>CM060910.1:394294676-404294676 GCA_030737875.1 Allium sativum
TATATCCCAAGAAAATGTCAAATTCTTCTTCGTCAGTTTGGTGAGTGGGGCCAATATCTTTGCGAAGTCCTTAATGAACTTCCTATAATAGCCCCCTAAGCCAAGGAAGCTCCTCACCTCCATTGCATTATTTGGAATCTGCCAATCTTGAATTGCAACTACCTTCACCGGATCTACTGCTATCCCATCTTTAGAGCCCACATGCCCAAGAAATCTCACTTCCTTCCTCCAAAAATGACATTTGGAGAATTTGGCTTTCAGCTGGTGTGCACGGAGAGTTTTCAAAACCTCCACTAAATGTAGGGCATGCTCTTCCTCGCTCTTCGAGAAAATCAAGATGTCATCAACAAAGACCACAACGAATTTATTTAGGAACTCCCGAAACACCCTACTCATCAGATCCAAAAAATAGGCAGGTGCATTCGTTAACCCAAAAGGCATGATGAGCCACTCGAAGAAACCATCTACAGTTCTAAAAGCGTTCTTGTCTACACTGTCCTCATCCACCCTTAGCAGATGAAATCCCGTGGCCAAGTCTAACTGAGAGAAAACCGATGCACCAACAAGCTGGTCAAACAGATCATCTATCCTTAGAAGTGGGTGCCTTTTTTTCTTAGTGAGCTTATTCAACTCTCTATAATCCACACATAAGCGAAGCAAACCATCCGCTTTAGTGGCGAATACTACTGGAGCACCCCATTCAGATATGCTTCACCTAATAAACCCTTTTCTCAAGTAGCTCCCCTACTTGCTTGCTGAGCTCCCTCCTTTCCCTCGGAGCCATATGGTGCACAGGTAATGCAACTGGCTTTGTATTATCCACCAAGTATATACGAAAATCAATCTCGCGCCTCGGAGATAATCCCCTAACATCCTCAAAAACATCAGGATACTCACAGACAACTGGTATAGATCCTAGATCATCGATAGATGCATCAAGCAATTCTAGGAAACAGAGCATAACAGACCCTTTAGGGTCACAAGAAATCTCGACGGTCCTCCCATGGAATTTCATAAGTATAACGACCCTCCTCTCACAATCCAGAATGGCACCATACATGGCTAGCCAATCCATCCCTAGAATTAGGCCATAGCCCATGAAACCAAGCACATATGCGTCGCACTCATACTCGATGCCTAACACAGATATTCTCAAACCCTGACAAATCATAGACAGATGACCCGTATCCTCAATGGGGTTTGAGACAACAACGGGATCTAAAACCATACTAGTACTAAGGTGTAGAGACTCAACCACAGAATCAGATATAAAAGAGTGCGAAGCGCCAGAATCAAAAAGAGTTCTAATAGGATGATTGGAAAGAGAAATCAAACCTTCAATAGAAACTTTCCTACCTCTATCTGATACACTAGCCACGAGAGCATGCACCTGTCCTCTAGAAGATCCTGCCCCTTGGCCTTATCCTTGCTTCTTTGGGCACTCTCCTGAATAGTGTCCGACCTCTCCATAGTGGAAACAAGCATTCTTCTTTCTTTTGCAGTCTTGGACTAAATGACCCTTGCGCCCGCAATTATGACATTTCCTCTTATCTCTAGCTTTGTCATTCTTTACGCACTTCTTTTGCTTTTGTTCTTTCTTGGGCCACACTTTCTTGTTTTGTGTTTCACCAACCTTAGCCTATTTCTTTCCACCCTTATCTTCTTGGTGCATTAATGCCATATCAACGAGTTTCTCAAAAGTTTCCCCCATCTAAATATGAGACATAGCCAACCCATCAAGGGTTCATTCAATCCTCTAGCAAACCTCAAAGCTTTCTTGTGCAGAGTGTTTACTAGCTCCAAACCAAACCTCGCCAATTAATTAAACTTATTAACGTACTCTTTATCAGACATTCCTCCTTGCTTAAGCGCCAAAAACCTTTCCATATGCATATTTTAGTCGGCTTGAGAAAGAAACTTTAACTCGAATCTCTATCGGAAATCATCCCAAGTCTCAACTGGACGTCCCGCATGCGTCACCTCCCACCAAAATGAGACCTCACTTTTCAACTGCCAAACGGGCAACTGAATCTTCCTACGATCGTTAACTTCAAAAATCCCGAACAAATCCTATGTCTCGTTATGCTAATTCCTTACCCCTACGAAAGTCTCAATTCCCTGAAATGACTTTCCGCCCATAATGCAGAAATCCTTACATATCTTGGATAAATTATCCAGTCACAGGGGGCAAGGAGGAGGAACAACGGCTGCAGCTGGGGGAGGGGCGTCTGCTTGGCTCTCGGCAGGTGTCGTAGCATCTAGATACCTATGAAACCAGGTTGGTATCTGTACGCCCTCAGGAATATTAGGTTCCCCAGACATGTTGAAAAGAAAAGGAAAAAGGGATTCAAACAAAGAATCGAAAGATATTTCATATGGCTTTGGGGAATATGTTTTTCAAAACAAACTTTTCTTTTGAAAATGCTTTCTTTAAAACCTTTTTGAAAACATTTTTTTTCCGATCGGGTAACCTTTAGCTCTAATACCAAATGTGACACCCCACACCCGTTAATGTCACTCTTTATCAGAATGCGTTAGGTTTCGTGAAGCGTTATAGGTAAACAGAAACATTACAAGACAGATATAAAATAACAATGGAATTAAAACTTTATTAAATAGAAAAGCTTCAGGGTCCAAACCCAATTACATATTTAGTCTAAAATTCTAAAAACTCATTACACCAACATAAAACTTCTGTCTTGTACCAAAATCATCATCAGAGTACAATAACACATAAAAAGAGCATAATCCCCAAAATATAACAACAGTAGAGAAGATAGGAAATCAAGCAGTACATCTAAGCATCTCCAAACAGAATGAAAGAAGAATCCCGATCCATCTTGAGTATTTCCACCTTGAGAACCTGAGGGGGACAAAATTGGTCGGATATAAAGTCTGGCGAGTCCAGTCACTTTTAGCATATAAATAAGTAAAAGCATCATGAAAGCCATATAAACTGAATGAAAGAAATAACTATATACAAGGCAAGTATGATAGGATAAGAAGGGTAGACAGAACAAAATATATTGTGCGTTCTCAAGTATTTTTCTCTGCACTAATACTAGTATAACAAGAACAAGATGATCCCAACTAGAACTAGATGGTAGACTTAGGTGTACTTCTAATAACAGATTTTACCCCAACAAGATTAACAGGTAGCCCCACAAGAATAATAGGTATTACAACCAACAAGAATAACAGGCTCCCGAACAAGAAAGAATAGATGTACCCTACTTACTACCACAATCGATCGGCTCCCAACTCCGTAGATACCCGTGCTGGCCCCACAGTAGGAAGTATCACTTCCTAAAGTGGCAACCCCGTTATTTCCAAGATTCACAACTATATCTAGTGATGTCACAATGTCTTATTTTCCCAAGCAAGCGGACCCATGCATGTACATCACCCCGATGGAATGCACCGTCAACACCCTTCACCCAAGTGACCTCTTATAATCAACTCGGTAAGCATCCCCCGACCCCGACCTAGTTCAGAGTACTCGTTCGATACCTAGATGGGTTACTAACTTAAACGGATGCCACACAATAGATGATACAAGCTTTCCTCCTAGGCATGCATCCCCACTACTAGGATTTTAACAGGTTATGTCTAACAGTTTAACAAGGTTGCATAACCTCTACATGTAAAATAGGTTAGTTTGTCAGTTACATGCGTGTGTGTGTGTGTATATATATAACCCGTCCCCACAGATTTAACGTGGTTAACTTAACCCCCCTTGATTCAAGCAAGTTTACTTAACCCCTAATCAACTTAACAGGTTCAGGTAACCACCCCCATAGACTTAAATAAGTTAAGTATTATAGATTAACAAGTTATCAATTTATGGCTGTTAATGGACTAGACCTCTCACATTAATTCTACTACTTGTTGATGCTGGTTATGCTGGGCGGTTCGGGGCAGACTTCTGCCACAAGTTAGATTTAACTTTGTGTCTTAGCACCGTTACTTGTACATTTATGCACTCGACCCTCACATTAAATTAACCACTTGTGGTCACTGGATCTGTCGGCGGTTCCAATAAGACTTCTACCACAAGTGTACTCTAACTTTGTGTCTAAGCGCGGCTTTTAGGCATATTCGTTCTTAGCCAATTGTTCATGTTCTGTAACACCCCATGTTTTTAAATAAAATAAAATAAGGATAACTTAATTAAATATTCAGAATTAAGTAAAATAGACTGCGCCATTGCGTTCGTCTCGAAATTCTGGTCAAGATAGTCACCTGTTTGCGTAAAATGTACATTTTATGAAGAAGTTATGAGCATTAGAAGATTGTATACATATAAGGAGCTTATATGTATATATATTAAATAAATATATCTAGAAAATTCGAAAATCAGTTAAAAATAAAATCATGGGCGGGAAAGTTTGGAGGGAAAATGGGCCGTTGGGGGTCGACCTAGGGGTCGACCCACCCAAAGGGGGGTCGACCCACCCAAAGGGGGGTCGACCCACCCACGAATTTTGAGCCTTCTTTTCTGACGTGGACGATTCTGGTGTTTTAGATTCTGATCCGAGGGTCCTGGTTCCTCCACTACTCCTATAAATAAGACCCTAGGCCTAATCCTAAATCTCATAATTCAGCGTCTACGCTGGAGCACCGCCATTGCCCACCCTCTCTCTTTCCTCAAACATATTTAGAAATTTAGATTTGTATATTAGAAAATCTTAAATTAAGATTTGGAGGGAAGAGATTGGTGTTTTCATTAAAAGGCATTCAGAATTACGTGAAAAAGCAAGGTAAAATTCTTGATCCAATCTATTCAATTCTTCCTTCTCTTTTAATGAAAATAGTCGATCCACGTTATTAGGTTTCAAATCAAATTAAAGGGGAAAGGAAAACCATGGATGATAGAATGGATCAGATCCAAAATTTGGGAAAAGCATGAAAGTTGAGTGGGTTTAAACTATAGCCTTTAGATAATGTTATGACTATCGTTTAGCATTCCCCTTTTTAATAAATTATGAAATTGCCAGTTTAATTATAAATTGCTATTATAACAAGTTGAGATGTTAATATGAATAGATCAGGAAATTCATATGTTGAATCTATTAAATTGGGGGAATGATTAGCATGATATAACGTTAAATTGTTAATATGAATACTTCATATATTGAATCAGTTGAAATGTTGGAATGTTTACACGTTATAATATTAATTTGAACATGTGGGGAAAATTCATATATTGGATTTGTTGGAGTGCTAAAAAGTTTATATGTAAATTTGTCCTAATTATATACAGGGAATAATTGAAGTATATGACTATATGGATTCATATTAACATAGAATCGAACAAATATGGGTTTGGGGCATCAACCAAATTATGTTTAAAGATCTTAAATTGGATCATAAGTATAGAAAAATGATTTGGACATATAGTCCATTATGAGTATAATTGGACATTTAGGCATAATTGGAAATTTGAATGTTAATTTGGTTATTAATTGGAGTAATGAATATGAATAATTTTGGCATAAAATCAATTATGGACACAATTGGGAAAGAGAGGCATAAAACCTATAATTGACATAGCTATAATTAATAAATGCCTAGGATTACAATTAGAAATTGTAATTTCACTTATGACACGAGGTTAGGTTGCATTAATGGTGGAAGTCTGCCCGGACCCGATTGGCATATCCAGCAGCCGCTAATGTTGAACCTAATGCGGGAGGTCTAAGTGCGCAAATACGAGACAGGCGATGACACGAGGTTAAGCCTAACTCGTGGAAGAAGTCTGCCAGGACCCGACCGACATATCCAACATCCACAAGTTGTGGGCCTAATGTGGGAGGTCTAGCCCATTATAAACCACAAATGGACATGGTAATGAACTGGACTAATTAACCTAATATAATACATAGCGGTTGTATGAATATGAACTAAGTTAGGGTTAAGTAAAATTGGTTGGACAATGGGTGGGCTAAGCAAATCTGAGGGGATGGGTAATATTTACATATAGGCCCACAAACTTAGCCCAATAAAGTTATGTAATTAAAGACACCTAGTGGTATACATAACCAGTAGAAATAATAAAGTTATGTAATTAAAGACACCTTTTATGGAAAGCATAACTTGTAGGAATGATAATCACCTATTATAAATAAATAACAGTAATGAAAATGTTGTATAATAGGTAGACTTGTCCTAGGGACAATTGAAGATTATAACTTAGCTTATAATAAACTAATAAGGAAATGGGAAACTGGCGAAATGAGATAAGGGACACTTAATTGTAAATTAAGTAATCAGTAAATGGGGAAAGCCAGAAACCAGCTGAGAAAAGGGGGGAAATATATGAAACATAGGAATTTATACTTAATTATAAATTAAGTAATCTGTTAGCTTGGAAGTCTGAAACCCTTTGATAAGAATGTTTAAGCTTGTCCTAGGGACATGAGGAAATTATAACATAGGTTATAATAAACGGGTAGAGAAACTTATTAATGGGCCTTAGTTAATAGAACTAAGTTAATAAGTAAACAACGATAAGTTGTATTGACATTGTAAAACGGAATTATGATTAAATGGGAAAGAATGAGGAAAACTTATGAAATGAAATAAGTTATATTTAATCATAAATGGTAAGTAACATGTTAATTAGAAAACATATGAATTGGATATACCTAATTACATATTAAGTAAAACAAGTTATTGTAATGATGAAATCAACAAGAAGATAAAAAGGGGTTGTGGATTGCAGACCTTGGGCCACAATCTAGAAAATAACATGTTGTGGGCTTATTAATAAACATAAATGGATTAATTTGTATGAATGAAATGAATAAGCAAGAGAACTTTGTAATTTGAATAAGAATACAATATAAATTGGAATAACCAAGTTAACTGGAAACCTGATGAGGTGAGACAAGCGCGTAAAAGAATGTTTAGACATAGGGTCTAACGATATGCTAAAGTAAGGCGCTTAGACCAGTCCATACGATCGAGGGTGGATAACCCAACGGGGTAGATCATTGAGGTGTTATAAGGCACCCAGTCCGTACGGTCGAGGGTGAATAACCCAACAGGGTAGATCATCGAGGTGTTATAAGGCACGAGGGGAACACACATTCATCTGATTGTTATGACGGCTCCGAAGGACTGGAAGGGAAAGTACGTGGCTTCCATAGGTTCGTAAGGTTCTCTTAGTAGTCCTTTGTGTGGCGGCAGATGTCTTAAGCTGTGTCCGCAGAGGTTGTGTCTACGCGTAACTACTAGGTGGGTGGGCCTTGACTGTAGATGTAGCTATACAGTCAGAATGCCGTGACGATGTAACACCAGGGTTGTTCGGCGGTTGCCTCCTGAGGAGGCAGAGGGAGGTAGAGGGTCACGACCAATAAGGATAGTGGACCATCGGTTACCCGTCATCGGCAGCCAGTGGGATGCGGGAAGACTCGAGCTAAACCCAAGATACCATTTCACCCTTTACTATCGGGGTAAGGGGTTGAGGGGAGATGCCACATGGGTGTTTAGACTATTTGCGTAGGGGCAGTCTCCTAGCTTTTGTAGTCTATACTAGTTGAGGGAGGGGCCAAGGTGGGGCCATTGACACCACGAAAACAGACCCTAGGTATATCTGTATATAAGGCTCTTTATAGACAGACCTGTACAGATATGGAAAAGCTGCTGACCGAGTTCCGTGTTTCTTTTATCGCCCTGCCACGGAACTCGGTGCACATTAGAGGATGTGCGATTGAGGCATCGAGCTACAATTGAAGATATGTATGGTGGATAGCCTAGATACATGCATGTCGGCTCTGGGTGGAATATCATAGACTTGAGGGAATTACTCCGGTATGGAGTTTGGTTCAAACAAAGGTGGCAGTCAGTACGTTTACGTAGCATAGTAATAATAGACATATGCGGAATGTAATATTGGTATCCGTACGTCACTTTGGCGTAGGATGAGGGACTGCGTATATTTCGATGGTGTTACGGTGGAGACCGTGCGAGTGGGGTACCATGGGGTGTACCTCGATATTGGAGGTAGCTACATATATACCGTATTAGGTTAATCCACTGGAAAGTAAATGGGTACGACGTGTGTGTAAGCCTTGAGTGCTGATAATCCAAGCAACCTAATAAATAAGAAAATATGATAGAACGGTATATGTAGGATTATCCAAAGTGTATAGTTTACGTCCAGTCACCAGAATTTGTGTTCTGACCCCCTCCTCATAACAAACTCGCAGGTTAGATTTGTGGCAGGGACATGATAGCCTTGGATACTGGTTAGGCAGTATTATTAATACGGTAAGGCTATATTTTGATTACATTATATTTTATCTATTCCGCTGTGAGATAATTTCTGAGCTCTAACATGTTTTATGTCTCTATCTTTTCTGCAGGATACCAGAGCAAACCAATCCGAGTTTTGATAGATTGGAATTTTGAAAAAAAAAATCGTTCTGTCAAAACTAGGGTTGTCACATGTTCATTACAAGTTATTCTCCAAATTACCAATACAAGTTATGTCCAAAATTCCCAATAAAATTTATGCCCAAAATTCCCAATACAAGTTACAATACACTTTATGCCCCAATATTCCCAATACAATTTATGCCCTAATTTTTACATTCCCCTCGTACCCAATTTTGCGCGTTTGCATATTTCAGCGGTATGCCTAGGCTCGAAGGTAGCCTGGCTATAAAAAGAAAAAGCGAAGGAGAAAGGGAAGAGAACAAGAATAGGCATAATTATTAAACAGGCATATGATAATAAAATTTATTAAGATAGACATAAAATGGAAGAATTGGGCATATGAGAATTATAGATCTGGTGTACAAGTAATGGTAGATTTGATATGTTTCAAAATGTTAATAGGCATAGGCTTCGATCCAATTCATAAACATGGCAAGATAACTTTTAAATGGTTATATCTAAAAATAACATAAACTCACTGTGATTGGACTAAAGAATAGAGAATTGATCGTCAATGATGTAGCACAAATCTCTGAATTCGTATAAATTGTTGTTGAAGAAGAATAGGCTATTTCGCTCTAAGTTGGGGCAGCACTTCATTGTCGCCATTGATTTAGATGAATAAAACAATGGGATTAAGGTCCTTTATGTAGCCATCAGCCAGCGAACTAGGACATACAGCAGGTCCAGATTTGTCCGGGGGGTTGACATAGGTGTCGACAACCCTGTTGTGGGGTCGATCCATGGGTCGACACCCTTAGGGCACGGGGTCGACACCCAACGGGCCGAATTCCCACGCCTTCCCGCCTTTGGTTTTTGAATTATTTTGAATTTTGGATATTCTATATATATATAAATGACTTATATGTATATAAGCTTCAAACCTTAATATCTTCTTCATACGTTGTCGGTTTTATGCAAACTTGGAGTCTAGCTTAAGCATAATTCCGAGACGAACGCAATGGCGTAGTCCGTTTTACTTAATTCTCAATATTTAACTAAGTATTCTTTAATTTACCATTACAGTGTCTTTTAAAATTACAGGGTGTTACAGATTTCCTTCCAATCCAAGCATCCATTCGTAAAACTCCCAACAACAAACTTCGAGAGCTAGGCGAGGGCAACAACTTGGACGGTCATGATGGAATTCTTGTGACTGTGGTGGCCTGGATCTTGCCTTAAAGGCGTGATGTAAGAATGCCTTTTCTAGAACATGGGGTTCGAGTTGGTCAATGTCCTTAGTAATGGGAGAGGAGGTGAAGCACTTTGAAGTGGTAGTCCCTGATCAGCATCAATTTGCCTATGGAAGGACATGTGGATGGGGGTTTGGTGCGTGCAAGGTTCGATTTCGGGCCTAGAGAAGTTACTAGGTGGGGGGAATGGATTAAGGCTGACAAAACTTTAATTAACTTAAGCTAATTACACAATTATTTAATTTAAGATTCAAACCCTTATATGTCGGTCATATAAAATCAGAATTCGACAAACCAAGTTGCAGTGAAATCGTGGAGACGAGAGCATCATAGTGTAGATAATGTGGAGGAACTTGGAGCTACCTGCAATTTTTGATTTAATTAAATGTCTTGTTTAATTAAATTAAAGCAATCATCTTATAACGATTTCAAACTAATCAAATTGACAACTCCCTCAAATTGATTTTAAAAGTTATTATAATCATATTCGAATATGTATTGATTACCTGTGATTGCAATGTTTGCTTTGTGGTTGATGGATGATATTTATAGTTATTACTGTTATTATTATCAAACTGTGAATATAAACGTTGACGATGAAAACACTTATATTATAATTATTGGCTGATGGATGGTAGTTGATATGGATGTTAATGTTGTGTGAAATCTATATAAATTGAATTATATGGTAATTGGTTGAATCTCATTCCAATCTGGAATTAGTTTGAATATTTTATTAATACAATATTCGATGAAAAATGAAAGTTTGAATTTTAAATTCAAATTAGTTTGAGAAGATTGTATAAGTGGTTACAAATAGTTTTTGTAAAAGTAAGAATTTGATTCAAATTAATTTTCAAATTAATAAAGGCTTGTTTTCAAATTTATTTTAAAATGAATAGTAAATTCAAAATGTGAAACCGAGTTTGATATATAAATGAAGTTTTTAACTCAAACGGATTTTTCCATTAATCTATTTTATTTTTATAATGGATGTCAAAAAATTTGGATTTCAAAATATTATATTTTGAAAATTATTATTATTTTAATATCATAACAATATAGATATTCAGTTTTGATTTAAAATTGAATTTGAGATTGAAATCATTTTTAAACGAGTTTATAAACCTTTTAATAAAATACGTTTGGACTGAGTCGATAAATTTTGTTATTAATAATAAAATGGTTTGAATAGAATGTGTCACGCAGCGACCTTTCGCAAAATTTCAACCATTAACTTCAATGGACGTGCGGGAAGATCGGACCGTCGGATTCTCCGAAAATGAAAAACATTGGGTCTAAACTAAAAAATAATAATTCAAATGGAATAGAAAGTGTTAAGATCCAATGGTTAGATTTTAAGTAAAGTTCAAATCTATTTTTAAAAAGGTCGTTATGAATGTAGTTCGATGACCGAAATTGGAACTTTTTAAAGGTCGTTAATAATTAAAGGTTTTGAGATGATTCAAGTAAAAATTGTGAACTTTTGAACTAGATTTGAGTTTTTGGGCTTGTGTCCAGATTTACTTGACATATAAATCAATGTTTTTGAATTTAGTTTAAGATTGAACTAAAAAGTTTCAAACTAAAGTTTATTGGATTTGAATGGAAATGACCTTCAAATATTCGGTACTGATTACAGTTGTGTAGAAGTTTACTTTATTGAAGATTTTCTAAGATGTTTTACATCGTTATTCCACTTATAGTATTCCTTGATTACAAGAATTGATATTGAATATAAGTTGGTATGAATTCTATTTAAATCTCATATTTGATATCAGCTGCGTTTGGGTTTATCATGAATGGTATCTTCAATAAAATCGTTCTTTAACCCAGTTAAAAGAGAAGAATGATTTGGGATTTACAAATCTTTTAATTATGATTTAATGGAATTTTCCAAAGTTAAGTTTCCAATTAATTAATTAAATTGGAATTGAATGGAAATCGATTTAGTGATAATCGAGATGAACCTCCATGGAGGAAGACCTTTACTATTCAAAGAATTTAAAAGGATTTGATGTTGTTCCGCTTATATATTAGTACGATACAGAAATTTATATTGATTATGAACTGGTATGATTTCCGTGAAAATTCTATTTCTAATGGAAGTTCGATTTTAGGTTTATTGTGAACGATATTTTAAATAACATTTGTTCTTTAACCCGGTTAAAGGAAAGATGATTTCTCAAGTTTGAATTGTAATAAATCTTTCAACAAAGATTTAGATATTGATTTTTGGAAAGTAAAATTATGTTAGAGTTTTAATAAATCTTTCAACAAACATTTAAAGAATGAAACGGAGATTAAAACTAAGTTAGAGTTTCATTCAATCTTTACTTTTGAAACGATAGAAGGCAGGAGTGGTAGATATGGAGTACCACTAGTTTTGCTCCACGGGATAACTGAATCTTTAATTAGATTTAAAACTGTAGAAGGTAATTAATTTACCTAAACATGAGGGGTGTTAGATATGGAGTACCACCTTTTTTTGTCCATGGGATGAATATGATGGGAAGCATACGAGAGATTACCTTTTTGTAAGGCTCGATAATCCCGATAATGCTTATAAACCTTAATTTGAGTTAAGTTAGAGAAAATAGATTATATAAATCTTTGTTAAAATTTAAGGGAGTAATTCCTAATGTAAAGGATATTTGAATAAAAGAATATTATGAATTGGAATGAGACTTATGATAAGTTTGTATATCATTTGGTTTTAATGATGCGATAGTTATTTGGAAAGATCGGGTTTCAATCCATTCTGAATAGCTAATACTATGATTGTCATAGATATTGAAGATGGTGGTTGAAGATTAGATATCTTCACATCGTTTAGACTATTGATGATGCCTTGGGTAGCTTCTGTTATAAGGTTAACTAGATAAGTCCCGTGCAGTTGCACGACTGCCTTCAACCAGACATCCTTCCAATATTGTGCCCAATAATTGACATATTGTACATTGCTATTAACCTAATAAGTAATAACATGGGGTAATCCTAGAATAAAATTCATATGATATTGATAACGGAAAGGGCTACAAAAAAGGGAAAAAAACTGTAATCAAAATCGCCATATATTGAAAGTTACGAATAAAGTAAAATATTATATCTAAATTCACTTGTCCAATTTTCGTATGATTATTTTCAATAATTATTTAAGTTGATGGAATTTTTTTTATTAATGGATCTTTTTGTTACTATCACAATTAATTTAATGGAATTAGTCTACAACTTTTTTTTATTGTGTACTTATTATGATATACTGTTATATTATTATTAATTAAATTTAAAATTCATATATTTATATATGTTTATTGTTTAGTATGATATGATGTTACATATACAAAAATATCATAAATTTTCTTGGTATCAAGTAATAGACAAGATAAAATTATAATTTTATATTAATACTTTCAGAAATACGAATAAATAATTTTGTAATAATACTTTTAGAAATATAATTTTGTATTAATACACCTAGTCTAATATAATTTCGTATTAATACACCTAGTCTAGATAGTGAATACTCATCTTATAAATTGTTGTATTACTATATTTCATTTATGCAATTACTCTTGTATTTTTTGCAACATGTAAGCAAACACATTGCACAAATCAGTATTATTTTTGTTATCTTCTCTAAAATTTCAAATGTGTAATGACATATAATATTCTCATAAACTCTTTTTATATAAGGCTTCACTGAAAGATAAAGTGGACAATGAACTTTCCTTATAAGATACAAAATCCCTAAAAAACTAAAGTTAAAATAGTTGTACAAATTCATACTACAAAATATAATGAACATCAATATCAATATTATGTACATAATTCTTCCCTACAGTGATGTGTTCCCTTTTCCTGTCCTAGTATTGTTACATCGACGAACAAAAGGTCACATGTTGACCAATTGTGCCAACTTAATGGGCCACATCAATACTTCATTGGATTATTCCCAACTATCAGCAAAACATTATTTTCTAGAAGGTTGAACCCGCCTGCATAAAACAATGAGAAAAAGAATCCATATTTATGAATATGATATTCACAATTACACAATAATGATTGGTTAGAATAAAAATCATTTATGTAACATATAGAGTCTAAGTTTCAGGCATATGATAATCATGTAGAGTTAAATGCGCAGGCTGAAAAAAAAGAAAAATATCACATAAAAATGTTATAAAATAGTAACCTGGTCAGTATAGCGTAAAGACAATATAATGAGACAGACCAGTTGATTAAAACCACAAAAAAAACAATATACATTTGCATGGGCAATGTAAAGTGTGTTAAGATTTCTCATACTGGCACAAGTAGTATTTGTGGTAATAAACAATTATTTTTGAATAACTTATTAAGAGTTCCCACCAATAAGAAAAAATAGATTAGTGTGTCTCAATTTGCTAGGAATAACAATGTTTACATTGAATTTTTCCTAACATACTGTGTACTTAGAGACATACTAACTAGGGAAATTCTTCTAAAGGGTAATGCTGTAAAGGGACTTTATGAATTCAATTTCAGCAATTGCAATACTGCTATTAATGATCACCCACATTGTAATCTGACTGATATAACTGATGAAGTTCAAATTAATATTAATAACAGTGCATCAATGTTAGAACTGCGGAGGAAAGTCTGAAAGAGAGCAGTTCGAAATCATCAGACGATATTGCTCCTCCAAATGCTGATAAAAGTACATCCATGGTAGAAGGTTTGGTAGGAGTTTGGGAGGATTCGGAGGAAGATAACATAATTAAGCATATAGCCACTGAAGATGATAAGCCAAGCCAACCTACAAAGGAGAAAGACGTTTCAAATCACATTGAGAAGAAACAGAAACTTTGAGATGAATTGGAGAATGCTGACAGGAATAACAAAAAGAAAGTTAGTAAAACTTCCCCCACTGCTCCTCCAAAAGTATCAAAAAGGAGCCAAGGTAAAATTAAATGAACATAGAAGCCCAGAATGTTAGGGGATTAAATGCCACAAACAAACGGTTTGAAGTATTTAAATTCCTTAACAAATATGGGCCATCTATGATTGGCCTCTTAGAGCATAAACTGAACAGTAATGTGAAGCATGTTAAAAAATAAAATGCAAAGTAAACGGCATTGTAACAACCCGGGTTTTCAGAACCAATTTAAAATTTTTATTTTAGCTATTTTAATGGGTTTCGAATATTTAAAATGATTTATTTTAAATAATAACAACTAAAAAATTTTCAAATTGAAGTTAGAACGTATATATTTAATTTAATTATAAATAGAGTTTGAAATGGCGTGGTAGTTTGAAAGTTCGATTTTAAATTTCAAATGAATGTACATAATTCAAAATAAATCGGATTTTAGTAAAACAAGAAATATTTGAATCTATTTTATTATATCTTTCTAACGAATGTGAAAAATTGAGATTTCATAATATAAATCATAAGTTATGTCCAGATTAAAATTTAAAATAGTCGTTATGGAATTTTTTTTTTTAATACAATATATAACCCTTAAAAATATCCATTTTGCAAACGACCTCCGTTTTCGATGAAACCAGTTTTGTTGGATCCGGAATGTCAAATTATTATTAGGGTTCAAATTTCAATTTTTGGAATTAATATGTGAGCATGGTGAATTTAAACGTGTTTGGTAATTTTAGTTTGAATTTGATCGACTGAAAAATGGTCATTTTTCAACCGGCCTCCAAATTAGACGAAATTAGTTTTGTTAGGACTGTGTCGTAAAAACATAGCAAGATTTATTTTTCTGTAATTTTTAGAGTCAGTATGTGGTCCCGATAAATTAAAATGTATGTTGAAATCAATTTTGAACGTTATATTTATTCATATTTTAATTTTGATGAAAACTGATCGAAACAGTCGAATTGGCTTACGGGACATGTCCCATTGTGTCCGGAATGGGGGTACTTAGCCTAGAGCGACAATCGTTGGGCTTGATTTGGAGTTCGAATTAAAAAGTAACTAAATGGGAATTAAAATAAAATTATATATATATATATATATATATTTATACTTGGTCAACTCTCCCTCACTTTCTCCACTCTCGTTCAAATGAGATTAATAAAAAAATCGCATCGCCCATTGCCTCCCCCACCATCGCACTACCGCCGCTGTTCCCCCCAGGCCGCCACGCCTCCCTCTGGCCGCCGCACCCCCTCCATCGCCTCCTCCTTCTCTCTCCTCTCTCCCTTCTTCAATCCAATGCCCAAACACTCAAAACCCGCCACCTCTGACCATTTTGCCCGCCGCCGGCCAACTGACCCACGCCCAGCCTACTCTGCATTCGCCGCCACCTCCTCAGCCCCCTCCAGCCGCCTGTGGGCCCCCTCATTTGTAGAAATCAAATTTTTATAACTTTCTGTATTTATATTTAACACCCTGAGCTTCCATAGCCAATATCTTCCAATCCAGATCCCTATGGCCAAAACCCCATAGTACCAAAGTTGAAGAGCACAATTTTATCTTCTATTTGAGTATATGGAAGTCATATTTTGGATTGAGAAGTTGTTCGGAAAACGCATCCAAAGTCTACTGTCAAAATACTGTCATTTCGCGATTTCCGGCGAAATAGAGCATTTTCGGGAAAAAGGCCACTAGGCGAAAGTTGTCTAAAATGGCGCGTTTAAGATGAAAAAAAAGACCGTGTGAAGATTGGAGCTCGTTTGCAAATTCTGGATCCAGAAGAGTAAATCAGTGCATTAGAAAACAACGGCGGAGTGGATCCCAATGTGAGAACACATTCCCACTCAAATTATTTCACAGTTAAATATATCTTAGGTTGTAGACGGGGCTTAGTAGCTCCTGACACTATTTATTTGTCTAAACCATGTTTGTTTGTTTAGATTGTATTGTGGAAATTTGGATTGTGGTTGTAAAATTGATTGTGAATTGATTGTGGGATTGTTTAGATTGATTGTGATTGATGTGTATGGCGCGAGCTAGTATCAGGAGGGGGGTAATGCTAGACATTACTCCAGTTCTAATATCACGCCGTTATAATATTGAAAATTTCTGAAATAAATATTTGTTCTTTAAAAATATCATTTTTAATGTGTGGATGAACTATATAGAATATTCATGTGTTGAATAAAATGTTTGAACAATAAAAATATCATTTTTATTGGAAGTATGAACTATATAAAATAGTCGTGTTAAAATAAATATTTTATCATTAAAAAAATAATTTTTAATGTATATTTGAACGTCATGAAATTCTCCTGTAATGAAAATAAATATTCATTTACAAATCAGACTATTTTTTTATGTACACCCATTTAACTGACATTGATTGGGACGATAAATTTTACACATCGCCCAACTGCACAAGTAATATTCAGTATTTGTTGGTTGAAACCCCACACGGGTATTGGGATGATATTTGATGTGACGGCCCGCCCCACACCAATCGACATTTACTCCAAAAGTGCGCTGTACACATGTCCAGTTAGCACGGAACGGGTCGTTAGAAGGAAAGGGAAGAAGGAAATGAACATACAAAGAACCTGTAGAATGTCTCACAGCGCATAGAATAAAATATAATAATAACATACTTGACATAAAACAGGAGAGACAGTGCATAAGCTGAAAACCAGAACTAAACATCATAGCAGCGGAAATCCAAAATACAGCTTATTACAACTTTCAAACTGTCTCAAAGCAAAAGTAAGATAAAGGAGGTACACTACTAATGCCCAAGTAGCGACCACCAACGACACAGGGAGAATGTGTATATACATATATATCATACGTGGAAGCCTCATGCCCGCCTCCGAATCAGCTACTCGCGCATCACCAGCTAACCTGTCTCTAGTCTGCTCGTGTGAGCACCCAGAGTAATAAGAGGAGACATAAAACTCTGGGTCAGACATAAAGCCTGGTATGAGCGATAAGCATCTAAAGTGAACAATAACAGGTAGACTAAAACATACCTGAACCTGGACCTGCAACCAAAGAGTTAGCACTACATACTGTACAACACTCTAAGGTACCATATCAAACGGTATAAAGATACGGAGGTGGGGGAGGTGTGCATGTCATAGTGATGGCAAACAATCAAACATAATATCCATCCTCACATCTCTCACTCAGTGTGTAAAGCATACGATATTCACCACTTCGATCACCCAAAATACCTTGCTACGATCACTCTGCCCCATGAAGTCATAAATGGCTTCACTGCACTAATAACGTAGCCACTAATTCCTCGCTATGTCCACTTGCCCCATGGAGTTATCCACCCCATCTGCGCTGGCTCATAGCCTTACCAATCCTTACTATGTCCACTTGCCCCATGGAGTTGTTCACCCCATCTGCGCTGGCTCATAGTCTTACTACGCATCACCTTGCCCCTCAGGTCAAAATGACCCCACTGCACTGATAACGTAGTCTTGCTACCATCACCTTGCCCCTCAGGTCATAATGACCCTACTGCACTGATAAGTAGCCATCATTCATTTTTAGTGGTGAATCGAAGTTATGAACGTCGGCAACTCCTTAGCACACGTCCCGCAGCAAAGCCCAACCATGAAGTGAACTCATTGATTCCCAACTGGATCCTGAGCCCTAACTTCCCAAATTGGACTACCTTTGCATCTCGGGTTATTGGTCAATACTGGGTCGGGTCGGGTTCTCTTCAAGTTATCGGTTCGGGTCAGGTGTTCTCCATTGGTTCGGGTCGGGTCCTCTTCTGATACGGTTTGGGTCGGGTGTCTCTCCTTGGTTTGGGTCGGGTGCTTTACTTCGGGTCGGGTCGGGTGTCATTCCCCTCCAGTTCGTGCTTCCGCTCCGATCCGCCTCCTCATCCTTCACATGCTCTTATCCGATCCATCTTCAGGCTTCCGCTCCGATCCGCCTCCCCCTTAATCCGATCCGATCCCAGTTCAGTTAGCGTGGCCTTCCTTTTTGCCAACTTTTCCCAAGTGTCAGGCTCCGATCCGATCGAATCCCTTGCCTAGTTCAACATATCCGATCCGAACCCCATATCCGATCCGATCCGAACCCTGCACTGTTTTCTAAAACTGTTCCAGCAAGTGTTTACGCCATTCGACGATGTTTTCGACCATTCTAACTATTGAAATCAATGACAAAGCATTTCATACAGTCATAGCAACATGCATAATAAACCACAAACATCAAAACATCAATATAATAGGTTAAAATGGATCAAACATACCCAAAACCTCATATTTCCCCTTAAGCATGTTTAGGTGAAACTAATGATAGGATTAGCAAAACTTAACCAAATTAACCCAAATTCATATCAGAGGTCTAAAACATCATTTAAGAATTTATGAACATTTTCCCCGAATTTTATCATGTTTAAATTCGCTAATTAACACTAATCACCCCTAATTAGCCATAATTAGTGCAAAACTATGCAAATCACTCACCTTAGCCACAAATAAACTAAGATCTGAAATAAATCTCTGATTTGATGTGAATCCCAATGCTAAACAGTAGCTCCAATGTTGCTTTGGTGTAGATCTTCCTTGATTAGAGGTTGCTAAGCCAAATCCTTGACCAAAAGGTGATTTGGAGGTGATTTAGAGGTTGGAGGCCATTTTTAGGGTTTCTTGGTGATAAGTGGAGGCTAGAAAACTGAAATGGAATGATCGTCTATCTCATTTCAGCCTCCCCATAACCCTAATCCCGAAATGGGTTATGGGCCTACTCACTAATCACCCGATTTGGCCCGGTTAAGCAGTTTTTCACCTTCCAAACCTTATTTCAGCCATATCTCCCAAACGGTAAGTCCGTTTGGCTATTATGACCACTCTACGGAAAGGTAAACCATCAAACGAATCCAATGGAAGTGGTTACAGGTCAAAATTCCTTTCCAATCAAAAATTATGGCCAAAACAGTACTAACTAGGGGAAAAATGGTCATTTAAAAATCGACAAAAATCATAAGCATGGGAAATGACTCTAATGGATGTTTCCCAAAGTTACATGACCATTCGACTTCATAAGAGAAAGAAATAAATATTCTACGATCCTATGATGTGTAGAATACGGGTCATTACACTCTCCCCCCCCCCCCTTAAGAAATTTCGCCCCCGAAATTCCCTAATCAAAACACACACAAAGGTCCCGCATGCCTATCAATCATAAATCAACAATCAAACATACAAACAAGCAAAACAAGTCTACCCTAGCATTCGGAAAACTAAATTGCAAAGTAAATCTTACCAGGCAAAGAGTTCTGGATATGCCTTCCTAGTGCTCTCCTCTGTCTCCCAAGTACAATCATTCTCGTCCTCGCCCCACTGAACCTTGACTAGCTTCACCGCCTTCCTTCGAAGTTGCTTCGTATCGTGCCCCACAATATGGATCGGCTTGCGGTTCCCAACTGCCTCGGGTTCTACTTCGAAGTCCTCTAACTGATCAGGTGAAATAGTCATATCTGAGTCGTGAATGAACTTCCTTAGTTGGGAAACATGAAATACATTGTAAACTCCCGCCATTTTCTCTGGTAAGCCAACTCTATATGCCAAATTCCGGACTAGTTCAAGAACAGGGAATGGGCCAACAAATCTTGGTGCCAACTTGCCTCTCCTACCAAATCGTATCACGCTCTTCAACAGAGAGATCTTGACAAACACCAAGTCACCAACGGAGAATTTCAAGTCTCTTCTCCTCTTATCAGCATAACTCTTCTGCCTATCTTGGGCAGCTTTCATTCGTTGTTGAATGATCTTGATCTTATCGGAAGTTTCCCTCACCACATCTGGTCCAAGCACAAACTTCTCGCCAGTCTCTATCCAACATTATGGTGAGTTGCACGGTCTTCCGTACAAAGCTTCATATGGAGCCATACCGATACTCGATTGGTAGCTATTATTATATGCAAACTCTACTAGATGCAAATGGTCATCCCATGATCCACCAAAATCCAATATACAAGCTCTCAAGAGATCTTCCAATATACGATTCACCCTCTCTGTTTGACTGTCGGTCTGAGGATGATATGCGGTACTGAGATGTAATCCTGACCCTAGAGCCTCTTGTAAGCTCTTCCAAAACCCACTAGTGAACAACGGGTCTCGGTCACTCACAATGCTTTTGGGTACTCCATTAAATCTCACTACCCACTTCATATACAATTCTGCCAACTTGGCTGCCGTTCTGGTCGATTTGACTAGTATAAATCTTGCACTCTTAGTCAATCGATCCACAATTACCCAAATGCTATCATGTCCCGATCTAGTCCTTGGTAAACCATCGATGAAATCCATCGAGACTTGCTCCCATTTCCATTCGGGAATTTCTAATGGTTGCAATAACCCAATAGGCTTCTTTTGCTCGGCTTTAACTAGCTGGCAATTCATGCATTTGGATATAAACTTCCCAACGTCTCTTTTCATCCCTTCCCAGTAGTAAGTCTGTTTCATGTCTCGATACATTTTATTACCACCGGGATGTATAGTCAGTTTTGAGTGATGACATTCTCTAAGCACTTCATCTCTCAAACCATTCACGTTGGGCACAACTAGTCTTCCATTCTTTCGAAGCCATCCATCTCGATCAAGCCCATATACGTTCATCTCCTCATCGATACCCATCTCTGACTTGGAGATGATTTCCAATAGGTTAGGATCGTCCCTCTGACTAGAGCCGATCCGCTCAATCAAAGTGGGTCTGATCGTCAAACTTGCTAGCATGACTGGATCCAATTCGCACTTTGGTCTGAAATCAAACCCCGCGATATACTCCAGTCGCTTCCATTCAAGAAACATTGCCCCTAAGCTGGCATGTCTCCTACTCAAGGCATCGGCTACCGCATTACCTTTCCCAGGGGTGTGTCGATATCAAAATCATATGAAGCCAAGAACTCTAACCATCTCTGTTGACGGAGATTCAGATCTTTCCGAGAGAAGAGATATTTCAACGATTTATGATCGGTAAACAACTCAAATCTTTCTCCCAAAAGATAATGTCTCCACATCTTCAGCGCAAACACGATCGCTGCTAATTCCAAATCATGGATAGGATACTTCTTCTCGTTCGGCTTTAGCTGTCGACTAGCATAAGCCAGAACCCTACCTCCTTGCATCAATACTGCACCCAGTCCAGTACCACAAGCATCCGTGTATACCGTCATCTCTTCATTCCCTTTAGGAATGACTAACACTGGCGCACGAGTCAACTTCTCCTTTAGACTCTTGAAGGCATCCTCACACACTTCGTCCCAGACGAAGGACTAATTCTTCTTAGTCAACTGAGTCAACGGTGCAGCTATCTTGGAGAAGTCCTGGATAAACTTACGATAATATCTAGCTAATCCCAAGAAACTTCTCACATCTGTCGCATTCTTGGGCGTAGGCCAATCCTGTACCGTAGCCACCTTCGCAGGGTCCACGGCAATACCACTCTCTGAAACAACATGACCCAAGAATCTCACTTCCCTTCTTCAAAAATGACACTTAGAGAATTTCGCTTTCAATTGGTGTTTCCTCAACACCTCCATCACTATCCTCAAGTGTCCCTTGTGTTCCTCCTCTGTCCTTGAGTAAACAAGGATATCATCCACGAACACAAGAACAAACTTATTCAACTGATCTCTGAATACTCTATTCATAAGATCCACAAAGTAGGCTGGTGCATTGGTCAACCCAAATGGCATGACCAACCACTCATAAAATCCAGACGGCGTCCTAAATGCCGTTTTCGGAACACTCTCATCTGCTACCCAAAGCTGATGAAATCCTGTCGCGAGGTCCAACTAGGAGAACACTCTTGCTCCTTCCATTTTATCAAACAAATCATCTATCCGTGGTAGAGGATACTTATTCTTCCTCGTCACCTTATTCAATTTGCGATAGTCCACACATAAACAAAGGGAACCATTTGCCTTAGTGGCAAACACAACTGGTGCTCCCCACTCGGAGACACTCCTTCTAATAAATCCCTTCTTCAAAAGATTGCTGACTTGCACCCCGAGCTCTCGCTGCTCCCTTGGTGCCATACGACGAAGTGGCATCACTATAGGTCTGGCATCTTTCACTAAATCAATACGGAACTCAATCTCTCGGTGTGGTGGAAGCCCGGTCACCTACTCGAAGACGTCCGGATACTGGCCAACCACGGGCACATCTGACAACTCATCCTGCGGGATGTCGAGGGAATTTACAAAACTAGCCATAACCCCATCACTAGGTAAACTACCAAACACTACCCTCCGCCCATCATCCGCCCTCACTGTCACCAAAAAGCCCTCACAGTCTACCACCACCCCGTACCTTTGGAGCCAATCGACTCCCAATATAATGCCATACCCAGTAAAGCCCAAAACAAAGCAATCACAAACAAACATACATCCATGACTCGATAAGACCAAATTCCTGCAAATCATACTAAGGCTAGTCGAACCACCAATCGGGTTCGTCACAACCAATGGTCTATCGACTATCTCGGGTTCCAGTCCCAACCTATCTACCAGGTCACTAGATATGAAGGAACAGGAAGCCCCAGTATCAAACAAAACTCGAACTGGTACATCATAAATAGAAAGCATACCTTGAATAACAACGTTCTTTCCTTTCTCCGCCGCAGTTGGGGCATTCAACGAAGAAGGAACAACATCAATAGCATATGCTTTCACAATCTACTTCTCCTTAAGAGGTTGCGGACACTTATCCTTATGATGTCCCACTTGACCGCAGTTGTAGCACTTCCTTTCCGCTGGCTTGTCCCGACATTCTTTA
The DNA here is from genome assembly GCA_030737875.1 of Allium sativum. Lineage (NCBI taxonomy): Eukaryota > Viridiplantae > Streptophyta > Magnoliopsida > Asparagales > Amaryllidaceae > Allium > Allium sativum. The sequence goes on from CM060910.1 coordinate 394,318,028, forward strand.
GCTTAATGGCCCTTCTTACCACAGCTGAAGCACTCAACATCCTTATTGCTCTTTTTCTGACCACATTTAGATTGGTCCTGCTTCCTCTTATTCTGAGAGCTATTCTTGCCTCCACCGCCTGCTTGCGGCTTTGGCCCTTCTGCAGATGCAGCCTCAGTCTTTGACTTAGGGTAAAGACTCTCTGATCTCAAAGCTTTCCCCACAATCGATTCAAAAGTCTCATCGATGTGGTTGATAAGACTTTCCCCCAAGTACCCATCCAAACCAGTAATGAACTTCTCATTCTTCTTCTCAGGAGTGTTGATAAGAGACAGTCCATACTTCGACAAAGTGTCGAACTCATCAATATAATCAGAAACTGCCCTTCCGTTCTTCTTGAGTTCCAAGAACCTCTTGAACAATACTGACTTCTGGGCAGCTGGAATGAACTTCTCGCTAAAGCGAGCCTTGAACTGATCCCAAGTAACCTGATCCTCTGGAGTAGCTGTTCTAATGGCATTCCACCAATTCATCGCTCGCCCTTGCAACTGACGAGACGCTAGCCTTCTCTTCATCGCATCCTCAAGACCCAAGTCATCAAAGATACGATCACAGCTATCCATCCAATCTTGAACATATGTGGCCGACTCCATCCCGTGGAACGGCTTTCCACCAAGATTAGTGTAATCCTTGCACAACTTGGCGAAATCGACCCTAGGCGCCTGCACTACTGTGCCAACACCAACTCCGGGATTGGGAACTGCCCCTTGCACTTCTCTAAGCATATCTCTCATGAGGTTAGTAAACATCGCCCTCATGTCAGCGGCATTCCCTTGGTTGGTCCCTCTACCAGCACCCCTCGTGTCTCGGCTCATCGTCAATCTGAAAAAGGGAAACGATTAACGACCCCATAGTGGTGCTAGTGCAGTGCGACTTCATTCTTTATATTACTAATAGCATATATATACATAGCTTTTGAAAACCAAAGTAATTACAAATACGCGCTCTCATATACGTACTATCTCTCCCTGGTGTCTTTCCTTAGGTTAACAATGCAACCTAGAGCTCTGATACCAAGTGTGACGGCCCGCCCCGCACCAACTGACATTTACTCCAAAAGTGCGCTGTACACATGTCCAGTTAGCATGGAACGGGTCGTCAGAAGGAAAGGGAAGAAGGAAATGAACATACAAAGAACCTGTAGAATGTCTCACAGCGCATAGAATAAAATACAATAATAACATACTTGACATAAAACAGGAGAGACAGTGCACAAGCTGAAAACCAGAACTAAACATCATAGCAGCGGAAATCCAAAATACAACTTTCAAACTGTCTCAAAGCAAAAGTAAGATAAAGGAGGTACACTACTAATGCCCAAGTAGCGACCACCAACGACACAGGGAGAATGTGTATATACATATATATCATACGTGGAAGCCTCCTGCCCGCCTCCGAATCAGCTACTCGCGCATCACCAGCTAACCTGTCTCTAGTCTGCTCGTGTGAGCACCCAGAGTAATAAGAGGAGACATAAAACTCTGGGTTAGACATAAAGCCTGGTATGAGCGATAAGCATCTAAAGTGAACAATAACAGGTAGACTAAAACATACCTGAACCTGGAGCTGCAACCAAAGAGTTAGCACTACATACTGTACAACACTCTAAGGTACCATATCAAACGGTATAAAGATACGGAGGTGGGGGAGGTGTGCATGTCATAGTGATGGCAAACAATCAAACATAGCATCCATCCTCACATCTCTCTCTCAGTGCGTAAAGCATACGATATTCACTACTTCGATCACCCAACATACCTTGCTACGATCACTCTGCCCCATGAAGTCATAAATGGCTTCACTGCACTGATAACGTAGCCACTAATTCCTCGCTATGTCCACTTGCCCCATGGAGTTATTCACCCCATCTGCGCTGGCTCATAGCCTTACCAATCCTTACTATGTCCACTTGCCCCATGGAGTTGTTCACCCCATCTACGCTGGCTCATAGTCTTACTACGCATCACCTTGCCCCTCAGGTCATAATGACCCTACTGCACTGATAACGTAGTTTTGCTACCATCACCTTGCCCCTCAGGTCATAATGACCCTACTGCACTGATAAGTAGCCATCATTCATTTTTAGTGGTGAATCGAAGTTATGAACATCGGCAACTCCTTAGCACACGTCCCGCAGCAAAGCCCAACCATGAAGTGAACTCATTGGTTCCCAACTGGATCCTGAGCTCTAACTTCCCATACTGGACTACCTTTGCATCTCGGGTTATTGGTCAATACTGGGTCGGGTCGGGTTCTCTTCAAGTTATTGGTTCGGGTCGGGTGCCCACCATTGGTTCGGGTCAGGTCCTCTTCTAATACGGTTCGGGTCGGGTGTCTCTCCTTGGTTCGGGTCGGGTGCTTTACTTTGGGTCGGGACGGGTGTCATTCCCCTCCAGTTCGTGCTTCCGCTCCGATCCGCCTCCTCATCCTTCATATGCTCCTATCCGATCCATCTTCAGGCTTCCGCTCCGATCCGCCTCCCCCTTAATCCGATCCGATCCCAGTTCAGTTAGCGTGGCCTTCCTTTTTGCCAACTTTTCCCAAGTGTCAGGCTCCGATCCGATCGAATCCCTTGCCCAGTTCAACATATCTGATCCGAGCCCCATATCCGATCCGAACCCTGCACTGTTTTCTGAAACTGTTCCAGCAAGTGTTTACGCCATTCGACGACGTTTTCGACCATTATAACTATTGAAATCAATCACAAAGCATTTCATACAGTCATAGCAACATGCATAATCAACCACAAACATCAAAACATCAATATAATAGGTTAAAATGGATCAAACATACCCAAAACCCCATATTTCCCCTTAAGCATGTGTAGGTGAAACTAATGATAGGATTAGCAAAACTTAACCAAATTAACCCAAATTCATATCAGAGGTCTAAAACATCATTTGAGAATTTATGAACATTTTTCCCGAATTTTATCATGTTTAAATTCGCTAATTAACACTAATCACCCCTAATTAGCCATAATTAGTGCAAAACTATGCAAATCACTCACCTTAGCCACAAATAAACTAAGATATGAAATAAATCTCTGATTTGATGTGAATCCCAATGCTAAACAGCAGCTCCAATGTTGCTTTGGTGTAGATCTTCCTTGATTAGAGGTTGCTAAGCCAAATCCTTGACCAAAAGGTGATTTGGAGGTGATTTAGAGGTTGGAGGCCATTTTTAGGGTTTCTTGGTGATAAGTGGAGGCTAGAAAACTGAAATGGAATGATCCTCTATCTCATTTCAGCCTCCCCATAACCCTAATCCCGAAATGGGTTATGGGCCTACTCACTAATCACCCGATTTGGCCCGGTTAAGCAGTTTTTCACATTCCAAACCTTATTTCAGCCATATCTCCCAAACAGTAAGTCCGTTTGGCTATTATGACCACTCTACGGAAAGGTAAACCATCAAACGAATCCAATTGAAGAGGTTTCAGGTCAAAATTCCTTTCCAATCAAAAGTTATGGCCAAAATAGTACCAACTAGGGGCAAAATGGTCATTTAAAAATCGACAAAAATCATAAGCATGGGAAATGACTCTAATGGATGTTTCCCAAAGTTACATGACCATTCGACTTCATACGGGAAAGAAATAAATATTCTACGATCCTATGATGTTTAGAATACGGGTCATTACATTTGACATACACTAATCCCAATTGTTTAGTTGTATGTCAATCAATGGGTTGACAAACTGTTGGAAGCGCTAATTATTTATTTTTAATGCTTATGCAGTTGTGTAATGCACTCTGGATGATGGATGATTGGTTATCATTGTTGTTGTATACATGTATTGTATGAAATCCATATAAATAACATTATATGGTAATTGGTTGTGTCTGATTCCAATTTAGGAATAACGAATATTTTAAAATAACGAATATTTTAAAATAATATTCCATAAAGGATTAAAATGTGCATTTGATGTTCGATTTTTGGATGGACACGAAAATATTGAAATATGTGAAGCCTTGTTGATTAGTTATGCACCATTTTAACACGAACAATTTTTATGTCGATTTTATTCATTTTTATAATGAATATCGAAAAGGAATTGATTTCAAAATCTGTTATTTTGAAAATATTATCATTTAAATATTATAATGATAAGGAGTACTAAATTTTGACTTAAAATTGAAATGAAAGTAGGAATCGTTTTTAAAGCGAATTTATAAAATACGTTTTGAAGGAAATATATATATATACATATATATTGTATATATATATATTAATGGTTTGAATAGAACGCGCTGCGCTGAGACCGTTCGCGAATTTCGACCATTGATTTCGAATTGACATTACGGGAGATCAGACCGTCGGATTATCCTAAACGAGAACCATTGGGTTCGTATCGAAAAGATCTTTCCAATGAATATAAGATATTTGAAATCTAATGGTCGGATTTGGAATTATGTCCAAATCAAATTTGGGAAAGGTCGTTATGGATGCAGTTCGATGGCCATTATTAGAAACCGACTGTACAGGCCTTGATAAAATTATTAAAAATATTAATAATTTGTGTAAAATCATAATAAATGATTTGGAAAGACTTTTGGATGAAAAACACCATATTTGAAAAGATAAAAATATATTTTTATCAAAATGAACTAGTTATTAACTAGTGAGATAATCCAATGTTTTTAAATAGATAAATTGGATTTGAAAAGGGTTTTAATCTAATCAGAATTTTCCAATGTATGAATTGGAATGGATTTGAAGGGAAATCATCTTTGGGATATTTTGATATTGGATTCCGTAACTATATGGATATTGTGGAGGAGTTTGGAAGAAAGATATATGTAGCTATTCCTCATACGATATGTGTTGGTTTTGGAATTTGATATTGAATATAAGCGGATATAATTTCTGTTCAGAGCCTTATATTTAATATCAAATTGAATTTTGGGTTTGTCGTGAATGGTGTCTTAAATAACACTTTTCTTAAACACCATGGTGAAAAGAATAAATTTTTAGTTAAGATTATTAGAGTTTTCAATTATATTTAGTAATTGGAATAAAATGGAATGCGAATTGGGTTTATTGTGAACTGTGTTTTTTAACGACATTCGTTCTTTAACCCGATTAATAGTGAAATGTGATTTGGAATATATAAATCTTTTAATTAATATTAATGGAATTTACCAAAGTAAAGTTTTCCAATTTATTAAAATAAATTGGAATGGAACGGAATTCGATTTGGTAATAATCGAAGTGAATTTCTATGGAGGAAGACTACTAATATGTATGTAATTTAAAAGGGCTTTGTCGTTATTCCAATTATATTATTAGTCAGATAAGGAAATTGATATCGATTATATATTGATCTGTTTTCCTTGAAGATTCCATAGTTAATGGAATATGATTTTAAGTTTATCATGAACTGTGTTTTAAATGACATTGGTTCTTTAACCCGGTTAATGACAGGATTACATGTCTAACATTGTATTTCGAACTGTATTATTGATATCTACTAAATATATATCTGTTTGGTGGCAGAGAATTTATTCTCTTGCTTAACACCCTTCTCTGAGACATATGAGCTTAGAGGTTATATATTGGCAGAAATTAATGGTACGGTGTAGATTGTCGATGCGGCATGTTTGATTGCCCAAAGTTAAATAATCATTAATAATGATTTTTGGGAAGATTAAAACTAAGTGGAGTTTTAATGAATCTTTACTCAGATTGAAACGTGAATATGATAATTTATATTATCAAATTTAGGAAATGATCGAGGATGGAGTATCATCGGTTTTACTCTAGGCGATAGTTAAATCTTTAATTAGATTTAAACGTGAAATGGTAATTAATTTTACTGATAACATCGTGGTCTTAGATATGGAGTAATACCAGTTTTTCTCCATGGGATGAATAGGTTGGGATTGGGAAATATAATAAAGGATTACTTCGGTAAGATTCGCTAATCCTGACTAGTTTGGAAAACCTTAATTTGGTTTAAATTATGAAAAGAATATTTGAATAAAAGAATATTCTAGATTGGAATGAAGCGTATGTTGTGTTTGTGTAGCATTTGTTTATGAGATACGCGAGTTATTCGGGAAGACCGGGTTTATGCCCATTCTGAATAATCGATTCGACGATAATTCAACGATGAAGATGGTGGTTGAAGACCAGAGATCTTCACATCATTTAGATGATTAATGATGTCTTGATTGGGCTGTACACCTGAGACAAGGTAATAAATGGTGATCGTCCAGATGTACTTGGAGATCGACGTGATATGCGAGGACCTCTCTCCTGTATTGGACATATGGGACGAGGAATAAGGTGCCTCCGATTTCGTTCAGACCCAGAACGGACTTGTAAATGGATAGTGTGTCTGACATTGTATTCCTTTATACTGCAATCATTGATCTCTACTAAATATATATCTGTTTGGTGTAGAAGAATTTATTCTTTTGCTTAACATCCTGCTCTGAGACATATGAGCTTAGAGGTTATATATTGGCAGAAATCAGTGGTATGGTATGGACTGACTGTGTGGGATGCTGAGTGGCATGGATCAAGGCTTTTGTAGAAAAGCAGAGTCTTGTGGTTGTTGATCAAAGCACGGCTTTAAATAGCATAGCTTTGTGTATAGAGTTAATTCGCGAGTCTCACACTGGTATGATTCAAAAACGGGATAGGGGATGCAGGGAGGACTTAACGTTTCCTTCTAGATATGGGATAGCCCAGACATTTATTTTTGCCAGTGTGGATGATGGATTGCGAGACGCCTCAGATATTAATCCCTAGTTGCCAAGTGATAGGTCTGATAGGACTAGGAAACGTGTGTTCAGGAATAAGTAATCCTCAAAAGTAAGGGAGGATCGGCCCTGCAGGATCTAAGGGCTCACCAAATTCCGAGCCCTGAGGAATTTGCTAGAGTGTCTCGAAGCCGGCGAGGAGTACATCACTTGCTTCGACTCATGATGGAAAGCCAATTTCCAATACGTGACATTTCAGTTTTAGTTGTAAAAACTAGTATGGCGACATATATATGGTACCCATGCCGTCTATGATTGATACATTTATATTTGAAATTGTTTTTAACACTATACACTTATCATAATATCAAAATGATATGTTTTAAATCGTACCAAGCATGTTTGGCTATTATAAGGGAAAACCCTATCCTCCGACTTGCGTTGCATTGTGTGATGGGACCTGAGTCTTATAATAGCTTCATTTTCCAAAAAGCTCTTTGTTTTATGCATTGGTATTCTTGGGAGAAAACCCGTTTCGTGTTATACGGCATGGTCCCTTGATTTACTTTATTTTTAAAGTAAAGATTTAATAACTGTTTTAGTTCTCAAACCAGTCCCATGACTGACCTGGAGTTTATTGTTTTAACCTAAACTATAGGTGTCCCTATTTTCCGCACGACAGCTAGTAGTTTTGGTTTTTGTAGATATTATTTTCACAGGATCCTGGATTTACAGCTGGAGCTATATTCGGAAAGCTTTGTATCTGTGTATCTCTTTCAGTTGTGTTATGTATTATTTTTCCGCTGCTATATAATTTATTTTAATCTCTGATATTTTTCTGATGTATATTATTTATTCGTACTTTGTTATGTTCTTGTACTCTGATGTAATTTTTATAATAGCAATGAAATGTTCTATTGTTTGTGTTCTGATACGTCGTGTTCTCAACTCAATCCGGGCTCTCCCTTACGGGTGAGTTTGGGTCGTTTCAGGCATAGTCTGGACAACAATTGTACAGGATGTAAGGGGAGGATTCTTTTAATATGGGACTCGGAAATTTGGAAGATAAATGTTGATGCTATGTCTCATCAGCATATATCTATAATGGCCGAAAACACATGAGGGTTCTCTCTTTCTGATTGACATTTATTTATGCTAGTAATTTTCTTAGTGAAAGGGAAAACCTATGGACTGTTTTGGTGAATGAATCTAGAAATGTAGACATTATATGGTTGGTTTTAATAGAATTTAATAACATTATTTCTCCAAATAACAAGAAAGGGGGTACTACTGTTCCTTTTTGACATATTGCTGGGATTATCGACTGCATCTCCAATGCTGGTCTAATAGATATCCCAATTGTTGGATTTAAATATACCTGGAGAAAGAGGGGAGTTGCTACTAAAATAGATAATATTTTATGTAATCATATTTTTCTTGACGTGTTTCCTGAACTGAATTCTTTCGGGGTAGCTAATCCAACTAAAGACCATATACCTATTTGTGTTAATTTTAAGAAAAAGAGCAATGCATACAAAAATGTTCCATTTAGATATATAAATTCCTAGAATGTTAAAGAAGGTTATAGTGATGCTATAAATCTAGCTTCTTATACTATGATGATTTCTTCCCTTCAAGGATCTAAGATTTATAAATTCCAAGTGTTTTTGAAGACGTGTAAATACTACTTGAAAAGTTGGAATTATAACGGTCTTAAAGATTCTGAGATCCTTAGGATCTTGGAGGGAAAGTATAAGAAGACTCTCAAGGAGATTGATGAAGATACCACTAATGCAAGCAACTATGATAAGCTCAAGGATGCATATGATAAATGGAAGATTTAGTGCAGTATTGAGGCGACTAATGCGAAGCAAAAAGCTAAGATTAATTGGCTCATTGAGGGGATTCGTGCTCTAAAAAATTTCATGCGAAAATTTTGCTGCATAAGCACATCAATAATTGGAGTAATATATTCTTGAGAAACGGAGACCTGGTTCATGATGATCAAATCATAGAAAGGGAGGTTATTCAGTTTTACTTAGGAATTTTAATTTTAATTCAATTCTAACTGACTCTTTTTCTGAAATTAATTGTATAAATATTATAAATGACAGGGATAGAAGACAGTTGGAAAATGAGATAAGTATAGAAGAGATTCACATTTCTATTTTCTCTATCTCAGATAATAAAATTCCAGGGCCGGATTGATTTACAGCCAAATTCTTTAAAACTCATTGGGAGGAGCTTAAAATGAATATACTAGAGATTATTAATGAGGTATTATGCACTGGTAAACTTGCTAAGGGAATAAATCACACTTTCTTAACACTTATTACCAAAATTAACAATCCCAAAGCTATGTCTGATTACAGACCTATTGCGTGTTGCAACGTCATATATGAAATTATATCTAAAGTTATTTGCAACAGAATTAAACCATACCTCAAGAATATGATATCTTACAACTAGTCTGCTTTCATCCCGAGTAGATACATAGCTGAAAATATCCTGTTAGCTCATAAATAGATAAGACATTTCAACATTAAAGGCAGTGGTAATATATGCATAAAAATTGATCTTTAGAAAGCATATGATATGGTCAACAAAAAATTCATATGTCACATGTTGCGTAGAATGGGTTTTCCTACGAAGATTGCCCGCATTATTAAAACATGTGTTTCTACTCCTACATTTTTTATTCTGGTTCAAGGTAGTCCCAAAAGGTACATACACATCAATCGGGGTCTTAGGCAGCGAGATCCCCTCTCACCTTACTTATTTTGGGTAGCAATGGAATTCTTTTCAATTCTTATGTTCAAAGCTGTGGATTTTAGTTTAATTCAACCAATATACAAGCGTGAGCCTCACTCACTTGATATACGCTGACGATCTAATGATCTTTTCCACAGCCAAAATAAATGGTATAAAGGTGATTAATTCTATTTTAAATCAACTCAAAGAGATGGCTGGTCTGAAAATTAATAATTTGAAATCGAAAGTGTTTTTAGTAAAGGCGTAGATAACAAATTACAGGTGTTTTAGGAGCAGAATATGAATGAAGGCACACTTCCTGTTAACTATCTAAGCATTCCTTTATCTAACAATTATCTTCATTTCTCTGATTATGGTGATTTATTTGATAAAATCAGAGGTAAAATGGATAGTTGGTACTGTAGACTGTTATCGATGGCTGGAAAAATTGAATCGATCAAATCGGTGATTACCGCGATGGTCATGTGTTGGTTGCTAATATATTAATTACCGGAGGTGACGACCGGAAAAATTAACAAGCTATGTGCCAACTTTATTTGGGCAGGGAAAACTCACCAGATAGCTTGGGATACTTTGTATAAGCCTAAATCAAAAGGCAGAGTAGGTTTGCGCAATTTTAAAGACATAAAGACTGCAACAGCTCTAAAACTTTTGTGGCCTTTTTTTGTGGAAATAACTTGTGGAAAGAATGGATGATGAAAAGATATTGTTCGGACAAGCTCTTTTGGGTGATGGATATTGATAATAACAGCCCGGGAACATGGAAATCTATTCTTAAACATAGACAAAAAGGTTTGCAATGTATAAATAGATGTATAGTCAATGGGAGAGATACAAAATTATGGTTCGACCCTTGGTTAGATAGTGACATAATGGTCAAACTCTTAGGCTGGGAACAGCTAAGTCTATTTGGAGGTGACGATCTCACTGTAAATAACACCATTCGAAATGGGGAATTTACGCCGAGTTGCTTTCCTGATGTAAGGCAATTATCTTCACAGATTAATGATATTGATATTCATAATAGTGGGGATACAGATTTCTGGATCTAGAATAATAAAATGAATGGTTTCTCGTTCTACTTAGAAAATTTGTTGAAATGCCGGCCAGTTGTATATATTCTTGTACACTTTATTGATGCATTGTCAATAAAACACCGCACTCTTTTTCTTGATAGTCCTCACGCTAAGTTCTAGTTCGGGTTTTTAACGAGGCAGTTTATGCATTTTAAAAAAAATGAATAACATGAATAAAAAGTTAAAATGAAGATTATAAATGCTCGACGCATATGAAATATACCAATTTTTCCTTCTCGAAATAATTGTTGCTTTCCTGTCAGTTGAGAAAAAAATGAATCTTACTACCATGCTGACTAATAAAAGCTGGTAGTTTTAATTTCTTAATCAAGAAGGGAACATCTTTATTCATCCTCCAAGCTCTAACCTATAGAAAATTCTGACAGTAAGAGAAGTTTTCATGTATGGAAATCTTACCCAAGGAAGCATTGAAATAAATCATATATATTTCCATTAAGCACATGAATAAAATACACACACATGTACATACATACACACACACACACATTAATTTGTGTTTCTCTTATTATCGATACATTTTATGCTATTTTCGTTTTGGATATTACATTTAATGTTAAAGCCAAAAAAAATATAGCATGTTAAATTATATAGTTCGTTAGAAGATAAATGTACCCGCAACTTCATCCTCTCCACAGATTTTGCTGATGATAACAGCTCTCTACATTAAACAACCATGAAGAAAACTATCCTATATTTCTTTGGCTTTCAAAAATAAGATGTAGCCTTAACCTACCACCCAATACGAAGTTTAGACATATAGTATCTCCTTGTGCTGCATTTCATCATAGAAATTAAGCATGCTATTTATGGTTGAAATACAATTTTTTTCACACATAATTTGTGACGGCCCGCCTCGCACCGGCCGACATTTCTCTGAAATGCGTTGTACCAATGCCCAACCAACACGGGATGGTCTCTAGAAGAAAAGGGGTTAAGATGAAGAACTAACAAAGAACCTGTAGTATAACGCACAGCGCATGGAATAAAATATAATAATAACATAACTTGACATAAAACAGGTGAGACGGTGCATAAGCTGAAAACTAAACCATAACCATCATAGCAACGGAATCCAAAAATACAGCTTATGATCCAAAATCAATTATTACAACTTTCAAAATATTGTTTCTAAAGCAAAATAGAAAAGATGCCTTACTAATGCCCAAAGCAGTGACCAGCAACAACACAAGGAGAATATATGTATAGAATACGTGGGAGGCTCCTGCTCGTCTCCGGACAGCTACTCGTGCATACCACCTAGCCTGTCTCTAGTCTGCTAGTTTAGGGGCACCCAGAGTAATAAGAAGAGACATAAAACTCTGGGTCAGACAAAAGTCTGGTATGAGCGATAGCAAAAACATAAGTAATAACAGGTATAAATAAATCATACCTGAACCTGGACCTACAACCAAAGAGTTAGCACAACAAGATGTACAGTACTCTAAGGTAACACTAACATATAGTGTGAAAATGGGAGTGTGCGTATCATGGTGATAGCAAACATCAAACATAGCCATCATCCTCCTATCTCTCACTCATTGCGTAAAGCATACGACATCCACCACTTTGATCACCAAATCTATTGGGCCATGACGGAGTCCAACCCCGTCCAACTATTCCGCTGACCCCACCACACTGGTCTAGAGCCCATAATCCATCTCTCGGGGGTGAACAAAGGTTGCGGATACTGATAACCCCTTTGCACACGTCCTGCAGCAAAGCCCAACTCTAGAAGTTAACTCATCGATTCCCATCTGGATCCTGAGCCATAACTTCCAATTTGGACTTCCTTTGCATCTTAGGTTTTGGTCTTCTCCGATTCGGTTCGAAGATCAAGCTTCCATTCAGTTCATTTCGTCATGGTGCTCCAGTTCAGGTCGTGGTACTCTATTCGTGACCAACTAAGCGGGTCGTGATTCTCCATACGGGTCAGGTCATGATCCTCCATAGGGGTCGGGTCGTGACCTTGCTTCCCACTCATGACCTTCCACTTGTGATCACTGGTTCATGACCCTTCCACACATGATCTCTGGTTCGTTACCTTTCCACTTGTGCAAGCCATCGACTCATGATGGGGGGCCGGCTCGTGAACTAGAGGCGGTCATGAAGGTGGAGTCCACTCGTGAAGGGGGTTCACGATCGGGTCGAGTCGTGGTATGTGCCTCACGATCGGGGTATGACCAATTTCTTGCAACTTTTCTAGCGAGCTATTTACACCGTACGACGGTGTTTTCGACCATTCTAACTTTACTATACAATCACAAAACACACCAAATAGTAATAGCAACATGTATAATCAACCATAAACACCAAAAAAACAATGTGACATGTTAATATGGATCAAACATACTCAAAACCCATGTTTTCCCCTTAATCCCCTTAACCATGATTTAACTATAGGATCAGCAAAATACGTACAAATTAACCCAAATTTCTACCAGAGGCATAAAATATATGTAAGAATTTATGCATATTTGTCCATATTTTTCTGAGTCATAATTTTGCTACTTATCACTAATCACCTCCAATTAACCGTAATTAGTGAATAAAACTGCAAATCACTCGTCTTAGCCACAAAATAATATCAGATCTGAAACTCTAGCTGATTTGATTCAAATTCCAATGTATTCCAGCGGCTCTATCTTGATTTCTATGCTAATCTGCCTTAATTCGATGTAGGTTTGGCTAATATTGGATTAGAATGAGATTAGAAGGTGATTTGAGGGTTGGAGGCCATTGTTAGGGTTGAAGAGAGGTAAGTGGTGGCTATAAAAATGACAAAGAAGAGTTTCTCTAACCCCTTCCAACCCTTATATAACCCTAATCCTAAAATCCCTAATGGGCCTAGCTGCTATTTACCCGGTTAAGCCCAATTATGATGTTTTTCATCTTCCAAACCTTATTTCAGCCATATCTCCCAAACGGTAAGTCCGTTTGATTAATGTGACCACTCTACGGAAAGGTAAACCATCATCTGAATTCAATGGAAGTGGTTTCAGGTTAAAATTCCTTGCCAATCAAAAGTTATATGTGAAACAAAATTCGACAAGGGTAAAACGGTCATTTAAAAAAATCGGCAAAGATCGTGAACATGGGAAATGACCCCAATAGTCGTTCCCCAAAATTACATGACCATACGACTTCGTATGAAAATAAAATAAATATTCTACGATCCTCCCATACATAGAATGCGAATCCTTACACTCTCTTCCCCTTAAGAAATTTCGCCCCCAAAATTCCTTAACCAAAACATACAATGGTATCCCGCATGCCTATCAGCCATTCGCAAGCAACCAAACATACATAACACAACAAGCCTATCTTAGCATGCAGTTTACTAACAAGGGAATAACTATCGCTATTAAAATCTTTTCAGACAAAGAGTTCTGGATTCGACCTCCTTATATTCTCCTCTGTTTCCCAAGTACAGTCATTCTCATTATCACCTCCGCTGGACTTTAACTAGTTCCACCGTCTTCCTTCGAAGTTGCTTCGTATATTATCTGACAATACGAATCGGTATGCGGTTCCCAACCACCTTAGGTTCTACCTCTATATCATCCAACTAATTTGGTGAAATAATCATATCAGGATGGTGCACGAACTTCCTTAGCTGGGAAACATGCAATACGTTGTGAACTCCTGCCATCTTGCCAGGCAACTCAAGTTCATATGCCAAATTCCCAACTCGCTCGAGAATAGGAAATGGACCTAAAACCTTGGTACTAACTTACCTCTCCTACCAAAACGAAACACATTCTTCAACAGAGAGATCTTGACAAATACTAAGTCATTAACAAATAATTCCAAATCTCTTTGTCTTTTATCAGCATAACTCTTCTGCCTATCTTGGGCAGCCTTCATTCGCTGTTGGATAGATCTTATTAGAAGTTTCTCTTATTAAATCCGGCCCAAGCACAAATTTCTCACCAGTTCCAACCAACATGATGGTGAGTTGCACGGTCTTTCATACAAAGCTTCAAATGGAGCCATACCAATACCCGACTGATAACTATTATTATATGCGAACTCAACCAGACGCAAATGGTCATCCCATGAACCACCAAAATCTAGTATACAAGCACTTAAGGGATCCTCTAATACACGATTCACCCAAATACTATCATGACTCGATCTAGTCTTTAGTAAACTGTCAATGAAATCCATTGAGACTTGTTCTCATTTCCATTCGGGAATTTCCAACGTTTGTAACAAACCACTAGGCTTCTTTTGCTTGGCTTTAGCTAACTGGCAGTTCATGCACTCCATCTCTCAATCCATTAACATTGGGTACAACTATCTTAGTGAGTGGTAAAACAGCTAACTAACATCATCAACAAAGTATACGAGAATAGGAAGATTAACCATCAATCTACCAATCACATTACTAGAGAAGAACTCCAAGCCCAACTCCAAACAATTGACAGTGACAACCTTTATAACAAAACATTTCAACCATCCATCAGGATGAAACCAGAATGACCCATTCAATCATACACAATCAAAAGCAACCAGACAATAGCACTCATAACATCCAGTTTATACATCTCAAGTGAACCATCCTAACTGAATTCAACATCCCTCAAGTACAAGCCCCAGAGGCCTAAACCAATATCAGACAAGCACCCAAGAAATGTCTCCTTCGACATTGGACAATCTATGCGGGACAGTTCAACAAAGCAACCAATCACTCATAACCGACTTTGGCTATGACTGCGAATCCTGCTTTGGAACCATCGTTAAACGTAGGACTGGCCATGTCACCATGTCATCCATCAAGGGTTAATGATAACCCCAGTTCTAATCAAGCTACAGCACGTCCAACGTACATTTGCCTCCCAAAGACAACTAGGCCCATCTAATAGGTCCAGGGTATTCGACTAGTCCAACTTTTCTTTTAGGTACCCCTATAATACACTTGCTTTGAGCCCGTTAGAACTTATAACAATGATAATCCCTTCATAACTCTAGTCGGCATTGTCGGCGACTATCCACAAGCTCAGTCCCAGTCTCGAGCATCTATTACCCACAAATTCAATTCCAACATGACTCGTCTCCCTACTCGTTCCATCTCCAAGCTTAACGAACAACCATTATTTACGACTTCAAGTCCAACTTGAGTCGTTCTAACCTTCATTACATCTCCACGATCAATGAACACATCTTATCACTTCGAGATTTCCCCCTTGAATTCACTTCGAAGTTATTACCATTCTTGAGCCAAAGAAAACATCAACATAAGGTCCTATACAATCCATAGCGTTCATTGAACAAGTCCTATCTATCACCTGCTAAAACCATGAATACGTCGATACCCAAATGACTGGTCCAACCAATCTCAAGGGCTAATGGAAGCCCCGACTCCAAACGGACTATGGCACGTCTAACATACGTTTATCCTCCAGGGATAACTAGATCACGTCCAATGGATCCAAGGTAAATGGGCGCCCCAAATACCCCTACTTCGAGTCCGCTTAGAACACTCCGAACTATCGACAATTCCTTGGCACTCTCATCAAAAGAGCTATCCTCAACTACATCTTCAATTCGAGTCCTCACATAAGCAAAGGGAACCATCGGCCTTAATGTCAAATACAACTGGTGATCCCCACTCGAAAACACTTCTTCAGATAAATCCCTTCTTCAAAAGATCGCTTAATTGCACTTTGAGCTCTGCTGCTCCTTTGGTGTCATACTATGAAGCGACATCACTATAGGTCTGACATCTTCCTCTAAATGAATATGAAACTCGATCTCTTGGTATGGTGGAAGTCCAGTCACTTCCCCGAAGATGTCCGGTACTCGTTGGCAATAGGCACATCTGTCAACTCATCATGCGGGATATCGAGGCAATTTAGAAAACTAGCCATCATCCCATCACTAGCTAGGCTACCAAATAGTACCCTCCGCCCATCATCCACTCTAATGATCACCAAAGACCCCTCACAGTCTACCACCCTATACCTTTGGAGTCAATCGACTCCCAAAATAATGCCATACCTAGTAAATCCTAAAACAATGCAATCACAAGCAAACATACGTCCATGACTCGATAAGACTACGTCATAGAAAATAATACTAAAGCTAGTCGAACCACTGGTTGGGTTCGTCACAACTAAAGGTCTGTCGACAATCTCGAGTTCCAATTCCAACCTATCTACCAGGTCACTTGATATGAAGGAATGAGATGCCCCGGTATCAAACAAAACTCGAACAGAAACACATAAATAGAAAGCATACCTTGGATAACGACACTCTTTCTTTTCTTCACCGCAGTTGGGGAATTCAAAGAAGAAGGATTAGCATTGATAGCATATGGTTTCACGATCTGCTTCTCTTTAGGAGGTTGTGGACATCTATCCTTGTGATGTCCCACTTGGCCGCAATTGAAGCACTTCCTTTCCCCAGACTTTTCTGTCAATCTCTGGCATAGTGGCCCTTCTTGCCATAGATAAAGCACTCGTCCTCCTTATTATTATTCTTTTTCTAACCATCCTTAGCTTGGTTCTGCTTTCTATTATCCTGAGACTCCTTCTTGCCTCCACTACTTGCCTGCAATTTTGTCTCCTCTGCGGATGCAATAACAACCTCAGTCTTTGACTTAGGGTAAAAGCTCTCTAGTCTCAATGCTTTCCCCATAATGGATTCAAAAGTCTCATCAATGTGGTTTATAAGACTTTCCCCCAATTAATCATCCAAGCTAGTTATGAACTTCTCGTCCTTCTTCTCGGCAGTATCGATAAGATATAATCCATATTTCGATAAGGTATTGAACTCAGCAATATATTCCGAGACTGCCCTACCATTCTTCTTAAGCTCTAAAAATTTCCTAAACAATTATGATTTCTGAGAAGCTGGAATAAACTTTTCACTGAAGCGAGTCTTAAACTGATTCCAAGTAACTTGATCCTCTAGAGTAGCTGCTTTAATAGCATTCCACCAATTCATAGCCCGTCCTTGAAGCTGACGCGATGCTAACATTCTCTTCATTGCATCATCGATCCCCAAATCCTCGAAGATGCACTCATAACTATCCAACCAATCTTGAACATCCGTAGCCGATTCCGTTCATTGAACGGCTTCCCACCAAGACTAGTATAACCCTTGTTAAGCTTGGCGAAATCGGCTCTAGGCGCCTGCACTTCTGCACCACCACCGGTAGCAACATTAGGAACTGCTCTCTGAGCATCCCTAAGCATCTCTCGCATGAAGGCAGTAAACATCGTCCTCATATCATGGAAATTCCAATTTTTGGCCCTTGAACCCGTACTCCTCATATATCGGCTCATCATTCAATCTGTAAAGAGAAAACGATTAACCATCTCCATAGTGGTGCTAGTGCAGTGCGACTTCATCCTTAGCTATAATAATAGTACATATATATATATATATCTTTTGAAAACCAAAATATCACAAATACGTGCTCTCGTATATGTATACTATCTCTCCCTGATGTTTTCCCCTAGGTTAAACTACGCAACCAAGGCTATGGTATAAAGTGTGACGGCCCACCCCACATCGGCCGGCATTTATCTAAAATGCGCTGTACCAATGCCCAACCAGCACATGACGGTCGCCAGAAGAAAAGGAATTAAGATGAAGAACAAACAAAGAACTTGTAGGATATCTCACATCACATGAAATAAAATATAATAATAACATAACTTGACATAAAACAGGCGTGACAGTGCATAACTGAAAACTAAACCATAACCATCATAGCAGCGGAATCCAAAAATACAGCTTATGATCCAAAACCAATTATTACAACTTTCAAAATACTGTCTCTAAAGCAAAATAGAAAAGGTGCACTACTAATTCCCAAAGAAGTGACCAGCAACAACACAGGGAGAGTATATGTATTATACATCGGAGCCTCCTGTTCATCTCCGGACAACTACTCATGCATACCACCTAACCTGTCTCTAGTCTGCTCGTCTAGGAGCACCCAGGGTAATAAGAAGAGACATAAAACTCTGGGTCAGGCAAAAGTCTGGTATGAGCGATAGCAACAACATAAGCAATAACAGGTATAAATAAATCATACCTGAACCTGGACCTGCAACCAAAGAGTTAGCACAACAAGATGTACAGTACTCTAAGGTAACACTAACATATAGTATGAAAATGGGAGTGTGCGTATCATGGTGATAGCAAACATCAAACATAGCAATCATCCTCACATCTCTCACTCATTGCGTAAAGCATACAATATCCACCACTTTAAACACCAAATCTATTGGGCCATGACGGAGTCCAACCCCGTACAACTATTCCGCTGACCCTACCACACTAGTCTGGAGCCCATAATCCATCTATCGGTGGAGAACTAAGGTTGCGGATATCAACAATCCCTTTGCACACGTCCTGCAACAAAGCCCAACTCCAGAAGTTAACTCGTTGGTTCCCATCTGGATCCTGAACCATAACTTCCCATTTGGATTTCCTTTGCATCTTGGGTTTTGGTCTTCTCCGATTCGTTTCGAAGATCAAGCTTACATTCAGTTCGGTTTGTCATGGTGCTCTAGTTCAGGTCGTGGTGCTCTATTTGTGATCAAGTAGGCGGGTCGTGATTCTCCATAGGGGTCGGGTCGTGATCCTCCATAGGGATCGGGTCGTGACCCTGCTTCCCACATTGACCTTCCACTCATGATCACTGGTTCGCGACCCTTACACTCGTGATCTCTGGTTCGTTACCTTTCCGCTCGTGCAAGCCATCGACTCGTGATGGGGGACCAACTCGTGAACTAGAGGAGGTCGTGAAGGTGGAGTCCACTCATGAAGGGGGTTCACAATGGGGTCGGGTCATGGTATGTGCCTCACGATTGGGGTATAACCAATTTACTACAACTTTTCCAGTGAGCTATTTACAACATACGATGGCGTTTCGACCATTCTAACTTAACTATACAATAACAAAGCATACCAAACAGTAATACCAACATGCATATTCAACCATAAATACCAAAACAACATTATGATATGTTAATATGGATCAAACATACTCAAAACCCATGTTTTCCCCTTAATCCCCTTAACCATGATTTAACTATAGGACTAGCAAAATATGTCCAAATTAATCCAAATTTCTACCAGAGGCATAAAATAATATTTAATAATTTATGCATATTTTTCTGAGTCATAATTTCGCTAATTATCACTGATTACCCCTAAATAACCTTAATTAGTGAATAAAAGAGCAAATCACTCATATTAGCCACAAAATAATCTTAGATCTGAATCTCTAACTGATTTGATTCAAATTCCAATGTATTCCTGCAGCTCTGTCTCAATTTCTATGCTAATCCGCCTTAATTTGATGTAGGTTTGGTTAATATTGGATTAGAATGAGATTAGAAGGTGATTTGGGGGTTGGAGGCCATTGTTAGGGTTGAAGAGAGGTAAGCGACGGTTCTAAAAATGACAAAGAAGGGTTTCTCTAACCCCGCACAGCCCTTATATAACCCTAATCCCAAAATCCTTAATGGGCCTAGTTGCTAATTATCCGGTTAAGCCCAATTATGATGTTTTTCATCTTCCAAACCTTATTTCAGCCATATCTCCCAAACAATAAGTCCATTTGATTAATGTGACCAATCTACGGAAAAGTAAACCATCATTCGAATCCAATGGAAGTGGTTTCACGTCAAAATTGCTTACCAATCAAAAGTTATATGCGAAACAAGATTCACCAGGGGTAAAATGGTCCATTAAAAAATCGGCAAAAATTGTGAACATGGAAAATGGACCCAATAACCGTTCCCCAAATTTACAGGACCATACGACTTCGTATGAAAATAAAATAAATATTCTACGATCCTCTGATGCATAGAATGCAGGTCGTTACATAATTCCATACCGTAAAAGTGCAGAGTGTGTACGAGTAAGAAGTACGCTTAACAAGTATAACGAGTAACTAAAAATTAGCTAAAAGTCGGTTTGTACATACATTTATAGCATGCAGGGTGACAACATATGAAAGTTCTTATCATGACCCCGTGATAGAATAACATCTGCCTACTTGGATTGCAATGATATTATTTAAATGGAATTCCAAAACACCATTGCCTTAGATAATATTATTAGTAAATGTTAGGACATAAAAATAAATATTATTAATCTTATGACCAAAGTAAGCCAAAATAATCAAACATATAGAAGATCATTTTTATTAGCATCATGATCATTTTTATTAAACTTCGACTGTTTTTCCTTATGCTTGAAGAATTATGGGTTCGAACAATATGGCAAATATTATAACAATAGCTCGATTAATAAAAACCAAACACTACAATAATAAGGCAACATTTTAATCATTCCAAACCAAATCCCACATTAATTAGTTATTTGTATATCTGCAAGTATATATGTAGACTTTGGACATGCACCAATGATGAGACTTATATACATGAGATAAAATAAATGATGAAGTACCATATGATTTGCGTGTGTATGTATAACTACAACAAAAAGTGTAAAAGGATAACAACTGTAACACCCCGTATTTTCTGAGAATATTAAAAGAACGAATTAAAGAATACTTAATTTTTAAATTGAGAATTAAGGGAAATGGGTTACGCCATTGTGTTCGTCTCGAAATTTTGCTTGGAATAGAGTCCAAGTTTTCATAAATCGGACTTTGTATGAGGAAGTTATGGCTCTCAGAAGTTTCAAGAATTTAAATAAATTAAAACAACTCGGATTTAAATTCAAAATTCAAATGAAAACAAAGAAGCGGACTAGGCGGGATTTTTCCCGCCCCAGGCTAGGTCGACCAGGGGGTCAACCTCCCCAATACAGGTCGACCTGGGGTCGACCTACCCCCTCGGGAAGATCCGAACTATGATGATTTCTGACTGGTGGCTGAGTCAATTGGGCATAGGTGGTGGTTTCTGGATAACTCTATCTAGTCTGGATGGTCTTGATTTCTCCTAGGTTGATCTAACGGCTTACGTCAGTTTAAACTTCTATATAAACAACTGATGCCCTCAACCCTAAATCAAAAAAAAAATTCATTCCAAGAGTCGTCGTTGTCCATGGTCAACATAGAGTAGCCGCCACTCTTCTCCAATTAGAAAGAAAATTAGAAGTTATGAATCGAATCGAATCGAATCAAATCTAAATTAGAGAATCGATAGTCTACTTCAAGGGAGAGCTATTCAGTTTTAGAAAACATATTCTAGAAATACAAGAATCATACTCTTTTTGTAAGTTCAAGTTACTTTCAGATGTGAATTCTTAATTGAAATTCTTGGCATGTAATAATCTGGATCTAAGCTATACTTGATTATGAGATAATCCTTTCAGATTTATCAAATCTAATCTATTAAATTTATGCCTGCGGTGTTAATCAAATCTAATCCATTAGATTTACGCCTGATGTAAGTAATCCTTTCAATTGAATCCGTGCTTGTATATGCCTTTGGGAACCATTTTTGACTATGGAATTGGTCCAATCATATCTATCTTTGTTGTTTATCGGATTCGTAATCATGTTTAAGTTCATGATATAACTCTAGTCAAACCTATATGTCTGTGACGGTTCACGATTATATTCATATCATATCTATATGCCTGCAATTTATTCAATGTAAGACTTGTCAATTTGGCATATCAAATTTATTGGACCAATATTTCTTATTGTCATATTCCTATTCTTATGCCTCTTATGTTCCATATTGTTTCTCCGCTTATTTTATGAATCTTGAGTTGAATCTCAAAATACGTACGTTATGAATGCGGGGATAATTGGGTATAACATAAAATTTACATTATTTGGCATAATTTGGAACTTGTATTATGGCATGACTGTTAAGGTGCAATTTGGGGTAGTTTGACATGAATTATGGAATATGTAATTTGACATAATGAACCTAGAATTGGCATGAACGGCAAAGTATGTAATTTGGCATGAAAAATCTAGTTTTGGGCATAAGCTATAAAATAGAATATTAAATCTAGATTGGGCATAAATGTTAGTTGGAACACCAAGCATAGTGTATATTGAGATTTTGTAGCATGACTATTATTGTAAATTTAGGGAAGATTGAGTATAGCCAATTTTGATTAATAACTTGAAATTGGAAATTTGTTGGGCATAACTTGGGAATTGGAACATGAATAGTTTGGTGAATAAGGTAATTAGCATGTAAAATCTAGATTTGGATATACATGGTAAATGTGTAAAATAAAGATGAACATGCCTAACCCGAGGTTAGATTGAGTTATGGTGTAAAACTGCCCGGAACCGCCCGGCACATCCAGTAACCACAACAATACCTATTTAATTTGAGAGGTTAGTGCATCATGCCCAAGAAAAACCCAAGGTTAGATTGAGTTGTGTTGTAAAACTGCCTAGAACCACCCGGCACATCCAGTAACCACAACAATGCTTATCTAATGTGAGAGGTTAGTGCATCATGCCTAAGAAAAATCCGAGGTTAGATTGAGTTGTGGTGTAAAACTACCCGGAACCGCCCAGCACATCCAGTAACTGCAGCAACACATATCTAATGTAAGAGGTTGGTGCATTAATAAATAAACTAATACTAATGAACAAGAAACACTTAACCAATATAACTTGATTTGTGGTAAGGTTAAGTTAAAACAAAAGGACAACACCTAACCAATCCAACATGATAAGTGAGGAGGGTTAAGTTAATAAGAAACACTTAACCAACATGACACGATGAATGGGAAGGGTTAAGTTAACACGAGAGGGCAACACTTAACAAATATAACTTGATTTGTGGTAGGGATAAGTTAACACAAGAAGGCAACACTTAACCAAAGTAACATGACAAATAGGTGGGTTAAGTTAACTTAAATTGATTGATGACAATTAACCAATACAACATGATGAACACGTGGGGTTAAGTTGACAAGAAATACTTAACCAATCCAACACGATAAGTGAGGAGGGTTAAGTTAATAAGAAACACTTAACCAACATGACATGATTAATGGGTGGGTTAAGTTAACATGGAAGGACAACAATTAACCAATATGACATAATGTGTTGGAGGGTTAAGTACATATCGGAATGGTGGGTAATATTAGTAAATATAGGCCCACAAAACTTGACCGTTAAATAAACATGCTTGAATCGGTGGGAGGGTTAAGTACATCTCGTGTAGGTAGGTAATATTAGTAAATATAGGCCCACAAAACTTAACCGTTTAATAAACATGCTTGAATCGGTGGGAGGGTTAAGTGCATCTCGTGTAGGTGGGTAATATTAGTATATATAGGCCCACAAACTTAACCATTAAATAAACATGCTTGAATCGGTGGGAGGGTTGAGTACATCTCGTGTAGGTGGGTAATATTTGTATGTATAGACCCACAAACTTAACCAGTAGGAAACCCTATTAACGGGGACCCATTTCAGCAGTAACCCACATAGATGTATCATGGTACGCTGAACTTGGCAGGGTGGGGCTCGATTGCTGGGCTAATTATAAGCGGTCAAAATAGCGGCAAGGGGTACGTCAGTGTAGGTTCCGATAGATTACTGGCATGCACGTACTCCGAAGTGGGAAAAAGCAGGCAATGGATACCAGTAATTATACACTGTGCATCTTGAATCGTGTCGGGTTGCTATCATAGGGACTGGTACACCTTATGGTGGGACCAGCACAGGGTGTCTACATGCAAGAGAGGGCCAATTGACACAGACACAGGGAAAAATTAATACGAGTAATGAGCCGATCGATAGGGTAGTATGGGCACATCTAACATGTTCATGGCAATTAGGCAGATTGAGGTGGAATCCTTACGATAGATGTACATCTAAAGGCTACCACAATTGCGGGATTGGGATCACATTACAATATGATCATTTTATATAGATTACTAGTCGGGACAATAGTTAGGTGGTGCAGAGATATAAAAATAAAAAAAACAAGGTAGTAACAAAGCAGAGAAAGAGTAGAAGCGCATTCGGTTTATCTTGCCTTATCATATCTATACTAATCGTATGTTATCTTGTTATCCTTGTTCTCACGGTATTGTCTTATATTCAGTTTATTCATGTCATGATGCTTTCTCCTATTTATATGCTGAAAGTCACTGGACTTACCAGACTTATGTCTGACCTAGTTTTGTTTCGCCTCTTTTCTTCCGTTCCCCTCCAAGTTCACAGGGAGGAAATGTTACCACTTAGCTCTATTTTCTTCCCAAGCTCGAAGATAATCGATGTATTGCTTTGGACTCTCTCTTCCACTGCTATGGATGGTTCATGCTTTATTGGGGAATATCATTGTTATTTTTATGCTTCTTTTATATTTGGAAGTTTTCAAATCAAGACAGAAGTTCTATGAATTACTTTTAAGTATGATTGAGACAACTATTGTAAAAGCTTGACTGAACCACATTATTTATAAAATGACTTTATTTTTCCGCTACTTTATTTGTCTGTCTTGTAATTTATCTGCATCTTTTACCTAAAATGCTCCATCGAAGTTAAGGCATTCCCTTTGTGAGTGACCTTAACGGAGGTGGGGTGTTTCACTTGGTATCAGAGCTGAAGGTTACTGGATCAGATAAAAGATTTGAAAAATTATTTTCAAAACGGTTTTAGAAGAAGCATTTTCAAAAGAAAGGTTTTGTTTAAAGGCATATTCCCCAAAGCCATATGCACTATATTTGAATCCTTGTTTCCTTCTTTCCTGAGTCTCCAGGGATCCTGGCATTCTGGGAGGTAATCTCATCGCGGCATGGTTCCATAGGCTCGATGAGACTACGACACCTGTCAAAGGGCGAAGAAGTGCCCAACCTCCATCCATAGTCGTAGTAGTTTCACCTGCGGCTAATTCTCTTCCAAGATTTGTAGGGTTTCCCATGCGATGGAGGCAACGTTCGAGAGACTTGTCAACATGGTTCACAAAGGAGGTAAAGAGAAAGAGGCCAATGGGGAAGAATCACAAACAAGGGATTGGAATATAAGAAGGGCGGAGGAAATAATAGATCCCGCAACAAGAGGAAGTATCTTTTCTATGGTATAGTGGGTCATTTAATTGTAGGAAGTAAAAGACAAGTGGTTGTTTTCAGCATGGTGAGGCAGGGCATCTTATCAAGGATTGCGCGGAGGATAAGGACAAGGACAAAGGACAAGATTTTCAGGAAGGCAAGTGCATGCTTTCACCGCCAGCGTACCTGAGAGAAAGATAGTAAAATTTAGTTTTTCTTTTTGATCATTATGTTAGTACTCTTTTTTATTTTAGCACTTCACATTCGTTTATATCTGCTTCCGTAGTCGAGTCTCTGCACCTTAGTACTAGTATAATAGAAGATACCATTATTGTCTCAAATCCGGTTGGTGGTTCGGCTCATTTATCTTTAGTTTGTAAGGATTTGAGAATAGTTATGTTAAGTATTGAGTTTAAGTGTAATGCTTATGTTTTTGGTTTCATGGGCTATGGGTTGATTCTAGGCGTGGATTGGTTAGCTAGTAATCGTGAAAGGAGGGTAGTTAGACTTTTGACTTGCCTCGGGAATACCCTCAAGATTTCGTGTGTTCCTAAGGGATCAGTTTGGCTTAGCTACCTAGAATCACTTGACGCATCTATCAACGATTTGCGATTCGTTAGAGTAGTCCATGAGTACGCAAATGTTTTTGATTAGGTTAGGGTTTGTCCCCTAAAACGCGAGATAAACTTCCGCATATATCTAGTTGAACATGCAAAGCTAGTTGCATTACCCATACGACACATGAATCCAAAGGAAAAGAAGGGCTCAGTAAACAAGCAAAAGAGTTACTTGAAAAAGGGTTCATAAGGCGAAGTATTTCTAAATGGGGTACTCCAGTCGTTTTCATTACAAAGGCGGATGGTTCACTTTGCTTGTGCATAGATGATATTTTAGAATGAGGAAGAACATGCTTTGCATCAAGGGAAGTCTCGGATACCCTCCAAGCACATCAACTTGAGGTGAAGTTCTCCAAAAATGCCATTTTTGGAGAAAAGAAGAAATATTTCCAGGACATGTGGCGCCCAAAGAAGGGATAACAGTAGATCCCGCAAAAGTAGTTGCACGACAAGACTGGAAGGTCCCAAGGAATGCAACAGAAGTAAGAAGCTTTCTTGGATTATCAGGCTGATATAGGAAGTTAATTAAGGACTTTATGAAGGTATCGGCCCCACTTACTAGATTGACAAAGAAGAATCTAATTAACTTTGTATATACACTTGGTAACAAGGTTAGCATCTGTTTATTTTCAAGAGATAGTTCTGGGAATGTTAGCATGACATGGCAGAAGTTGTAGTGCCAAGTATACTATAAGAAGAAAAAAAAGTGGAATGGGTGGAGACAGTGAAATGAGTTCCAACGCATATTCTGGAAAAGGAAATTAAGAAGCTACGCAAATCATGAAGTTATGACAGTCATAGCAATATGGAATGAAGCTCAAGAAGATGCGACTTCGAAGACTGAAGACTGGATACGCGCATCATACCCTTTTTGAGGGTATACCCTTGATTCCTCTTTTTCTGTAAAATTTATTTGCATGCTAGTCTTTTAAGTATATCCTCTCGATCCTATCCTTAATCCTTAGGTAGAAGCCAATGGATGTAAACATGTGTTTGAAACATGTTATGATTGGTGGTTGCAAGTGGTTGCTCGTGGATGCATATACACACATTAGGCACTAGATCGGCTCAGTCACTATCATATTGCATATGCATGAGTGAATTTTTATACATATGAATTGAAACTTGATATGTTATCATATGGATGTTGCATTTTTATGAATGATTGCGCACTCATGTAGAAGTTATAAAGTACAATTAGGAATAATTGCAAACATGATGGACTCATGGCACTGACATAATTCACATTGAGGAGGTCAATTGAATCAGTAGACCGCCTGATTTTGCATTAGATAAGGACATGTACACACACTTTGCATATGATCATGAAAGCATTAAAAATATGTTGGTTAGCTTTTTGACCAAGCCACCAAGGTTCATTCACAAGAAGAAAGTATGAAACTACGTTCCTTAAGTCCATGAAGGATCGGATCGCACCAGAGGGTCGCCCCTCTCGGATCGCCCCCCCCATCGAATGGCCCCCATAGCATCAGCGATTCGACTACCTCTACACGACCCGATCCATACTTACACCATTACCCTGCACGGACCGATCCGATTCCCCGACGCACAGCGAAGCCTCTGACCTGTTCAAGAATGAGCTAGTCTTCGGCGATCCGAGACGCACGGATCCAGCGATACGTGTCCCCAACTGTCACTTTGACCAATTCCTCCTCCTTGCTCGATCCGATATTTAAGGGGAACGCGACACCTGTCCACAACGGCTAAATTGACTAATTCTTCATCAAGCTGCGATACGATCCGATATTCTCGGGATCTGTGCCACATGTGACCGCGATCCGCCAGACAAAATCAGCTATAAATAGCCCGGAGCTTGGCATTTTTCAGGATCTTTTGGGTAATATTGAGCACTGATTCCACCATTACTGTCATACCACTATTTCTTGTCAGTTTTATTACGAGATTACTGAGAGAAATCACAATTGTAAGAGTGAGTTTGAGAGAAATCATTGATTGTACTAGCATTCAAAGTATAATCGATAACATATAAAGTGGACGTAGGCTCGTAAACGCCGAACCACTATAAATTCTGTGTGTTTTCTGCTTTTCCTTCATTCTCCTGTTATAATTCTTTACGAATCAGAACAATTTGGGTGTTAGGTCCAAATTTTGATCTAACATTTTGGTGCTTTCACTGAGAACTGAATTCTCCTCCTACCGGATTGCTATTCTACTATTTGGATTTGAAAGTCCGAAGAAAACAGTCCCAAACCTTCACTGTTCAGATTTTTGAAGAATCCTGCGACATTTCATATCATGGCTAGAAAGAAGTCTAAGGAAGTGCGAGCTTCGCAAGCGAATGAAGTCGTGAATGAAATGGTTGGCGAAAGTGCACACGAGCAGGTCATTGAGGGGGTCACGGATCGCGAGGACAGGGGGCAACCCGGACCAATCTAGGTGCCATGATCTGACTCGAGGGTGGCGCTGCGAACCGCGAAGCTGGAGGGGTTGTTACTCGATCCCGTGATAACGCCCCGAATTCTCCGCATACCGTGACCACGAACCGATCCTAGGGGGGCGCTGCGAGCCACCAACCCCAATCCACAGCGATCCAAATTGATGACCAGACTACAACTCGACCTGGAAAGGAGCCTATGGCTCGCTCCTACCATCCTGGCCCCTCCGCTCGACCTGGTTCAAGCTCTTTGCGCAGAATAGAAAATGATGATGATCAATATGACCCTTCTGCTCCCGTTACTGAGGGGGATCTCTCTCGCTTTTCCGAAATGTGGGAGAGGCTGTTTGATGAATTGGCTGCTCAAAGGCAGGAGAGCTCCATTCTGCGACAGAACTTGACCGCTATGGATAGAAGGCTTAATGATCTCGCAAGGCAAAGGACGCCCCCAGTTCATCCGCTCACCCCAGAATACTCTTCTTCGTCAGAGGAATCGCCGAGACCTCCGCGGCGACCATATGAGAGGCCTGAAAACATAGAGCAGCTTCGATTTGGAACCCTGCCATCACGGGAAGAAGAGGCGCTGGGGGCATGGCCCTCAAACCGCAATATGAATGATCGCGCCGCAACTCCCAGAGCTCGAAGTGTGGGCAGCCCTGTCCAGAATAGACTACCTCAGCCCCATCGCCGTACAAATGCTCATGGTAACAGGGGGCAGCGAAGCCCAATCCGAGCCCCGGATTTTGTGGCCGCTCCTGGAAGAAAGATCAGAGAACCCCACCGAGTAAGAAACGCTGACCCCGAACCTCCGTTGACCAGTGCAAATGTTGCAGCTATGATCCATCAAATTCTGGCAGATAGCCGTGGACAACGGAATGAAGATTGGGGAATTGACCGTAGTCACACCCCTTTCACTGATGACATTTTAGATGCGACGTTCCCGAGGCGCTTCAACATGCCACAGATGAATCGTTACGCGGGTAGATCTGATCCCGTCCAGCATCTGATGAGATATTCTTGGTCAATGACCGCTGCCGCAGCTTCTGACGCTGTCAAGTGCAAAGCATTTCCCATATTCTTGGAGGATGTAGCATTATTATGGTTTACTCACTTACCAGCAAGATTAATTTCCAGCTTCAGGGAGTTGAGTGAAAGGTTTGTGGAACAGTTCCGCATCTATGCACAAAAGACGAAGAGTGTGATTGACTTGTTCCTTGTCAAGCAACGGCCAGGCGAGAGTTTGAGGGTGTATCTAGACCATTTCAACCTGGTCTCTACTGAAGTTAAAGATCCTCATGAGCTAACTGTTGTGGCAGCCCTAATTGATGGGGTAGATAAAGACACTGAATTTGGGAGATACCTGGCCGGCAAGCCACCTCATACTAGAGAATTATTCTACGAAAAAGCTAACGTGCACTTACGCCGGGAGGAAGTATATGCTAACCGAAAGGCAAAAATGGCCGATAAAGAGGAAATCCAGAGCAATGTCGCCATTAAGCAGACAGGAGACAGCTCGGGGAAGGTCGAGGTTAATGTCGGAAATCGGAATCAGGGTGGTCGTCAGTCAGGAAACAATGATAATAACAGTAATGGCAACAACCGGAAGAGGAATCGAGGGAATGACTCCCAGAGAAGGACTCGTCCCAGGTCTTTTGAGAGTTATACGCCAATAAACGATACTTTGGAGAATGTCTTCATGGATTCGTATAACGTCCTCCAAAATAAAAGGCCTCCTCCCAGAGAGTCGACGGAGAAAGAACGTGAAACGGGGAAGTTTTGTCTCTTTCATCAGACTCATGGCCATTCGACAAATGAATGCCGTCACCTAAGAGATGTAGTCGAGAGGCTTCTCCGAGAAGGAAATTTGGATGAATACAGAGCGACACCCAGAGACAGGGGACAAGCCGTACAGACCCCAAATCAGAACCAAAATCAACCTACAGTCAGGCCAACTTCCCAGCAAAAGGGAAAGGACCTTGTTATCAATACCATAATCGGAGGGCTTTATCTCGCTGGACATGGTTCCAAGGCATTGGATCAGTATGTCAATGCAGCCAAGCAACACCTCGAGGTAGGGGAGTGTAGCAATCCTGAGGACAACGTTCCGGTAAAGCAACAAAAGATGATGTCCGACGATGTCGTTTTCCGCGAACGAGAAAGCATTGGAGTCCATGCTCCGACTGAAGATCCATTTGTAATCACAGTACCTATTGGCCCGGCCACTGTTCATAAAGTTTTGGTGGATAACGGGAGTTCCGTCAATATTCTTTTCAAAAAGACATTCGACCAGATGAATCTCGAGATAAAAGACTTGAAGCCCTGTCAGGGATGGATCCGTGGATTTAACGGAGCATCCACCGCTCCAATGGGTTATGTAGAGCTACCAGATACGCTGGGGGAAGGAGAACGTCAGAGAGTGAGAATCCTTCCCTTCGTGGTTTTGGATATTGAATCACCCTATAATGCTTTCTTGGGCCGATCGGCCCTCGCAAAGTTTAGAGCATGTATAGCACCCTGGTTCTTGTTATTGAAGTTTCCTACGGAAGCTGGTGTTGGTGTTGTTAGAGGAGATCAGGTTGCCGCACGAGCATGTTATGTTGCAGAGCTAAAGCTACTCCGCAACGGAGGGGACATAGAAACCAAAGGCGCTTCTCCCCCACAAGGGCGGAGACCTTATAGCAATTAAAGAGGATAACCGTTGGAGAGTCGCCCAGAGAGTTGCCCGAGGATATAAATCCCAGAGAGGACAAAGAACCTGGGGGCAGAATGGCGACTCCCAACGAGACAAATGTGGATGTACCGATCGATGATAGTGACCCAGAGAAGGTCCTTAAGATTAGATCCCAGTTAAATCCGAATTTAGCTAAAGAACTGATGAATTTCTTAAAAAATAATTTGGATGTATTTGCTTGGACCCACGCAGACATGTGCGGGATATCTCCATCAATCATGAGCCATTCATTAGGCATTAACACTAAACATCCTCCGGTAAAACAAAAAAGGCGAATGCTGGGCCCAGAGAGGTTCGCTGCCTTGAAAGAAGAAGTTGGAAAGCTAAAGAGTAATGGATTTATCAGAGACTCAATCTACCCTGACTGGATTTCAAATCCGGTTCTGGTAAAGAAGGCCAACGGGAAGTGGCAAACATGTATCGATTTCTCGGATTTGAATAAAGCCTGCCCGAAAGACAGTTTTCCGTTACCCAGGATCGATCAGTTGGTGGACTCAACGGCGGGTCATGAACTTCTCTCCTTTATGGATGCTTATTCAGGATATAACCAGATTCCAATGCATGTTCCAGATCAAGAACACACTAGTTTCATTACGGATCTGGGGTTATATTGCTATGTGGTAATGCCCTTTGGCTTGAAGAACGCAGGCGCTACGTATCAACGGTTAGTGAACAGAATGTTCTATAACCAGATTGGGAAAACAATGGAAGTATACGTCGACGACATGTTGGTTAAGTCCAGGCAATCCTCTAATCACACTACGGACTTGGCAGAGATGTTTGGCATTCTTCGAAAGTACGGGATGAAACTCAACCCAACGAAATGTTCATTCGGGGTCGCCTCTGGAAAATTCTTAGGATTCATCGTCAGTTCTCGTGGGATTGAGATTAATCCAGACCAGATCGCAGCAATTAGAGACATTCAGGAACCTAGGCAGATTAAAGATTTGCAAAGCCTTGCAGGGAAAGTAGCCGCACTAAGCAGATTTATCTCCAGGGCTACGGACAAATGCATCCCATTCTTCGAATTGATAAAGCGAGGAAAACGCCACTTCAAATGGACGCCCGACTGCATAGAAGTGTTTCAGAACTTGCTGAGACACCTAGAGAAACCTCCAATATTATCTAAGCCGTTGGATCACGAGGACTTATTCGTGTACTTGGCAGTGTCGTCCCAAGCGATCAGCTCAGCATTGGTAAGAGAAGAAGATAAAGTTCAAAGACCAGTGTATTACATGAGCAAAAAATTGACGGCAGCAGAGCGTAATTATCCAAGGATAGAAAAATTGGCGTACAGTTTGCTGATTGTCTCTAGGAAGCTTCGACATTATTTTCAGGCTCATCCCATTACCGTATACACTGATCATCCACTCAAGCAAGTTCTACAGAGACCAGAACCGTATGGAAGACTACTCAAATGGAACATTGAG
This sequence comes from Allium sativum, assembly GCA_030737875.1. NCBI lineage: Eukaryota > Viridiplantae > Streptophyta > Magnoliopsida > Asparagales > Amaryllidaceae > Allium > Allium sativum. The sequence continues at coordinate 394,350,813 of CM060910.1, forward strand.
TTAAGTCAATTTGATCTGAACTTTCAGCCCCGACGGTCAATACGAGGGCAAGTGATAGCCGACTTCATAGCAGAGTTTACTGCCCCAAAGGAAGATATAGAAAACGAAGAAGTCGACCCCTCAAAATTACTTCTCGACCCTAGTGCCTGGAGATTGTATACTGATGGCGCTAGGAATGATAAGAGATCCGGCGCTGGAGTAGTGCTTGAAACTCCCGAGAAACGGCTGATATCCTATGCTATCCGGATGGAGTTTCACGCCACTAACAACGACTCCGAATATGAAGCCCTGATAGCTGGGCTAAGGATCGCAAAGGAGTTGGAAATCACAAAGCTAGATATCTTTTGCGACTCCGAGTTAGTTGTAAATCAGGTCACTAGAAAATTCCAAGCCAAAAGTCCAAGATTGATTTTATACTTGAAGAAAGTGAAGGAGTTGCTGAACGGCTTCGATCACTACAGCATATCTCATATTCCGCGGTCAGAGAATTAACAGGCGGATAAGTTGGCAAAGATGGCTAGTTCCGACGATCCTATAGAGACCGGGCTAGCCCCAGTCGGAGTACTTCGGTCTCCTAGTATAGATCATATGAAAATTGATTCGGTACCAGAGATGGAACCAGAAAGGGATTCATGGATGACCCCTCTAAAGAATTTCTTGATGAATGGAACGCTTCCGACCAAGAAAAGCGAGAGGCGTAAAGTAATTCGTAAAGCTGCCCGATACGTTCTGCAAGGCAGAGTTCTTTACAGACAGGGATTTTCAATGCCCCTTCTCCGGTGTATAGCTCATGACGACATCAAGCGTGTGCTGCAGGAGGTACATGAAGGTGAATGCGGCGATCACATTGGAGGGAAAACATTGGCGAAATAGATGTTGCGGCATGGTTATTTCTGGCCTACCATAAACAAAGATGCGGCGAAATACGCACGATGGTGTGATGCATGCCAGAGATTTTCAAAGATACCTAGAGCACCTCCTAATCGGTTAAAAACGATGACGAGCCCATGGCCTTTCGCTATGTGGGGAATTGATATCATCGGAAGTCTCCCCATAGCTAAGGGCGAAGCGAAGTTCGCTATTGTAGCCGTAGATTATTTCACTAAGTGGGTCGAGGCTGAGCCACTGAATACAATCACAACCAAACGAGTGATCAATTTCGTCGTTAGAAACATCATCTGTCGATTTGGGATTCCAAAGATTGTTGTAACTGACAACGGAACTCAATTCGATAGCACTGAATTCAGAGACTTCTGCCAGAAATACCACATTGAGAAACGATACACCTCTGTGGCGCACCCGCAATCGAACGGACAAGTCGAAGCGGCGAATAAAGTGATTAAGTCCATTCTGAAAAGAAGACTGAAATGGGCCAGAGCCATGTGGGCTGATGAATTGCCCTTAGCATTATGGGCCTACAGGACAACGTATAAATCGGCAACAGGCCATACCCCCTTCTCCCTTGCTTTTGGAGCAGAAGCAGTCATCCCGGTTGAGATAAAAGTACCTTCTCACCGAGTGACTTATTACGATCTGATGAACGAATTGCTCCTTGAATCCCTGGATATGATCGAAGAAAAGAGGGACGAAGCAGACTTGCGTGCCTTGAGATGCAAACAACAGTTCGCCCGATACTACAACAAAAAGGTTCGAGCCCGAACCTTTGAACCCGGAGACTTGGTTTTGAAGCGTGTCTTTCCAGCCCCAACTCATATGGGTGCGAAGTGGGAAGGACCGTACTCCATTCTGTGCAAGCTTGATAATGGAACCTTCAAGCTAATAACCGTAGATGGAAAGGAAATCCCCAGAGCGTGGAATGCCCAACATTTACGGCCCTATCTAACGTAAAGATGTCAGATCTGTTCTTTTGCTTTATTTAGGATCATGTACAAGGCACGACTTGCCTAGAATAGTCCGATTTCTTAAGCAAAAAATTATAAAGTGGACGTAGGTCATGATTCGACCGAACCACTATAAAAATATTGTGTGTCGTTTACCTTTATTGCACTATTATTTATCTGCCTTTCTATTTTTATGGAAATTGCTGTGAACCATGCAACGATCACAGAAGCGTATAATTATAGGTGCCTTCCATCGGAATGGAATGCAATCACCAGTCAAAACTCTGAGGGTGCAATAAAGTAAATCATATCATTGATAGCGCTCTAACTCTCCAGAGCCGAGAGAGAGCATAACGGACATGAAGGCGATGTCCGTAAGTCATGGAGGTGTACCATGATCGGAACCGCCTTGACGGAACTCTAACCTCGGCGACTGCCAGGAGAGTATAAAAGCTTCTCCGATTGACCGCTGAGAAAGAGCTCCTGCCCTGCTGAAGGATCGGGGAGCGATTGAACTGCTGAGCTCGAACTCTAACTCTCCAGAGCAGAGAGAGAGTATAAAAGCGTCTCCGATTGAGCGCTGAGAAAGAGCTCATGCCCCGCTGAAGGATCGGGGAGCGATTGAACTGCTGAGCTCGAACTCTAACTCTCCAGAGCAGAGAGAGAGTATAAAAGCGTCTCCGATTGAGGGCTGAGAAAGCGCTCCTGCCCCGCTGAAGGATCGGGGAGCGATTGAACTGCTGAGCTCGAACTCTAACTCTCCAGAGCAGAGAGAGAGTATAAAAGCGTCTTCGATTGAGCGCTGAGAAAGAGCTCCTGCCCCGCTGAAGGATCGGGGAGCGATTGAATTGCTGAGCTCGAACTCTAACTCTCCAGAGCAGAGAGAGTATGAAAGCGTCTCTGATTGAGCGCTAAGAAAGAGCTCCTACCCCGCTGGAGGAGCAGGAAGCGGCTGAACCGCTGAATTCGAACTCTAACCTCGGCGACCGCCAGGAGAGTATAAGAGAGTCTATGATTAAGCACTGAGAAAGGTGCCGGAAACTCATCACCATAAGGACAGTTATCTTGCTAAATTTTCTAAGTCCTCCATATTCAGAAATAGGGGGCAACGTGCCGACAACGCTAAGCAATCCTTAAACCCTAGTCAGGCGCTGCGTTAACAATTGATTGGGGGCATATACATATACACATGAACCTTGATGCAGCACGGAAATTTTTAAATTTTTCTTTCTGTTGCTTGACTAATTTGTAGTTATAATCAGATGGTCTATGACTAAGCATGAAAAGTTTATTAAATGCAGGTACACGGTGATGCAAAAGAGATAAAATTTCATTTATAAACTGCAAGCCTACAAAGTAAAAAACAACCTAAAACAAAAGTGAGGGCCAGTCTCACAATTACATTTCATGGCCAGTGGGAAGCCTAAAGACAAAATATAGACAAGCGACAATATCCTATTTACGCTTGGACTTCTTCTCCTGCTTCTGTTTCTCCAGCTTCGCCTTGTCAGTATCGGATTGATCACTGTTGGCTAGCTTTTTGACCAAGCCACCCAGGTTCACTCACAAGAAAAAAGTATGAAATTACGTTCCCTAAGTACATGAAGGAACGGATCGCACCAGAGGATCGCCCCTCATCGGATCGCCCCCATTACATCAGCGATACGACCACTTCTATGCGACTCGATCCGTACATACACTACTACCCAGTACAGACCGATCCGATCCCCTGATGCGCGGCGAAGCCTCTGATCCGTTCAAGCACGAGCTAGTCTTCGGCGATCCGAGATGCACGGATCCAGCGGCACGTGTCCCCAACTGTCATTTTGACTGATTCTCCCCCTTTGCTCGATCCGATATTCAAGGGGATCGTGACACCTGTCCACAACGGCTAATTTGACTAATTCTTCATCGGCTGCGATACGATCCGTTATTCTTGAGATTTGTACCACGTGTGACCGCGATCCGCCTGACAAAATCAGCTATAAATAGCCCAGAACTTGGCATTTTTCAGGATCTTTTGGCAATATTGAGTACTGATTCCGCCATTATTGTCATACCACCATTTCTTGTCAATTTGACTACGAGATTACTGAGAGAAATCACAATTGTAAGAGTGAGTTTGAGAGAGATAATTGATTGTACTAGCATTCAAAGTATAATCGACAACATATAAAGTGGACGTAGGCTCGTTAACGCTGAACCACTATAAATTCTGTGTGTTTTCTACTTTTTCCTTATTCTCCAATTAAAATTCTTTACGAATTAGAACAATTTGGGTGTTAGGTCCAAATTTTGATCTAACATTTTGGTGCTTTCACTGAGAAAACAGTTCCAAAACTTCACTATTCAGTTTTTTGAAGATTCCAGCGACATCTGATATCATGGCTGGAAAGAGATCTAAGGAAGTACGAGCTTCACGAACAAATGAAATCGCGAACGAAGCAGTTGAAGAAAGTGTGCACGAGCTAGGCAATGAGGGAACTTTGGATCGTGGAGCGCCGGGGGCGAATCGATCTGATGAAGGTGCCATGCTCCGAGTCGACGAAGACGAGACGATCCGAACTGCTGAAGGGGTTGTTACTCGATCCCGTGATAACGCCTCGAATCCTCCGCGAACCATGACCACGAACCGATCCCAGGGGGGCGCTGGGAGCCACCATCCTCGATCCACAGCGATCCGAATTGATGATCAGACTACAGCTAGACCTGGAAAGGAGCCTATGGCTCGCTCCAACCGTCCTGGCCCCTACGCTCGACCTGGCTCAAGCTCTTTGCGCATAAGAGAAAGTGATGATGATCAGTATGACCCTTCTGCTCCTGTTACTGAGGGGGATCTCTCTCGCTTTTCCGAAATGTGGGAGAGACTGTTTGATGAATTGGCTGCTCAAAGGCAGGAAAGCTCCGATCTGCGACAAAATTTGACCGCTATGGATAGAAGGCTTAATGATCTCGCAAGGCAAAGGACGCCACCAGTTCGTCCACTCACCCCAGGATACTCTTCTTCGTCAGAGGAATCGCCGAGACCTCCGCGGCGACCATATGAGAGACCCTAAAATATAGAGCAGCTTCGATTTGGAACCCTGCCGTCACGGGAAGAAGAGGCACTGGGTGCAGGGCCCTCAAACCGTAATGTGAACGATCACGCCGCAACTCCCAGAGCTCGAGGTGTGGACAGCCCTGTACAGAACAGACTGCCTCAGCCCCGTCGTCGTGCAAATGCTCATGGTAACAGGGGGCAACGAAGCCCAATCCGAGCCCCGGATTTTGTGACTGCTCCCGGAAGAGATATTAGAGAACCCCACCGAGCAAGAAGCACTGACCCCGAACCTCCGCTGACCAGTGCAAATGTTGCAGCTATGATCCATCAAATTCTGGCAGATAGCCGTGGATAACGGAATGAAGATTGGGGAATTGACCGCAGTCATACCCCTTTCACTGATGATATTTTAGATGCGACTTTCCCGAGGCATTTCAACATGCCACAGATGAACCGTTACGCGGGTAGAGCTGATCCCGTCCAGCATCTGATGAGATATTCTTGGTCAATGACCGCTGCCGCAGCTTCTGACGCTGTCAAGTGCAAAGAATTTCCCATATTCTTGGAGGATGTAGCATTGTTATGGTTTACTCGCTTACCAGCAAGATCAATTTCAAGCTTCAGGGAGTTGAGTGAAAGGTTCGTGGAACAGTTCTGCATCTACGCACAAAAGACAAAGAGTGTGATTGACTTGTTCCTTGTCAAGCAACGACCAGGCGAGAGTTTGAGGGTGTACCTAGACCGTTTCAACCTGGCCGCTACTGAAGTTAAAGATCCTCATGAGCCAACCGTTGTCGCAGCTCTGATTGATGGAGTAGATAAAGACACTGAATTTGGGAGATACCTGGCCGGCACGACACCCCATACTAGAGAGTTATTCTATGAAAAAGCTAACGTACATTTACGCCGGGAAGAAGTATATGCTAACCGAAAGGCAAAAACGGCCGAGAAGGAGGAAATCCAGAGCAATGTCGCCATTAAGCAGACAGGAGACAGCTCGGGGAAGGTCGAAGTTAATGTCGGAAATCGGAATTAGGGTGGTCGTCAATCAGGGAACAATTATAATAACAGTAATGGCAACAACCGGAAGAGGAATCGAGGGAATGACTCCCAGAGAAGGACTCGTCCCAGGGCTTTTGAGAGTTATACGCCAATAAATGATACTTTGGAAAATACCTTCATGGATTCGTACAACGTCCTCCAGAATAAGAGGCCACCTCCCAGAGAGTCGACGGAGAAAGAACGCGAAACGGGGAAGTTTTGTCTCTTTCACCAGATTCATGGGCATTCGACAAATGAATGCCATCACCTAAGAGATGTAGTCGAGAGGCTTCTTCGAGAAGGAAAATTAGATGAATACAGAGTAACGCCTAGAGATAGGGGGCAAGCCGTACAGGCCACAAATCAGAACCAGAATCAACCTGCTGTCAGGCCAACTGCCCAGCAAAAGACCTCGTTATCAATATCGTAATCGGAGGGCTTTATCTCGACGGACACAGTTCCAAGGCATTGGATCAGTATGTCAATGCAGCCAAGCAACACCTCGAGGTAGGGGAGTGTAGCAACCCCGAGGACAATATCCCGGTAAAGCAACAAAAGATGATGTCCGACGATGTCGTTTTCTGCGAACGAGAAAGCATTGGAGTCCATGCTCCGACTGAAGATCCATTTGTAATCACAATACCTATTGGACCAGCCACTGTTCATAAGGTTTTGGTGGATAACGGGAGTTCCGTCAATATTCTTTTCAAAAGGACATTCGACCAGATGAACCTCGAAATAATAGACTTGAAGCCCTATTAGGGATGGATCCGTGGATTTAACGGAGCATCCACCGCTCCAATGGGTTATGTAGAGTTACCAGTTACGCTTGGGGAAGGAGAACGCCAGAGAGTGAGAATCCTCCCCTTCGTGGTTTTTGATATTGAATCACCCTACAATGCCTTCTTGGGTCGACCGGCCCTCGCAAAGTTTAGAGCATGTATAGCCCCCTGGTGCTTATTATTGAAATTTCCCACGGAAGCTGGCGTTGGTATTGTCAGAGGAGATCAGGTTTCCGCACGAGGATGTTATGTTGCAGAGCTAAAGCTACTCCGCAATGGAGGGGACATAGAAACCAAGGGCGCTTCTCCCACTACAAGGGCGGAGACCTTATAGCAACTAAAGAGGATAACCGTAGGAGAGTCGCCTAGAGAGTTGCCCGAGGATATAGATCTCAGAGAGGACCAAGAACCTGGGGGCAGAATGGCGACTCCCAACGAGACAACTGTGGATGTACCGATCGATGATAGTGACCCAGAGAAGGTCCTTAAGATTGGATCCCAGTTAAATCCGAATCTCGCTAAAGAACTGACGAATTTCTTAAAAAATAACTTGGATGTATTTGCTTGGACCCACGCAGACATGTGCGGGATATCTCCATCAATCATGAGCCATTCATTAAGCATTAACCCTAAACATCCTCCGGTAAAACAAAAAAGGCGAATGCTGGGCCCAGAGAGGTCCTCTTCCTTGAAGGAAGAAGTTGGAAAGCTAAAAAGTAATGGATTTATCAGAGACTCGATCTACCCAGACTGGATTTCATATCCAGTCCTGGTAAAGAAGGCCAACGTGAAGTGGCGAACGTGTATCGATTTCTCGGATTTGAACAAAGCCTGCCCAAAAGACAGTTTTCCGTTACCCCGGATCGACCAGTTGGTGGACTCGACGGCGGGCCATGAACTTCTCTCATTTATGGATGCTTATTCAGGATATAACCAGATTCCAATGCACGTTCCAGATCAAGAACACACTAGTTTTATTACGGATCTGGGATTATATTGCTATGTAGTGATGCCTTTTGGCTTGAAGAACGCAGGCGCTACATATCAACGGCTAGTGAATAGAATGTTCTATAACCAGACCGGGAAAACAATGGAAGTATACATCGACGACATGTTGGTTAAGTCCAAGCAATCCTCCCATCACACTACGGACTTGGCAGAGATGTTCGGCATTCTTCGAAAGTACGGGATGAAACTCAACCCAACAAAATGTTCATTCGGTGTCGCCTCCGGAAAATTATTGGGGTTCATCGTCAGTTCTCGTGGGATTGAGATTAATCCAGACCAGATCGCGGCAATCAGAGACATTCAGGAACCTAGGCAAATTAAGGATGTGCAAAGCCTTGTAGAGAAAGTAGCAGCACTAAGCAGATTTATCTCCAGGGCTATGGACAAATGCATCCCATTTTTCGAATTGATAAAGCGAGGAAAACGCCACTTCAAATGGATGCCCGACTGGGTAGAAGCATTTCAGAACTTGCTGAGACACCTGGAGAAACCTCCGATATTATCTAAGCCGATGGATCACGAGGACTTATTCGTGTACTTGGCAGTGTCATCCCACGCGATCAGCTCAGCGTTGGTAAGAGAAGAAGATAAGGTCCAAAGACCTATGTATTACGTGAGCAAAAAATTGACGGCAGCAGAGCGTAATTATCCAAGGATAGAAAAGTTGGCGTATGGTTTGCTGATCGCCTCTAGAAAGCTTCGACATTATTTTCAAGCGCATCCCATTACCGTATACACTGATCATACACTCAAGCAAGTTCTACAGAGACCAGAGGCGTCTGGAAGATTACTCAAATGGAACATTGAGTTAAGTCAATTTGATCTGAACTTTCAGCCCCGATGGTCAATTCGGCGGCAAGTGATAACCGACTTCATAGCAGAGTTTACCGTCCTGGAGGAGGATATAGCAAACGAAGAAGTTGACCCCTCAAAATTACTTCTCGATCCCAGTGCCTGGAGATTGTATACTGATGGCGCTAGGAATGACAAGAGATCCGGCACTGGAATAGTGCTTGAAACTCCCGAGAAACGATTGATATCCTATGCTATCCGGATGGAGTTTCACGCCACTAACAACGACTCCGAATATGAAGCCCTGATAGCCGGACTAAGGATCGCAAAGGAGTTAGAAGTCACAAAGATGGACATCTTTTGCGACTCCAAGTTAGTTGTGAACCAGGTTACTGGAAAATTCCAAGCCAAAAGTGCAAGATTGATTTTATACTTGAAGAAAGTGAAGGAGTTGCAGAACGACTTTGATCACTACAGCATATCTCACATTCCGCGGTCAGAGAATCAGCAGGCGGATAAGTTGGCAAAGATGGCTAGTTCCGACGATCCTGAAGAGACCGGGCTAGCCCCCGTTGAAGTACTTCGGTCCCCTAGTATAGATCAAATGGAAATCGGTCCAATACTAGATACGGAACCAGAAAGGGAGTCATGGATGACCCCTCTAAAGAATTTCTTGATGAATGGAGCGCTTCCGACCAAGATAAGCGAGAGGCGTAAAGTAATTCGTAAAGCTGCCTGATACGTTCTACAAGGCAGAGTTCTTTACAGACAAGGATTTTCGATGCCCCTTCTTCGGTGTATAGCTCATGATGACATCAAGCGTGTGCTGCAGGAGGTACACGAAGGTGAATGCGGTGATCACACTGGAGGACAAACATTGGCGAAAAAGGTGTTGCGGCATGGTTATTTCTGGCCTACCATAAACAAGGATGCGGCGAAATACGCACGACGGTGTGATGCGTGCCAGAGATTTTCAAAGATACCTAGAGCACCTCCTAATCAGTTAAAAACAATGACGAGCCCATGGCCTTTCGCTATGTGGGGAAATGATATCATCGGAAGTCTCCCCATAGCTAGGGGCGGAGCAAAGTTCGCTATTGTAGCCATAGATTATTTCACTAAGTGGGTCGAGGCTGAACCACTGACTACAATCACAACCAAACGAGTGATCAATTTTCTCGTTAGAAACATCATCTGCCGATTTGGAATTCCAAAGATTGTTATAACTGATAACGGAACTCAGTTCGATAGCACTGAATTCAGAAACTTCTGCCAGAAATACCACATTGAGAAACGATACACCTCTGTGGCGCACCCGCAATCGAACGGACAAGTCGAAGCGGCGAATAAAGTGATTAAGTCCATTTTGAAAAGAAGACTGAAGCGGGCCAGAGCCATGTGGGCTGATGAATTACCCTTGGCACTATGGGCCTACAGGACAACGTATAAATCGGCAACAGGGCATACCCCCTTCTCCCTTGCTTTTGGAGCAGAAGCAGTCATCCCGGTTGAGATAAAAGTACCTTCTCACCGATTGACTTATTACGATCCGATGACTAATAATGAATTGCTCCTTGAATCCCTGGATATGATCGAAGAAAAGAGGGATGAAGCAGATCTGCGTACCTTGAGATGCAAACAACAGGTCGCTCGATACTACAACAAAAAGGTTCGATCCCGAATCTTGGAACCCGGAGACTTGGTTCTGAAGCGTGTCTTTCCACCCCCAACTCATATGGGTGCGAAGTGGGAAGGACCGTACTCCATTCTGAGCAAGCTTGATAATGGAACCTTCAAGCTGGCAACCGTAGATGGAAAGGAAATCCCCGCAGTGTGGAATGCCCAACATTTACGGCCATACTTAACATAAAAATTTCAAATCTGTTCTTTTGCTTTGTTGAGAACCATGTACAAGGCACGACTTGCCTAGAATAGTCTGATTCCTTAAAGCAAAAAATTATAAAGTGGACGTAGGTCATGATTCGACCGAACCACTATAAAAATATTGTGTGTCGTTTACCTTTATTGCATTATTTATCTGTCTTTCTATTTTTATGGAAATTGCTGTGAATCATGCAACGATCCCAGAAGCATATAATTATAGGTGCCATCCATCAGAATGGAATCTAATCACCAGTCAAAATTCTGAGGATAACGGACATGAAGCCGATGTCTGTAGGTCATGGCGATGTACCATGATCGGAACCGCCGTGACGGAACTCTAACCTCGGCGACCACCAAGAGAGTATAAAAGCGTCTCCGATTGAGCGCTGAGAAAGAGCTCCTTCCCCGCTAAAGGATCGGGGAGCGATTGAACTGCTATGCTCGAACTCTAACTCTCCAGAGAGAGAGAGTATAAAAGCGTATCCGATTGAGCGCTGAGAAAGAGCTCCTTCACTGCTGAAGGACCGGGGAGCGATTGAACTGCTGAGCTCGAACTCTAACTCTCCAGAGAGAGAGAGAGAGTATAAAAGCGTCTCCGATTGAGCGCTGAGAAAGAGCTCCTTCCCCGCTGAAGGATCGGGGAGCGATTGAATTGCTGAGCTCGAACTCTAACTCTCCAGAGAGAGAGAGTATAAAAGCGTCTCCGATTAAGCGCATAGAAAGAACTCCTTCCTCGTTGAAGGAACGGGGACCGACTGAACTACTGAACTCAAACTCTAACCTCGGCGGCCGCCGAGAGAGTATAAAGGAGTCTATGGTTAAGCACTGAGAAAGGTGCCAGAAACTCAGCACCATAAGGACAATTATCTTGCTAAATTATCTAAGTCCCCCATATTCAGAAATAGGGGGCAACGTGCCGACAATGCTAATCAATCCTTAATAAGCCCTAGTTAGGCGCTATGTTAACGACTGATTGGGGGCACATATACATATATACATGAACTTCGATGCAGCTCTGAAATTGTTAAATTTTTCTTTCTGTTGCTTGACTGATTTGTAGTTATAATTAGATGGTCTATGACTAAGCATGAAAAGTTTATTGAATACAGGTACACAATGATGCAAAAAGAGATAAACTTTCATTTATATACTGCAAGCCTACAAAGTGAAAAACAACCTAGAAAGCAAAAAGTGGGCCAGTCTCGTAATTACATTTCCTGGCCAGTGGGAAACCTAAAGACAAAATATAAACAAGCGACAATATCCTATTTACGCTTTGACCGCTTCTCCTGCTTCTGTTTCTCTAGCTTCACCTTGTCAGCGTCGGATTGATCACCTTTCTTTCTCTTCCTCTTGTCTATGAGAGGAACGTCCGACTCTTCAGAAGATTCCTCTTCCGCCTCCTTTCTCTTCCTTTTATCAGTAAGGGAAGCTGGGAAATCATCATGATTCGCAAAATGAAGTTGTCTGCTGATGGATTTGGGCTGGAGTTTCAAAACCATCCCAGTTTTGGGATCAAACTCCGCGATAGGGACTACATTCAAAGGCTCTTGTCCCACCTTCTTCAAAGCCATCTCCTTTTCCTGCCTAGCTTTTCTGTTAGCCAAAATTTCATCGTCTTCGGTTTCTTTGGCGCTAATGATATCCGCCTCATCCTCTACATGGCGCCCATCCATATCTTTCAAGGCCTCGATGGTTTCATCATCTTTGGGAACATCAGCACTGGGTGCCAGGACGCCTTTCTTTGCTGTTGTACCCTCAGCCTGCTTCGGTATATCAACACCGGCACCTGGCGAGACGACAACCTTCTCCGCCTCTTTCCTTTGCTCAACATCCTTGTCGACGGGCTCGCCACCTGTATTATGGGGGACACATGTTACTAATTCAATTGGTTGCTCTACCAGACGACGACAATTCACAATTGCTTTAACAAATTGTGGGGAAAAAAGGGATATACCTTCCGCAGATCCTCCATCTAGGCTAGCTGCAGGAGCTCCAACAACCACAGAAGTTAGGCCCAAAGGGATTAATGGATCATCAGGATGGTATTCCTCAACTCCGGAGGTCTTGGGCTCCACAGCTGAGCTCGAACCTTCGTCAGCCTTGCTTTTGCCCTTAGTCAGGGCCCTCTCCTTTTCCATTTCCGCTTGAATTAGACAACGACCTTCTGCCAGATCCTCGGGCTCGTTATCCCTGAGGATGGTCTTCATCAGCTCATCTTCATCAATTTCTTCGACTCCCAATCTCTGCTTCTCACCCTCAACGATGGCATCCCATAAATTGGCTAAAGTAACGTGGTAGTCCGGGATCCACGAGATGTTGCGGGTTTTGAGGACTTGTCCCAGGAAGTCAAAGATCATCTCTTCAAACCCTTCGATATCCTTTTCTCTCTCGAGGAGCTTGTTGTTAGAAGCAGTAGCCATTTCAATGGCACTTTCAACATTCTTTTCGGCGGAGCCGCCCGTCTCTCCGCATCCACGACTTGATCATTCAAAATCACCTTTTCCGCTTCAGCCAAAGCTAATCTTTCTCTCAAACTTGCTTTTTCTGCCTCCCAGGCAGCTCTCTCAGCTTCAAAATTGCCTAGTGCTGTCTTCAACTCAATGTTGGCCATTTTAAGATCTTCTACCTCCTTCTTTAAGGCCATCTTCTCTTGGCTATTTGAGTCAAGTTCCGAATGAAAGCGCTTCTTAGCATTCTCCAATTCGATCTTATAATTTTCAGCATCTCTCCACGCTAAGGCGAGTTGGGATTGAGCATCTTCCAAGTCCTTCTCCATCTTTGTCTTGGCCCTTTCGTTGTTATCAATTTTCACTTTAGATCTATGTGCTTCCATTTCAAGAGTTCGAATGACTTCTGAAAGATTAACCGCATGTCTCTTCATCATTTCATACTGCCTGGCTACATGGCGAATGTGCCCGACGACTTCATTATCCCAGTTCCTAGGGACTGGCTCCAAGGCTGGAACAAACGTCATCCTTTCGAAGAAGATGTTGGGGAATTGTTCCCGCAACTTTTCCAGCCTACCTTGAATCTCGGGACCATGGATGTAATCTCGTGACCCGGGGGCAGCCAACTCTGGCTGGCTGGAAGGGACAATGTCACTTCCCTCCTTCTCAGAATCTTTGATTGGATCCTTGCTTTTATCCTTAGGCTCGTAGTGCCTTTTTGACGACCTGATGTGAGAGGGTGAACTTTTTGGAGGAGTTAACTCTTTAGGAAGTTGTTTTCCCCCTGCAGGAGCTACCAGATAGCTGGGAACCTTGCCAGAAGTCGATTTTGATGGAGACCGGGGTTGCGAAGAAGTAGGCTTGTGAGAAGGGCCGCGAGAGCGCTCGGTGCTCGGATGAAGACTGGGTGTGCCTTCACGGAGAGAACGATAAGAATAAGACCGCCTGCGAGACATCTTTCCTGCAAAAGAGAAAAGAGCATATTAAAACTTTGAATACTGTTGATATAAAAGTGTGGGGTCAGGCAGTGCGTGTGATTTGTGCATCCCATATAATTCCCCCTAACAGACTCGGGCCTGAAGTCAGGCTCATCTGAGCAGTTTCTTGTCCTCTAATTGGAATGGTGGTCTCCTCAGAAGCAGGGAAAAATGGCTCCCCTTCAAAGTCCCCCTCTGTGTATACATCATCGGGTAAAGGAATTTTTCTCAGCTCTTTAAATAGCTGTTCTTCTGTCAAATCATCGGGAGCAGCAGGTTCGATCGGAAGAGAAGCCCTTGAGGGGAAACCCCCCGGAGAAACTGGGATTTTCTTGGACTTCTCACCACGGGCCTCATCTCCTCTATATATGTTCAGGTCCTCGTCGTCCTGGATGATTATCGGGGAAGGACTCTTACGAAGTTTAGTTGTTTCTACCGCCCGAGATGTTCCCTCTCCCTCCGTTGGGGGCACGTATCTGTAGGGTTTGCCGCCAGCGCCAAGTCCAAATCTTATATCCAGAAGGCGATGCTTATGAAGGTTCTCGTCAGTGATGCACTTCTTGATTCTTAGAAAATCAGATCTGCTTTGTAGAAGAATAGACAATCGATTATTGTATAACGGGCCTTCCGTCTTGGGGAAGACGTGATCTGTCCGAAACAAAAAAAGGGGGGATGTTAATGCTTCGGCTTCTTGAGCAAGATATTCAGTCAAAAGATTAAAGTTTACTTGATTTAAGCCATCTTCTTGAGCACCCGGCCTGTTTCATTATATAGAACCAATCAGACTTGGGATCCCCTATATTGCTATATCCGTCATACAGAACCTCCCTATTCGCCACCGATTCAAAGAAAGAGAAATTCGGGGTTGCCGAGGAGCGATGCTTGAAAAGATAAAAGAATGTTAAATCTCTAAATGTGAGTTCGGTATGCAGGATCTCCGCGTATGCAATATATAGGGTGTATAGAGACGCGTAGGCGTTAGGATGAAGCTGCATCGGAGCGATACCCAGTCGTTTTAAGGTCTCGATGACGATTGGAGGAAACAGAGGAATAGCTCCTACCAAGCACATGGTTCGGCTGACTGCCATATACCCTTCCGGAGCTAAGTGGGGTCTATCTTCGCTAACGGGTGTCCTCACATCATCCCAAGGGATCCCATGTCTCAGGCAAATTCTTTTAAGCTTTATGTCATCGAGTTTAGATGCTAAAGAGTCAGAAAATTTCTCTATCCCGAGCGCGCCAGGAATCTCATCGGGAGCTCACCTGTCTGCTTCAGACTCTTCACTAAGTGAAGTACTTTCAGACGGATCCGATTCCGTTGCCTCGTATTCGGATCCGGAATCTTCACCCCCTGGGCTAATTGGAGGGACCTCGGGGTTGTGTTGCTCAGGAGCCTCGGACTCTGTTTCTGTGACGGATCTTGAAGAGGAATGATTATACGACATTACTGTTTAGGCGAGAAAACATGAGAAATGAGATTAAAACTACCCGTCCCCCCTGTGTGTGCAAGTGCCGGTGTGTGTGCATGTGCATGCATTAAAGAAAATTACAAGGGTCAATAAAATCATCCAGACATTGGTCATTGTTCGGTTGATAGATTATGCATTTGTTCGGTCCAGAGTATTCATCTCAAGGGCTCTAACCTAACTGTTCATCGATTCGTTAGAGTTGCATCATATTGTTTAGTCAGCGTGCGCATCCGATCGTTCGTCAGTCGGATCGCAGGACAGGTTTGGATCGCGGCATGAGGACGGATCGTGGTGAAGGACTCGATACGCGAAAGGGTATTAGATCTTGGAAAGGCTTTGAATCGTGAGGTGCACCAATTCATCCAGAACGGATCGTGGTGGTTTCTTGGCGAACCGCATCGCCCCCCATCCTCCACGACCAGAAGCTCTGGTATCTCCGCGATCCGACGCTCACGTCTAGTTCCCCACGAATCATAGCCCTGCCATTTCCGAGATCCGATCCGCTAGCCAAATCAATTTTCCAGTTCCGTACCCTCTCCCCTCGCCTCACCAACGCTTCGAACTCGGACCTCGCCCACGAACCGACCTGGTCATCCCTTCCTTCTTCTTCCTCAACTCTCCTCTTCATTCTTAAAACCATGGGATCGCACCAGGCACGCTCGCGTCCACTATCACCAAATCCTATAAAATTCCGCTGTCTATGCTCTCTAAACTAGTGCGAACATGGTAGAAACTAAAGAGAAATCGTCTAATTACCTTTTTAAAGTTCGAAATCGGGTAAGAATTTGGAAATTGAAACTAAGGTTTTTCCTTGATGGAGCTAGCGGCGCGATACAAAAGCGAGAAGGAAGAAGAAAGTGGAGAGGGGGCTCGATTTATATAGGCAGAAGGGCGACCGTTTGTCTCCCCTTTTTTGTCTTATTCGATCGGCGAAAATAGACAGGCCACAAAAAGCCCACCACGTCTCGAAGAGAAGCCCACCTCGTCCCGTTCCGTGAAGGGGCCCAAGTGCTCACCAAAGGACGAGGTGAATGACTCGCTAACGGACTGCGACTCGCGTAAGGGATCCGAAACGATAAATGACCAACAGGAATGATAATTCAAAGACGCGCTTGACAGATTCGATGATGAAGACTCTGAAAGATCCCAAAAAAAGAATTGTCCACTGGTTTGCATCTCTTTATGAAAAGACGTTTCTATAGTTTCGAAGCATGTTCCATCATCGATAAAACATACTTCGAGGGGGCAAAATGTTGGCTAGCTTTTTGACCAAGCCACCCAGGTTCACTCACAAGAAAAAAGTATGAAATTACGTTCCCTAAGTACATGAAGGAACGGATCGCACCATCGGATCGCCCCTCATCGGATCGCCCCCATTACATCAGCGATACGACCACTTCTATGCGACTCGATCCGTACATACACTACTACCCAGTACAGACCGATCCGATCCCCTGATATGCGGCGAAGCCTCTGATCCGTTCAAGCACGAGCTAGTCTTCGGCGATCCGAGATGCACAGATCCAGCGACACGTGTCCCCAACTGTCATTTTGACTGATTCTCCCCCTTTGCTCGATCCGATATTCAAGGGGATCGCGACACCTGTCCACAACGGCTAATTTGACTAATTCTTCATCGGCTGCGATACGATCCGATATTCTCGGGATTCGTGCCACGTGTGACCGCGATCCGCCTGACAAAATCAGCTATAAATAGCCCAGAGCTTGGCATTTTTCAGGATCTTTTGGCAATATTGAGTACTGATTCCGCCATTATTGTTATACCACCATTTCTTGTCAGTTTGACTACGAGATTACTGAGAGAAATCACAATTGTAAGAGTGAGTTTGAGAGAGATAATTGATTGTACTAGCATTCAAAGTATAATCGACAACATATAAAGTGGACGTAGGCTCGTTAACGCCGAACCACTATAAATACTGTGTGTTTTCCACTTTTTCCTTATTCTCCAATTAAAATTCTTTACGAATTAGAACGATTTGGGTGTTAGGTCCAAATTATGATCTAACAATCGCCCTTCTTTCTTTTCCTTTTGTCTATAAGAGGAACGTCCGACTCATCAGAAGACTCCTCCTCCTCCTGCTTTCTCTTTCTTTTATTAGTAAGGGAAGCTGGGAAATCATCAGGGTTCGCAAAATGAAGCTGTTTGCTGATGGATTTGGGCTGGAGTTTCAAAACCATCCCAGTTTTGGGATTAAACTCTGAGATAGGGGCTATGTTTAAAGGCTCTTGTCCCACCTTCTTTAAAGCCAGATGCTTTTCCTGCCTAACTTTTCTGTTAGCCAAAGTTTCGTCGTCATAGTCTTCGGCTACTTTGGTACTAATGGTATCCTCCTCATCCTCTACATGGCGCCCGTCCATATCTTTCAAGGCCTCGATGGTTTCATCATCCTTGGGAGCATCAGCACTGGGTGCCAGGACGCCCTTCTCTGCTGTTGTACCCTCAGCCTGCTTCGGTATATCAACACCGGCGCTAGGCTAGACGACAATCTTCTCCGCCTCTGTCCTCTTCTCGACATCCTTGTCGACGGGCTCGCCACCTGTATTATGGGGAACACATGTTATTAATTCGATTGGTTGCTCTACCAGACGACGACAACTCACAATTGCTTTGACAAATTATGGGGAAAAAAGTGAGATACCTTCCGCTGATCCTCCGTCTAGGCTAGCTGCAGAAGCTCCGACAACCACAGGAGTTAGGCCCAAAGGAATTAATGGATCATCAGGATGGTATTCCTCAACTCCGGAGGTCTTGGGCTCTACAGCTGAGCTCGAACCTTCGTCAACCTTGTTTTTTCCCTTAGTCAGGGCCTTCTCCTTCTCCATTTCTTCTTGAATTAGACGACGGCTGCCAGATCCTCGGGCTCGTTATCCCTCAGAATGGTCTTCATCAGCTCAACTTCGTCAATCTCTTCAACTCCCAATCTCTGCTTCTCACCCTCGACGATGGCATCCCATAAGTTGGCTAAAGTAACGTGGTAGTCCGGGATCCACGAGATGTTACGGGTTTTGAGGACGTGGCCGAGGAAGTCAAAAATCATCTCTTCGAACCCTTCGATATCCTTTTCTCTCTCGAGGAGCTTGTTGTTAGAAGCAGTAGCCATTTCAATGGCACTTTCAACATTCTTTTCAGCGAGAGCCGCGCACTTCTCCGCATCCGCGACTTGATCATTTAAAATCACCTTTTCCGCTTCAGCCGAAGCTAGACTTTCTCTCAAACTTGCTTTTTCTTCCTCCCAAGCAGCTCTCTCAGCTTCAAAATGGCCTTGTGCTGTATTCAACTCAATGTTGGCCATTTTAAGATCTTCTACCTCCTTCTTTAAGGCCATTTTCTCTTGAATATTTGAGTCGAGTTCAGAATGAAAGCGTTTCTTAGCATTCTCCAATTCAGTCTTATAATTTTCAGCATCTCTCCGCGCTAGGGCAAGTTGGGATTGAGTGTCTTCCAAGTCCTTCTCCATCTTTGTCCTAGCCCTTTCATTGTTATCTATATTCACCTTGGATCTATGTGCTTCCATCTCAAGCGTTCGGATGACTTCTGAAAGATTAACAGCATGTTTCTTCATCATTTCATACTGCCTGGCTACATGACGAATGTGCCCGATGACTTTAGTATCCCAGTTCCTAGGGACTGGGTCCAAGGCTGGAACAAACATCATCCTTTCGAAGAAGATGTTAGGGAATTGTTCTCGCAACTTTTCCAGCTTAGCTTGAGTCTCGGGACCATGGATGTAATCTCGTGACCTGGGGGCAACCAAATCTTGTTGGCTGGAAGGGACAATGTCACCTTTCTCCTTCTCAGAATCCTTGATTGGATCCTTGCTTTTATCCTTGGGCTCGTATTGTCTTTTTGATGACCTGCTGTGAGAGGGTGCACTCTTCGGAGGGGTTAACTCTTTAGGAAGTTGTTTTCCCCCTGTCGGTGGCACCGAGTAACTGGGAAGCTTGCCAGAGGTTGATTTTGGTGGAGACCGGGATTGCGAAGAAGTAGGCTTGAGAGAAAGGCCGCGAGAGCGCTCGGGATTCGGATGAAGACTGGGTGTGCCTTCATGAAGAGAGCGATAAGAATACGACCGCCTGCGAGACATCTTTTCTGCAAAGGAGAAAAGAGCATATTAAAACCTTGAATAATATTGATATAAAAGTGTGGGGTCAGGCAGTGCGTGTGATTTGTGCATCCCATATAATTCCCCCTAACAGACCAGGGCCTGAAGTCAGGCTCGTCTAAGTAGTTTCTTGTCCTCCAACTGGAACAGTTGTTTCCTCAGAAGCAGCGAAAAATGGCTCCCCTTCAAAGTCCCCCTCTGTGTATACATCATCAGGCAAAGGAATTTTGCTCAGCTCTTTAAATAGCTGTTCTTCTGTCAAATCATCGGGAGCAACAGTTTCGATCGGAAAAGAGGCCCTTGAGGGGAAACCCCCCGGAGAAATTGGGATTTCCTTAGACTTGTCACCACGGGCCTCATCTCCTCTGTATATGTTTAGGTCCTCGTCGTCCTGGATGATTATCGGGGAAGGACTCTTACGGAATTTAGTTGTTTCTGCTGCCCATGATGTTCCTTTTCCCTCCGTTGGGGGCACGTATTTGTAGGGTTTGCCGCCTGCACCAAGTCCAAACCTTATATCCAGAAGGCGATGTTTGTGAAGATTCTCGTCAGTAATGCACTTCTTGATCCTTAGAAAATCGGATCTGCTTTGTAGAAGAAGAGACAGTCGATTATTGTAAACCAAGCCTTCCGTCTTGGGAAAGACGTGATCTGCTTAAAAAAAAAGGGGCATGTTAATGCTTCGATTTCTTAAGCAAGTTATTCAGTCAAAAGATTAAAGTTTACTTGATTTAAGCCATCTTCTTGAGCACCCAGCCTGTCTCTTTATATAGAACCAATCAGCCTTGGGATCCCCTATGTTGCTGTATCCGTCATACAGAACCTTCCTATTCGCTACCGATTCGAAGAAAGAGAAATTTGGGGTGGCCAAGGAGCGATGCTTGAAAAGATAAAAGAATTTTAAATCTTTAAATGTAAGCTCGGTATGCAGGATTTACGCGTATGCGATATATAGAGTGTATAGAGCCGCGTAGACATTGGGATGAAGCTGCATCGGAGCGATACCCAATCGTTTTAAGGTCTCAATGACAATTGGAGGAAACGGAGGAATAGCTCCTACCCAGCAGATGAGTCGGCTGACTGTCATGTACCCTTCCGGAGCTAAGTGAGGTCGATCTTCACTGCCGGGTGTCCTCACATCATCCCAGGGGATCCCATGTCTCAGGCAAATTCTCTTAAGCTTTATGTCATCGAGTTTGGAAGCTAAAGAATCAGTAAATTTCTCTATCCCAAGTGCGTCAGGAATCTCATCAGGAGCTCGGCCGTCTACTTCAGACTCCTCGTCAAGTGAAGTACTTTCAAATGGATCCGATTCCGTTGCCTCATATTCGGATCCAGAATCCTCGCCCCTTGGGTTAGTTGGATGGACCTCAGGGTTATGGTGCTCAGACACCTCGGGATCCGTCTCTGTGTTAGATCTTGAAGGGGAGTGATTATCCGACATTACTGTTTAGGCGAGTAAACATGAGATATAAGAATATAATTGCCCTTTTCCCCTGTGTGTGCAAGTGTAAGTGTGTGCCTGTGCGTGCATCAAAGAAAAAACATAAAAAGTCAACAAGATCATCAAGATATGCAGTCAAATTATGCAGTCCAATTATGTTGTCATCCAGTCCAGAAAGTCCAACATCAAGGCTCTAAACCTAACTGTCCAGATTTTTGTGATAACAGTGTATTGCTTGAAGTTAAAAAATGTGTGTTTGGATCGTGGGTTGAGGACTCAATTCACAAGAGAGGTATGATCGTATCGTGATACACATAGCGGATCGCACTCATCCAGATCGCGTTTATTTGGGTAGCGAGACGGACGGATCGCACTCGTTCGGATCGCTCTCATTGGGGTTGCACGTATCTCCAGATCGTGAAGCTGCTATGAGCTCATGGCATCCTCTCATGGAAAACAACATCGATTCGTGAAACCCATTCGGATCGTGAGTGCCCACCGCGATCCACTTCCTCTTATTCCCTCGTGAACCAGTGACTTTTCACGACCCGGTCCGACCGCTCCTGCTACTTCGTTCCGATCCAAGACTGCTCTCCCACTCCTCTCGTTGCTTTCACCATTACTGTGACCCGAGTCGAAGCCCCTACCCACGAACCGTCCTGGTCATCCCTTCCTTCTTCCTCAACTCTCCTCTCCACCCTTAAACCCATGGAACCGAACCAGGCACGTTCATGTTTACTATCACCAAATCCTACAAAACTCCGCTGTCTCTACTCTCTAAACCAGTGCGAACACGGTAGAAACTAAAGATAAGTCGTTTAATTACCTTTTTAAAGTTCGAAATCGGGTAGGAATTTGGAAATCGAAACTAGAGTTTTTCCTCGATGGAGCTGGCGGCGCGATACAAAAGCGAGAAGAAAGAAGAAAGTGGAGAGGGGGTCCGATTTATATATGCTAAGGGGCGACGGTTAGTCTCCCCCTTTTTGTCTTATTCGATCCGTGAAAATAGGCGGGCCACGAACCAAAGGCCCACGACATCTCGAAGAAAAGCCCGCCTCGTTCCGCGAAGAGGCCCAAATGCTCACCAAAGGACGAGGCGAACGACTTGCCAACGGACCGTGACTTGCACATGCGATCCGAGCCGATAAATGACCGACAGGAATGAAAATTCAGAAGTGATCACAAAAAATTCTAAAAATGTACCTGGTAGATTCGATGATGAAGACTCTAAAAGATCCCAGAAAAGAATTGTCCAATAAACAGGGAAACTATTAAAGATTTATCCGATATTTATAGCGAGCAAAGGGACAACTTTTCATAAAGGATATAGTCTTTCGAATAGACGCTACCATCGATTTGCATCTCTTTATGAAAAAATATCTCTATAGTTTCGAAGCATGTTCCATCATCGATAAAACATACTTCGAGGGGGCAAAATGTTGGCTAGCTTTTTGACCAAGCCACCAAGGTTCACTCACAAGAAGAAAGTATGAAACTACATTCCTTAAGTCCATGAAGGATCGGAACGCACCAGAGGGTCACCCCTCTCGGATCGCCCCCATAGCATCAGCGATCCGACTACCTCTACACGACCCGATCCGTACATACACCATTACCCTACACGGACCGATCCGATTCCCCGACGCACAGTGAAGCCTCTGAACTGTTCAAGCATGAGCTAGTCTTCGGCGATCCGAGACGCACGGATCCAGCGACACGTGTCCCCAACTGTCACTTTGACCAACTCCTCCTCCTTGCTCGATCCGATATTTAAGGGGATCGCGACACCTGTCCACAACGGCTAAATTGACTAATTCTTCATCAAGCTGCGATACGATCTGATATTCTCGGGATCTGTGCCACGTGTGACCGCGATCCGCCTGACAAAATCAGCTATAAATAGCCCGAAGCTTGGCATTTTTCAGGATCTTTTGGGCAGTATTGAGCACTGATTCCACCATTACTGTCATACCACTATTTCTTGCCAGTTTTATTACGAGATTACTGAGAGAAATCACAATTGTAATAGTGAGTTTGAGAGAAATCATTGATTGTACTAGCATTCAAAGTATAATCGATAACATATAAAGTGGACGTAGGCTCGTTAACGCCGAACCACTATAAATTCTGTGGGTTTTCTGCTTTTCCTTCATTCTCCTATTATAATTCTTTACGAATCAGAACAATTTGGGTGTTAGGTCCAAATTTTGATCTAACAAAATCTTTTTAAGGAATATGGATGCCTGTGATTGAATGGTTGAGTAGACGGATGTTGGATGTTAGGATATGCATTCTTCTTAACTTAGATATTTCGAGGACAAAATCCTTCAAGGAGGGGAGAATGTAACACCCCGTATTTTCTAAGAATATTAAAAGAACGAATTAAAGAATACTTAATTTTTAAAGTGAGAATTAAGGGAAATGGGTTACGCCATTGCGTTCGTCTCGAAATTCTTCTTGGAATAGAGTCCAAGTTTTCATAAATCAGACTTCGTATGAGGAAGTTATGGCCCTCAGATGTTTCAGGAATTTATATAAATTAAAACAGTTCAGATTTAAATTCAAAATTCAAATGAAAACAAAGAAGCGGGCTGGGCGGGATTTTTTCTGCCCCATGCCAGGTCGACCATGGGGTCGACCTCCCCTATACAGGCCGACCTACCCCCTCGGGAAGATCTGAGCTGTGACGATTTCTGACTTGTGGCTGAGTCACTAGGGCATAGGTAGTTGTTTCTGGATAACTCTATCTAATCTGCATGGTCTTGATTGCTCCTAGGTTGATCTAACGGCATACATTAGTTTAAACTTCTATATAAACAACTGATGCCCTCAACCCTAAATCACACAAAAATTCATTCCAAGAGTCGTCATGTTGTCCATGGTCAACCTAGAGTAGCCGCCACTCTTCTCCAATTAGAAAGCAAATTAGAAGCTATAAATCGAATTGAATCAAATCTAAATTAGAGAATCGATAGTCTACTTCAAGGGAGAGCTATTCAGTTTCAGAAAACAGATTCCATAAATACAAGAATCATTCTCTTTTTGTAGGTTCAAGTTACTTTCAAATGTGAATTCTTAATTGAAATTCTTGGCATGTAATAATCTGGATCTAAGCTGTACTTGATTATGAGATAATCCTTTCAGATTTATCAAATCTAATCTAGTAGATTTATGCCTGCAATGTTATTCAAATATAATCCATTAGATTTATGCCTGATGTAAGTAATCCTTTCAATTGAATATGTGCTTGTATATGCCTTTGGGAACCATTTTTGACTATGGAATTGGTCCAATCATATTTATCCTTGTTGTTTATCGGAATCGAAATCCTGTTTAAGTTCATGATATAACTCTTGTCAAACCTATATGTTTATGACAGTTCACGATGATATTCATATCATATCTATATGCCTGCAATGTATTCAATGCAAAACTTGTCAATTTGGCATATAAAATTTATTGGACCAATAGTTCTTATCGTCGTATGCCTATTCTTATGCCTCTTATGTTCCATATTGTTTCTCTGCTTATTTTATGAATCTTGAGTTGAATCTCGAAATACGTACGTTATGAATGCGGGGGTAATTGGGTATAACATAAAATTTACATTATTTGGCATAATTTGAAACTTGTATTATGGCATGACTGTTAAGATGCAATTTGGGGTAATTTGACATGAATTATGGAATATGTAATTTGACATATTGAACCTAGAATTGGCATTAACGAAAAAGTATGTAATTTGACATGAAAAATCTAGTTATTGGCATAAGCTGTAAAATAAAATATTAAATCTTGATTGTGCATAACTGTTAGTTGGAACGCCAAGCATAGTGTATATTGTGATTTTGGAGCATGACTATTATTGTAAATTTAGGGAAGATTGGGTATAGCCAATTTTGATTAATAACTTGAAATTGGAAATTTGTTGGGCATAACTTGGGAATTGGAACATGACTAGTTTTGGTGAATTTGGCAATTAGCATGTAAAATCTAGATTTGGGTATATATGGTAAATGTGTAAAATAAAGATGAACATGCCTAACCCGAGGTTAGATTGAGTTGTGGTGTAAAACTTCCTGGAACCACCCGGCACATCCAGTAACCACAACAATACCTATCTAATGTGAGAGGTTGGTGCATTAGTAAATAAACTAATGCAAATGAACAAGAAACACTTAACCAATATAACTTGATTTGTGGTAAGGTTAAGTTAAAATAAGAGGGCAATACTTAACCAATCCAACATGATAAGTGAGGATGGTTAATTTAATAAGAACACTTAACCAACATGACATGATGAATGGGAAGGGTTAAATTAACACGAGAGGGCAACCCTTAACCAATATAACTTGATTTGTGGTAGGGTTAAGTTAACACAAGAAGGCAACACTTAACCAAAGTAACATGACAAGTAGGTGGGTTAAGTTAACTTGAATTGATTGATGACAATTAACCAATACAACATGGTGAACACGTGGGGTTAAGTTGACAAGAAACACTTAACCAATCCAACACGATAAGTGAGGAGGGTTAAGTTAATAAGAAACACTTAACCAACATGACATGATGAATGGGTGGGTTAAGTTAACATGAAAGGACAACACTTAGCCAATATGACAATGTGTAGGAGGGTTAAGTACATATCGGGTTGGTGGGTAATATTAGTAAATATAGGCCCACAAAACTTGAAAGTTAAATAAACATGCTTGAATCGGTGGGAGGTTAAGTACATCTCGTGTAGGTGGGTAATATTAGTAAATATAGGTCCACAAAACTTAACCGTTATATAAACATGCTTGAATCGGTGGGAGGGTTAAGTACATCTCGTATAGGTGGGTAATATTAGTATATATAGGCCCACAACTTAACCATTAAATAAAAAAGCTTGAATCGGTGGGAGGGTTAAGTACATCTCGTGTAGGTGGGTAATATTTGTATATATAGGCCCACAAACTTAACCAGTAGGAAACCCTAGTAATGGGGACCCATTTCAGCAGTAACTCATATAGATGTATCATTATACCCTGAAGTAGGCAGGGTGGGGCACGATTACTCGGCTGATTATAAGCAATCAAAATAGCGGCAGGGGGTACGTCAGTGTAAGTTGCGACGGATTACGGGCATGCACGTACTCCGGAGTGGGAAAAAGCAGGCACTGGGTACCGGTAGTTATACACTGTGCATCTTGAATCGTGTTGGGTTACTATCATAGGGACTGATACACCTTATGGTGGGACCAGCACAGGGTATTTACACGCAAGACAGGGTCGATTGACACAGACATAAGGAAAAATTAATACGAGTAAGGAGCCGATCGATAGGGTAGTAAGGGTACATCTAACATGTTCATGGCAACTAGGAAGATTAAGGTGGAATCCTCACGATAGATGTACACCTGAAGGCTACCACAATTGCGGGGATTGGGATCACATTACAATATGATCATTTTATATAGATTACTAGTTGGGACACTAGTTAGGTGGTGTAGAGATATAAAAATTAGAATAACAAGGTAGTAGCGAAGCAGAGAAAGAGTAAAAGCGCATTCAGTTTATATTGCTTTATCATGTAACACCCCACCTCCACTAGGGTCACTCACAAAGGGAATGCACTAGGTTTGGTGAAGCATTATCGAGGTAAACATGCACAGAAATATTACAAGACAGAACATATATGAAACAGCGGAAGTAAAACAAATTTCATTACCTTATAAAATAAGGTCTAAAGCCTTTTACATCAGAATACATCAAAACCTGTCTTGCAATAGTAAAGAAGCATAAAACCTTTTTATAAATTATTCCCCAAAATAAACGGTGAAGCAGCCATAGCCAAGAGAAGACCAATCTATACATGATGACCTTCAAGCATAAGAGGTCCGAACTAAACAACAGCATTTCCTCTCTGAAAACCTGGGGGGGAACGGATGACAAAGAGGCGAAAGAAAACGGGGTCAGTCAAAAAGACTGGTAAGTCCTATCTACTTCCAGCATAAAAACAGGTAAAGGTAACATGACATGCATAAACTGAAAGTAAACATAAGGATGATGACAAGATAGATAAGCTAGACCAAGATAACAGGATGAACCAATGTATCAAGATAAACTAAGGTATCACATTGTCAGGTTTCTATCAAGTATAAAATCCCAAGGTATCTATCATGTATATTTGCTCTGCACCTCCCGTACTAGTATCCCAACCCGTGTTACGTGTTAACTATAAAATGTCCCTTGCCCAATGTCATGAAATGGTCCATGTCGACCTAATATATCGCATATATAGGTTTTCTCAACTCGTGTGTTTCTTTCCATGTATAAGTTCAGTCCTTTGCCGTACCTCATGTGGGCTTCCTCACTACTTCAACATAGTACCCTTTGATCCTTGAAATCATTTGGACTATCATCTTTTATCTAACTATGCTTTCTTATCAAGAACTATCGCGTGTTCAACTAAGGTTTATTCCACCCAGGACCACTGGGGATTATGTTACCTAATGAACGTTTTCGTATCTCGGTTTGGGTTCAAACCACCTAGGGCCACTAGGGATTATGCTACCCGTCAACCACGCCCGTTTTCCCACGTATGTATCGTGAATCGTTTTTCCATGTCTAGGTACACATGTATCTCAATGTGCCATCCGAGTTCCATGACAGAATACAGGACTCGGTCGGGAGCTTTAGGTTATCTACCGATGCAGATATTAAGGTCTGTTTTTCTACCGGTGGTTATGGTCCCACATGACCCCTCCCTCAACTACTGAAAGGCAAAACAAGAAAAATCATGTATGAGAACTACACTATAGCCATCAATGCCCCACTCCCAAATGGCCTACCTCACCCATAACCAGATAGCAAGTATGGTCTGTTGGGTGTTCTCTGCCTTTCCGTACGTACACGATTGACTAAAGATGGTAGGTGGCCGACGATGATCTATCTAGGGCTACCGTGAAAATATCGTCGACCCCACGCTAATCCACCCTAGTCTTTAGGTTGCTCGCACAGCAACCAAGGCTTACCCTTGGCTCTTCTACCGCAGACCTTAACCTCTATGAGCCCAGGAGGATCATCTGCCACCTCACAGAGGGATACCAAGAGTATCCTCACGTTCCACGAAGCTACCGCTTCGTCACCCAGTTCGTTGGAGCCTTTATCTAAATCAGATATTGCTCCATCTCGTGTATTTGCTGAAGCGACGACCTACCGAATCGGGTTACTCATCTATTATGAACTGGTCCAACTTCCTTGACTAAGAGTTATTACTTAGTTATCCTTAACTAAGGTTTATCACTTAGCTTCCTTTCCAATCATCCTTGTTAACTACTGTTTTCCACTTAGTCCCCCTGAATTAGGGTTTTATCTGATGGGTTAAGCGTTGTCATTCAAGCTCATGACTTAACCCGTCTAGAAGCATGTCAAAATTGGCTAAGTGTTCAAGTTCAAGACTTAGCCGTACAAGCCATATGTCAAGTTGGTTAAGTATATCAAGAAGTTCACGGCTTAACCTTATCGCGTTATCTTGGTTGGTTAAGTATAGATTATCCTTATCAAATTACCGAGTCGAGTTGGTTAAGTATATTCCAGCGGTTCGCGTCTTAACCCTATCCAATTACTATGTTAGATTGGTTAAGTGTAGGTTAACTTAACCCCATCAAGTTACCGAGTCAAATTGGTTAAGTATTGTTTAACTTAACCTCATTAAAATTATTGAGTCAAATTGGTTAACCTAACCCCATTAAATCATCGTGTATAATTGGTTAAGTATAAGTTACTTAACCACATTAGATTATCATGTTAGATTGGTTAAGTATTGGTTAACTTAACCTTATCAAATAATTGGGTCAGATTGGTTAAGTGTTGGTTAACTTAACCTCATCAAATTATTGGGTCGGATTGGTTAAGTGTTGGTTAACTACCTCATCAAATTATTGGGTCGGATTGGTTAAGTGTTGGTTAACTTAACCTCATCAAATTATTGGGTCGGATTGGTTAAGTGTTGGTTAACTTAACCCCCTCCACTAATCGTGTTGTATGGTTAAGTGTCATTTGTCTAGCTAAGTTACTTAACCCACCCATCCATGTCATATCGGTTAAGTGTCATTAGTCTAATCAAGTTACTTAACCTTATCATGTGGCATTAATTAACTTAATGCACCCCAACCTCTCACATTAGACTTTGTTGTGGTTACTAGTTAAGCCGGGCGGGTCCGGGTAGCTTTACACCACAACCTAGGCTAACCTCGGGTTTTAAGTGCGATATGACCAACTACTCACATTGGGTCCTATTGTTTGTAGCCACTAGTTAAGCCGGTCGGTTCCAGGTAGATTTATGCTACAAACTCAACCCAACCTCGAGTTGGCCACTTTCATGTTTTACTACGTATCATGTTCATGCCAAATTTAGGCCTTGATTAAGTCCATGTTTTTCACTCATGCCCATTGTCCCATTTCTTGGTATAATTCATGTCAAGTTCACATGTTCCATATTTTTCCAAGTGTCATCCCCACGTTTATTACCATTACATGTTACATGTAATTTCATGTCAAGTTCATAGCAAATTTCAAGCTTGCCTAGAGTACCCAAAACGTATTCCCAACGCACATGAAAGCGAATCAACATAGTAGGAAAAATATGACAAGAGGGGATATAAGATGGCAAAGGTGAATCACAAGTTAAACATGGTGACGTTTGAGGTAAAAGGTGTTCACATAACTAGCATATTGCATAACGGCCTCAAAACATGTATGATAGCATAAAGGGATTGGCCTCTAACATGCATGATATCATAAGAGGATTGGTCTCAAGCATGTATGATATCATATCCTAGGTCCATCATCTTATGCATGTGAGTGTCATGAGGGGTTTTAGGTTCTTTTACATGCATAAACCCAAAATGTTTCACAAGTCAAAATGGTTCTAAGTGTTCATGCCATCATTCCACAAGTAAAGATCCAAACTTGCATGATAAATTAAGTTCAACACAACATAAGTAGCATGATTTAGTCACTAAAACATAGCCCAAAGTCATGGGTTCAAGAAAGGGGCAAAACTAGGTTCACATAGGCTAACATACTTATGCTTTATCTCATTTTATTCCATGTCAACATTAGAACTACCGTTTAGAACTACAAGTAGCTAGAACTTACATAGCAAGGCTTAGAGACTTAGGAGAATGAATCTTCATAGGATTTGCATAGCATTGTTGATCTACTTCCACGATTTGATGTAGAAAGCTTGCACCTTTTGATTTGAATCCGACTTGAATGCATAAGCTCTTGGAGTTGGAGATGGAGGCCATGATCAAGAGAGAATTGGGCAGCACTTCGTTGTTAGATTGATTTTTCAGTGATTTAGGTTAGGTCCTAGGGTGTTTTTATAGAGATTAGGAGTAGTTTAGGACCTTAGATTAACCCTAGGATAGATCTGAACCCTCAAAATCCACCACAGGCTAATAGACCAGACCCAAATGAGCAACCAGGTGCACCAGACCCAAAATGGATTTTCGGGCCAGGTCGACACCCGTGTCGACTGGGCAGTTGACCTGCCCCTGGGCGTGTCGACTCCCCAGTCGACACCCCAGTCGACCTGGGCCTTGGGCGGGAATTTTTCCCGTCCAGTCTGTTTGGCTCCGGATTTGAATTTCGAACTGTTTTTGAACTTGAATTTTTCTGAAAACTTCGACCGGCCATAACTGGGTCATAGGGACTCCGATTTTCAAAAACTCGGACTCTATTTCGCGTATTTTTCCGAGACAAACGCAATGGCGCAGCCCGTTCCCCTTGATTCATATTTTAACATTTAATTCTGCTTTGATTTACGTTATAACATGTTATTCAAAATACGGGATGTTACATATCATATCTGTACTAATCGTATGTTATCTTATTATCCTTGTTCTCACGGTATTGTCTTATATTCGGTTTATTCATGTTATAATGCTTTTGCCTGATTATATGCTGAAAGTCATTGGACTTGCCAGACTTATGTCTGACCTAGTTTTGTTTCGTCTCTTTTCTTTTGTCCCTCCCTCCCCCTAGGTTCATAGGGAGGAAATGTTACCACTTACACTACTACAAAACAGGTCATTTGCATCGGTCGTTTTCCCCCTGTTGCATCGGTTGGACAACCAATGCAAATAAAGACGATGCAAAAAAACAAATTTTTTATGCTTTGGTTGAACGAATGATGCAAATGTTGATTATTTGCATCGGTCGTTTGCTAACGACCGATGCACATAAACATGTACTGTGAAGCAAACCAAGATTATCTTGCATCAGTCATTTCTAATAGAACAACCGATGCAAATTCCATCTAAAGAAAAAAAAAGTTATTGATACATTTTCAGGTTCTTTTAAAACCTGAAAATGTACCAAATTAATTCTAAATTTTCATAAAAGCTTATTACTACAAATCTAATCGAATAAACAATAAAATCATAGCATTTATCGAATTTGTTAATGTCTACAGACCAAAAAAAGCACAAATAGTTTATATTTCATTACTCACATCGACATACATAACAAACGATCAACGTACATAAAAAAATCACTGGATTCAATTATGCATGATATAACAAACTAAATTATCACATATCTCTCCTATCTCTTGTTGATTATAAAAATCATCTCATACATAGTCCTGCAATCAAGAGATTGTTTCAAATCATAAATCAAATGAATTATTTAACAAAAAGTATACGTAGAAAACAAAGTAATTTGTATATATGTACATATGTAATCAAAGTGATATGTACCCACTCAAACTTGCGCATGGATACAGCCTCTGCACAGGTACACGTAGAAACAAACCTGCACAACTTATAAAGTACTAAACAAAGCAATGTCAGGATTTTCAAATAAATCAAGGTATAGGTTTATATAAACATAGCATGAAAATTTAAAATTTAGGCAGCATGCTTAATTGATAGCATGCAACAGCCATTCATTGTCTCATCCTTATTTGTGTATATCCATGTTAGCATATGGATGATAAGTGCATGGGATGCAGTACATATAATAGATGAATAATGATTAAATGCAATGAATTTGTGAGTGTAACTAAGAATAAAATATGGAACTTGTTTGAAATCATTAATCTTTCCTTGGAAATAAGATGCAATGTTGAACTACACACTGTCTCCATTTATTTTAGAAGGCATGTGAAAGAGGATGATAGAAAGAAGAGAAATGTATGAAAAGAATAGCCGATTGGAAACAATTCATGACAGACCTGACAAACATGCCGCCCTCTCGCTTCATTGGAAATCAGCCTCATCGGAAGCTTCACCATAGGCTGCCATGCCCACCATACTAGCAGTTCCACCAGATCAAACAGTCACCGTCCTGTCCTAGAAATCAAGAACTTCACTTTTATTCTGCATTCAGCTTCCTGTTAACCCTTGGCCATTTACCACACACTATCTCTTCCACGACCCAACAAATATAAGTTCACCACCATACCTAAAATCTTCATCAAGCAGATCTGTCATAAGGCCAGAGCTGTAATATTTATGTTAGATTCAAGATTTTCATATCTTCTACAAGCATTAAACAAATGGAATTCAACATAATACACTCAAATATGCCAGAATTAAAGCACACGCGCACTCAATAAAACCTCTATGCCCAAACACTTCACCGAAGTTAATGTCCAAATAGAGAATACTTTGTTTTAGAGATTATGAAGGAATATAGAGTAAAATTAGTTAACTATCAGGTTCACGCTGCAAGGAATTAAAATAAAAAAGGTATTACAGAATATGTAGTAGTACAGTTATAGAAATTACCCTAACAAGTTCACCTATCACTCCCAAGCTCTGAAGCCTCAAATAATCATAGGGGTTTACATTACTAGTTGTATCAGAAACGAAAATATATACTGCGGAATACACGCTGTCATTGTGATATTGAAAGTCGATAGCATAAGAAATGAAGTAATGTATAACAATGTTTATAGATGTCAAAAAATAATAATTCTGGCAAGCAAAATTTTTATATAAACTATCAGAGTTTTACAAATAATTTGAGTGTACTAATCAATGACATGCTGACCATAATAAGCCGAAGTATTAGCATGCATTCAACAGAAGGTGCGGTACATAAATATTAATACGTTTTTTTGAATGAATGGAGATAAGTCTCCATTTTCCAATAAGTTTCAGGTTTAACATACGCAGCACCAGTGCATGGCTTGGACATAAAAGTGGTAACACAAAGAAAGGGTTCCAAGATTCAACATGCAACAAGTCCATAAATAAAACAACCCAGGCGTGTGAAATTTTGGCAAGGGTGGACTTTATTGTTTGAACCCACATATCTAATAACAGTTGGTAAAAGTAGATACAACATAATAAAATAATGTATGGTATAGGGAAGAAACAGCAGTCCCAAAACAAAACGAACAATCTTCAAATTTTATTGTATTTCTAAATCTATTTTTATTTTTGGTAACAAAGGAACAGTAAGGTTTGTATGTAATATGCTGGTATTGGTTATAGGAAATTGTTGATGATAAATTTTTCAACAAGTAGGATATTCCTACCACAAGTAGGTATATATATATATATATATATATATATATATATATATATATATATGGCAAGGGATCGGCAGCACCCCAAAAATGGAGCACCCCAAATGCCCCCTGATATCC
The DNA here is from genome assembly GCA_030737875.1 of Allium sativum. Lineage (NCBI taxonomy): Eukaryota > Viridiplantae > Streptophyta > Magnoliopsida > Asparagales > Amaryllidaceae > Allium > Allium sativum. The sequence continues at coordinate 394,384,316 of CM060910.1, forward strand.
ACCACCGATTTATGTTAAAGAAAGTGAGTGGGAAGTGAGAGAATTAGTGGAAGGAGAGAGAAGGAGAAATGCTTGGTGGATAATGAGGGGCATTTGGGGTGCTGCACTATTACGGGCGCCCTCGTACTTGCCGATTTATATATATATATATATATATATATATATATATATATATATATATATATATATGGGAGACAGATAGTTTCTACTTCCTGATGGCAAAGATTGTAAAGTTCATAAGCTATTCAAGTTTATGGAACCGTAAGATAGAGCATTACCTAGAAAATAACCATCATTATCTATGAATACATGCGGCACTCAAAATTCTAAGGTTCATGCACAGAACGTCGACAGTCCCCTATAATTTAGCACAGAAATTTCCGAACGCAGGCATAGTATTTAGGAAACCTCAACAATAAATTTCAACGTCACGGGAAGCTTTATATATATATATATATATATATATATATATATATATATATATATGAAAGCCAGTTATATTTCTTTTTCCCTACCTAATTACATACCCTGGTTTCATCTTTTACAAAGTAATATGGCAGGATCATCATATGTGTATAAATGTATCTTACAAAGAAAATTCAAAGTCATGCCAGGTATAAAAGCCATCAAAATGTTGATCATTTAGTTGAGAATATCACATGTAAACTAAATCAAATGATTATTTCTAACTGCCAAATCCTAGTAACATGTCAAATATCCATATAATCAGAATATAAAAGAGATTTGTATTCAGGTTTCTCCCTATTATTTTATATTTTTTAGACAGAAGACAGGTAGAGTGCTACAACAAAGCAAACAAGCATAGGACCAGGTTATGCGTGTATTTCATAGCAGTTTACATCAACTACAAGAAAAGCCCAAAACAGGTCTCGACTAATGCAATGGGTATTCAACGCTCACGGTCACGGTAGTATATTTCAAGTCCAATAAACTTATACATGCATCACAATTCTACACCAAAATCTAAATACATGTTTAACCCAACAATCAACCCAAATGGTAGGAACATAGCTACAAACCCCAACAATTATATTTATAGAACCCGAAGTAACAAATTTGAAATAAGTGCAATCGTAAGAAAACTTACTTTAACAGCGGATGAACGCAGCAAAGTTGGTGCGGCGTGAAGGCAGGTTTCAGACGAGGTGCGGATGGGTTTCAAAAGGACGGAGATGGTGTCAGGTGCCTGAAGTTGGTGTCATCGATGGAGGAGTTGTTCGGAGACATGGGTGTATGGCAGCGGTGTTCGACGGTGGCGGGTTCTGGAGACCGGAAGCGCAACGATTCAGGTAGGAGATAGTCGGAGCAACGCTCGGATTTTCAACGCTGCAGCCTTGGGTTCAGGTGGCTCACGAAGTTGTCACGGCTTGAAGTTGACGCGGTGGCCATCCATGCAGAGCGACGGTCAGCGAGCTTGGGCGGAGCAGCAGATGGCATGGCGACAGACTCGGCGGTGACTGAATTTTGGAGGATGGAGCAGTTGTTTAATTTGCGGTGGAGCCATGGATTTTAGGGATTTGGAAAACCAAATTTGGGAAAAACGTTAGGTTAGCTGAAATGAAGATGGGAATAATGAATATATGGGGACAGACAAAACAAAAAGGGTAACAAATAACAGGGGAAGAGAGACGCGTGGTGAAAAAAATAAAGAGCAGGGACATGCGGATGAAATTTCAGCAAAAGGAGGACACTTGTTAGCGATCGCATTTTCAAGAACAAGTGTAAACAAAATTTAAACAAACATTTTTTTTCTATTAGAACCAAAATAAAATCTAAATAAATTAAATATTTCAAGTTAAATAAAAATTAAATTTCAAAACAATGTATTTCAATACATTTAAAAATGCAGCTAACGTTTAAATAAAATAAAGCTATTCGCAAATAAAATTTTAAAATATGCAACCATCGTTATATTTCACAAAACAACTTATAATAAATTTTTAAATTAACACTTATAAAATCAATTAAAATTTTATTTAAATAGACTAAATTCCAAAATTACAACAAATATGAAATTCTTAAATACCAAAATTCAAATAAATATCATATTTTAAACGTTAAAAATCTTGGTTTGTTACAGTTATTAAATGATTATTAATAATTAAGTACTACTTAATGGTAATTGTTAGTTAATATATTAATTATTTATTAGTAATTATTTAATATCAATTATTAGTATATTTATTAATTGTTAAACGTAATTAATAAGTATTAACTATATAATTTGCTAATTATATAATTAACAAATTAAAAAAAATAGTTAATATTGAAAATTATTATTGATTATTTGTAATAATTAGTAATTAAAAATTATTTATAATAATATTAAAATTTTAGCTGTTAAAAATTGCTAATTAAATATTGATTATTAATTAATAATTATTTAGTATTAATAATCGATTTACTAATTAATTGTTAAGTGTAATTATTAAATCGTAACTATAATTTACTAATTATTACTATGTAAAAATAGTTATTGATTATTTATAATAATTAATTAGTGGTTGTAAAGTATTTATTCACAATAATTAATTATAATAATTATAAATACTAACTTATGTAGGCTATTATTTATAATTGTTGATATGTGCATTTTATTGATTTATAGCTGCTTCAATGAATTTGCTTCGGCTCCTAGGAAACCGATGCAAATAAGAATATTTGCTTCCCCGCAGTTGCTTCGGTTCTTATGGAACCGATGCAAGTAACATTGTTTTCTTCGGTTGTAATAGGAACCGAAGAAAATTTCATAAATTGCTTCGCCTCATATGCATCAGTTGTTAATATAACTGAAACTATTGACACTATATGCTTCGGTTGTGAATACAACCGAAGCAAATTAGTGAAGCAACGGGAAATCACATCATTTGCTTCACTTCATTTGCCTCGGTTGTATTAACAACCGAAGCATATAGTGTCAATTGCTTCAGTTGTTTTAACAACCGATGCAAATGAGGCAAAGCAACAAGCCTGTTTTGTACTAGTGTTAGCTCAGTTTTCTTCCCAAGCTCGAAGATAGTCGATGTATTGCTTTGGACTCTCTCTTCCACTGCTATGGCTAGTTCATGCTTTATTGGGGAATATCATTGTTATTTTTATGCTTCTTTTATAATTGGAAGTTTTTAAATCAAGACAGAAGTTCTATGTATTACTCTTAAGTATGATTGAGACAACTATTGTAAAAGCTTGACTGAACCACATTGTTTATAAAATGGTTTTATTTTTCCGCTGCTTTATTTGTCTGTCTTGTAATTTATCTGCGTCTTTTACCAAAAATGCTCCACTGAAGTTAAGGCATTCCCTTTATGAGTGACCTTATCGGTGGTTGGGTTTTTCAACAATCTTACTGGTGTAATCCCTAAATTTTCACTTTGAACAACCGAAACGGAATCGACCATTTGTTTCTTCAAAGACGGGATCTGCATTAAGAATTTCTCGTCGCTTTTGGTATAGTATTTCTTAAAGAACATAGGCAGACTATTTGCATAAATCTAACAGAGATGCATTTCAACTAACGTGTTATGAAGTTATAATATACGAAGCGTAGCATCCCAAATCTTCCAAGTTTTCATAGTGATTAAGAACTTCGCAATGTACTATGTTTTATGAACATGAAGTCTGATAGAGGAAAGTGTGAAAAAGGAACTTAGGTTCTATAAAATTTTATTCATGTTTGTTAGGTTTTTGGTGATACAACATTCCATATTTATGTAGATCTTGAACATATTTGAGTCTATATGGAATCATGACTCAAATTCATTGCCTATTTATAGGTTCCCTAGATTTTTTTAAAGATTAATTAATTGCATCTTTGAAAGATTTGGTAGATTTTATGGAGTTATTAATTGCATATTTTATTGCATTAGAAAAGGTAACAAATCATCTACATGGGAAGACTTATGGAATTATTCAATCGCTTTTTGGAGAAGCTGCAACACCCCGAATTTTCTGAGAATATTAAAATTAACAAATTCTAGAACACTTAATTTTTAGAAGAAGAATTAAGTGAAATGGGTTGCGCTATTACGTTCGTCTCAAAATTTTGTCCAAGATAGACATTTGGTTTGCATAAAACAGATACCTTATGAAGAAGTTATTAAGCCTTGAAGTTTGTATGCATATGAGAAAAAAATAATATAAAAATTAAATAAATAAATATGCAAAAAAAGGTCTAAACAGTGAATCGAGAGGGGGAATAACCGAACCGGCCCATTTTTGAGGTCAACCCGAGCTAGCTAGGTCGACTAGGGGTTGATTTAGGGTGTTTGGCTGTCAAACCGTGGGCCGATTCGCTCTAAGGCAAATGTGGCATCTGAATGGTTCTGATGGTTCAGGGTTAATCTAATGGTCCTAAAACACTCTCTACAACTATATAAGGACTCTAAACCTAAAACCTAATTCTATTATTCACTCTCATCTAAACCCAACCGTCATCTCTTTCAACTCAAAGGCAAGATAGAAGCTAATTAAAAGTGACGAATCAAATCAAATCTAAATTAAAACAATGATTAGTCTACATCAAAGGCGAGCATTTCAACTTCAGAATACAGATTCCAGAAATCAAGATCGTCTTTTGTTAGTAAGTTTAGTTATCTTTTAAATGTGAACAAATTTAACATGTGATTTGTAATAAAATGAAAAATAGAATTGTACCAAGCTGTATGATAATGATGATGCTGATTCATGTCCATTTCCTATGATAATTTTGTCATGTATGTCTTGGAATAATTGTAGTTTATTGGACTATCATATAGGAATTGATGATGAACCTATTATGATTTGGGGAATGAAACTATCATACCGCATATAAGTTTAATAAACTTTTCATGATATGTTACATGCAAATTTTTACGCTAAATAATGTTAGATCCATATGCCTACATGTTTAGATCTACAACTTTATGTGTTTAGGTCCATGCTAATTAGATCCCAAGTCAAGATCTACACATATGTTCATATGATTTAATGCAAGTTACATGTTTTATGTTAGATCCATATGCCTACATGTTTAGATCTACAACTTTATGTGTTTAGATCCATGCTAATTAGATCCAAGTCAAGATCTATACATATGTTCATATGATTTAATGCAAGTTACATGTTTTATGTTAGATCCAAGTCAAGATCTATATTTTATATATATATATATATATATATGTTCATATGCAAGTTACATGTTTTGTGTTAGATCCAAAACTAGATCTATATATATGCATGTTTATAAAGTGGATTCATGCAAGTTCATATGATCATTATTGTTAGATCTAGTTCACATCTATATGTTATAGTTAAACTTATACATACTCCGGAATGTACATGTCATGATTCTCCTAAATTATGCTAGTTTATAAACCAAGTTATGTTTACATATGCCTAGATCTACATATTAACATGTTTAGGCTTGTGATTATTTAGTCCAATTCATATGCAAGTTCATGAGACATGTTAGTTGAAATGAATGATGTTCTATGTCAACATTACATGACATATGTGTCGTTTGATTTATATTAGGCATGTTACCTTCTTTTACCTCTTGTTTATATATTAGGCTAATTTGCGGGCCTAATTACTTTACGTGATTGATGCGAACGTGTAAACAGAGGTAATGTTGGGATGGACATTAAATTATAACATGTTAATGATGTAGGTGGGCCCATAACCATGTAAATGGTTAAGGCCATGAAATGGTATAATTTATATACCATTGGTTATGAACATAACTTAAGTTATGAACATAATTAAAATAATGTAATATGAAAACATTTGAAGAAAATTTACATGTATACTTGACATAAATGACAAACATGTAAATTTAGCAAAAGACGAATATGCCTAACTCGAGGTTAGACTGAGTTGTGGTGTAAAACTGCTCGGAACTGACCGGCACATCCAGTGACCACAACAATACCTGTCTAATGTGGGTGGTTAGTGCATTGAGCTCAAAAAGGACCCGAGGTTAGACTGAGTTGTGGTGTAAAATAGCCGGAACCGACCGGCACATCCAGTGACCACAACAATACCTGTCTAATGTGAGTGGTTGGTGATTTAATAAAGCTAAGTCAAGATTGGTAGGGTTAAGTCAATTAAGGAAACACTTAACTAATTCAACATGTTAACTAAACTGATGGGTGAGGTTAAGTAAATTTAGAACACTTAACCGTTATAACATGTTAATTAGACAAGTGGTGAGGTTAAGTAAATTTAGAACACTTAACCGTTGTAACATGTTAATTAGACAAGTGGCTAGGTTAAGTAAATTTAGAACACTTAACCGTTATAATATGTTAATTAGACAAGTGGTGAGGTTAAGTAAATTTAGAACACTTAACCAATTTAACATGTTAACTAGACTAGAAGGTGGGGTTAAGTAAACTTAGAACACTTAGCCGTTATAACACGATGAATGACTAGGGTTAAGTTAATAGGAAACACTTAACTAGTATAGCATGATGAATGGGTAGGGTTAAGTAACAAGAAACACTTAACCAATATAACTTGATTTGTGGTAAAGTTAAGTAAAAACAAGAGAGCAACACTTTGGGTTAAGTTAACATAAGCGGACAACACTTAACTAATATGGCGTAATGTGCGTGATGGTTAAGTACATATCCGGTTGGTGGGTAATATTAGTAAGTATAGGCCCACAAAACTTGATCATTAAATAAACATGCTTGAATCAGTGGAAGGGTTAAGTACATATCGGGTTGGTGGGTAATATTAGTAAATGTAGGCCCACAAAACTTAACCATTAAATAAACATGCTTGAATCAGTGGAAGGGTTAAATACATATCGGGTTGGTGGGTAATATTAGTAAATATAGGCCCACAAAACTTAACTTTTAAACAAACATGCTTGAATCGATGGGAGGGTTAAGTACATCTCGTGTAGGTGGGTAATATTAGTACATATAGGCCCACAAAACTTAACCGTTTATTAAAAATGCTTGAATCGATGGGAGGGTTAAGTACATATTGGGTTGGTGGGTAATATTAGTAAATATAGGCCCACAAACTTAACCACTTGGAAACCCTAGTAACGGGGACCCATTTCAGCTGTAACCCACATGGATGTATCATGGTACCCTGAACTAGGCAGGGTGGGGAACGATTACTGGGCTAATTATAAGTGGTCAAAGCAGCGGCAGGGGGTACGTCAGTATAGGTTCCGACGGTTTACGGGCGTGCACGTACTCCGAAGTGGGAAAAAAGCAGGCACTGGTACCAGTAGTTATACACTGTGCATCTTGGATCGTGTCAGGTCGCTATCATAAGGATTGATACACATTATGGTGGGACCAGCACAGGGTATCTACACACAAGAGAGGGCTGATTGACACAGACACATGGAACATGAATACAAGTAGGTAGCCGATCGATAGGGTAGTAAGGGTACATCTAACATGTTCATGGCAATTTGGCTGATTAAGTTGGAATCCTCACGATAGATGTACACCTGATGGCTACCACAATTGCGGGGTTTGGGATCACGATTATCATTTTATACAGATTACTGGTTGGGACACTAGTTAGGTGGTACAGAGATAAATATAGAAATCAGATTAACAGAGTAGTAGCGAAGCAGAGAAAAAGTAGAAGTGCATTTAGTTCACCTTGCACTTATCTTGTCTTTAGTTACCTTGTTTTATGGTATTGTCCTATTTTCAGTTTATTCATGTCATGATCCTTTATCTTGTTTGCATGCCGAAAGATCACTGGACTTACCAGACTTATGTCTGACCTAGTTTGTTTTTCGCCTCTTTTCTTCCGTTCTCCCCAGGTAGTCAGGGAGGGAATAGCTCAGCCCAACTTGGACCTCTTCTCTTTCCAAGCTTAAAGATTAGTTGGTGTATCGCTTTGGACTCTTTCTCTCTTCCACTGCTATGGTTGGTTCATGCTTTATCGGGGAATATAATTGTTTTTATGCTTCTTTTATTCTTGGAAGTTTTTAAATCAAGACAGAAGTTCTATGTATTAAATTTAAGTATGATTGAGGAAATTGTTGTAAAAGCTTGACTGAACTAAGTTGTTTATAAAATGACTTTATTTTTCGCTGCTTTATTTGTCTTTCTTCTAATTTATCTGCATCTTTTACCTATAATGCTCTACCGAAGTTAAGGCATTCCCTCTGTGAGTGACCTTAACGGAGGTGGGGTGTTACACTTGGTATCAGAGCTGAAGGTTACCGGATTAAAAGATTTGAAAAATTATTTTCAAAACTGTTTTAAAGAAGCATTTTCAAAAGAAAAGTTTTGTTTTAGAGGCGTATTCCCCAAAGCCATATGCACTATCTTTTGATCCTCTGTTTGAATCCTTGTTTCCTTCTTTCCTGAGTCTCCGGGGCTCCTGGCTTTTTGGGAGGTAACCTCATCGCGACATGGTTCCGTAGGCTCGACGATACTACGACACTTGTCAAAGGGTAAACAAGTGCCTAACTTCCATCTATAGCCGTAGTAGTTTCACCTACGGCTAATTTTCTTTCGAGCTTTGTGGGATTCTCTGTGCGATGGAGGCAACTTTCGAGAGACCTGTCAACAAGTTACACAAGGATGACAAAGATGAGAATGAGGGAGTTTGGCTAAGGAGCACAACACAAGGATGAAGAACTCATGGATATGGACTTGGTTCATAAAGGAGGGAAGGAAAGAATAGTAAAACATAAAACAAGAGGAAGTATCTTTATTTTGGTATAACGGGTCGTATAATTAAGGGCAAGGGCAAGAACAAAAGACAGGATTTTCTGGAAGACAAGTGCATGCTCTCACCACTAGCATACCTAAGAGAGAGGTAGTAAGTTTATGTTGAAAAGTTTAGTTTTTCTTCTTGATCATCCCGCTAGTACTCTTTTTGATTTTTGCGCTTCGCATTCGTTTATATATGCTTCCATAGTGGATTCTCTGCACCCTAGAGCTTGTATAGTAGATGATCCCATTATTGTCTCTAGTCCAATTTGTGGTTCGGCTCATTCATCTTTGGTTTGTAAGGATTTGAGATACTTATGTTTTTGGTTTCATGGGTTATGGGTTGATTCTAGGCGTGGATTAGTTAGCTAGTAATTGTGAAAGGAGGGTAGTTAGACTTTCGACTTGCCTCAGGAATACCCTCTAAATTTCGTGCGATCCTAAGGGATCAGTTTGTCCAGCTACCTAGAACCACTTTATGTATTTATCGATAATTTTCGATCCGTTAGAGTAGTCCATGTGTACGCAGATGTTTTTTGATTAAGGTTAGGAGTTTTCCCCTTAGAAACTCAAGATAGACTACCGCATATATCCAGTTGACGATACAAAGCCAGTTATGCGATCAACAATAGTTTTGGAGCAGGATTGGCGAGGAAAGCCAAAGTTGGTTAAGTGCTCAATTGTTTGGTTGTTTTACAAGTATCATCTCACATAAATCGTCCAAATTCGGTGGAGGTATTCTTTGGGTGCTTGTCTGATATTGGTTTAGGCCTTTGAGGCTTGTACTTGAGGGATGCCAAGTTCGACTAGGATGGTTTGCGTGAGAGATATCGACCCTCAGATTTGTGACATGAGGGATAAGCTAAGTATAAGAGAGACCTTTAATCATCTTAGTATATACACTTGGTATCATGGTTAACTTCTGTTTATCTTGGAAAGATAGTTCGACAACATTGGATACCCTCTAGCATAGTAAATGATCGAGGTCCTATCTTTACTAGTGGGTTTTGGAAATGGAGGTCAAGAAGCTTCACAATTGTGAAATTAATTAGTTAATGTACAATGGAGTGAAGCTCAAAGAAGATGCGACTTAGAAGACTGAAGACTAGATACGCGCATCATACCCCTTTTGAGCGTGTATCATTGATTCCTTCTTTTTCTGTAATATTTATTTGCATGCTAGTCTTTATCTTGTAAGTATATCCTCTCGGTCCTATCCTTGATACTTAGGTAGAAGCCAATGGATGAAAACATGTGTTTGAGACATGTTATGATTGATGGTTGCAAGTGTTTGCTAGTGGTTTCTCGTGGATGCATATACACACATTAAGCACTAGATCGGCTCAGTCACTTTCATATTGCATATGCATATGAATGTATTTGTATATGGATTGAAACTTGATGTGTTATCATATGGATGTTGCATATGGATGAGTGAATATGTACACATATAGTATTTACATGATTAGGGATATTTGCATACATATTGGACGCATGAAACTCTCATGATTCGCATAAGGAGGTCAACTGGATAAGTAGACCGCCTGATTTTGCACTAGATAAGAGACATATACGCACACTCTGCATATGTTCATATTGCATTAGAAGTCTTTTAAGGACAATGGATGCTTGTAGATGATGGATGAGTAGATGTATGATTGGATGTTAGGATGCATTCTTCTTAACTTGAAGATTTCGGGGACGAAATCCTTTAAGGAGGGGAGAATGTAACACCCTGAACTTTCTGAGAATATTAAAATTAACAAATTCTATAACACCTAATTTTAGAAGAAGAATTAAGTGAAATGGGTTGCACTATTACGTTTGTCTCAAAATTTTGGTCAAGATAGACATTTGGTTTGCATAAAACAGATACCTTATGAAGAAGTTATTAAGCCTTAAAGTTTGTATGCATATGAGAAATATATATATAAAATAAATAAATAAATATGCAAAAGAAGTTCAAAACAGTGAATCGAGAGGGAGAATAACCGAACCGACCCATTTTTGAGGTCGACCTGAGCTCGCTGGGTCGACTAGGGGTTGATTCAGGGTGTTTGGCTATCAACCCATGGGCCGATTCGCTTTAAGGCAGATGTGGCATATGATTGGTTCTGATGGTTCAAGGTTAATCTAATGGTCCTAAAACACTCACTACAACTATATAAGGACCCTAAACCTAAAACCTAATTCTATTATTCACTCTCATCTAAACCCAGCCGTCATCTCTTTCAACTCAAAGGCAAGATAGAAGCTAATTAAACGTGACGAATCAAATCAAATCTAAATTAAAACAACGATTAGTCTACATCAAAGGCGAGCATTTCAACTTCAGAATACAGATTCAAGAAATCAAGATCGTCTTTTGTTAGTAAGTTTAGTTATCTTTTAGATGTGAACAAATTTAAGATGTGATTTGTAATAAAATGAAAAATAGAATTGTACCAAGTTGTATGATAACGATGATGCTGATTCATGTCCATTTCCTGTGATAATTTTGTCATGTATGTCTTGGAATGATTGTGGTTTATTGGACTTATCGCATAGGAATTGGTGATGAACCTATTATGATTTGGGGAATGAAACTATCATACCGCAAATAAGTTTGATAATATTTTCATGATATGTTACATGCAAGTTTTTAGGCTAAATAATGTTAGATCCATATGCCTACATGTTTAGATCTACAACTTTATGTGTTTAGATCCATGCTAATTAGATCCAAGTCAAGATCTGTACATATGTTCATATGATTTAATGCAAGTTACATGTTTTATGTTAGATCCATATGCCTACATGTTTAGATCTACAACTTTATGTGTTTAGATCCATGCAAATTAGATCCAAGTCAAGATATATACATATGTTCATATGATTTAATGCATGTTACATGTTTTATGTTAGATCCAAGTCAAGATATATATATATATATATATATATATATATGTTCATATGCAAGTTACATGTTTTGTGTTAGATCCAAAACTAGATCTATATATATATATATATATATATATATATATATATATATATGCATGTTTATAAAGTGGATTCATGCAAGTTCATATGATCATTATTGTTAGATCTAGTTCACATCTACATGTTAAGGTTAAACTTATACATGCTCTGGAATGTACATGTCATGATTCTCCTAAATTATGCTAGTTTATAAACCAAGTTATGTATACATATGCCTAGATCTACATATTAACATGTTTAGGCTTGTGATTATTTAGTCCAATTCATATGCAAGTTCATGAGACATGTTAGTTGAAATGAATGATGTTCATTACATGACATATGTTTGGTTGGATTTATATTAGGAACGTTACCTTCTTCTACCTCTTGTTTATAAAGTAGGCTAATTTGCGGGACTAATTACTTTATGTGGTTGATGCGAACGTATAAACGGGCGTAATGTTGGGATGGACAATAAATAATAACATGTTAATGATGTAGGTGGGCCCATAACCATGTAAATGGTTAAGACCATGAAATGGTATAATTTATATACCATTGGTTATGAACATAATTAAAATAATGTGACATGAAAACATTTGAAGAAAATTTACATGTATACTTGACATAAATGACAAATTTGTAAATTTAGCAAAAGACGAATATGCCTAACCCGAGGTAGACTGAGTTGTGGTGTAAAACTGCCCGGAACCGACCGGCACATCCAGTGACCACAACAATACTTGTCTAATGTGGGTGGTTAGTGCATTGAGCCCAAAAACAACCCGAGGTTAGACTGAGTTGTGGTGTAAAACTGCCCGGAACCGTCCGGCACATCCAGTGACCACAACAATACCAGTCTAATGTGAGTGGTTGGTGCTTTAACAAAGCTAAGTCAAGATTGGTAGGGTTAAGTCAATTAAGGAAACACTTAACCAATTCAACATGTTAACTAAACTGATGGGTGAGGTTAAGTAAATTTAGAACACTTAACCGTTATAACATGTTAATTAGACAAGTGGTGATGTTAAGTAAATTTAGAACACTTAACCGTTGTAACATGTTAATTAGACAAGTGGTGAGGTTAAGTAAATTTAAAACACTTAACCGTTATAAAATGTTAATTAGACAAGTGGTGAGGTTAAGTAAATTTAGAACACTTAACCAATTTAACATGTTAACTAGACTAGAAGGTGGGGTTAAGTAAACTTAGAACACTTAGCCGTTATAACAAGATTAATGACTAGGGTTAAGTTAATAGGAAACACTTAACCAGTATAACATGATGAATGGGTAGGGTTAAGTTATAAGAAACACTTAACCAATATAACCTGATTTGTGGTAAGGTTAAGTAAAAACAATAGGGCAACACTTAACCAATATAACTTGATTTGTAGTAGGGTTAAGTTAACTTGAATTGATTGATGACACTTAACCAATACAACAAGATGAATACGTGGGGTTAAGTTAACATGAAACACTTGACCAATATAACTTGATGAACGAACGGGATTAAGTTAATAGGAAACACTTAACCAATCCAACATGATAAGTAAGGAGGGTCAAGTTAATAAGAAATGCTTAACCAACATGACATGATGAATGAGTGGGTTAAGTTAATATGAGCAGACAACACTTAACTAATTTGGCGTAATGTGCGGGAGGGTTAAGTACATATCGTGTTGGTGGGTAATATTAGTAAACACAGGCCCACAAAACATATCCATTAAATAAACATGCTTGAATCAGTGGAAGGGTTAAGTACATATCAGGTTGGTGGGTAATATTAGTAAATATAGGCCCACAAAACTTAACCATTAAATAAGCATGCTTGAATCAGTGGAAGGGTTAAGTACATATCGGGTTAGTGGGTAATATTAGTAAATATAGGCCAACAAAACTTAACTATTAAATAAACATGGTTGAATCGATGGGAGGGTTAAGTACATCTCGTGTAGGTGGGTAATATTAGTACATATAGGCCAACAAAACTTAACCGTTTATTAAAAACGCTTGTATCGATGGGAGGGTTAAGTACATATCGGGTTGGTGGGTAATATTAGTAAATATAGGCCCACAAACTTAACCAATAGGAAACCCTAGAAGCGGGGACCCATTTCAGCAGTAACCCACATGGATGTATCACGGTACCCTGAACTAGGCAGGGTGGGGCATGATTACTGGGCTGATTATAAGCGGTCAAAGTAGCGGCAGGGGGTACGTCAGTGTAGGTTCCGATGGTTTACGGGCGTGCACGTACTCCAAAGTGGGAAAAAGCAGGCATTGGGTACAAGTAGTTATACACTGTGCATCTTGAATCGTGTCGGGTCGCTATCATAAGGATTGATACACCTTATGGTGGGACCAGCACAGGGTATCTACACGCAAGAGAGGGCCGATTGACATAGACACATGGAACATGAATACAAGTAGGGAGACAATCGATAGGGTAGTAAGGGTACATCTAACATGTTCATGGCAATTAGGCTGATTGAGGTGGAATCCTCACGATAGATGTACACCTGAAGGCTACCACAATTACAGGGGTTGGGATCACGATTATCATTTTATACAGATTACTAGTTGGGACACTAGTTAGGTGGTGCAGAGATAAATATAGAAATCAGATTAACAGAGTAGTAGCAAAGCAGAGAAAAAGTAGAAGCGCATTCAGTTCACCTTTCACTTATCTTGTCTTTAGTTACCTTATTTTATGGTATTGTCCTATTTTCAGTTTATTTATGTCATGATCCTTTATCTTGTTTGCATGCTGAAAGATCACTAGACTTACCAGACTTATGTTGACCTAGTTTGTTTTTCGCCTCTTTTCTTCCGTTCCCCCCCCCCTCCCCTAGGTAGTCAGGGAGGGAATAGCTCAGCCTAACTTGGACCTCTTCTCTTTCCAAGCTTGAAGATTAGTTGGTGTATCGCTTTGGACTCTCTCTCTCTCTTCCACTACTATGGTTGGTTCATGCTTTATCAGGGAATATCATTGTTTTTATGCTTCTTTTATTCTTAAAAGTTTTTAAATCAAGACAGAAGTTCTATGTATTACATTTAAGTATGATTGAGGAAATTATTGTAAAAGCTTGACTAAATTAAGTTGTTTATAAAATGACTTTATTTTCCGCTGCTTTATTTGTCTGTCTTGTAATTTATCTGCATCTTTTACCTATAATGCTCTACCAAAGTTAAGGCATTCCCTATGTGAGTGACCTTAACGGAGGTGGGGTGTTACAGAAGTTATTTTGTCAACCCTATTATAAATAGGCATTACATTGTTTATTATATGTACATAGGAGAAAAGGTTTGTTCTCTTTAGGTTTTAGGATTTGAGATATCTTCTCAATTTTAGATTTTTATTGCATTCTGTTGTTGGTTTAATAAAAGTTTGTTTTGATGGAATAAAAAAACTGTTTTTGTAACGACGGTCAGAAAAAAGGCCCCCTTCCTTGCACGCCTACGAGCGGACACACAACTCTCATATAACAAAAGGAATCCCTGATGTTACATGCCTACCAACTCATATTTGTACTCAACTCCTTCAATTTATTCCATGATGTGGGACTATTAATTCCAACCCATCATTCCTCCTTAACAACATGTCAGACATTCCTAATAGTCTCCCCTTGGCTCGCATCCTATGAGTATCTTTTGAGAGCAATGCCTTGCCTACATGGCCCAGTCCGTAACCTTCAGTTCTGATACCACTGTTTATGTAACGATGGGTAGAACAAAACCCTTCTTCTTACATGCATATAAGCTGGCACACAACTCCCATATAACAAAAGGAATCCCTGATATTACGTGCCTACCAACTCATTTTTGTACTCAACCCCTTCAATTTATTTCGTGATGTAGGACTATTAATTCCAACCTATCATTCCTCCTTAACAACATGAGAGGAAATCCAAACAATGTTATTATATAATAATCAAAGTTGGTAGTTAATTCAATTTTATAAAAAAATCCATAAAAAATTACATTTGGCAAAGGTTAATGCTCGCAAACTGTCCTAAAGAAGCAATCATAAAAAACCTGTTATTCACTCAAAAGAGATATTCGTTGGAGTATACTGTGAAACATTGATATTCATCATGAATATAAAATTTATGTAATGTACAAAAACTCTAATAGAAGAAAGTATGAAAAAGGAGTTTCATTGTATAATTTGAAACTAAATAAATATAATAATCAATTCTATTTTAATCATGCACATTAACTATTTCAACTATAGTTGTTCAAAATTATTTGCAATATACCAAAGGTCACACACCCAAATAGTTAAAATTAAACCACCATTATAAAGTTGTGATGTAAAATAAAATGATGAGTGAATCATTATTAACAGCAGGTCCAGTATAGAAACCTCAACCTCAAATGCATAAGCAGTTTGTTTCCCATGACTTATTCAGGGAAACTCATAAATACCTATAAACATACTTTGATATGTCCTCTTATCCACTTAGATGATGAAATGTTATAGATAAATATCACCTCGCAATCAACTTGTGTAGCACAAATAAACATTCAACTGTTACTTTTCTCATACTAAATTTGCCACAGCTGAATCTATATGTTCAAGATATGAAATAATAAAGAAATGCATTAGATTACAATCTTCATAGCATAACTTAGAATACAACCGGAAAAGATCAAATTGCAGATTTTGAAGGCTATCTATGAAATCACTGCTAGAAAACGCAGACAAGATTCTAGATGGCTACTGTGACAAAATTATTAATAACAAATAAAAATAGCTTGAACAACATATCAAAATGCTGCGTCGTCTTCTTTGGTAATAGCCTGTTTTACCTCATTTTCATTCTCATAGTCTGTCGCTTGAAATAATCAAAGCATTTCACACTTAGCTGCACAAAGTCGTGTAAGAAAAGTCGATATACCGCATAAGCCTTGCTATTGCATAACTAAAAACAGATGTAGAATAATACCATAAGCCTATTAAAAAATTAAACCTTACATAAGAAAAGGAAAAAAGCTACAAAACCCAAAAATTAGAATGTACCTTATCAAACATACGTCAGTCTGTCTCTTTCAGGATCCAAAATAGTAATACTATCATTTGTTACTTTATAACATGATTTTTCATTTAACCACATAATTATCATAAAGTAGTAAACATTCACCAACTACAAGAGAATAGTGGTAAAATCAAAATCACAACTGAAAAGTTCATATAATTTGCAAGTTAGGCTATGTACGGGAATAACTAACTAGAGATGTTGATTTGTAGCCATGGAATTGAAATCTGTAATAGGAAAGAAAACAAAAGATGAAATAAGTGAACCGTCAATATGAACTTTCTGTAGACTTCCATAGCATTTGTAGTTTACCATACTTTAAACCAATGCACCAATAACATATTATGTATGTTTTAACTATTTTTCAGAAGAATTTTTTTAACCGAACTATTATTACAAATACTAAGATCAACATAGAATCAATAACTTGTGTCGAAATGAAACCACCATATATAAATTTACATCCCATACTGATATAAATACTACTTATCTCTAAGTTTGAGAAATACCAATTTATTTCACAAAGCTTGTCCATGTTATTCCACTACAACATACGAAGCACCCAGTCAGCATAAAATTGTTAGGAACACTGACATTTTACTTGGATAAGATAAAATTCAATCAGATAAAAGCCTCTGTTCCAATAGGATAGTCTGCTTGCCACAAATATTCCTGAGAATATAAAATATTGTCATAACTCATCAATTACATTTGTTCATGCATGTTCCAAATACTTTGCTGTTAATCAAAGTTCATTTTTTTTACAAAAACATTTGATCGGGAGCAATAAAATAAATAATATATTATAAACTATGCAATATTATGGAAATAAATTATGGTGTATAATTATCGTCGATGGTGAAAGAAAGAGGAGTAGTTATGGAAGGCTATCTGCCATTAAAAAAACTGAAGTAATTAATCTTCACTAAGCAAAAGAAAAATACAATACATTGAATAAGAAATACCTATAGGCAATCTAATAGATGGATGAATCAATGAATTGAAGGTATTCAAGATCAAGAGGGGTGAAATCGCCATTAGAGCATGAGATATAACATCGGTTTGGCAAAGATCTAATAAGATGTGAATGAAATTAAATTGAGGGGATTCAGATGTTTAGAGGGAATGAATGAATTAAACATAATTTCTTCGATTTAGGGTTCGATTTAGGGTTAGAATGTAGAATTAAAGAAGATGATGAAAAAATAGGATAATGGAAGCAAGTGGAATTAAAGAAGAAGATGAGAAAAGCTAAGTACTGAGGAGATAGAAATGGCCACTTGTAACGACCCGCATTCTACGCATCAAAGGATCGTAGAATATTTATTTCTTTAACATACGAAGTCGTATGGTCATGTAACTTTGGGAGACGACTATTGAGGTCATTTCCCATGTTCATGATTTTTCCCAATTTTTAAATGATCGTTTTGCCCCTAGCTAATCTTGTTTTGGCCATAACTTTTGACTGGAAAGGAGTTTTGACCTGAAACCACATCCATTGGCTTTGGTTGATAGTTTACAATTCTGTAGAGTGGTCACGTTAGCCAAACGGACTTACCGTTTGGGAGATATGGCTGAAACAAGTTTCAGATAGTGAAAAACAGCTTAATTGGGCTTAACTGGGTGATTAACAGCTAGGCCCAATGGGGGATTTCGGGATTAGAGGTATTTGAGGGATGTTAGGGTTAGGATTTCAGTTTTTCACTCATTTTCTAGCCGCCACATACTCTCTCTTCAACCTAACAATGGCCTCCAACATCTAAAACCACCTCAAATCACTTCTTAATCAAGTTTTGGCTTAAACTACATCAAATTAAGGAGAAATAGCGCCAAAGCAAAGTTAGAGCTACTGTGTTGCATTGGGAACAGCGCCATAACAGTAGATTATTTCAGATCTAAAGTTCATTTGTGGCCAAGGTGAGTGATTTGCATTGTTTTTCACTAATTATGGCTAGTTAGGGTAACTAGCGAAGATTAGCGAAATTACAACTCATAAAAATCTAGAAAAATTGTAAAATTATAAAATAATGTTCTAAGGCTCTGATAGAAATTTGGGTTAATTTGGTTAAGTTTTGCTAATCATATCATTTGTTTTGACTAAACATGCTTAAGGGAAAATATGGGGTTTTGGGTATGTTTGATCCAATTTACATGCTATGATTGTTGTTTTGTTGTTTGTGGATGATTATACATGTTGCTATGACTGTATGGTATGATTTGTGATTGTCTAGAAGTGTTAGATTGGTCGAAAACGTCGTCGAATGGCGTAAACAGTCGTTGGAAGAAGTGCAGGAATCTGGCCGATCCGGATCGGATCGGAGAAAGGAGCCCGAACCGAACCGCCCCTCCAAGTTGTTGCATCCACGAGATGATCTGGACCTGAACCCATGACCCGATCCTACTCTCGTTTGCCACTCCGACCCGAACCGATGCACCATGGAGAAGCTTGTAAGACCCGATCCGACCCGGAATGCTTGGGAAGAAGGACCGAACCAGAGGAGTTTTCCACGAAGCCAGGAGATGTGGACCTCGATCCGAACCGCTGAAGGAAGGTTATCCCAATCTGAACCGCTGAAGGAAGGTCACCCTGATCCGAACCTATCTGGAGAGGGTGCTACGAACTGATATGAACCCGAGCCTATATGATGATCACGAACAGAATGAAGACCGATCCGGAGGTGGTGACCAATAACCCGAGATGCAAAGGTAGTCCAATGATAAGTTTGTACTTAGGATCTAGTTGGGAACTAACGAGTCGACCTCATGAGTTGGTCTTTGCTGCGGGACGTGTGCTAAGGGGTTGTCGGTGTCTGTAACTTTGAATCACTATGTGTAGGGAGTATGTGAACGGATTAAGGGCAACAGTGGCCTAGGTACGACTAAAGAGCTATAGACCAATGAAGTGGGGTTATTTGTAAAGGTTTGGTCATGACTCCATGTGGTAAGCTTGGTAGTAGCAGTAGTTGTACAAGTCGAACTCCATCACTACTTCGATGGGTCTAGTGATTGACAGTGGTGGACATTGTATGCTTTACGCACTGAGTGAGAGATGTGAGGATGATTGCTATGGTTGATTTGTTTGCCATCATTATGACATGCACACCCCCACCCCCGTTATCTTTACACCATCTGTTCAGTGGCACCTTTGAGTAGTGTACGGTATGTAGTGCTAACTCTTTGGTTGCAGGTCCAGGTTCAGGTATGGTTTGGTATACCTGTTATTGTTCTGTTTAGCTGGTTATCGCTCATACCATACTTTTTGTCTGACCCAGAGTTTTATGTCTCTTCTTATTACTCTAGGTGCTCTCACGAGCAGACTAGAGAAAGGTTAGCTGGGTGTGCACGAGTAGCTGATCCAGAGACGAGTAGGAGGCTTCCACGTATGATACATATAGATATTCTCCCTGTGTTGTTGAAGATCACTGCTTGGGCATTAGTAGTGCGTCTTCTACTTTAGCTTTCTTTTGTTTAGAGACAGTAATTTGGAAAGTTGTAATAAGCTGTATTTAGACTTCCGCTACTCTGATGTTGATGTTGGTTTTAGTTATCAGCTTATGCACTGTCTCGCCTGTTTTATGTCAAGTATATCATTATTATATTTTGTTCCATGCGCTGTAAGACATTCTACAGGGTTTCGATTAGTTCATCCTCTTCTTTCCTTTCTTTGGTGACCGTTCCGTGCTAGTTGGCATGTGTACAGCGCACTTTCGGAGGAAATGCCGGCTGGTGCGGAGCGGGCTGTCACACTTGGTATCAGAGCTCTAGGTTGCGTAGTTAACCTAGAGAAGTAATTAGGTAGAGATAGTATACATATATGAGAGCGCGTATTTGTGATTATTTTGGTTCTCAAAAGCTATATATATATACTATTAGTTTAGTTAAGGATGAAGTCGCACTCCACTAGCACCACTATGGAGATGGTTAATCGTTTTCTCTTTACAGATTGAACGATGAGCCGATACGCAATAGGTGCCAGTAGAGGAGCCAATAATGGGAATGTTGCTGACATGAGGATGATGTTTACTGACCTCATGAGAGAGATGCTGAGGGATGTGCAGAGGACAGCTCCCAATAATGGTAATGGTGGTGGCCCAATAGTGCAGGCGCCTAGGGCCGATTTCGCCAAGCTGAACAAGGATTATACTAGTCTTGGTGGGAAGCCGTTCCACGGAACGGGGTCGGCTACGGATGTTCAGGATTGGTTGGATAGCTGCTAGCGTATCTTCGAAGACTTGGGTATCGAGGATGCAATGAAGAGAAGGCTAGCATCCCATCAGCTGCAAGGACGGGAAATGAATTGGTGGAATGCTATAAAGGCAGC
This sequence comes from Allium sativum, assembly GCA_030737875.1. Lineage (NCBI taxonomy): Eukaryota > Viridiplantae > Streptophyta > Magnoliopsida > Asparagales > Amaryllidaceae > Allium > Allium sativum. Next base: position 394,405,336 of record CM060910.1, read on the forward strand.
TACACCCGAGGATCAGATTACTTGGGAGCAGATTAAGGCTTGCTTTAGAGATAAGTTCATTCCAACTGCCCAGAAGTCAGTGTTGTTTAAGAAATTCTTGGAGCTCAAGCAGAATGGCAGAGCTGTCTCAGAGTATATTGCAGAATTCGACACTTTATCAAAGTATGGACTATCTCTTATTGATACTGCCGAGAAGAAGAATGAGAAGTTCATAACTGGCCTGGATTAGTACTTGGGTGAAATGCTTATCAACCACATCGATGAGACATTTGAATCGATTGTGGGGAAAGCATTGAGGTCTGAGAGTCTTTACCCTAAGTCGAAGACTGAGGTTGCATCTGCAGAGGAGCCAAAGTCGCAAGCATGCGGTGGAGGCAAGAATGGTTCTCGGAATAAGAGAAAGCAGAATCAGACCAAGGATGGCCAGAAGAAAAAGAATAAGCAAGATGTTGAGTGCTTCAACTGTGGTAAGAAGGGCCACTATGCCAAAGAGTGTCAGGCCAAGCCAGCGGATAGGAAGTGCTTCAACTGTGGCCAAGTGGGACATCACAAGGACAAGTGTCCGCAACCCCCTAAAGAAAAGCAGGTGGTGAAAGCATATGCCCTTAATGCTATTCCTTATTCGTCGAATGCCCCAACTGCGGCGGAGAAAGGAAAGAATGTTGTTATTCAAGGTATGTTTTCTGTTTATGATGTTCCTGTTAGAGTTTTGTTTGATACCGGGGCTTCCAGTTCTTTCATATCTAGTGACCTGTAGATAGGTTGGGATTGGAGCCCGAGATTGTCGATAGGCCTTTAGTAGTGACGAACCCGGTTGGTGGTTCAACTAACCTTAGCATGATCTGTCGTAATGTGGTCCTATCGAGTCATGGATGCATGTTTGTTTGTGATTGCTTTGTTTTGGGCTTTACTAGGTTTGGCATTATTTTGGAAGTCGATTGGCTCCAAAGATACGGGGTGGTGGTAGACTGTGAGGGCTTTTTGGCGACAGCTAGAGCGGATGATGAGCAGAGGGTAGTGTTCGGTGGTCTACCCAGTGATGGGGTAATGGCTAGTTTTCTGAATTCCCTCGACATTCCGCATAGTGAGTTGTCAGGCTTGCCCGTGGTTAGCCAGTATCCGGACGTTTTCGAGGAAGTGACCGGGCTTCCACCACACCGAGAGATTGAGTTCCGTATTGATTTAGTGAAAGATGCCAGACCTATAGTGATGCCACTTCGTCGTATAGCACCAAGGGAGCAGCGAGAACTCGAGGTGCAAGTTAGCGATCTTTTGAAGAAGATATTTATCAGAAGGAGTGTTTCTGAATGGGGAGCACCAGTTGTGTTTGCTACCAAGGCGGATGGTTCCCTTCGTTTGTGTGTAGACTACCGCGAGTTGAACAAAGTGATGAGGAAGAACAAGTATCCTCTACCGCGGATAGATGATTTGTTTTATCAGTTGAGTGGCACGAGAGTATTTTCTCAGTTGGATCTCACGACAGGTTTTCATCAGCATAGAGTGGAAACTGATAGCTAAAATGACATTTTAGACGCCGTCTGGATTTTATGAGTGGTTGGTCATGCCATTCGGGCTGACCAATGCCCCAACATACTTTGTGGATCTTATGAATAGGGTATTCAGAGATCAGTTGAATAAGCTTGTCCTTGTGTTCGTGGATGATATTTTGGTCTATTCGAGGACAGAGGAAGAACACAAGGAACATTTAAGAATAGTGATGGAGGTATTGATAAAACACCAAGTGAAAGCAAAATTTTCTAAGTGTCACTTCTGGAGGAGAGAAGTGAGATTCTTGGTCCATGTTGTTTCAGAGAATGGTATTGCCGTGGACCCTGCGAAGGTGGCTACGGTACAAGATTGGTCTATGCCCAAGAATGCAACGAACATAAGAAGTTTCTTGGGATTAGCTGGATATTATCGTAAGTTTATCCAAGACTTCTCCAAGATAGAAACATCATTGACTCGGTTGACCAAGAAGAATCAAGCTTTTGTCTGGGACGAAAAGTGCGAGAATGCATTCAAGAGTCTAAAGGAAAAGTTGACATGTGCACCAGTGTTAGTCATTCCTAAGGGGAATGAAGAGATGACAGTATATACAGATGCATGTGGTACCGGACTAGGTGATGTATTGATGCAAGGAGGTAGGGTTGCAGCTTATGCAAGCCGGCAACTGAAACCGCATGAGAAAAGATACCCTACCCATGATTTGGAATTGGCAGCGATCGTGTTTGCACTGAAGATGTGGAGACATTATCTCTTGGGAGAAAGATTCGAGTTATTTACTGATCATAAATCGTTAAAGTATCTTTTCTCTCAGAAGGATCTAAATCTCTGACAGCAAAGTTGGTTAGAATTCTTAGCTTCCTATGATTTCGATATCGCATACACACCAGGAAAGGGCAATGCGGTAGCTGATGCATTGAGTAGAAGACATGCCAGATTAGGGACTATGTTTCTAGAATGGAATCAACCGGAGTACATCGTTGGGAATGATTTCAGACCAAAGTGCGAATTAGATCCGGAAATGTTAGCAAGTTTGACGATCAGACCCACTTTGATTGAGCGGATTGGTTCTAGTCAGAGGAACGATCCTAACCTATTGGAAATCATCTCAAAGTTAGAGATGGGAATCGACGGAGAGATGAACAAGTATGGGCTTAATCGAGATGGATGGCTTAGAAAGAATGGAAGACTAGTTGTACCCAATGTCAATGGATTGAGAGATGAAGTGCTTAGAGAATGTCATCACTCAAAACTGACTATACATCCCGGTGGTAACAAGATGTACCAAGACATGAAGCAGACCTACTACTGGGAAGGGATGAAAAGAGACATTGGGAAATTTATATCCAAATGCATGAATTGCCAGCTAGTTAAAGCTGAGCAAAAGAAGCCTAGTGGTTTGTTGCAACCATTAGAAATTCCAGAATGGAAATGGGAACAAGTGTCAATGGATTTCATTGATGGGTTACCAAGGACCAGATCGGGTCATGATAGCATTTGGGTGATTGTGGACCGATTGACTAAGAGTGCAAGATTTATACCCGTCAAATCGAACAGGACAGCAACCAAGTTAGTTGAACTATATATAAAGTGGGTAGTGAGATTTCATGGAATACCCAAAGGCATTGTGAGTGACCGAGATCCGTTGTTCACTAGTGGATTTTGGAAGAGCTTACAAGAGGCGTTAGGATCAGAATTACATCTCAGTATCGCGTATCATCCTCAAACTGACGGACAGACAGAGAGGGTGAATCGAGTGTTAGAAGATCTCTTGAGATCTTGTGTACTGGATTTTGATGGATCATGGGATGACCATTTGCATCTAGCAGAGTTTGCATATAATAATAGCTATCAATCCAGTATCGTTATTGCTCCATTTGAAGCTTTGTACGGAAGACCATGCAACTCGCCGTCATGTTGGGTAGAAACTGGTGAGAAGTTTGTACTTAGACCCGATGTGATAAGAGAAACTTTAGCTAAGATTAAGGTTATCCAATAGCGAATGAACGCTGCCCCAGTTAGGCAGAAGAGTTATACCGATAAAAGGAGAAGAGAATTAAAATTCTCCATTGGCGACTTGGTGTTTATCAAGATTTCTCCGTTGAAGAGCGTGATACGATTTGGCAGGAGAGGCAAATTAGCACCAAGATTTGTTAGTCCTTTCCCAGTTCTTGAGCAAATTGGGAATTTGGCATACAAAGTTGAATTACCAGAGAAGATGACAGGAGTTCACAACGTATTTCATGTTTCCCAGTTAAGAAAGTTCGTACACGACCCAAACCTGACTATTTCAGCTGATCAGTTGGGTGATATCGAAGTTGAACCCGAGGCGGTTGGGAACCGCAAGCCTATGCGTATTATTACGAACGATACGAAGCAACTTCGAAGGAAAGCGGTGAATCTAGTCAAAGTTCAGTGGGGCGAGAATGAGAATGATTGTACTTGGGAGACAGAGGAGAGCATTAGGAAGACGTGTCCAGAACTCTTCGCCTGGTAAGATTTCAATTTCGATTTAGCCTTTCTGCATGCTAGGATAGGTTTGTTGTATTTGTTTTGCATGTTTGATTGTTGTATGTGGCTGGTAGGCATGCGGGATCCTTTGTATGTTTTGGGTTAAGGAATTTCGGGGACGAAATTTCTTAAGGGGGGGAGAGTGTAACGACCCGCATTCTACGCATCGAAGGATCGTAGAATATTTATTTCTTTCACATACGAAGTCGTATGGTCATGTAACTTTGGGAGACGACTATTGAGGTCATTTCCCGTGTTCATGATTTTTCCCAATTTTTAAATGACCGTTTTGCCCCTAGAGAATCTTGTTTTAGCCATAACTGTTTATTGAAAAGGAGTTTTGACCTAAAATCACTTCCATTCGCTCCGGATGATGGTTTACAATTCCGTAGAGTGGTCACGTTAGCCAAACGGACTTACCGTTTGGGAGATATGGCTGAAACAAATTTCAGATAGTGGAAAACAGCTTAATTGGGCTTAACCAGGTGATTAACAGCTAGGCCCAATGGGGGATTTCGGGATTAGAGGTATTTGAGGGCTGCTAGGGTCAGGATTTCAGTTTTTCACTCGTTTTCTAGCCGCCACAAACCCTCTCTTCAACCTAACAATGGCCTCCAACATATAAAAACACCTCTAATCACTTCTTAATCAAGTTTTGGCTTAAACTACATCAAATTAAGGAGGAATAGCGCCAAAGCAAGGTTAGAGCTGCTGTGTTGTATTGGGTACAGCGCTATAACAGTATATTATTTCAGATCTAAAGTTCATTTTTGGCCAAGGTGAGTGATTTGCATTGTTTTTCACTAATTATGGTTAATTAGGGTAATTAGCGAAGATTAGCGAAATTATAACTCAGAAAAATCTAGAAAAATTTGTAAAATTATAAAATAATGTTCTAAGGCTCTGATAGAAATTCGGGTTAATTTGGTTAAGTTTTGCTAATCATATCATTAGTTTTACCTAAACATGCTTAAGGGAAAATATGGGGTTTTGGGTATGTTTGATCCAATTTACATGCTATGATTGTTGTTTTGCTGTTTGTGGATGATTATACATGCTGCTATGACTGTATGGTATAATTTGTGATTGTCTAGAAGTGTTAGATTGGTCGAAAACGTCATCGAATGGCGTAAACAGTCGCTGGAAGAAGTGCAGGAATCTGGCTGATCCGAATCGGATCGGAGAAAGGAGCCCGAACCAAACCGCCCCTCCAAGCTGTTGCATCCACGAGACAATCTGGACCTGAACCCATGACCTGATCCTCCTCTCGTGTGCCACTCCGACCTGAACCGATGCACCATGGAGAAGCTTGTAAGACCCGACCCGACCCGGAGTGCTTGGGAAGAAGGACCGAACCAGAGGAGTTTTCCACGAAGCCAGGAGATGTGGACCCCCGATCCGAACCGCTAAAGGAAGGTTATCCCGATCCAAACCGCTGAAGGAAGGTCACCCCAATCCGAACCGATCTGGAGAGGGTGCTACGAACTGATATGAACCCGAGCCTATATGATGATCACGAACTGAATGAAGACCGATCTGGATGGTGACCAATAACCCGAGATGCAAAGGTAGTCCAATGAGAAGTTTGTACTCGGGATCCAGTTGGGAACCAATGAGTCGACTTCATGAGTTGGGCTTTGCTGCGGGACGTGTGCTAAGGGGTTGTCGATGTCTGTAACTTTGAATCACTATAGGTAGGGAGTATGTGAACGGATTCAGGGCCACAGTGGCCTAGGTACGACTAAAGAGCTATAGACCAATGAAGTGGGGTCATTTATAAAGGTTTGGTCATGACTCCATGTGGTAAGCTTGGTAGTAGCAGTAGTTGTACAAGTCGAACTCCATCACTACTTCGATGGGTCTAGTGATTGACAGTGGTGGACATCGTATGCTTTACGCACTGAGTGAGAGATGTGAGGATGATTGCTATGGTTGATTTTTTTGCCATCATTATGACATGCACACCCCCACCCCCGTTATCTTTACACCATCTGTTCAGTGGCACCTTAGAGTATTGTACGGTATGTAGTGCTAACTCTTTGGTTGCAAGTCCAGGTTCAGGTATGGTTTAGTATACCTGTTATTGTTCTGTTTAGCTGCTTACCGCTCATACCAGACTTTTTTTTTCTGACACAGAGTTTTATGTCTCTTCGTATTACTCTGGGTGCTCTCACGAGCAGACTAGAGATAGGTTAGCTGGGTGTGCACGAGTAGCTGATCCGGGGATGAGCAGGAGGCTTCCACATATGATACAAATAGATATTCTCCTTGTGTTGTTGAAGATCACTGCTTGGACATTAGTAGTGCATCTTCTACTGTAGCTTTCTTTTGTTTAGAGACAGCAATTTGGAAAGTTGTAATAAGCTGTATTTAGACTTCCGCTACTCTGATGTTGATGTTGGTTTTAGTTATCAGCTTATGCACTGTCTCATCTGTTTTATGTCAAGTATATCATTATTATATTTTGTTCCATGCGCTGTGAGACATTCTACAGGTTTTCAATTAGTTCATCCTCTCCTTTCCTTTCTTTGTCGACCGTTCCGTGCTAGTTGGCATGTGTATAGCGCACTTTCGGAGGAAATGCCGGTTGGTGCGGGACGGGCCGTCACACAACTTATGTTTATTTCAGTAATAATTATGGTTCAGTAAAAAGATGCTACTCGGTTCTCTAGAAATCTCTGTAGTCTTCTGGCCTCTGAAATGTATCTCGCTAAAGTAATAATAATTGTAATACAGTACAAGCTTTTATTAGACAGAACTGTGTAGAAGCTGGCTTTGGGAAGTGAGATTTATTAGTCAACTAAATTCACAGCCTTGGAAATCAACCCAGTAATAATTTCACGTTGGAAACGAAACCCGGTATAATTCATTAATATAATTTATATATAATATAATTGGCATAGATGGTTGTATAGGTGTACATACATACAAAAGGAACGTTTTGGCCGGAAAATGGAGGAATGGTTCAATGTGGTGCTGCCACGTGGCATTAGTGGCCTTTGTTTTAGTATATAGTAAGAAGTGGTGGTCGTCAGATGTACTTGGAGATCGACCGGATACGCAAGGGACTCTCTCCTTAATTGAACAAGGAATAAGGTGCCTTAGGTTTCTTTCAGACCCAAAATGAACTTGTAAATGGATGTGTACCTAACAATATATCTCATAACATAACCAATTAGTTGTTATTGATGATATATCTGCAGTAGCGGAGAATTTATTCTCTTAGCTTTACACCCTTCTTCGAAACGTATTAAATCAATGGTTACGTCATTAATAGAAAGTAATCATACGTGTGAATTGATAATGTGGCATGAAAAGTTGTTGATAGATCAAAGCTTAGATCAAAGCTTCTTGTTGAAAAGCAGATCTTTGTGGATGATGATCAAAGCATGGCTGATATAGCATAGCTTTGTGTTGAAACGTGACTTCGGCATGCCACACAATGCGGGAATGGCCTAAAACAAGATGAAAGATCGCATAGTAAGGACATATGTTTCCATTCAGCTAAAATTTATGCCATGGTATGGAGCCCAGGAAATTTACTTACGTAGATGTTGGAATTGAGGCGCCTCGGATGATGGTCAAATATGATAAGAATAATGGTCAAGTACGACCGGGGAATGTATTGTTGGGAGTAAGCCTAATCAACCGGGAATTGGTGGGCCGATTCTGTCGCTCTAGGTGCACATGCATGTGATCCCTATGCATCTTATAGAGATGGTTCCGAATCCGATAAGGAAGATCCTTTGCCTTGGTCATTGATTGAAATCTAATTTCCAATACGAACTTTGCATTTTCAGTTGTAAACCTATATAGCGACATAATAGGATATGGTATTATGCCATCTAAGATTGATACATTTATTTTCAAATTATTTTTACACTATGCTAGTAATAAGAAAAGTGAAATTTCGCGTATCAACCATGTTTGGCTATTATAAGGTAAAACTCTATCTTCTGGTTTGCGCTTGCATTGTGTGATGGTACTTGAGTCTTATAACAGCTTCATTTTTCAAAAAGCATTGCAAGTTTTACGACTGGTGTTCGTGTGGAGAAAACTCGTTCCGTGTTATATGGCGTGGTCCAGTGATTTACCAAACTTTAAAATAATGTATAATAACTATTTTGGTTCTCACATTAGTCCCACAACTAGCGTGGAGTTTATTGTTTCCCACCTAAACTTTAGGTGCTCATATTTTCCACGTGGGCAGCTAGTACTTTTGGTTGTGCAGATAATTTATAGTGCAGAATTCTGGATGGAAGCTAGAGCTATATCTAGAGCATTTGTTAGTCTTCCATTGAATGTAATTACGTTTTCCACTTTGTATTAACTTATTATTTTCAGATATTTTTGACATACTCTAATATGTTCTTGTACTCTGATGTAAAATTGTTGTAATAGCAATTAAATGTTCTTTTGTGTTTTGTTCTGATGTATTGTATTCCATAAGTATTCAAGAATTTCTAACTTCTGCATCGGACCTGTATGGCTTATGTTCGATTCGAAAGGCAAGAATTTTTGGGTCGTCACGTTAGATGTGAGAGCCTTGGTTCACAAAGCTTTGGGGATACGATGCATTAAAACAAGATGAAAGAATTCATCAGAAATAAGATTAGTAATTTTCTATATGAATAACTCATTAGAGATAGGGTTAAGAATGCCCTATAATGAGGTTGAATAATAATATATATAAAAATAAAATTAGTTTGGATAAATTATATCTTATAATAAGAATTTGAGTATTTTACTTGATGTTGAGTTTGGACTATAGAGTATAAGAAGATTTTGAATATATGCCTGATCAACGTATATCCGAAGTCTCAAATATACTGTACAAATATAGAATCACACTCGAGTCGCTTGGGGATGATTCTGGTGATTGTTGTAACATCACTGGCTATTGGAGAAAGGAGTTTTGATGACAACAACCTTATTTCAATTATCAGTATTAATTGATTATAAAATATATACTAACACCTCCATCTAGAATATATATACATATATATGTAGAATTTGTATATATGACTTAAATACTTAAGACGGTACAGTTTTAGAGTTTGAAGAGATTCAAGATTCAGAAGAGATTCAAGACTCAAGAGCTATGAAGTTAACAAGATTTCAAGAGTTCAAGAAGAGTTCAAGAAAAATATAGTAATAGAGTCTAATTTATATGTAAGACTCTGAATAGCAATTCAGGTTCGAATTCTGTTTTTCAAGTACTAATTTTCAAATTTCAAATTCTGATTTAAATTCTGATTTCAAATTCTGATTTCAAATTCTAATTTTCAAATTTAAAATTCTGATTTCAAATTCTAATTTCAAGTTGTTTTTACTTTTGATTTCAAATATATATATTCTAAAGTTTTAATATATATAGTTTTATATAGTTTTATAATTTCATAGGTTTTATAGCTTACAACTTTATAAATATGTTTATATAATATATTATTATGATTTCATGTGATTTTACACTTTAGAATATCCATTTATTTCACTAAGTTTTAATTGAGAAATTCCAGAATCATATATATGTTTAAACACTTAAAAAAATAGTTTTAAAAATAAATTTACTATACATATGTTGACATACATAGGAGGCAAAGTCAACATACAACTGTCAAAAATTCAATTTTCGAAGGAAGTGTCTTTTCACTATTTGTAATATTCCTGAAACATTGCAACCATTAAAATCTTATAAATAAGGGCTGATTCCAATTTTTTCAGAATTCTTCGTCTCCATCTTCACCCCTCTTCGTCCCACCATTATTCTTTATCATTTTATTGACTTCTACATTTCTACTTTGCCGATTTCTACTCTAATTATATAAAACTTTTTTCCCCACTCTCTATCCACTACTCTCTGAACTGAAGTGCTATTGAAGAGTTATAGGGCTGCTGTAATCATTTGGGAAGTGTTTGGGAAAGGATGTGTTCCCTATAGCCCTGAAATCAAGGAAAGGGAGCGGTGTAAACCTTGTAGCCATGAAATCAAGGGTGTTAAAGCGGTGTTAACCTTGTGGATATGAAATCAAGGGGATTATACTTGGACATTGACAATAATAAAACTCTGCGCAATCCAATGTTGCGTGGGGCTAAACATATGAGTAATCCGAACCAGTATAAAATCCGGTGTGTTCTTTCCTTTTCTGCATTTTATATTTGTCTGTTTATGTGTTTGTTTTTGAATCTATGTCTGTAATCTTCTCTGTTGTGTTTGATTTATATAGTAGATCATTTAAGTTTAGATTTTCATAAATTCTTTGAAAACACTATGCACCCCCTCTCTAGTGTTTGTTTTGCATTATGATCTGTATTCCGCATTCTCTAAATATTAGTATCAAAGCATAGGTTTTCAAAAGTTCATCATCTGAATTTTGAAAATATTAAATGGCTAATTTTGAAATGATTTATAACACCAGTTTAATTCACGCCTTGCATCAGTATTAGATGAGTCTGCATTTCATTTTATTGAAAAATCAAGTTATCGTGAAATAATTTCTTGATAAGTTTAAATGGATATATCACAAAATTATCATGATGTTATTATTTCAAATTACAATTAGTTATTTTGAAAAGTCACTTGATTCTTTGAAAAGTTGTATTGTTTGCAGGGAATGAAGTTACGACTATTAGTTAAAGGACACCAAGATGTTCATTCGTCAACCAAGAAGAAAAAGAAGAAAGACAACAAGGTGTTCATTTATTAATCAAGAAGAAAAAGAAAAATATTGGAAATCTACAATGAGATGTGTACCTAATCTACAGAACTATTTTTCTTCTTTAATGTGATCCAATACTGTATTTCTCTTCAAACTCTCTGCAATGCCACTGGTTTTGTGCAAATTCATCAAGAAATGACCAAGTTATGGTCAAAAGAAGTGTTGTTCCACAAGGAGAAAAAGAAACCAAAATTGTCCTTGGTATTCTCCATGTACCATTCAGATATTTGTATTATTTCATCCCAACTCCTTTTCCAGACTGTATTCCTTGTTCTTGCGGTCGTTTTGATGTGTAGATAATTAAATTCCAATCAAAATTGAGTGAAAAATGGTAGTTTGAAAATGGCTATTCAGAACAGAAAATTATATATAGGATTTTATGTTATCCTCTCACTGATTTAGCCTGTTGTACATAATACCATTCAACTTCTTCACCAAACTGTTATTTAATCGTAGCCTTTGCCTTCCTCTTCGATTTGCCACTGGTTTCGTTCAATTCCGTTAAGAAATGAAGAAGCTATTCCCTCTAGAAGATTGATTAGAAGTGGAAAAACGAGAAAAAGAAAAAGAAGAAGAAGAGAAACTTTTGTGAAGAGACATAACTTTTGGGCCTTTATATGGTATTTGAAGTGTCCATTCATTCAAATTCAATTTCAAACAAATTTTTGGTGCCAAGTTGATTGAACTACTAAAACATCAATATCTTTCTCATATGGTCTTCAAATTCAGCAAATGAATATACTATGCTGATCAGAAAAGCGAGTTCGTCATAATAAAGAAGATCTCATTGTCAAATTTTAAAAGATGTGAATGTGTGGTTCATGACAATGGAAGGACAACAAAACGAAGGGTTACAAAAAGAGGTACGCCCTATAATAATTTCATAGTTACCATTATATTTAGGAATTTACATCTATATTCATAGTCAGGTATAGAAATTTATCTCTTTTATAATTCTAGATATTTTTGTTCATATGTCAATACACCATAGTATACATACCAGAACACCAATTTAACTAAAATCCCTTCTTATTCTAAAATCTCACCAATCTTTGATTTTTTTTTAAAGGGCATCTTTTTGAATATGAATATGTCGGTTCAAACTCTAGTTATCAATTTTGATCATCTATTTATGTTAATTTTCAAAAATGTATATTGAAAGTGCATATATATATGTGTATACATATAGTACACAGTTAAGTTAATATAATTGAAATAATTTAAAATTTTCAAACATATGGTTTTGTTATAAAATATATATTTATATATCATTTATATGTAGTTTGAACATACATAGTTTAACTTATATATTTATCACATATAATTTCATGCAATTTTGGGTTACATTATCATAAGTACTGGTAACGTCCTGTATTTTTGGTAGTCAAGTATTCAATGTATTATATTAAATGTTGAATTGGAATTTATTATTGGACTTAAAATATATAATTCCTTTAATAAAATGAAATTTGAATATATATATATACACACATATATATTGTATTTTATATTTAAATTAATACGAGCTTGTAACGGTGCGATAGTTCATAATATTTAGTTTTGAACTTCAATTGAGTATACAGAATCCATTTGAGGTTGGAATTCTTTGAAACAAGAATCGTCCGAATCTATTCAATTATAATTTTCTAATGAAAGTGAAAAATCGAGATTTCATCTTATAAATTGTAAGTTATGTCCAAATCAAGTTTTAAAATAGTCGCTATGGAAATCATATATAAACGATAACGTTTATTTAAGAAATTTATTAGGATTTCTATATAATTTGAATATCGTTTAACTTGAGATTTTTAAACGATGAGTTATAATTCTATATTGGTTGAATATGAAGTGATATATATTTCCATTTGGATATATATACACACACACGCACAAAATGATAATTTTTTTTTTTATTAAACTGATTGTTTTGAAATTTAATTATATTTTAATTGATATTATATAAGCCTTAGAAATAACTATTTTTCCAAACAACCTCTATTTTCAACGAAACGAATTTTATTTAAAAATGTACGGCTGGTTATTGCCAGATTTCAAGTTTGGAGCAAATTGGATTTGATTTGTGGGTGCGTTCAATTTAAATGTATACCGATGAATATATTAGAATTAAAATGACACCATTGTGCAAACGAAGTCGGTTTTCAATGAAATTAATTTCATTGGGACTGGAAAGTCAAGACATAGCGGTGTATTTATTTTCATTGAGTTTGTAGATAGTGTTTGGTGGTGTGCATTTAACATTAACGTTAATAGCGGTATGAAATTATTAACCGTGTACCGAATAATTAAATAATATATGTATATAACTTATCATTTAAGTAACTAAAATAAAAGACAACAACTGGTCTATTCCTAAATTTTCTAACCTACCTTAAGCACTAAGGGTGCGTTCTCGGCGAACGGAAATGGGGTATTTGAGCGTGGCATTTGAGCGGGGAATGTGAGCGTGGTACTGTAGCGAACGGGGAATGTGTTTTTAGTTGCGAACAGAGTATTTGAGCGTGGTATCTTAGCGGAGTATTTAATTGTTAAATTAATGGTTTTGATTTAATTTACGTACTGATTTTTAATTGGACCGTTAAATCTACTTAAAGAATGTGTTATTACCATGTTAAAAAAAATGAAAAATTGCATTAAGCATTAACAAATAGTCTACATTAGGCATTAAGCATTAATAATGCAGTGCACAACAAAACACTAAAAATTTGGTTGAAGGTGTGACTTGATCTCTGTTCTCTCCCCAACAAGCCATGTGCATTTACCAACTAAGCTAAGTAATCTTTCATACCTAAATAGGATCTGATTAATTAATTATCCCTGCGTCGGACGCGTCCGACGCCAACGAGATGATTTCCAGCTTTCGCTTAGCGTGGCTGGGAGCGTGGTTGGGAGGTTCTGGCATTCACCAAATCTAATTTTGGAACGCTCAGAGACTACGAAGTGTGAACGCACCCTAATGTGCTATGACCTTCCATCATGACCGTTTATCGTGCATATCTACGGATAGAAGTGCAACTACCTACACATACTTCTACTTTTCTGCATGTAATAATCTATCAAGACCTAATCATGTTAAATACAGACAGACCTCAAATTGAAATTTGGCACTCTATTTTGTACCTTACCTCAAATTGAAGCATATTTCCACACGTTGCACATGTAGCCCACCAAAACTAACGTTCAACTACCCTATTTTTCTTCCTCCTGCCTGCCTGTATTATCAAATCGGTGTACAACCATATCACATGTCATCCCTAAGCACAGACCTCATTTGGGAAGTCATATCTATCCTGTACGAGTAGAAGAGACACAGAAGAGACGTTGTTCCTATCTTAAGAACTCCCTACCTATATATATACTGCACTGCCTCGTTAATTTTACTTCGTTCTTTCTACTGCTAAACAATGAAACTGATACCCCTTCACTAATGAAACCAAATATTCCTTGCATTAACAAATTTAAAACGCATAACTGCATTTCTTTCCTCAGCGTTGTAGATGGAACCGAACTCCTCCTTTCCCAAACAAAATCTAACACCTCATATTTTTGTCCCACTTTTATGATATATATATATGTTTTTATTTATTTATTTATTTATTTATATATATGCACACACAAAAACGTAGGTGGCATAATGCGTGCACTGCATGGGGAGAAGAGAGAATATGGGAACTTTCAGGGTTCCCTTCGATATAAGAAAGAGCAGACAAGTAGGTGATGGCATCGGGAGACGGAGATGATCGCCGACGCTCGAGTGAGATCGGCGCAGAGGTGGTGTCGAGCAGAACTCACCGAAGGCAGCGACGTTCGGAAGGTGTGGGTTGCGTGAGATGTTGAGATAGTAGGTGTGGGTTACTCTCGAACTGGGTGACAAGTTCGATCTCGGCGGTGGTGTCGATAAGGTGGTCCAGTAGGGGAGTTAGGCATGCAAGGTCGGCTCTGGTGGTGGAGCAATAGGGAAATGGCGATGCCATGGTGTTCACCAGGGTCGGAGAGGGTAGTTTGTGTGCAGGATGGCATTCTGAAAAGAGTACATCATAGGTTTAAAAATAAAGAGAGTGGAGCGGTTTCAGGCCAAAACGGGGATAGCAGAAGAGGTGGGGAGGAACTAAAAATCATGGGGAAGAAGAGTTCAATTTAGTCATGGGCTGGTTTTGTTTCCCTTTTGGGTCGGTGGGATTCGGCAAATAAAAAAAGAGAAAAAAAAGGACAAGCAAGTTTTTTCGAAAAGCTGTATAAGGAAAATAAAAAGGGGGACAAGCTATTCTTGGGTATCGAAGTGATATAGGTGGATTTCAAATGGCGTGCGTTTGGCACCTATGTGGAAATGGAGATGACAACATTACGAAGAGAAAACATGGAACAGGTGGATGCAAGTAAAAACTAAAAAGAAAAGTTGGCAGTTCAACTGAACGTATAGAAGTAGTTAAGGGCGGAACAAAGAACAGTGGGATGATGCAGAGTATAAGAAAAGGGTTGGGAATTTTCAGTTGGAAAGAAGAAATGTTGTGGTAGAGATTTTTCAATTGGCAAGGGTAATCGGCCCACAATGTAACTTGTATTTTAATTTAGTTAATTGAATTAATTTAAATTGGTTAGACTAAAATGTTAATAAATTGTGGTCAGGTGAATGGAATCCAACAAAATAAAAAGCATTTGGATCGGTGTAACAAGATTTATATTCTAGAACTGTTTGGATAGAGAAGGAAGTAGCTGGAAACTTCAGTTAAATTAAACGATTATCTAATTTAACTGAAACCAAACCGTTTCAATAAAAAATCAAATCAAGGTGAGTTTAACTCACTCTGTTGTCCCACTTATATTTATACAAGTCGGGTTTAATATTTGTGTGCTATGTTTGCTTATTATTTGTTGATTTGATGATCATTTGCATATATGTTGAATATATTTATACAATTGATTTAAATTAAATGTTCATTTAATTTAATTGAACTCAGACGTTATTTTTAATGATTATTTCCAATTTAGATAACTTACCTTATTGGTTACGTTTATATTAATATAAATGTATTAAATTAAATTAGGTGCTTGAGTTATTATTATTAGTTGACTGTTATCCGTTGAATTGATCATTTATGTTTATTATAACAGGTCATATATTACTATATTGAATAAAATTGTTTTAACGTATTTGGATGCAGAGAAATACACACTACACCATATCAGCCAATTTGGCACAGATGGACGTAGACATGTAATACGGGTAAAAGCCGTATCATATTTGATGGTGCTCAAATCCGTACCAAATTACATTTTGCGATCTGCGTCACCCCAAACGCCCTAAATCTGACCGTCCATCAACAAAGCCCCATATTAGTTATTTTGATACGGCATTGGGCCAAACTGAATCTGTATCATATTGTGCATCCCATTGGGCACTCCGAATAAAAGTTTTGGCCGCTTCATTTTCCATTTGTTTTACTTTAATGGTGACCGAAAACCCAAATTAGGGTTTTCGGTCACCAAATCATGCCTCCACCTTCGACAGGTACAAACAACCCTGTCCTTCGCCAGAAATGCTACAACTCTACGTCTCCCTTGCCCTCCTTCGACAGCGCAGGTATGTGTTTTGATTGAATTTTGGCATGCATGACTGATACTAGGTAACAAATTGAAATCTTTGTGTGATAGTTGATTGCTACTTTGTGTTAGTACTTCGTGTGTTAGCTGTTTTGATTGAATTGGTTTGTGTAAGTGTGTTAGGGACGGATCTGTGGTTATACCCTAAAATCAGAGAAATCAAATTTGAATCATGTTTTGTGATAATGTAAAAAACATCTGAATGTTTGTTAAATTGTGGTATAATTTTTGTTAGAATTGCTATTGGGTGTATGGTATAATTTTAGATTGCGGTATACAGTGGCGGAGCTAGGACCAGAGTTTGGCGAGGGAACTATCTAAATAGTTGGGGTTTCAAGGGAGGTAGCCAAAAAAAAATGGTATCCTGTAGGCAGTTTGCAAATCTAGATATAGACTTAATGTTGGGAAATATTCGATATATGTTCCGATACAACATCTCGATGCAAAATACATACTAGCAAAAATCAATTTTTTTATGGTGATCTATGCATCATCTATATTATTTAACAAAAGAATGCACTCATTTATAACCCTGTTATCTGATGTTAATTTAATAGGTTTGTTGAAAAATTTGGTCGGTGGATTA
Source organism: Allium sativum (assembly GCA_030737875.1). NCBI lineage: Eukaryota > Viridiplantae > Streptophyta > Magnoliopsida > Asparagales > Amaryllidaceae > Allium > Allium sativum. Next base: position 394,422,274 of record CM060910.1, read on the forward strand.
TTACTAGACTTTCTGGTTAATATTTTAATAGGCGATCCACCAGGTGGATGCATTTTAGCTCACGTGTAGGGTCGGGTATCCACGCTTAGTAGCTTTATCCAAATGTCGGATGCTGCTGCACTTAACCTTAGTAAAAAGCTGCTTTCACTAGCAACTTTTCCTTTACTTTGTAGTAGAGACTTTAGTGTAAGTAATCTTGCACTACACAGTTTTCTTCAAAGAAACTGAAAGTTGCAAGTGAAAGCAGCTTTTTCCAAAGGTTAAGTGAAGCGGCATTCGACATTTGAATAAAGCTAATAAGCATATATTACTGACCCTGCGCGTGAGCTAAAACGCATCCACCTGGTGGATCGCCCAGTAAATTCTTAATCAAAAAAAGTCGAGTATGTGTGTCATCCTACGATGATGATTCGATATCTTTAGACGTTGGAGCAGGTATATATTATTTTACACTTATCTCTACGTAGAATCTTACATAAGAATTGAATGGACATGTACTTGTGTGCACATCTTGAATATTCTTTTCGTTTATTTGTTCATTTTTGTGTGTATAGGAGGATGTTCTGTATGCTAGGGTACGAACTACCAGTGTTGCACATGGACTACATTTCAGGTGATTTGAAACACCCCACCTCCGTTAAGGTAACTCACAAAGGGAATGCCTTAACTTTGGTGGAGGCTTATAAGTAAAAGCCACAGATAAACACAAGACAGATATAAATACACATATTTTAAACAGTGGAAACCAAACAGACTTTTATTTCATCAATACGTGTTCAGAACAAAACATTTCCATAATTGTCTCAAAATACTTCCAACGTTACAACCTCATTACTGTCTTGATTATTAAAGAAGCATAAAACATAAAAAAAGTGACAAAAATCCCCATAGTGATATCCAAAGCCATAATCCGAGCAAAAGAGATCCAAACCATACATCTACGGTCTTGGAGCTTGCAAAGAGTCTGACTGAGCTGAGTTGTTTCCTCCCTGTGGACCTAGGGGGGACGAAAGAAAAGAAGACGAAAAGAAAATAGAGTCAGACATAAAGCCTGAGCAAATCTAGTAACTCTTCAGTATGTGAATAAGAAAAAGGGCATGATAGACATAAACTGAAAACAGGAAAGTGTCACAAGCTAAGGAAGTGTCGTTTAGAATCAAATGTACTATCGCACCCACACTATATCTCTGCACCTACTTGAGCTTATTCTAACTGGCACCCCATGCTGAGGGTGAAGTGATCCCCATTTTCTAAAGATCGGCTCCTACTCGCATAAACATGTGTCGTACGGCCCCCAAGAATTGTAGATACCTATGCTGGTCCCACCATGGGGTGTATCAAGACACATGGTGGCGGCCCCGACACAATTCTAGAAGGCATAGGTTATACTACTGGTGTCCCCAGTGCCCTGTTTGTCTGCTCCGGAGTGTGTGCACGCCTGCACGCCGTTAGAATCTACACTATGCACCCACCGCCGTTGTTTTGACCGCTTACAATCAGCCCAGTAATCGTGCCCCACCCTGCCTAGTTTCAGGGTACCATGAAACCTAACTTGGGTTACTGCTGAAACGGGTCCCTCATTACTAGGGTTTTCTAGTCAAATATGTTAAGTGGTTAAGTGTCTGTATTTACCTAACCTCACCCATCAATTCTTGTTAACATGTTGAATTTAGTTAAGTGTTTATAGTTGGCTTAACCCTACCATCTGTCCTTAGCCTCTTAAAGCACCTGACCACTCACATTAGACAGATATTGCTACGGTTACTGGATGTGCCGGTCAGTTCCGGGCAGGTTTACACCATAGCTCAGTCTAACCCCGGGTCCTTATTTGGCTCAATGCTTAACCACCTACATTGGATAGGTATTGTTGTGACTATTGGACAGCCGGGCGGGTCCGGGCAAGTTTACGTCACAATTCAATCCAATCTCGGGTTAAGCATACCGTGTTTTCTAAATTTACATATTTTATCACTTCTCAATTTTATATGTAAATGTTATGTCCTTTGTTCTTGGGTATAACAATTCATACCGCTTAAATGTCATTGTCGTTGGCATGTGCCAAACATGCCAACATATATTTTTCATGTTTTACACCCAACGTTATTACCCCCGTTTGTACGTTCGCAACATTATAACAAATGTTGGGCTCGATACAATTAAGCCCAACTTTTAAACATGAGAAAAGGGGAAATCAAGAACATGTAATATTTCACAATACATAAAGGTGTGTGGCGCATGAACTTGCAATTTAGCGATTCAACTAACATAAATTATGGGTCATATGAACTTGCATTCAAATCAAAGTATAACTAAGTAGGTGACATATGAAATGGCATAGTTTAGGCTTATACAAACTTGGGTTTAAACATGTTTAACTTGGCATAATGTCAACCACAAAACTAACATGTCGTATATTCACCAAAATGTCCAATTTTAACATCTAATCATATAGCCTATTTCAACATGAACTTGCATAGTTTATGTAGCCCAAACGATACTTAATATAAATCCAGTTATACTTGCAAATAAACATAAGAATGTGTTCATAGGTTTTGGGTCTTGTAGGCATAAAAGGACTCAAATCTAGAACATTTTTACATAAGCCTTAATTAAGACTTAGTGAATGTATATAGTCCATGCCATAGACATAAACATAAAGGGATCAAATTCTAGTTTTTGCCACAACTTGCAAGTGCCATTATTTTCATATACAATTGTTCAATAGGCTTGCATCAATCAATTTAGGCCACAAATATCAACGCACAAGTCATGACAAAATCATTACAATACACAGAATTTATATCATTATCATACAATAACACAATTCTATTTTCATTTACATCGAATCACGTCACAGTTTTTATTCATATTCTGAAAGGTCACTATACTTACAACGAATGCATAATATTGAATTCTAGATTCTGAATTCTGAAATTGAGATGCGTTCCTTTGGGTATATTAACGTTGCGTTGATTAATTTGATTAAGCTTTAGGCTTCTTCTTAATTTGATTCGTCTCTAAGCTCCTCTCTCTTGACGGCTACACTTAATTCCTTCCTGGCAGCATGACGACTCCTATCTTATTTTTTTTGTGAATTTTTAGTTGAGACTTAGGGTGTATATACAAAATTTTAAATTGTTTTGAGCCGTCAGATGAAGACAGGAGGAATCTAGACCATACAAAGTTCAAAGAGCCAATCAAGAGGCGACATGTCAGCCCTAATTACACACCGAGCCACAGAAATTCGAGCCAGAGCCAAACCCAGCCAGGTCGACCAGGTAGGTCGACTGGCAGGTCGACACCCAGGTCGACACTATGGTCGACCTGGGGTGACCAGGTCGATACCATGGTCGACCCTATGGTCGACCTGGTCCCTGGGCGGGAATTTTCCCGCCCAGCCCAGTTTGAACCTGTTTTTCGAATTTCGAATTTGAAACTGAGCTGTTTGAATTTTAAATTTTATTCTGAAACTTCTGAAGGTCATAACGCCTTCATACGGAGTCCGATTCACGCAAACTCGGACTCTATCTCAAGCAGAATTACGAGACGAACGCAATGGCATAGCCCATTTCCCTTAATTCTTTCATTTAGAATTAATTACACTTTAATTTGTGAAGCTTAATGTTATAACATTCACGGGGTGTTACATTCTCCCCCCTTAAAAGGATTTCATCCCCGAAATCTTCAAGTTAGGAAGAATGTATATCCTACCATCCAACCGGCCATCTACTCAACCAACAAACACAGGCGTCCACTGTCCTTAAAAGACTTCTAATGCTTCATGATCATATGCATAGTGTGTGTACATGTCCTTATCTAATGCAGAAATCAGGTGGTCTACTGATTCAGTTGACCTCTTTAATGCGAATCATGTAAGTGTCATGAATCCATTATGTATTCAAATTTTTCCTACTCATAATTCTATATGAGTGCACAACTATTCATACAAATGCGACGACCATATGACAACATATCATGTTTCAACCATATACAAATGAGAATACATATATGCATATGCAATATGAAGTGACTGAGCCGATCTACAACCTAGGGTGTGTGTGTATATGCATCCACGAGCAACCACTAGCAATCACTAGCAACCATTTGCAGCCATCATCTATAACATGTTTTCAAATACATGTTTGCATCCATTTGTTTTCTACCTAAGGAGTTAGGAAAAGGACCGAGGAAATATACCTAAAAAGATAGATAAAACATAACTTAAGGAAAAAGAGAGATCAAAGATGTACCCTCAAAAAGAAGAGGGTAGGCAGCGCGTATTCTGTCCTCAGTTTCCCAAGTCGCGTCTTCCTCGGCGTCGCTCCACTGAACTTTAACGAGTTTGACTTCACAGTTGCGTAGCTTTTTCACTTCGGTTCCTAAGATGTGGGTTGGAACTCTCCTCACAGTTGCTTCATGTTCCACTTCAGCTTCATCTAGAATGCTAGGTTCCACCACTTCCGCAGACTCATGCAAACACTTCCGGAGGTGAGAAACATGAAAGACGTTGTGAACTCCGGCCAGTCTCTCGGGTAGCTCTAATCTATAGGCCATCTTCCCAACCTTCTCGATGATAGGAAACGGTCCTACAAATCTTGGTGCTAGCTTTCCTGCGGATCCAAAGCGAACGACGTTCCTTAAAGGAGATACCTTAAGGAAAACCCTGTCCCCAACCTCGAACTCAAGGTCGGTCCTTCTTTTGTCGGCGTAGGATTTTTGCATGTCTTGGGCTATCTTCATCCTTCTCCGTATCAAGTCCACTTTATCTGAAGTCTCTCGAATCATGTATGGCCTAAGTATAAGCTTATCTGTAGACTCCCACCAACAAGTTGGTGATTTGCACGGTCTTCCATATAAGGCTTCGAAGGGCGCCATACCGATGGTAGCTTGGTAGGTGTTGTTGTAGGCAAATTCCACTAAAGGAAGGTGACCCTCCCATGTCCCTCCAAAGTCAAGAACGCAAAGTCTTAAAAGATCCTCTAAAACTCTATTCACCCTTTCCGTCTGGCCATCGGTTTGGGGGTGATAGGCCGTGCTCAAACATAACTGTGTGCCTACAGCTTCTTGCAGACTCCGCCAAAACTCGCTTGTGAAGATAGGGTCTCGGTCACTAACAATGCTAGAGGGTATCCCATGGAGTCAAACTATTTCCTTGGGATAAAGAGATGCTAGAGATGAGGCATTCCTTCTACTCTTGATAAGTATAAAGTGGGCGCTCTTAGTAAGCCTATCCACTACCCAAATGCTAGTATTTCCTCTTCTTGACCTAGATAGTCCATTAATGAAGTCCATTGAAATGCTATCCCACTTCCATTGTGGGACCTCTAAAGGATGAAGTAGTCCTCCAGGCTTCTTTTGTTCTGCCTTGACCCGTTGGAAGGTCATGCACTTAGAAACGAAATTTGCCACATCTGTTTTCATGCCGCTCCAAAAGAAAGTCCTTTTTATATCCTTGTACATCTTATCACCGCCAGGGTGTATAGTCATCTTGGAATGATGCGCTTCCTCGAGAACCTTCTTTGTCAACTCCCTTGCTTGTGGGACGCATAATCTTCCATCTCGCCTCAGCCAACCCTTATCATCGATGGCGTATCTACTGAGGTGACTAGAAGTCTCACCCCTAATAAGTTTATCAATCACATCAACAAGCTGAGGGTCTTCACGTTGTGCGGCCCCTATTGAGTCCAAGAGAGTAGGGCGTACTTCGAGAGATGCTAGCAAACCCGGTACAAAATCCGAGGAGGGCCTAAAGTTTAAACTAGCTATATACTCCAAGCTTTGCCTTTCCACAAAGAGAGGGCTTAAGGTCGGTTTCTTTCGGCTCAACACGTCTGCTACTACGTTGCCTTTGCCGGGAGTATAGGAAATTTCAAAGTCATACAAGGCAAGAAACTCCATCCATCTTTGCTGCCTCAAGTTAAGATCTTTCTGCGAGAAAAGATATTTCAACGATTTATGGTCAGTGTATAATTCGAACTTCTCACCTAGGAGATAATGGCGCCAAGACTTAAGCGCAAAGACGATGGTGGCTAACTCAAGATCGTGGGTTGGGTAGTTCTTTTCATGAACTTTCAATTGTCTTCCACCATAAGCTACTACCCTTCCTTCTTGCATTAGAATAGCGCCTAGTCCCTTTCCACATGCATCTGTGTATACTGTGAATATTTTGCTTCCGTCAGGCAGAGTTAGAACTGGAGCTGTTGTAAGAGTCCTTTTTAATCGTTGGAAAGCAAACTCGCAGTCCAAATCCCAAGTGAACGCCAGATTCTTCTTTGTTAGCTTTGTGAGTGGGGCTGAGATTTTCGCGAAATCCCTAATAAACTTTCGGTAAAAACCGGTTAGCCCAAGGAAGCTTCGAACTTCGGTTGGATTTCTTGGTATCTTCCAATCTTGTACTGCCACCACTTTCGCGGGGTCCACAGCCAACCCCTCTTTGGACACTATATGCCCCAGAATTCTTACCTCCTTTCTCCAAAAGTGGCACTTGGAGAATTTGGCTTTAAGCTGATGTGCATGGAGAGTATCCATGATTTCTTTCAGATGCTGAGCATGTTCTTCCTCGTTCTTTGAGAAGATTAAGACATCATCTACGAAGACAACCACAAATTTGTTGAGGAATTCTCTGAACACCCTGCTCATTAGGTCTACGAAATAAGCAAGTGCGTTTGTCAAGACGAAAGGCATGACAAGCCACTCGAAGAAACCGTCTGGGGTTCTAAACGCCGTTTTATCAATGCTGTCTTCAGCTACTCTTAGCTGATGGAACCCAGTCACCAGATCAAGTTGGGAGAAGACCGACGCACCCACAAGCTGATCAAACAAATCGTCTATTCGGGGAAGAGGGTGCCTATTTTTCCTGGCCAATTTGTTTTACTCCCTATAGTCGACGCAAAGGCGAAGTGAACCGTCCGCTTTGGTTGTGAACACCACTGGAGCACCCAATTCCGAAATGCTCCGTCTAATGAACCCCTTTTCGAAAAGTTCTTTAACCTTCTTACTGAGCTCCTTTCTCTCCTTTGGAGCCATGTGTCTGACAGGTAAAGCTACAGGCTTTGCATTATCCACAAGATATATGCGGAAGTCTATTTCCCGCCTCGGAGGTAAGCCTTTCACCTCCTCAAAGACATCCGGATATTCCCGGACTACTCTAACTGATTGCAAATTCTCATCAGAAGCATAAAGCGACTCTAGATAACTAAGCATAACAACATTCAAGGGAATACAAGAAATTTCTAGAGTGTTACCAAGCCGAGTCAAGAGTCTAACTACTCTTTTCTCACAGTTAAGAATGGCACCATTACTGGATAACCAGTCCATGCCTAAGATCAAACCATATCCCGAGAAGCCCAAAACAAAGGCATTACAACTAAACTCAACGCTGAGGATAGAGATTTTGAAACCCAAAAAAACTATTGACAAGTAAGCGGAGCCCCCAATTGGATTTGAAATTACTAAGGGATCATCTACCATACTAGTGTCTAGATGCAGAGATTCTACTAAGGCAGAAGAAATAAAAGAGTGTGATGTGCCAGAGTCAAAAAGTGTGCGAACTGGATGATCATAAAGATAGACTACACTTTCTACAGAAATATTACTACCTCGTTCCTGTGAAGGTGCCACCAGTGCATGAACTTGATCCCCTGAAGTGGATCCGGCTTTCTATGCCTGCCCTCTCTTCTTTGGGCAGTCCTTAGCTTGGTGCCCAGTCTCTCCACAATGGAAGCAACCACCCATCTTCGCCTTCCTTTTTCGGCAGTCTTTTGATATATGTCCCACAATGCCACAGAAATTGCACCTTCTCCTCTCATGGGGCTTATTGTTCTTCCCTCCTTTCTGGAAGTCTGTTTTCTTAGCTTGTAGACCCTCTTTCTTTTCTTCCACCTTAGTCTCTTTCTTGCCGTTGTCTTCCTGGTGTAGCAACGCCATGTCCACCAGGCTTTCATAAGTTTCTCCCGTGGATACATGGGTCATAGCAAGGCTGTGTAGAGGCTCATTCAAACCTTTGACGAAGCGAAGCGCCTTCTTGTGTTGGGTATTTACTAAGTCTAGCCCAAATCTGGCCAACTGATTAACGTATTCCCTGATTGTCATACTTCCTTGTTTCAGAGTTAGAAACTTCTCCATTTGCAGGCTTCTTTCAACTTGGTAGAGGAATTTCATCTCAAACCTTGTCCTGAAATCTTCCCATGTTTCCACTGCCCTCTGAGCATTGGTAATCTCCCACCAATAGGAAGCTTCATCTTTAAGCAACCACACTGCCAGCTGTATCTTTTGCCTATCATCAACTTCGAAGATGACAAACAGATCCTCGGTCTCTTTTAGCCAGTTTCTTGCTCCTACAAAGGATTCTGTCCCATAAAAGTCTTTTCCACCCATAGTCTTGAAGTCTCTACATGTTTTTGCGAAGGCATTTCCACGAGGAGGAGGAGGAGGAGGAGGAGGAGGAGGAACCGCGGCCACTGGAGGAGGAATGTCTGCTGGACCCGCGCCATTGGCCCTTGCTTCTAAGTACCTCCTAAACTAGCCGGGTATCGGCACTCCTTCTGGAAGGTTAAGGTCTCCAGACATGATGAAACAGAAAGGAAAGATTCAAAACGAAGGATAGAGAGAGATAGTGCATATAGCTTTGGGGGATTATGCCTTTTAAAATATAACACTTTTTCTTGAAAAATGCTTCTTTAAACTTTCTTTTTGAAAATAGTTTCAAAAACTTTTATCTAGTCTGGTAAACCTATGCTCTGATACCAAGTGAAACACCCCACCTCCGTTAAGGTAACTCACAAAGGGAATGCCTTAACTTTGGTGGAGGCTTATAAGTAAAAGCCACAGATAAACACAAGACAGGTATAAATACACATATTTTAAATAGCGGAAACCAAGCAGACTTTTATTTCATTAATACGTGTTCAGAACAAAACATTTCCATAATTGTCTCAAAATACTTCCAACATTACAACCTCATTACTGTCTTGATTATTAAAGAAGCATAAAACATAAAAAAAGTTACAAAAATCACCATAGTGATATCCAAAGCCATAATCCGAGCAAAAGAGATCCAAACCATACATCTACGGTCTTGGAGCTTGCAAAGAGTCTGATTGAGCTGAGTTGTTTCCTCCCTATGGACCTGGGGGGGACGAAAGGAAAGAAGACGAAAAGAAAATAGAGTCAGACATAAAGCCTGAGCAAATCTAGTAACTCTTCAGTATGTGAATAAGAAAAAGGGCATGATAGATATAAACTGAAAACAGGAAAGTGTCACAAGCTAAGGAAGTGTCGTTTAGAATCAAATGTACTATCGTACCCACACTATATCTCTGCACCTACTTGAGCTTATTCTAACTGGCACCCCATGCTGAGGGTGAAGTGATCCCCATTTTCTAAAGATCGGCTCCTACTCGCATAAACATGTGTCGTACGGCTCCCAAGAATTGTAGATATCTATGTTGGTCCTACCATGGGGTGTATCAAGACTCATGGTGGCGGCCCCGACACAATTCTAGAAGGCATAGGTTATACTACTGGTGTCCCCAGTGCCCTGTTTGTCTGCTCCGGAGTGTGTGCACGCCCACACCCCGTTAGAACCTACACTGTGCAACCACCGCCGTCGTTTTGACCATTTACAATAAGCCCAGTAATCGTGCCCCACCCTGCCTAGTTTCAGGGTACCATGATACCTAACTTGGGTTACTCCTGAAATGGGTCCCTCGTTACTAGAGCTTTCTAGTCAAACATGTTAAGTGGTTAAGTGTCTGTATTTACCTAATCACACCCATCAATTCTGGTTAACATGTTGAATTTGGTTAAGTGTTTATAGTTGACTTAACCCTACCATCTGTCCATAGCCTCTTAAAGCACCTAACCACTCACATTAGACAGATATTGCTACGGTTAAAGGATGTGTCGGTCGGTTCCGGGCAGGTTTACACCGTAGCTCAGTCTAACCTCGGGTCCTTATTGGGCTCAATGCTTAACCACCCACATTGGATAGGTATTGTTGTGACTACTGGACAGCCGGGCGGGTCCGGGCAGGTTTACATCATAACTCAATCCAACCTCGGGTTAAGCATACCGTGTTTTCTAAATTTACATATTTTATCACTTCTCAATTTTATATGTAAATGTTATGTCCTTTGTTCTTGGGTATAACAATTCATACCGCTTAAATGTCATTGTCGTTGGCATGTGCCAAACATGCCAACATATATTTTTCATGTTTTACACCCAACGTTATTACCCCCGTTTGTACGTTCGCAACATTATAACAAATGTTGGGCTCGATACAATTAAGCCCAACTTTTAAACATGAGAAAAGGGGAAATCAAGAACATGTAATATTTCACAATACATAAAGGTGTGTGGCGCATGAACTTGCAATTTAGCGATTCAACTAACATAAATTATGGGTCATATGAACTTGCATTCAAATCAAAGTATAACTAAGTAGGTGACATATGAAATGGCATAGTTTAGGCTTATACAAACTTGGGTTTAAACATGTTTAACTTGGCATAATGTCAACCACAAAACTAACATGTCGTATATTCACCAAAATGTCCAATTTTAACATCTAATCATATAGCCTATTTCAACATGAACTTGCATAGTTTATGTAGCCCAAACGATACTTAATATAGATCCAGTTATACTTGCAAATAAACATAAGAATGTGTTCATAGGTTTTGGGTCTTGTAGGCATAAAAGGACTCAAATCTAGAACATTTTTACATAAGCCTTAATTAAGACTTAGTGAATGTATATAGTCCATGCCATAGACATAAACATAAAGGGATCAAATTCTAGTTTTTGCCACAACTTGCAAGTGCCATTATTTTCATATACAATTGTTCAATAGGCTTGCATCAATCAATTTAGGCCACAAATATCAACGCACAAGTCATGACAAAATCATTACAATACACAGAATTTATATCATTATCATACAATAACACAATTCTATTTTCATTTACATCGAATCACGTCACAGTTTTTATTCATATTCTGAAAGGTCACTATACTTACAACGAATGCATAATATTGAATTCTAGATTCTGAATTCTGAAATTGAGATGCATTCCTTTGGGTAGATTAACGATGCGTTGATTAATTTGACTAAGCTTTAGTCTTCTTCATAATTTGATTCGTCTCTAAGCTCCTCTCTCTTGGCGGCTACGCTCAATTCCTTCCTGGCAGCATGACGACTCCCATCTTATTTTTTTGTGTGAATTTTTAGTTAAGACTTAGGGTGTATATATAGATTTTTTAATTGTTTTGAGACGTCAGATGAAGACAGGAGGAATCTAGACCATACAAAGTTCAAAGAGCCAATCAAGAGGTAACATGTCAGCCATAATGACACACCGAGCCACAGAAATTCGAGCCAGAGCCAGACCCAGCCAGCCAGGTCGACCAGGTAGGTCGACTGGCAGGTCAACACCCAGGTCGACCTGGGGTGACCAGGTCGACACCATGGTCGACCCTATGGTCGACCTGGTCCCTGGGCGGGAATCTTTCGCCCAGCCCAGTTTGAACCTGTTTTTCGAAATTCGAATTTGAAACTGACCTGTTTGAATTTTAAATTTTATTCTGAAACTTCTGAAGGTCATAACTCCTTCATACGGAGTCCGATTCACGAAAACTCGGACTCTATCACAAGCAGAATTCCGAGACGAACGCAATGGCTTAACCCATTTCCCTTAATTCTTTCATTTAGAATTAATTACACTTTAATTTGTGAAGCTTAATGTTATAGAATTCACAGGGTGTTACATGATTCTTCTTTTGGGTTTGCATTTTTAATGACTATCAATTTTCCACTCCTATGTAGTATGTACAGTTAATTTCATTTAAACGATATGGTCACATAGCAAAACCAGTTTACAATGTGTATTCATTAATTTTTGAGACATATACTGATCGACTACACTAACACATGGACGACGTTCGACTAGTCGCGACTAGTCTACTAATCGAGATCAAACCATCGACATGAAGTCTGGACTTGCTTTTTGTATGAATTTAGGCCGTATGGGTAGAAATTGGTCGACTAATCGACTAGTCGATTCGACTAGGTTGTTATTGGGCCAGTGAAGTATTTGTACACAAACACACTGATCGACTACCGTTAAATTACACAAACACACTGATCGACTACCGTCAACTATACATCCAACTCTGATTCCCTCAGCTATATACCCTGCGACATTGATTTTTTGTTACCATTGTTGTTATCACTTTTTCTACCAGAATTAACATTCACGGGCGCATTCTGAACATACTCTGCTAAATACAGATTTTGTAAATAACAGTCCCTGTACAGGAGAGTTCTTGTATTTCATATTTTGGACTGATTCTACAGCAGGATAAATCTTTGGAAAACAAAACTCAATTAGTTTCAGTTTATATCTGTATTAACATACAAAACTTAGCTCTTTATTCAAGTTTGCATCTCAGTCACAGTGAGTTACAATGTCGATCTACTGTCCAGCTGTGAAGTATTTGTAACTTGTTTCTTGTATTTTATAGGTAGTCCTATTGGAGAGTATGGTGCTTTTGTGTTGCTAGAACTCAGGTTGCAGGCTATTTATCATGATTCAGTTTTGCTGCCAAAGGAAACTTAAACTCCAGGCCGCTAACTATCGCGCTCAATCTTCCCGACCGCGACTGGAGTTTTATCAGGCTGTTATCTTTTTACCTCATTTTTGTTACTACGTAATGTGATGAAAATCTTTGACAATTTCCTTTTATTGTATATGTTTGTATGTACATCGTGTTATATGATAAACCTTGTAAAGCTTTAAGCATATATATATATATAGAAAAATTGTGTTATTCCTGTGTATACTTTGTGGTATGTATGCTCTGTGTTATGAAACATATGCGATACAGTTTCTATTATATATGTACACACATAAACGATATATATATATACATGGGTGTGTATATATATATATATGCACACACACATATAATTAGACACGGTCAAAGACCGTGTCTTATTAGACTTTATATACGGCTAAAAGCCGTATGATAATATATTGAGATACGGTTGGTAGTCGTATCTAATAATTAGACAAGCCCCTTTTTAATGCGGCTTTTTACCGTGCCCAACGGCTTTAGATACGGCTAAAAACATAGCCTAATCAACATATATGGTGTAGTGACAAGTTAGAGGAATCCAATTGGATTCCTCAAATTTATTATTATTTCCATATTATAATTACATAAACCATTTAACCAGTCGATTGGATGATTGATTTGATCATTGATTGTTGAATCTAAGTTCGGCTTTGTTGTGTTGTTAACCAGTGGGCAATATTTGTTGAGTAATTGGCGCCAGATGGCATAAAACTAAATCATTTTATGAATATTGATTTGCCGTCAGGTGAATCAACAGAAATGAAGTTATAAAATTTATTTTATAACTAAAGATAGAATTTGAAATCTATTATTTGAATGAAATTTATTAAAAAGGGAATTATTATTTATTATTCATTATTTATGTTATAAGGAATTTTTTAACAATTTTATAAAGTAAATTTAATATGTAAATAAGTTTATAAGCAAATGAGGCAGAAATTAACCTCAGGGTTAAGAATTGGATTAATTGTTTTTAAGAAACAATTAAAATGTGAGTATAGTGAAATGGATTATTTATTTTAATAGTCAATGTAAATTGGATTAACTAAATTAATTATATGATTAGTTAATTTAAACAGAAAGTACCAGCTAGAATGGATTAACGAGTTAGTTGTGTTAAGTTGAATAAGTTAATTGCTTAAATTGGAAGTGATTATTAAATTGTTATAAATCAATTTAATATGGATGGTTAATGATGTGGTCATTCATTTTTAAAATATTGAGGTTTGATTATTATTTATTTAATGATAATCAAAGTGATGATCTTAGAAAAAATGGAAGTTTATAAAGTCTTAAAACATGTTATTAGTTAAATGAGTTTTTCAGATATTTATATTAAATAATATAAGTAAGTTTTATTGAATTCTTCTTGGAATTCTATTTAATTGAACTTCTAAAATCTATGTTGGATGAAGGTGTTTAAAGAAAAGTTTTATGAAATATGTTGCAAATTATGTTTATTATTGAAACGAGTTATGAATGGAATGAAACTCAAAAGTGTGAAGATACAAAATCATAATCGAAATAGAAAACCGAAATGAATTAAGATGTTTTGGCAAGAGGAGTTATAAGGATTCAATCCTAAATCGTGTATTATAAAACAAGAGATGGAGTTTTATTAAGATATAACCAGAATGGTTTTGAAGTAAGCTTTAATGAAGTTTTATATAGTATTTGATTTATATTTGAATCGAGGCTTATTTAAATGTTTTGAAAATATATATTAAGTATGATAAGGAAAGTGATGTAGTTTTTAAAGAAAATAGAACCTATTGTACGTTGGTTAAGTTGAGTAATTTTTGTGGTATCAATCTGATGTTGGTTTCGGCCTTCGGTGTTGATACTTAGAGATTTATTCACTTACCAATTTACAGTAAGGAGCAAATAGAGTTGATTGAGATGATAATTAAATATTCTTATATTAAATAAGAAAAGGGAAATGTTTTCCTAATATTAAAGTTTTAAATTAACCATTCGTTAATTATTAAAGAGGCTAAGTGATGCTAAATACTAAACCAGTAAATTTATTTTATTTTTATGGATGAATGTTTATTTGACAGTTAAATAACCACTATCAAATTTGGCCAATTATCGATTATTGGTATGGAAAGACCGGGATCGAATTTATATTCGAAAACCATTCTGACTAGCAAATTCGTAATCGTGGAAGATACAGATGATGATCGAGATGGAGCATTCGAAGACCGTATATCTTCATAAAACGGGAGGACTACTTAAAATCTCAGGTTGGCCTCTTGAGATATATTATGTTCTGTCGTGGTTGGAATCTTCAAATTACAAGGACTACTCGCTACTGATCTATATGGTGATTCCTAGGATATGGTAGGAGGGTGCCTTCGGTTCATCATGTTCCTGGATGACTTGTATGGACGATGTAGGATTCAAAAGTGCTAGATGTTCAAAAAAGAAGATTTAAACCTCAAGCCTCATCAACCGAGAAATGGCAAAAAATCGGGTAGGTCGCATGGCTTTGTGGGTCGCTCCCATTAGGGTATTTTCACCATCTAGAGAATATTCATATTAGATCTTCTTTTCGCTTTTGTATCTCCTGGGAATGGTTATGTTGCTAGCAACCATAGGTGACAGTATATTCAGAACATTCAATGGTATGGTATGGATTGACAATATGGCATGTTAAGATGCAATGATCAAGGCTTTTGTTGAAAAGTAGAGTCTTATGGTCGATGATCAAAGCATCGCTTTAATATAGCATAACTTTGTGTAGCGTTAATTCACGAGCTTCACAACCCGGTATGAAACAAAAACGTGATGAGGACAACACAGAAATATAGGACATGTGTTTCTTTCAAGCTTGGAGTGATGTCATGGTATGGAGCCCAGATATTTAATTATATGGATGTTGGATGATGAAAAGCGAGGTATCTCAGATTTGGCCGCACAAGACCCTTGATGGTCGACATATTGACCAAGTTGGTCGACGTACTGACCAAGATTTTTGGTCCCAAGGACTAGGAGACGTATGGTATAGGAATTGCTAGTTAGCGACGGTTGACCGGATCTGTATGATCCAGGTTTACATGCATGTAAGTCCTAAGGCTTAGGCTAGATTGCCTCGAATCGGCGGGGGAAGATCCCTTGCCTTGGTTCATAGATGGAAACCCAATTTCCAATACGTGATTTTATGATTTTAGATGTATACTATCGTCAATATAGTGGTATCAGACATTCATGTCATCTAGGATTGATATACTGATATTTGAAGATGATTTCTGCACTATGCACTAATAATAATAAAAGATAAATTTTGCATACCAAGCATGTTTGTCCATTATAAGGTAAAACTCTATGTTCTGTTTTTTTGCATTAAGTGATGGGACATGAGTCTTATAATGGCTTCATTTTTCTTTTTAGCATTACGTTGTTTGTTTTATGGTATTCTTGGGAGAAAACCCATTCCGTGTTATACGGCATGGTCCCTTGATTTACCAAACATTAAAATAAATTTAATAGTTGTTTAGTTCTCACACCAGTCCCATGACTGACTCGGAGTTTATTGTTTCCCACCTAACCTCTGGGTGTCCATATTTTCCACACGGGAAGCTTGGTTTTGCAAATGTTTCTTTTCATAGGATCCTGGATTACGGATGGAGCTGTATATGGAACTCTTTACATCCGTGTATTTCTTTCAGCTGTGGTAGTTGAAGTTTTCCGCTACACATCATATTGATGTACTATTTTTCCGCTG
The DNA here is from genome assembly GCA_030737875.1 of Allium sativum. Taxonomy (NCBI): domain Eukaryota; kingdom Viridiplantae; phylum Streptophyta; class Magnoliopsida; order Asparagales; family Amaryllidaceae; genus Allium; species Allium sativum. Next base: position 394,438,640 of record CM060910.1, read on the forward strand.
TATATTATTTATTTGGACTGTAATATCTTGTACTTTGATGCAAATTGTTGTAATAGCAATTAAATGTTCTATTGTTCCGTGTTCTGATGTGTCATGTTCTCAAAGCAATTTTCCTTTTTGTTCAATTTAGGCCGGTCGGGAAGTTCATATCATTTCACTAGGGCCCCCTCTCTTTACAGCCGTCTCAAGAATGTCTTCCATTTCGATTTCCTTCAAATCCAAGCATCCATTCGTAAAGCACCCCAAGGAAAACATCGAGAGCTAGGCAAAGGCAACAACTTGGATGGTTATGATGGAATTCTGGTGACTGTGGTGGCCTGGATCTCGCCTCAAAGGCGCGACGTTCGAACGCCTTTCCTCGGGCACAAGGGGGTAGAGTTGGTCGTTGTTCCTAGTAGTGGGAAAGAAGGTGTAGCACTTCGACGTCGTGGTCCCCGATCGGCGTCAATTGGCCTATGGAGGCGCTCATTAACGGGGTTTGGTGTTGCGAGGTTCGGTTTCGGGCCTGGAGAAGTTGTAGGGGGAAGATGGATTAACATTGACTAAATCTTAATTAACTTAAGCTAATTACATTATTAGTTTATTTAAGATTCAAACTTTTATATCTTGGTCATAGAAAATTAGAATTCTAGTTGCAGTGAAATCGTGGAGACGAGAACTTCGTTGTGAAGCTAATTTGGAGGAATTTGCAGCTACCTGCAATTTTTGATTAAACTAGACGCCTTGTTTAATTTAATTAAAATAATCATTTTATAATGATTTCAAAATGATTAAAGTGAGAACTCTCTCAACTAATTTTAAAATTTATTATAATCATATTGGAAAATGTATTGATTGCCTGTGATTGCAATGTTTTCTTCGTGGTTGATGGATGATATTTACAGTTAGTACTGTTATTATTATTAAACTGTGAATATAAGCATTGACGATGGAAACACTTATATTATAATTATTGGTTGATAGATGGTAGCTGATATGGATGTTAATGATGTGTGAAATCCATATAAATTGAATTATATGGTAATTGGCCGAAAATTAATTTGAATATTTTATCAAAAAAATATTCGGTGAGAAATGAAAGTTTGAATTTTAAATTCAAATTAATTTCGGAAGATAGTTTAAGTGATTATGAATAGTTTTCATAAAAGTAAGAATTTGCTTCGAATTAATTTTCAGCTAATAAAGCGTGTTTTCAAAATTATTTTAAAATGAATAGTAAATTCAAAATATGAACTCGAGTTAGGTAAATAAATGACGGTTTTAACTCGAATAGATTTGTCCATTAATCTAACTTAGTTACATAATGGTTGTCTGAAAAATTTTGATTTCAAAATATTATATTTCGAAAAATATTATTATTTTAATATTATAGTAATATAGAATATTTAGTTTCGATTTAAAATTGAATTTGAGATTGAAATCGTTTTTAAATGAGTTTACAAAAGTTTTTCTAAACACATATGCACCGAATCGATAAATTTTATTATTAATAATAAAATAGTTTAAATAGAATGTGTCGTGCAGCGACTGTTCGCGAATTTCGACCATTAACTTCAAATGGATGCATTGGGAAATCCGACCACCAAATTTTGCCAAAACGAAAAACGTTGGGTTTAAAATGAAAATAGTTTTCAATTGGAACAAAAGTGTTAAAATCTAGTGGTTAGATATTAAGATAAGTTTATATCTATTTTTGAAAAGGTCTTTATGAATGTAATTCGGTGACCGGAATTGGAAATCGACTGAAACGACCTTATAAAAATTATTAAAATATGGAAAAAAAACATGATAAATCATAATTAATGTTTTTGGAATGATTCAAGTAAAAATTGTGAACTTTTGAACAAAATTTGAGTTTTAAGCTTTTGTCCTGATTTACTTAACATAGTAAATCAATGTTTTGGAATTTAGTTTAAGATTGAACTAGAAGTTTCAAACTTAAGTTTATTGTGTTTGAGTGGAAATGATCTCAGATATTCGGTATTTGTAACACCCCGTATTTCTGTTAACACTAAAGTTGCTAGTTCAAAAATAATAATAAATGTGTAAAGGGGAAATGTATCTAATATGCATACAAAAAAAAAGAATAATAATAAATGTGTAAAGGGGAGATGTATCTAATGTGTACGTATTTATATTTGATGGATTGACAAATAATAATAAATGTTGATAATGTACATTAAGAAAGTAATTATGACATAATTTGAAATAGGAGTAATTTACAACCCTTAAATTGTGAACATAATTGGCTTCTCTTTAGAACGGACGGCTTGTATTAACCTTGGCTTCATCGACGGCTCAAATTAACTTGCAACTCTATATAAACAACATAGCTCTCACAACCTAATTCACAAAAAGAAAAAAAAAAAAAAAAAAGGAGCCGTCATGCTGCTGAAGAGAGGCTAGGAGTAGCCGTCAAATTAAGAGACGATTAAGAGTTGATTCAAAGCTTAAAACTACAACAAATAAATCAAAACAACTTCAACCTCAAAGGATAGCATCACCAAATTCAGAATTCAGAATCCTGAATACAAGATTCGTCATACGTTGTAAGTAGAGTACTATTCCGATATGAATAAAAATTGAGACTTGATTTGTGTAGAATGAAAATGAAATCGTACTTTAATTGTAATAATGCTAGTTAATAATTGTATGTTGTTCTGATTTTATTATTAATGGATTTGGGATGTTGTAGCATAATTAACATGATATTGGATTAATTGTACATTTGCAATGAAAAGTAACACCCCTTGCAAGTATACGATTCATGTTGGAAATTGACATTTATATGTTGTGGTTAATAAGAAGTTGTTTATATTTTGTTACAACCAAGTTGAGACTTATGTAAACATAATTCACTGTTATGCTACATTTGGGAATATAAATGTTATTTTATGCTTCTTTATTTTGTAAGACAGATGATACTCTGATATTGGAAAACAATTGTTGTACAAACTATTTTATCAATAAAGTAAAGTTTTATTTTCCGCTGTTTTAATTTTGTCTGTCTTGTAATTTATTTGCATCTTTTACCCTAAATGCTCCACAGAACTTAGTGCATTCCCTTTGTGAGTGACACTAAAGGATGTGGGGTGTTACACTTGGTATCAGAGCTGAAAGTTACCGGATCAGATAAAAGATTTGAAAAAAATTATTATTTTCAAACAGTTTTAAAAGAAGCATTTTCAAAAGAAAAGTTTTGTTTTAAAGGAATATTCCCCAAAAGCCATACGCACTATCTTCTGATTCTCTGTTTGAATTCTTGTCCCCTTCTTTTTTTGAGTCCTTGGGGCTCCTGGCTTTCTGGGAGGTAACCTCATCGAAGGGCGAAGTAGTGCCCGATTTCCATCTATAACCGTAGTAGTTTCACCTGCAGCTAGTTTTCTTTCAAGCTTAGTAGGGTTTTCTGTACGATGGAGGCAGCTTTCGAGAGATTTGTCAACATGATTACACACGAAAGAGGATGAGGAGTTTGGCTAAGGAGCACAACCCAAGGATGAGGAATTCATGGATGTAGACTTGGCTCACGAAGGAGGAAGGGATTATAAAACCTAATACTAGGGCATATAATTTAGAACAAAGGACAAGATTTTCAGAAGGGTAAGTACATGCTTTCACCACTAAGCGTACCTAGGAGAAAGGTAGTAAAGTTCTGTTGGAAGAGTCTAGCTTTTCTGTTTGTACTCTTTCTTTTGGTTTTAGCACTTCACATTTGTTCATATTTTCTTCCATAGTTGAGTCTCTGCACCTTAGTGCTTGTATAGTAAAAGATCCCAACTAGTGCTCAAGTGTTTGGTTGTTTTTGCTTAGATCATCTCACGTAGATCGTCCAAATTCGGAGGAGACATTCCTCGGGCGCTTGTCTGATATTGGTTTAGGCCTTTGGGGCTTGTACTTGAGGGATGTCGAGTTCGACTAGGATGGTTTGCTTGAGAGATGAATAGTTGTGGCAGGCGCTCTATATAGAGAAGGACTAACCATAAGAGAGGTAAAAAGTACGTAGTGACCTTTTGACCCTCATAGTTATGGCATGATGGATAAGCTAAGAGGAGAGATCTCTGATCATCCTAGTATATACACTCAGTATCATGGTTGACATTTGTTTATTTTAGAAATGGAGGTCAAGAAACTTCGCAATCGTGAAGTTGAATCTGTTAAGGTATAGTTGAGTAAAGCTCAATAAGACGTGATACGGGAGATTGAAGATAAGGCATACGCGCCGCGTACCCTTTTTCTTAAGGGTACATCCTTGATTTCTTTTTCTAGGAATTCTATGCAAACTTGTTTCTAGCTTTTAAGGTATATCCTCTAGGACGTATCTTCGATCCTTAGGTAGAAACCCTTTAGGATGTAAACATGTATTTGAAACATGTTATGGTTGATGGTTGCAAGTGGTTGCTCGTGGATGCATATACAAACCATAGGCGCTAAAACGACTCGGTTACTTTTATATCTCATTCGCACATATGTATTTGTTTATAAATTAAACTTAATGTGCTATCATATGGATGTTGCATTTGAGTGAATGGTTGTGCACTCATATAGAAATAATATGATCATTAGGATTTGCATACATATTGGACGCATGGCACTGACATGATTTGCATTAAGGAGGTCAACTGAATCAGTAGAGCGCCTGATTTTGCGTTAGATAAGGACATATACACACACTATGCATATGAACATAAAAGCATTAGAAGCCTTTAAGGACAATGGATGCCTTTGTTTGATGGCTAAGTAGATGGACGATTGGACGGTAGGATATGCATTCTCCTAGACTTGAAGATTTCGGGGACGAAATCCTTTAAGGAGGGGAGAATGTAACACCCCGTATTTCTGTTAACACTAAAGTTGCTAGTTCAAAAATAATAATAAATGTGTAAAGGGGAGATATATCTAATGTGCATACAAAAAAAAAAGAATAATAATAAATGTGTAAAGGGGAAATGTATCTAATGTGTACGTATTTATATTTGATGGATTGACAAATAATAATAAATGTTGATACTGTACATTAAGAAAGTAATTATGACATAATTTGAAATAGGAGTAATTTAAAGCCCTTAAATTGTGAACATAATTGGCTTCTCTTTAGAATGGATGGCTTGTATTAACCTTGGCTTCATCGACGACTCAAATTAACTTGCAACTCTATATAAACAACATAGCTCTCACAACCTAATTCACAAAAAGAAAGAAAAAGAAAGAAAGAAGGAGCCGTCATGCTACTGAAGAGAGACTAGGAGTAGCCGTCAAATTAAGAGACATTTAAGAGTTGATTCAAAGCTTAAAACTACAACAAATAAATCAAAACAACGTCAACCTCAAAGGATAACATCACCAAATTTAGAATTCAGAATCCTGAATACAAGATTCGTCATACGTTGTAAGTAGAGTACTATTCCGACATGAATAAAAATTGAGACTTGATTTGTGTAGAATGAAAATGAAATCGTACTTTAATTGTAACGATGCTAGTTCATAATTGTATGTTGTTCTGATTTTATTATAAATGGATTTGGGATGTTGTAGCATAATTAACATGATATTGGATTAATTGTACATTTGCAATGAAAAGTAACACCCCTTGCAAGTATACGATTCATGTTGGAAATTGACATTTATATGTTGTGGTTAATAAGAAGTTGTATATATTTTGTTACAACCAAGTTGAGACTTATGTAAACATAATTCACTGTTATGCTACATTTGGGAATATAAATGTTATTTTATGCTTCTTTATTTTGTAAGACAGATGGTACTCTGATATTGGAAAACAATTGTTGTACAAACTATTTTATCAATAAAGTAAAGTTTTATTTTCCGCTGTTTTAATTTTGTCTGTCTTGTAATTTATCTGCATCTTTTACCCTAAATGCTCCACAGAACTTAGTGCATTCCCTTTGTGAGTGACACTAAAGGAAGTAGGGTGTTACAGTATATATTACCGTTGTGTATACGTTTATTATACTGAGGAATTTGGAAGATGTTTTACATCGTTATTCTATTTATAGTATTCGTTGATTACGAGAATTGATATTAAATATAAGTTGATATAAATTTTGTTTAAATCTTATATTTGATATCAATTGAGTTTGGATTTGTTGTGAATGGTGTCTTTAATAACATCATACTTTAACCTAGTTAAAAGTGAAGATATGATTTGGAATTTATAAATATATTAATTAAGAATTAATGGAATTTTCCAAAGTTAAGTTTCCAATTAATAAATTAAGTTGGAATTGAATGGAAATAGATTTAGTGATAACCGAGATGAATCTCCATGGAGGAAGACCTTTACTATTCAAAGAATTTTAAAAGCTTTTTTTATTCCGCTTATAGTATTAGTTCGATACCGAAATTTATATCGATTATGAACTAGTATGATTTCCGTGAAAATTCCATTTCCAGTGGAAGTTTGATTTTGGGTTTATCATGAACAAGGTTTTAAATAACATTTGTTCTTTAACCTAGTTAAAGGAAAGATGATTTCTTAAGTTTGAGTTGTAATAAATCTTCCAACAAAGATGTAGATACTGATGTTTGGAAATTAAAACTATGTTAGAGTTTTAATAAATCTTTCAACAAAGATTTAAATTACTGAAATGGAGATTAAAACTAAGCTAGAGTTTTAATCAATCTTTAATTTTTAAATAATAGAAGGTAATTAATTTACCAAAACGCGAGGAGTGTTAGATATGGAGTACCACTAGTTTTTGTCTATGGGTTAACTGAATCTTTAATTAGATTTAAAATGGTAGAAGGCAATTAATTTACCAAAACGTGAGGGGTGGTAGATATGGAGTTCCACCTATTTTTCTCCATGGGATGAATAGGATGGGAATGGGATAACGATATGAGAGATTACCTTTTTGTAAGGCTCGATAATCCCGATAAGGCTTATAGACCTTAACTTGAATTAAGTTTGAGAAAAGAGATTATATAAATCTTTGATAAGATTTAAGGGTGTAATACCCCATGTAAAGGATATTTGAATAAAGAATATTCTGAATTGGAATGAGAATTATGATATATTTATATATCATTTGATTTTAATGATGCGATATACATCCAGAAAGACCAGGTTTCAATCCATTATGAATAACTAATACGACGATTATTGAAGACTGTGGTTAAAGACCGGAAATCTTTACATCATTTGGACTATTGCTGATGCCTTGGGTTAAAGTGGTGGTCATCCAGATGTATTTGGAGATCGATTGGATATGCAAGGTCCTCTCTCCTTAATTGGACGAGGAATAAGGTGCCTTCGGCTTCGTTCAGACCCAGAACGAACTTGTAAATGGATGCATGTCTGATATTGTATTTCATAACATAACCAATTAGTTGATATTGATGATATGTTTGCGATGGCAGAGAATTTATTCTCTTGCCTTAACACCCTTTTTTGAGACGTATGAACTCCAAGGTTATATTATTAATAGAAGCTGATCATATGTGTGAATTGACAATGTGGCATGCTAAGTTGCTGATTGATCAAAGCTTCTTGTTGAAAAGAAGAGCTTTGTGGATGATGATCAAAGCATGGCTGATATAGCATAGCTTTGTGTTGAAACGTGACTTCGGAAAGCCTCACAACCCGGAAATGACCGAAAACAGGATGAAAGACCCTAGAGTAAAAGCATACGTTTCCTTTTAGCTAAAAGTGAGGCCATGGTATGGAACCTAGGAAATTTACTTAAGTGGATGTTGGAATTGAGGCGTCACGGATGATGGTCAAATATGACTGGAACGATGGTCAAATACGACCTGGGAACGTATTGTTCAGGAGTAACCCTAATCCACCGGGAACTGGTGGGCCAGCTCTACCGCTCTAGGTGCACATGTATGTGAGTACTGGACATCTTGCTAGAGATTGTTCTTAATCAGAAAAGTAAGTTCCTTCGCCTTGGTCATTGATGAAATCAAATTTCCAATACAAACCATGCGTTTTCAGTTGTAAACCTATATGGCGACATAATAGGATGGGGGATTATGCCGTATAATATTGATACATTTATTTTCAAATTTGATTTTTACACTATGCACTGGTAATAATAAAAGAGAAATTTCGCGTATCTAACATGTTTGGCAATTATAAGGTAAAACTGTATCCTCCACTTTGTGCTAACATTGTTTGATGGGACTTGAATATTATAATAGTTTCATTTTTCAAAAAGTATGACGAGTCCTATGATTGGTATTCATATGGAGAAAACTCGCTCCGTGTTATATGGCGTAGTCAAGTGATTTATCCAACTTTAAATTAAAGTATAATAATTGTTTTGTTTCTCATACCATCCCATGACTGACCTGGAGTTTAATTTTCCCACCTAAACTCTAGATGCCCATATTTTCCATGCGAGCAGCTAGTAGTTTTTGGTTTTGCAGATATTTTATAGAGCAGGATTCTGGATTGAATCTAGAGCTGTGTCTAGAGAATTTGTTAGTCTTCCACTGAATGTAATTATGTTTTCTGCAATTTTACGCTCATTCCTCAAAACTCTTCCTCAAAATCCGACGTCACTCTTCCATCCCTTCTCACTCCAGATCTACCACGTAAACCGAATCCACCCTTGCCTGAACCACCTCCTCCTTCCGCTAACCCCATCCCCTCGCCAGTCCTACCACTTCCATCTGACAACAACCACCTGGATCCTCTCCCTAAGAAAAAATGGTCCTTTCTGTTTGCATCGAAGTCAAAGAATGTTGGGTCTTTTGAGGCTGATTATATAGAGCTAAAATTCGATGGTGAAATTCTCATTCCAAGAAAAGACATAATCCAGGTGAGTTCGGAGCAATGGAATGGCTATCTCGTAGGATTCTTCCTTGACTCTTCGCTGGCATACTACACAATAGTCAACTATTTGAAAAATTATTGGAGGGCACAAGGTAACATTGAATTTAAAGCGAACGGGGTTATATTTTTCTTCTAGTTTTCTTCAATGGCTGACCGAATTAGGGTTATAGAGTCTGACCTAGTCATCATTCGGAATAAATTATTCATCATCAAGCCGTGGAAACCTAGTTTGAGTAATGTTGTGAATTGTGTGAAGGTTGTGCCAGTGTGGATCAAAATGTATAACATTCTGGTGGTAGCTTGGTCGAAGCGTGGTATAATTTGGTTGGCAACAAGAGTTGGTAAATTCTTGTGTACGGATACTAATACTGAAAGCATGAATAGACTCAAATACGCTAAACGCATGGTGCAAGTCTCTTCTCAGTCTCCACTACCGGACACTTTACCAGTACGAAACTTAGATGGTTCTACCTAATTTGTTAAAGTTTTCTTTCTCTAGAAACCGGAGCTATGCTTGCTTTGCAGTGTATTTGGACACTCAGCTAGAAAATGCCAAAGTCAGAAAGAAAAAGTGAGTGAAAAATCTGATAAAGATCTAGTTTGTTGTATAGGCACAAAAATCATAAAAAAGAAATTAGCAAGAAAAAGGAGAAAAGTAGTGCAGAATCTGATGTAGCTAAGAATGGTTGGTCTAACAGAGTGTTTCAACGTTCACGCAATGCCATTCCAACCAAGTCTAATACCTGGACCAAAGTAATCAAGAGGAAAAGTCTAGCTGGTTTTTTGTTTCAGATAGAGAGAAGGGGAAACAGGTTGTGGTTGATGTCACTCCTCCGGTGATAGTTGAAAATGTAGTAGGTACCTCTAATTCCTTCTCACAATTACCAGTGTATGAAGTGGATAACGCAGCACGGGACCTTAGCAATGAAATTGAAGATGGTAAGATTGAACCATTTAGTAAGAATGACAAGGGTGAAAGAAGAAAGGCCGATGCTTACGTGAGCACTGAAAATGTAAAATGCAAAAGTCTAATAAGTAAAAATGAAGTTTTACAACATAATACAAAGGTGGATGCTATATTTGAGAGGAAAACACAAGACAGTCAGAATGCTATTGTTGATGAAATTCTGTCCCAAGCATTTGGGACTCCAACAGCAAATACTGATGCATGTACAAGTGAGCTTAATCATGCAAGACTTATAGACAATAATTCTTTTATAATGCCGGATGTAACTAATGATGAGGAGCAGAAAGAGGTTCCTACTACATCAGCGTCGAGATGCATGGAAACAACTGAACATGTTGAACCTAATAATAAGCTCTTGCATCTAAACTCTTCAGGATTGACTGCTATTGAGTCTGCTAGATCTGCTCATATACGAGCTATCAACACTGACATAAAGGTTATCACAAACTGCCTACATACTGAGCTAGAAAAAAGTGAAGTAAACGCACCAGATTATCTACTAGTTGAGATGAAATTGGAGACTTTTAACACTTTCTGCTCAGGTATAGCATTTGACCAACTGCACACTGCACAGCTTGATTCAGTGTATGTGGTCTTTCAAAGAACCATAGCTAGCAGCAAGAAGAAAGAGAGAAAGTCGCCAACTATCACTGATAAATCAGCCAACTCATATGCGCACATAGCTCCCCTTTTTGCTTACAAGGCAAGGCCGCTAGATATCATCACAGATCAAGTGACAACAAGCTCCAATGAAAAAGCTGGACCTAAAACTCCTATTACTAGGAGTATGAAAAAGGAGATGCTGAGAAATATCAATGAGAAAGGATAACTTTTTAGGAACTATAGTTCCTAGGAGAAAAAATACGTAAAAAAATGTAATGTGATCTTGAAAACTCACCTGAACTCCCACATATTTCTTTTTTTTGAATAAAACACTGTAACGGATCACTATAAAAACTGGTCAGCCTTGCCCCCAAAAAAATTTATGTTTTCCGTTGTGTATTAACTTATCATTTTAAGATATTTCTGACGTGCTCTGATATATTCTTGTACTATGATGTAATTTTTTTTAATAGCAATGAAATGTTCTTTTTTTGTTTTATTCTGATGTATTATATCTCATAAGGGTTTAAGGATTTTTGGCTTTTGGATCGGACCTATGTGGCTTATGTTCGTTTCGAAAGGCTTGATTTTTTGAGTCATCATAGAAATAATCGATACAATCCAGGGAGGGTTTGGCCGGTCCTGATTCACATGAAGTCCATGTGAGGCTCTTGGTACGCTTATCTGAGAGATACGAGGATTGGGTATACCCCGGTTCCACTACGCCATAGATGGCCTATTGCAACAGAAATCCAAAGTGTTGCCAGCTAAAATGTTGCCACAATTATGCTGATTTTTTTTATTGCAAGGCACTCTTCGATGTGTTAGCATAAATATCAAGTTGTGTTGCAGTAGCTATAGTTTTATTCAAATTTAAAAAATTTAATAAAATTAACAATCCACGTGATAACAATCCAATGGTCTATGTTAGCAATTAGAAATCTGATTTTCCTTCTCCCTCTCAGCTCCTTTGCCCCTAAATTTTCATTTTCCCGCTGTAACCTAATTCACGTTATTTGGTTCTCTTTCGTTTTCCTTAAGAAAAAACAGGTCGATCAAAAACTATGGTTTTGACATGTCTTAACTCAATTCCATCATTTAATGAGGACTAGGTCTTCCATCGTCATGTTTCTCCAACGCCATCTCTCTTAACTTACTTCCTTCACCACCCCTTCGCTCCACTCCTTTTGTCTCCTCCCTGGTCTAGCTTTCGTCGTTTCAGTTGGTTCACTTGCTTTTCCACCTCTTTAACCCCAAAATCTCGCATTTATCACTAGATCTGTTATCACCTATCAATTTTCCCATCTGCCTTCCTCTCCTTTGTTCCATTTATTTACGGAGTTCCTAAGCCCGACTCTTAGCACAAGCCACTAAAGCGATCGCTTAGGGCATCAACAATTTGGGGATACCAAAATCCTTCGATCATTTACAGAAGCCCAAAAAAAATTTCTTGATTTGCAACAAATCATGAATTCTCGAGCGATGACGAGCCACGAACAGTGATGCGCAAACAGTCAATAATGATCATCGGGGTATTGACCAAAAAAAGCACCGCATGGTTGACACCGCCACAAGAAAGGCAATTTCATTTTCAGCGAATCAACCATTCAGCCTCAGGTGTGCACCGCATTACAGTTTTTTGTTTTTAATAAATGGATTTTTTATTTTAAGCACTAAATTAAAATTTTATTTCGATTAGTATACCAGTATATGGTTTACCGTTTAGGCAATTGCCGATTAACCCTACAATTATAATAGTTTTTTGTATGGCTTTTGATCTAGGAATTTGCCATTTGCCAAATTATCCTGGCAGCAGTACATCAGTTGTTTGTATTTGATTAATTGATATAGGCACAACAGTTGTTTGTATCTGATTAACTGATTTAGGCATAGAAAATTTGTGCCTTCAGCCTTCAATCTTCATCACAGCATCACCTATCTTCTGTCTAATACATGTGATTTGGATTTTCATTTTAGATAATTAGAGTTTATGTAACTATTTCTTATATATGAAAAATTATAAATTGTACATGGATTTCTTGATTTTGCACATAAATTGTTTGTATTTATATTTGAACATAGTTACAATGCTGTTGACGTAATTATACATTCTCTATACCCATGGGTTCAATGAGGGGTATAAGTAGACTAGTACATACCTATAATAATACATATTTTTATGAATTATAATGTATTCATCTAGGATAAATCATTTTATGTAACAAGATCACAGTCTATGACCCAAGGATATTATGAACTTAAACACAGTCAAACCCCAAGTACTGGTTTCATAGTATCTGGATATCTAATTAAAGACAAGATAATAATATTTACTTTAATATGATGGGATTTAGAAAGGAAGAAGTGGTGCAAATATGATGTTATGAAATGCCAAAAATCATTGACCGCATATTAAATATTTGCCTAACTATGAATAGGATGACTGGATGAGGACACCAGACTGTATATGTATTTTTATTACTGATATTTTGTGTCTTTGACTCGAAAATTGTTCTAAAAATGAAGTATATGAAGCTTGGATCAAATATCGACTTGTTACAAACAAATGGGAATAATATCAGGTAAACCACAATCCGTTCGTTTTTTTAGATATACAGAGTTGATGTGAATATATATTACATATCTCCTGCCTGTTCTTGGTAGAAAACTACGTAACGTATCCCTCTTTGGTTAGACGGACATTACAACACCCTCACTTGAACTCGTCCCAAGTTCGATTATTATTTTCGACTAGTCTATTTTAAAACAATGAAACAGTCAAGTTAGTGAACCATTTACACCATATTCTCAAAAGTTGAATCAGGACTGTATCCCCGAAGAATATGGTGTATGTTTAGTGACACATATGCTATTGTGGCAAACAAGCACAGTATATGTAAAGTAATAATGTTAAGTGATGTCAAATTTAAATGATATAACGACACACATTGTCCTCATTATAGCTGCATCTTTATATTTTGTGTCCAGGGTTGTTTGTTTGTTTCACTCTGTTATAGAATTTGCAACTGTTAGCTGTGTTCGGTCCCTATCTGGTTTGTAAAACAAAAAAGTTTGTTTTTACAAGAGAACTGTTCATGTTCTTCTCATAATTCATTGTAGTATGAGAGTATAAATGTATAATTTAGGAGTATAAACTATAAATCATAAAACTAGTTATAGTGGGTCCTTCTAGAGCTTTTCACATATTGAGCATTGGATTTTGAGTTTTAACGGTGCGTGCACTGTGACAACCTGAACTCCAATGGACCAAATTTTTTTCAAAATTCCAATCCTTCGAAACTAGGATTGGTTTGCTCTAGTATACTGCAGAAAAGATAGAGACATAAAATATGTCAGAGCTCAGAAAATATCTCACAGCAGAATAGATAAAATATAGTATAATCAAAACATAGCCTTACCGTATTATTAATAATGCCTAACCAGTATCCAAAGCTATCATGTCTCTGCCATAAATCTAACCTGCGAATATGTTACGATGAGGGGGGTCAGAACACAAGTTCTGGTGACTGGATTTAAACTATACACTTTGGATAATCCTACGTATACCGTTTAGTCATGTTATCTTATTTATTAGGTTACTTGGGTTATCAGCTCTCGAGTCTTACACACACATCGTACCCAATTACTTCCCAGTGGATTAACCTAATATAGTATATATGTAGCTACCCTCAATATTAAGGTACACCCCATGGTACCCCACTCACACAGTTTCCACCGCAACACTATCGAAATATACGCAGTCCCTTATCCTACGCCGTAGTGATGTACATATCTCTATATAACAATGTTAGATTCCGCATATATCTATCATTACTATGCTATGGAAACGCATGGAATGCCATCTTAGTTCGAATCAGAATTCATACCGGTGTAATGCCCTCAAGTCTACGATACGCCACCCAAAGCTGACATGCATGTATCTAGATTGTCCACCATACATATCTTCAATTGTAGCTCGATGCCTCAATCACACTCCTTTTATGTGCACCGAGTTCCATGGCAGGGCGATACAAGAAACACGGAACTTGGTCGGGAGCTTTTCCATATCTTTATAGGCCAATCTTTATGAGCTTCTATAGATATTCCTAAGGTTTTTTTCACGATGTCTATGGCCCCACCTAGACCCCTCCCTCAACTAGTAAAGACTACAAGAGCTAAGCGACATGCCCCTAATAACAAACAATCTAAACATCCATTTGGCGTCCCCCCTCAACCCTTAACCCAAAAGTGAAGGGTGAATGGTATCTTGGGTTTGGCTCTAGTCTTTTCGCATCCCACTGGCTGCCGATGTCAGTTGTCCGATGATCTACTATCCTTATTGGTCGTGACCCTCCACCTCCCCGTTGAGGCAACTGCCGAATCACCCTGGTGCCATCGCGTCACAACATTTTAGCTGCATAACTACTTCTGCAGTCAAGGCCCACCCACCTAGTAGTTACGCACAGACCCAACCTCTGCGAGAACAGCCTAAGACAACTGTCACCGCATAGAGGACTACTAGGAGCACCTTACATACCTCAAGAAGCCACATACTTCCCCTTCCAGTCTTTTGGAGCCGTCAAAAGAATCAGATGAATGTGCGCTCCCCTCGTGCCTTATAACATCTCGATGATCTACCCCGTTGGGTTATTCACCATCAAACGTACGGATTGGCCCAAGCGCCTCACTTTAATATGTTGTTAGACCCTATGTCTAAACATTCTTTTACGCGCTTTCTTTTCCTTACCAGGTTTCCTTTTAAGTTGGTTATTCCTATTGACATTGAATTCTTCATTAGTTACCAAGTTCCTCTCATTTATTAATTTCAGTTATAACTTAACCCATTTAAGTTTATTAATAAGCCCACAACATGTTATTCTCCAGATTGTGGCCCAAAGTCTGTAATCCGCAGTCTCTTTCATTTTCTTGTTTGATTTCATTATTACACTAACATGTTTTACTTAATATGTAATTAAGTATATCTCAATTCACATGTTTTCCAATTAACATGTCACTTACCATTTATGATTAATTATAACTTATTTCATTTCGCAAGTTTTCCTCATCATTTCTCATTTAATCATAACTCCACTTTACACCATCAATACAACTTATCGTTGTTTATTTATTAGCATAGTTTTATTAACTAAGGCCCATTAATAAGTTTCTCTACCCATTTATTATAACTTATAGTATAATTTCCCCTTGTCCCTAGGACAAGTCTGAACATGTTATTCTTATCAGTGGGTTTCAGACCTCCAAGTTTATGGATTATTTAATTCATAATTAAGTACAATACATTTTCCTCCTTTTCTTAATTGGTCTCGGGTTTTTCCCTTTACTGATTAATTAATTTACAATTAAGTGTCCCTTAATTCAATTCACCAGTTATCCCATTCCCTTACTAGTTTATTATAACCTAAGTTATAATATTCACTTGTCCCTAGGACAAGTCGACCTATTATACAACATTTTCATTAATGTCATTTATTTATAATAGGTTATTATAATTCCCCTTTTAAACCATTTACTGATGTGAACCATTATTCTTCATTCACCATAATATATATTCCTTATTATATTAAGGAAAACACTTCAAGCACCTTTTCAGTTTGATAGAAGGAATCAATGATTTATTTTCATAACGTATCCCCATCTAAATCTGTGGTAGCAATTAATTTCTTTACTTTTCTTTATTTACTGTGGGTTACTTGCAATAATGTTCTCAGAAATAGGTCATTTAGGGAAATACATCACTTTTCCTTCTCATCACACTAACTTGGTTCATTACATCCCTTCCTTTCTTATTTTCTGAGTTAGACATTTAATTACCATTATTTCCATTTATTCATAGCTTATTATATATATATAAGCACTAGACCTCTCACATTAAGCCTACACTTGTGGACACTGGATTTGTCGGGCGGGTCTGGGCAGTCATCTACCACAAATTGATTTAACTTCATGTCTTAGCACCATTACATGTTTTTAATTTTGCACTTAGACTCCTCACATTAGATTTACCACTTGTGAATGCTTGATATGTCGGGCAGTTCCGGGCAGACTTCTTTCACATGTGCGATCTATCCTCGTGTCTAAGAGTATTACAGTGTCAAATTACTATGAATCTAGGCATGTTCGATCTTTAACAATTATTCCCATTTCATGAAAATTTTAGGCATATTATTCTTTTTACTGCAATCTAGTTTACAGTAATCTAATTTACATGTCATCCAATTTTTCCTATATTTTGTCGCATGTCCTTTTCAACATATGTTTAATTCTATTTTGACATGTAAACATTCAATCGGGTAATTATTTAAATCCGACAAGTTAAACATGTCGTTCAATCAATAATATGCCCCAAGTGAATCATATAATTATAACATTAGTAATCATTGCCTGTTGACGGCATAAAATGCCGTAAATACCAAAGATTCCAATTACTAGGAATAGTTAATTTGGTCGCACAGACAAGAGTAGAAAAGCAGTAAATAACACAAGAGATTTATATTGGTTCGGCCTAGTGAGGGGCCCATGTTGTAACACCCGACGTCCGTTAATATCACTCACTAAGGGAATGCATTAACTTTCATGGTGCGTTATAAGAGTATTGAACAAAACATCACAATGCATATATATAATGGTACTTAAAAATTCAAAATTTATTCATTGCAGCGGAAAAGCAAAACATGTTTGGTTAGAACATCAAAACCACATACTAAAGCCAAGTACACAAATATCCATCTTGAACAAAATTATTATCAGAGTACATAAAAGCAAAACCATAATCCCACTCCAAATAGCCAAAATGAAAAAGAGATAAAGCTGAGCATTAATTTCAACACTTCCAAGCACTTCAAGAAGAAAGAGATCCAAGTCAAGCTTCACTAATCCCACCCTGAGGACCTGGGGGGGGAGGGAAGAAAAGAGGTAAAACAAAAAGGGGTCAGACATAAGTCTGGCGAGCCTAGTGACTTTGACAATATAATCGGTAAAGTAACAAGATAAGAACATAAACTGGATATAAGAGATGACTGTAACATAAGCAGATGTGATAAGGTAAACAAGGTAAGCAAGATAGAACATCGACTGCGCTTCTAACCACTATACGATATGCTCTGCACCGTACCAACATACTAGTTACATATTAAGAGATGATCCCTCCCTACTAATCATCATAATGGTAGCTTCGTGTACTCCTAGCTGCTCTCGTAGGTGCCCCACTTGCTCCTACCACCACTAATTGTACCCACTACCCTTTCCCTTCGATCGGCTCCCTAAACTCGTAGAAACCTATGCTGGTCCCATAATAGGGTGTATCACTCCCTAAGGTGGCAACCCCGATACTACTGAAATGCACAGTTTATACCTACACGACGCAACAACGTCTTACCTACCAGCCCGGACCCACGCACGCACATGACTCCATTTGACTTGCACTGCCATCGCTAATTCTTTATTGACCTCTTACAATCAACCCCAATAAGTGTGTCCCTGTCCTTGACCTAGTTCGAGCTCATATAGATAGTAAAGTGGGTTACTGGTTGAAAAGGGTCCACCCACTTGACACAAGATTCCCTCCTAAGCTTGGTTCCCACTTGGAATTCCCACTTAACCCCTCTTTATCCCCATGTCTAATCACATGTCTCATCTTGGTTAAGTGCTTTATTATGTTTCACATGCTACCCATGTTACCCACTTAACCCTTTATCATCCCCATGTCCAATCACATGTCTTATCTTGGTTATGTGTTCATTAATTCATTATAACCATAATCTTGCAAGACCTCCCATATTAGATTACTGTTTTGGGGTTGCTGGATTTGCCGGGCGGTTCCGGGCAGGCTTATACCGCAATCCGAATCTAACCTTGTGTCTTTGCATTATTACGCATCTAGTTTCTGCCTTTGACCTCTCATGTTAGATTACCAATTTATGGTTATTGGATATGCCGGGCGATTCCAGGCAGGCTTATACCGCAATCCGAATCTAACCTCATGTCTTAGGCATTCATTATCACTTTCTTGATTCAAGTCCCAATTTCAAATCTTTGGATTATAATATATTCCAATTACCCATAATTTCCAATCTAAATTATGTTTATAATCTCAAGTACCAAATTATGCCCAAAGCCATTTTCATAGTTATTTAAAATTTATTCCAAATCTAATGTATACAAGTCATACTCAATTATGCCCAAACCAATTTTCCATATTCATCAATAATTTATGCCAAATCTCATTTTATTGCGTATTTCCCAAACTTTTCCCAATCGTTCCAATGTTATTCGTACGTAAATATCAATGCAATATGTTAGGCTCGAAGTTAGCCTAATCTCATAAAGAAATGGAAAAGAAGAAGGGAAGAGAATCAAAACATCAAAACTGGCATAAACATATAAATGAGCATGTGAAATGATCAACGACAAAGTAGATCAGATAGGCATATGATAATAGTAATTGGGTACGAATCTAAAGGATAACAAATTACAAAACTTGATATGATTTATCTTATTTGCATGCATATACATCAGATCCAATTTACAATCCTATCACAATTACTTTTTAATTCAATTATATGTGAAAGTAACATAGACTCATAGCGATAGAATTCGTAGAAAAGGGTAGGTGTTGTTGTAGAAATTCTGATCTTGAATAATCTCTACTTTGATTTGTAGATCCGATCTTCTAATTGGAATACTCATATTCTGATTTGTTTTGGTGGAGAAGAAAGGCTAATTTAGGTTAGAGCAGCATGGAGGAGCCATGGATGATAACAATGAGATTAGGGTTAGGTTTAGGTGTTTATTTATAAATGTATTAGGTTAATTACGGCCTTTAGATTATATTAGAGACCATCTGAACCACTCAGATTAAAAAGACACATCATCCAGCCAATCCTAGAGAGACACGCCATCAATGGAACTCTCCAGAATTCTGTAGATTCTGGCTCGGCCTCCGCGCACTTCCCAGGTGCGCCAGTGCAATTTTCTTCTGGCTCACTTCACAAGTGCGCTAGTTATCCTGGCCTGTTTTCTGATTTTTCTGCCATACTTCCATCGTCCATAACTCCTTCATAAGGTATCCGTTTTATGCAAACTCGGAATCTATCTCAAGAAGAATTCCGAGACAAATGTAATAGCATAACCCGTTTCACTTAATTATTCTTTTAAAAATTAATTATTCTTTAATTATCCCTTACGTTATGCTTTAAAATTACGGGGTGTTACTTTCCCCCTACTTGAAGGATTTCGTCCCTGAAATCTCAAAGTAGAAAGGAATGTATGTCCTACCATCCGTCATCCATCTACTCATCCATCAATCAAGGGCATCCATTTTCCTTAAAAGATTTCTAATGCCTTCATGAACACATGCAAAGTGTGTGTATATGTCCTTATCTAACGCAAAATTAGGCGGCCTACTGATTCAATTGACCTCCTTAATGCAAAACATGATAGTGTCATGCGTCCATTATGTATGCAAAAGAATCCTAATGATACATATCATTTCTATATAAGTGCACGACCATTCATGCAAGTGCAGCATCCATATGATAACACATTCAATATACATCCATTAATTTAAATATGAACACTCACCCATATGCAATATGAAAGTGATTGAGCTGATCTAGTGCCTAATGTGTGTGTAAATGCATCCACGAGCAACCACTAGCAAACACTTACATTCACTTGCATCCACCAAACATAACATGTCTCAAACACATGTTTACAACCATAGGATTTCTACCTAAAGATCGAAGATATAATCGAGAGAATACACTAAATGATAGAACAAGTATTAACAAAGCGGTAGAAAAAGGAGAAGTTAAGAACATACCCTCAAAAAGGAACGGGTACGATGCATGTATCTTATCTTCCGTTTCCCAAGTCGCGTCTCCTTGATCATTTCCCCATTGGACTTTAACCAACTTGACCTCTCGGTTGCGTAACATCTTGACTTCCGATTCAAGGATGCATGTAGGAACTCGTCTAACCGTGGCATATCACTCTACTTCCACTTCTCTAAGCATGCTCGGCTCCACTATTTCCGCAGTATCATGTAAACACTTCCTCAAATGCGACACGTGAAATACATCATGAACACCACTAAGCTTCTTAGGCAACTTTACTCTATAGGCCATCTGTCCAATTCTTTCTGTAATGGGGAATGGCCCTGCAAATCTTGGTGCCAATTTCCCTACAGATCCAAAACGAACCACATTCCTCAATGGTGATACTTTAATAAAAACCGTGTCTCCCACATCGAACTCAAGATCGGTTCGTCTCTTATCAGCGTATGACTTTTGCCGGTCTTGTGCCATCTTCATGCGTCTTCGAATCAAGTCTATCTTCTCCGAAGTTTCTCTAACCATCCCGGGCCTAAGCAAAATCTTATCCGTAGATTCCCACCAACAAGTCGGTGATCGACAAGGTCGTCCATATAGAGCTTCAAAAGGTTCCATGCCAATACTAGTCTAATAGCTGTTGTTGTAGGCAAACTCTACTAATGGAAGGTGTTCCTCCCATGTCCCTCCAAAGTCCAAGATGCATAATCTCAAAAGATCTTCTAGAATTCAATTCACTCTTTCTGTTTGGCCATCCGTCTAAGGGTGATAAGCGGTGCTCGAACACAATTTTGTTCCTACCGCCTCTTGCAAGATCTTCCAAAACTCACTAGTGAAAACGGGATCTAGATTTCTTACAATACTAGAAGGTATGTCGTGTAGACGAACTATCTCTCGGAGATAAACATATGCTAACCATGTCGTTGTTCTTTTACTCTTAACGGGAATGAAATGGGCGCTCTTGGTAAGTCTATCTACTACTACATAAATCCCCGTATTACCTTTCCTTGACCTCGGCAACCCATCAACGAAATCCATGGAAACACTTTCCCATTTCCACTGTGGAACCTCTAAAGGGTGAAGCAAACCACCAGGCATCTTTTTCTCAGCCTTAACTTGTTGTCACACTAAGCATCTAGAAATGAACCAGCCACATCCTTCTTCATTCTAGCCCAAAAGAAAACTCGCTTCATGTCCCTATACATCTTGTCACCACCGGGATGTATGGTCATCTTAGAACGATGTGCTTCTTCAAGGATTGTCCTTGTCAAACTCTCGCCTCGTGATACATAAAGTCTCTCATCCCTACGCAACCAACCTTTTTCATCTATATTATACCTACTAAGATGGCTTGAAGACTCCCCTCTTATGATCTTGTCTACTATCTCTATCAGCTACAGGTCATCTCGTTGTGCCACACCTATTTGTCCCAAAAGCGTAGGTCGCACCTCTAATGACGCCAACAAATCGGGTACATAATCGATAGAGGGTCTAAAGTCAAAGGTAGATATATACTCTAAACTTTGCCGCTCGACAAACAGAGGAATCAAAGTCAACTTCTTTCTACTTAAGGCGTCAACTACAATGTTACCCTTGCCAAGGGTATACGCAATCTCAAAATCGTGGGATGTTAAGAACTCCATCCACCTCTGTTGCCTTAAGTTTAAACCTTTTTGAGAGAACAAGTAATTTAGGGACTTATAGTCTATATACAACTCAAACCTCTCACCAAGCAAGTAATGGCTCCAAGATTTAATCGCAAAAACTATGGCAGCTAATTCTAAGTCGTGGGTAGGGTAATCCTTCTCATGGACCTTCAACTGCCTTCCACCATAACATATCACCCTTCCCTCTTGCATCAAAACTGCGCCAAGCCCTATCCTGAAAGCATCGGTATACACTGTGAACAGTTTACTCCCATCCGACAAAACTAAAACTGGAGCTGTCGTCAATGCTCTCTTCAATCGTTGAAAATCATCGTCACAGTCAACATCCCAAGAAAAGGTCAAATTCTTTTTCATCAACCGAGTAAGTGGGGCTGATATCTTAGCAAAGTCCTTGATGAACTTTCTATAATAGCCCGCCAAACCAAGAAAACTTCTTACTTCTGTTGCATTCTTAGGAATCTTCCAATCTTGGATTGCTATCACCTTTGTGGGATCCACTGCTATCCCTTCTTTAGAGACCACGTGCCCTAAGAACCTCACTTCCTTCCTCCAAAAATCGCATTTGGAGAACTTGGCCTTGAGTTGATGTGCTCAAAGGGTCTCTAAGACTTCCTTTAGATGTAAGGCATGCTCTTCCTTGCTTCTAGAGAAGATCAGGGTATCATCCACAAAGACTACCATGAACTTGTTTAGAAACTCCCTAAACATCCTGCTCATTAGGTCCATGAAATATGTGGGTGCATTCGTCAAACCAAAAGGCATGACGAGCCATTCAAAGAAACTATCTGGAGTTCTAAATGCAGTCTTATCTATGCTGTCCTCAGCCACCATTAGCTGATGAAATCCTGTAGCTAAATCCAACTGCGAGAAAACCGAAGCACCAACCAACTGATCGAACAAGTCATCTATCCTCGATAATGCGTGTCTGTTCTTCTTCTGAGCTTATTCAGCTCGCTATAGTCCACGCACAATCTGAGCGAACCATCTGCCTTCGTGGCAAAAATAACTGGAGCACCCCACTCCGAGATACTACTTCTTATGAACCCTTTCTCAAGCAACTCTTTCACTTGTTTACTAAGCTCCCTCCTTTCTCTTGGGGCCATGTCGCACACAGATAATGCAATTGGCTTTGCATTTTCCACTAAGTATATACAGAAATATATCTTGCGTTTTGGAGGTAAGCCCCTGACCTCCTCAAAGACATCTACATACTCACAGACTACTTGAACAGATTGCAAATCATCAATAGGTGTGTCAAGAGATTCTAGGTAGCTAAGCATAACAAAACCCTTAGGGTCGCATGAGATATTGAGAGTATTCCCCAAACTAGTCAATAGTCTAACTACACTCTTTTCATAGTCGAGAATGGCACCATACCTGGCTAGGCAATCCATCCCTAGAGTCAACCCATAGCATGTGAAACCAAGCACATAAGCGTTGCATTCGAACTCAACGCCATACACAGATATTCTCAAATTCTGACATAACATAGACAAATGAGTTGTACCCCTAATAGGATTTGGGACAACAACAGGATGCACTACTATACTAGTATCTAGGTGCAAAGATTCAACAACAGAAACAGATATAAATGAATGTGAAGCGCTAGAATCAAACAAAGTACGTACAGGATGATCGAAAAGGAAAATCAAACTTTCAACAGAAATGTTCCTACCTCTCTCTTGCGTAGCTGCCATGAGAGCATGAACCTTCCCTCCAGAAGTTGATCTTGTCCTCTATCCTTGCCCTTGTCCTTGCCTCCTTGGGCAGTCTTTAATCATATGTCCTGCCTCACCACATTAGAAGCAACCATTTCTCTTCTTCTTCCTACAGTCCTTCTTCAAATGGCCAGGTATTCTACAATTGTGACACTTTCTTTTCTCTGAGCCCCTGTTATCCATACCGCCCTTCTTTTGTTGTTGTTGTGCCTTCTTTGGATCCCTTTTCTTATCCTGTGCATTTGCACCTTTCTCCTCTTCGTGTATCAACGCCATATCAACAAGATTCTCGAAAGTAGCCCCCATGGGATGTGGGATATAGCCAACCCGTGTAATGGTTCATTCAGACCCTTAGCAAATCTGAAGGCCTTTTTATGTGGCATATTAACTAATTCCATACCAAATCTTGCTAACTGGTTAAACTTGTTAACGTACTCCTTCACAGACAAACTCCCTTGTTAAAAAGCCAAGAACCTCTCCATGTATAAACTCTCCTCTGCTTGTGAAAGAAATTTCAACTTGATCCTTTGTCTAAATCCATCCACGTCTCCATTGCACGTCCTCCACTAGTTACTTCCCACCAAAAGTAAGCTTCATCCTTCTTCAACCAAGCAGCTAGATGAACCTTCCTTCCATCTTCTATTTCAAAGATAGCAAACAAGTCCTCCACTTCCTTGAGCCATTTCGAGCCTCAACAAATGTCTCAATTCCATAAAACGGTTTTCTGCCCATCGCACGGAAGTCTTTGCATATCTTAGAAAAAGCATCTACACGAGGAGGAGGAGGAGGAGCAGCTGCAGCTGGGGGATGAAGAACGTGTGCTGGGCCTGCAGCAGTGGCCTAGCCTCTAGAAACCTTCTGAACCAGCCTGGTATCTGTACGCCCTTGGGTATATCGGGTTCCCCAGACATGCTGAAAGGAAAAAGGAAGAGGTTAAAAAACAGAGAATCAAAAGAAAGATATATGGCTTCTGGGGATTATGTTTTTCATAATAAACTTTTCTCTTGAAAATACCTTCTTTAAAACATGTTTTTGAAAATGGTTTTCAAAATCTTTTATCTGTTCTAGTAACCTTTAGCTCTGATACCACGTGTAACACCCCACGTTCGTTAATATCACTCACTAAGGGAATGCATTAACTTTCATGGAGCGTTATAAGAGTATAACAAGGACATACCATTTTTTGAAAATGGCGTCTCTTCTTTCATCGTCTTCTTGGAGAAATTATCGAACAAATCCTCAGTTCTTTCCTCCGATCTATCAATCTATAGCATCGCGAAATTCTCAAGGGTGCTATCGATGTGGGGATATCAGACATATTGCGAATAGCTGTAGGAACAAAATTCGATGTTATAACTGCGGTGGATTGGGGCATCGAAGGAGTAATTGCGTGAGTTTCTTAAAGGAGTCACAATCAAATGCTGATTTGGGGAAGAATTCTTTTAACATATGCTCTAAAAGTGAAATCGAGGGCTCGAGGCAGATTAAAAATCCTAATTTTGTTACCGCACATCACAAGATTTTGGGTTCGGGCTTGATTTTACTAAAGAATTGCATCAGCCTTGTGGATCAGATTAAAATTGTCAAAAGTTGTCAAGATTTGGGGATAGGAGAAGGAGGATTTTATAGACCGGGGTATGGGAGTGGTGCAAAACTTAATTTGCACATGATGTGTTTGGGAAAATGTTGGAACCCGCAGTTGAAGGGTTATGAAGAACGAAGATCTATTGATGGTGCCTTGCCTCCGAGGATTCCTGATGAGATGTTAAAGCTGGTCAGTGATCATCTCACCATTGCACACAAAGTGATTGTGGAAAATAATGGAAGACTGGAGGATCTTCCGCTAATGGTACCTGATATTTGTATTGTTAATTTCTACAATCTGGATGGGAAGCTAGGTCTACATCAAGACAAAGATGAAAGTCTGGATAGTCTGAAGGCTGGCCTACCTGTTGTTTCTTTCTCCATCGGGGATTCGGCGGATTTTCTATACAGGGAGGAGAATACTGGAGGAACAGTTAGGAAGGTGCTTCTTGAGTCAGGTGATGTGTTAATTTTTGGTGGTAAATCGAGAGGGATTTTTCATGGCATTGATTGTATTCATAAGAACACGGCTCCTGCCGAGTTAATTGAGAAGACGTCTATGAAGGCTGGACGATTGAATTTAACCTTCAGACAGAATAATCTTCTCGATAATGTTGTAACAGGTAACATCATTCCATCTTCGTCTATTGATAATTCAAGAAATCAGTATTCTTATGCGGAGATGGTAAAAAAGGTTCCAGTTTCTGTAAGTAACAATTTTGTAGTGAATAATACCTCTCGGATGAAAAAGGCTGGGGTTAGATCTTGCTTTAAGTGTGGAGAATTTTCCCACTTAGCGAATGAATGTCGTAATGGAACTCGTTGCTTCGAGTGTGGTGGTTTGGGTCACCGTAAGAGCAATTGTCCTGGGCGGTTTAGAGGGAAATCTATCTTTGACATCATGCATTTCAATTGTACGAGATTATGTCAGAATCTAAATTCAATCATAGACCTCTTTGCTACTGATTTTCATGAAAAGCAAAATGATGGGGCTTATTTGCTTTTGTTGTTGGGATATCATTTGGAGGGGCTAGTCGACGGAATATTGTGGTGTAGGAGGTTGATTTTCGAAGCTGTGTTCCCTCCTTTGCCATGTCCATTGACGAGGCAGGAACATGCGATGGCTTTTTGTATAAATTTTCTGAAATTCCGCAAGTTATATTCTAATTCGACAGTGAGGAATAAGAGGAGGGTCTGTATATTACTAGATGAGGCTTTGAAGCACTTTGATGTGATCAATACGGCAATTAATTGTGATAGGAGTGCTGTGGTTTATCAGGAATTTGCTAATAATGATTACAAGGATGTGGGTTTTCATTCACAACACAGCAAGTTGAGACATTCGAAGTTCGCAAGTGTGGAGGAAGCGGGTATGGTTGACAGTGAGGGTGTGGTCAATGAAGATATTATGGTGGGTACTGTGGGCTTTTTTGTGAAAACTCATCATGGAGATTCTATGCTATTGGATCCTGTTGTAATGAACTATATGGGGCTCAATGTTGAATTTCGGCTCTTTGATCGTTTGGACAGTAAGGGTGAGAGGGCAAGCTAATTGATGACAGGGGATGACTTAATTGATATGAATGGATTTGTCACTGTGGATCAGCATTACAGCCCGGAAGTGGAAGGGAAGGTAAATTCGAGTGTGGCGGATGACATTACACTTAGGAACTATTTTGGAGTGTTGGAGGACTTCGAGGTGGAGATTGATTCTGCTTTACCAGTAGATGAATCTGCATATATAACAGGTAATTCAAGTAATGAGGGAGTTTTCCAGAAGGTCTCTAATTCAAAACGAAATGGTTTCAAAGTTAAACGTGTTAAAGTAGGGAGGCTTGTATCTAGTGCTAAACCAGGCGTAAGCCTGAGGTCCCTTTCTTTAGCTAGCAAGGGTAGTGGTGTGAAAAGGTTGGATGGTCGTGGAGTGATGGGTGGCCGAAGCTGTATGTCAGTAGTTGGAGATTATGTGATGCACTCGGGGTATTCTCGTAGTGATTGGACAGTGGTAGAATTGATATCTTCATATGTTGGTGGTGCTGTTTCGGTTGCATGGGCTAGTACTGGGGGTTTGATTCTGATCAGTATGATGGATCAAAGGCTGTGCTCTTTATTTGTGAGGCCTGGTTACAGTGTGTACTCTCTAATAAATGTTGTAGTTAGAACTGATACTATTTCGGTCGTTGTTCCTGGTTTTGTTCATAGTATTGGAACGAGTGGTTCTAGTGATGTTCCTTCATCATCGACTCGGAGTATGGACGCTTCCTCCTCTGCATTTCGAAGGAGAAGATGTAGGAGGGTTTTACCCAGCTCTGGATTGGTTCGCCGTAGCGCTAGGATCAGATACAGTTCTTCATCTTCTAGAGGTAAGGTCCCAAATTCGACTGCTAGTAGTAGTGGTATGGATTTGGGCTCAGGTATATCTCAGACTTTTGGTAGTGCATATACTCCTTTTGCTTTAAGTAACCTTACGACGAGTCAGTTATTTGATCTTGCGAATGATACTGGTTTCATTTTTTCTGATATTGAGGTTGATGCCGAGTATATTAGGAGTAGGGAATTAGAGCGAGTTTCTTCCTTGCGAAGATGAGGATATTGAGTTGGAACGTTAGGGGTCTTAATAAACCTAAAAAACGGGCTAAAGTTAGGTCTTTTTTTAGAGATAATCACATTGATATTGTTTTACTTCAAGAGACAAAAGTTGAATGTCCAGATTTTAGATTCTATATTAGTCTATGAGGATCCCTTTTCCGTAACTGGTCTTGTCTTCCGGCAGTTGGTACTGCCGGAGGAATTATGATAGGTTGGAAAGATAGTCAATACAGACTGGTACTTGAGTATCCAAAATTACATTCTTTACATATTATTTTACAATCCCTTTCTGATAATTCTTTTTTGGGCATCACAAATGTGTATGGCCCTCACACTAAGGAGGAAAGGAGAATCCTATGGGATGAGTGTTCTAGTTTCAGGAATCTTTCCCCTAATCTTTGGATTGTGGGGGGGGATTTTAATGTCACCAGATTTTTAGGAGAGAGATCACCACGGGAAGGTGATTTCTCTGATATGGAGGAATTTAATGACTTTATTTTAGACAATAATCTAATTGAGATTCCTCTTGAAAATAGATTGTTCACTTGGTCGAATGTCCGGGATAGCCCTTCCTTTGCACTATTAGATAGATTCCTAATTAGTCCTGAGACAGAGGATAGATATTCGATTTGTAAAGTCAAGGGATTACCTTTTTTACTCTCTGACCATTGCCCTATCGTTCTCACGTGTAATTCGAACATTTCAATTAGTAGTAGTTTTAAGTTCGAAAAAATGTGGTTATTGGATCATAGTTTCATTAATCTTGTTTCCATGAAATGGAAGGCATTGTTTTATTTTAATAATATTTATAGAGGTAATTCTGCTAAGATTTATGTGGCGAAGTTAGGGAAGTTGAGATTCTTTCTTAAGCGTTGGAATAAATATATCTTTGGGAATGTAAGATTTAAAAAAGATAAGATAATGTGTGAACTGTTAGAGTTAGATAAAATTAGTGAAACTAGGATCCTTAATTCCACTGAGAAAGATAGATACTGTAATTTTAATCAAGATCTTAAACAGATTCTAGTAAAAGAAGAGACCATGTGGAGGCAAAGGTCTCGCAAACAATGGATCAAGGAAGGAGATAATAACACAAAGTTTTTCCATAGTGTGGCTAATTGGAGGAGACGTGAAAATACGATTCATTCGATTACTGTAAATGATGTTGAACTGACTATACAGAAGGATCTAAATGAAGCTTTCACTAGATATTATAATCAGATTTTCGGTTCTAAGTTTAAGAGAAGAACTAATGTTAGATGGAATGATTTATATCCTCCCGATTCTAGGGTAAGTCTTGTAGATTTGGATAAACCTTTTTCGGAGCAGGAGATTTGGAAGGCAATTAGTGATATGCCAAGTGACAAAGCTCCTAGTCCTGACGGTTTCTCTGTTAATTTTTACAAACAATTTTGGGAAGTCTTGAAGTTTGATATTATTGAATTATTTAATGAATTTTATAGTGGTGAATTGCGTTTAGGTAGTTTTAATTTCGCCAACGTTATACTTATTCATAAGAGAGAGGGGGCCAATTCCCTTAAGGATTTTAGACCTATCTCTCTTATTAATGTTTCTGTCAAAATCATATCTAAAGTTTTAGCAAATAGGTTGAGTAGCAAGATGAATGACCTTATTGATGACTCTCAAACAGCTTTTATTAAAGGTAGGAATATAGTAGATGGTGTGGCAGCAGTTCAGGAATATATTAACGTCTGTTGTAAGAACAATATAACATGTGCCATCTTGAAACTAGACTTTAAGAAGGCATTCGATTCAATTGATTGGGACTTTGTATGTGAATTATGTCTTGCTAGGGGTTTTAGTATTAGATGGACTAACTGGATCATGTTGTTACTTAGATCCGGTTGTTCCAGTATTGTTGTTAATGGGGTATTAGGTAAGAAGATACAATCTAAGAGAGGACTTAGACAAGGCGATCCTTTATCGCCTTTTCTATTTAATTTAGCAGTTGACGTCTTCTCAAAAATTATTAAGAGAGCTGGGAGTTTAGGTATTCTAGGTAGAGTTGGGAATGAGGAATTTAACAATGAATTATCAATCCTTCAATTTGCGGATGATACTTTGTTATTTTCTTCTCATCTGCCAGAGCATATTACTGCTCTTAAATTTATACTTTACGGCTTTGAGATGTTATCTGGACTAAGTATTAATTTTAATAAGAGTGCAGTGATGGTCATTAATGATTTTAACAATATAGAGAATTTAGTGGCTAGCACTTTGAACTGTTCAACTATGAAATTTCCTTTCGATTATTTAGGTTTTAAAATAAGACCGTCAAAGCTTAAAAAGGAAGACTGGATAGTCATCATTGATAAGATTAGTAGTAGACTATCTAACTGGAACAATAGATTCCTGTCCAGAGCAGGTAGATTAGTTCTAGTTAATTCAGTTTTATCAGCTATCCCCTCTTATTGGATGGCGGTTCATAGATTTCCCAAATGGGTAATTGAGAAAATTGATAGGATTAGACGTAATTATCTTTGGAATGGGGATTCTAGTTGTAGTAGTTATAAATGTCTAGTTAGCTGGGAAATATGCTGTAAATCTAAGATTGAGGGGGGCTTGGGAATCATTAATCTAAAAATTTTAACTCTGCTTTACTTGCTAAATGGTTATGGAAATATAGATGTCCAGAAGTGAAGTCTTCTTGGAAGTCTATTGTTTCCAAATCTTATTATTCAAGTGGAGAATTTTTTATTGGTAATGGTGGTAGTTGGGATAATAAATTATCTCATTTTTGGAAATCCGTTTTGAATTGTTTTGATTTTTTAAATATAGGATGCAAAGTGTTAGTTCATTCAGGTAACCTTACTTATTTTTGGCATGATGCTTGGATATCAAGTGTGCCACTAAAAATTGAATTTAATAAGCTCTTTAATATAAGTAGATTTAAGAATGCTTTAATTAAGGATGTCTACAGAGCTGAATTAGATCCCCCATGGGAATTCTCCTTTGATAATATATTGGAGGAAGATATACTAAGACAATTGGCCTTACTTAAAGCCAAATTAGCATTGTACCATATAGATATTAATAGTGATTCTATTAGCTGGGCCATGGATAAGAGTTTAGTTTACACTGTTAACTCCATGTATAGTTTTATTAATTTCTCTGGTATATCATTTTACCCCTTTAAATTCCTATGGAAATCTAATTCAATACCTAAAGCAAAATTTCTAATGTGGTTGATCGTACATAAGAAGCTTAATACGATTGAGATGTTAAAAAGGAAAAATGTCATATTTGATAAGAAATGTTGTTTTTGTAATTCAGGAGATGAGGACGTAGATCACTTATTCTTTTATTGTTACTTTACCTCTTCTATTTTCAATATGATAATTAGGATTTTTACTTTTGATTGTTTTAATTCCCCTAGTAATTGTATTGACTATTGGAATTGTTATAGATTAAGATACAAATCTAGACAAAAATACATATTAGATTCGTTAGTTTTATTCATTAGTTGGTTCATTTGGGTTGAGAGGAACCAGAGAATTTTCCATTCAACCTCTGTATCAAAGGATAATTTAATCATCAACATAGTAAATTTCTGTTTGTCATGGATGTCCAATTCGCACTATAAACTATTTGGTAAATTTCAATTTGGGCGTTTTTTGTTAAAAGTAAGATCTAACCTGAGTTTATTCATTCGTATTAATAGCTATTTTAGATGTAATAGACCTCGTCTGGGATGTTGATTTCGGTTTTTGGTTGTTATTTTCCTCTCGCTTGTCTGTTCTTATGTTTTTCTCTTTAAACATATATATATGGTTAGATGCCTATATATATATATATATATATATATATATATATATATGTATAGTTATTTACTCATATATATGTGTAAGTTACTGATAATTTTGTTTCAGTTTTTCAGATTACAGGTGGTTGATGAAACTGTAGAGTTATTGGAGTTGCGGCTTTGGATTGATCGTTTTAGTTATACTTTGTTTTAGTTATATTAGTAGTTGTGGTCGAGGGGTGTTTGTATTTTTTGTGATTTGCTTCACCTCTTATTATACACATAGATTGTTAAATGTATGGGAATAGATATACTTCTTATCGGGTGGTGGCCTTGCCGGAATTCGATAATGAAGTATGATGGGTGGTGGCCTTGCCGGAACTCATCTATCTATTATCCCCTGCATTACTATGTGAGACTATCGTTCTGGGTCTGTATTGGTTACCTTGTATTACATCTTTTATATATATATATATATATATGTGTGTGTGTGTGTGTGTGTGTGTGTTTGTGTGTGTGTGTGTGCTCTCTTCCTTTTGGAAGATCACACATCTTTTGCTAAAAAAAAAAGAGTATAGAACAGAACGTCACAAGATAGATATATAAAATGGTACTTAAAAATTCAAAATTTATTCATTGCAGCAGAAAAGCGAAACATGTTTGGTTACAACATCAAAACCACTTACTAAAGCCAAGTACACAAATACCCATCTTGAAAAAAATCATTATCAGAGTACATAAAAGAAAAACCATAATCCCACTCCAAATAGCCATGATGAAAAAGAGATAAAGCTTAGCATTACTTTCAACACTTCCAAGCACTTCAAGAAGAAAGAGATCCAAGTCAAGCTTCACTAATCCCACCCTGAGGACCGGAGGGGGAGAGAGAGAAAGAAAAGAGGCGAAACAAAAAGGGTCAGACATAAGTCTGGCGAGTCTGGTGACTTTAACAATATAATCAGTAAAGTAACAGGATAAGAACATAAACTAGATATAAGAGATGACTGCAACATAAGCAGATGTGATAAGATAAACAAGGTAAGCAAGATAGATCATCGACTGCGCTCCTAACCACTATAAGATATGCTCTACACCGTACCAAAATACTAGTTACATATTAAGAGATGATCCCTCCATACTAATCATAATAATGGTAGCTTCGTGTACTCCTAGCTGCTCTGGTAGGTGCCTCATTTGCTCCTACCACCACTAGTTGTACCCACTATTCTTCCCCTTCGATTGGCTCCCTAACCTCGTAGATACCTGTGCTGGTCCCGCAATAGGGTGTATCACTCCCTAAGGTGGCAACCCCGATACTACTGAAATGCATAGCTTATACCTACACGATGTAACATCGTCTTACCTACCAGCCTAGACCCATGCACGCACATGACTCCGTTGGACTTGCATTTCCATTGCTAACTCCTTATTGACCTCTTACAATCAACCCCAGTAAGCGTGTCCATGTCCTCGACCTAGTTCGAGCTCATATAGATACTAAAATGGGTTACTAGTTGAAAAGGGTCCACCCACTTGACACAAGCTTCCCTCCTAAGCTTGGTCCCCACTAAGAATTCCCACTTAACCCCTCTTTATCCCCATGTCTAATCACATGTCTCATCTTGGTTAAGTGCTTTATTATGTTTTACATGCTTCCCATGTTACCCACTTAACCCTTTATCATCGCCATGTCTAATCACATGTCTTATCTTGGTTAAGTGTTCATTAATTCATTATAACCGTAATCTTGCAAGACCTCCCACATTAGATTACCGTTTTGCGGTTGCTGGATTTGCCGGGCGGTTCCGGGCAGACTTATACCATAATTAGAATCTAACCTCGTGTCTTTGCATTATTACAAATCTAGTTTCTTCCTTTGACCTATCACATTAGATTACCAAATTGCGGTTGCTGGATATGCCGGGCAGTTACGGGCAGGCTTATACTGCAATCTGAATCTAACCTCGTGACTTAGGCGTTCATTATCACTTTCTTGATTCAAGTCCAAATTTCAAATCTTTGGATTACAATATATTCCAATCACCCATGATTTCCAATCTAAATTATGTCTATAATCTCATGTGCCAAATTATGCCTAAACCCATTTTCATAGTTATTAACAATTTATGCCAAATCTCATGTATATACTCAATTATGCCTAAACCAATTTTCCATATTCATCAAAAATTTATGCCAAATCTCATTTTATTGCATATTTCCTAAACTTTTCCCAATCATTCCAACGTTATTCGTATGTAAATCTCAACGCAATATGTTAGGCTCGAAGTTAGCCTAATCTCATAAAGAAAAGGAAAAGAAGAAGGGAAGAGAATCAAATCATCAAAACTGGCATAAACATATAAATGAGCATGTGAAATGAACAACGACAAAGTAAATCGGATAGGCATATGATAATAGTAATTGGGTACGAATCTAAAGGATAACAAATTACAAAACTTGATATGATTCATCATATTTACAGGCATATACATCAGATCCAATTTACAATCCTACCACAATTACTTTTTAATTCAATTTATGTGAAAGTAACATACACTCATAGCGATAGGATTCTTATAAAAGAGTAGGTGTTGTTGTAGAAATTCTGATCTTGAATAATCTCTACTCTGATTTGTAGATCTGATCTTCTAATTGGAATGCTCATATTCTGATTTGTTTTGGTGGAGAAGAAAGCCTTGTTTAGGTTAGAGCAGCATGGAGGTGCCATGGATGATAACAATGAGATTAGGGTTAGGTTTAGGTGTTTATTTATAGATGTATTAGGGGAATTTGGACCTTAAGATTAGATTAGAGACCATCTGAACCACTCAAATTAAAAAGACACATCATCCAGCCAATCCCAGAAAGACACGTCATCAATGGAACTCTCTAGAATTCTGTAGATTCTGGCTCGGCCTAGGCGCACTTTCCAGGTGCGCCAGTGCAATTTTCTTCTGGCTCACTTCACAAGTGTGCCAGTTATCCTGGCTTGTTTTCTGATTTTTCTGCCAAACTTCCCTCGTCCATAACTCCTTCATACGGTATCCGTTTTATGCAAACTTGGACTCTATCTCAAGCAGAATTCCGAGATGGACGCAATGGCGTAACCCATTTCACTTAATTATTCCTTTAAAAATTAATTATTCTTTAATTATCGCTTATGTTATGCTTTAAAATTACTGGGTTTTACATACGTCTACTTTGAAGCTTGTTGGAATATTATTAATCACTCAAAGTTACAAGTGTGAGACCATCCCATTACATCTCCTTGCATTCATCTTTATGCTAGATGACATCATAATTAAGCTATATAATGTCATCCTTAAATCTATATGATGTCACCTTTAAGGCATGATGTCATCATTATCATATATGATGTCATAATTATCATATATTTATTATATCAAGAAAAGGGCACTTTTGCCCTTCTTCTTCCTCAAATGGTAGATGCCATTAATGGAGCTCTATTGTGGTCCCAATTTCTAAAATTCCAAACCCTTTGAGGTGTGAAGTCATGGGGTATTTATAGGAAAGGGAATTGGTAGGAGTAGGTGGGAGTAGGCAGAAATAGGGGACCACACCTAGAAATTTGGACTTGGAGCCTGCACCTGCCAGAATTTCGCACCCGGAGTCTGGGTACGAAATCTCGCACCTACTGCTCGCACCTGCTGGGTGCGAAATCTCGCACCTGCCGGGTGCGAAGTCCGCCTCTTGAGGGGAGCGAGGACCATGGATACGGATGCTCGAGGCTTGAGACTCCTACAGGATTTGGGGCCTCGGTTTGGAAATGTTGGAGGAACGACGAGGTTCACAGAAGTTGTTGGCTGAATTATGAATTTGAGTCGTTCTGGTAATTCTGGACAACACATTTATTGGCGGAAATCAGATAGATCGGGCGGTGCCCACTGGTTCGACCTAACCGGTTAGGTCCATCGCCTCCGGGACTGTGGGGCCCCGGACCCCACCGGCGCTGCGCCCGGACCCACTTGACGGCTCGCCTTCGGCTCGGAGCATGGCTCGCCTTCGGCTCTGCTGGGGACGGATACTGATGGGGGTCGTGTTTGAGGAATGCGACATTCTACTAGTGGCCAGACTCGAGTCTTCTGTTACTGGACCCTGGACGATACTGGCGATGCCTCTAGGCTGTAATATTACGCGATATATTGAGTCGAGCGTGTCTTGCGTATTTTTGGGAACCAGACCAAAAAGTCGGTTAACATTTGCCCCCTCAAAGTATGTCTTGGGTTAACATGATGTTCTTTGAAGTGAGGTGAGTCTAAATACGGGCGTCAACATCTCCATGCGGTGCTTAGCGATTGGTTATGATCTTCCTCTTGAGTTGTATGCCGAGAGCGCACTGCTTTGGAGCGGTTGGGACGCCCTGTCGGAGTATATTGGTATGAGCTCAGGATTCCAACATTGCTAAGAGCTTTGACTTGCTTGAGTCTTGCGGCTTGGGTTGGAACCTGTCCAAGGTGTATAGTTCCTGTAGATTAAGGACAATAAATGTTAGTTGTCGACTCTCGATTGTGTCGAAGTGCAAATGGTTCATTATTGGGTCATAATTTCTTATGCAATCATAAGTTTGCACGTGGTTTTGTGTGATGCAATCTGAGTTGGGATAGGTAACATGGAAGTGTATTACATACCATGGGCTTATAATCACGTATTTTAGCTTTTCGAGGAGTTTTCTCACCGAGAGCCGACCGTTTGGTGTGTACATTTGAATCAAGTCGGTCTGCTCGGTTGAGATTTTCAAAGCGTGTATGCATGGTCATTGTCATGGCCTAGGCACGCGATTGCCCTAGTGGTTACTCAAATGTCGTTAGGATGGAGTTTGATAGTTTGGAGTATCCGCTGGATCACGTGGATTTGCAAGGCAAAAGTCATCCATCGATCCAAGCTGGACCCATCGATCAAAGTTTTGACAACTCATATATGCGAATGCCATTGTTAGGACAATACTTGTCATATGTCATGGCATGTATTCATATGGATTATCCTTTGAGACGAGGTCGGACCCAAATGCCGAGCACGTGGGCTTCGATGATTGAGCACTTGGTGAGTACACAAGTGGCCGCTGAGTCATGATTGACTTGGTAGTTGGAGCTTCGAATTTAAGTGAATATGATCATAGCTTGGTGTACGATCCCAAAGTCTGATCCCGACACGTTCGTTTGGGGGCATACCTATCCCCTGATTGTGTAGTCGCTTCCTTTCTTCTCTTCCCTGGACGGAAAATCAGCTTGAGGCGGGGAGGATGCAAAATGCTGCTTTTGGACTTCAGACGTTTGAGTTGTCCTTAGGTTTTCGGAGAAGGGAAGAGCTATACGGACATCCAGAAGATTCCCAAGATTGTCACTCAAGAGCGTGGAGTGGTAGATTATGGGAAGCGAAAGTTGGGATTTGAGGACAAGCGTTTGCAGATATGGGATTGGACTTCGTATCCCAAACACTTATTAAATCTTTCAGGCTTTTCAGGAGTTCGAATCTTACTTGAGGAGATGACAACTAAGCTGGTGCACGAGAGCACGAGATAGAACTTCGCACTCCAATGACTTTGTCGAGGCCTTTCTTCGATCTTAAGTTGGTAAACTTGAACCTTTGCATGGCGCCATATGAGCGGACAATGATTAGTGAGTTGCGATCTTGCGACGCAGTTCTTAAGGAATGGGCTTGCCTGTATTGGCGGCTCGAATGCGTGTGTAGGAGTTCGACACACAGTTAAGCTATTAGTCTCAGGATCCGATCAATAACCCAACTATAATGCAACTACATCTTGGCTCAGGCATTGTGCTAGCAGTTGATGATGGCCATGGCGTTAGTTGTTGAGGCTAAAGGTTACCATCATATTCCGGAGTTTCTGCTTTGTGGAGTTCGGGCACTGTTAGGAAGTCGAGAAACCTCCAAGGCCTGGGCTCTAGATTGCCCTTGCTGCGAAGTGAAGGCTCTCTCAAGATGGTGGCTCCAAGGGATGCCACGAGGATGACGCCAGTGCAGGGGCTGAAGTGGATCTAATTGGGTCCTACGATTGCCGGGCCGGTGCAATATTCTGTAAATGGTTGCCCCCAAGACCGGGTATCTGCTAGATTATGCTCGACGTCAGAGACGAGTTAGCAAGTTCGGATCGTTGTTGAATGTTCCATGTCTAGTCTGTATTGAAGTTGAACATAACACAAACTATTGGCGAGTGATTCTGGCAATGGACTTATTCGAACTGACTACTTGGATATGCACATAAGATGTAAACATAAGCTTGAGTCGTTAGTTCCAACCCAATTATGTTTTTAGCCATTTTCCGACCCGAGAATGGTGTTGATGGTTACCGGTAATCACTGCCATAGTTATTAAAGCTAGGTGTCGTCACCACATTCCTATGCGCTTGTAGGTGGAAAGATGTTGCATCGAGGCGTGTGAGTAAGCTTCACGTTGCCTTTAAGTATGAGTTTGCTGGTAGGGCGTTAAGACTTTGGGAACCCAATGAACCGGCCGTGGAAACTCGAGAACTTGCATCAAGATATGAATTTTTTATTTCGCGTACCGAGAACTTGTCTAAATTCTCTAGTTTCTCGGGGAATTGGCGGTTGTATTTCTCCCTCTGTTCTTTGGTTCGGGTTTCTACGCCCAGTCTACCTAGTATTGGCGGGAGGTCAGAAGTTTCTGAGACCCGAGGTTTTGGGTCTAGATCATCCTTGTGGCGAGGTGTATGTTCCTCTTTAGAATGGTTGCCCCGAAGGTT
Source organism: Allium sativum (assembly GCA_030737875.1). Taxonomy (NCBI): domain Eukaryota; kingdom Viridiplantae; phylum Streptophyta; class Magnoliopsida; order Asparagales; family Amaryllidaceae; genus Allium; species Allium sativum. The sequence goes on from CM060910.1 coordinate 394,476,918, forward strand.
GTGGCGATGGAAATGCCAGCGCAGAAGCTGGTGGCAATCCTTCATAGGTCCTGCGATGAGTAAGCTGGTGCATAGATAGGTGGGGGACTGCCCCCGAGCTCAAGTATTCACTAACTAAGGAGGATGCGAGCCATGAACTCTTAACAGTCAAATAGTTTCTTCTTTTGCTGGACTGCCCCATTAGAGCGGAGGCATCACCAGGCTTTGCCCCCGTGCTTCCTCGAGCGTCTGAGTCCCGGTTGGAGTTACAGTGGGAATACTCTAGAGAAGTAAGGGAACCCATGGACTTGGGGATCCCACATTCATATGAGCCTCCTTGGAGGAGGAGAAGTTGTGGTTGGTTGAAGCGCACATGCAACGAGCATAGCCGATGTAAGTGTGCCAACAATGCAAGGTATGGTGGAAGATCAGGAAACCCGGCTAGTGGCAAAGTTTGAGGAGCCGGAGGGGAAGAGGGACAGGACGGAGCTGCCATACAAGATGCGTGGGCAAAGGCTAGGTAGGATGCCGAGGAGAAATCTTCCATTGTGGTGGCGAGGAAGTAAGCCGATATTGAAGTGGAGAAGGAGAGGGTCTCTGAGTAGGCTAAGAAAAAGGAAAGCTGTCGATTATGCCCATCAAAAGGGGGCGAGGATGATGGAGAGAGGCGCACATCGTTATCTCATGAATTCGGTACTCCTGTGAAGATTAGAGGAGGAGGAAGCGATTCTGGAATGAAGGGTCCCATCACTGGTGGTGACACACCAATTGCCGAACCTGTACAGAAAAAAAGAGAGAAGGATGAGTAGCATCAGTAATTGTTAAAGGAATTATAGATACTTCGGGTTAGGTAAACTGATAGTATATGCGAGTGTGGCCCTCGCTTTAGGTCCCTAAAGGTGTGGTGTGGTTTTCATGTATAGCATGTCATCATAAAGAAAAAATGTTAGGCATGGAATCTATTCGGGGTGTGTGTGTGAAATGGAATATGAATTAGTAAAGATCGCATTTCGCGTTAAGTGCTCGAATGTTCTTCTCATGTTTTCCGACGTCCCGTACTTGCACAAGCATACTTGTTGTTACACCAACAGAGATGCGATCGGAGACTGTGCAATGGGTCGATTATTCCAAGGAGGTGTGATTGTGTAACGTGCTCTAGGTCAATTATTCCATAGGGGTGTGATAGAGCGCAGGCTTCTAGTAAGTTTCCCTCAGCTCAGGAAACCCGTTGTATGCATAGCCAGGCTGAGCGCCTGTTGTGTTTGGGTTGCCCGGGGTTAATCCCAAGTGTAGCAAAGGCAAAAGACATCGCGTTGTGCGGTCCATCCGGTGAGTGGCTCTCCTGTTGTTCATCGTGTTGATTCAAGCAACGGCGTCGTTTATTCGCCGAAGAAAAGCCTGGATCATTAGCTTATAGGGTCTGATCGTGGCCATGGGCTGCACCCAAGTCTTTAGAGCTTCGAGCAGAAAATGATTTAATGTCGGTCTCGTTGCTGCGCCGAGATTCAATAGACACCTGTAGCCAAGGCAAAAATTTACATCACTTACAGCTGTCTATTGGGCGGCCCCAATTCACTTAGGACTTGGGCGCGGAACGATTTATCCTCGGCCTCGGCACGGGGCCGAGGTTCGAGTTCGTGGTTATTTATACTTGGTTGCGCCGCTGGCCGGCGACTCGAGTAGCGTTGCCGACTCCCATGCTCGGAGTGCCGATCGTAACTAATGTTGTTTGGCCTCGATGTTGGATCGAGGTTCGGATGGCGGCACCGGCTCCCATGCTCGAGGCACTGATGCGACGATCCAATGTTTGTACGTAAGCTGTTTGTCAGGATTAATCAAACATGTCATGAACGTCATGCAAGGAGTAAACATGGAAGGGTGAAAGTAAACTGAACATCATTTCTAAGGACAACTCTGGTAGTAGTAGCCTTTATAACGCCTTGAATTGCAGGAAAGCAAAACATCGTTGGAGGCGTGAATCAATTGTACACTAAGTTGTGTAGAGTAGTGGTGAAGATGTTAGTTGTTCCATGCCCTTGGGAGTTCGGCTCGGTCCATAGTTGAGAGTTTGAGAGTTCTATCGCTGAGATTCCGTTGTATGAGCATGGGCCTTCCTAATGAGGAGTGAGGCCTGTAGGTGGAGGAAAGGCCCGTTTGAAGAGGAGGTCGCTAATGTGCGTTCGCATGGGCCCTTGGCTGAGCTTCCAGTCGTACCCCAAGTGGCAGGAGCATTAGTTGGAGGAGGATGGTTACGATACAACAAAGAGGATGTGTGTCTTGGAGAAGTGGCCTTGCTTTGCATTTTCATTTCATTTTTTTGCAGGCCTATATATACATAGGCCGGTATGAGGCATATATCCATGAATGGATGATTTTTTTGAATTGCAATGGTAATGACTATTGGAAAGATTGCGACCCTTTACCAACAGACATTTCCATCGGCAATTGCGATCGAGGTCCTATTTTTTTACCTTTAAACATTAATGTGTATGTCCTCATTATGCTATTGAATATTTTCTCTCGCCTCCTTTTTTATGGGCGAGTTGATGATGTTATTGAGTCGATGGCTGATATCTTCAATGATAACCTCGGGGATTGTTGTATAGTAGACGACGGTCGTGGGGATAGTAGAGGACTGAAATTCTCGGGCTCGCTTCCGAACGTTCCTTTGGCAATCCTTCCCAACGTGCCCCTTGCTGATTGGGAGCGCCGCACGAAGGACAAGAATGGCCATGGAACAACGAAAAGGAGGTGTCTTTTATAGGTGAAAGTTCGCTTTTAGTTTCTGTTCTGCTCCCAATGAGGGAGGCATATGCAGGGAGGAGTTGTAAACTGGTATCTCTGATGACAACATAAAATCAACTGCATCATAGAAGTTGTAGTTATAATGAGGTGGTGGGGCGATCTTGAAAGATTAATTGTCGGTCGAGGTCACGTTTAGTGGGAATCTTTGATGAGCGCTGAGTAGCTCAGAGATCCCATGCACTAGGGATCCTTGATGAGCACCAAGTGGCTCGAAGGTCCCATGCAGTGAAAACCTTCGATGAGCGTCGAGTGGCTTGGAGATCCCATGTAGTGGGAGTCTTTGATGAGGGTTGAGTGGCTCGGAGTTCCCATGTGGATGAGTTCCTCGCTGTCGTTTTGCAAGTGACGAAATATGTTTGTATTGTGTCTGTAGATGTTGTAGGACCAACAATACCCTATAGAGTCCCTTGGTGCACTCGTCGGAATCTCAGGTCTTGGCCTTTTGTGTGGTTGGGAGTTATGGGTTGCGAGATAGGTTTTCTCAGAGGTGTTGCTAAGAGCAGTATAGCTGCGGAATGACGGAGTCGAATATGATTCCATCCATTGCTGCAATACATTGATGTTGCCGGCGTGAGCAAGAATGCGCAGAGCGATAGATCTAGAGTTGTTGGAGCTCTGGGGGTCGTTCCGAGGCAGGACGTTGAAAGCAGGATATTGATTCCCTTGTGCTAACTTTAGGCATAGGAAGTAGTTGGATTTTATACCAAAGATCTCCTGAATCGTTTATTGATTTTGATCGGTCCATGCTCTAAGTTCGGAATCAGGTGGTATGCCATTGGTAAGCTGGGCGAGTGTGATTCGAGGAGTAGGTTTCTCGACCATGGCCAAGGTGGTATTGGATCTTGCAGGATAGTCTTTGAGAGTTTTCACAGATGCCTCGGCAGATGTCCGAGACTGAGGGGATATCCCTGGGCCTCGCGACGTGCATCCTGGATTGCACGACCAATCTCCTGACGAGTTAGTCGAGAGTTGTGATAGTTCAAGGTGGAAGTCGAGAGAACCTGGATAGAGCCGTCTTGCATAAGGACGGGGAAGCACTTGCACTTTGTGACGTTGGAGACGTGTAATGAACCCATATGGCATTTGTGGCGGCTAATGAAGCTTCGAGAATTATGGCTTCTTTAAGTATGGGGTAAGTTTTTGCATGTCGAAGTGCTGGCGCCATTCGGTATGAAGGATAGCCAAATTGAACGGGTTACGCCTCAAACTGGTTTCGTAGACGTCATGGGCATGTCCCCATGGTTCCCTCATGGTTCCATGGAACGTGTCGGTGATAATTGGAGGTTGGGCTCCGGCTGCAGTATAGAGGTCGTGATCTAATCCAGGAATTTGGAGCCTAGCGTGCCTTCTTGACGGAAGGTCTTCGGCATCCGTGAGTCTCCAACTTCGATTACATGATGTTGTGGAAGTCGATTGAAGTGAACTTGGGCCCAGTTGGATGTGAGAAGCATAGGCGATAAGTTCAAACTCATAGCAGTTTGAGTTCGCCTAGCGGGGGCTTGAATGTCAGAGCCGGGGACGGCCAGGATGACGCATCCCATTTTTTATGGTGATTCTGACATCACCAAGATTAGAGGTCAGTTGTGCCTTCAAAGAATTCCACATGTAGTGTGTTGAAGCATCAGGGCCACTCAGCATTGTGTATGATCCTAGTGAAGGGATTACACCTCAAGTGGGTTTCTCTTGAGTGGTCGGCGTTTCTTCGTATATCTCTTATGATTATTCGGACCACATCTTGGAGATATGCCGAAGGGGGGCTCTCTAATGGAACCTATTAGTTTTGATGAATTTTAGGAGTTCTACTCCGTCGACGTCTTCTGTTGTACACATCCGACTCGCTCTCTTTCATGTCATGGATGGTCTGGATTTATTATGGCTGTCGAGGTTGGGAGAGATAGTGTGCACCACGGTACAGAAGTACTCTGTCCCGACGAGCTGCTGGAGGAGTGGAACTCTAGTTGTGAGTGGCGACAGTTCGGCTCTTCCGAGTAGAAGGTTGGTTACTCGAACCTGGTTTGTTACGGTGTTCCTTGGCTGTAACTAATGATGATTCGATCATGATCTCATGTCTATTGCCTTTACTGTCGCCATACGAGTGTTGGAGCGGATGGAGATGTTTTTAATTAGGCTGAACCTTCTTCCTCGACGTGGGACCCTAGCTTCGAAAGAAGAAATTACCGATGTGGTGTGACATGAGCAGGCGCGATTCTGATCAAGCTGAAGTAGGATGACGATGTGTTGATTCTCTTGAAGTTGGCGAATAAGGTTGATGTTAATCTTCAACGCCTAGCGCGAGAGCTGCATTCTCATATTTCTCATTAAGCATGTGAATTTGTGCTTGAGTCGCAGGAGCTTCGGGATCCACAAGTGAAAGGAGATCCGTTTCCAGTGGGTCCTCTACCGCTCGGGGCTGGTGAAAGGTACCAGCGTTAATTGTGGCCAAGGGGTGAGCGTTAGGTTTTGCTGGAATTCTGCTTAATGTCGGTGAGAGTCGTGATGCGTTATGGTTGTACAACTCAAGGCACTTCTCGTAGATAAGCTTTTCGATTACGTCTTTGAGTTGATGACAGTCACTGGTATTATGCCCGTACATGTTGTGATATCGACAGTACTTGCTAATATTTTTCTCATGATTAGTCATGTTGTACGGTTTCTTATATTGAAGCGCGTTGCCTGTTTCCAGGTAGATTATTTCCAAGTCTTTATTCAATGGGTTGTAGATCTTGTATGCCCAGTAAGGGCCGGGCCTCTTGATTCCATAGGAACAAGGCCATTGTTGGGGCCGCCTTGCCTACCGTTATTCGGCCTTTGTTTGTAGGGACCTTCCCCCTTGTTCTTACCGAAGAGCTCCCCTATCTGTTGCTCCTTGACATTGTTGCTTATGGTATTCGCATGTGGATTGTTGGGAAGACCGGCCCAAGATAGTCGGTTTCATCTCGTTTCTTCTTGACGTACGTATCGCCTAGCCTTTTCATGGAAAACGTCGAGGCTTTTTGGCTGCTTCCGATCGATCCATGCCCCGAATTCGGATGTAGGGAGGACGCCCTTTGCTAAATGAAAGAGTATGATGTGAGGGTCCGGATCCTCGACCTCGGTGAGGGCGACGTTGAACCTGGAGAGGTAACTTTTGAGCGACTCGGTGGGCCCTTGGTACAGGTTGGATAGGTTGAGGGCATTCTTCGGAGTCGGGTTGTGTACTCTGAATTGCTTGACCAATTCTGTCGCTAGTTGGCCGAAGTTGTTGATCGAATCGAGATGGAGACGAGAGAACCATAACAGAGCGGTTCTTGATAGAAAGACTGGGAAGCATTTGCATTTGACCGAATCATTGCCCCGACTCGAGTCCATTTGTCATTCATATCGATTTAGGAAGTCACAGAGATCGATGGTGTCGTCGTAGAGCGACATCAGCGGCATGCTAAAGCGTCGCGGCCAGTCAGCTTCGTTTACCCTTCTTGTGAAGGGGTTAGGACTAATGTACGCTTCCCACGAATCGTGCACATTTCCTCGCCTTTCCCTCATAATTCTTCGGACCATGTCGGGAAGATAAGTCAGATGGGGATCCGCCATTGGGACCCATGGGTTTTCGCGAGGTTCTGAAGTTCTGTTGCGGGGGAGTCTTCTATGATGGACGTCCGGATCGTCTTCCTCCATGTCCTCGACATCTATGATTGGGTCCTGGTGCAGATAGTGAGGTGGAGCAGGGTGATGCGGATCCTGCTCTGGAGGAACGCGGGACGTTGGGATAGCGGGCCCATCATCATGAGTAGTGACCGTCAAGTTGTGTCGAGAAAGAGGTTGGTTAGTAGGACCTGGTCCGTCATTGTTGATCAAGCGAGAGCAGTCTCGGTACAGTGCCCTCTCGTTATATGTTATTGTAGGTCGGTCACCGTTGCAGTTCCCATAGCCGTTGGCGTAGCCATTGCCATTACCGTTGTCGAAGGCATTGGTGCGGGTGGTGACATTGTTGATGAGGAAAAACCTCCTCCTTTGATGCGGGTCCCTTGACTCGGAAGAGGAAGTTTCCGTGATAGTTGGTTGGGGTCGAGCGTTGTTCCGAGTTAATTGAAGTCGAGCGATGATGCACTGAGTTTCTTGAAGTCGTCGCATGAGATCGATGTTATTCCTTAATGCTTGATTAAGCTCGACCGTTGTATTCTCATATTTTTCATCAAATGCATGGATTTGAACTTGTGTTGCGGGTGCTTTAGGATCCACAATAGGAGGGATGGTTTCATTAGTGGTCGAGATGCCCGCCGGTTGAGGTTGTTGGGATGTACCAGCCTCGGCTGCGGCTGAAGAGCCGACCATTGCATTCTTTGGTCCATTTGCCATCATGAGCAGACTCAACAACAGGTTTAGCATGGAACCTCAAGCTCGTCAGGGGTCGAGATGACAACATGCGACAAATGCGCAAAATCCGAGTTTTCTCGGTGAAAGCACCAAATGTTGATGGCAAAAAATGCCGTAAACACCAAAGATTCCAATTACTAGGAATAGTTAATTTGGTCGCACGGACAAGAGTAGAAAAGCAGTAAATAAAATAAGAGATTTATAGTGGTTCGGCCTAGTGAGGGGCTTACGTCCACTTTGAAGTGTTGTTGGAACATTATTAATCGCTCAAAGTTACAAGTGTGAGACCATCCCATTACATCTCCTTACATTCATCTTTATGCTAGATGATGTCAGAATTATGCTATATGATGTCATCCCTAAATCTATATGATGTCACCTCTAAGGCTTGATGTCATCATTATCATATATGATGTCATAATTATCATATATTTAATATATCAAGAAAAGGACACTTTTGCCCTTCTTCTTCCTCAAATGGGAGATGCCATTAATGGAGCTCTATAGAGGTCCCAAGGTCTCAAATTTTAACCCCTTTGAAGTGTGAAGTCATGGGTTATTTATAGGAAAGGGAGTAAGTAGGAGTAGGTGGGAGTTGGTAGAAATAGGGGACCACACCTAGAAATTCATACTTGGAGCCTACACCTACCAGAATTTCGCACTCGGAGCCTAGATGCGAAATCTGTACCAGCTAGGTGCGAAATCTCGCACCTGCTCGGTGCAAAATCTCGCACATGCTGGGTGCGAAATCTCGCACCTGCTGGGTGCAAAATCTCGCCCCTGGTGGGTGCGAAGTCCGCCTTTCTAGGGGCACGAGGACCATAGATACGGGCGCTCGAGGATTGTGACTCCTTCAGGATTTGAGGCCTTGCTTCGGAAATGTTTGGAGGAGCAGCGAGGTTCACTGAAGTTGTTGGCTGAATCTTGACTTTGAGTCGATCTAGTAATTCTTGGCAACATACTTGTTGACGGAAATCGGATGGATCGGGCGGTGCCCACTGGTTCGATCTAACCGGTTAGGTCAATCGCCGCCGAGACTATGGGGCCCTAGACCCCCACCGGCGCTGCGCCCGGACCCGCTTAACGGCTCGCCTTCGGCTTGGAGCACGACTCGCCTTCGGATCGGCTGTGGATGGATACTGATGGGGGTCGCATTCGAGGGATGCGATGTTCTGCTAGTGGCCAGACTCGAGTCTTCTAGTACTGAACCACGGACGATATTGGCGATGCCTCTGGGTTGTAATATCACGCGATATGTTGAGTCGAGCATGTCTTGCGTACTTTTGGGAACCAGACCAAAAGGCTGGTTAACATTACCCATATTCTAACAAGTTTACTCAACATGTAATCATTCCAATACTTTAACTGATTCAACGTATGAACAATTCATATTAACGTCTCAACTTGTTATAACAATAATTTATAATTAATCTGGCAATTTCACAATTTATAAAAAAGGGAATGCAAAATGATAATCATAATATTATCAAAAGGCTATAGCTTAAATCCACTCACCTTTTATGCTTTCCCCAATTCTGGATCTGATCCAGTTTTAACATCCATGGTTTTTCCATTTTAATCGGATTCACAAGCTAATGACCATGGATTTATTATTTTCATTAAAAGAGCGAAGGGAAAGGAAGAGTAAGAATTAAAATGGATTGGATCTAGAATTTTACCTTGCTTTCATGATTCTGGATAATCTTTTTATTACTGTCAATTCTCTCTTCCAAATCTGGATTCATAATTTTCCTAGGCTAATATTTTAATTTTTAGAATAGATTTGAGAAGAGAGAGAGAGAGTAATGGTAGAGCTCCAGCGTAGCTGCCAAATTATGAGGTTTAGGGTTAGGTTTAAGGTCTTATTTATAGGTGTAGCGAAGGAACCAGGACCCTCAGATTTTATTTAAAAACATCAAAATCATCCACGTCAGAAAAGAACTTTCCAGATCCTCATGGTGGGTCGACCCCTAGGTCGATCCCCCTGTTGGTGGGTCAACCCCAAACGGTCTAATTTCCCTCCAACTTTTCCCGCTCGTGAATTTTGATTTTTGAACTGATTTTCGAATTTTCTGGATATATTTATTTAATATATATATATATATACACATATAAGCTCCTTATATGTATACAAACTTCTAATGCCCATAACTTCTTCATATGGTATCCGTTTTACGCAAACCAGGTGTCTATCTTCACCAAAATTTCGAGATGAACGCAATGGCACAGTCCATTTTACTTAATTCTGAATATTTAATTAAGTTATCCTTATTTTATTATCTTGAGTTACAAATACGGGGTGTTACATTCTCCCACCCTTAGGAAATTTCGTCCTCGAAATTTGATAAGGGTAAAATCAACTAACCCCTCGCATAATATACATCCAACATGTGTGCGTCTAATTTTTTTTGCAAAAATTGTGCACTTGTATAAAGTGAGGTACAACATAATAATGCATGTATGCCTAATCAGTACCTCCTATGTGTATGCAAACTTTTCAAAAATTCTTTTAAAATATGATGCTCACATCCTAAATATACTGGTAGTTCTACATAAGTGAACTATTTTGAAAATCAAAATACTTATTCATCCAATTTTCCTCACACTCTTACTAAGTAAGAGCGTAGTTCATCCAATTGTTGCATCCATAATCCTACCAACCAACTTTATTTTTTGAATTTCAGAAAAATCTAATTTTTTGAATTCGATTTCTTATGTTACAAAAAGGCGGAAAATGAAAATTTTCACATCTTCTGTTTTTCTTTTATATACCTTTTTCCCACCATACTTGGATTTTATGAAATTATTATAAAGATTCTCCTATTTTCCTATCCAAGCATAACCTACATAAGAAAATTTTCTTTTGTTACTTATTTTCTTTTTCATATTATCTTGGAAAGTTTTATCTTTATTCATCTTTTCTCATAATTTTCCATTTTTGTTGCTTTACTGAATTTTTTGTTTCCTTTTCAGTTGTACCTTTTCTCTTTTCTTAGCCTATTTAATTATATGTTCTTATTTTAAATGTAAATAATTTTCTAGTCTTCCAACTAAAACAGGAGAACAGTCACCCTACGCAGGTACTACTAAGGGCCAAGAATCTTAGGACTATGTCCCCCTCAGATAGAAAAGTCCAAACTATGGGATCCATGACAGGTTTTAGGTGTTACCCTAACTACCCGACAAAATAACGGAACGATCCCAACAGAAATGCGATAACGGGTTTTACCCTCAACATAAAAATTAGCAACGAGATCTAAACACTTACTTTCCCTTTTCTATTTAGTAGTCACCACTAGTCCTAGTTGTGTACCAATAATTATTCCAAGCAACACCCTAGGCTATTCAATGCTTACGCATTTACAGGAACTCGCTATTATTCCAAGATAATTCTCGCTATTTACTTTATAGCCTCAAAACTTTTCCCGTCTTTCCTAGGCACTAACCCTTACCTACTCCATACTTTTAAAACACGGTTTGGCTTTTCTTTTTCATTTAAATTTTCTTCCAAAAATTCAAAAGTGCCAAAATTTCATTTTCCTCGTGAAAACTTACTTTTTCCAAACCACAAAAACATGTCATCTTAAAAAATGGAAATCATTCATTCATATTTTTTTAAATCAATAAAACTGGAGTAGATAAGGGCAACTATTCCCCAATCGAGTTTACGACTGTTTCTTACCTATAAGGTTGGTTTAGTCCCTTGCTACAAGGTGCAAACATCTACTCAACTCCTAATCTCTACGACTTATTTTGTCCACCCAACAAAATCCTCTTGTTAAAATAATTTATCAGAAAGGATTTTATCATAAGAATAGAGATTTCAAATCTTCCTTTTATAAAACTTCTTGTTAAGTTTGCAAGAAATCACTATTTACAAAATATACCCCATTTTACTTTAAAACTCAATATGTATACATATTTAAAACTATAAATTTTAGGATTAAAACTTGAAAACACCACAAATCATTTTCCCAAAACTTTTATAATTTCAGGTTCTTAAAAGTTAACAATGGGGTTAGACTCAAAGCGGGTTTCCAATTTTTTTTCTAGGCTTTCCTAGACACCCCCCAAGGTCAATTCTCTCAACTATATATTTTCCTAATCCATTTTACTTTTTTTGACCTTTTCCAATCTATAAGGTTTACTACCAAACCCACTAACCCAAAATACTATTCATATGGGATCACTTTCCTTCCAAACAAAGTATATTGTACACTCTCCACCCAAATTACCTAAGGGTCTCAGATTTCCTTATTCATTCCTTTAGTGTACAAAACAACATCCCATTTCTTATCATATCACGCTCTTTCTATTTAGTGGGTCCCTCTATGGATCTAGTTATATATAATATATATTTATATTCTTAGAAATACAAATACGTTCACTCACTATTGATATATGAATCCTAAACCTAAGCTCTGATACCAGATGTAACAACCCGAATTCTGACGCACTGGATTTTTTTCGAAATTCCAATCCATCGAAACTAGGATTGGTTTGCTCTGGTATCCTGCAGAAAAGACAGAGACATAATATAGGGTAGAGCTCAGAAAATATCTCACAGTGGAATGGATAAAATATAGTATAATCAAAACATAGCCTTACCGTATTATTAATACTACCTAACCAGTATCTAAAGCTATCATGTCTCTGCCACAAATCTAACCTACGAGTATGTTACAAGGAGGGGGTCAGAACACAAGTTCTGGTGACTGGATTTAAACTATACACTTTGGATAATCCTACATATACTATTCAATCATGTTATCTTATTTATTAGGTTACTTAGGTTATCAGCACTCAAGGCTTACACACACGTCATACCCATTTACTTCCCAGTGGATTAACCTAATATAGTATATATGTTACTACCCCCCAATATTAAGGTACGCCCCATGGTACCCCACTTGCACGGTCATCACCGCAACACTATCGAAATATACGCAGTCCCTTATCCTACGTCGGGGATCTCTATATAACAATGTTAGGTTCTGCATATATCTGTCATTACTATGCTACGTAAACGCACGGACTGCCACCTTGTTCGAATCAGAATTCATACCAGAGTAATGCCCTCAAGTGTATGATACACCACCCAGGTCCGACATGCATGTATCTAGACTGTCCACCATACATATCTTCAATTGTAGCACGATGCCTCAATCGCACGTCCTCTAATGTGCACCTAGTTCCATGGTAGGGCGATACAAGAAACACGGAACTCGATCGGGAGCTTTTCCATATCTGTACAGGCCTGTCTTTAAGAGCCTCTACAGATATTCCTAGTGTCTGTTTTCATCGTGGCTATGGCCCCAGCTAGGCCCCTCCCTCAACTAGTAAAGACTACAAGAGCTAAGCGATATGCCTCTAATAACAAACAATCTAAACATCTGTTTGGCATCACCTCTCAACCCCTTACCCCGATAGTGAAGGGTGAAACGTATCTTGGTTTAACTTTAGTCTATTCACATCCCATTGGTTGTCGATGACGGGTATCCGACGATCTACTATCCTTGTTGGTCATGACCCTCCGCCTCCCCACTGCATTAAAACATTCTGACTGCATAGCTACTTCTACAGTCAAGGCCCACCCACCTAGTAGTTATGCGCAGACCCAACCTCTGCAAGCACAACCTAAGACATTTGTCACCACACAAAGGACTATTAGGAGCACCTTACGTACCTCAGGAAGTCGCGTGCTTCCCCTTCCACTCCTTTGGAGCTGTCAGAACAATCAGATGAATGTGGGCTCCACTCGTGCCTTATAACACCTTGATGATCTACCCCATTGGGTTGCTCACCCTCAAACATACGGATTGGTCCAAGCGCCTCACTTTGATATGTTGTTAGACCCAATGTCTAAACATTCTTTTACGCGCTTGCCTTTCCTTATTAGTTTTCCTTTTAACTTGGTTATTCCGATTCACATTGAATTCTTCATCTGTTACCAAGTTCCTCTTGCGTACTAATTTCGGTTATAACATAACCCATTTAAGTTTATTAATATGCACACAACATGTTATTCTCCAGATTGTGGCATAAGGTTTGTAATCCACAATCTCTTTTATGTTCTTGTTTGATTTCATTATTACACTAACATGTTCTACTTAATATGTAATTAAGTATATCTCTATTCACATGTTTTCCAATTAACATGTCACTTACCATTTATGATTAAAAATAACTTATTTCATTTCATAAGTTTTCCTCGTCCTTTCTCATTTAATCATAATTTCACTTTACATCATCAATACAACTTATTGTTGTTTACTTATTAACTTAGTTCTATTAACTAAGGTCCATTAATAATTTCTCTACCCATTTATTATAACCTATGTTATAATTTCCCCTTGTCCCTAGGACAAGTCTGAACATGTTATTCTTATCACTGGGTTTCAGACCACCAAGTTTACGGATTACTTAATTTACAATTAAATACAATATATTTTCCCGCTTTTCTTTATTGGTTTCAGGTTTTCCCCTTTACTGATTACTTAATTTACAATTAAGTGTCCCTTAACTCAGTTCACCAGTTATCCCATTCCCTTACTAGTTTAATATAACCTAAGTTATAATATTCACTTGTCCCTAGGACAAGTCTACCTATTATACAGCATTTTCATTAATGTTATTTATTTATAATAGGTTATTATCATTCCCCTTTTGAACCATTTACTGATGTAAACCATTATTCTTCATTCACTATAATATATATTCCTTATTATATTAAGGAAAAACACTTCATGCACCTTATCAGTTTGATGGAAGGAATCAATGATTTATTTTCGTAACATATTCCCATCTAAACCCGTGGTAGCAAGTAATTTCTTTACTTTTCTTTATTTATTGTGGCTTACTTGCAACAACGTTCTCAGAAATTGGTCATTTAGGGAAATACATCACTTTTCCTACTTATCACACTATCTTAGTTCATTACATCCCTTCCTTTCTTATTTTCTGAGTTTGACATTTAATTACCATCATTTCCATTTATTCATATCTTATTATATACACACACGCATATATATATAAATATATATATATATATGCATTAGACCTCTCACATTAAGCCTACACTTGTGGATGCTGGATTTGCCGGGCGGGTCCGGACAGACTTCTACCACAAGTTGACTTAACCTCGTGTCTTAGCACCATTACATGTTTTTAATTTTGCAATTAGACCCCTCACATTAGATTTACCACTTGTGAATGCTGGATATGCCGGACGGTTCCGGGCAGACTTCTATCACAAGTGCAATCTAACCTCGTGTCTAAGAGTACTACAGTGCCAAATTGCTGTGAATCTAGGCATGTTCCTTCTTTAACAATTATTCCCATTTCATGAAAATTTTAATCATATTATCCTTTTTATTGTAATCTAGTTTACAATAATCTAATTTACATGTCATCCAACTTTTGCCTATATTTTGTCGCATGTCCTTTTCAACATATATTTAATTCTATTTTGACATGTAGACATTCAATCGAGTAATTATTTAAATCCAACAAGTTAAACATATCGTTTAATAAATAATATGCTCTATGTGAATCATATAATTATAACAACAGTAATCATTGCCCATGTTCTAACAAGTTTACTCAACAGGTAATAATTCCAATACTTTATCTGATTCAACGTATGAACTATTCATATTAACAACTCAACTTGTTATAACAATAATTTATAATTAATCTAGCAATTTCACAATTTATAAAAAGGGGAATGCTAAACGATAATCATAATATTATCTAAAATCTATAGCTTAAAGCACTCACCTTTTATGCTTTCCGAAATTCTGGATCTGATCCAGTTTTAACATCCATGGTTTTTCCCCTTTAATCGGATTCACAACCTAATGTCCATGGATTTATTATTTTCATTAAAAGAGAGAAGGGAAAGGAGAATAAGAATTAGAATGGATTGGATCTAGAATTTTACCTTGCTTTCATGATTCTGGATAATCTTTTTATTACTGTCAATTCTCTCTTCTAGATCTGGATTCATAATTTTCCTAGGCTAATATTTTAATTTTCAGAATAGATTTGAGAAGAGAGAGAGAGTAATGGTAGAGCTCCAGCGTAGCCGCCAAATTATGAGGTTTAGGGTTAGGTCTAAGGTCTTATTTATAGGTGTAGCGAAGGAACCAGGACCCTCATATTTAATTTAAAAACATCAGAATCGTCCACGTCAGAAAATAACTTTCCAGATCCGCGGGTTGGTCGACCCCTAGGTCGTCCCTCCCGTTGGTGGGTCGACCCCTAGGTCGACCCCCAACGATCTAATTTTCCTACACCTTTTCCCACTCGTGAATTTTTTATTTTTAAACTGATTTTCGAATTTTCTGGATATATTTATTTAATATATATACATATAAGCTCCTTATATGTATACGAACTTCTAATGCTCATAACTTCTTCATACGTTGTCCATTTTAAGCAAACCAGGTGTCTATCTTGACCAGAATTTCGAGACATACGCAATGGCACATTCTGTTTTACTTAGTTCTGAATATTTAATTAAGTTATCCTTATTTTATTAACTTGAGTTAAAAATGTGGGGTGTTACATGTACACATCAATAAGGTACATATTTAGTGGTTTCAGTTGTGGTGTGGTGATTTTCCTGGTAGGTGCTGTAGTAATTGTTCAGGAGGGGATTGTTGAGAGGAAAATTTGTAGTGTTTGGTTTCCTTTGCTGATTTAAGGTGCTAAGGTTGCTTGTCAAATGCTTGCGGTTGGTTGGTTACCTGCCTTTGCTAGTGATTTCTTACATGTCGGTTGCTAGTGTGAGGTGAATTTTGTTGTGTCAGTTGCTTTCTATATTTAGGATTGTGTTAATGTTGAGCCTGTTTCAGCTTGAAATGTTATAGCTTGTTGTAGTTTGTGATTGCTTGAAAATGTTCATAGTGCAGCAACTTGAATCCTGTAGAATAAAGCTTGCTTAACTAACGCCACATCAGGTATGCATTTACTTTTTTCACATTTGTATTATGTTTGTTCTGAAGTTCAGTTTATCATTTTGTTGGCCATCAAAGTCTTCTTGTCTTGGCTTTTTATTCTGTAAACGAGTTGCAAGATCTATTTTTTATTTTACGATTTCTTTGCTCATTGCTTGTGCGCAAATAGCTTCTTTGAAGTATCAAACCAGACGGCAAAGACAAGGTTATGTTTTGTCTTTTTGATACTTAATAGCTTTCATATTTTTACCACATTAGGTATGAACAACATTTTGCTGCATCATGTAGGCTTGCTTATCCACATGAACCGGTTAGGTCGATTAAAATAGATTTCTCAATTTGACCAAGCCGATAACATTCCCTGATGGACTTGTTTATTAAACTTGCAGGCATCAATGCTAGAGATATATAATGAAACAAATTGCTGAGGATGAAGCTGTTTTGGACCTGGACGTGTATAACAGAAGAAGAAATGCTGGAATAATAATATAGATCATGTTTATCTATTAGAAATTTTTTATGATTATTGTGTTGTGCTGTTGTGCAATAACTGAAAGAAAAGTAGTCATGAGACCATGTAGAAAACTTCTCATCTAATAAGTATATGTACTTTTATTGACATAAGTAATGAATTCATCTATTTTTTGTAATGAAGTTACTAATTCACAAATGGTGTAAACTTGAATTGTTTTTTCTTAATGTATGTAATTATATTTTTTGTTAGTTAAATAGCAGTTATAATTATAATATTATGAAATCTTTGATTAATAGCAATTGAGGTATAATTACTTTTAGTAGTTGTAAAACAAAATTTAACAACCGCTAGAAACTACTGTAAAAAAGGTTGACTTTATTACGATTGCAGATATAACTAGTGGTGCATGCCAGTTGTAATAGACATATTACAACTGTTATTTTCTCTTGTGAAAGGGTATTTTTTTGTAGTGGTACATGTGGCAACACCTATGCCGATGTTGCCATAGGGTCGCAAAGGTGTTGCCTTTCACTCTAAGGCAACGTGACAAAATGCAACACCAAGAAAGTATTGCCATAGATCGTTTTTGGCCTATAGAAACATTTTTTGGCACTTATTGTGTCACTTCTATGGTGTTGCCGTATGAAATCTATGGCGTAGTATTTCTTGTAACTGTACCGAATCTAAACTCCAATACGGGACTATATGGTTTTAGATGTATGCCAACTATGGTGAAGTATGTTAGCTATATTTCTATTTTATATAAGGATGATTTAATATACATTATTACAATATCATTAGATTTATAATAAAGGCATTTCAGGTTATTGTAAGGGAAAAACATGTGCCACGTTTATGTGTGGTCATGTATTACGAGACTTCTATTCTTTAAAGGATTTATAAAATTAAGAAAGTTGATTGTGTTATGAGTTTTCATTCAGTTAAGTATCCCAGACTGACGATCCGTGTGATTTTTCTTTTTACAAAAAAGGCCTGGTCAAGCCAAATAAATTTTCCACATTGCATTGTATTTACTTGGAGCTGCAACAAATGTAACATCCCGTATTTTTGGTAGTTAAATATTTAATATATTTTATTACTTCAAATATTTATTTGGAATTTTAAATGAATTTATTATATAGAATTCGTTTATATAACGAAGTTCGAAAGTATAATTTATATATTTATAGAATGAACTCGAAACGTTGTGGTAGGTCGCAATTTATGATTTGAACTTCAACTGAATATACATGATCCGATATAAGTCGGAATTCTTTGAAACAAGAAAATTTTAAATCTATTTGATTGTAATGTAAGAGAAAATTTGATATTTTATATTATAGATTGAGAGTAATGTCTAATTCAAATTTTCAAACAGTCGTTATGTAATTCGTTGAATATCGTTTAACTCGGAATTTTAAACGTTGAGTTTAAAAGATATATTGATTTATTTTGAAGCTGTATAAGATTCATTTAGAGATAACAAATAATTTATTATTATTAAATAGAATTGTATTGATTTAATTATATTATATCGATATTATGTAGGCCTAAAAAATATCCGTTTACAAACGGCCTCCGTTTTTGATGAAACAAATTTTACTGGAATACGTATGGCTTGTTATTGTTAGATTTCCATTTTGGAGCCAATCGAAGTTGTTTTATATTTGTGTGCAATTTAAAAGTGAACCGATAAATAATTTGGAATTAAATAATGTCGTTGTGCAAACAGAGTCGATTTCAACGAAAATAATTTCATTGGGATCGGAACGTAAAGACATAACAGTTTTTCCATTTTTATTGCGTTTGGAGATCGTGTGTGGCTATACGAAAATAACGGTATAAAAGTCAATTCCTTTCATGGTAAGCCTACCCTAACTTTGGTTCCAAACCAACTAAAATCTCATTAAATTAATGATAGCTGACTTGTGCTTTCTTTTCTTGCCTATCCTAATTAAACAGCACAGCCTAATGTATTGCAGCTACCCTATGCTAACACTACAAAACCAGCAAAGCCTATTCTTTATTGAATGCATATGCAATGTATATGCTAATGAAACCTACCATATTTGTGTGTACTATGACTTGTCTTTCCGCATAGCCTAAGATTGATGTTGGAAAAAAATAATGAACCTAACCTAACTTCTCTAACATCCTATGAAAATACATTGTACCCTACTCATTTCTTTCCATCCAAGCAATAGCCAATTTAGGAATATGTAGGACGGATCTGAGGAAGAAAATAGGGCACCCTACCTCGCACCACCTCAATCGTGCATGCAAAGGTAAATACTTGCTACCCAAGTTTCACACACACACACACATACACACACACACATATATATATATATATATTATAATATATATATACACACAGAGGTTCATCCCAGTATGTTCATTTAGAAAAACAAGAAAGAAACTTTACATTTCTTTTTCCTTCCCAGTTCATGAATAGAATTCGAACCCTCATATAAAAAAATCACTCCAGGCCAGTTTACCCGAATCGATAGACATTGGAAGAATGGAATAGAGCACTTGAGTCTCAACTTCAAACTCTACAAACCCAGCTTGGTTCGCACTAGCTCGATCAATTCCGAGCCTTGGATCTGGATACGACCAAAGCAACAAGGAAGGGTAACCGTGGGTTCTGGGTGTTCGTTCAATGGTGGCAGGGTAGTTGGGTGTTGAGGTAGCAGTGCGGTGGGGAATAAACAGTAACAATGTAGGGTTGAGTTGTACAAACAACAATTTGAATGGAGATACAGTAAATATATACTTATAAACGCACACAAAGCCAATGAAGTTCAAGTCACGATGTGGCGCATGCTGGGGTGCTAGTCTGATGGTCGGGAAGGGTGACACGCGACGGTGGGATTCGTATGCAGTGGGAAGATCGTATGGAGTTAGTTCAACAATTACGATTGAAGACGAGAGAAACATTCATGTCTGGGTATATATTTTTACATGCCTAATCAAGTATTAAAACATGCCTAAAAAAGTTTAAATACGTGGCATGGGTAAATGTTTAAACGTGCCTAACCAAGTGCCTAATCTGATGATTTTAAATGGAATTGGTTATTAGGATAATAAAATATTATAAATATTACTTCAAATATTATATATATGGCCAGGTTCTATATTATTAATGTGCCTAATCGGTTTACTGGGAAGCAAATATGCCTAAGTCAGTTTAAGCGAGCTGACCGGGTTTGTTAAAAACAAAAATATAAATTAGGTGTAGTGTCCCGGAAATTCCGACGCTCGAATCTAGAGAGTAACACATCCCATGTCCAAATTCAAGTATCGAAAACCCGGAAAGCTAGAAGAAAGAAATAAGAGGATGAGATAAGAAAGAAAGTAAGTCAGAATAGAAGAATGAGAAGAAGAACCAACACAGAACCAGGTCCTCACATCAAAGCAGAAGAAAATATAATATATAGGTGTATCTTTATTGAGAGATGAAATAAAACTTAACAGTCATCAAAGTATGCCAACATCTGGATAGTTATAATAATCTATCCTCATATACAACACACAATGGAATTATACTAGATATCATACGTCTGAACTTCTCTAGCTCATCTCTGGACTTCACAACGTACAATAACCTAAACCTGTAAAACTTGGTCTGACCCGAATATTGCAAACACCAGGATTAGCCTGGTGAACCAACATGAGAAAAAACCACTAAGTTTATGGTATCATCCAACTTGATTTTTAAGTACAAATCTTTTCGAAGCAAAGGAATAATCGTAAAACTTATCCACACATAAACACAGATGTTTTTACCTTACGAAGAAACATAGCATTTTGAAATCATATCTTATTCTGATATTGTAAAGGTGTTTAAATCAAATAAATAGCAATCTAGTAGAACATTTATCTAGTAGAACATTTGCATCTCATGCTCCACATACACAGTATACAATCAAAATCGTGGGCTCTTATCGGAGATTGGATTCCAACTATGACAAAGTATGGAACGAGCTTTTGATCGGTGTACTTTAGAGGGGATACACTGGAATTCAACAAGAACATCTTACAACTCAGCTACACATGACCGACCACTCATTTCTCTTAAGTGTATCGAATATATTGTCACGTTCCGGCTGTGCAGCTACTGTTTTCCTAGGAGATACAAAAATGTAAAGAAGTATTAATATGAATATTCTCTAGATGGTGACATACACCCTAATGGGAGCAACCCACTTAGCCATGCTGACTGCCCTATTTTTTTTCATTTCCCGGCTGATGAGGCTTGAGGTTTAACATAATCTTTTTAGAACACCTAGCCACACAAGTTGTTCTAGCACTAGACAAACTGTAACGACCCGTGTTTTGGCACTCGAATATATAAATTAATTTATTTAATTTAAATGTTATATTTGGAATATCGATGGAATTCAATATTTAACTCGTTATTTGAACGAAGTTCGAACGTAATATATTTATATAATTATAAAACGAGCTCAAAAATGGCGTGCAGTTCGTAAATTCGAGTTCTGAACTTCAACTGAGAATACAGGAATCGATATAAGTCGGATTTCTGTAAAACAAGACACGTTGGGACCGTATTAACGATAATTTTCATATGAAAGACAAAAATCCAGATTTCGTGTTGTTGATAGTAAGTTATGGCCAAATCAAATTTTGAAATAGTCGCTATGGAAAATCGTTATTAAATTATAGGCCATTAAAATAGCCGTTTTGCAAACGGACTCAGATTTCGACAAAATCAGTTTCATTAGAACCGTATCGATAAATTATTGTCAGAAAGTCAAACGGCGTGGCAAACAGATGTCGTATGGGACCACAGCAACCATAAACGCCTTTCAAATTCTATAGCGTGCATTCAAATAAATATAAGTAGTATTTGGGCATAACTTGAGCAGACGATCGAATTAGGCCGCGAAACCAGTTCCGTTGAGTTCGTATCGTCGATTAGAGTCAGGATAGGTATATAGTTTGTTATTTTTAGAGATTGAGAAATTTGGCGTTAAAAAGGGTAGGGCGGTTCAGGGTAAAAACAGCCTATCGGACAAACAGTCTCAGAATGCGACGAAACTAGTGCCATTGGGTTCGTATCGAAAAGTTATTGTCGATGTTCGCAGTTTCAAGTGGATCTGATTTATCTGGTGACCGTGGAAAAATTAAACGTGTGTTTATTTCTGGTTTCATAAAGGAAATTTTTTCATACGACCTCGGATTGCGACGAAACTTGTCTCATTGGATCCGGAATATCGTTTTACATCAAGAACAGCCTTTTTATCAGTAGACAGAAATCATATGTGGTGGGTTTTAACACGAATTCTCACTGCGAAGT
The DNA here is from genome assembly GCA_030737875.1 of Allium sativum. NCBI lineage: Eukaryota > Viridiplantae > Streptophyta > Magnoliopsida > Asparagales > Amaryllidaceae > Allium > Allium sativum. The sequence continues at coordinate 394,498,813 of CM060910.1, forward strand.
TTCGTTGTATTAAAATAGTAATAAAATCTACCCTACTTGTTACTGTACATTACTTGTCGGCCAAACAAATTAGAATGCCGTGATGGCCAAACAATGCACAGTAAAATGAAACCGTGGCCATCAAGCTAATCAATAAAATATAATTTACAGTAGCGTAACCCCCACACTTTCTTTTACTATATATTCATTCAACTAATGACAGAACCCTAGTTCTCGGCCAACCATATTTACGCCGCCACCCCTTAAACGAACGAACCATGTCGTTCAGATCTTTTCTTCCTCTTTTCTTAAAATCCACTGATAATCTCACAAACTCTTCAACATAGAATCATAGAGGATGATGACCTCTACATATCCAACGGTCACGATCCTCTTCTGATCACCGTGGTGGCCACGGTTTGGCTCGAACTTGTGCGCGGTTCGAGAGGTTTAGCAGGCAAACGGCAGGAGCTGGGTACACCGGACTTAGGACGTAGGCAAGCGAGGCAAGGGGGAGCGGATGACCGGTCTCCGATCAACTGTCGACAGCCTAGAGGAGCGGGCGTTGGTAGGATTCTGGCGGAGCATGGGTTCTTGGTACGAAGGGACAAAGCGAAAAGGAGAAAGAAAGGGTTCAGTTCAAACGAGAAATCCCTGGAACGATAGATTGAAAGCCAACCTTAATCTCTTCTAACTGTATTGCGTTAACATTTTATTTAGTTAATTAATCAACTAATTATTGTGTTAATTAAAAGAGTATTAACTTAAAATGGGAAATCATGCAGGCTATTGCGGTATGAGGCTGTAACAAGCATGGATGTGGGAGAGGAACCAATATAATCAGCCGAGATTTTTAACAACGTAATTCATGAATTTTAATTAGAATTTAATAACCTCTAATTAGTTAGTTAACATATACAATAAAGTATTAATTTGTGAAACATGACAGGGGGTTGAATCATGGCATTTTGGGATGAACAGCGGGTTGAAAGGGATGTTATCATAACCGTGGGTTTTCAACAAAAAGGAAGACCTGGGAGTGGATAATTTGTAGATCAGCCCAATTCTTTTAAAACGTAATTAGTTTAGTTTAAATAATGATTACAGATTAATTAATTAATAATTAAAATTTTATTAACCAAGATAAAATGATTTGCAGGCGTGCAGCATGAAGGATGTTCGGACGAACCGAGTATCAGGAATAATCGGCCTATATACCTAATTCAAAGTAATTAAAATTAGTTTAATAATATTTTTAATCAAGAAATTTATAATAAATTATATCGTATAGATTATAATTTGTGTAACTCATGCCTATGTGATCAGAATTGGACGGGACGAAATGCATTGGACCATGGTTACGAACACTCCACTCTGAAGCCAGTCTGGACAGTTCGGGAATGATCTGAGAATGTTAATTGAATTAAACAATGGTTTAATTTAATTAAACGAACCGCTCATCGACAAGTAAAATCCGGTGAGTTAAACTCACTCAGTTACCCTTTTTATATTTTATATAAATTGGGTATTTTTATTTTGTGTGCTCTGCTTGCCAATGGTTGACTGCTTTGCTAGTTATCTATTTAACTGTTGATTTAACCGATGAAATTAAACTGTGTTTAATTTCAGTGAAATACCAAATCGTTATTTTTAACGATGGGTTCCAATAAAGGTAACTCACCTTGGTTGGTCATGTTTATTTATAAACGTGTTTAAATGGTTGAATCGTTTGAATTGCTTGTGGTCGATGTTGAATGGTTGCCATTTAGTGTTATTAGTTAAACAAAAACTGAACCGTCTGATTTGAGATAACCTTGTGAATACAGGGAAGAACAGGTTGGAGGGATCCAACCGGATTCCTCAAATGTATTATTTATTTTCATATGATCATATATGAACTGATCTGTTTGTGTGATTGATTTGATGGTTGATTATTAATTGAATATTCAACATCTGTTTGGTTTAAACCAATGGGCGATATTAGTTAAGTGTTTGGCAGAGTATGGCCTTTAAAACCAATCGAGTTATGGATATTTATTCACCGACAGGTGAATCGATAGAGTTGAGGTTATAAAAATTATTTTATAACCAGAGTTAGATTTGAATTATATTATTTGAATAAAAGTTATTTAAGAGAAATAAATAAATATTTTATTTGTTTAAGACTTTGATTTGTTATGAATTTATTTTGCAAAGCAAATGCTGATGTTAATCAGAATTACCAGTTGAAGAATAAGAAATGAATTAAAGGGTTAAACCTTGGAAAATTTGTTTTGTAAATAAAAACAAATAATTAGAATCTATTTAAATTAATCATATTTTTGATTAATTTAAAGCGAGGATTTGTTGAAATCGGTTAATGAGGTAATCAAGTTTTTGAGTTAATTAAATCGACCGTTTGGAATTAGAATTGTTTATCAAGTTAATGTGTTTTGACTAAAATAGTTAAATGAATATTGTTTGAATTTAAATAAGGATTTAAAAAGGGATTTAGTAGTTAATTTAGATAATAAAGGGATTAACTACTAAAGTAGTTAATGTTTGAAATAAGTTATTATTTTAATTAATGATGAATTTAGGAATATATTTAAATGGGAATTCATTTAAAAAGTTACCGAATGTGAGATGCAAGCAAATTGAATGGTGAAAGGAAATAAACGTACTCAATTATATGAATTAAGTGAAAGGAGATTACGATAAAAAGGGTTTATTATAAACCAGAGGTTTTAAGTGAGATTTCAAGTGTAAAGCGTTAACTTTACATTAACGTTACGTGAGAGTGAAACCAAGAAAAAATGGGACAAGGGAAATAAGATCTCCAAAGTGGATAAGGGTTGAAAATAATTGAAAGGGGATCGATAGAAAATGAAATTTGGGGATAAAGCAATGGGTCATAAGATTGTATAACTAAACCCAAATTTGTCAATGGGAAATTGAATATAGTTATTCGAGATAGAATTAGCCAAACATAATTATTCGGCTAAGTTGCCATTTCGTACGACTGCTAGCGTAATTCGCAGGGCTGCAGATAGCCTACGGCGGTCGGATGTTTCCTGAGGGAATCAGGCGTAACCATTGTGATCGCTGTGATCTAGAGTCAAGTGAATGGAGTTAAGACGAATGTTAATTAATCAATTAGAGTTATTCAAATATCGGATTCTTGAATATTAAAAGAATTGGAAGTTTCAATTTAACAAAAAGGAAATTAGATTGTCAAAGGCCAAATGATGCTAAATACTGAATCAGTGAACTCATTGGAGTGTCATGTTTGAAACACTGAATATTTTGATAGTTAAAACACCGACTATCAAATCTGACCAATACGATTGTTGGTATGGAAAGACCGGGATCGAATTTATATTCGAAAACCATTCCGACCAACAAATACGTGAAGAGATCAGAAGATGATCGAGATGGTGCTGTGAAGACCGTGGATTTTCATCAACGGAAGAACCACTAATATTCTCGGCCTGGCAAGCAGAGATAAACTGTGATTCTGTCGTGGTTGGAATCTACGGGTTGCAAGGACTTCTCGCTACTGATCCATGGGGTGATTCCTAGATGGATGCGGTAGGAGAGTGCCTTCGGTTCATCCTGTTCCTGGGTGACGTGTATGGACGAGTGTCTGACAGAGTATTTCCAAAGGGTCACGTACGTTGATTTCTTCAAACGTACGATAGTTGTTGGCAGGGAACTGCCATTCTCTAGCTTCCAGCTAGAGTATTTTTGTGGACGTCAATTAGTGATATCTGACGGATCTGACGATGTGGCATTCAAAGTGAATGGTGACCAGATGATCAGAAGTTAATTCTGGCCTCAAGCCTCATCAACCGGGAAATGACAAAAATCGGGCAGGCAGCATGGCTATGTGGGTCGCTCCCATTAGGGTGTATAACCACCTATCTAGAGGAAGTCCTATTTGTTTCTTAAATCTATGTTTCGATGCTGTCCCTTATCGGGAGACGGTTGTTGATCCCAACCGTCGGTGGTATACATTTGATACACTCAAGCGAAATGAGTGGTCGGTCATGTGAGGGCCGGGTTGCAAGAAGTTCTTGTTGAACCCAGTGTATTCGTCTCTAGAGATACACTATCGGAAGGTGGACCCATACCTTGTCAAGTTGGAATCCAAACTCCAATAAGCGCCGCGGTTTTTGATTGTGTACTATATATGTGGAGCGTGAGATGCAAGCGTTCTACTAGATTGCTATTTACTTGTATTTAGACATTATTATAATATCAGAAAAGATATTGGTTTCAAAACTGTTTTGGGTTATCGTAAGGTAAAAACCGTCCGTGTTTATGTGTGGATTTGGTCTTACGATTATCTTTTCCTTTGAAAAGGTTTTGAACTTGAAAATCATGATTGGATGGTTCACCCTTATTACTGTGCGAGTTTATCTCACTCTGGTTCACCAGACTAACCCGGTGTTTTGTAAATGCTCGGGTTAGGCCGGGTTGTACAGGTTCAGGTTATCGACCGCTATGAAGAGACGAGCTGGAAGAGTCCAGACGTATGATATTACTACTATTCCGCTGTGTGTTGTATTTGGGAACAGGCTATTATAACTGTCCCAGTGTGTGATGTACTCTGATACTGTAAGTATTTTTAAAGCTCTCAATAAAGATTTATTTCTGTATTATATTTTGTTCCGCTGCGATGTGAGACTCTGTGTTGTTTGGTGTTTCTTCTTCTTCTTCTATTCTAATATTTCTTTCTTTCTTATCTCACCCTCTAACTTCTTTCTATTAATGATCTGGAATGTTCGATGTCTGAATAGTCGACATGGTAGTTTGATGTTGATCTTCGGAGTCGAAAATCCCAGTTCGTTACAGTGGTATCAGAGCTTAAGGTTAAGTAAGTACCTTGGCTCTGTGGCGTGACTCAGTAGAGATGGGGTTAGTAATACCCTAGATTGAGTTGGAGTGTATATATATGAGCGCGTATTTGTAAATTGATATAAAAACTGTTTATATTGTGTTGGTTGGTTTGTCGAGTAGTTTATGAATTCTGGTCGATACAGTAATGAAAACTGCGTCGATAAGTGTTTCTAAACTCTTGAACAGAATAATTCGACACAGTATGTTTGTGGAAAAGGGTAAATGAAATAATTTTACCCAAATTACATTTTGATATAAAGAAAATATATATGTTGGAAATATTATTATTTGATGTGTTGTTTGTTACTATAATCAAAGGAGATTATAATTGAAATGGTTATATATAACCAATCAGAATCCATATAAGTGAAATATATGAAAATCAGAGGAGTTAAATCTGAATTCAAATTAGAATTGAAATTAAAACTTTGAAAATTTGGACAAGTGGTTGAAAATGGAATTGGATTGAATATATGAGAACTTCAAAATCCTGGGAGATTTTAAATTGTTTACGAGTATCATGTTTAGTATTTTGAAGTAGATTTCAAATTGAAAGTGTTTAAAATTGGAGTTTTGAAATGATATAGTATTGAACTCACTTCGATTGCTGGAAAATAGATTCCGATGATGATCCGGACATCATCGGTGTTCATTTTCGAGTTTGCAAGTGACGGATTACTACCAAATTTTTTGTTTTTGAATTGTGTTGAGAAACAGGTTGTTTTGATATTCCAAATGAATAATTTGATTTTTGAAAGAGCTGAACTGTTTGAAAACTCCCAGGGAAATTGTTTGAACAAGGCAAAATTAAATAAAAGTTTGTGAAAGCAAATATGGATTGAATTGAAACCGATTAACTGGAAATTGAATCGGGAGATAATATATCGAGTAGAATCAGATTTTTTTTTGAGATAAGAATCTGAAATATTGTTGGTTGGAATTGATGATGATGATTGAGTTAAGAATGGAATTTGGCTTGGACGCGTGAAGGATTTGGTTCTGAGGATAAAATTGGAATTTTGTTTGGGAATGCATTTGTATATGCTGACAGGACAGCAGATGGAAGGGATATAAGGATATGCCCGACAAAAAGGTACACATTTATTTTTACATGGATTTGGAGATTTGTGAGCCTATTTGGCAAGCCACTTGGCTGTTTTATTTTCTTTTGGATTGGAGAAGGCCTAGAAAGGCGAGTTGTGGTTGTACCGATTGAGCCGTACAGAGGAGATGCTGGCGAAATTTTTCGGAAAATTTAAGGTGTTAGAAAATTTTCGATATTTTTGAAAATATTTATTTATAGTATTGAATTGGTTTCTAATTTAATATAAAATTGGATTTGGAAATAAATGGGTTTATAACGTTCTTTCTTACCTTAGCAATTTCGAGGACGAAATTATTTTAAGGGGGAAAGAATGTAACGACCCGTGTTTTGGCACTCGAATATGTAAATTAATTTATTTAATTTAAATGTTATATTTGGAATATCGATGGAATTCAATATTTAACTCGTTATTTGAACGAAGTTCGAACGTAATATATTTATATAATTATAAAACGAGCTCAAAAATGGCGTGCAGTTCGTAAATTCGAGTTCTGAACTTCAACTGAGAATACAGGAATCGATATAAGTCAGATTTCTGTAAAACAAGACACGTTGGGACCGTATTAACGATAATTTTCATATGAAAGAGAAAAATCCAGATTTCGTGTTGTTGATAGTAAGTTATGGCCAAATCAAATTTTGAAATAGTCACTATGGAAAATCGTTATTAAATTATAGGCCATTAAAATAGCCGTTTTGCAAACGGACTCAGATTTCGACAAAATCAGTTTCATTAGAACCGTATCGATAAATTATTGTCAGAAAGTCAAACGGCGTGGCAAACAGATGTCGTATGGGACCACAGCAACCATAAACGCCTTTCAAATTCTATAGCGTGCATTCAAATAAATATAAGGAGTATTTGGGCATAACTTGAGCAAACGATCGAATTAGGCCGCGAAACCAGTTCCGTTGAGTTCGTATCGTCGATTAGAGTCAGGATAGGTATATAGTTTATTATTTTTAGAGATTGAGAAATTTGGCGTTAAAAAGGGTAGGGCGGTTTAGGGTAAAAACAGCCTATCGGGCAAACAGTCTCAGAATGCGACGAAACTAGTGCCATTGGGTTCGTATCGAAAAGTTATTGTCGATGTTCGCAGTTTCAAGTGGATCTGATTTATCTGGTGACCGTGGAAAAATTAAACGTGTGTTTATTTCTGGTTTCATAAAGGAAATTTTTTCATACGACCTCGGATTGCGACGAAACTTGTCTCATTGGATCCGGAATATCGTTTTACATCAAGAACAGCCTTTTTATCAGTAGACAGAAATCATATGTGGTGGGTTTTAACACGAATTCTCACTGCGAAGTTTCGTTGTATTAAAATAGTAATAAAATCTACCCTACTTGTTACTGTACATTACTTGTCGGCCAAACAAATTCGAATGCCGTGATGGCCAAACAATGCACAGTACAATGAAACCGTGGCCATCAAGCTAATCAATAAAATATAATTTACAGTAGCGTAACCCCCACACTTTCTTTTACTATATATACATTCAACTAATGACAGAACCCTAGTTCTCGGCCAACCATATTTACGCCGCCACCCCTTAAACGAACGAACCATGTCGTTCAGATCTTTTCTTCCTCTTTTCTTAAAATCCACTGATAATCTCACAAACTCTTCAACATAGAATCGTAGAGGATGATGACCTCTACATATCCAACGGTCACGATCCTCTTCTGATCACCGTGGTGGCCACGGTTTGGCTCGAACTGGTGCGCGGTTCGAGAGGTTTAGCAGGCAAACGGCAGGAGCTGGGTACACCGGACTTAGGACGTAGGCAAGCGAGGCAAGGGGGAGCGGATGACCGGTCTCCGATCAACTGTCGACAGCCTAGAGGAGCGGGCGTTGGTAGGATTCTGGCGGAGCATGGGTTCTTGGTACGAAGGGACAAAGCGAAAAGGAGAAAGAAAGGGTTCAGTTCAAACGAGAAATCCCTGGAACGATAGATTGAAAGCCGACCTTAATCTCTTCTAACTGTATTGCGTTAACATTTTATTTAGTTAATTAATCAACTAATTATTGTGTTAATTAAAAGAGTATTAACTTAAAATGGGAAATCATGCAGGCTATTGCGGTATGAGGCTGTAACAAGCATGGATGTGGGAGAGGAACCAATATAATCAGCCGAGATTTTTAACAACGTAATTCATGAATTTTAATTAGAATTTAATAACCTCTTATTAGTTAGTTAACATATATAATAAAGTATTAATTTGTGAAACATGACAGGGGGTTGAATCATGGCATTTTGGGATGAACAGCGGGTTGAAAGGGATGTTATCATAACCGTGGGTTTTCAACAAAAAGGAAGACCTGGGAGTGGATAATTTGTAGATCAGCCCAATTCTTTTAAAACGTAATTAGTTTAGTTTAAATAATGATTACAGATTAATTAATTAATAATTAAAATTTTATTAACCAAGATAAAATGATTTGCAGGCGTGCAGCATGAAGGATGTTCGGACGAACCGAGTATCAGGAATAATCGGCCTATATACCTAATTCAAAGTAATTAAAATTAGTTTAATAATATTTTTAATCAAGAAATTTATAATAAATTATATCGTATAGATTATAATTTGTGTAACTCATGCCTATGTGATCAGAATTGGACGGGACGAAATGCATTGGACCATGGTTACGAACACTCCACTCTGAAGCCAGTCTGGACAGTTCGGGAATGATCTGAGAATGTTAATTGAATTAAACAATGGTTTAATTTAATTAAACGAACCGCTCATCGACAAGTAAAATCCGGTGAGTTAAACTCACTCAGTTACCCTTTTTATATTTTATATAAATTGGGTATTTTTATTTTGTGTGCTCTGCTTGCCAATGGTTGACTGCTTTGCTAGTTATCTATTTAACTGTTGATTTAACCGATGAAATTAAACTGTGTTTAATTTCAGTGAAATACCAAATCGTTATTTTTAACGATGGGTTCCAATAAAGGTAACTCACCTTGGTTGGTCACGTTTATTTATAAACGTGTTTAAATGGTTGAATCGTTTGAATTGCTTGTGGTCGATGTTGAATGGTTGCCATTTAGTGTTATCAGTTAAACAAAAACTGAACCGTCTGATTTGAGATAACCTTGTGAATACAGGGAAGAACAGGTTGGAGGGATCCAACCGGATTCCTCAAATGTATTATTTATTTTCATATGATCATATATGAACTGATCTGATTGTGTGATTGATTTGATGGTTGATTATTAATTGAATATTCAACATCTGTTTGGTTTAAACCAATGGGCAATATTAGTTAAGTGTTTGGCAGAGTATGGCCTTTAAAACCAATCGAGTTATAGATATTTATTCACCGACAGGTGAATCGATTGAGTTGAGGTTATAAAATTTATTTTATAGCCAGAGTTAGATTTGAATTATATTATTTGAATAAAAGTTATTTAAGAGAAATAAATAAATATTTTATTTGTTTAAGACTTTGATTTGTTATGAATTTATTTTGCAAAGCAAATGCTGATGTTAATCAGATTTACCAGTTGAAGAATAAGAAATGAATTAAAGGGTTAAACCTTGGAAAATTTGTTTTGTAAATAAAAACAAATAATTAGAATCTATTTAAATTAATCATATTTTTGATTAATTTAAAGCGAGGATTTGTTGAAATCGGTTAATGAGGTAATCAAGTTTTTGAGTTAATTAAATCGACCGTTTGGAATTAGAATTGTTTATCAAGTTAATGTGTTTTGACTAAAATAGTTAAATGAATATTGTTTGAATTTAAATAAGGATTTAAAAAGGGATTTAGTAGTTAATTTAGATAATAAAGGGATTAACTACTAAAGTAGTTAATGTTTGAAATAAGTTATTATTTTAATTAATGATGAATTTAGGAATATATTTAAATGGGAATTCATTTAAAAAGTTACCGAATGTGAGATGCAAGCAAATTGAATGGTGAAAGGAAATAAACGTACTCAATTATATGAATTAAGTGAAAGGAGATTACGATAAAAAGGGTTTATTATAAACCAGAGGTTTTAAGTGAGATTTCAAGTGTAAAGCATTAACTTTACATTAACGTTACGTGAGAGTGAAACCAAGAAAAAATGGGACAAGGGAAATAAGATCTCCAAAGTGGATAAGGGTTGAAAATAATTGAAAGGGGATCGATAGAAAATGAAATTTGGGGATAAAGCAATGGGTCATAAGATTGTATAACTAAACCCAAATTTGTCAATGGGATATTGAATATAGTTATTCGAGATAGAATTAGCCAAACATAATTATTCGGCTAAGTTGCCATTTCGTACGACTGCTAGCGTAATTCGCAGGGCTGCAGATAGCCTACGGCGGTCGGATGTTTCCTGAGGGAATCAGGCGTAACCATTGTGATCGCTGTGATCTAGAGTCAAGCGAATGGAGTTAAGACGAATGTTAATTAATCAATTAGAGTTATTCAAATATCGGATTCTTGAATATTAAAAGAATTGGAAGTTTCAATTTAACAAAAAGGAAATTAGATTGTCAAAGGCCAAATGATGCTAAATACTGAATCAGTGAACTCATTGGAGTGTCATGTTTGAAACACTGAATATTTTGATAGTTAAAACACCGACTATCAAATCTGACCAATACGATTGTTGGTATGGAAAGACCGGGATCGAATTTATATTCGAAAACCATTCCGACCAACAAATACGTGAAGAGATCAGAAGATGATCGAGATGGTGCTGTGAAGACCGTGGATTTTCATCAACGGAAGAACCACTAATATTCTCGGCCTGGCAAGCAGAGATAAACTGTGATTCTGTCGTGGTTGGAATCTACGGGTTGCAAGGACTTCTCGCTACTGATCCATGGGGTGATTCCTAGATGGATGCGGTAGGAGAGTGCCTTCGGTTCATCCTGTTCCTGGGTGACGTGTATGGACGAGTGTCTGACAGAGTATTTCCAAAGGGTCACGTACGTTGATTTCTTCAAACGTACGATAGTTGTTGGCAGGGAACTGCCATTCTCTAGCTTCCAGCTAGAGTATTTTTGTGGACGACAATTAGTGATATCTGACGGATCTGACGATGTGGCATTCAAAGTGAATGGTGACCAGATGATCAGAAGTTAATTCTGGCCTCAAGCCTCATCAACCGGGAAATGACAAAAATCGGGCAGGCAGCATGGCTATGTGGGTCGCTCCCATTAGGGTGTATAACCACCTATCTAGAGGAAGTCCTATTTGTTTCTTAAATCTATGTTTCGATGCTGTCCCTTATCGGGAGACGGTTGTTGATCCCAACCGTCGGTGGTATACATTTGATACACTCAAGCGAAATGAGTGGTCGGTCATGTGAGGGCCGGGTTGCAAGAAGTTCTTGTTGAACCCAGTGTATTCGTCTCTAGAGATACACTATCGGAAGGTGGACCCATACCTTGTCAAGTTGGAATCCAAACTCCAATAAGCGCCGCGGTTTTTGATTGTGTACTATATATGTGGAGCGTGAGATGCAAGCGTTCTACTAGATTGCTATTTACTTGTATTTAGACATTATTATAATATCAGAAAAGATATTGGTTTCAAAACTGTTTTGGGTTATCGTAAGGTAAAAACCGTCCGTGTTTATGTGTGGATTTGGTCTTACGATTATCTTTTCCTTTGAAAAGGTTTTGAACTTGAAAATCATGATTGGATGGTTCACCCTTATTACTGTGCGAGTTTATCTCACTCTGGTTCACCAGACTAACCCGGTGTTTTGTAAATGCTCGGGTTAGGCCGGGTTGTACAGGTTCAGGTTATCGACCGCTATGAAGAGACGAGCTGGAAGAGTCCAGACGTATGATATTACTACTATTCCGCTGTGTGTTGTATTTGGGAACAGGCTATTATAACTGTCCCAGTGTGTGATGTACTCTGATACTGTAAGTATTTTTAAAGCTCTCAATAAAGATTTATTTCTGTATTATATTTTGTTCCGCTGCGATGTGAGACTCTGTGTTGTTTGGTGTTTCTTCTTCTTCTTCTATTCTAATATTTCTTTCTTTCTTATCTCACCCTCTAACTTCTTTCTATTAATGATCTGGAATGTTCGATGTCTGAATAGTCGACATGGTAGTTTGATGTTGATCTTCGGAGTCGAAAATCCCAGTTCGTTACAGTGGTATCAGAGCTTAAGGTTAAGTAAGTACCTTGGCTCTGTGGCGTGACTCAGTAGAGATGGGGTTCGTAATACCCTAGATTGAGTTGGAGTGTATATATATGAGCGCGTATTTGTAAATTGATATAAAAACTGTTTATATTGTGTTGGTTGGTTTGTCGAGTAGTTTATGAATTCTGGTCGATACAGTAATGCAAACTGCGTCGATAAGTGTTTCTAAACTCTTGAACAGAATAATTCGACACAGTATGTTTGTGGAAAAGGGTAAATGAAATAATTTTACCCAAATTACATTTTGATATAAAGAAAATATATATGTTGGAAATATTATTATTTGATGTGTTGTTTGTTACTATAATCAAAGGAGATTATAATTGAAATGGTTATATATAACCAATCAGAATCCATATAAGTGAAATATATGAAAATCAGAGGAGTTAAATCTGAATTCAAATTAGAATTGAAATTAAAACTTTGAAAATTTGGACAAGTGGTTGAAAATGGAATTGGATTGAATATATGAGAACTTCAAAATCCTGGGAGATTTTAAATTGTTTACGAGTATCATGTTTAGTATTTTGAAGTAGATTTCAAATTGAAAGTGTTTAAAATTGGAGTTTTGAAATGATATAGTATTGAACTCACTTCGATTGCTGGAAAATAGATTCCGATGATGATCCGGACATCATCAGTGTTCATTTTCGAGTTTGCAAGTGACGGATTACTACCAAATTTTTTGTTTTTGAATTGTGTTGAGAAACAGGTTGTTTTGATATTCCAAATGAATAATTTGATTTTTGAAAGAGCTGAACTGTTTGAAAACTCCCAGGGAAATTGTTTGAACAAGGCAAAATTAAATAAAAGTTTGTGAAAGCAAATATGGATTGAATTGAAACCGATTAACTGGAAATTGAATCGGGAGATAATATATCGAGTAGAATCAGATTTTTTTTTTGAGATAAGAATCTGAAATATTGTTGGTTGGAATTGATGATGATGATTGAGTTAAGAATGGAATTTGGCTTGGACGCGTGAAGGATTTGGTTGTGAGGATAAAATTGGAATTTTGTTTGGGAATGCATTTGTATATGCTGACAGGACAGCAGATGGAAGGGATATAAGGATATGCCCGACAAAAAGGTACACATTTATTTTTACATGGATTTGGAGATTTGTGAGCCTATTTGGCAAGCCACTTGGCTGTTTTATTTTCTTTTGGATTGGAGAAGGCCTAGAAAGGCGAGTTGTGGTTGTACCGATTGAGCCGTACAGAGGAGATGCTGGCGAAATTTTTCGGAAAATTTAAGGTGTTAGAAAATTTTCGATATTTTTGAAAATATTTATTTATAGTATTGAATTGGTTTCTAATTTAATATAAAATTGGATTTGGAAATAAATGGGTTTATAACGTTCTTTCTTACCTTAGCAATTTCGAGGACGAAATTATTTTAAGGGGGAAAGAATGTAACGACCCGTGTTTTGGCACTCGAATATGTAAATTAATTTATTTAATTTAAATGTTATATTTGGAATATCGATGGAATTCAATATTTAACTCGTTATTTGAGCGAAGTTCGAACGTAATATATTTATATAATTATAAAACGAGCTCAAAAATGGCGTGCAGTTCGTAAATTCGAGTTCTGAACTTCAACTGAGAATACAGGAATCGATATAAGTCGGATTTCTGTAAAACAAGACACGTTGGGACCGTATTAACGATAATTTTCATATGAAAGAGAAAAATCCAGATTTCGTGTTGTTGATAGTAAGTTATGGCCAAATCAAATTCTGAAATAGTCGCTATGGAAAATCGTTATTAAATTATAGGCCATTAAAATAGCCGTTTTGCAAACGGACTCAGATTTCGACAAAATCAGTTTCATTAGAACCGTATCGATAAATTATTGTCAGAAAGTCAAACGGCGTGGCAAACAGATGTCGTATGGGACCACAGCAACCATAAACGCCTTTCAAATTCTATAGCGTGCATTCAAATAAATATAAGGAGTATTTGGGCATAACTTGAGCAGACGATCGAATTAGGCCGCGAAACCAGTTCCGTTGAGTTCGTATCGTCGATTAGAGTCAGGATAGGTATATAGTTTGTTATTTTTAGAGATTGAGAAATTTGGCGTTAAAAAGGGTAGGGCGGTTCAGGGTAAAAACAGCCTATCGGGCAAACAGTCTCAGAATGCGACGAAACTAGTGCCATTGGGTTCGTATCGAAAAGTTATTGTCGATGTTCGCAGTTTCAAGTGGATCTGATTTATCTGGTGACCGTGGAAAAATTAAACGTGTGTTTATTTCTGGTTTCATAAAGGAAATTTTTTCATACGACCTCGGATTGCGACGAAACTTGTCTCATTGGATCCGGAATATCGTTTTACATCAAGAACAGCCTTTTTATCAGTAGACAGAAATCATATGTGGTGGGTTTTAACACGAATTCTCACTGCGAAGTTTCGTTGTATTAAAATAGTAATAAAATCTACCCTACTTGTTACTGTACATTACTTGTCAGCCAAACAAATTCGAATGCCGTGATGGCCAAACAATGCACAGTACAATGAAACCGTGGCCATCAAGCTAATCAATAAAATATAATTTACAGTAGCGTAACCCCCACACTTTCTTTTACTATATATACATTCAACTAATGACAGAACCCTAGTTCTCGGCCAACCATATTTACGCCGCCACCCCTTAAACGAACGAACCATGTCGTTCAGATCTTTTCTTCCTCTTTTCTTAAAATCCACTGATAATCTCACAAACTCTCAACATAGAATCGTAGAGGATGATGACCTCTACATATCCAACGGTCACGATCCTCTTCTGATCACCGTGGTGGCCACGGTTTGGCTCGAACTGGTGCGCGGTTCGAAAGGTTTAGCAGGCAAACGGCAGGAGCTGGGTACACCGGACTTAGGACGTAGGCAAGCGAGGCAAGGGGGAGCGGATGACCGGTCTCCGATCAACTGTCGACAGCCTAGAGGAGCGGGCGTTGGTAGGATTCTGGCGGAGCATGGGTTCTTGGTACGAAGGGACAAAGCGAAAAGGAGAAAGAAAGGGTTCAGTTCAAACGAGAAATCCCTGGAACGATAGATTGAAAGCCGACCTTAATCTCTTCTAACTGTATTGCGTTAACATTTTATTTAGTTAATTAATCAACTAATTATTGTGTTAATTAAAAGAGTATTAACTTAAAATGGGAAATCATGCAGGCTATTGCGGTATGAGGCTGTAACAAGCATGGATGTGGGAGAGTAACCAATATAATCAGCCGAGATTTTTAACAACGTAATTCATGAATTTTAATTAGAATTTAATAACCTCTAATTAGTTAGTTAACATATATAATAAAGTATTAATTTGTGAAACATGACAGGGGGTTGAATCATGGCATTTTGGGATGAACAGCGGGTTGAAAGGGATGTTATCATAACCGTGGGTTTTCAACAAAAAGGAAGACCTGGGAGTGGATAATTTGTAGATCAGCCCAATTCTTTTAAAACGTAATTAGTTTAGTTTAAATAATGATTACAGATTAATTAATTAATAATTAAAATTTTATTAACCAAGATAAAATGATTTGCAGGCGTGCAGCATGAAGGATGTTCGGACGAACCGAGTATCAGGAATAATCGGCCTATATACCTAATTCAAAGTAATTAAAATTAGTTTAATAATAATACTTTTAATCAAGAAATTTATAATAAATTATATCGTATAGATTATAATTTGTGTAACTCATGCCTATGTGATCAGAATTGGACGGGACGAAATGCATTGGACCATGGTTACGAACACTCCACTCTGAAGCCAGTCTGGACAGTTCGGGAATGATCTGAGAATGTTAATTGAATTAAACAATGGTTTAATTTAATTAAACGAACCGCTCATCGACAAGTAAAATCCGGTGAGTTAAACTCACTCAGTTACCCTTTTTATATTTTATATAAATTGGGTATTTTTATTTTGTGTGCTCTGCTTGCCAATGGTTGACTGCTTTGCTAGTTATCTATTTAACTGTTGATTTAACCGATGAAATTAAACTGTGTTTAATTTCAGTGAAATACCAAATCGTTATTTTTAACGATGGGTTCCAATAAAGGTAACGCACCTTGGTTGGTCACGTTTATTTATAAACGTGTTTAAATGGTTGAATCGTTTGAATTGCTTGTGGTCGATGTTGAATGGTTGCCATTTAGTGTTATCAGTTAAACAAAAACTGAACCGTCTGATTTGAGATAACCTTGTGAATACAGGGAAGAACAGGTTGGAGGGATCCAACCGGATTCCTCAAATGTATTATTTATTTTCATATGATCATATATGAACTGATCTGTTTGTGTGATTGATTTGATGGTTGATTATTAATTGAATATTCAACATCTGTTTGGTTTAAACCAATGGGCAATATTAGTTAAGTGTTTGGCAGAGTATGGCCTTTAAAACCAATCGAGTTATAGATATTTATTCACCGACAGGTGAATCGATTGAGTTGAGGTTATAAAATTTATTTTATAACCAGAGTTAGATTTGAATTATATTATTTGAATAAAAGTTATTTAACAGAAATAAATAAATATTTTATTTGTTTAAGACTTTGATTTGTTATGAATTTATTTTGCAAAGCAAATGCTGATGTTAATCAGATTTACCAGTTGAAGAATAAGAAATGAATTAAAGGGTTAAACCTTGGAAAATTTGTTTTGTAAATAAAAACAAATAATTAGAATCTATTTAAATTAATCATATTTTTGATTAATTTAAAGCGAGGATTTGTTGAAATCGGTTAATGAGGTAATCAAGTTTTTGAGTTAATTAAATCGACCGTTTGGAATTAGAATTGTTTATCAAGTTAATGTGTTTTGACTAAAATAGTTAAATGAATATTGTTTGAATTTAAATAAGGATTTAAAAAGGGATTTAGTAGTTAATTTAGATAATAAAGGGATTAACTACTAAAGTAGTTAATGTTTGAAATAAGTTATTATTTTAATTAATGATGAATTTAGGAATATTTAAATGGGAATTCATTTAAAAAGTTACCGAATGTGAGATGCAAGCAAATTGAATGGTGAAAGGAAATAAACGTACTCAATTATATGAATTAAGTGAAAGGAGATTACGATAAAAAGGGTTTATTATAAACCAGAGGTTTTAAGTGAGATTTCAAGTGTAAAGCGTTAACTTTACATTAACGTTACGTGAGAGTGAAACCAAGAAAAAATGGGACAAGGGAAATAAGATCTCCAAAGTGGATAAGGGTTGAAAATAATTGAAAGGGGATCGATAGAAAATGAAATTTGGGGATAAAGCAATGGGTCATAAGATTGTATAACTAAACCCAAATTTGTCAATGGGAAATTGAATATAGTTATTCGAGATAGAATTAGCCAAACATAATTATTCGGCTAAGTTGCCATTTCATACGACTGCTAGCGTAATTCGCAGGGCTGCAGATAGCCTACGGCGGTCGGATGTTCCCTGAGGGAATCAGGCGTAACCATTGTGATCGCTGTGATCTAGAGTCAAGCGAATGGAGTTAAGACGAATGTTAATTAATCAATTAGAGTTATTCAAATATCGGATTCTTGAATATTAAAAGAATTGGAAGTTTCAATTTAACAAAAAGGAAATTAGATTGTCAAAGGCCAAATGATGCTAAATACTGAATCAGTGAACTCATTGGAGTGTCATGTTTGAAACACTGAATATTTTGATAGTTAAAACACCGACTATCAAATCTGACCAATACGATTGTTGGTATGGAAAGACCGGGATCGAATTTATATTCGAAAACCATTCCGACCAACAAATACGTGAAGAGATCAGAAGATGATCGAGATGGTGCTGTGAAGACCGTGGATTTTCATCAACGGAAGAACCACTAATATTCTCGGCCTGGCAAGCAGAGATAAACTGTGATTCTGTCGTGGTTGGAATCTACGGGTTGCAAGGACTTCTCGCTACTGATCCATGGGGTGATTCCTAGATGGATGCGGTAGGAGAGTGCCTTCGGTTCATCCTGTTCCAGGGTGACGTGTATGGACGAGTGTCTGACAGAGTATTTCCAAAGGGTCACGTACGTTGATTTCTTCAAACGTACGATAGTTGTTGGCAGGGAACTGCCATTCTCTAGCTTCCAGCTAGAGTATTTTTGTGGACGTCAATTAGTGATATCTGACGGATCTGACGATGTGGCATTCAAAGTGAATGGTGACCAGATGATCAGAAGTTAATTCTGGCCTCAAGCCTCATCAACCGGGAAATGACAAAAATCGGGCAGGCAGCATGGCTATGTGGGTCGTTCCCATTAGGGTGTATAACCACCTATCTAGAGGAAGTCCTATTTGTTTCTTAAATCTATGTTTCGATGCTGTCCCTTATCGGGAGACGGTTGTTGATCCCAACCGTCAGTGGTATACATTCGATACACTCAAGCGAAATGAGTGGTCGGTCATGTGAGGGCCGGGTTGCAAGAAGTTCTTGTTGAACCCAGTGTATTCGTCTCTAGAGATACACTATCGGAAGGTGGACCCATACCTTGTCAAGTTGGAATCCAAACTCCAATAAGCGCCGCGGTTTTTGATTGTGTACTATATATGTGGAGCGTGAGATGCAAGCGTTCTACTAGATTGCTATTTACTTGTATTTAGACATTATTATAATATCAGAAAAGATATTGGTTTCAAAACTGTTTTGGGTTATCGTAAGGTAAAAACCGTCCGTGTTTATGTGTGGATTTGGTCTTACGATTATCTTTTCCTTTGAAAAGGTTTTGAACTTGAAAATCATGATTGGATGGTTCACCCTTATTACTGTGCGAGTTTATCTCACTCTGGTTCACCAGACTGACCCGGTGTTTTGTAAATGCTCGGGTTAGGCCGGGTTGTACAGGTTCAGGTTATCGACCGCTATGAAGAGACGAGCTGGAAGAGTCCAGACGTATGATATTACTACTATTCCGCTGTGTGTTGTATATGGGAACAGGCTATTATAACTGTCCCAGTGTGTGATGTACTCTGATACTGTAAGTATTTTTAAAGCTCTCAATAAAGATTTATTTCTGTATTATATTTTGTTCCGCTGCGATGTGAGACTCTGTGTTGTTTGGTGTTTCTTCTTCTTCTTCTATTCTAATATTTCTTTCTTTCTTATCTCACCCTCTAACTTCTTTCTATTAATGATCTGGAATGTTCGATGTCTGAATAGTCGACATGGTAGTTTGATGTTGATCTTTGGAGTCGAAAATCCCGGTTCGTTACACAAACCGAAGACACCCTACTACCGCAACCTAGGAATCACCCTATGGATCACTAACGAGTAGGCCTTGCAATCCGCAGATTCTAATCACAACAGAATCACTGTCAAAATATCTCTAGGGTTGAGCTAGAGAATTCAACAAGTATTTCTCCCGCTCACGAAGATTAATGGTCTTCAATTGCTCCATCTCGATCAGTATCTGATATCTTCTTCTTTCACGTACTTGTTGGTTCGAAATGGTTTTCAAATATAAATTCAATCCTGGTCTTCCCGTACCAACACGCATATGGTATGATTTTGACAGTCGGTTATTTAACAATCAAAATAAACAACGATAAAATGAAATAGATCCAGTGGTTTCTTACACAGCGTTATTTGGCCTTTTTAATTTAAAATAATTAACGATGGTTTATTAAACTTCTAATCTTTCAACACGGTATTCACTTCCTATTTTAATGTATTAATATTCTCAAATCTTTTTATTTTAATATCTTAAAATCATATCCAATATTCTCTTTATTTTTATTACTATGGAAATATCATTTTATATTCACGAACCCTTTTACTTCCTTTTATTATGGAATCCCATACATATACTTTCCAAATTCCTCAAAGAATGTTACATTATTATTTCTCATAATCAATTACTTCCAACATCTTTACCATTACAACTAATATCATCTTCCGATAAACATGGTGTCTTTCAAGTTGGGGTATTTTAATTACCTCTCAGACCTTGATCAACAACATTATTATCTTAAGATAGATATCAGTTGTAATACCAAAAACAGATATTCATCCCCAATATCAAAACAAATCCTATTTTAGCAATACCTTGATGAAATCTAATCTCTTATTTGACATAGTGAATTCAGATCAATCTTTATAATTTAACGCCTAACCACTTTAATTCAAACTTGGGTTTCCGTTTCGACTTCTATTTCATATCTTCATCAGCCCCTAACCATAAATCAAAATGAAAATAATCCCTAAATATCAACCCCGAAGGTTGAAACCAAAATCAATTCAATATTCAGAAAATTATTTAACTCAATCGATCTCCAGTTAGATTCTAATTCTTAAATTTCATATCTTCACCTTTTGTTCCATTCATAAATCATTTTTTATAATATATTCAGTAAAACTAGGGTTTTATAACTTCATCATAATCTTGGATTTATAAAATCCAATTAGATAAACCAATAAAAATTCAATTTAAACTTAACTTATATAATTAATAATATAAAATCGCTTAAAAATAACATTTAGTTATAAATAGGGTTCATAGTTTTATAAACTTTTATTAGTAAAATTTAATTCCCAAGGTTACCATTATGATTATTACTAAATCAAATTTCAACATTCCTAAAACTAAAAATGGTTTATTTCATCATTAACTATTTCCATTGAATTAATAAGCCCATTTAATATTCAATCTTAGTTAACGGGGTTGACTTGGTTAACTCTAATATGATTAATTCGTTAATTAATTCCAATTAGCTTTTTCATTCAAATTAATAATAAATTTAGTTTAAACAATCTATTTACTTTTATTATTATTAAATAAATAATAATCAATTCCAATGTAATCCCATTTTAATCGTTTCTTAAAACAATTAAACCCGGTTATCAATCGTCACGTTGATTTCTACTCACTTGCTTAACAATCTTATTAATATAAGAATTAGTTTTCAATAATTACATGTAAACTAAAATAATCAATATAACATTTATTTTCTTTTAATAAACTTTCATTTAAATAATATATTCCAATCACTATCCTCAATTATAAATAATTTTATAACTTCATTTCTAAAGATTCACTTGACGGTAAATCTATCTTTATAAAACAATGTATATTTAGGCTAACTACTATTTATTTCTCAACCAATACTACACATTTGTTAATAACAAAACAATTGTTGAATCTAGATTCAACAGTCTATCACTAAGCCAATAATCCAATCACATTCGTGAAACAGTTCATATAATGATAATATGAAAATAAACAATAAATTGAGGAATCTAGTTGGATCCTCTAACCTGTCTTTCCCTACATCAAATATGTTACCTTAATGGAACAATCCATTTAATATAACAATTTAAAATAAACACGAATAATTAATTTAACATATAATGGTCAATTAATAAGAACAATACAAGCATCCAATTTATTAAATACGTTAAATTGTTATAAATATAACCAACAAGGTAAGTTACCCTGTTTGAAAATAATCATTAAAAATAACGATTAGGTTCGATTGAACTAAATGAATGTCTAATTTAAATCAGTTATATAAAAATATTTGACATATACGCAAACAACCATCAAATCATCCAACAATTAGCAAACATAGCACACAAATATTAAACTTGACTTATAATGATTATAATTAGGAGAATTGAGTGATTTTAATTCACCTTAGTTTAATTATATTGTTAAAACACTTCGTTCCGGTTAAATTAAACAGGTGTTTAAATTTAACTAGAAATTACAGTTGATTCCAGTCACATTCGATTCCGCTTCAGAATGCAGTGCTTGTCGAGATGATTCCAATATCCCCTGGTTTGTCGAAATATGACAAAGGTTGAACAAGTTATAAATATTATACCTAGATGATGTATTTTAACAATTAACTATTACTAAATTAAATTTTACTTAACTAATCCATTTTGTTAACCTTAATAAACCTGTCTGATCCCGCTTCTCTTGCTTCTACAAGAATATATTACTACTTATTCCCATTTCATTCAAATGCTCCCCTCACCATACTGATACCCGACTACATGTTTTTTTTTTCTTTAGAACCCGCAAACCCATCAATGAAAAAATGACATCCCACCTTTCAAATTCTTCTTCCACGTAAATATATACCTGCTGCTAAAAAGTGCTTCCCACCCTAGTCGATCCCTCCTTCCCATGCGAATACATGCTCCAGTAATTCTTTTAACACATATGAGCGGCCCAACAAAGGCCAGTATGCCCACGTCTCCTGTTTCTCCCTCGCACAGTTGTTTCTTCTTCCACAAAACTTCGAAACATGCTGCTCCATTTCGTTGCCAACCCCATGCCATTTGGAGCTCCAGTGCATATTGATTCTTGCTACTAAACACCAGTATGCCACTCCTAACGAACAACGCCTCCACTTCAACATGAAATGTACCACCAACATCGCCGTAATATAACCCCGTCCATCGAAACTTTGACCGTGGTTGCCACCACGTTCATCCTGCCAAGCCGACCTCCATTCGCTACTTCTTTTCTTCCCCACTCAACAAATTTTGATAGCCTCGTGACATATCTGCGCCACCATTCTGCCAACCACCCGAACTTCAGCTCCCCTCTTCGATCTTAAACTGCGCCGATTCCAGCTATAGTCCTCGGCCTTCCAAGGCTCTGCCTAAGTCGAACGCCAAAAAGACGTCGAGTTTCCACAAAAAGTAGCTCAAGTTAAAAGACACTCTTGCAGTATTTCGTATATAATATTTCGTGATTTATATATAACTTTGGTGTTGGGTTTTAAATTGGTTTTTATTATGTAAGAGGAGTTGCAGATTCCATTAGAGGAAAGAAAAGGATGGAATGGAGTAATTTATATATAGAGAAGAAGGCGTGCGAGCCACGATTACGTGGGCTGAAGGCATCGATGGTTTGATTTGCAAGGAACTGATAATTTGGCTTCCAAGAAAAATAAAAGAATAGTTTAATATTTTTTTCTCTTTATATATGTTAAAGCAGTATCTTTCCCTCCTGGTTTCTTGCTCATGAATTTCCATACCCGCGCCGCTTTTCGAACTTGCTTCACCATTTATATTTTTAAAATTTTACCTATCTGGTTTTATATCATTTGTTTATATATAGTTAAATTACTTCTACCATTATTAACGTCGACCGTTAATTTCACACTGATACACACAAACTCCAAACACAATGAAAATGGATGTGCTGCTATATCTTGACATTGCGGTCCCAATGAAATTAATTTCGTTGAATTCTGACTTTGTTTGAACAATGACATTATATAGTTTCAATTTATTCATCGGTTCACGTTTAAATATCGCATGCTCATAAAATAACTCCTATTGGCTCCAAATGGGAAACCTGGCAGTAATTAGCTATATATATTCGAATAAAATTAGTTTTTTTTTACGAAAACGGGGTTTGTTTGAAAAATATCTATTTATAAGGCTAATATAGTTTTGATAAAATACAA
Organism: Allium sativum; assembly: GCA_030737875.1. Classification (NCBI taxonomy): domain Eukaryota; kingdom Viridiplantae; phylum Streptophyta; class Magnoliopsida; order Asparagales; family Amaryllidaceae; genus Allium; species Allium sativum. The sequence goes on from CM060910.1 coordinate 394,522,393, forward strand.
ATAAATTCCAAACAATTGAATAAAATAATAATAAATTATTATTACCATATATATCCAAATACAATAATATATTATCCTAAAAATATAACCAATATGAAATTATAATTCACTATTAACATTATGAGTTGAATGATATTCAAATATATATAAATTCCTTATTATATTTATTAAATAAACGTTATCATAAACGATTTCCATAGCGACTATTTGAAATTTTGATTTGGACGTAATTTATAATTTATAAGCTAAAATCTCGGTTTTTCTCTTTCATTAGAAAATTATAATCAATAAGTTCCTAACATTTCTTATTTCATAGAAATTCGACTTAAAACATATTATTTATATTCAATTGAAGTTGAAAACTTAATATTATGAACTACCGTGATGTTACGTACTCGTTTATAATTAAATATAAATATAAACGTTCAGTTGTCATTTAATAAACGAATTCAATAGTAAAATCCATTAATTTTCCAAATATATTACTTAAAACAAGATTAAATATTCCAATTAAAATAGCTGAAAAATCCGGGTTGTTACATTTTCTTGACGTCAAAAATTGGTCTAGTGATGGTCAACCCCCAACATGCATTAAGTACACACGAAAAACAATCACAGAGTACCGAAAAGTAAATATAGATAGGGAACACACAAGGTTTTTACAGTGGTTCGGCAAAGTTAGTGCCTGCGTCCACTTTATATTTACTGATTTTTGATTGATTACGGAGTACAATTGGATTTTGTAGAAGAAAGTAGAGATTGCGTAGTCCTTGCTTTTGTTTGAAGTGCACGGTTGGATTTTTCCAATATACTGAGCTTAAGTTTGAAGTGGAGAACTCCCCCCTTTTCCATTTTCAGCAATGGTGTATTTATAGGTAAAGAAAGTGAGATGAACTACATGCCACGTGGCTTGCCTCTTTTTGGGGCTTGGACATATGGAGCTCGATCTGGCTGAATAGTTGCAGTGGGGGACCCAGTCTACTGCTAATGAATAGTTCTTTTCTGAACTCGTCGTCGACGTGGAGCTTGATAGTTAGAATATCAAAAGGAGAGCTGGTCAAAAGCTTGTTTGAATCAACAGCCTTGGGAATAGGTCTTTGTCCGATAGCGTATATCTTTCAAGATACTTCTGGTGAGATCTGGGACTCTAGGGTTGGCGTCTTATTGCGGGATCGGCTTGATCTACTGATAGATGGCTCGGTCGGTTGATCAAGTGATGGCTCGACCGACTAGTTTAATGCTGTGTGGATTGGGGTCGACTTAGTGTGGGTCAACCTGTGATAACAAATACAAGAGAATCCTGGTACGGGCCGATATTTGGCTTTGTTTCCTTCTATCGGTTGGAACGACTTTTTCCAAAAAGCTGGTCAACACTTTGCCCCCCAGAATACATCGTCTTGAGGAAAGGGGATGTGTTCTGGCTGTTCTAGAAAGCATTGTCCTAAAGTCCTTTATGTGAGGTCATAATGAGAAGGGCTGGAAAACCGACGATCCTGATGGTTGTAATTAGGCCTGAAATCTGGATATCAGTGCAGATCATATTAAGGCTGGGAAACCGACAACCAACAAGGACCATATTAAGGCCAGGAATGTCATGTGATTAGTCGCTCATTCCGAGTTTGATCTTTGTTGAAGAATCATAATACCTGCAAAAGACGTGGTTACGAGCGTTGAATCATGCTCGGTTTCCTTTGGTAGGACGATACAATCCAGGGGACGAACATAAGTCACGTTCTGTTTTTTGTAATGTTGGCAAGTATCTGTCATACTCGACTTGAGAAATTAGAAAGTGTCCACCATACTCGGCTGGTGGAGTTGGTTAGATATGGTGGCGGGCGTCGACCATTGGTTTGGAAATGTTGGCTAGCACTGACCATACTCTGGTTGGCGAGCATCAATCATGTTCGGCTTGAATCGTTCAAACATAATCCATGTTCAAAAAAGAGAGTTTATTGCTGCTAAAGAGATATTACAGAAAGATGAAAAAAAATCCTACGTAGGTGATGGTTGAATCCAGAGCACGCTTAGGAGCTTAACTCCGTACGTGTGTACCTCTACCTAATCACCTTATTGAAAGATGCAATAAAAGTACATTTCTTATATCCTAAGAAATGGGAAAAATCTTGATTGCATTAATTAATGATGATGCTGTGTTGTTGGGCTCAGGGTACTTTCCATTTCGAGGAGCTCGAGGACCGGCCTGAGGAGCTTAGCCAGAAGGTTGCAGTAGCATGGCTAATGTGGGTTTCTTGATGTTCTCAGGTAGTTCCCCACGCCTAACCTTGTCATCGATGAGATCGTGCAAGTGCCTGCATTCACTGGTGTTGTGGCTTGCTATGTTGTGGTACATGCAATGTTTTCCAAAGTCGAGTTCCTTTTGAGTCGAATCCCTTCGAGGTGGCTTTGGGAAAGGAAGGGAACCTCATACATCAAGGTTGATGTCAAGCAAAGATGAGTTGAGCTCGGTGTATTGATCATATTTATTTTCTCATTGAGATCGTATGTTCCGATCGCTTTTTTCGAGATCTTTCCTTTGCCTTTGTTATGTTCATTGGTGTTCGATGGACCTCCGTCTTTGGTAGAAAGCACCTCGAGGCTCTCCATCTCAATATTAGCTTCCTCTTTCTGGAGGAATCAGTCTGCTTTAGCGTACAATTCTTCAATGTCCTGGGGGGATCCCTAGTTAAAAAGATCCTGAATTCAAATCGGTTTTGGATATTGGCTATGGAAGCCATAAGCACCATCGACGGTCGGGTCGATCAACTGATGCTACTGCTGTGTTGAATCTTTCTAAGAACGATCGGAGGGTCTCACCGAAGTACTGTTTGATAGAGGTAAGGAACATGACGCTCTTTTGTTGGGAGATGTGAACTCTGAACTGCTCGATGAACCGAGTGACCAAAATGTTCCAGCCGTTGATCGACTCATTTGTTAGCTGTGGAAACCACATACTAGCTATCTCACTGAGGAAGAGAGGGAAGCACTAGGCCATGACATTGGTCGATGAAGAGAGTACTACCATGTGATGGATGTATCACATGAGATATATGATCGGTTCGGTCCTGCCGTTGTAGGGCTCCAAGAATGGAAGCTTGAAGTCTAGAGGGTTTCGGGAGTTGCTGATTTCCCTTGTTAACGGACTATGGTGGATGTCATACAAATCTTGTTGAGAAGAAGTGCCTTGGGTGAAGCGTCTAATGATACTTGCAAGTTGGGTTCCATCTCCGAGGAGTTGTTGCCACAAATCCAATTCTGTATTGGGGGCATTGGTAAGAACACTAGTGCCATGACTCGGCGAAAGCATGCTCTGAAGGGGAACAATCGGTTGGGATCGACCTTCGAGCATTGAGTGAAGGTGAGGGTGAGAGTGTATCCCAGCTTTAGGAGCTGGTCTAATCGTTGCTGAAGTCGCTGGTTATAATGGACTGAACCGTATCCGCTCCTGTTGGAAGCAAAGGACCCAGGTGAATGATATCCATCCGGGGCTCAGCATTGCCCCCTCTTAGAGCGATGTTTGAAGGGTTTATGATAGTGTTTCCCTCCGTCACGTTAGGGACCGGTATGGTAGAGTGGTCTTGGTCATGTGGAGAGTTGTTGTCCCCGCTCTCCATTGAAGGGGAGGCGGAATAAGATGGGTTTGCAATAAGACATTGGGTTGAACTAGATGTAACGATGTTCCTGATTCTGGACGGCCATTTGGTTGGGATTGTTCTGTAGCTATTTGTCCAGGGGGATGAGTTGATCCCGAGACCGGAGCCAGATTGGTCGAGCAGTTCTAAACCTGGCTAGGATCGACTTAAGAATCTACAACTACCAAGGCTCTGTCTCGTGCTGGAAGTGATGCGCTTGGCAGTAGCCGATAGGGAAGTGAATTTGAGCCAGGAGGAAGTAAAGGAGTGGACCGATCTGGATCATGAATTTGTGCATACCGAAGATTAGTTATTGCCACAGTCTTACCCGGTGGAGGAATTAATACTGTAATGTTAGATCCCTTTTCCATCCGAGCGAATAGGTTGTTCACCACTCCCTGCTGATGTTTGAGTAGTTCACCCTGAGATGCCATCTAATTTGTGAACTCAACCTGTAACACCCCATAATTTTATAACACATTAAGATGATAAACTAAGGCATACTTAATTAAATATTAGGAATTCAGTAAAATGGACAGTGCCATTGGTTCGTCTTGGAATTCTGCTTGAGATAGACTTCGAGTTTGCATGAAACGGACATCCTATTAATAAGTTATTAAGGTTTGAATTTTGCACATATATAAGCTAATTATATATAAATAAAAAAATTCAAAAATTCAAAATAATTCAAAATCAGAAGACGCGAGCTTGGGCGGGAATTTTCCTGCTATGGGTGTCGGCCTAGGGGTCGACCCCATAACAGGGGTGTCGATACCCATATCAACACCATCAAGGGGGTGTCGGCCCCCATGTCGACCCCTTGAGATCTAGGAAGAATTCATTTCTGTGTACATAGACTCCTTTCTTGGCTAGACTCGTTGACTGTATTCTATAAATATGACCCTATACCCATTGTTTTATTCATCTAAATCAACGGCAATGGTGAGATGCTGCTCCAACTCAGATTAAATTAGCCTTTTCTTCAGCAACGACGATTCATACATATTCAAAGATCACCGATTCAACATCAACACGCTTTCCTCGGTTTTCTTAGATCCATTCTCTGTGAGTCTATGTTATTTTTAGATATGAATACTTAAAAGTTAATCTTGACGTGTTATGAATTGAATCTAAGCCTGTGACTAATTGAATCATATTAGATCTTCCATTATTTGTATATCTAATTCATTGTTTAGATCTCATCATGCCTATGACATCCCTACTATGCTAGTTGCTAAATCATGTCACTATGACTAATCAGTTCTATTATCACATGTTCCTCAGATCTGTTCTTATATGACTATCTTGTTATTATGCCCAATTCTATCACTATATGCTTTTTCAGTTGCTATGCCTATTTCTGCCACCATATGTCTATCTTGTTAATTCTGTTGTTTTCCCTTCTTCTTTTCCCTTTTATTTTATAACCAAGCTACCTTCGAGCCTAGGAATACCGCTGGAATATGCGAACGCGTGAAATTGGGAACGAGGGGAAAACGTTAAACTTGTGGAATAACTTGTATTGGAAATTTAGGACATAACTTGATTTGAAAACATGAATATGGATTTGGCACATAAACCAAACCGTGATTAAAGATCTTAATTAGGGGCATATAATACATGATGAATACGACTTGGAAAAGGGGCATGAAAACCTATAATGAAATAGGGATAAGCGTTAAATAATGAAATGCCTAGAATTACAGTAGTTAGAAACTGTAATCGTGCTTAGACACGAGGTTAGATAACACTTGTGGTGGATGTCTGCCCGGACCCGCCCGTCGTATCTAGCAACCACAATGTGAGGGGTCTAAGTGCATAAGCACGTAACGGGCTAAGACATAAGGTTAAGTCCAACTTGTGGAAGAAATCTGCTCGGACCCGCCCGGCACCAGCATACACAAGTTGTAGGCTTAATGTGGGACGTCTAGCACATTATAACCATAAATGAATAAATTGTAATGAACTGGAATACTTAACCTGTTTGAATCCATAGGGATTACATGAACATATTGACTTGAGTAGGGGTTAAGTAAACTTGCTTGAAACAGTGGGAAGGTTAAGTATATCTTGGGGTGGTCGGTAATATTTATATATAGGACCACAAACTTAAACTATTAGGGTTATGCAATCTTGTTACTCTGGTAGGGCATAACCTGTGGAAATCCTAGTGGAGGAGATGCAATCCTAGGGGGAAGCTTGTATCATCTTGTTTATGGGACCCGTTTTCGTCGGTAAACCATATATAGGTATCAAACGAGTACTCCGAACTAGGTCGAGGTCGGGGCACACTTACTAGGCTGATTGTAAGAGATCCAAAAGAGGGATGGTGTAGGCGGTGCATTCCGACAGGGTCATGTGCATGCATGGGTCCGAAAAAGGGAGGCTAAGACGTCGTGATATCGGTAGATATGGTTGTGCACATCGTGAAAATGAAGGGTTGCCGCTTTAGGTAGTGATACATCCTACTGTGGGACTAGCACAGGGTATCTACGGAGTAGGGAGCCGATGGATTGGGGTAGTAATTAGGGTACATTTAGTCTCACCTATTTAGGAGCCCGTTATTATCCTTACGGGTAACAGCGGTACGTTCAGTTGGCCTGCATGTTATTGTATGGGGTAAAACCTCTCACTAGAAGTACGCCTAAATCTACCATCTTGTTGGGGATCATCTTGTTCATATGATATTAGTATTGGTGCACAGAGAGAGAGAGAGAGAGAGAGAGAGACAAAGAGAAAAGTATTAGAGAAGCGCTATATATATATGTTCTATTTGGTGTATCCTGTTTACCTTGTCATACCTGCCTTATATGCAGTTATCTCTCTTATCCATCTTATATGCATGTCATGATGCTTTAACTTATTTATATGCTAAAAGTAACTGGACCTGCCAGACTTATGTCTAACCTATTTTGTTTCCTCTTCTTTCTCTTCCGTTTCCCCCTAGGTTCTTAGGGTGGAAATACTCAAGCTTGATCATGATTCTTCTTTCCTTCTTCTTGGAGCTGCTTAGATGTACTGCTTGATTTCGTACCTTCTCTACTATGGCTATGTTTTTGGGGACTATGCTCTGTTGATGTTTATTGCACTTTGATGATTTTAGTACAAGACAGAAGTTTTAAGTTGATGTATTGGGTTTTATGTGTTTCAGACTCATGATGTAACTATGTTTTGAATCATGTTTTTTTGCTTAAAAAAGTTTTAAATTCAGCTGTTATTTTTTATCTGTTTTGTTAATATTTCTGTTTTTGTTTACATATAATGCTTAACTGAACTTAATGCATTCTCTTAATGAGTGACATTAATGGACGTGGGGTGTCACACTTGGTATCAGAGCTGAAGGTTACTAGATCGGAAAAAAGATTTTGAAAATTGTTTTCAAAAAGGTTTTAAAAGAAAACATTTTCAAAAGAAAAGTCTGTTTTGAAAAACCTATTCCCCAAAGCCATAGGAAATATCCTTCGATTCTCTGTTTGAATCCCTTTTTTCCTTTTCTTTTCAGCATGTCTGGGGAACCTAATATTCTTGAGGGCGTTACGATACCAGGGTTGTTCTCTACGTATCACGACGCCTACCTCTGGTCAAGCAGGCGTTCCTCCCCAAGTAGCACCCGTTGTTCCTCCTCCTCTGCATGCTGATAATTTCTCTAAGATATGCAAATATCTCTGCGCTATGGGCAGAAAGCTCGAGGAACCGAGACCTTTATAGAAGCAAGGAATTGGCTTAAAGAGATGGAGGACTTGTTTGGAATTTTCGAATTTGACGATCGTAGAAAGATTCAGTTGGCCGCTTAGCTACTAAAAGATGAGGCTTCATTCTGGTGTGAGGTGACACAAGCGGGACATCCAGTGGAGACTTGGGATGATTTCTGATAGAGATTCGAGATGAAGTTTCTTTCTCAAGCTGAGAAAAGTATGCAAATGGAAAGGTTTTTGGCACTCAAACAAGGAGGCATGACTGTCAAAGAGTATGTTAACAAGTTCAATCAACTGGCGAGGTTTTGTTTGGAGCTAGTAGATACCCCGCATAAGAAAGCTCTGCGGTTTGCTAGAGGATTGAATGAACCCCTCCATGGGTTAGCTATGTATCATATTCCAATTGGAGCAACTTTTGAAAGGCTCGTTGGTATGGCATTGATGCATGAGGAAGATAAAAGTGATAAGAAAGAAGCTAAGGTCGAGGAAGCACAAAATAAGAAAGTGTGGCCCAAGAAAGGACAACAACAACAAAAGAAAGGCGAAAAGGACAGAAAGGCTAGAGATAAGAGGAAATATCATAATTGCAGACATGAGGGTAACTTGATTAAGGACTGCAAAAGAAAGAAGAATGCTTGTTTCAATTACGGAGAGGTCATACACTTTTCTAAGGAGTGCCCAAAGAAGCAAGGACAAGGTCAAAGGGCAGGATCTTCCACAGGGCAGGTGCATGCTCTCGTGGCCAGTGCGCCAGATAGAGGTAGGAAAGTTTCCGTTGATGGTTTCATTTCTCTTTCCAATCATCCTATTAGAACTATTTTTGATTTGGGCGCTTCTTATTCTTTAATATCTGATTCTGTGGTTGAATCTCTGCACATAATTACTAGTATGGTTGTGGATCCCGTTGTTGTCTCAAACCCCATTAGTGGTATGACTTATTTGTCTATGATTTGTCGGGGTTTGAAAATATTTGTGTTAGGCGTCGAGTTTGAGTGTGACGCATATGTGCTCGGTTTCATGGGTCATGGTTTGATTCTAGGGATGGATTGGCTAGCCATGTATGCTGCCATTCTAGATTGTGAGAGGAGGGTCGTTAGGCTTTTGACTTTCCATAAGAGGACCCTCAAGATTTCTTGTGACCCTAAAGGGTCTGTCATGCTTAGTTTCTTAGATCGCTTCATGCATCTATTGATGATTTACGATCTACGCTAGTAGTATGTGAATATCCTGATGTTTTTTATGAGGTTGGGGGCTTATCTCCAATGCGAGAGATTGATTTCTGGATATACTTGGTGGACAATGCAAATCCAGTTGCATTGCCTGTGCGCCATATAGCTCCAAGATAAAGAAGGGAGCTCAGCAAGCAAGTAGGGGCTACTTCAGAAACGGTTTATTAGGCGAAGAATATTTGAATGGGGTGCTCCGGTAGTATTCGCAACTAAGGCGGATGGTTCGCTTCGCTTATGTGTGGATTAAAGGGATTTGAATAAACTCACTATGAAAAATAGGCACCTACTTCCGAGGATAGATGATATGTATGACCAGCGTATTGGTGCTTCTATTTTATTTCAGTTAGACTTGATCACGGGGTTTCGTCAGTTGAGGGTGGTCGAGGACAGTATAGACAAGACCGCTTTTTGAACTCCAAATGTTTTCTTCGAGTGGCTCATTATGCCTTCTGGTTTGATGAATATACCTAGCTATTTTTTTAATCTGATGAGTAGGGTGTTCCGGAAGTTTCTAAATAAGTTCGTTGTGGTCTTCGTTGATGATATCCTGATTTTATCGAAGAGCGAGGAAGAGAATGCCGACATTTAAGGGAGGTTTTGAAAACTCTCAATGCACGCCAGCTTAAGGCGAAATTCTCCAAATGTCATTTTGGAGAAAAGAAGTGAGATTTTTAGGGCACATGGTCTCTAAAGATGGGATAGCAGTGGATCCCACGAAGGTAGTAGAAGTTCAAGATTGGCAAATCGCAAAGAATGCAACAGAGGTGAGAAGCTTTCTTGGATTAGCAGGCTATTACAGCAAGTTCATTAAGGACTTCGCAAAGATATCAACCCCACTCACCAGGCTAACGAAGAAGAATCTGACATTTTCTTGGGATGTAGATTGTGACGATGCTTTCCAGTGATTGAAGAGGGCTCTGACAACAGCCCCACTCTTGACCTTGCCCGACGGGAACAAAGTGTTCACGGTATACACTGATGCATGTGGTATAGGGCTTGGTGCGGTTCTGAGACAAGAGGGAAGGGTGGTATGTTATGGAGGTAGACATCTAAGGGTTCATGAGAAGAACTACCCTACCCATGACTTAGAACTAGCTGCCATAGTATTCGCGCTTAAGACTTGGCGCCATTGTCTACTTGGAGAGAAGTTCGAGTTATACACCGATCATAAATCTCTCAAGTACTTGTTCTTGCAGAAGGATCTCAATTTGAGGCAACAAAAATGGATTGAGTTCCTAGCATCCTATGATTTGAGATTGCTTATACCCCTGGCAATGGTAATGTGGTGGCATGCACATTGAGTAGGCAAAGGATGGCCTTAAATCCTCTGTTTGTGGAGAGGAAAAGCTTGGAGTTTATATCGACTTTTGACTTTAGACCCCCCACCGAGTTTATACCTGGCTTATTGGCATCAGTAGAGGTGCGACCTACTCTTTTGGATCAGATAGGAACTTCACAGCAAGAGGATCCACAGATTTCAGACATCTTGGATAGGCTCAGTAGAGGGGAGACTTCTAGTCACCTCAGTAGATATTCCATGGACGATAGGGGGTGGTTGCGAAGAGATGGAAGGCTTTTTGTTCCCCGAGTTGGGAGTTTGTTGAAGATAGTCCTTGCGAAAAGGTCATCATTATAAGATAACTATTCATCTAGGTGGTGATACGATTTATATATATACGAAGAGGGTTTTATTTTGGGCTGGGATGAAGAAAGATGTGGCAGAGTTTGTTTCTCGATGTTTGATTTGCCAGCAAGTCAAAGCTGAGCAAAAGAAGCCCGATGGTTTACTTCATCCTTCGGAGGTCCCAAATTGGAAGTGAGAGAGCATCTGTATGGATTTCATCGATGGTTTTCCTAGATTAAGGAAAGGCAACACCAGTATTTGGGTTATAGTAGACATACTTACTAAGAGCGCTCATTTCATTCCGGTTAAGAGTAAGAGGACAACAACATGGTTGACAATAGTTTACGTTTGTGAGATGGTCCATCTTTATGGAGTACCTTCCAGTATCGTAAGTGATCATGACCCCATTTTCACCTGTAAAATTTGGAAGAGCTTGAAAGTATCATTAGGTACACATTTATGTTTGAACACCGCTTATCACCCTCAGACTGATGGACAGACGGAAAGGGTGAACAAAATTCTTAAGGATCTTTTAAGGCTGTGTATCCTAGACTTCGGAGGGACTTGGGAATAGCATCTTCCTTTAGTAGAGTTCCCCTACAAAAACAGTTATCAAGCTAGCATTGGCATGGCACCCTTTGAAGCACTATATGGATGACCCTGTAGATTATTGACTTGTTGGTGGGAATCTACAGAAAGACTTCTACTTGGACAAGATATGGTTAGAGAAACTTTAGAAAAGATTGACCGTATCCGAAGGAGCATGAAGACAGCTCAAGACAGGCAGAAGTCCTAAGCAGATAAGAGAAGGACCGATATTGAGTTTGAGGCGGGAGATATGGTTTTCATTAAGGTGTCACCATTGAGGAATGTGGTTCTCTTTGGATCTATAGGGAAATTGGCACCAAGATTTGTAGGGCCCTTTCCCATAACAGAAAGGATTGGCAAAATGGCCTATAGAATAAAGCTATCATGTCTGGTGTTCATGATGTTTTTCACGTTTCTCATTTATGGAATTGTTTGCATGATGCTACAGAAGTAGTTAAGCCGAGTATGCTTGAGGAAGTAGAGGTAGAACAGGGGCGATGGTTAGACGAGCTCCTACCCGTATTCTAGAATCGGAGGTTAATAAGCTACGCAACCGAGAGGTCAAGTTGATGAAAGTTCAGTGGGGTGATAACCAAGAGACACAACTTGGGAGACTGAAGACAGGATTCGCGCTTCGTACCCTTTTCTTTTTAAGGGTATGTTCTTAACTTCCTTTCCAAAGCTTTTATTCATGCTTGTTTCTATCATTTAAAGTATATCATATCGATCAAATCTTCGACCTTTAGATAGGAATCTCATGGATTTAAACATGTGTTTGAGACATGTTATGTTTGATGGATAGAAGTGGATGCAAGTGTTTGCTAGTGGCTGCTCGTGGATGCATATCCACACACATTAGGCACTAGATCGACTCAATCACTCTCATACTGCATATGGATGTGTGTGCATTTTTCATCTTTTAATGGGTGGAAGTGAGTGCATCATCATATGGATGTTGCATTTGGATGAGTGACTGCGCACTCATATAGAACTTACATGTTATAATAGGATTATTTGCATATTGGATTCATCGCACTAACATACATTGCATTAAGGAGGTCGACTGAATTAGTAGATCGCCTGTTCTTTTGCATTAGCATAGGGACATATACACACACCTTTGCATATGTTCATATAAGCATTAGAAATCTTTAAGGACAATGGATGACTGTGATTGGTGGATGAGTAGATGGATGTTAGGATATACATTCTTCTTAACTTAGAGATTTCGGGGACTAAATGCTTTGAGTAAGGGAGAATGTAACACCCTATAATTTTATAACATATTAAAAGGAATACTTAATTAAATATTTGTAATTAAGTAACACAAACTGTGCCATTGCGTTCATCCTGGAATTCTGCTTGAGATAGACTCCGAGTTTGCGTGAAACAGACATTATATGAAGAAATTATTAAGGTTTAAAATTTGCACATATATAAGCTAATTATATATAAATAAAACATTTCAGAAATTCAAAATAATTCAAAATCAGAAGACGTGGGCCTGGGCGGGAATTTTCCCTCTATAGGTGTCGACCCAAGGGTCGACCTCATAATAGGGGTGTCGACACCCATGTCGACACCATCAAGGGGGTGTCGACCCCCTTGAGATCTAGGCAGAATTCATTTCTGCATACATAGACTCCTTTCTTGGATAGATTCGTTGACCCTATGTTATAAATAGGACCATATACCCATTGTTTAATTCATCTAAATCAATGGCAATGGTGAGATGCTGCTCCAACTGATATTAAATTAGCCTTTTCTTCAGCAACGACGATTCATACGTATCCAAAGATCGCTGATTCAACATCAACATGCTTTCGTCGTTTTTCTTAGATCCATTCTCCATGAGTCTACGTTATTTTTAGATATGAATACTTAAAAGTTAATCTTGACATGTTATCAATTGGATCTAAGCCTGTGACCAATTGAATCATATCAGATCTGCCATTATTTGCATATCTAATTCACTATTTAGATCTCATCATGCATGTTTATGACATCCACATTATGCTAGTTGCTTAATCATGTCACTATGCCTAATCAATTTTATTATCACATTTTCATCAGATTTGTTCTTATATGCCTATCTTGTTATTATGCCCAATTATGTCACTATATACTTATTCAGTTGCTATGCCTATTTCTGCCACTATATGTCTATCTTGTTATTTCTATTCTTTTCCCTTCTTATTTTCCCTTTTATTTTATAGCCAGGCTCCCTTCGAGCCTAGCATACCGTTGGAATATGTAAACGCGTGAAATTGTAAACGAGGGGAAACGTTAAAATTGGGGTATAACTTGTATTGGAAATTTGGAGCATAACTTGAATTGAAAACATGAATATGGATTTGGGGCATAAACCAAACTGTGATTAAAGATCTTAATTTGGGGCTTATAATACACGATGAATATGACTTGGAAATGGGGCATGATAACTTATAATGAAATAGGTTAATTGTTAAAGAATGAAATGCCTAGAATTACAGTAATTAAAAACTGTAACCACGCTTAGACACGAGGTTATATTATACTTATAGTGAAAGTCTACCCGGACCTGCCCGGTATATCCAGCAACCACAAGTGTTGAATCTAATAAGAGGGGTCTAAGTGCATAAACATATAACTGGCTAAGACAAGAGGTTAAGTCCAACTTGTGGAAGAAGTCTGTCTGGACCCGCTCGGCATATCCAGCATCCATAAGTTGTAGGCTTAATGTGGGAGGTCTAGCACATTATAACCATAAATGAATAAATGGTAATGAACTGGAATACTTAACCTGTTTGAATCCATAAGGATTACATGATCATGTTGACTTGACTAGGGGTTAAGTAAACTTGCTTGAGACAGTGGGAGGGTTAAGTATATCCTAGGGTGGTGGGTAATATTTATATATAAGCCCACACAAACTTAACTTGTTGGGGGTATACAATCTTGTCACTCTGGTAGGGCATAATCGGTGGATATCCTGGTAGTGGGGATGCAAGCCTTGGTTGAAGCTTGTATCATCTTGTGTGTGGGACTTGTTTCAGTTAGTAACCCATATATAGGTATCATACGAGTACTCCGAACTAGGTTGAAGTCGGGGCACGCTTACTGGGATAATTGTAAGAGATCCAACAAAGGGGATGGTGTGGGTGGGGCATTCCGATGGGGTCATGTGCATGCATGGGTCCGGACAAGGGAGGCTAAGATGTTGTGACATCGGTTGATATGGTTGTGCACATCCTGAAAACGAAGGGTTGCCACTTTAGGGAGTGATACATCATACTGTGGGTCAAGCATAGGGTATCTACGGAGTAGGGAGCCAATCGATTGGGGTAGTAATTAGGGTACATCTAGTCTCGCCTGTTTAGGAGCCCATTATTACCCTTAGGGGTAACACTGGTATGTTCAGTTGGGCTGCCTATTATTGTATGGGGTAAAGTACGCCTAAGTCTACCATCTTGTTGGGGATCATCTTGTTTATCATACTAGTATTGGTACAGAGAGAGAGAGAGAGAGAAAGAGAAAAGTATTAGAGAAGCGCTATATATATGTTCTATTTGGTTTATCCTGTTTACCTTGTCAAACCTGCCTTATATGCTATTATCTCTCTTATCCAGCTTATATGCATGTCATGATGCTTTTACTTATTTATATGCTAAAAGTAACTGGACTCGCCAGACTTATGTCTGACCTATTTTGTTCCTCTTCTTTTTCTTCCTTCCCTCCTCCCCGGGTTCTCACGGTAGGAATACTCAAGTTTGATCGAGAATCTTCTTTCCTTCTGCTTGGAGCTGCTTAGATGTACTGCTTGATTTTGTACCGTCTCTACTACGGCTATGTTTTTGGGGACTACACTCTTTTCATGTTTATTATACTCTGTTGATTTTAGTACAAGACAGTAGCTTTAAGTTGATGTACTGGGTTTTATGTGTTTCAGACTCATGATGTCACTATGTTTTGAACCATGATGTTTTCTGCTTTATAAAATTTTAAATTCCGCTGTTATTTTATATCTATCTTGTAATATTTCTATTTCTACTTACCTATAATGCTTCACGGAACTTAATGCATTTTCTTAATGAGTGACATTAATGGATGTGGGGTGTCACACAGCCAATATTTTATCCATGTTGCCCTGGTAAGGTAATGGGACGTGTCTTCATGGGAGGAAGCTTCATGGCCTTCCATTGCTGCTGTTTTTGCTGCATCAGTAGGTGAAGGTTGGGAAGATGAAGCATCTTCTTCCGCTTGCTTGCCATCGTTTTCTTAAAACGCTGAAGGCGATCGAAAGTCGTAGGATATGTCTGTGTTCCCCTACCTGGCGCGCCAAAGTGATGAAGTTGGTCTAATGACGGTCAACCCCCAAAGTGTGTTAAGTACGCATGAGAAACAATCACAGAGTATCGAAAAGTAAATAAAGACAGGGAACCCACAAGTTTTTTATAGTGGTTCGGCAATGTTAATGCCTACGTCCACTTTATATTTACTGATTTTTGATTGATTACAGAGCACAATTGGTTTTTGTAGAAGAAAAAAGAGACTGCGAAGTCCTTGCTTTTGTTTGAAGTGCATGGTTGGGTATTTCCAGTATACCGAGCTTAAGTTTGAAGTGGAGAATTCCTCCCTTTTCCATTTTCAACAATGACATATTTATATGTGAAGAAGGTGAGATGAACTGTGTGCCACGTGGCTTGCCAATTTTTCAGGGCATCGACACGTGGAACTCGATCCGGCTGAATAATTGCGTGGGGACCCAGTCTACTATTGATGAATAGTTCTCCTCAGAACTCGACATCGATGCGGAGCTTGATAGTTGGAATATCAAAAGGAGAGCTGGTCAAAAGCATGTTTGAATCAGTAGCCATGGGAATAAGTCCTCGTTCGGTAGCGTATATCTTTCAAGATACTTTTGGTGAGATCCGAGACTCCAGGGTTGGCGTGGTATAGCGGGATCGACTTGATTTACTGATAGATGGCTCGATCGGTTGATCTGGTGATGGCTCGACCAATTAGTTTAATGATGTTATGTCTTGGGGTCAGCTTAGTGTGGGTCAACCCGTGATAACAAATACCCTATGAAGCCTGGTACGAGCCGATATTTGGCTTTGGTTCCTTCTATCGGTTGGAATGGCTTTCGCCAAAAAGATGGTCAACACATTTTTTCCACCCTTGATAGAATTTCATCCCCGAAATTACTACATAAGAAGAATGCTCCGAACCCACTTGTTTTCAAAATAATTATTAAAAAAATATCCAAATTTTAAAAAATTTACAAAAAAATCGCCAGCATCTTCTCTATACGGTTAGATCAGAATAACTAAAACTCGCCTCTTCAGGCCTCACATCAGCAAAAAGAAAATAAAAGCCAAGTGGCTACCCAACTCAGCGGTATAAAATCAAATATCCAATCAATATAATTAAGGTTTACCTATTTGTCGGGCAACCAATACTCTAATCATGAAGCAAAGCAACTAACGGGCTCTTTCTCTTCCAGTCCTGCACTTAACTCAATATCCAATGCAAATAACAGATACAAGGTTAAATCTTCTAGTTTTATTTCATATTTGATTCCATTTGAATTCATTATATTGAAATTTATTTCCTTTAGTTTAAATTCGCATTACTGTTGACAAATTTTTTTATTCACCCAATCTATCATCCAATAAACAAACAATCAACAACTAGCGTAACCTAAACCAATTGAATTCATATTCAATTTACTAATTAATCTTTTAATTATTTCATTTTTCATTTTTTCATTTTCATTTAACTTAGCTTTAAGTTAAATTTTAATTTATATAATCATATATTAAAATTTTCTTCTTCACAAATGCTATGTGAAATTCTCCTCTGGCTATATTGAACTATTTAAATTCATAATCTTATTTGAATTACTATTCAAATCAATTAACGAATCAATATCTCAATAATTTGATAAAATTATTTATTTTCTATACAAAAAATATTTTGGGTTTATTTTTATCATTTACCCTCTTTACAAAACAATATTGTATCAGTTCTTAGTTCAATTTGAACCAATCAAACAACACAATACAAAACGTTTATATAAAAAATTTACAGGTACGCTCTCATATATATACACTCAATCTCGATCTAGGATATTACTAACCCAGTTTCTATTGAGTTATGCCACAGAGCCTAGGTTGTTACTAAACCCCGCTCTGATACCAACTGTAGCATCCCAAAAATTCAGACGCTCGATTCTAGACACTAACACATCCCGTGCCCAAACTCAAGTATCGAAAACCATGAAAGGTAGAAGTGAAAGGATGAGATAAGAAAGAAATTTAGAATAGAAGAATGAGAAGATGTACCAACACAGAACCAGATCCTTACATCGTAGCGGAATAAAATATAATATAGAAATGTATCTTTATTGAGAGCTTGAAATAAAACTTACAATCATCAGAGTACATCAACATCTGGACAGTTATAAAAATCTGTCCTCATATACAACACACAACGGAATAATACTAGAAATTATACGTCTGAACTTCTCCAGCTCGTCTCTAGACTTTACAACATCCGATAACCTGAGCATATAAAATTCGATCTGACCCGAGCATTGCAAACGCTAGGATCTGTCTGGTGGACCAGCACGAAAAAAAATCACTAAGTTGAAGGTATCAACCAACATGATTTTTAAGTACAAATCTTGTAGCACGTCGTAACTTTAACAACACTAAAGATGACAAAATTAAAGTACTTAATTAAATATTCAGAATTAAGTAAAACGGGCTGCGACATTGTGTTAGTCTCAGAATTTTGCTTAAGATAGACTCCGAATTTGCGTATAACGTACAGCGTATGAAGAAGATATTAAGGTTTGAAGTTTGTATGCATATAAGTCAGTTATATATATATATATATATATATAATAAGCACAGAATTCTAAATCTGTTCAAATTTGAAGGCGAAAGATCTGGGAGGGAATCAGACCCGCTGGGAGTCGACACATACTAGGGGAGTCGACCCATGGGTCAACACCCATGTCGACACCTATGTCGACACCCCCCAGATCCAAACCAGGATCATTACTGTATACGTGGACTTGTTTTCTGACCATATTCGTGACCCTTAGGCTATAAATAAGACCCTATTCTCAATGTTTTATTCATTCTAAAACAATGCAGAACTAGATGCTGCTGTAACGTCCTCGATTTTTGACTAAGCCTGCAATATAGTTTATTATGGAATTGATTTAAATTTAATATAATAAATTGAAGAAATTTTACAAGGATGTATATTATAAATGGTTTGAAATTTCTTTAACCATTATATATAGGTGTATAATTCAAGTAAATAATGTTTCATCAAATAGTGTTTTTATAAACTCTTGTAAAATTATAGTTAACATTAAATTTGAAATATTTTAGCAAATTAGAATTTTTAAAATCCTATGTGTAAGTTGTAATATCCCTTAGTATATGTATATGTGAATCTTTACACACTACTTGTATTGTTTGAAACTTATGAAAAGAAAATATATAACAAAAAATAAATTAAGATTTATTTCATATGTAAGAAACTTGGGAATTTAATAATTTGGCTTACTTAAAAGCTAAGTAAAAATTGATACACTTTAGTACATAGGCTAGGTACCAAAATACATGTGCTCATGTGCTTTCCAATGTCTAGCGTGCGTACATCATTTGAATAGAAATAAAAAAAAGGAAATAGCAGCTAGATCCTACCATGTCTATTTTTAAACATGGCTACGTACATATATTTCATTGATAGGCTGCATGTATAGAACAAGCTATAAAACATAGCATTTGTCCATTTCAATCAATCTATACACAGTGCACATCTAATGCTTAGCTATCCCTTTCAATCAATACACAATAAACACAGATATTAGCTATTTTTTTCATACTTATGCGATGCTATATTGTGGATATCCTTTCAAATCAAAAGAGAAACACACATGCTGTAATTGTTGCATTCACACACAAGTATAGCTACATACTAGCTAGAGCATACCTTTTCCATATCAAAGACGTAGCTACCTCTTTTCAAATCGACTAAACACATGTATATAGTAATGTATGTATATGTAGTATGTACTGCATTTCCATTTGCATGCAGTTGTTATTTCAATTCAAATCACATAAGCATGGCTAGGATGTAATTCACTTCCTTTCAATCACTAGCAACAACTAGAATTGCCATCACAATAATATGACCATTCTTTTTCAATCAACATAGATATAACTGCAGCCATAACCTCCCTTCTATTATAGGATTCATTTCCTATGCAAAATAATAAATGCCACTCAATATTCTATCATTTAGTCACCTATAAATACATGCACTTTGTCCACTGCATACCATCATATTTTCATTCGAACCAAGAAGGAACTAAAATAAAACATTTCAGTGAAAAAGTTTGGTATTATAATAGTAGCAAACTATGGCAAAGCATGTAGAAAACCTGGACATGAAGAAATGAAATAGAGGAGCTTTATATAAATGAGTAAACATTACCATTTAAACCTATTTCAAGTAATATACACATGATGCTAGTATATGTCTGTTGTATGCTTTAAGTATAACGAATGAAGTTAATTCACTTATGCTTGTGAATGTTGATGGGTGAAACTAGATATAACATGAGTACCTAGGAAAAACATTGCTCTGTTTAGCTTGTGACCATTGCCCTGTATAAATTAAAACCAAAATATGAAATTTCTATTGAGTTTTAGCAATAGAATTCAACACCAAAGTTTCGTATATGTATATATTGTATTTTGTATGAAAAATTGTGTCAATCTAAAAAGCAATATATATAGTAGAAGGAAAACTTAAAAAATTTAAATGCATGGTAATGTCTTTTAGCCTTACCATGATAGAGCAGGGGGGAAATCCACTACTAATGTAGTAGCCGTAAGAGTCAGATCTCCCCGCGTTGCAAAATCTGTGTGCTCGGATATTACAATAACACTTCCACTATATCCTTAGAATATTAGTGAAGTCATACATTCCACAAAGTAAATCATTGTAAACACCTTGAAATGCTGTGAATGAATGCTTAGCACCATTTTGAACGAATTGGAAACTGATATGTCGATGTTGTAATGTAAACATGGATCCCTACATGACGCAGTCATTAGAAGTCATTTAGTGTCATTTTGGATCCTAGAGTTGTATGAGTGCATGCGTTGAAGCCCAATACTCTACAATGCAATAGTCCAAACGTTGATCCATAAAATTTCACAGAGGATGTGAAAAAAAATTCAAAGTTTTTATATTTTTGCAAGGAACATTCCTATCATATCGATGCTTTTCAGCCGACAAAGTTTTTTCGTAAGGTGTGTAAGGACATAATATATATTAGAACTCCTCACAAGAAAATGAATCTTTTTCATTTTATACGAAAAAGGAAAATCAAAGGGACAACTACTATTCTTGGACTGAATAAGGAAAATAGTGAGCAAAAGAAAAATGAATGGGAAGTTGGCAGAGAGGATAGAGAAGAGTATGACTGTTTGTGAATAAGATAAGTTAGAATTGTCACTTGAAAACAGCATATGCATAAATGAGGGGTATATGCATAAAGGATTGAGAGAATTATCAAGTATAGCATGGTGTAGGCTTGTAGCACGAGGGAGCGGGTACTGGAAAAAGGAAATGAGTCAAGGCAAATCATGGTGGATGGAACACTGGAATCATGCGGTACTACACATCAGAATATAAAGCAAAGAATGTTGAGACATGTACCGTGCTCGTTAGGGATGTTGATAGACATGGGCTGGATGGGTTTGTGTAGACGATCTTCCAAGCTAACGAAGTCGACGCCTTCACATTTAGAGGACCGTACCATGTTGTGGATACAAATAACATGGGAAACATAACAATGTTTTGATAGTAAAGATAGGAAATACAAATGTTTTGGCAGCAATGATGTGAAGAAAAGAAAGAAAAGAATGGGAGGAACAGAACAATGGAGTAAAGAATGGGAAAGGTAATAAAATTGCACTGGATTTGAAAATGTCAAAGTAAAGGAAATAAATAGAAAAAAATAACTATCATAACTTATTTGCGGAACATTACAATGTGTGTTCAAGGGGTGGCAATATGTTTGCTAGGGCGGTCACAAGGGATGAGCTGTGATCCGAGGGTCAGTGCATATGCACAAGTGCACAATCGGGCACTCCAGTGGGAACAGTCGAACAGAGAAAGGAGTGGAAGAGGGCTATAGTTTGGTTCTCAGTAGCCTGGCTTATTGGTGCATTCATGTAACGAAAGGACCAGTTGAATAGCATGAGCAGATTGAAGAAAATGAGGGGAGAAACGGGGAATGGCGGTTGTAAAGTAGTAGAATACATTGGGTAATAAATGAATGGTGGGTGGCAAACATAAGTAGAGGGGAAAGAAAGAATCGGCTTGGATCATTCGGTCTGTTCAAGTAAATTAAAAAAACAACAGAAAAGTAAGAAAAAAGGAAAAAAATCAAAGAAAAACCTGTTCTTGTCAAATAACAGTTTAACTTTTCCTTAAATTTTCAAACATTAATGAGGTGATATTCTACAAATTTACATCTAAACGTTTTTGAAAATTCTTTGGTGCATACCTTTCTTTTTACTTGCCTTAAGAGAGAAAAGCGATGCTCAATTTCTTACGCTATAGAGGAATCTTTCTGTTGTACATGACCTGAATCAGTTAGTGGTTCAAAAGCTTGGGATTAAAACTAGGTAGAGCATTTAATCAGAACAAACAAATCATGAATAAGAATTAGAAAGTCATGATTACACACAGCAAGAGGAAAAGGGTGATCGCATAGGATCGATCCCTGTTATTTAATGATCGGCCTATGCCAAATGAATTTGGCTGAAATATGGTATACGAGGGATTTGGGATGGCAATTAATGGGCTGGACTGGAAATGTTTGGGCCTGGGCTTTAATAAGTATGAAATGAAAAGAAAAGAAAAGAAATATAATTGTTTAGACTTGTGGAACCTGGGCTGATGGGCTTAAATAAGAAATAAGAAGAAGCAAGAAATAAAGGAATTCCTTTAAATATACCCCTGATATTTAAATATATAAATATAAAGATATTTCTAAAAAGGAAATAAGGACGAGTAGTGTAGTGGATAGGAGCTGTTGACGGATAAGCAGACAAGAATCAGAGTAAATGCAATTTTACAAGTCAGATTTAATGAAGTTATTTATTTAGATCTAAAAATCCATATAGCTAGTACGAATCTGATTAGTTAGGCTAGAATCGATAATACGCAGTAATTAAGGGAAAATGGCTGACCATCAAAAATATTGTATCGTGATAACCAAATTGTTTTTAGATAAACATTTAAACTGTTATATTAAATTGTAATCGACTTTGGTCGATAAATATATTTTAAATCAAGAAATGAATTAAAAGTTGGATCAACAACGAGTAAACTAAATATTGAATATTTGTGAAATTGTGAAATTATAAGATGATTAGATGAGCAAAACTTGACCCGATACTAGTATTAATAAAGCAAGTCGATGTGATTAAACGAGTCCATAATCCAAATTGAATAACGTAAGAAGCAAATGTTTTGCAAATGAGAATGGTTATGAAGGGAAATTGGTTGACTGATAACTACAGGGTATTTCTGAAGTTCAGAATAAAAGGAAAAATGATGAATTGGAAGGATACGTTATAGTAGTAATTGATTAAGTTGAGTTTATGAAAATATCGTTTACTTTTCATTTTAAATAAATATTTGAAATTAGTTATATATTGAATTAATGAAATGATAGTTATATATTTAAGTCATATATATTGAAGTATGGATTATAACAATACTGTATAATCAATAAATGGATTCAATCTTAAACAGATATGATTTAGGAATAATTATTTTCCAAGATCAAACAATTGATAAACAATGTTATTTGAACTATTGAATTGTGATAGACCATATCTGCTGGGAAAATTGATTTATTGTTTTGTTTGATTAAAATGATGTCATATGATCCAATAAACTTGTTCAGTTTAATTCAATCATTTACATGTCTTATTCCGATAATATCAAACTATTGTTGAAATCTGGAATTTTATTGATAAGTCCTGACAGAATAAATATTGAAATTTATTGAATGTGATAACCGGATCGTTTAAGTACTACTTGGCCCTAAAAGATATTAACGTTCATCGATTCAAAGAGACCGGGATTGGTTTTCTAAATGAAATCCAAATACCATTTTGCTTCGACCTAGGCATCGATTAATTTGAAGTCAAGTTAAGACCATTCAAGATTTCATGTATGCAAGGGCTGCTTTGTCGATCCTAGATAGAAATTGCCTAAGATGGATTTACAAGATAATGCCTTCAGTTTGTCCAGTCCTAGGACAACTTGTATGGACGAATGTCTGACCGAGTATACCTAGCAGATCGCGTAAGTTGATCTCTCCAAAACTATGTTTGGTAGCAGAGAAATTCGTTTCTCTTAGCTTTTTACCCATGGTTTTAGGGAAGTCAATTTGTGATTTGACGATGTGGCATTCAAAGTGAATGAAGACATACCACTCAAAAAGGTAAGTTATGACCTCAAGCCTCACAACCGGAAAATGACAAAAATCAGGCAGGCGACATGGCTATGTGGGTCGCTCCTATTATGGTGTATTGTCACTATCTATAGAATATTCATTTTTGTTACTTCTTTTTCTTTTGTATCTCTCGGGAATGGTTATGTTGCTAGCAACCGTAAGGTGATAATATATTCGATGCACTCAAGAGAAATGAGTGGTCGGTCATGTGTGGGTCGGGTTGCAAGACGTTCTTGTTGAACTTAGTGTATTCCTTTCTAGAGATACACTATTGGAAGGTG
This sequence comes from Allium sativum, assembly GCA_030737875.1. NCBI lineage: Eukaryota > Viridiplantae > Streptophyta > Magnoliopsida > Asparagales > Amaryllidaceae > Allium > Allium sativum. The sequence goes on from CM060910.1 coordinate 394,545,989, forward strand.
GTTCAATACCTTGTCATAGTTGGAAATCCATTATTCAAAAGTGCCAAGCGGTTTTGTTTGTATACTATATATGTGGAGCATGAGATGCAAGCGTTCCGCTAGATTCTAATTTATTTGTGGAAGCCCTAGATATTATTATAATATCAGAAAAATATTGTTTTTAAAGAATGTTTTGGGTTATCGTAAGGTAAAAACCATCTGTGTTTATGTGTAGATCGGTCTTACAATTATCTTTTCTTTCTAAAGGATTTTCCCAAGTTAAGCAAGCTGTTTAAAAATATTTACTCACACCAGTCCCATGACTGACCCAGAGTTTATTTTCTATGTTTCCTCTAAACTCTTGGGTGCCCAAATTTGTATGGGCAGTCAAGTAGTTCAGGATTTTACAGATGATCTGAAGGAGCTTGGAGCAGGAGGCTTCAGTGTTAGATATATATAGTTTATATCCGTTGTGATGTATATATGATGTACTCTGATGTTGTATGTAAGCTCAAATACAGTTTGTATTTTCCAAAGCTTATTTATATTATATTTTATTCCGCTGCGATTGTGAGATTCAATGTTATTCAGTTCTTTCTTCTACCTTATTTCTTCTATTCTAATTTTCTATCTTTTCTATTTCTCACCCTCTAACTTCTTTCTATTAATGGTTCGTATTTTCGTGCAATTTGGGTTGAACTTGTATTGCATTTGGTCGACTCAAAGGGGTTCGAATTTATGGGTCGTTACACTTGGTATCAAAGCTGAAGGCTGAGTGATAACCTTGGCTATGTGGCGTAACTCAATAGATATGGGGTTAGTAATACCCTAGATTGAGTTTCAGTGTATATATATGAGCGCGTATTTGTTAATTGATATAAAAATTGTTTTATATTGCGTTGATTAGTTTGTCGAGTTGTTTAAAAAATTCTGGTCGATGCCGGGTGCACACTGTATCGAAAAGTGTTTATAAACTCTTGAACAAAGTAATTTGACCCAGCATTGTTTTAAAGCTGGGTAAATGAAATAATTTTACTCAAAAATTATATTTTGATATAAAAAGGATAATTTTCTAAATTTTTTATTTTATATGGATTTGTCGATGGTTGTTATTATAATCAAATAGGATTACAAATTGAGATGGTTATATAGAGCCAAATTGAGTTTGTATAAGAATAAGATATACAAAAGAGACAAACTGAGAATTGTTTGAGTAAAACAAAATGTTTTTGGAAAATTCAAAAGTTTTGAATTTACAATGGAACTGAGCTATGTGATTTCAAACTTGTTTGGAATTAAAACTGGAAATTTGGATTTTGGTATTTGAAAATTTAAGTGGAGCAAGTTAAAGCAGATTGGAGTTTAAAAAGAGAAATTGAAGAATGTAAATAGGTTTGAACAGGTATGGTTCAAATTAACGAAGTAAATGATTTGGGAATTATTTTCTGAATATAATCAGGAATATTTTATAAAAATAAAAAATGGAGAATTTAAAATATAAAGTTAAAAAATAAGAACCTAACCAGAGATTGGTTAAGTTAAATGATTTTCTGATTATTGATCTGATGTTGATTTCAGTCATCGGGGTTAATACTTAGACAATTATTACCGGTTTCCGGTCAGGAACTGGTGAATGTGTGTATTATGCGTTTTTCTTGGTGTGGATGTTTTGGTAGTTAACCCATGCATTTAAATGCCTTGTTTGTTGTGATTGCCAAGGGATGACCCATGTTTGTGTTTCGTTTTAGTCTATGACTTTAAATATAGCTGTAATTTCCTCATTCCTCTTTAATTTCGGGGACGAAATTTTTTTAAGGTGGGTAGATTGTAACGTCCTGAATTTTTGATTAAGCCTGCAAAACAGTTTATTATGGAATCGGTTTATATTAAATAAATTTAATATAATAAATTGAAGATATTGTACAATGATGTATATTTTAAATGGTTTGAAATTTCTTTAACCATTATATATAGGTGTATAATTCAAGTAAATAATGTTTAGTTAAATAGTGTTTTTATATTTGTTTTAAACTCTTGTAAAATTATAGTTAACATTAAATTTGAAATATTTTAGCAAATTAGAATTTTTAAAATCCTATGTGTAAGTTGTAATGTCCCTTAGTATATGTATATTTAAACCTTTATACAATACTTGTATTGTTTGAAACTTATGAAAAGAAAACATATAACAAAAAGTAAACTAAGATTTATTTCATATGTAAGAAACTTGGGAATTTCATAATTTGGCTTGCTTAAAAGCTAAGTAAAATTTTATACACTTTAGTACATAGGCTAGGTACCAAAATACATGTGCTCATGAGCTTTCCAATGCCTAGCCGTGCATACATCAGTTGAATAGAAATCAAAACAAAGGAAATAGCAGCTAGATTCTACCATGTCTATTTGTACACATGGCTACGTACATATATTTCATTGATAGGCTGCATGTATAGAACAAGCGATAAAACATAGCATTTTTCCATTTCAATCAATCTATACACACTACACGTCTAATGCATAGCTATCCCTTTCAATCAAATACACAATTGACACAGATATTAACTATTCTTTTCATACTTATGCAATGCTATATTGTGGATATCATTTCTAATCAAAAGAGAAACACACATGCTGTAATTATTGCATTAACATACAAGCATAGCTACATACTAGCTAGAGCCATACCTTTTCCATATCAAAGACATAGCTACCTCTTTTCAAATCGGCTAAACACATGTATGTAGTAATGTACATATATGTAGTATGTACTGCATTTCCATTTGCATGCAATTGTTGTTTCAATTCAAATCACATAAGCATGGATGGGATGTAACTCACTTCCTTTCAATCACTAGAAGCAGCTAGAATTGCCATTAATCTACACAATAGTATGACCATTCATTTCCAATCAACACAGATATAGCTGCAGCCATAACCTCCCCTCTGTTATAGGATTCATTTCCTATGCAAAATAATAAATGCCATTCAATATTCTATCATTTATGGTCACCTATAAATATATGCATTTTGTCCACTACATACCATCATATTTTCATTCGAACCAAGACGGAACTAAAATAAAACATGGCAATGAGAAAATCTGGTATTATAATAGTAGCAAATTACTATGGCAAAGCATGTATAAACCTGGACATGAAGAAATGAAACAGAGGAGCTATATATAAGTGAGTAAACATTACCGTTTAAACCTATTTCAAGTAATACACACATGATGCTAGTATATATTTGTTGTATGCTTTAAGTATAACAAATGAAGTTAATTCACTTATGCTTGCGAATGTTGATGGGTGAAACTGGATATAACATGAGTACCTGGGAAAAACATTGCTCTGTTTAGCTTGTGACCATTGCCCTGTATAAAGTAAAACCAAAATATGAAATTTCTATTGAGTTTCAGTAATAGAATTCAACACCAAAGTTTCGTGTGTGTATATATATATATATATATATATATTAGTTTGTATGAAAATTTGGGTCAATCTAAAAGTAATATATATAGTAGAAGGAAAACTTAAAATTTTTAAATACATGGTAGTGACTTTTAGCCTTACCATGATAGATCAGGGGCGAACTCCACTACTGATGAAGTAGTCGTAAGAGACAGATCTCCCCGCATTGCAAAATCTGTGTGCTCGGATATTATAGTAACACTTCCACTATATCCTTTGAAATATTAGTGAAGTCATACATTCCACAAAGTAAATCACTGTAAACACGTTGAAATGCTGTGAATGAACGCTTAGCACCATTCTAAACGAATTGGAAACTGATACGTTGATGTTGTAATGAAAACATGGATCCCTGCATGACGTAGTCATTAGAAGTCATTCTGTGTCATTTTGGATCCTAGAGTTGCAGGAGTGCATGCGTTGAAGCCCAATACTCTATAGTGCAATAGTCCAAACGCTGCATAAAATTTCATGGAGGATGTAAAAAAAAATTCAAAGTTTTTATCTTTTTGTAAGCAACATTCCTATCATATAGATTCTTTTCAGCCAACAAAGTTTTTTAGTAAGGTGCGTAAGGACATAATATATATTAGATCTCCTCACGAGAAAATGAATCTTTTTCATTTTATACGAAAAAGGAAAATCAAAGGGACAACTACTATTCTTGGGCTGAATAAGGAAAACAGTGAGCAAAAGAAAAATGAATGGGAAGTTGGCAGAAAGGAAAGAAAAGAGAATGTCTGTTTGTGAATAAGAGAAGTTAGAACTGTCACTTGAAAACATCATATGCATAAATAAGGGAGTATATGCATAAAGGATTGAGAGAATTAGCAAGTATAACATGGTGTAGGCTTGTAGAGTGAGGGAGCGGGTACTGGAAAAAGGAAATGAGTCAAGGCAAATCACAGTGGATGGAACACTGGAATCATGCGGTGCTACAAATCAGTATATAAAGCAAAGAATGCTGAGACACGTACCGTGCTCGGCAGGGATTTTGATAGACAGGGGCTGGGTGGGTTTGTGTAGGTTATCCTCCAAGCTAAGGAAGTCAACGCCTTCACTCTTGGAGGACCGTATGATACGCATATATACCACTGCACAAGCACAGGAGCATGCTTCACGTCCAAGGAGAATGGTAAGGTTACCACAGCGGTATCTTTACTGATCATGCAAATGGCGCCATAAAGTGGTTTTACTTTTTCTGCATTTTGTTTTACCGTCCAAATGTTGTTGTAATGGATAGCATCCATTATCCACGTATTAGAATTAATTATGGAAATTGCAGCTATATATGTACCTATGACTGAAAGAAAGGATATGAAAGAAAATATTTGCTAAAATCTCTCTCTGTTTCTAATTCTCAGCCATGTCTTCTTCTTCCTAAAACTGTATTTCTTCTTGTTGAACCTCATCTTCCTCTTACCTCCACTCTTATCCGTATCAATTGGTGCTTTCACCGATTGAGCTCCCCTCCTCTCTCCCTAAACTACTTCAGATCTCTCCTCTCTCAAATTTCTTCACTGCCTACTCCCTCTTTCTTCCTTCTGTTACACCCAAAACTGCTCTTGTCACCATGAACCACCTCGATGCAGCCATTCAGCAACTCAACGCCAACCAAAACACCATTAACTCCATTCTAGCCACTCAAGCAAAACACACCACCATGCTAAAAAACCTACGCGCCGGCACCATCGACATTAAAGCAGCTCTTCAACACCTCAGCAAACAAATAGACAGTCTCTACCGAAAATTAGACAACCCACCACCACCAACCCTCGTTCTTCTTCCAACACCTACCTCAGATCTGAAAGCAATGTCGCTGGGGTTAGTTGAGCCAGCAGATCCGAAGGCTCCGCAAATCCAATCCACTGTTGCAGCCTATACATCATCAACTCCTTCTCCGCCTAAGTACCCTACACCTCCTCCTGCCTCTGATGTCGTCGCCGTTACTGCTCCGCCTTCGCCAAAGTCACCTCCACTGCCCTCTCTACCGCCAGCAAATTCATCTCCATTGCCGCAATATCCTATTTTTGCGCCAATGCAAAATAGTGTCCATTACCAATCTGAGGCATACTACTTGGCCGCTGCACTTCATAGAGCTTTGAGCGCCACGCTAGCACTGAATTCGAAGTGCCATATTAAGCAGAAATGGATTGCACAAGACCTGTTTGCTAAAATGCACAGCCTGCAGCTGGAGCGGTATGACGCATCATGTGTGTTTGCTGAAATGAGCAAGTGGAAATATGAAAGTAAGAGGCTCGTCTTTGATCCGGGCGGGATAATTAAGTTTGAGCGATTGTTTCAACCAACCTATGACCTTGAGGACAAGGTCAATTTCAAGGCGTGGGTAATGATACGCATATATACCACTGCACAAGCACAGGAGCATGCTTCACGTCCAAGGAGAATGGTAAGGTTACCACAGCGGTATCTTTACTGATCATGCAAATGGCGCCATAAAGTGGTTTTACTTTTTCTGCATTTTGTTTTACCGTCCAAATGTTGTTGTAATGGATAGCATCCATTATCCACGTATTAGAATTAATTATGGAAATTGCAGCTATATATGTACCTATGACTGAAAGAAAGGATATGAAAGAAAATATTTGCTAAAATCTCTCTCTGTTTCTAATTCTCAGCCATGTCTTCTTCTTCCTAAAACTGTATTTCTTCTTGTTGAACCTCATCTTCCTCTTACCTCCACTCTTATCCGTATCACCGTACCCTATTGTGGATACAAACAACATGGGAAACACAACAATGTTTTGATAGTAAAGATAGGAAATACAAATGTTTTGACAGCAATGATGTCAAGAAAAGAAAGAAAAGAATGGGAGGAACATAACGATGGAATAAAGAATGGGAAAGGTAATAAAATTGCATTGGATTTGAAAATGTCAAAGTAAAGGAAATAAATAGAAAAAAATAACTATCATAACTTATTTTCGGACCATTACAATGTGTGGTCAAGGGGTGGGGATACGTTTGCTGGGCCTGTCGATAGGGATGAGCTGCGGTCCAAGGATCAGTGCATGTGCACAAGTGCACCACCATGCACTCTAGTGGGAACAGTCAAACAGAGAAAGGAGTGGAAGAGGGCTATAGTTTGGTTCTCAGTAGCCTGGCTTATTGATGCTTTCATGCGACGAAAGGACCAGTTGAATAGCATGAGCAAATTGAAGAAAATGAACGGAGAAATGGGGAACAACAGTACTAAAGCAGTAGAATACATTGGGTAATAAATGGATGGTCGGTGGCAAACATAAGTAGAGGGGAAAGAAGTAATCGGCTTGGATCATTCAGTCTGTTCAAGTAAATAAAAAAATAAAAACAAAAGAAAAGCAAGAAAAAAGGAAAACAAATCAAAGAAAAACCTGTTCTTGTCAAATACCAGTTTAACTATTCCTTAAATTTTCAAACATTAAGGAGGTGATATTCTATAAATTTACATCCAAACATTTTTGAAAATTCTTTGGTGCGTACCTTTCTTTTTACTTGCCTTAAGAGAGAAAAGCGGTGTTCAATTCCTTACGCTGGAGAGGAGTCTTTCTGTTGTACATGACCTGAATCAGTTACTAGTTCAAAAGCTTGGGATTAAAACTAGGCAGAGCATTTAATCAGAACAAACAAACCGTGAATAAGAATTAGAAAGTCATGATTACACACAGCAAGAGGAAAAGGCTGATCACATAGGATGAATCCCTGTTATTTAATGATGGCCTATCCCAAATGAATTTGGCTGAAATATGGTATACGAGGGATTTGGGATGGCAATTAATGGGCTGGGCTGGAAATGTTTGGGCCTGGGCTTTAATAAGTATAAAATGAAAAGAAAAGAAACATAATTGTTTAGACTTGAGGAACAGTGGGCTGATGTGCTTAAATAAGAAATAAGAAGAAGCAAGAAATAAAGGAATTCCTTTAAATATATCCCTAATGTTTAAATATGTAAATATAAAGACATTTCTAAAAAGGAAATAAGGACGAGTAGTAAAGTAGATGGGAGCAGTTGACGGATATGCAGACAAGAATAAGAGTAAATGCAATTGTACAAGTAAAATTTAATGAAGTTATTTATTTAGACCTAAAAATCCAAATAGCTAGTATGAATCTGATTAGTTAGGCTAGAATCGACAATATGCAGTAATTAAGGGAAAATGGCTGATCAACAAAAATATGTATCATGATAACCAGATTGCTTTGAGATAAACATTTAAACTGTTAAATTAAATTGTAATCGACTTAGGTCGATAAATATATTTTAAATCAAGAAATGATTTAAAAGTTGGATCAACAAAGAGTAAACTAAATATTGAATATTCGTGAAATTGTGAAATTATAAGATGACTAGATGAGCAAAACTTGACTCAGTTCTAGTATTAATAAATCAAGTCGATGTGATTAACGAGTCCTAATGAAATAATATCCACAATCCAAATAGAATAACGTAAGAAGAAAATGTTTTGCAAATGAGAATGGTTGTGAAGGGAAATTAGTTGACCGATAACTACGGGGTATTTCTGAAGCTCAGAATAAAAGGAAAAATGATGAATTGGAAGGATACGTTATAGTAGAAATTGATTAAATTGAGTTTATGAAAATATCGTTTACTTTTCATTTTAAATAAATATTTGAAATTAGTTATATATTGAATTAATGAAATGATAGTTATATATTTAAGTCATATATATTGAAGTATGGATTATAACAATACTGTATAATCAATAAATGGATTCAATCTTAGACAGATATGATCTAGGAATAATTATTTTCCAAGATCAAACAATTGATAAACAACGTTATTTGAATTGTTGAATTGTGATAGACCATATCTGTTGGGAAAATTGACTTATTGTTTTGTTTGATTAAAATGATGTGATATGATCGGATAAACTTGTTCAGTTTAATTCAATCATTTACATGTCTTATTCAGATAATATCGAACTATTATTGAAATTTGGAATTTTATTGATAAGCCGTGACAAAATAAATATTGAAATTTATTGTAATAACCCGGAAATCTGAACAAATTTAAAATTTTTATTTTGGCAATTTTAGCGAATTTTGATTATTTAAAATGAATTATTTTAAATAATATCGATGAGAAATTTATTTTGAATAGAATTCGAACGTATATATTTATATAGATCGTAGTTAGAATATAAATATTTATTTTATATTATAAAAGGAATTGAAAATGGCGCGGTAGTTCGATAATTCGATTTAAAAATTCAAATGAATGTACCGGGGGCAAAATAAACCAGATTTTAGCGAAACCAAGAATATTAGAATCTAATTGATAATATCTTTCCAACGAATCTGAAAAAACAAAATTTCATAGCGGGAATCAAAAGATATGTCCAGTTGAAAATTCTGAATAGTCGCTATGGAATTTCGGCCCTTAAAAATAGCCATTTTGCAAATGACCTCGGTTTTCGACGAAACCACTTTTGTTGGATCCGTGATGTCAAGTTATTTCTAGGTTTTAAATTTCATAATTTTTCGAATCAATATGTGAGCGTGGCAAAGGAAAACGCGTTTGACCAGTTTTAGTTGATTTTAATCGACTGGAAAATGGCCATTTTTCAAATGGTCTCAGAATTTGACGAAACTAATTTTGTTAGGACCGTATCGTCAATACGAAGCTAGAAAATATTTTTTTGGAATTTTTCTAGTTAGTATGTGACCCCAGTAAATTGAAATGCACGTTCAAATTCAATATATAGAGTTTTATTTTGATTTTTGATGAAAACTGATGGAAACGATCGAATCAGTCTATGATACTTATCCCATTGTGTTCGGAATGGGGGTAATTAGCTATGGACGATAGGCGGTGGGCTTGATTTCGAGTTCGAAATATGAAGTTGCTTTTTGAAATAATAATAATAATAATAAATATATATTTTTACATATACTCCCCCTTCTTTTATCTCCTTCCTCCCTTGTTCATTCTCAGATCGACGAAATAAAAAAAATTAGAAAATCCCGCTCACTCGATCATGCCCTAGCCCCTCCGTCGATGCCGCTGCAATCCCTTACGCCGCCTCCCCCTATCCACCGTAGCCCCCTCTTCCTCCACCTCCTCTTGCGTCTCCTCCCCTTCTGCTAAATCGCACGTCGCCCCCCCCCTGTGCCACGTCGGCCTCCCATCGCCGCCAGTGCATGAGCGCAGAGCCCCCCTCACCTCAATTCGACGTACAACACCCCCTCTTCTCTGATTTGCTGTAGGAAAAAGGGTGCGTTTTCTTTCTTTCTTTCCTTTTTATTCCTTTGAGTTATAATTTTATTTACATAGGGTTTTAAATTTTTATTTATAAAAAGATTATGTTTTTTTCTGTTATATGAAAAGCATTGTTTGAAAAGTTTGAAGTATATATGAAGGTTGGATTTTTAGTTGAGGAAAGATAGGATTTTTAAACATAGAGAAAGTTTATATTTTTATATAGAGAGAGTATATATTTTTATATAATAGAGAAAATAAAGATAGGATTTTTATATACTAGAGAATGTAAAAATATGATTTTTCATATGATGAAGAAGATAAAAATATGTTTTTTATATATTGAATTGCGATGTAAAAATTCGATCTTTAAATTAGAAATAGAAATATAAAAATATAATTTTTATATGGAATAAGCATTGTAAAAATATATGAAGTAGAAATAAAAATAGAATTTTTATCTATTGAAATGAAGCGATAGAAATATAATTTTTATTTGAATAGCGTGAAAAGAACTACATTGGAATTTCAAACCGGTCCAGATGATTCAATAGTTCAAAAGCAAAGCACGGCGGAGGGGAACCCTCTGTGAGAACTTCTCACCTTTTAATTTTGTTTTCTACTTAATAATATATACTAGGATGCAGACGGTGTTTAGTAGCACCCGACACCCGTCGTCCACAGACCATGGACGGCTTGTATGCTTGTTTGTTTGATTTTGATGTGTAGTTGATTGTGTGATGTGAAATGAAATAAAATATTTATATAGTTAAAATATTTTATAGTTGAAAATAGAATTTTTAATGTGTATTGAAATGAAACAAATATAAACAAATCAAACGATTTGTTTATATACACACATTTGACTGATATTGATTGGGACGATAAATTTTACACATCTCCCAACTGCACAAATAAAATCTGAGTTTGATTGTTTGAAAACCCCACACAGGTATTGGGGTGATATATGACATACACTAATCCCCATAGTTAGTTGTATGTCGACCGATTGATTGACAGACTGTTATAAACGTTGAATATTTTTATTTGATGCTTATACAGTGTAGCATGCACTTTGGATGATGGTTGATTATTTGTCGTTGTTGATATATACATTCGTTGTATGGAAGTCCATAGAAATAAAATATATGGTAATTGATTGGGCCTCATTCCAGTTTTGAAAAAGAATATTTGAAACAAAATATTTGAAAATAGTAATATTTGAAATAGAATATTTGAAAATAGAAATATTTGAAAATAGAAATATTTGAAATAGAATATTTGAAGATAGAAATATATGAAGTCGTGTTGATTAGATTGACGCCATTTTGACGCAAACGATATTCATATCGATTATATTCGTTTTATAATGAACATTGAAAAGTGATTTCAAAATCGAATATTTTGAAAATGAATTCGAATCGAATTAAATGGAAATCAATTTGAAATGAATTCGAATTTAGAATTGAAATTGAATAGAAATGATTTCAAAATCTGAAATTTTGAATAGAAATGAATTCGAATTGAAATTGAATTGAAATGAATTCGAATTGAAATTGAATTGAATTGAAAATGAACTGAAATTGAATTAGAAATCAATTTAAATTGAAATCAGTTTGAAATGAATTTAAAACGAATTTATAAGGAAAATTTCAATTTTGATTTGAATTAGAAAGGAAGTTGAAATCGTTTCGAAAACGAATTTAAAACGATTTATAAAATACGTTTAAAAAGGAAGTCGATGAAATATAATATATATATATATATATATATATATATATATATATAATGGCCTGAATAGAACGCGCCGCGCCACGGCAGTTCTTGAATTTCAACCATTGACTTCGAACGGATATTGCGGGAGATCCGACCGTCGGATTCTCCTAAAACCAGAACCGTTGGGTTCATATCGAAAAGAGCTTTCTAACGAAAATTAGAAATTTGAAATCTAACGGTTGGATTAGGAATTATGTCCAAATCAATTTTGGAAAAGGTCGTTGTAAGTGCAGTTCGATGGCTGTTGATGGAAATTGACTGTATGGGCCTTGGTAAAATTATTAAAAATAGTAATAATTTGTGTAAAATCATAAGAAATGATTTAGAAAGAATTGGGATGAAAAACTCCATATTTGTAAAGATAAAAATAGGTTTTTATCGAAATGAACTAGTTTTGAATTAGAATAGTAAATTAATTTATTTATTTTTAAAATAAATGAATTGAATTTGAAAAGGGTTTTAAAAGTAACCAGAATTTCCAATAATTGAATTGGAATAGATTTGAATCGAAATTGTCTTTGGAATATTTCGATGTTGCATTTCGGGATTATATAGATATTGTTATGGGAATTTGAAAGACATATTTATGTTGTTACTTCCAATACGATATTTGTTGGTCGTAGAATTTAATATTGAATATAAGTCGATATATTTTCTATTCGGAGCCTTGTATTTAATATCAAATGTGATTTGGGTTTGTCGTGAATGGTGTCTTCATTAACACTGTTCTTAAATCTAGTTGAAAAAAAAGATTAAATCTTTTTATTTAGATTTAATGAAGTGTACCAATTAAATAATATTTAATTGGAATTGAATTGTTATTGATTTTTGGGTTTATCGTGAACAGTGTTTTAAATAACACTTGTTCTTTAACCCGATAATTAATGGGATGTGATTTTGGGTTGTCGTGAACGGTATCTTCAATAATACTGTTCTTAGACCCAAAAAGGAGTTAAGAAAATCAGAAACTAACTGGAGGTTAGTTAAGTTGAATGGTTTCTGGGGTATTGATCTGATGTTGGTTTCGGCCTTCGGGTTAATACTTAGGGAACTGCTCACTTACTAATTTACGATTAGGGACTGATTGAAATGTGATGTGATTTTGGGGTTTATCGTGAACCGTGTTTTAAATGACATTGATTCTTTAACCCAGTTAAAGATTAAAACTAAATGGAGTTTTAATGAATCTTTAAGTAGATTGAAAAGATCGAGAATGGAGTATCACCAGTTTTGCTTCAGGAGATAGTTAAATCTTTAATTAGATTTGAACGTGAAATGGTAATTGAATTTACTGATAATACCGTGGTGTTAGATATGAAGTATTACCAGTTTTACTTCATGGGATGAATAGGTTGGGATTGGGAAATAAAATAAATGATCACTTCGGTGTGGATCGCTAATCCCGACTAGTTTGAATTGATATTCAAAAGAAGATTAAAGAATAAATTTAAAAGAATTTATCTTTGATAAAATTAATGGGAACCTTTCCCTAAGATTGTGAAATTTAGAAACAAACTGTAGGTTGGCTAAGAAGAATGGTTTCCTGGGTATTGATCTGATGTTGGTTTCGGCCTTCGGGGTTAATAATTGGGGAATTATTCTCTTTTTAATTTACGGTTAGTGACTGATGAATTGGAATGAGGCGTATGTTGTGTTTGTGTAACACTTGTTTATTATATATGCGAGTTATTCAGAAAGACCGGGTTTATCCCATTCTGAATAACTGATTTGACGTGGTGTCGAAGATGAAGACGGTGATTGAAGACCGGAGGTCTTCACGTCATTTGGATAATTACTGATGATCTTGATTGGGCCGTACACCCAAGAGGAGGGAATCAGTTGGTGATCGTCAAGACGTACTTGGAGATCGATGGATATGCGGGGTACTAGGTGCCTCCGGTTTCGTTCAGACCCAGAACGAACTTGTAAATGGACTATGTGTCTGACATTGGATTTTAGTCTGTGTGATTGATTTTTATTAAATATATATATATCTGTTTGGCGGCGGAGAATTTATTCTCTTGCTTAACGCCCTTCTCTGAGACGTACGAGCTCAGGGGTTATATATTGATGGATATCAAACGCATGGAGTGAATTGCCTGTGTGGCATGCTTAAGTGGCAAATGAGCAAGGCTTCTGTTGAAAAGCAAAGTCTTGTGGTTGATGATCAAAGCACGGCCTGTGTGGTGTAGCTTTGTGTAACGTTGATTCGCAAGCCTCACACCCCCATAGTGAACTAGAAACGGGAGAAGGACCTCAGGGAGGACATGCGTTTCTTTCTAGCTAGAAGTGGCGGCAGTGGTTTTACACGCCCTGACGAGTTTGACTTATGTGGTTGTTCGTGTTCGAGGCGCCTCAGTTTGATCGGACGATACGGGTCCGATGGAGCCATTCGTTGGCTCACTTACGCCCCAAAGGGTGGGGAAACGCAGTGTTCAGGAATTTTAATCCACATCGGTGGACCGGCCCTGTCGCTCCAAGGGGCAGTTGCGGCTGTTCCTAAGGCTCGAGCTAGACAGTCTCGAATCGGTGAGGACTATCTTTTGCCTCGGTTCACAGATGGAAATCCAGCTTCCAATACGTGACATGTGCGGTTTTGATTGTAGAGCCTAGTATGGTGACATAGTGGGATGGGGCGCTTATGTCGTCTATGATTGATACTTATGATTTGAAGTTGTTTTATACACTATGCACTTATAATAGTATCAAATGATTTGTTTTAAACGTATCAAGCTTTCTTGGCTATTATAAGGAAAAAACCCTATCCTCCGGCTTGCGTTGCAATGTGTGATGGGACCTGGGTCTTATAATAGCTTCATTTTTCTTTATTTAGCATTGCGCTGTTTGTTTTATGCACTGGTATTGTTGGGAAGAAACCCGTTCCGCGTTAGCGGCGTGGTCCCTTGATTTACCTAACTTTAAAATAAAGATTTACAACTGTTTTAGTTCTCACACCAGTCACATGACTGACCTGGGGTTTATTGTTTTAACCTAAACTCTGGGTGCCCTTATTTTGACACGGGCAGCTAGTAGTTTTGGTTTTTGCAGATTTATATTCACAAGATCCTGATTTACAGCTGGAACGATGTATCCGTGTATTACTTCTAGTTGTGTATTGTATTATTTTTCCACTGCAATGTATTTAAATGTAGTTTAAATCTCTGATATTTTCTGTGTAATATTTATTTATACTATGTATATTCTTGTAATCTGATGAATTATTGTAACAGACAATGTAATGTTCTTCCGTCTGCGTTCTATTTTGTCGTGTTCTCAATACAATTCGTTCTATCTCTTCTCTTCGGAGACCGGGGAAGTTCAGTTCGTAACATTTTGGTATCAGAGCTTTGGTTTACAAAGCTCAGAGAACAAGACAAGTTAGAACCATACAAAAGAATTCATCAGAAATTGGATTAGTAATACCCAACGGGAATGACTCGTTAGAGATAGGATCAGTAGTATCCTAGAACGAGTGTGAAGAGGAGTGTTTTTGATAAATAAAAGTGAAAACAAGTTTTGTTTTGAAATTTAAATCACTTATTCGTATTTGATTATTTATTATATATTGATTTGGACAATCCAATATATAAAGGTTTTGCATATATGTCTTGCAAACATGTATTCGAAGTTTTAATGTATTGGATAGTTATAGAATCGCACTCTAGTGCCCAGGGATAATTATGGTGACGGGGCACCATCGCCAGTATTTATTTTCGAGTTTCGAAAGTGAGATTTCTATATATTTCCAATTGACTGGTGTGAGAACCGAAACTAGATAGGGCCTATTGTTGTGATTTGGTATTAAAAATATGATTTTTGACTATGTATCGAAGTTATGAATTTCAAAAGCTAATCAACTAATTGATTGATGGTTGTGTTGTTGATTATTGGTTGATTAATTAAAATTAGTACCCTATAATCAAATTGAATCAAAAAGAGAATTGTATTGAAATTTGGTCGCATTTGCATGCATGTACATGTACTTACATTGAACAGGTCATAGCAAGGAGGCCAGAGCAGAGAATAAAATTGTTTGCCCGACAAATAGGTACATGTTTACCATAATTTACTGTTTTGTTTGGGTGATGATGATTTTATCAGCCGATTGGCTAGCCGCTTGGATTTTTCTTTTTCTTTTTGGGATCAGAGGGCCTATATGGCAATTTCGGGATTTTCTCGGTGTTCCGGTGCAAGGGAGTTTATGGCGAAATTTTTCGAAAATTTAGGGTGTTAGCCAAATTTTTGAAAAATTTGAAAAGTTCTTAGAAACTGAAAAGTTGAAGAACTTAAGCCGTAATGAAAATAAAGAAAGTTGAGTTGGTTTGTAAAACAACTTTCGGCTTCGTTCCTTTTCGGGGACGAAAAGTTTTAAGCGGGGGAGATTGTAATAACCCGGAAATCTGAGCCAATTTAAAAAATTTATTTTGGCAATTTTAGCGAATTTTGATAATTTAAAATGAATTATTTTAAATAATATCACGAGAAATTTATTTTGAATAGAATTCGAATGTATATATTTATATAGATCGTCGTTAGAATATAAATATTTATTTTATATTATAAAAGGAATTGAAAATGGCGCGGTAGTTCGATAATTCGATTTCAAAATTCAAATGAATGTACCGGGTGCAAAATAAACCGGATTTTAGCGAAACCAAAAATATTAGAATCTAATTGATAATATCTTTCCAACAAATCCGAAAAATCAAAATTTCATAGCGGGAACCAAAAGATATGTCCAGTTGAAAATTCTGAATAGTCGCTATGGAATTTCGGCCCTTAAAAATAGCCATTTTGCAAACGACCTCGGTTTTTGACGAAACCACTTTTGTTGGATCCGTGATGTCAAGTTATTGCTAGGTTTCAAATTTCCTAATTTTTCGAATCAATATGTGAGTGTGGCAAAGGAAAACGCGTTTGACCAGTTTCAATTGATTTTAATCGACTGGAAAATGGCCATTTTTCAAATGGTCTCAAAATTTGACGAAACTAGTTTTGTTAGGACCATATCGTCAATACAAAGCTAGAAAATATTTTTTTGGAATTTTTCGAGTTAGTATGTGACCCCAGTAAATTGAAATGCGCATTCAAATTCAATATATAGAGTTATATTTTGATTTTTGACGAAAACTGATGGAAACGATCGAATCAGTCTATGATACATATCCCATTGTGTTCGGAGTGGGGGTAATTAGCTATGGACGATAGGCAGTGGGCTTGATTTCGACTTCGAAATATGAAGTTACTTTTTGAAATAATAATAATAATAATAATAAATATATATTTTTACATATACCCCCCCTCTTTTATCTCCTTCATCCCTCGTTCATTCTCAGATCAACGTAATAAAAAAAATTAGAAAATCACGCTCCCTCGATCGTGCCCTAGCCCCTCCGTCGATGCCGCCGCAATCCCCTACGCCGCCTCCCTCTATCCACCGTAGCCCTCTCTTCCTCCACCTCCTCTTGCGTCTCCTCCCCTTCTGCTAAATCGCACGTTGCCCCCTTGTGCCGCGTCGGCCTCCCACCGCCGCCAGTGCGCGAGCGTAGAGCCCCCCTCACCTCCAGCCAACGTACAACACCCCCTCTTCTCCGATTTGCTGTTGGAAAAGGGTGCATTTTCTTTCTTCTTTCTTCTTTCTTTCTTTCCTTTTTATTCCTTTGAGTTATAATTTTATTTACATAGGGTTTTAAATTTTTATTTATAAAAAGATTATGTTTTTTTTTCTATTATATGAAGAGCATTGTTTGAAAAGTCTGAAGTATATATGAAGGTAGGATTTTTAGTTGAGGAAAGATAGGATTTTTAAACATAGAGAAAGTTTATATTTTTATATAGAGAGAGTTTATATTTTTATACAATAGAGAAAATAAAGATAGGATTTTTATATACTAGAGAATGTAAAAATATGATTTTTCATATGATGAAGAAGATAAAAATATGATTTTTATATATTGAATAGCGAAGTAAAAAATTCGATCTTTATATTAGAAATAGAAATATAAAAATATAATTTTTATATAGAATAAGCATTGTAAAAATATATGAAGTAGAAATAAAAATAGAATTTTTATCTATTGAAATGAAGCACTAAAAATATAATTTTTATTTGAACAGCGTGAAAAGAACTACATTGGAATTTCAAACCGGTCCAGATGATTCAACAGTTCAAAAGCAAAGCACGGCGGAGTGGAACCCTCTATGAGAACTTCTCACCTTTTAATTTTGTTTTCTAGTTAATAATATATACTAGGATGCAGACGGTGTTTTGTAGCACCCGACACCCGTCGTCCACAGACCATGGACGGCTTGTATGCTTGTTTGTTTGATTTTGATGTGTAGTTAATTGTGTGATGTGAAATGAAATAAAATATTTATATAGTTAAAATATTTTATAGTCGAAAATAGAATTTTTAACGTGCATTTGAAATGAAACAAATATAAACAAATCAGGCGATTTGTTTATATACACACATTTGACTGATATTGATTGGAACGATAAACTTTACACATCGCCCAACTGCACAAATTAAATCTGTGTTTGATTGTTTGAAAACCCCACACGGGTACTGGGGTGATATATGACATACACTAATCCCAATAGTTAGTTGTATGTCGATCGATTGATTGACAGACTGTTATAAGCGTTGAATATTTATATTTGATGCTTATACAGTGTAGTATGCACTTTGGATGATGGTTGATTATTTCTCGTTGTTGATATATACATTCATTGTGTGGAAGTCCATAGAAATAAAATATATGGTAATTGATTGGGCCTCATTCCAGTTTTGAAAAAGAATATTTGAAACAAAATATTTGAAAATAGAAATATTTGAAATAGAATATTTGAAAATAGAAATATTTGAAAATAGAAATATTTGAAATAGAATATTTGAAGATAGAAATATATGAAGCCGTGTTGATTAGATTGACGCCATTTTGACGCAAACAATATTCATATCGATTATATTCGTTTTATAATGAATATTGAAAAGTGATTTCAAAATCGAATATTTTGAAAATGAATTCGAATCGAATTGAATGGAAATCAATTTGAAATGAAATTGAATTAGAATTGAAATTGAATAGAAATGATTTCAAAATATGAAATTTTTAATAGAAATGAATTCGAATTGAAATTGAATAGAAATGAATTCGAATTGAAATTGAATTGAATTGAAAACGAACTGAAATTGAATTAGAAATCAATTTGAATTGAAATCAGTTTGAAATGAATTTAAAACGAATTTATAAGGAAAAATTCAATTTTGATTTGAATTAGAAAGGAAGTTGAAATCGTTTCGAAAACGAATTTAAAATGATTTATAAAATATGTTTAAAAAGGAAGTCGACGAAATATATATAATATATATTATATATATATAATGGCCTGAATAGAACGCGCCGTGCCACGGCAGTTCGTGAATTTCGACCATTGACTTCGAACGGATATTGCGGGAGATCCGACCGTCGGATTCTCCTAAAATCGGAACCGTTGGGTTCGTATCGAAAAGATCTTTCTAAGAATATTATAAATTTGAAACCTAACGGTTGGATTTGGAATTATGTCCAAATCAATTTTGGAAAAGGTCGCTGTAAGTGCAGTTCAATGGCCGTTGATGAAAATCGACTGTACGGGCCTTGGTAAAATTATTAAAAATAGTAATAATTTGTGTAAAATCATAAGAAATGATTTAGAAAGAATTGGGATGAAAAACTCCATATTTGAAAAGATAAAAATAGGTTTTTTTGGAAATGAACTAGTTTTGAACTTGAATAGTAATTTATTTATTTTTAAAATAAATAAATTGAATTTGAAAAGGGTTTTAAAAGTAACCAGAATTTCCAATAATTGAATTGGAATAGATTTGAATCGAAATTTTCTTTGGAATATTTCGATGTTGCATTTCGGGATTATATAGATATTGTTCTGGAAATTTGAAAGACATATTTATGTCGTTACTTCCAATACGATATTTGTTGGTCGTAGAATTTGATATTGAATATAAGCCGGTATATTTTCTATTCGGAGCCTTGTATTTAATATCAAATGTGATTTGGGTTTGTCGTGAATGGTGTCTTCATTAACATTGTTCTTAAATCCAGTTGAAAAAAAAAGATTAAATCTTTTTATTTAAATTTAATGAAGTGTACCAATTAAATAATATTTAATTGGAATTGAATTGTTATTGATTTTTGGGTTTATCGTGAACAATGTTTTAAATAACACTAGTTCTTTAACCCGATAATTAATGGGATGTGATTTTGGGTTGCCGTGGACGGTATCTTCAATAATACTGTTCTTAGACCCAAAAAGGAGTTAAGAAAATCAGAAACTAACTGGAGGTTAGTTAAGTTGAATGGTTTCTGGGGTATTGATCTGATGTTGGTTTCGGCCTTCGGGTTAATACTTAGGGAACTGCTCACTTGCTAATTTACGGTTAGGGATTGATTGAAATGTGATGTGATTTTGGGGTTTATCGTGAACCGTGTTTTAAATGACACTGATTCTTTAACCCAGTTAAAGATTAAAACTAAATGGAGTTTTAATGAATCTTTAAGTAGATTGAAAAGATCGAGAATGGAGTATCACCAGTTTTGCTCCAGGAGATAGTTAAATCTTTAATTAGATTTGAACGTGAAATGGTAATTGAATTTACTGATAATACCGTGGTGTTAGATATGAAGTATTACCAGTTTTACTTCATGGGATGAATAGGTTGGGATTGGGAAATAAAATAAATGATCACTTCGGTGTGGATCGCTAATCCCGACTAGTTTGAATTGATATTCAAAAGAAGATTAAAGAATAAACTTAAAAGAATTTATCTTTGATAAAATTAATGGGAACCTTTCCCTAAGAATGTGAAATTTAGAAACAAACTGTAGGTTGGCTAAGAAGAATGGTTTCCTGGGTATTGATCTGATGTTGGTTTCGACCTTCGGGGTTAATATTTGGGGAATTATTCTCTTGTTAATTTACGATTAGTGACTGATGAATTGGAATGAGGCGTATGTTGTGCTTGTGTAACACTTATTTATTATATACGCGAGTTATCCGGAAAGACCGGGTTTATCCCATTCTAAATAACTGCTTTGACGTGGTGTCGAAGATGAAGACGGTGATTGAAGACCGGAGGTCTTCACGTCGTTTGGATAATTACTGATGATCTTGATTGGGCCGTACACCCAAGAGGAGGGAATCAGTTGGTGATCGTCCAGACGTACTTGGAGATCGATGGATATGTGGGGTACTAGGTGCCTCCGGTTTCGTTCAGACCCAGAACGAACTTGTAAATGGACTATGTGTCTGACATTGGATTTTAGTCTGTGTGATTGATTTCTATTAAATATATATATCTGTTTGGCGGCGGAGAATTTATTCTCTTGCTTAACGCCCTTCTCTGAGACGTATGAGCTCAGGGGTTATATATTGATGGATATCAAACGCATGGAGTGATTTGCCTGTGTGGCATGCTTAAGTGGCAAATGAGCAAGGCTTCTGTTGAAAAGCAAAGTCTTGTGGTTGATGATCAAAGCACGACCTGTGTAGCGTAGCTTTGTGTAACGTTGATTCGCGAGCCTCACATTCCCGTAGTGAACCAGAAACGGGAGAAGGACCTTAGGGAGGACATGCGTTTCTTTCTAGCTAGAAGTGGCGTCAGTGGTTTTACATGCCCTGACGAGTTCGACTTATGTGGTTGTTGGTGTTACGAGGCGCCTTAGTTTGATCGGACGATCCGGGTCCGATGGAGCCATTCGTTGGCTCACTTACGCCCCAAAGGGCGGGGAAACGCAGTGTTCAGGAATTTTAATCCACATCGGTGGACCGGCCCTGTCGCTCCAAGGGGCAGTTGCGGCTGTTCCTGAGGCTCGAGCTAGACAGTCTCGAATCGGTGAGGACTATCTTTTGCCTCAGTTCACAGATGGAAATCCAGCTTCCAATACGTGACATGTGCGGTTTTGATTGTAGAGCCTAGTATGGGGACATAGTGGGATGGGGCGTTTATTTCGTCTATGATTGATACTTATGATTTGAAGATGTTTTATACAATATGCACTTATAATAGTATCAAATGGTTTGTTTTAAACGTATCAAGCATTCTTGGCTATTATAAGGTAAAAACCCTATCCTCCGGCTTGCGTTGCATTGTGTGATGGGACCTGGGTCTTATAATAGCTTCATTTTTCTTTATTTAGCATTGCACTGTTTGTTTTATGCACTGGTATTCTTGGGAGGAAACTCGTTTCGCGTTAGCGGCGTGGTCCCTTGATTTACCTAACTTTAAAATAAAGATTTACAACTGTTTTAGTTCTCACACCAGTCACATGACTGACATGGGGTTTATTGTTTTAACCTAAACTCTGGGTGCCCTTATTTTGACACGGGCAGCTAGTAGTTTTGGTTTTTGCAGATTTGTAATATTTATTTATACTCTGTATATTCTTGTAATCTGATGAATTGTTGTGATATACAATGAAATGTTCTTCCGTCTGCGTTCTATTTTGTCGTGTTCTCAATACAATTCTTTCTTTCTCTTCTCTTCGGAGACCGGGGAAGTTCGGGTCGTAACATTTATTGAATGTGATAACCATATCGTTTAAGTACTACTTGTCCCTAAAAGATATTAACGTTCATCATTCAAAGAGATCGGGATTGGTTTCCTAAATGAAATCCAAATACCACTTTGCTTCGACCTAGGCATTGATTAATTTGAAGTCAATTTAAGACCATTCAAGATGGCATTTATGCAAGGGCTGTTATGTCGATTCTAGGTAGAAATTGCCTAAGATGGATTTACAAGATAGTGCCTTCAGTTTGTCCAGCCCCAGGACAACTTGTAAGGATGAATGTCTGACAGAGTATACCAAACAGATCACGTAAGTTGATCTCTCCAAAACTTTGTTTGGTGGCGGAAAAATTCGTTTCTCTTAGCTTTTAACCCGTGGTTCTGGGGAAGTCAATTTGTTATTTGACGGGTTTGATGATGTGGTATTCAAAGTGAATGAATACATACTGTTCAAAAAGGTAAGTTATGACCTCAAGCCTCACAACCGGAAAATGAGAAAAATCGGGCAGGCAGCATGGCTATATGGGTCGCTCCCATTAGAGTGTATTGTCACTATCTAGAGAATATTCATTTTTGTTACTCCTTTTGCTTCTGTATCTCCCGGGAACGGTTATGTTGCTAGCAACCGTAAGGTGATAATATATTCGATACACTCAAAAGAAATGAGTGGTCGATCATGTGTGGGTCGGGTTGCAAGACGTTCTTGTTGAACCCAGTGTATTCCTCTCTAGAGATACACTATCGGACAGGTGGTTCCATACCTTGTAATAGTTGGAAATCCATTATTCCTAAGTGCCAAGCGGTTTTGTTTGTGTACTGTATATGTGGAGCGTGAGATGCAAGCATTCCGCTAGATTCTAATTTATTTGTGGAAACCCTAGACATTATTATAATATCAGAAAAATATTGTTTTTAAAGAATGTTTTGGGTTATTGTAAGGTAAAAACCGTCCGTGTTTATATGTGGATCGGTCTTACAATTATCTTTTCTTTCTAAAGGATTTTCCCAAGTTAAGCAAGCTATTTAAAAATCTTTACTCACACTAGTCCCATGACTCACCCAAATTTTGTTTTCTATGTTTCCCCTAAACTCTTGGGTGCCCAAATTTGTATGGGCAGTCAAGTAGTTCATGGTTTTACAGATGATCTGGAAGGAACTTAGAGCAGGAGGCTTCAACGTTAGATATATATAGAGTTTATATCCTTTGTAACGTATATATGATGTACTCTGATGTTGTATGTAAGCTTAGATACAGTATGTATTTTCCAAAGCTTATTTATATTATATTTAATTCCACTGCGATTGTGAGATTCGATGTTATTCAATTCTTTCTTCTACCTTATTTCTTCCATTCTAATTTTCTATCTTTTCTATTTCTCACCCTCTAACTTCTTTCTATTAACGGTTTGTATTTTCGTGCAATTTGGGTTGGACTTGTAATGTATTTGGTCGACTCAAAGGGGTTCGAATTTTCGGGTCGTTACAGCTGCCTCTACTTAGATTGAGAATTGCCTTTTCTTCTTCATCAAACAAGTCATTCAAGCGTAGAGATATGTGATTCAACATTTGCAATTCCTCTTTTATTTCTTAGATCCAATCACAGTGAGTCTACGTAATTTTTAGATTGAAATAATTAAAATGTAATCATGACATGCCTATGAATTAGATCTAAGCCTATGACTAATAGAATCATATCAGATCTGCTATAACCTGTGTATTTATGTTATTTTAACATGACTGTGAACTATATCTAATCCTATACCTATTTATCATGTCAGATCTGCCATTATTTGTATATCTAATTCACTGACTAGATCTCATCATGCCTGTTTATGATCATGGCACTATACCTATTTATCGTGACGTGCTAAGACACGAGGTTAAGTTCGACTTGTAGTAGAAGTCTGTCTAGAACCGCCTGACATATCCAGCATCCACAAGTGGTCAACTTAATGTGAGAGGTCTGGTGCATTAACATACATGAAGGAGGAATGATAATAACCTATTATGAATAAACCCGAATGGGACAAAGGAAATATAATATATAGGCTTGTCCTAAGGACAAGTGGTAATTATAACTTAGGTTATAATAAACGATAGAGGAAGGGGATAACTTATGAAATAAGATAAGTTATACTTAATTATAAATTAAGTAGTCTATAAATCTGGAAACCCGTTAAATCTGTAGGGTTAAGTAAACCCGTTAAATCTGTGTGGTTAAGTAAACCTGTTGAACCCGTGGGATTAAGTAAACCCGTTAAACCTATAGCGTTAAGTAAACCTGTTAAATCTCTGGGATAAGTATACCTGTTAAATATGTTGGGGTATACGAACTTGTTAATCTAGAAAACTTAACCTGCTAAATCTGTAGGGGTTATATGGACACGTTAACTTGTAAGGTTTAACCCGTAAATCTATAGGGGGTTGTGTGAATCTGTTAAATCTGTTAGGCATAACCTGACAAAATCCTAGTTAATTGGGGACACAAGATCTGTAAGGGTTGGCTTTTGTCATCTGTTGTATGGGACCCATATTAGTCAGTAACCCATTCTGGTATTAAAAGGGGACCCCGCACTAGGTAGGGGTCAGGGCACGCTTACTAAGATGATTGTAAGAGGTTCATCTAGGCGGAGGTGTGTACTGGTGAGCTCCAACAGACTCATGTGCGTGCATGAGTATAGCTTGCTCTAGGAAAATAAGTCGTTGTAGCATCAGTAAATGGGTCTGTGTCCTTCTGTAGGTTGCCACTTTAGGAAGTAATACACCCTATTATAGGGCCGACGCAGGGTATTTACGGGATAGGGAGCCGATCGATTGGGGGTAGTAAGTAGGGTACATCTAGTCATGTATGTTTCTGTGGGGTACTTGTATTTCTGCTTGGGTTAACACCTATTATTTCTTTTTAGGTACCGGTTAATTCAATTCGGGGTAAAAGTAAAACCCGCTACTAGAGTACACCTAAAACTACCATTATATTTCTGTTGGGATCATCCTATTCTGTTAAATAATTATGGAGTATACAATCCTGTTACATATCTTTTATACTAGTATTGGTGCAGGGAAAAGTACTTATGAAGCGCAACATATCCAGTTTTGTTATCATGTTTATCCTGTTATACCTGGCTTGTGGTAGTGTTATCTCTCCCATCCAGTTTATATATCTGCCATGATGCTTTTACTTATGTATATTCTAAAAGTAATTGGACTCTCCAGACTTTATGTCTGACCCACTTTGTTTGCTCTTATGTCTCTTCCGCCCCCCCCCCCTTCCAGGTTCTTAGGGTGGGAACACTTGGACTTGATTTGGATTCTCTCTTCCATTCTACTTGAAGCTGCTTTGATGTACCGCTTGATTTCTTGTCGTCTCTGATATGGCAATATTTTGGGGATTGTGCTTTTTATGTATTTCTATACTCTAATGATTTTAAGTACAAGACAGAAGATTTATATTAATGTAATGGGGTTTCAGTACTTTAGACTTACGATGTAACTGGGTTTTGAACCGCTATGTTTTCTACTTAATAAAGTTTTAAATTTTGCTTCTATTTTATATCTGTCTTGTAATATTTCTATTTTTGTTTACCTATAACGCTTTACGAAACTTAATGCATTCTCTTAACGAGTGACATTAATGGACGTAGGGTGTCACATTTGGTATCAGAGTTGAAGATTACAAGATCGGATAAAATATTTTGTAAATTGTTTTCAAAACGGTTTTGAAAGGATGCATTTTCAAAAGAAAAGTATGTTTTGAGAAACATATTCCCCAAATCCATATGTAATATCTTTCGATTCTCTATTTGAATCCCTTTCCTTTTCAACATGTCTGGGGAATCTAATGTTCATGAGGGCGTTACGATACCAGGATTGTTTCGTAGGTATCTTGAGGCCACGGCACCTGCCGGAGGTCAAGCAAACGTTCCTTCCCCAACTGCACCCGCTATTCCTCCTCCTCCTCCGCATGTTGATAAATTCTCTAAGATATGCAAAGATTTTCGTGCTATGGGCGGAAAGCCATTCAATGGAACAGAGACTTTCATAGGGGCAAGGAATTGGCTTAAGGAGACGGGGGACTTGTTTAGAATTTTTGAAGTTGATGATCATAAGAAGATTCAGTTAGCCGCCTAGCTGCTGAAAGATGAGGCATCGTTCTGGTGGGAAGTGACGCAAGCAGGACGTCCAGTGGAGACTTGGGATGATTTCCGATAGAGATTCGAAATGAAATTTTTTCTCAAGCCGAGCAAAGTATGCAGATGGAATGGTTTTTGGCACTTAAGCAAGGAAGCATGACTGTTAGAGAGTATGTTAGCAAGTTTAATCAATTGGCGAGGTTTGGGTTGGAACTAGTGGATACCCCACAGAAGAAGGCTTTCAGGTTTGCTAGAGGATTAAATGTACCCCTCTATGGGTTAGTTATGTCTCATATTCCGATGTGGGCAACTTTTTAGAAGCTCGTTGATATGTCATTAATGCACGAGGAAGGTTAAGGTGAAAAGAAGGAAGCTAAGGTTGAGAAAACACAAAACAAGAAGTATGGCCCAAGAAAGAACAACAACAGGAGGGAAGAAAGAAGGACAAAGCTCAATGCAAAAAGAAATGTCATAGTTGTAGGAACCTGGGTCATTTGGTCAAAGACTGCAGAAAAAAGGAAGAATGCTTGCTTCAACTGTGTTGAAGTCGGACACTATACTAGGCAGTGCCCGAAGAAGCAAGGACATGGCCAAAGAGCAAGATCTTCTAGATGGGAGGTGCATGCTGTAGAGGCTAGTGTACCAAAAAAAGATAGAAAAGTTTCTGTTGAAGGTTTGATTTCTCCTTCATATCATCATGTTAGAACTCTTTTTGGTTCTGGTGCCTCTCACACTTTTATATCTGATTCTGTTATTAAGTCTCCGCACCTTAGTACTAGTATGGTTTTATATCCCGTTGCTGTCTCAAACCCCATTAGGGGTACGGCTCATCTATCTATGATTTGCCGGGTTTTATAATATCTGTGTTAGGCGTCGAGTTTGAGTACGATGCATATGTGTTTGGTTTCATGGGATATCGTTTGATTCTAGGGATGGATTGGCTAGCCATGTATGGTGCCGTTCTGGATCGTGAGAGGAGGGTCTTTAGACTTTTTGACTTGTCGTGGGAGGACCCTCGAGATTTCTTGTGACCCTAAAGAGTCTGTCATGTTTAGTTTCCTAGAATCACTTGATGCATCTATCGATGATCTACGATCTATACCAGTTGTCTGTGAGTATACTGATGTTTTTGAGGAGGTTCGGGGGGTACCTCCAAGGTGTGAGGTTGATTTCTGTACATATTGGTGGACAATGCAAAGCTAGTTGCATTGCATGTGCGCCACATGGCACCAAAGAAAGGAGGGAGCTCAGCAAGTAGGGGAGCTACTTGAAAAAGGTGTTTGTTAGGCCAAGCATATTAGAATAGGATGCTTCAGCCGTCTTTGCAACTAAGGCGTACATCTTGCTCCATTTATGTGTGGATATTCATGATGTTTTCCCACATTTCGCATTTATGGAAATGTCTGCATGATACAGCAGAGGTAATTGAGCCGAGCATTCTTGAGGAGGTGGAAGTAGAACGGGAGGCGATAATTAGATGAGTTCCTACCCATATACTTGGATCTGAGGTTAAGAAACTACTAAACAGGGAGGTTTAATTAATAAAAGTGCAATGGTGAGAAGACAACAAGGATGCAACTTGGGAGACTAAAGAAAAGAATCGAGCTTCATACCGTTTCCTTTTCGGGATTGTGTTCTTAACTTCTATTTCCAAGCTTTTTATTCGTATACTTGTTTTTATCATTCATCTGTATCCTATCGATCGAGTCTTCGACCTTTAGGTAGGAAACCCGTGGATGTAAACATGTGTTTGAGACATGTTATGTTTGATGGATGCAAGTGAATGCAAGTGTTTGCTAGTGGTTGCTCGTGAATGCACACACACACACACACACATTAGGCACTAGATCGGCTCAATCACTCTCATATTGCATATGGATGTGTGTTCATATTTTTCTTCTTTTAATGGATGAAAGTGGGTATATCATCGTATGGGTGTTGCATTTGGATGAATGATTGTGCACACATATAGAACTTACATGTTATAATAGGATTATTTGCATACATGTTGGATTCATGACAATAACATATATTGCATTAAGAAGGTCGACTGAATCAGTAGACCGCCTGATCTTCGCATTAGTATTGGGACATATACACACCTTTTCATATGTTCATATAAGCATTAGAAATATCTTAAGGACAATGGATGCCTATGATTGGTGATGAGTAGATGGATGATGGATGGTAGGATATACATTCTTCTTAACTTAGAGATTTCGGGGACGAAATTATTTCAGTAGGGGAGAATGTAACACCCCATAATTTTAGCAACACTATAGATAATAAAATTAAAGAATACTTTATTAAATATTCAGAATTAAGCAAAACGGGCTATGCCATTGCGTTCGTCTCAGAATTCTGCTTAAAATAGGCTCTGAATTTGCGTAAAACGGACAGTGTATGAAGAAGATATTAAGGTTTGAAGTTTGTATACATATAAGTCAGTTATATATATATATATATAATAATATCAGAATTCAAAACCAGTACAAATTCGAAGGTGGAAGTTCTGGGAGGGAATCAGACCTATTGGGGGTCGACACTATAAGGAGGGTGTCGACCCATGTCGACCCCCCCCCCCCCCGATCCGAAACATGATCATTTCTGTGTACGTGGACTTGTTTTTTGACCAGATTCAGGACCCCTAGGCGATAAATAAGACCCTATTCTCAATGTTTTATTTATTCTATAACAATGGAGAAGTAGATGTTGCCTCTGCCTAGATTGAGAATAGCCTTTTCTTCTTCAACAAACAAGTCATTCAAGTGTAGAGATATGTGATTCAACATTTGCAATGCCTCTTCTATTTCTTAGATCCAATCACAGTGAGTTTACATAGTTTTTAGATAGAAATAACTAAAATGTAATCTTGACATGCCTATGAATTCGATCGTAGCCTATGACAAATTGTATCATATCAGATCTTCTAGCCTGTATATTTAAGTTATTCTGACATGACTATGAACTAGATCTAATCCCATACCTTTATATCATGTCAGATCTGCCATTATTTGTATATCTAATTCACTGATTAGATATCATCACGCCTGTTTATGATCGTGACACTATGCCTAATTAGTCCTGTTATTACATGTTCATCAGACCTATTCTTATATGCCTATTTCTGCTATCATATGCCCATTTCTGTTACTTTTGGTTTTATTCCTATTCTGTTCTTCTCTCTCTCATTCCCTTTTATTTTTATAGCCAGGATAACTTTGAGCCTAGGCCAATATTGCTAAAATATGCGTACGAGCGAAATTGGGTTAATTTGGGAATGGTTGGAAATGGTAATTTAAGGGCATAGCCTGTACGTTGAATCACGATTGGAATCTGGGGGCAAACTATATTGTAAAATTGGACTAAAACATTAAGGCATGATTTATACGGTAAATTATGACTTGTGGTTTGGGACATATAAATTTGTAGGCTTAATTTAAGATTAAGCGAAACATGTTAATGGAACTGTAAAGAATCTGTGAAGCCTGTTTAATCCGTTAAATTTTGGGCATAATTTATATTGAGAAATTTGGGCATAAATTGAATATAATACATGAATGTGGATTTGGGGCATAAACCTCAATTATGATTAAAGACCATAATTCGGGGCGTATGGTTCAATATGAACATGACTAGGGAAATGGGCATGAAAACCTATAATGACATAGGGATAATTGTTAAAGAATGAAAAGCCTAGAATTACAGTAATTAGAAACTGTAACCGCGCTTAAACACGAGGTTAGATTACACTTGTGGTAGAAGTCTTCCCGGACCTGCCCGACATATCCAACGACCACAAGTGGTGAATCTAATGTGAGGGGTCTTAATGCATAAACATGTGACGGTGCAAAGATACAAGGTTAAGTTTGACTTGTGGTAGAAGTATGCCCAGAACCCCCCCGGCATATCTAGCATCCACAAGTGGTCAACTTAATGTGAGAGGTCTAGTACATTAACATACATGAACGGGGAATGATAATAACCTATTATGAATAAACCCGATTGGGAAAAAGGAAAGATAATAAGTAGGCTTATCCTAGGGACAAGTGGTAATTATAACTTAGGTTATAATAAATGATAGAGGAAGGGGATAACTTATGAAATAAGATAAGTTGTACTTAATTATAAATTAACTAGTCTGTAAATCTGGAAACCCGTTAAATCTGTGGGGTTAAGTAAACCCGTTAAATCTGTGGGGTTAAGTAAACCTGTTGAACCAGTGGGATTAAGTAAACCCGTTAAATATGTAGGGTGAAGTAAACCTGTTAAATCTCTAAGGTTAAGCAAACCTGTTAAATCTGTGGGGGTTATACGAACCTGCTAATCTAAAAAAACTTAACCAGTAAATTCATAGGGGTTATATGGACCTGTTAACTTGTAAGGTTTAACCTGTAAATCTGTAGAGGTTGGGCGAATCTGTTAAATCTGTTAGGCATAAACTGACAAAATCTTAGTTAATTGGGGACACAAGATCTGTAAGGGTTGTCTTGTGTCATTTGTTGTGTAGAACCCATATAAGTCAATGACCCATTCTGGTATTAAAGGGGGACCCCGCACTAGGTAGGGGTCAAGGCACGCTTATTGAGCTGATTGTAAGAGGTTCATCTAAGAGGAGGTGTGTACTGGCGCGTTCCAACAGACTCATGTGCGTGCATGAGTATGGACTGCTCTGGGAAAATTAGTCATTGTAGCACCAGTAAATAGGTTTGTATCCTTCTATAGGTTGCCACTTTAGGATGTAATACACCCTGCTGTGGGGCCGACACAGGGTATTTACGAGATAAGAAGCCGATCGATTGGGGGGTAGTAATTAGGGTACATATAGTCCTGTCTATATCTGTGGGGTACCTGTAACACCCCTAAGTCTCACATCGTGGAAGCCTGTGTGAAGTGGGTACTTATATAGTAGAGCCCATCTCTTACTAACGCCGAGGCCTTTTGAGGAAGAAAACCCCACACCTATACGGTGGCTAAGTTGAGGAAAATATCTTGCGTGAACGGAGGTGCGTATCATTATAGTGGTATCAGAGCCAATACCCAGCCGGAATTGTGGCTTGTGTGTGGACCACAACGCCTGGGTGAGGTGTCTATGAGCCAACGGGGAATTTGGGGTCTGTAGGAGGGGAGAACGTGACACCCCTAAGTCCCATATCATGGAAGCCTGTGTGAAGTGGGTACTTATATAGTAGAACCCATCTCTTACTAACACCGAGGCCTTTTGAGGAACAAAACCCCACACCTATACAGTGGTTAAGATGGGGACAATATCTTGCATGAACGGAGGTGCAGGCTGTTACAATACCTGTATTTCTGTTTGGGTTAACACCTGTTATTTCAGTTTAGGTACTGGTTAATTCTGTTTGGGGTAAAACCCGCAAGTAGAGTACACCTAAAACTACCATTATATTTCTGCTGGGATCATCCTATTTCTGTTAAGCAATTAGGGTGTATGCAATCATGTTACATATCTGTTATACTAGTATTGGTGTAGAGAAAAGTACTTATGAAGCGCAACATATCCAGTTTTGTTATCCTATTTATTCTGTTATTCCTGGCTTGTGATACTTTTATCTCTCTCATCCAGTTTATATACCTTCCATGATGCTTTTACTTATTTATATGCTAAAAGAAATAGGACTCGCCAGACTTTATGTCTGACTCATTTTGTTTCCTCTTCTCTCTCTTCCGTTCCCTCTCCCCCCTTTCCCAGGTTCTCAAGGTGGGAATACTCGAGCTTGATTTGGATTCTGTCTTCCATTCTGCTTGGAGTTGTTTTGATGTACTGCATGATTTCTTATCTTCTCTGATATGGCAATATTTTTGGGATTATGCTTTTTATGTATTTCTGTATTCTGATGATTTTAAGTACAAGACAGAAGCTTTGTATTAATGTAATGGGGTTTCAGTACTTCAGACTTATGATGTAACTGGGTTTTGAACCACTATGTTTTCTGCTTAATAAAGTTTTAAATTCCGCATCTATTTTATATTTGTCATGTAATATTTCTGTTTCCGATTACCTATAATGCTTCTCGAAACTTAATGCATTCTATTAACGAGTGACATTAACGGACGTGGGGTGTCACAAATCTTTTCAAAGCAAAGGAATAATCATAAGACCGATCACACATAAACACGGATGGTTTTTACCTTACGACGAACCAAAACATTTTGAAATATATCTTATTCTAATATTATAATAGTGTCTAAATAAAACAAATAGCAATCTAGCGGAACACTTGCATCTCATGCTCCACATACGTAGTATACAATCAAAATCGCGGGCTCTCCTTGGATATTGGATTCCAACTTTGACAAATTATGGAACCGCCTTCCGATCAGTGAACTCTAGAGGGGATACAATGGAGTTGAACAAGAACATCTTGCAACTCAATTGCACATGATGGACCACTCATTTCTCTTGAGTGTATCGAATATATTGTCACCTTATGGCTGCACAGCTACTGTTTTCCCGTGAGATACAAAAATAAAAAGAAGTAACAATATGAATATTCTCTAGATGGGGACAATACAACCTAATGGGAGCGGATTACTTTGCTATGTTGCATGCCCAATTTTTTTCATTTCCCAGTTGATAAGCTTGAGGTTTAATATCATCTTTTTAGAACATATGGCCACACAAGTTATCCTGGGATTGGACAAACCGAAGCCACTCTCCTACCACATCCAAGGAATCACCCTATGGATCAGTGGCGGGTAGTCCTTGCAATCATTGACAAAGAAGAATGCAACAAATGTGAGAAATTTCCTTGGTTTGGATGGTTATTATGGATGGTTTATCAAGGATTTCTCCAAGATAGCTACACCATGACAGGATTGACAAAGAAGAGTCAAGTTTTCAGCTGGGATGCAAAGTGTGAGAAAGTGTTTGGAATCTTGAAGGAGAGACCAACGAGTGCTCCTGTGTTGACCATTCCAAGTGGGAATAAAGGGATTGTGGTGTACACCGACGCATGTGGTACTGGGCTTGGAGCAGTACTGATGAAGAAGGATAAGGTTGTGGCTTACGTAAGTCGACACCGGAAGCCGCATGAGAGAAATTACCCAACTCATGATTTATAGTTGCCAGCGATTGTGTTTTCTCTAAATATGTGGAGACATTACCTATTGGGAGTTCGATTCGAGTTATTGACGGATCATAAGTCATTGAAGTACCTTTTCTCCCAAAAAGATTTTAATTTTCAGCAACAACAATGGTTATAGTTTCTAGCATCGCATGATTTCGATATAGCCTATACTCCTAGTAAAGGTAACGCGGTTGCAGATGCGTTGAATCAAAGACACGCAAGTCTGGGAGAGAAGTTTTCGGAATGGAAGGGTTTCGAGTATTTGGCAAGGTTTGATTTCAGGCCAAGGTGCGAGTTGGAACCAGAAATGTTGGCAAGCTTATCAATAAGACCTACTCTCATCGAAAGGATTGGCGAAAGCCAAAAGCGAGATGCTAAGCTTGTCGAGTTTATCCAGGGTTTGGAATCAAAGAATAAAGAGTTCAAAGTCGATCGAGAAGGTTGGCTTCGAAAGCAAGGGAGATTAGTTGTTCATGATATCGATGGATTGAGAGATGAGGTTCTGAGAGAATGTCATCACTCAAAGTTGACGATTCATCCCGGTGATAATAAGATGTATCAGGACGTGAAGTGAATCTACTACTGGGAAGGGATGAAGCGGGATATTGGAAAGTTCATTTCCAAGTGTATGAACTGTCAGTTGGTGAAAGCTGAACAGAAGAAGCCAAGTGGTTTGTTTCCGCCAATGGAAGTTCCTACGTGGAAGTGGGAGCAAGTAACGATGGATTTTATTGATGGACTACCTAGAACCAGGGCAGGAAATGAAGGGATTTGGGTCATCGTGGATCGTTTGACCAAAAGTGCAAGATTCATTCCTGTCAAGTCAACTAGGACGGCGTCGAAACTGGTTGAATTTGTGTGAAATGGATAGTTCGATTCCATGGTTTCCTAAAGAGTATAGTGAGTGACCGAGATCCATTATTCACGAGTGGATTTTGGAGGAGTCTACAAGAAGCTTTGGGAACCGAATTGTGTTTAAGTACGGCTTATCATCCCTAAACGGATGGTCAAACCGAGAGGGTTAACCGAGTTTTGGAAGATCTCCTAAGAGCTTGTATGTTGGATTTTGGGGAGTCATGGGAAGACCATATACATCTAGTTGAGTTTGCATATAATAATAGCTACCAGTCTAGCATCGGGATGGCACCATACATGGCGTTGTATGAGAGGCCGTGCAATTCTCTAGCCTGTTTGTTAGAAACTAGAGATAAGTTGGTAATTGGGCCTGAAATAATTAGAGAGACCTCGGATTATATCGAGATCGTTCAGCAACTAATGAAGGCGGCCCAAGATCGTCAGAAGAGTTAAACTGATAAACGTCGAAAAGATTTGGAACTTGATGTTGGTGATATGGTTTTTGTGAAGATTTCTCCATTGAAGCATGTGGTTCGATTTCAAAGTAAAGGAAAGTTGGCTCCTAGGTTCATTGGATCATTTTCGATAATCAAGCGAATAGGAAAGCTAACGTATAGATTGGAGTTACCCGAGAAGTTGTCGAGTGTGCATATAATGTTTTTCATGTGTCATTTCTATGGAAGTTCGTGCTTGATTTAAATGTCGTGGTGCCTCCAGAGCAATACGACGACCTAGAAGTATATCCCGTAGTTGCAAGACCTCGTAAGCCGCTTCGGGTTGGGGGGAATGACATGAAACAGCTTAGGAGGAAGACGATTAAGCTAGTCAAGGTACAATGGAGTAAGGAGGGCGACGATTGTGCATGGGAGACGGAAGAGAGCATGAAGGCGACCCATCCAGAACCTGTTGAGTCAAAGGTTTCATAGCATATTTTGATTAATGACAAGAAGGAGCTTCATGATCGACAAAAAGAAGAATCAATGTTTTCATAAGTTAGAAGTTGATTATTTAGAGTTATAAATGTTAAAATCTATCCTCAAATAATCATACTCTTCATCATTTTTGAATATATACATAAATACACATTTTCTGTGCAAGTTGAAAAACCTGTCTACCTACAAATTTTTTCCTATCTACCTTTTTCGAGACAGAGACAAAACCTGTCTACCTACAAATTTTTTCCTGTCTACCCTTTTCAAGACAGAGACAAAACCTGTCTACCTGTTATTTTCAACCTGTCTACCTCTTTCAGGAAAAATGCACGGCAAATGTCCAATCATGAACATAACGTATATATATATATATATATATATATATATATTCAAATACCTGTCTACCTATCAATTTCGACCTGTCAACAGCTTTTCAAACAGCAAGCAACCTTTCGAAAAGCCATCTTCTTTCATCAAGAGTTGTATCCATTTCTCTTCAACAAAAATCATTACTTTTCATTGCAACTCTTCATCAATGATTACAACTCCTCATTCACTATAAATATATCTTGAATCATCATTCAAATCACCAATTCTTGCTCTAGTTTCTGATATTACTTTCTAGATATTCTTTGCATTCAAAAAGCACTCAAATTCAATATATTATCGTTTGAATCTCCAAGACTATTTAATACACTTGAGATTCAACACGATAATCCACTTCCAAATCTTCACAAACATCAAATCATATTTGAGGATAAGATTATAGGAAGGGTGTACTATAAAAGACAAATCCGTGTTGTAAAGAACAAACATTGTCAAATAATTATTGTTCGTCTGATTTGAAGTCCTCGGTGATATAAGAGGCAAGTGTTGAAGTCCTCATTGTTGTTGAGGCGTGAAATCCCGTTCGGCTGCTCGGGTACTGTGAAATTGTTCCTCCAGGTGAAGAGAGGGTGTTGGTTAGTGAAAAACCGAAGAGGAGCTTCGGGACTGGACATAGGACGGGAAGTCTGAACCAGTATAGAAATCCTGGTGTTGTTACTCTACTGTACTTTACTTTACTACATTTATATTTATTTATGATATATATCTTGTTTGCGAATATTTATTCGCATAACTATTGAATAGCTTAAGTTATCACATACATTCCACATAGCCATGTTAAGATCCTGATTAGGTCGTATACACTCAACCCCTTTCAGTTGGTATCAGAGCACGGTCGTCTCATAACCGTAACACAGTTATTTGATATATTTTAGTAATATGGAAAATAACCCAAGTAGTAGCACTAACACCACTTACATAGAAGGTCAATCAACACAAAGACCTCCTTTCTTCAATGGTCTTAACTATAGCTATTGGGCAACACGTATGGCTTTTTACATGCAATCAACTAGCTATGATGCTTGGAATGCTACTTAGAAAGAAATAGTAAATCCAACAACTGAGTATACAGAATGGACGACTGCTAAGAAAACTGCAGCAACTGTAAATGCAAAAGCAATAAATATGTTGTTTTGTGCATTAGATCAAAATGAATATAACCGTGTTAGTATCTGTACCACTGCATATCAAATCTGGCAAACGCTAAAAACTACTCATGAAGGTACTAACAAGGTTAAACAAGCAAAAATAGCTATGTTAAAAAGTCAATTTCAAAATGAAGCCGAATGAAACAATCAATGAGATGTATTCATGATTTCAATCTATTCATCATGCACTGATTGGTTTAGGACAAAAGTATTCATATTTTGATGTTGTTTCAACAGTCGTACATTCTCTGACTAGTGAATGGGAAGGAAAAGTATTAGCGATTGAAGAAGCTAATGACCTTTCCACCATGAAGCCAGATGAATTGATAGGAAATCTAATGACCTATGAAGCTAACTTGCAGGCTAGAAAAGAATAAAAAGAAGAAAAGGAAAATGTTGCTTTTCATGCTGAAAAGGATGAAGACATCTCAGATTCCGAAGATGAAGATCTAGCATTCATTGCAAAAGGATTCAAGAAATTCTTAAAGCAACGAAAGGCTAGTCGTTACAACAGAAAAAAAAATCGGATCAAATAAACCATCTTCATCAAATGTAGAATGCTTCAACTGTCACAAGAAGGGACATATGCAAAAGGATTGTCCAGAGCAAAAGAAGAAGATAGAAAATGAAAAATTCAAACACAAGAAGGACAAGTCAAAGAAACGAGCATTCTCAGTAACATGGGATGATTCAGACTCATATTCATCTGATAGTGAAAGTGACTCAGATGATGAACAAGGAAATGTATGTTTTATGGCAAAAGAAGATGTGGTACAAATTCCTTCTTTTGAAGAAGTTCTTGATATAAATGCTAAATTGATATATAAATTCAAAGATATGAAACGACAATGCAAACAAGCTCAAGCAGACTTACGTAGAGCAGAGTTGGAGCGTGATATGCTAAAAGATGAGAAGAAAATATTAGAGGAGGAACTTGAAAATTTTCAAGAGTTATCATCTAATGTTAATTCTCAATTAACTCTTTTGACTCAAGAAATTGAAACTCAAAAGGAGAAAATGATGCTCTTACCGCTGAAAATCATGCGCTTAAGGCAAAAGTCAAAATTCTAGACCTTGAAAAAGCTAGTTTACAAACAAAGATAGACGACATTACTCAAAATGTTTCTAACTTTAACAAAGGTCAAGAAAATTTAACAAAAAATATTGAAATTTCACAATCTGCTACGAATAAACAAGGTTTGGGATATAAGAAACAAGATATCAAGAAACATCTTGGCAACATAAGAAAAAGGAAAAATAAAATAGTACAAGAAACTAAAGCTAAGAAAAATCTTAGTTTATTGTATTCCAAACAAAAATCGATTGTGAAATTTCAAAAGAAGAATATCAAATCTATAAAAATATGGGTTCCTAAAACAAATAACAATTTGATTAGGAACAAGTACATTCAAATTTTTTTGAATTCTGTGCATCAAAATCCAAATTATTTATATAAAGGGGATACCGGACCCGTATGGGTTTGGACTCCTAGGACCTAACTCTTAGGACCCCATAAAAAGGTGGGAACCATGGACTTAATCATATTTTTTCAGGTCCCACTTAAGAACAGAGAAAAGTGGATTTTGGTTCCATATTCTCCTATTTTTTTATGGGGTGAAAGTGCTTGTAATAGTGTATATGCAGGAAAATTAGTTCATACACTCAGAAGGAGATCATATAAAGGGGAAGAAAATCACATGATTCAATATCTAATAACTATTCTATAATTATCTGTATTCTCTACTACTCTTGATTACTATGCTTATTATGATATTTATTCTTTTTAATCGATGACAAAGGGGGAGAAATATTTTCTCTTATGATGATTCATATCATATACTATCATTTAGAATTATGTGCTTAACATGGTAATAGTATATGCATGCTAACATTTGTTAATGAAGGAATCAAAAGGTAAGATTATTTATCGTACGAACTAACAAATGTTGCAGAAATTCAGGGGGAGCTTTATATTCAAAGGAAGAAAATCCAAGGTGTTGTCATCAATCAAAAAGGTGAAGAATGTTGAGACAAGGATTTTGATCAATGACAACATATAAAGGTGCAATAAAGATCATAAGAAGTTTAGTTATATTTCAGGGGGGGCATATATACAGGGGGAGAGAACGATGGAGATTATAATATCAAGCTATATTGTCATCAATCAAAAAGGGGGAGAATGTTGAGTCAAAGGTTTCATAGCATATTTTGATTAATGACAAGAAGGAGCTACATGATCGACAAAAAGAAGAATCAATGTTTTCGTAAGTTAGAAGTTGATTATTTAGAGTTATAAATGTTAAAATCTATCCTCAAATAATCATACTCTTCATTATTTTTGAATATATACATAAATACACATTTTCTGTGCAAGTCGACAAAACCTATCTAACTACAAATTTTTTCCTGTCTACATTTTTCAAGACAGAGACAAAACCTGTCTACCTACAAAAATTTTTCCTGTCTACCTTTTTCAAGACAGAGACAAAACCTGTCTACCTATTATTTTCAACCTGTCTACCTCTTTCGGGAAAAAGCACAGCAAATGTCCATTCGTGAACATAACGTGTATATATATATATATTCAAATACCTTTCTAATTATCAGTTTCGACCTGTTAACAGCTTTTCAAACAGCGAGCAACCTTTCGAAAAGCCATCTTCTTTCATCAAGAGTTGTATCCATTTCTCTTTAACAAAAATCATTACTTTTCATTGCAATTCTTCATCAATGATTACAACTCCTCATTCACTATAAATACATCCTGAATCATCATTCAAATCACCAATTCTTGCTCTAATTTCTGATCTTACTTTCTAGATATTCTTTGCATTCAAAAAGCACTCAAATTCAATATATTATCGTTTGAATCTCCAAGCCTATTTAATACACTTGAGATTCAACACGATAATCCACTTCCAAATCTTCACAAACATCAAATCATATTTGAGGATAAGATTATAGAAAGGGTGTATTATAAAAGACAAATCCGTGTTGTAAAGAACACACATTGTCAAATAATTGTTGTTCATCTGATTTGAAGTCCTCGGTGGTATAAGAGGAAAGTGTTGAAGTCCTCAATGTTGTTGAGGCATGAAATCCCGTTCGACTTCTTGGGTACTGTGAACCTGTTCCTCCAGGTAAAGAGAGGCTGTTGGTTAGTGAAAAACCGAAGAGGAGCTTCAGGACTGGACGTAGGACGGGAAGTCTGAACTAGTATAAAAATCCTGGTGTTGTTACTATACTGTACTTTACTTTACTGCATTTATATTTGTTTATGATATATATATATATATATATCTTGTTTGTGAATATTTATTCGCATAACTATTGAATAGCTTAAGTTATCACATACATTCCGCATAGCCATATTAAGATCTTGCTTAGGTCGTATACACTCGACCCATTTCAGAACCCTTCGTCGGTATGACCCGTTAGTATCGTATCACCTTACATCATTGTAACTAGCACCATTATGTTTTTAGAATTCTGCATGCTAGGATAAGACTTTGGATGTATGGGTTGATGGATGATAATTTAGATGATAGGATTGGCTGCTCATGAGTGATAGGCGAGCGGAACTGTTGTGGTTTCTTGTGTTTGTTGGAATTTCGGGGGCGAAATTCCTAAGGCGGGGAGAATGTAACAGCCCGCATTTTACGTATCGGAAGATCGTAAAATATTTTTATTTTATTCCCTGAGGGTTGGATCATTCTCATCTTTTAATATGTTGCTTAAAGGAATGTGGGACATGTCCATAATTTTTACCGATTTTATTTGTGACCAATTTCCCTCCATCAGGCTTGTACATGGCATTAGTTTTGACTCAGGTCGAATAAGAGGATGATACCTATGCCATTGGAAAGGAATTGATGTTGTCCTTTCCTTAGAGTTGTTACATTAAAGATTTGGCTCATCGGTAATCGCAGTTTTAATGTTTTTCAATTGGTTGCCCATGTTTGGTAAGCCATAATGGGCTGATTTGGAGAGGCCCGTTAGTGGGCCGGTGGAAGGTTATTAATGGTGGATAAGAGGCATAGGAAAGAGTTTACTTTCTCCGCCAAGGGATCCTTCATCCTTGCTACCATTAAAGCTTAGAGAATCGAAGATCTACACCATTTGAGGCTAGATCTACATCGTTTCAAGGGAGATTTCATCAAATCGAGCGGACTGAAGTAAGCTCGACGCTGTCCGGATTCATATTTCTTCAGTTCTATGATAGATCGAAGGATTGGAGAGTGATATGCATCTCTCACGCAGATTCAATCAAGTACATGGGTGTTTGATCGTACTTTTCATCATTTAGGGTTGTTTTCACCTAGATCTACATTTGTCATATGAATTACCATAGGATCTAATTTAGCAACTTAAACCCGGTAATTTCTATGATATTTCATTTGTTTATGCTAGTTAGATCCATAATTTTAGTTTATATATTCATTTATCATGATTTAGAGCCATTTCTATGATTTAATGATGTTAGTTGTCATTTTGATGTTTTTATGGATTTGTGAGTTGGTTATGACTGATTTGGATGACTTAGATCAGTTGTTCGAATCGTTGTTGTTGTTTGGCGAAGATTTGGTCAATTTTGGAGCTGATTTGGTCAGATCTAGAGCTGGGTCGTTTTTAGCTCTAAGGAGTTAGGTCTAAGTCTTGGGTCGTTTTTAGACCTAAGTAGTTAGATCTAAGTCTTGGGTCATTTTTAAACCTAGGGGTTAGATCTAAGTCTTGGGTCATTTTAGACCTAAGGAGTTAGATCTAAGTCTTGGGTCGTTTTTAGATCTAAGGAGTTAGATCTAAGTCTTGGGTCATTTTTAGACCTAAGGAGTTAGATCTAAGTCTTGGGTCTTTTTCAGAATTAAGGAGTTAGGTCTGAGGCCTTGGGTCATTTTTAGATAGATATAAGTCTTGGGTCGTTTTTAGACCTAAGGAGTTAGATCTAAGTCTTGGGTCGTTTTTATACCTAAGGAGTTAGATCTAAGTCTTGGGTCGTTTTTAGATCTGAGGAGTTAGGTCTAAGGCCTTGGGTCGTTTTTAGACCTAAGGAGTTAGATCTAAGTCTTGGGTCGTTTTTAGATCTAAGGATTTAGGTCTAAGTTTTAGGTCATTTTTCAGACCTAAGGAGTTAGGTCTAAGTCTTGGGTCATTTGAAGATCTAAGGAGCCAGACCTAAGGAGCAAGATCTAAGGAGCAAGACCTAACGACTAAGATCTAAGGGGTTCAAGAGCTAAAGAATGTCAACTGATTGAAGCTTATTTTTGAGTCAACAATGGTGATAACTTCGAGAAGCATTCAAATGGGAATATTCGAAGTGTTGAATGTGTTCGATGATCGGTATAGACCAACGACGAAGGTGGCAACTCAAAGGTCATGAATTGGTGGATAATGGTTGCTCGAGAAGGTTGCTTGAGCTATGAAAAGTCATCGGGTTAGATAACTAGAGATTAGAAGGCCGAGAGA
This sequence comes from Allium sativum, assembly GCA_030737875.1. Taxonomy (NCBI): domain Eukaryota; kingdom Viridiplantae; phylum Streptophyta; class Magnoliopsida; order Asparagales; family Amaryllidaceae; genus Allium; species Allium sativum. Next base: position 394,588,014 of record CM060910.1, read on the forward strand.
TTATCGTTGTCATAAGTTCTAGCAGGCTCAAAGCAGGGGTATAATAGGGGCACCTAAAAGACCAGAAGGTTGTTGGTCGAGTACCCTGGGTCTTGTAGAAAGGCCTAATTGTTAAGGTTGAACATTGTCAAGGTTGGGCATGTAAGCTTATGCTAGAACTGGGGTTACCATTAGCCCTTGACATATGGCAAGGTTGGTCGTCATACGATTAACCGATGGTTTCAAAGCAGGAATGGTAGTGATAGCCAGAGTCTGTCATGGATGATTGGTTTCCTTGTTTGTACCGTCTCACGTAGATTATCCAACATCGAAGGAGATGTTCCTTGGCTGCTTGTTTGATATTGGTTTAGTCCTCTGGGGCTTGTGCTCAAGGGATGTTGAATTCGATTAGGATGATTTATGTGAGATCCATAATCTAGATGTTATGAATGCTTACCATGATTGAATGGATGTTCTAGTTTCCATAAATGGACTGTTGACTTATTGCTGTAAAGGTTATCACTGTTCGATGTGGGGAAGATAAGGTTGAGTTCTTCTCTGGCGTTGTGGGTAGATTAGTATGTTTATCTATCCATTCTCATATACTTTATTGATGAAGTTTGTTTGTTGTTTTATCGCTCACTAAGACTGTTGTCTGACTCAAGGTTTTATACTTCCTCTTATTACCTTGGGATGTTCATCCGGTTGTGGATGGGCAGACTGAGTAGCAGGTGACAAGTGATGCTTTAGTGAGGACGATGATGCTGATCGATGACAAGCAGGAGGCTCACGTACCAGTTTATCACTATCTAGTATTTTCTATTTTCGCTAATACTATATGCTCCGAGGGATGTAGCGAGGACCTTTGTGCAAAAATATTATCCTAAGTTGTATGGATCTTTCTATTGGTTCTGTTAAGAATTTTCAGTTTCTTTGCAATTGGATTTCACTATTATTACATGTTGTATATTATCTATTATATTTTATCCTTACGCTGTGAGATTTATGACAGGTTCCGATGTGTTTACCTTCTTTGATGATCGTCCATAACTTCCTGGCACACCATTTAGCGCATTATTCCTCTTATTTAGTGTGGGGGCTGTGGGCGGTTGTTAGATCCAAAAATGGTTCTAACACCCAAATCAGAATAACACTATGGAAATGAAATCAAAAACAAAGAAGAAACACACTGTTTATAGTGGTTTGGCATTAAATAGCCTACGTCCACTTTCTACTCTTTAGATTGATGATTTGAAAACAAATACAACAATGATTTTCACTCAATTTCACTCATACAATGCATGAATTCACTCAGTCTTCTCTGAAATATGCTTTAAATGATGAATGTAATCTGAAAATGATGATGAAATTCGAATAGCTAAGGAGTTTGAGTTCTGAAAATGCCAAAAGATCCTTTAAAATGAGCCTTGTAGGTGTATTTATAGATGGAAAATGCCTCTGAAGTGGCTTCATGTCGGGTACACGTGGCCCTCATCTCACAGAAGTCGGGTTCGGATGGGATAAGAATGTGGCAGCACATCAAGTTAGTAGTGAACGTAGGCAAAACGTGGGAGAGTAGTTGTCTAACAGCTCCGCATTCTCAGGCAAATATGGGGTGCAACTACTGTCGCTCCTTACTTCAGATCGGGTGTGTGATAGAAAAGAGGAAACGGGTCAGACTACTCCGAACCGAACCGGTTCTGTTTGAGTTCCTTCTTTTTCTTCCTCGCACTGTTTTGTCACTGCTGCATGTTTCCGACTAACCTTTGAGAGAATGCTCTTCGTCACTTGATCCTCTTACTTTGTGTAGCCTAGTTCACAAAGTAGGCTAACATTTTGCCCCCTCAAAGTACACTTCTATTGACAATAGAGTGTGCTTTGAAATTGTCCGACTTTTGGTTTCTGAACCAAAACTATTGAATAATTGCTTCCATTCGTTTGTAGGGACGTGTTGCTTCATTAATTCGTATCTTTTGCGGTCTATAAATACACCATAGGATGTACAAATTGCTTTCTTCATTTCAAATAACTTTAAGAACCCAACTTGATGTCCAGTAGCTCCTCCACGTAAAATTTTTGATAATGCATATTTATTGGATTACTATTCCTCTTTTCAAATTGGTCTCGTATGTTGAGTTGGTCTTCAAACTTTGCATGCTCATCTTATCCGCTCTGATCTTGTACAATATCACAGATTTGGAAGGGCTTGGGCTTTTCTTTCAATGGATCGGACCGGTCATTGGGGGCCCACGAGGGAGACAAAAAGCCCCATTTCTATGTATACATTTGCACAGATTCTCTTTTTTTTCTTTCATTTTATTTCTGCCTCTGTTTTTCTCGTCCAGAGCAAACCCTAATCCCCAAACTTCTGAATTTCCCTTTAATCTTTAAGTCGAATTAATAAGTGGGTCTAAATCTCTAACTTTTCCATGCTTTAATCAATTTGATTCCATACTCGAAAGTGGTTTTTAGGGGAATTCATCCACTGCCATGCCATGTCGAGTTGAGGTCCTTTGTTGGTCCTCCATCATCGTTGGTGGTATCGTCGCCACCTCGAGGCGATGCTGGAGCAAACTTGTTTTGACTTCGAAAAAGGAATTCGCCATGAAAACATCATCTTAGGTAGGGGAAGATGAAGGTGATTGAAGAAGAAGGAGGATTGAATAGGATCAGCTCGCAGTGGGAAGCAGGAGGAGAAGAGATGGGACAAAGAAGAGCAGCTGAAATATGGGGAGTGACGTTGGTTTGGGTCGGATGGGAGTATATGGAAGATGGATTTGGAGACATAAGAGCGGTTTAGTTCGGTGTTAACCGACCCGATCATAGCCACTTTCTTTTGCATCCATCCGATCCGATCCGTCTCAGTGTAGTACACAAGCTTGTCTGCTGATGATCCAGATACTTGACTCGATCCCACAATGCCTAGGATGTCCGACCTGATCCGATTTTAATAGAGCAAAAGGGGACTTAATCCAACTCGATCACAACATGTACACCTGAACTGACCCGAAGCTATTTCCATTTAACTTCCGAACTGATCCAAGAGAACTTGTTAAAAATAATTCAGCTAACTTAACAAATGTTGGTCGTAGTCGATGACTTTATGGACATTTAAGATAAAGCCTCTCTGACTTGACTTTTGGATTGCTTATAAATATCACATTGCATTGTTCATCTTTGTACTGCACTTCTTTGTTTAACTAACTCATGTTATTGCATACATGCTTGTACACTTTAGCTTATACACATGCACAGGGGAACACAGGCAGCTTTACTCTAACTCCCACTATTGCTTCTTCAATAGCTTAACAACCATGACAAAAAGACGTTCATCTAGACTAACAAAAAGGAAAGACGCCGTGTAACGACTCAGATTTCGCCCAGACCTAATCGATCGCTAGATCGACCAAGACCGTTCAATCCCTGAATACTTTAACTCTGGGAATACAACACATCAGAACAAATAACAGAAGACTTTTATAAACATTATAATAATGTTACATCAGAGTATAGAATATATCAGAGTACATCGATAAATAATACTGTGGAAGATTAAATTACAATAAATGTAATATAACGGAAATGAATAAACTAGCACAGCGGAAGACTATCAATGCTCTGACACATCTTTAAGCTTCGATCTAGAATCCTGCTCAATATATCTGCAAAATATGCTACCCGACTGCCCGTATGGAAAAGAGGGCACCTGAGTTTGCAAATTGAAACAAACTAAGGGTCAGTCATGGGACTGTTATGATAAATATTTACTTAACTTATCTAATAAGAAAGCTAATCACGGGACCATGCCGCTAACGCGGAACGGGTTTAATTCAATGGATTGCCAATGCATAATTTAAATAAAGTAAATCGTTAAACAACGCAATGCTTTTTAGAAAAATGAAACCATTATAAGACTCAGGTCCCATCACACAATGCAACGCAAGTCGGAGGATAGAGTTTTACCTTATAATGGTCAAAAATGCTTGATACAATAAAACGGATTTGATATTATTATTAGTGTATATATGTTTCAAAAACATTACAATCATAATTTATTAATCATAGATGGCATAACTACCATATACTACTCGCCATACTAGTTATACAATCAAAACTGCATCATGTCATATTGGAAATTGGGTTTCCATTAAGAGTCTAGGCTAGGAACGATCTCCTTACCGATTCGAGACACTCTAACAATGTCTCGGGATCGGACGTTGGCGAACCCTTGCTGCAGGGCCGGTCCACAAATACTTTAGTGGATTAGTTATGCCTGAACACATGCTTCCCGGTCCTATTGGACCTATAATACGACCATTGGCGACCGATAAATCCGAGGCCTCGAAAATTCCATCATCCACATAAGTAAATTGTCAGGACTGGTAAGTCCCTGACACCACTTCTAGCTAGAAAGAAACGTGCGCACTCCCTGCGTTCCTTTGCTCCGTTTCTGACCCTTACCGGGGTGTGAGACTCACGAGGTCACACTATACACAAAGCTATGCCAAAATAGGCTATGCTTTGATCATCAACCACAAGGCTCTACTTTTCAACAAAAGCCTTGATCATTTGCATCTTGGCGTGCCACATTGAAAATCCGCGTCGTGCAATCGATAACTACCAATATATAACCTCTGAGCTCGTATGGTTCAGAGAAGGGTGTTAAGAAAGAGAATAAATTCTCCGCCACCATAGATATATATTATATAGATATCAGTTTAATTTACATGGAATGAAATTCAATGTCAGTCACACATCCATTTACAAGTCCGCTCTGGGTCTGAACGAAACCGGAGTTACCTTATTCCTATGTCCAATACGAAAGTGAGGTGCTCGCATATCCGGACAATCAACAAGTACGTCCGGACAAACTACCACTTTAACCCTTTACTAGTTGCTAGCCAATGTCGGGCATCAGTAGTCATCCATTCGATGTGAAGACCGCCAGTCTTTAATCACCATCTTCATCTTCGACTCTTAATCGTCGTAGTAATTATTCGGAAAGGGCTAAACCCGGTCTTTCCGAATAACTCGCGTATTTTTATAGTTAAAAATCAAGTGTTATAAAAACACATCAAACGCCTCATTCAGTTCAGAATATCCTTTTAATAAAATATTCTCATTATTCTATCAAAGATAAATTCTTTAAATTTATTCTTAAAACTTTCTTCTTAAAGATTTATTAAAACTCCAATTTGGTTTTGAATATCAAAAATCATTATTTAATGATTATTTAAATTTTAAGAAATTAATCTTATCCTTAGTTGGGTTAAAGAACTAATGTCATTTAAAACACAATTCACGGTAAACCCAAAATCGTTTTCCATTAAATATGGAATTTTCACCGAAATCAAATCAATATATGATCGATATAAATTTATATATCAGACCAATAATATAAATGGAATAACGGCAAAGCCTCTTAAATTCCACATATAGTATCGGTCTTCTTTTACAGAAGATTATCTCGATTATTATTAAATCGAATTCCATTCAATTCCAATTCAATATATTAAATTGGAAACATTACTTTGGAAAATTTCCATTAAATCTAAATAAAAGATTTATAAATTCCAAATTACATTTCCACTGTCAATTGGGTTAAAGAACAGATGTCGCTTAAAACACAGCTCACAATAAACCCAGTTCACATTTCATTTTATTCTAATTACTAAATATAATTGGAAACTCTAATAATCTAAATTAAAAGATTTATTCTTTTCTCAACTGGTTTAAGAACGGTGTTATTGAAGACACCATTCACGACAAACCCAAAAATCCAATTTATTAATTCCAAATAAATATTAATTAATTGGAAAACTCCATTAAATCTTGATTAAAGATTTATTCTATTTCTTTATTAAAATAATGTTTTCAAAATATTAGATTTTGGAAATTACTACTTTTTTCGATACATTATAAAATGAATAAAAATGATCGATAAACCCGTTCGGGTTAAAATGGCATTTCAATTTATAATGGGCTAAATAGTCCAATTCATTACCATGTCCATTTATGGTTTAAAATGGGCTAGACCTCCCACATTAGGCCTACAACTTACGGATGCTGGACATGCCGGCCAGGTCAAGGCAGACTTATACTACAAGTTGGACTTAACCTCGTGTGATAGCCCGCTTCGTATTTGCGCACTTAGACCTCTCATATTAGGTTCAACATTAGTGGCTGCTGGATATGCCGATCGGATCCGGGCAGACTTCCACCACAAATGCAACCCAACCTCGTGTCAAAAGTGCAATTATAATTTTTAATTGTAATTATTTCACTAAAAAATATTCATTATTTTTAAACTATTCTTTATATAAAAACGTTCTTTATTTTCAAATATTATTTATTTGAAAGATATTCTGAATCGGTATGCAACTCAATCAATTAGCATATATTTTCAGTTATACGGATTTTATACACTACAAATGTATATAATAGTAATGATAAATAACCATTAAACAATCCATTTGCATCCAAAGTGAAATTTATAACTGTGTGAGCATTAAAATAAATAAATAACGCTCATTACAGACTGTCAATCCATCGATTGACATATAACTAAATATTAGGATTAGTGTAGGTCAAATATCATCCCAACACCCATGTGGGGTTTTCAAACAATAGAAATTTATATAAATAAATCATTGGTTAATAAATTTAACCAATTCTAGTTCAATTTAAATTACTTTCCATTTAACGAATTTTCACTTGTTTAAATTATAAATAAATAATTATAATTTAATTTTACTACCATAATAACATTATAATGATAATGTTTTAATCTAGCACAAATCATATTTTAACTTATGATCAATATTCTAATAAATTGGCATTTCTAATTAAATGACATTTCTAATTAAATGACCTATTTATTTACAAAATATGTTTAAATCTAAATGACAAATTTATTTGACACATATGTTCAAATCTAAATGACATATAAAAATGTAAATTTTAATATGTATACAAAACTAATATATTCATGACATATAAAAATGTAAATCCTATCTTTGACAATTCTAAATGAATATAAATGACATTTCTAAATGACATAAATGAGCTTCATTTTCTGACAATTCTAAATGAACATAAATGACATTTTTATTTTACAAAACATGACCCTAAATAAATGACATGTTTTGTTTTAACATATACTAATATAATGACATATTTTATTTAACAAACAATATGCTAATAAAATGACATGTTTTATTTAACACATCAAATACTAACATAATGACATGTTTTGTTTTAACATAACATATACTAATAAAATGATGTTTTATTCTAATGTATCATTTGCTAACAAAATAATGTTTTTGTACTAATGTAACGCTCTATAACAAAAATGATATTTTTTTTGTCAAACTTAACATTTAACAAAAATGCCATTTATTTCTAATGCAACATTTTGAAACAAAAATGTTGTTTTATTTCTATGTAGCATTTCATAACGGAAATGCTATTTTATTTCTAATGTAGACAAATCTTATAAAAATGACATGTTTGATCTAAATAAACATTTCTTGTAAAATGACATGTTTAATCTAAATAAACTTTTCAAATAAAAATGTTGTCTTTAATTTAAATAAACATTTCCTCACAAAAATGTTAGCTTTAATATAAATGAACATTTCCTAACAAAAATGATCTTTTTATACGACAATTCTAATTTAACATGAAAATGGTATTTTTTATGTGACAATTCTAACTCGACATAAAAATGGTATTCTATAATGCTAACATTTTTAACTAGAATGTCAATTTTATTCTAATCTAATATTTTATAACAAAATGTGATCATTATTTCTGATATAGCATTTTTAACAAAAATGACATTTCTATTTACAACCTATGATTCTAACTAAATGTCATATTTTATTTACAAAGTATGATTCTAACTAAATGTCATGTTTTATTTACAAAATATGATTCTAACTAAATGTCATGTTTAACAAAAATGACTATTTTTATTTAACTAACATGTTTTGATAAAAGGGTTATTTTTATTTTCCACTAAAACGAAGTGAACAAGAGTATATTTTTTTGTTACAACAAAAATGAGATGAACAAAAGTATAGTTTTGTTACAACAAAATGAGAATGATAAATGTGTCATTTTTGTTTGCAACAAAAATCATATGAAAGTAAGTTTCATTTTGTTACAACAAAAATAACATGAAAATAAGTTTCATTTTTGTTTTAACAAAAATATCATGAAAATAAGATACATTTTTGCTACAACAAAAATAATATGAATAAAGGTTTTCATTTTTATTACCACCAAAGGGATATAAATAAAGGTCTCATTTTTATTACAACAAAATGACATGAAATAAAAGTGTATTCTCTTTTCCAATACAAATCATATGAATAAAAATCAAATTTTGTTTTCAAGCAAAAATTCATATGAACAAAAATTCTATTTTTGTTTTCTAATAAAAATCATATCAACAAAAATTCTATTTTTGTTTACTAATCAAAATCATATCAACAAAATTCTATTTTTGTTTTGTCAATAATTCCTATCAACAAAAGTGATATTTTATTGTGACCAAAAACCATGACAGCCAAAGTGACATTTTTATTATGACCAAATCATAACAAAGGTGACATTTTTATTATGGCAAAATCATAATGACCAAAAATGATATATTTTTTCTATTTTGTTTCATCAAAATAATCATATGAAAAAGATTCTAGTTTTTATTTTTTTTAAACTAAAATCATATGAACAAAATTTTATTTTTGTTCCTATTGTTTTCAACACAATTGTTTCATCGAGTCAGCAGGTCTATCCAATAACATCAATCAACGCAACAAATCATGAATAACAACAACAGAATTTCATATATGATTTCAGATATTTCTAAGATACGATAATAAATTATTTATAATAATTAAAAAAAGATCTCACATAGATTTTTCTGAATTTTTCAAGTTGCCCCGTTTCAGATCTGGTCTGTTCCATCATGTAGATCTGGATTTCACGATTCCAACGGATCGAACGACACTCAGTTCTAAGGATATATGAATAAGTTGTTTGTTTTATAAACTTACACAATTGAATTAAGTAATTAATTTTAAATTAAACATTAATACATGGATTTGCAAAACAAGGCCGATATCTTCTTCCTCTTCTACATGAATTGCCTATCACCGTGAACCCAATTGCTCCTCGTTTCCACGAAAACCAATGCGAACGCTGCCACTTTGAAGCTCGATTTCCCATAAATTAGCGCACAAGAATTTATCTCAACCGTTGGTCGTGACAAGCTCCCCTAACTCTACACCTTTCCCTTTAGAAATTTTGGAAACCATCGACTAGACTGAAAGAAAAATGAGGAAGAACGAGAGAGCATTTCAGCCATTGAAAAGAGAAGGGGTGGCGGCTTCGTTTGTTTTCTGAAATTAGGGTTATGATTAATTTTAGGGCATTTATAAATTTATTTAATTCTCTTTTTTTATTTAATTTTTTTATAAAATTAATTGCAACTTAAATTTATTTAGAGATGAAACTTCCCATTTCCTTTCGTTTAATGTAACCAATTGATGAGGGGGAGAGAAAAACGTTTCATTTCCTTTCTTTAAATTATTTAATTATTTTCTTTTTAACCCCTTATGTTTTATTCTATTTAATTACTTTTCATTCAAATTTCAAAAGTAAATAACAAAGAGAAGAAAAGGAGAAATAAGTGGCATAGTTTTATTTCTAAATGAATTTGAACCATTTCATACGTCTTTAATTATTCATTTAATTTACTTAACCCTTTTATATAAATAAATATATGACGTGTGTTTCCAGATTTAAAAGGGTAAAAGTTTCACATAAATGGAAGAATATAAAACATGGCTTGCATTCATTTAGGACATGGACCGCATGCATTAAATTGTTAACAAATGAATGAATGTATTGCGTTTAATAAAAAAAAACGTGCTTGAAAATGAAAGGCCAATGGAATAAAGTAGCATATAAATATATTATATGACATAATTTCCATTTATAAATTAATATAAGCATACTAAATACTAAATCAATATTACAACGTGTGCTTGACTTTGTAGCATTATATCAAGTTCTTGCAGCGTTGGCATAAAAGGATGTTTTGCCAAGTTTGATTGATAAAGAATTAAGAATGTGTCTAAATATTATGAATAAGTTAGTGAAGAAAATATACTTCTTTTAGAATAGTAAAGCAGGCAGGGATGGAAAAAGGTGTTGCATAATATGTGATTAGTTTATCATATTAGGAAAACTTTTGACCTGGCGACAAACTCATAACTCTACATTTACATGTACTTTTAATAGTGGAGTGATTGATTAGTATTAATTTTTTATGGCTAATATTTTTTCTTTTCCTTTCATATTGATAATCTAGAAAAATATTATTCTAATTGACATGAGTTCATCTTATAATTATTTCTTTCTGTTTTTAGGTGCAATGATTTTTATTTGGAAAGATGTTTCTAACAAAAGTCAGTTCGTGCCATTTCAGCGCAATTAATTTTGATTTTATAGTGCAACATAGGCAACTTACCATTTTCAGATATTTTTATAGTATCATGGATTAAATGGATTTAAGAAAGGGAGCTGTTTTTAAAATCTACATTAAAGGGAGAGGGCAAAGTGACTATATATAAGATTTAATTAATTATCCTTTCCAATCAATTTGTTTATTTATGTAAAAATGATGTTAGGATCAATATGATAGTCTTTACCATATTACACTAGGTTTTAAGGATTAATTTACCCCACTAAGAATTTGTTATGACAAAATTAGATGCTTACATTGAGAATTTAAATTCACATTAAGAATTTATCGTGGACACAATTTCAATGTTTCACATATACAAATAAAAAGGAATTTTATTGTATACACTTTTTTTTAAAATAACAAATTTATACTCCATATTCCTCAAAATAGCTTAAAATGAAATTTAAAATTCGTTCTGAAATTCCGGGTTGTTACACGCCGCCAGATCATCTGAGAATCCACCTGTCGAAGATGTATCTTCCATCTCAGACTCAGGATGGAATAGTGAAGGGCCAGACTACGAGATGGAAGTTCATAATAGTGAAGCATCTTCTGGAGGTGATGTCTTTCTTGTTGAGGATGAAGGAGGGGTAGGAGATAACTGTGCTCCCGATGAATTTAGGGATGCAGTTATCTTGGAATCGCCTAAAGACTCAGTCGAATCAACAATTGATGATGACAGACTTGCCAGGATATGTCTAAAATACGGGATTCTCCGAAGAGATACCGAGGTGCCATCCAAAACAGATCATTCTCGTAATCCACCGGAGTGGTATATGGCCATTACCATATAAATGTGTCTAGTCAAAGCAATTCTTCCCTTTCCACCATTCGTCGTAAACTTTTTGAGAAAACTGCAGGTTGCTCCAATGCAACTTCATCCAAACTCTTACGCATATTTGTATACCCTGTATATAGCATACCAAGAAATTTTGTGTAAGGAACTCACCTTCGAAGAAGTTCATTTCTTTTACAATTTCAAACATCGGATCAATGAGACTCCATCTTTTGTGCATTTTGAATCGGCAGAAAATGTTTCTGACCACAAAACTTATCACCTTCCTTTTCATGATCGTTGTTAAGGGTTCGGCTTCCACCCATTTCGTGAAATAATCCACGGCGACGATCGCGTACTTTGCTCCTCCTTTGGAGATGGGTAACACTCCAGTAATATCAATTCCCCACATGGCAAACGACCATGGGCTTACCATTGACTTAAGCTGGGTCGGAGGTGCTCTGGGAACTTTGGCGAATCTTTGACATTTATCGCAGTGTCGTGAATAATCAACCACGTCTTTACTCACGGTAAGCCAAAAATATCCATACCGCAATACTTTCTTTGCTAGGGTCTGGCCCCCGTTGTGATCTCCACACTCACCTTCATGTACTTCCTGTAGTACATGTCTGATGTCGTCGTGTGCGATACATCGTAGTAGGGGCATGGAAAACCCTTGGCGATAAAGGACGTCGTCCTGTAAAATGTATCTTGCAGCCTTACGTGTTACAGCTCGTCTTTCGCTTTTCTTCAATGGGAGAATTCCGCTCTTGAGGAAGTTCTTGATTGGTGTCATCCACGATTCCCTCTCTGGCTCCGTTTCTAAGGCTAGCTCCACCTCCATTAGGTCGAAACTCGGTGACTCCAATATCTCTATTGGAACCATTTCAGTTTCTTCAGGGTTGTTAGAACTTGTTAGTTTTGCCAATAGGTCTGCTTTCTGATTCTCTGCTCTTGGGATGTGTGTTATATTATAACACTCCAAATTGTCCAATAACTCCTTTACTTTTCTAAGATAAGTAACAAGCCGAGGTCCTTTGGTAACAAAATCCTCCCCTACCAGGCAGACAATTGTCTTGAAGTCACAGCATATATCCAGTGTCTTTACTCCTAATTCCTTGGCGAGCTTTAGCCCGGCAATCAGGGCTTCATACTCAGAATCATTATTGGTAGCAGGAAATTCTAATCGTAGGGCGTAGTAAATAGATCGTCCTTCAGGAGTGATTAAAATAACTCCAGCGCCGGATCTTCGATCATTCTTGGCCTCGTCCATATATAACTTCCACGGACTAAGCTCTAACTCTTGTTCTGGAGCAACTACCTTGTCACCCACCGTTTCCTCTTTGGGAATCGTGAATTCTGCTATGAAGTCGGCCAAGGCTTGCCCCCTTATTGATCTTCGTGGTTGAAAATTCAGATTGAATTGACTCAACTCAATATTCCATTTAAGTAACCGCCCCAATGCTTCGGGTTTTTTCAACACTTGTCTTAGAGGTTGATTGGTGTATACAACTATCGGGTGAGCCTGAAAGTAATGAGGGAGCTTTCGGGAGGCAATCAAGAAGCTATAAGAAAGCTTTTCTATTCTTGGATAATTACGTTCTTCAGCGGCTAGCTTCTTGCTTACATAGTATACAGGCCTTTGGACCTTGTCTTCTTCACGCACCAATGCTATGCTGACAGCATGAGATGACACCGCTAGATAGACAAACAAATCCTCGTGATTCACGGGTTTTGACAATATTGGAGGCTTCTCTAAAAAGTCTAATAGATTCTAGAAAGCCTCCACACAATCAAGAGTCCACTCAAAGTTACGTTTCCCCCGTTTTATCAAATCGAAGAAGGGAACACACTTGTCCGTGGCATTGGAAATAAACCTACTTAAAGCGGCAACCTTCCCTGCCAGGCATTGAACTTCCTTAATCTTTCGTGGTTCTTCGATATTTCTTATCGCTGCTATCTGACTAGTATTAATCTCAATCCATCAAGAACTCACGATGAACCTAAGGAATTTCCCAAATGCGACCCCAAAAGAACATTTTAGAGGGTTCAACTTCATCCCATATCTTCGCAGAATGCCAAACATCTCTGCTAAGTCTTTTGTATGATCGTAAGACTACCTAGATTTCACGAGCATGTCGTCCACATAAACATCCATAGTTTTTCCGATTTGATTATAGAACATGCGGTTGACCAAGCGCTGATATGTGGCTCCTGCATTCTTTAATCCAAATGGCATTACCACATAACAATATAACCCTAAGTCTATCATGAAACTTGTGTGCTCCTGATCTGATATGTGAATGGGAATTTGGTTGTATCCCGAATAGGCATCCATAAAGGATAAGAGCTCGTGTCCGGCCATCGACTCCACTAGTTGATCAATTCTAGGAAAAGGAAAGCTATCTTTTGGACAAGCCTTGTTCAAGTCAGAGAAGTCAATGCACGTATGCCACTTCCCGTTAGATTTTTTGACCAGGACAGGATTAGATATCCAGTCGGGATATTTCGAGTCCTTAATGAATCCATTATCCTTCAATTTCTCTACCTCTTCCTTCAAAGCTGCTGACCGCTCTGGGCCTAACATCTGTCTCTTCTGCTTGACCGATGGGTGTTTTGGATTGATGCTCATAGAGTGGCTCATAATAGAAGGCAAAATCCCACACATGCCAGTGTGAGTCCAGGCAAACACATCTAGATCTTCCCTTAAAAATTCAGCCAACTCTTGCGCTCGAATCGGATCTAGCTGCAATCCAATCTTCAATACTTTTTTTGAATCTGCATCATCAATGGAGATATCCACTGTTGTCTCATTGGGAGTTATCTTTCTGTCCTAAGGTTCCTTATCCTCTCTGGGATCTATATCATCGAGCACATCTCGGGTCGACTCTCTTGGGGCTGGACCCCTTAATTGCTATGTTGAGTTTTCCTTCGAAGGAGGAGAAATGTCCATGGGTTCTATATTCAAACCCATCATTAGCATATTCAACTCTGTCATGTAGCAAGCTTGTCCCGTAGCTTGGTCACCTCTCATCACCCCTACTCTTATGTCAGTCGGGAATTTAAGCTGTAAGCACCAAGGTGCAATACATGCCCTAAACTCTGCAAGGGCCCGTCGGCCGAGGAAGACATTGTAGGGTGACTCAACATCCAAAACTACAAATGTCAGGATTCTCACTCTCTGGCGATCTCCTTGTCCTAACATCACTGGTAATTCTACATAGCCCATCAGATCCGTTAAAGCCCCGTATCCATCGTAGGGCTTTAAGTCTTTTGCTTGGAGCCTCATTTGTTTAAAGGATTTATTAAAGAGGATATTTACCGGCTTCTGTTATCCACCAACGCCTTATGGACTAAAGCGGGGCCGATGGCTGTGGTAATTACCAGCGGGTCTTCAGTAGGTGACTGAATTCCGGTATCATCTCTACTACCGAATATGACATCGTTTGACATCGTCCTTTGTTGTTTCACTGGAGTGATATCTTCGAGGTTACTGCATTCTCCCACTTCAAAGTTCTTGATGGCGTTAACGTACTGATCCATTGCTTTGAAACTATAGCTAGTTAGATGGGGCCTGCCTATAATGGTATTGATAACGATCCCTTTACCTTTCTGTTGGGTTGTAGGTTTGGAAGTAGGCTGGTTCTGGTTCGGGGCTTGCCCTCCTTGCCCCCTGTCCCGTGGGGCAACCTTGTACTCGTCTAACTTCCCTTCCCTCAGCAATTTCTCAACTACATCTCTCAAATGAAGGATTTCGTTGGTAGAACGACCATAGGTTCCATGGAACAAACAAAACTTTCCCGTAGCAATCTCTTTTTCGGTTGAGTCTCTGGGTGGTTGCTTTTTATATTGCAATATGTTGTATGTGTCCAGATAAATGTTTTCCAATGTGTCACTCAATGGCGAATAGTTCTCAAAAGTTTGGAATCGAGGTCTTTTGCTGGCGTTGTTCCCTAGGTTCCTATTCCTCCTATTGTCCTTTCCATTCCTACTGTTATTACCTCTGTTCTGGTTGTCGATGTTCACCTCAACCTTCCCAGAATGTCACCGGATTGCTTCACAGCAAAATTAATTTGGACGCCTTCCCCCGAGCCCCCTTCAGACTTTCTCTTTCTATTTGCATGAGCTTCTTCTCACCTTAAGCGAATATTGGCCTTTTCGTAGAACAAATCCCTAGTGGGGTGGTTTTCGGGATAGATAATCCCTGAATTCTGTGTCAGGGTCAACTCCTTATATTAAGGCCATCAGAATAGTGGACTCATGAGGGTCACTGACTTCGGTGACAGCCAGGTTGAAGCAGTCTACATACGATTTCAAAGATTCACCTGGAGCCTACTTAATCCTTGACAATTCTATGACGCTTTTAGATTTTCGAGCGTGAAGTCGAAACTGGTTCATAAAACATTCACTTAATTCTTTAAAAGTTGATATCGACCATGGAGGTAGTCGGGTGAACCACATTAACGCCACATCTTATAGATAAATCAGGAAGGCCTTGCATTTTACAACGTCTGGAGCTGCTGCGGCATTCATGAACCATGCATACCTCATCAGATGTTGTCCTGGGTCAGTCCTCCCTGAATACCAATCCATCTGTGGCAAGTTAAATCGCCGAGGGAACTGGAAATCCAATATATCATCTGTGAAGGGGGGTGCGACTTCGCCCAATGCCCCAGTCCTCATTGGTGTAGTGTCGGCTTTCAGACATGATTTGGCGCACCATCGCCCATACATCGGCATTAGTCAATGTTCGCTCAGTTTCTCTAGGCTTAATATTCGGATTACCCCAATGCTCTTGATTAGGGGATATCCTCATGTTTCTAGCGGCAGCTGCTCTACTCTGTTCCCTCCACTCCCGGTCATTCACAGGAGGAAGGGGTCGGAGAAGTTGTTGTTGCGTAGGATTATTAATATTAGGATCCCTAGGTAGAACGTGGGATCCACGCATGGGCAGCAACATAGGTTCTTTCAGGCTCAGGTCATCAGGTCTTAACACACAAGCAACATCTTCACGGGATCCCAAGGATCCGAAGGTCAACTGATCAAGATTTTGAGGTCGCGCTGAAAATGTAGTGTGGGCGTGTACGTGATAATTCAATACACAAGGATAATGTAATATGGTGATGACGAACAATAGTCAAGTATGAAATGATAGCTAATAACATATATAAGATAGAAAATGCAGTAAAAAATAGAAAAATCACAAAGGGATTTTTATACTGGTTCGGAGAAACATCCTACGTCCAGTCCCAGACTTCTATCTGGATTTTCACTAATCAACAACTTCAATTCACCTGGAGGAACAGGTATACAACACCCAAGCAGCCGAACGGGATTTCACGCCTCCATCAACACGAGGACTTCGCAACTTGCCTCTTACAACACCGAGGACTTCAACAAAGAACAAGATTTGACTTCTGATTGTGTTCTTGAATAACACTGAATAGCCAACAGTTGAGTACACCCTTCCTATAATCTTATCCTCAAGTATATAACGTGTATGTGAAGATTGAAGGAAGTATATTACTTATCGAATCAAGAGATACAAAATAATTTCAATGATTCAACAAGTAATTTGAATATCGGAGATCTTTTTAGTATGCAAGAATGTATAGAGTTAAAGATCAGAAAATATGAGAAGATTCGGTGGTGTGAAAAAAATGCTTTGATGTATATATAATCGTTAAAGAGGTCAACTTCCATGAAGAGTTTTATCAAATAGATGCACCCATTTCCTTTCAGAAATGAAAAGGAATCTCTTCACGAAATATGATGCTTTTTAGAAAATATGGCCGTTGTAAAATATGACCGTTGGAAATATGACCGTTAGAAAATATGACCGTTAGAAAATATGTCCGTTGTAAAATATGGCCGTTGTAAAATATGCCTATTGGAAATATGAAGTGTCTCTTCGTAAAGTGTTTTTCGTGAAGTGTCTTTTCATGAATTGTCTTTTCGAAGTGTCTTTTCGTGAAGTGATGAAGTATCTTTTCGTGAATTGTCCTTTCATGAAGTGCCTTTTTGCGAAGTGATGAAGTGTCTTTTCGCAAAATGTCTTTTCATGAAGTGTCTTTTCGTGAAGTGTCTTTTTACAAAGTGAGCAAGTGTCTTTTCGCGAAGTTTCTTTTCATGAAGTGTCTTTTCGCGAAGTGTCTTTTAGCGAAGTGTCTTTTCATAAGTGCATTTGTGTATGTTATATTTGAGGATAGATTTTAACAATATATAACACATCTAAGACACAATTAAATAGACAATCATAACCTATATCACTTTTCCTTTGATCTTCTCTTCTTCCTTGTCATGGATCAAAAACTTGTGATTTAACATTCTCCTCCTTTTTTGATTGATGACAATCTCTTGCAATCTTGTAAAGTTATTTATTTTCTCCCCCTGAATGTATGCTTGCATATATTTACCTCCCCCTAGATATAAAGCTTCTCTGCAACATTTTGTTAGTGCATACATAAATGTACTTACCATTTGTTTCCCTATAACAAAATATAGTGTGTAATGCATACATATTCCATAATTTTTCTCCCCCTTTGTCATCGATTAAAAAGAATATATAACATGATAAAGCAGTAATCGAGAACAAGTAAGAGAAAACAAGCATAAATAGTTTTCAAAGAGCATACGAGACTATTTATTATACGTCCATAAAGATACCGAAATTGTCTTCTCTTTGTTGTGGTGTACCTGCAAAAAAATATGATGTATATACTTTGGTACCCACTTGTTTTGATTGGGTCCAAGAGTTAGATAGAAGGTAACCATACCCAAGAGGGTTTAATGGAACCTTTAAAAATAAAATTTTCATTATTAACTACTGAATCAAAATAATCATCAGTATATTTTTCTCTGTTTCTCCAACCTACAGGAACCCAAATACTTAGGTGGTTTCTATTGATATTTCTTTTCATACTTCTAGATGTCATAGAAGTATTCGAATAATAATTGGATCTAGGATGTGTATTAGTACTAGCGGTGCTATTCTTATTGTACATAAAAGTGTATCTAGTACTATCTCTATGATTGGTTTTATTATATCCTAAACCACTTTTGTCATGTAAAGGTCGAGATCTAGATAAAATCATATTTAAATCATTTTGACCTTTATTAAATTTCGCGAACTTTTTTGTACATTTTTCAAATTTTACTCCAAAGTCGCGATTGGTATTTTCAAAAAAAAAATTGGTAGTTTTTACGATATCAATTTCCTTATTGAATTCAGAATTCTCCCTTTTTAAGGTTTCATTCTCATTTTTGAAATCAAAAACTTGATATTCTGAATTATCTAAAGAAGATTGTAATTTTTCAGAACTTTCTTTTGAGTCAGAAATTTCATTTTGCAAAATATTACTATTCACTTGTAAAAGCTCACATTCTTTAGGTAATTCTAGATTCTTTTCGATTAAAGCTTCATTCGTCTTTTCAAGAGACGAAATTAAAGAACTAGAATTATTTAAAGAATGTTCTAATGTTGTATTTTTATTTTGTAAACCATTGATTTCCTTTAAAAGAACAGTGTTTTTATCTTCTAGCGCTCATTTTCTTTTTGAGGGAAATATTTTTGAAAAACAAGCTCTTCTAAGGAATTTTCAAAATATTTGTCATGTTTAACTAAAAAATTGATTTCCTATTTTAGTTTGGAATTTTCTTGCTCACAATCTGCATTAAGTTTACCTAAACTTTTAAAATCTTTTAACAATTTTTCATGGTCTAACAAAAGATCCTTTTATAATGAACCTACACATACCGATTGTGATCTAACTTTAGCCATGAGACATTTGCTTCCTTGCTCTCTTGATTCCACTTTGTTGCTCTTCCACTTTCTAATTTCTTGACTAGATTTCTTTATTGCCATTTGTTCTAGGATGTTGTTATGATCTCTGGAACACCAGGCTGTGATGCCAAATGAAAATGTAGCGTGGGCGTGTATGTGCTAATACAGTACACAAGGATCATGTAATATGGTGATGACGAACAATAGTCAAGTATGAAATGATAGCTAATCACATATATAAGATAGTAAATGCAGTAAAAGTAGAAGAATCACACCAGGGATTTTTATACTGGCTCGGAGCACCGTCCTATGTCCAGTCCCAGACTTCTATCTGGATTTTCACTAATCAACAACCTCACTTCACCTGGAGAAACAGGTATACAACACCTGAGCAGCCGAATGGTATTTCACGCCTCTATTAACATGAGAAATTCACAACTTGCCTCTTACAACACCGATGACTTAAACAAAGAACAAGAGTTTGACTTCTTATTGTGTTCTTGAATAACACTGAATAGCCAACAGTTGAGTACACCCTTCCTATAATCTTATCCTCAAGTATATAACGTGTATGTGAAGATTGAAGGAAGTATATTACTTATTGAATCAAGAGATACAAAATAATTTCAATGATTCAACAAGTAATTTGAATATTGGAGAGCTTTTTAGTATGCAAGAATGTATAGAGTTTAAGATCAGAAAATATGAGAAGATTCGGTGGTGTGAAAAAAATGGTTTGATGTATATATAATCGTTGAAGAGTTGTCAACTTCCATGAAGAGTTTTATCGAAGAGATGCACCCATTTCCTTTCAGAAATGAAAAGGAATCTCTTCATGAAATATGATGCCTTTTAGAAATGTGGCCATTTTAAAATATGACCGTTGGAAATATGACTGTTGTAAAATATGGCCGTTGTAAAACATGGCCGTTGTTAAATATGACCGTTGGAAATATGAAGTGTCTCTCCATGAAGTGTCTTTTCGTGAATTGTCTTTTTGAAGTGTCTTTTCGCGAAGTGATGAAGTGTCTTTTTGTAAATTGTCCTTTCATGAAGTGTCTTTCGCGAAGTGCCTTTTTGCGAAGTAATGAAGTGTCTTTTCGCGAAATATCTTTTCATGAAGTGTCTTTTCGCGAAGTGTCTTTTCGCGAAGTGTCTTTTCACGAAGTGACGAAGTGTCTTTTTACGAAATGTCTTTTCACGAAGTGTCTTTTCACGAAGTGTATTTTCGCGAAGTGTCTTTTCGCGAAGTGTCTTTTCATAAGTGCATTTGTGTATGTTATATTTGAGGATAGATTTTAACAATATATAACACATCTAAGACACAATTAAATAGACAATCATAACCTATATCACTTTTCCTTTGATCTTCACTTCTTCCTTGTCATGAATCAAAAACTTGTGATTTAACACGCTCAAGTGGACTTATTTCACGAGGACGTTTTTCATCCGAAGAAGATAAATAGTCTGCAGCAAGGCGGCGTGTTGGAGAAGGTGTGTTTTGCCTCCGGAGCTCACTGAGTTCCTTACTCATGGTGATCATGTTCTTGCATGCGAAGACTGTCACGTTTAAAAGCTTCCAACGCATTTCTAGTACTCTCAAGCATGCCAATAAAACGCGAAAAATCTCTGTGCGTGATGGGTGCAGATGAAGCAGGTTGATCACCAATCGTCGCGGCCGACATCGGAGCATCGATGGGTGCTCGAGTAGAGGTACCAACTTCAGTCATATTCGGATCGGGTCAGAGCAGGGAAGGGGAGTCGGTTCGGTTCGGAGAAGGGATCTAGGTTGCTCCAGTGCCATCGAGTCGGTTCGGATTCTCTTGATCAGCTCGGTTCGGAACATCCAGTTCGGATCGGACTGTTCCGGAGTTTTGTCCCCGCGACCTCGTCAATACGATGGCTTGTTGATCTTCTATAGCATCATTCTCCCTAGCACCTTGCACTTCTTTTCCTTTTCCTTTGGCCATAATGTCCAATTCTTCATTAATCGATCAACAAATACTTGAAAGTATCGGAAATAGTGGATTAACTTCTTTGAACTTGAAGGTCCAAATAGTAGAATGATAATCCCAAAAAGCTAATAACTCAGAAATTCTCAGTGAAAGCACCAAAATGTTAGATCCAAAAATGGTTCTGACATCCAAATCAGAAATAATACTATGGAAATGAAATCAAGAACAAAGAAGAAACACACAGTTTATAGTGGTTCGGCGTTAAATAGCCTACGTCCACTTTCTACTCTTTGGATTGATGCTTTGAAAACAAATACAACAATGATTTTCACTCAATTTCACTCATACAATGTATGAATTCACTCAATCTTCTTTTAAATATGCTTTAAATGATGATTGTAATCTGAAAATGATGATGAAATTCGGATAGCTAAGGAGTTTGAGTTCTGAAAATGCCAAATGATCCTTAAAAATGAGCCTTGGAGGTGTATTTGTAGGTGGAAAATGCCTCTGAAGTGGCTCCGGGCATCCCACAGAAGTCGGGTTCGGATGGGATAAGAATGTGGCAGCACATCAAGTTAGTAGTGAACATGGGCAAAACGTGGGAGAGTAGTTGTCTAACCGCTCTGCATTCTCAGGCAAATATGGGGTGCAACTGTTGTCGCTCCTTGCTTCGAATCGGGTGTGTGATAGAAAACAGGAAATGGGTCGGACTGCTCCAAACCGATCCTGTTCTGTTTGAGTTCCTTCTTTTTCTGCCCTGCACTGTTTTGTCATAGTTATATGTTTCCGATCCGGTCTGACCTTTGAGAGAATGCTCTTCGCCACTTGATCCTCTTACTTTGTGCAGCCTAGGTCACAAAGTAGGCTAACAGCGGTCGTCACACCAGACCTACAAACAATCCTCAACCTGACCCGAGGATCGTAAAATAAATTACACGGGTCAGACTATGTCTAGTGTGAGTGGTGTAGAATCTAAAGATAGTAAACAATAATGCTTGTCATGTTGAACAACATGATAGAAAAAAACAAAACCGAATGTTGATTATGTAAATCATTACGACGCGTAATTCAAGTGATCGTATATAAAAGAATAGATCAATAAATAAATCAAATCATGGTATCATATATAAGTCAATATGATACCATCAATTTGCCAACATGATAAAAGTAAATTAAGGCATGATATCGTATATAAATCAATATGAACTAACACAATCACCAAAGAAATGATAAGATTAAATTTATGCAGAGCATATACAAACCAAAATGATATCCGCAACAAAAGTTATTTTTAAAACAAGATGGTATGGTAAATCAACTCAAATTACTATATATATATATATATATAAACCAATATAATACTCATAATAAATATCATATATAAACCAACATGACAATTAATCAAGTCAGAGTATCCTATATAAACCAATAGGATGCTCATAACAATCTATTCTATTATCTATAATCTATGTATTCTATTATCTATTACTTATAATAGAAAACAGGAAGTAACATATACTGATTTAGCAATCTAACATCGCACCATTTTGAACGTTTCTTTTTTCCGTGTTCTACCCTTTTCATTTATTTTATACCCATCCATTCCCCCTTTTTCCTTTGCACGTTAATTCCTCTCGCATTATCTGTCCTCAATTACTTTTCCTTTCCGCATATCCTACTATAACTTCCTTTTATTTACACAGTTTCTTCAATCCTACAATTCAACATTTCTGTAATCGTCTGCCGGCTATCTTAGAGCACCTCCAATGGTGCATATTACGCACGTAATATTAAGGGAAGACACCCCAATGATTGAGTTAAGGCTGAATATTAAGGGTAATATTCAGGATCCAATTCAGGATCCTGAATCGATGTCTGACGTCTATTTTATAGGCGTCAGACTCTGACGTCCATAAAATGGGCGCCAGCCTTCAAATGGCCCCATAAAAAGAAGTTTTTATACTAGTACGTTAATACTTTATTTCATACAATACAACATGAGACTCATTTAAACTTCATTAGTGATAATAACAACACTAATTCAATCTACATAACAAAACTAGGGGGAGCTTGTGCCCATTTTTTGGAATGGGCGGCACTCTGTCTGGCTTTCTTTTTATTCTATCTTGGACTGGTATGTTAACCAACCTTTGTTTTTACACATTTCATAAGAGCTATGCGGTACTGGTTTTCTATTTATTCTCAACCATACATGATTAACATTGTACTACTACGAACAAAAAATTTAAAAGGTTACATTTTCTAAGTTCATACTGGCTTACAGTGAAAACTAACATTACATTTAGTGTTATGCATTCTTTTTTCTTGAACGAATTTCGTGCAATTATCTATGGGGATTTCACTCAGAATAATCCTATATGCATACCTTATTGATTAGCTCATCTTACAATTGTCCTGTCTATGTGTGCTTACCAAAATTGGATAAATAATCTCTCTTTTCCAGTCGATGATCCATTTTCCAATAAAAATGATAGAGAACGTCCCCAAAACATTAAAAGATACTACTTCAAATAATTGTAGGTGTTTTACCTGACTAATGAGACTTGAATGCCCTACTATATCATAGAATGTCCATATTTAAATGGATTTGTATGACGTACAGAGCCGACCCTGGGCATAGGCGACCTAGGCGGTTGCCTAGGGCCTCGGATCCGGGAGGAGGAGGAGGGGGGCCTCAGATTTCTGGGTTTTCCCGTTAAAAGGGGCACTGATACGTTGTGTTTTTTCCTTTGAGTGAGAAAATGTATTGGTCCAATGGTAACATGTACACCTTCCTGGTATGCAACCAGTGTTCGAGTCCAGCAGTGCTCAGTTTTGATACTTTTTGCCAACTGCTGCATAAAATTTTGCACAAACTTCGCAGCTGCCTTAGCCGGTCATCAAAGACAACCAAACATCAGCAATAAATTATGCAAGTTGACATCGCTGAACTAAACTTAAAATTGTGTTGTGTGTCTACAGAAGCATGAAGAGAATGGCATCTTCAGGCAATGGATTTGGAGTCATTCCTTCCACTCCTAAAGCATGCAGCTATCTACAAGGCTACAATGCTACTTCCCCATATCCAAGAAATAGCAGTGATTTCAATGGTTAGCACAAATAATCAAGTAACACTCATTTAGTTCATTGGTGATCCATATTGGAGAAGGTGAAGATATTCCTGAAGAAGAAGCAGCCAACCTTTTGTTTTTTTCACTATCATCATTTAGTACATTCTTTTGCATGCAGACTATTTTATTACTGTACTGCGATATCCTTTTGGGTATGCATTGTCACATGCATCCACAGCTAATGACAAAATAACGAAAACAACACACAAAAAAAGATGAAAAATAATTTCAGATTCATTTTCATTTGGGAAAAAAAGTCCGTGTGATGCCAACTACACTGCAGGTTGTGCTCTTCTTGGCTCATCAAGAATGTGCAGCAAAATGATTTAGCGTGAAGGGTAACCGAAACAGTGAAGCTTGCAAGCAAGAGGGCCTCCAATTTTTTTTCCGCCTAGGGCCCCGATTTGCCCAGGGCCGGCACTGATAACGTATACCGATTCTGTTTACTATAACAGTGGAATTTTAAATTGCTGGCTGAATTTAATATAATGAATTACTTTATTTATAATACCAACATGACAGTATTTCCATTGAAGTCATACACGTCAACACATATTGAGATAATTCGGTTTTTTGAATACACACCAGAGTATATATATTTGCACAACATGTATGTTGTTTGCAGTTTGCTTCATAATCCAACATGTCATTTTCCTGAGTACCTAAATTTTTAAATATTAAAAACTCACCATAATCTTTTACTCCCACTTTTACATTAACTTTTCAGTTTTAATACCATATCCACGGTATTTGTTGCTTATCCGATGAAATATGAAACTTGCTTCACCAAACTCATACATGCTTTTATGTATTCATCTTAGAAAATCCACTCATTGAATTATACTTCAAGTTTAAAACTATCAAGTTGTTATACTTTTAAGGCTATTGTTATATGTGCAAACTATCTGAAATTCATCCGTCTTCTTATTAGAAAAACGGAGAATCTAATATCCCACTAAAACATATACGAACAAATTCATGTTTAAAAATTATCTGTTCGATTATGTCAAATTTATTATTTATTTTCAATAGTGTATTTGAGTCTACTAATATGTATTCACTGTCTTATTAAGTTAATAGTTTGCACGTTATGCATGTATCTCATATACACTTCTCAAAACCAGGGCCGGACTTGAGTATTTATGGGCCTAATGCACACCCAAAATTTTAGGCCCTTAATTTTCTTTTATTTTATTTATGAAATTGAACTTAAGTGAAAATGTTTTTTTTCTCCTGTGCATCTCCATTGAGAAAATTGCGTGTTTTAGCAAATTCATAAAATTTTTAGCCACATTTTCAATCTGCCAACTAGAGGTCCACACAATCCACAGCTCCATTTTAATATATTGATTGATGTCAACAAAACATACAATCATATCTACTTTTGCATAGATAAATTACTATCAAGTACACGCATCATGACAAGAAAAAACAGTTCTAGTAAAGATATTACAGTTTTTTTGGTCCTCTGACCTAATATGCCCTGTGCGGTCGCACGGCTTGCACTAGGCCAGGCCAGGTCCGGCCCTGCTCAAAACTATTTGTTTTTTATTTTTTAAATATATTCTTGGAATATTGGCAAATCGATGATCTCAAAGCAAAATTTTGGTTAAGGTTCGAAACTCTTTGCCTAATTGGATTTGTTACAAGCGGTAGGCTCAATAACTAACCACGATACGCCTACTTTACTAAAATTTTGTTTCTTTGTGCTCAAAATATACGACTAACAAGGAAGTGTTTCCCATATCCAGTCTTCTATTTAATTGCAGACATCATGTTCTTTAACCGCTAATCTTTTACTGTACTTCTGTGTCTTTGGTTTGAAGTGTTCATAAGTTCAATTAGTTGCTATCATGCTTTTCAATCCATGCTGTAAAATTCAAATGCTAAACGTCTGTTATACAAACGTCCAGCCTGCAACGTTGAACACATGATAAATAGACACCTCATTTAGACCGTTTCCACCAAAAAAAGAATGATTTTTTTTTTTCAATTTGGCCACCTTTCAAAAAATTATAACATATTTAGCCTAGTTTTAAAACTAATTATGGCTATAGCCTGGATTCAGTCACATCAACCAAAAACGTAGTGGCATTTCAGATGACGCAACGAGCGGTTTTTGGAATGCCGCTCAGATTTGAAAACATGCATGATTTGAGCGGCTTCTTAAATGATGCAGCGTGCGTTATCCGAAATGCCGCTAGCAATAAATAACGTTTTTGGCTGATGTGACATAAACCAGGCTACGAACGTAATAAGTTTTAAAACTAGACTAAATGTGTAATAAGTTTATAAAAGGTACCAAATTGAAAAAAAATCCAAAATAGAATCCACATAGCTACCGCTACGGCATATTCGCCAAGTCTATCAAAGGGGCTGACGTGGATAGCCTAAAATCGCTTTTTCTTACCATCTCTTCTCATTTACGCACTCTCCGTTATTTTTCGCACTTTCCTTCCTTTGCAAAGAAAACCGCTCCCTACACCGCGTTCTTCCCCCTTCCTTCCCTACCGCAATTATCTCGGCTCATTCTCCTTTTTTTTCCTCATTTACCCCCTTTTCCTGCGCTTTCCTGCCCCAATTTCACACTCATCCTGACTGGCATGGGCGGTACCACATACTCATCCCACTTTCTTCACCCGTCCGTTTCATCACTTTCCTCCATCGTATGACCTAACGATCTAATTCGATTTCACCAAATTATAAACCGCATCATTTTAATCCGCGGTTGGTTAGGTATGTTGTTTTCCCTCCAACATTTGACTGTATTTCCCTTCGTAGTTTATATGGGATTTTAATTCAGAAACCAATTGATTATTTTACAATTATTCTTAATGTTTATATGTGCTGCTATGTTGAATAAAAATAACAAAACCAGAGGTAAACTACACAAATGAAAATCTCTCTTGCATTTCAGAAGCAGGTAATGATTTTTCAATTTTTCATTTTCTATTTTGAATCTAACATCTTTTTCTAATTGTTTTTTTTTTCAAATAAATTAGGGATTTTGATACAAATTAAAGGTTCATTATTGCTACGGATGTTCAACTTATTATGCATCTATTACTTGGTCCTATATTTTACTTATGCCTAGTATTACGTATGTTAGTTGATTTATTGGTAACTTGATAGGTGCACCCTCATTGTACAAATTAAAGGTTCATTATTGTAACATATATTCAATTTATTAAGCAGCCATTACTCGGTCAGCAATTGTGCTTGTGTCTGATATTACGTATGTTAGCTGATTTACTGGTTTTCGTATGATTTATATAAAACCAATAAGTGTTACTTTATAATAAACCTAGCCAAGTTTGTAGTTAACTGGAATATTTTGTAACTAACTTCATGTTAATTTCATGTAGAGTGCTACATATATTCGCACAAGAGCGACTGTGCAGAGGACTTGCTCCTTTATTGGTCCCTTGAATTCAAGGTGGCCAATAAGAAAAGTGGGTGCCTTGTATAGTCGCTCTTGCACAACTGTGCATAGCAAGTCTCTAATTTCCTATCCGATATCTATTAGTATAGATTTATCATCTCTCATTTGATATGTAGTGCAAGCTAACAACATGTATATTTTTGTCCATATTGGTGTATCTTTGTATCAGGTTAATTTCCTTCACAAATCATTTTTATTTTGACTGCGCTTAATTTGACATTTTAATCAAGGGCAGAATAGATATATTGCCAGCATAGCCATGTTTAGATTTGAACATGTTATCATTGTGCAAATTGTGTTTTAAAAATTTGTCCACATTCTTTATTTTCTTTAAAGTCGGTTAGATATTAAAACCTATATTAATCTCTGTCCAATGATCATGAACTCACACAAAATTGTGAATATATTATGCAAATTTGTTATGTTTTTTTTAATGCACTTATGGATGTTGGAGTCTTTAAGGTTCACACTGTACTTTGCAACATTGCTTTAGCAATCCTTTTTTTTTATTCTTACCAAAATAGTTGATTTTGAATAACTGATCACCAGAGCAAATAAGAAAATTACTATTGCTATGTATTTTTCACAATACCAAACTTCGCAATTAGGAACCAAATAAATTTCCTGCAACAACAAATTGTTGGATTGAAGAAGAGGAGAAAACAATATTAAAATTTTATTATCTTCTTTAATTTCTTTTTTTTTTTTACTTGTTTCTTACAATACTTTTTCACATATAACCAAAATGATAGTAGGCTTTATATAGGAGC
The DNA here is from genome assembly GCA_030737875.1 of Allium sativum. Taxonomy (NCBI): domain Eukaryota; kingdom Viridiplantae; phylum Streptophyta; class Magnoliopsida; order Asparagales; family Amaryllidaceae; genus Allium; species Allium sativum. Next base: position 394,616,392 of record CM060910.1, read on the forward strand.
CTTTACATGACTTTTCATTCAATAGACGCACACTTAACTAAGGGACACTTCCTATTAAATAGACACACAAACTTCCATATGACTCTTAACCTAACAGACATGACTCTTAGACTTAAAGACATATTACTTAACTCAAATGATACAACAAACTACGAAACACAATAAATTACGAACCAACAATAAATTGGGTTCAATTTCCAACATCCTCCCTTAAACCCAATTCTTTTATTATTTTAAACTTTTCTTAAAGCTTCAGACCTTCTGAGAACATCTCGGCTTCGATTGATTTGTATCTCACATGTTTTGGTAAGAATAGAGATATTATACAGAATTTCTTAATTGTGTTCTTCTCCTTTGTCTTACTTCCAGCAGTCACGTGCGGTATTCCATTTGCATCAACTTCAAAGCACACATTAATCATTAGCGTCCCACTAGGTGCTAGAGGAATTCCAGACAGCTCAAATTTTCCCAATAAATTGTTATCCTTCTTCTTCAATCCAACAAAGTGGTATCGGAGCTAGGTTGAAACTATGGTATTTTTATTCTTCTCATCGTTCGTTCTCACAAAAGAAAACTTCGAAAAGAGGAGCTAATGAGAAAGAAAGCTGTAAAAGAAAAGGTGGAAGTAAATATTGAAGAGATTGAAAAAGAGGGAAAGAAAATCGAGCCAGCTTTCGGTGACACAAATTTCCAAGTGAAGAAGACCAACGAGGAAGCAATTGGGAAGAAAAATGAAGTCGTTAACCTTGATGATGTCAAGAAAGAGGTGGACGATGAAGTAGGGAATGATGCTGAGGATGATGGCGGTGATGATAGCGATGGAGACGGCCACGATGATAGCGACGACAAAGTGGAGGATTCCGACGACGGAAAAAAAGCTTTTAGTGAAAAGGGAAAAGAGCACAAAAGGAATGCCAGCAAAATTAAGGGTCAATCAAGCGCTAAGTCAGAGAAAGAAAGAGACAGATCTAGAAAGTATCAAAAGAAGGAGCTGGTTTCAAAATTTTGCAAGGGTATGAGATTATTTCTTTATGATGTGGATCTTAAACTAATGTATGGAGTCTTCAAAGTTGTTGTACCAGAGGGTTATCGAGTACAAATTCAGTGGCCTGAAAGCAAAGATAAGGCCTGGTACCTCATCGAGCCTCATACCAAGCTTGCAGTTGTCATATTACTATTTTTGCCAAAACATGTGAAATACAAAGGAAGTGTGGAACTGGTGCATGTGACAAATCAGGATCAAGCTGCGGATATCTTTACAAATCCACTACCGAAAGTACTTCTCAACAAATGCAAGAAAATGATTGGCATGATGGGTGGTAGAAGCATTTAAAATTTACGGGGGAGTTTTGTTGGGTAAATTTTAAATATGTTAGTGGGAAATGATAAAAAATGAAGAGTCATGTGTCTTTTATGAGTCAAGTGTCATGTTAATTAGTGATGTGTCTTTTATGTGTTAAGAGTCATGTTAAAGTTTGTGTCTAAGTAATGTTTATTGGTAAAGGGTCAAATCAATTAATGATGTGTCAGTTCGTTAAGTGTTATGTCAATTAATAAACGAGTGTCTATTGCAGTTGTAAGGTCATGTAGACCACTATATAAATAGGGGTGGTCATTTTGTATGTGAAGAGAGAAAGAGAAGAAAAAGTGAGGCAAAAAAAATGTTGTAAAAAAAGTTGAATTGTAATAAAGTAAAAATTTCTTGTGTATCCTCCTCCTCCTCCATAATAATTCCTCTTTATATTAGTTTCTTCACAAATTACAACCTTACTATCTTAATATATTTGTTCATCATACTAAGCTTAACAAATGACAACCAAATATGTTTTCTAAACTTCACTGTTACATTTTTATAGCTGAGTTATCTTATGCCCACCTGATTTTAGTACCATTATAATTATTGATTTTCTGCTTTGCCAATTTTATTTTATTTTATTGATTTTCTGTTTACTATAAAAGTTAAGGAAATTTAGTTGCGTTGAGTTTTATTTTTTTATATGTGATTCCGAATCAAGATATCTTACAGAATCTCTTTGGTTATATTCTTTTAAGTGCATGTTAAAGGCAATGTTTATGCAGGAATGATTATCAGTTTATATTTGAAACCATGCACTGGTTAATGTTCATGTGGAATTGATTGTCATATTTCAATTAAACAACATGCTTTGGCTACTGTTTTTACGAAACTGATATCAGCTTTCATCAAAAAGTATTTTAATAGGTTATGTTATTTATTCACCATAATTTTGATTTATTTACAATATGTTATCTTACGATCTTCCAAATTTATATTGACTATATTCTTTTATGTTTGCTTTGATGATTGCTGCATTTGAGCCTGAAGTCAAAGATTAGTTGGATACACACAACCCCTTTCGTTTAAAGTTGAAGTCAACGATGAGTTGGATATACACAACCCCTTAAAATGTGATGAAGTAAGACGATCACTTTACTTTACCATGTAATTTTACATTGGCTATTATTTGTGGATCTGATGTTGCATTTAAGCCTGATGTCAAGGATGAAATATATGTATAAAGCTTCTTTAAAGCTGATGAAGTAAAATGATCATTTTACATTGTATACCATTTTATACTAGTTACTACATGCTTACGGTATTAGTATTCCTCAGTATTCCCTTAAGAGGTTTTCAACTAATTTCATAGATACTCTTGGACTGGCTTATGTCCTTTTATGTTCTCCCATTTAATTTCCTTAATTGCTGTTTTTTTTTTCAAAACGACATGTCCATTGTAGGCTGTCATCATTTTGAACAACCTTGAACTTCATTTTGTGTTTGACTGACGAGGTAGAATGTCGTTTGTGTGGGTAATGCACTTACACCTCCACCTATGGAGTTGGCACCATCTGGACTCCACTTCATACTGTCAATCATTTTAGGTAATTTTTAGTTTTTTAGAGTTGGCTTAAGCTGAATCTGAGCAATTTAAAATTTTGCACTTTATGCATTTGGAATAAAAAGCATAACTATTTATTTTAATGAACATTTACAACTTCCATGCTCTAAATTTAAAAAAATAACGAATTACAACCATTATTGATCTTAATTCTGTTTCACCTGTCACTGTAATTGCAACCATATGCCGCGGTAGTGCCATATTCATTATGACTTATCTGTGTCGTATTTACCATGCAAAGTTAATATACCTTTTGGAACTCCTTTAACTAATTTTGCTATCTGATTATATTCGTTATTCTAATCATCAGTTTACTGTGTGTCGCTTTAAGTTTGGCCAGAACATTGTCTTTTAGGACAACTGTTTGATAGGTTTGTTGGAATCATAATAGCACCATCTAGGTTAGTATTTTAATACATATTATTTTATTTTAACTCTTTTTATTCATGGGTATATGGTCCTTCTACTTTGTAAATATTCTTGCTTTTTACATTATCTCTTTTGTTTCACGAGTAAATGATCTTTCTAGTTTGTACACATTTTTCACAATTCTTTTCATCCTTCATTTTTTTCATTCCAGTTGTTTAAACTTGGTACTTCTTACGTTAATTTTCAAATTGTTTTCCTTCTAACTTTACCAAGTACCATGGAATACACCAACGTTTTCCATTATAAAAACATAATATGTACACAATGCTTATTTGAAGCATAAAATTAAAATTTTAAGAAATAAATAGGTCACGTTCATCTTTTACTTTGCCTTTTACTTTTAGACGATAGCGATGTACGTTATAATGAAAAGTTGAATTGTCGGAACATTACAGTTAGTTGCCAAAATTACACTTTTCTTTAAAGTAATCACTTAGATTTGTTTAAATAGTGAATTCCATATTTAAATTTTTAGCGGCCCTTCCCACTGGAGATTTTTTTTTTTGATTTGCTAAAACAAACCATCAGCAAAATTACTTTTCCATTTATATTTTGTATGATTTATGATGGAAAGCAAAGGTTTTGTTGATATATTGAATAACTTTTTCATTACATTGAGGTGTATTCTCTTTGTTATTGAACTTATGTTCTCAATAGTTATTCCTGTTTTATTTTTGAATTGAGTATGTTTTTTGACTGTACAGTATTTTATAATTGAGTGTTTATTACGCTGTTTGCAATGCCTGTATACGATGCAATTTTTCTTACTTTTAATTTTTTTTTACTATTACTATGTTTAATAGTGGCTAGAGCAAAAGAGAAAGGCTAAGGCACTGATTGGGTATGAAATGAGGAAACAACCTGCACAACTCCAGCTTAAGCCTGAAAGGCTATTGATGAGAAAAGCAGTCTCAATTTGACTTGATATTTTAGCATCATTATATTTTGGAGTTCTTGAATTTAGACCAGTAACTGCAATTAACATACTTAACCATTACATTACCACATGAGATTATACATATGATTATGTCTGCAACACATAAATTGATGTTTGTTTTCCCACCCAAATTGATAATTATATCTCTGCCACTGCAACCTGCTGACCAAACTAACCCATACATTTTATATAATGTCCTGTAAACTATCGTCTGTGTACCATCAACACCCCCCACCCAACAACAACAAAAGAGGTTGAATGTAGCCCAGTGACATCTGATACCATACAACTACGATACATGACAAAAGTCGATGCAAAGAGGCTTGAAGCATCACTCTTAATTGTCTAAGCATCATTGCCATTACTATAGCTTTTTGCTCTCTACAGTATATACGTTTTCATTTACTATAAATACAGCCTATTTTTCATCTATGCTAAAACATATTAATTCCTTAAGCCATCATGAAACTTTTAAGTTCAAATCTGTGAAACTACCTTTCGGGTATACTATGCAAATCAACCATTTATTTGCATGGCACACAAATTCAATCTGCAGGCACACTAACACATGATCTTGGCTAGAATTAATAATGGCTATGTTGTATAATTAATTACATATGCTATAGTGTTTCCTTTGTCTTATATATCAATTCATGCCCCTTTGATTTTTCCTAAATCAATATCTATGTACATAAATTAATTTTACCACGAAAATTGGTAAAATTAATAAATATAACAATTAATCTAAATGACTTAACCGTAGAATGAAGATAGGAAATTATTCATGATATATTTCCAACATCAACCCAAGGATTTTGATGATGTTTTGACTGATGCTTTTCCATCCAGTCAAATGTTTAAAGTAGTTGACACATGGTACTGGCCGAATGCTACCAATTAAACCTATTAATCACTTAGTTGACATTATATCAACACCCATGTGCGTAGCACGGACCACTACGTGGAATAGTGTTAGTATCAACACCCGTGTGCGTAGCTCTTATATCTATTGATAGGTTACGCCAATGGTTTTCAGATATAACTGTTGAACGTATCTATTTGTTTTACAGCTCTTTCTTTTTACATTATTTATTTCTATTTTACTAGGTGGCAGAAATGATTTCCGTTTGAAGAAAAGTACTTCTATTCAAAAGGTACGACCCTCTTCAATTTCTAGTATCAAACATATGTTATGATTTCCGATCAACTAGAAGAGCATTTTTGTTCGTTTTTTGCATTACTAAATTAAAAATATATTAGCTAACGCGTATCCACCATCTCTAACATGTAGTACTGTGAAAAAAACACTGATTAAAGTAACAAATGCTATGTTGCTGTAGGGGCAAGCTTCCATCAGCAGGAGGACTGTAGCTTCGGTCGTAGGCTATAACAAATGAGGCTTGAAATTTTACTGAGTTTTCCATTTAATATAATAAAAGTTGGTTATATTCATCCATTAGAATTTTTGCATTTTATGACAGGCATACTTGATAATAACCTACTGTTTGTATATGTTATATAGAATGTACAATCATTAGTTATGAAGCTGCATCTACCTTCAGATTTCCTACTATCTTTAAGAGGATTTTTCTCACTAAACATGTTGGTCGTTAGGAAGATTTACAAGCACATATCATTTGTTGTTTTATGTCTTCGTGCCATATTTTTTGTGTTTAGGAGTTCTCAGACCATAAATATTGAAATAAGGGCTAGGAAAAATAGGAAATAAAGCACTTTATTAGAAATGAACAAAATCTGAAATTGAACTGAATATGATAGGAATTATAAATGGTTGAATTATAGATATAACACTTTAAAGAAAATGAGTTATAAATCAACTACCTTTAAATTAACAATATTTTCTAACTATAAATAAAAAAAATTAAGGATGTTTTTTCTACAGGAATTCGGCAATTTAGAAAGGCAACATTTTAGTGTCGAGTGTACTAACTAGAAGACGGTGCTTGATTATATAAAAAATTATGCTTCTTTATCTTATTCTTCAAGATTTATATGGTGATTTATGCAATTACAAAAACAATAAAATTCCCATGATTAAAAATTAAGGTTACTTCCATTTTTCCAATCCAATATATAGATATTATTTTTTAAATTTTTAGTCGAAAGATGAGATTAATGCTATTAGAAATGTTAGATGCTTTAAAAAGTAAGCTTATCCTATAGGATTTTATAATTTGTAATATTTTTAAAATTTAGCGGGTACGAATTTTAATGTTACCTGCTAAAATCTTTTACACTTAAACTTTGTGTTGTGCGTACACTACTGAGTAATTGAAACTCGGAGTAATTTTTCGGAGCTCTAGTACATAGAAGTCATCCTTATGCATTTATATTTATGAATAGATTTATTTACTGTATTTTAAAATATATTTTTCATCAACATACATCATGATCTGAAACCTATGTATGTTTTGAATAAGCACTGTTCTTTTTTTGTTACTAATTAGTGCTTCGGCAAGATAAGAATTTATGATAATTGAGTGTTTATTTAAGTTGGCCATTAGGAACTACAATAATAAAGAAAATGAATAGCAAACACACATAAAATTGCTTTAGCCAATTATTTCCTTTTACCTTAGAAAACATTACTTCTGTTTCAACCTACCTTCAGTGCCAGTAAAAGCAAATAAGGTTTAAGCATTTAATTGTATAACTTCCAATGTATTAAGATCTTATTCATTTTCATATATAGACCTAGGGCTGTTATGATAGTGGTAAATTTTCCAGTACCATACCAATACCAAGTAATTGGTAAAAAAAATTGAGCCACCTTGGTTTACCAATGTTATCGGTATGGTAACAGTAAATTTACCATTGTTAACGGTAAATATAGCGATAAAGAAAAGTCAAAACCAGTGGTAACGGTAAATTTACCAATCATATTAAATTTATTTTTCACTATTAGATCAAACATTAACCATAGACACTTTTAACGATACGTCGTGGTTTTTAAGAAGATTTTGTAGTATTATTTATGATGATGATTCTTTTTAAGTTTTGTTAGGCTCAAATTTTGAGACTATAAATGTTATTGTCTCATATTATTGTAAATAAACTGTGATGGATTAAAAAATACTTAGATGTCAACTGAAACATGACGTAATACTAATATAAATATCATAGAGTAATAATAAAAAAACAAGGTAATTGCTTTTTTTTTCCCAAATTTTAGTGCAACAAAATTTGAATGTTTGTTGTACTGGTAAATTTCCCATTACCCGCCAACGGTATACTGGTTTATCGGTATACCAATGAATATTTTCACATTGGTAACGGTAAATTATCGGTAGCTATTTTTGACTTACCAGTAGTACTGGTACGGTAATTATTTTCATGTACCGGTAGCGGTTACTATACCATTATAGCCCTATATAGACCCTATTTTAAAGCTTTTACTCAGAGCCGGCCCTAAGGGGTAGTCTACCGAGACTTCCGCCTAGGGCAACACCTCTGGTGATGCCGCAAGGGACAACAAAATCTTACAGGCCATTTGATAAGTCTGAACATAAACATATATAAGGACAACAAATGGTAAGAAGTCAATGCAGCTTTGTGGTGATATAGCAGAATGCTTTGCCTGCAATTCAGGTTCGATCCTGGCATTTGCCAATTTTGGTTATTCATTAGGCAATCTTCTCTTTTTTCCTCAAAAGTGGACTAGGGCAACCAATTCCTTCGTGCCGGCCCTGCTTTTACTGCCTATCAAGTTTGATGCCTAATTTCAGGATATATTTGTGTTTTGGCCAGATGGTGATATAAAGTATAAACAGTATTGTATCGATTCAACTTCTTTTTTGGTTTTTTTTCTTTTGTAAATAGTTTGCCAATTTTACATGTTATGTATATTATTTTAACAGTATGTTGTATGCCAAAAGGACAACAACCTTACAAGTTACAAAGCATCCATTGTTTAATGTTCTAGCCTTTCAAGTTGTCAAACTAATGGAGAGTTTCAAGTCCTCTAAGTGTGTAACATAATTTTGCAAAGGAATTGATTTTTTGTGGACTTGCCTGAATCTTTCTTTCAGGATTGTACTTGCTTACTATGAAGAAGTCTGCCAACCCTCTAAGCAAACCATCTGGGTCTAGCCCAACTGATGATTGTACAGGTCCTATGATATATTTTTAAACAGTTTCGTTATGTTATGTTTCATATATATAGTTAACCTAAATGTCGATGCATGCTTCTGTTCCTCATCGATATTCATGGGTTCTTGCTGACAATTATGGAAATGTTGTTTGTTTTGAGGAGAATGATTCAAGTATTTGAGTAATTTTACTTCATAAGTAAATATATTTAATATGAATAGTATCAGTTAATTAATTTATATTACAAGGAAGAGGCTTTACCCTGTTATTGAATATTTTCTCCTTACGCGGACTTTTTTGGCTTGGTATTGGTAGCGGGATGTGGAGGACTTTGTAGCTTTCCGCTGAAGCAAACGACCTACAAATGTAGCCAAAAAAAAGTTTGAAACATGGAAGTTGTAGTTGAAATGTGTGTAGTATAACATTAGATTGGTATTTTTCTTCTATATTTAACAATATTAAGTTTTGTCCTTTCCTTAAACATGTAACATATGCATCGTTTGATAGGTTATGTTAAATATGCTTTTTGGGCAAATAAGGACCAGAGTGTTTGCTTCTTAAATCACTCATTTTATACTCAATCACTGACTAATTGCTTTCCAATTCCAAAATCAATCTTTTCATATTTCAATGTTTTACACTAATGCATTCATGGTTTAGCATTCATACCTCAAATTTACTGTCACTGTAGTACCGTAATTTAATATTAATAGCTTTGATGTATCTTTACGTATGTTCTACAAACGAGAACTGATTTGTGATATAAACTCTCAATGCTGCTCTGTTATGTGTTAACATGCTTTGGTCCATTTTTTTGATGTTGTCTTATTTCCTTTCAACATTTAAAGAGGTCAAAGAGGTAAAACCATAGTTTTTATGATTGGGCCGCGGATCAAGCCGTGAAGATCTATGGTTCAAGGCTTTGAGGGTCCGGTCGATTGAACCATAAGAATCGAGCTTTTTTTTAACAGTTTATACATCATATTTATGTTAGTCTTCATTGAAAAAAGAATGCTGGGAAGAAATAATGACAAAGTATGACTTCATTTGTCCCACATCGTAAGCTTCAGGGATAAATCACATGTTGCCTCTTTATATTATAACTAGGATGGCTTACTTTATTATTTGCGGTAGACTTCCGGAGTGAGGAAGTATTGGGCTGGGCCTTGGATTGACAGCTGTAGTCTCAGTTTATATACAATTCCTAAATTTTAGATCAGGGCTTTTCACATAAAACCGCGGTTCATTCGGTTTTTGGCCGGTTCAAACGGTTTTTAGCCGGATCTATGCTATTTTGGTTTTAATTGGTTCCGGGCCGAGAAGCCCAGCGGTTTGCGGTTAACCGCAGTTGGGCCGTCGGCTCAGTTCGGTCATCAAAACTAGAGGTGAAACTATGGCATATTAAAGTATACAATATTGTTAACTGCATTCAGTGGCGTAGCCAGACTTTCAACTTGGCAGGGCAGGGTCACAAATAAAAGAAGATTCGAAAATTCATAGACAATCATTTTTTTAGCCTTTAACTCAAGTAGTTAAAAATAAACTAATCAAAACAATGGTCATAGCCGTAAATAATTAACAAATTTTCAATCAATCATAACTTAAATTTAGATATAATAATTTATCAAACAGTAATTTAGTGTTACAAACCAATTTTAATAATAATCAAAAATGCAATATTTTATTAGAATAAAGAACAAATGATTTATGTTATCGACACTTGATATTTCTGGCTAATTATACATACAAAACCATACCATCAACTAATTAATTCCAAGAAAGACACCATAACCAAATAAAAATTGATGAATTCATGGTGAATAAATTATAGACAGTCAAAGCGAAACAAAAACGAGCCTTATCCAGTACAGCAAAGTTGCAGATTTATATATTCAGACCCCAATATGTATATTCAGTTTATTAAATAACAGTATCCCAAATTTCTGGCAGGGGCACTTGCCCTCCCTATGCACAACGTGGCTCCGCCACTGCCTGCATTGTGTTGTGGATCTTGACTCATGAGTCCACATGGGAGCTCTGCAATTGACTGCATAGTGTGGATCTTGACTCATGAGTATGAAGGTTTTTCAACTACTTTATAGTGAAACATTAATGTACATTTTTCAATCTACTTTATTACAAGCGTACATTTCTCCATTTAAAACCTAGGTATGAAGGTTTTTAACCGCTACAAATGATTTTGCACCTCTTTCTGTGATCATTCCTGATATCATTATAACCATTTTACTATAGTATAACAATAAATTTAAAAAAACCTATACTGTAGCATAAATTATATCCCCTATTTTCAGAAATGAAAAACAATTACTACTTGATCAGTACCCTAACTTGCCCGTGTGTGAAGCACGGGTCTCAACCTAGTTATCATATATAAAACAATAAGATGATAACAAATCAAGTTAGAGTAACGTGTATAAACCAATATGATACTCATAACAATTCTTATATAAAAACAATATGATAAAAGTAAATCAACTCAGAGTATCATATATAATCCAATATGATACCCATACTAAATATAAAACCATATAAATTCCATACTAATAAATCATGTATAAAAACAATATGATAACAATCATACTCATAACAATGATCATATATAAACAATATGATAATAATAAATCAACATAGAGTATCATACATTAAAAAACAATACTCGTAACGATTATTATATATAAAAAAAATATGATAATAATAAATCAACACAAAGTATCATACATAAAGAAATACGATACTCATAACAATTATTATATAAAAAAATATGATAATAACAAATCAACACACAGTATCATACATAAAACAATACGATACTCATAACAATTATCATATATAAAATAATATAATAATAATAAATCAACACAGAGTAATATACATAAAGCAATGCGATGCTCATTACAATTATCGTGTACAAAACAATATGATAAAAATGAATCAAGTCAGAGTATCGCAGATAAACCAGTAAGATACTCATAACCATTGCCATATGTAAAACAATATGATAGTACAAACCAATAATGAAAACGTAATAAGGTAATATGGGATTTTGATTAAATATAACCCGACTCTTTACATATAACAAATAAACATACGCTAGTATTGTAAAATCATAGTGGTAGAGCTCGAGCGCGCATCGAGACATCAGCATTGTAATCTACTCATTACGCCATAATACATCTGGCGAGCAACCCAGGATAGCCAAGACAGTCTAAGGCGAAGGCCGTAAGCTACCCGTTCACGACACTACACACGGGACACCCACGCCTCCACCTATTGTAGTTCGTGACACACCGATCGGAAATCCCGATCAAAAACAAAATTGCCCAATAAAGTAGACCTTTGACCTTTGGTGGTTGATGGGCTAATGAGAAACCACCGATTCAGGTAGCGAACCTAAATCAGGTCGGCCAAGATAGAGTTTTCGCCTATTGGTACAACAAAGTCCATTCTATCCCGACCCAAAATCAAAAGTGTTTCTAAAAGTTATTTGATAAGATATGCCATAAAATTCAAAAGTGCTTATAACATCAAAACACTTTATAAAATTAATCATGACAATATCCTCTGAAAATCCAACCTCAAAAGCGGTATGTTTAACATGAATTAAGTAAAGTTTGTAAAAATAAATATCCATAGATCCAAATCTCGATATCTTACTAATGCATAATTATCCTATACTACTTATGTATAAGAACGAAACATAACAACTTTATTTATTTAGCGAGTAATACAAAACTAATATTCCATATGAGAAATCAAGAGCGCAATCAGAAAAGTATTACCAAACGTCATGTACCGTCTAGTATTACCAACCTGTTTACTCAAAATCCTCATCATATTAGATAACACATAAATCTCTATACAAATCGTATTTATTTCAAACTATATTTATATTTATGGATAGATATATCTCAAAGTAAAACATTTTGAAAAAGAGTAATAAGTATCATGCAAAAGAACTTACGAATTCTAAACCCAATTTGAAAAATCATAAAAATAATAAAATTTAACATTTTCAGTCAAAATTTATATAGTGTCTTACTCCTCTTATACGAGTTATATGTACAAAATTTCATATCCAATTTCATTACCAAATGGTACAAATTTATTGTTCTTCATCAACCATTTTCAACTCAGGTTTATGAACCTCATTTTACATACACCAATTTGGAAAAATCATATAAATTAAAAAATAAAATATTTGCAACTAAAATTTTTATAGTAACTTTAAATATTAGTAAAGATTCTTTATGCCAAATTTCATAGTCAAATTCACTACCAATTGGTACATATTTGTTATTCTTCATCATCCATTTTCTGCTATGTTCTGAAAATCTCAGTTTTCATATACCCAACTTGAAAAAATCATAAATATTCAAAATTTAACATTTTTAACTCAAAATTTTAACAGTAGCTTTGAATATGGATGTAGTTTATCTGCACAAAATTTCAAAGCCATAAAGTCTACAAATTGGTACAGATTTGTAGTTCTTTAACAACCATTTTCAGCATAGGTTAGAAAAATGCCGATTTTCATATATCCATTTTGAAATAATCATAAAAATTCAAAATTTAACATTTTTAAATCAAAAATTTTACATAAGCTTTTTATATCATTGTAGTTCACATGTACAAAATTTCAAGGCCAAAATCCTAACCAATTGTTACAGATCTTATGCTCTTTGACAACTATTTTGAGCTCATGTCTGAAAATCTTAATTTTCAAACCCGAGACAATTCAACATACATGAAACATGCATTTCAATTGCATTAGCATTATCAATTCACTATTCCATTGCCTCATCATAAAATTATTTCCACCAAAGTAAATTTAGAATTTCTATTCAATTTTAACTGTCATTATTTTAACAACACAAAATGACATAGGGGAAGGAAGATAATAATCAAACATACCTAAAGATTTCATCTGTAGGCCTAAGACAAGAATATCAAACTATGAAATTGAACAAAAATTGAATTTTCACTCACCTAAAACTCCAAAAGTAATCCTTAAAGCTCTGGAATTCCAGCTAGCTTTTGATTGTTATCCTTTATCCTTTCCAATTAATAATAGCAGCGAATCCTTTCTTCAATTACCAATATTGATTTTTCTATGAAGGAGAAAATTGATTTCTTTATTTTTCCCCTTTCTTACTTTTTATTTTTCTCGTTTCTGGGAGAGAGTGAAAGTACATATATTGTAAGGAAATGGAAAATAAGAGTGGGAAGGATTTTTATCTTTAGCCCCCTCCCTAGATGATTCCTAATGAAAATCTTCATTTTTCCTCTTTCTTTATTTTCTTTTCTTTTCGAACTTAATGATTATGATTTGTCTCGTTAGGAGATGTTTTGTTTTTCCATGCTTATTATGTTAGTTTCTAGAGTTTTCCTACATATTGTAAAAATAATATTTGTTATTTATTTTTATTTTCTTTTATAATCTTTTCCTTTCTTTTCTTTTTATGAAAAATTAACATAAAATCTTCTTTTTACCTTACTTTACACACATTCTAACATTTACTGAACTTCTTTTTTTTCTTTCCCCATAGCTTAAAACATAGCACGAAAACATTATTTTATATTATTTAACTAACACATATAACAATGAACACACTTTCGGAAATTAAACAATTTTTTTCATTAATGTTCCACTTTTCTAATTACATCAAAATTTGTCTTTTTATTCCATGCAAGGGATTTATTCACCACTTTAACTAATTTATAATCATAATTATTATTTTTCATTTCTTTCACAATCATTCTTTATGAACACATAAATACATTTTTCCCAAAAGTTCATTCACTAAAATAAATTTCATTATGCAATCTAGACGATGCAATTCTTCACATTAACTATGCAAAGATATTTTATTAGTTAACATTTTTTCCCCCTCATCCTTAATAATATTATCTTTCAAAAAAAAAAATTCTCTTCGAAATGTCTAATTTTTTTTACTAAATTTACTACTGGATTCCCAATTTAGTATCACTAAAAAATGGGTTGTTATAGACTTCCCCTTACAAAAATTGCGTCCTCACAATTTCAACGTAAGGGGTATATCTATAACTTAATAATAGATTTGGATTTTTGTTTAGGTATGTACAACTATTATTATATTATGGGAGTGATACTTCAAAATATACAGACACGTATGATGTTTCTACTATCTTGTGCTCATCCATATTCTACATATATTTTATACTATGTCAAACCTGGCCCTGATACCAAAAATGTAACACCCGGCCCCTATACCCATATTAACCAAGAGCAATACTAAGTATTACTTATACGATAGGGCTAAATGCTGCACTCATTCCTTTGAACGAACACTTGCATGAAAATTTCAAATCTCTCAACTTACCATTCGTGCTCAGTCTAGGTTCAAAGTAATGGTATAAGAAAATTTCCCAAGTTACATAGTACAAAATACAATAGAATCAATCGCAGTACAATGACAACAGCAGAATGCATTATACATATCATAATAGTGATGTCTGTAATAAATATTACATAATATATAATATCACTCCAAAATACATAATAGCATACATGCCATAATAAACTACTAGCTACTGGTAGGTCGAAAGTTGCATACTCCCAAACCCCAAAACGTGGAAAATGATAAGAGTGATGCTACAGTCCCCGCAAACCTAACCTACAAACAATCCTTAACTTGACCCGAAGATTGTAAAACAAATCACATGGGTCAGACTATGTTTAGTGTGAGTGAAGTTGAATCTATAGATAGTAAACAATAATGTTTGTCACGTTGAATAACATGATAGAAAAGAATGAAACCAAATGTCAATTATATAAATCATTATGACGCGTAATTCATATAATCATATATAAAAGAATAGATCGATTAATAAATCCAATCGTGGTATCATATATAAGTCAATAGGATACCATCAATTTTCCAACATGATAAAAGTAAACTGAGGCATGATATCGCATATAAATCAATACGGTACTAACACAATCACCAAATAAATGATAAGAATAAATCTATGCAGAGAATCATGTACAAACCAAAATTGTAACGACCTGCTGGAATTCGACGCTCGAATTTCGACAATAATGCATAAATCCTGTACCACTTGCCAAAACCTAAGTATCGAAAATATAGATAGTTATTAGAAAGAAATTAAATTGTGAGGTAAGAAAGAAAGTTAGAATAGAAGAAAAAAGAAGAAACACAACAGGATCAGAGTCTCACATCGCAGCGGAACAAAATATAGTATAGAAATAAGTCTTTATTAAGAGCTTAAAAAAATACTTACAATCATCAAAGTACATCACATATCTGGACAGTTATATTAATCTGTCCTCATATACAACATGTAGCGGAATAACAACTGTATATCATACGTCTAAACATCTCCAGCTCGTCTCTTCATAGCATCCGCAAACCTGAACCTGTACAACCCGGTCTAACCCAAGCATCACAAATGCCGGATCAGTCTTTAAAACTAGAGTGAGAAAAACTGGACAAGTTTAAGGGTATCATCCAACTTGAATTTAAAGTCAAAATTTCTTTTCGAAAAAGAAGGACTATCATAAGACCAATCCACACATACCTTACGATAACCCAAAACATTTTTGAAATCAATATGTATTCTGATATTATAATAATGTCTAAGGTAAAACAAACAAAATAAACTCTAGGTCAGTCATGGGACTGGTGTGAGTAAACTCCAACCATTGGATTTAACTTTCAAAATCCTTTCAAAAGAAATAATAATCATAAAACCGATCCACACATAAACGCAGATAGTTTTTACCTTATGATAACCAAATATATTTTTGATATCAAAATCTAATGATATTATAATAGTGTCTAAATCAAACAAATAGTAATCTCTAGGAACGCCTGCATCTCATGCTCCATATATAATATAAAATCAAAAACTGCAGGGCACTTACTGGTGATTGGATTCCGACTATGACAAGGTATGGAACCACCTTCCGATTCGTGTACACTAGAGAGAATACACTGGGGTTCAACAAGAACATCTTGCAACCTGGCCACACATGGTTGGCCACTCATTTAACTTCAGTGTATCGAGCATATTATCACCTACGGTTGTAATGAGAAACCATTACCGAAAGCATACAACAACAAATAGAATAAGAAGCAAATGAAATTTCTCTAGATCAGGTGATAATATCCCTAATGGGAATGACCCACTTGGCCATGCTGCCAGCCCGATTTCTGTCATTTCCTAAGAGATGAATACATTGGGGTTCAACAAGAACATCTTACAATCCAGGCAAAACATGACTGGCCCCTTGCTTTATCTGAGAGTTTCAAATATATCATTACCACGATTGAGGGCCATCCAACCGAACCGATAGTATACAAATAAAATAAAGGGACAACTAAAGGCATTTGATTTCTTTTGATCAAGTAATGACATACCCTTTTAATGAGTGCGACCCACATAGCCATGCGACCTAACCGATTTTAACCATTTTCCGGTTGATGAGGCTTGAGGTCAAAATTAATTCATTAATTAATTAATTTATTAACCATTTCCCCATTCAAATAATTGTGATATAAAAATAAACAATAAATTTCGAGGAATCCAATCGGATTCCTCCAACCTGTTCTTCCCTGCATCCAGATATGTTAATAATTCATTTCATACAATAATATATCATTTGCAGTAACACATATGAACAATCAGTTCAACTGATAACGGACAAATAACAACAACTCAAACATCCAATTAAATTTAATACATTTATATTATTATAAATGTAACCAACAAGGTAAGTTACTTCATTTGAAAAAAAAAATTATATCTAACAATTCTATGATTTTTGTTTGATGATAACAAATATATATTTATTATTGTAAATGTGTTTGTAATTGTATTGTTATACTAAATTACAGACAAAATATAATATTTATATTTAAATAGAATACAACTACACAAGAATTTAATATTATTCAAATAATATTTTATTTAAATATAATATTTTATTTCACCATTTCAATAGTACAAATTTATAACTTCACTATTTGTACATTTTATTGAAATACAATACATTACATTTCATATTATTTTTCATTTGTATACAATGCTCCTCACTACAGTAAACTGTTACATACACTCACTGACACAAACTCTTGTCTTTTGTCAACTTCACAGTCGGTTCGGTCTTCTGCTTACCTATCACAAAAAGAAACACACATAGAGTAATCTGGAACATAAATAATTTAATATTCTAGCAAATATAATTTTATTTTTAAAATTTGTTTGCCTTAGAATTTTGGTGTGTTTCTCATCATTTTTCGTGACTTGATCTGATTTATATGGACATCCATCTGTGTCTAAACAGTTTCTGATATTCACAGTAATACACTATAAATACCACAAGGTAGACATTGTCTGTAATGCTCATATATATATACATATATATATATATGTATATTCTCTGATTGTGAACAATACATGTATACACATACATGTGCATGTATATACACATACTTTTGTGTAGAGGCAATATGGTCAGAAAGGGACAAATATAAGGAATATAATGTGTCAGGTGAAGCTTGACAATATTTTCATGCCATAAGTATCCATGAAAACTCAAGCAACAAATATAAACACATATACATATACACATATGTGTATATATACATATGTATGTATATGGTGATACATGCACACACATAATGATGTACAGTGCTCAAGACTGTGAGAAACTGAGGAGCGGCCATGAAGACCAAGCTCGAACCGGTGCAAGAGCATGGAAGTCAAAACAATCCAAATTTGATGAAGCATGCAACAGTATGAAACATGGTGCAAGAGACAAATACATGCAAATGTCAAAGCGAGCCAAGTAGTCGAGCAACAATGAAATATAATACAAGTATGGCACAATGAACATGCCACATAGTCATGATGCTCAACAAACTCAAGTCAGCATTCAAAATATACATGTGCATGCAAATGAAATGATCACAGAAATGGACTATGCACAAGTCAAAGCAACACAACAATGAGAAGTGCAAATTGTTTTTAAATGTATACAACAAATCAGTTCAAGCCATTATGCATTGGCTCGAGAGTCCCAAAGAAACAGGAACTAAGCATGCAAGTTGTATGGATAACATAGTAAGCCAATGTGCATAAAGCAGAAATGATCAGACACACATAGAAAATACATGTGTGCTACGTATCAGTCCAGATTTGGTCTCAAGCACATATACAAGAGATATGCAGATTTCAAAATGGTAATCAGTCTCAAGGAAGATGCAAATTTCCAGTGCCAAGTGCGAACATGAGGTCACACACATATATGTATATACACGGTTGTACATATATATGCAGTGGAGAACCAATGACAGTTTCAAGTGAACAAGTTCATAGGACAAATTTATGATCAAGACGAACAAGTCAGGGTGGCGAATAAACAGGAAGGATGGTCAGAAGACAGGATAGATAAACTAGTGTAAAAGTCGAGCCAAAGCAAACGATCATGTATGTTCATATCAGGAACAAACTCAGCACAAAAAAAATATATGGAATTTTCGGCTATGCAAAACTCAGGGTGTTCAAATGAGTAGTAAAAAACTGGCAAGACTTTTAATGATTCCAGATATGTACATATATTACAAGTATTGGAAATCTACATGAATCCCTTTTTTTGGCAAATGATAAATTGATAAGTTTTTCAAGTATGCAAGTTTGGCAAGTATGAAATCAAGGGGGCCACAAATAATTTCCAAAATTACTCATATTGATCAAAACCGATTCATTCGTACTAGATTTCAACCACAAGTGATTCATGGCAACAATCAAGCAAGTATTAATCACGCAATTATTTTTGGACAAAAGCAATATCATTTTTATTTCTAGGAATTCATTTACAAGGCAACAAATCAAAAAATTACGCAAGGAAATTCAAGCGACCACAAACAACATCTCTTATTGTAATAACCCGGAAAAAGTGAACCAGTTTAAAATTTTTAAATTAAGTTATTACCAAAGAATTTGAATAATTGAAATAGAATATTTCAAAAAAATATAGAATTGGGTATGGTATGGTAGTTTGAAATTTTGAATACAAACTTTGTCTGACTGTACCGGGTGGAAAATATAACGGATTTTAACGAAACTGAAAATATTTAAATCTGTTTATCAATACCTTTCTAACGAATCTGAAAAAACGAAGTTTCATAGCGGGAATCAAAAGTTATGGCCAAATGAATTTTCAGAAAGGTCGTTGTATAACATATTTAGCCCTTGAAAATTGAGATTTTGCATACGACCTCGAAATTCGACGAAACCACTTTAGCCCTTGAAAAATAATATCTTTTTCGTTCTTTAACGAAATTTGATGAAACAGGAGACACCGTGACCGCAAGGAGGCTCTCTACATTCTAGAAGAAGCCGCGGATTTTTCTGACCTTCCTACGACTTTTAGCACTGCAATAACCAATGTGAGGAATCTAAATTATTTGTGTGAATGAAATCGCGTTGTATAAATTATATAAGCGAAGTGTAAATTATATACGCATTGTATACCTCATGTACATGTGTTGTATAAGTTATATTAGCGATGTATAAATTATACAAGCGTTGTTTGAAACATATATGCTTTGAATTGTGATGAAATGCAAGTGAATTATTATATTATATATATATATATATATACTCCCCTCGTCCACAGACCATGGACGATATTTATTGCTTGTGATTGACGTGATGTCATATGGTATGACGAATGGTTGGAAATAATTGTTTGTGGTTGATATTGTGGTTGAAAAATACCCTCTTGTGGTTGAAACAAAATAGAATAGGATTGTGGAATTGAAAATAAAACATGCCGCCAGCGTGCGAACTAGATGCATGATCCCCATTGTCAAAAACCGCGAGGTTTTAAGGTAGAGCGAGGAGCCGTACTAGGGACGGTCCCGGTTTTAACTACCCTGCCGTTATGCTGCCGAAATTTTCTGAAATATTTATGTGTTAGAATAATTTTCATTCGTTGAAATAAATTATACAAACTATATAGAATATTCATGTGTTGAGTTGCAATTCATTCGTTGGATTGAAATTCATGTGTTGAATATTATTTGAATTTAAACAAATGGCTTTAGCGATAAAAATCACATTTTTATATATATACAAACTATATAGAATATTCATGTGTTGAGTTGCAATTCATTCGTTGGATTGAAATTCATGTGTTGAATATTATTTGAATTTAAACAAATGGCTTTAGCGATAAAAATCCCATTTTTTTATATATATACAAACTATATAGAATATTCATGTGTTGAGTTGCAATTCATTCGTTGGGTTGAAATTCATGTGTTGAATATTATTTGAATTTAAACAAATGGCTTTAGCGATAAAAATCACATTTTTATATATATACAAACTATATAGAATATTCATGTGTTGAGTTGCAATTCATTCGTTGGATTGAAATTCATGTGTTGAATATTATTTGAATTTAAACAAATGGCTTTAGCGATAAAAATCACATTTTTATATATATACAAACTATATAGAATATTCATGTGTTGAGTTGCAATTCATTCGTTGGATTGAAATTCATGTGTTGAATATTATTTGAATTTAAACAAATGGCTTTAGCGATAAAAATCCCATTTTTTTATATATACAAACTATATCGAATATTCATGTGTTGAATTGCAATTTGTTCGTCAAGTTGAAATTCATGTGTTGAATGTTATCATCTTTTAAAAATAAAATGAATCGACAATAAAAACTACACCTTTATTGTAAATATGAAGTCTTAAAAATACACACGTGTCGAATAAATATTTTTGATGATAAAAATATTTCTTTTATCATGTATACGCTTAGAAAAAAAATACACACGTGTTGAAATAAATAATAGTTTGCTAGAAATATTATTATTAGCCTTGTTCTGCATATATATACATGTGTTGAACAGGAAAAATGGATAGCTGTAGAGTAAAGAAATTATTTGCGTGCCCGACAAATAGGTAAACCTTGATGAGTTGGCTGCGCAATTTTATTTATATATCAACTCCTGTGAGTGCCATTGGATGCGGAGTGCTGGTTATTCTGTGTGAAATAATAAATAACGCCATAGGATAGTAACAATTAATTTTGAACTACACTACATGGCATACTTCATGACGATAGGCATACTTCATCATATTCCACATAAGAAATTGGAGCTTGTGTGACGAGGTGGAAGATATACCATACAAGCAAGAGGCTTGTATGGCGATGATTATATACTACAGGTTGAACTGATGACTGATATGGACTATATAAAATATAACGATAAATCGCCAGATTAATAAAAACCCCACACGGGTCTGGAGTTGACAATAATCACGTCGCTCTAGTTATTAGATACGGCACATGGACTATTTATTTCCACACGGAAACGGGGTGACGGGAATTTATTCTCTGGAGTGATTGTCAGTACATGCTCCCCCGTAAACACCAGAATATATCAATATAAATATGTGAATGCTTTTTAGGATTTATTGGGTACCTAATACGGACCAATAAATTTCCAAACCCCTCCCCGTACAAAGGAGTTTATGGCGAAATTTTTCGAAATATTAAGGCGTTAGTGAAATATTTGAAGTGAAAACGAAGTTGAAAATATAGTATGAACTATAGTTGAAATTATAGAATGAACTATATATATATATATATATAAGTATAATTAAAGGAAATAGAGGCCGTGCAGTTCGTGTTTCGGAATCGTAATTTGAAATGATTAGTGCGAGGAATCCGACCATCGGATTTTCCCGAAACCGCAACCGCTGGGTTCGCCTTGGAAATATCTTTCCAACGACACTAACCTTGTAAAAATCCAACGGTTGGATGGTCCGGAATGTTTAATTCAAATCTGAAGGAAAACAGCGCCAGAATCATTTATATTTATATATAAATATAAATATAATTAAATTAAATCAAATAACGACGCTGCAGTTCGAATTTTGAAACCGTAACTTCAAACGACTAGTGTGGAAGATCCGACCGTCGGATTCTCACGAAACTGGAACCGTTGGGTTCGCTTTGGGAATATCTTCCCACTGATATAGACTTTGTAGAAATCCAACGGTTAGATTTTCCGATATGTGTAAAACAAATTAGGGGAAAAACAGCGCCAGTGCCACGGCACGACATGAAACGTCGTTTAATTAAATATGGCCATTTTTAAATAAATAAAAATGGCGAAAAATCGTTATAAAATATTATAAGCAACATTGATTGCAAATAAACTAATTGGGCTTGAATTGTTTGGTATTTGATGGTTGTTTGTGTTTGACGCGAAAATAACACTAAAGAACCGAAAGATGGATGTCGAATAACATAACCATAAAAAGAATCGATTTAAATTCTAATGACGTGAATTATTTGAAAAGGCCGAGCTAACCCTCATTTCAAATAATTTATCGAGCGATTCGAATTGGAAAATGCAAAGACGATTCAAGACCGACGATCTTCGTATCGGTTGGATGGGCGCTACTGAGGTTCCTGACCGGAGTAGCTACCGGAAAGGGACGGAAGTAGTAGCCGTCCGAACGTATGTGTTGATTGGACGGATATACGAGGAATTTGACGCCTCCGGTTTTGTTCAGACCCAGAACGGACTTGTAAATGGACTGTGTGTCTGACATTGGATTTTGTTCTATACTGATTGATCTCTGTTAAATATATATCTGTTTGGCGGCGGAGAATTTATTCTTTTTCTTAACGCCCTTCTCTGAGACATACGAGCTCAGTGGTTATATATCGATGGAAATCAATCGTATGGAGTGGACTGCCTATGTGGCATGCCAAGATGCTGTGATCAAGGCTTCTGTTGTAAAGCAAAGTCTTGTGGATGATGATCAAAGCCCGGTCTACGTGGCCTAGCTTTGTGTATTTCGTAGATTCGCGAGCCTCACACCCCGGTATGAGTTAAAAACGGGATACGGACTGCAGGGAGAGCACGACGTTTCTTTCTAGCCATGGTGGTGTCAGTGACTTACCAGCCCTGACATATATATCTACTTTTCACCTTTGTGGTTGTTGGAATGCGAGGCGCCTCGATTATAGGTCTGTAAGGACCGGGAAACGTGTGTTCATGAATTGCCAATCCTCAAACGTAAGAGAGGACCGGCCCTGAAGCATCCAGGGGTTACCCAGAGTGCGTAGTCCTGAGGCATTTGCTAGAGTGTCTCGAAGCGGAGAGGAGCTTGCCCCTTGCCTCGACTCATGACGGAAATCCAATTTCCATTACGAAATAACGGACTTGATTGTAGAACTAGTATGGCGACATAGTATATGGTAGCTATGCCGTCTATGATTGATATTTATGATGCTATTCGTTTTTGAAACATATATGCACTAGTAATAATATCAAATGATTTCGCTTTATACGTATCAAGCATATTTGGCTATTATAAGGTAAAACTCTATCCTCCGGCTTGCGTTGCATTGTGTGATGGGACTTGAGTCTTATAATGGCTTCATTCTTTCTAAAAGCATTGCGTTGTTTTAAAAGAATTTACTTTGTTTTAAATGCACTAGCAATCACTGGAGTAAACCCGTTCCGCGAAAGTGGCGTGGTCCTATGATTTGCTATTACTGTTGTTTAACTGTTAAATAGATTCCTCATACCAGTCCCCATGACTGACTCGTTGTTTGTTTCACTTTGCAAACGCGGGTGCCCTTATTTTCACACGGGCAGCCTAGTACACAGGTGACAGGTTGTTTTTGGCTCTGCACTGCTGCATAAGGTGCATTTTTGGCTCATGGCGAGGCTGACTTCACAGAGATGACTTTGACATTTTTCCGCCATTATCGTACTATATGTATATGTATTCCGCCTTCGGCGATGTAGACTGATACCCTTATTATGTCTCACTGCATGTATGTATTCCGCCTCTGGCGATGATGACTGATCACTTTCCTTTTATTTACTAAGTTATATCCCACGCTATGTTATTCTGATGTTATTACATGTTGTGATTCCGCTGTCATATCCATGTAAAATTATTCTATTTATTGTTTCTGCTATTATCTGTTCTCTGCTATGATGATTAATGTGTTATATTCCAATGATTATCCTTAATACCGCCCCTCGGATTTTGGGATCGTCACAGTTGGTATCAGAGCTTTGGTTAACCTTAGTTCCGGGATCTAACACATTAAACACCTCGTCAGAATAGAATCAGTAGTGTTCTAATGCGAGTAGCTTGTTAGAGATAGGATTAGCAATATCCTAGAATGAGCTAAGCAGATTAGCAAAACAATTTGATCAGTACATCATCATTATCTTTCCTTGTATTCCCCTGCTTTATCATTTATGAAAATTATCAAATCTGTGAGCTTGACTCTTTTCTTGCTTATACAGTAATCTCTTAGATGGCTACATGAGGAGCAGCAGTTAGAGGAGGCCGTGGAGCCCGAGGAGATGCAGTAGGAGGACGGGGGAATATCCCCGTAGTTGTGGAAGGCCCTATTGTTCAGCCACCAGCACCCGAAGACTTTGAGCTAGATAAAGTAGCGAAGAGGAACAGGAATCTTAGGGGAAAACCTTTTACTGGCACTGGTACAGTGACCGAGGCAATAGCTTGGTTGAAGACCTGTGAGAAAATCTTTGAAGGCATGGGTATGGGAACCAACAACAAAGCTCGACTTGGCATTTGGCTCCTTCAGGAGGAAGCAGAGCTGTGGTGGGATGCCATTACCTCAGAGGATGCAGCTGGTACTATCAGAACTTGGGAGCAATTCAAAACTATGTTCAATGAGAAGTTTGTACCGGAACAGGCTCTAGAGAGGATGCGAGAGCAGTTTGCTAATCTCCAGCAAGGGGATCTCTCTATTCAGGACTATCTAAATAAGTTCACTCAGTTGTCGCGCTATGCTCCAGAGCTGATTTTGACCAACAAAGCAAAGAACAAGAGATTCATATTTGGGCTGAAGCGCAAGTACCATGATAGAGCTATGAGCAACATCAAACTCTCCTTTTCAGAATTAGTAGAGATGGCTTGCAATTATGAAGACATGGATGAAAGGCACGCTAGCCAAGACCGTGCCAAAAGCCAAGCTGGAAATAAGCGCAAGGCTTCAACAGATCAACCCGAATCTAGCATTACCGTGACCGCTACTCAGAAACCTGGAAAGATCCCGAAAGGAAATTGCTACAACTGCCATAAGAAGGGGCACTATAGCAGGAACTGTCCTCTGAAGCAGAATGCACAGGTGGCTCATGTGTATGACGGGAAGACCCCGCCAGCTACCACCGATGGATCAGGTAAACCCGACGTCTTGGGAGGTACCCTTACCATTAAAAATATTCCTGTTTCTGTACTTTTTGATACTGGTGCATCACGTAGCTTCATTTCTGGTAACCTTGTTCACAAATTAAAATTGAAACGAAGAAAGCTTAAAGAACCAATTAAAGTTCGAAAACCAATAGGAAGCTCTGTTAGTCTCAGTTCATACAGTAGAGTGCCTATCTCTTATTCTTGCTACAAGTTCTCCTTTGATTCGATTGTTATGGACCTTTCCGAATTTGATGTTATACTGGGGCTGGACTGGTTGACAAAATATAAGGCCGAAGTTAGATGTGCCGAAAGAATCGTTAAAGTCGAAACGAAGCTTGGACCTATATATATACCATGTCATGGCTCAGAAATTAATAGAACGGAATTTTGGTCTTCTTTAGAAGTTACTCCCCCTTCATTAGAAAAGATACCGGTCGTTAAAAACTATGCGGATGTGTTTGAAGAAGTAGAAAACTTGCCGCCGCAAAGAGAAATTGAATTTAGGATAGATCTAATTCCTAACGCCCGACCAGTGGTACATCCAATTGGAAGAATGGCCCCGAAAGAAAAAGAAGAGTTAAGTAGTCAAACCCGAGAATTGCTTTGGAAAGGTCTGATCAGACCGAGCTTTTCAGCATGGGGAGCCGCAGTAGTATTTGTCCCGAAATCAGACGGTACTCTAAGACTTTGTGTTGATTACCGAGATCTCAATAAGCAGACACTGAAGAACAAATATCCCTTGCCCCGAATAGACGATCTGCTAGATCAATTAAATGGAGCAACTGTATTCTCCAGAATGGACCTAGCTACAGGTTTCCACCAATTACGTATAGCCGAAGACTGTGTTCCTTTAACAGCCTTCAGGGGTCCCGATTTATTCTACGAATGGTTAGTAATGCCGTTCGGCTTGTGTAACGCTCCGGCATACTTCGTCAATCTTATGAACAAAGTGTTCCGTGGTGTGTTGAATAAATTTGTTCTAGTCTTCATCGATGACATTTTAATCTACTCCAAGTCGGAAGACGAACATGCAAAACATTTAGAACAAGTGTTGAAAATTCTAAGGAGAAATGTCTTGAAAGCTAAATTTTCTAAGTGTGTCTTCTGGCAGAATGAAGTTAAATTCCTAGGCCATGTCGTATCAAAAGAAGGAATTGCTATGGACCCAAGCAAAATTACAGCGATTCAGAACTGGAAACAACCTACTACTCCCACTGAAGTTCGAAGTTTCCTTGGATTGGCTAGCTACTATCGGAAATTCGTTCAGGATTTTTCAAAGATATCAGGAGTATTGACAAAGCTTACAAAGAAGCATGAGAAATTCAAATGGACTCCCGAATGTGAAGAAGCTTTCCAGGAGCTGAAACTGAAGTTGACAATTGCTCCAGTATTGACCAATATAGAAGGTAACCAAGACTTGACTGTATGGACAGACGCTTCTATTAGAGGGCTAGGCGCAGTGTTAATGCAAAAAGGCCAAGTGATCGCTTATGCCAGCCGTCAGCTGAAGCCGCATGAAAGGAACTATGCAACTCATGATCTTGAGTTATTAGCTATCGTGTTTGCTTTAAGAATCTGGAGGCATTATTTACTGGGCGAGAAGTTCGAACTATTTACCGATCATCAATCCTTGAAATATCTATTCACTCAGAAAGATCTAAACTTGAGACAACAACGTTGGTTAGAATTCCTTGCGGCATACGATTTTGAAATTCTATACACTCCAGGGAAAGCCAATGTTGTAGAAGATGCGCTCAGCAGAAAGAATGAAATCATCGCCAGTTTTGTCATCACGTCTTCATTAATAGACAGGATCTCGACCCTTCAGAAAGACGATTAATTTATTCAAAGAATCAGTCAGAGAGTCAAAGGGGGTGAATCCACAAGTTTCCGACTAGATGACAAAGGAGTTCTTAGATTAAAGGGCAGGATTTGCATCCCGAATCTTCCAGAGCTCAGAAGAGAAATACTTGATGAGTGCCACAAATCCAAATTGAGTATCCATCCCGGTGTGAGCAAAATGTATAACGATATCAAATGCACATTCTGGTGGAGGTCAATGAAAAGAGATATCTCATTATATGTTAGCAGGTGCCCCACTTGTCAGCTAGTTAAGAGTGATCAGCAGAAATTGGCTGGATTATTACAACCCTTGGAAATTCCAGGATGGAAGTGGGAACAAATCTCTATGGATTTCATTGATGGATTGCCTCGGACTAGAAAAGGAAACGACAGTATATGGGTAATCGTAGATCGCTTCACGAAGACTGCCCATTTCATACCTGTCCGATCCAACAGAACGGCTCAAAGTCTAGCACGGATTTACTTCAAAGAAATAGTTAAACTACATGGAGTGCCGCTCAATATAGTCAGCGATAGAGATCCCCTATTTACTAGCAAATTCTGGGAAGCGTTCCAGGAAAATTGGGAACCAAATTGAATCTAAGCACCGCTTATCACCCTCAGACAGACGGCCAAACGGAGCGGGTGAATAGAATTCTAGAAGATTTATTGCGGGCTTGCGTTATCGATTTTGGAGGCTCATGGGAAGATCACTTACATCTAGCCGAATTCTCTTACAACAATAGCTATCAAGCAAGTTTGGGAATGTCTCCATTTGAAGCATTATACGGTAGACCGTGCAGATCTCCCGCATGTTGGGTAGAACCTGGCAACAGACTTGTGTTAGGGCCCGATATGATTCAAGAAGCATCGGATAAAGTCGATTTCATTAAGAAGCGATTGAAAACCGCACAGAGCCGACAGAAAAGTTATGCTAATGCGAGAAGAAGGGATATATCATTTGCCGTTGGCGATTATGTTTATTTAAGAGTTTCTCCAATGCGGGGAGTAATCAGATTTGGCAAGACTGGGAAGTTGGCACCGAGATTTATTGGTCCCTTTCCTATACTTGAACGAATTGGAACTCTTGCATATAGGGTTTCATTACCTAATTGGTTGCCGGGTATACATGATGTGTTCCACGTGTCTCAACTCAGAAAACATGTTCATGATCCAGATCTTGTTGTGGAAGAAGCAGCGCAACATGATATTGACGTAACTCCAGAATTAGCACTCAGAAGAGAGCCATTAAAGATAGTTGGCAAAGAAACTAGAGAGCTAAGGAGGAAAAAGATTCATTTAGTCAAAGTGCAGTGGAGTAGTGATCCTAGAGACTGTACTTGGGAGACTGAGGAAAGCATTAAACAAGCCTATCCCAAATGCAGAGTGGACATCTCTGACTAACTCCGGTGCAAGGTACCTTTACAATACTTTGCATTTACATTTTATTTCCTGCTTAGCTGTTATTTCCTTTTCGAGGACGAAAAGTTTTAAGTGGGGGAGATTGTAATAACCCGGAAAAAGTGAACCAGTTTAAAATTTTTAAATTAAGTTATTACCAAAGAATTTGAATAATTGAAATAGAATATTTCAATAAAATATAGAATTGGGTATGGTATGGTAGTTTGAAATTTTGAATACAAACTTTGTCTGACTGTACCGGGTGGAAAATATAACGGATTTTAACAAAACTGAAAATATTTAAATCTGTTTATCAATACCTTTCTAACGAATCTGAAAAAACGAAGTTTCATAGCGGGAATCAAAAGTTATGGCCAAATGAATTTTCAGAAAGGTCGTTGTATAGCATATTTAGCCCTTGAAAATTGAGATTTTGCATACGACCTCGGAATTCGACGAAACCACTTTTGTTGGGTCCGGGATGTCAAATTATTGCTAAGTTTCAAATTTCATAATTTTTGAATCTAGTATGTGAGCGGGGCAAAAGATAATGTGATTGGTCAAATTCTGTTAAAATGGGTCGACCTAAAAATGCCCGTTTTTCAAACGAGCTCAGAATTCGACGAAACTGGTTTTGTTAGGACCGTATCGTCAAAACAAAGCTAGATTTATTTTTCTGGAATTTTTCGATTCAGTTTGTGGCCCTGGCAAATTGAAATGTACGTTTAAATTAAATATCGAATGATTTATATTTTAATTTGAAAAATAACTGACTGTAACAGTCGAAATGGCCAACGAAACATATCCCATTGTGTCCGGAATGGGGGTATTTAGCTAGGGGCGACAGTCGTTGGGTTTAAAAAGGAGTCCATTTGCAACAACACTATTTAAAACTTCTTATAAAGCTCTGGCCAATAGGAAATTTTCTTTTATATAAAAAAAAATAACGAACGAAACCCTAGCCGCTAGCGATATTGGACGACTCAGAGGGCTCGAAACTTCCAGTCGATTTTGCCGCCGCCTCAGGCGATTTCGCCGCCGCCGCCTGTTGAAGCTTCTGACCGCCTTCGCCTCCTCTACCCATCCGACCAAGCCACGCCTCCATCCATCAACCGTAGGCGTCGGAATTCGACCAGAAAGTCGCGCCTTTCAGAGCGCCTCCGCGACGCACACAAGCCACCGAACGCATCGCCACCACCGCCGATCTGGAGGTGGTTCGTAGCTCTCTGACGCAGCGTGGTCTGATCGAAGCATCGTGGTACGATTTGGCTTAAAAATCGAGACCTAGTTTCGAAGTTTTAAAAACTTTTCTGATGTAAAATTCTGAAATGAAAATAACACTTTTAAGTGTTGCAAAACTTTGAAAAATAATATCTTTGTCGTTCTTTAACGAAATTTGATGAAACAGGAGACACCGTGACCGCAAGGAGGCTCTCTACATTCTAGAAGAAACCGCGGATTTTTCTGACCTTCCTACGATTTTTAGCACTGCAATAACCAATGTGAGGAATCTAAATTATTTGTGTGAATGAAATCGCGTTGTATAAATTATATAAGCGAAGTGTAAATTATATACGCATTGTATACCTCATGTACATGTGTTGTATAAGTTATATTAGCGATGTATAAATTATACAAGCGTTGTTTGAAACATATATGCTTTGAATTGTGATGAAATGCAAGTGAATTATTATATTATATATATATATATATACTCCCCTCGTCCACAGACCATGGACGATATTTATTGCTTGTGATTGACGTGATGTCATATGGTATGACGAATGGTTGGAAATAATTGTTTGTGGTTGATATTGTGGTTGAAAAATACCCTCTTGTGGTTGAAAAAAAATAGAATAGGATTGTGGAATTGAAAATAAAACATGCCGCCTGCGTGCGAACTAGATGCATGATCCCCATTGTCAAAAACCGCGAGGTTTTAAGGTAGAGCGAGGAGCCGTACTAGGGACGGTCCCGGTTTTAACTACCCTGCCGTTATGCTGCCGAAATTTTCTGAAATATTTATGTGTTAGAATAATTTTCATTCGTTGAAATAAATTATACAAACTATATAGAATATTCATGTGTTGAGTTGCAATTCATTCGTTGGATTGAAATTCATGTGTTGAATATTATTTGAATTTAAACAAATGGCTTTAGCGATAAAAATCACATTTTTATATATATACAAACTATATAGAATATTCATGTGTTGAGTTGCAATTCATTCGTTGGATTGAAATTCATGTGTTGAATATTATTTGAATTTAAACAAATGGCTTTAGCGATAAAAATCCCATTTTTTTATATATATACAAACTATATGGAATATTCATGTGTTGAGTTGCAATTCATTCGTTGGGTTGAAATTCATGTGTTGAATATTATTTGAATTTAAACAAATGGGTTTAGCGATAAAAATCACATTTTTATATATATACAAACTATATAGAATATTCATGTGTTGAGTTGCAATTCATTCGTTGGATTGAAATTCATGTGTTGAATATTATTTGAATTTAAACAAATGGCTTTAGCGATAAAAATCACATTTTTATATATATACAAACTATATAGAATATTCATGTGTTGAGTTGCAATTCATTCGTTGGTTTGAAATTCATGTGTTGAATATTATTTGAATTTAAACAAATGGCTTTAGCGATAAAAATCCCATTTTTTTATATATACAAACTATATCGAATATTCATGTGTTGAATTGCAATTTGTTCGTCAAGTTGAAATTCATGTGTTGAATGTTATCATCTTTTAAAAATAAAATGAATCGACAATAAAAACTACACCTTTATTGTAAATATGAAGTATTAAAAATACACACGTGTCGAATAAATATTTTTGATGATAAAAATATTTCTTTTATCATGTATACGCTTAGAAAAAAAATACACACGTGTTGAAATAAATAATAGTTTGCTAGAAATATTATTATTAGCCTTGTTCTGCATATATATACATGTGTTGAACAGGAAAAATGGATAGCTGTAGAGTAAAGAAATTATTTGCGTGCCCGACAAATAGGTAAACCTTGATGAGTTGGCTGCGCAATTTTATTTATATATCAACTCCTGTGAGTGCCATTGGATGCGGAGTGCTGGTTATTCTGTGTGAAATAATAAATAACGCCATAGGATAGTAACAATTAATTTTGAACTACACTACATGGCATACTTCATGACGATAGGCATACTTCATCATATTCCACATAAGAAATTGGAGCTTGTGTGACGAGGTGGAAGATATACCATACAAGCAAGAGGCTTGTATGGCGATGATTATATACTACAGGTTGAACTGATGACTGATATGGACTATATAAAATATAACGATAAATCGCCAGATTAATAAAAACCCCACACGGGTCTGGAGTTGACAATAATCACGTCGCTCTAGTTATTAGATACGGCACATGGACTATTTATTTCCACACGGAAACGGGGTGACGGGAATTTATTCTCTGGAGTGATTGTCAGTACATGCTCCCCCGTAAACACCAGAATATATCAATATAAATATGTGAATGCTTTTTAGGATTTATTGGGTACCTAATACGGCCCAATAAATTTCCAAACCCCTCCCCGTACAAAGGAGGTTATGGCAAAAAAATTCGAAATATTAAGGCGTTGGTGAAATATTTGAAGTGAAAACGAAGTTGAAAATATAGTATGAACTATAGTTGAAATTATAGAATGAACTATATTTATATATATAAATATAAGTATAATTAAAAGAAATAGAGGCCGTGCAGTTCGTGTTTCGGAATCGTAATTTGAAACGATTAGTGCGAGGAATCCGACCATCGGATTTTCCCGAAACCGCAACCGCTGGGTTCGCCTTGGAAATATCTTTCCAACGGCACGAACCTTGTAAAAATCCAACGGTTGGATGGTCCAGAATGTTTAATTCAAATCTGAAGGAAAACAGCGCCAGAATCATTTATATTTATATATAAATATAAATATAATTAAATTAAATCGAATAACGACGCTGCAGTTCGAATTTTGAAACCGTAACTTCAAACGACTAGTGTGGAAGATCCGACCGTCGGATTCTCACGAAACTGGAACCGTTGGGTTCGCTTTGGGAATATTTTCCCACTGATATAGACTTTGTAGAAATCCAACGGTTAGATTTTCCGATATGTGTAAAACAAATTAGGGGAAAAACAGTGCCAGTGCCACGGCACGACCTGAAACGTCGTTTAATTAAATATGGCCATTTTTAAATAAATAAAAATGGCGAAAAATCGTTATAAAATATTATAAGCAACATTGATTGAAAATAAACTAATTGGGCTTGAATTGTTTGATATTTGATGGTTGTTTGTGTTTGACGCGAAAATAACACTAAAGAACCGAAAGATGGATGTCGAATAACATAACCATAAAAAGAATCGATTTAAATTCTAATGACGTGAATTATTTGAAAAGGCCGAGCTAACCCTCATTTCAAATAATTTATCGAGCGATTCGAATTGGAAAATGCAAAGACGATTCAAGACCGACGATCTTCGTATCGGTTGGATGGGCGCTACTGAGGTTCCTGACCGGAGTAATTACCGGAAAGGGACGGAAGTAGTAGCCGTCCGAACGTATGTGTTGATTGGACGGATATACGAGGAATTTGACGCCTCCGGTTTCGTTCAGACCCAGAACGGACTTGTAAATGGACTGTGTGTCTGACATTGGATTTTGTTCTATACTGATTGATCTCTGTTAAATATATATCTGTTTGGCGGCGGAGAATTTATTCTTTTGCTTAACGCCCTTCTCTGAGACATTCGAGCTCAGGGGTTATATATCGATGGAAATCAATCGTATGGAGTGGACTGCCTATGTGGCATGCCAAGATGCTGTGATCAAGGCTTCTGTTGTAAAGCAAAGTCTTGTGGATGATGATCAAAGCCCGGTCTACGTGGCCTATCTTTGTGTATTTCGTAGATTCGCGAGCCTCACACCCCGGTATGAGTTAAAAACGGGATACGGACTGCAGGGAGAGCACGACGTTTCTTTCTAGCTATGTTGGTGTCAGTGACTTACCAGCCCTGACATATATATCTACTTTTCACCTTTGTGGTTGTTGGAATGCGAGGCGCCTCGATTACAGGTCTGTAAGGACCGGGAAACGTGTGTTCAGGAATTGCCAATCCTCAAACGTAAGAGAGGACCGGCCCTGAAGCATCCCGGGGTTAACCAGAGTGCGTAGTCCTGAGGCATTTGCTAGAGTGTCTCGAAGCGGAGAGGAGCTTGCCCCTTGCCTCGACTCATGACGGAAATCCAATTTCCATTACGAAATAACGGACTTGATTGTAGAACTAGTATGACGACATAATATATGGTAGCTATGCCGTCTATGATTGATATTTATGATGCTATTCGTTTTTGAAACATATATGCACTAGTAATAATATCAAATGATTTCGCTTTATACGTATCAAGCATATTTGGCTATTATAAGGTAAAACTCTATCCTCCGGCTTGCGTTGCATTGTGTGATGGGACTTGAGTCTTATAATGGCTTCATTCTTTCTAAAAGCATTGCGTTGTTTTAAAAGAATTTACTTTGTTTTAAATGCACTAGCAATCACTGGAGTAAACCCGTTCCGCGAAAGTGGCGTGGTCCTATGATTTGCTATTACTGTTGTTTAACTGTTAAATAGATTCCTCATACCAGTCCCCATGACTGACTCGTTGTTTGTTTCACTTTGCAAACGCGGGTGCCCTTATTTTCACATGGGCAGCCTAGTACACAGGTGATAGGTTGTTTTTGGCTCTGCACTGCTGCATAGGGTGCATTTTTGGCTCATGGCGAGGCTGACTTCACAGAGATGACTTTGACATTTTTCCGCCATTACTGTACTATATGTATATGTATTCCGCCTTCGGCGATGTAGACTGATACCCTTATTATGTCTCACTGCATGTATGTATTCCGCCTCTGGCGATGATGACTGATAACTTTCCTTTTATTTACTAAGTTATATCCCACGCTATGTTATTCTGATGTTATTACATGTTGTGATTCCGCTGTCATATCCATGTAAAATTATTCTATTTATTGTTTCTGCTATTATCTGTTCTCTGCTATGATGATTAATGTGTTATATTCCAATGATTATCCTTAATACCGCCCCTCGGATTTTGGGATCGTCACACTTATTTCCATAATTCTCACAAATAACTATAGCCGAACCAAATTCAAGCAAGGTAACTCAAGCCAATATCACGCAACAAAATCAGATAAATCATTTATGTGAAATCAGAGAAGTTTGGTTTTATTTTCAAAAATAAACCCTATTTATACACGGCAATTCATCATAAGTAGTGAGATTGAAATCAAAACTCAAAGAAACAATTCAATAGCAAAATCGAATTATAATACTGAAATTGGTATCGATCGGCACCTAGATTCAATTGACCAAGACAAATCATCCTCAAATAACATCGGTGCAAACTTCCAGAGATCAAAGCTAAAATCGCAACTTGATTTTGGGCAAAGGGTTTTTGGAAATCCTAATTTAAAAGATCAGCCGCCATTTTTAATTCCCAAAGGAAAAGAGTAATCGAGCCATACAAATAACAACGCAAATGAAAGGGGCTGGGCCTTGTTTTTAAGTTAGAATAAAAAAGGGGGGTTTTAATTTGGTTTTTATTTTTAAGTATATTTTTTTAAACTCTTGTAAAGTCGACCATTTGTTTTCAAGTTTTTTTTTTGTAAAAACTAGGTTTACTAGTTATAGAATTTTAACTAGGGCTTACTAGCTATGGGTTTGTAGCTAGGGAAAAATCTGGTTTCGGGGACAGATATTAGTGCAGGGTTTTGAGCGTAGAATTAGATCAACAGCAGGGTTTGCGAGTGTACAAGACTACATAGGCGGTTAGTGAGGGAGTCGCGAGTTTATAAGTTTTATGTATGCGGGAGTTTTTTTTAATTCTAGTAAAAACTTTGGGGAATGTAGTAGTAGGCAGGGTTAGCCGAAGCTGGGTAAAATCTTTGTGTCATTTGCTTTCTTCAC
Organism: Allium sativum; assembly: GCA_030737875.1. Classification (NCBI taxonomy): domain Eukaryota; kingdom Viridiplantae; phylum Streptophyta; class Magnoliopsida; order Asparagales; family Amaryllidaceae; genus Allium; species Allium sativum. The sequence goes on from CM060910.1 coordinate 394,652,374, forward strand.
TTATTTACTCCTCTGTTATCTGTGCTGTAATTATTATTCTATGTTGTGATATTTATTAATATCTCGAATTAATTTAATAAACCCTATTCACCTCCCCTCTAGGGTTAATCTAGATCCAACAAGTGGTATCAGAGCAGGTAATTCATTAACTCTAGAATCATGGTGACCCCTAGTTGTCAGTCCATAGAGAGTCAGTCAAGTTGTATTCCAACTATTTTTAATAGTACATATTTTTTAAGTTGGAAATAAGGAATGTGCTCCTATTTAAAATCAGTTGATATTAAATGTCGGAATATTATTATAAATGGGTATGATATGGTTAATAGGAGTGATATTGGGTTTAATTTTTGTACTATTCATACTTTATATTCTTATATTGATGATGTTCAATTTAGCCTTATCTCCCATTGTTTAACTGCGTAGGAAATCTGGAATACTCTAGATACGAAGTATGGAAGAATTGGTAACAGTAGCTCAAAACCTAGAAATGTCAACTTGGATTCAGATCTGTGCTTGAAAGGAGAATTAGATGAAAATTCAAGTAGATCAGACGATGGAAACTCATAGACAATGAGACAGAAAAATTCTCTTATGAAGATTTGGTTTATATGTGTGCTAATTTAATAAAAACTATTGACAATCTCCATTGGAAAAACAAATCTTTAAAATCTAAAAATCATGAGTTGAACAACGAAAATAATTTTTCGGGATCAAAACTTTCAAATGTCATGAAATTAGAAAATTCTGATTGTAAAAATTGTTTGAAATTGAAACCTGGTCTCGTTCATCTCAATAAAAACATTCAAAAGCTTAAAGAGGAAATACTGATTTTAAAAGATAACGAGTTTGAGCTAAAAGATACAAACATTTCTTTGCAAAAGGAATTTGAAAATTTTAAGACTACCAAAAATTCCAAACATGAAATTGTTGAAAAAGAAAGCTTATTGAAAACTGATTTGATTTTGAAAGAGCTAGAAAGTGAAATTGTGAAATTCAAGAATTTTGAAAAACTTGAGTTTGAAAAGCAAAAACATTTTGAATTTGAAATCTCTGAGTCCCAAGCCAAAATCAAATTACTTGAATCTGAAAATTTGGTTTTGAAACAACATGATACTGAAAGAAACATCATTAATAATCGTTGTTCAGATTTAATCAAAGAAAACGGTGATCTTAAATCCAAAATTCAACGACTAGAATCAACATTGGATAAATTCTCTAATGGGGAAAATCGTTAAATATGTTGTTACAAAATCAAGTTTCTATTGGGAATATGTGTGGTCTTGGTTTTGGGAAAAAACATGTTTTTGAAAAACTGAATCCAAATAATTTTAAAAATTCTTCAAACTATTTTGAAAAAGATCGTTTTGAAAATTTAAACTTTGATAATTTGAAAGGGTTTTTAAATCATGAATGAAATAAGAATTTGTTTGGTAACAAACCATTTAAGCAATCTTGGATCCCAAATGGAAATAAAATGAGTTCAGTTAAATTCAAACAGATTTGGGTACCTAAGGGCACAAAGGTAAATTCCAATGGGTTGTTATACAAACAGGTTTGGGTTCTGAAAGACATGAACTAAACTATGAGTGGTTTTACTAATTTTGCTAGACCACTCAATCCTCTAAACTGTTAAGTACCAGAGGAGGCCGAGGAATTGCTTTGCGAAAAGAGATATGTATTATGTCAACCAGCTTTTTGGTCCGGTTCTCAAAAGTACATGAGCCACGCTCGACTTAACGCATCGCATGGAACTAAAGCCGAGAGGGAAGCCTAGGAGTGAAGGAAACAGGTTGAAGAGGGATCGCGCCAACAGAGACCTCACAGCACCCCAAACACATTTCCGAACCAATGCTCTGAATCCCTAGGAGTCGCGGGCGCGACCATCGAGGCCCCAAGCGCCCTTGACCATGGCCTTCGCGCCTCTCACAACGTGACCTACATACCCCTCGGGGTGCTAATTTTTCACTATAAAAGGGTGCGAAATTCGTGCCAGTAGGGTGCGAAATTCGCACCCATCAGGGTGCGAAATCCGTACCCGGGGTTGTGAAATTTGTACCTTGGGGTTCGAATTTCGTGCCCCACGAGGTACAAAATTCGCACCCCCGAAGGGTACGAGTTTCGCACCCGACAGGTGCAAAATTCGTATCCTACGGGGTATGAGTTTCACACCCCAATAGTGTATGAATTTCACACCCTAAGGCTAGGTGCGAAATTCAGGCATGCGCAAGGGTCTGGTGAGAATTTCTAGGTGTGGTCCCCCATTTCTACCTACTCCTACCTACCCACTCTCCTATAAATACCCCTCGTCCTCACACTTCGATGGGGTTGGAATTAGTGGACTTGAGACCTCTTGAGAGCTCCTTTAATGACATCTCCACTTTGAGGAAGAAGAAGGGCAAATGTGTCTTTTTTCTAATACATTAAATATATAATAATCATGACATCATATAGCTTAGAGATGAATGTAATGAGATGTGCCGTTGTAACTTTGTGTTATCAATAATTTTCCAACGACTCTTCAATGTGGACGTAGGCATCTTCCGAGGCCGAACCACTATAAATCTCTCGTGTTATTTACCTTTTTCCGCTCTTGTCTATATGACGAAATTGATAATTCCTAGTAATTGGAATCTTGGGTGTTTACGACATTTTTTGTCGTCAACATTTGGTGCTTTAACTAAGAAAAATCGGATTTGCATCTTTGTCGCACGTTATCGTCTCGACTTCGACGTGTTTGAGCTCCTTTGCTAAACCTACCACCGAGTCTGCTTATGATGGTAAAGCGACAAAAGAACGCAATGGTTGGTTCTTCAGACGCAGCCGAGGCCCGGACATCCCAACAACCCTAACCAACGGATATCCCGGCCACTAATGTAAACATCCTCCCTATTGTGGACCCCGAAGCGCCCGCAACACAAGCGCAAATCCACACACTTAATGAAAAATATGAGAACACAGCGGTCGAGCTCAATCAAGCATTAAGGAATAACATCGACTTCATATGGCAACTTCAAGAAAGTCAGCGCATCGTCGTTTGACTTCAACTAGCTCGGAACAATGCTCGACCTCGACCAACTATCTCGGAAACTTCCTCTTCCGAGTCGAGGGGCCCATATCAAAGAAGGAGGTTTAGTATCATCAACAATGTCGTCGTCCGCACCAACGCCCTCGACAATGCAACGGCAACCGAACTACAGTAACATATTGCGAGGGAGCACGACACCAAGATCGGTCTCGCTTGATCATCAATGGCGGGCCGGGTCTGACCAACCAACCCCTTCCTCGACAGATCCTAATAGTCGACCAACAAGACGATGGATCTACTATTCCAGCGGCCCGCGCTTTTCCTTAACAGGATCTGCATCAACCTGCTCAGCACCAGGATCCAATTATAGATATCGAGGACATGGAAGAAGACGACTCGGACATCCATCATAGAAGACGTCCTCACATCCGGAACCTCGCCAAAATCCATGGGTCCCAATGGCGGATCCCCATCCAACTTACCTTCTCGACATGGTCCGAAGGATCATGAGGGAAATGCGAGTGAATGTACACGGCTCATGGGAGGCACACATTAGGCGTAATCCTTACACAAGAAGAGTAAACGAAGCCGAGTGGCCGCGACGTTTCAGCATGCCACAGATGCCGCTCTATGATGGCTCCACCAGTCCTTGTGCTTTCTTGAACCAGTATGAATGGCAAATGGATTCAAGCCGGGGAAATGATCCGATCAAATGCAAGTGCTTCCCAGTCTTCCTATCCGGGACCGCTTTACTTTGGTTCTCTCGCCACCCCTTGATTCCATCAACAACTTCAACCAGCTAGCGACAGAACTAGTCAAGCAATTCATGGTGCATATCCCAACTCCAAAAAATTCCCTTACCTTATCCAACCTATACCAAAGGCCCGTAGAGTAGCTCAAAAGCTACCTCTCCCGGTTCAACATTGCCCTTGCCAAGGTCGAGGATCTGGACCCTTGCACCATACTCTTTCAATTAGCAAAAGGTGTCCTTCCTACTTCCGAATTTGGGGCATGGATTGATCGGAAGCAGCCAAAAAGTCATGACGCCTTCTTCGAGAAGGCGGGGTTGTACTTATGCCAAGAGGACGCAAGACGGAACTGGCTCTCCGAAACAAGTCGCCCCAACGACCCCCAAGCGGACACTGCAAATAACAACCTTAGAAGAAACAAGTCGGGGAGCCCTTCGATCGGGACAAGGAGGCAGGTCCCTATAGGCAAAGACCAAATAATGGAAGGTAGGGTGGCCGAAATAACGGTTAGGCCCCGACGGAGGCGAGGAAACCCAGCCCTCACCACGCTTTCAAGACCTATACCCCATTAAACGAAGACGTAGAAACAATTTACTTGGAGACATGCAACATGTTGCCATACAAGAAGTCATGCACCAGAGAATCAACCGACCGCAACAAAAATACTGGGAGGTACTATCGATACCACGATATGTATGGCCATGATACCAATGAATGCTGCCACCTTTGGGATGCAATCGAGAAGCTTATCCGTGAGAAACAACTCAAGTAATATGTCCAAGAACCCTTTCCTCCCGAAACAAATTCAAACCTCCGGCGCCAGCACCTCAGGCGTCCGCCAAGATGGCTCCGAGTACATCTAACCTAAGGCAAGGGATCGTGATCAACACTATATGTGGTGGACCTTACCCCACACACGATAGTTTCCGAAAAATGGAAGAGTATGTGAGTTACATAAAGCACACAACTTATGAGGCTTTCTCCACCCCCGATAAATCCGTCTTAGCCAAGCTCTAAAAAACCATGCGGGATGACATTGTTTTCGCGAAAGAGATTCTACTGGGGTGGAAATCTTTACCACCGATCCGCTAGTTATCACGGCTCAGATCGGTGCCGCTTCTTTCCGAAAGGTATTAATCGACTCGGGAAGGTCAACATCATTTTCAAAGCTGCTTACGACCAGATGAAGTTGTAAACAAAGGACTTAAAGCCATGTCGCGCCACGATCCGTGGCTTCAATGGGGTTTCTAGTTCCCAGTGGGAATGATCGATTTACCTGTGGAACTAAGCAAGGGGTATCAGAGCCGGGTTCGAATCCTCACTTTCATGGTTATAGACATCGATTCCCCTTACAATGCTTTCCTTGGACGTCCTTTTCTTACAGAGTTTCAGGTCTACATGTCTCTATGGTCTCTCCTAATGAAATTTCCTATAGAAAACGGGATTAGAACAGTCAGAGGAGACTAATTAAATGCCAGAGAATGTTATATAATAGAATGGAAGAATGCACGCAATAAGGACAAGGGCAAAGTAGTGCCCACACCTTCTTGCGCCAAGACTATTTCAGCATAACAATCAGCGGCGACTGGGCCTTAGCTCAGGTGCCACACCTTGACCCATGGAAGGACGAAAAGCCCGAATATGAGAGGGCTACTCTGTTCGAATCTACAATGGATATTCTAGTTAATCCCAATGATCCATCAAGGGTGCTGAAGATAGGATCACAACTCAATCCCGCAATCAAAGAGGATCTTATAGATTTCTTGAGGGAAAATTCAGACATGTTCACATGGACTCACTCCGATATGAAAGGCATGAATCCCGCGGTCACTTTCCATTGTATAAGTATGGATCCCACAATGCCTCCAAACAAGCAGAAGCGCCGCTTCTTGGGACCTGAAAGGTCCAAAGCACTCAAGGAAGAGGTAGACCGTCTACTCAACAATAACTTTATTCGCGAAGACGACTACCCCGAATGGGTCTCCAATACGGTCCTGGTCAAAAAAGACAACAGTAAATGGCGAATATGCGTCGACTTCTCTAATTTAAACAAGGCATGTCCCAAAGATAGCTTCCCCCTCCGAGGATCGACCGACTTGGTGACTCAACTGCCAGATACTAGCTACTATCTTTCATGATGTCTACTCAGGCTACAATCAGATACTGATGAATCTTCGCGACCAGGATCATACCTCTTTCATAACATACCTTGGACTTTACTGCTATCACGTCATGCCCTTCGGCCTCAAGAATGCCGGTGCCCCTTATCAGCGAATGGTTAATCGACTCTTTAAAAACCAAATTGGGAAATCCATGGAGGTGTACGTGGATGACGAGTTGGTCAAATCAAAAGAGTCCAGCGACCATATCCACGACCTCTCTGAAATGTTCGATATCCTTCGCCGGTATGACATGAAACTCAATCCTCTGAAGTGCTCCTTCGGAGTCGCTTCAGGAAAATTCTTGGGTTTCATCGTCAATTCTCGGGGAATTGAAGCCAAAAAAATCCAAGCTATTCGGAACATCCATATCCCCAAGAACATCAAGTATTTCCAAAGTTTAAACGGAAAGGTCGCCGCTTTAAGTCGGTTCATCTCTAAGGCCACCGACAAGTGCATTCCTTTCTTCAGTTTACTTCAAAAGGTTAAACACAACTTCGAGTGGACCTAAGAATGCGTTTCTACATTCGAGGACCTTCTGAATCACATAGAGCGACCACGTATCTTATCTAAGCCCGTGGACCACGAGGACTTATATGTCTATTTGGTTGTTTCTGTGTAGGCTATCAGCTCGGCACTGGTACGCATCGAGGACTGTGTCCAACGATCCGTCTACTACATAAACAAATGATTGACGGGGAAGAAGAGAATTACCCGAAGCTGAAAAAGCCGGCATTTTGCTTATTTATTTCTTCTCTAAAGCTTTGACCATACTTCCAGTCTCATCCCATAAAGGTTTTCACCGACCAGCCATTACGACCGATCCTACAGCGACCCGAGGCGTCTGGGCGGCTATTAAAGTGGAGAATGGAGCTAAGCCAATTTAAGATAATGTTCATCCCCCGGCGAGCCATTCTTAGCCAATCTCTCGCTGATTTCATAGCGGAATTCACTACCCCGGAGGAGACTCCTGTAGAGAATACAGAAGCCCCCAACACTCAATGGAAATTGTTCGTGGACGGCTCCTCCAACAGCATATGCTCTGGGGGCGCAGTCGTGTTAGTCAACCCCGAAGAACGCCCGATATGCTACGCACTAAAACTAAATTTTCTTGCTACCAACAACGATGTGGAATATGAGGCCTTGATAGCTGCACTTAGAATGGCGATCGAGCTCAAACTAAAGACCATCCAAATTTTCTCCGATCCACAGCTCATCGCACGCCAAGTACAAGGGGAATATCAAGCTAAGGGAGAACGACTCGCCCTATACTTAACCCAGGTTCAGGAATTACTCACTTACTTCGACCACTTTGTCATCATACACGTTCCCCGAGAACAGAATGAAAAAGCAGATTCACTAGCCAAGCTAGAAAGCTCCGAGGATTCGCAACTCTTGGGTTTTACCCTCGTCGAATTGCTCAACTCCCCTAGTATTAAGCAAACACAAACTAAGGTGGTCATGAATGCCAAATCCGAACATGAATCTTGGATGACACTAATCAAGAATTACCTGTAGCATGGGACCCTTCCAGGAAGCTACAAGGAAAGACGAGCGCTCACCCGCCAATCGACTTGCTATCTTCTTATGGATGGGGTGCTCTACCCTAGAGGTTTCTCTGTCCCCTTGCTCAAATACGTAGCCCATCGCAACGCCATCAAAGTCGTAACCAGTGTACATGAAGTGGAGTGCGGTGACCATACGCGAGTTCAAACCCCTGCTAAAAAAATACTTAGACATGGTTATTATTGGCCCATGCTCTATCAAGACGCAGCAGACTATGCTTGCAAGTGTGATAATTTCCAGCGCTTCTCAAGGATCCCAAGAGCCCCACCTAAATAGTTGATGCAAATGATCAGTCCATGGTCATTCGCCATATAGGGAATCAACATCATTGGAACTCTTCAATGGCCAGAGGCAGGGCATGATACGCTGTCATCGCAGTTGATTATTTTACCAAATGGGCAGAGGCTGAAGCTCTTGCCATAATCACCACCAATAAGATGATCAACTTCATTGTGTTCAACATCATTACTCGATATAGGGTCCCCCAAGCTATCATTTTCGATAATGGCACCCAGTTCGAGAGTGCCAAATTCAAATCCTTCTGTCAGGGCCACAACATCGAAAAATGATTCTTGGTAGTGGCTCATCCCCAAGCCAACGGGAAAGTCGAGGCGGTTGATAAGGTCATCAAATCCCTTATCAAGAAACGTCTGGAAAAGGCTAGGGGCATGTGCGTCAACGAACTTAATCTAGCCCTATGGGCCTACCAAACCACACACAAGACTACCGCCATACACACTCTTTCGCCCTTGCTTACGTATCCGAAGCTGTTATCCCCATTGTGCTCGAGCTTCAATCTCATCGAGTCACTTATTTCAATCCAAAGACAAACCAAGATTTATTTTTGGGGTCACTCGACTTGCTAGAAGAAAAGAGGTACGAAGCTGACCTCAGAGCTGCCGCCCAACGGCAACAAGTAGCCCGATACTTCAATTCCAGGGTCCGACATAAAGACCACAACGTCGGCAACCTCGTCTTAAAATGGGTCTTTCCTCCACCAAACGGCCTTCGCCCCTCTTTGGGAAGGCCCGTACTCCATACAACGGAAGCTCAACAATGGGTCTTTCAAACTCGCAACTGTGGATGAAGCTGGACTCCCAAGAGCATGAAACAGTGAACATATCCGCCGCTAATTTACATAACTTAGTACACAGTCATTTATGCTTTCCAATGATGTTTTGTCTAGCAATTCAAGGCATTGAAAAGGCTATTACTGCCAAAGTTATTAGTAGAAACGATGTTCAACTTCCTGTCTCTTCTTTATGTTTATCCCATGCATGACACGTTTGATTAAGTCCTGACAACCAGCTGGCATGTAATCAGTCGATCACCGTATCGGCCACCGAGCACATAAGCCAGTGTAGCCATTTGAACCTTGAGCCAATATCGAGGCCAAACAAAGCTAGCAACGACCGGCACCCCTAACACGAGAGTCAGCGATGCTACTCGAGTCACCGGTCCATGGCATGACTGAGTATAAATAACCACGAACTCGAACCTCAGCCGCTCGCCGAGATCGTGGATAAATTGTTCCATGCCCAAGTCCTAAGCGACTTAGGGCCCCCCAACAGCCAGCCTGGAGTGATGTAAATTTCTCCCCTGGCTACGGGTGCCGGTCGAATCTTGGCACAGCATTGAGACCGACTCTAATATTGTTTCTTCCCCGAAGCTCTCAAGGCTAAGGGGTAGCCCATGGCCATGATCAGACCCTATGGGACGATGATACGGGCTTCTCTTCTCAGGTGAATAAACGACGTATGCGGCTCGCCACAACCCGATGAATGATGGGGGAGCAACCCACAGGGTGGACCGCAAAACAGCAGGCGCCTAGTTTGATTTCACAAACTACGGGTTTCCTAAGCTGAGGGAGACTTACTGAAACCAACGCTCTGTCTTGGCCCTCTAGAATAATTTACCCTTAGGGCGGCCCCCAATTGCTTTTGTGTTACGTGTAATGCTAGGTATGCTTGTGCAAGTATAAGACGCTGGAAAACACAAGAAGAACATCCAACACTTGACACAAATCATGATCTTTACTAATTTATATCTCATTTTCATACACATACACATTTAACAAACTACATGTCTAACATATTTCTTTTTTAATGACTGGGTGTACATGAAAAAGACATCATGTCTACAAAACCAAAAGCGAGGGCTGTACTCGCATAAACTATCGGCCTACACTACTTAAAAAACTACAACTCTACATAAGTTGCTAACACTAATCATGCCTTTTCGTTTTGTACTTGTGTTTCTTTTTTTTGCAGATTCGTCACTTGACGGTTCATCCGTCGCGTCAGGCCTCTTCTTTCCGGACCCGCTCTTGCCTCATTGGCCCTTCTGGGAAGTAGTCGATTCGTGAGAAGCCGCGAGACACTTCTCGTCTGCACCATAACCAATTGAGATCTCCGTGATGTCAGTAGGGAGACGTGCGGCACTGGCCTGAGGGCATTCCCGGTAGCAAGGCCTATTACAGCATCGCTCTTCTCCGGGATCTCCTCGCCTTCTCGCTCAGCCCTCTCCTTGTCCTCCCTAGCGGCCCATCGCTCAGCAAGCTTCTAGGACCTATGCGTTGTAGTATCGCCAGCCCTGGTTTTCTCGAGGTTCTCGACGGCCCTCCGCTGGGTTTCATCATCCTCCCTTTTCTTCAGCGCCTCATCAGCAGCCCTCTTCTTTTCCGCCTCCTCATCGGCCTTCCTCCACGCAACCGTCTCAGCATCTTTCACCTTAGTATCCTATCTGGTCTTCATTAGGACCTCCTGCCTGGCAGCCTCGTCATGCTTATTCTTCTCCTCCACCTCTTCACACTTGGCCGCAATTCGGCCCTTTAAACCCTCTACCAGGTCATGCATCGAAGGCACATTGGCCTCCACTAGGCCTCGGGCAGCTGCACTTCGTCCATCTACCACCTCTCCTTCCTCGGTAACACTTTCATAAAGGCTGGGAGTTATCCTTATATCCGAATAGGTGTCAAACTGATCAACGCCTTCTCTGAATTACATTCTCGCAGGTCCTGCCCAAACTCAGTCGTTTGTGGGATCACGGGGGCAGGGCCCGATGTCACGGTCAATCCAGAAATGGCTGCACAGTAAAAACACAACCTTTTAGTCCACAAATTCGGTAACCACATCATCCTCATGGATACACGATAACGGGAATTTACCTCCAATCAAAGACGGTGTAGACAGAATGGGAAGGGTGCTCATTATAGTAGGTAAGGTGAATCTGATCTCTCCTAGCTCCGGATGCTCTGGGTCATACTCAGTCGAAACCCGACTCAAGGCTGCGGGTTCAATTGCCATAACAGATCCAGGGGCCAATGGCCGGTAAGAGCTTCCCTCTGCGAAGGTCTCTGCTACCACCACACTTTCAATCATGACAACCTTCCCCTTTTTAACGGCGAGCTTCGCCAGCTTCTCCCTTTCGGCATCCTCTAGTATCAGCCTCCTTCCTCCAACTTTTCACGCTCTTTGTCGGTCAGGAGATCAATCAGGAATTGGCATTCATTTAAAGTGCTCACATCCACTTGGCGCAGATAGGCTTCATATGGGACCAACCTCTCTCAAGTCCGAGCCAGTTCTCAGGAATAATCGTCAACCTACGAGAGTCCATGGAACCTCGGAATATTAACATACATATTTTTGATATCTTCCACCACGGACGATTCAACCTGGAATTATGTGTCCTCCAGTTGCTCCCTCAGTTGCTCCACCTCCTTAGGTGTTCGTCTTTCAAATCAACGACCATGCTCAATACATCTCTGTTGATAGCCTCCACATCTTCGTTCGCCTTCCTCATCTCCTAAGATGTCCCTTCAAGCTATCATTCTCCGCTATCAAAGCATTATTGTCATCCTGGAGCTGGGTGACTCTTGAGTTTTCCCTTTCCAGGTCGGCACATGCTTTATCGACCTCCGCCTTTTCCCTCTTTAGGGTCATGTTCTCGGTGGTTAGATCAGCTAAAGTCTCCACGGAAGCAGAGCGGGAATGGTCAACCTCCCCCTTGAGTTCCTCATATGCTTGCTTCATCTCCGCTGCAATAACGAAACATGCAAGTTATTATTCAAGGGCGCAGGAATGGGCTACAGTGCGCACACAATAATAATAGCACACTCACCTATTTCAATGTTCAAATTGCCTACAGTGACCCGTTCGGCATCAACGACCAACACCTGGTTGATGAGCTCCAGGTTTTTCTTCCTAATCAATTCAGAGAGTTGGCGGGAGTACGTTAGAAGTTTGTCGACCTGATGGTATTAAGCCCTCATGCGCATCCAGACATCCCCGGACTCCCTGACAGAGGACAGCTGGAGATCAGGGCGGAACTTTATCTCATCAAAATAATGTTGAGGAAAGTTTCTCTTCAGTAGAGCTTTTTTTTCTTCCATGGAAAGCTCTCACCTCTCGGGCTCCGCAAGGTCTTGCCTCCCCACTGTGGCCGTCCTCTCCGGTCTTGGTTGGCCGAGTGGCGGCTCCCTCCCTTTAGTATTTGGAGTGGGAACCAAGGGCCCTATATGTAAAGGAGCATTCAAAGATGGGTGTCGGGAACCCCGTAAGTTAAGTCGAGAGTCTCTCTTGGACACCCGAATTGGAGAGGGAGGAGGAGAAGTCGGAGATTGTCGAGATCGATCCCCACCTCAGTGTTCACTACCGCAATCCAACGGGGGTGGAGTATCGTACAGGCTAGTCCCTCTTCTAAAGCCCTCAAAGTAAGGATTCCTAGGGCGTTGGCGGCCTCCATGTCCATAACCTCGTCCTCCTTGCCCTCTGGCCATATCACCTGCCTAAGGAATGAATAAAAATCACAGGAGTCACACAATCAGACGAGCCTAAAGGCTATGCAGTGTGTATGAGTGTATGCCCTAAGTGTTCTCTCAATAAACCAAATTTTGATCCGCTCGTAGGGATTAACTCCTTCGCAGCAAGAGCTAGTTCTTCCATACTTGTTGTATCCGACCACGGAGACAAGTTTATAGCAACTTTATCCAGACCAGCAAACTAGTCCACCGCCTCAAGTTGTACGGCAACTTCTAGAGAAGTCACAAGGGACTATGGACCGACCGACGCTTCTCCCCCCGCCCTTTCCAATGAGGGCGGGACAGAAGCGTCCTACAAACCCTCGTCCCGGTTAACTATCTCCATGCCACTGGCTTCTTCTCCGCGCACACCCCCTTGGAACTTGATGGCCTTTTTGGGTTTGGGCCCAACAGAAGGCATCTTTCTTTTCAAACCAGGAGCTACAGGACCTTCCGTCACCTTCCTTTTCAGTACATTGCTCGCAACGACAGACCTGATTATAGCCCGATCATCCGGAAGCAACCTAGGACGGCGAAGGCACTCTTGAATCGTCACGGTATCAGTTTTGAATGAATCTTCGGGGATCGCCCACAAAGCATTAAGGCAGTGCTGGTACACCTCATCGGTGGGTGCCTCTAAATTTCGTGTCGTGATAAAAAATAATGAGACGCGGGATCCATGAAACTTATAGTAGGAAACGAAGTTCGAAAATACTTACTCCCTTCTATCCACCTCCTTGCAAATCCAGGAGGGCAACGCACAAAGAACCAGTCTTGTTTGAACACCGATTGCCTGGGCCACTTCCCAATGAAAAATTTGGTGGCAGGAGACGCTTCCAGTAACCATTGGGAGGGCGATCCACTAGCCATTCTCCTAAGCTGGAAAAAATGCCAAATGTCCTCTCCAGTAGGTTCCAAGTGTAAATATTCCCGCTAGAGAACGTAAGTGCCTAAGAGTGAAGAATAAGCATTTGGATGCAATTGTGAAGATGCAAGGCGGAAATAGCATAACATGTCCTGAATAAAGTCATTGGCCAGGGGCACTTATCCCGCAAAACAATCTTTCCTGTTCCTGGCAGTCAAACCCTCGGGCGGTGCATGAGCCTCTGCCACCCTCTCCCGGTGCATGGGCATCACCTACCGGTATATTGAACCGCAATGCCATTTTCCTAACTGTTGTAGCAACCATGCGCGATGGTACCGAATCTGTCAGATTTTCCAAGATAACTACATTGAGCAACATATCCGGGGATACCGGGGCCGCCTGTGCATCTTCGCTCATAATATCCACATTCTCGACCTCTTAATGTATGACTGGAGAATGTAATCTCTCAGTTTGTTCCCAGTGTTCAGACACTTCAGGTGAACTGGCCGTTTGAGAAGGAACGAATCCTTCAGTAGTCTCAATCTCGCTGCCAATCGAGCTACCACTATTGGTAGAATCAGATGTATGTGATGACGACGACAAAGCCTTGGCTTCCAGGGTTTTTCCAGTCTTTGATCTTGTTTTCATCGCTAGTTATACTTTAACATACTAGTATTAGACATCGCAGTGGAATAACCTGTACCCCTCGTGTTGGTGAAAGCTAACAGGTGCGTGCGGTGTCATGCAAAATTAAGATGCACAAAGGAAATTTAAACAGTCCAACAGTTCATTCATAGTTAGGATATATGCTCTATCCATGTGGAAAGTCAGAATATATGCAGTCATACAATTGCTACGGCGGGCATTCGGGAGATCAAAGTCTTGGACAAAAGAAACAACTCCCCCCCAAGGCATGGCGTGAGGCAGTTAGGCTAACGGCGAACCCGAACCTTGTAATGAGCTAAAAAAGCTCCAGCCCACTTCAATGTTCGAAAATTCGAAACTCATTAGCGGCACGAAAATTCAAACCCACCAAGGGACAAGGACTCGAACCCCTAGGCTCGAAAATTCAATCCCAGCAAGGGTCAAAAATTCGAACCCTTTCGAATTTTGAAAACTCGAACCCTCTCGAGGTTCGAAAAATCGAACCTACGGAGGGTCGAAATTCTGAATCACTCTCGAGGTTCGAAAATTCGAACCCACAAAGGGTCGAAGACTCGAACCCCCAAGTTCGAAAAATTCACACCCAGCAAGGGTTGAAATTTCGAACACTCTCGAGGTTCGAAAACTCATACCCTCTCGAGGATCAAAAAATCGAACCTGCGGAGGGTCGAAACTTCGAACCACTCTCGAGGTTCGAAAATTCGAACCCACAAGGATTTGAGCTTTTGAAGCTTCCCCTGGGTTCAAGCTTTCCGACCCAGTTCAGGCCACTGCCTCTCTCCCTCGTGTCGAACCGCGACGCTTCAACCTCCTTCCTCCTCGTGTCTCGAACCCAAACATTACCTAAGTCTGGTTTGAAATAAAGGCACTCGACTTCGAAATCTGAATCAATGGTGATCAAGGTAGAAAAAATATGGAAGAGGAAAAATGAGGGGGGAGGGGAGGCTATTTATAACAAAAAGAAGTCCCTTGTTATTCCCCAAAATCTCGAACCCATGGGTTCGAAATTTCGAACCCATATCTTCAAAATGTCGTACTTCCAGGGTTCGAAATTTCGAACCCATATCTTCAAAATGTCGTACTTCCAGGGTTCGAAATTTCGAACCTCTAGTATCTAGAATTTAGAACCTTGAGGTCTCAAAATTTCAAACCTCCAGGGTTCGTAATTTTGAACCTCAAGGTCTCAAAATTTTGAACCTCATGGTCCCGAAATTTCGAACCTCAACGGTTCGAAATTTCGAACCCCCGTGGTTCGAAATTTCACACGCCGGATGCAGAAGTTTGTACCCTAAAAAAATACATAATATCCATACCCCTGGGTTTGAAACATCATGCCATATGCTCCTGTACACGTGCTCCCTCCTTATGCATATCCATCACCGGAAACACACGGAGGTGATGCACTATGAATACTTAGCAACGTGAGCACGATGCCATACCAGCAATGGCTAGCTTGCAATTCCACAGCGAACGAGCCAGATAACTAACATATGTTTTCCTTTAACTGACAGGACTAGTCGACAACTTGACTACGACCTCATCCGACGCAAAGAACATCATGTCAAGACACAACATACTTTGAGGGGCAAATGTTAACTGATTTTTTAATCTGGTTCCCAAAACTACATGAGTCGCGCTTGCCTTAGCGCATCGCATGGAACTAAAGCTGAGAGGGACGCCTAAAAGCGAAGGAAACGAGTTGAAGAGGGATTGCGCCAACAGAGACTTCACAGCGCCCCAAACACATTCCTGAACAAAGGCTCCGAATCCGTAGGAGTCGCGATCCCGAACATCGAGTCCCCAAGGCCCATGACCATGGCCATTACGCCTCTCATAATGTGACCTTCGTACCCCTCGAGGTGCGAATTTTGCACCCTTAAGGGGTGCGAAATTCGCACCCAACAGGGTGCAAAATTCATACCCTGGGGTACCAATTTCGCACCCCACGAGGTACGAAATTCGCACCCCCGAAGGGTACGAGTTTCATGCCCGACAAGGTGCAAAATTCGTATCCTATGGGGTACGAATTTCGCACCCCGCGTGGTGCGAAATTCGCACTCCAAGGATGGGCACAAAATTCTGGCATGCACAGGGGTCGAGTGGGAATTTCTAGGTGTGGTCCCCCATTTCTAGCTACTCCTACCTAACCACTCTCCTATAAATACCCTTTGGACTTACACTTCAAAGTGGTTGGGATTGATGAACTTGAGACCTCTTGAGATCCCCTTTAATGGCATCTCCACTTTAAAGAAGAAGAAGGGCAAAAGTGTTTTTTTCCTAATATATTAAATATATGATAATTATGACATCATATAGCTTAGAGATGAATGTAATGAGATGTCATGAGATGGTCTTGCCCTTGTAACTTTGTGTCATCAATAATATTAAAAACAACTCTTCAAAGTGGACGCATGCCTCTCCCGAGGCCGAACCACTATAAATCTCTCCTGTTATTTACCTTTTTTCGCTCTTGTCTATACGAACAAATTGATAATTCCTAGTAATTGGAGTCTTGGGTGTTTACGACATTTTTTGCTGTCAACACAAACTGGTTCATATCATTGAATTATTCGGAGTTCCTTAGCCAAGTATGCTGAGTCAGAGATTCATTCGCTTAAATCAAATTCAAGTATGATCTCTAAACTCATTTCTGTTAATATTCTCTGTTTTTGTTTTTCTTTGTTTATTCCTCCTTCTTCCCCTTTTATTTTCCTTTGATATTTCTGTTTTGATTTGACACTACCATGTGTGTGTGTATATATATATATATATTCTTGAGCTTTCTTAACTTCAGATTGTAGAATTCATGCTTTTCTGGAAATTCGCTTCATTTGAATAATACTCTCATGTTTTAATCATTTCCAATTCTTGAATTTAAACTTGTAAATATCTGCAATTATTTTGAAGTTTAATTCTTTTTTGATTTCTGAATTCCTATCTATGTTGAAGCATTCTTGGCATATCTTGAACATAGTTATTTTGAATTCCAAATTTTTTGATGATTTGAAAAATAATGAAATTTCACACACCTCTGTTGTTTTGAGTCTCTACTAATTCATTTTGGAAAGACTTGAAAATCAATACTCATTACAACACACTGCTATTTTAAATGGTGATAATTTCACTTGTTTTTTTGGATTGGCTTTGATATTTCTGATTCGAAAAACATTTGGCTTGATGGTACCAGAGCCAAGATTTTTTTTATTCATGATCATTTTTGGTTGGATATTTGATGGCTTGAAATTATTAATTCATGAATCTCACACATTTCTTAGATTAGATTTTAAAAATCTTGTGTGATTGATTCATTGAATTTTGAAGGTTACACTTCCCTTCAGGTGATTCAAATGAACCATTTCTTTAAATCCTGGATAATGATTTATCTTCTTGAACTTTTTGTAAACTGTCTGAGAACTTTCTTGTGAAATTTATTCTAAACATGTATTGCTACTCTGATTGCTGGAACTGAATTATTTGATTTAATTGCTTGGGCTTTGTGATTGGATACCGTTGTCTGAGATACCTTTGCTATCCACTAGGGTGGTATTAAAATACTGGTTAGTAGAGATAACAAGTGTTATCCGAAGTATATTATATTTTTCTCACTCATTTGTTTCGATTTTCTATTCCGATCTTCATCTTGTATTTATTTCTTTAAATATTTCTTGTCTTGTATATATCTTTTAAATTACCGCATGTAATTAATTTTTCAATTTTAAAATCATTTATTTATTATTTATTCAGAAATTAAAAAATAATAAACAAAAAGAATTGTAATGAGAACTCATTAAAATTATTATCAGATTATTGAAATTGTAATGAGTTGTGGCTATGGTATATTTCACAAAAAGAGGAGATTTTATTTAAATTTTCATGATGATTGAACAGTTGTTATAATATCCTTGAATTGGCCACTATTTCATGAACATCTCCTTTATCTACCATTATTCTACCATCCATCAACACACTTTTCAGTCAAAGCTGTCACAAATGGAATTCCTGGATAATAACACGCTCAAGCGGTGGACACAACATCAGAAGACATGGAGTAATTTGGTCGAAATCGCAACATCAACCTAAACAGGCCCGAAACTCCTATCAGACGGCCTTGTTTGGGCCCGAAAACAGCAATTACAGAGCTGAGCTTTGTAACCCTTGTAGTCCTTTGAATTAGCTTCAGGTAGAGCCTTTGTTTGGCTCAATCGGACTTACGGTTTGAAAGTTACGTCCGTTTCCGTAAACTGATGTAAATTGGCATCAACTAGCAATCACTTGGATGAAGTGACGGAACTTGGAAAAGCTTGTACTTGCATTCCTGGTTGGGTCACCCCATCGGTTCGTGGTCATAGCATCGGCTCGCCCTCATCTGGCTCGTGATCCCCTCCCTCGCCATCGGCTCATGCTCGAGCACCAAGACCGGATCGGCTCGCCCTACCAGACCACGACCCGACCTGCCTTGGATTCCTGGTGCTCCGAAGGGCATGACACCTTCGACTCGCTAAACAAAGACCTCAGCTCGGTTCATCCCCCATGTCTCACGAGCCAACCCGCCTGGAGTTGGTTCTGGACAGTGAAGTTGACCTCTTCTCAAGGCTACTTCTGCTCCTACTTTCCCGGATCGGATGCCACGTGCCTCATCACGAATCGGTCCTCCCAGAAGCTCTCTTACAGCTATAAATACAACACAACATGGCAAATCGAGGGGACTTTGTCCATTCTTCTTCACGGCTTCCACCATTACTGAAGTGCAAGGACTTTGCACCTTCACACGTCCAAATTCTCTTCTTGTAATCTCAATTAACACATTGTGTGCCACATTTAACTGATTCTTGTAATCTGTCAGTATAACAATAAGATTATAAAGTGGACGTAGGCTACATCTACAACCGAACCACTATAAAAGCTTCGTTTGTTCCCTCTTATTTGCTATTTTCTACATTTCTGTGATTTGTGATCTACATTTGGGTGTTAGTGCCAATTTTTGGTCTAACATTTTGGCGCGCCAGGTAGGGGGCATACGATACTATTTCAATCTATAGCTCTAAAGGAATTGATTTGCTTGGCTATTGGATCAATGGTTAAAAGAAAGAAGGATGGAACTTTCTCCTGTACTGAAGGTGCTGAGGCCGAAGGCACGAGAAACGAGGCAAGCCAGGAAGCTTCCTCTCATGAAAACCCATTGGCATACTTGACTCGAGAAGAAATGGATGGCGTTCTTGTTGAATTGAGAGATCAAATGACAAAGCAAGATGATCTCCTTAGGAAGCAACAGGAGGTGATCGATGGATTCTTCGCTCGGATGGATGGAAGGCCGAGCAACGATCAACGCATTCGAAATGAAGCCACTGAAGCGGCTCGTGCATCACTAGGACTCGGGGTCAACCTCCTTGCTCAGCAACAGAACACGGATTGTGATGCAGAACCTGGAACGGCTCATGATGCAGAGCCAGGAGTAGCTCGTGATGGGGACACATGACCGGGTCAGGTCGCCCCCTTCAAACCACGAGCCGGACTCCGCAACCCTGACTCACGAGCCGCAGACCTCCACGACCCGGCGCGTGATGCACCCCATTGCTCACGAACCGGTCTCCACGATCCACTCCCATCTCACCATCAGCTTCCATCCACTCTTGGATTCAACTCTGGGGGCACTAGCTCTGATCTTTGCAACTTGCAACAACTTTTTGAAGGAAATCGGCTAGCAGATTTGATTGAATGCCTCTCAAGAGGCCGCACTCATCAGAATGACATGGATGACAACAACCACACTCCTTTCACTCAGGAAATCAGGAATTCTCGTAATCCCCCAGATTTCAAACTTCCACAACTGGAGCCCTACAATGGCAGGACTGATCCTATCGTACATCTGATGCACTACAAACGACATATGGAAGTTTAATCGGCATCGGAAAACGTCATGGCAAAGTGTTTTCCCCTCTTTCTGACTGACATAGCCGCTATGTGGATTTGGCAGCTAGAAACAGAATCGATCAGCAATTGGAACATGTTGGTCGCATGCTTTATTGAACAATTTCGGGTTCACATTGCACGACCCAATAACGTCATGTCACTAACTATAATCAAGCAGAGGCCCAGAGAAACTCTGCGTTCGTTCCTGAAAGATTCAACGTTACAGCAACATCAGTTGATCACTCTGAACCATCCATGATATTGATGGCAGCAGTATCCGACATTCTAGATAACTCGGAGTTTAAAAAATCCTTGTACCGAGATCCACCACGAAATCTCGATGAATTCTACCTTGAAGCAGATAGATTTCTATGGGAAGAAGAGGCAACTTCCGAGAAATGCATTCTCGATGTCAATATGCTTAAAGATGGAGAACCATCTGATTCTGGAAAAGGCAAGGGAAAAGCCGCTGTCAAAGATGACCGCAACACTCAGCCCCAGAGAGGGCCCAAATATGAGAAGTATGCTAAACTCAATGCCCCACTCTTAGACATTTACCTGGACAAAGGAGGTGCTTCCTCTTATCCAAGGCCTCCCAAGAGGGAGCCAACGCTAGCACAGCGCAACTCCGGAAGACATTGCATATTTCATGACATAGACGGTCATAACACTCATGATTGCAGACACTTGCGGGACCTTATTAAGGACCGGGTCAGACGAGGAGAGCTAGCCGAGTATGTCACTCAACCAACAACGCCTACACCTGCGCTGTCACCACCTATTCCCCAGAGAGGGAATGATCCTAGATCGAGCAATTGCGGGATTATCATACGTTGATCCCACTCCTCAGATCTTTTCAGTTTGTTGGACTCCTGTCTGTAGTTCATGTTTCTAGGCATTAAGGCGACTTCTCGTCATTCTTTGTTTTCTCTGCATGCAATAAGCTTGGCAACATCGGCCCACATGCACGTAACCGACCCGTAGTCTCTAGTTGTGTTCAGGGTTAGAATAACTGCCGCTTAGTTTTCATGAATCAGTAAAGATCATTGATGAGCTCCAGCTCCCAACTGGATCCGTCCAGTATAAATAAATATGAGCTCCGGATCTCAACTGGATCCGTCCAGTATAACATTGAGCTCCGGCTCCCAACTGGATCCGTCCAGTATAAACATTGAGCCCTGGCTCCTAACTGGATCCGTCCAGTATAAACAAACCGCATTAGCATTTCCTCGGTCGTCTTACTCTGGTAAGGCCGTCGTGGATACTTATGGCATCTCCTTGGTCTTCTTACTCCAGTAAGGCCGTCGTGGACCCTCGTAGCATTTCCCTTGTCGTCTTACTCCGTTAAGGCCGTCTTTGAACCCCATTGCACTTCCTTGGTCGTCTTACTTCGGTAAGGTTGTCTCGGAACCATTTTTGCATTGTTTGTCTTATCTTTTTGCAGGTACAGATTATGGATTTCACATATTATCCAGAACACATCTTCCTTCAACCATTAAGATATGTTCTGGGGGGGGCAAACTTGTTGACACACTTTTCAGTCAAAACTTTCACAAATGGAATTCCCGGATAATAACACGCTCAAGCAGTGGACACAACCTCAGAAGACATGGAGTGATTTGGTCGAAATCACAACATCAACCTAAACAGGCCCGAAACTCCTATCAGATGGCCTCTTTTGGGCCCGAAAACAGCAATTACGGAATTGAGCTTTGTACATCTTGTAGCCCTCTGAATTAGCTTCAGGTTGAGCCTTCGTTTGGCTCAATCGGACTTACGGTTTGAATGTTACGCCCGTTTCCGTAAACTGGTGTAAATTGGCATCGACTGGCAATCACTTGGATGAAGTGACGGAATATGGAAAAGATTGTACTTGCATTCCTGGTCAGGTCGCCCCTTTGGTTCATGGTCATGGGATCGGCTTGCCCTCATCCGGCTCCTGACCCCCCTCCCTCGCCATCGGCTCGTGCTCGAGCACCAAGACCGGATCGGCTCGCCCTACCAGACCACGACCCGACCTGCCTTGGATTCCTGCTGCTCTGAAGGGCACGACACCTTCGACTCACTAAACAACGACCTCGGCTCAGTTCTTCCCCCATGTCTCATGATCCGACCCACCTGGAGCTGGTTCTGGACAGCGAAGTTGACCTGTTCTCAAGGCTACTTCTGCTCCTACTTTCTCAGATCGGGTGCCACTTGCCTCATCATGAACCGGTCCTCCCAGAAGCCCTCCTACAGCTATAAATACACCACAACATGGCAAATCGAGGGGACTTTGGCCATTCTTCTTCATGGCTTCCACTATTACTAAAGTGCAAGGACTTTGCACCTTCACACGTCCAAATTCTCTTCTTGTAATCTCAATTAACACACGGACTGTGTGTTCGCATGTAACCGATTATTGTAATCTGTCAGTATAACAATAAGATCATAAAGTGGACGTAGGCAACATCTACAGCCGAACCACTATAAAAACTTCGTATGTTCCCTCTTATTTGTTATTTTCTACATTTTTGTGATTTGTGATCTACATTTGGGGTGTTAATGCCAATTTTTGGTCTAACAATTTTATATTAATGTGGAGTGTTTAATATTTTTAAAATCTTCTTGAATAACAGTGGAAATATTTATGATGGAATTTGATTATATATTTTTTTTAGAATTAGTGATAATTGAAAATTTTTGTGACACCCCACATCTGTTAGTGTCACTCTTTATCAGAATGCATTAAGTTTGGTAAAGCGTTGTAGGTAAATAGAAACATTACAAGACAGATAAAAAATAACAGCAGAATTTAAAATTTATCAAACAGAAAACATCGTGGTCCGAAACATAATTACATCATAAGTCTAAAACATAGAAAACCTGTAATGTCTCGTATTTTTTGTAGTCAAATATTGAATTTAATTTCTTATTTTGAATATTATATTTGGAATATTAATGGATTTTAATATTGAAATCATTCATAAGAATGAAGTTTGAGTGTTAAATTTGTATATATTTAAAACAAGCTCGAAATGGCACGGTAGTTCGTAATATTGAGTTTTCAACTTCAACTGAATATACAGATTCCGTTATAAGTCGGATTTCTATGAAACAAGAAATGTTGAAATCTTATTTATTATAGTTTTCATATGGAAGAGAAAATTCCAAATTTCATGTAATAGATAGTTAGTTATGTCCAAATCAAATTTTAAATAGTCGCTATGGAAATGTAATAACGTTTATTTAATATATTTAAAAGAGTTTTAATATAATTTGGACATCGTTTAACTCGAATTGATGGTACTGAGTTGTATAATTTATATTTGAAGTTGTATGATATTTCTAGTCGGGTATTTACGAAAATAATAATTTATTATTATTTTATTTGATTATTCTAGAATTTAATAATATTTTATTAATATTATTATAGGCCTTTAAAATAGCGATTTTGCAGATGGGATCAGATTTCAATAAAATTGGTTTCATTGGAACCGTAATGTTAAATTATTGTACGGTATCTAATTTCATGGCAAACCGATGTCGTATGTGACCACGACAGCTTTATACGCCCAGTCATTTTATATAGTGCATAATTAATTTAATTTAATTTAATAGAAGGGTATTTGTGTATAACTTGAGAAAAAAAATCAAATTAAGCCACGAAACCAATTCCATTGGATTCGTATCGACATTTAGAGCCAGGATAGGCATATAGTTTGTTATTTTTGGAGACCGTGTAATTTGGTGTCCAAAATAACATTGTGGCGCGTATAAAAATAGCGTACTGGGAAACAGTCTTAGAATACAACAAAACTAGTGCCGTTGGATTCCTATTAAATAATTATTATGAGATTTCAATTTATGTGTCCATCGGACTTACCGTTTGATCATGGCAACAATAAATGCCTTCATCGTTTATATCATTTTGGTCAATTTAGACAGGGGTAACTTTAAAGGAATAAACGACTGGCCAAACGAACTCCGATTTTAAAGAAAAAGATTTCAATGGATCTGTAAGGAAGAGATCTAGTATTATTTCAAAGTTTCAAGTTGATTGGATTTATTTTGTAATCGTGAAAATTTTAAATGCGTGATTTTTAGCCTGTGATTTACAAAGGACTTTTCACAAATGACCTTGGAACTTGACGAAACTTGTCCCGTCGGGTCCGAAATATTTTTTTATGCTAGGATTAGGGGTTTAATCTCGAATTAGAAATCGTATGGGGTGTTAATTTTATGAAAATATCAGCACAAGATTCGTAACTATAAATTAATATTTAATTTCTCCATTCCTATATATAAGTTACAATGAAACCTACTTTGCCAGTCCAAACTCCTTTCATGGTCATCCTTCCCAAACGCGGCGCCTCCACTTAAATTATAAACAACCATGAATTCACCAAATATTTCACTATACAACTCGAAATCCAGTAATCGATTGAAATTTCTCCAATTACAAAAGTCAAGAGAATTGCGAGGTCTATGTTTCAACTGGTGCTGATGAATTATCTCGAACTGGGATAACCTGAATCTAGCCGACAAGGGGCGGTTTTCAAAGATGAACTGGTGGGATTAGAGGGTGTCGAACTGGGTGTTACTCATGGCATAGGATAAGCAGGCTCAGGTGATCTCGTCGGTACTGTCTGATCGGGGTCTAGAGGTCACGGCGAGGTGCGATGGAAAGCATTGGGAAGCAGCATGATTGGAAATTTCTTGCGTGGTGATCTGGCAGTTGAAGGGTAGCAGAAACTAACAGGAAGGATTTTAGTTTGGGCCTGCAAACTTTGAATTAGCATGGATGTTTATAAAGCAATTAGACTAATGAATAATTAATTTTAATTAGCATTATAACATATAGTTTAGAAATCTAATTACAACTTATTTCTATAGGTACTGAACGGAAAGCAGTTCGAAGGATATGCCATGGAAGAAACTCAGTGATCACTTGTCAACTGAATGCTAAAACATAATTATTTTACTTTTAGTTAGTTAAGTATAATTAATTTAAACTAAGAGTTTGTTAATTTATAATTAAAATCATAGTTACTTTAAATACTAATAACTCACTCATATGTGGTCAGAATTCAACCAAACAAGAAACTCTGGAATCGTGTCAATGGATAGAACATTCTGGAACAGAATTGGATGGGATTGGAATTAGTCGGGATACTTAGTTGAATTAGACACTCGTTTAATTTAATTAAAACCAAACTTTTAAACAACGGCATCAACTCAAGGTGAGTTAAACTCACTCAATTTTTCCCACTTATATTTTAAATAAGTTGGGTTTTATAATTGTGTGTTATGCTAGCTAATGGTTGATTGTTTGTTGATTATATATTTATAAATTGATTGAATTAATGAAAATAGACATTGTTCAATTTCAATGAGAAACCAAATCGTTATTTTAACGATTGGACCCAATGAAGGTAACTTACCTTGTTGATCACGTTTATTAAATAAACGTGTTTAATTATTTGAATTGTTTGAATTGCTTTGATAATTGGGTGATGTTAAATAGTCGTTATTTACCGTTATCTAATTTATCAGTTAAATTTAATTGAATAAGTTTATTTGAAGTAAACTATGTGAATATAGGGAAGAACATGTTTGAGGGATCCAAGGGGATTCCTCAAATATATTTGTTGTAATTTATTTTCATATTAACATTATTTTAACTGTTCTGATTGGACAATTGATTTGATTATGGACCGTTGAACTAAAATTCAACAATTTATTTTGTTTAAACCAGTGAGTAGTATTGGTTGAGCAATTGGCAGCATATGGCCTATAGATCAATCGTTTTTCAAATATGGATTTACCATCAAGTGAATCGACAGGAATGAAGTTATAAAATTTATTTATTACTGAAAATAGATTTTTAATCTATTATTTTGAATAATAGTTTGTTAAAAGAAAATAAATATTTATTAATTAAGTTATATTTAATTTTTTGATGATTTTATAAAGCAAATTCTGATATTTATCATATTTATAAAGCAAGAGAGTAAAATTAACCTAACGGTTAAGATTTGAATAGTTGTTTTTAGGAAATAATTAAATGGAATTATTTAAACTAATTATATTATTAATTAATTTAAAGTGAGAACTAATTGGAATTGATTAACAAGATAACCGTGTTTTGAGTTGGTAAGTCAACTGTTTTAACTGGATTAATTATTAAATTAAATTATTTTGAATTAACTAATAAAATAGTTTAAAGAATATTTGTTAAATTTTAATAAGATTTTAAAAATAAATTTAAATATTTATTATAGTTAATAAGGAAATTAACAACTTCCACAGTAGTTAATGATTTAATTAAATTATTATTTCAATTTATAATAATTTAATAGATTACTTTTAATTTGAAATTCATTTAAAAAGTAATCGAAGTCGAAGTGAATCGATTTAAATTGTGAAAGGAATGTATGTACAGGTTTTATATTAAAACCGAGATTTTATAACAAGGTTATACAAAGAAATTTAAGCAAATACGATAACTTAAATTAAATATTTGCTTAATATTGAAGTTAGAAAATGGAAATTGAGAAGTTGGAAAATGGTATTAAATGGTTAATGAAGTGAGGTTTATTCCGAAGTTCAAAATGTTATGTTCCGAAGTTCAGAATGTTAATCGAAGACGAGAGTATAAGCTAAGTAAAAGGTTTTGGAAATAGAAACGAATATAAGTTTTGGTAAATGATTTAAAAATGATTTTTGTAAATGGAAGTTAAGAGTTTAGAAATGAAATCGAAATATTAGTTGTCGATAATAATTTACAAATGGAATTTGTAAATGAAGTGAGAGAATGAAAATTGAATTTGTAACAATTGTTACAAATAATAAATTGAACTATTTGATTATAAACTAAAGATCTTTAAAAAGATCGCTATGTGATTTAAGACAACGCATATGTTGGAATGATTTGAAAAAGGTATAATATAAGAAAATAAAATGTTTGGAAATGAAATCTGTAACGTTCGTTACAGAGATAAGTTGAATTGTTTTGATAAAAATAAATATAAGGATTCGTAAAAGATAAATGTAAGATTTGTAAAGATGTTTGTATTAGATTTGTTAAAGACAGTTATATATGATTTTAAAACCAATATAGTATTTTTGTTACAAACAAGTTAAAGAATATTTATAAAGAGATGCTGAAGAAATTTTATAAAAGATTCTATTTATAATGGAATCAAAGATCGGGTAATATTATAAAGGATTATTAAACATTGACATAGAATTATTATAATAATAGTTTACTTAATAATTTATTAAGTAAACGGTGTTGAGATTTAAAGAAGGTATCCAAAGGAAAACGTGTGGTTAATAAACTTCTATTTATTCTGAAGATATGAATGTTGTTGGTCAAGGTCTGAGAGGTAAATAAAATACCCCAACTTGAACAACTTCACGATTATCCAAGTATGGTGTTATAAAGTTTATGAACAAGAGGAAATGAGGGAAACATAATTTATGATTTCTGTTAATAATATTATAAACTATATTCAAAAAGTTTATAAGCGAATGAAATGATTTTCAAGAATATTCTTACTTATAATAAGAAGTAAAGGATAAACTCCAAATATTGGATGATTTTAGGAATATAATTAACAGATGTCTATTCAAAAGGCCAAGTAATGTCGAATACTGAATCAGTGAACTCATTTTATTCTCACGATTATTTATTTGATAGTTAAATAACCGACTATCAAATCTGGCCAATACGATTGTTGGTACGAATAGACTGGAATCGAATTTATATTCAAAAACAATTTTGAACCAACAAATATGTGAAGATGTTAATTGAGGATACAACATTGAAGACCGTAGATCTTCATAAGCGGAAGAACTACTTGTTGAATTTCTTTGGTTAGCTCTCAGAGATAGTTCGGCAATGATTCTATCATGGTTGAAATCTTTTGATTGCAAGGACTACTCACTACTGATCCTTGGGGTGATACCTATATAGGATATGGTAGGAGGATTCCTTCGGTTCATCATGTTCCTGGATGACTTATATGGACGATTGTCTGATAGAGTATTTCTTAAGAATCACGTAAATTGATTTTTACAAACGTACTTCTATCAACTGCAGAGTATTTTTGTGTACGTCAATTTTTGATTTGATGGATTTGACGATGTGGCATTCAAAATGGATGGAGATGTGTTGTTCTGAAGGATAAGCTTAACCTCTAGCCTCAACCGGGAAATGGCATAAAATCGGGTAAGTCGCATGGCTATGTGGGTCGCACCTATAAAAAAGGTATATCATTACCTAATCTTGTGAAATAAAATGCCTTCGGTTGTCCCTTTTATTTTTATATGTATGCTATCGGTTCGGTTGGCTGGCCCCCAACTGTGGTAATGATATATTCTGTACTCTCAAGAGTAGAGAGAGGCCGGTTATGTTTAGCCTGGTTTACAAGATGTTCTTGTTGAACCCAATGTATTCATCTCTACAGGTATATTGTTGGGAAGGTGGTACCATACCATGCAAGGAAATCCATTCTCCAATAAGCGCCTGCAATTTTGATTGTAAACTATATATGTAGAACGTGAGATGCAAGCATTCTACTAGTTTGATATTTATTTGTATTTAGACATTATCATAATATCATAAAAGATATTGACTTCCAAAAATATTTTGGGTTATTGTAAGGAAAAAACCATCCATATTTATGTGTGGATTTGGTCATGCGATTATCCTTTTCTTTCAAAAGATTTTGACTTTAAAACCAAGTTGTGTGATACCAATAAGCTTAGTGTGTTTTTTTCTTACTCTGGTTCACCAGACTGATCAGGCATTTGTAACGCTTGGGTTAGACCGGGGTGTACCGGTCCAGATTATCAGATGCTTCGAAGTCCAGAGACGAGCTGGAGTGTTCATACATATAATATCTAGTATTTAGTCCGCTGTTTGATTGTATATGAGGACAGATTGTTATAACTGTCCAGATGTGTTGATGTACTCTGATGACTGTAAGTTTTTTTTAAGCTCTCAATAAAGATTTATTTCTATATTATATTTTGTTCCGCTGCGATGTGAGAATCTTTGTTGTGTTGGTTCTTCTTCTTCTATTCTAATATATCTTTCTTTCTTATCTCACCTTCTAACTTCTTTCTAATAACTATATGGGTTTTCAGTGCATTTTGTGTTGGATTTGTGTTATTTAGTCAGCTCAAAGGGCACCGAAAATCCGAGTCATCACAAAACCCATTACATCAACTTAAAACTTCTGTCTTGTACTACTAAAATCATCAGAGTAAGTAATAAAAGAAGCATAGTTCCCCATAAATATATCCATATCAGAGAAGACATGAAATCAAAGTGGTACATCTAAGCAGCTCCAAGCAGAATGAAAGAGAGAATCCAAATCAACCTGAATATTCCCACCCAGAGAACATGAGGTGGAAACGGAAGAGAGAGAAGTGGAAACAAATGGGTCAGTCATAAAGTTTGGCGAGTCCAGTTACTTTTAGCATATAAATAGGTAAAAGAATCTTGACATGCATATAAACTGGAGGAGGGAGATAATAGTACTATAAGACAG
Organism: Allium sativum; assembly: GCA_030737875.1. Classification (NCBI taxonomy): domain Eukaryota; kingdom Viridiplantae; phylum Streptophyta; class Magnoliopsida; order Asparagales; family Amaryllidaceae; genus Allium; species Allium sativum. The sequence continues at coordinate 394,681,651 of CM060910.1, forward strand.
GTATAACGGGTTGAGCAGGATAAATAGAATAAACATGAAGGAATATTTTGTGCTTCTAAAGTACTTTTGTCTTTGCACCAATATTAGCATAACAAGAACAAGATGATCCCAACTTAAACAGAATGGTAGACTTAGGTGTACTTCTAGTAACAGGTTTTACCCCAACAAGAATAACAGGTAACCCAATAGAAATGACAGGGGTTACACCGAAAAAGAATAAAAGGCTTCCAACAAGCAAGACTAGATGTACCTTAATTACTACCGCCAATCGATTGGCTCCATACCCCGTAGATACCCATGCTGGCCCCACAGAAGGATGTATCACTTCCTAAAGTGGTAACCCCATTATTTTCAAGATGCACAGCTAAATCTACTAATGTCACAACGTCTTATCTTCCCGAGGAAGCGTACCAATGCTCGCATATGACTCCGATGGAACGCGCCGTCAACACCCTCACTCAAGTGACCTCTTATAATTAATCAATCAGTAAGCGTGCCCTGACCCCGACCTAGTTCGGAGTATTCGTTTGATACCTATATAGGTTACTGACTGAAATGGATCCTACACAATAGACGATACAAGCTTCCCTCCTAGGCTTGCATCCCAAATTCTAGGATTTTAACAGGTTATGCCTAACAGTTTAACAAGGTTGCATAACCCCCACATGGAAAACAAGTTAAGTTTGTCGGCTGTGTGTGTGTATATACATATGACCCGCCCACAGATCTAACAAGATTAACTTAATCCCCATTGATTTAAGCAAGTTTACTTAACCTCTAATTTTAAAAGGCTCATGTAACCCCTCATAGATTTAAACAAGTTAAGTATTATAGGTTAACAAGTTATCCACTTATGGCTTATTAATGGACTGGACCTCTCACATTAAGTCGACTACTTGTGGATGCAGGATATGCCGGGCAATTCCGGCAAGACTTCTACCACAAGTCGGACTTAACCTCGTGTCTTATACTGTTATGTGTACATTTATGCACTCGACCACTTACATTAGATTAACCACTCTTGGATGCTGGATTTGTCGGGCGGTTCCGGGCAGACTTCTACCACAAGTGTAATCTAACCTCGTGTCTAAGTGCGGTTATAGTTTCTAATTACTGTAAATCTAGGCATGTTCATTATTAACCAATTTTCATGTTTATCCAAGATTATGCCCCAAATCCCAGTTTGATTCACAATACAAGTTATGCACCAAATCCCAGTTTGATTCACAATACAAGTTATGCCCCAAATCTCGGTTTGATTCACAATACAAGTTATGCCCAAAATTAAGGTTTAAGATCAAGATATAAATGACGCCCAAATCCAAATCATGTTTTACCATATAAGTTATGCCCCATTTTGTCATTCCCAGCCGTTCCCAATTTCTTCGTTTGCATATTTCAACGGTAGGTCTAGCCTCGAATGTAGCCTGGCTATAAAAATAAAAAGGGAAGGAGGGAGAGATGAGAACAGGAATAAGAATAATAACAAAACATGCATAATATGTCAGAAATAGGCATACTAACTGAATAGGCATATGGTGAAAGAAATAGGCATAATGGTAGAATGGGCATATGATGACAAAATTAGGCATGATAACAGAACATGCATATCATGAATAGGCATATGAGAACTAATCAGTAGATTACGTGAAAAAGTAATAGCGTATCTGATTAGTTATGATTCAAGTTATTAAAAGGTATTGACTTAGATCCAACTTATAAACATGTCAGGTTTACTTTTTACATGTTTACATCTAAAAATAACATAGACTCGCTGTGACTGGATTTAAAGAACAGAGAACTGATTATTGATGTCATAGCAGAGTTCCTTGAATCCATATAACTTGTTGTTGCAAAAAAATAGTCAATTTTAATCTAAGTTGGAGCAGCACCTTGTTGTGTCCATTGTTTTTGGTGAATAAAACAATGAGAATGAGGTCCTATTTATAGCCCAAGATCAATGAATCTTGTTCAGAAACGGGTCTACATTCACAGAAATTGATCTTCCTAGATCTGAATGGGGTCGACCCTGGGTCGACATAGGGGTCGATACCTCTATATAGGGGTCAACCCGTGGGCCGACACCCATAGGGGACGGGGTTAACCCCTAACGGGCCGATCCCCGCCCCCCCATTTTGCGGCTGTTTGATTTCGAATTCTGGATTTGTTTTATCTAAATTTAAATGCCTTATATGTATATAAACTTTAAACCTTAATATTTTCTTCATATGATGTCCATTTTACTCAAACTCGGATCCTATCTTAAGAGAATTCTGAGACAAACACAATGGTGCAGTCTATTTTACTTAATTACCAATATTTAATTAAGTATTCTTTAGTTTATCATTATAGCATTCTTTAAACTTACGGGTGTTACATTCTACCCTACCATAAGGATTTCGTCCTTGAAATCTCCAAGTTAAGAAGAATGTATATCCTAACATCCATCATCCATCTACTAATCCACCAATCACATGCATCCATTATCCTTAAAAGATTTCTAATGCTTATATGAACATATACAAAGGTGTGTGTACATCCCGCTATACAAATGCGAAATATCTGGTGGTCTGCTAATTCAGTTGACCTCCTTAATGCAATGTATGTTAGTGCCATGAATCCAACATGTATGCAAATAATCCTATATATCATATAATTGCTATATGCATGCATAATCATACATCCAAATGCAACATCCATATGTTGGTACACCCACTTTCATCCATAAAAGAGAAAAAATTGCACACGCATCCATATGCAGTATGAGTGTGATTGAGAAAATCTAGTGCCTAATGTGTGTGTGTGTATGCATCCACGAGCAACCACTAGCAAACACTTGCATCCATCAAACATAACATGTCTCAAACACATGTTTACATCCATTGGATTTCTACCTAAAGGTCGAAAATTCAATCGATAGGATATAATTAAACGATAGAAACAAGTATGAATAAAGATTTGGAAAAAGAAGTTAAGAACATACCCTTGAAAAGAAAAGAGTACAAAGCGCGAATCTTGTCTTCAATCTCCCAAGTTGCATTCTCGAGGTCTTCTCCCCATTGAACTTTCATCAACTTGACCTCTCGGTTGCATACCTTCTTAACCTCTGATCCAAGAATACGAGATTCGTCTAACTATCGCCTCCCGTTCCACCTCTACTTCCTCAAGCATACTTGGCCCATCTACTTCTTCGGTATCATGTAATCACTTCCTAAATGAGAAACGTGGAAAACATCATGAACATCGGACAGTCTCTCTGGTAGCTTTACTCTATAGGCCATTTAGCCAATCCTTTCGGTTATGGGAAATGGCCCTACAAATCTTGGTGCCAATTTCCCTACAGATCCAAAACAAACCACATTCCTCAAAGGTGATACCTTGATGAAAACATGTCTCCTACTTCAAACTCAATATCGGTCCTTCTCTTATCTGCATAGGACTTCAGCCTGTCATGAGTTGTCTTCATGCTCCTTCGAATAAGATCAACCTTTTTGAAGTTTCTCTAATCATCTCAGGTCCAAGTAGAAGCCTTTCTGTAGACTCCTATTAACAAGTTGATCTACAGGGTGGTCTGTACAATGCTTTGAAGGGTGCCATGCCAATGCTAGCCTGAAAACTATTGTTGTAGGCGAACTATACCAAAGGAAGGTGCCCTTCCCACATCCTTACGAAGTCTAGGATACACAGTCTTAAAAGATCCTCAAGAACTTTATTCACACTCTCTATCCGTCCATCGGTCTGAGGGTGATAAGCGGTGCTCAAACAAAACTATGTACCTAATTCCTCTTGTAAGTTCCTCCAAAACTTACTAGTGAAAATGGGGTCACGATCACTCACAATACTAGAAGGTACTCCATGTAGATGGACTATCTCACAAAGATAAATTGCTGCTAACCATGTTGTCGTCCTCTTACTCTTAATAGGAATGAAATGAGCGCTCTTAGTAAGCCTATCAATTATAACCCAAATACTAGTGTTGCCTTTCCTCAATCCAAGCAAGCCATCAATGAAATCCATAGAGACGATCTCCCACTTCCACTATGGGACTTCCAAAGGATAAAGTAAACCTCCGGGCTTCCTTTGCTCAGCCTTGACTTGCTGGTAGATCAAACATCGAGAAACGAACTTGCTACATCTTTCTTCATCCCATTCCAAAAGAAAACACTCTTCATATCTCTATACATCGTATCACCTCCTGGAGGATAGTCATCCTAAAATAATGGGCTTCCTCAAGGACTGTCTTCAACAAACTCCTAACCTGTGGAACAAAAAGCCTTCCATCTCGTCACAACCATCCCCTATCATCCATGGAATATCTATTGAGGTGACTGGAAGTCTCCCCTCTACTGAGCCTATTAAAGATATCATCTGGCTTTGTGTCCTCTCGCTATGAAATTCCTATCTGATCCAACAGAGAAGGTCGCACCTCTAATGATGCCAATAAACCAGGTGTGAACTCGATGGATGGTATAAAATCAAAAGTCAATATAAACTTCAAGCTCTGCCTCTCTACAAACTGAGGACTCAAGGTCATACTCTGCCTACTCAATGCGTCCGCCACAACATTACCCTTGTCAGGGGTATAAGCTATCTCAAATAATAGGACGCTAGGAACTCCACCCATCTTTGTTGCCTCAAATTGAGATCTATCTACGAGAATAAGTACTTGAGAGATTTATGATCGGTGTACAACTCGAACTTCTCTCCAAGTAGATAATGGCACCAAGTCTTAAGCGCGAATATTATGGAATCTAACCCTAAGTCATGGGTAGGGCAGTTCTTTTCATTAACTCTTAACTGTCTACCTCCATAACATACAACCTTTCCCTCTTGCATCAGAACCACACCAAGACCTGTACGAAATGCATCAGTGTATACTGTGAACACCTTGTTCCCATCAGGCAAAGTCAATACTGGGGTTGTTGTTAGAGCCCTCTTCAATTGCTGGAGCATCCTCACAGTTACACCCCAAGAAAATGTCAGATTCTTCTTCGTTGGTCTGGTGAGTGGGGCTGATATCTTTGCGAAGTCTTTAATAACTTACTATGATCGCCCGCTAAACCAAGAAAACTCCTCGCCTCTATTGCATTCTTTGGAATCTGCCGATCTTGAACTACAAATACTTTTGTGGGATATACTATTATCCCATCCTTAGAGATCACATGCCCTAGAAATCTCACTTCTTTCCTCCAAAAATGATATTTGGAGAATTTTGCCTTTAGCTGGTGCGCACGAAGAGTTTTCAAAACCTCCCTTAAATGTCGGGCATGCTCTTCCTCGCTCTTCGAGAAAATAAAGATGTCATCAACAAAGACCACAACGAACTTATTTAAAAACTCCCAAAACACCCTACTCATTAGATCCACAAAATAGGCGGGTGCATTTGTCAAACCAAAAGGCATGACGAGCCACTCGAAGAAACCATCTGGAGTTCTGAAGGTAATATTGTCTATACTATCCTCGGCTACCCTCAACTAATAAAACTCTATGGCGAAGTCTAAATGTGCGAAAACAGATGCACCAACTTGCTGGCCAAACCAAACAGCTATCCTCGGAAGTGGGTGCTTATTTTTCGTAGTGAGTTTATTCAACTATCTATAATCCACACAAAAGCGAACTTAACCATCCGCCTTAGGGGCGAATACTACTGGAGCACCCCATTCAGATATGCTTCGCTTAATAAATTCTTTCCCAAGTAGCTCTCTTACTTGCTTGTTGAGCTCCCTCCTTTCTCTTGGAGCCATATGGTGCACAGGCAATGCAACTAGTTTTGCATTATCCACCAAGTATATACGGAAATCAATCTCTCCCCTCGGAGGTAAGCCCCGAACCTCCTCAAAAACATCAGGATACTCACAGATTGCTGGTATAGATTGTAGATCATCGATAGATGCATCAAGCAACTCTAGGAAAGTAAGTATGACAGACATGGCTAGCAAGCAACTCGAGGGTCCTCCCATGGCAAGTAAAAATTCTAACGACCCTCCTCTCATAATCTAGAATAGCACCATACATGGCTAGCCAATTCATCCCTAGAATCAAACCATAGCCCATAAAACCAAGCACGTATGCATCGCATTCCAACTCGACGTCCAATACAAATATTCTTAAACCTCGACAAATAATAGACAAATGAGCCGTAACTCCAATGGGGTTTGAGACAATCAACGGGATCCAAAATCATGCTAGTGCTAAGATGCAGAGACTCAACCACAGAATCAGATATAAAAAAATGTGAAGCACCAGAATCAAAAGGAGTTCTAACAAGATGATTGGAAAGAGAAATCAAACCTTCAACAGAAATTTTCCTACTCTGTTCGGAACACCAACCACGAGAGCATGCACTGCCCTCCAGAAGATCCTGCCTTTGGCTCGTTCCTTGCTTCTTCGGGCACTCCTTAGAATAGTGTCCAACTTTTCCACAATTTAAACAAGCATTCTTTCCTTTTTGGCAATCTTTGACCAAATAACCCAGATTCCCAGAACCATGGCACTTCTTCTTGACTTTATTTGAACTTTATCAGGCTTTCCTTCTTTCATCTATGTTCCCTTCTTAGGTCACATTTTTTCTCATCCTTGGGCTATGCTTCTCATCCCTAACTCCCTTATTCTCCTCTTCACCACCCTTGTGTAACATGTTAACAAGTCTCTCGAAAGCTGCCTTCATCGCTTGGAAATCCTTGTGAAGCTTGAGAGAAAATTAGCCATAGGTGGAACTACTACTGCTACAGATGGAGGTTAGGCACTTCCTTACTCTTCGACATGTGCCATAGTTTTAACATGCCTGCGGAACTATGACACAAGGGGGACACCCTTCGGAAAGAATCGGTTCCCTAGACATGCTATAAAGAAAAGGAAAAGGGACTCAAGCAGAGAATCGAGAGATATTTTATATGGCTTTGGGGAACATGTTATTCAAAACAGACTTTTCTTTTAAAAATGCTTTCTTTTAAAACCTTTTTGAAAACTATTTTTAAAATCTTTTATTCGACCTGGTATATCGGAATGCATTAAGTTTCATGAAGCGTTATAAGCAAGCAGAAATAGAAACATTACAAGATAGATATAAAATAACAGCGGAATTTAAAACTTGATAAAGCATAAAACATCGTGGTCCAAAACATAGTTACATTATAAGTCTGAAATACAGAAAATCCATTACATCAACTTAAAACTTCTGTCTTGTATAAAATCATCAGAGTACGGTAATAAAAGAAGCATAATTCCCCACAAATATAGCTATATCAGAGAAGACAAGAAATCAAAGTGGTACATCTGAGCAGATCCAAGTAGAATGAAAGAGAGAATCCAAATCAAGCCTGAATATTCACAACCTAAGAACCGGGGGTGGAAACGGAAGAGAGAGAAGAGGAAGCAATATGGGCCAGTCATAAAGTTTGGCAAATCCAATTACTTTTAGCATACAAATAAGTAAAAGCATCGTGATAGGCATATAAACTGGATAAGGGAGATAACAGTATCATAAGACAGGTATAACGGACTGAGCAGGATAAACAGAATAAACATGAAGGAATATATTGCGCTTCTCAAGTACTTTTCTCTCTGCACCAATACTAGCATAACAAGAACGAGATGATCCTAACTCGAACAGAATGGTAGACTTAGGTGTACTTCTAGTAACAGGTTTTACCCCCAACAAGAATAACAGGTAGCCCGATAGGAATGATAGGTGTCACACCTAAAAAGAATAACGGACTCCCAACAAGCAAGACAAGATGTACCCTAATTACTACCCCCAATCAGTTGGCTCTCTACCCCATAGATACATGTGCTGGCCCCACAGTAAGATGTATAACTTCCTAAAGTGGCAACCTCGTTATTTTTAAGATGCATAGCTATATCTACTGATGTCACAACGTTTTATCTTCCTGAGCAAGCGGACCTATGCACACACATGAATCCGATGGAACGTGCCATTAACACCCTCACTCAAGTGACCTCTTATAATCAATCAGTCAGTAAGTGTGCCCTGACCCCAACCTAGTTCGGAGTACTCGTTTGATACCTATATGGGTTACTGACAGAAATGGATCCCACATAGCTTCCCTCCTAGGTTTGCATCCCCACTTCTAGGAATTTAACAGGTTATGACTAACAGTTTAACAAGGTTGCATAACCCCCACATGTAAAACAGGTTAAGTTTGTCGGGTGTGTTTGTGTGTGTGTAAAAGACCCGCCCCCACAGATTTAACAAGATTAACTTAACCCCCACTGATTCAAGCAAGTTTACTTAACCTCTTATTTTAACAGGCTCATGTAACCCCTCATATATTTAAACTGGTTAAGTATTATAGGTTAACAATTTATCCACTTATGGCTTATTAATGAACCGGACCTCTCACATTAATTCGACTTCTTTTGGATGCTGGATATGCCATGCAGTTGCGAGCGGACTTCTACCACAAGTTGAACTTAACCTCGTGTCTTAGTACTGTTACGTGCACATTTATTCACTCGACCCCTCACATTAGATTATCCACTTGTGGACGCTAGACTTGACGGGAAGTTCTGGGCAGACTTCTATCACAAGTGTAAACTAACCTCATGTCTAAGTGCGGTTATAGTTTCTAATTACTGTATATCTAGACATGTTCATTATTAACCAATTTTCATATTTATCCAAGATTATGCCCGAAATACCAGTTTAATTCACAATACAAGTTATGCCTCCAAATAAAGGTTTTAGGTTAAGATATAAATGATGCCCAAATCCCAATCATGTTTTACCATATAAGTTATGCCCCAATTTGTCATTCCCAACCGTTCCCAATTTCGTTCATTAGCATATTTCAACGGTAGGCCCAGGCTTGAAGCTAGCCTGGCTATAAGAGAGAAAAGAATAGGAATAAGCATAATAATAAAACTGCCATAATATGTCAAAAATAGGCATACTAACTGAATAGGCATATGGTGACAGAAATAGGCATAATGGCAGAATAGGAATATGTTGACAAAATTAGGCATGATAACAGAACAGGCATATCATGAATAGGCATATGAGAACTAATCAGTATATTAGGTGAACAAGTAATAGCAGATCTAATTAGTTATGATTCAAGTAATTAACAAGTATTAATTTAGATCCAACTTATTAACATGTCAGGATTACTTTTTACATGTTTACATCTAAAAATAACATAGACTCGCTGTGACTGGATTTAAAGAACAGAGAAGTGATTGTAGATGTCATTGCAGAGAACCTTGAATATCTGTAACTTGTTGTTGCAAAAGAATAGCCTATTTTAATCTGAGTTGAAGCAGCACCTCGTTGTCTCCATTGTTTTTTTTTTTTGAATAAAATAATGAGAATGAGGTCCTATTTATAGCATAAGGTCAACAAATCTTGTTCAGAAACGAGTCCACATTCACAGAAATTGATTTGCCCAGATCTGATTGGGGTCAACCCCGGGGTCGACATAGGGGTCGACACCCCGGTGTAGGGGTTGATCCGTGGGTCGGCACCCATAAGGGACGGGGTCAACCCCTAACGGGCCGATTTCCCCTTTTCTCCCACTGTTTGATTTCGAATTCTGGATTTGTTTTATTTATTTTTACATGGCTTATATGTATATAAACTTCAAACCTTAATACCTTCTTCATACGATGTCCGTTTAACACAAACTCGGAGTTTATCTTAAGCAGAATTCCAAGACGAACGCAATGGCGCAGTCCATTTTACTTAATTCCTAATATTTATTTAAGCGTTCTTTAGTTTATCATTATAGTGTTCTTTAAAATTATGGGGTGTTACAATTTTCAAGAACCCCGGTACAGTTGAGCATATTTCATAATATGATTAATTTAGAAATTTATTTCACAAACTATTTCTGTACTTACCAATTTTCATCATCCATATTGGTTTTATATACTGAGGAGTTTTTCTTTCGAAAATAAAAATATAATATTCATAATTGTTTCTCTAACCTCATTTAAAAATCCAAGCTCTAGTATTGCATGGTTATGAGATTACTTATTTTTAAGCTGCAACTGATCTCATTTAAAAATCCAAGATTTGGTTATGTGTGGTCAGTGTGCTCTTAAATAAAAAGAAAAGGAAGTAATTTACTAAATAAAGTATTTATATGACATTCTCCTTTGTGTGTAAAAACCATCCTATCAATTCACTTTCTAATTTGTGAAATGTGTTAATATTTTATGATTTGTTGATTAATAGCTATTGGGATGTGAGATTATTTGATTGCTTAAAATTGAATTTATAATCGTAGTCCAAATCCATCACTGTTTTTTGATCATTTTTATAAAAAACGATTTTGAAAATTATTGGAAATCATATATTTTAAAACTCTCTCCATTTTTATAAATTTCATCGTAAATCCATCATTTCAAAATGTGAAATTTTCCACTAGTTCTTAGAATATTATGATTTTTGTTTGACTAATTGAGATTTATGATGATCGTTCTTCCTCTTAAGCGGAAATTATATTTTTAATCTTTTTTATCATTGTTTTAATTACAATATCCTTTTGATGATAACAAAAGCGGGAGAATCGGTTAAGATTTTGATCGATGAGTAGAAATTCTTTGAATATTTTAATATTGATGTTTCAATTATTTTTTACTCATGCATATATCTAGGGGGAGTTAAATAAATTATTATCAAACAAAATTAATTTTATTACAGTAGCTCTACATAATAGTCTGTTTTTTATTTAAAATTTCAAAGTCAAATTCCTTACCATTTGGTACAGACTTCATATTCTTTGGCTAATATTTTCAGCTTAGCTTCAAAAATCTCAGTTGCATATGCCAAGTTTGTAAAATTGATATATCTTCAAAATTTAATAATTTACATTCAAATTTTTATAGTAGCTCCATCTACTAGTCTATTTTCTGTGTTTAAAATTTCAAATTCACATTCCTTACCATTTCGTACAGACTTCATATTCTTTGGCTAATATTTTCAGCTCAGATTCAAAAATCTCAATTGCATATACCTAATTTGTAAAATTCATAAAAAATTCAAAATTTAATCATTTACATTCAAAAATTTTACAGTGCTCCATCTACTAGTCTATTTTCTATATGTTTAATATTTTAAAGTCAAATTCCTTACCATCTAGTATAAACTTCATGTTCTTTGGCTAATATTTCAGCTTAAATTCAAAAATCTCAATTGCATATACCAACAAAATCAAAATTTTCTTTTCAATACTCATCAAATTGTTTATTATGAGGCAATCATACATACATCTTGCATGCATTAAAATTATATGCATTTAACAACTATGAGGCAATTAAACGTACATCTTGCATGTAATAAAATTGTATGCATTCAACTAGGGCTGCCAACAGATACTTTCAGATACGGATAGTGTCAATCCGTATCCGCATTCCAAACCATTTTTGGATATCGGATATCCGCATCCGCGGATACGGACGGATATCGGATAATTATCCACTCCGCCAGTGGTCGATAAATCAATGAACATAAATCGTTTTTTAAAGCTAAATATTAAGCTTTTTCAACCTAATTGATTACAAAAGTGTTAAAAACAAACAAATGTGATGATAATATATAATTTTGACAATTAACATGCTTTTAGTAGATTTTCAATTTTGTAAAATAATAAACCAGTATATTTAATTATGTTAAAATACACATAATTTAAGCTATAATTGTGAAAAAAAGCAGATGGATAATTTTCGGATGCGGATATGCCTATATCCGCATTCGCATCCACTTTTCCAGATACTGGATATTTATCCGCTTTTCGGATATGGATGCGGACGAATTTCGGATTTTTCGGGTATCCATTGACAACCCTACATTCAATAATCATGAGGCAATTAAACATACATCTTGCATGCAATAAAAATGTATGCATGCAACAAATTTCAATGTACAATACCCCAACTTTCCAAAACTACAACAAACTTCTTTCAGATCTAATTTAATGTCTAGGCATTCAAATAATAAATCAAAATTTCAGGGAAGGAGCCAACTTCAATTAAACATGTAAAAATTTTACCTTTGTGCCAACATGCATACACAAACTATGATTTAGAAAGAAGAAAGTAGAAATTTCACTCACCTCGAACTCCAAATTGCAGTCTTTAAGCTCTAGATCTGCTAGCTTTGATTTCTTGTAAGCCCTTTTCAATTATTAGAGGATTGGCAATTTATCTTCTATCTTTAATTGAAAATTTTAATTTTAATTTTGGTCTGAATGAGAGAACTTGATTTTCTTGGTTTTCCCTTTTCTAATTCTCTCTGTTTTTGTTACAGAAAGTACGTATACCATAGGTAAACGGGAAATGAGGGTGGGAAGGATTTTTATCCTTAGCCCCCCCTCTCTAAATGTTTACTAGCAAAATTTCTCATTTTCCCCTTCTTTTTTCTTTACAGGAAAATAGTATGAAGGACAAAATGAACAAAAAATTGTTCCATAAGGACAAGGGGCTAAAATTTTATCCGTAAGGACAAATTTTAGTGTAAAAGGAGGAATCATAGAAGGCCCCTGAATTCCTCCCTTTGCACTAAAATTTGTTCTTATGGATAAAATTTTAGCCCCTTGTCCTTATGGAACAATTTTTTGTTCATTTTGTCCTTGAGGCTAAAAACCCCTTTTCCTTATAAATAATAATGTTGTTTTGTCCTTTGATTAGATATTTGTATTAGATAATTTTTTTATGCGTTTCTAGAGAATTCATACAAAATGTCCTTAAAATTTATTATTATTACTATTTATTTTATCTTATTTATTTTTCTGTTAGAATTGAAACAAAATTCCTCTTTTAACTTCAAATTTACCTTTACTTTCTTTGTCTTTTTTTCCATAATACTCTCATGAAAACTAATCCAAAATTTTATTCTATATAAACTTCTCATACATAAAGGCCAAACTATTTCAAAACTTGAAACACAACATAAATGCATTATTCTATATTATTTTTATAATAAGATACATAAAAATGAACATGCATTATGAAATCAAACAAGACATTTTTTTTTTCATTAACGTTGCACTTTTTCCGTTACATTGGAATTTATCTTTTTATTTCATATAAAGGATTTGTTCACAACTTTAGCAAACTTATAGTTATTCCTTATACATCGTTATTTATTTATTTTATTTTATTTTTATTTTTTCATGAACACATAAGTACACTTTTCCGAAGTGTTCATTCGCTAAACAAATTTCATTATGCAAACTAAAAGATACAATACTTCACATTAAATATGCACAAACGTTTTATTGTCGTCATTTTTCATTTGTTCATCTAATTTTTATATTCTCTTTTCACTTATTTAATTTCTGAAAAATATTTAGTATCATTATTATCAATTTATTAGTGGATTCCCAATTCAGTGTCCAGAAAAAATCGAATTGTTACAGACTTACCTCCATACAAAAATTACGTCCTCGCAATTTCTGCATATGGGACATATTTGTATCTTAATAACAGATTCAACTTATGTTCCCTCAAAGTTTCCAAAACAATCCTCAAGTGACCTTCATATTCTTGCTTAGACTTGGAATATACTAAGATGTCATCAAGCTGGAATTAAAATAATTCTCACACTAGAACGTTTAAAGATTGAGGTTTTGGTTTAGGTATGTACAACTATTACTATATTTGGGAGTGATACTTTAGAATATACATACATGTACGATGTTTCTATTGTCTCATGCTAATCTATATTCTTAATATATTATATACTATGTCAAACGTGGAATTTGATGCCAAAAATATAGCACCTGACCCCTATATCCATGCTAACCAAGAGCAACACTCTGTCGAAAAGCACGGAGAATGGGACTTAATAGGACTAAATGTTGTACTCATTCCTTTGAATGAACACTGAAATGAAAATTTAAAACTTCTCAACTTACCATTTGTGCCCAGTCTAGGTTCAAAGCAATGGCATAAGATAATTTCCCAAGTTACATAGTACAAAATATATGTGACGACCCCAAACCCCCTATGACGGTGGCAAGTGTAGTCTTTGCCAATAATCTTTAGCGGCTCTCTTCTCATAGCCAATTCTAGAGTAATTTCTATATCCCATTGCGCTGCCTCTTCCACGATCAAGTCTGGATCATGAACATTCTTTCGAAGTTGAGATACGTGAAACACATTATGTACTCCAGGCAACCAATTAGGCAATTGAACCCTATAAGTAAGAGTTCCAACCGGTTCCAGAATAGGAAACGGGCCAATAAATTTGTGTGCCAATTTCCCTATTTTACCGAACCGGAATACTCCTCTCATCGGAGATACTTTCAAATACACATAGTCGCCAACAGCAAATGATATATCCCTTCTTCTCATATCTGCATAGCTTTTCTGTCGGCTTTGAGCGGTGAGTAATCGTTTCTTAACGAAATTAACTTTGTCCACAGCCTCGCGAATCATATTGGGTCCCAATACGAGTCTATCACCAGGTTCTACCCAACAAGCAGGAGATTGGCACGGTCTACCATACAGTGCTTTGAAGGGTGACATTGCAAGGCTCGCTTGGTAGCTGTTGTTGTATGAGAACTCGGCCAAATGCAAATGGTCTTCCCATGATCCACCAAAATCAATAACACAAGCCCGTAATAAATCTTCAAGAATACGATTCACCCTCTCAGTTTGACCATCTGTTTGAGGATGATAAGCGGTGCCCAAGTTTAGTTTTGTTCCCAATTCCGCTTGGTATGCTTCCCAAAATTTACTAGCAAAAATCGGGTCACGATCACTAACTATACTCATGGGAACTCCGTGTAGTCTAACAATTTCTTTGAAATAAACCTGCGCCAGACTCTGATCAGTTCTATTCGATTTTGATAGGTATAAAATGGGAGGTCTTCGTGAAACGATCTACGATCACCCAAATACTGTCATTTCCTTTCCTGGTTCTGGGAAAACCATCTATGAAATCCATAGAAATATGTTCCCACTTTCCATCTGGAATTTCCAAAGGTTGCAACAATCCAGCGAGCTTCTGCTGATCGCTTTTGACTTGTTGACAAGTAGGACACCGGCTAACATATATAGAGATATCTCTTTTCATTAGAAAGTTCGCTTGAGGTCATTATACATTTTACTAACCCTGGGTGGATACACAACTTGGACTTGTGACTCTCGTCCAATACTTCTCTTTTGAGCTCACTGTTGTTGGGAACACAAATCCTTCGTTTCAATCTCAGAACTCCTGCGCTATCCACCTGGAAACTGGAGACCTCGCCCTTTTGAATTCTTTTGATCATCTCTTTAACAAAACTATCGTCTTTCTGAAGAATAGCTATTTTATCAATCAACGATGGTGTAATGATAATACTGGAGATGATCACATTCTTCTTGCTGAGCGTATAGCTACAACATTGGATTTCCCTGGAGTATATAAAATATCAAGATCATATGCCGTGAGAAATTCTAACCAATGCTGCTGCCTCATATTCAGATCCTTCTGGGTGAATGGATACTTCAGTGATTGATGATCAGTATATAATTCGAACTTTTCACCCAACAGATAATGCCTCCAGATTTTCATAGCAAACACAATAGCTAGCAATTCAACATCGTGAGTTACATAATTCTTTTCATGTGGCTTCAACTGATGGCTAGCATAAGCGACTACATGGCCTCTTTGCATTAACACTGCGCCAAGGCCTTCTTTAGAAGCATCGGTCCAGACATTCAAGTCTTGGTTGCCATCTATAATTGTGAGCACTGGAGCAGTCGTCAATTTTAACTTCTCCTGGAAAGCTGCCTCACATTCGGGAGTCCAGTTGAATCTCGAATGTTTCTTAGTAAACTTTGTTAAGTGGCTGGATATCTTCGAAAAATTCTTAACGAACTTCCGATAATAACTGGCCAATCTGAGAAAACTTCTGACTTCTGTGGGCGTATAAGGTTGTTTCCAATTCTGAATAGCAGTGATTTTACTGGGATCCACTGAAATTCCTTGTTTTGACACGACGTGGCCAAGAAATTTGACTTCTTCTTGCCAGAATATACATTTGGAAAATTTTGCTTTTAAAACATTCTTTCTCAGAATTTCTAACACTTGCTCCAAATGTTTTTCGTGCTTGCTTTCTGACTTAGAGAAGATTAGAATATCATCAATGAAGACCAAAACAAATTTATTCAATACTC
The DNA here is from genome assembly GCA_030737875.1 of Allium sativum. Classification (NCBI taxonomy): domain Eukaryota; kingdom Viridiplantae; phylum Streptophyta; class Magnoliopsida; order Asparagales; family Amaryllidaceae; genus Allium; species Allium sativum. The sequence continues at coordinate 394,697,776 of CM060910.1, forward strand.
CTCTGAATACTCGGTTCATTAGTTTGACAAAATAAGCTGGAGCGTTACATAAGCCGAACGGCATTACTAACCACTCGTAGAATAAGTCTGGACCTCTGAATGCTGTCAAAGGAACACACTCTTCAGCAATACGAAGCTGATGGAAACCTGTAGGTAGGTCCATTCGGGAAAACACTTGTGCGCCGTTCAATTGATCCAACAAATCATCAATCCGTGGTAATGGATATTTGTTCTTCAGCGTCTGCTTATTCAAGTCACGATAATCTACACATAGTCTGAGAGTACCGTCTGACTTTGGGACAAATACCACTACTGCTCCCCAATCGGAGAAACTATGCCTGATCAGACCTTTCCATACTAGCTTTCGAGTTTGATTGTCTAACTCTTCTTTTTCCTTCATGGTCATCCTTCGAATAGCGTGAACTACTGGCCATGCATTCGGAACTAAAGAGATTTTAAAATCAATTTCTCTCTATGAAGGTAAGCTAACAACTTCTTCGAACACATCCACATAGTTCTTGACAACTGGGATATTTTCTATGTCGACCGGAATATTCTCCATCATGACATGAACAGGTTCAATTGGAGCAGGAGAAACCTCCAAAGCAGCCCAAAAGTCTTTTCTATCAGAATTCGGACCTTCACATGGAACGGTTATATAGTCACCTGATTTAATCTTCGCCTTAACGACTCTGTCGGCGCATTTAACCTCAGCTTCATATTTGGTTAACCAGTCTAACCCCAAGATAAGATTAAATTCTGTAAAATTCATGACGACCGCGATGGTAGGGAACCGATAATGAGAAAAAGAAACCGGCACCCCACAAACCCAACTGAGATCGAGGGAACCCCCAACCGGATTATGGACAGTCATGGGTTCTTTGAGCTTTTTCAAATTCAAATCCAGTTTCTTAACCGCGTTCTTTGCAATAAAGCTTCGCGATGCGCTTATATCGAATAATACCTTTACCGGAATATCTTTGACAGTAAGCATGCCTTCTAAAACATCTGACCTTTCCCGACTAGCTGAGGGCTCAGAAGTTTCCACTACTTTATTTACTTGAACCACTTCAGATTTTTGTTATAGTTGGCAATCTTGCTTTACGTGACCAACCTGATGGCAAAGATTGCATTTTTTATCTTCTTCAACCTTGTCCTTGGATTTAGATCCTTTCTTCTTCTGCATTTTCAAAGATTTACATTTCTTGGACAGATAGCCCTTTTGATTGCAGTTAAGGCATATGGCGGTCATTACTGGTTCTTTTTCAGATTTAACCTTTTCCCGATTGAATCTAGGCTTCTTTTTGAACTTAGACTTCGTACTGGCCTCATGCTATGTACTTGTCTCTGGGCTATCAGTTTCAAATTTCTTTTTGTTGCCAGAACTGACTTCCTCTTCCTCCACAAAAAGGCCTCGCTTATCTAGATCTTCATACTGATAAGCCATGTATATCATTTCAGAAAAAGGAAGCTTCACATGCCCCATTACACTGTTCTGGTAATTTCTTTGAAGGCCATTTACAAACCTCAAATTCTTCCTCTTTGGATATTGAATTAGATGAGGGGCATAATGAGAAACTTTATTGAATTTCTTATGATATTCCAGAATGGTCATATCTTGTTGTATCAGATAATGAAATTCATCACATAACCGCTCGGTTGCTTCTAGAGGAATAAATCTTTCACTGAAAATCTCTTTAAATTTATCCCAGGTAATATTACCTTCTGGATTATCCTTAATAATCGAATCCCACCAGAACAAAGCTTCTTCTTTGAGTGCCCAAGATGCTAGTAATCTTTTCTGGTCGTCACTCACTTTTAAACCTTCAAAGATTTTCTCAGCAGAAAGAATCCAAGCTTGTGTTTCCATAATGGATTCTTTGCCCAAGAATGGTGATCCACCCAGATTTCGATACCTCTTTACTAGAGCTTCAATATCCGGGTCTACATTACTCCTTCTGCTCCTGCCACTCATTATCCAGTGCATCTACAAATAGCAGACCAAGTGTCAGTTCAACAGAAAAGAGATTATAAAACACAGAAACATATACTTGAATGTAAATGCATCTATCGAGGTGTATTTCATTCTGCTATGCTCATACTAGGATATTACTGATCCTATCTGTAATGAGTTACTCGTCCTTGAACACTACTGGTCCTATTTCTGACAAGTTCGCTCATATGTTATATTCCAGAACTAAGCTTAACCAAAGCTCTGTTACCACGTTTGTGACGACCCCAAACCCTGTACGACGGTGGCGAGGGTAATCTTTGGAATATAACACATAAACAGATAACAGCAGAACAGAAAATAAATAAATACACCAGATAATGTACAATAGAATACACTGGATAAACATAATCATCAGAGTTACACAGTATACAGGATAATACTTTGTACAAAATACAGTTCAGTTATTCACAAATGTCTACAGCGGAAACAAAACATAATATGTACAATAGGAGCTAAACATCATAAAAAGAGATAAATGGTAGAATCCATCTTCAGCTCCAGCTATCTATAAAGAGCCTGCTAAAACCTGAATACAAGGTTGCCCATGTAGAAAAAGGGGCACCCGAGTTTGCAAGTGAAACAAACTACGAGTCAGTCATGGGACTGGTATGAGAAATCTACTTAACACATTTTATAATATGGCCAGTCATAGGACCACGCCACTTTCGCGGAATGGGTTTGCACCATTGGATTGCCAGTGCTTTAAAACAAATAAATCTTTTAAACATCGCAATGGTTTTATAAAAATGAAGCCATTATAAGACTCAGTTCCCATCACACAATGCAACACAAACCAGAGGATAGATTTTTACCTTATAATGGCCAAAATATGCTTGATACGAGAAAAACAAATCATTTGATATTATTGCTAGTGTATATATTTCAAAAACAATTTCAATCATAAATATCAATCATAGACGGCATTAATGCCCCATACCACTATGTCGCCATATATAGGTATACAGCCAAAATTGCACGGTGTTGTATTTGGAAATTGGATTTCCATCATGAACCAAGGCAAAAGATAGTCCTTACCGAATTCGACCAAGCCTCAGGAACAGCCGCAATTGCCCCTTGGATCGTCAGGGCCGGTCCACCGATGTGGATTAAAATGCCTGAACACTACGTTTCCCCGCCCTTTGGGGCGTAAATGAGTCCTACGACTCCATTGGCTCCACATGGTCACCAATATATCCGAGGCGCCTCGCAACAGCAATAACCACACAGGTGAAAATAATATAAATGTCAGGGCTGGTAGGTCACTGACACTACCCTAGCTAGAAAGAAACGCATGTCCACCCTGAGGTCCTCTCCCATTTCTGGTTTGTACCGGGGTGTGAGGCTCGCGAATTCACGTTATATACAAAGCTATGCACACAGGCCGTGCTTTGATCATCAACCACAAGACTTTGCTTTTCAACAGAAGCCTTGATCATCTGTCACTTAGGCGTGCCACACAGGCAATTCACTCCATGCGACTGATTTCTATCGATATATAACCTCTGAGCTCGTACATCTAAGAGAAGGGCGTTAAGCAAGAGAATAAATTCTCTGTCGCCAAACAGATATATATTTGATAGAGATCAATTAGCACAGAAAAAAAATCCAATGTCAGACACACAGTCCATTTACAAGTTTGTTCTGGGTCTAAACGAAACCGGAGGCACTCAATACCTCGCATATCCATACAATCAACAAGTACGTCTGGACGGCTACTACTTCAGCCCCGTCACGGTAGCTACTCCTATCATGAGAATCAGTAGCACCCCTTCATTCGACGTGAAGATCATCGGTCTTCATATCCTCGACTTTCAATCGTCGATCAATTATTTGAAATGAGAATCAATTCGGCTTTTTCAAATAATTCACGTATATTTAGAATTTCAAATCAATTCATTTCAATGGTGAAATTATTCGATATCGCTAATTATGTTCTTTAATGTAATTTTCACGCCAAACACATTCAACCATCAAATATCAAATAAACCGAGCAAATTCAGTTTATTTCCATTCCATATCGTTTATAATATTTTATCACGATTTATCGCTACTTTTATTTATTTAAAAATAGCCAATTCATTCAAACGACGCTTCAGGCCATAATGCGGTCGTGGCGCTGTTTTTCTTCAGATTTGATTTACACATATCTGAAAATCTAACCGTTGGATCTTCACAAATTTTATATCATTAGAAAGATCTTTTCAAAACGAATCAAACGGTTTTAGTTTTGGGAAAATCCGACAGTCGGATCTCCCGCACTAATCATTTGAAATCACGATTTCAAAATACGAACTGCAGCGTCGTTATTCGATTTAATTTCATTATGTTTATATATATATAAATATAATCGATTCTGGTGTTGTTTTTCTTCAGATTTGAATTAAACATTCCAGACAATCCAACCGTTAGATCTTCACAAAGTGGGTGTTGTTGGAAAGATATTTCCAAAGCGAACCCAACGGTTTCGGTTTCGGGAAAATCCGATGGTCGGATCTCCCGCACTAGTCGTTTGAAATCACGGTTTCAAAACACGAACTGCAGCGTCGTTATTCGATTTATTTTAATTATATTTATATAAATATAATTCTTTCTTCGATTTCAAAACTATATTCATTTCATATATTTGATAAAAATGATATTTTTACCATTAAGAATATTTATTCAACACATGAATATTTTTAGCACTTCATATTCACAATAAAAATGAAGATTTTATTGTTCAATCTATATATTCAACACATGAATGTTTTCGACTTAACACATACGATAAAAATATGATTTTTATCGTTCTAGTCCTTTATTCAACACATGAATATTTTCTATAGTTTATATATATAATAAAAATGTGATTTTTATTGTAAAAAAAATTATTTCAAAACACAATTATTTTATACGGTTCATACATAAGGTAAAAATGTTATTTTTGGTGTTAAAACAATTTATTTAAAATACTAATATTTTATATAGTCTATATTGATAATAAAAATGTGATTTTTATTGTAAAACAATTTATTCAACACATGAACTTCATTCAACACATGATTTTTTACTCAACACATGAATATCTACTCAACACATGAATATCTATTCAACACATGAATATAGTTTCAACACATGAATTTAATTCTAACACATGAATATTATTGAAAATTTCGGCAGCATAACGGCAGGGTAGTTAAAACCGGAACCGTCCCTAGTACGACTCCTCGCTCTACCTTAAAACCTCGCGGTTTTTGACAATGGGGATTTTCAATATCTAGTTCGTACGCAGACGAATTTTCCCATATACTAATCCTATTGGGATTTCAACCTCAATCAATCATTTCAAATCAACCGTTCATGATATTCACCAAAATTCGCATCAACCAATAATCCAAACAATATCACAACCAATATATATCGTCCATGGTTTACGGACGAGGGGAGTGTGTGTATATATATATATATACACGTGTATAACTATATTTCAATTTCACTTCAATATCATTTCAAATTATTTCAATGCATATATTATTTTTACAACGCATATATAACTTATACATCGAACATACAACTTATACAACGCTTATACATGTGGTGTACAACGCTTATAAAACTCATACATCGACTATATAATTTATACATCGTTGTTTTCCATATCATTTATAAATTAGAAATCTCACATTGGGTTCCATTCCAACAAAAATAGCAGAAGGCTCAGAAAAATATGCGATCTCTTCTAGAATGTAGAAGACGTCCACACGAGTCCACTATCTCTTGTTTCACTAGATTTCGACTACATACGAGAAAAATATGATTTTTACAGTGAAATCATAAACCGTAGCGTTTAAAGTGCTATAAACTATTTAAAATAAAAACAGCCGTTACCTCTCAATAATCGTTCAAAACTAGGCTTGCATTTATCTTCCAATCCGCTACGATATAGAAGGACCGACCAACGCCACGTCGAAGAGGGAGGAGTCGTGCACCAGGGTAGCGGCGGCGGCGGGATGAACTCCGAAACTTTGGAGGCACGATTCTCACAAAATACGAGACGATAAATCACAAATTCTATATGGATGTGTAGATCTTGAAGAGTACTACAAAATCCATAACAGCGGTAGTGGATTTCGTGAAGTGGATTGCGAGATTTAGAAGAGAGAAGGCCTTGAGATGTTTCCGTCATGCGTAGCTGATGGTATCGAGGAAAGAGAGAATGATTTCTCGAGTTGTGATTGGCCCAGGGATTTTTTTTATATTTATATATTTTTAAAAATTCAAAAATACCCCTCTTCACATACTAACTCCAATCCAAACCCAAGACCGTCGCCCCTAGCTAAATACCCCCATTCCGAACACGATGGGATATGTTTCGTTGGCCCATTCGACTGTTTCGGTCAGTTTTTCTTCAAATTAAAATATAAAACATTCAATATTTGATTTGAACGTACATTTCAATTTGCCGGTGCCACATACTGATCCAAAAAATTCCCGAAAAATAAATCTAGCTATGTTTTGACGATACGGTCCCAACAAAACTAGTTTCGTCGAATTTTGAGACCTTTGAAAAATGGCCAATTTCTGCTCGACCCAATTTAACAGAAATTCACCAAACACATTTTCCTTCACCACGCTCACATATTAACTTCAAAAATTATGGAATTTGAAACCTAGCAATAATTTGACATCACGGATCCAACAAAATTAGTTTCGTCGAATTCCGAGGTCGTTTGCAAAATGTCTATTTTTACAGGCTATATATTCTCTATAGCGACCTTTCTGAAAATTCATTTGGCCATAACTTTTGACTCCCGCTATGAAACTTCGGATTTTCAGATTCGTTAGAAAGATATTCACTAACAACTTTAAATATTTTTAGTTTCACAAAAATTCGTTTTATTTTGCATCCGGTACAGTCAGTCAAAGTTTGAATTGAAATTTTGAAACTGCCGCGCCATTTCAAGCCTTGTTTATAATTTAAAATAATTATATTTATTTTCAAACATCGATTCAAACATACTTTTCGTCATTATTATTTAAAATATTTATTTTAAATATTTATATTTTAATATTTAAAATCCACTAAAATAGCCAAATTAAAAATTTTAAATTGGCCCAGATTTTCCGGGTTGTTACAATATAATAGAATCAATCAGAGCATAATGACAACGACATAATACATATCATAATACTAATGTCCTTAATACATAGTCCATAGTAATACCACTCCCAAAATACATAATAGCATACATACCATAATAACTAGTAGTTACTGATAAGTCTAAAGCTGCATAGTCCAAAACCCCAAAATGTGGAAAATGATAAGAATGTTGCTATAGTCCACGCAACCTAACCTGCAAACAATCCTCAACCTGACCTGAGGATTGTAAAAACAAACCACATGGGTCAGACTATTTCTAGTATGAGTGAAGTAGGACCAATAGATAATGAACAATGGCACTTATTATGCTAACAATATAATAGGAAAGAATAAAACCAAGCGTTGTTTATACAGATCATTATGGCACAAATCATATATACAAAGAATATGTCAACATGTAAATCCACTCACAAAATCATATATAAACCAATACGATATCATCAGTAATTGTTAATATGTTGAAAATAAATTAAAGTACTCGTATATAAATCAATACGATATCGATAATAATTATTATGTACTAAACAGTATGATAGCAATAAATTTAGGCAGAGTATCATATATAAGCTAATACGATACCCGTAACAAATACCGTATAAGAAACAAGACGGTATGAGTAAACCATCTCAGTGTTTCATATGTATAAACTAGTATGATACCTATAACGAACATAATACAGTATGATAACAAATCAGGACAGAGTATCATGTACAAACCAATACGATACTCATAACATTGATCATATATAAAACAATACGATAAAATGAATCAAGTCCGAGTATCACATATAAATCAATATGATACTCATAACAATTATCGTATATAAATCAATATGATAATAAAAATTGATCAATTATAAAAATATAATAAAGTATTAGGGGATTATGGGATAAAAATATCCTGACTCATAACATACTAAATAACAGAGGCTAATGTTATAAAATCACTGTGGCAGAGCTCGAGCTTGCATCGAGACATAAGCACTGTAATCTACCCTATAACGCACCTGACGATCAACCTAAGATAACCAAGACGGTCTAAGGCGAAGGTCATGTGTTACGCTTTCACGACACTACACATAGGACCCCCACGACTCCATCTATCGTAATCTATGACCCGCTGATCCGGAATATTAATTGAAAAATATAAAATTTGCCCAATGTAGCAGACCGTTGACCTTCGGTAGTAATAAGGGAAAATGAAGTACCACTGATTCAGGTAGCGATCCTGATTCAGGTCGACTAAGACAGAGTTTTGGCCCATTGGTATAACATAGTATAATCTATCCCAATCCAAAATAAATGGATTATTCCATATAAGTAATATTATGAAGTTTAATAGTGTTTGGACTAAAATGTAATCATAGCTTGAATAATATACCACCATATAGTATAGAAAAATGTCAATTGAAACTTAAAAAATTGATGTATGACCACCAATCTAATCATCAAGCCATAAAGAAGAACAAGCCTTTCACATGCCTATTTAGGAAATATGGTGGTTACTCCTTAAATCAGGCCACCACAATTGCGATATAGAAAGAAAAAAAGTACCATTATAAAAATGACATAAAAGCATGTCATCTTAATGATGACCCAAAGGCACGTTAGTTGTAACACCCCGAAATTTTAAATTGGGACATAAGAGATAATTAAATAATAATTAATCTTTAAAAGAAGAATTTGGTGAAACAGGTTATGCCATTGCGCTCGTCTCGGAATTCTTCTAGAGATAGAGTTCGAGTTTGCGTGAATCGGACTCGGTATGAAGAAGTTATGGAGGTTAGAAGTTTTCAAGTTTAAGCAGAAATTAAATTAAATTAATAATTAAATAAATCGAGTTCGAAATTCAAATCTGCAGAGAAGGCTGGGCGGGAAAAGACCTGCCATAGGGTGTCGACCCTCCCTAGGGGTGTCGACACAGGTGTCGACCCCCATATAGTGGTGTTGACCCCCCTATAAGGGTCGACTCCAGCGAGCTGATCTGGACAGTGACGATTTCCTGAGGTGTTAGGGCATATGTGTCATGTTTTGGTTGGCTCTCTTGGGTTTGGATGGCTTTGATGACTCCTAGGTTGATCTAAAGGCCCATATTAATCCTAAACTTTTATATAATCACCCCAAACCTAAACCCTAACCTCACAACCCTAAACTATGATGTCGTCATGCTGTTCATCTACAAACTAACCTAGCCGCCACCATAACAAATCAAATTCTAGATTAAAGATAAGAAGATAAGAGATAAAGATTCATAGCCTAGGAATTGCGAAAAAGAATTCTAGAACAACAAAGAACGAATCAATGCCTACATCAACAAACTAGCTTAGCAACTTCAGAAATCAGATCCCAGAATTCAAGATCTGTTTTCTGTGAGTGCAGTTACTTTCACAAGATAATTGTTTAAACGTAATTGTGATGAGTTATGAATTGGACTGTATGAAAATGTTTGTAAATCATATAAAGTTTATGTCTTTGCAAACTATGTTTTAATTTATGCTTGATTTGATTCATTATATGCAAGTTATGTTCTATGTTAGTTCATATGCCTAATTACGTATCAAAGTTATGTATGCAAGTTTGCTCGATCCATGCAAGTTATGAAAGATTATATGAAAGTCATGTTCATACATGTAAGATCATATTTTATATGTTTAGATCTACATGCTTATATGATTAGATTCATATCAGTCCATATGTTTAGAACTATATGTTCATATGTTTAGATCAACATGTTTATATGATTAGATCTATATCAGCCTATATGTTTAGAACTATATGTTCATATGTTTAGATCAACATGTTTATATGTTTAGATCCATACTAGTTCATATGTTTAAATCAATGCAACTTTATGTTTAGATCTATGCTAGTTCGCATTCCATATGTTGATTGGATCTATTTTTATATGTTTACTAGATTTATGCCATCTTAGATCTATATTGTTTATGCCAGTTATGATGTCATCTGTTTCTTCCCTTTTTCCTTTTTACTGTTATGAGTTGGGCAAATTGCGAGCCTAATGTATCACATGAACTATATGTACGAACGACGTGGGAACGTTGGGGAAAAGTTTGGGTAAAATTTGAATACTATGTAATTGGCATAAAAAGGGGTTGTAATCATATAATTAATTTTGGGCATAACTAGAAAATGCGGCATAACTTGAATTGATCACACTTATGAATAATTTACATATAAACTTGGATATGAATAGTAAATATGTAAATTGGCTAAAAGATGAACATGCCTAACCCGAGGTTAAATTGAGTTGCAGTGTAAGACTGCCCGGAACCGCCCGGCACATCCAGCGATCGCAATAACATAGATTTAATGTGAAAGGTTAGTGTATTAAGCCTAAAAACCCGAGGTTAGAAAGAGCTTGCGGTAGAAGTCTGCCCGAAACCGCCCGACACATCCAGCAACCGCAAACAACAGTTCTAATGTGAGAGGTTGGTGCTTTAATGAATAAATTAAAGCTAAGGAACAGACATGCTAAGAATGGAAAGGTTAAGTAACATATGAACAGGCGACATTTAACTAATAGAACTTGTTAGGTGGGTGGGTTAAGTTAACATGGACAAGAAGACAACTTAACCAGTATTACATGAACAAAGTGGATAGGGTTAAGGAAAGCTTAACCAATAATACATATGGACTTGATGAGGGGAAGGGTTAAGTAAACCTTGGGTAAGTGGGTAATATTAGTATATATATAGGCCTACAAACTTAACCGTTAAATAACCATGCGTGAATCAGTGAGAAGGTTAAGTAACATATGAATAGGCAACACTTAACCAATACAACATGTTAATTAAGCAAATGGGTGGGGTTAAGTTAAATTGAGAACACTTAACCATTATAACATGTTGATTAGGAAACCCCAGTAATGCGGACCCATTTCAGCAGTAACCCACATAGTTGTATCATGGTACCCTGAGCTAGGCAGGGTGGGGCATGATTACTGGGCTGATTATAAGCGGTCAAAGTAGAGGCGGGTGGTGCAGCAGTGTAGGTTCCGACGGAGTATGGGCGTGCACGTGCTCCAGAGTGGAAAAAGCAGGCACTAGGCATTAGTAGTATACACTATGCGTTTTGAATCGTGTTGGGTTGCTATCATGGGAATTGATACACCCCATAATGGGGCCAGCACAGCTATCTACATACAAGGAGGGACGAATGACACAAGTAATGAATACATACAAGCGAGGTTGAATGACACAAGTATTAAATACATGCGAGTTAGGGAGTCGATCGAATGAGGAAGGTAGTGGGTATAACTCTGGGGTAGGAGCAAAAAGGGGCACCTATGATAGTAGCTAGGAGTACACGAAACTTCCATTATCATGATTAGTAAGAGGGATCAACTTTTAGTATGGGACTAGTAAGGGTGCGGTGTAACTAGTAATGATACGGTGTTACTAGCATTGGTGTAGTGTACTAATTATCCTGTAGTGATTAGAAGCGCAATCAACGTTATATCTTGTTCATCTTGTCTGCTTTATCATGCCTGTTTATTCCACAGTCATTTCTTGCTTTCCAGTTTATGTTCTTATCTTGTTACTTTAATGATTATATTGTTAAAGTCACTGGACTCACCAGACTTATGTCTGACTAGTATTTTTTGCCTCTTTTTTTTCGTTCCCCCATCCCCTTAGGTTCTTAGGGAGGAAATACTCAATCTTAGTTCAGATATCTCTTTCTTCCAGCTTGAAGTTGAAAGGTGTATTGCTTGGCTTTGATTCTGCGTATGGCATTTTTCTGTTAGGGATTATGGCTTTAAAATTATGTACTCTGAAGGTTTTGTACAAGACTGATATTATGTACTTGATTTTGGTATTTGGAAATGTAATCAAACTTATTTCTGTTTCCACTACAATAAAATTACAAAATTTTATGGTACTACTTTTTCTGTCTTGTAATATTCTGTTCTGTTTACTTATAATGCTCCATGAAACTTAATGCATTCCCTTTGTGAGCGACATTAACAGACGTGGGGTATTACACGTGGTATCAGAGCTGAAGGTTACCAGAACAGATAAAAGATTTTGAAAACCATTTTCAAAAGTATTATTTTCAAAAAAATGTTCCAAAGAAGGATTTTTCAAGAGAAAGATTTACTATGAAAAACATAATCCCCAAAATCCATATATCTATCTTTCAATTCTTTTTTTCGAATCTCTTCCTTTTTCCTTCTTGAGTCTCTTTCTCCGCATTTAGATGCCTTTCTTAAGATATGGAAGGACTTCGGTGTGATAGGCGGAAAACCTTTTCATGGGACTGAGACGTTTGTCGAGGCTATAAATTGGCTCAAGGAAGTGAAGGATTCGTTTGGTATCTTGGAGATAGACAATGGAAGGAAAGTTCAGTTAGCTGCTTGGTCGATGAGGAAGTTTAGGCTGAGGAACACAACCCAAGGATGAGGAATTTATTGATGTGGCTTTAATCCACGAAGAAGATAAAGGAGAAAGTGGAAAGAATAATTAACCCCCGTAACAAAAGAAGGCGTCTTTATTGTGGTATAACGGGCCATATAATTAAGGACTGTAGGAAGAAGAAGAAGCATGGTTGTTACCATTGCGGCAGGTAAGACATATGATTTAAGATTACCAAAGGAGGTAAGGACAAGGGCATGGATAGAGGATAGGACCAACTTCTGGAGGACAGATTCATGCTCTCATGGCATTAGGACAGGAGAGAGATAGAAGGATTTCTGTTGAAAGATTGATTTTCCTTTTTCAGTCATCCTGTTTGAACTTTGTTTGACTCTTGTGCTTCGTAATCGTTTGCATCTGCTTCATTAGTTGAAATACTGCACCTAAATACTAGTCTAGTTATGGATCCCATTGTAGTCTCAAGTACTATAGGTGGTTCGGCTCACTTATCTATGGTTTGTCGGGTATTGAAAGTGTCTATCTTGGGCGTTGGGTTTGGATGCAATGCCTTTGTTCCTGGTTTCACGGGCTATGGCTTGATTCTAGGGATGGATTCGCTAGCAGGCATGGTGCCATTCAAGACTGTGAAAAGAGGGTAGCTAGACTGTTGACTCGTTGTGGAAAGACCCTTGATATTTCTTGTGACCCTAGGGGTTCAGTGATGCTTAGCTACCTAGAATCTCTTGATGCATTCATCGATGATTTGAAATCTGTTCGTGTAGTCCGAGAGTATGGTGACATCTTTGATGAGGTTTGGGGTCTACCCCCGGGGCCTGAGATAGACCTCCAAATATACTTTGTAGATAATGAAAAACAAGTTGCATTACAAGTGCGCCACATGGCTCCGAGAGAGAGAGAGAGGAGGGAACTCAGTAAACAAGTAGGGGAGCTACTTGAGAAAGGGTTTATAAGAAGAAGCATTTCGGAATGGGGTGCTCCAGTTGTTTTTGCTACGAAGATTGATGGTTCGCTTAGATTGCGCATAGACTATAGGGAGTCGAACAAGCTCACGAAGAAGAATAGACACCCATTGCCAAGAATAGATGATTTGTTCTATCAGTTAGCTAGTGCTTCGGTCTTCTCGCAGTTGGACTTAGCTACAGGATTTCACCAGTTGAGGGTAGCTGAGGATAACATAAATAAGACTGCTTTTAGGACTCCTAACGGTCTCTTCGAAGGGCTCGTCATACTTTTTATTGGGTTTTATGAATGCACCCACATATTTCGTAGACTTGATGAGTAGGGTGTTTAGGGAGTTCCTAAACAAGTTTGTGGTAGTCTTTGTGGATAGTATTTTGATTTTCTCTAGAAGCAAGGGAGAGTATGCCCTACATCTTAGGGAAGTCTTAAAGACACTAGAGCGCATCAACTCAAAGCTAAGTTCTCCAAATGTCATTTTTGGAGGAAAGAAGTGAGGTTCTTAGGACTTGTGGTCTCTAAGGAAGGGATAACAGTGGATCCTACAAAGGCGGTGGCAATCCAAGATTGGAAGGTTCTAAGAAAGCAACGGAAGTAAGAAGTTTTCTAGGGTTGGCGGGCTACTATAGGAAGTTAGTTAAGGGCTTTGCGAAGGTATCAGCCCCAGTTTTGACTTTGCTAGATGAGACCAAACTGTTCACAGTATATATTGGTACTTGCGAGACAGGGCTTAGAGCAGTTTTTGATGCAAGAGGAAAAGGTGATATGCAAAAGGCAGTAGGTACATAGTTATGTTTGAGCATCGCATATCGTCCACATACGGATAGACGGACAGAAAGGGTGAACAGAATCCTTGAAGATCTTTTGAGGTTATGCATCCTATATTTTGGAGGACATGAGAAGAGCACTTTCCATTTGTGGAGTTCGCTTATAACAACAGTTATTAAGCTAGTATTACGGTTTTTATGGACGACCGTGTCGATCACCAACTTGTTGGTGGGAATCTACGGATAAGATTTTACTTGGGCCAGATATGGTTAGGGAAACTTCTAAGGAGATAGACTTGATTCGAAGATGAATGAAGACAGCACAGGGCTGACAAAAGTCAAACGCTGGCAAGAGACGAACCGACCTTGAGTTCGATGTTGGAGACAGGGTTTTTATTAAAGTGTCACCGTGGAGGAACGTAGTTCGCTTTGGGGAGTGTGGGGAAATTAGCACCAAGGTTGGTAGGGCAATCCCCCATTACAAAAAGAATTGGACAGACAACAGAGTGAAGTTGTCGAAAAAGCTTAGTGGTGTTCATGACATGTTTCACGTGTCGCATGTGAGGAAGTGTTTACATAAAACCGCGAAAATGGTGGAGCCGAGCATGCTTAGAGAAGTGGAAGTGGAGCAAGATGCCACGATTAGATGAGCTCCTACATGCATGCTTGGATTGGAGATCAAGAAGTTACGCGACAAAGAGGACGAGTTGGTTAAAATCCAATGAGGAGATGATCAAGGAGACACGACTTGGGAGATGGGAGACAAGATGTGTACGTTATACCCTTCCATTTTTAAGGGTATACTCTTAATTTCTCCTTTTTCGGTCACTTTGTTTAGACTTGTCCCATCGTTTAGTGTATACTCTCGATTACATTCTTGATCTTTAGGTAGGAAGATCCTATGGTTGTAAACATGTGTTTGAGACATCTTATGTTTAGTGGATGCAAGTGTTTGCTAGTGGTTGCTCGTGGATGCATTTACACACACATTAGACACTAGATCGGCTCAGGCACTTTCATATTGCACATGCATATATGTATTTGTATATGGATTGAAACTTGATGTGTTATCATATAGATGTTGCATTTGTATGAATGATTGTACACTCATGTAGAAGTTATAAAGTACGATCAGGAATAATGGCATACATGATAGACTCATGGCACCGACATAATTCGCATTAAGGAGGTCAACTGAATCAGTAGACCGCCTGATTTTGCATTAGATAAGGACATATACACACACTATGCATATGATCATGAAAGCATTAGAAACCTCTTTAAGGACAATGGATGCCTGTGATTGAATGGTTGAGTAGATGGCTGTTGGATGGTAGGATACACATTCTTCTTGACTTGAAGATTTCGGGGACGAAATCCTTTAAGTAGGGGGGGATGTAACACCCCGTAATCTTAAAACAAGACATAAGAGATAATTAAAGAATAATCAATCTTTAAACGAAGAATTGGGTGAAACAGGTTACGCCATTGCGTTCATCTCGGAATTCTTCTTGAGATAGAGTCCGAGTTTGTGTGAAGCAGACTCTATATGAAGAAGTTATGGAGGTTATAAGTTTTCAAGTTTAAGTAGAAATTAAATTAATAATTAAATAAATCGAGTTTGAAATTCAAATTTACAGAGAAGGTTGGGCGGCAAAAGTCCCGCCATAGGGTGTCGACCCCCCTAGGGGTGTCGACACAAGTGTCAACCCCCCTATAGGGGTGTCAACACAGGTGTCGACCCTCCCTGTAGGGATCGTCTCCAGCGAGCTGATCTGGACAGTGACGATTTTTTAAGGTGTTAGGGCATATATGTCATGTTATGGTTGGCTTTCTTGGGTTTGGATGGCTTTGGTGACTCCTAGGTTGATCTAAAAAACCATATTAATCCTTAACTTCTATATAATAACCCCAAATGTAAACCCTAACCTTACAACCCTAAACTATGATGTCGTCATGTTGTTCATCTACAAACTAACCTTGCCGCCACCATAACAAATCAAATTCTAGATTAAAGATAAGAAGATAAGAGATAAAGATTCAAAGCCTAGGAATCGCGAAAAGGAATTCTAGAACAACAACGAACGAATCAGCGGCAAAGTCAACGGATTAGCTTAGCAACTTCAGAAATCAGATCCCAGAATTCAAGATATGTTTTCTATGAGTGCGGTTACTTTCACAAGATAATTGTTTAAACGTAATTGTGATGAGTTATGAATTGGATTGTATGAAAATGTTTGTAAATCATATAAAGTTTATGTCTTTGCAAACTATATTTTGATTTATGCTTGATTTGATTCATTATATGCAAGTTATGTTCTATGTTAATTCATATGCCTAATTACGTATGCAAGTTATGTATGCAAGTTTTCTCAATCTATGCAAGTTATGAAAGATTATATGCAAGTCATGTTCATACATGTAAGATCATATTTTATATGTTCATATGTTTAGATCTACATGTTTATATGATTAGATCCATATCAGTCCATATGTTTAGAACTATATGTTCATATATATAGATCTACATGTTTATATGATTAGATCCATATCAATCCATATGTTTATAACTATATGTTCATATGTTTAGATCTACATGTTTATATGTTTAGATCCATACCAGTTCATATGTTTAAATCCGTGTAAGTTTATGTTTAGATCTATGCTAGTTCGCATTCCATATGTTGATTGGATCTATTTTTATATGTTTACTAGATTTATGCCGTCTTAGATCTATATTGTTTATGCCAGTTATGATGTCATGGGTTTCTTCCCTTTTTCCTTTTTATTGTTATGAGTTAGGCTAATTGCGAGCCTAACGTATCACATGAACTATACGTACGAACGACGTGGGAACGTTGGGGAAAAGTTTGGGTAAAAGTTGAATATTATGTAATTGGCATAAAAAGGGGTTGTAATCATATAATTAATTTTTGGCATAACTAGAAAATGTGGCATAACTTGAATTGATCACACTTATGGATAATTTACATATAAACATGGACATGAATGGTAAATATGTAAATTGGCTAAAAGATGAACGTGCCTAACCCGAGGTTAGATTGAGTTGCGGTGTAAGACTGCCCGGAACCGCCCGGCACATCCAACGACCGCAACAACATAGATCTAATATGAGAGGTTAGCGCATTAAGCCCGAAAACCCGATGTTAGAATGAGTTTGCGGTAGAAGTCTGCCCGGAACCGCCCGGCACATCCAGCAACCGCAAACAACAGTTCTAATATGAGAGGTTGGTGCTTTAATGAATAAATTAAAGCTAAGGAACAGACATGCTAAGAATGGAAAGGTTAAGTAACATATGAACAGGCGACACTTAACCAATACAACATGTTAGTGGGTGGGTTAAGTTAACATGGACAAGAAGACAACTTAACCAATATTACATGAACAAAGTGGATAGGGTTAAGGGAAGCTTAACCAATAGTACATATGGACTTGATAAGGGGAAGGGTTAAGTAAATCTTGGGTAAGTGGGTAATATTAGTATATATATAGGTCCACAAACTTAACCGTTAAATAAACATGCTTGAATAAGTGAGAAGGTTAAGTAACATATGAATAGGCAACACTTAACCAGTACAACATGTTAATTAAGCAAATGGGTGGGGTTAAGTTAAATTGAGAACACTTAACCGTTATAACATGTTGATTAGGAAACCCTAGTAATGGGGACCCATTTCAGCAGTAACCCACATAGATGTATCATGGTATCCTGAGCTAGGCCGAGTGGGGCACGATTACTGGGCTGATTATAAGCGGTCAAAGTAGCGGCGGGTGGTGCAACAGTGTGGGTTCTGACGGAGTATGGGCGTGCACGTGCTCCAGAGTGGAAAAATCAGGCACTGGGCATTAGTAGTATACAGTGTGCATCTTGAATCGTGTCGGATTGCCATCATGGGAATTAATACACCCCATGATGGGGCCAACACAGGTATCTACATACAAGCGGGGCCGAATGACACAAGTAATGAATACATACAAGCGAGGTTGAATGACATAAGTAATAAATACATGCGAGTTAGGGAGCCGATCGAATGAGGAAGGTAGTGAGTACAACTTGTGGGGGTAGGAGCAAAAAGGGGCACCTACGATAGCAGCTAGGAGTACACGAAACTACCATTATCATGATTAGTAAGAGGGATCAACTTTTAGTATGGGACTAGTAAGGGTGCGGTGTAACTAGCAATGATACAGTGTTACTAGCATTGGTGCAGTGTAGTAATTATCCTCTAGTGACTACAAGCGCAATCAATGTTATATCTTGTTCATCTTGTCTGCTTTGTGATGTCTATTTATTCCACAATCGTTTCTTCCTTTCCATTTTATGTTCTTATCATGTTACTTTAATGATTATATTGTTAAAGTCACTGGACTCACCAGACTTATGTCTAACCTAGTTGTTTCGCCACTTTTCTTCCGTTTCCTCCCCCCCTCAGTTTCTTAGGGAGGAAATACTCAAGTTTAGTTCAGATATCTCTTTCTTCCAACTTGAAGTTGAAAGGTGTATTGCTTGGCTTTGATTCTGCTTATGGCATTTTTCTGTTGGGGATTATGGCTTTAAAATTATGTACTCTGAAGGTTTTGTACAAGACTGGTATTATGTACTTGATTTTGGTATTTGGAAATGTAATCAAACTTGTTTCTATTTCTGATGCAATAAAATTACAAAATTTTCAAGTACTAATTTTTTTGTCTTGTAATATTCCATTCTATTTACTTATAATGCTCCACGTAACTTAATGCATTCCCTTTGTGAGTGACATTCACGGACGTGGGTGATACATTAGTTCAAAAAGTGTCATATGCTTTCAAATATTAATTAGTCGGGTAACACCCATGCATTATATACTACCTCGTGCTACTTGAATAATTACAACAAGGTAGTAGATCGCACTTACTGAAAATAAAAAAACAAATATTCCATATGATCAGTCAAGAGAGTAATCAAAAAAGTATTACCAAACATCCTATCATTTCTTTTTCAAATAGCTACTATAAAATATAAGTATTATATAATGGAAACATTAATTATATAAGGCTTTTAAAATATCTTAAAAGCTTTTAGCAGACCTTCCAAAGTCCATAACTTAGTTTCAAATGTTTAATTTGTTCTCAAAACATTATTTAAATAGAACATTATATCCATTTCATAAATAACTTCCCAAAATATTTAATGCACATAATACTTACTTCAAATACTAAAAAAAAATCATAACTTGTTTTTTTTCAGTTATATACATTTATTTACAATAATTCCAATTTCCATGCTTATATATATAATTGTTCTAAATTCATTTAAAACATTTATCCAAATATGAGTTGAAACTTTTATTAATTTCGATAACAATATGGTTATTATTTATTTATTTTGAATAAACTCAAAGCACTCTTGCTACAAAAATCTCAAAGTAAAGCATCTTAAATGTGAGCAAGATTCACACCAAAAACATACAATTCCAAAATTCTAAACCCACTTTGGAAAATCATATAAATTTGAAAATTAAATATTTTCACTCAAAATTTTTACAGTAGATTTATTTACCTATTTATATTCTTCGTGCAAAATTTCATAGCCAAATTCCATACTATTTGTCGCAGATATATTATTCTTTATCAGCCACTTTTAGCTTAGGTTTATATATCTCATCTTCCATATGCTCTAATTGAAAAATCACATAAATTCAGAAATTTAACATTTTCATTCAAAATTTATTCAGTAGCTTAAGACATTAGTATAGATTCTTCAACCAAAATTTCATGGCTAATTTCATCACTATTTAGTACAAATTTATTATTCATCATCAACAACTTTCAGCTCAGATTTATAAATCTCAATTGCATATACCCTACTTGTAAAAATCATAAAAATTAAACACTATGTCTCAAAAATTTCACAGTAGCTTCGAGTATTAGTCTTGGGTATTTGTATAAATTTGTATAGCTAGATTCCTTAACATTTGGTACAGATATCATATTCTTTAACTAATACTTTCAGCTTAGATTCAAATATCTCAGTTGCATATACAAGGTTTGTAAAATTCATAAAATTTCGAAAGTTAATCATTTACATTCAAAAAATTTACAGTAGCTCTATCTAATACTTTATTTTCTATGTATAAAATTTCAAAGTCAAATTCTTTATCATTTGGTATAGACTTCATATTCTCTGGATAATATTTTCAGCTTAGATTCAAAAATCTCAGTTGCATATACTAAGTTTGTAAAATTCATAAAAATTCGAAATTTAATCATTTACATTCAAAATACAGTACCTCCATCTACTAGTCTATATTCTATGTTATAATTTCAAATTCACATTCCTTACCATTTGGTACAGACTTCATATTCTTTGGCTAATATTTTTAGCTCAGATTCAAAAATCCCAATGGCATATACCAAGTTTCTAAAATTCATAAAAATTTGAAATTTACTCATTTACATTCAAAATGTTTACAATAACTCAATCACTAGTCTGTTTTCTTTGTTCAAAATTTCAAAGTTCTATTCCTTACCATTTGATATAGTCTTTATATTTTTTGGCTAATATTTTCAGCTCAGATTCAAAAATCTCAGTTGCATATACCAACAAAATCAAATTTTTCTTTCCAATTATCCTCCAATTGTTTATCTTTGATACATACATCTTGCATGCTTTAAAATTGTATGCATTCAACAACTATGATGAAATTAAACATACATCTTGCATACAATAAAATTGTATGCATTCGACAACTATAAGGCAATTAAACATACGTCTTACATGAAATAAAATTGTATGCATGCAACAAATTTCAATGTACAATAACCCAGCTTCCCAACACTATAGAAAACCTCTGTCAGATCTAATTTTAATGTCTGGGCATTCAACGAATAAATCAAACTTTAGGGGGAGGAGCCAACTTTCAATTAAACATGTAAAATTTTTACCTTTATGCTAACATGCATGCACAAACGATGATTTAGAAAGAAGAAAGTAGAAACTTCACTCACCTCAAACTCCAAATTCCAATCTTTAAGCTCTAGACTAGCTAGCTTTGATTGCTTGTAAGCCTTTTTCAATTATTAGAGAATTGGAAATTTTTCTTCTATCTTTGATTGCAAATTTTAATTTTAATTTTGGTTGGGATGAGAGAACTTGATTTTCACTTCTTTCCCGTTTCTAATTCTCTCTGTTTATGTTTACAGAAAGCACGTATACCATAGGTAAACGGGAAATGAGGGTGGGAAGGATTTTTATCCTTAGCCCCCCTCTCTAAATGTTTCCTAGAAAAATTTCCCATTTCCCCCTTCTTTTTTCTTTATAACATAATAATGTTGTTTTGTCCTTTGAATATATATTTATGTTTTTTTATGTATTCATAAAGAATTCATACAAAATATCCTTAAATTTATTATTATTACTATCTATTTTATCTTATTTATTTACCTTTTAGAATTAAAACAAAATTCTTCTTTTAACTTCAAAATTACCTTTATATTCTTTGTCTTTCTCTTTTTTTCCATAATACTCTCATGAAAACTAACCCAAAATATTATTTTATATAAACTTCTCATACATGAAAGCCAAAAAAATTCAAAACTTGAAACATAACATAAAAACAATATTATATAATACTTTTAAAATAAGATACATAAAAATGAACACTCTTTATGAAATCAAACAAGAATTTTTTTCAGTAACGTTGCACTTTTTCCATTACATTGGAACTTGTCTTTTTATTTCATGCAAAGGATTTGTTCAAAACTTTAGCAAACTTATGATTATTCCTTTTACATCATTATTTATTTTTATTTACTTTTTTCATGAACACATAAGTACATTTTCTCCAATGATCATTCACTAAACAAATTCCATTATGCAAACTAAAAGATGTAATACTTCACATTAACTATGCACAATCGTCTTATTGTCGTTATTTTTCATTTTTTTCATCTATTATTATATTCTATTTTCACTTATTTAATTTTCCAAAAATATTTAATATCATTATTACCAATTTATCACTGGATTCCCAATTCAATGTCCCAAAAAAATTGGGTTGTTACATTATATTTCAATTCATAGTTGTATAAAGATTTTGATTGAAAAATATTTTTCAAAAGTTGCATACATATAGGATTGTTATTATACTTTATGTTGCTGGCATTATATTCTAAGAAATAATTCAAAAATAAAGTGTAATAATATAAGAGGATCAAATTTAGAATAATTATTGTAACACCCCACGTCCGTTAGTGTCACTCACAAAGGGAATGCACTAAGTTCTGTGGAGCATTTAGGGTAAAAGATGCAGATAAATTACAAGACAGACAGAAATTAAACAGCGGAAAATAAAACTTTGCTTTATTAATAAAATAGTTTGTACAATGGTTTCTTTACAATATCAGAGTATCATCTGTCTTACAAAATAAAGAAGCATAAAAACAACATTTATATTCCCCGATTTTAGCAAGAGCCAGCCATAGCATATGAAAAGAGAATCCAAGCAAACTTCGACAAATCTTCAAGCTGGGAAAGAGTGGCAGTCCAACTTAACCTGAGCTAAACTATTCCCTCCTTTACTACCTGGGAGGGAACGGAAGAAAAGAAGACGGAAGAAAAACAGAGTCAGACATAAAGCCTGAGTAAGTTCAGTAACTTCTAGCATGTGAACATGGAAAAACAAAATGACATGAATTAACTGAATACAAGATTACACCATGACGATAGGGTCAACAAGATTAGACAAGGTAGTCACAAGATATGCTAAGATAAGATAAACTGGATACGCTCTAATACTTTCGCCGCTTCACTATTTCCTTGTTATATTGGTTTCTATATCTCTGCACCACCTAACTAGTGTTCCAACTAGTAACGATAACGTGATCCCAGTCCTCATATTTTCCATCGCCTTCGGGCATACATTTATTATTTGTTACCTAGATTTAATCTAGGGTTTTCTACCAAGTGCCTTCTAGATTTAACTAGAGTTTACGTTATCTGCTGAACGCTTCTCGAGTTCAGGGTTTATGCCACCTAGTCCAACTAGGGATTACGCTACCTGTCGAATGATGCCCCCAAGTCTAGGACACACTACCTAGAGTGGTATATGTTCCTATACTTCCTCACGCATGTATCGCGAATCGTTATCGCTTGTCTAGATGCACATGTCCTGTAATGTGCGGTCCGAGTCTTGTGACAGGGCAAATCAAGGAATACAGAACTCGGTCGGGAGCTTTCAGATATCTGCCGATGCAGATGCTAAGGTCTGTTTTTATTCCAGTGGCTATGGTCCCACTTGACCCCTCCCTCAACTAATGAAAGGCACACCTTGTAAAATGAGAACTATACGCCGGCCCCCGGTGCCCTTCTATCCTATGGCCATCCTCACCCATAACTAGATAGCATGTATATGGTCTTTTGGAGTTCTCCGCCTTTCCGCTTCACGTATCTCGATTGACTCAAGATGGATGGTAGACGACGAGTTGTTATCACAGGGCTACCGTTTTCTCGCCGAATCACGCTGGTCCATTCTGGTCTTTAGGTTGCCATGTATTGCAACCAAGGCATACCCCCTGGTTCTTCTATGCAGACCTTAACCTCTGTGAGCCCAGGAGGATCATCTGCAGCCTCACAGAGGGATACCAAGAGTACCCTCACGTTCCCTCGAAGCCTCGGGCTTTGTAACCCAATTCGTTGGAGCCTTCTTTCTACTTAGACGGACATTCGCTCCTTCCCGTGTTATACTAAGAATTACTACTTGGTTTTACTAACTAAGATTTACCACTTAGTTTCCAGAATCGTTGTTTTCTTAACTAAGGTTTACTACTTAGTTCCATTTCCCGTCAATTTGGATTGGTTAAGTGTCATTAGTCAATTCAAGCCAACTTAACCCTCTTCATTCATCCTGTTATACTGGTTAAATGTTATCAGTAATTCATGTTGACTTAACCCCACCACAAACCAAGTTATATTGGTTAAGTATTTCTTATTACTTAACCCTACCCATTCACCCTGTATTGGTTAAGTGTTCCTTTTTAACTTAACCTTGCCCGTCTATTTTAACTAACATGTTATTAAAGGTTAAGTATTATCCCTTCATGTTTTAGACTTAGCCCTATTCCTTTATCACAATCTGATGGTTAAGTGTTCAAGTTTACTTAACCCTACGGTCTGGTCCAGCTAACATGCCAAATTGGCTAAGTGTATTTACTTAACCCCAACCTCTAGTCTAGTTAACATGTTAATTTGGCTAAGTGTATTAACTTTACTTAACCCCACCTTCTAGTCTAGTTAACATGTTAATTTGGCTAAGTGTTTTCTTGGTTACTTAACCCCTACAAATCCTGTATTGTTACCATGTTAAGTTGATTAAGTGTCCCTATGGACTTAGCCCTCCCATTCTAGCTTAACTGTGTTAAGTTGGTTAAGTGTTCCTATAGACTTAACCCTCCCATTCTAACTTAACTGTGTCTGTATGAACCTAACCCCACCCATCGGTTTGGTTATCTTGTTGAATTGGTTAAGTGTCTTAGTTAACTTATCCCTAGCATTCATGTTCTAGCTTTAACAAAATAGATTAAAGCCGCGACCACTCACATTAGACAAATATCGTTGCGATTATTGGATGTGCCGGTTGGTTCCGGGCAGGTTTACATCGCAACTCGGTCTAACCTCGGGTTAGGCATATTCGTTTTTCTGAGTTCAAAGGGTTTTGATCAATTTTCAAACCAGGTTTTGAAAGTAACCATCCCGTCCGTCGGATCAGTTAGGGATAGCCAGGGAGAGCAGGAAACTTGTATTTTCCAAAATCAAGCCTAGACACTATCCTCTCTGTCACCCTAGAACTTTCTGGCTTATTATTAAAAGAGATGTCGTCAATAAACCTTTAATTTGTCTTAATTCACATTTCCTCATTTAGGCCAGATTCTATAGGTAAATTATTCCTAATTTACTTATTTCCCAATTACTCTTTTTAATGTAAATTGTCTCCATTTATTTCTATGGCCCATTTCCCTTCCTAAATCATATTTATGCTTTTTGGTATGTAAACTATACCAAATTATGTGTCACTAACCATGATTTTTCTAAACCTGACAGTTATTCCCAATTATGGCCAATTTCACATTTATGCCAATATACTTACCGTGCCAAATTAGCTAATTCAATCCCGATTCAACATTCTAATTCACGTCAAACTAGACTTATTACTCTAGTTCACTATTCATGTAAATGCTAGTTTTACATGTCAATACTAGATTCAAATTACACATCTTATAATTCATGTCAAATTTATCCAATTTGCATTTCTATGAACATGCCATAATACATGTTCCCAATTTATGCCAATTTCCAAGTTAAACTACGTTTTTAGTAAATTTCATATTTTGCCCAAACTGCAATCCCACCGTTCGTATAATCGTGATTCATTCTAGATTATAAATAAAGCTAGGTTCGTAGAAAATAGGGAATGAACCAAAGATGCTATGCAAAAGATAGACATACTAACTGGCATAAAAAGGGTTGAATAACGACGTCAGTTCAAGAACATGGGTAGACCTAAATTAATAGGTAAATTCCCAAGGTCTAAAACCAAGGACAGACAGAATAGAGACGCAGGTTCAAGAACATGGGTAGACCTAACTTAATAGGTAAATTTCCAAGGTCTAAAACCAAAGAAAACAAAGAACAGACAGAATAGATAATTGGGTTTAGACCCAATTTCAAAGTCACAAAACTTAAACACTTTCCTAGTCATGAACCATAGGTGCTTAATCACAGTTGTCCCATTTATGTCATAGACAATAGTTTTGCTTCCTAATCAAAGGTATAGGCTTGTGTTCATAGTCGTGGAAATAATTCTCTTAGTCACAGTCATAGGCAATGTCCATAGTCATAGGCAATGTTCATAGTCATAGGCAATGTTCATAGTCATAGGCAATGTTCATAGTCATAGGAAATGTTCCTAATCAAAGAGGCATATGGTTCTAAGGTCCATAGTTTCATAGTCACGGTCTTATTTGTCCTTGAATCATGACAGTTCTTAATTAGGTCCAAAGAGATAGGCACAGATTCAAATAGATAGATTTGGCATATTCTTTTATTCCTTTAATTTCATGTCACGAACAGAGAAAAACGTTCAACTCTAAAAATAACTGACTTACAGAGATTAGACTAGAATAGAAAGATGGCGTTGCTATGATTCGTAGAAAAACAGTCGTTTGAACCTCCTCTTGAATCCTAGCTTGACTTGAACCTCTTCTTGAAAATCTTTTAGCAGCATTTCCTCTTCTTGATTTATTTTATATATATTATTTTACTCACTTATTTATTTATTTCTCAGAGGAAGCATAAGGATAGAAAAGAATTGTGAATAGAGAAGAAGACCAGGGTTGTTTATATAGTGTAGAAGTCAACGAATCTGGTCAGAAGGGCGTCCGGATACAGAGAAACGAATCAGGTTCAGAAAGCTGGAAAAAGCGCGCGGGGGGGGGGGTCGACTACCCAGTCGACTCCCCGGTCGACCTGGGTCCTGGGCGGGAAATTTCCCGCCCAGCCCGCTTCTGAGTCTGTTTTGAAATTTGAACTTTGATGAAACTTCCGGAGGCCATATCTTCCTCATACGGACTCCGATTTACGCAAACTCGAACTCGTTTTCAAGCAGAATTCCGAGACGAACGCAATGGCGCAAGCCATTTCCCTTGATTTTGATTTTAACTTTTAATTCTGCCTTGATTTGTGAATCTTAGCGTTACAGAATTACGGGGTGTTACATTCTCCCCCACTTAAAAGGATTTCGTCCCCGAAATCTTCAAGTTAGGAAGAATGTGTCCTACCATCCAATCACCCATCTACTCAACCATTCACTCACAGGCATCCATTGTCCCTAAAAGATTTCTAATGCTTTCATGTTCATATGCATAGTGTGTATATGTCTTTATCTACTGTAAAATCAGGCGGTCTACTGATTCAGTCGACCTCCTTAATGCGAGTCATGTCAGTGCCATACGTCCAACCATGTATACAAGCATCCCTAGTTATGTAAATACTATATGCTTGCACGACCATCCATCCATATGCAACACCCATATGATAACATATCAAGTTCAATTTACAAACAAATACATATCTGTAAATGCAATATGAAAGCGTCTGAACTGATCTAGTGCCTAATACGTATGCATATGCATTCACAAGCAACCATTAGCAACCACTTGCAACCGTCAACCATAACATGTTTCAAATACATGTTTACATCCATTGGCTTCTACCTAAGGATCGAAGATACGACCTAGGTGATATACTTTGGAAAGAGAGAAACAAATATGCGTAAAGCTCCTAAAACAAAGGAATCAAGGATGCACCGTCAAGGAAAAGGGTATGATGCTAGTATCTAGCCTTCTTGAGCTTTACTCCACTGTATCTTAACTAATTTAACTTCACGATTGTGAAGTTCCGGATCTCCATTTCCAAAATAAACAGATGTCAATCACGGTACCAGGTATATGTACTAAGATGATTAGAGGTTTCCCTCTTATCCGCCATGCCATAACTATAAGAGTCGAAAGGTCACCACATGCTCTTTGAAGTGCCTGCCACAACTATTCATCTCTCACGCAAACCATCCAAACCGAACTCGACATTCCTCAAGTACAAGCCCCAAAGGCCTAAACCAATATCAGACAAGCACCCAAGGAATATCTCCTCCGAATTTAGACGATCTACGTGAGATGATATAAGCAAACTCGATAGCTATTCTCAAATCCCTACTAACCAAAAATAAACTGGTCGGACCACCAATTGGATTTGAGACTCTAGTGGGATCTTTCTACTATACAAGTACTATGGTGCAGAGACCCAACTATGGAAGTGGATATGAACAAATGAGAAGTGCTAGAACCTAAGGAAATAGTACGAACAGAAAACTAGACTCTTCACACCGGACTACCTTTCTCCTAGGTACGCTTGGTGGCGAAAGCATGCACTTGTCCTTCTGAAAATCTCGTCCTTGTTCTTGCCCTTGTCCTTAAGTATATGCCCTATCATACCCTAGTAAAGATACTTCCTCTTGTCTTAGGTTTTATAATTTCTTCCTCCTTCGTGTGCTAAGTCTACATCCATGAATTCCTCATCCTAGGGTTATGCTCCTTAGCCAAACTCCTCATCCCCTTCCGTGTGTAGTCATGTTGACAAATCTCTCGAAAACTGCCTCCATCGTCCGGAAAACCCTATAAGCTTCGAAAGAAAACTGCCCGTAGATGAAACAACTACGGCTATGAATGGAAGCCGGGCACTACTTTGCCCTTCGATTAGGTTACCTCCCAGAAAGCCAGGAGCCCCAGAGACTCAAGAAAGACGGAGACAAGAATTTAAATAGAGGAAGAGAAGATAGTGCGTATGGCTTTGGGGAATATGTCTTTAAAACAAATATTTTCTCTTGAAAATGCTTCTTTAAAAACCGTTTTGAAAATAATTTTTCAAATCCTTTATCTGATCTGGTAACCTTCAGCTCTGATACCACGTGTAACACCCCACGTCCGTTAGTGTCACTCACAAAGGGAATGCACTAAGTTCTGTGGAGCATTTAGGGTAAAAGATGCAGATAAATTACAAGACAGACAGAAATTAAACAGCGGAAAATAAAACTTTGCTTTATTGATAAAATAGTTTGTACAATGGTTTCTTTACAATATCGGAGTATCATCTGTCTTACAAAATAAAGAAGCATAAAAACAACATTTATATTCCCCGATTTTAGCAAGAGCCAGCCATAGCATATGAAAAGAGAATCCAAGCAAACTTCGACAAATCTTCAAGCTGGGAAAGAGTGGCAGTCCAACTTAACCTGAGCTAAACTATTCCCTCCTTTACTACATGGGGGGGGAAACGGAAGAAAAGAAGACGAAAGAAAAACAGAGTCAGACATAAAGCCTGAGTAAGTTCAGTAACTTCTAGCATGTGAACATGGAAAAACAAAACGACATGAATTAACTGAATACAAGATTACACCATGACGATATGGTCAACAAGATTAGACAAGGTAGTCACAAGATATGCTAAGATAAGATAAACTGGGTACGCTCTAATACTTTCGCCGCTTCACTATTTCCTTGTTATACTGGTTTCTATATCTCCGCACCACCTAACTAATGTTCCAACTAGTAACGATAACGTGATCCCAGTCCCCGTATTTTCCATCGCCTTCGGGCATACATTTATTATTTGTTACCTAGATTTAATCTAGGGTTTTCTACCAAGTGCCTTCTAGATTTAACTAGAGTTTACGTTATCTGCTGAATGCTTCTCGAGTTCAGGGTTTATGCCACCTAGTCCAACTAGGGATTACGCTACCTGTCGAATGATGCCCCCAAGTCTAGGACACACTACCTAGAGTGGTATACGTTCCTATACTTCCCCACGCATGTATCGCGAATCGTTATCGTTTGTCTAGATGCACATGTCCTGTAATGTGCGGTCTGAGTCCTGTGACAGGGCAAATCAAGGAATACAGAACTCGGTCGGGAGCTTTCAGATATTTGCCGATCCAGATGCTAAGGTCTGTTTTTATTCCAGTGGCTATGGTCCCACTTGACCCCTCCCTTAACTAATGAAAGGCACACCTTGTAAAATGAGAACTATACGCCGGCCCCCGGTGCCCTTCTATCCTATGGTCATCCTCACCCATAACTAGATAGCAAGTATATGGTCTTTTGGGGTTCTCCGCCTTTCCGCTTCACGTATCTCGATTGACTCAAGATGGATGGTAGATGACGAATTGCTATCACAGGGCTACCGTTTTCTCGCCGAATCACGCTGGTCCATTCTGGTCTTTAGGTTGCCATGTATTGCAACCAAGGCATACCCCTGGTTCTTCTACGTAGACCTCAACCTCTGTGAGCCCAGGAGGATCATCTGCAGCCTCACAGAGGGATACCAAGAGTACCCTCACGTCCCCTCGAAGCCTCGGGCTTCGTAACCCAATTCATTGGAGCCTTCTTTCTACTCAGACGGACATTCTCTCCTTCCCGTGTTATACTAAGAATTACTAATTAGTTTTACTAACTAAGATTTACCACTTAGTTTCCAGAATCGTTGTTTTCTTAACTAAGGTTTGCTACTTAGTTCCCTTTCCCGTCAATTTGAATTGGTTAAGTGTCATTAGTCAATTCAAGCCAACTTAACCCTCTTCATTCATCCTGTTATACTGGTTAAATGTTATCCGTAATTCATGTTGACTTAACCCTACCACAAACCAAGTTATATTGGTTTAGTATTTCTTATTACTTAACCCTACCCATTCACCCTGTATTGGTTAAGTGTTCCTTTTTAACTTAACCTTGCCCGTCTATTTTAACTAACATGTTATTAATGGTTAAGTATTATCCCTTCATGTTTTAGACTTAGCCATATTCCTTTATCACAATCTGATGGTTAAGTGTTCAAGTTTACTTAACCCTACGGTCTGGTCCAGCTAACATGCCAAATTGGCTAAGTGTATTTACTTAACCCCAACCTCTAGTCTAGTTAACATGTTAATTTGGCTAAGTGTATTAACTTTACTTAACCCCACCTTCTAGTCTAGTTAACATGTTAATTTGGCTAAGTGTTTTCTTGGTTACTTAACCCCTACAAATCCTGTATTGTTACCATGTTAAGTTGGTTAAGTGTCCATATGGACTTAGCCCTCCCATTCTAGCTTAACTGTGTTAAGTTGGTTAAGTGTTCCTATAGACTTAACCCTCCCATTCTAGCTTAACTGTGTCTGTATGAACCTAACCCCACCCATCGGTTTGGTTATCTTGTTGAATTGGTTAAGTGTCTTAGTTAACTTATCCCTAGCATTCTTGTTCTAGCTTTAACAAAATAGATTAAAGCCGCTACCACTCACATTAGACAGATATCGTTGCGATTACTAGATGTGCCGGTTGGTTCTGGGCAGGT
Source organism: Allium sativum (assembly GCA_030737875.1). NCBI lineage: Eukaryota > Viridiplantae > Streptophyta > Magnoliopsida > Asparagales > Amaryllidaceae > Allium > Allium sativum. The sequence goes on from CM060910.1 coordinate 394,728,986, forward strand.
TTACATCGCAACTCAGTCTAACCTCAGGTTAGGCATATTCGTGTTTTCTGAGTTCAAAGGGTTTTGATCAATTTTCAAATCAGGTTTTGAAAGTAACCATCCCGTCCGTCGGATCAGTTAGGGATAGCCAGGGAGAGCAGGAAACTTGTATTTTCCAAACTCAAGCCTAGACACTATCCTCTCTGTCACCCTAGAACTTTCTAGCTTATTATTAAAAGAGATGTCGTCAATAAACCTTTAATTTGTCTTAATTCACATTTCCTCATTTAGGCCAGATACTATAGGTAAATCATTCCTAATTTACTTATTTCCCAATTACTCTTTTTAATGTAAATTGTCTACATTTATTTCTATGGCCCATTTCCCTTCCTAAATCATATTTTTGCTTTTTGGTATGTAAACTATTCCAAATTAAGTGTCACTAACCATGATTTTTCTAAACCTGACAGTTATTCCCAATTATGGCCAATTTCACATTTATGCCAATATACTTACCGTGCCAAATTAGCTAATCCAATCCCGATTCGACATTCTAATTCATGTCAAACTAGACTTATTACTCTAGTTCACTATTCATGTAAATGCTAGATTTACATGTCAATACTAGATTCAAATTACACATCTTATAATTCATGTCAAATTTATCCAATTTGCATTTCTATGAACATGCCATAATACATGTTCCCAATTTATGCCAATTTCCAAGTTAAACTACATTTTTAGTAAATTTCATATTTTGCCCAAACCGCATTCCCACCGTTCGTATAATCGTGATTCATTCTAGATTATAAATAAAGCTAGGTTCGTAGAAAATAGGGAATGAACCAAAGATGCTATGCAAAAGATAGACATACTAACTGGCATAAAAAGGGTTGAATAACGACGTCGGTTCAAGAACATGGGTAGACCTAACTTAATAGGTAAATCCCAAGGTCTAAAACCAAGGATAGACAGAATAGAGACGCAGGTTCAAGAACATGGGTAGACCTAACTTAATAGGTAAATTCCCAAGGTCTAAAATCAAAGAAAACAAAGAACAGACAGAATAGATAATCGGGTTTAGACCCAATTTCACAGTCACAAAACTTAAACACTTTCCTAGTCATGAACCATAGGTGCTTAATCACAGTTGTCCCATTTATGTCATAGACAATAGTTTTGCTTCCTAATCAAAGGTATAGGCTTGTGTTCATAGTCGTGGAAATAATTCTCTTAGTCACAATCATAGGCAATGTCCATAGTCATAGGCAATGTTCATAGTCATAGGCAATGTTCATAGTCATAGGCATTGTTCATAGTCAAAGAGGCATATGGTTCTAAGGTCTATAGTTTCATAGTCACGGTCTTATTTATCCTTGAATCATGACAGTTCTTAATTAGGTCCAAAGAGATAGGCACAGATTCGAATAGAAAGATTTGGCATATTCTTTTATTCCTTTAATTTCATGTCACGAACAGAGAAAAACGTTCAAATCTAAAAATAACTGACTTATAGAGATTAGACTAGAATAGAAAGATGACGTTGCTATGATTCGTAGAAAAACAGTCGTTGAAGTTGTTTGAACCTCCTCTTGAATCCTAGCTTGACTTGAACCTCTTCTTGAAAATCTTTTAGCAGCATTTCCTCGTCTTGATTTATTTTATATATATTATTTTACTCACTTATTTATTTATTTATTTCTCAGAGGCAGCATAAGGATAGAAAAGAATTGTGAATAGAGAAGAAGACCAGGGCTATTTATATAGTGTAGAAGTCAACGAATCTGGTCAATACAGAGAAACGAATCAGGTTCAAAAAGCTGGAAAAAGCCGGGGGGGGGGGGGGGTCGACTACCCAGTCGACTCCCCAGTCGACCTTGGGGGGGGGTCGACTACCCAGTCGACCTGGGGGGTCGACTACCCAGTCGACTCCCCAGTCGACCGGGGTCCTGGGCGGGAAATTTCCCGCCCAGCCCGCTTCTGAGTCTGTTTTGAAATTTGAACTTTGCTGAAACTTCCGGAGGCCATATCTTCCTCATACGGACTCCGATTTATGCAAACTCGGACTCGTTTTCATGCAGAATTCCGAGACGAACGCAATGGCGCAGCCCGTTTCCCTTGATTTTGATTTTAACTTTTAATTCTGCCTTGATTTGTGAATCTTAGCATTAAAGAATTACGGGGTGTTACAATTATGCATGCATATTTTTACGGTTGTGACTCATATGTACACCGTGCACATGCGCACGTTTTATTGCAAAAGTAGTTGTACGTGATTTGATTTTGTAGTCTAGGAATATTGGATGCCAACACCATGACTTAGTCAAAGATAGAATTTCGAGATTAATTTCTTTTAAGAAGTAAAAAATGTAACATTTAGAGATTTAACATTAATTAATTATGTTCTAAAATCGAAATTTGAGAAAATGATGGAATTTGACGATGATGCTTATGTCGTTGTATTCATGAAGGAATTCTAGTCCACTTTCAAGTTTGGAACTTTGCGAATGCAGTACGTATAAAGAAATTATGAGCGAAAAAGGATTTGGATGGAAATTAAATAATATAAAAAAATATAATAACCCCTCTAATTAAATATCCTACTCCACTAGGGCCAGGTCGACGAAGGCGATGGTCGACCTGGGGCTCGACCACTAGATCGACCTCTTGGTCGATCTGACTAAGTGGCAGCTAAGTTTTGGTGCATAGTTTTATTATATATACAGATGGATTTTTTTTGAACTTAAATCTAACAATTCAGGGTCTTTCCAAATCCTAGAAATAATGGACTGGACCCTCTATCTTTTCTTGCATTTTCTACATGCAGTAGGTAAGATATACCATTTCCAGTTCTCCAATCCCTTACATACTTTCTTAAGTAAAATAGATTTCAATCCTATTTACAAGAATTAGAGAGGATGAATCCCAATCTGTAAGAAAGAGAATGGTTTTGCACATAAGGTAAATCTCTTAGGTTTCTAAACTTATTTATTTTTCCTATTCTAATTCATTGTTTAGACTTACAATTATAATAAGTAGGATATGGAAGAATTTGGAAATGGAACCTATAAGTTATACTTCAGCTTTGAGATCTGGGAAAACTTTGTAAGGCAAGTGGAAAATTTATATATTGTTTACAATATTAAAATTTTCCATTAGCGTGGTTAATATTTATTTGCCTAAATTTAATAATTGAAAGTGTAGGCTTCCAATAAGTTATCTAACTCTTACCAACATTTTCTTTTGTATCTTTTTTATTAGTGTTTACACTTAGATGTATGAAATCAGTCCCTAAAGATATTAAAAATTATTGTTTGCAATTGTGTTCTAGATCTATAAAAGTAGGGCTGTAAATTTTGTTCGAATGTCTAATGTGCGTTCATGTCCATGACCGAAATACATCCATCCGACTCCATTCGATTTTCATTTAGGACACTAGTTAGGACAACGAAATTTGTACGAGGAAAAATCACGTCCGGTCCGTGTTCATTCGAATTCGTCAGAATTTCTCGTACTTTGATATATGATTATGTGTGACACCTCACGTCCGTTAATGTCACTCATACAGGGAATAAATTAAGTTTTGTGAAGCATTATAGGTAAACAGACACAGAATATTACAAGATAGATATAATTAAGATAGCAGGGGAAATTCAAATTTTTATTTCAAACACAAATCATACATCATGGTCCAAAATACCATAAGTCACAGAAAACCATTACAACAATATAATTTTTGTTTTTTACCATCATAGTACATAAATACTTAAAAGAAAACATAATTCCCCAAATAAAGGAGACAAAGCCATAGTAGAGATAACAACTTGAGCCATACTTCGAAAGCATCTCTAGCAAGATGATATCTGAGTCCTAACTAAGCCTGAGTGTTTCGTCCCTGAGAACCTAGGGGGGAAACAGAAGAAAGAAGAGGAAACAAAAGGGACATACATGAAGTCTGGCGAGTCTTGTTACTTTTAGCAAGTAAATAAATAAAAGTAGCATGACAGGCATATAAAGTGGATAAGAGAGATCACTACATAAATGGCATGTGTGACAAGGTAGACATGATAAGGTGTATACATTTCTCTAGTGATTACTCTGCACTATTACTAGTACAACCAGAATGAGATGATCCCTTCCACTATAAGGTGGTAGACTTGGGCATACGTCCAAATGACCCTACTACTACCCTGATCGATCGGCTCCCTACTCCGTAGATACTCTGTGCCGGCCCTACAGTAGGATGTATCACGTCCTAAAGTGGCAACCTCTCGTTGATATGCATAGCCCCATATCTATAGGTGTCAAGGTCGTCTTATCCCCTTCGGCCCGGCTCATGCATGCACATGGCCCGGTTGGTTTGCGCTGCTAACACCGCCTCCACGTTTGGATCTCTTATAATTAGTCAGTAAGTGTGTCCCTTCTCCGACCTAGTTCAGAATTCTCTACTCGATACATACTCCGGGTTATTGACGGAAACGGGTCCCACATAATATGATACAAGCTCTCCCCTTTGTCTTGTATCCCCCACTAGGTTTTCCACAAGTTATATTAACCCTAAATGTGTCTTTAATTATATAACCCCAATCTTTCTACCGGTTATGCTTACCACTAGGTGTCTTTAATTACATAAACTTATCGGGCTAAGTTTGTGGGACTATATGTAAATATTACCTACCCCCTCAAAATTATTTAACCCACCCACTGTGCATCCAATTTTACGTAACCTAACTTTAGTTCACAATCATAAAATCCCTATGGATTAGATTAGGTTAAGTAGTCCAATTCATTACCATGTCCATTTATGGTTTATAATAGGCTAGACCTCCCACATTAGGCCTACAACTTGTGGATGCTGGATATGCCGGTCGGGTCCGAGCAGTCTTATTCCACAAGTTGGGCCTAATCTCGTGTCATAGCTCGATTCGTACTTGCGCACTTAGAACTCTCATATTAGGTCCAACATTAGTGGCTGCTGGATATGCCGGTTGGGTTCGGGCAGACTTCCACCACTAATGCAACCTAACCTCGTGTCATAAGTGCAATTACAATTTCTAATTGTAATTATTAGACATTTCATTCTTATCCAATTCTTACCTAGGTCGGGTTCGGGCAGACTTCCACCATTAATGCAACCTAACCTCGTGTCATAAGTGCAATTACAATTTCTAATTGTAATTATTAGACATTTCATTCTTATCCAATTCTTACCTATGTCTTTATAGGTGATTATGTCCCCACTTCCCCAATTTGAATTATATGTCCAATTCATACTTGCGCACTTAGACCTCTCATATTAGGTTCAACATTAGTAGCTACTGAATATGCCGGTCTGGTTCGGGAAGATTTCCACCTCTAATGCAACCTAACCTCGTGTCATAAGTGCAATTACAATTTCTAATTGTAATTATTAGACATTTCATTCTTATCTAATTCTTACCTATGTCTTTGTAGGTGATTATGTCCCCACTTCCCCAATTTGAATTGTAAGTCCAATTCATATAAACATTATTTAAATTATGCCAATTCTAACCGTTTTTCCCCGTTCCCTAACTACCACATCGCATATATTTGGTGGCATCTAGGCTAAAAAGTAGCCTAGTCATACACAATAAAATGGGAAAAAGTGATGGGAATATGACAAAGGAGATTATGTCCCTACTTCTCCAATTTGAATTATATGTCCAATTCGTATAAATATTATTTAAATTATGCTAATTCTAACCCTTCTTCCCCCGTTCCCTAACTACCACATTCTCATATATTCGGCGGCATCTAGGCTAGAAAGTAGCCTAGTCATACACAATAAAAAGGGAAAAGTGATGGGAATATGACAAAGGTGATTGTTTTGGCATAAACACAAACTATCATGGTGATCAGGTGGACATATAAGCATAAATCTGATGAACTTGTGGCAGTTAATTGATTCTAACATAACTATGATGTCATAATAAGCATAATAAGATCAAAATTAACAACTTAGATGTCCAACTGGTTTAGATCTAATATGATAGGCACATGGTGCTAAACTAGATCTGGTTAACAATTTAGATGTCCACATAATTCAGATCCAATAGTTAAAACTAGATCTAACACAAATAAGGTCAAGATCCACATCATAGAATGTTACAATAGATCCAACAAGATAGGGATTTAGATCAATGGTTAAAAATAGACCTAACATAAATATGGTCAAGATCCACATCATAAATTGCCACAAAAGTTAAAATAGATCCAACAAGATAGGGATTTAGATCCAAGATATACACAATTTAGGATGTCATATGTTTGCAATTTACAATGGATCCAATATAATATAGGCACATGAACAAATCCAAACTGTTGACATATCACGATTACTTTTATATATTTAAGTCTAAAAGCAAGTAGGAACTCACAGTGTTGGGATTAGAACATAGAAAAAAAATGGATCTTGAATCTCTAACTGATTTGCTTTAGTTGAAGAAGATAACAGATCCAGATCAGTTCACATTCCGGCAGAATTTTCCCACCACGAATTCTCAATGAAGAAAAAAAGAGAAATTGCCACGTACATATAGCTGTCAGACCCTCTGAAACCGACTGCCATGTCAGCCCTAGGGGTCTCAACACCCCAGCGGGTGGGTCGACCCTGGTGTCGACACCCCTTAAGCGGGGTCAACCCCGGTGTCGACACGCCTCTAGGGGGGTCGACCCCTTTGAGCAGGAAAACTGCCGTCACTTTTTCTTTTTCAAATTCAAACGGTTTTGGATAAAATTCTAACTCATCCCTAACTCATGTGTATATATATAAAATTTTCGGTGCGTACTTATAACCCTCATAACTTCTTCATACGATGTCCGTTTTATGCAAATCAAATGTCTATCCTGACCAGAATTTCGAAACGGACGCAATGGCACAGTCATTTTTCCTTAATTTTGAATAATAAATTAATTATAATTTAATTTATCCTCTTTTAGTGTCTATAAAAATACGGGGTATTACATTCTCACCTACCCAAAGGATTTCGTCCCCGAAATCTCTAAGTTGAGAAGAATGCATATACTAACATTCGTCATCCATCTACACATCCATCAATCACTGACATCCATTGTCCTTAAAGACTTCTAATTCTTATATGAATACTGTGACACCCCATGTCCACTAATGTCATTAACTAAGGGAATGCATTAAGTTATGTGAAGCGCCATAGGTAATCAGACATAGAATAATTACAAGACAGATATAAATAAGATAGAAGCGGAAATTTAAATTTTTATTTCAACATAAATTAAAATACCGTGGTCCACAATACCATAAGTCACAAAAACCATTACAATAAAATAACTTCTGCCTTGCATCATCAGAGTACATAGAAATATAAAAACATAATTCCCCAATTGAAATAGTTAAGCCATAGTAGAGGCAAGAACTTGAGCCGTACTTCAAAAGTAGCTCCTAGCAAGATGATATCTGAGTCCTGACTAAGCCTAGGTGTTTCCTCTCTGAGAACCTGAGGGGGAACAGAATAGAGAAGGAGAAACAAAAAGGGTCAGACATAAAGTCTGGCAAGTCTAGTTACTTTTAGTCAGTAGATAAATAAAAGTAACATGATAGGCATATAAAGTGGATAAGAGAGAGATCACTACATAAATGGCGGGTGTGACAAGGTAAGCAAGATAAGGTGCACATGCCTCACTGATGATTACTCTGCACTGTTACGAGTATATCCAGAAAGAGATATCCCTACAACTATAAGGTGGTAGACTTAGGTATACGTCCAAATGTATTCTAACTACTACCCTGGTCGATCGGCTCCCTAACTCTCGTAGATACCTTGTGTTGGCCCCACATGAGGAGGTATCACTTCCTAAAGTGGAAAACCCTCATCGTAAAAATGTGCACAACCATATCTAGAGGTGTCACGGTCTTCTTATCCCCCTCTGCCCGGCTCATGCACGCACATGGCCCGATCAGTTTGCGCCGCCCACACCATCCTCCATGTTTGGATCTCTTACAATCAGTCAGTAAGCATGCCCCTTCTCCGCCTAGTACGGAGTACTTTGTTTGATACCTACTTCGCGTTACTGACTGAAATGGGTCCCACACAATATGGTACAAGCTCTCCCATTTGTTTTGTATCCCCCACTAGGTTTTCACTGACTATGTATACCACTAGGTGTCTTTAATTACATAGCCTTATTTATTTCTACCGGTTATGCTTACCTACAGTTGTCTTTAATACATAACCCCTAATCTTCCAACCGGTTATGCTTACCTATAGGTGTCTTTAATTACATAACCCTATCACTTCTACAAGTTATGTTTACCCTAAAAGGTGTCTTTAATTACATAACTTTATTATTTCCACCGATTATGTATACCACTAGGTGTCTTTAATTACATAACTTTAACGGGTTAAGTTTGTGGGCCTATATGAATATTACCCATCCCCTCTTTAGATTTACTTAACCCGACGCTCAACCATGTTTACTTAACCCCCAACTTGAATTTAATTTCATACAATCCCTACGGATTAACTTAGGTTAAGTAGTCCAATTCTTTACCATGTCCATTTATGGTTTCATAATAGGCCAGACCTCCCACATTAGGCCTACAACATGTGGATGCAGGATATGTCGGTCGGGTCCGGGCAGACTTATTCCACAGTTGGGCCTAACCTTGTGTCATAGCCCGATTCTTATTTACGTACTTAGACCTCCCACATTAGGTTCAACATTAGTGGCTACTGGATATGTCGGTCGGGTCCGGGTAGACTTCCACCACTAATTCAACATAACCTCGTGTCGTAAGTACAATTACAATTCCTAATTGTAATTACTAGGCATTCCATTTTTAATTAATTAATCAATTAATTAATTACTATCCTCGTGGCATTTTTAACCCTTTTTCCCCAATTCCTTAACTAGCTCCCTAACAAAATTGGCAACATGCCATGGCTAGACAATAGCCTAGTCATAAACGATAATAGGGAAAATAATGGGAATATAACTAAAATAATCATCTTGGCATAAACATAAACAAGTATGATAATAAGTTACTAGCATGGACATGAAATTGTCATCATAACAAGGTGGACATAAAACTGATGAACTATGATGTTCCAATCTAAATTAGCAACTTAGATCACATAAAATAGATCTAACATGTTAACATAAGGTGACAGTTTAAATCACATAAAATAGATCTAACATGAATCATAAGGTGACAATTTAGATCACATAAAATAGATCTAACATGAATCATAAGGTTACAATTTTAGATCACATAGAATAGATCTAACATATTAACATAAGGTGATAATTATGATCACATAAAATAGATCTACACATATCCGCATCATAGCATATCATAAAAGTTACAAACCAAGATCCATAATAATAACATAGTAGAACAATCACAATTGGATTGGATCTAGAGAAATAGATCTATCATGACATAGCATAAATATAGATTCAAGGTTTAACACGTATCCAACTCACTATCTTTCATAATTCACTATTATTTATCTAAACCTAAAAGCAACTAGAACTCACTGTGATTGGATTGCTAAGATGATTGAAAAGGAGTTGGTGTTGAATCTATGCTTGAATCTTGGAATTTGATATGCTTTAGTTGATAGAATAAGATGAGAGACCCTAGTTCAATTCAGACTCCGGCAGAGTTTGACCGCCATGACTTCTAATGAAGAAATATGTGAAATGGCCATATATTTATAGCTGCAGAACCATCTGGAACCGACTGCAACATAAGCCTTATGGTCAATCAGGTCGTGGGTCGCCTCCCACTTTGGTAAAAGGATTGAATAACCAAAAACTATTCTGGGTGCACTTTACAGGTGCACCAGAGCAGAATTACCTTAGAGCACTTGGAAAGTGTGCCAGTTGTACCTGGTTTTGATTTACAACTTTTTATCATCTGTAACTTCTTCATATGTTATCCGTTTTACGCAAACTAGGTGTCTATCCTGACTATAATTTTGAGATGGATGTAATAACGTAGTCAGTTTCCCTTAATCCTTAATATTTGATTAATTATTCTTTAATTTATCCCCTTTAATGTTAATAAATTACGGGGTGTTACATTCCCCCTACTTAAAGGATTTTGTCCCCGAAATCTCCAAGTTGAGAAGAATGCATATCCTACCATCCATCTATTCATCCATCAATCACTGGCATCCATTGTCCTTAAGAATTTCTAATGCTTTCATGAATATATGCAAAGGTGTGTGTATATGTCCAAACACCAATGCGAAGATCAGGCGGTTTACTGATTCAATTGACCTCCTTAGTGCAATGTATGTTAGTGCCATGAATCCAACATGTATGCAAATAAGCATATTATAACATATAAGCTCTATATGTGTGCACACTCATTCATCCAAATGCAACATCCATATGCTAGTTCATCCATTTTCATCCATAAAAGAAAAGAAAATGCACACACATCCATATGCAGTATGAGAGTGATTGAGCCGATATTAGTGCCTAATGTGTGTGTATATGCGTCCACAGGCAACCACCAGTAAACACTTGCATCCACTTGCATTCATCAAACATAACATATTTCAAACACATGTTTACATCCATAGGATTCCTATCTAAAAGTTGAAAATACTATGGATAGGACATACTCAAATGATAGAAACAAGTACTGATAAAGCTTTGGAAAAAAGGAGTTAAGAACATACCCTCTAAGAGAAAAGGGTACGAAGCACGAATCTTGTCTTCGGTCTCCCAAGTCGCATCCTCCGGGTTATCTCCCCATTGAACCTTTAGCAACTTGAGCTCTTTATTACGTAGCTTCTTCACTTCTGATCCAAGAATACGGGAAGGAATTCGCCTGACTGTCGCCTCCCGTTCCACTTCTACCTCTTCCAACATACTCGGCTCAACAACTTCCGCAATGTCATGCAAGCACTTCCATAGTCGAGAAACATGGAAAACATCATGAACACCATAGAAATTTTCAGGAAGCTTTATTCTATAGGCCATTTGGACAATCTTTTCGGCTATGGGAAATTGTCCCACAAACCTAGATGCCTACTTCCCAACCGATACGAAGTGAACCACATTCCTAAGAGGTGATGCTTTGATAAAAACTAAGTCTCCTGCTTCAAATTCGAGGTCAGTCCGTCTCTTGTCAGCATAGGATTTCTGCCTATCTTGAGCTGTCTTCATCCGCCGTCGAATAAGGAAAATCTTTTCGGATGTTTCTCTAACCATATCTGGTCCAAGTAATAATCTTTCAGTAGATTCTCACCAACAAGTTGGTGATCTACATGGTCGTCCGTACAATGCTTCGAAGGATGCCATGCCAATGCTGGCCTGATAACTGTTGTTATAGGCAAACTCTACTAAAGGAAGATGCTCTTCCCAAGTCCCTCCAAAGTCTAGGATACACAGCCTTAAAAGATCTTCTAGAATTCTGTTCATCCTCTCCATTTTCCCATCGGTCTGAGGATGATAAGTTGTGCTCAAACACAACCGTGTACCTAATGCTTCTTGCAAGCTCCTCCAAAATTCACTGGTAAAGATAGGGTCACGATCGCTCACGATGCTGGAAGGAACTCCATGAAGACGAACTATCTCTCGAACATAAAGTGCTGCTAACCATGATGTCGTCTTCTTACTCGTAACTGGAAGAAAGTGAGTGCTCTTAGTGAGCCTATCTACCACAACCAAGATAATGGTGTTTCCTTTCTTCGATCTAGGCAACCCATCTATGAAATCCATAGAGACGCTCTCTCATTTCCACTTTGGAACCTCCAAAGGATGAAATGAACCACCGGGCTTCTTTTGCTCAGCTTTAACTTGCTGACAAACTAGACATTGGGAAACAAATTCGGCCACATCTTTCTTCATCCCAGCCCAAAAGAAAACCCTTTTCATGTCTCTGTACATCTTATCGCTGCCTGGATGAATAGTCATCTTAGAATGGTGGGCTTCTTCTAGGACTGCCTTTATTAAGCTTCCAGTTTGAGGAACACAAAGCCTTCCATCTCGTCGCAACCACCCATTTTCATCAATGGCATATCTACTGAGGTGACTGGTAGTCTCCCTTCTTCTGAGCTTATCCATGATGTATAGAATCTGTGGGTCACCTTGTTGTGAAGCTCCTATCTGGTCCATAAGAGTTGGTCGTATCTCCAAGGATGCAAACAAATCAGGAAAAATCTCGATGGAGGGTCTAAAATCAAAAGCCGATATGAACTCCAAGTTCTTTCTTTACACAAACAGAGGACTCAGGGCCACCCTCTGCCTACTTAGTGCGTCTACCACCACATTACCCTTTCCAGGGGTATAAGAAATCTCCAAATCATTAGAAGCTAGAAACTCCATCCACCGATGTTGCCTTAAGTTGAGATCCTTCTGCGAGAATAGATACTTGAGAGATTTATGATCGGTGTATAACTTGAACTTCTCTCCAAGTAAATAATGACGCCATGTCTTTAATGCAAACATTATGGCAGCTAGCTCTAGATCATGGGTGGGTAGTTCTTTTAATGAACTCACATCTATCTACCCTTATAACACACTACTTTCCCTTCTAGCATTAGAACCGCACCAAGCCTTGTACCGCATGCATCAGTGTAAACGGTAAACACTTTATTCCCGTTAGGTAAGGTCAATACTGGGGCTGTTGTCAGAGCCCGCTTCAGTCGTTGGAAAGCAACGTCACAGTCTATATCCCATGAGAATGCCAAGTTCTTCTTCGTCAGCCTGGTGAGTAGGGCTGATATCTTTGCGAAGACCTTAATGAACTTCCTATAGTAACCTGCTAACCCAAGAAAGCTTCTCACCTCAGTTGCATTTTTAGGAACCCGCCAATCTTGCGCTGCAACCACCTTTGCGGGATCTATAACTATCCTTTCTTTGGAGACTACATGCCCTAAGAGTCTCACTTCTTTTATCCAAAAAGTGCATTTGGAGAATTTTGCTTTAAGCTGATGGTCACGGAGAGTTTTCAAAACTTCTTCAAATGTTAGGCATGCTCTTCTACGCTTTTAGAGAAGATCAAAATATCATCGACAAAGACTACAACAAATTTATTTAGGAACTCCTAAAACACTCTACTCATCAGATCGACAAAATAGGCGGGTGCATTCATCAGCCCAAAAGGCATAACTAGCCATTCAAAGAAATTGTCCAGAATCCTAAAGGTAGTCTTATCTATGCTGTCCTCATCCACCCTCAACTGATGGAACCCCGTGGCTAAGTCCAACTGGGAAAATACCGAGGCACCAACAAGCTAACCAAATAAATCATCAATCCTCGGATGTGGGTGCCTATTCTTTTTAATGAGTGTATTCAGCTCCTAATAATCAACACACAAACGAAGCGAACCATCCGCCTTAGTTGCGAATACTACTGGAGCACCCCATTCAGATATCATTCGTCTAATAAACCCTTTCTCAAGTAACTCCCCTACTTGCTTACTCAGCTCCTTCCTTTCCCTTGGAGCCATGTGGCACACTGGTAATGCAACAGACTTTACATTGTCCACCAGATATATACGAAAGTCGATCTCACGCCTTGGAGGTAAACCGAGAACCTCATCAAAAACATCGAAAAAATCCTGGACTACTGGAGCAAATTGCATTGCAATCGTCGATAGATGCATCAAGAGACTCTAGGAAACTAAGCATAACCGATCCTTGTGGGTCACACGAAATCTCGAGGGTTCTCCCATGACAAGTCAGAAGCCTAACAACCCTCTTCTCATAATCCAGAATGACACCATACGTGGTAAGCCAATCCATTCCTAGAATTAACCCATAGCCCATAAACCCGAGCACATACGCGTCGCATTCAAACTCGATGCCTAACACAGATATTTTCAAACCCCGACAAATCATCGATAAATGAGTCGAACCATCAGTGGGGTTTGAAACAATTACAGGATCTACTACCATACTAGTAATTAAGTGCAAATATTCAACTATAGGACCTGATATAAATGTATGCGAGTCATTAGAATCAAAAAGTGTTCTAATAGGATGGTTTGAAAGAGAAATTAAACCTTCCACAGAAATTTTTCTACCTTTATCAGGAGCACTGGTCATGAGAGCATGCACCTACCCCCCAAAATTTTCTACCCTTTGACCTTGTCCTTGTGATCCCCGTTTCTTCGGGCACTCTTTAGCCAAGTGTCCGGTCTCCCCGCAGTGGTAGTAAAAATTCTTCCTTGGCTTACAATCTTTAACCAGATGACCTTCCTTCCCACAATGGTGACATTTTCTCTTATCCTTGCCTTTATCAATTTTCCCTCCTTTCTTCTGATGCTGTTGTTGTTGCTGCTGCCCTTCTTGGGCCACAACTTTCTATTTTGCAATGTCCCCTCTGCCTTTAACTCCTTCTCTCCCTTGTCCTCCTCATGCATCAGGGCCATATCGACATGTTTTTCAAAGGTGGCCCCCATTGGAATATGGGAAATGGCTAATACATTAACGGGTTCATTCAGCCCTTTAGCAAACCGCAAAGCCTTTTTGTGCGGCGTATCCACCAATTCTTACCTGAACCTTGCTAACTAGTTGAATTTGTTCACATATTCTTTCACCGTCAAGTTTCCTTGTTTGAGGGCTAAGAATCTCTCCATCTGCATGCTGCTTTCAGTTTGGGAAAGAAATTTCAATTCGAACCTGTGTCTAAAATCTTCCCAAGTTTCCACCGGACGTCCAACTTGGGTGATTTCCCACCAAAATGAGGCTTCGTCCTTCAATAGCCAAGCAGCTAACTGAATCTTTCTTCGGTCCTCCACTTGAAAGATTACGAATAAGTTCTCAGTCTCCTTAAGCCAATTCCGAGCTTCCACGAATGTCTCGTTCCCATGTAATGGCTTCCCTCCAATAGCACGGAAGTCCTTGTAGATCTTGGCATTGTCATCTGCTCTTGGATGGGGAGGAGGAGGAGGAATGTGACGACCCAAAACCCCGTTCCACGGTGGCAAGGGTAATCTTTGGAATATAACACATAAAAGATAACAGCAGAACAGAAATATATAAATACACAAGATAATTTACAATATAATACACTGGATAAACATAATCATCAGAGTTACACAGTATATAGGATTATACTTAGTACAAAATACAGTTTCAGCTTTACATAAAATGTCTACAGTGGAATCAAAACATAATATGTACAACAGGAGCTGAACAACATAAAAAGAAAGAAATGATAGAATCCATCTTCAGCTCCATAGCTATCCAGAAAGATCCTGCTAAGGCCAGAATACAAGGCTGCCCATGTAGAAAATAGGGCACCCGAATTTGCAAGTGAAACAAACTATGAGTCAGTCATGGGACTGTTATGAGAAATCTACTACTTAACTTATTTTATAATAAGGCCAATCACAGGACCACGCCGCTAACGCGGAACAGGTTTACTCCATTGGATTGCCAGTGCTTAAAACAAGTAAATCCTTTAAACATCACAATGCTCTTTACAAAAATGAAGCCATTATAAGACTCTGTTCCCATCACACAATGCAACACAAACCGGAGGATAGAGTTTTACCTTATAATGGCCAAAAGATGCTTGATACGAATAAAACAAAAGCATTTGATATTATTTCTAGTGTTTATATGTTTCAAAAATAATTTCAATCATAAGTATCAATCATAGACGACATAAATGCCCCATACCACTATGTAGCTGTATATAGGTATACAATCAAAATCGCACGATGTCATATTTGGAAATTGAATTTCCGTCATGAACCAAGGCAAGGGATCGTCCTTACCGCTTCGAGACGCTCTAGCCCGCCCCTTAGGCAAGCGCGTGGCAAGCCTTGGATCATCAGGGCCGGTCCACATGGAGTGGATTAAAATGCCTGAACACTGCGTTTCCCCACCGTGTAAACTGGTCATATACCGACAAAACCATCGGCCCCGGAGCGATCGATATAACCGAGGTGCCTCGCTATCAGTCATCCACATAAGTAAAATGCCCGGGCGTGTAAAACCCAAAACACCACTCCTAGCTAGAAAGAAACACAGGTCCTCCCTGATGTCCTCTCCCGTTTCTGGTCCATACCGGGGTGTGAGGCTCGCGAATCAACGCTAAAAACAGAACTAGCAATATTAAAGCCATGCTTTGATCATCAAGCTCAAAGCTCTGCTTTTCAACGAAAGCTTTGATCATGGCATCTCTGCATGCCACGTTGTCAATATACAACGTCAGACACACATCCATTTACAAGTCCGTTCTGGGTCTGAACGAAACTGGAGGCACCTTATTCCTTTCCCGTATGTCCAATACAAGAGAGAGGACCTCGCACATCCGAACGATCAACAAATACGTCCGAATGACCACCACTTAACCCCTTCAGGGCAGCAACTCCCATCAAAGGCATATGTAGCCATCCACTCGATGTGAACATCCTCGGTCTTGCACCGTCTTCATATCTTCGACTTCTAACAGTCGATCAATTATTTGAAATGAGAATTAACTTGGCCTTTTCAAATAATTCACGTATATTTAGAATTTCAATTTAATTCATTTCATTGGTTAAATTATCTGACATCCATAATTCAGTTCATTAATGTAGTTTTCATGTCAAACACATTCAACCATCAAATATCCAATAAATCAGGTAAATTCAGTTTATTTCCATTCCATATCATTTATAATATTTTATCACGATTTATCACTATTTTTATTTATTTAAGTATAGCCAATTTATTCAAATGACGCTTCAGGCCATAACGCAGCCATGGCGCTGTTTTTCTACAGATGTGATTTACACATATCTGAAAATCTAACTGTTGGATCTTTACAAATTTTATATCATTGGAAAGATCTTTTCAAAACAGACCCAACGGTTCCAGTTTTGGGAAAATCCGATGGTCGGATCTCCCGGTACAATCGTTTAAAGTTACAATTTCAAAATACGAACTGCAGCGTCGTTATTCGATTTATTTTAATTATATTTATATATATAATCCATTCTAGCGATGTTTTCATTCAGATTTGAATTAAACATTTCAGAAAATCCAACAGTTGGATCTTTGCAAAGTTGGTATCGTCGGAAAGATATTTCCGAAGCAAACCCAACGTTTTCGGTTTTGGGGAAATCCAATGGTCGGATCTCCCGGTACAATCATTCGAAATCACGGTTTCAAAATACGAACTGCAGCTTTGTTATTTGATTTAATTTCAATTTTATATATATAATCCGTTCTTCGATTTCTAACCATTTCATTTCCTATATGTGATAAAATAATATTTTTATCCAACAAATATCTATTTCGATACATGACTATTTTTGACACTTCATATATATAATAAAAATGTTATTTTCATTGTCAAAACAATTTACTTCAAACATGATTATTTTATATACCTCATATAGATGTTAAAAATGTGATTTTTATTGTTAAAACAATTTATTTCAAAAATGAAGATTTTTAACGATTCATATACATAATAAAAATGTGATTTTTATTGTTAAAACAATTTATTTCAAACATGAATATTTTATATACTATGTACATACAATAAAAATGTTATTTTTATCGTTCAAACCATTCTATTTCTTACATTCGATAAAAATGTTATTTTTATCGTTCAAACCATTTTATTTCATATAATCGATAAAAATGTTATTTTTATCATTCAAACCATTTTATTTCATACATTCGATAAAAAAAATGTTATTTTTATTATTCAAACCATTTTATTTCAAAATTGAATATTTTTCCAACACATGAATATAAACCAAACACAGGAATATTTCAAAAAAAATCGGCAGCATAACGGCAGGGTAGTTAAAACCGGCACCATCCCGAGTACGGCTCCTCACTCTACCTTAAAGCCTCGCAGCTTTTGACAATGGTGATTTCAATAATCTAGTTCGTACACAGACGAATTTTCCCATAAACTAATCCTATTGGGATTTCAACCACAATCAATCATATCAAATCAACCATTCGTAGTATTCACCAAATTTCACATCAACCAAATCCAAACAATCACAACCAATATATATCGTCCATGGTCTGTGGATGAGGGGAGTGTGTGTGTGTATATAGATATACGTATATAAACATATTTCGATTTCATTTCAATTCCATTCACCGCATATATGATTTTTACAATGCATATATAACTTATACATCGCACATACAACTTATACACCACTTAAACATGAGGTGTACAATGCTTATATAACTTATACATCGACCGTATAATTTATACATTGTTATTCCATATCGTTTATAATTCAAAAATCTCACCTTGGGTTCCACACCTCCAAAAATTGTAGAAGGCTCAGAAAAATATCCAGTCTCTTCTAGAATGTATAAGACGTGCACACGGTCCCAGTGTCTCTTATTTCACTGGATTTTGACTACATAGCAAAAAGATATGATTTTTATTGTAAAATCATATTTCGTAGCACTTTAAAGTGCTATAAACAGTTAAAACAAATTCAGCCGTTACCTTTCTGAAATTGTTCAAACCTAGGTCATCGATTATCGTACAAACCATGAAGCGGTTGGACGATCGGACTTCGCAGCGGCGTAGAGCGACGGAGGACGAACGTGCGCCTGAAGCGGGGCTCGCTTCGGTGGCTAGAATAAGCGGCGGTGGCGGTTGATAGTCAGCAACTTCGTGGGCTCGGTTCTCAGCAAATACCACATGAAAAAAAATCCAAAGTTGGTATGGATTTGAAGCTCGTGGAATTCTATGCAAAATCCCTAACTGGAGCAATTAATTTTTATGAGCGTGGAAGGAGATAAGGAGGAGAGAAGCGAAGAAAGGGGTCCGCCATCGAGATCGGGGAGAGAGAAGGGGTTCCATGTTTATTTTTTATTTTTTATTAATGAATGAAAAATCCCTATTGGTCGATATTTATATTTATTCAAAAAATGGGGTTTTCTCAAATGAACTCCAAATCAAACCCAATGACTATCGTCTCTAGCTAAATACCCCTATTCCGGAAACAATGGAATATGTTTCGTAGGCCCATTCGACGTTTCAGTCAATTTTTCTTCAAATTAAAATATATAACATTCAATATTTGATTTAAACGTACATTTCAATTTGCTGGGGCCACATACTGATCCCAAAGATTCCAGAAAATTATTTCTAACTTCGTGTTGATGATACGGTCCTAACAAAACTAGTTTCGTCGAATTCGGAGACCGTTTGAAAAATGACCATTTTATGGTCAATCTAAACTGACTGAAATCAACCAAACACATTTTTCCTTGCCACGCTCACATATTAACTTCAAAATTATGGAGTTTGAAACCTAGCAATACTTTGACATCCCGGATCCAACAAAAGTGGTTTCATCGAAAACGGAGGTTGTTTGCAAAATATCCATTTTCACGGGCTATATAAACTCCATAACGACCTTTCGGAAAATTCATTTGCCATAACTTTTGATTCCCGCTATGAAATTTTGATTTTTCAGATTCGTTAGAAAGATATTCATAAACAGATTTAAATATTTTTGGTTTCACTAAAATCCGTTCTATTTTGCATCCGGTACAGTCAGTCAAAGTTAGAATACAAATTTTCAAACTACCGCGCCATTTCAGGCCTTTTTTTATAATTAAAATAAATATATTTATTTTACAACATCGATTCAAATAGACTTTTGGTCATTATTATTTAAAAAAAATTATTTTAAATATTCAAAATTCACTAAAATAGCCAAATTAAAATTTTTAAATTGGTTCTGATTTTCTGGGTTGTTACAATCTCCCCCACTTAAAATCTATTCGTCCCCGAAAAGGAATGAAGTTGAAAGTTGTTTAATTAACCAACTTAACTTTCATTCTGGCTTTCATTCTTCAACTTTTCAGTTTCTAAGAATTTTATAATTCTTCAAAAATTTAACTAACACCCTAAATTTTCGAAATATTTCGCCATAGCCTCCTTTGTACAGCGAGGGGTATGGAAATTTATTACGTCATATTAGGTACCCAATAAATCCTAATAAGCATACACATATTTATAGTGATATATTCCGGTGTCCACGGGGGAGTGTGTATAGATCATAACTCCAAAGAATAAATCCTCGTCACCCTATAAACGGTTTTTGTGCCTTAATGACCAGAGAGACATGTTTATTGTCATCTCCAGACCCGTGTAGGGTTTTTATTAATCTGGCAATTTACCGTTATATTTTATATAGTCCATATCAGTCATCGGTTCAGTCTGTAATATATAGTCATCGCCATACAAGCCTCTTGATCGTATGGTAAATCTTCCACCTCGTCACCTAAGCTCCAATTTCTTATGTGGTATATGATGAAGTATGCTATCTTCAAGAAGTATGCCATGTAGTGTAGTTCAAAATTAATTGTTCCTATCCTATGGCGACGTTTATTATTACACACAGAACCACCAGCACTCTGCATCCAATGACATTCGCAGGAGTTGATATAATAAATAAAATTGCGCATCCAACTCATTAAGGTTTACCTATTTGTCAGGCATGCAAATAAATTCTTTACTCAACAGCAAATCCATTTACCTGTTCAAACATATATAATGTACATGCATATATTTCTATCTATTTTTAAACCAGTTCAATCTTTTGTTCAATTGCATAAATTTACCCTTTAGGCTCTTATTGATTTTATTATTCCAATACGATTTAGTTTAAACTAACAATCACTTCACGCAAACAATAATCAATTTATTTTTAACCTTTTCAAATATATAGTAATTAATTCATATACCCTTTTAAAATCATTCAGACTATATGATTAAAAATTCTACATCCATGAAAAGGAAACAACAACCAAGTAAAAAACAATATGGAAATGCAAAATATGGTAAATGCACCTTGCACCAGAGTTAATCAGAGATATCCACCCTGCACTTGGGATAGGCTTTCTTAATGCTCTCCTCAGTTTCCTAAGTACAATCTCGCGGATCTCCACTCCATTGTACTTTGACTAAGTGGTGAACCTTCTTGTTCCTCAGCTCTTTAGTTTCTTTGCCAATAATCTTTATCGACTCTCTCCTCACTACCAATTCTGGAGTAATTTCCAAATCTTGTTGCGCGGCTTCTTCCACGACCAACTTTGGATCATGCACATGCTTTCGAAGTTGAGATACGTGAAACACATCATGTACTCCAGGTAACCAGTCAGGCAATTTAACTCTATAAGCGAGAGTTCCAATCCGTTCGAGCACAGGAAATGGACCAATAAATCTGGGCACCAACTTCCCTGTTTTGCCAAATCGGACTACTCCTCTCATCGGAGAAACCCGTAGATACACATAGTTGCCAACAGAAAAAGATAAATCTCTTCTTCTCGAATCTGCATAGCTCTTCTGTCGACTTTGAGTGGCTAGTAATCGTTTCTTAATGAAATCGACTTTAACTGCAGCTTCGCGAATCATATCTGGCCCCAATACAAGCCTATTACCAGGTTCTACCCAACAAGCAGGAGATCTGCACGGTTTACCATACAATGGTTCGAATGCTGATATTTTCAGACTCGCTTGGTAGCTGTTGTTGTATGAGAACTTGGCAAAATGCAAGTGGTCTTCCCATTATCCGCCAAAATCAATAATACAAGCCCGCAATAAATCTTCTAGAATACGGTTCACCCTCTCAGTTTGGCCATCTGTTTGAGGATGATAAGCAGTGCTCAAGTTTAGTTTCGTTCCCAATTCTTCTTGGAATGCTTCCCATAATTTACTAGCGAAAATCGGGTCACGATCACTAACGATACTCATGGGAACATCATGAAGTTTAACAATTTCTTTAAAATAAATATGCGCCAGACTCTGAGCGATTCAATTCGATCTGACAGGTATAAAATGGGCGGTCTTCGTGAAACGATCTACGATCACCCAAATACTGTCGTTTCCTCTCTGGGTTTTGGGAAAACCATCTATGAAATCCATAGAAATCCGTTCCCACTTCCAACTTGGAATTTCCAATGGTTGTAACAATCCGGCAAGTTTTTGTTGATCGCTTTTGACTTGGAACACCAGCTAACATATATAGAGATATCTCTTCTCATCGCCTTCCAACAGAATGTTCGCTTGAGGTCATTATACATTTTACTAACCCCTTGGTGGATACTAAGTTTGGACCTGTGACACTTGTCCATTACTTCTCTTTTGAGCTCAAGGCTGTCGGGAACACAAATTCTTCCTTTCAATCTCAAAATTCTTGCGTTATCCACTTGGAAACTAGAGACTTCGCCCCTTTGAATTCCTTTGATCATCTCTTTAACAAAACTATCGTCTTTCTACAGAATAGATATTTTATCAATCAACGATGGTGTAATGATAAGACTGACGATGATCACATTCTTTCTGCTGAGCGCTCAGCCACAACATTGGCTTTCCCCGGAGTATATAAAATATTAAGATCATATGCCAAGAGAAATTCTAGCCAACGCTGCTGCCTCATATTCAGACCTTTCTGGGTGAATAAATACTTCAATGATTGATGATCGGTATATAATTCGAACTTCTCACCCAATAGATAATGCCTCCATATTTTCATAGCAAACACGATGGCTAACAATTCAAGCTCTTGAGTTGCATAGATCTTCTCATGTGGCTTCAATTGACGACTAGCATAAGCGACTACATGGACTCTTTGCATTAATACTGCACCAAGACCTTCTTTGGAAGCATCTGTCCAAACTTTCAAGTCTTGATTGCCATCGATAATTGTTAACACTGGAGCCGTTGTCAATCTTAACTTCAGCTTTTGGAAAGTCACCTCACATTCCGGAGTCCAACTGAAACTTGAATGTTTCTTACTAAGCTTCGTTAAGGAACTAGATATCTTCGAAAAATCTTTAACGAACTTCTGATAATAACTAGCCAGTCCAAGAAAACTTCGGACTTCTATGGGTGTAGTTGGCTGCTTCTAATTCTGAATAGTTGTGATTTTACAAGAATCCACGGAAATTCCTTCTTTTGATATGACATAGCCAAGGAACTTCACTTCTTCTTCCCAGAATATACACTTGGAAAATTTTGCTTTAAAAACATTCTTTCTCAGAATCTCTAACACTTGTTCCAAATGTTTTTCATGCTTGCTTTCTGACTTAGAGAAGATGAGAATATCATCAATGAAGACCAGTACAAATTTATTCAATACTTCTCTAAATACCCAGTTCATCAGATCGACAAAATAAGCTGGAGCATTACATAAGCCGAACGACATTACTAACCAATCATAGAATAAGTCTAGTCCTCTGAATGCTGTCAAAGGAACACATTCTTCAGCAATACAAAGTTTATGGAAACCTGTAGCTAGGTCCATTCGTGAAAATACTTGCGCGCCATTCAATCAATCCAACAAATCATCAATCCGCGGCAATGGATATTTGTTCTTCAATGTTTGCTTATTCAAGTCACGATAATCCACACATAGTCTAAGAGTACCGTCTGACTTCGGGACAAACACCACTGCTGCTCCCCAATCAGAGAAACTAGGCCTGATAAAACCCTTCCATACAAGCTGTCGAGTTTGATTGTCTAACTCTTCTTTTTCATTCAAGATCATTCTTCGAATGGCATGAACTACTGGCCTTGCATTTGGAATTAAAGAGATTTTGGAATCTATTTTTCTACGCGGAGGTAAGCTAACAATTTCTTCAAACACATCCGCATAGTTCTTGACGACAGGAATATTTTCTATGTCAACCAGAATATTCTCCGTGACGACAGGAATAGGTTTTAATTGAGCCGGAGAAACATCTAGAGCTGACCAAAAAAATTTCAATTAGAATTCGGACCGTCGCATGGAATGGTTATATAATTCCCAGATTTAATCTTGGCCCTTACGACTCTGTCGGCACATTTAACCTCAGCTTCATATTTGGTTAACCAATCCAATCCAAAGATAAGATAAAATTCTGTGAAATTCATGACGATCGCGATGGTAGGGAACCGATAACAGGAAAAAGCAACAAGCACCCCACAAATCCAATTAAGATCGAGGGAACCCCTAACCGGATTATGGACAGTCATGGGTGTTTTGAGCTTTTTAAAATTCAAATCCAGTTTCTTAACCGCATTTCTTGCAATAAAGCTTCGCAATGCGCCTGTACCAAACAGTACTTTAACTAGAATATTTTTGACAGTAAGCGTGCCTTCCAAAACATCTGGCCTTGCTTGACTAGCTGAGAATGCAGGAACTTCTGCCACTTTATTTACCTGTACCTCTTTGGTCGCTCTCAACAGCCGCAGTCTCGCTTTATATGACCAGCCTGATGGCGGAGATTGCATTTTCTATTCTCTTGAAACTTGTTCTTGGATTTAAATTTACCCTTCTCTCGTTTGTTCTAGGATTTGCAACTTATCGCCAAGTGTCCTTGCTTATTGCAGCTTGAGCAGGTGGCAGTTGTTACTAGCCCTTCCTCAAATTTATTCTTTTTCCTATTGAATTTAGGCTTCTTTCTGACCCCAGACGTCGTACTTGCCTCAAGCTGGGTACTTGTCTCTGGGCTATCAGTTTTGAATTTCCTTTTGTTGCTAGGACAACATTCCTCTTCGTCCTTCAAAAGGCCTTGCTTATCTAGATCTTCGTACTGATAAGCCATGTATATCATTTCAGAAAAGGATTGTTGCACATGTGCAGTTACAATACTTTGATACTTTCTTTGAAGCCCGTTAATAAACATCAAACTCTTCATCTTAGGATTTTGAATTAGATGCGTAGCAAACCGAGAAAGTTCATTGAATTTCTTATGATATTCCGGAATGGTCATATCTCCTTGTATCAGATAGTAGAATTCATCACATAACCGCTTGGTTGCTTCTGAAGGAATAGATCTTTCATTAAAAATCTCTTTAAATATATCCCAGGTGATATCACCTTCTGGATTATCTTTAATGATAGTTTCCCACCAGATTGAAGCTATCTTTGAGTGCCCAAGATGCCAGTAATCTTTTCTGATCATCTCTCAGCTTGAAACCTTCAAATATTCTTTTAGCAGAATGCATCCAAGCATGAGATTGAATAATGGGTTCATAGCCCGAGAACGGTACTCCACCTAGATTTCAATATTTCTTTAATACAGCTTCTATATCTGATCCTGGCTGTGGAAGCACAACTGGCTCATTAGGTTATTAAACCATAGGATTAGTTCTTCTGCTTCTGCCACTCATTTTTCTATGTCTCCAAATAGCAGACCAAGTGTCAGGTCAACAGGAAAGATATTTTAAAGCATAGAAACATATACTTGAATGTAAATGTATCCATCGGTGTGTATTTCATTCTGCTACACTCATTCTAGGATATTATTGATCCTATCTGAAAGGAGTTTTTCATCGTAGAATACATCTGATTCTATTTCTAATGAGTTCATTAATATGTTATATTCCAGAACTAAGCTTAACCAAGCACTGATACCACGTTGTGACGACCCCAAACCCCGTTCCATGGTGGCAAGGGTAATCTTTGGAATATAACACATAAACAGATAACAGCAGAACAGAAATATATAAATACACTAGACAATTTACAATAGAATACACTGGATAAACATAATCATCAGAGTTACATAGTATACAGGATCATACTTAGAACAACATACAGTTTCAGCTTTACATAAAATGTCTACAGCAGAATCAAAACATAATATGTACAACAGGAGCTGAACAACATAAAAAGAAAGAAATGATAGAATACATCTTCAGCTCTATAGCTATCCAGAAAGAGCCTACTAAAACCTGAATACAAGGATGCCCGTGTAGAAAATAGGGCACCCGAGTTTGCAAGTGAAACAAACTATGAGTCAGTCATGGGACTGGTATGAGAAATCTACTACTTAACTTATTTTATAATAAGGCCAATCACAGGACCACGCCGCTAACGCAGAATGGGTTTACTCCATTGGATTGCCAGTGCTTAAAACAAGTAAACCCTTTAAACATCACAATGCTCTTTGCAAAAATGAAGCCATTATAAGACTCAGTTCCCATCACACAATGCAACGCAAACCGGATGATAGAGTTTTACCTTATAATGGCCAAAAGAAGCTTGATACGAATAAAACAAAAGCATTTGATATTATTTCTAGTATTTATATGTTTCAAAAACAATTTCAGTCATAAGTATCAATCATAGACGGCATAAATGCCCCATACCACTATGTCGCCATATATAGGTATACAATCAAAACCGCACGATGTCGTATTTGGAAATTAGATTTTCGTCATGAACCAAGGCAAGGGATCGTCCTTACCGCTTCGAGACGCTCTAGCCCGCCCCTCAGGCAAGCGCACAGATAAGCCTTGGATCGTCAGGGCCAGTCCACACGGAGTGGATTAAAATGCCTGAACACTGCATTTCCCCATCCTATGGGGTGTAAACTGGTCATATACTGACCAAACCATCGGCCCCGGAGCGACTGATACAACCGAGGCGCCTCGCTATCCATCATCCACATAAGTAAAATGCCCGGGCGTGTAAAACCCAAAACACCACTCCTAGCTAGAAAGAAACACATGTCCTCCCTGATGTCCTCTCCCGTTTCTGGTCCATACCGGGGTGTGAGGCTTGCGAATCAATGATAAACACAAAGCTAGCTATATTAAAGCCATGCTTTGATCATCAATCTCAAAGCTCTGCTTTTCAACAAAAGCTTTGATCACAACATCTCTGCATCCCACGTTGTCAATATACAACATTAGACACACATCCATTTACAAGTCCGTTCTGGGTCTGAACGAAGTCGGAGGCACCTTATTCCCCTCCCGTATGTCCAATATAGGAGAGAGGCCCTCGCACATCTGAACGATCAACAAGTACGTCCGGACGACCACTACTGTAACCCCTTCAGGGAAGCAACTCCCATCAAAGGCATCAATAGCCATCCATTCAATGTGAAGATCCTCGGTCTTGCACCGTCTTCATATCTTCGACTTCTAACCGTCGATCAATTATTTGAAATGAGAATTAACTCAGCCTTTTCAAATAAATCACGTATATTTATAATTTCAATTCAATTCATTTCAATGGTTCAATTATCTGACATCCATAATTCAGTTCATTAATGTAGTTTTCACAACAAACACATTCAACCATCAAATATCCAGTAAATCGGGTAAATTAGGTTTATTTCCATTCCATATTGTTTATAATATTTTATCACGATTTATCGCTATTTTTATTTATTTAATTATAGCCAATTTATTCAAACAACGCTTTAGGCCATAACGTGGCCATGGCGCTGTTTTTCTCCAGATTTGATTTACACATATCTGAAAATCTAACCGTTGGATCTTTACAAATTTTATATCATTGGAGAGATCTTTTCAAAACAGATCCAATGGTTCCAGTTTTGGGAAAATCCGACGGTCGGATCTCCCGATACAATCATTTAAAGTTACGATTTCAAAATACGAACTACAACGTCGCTATTTGATTTATTTTAATTATATTTTTAAATATATATATAATCCATTCTGGCGCTGTTCATTCAAATTTGAATTAAACATTCCAGACAATCCAACCGTTGGATCTTTGCAAAGTTGGTATCGTTGGAAAGATATTTCCAAAGCGAACCCAACGGTTTCGGTTTCGGGAAAATCCGATGGTCGGATCTCCCGGTACAATCATTTGAAATCACGGTTTCAAAATACGAACTACAGCTTCGTTATTCGATTTAATTTCAATTATTTATATATATATATATATATATAATCCGTTCTTCGATTTGTAACCATTTCATTTCCTATATGTGATAAAATAATATTTTTATCCAACAAATATCTATTTTGACACATGACTATTTTTGACACTTCATATATATAATAAAAATATTATTTTTACTTCAAACATGATTATTTTATATACCTCATATAGATGATAAAAAGGTGATTTTTATTGTTAAAACAATTTATTTCAAAAATGAAGATTTTTAACGATTCATATATATAATAAAAATGTGATTTTTATTGTTAAAACAATTTATTTCAAACATGAATATTTTATATACTATGTACATACAATAAAATTGTTATTTTTATCGTTCAAACCATTCCATTTCTTACATTCGATAAAAAATGTTATTTTTATCGTTCAAACCATTTTATTTCATACATTCGATAAAAATGTTATTTTTATCGTTCAAACCATTTTATTTCAAAAATGAATATTTTTCCAACACATGAATATATTTCAATACAAGAATATAAACCGAACACAGGAATATTTCAGAAAATTTCGGCAGCATAACGGTAGGGTAGTTAAAACCGGCACCGTCCCGAGTACGGTTCCTCGCTTTACCTTAAAGTCTCGCAGCTTTTGACAATGGTGATTTCAATAATCTAGTTCGTACGCGGACGAATTTTCCCATAAACTAATCCTATTGGGAATTCAACCACAATCAATCATATCAAATCAACCATTCGTAGTATCCACCAAATTTCACATCAACCAAATCCAAACAATCACAATCAATATATATCGTCCATGGTCTGTGGACAAGGGGAGTATATATATAGATATACGTATATAAACATATTTCGATTTCATTTTAATATCATTTCAATTCCATTCATCGCATACAAAATTTTTACAACGCATATATAACTTATACATCGCACATACAAGTTATACACCACTTATACATGAGGTGTACAACGCTTATATAACTCATATACCGACCGTATAATTTATACGACGTTATTCCATATCGTTTATAATTCAGAAATCTCACCTTGGGTTCCACTCCTCCAAAAATTGTAGAAGGCTCAGAAAAATATCCGGTCTCTTCTAGGATGTAGATGACATCCACATGGTCTCGGTATCTCTTGTTTCACTGGATTTCAACTATATAACAAAAAGATATGATTTTTATTGTAAAATCATATTTCATAGCACTTTAAAGTGCTATAAACAGTTAAAATAAATTCAGCCGTTACCTTTCTGAAATTGTTCAAACCTAGGTCATCGATTATCGCACAAACCGTGAAGCGGTTAGATGATCGGACTTCGCAGCGGCGTAGAGGGATGGAGGGCGCACGTGCGCCTGAAGCGGGGCCCACTTCGGTGGCCAGAATAAGCGGCGGCGGTAGCTGATAGTCGGCAACTTCGTGGGCTTGGTTCTCAGCAAATACCACAAGAAAAAATCCAAAGTTGGTATGGATTTGAAGCTCGTGGAATTCTCTGCAAAATCCCTAATTGGAGCTGTTAATTTCGATGAACGTGGAAGGAGATAAGGAGGAGAGAAGAAAAGAAAGGGGGCCGCCGTCGAGATCGGCGAGAGAGAAGGGGTTTCGTGTTTTTTTGTTTTTGTTTTTTTATTAATGAATGAAAAATCCCTATTGGTCGATATTTATATTTATTTGAAAAATGGGGTTTTCTCACACAAACTCCAAATCAAACCCAACAACTGTCGTTCCTAGCTAAATACCCTTATTCCGGACACAATGGAATATGTTTCATAGGCCTATTCGACTGTTTCAGTCAGTTTTTCTTCAAATTAAAATATATAACATTCAATATTTGATTTGAACGCCCATTTCAATTTGCCGGGGCCACATACTGATCCCAAAAATTCCAGAAAAATTATTTCCATCTTCGTATTGACGATACGGTCCTAACAAAACTAGTTTCATCGAATTTGGAGACCGTTTGAAAAATGATCATTTTCTGGTCATTCCAAATTGACTGAAATCAACCAAACACATTTTCCCTTGCCACGCTCACATACTAACTTCAAAAATTATGGAATTTGAAACCTAACAATACTTTGACATCCTGGATCCAACAAAAGTGGTTTCATTGAAAACGGAGTTCGTTTGCAAAATATCCATTTTCACGGGCTATATAAACTCCATAGCAACCTTTCGGAAAATTTATTTGGGCATAACTTTTTATTTCCGCTATGAAATTTTGATTTTTCAGATTCATTAGAAAGATATTCATAAACAGATTTAAATATTTTTGGTTTCACTAAAATCCGTTTTATTTTTCATCCAGTACAGTTAGTCAAAGTTTGAATTCAAATTTTCAAATTGCCGCGCCATTTTAGGCCTTGTTTTATAATTAAAATAAATATATTTATTTTCCAACATCGATTCAAATAGACTTTTGGTCGTTAGTATTTAAAATAATTTATTTTAAATATCCAAAATTCACTAAAATAGCCAAATTAAAAAATTTAAATTGGTTCTGATTTTCCGGGTTGTTACAAGAAATGACTGGTGCAACTGGGGGAGGAATGTCTCTTTGGCCTCCGGCTGGCACTGTGGCCTCCAAAAACCTATGGAACCATCCGGGTATAGTGACGCTCTCTAGGATATTAGGGATGGTTTGTTCCCCAGACATGCTGAAAAAGGGAAAAGGAAGAAATTTAGATAAAGGACCGAAGGATACTACATATGGCTTTTTGGGGAATGTTTTTCAAAATAGACTTTTCTTTTTTAAAATGCTTTCTTTGAAAAACCTTTTGAAAATAATTTTCAAAAACTTTTATCTAATCTGGGAACCTTCAGCTCTGGTACCAAATGTGACACCCCACATCAGTTAATGTCACTCACTAAGGGAATGCATTAAGTTCCGTGAAGCGCGATAGGTAATCAGATACAGAATAATTACAAGACAAATATAAATAAGATAGTAGCGGAAATTTAAATTTTGTTTTCAACATAAATTAAAACACCATGGATCTCAATACCATAAGTCACAAAAACCATAACAATAAAATAACTTCTATCTTGCATTATCATAGTACATAAGAATATAAAAACATAATTCCCCAATTGAAAGAGTTAAGCCATAGTAGAGGCAAGAACTTGAGCCATACTTGAGGAGTAGCTCATAGCAAGATGATATCTGAGCCCTGACTAAGCCTGAGTGTTTCCGCCTTAAGAACCTGGGGGGGGATGGAAGAGAGAAGGAGAAACAAAAAGGGTCAGACATAAAGTCTGGTGAGTACCGTTACTTTTAGTCAGTAGATAAATAAAAGTAGCATGATAGGCATATAAGAGAGAGGTGATAAGGTGTACACGCCTCACTAATGATTACTCTACAATGTTACTTGTATATCCAGAAAGAGATGATCCCTTCAACTATTAGGTGGTAGACTTAGGTATACGTCCAAATGTGTCCTAACTACTACCTCGGCTTCCTAACCCTCGTAGATACCTTGTCCTGGCCCATCATTGGGAGGTATCACTTCCTAAAGTGGCAACCCCTCGTCGTAAAAATGTACACAACCAAATCTACAGGTGTCACGGTCGTGTTATCCCCTTTTGGCCGGCTCATGCACGCGCATGGATCGATCGTTTTGCACCGCCCACACCTTCCTCCACGTTTGGATCTCTTACAATCAGTCAGTAAGCGTACCCCTTCTCCGCCTAGTACAGAGTACTTTGTTTGATACCTACTCCGGGTTACAGACTGAAATGGGTCCCACACAATATGATACAAGCTCTCCCCTTTATCTTGTATCCCCCACAAGGTTTTCATTGACTATGTATACCACTAGGTGTCTTCAATTACATAGCCTTATTTATTTCTACCGGTTATGCTTACCTACAGGTGTCTTTAATACATAACCCCTAATCTTCCAGCCGGTTATGCTTACCTATAGGTGTCTTTATTAACATAACCCTATCACTTCTACATGTTATGTTTACCCTAAAAGGTGTCTTTAATTACATAACTTTATTATTTCCACCAATTATGTATACCACTAGGTGTCATTAATTACATAACCTTAACGTGTTAAGTTTGTGGGCCTATATGTGAATATTACCCATCCCCTCTTCAGATTTACTTAACCCACCGCTCAATTATGTTTACTTAACCCCCAAGTTAAATTTAAGTTCATACAATCCCTATGGATTAACTTAGGTTATGTAGTCCAATTCTTTACCATGTACATTTATGGTTTCATAATGGGCCAGACCTCTCACATTTGGCCTACAACATGTGGATGCTGGGTATGTCAGTCGGGTCCGGGCAGACTTATTCCACAGTTGGGCCTAACCTCGTGTCATAGCCCAATTCGTATTTACATACTTAGACCTCCCACATTAGGTTCAACATTAGTGGCTGCTGGATATGCCGGTAGGGTCCGAGCAGACTTCCACCACTAATGCAACCTAACCTCGTGTCATAAGTACAATTACAATTC
Organism: Allium sativum; assembly: GCA_030737875.1. NCBI lineage: Eukaryota > Viridiplantae > Streptophyta > Magnoliopsida > Asparagales > Amaryllidaceae > Allium > Allium sativum. The sequence continues at coordinate 394,761,058 of CM060910.1, forward strand.
CTAATTGTAATTACTAGACATTCCACTTTTAATTAATTAATCCTTTCCTTTTATAGGTGCAATACCTATTTTACCCAACAATTTGAATTACATGTCCAAAAATGTTCATATTCAAATTATGCCATTTTTAACCCTTTATTCCCCCTTTCCTTAACTAGCTCCCTCGCAAAATTGGCAACAAGCCTAGGCTAGACAACAGCCTAGCCATAAACGATAATAGGGAAACTAATGGGAATATAACTAAAATTATTATCTTGGCATAAACATAAACAAGTATGATAATAAGGTGAACATACATACTAGCATGGACATGAAATTGTCATCATAACAAGGTGGACAAAAAACTGATGAACTATGATGTCACAATATCTAAATTAGCAATTTAGATCACATAAAATAGATCTAACATGTTAACATAGGGTGGCAATTTAGATCACATAAAATAGATCTAACGTGAATCGTAAGGTGACAATTTAGATCACATAACATAGATCTAACATGAATCTTAAGGTCACAATTATAGATCACATAGAATAGAACCAACATGTTAACATAAGGTGATAATTTAGATCACATAAAATAGATCTACACACATCCGCATCATAGCATATCTTAAAAGTTACAAACCAAGATCCATAATAATAGCATAGTAGAACAATCACAATTGAATTGGATCTAGAGAAATAGATCTATCATGACATAGCATAAGATCTAACAATAATATAGATTCAAGGTTTACAACGTATCCAAATCACAGTCTTTCATAATTCGCTATTATTTATCTAAACCTAAAAGCAACCAGAACTCACTGTGATTGGATTGTTAAGATGATAGAAAAGGGGTTGGTGTTGAGTCTATGCTTGAATATCAGAATTTGACATGATTTAGTTGATAGAAGAAGATGAGAGACCCTAGTTCAGTTCAGACTCTGGCAGAGTTTGGCCGCCATGACTTCTAATGAAGAAATATGTGAAATGGCCATATAATTATAGCTGCAGAACCATCTGGAACCGACTGCTACATAATCCTTAGGGTCAATCAGGTCACGACTCGCCTCCCCACTTTGGGAAAAGGCCCGAATACCCAAGAACTATTCTAGGCGCACTTTACAGGTGCACCAATGCAAAATTTCCTTGGCGCACTTAGCAAGTGCGCCAGTTATACCATGTTTTGATTTTCAACTTTTTATCGTCCGTAACTTCTTCATATGTTATCCGTTTTATGCAAACTAGGTGTCTGTCCTGACCAGAATTTCGAGACGGATGTAATGACATAGTCAGATTCCCTTAATCCTTAATATTAAATTAATTATTCTTTAATTTGTCCCCTTTAATGTTAACAAAATTACGGGATGTTATAAATATATGCAAGGGTGTGTGTATATGTCCCAACATTAAGGCGGAAATCAGGCGGTCGACTGATTCAGTTGACCTCCTTAATGCAATGTATGTTAGTGCCACGAATTCAACATGTATGCAAATAATCCTATTATAACATGTAAGTTCTATATGTGTGCACACTCCTTCGTCCAAATGAAACATCCATATGGTAATACATCCATTTCCATCCATAAAAGAAAATAAAATGCACACACATCCATATGCATTATGAGAGTGATTAAGCCGATCTAGTGCCTAATGTGTGTGTATGCGTCCACAGACAACCACTACCAAACACTTGCATCCACTTGCATCCATCAAACATAACATGTCTCAAATACATGTTTACATCCATAGAATTCCTATATAAAGGTCGAAAATACTATGGATAGGATATATTCAATTGATAGAAACAAACACAGATAAAACTTCGGAAAAAGGAGTTAAGAATATACCCTCGAAAAGAAAAGGGTATGAAGCTTGAATCTTGGCTTCGATCTCCCGAGTCGCATCCTCTTGGTTATCTTCCCATTAAACCTATAATAACTTGATCTCTTTATTGCGTAGCTTCTTAACTTCTGATCCAAGAATACGGGTAGGGACTCGCCTAACTGTTGCCTCCCATTGCACTTCTACTTCTTCCAATAAACTCTGCTCAACGACTTCCACGGTGCCATGTAAACACTTTCGTAGAAGAGAAACGTGGAAATCATCATGAATACTAGATAGATTTTCTGGGAGCTTTACTCTATAGGCCATTTGGCCAATCCTCTCGGTTATGGGAAATGGTCCCACAAACTTAGGTGCCAACTTCCCTACTGATCTGAAGCGAACCACATTCCCCAGAGGCAATACTTTAATAAAAACCAAGTCTCCCACTTCAAATTCGATGTTAGTCCTCCTCTTATCTGCATAGGATTTCTGCATATTTTGAGCTGTCTTCATCCGCCATCGAATAAGGTCAATCTTTTCGGATGTTTCCCAAATCATATTTGGTCTAAGTGATAATCTTTCTGTGGATTCCCACCAACAAGTTGGTGATCAACAAGGTCGTCCATACAATTCTTTGAAGGGTGCCATGCCGATGCTAGATTGATAGTTGTTGTTATAGGCAAACTCTACTAAAGGAAGGTGCTCTTCCCAAGTACCTCTGAAACCTAGGATACATAGCCTCAGAAGATACTCTAGAATTCTATTCAGCCTCTCCGTATGCCCACTGGTCTGAGGATGATAAGCGGTGCTCAAACACAACTGTGTGCCTAACGCTTCTTGCAAGCTCCTCAAAAATTCACTGGTAAAGATGGGGTCACAATCGCTCACGATGCTAGAAGATACTCCATGAAGATGAACTATCTCACGAACATAATTGCTGCCAACCATGATGTCGTCCTCTTTCTCTTAACTGGAATAAAGTGAGCGCTCTTAGTGAGTCTATCTATCACAACCCAGATACTGGTGTTGTCTTTCTTCGATCTTGGCAAACCATCTATGAAATCCATAGAGACGCTCTATCATTTCCACTGTGGAACCTCTAAAGGATGAAGTAAACCACCGGTCTTCTTTTGCTCGTCTTTAACTTGCTGGCAAACTAGACATTGGGAAACAAATTTGGACACATCTTTCATCATCCCAGCCCAAAAGAAAACCCTTTTCCTGTCTCTGTAAATCTTATCATCGCCTGGATGAATAGTCATCATAGAATGGTGGGCTTCTTCTTGGACTTCCTTTGTTAAGCTTCCAGTTTGAGGAACACAAAGCCTTCCATCTCGTTGCAACCACCCCTTTTTATCTATGGAATATCTACTGAGGTGACTAGAAGTCTCACCTTTTTTGAGCTTTTCCATGATGTCTAAAATATATGGGTCACCTTGTTGTGAAGCTCATATCTGATCCATAAGAGTTAGTTGTATCTCCAAGGATGCAAACAAATTAGGCAAAATCTCATTGGAGGGTCTAAAATCAAAAGCTGATATGAACTCCAAGCCTTCCTCTCCACAAACAGAGGACTCAAGGCCATCCTCTGCCTACTTAGCGCGTCTGCCACCACGTTACCCTTGCCAGAGGTATAAGAAATCTCAAAATCATAAGAAGCTAGAAAATCCATCCAATGTTGTTGCCTTAAATGGAGATTCTTCTATGAGAACAAATACTTGAGAGATTTATGATCGGTGTATAACTCGAACTTCTCTCCAAGTAAATAATTGCGCCACGTCTTAAGCGCGAATACCATGGCAGCTAGATCTAGATCATGGATGGGGTAGTTCTTCTCATGAACTCTTAACTGTCTGCTCCCCATAACACACTACTTACCCTTCTTGCATCAAAACCGCACCAAGCCCTGTACCACATGCATCAATGTAAACTGTAAACACTTTGTTCCCATTGGGAAAAGTCGAGAGTGGGGATGTTGTCAGAGCCCTCTTTAAACATTGGAAAACAACATCACAGTTTATATCCCATGAAAATGCCAAGTTCTTCTTCGTCAGCCTGTGAGTGGGGCTGATATTTTTGCGAAGTCCTTAATGAACTTCCTATAATAACCTGCTAACCCAAGAAAGCTTCTCACATCGGTTGTATTTTTAGGAATCTTCCAATCTTGCACTGCAACCACCTTTGCGGGATCTGCAACTATCTCTTCTTTGGAGACCACATGCCCTAAGAATCTCACCACTTTTCTCCAAAAATGGCATTTGGAGAATTTCGCCTTAAGCTGATGCGCACGGAGAGTTTTCAAGACTTCCCTCAAATATTGGGCATGTTCTTCTTTGCTTTTGGAGAAGATCAAGATATCATTAACAAAGACCACGACAAATTTGTTTGGAAACTCCCGAAACACCCTACTCATCAAATCAACTAAATATGTGGGTGCATTCTTCAATCGAAAAGGCATAACCATCCATTCAAAGAAACCATCTGGAGTTCTAAAAGCGGTCTTATCTATGCTGTCTTCAGCCACCCTCAATTGATGAAATCCCGTGGCCAAGTCTAACTGGGAAAATACCAAGGCACCAACGAGCTAATCAAATAAATCATCAACCCCCGGGAGCGGGTGCCTATTCTTCTTAGTGAGTTTAAGTGAACCATCTGCCTTAGTTGCGAATACAACTGGAGCACCCCATTCAGATATGCTTCGTCTGATAAATCATTTCTCAGGTAGCTCCCCTGCTTGCTTACTTAGCTCCCTTCATTCCCTTTGAGACATATGGTGCATCGGTAATGCAACTAGCTTTGCATTGTTCACCATATATATATATATATGAAAATCGATCTCATGCCTCGGAGGTAAAGCGCGTACCTCATTAAAAACATCAGAATAATCTCGGACCATTGGAACAGATTGCAGACCATCGATAGATGCATCTAGAGACTCTAGGAAACTAAGCATAACCGATCCTTGCGGGTCACAAGAAATCTCGAGGGTCCTCCCATGACAAGTCAGAAGCCTAATAACCCTCTTCTCACAATCCAGAATGGCACCATACATGGTAAGCCAATCCATTCCTAGAATCAACCCATAGCCCATAAACCTGATCACATACGCATTGCATTCAAACTCGATGCCTAACACGGATATCCTCAAATCCCGACAAATCATAGATAAATGAGTCGAACCACCAATGGGGTTTGAGACAACTACAGGATCCACTACCATACTAGTAATTAAGTGTAGAGATTCAACCACAGAACTAGATATAAATGAATGTGAAGCGCCAGAATCAAGAAGTATTCTAATAGGATGGTTTGAAAGAGAAATTAAACCTTCTACGGAAATTTTTCTACCTCTATGAGAAGCACTGATCATGAGAGCATGCAGCTGCCCTCCAGAAGTTCCTGCCCTTTGATCTTGTCCCTGCGATCTCTATTTCTTCGGGCACTCCCTAGCAAAGTGTCTGACCTCTCCACATTGCTAGCAAGAGTTCTTCCTTTGCTTACAGTCTTTGACCAAGTGACCCTCTTTCCCACAATTGTGACATTTTTTCTTATCCTTGCCCTTGTCATTCTTTTTACCTTCCTTCTGTTGTTGTTGTTGCCCCTTTTTGGGCCACATCTTCTTATTTTGTGATGTTTCATTTGTCTTTACTTCCTTCTTTTCTCCCTTGTTTTCTTCATGCATTAGGGCCATATCGACAAGCTTTTCAAAAGTGGCTCCCTTTGGAATATGGGACATGGATAACCCATGAAGGGGTTTATTTAGCCCTTTAGCAAACCGCAACGCCTTCTTGTGTAGAGTATCCACCAATTCTAACCCAAACCTTGCTAGCTGGTTGAATTTGTTCACATATTATTTCACCATCAAGTTCCCTTGCCTGAGTGCCAAGAACCTCTCCATCTGCATGCTTTTCTCGGCTTGGGAAAGAAACTTTATTTCAAATCTTTGTCTAAAATCTTCCCAAGTTTTCACCGAATGTCCAACTTGGGTAACTTCCCACCAGAATGAGGCTTCGTCTTTCAATAGCCAGGCTGCTAACTGAATCTTCCTTCTATCCTGTACTTCAAAGATTACAAACAAGTCCTTAGTCTCCTTGAGCCAATTTCGCGCTTCTACGAACGTCTCGTTCTCGTGGAATGGCTTCCCTCCCATAGCACGGAAGTCATTGCAGATCTTAGCGAAATTATCTGATCTTGGAGGGAGAGGAGGAGGAATTACTGGTGCAGCTGAGGGAGGAACATTTCCTTGGCCCTCGGCAGGTGTCGTGGCCTCCAAATACCTGCGGAACAATCCGAGTATTGTAACGCCCTCCGAAATATAAGGAATGTTTGGTTCCTTAGACATGCTGAAAAGAAAAAGGGAAGAGATTTAGACAAAGGACTGAAAGATATTACATATGGCTTCTTGGGAATGTCTTTCAAAACAGACTTTTCTTTTTTGAAAATGCTTTCTTTTAAAACCTTTTTGAAAATAATTTTAAAAAACTTTTATCTAATCTGGTAACCTTCAGCTCCGATACCAAATGTGACACCTCACGTCCGTTAATGTCACTCACAAAGGGAATGCATTAAGTTTCGTGAAGCGTTATAGGTAAACAGACACATAATATTACAAGATAGACAAAATGAAAATAGCAGCGAAAATTCAAATTTTTATTTCAAACACAAATCATGCATCGTGGTCCAAAATACCATAGGTCACAAAATCCATTACAACAATATAACTTCTGTCTTTACCATCAGAGTACATAAATACTTAAAAGAAAACATAATTCCCCAAATAAAAGAGACAAAGCCATAGTAGAGATAAGAACTTGAGCCATACTTCGAAAAAAGCTCTAGCAAGATGATATCTGAGTCCTGACTAAGCCTGAGTGTTTCCTTCCTGAGAACCTGGAGGGGGAACGGAAGAAAGAAGAGGAAACAAAAGGTTCAGACATAAAGTCTAGCGAGTCTAGTTACTTTTAGCAAGTAAATAAATAAAAGTAGCATGACAGGCATATAAAGTGGATAAGAGAGATCATTACATAAATGGCAGGTGTGACAACGTAGACGGGATAAGGTGTATACGCTTCTCTAATGATTACTCTACACTATTACTAGTACAACCAGAATGAGATGATCCCCTCCACTATAAGGTGGTAGACTTAGGCATACGTCCAAATGTACCTACTATTACCATGATCGATCGGCTCCCTTCTCCGTAGATATTCTATGTCGGCCCCATAGTAGGATGTATCACGTCCTAAAAGTGGCAAGCCGTCAATAATATGCACAACCCCATATCTACAGGTGTCACGGCCGGTCGGTTAGCGCCGCCAACACCGCCTCCACGTTTGGATCTCTTATAATCAGTCAGTAAGCGTGTCCCTTCTCCGACCTAGTTCAGAGTTCTCTACTCGATACATACTCTGGATTACTAACTGAAATGGGTCCCACACAATATGATACAAGCTCTCCCCTTTGTCTTGTATCCCCACTAGGTTTTCCACATGTTATATTTAACCTAAAGGTGTCTTTAATTATATAACCCAAATCTTTCTACCGGTTATGCTTACCACTAGGTGTCTTTAATTACATAACCTTATCAGGCTAAGCTTATGGCCTATATGTAAATATTACCCACCCCCTCAGAATTACTTAACCCACCTACTTTTCAACCAATTTTACTTAACACTAACTTTGTCCACAATCATACAATCCCTATGGATTAGATTAGGTTAAGTAGTCCAATTCATTACCATGTCCATTTATGGTTTATAATAGGCTAGACTTCCCATATTAGGCCTGCAATTTGTGGATGCTGGATATGTCGGTCGGGTTCGGGCGGTCTTATTCCACAAGTTAGGCCTAACCTCGTGTCGTAGCCGGATTCGTATTTGCGCACTTAAACCTCTCACATTAGGTTCAACATTAGTGGATACTGGATATGCCGGTCAGGTCCAGGCAGACTTCCACCACTAATGCAACATAACCTCATGTTATAAGTGCTATTACAATTTCTAATTATAATTATTAGACCTTTCATTCTTATCCAATTCTTACATATGTCTTTATAGGTGATTATGTCCCTACTTCCCCAATTTGAATTATATATCTAATTCATATAAACATCATTTAAATTATGCAAATTCTAACCCTTCATCCCCCATTCCCTAACTAATGCATTCGCATATATTCGGCGGCATCTAGGCTAGAAAGTAGACTAGTCATACACAATAAAAAAGGAAAAAGTGATGGGAATATGACAAAGGTGATTGTTTTGGCATAAACATAAACTAGCATTGTGATAAGGTGGACATATAAGCATAAATCCGATGAACTTTTGGCAGTTAATTGATTCTAACATAAATGCGATGTTATAGTAAGCATAATAAGATTTAAATTAACAATTTAGATGTCCAGCTGGTTTAGAATTAATATGAAAACCACATGGTGATAAACTCGATCTGATTAACAATTTAGATATCCACATAATTCAGATCTAATAGTTAAAACTAGATCTAACACAAATAAGGTCAAGATCCACGTCATAGAATGTTACAATAGATCCAACAAGATAGGGATTTAGATAAATAGTTATAAATATATCTAACACAAATAAGGTCAAGATCCACATCATAGATTGCAACAAAAGTTACAATAGATCCAATAAGATAGGGATTTAGATCCAAGTTATAAACAATTTAGGATGTCATATGTTCCCAATTTACAATGGATCTAATATAATATAGGCACATGAACAAATCCAAACTATTGTCATATCATGTTTACTTATATATTTAGGTCTAAAAGCAACTAGGAACTCACAAAGTTTGGATTATAAAATAGAGAAAGAATGGATCTTGAATCTCTAGCTGATTTGCTTTAGTTGAAGAAAATAACGGATCCAGATCAGTTCAGATACCGGCAGAGTTTGGCCACCATGAATTCTCAATGAAGAAAACAAGAGAAATGACCGCGTATACATAGCTGCAGACCCTCCGAGTTTGACTGACATGTCAGCCCTAGGGGTGTCGACACCCCTGAAGGGGGTCGACCCCGGTGTCGACACCCCTCTAGGGGTTTCGACCCCCTAGAGCAGGAAAACTGCCGCCACTTTTTATTTTTCAAATTCGAACAGTTTTGGATAAAATTCTGACTCATCCCTGACTCATGTGTATATATATAATTCTTCTGCGCGTATACAAACTTAAAACCCTCATAACTTCTTCATATAGTGCCCGTTTTACGCAAACCAAATGTCTATCTTGACCAGAATTTCGAGACAGATGCAATGGCACGGTTCTTTTTCTTAATTCTATATACTAAGTTAATTATAATTTAATTTATCCTATTTTATTGTCGTTAAAAATACGGGGTGTTACATTAAGGGAAAATCAAATAATTTTTTTAATATAAATAGCTATGTCCGACCGGGTTCGTACGCATCCTTGTCCGAAAATCACATGTTTGTGTCCGACCGATTTCATTATGACATGAGTTAGGACAACAAAATTTGTATGAATTTTTTTTCGTTGGGTCTGTGTCCGGTCCGATCTTATTTACGACAGAAACTTAACACACCTCCGTCCGGTCCGCTTCGACCAATTTACACCCCTATATAAAAGTAGTGTAAAAGCATGACTTATGAATTGTTTGTAACACCCCACTCCCGCTATGGTCACTCACTAAGGGAATGCCATAGCATCGGTGGAGTATTTTAGTGAATATAGAACAGAAAAATTACAACAAGACAGATATAAATAGTACTTGAAATTTAAAACATCATCTCATAACAGCGGAAGTAAAACATGTCTGGTTACATCATAAAACCACAATAAAAGTCAAGTACAATATCCATCAAAATAAAGAAGTACATAATCCCACTCTCATACAATAGCCATGACAAAAGAAAAGATAACTGGGTAACTGGAGCTTTACATCTATCCAAGCTCCTAAAGACTGGAACAGCAATCCGATCAAGCTCCACTACTGCTAGGATCCACCGTAGGACCTGAGGGTTGGGAAAAAGATAAAAACAACGGGGTCAGACATAAGTCTGAGCGAGTCCTATAACTTTAACAATACAATCGTTAAAGTAACCAGAGAAGACATAAACTGATATACGGTAACTAATGGGGATGAATGGCTACACTAAGCAGTCAACTAAACTAAGATAAAAGATAAAGACGCATCTACCCTTCCAAAGGTAAATTACTAAACTGCACCACACCAGTCATTCCTAACTTAAAGGTTGATCCCACCCATGGACTTATAAAATTAACTTAATAGTTCTCGCGTACCCCTAGGTGACTAAGTAGACGCCACGAGGCCCTACAATCCACTAGGTGTACACACTACTCCCCATTCGATCGGCTCCCTAACGTAGATACCCGTGCTGGCCCCACCGTGGGGTGTACCATTCCCCAACGTGGCAACCTGATAAAACTAACGGTGCACGGCTTATATCTACACGATGCAACAACGTCTTATTTACCAGCCCGGGTCCACACACGCATATGAAACCCGTTGGTCATGCGTTGCCACCGCTAACCCATTTTGGCCTCTTATAGTCAAGCCCAGTATGCGTGTCCCGTCCTCGACATGGGTCGAGCCCACTAAGATACGTATGGGTTACTGGTTGAAATGGCCCCCCAGCACAAGCCATCCCCCTAAGCTTGGCCCACACACTAGTGTTTCCCACTTAACCCTTTAATCATGTTTAATTACATGTTTCATCTTGGTTAAGTATTTTATCATATTTTCTATTGGCAACCACTAGCAATTTCCACATACCACCCAAGGTACCCACTTAACCCCCATGCCCCACTACATGCTTATCTGGTTAAGTGTTTCTTAATTGATTAACACTGTAACCGTGTAAAGGACCCCTCACATTGGACCGTCATTTGTAGATGCCTGGTTAAGCCGGTAGGTCCCGGGCAGTCTTACACTACAAACGGGTCCAACCCCGTGTCATTTACCCTTGTTACATATTTAATTTATGATTAAGACCCCTCACATTGGACCGTCATTTGTAGATGCCTGGTTAAGCCGGTAAACTCCGGGCAGTCTTACACTACAAACGGGTCCAACCTCGTGTCTTAATCGATTAATTACTCCTAATTAATCACCCCCCCCCCCATAATTTGTGTTAATTATCATGTTTATTTTAGGAATATGGGTGCACCTAACTTAATAGGCAAATTCCCAACTCCAAAGTGTGGGTACACCTAACTTAATAGGCAAATTCCCAACACATAGTATGGGTACACCTAACTTAATAGGCAAATTCCCATACTATGTTCATTTATTTTATGTTATGCATAATTATATTAATTTCACACAATCTTATTAACATATGGATTTAATTAACCCCATCGTTCCCACGTAATTTCGTTCTCATGACATAACACATATAAAAGGTGTCAACTTGCATATGTATGAACATGTTTCAAAGGTGCCATATTGCATATTAACAAACACATAACTTGCATATGAACTTGCATAACATGTCACATAACTTGCATATGATCTTGTATAACATGTCACATAACTTGCATATTAACTTGTATAACATGTCACATAACTTGCATATGAACTTGTATAACATGTCACATAACTTGCATATTAACTTGTATAACATGTCACATAACTTGCATATTAACTTGCATAACATGTTACATAAACTTACATATTAACAAATACATGACTTGCATATGAACTTGCTTAATATGTCACATAACTTGCATATGAACTTGCATAACATGTTACATAACTTGCATATGAACTCATAAACTTGCATATGAACTTGCATAACATGTTACATACTTGCATATGAACTCATAAACTTGCATATGAAGAAACATACAACTTGCATAATTATCATACATGTAACTTGCATATTATCATACATGTAACTTGCATATTAACATATGATCACAAAGCACAAAACTTGCATAACCCACATACATTAGCAAACTAATATCATGTCATATGACTTAAAACCCATTAATCCACAAACAAAACCATATGATCTCATCATATCTCATCTACTTAGTTTAGCAATTGATCATTAGAGTGATAGAAACTCACAACTAGCCAATTTGCACTCCCAATGAAGAAGATTAAGATGCTTAGAATGGATTAGAGGTTGATTAGAGAGTGATTAGCTTGCAACCCTCTTCATAAATTAGTGGAGGCTCCTTCTAAGATTTAATTTGGCGGCATGTAGCCCTCAATTCTATTTTTAGTATGGATTAGGGTAGGTTTAGGGTGTATTTATAGATTAGGTGAGTGTTTTAGGCCCTTAGATTAACCCTAAATTAGATTAGGACCCTTAGATTTCGGAACCTTCCAGAAACCAGCCCTAAGACCAAGCCCAAACCCCAAACTGGTGCACCCAACCACAGAACTCTCTAGAAACTGTGCAGGTTTCCTGTCCCGACATGGGCGCACTTCCCAAGTGCGCCAGTGTATTTTTGTGCTGGCGCACTTCACAAGTGCGCCAGTGCATTTCTGGCCTGTTTCGGGTTTTTCTGCCTAACTTCGTTCGTCCATATCTCTTTCATACGGTACCCGTTTTACGCAAACTCGAACTCTATTTCGCGTATTTTTCCGAGACAAACGCAATGACGCAGCCCATTTCCCCTGATTCTCACATCTGAGATTAATTATACTTTAATTACTAACCATTAGTGTTAATTGAAATTCGGGGTGTTACATTCTCCCCTACTTAAAGGATTTCGTCCTCGAAATCTCTAAGTGAAGAAGAACGTATCCTACCAACCAAACAACCATCTACTAAACCATCAACCACAAGCAACCATTATCCTTAGAAACTTCTAATGATGTATGAACATATGCAGAAAGTGTGTGTATATGTCCGTATACTAATGCAAAATCAGGCGGTCTACTGATTCAGTCGACCTCCTTAATGCAAACCATGATAGTGCCATGCATCCAATATGTATGCGAAACCCTATTGACACATACAATTTCTATATGCGTGCACAACCATACACAAAAATGCATCATCCACATGATAACACAGCCATGATACATCCATCAATCTAACTACCACATCCATTTATGCGATATGCAACATGAAGTGACTGAGCCGATCTAGTGCCTAATGTGTGTGTATATGCATCCACGAGCAACCACTAGCAAACAATTGCATCCACATGCATCCATCAACCATAACATGTTTCAAACACATGTTTCAACCACAGGTTTTACCCTATCTAAAGGTCATAGGTACTAGCGAGAGGATATACTATAGATAAGATAAGTACTAGACAAGCGATAAAGGAGAAGTTAAAAGACATACTCTCAAAAAGAAATGGGTACAAAGAACGCATCTTCGCTTCCGTCTCCCAAGTAGCATTGCTTTCGTCATCTCCCCATTGCACTTTAACTAGCTGAACTTCTCTATTCCTCAACTTCCTAGTTTCTGACCCAAGGATGCGAGTAGGAGCTCGTCGAATCGTCGCATCACGCTCTACCTCTACATCTCTAAGCAAGCTCGGCTCTACCACCTCTGCGGTCTCATGTAAGCACTTCCTCAAATGTGATACATGGAATACATCATGAACACCACTAAGTCTGTCGGGCAACTCCACCCTATATGCCATCCGTCCAATCCTTTCCTTAATAGGAAACGGCCCAACAAACCTCGGTGCTAACTTCCCAACGGACCCAAAGCGAACAACATTTCTCAACGGAGATACTTTGACAAAAACCATGTCCCCAACCTCAAACTCAAGATCCGTCCTTCTCCGATCCGCATAAGATTTCTGTCTATCTTGCGCTGCCTTCATCCTTCTTCGAATCAAATCAATCTTTTCTGAAGTCTCTCTAACCATATCTGGCCCAAGCAAGATCTTATCCGTAGATTCCCACCAACATGTAGGAGATCGACAAGGCCTTCCATAAAGAGCTTCGAAAGGCGCCATGCCAATACTAGACTGAAAGCTGTTATTGTATGCGAACTCCACCAAAGGAAGATGTTCTTCCCATGTACCTCCAAAATCCAAGATACAAAGCCTCAAGAGATCTTCTAAGATACGGTTCACCCTCTCGGTCTGACCGTCCGTCTGAGGATGATATGCGGTGCTCAAACACAACTGAGTCCCTACCGCCTCTTGCAAACTTCTCCAAAACTCACTAGTGAAGATAGGATCTCGATCACTCACAATGCTGGATGGTACGCCATGCAATCTAACAATCTCTCTAACATAGACTGAAGCAAGCCATGGAGCGGTCCTCTTACTCTTCACGGGTATAAAATGGGCACTCTTGGTAAGTCTGTCTACCACAACCCAAATTCCCGTATTGCCCTTCCTCGATCTCGGTAACCCATCGATGAAATCCATCGAGACACTATCCCACTTCCATTGCGGAACTTCCAATGGGTGTAGCAACCCACCGGGTTTCCTTTGCTCCGCTTTAACTTGTTGGCACACTAAGCATCTAGCCACATACTCGGCCACATCTTTCTTCATACCGGCCCAGAAGAAAACTCTCTTCATGTCTTGGTACATTTTGTCTCCACCGGGATGAATAGTTATCCTTGAACGATGTGCATTATCCAAAATAGCCTTCTTCAAACCCTCATCTTGCGGTACACAAAGTCTACCGTCTCTATGCAACCATCCCCTATCATCTATGGTGTATCTACCCAAATGGCTGGACGACTCCCCCCTTATAAGCTTCTCTACCAACTCAACCAACTGTGGGTCGTCTCGCTGAGCCTCGCCAATCCGTCCCAAAAGAGTAGGTCTAACCTCCAAGGATGCTAACAAACCAGGTACAAAGTCAACAGAAGGTCTGAAGTCGAACAAAGAAAGAAACTCCAAGCTTCGCCGTTCCACGAACAATGGACTCAAAGATAGCCTTTTTCTACTCAAGGCGTCCGCCACCACGTTACCCTTGCCAGGGGTATACGCTATCTCGAAATCATAGGATGCTAAGAACTCCATCCACCTTTGCTGTCTTAGGTTTAAATCCTTCTGAGAGAATAAGTATTTCAATGATTTATGGTCAGTGAACAACTCGAATCTCTCACCAAGAAGATAATGGCGCCAAGACTTAAGTGCGAAAACAATCGCGGCCAACTCTAGATCATGGGTAGGGTAATTCTTCTCATGCACTCTCAATTGCCTCCCTCCATAGGCTATTACCCTTCCCTCCTGCATCAAGACTGCGCCTAATCCTGTCCCACAAGCATCGGTATAAACAACAAACGGCTTACTCCCATCTGGAAGCACTAAAACTGGAGCGGTGGTCAAAGCTCTCTTTAACCGTCGGAAAGCATCATCACAATCTACGTCCCATGAGAAAACCAGATTCTTCTTCGTCAAGCGGGTTAATGAGGCTGATATCTTCGCGAAGTCTTTGATGAACTTCCTATAATATCCTGCCAACCCCAAGAAACTTCTTACTTCGGTAGCATTTCTAGGAACTTTCCAATCCTGGATAGATACTATCTTTGCGGGATCCACAGCTATCCCTTCCTTAGAGACCACATGCCCTAAGAATCGCACTTCTCTTCTCCAAAAATGACATTTAGAGAATTTAGCTTTAAGACTATGTGCTCGAAGAGTCTCCAACACTTCTCTGAGATGTAAGGCATGCTTTTCTTCACTCTTGGAAAAGACCAAGATGTCATCCACAAAGACCACTACAAACTTATTCAGATACTCTCTGAACGCTCTACTCATCAGATCAACAAAGTATGCAGGGGCGTTTGTCAACCCAAATGGCATCACAAGCCACTCATAAAAACCATCCGGAGTCCGGAAAGCAGTCTTCTCTATACTGTCCTCCGCCACTCTCAATTGATGAAACCCTGTAGCTAAGTCCATCTGCGAAAACACTGAGGCGCCAACCAACTGATCAAAGAGATCATCTATCCTCGGTAATGGGTGTCTATTCTTCTTCGTGAGCTTATTAAGTTCTCTATAATCCATACAAAGTCTGAGGGACCCATCCGCCTTCGTGGCAAACACTACTGGAGCTCCCCACTCCGATATACTTCGCCTTATGAACCCCTTCTCAAGCAACTCCCCTACTTGCTTATGAAGTTCTCTTCTCTCACGATGAGCCATGTGGCGCACTGGCAAAGACACTGGTTTGGCATTATCCACCAAATAAATTCAGAAATCTATCTCCCGCTTCGGAGGCAAACCCTTCACCTCTTCAAACACATCCGGATATTCCCGGACCACTCTGTCAGAACGCAAACTCTCGACCGAAGCATCGAGCGATTCAAGATAACTTAGCAAAACAGATTCCATGGGATTACAAGAGATCTCGAGAGTGTTACCCAAGCGGGTCATAAACCTAACAACTCTCCCTTCAAAATCAAGAACGGCACCCCTACTGGATAACCAGTCCATGCCCAAAACTAACCCATAGCCCGTGAAGCCCAAAAAGCATCACATCTAAACTCAATGCTAAGTATAGCAACTTTCAAACCCAAACACATCATGGAGCCCCCAATTGGGTTTGAAACAACTAATGGATCATCTACTAAACTGGTGCCTAAGTGCAGTGACTCAACTAAAAATGATGAGATAAACGAACTCGATGCGTCGGAATCAAATAAGGTTCGAACCGGATAATAAAGAAATCCAAATTCCAACCTAGACGGTCCTATCCCCATCTGGTACACTAGCCGCGAGGGAATACAACTACCCTCCAGGAGATTCCATACCTTGCTCATGCCCCTTTGGACAATCCTAATAAGGTGTCCCATTCCTCCAAAAGGATAACTACTCGCCTTCTTCTTCCCATTCTCCACTCGTAACCTCCCATCAAAATGAGGTTTCTTCCTTCATTAAACAAACAACTATTTGAGCCTTCCTCCCATCGTCTATCCAATAGATACCTACCAGTCCTCCTTCTTGAACCAACTTCTAATCCGACTAATGTCTAAGTCCCTTGAAGTGGTTTTCCATTCTTATCTATCTTAGAAAGGTCATCTATACACGGAGGGGAAGCTCAAAACGAGAGAGGAAGAGATTCAAAACGGAGAATTCGAAAGATAAAGATATGGCTATCGGGGATTATGCTTTTCTTTCAAAAACTTTTCTCTTAAAAGACATGCTTTTGAAAATACTCCTTTCAAAAATATTCTTAGAAAATAGTTTTTCTAAAAAAAATATCTGTTCTGGTAACCTTAAGCTCTGATACCACGTGTAACACCCCACTCCCGCTATGGTCACTCACTAAGGGAATGCCATAGCATCGGTGGAGTATTTTAGTGAATATAGAACAGAAAAATTACAACAAGACAGATATAAATAGTACTTGAAATTTAAAACATCATCTCATAACAGCGGAAGTAAAACATGTCTGGTTACATCATAAAACCACAATAAAAGTCAAGTACAATATCCATCAAAATAAAGAAGTACATAATCCCACTCTCATACAATAGCCATGACAAAAGAAAAGATAACTGGGTAACTGGAGCTTTACATCTATCCAAGCTCCTAAAGACTGGAACAGCAATCCGATCAAGCTCCACTACTGCTAGGATCCACCGTAGGACCTGAGGGTTGGGAAAAAGATAAAAACAACGGGGTCAGACATAAGTCTGAGCGAGTCCTATAACTTTAACAATACAATCGTTAAAGTAACCAGAGAAGACATAAACTGATATACGGTAACTAATGGGGATGAATGGCTACACTAAGCAGTCAACTAAACTAAGATAAAAGATAAAGACGCATCTACCCTTCCAAAGGTAAATTACTAAACTGCACCACACCAGTCATTCCTAACTTAAAGGTTGATCCCACCCATGGACTTATAAAATTAACTTAATAGTTCTCGCGTACCCCTAGGTGACTAAGTAGACGCCACGGGGCCCTACAATCCACTAGGTGTACACACTACTCCCCATTCGATCGGCTCCCTAACGTAGATACCCGTGCTGGCCCCACCGTGGGGTGTACCATTCCCCAACGTGGCAACCTGATAAAACTAACGGTGCACGGCTTATATCTACACGATGCAACAACGTCTTATTTACCAGCCCGGGTCCACACACGCATATGAAACCCGTTGGTCATGCGTTGCCACCGCTAACCCATTTTGGCCTCTTATAGTCAAGCCCAGTATGCGTGTCCCGTCCTCGACATGGGTCGAGCCCACTAAGATACGTATGGGTTACTGGTTGAAATGGGCCCCCAGCACAAGCCATCCCCCTAAGCTTGGCCCACACACTAGTGTTTCCCACTTAACCCTTTAATCATGTTTAATTACATGTTTCATCTTGGTTAAGTATTTTATCATATTTTCTATTGGCAACCACTAGCAATTTCCACATACCACCCAAGGTACCCACTTAACCCCCATGCCCCACTACATGCTTATCTGGTTAAGTGTTTCTTAATTGATTAACACTGTAACCGTGTAAAGGACCCCTCACATTGGACCGTCATTTGTAGATGCCTGGTTAAGTCGGTAGGTCCCAGGCAGTCTTACACTACAAACGGGTCCAACCCCGTGTCATTTACCCTTGTTACATATTTAATTTATGATTAAGACCCCTCACATTGGACCGTCATTTGTAGATGCTTGGTTAAGCCGGTAAACTCCGGGCAGTCTTACACTACAAACGGGTCCAACCTCGTGTCTTAATCGATTAATTACTCCTAATTAATCACCCCCCCCCCCCCATAATTTGTGTTAATTATCATGTTTATTTTAGGAATATGGGTGCACCTAACTTAATAGGCAAATTCCCAACTCCAAAGTGTGGGTACACCTAACTTAATAGGCAAATTCCCAACACATAGTATGGGTACACCTAACTTAATAGGCAAATTCCCATACTATGTTCATTTATTTTATGTTATGCATAATTATTTTAATTTCACACAATCTTATTAACATATGCATTTAATTAACCCCATCGTTCCCACGTAATTTCGTTCTCATGACATAACACATATAAAAGGTGTCAATTTGCATATGTATGAACATGTTTCAAAGGTGCCATCTTGCATATTAACAAACACATAACTTGCATATGAACTTGCATAACATGTCACATAACTTGCATATGATCTTGTATAACATGTCACATAACTTGCATATTAACTTGTATAACATGTCACATAACTTGCATATGAACTTGTATAACATGTCACATAACTTGCATATTAACTTGTATAACATGTCACATAACTTGCATATTAACTTGCATAACATGTTACATAAACTTACATATTAACAAATACATGACTTGCATATGAACTTGCTTAATATGTCACATAACTTGCATATGAACTTGCATAACATGTTACATAACTTGCATATGAACTCATAAACTTGCATATGAACTTGCATAACATGTTACATACTTGCATATGAACTCATAAACTTGCATATGAAGAAACATACAACTTGCATAATTATCATACATGTAACTTGCATATTATCATACATGTAACTTGCATATTAACATATGATCACAAAGCACAAAACTTGCATAACCCACATACATTAGCAAACTAATATCATGTCATATGACTTAAAACCCATTAATCCACAAACAAAACCATATGATCTCATCATATCTCATCTACTTAGTTTAGCAATTGATCATTAGAGTGATAGAAACTCACAACTAGCCAATTTGCACTCCCAATGAAGAAGATTAAGATGCTTAGAATGGATTAGAGGTTGATTAGAGAGTGATTAGCTTGCAACCCTCTTCATAAATTAGTGGAGGCTCCTTCTAAGATTTAATTTGGCGGCATGTAGCCCTCAATTCTATTT
Organism: Allium sativum; assembly: GCA_030737875.1. Classification (NCBI taxonomy): domain Eukaryota; kingdom Viridiplantae; phylum Streptophyta; class Magnoliopsida; order Asparagales; family Amaryllidaceae; genus Allium; species Allium sativum. The sequence goes on from CM060910.1 coordinate 394,780,644, forward strand.
TTAGTATGGATTAGGGTAGGTTTAGGGTGTATTTATAGATTAGGTGAGTGTTTTAGGCCCTTAGATTAACCCTAAATTAGATTAGGACCCTTAGATTTCGGAACCTTCCAGAAACCAGCCCTAAGACCAAGCCCAAACCCCAAACTGGTGCACCCAACCACAGAACTCTCTAGAAACTGTGCAGGTTTCCTGTCCCGACATGGGCGCACTTCCCAAGTGCGCCAGTGTATTTTTGTGCTGGCGCACTTCACAAGTGCGCCAGTGCATTTCTGGCCTGTTTCGGGTTTTTCTGCCTAACTTCGTTCGTCCATATCTCTTTCATACGGTACCCGTTTTACGCAAACTCGGACTCTATTTCGCGTATTTTTCCGAGACGAACGCAATGACGTAGCCCGTTTCCCCTGTTTCTCACATCTGAGATTAATTATACTTTAATTACTAACCATTAGTGTTAATTGAAATTCGGGGTGTTACATTGTTCCTTTAATTTGAATCTACCCATATTTTGGTTTGTTTAAGTATAATTGTTTAATAATCATAAATTAGCATATTTGTTCTTTTTGCAAAAAAGATTATGTTTGAAATTATAAGGAGTATGCACAAAATATAAGGAAGAGATATGTAAATTTACGTGTTTTGCACATAGTTTATATTGTCTATTTCAAATAAACGATTACTGATTTCATATAATTTTATATATGTCAATATTCTTTTCATTTTAAGCTTTGAGAAAATTTATGGAAATTACAATAAAAGACTTCTAATGTTATTTGAAATTTAGCAAATCAGGACATTGAAAGATTGTTCTATTTATTAGTATAAAATGGAACGTAAATTAATTAGATTTAGAAAATTGGTATACGAAATTACTACGCTAAAATATGTTAATACTTTATCCGTCCAAACCATACGTAATTAACGCTAGTTGTTGTTGTTGTTATTAAGTAGACGCTTTAGGTTAGGTTTGAATTTGAAATGTTCTTTGTTAATTATGGGTATACATTAGCGTTACCTGCAATAAAGGAAGAATTAACAATTGTAACCTTGGAGTTTATGGGTATTAAATGCAATGATTAAATAAAGAATTCGAAAAAGTTAAAATTAGGGTAAATATGAATTAAATGTTGTAATTAAAATTTATGGGCAATTAATATAATAAATTTAGAGGTAGTTAAGAATTATAATTAATAATAATTAATGAGACTGATATCAACGACATTCATTGAAATGGTTGTTGCCTTAGGAAGCATGACTATTATGGTTATTATTGACATAACATATATGACAAATTTGGTAATTAATTTAAATGTTGTATTTTAGGTAAAATTGCCTTAATTATACTAAGCCCAATAAGTCATCTTGGAATTATAAGTCTTCAGTACGATCAATCTTATCTTATAATTAGTTTTGAATATAAGAATAATATCCAAATTAAATATAGAAATTGGACTTAGTAGGTTGATGATGCGAGGTCGGTTGAGTTATCTGACAGAAATTTGCACTTTCCAACCATTAGTGTTATATACAATTGCTATGAGATATCATTGATCATAGGATTTCAAGACAATTATTACAACGTTTTGAGGAATGTTTGTAACGGTTTACTTCAAGCATGAGGTATTAAATGACTGTAAGGTCTGCCTCCCTTCTCAAAGAAGAAATCTAAAAAAAATGAATGTCATAGCCTACTTTTAGATTAAGGTATTAAGTAGTTGGATCTGCCGTTGGGGGTATTGAGTGATTGAACTCGCCCTTTTCCTTAGTATTTATCCTTAGGAGTACCGGTAGCAGTCATAGGGTATTCCCTTAATAGGTACAAAGTGATTGAAAGATTCACCTTTTTCCAACCAAAGTATGAAATGGATAATTCGGTGTGAATTAGCAAATCCATAAAAAGGTACACTTCCTCGGGTATTAAGTCTTTGGGTTAGGGTCCGCTTGAGGATAAGCTATTAAACGGTCTCTACGGAGGTACTAGAGGTTTGTCTATCCTACGGTAATTATTAAGTAACTCATAGATTACCCAATAATGCAAGCTAGATAGTAATACAGAGGTCCGCCAGCGAGCCGCCTTAAATGGTGAGTTGTCATCTACATATCTCGTATGTACCAAGTGACTGGTTATTATCTCTCGCATTATGCATTATTTATCTTTTTGGGATTAGGATGCACGAATGACGGAAGCCTTAATTAGTAGTTAGTGGACTTAGTCTAACGTCATTTAGTCAATAATAATGTGTTAAAAAACCACCTAAGTCTTAAGTGATCGTTGGAACTGCCTTATACGTATTATAGTGAGGTCTTAAATGATCATTAAATTCTCTTTTATATATACATTACATTTTGAGTGAGGTCATAAGTGGCTATAGGACATGCCTCTTTTTGAGAACTGGATGAGCTATTAAATGGTGAGAGGGCCCACCTCTTATATATTGGGTTACGAGGTGGTTTGAGGCATCATATATAAAAAGGTACTATCTTAAGATCTTGGTAACATGGTTTAGAAAGAGTGCTACCTTGGGTATGGTAGTTAAATCATTTTGCGTAACAGTGCAAAATTAGGTTAGAATCACTTGTTAGACATATAATTTAGGTGAAACTAAACACGATACATTTGTGTATTATGGACAGTCTTATATATTTTGTATTTACTAAGACTTATTGTTTTGATGCCCTCCTCATTACAGCTCTCAAGATAGATGTAGGAGAAGTAGTCTTTGGAAGTCAACGTGATTAGTTTTAGTTATTGTTCTTTCGCACTCGGTATTGATGTCGCGACTTGCTTTTAAGGTTGTAATAGCCATAGCTGACACTTAATTTCCTAACTTGTTTCCCCTGTGGGATTGTTTATTTTTATAACACTCTGATTATGCTTATGTTGATAACTGCAGGTACTAGATCAACACGATTCATGCTTGAATGTTGTTGAGTTTCGATTTTTATCGAAATTAAGGATTACAAAAGTATTAGTTGTTACAGTAACTACTTATTGATTTGAAAACTTGAATAACTCATTAGTAGAATTTTGTATAGCTGGTATCATCAAATAGTAATTAATTATAGTTTTAACAGGTGGCAACTTTAAGTGACAGTTGTAGGAAGTTGTGGTATGAGAATTTGATCGATAAAGGCAAAAAATGATGGATCAGCTGCTAGGGCTAGAATATGCATCAAATTGGTTGAAAGAAGGAAAACATAGAGTAAGGAATTGAGTCGGTCTATGGATATAAATAAAAAAATTGTTAAAAATTTTCTAAGTTCACGGATAGTGCCGATCAATAGCCCATGGATCGGTATCGACCCATTCGTGTAGGTATGATAACCTCCAATTTTTCACACTTAATTTGCATCTCACCCTAATGCATTTTGTGAAATTTAAAACAAAAACTCCAAGGTTATCAATAGTTATGGATATCCTATTCAAAAACACGAGCAGCAGACTGGTGATCTAGACATAGTTTCTTGGAAAATATCCTAGATAGTCGGTTAAATCCACCAAGTCGGAAAACTCAAAATACAACTTATTCCAGCGCATATCTAGTTGCCAACGAAGAGCACTCTTAGAGGAAAATGTTAACCAGCGCTCTACCTAAATAGAAGTCTGAAGAAGTCAGAGCATCAAAACAAAGTAAAAATCGCTTGAAAATTGGCTAAAATACTTAAAAGAATGCTGGAGAAGAGCTCAAGAAGATTCAACATATAATAGACTGGTTCAATGGATTGACACTGATCCATACACCATGGGTCAGTACTAATTCAAGGATATTAAGTGTGAGTGTGAGTGCGACACATCATGGGTCACAACTTATGCAGTTAAAGCCCCGCAAGATCCCCACTATAGCCCGTAGCACTCTTCCACTGCTACGCTAGTTCAATTTAGCCCCGATGAACAGTATATCCGCTTTAAGCCCCTCTATTTTTCTCTACATCCGCGAAATCAATGATTTTTAGCATCTGCTTAGCAATATCAATGTACAAAGGTTGATTTAACCTATTCACTTTTAAAACAAATAAGAAAAGTTGTTGTAAAGAGCAAATTTTTAAGGATTAAGTGCCCAATAAAAAGTAAAAGTATATTATAGACATCAAATCTAATCCGTATAACCATGACATTCTTTTATTTTGTAATATAATGTTGACTAATGATTCTTCTACAAAGATCATGTGAGAATGATATGAAACTAATTTTAAATATTCATTTTTTCATTTAATGAACCTGTTTTCATATTCGTTTTATCCTCGCTATTTCCCCGCTTTATCTCCGCTACAACTTTTTACACCTACGCCACTGTATAGTCGCTAAGCGCTTTAACTACACAGGACTCACACCGTAGTGATTTTGACCACTCTTTTAGTCTCTCCTCCAAATCTGATAGTATTATAATGTCCTTGGCTCAAGTTATCGATGAATATTCCCACTTACAAAGTTGTTCAATGTAAGTCAAGCATGAAATCCTTACAAATGAAGTCAAAATTCTATGAAACTTGACAGTAGGCATCACATGCACATAAGAAGGCCCAAAAATCTAGACTTATCAAATTCAAAGGGCATGGATCGATACCAATTTATGCCTTATGGATTAGTACTAATCCATTAAATTGACTCCAACAAAGTAAAGTTTCGCTGCATCTCTTCCTACCCTTCGTACAAGTTTGCTAGCAATATCTCAGCCCAACTCGTCTCCAAACACCTACAAATACAAGACCATCTCCAACGTGGAAAAGATCCAATCTCTCTTTGTCATTACTCTATTGAAATCCATCTTCAATCTTCTCTTCCAATATAGTGTCACTTAATAGTTATTATGATCTATTCCAATAAGTTCTTGTATTTTTGAATCTTTTCCATTCAATTAATTATAATCAAATTACATCACTTACAATTGGAAAAAGAGGAAGAAAGAAGTTTATAAAGTGCATGTAGGCTTACTTAGCAGTCAACTAGTATAAATTTGGGGGTTTTGTATGCTTCCTTATCCTTTTTCATTTACTTTATTTGTCTACGTTAGAATATGTGCTTAGCTAATCCGAACTGGCTACAAAGGCTGGTTCTTAGAGCATCACCAACGGTATTAAGAAACGTAATATTACGTTTTGTAATATTATGTGAATTATTCAAAGAGGGAGCGAGTAGGAGGGCAATGATTTGATCAGTGCCCTATACTGGGAAAGGCACTGATCAAATCAACGCCCTCCTTTTAACGTGTTGTTTAAGTTAGTGCCTTACGATCGGGCATTGATTAAATCGACGTCAAATCATAGAGCGCTGATTAAATCAGCGCCCAAGGCCCTACCATCCATTTCTCCCCTATATTCTCATGAATGAATATCTTTTTTAATTTTTTTCTCTAATCGAATATCGCATTAAGATGTTTCCGTGTATGACCAAAATCGATAGACGGGCCATTAATGTCATTATTGGCTATTGTATATTTCATGTTGGTACTTCATGTTATGTTACTACGTTATTAATCATGTTTGTTTTCCAAGAAAAGTTGTTAAATAACTAGATCTACTTGCAAATCGATAAACTGAGTTACATTTTTGACATGCACACTTCATGAAAGGAAAATAACCTTAGAGATATAGCTAATAATAAGCATATAGATTCTACTAATTATAACCAATTTTGACCAACATATCATAAAATACAAAACTTCTAAATTAAATCATGTTGAAGTCGGTAATTTGCCTGACCCAGATCATTGGCTAGGTTACGTAGCTTCCTGATTTATTCTTCTAATTCCAAAGCATATGTAATAGCCCTAAAAGGAAAACGATCGTCTACCCAATGCCAAATTCACATCTAGCCGAACGTACCGGACAACAATAATATCTATGACCTATGTCATTTCCATGTCAGACAACTAGTGGTGGTGCTTAAAACCACAGAAACATGCAATATTTGCAAATTGTACCTCGTCCATTTCAACCGCATTTTGGGCAGGATATAACGCCCATTTTATAATAATAATAATAATATTGATAATTCGTGACATCAAAATTCAACCCCGAAACATATACCATTTTGTTCGTGGCAATTTTTTGGATTTGCTTTGATATATGACATGTCCAAAACAAAGCTAGTATGGAAAAGTCATTAATGAATAAATAAATCGAAGGACTGTATGCATATATATACACATCAATTTGAAATTCAAACTTAAACACAAGTTATAACTGGAAAATTATAATGCGGGTAGGTTATATAAATAAATAAATTAAAATGCTATTAGTAACATTAATCAGAATTTAAAATGCAAAAAAACACATGTGCAGACTCGGAGGGGGGTCGACCCAACCTTCCAGTGGGTCGACCCATGTGATGACCTAAGGGTTGATCCACCTTGAAGGCGGGTTGACACAGGGGTCGACCTGTAACACCCCACCTCCGCTAGGGTCACTCGCAAAGGAATGCACTAGCTTTAGAGGGGCATTATTGGTAAACATGCACAGAAATATCACAAGACAGAACATATATATATATATAGCGGAAGTAAAATCAAATTTTCATAACATGAATAAGGTCTAAAGCCTTTTACATCAGAGTACATCAAAACCTGTCTTGCAATAGTAAAGAAGCATAAAGACTTTTCAATAAATTATTCCCCAAGTAAAACAGTAAAGTAGCCATAGCCAAGAGAAGTCCAAGCCATCCATGATGACCTTCAAGCAGAAGAAGTCCGAACTAAACAGCATTGTTTCCTCCCTGAGACCTGGGGGGGAAACGGAAGAAAAGAGGCGAAACAAAACGGGTCAGTCAAAAAGACTGAGTAAGTCCTATCTACTTTCAGTATAAAAACAGGTAAAGGTAACATGACATGCATAAACTGAAAGTAAACATAAGGATAACTACAAGATAGATAAACCAGGGTAGCCGGTTGAACTACTGTGGCAAGGTAAACTAAGGTATCACGATAAACTACGGTGTTATGATAAGTCAAGGTATCACATCGTTGGATTTCTATCGAGTACATTATCCCAAGGTATCTACCCCGTCTAACATCCCACGGTATCTATTATGTATATTCTTCCTAGTTCTAACATGTATATTTGCTCTGCACCTCTCGTACTAGTATCCCAACCCGCGTCATGTGTTAACCATGAATGTCCCTTGCCCAATGTCATGTAATGGTCCATGTCAACCTAATATATCGCATATATAGGTCACTCAAATCATATGTTTCTTTTCATGTATATAAGTTCAGTCCTTCGCCGTACCTCGTACGGGCTTCCTCATGTCGTATTATCCTTGCAATCGTTTGGACTGTCACCCTTGTTCTAGCTAGGCTCTTCCATATGAATCATCGTTTTAACTACTAGGACTTACGCCACCTAGCACCACTAGGGATTACGCTTACCTATTGCACGCTTTCGTATTTCGGTTTGGGTTAAACCACCTAGGCCACTAGGGCTTACGCTAACCCTCAACCGCGCCCTTTTTCCCACGCATTCATCGTGAATCGTTTTCTATAACTGTATGCACATGTATCGCATCGTGCCATCCGAGTCCTGTCACAGGGCAAAACAAGAAATACAGGACTCGGTCGGGAGCTTTAGATTTATCTGCCGATGCAGATACTAAGGTCTGCTTTTCTACACGTGGCTATGGTCCCACGAGACCCCTCCCTCAACTAATGAAAGGCAACACAAGAGAAAATCTTGCATGAGAACTACACTCCGGCCAGCCCACATCCTACGGCCTACCTCACCCATAATTAGATAGCAAATCATGGTCTATTGGGTGTTCCCTGCCTTTCCGTACGTACACGCTTGACTCAAGATGGTAGATGATCGACGAACTTGCTATCTCGGGCACCTTATGTATTCGCCGACTCACTGCTATCCACCCCAGTCTTTAGGTCGCTCGCATAGCAACCAAGGCATATTCTTGGTTCTTCTACCGCAGACCTCAACCTCTCGTGAGCCTAGTATAATGACCTGGCAGCTCACAGAGGGATCCCAAGAATACCCTTACGTTCCCCGAAGCCGCTGCTTCGTTACCCCGTTCGTTGGAGCCTTTATCCAAATCAGATAGCCTGCTCCTACACGCATACTCTAACGTATCGGGTGACTTGATCCATCTAAGAAGTGGTCCAAATTTCCTTGACTAAGAATTATTGCTTAGTTTCCCTTAACTAAAGTTTACCACTTAGCCTTATTTCCATAATTCTTGTTAACTATGGTTATCTACCTAATCCTCCGAATTAGGGTTTATCTAATGGGTTAAGTGTCACTTAAGTTCACAACTTAACCCGTCTACAAAACATGTCGAACTGGCTAAGTATCCAAGCCCAAGACTTAACCCTACAGACCATGTGTCGGGTTGGTTAAGTATATCAAGCAATCCAAGGCTTAACCTCGTCTAATTATCATTTTAGATTGGTTAAGTATATATTAATTTGACCCCTTCTGATTACCGAGTCAAATCGGTCAAGCGTATTCGAAACGATTCGTGACTTAGCCTTATCATGTTTTCACGTTAGATTGGTTAAGTATAGGTTAACTTAACCTCATCAAATTAACGAGTTAGATTGGTTAAGTATAGGTCACTTAAACTCATCAAATCATCGTGTTAAATTAGTTAAGTGTTTAACTTAACCCTATTAAATTACCAAGTGGGATTAATTAAGTCTAGGCTAACTTAACCCCATCCGATTTCTATGCTTAGATTAGTTAAGCCTAATCTTAACCCCATCCATTAACTGTATTATACGGTTAAGTGTCATTAAGAAAATTTACTTAACCTTATCACGTTATCGTGTTGGATTGATTAAGTGTTGGTTAACTTAATCCCGTCCATTAGTCGTATAAAAATGGTCAAGTGTCATTAGGCAAATCAAGTTACTTAACCTACCCAAGCTTATCATGTTTTGTTAAGTATCATTAGCCTAATCAGATTACTTAACCCATTTGTCCATATCATATTTGATTAAGCCTCATTAATCAAATTAACTTAACCCTATTATGTGGCATTAATTTAATTAATGCACCCTCAACCTCTCACATTAGACCTTGTTGTGGTTACTAGTTAAGCCGGGCGGGTCCGGGTAGATTTACACCACAACCTAGTCTAACCTCGGGTCTTAAGCGCGACATGACCAACTTCTCACATTGGGTCCTATTGTTTGCAACTACTAGTTAGGCCGGTCGGTTCCGGGTAGTTTTACGTTGCAAACTCAACCCAACCTCGAGTTGGCCACACTCATATTATCTAAGTTCATCGTGTTTCCAAAACATGTTACAAGCTTTTCGAGCATTTGGGTAGACCTAACTTAATAGGTAAATTCCCAAAGGGTAGACCTAACTTAATAGGTAAATTCCCAAGCTCATGTTTTTATGCATACTTACATGCCAACTTCCATGTTATCCTTCAAGTCACATTTTCAAGTATAAACACATGTCATATTCAAGTTAAGATTTTGCGACATGTTCATGTTTATCTAACTACCCAAAATCGTGTTTTCCCAACGCAAGCAAAGCGAGTTAACATAGTAAGGATGCTATGCCACATATTGGTCTCAAAACATGCATGATGCCAAAAAGGGCTTGGCTTCCACATGCATAACATCATAAAGAAATTGACCATGAACATGCATAGTGTCATAAGGTAATTTGGCCACAAACATGCATATTATCACGAAAAGGGTTTGGCCATAAACATGCATAATCTCATAAAAGACTTGGCCACAAACTTACATGATAGCATAAAGGGGTTTGGGTTCATAAACATGCATAAGCCCCAAAATCTAGTCTTAGCCAAGGTTTCACAAGTAAAATGGTTCCTAAAGGTTCATGCTAGCATTTCATGCATAAAGATCCAAACTTGCAAGTTAAGCTAGGTTATGCATAAAGATCCAAACTTGCAAGTTAAGCTAGGTTATGCATAGCATGAGAGGCATGATTAAGTCACTCACATGGCCTAAGATCATAAACATGAACACAAGAGGCAAGGTAAGGTTCATATATGTTCGCATAATCATGTTTAGCCTCATTTTATCCCATGTCAACATTAAAATACCGTTTTGACCCAAAAGTAGCTAGAACTTACTTAGGCAAGGCTTAGGAAAGGGATCATGCATCATTTTGACGAAGAAAGGTGGCTCCTTTGATGAAGATCCGTCATGAAACTCGCATAACAACGTTGATTTGGCCTCCATTTGGTGTAGCAAGCTTGCATCTTTTGATTTGAACTTGATTTGAGTGCATAGGCTCTAGGGATTTGAGATGGAGGCCATGAGAGTAGAAATTTGGCCATAGTTTAGTTACATGAGTGAATAATGAGGGTTTAGGGGTAGGTTTAGGGTCTTTTTATAGAGATTAGGATAGTTTTAGGCCCTTAGATTAACCCTAGGACCAAGCAGAGCCGTCAGATTTCAAACCAGGCCCAAAAACCTAGCCAAGATAGCAAATAGGTGCACCAGATCAAAATCAGCCGACAGGGCAAGTCGACAGCCCTGTCGACATGCATGTCGACATGCCTGTCGACATGCCTGTCGACTTGTCTGGGCGGGAATTTTCCCGCCTGGCCCCATTTCTGCACGTTTCGAAATTCAAATTTTCCGAAAACTTCTTTGGGCCTTAACCGGGTCATACGGACTCCGATTTTCGAAAACTCGGACTCTATTTCGCGTATTTTTCCGAGACGAACGCAATGGCATAGCCCGTTTTACTTGATTCAGAATTTAAAATTAAATTTTGCCTTGATTCTCGTTTTAACATGTTATCGAAAAATACGGGTTGTTACATTCTCCCCACCTTTTAGGATTTCGTCCCCGAAATCTCCAAGTTAGGAAGAACATATCCTACCATCCATCATCCATCTACTCAAAACATCACCCACAAGCAACCATCGTCCTTAGATGATTTCTAATGCTGTATGAATACATGCAAAATGTGTGTGTACATGTTCCTTAGCTAATGCTAATGATCAGGCCTGAATAATCTTTCTAATGCAAAATATGTATAGTGCCATGAATCCAACATGTATGCAAATAGTCCTAGTCATATAGATACTATATGCGTGAACAAACATTCATCCATATGCAACGTCCACATGGTAACACATTCAATTTTATCCATAAACAAGTATAAATACTCGTGCATATGCAATATGAAATGTGACCGAGTCGAGCTAATATTTAATGTAAATTCGCGCATCCACGAGCAACCACTTGCAACCACTTGCAACCATATCAATCATAACATGTTTCAAATACATGTTTACATCCATAGGGTTCTACCTAGGATTCCCTGAAACAGGGTCGAGAAGATAAACAAGACAAACTCCTTATGGGGTTTGTAACAGAAAATAGGACCGAGAGGATGTCCACAAAAGATAGCCTCCAAGTAAGCTCTACAGAAAACAGGGATCAAGGATATACTCCCAAAAAGAGATATCATGTGCGTATCTAGTCTTTGACCATCAAAGTCGTCTTTTAACTTCGCGATTTTGTAGCTCCTTATTCCTGTTTCCATAACATGAGCTGGAACTCATTTCTTCGTCGCCTCTCGTTCCACTTGCACTTATCCTTTTCCTAGAATACTTGACGCAAACATGACTGCGTACTCATGATCTCATGCAAGCTTTCCAAAATTCACTAGTGAATCTCGGACCTCGTACCCTAATGTATTCCATGTAGAAGAACTTTCTCTCGAAAGTAAACAAGTTACCGTGCGCACTTACTAGGGTAATCCCCCTAACCCATACATGATCGAACTAAACCATCCGTCTTATTAGCGAACACCATTCGATCGGGTTTCTAATCTCCAACAAAGGCATCTAGGGATTCCAAATAACTGATCATGACAGAACCCAAAAAGGTTACACGAGACTTCGAGGGTATTACCAAGGCTAGTCAAGAGTCTAACTACCCTCCCATCAAAACCGAGAGTGGCACCCCTTACTGGATAACCACTTTACCCCTAGAATCCATCCATAGCTTCCAAAAACATGGGCACTCTCGAATCCAAACGAGTCATGAATAAATGGACCGATCCTCTAACAAGATTTGGGACAAAAATGGGATCCTCTTCTATGCTAGTACTAAGGTGCAGAGACTCAACTGTCCAAGCAGACTTAAATGATACGATGCTCAAGGCAAAGTCTGGACGGGATGATAGAAAAGAAAAGCTAAACCTTTAACAAGATCGTTACCCTCCTTCTGAGGTACCCTAGAAATGAGAGCATACTATTGCCCTCCGAATGATCTTGTCCCTGTTCCATGATACTTAACTATCCGTCCCGTTTCACCATGCCAAAGGTACTCTCTCGTCATGGGTTTCATTGTTCATCTTTCTCCCTCCTTTTAGGACTCAGCCATACCAACATGTTGCTTATTCCTGAGCTCGTATCCTTTATCCTTGTTCTTACTATCCTTTCATGCATAACTCTGCAACGGTCTCTCGAGAACCACCTCCATCGTACGGGAAACACTTACGCAGCTAGAAAGACTAGTCGCAGTCAAAACCACTGTGACTACAGATGGAGGAAAGAAAGGAAAAGAGATTCAATCAAGGAAACAAGGATAATGCTAATGGCCTTTGGGGAATAGCCTTTTTCTTTTTAAAAGAAAATTTTCTTGAAAAATGCTTCTTTGTAAACGACTTTTCAAATAATTTTCAGAAGGTCTTTAAAAACTTTTGCCCAGTCTGGTAACCTTCTGCTCTGATACCAAATGTAACACCCCACCTCCGCTAGGGTCACTCGCAAAGGAATGCACTAGCTTTAGAGGGGCATTATTGGTAAACATGCACAGAAATATCACAAGACAGAACATATATATATAAATAGCGGAAGTAAAATCAAATTTTCATAACATGAATAAGGTCTAAAGCCTTTTACATCAGAGTACATCAAAACCTGTCTTGCAATAGTAAAGAAGCATAAAGACTTTTCAATAAATTATTCCCCAAGTAAAACAGTAAAGTAGCCATAGCCAAGAGAAGTCCAAGCCATCCATGATGACCTTCAAGCAGAAGAAGTCCGAACTAAACAGCATTGTTTCCTCCCTGAGACCTGGGGGGAAACGGAAGAAAAGAGGCGAAACAAAACGGGTCAGTCAAAAAGACTGAGTAAGTCCTATCTACTTTCAGTATAAAAACAGGTAAAGGTAACATGACATGCATAAACTGAAAGTAAACATAAGGATAACTACAAGATAGATAAACCAGGGTAGCCGGTTGAACTACTGTGGCAAGGTAAACTAAGGTATCACGATAAACTACGGTGTTATGATAAGTCAAGGTATCACATCGTCGGATTTCTATCGAGTACATTATCCCAAGGTATCTACCCCGTCTAACATCCCACGGTATCTATTATGTATATTCTTCCTAGTTCTAACATGTATATTTGCTCTGCACCTCTCGTACTAGTATCCCAACCCGCGTCATGTGTTAACCATGAATGTCCCTTGCCCAATGTCATGTAATGGTCCATGTCAACCTAATATATCGCATATATAGGTCACTCAAATCATATGTTTCTTTTCATGTATATAAGTTCAGTCCTTCGCCGTACCTCGTACGGGCTTCCTCATGTCGTATTATCCTTGCAATCGTTTGGACTGTCACCCTTGTTCTAGCTAGGCTCTTCCATATGAATCATCGTTTTAACTACTAGGACTTACGCCACCTAGCACCACTAGGGATTACGCTTACCTATTGCACGCTTTCGTATTTCGGTTTGGGTTAAACCACCTAGGCCACTAGGGCTTACGCTAACCCTCAACCGCGCCCTTTTTCCCACGCATTCATCGTGAATCGTTTTCTATAACTGTATGCACATGTATCGCATCGTGCCATCCGAGTCCTGTCACAGGGCAAAACAAGAAATACAGGACTCGGTCGGGAGCTTTAGATTTATCTGCCGATGCAGATACTAAGGTCTGCTTTTCTACACGTGGCTATGGTCCCATGAGACCCCTCCCTCAACTAATGAAAGGCAACACAAGAGAAAATCTTGCATGAGAACTACACTCCGGCCAGCCCACATCCTACGGCCTACCTCACCCATAATTAGATAGCAAATCATGGTCTGTTGGGTGTTCCCTGCCTTTCCGTACGTACACGCTTGACTCAAGATGGTAGATGATCGACGAACTTGCTATCTCGGGCACCTTATGTATTCGCCGACTCACTGCTATCCACCCCAGTCTTTAGGTCGCTCGCATAGCAACCAAGGCATATTCTTGGTTCTTCTACCGCAGACCTCAACCTCTCGTGAGCCTAGTATAATGACCTGGCAGCTCACAGAGGGATCCCAAGAATACCCTTACGTTCCCCGAAGCCGCTGCTTCGTTACCCCGTTCGTTGGAGCCTTTATCCAAATCAGATAGCCTGCTCCTACACGCATACTCTAACGTATCGGGTGACTTGATCCATCTAAGAAGTGGTCCAAATTTCCTTGACTAAGAATTATTGCTTAGTTTCCCTTAACTAAAGTTTACCACTTAGCCTTATTTCCATAATTCTTGTTAACTATGGTTATCTACCTAATCCTCCGAATTAGGGTTTATCTAATGGGTTAAGTGTCACTTAAGTTCACAACTTAACCCGTCTACAAAACATGTCGAACTGGCTAAGTATCCAAGCCCAAGACTTAACCCTACAGACCATGTGTCGGGTTGGTTAAGTATATCAAGCAATCCAAGGCTTAACCTCGTCTAATTATCATTTTAGATTGGTTAAGTATATATTAATTTGACCCCTTCTGATTACCGAGTCAAATCGGTCAAGCGTATTCGAAACGATTCGTGACTTAGCCTTATCATGTTTTCACGTTAGATTGGTTAAGTATAGGTTAACTTAACCTCATCAAATTAACGAGTTAGATTGGTTAAGTATAGGTCACTTAAACTCATCAAATCATCGTGTTAAATTAGTTAAGTGTTTAACTTAACCCTATTAAATTACCAAGTGGGATTAATTAAGTCTAGGCTAACTTAACCCCATCCGATTTCTATGCTTAGATTAGTTAAGCCTAATCTTAACCCCATCCATTAACTGTATTATACGGTTAAGTGTCATTAAGAAAATTTACTTAACCTTATCACGTTATCGTGTTGGATTGATTAAGTGTTGGTTAACTTAATCCCGTCCATTAGTCGTATAAAAATGGTCAAGTGTCATTAGGCAAATCAAGTTACTTAACCTACCCAAGCTTATCATGTTTTGTTAAGTATCATTAGCCTAATCAGATTACTTAACCCATTTGTCCATATCATATTTGATTAAGCCTCATTAATCAAATTAACTTAACCCTATTATGTGGCATTAATTTAATTAATGCACCCTCAACCTCTCACATTAGACCTTGTTGTGGTTACTAGTTAAGCCGGGCGGGTCCGGGTAGATTTACACCACAACCTAGTCTAACCTCGGGTCTTAAGCGCGACATGACCAACTTCTCACATTGGGTCCTATTGTTTGCAACTACTAGTTAGGCCGGTCGGTTCCGGGTAGTTTTACGTTGCAAACTCAACCCAACCTCGAGTTGGCCACACTCATATTATCTAAGTTCATCGTGTTTCCAAAACATGTTACAAGCTTTTCGAGCATTTGGGTAGACCTAACTTAATAGGTAAATTCCCAAAGGGTAGACCTAACTTAATAGGTAAATTCCCAAGCTCATGTTTTTATGCATACTTACATGCCAACTTCCATGTTATCCTTCAAGTCACATTTTCAAGTATAAACACATGTCATATTCAAGTTAAGATTTTGCGACATGTTCATGTTTATCTAACTACCCAAAATCGTGTTTTCCCAACGCAAGCAAAGCGAGTTAACATAGTAAGGATGCTATGCCACATATTGGTCTCAAAACATGCATGATGCCAAAAAGGGCTTGGCTTCCACATGCATAACATCATAAAGAAATTGACCATGAACATGCATAGTGTCATAAGGTAATTTGGCCACAAACATGCATATTATCACGAAAAGGGTTTGGCCATAAACATGCATAATCTCATAAAAGACTTGGCCACAAACTTACATGATAGCATAAAGGGGTTTGGGTTCATAAACATGCATAAGCCCCAAAATCTAGTCTTAGCCAAGGTTTCACAAGTAAAATGGTTCCTAAAGGTTCATGCTAGCATTTCATGCATAAAGATCCAAACTTGCAAGTTAAGCTAGGTTATGCATAAAGATCCAAACTTGCAAGTTAAGCTAGGTTATGCATAGCATGAGAGGCATGATTAAGTCACTCACATGGCCTAAGATCATAAACATGAACACAAGAGGCAAGGTAAGGTTCATATATGTTCGCATAATCATGTTTAGCCTCATTTTATCCCATGTCAACATTAAAATACCGTTTTGACCCAAAAGTAGCTAGAACTTACTTAGGCAAGGCTTAGGAAAGGGATCATGCATCATTTTGACGAAGAAAGGTGGCTCCTTTGATGAAGATCCGTCATGAAACTCGCATAACAACGTTGATTTGGCCTCCATTTGGTGTAGCAAGCTTGCATCTTTTGATTTGAACTTGATTTGAGTGCATAGGCTCTAGGGATTTGAGATGGAGGCCATGAGAGTAGAAATTTGGCCATAGTTTAGTTACATGAGTGAATAATGAGGGTTTAGGGGTAGGTTTAGGGTCTTTTTATAGAGATTAGGATAGTTTTAGGCCCTTAGATTAACCCTAGGACCAAGCAGAGCCGTCAGATTTCAAACCAGGCCCAAAAACCTAGCCAAGATAGCAAATAGGTGCACCAGATCAAAATCAGCCGACAGGGCAAGTCGACAGCCCTGTCGACATGCATGTCGACATGCCTGTCGACATGCCTGTCGACATGCCTGTCGACTTGTCTGGGCGGGAATTTTCCCGCCTGGCCCCATTTCTGCACGTTTCGAAATTCAAATTTTCCGAAAACTCCTTTGGGCCTTAACCGGGTCATACGGACTCCGATTTTCGAAAACTCGGACTCTATTTCGCGTATTTTTCCGAGACGAACGCAATGGCATAGCCCGTTTTACTTGATTCAGAATTTAAAATTAAATTTTGCCTTGATTCTCGTTTTAACATGTTATCGAAAAATACGGGTTGTTACACGACCCACTCAGGGTCAGATCTGCGGGACAATGACGTGTTTTCTAGTTTTAAACGGTTTGGGTTTCTTATAGTCAAATCTGATGGATTAAAATTCTCTGTCTAGTAGGGCCTAGACTTCAACTCATATTTTCTGAGATGACGCTAGGGCTCTGCTATTTTCTTTCCTCTCCAAATCTTTCAAAAATTAGAAATAAATTAGATTTTAGGATATTCTGATTCAGTGATTTTTTTTGAAAATTGGTTCACTTTATTATCTACTAAGAAGGCAGTACAAAATACAACATAAAAACCGAAAACGAAAAAACAACAAACACAAGAAAAACTGAACTAAATAACTGTTTGGCCTATGATTTGGCCAGCATCCCACTAAAGTGCATCTCACCGCACCTTTCCAAACCAAATGCTCTTCCTTTGTCACACTATAAACAAAACACACCCAGGCAGGCAGTCCTCATGAAAGAAAGCAATCTGCAACTTAACAGGAGAAATGAACACCACAACCATTTGATCTGCATGCTAAATCCTCAATGCTTAATTTGAATCTAATAACAACAACACCAATCATATAATTCGAGAAGCTCATGAAAATCACTGCAGCCCCATATATTCCAATGATTGGTAATACAACTCAGGAGGAACTGGATTTGATAGTTTAAACATCAAGGAGCTAGTCAAACCGTTGGATGATAAAACCACAAGACATCCAAACTTGAACAGAAATGAAGCAATGAATTCCATGAGCACAGTCAAATGAATTCCCAAAAAAAAATACAATTCCGCACAAATAGGTATCGTTGAGGATTCATAGACCTCTATGAATCACTCCTATTGCCGGAATCTACAAATTAAACTGTGGATATCATAATTGGAAAGCCTCATAACAAACTATCTCTGTCCAACGATGTTAAATGGGATCAAATCCGGTCGAAGAGTCAGGTTATTGAATTGAATCCAAGGCTATAGGTGAACATTTTCTATAGAAGTAAAGAAACTGAAGACCATCGTACCAATCAGATTTAACACATTAAACTCTGCTTGTATTCCCCAAAAACCTTCAATAGAAACAAAATCAGTACTCATACACAATCTTCAAACTCATAACGTGTTCACATGGGTTTGAACAACGTGCAAAATATTGAAGAAAATTTGAACACAATAGAGGGATTTTGGGACTTAAGCCTGGAGCACATACAATAGGATCCGATCTTACAAACATCAAATCTGATTATTGTTGTGTAGATCTAGTGATAAGGTCTGGTAATACAACACTAACGGTAAATTCAGGATATAAGTTGAAGGAAAACAAAAGGCTTATCAACAATATAAAATCGTTGAAGGTTACGAATAGTAAACGAGGGATAAAGGTGAAATAAAACTCAAACCAGAAACCAGATCTGAGTGGAAGAGGAAACCGAAATCACCAATCCACTGCAACAACAACCAGCATAAACTGGATCACTTGGATAATCGAACGCCTTCAGATCTCATCCTCAGATCCGCCGCAACTTGGATCTAGGTTTTGCTCTGATTGTGAGTGTGAGAAACGAGTGGAAAACCAGTGGAAAGTGGTTGAAAAACAATTAGTAATCAAATGGAAAACAAATAGAAATCTGATGGAACAAAGAGAAAGGAGAAACCCACGCATGAGCGAAAGCAGGCGATTAGCCTGTCGCCATGGACAGGTTTTTCCCTTCTATTATTTCTACATTATTCTGATTCAATATTTGTAGATGAAGAATGTAAATCTACAACATAGGTGTTCACATTTCCGGTCAATGTGAAGTTAGTTACTGAATTTGATTTATTTAGGTTTATCTCTTTCTTTCCCTCTCCTTTTAGTGTCATATTTGTGAATCTATGGTTATTTCAATAGTAGATTTAGTTTAGGAAACCATGGAATAACAAGGTCTGGATCATATTCAAGGATAGGAAAGTTGTCAGGTGAGTGGATTTAGAATTATAGCTTTTGGATAATGGTATATTTACTGTTTACGTTCCCCTTTATTCTTAAATGTTAAATAACTGAAAATTGTGATAATGGTGATAAGATTGATCTTATGTAATGTTAAGAATATACTGTTGTACAAATTCGTTATTTAATCTTCAATTGAGATTATAAATTACTGTAATGCTGAAATTGTGTAATTTACAGTAAACATGAATACCACTGAAATTGACATATTGGATATTGTAAATTAAATTACAATGAAACCGGGGATAATGGAGAAAGAACATATATGCTTAATTTGTAATGGTTTGGAAATTGTAAACCACATCTAATTCGTAAAATAAAAAGGGAAGAAATAAACTGGACTGACTTAGATATATTTGGGAAGACATTGATACATTTCCATAACAATAAAAATTAATAACAATGTAGTTGCAAGAAAAGATACAAGCATGTCCAAAAGTGAAAGTAAAAGAAATAGCTTGCAACTACAGAACCTAATTTATGTGCGTTATGGAAAAGGTTCTTCATATCTTCCTATCCATCAATCTAATGAGGTATGTGATATATTTTCCTGAAATAATGAAATATACAAGACAATAAAGAAATGGACACTACAAAGGTAAAGTTTGGTTAATGTTAAAAGAACCAAGAAAATTATAATGAACAGGGAATACAACTTATTATAGTTAATTATGAGAGTAACAATGTGACATAATAGGCAGGTTTATCCTAGGGATAAGTGAAAATTATGACATAAGTTATAATAAATAAAAAGGGGACATATTAATAAACCTTAATCAAGGGAACTAAGTTATTAAGTAAATAACAACAAGAGGTTGTAGTAACAAACTCAGAAAGGATTAGGTAGGTTTATTAATAGACTTATAAATGGGAATTATAAAGTCTAGTAAAGGGAGTCAATATTATATGGAAGTCCGCTCAGGTGGCATAGGACTGAATAAAGTAATAGACAATTGTATACTAATGAATCTAGTAACTTGAGATAACGGTGAAAAAAGGAACAATCAAGTTAATTAGAAAAAATAGTGAAATACGACAAGTGCTTGATTTAAAAGATTAGACATATGGTCTAGTAACACATTTGTGTAATGCGTTTGGACCATCCGTCACGTACGCAGGTGAAGAACCCAACGGGGTAGATCATCGTGTGTTTGGAGGCACGAGAGGAGCATGCCCATCTGATTATTCTACATGATTGTTTGGTGGGATTGGAGTGTAACGACCCGGAATTTTGGGGCCAATTTAAAATTTATTTTAAGTTATTTTAAATGAGTTTTGATATTTAAAATAATCTATTTTAAATAATAAGGATCACAAATTTGGTTCAAATCGAATTTAGAATGAATAAATTAATTTTAATTATAAAAAGAGCTAGAAATAGCGCGGTAGTTTGAAAAGTCAAACTTGAACTTTGACTAACCATACAGGATGCAAAATTTAACGGATTTTAGTAAAACCAAAAATATTAGAATCTATTTAAAAATATCTTTCCAACGAATCCGAAAAATCGAAATTTCATAGCGGAAATCAAAAGTTATGGCCAATTCAATTTTTAGAAAGGTCGTTGGGTAATTTGCATAGGACAAAAATGCTACTTTTTGCATACGAAGGAATTTGAACTCGAAACCACTTCCATATGGTTTCAGAATGACGTTTCTGCATTGAAAAAGAGTAAACACTTATATGTTTCGAGTTTCAGAAAATATTTGTTTAAAAATGTATTTTTAATATTAAATATATTCGCCTTGAAAATAGCCATTTTTCAAAAAGTCTCAGAATCGAACGAAATAAATTTTGTTGGATTCGTATCATCAAAACAAAGCTAAAAATGATTTTTTGGTAATTTTTAGAATTAAAATATAATTATAATTGATTTTTCAGCATAAACGGGCAAATTTTTGACTTTAAAAATTCATTAAAAATTCATACGGGCCCAGAATTGAACGAAATTAATTTTCATAGGTCCACAGCATCAAAACATAGCTAAGTATATTTTTCGAGAATTTTTGAAGTTAGTTTGTGACCTCGGTGAATTTTCACGTACGGTACACATTAAAATATTAATAAAATAATGTATTTATTCCAAAACTCATAGCAGACCTCGGAATTGGACCCCGGCACATAGCCCATTGCGTTCAGAAGGTGTCAAAACCTTAAGAACGACAGTAAGCAGGCCTAAATCGGAGTTCGGACCAAAACGGGCCTTAACGGGCTAATTACATAATTAGTTAACCCTAATATAATATTATAATATCCGAAAATCACTGTTCATCCTCCATATACAGCCGACACCTTCCTCTTTGCTGAACCCATTCATGGCCGATTTTCAAACCTTCATAACTCCTTCATTTCTCAACGAAAATTTGCGTGTGAGTACACGTTTCGAAACTCTTCGCAAGCTCTTCGATCTCCGACAAGTCCCGTCCCTTTCCGTCGCCTGAGCCGCCCGCCACAACCCCCCGAAGTCCGCGCGTTCTCAGCCCCGCCGCCCCCTGTAGGTCCCGCCGCACCTCACCACCTTCTGGCCGTGCATAGATCTCTCGTAGCCGGTCCTTCTCCAACAAACGGCTCGTCGTTTCGTCAACTACAACTCCAGAAAATCGAAATCAAAGTTTTGAACGTTCTAAGGTAATTTTTGCTTCAGATTTCCCCACGCTTTTAAGTGTTACACAGCCAGTTGTTAAAAGCCTGAATTTGATTTTTTCTATGAATTTGCATTGGAATCATTCCAGATCTAAAATCAAATTGAATTCGAACACCGAATCTGATTGAACCCAAGTCGTCTTTTCAGAATCAAGCAAGGTGAGAATTTATTTTTAATATAATTTAATTAATTAAATTATTATTATTGTTGTGTTATGTGTAATTGAACATCAAACAAGTAGATTTGTGATGAATGTTGCTATGGGATGGATTCAAATTGTTGTGATTCTATGATTTTAGATCCGTTATTTTTAATCATAGATCTGTTAATTAAAAACATAGATCGGTAGGAAAAATTAGATTTTTCCTCGTTTAAATTGTTGATGGTTGCTTGTGATATGTTTGTTGTTCATGTTATGCTAGATCCGTACTGAAGTTCCATATATTGTTGAATGATATTTGCGGTAAGAAAGAGTAGGAGAACAAAAAAAAACTTATTTTTGTTTATAAAAAAGAGAATAAGAACAAAAACTTATTTTTTTTTTATAAAAGAAGAAAAAGAACAAAAATACTCCCTTTTGATTAAAGAAATAAATGAAAACAAAATTTACATTTTGTTAAAGAAATGAATAAGAACAAAAATATACATTTTTGTTTATAAGATGAAAAAGGAACAAAATATACATTTTTGTTCAAAGAAAAGAATGAAAACCAAAATTCACATTTTTGTTTGCATTGGATTGAATAAACAAAATTAGCATTTTGTTTGCATTGAGAAGAATTAGACAAAATATACATTTTTGTATATTAAGAGTGAATTAGCGAAATAAGTATATTTTCACAATGCAAACATGACATTAGAATAAAAATTCATTTTTGTCAATGTAAAGTTAGCAACAAAAATCATTTTGTCAATTTAGAAAAGTACAAAATGCATTGTATGTATAGTATTTTTGTCAATTTAGGAAAGTATAAAATGCATTGTATGTATAGTATTTTTGTCAATTTAGAAAAGTATAAAATGCATTGTATGTATAGTATTTTTGTCAATTTAGAAAAGTATAAAATGCATTGTATGTATAGTATTTTTGTCAATTTAGAAAAGTATAAAATGCATTGTATGTATAGTATTTTTGTCAATTTAGAAAAGTATAAAATGCATTGTATGTATAGTATTTTTGTCAATTTAGAAAAGTATAAAATGCATTGTATGTATAGTATTTTTTGTCAATTTAGAAAAGTATAAAATGCATTGTATGTATAGTATTTTTGTCAATTTAGAAAAGTATAAAATGCATTGTATGTATAGTATTTTTGTCAATTTAGAAAAGTATAAAATGCATTGTATGTATAGTATTTTTTGTCAATTTAGAAAAGTATAAAATGCATTGTATGTATAGTATTTTTGTCAATTTAGGAAAGTATAAAATGCATTGTATGTATAGTATTTTTGTCAATTTAGAAAAGTATAAAATGCATTGTATGTATAGTATTTTTGTCAATTTAGAAAAGTATAAAATGCATTGTATGTATAGTATTTTTGTCAATTTAGAAAAGTATAAAATGCATTGTATGTATAGTATTTTTTGTCAATTTAGAAAAGTATAAAATGCATTGTATGTATAGTATTTTTGTCAATTTAGAAAAGTATAAAATGCATTGTATGTATAGTATTTTTGTCAATTTAGAAAAGTATAAAATGCATTGTATGTATAGTATTTTTGTCAATTTATGTATAGTATTTTTGTCAATTTAGAAAAGTATAAAATGCATTGTATGTATAGTATTTTTGTCAATTTAGAAAAGTATACAATGCATTGTATGTATAGTATTTTTGTCAATTTAGAAAAGTATAAAATGCATTGTATGTATAGTATTTTTGTCAATTTATGTATAGTATTTTTGTCAATTTAGAAAAGTATAAAATGCATTGTATGTATAGTATTTTTGTCAATTTAGAAAAGTATAAAATGCATTGTATGTATAGTATTTTTGTCAATTTAGAAAAGTATAAAATGCATTGTATGTATAGTATTTTTGTCAATTTAGAAAAGTATAAAATGCATTGTATGTATAGTATTTTTGTCAATTTATGTATAGTATTTTTGTCAATTTAGAAAAGTATAAAATGCATTGTATGTATAGTATTTTTGTCAATTTAGAAAAGTATAAAATGCATTGTATGTATAGTATTTTTGTCAATTTATGTATAGTATTTTTGTCAATTTAGAAAAGTATAAAATGCATTGTATGTATAGTATTTTTGTCAATTTAGAAAAGTATAAAATGCATTGTATGTATAGTATTTTTGTCAATTTAGAAAAGTATAAAATGCATTGTATGTATAGTATTTTTGTCAATTTAGAAAAGTATAAAATGCATTGTATGTATAGTATTTTTGTCAATTTAGAAAAGTATAAAATGCATTGTATGTATAGTATTTTTGTCAATTTAGAAAAGTACTAAATGCATTGTATGTATAGTATTTTTGTCAAGTTAGAAAAATATCAAATGCATTGTATGTAAATAGTATTTTGTCGAGTTAGAAAAGTATCAAATGCATTGTATGTAAATAATATTTTGTCATGTTAGAAAATATTAAATGCATTGCATGTGAAAATAGTGTTTTTGTAATGTTAATAAATAGAAAAAGCACCGTATGTAATATTAACATTATCTTTAATGTTAATAGATAGAAAAAGCACCATATGTAATATTAACATTATCTTTAATGTTAATAAATAAGAAAAGCACCGTATGTCAAGAAGGATAATTTAATCATAGGATTCATATACATTTATTTTCAATGTTATTAAAAAGAAAATGAAGTGTATGTAAATTTGACATCATTTACAATGTTATTTTACTAGAGGATTCACCGTATGATTGATTAACATATTTTTAATGTTAAAATAAAAATATCTACACCATATGGTATTAACATCATCTTTAAATGTTAAAAATAAGAAAAACTTTCATCGTAGGAAAATTTCATTTTTGTTAACGTAATAAAAAGAGAAATCCACCGAATGCTATTTACATTATTTTATAAGTATAATATAATTGAAATTCATAGCATGATGAAATTAACATTGCTAATGTTAATGTAATAAAGGTAATTTCACCGTAGGATGTAATTAATAATTTTTTAAATGTTAACATAAAAAGAAATTTATGCCGTAGGATAAGATGTTCATTATTTTATAATGTATATAAAAGAGAAAAATGCATCGTAGGAAATGTACATTATTATTATTTTTATGTTAAATAGAAAGGTAATCTACATCGTAAGATGAAGTGTACATTATTTATAATGGGAATAGAAAGGGAATTCCATCGTAAAATAAAATTTCATTTTAATGTAATTGAAATTAAAAATGCATTTAAAAAGAGAATTAACTGTAGGATGAGTTACATTATTTTATAATGTGAATTAAAAGAAGAATTGCACCGTAGGATGAGAATAACCTTATTTTTAATTTTAATTTTAAAAAGAGTTTAACGATAGGATTAATATACATTATTTTTAATGTAGATAATAAAAGAAAGTTTAATCAGAGGATAAGTTACATTATTTATAATGAAAATTAAAGAG
Source organism: Allium sativum (assembly GCA_030737875.1). Classification (NCBI taxonomy): domain Eukaryota; kingdom Viridiplantae; phylum Streptophyta; class Magnoliopsida; order Asparagales; family Amaryllidaceae; genus Allium; species Allium sativum. The sequence continues at coordinate 394,805,916 of CM060910.1, forward strand.
AATTGACCGTAGGATTGAATTATATTATTTTAATTAAAAGGTAATTTAACATAGGATGAGTTACATTATCTTAATGTAAATTAAATGTAATTTACATCGTAGGAAGTTAACTTTTATGTTAAATGATTTACATTAAAGAAGGATTACAACGTAGAATGAGTTAACATTATTTTTTGATGACAATATATAAGAATGCGACATGTAAATGCAAGTTTACATTTTATTCATTGTAAATAAGTAAGAATGTGACATGTAATTGCAAGTTTGCATTTTATTAAATGTAAAGAAAACAAGAATGCGATATGTAATGAAAGTTTACATTTTAATTAATGTAAATTAAAATATGATTTTGAGAATGCATCGTTGAATAAGAAGTTTGACTATTTTAAATAATTAAAATAGAATGAATTGTTAATAAAAATAATTATTAACAAATAAGAAGGATTTTCAAATAAATATATATGTATATACATACGAGGATTGTTTGGGAAGTCCGAGATATTCTCATCCCAAATTTATCCAGCGGCGTTAAAGATCGAAGTAAGAAGACGAAGCATGAAGACCGTAAACCTTCCCTCGAATGGACAGCAATCGAGACCCTGAATTGACTTGCTACCAATTCATGGGTCAAGGTCATTGCCCAGACGTACGTGTTGGTTTCACGGATTTGACTTTCGTTCAGACCCAGAGCATAAGTTTAAATGGATGGTGTGTCTGACATCGTACTTCGTTATATATCATATTGTTGATTTTCTGTTAATATATAAATATTGGTAGTGGAGAATTTATTCTCTACTTAACACCCATTTATGTATTGATGGAGAAGCAATGGTATGGTATGGAGTGACAGTGTGGCATACTAAGATGCAATGGTCAAGGTTTATTGTTGAAAAGCAGAACCTTGTGGAGACGATCAAAGCATGGCCTGTTTAGGCGTAGCTTTGTGTAACGGGACTTCGCGAGCCTCACACACCGGTTGAGTCAAAAACGGGCGAAGGGAACGCAGGGAAAGCAGCACGTTTCTTTCTAGCTAGAAGTAGTGTCAGGGACCTCCCAGCGCTGATACTTTACTTATGTGGATGATGGAATGTGGCGCGCCTCGGATAGGTCCTATAGGACCGGGGAACGTGTGCTTAGGAATAACTAATCCTCTAAGCTGTATGTGAGGACCGGCCCTGCCATTTCCAAGGGTTAACTGCGGGTAATCCTGAGGCACTAGATAGAGTGTCTCGAATCGGTAAGGAGCTCCGCTCTAGCGTTGACTCATGATGGAAACCAAAATCCAAATACGAACCGACGAATTTGATTGTATTACTAGTACGGAGGCATAGTATATGGTACCTATGCTTCCTAAGATTAATACATTTACTTTGAAATGCTTTCATATACACTAATAATAATATTAGATGCGTATTTGCCGTATTTAGCATGTTTAATCACCATAAGGTAAAACCCTATCCTCTGGTGTGCGTTGCATTGTGTGATGGGACTTGGGTCTTATGGTGATTCCATTTTTCCAAAAAGCATTGCGTTGTTTACGATGTATTCAATTATTTGTTATGACACTTTAAATTATGCACTGCAATCCATTAGAGTAAACCCGTTCCGCGTTAGCGGCGTGGTCTTTGGATTTGCCTTATATCTACTAGTATTTTACTTAAGAATTCTCACACCAGTCCCATGACTGACCCATAGTTTGTTTCACCTTTTTGCAAACTTGGGTGCCCTCTTTTCCACACGGGCAGCCAAGTAGACAGGTTCATTCTTTGCTTGGAGTCTTTTCTTTGGAGCTGCTTATTCTATCTCTTGGATTTGCTTTTGTGGAGAGGTGATGACTTGGAGCTTGAAGACATTTATCTTTTGTTTTCTATGGCATCTTTTCTTTTCTTTTTAGTCATCAAATTTATTTCTTTTCTGCAACTTGTTGTAATAGCTTAGTTTCGGCGACTGTGGATTTTCTGTGATTGATGACATTATATTTTTCCGCTGCTATAATGTTATTACTCTATGAATTTCCTTTGCTATATTGTATATGTGTTATGTTTTATTGTATTTATGTTGTATTCCAAAAATGATTACTCCTTGCTTTCATCCGTGGAAGTTTGGGGTCGTCACATGGAGGGAAGAATGCGGCTTTTGAGGGAAGTGGTAGGGTACTCTGTGTTGGGCCTTTGCTGCGGTACATGCTCGGGATGTACTCGCAGGGGTGTGGGTCTACGCGATACCACCAAATGGTTATACCTTCACCTTGACTGCAACGACACAGTTGGTAGTCATAAGGCTGTGGCGGATGGTGTTTGGTGATTTGGCAATTGGCCTTGGAAGGGGTTGGTCAGGACCAATTTAAGGATAGTAATCGCCGGGTACCTATCGCCGGTAGCCAATGGGATGAGGAAAGACTAGAGCTAAACCAAGAGACCATCGATCTTTCACTACCAAGACGCTAGTTGAGGGACACGCCAAACTGGATAATAGATTGTTTACTAGGGGCACGCCACTTAGCTCTTGATGCAATCTTTTACTAGTTGAGGTAAGGGCCTGGGTAGGGCCATTTCCATAGCAAAAAATCAGACCATACATGGATATTCGTACTATAGTTCGTTTGAGAGGACCTATACAGATATAGAAAGCTCTCGACCGAGTTCCATGCATTGAATGCAGCCCTATTACGGGACTCAGAGTATACTAGACAGTACATACATGTGAAGGTCTAGGTACACACATCGGGAGGTGTATCGTAAACGTTATGGCAATACTCTGTATGCTTGTGTGGCATAGCGATGGTGGTTCTATGCGGTAATGTGGTGTTATGATTTGGATTTCCGTGTGTCATTCAGCATAGGATATGCTTCCTTGTCATAATGTTAGAGACCATACGTGGAGAGTACTATGGGAAGTACCTTGATATGTTGGAGGTAGCTACATATATACTATGTTGGGTTAATCTACTAGGACGTAGATGGGTACGACGTGAGAATAGAGCCTTGAGTGTTGTTAACCCAAACAACCTAACAAATAAGAAAGCATAACTGAATGGTATATGTAGGGTTATTTTGTCTAGTCACCAGAACTTTTATGTTCTGACTCCCTCCTCATAACACACTCGCAGGTTGGGTTTATGACAAAGATAGGATAGCTTTGGATACTGATTAGACAATATTATTACTTCGGTAAGGCTATATTTGATTGTATTGTATTTTATCCATTCCACTGTAGATGTTTACTGAGCTTTGATATATTTATTATCTTCGTCTTTTCTGTAGGATGCCAGACAAGCCGACTCAAGCTTTGGTAGATAAGGATTTTTGAAAAAAAAAATCGGTATGTCGAAATTTGGGTTGGTACATCTAGTACCAGAGCATAGGTTTAGGATTCCTGTATAGATAGTGAGAGTATGTACTTGTATATTCTTATATAGTAAGAATAGTGTGTGTGTGTGTATATCTTTATACAAGGAAGAAGTTGAGCTATCAAGATTTGTACACTACAGAAAAAGGTAAAGGAAATTGAACCACTTAACAGTTTATTTGAGAAGGTGTCACAACACCAAAATAGTTAATCTGAAACGGTACTAAAATGTTGCAAAAAAATTTAGGAACACATTTAAGGTGTTGCATATTAGTATGTTGCAGATTATTGAAACACCTATATTACGTTTCAAATTGACAAATTGGAACACTTAACAAGTATTTCAGATTGGTTAGTTGAGATTCTTAGTCGGTATTTCTGATTAAAGGATTGAAACACTTAGTAAGTGTTGCAAATTGATAAACTGCAACACTTAATGTGTGTTTCAAGTTGGTAATCAGCAACACTTAATAAGCATTTCAAGAAGATAATTAGCAACACTTAATAAGCATTTCAAGACGATCACTGGCAACACTTACTAGGTGTTTCAAAATGACAACCAGAAACACTTGTTATATGTTTCAAACTGATAATTTATCACACCACTTATGTGTTACGAATTCAGGATATGGAAATTATTTTAAAATATACAATTGATACCTTCAGTAACATAAACAGAATCAATAATTTTCCATATTAAAAACTAAAAAAATATGAAAAGAGATTCCGTAAACAAATTTACCATAAATTAATTACCATAGAACAATGACAAACCATGTCTTCTTAAGAAAAAAGTACAAATATACCGCAATAAATCCAGGTTACATGACAAGTATAAGTTGATTCCTATCAACAATTTATAAAACAAGTAGCAGAACATATACAAAAGGTTCCATACACAAACGAATATGGTAAAGAAAAATTTGAAAACAAGCAACTAATGTGGTCCATTCATTGACGCAAGTGTAGTGTTTCTATGTTATCCCAAAACAAGATTATTTACCGATTGAGTATCAACACACTTTAGCACTTGTCTTTGCTACAACACGAGCTAAGATTCCTCGAGTACTTTAAGTGCTACCAGCATATTCAAGCCAAATTATCATGCTATAGCACAAGGATACCTTGTGCTAGCTAACTATAACATATATAATGGGGATTGATGCACATTGTCTTAGAAGTTCAGTTTATATCAATCTTAAATAAACAAACTTTCATTCTAGTTGTTGGTACCTTGTTCATAGGTTTCCCATAATCTAGAATGCCCATAGATTCTACATTGTTCCTCTCCATAGTCAACTTGATTTCCCTTCAAATAATAGAAAAGTACGCGTGCTGGCTACATGACTGCACATTTCATCATGATTGAATAATTAAGTTTCTTGAATAAAACATAGATCCGCCAAAACAAAAAAATATTATTCTACTTATCCTCAAAACATCATTTATACATTTTTTATAAAATTTCAAGCATGCTAGCTATGCAATAACATAAAGTTCATTATGTACTTTCAAGAATATTATGCTTAAGAACTTCAACATAGATCCTGAAAAGTTAAATTTAGTGGAAGATAAGTCTCTTTATAACAAGGCAGTGAAGTTTGCATCAACTATGAAAAGGATACCCTTCAGAATTTAATGTGGCTTGGGTTTCTATTTCTTTGTGATGTATATATTACCAGTACCTTCTACTCTTGTATGTAATAGCTACTTTGTGTTTAAATTTTTTGTTTTGCATTAGGAAATGACTACTCGAGTTGTAAAGAAATGTTTCTACTCTTGTATGTATTAGCTGGAACTATGTCATTCTAGTTATCATGTATAAGTTTTATTGGATAATAGATGTTTAATTGCAACAAGTGTGTTCCAAAGTCAGAACTTTCTTCAATTTGTTCCCAAAGTGAAACTAAATTGTTAAATTTACATTATTCACGTTACATTGACTCGGTACAGATACAGCGAAAGTATATGCTCCATCAATGGTTTAATAATTCAAAGTCAAAACTTATTATACATTACATGTACTAGATTAGAGTATCATCTGAGTTGCTAGATGCTTTATCCAGTAGTTTACCCAACTCAGGGTCTGCTATGATTCAGTTATACAACAGTATACTCTAAGCGTAAACATATGAAAACAAAAATGATACCTTTTTAGTCCTTCAATTCCTTTTGGATTTACATCAAAATAAAAAGGCATCCTATGTACACCACCGAAACCAATCCATCACTTCAGGCATCTCCTTTATCAAATTCTTTGTTAAAACTTGAAAATCCTTCAAACAAATAGCAACGATTAGAAGAAAAACAACTAACTTCTCTTCTTTATTTCATGATAGTTCTCATAATAATCTGTAGTATACAGTACAGGATGCTAAAACTACCAATCGTGGATATAAATGTAGATTAGATGATTTTCAATGCATCAGTAGTTTATTGCATAGAATTATTCATGAGATCAAAAGGATTATCGCCATAATTTACACATATGGCTTCTGGAAATCAAGAGGCTTTAACAGTTGGATGACCTGTTAAATCGATAACAAGTAAAATTGAAAATCAAACACGAATAAACTTGTAATATATTCATTTTTCATTCAAGTTAGATCAGTAGAACTATATATGTTTTTTTCTTCTTTTTTTTGATTCAAGTAAAAGCATTTGTGCTGCTTTCTAAACATCACTTGCAAAATCTCCTATTTTAGGCGTCATCCGCCATATCTTAAATCTAAACAAGGATAGCAGCCTGTAATCATCGCAGCTGGATTGATTTATCAAATATATACCCATTCATGTCTACATAAAAGTTATTACGCTTAAAAAACACTAAAAACGGCCTCTATGAAACCAAATAGATTATTGGTCGGCATGACTCCATCAAAGATACCATCATCTCCTTTTACGGTGACATCTAAATTGTTTTAATTACAAGCGATACCATAATTTCCAATATGAACAAAAAAATGTTTCAGTAATCCATTAACGGACGCAACCAACTCTAGAAGAATACACATCGGAGGATACAGATCTCGAAGAATTATTAACATACGCATCGTGTTAGTATAACTTTTGACGTGAACTGAACTACCTCGAAGCATACAAATCACATAAAGTAAGATTAAACTATACGATACCTTAGGCCTTTGAGAAGATCCGCAGGGAAAGGTCAAACAATAAATTTATTATATAAGAAAAGCTCAATAGTCGAGAAAGAATAATCGGAAGCGACAAGAACAAATAGAAGGGAGAACCTAATTTCGAGAGAAGCGGCCGGATCTTAACTTGGGGAACGGTTTTGTTTAAGTATAGATTAGCTGGCTGAGCCGCTAAACGGGAATAACGATGTAGTATCTTACTTGAGAATTAGAAATTTATTTCTAAATAATAATGGAATAAATGCAGAAACACTTAATTAAGCAATGAAACACTACATAACTATTGCAGACTTAGAAACACTACACAACCAATTCAGTATTAAAAAATCATGTGTTTTTTATTTATGCATTTGGTGTAGTGTTTACAAGATAATCAGATTTTTTTTTGAAAAATCGGTTCAACGGAAATTGTCGGGAAAGTGAATGGATTTCAAGTAATTATTGGAAACAATGGTACAACTAAGGAAAACGTTTAGAAAGGTAATGTAGACAGTCGGCTGACCCTTTTCTTTTATGTACTTGGGTTTAATCACCGCTGGAAATCGGAAAGGGGAATGGAACAAAAGCCAAAAAGGGTCGGGTCGACACAACAGATGGGTCGACACGCCCCGAAGATGGGTCAACCAACAAGCTTCCAGACCGCGGAAATAAACGAACGAAGCCTTTCAGCTTCGTCACTTTATTTCTTCCTCCCCCCACCTAGACAGCTGAACCTAATTTTCCCCCAACCTTACAATAGCCGCCATCGCTCCAAAACTCTACCATTTCTTGTAAATTTGGTACCAAAATGAAGCCCTCGACCTTCTCTATCCAAATATACAAATCTTTCTCACAAATTCGATGAATATTTTCCATGCCACCGAGACCCACTTTAGCCGCCTAATATCCCCAATTAAACCTCAGGAGATCGCTTGATACTCTAACTGCAAGAGTATAGTGCAAGCCTATGTGAGGTCTAGTGGATATTAGATATAGCTTGGGAGACCGATCAAGTTTGCATACTTTACTGGCGCCCCTTTGGAGCTGTTATTACATACTATGGGGTTATACGATATTCTCGACCATAATACGGTCGAGCAAACTTCTTATACAAGGTTAGCACATTTTTTTGATGTAAATATAAATTATAGAGAGGAAAATGGAGAGGCATTCTTTGAGTCTAAGGCAAAGGGGACACATGAGAGTCAGTTTGGGAGATCTTGGTATTAGTGGAGAGGGTTTGCACCAGGACGAAGTAGAGATGACTAGCTCGGCTGTGTTGGGGAGGATTTTTGTGGATGTTGAGCACAGAGCTTGGGAGATGGCGCATTTGCGCCCATTGGCTAGGGTGGTTATAACATTTTGTAGTACAACCTGACTGCTAGGATAGGCAATTTTGACTGGATTACTCCTATGGTTGGACAAACTACTTATGTTGTTTTTGTCGGGCTTGAGGTTAACTGGGCAAGAGCAATTATGGAGTATTTTGCTACCGATGTAGATACGAGGCAGTCTAATATTCCTTTTGGACATCTTTGGACAGTAGCATTTAGGCAGGCTGAGATCCTTTTAGGGAATGAGAGTTCCATCGCACAGTCTTATCCTCTTATAGATGCAGCCCTACTGACTAGGATGCACATTAAGTTGGCCGATCTTCAGGAGGAGGAGGCCCAACCTATGGAGCATGATAATGAGTTTGGTAGTGCTGGTGGTGAGTTAAAGGGTGGAGATGGAAAGGAACAATTTGACGGTGATAATGCTAAGGATGCAGGTCACCAAGATCCGGGAGGTTATCAGGACCAGGAGGAACATCAATTTAACGCAGAAGGTTTTCAACATGAGGCAGTGATTGAGTATCATCCTTGTGTAGGGTTCAGAGGCCAGTTTGCACCAAAGGAGGGATAGGGGAAGTACCAGTATTTTGATCCTCTGGTAGGATATAAGCAACAAGATGCAGAGTAGTACTAGGGAGGCGTCGGGTCTTCCCACTTAACATAGGACTCATGGCCAGTACTGGGATCATGCGATTTTGAGGACAGAACTGTAACACCCCATAATTTTAATAACACTAGAAGAGGATAAAGTAAATAATAATTAATTTAATATTCAGAATTAAGGGAAACGGACTGCGCTGCGCCATAGCGTTCATCTCAAAATTCTGGTCAAGATAGACATTTGGTTTGCGTAAAACGAACACTGTATGAGGAAGTCATGAAGGTTTGAAGTTTGTATATGCGCAGAAGAATTATATATATAATCAAAAAAATCATAAAATAGTTTGAAATCCGAAAATAAGGAGGCGGCAATTTTCCTGCCCTAAGGGAGTCGACCCCTAGGGGGGTCGACCCCCCTAAGGCTGAGGTGGCAATCGATTTCTAGGGGGTCGACAGCTATAAATAAAGGTCCATTTCTCTTGTTTTCTTCACTGGAAATCAGTGGAAGCCAAATGCTACCGGTACTTGAACTAAAATGAATCCTTTTTCTTCTACAACTATCAACTAAAGCTAATCAGTTAAAGATTCGAGTTTAGATCCGAGATTCAACACCAATAATTTATCTTCTATCTTCTAAAATCCAAACACTATGAGTGAGTTACTTTTAGATTTAAATGATTAGAAGTAAACGTGATATGATTGTGATTTGGATCAGTTATAAATTGTGAATATATGATATTCTTGGATCTTGAACTTTATTATGATAGATCTACCTTTATAGATCTAATTCACTTGTGGTTAATTTATCATGTCACCTTTATGGATCTTAACCTTTATCCATGTTTATGGTTAATCTAGATATCTCATTATTTGACAGTTAAAATCTTGTTTAGATCTAATTCTCCCTCTAGATCATTTTGTACCTATCATGTGGTGGTTAATTTAGATCTATCATCAATTGGACATATGAATCATTATGCAGAGCTATTCATGTCTATTAGGACATCCTTATTATGTTAGATCTACTTTTATCATCACCAGATCTACTTTTGTGTCCGCCTTATTATTATGCCAATTACATGTTTATGCCAGTATATATATATATATATACGCCAGCTATGTTAGAATAATCACTATTGTAATCTTCCTATCACCTTTCCCTTTTTATTGTTTATTGCCAGGCTACTCTCTAGACTAAGTATGCCGCCAAATATAAGAAAATGCGCTAGTTAGGGAAAGGGGGAAAATATTAGAATTGGCATAATTTGTATAATGAATATGAATTTGGACATATATTCACTATGAATAAAATTGGGTAAATGGGCATGAACACCTATAAGACATAGGTAATTAATTGGTTAAAATGCTTAGGATTATAGTAACTAGAAACTGTAACTGCACTTATGACACAAGGTTAGATTGCATTTGTGGTGGAAGTCTGCCCGGACCCGACCGGCATATCCAGTAACCGCAAATGTTGAATCTAATGTGAGCGGTCTAAGTGCACAAATACGAGACATGCTAAGACACGAGGTTAGGTCCAACTTGTGGAAGAAGTTTGCCCGGACCCGACTGGTATATCCAACATCCACAAGCTGTAGACCTAATGTGGGAGGTCTAGCCCATTATAAAACATAAATGGACATGGTAACGAATTAGAATACTTAAACTAGTTGAATCCATAGGGATTGTGTGAACATGAATATGAATAGGGGTTAAGTTAAGTATATCTGGGTTGGGCGAGTAATATTTAAATATAGGCCCACAAAACTTAACCAATTGGGGGTTATGTATTAAAGACACCTATAGGTAAGCATAACCAGTAGAAAGATTGAGGTTATATAATTAAAGACACTATTAGAGTAAATATAACCTGTGGAAAACATAGTGTGGGATACAAGACAAAGGGGAGAGCTTGTATCATATTGTGTGGGACCCGTTTCAGTCGGTAACCCGGAGTAGGTATCAAACAAGGTAGTTTGAACTAGGTCAGAGAAGGGGCACGCTTACTGAACTGATTGTAAGAGATCCAAATGAGGAGGACGGTGTGGGTGGCGCAAATCGACCGGGTCATGTGCGTGTATGGTCCGGGCAGAGGGAGTTAAGACGACCATGACACCTGTAGATATTGGGCTGTGCATATCTGAAACACCCCACCTCCGTTAGGGTCACTCACAAAGGGAATGCCCTAATTTTGGTGGAGGTTTATAAGTATAAGTCATAGATACACACGACAGATATAAATACACATATTTTTAAACAGTGGAAACAACAGCAACTTTTATTTCATCAAAATACGTGTTACACAAACCATACCATAATTGTCTTACAATACTTCCAAAAACATTACATTTCCATAACTGTCTTGATTATCAAAGAAGCATAAAACATAAAATAAAGCAACAAAATCCCTATAATGATATCCAAAGCCATGATCCAAGCCAAAGAGATCCAAACCATACATCCACTGTCTTCAAGCTTGCAAAAGAGTTTGACTAAGCTGAGTTGTTTCCTCCCTGTGGACCTGGGGGAGAAACGAAAGAAAAGAAGACGAAAAGAAAAACGGAGTCAGATATAAAGCCCGAGTAAATCTAGTGACTTTTCAGTATGTGAATAAGAAAAGGATATGATATACATAAACTGAAAACAGGATAGTATCATAACTAAGGAAGTGTAATATAGAATCGAACATACTATCGAACCCACACTATATCTCTGGATTTACTAGAATTACTCTAACCGGCACCCCATGCTGAGTGTGAAGTGATCCTTTTTGTTTTCTAAAGATCGGCTCCTATTCGTACGTGTGTCTTACGGCTACCCCAAAAAGTGTAGATACCTATGCTAGTCCCACTATGGGGTGTATCAAGACCCATGGTGGCGGCCCCGACACAATTACTAGAAGGCATAGGATATACTACTGGTGCCCCCAGTGCCCTGCTTGTCTGCTCCGGAGTGTGTGCACGAACGCACACCGTTAGACCTACACTGTGCACCCAACAATTGCCGTTATTTGACCGCTTACAATTAGCCCAGTAATCGTGCCCCACCCAGCCTAGTTTCAGGGTACCGTTGATACCTAAGTTGGGTTACTGCTGAAATGGGTCCCTACGTTACCAGGGTTTTCTTGTCAACATGTTAAGTGGTTAAGTGTTTGTATATACCTAACCCCACCCATCAATATTTGTTAACATGTTGAATCTTTGGTTAAGTGTTTTCAGTTGACTTAACCCTACCACCTGTCCTTTGCCTTTTAGAGCACCGACCACTCACATTAGACATATATCACTACGGTTACTGGATGTGCCGGTTGGTTCCGGGCAGGTTTACACCGTAGTTCAGTCTAACCTCGGGTCTTTATTGGGCTCAATGTTTAACCACCCACATTAGATAGGTATTATTGTGACTACTGGACAGCCGGGCGGGTCCGGGCAGGTTTATGTCACAACTCAATCCAACCTCGGGTCAAACATGTCGTCTTTTCTAGATTTACATATTTCATTATTTATGTAAATGTCATGTCGTCTTTTAATTTGGGTATAACAATTTATACCGCTAAAATGTCACAGTCATTGGCACGAGCCAAACATGCCAACATATTTATTTATATCATGTTTTACACCCAACGCTATTACCCCCGTTTGTACGTACTAATGTTGGGCTCGACACAATTCAGCCCATCTTGATAAATGTGAGAAAAGGGGAAATCCAGAACATATAATATTTTATATGATACATAGAAGGTGTAGCGCATGAACTTGCAAATTGGCGTTAACATAAACATTGGATCATGTGAACTTGCATTCAAAATTGGCATACAACTAAATAGGTGTCACATAGGATGGCATATGTAGACTTATACAAACTTGGGTTTTAACATATTAACTTGGCATAATGTCGAACACAAAACTAGCATGTTGTAAATTAACCCAAAAATGTCCAAATCTAATATATAGTCTATTTCCACATGAACTTGCATAGTTTATGTAGCCCAAACTGCATTTAACATAGTTCTAATCATACATGTAATGAATCTAAGATGTATACATAAGTTTTGAGTCATGTAGCATAAAGGATCTCAGATCTAGGGTGTGTTTACATAAGTATATGGCCCATGATATCAACATAAACATAAAGGGGATATTAACATAAACATGAGAAGGATCTAATCATAGACTTTGCCACAAACTTGCAATTACCATTACTTTCATATACAAACGTATAATAAACTTGCATCGATCCATTTATTGAAACACCCCACCTCCGTTAGGGTCACTCTCAAAGGGAATGCCCTAATTTTGGTGGAGGTTTATAAGTATAAGTCACAGATATACAAGACAGATATAAGAACACATATTTGTAAACAGCGGAAAAACAACAACTTTTATTTCATAAAAGCAAATACGTGCTACAACAACATCACCATAATTGTCTTACATCTTTTCCAAAAACATAACATAACACTTTCATAATCTGTCTTGATTACATCATTTAAAGAAGCATAAATAAAACATAGATAAACTGCAAAAGCCCCATAGTGGTTGTCCAAAGCCATAGTTCAAAACGAAAGAGTCCAAGCAATACATTTCTCTTCTTCAAGCTGGATGTTAAGGCTGGTCAAGCTGCAGTGTTCCCTCCCTGTGGACCTGGGGGGGGGGGAAACGGAAGAAAAGAAGACGAAAGAAAAGTAGAGTCAGACATAAAGCCTGAGTAAGTCTAGTACTATTCTGTCTATGAATAAAGAACTGGGTATGATAAGTATAAACAAGAAGTGGGAAAGCACTATAAACTTGGTTAAGTTGTCTAGGGTCGAATATACTATCGTACCCCCTGTTAATCTCTGAACCCATATAAACTAGTTTCCAACTGGCACCCCATAATCAGGGTGATGTGATCCATTCTATGATGATCGGCTCCTACTCGCATAGTTACATGTGTCTTACGGCCCCCGATGTTGTAGTTACCTATGCTGGTCCCACCATGGGGTGTATCAAGTCCCATGGTGGCGGCCCGACACAATCCTAGAATGCACAGGTATGCTACTGGTGTCCAGTGCCTTATTTTTCTGCGCCGGAGTGTGTGCACGCCCGCACCCCGTTAGAACCTACACTGCTACACCACCGCCGTCGATTTGACCTCTTACAATCAGCCCAGTAATCGTGCCCCACCCTGCCTAGTTTCAGGGTTTCCTGATACACCTTCTAGGGTTACCGCTGAAAAGGGTCCCCCGTTACTAGGTTTTCTATCTCTAACCACATGCTAAGTTGGTTAAGTGTTTTCTAACCTAACCCCACCAGTCCGTTTTAGTTTAGCTTGTTCCATTTTGATTAAGTCTTTAGTTCACTTAATCCTAACAATCCTGACTCAGCCTTAATTGTCTTATTAAGGCCCTGACCTCTCACATTAGACAGGTATTGTTGTGGCTGCCTGTTGCCGGTTGGTTCCGGGCAGTCTTACACCACAACTCAGTCTAACCTCGGGTCCTTATTGGGCTCCATGTTTAACCTCCCACATTGGATAGGTATTGTTGTGACTACTGGACAGCCGGGCGGTTCCGGGCAGGTTTACATCACAACTCAATCCAACCTCGGGTTAAACACATCGTATGTTCTACATTTACATATTTTGTCTTTCTTCTTTATTTCCTTATATGTAAATATTTGCGGCCCATTAAGTTAATGGTGTAAAGGTTACACCAATCATGGGCCCAACCCATACTTGAATTTGGGCCCTTCTATTTTATATTTTCATTCATTAGTGATTTTAACCCAACGTTATTTTCTCCCGTTTAACACGTCCGTTTATTATATATGTGTTGGGCTTAGCCTTTTAAAGCCCAACTTAGCCATGCGAAAAGGGGAGGCTTAAAGCGTGACTACATACACAAAAGGGGAAGGTGAGCGCATGAACTTGCAACATGACGTTGGAAATACAAAATAGAAACTGGTGTACTTGCATAGTAATGACATATACTTTGGTCATAAAGCATAGGTGACATGAATCAAACCATGTAAACTTGTAGTTAAGATAAGAATATCACTATTGACACATGGGCTTAACTACAACATAAACCTATACTTTTATTCAGGCATAATGTCAAACATAAACAAATCATGTTCATAAGGTTTCTACATGTTTACAAAGGGGATTACTTTTGTTACTAATACAAAAGCATAGTTCAACTTAATCATGATTTAAGTCTAATCACATAACGATGGTACAAATATACTTATGCATAAATATTCCTAAACATGGTGTTTACTTTATTCAAGCAAACTTGCAAAAAGGGATTTTTGAGTCTAACCTAGCCATGTCTCACATATGTCATCATAAAATTCTTGTTAACAATATGGATTTCAATTATGCAAAATATCAATCATAGCCTAGTCATATCCATAAGTTGCAAATAGGTTTTCTAGTACAAAAGCATGGCTTAATACATGATGCCAAATTTTCAACATAATTTCATATGGATTATGATAACCCAAACTTATTCCAATTACTTCACAAAAATGATGTTTGTATAAAAATACACATTAGGATGGCATAATAGCAAAGCCCCAAACTTGCATGAATTTTAATTAATCAACTACATACATGTAGCTTCAACAAGGATTGCATAATTTGCGAATATTCCAAACGTATACTTGCATAGAACTACCGCATGTAGTTCTTTATAACATAATATGAGGATATCCAAACGTATACAATATTCCAAATCGATAAGAATCATAGTAACGCACAAATTATGAATTGTTTATCACCACAATCAAGTATACAAACCAACACAGTTATTTGTTCATACCAAAGTAATACTCTACTTACAATTGTATGGCGAATTCTCCAATTTAGGGATTTGGAGATACGATTCCTTGTTGAATTGATTTGATTTAGGTTGCTTTATGCTTTAGAATTTGCCTCCTAATCCTCTCTCCAATTGGCGGCTACCCCTAGTCGTTCCTCAGCAACATGGCGGCTTTGTTCTTATTTTTGAATGAATAGATTAGGGTTAGTCTAGGGTTGTTTTTATAGGGGTAATGAACTGATTAGGGCCATTGATGTTGCTTGGATTGATCGTAGCCATTCATTCGATAGAGAGACCAATTAGAGCCTGCCACCTAGCCCTAATGACAAAGCAAGCTTCTGAAAATCGGCCAAACACAGACCTGGCCAGCCAGGGCTAGACCAGACCTGGCCAGCAGGTCATTTTTGACCTGGGCGCACTTGGCAGGTGCGCCAGGTCAAAAATGTACTGGCGCACTTCACAGGTGCGCCAGTTCATTTTTGTTCTGGCGCACTTCCCAAGTGCGCCAGTGCATTCTGACCCTTCTCCGGTTTTTCGCCCAACTTCGTTCGTCCATAACTTCTTCATACGATATCCGTTTTTCGAAAACTCGGACTCTATTTCGCGTATTTTTCCGAGACGAACGCAATGGCGTATCCCGTTTCCCTTAGTTCTTTGATTTGAAATTAATTATACTTTAATTTGTGAGTTGCACAGTTATAGAATTCACGGGGTGTTACATTCTCCCCCACTTAAAAGGATTTCGTCCCCGAAATCTTCAAGTTAGAAGGAATGTATATCCTAACATCCAATCATCCATCTACTCATCCATCAAACACGAGCATCCATTGTCCTTAAAAGACTTCTAATGCTTCATGATCATATGCGAAGTGTGTGTGTACATGTACTTATCTAATGCAAAATCAGGCGGTCTACTGATCCAGTTGACCTCCTTAATGCGAATTATGTAAGTGCCATGAATCCATTATGTATGCAAATTTTCCTATTCATGATTCTACATGAGTGCACAATCATTCATTACAAATGCAACATCCATATGACAACACATTAAAGTTCAACCATATACGAATGCAAACATATATGCATATGCAATATGAAGTGACTGAGCCGATCTAAAACCTAGATTGTGTGTGTATATGCAACCACGAGCAACCACTAGCAATCACTTGCAACCACTTGCAACCATCATCCATAACATGTTCCAATTACATGTTTCCATCCAAAGGGTTTCTACCTAAAAGATAAGGTCGAGGAAATATACCTAAAAAGATAGATAAAAGCGCAACTTAAGGAAAAGGAAAGATCAAGGATGTACCCTCGAACAGAAAAGGGTAGGCTGTACGGATTCTAGCTTCAGTTTCCCAAGTCGCGTCTCCCTCGGCGTCGCTCCACTGAACTTTGACGAGATTGACTTCGCGGTTGCGTAGCTTCTTCACTTCCTTTCCTAAGATGCGGGTTGGAACTTTTCTTATGGTTGCTTCGCGTTCCACTTCGGCCTCTTCGAGGATATTTGGCTCTACCACTTCAGCAGACTCATGTAGACATTTTCGGAGATGTGAAACGTGAAAAACGTTGTGATCTCCGGCCAATTTTTCGGGTAGCTCTAATCTATGGGTCATTTTCCCAATTGTTCCTATCTAAAGGTATAGTCGAATGATAGAAGCAAGTAAAAACCTTGTGCCCATTAGGCAATGTCAAAACTGAAAACCTATGCCACATATATATTGATTAGGAGAAGAACTCTCTAAGCATCAGCCCCGAAGACCGAAATCAACATCAGACTGACACCCAAAGAGTTACTCAACCCAACCACCATATATGATTCTAGGAAACTAAGCATGATGGACTCCTTTTAGGTCACAAGGGAGTCCCTTCCTAAGACCAATCTGTATCCTATAAAACCCAAAAACTTTAGTCCAATCAATGAACACCCTTGAGCCCCAACATGTGTTACTAACAGATGAGTCATATTCCCTATGTGGTTTGCAACAGAAATTGGATTGAGAATGGGACCGAGAGGATATACAGAAAAGATACCATGCAAGTAAGCTCTACAGGAAGAGAGGGATCAAGGATATACTCTTAAGAAGAGATATTATGCACGAATCTAGTCTTCAATCTTCTAAGTCGCATTTCTTGAGCTTAACTCCATTATGCTTTGTCCGTCGTTAACTTCACAATTTCGTAGCTTCTTAATTCTTGTTTCCAAAATATGAGTTGGAACCTATTTCACTGTTGCCTCTCGTTCCTCTTTCACTTACTCTACTTCTATTATTCTTGGCTCAATCCTAACTGCGTACTCATGGTTCCATGCAAGCTCTCCAAAATTCACTAGTGAATCTTGGATCTTGTTAACTTACTATAAGGTATTCCACATAGATGAATTATCTCTAGAAAATAAACAAATGTCAACTATGTTGCCAAATGTACTTACTAAGGTGATTCTCCACAACTCATTCATAAGCGAAATGAACTTTCTGCCTTAGTGGCGAACACTACTGGAGCGCCCTATTCTGAAATGCTCCTCCTAATGAACCCCCTTCTCTAGAAGCTCTTTAATCTGTTTACTGAGCTCTTTTCTTTCTCGTGGAGCCATGTGTCTAACGGGCAACGCAACGGGCTTTGCATTATCTACAAGATATATGCGGAAGTCTATTTCCCGCTTCGGAGGCAAGCCCTTCACCTCTTCGAAGACATCCGGATATTCCCGGACCACTCTAACTAATTGCAAATTTTCAACAGAGGCATCTAGCGATTCAAGATAACTAAGCATAACCGCATACGAGGGATTACAAGAAATTTCCAAAGTATTACCGAGCTGGGTTAGGAGCCTAACAACCCTTTTCTCACAATCAAGGATGGCCCCATTACTGGATAGCCAATCCATACCCAAAATCAAACCATAACCCGAAAAGCCCAAAACAAAGGCACTACATTGAAATTCTACACTTAGAATAGAAATTTTCAATCCCAAACAGATCATAGACAAATGAGCTGGGCCCCCAATTGGGTTTGAAACAATTAAGGGGTCCTCTACCATACTAGTTTTTAGGTGCAGAGATTCTACTAAAGCAGACGAGATAAAGGAGTGTGATGCGCCAGAATCAAATAAAGTGCGAACGGGGTGATCATAAAGATAAACTACACTTTCTACAGAAGTATTTATACCTCGCTGCTGCAGAGGTGGCGCTTCCAGCACATGAACCTGTGCCCCAGGGGTGGATCCAGCCCTCTGCCCCTGTCCTCGTTTCTTTGGGCAGTCCTTAGCCCTATGGCCTGTCTCACCGCAAGAAAAGCACCCACCATTCTCCTTGGCCTTCTTTTTCCGGCAGTCCTTTACTAAGTGCCCCACTTTGCCACAGAAATTGCACTTCCTCTTCTCTTTGTTGCCTTTCCCGCCTTTCTTAAAGTCTGTCTTCTTAGGCTGCAAACCCTCTTTCTTCCCTTGAGAGCTTTCTGCCTTTGTGTCCTTCTTGCCCTTATCCTCTTCATTCAGCAATGCCATTTGCACCAATCTTTCATACGTGGCCCCCATGGGTATATGTGTCATGGCCAAACTGTGTAATGGCTCATTTAACCCTTTAACGAAACGGAGAGCCTTCTTGTGCGGGGTGTTGACTAGGTCAAGTCCAAACCTAGCCAGCTCATCAAATTGATTCTCATACTCTCTGACAGTCCTGTCTCCTTGCTTAAGAAATAAGAATTTTTTCCAACTGCAGACTCCTTTCTGCATCTGAGAGAAATTTAGTCTCAAACCTTGCCCTAAAGTCCTCCCATGTCTCCACTGGTCTTTCAGCATTAGTGACTTCCCACCAGTAGGAAGCCTCGCCCTTCAATAGCCATACTGCCAATTGTACTTTTTGTCTATCTTCTACCTCAAAGATGATGAATAGGTCCTCCGTTTCTTTCAGCCAATTTCTAGCTGCTACGAAGGACTCAGTTCCATGGAAATCCTTTCCTCCCATAGCTTTAAAATCTTTACATATCTTGGCAAAAGTGTTCCCCCGAGGAGGAGGTGGAGGAAAAGGTGCCGCTGCTGCTGGATGATTTCCTTCAGCTGGGGGAGGAGGAACGGTAGGACCTGGCTGAGTGGCCCTTGCTTCTAAGAACCGTCTAAACCAACCAGGTATTGGCACCCCTTCCGGCAAGTTAAGATCTTCGGACATGCTGAAACAAAAAGGATAGATTCAAAACGAAGGATAAGAGATAGTACCTATGGCTTTGGGGAGTGGACTTTGCCTTTTTAAAATAATATTTTTCTTTTAAAAATGCTTCTTTAAATTTCCTTTTTGAAAATAATTTTTTCAAAACTTTTTATCCTATCTGGTAAACCTATGCTCTGATACCAAGTGAAACACCCCACCTCCGTTATGGTCACTCTCAAAGGGAATGCCCTAATTTTGGTGGAGGTTTATAAGTATAAGTCACAGATATACAAGACAGATATAAGAACACATATTTGTAAACAGCGGAAAAACAACAACTTTTATTTCATAAAAGCAAATACGTGCTACAACAACATCACCATAATTGTCTTACATCTTTTCCAAAAACATAACATAACACTTTCATAATCTGTCTTGATTACATCATTTAAAGAAGCATAAATAAAACATAGATAAACTGCAAAATCCCCATAGTGGTTGTCCAAAGCCATAGTTCAAAACGAAAGAGTCAAAGCAATACATTTCTCTTCTTCAAGCTGGATGTTAAGGCTGGTCAAGCTGCAGTGTTCCCTCCCTGTGGACCTGGGGGGGGAAACGGAAGAAAAGAAGACGAAAGAAAAGTAGAGTCAGACATAAAGCCTGAGTAAGTCTAGTACTATTCTGTCTATGAATAAAGAACTGGGTATGATAAGTATAAACAAGAAGTGGGAAAGCACTATAAACTTGGTTAAGTTGTCTAGGGTCGAATATACTATCGTACCCCCTGTTAATCTCTGAACCCATATAAACTAGTTTCCAACTGGCACCCCATAATCAGGGTGATGTGATCCATTCTATGATGATCGGCTCCTACTCGCATAGTTACATGTGTCTTACGGCCCCCGATGTTGTAGTTACCTATGCTGGTCCCACCATGGGGTGTATCAAGTCCCATGGTGGCGGCCCGACACAATCCTAGAATGCACAGGTATGCTACTGGTGTCCAGTGCCTTATTTTTCTGCGCCGGAGTGTGTGCACGCCCGCACCCCGTTAGAACCTACACTGCTACACCACCGCCGTCGATTTGACCTCTTACAATCAGCCCAGTAATCGTGCCCCACCCTGCCTAGTTTCAGGGTTTCCTGATACACCTTCTAGGGTTACTGCTGAAAAGGGTCCCCCGTTACTAGGTTTTCTATCTCTAACCACATGCTAAGTTGGTTAAGTGTTTTCTAACCTAACCCCACCAGTCCGTTTTAGTTTAGCATGTTCCATTTTGATTAAGTCTTTAGTTCACTTAATCCTAACAATCCTGACTCAGCCTTAATTGTCTTATTAAGGCCCTGACCTCTCACATTAGACAGGTATTGTTGTGGCTGCCTGTTGCCGGTTGGTTCCGGGCAGTCTTACGCCATAACTCAGTCTAACCTCGGGTCCTTATTGGGCTCCATGTTTAACCTCCCACATTGGATAGGTATTGTTGTGACTACTGGACAGCCGGGCGGTTCCGGGCAGGTTTACATCACAACTCAATCCAACCTCGGGTTAAACACATCGTATGTTCTACATTTACATATTTTGTCTTTCTTCTTTATTTCCTTATATGTAAATATTTGCGGCCCATTAAGTTAATGGTGTAAAGGTTACACCAATCATGGGCCCAACCCATACTTGAATTTGGGCCCTTCTATTTTATATTTTCATTCATTAGTGATTTTAACCCAACGTTATTTTCTCCCGTTTAACACGTCCGTTTATTATATATGTGTTGGGCTTAGCCTTTTAAAGCCCAACTTAGCCATGCGAAAAGGGGAGGCTTAAAGCGTGACTACATACACAAAAGGGGAAGGTGAGCGCATGAACTTGCAACATGACGTTGGAAATACAAAATAGAAACTGGTGTACTTGCATAGTAATGACATATACTTTGGTCATAAAGCATAGGTGACATGAATCAAACCATGTAAACTTGTAGTTAAGATAAGAATATCACTATTGACACATGGGCTTAACTACAACATAAACCTATACTTTTATTCAGGCATAATGTCAAACATAAACAAATCATGTTCATAAGGTTTCTACATGTTTACAAAGGGGATTACTTTTGTTACTAATACAAAAGCATAGTTCAACTTAATCATGATTTAAGTCTAATCACATAACGATGGTACAAATATACTTATGCATAAATATTCCTAAACATGGTGTTTACTTTATTCAAGCAAACTTGCAAAAAGGGATTTTTGAGTCTAACCTAGCCATGTCTCACATATGTCATCATAAAATTCTTGTTAACAATATGGATTTCAATTATGCAAAATATCAATCATAGCCTAGTCATATCCATAAGTTGCAAATAGGTTTTCTAGTACAAAAGCATGGTTTAATACATGATGCCAAATTTTCAACATAATTTCATATGGATTATGATAACCCAAACTTATTCCAATTACTTCACAAAAATGATGTTTGTATAAAAATACACATTAGGATGGCATAATAGCAAAGCCCCAAACTTGCATGAATTTTAATTAATCAACTACATACATGTAGCTTCAACAAGGATTGCATAATTTGCGAATATTCCAAACGTATACTTGCATAGAACTACCGCATGTAGTTCTTTATAACATAATATGAGGATATCCAAACGTATACAATATTCCAAATCGATAAGAATCATAGTAACGCACAAATTATGAATTATTTATCACCACAATCAAGTATACAAACCAACACAGTTATTTGTTCATACCAAAGTAATACTCTACTTACAATTGTATGGCGAATTCTCCAATTTAGGGATTTGGAGATACGATTCCTTGTTTAATTGATTTGATTTAGGTTGCTTTATGCTTTAGAATTTGCCTCCTAATCCTCTCTCCAATTGGCGGCTACCCCTAGTCGTTCCTCAGCAACATGGCGGCTTTGTTCTTATTTTTGAATGAATAGATTAGGGTTAGTCTAGGGTTGTTTTTATAGGGGTAATGAACTGATTAGGGCCATTGATGTTGCTTGGATTGATCGTAGCCATTCATTCGATAGAGAGACCAATTAGAGCCTGCCACCTAGCCCTAATGACATAGCAAGCTTCTGAAAATCGGCCAAACACAGACCTGGCCAGCCAGGGCTAGACCAGACCTGGCCAGCAGGTCATTTTTGACCTGGGCGCACTTGGCAGGTGCGCCAGGTCAAAAATGTACTGGCGCACTTCACAGGTGCGCCAGTTCATTTTTGTTCTGGCGCACTTCCCAAGTGCGCCAGTGCATTCTGACCCTTCTCCGGTTTTTCGCCCAACTTCGTTCGTCCATAACTTCTTCATACGATATCAGTTTTTCGAAAACTCGGACTCTATTTCGCGTATTTTTCCGAGACGAACGCAATGGCGTATCCCGTTTCCCTTAGTTCTTTGATTTGAAATTAATTATACTTTAATTTGTGAGTTGCACAGTTATAGAATTCACGGGGTGTTACATTTATGCCACAAATCAATACACCAAAAATAATCGCGATAGAAACATTACAATACACAAGATCTACATCATTATAATGATACAATTCTATTCCTAATTACATCGTATCACACCATAATTTTATTCAGATTCTGAAAGACCACTATACTTACAACGTGTGACAAGGTCTTATTTTCTAATTTCTGTTTTCTGAATTTGGAGGTGCTCTCCTTTGGGTAGCAATTTGTTGATTGATTTGATTAGACTTTAATTTGTGAATTTCAATTTTATAGAATATACGGGGTGTTACAATATCAGCAAAGGGTTGCCATTTTAGGACATGATACATCCTACGGTGGGGCCAGCACAGAGTATCTACGCGGATTAGGGAGCCGATCGATTAGGGTAGTAGTTAGGGTATATTTGGATGTATGCCTAAGTCTACCACCTTATAGTGGAAGGGATTATCTTATTTTTTTTATACTAGTAATAGTGCAGAGTAATCTTTAGGGAAGCATATACACTATATCTGTTACCTTGTCATGTTTACCTTTTATGTAGTTTTCTCTTTCTCTCTCTTATCCACTTTATATGCATGTTATGCTACTTTTATTTATTTACTTGCTAAAGTAACTGGACTCGCCAGACTTTATGTCTGACCCTTTTTGTTTCCTCTTCTTTCTTATGTCCCCCACTCCCCCGTTCTCAGGGCGGGAACACTCAGGCTTGACCGTGGTTATGCTTACATTTTGTTAGAGCTGCTAGATGTATGACTCAAGCCCCTATCCTTGTTGTTATGGCTATATTATGTTTGGGAATTTTGCTTCTTTCATGTATTCTGATGTTTTAAAGTACAAGACAATAGTTTTTATATTGTAATGGTTTTTGTGTATTTCAGATATGTGATGTTTTTGAACCACGATGCTTTATTATAAATGAAGTTTTAATTCCACTATCATTTAATATCTTTCTTGTAATATTTCTGTTTCTGTTTACCTTTAACGCTTCACGAAATTTAATGCATTCCCTTTGTGAGTGACATTAACGGACGTGGGGTGTCACACTTGGAGATGAATGTTACCAGGTTAGATAAAAAAATTTGAAAATTATTTTCAAAGTGGGTTTAAATGAAATCATTTTCAAAAAGAAAAGTCTGTTTTGAAAAAAACACTCCCCATAAAGCCATAAGTAATATCTTTCAATCCCTTGTCTGAATCTCTTTCCTTTTCTTTTTCAGCATGTCTGAGGAACCCAATATTCCAGAGGGCATTACGATACTAGGATGGTTCCGTTGGTATCTGGAGGCCATGGCGCCTGCCAAAGGCCAAGGAAACGTTCCTCCCCCAGCTGCACTCGTTGTTCCTCCTCCTCCTCCGCGTGTAGACAACTTTTCCAAGATCTGCAAAGATTTCTATGCTATGGGAGGAAAGCCATTCAATGGAACCAAGACATTTGTAGAGGCAAGGAATTATCTCAAGGAGACCGAGGACTTGTTTGTAATGTTTGAAGTACAAGATCAAAGGAAGATTCAGTTAGCCGTCTGGCTACTGAAAGACGAAGCTTGTTTTTGGTGGGAAGTTACCCAAGATGGACGATCGGTAGAGACATGGGATAATTTTAGGCAAAGATTCGAAATGAAATTTCTGTCCCAAGCTGCGAAAACCATGCAAATAGAGAGGTACTTAGCACTCAAACAAGGAAAATTGACGGTTAAAGAGTATGTGAACAAATTCAACCAGCTAGCGAGGTTTGGATTAGAATTGGTGGACACTCTGCATAAGAAGGCTTTGCAGTTTTTCAAAGCACTTAGTGAGCCCCTTCATGGGTTGGATATGTCCCATATTCCAATGGGAGCTACTTTTAAAAGGCTTATTGATACGGCCTTGATGTATGAGGAAGAGAAAGGAGAAAAGAAGGAAGTAAAGGCTAAGGAAACAACGCAAAACAAGAAGATTTGGCCCAAGAAGGGACAACAACAACAACAGCAACAAAAGAAAGGCGAAAAGAATGACAAGGCTAAGGATAAGAGGAAGTGTCACAACTATGGGCGAGTAGGTCACTTGGTGAAGGACTATAAGTAACAGGGACAAGGTCAGATGGCAGGAACTTCTGGATGGCAGGTGCATGCTCTCACGATCAGTGCTCCTGATAGAGGTAGAGAAATTTCTACGGAAGGCTTAATTTCTCTTTAAAACCATCATGTTGAACACTTTTTAATTCTGGCGCTTCACATTCATTTATATCTAGTTTTGTGGTTGAATCTCTGCACTTAGTTACCAGTATGGTAGTGGATCCCGTAGCTGTCTCAAACCCCATTAGTGGTTCGGCTCATTTATCAATGATTTGTCGGGGTTTGAGAATATCTGTGTTAGGCGTCAAGTTTGAATGCGACGCGTTTGTGCTTGGTTTTATGGGTTATGGTTTTATCTATGGATGAATTGGTTAACCACGTATGGTGCCATTCTAGATTGTGAGAGGAGGGTCAATAGACTTTTGACTTGCCATGGGAGGACTTTCGAGATTTCTTATGACCCGCAAGGGTCGGTTATGCTTAGTTTCCTAGAGTCTCTTGATGCATCTATAGATGATCTGCAATCTGTTCCAATAGTCTGAGAATATTCTAATGTTTTAGATGACGTACGGGGTTTACCTCCAATGCGCGAGATCAATTTTCGTATACATCTGGTGGACAATGCAAAGCTAGTTGCATTACCAGTGCACCATATGGTTCCGAGGGAAAGGAGGGAGCTGAGTAAACAAGTAGGGGAGCTACTTGAAAAAGGATTTATTAGGCGAAGCATATATGAATGGGGTGCTTCAGTAGTGTTTGCGACTAAGGCGGATGGTTCGCTTCGTTTGTGTGTGGACTATAGAGAATTGAATAAACTCACTAAGAACAACAGTCACCCACTTCCGAGGATAGATGACTTGTTTGACCAGCTTGTTGGAGTCTCGGTAAACTCTCAGTTAGACTTGGCCACGGGTTTTCATCAATTGAGGGTGGATGAAGACAGTATAGATAAGACCGCTTTTAGGACTCTGGATGGTTTCTCTAAGTGGCTAGTTATACCTTTTGAGTTGAAAAATGCACCCGCCTATTTTGTTGATCTAATGAGTAGGGTGTTTCGGGAGTTTCTAAATAAATCTGTCATGGTCTTTATTGATGATATCTTGATCTTCTCCAAGAGCGAAGAAAAGCATGCCCAACATTTGAGAGAAGTTTTGAAAAATCTTTGTGCGCATCAGCTTAAGGC
Organism: Allium sativum; assembly: GCA_030737875.1. Taxonomy (NCBI): domain Eukaryota; kingdom Viridiplantae; phylum Streptophyta; class Magnoliopsida; order Asparagales; family Amaryllidaceae; genus Allium; species Allium sativum. The sequence continues at coordinate 394,831,992 of CM060910.1, forward strand.
AAAGTTCTCCAAATGCCATTTTTGGAGAAAAGAGGTGAGATTCTTAGGGCGTGTAGTCTCCAAAGAAGGGATAGCTATAGATCCTGCAAAGGTAGTTGCAGTGCAAGGTTGGAAAATTCCGAAAAATGCAACAGAGGTGAGAAGCCTTCTTGGATTGGCAGGCTATTATAAGAAGTTCATTAAGGACTTCGCAAAGATATCAGCCCCACCCACCAGGCCGACAAAGAAGAACTTGGCATTTTCATGGGATATAGATTGTGATGTGGCTTTCCAACGACTGAAGAGGGCTCTAAAAACAGCCCCAGTCTTGATCTTGCCTGATGGGAATAAAGTGTTAATAGTTTACACTGATGCGTGTGGTACTGGGCTTGGTGCGGTTCTGATATAAGAAGGAAAGGTAGTGTGTTATGGGGATAGATAGTTGAGAGTTCATGAGAAGAATTATCCCACCCTTGATTTAGAGCTGGCTGCCATAGTATTCGCGCTCAAGACATGACGTCATTATTTACTTGGAGAGAAGTTCGAGTTATATACCGATCATAAATCTCTCAAGTATCTGTTCTCATAGAGGGACCTTAATTTAAGGCAACAAAGGTGGATGGAGTTCCTAGCTTCTTATGATTTTGAAATCGCTTATACCCCAGGCAGGGGTAATGTGGTGGGCAATGCACTAAGTAGGCAGAGGATGGCTTTAAGTCCTCTATTTGTGGAAAGGAAGAGCTTGGAGTTCATATCAACTTTTGATTTTAGACCCTCCAAAGAGATTTTGCCTGATTTATTTGCATCACTAGAAATACGACCAACTCTTACGGGTCTGATAGGAGCTTTGCAGCGGGATGACCCATAGATTTTAGACATCATGGATAAGCTCAGAAAAGGGGAGACTTATAGTCACCTTAGTAGATATTCCATAGATGAAAAGGGTGGTTGAGACAAGATGGAAGGCTTTGTGTTCCTCAAACTGGAAGCTTGATAAAGACAGTCCTAGAAGAAGCCCATCGTTCTAAGATGACTATTCATCCAGGCAGCGATAATATGTACAAAGACATGAAGAGGGTTTTCTTTTGGGTTGAGATAAAGAAAGATGTCGCAGAGTTTTTTTCTCATTGTTTAGTTTGCCAGCAAGTTAAAGCTGAACAAAAGAAGCCTGGTGGTCTACTTCATCCTTTGGAGGTTCCACAGTGGAAGTGGGAGAGCGTCACCGTGGATTTCATAGATGGTTTTCCTAGATCGAAGAAAGGCAACACCAGTATCTGAGTTGTGGTGGATAAACTCATTAAGAGCGCTCATTTCATTCCAGTTAAGAGTAAGTGGACGGCATCATGGTTTCCAGCAATTTACGTTTGTGAAATAGTCCGTCTTCATGGAGTACCTTCCAACATCATAAGCGATCGTGACCCCATCTTCACCAATGAATTTTGGAGGAGCTTGCAAGAAGCATTAGGTACACGATTGTGTTTGAGCACCGCTTATCATCTTCAGACCAATGGAAAGACGGAGAGAGCGAACAGAATTCTTAAGGATCTTTTAAGGTTGTGTATCCTAGACTTCGGAGGGACTTGGGAAGAACATCTTCCTCTGGTAGAGTTTGCCTACAATGACAGTTATCAAGCTAGCATCGGCATAGCACCCTACGGACGACCCTGTAGTTCACCAACTTGTTGGTGGGAATCTACAGAAAGGTTATTACTTGGACCAGATATGGTTAGAGAAACATCCGAAAAGATTGACCATATTCGACGACGAATGAAGACAGCTCAAGATAGGCAGAAATCCGATGCAGACAAGAGAAGAACTGACATCGAATTTGAAGTAGGAAACTTAGTTTTTATTAAAGTATCACCTCTGAGGAATGTGGTTCACTTCGGATCTGTAAGAAAGTTCGCCCCAGAATTGTGGGACCATTTCCCATAACCTAAAGGATCGACCAAATGACATATAGAGTAAAGCTACCAGAAAATCTGTCCGGCGTTCATAATGTTTTCCACGTTTCTCATATAGGGAAGTGCTTGCATGATATCGCGGAAGTTGTTGAGCCAAGTATATTGGAGGAAGTAGAAGTGGAACGGGAGGCGATGGTAAGACGAGTCCCTACCCGTATTCTTGGATCATAAGTTAAGAAGCTACGAAATAAAGAAATCAAGATGATAAAGGTTCGATGGAGAGATAACCCAGAGGATGCGACTTGGGAGACGGAAGACAAGATTTGTGCTTCGTACCCCTTCTTTTTCGAGGGTATGTCCTTAACTCGTTTTCCAAAGTTTTATCTATGCTTGTTTCTATCATTTGAGTATGTCCTATCAATAGTATTTTCGACCTTTAGATAGGAATCCTATGAATGTAAGCATGTGTTTGATACATGTAATGTTTGATGGAAGCAAGTGTTTGCTAGTGGTTTCTTGTGAATGCATATACACACACATTAGGCACTAGATCGGCTCAATCACTCTCATACTGCATACGAATGTGTGCTCATTTTTCTTTTCTTTTAGTGGGTGAAAATGGATGTATCAGCATAGGGATGTTTCATTTGGATGATTGAGTGTGCACACATATAGAACTTGCATATTATAATAGGACTATTTGCATATATATTGGATTCATGGCATTAACATACATTGCATTGAGGAGGTCGACTAAATAAGTAGACCGCCTAATCTTCGCATCAGTATTGGGACATATACACACACCTTTGCATATGTTTATATAAGCGTTAGAAGTCTTTAAGGAGAATGGATGCCTGTGATTGTTGGATGAGTAGATAGGTGATGGATGGTAGGATATACATTCTTCTCAACTTAGAGATTTCGGGGACGAAATCCTTTGAGTAGGGGAGAATGTAACACCCCGTAATTTTAACAACACTAGAAGAGGATAAATTAAATAATAATTAATTTAATATTCAGAATTAAGGGAAATAGACTGCGCCATTGCGTTCACTCAAAATTCTGGTCAAGATAGACATTTGGTGTGCGTAAAACGGACACCGCATGAGGAAGTTATGAAGGTTTGAAGTTTGTATAAGCGAAGAAGAAAAAAAAATGTAATCAGAAAAATCAGAAAACATTTTGAAATCCGAAAATAAAGAGGTGGCAATTTTCTCGTGCCAGGGGAGTCGACCCCCTAAGGGGGTGTAAACCCATCGGTCGAGCCCCTAAGGCGGTGATCGACCCCCTTAGAGCTGAGGTGGCAGTCGATTTCTGGGGGGCTGGCAGCTATAAATAAAGGTCAATTTCTCTTGATTCCTTCACTGTTGGTGCCTGAACTAAAACGAATCCTTTTTCTTCTACAACTATCAACTAAAGCTAATCAGTTAGAGAATTGAGTTTAGATCCGAGATTCAACACCAACAATTTCTCTTATATCTTCTAAAATCCAAACATTGTGAGTTGTTTACTTTTAGATTTAAATGATTAAAAGTAAACGTGATATGACTGTGATTTGGATCAGTTATAAATTGTGAATCTATGATATTCTTAGATCTTAAACTCTATTATGATAGATATACCTTTATAGATCTAACTCACTTGTGGTTAATTTATTATGTCACCTTTGTGGATCTTATCTATGTTTGTGGTTAATCCGGATCTGTCATTATTTGACAGTTAAAATCTTGTTTAGATCTAAATCTCCCTCTAGATCATCTTGTACCTATCATGTGGTGGTTAATTTAGATCTGTCATTAATTGGACATATGAATCCTTATTTAGAGCTATTCATGCCTACTAGGGCATCCTTATTATGTTAGATCTAGTTTTATCATCACCTGTTCACTAGATCTGCTTTTATGTCTATCTTATTATTATGCCAATTACATGTCTATGCCAGTATATATATCTATGCCAATTATGTTAGAATAATCACTATTGTCATCTTCCCATAACATTTTCCTTTTTATTGTTTATGGCCAGGCTACTCTCTAGCCTAAGCATGCCACAAAATATATGTGAATGCGTTAGTTAGGGAACGAGGGAAAATATTAGAATTGGCATAATTTGTATAATGAATATGAATTTGGATATATAATTCACTATGAATAAAATTGGGTGAATGTGCATGAACGCCTATAAGACATAGGTAATTAATTAGTTAAAATTCTTAGGATTACAGTAATTAGAAACTGTAGCTGCACTTATGACACGAGATTAGATTGCATTTATCTTGGAAGTCTGCCCGAACCCGACCGGCATATCCAGCAACCGTAAACGTTGAATCTAATGTGAGGGGTCTAAGTGCACAAATACGAGATGGGTTAAGACACGAGGTTAGGCCCAACTTGTGGAAGAAGTCTTCCCGGACCCGACATGCATATCTAGCATCCACAAGCTGTAGACCTAATGTAGGAGGTCTAGCCCATTATTAACCATAAATGGACGTGGTAATGAATTGGAATACTTAAACTAGTTGAATCCATAAGAATTGTGTGAACATGAATATGAATAGGGGTTAAGTAAACTTGGTTGAAAAATGGGATGGTTAAGTTAAGTATATCTGGGTTGGGTGGGTAATATTTAAATATAGGCCCATAAAACTTAACCAATTGGGGGTTATGTATTAAAGACACCTATGGGTAAGCATAACCGATAGAAAGATTGGGGTTATATAATTAAAGACACCTTTGGGGTAAATATAACATATGGAAAACCTAGTGGGGGATACAAGACAAAGGGGAGAGATTGTATCATATTGTATGAGACCCGTTTCAGTCAGTAACCAGGAGTAGGTATCAAACAAGGTACTCCGAACTAGATCAGAGAAGGGGCACGCTTACTGAATTGATTGTAAGAGATCCAAACGTGGAGGACGGTGTGGACGGCGTAAACCGACCGGGTCATGTGCGTGTATTGGCCGGGCAAAGGGGGATAAGACGACCGTGACACCTGTAGATATGGGGCTGTGCATATCAGTGAAGGGTTGCCACTTTAGGACGTGATACATCCTACGGTGGGGCCACACAGAGTATCCACGCGGATTAGGGAGCCGATCGATTAGGGTAGTAGTTACGGTACATTTGGATGTATGCCTAAGTCTACCACCTTATAGTGGAAGGGATTACCTCATTCTGGTTATACTAGTAATAGTGCAGAGTAATCTTTAGGGAAGCGTATGCACTCTATCCTGTTATCTTGTCATGCTTACCTTTTATGGAGTTATCTCTCTCTCTTATCCACTTTATATGCATGTTATGCTACTTTTATTTATTTACTTGCTAAAAGTAACTGGACTCGCCAGACTTTATGTCTGACCTTTTTTGTTTCTTCTTCGTTCTTCCTCCCCCTAGGTTCTCAAGGCGGGAACACTCAGGCTTGACCGTGATTCTGCTTACATTTTGCTGGAGCTACTAGATGTATGGCTCAATCTCTATCCTTGTTGCTATGGCTATATTTTATTTGGGGAATTTTCTTCTTTCATGTACTCTGATATTTTAAAGTACAAGACAATAGCTTTTATATTGTAATGGTTTTTGTGTATTTCAGACATGTGATGTTTTTGAACCACGATGCTTTATTATAAATGAAGTTTTAATTCCGCTATCATTTTATATCTATCTTGCAATATTTATGTTTCTGCTTACCTTTAACGCTTCATGAAACTTAATACAATCGCTTTGTGAGTGACATTAACGGACGTGGGGTGTCACAAGAACTTAGGTCCATTTTCGGGAGGCAGGACCAGTTGGCTAGGGAGCATCAGGATATCTTTCTTGGACAGCAAAACATGGCCCGTAGATAGGTCGAATTTTCCCAGTCCCAACAGCAGTCTCTATAGGAGATGTACGCGACCCAGCAGCAGTTTGAGCAGATGCAACTTGAGATGCGGGATATGTATTTGGAGGTTAGGGATTACACAAGGCGCCAGGATTGCTTAGGTGGGTTGAATTCTTTTCTCCGTGATATCTTTGGCTTGGGACCCAGGCCTCCATTTCAGGGATAGATAGTTGTTAATGTGACTACTTGAACGGCTCCTTTGTTTTAGAACTTGACTATCTTTAGTAGTTTGACTTCTGTAGTAAAAGCTTGTGCTTTGAACCCATGTAGTAGTATTTTATTACTGTTAGAAACTTCGGTCTAATTAATAAAGTTTTTGGTAAATCTTTAAAAATAGTTGAGTAACAAACGGAAAATATTACCAGAAAATATCGTAAACAAGGGTTCCTCAAAAGTGTTGCGAGGAACAAAGACTCGGAAAATTAATTTTTATGAAATTAGAAACTTTAAAAAGTAGGTTGATAAGGTTTCAGATGCAAGAACTATGCTCTTACTTTGTAAGAGTGTGGGAAAAATTGGTTGAAAAAGGTAAGTTTGGTTTTCAAAAATGTTGCATTCACATAGAATTACCAGTATAATTAGGACGTGTGCATCATGTTTTCAAAAAGTTTTCAAGAAAATTTGCAATCATATAGAAGGTACCGCTTAGACATTCATTGCATTCATACATTATTATGTTGCATTTCACTTTACATAAACAGTCGAAAATTGGATGTACACATAATGGTTACGATTTATACGTGGAAGGACATCACTCCATCCTTATCAAATTTCAGGGACGAAATTTCCTAAGGTGGGGAAAATGTAACACCCTGTATTTTATAATAATAATATTGATAATTTGTGATTTTAGAATTCGGCACTGAAACATATACCATTGTGTTCATGACAAATTTCTAATTCATTTCGATATATGACATGCCCAAAACAAAGCTACTATGGAAAAGTTATTAATGAATAAATAAATCGTAGGATTGTATGCATATATATACACACACACGCACAGATTCGAAATACAAACTTAAACACAACTTATAACTGGAAAATTATAATGCAGGTAGGTTATATAAAGAAATAAACTATAATGTTATTATTAACGTTAATCAGAATTTAAAATGCAGAAAAACACATGTGCAGACTCGGAGGGGGTTGACCCAGCCTTCTGGTGGGTCAAACCATGTGTTGACCCTGGGGTCAACCCACCTTAAAGGCGGTTCGACACAAGTAGGGGTGAGCAGTATTCAGTTAGAACCGAATTAACCGACCGAACTGCTTTATTTCGGTCGGTTCGGTTTTGTTTTGAAACTAAATCGATTTGAATTCGGTTTGTAAAATATATTTTTTTGGTTATCGGTTCAACCGAACATTTACCGTATTATCTAATTTTATGTTATTGTCATACTTTAAATAATTGGTTTAGTGATAAAATATGAAAAGATTTGTTAAAGATAAGTCAAACTTTATTGTAAACAAAAAATTTAATGAATAAAATTTCTCTAACCATAAATTTATGTTTTTCTTTTGTTGAATTAATCATTTGAACTATAAGGTACCTTTCAAGTTCGATTAAATCGGTTACTGACCGAATTAACTGAAATTATTTTGGTTTTGTTCGGATCAGTTTTGAAAATTTTCGGTTTTAGTGGGGTTTGAACTTTTTTTACCCTAAAACCAACCGAACGCTCACCCCTAGACACAGGGGTCGATGTGACTCTCCACGTCCGTTAATGTCACTCTTTATCAGAATGCACTAAGTTTCGCGAAGAGTTATAGGTAAGAAGAAACATAATCTCAGAAAACTGATATAAAAATAGCAGTGGAATTTAAAACTTTATTACTTAGCAGAAAAAAATCGTAGTCTCAAAATCAGTTACAACATCAGGAAAAAATACTAAAACCAAATACGTGAAATCAAAAATATGTCTTGCGCTAAAAACCATCAGAGTATAGAAAAGTAAAATCATAATCCCAATAATAGCCATAACAAAGTAGACAATAGTCAAAATGATACATCAAAGCAGATCCAGATCCAAGCAGAAAAAGAAGAGAGATTCCTAGTCAAGCCTAAGTGCTCCCACCCTGAGAACCTTGGAGGAAAGGAAGAGAGAGAAAAAGAAACAAAATGGGTTAGACATAAAGTCTGGTGAGGCCAGTGACTTTTAGCATATAAAGAAGTAAAAGTATCATGACAGGCATACAAACTGTATGAGAGATAACAACATCACATAACAGGTGTAAACAAACTGAATATGATAAGCAGGATAAAACAGGATAATTTGGACCAAGATATGCTTCTTAGTTATTTCTCTGCACCAATACTAGTATAACGTATATGTGACAGGATTAGGTATCCCTAATTACTTAACAGAAACAGAATGATCCCCGCAGAATTATAATGGTAGGATTAGGTGTACTCTGGTAATGGGTTTTACACAAACAAAAATAACATGCACCTTAATAGAAATAACGGGTGTTACCCCAAAAAGAAATAACAGGTAGCTCAACAGAAACAGACGGGACTAGATGTACCCTAATTACTAACCCCCAAGCGATTGGCTCCCAAACTTGTAAATACCCTGTGTCGGCCCTACAATAGGGTATATTACTTCCTAAACTGACAATCTACGTAAGGACATATACCTATTTATTGGTGCTACAATGGCTTATTTTCTCCTACAGACCAGACTCATGCACGCACATGACTTCATTGGAATGCGCCCGTATACACCCCCTTTCAGATGGACCACCTATAATCAGTTCAGTGTGCATGCCCTGACACCTACCTAGTGCGGAGTCCCCGTTTAATACCAGAATGGGTTACTGACTGATATGGGTCCCACACAGCAGACGACACAAGTCATCCCCTATACTTGTGTCCCCAATTAACTAGGATTTTTAACAGGTTAAGCCTATAGATTAATAGGTTCGCCTAATCTCTACAGACTAACAGGTTAAGTTTCACATGTTAACAAGTTTATTTAACCCTAACAAATTAAACAGGTTTACATAACCCCAACAGATAAAAACATGTTTACTTAACCCTAACAGATTAAACAGGTTTACATAATCCCTAACAGAATAAACAAGTTTCACAGGTTACTTACAGTTTCATTAATATGTTCCATTTAATCTTTCAATTAAGCCTACAGATTTATATGCCCCAAACCTCCAGTCATAATTCACAATATAAATTATGCCCTCAAATTTTAGTCATATTCCATAGTATAGGTTATGCCCCCAAATTCCAGTCATGATTCATAGTACAACATATGCCTCCCGAATTATCATTCCCAATTTATCCCAGTTTCGTCCATACACATATTTCAGCAATATTGGCCTAGACTCGAAGGTAGCCTGGGTTATAAAATAAAAAGGGAACGAGAGAGAGAGAGAAGAATATAAAATAGGCATAAAATGACAGAAATAGGCAATGATAACAGAAATAGGCATATAAGAACTGAACAGCAAAACAGATGTGTAGAAGAATATATGTAGTTATACAGAACTGTTTAGGTATGAATCAGTTTCTTAATAGGCATAGGTTCAGATCCAGGTTTATAAACATGTCAGGGTTACTATTAAATTTTTATATCTGAAAGTACCATGAAATCATAGAGATTGGATTGATGCACAAGAAAAGTTTCTGGTGTGTGTATAGGCTGATGTTTGAGGAATATAGTCTGATTCAATCCAAGCTGGGGCAGCATCTCATTGTCTCCACTATTTTAGGTATAGCAAAACAATAGAAATGATGTCCTTTATATAGCCTATCCTCAACGAACCCAGTCAACAAACCAATCCAGATTCAAAAAAATGCACTATGCCAAATCATGAGTGGGTCGACCCACCTGACCTTGGGTCGACCCGTAGGTCGACCCAGACCATGCGCGGTTGACCCTTAACGGGTTAGAATCCCGCCAATGCCGCTTATTTTCTCCTGGTTCATAATTTGAAATGATTTGAATTCTGGTTTCTAAATATATATGTGTTTGTGTCTCTTATACGCATACAAACTTCTAAGCTTTATATCTTCCTTATACAGTGTCCGTTTTATGCAAACTCGGAGTCTGTCTTAAGCAGAATTTTGAGACGAACGCAATGGTATAGTTCGTTTTACTTAATTCCCAATATTTAATTAAGCAGTCTTTAGTTTATTGTTTAAATGTCTTTTAAAATTACAGGGTGTTATAGTCGACCCACTCGGGGTTAGAACTTTGGGACAATGGTGTGTGTTTTCTGGTTTTAAATCGTTTCGATTTCTTATAGTTAAATCTGATGGATTAGAATTCCCTGTACAACTATATGTAGACTAGTATGGCCTAGACTTCAACTCGTATTTTTTGAGACGATGTCAGGGCTCTGCTATATTCTTTCCTCTCCAAACCTTTCAGAAATTAGAAATAAATTAGATTTTAGGATATTCTGATTCAATAATTGAAGATGAAGAATGTAAATCTACAACATAACTATTCAGATTTTTGATCAACGTGAGGTAAGTTCTTGAATCTGATTTACTTAGGTTTGCCTTTTTCTTTCCCTCTTCTTTTAGTACCAGATTTGTGAACCTATTGTTATTTTAATAATATATTCAGTTTAGGAAGACCACGTAATAAAAGGTCTGGATCAGATTCAAGGATAGGAAAGTTGTCAGGTGAGTGGATTTAGAATTATACCTTTCGGATAATGGTATATTTACCGTTTACGTTCCCCATTATTCTAAACATGTTAAATATTTGAAAATTGTGATAATAGTGATAAGACCGATCTTATGTAATGTTAAAAATATACTGTTGTGCAAATTCATTATGTTAATCTTCAATTGAGATTAAAAATTACTATAATGCTAAAATTGCGGAATTTACAATAAAACGTGAATATTACTGAAATTAACAGATTGGATATTGTAAATTAAATTACAATGAAACTGGGGATAATGGAAAAAGAACATATATGCTTAATTTGTAGTGATTTGGAAATTGTAAACCACAAATAATTCGAAAAATTAAAAGGGAAGATTTAAAGTGGAATGAGTTGATGGATTTGGGAAGACATTGATACATTTCCATAACGATAAAAATTATTAAGAACATTGTTGCAAGAAAAGGTACAAGCATGTCCGAAAATGAAAATGAAAGAAATAGCTTGCAACAACGAAACCTAATTTATATGCGTTATGGAAATGGATCTTCATATCGTCCTAGCAATCAATCTAATAAGGTGTATGATGCTGAAGTAATGAAAATATACAAGACAGTAAATAAATGGACACTACAACGGTAAAGTTTAGTTAATGTTAAAAGAACCAAGAAAATTATAATGAATAGGGAATATAATCTATTATAATTAATTATGAGAGAAAGAATGTGATATAGTAGGCTGGTTTATCCTAGGGATAAATGGAAATTATGGCATAAGTTATAATAAATAAAAAAGGGACTTATTAATAAACCTTAGTTAAAGGAACTAAGTTAATAAGTAAATAACAGCAAGAGGTTGTAATAATGAATTCAGAAAGGATGAGGTAGGTTTATTAATAGACTTATAAATGGGAATTATGAAGTACAATAAAGTAAGTCAATAATAAACGAAAGTCCGCTCCGGCGGCATAGGACTGAGTAAAGTAAGTAAATAGTCAATTGTATGCTAATATATCTAGTAAATTGAGATAACGGTGAAAATGGAAACAACAATTTAATTAGCAACATTGTGAAATACGACAAGCGCTTGATTTAAAAGATTGAACATAGGGTCTAATAACACATTTGCGTGATGCGCTTGGACCAATCTGCACGTATGAAGGTGAAGAACCCAACGGGGTAGATCATGGTGGTGCCTGGAGGCACGAGATGAGCACATCCATCTGATTATTCTAAATGATTGTTTTGTGGGTCTGGAGGGAAGCACGCGCTTTCGAGGGACATGGTAGGGTACTCCGTGACGGTCGTCTGTTGCGGTACACGCTTAGGATATACTCGCAGAGCTGGTGGTCTGCGTGATACCACTAAATGGATATACCTTTACTGCAACGGTAGAGTTTGCGGTCAGAAGACTGTGGCAGATGGTGTTGGGTGATTCGGCGATTGGCCTCGGAAGAGGTCAGGACCAAATTAAGGAAAGTAATCGTAGGGTACCTATCATCGGCAGTTAGTGGTATGTAGAAAAACTAGAGCCAAACCAAGGGACCATCGATCTTTCACTATCGGGACGCTAATTGAGGGACACGCTAAATTGGATGATAGATTGTTTGTTAGGGGCACGTCACTTAGCTATTGATGCAGTCTTTCACTAGTTGAGGAAGGGGCCTGAATGGGGAGATGACCACTGGGAAAACGCAAAATCGGTATTATAGGTTGTTTGAGCGGACTGATACAGATATATAAAGCTCCCGACCGAGTTTCGTGCATTGGATGAAAACTTATTATGGGACTCGAAGTACATTAAATAGTAAGTACGTGTGAGGGTTTAGGTACGTGCACCACGTGGTGTATCGTAGACGTTACGGCATTACTCTGTACGCCTACATGACATAGAGATGGTGGTTATGTGAGGTAATGTAGTGTTATGATTTGTATTTCCGTACATTGTTTGGTGTAGGATATGTTTCCATAGCCTGACAATGGAGACCGTACGAGGAGGGTACTATGGGAAGTACCTTGATATGTTAGGGGTAGCTAAGCTACATATATACTATGTTAGGTTAATCTACGAGGACGTAGATGGGTACGACGTGAGTATATAGCCTTGAGTGTTGTTAACCCAAACAACCTAATAAATAAGAAAACATAACTGAACGGTATATTTAGGATCATTTCAAAATGTATAATTTGTCTAGTCACCAGAACTTTTATATTCTGACTCCCTCCTCATAACACACTCGCAGGTTAGGTTTATGGCAGAGATAGGATAGCTTTGGATACTGATTAGACAGTATTATTACTTCGGTAAGGCTATATTTGATTGTATTATATTTTATCCATTCCGTTGTAAGATGTTTACAGAGCACTGATATATTTATTATTTTTGTCTTTTCTGTAGGATACCAGACAAGCTGACTCAAGCTTCAGTAGAGGAATTATAACTTGTGATATTTCAGTACGTTGATGGAATTGTCGTTGTTGCTGATAGTCAAATTGAAATTGATGCATCCTTTCATCAAGCTCTCTTTGTCGCAATTTGTAACGACCCATATTTTCAACCTATGAAAATCCACAATTAATACATCTAAGATTCAAATGTCGAAATTTCAAACGTCGGAATCCGTATCGCTTGGGATTATAAAACATTAGAAACAACGCAATGAAACATAAGTCTGGGTTACCAAGGTGTACATCACTACTAAAACATCAGAGTATATACATATCTAGTTATATTGACTACTAGATACAACATAAACAAGGGAAATACAACTAAGATATATTGGGTAAATCCAAAATCATCCATCTTCACCTCACAAAGCTCACAAAAGCTCCAAAAAAAGCTCCATAGAAACTCCATAGAAAGATTCTGAAATGCTCCTAACAAAAATTTGACAGAATTCTCCAAGATGCTGTTAATAGATCCTGACACTAGAATACTTGTATGGAAAATTATGGGCACCCAGAGTTCAAGGGAAACAACTAAACTCCAGGTCAACCATGGGACTGGTGTAAGAAACTCGATATATTTGTTATGTGCAGTAAAATTCGGAATGCTTTTTGGAAAATGAAGCTACCATAAGGTCTCGCGGCGCACACACAATGTAAACGCATACATAGGTGAGATTTCGCCTTATGATAACAAAAAATGTTTGATACGCGAAATACTTTTGATATTAATATTAGTGTTGAAATTCATTTTGCGAATGAATGTACCGATCCTAGCCAGCATAATGTCTCATACCATTATGTTGACACATAGTATACAACTAAAACCATATGGGTTCATAGTGGAGAATGGATTTCCAAAAAATAACCTGGCTAAGGAACTTCCTTATCCGATGGGTTCGCTTCTAGAGGGATGCCCTGAGAACCAAACGGGTCCTCTGCTGACACAAGGCCGGTCCATCCCTTAACTAAATGAATTAGAGTGCGTCCTGCAACATCAACATCCACATAAGTAGAAGTTACCACGAAGTTGCCACATAAGTAATACATGGGCTCCACACCATGGTACGCTTTTTATCTAGAAGGAGAAGACAACCTATATCCTTGCCATTTTTCCTGTTTTGGCCATTTTTCGGGGAGTGAGGCTTGTTGAAGTCTCGTTACACAAAACTACGCTTATCTAAGTCATGGTTTGATCATCAATAGTTCATCGCTTGGTATGCCACCCTTTTATTCTATATCATATAATTGATAATCACTAACCATATCACCTTTGAGATTGTACATCTCATAGAAGGGTGTTAAGCTAAGAGAATATATTCCCTACCACCAATCAGAAATATGTTTAGTAAAGATCAATCACATATCACAATGTCAAACACACATCCATATAAGTCTGTTCTAGGTCTGAATGATACCAAAAGCACATTATTCCTCATCAATAATGGAGAGGGGTCCTTGCAAATCCGAAAAATCTCCAAGTACGTCCGGACAACTGTTACAATATAATCTATAATAGGTGTCCCCCTATCTGAGACAACAACAAGCAGTCCTACAATGTGAAGATTCTCGGTCTTCAAACATCATCTTCAAATATCTCTTCTTTATCACGTCGTATTATTATTCGAAATGGTTTTCAGGCACAAGTTCCGATCCCAGACTTCCCGAATAATAAGCGTCATTTTAAAACAGTATGGATATATCAGATTTCAATTAAGTCTCAATCCATCTTCACTTTTGAAAATTTATATTCATCATAAAAAACATTTCATTATTCCTTTGAAATGATTTAACAAAGGTTGGATATTCCTTTGAAATGATTTAACAAAGTTTGGAAATCGATTATTAAATTTGGACCTTTCGAAATCAATTATTAAGTAAAAAGTGTTTCAAAAGCTTTACTAAAAGCGTCACAAATAGGCTATGTGAACTAATTTGATGAGAATACTTTTAAAACTTTATAAATTTAATCAAACCACTTTAATATCATTTATTATGATTTATCAAAATAATTCCATATGTTAATAATTTTTATAAAGTCATTTCAGTTGATTTCCATATTCGGTCACTAAACTGCACTACCGTGATTTTTATTGAAAACTTCTTTAGACATAATTGGAAAATTACTCATCAAAATTGGAAAATTCTTTTTCCATTTGAAAACTATTGTTATAAGAAAGCAAACGCTTTTCGTTTGGGGAAAATCCAATTTAAACGAATCTATTATAACAATTAATGTCTATAGTTGAAATTCATGAACTACCGCCGCGCGATAAACTTTATTCTGACCATATTATATATTTATAATAAAAATAACCTGTTTCACTTCAAAATAGTTTAGAAATCCATTCAAAACATATGTACGATTATTTCAAAACAATATTTTATATTTTCAACTTTTATTTCAAATATTCATTTTTTACTAATATTATAATATTATTTAATTATTAAAATATTATTATTATTCAAAAGTTAATCTTTTGAAATCCAAACTTTCCAGAACTCAAATTAACTAACATATAATTGTATAGAACAATCAGTTTAAGTTAAAACACATTCTATATAGCCAAATTAAACTTCGATTTCAAAATCGAATTTAATTTTAACATATTAAATTTGAACACACCGTTTAACATCAAAACCTTGTTCAATAAAATTCCAACCTTTACAAAAGTTTCTTGAAATCACTTTAATTTCGTTTCTAGTGAATTCCGGATATCAAATTCGAACTTTCATTTTTCCATTATATTTAAATGAATAAAACATTCATTTATATTACCTGATAAGCATGAGACTTAAGCAATACCAAAATATCTCCACACAAGTTGTGTAACATGTGTAGTATGAACTAGAATCACTGCTAACAACCATTATAACATTCATAACATCCATACATCCATCACTAGCATGTATATCATAGTATACGTGTACAAGTGTTCGGTAATCAATGCTTACACTATGTTTAACAGTTAATTAACCATACATTTACATTCACTAACATAACAAAATAATCAACAAAGATAAGTGCAGAGTTTACCGGCGAGGGTTCCACTCCACTAATCTTTACCGTAGGCCTGCCTAGCTATACCGGACTGCTATGAATTGACTTTCGATCTTCACTAACTTTGAAGATAATAATAATATACTATTATAAAATAAATATTTTTTTATTTGGAGGAGGCCGAGGTGGGGTATGGTAGTTATGATGGAGTGAACGAACTTAGACAAGGGTAAAGAGGTGGTTTAGACCGAGCTAGGGGTGGTTAGGGTGGCAAAGAGGCAACGTAAGGAGGGGGAAAGGTGGGGTCATGAATGGGAAAGAGGGAGGCTGAGAGGTGGGGGAAGGAGATGGCTGACGCTGGGAGGGAAAGTGGGGAGGAAGGTGGTGGCCGAGGGGAGAGGGAAGGTGGGATAAATGGAGGGGAGAGGGAGAGGAGGCTATGGCTGTATTCTAGGAGGAGGATGATGAAAAGAAAAGAGGGAGGTAAAGAATTTTTATGCCATGGAAGCCATGGCCAAAAAGCATAGGAAGAAGGAGAAAAGGAAAAATGAAATGAAATGAAGTTTAAGGGTGGAAGGATGGTTCTTTTTTACATGGAGAGGGTTAACTTGGTAATGACAACTCATAATACATGTGTACGTCATGCATGGAGAGGGGCATGCATAAAGACAAGTGTGCTAACACTTGTAAAAATAAGGAGGAAGGTATTTTAAATAACATTTCCCATAAAATGTATTGAAAACTATTTGCAACACTTAACCAAAATGCTACCAAAGGTTTTTATCCTATACAAAATTATATTTTAAATTGTAAATTAATTATTTAATTTGTCTAAAATTCTAAAGCATTACATCAACCCCCTCCCCCTAAAAGAATTTCGTCCTCGAAATTGCATAAGAAGTGAATAAGTGAAAGGAAATATATAGAGAATGAGTTTACTGAAGGGTTGGGCTAGACTTAGATGTCCACTTGACAGTTCGAGCAGAATTTCTGCATAGTCTCTTCTGTTTCCCAGGTACTATCATTGGGTCATCACTCCATTGCATTTTAACCAACTTAACAGTCTTACTCCGTAATCTCTTTTCATCTCCAACAATGATTTTTTTGGGTCCCTTTTTGATTGCTAAATTCAGGATAATCTCCAGATTTTGTTGAGCGGCCTCTTCAATAATCTGATCAAGGTCATGAACATACGTCCTCAAATTCAATACGTGAAAGACATCAGCATGATAGCCATTCCAGTAACTAAATTTATATGTCAACGGTCCAACTCTTTCCAAAATTGAAAATTACCTAGTATAACGAGGTGCTAACTTCCCGTTCTTCCAAATCTTATAACTCTACACATCAGAGAAACTGTTAAGAATATTGAATCTCCAACTATGAATTCTAGTGCTCTCCTTCTGTGATCGGCATAAAACTTATGTTGATCCTGGGTCATCTTTAACTTCTTAATCAAATCCGCTTTCTCCGTAGCTTCTCTAATCATGTCTGGTCCGAGAACAAGTCTATCCCCGGACTTAATCCAAAAGGCAAGTGACTTATATGCCCGACCATACACTGGTTTGAAAGGTGCTATCTTGATACTAGCTTGGTAACTGTTATTATAAGAAAACTCAACCAAGGATAAATGATTCTCCTATGAACCTCCGAAGTCAAGAACACATGCTCATAACAGATCTTCCAAAATCCTATTAACTCTTTCCATTTGTCCATCCGTTTGAGAGTGATAACTAGTGTTAAATTTAAGTTTTGTTTCCAAAGTGTCTTAAAAAGCTTCCTAAAAATGGCTAGTGAAAATTAGATCTCTGTCACTTACTACGTTGCTCGGTATTCCATGCAGTCGAACAATCTCCTTTACGTATAACTCTGCCAACCTCACAGCGGTTCTAGTAGATCTAACAGGAATGAAATGAACACTTTTCGTTAGACAATCTACTATGACCCAAATTTCTTCATTTTCTTTGCGAGATCGGGGTAATCCGTCAACGAAATCCATAGAAACTTGGTCCTATTTCCACCTTGGCACTTGTAGAGGCCGAAGTAGTCCTGCGGTCTTTTGTTGATTGCTTTTAGTTTGCTGGCAAGTAGCACATCATCTAACATAAATGGATATGTCCTCTTCATTGTTCTCCATTGGAATGTACTTTTGGCATCTTGATACATTTTATTGACTCCAGGGTGAATGCTAAATTTTGATTTGTGGCACTTGCCTAGCACCTCTTGTTTGTTCTTTAAATATCGGGGGACACAAAATCTTCATTTCAATCTCAAAATACTCTTATCATCAGTTTCAAAATCTAAATCCCCTCCTTTCTCTATATTCTTAGTGACCTTTGAAAGAATTCATCTTTTCTTTTTAGCGATTTTTTCAATAAGAGTTGGGGTGATAACAAGATAAACGATGACAACATATTTCCTACTCAAAGCATCGGTTTAATGTTGCCTTTCCAGGTGTATACTAAATATTCAGATCACATAACGCTAGAAATTCCAACCAACATTGTTGTCTCAAACTCAAGTCTTTCCAAGTGAATAAATATTTCAGGGGATTGTGATTAGTGTATAATTCAAACTTCTATCCCAATAGGTAGAGTCTCCAGATTTTCAAAGCAAATATTATAGCTAGCAGCTCCAAGTCATGAGTTAGATAATTTTTCTAATGAGGTCTCAACTGCCTGCTCATGTAGGCAATTACTCTGCCTTCTTACATCAAAACTGTGTCAACTCTTTCTTTGCACACATCCGTATAAATTGATAGTCCTTTAATCCCGTTTATAATAGCCAAAACTGGAGTAGAGGTCAACCTTTTCTTTAGCTCCTGACCAAACAAAATTACATTCTTCATTGTTAACTTTGTCAAAGGAGAAGGTATTATTGAAAAATCTTGAAAAAATTTCCTATAATAGCTAGCCAATCCTAGGAAAATTCGGACTTCCTTCGGTGTTGTAGGCTGTTTCCAGTCTAGAATGGTAGAATTCTACCCTGGGTCTATAGAAATTCCTTTCTCAGATGCGATGTGTTGACGGAAACAATTGCCATCAACATCCTAGAGTTCAAAAAAATTGAAACTTTTTATCCAGAGCGGAAAAGTATGGGAGATGCAGTAATAATACGAGGGAAATTAAAGAACACAATTATTTATAGTAGTTCAGCCCATTGGGGACTATGTCTACTTTGAAGGCTTTGCTGATTTTATTTCACTATTGTTAAAGTACAATGGAAGACATCATTACAAATGAAGTTACAATGATTAATGGTGTCCGCGTAATCCTTGTTGTCGAGCTTCCTGTTGATCGGGAGCAGTCAGTGAGTATTCAAGGTCCGTAGTGTGCTGGGAAGCTCCAAGGTTCGGGTGGTGTCGGCAATTGCTGATGATGTAGCCGAGTTGGAGGTTCCAAGGTTCGGAGAGAGTTGGGAGGTCCTAGAGGTCGTCGGAATCGGAGGATCTGAGATGTTGTCGGAGGTGGAGGGTCCAAGAGGTTGACGGAGTATTCCAAAGGGAGGAGGAAGTATCCCGGAGGAAGTCGGAGCCAGTAGGTCCGAGTGGTGGTCGGAGTTGGAGGGTCCGAGAGTTGTCGGATTCAGAGGGTTCGAGAGGTTATCTGAGTATCCTGAAGGGATGAGGAAGTACCCCGGAGGAAGGAGGAAGTACCCTGAAGGACGTATCATGGAGGAAGCAACCCAGAGGAAGGAGGAAATATCCCAGATGAAGGAGGAATCATCCCAGAGGAAGCATCCCGAAGGAAGAATCCTGGAAGAAGGAGGAAGTGTCCCAAAGGTTGGAGGAAGTGTCCCGGAAGACACATCCCGGAGGAAGTATCCTGTAGAAAGGAGGAAGTATCCCAGAGTAAGCATCCTGGAAGAAGTATCCCGGAGGAAGCATTTCGAAGGAAGTATCTCGGAAGAAGTGTCCCGGAGGAAGTATCGCGGAGGAAGTAGGAAGTATTCCGGAGGAAGCATCCCCGAGGAAGTATCCGGAGGAAGGAGGAAGCTTGGGGAGAAACTCTTCTTCTTTTTACGATGATGGAAGGTGTTTAGGAACTTTGGTTTGTACCGGGAAAATTAGGAGTCTGGGGTGTACTTTGAAATCAGGAGGTTCGGGGTGTATCGAGAAATCTGGATGTATGGAGTGCACCAGAGAATTCGGAGTCCGGGGTGACTCAAGAGATCCGAAGGTCCAGGGTCATCTTCTTCCCTAAAGGCTATGTTGTCATTAAAGGTGTCTCCAAGGGATATTTATATTAAGTGAAGTAGGTGAGGTATGGGAGTAGGTAAAAAAAGAGTGGGAAAAGAGATAAAAAGGAATGGGATTTTGCATCCTAAGCGAACCAAGCCCAAAGATCGCATCCCCCGAGCATGCACACTAGAAAATCACACCGCATGATGTATGTAAGCAGAAAATCGCATCCCCTATGTGAGATGCGAATTTTTGCATCCAGGAGATGCGAAGATTCGCAACCAAGAGGGATGCTCTACGCCGTGTCCCGAATCGCATCTAAGGGGTGGTGGCGCGGTTTCATCACATCCCGAGGGATGCAATGATATCGCATCCCAGGGGATGCGATATCGTTGCATCTGTAGGATGCAATGTAGAGGAAGCGGCACAGATTGGTGATGTGAGGGAGGAGACGAGGTGTGTAATGCGATGAAGCCATGTAGTATGGTTTGAATCGGTACGATAGTTCCGAGGAGGTAATGCAAAGGAGGCTGGTGAGTGTGATGCAAGGTGAGCTGATGCGGTGTGGTTTGAGGCGATGCGAGGTGAAGTGATGCAAGGCATGGTGATGAGAGGCAAGATGATGCGAGGCAAGGTGATGCGATGGAGACATGTTGTGAGGCAGCCATGATGCGATGGAGCCTTTATGCGTTGGAGCCGTGATGCGAGCTTGGTATAGGATAATGTGGTATGTTCATTCTGAGAAGCTTCCGGGGCAAGGAACTAGAGTGTATCGCATCAGAGTGATGTGATATTTTGGGATGCTATACTGGAGGCGGAGTGAAGGGGATGCGAGATCCTAGACGTTGCCATGGTGAGATTCTGAAGGTGATCCACAGGTGGTGATCCATGCTTTTGAGATGTTTGGGTTGTATTGCTCAGCCGTTGGAGGTGATCGACACGTGCCATGCAAACGATCTTCATTGGTGATGAATCTCGCATCTGAGGGATGTGACATTCTGAAAGTGGCCGGACTCGAGTCTTCTGGTGCAAGTACCATGATTTGCTTGATAGGATCATATAGTTCTGAGTGCATTCACTTCTGTGGCTTGTACTGTTCGATAGCAGTTTGGCGAGCTGTGACGATTATTCTTGCACGACCCTACCTTAGCTTGATTCATGAAGATGTTGGAAACACTTCTCGGCCGTTATACTGCATAATGGGCCGAGTCATGTGGGTCGGACTGCTTCTGGTAACCAGACCAAATTGTTGGTTAACATTTCCCCCCAAAGTATGTCTTGTGATAACGGGGAATGCTTTGAAGTGAGACAAGACTGGCGGCGGTAGGAAAGATCCCCATGCTATGCCATGCGATTGGTCGTGACCTTTCCTTTGAGTTGTACACCTGGAATACGCTATTTTGGAGCGGTTGAGACGTGTTGTTGAAACTTGTCTGATGCATCTAATTTCTGTAGATTAAAGAGATTAAACATTAGTCGTTGATTATCGGTTGCACCAAAGTGAAAACGGTTTGTTGTCGGGTCAGAATTGTGTATGCACTCACACGTTTACACGTGGTTTTGCACGATGCGATCTGAGTTGGAATAAATAATACGAAATCAAATTGTACGCCATGGGCTTTTGATCGCGCAATTTAGCTTTCGAAAAGTTTTTGGATCAGGAATTGATCGCTTTATGTGCACACTTGAACGATTTAAGCGTGTGAGCACTCATTTGGTTAGCGAATCAAGTCGGTCTGATTGGTAGATATTTCGAAAGCGTGTATGCATAGTCATTGTTGTGGCTTGGGCGTGCGATCACGAAAGGTGGTTATCAAAACGTCATTGTACTGAAGCTTGATCTTTTGGCATGTTATTGAATCACTTGGATTCATAAGCACAAAATCATTCAACGATCCAAGCTGGTCCCAACAGTCAAAGTTTCGAGAACTCGTATATGTGAACATCACCGTAAGGACAATACTTGGCGTATGTTCGACATGTGAGCTGGTCCCAACAGTCAAAGTTTCGAGAACTCGTATATGTGAACATCACCGTAAGGACAATACTTGGCGTATGTTCGACATGTGATCACATAGATTTACCTTCGAAGCAAGGTCGAACCCAAATGTCAATCGCGTGCACTCGGATGGTTGGATGTTTGGTAAGTACACGAGTGGTCGTAAGGTCGAGAATGATTTAGTAGTCAGAGTTTTAAAGATAAACAAACGTGACTGTGGCTTGGTATATAATCCTGAATTTCAGTCCTGAAATGTACGCTTGGAGCATGTCGATCCCGAAGTGGCGTTTGTTTCATCTCTTCTCTTCTTCGTGCAGAAAATCAGTATACAGTGTAGAGGATATAAAATGCGGCCTTTGTACCTCGAATATCCAAGTTTTCTTTGGTTTTTCGGTAAAAGGAAAGAGAGATATGATAAGTGAGAGGATTTATGGGATCGACACTCAAAGATGTGGAGTGCTGGATTTCGGGAAACAGAGGTAGAAGTTCGGGGAGAAGTCACTAAGTATGTGCGGATACGGGACTAGCATGTTGTGGCCTTGCAGCGTGGCACTTGAGGAATGGACTTGTTGAACTGGCAGCTTGGAAGTGCATATAGGACGTGGACATATAGTTGAATTGTTAGTTGTTGAGGCTAAAGGTTGCCATCGCATTGTGGAGAATTTGCTTTGTGGAGTCTCGGCACTGACATAATGTTGGGAACTTCCGGGGGCCTTGACCTTGGTTCTAGATTGGCTTCTCCGTGAGGTGAACAAGTTTTCAAGATGGTAGTTCCAAAGGCTGCAACGAAGATGATGCCAGTGCAGAAAATGAAGGGGATCCACCTTGGTCCTGTTGTGGCCAAGCCAGTGCAAGAGTTGGTAGAGGGCTGCCTCCGAGCCCGCGTATAGGAGGCACAAGCAAAGGCCAAGCAGGATGCTGAGGAGTAGGTTGCCTCTGTGGTGACAAAGGAGAAGGCCAATGCCGAGGTAGAGAAGGAAAGGGCCAACGAGAAGGCTAGGAAGAAGAAAGCTGCTGGCGATGCTAACAAAAGGTGCGAGGAGGCCTTTAAGAAAATGCAGGCAGATGCCGATCGGTGTCACATGAGTCTGTTACTCCTGTGAATAGTGGAGGAGGAAAAGGCGGAAGAGGCTCTAGAAGGAAGAGATCCATAATTGGTGGTGACCCACCTTGTGCTGAATCTATTCAGAAAAAGAAAAAAGAAAAGAAGGATGAGTAATATTTGTGGTCGTTATAGATACAATAGGTATTTTTATGTTAATTGTTCGTTTTATGCTTTCCAGAGTCCTGTACTTGCATAAGCATACTTGTTGATACACTTATACAAACGTGATTGGAGACTCTACACTGGGGGTGCTCCCAATCGAGCGGAGGCCATGTGCTGGTTTGACTCTCGGGTCTTCCTTTGGTTAGGAGTCCCGAGCCGCGAGTAGTATTGTTCATACCCGGTCTCGTCGTTGATTCGAGACTCGAGTGGCGTTAAAAGCTCCTGTGCTCGGAGTACCGATCCGGTATTTGTGTGTTGATCCCTAGCGTGGGTGGTGCTGCGAACAGCTCCTGTGGTGCTAGGAATTAGGTTTCAGACCATCCTCTCCGCAAGGTGGATTCGCTTCCCAAAAGGTCACTCCGCGGTTGCGAGGAAGATGGTGTGCCGAGGATGCAGGAACTGGTGAAGGGCTAGTGCCTCCGAGCCTGCCCTCGAGCATACCCCGATAGCGCTTTCAGTTGTGCCCTCGGTTAATTGGAGGGTTGCTAGAGCTCAGAAGGAGGAAGATGGTTATGACACGGCGAAGAAGAGGCATCTTTCAAGGGAGAGGGTTTGTTTTCCATTCCTGCTATGCCTCCGATAAAGGAGGCAATGGTGGGAACGAGCCATAAGCCAACACCATTGAAGATGGCCTCATAGATCCCCACGTCATAGAGGGCGGTTGCAAGAATAGTGAAGCACTAGTAGCCTCGGGACTTCTTCCCAGCGTGTCTCCGGTAGTACTTCCCGGCGTGCCATGGTCGTAGCACCAGATGGAAGAAACCGGCTATGAAACAACAAAGAGGAGGTGGATTTTAGAGAAGAAGGCTTGCTTTTCATTCCCATTTCTTTTTCGATCAGGGGGGCAAAGGTAGGAACGAGTCATGAGATGATATCTCCGTTGACAACTCCAGGGATCACTACATCATAAAGAACGGTCGCATGGCTAATGGGCGCCCCTGGGCCTGCTTCCGATGGGCCTCCGGTAGTGCTTCATAACGTGCCCCCAACTAACTGGAGAGCGACCATAGCAACAGATGGAGGAAAAAGGCTACGACATTGAGAAGAGGAGGTGTCTCTTGGAGAAGAAGGTTTGCTTTCTGTTTCACATTTCGCTCCCAATGAGGGAGGCAAAGGTGGGAACAAGTCGTGAGCCAGTAATTCTGATGACGACATCAGAGACCACTACATCGTAGAGAACAGTCATAGAGCTAGTGGAGGACTAGTGACCCCTAGGCCTGCTTCGAACGGGACCCCGGTAGTGCTTTCCGGTGTGCCCCCAGCTAACTGGAGGGTGACCGGAGCATCAGATAGAGGGAAATGGCACAACAAAGAGAAGATACCTTTTGGGGAAGAAGGCTTTCTTTTCGTCCCTATTTCTCTTCCAATGAGGGAGGAAAAGGTGAGAACGGGTCGCAAATCAGAATCTCCGATGACAACCTAGCATCCACTACGCCAGGGAAGTTGTGGTTTTTAATGCTTGAGTACCATGACTCGGCATTGCACTCAGGGTTTGGTTGAAACTCCACTCTAGAGAGACGTGAGGCGGGTAGAGTTCGAGGGCATCATTCGTTCATCGAGTGTTTCCTGGATCCAGATCCTTCGAATCAGATGGAACTAAATAAGTTGTTAATGTTGCACCTATTCGGTAAGTGGACTACCCCTAAGTCCGAAGACTTAGGGATAGGGTTGTTCGTGCTCAGTCTCTTCATTGATTCGAGGTTCAAGTCAGCGGACCAGTTCCTGGGTCTGAGATGCCGATCCAGTATAGTGAGCTCGCGTATGTGAATCAGTTATAATGGTTGATTACAAGTCGAACATAAGACATTTGGTGGAGTTCAACACTTGAGATTTGGTGACAACTAAATCGATACAAAAGGCAACCAAAATGAGGCGAGTCGTGAGGCGCGACTGCTCATTGTCGCTGCAGTCTTGATGATCCGAGGAGACGATCTTGAGGGATTCAGTTGTCAGTCGAGGTCCTGGTTAGTTAAAAACTTTGATGAGCGTTGAGTGGCTCGGAGATCCCATGCGGTGGACCCTATCCGTGCTTCTCGAGGTAGCCCTTACAGATGAGTTTCTCGATGTTGCCGGCAAGTGGCGACACCAGTTTGTGTCACGTCCGCGGACGCCGTGGAACCAACAATGTTCCATGGAGTTCCTCAGTGCGCTTGTCGAACCTTCAGGCCTTGGCCTTTCGTAGGGCAGGACATTGTAAGTTGGGAGATAGATGTTCTCGGGGGTGTCCTTGAGAGGAGTGTAGTTGCGGAAGGATGGAAGTTGAAGACGCTATCTCTTAATGCAGCGACTACCTTTAATGTTGCCGGCGTGATCAAAATAGCGCAGAGCGATGGGATTAGAGTCGTTGGAGCTTTAGGTTTTGTCTCGAGGCAAGATGTTGAGGTGAGAAGCTCGATTCCTTTGTGCTAACTTTTAGCATAGTAAGTAGTGGGCTTTCTCGTAAAAGATCTTTAGAATGTTATGTTGCTTTCGATCAATCCATGCTTTGAATTCAGAGTCAAGTGGTACGCCCTTCGCAAGTTGGACAAGTATGGTTCAAGAGGTTGGTTCCTTGACTTCGGCTAAGGTGGTGCTCGATCTTCCGAGGTAACTTTTGAGAATTTCACTGGTGCCTTGGTAAATGTTCAAAATTGAGAGGATTCTTTAGGCTATGTGATGTGCATCCCGGATTGCGCGACCAAACCCTTAGCGAGTTGGTTGAAAATTGAGATGGCTCCAGGCGGGAGTCGAGAGAACCATAAGAGAGCCACATTTCGGATAAGGACGGGGAAGCAGTTGCACTTTACGACGTCGGTAGCGCATGACAAATCCATGTACCATTCGCAGAGGCTAATGAAGTTTCGAGGATCAGAGTTCCCTGAGTAAGAACTGAACTTTGGCATGTTGAAGTGCCTACGCATTTCGGCATTAAAGATAGCCATAGTAAAGGGGTAATGCCTTGTATTGGTATCACAGAGTCGTTGGCGTGCCCCTGCGATTCACTCACGTTCCTACGGATCATGTCAACGAGAATCTGAAGTTGGGTTCCTACCGTATCATGGCGGTTGTGATCCAGTTGAGGAGTCTGGAGCCTAAGGCGTCTTCTCGAAGGAAGGTCTTCATCATTTAGTGAGTCTTCAACCTCGATTGCATGATTCCGTGGAGGTTGGTTGAGGTGAACTTGGGCCCAGTTGGATGCTTAAAGCGTAGGCAACTCGTGGTTGTTTTAGTCTGCCTAGTAGGGGCTCGAGCGCGATTCCCTTGGTCGAGATTAGGTTCGGGCCAGGAACGGCCCGGATGACGCATTCCCTCTCTGATGGTGATCCTGTCATTGTCGAGGTTGATTCTATGATGAGGACTTCGGTTGTTGAGAGAAGAAACAGATGTGGAGCTCGAGGAGACACGATTCAGAGTTGGCTGGATGCACCTACTTGCCGTAAAACAGGCAATGTCTCGTTGAGCAATTCTCTAGATTAACTCTCTGTTTTGCCTGACTTGGGCTTTGAGATATCGCTCAGTTTCTTCTAGTCTTTGGGTAAGCGCAAGAAGCTGCGCTTGAGTCACTAGGGCCTCGGGAGATGGAGGTTGTGCCACGTCAGTAGTGGCTATGATGTCAAAAGGCGGTCGCTGACGGGCCAGAGTACCTTGATTATCATTAGATGGTCCACCGATGATAGATTTTCCCTTGTTCGCCATTGTTGAGAAATTTTCTCAGTGGACAAGATGGAATCCGAATAGCACAAACAAACTTCTTGTCGAGAATTGGTGGGAAAAGTTGGCTTCGTCGAGTTTGAACGAAGGTATTGATTGATGGAGGCTGAGCACCCAAGTCTTCCTGAAGGCGAGAATGTCTCGTTAAACATATTATTGAAGTCGTTGTGTTAATCTAATGTTCTGGTGGATTTTTCGAAAAGGCATCGTCGAATCCCGCCCAACGTTCTTGATGTTTCGTCGAATTAGGCTCGATCGACGAATGCGTCGAGGTTGGGAGCATTAAAGTTTGTTGGAGCTTCAAGTAGTCGAGGCTGAGGAGAAAACTTCGAATCAGAATCGATAGTAGAAGGTCTGGCCATAGGGTCCTTTCCTTTGTTCACCATTGTCGATAGGCTTGGTCAGTTAGTCTGAGAAAACTTAAGTAGCGTCCCAAGTCTTGGTTATTGAGTAGAAAGAAAGGCAAGGTTTCGATTCCTTGAACGAACTAACAGAAAGTCTACCACAGATGCACGTTTACTCTTCCCTACTTGGCATGCCAAAATGTTGATGGCAAAAATTGTCATCAACATCCAAGAGTTCCAAAAATTTGAATTTTTTTGTCTAGAGCAGAAAAGTACAGGATATGCAGTAAAAATACGCGGGAAAGTAAAGAACACGGTTATTTATAATGGTTCGGCCCGTCGGCGTCTGTGTCCACTTTGAAGGCTTTGTTGATTTTATTCACTATTGTTAAAGTACAATGGAAGACATCATTACAAAATGAAGTTACAAGGATTAATGATGTACGCTTAATCCTTGTTGTCGAGCTTCCTGGTGATCGGGAGCAGTCGATGAGTCCTCAAGGTCCATAATGTAGTGGGAAGCTCCAAGGTTCGAGCGGTGTTGGGAGTTGCCAATGATGTGGCTGAGTCAGGAGGTTCCAAAGTTTGAAGAGAGTCGGGAGGTCCGAGAGGTTGTCGAAGTCAGAGGATCCTAGAGGTTGTCAGATGCGGAGGGTCCAAGAGGTTGTCGGAGTATCCTGAAGGGAGGAGGAAGTATCCCGGAGGAGTTCGGAGTTGGAGGGTCTGAGCAGTGGTCGGAGTCGAAGGGTCCGAGAGTTGTTGGAGTCGGAGGGTCCGAGAGGTTGTCATCGTATCCCGAAGGGAGGAGGAAGTATCCCAGAGGAAGCATCCCAGAGGAAGTATCCTGAAGGATATGTCCCGGAGGAAGCATCCTGTAGGAAGGAGGAAGTATCCCAGAGGAAGGAGGAAGTATCCCCGAGGAAGCATCCCAGAGGAAGGAGGAAGTGTCCCAAGGGAAGGAGAAAGTATCCTCGAGGAAGCATTCTGGAGGAAGGAGGAAGCTTCCCAGAGAAAGGAGGAATTATCCTGGAGGAAGCATTCTGGAGGAAGTATCCCGAAGGAAGTAGGAAGTATCCCGAAGGAAGTATCCTAGAGGAAGGAGGAAGCTTGGGAATAAACTCTTCATCTTCGTATGATGATGGAAGGTGTGTAGGAGGTTTGGGGTGTAATGGGAAAATCCCGAGTCCAAGTGTACTTGGAAATCAGGAGGTCCGGGGTGTACCGGGAAATTTGGATGCATGGAGTGTACCGGGGAATTCGGAGTCCGAGGTAACTCAGGAGATCTGGAGGTCTGGGGTCATCCTCTTCCCCAAAGGCTATGTTGCCATTAAAGGTGTGTCCAAGGTCTTCCTAAGCTCTCAAGCCAAGCAAATGCTAACCCTTGTAATGAATAAGGTATAGAGTGTTTATAGAAAGTGGAGTAGATAAGATTAGGTGAGGTATGGGAGTAGGTAAAAAGGAGTGGGAAAAGGGATAAAAAGTAACAGGATTTCGCATCCTAAACGAACTAAGCCCAGAAAATCGCATCGCCCGAGTACGCACACCAGAAAATCACATCACACGATGTATGTAAGCAGAAAATCGCATCCCCTATATGGAATGTGAATTTTCGCATCCAGGAGATGCGAAGATTCACATCCCAGAGGGATGCGCTGCGCCGTCTCCCGAATCGCATCCGAGGGATGCGATGGAATCTCATCCTGATGGATGTGGTTGCATCGCATCCTGATGGATGCGGTTCCATCGCATCCCTTAGGATGCGATATCACATCGCATCCCAGGGGATGCGACGATTTCGCATCCCACGGGATACGACGATTTTGCGTCCCAGGGGATGCGATGATTTTGCATCCCAGGGGATGCGATATCGTTGCATTTGTAGGATGTGATGTAAAGGAAGCAGTGCAGAGTGGTCATGCGAGGGGGGAGACGAGGTGTGTGATGCGATGGAGCCATGCAGTATGGTTTGAAGCGGTGCGATGGTTCCGAGGAGGCGATGCAATGGAGGTGGTGAGTGTGATGCGAGGTGAGCTGATGCAGTGTGGTTTGAGGCGAAGTGATGGTTCCGGGGAGGCGATGCGAGGTGGAGTGATACATGGCATGGTGATGCGAGGCAAGATGATACTATGGAGCCATGTTGCAAGGAAGCCATGATGCGATGGAGCCCTGATGCGATGGAGCCATGATGCGAGCTTGGTATAGAGTAATGCGATATGTTCATTCTGAGAAGCTTCCGGGGCAAGGAACTAGAGCAGATCGCATCAGAGTGATGCGATATTTTGGTATGCTTATACTTGAGGCAGAGTGAAGGGGATGCGAGATCCTGGACGTTGCCATGGTGAGATTCTGAAGGTGATCCGCATGTGGTGATCCATGCTTTTGAGATGATCGGGCTGTGTTGCTCAGCCGTTGGAGGTGATTGACGTGTGTCGGTCGAGCGATCTTCATTGCTGATGAATCTCACATCTGAGAGATGCGACATTCTGCCAGTGGCCGACTCGAGTCTTCCAGTGCTAGGACCATGATTTGCTTGATAGGATCTCACAGTTCTGAGTGCGTCCACTTGATCTGTGACTTGTATTGTTTGATAGCACCTTTGCTAGCCGTGACGACTAATCTTGCATGACCCTGCCTTAGCTTGATTCCTGAAGATGTTAGCAATACTTCTGGGCCGTTAAACTGCAATATGGGCCGAGTCGTGTGGTCCTGGACTGCTTCTGGTAACCGGACCAAATTGCCGGTTAACACAATGTAACCAAGGAACTTTACTTCTCTTTCCCAAAAATGACATTTAGAAATCTTCACCTTTAGCACATTCTTTCTCAATATCTCCAAAGCAATTCGTAGATGCTCAGCATGCTCTTCCTCGGTTTTGGAGTAAACAAGGATATCATCGATGAAGATTCATACAAATTTATTAATCACATCACGGAATACTTAAGTCATTAAATCCACAAAATAGGCGAGGGGGCATTAGTCAATCCAATTGGCATTACTGACCATTGGTAGAAATTATCGGGTCCACAAAAAGCAGTCAAATGGATACAATCCTCAGTGATTCCAAGATAATGAAAACCTGTGGCTAGGTCTATTTTTGAGAAAAAACAGGCACCACTAAATTGATCAAACAGGTCATTAATTCGACGCATCATATAGTTATTCTTAAGAGTTTGTTTATTAAGATCTCGTTGGTCAACGCACAATCTTAAGGAATCGTCACACATAGCTACAAACACCACAACCGACCCTCAATTTGAACGGCTAGGTCGAATGAATCCCTTCTCCAAAAGTTCACGAATTTGCTTTAATTTTTCTCTTTCTATTGGACCATTCCGCAGCTTGGATGAACAACAGGTCCGACATTGGTTACGAAGTCGATCCTAAACTAAATTCTTGGTTTGGAGGAAGGCTTTTGACATCTTCAAATACATCAAGAAATTCCCTAACGATTGGTATAGTTTCAATATCGATACTAGGGTAACACAAGGTATACGTCAAATTGTCTCTTTTTAGGCTAGGATCTTCGCAAGATATTTTGAAAAAATTCTCGAAATTAGTTTTTAGTAATGCTTTTCTATCTACACAATCTAGTTTAGCTTCATACTTATTTAACCAATCAATTCCAAGTATGATTCAAATTCATCAAAATCGAGGACAAATAGGTTGAAAGGAAATTCATAATGTGAATAAGAGATAGGAATATTTTCGTAATACAAACATAGGCTAATGGGGCCTCCTACTGGATTTCTTACATATAGGGGCTCATCAACAAATTTTGGTTTAAGATTTAATTCTTCTATAATTGGTTTTGAAATGAAACCACGTGAGGCATTAGTATAAAAAAGAACTCGAACTAACTTATCACCGATGAAAATATTACCTTCCAAAACTTCCTCCACTTTCGCTTTCTTAACAGCTGAAGGGCCTTCTTCAATTGCGTAAACCCTTGCTGCTTCTGCTTTCTTCATACTTGGACAATCCTTAATCAGATGTCCCGACTTGGAAATTATAGCACTCCTTAATTTCTTGTCTTAGCTTGCTTGTCTTCTTAGGTTTGCTGCAGCTATAAGAATAATGTATTTTTTTCCTACCAGTTGTAGCATGTGAGATCCTTAAAACGATCGTTCTTCGCTTCCTTCTTTCCTTTATTCTGGCTATGTTTCTTCCCACTGAACTTTCTTTTATTCTAGTTGCTACTATTGTGGCCTTCCTTCTCCTCAGCTGCCTTTTTGCTAATCTATAGTAGCGTATCTATATCTCATATCCACCAAGTCAAAGAAAGATTGCTTTACGTGTCCTGTCATCCACTCATGATACTTCTGCTCCATCCCTTTAATTAACCTTCCATTATTTTTCAATGGGGTGTTAATTAGCTCTGGTTCGAAGTGGGATAGCTCATTGAATTTATTCAAGCACTCTTCAAAAGACATATCTCCGTGCTTAAAATCCATAAACTCCTAATACATTCTATAAGTACCGGCTGAAGGCATGTATCTTTCTTCAAAAACTTCATTTAACTGATCCCACGAAAATTCATCTTATGATTTCCCTTGAATGATAGTCTGCCACCAGGTTGCAGCTCCTTCCTATAGTTTCCATGTAGCTAATGTCCTTTTCTAATTATCTTCTAAGCTCAAACCTTTAAAGATCTTCTCACATAAATTAATCCATGCTTGGCCCTCCATAACATCTTCTGATCCTTTGAATGGTTTTCCTCCGAGATACGTATAATACTTATTCAAATCGGGAAGATTCATCTGAAGCTGATCCTGATTAGCAGCTTCCTCAACCACTGCAGTATCATGACCATTAGTAGTGGTGCTACTTCTCCTACTTCGTGCACGTCGTCAACTCATTTTCAAATATTTGTAAACAGTATGAAAGTGCTATTAGGGCATATAGACGAAATATATTAGGGAATATCAAATCGTTTTCATTACATTGGGTTT
Organism: Allium sativum; assembly: GCA_030737875.1. NCBI lineage: Eukaryota > Viridiplantae > Streptophyta > Magnoliopsida > Asparagales > Amaryllidaceae > Allium > Allium sativum. The sequence continues at coordinate 394,864,272 of CM060910.1, forward strand.
CACTCATTCTAGCGTATTCTTAACTCCATCTCTACTAAGTTATGTAATGAGTTATATTCCATAAGCTTTGTATAAACCAAAGCTATAATATCACGTTAAAATGGAACTAGGCTTTCCAACCCTCATCTAGTGGGTACCCTCCACCATGACATTACAGTGGTACCCCAGACCTTGTTTTGCGGTCATTCTTTTGAGGTCACAACCAACCCTAAAAATGGAAATATAGGGGTAAGAGTCCACAGCTCACCGCCAAACACATGGAGAGAACCCCCTATCATGTTGCATCCTATTACCAGGCATGCCAAACAAAGGCTGGTGTGAGAAACTCAATATCTGTTATGCACAGTGAAATTCTCTATAAAATGAAGCTATCATAAGGTCTTGCGATACACGCACAATGCAAATGCACACATAGGAGAGGTTTCTCCTTATGATAACAAAAAATGCTTGATATGAGAAAACCATTTGATATTATTATTAGCATTGAAAATCATTTCACGAATAATTGTATCAATCCTAGCCAGCGTAATGTCCCATATCATTATGTTGACATATAGTATACAATTAAAACCGTATAGGTTCGTAGTGGAGAATGGATTTCCAACAAATGACCAGGCTAAGTAACTTCCTTATTCAATGGGTACACCTCTAGAGGGATTCCCCGAGAACCAAACGGGTACTCTGCCGACACAAGGCATGTCCATCCCTTTACTGGATGAATTAGAGCGCGCCTAAGTATGCCATCTTCTGTTCATTACCAACCTTTAACTGGAGCCCCACAACATCAACATCCACATAAGTATAATTTGCTATATAAGTAATACCTGGGCTCCATACTGTGGTACACTTTTTATTTAGAAGGATTTGACAACTCATATCCTTGCGTATTTTTCTTGATTTGGCCATTTTCCGAGGTGTAAGACTTGCCGAAGTCTTGTTACACAAAGTTACACTTATCTCGAAGCCATGCTTTGATCATCAATAGATTATCACTTGGTATGCCACACTGTCATTCTATAACATATAACTGATAATCACTAACCATATCACCTTTGAGTTCGTACGTCTCAAAGAAGGGTATTAAGCTAAAAGAATATATTCTCCGCTACCAATTAGAAATATGTTTAGTAAAGGTCAATCACATATCATAAAATACAATGTTGGACACACATCCATACAAGTCATTTCCGGGTCTGCAAAAAACCGAAGGCACCTTATTCCTCGTCCATAATGGAGAGAGGTCCTTTTCAAATATGGAAAATCTCCAAGTACGTCCAGAGTACTGCTACAATATAATCTCATAATAGGTGGCCCCTATTTGAGACATCAACAATACGATGTGAAGATTCCTGGTCTTCAATCACCTTTTTCAAATGTCTCTTCTTCATCATGTCGTATTATTATTTGGAATGCATTTCAAACATAAGTTCTGATCCCAAACTTCCCGAATTATAAGCATCATTTTAAAATATTATAGATATATCGGATTTCAAGTAAGTCTCGACCCATCTTCACTTTTGAAAACGTCTATTCATCATCAAAAATATTTCATTATTCCATTGAAATGATTTAACAAAGGTTTGATATCGATTATTATGTTTAAACCCTTCAAAATCAATTATTCAGTAAAAAGTATTCCTAAAGCGTTACTAAAAACGTTACAAATAGGCTATGTAAAGTAGTTTGATGAGAATAAATTTAAAACTCTATAATTTTAATCCAACCCACTTTGAAATCATTTATAATGATTTATCAATTTTCTTCCATATTTTTAATAATTTTTATAAAGCCATTTCGATTGATTTTCATATTTGGTCACTAAACTACACTACCGCGGTTTCATTGAAAACTGTTTTGGACATAACTTGAAAATCATTCACAAAATTGAAATTTTCCTTTTCCATTTAAATAATATTGTTATAGGAAAGCAAAAGTTTTTCCTTTAGAGAAAATCAGATTTAAAACGAATATGTTATGACGATTCAAAGTCTACGGTTGAAATTCATGAGCTACCGTTGCGCGATAAGCTCTATTCTAACTGTGTTTTATATTTATAATAAGAATAATCCATTTCACTTCAAAATAGTTTAGAAATCTATTCAAAATATATATAAGACTATTTCAAAACAATATTTTATATTTTCAGCTTTTATTTAAAATATTCATTTTTTTTATTAGTTTTATAATATTATTTAATTGTTAAAATAATATTTTTTTCAAAAGTAATCTTTTGGATTCCAAACTTTCCTGAACTCAAGCTAAATAATCTTTAAACTATATAGAATAATCGGCTTGAGTTAAAACACTTTTTATATAGTCAAACTAAACTTCAATTTCAAAATCGAATTTAATTTTAACCGATTAAATTTGAACACGCCGTTTAACATCAAAACCTTATTGAATAAAATTCCAACCTTTACAAAAGTTTCTCGAAATCACTTCAGTTTCATTTCTATCAAATTCCAGATATCAAATTCCAACTTTCATTTTTTCATTATATTTAAACGGATAAAATATTTATTTATATTACCCGATAAGCATGAGACTCAACAAATACCCAAATATCTCCACATAAGCGTGTGTAACATGTGTATTATGAACTAGCATCACTACCAACAATCATTATAACATTCATAACATCCATTCGTCCATCACTAGCATGTATATCATAGTATAAATATAAGCGTTCAGTAATCAATGCTTACACTATGTTTAACAGCTAATTAAGTATCCACTAACATAACAAGCATAACGAACAAATAAAAGTGAAGAGTTTCTCACTGATGGTTCCACTCCATCAATCTTAACCATAGGTCTGTCTAGTTATACTGGAATGTTGCGAACTAAATTCCAATCTTTACTGACTTTGACAATAATAATAATATTGTTAAATAAATATAATTTTTTTTATTTGGAGGAGGCCAAGGTGGGGTATGGTGGTGACGACAGGGTGGTCGAACTTGGACAAAGGGAAGGATGTGGTTTAGGCCAAGCTAGGGTGGTTAGGGTGGCCAAGAGGTGGTGCAAGGAGGGGAAAGGTGAGGTTGTGGATGAGGGAAGCTGAGAGGCGGGGGAGGAGATGGTCGGCGTTGAGGGGCAAGGGGAGGAGGAAGGTGACGATCTAGAGGAGAGGGATGGTAGGCTGAATGGAGGGACGAGGGAGAGGAGGCCATGGACGAATTCTAGGAGGAGGAAAAGAAAAGAGGGAGGAGGAGAATTTTTATGCTATGGAAGCCATGGCCACCAAGGTTAGGAAGAAGGAGAAAGGAAAAAATGGAATGGAATGAAGTTTAAGGGTGGAAGGGTGGTTCTTAGAGAGGGTTAAAATTGCGATGACAACTCATAATACATGTGTAACTCATGCATAGAGAGGGGCATGCATAAGGACAAGTGTCCTAACACTTGTTAAAATAAGGAGGAAAGTATTTTAGATAGCATTTCCCTTAAAATGCTACAAAAAACTACATGCAACACTTAACAAAAATGCTATCAAAGGTTTTTATCCTAATAAATTATATTTTAAGTTGCAAATTAATTATCTAATGTGTCTAAAATTCTTGATCGTTACACAATTCCTTGTAATATCTCTCTTCCATTTCAATGTACCATTCAGTTTGTTCTCTTGGTGAAGATGGATTTGGATTTGATGGCCCGGATAGAATATCGGTTTAATCGTATGAGGATGGATATGAAATTGGCATTTTTATGAATTGAGATAAATAGGCAGATCGGTTTATCTCAAATTTGCTGGTATTTATGAGTGGATGCTGGCAAAAGAATACTCAACGATTCACTTAAAAAAAATGAGTGAATGGCGTCAAGTGTAAAGAACACCATGTAACATTAGCTAGAGTTACCAAATGCGACTTGACAGTGACTTTCTTTACATTAAGTTGCTACAGTCTGTATCCTGATACTGAATACAACTAGACACTGTTGCCACTTAAGTAGCTCCGCAAAATGTTATGACACTGATGCGACTGGACACTATAGCCACTTTCTTTACGTAAAGTGGCTATAGAGATTCTCCTGACACCGAAAGCAACTGGACAATGTGACTAGCAACAACATGTATTGCAGTTGAGACTTTTTAAATTTTGGATTTCTAAAGCTTATAAATGTTCATCTTCTTCTGTAGATTTAAACATAACTTATTGAATAAAATGTTCTGAGGAAGAAGCTATCATTCAAGAGGAAGCCGAAGAAATACAAGAAATTATCAACATATGTCAAAAATCTTATGGTTTATCATTTAGAAAGCGAGGTGGGTCGGTTCTTGGAAAGAAGTTTGTAAATCATAGCCAAGCTGCATACCATCAATCTCTTATGCAAGATTACTTTAATATCAATTGCACATACGGGGTATATATGTTTTGAAGAAGATACCAAATGAGTAGAGAATTATTTCTATGAATTTTGGCAGTTATTCAAAACAATAACAAACACTTTAAGTACAAACCAAATGCTTCAAAAACACAGGACTTATCGATGAACAAGGAATGACGGTCGCTATGAGAATGTTAGCTTATGGCACTCCTGCAGATGCATACCAACTTGCGAAGAGAACGACACTTCAAATATTAGAAAAATTCTATCAGTCTGTGTTAGATGTCTACAGGAGATAGTACTTACGGTCTCCGAATGAAGCCGATATAGTGCGCATCAGAGAAATGCACGAAAGCAGAGGATGGACATGCATGTTGGGAAGTCTTGACTGTATGCAGTGGAAATGGAGAATTGCCCCAAGGCGTATTAAGATTCTTACAACGGCAAGAAAAGACGACCGACGATCATTGGAAGTCGTAGCGTCGTACGATTTGTGGATTTGACATGGTTTATTTGGAATGTCCGGTTTCAATGACGACTTAAAAGTTATTGAAAGATCACATATGTTTAACGATCTAGCTCAAGGTCAGGTACCTCCAGTAACATTCACTTTTGGGCAAAATACTTACAATCATGATTTTCACCTAGGTGATGACATTTATCCGAAATGGAGTCCCATTGTTAAAACTTGTCCAAATCTCTTCCAAAAAAGCCAAATTTGTTGCGATGTAGGAGGGACAAAGAAAAGATGTAGAAAGAGCTTTCAGCGTTCTATTTGCAATGATCTGTAATCCATGTCGTTTGTGGTATAGGAAAAAAATGTCTATATTCATGTTTGTCTACATTGTTCTACACAGCATGATCATTGTAACAACCTAAAATTTTGAGCAGTAAATATTTAAATATTGAGGTTATTTAAACATTTAAATGTTGGATTTAATATTATAAAAATGGTTTTATAACCTTGATTAAATCCCTTTATAAATAATAATTAAAGAGAAGAAAACATGTTGTTGAGTTTTTGGTAAGTAGTTCAAAGAAAAATTGATATTGTGACCAAAAACAGTTTTATCGATAAACGAGGTTTTGCTTATTAAAAGTTGTTGGAATATCATGTGCATGTAGTAATGTTAGAAGAACACATATATGTGTATGTACATATCATAGAAGTAACATACAAATGGTACATGTGTACATGTTCTAGAATATGATAAATGACTTAAAATGATAAGGACACGTGTCATCAAATGAAAGGAACACATATCTTGTAAGTAAATAAGGCTAAGACACATACACACATTAGGTGTCCATGTATAGAAACATTTAAAGACACCTAAGTAGGCATGTGTCTTCATCCTAAAGCATGGTTGTTCGTAATCATGTGAGGGAAAATAAATATGAAGAGGATTATTATGTAAGCTAAAAGGTATAAATTTAAAAAGAGAAGCTTATAATGTAAGCTAAATGATATAAATTTAAAAAGAGAAGATTATCATTTAAGCTAAATGATATAAATTTAAAATGAGAAGCTTATCATGTAAGATAAAAGATATAAATTTGAAATAAGAAGCTTATCATGTAAGCTAAAAAGAAAAAAAGAAAAAAAAAAGAGATAAAGACACATAACCCTCTTAGGTGTCCATGTGTAGAAACATCTTAGGACACCTAAGTAGGCATGTGTCTTCATCCTAAAGCATGCATGAAGATAAGGAGGACAAGTGTCCCAAAACCAAATTACCAAACCAGCCTTGAAAACTACTATATAAAGGGTGGAAATGTTCATTCTTTTTCATACATTCACAAACATAAAACCAAGATAAGAAAACGAAGAGAGGTTTGGGAGAAGCCTAGAGGATAAATACAAGATCACGACACAAGTACAAGGTGAGAAAAATTATTTAAGTTCATCTACTCATTTCATACTTTGAAGAAAATTTGAGAAATTTATGAATGAATGATTGGACTTAAAATCCTGAAAATGACGTTCGATATTTTACGCATAACGTTTGCAATTATTAATGAAATTTCGACTTCTCTATCAATTTGGAAAGCTAATTCAAAGGGCTACAACTTTATCCTCGGCCATTTTTTTCTAATTTGATCGTTTGCGTACCTAAAAACTGGACGCAAGGTCGGGTAAAAATCAGCCCGAAATGGACATGTTAAAAATGCCTCATGATGTTTGAATTTATACATTAAATTGATAAATGATATTGAGGGTTTGTTTTTATGATAAACAAGTAGACTAAAAGAGCTTCTTACTGTAGAAAATTTGGATTAAAAATCTATTTTTACCATAAAGAAACAACATCAAACATTTTGCCCAAAAAGAGGCTAAAATATGATTTTCAGAACTTTTTATAGCACTCTGAAACGTTATCTTTTCTATATATGAATCACAGAACCAAGCAGAATCTTTTTATAGTGCCTAGAAGTGCTGTAGTAGCTGATTTGAGTCTAAAATCATTATAAACCACTCAGAACTTGTCATATCACTTCTTGAAGCGCTGTCTTTTCTTTGAATTGACTATGAAGTATTTTAAAACGAGCATAACTTTTCATAGCATGACTGAAACGCTGTTATAGATGTTATGAGTATAAAATCATGGTAAACTATTCCAAATCCTCTCAAATTTGGACTTGAGTTTCCTTATAGTATCATAAACCAACTGATAAAATTGAGGAAGTTAAATCAAAGTAAAAGTGAGTCGAAAATTGAGAATAAGGAGGGTTGATGAATTTCGATGTTTCGAGGAAAATAATTGATTACTTGGGAGTGATGATAAGTACTATATGATGCTCTATGAGACTTTTGCATGAAGATAACAAAGAATACTGTAAGTATACTTGTCATCTAATCCATTATTATTTCATAAGCTTGTATCTTAATTTAAAGATGCCTATGACTGTAACATACTATATTGGTTTCAATCTTTGCTTTGACAAGCAATCAACATATACGACTGATGATTGAGGACATTTATGATTAGTGTTTAAACGAGGTATGAATAGTGCGTCTTTAACCAAGGTATGATTAGTGTTTAAACGAGATATGAATAGTGTGTAAACGAGGTATGAATACTTTTCAATTGAGGTATGAATAGTGTGTGTTTAAGCGATGTATGATTAGTGTTTAAACGAGGAACGAATAGTGTGTGTTTAAACGAGGTATGAATAGTGTTTGTTTAAACAAGGTATGATTAGTGTTTAAATGAGGTATGAATATGGTGTGTTTTAACGAGGTATAAATGGTGTTGAACTTAACTATTTCAGTTCAATCTTTGAAGATCTTTCTAAACATATATTAGATAAATATAAAGGAAGTTTGAGATTTGTTTAAGAAGGAGCTTTTGCATAAAGAAGATGATTAGTATTTATAATAAAAGATGTTTGTCTTTTGAAAGAAAGTTCTACAAGAGATATAGATGTCTCAAAATGAGTATTTACAAAAGGTATTTTACCCCATATGATATAAAGAGTATTTTGGAAGTAAACATTGATTTTAAATGTTTTGTGTAAAGAAGAACTACGTTGGCTTGATCCTGTATCTAATTGCTTACCCAATTAGATAAAAGTACGTAGGCAGTCACATAGGGGTAGTGATGCAGCTGCTTTATTAATAAAAATATTTTTTGTTGTTATTACATCTTGTGTTGGTGCATCTTTCATTTTTATTATTTAAGTCATGCTAACGTGTTTACCAAGTGTGTAGGAATGAATATCGATGTCCATCTCATTAGAGTTGCACAATGTTAGATTTACGGTAATTGTGTTTGATACATGTTTAAGCACAAACGGTTAATTAGATAAGTGGTATTTATTAAAATTTTATTCAGAGCATTTAGTGATGTTGTATATTTATCAAATAAAATGGAAACTGCTATTGTTTGTTTTTGGACGCATGGGTTTTTCGGCAATTTTGACTGCTTCGAAATTCCGGGGCGTCACAATCATTGAAGACGAAAGAGATATGGATGGAAGGCAACGACACTACGAATATGAAAGTGCTTCGCAACCACCTGATGTATTCCGAGACAACACCCGCATAACAGAAGAGGCCTTCAACATTAACTTAGACCACCAACTTTCGTTCAGAGACGCGCAACTGTTGTGATTTGTGACATAAAATCACATATGTTGATAGAGACGAGGTGCAGATGTGCTTGGCGGTAGAGGAGATGGTGCAACAACAAAAAGAAGGTTAGAAGGAGCAGTTTGGCGTTTGAGCGGATTTATTGCTGGATTTTGACCTGGTCTTTCTGTGACTTATCTGCAAGTATTGAGGGGATATATTCCTAACATATCTCTAAGAGGAAAATTGGATATTTTTCCTAGGCCTTATATTCTCCTATAAAAGCAGCACATTGGGTTGGATTAATGTATGATCGAATAGAGTGGCGGCTGCGTGCCTCTAGGGCTTGGTGCCCTAGAGATGATTGGTGCCTCCAGTTAATCCAAGGCTTAGCCGTCGTTCTTTATTGTTCTCCTTATCCAACAAAGAGTGTTAGTCATCTAGATATTCTTTCTCTTTTTTCAATAAGGTTATTGATTCTTGTAATTTTGTTTATTGTTGGTTTTGATCCATTGAGTGTAAACAAAATTTGTTTTTGTGAATCAATAAAGAGGGTGGTTGGGTGGAATATCTTGTGTTTGTGCGTGTGATTTCATATCTGTGTTTGTTTCCATAGAAATCATCTTTAAGTAATTGGACGAATAAGATCATGGTCAATTCCGCAAAGGCGCAGTTTTCATAACAACAACTGAATAATAGGCTACAAAAATATTTTATGGACCGTATATGGAACCACCACGACAATAATTAGACTTAACGGTTTTAGGTTCATGTATGAACATATGTTGTCTTTATGGTTGTATGAACTTATGTACTCTTTATGATTTAGTACTTCATTAAGAGAAAAAACCATTAGCTTCAACTTGGTATTGTTACTGATAAGCTACTACTATTAATAAAACTAAAGTTAACAGCTAACGATAGAACTAGCAAAACAAATCAAACACGTATTACCGTTTTATAGCCGTTGAAGGATAATATGAATAGTTTATAGTCGTTGAAGGTAATATGACCATTTTATGGCCGGTGGGAAAAGAAATATTGCTAGGTTAATGTTGGAGGATTCTTAGGCGCTGATTTAATCAACGTTATTCCTTAGGCGTTGATTAAATCAGCGTCTGATCTCTGGATGTTGATTAAATCAGGGTGCGAAATCAATTCCAAATTTCGAATTGATTCTTGAATTTTGTTCAGAATATTCAGAGCAAAATCCCCTGTTGGAAGATATTCAGAGCAAAATCCACTGTTGGAAGATATAGTGGATGAATTCTGAATTCATATAATCATGTATACCGTTGATGCCATTTCTGACCTTAAATGATACTAAAAGTGTAAAAATGTGTAGGTGTACGCGTGTGGCAACAACCTGAAGCGAACATACAGATGGCTCCATGTTGACCATGGAGACTTGGCAAACAAAATTTGTATCTTTCTGGCTGCATTTCCAATTAAACTAATGTGCACGAGACTAATGTGCACAGTGCTTTAGAGCACGAGGATCCCCACGGCTAATTCGTTAGTTATTACAGTCATAAAATTCAATGGATACGTTTTATTTATCGACGTCTCCGCTCTTAGAATCCGAAAAGATCTCACCATTGAATTGATAGGTATGCTTTTCACTTAAAGCTTTTCCATGGTTTGTTTTTCACTTGAATGATCGATAATTTGGCGTTTCTACATGAATGAAGGCTGTAGATTGTGTCATGCTAGCTGATTACTGCGTTTTCATCACGTAATTTGTTGAAAAACTATTTAGTTACCTCTTAATTTTCTTCTGATTTTTTTTACCTAAGGTATTGTGAATCATAGGCGAGAAACTGGATGCTATTTTATTCTTTATATTTAATTATGAATTTTGGGCGAATGCGATGTGAGTAATTTTGGATTTTAAGGGATTTCATGATGTGAATTACTCGTTTCCTTTCTTGTGTGATCATTTGCTAAATTTTAAGCTGAATAAACATTTCGACTGTTTATTTTATTTTTCTTCAATTTGCTCAGAGGAAATCTGGATGTGAGGTGAAAATTCGTCTAAATCACATTATATGTCGTTGGACTTCATTATGGGTTGATAGTATGTCTGGTCTGGATAATGGAGCTAGAGATGCTTAGCCAAAGATAATTACATGATAATTTAAAACAGTTGTAGGTTTGTTCCAGTCTGCATCAGATAAGATTTTAACTTAAAACAATTTAATTGGACTGTAAACGAAAAAGAAGACAAAAAAAAAACGAAGGTAATTAATATTGCAATGTTTCTTTTCCATTTTAATCTAGCTTTGCACTATTTATTTAGAGCACTACCAAACAAATTTACTTATTGGTCACAAGGGGTACACGTTGGTAAGGGTTATAGGGCGTATTAATTATGGAACAAGGGGAATGCAATTTCTTGAATTAGCATTTTCTACCTTTCTTCTTCATATATTATCCTTTTTACAGTCCAATCCTTTCTTCTTCCTTCTAGAAATCATTGTAAGCAACCCAGTAATTTCTAACATCAGCATGTCCTTGGTTCTAATGGAGTTTTATCAGATTCAGCATGTATTGAACTAGATCTCCATACAATCAAAATTCCTAACTATCTATAAAGTTTATCGTTTCATAAGTCATTCAAACTCCTATTTTCTCAAATTTGATTGTGAATGGTTTAGTATACTGTAATTTATCTGATTTACAGTAAAAAAAAGGTCAAAATTTTAATTTTGAAATTCTGCAATTTACTTCAGGATTTCAAAACATGACACAAAAAGCGTATGTTCAATTGTTGTATATTTTCTTCACTTGTTTGTTTCCTTATGCACCATCTCCTTTGTCGTCATACCACCGCCTTAGTTAAAAGAAACCTACAACTACCCCTTGAATGTTTGGTTAGAATTTTGGGACAAGCGAGTGAATCTGACTTGAGTTCGGGAGAAGACGAGGAAAAAGATGCAGGTCTATGGATGGTAGGGTTGTAAATGAAATAATTTGATTAGTCTCGTCCTTCTTTGTAAATTTATATAGCAGTGCTCTTTATTTATTGGTAATATCAAATATCAATTAACCCTCCATCCTTTGTCACTGATTTATTTCAATCTCGTAGGCAGACTGAATAATTTTGTGAATTACACTACTCTGACTTTTTTGATCACATTGAGAGCTACAATTTTCAATAACAATTTGTGTCGAGGAGTCATAACCTACATTTTTGTAGGTATATATTGACAATTAATTTGATTGTATATATTGTATTAATGTCTTAAACAAGAAAAAAAAAAGTCATAACTTACAATTTTAGTAGGAGTCTTTTTTTTTCTTTTTCTTTTAAGTTAGTATCCATGTCAAATATAGTGCCGTGAATCTTTATTTTTTTTAAATGTAGTTCTTAAATTTGCTCATCATGTATAATAATAGAGTGGTTGTGCTTGAAAAGAGTGCTTCGATTGTTGTTGGAGCATACTTGATGGCTTAAGTATAATTTATTTAGTTCCTTTTTGCTCCGTCTTCACTTTTTTTTAATTAATGTAGAATTTCGTCAGTTCTTTGATTTCATTTACTGGATTTTACAATTAAATGAAATTTATTTTGAGTTATGCATAACCAGTGTTTAGGAAATATTTAAAAGCCAGATATCTTCATTTCATGACAACATTTTCAAGACAACATACGCAATTGACATTTAATTAGTAAATAATATATTCATTATGATTTCACTGTAAATGTTGAAATTTTCCCACTGGACTAATAATGATTAGTGAATGGCTTTGGTTTAATGGTGTATGGAATGCTATGCTACAGACAGTTGACTTGATTGAATTGGTGGCATAGTCATGTTTCGAAGAAAGCATAGCGCTCACGATGATAAAGAGAACGAGGCTGCACAACAGGAAGCTAAGGTAACTGAAACTAGTCTACTCCTATATATATATATATATACATACATACATACATATGTATGTATATGTATATACATACATACATATGTATGTATGTATAGCGTTCCGCTACACCTCTTACATTGCACGTGAACTCTCCCCCTGGATCTCAGTCATTCATCCCCCCACTTATTCTCACTCTTTTCACTAAGAGAGAGAATGAGTGGGAGATTGAATGGCTGAGATTCATGGAGAGAGTTCACGTGCAATATAAGAGGTGTAGTGTGTGTGTGTGTGTATATATATGTATATATATATATATGTGTATATATATATATATATATATATATATATATATATATATATATATATATAGAGAGAGAGAGAGAGAGAGAGAGAGAGAGAGAGAGAGAGAGAGTCAGACTACATAAATATAGGTTTGCATTATAGATGTTTGGAACTTCATTATCATGCTGGGTTAACATAACATTAGCAATTCAGTCATTTATATTTATGTTGCGCACCAGACGAGATGTGCATCAGCTTTGCTGGTGAAGTAAAACTTCAGTTAGGACAGGAAAAATAAAATAGATTTATCAGAAAAATCTCTAATTTGTTAATTCATCTTAAACTCTTTATGTTCTAATCTGCAATTATACGCACACAATTATTGACTCGAGAATCTACATTGACCTTCCTACATGAACCCCCCAAAAATAGGATCTGCTTGGGCAGTACTATTAGGAAACTGAATAAGGATACGTTTTCAACTACTGCAAAATCCTGGGCAAAAAAAGTGAAGGACTTTCAGTACATAAGATTTGTAGGCATAATTAAGATAACATGTGAAGAATGATCATCTTTTCCCAACAGGTCAGTGAGTTAAAGATTGCTTTAGGACCTTTATCTGGACGCAGTTTGCAATTTTGTGATGATGCATGCATCAGAAGATATTTGGAAGCTCGAAATTGGAACACTGAAAAGGCAAAGAAAATGCTCGAGGAGACACTTAAGTGGAGGGCGACTTATAAACCTGAGGATATTCGCTGGGTAAGAACCATCTTGTCGTTTTTATTATAAAAATACTTTTTCTATTAAATTATGTTATTTAATGAGTTGCTTTTCCATTTTATAAAGCATGAGGTCGCAAGTGAAGGTGAAACTGGAAAAGTGTACCGGGCAAACTTTAAGGATAAAGAAGGAAGAACAGTTCTTGTAATGAGGCCGGGAAAACAGGTGTGTATGTTACTCTTTTACTTCTCAGCATACTAGTGTGCACTACCTGTTTGCTTAGAGAATTGTATTCTAGTCTAAAGACCTTAAAATGTTTTTGTACTTCTAGTATAACGTTTTCAGGTGGCTTATAACCATAAACTGTACAGTGAATAAAGTAATTTGATCCTTTTAACATTCCCTATGGATGAAATAACATATAACTTTATCTACTGGAAACCTTTTCTGAATCATGGATCATTTTATCATATCAATAATTCAATATCATGTAATTTAAAGATATTTTTGTCCAAGCCTATAGGAACATAGATAGTTTTCCCTCTTTTCTAAAGAACATGAGCTAGTAGCAAGTACCTTGTTAAAAGAGTTGCAGGTTTGCCTCCCATTTCGACAAGCATTATAATTTATCAGAAAATAATGTACTCATATATGATGGTTGTAAAATAAATAAGTTTTCCCCTTTTTTCCAACTTTGTAGAATACGTCATCACATGATAATCAACTACGCCATCTAGTGTATCTTATTGAGAATGCAATCCTCAATTTACCTGAGGGCCAAGATCAAATGGTGTGGTTGATTGACTTCAGTGGATGGTCATTGAGTTTATCTGTTCCAATTAAGACTGCAAGAGACTCTATCAACATTCTGCAAAATCACTATCCAGAGAGGCTTTCTGCTTGCTTTATGTTTAATCCTCCAAGAATTTTTGGAACGTTTTGGAAGGTAAGGTCCTCGTAAGCATTATCTTCATTTTGAGTAGCAACTGAAAAGAATAGTAGAAATTAGAAACTAAATTATGACCTGTTGCCATTTGCATATGATATGTAGGGTATGAAAATGAGTACAGTACGTACTCTGTTATACTGCACATCTACATCTTCCTGTTGGTTGCTGCTGTTGCCTGTTGTTGTAGAATATCTTAGTTGAGTTAGGGGGTTAGCGATTATGTATCCCAATCATTTGTTGAACCATAAAACTAAAGCGCTACAGTAGGAAGCTAAGCCAAGTATGTGGAAAAAGAAACAAATTAAAAGTACAGTGATAAACTTTTTCTGTCATTATTTGCAACAAGTAGGATTAATTGAGCACCGCTCTCTTGTGAAATGGCATGTCATACATTCCAAGTTAATTCGACAAGTTCAATTTTGTTAACACCTTTAAAGAGGGTGTTTATTTTTGTTAAGTTATTGGACTTTGGAAGGTGGACGGGTTCCATTTTCAAACGTCATAGACCAGATATAATTTTTTCACATAAGTGTTAAAATAACATTGGTGGAAATGGGTAGAGCTCAGAGTATCTCGTGGATTCAATTGCATGTGCCCCCGAGTTCCATCAATCATACCACTGATGTTTTAACTTTGAACAAAAATAGCACTCTCACCAAGTTAAATTAGCACAATTGCACTCCAGTTTGGTTGTTCACTAGGCTAAATAAAATACAAATGTTACATTTATTGGCATATTTAACGTCCAAAGTTTCTGAGCCATTGTTTGTTGCCCAATTCTGATGCTTAGGGAAATTACTTTTTTCCATTACACTCAAATTTATGTTATCAACTATTTTACTGACTTCAATTCAACCTATTGAGGTTTTGCTGTCAGATAATCGTTTGACAACGATCTAGTTCAGTTAATGATAGTTTGCTGAAAATGCATTATTGCACATTTTGAATGATAGAATTAAGTTCGGATGTGTATGTTTGTTGTTTATTTAAATAGTTAGTTATAATGAATTAGATAATTGGTTAGATTGATAAATATTAACCAGTAATTAATAAAAAAATATTTATAACTAATAAATTATATTATTACTGTATTCATAATTAATAGTTAATTAGTAATCAATAACTGATAATACCAATTACCATTAATAACGGAGTAATGGAAAAGAAGAAGATAAAAGTCAAAATTTCATAACTTTAATAATCAAGCACATCGTGTGTTCATAAAATGATAAACAAACACAAGCACGCACACACACAAAAATGATGAGTAGTTGGTAATGCATAAAGTCCAACACTCACTAACAAACGTGACGGACATGAGACAACTAGTGACACCCTCATAGCATTATCTAGAGTTCCTGATCGATCCACGTGCATGCTTCATCATTATTGACTATTATCTGTAAGTTCTTTAGAAAATCTTAATTTAAAGTTAATCTTGTTACCTCTCATCAGAGATAATTGTTCAACCACATCATCCGGTCCACACGATCTTTAGATTTCAAAAATTTGCTGTTTATTATTCACTAAAATCTCAAAAACTTGAGAAGAGCTTGATTATTGGTATCAGGTTCGTCTCTGCATTTTATTCACCATATTGTGAATGTCTTCGTAGTATGTTGCTTGTGAATGTCTTCTCTTGTGACCAGTAACGTAAGCATGATTGTTAGAAGGATGAACATAAGATGGATGTACGTATCAACATTATTTAACTTTATAACTTGAACTTCATTATATTTAGCAATTGAGAAGGCAATGGGTCATTCAGATTCCAATAATTAGAAATGAAATCTTCTTCTTAGTTCAAGTAAAATCATGAGTGGAATTCATTTCAGTAATTGGTAGATCATTCGCGTTTTACTCTTTTTAGTCTCACCAATCCTAGTACAAGTGATTGTATTCCTTTTAGCAGCCATACTTCTTAAAGCTAGTCCAGATGTTCCAAATCCACAATTGGTACAAGACTGAATTTGGATATTCCATTTTTGAATTCCTATTGATAAATGATAATAAAACTTAAAAAGTGACATATTGACAGTTACATAAATTTTATGAAAATGATAAGACACCCTTGTTTGCTACTGCCACAATTTTGGTTAACATGAGTAGTTTTGAGCAATATCCTAACTTGCTACAGTTTTGTGTCTAAGCTTTTTCACTTTCCAACGTCCTTGCAATAAGTTTCTAGCTTATCCCTTGTGCGATAAGTATGGGTTGCCTCGGGTTAGACCAAATACTTCATCCAACCCGCATAGGTATGAGTTTAAAATAGTTCAACCCGTATCCGACCCTATATGAGGTTGGATATATAGGTAGGGTTGAAGTATGGGTTGAGTCGGGTTTAGTAGGGTTGGGTTGGTAGAATATAATAAAAAATGATAATATAAGGGATTTTTTTTTTTTAAAAAAATATTGTAATATTTAGCATAATATATCGGATTTTAGCTAACATAATGCACTTAAAATAACTGATTCATTACAGGACATATTTTATTAAAATTTTATTGTAAAACACATCATATGAAATTAATTTACTGCATAGTAGAACAAGCGTTTCATTTTAAAATACATTAAAATGCTCTTTAAAATATATTTGCCAAATTCTATCTAGTTTAGATTGACATGAAATATTTTTTTTTTGTATATTTACCATAGAATACATAAACATTATTCTATGATTATACTATTCTAATTTTAGGTAGGTCGATATTAATTTTTTTTTTGATATAGGGTTGGGTCGGGTTAAAAAAAGGTTGGGTTGAACAAAATATCAAACCCGACCCGTATATAGTATGGGTTGAAAATTGCAACCCATATCCGATCCGAACTAGGATGTGTTGGGTTGTTTTGTGGGTTGGGTTGGTGGGTTGGGTCGGATTGGATATAGGTTGTGTGCAGCCCTAGTTGCAAATAGGTGGATAAAGGTGCAATCCATGGAAATGATTGATGTTGTAGATTTTTTGTTTTTTCGGAGGTGGGAGTCATTTTGTCTTTCATAATATTGAGATCTTGACAATCAAATGACACATTTTTTGAAAAAACGAGGAAAAATAACCAATTTTTAGAGGGGGAGGGGGGTTGGGGGGGGGGGGGGGAGAGATTTAAAGCTTATGTTTGATGCACCTCATTTTTCATTGGACATATGTCTTACATTCTTTTCGACCGGTTAATTTTATGTTAGACATAACTTTTACAGTCAATGGGGAGATTTAAAGCTTATGTTTGATGCACCTCATTTTTCATTGGACATATGTCTTACATTCTTTTCGACCGGTTAATTTTATGTTAGACATAACCTTTATAGTCAATGTGCATTCTTACATCATATATAAGGATCAACGGTCAAGTTTGCTGAATCATTGCGAGTGTTCAAGAACCGGGTAAGGCTGAGATGATGATTTGTTGTCTTTGTTGAATTTGGGTAATACATAATCACGTTTAGAAGAGGAAATAAATGTACGGAAGATGGAAAGAGAACATTTTGTCTTCTCCAAATTAATAGGCATGCGAGAAATAAGGAGTTTTGTCTCTCTAATTGG
The DNA here is from genome assembly GCA_030737875.1 of Allium sativum. Lineage (NCBI taxonomy): Eukaryota > Viridiplantae > Streptophyta > Magnoliopsida > Asparagales > Amaryllidaceae > Allium > Allium sativum. The sequence continues at coordinate 394,882,029 of CM060910.1, forward strand.
TAGTTATAAATATGTTGTCATATATAAATGTTGACTTGCACATCAAATAATTGATTGTTATAAATATAGTTTAAAGAAAGAGTGGAGTAGATGTGGGAAATTTGATGTTTCGCTTTTATTCTTTTCTTTCTTCTCCAAACACGATGGTTCCATTGCCATACAGATCAAGACTTCATTCTCAATTAAATTATTGATTCTTTTTTCGTTTTGTTTACGTTTATCTGGTAGAATAATCGTAAATAGTTTTTTCTGAGAATCTATATAGAAAGTAATTTGGGTGGAAATCTTGTGTGTTTTTTCATTTCTTTGTGTTTTGCAATTATCATCACCGACGTTTGAGTTCAAATATCGCTTCGTGACTTAGGTGATATAAGATCTTGGGATAGACACCCTGCCAACAATTTTATTCTTGGTTTGTTTTTGCGCATTAAAATCGATTTTTTAATTGGGTACTGATGACAATGCATATCAGTACTGTAAGGCTTATCTTCATATTATAATGTCAATCTATGTTCGAATCACGCTTTGCAATTTTCAAATCTATGACATCTCACACCAAAATCGGAGTTCCTAACCACTGGGGTAGTGGTGTTGGTCTCACATTAAAAATATAATAAATTGCTATCAAAGCTAAAGCATCATAAGGTTTGGGGTTGCTTCAAATTTAGATAATTGTTGAGGTGTCAACAAACGTGGCTCCGCATCCAACCACCACGTAAATCCCCCTATGTAGCATAGCAAATAGGATTAAATACCCCAGTAGTCCTAGCCGTAAACGATGGATACTAGGTGCTGCGCGTCGTTAGAACAACTTCCATTGAGTCTCTGCACCTATCGGAAAGAATAAAAAATCGTGGTTGGGAAGGTCATAGTGAGACACATTTGGTTGAGAATTTCAACGTGGCGGTAGTATAAATTTATAACTTTAATTCTATTGTTATAACAATAATTATTCTACAAATAAGAACCTATCCCAACGAAAAGGCGGAATAAATTGGATTAGTAAACAATACTACTCCTAGACCTACAGGCGTTTTATGCCCAATCATTCCGGATAACGCTTGCGACTAACTGGAAAGTCCAGCGTGGGGCGCGGAAGGTTTTGATCCTTTGATTTTTCCATAATTAAGAATCTCTCCATTTCAGCATAGGGTGTTCCCCTTCTTGTGCCTTTGAATCCAGAAGTACCGGCGGAGGCCCAAGACTAAACGCCAAACTGATGGAAAATACATGATAAAAAAAGAAAAGAGAAAATATAAAGACGACCATTAAAGCAGCCCAAGCAAGACTTACTACATTGCCTTTTATTTATATGAGGTAATTCATAGAACTTCCTTACTAACAAAGATGTAGTATGATTTATACTTTAATGATCTTCATGAGCCGATAGAAAGTTATGGGAAGAGTCGAATATAGTGAAGGGAGAAGAAGATAGACAAAAACAATTGCGATGATTCATCGATACTTTAATCATTTTATTTTCCATTATATGGCTATAAATTCACGAAGTTTCCATGTGATAAGTTGGTATCTTTAAATGTGTCAAAAAGTGCTAATACTATGCTTATCTTGTTTGGAAATTTGTTCAGATGAGACTAGATAGAGAGAAGTCCATGGTAAAGCATTTTGAATGAATTTCTAGATGTAATAAATTAATTGGCAAATATAAATGTCAACTTTGATGATGAATTACATACTCTTTCGTTGATGGGTTGGAAACCATTGGTTGTGTCGTTGACCAACTCCATTACTAATGAAACTATATCATCGTATATTGTTCGAAGTTGCCTCTTGAACGAAAAGCTTATAATGAAAGAGTCAAACTTGAAATCAATTCAAGATGTGGCTATGGTAGGCTAAAAGTGGATACAAAATAAAAGAATAATGTTAATGGTATAAGTGCGTCGAAAGGTATTGTTTCTTTTATTGTCGTAGAGAAGTCATATGTTCAACATGTGTGAAGTGTATAAGATGGATCAAAACGAGGCTATGCATAGTGACTGTGATAGCGATACACGAGGTGACCTAACTAAAGGCAACGACAATGATATTTTTTGCGATGTCCTCATTAGCGATGTTAAGTCTTAAAAGATAAATTCATGTGCTAATCAAGTAAAGCTACATGTTTATGGCATTGAATATATCCAGTTTCGTATGCATAATGAAATGGTTAGAGAGGTATTGGGTGTGAGAAATATACGTACTAGTTGCATAATCTTGTTTTTCTTGATCAGTTGAGCTGTTGTGGTTGATCTTACGAAACTCGAATTGGAGCATTGAAAGCAATAAATGGTGGTCATGTTATGACGAGAGGAGTACTAAACGATGAAAACCATTATAGATGATTAATTGCGTGATCGATAATAGGAAACAAGTGGTAGTTGAAGAGCTTAGTCCACATGCAAGTTTAGTGGTGAATTTGTGCACTACATTTGATGGTCTTGTTGGTGATGACATGGGCCTTCATGTTGATGATGCTCGAAGTAGAGCTGTTATGGGAACGGTAAATTTACCATTACCATACCATTACCAGTCGATCGGTAACCATTTTTGATTGAAATCAGTATACCAGTTAAAACGGTACGGTAACGGTAAATTTACCATTTTAACGGTAAATTATCGGTAACATTTCTTCAATACCAGCGGTAACGGTAATTTTACCAGTTAATTCAACACATAGGCATACTCATCTGATATTGCTGTATCACATGCATTTATAACCAAATGAATGATTTTATTTAATTCAATAATTAGCTAAAATAATTCCAGGTACACTTATTTTCTTTTTCATTTATGTTTTTTATAAACTAACACTACATATAGCATAATAAAGATGCACCATGTACAAAAATATGTCAAGAAATAAACTCTGATGGACAAACGGTAATTTACCATTACCAGTGTAACGGTTACCAAATTATCCCCAGTCGATCGGCAACGGTAACGCCGTAACGGTAAACAGTTCTTGCTTACCAGTAAGAACGGTACGGTAATTGTATTTGCCAAACGGTAACGGTAACCATTACCATAACAGCCCTAGCTCGAAGTATCAATAATAATCGCGTTGAGAGCTTATGTCAAATGATAGATAGGTGTAGAGTTGGAAGATTCACAAAGACTTTACAGATATCTTTATTGTATTACAGATGTTTTTGAGATTGAGTGGTGTAGTGGATCTCATTGTGAGAGATGCATTACTTGTCGACAATCGTAGCAATTTGTAATTTGGTGTGATTGGAAAAAGGAGTTATGATTGGTCTGAGGATGGTGGATTTGTGTATTTTATCCCATTGGATCATTTTCTTGTTTTCCGCTTTGAAAAGACGATTTGGTTGAAGGTCAAGATAAGTGCGTGGAGAGATATTTTATTTTGCATTGATTTGGAATGTTAAATTTAGGCGATACAATCACATTAAATAGTGAATACAAAAGAAGAAAACAAAAACTTTTGACTTCCCCAAACTAAGACATAAATTTATGAGTAAATTTCTATCTCTAATTGGATTAATAAACTTATATGTTGTCATATATATATATATATATATATATATATATATATACACACACACACACACACACACACACACACACACACACACATATATTGCGTGGACATTAAGTAGTTGATTGTTACAAGTTTAGCTTAAAAGAGAGTGAAAAAATATTTAGTATTTCTTCTATTTTGTTCTTTTCCAAATGTTTGGAATCCATTGTCATTAGGAAGATCAATGTAATTGTTGATTGTTTTTTGTTGTGTTTACATCTATTTGGTAGATTAATAGTAAGTAATTGTTTTTAAGAAACAAAATATGAAGGATGGTTGGATGGAATCTTGTGCATTATTTTTTGTTTTTTTTTGTAACTATTGTCGTTGTTATTTGAATTCACATACTATCCTGTAATTTAGATGATATATGATCCTAAGATATGCCTCTGCAACAGTTTTATTATTTGTTATCTTTGACGTAACAAAAATCTTAATAATCACTTTCAATATGTCTTCAATTTAATAATATATCGCATATGTTTGTTTCAGAATTGTAATAATGGCCCTTGAAATATCATATTCTGATAATTTTTTGATCCGCTCAATGTTAATATCAAAAAATGCATCATCCTCAGATTTATGTGAAAGCATCATGTTATTATAGGCAATTGGATCTATCTTGTATAGATTTAACACAGATAATCAAAGTAAATGAAAAAAGAAAGAAAGAAGAGGGGAAGAAGATAACATCATATTTATAGTGTTTGACTATTAATTAAGCTTACATCCACTTTATAAGTTTAGATTTCATTCTTCGCTGCCTATTACAAATGATTTTCAGTACAAGAGTCTGAATATATATTCTAGAATCGAATATATTAGATGTTACAGGGACAAAAATCTATTGGATTATATCACGATAGCCTTCTTAATGATTGACCTTGACTAGTCTTGATGGAGAATTATGTTGAAGAAATAATTTGGCAACATATAGACATGAAGAGATTATATCTTTTTCATACAGGAGTAGTGAGCATTTATAGGAGTTTAGAGATTTAAAGCTTATGTTTGATGCACCTTTTTTCATTGGACATATGTCTTACATTCTTTTCGACCGGTTAATTTTATGTTAGACATAACCTTTACAGTCAATGGTGCATTCTTACATCATATATAAGGATCAGCGGTCAAGTTTGTTGAATCATTTCGAGTGTTCAAGAATCGGGTAAGGCTGAGATGATGATTTGTTGTCATTGTTGAATTTGGGTAATACATAATCACGTTTAGAAGAGGAAATAAATGTACGGAAGATGGAAAGAGAAGATTTTGTCTTCTCCAAATTAATAGGCATATGAGAAATAAGGAGTTTTGTCTCTCTAATTGGATAGTTATAAATATGTTGTCATATATAAATGTTGACTTGCACATCAAATAATTGATTGTTATAAATATAGTTTAATGAGAGAGTGGAGAAGATGTGGGAAATTTGATGTTTCGCTTTTATTCTTTTCTTTCTTCTCCAAATACGATGGTTCCATTGCCATACAGATCAAGACTTCATTCTCAATTAAATTATCAATTCTTTTTTCGTTTTGTTTACGTTTATCCGGTAGAATAATCGTAAATAGTTTTTTCTGAGAATCTATATAGAGAGTGATTTGGGTGGAAATCTTGTGTGTTTTTTCATTTCTTTGTGTTTTGCAATTATCATCACCGACGTTTGAGTTCAAATATCGCTTCGTGACTTAGGTGATATAAGATCTTGGGATAGGCACCCCGCTAACAATTTTATTCTTGGTTTGTTTTTGCACATTAAAATCGATTTTTTAATTGGGTACTGATGGCAATGCATATCAGTACTATAAGGCTTATCTTCATATTATAATGTCAATCTATGTTCGAATCACGCTTTGCAATTTTCGAATCTGCGACATCTCACACTAAAATCGGAGTTCCTAACCACTGGGGTAGTGGTGTTGGTCTCACATTAAAAATATAATAAATTGCTATCAAAGCTAAAGCGTCATAAGGCTTATCTTCATATTATAATGTCAATCTATGTTCGAATCACGCTTTGCAATTTTCGAATCTGTGACATCTCACACTAAAATCGGAGTTCCTAACCACTGGGGTAGTGGTGTTGGTCTCACATTAAAAATATAATAAATTGCTATCAAAGCTAAAGCATCATAAGGTTTGGGGTCGCTTCAAATTTAGATAATTGTTAAGGTGTTAACAAACGTGGCTCCGCATCCAACCACCACGTAAATCCCCCTATGTAGCATAGCAAATGGGATTAAATACCCCAGTAGTCCTCCTAGCCGTAAACGATGGATACTAGGCACCGCACGTCGTTTGTAACGATAAGGAATTTCGCTCGATTCGAATCGATCGCTAAACCGACCAAGACCGTTCGAAACCCCTGAATGCTTTAAGAACACGACGAATCAGAACGCAAACAGAACACTTCATTGCATATTACAACAATTCCATCAGAATACAAGAATATACAGAATATGGATAAATATTACATATTAAATATCAGAGATTTAATACATTACATAGCAGCGGAAAATTAATACAATACACAACTGAAAGAGATATACAGATACAGAGCTTTCCGGATATCGTTCTAGCTGTAAATCAGGTTCCTGTGAATATAAATCTGCAAAATCAAAACTACTAGCTGCCCGTGTCAAAATAAGGGCACCCAGAGTTTAGGTTGAAACAATAAACTCCAGGTCAGTCATGTGTTCCAGCTGTAATTCAGGTTCCTGTGAATATAAATCTGCAAAATCAAAACTACTAGCTGCCCGTGTCAAAATAAGGGCACCCAGAGTTTAGGTTGAAACAATAAACTCCAGGTCAGTCATGTGACTGGTGTGAGAACTAAAACAGTTATTTAAAGCTTTACTTTAAATCAGATATATCAAGGGACCACGCCGTATAACACGGAACGGGTTTCCTCCCAAGAATACCAGTGCATATAACAAAACAGCGTAATGCTTTTTGAAAAAATGAAGCTATTATAAGACCCAGGTCTCATCACACAATGCAACACAAGCCGGAGGATAGGGTTTTCCCTTATAATAGCCAAACATGATTGGTACGTTAAAAACAAATCATTTGATACTATTATAAGTGCGTAGTGTTTAGAACAACTTCAAATATAAATGTATCAATCCTAGACGGCATAGAACCATATATCATGTCGTCATACTAGGCTCTACAATCAAAACCGGAAAGTCACGTATTTGGAAAGTGGATTTCTATCTATGAACCGAGGCAAGGGATCGTCCTCTACCGAATTCGAGACTGTCTAGCCCGAGTCTCAGGAACAGAACGCATCATCCCTTGGATCGTCAGGGCCGGTCCACCGATGTGGATTAAAATGCCTGAACACTGCGTTTTCCCGCCCTTTGGGACGTAAATGAGCCTAATGACTTCATCGGCTCCACATAATCACCGATATATCCGAGACGCCTCGCAATCCAACAACCACACAGGTGAAAATAATATAAATGTCAGGGCTGGTAGGTCACTGACATCACCCTAGCTAGAAGGAAACGCATGCTCTCCCTGATGTCCTCTCCCGTTTCTGGTTCACAACCGGGGTGTGAGGCTCGCGAATCAACGCTACACAAAGATGTGCCACATAGGCGGTGCTTTGATCATCAACCACAAGACTCTGCTTTTCAACAAAAGCCTTGATCATTTGCCACTTAGGCATGCCACACAGGCAATTCACTCTATGCGATTGATATCCATCAACATATAACCTCTGAGCTCGTACATCTCAGAGAAGGGCGTTAAGCAAGAGAATAAATTATCCGCCGCCAAACAGATATATATTTAATAGAAATCAATCACACAGAATAAAATCCAATGTCAGACACACAGTCTATTTACAAGTTCGTTCTGCGTCTGAACGAAACCGTAGGCACCTTATACCTCGCATATCCATCGATCTCCACGAACGTCTAGACGATCACCAACTGATTTCCTCCTCTTTGGTGTACAGCCCAATCAAGATCATCAGTAATCACCCAAACGATGTGAAGACCTCCGGTCTTCGACCATCGTCTTCATCCTCGATACATCGTCGAATCAGTTATTCAGAATGGGATAAACCTGGTCTTTCTGAATAACCTGCGTATATAATAAACAAGTGTTATACAAACACGACATACGCCTCATTCCAATTCAGAATATTCTTTTATTCAAATATTCTTATACTTTGTGAAAGGTTCCCAAAAATTTTATCAAAAATAAATTCTTTAAATTTATTCTTTAATCTTCTTTTGAATATCAATTCAAATTAGTTGGGATTAGCGAACCACGCCGAAGTAATCATTTTTTTTAATTTCTCAATCCCAACATATTCATCGCATGAAGTAAAACTGGTAATACTTCATATCTAACACCACGGTGTTATCGGTAAATTCAATTATCATTTCACGTTCAAATCTAATTAAAAATTTAACTATCGCCTGGAGCAAAATTGGTGATACTCCATTCTCGATTATTTCAACCTAATTAAAGATTCATTAAAACTCCACTTGGTTTTAATCTTCCCAAAAATCAATATTAATGATTATTTAACTTGGGAAATCTTATTCTGTCTTTAACTTGGGTTAAAGAACCAATACCATTTAAAACACGGTTCACTATAAACCCAAAATCACATTTCATTAATTATCGGGTTAAAGAACAAGTGTTATTTAAAACACCGTTCACGATAAACCCAAAAATCAATTCAAATTAAATACCATTTAATTGGTATACTTCATTAAATCTAAATAAAAAGATTTAATCTTTTTCTCAACTGGGTTTAAGAACAATGTTAATGAAGACACCATTCACGACAAACCCAAATCTCATTTGATATTAAATACAAGACTCTGAATAGAAAATATATCGGTTTATATTCAACACCAAATTCTACGATCAACAAATATCGTATTGGAAATAACGATATAAATATATTTTTAAAATTTCCATAACAATATCTGTATAATCACGAAATCCAACATCGAAATATTCCAAAGACAATTTCGATTCAAATCCATTCCAATTCAATTATTGAAAATTCTGGTTACTTTTAAAACCCTTTTCAAATCCAATTTATTTATTTTAAAAATAAATGGATTATAACTCTAGTTCAAAACTAGTTCATTTCGATAAAAATCTATTTTTATCTTTTCAAATATGGAATTTTTCATCCCAATTCTTTCCAAATCATTTCTTATGATTTTACACAAATTATTACTATTTTTAATAATTTTATCAAGGCCCGTACAGTCGATTTCCATCAACGGCCATCGAACTGCACTTACAGCGACCTTTTCCAAATTTGATTTGGACATAATTCCAAATCCAACAGTTAGATTTTTAAATTCTAATATTCGTTAGAAAGCTCTTTTCAATACGAACCCAAAAGTTCCGGTTTTAGGAGAATCCGACGGTCGGATCTCCCGTAATATCCATTCGAAGTTAATGGTCGAAATTCGCGAACTACCGCAGCGCGTTCTATTCAGGCCATTGTATATATATAATATATATTATATATGTTTCGTCGATTTCAATTCAAAACGTATTTTATAAATCGTTTTAAATTCGTTTTCAAAACGATTTCAACTTCATATTCAATTTCAAATCAAAATTAAATATTCCATATCATTAATCTATAAATGATAATATTTTCAAAATGTTATATTTTGAAATCACTTCCTTTTCTATATTCATTATAAAAATGAATAAAATCGATATAAATATCGTTCACATAATGACGCATATCTAACCAACACGACTTTATATATTTCAATAACTTCGTTACTCTATTCAACAAATGAATATTTTCTTCAACACATGAATATATATTTTATTCAACACATGAATATTTATTTTATTCAACACATGAATTTTCTTGTATTCAACACATGAGTTTATATTCTATTCAACACATGAATTTATATTCTATTCAACACATGAATTTTTCTTTCTATTCAACACATGAATTTTCTTTCTATAATGTTCCTTATTTTCCAAATTGGAATGAGGCTCAATCAATTACCATATAATGTTAATTATATGGATTCCCTATAACACATGTATATAATAGCAACGATACATCATCAACCATCATCCAGAGTGCACCACACAACTGCATAAGCATTAAATATAAATAATTAACGCTTACACAGTCTGTTAATCAATCGATCGACATACAGCTAATTATTGGGACCAGTGTATGACCAATTTTATCCTAACACCCGTGTGGGGTTTCAAATCAAAAAACACAGATTTTTATTTGTGCAGTTGGGCGATGTGTAAAATTTATCGTCCTAATCAATATCAGTCAAATGAGTGTACATAAACAAACCGTCCATTTGTTTATAAATATTTATTTCAACACATGAATATATTTTATTTTATTTTATTTCAACACATCAATATATTTTATTTTATTTCAACACATGAATATATTTTCCATTCCATATCACTTACCAAATTCACACAAACAAATCAATCAAAACACAACCAAACAAACAAGTCGTCCATGGTCTTTGGACGATGGGGAAACAGTTCATATATACAGTTATAAAATAAATAACTGTATAAAAACAATTTTGATGAGAAGTTCTCACCTTCGGGATCCTCTCCTCCATCTTTATTTCTGAACGGTTCAGATTCCTTTTTGATTTCAGTTCGTCCCGTCGCCTTCTGTTTCACGCAGTATATGTTAAAAATCATATTTTTGAACGACGATTTTTATAAATAAAAACCACCTTTTTATTTCAACGCTTTCTTTAGAAAAATCATATTTTTAATCTTCTCTACTTCTAAATTAAAAATCACATTTTTACTTCACTTTCATGAATATAAAAATCATATTTTGACTTCGTTAATCCATATATAAAAATCAAATTTTTATCTTACCATTTCATTTTTGAAAATCTTATCTTTAAATAAATAAAAATCTCGTCTTTATCTAATAAAGAATCTCGTCTTTAACTAATAAAAATCTCATCTTGTTTTAAATAAAAGTATAATCTTCATATGATTAAAAATATAATCTTTATACGTTTAAAAATCAAACCTTTTCATGGGTTAAAATCATAGCTTTTTTTTAAATCAAAATCATAGCTTTATATTTTTTTTTAAAATTCATATTTTTATGAAATCAAAAACCTATTTTTATAAACGAGAATAAAAATCAAAAACTTACATTGCTTTTCTTTTCTATGGCCTAGGATTAAAGGGAGAAGAGGGGCTCGCTGTTTCAGTTTGAGGAGGTGGAGGAGTTGGTGCTCGCCGAGGGGGGGGGGGATGCGTCGGAGTGCGGTTTTCAGCTATACGGCGGTAGAAAGGGGGACAACAACGGAGAAGGTGGAGGTATAGGATCTGAGGAGGGGGAGAAGGGCGGCAGGGGTGGCTGCGACGTGGAGGGCGGCGCTCTTTTTAGGGCATGGGAGTTTGGGGGGAATCGGCGGTTTCAGGAGGAAGAAGGGGAAGAGAAGGTGGTGGTGGGGAAGGAGGCGCGGCTAGGGGGAGGGGGAAGGTCACCGTAGATCGCCGGGGGGAGGAGGGAGGTCGCGATAGGTCTGGCTTTTTTTTAGATCTGAAGTAGATCGTGGAAAAGGGGGGGAGGAGATAAAGGAAGGAGTTGACTTTTTATTATTTAATTTAATTCTAAAAAGCAACTTTTTAATTCGAACTCCAAAAGAGACCCACCGCCTGTCGTCCATAACCAATTACCCTCATTCTGAACACTATCGGATATGTATCGTAAGCTGATTCGATCATTTCGATCAGTTTTCGTTAGATTTAAAATATAAATCTATATATTAAATTTTGAACGCACATTTCAATTTACCGGAGCCACATACGGACTCTAAAAATTCCCGATAAATATTTTCTAGTTTCGTATTGATGATACGGTTCTAACAAAACTAATTTTGTCAAATTTCGAGACCGTTGGAAAAATGATCATTTTCTGGTCGATCGAAATTGTCTGAAACTGTTAAAACACGTTTTACTTCGCCATGCTCACATATTGATTCGAAAAATTTCGAATTTTGGAATCTAGCAATAATTTGACGTCACGATTCCAACAAAAATGGTTTCGTCGAAAACAGAGGTCGTTTGCAAAATGGCTATTTTCAAGGCCTTTACATATAAATATATATAAATTCCACAGCGACTTTTTTGAATTTTAAACTGAACATATCTTATACTCTATAAAGTGAAATCTCAGTTTCTTACATCCGTTAGAAAGATATGATTAAACAGATTCAAATATTTCTGGTTTCGTTCAATTCCGACTTAAAACGAATTCTGTATATTCATTTGAAATTTGAAATCGAATTTTCAAACTACCGTGCCGTTTCATGCTCGTTATATAATTAAAATAAATTTATTCGTTTTAACTTCGTCGAAAATATATTTTCCGTTGTTATTATTTAAAATAATTCATTTTAAATATTCAAAATTCATTAAAATAACTAAAATAAAATTTTTTAATTGGCTCAGATTTCCGGGTTATTACATCGTTAGAACAGCTTCCATTGAGTCTCTGCACCTATCAGAAAGAATAAAAAATCGTGGTTGGGAAGGTCATAGTGAGACACGTTTGGTTGGGAATTTCAACGTGGCGGTAGTATAAATTTATAACTCTAATTCTGTTGTTAGAACAAGAGTTATTCTACAAACAAGAACCGATCCCAACGAAAAGGCGGAATAAATTGGATTAGTAAACTATACTCATAGACCAACAGACGCTTTATGCCCAATCATTCCGGATAACGCTTGCGACTAACTGGAAAGTCTAGCGTGGGGCGCGGAAGGGTTTGATCCTTCGATTTTTCCATAATTGAGAATCTATCCATTTAAGCATAAGGTGTTCCCCTTCTTGTGCCTTTGAATCCAGAAGTACCGGCGGAGGCCCAAAGACTAAACGCCAAACTGATGGAAAATACATGATAAAAAAGGAAAGAGAAAATGTAAAGACGACCATTAAAGCAGCCCAAGCAAGACTTACTTCATTGCCTTTTATTTATATGAGGTAATTCATAGAATTTCCTTACTAACAAGATGTAGTATGATTTATACCTTAGTGATCTTCATGAGCCGATCAAGAATTATAGGAAGAATCGAATATAGTGGAGGGAGAAGAAGATAAACAAAAACAATTGTGATGATTCATCGATACTTTAATCATTTTATTTTCCATTATATGGCTATAAATTCACGAAGTTTCCATGGGATAAGTTCGTATCTTTAAATGTGTCAAAAAGTGCTAATACTATGCTTCTCTTGTTTGGAAATTTGTTCAGATGAGACTAGATGGAGAGAAGTCCATGGTAAAACATTTTGAATGAATTTCTAGATGTAATAAATTAATTGGCAAATATAAATGTCAAGTTTGATGATGAATTACATACTCTTTCGTTGATGGGTTGGAAACCATTGGTTGTGTCGTTGACTAACTCCGATACTAATGAAACTATATCATCGTATATTGTTCAAAGTTGCCTCTTGAACGAAAAGCTTATAATGAAAGAGTCAAACTTGAAATCAATTCAAGATGTGGCTATGGTAGGCTAAAAGTGGATACAAAATAAAAGAATAATGTTAATGGTAGAAGTGCGTCGAAAGGTATTGTTTCTTTTATTGTCGTAAAGATGTCATATGTTCAACAAGTGTGAAGTGTATAAGATGGATCAAAACGAGGCTATGCATAGTGACTGTGATAGCGATACTCGAGGTGACCTAACTAAAGGCAACGACAATGATATTTTTTGTGATGTCCTTGTTAGCGATGTTAAGTCTTATAAGATAAATTCATGTGCTAATCAAGTAAAGCTACATGTTTATGGCATTGAATATATCCAATTTCGTATGCATAATGAAATGGTTAGAGAGGTACTGGGTGTGAGAAATATCCGTACTAGTTGCATAATCTTGTTTTTCTTGATCAGTTGAGCTGTTGTGGTTGATCTTACGAAACTCGAATTGGAGCATTGAAAGCAACAAATGGTGGTCATGTTATGACGAGAGGAATACTTAACGATGAAAACCTTTATAGATGATTGATTGTGTGATCGATAATAGGAAACAAGTGGTAGTTGAAGAGCTTGGTCCACATGCAAGTTTAGTGGTGAATGTGTGCACTACATTTGATGGTCTTGTTGGTGATGACATGGGCCTTCATGTTGATGATGTTTGAAGTATCAATAATAATCGCGTTGAGAGCTTATGTCAAATGATAGATAGGTGTAGAGTTGGAAGATTCACGAAGACTTTACAGATATCTTTATTGTATTACAGATGTTTTTGAGGTTGAGTGGTGTAGTGTATCTCATTGTGAGAGATGCATTACTTGTCGACAATCGTAGCAATTTGTAATTTGGTGTGATTGGAAAAAGGAGTTATGATTGGTCTGAGGATGGTGGATTTGTGTATTTTATTCCATTGGATCATTTTCTTGTTTTCGCTTTGAAAAGACGATTTGGTTGAAGGTCTAGATAAGTGTGTGGGGAGATATTTATTTTGCATTGATTTGGAATGTTAAATTTAGGTGATACAATCACATTAAATAGTGAATACAAAAGAAGAAAACAAAAACTTTCTCCTTTTCCAAATTAAGACATAAATTTATGAGTAAATTTCTATCTCTAATTGGATTAATAAACTTATATGTTGTCATATATATATACACATATTGCGTGGACATTAAGTAGTTGATTGCTACAAGTTTAGCTTAAAAGAGAGTGAAAAAATATGAAAAACTATTTAGTATTTCTTCTATTTTGTTCTTTCCCAAATGTTTGTAATCCATTGTCATGAGAAAGATCAATGTAATTGTTGATTGTTTTTTGTTTTGTTTACATCTATTTGGTAGATTAATAGTAAATAACTGTTTTTAAGAAACAAAATATGAGGGATGGTTTGGGTGGAATCTTGTGCATTATTTTTTGTTTTTTTGGGAACTATTGTCGTTGTTATTTGAATTCACATACTATCCTGTAATTTAGATGATATATGATCCTAAGATATGCCTCTGCAACAGTTTTATTATTTGTTATCTTTGACGCAACAAAAATCTTAATAATCACTTTCAATACGTCTTCAATTTAATAATATATCGCATATGTTTGTTTCAGAATTGTAACAATGGCCCTTGAAATATCATATTCTGATAATTTTTTGATCCGCTCAATGTTAATATCAAAAAATGCATCATCCTCAGATTTATGTGAAAGCACCAGCCTATTATAGGCAATTGGATCTATCTTGTATAGATTTAACACAGATTATCAAAGTAAATGAAAAAAGAAAGAAAGAAGAGGGAAAGAAGATAACATCATATTTATAGTGGTTTGACAATTAATTAAGCTTACATCCACTTTATAATTTTAGATTTCATTCTTCGCTACCTATTACAAATGATTTTCAGTACAAGAGTTTGAATAGATATTCTAGAATCGAATAGATTTGATGTTATAGGGACAAAAATCTATTGGATTATATCACGATAGCCTTCTTAATGATTGACCTTGACTAGTCTTGATGGAGAATTATGTTGAAGAAATAATTTGGCAACATATAGACATGAAGAGATATCTTTTTCATGTAGGAGTAGTGAGCATCTATAGGAGTTTAGAGCTGAACCCAGTTGGATTATCGCATCAGTAAGTCCATCTAGGAGGTAGAAAGCTATGCTTGGAGACTTGGACCAAACATTGCTAAATTCTGTGGATCAGAGCCTATCCATAGCCTGTAGATCGGTACTGATCTATAGGCTTGGACTATTTTGAGTCCTCGTCTATTTTTCTAGACATTTAGTGTTTGTGTGATGTTTCATGCCAAGTTTCATAGGATTTGGACTTTGTTTGTGTATACATCACCGTCGAGCCATGTTGAACCATTTTTAATTTGTATAGTTCATTAAATATCTTGAGCTAGAGATATCAGATTGCAACCCGACTTGGAGGGGAGGCTAGTGGAGTGATGGAGGTCATGATGGAATGACCCTTGATGGCTCTTGCCCAATATTTATGGATTAATACCTATCCATATGGGATGGTTCGACACATATTCATCTACTTGGTCATTCTAGGTTCTTCAAGTTATAATGAGGAATATACATCCATCAATCACACAATACTCAACGGAATGACATGAAACTCTACACATGCTATATAGATGAGCAGGGGACTTCCCCTATGGGTCTCGTGTCATGAAGCCCACTCTCCGTGGGTTGGATCATATCCGTTAAACTGGCTCAATTTTGCAGAAGATCCATCAATATTTCACTCAATATTTATCCATTAAAACAAAATTTTGCAGGTGCATTCTATAGGGTATGTTAGACCGACCCTATGGATTATAGATTGTGGGGCCCACTAAAGATAGGTCAAATCCTATGGATTTTTATATCCTTGTTGGATGAGCTAAATGATTTCACTTTTTCTTGTAAGCCTTATTTTATGTCATCTAAGTGTTCATTTCAAATTTCAAGTCAAATCGAGTTTGTATGAGTTCTCTATGTTCAATTGAAGCTGCTTTGGTCAAGAAACGTGTTAACGCTTAATTAATGCTTGGACTATTTTATGGTTGTGTTTGACATTACAAATTTGTTTTATCTTCTGTGCATGCTGAATATCCATTTACCCTTATTGATACCAATATCGTTGTTGGTTGCACTAATGTTACCACTTTAGCAGCTTATGTCGTTTGGTACATACATTTCGAAATGGCATACGCTAGAGTTTCAGAACACCATGCGCACACTGTTAGGTACACCAATTTTAACTATTTGAAATGTTTAATTTGATATTTCAAAATGATGATTATGATGTCCCAAAATGTTCATTTGACACCTATCATATCTGTAATTGGTTCACTACCTCATCCATATCCTCCCTAGTCAAGTATATACAACGATTTCCATCAGAGGAAGTCTCTTTGACTCCCTCCTTGTCCAGTTTTTTTTTGGTTGTGTTCCATCTCTCTTCTTCTTAGACATTACTTTCATTTTCCAAGCTCTAACAAATCTAAATTTCTAAATTGTAAGTTCAAGTGCCCCCTTTCTTAACACGTCATAATATTAAACTCATTTTTGGTCAAACAAACACTAACATACAGATAAGTTTAGAATGATCAGAATCACAGATTCAACAGTCACAAAATCAATCATAGAATAGTACGAAAAAGTAGTTGAAAATACATAATTTTTATAGCAGTTCGATAAACTCTAGTCTACGTCCACCTGTAGTAATTTTTATTTATACTGTTGATTACAAGTATAGTTGTTTGTTTGTAAAAATGAAGGGAGAAGGCATTGTTGACTTCAAGGAATGATAGAGCTTACGCGTGGAAAAGAGAAGAAGCTCCCTAGTTTTTCCAATGTTTTTCAGATTTATCCTATTCCAGTATGCAATAAAAGTGAGTTCAGTTGTCTCGATCCCTGAGCAACCTGACCATCTCTTCCGGTTGACCGTCTCTTTTGATGGTTGTAGAATCTGAGCATCCGAATCCAATGTGTAACGACTTGTAAAATGGCGGGTTAACCGTTATAATTTTCAACTATTTTTAGAAAAACTAAGATATGATGTTAGCATTTGTACAGTGATATATGAATACTTTGTGATTTTGTTTTGTTTCAATTGATATAAGCTATAATGTATAACTAGTTGAAAATGGACATTAATGCTGATATTTATTTACTGAATATTAGGTGGGCGTTCTTAAAATCAAGCTTGATAAAAGGTGGATCCCTGTGTAAAATCAAAGCGGGAGTTCCTATAATTAGTTTACTATAACAATTTTGTTTTATGTTTTTTGTTCCCGTGTTAAAAAAATCGTAAAATATTAAAACCAGGTAACTGAAAAAAAACAAAAAAAAAGTGCATAAATGTCCATTCTTATTGAGAAATATTGAAGGTGTATCTATAAATATTCACTTAATAATTGCAAACATATATGCAGATATTCACCCAATAAGTCCATATTTGCAGAAAAAAAAAACTGCAGAAATGTTTGTAGTTGTTTTACAAAATTGCAAGTTTGTCTACCATTTTCTAATAGTGATCTTTTCTTGTTTGCGCTCATTTTGCATTAACTTTTCTACAATAGATATGATGTTTTATATAATTTGAAATAAATTTTGAAATATTTATCAAAAATTTGCATAAATTATGCATTTATTGGCTATAATTATTTGTACATCACCAATATTTTGAATAATTGCATATATACCTACAAGCTTTCCCAGAGCTTATTGTTTTTTTTTTTTTTTCGTTTTCCATCTATCTTTTTTTTTTTTTTTTTTTGACATAACATGAAGATAAATATAAACTGAAATAAGGGACTTATTTTCGTTGTTTTTTTAATGTTTATTGATGATTTTCGAAAAATAGAGACTTAATTTACATACTATTTTCTGGCAGGGTTTTTTTTGTATTTTAAAACTTGGTAGGGGCTTTAGCCAAATTGTCTCATTTATTTATATAGGAATGATTTTACCTTGTTCATCCATTTGTATTGTATAATGATATTATATAAACTTATGTGTAAAGAAATCGTTTTAAAAAATGTTTCACGATCCGTCCAAGCTTATTTTGTTATGACTAAGCATTTAGGTTAGGGTTAATCCCAACATATCGGTCGTGGTTGTATGGTTTTCATTTCTGTTTACGTTTTACATACCCAAATCGTTCCGCGTACCAAGTAACATAAGGTTGCATGATAAGTACCAGTATGCAAATGTTAAATGATATACGTACAATATTGATGAATATTTTGTGTGCCATAATATCGGCATCAACTATATATTGTTCAAGTACAAAATTCAGTAGGTAAGTATCAGACTATGGTAGGGCATCTTAAAAACAAGGTTCTTATATTATTAAAATATGAAAAACATTATAAAAATGACAAATTCAAAATAGACTTGTTTTTTTAAAAAAATAATAGCAGATTTATGCTAGTTTTGGAATAGAAATAGACTTGTTTTGGCCACCTCAGCGCTGAGGTGGCCAGTACTTAAAAAAATACACGTGGGCGCACTTATGAAATGCACCCCTTATAAAAGTATAAAGGCGCACTTAGTAAGTGCACCCTTACAAAAATACATGGGCACAGTTCACAAGTGCGCCCATGAAAATGTAAACAACCGCGCCTACAAGGTGCGCCTGTTATTCCGTCGATTTTCTCATTGCTTGGTTAGTGTATATCTTTGCCGCTTTCACTCTCCCAATTCCGTTGCTTGATTAGTGTATATAAATAAAAATGGAAGCACGAAGCTAGCCATCCCTCCACAACTTTTCTTCTTCTCTAAAATTTGAAACTGTCAGATCCGAAAAAAAAAAAAACTAGAAACTATCAGATACATGAAAAGTAACGATGCTCTCACACTCTCCTTCCAGTAAGTGTTCGAAAGCCTGTGGCGTGGATTTTTTTTCTTCTCGAATGTTGACAACAGGCCTCACCAATCTCCTCACGTCGCCACCCTCAAACCTCCCAGGTCCGCAACCATCCTCCATGCTCACCGTCGACCGGCCGACTTCAGTCTGACCCCCTCCGCCTCTCTTCCCACGTCTGCTCCATCACCGACCTGTCTCTGTTGCCTTCACTTGCATCAAGCCCTCCACCTCCATTCGCCAAGCCTGCCCAACTGACTGGATCCACACTACCCAAGCCTCCTTCCTCCTCCGCCGTCCAGTGGCAAAAATATCATACATTGAGGTGCAACCAGTGTTATTAATGGCGCACGGCGCAAAGAGGTGCAAACCTTCTCTGGAGCCTTGGCGCACGACGCGGCAAATGGCGTGCACATTTTTAATTTACTGCGCATGTTTATTTTTTTTAATATAATTAATATTTTAACAAAAGATTTTTAAAAAAACTATTTTTTGCTAAAATATACGCAACATTTTTATTTATTTGTTTTACAATAAAAAAACATAAAGCATAAAATTTCAAACACAATAGTTTTCAAATTAAAAATAATAATACATATTAAAGATGAGCTAAAAAACCGAATCTCTCCACTCTTGCTGCTCTAGCAGCAACACACCAGGTCAGGTCATCCTCATCGTCGAACACAAGCTCATCTTCAATATTGGCCATATATTCAGTTAACCATTAATTACAATCATCAATATCATTCAAAGATACTGGACCAACAGTGTCGCGAATATTATACGTTCTTTTTAATGCTCAATTGTATTTAACAAATACCAAATCATGAAATATTTTTATGTTACAGACAAATCGTACAAAGACATTTGACATATTTACGTATATGCAAAAATAAAATAAAATCCAAGGGTATGTTTCGAAGCTGCTTGAATGCTTATCTTATAAGAATATTTTTTCTTCCTTCAAAATTGCTTCTCTTGATATATCGTTCATGACTTCAGAGTTTCATTCATTTGCTTTTGCATAGACAATATTTTATGATCTTTTATACATTAAATTATATAATTCTGACAATATTAAAAGGAATCTAAACTAAGTTGGATAATAAAACATATATCAGTTCTAAATATCGACATGCTAAGATCAGCCAATTACATAATTGTAAGGTTATTAACTCGCTGATGATAATCGTATAGGAGATAATGATGATGTAATTATGTTTTCATATAACTAAAAAAAAAGATATTAACAAATTTTTTCATATTTCATATCATTATGATAATAATACTAACAGTAGTTGCGATGGTGGTTGTAGTGATGGTAAGAGTATTTGTAGTAGTTGTTATAGCAGTTTAAAATGCAAAAAAAAAAAAACAAACAAAAAAAAACCATAAAATAAAGAAAAGGTGCGTCATTTTGCGTCGTGCGCCATTTACACGTCGCGCGCCATTTATGCCATTTGGTGCGCCTTTTCATATGCGCCGCGCCACAAATAAAAATGACGCAAACGCTGCGCCACAAATAAAAATGACGCAAACGCCTCGCCGCGCCATGCGCCATGGCACGCGCCGCGGCATGCCTTTCATAACTATGGGTGCAGCCATGTAATTTTGAAAGGGCACACTTACTAAATGCGCCCTTGTAATTTTATAAGGGGCGCATTTCATAAGTGTGCCCCTATGTAATTTTTTTAAGCACTGGTCACCTCAGTGCTGATGTGACCAAAACAAGTGTATTTCTGCAAATAGTTTCAAAGTTAGCCTAAATCTGCTATTAGTTTTAAAAATAAACCTATTTTGAAAATTTGTCCTTATAAAAAGCGTTCATATTTTTAATTTTACAGTTTTAACTGTGAAATTACTGCTTTTACATAAAACAACATAGTTTATAGGTCATGATAAATCATTCTTAAATCTCAACTAGATTCGTAATTATAATTTTGTTTCATACTTCATAAAACAGATGATATAAAATTTATTCTTTTCTACTTTTGTCATCTTCCTTTTTATTTTATTTTTAGCATAGCCGATCGGTTTTTAAGGTGACCGCAAACACCTTAATTATAACTAACAATAAAAAATCAGTATAGTGCAGGTGATTGTTAGTAGACAATCAACTATTCTTTTTTTAAGGTGGACCGACCACCATCAGTGGAGTTTAAAGTGGTCCGTCCACTTATTCCTTTTTATTAATTGAGTCCTTCATATCATTTATATCATTTTCCAATATTTGTTATTCATGTCTATATTTCTCCTTTTCCATTTAAATAATCAGTTGATGGTTGTCGATTGGATTTGACTCTTTTATAAAGTTTTTGATATTGTACGCTCTCTAAGATGATACATTTTCAAGGCTCACATATGATAAGTTGTAACTGTAGCCGCACATTAATATACATACATATATGTGTATATACATACATACATGCATACATAGATATATACATACATACATGTATACGTATAGATAATGGTGAGCGTTCAATAGCACCCCAAACAGTGCTAGCACCCCTTTAGTCTCCTTGTTTTCCACCACACTTCTGGTTTCCCTCTACTACCTTATATTATTATAAACGAAAGATGGGAAAAGGGGTGCTCCATTTTAGGGGTGCCATAAAGCTTGTCTCATACATTATATATATATATATGTATGTGTGTATATATATATATATATATAGAGAGAGAGAGAGAGACATTCCAATACACCCCTGTTTTGCAACATCTTTTTAGCACCCCCACTCTATCGTGACTAATCCAAATCTAACAAGATTTTGTAGATGTTCAATCCACATCTGTATTATCATCTATCCAAAATTTGAGCTCGTTCCGATGTTTGTAACATTTTCTACATCTTAGTTCAGTTATTCACCGTTCAGACATTTATTCGAACCGTTAAATTTAAACATCAAATGTATTATTCTACGAACGTCAGAACAAGCTCAAAATTTGGATAAATGATAAAATATATGTGGATTGAACATCTACAAAATTTTGTTGAATTTTGATTAATGTAGCTCACGGTAGGGTAGAGGTGCTAAAAAAGTGCTAAAAAAGTGCTGCAAAATAGGGGAGCCCCGGAGCTCCTTATATATATATACACACACACACACACACACACACATATATATATATATATATATATATATTTATGGGAGCAGCTATTTGAATACATGATGGTAACACAAAATTAAATACACACATTGCTGACCGTTGGATTTGTTTGTCTTTACATGAATGGTGAAATTCAGAGGAAGATCCAATGATGCACAATTTGTGTATTTAGTTTCGTGTCACCATTTTGTATTCATATAGACTTTCCATATATATATACATGAGTATATATATATATATATAATGAGCGTTCAGTGACACCCCAAACAGTTGGACATCCCTTTAGTCCCCATGTTTTCCACCACAAGTCTCCCTTCTCTCTCCTTCCACATGCGGTGGAAAACAGGGAGGTCGGGGGTGCCATTGAATCTGCCTATATATATATATATATATATGTATATATACTCTGACTCGATACATATTATAACAATTGAGCATTCAAAGATATTAATTTCTAAATGACCAACTTATGAATTTCGAATGGTGAAAATTATGCTTTAACCCTTGGAATTTGTCAAAAATACCTAAAAAGGGGGGAGGGGGACGGAGGTAGTGTTTGGTTTATTTTGTGTTTTGAGTTTTCAACGTTAATTTCGAAAGATGCAAAGATTTGAAGGGTAACGGAGGTGACGGACTAAAAACATAGGGGGTAATAGAAGGTATGGAGGATGG
This sequence comes from Allium sativum, assembly GCA_030737875.1. Classification (NCBI taxonomy): domain Eukaryota; kingdom Viridiplantae; phylum Streptophyta; class Magnoliopsida; order Asparagales; family Amaryllidaceae; genus Allium; species Allium sativum. The sequence continues at coordinate 394,904,724 of CM060910.1, forward strand.
TGGATGAATGAATTTGACGTTGTTTTTCCGTTGTTTCTTAAAATACGGAAAATGTATAAAAAGTTGTTTTTTGTTTTGTGTGTTAACTTCGTTTTGTAAAATGATTGTTTTTCACGATATGTGCGCATTATTCGTACTTTTGTACGTACGAAAACTAAAAATTAAAAAGAGAACGCACCCCAATATTTTCAAGTTATAGAAAACACTCCGGAATTTATTAAAATTCAAAGTAGATCATTGCTTTTAAACATTATCTAAAATGCAACATTAAATTATGTAAGTAAAAAACGTTTAAAATAAAAATTAATGTTATTAACTGTAGTGTTTATTATAATATATGCAATTCAATTGCTTTTACTGTATGTTATGCAAACGTTATTTACAATGCTACGGTCACTGTTTACAGTGTAACAATATATCAGTACTTCATTTTATTGTGTTATCATAATACAATATGCATCATTAATTTTGAATTTGTATGTTCTTGCCAAAATAACCTCAGTTATAGTTATCAAAATGTTGTATTTCATGAAATTACATGGTATAAACATACTACATATCATGGTTATTACGGCGGCAATTCGAGTTGACTCAATAGAGGTCCAACAAGTCGACTAGTCGGACTAGTTATAGACTAGTCGATAAATAAATAAATATTAATACATAATTCCAGTGTATAAGTAAATATTAGGTATGTAAAACGTTTATAGTGTTAAAGTTAAATGAGTCATTCAGTCAGTTCAATTAAACGAAGTCATCATCCATGGCTTTATCAATGCCATCTGCAATTATTTACATACCTCTGCTGCCATCTGCAATATGCTTATGTTGCCGGCAAGTTCGACTTCAATTTCAAGTTAGGGTTTATGGTTAGGGTTCGACTTCGACTTCAGTTAGGGTTTCGACTTCGAGTTTGGGTTTTGAGTTCGACTTCTTCGATTTAGGGTTTCAAGTTCGAATTCGAGCAGGTCAGCATCAATCTCGACTAATGGAAAATCGACTCCTCCAGTCGATAATCCAATCTCGACTAATCGGCTAGTAGTCGCGATTAATCGAACGTCGTAATAACGGTGCTACATATTCAAAATTGTATTGTGTTTTTTAATTGTTGTATTGAATGTTGCATTTTAAAAAGTGCAAGCTACTTGATTCATCGATTTTGAATTAATTTCAATGTTTTTGATTTGAAATTTTGATTTAGATTACTGATTTTTTGTTATAATGAATTTAATACGTGATTTTATTGCAAAATTTAGAGGCTTAATTTGTATTATAAGATGTGTTTTTTTTCCTACTATGATAACTAACAAGGGCGTTTTTCAGAAATTATCTTTCATGTATGAGAAGTTTGAATTTGATTAATAGATTGGAAAAACATAGTGAAATTTTTTATCTAGACATGATAATATTGGCTTAGTTTTGTTACTTAATGTATATTTGTCAATATTTAAAAAATATAAAAAAATATGTTATGAATATCAATGTCCCAAATCAAAAAACAAAAAAAATATGAGCGAAGAATGTATATAAGTCAAATAATTATTTATAAAAAACTATAATCAAATTTTTGGTCTACGAACGTCACAATCTCTAATTCAATATGTTCGTGAATATACCCATTATTTTAATTTGATGAATCATTTGTATTGTAAGGTCCATAAAAAGTTGCCTTATCCTACCCTAAAGCTTTAGAAGGTGGAATCCCAGAGATGGTTTGGGAAACAAAAGAAAGCTGCAACAGCTTTGATGAAGGAGTGGAAGATATTTCATGGTCATCTAAAACAAACAAAAATCCATGGTAGAGTGGTGTATATGACAAAACAACAATCAAGGAAAAAAAGTTGTTAGTTCAACCACCAATATTTGTATAGAAAGCAGAATTCCTAGCATGCGTTATAAGGGCTATTTCAAATGATGAAAAGAATGGATTGATGAATTGAAAATGGGGTATTATCACATCGCTAAATAACTTGAAGATCTGTAGAAACATGAGTCGGTAAATACTTAAAACTAAAGGTTCTTGTTGTTAACACTCACGCATGGTTTTAAATTATTTATATTTCACTCGAGATCTTCAGAATCTTTTTTTCACACTTTAGACCAGAAAAAGCATCAAACCTTATTTATATCTCTCTCCACACTCATGTCGTTCGAAATATTCAAGTCTCACTCGAAACATGGATCCGTATCTCAATCCAGTGTCTCACCCAAAATTATATCTTCTTCGTTTACATGATTATACACACAAAAAAAGAACCTTTTGTTTTAATTATTATTTACCAACTCCTTAACGTTATTTTTACTTTTATATTAATAAGTCATAGCACAAGACTTCATTTCTTTTATGTTCAAAATTCAAATAAGATGATATAATTCAATTGATACCAAATAAGTTAAGCTAATCAAGATGCCGCTTTTCTTCAAAACATTAATTTCAGTTTTTTAATGCCAATCGAATGTTACAATTTTTATTTTTACTGCGAAAATTATTGTTCTTAGATAACTCTTTAAAGTAGTAATTTTAGACATAAATTACTATGAGATATTCTCAAGATGTAGTTTGTGGTATGAGATGCAAATCCAAAATGTACCCGATGTATACTCATCTCATCTGGGGTTTCCTCCTGTACGAGATAACATGTGTGAAAATTCGAAGGTAAAATGTGATTGAAATCTGAGATTTAAAATCTTATACTAATGCATGCCATCAAAACTCAATATCATGTCAAAACCAAATGTTACAAATCGGACCATGTGGATAAATAAACATTGCTTTCAAATATTCGTGCTATTCAAGGGGGGATTGTTGGGGAAAGACGTTGTTCTCAGGGTACTCAAAAGGAGACGTGAGTTAAGTAGAAAATCATCAGTGTTGCCTTTCACGATTAAAAAAATGAACGACAGTCTAAAAAAGGAATAGTTTCACACTGTTAAATAGCTTTAAAATGTGTATTTTTATAAATATAGGTTAATAGACACGTAATATTGTTGATTCTTTCTGTTACACTAGTATGAAAAAATATAAGAAAGGGGGGGGGGGTTGTAAAAGGGTTTGGTTAAATCAACATACAAATATCGTTTTTATAGAGGTTAAGGAGAAAAGAACCCATCAACATGTGAAGAAGCTTGCATAAACTATGAATAAAGAAAAACTATAAATACAGAAACTGCAGCTTTGAAAACGACACATAAATGTTGGTGCCAAAGTCCAAGAAGTAGCTAGCGGATTTACAAGTTAACGATAATATTGGATAAATTAGTTGAAAGACTCAACACTCGGTTAGTTGCTTAAGGACTTTTTCGATAGTGTAGACTAGATCATGATGAAATTTTCAATTCAGTTTGCAAGTATACGCATTTAATAGACGCTTGCAACGAGTAAATAATGGGAGTAGCGTCAGATAAATGTTAAAATGCATTCCAACAAGGTCGATTAAAAATGTATATGAAGTAAGCCAAAGAGATGGATATGATTTGATTTACTTATATTGTTACATCTATTTAGATGCTTTATACATATTGTATTTGCCTGTCGGTATTGGGAAATTGGGAAATTTGTGAAAATTTATCCATTATACTTATGTATGTTTACAATCTTATAATAAATAAAGGTGGATACCCAGTGCCGAAGGCTCCCGTACTCAAGCGTGAAGACTTCCTAGACAGTCTCCCGTCTGGTATTATTCTCATGACTTTCCGGGCTCTGGGGGTGGTCGATTAGCGCGCGCAGCCTTTCCCTTACATTATGTGAAGAGGCCGCCGGGGCTCGAACCTGTGCGCTCCAGATTACCAGCCGGGTAACCTTACCGTTTGCGCCAGGCACCACCTTTATAATAAATGAAGATGTTGAAAATAAGATACATCAAATCAAATATAGTAATTTGATTATTTCAAATGAAGGTTTAGGGAGAATTAAAGCATCTTTTGAATTTGAAGCAAAGACAAGTAGCGATAGACCGTCAATCTGTATGTAGAATAAGGCAAAAGGCTTACTTAGGAACTATGAACTTTTTAACTATGAACCTACATCAACTAAGATATAAATGCAAAAATTTCTCAATCGATAGTTGGTAGACAACTTAATACATCTAACACTTATAAGACTACATGTCATTTATGTTAGTTGAGTAATTAGCCAGTTTATGCAATGTTCGAAGAATCCTCGTTTGTGCAAATTCTAAAGTTGGTTAAATGCACAATTGTGTTAGATTTCGATGATACAATATTTTTATGTTAAAAAAAATATGAAAGATATTCGAATCAATGAGTGACTCAAATTTTTTTTGCATTTTTAATGCACTAAAGCAGACAGGAGATTTTCTAAGTGAGGAATTATTTTGAAATATTGAAGTAATCTATCAATTTCTTAATCAATCGATAAAAAATACGTTTTTATCAAGTGCATGAAAATTGGAGGAAACTTGAAAAATCAAATCAGTAAATGTTTCCCATATGAATAGGAGAATTGGCGAGCATTGATTTATTATCATTAATCTGTTACTTCTAGGTAATTTTATCTAATATAAAGATGATCATTTTTTAGAGATTAACATCACATCTAAAGTTGTACTTCTTTATATTTATTCTTCTTAGCCTCCACTATCAAATGTATTTTTTTTTTCTCGAAAAAATATATATTTCCTTTCTGAAGTGGATGTACATCCTCATAGAAGTGGAGTCACTATAAATCATGTTTGTGATTTTCTTTTCTATTTGTGCATTTGTGATTGCCTATTTTGATACTTTTTTAATTTGTTCTACCTCACCATCATCATGATCCTATTATCTCTGCCACACTTAGTGTTTTAATCCAATTTTTCCTCAACGGTCTGGTTGGTTATTGAAGAATGATGTTAGGCAGTACGCCAAGAGATGAAAGTACCCAGTTGAAGCAAGATCCTATGTTAAATAATTTTCTGTGGCAACAAGATCTTGGATGGCAATGGAGAAGGGGAATGAGGATGATAACTTGGAGAAGTGGCAGTGGAGGAATGTTTTTCTAAGGAGGAATATTGTTCATCTGGTGGTGTTTGACACTTAGAAGTTGCTCGTTGATATTTTAGTCGCGAAGAATGATGAGACATAAGAATGAGATTTTACTGCTCTATAGTTGGTCATGAATGTTAATTCAGAGATTAGCAGTGAAAACAACTGCTAGAGGAATTTAGATCCAAGTTAGAGAATCATTACCTAAAAAAGTCGCTCACAAACCTTTTGATTTTGTAGATGACATTTTTCACCATGAAAATGAGAGAGGGTACCTTAGTGAAAAACATGTCTTAGTTTCTTCGATGATCTTATGCTAAACATGAAGCCTGTCAATTTGAAGGTGGATGCAGAGCAGAAAACAATGGTTTTTGTGTGTTCTTTTCTAGAGTATTACACAGATTTCGCCGACAATCTAATACATACGAGACACTTTGACAATGGAGGATGTGAATTCAGGTCTTCTTTATGAAGAATTGAGAGATCAGATGAAGTAGATGAGTGAAGGTAGGGGCCAGAGTAATAATCGTGGTCAATTTATTTTATCGAGAGGGAAAGAGATGAGAAGTGTTAAAATTGTAAGGGATATCCTGAGTCTAGGGAACTCAGAAATGGTTGGAGAGAAGTTTAGATACGGAAGTGTCGCCACAGTAAAAAAAAATAAGGTCATTGAAAGAGTGATTGTCTAGGTTTTACGAGGAAAGGACGAGTGCGGATCTTCATCTATTGCACCGGGGAAGGCTATATCTGATGATATATTGACTATAGCTGCATAAGATGCTTCAGATCATTGGGTGCTTGATTCAGATGCGTCGTCCACATGATGCCAAATGTTGATTACATCGGATCTTTTGATGAAAATGAAGAAAATGCAATTTTTATGGAAAACAATGCATGTTGTAGAGCTATGGGAGATGGCACACTACAAACTCACATGTTTGGTGGAGTGATTCACTCTTTAACAAGTGTTTGTCATGTTTCATGACTTCGAAAGCCTTTGTTATCTATGCGGCAGTTGGCACCTGTGGGATGCAATGTGGCTATAGGGAAAGATTAACTATTTCCAGTTGTGCATTAATTTCAAAAAGGGTGATATGTTTCAGAATCTGTATCTATTGAAAAGAACCACAGTTTTGGGAATCTTTTGTTGAGTAGATATCTATCGTGTTTTGGATGCTGCAGGACTTGAACATTTTAGATTTGGTCATGTTTCGAAGGACTTGGGGTTGCTTCGCCGATGGAAGATGATCAAAGGAGAAAGCTTCAACAAGTTGGAATACTGCCAAGCGTGTAGTTAGTAAACATGCAAAGGTATCTTTTGAAGTTGGGCTTCATAGATCACAGAGAATACTTGACTGTGTACGTACAAATGCCTAGGGACTAATCGTTGCTGCTTCAATTAGAAGAACGGAGTATTTTATATTGTTCATTGATGTCATTTCACAAATAGTGGGCATAATGAATGCCAAGTCAGTAAGTTTTGGAAATTTTAAAATTATAAAATTTGGAAGGGTTGAGAACCAATTTGGTTGCAAATTGTATGTGCTTAAGTATGATAGTGGCAACAAATTTGCCTTGAGAGAGTTCCTCAATTCTTGTAAGCAACATGATATTCAAATACAGCTCACTACACCTAATGATTCACAATCCAATAATGTTGTTAAGAGGATGAATAAGAATCTATTTGAAAATGTTTGTAGCTTAAGGCTGGCTGTGGATTGTTGATTGCGACGTATATTATAAATTAAATTCCATGCTCAACCATAGGTAAGAATATATTGGAAGAAAGATGGAGAGGTAAAACATCGTATCTTGGTTATTTTCATATTTTTGGTTATCTTCTACATGTGCACTATACATGTAATGATAAGTTGGAGGTTAGGACTTACAAGCTCATGTTTGTGAGATACACGGATGAAATCAAAGGGTTTCGAATTTGAAACTCAATTGATAAGTAGATTACATTTCAGGAATGCTACATTTGATAGTTTATAATGTTCAAGCGTAATGAAGAGTTACCTACGATGTTAGTTGATTTTCATAGGCTTAAGAAGATAGAAGTAGTTATCACATTTTCAGCCTAGTGGTAGAGCTGTAGCTGTTGTTGATAGAAGTGAAGCTGCAGTTAATGAGTCATCACAGAGTAGTTCATTGTGCATTCTACTAGTTTTGGTGTAGTGCATGAAACTATAAAAAGTTTAGTTCAAGGTGGTGCTTATGACTTGAGGTTAGAGCAACTTGATGCGAAGACTGCTTTATATTGCATGATGATTTGTAGGAGACTATTGTATGAAGCAACCAGAAGGATTTCCTGTAAGTGGGAAAGAAGGTAGTTTGCAAGTTCAAGAAATCTTTTTATAAATTTAGGCACATGCATAGACTAGTACTAGAGGTTTGATTTTTTTAACACTTTCACTCGGTTTTAATCGTAATGTTAAAGATACATGTTATGTGTTTATTTTAAGCATTTAAAGAATGATAATTGAGTATACTTGCTTTTGTACGTAGATGATACATCAATTGCTTTCAAGGATAAAGTTAAAATAAATAAACCAAAGCTGAAGTTAAAAGCCGAAGTCATGATAAGAAACCTTAGGGAAGCAAGAAAGATTTTGGATATGGAAATCTGAAAAGATGGAAAGTTTGGAATTTCAAGGCTTACTCTAAAGAAATATATTCGAAAGGTGCTTGCTTTGTTTAACGTGGAGGAAGCAAATTCAGTTAATATATCCATGCCTTTGCACATACAACTTTCTAGTTAAGGATTTTCGATGTCATAGGAGGACGATGCCTACATGGAGAATGTGCCTTATACAAGTGCAACCGATGATTTGACGTATGTTTTGATTTGTACTAGGTCTGACATTGCATTGGCTGTTGATCGATTAGTGGATTTGACAAATCCGAGAGAGACGCGTTGTGATGCAGTGAAGTATATTGTTGGTATCTTAGAGGAGCTTTAATCGGCGCTAGAGATAGAGATTTCAGCATGGTTGAATTTTGAGAATACAACTGTGCCGAATATAGAGATCGAAATAAGTCAACCTCGTGCTATGTGCTAAATCATGAAGGGACAACTATTAGTTCGAGAGCGAAGTTACAGACAATAGTTTCTTTGTCTACTATACTATAGAAGCATAACCAATAGTTGTTGATGCAACTAAAGTGGCACTTTACTTGAAGTGGTTAATGTGTGACTTGGACTTCATATACGAGGTTGTGGGAGGGTTATGATAGTCAAAATGCAATTCGCTTAGCTTAAAATCTTGCTTTTAGCTCAAAGACGAAGCTATATAGTGAGAGTCATATTTTGTCTTGATGAATGAAGATAAGCTAGTTTGTTTTGAAAAAGTTTACATAAAGAAGAATGCAACCAACATATTTACCAAATCTTTGCATGTAACATGCTGCAAAGTTTGAGTATTGCTCGAAATTGATTCACTTGTTGAGGTGCTAGGTGTCACATGATAACACTTAAGGAGAGTGCGATTGTAGATAGGGATGTTTGTTTTCATTGTGAACATTGATAAGTCCTACACGAGGAGGGTTCTTTCAACACTTTGTTGATGGATGGTAGCCTTGCCTTAGTTCGTTGTTAAAGCACGATGAGTGATAGCCATATCGAAGCTTATTGTTAAAGATTTCAGGGTGCTCTGTCTGAAAGTTGCTTGAAGTGTGAGGATGTAGGTGGAATTGACAGGCTTGGATATACATTTTCAAGGTGGATATTGTTAAATTTAGATGATACACAATTTTCATATCAAATGGGATTTGTGGGATATTTAAGTCAATGTATCACTAAAATTTATTGCATCATTTAGTGACTTTACGAAAGTGGACAATTAGAGAAGTTAAAGTAATTTATAAATTCCATAACCATCTTTTAAAAAAAAATAAAAAATAGTTAGGTGTATGCAAATTGGAAGAAAATGGAAAAATCAAACAGATAAATGTTTCCCATGTCAATATCAAATTTGATATAAACTTTGGTTCATTATCATAAATCAATTACTTAAACCGTAAATTATATTCTTTAGATAAAAGTGGTCATTTTTTAGAAATTAACATCATCATTTTAAGTTATATTTCGTCATATTTAGTCCTTTTAGCTTGCTTTATCTATCTTGTAATTTTTTTCTTCTTAGAAAGTAATAAAAACTTCCCTCCTCATGTTGAATTTACACTATCTTGGGATAGTAGAACCACTATAGATCACGTGCATAAATTTTTATTTTTGTTTGTGCATCTGTGATTGCATATTTTGGGATATTAGTTTTTTGCTTGTTCTACTTCACCATGAATTCGATCTTATTATTTCCGCTGCGTTTGGGGCTATAATTCAAATATTTTCCCCAGCAAATTGATCATGTACTATATTATAAAATAAGCTGATTCCTTGGTAGGATATGGTCACGCCGACCTTGCTAGAAATTATGATATGTGTTTTGTTTTGATTTTTCAGCAATTTCTAAGTGTAGCAAAAATCAACCTTCAATTTCATTGTCAGGCATAGAAGCAGTGCACAGAGCAGCAAAGATAGAAGCACGCAAATGTTCTTGCTTAACGCTACAATTTATGAAAGTTCTTCATCAACCACTTGATAATGTATAATTATAGTAATAAATTAACAATCAAAAATTCGTTTTTTCATGTGAGGACATAACATACAGAGGTTTAGTATCATTTTTTCCTGGGAAAAAGCATCGTAAGATGACATCAGAAATTTAGAATGAAACAAACGAATACCAAATATAAAGTTGCATATAATATTTACAAGAGGAACAAAGGATGCTAAGTTTGAGAAATTCAGAAATTTTCTGAACTGGGAATGATTGATGGAACGACGGTAAATGAATAGTCGTTGACGAGGAGTATTAAATATTAACTGTTATTCTAGAGTTCATTTTTCTCGTTAAGTATGATAAAAGAATCCATTATTTTAGAGCTTTCTCTCAAAGGTATCACTAAAATTTGTTCCTAGACTTCTTTCTGTGTAGACTAGACGTTATAATATCCATTAGAATGGTTGATTTTCGTTATTCAAATTTTTACATATTTAGATTCTTCTGGAAGAACAAGAGCCATAGTTTATGTTCATCACTCAAGCAATAAAACCAAATGAGGTGTAGTGAAGCAGTGACTGCTAATGAAGAGTGACAAGAGAGTGAATAAAGTTTGAGAGTTTAGAGAAACATAGTGTAGTTGTAATCCGAAGGAAATAGTAATTAATTTTCTTACACAATTCCTTTTCAGTTTTAATTAACCACTTAAGTAGTATAATTTTAAATTTTTCGAATGCCAAATTTGTATTGCAAGTAGCATTGATCGTTAAATTAATGTAGTGAATGCAAGATATAAGATAAAATTATTCTTTTTGGATCAATGTGCAGATCGTCAAGTACTTTATGGATCCAAAAACATTTCAAAAGGTGAAGTTCGTGTACACGAAAGATGCAGAAAGCTTAGAGCTTATGCATAAAACCTTCGATGTTGAAATACTCCCGGTGGCGTTTGGGGGAAAAAGCAATGTTGAGTACAACCATGAAGAGTTTTCAAGATTAATGGATAAAGATGATATTATAGCTACCACCATGTGGGGTTCAGCTGAAAAAACTAGCAACACTGATTTTGGGAATTCAACCTCTGAAGTTGCACCTGAGCCATCATCTTCTGTTGCGCCAGCTAGCTAAATATGTATAAATTAGTTATATGCTAAGTGTAACATTCATATGAGTTGGCTTGTATTAATTCATGATAATTTAATATGATTGGATAATACATAAGATTGCATTATCGACTGTATTAAAAATATAAATGATTAACTATAGTTCATAATTTATTCACCTTGCCAGTGTTATCATTTGATTGTAGGACTTGCTATTTAATTATTCGAATGTCTATTTTTATTTTTGCAGGTTATGTTACTCATTTTTGAATTTATTGAAATTAGTATCAGAATTTATCTTAGTAGGATGGGAAGCACCAATACCTACATAAGTAGGAACATGATTTATCGGGGGTGCAAAAATTACAATGTCATGATCAAGAATTGCACAATGGCTGGAGGACCAGGAAACAGCTCCAATCCTTCAGCGGTTTTAACTGCTTTAATTTTATGATTCCAACTTGTTAATACAATAAATTGAGCTCCAACATGAACCATCCAGTTTCATAGTTTCTTGGTGGTGGGGAAGTTAGGTTGCAGAAAATGATTTGCAGTTGTTTTCTTAATGAGGTGGAATGCTAAAGATTTGAGTTCTTTTTCTTTGAGGCTTTAATAATTGATGTCAGACTTTGTCATTAATTTAACATATCGTGTGTTACTTTGAGACCACTGCAGATGTAAAATTTGAGATGCTTGGGTCCCTTTCAATTTAAAGGAGCTCAAACAGGTATGCTGTAAACATCCCATTTTCAGGCCTTTAAATATGAGTAATATGGGTGAATTTCACTGGACTCCAATGCATTTTTACTTGTGATACTTTCAGTTTTACTATGGAGATGTTAGGCCATTTAGTCGACGGTCAACCATTGTGCCTTTAGATAAAATCTGGTGCAGTGTTTTTATACCATGTGTTGTACACGGTATTAACATTACCTTCGTGGCTAAGGATGCTGAAAAAGGAGGAAAACAATATAAAGAGAACAAAGCAACATTTCTCTTGAGCAAAAAGACATAACATTCTTGCATCGAAAGCCTAAAAAGCAAGAGTTTACAATTGTCGCTGTTTCTTATTCAAAAAGCAAGAGTTTAACAGATGTCACTAACGTTTCGTACCCTTAATCATTTTTCATACATGCACGGTAACATGATTTATTTGATTTTCTTTATTATTAGCGTATAGTACCTTGCCATTTAGTATTTAATTACTTTTTTTTTTTTTTGCCTTGAATCAGGTTTTCTGCCGCACAAAGCAAGCACAAAAATGAACTTTTGTTTGAGAATCAATGTTTCAATAATGCAAACCCGTCCTTGTACTCCAGCGAATACTTTAACATTGGCAAACTCACTCAAGAAGGTAAGCACAAATAGATAAGTGCAATTTCTTCGGCTCATTGGATTTGGTTAACAATAGGTTTGCTTAATTTTATTATTTTTGTGCAAGGGTAACCAATATTAACTCAAGGAGCACAGCTAGTACTTTTCTTGCAACAATGTAAACTGTCTTAGAGCTTCTCAACTAGAGAAAGGCCAGTCATTTATATAACTAATATAACTTTTACCTGGCATTAGAAATGCTGGATAAATGAACTGTGCATATGGTAAAAATTGAATTCAAATGAAAAGAGTTACACAATTATCTGACATTATAAATGCTAGATAACTTACTGGCCGTTAGGGTCATCAAACCGACCTCATTTGGGAATACTCTTATGGTCTTTTCTTTATTATTATTTTTAATTAAATACTAAACATAAGTAAATGTACTTTTTACATAACTGTTTAATTATTCTTTTTCTTTTTTATGTTCTCTTGGAAGCATTTAATTTTTTTCTGAAAATATCTTACTGTATTTTAGAATCAAGCCCTTTCTTTTGGCAAAAAAATATTTAAATTGTTGGTTAAATCCGTAATATTTGAATTTTATCTTTCTTTACTTGTTATGAAAAGAACTTGAAACTATTGGATTGACGGATTTGATGAGAGATTCAAAAGGAGATTGTTTGAATTTCTTTTGAAATTTTATTGGTATTTTTGTTTGTATTCTTTTGTTAAAAAACAAAAAGGAGGAATAAATGGTTTTAGAAAATGTGGAAGAAATTTGATTGAAGATTCAGTGAATTAGGACATGGTACTATTTTCTTTCTGTTGGCTTAGTTGCACAGTTGTTTGTGTTTTATAGCCGTTCAAGTTCAATAGTTGAACCTTTTTATACTCTTATCTAAGGTAGAAGACAACAAGCACAATTATAAGAAATGACACGAAAACAGGGATAGCTATTGGAATAGACACAAGTTCAAGTCTTCCATACACTATCACACCTAACCCCTTATTTATTTTATAATGAATACTTGGTTATAAGTCTAAAGTTTTGATAAATCCCACCAAGATCTTCCTTGCTCAAAACTTTATAAAGCCTTCTTATTCCTCTCTTTTCCTTTGCTAACATACTCCAATGGAAAAGAAGAAGACGACCCATCGTGTCCTTGCACTTTTCACATTCATCTTCTTCTTCAACGTCACAAGTAAGTATATACTCATTTCCTTATTACTCTGCATGTTTATACATTGACGAAAATCACATAACCAGAATCACAGTCATTCCTGGGAGTCAACTACGGCCAAGTAGCTGATAATCTGCCACCACCCGCTTCCACATCAAAGCTCCTCCAATCAACATCCTTCTCCAAAGTCAGGCTTTACAACGCTGACCCTTCCATAATCCAAGCCCTATCCAACACCGGCATCAGCCTCGTCATCGCCACCTCCAATGCTGACATCACCACCCTCGCCTCTTCTTCTTCCTTTGCCTCCCAGTGGGTTTCAACCAACTTCCTTCCCTACACCCCCAAAACCAAAATTTCAACCATATCCGTAGGCAACGAAGTCCTAAACTCGGGGGACTCCTCCCTGTACTCTCAGATACTGCCAGCCATGCAGAACCTTCAGAACGCCCTCCCCAAAGGGTCAGGTGTGAAAATATCCACAGTTCATTCCATGGCCGTCATGGCTCAGTCCAACCCGCCTTCCTCTGGCGCGTTGCATTCCGATTTGATGCCTTTCCTGGGTCCCATTCTGAAGTTTTTGTCCGATAATGGGGGCCCATTCATGATTAATCCATACCCGTATTTCGCATATAGGGATGATCCCAGACCAGAAACACTAGCATACTGCTTGTTCCAGCCAAACCCGGGTCGGGTCGATCCAAATTCCAAGATTACTTACATGAACATGTTCGATGCACAGGTATATGCATACACTTTTTAAGATACTCTGATAAACCAGATTTGTACGTACCTATATTATACAATATTACAAATAAATAGGTCGATGCTATAAAGTCGGCGTTGAATGTAGCTGGATATGGGAACGTGGAAATAGTGGTGGCGGAGACAGGATGGCCGTACAAAGGAGATGACAATGAAGTTGGAGCGACAATTGAGAATGCAAAGGCGTACAACGGGAACTTAGTGAAGCATTTGAATGCAAAGGTGGGGACACCATTGATGCCTGGGAAATCCGTAGATACATATATTTTTGCATTGTACGACGAGGATCTGAAGCCCGGGCCGACCTCTGAGAGATCGTTCGGAATGTATCATACCGATCTAACCATGATTTATGATGTGGCTCTTACAAAATCCGTCTCAAGTCCGGTATGTAATAAGCTTTTACTATGAACTTAATTGTCATATAAACTTGATAATAATGAAACACGCGTGACACAGATTAGTCCTCCACCTCAAATTGCTGCAAGTAATAGTACTCCTCCAACACAGCCAGCACAGCTGCAACCACACCCACCTGACTGTAACCGAGTTCGGATTGGGTCGGGTTGCAACGGTCCAAGTTCCACTATCCCACCTTTTAAAGGCTCTGCTTTTAAACTCACGTCATCGGCTTTTCTTGCAGGAGTTGGTTTTAATTCATCTTTTTTGTTTAGTGTGTTCCTATTACCTTTCGTTTTTCTTTGCTACTAGTGACCGGCTTGTTAGATATGGGTTCCTTTTTGTTTGTTGTATGCGATTTTCTTTTTCCAACTTATTTTTGTGGTATTTATTGCCACTAGAAAGGGACGAGGTGTGTAAAAGAATCATTGATTACTGTGTGTATATAAGTAGTGCTTTGTTTCTTTTCACTTCCTCATTGGGCACACTTCTTTTTCTTTATTATTTAAAGAAGAAAATGGGGTCCGTTTATCCTACGCATGTTGAAGAAATATGGAAAATGTGTTGCTTCTTTTTGATCCGTTCTGATTATAAAAGGGCATTGTTATTGACACTCCAAATATTGTTAGGGGGAGGCCAATTTTTTATTTTTTAAAAAATTGTTAAGGGGAGTATCAAGGAGGAAAGTAGCCCCTTAACAAATAAATGTACTTTTACATTATTATCCATTTAGGCTTAATTTGGGTTTTTGTGATTTAGGAGACTTGTGATTTTACGATTGGCTAATTCTATTTATACACGAAAAATTGCTAAACATATACCAAAAATTATAATAAACTAATATACACCATATATTACTTTACATACACCGTTTCTTTTACTAAAATATCCATGTTCTCATCTTCTTTTTTTTTCCTTTTTCTAACTTAAAAAACAATTACCAAAAATTAGAAACTCTTTGCATCAAATTGAGTAAAATTTTACAAAATGAAATATATTTCTTGTACTAATATTGCAACTTTTATTAACTTTATGAAAAAAAAAATCAATTTCAACAAAATTACTGTAATTTTACAAAATAAATCAACACTTCTAAATTAGACCATTATTTATGAATGTTTTCTTAATTGAAATTTTAGATTTCATGATTAAATAATTTATTAACATATCTAGTTTGTATCAAATTTCAATACATTTAAGAATAATTTGACTTTTTATATGCAGAAGTATTAAAAAAGCAACTATGAGAAAAGAGTAATTTAGTTATAAAATTTTACAGAAAAAATAATGGTGTAATTTAGTAATAAAAATTTATAGAAAAAATAATGGTGTATGTTAAGGAATTTTCAGTGTATAAATAGAATTTGCCTTTATGGTGAGTAATTTTTAGAAGTAAGGGTAAAAACGTAAAACGTAAAAAAAAATAGTCACCAACATTGATCCCTCCCTTAACAATTTAAAAAAGTGGAGTGTCCTTAAAATTTGGCCTCCCCTTAACCGAAAATGGAGTGTCAATAACAATGCCCTTATAAAAAGGCGTAGTTGATGTTAATCTTCTGATTAAACCGTTGATTGATTATAAAGTACTGTTTAAAGAAACTGCTTTTAGGAGGTTGCTTAAACTAGTTTGCCTTGGCAAAGCGAACCAATTGATCTCAAGCAACGAATTTGTGAGTTGGAAAGCCAAGTTTTTCTTTCCTGCAATTGGTAGCTTTAAATCATTAAAATTCGAATGAAGCAGATTTTCTCGTAGTAATGAGAATACGGAGTAAAGCATGATACTATGTAGGAGCTTCTTCTAACCTGCATTTCTTATATTTGGCTACTGACAAATGTTTGAATTGTTATACCGAAAATTAGTGTGAAGGACAAAATTATGAGTTTCCAACTGTATGGACGACCTGTTGAAATTTTATTATAAAGGATAAAACATCAGATTTTAGTATCAGTTTTACAACGTGCATGGTGTCAGAATTTGACTACTAGTTCTTGAGTATCAGTTTTACAATGTGTATGGTATTAGAATTTAACTATCAGTTTTTAAGTATCAGTTTTATATAGTGTATGGTATCAGTTTTACAGTGTGTATTGTATATGAGAATAAATTTTTGATGAGTTGTCCTTGTATTTGAAAAAGTTAGGAACTTCTTTTCACAATAAAACCCCCCTTGATTTAATTTCAGAACTGCCAAAGCTTGGAGGGCTGATGAGCTGTCTCGGTCTGTTTTAGACTGATCAATGGCTTGGATTCGGGTTTAGTCCGACTCGATTCCTTTGTGATATTTATTGGAGCTTGACAGTTCTTTTGTCCCAGTATATCTTACCAACAAGGCAACAACCTTTAAAATCTAAGTCCAAAGCGTCATGCTGCTAATCTATGTTCGAACAGAGTCCTTAATTCAATTCCTCTATTTCAGTTTATATGTCTCGCTGCTAGTTATATCCCAA
Source organism: Allium sativum (assembly GCA_030737875.1). NCBI lineage: Eukaryota > Viridiplantae > Streptophyta > Magnoliopsida > Asparagales > Amaryllidaceae > Allium > Allium sativum. Next base: position 394,921,488 of record CM060910.1, read on the forward strand.
CCATTCATTATTGAGTGCGTTGGACAGGTTCACAAACGGACCAGATCATTGTTATCACGTCGACGACAAGTCGGCCAAGCAGATTCGACGATGCTCGACTTATCTAATTCGACGATGCTGGGCTTAACTGATCTAAAAAACCCTAAATTGACATCGATCAGCAAAAAAAAACCCTAAATCGACATCGATCAGTCCAAAAAATCCTAAATCGATATCGATACAACCAAATTGCTCGTCGTCGCATAACAGACCAGATCGATATAAACCCTAAATCGCACATCAATAAAAAAGGCAAGAAATTAGGAACGAAGAAGGCAAGAAGCGGAACAGAGAAAATATAAGATCGGTATGGTTGATCAACGTTTTTCAGTGCCAAATCCATACTTTTCTTGGTTCGATCACGTGAAGCAAGAGGGGAAAGAAAAGAAAGGAATGGACCTGAGGAAGTGAAATAAGGAAGATGGGTTTTTTCTAGCGGATGGGCCGAGTTGGGCCGGGATATAAAAAGAAAATAAGAAAAGAAAATGTTGTAACTAGGATTAATAATGGATATTTGTTGAATTTGAACATATTATTATGTCATCTTTGTTGAATTTGAACTTATTATAAATTTATAATTATATCTAATTATATTATATATTTAAATCTAATAAATATATGTATATAAAAGACTTATCGACTAGTCACGACTAGTCGGGCAATTTGTCGATTAGTCTTCTAGACGGTAGTAGCTCGACTTGGCTTGATTTGGCGTCGTGATAGCCTTGGACCAGATAAAAATCGATGTAAACACATTGGTTCATTTGGTATAAATGATGATCTAATCTGATCTACATAACATATGAACTACCTATTTAAGGAAATAAATTGGATTACATTGTTAAAAAGGTTTAGAAAATATATGGAGAATTCAACTCTGCTTTATTATCTTTAGAATTTATACAATAATTAAATATCAAATTCAAATTCTAACTTACAATTAAATTTTAAAATTCGAATTTTTTTTAATTTTCAAAACTAAAGTCAAGATGAATCTTTTTTCGGAACTTAAAATTTCAAATTTAATCTTAGGATTAAATTTTTTGAACAATAAATATATGGATTTCCAAAAAAAAAAAAAAAAAAAAAAAAAGACTAGATTTCTGCCTGACCATCCAATTACATAGAGATGATATAGACATTGAGGCACCGTTTGAATCAAATTTAAATACAGGGATGTAATATAATATTTGCTATGTATGATTACCAGTCACCAAAGAGAGCTATAACTTACATTCAAATTATGGAGTACTTGAGTGTTTCACGTCGTATGTAATATTGATGCAAGTTTGTTAGTCAATGACTTACCTGATTTTGAGTTAGTATGAGAAAGTTATTGTAGTTTCAATAAAGATAACAATTTTTGCCTAATCGCTCAGGTATAAATTTTTAGAATTTTAATTGTTATGAATAAACTTATGTATGACAATCCACTAATTTAGAGATGGATGAATTGTTGAAGTATAATTTGAATCAAAACAACTTAAATGAGAGGAAGTAGTTTTTTTGTTTACTTAAAATTATTGGTTACGATGAAGATCTGCAATGTACTTTCAAATTATAAAGTATTCGAGTATTTCAATTTGTTTAATGCTGATGTGAATTCATTAGTCTATGACTTACTCTATTTTGAGAAAATACAAAGAAGTCACTCCAGCCTGAGAAAATAAAATAATGACTTCAACACATTTGTTCATGTAAAAATTAATTTAGAATTTATATATTCAAAATTTTATCTTCAATTGTTTAAAATTCAAATTTTCAAAATTTAGATTTAAATGAGTTACTCATTTATATATTAATAAACGAAGAGTCATACCCACTTATGGTCCTTTTGAAAAGAGATCGTAAATGGTTGATTCACACCGATTATCATGCGTAAGGTTTACAAACAAGGTAAATATGGATCGAGCAGTATTCTTATAGGTCTATTCGTTATAATCATTTGATTAATACTCGATCACCATTTTAGAATAAAAGGTAGTGTTGTAGAAATCAATGATTGATCTTATGGAGCATATGATTTTTTTCTTTTTTCTTTTGAAAAGATTGTATGTGAACTTTTCAATTAAAGCATTTAACACTTCTATATTATAAATAGTGGAGGTGTAAAAGTCTTTCTTGGAGACTAAATTGATTTTTTCCAAATTGATTTATTCTCATTTCTGCATAATTTATAAAAAAAAGAAATAATGCTCATTTTTATATAACAATACCAAAAAATATCATGATCTACGTAGTTCATGTTAGATAATGGAGTGTTGATGACAACAACTTTATTTCAATTATTATCATTATTAATTGTTTATAAAATATATACTAACATTTCTATCTAGAATACATATATACACACACATATATATGCAGGGTTTGTATAAAGGACTTAAATATTGAAGACTGTATAGTTTTAGAGTTCTAAGAGATTCAGGATTCAAGAGAGATTCAAGACTCATGAATTATCAAGTTATCAAGATATCAAGATTTCAAGAAAAATATAGTAATAGAGTCTAGTTTATATGTAAGACTCTAAATAGCACTCCAGGTTCAAATTCTGATTTTAAAATTTCAAATCCTGTTTTCAAAATTCAAATCCTGATTTCAAATTATTTTATAAATGATTTCAAATTATTATCTTTCTTATGATTTTAAACATATAGGTTTATAAAGTTTTAAATAACTATAAGTTTATATATATAAATATAGTTTTAAACCTTATAACTTTATAAATATGTATATATAATATATTATTATGATTTCATATGATTTTACACTTTAGAATATTTATTTATATTACTAAGTTTTGATTCAAGAATTTCCAGAATAGTATATATGTTTAAACACTTGAAAAATAGTTTTAAAAATCAAAATATAAGGCATATGTCGACATTCATAAATGCCTATATCGACATACAACTGTCATTTTTTCAATTTTCAAATGAAGTGTCTTTTCACTATTTGTAACGTTTTTAAAACGTTGCAGCCATTAAAATGCTATAAATAGGTAGGGTCTGCTTTCGAATATTAAAATAATTCTTTTTCTCTATCTTCGCCCTTCTTCATACCACCATTAATATTTCATATTTTATTGATTTCTACACTTATACTTTGCCGATTTCTAATCAAATTACATCAAACTTCATCTTTTTTCAATCTCAATTGACTACTATCTGAATTGAAGTGCTATTGAAGAGTTATAGGGCTGCTGTAATCATTTGGGCAGTATTTGGAAAAGAGTGTGTTCCTTGTAGCCCTGAAATCAAGGAAAGGGAGTGGTGTTAACCTTGTAGTCTTGAAATCAAGGCTGTTGGAGTGTTGTTTACCTTGTAATCGTGAAATCAAGGGGTTGTAATTGGATATTGGTAATAATAAAAATACTTTGTGTAATCTAGCGTTGCATGGAACTGGACATAGGAGTAATTCGAACCAGTATAAAATATGGTGTGTTCTTTCCTTTTTCTGCATTTTATATTTATTTGTTTCTGTGTCTGTGTTTGATTTCGTGTCTATGATCATCTATGTTGTGTGTGATTCGTATAGTAGATCATAAAAGTTTAAGATTTTCATAAATTCCTCAAAAACACTATTTACCCCCTCTAGTGTTTGTTTTGCCTTAAGATCTGCATTCCGCATTCCCTAACAATTGGTATCAGAGCATAGGTTTTCAAAAGTTCATCATCTGAATTTTGGAAATATTAAATGGAAAATTTTGAAATAATTTATAACACTAGTTTAAATGTATGCATTGCATAAATATTGGATGAGTCTGCATTCAATTTTATTGGAAAAAAAATCAAGTTATCCTGATATAATTTCTGGAAAAATTTAAATGGATATACCACAGAATCATCGTGATGTTATTATTTCAAATTACAATTAGTTATTTTGAAAATCCACTTGATTCTTTGAAAAGTTGTGTTGTTTTCCAGGGAAAGAAGTTACTACTATTGGTCAAAGGACACCAAGATGTTCGTCTATTAATCAAGAAGAAAATGAAGAATATTGGTAATCTACAATGAAATGGGTACCTGATCTACAAAACTATTTTTCTTTTTCAATGTGATCCGGTACTGTACTTCTCTTCATACTCTCTGCAATGCCTCTGGTTTCATGCAAATCCGTTAAGAAATGACCAAGTTATGATCAAAAGAAGTTTTGGTTCACAAGGAGAAAAAAAATCAAACCTATCACTGCTATTCTTCGTGTATCACTCAAATATTTGTATTATTTCATCCCAACTCCTTTAAAGATTGTAGTCCTTGTTCTTGTGGTCGTTTTGATGGGTAGATCATCAAATTCCGATCAAAATTGAGTGAGATATGGCAGTTTGAAGTTGGCTATTCAAAATAGAAAATTATTTACGAGATTTTTTGTTTTCCTCTCACTGATTCGACCTGCTGCACCATAATACCATTCAAATTATTCACAAAACTGTTATTCAATCATATCCCTTGCCCTCCTCTTTGATTTATCGCTGGTTTCGTTCAATTCCGTTAAGAAATGAAGAAGTTATGCCCTTCGGAAGATTGATTATAAGTGAAAAAGGAGAAGAAGAAGAGAAACTTTTGTGAAAAGACATGACTTTTGGGCCTTTATATAGTAGTTGAAGTGTCCATTCATTCAAATTCAAATTCAAATTTTTGGCGCCAAGTTGGTTGAATTACTAAATCATCAATATCTTTCTCATATGGTCTTCAAATTCAGCAAATGAATATACTACGTTGATCATAAAAACGAGTCCGTCGCAATAGAGTAGATCTCATCATCAAATTCTGGAAGATGTAAATGTGTGGTTCTTGGCAATGGAAGTACAACAAAAAGAGGGATTGTAAAAATAGGTACGCTTTACAGTTATTTCATACTTATCGTTGAATTTAGGAATATACATCTATGCACATAGTTAGGTACAGAAATTTATCTCTTTTATAAATTCTAGATATTTTGATTCATATGTCAATAAACTATAGTATACATATCAATACACCGATATAATTAAATTCTCTTCTTATTTTAAAATCTCACTACTCTTTGATTTGGTTTTGAAAGGACATCTTTTCAAATATAAAAATGTCAGTTCAAACTCTGGTTATCAACATCTACTTATGTTCATTTTATTTCAAAAATATATTGAAAGTATACATAGTACATACACACACACACACACATATTAATATCATTGAAATAATATAAATTTTTCAAACATTTGATACTGTTATAAAATATAAATTTTTATATATTTTATATGTAGTTTAAACAAACATAGTTTAACTTATACATTTTTTCACACATAATTTCATAACAACTTTGGATTACATTATCACAAATATTATCTATAACTTAATACTAATTTTAATTTCTTATTTTATTAAGATTTATAGAACTTGTATATTGATCGATGCTTTCCTATGAAACAGAAAAGCGTGAATTTTAAAATAAATACTGCAAGCGCACAGTTTGTGTAGTATGCAGGTCGAATCACAGGGAGGTAAATTAAATTATTTATATAATTTCTTGGGCGAGTTAGACAAATCTTCGAGGTTGGTTTTGAAAGCAAACGAAATTGAAACTGCAATTAAACTATTATTGAATTGAATCAGATCTGAATCTAATCAAATCTGTATTCAATCCAATATGACCTAGGGAAGTAGTAAAAAGAACAAAAATTAAAATTGCAGAAATTAAAATAACAAACAGGAAATAAAATTAGGATTACCGCTGAATCTAATCAGACGGTCAATCACTAATGAAAATAAGTGAAAAATACAAATAGTGCTCTACCAAATCTAATTGTGTAGACAACACTAATTGGTTAGAAAATAAAATACAGAAAAGAGAAAAAGAAGAAAACTTTATTAAATCCAGGATGATGTTTACAATGAGATTACAAGGGTATTTATAGGATAGATAGCCAACCCTAACCCTAACCCTAATACAATGACAAATGGGCCATAGGGAAATCACAAAAGAGTTTACAATGAGAATTACAAATGGGCCTTAGTAAAATCTAGTAAATTTAGGCCTTTCCTCTTTTCCTCTTGCTTCCTTGACAATTCTTCAATGATTTGTGATATGCATAGCCTTTTTACTACACTACAACAAAATAGGGCTTTTATAGCGTTTGAAAAACGCTACTATATCATAACATAGCGTTTCAGAGAACGCCATGTAATGACATGCTATGTTAGATCTTCTACTTTAAATAACAGAGAGAAAAACGCTATGGAAAATGAATTTTTAATAGCGTTTTCATTTGCTATTAAACAAAAACACTATATAATATACAATATGATACATTCTTCCTATAGCGTTTGTGTGTATGTTTCTATACCGTTTTATTTATTTATTTCTTTAGCGTTTGTTATTCAATAGCGTTTTTGAAACGCTATTGCGTATATTATTAATTTTTAAATTTTATTTATTGTAGTTTCTGCTTTTTCTTATATATGTATGCACAAATATTTAAATATTTTTTATTTGCATATTAATATAACCAATTTTCACAAACAACAAATATATGAATTACCGCATAATATTTCATACATATCATTCATATAACTTAATATAATACATGTTGTTTTACCAACTTTTCCATATTCACACATGATATATCATACATTTTCATATCAAAAAATTACTTACAAAACAGACAAACATAATTACTGGAATTCTTGGCCTTCTTATTTCTCTAGTAGCAAATGCAACTTCAAGCCTTGATGTGGTCGATTCCAAGAAGCTTGTGTGGAAAGCATCAACAACTGCTAGGCACACCTGTAACCCAAAAAATGAAATAAAATTAAATTTTCATTGGTTTTAAAACGTAAGAAAACCACGAACTAAACTAAAATATGAAAACTTACCATCATCTGGGCTTTAAATGATTTAGCTTTGGCTTTATCTGCTTCCACTCCTTTGGTACCTTCGGAGACATCATAATTACCTTGAAAATATCAGTTTTATTAACTCAAAAGACATGCTTTAATACTTCAAAATATAAACGAAGTAAAAACGAAAAGAACTATATTATTGGGCACAAGAAATTGGCCGATCTAAACTCTTTCTTTCTCATCGATAGGAAGGAACCCACCCACGATGATTGCACATTGCTTTTGGCAAACTAGAAAGCTTAAAGGTAACTAAAAACACAAAGTTTCACATTCGTATCAAATGTAAGCGGTACATATATACGTACAATTGCACCTTAAAGATGACACTTTGTAATGCAATATAGGACAATACAGTAGAGAACTTTGCACGCCAACATATATTTAAGTCGCCGTCATTAAAATTTTGATTGAAACGTGCATGGAAGCATAAATTTTAAATGCAAGAAATGAAAACAGTTAAAGCTTAATGCCCAAATGTCAATGCATGAATCATCAAACTTAATATCTAAATGGTTGGAAATCTCTTAAATTTTCCAAAATTTCCAAAATGAAATAGAGGTAGTAGAAAAATTAAATAGGCACCCACCAGGGAGGAAGTCAAGCATGCAAAAAGAGGGTAGCACTGAATTAAGCTACATACATAAAGGAAGCCAATACAATGAACAAATGTTATGACAACCAAACAAAGTACTTCCCTAAATGTCATCCTCCCACTTTCAAAATGTCCGCGTCTAAGATCAATTTTGAAATTGAATAACTAAGTAGCATTGAAGATAATATCATTATCTGGTACTTCAAATGATGTAGGGGCCACGTAGCAACAGTAAAACGTGGATAGAATATGTAATGATACCAATGAATATAGCCGTTTCGATCTATTATTTTGATTTCGTGAAATTTGTAGAACTCAGTAAAATATCCTTTACTGTTAAGTTCATATTCCATTATTTGATAAATATGCGACAAGGAGGTTCATAGCATCAATAAAATATCAACTTTGATGGTATGTGATTCATGCACAACATTATTTCAGTGTGGCACTAAGTCATACATTTAGTTATTAAATTAACATCATAGGTATTGAATCTGCGTCTTCTACATTAGACTATTAATAACGTCCCTATTTTTTTCCACCTAGCCTTCCACTGTTTTATTAGTTTGAAGGTTGAAAAGTTCTAATTATTAATAGAAAGGAATATATATGAAAGAATAAACTGATAAATTTTATATATAAAGGGATGGATATTTGTGTTTGGTCATTGTCCAAAGGAAGAACACATACCTTACTACAAATTGATTTTGTAATCGATGGTTCTCCTACTGCTGAACAATATATGCATTTTATTATGTGACGATGATAAGAAAGTGTAGCTAACTTGCCAGCACAGCACACTTCAAACCAAGTTTGATCTCCCGTGCGTAGCCAACTTGCCTGCACCACTCAATGAAAATGAATGGCTAGACTATGGCCAAACGATCCTAGGCACCACGGAAAAGAACATGGAACTTACCCATGACTCTTTCAATCGGGTTGATGCAAAATTTAAAATATGTACAGTACCCCCATGCAGACCCAGCACTTTTCACATCAGGAGAGGCAAACCATCAAAGGAGGAAAATTTTGAAATGTGTATTACGTACAAGTAAGCACTGCCCTGAAATGGTTAATGGAAACAAATCAAAAACACTGTGCTACTGAAAAATGGAAACTTAATGCATATAATTGTACATTTAGCAAAGACAAAAAGTTGATGCATATATGAAACTCCTGCTTTTAAATTAACAACCTGTGATAAAAGAAGTGGTTTTAGATAAAAGAAGCGGTTTTAAAACCATATGCACATCACTCAGCTGTACTCCTTAAGCATTTAAAAGAAAAAACTATTATTTTATTTCTGAACTGGTCTGTGATAATCATTTCACTGCTATTCTGAGAACTGATGCTCTCTTCACAACCTGAACTATGAAATCCTGTTTAGATAAAAAAAGCCTGAAAGCTTATTTTCATATAGTTCTAATTATACAAAAAGGCATATTTTTGAAAGTTTCGGGCACTGAACTAGTGATAATCAAAATATTCAAGTTTTGAAAAAGTTAATAGGTTTACCTAATGTTTAAGGGATTGGTCTCATAAGGCTGCAACCTGAAACCAAAAACTGATGCAAAGAAGTTAATTATCAAACGAATGTGGAATCAAAGAATTAGAGAATATGTTGGCAGGATATACATATTTCTAGGAAACGCTGGAATAGTAGATCTAAATAATCTGTTAAGTAGTGATGCCAATTTCTATTGTTGGAACAACCAATAACTATGTATTTGCATTATCCATTTATTCTTTCATATTTCTTCTTCTATTGATCTCTTCATCGTACCTCTGCTTTTTATGCATTTTTAACAGTTTGTAACTTCTAGAGGAGGTTGTAGAAGTCATTACGGACAACGTCATAAAGGTATTTTTAAGTTGGTGATGATGTGGCAACCAAACTTAAGAAATATGAGTTAAAGAAAGTTTGAGAACATCAAATTTATCAATTGTTTAATATCATGCAACAAACGATCATATTCATTTTTTTTGGGGAAATAAAATTGTCATTATACTCAACATAAGAAGGGAAAAAGGCATCTGCTGTAGCAAAAAGGTACGAGACCCACCTCTTCCATTAGAAATTCAAGCTCCAAACGCTCCTACTGAGAACCAAATAAACAGTGCAATCAAAGAATAGAAGAAAGTTGAAGAAAGGCTAATAGAAAAGCCTAAAACAAGCCTCACTGAAAAGCCAAAAAAGCAAGAAGCTAATGCAGACATCACTAATGTCTTCATCGCACCTTTGAAACCAAAAGAAACTTCACAAAATTTCACAGCCTGGAACAGAATCGAAAGACGAAAATTTTAAACCTTGATAAGGACATTGAAGGCTTAAGTCACAGTGTAGTTGCTAAAGAAGTTAGACTTGATAGGCTAACAGGAAAGATCCTCCCCCTCTTTCCCAGTTCTTCAACCTATCCAACCAATAATCTCGAAACCTATTGAGCTAAAGTTGTCTCCTTTCAACGGCAAAATTATTGGGAGTGACTAATCTATGGTTCAAATGTTTATTATCCTGTGTCTTCCATAGTTCCTGAAACAAATGAAGTTAACACTTCCACATATAGGTATATGACAAATAAGCTTCTCAACTTCAATTATAAGTGCACTTCACATCTAGGAGAAACACATGAAGTTTACACTTCCATTATTCACTTTCTCACAATTGATTTCCCTCCTACTACTCCCTTCTACTTATCTATCATTTATACAGACAATTCTTTATCCTCTAAAAATCATCTATTTGACATTCTCCCCTATCAAAGGAAAAACACTCATCCCTTAATCATTGCTCTAAGCAATTTTGAGAGTCTTTGATAAGCACGGTGACACCTTATCTTTATCTAAGATCAGGCCCTTGAATAATGCTATAAATGTTTTTCTTTGATTGAAATAAAAACATTTTCTATCCAGATATGTTGGAACAACGATAGAAGGAACTTAGCTAGATTATTCTCTAAAATAGATTTTTTTTTTTTTCTTCTATAGCCAAAACACCTTGATACTTTGCGGAAAATTAACAACTTCCTTCCTCTGCCATTCATATTAGACCATTCCCTTCAAATAATTTCTTCTTTTGAAGTTATTGTGAGAGGCTAAACAAATTTTAATTTTTTCAATGCTTGGCTCCTTGACTCTGATTTTTCACTTAGCAGGTCTGCAAATAGAATGAATGAATGTCAGCAGACGAGCCAGCTACCAGCTAAAATGGTGCCTATTGCAGCCAGTAAGAATGCTGTAGTAGTGGAAAATATGTTGAAGAAAGCTGATACTGCTGGTAATCTTTCCAGTGGCAATGGTAATATTATTACCGCTACCACTAGTAAAAGGAATGCACTTCTCCTAGGTCTAGATCATGTGAAAATAACAATGGCAGAGTTTTAAGCAAGAATAATAATAAAAGTTAGAGTAGAAGTAACTCGAGGAAAGGAGGTGACCTGTCGCCTGTAGACAGAATCTGATGACTGAGCTTGATGAAAATTTGATGAAGGCCGGTGTTTATGGTTCTGCTACGAGGAGAGCTGACCAAACACAAACTCTGAGCAATGGGAAGGAGAAGATCGAGATCGTCAATACCACGTCAAGCAGAAACAAAGCAGGGACAGAACAACAAAAGAGTAACAAAACAGAAAGAAGAAGAACAGTGCAAAGACATAAAAAGCACAAAAAAGGAACAAGAACATCAACATGAGGATCGCGAAGGACCTGGACATCAACACAAATGGAAGCAACTATGCATCATTACTGTTGGAAGGCATCAGAAAGTACTAGCAAGAGAACACAGGATTTTCACTTTCGGCTTGTGTATCAACATCATGCTCGATAATGGAAGCAGTAGCAGACATGAACTATTCATCCTTGGACAAATCATACGTACAACAACAGGAAGTATTCAGAAGAAGTACGGTGGTTCGGTCCGTGAAGAACCGCAAGAATCGGCTGGAAGAAATAGTTACGTGGGATAGCCGCAGCAATGGCATGGGCGTAAGTTCGTTGATTCATCATGTCTTAAATGTTGGATGAAAATTTCAAATGTTTCTGCTAAACTGACCTTAAATTAAAGTGGCTTAAATTTTAAATTTATTGCTAAAAAGCCATAAATAACCAGGCATTGGCATCAAGAAAACTGTAAAACCCATTAAGTTTAAGAATATTATCTACAAAAGTGCAAATTTCTCGAATTTGTTCTAATTTGACAAAAATAACTTGGTTGACTGATGAACCTTTTACGATATTTCATTAATTTCATCAAAATACTATCGTGATATAAAAGGTTGGTCCTTAGCATGTATTATGCGTTAATTTTTTTCAAGTAACATGGAATTAGATTCCTAAAAATAATACGCACACCTAATGTAGAACTGGATTATGACCAACTCGTATCCAAAAAAAGGTAATTCCAACTCCCTCAAATATAGACAAAAAGACAAAATCGAATCAAATCTCAGTCACCAATGGCAAAATCGAGGCAGTGGCAAAATGTTATCAACATACAACCAAAACTTAGGCTAAAGTCCGAGTTTCCTTGCATAGTATGCTAATAAACCAAAAAAGCTGAACACCATTAATAGATTTAAGCTTCAAGGCACCAACTTTCTTATGCGGTCGAGACAATTCATGTTTGAAAACTTCGGTCGCCACATAAAAAATTGAACAGAAGCAATTTCACTCCATATTTCTAATAAATTTTAGTCCTTATGAGACCATAACATGAAAAATTTATCCAAGCTAGTGCACTATGAACCCAGATATGAACTATACTGGTTATTTTACCATGAAATTCTGTTATCACATATTAGCCTTTCCTCTCTGCTACATCATTTCCTTTTAGTCCATAGCAGCTAATCAATTTACCATATAAAAACAAATACGGGCAGAGTTTCATCTCTGTAGCTAGATTGAAAATAATTAGAGTTTTTGATAATAAAGAAATAGCTTACAAGGAAATCAGACCCAAAACAATTATGGTAAAAGAAGATAAAATCCTAGAAAGTGAACAATATTAACCCCAATGCCAATTGGCAATCTAAACCACTATAAAAGAATACAAATTAAACAACTTAAGACATTGAAATAGTTAATACTTACAGAGCAGATTTCTTTGATCTATATTTTATAGTATTACAATGAATATCAGAATATTTGAATTACATGTAACGATTTAACTCTAAACTTTTGAACCATAGAGAAAATACCCAAAAAAAACAAGGAGCATGTATAAATAAAATACCTTAAATTGCAGAGCACAAAAACAGGGATATCTGAGATCTGGAAAAGTTGCAATCGGCCAAAGATGGAGAAATTAGGGCGTGAAATCAGAGTTGTGATGATTTAAATTGAGGTCGATATACTATGTTTAACAAATAAAATCTAAGGCATGAAATGAGGTTGTAAAGGAAGACTGCGGGAACTGAAATTTTAGGAGGGAAACGATAAAAGTGAAATGAACCCGCTTTCTGCATGGATCCAAGTGAAACGTATAGCGTTTAGTGAATTTTAATACTAATTTATTTCCCTACGGTCAATGAATAGCGTTTACTATTTGTTAAATTTGATATTCCATCCGATTTCACTGGGGTTTGAGAAGAAACGCTATGAATAAATGCTATATATTGTCTATTTTCTTGTAGTGCTAGTTATTTTCTTGTCCAAAAAGCAACTAGATGTGAGATCTTCATCAGCAAGTCTTCATATGTAAATATACAGCAAGTTAATCTTTATTTTTATATTTTCTAACTGTATATGGCTAAGTCGGCATATCTGTAAAAGTGAAAAAATAATACCCAAGTAATATTTATTTATATACAAAAGATAAGATATAAGAGCATAAAATAAACACATTTCTATGCTAATCAAATACCCCCACACTTATCTTTTACTCATCCTCGAGTAAAAAGAAAGAAAAATAAAATAAATGAAAAAGCTAAACTGGATAGGTCACACTTTCGTAGGAAACACGATTGCATTGAGCGTATGCAACAAGCTCTTAAACCTCTAGGTGTCCCTCGTAGGACGAGTGGTGTCTCGTGAGGGTTTTCAACGGATACTACCCCCAAAATCCAAATGCAGTATGATATGGTTCTGATGCAATTACATGAATGCAATGGACATACGCAAATAAAAACGAAAAATGAAAACACAACTAATTTCAGGAAAGTGGTACAACAAATTAAGTTGACAATTTCTAGTCAGTTGATTTTATTTTAGATACCTCAACTCGTCACAAATTTCCAACATAATTCAAGTTTTCAAATGTTATGTTCTAGTTTGGCCAGTTGGTTCAGTTGATAACATAGTGCAACCATGAAATAAATTTTTAGTTTGCTTGTCATAGTTTGTAAAGTGGTATTCTAATTTCCTTGTGTATGGCTAGTCAAATCAATAAGGTCAAGAAATGTTTAGGCATCATCGCTTATTCTCTATCTCTATAAAAGTTAAAACTTATGATTAATTACATACACCCAACTTAAAAGACCAAGGTATACCACCCATACACTGTCTTGCGGACTAACGGAGAGTTAGGATAGAGCTTTGCGGATTGTGCAGACAGACGCTGACTTTGTCAGCAATATGTCGGTAATCCTTAGGTTTCCAACTCATAAAATGAGACCAAGATATTCCAACGCTGACTTTGTCAACAACATGTCGGATAGAGCTTGGCAGGTTTGCACACCAACGCTAGATATACAAGCAATGTTGGATACCCTTGGATTGCTATGTTTATTATTATTGAAAATATAAGAACAAGAGAGATTTACACGAATTCAACTTAACACAGATTAGTTTTAAAGATTTGAAAAGACAATATAAGTATTTTAAGTCCTCTACTTATTTAAACAAAAACTACAATATAGAATAAATTTCATGGCCATCACCTAAGAATCTCCCTATGTACCAGTTACACTATTATCCCTCAAAATTCAACTTTTCACTATATTTCTTATTTGATCTTAGTTGAGAGAAAAAATACTATCAACTGATTAACAATCCTTAACTTATTTTGTTGTATCAAACTAAAATGTGTCGTATATTCAAAAAAAAAATTTTTGACATGTTACTACGATCTAAAATGCATGATGGTCCTATATGAAAAGAAAGGGAAAAAAATCAAAGAAAAATAAAAGGATGTAATGTAGACTCCCCCCACACTAGATCTAACAGTGTCCACACTGCGAACGTTTCCTAAATTTGAAAGATCGTACCCAAAGGTGAATGAGTTGCAAGATTATTTCTAGAATGAAATGCAGTTTAACTATATGTAAGAATGGATCATATGTACAATGATATATGTGTTTGGGATGCATGTGTGATGCAAAGAATGCCGCCAACTTTTCCCCCCACACTTGATTCTAGCCCGATGAATCCTATTCCCACTATGTCTAGGCATGTTTTTTAATAAGCAAAGTTTTTTGAAAACCATCTCATCTTTATACCAAGATTTATAGTCCAGTAGATAAATATCCAGGGTCGTCCTCCTAACATGAAGTTTTTCAATCAGGCTAACATTCCAAAAATAATTCATGTGCTCAACAAATTTATCAGTGTAACTGTCCAAAAATTTGTGATCGTATATAAACTCAGTTGCAGTCGTGAATTTTAAATTCTGAGTGTTTTTCAAGACTATGTGATCACATTTCTCAACTTTATCAGTTGACAACATATTTTTGACACCGACAAATTCTAGTTCGTTTGAAACCTCAAAGTCAAAATTTTCGAACTTGGATTGGTGGCTTGATTCTATTTCATCCTCATTTGGCAACTCATCCCCATACAATCCAAAAAATTCATGTTCATTAAAATCCTTCTCCAAATTTGAATTGAAAAATTCAACATTTTTATTCTGTTCAATTTCTAGAATTTCAACTTTCTCATAGCCTGAAAGAAGAAGATCAAATTCTGAGCTTAAATCTTTTTCTTGAAAAGAATCAAAGTCCAAATCATTTGTTGAATTTTGAACAACTTCATTTAGATCGTTATTCTCAATTTCCAAAGTTGTAATCTGAAAATTTTCACTATCAGTAAAGATTGGATTATTTTCTGATTCATCGCTTATTTGAATTTGATTTTGTTGCTCGCGTTGTTCTTTCAAAGATGACATTAAACAAAGAAGTTCATCAAGCTGTCTATTTTTTTCATCAACTTGTCTATCATGCTTTTCTACCCTCTCTCTAAGAATGTTAAGATGATATTCTTCAGAATCGTTGATTTGAGAGCTCTCGTTTTGGATTTTTTGATTCTCAAAATTATAGTCCCCGTCAATTTCACGATCAATATTATTTCCAATGTGATGGTTGTTTGAATTTTCAAGAAAATGACAATGATATTGGAAATCATTTTGATTTTGAAAATTAGGTTCGTAACCAAAACTGTTGAAATTCGAGGGAAAATTGCAATTTTGGTTATCTTCAAGATGTTGATATGGGCTATGACTTTGAAAATTCTGGTTTATAATCCCATATTGATGTGGACCAAAGCTATATCGGGATTCAAAGATATTTTGATGTGGATGTGAACCATAATCGAAATTATTGAAATTTGAACTGAAATCGCAATTTCGATCATTTTTATGATTTTGAAAATGTTGGTCAGTTGGAAAATTTTGAAAATTGTTGGCATTGGGCTCATGAAATTTCGGGAAATCTTGCTTCATGAGTTGTAATTCATACTCATACTCTTCAAGAGGACGTCTACTCCAATTATTATCCCACATTTCTCTTAAGGATTTTTTTGAATCAGACATTTGAATGAAGTCAAGGCAAGACAGAAATTATTCTTACTTCCAAATAGTATAAAAGAATGAGTTGTACTCTATTAATTAACTGACTCAATTAGAAGGGAGAAGAGAGTCTTATGGATGTTCACGTGTAGTATAAATACTAAGGGATACGACCAATGTTTTACGGGTAGTATGCAACCTCTTTTGCTAATAGTTCAATAAATTGAACTACTATATATCCACGATTCAATTATATGAGACAATCTACTTCAAAAAGCACTACTTTTCAATTATATTATTTTGCAACGTCTATTTTTGTTGTTGAAAACAATGAGAGGGAAGATTTCAATTATGGAAATATCAATCAACCACCAAAATCAGACAATAATAACTGTAGAAATTTAATATATTGTACAAGCAAGCTGTTGCCCCTGCAAAAGATTTTTATAAGCAATGTCTATAATTTTTTCTTTTCAGCAGAGCACCTGTAGAGTTGAGAGAATTTTACAATGGGGTATGACAGTCCTTCCAAAAAATTTTAGTAGCATTGACAATTCAAATCCCAGTGTTTGCAATTCGCTTGACTTTAGATTTCTGAATCCCTTTGTTTGAACCTTTTCTCGCTTTTGATTTTGTTTTTTTTTTCCAGAAAGAAAGAAGAGAGCAATTAAATAAATAAAAACTAAACTAAATAAAAACAGAAACTAAACTAGAATCAGAAAATTAAGACTGGACGGAAACTAAAACTGGCTTGAAAAGAAGAACAAAATCAAAAAAAAAACCTAGGCTACAAAAGAAAAAGAAAAAACAAAGGAAATAAGCCTGTCAATTTAAACAAGAGAGTAGGTTCAGGAAGGACACAAAATCAAGCCGCTCACCGAAAGGGTCATGCGCGCGCACTACAAACGGTCAGACCACACTTTTATATTCTAAGGCCAAACAACAAGTTTTTCTTGCAAACCACAAAAAGAAATAATCAACCAAAAAGAGAGAAAATAAAAATCACGCCCTGGCTTTCCAAAAATTCCAACAAATCCCAAAAAAAAAATCAAGCACGTCTCCTTCTTTTTTATTTCAGAAAACAAATCGAAGGTTTCGATTTTTATAAAAAAAAAAGTGTGGTGCTAAGGGAACCCCAATATGTTTTTCCTAATACCGCAATTAAAAAAAATAAAACTCATTAAATTTTGTATGCTTCCTAATACCACATTAACTCTCCATTCTAGTCTTGCATTCTATCACTATTTGCGAGCTAATCACGTATTAAACTAATCTAAAAACCCTAATCTCTTGTAATTCGCTGTCTTCTTCGCATTTCTCGCAAAAAAATTCGAATTCGTACGGTAATCTCTCGATTGTTTGGTGATCTGAAAACCGTAGTCTCTCACTTCCTCTTCTAGTTAATTTAATTCAAACCTTATTCGCGGCTTTTGTATAGTGCGACATCGAATTTGTCGATCGTTTATAGATTTAGGGTTTAGCTGGTTGATCAGTTTTGCAAATGAGGACGAACGAACATCGAGCGAAATATAAATAGAGTAAAATAGTGTGCTAGCCCTTACTTTTTAAGTATGGTATTAAGAAGAGTGTAATACTAATTTTTGTGGTATTTTTTAGTCGTGGTACTAGGAAGAACATACTGGGGTGCCCTTAGCACCACACAAAAAATTCCTAGGGTTCCGATTTTTCTTGTTCGAATCTTCAGATTTTTTTTGGTTCGGGCACTATTCGAATCGGATTTGCAAGCATTTCAGTTTGGATTTTGGGCGTGAACTCGTGTAATGATATGGCAAGGAGATGGCTGTTCATGGAAGTCCTGGGGTGTTGTAGGCTTGATGATCGGTGATGATACATATTTGTGATGGAGTTGCATTGGGAATTTTTTTTATATTGATTTCAAGTTCGATGGTTGGGACAGAGGTGGTTTGGGTGCGATTTTGATGCCAAATGTGATGAATTTGTGGATTGGTATATGGTAGAGATTGATACGGTGAGGATGATGCCGTGGGGACTATGACAGTGGATGGATGATGAATGATTAGCGAAAGGTTTTGTTTGGGTTATGCGGTAGGTTGTAGTTAGTGGGTTTCTCAACAGCGTATGCCTTTTGGCCTTTGTTGTGAAAACGGTTTTGTACAGGCGAGGGTGGGGGGTTGGCGTTTTGTGGTGAACGAGGTGATCTGCGGATGTAGTTGATGTATAGCAGGGGAGAACTTTAGTATATGTGGTGGTGGGTAGTTTTGTGTTGATGTGGTGATGCGTGGAGTGTTGAGGTAGAAGAGAGTTGTGATAGTGCTGGTAGATAGATTTTTGATTGTGGTTTTGAATTCGGTAGGGTATGAAGGTGATGATGGTTTGCTGAGTTTGAGATGGGGTTTGTGTGGCTGTGAAGGAGAGGATTTACACGTGTTTTGTATAGATTTGGAAGATTGATGTGTGGTGATTATTGAGAGGTGTTGAGGCAGGAAAACTGATGTGGTTGAAGATGGTTGCGGTATTATGAAGGAGCGTGGTATGGTGATGATGCTGTGGACTGTGGATAGAAATGACTTGAGCGTGCGAGTGGGGCTGTTTGAGGTGATCAACATGGATGGGTTGTTGTTGACTATGTATGAACTTTTGTGGAATGTTTGATACTGTGGAGAGTTTTGATGGGGGATATGATTTTGGTTTGGACGGAGGTGGGTTTTGGTGTGTTGTAGATTTGAGAAAGGGTATGAAGAGGGGTTTCGGTGTAAACAGTTGGTGACGTGATAGTGAAGAAGTTGCAGTTGTGGATGAATTCTGGAGGATGCTGCTGGGTATGTGGTTTGCGATTTGGGTATATGGTGACAATGAATTGTGTGATGTGAAGGGGGAGGTTACGGTTTTGGACAGACCTGTAATGAAGTGGTTCTGTCGTGACCAGTAGTGAGTGCTGGTTATTGGGTTGCGAGAGGGGATGGTGGTAGATGTGAGGTAATCTGGTTTATGGATGGCATGGGAGAGGATATGGTGTTGCTGCGTGAAGACTGTGTACTTTGGTATGGGATTTGATCGATGCTGTGATGGTTTGGTGATGAAAGTGAATTTTGGTTTGCGTCGTGGTGGACTGATGGATGTAGAGGAGTATCTGAACGTGCTTTGGTGGTAGAATATAAGAAGATGGAGGATTTTGTAAAGAGGAAAAATGGAAAGAAATAAAGAATAGGGAAAAAATGTTTTTTTTTAATTATTGAGATAGAGGAAAGTTGTAAGATGGAAATAAATAAATGGAAAAGCGGGGAAGAAATTGTATGGAAGTCAGGAAGGAAGGTAGAAAGGAAATAAATCAAAGAAAATTTGGCAATCTTTTTTTTTTTACATATACAAGAAAACAAAATAGAAATAAAATTAAAACTAGAAATTACTGAGATAGAGAATATGGTGTTCACGGCAGAGAGGAGAAAGAAACTAACAAAGAGAATTTGTAATAGATTTTTTTTTTTTGAATTTGTAAAAGAAGAACAAGAAGCAAACGTATTGAAAATTGGGAAGAAGATTGAAATCAGGATAGCAATAGAAGAGAAGACAAAACCAGGAAGATTTAAAAAAAAAAAAAATAGGAAAAGAAGAAATCAAGGCACTGAAAAGAGGAAAGAAATTAAAAGAAAGGAAGGAATAGATGAAAAGAAGAGAAAGAAATTTTGGTAAGAATTTTTTTTCCTCTTGTTTCAGAGATTCTAGTATTAATATTTTAATACCAAATTGTCTAATCAAGATATTTTTTTATATATATACAAGAAAACAAAAGGAAAATAAAAATAAAAATACAAACTAACACGGATCGAAAATTAAATAAATAATAAAATTCAATGTTTACCTCCCCGGCAACGGCGCTAAAAACTTGATCGATGCTTTCCTATGAAATAGAAAAGCACGAATTTTAAAATAAATACTGCAAGAGCACAGTTCGTGTAGTATGAAGGTCGAATCACAGGGAGGTAAATTAAATTATTTATATAATTTCTTGGGCGAGTTAGACAAATCTTCGAGGTTGATTTTGAAAGCAAACGAAATTGAAACTGCAATTAAACTATTATTGAATTGAATCAGATCTGAATCTAATCAAATATGTATTCAATCCAATATGACCTAGGGAAGCAGTAAAAAGAACAGAAATTAAAATTGCAGAAATTAAAATAACAAATAGGAAATAAAATTAGGATTACCGCTGAATCTAATCAGACGGTCAATCACTAATGAAAATAAGTGAAAATACAAATAGTGCTCTACCAAATCTAATTGTGTAGACAACACTAATTGGTAAGAAAATAAAATGCAGAAAAGAGAAAAAGAAGAAAACTTTATTAAATCCAGGATGATGTTTACAATGAGATTACAAGGGTATTTATAGGATAGATAGCCAACCATAACCCTAACGCTAATTCAATGACAAATGGGCCTTAGGGAAATCACAAAAGAGTTTACAATGAGAATTACAAATGGGTCTTAGTGAAATCTAGTAAATTTAGGCCTTTCTTCTTTTCTTCTTGCTTCCTTGACAATTCTTCATTGATTTATGATATGCATAGCCTTTCTACTAGTTATTTTCTTGTCCAAAAAGCAACTAGATGTGAGATCTTCATCAGCAAGTCTTCATATGCCAATATACAGCAAGTGGATCTTTATTTTTATATTTTCTGACTGCATATGGCTAAGTCGGCATATCTGTAAAAGTGAAAAAATAATACCCAAGTAATATTTATTTATATACAAAAGATAAGATATAAGAGCATAAAATAAACACATTTCTATGCTAATCATATATTTAACTTAATATTTTAGTATAAAAGTATATATATATATATATGTATACATATTTTTTTTATGTCTTAAAATTATGGTTAAAGTATAAGAAGTTATAGATTTATGGCTTACTTTCTATTATCAATTTTCATCAAGAATAATTTTATTATTAATATGGATTTCTTTTATAGTTTTAACATATAAATGGTTCTTTAGCAAATTAATATGTTTTGATTTCTAAAGTTTAAATTTAAAATTGATTTGCATCAAAAGATTAATAATAAATTAAATTTTAAGTCCTTTTAAAATCGGTTTTCATATACAATTATGAATATATGTTTATAGTTTACTTCATATGATAAAATTATATATTCTCTTTAAAAGGATCTTCAATATATTATTTTTAAAGATGCACCTTACGAAGATTATTTAACTCCATATTTCTCATAAAATTATTCTGAATATTTTACTACTTATCATGAATAAATTTTTAGTAACCATTAAATTCTTATCTATACTATTCTTTCAATCTTTTTCATTAGTATCATTAACCTAAGTCTAGAGATTAATATATATTACCTTTGTCTGATTGAAATAATTTATAATATATATGTATATGCATAGTACTTTGAATATCTTTTACCAAAATAGATATCATCACCAAATCATTCTACATATTATCATTACACATCTTATTTCATATCATACATTATTATTATTATAAATTACAGTGCATCTCAAATTAAAATCATTCATATCACAAGTTGCATTTCATTCAATATATCATTTCATGTTATGGCATATATTTCTTACTGCAGTATAACCAACATACTACACACACACACACTGCATTACATGTTAACTTTTAACTCCACACATAACAAATATACTGTATGTGAAGTTGTTGTCTAAGAGATATATAGGATTATTAATACATAACATATTTACTTTGACTATATTAACTTGTTTGACTTGTTTGGCTTGATTGACATGGTTGAATTTGATGTGTTTGTGTGTATAGGTTATACACATGTAGGTATTAAATAATAAACCATACTCATCTTTTTCACATTTTATTAGATATTCTAGTATTACATTAAGGGGGAGCTTTATAGTTCCCAAGATTAGTTGTAGTTTCAAGAAGTGTTTATTGACATGTATTATTTGATTGTTTGAATTGCTTGTTTAGGTTGATTGTTTGAATTGCTTGTTTGGATTGATTTGCTTGTTTGAATTGATTTGCTTGTTTGGACTGATTATAAATATTGATTGGATTGCTTAGTTTATTATCCTTCTATATAGTTTATTAGACTAGTATAGTCATAATTTTAGAGGGAGTTATAATATTTTAAGTTTAGAATCATAGATTTAGAGGGGAATATAAGGTTATTTAATTCAGGGAGTATTATATAGTCATTAGGATCATTTAAAGCATAGATTTAGGGGGAATATAACTTAGTTTAGTCTAGTATAGTCTACTATAGGTATAGTATAATATAATCTTGTATAGGGTATTTTTTGATAATGACAAAGGGGGAGAAATTATAAAATAGGATATAGTTAAAATAGGCATAGTTTAAGGGGGAGTCAGAAGGAATTCATGTTGAAAGAGGGAGTAATCAAGGAGTCAGATCAACCGGTAATATCATGTATAAATATTTTATAAACCAAGGTTGTCATCATCAAAAAGGAGGAGATTATTGGAGAATGAAGTTTTGATGACAACAACCTTATTTCAATTATCATTATTAATTGTTTATAAAATATATAATAACATTTCTATCTAGAATATATATATATATATATATACACACACATATATGCAGGTTTGTGTACAGGACTTGAACACTGAAGACTGTACAGTTTTAGAGTTACAAGAGATTCAAAATTCAAGATAGATCCAAGACTCATGAGTTATCAATTTATCAAGATTTCAACAGCTCAAAAAAATATAGTAATAGAATCTAGTTTATATGTAAGACTCTGAATAGCACTCCAGGTTCTAATTTTGTTTTTCAAATTCTGATTTTCAAGTTTTGTTTTCAAAATTCAAATATGGATTTCAAATTATTTTCTGAATGATTTTAAATTATTATCTTTCTTATGATTTCAAACATATAGGTTTATAAAGTTATATATATATATAAGTTTATATATATATATATAGTTTTATAGTTTTAAACCTTATAACTTTATAAATATGTATATATAATATATTATTATGATTTCATACGATTTTACACTACATAATATTTATTTATATTACTAAGTTTTGATTCAAGAATTCCCAGAATAGTATATATTTTTAAACACTTGAAAAATAGTGTTAGAAATCAAAATATAAGGCATATGTCGACATAGATAAATGCCTATGTCGACATACAATTGTCATATTTTCAATTTTCAAAGGAAGTGTCTTTTCACTATTTATAACGTTTCTGAAATGTTACAACCACTAAAATGCCATAAATACGGGTTGATTTCCATTTTTAAACAATTCTTCTTATCCATCTTCACCCCTCTTCATACCACCTCATATTTTATTGATTTCTACACTTACAATTTGCCAATTTCTAATCAAATTACATCAAACTTCATATTTTCTCAATCTCTATCTACTACTCTCTGAATTGAATTGCTATTGAAGAGTTATAAGGCTGTTGTAATCATTTGGGAAGTGTTTGGGAAAGGGTGTGTTCTTTGTAGCCTTGAAACCTAGGAAAGGGAGCGGTGTTAATCTTGTAGTCTTGAAATCAAGGGTGTTTGGTGCGGTGTTAACCTTGTAGCCGTGAAATCAAGGGGTTGTAATTGGATATTGATAATAATAAAACTCTGTGCAATCCAGCATTGCGTGGGACTTGACGTAGGAGTAATCCGAACCAGTACAAAATCCGATGTGTTATTACCTTTTTCTGCATTTTATATTTATTTGTTTCTATATTTGTGTTTCATTCTGTGTCTGCGATCATCCCTATTGTGTGTGATTCATATAGTAGATCATAAAAGTGTAAGATTTTCATAAAGTCCTCAAACGAAAACACTATTTACCCCCTCTTGTGTATGTTTTGCCTTAAGATCCACATTCCCTAAGAGTTCAAACCCAATGAGTAGAATAATGATCTATGCAACTTCTCTAACAAGGTTATCTCCAATGTGCTATCCTCTCGACTAACACCTTTTCTCGACCGCGTTATCTCCTCTTCTCAAGATGGGTTTCTAAAAGAACGTCTGGTTATGGATAACGTCCTTTTAGCTCAAGAGCTGGTTTCCCATATCGATCGTAAGGTAAGAGGCTCTAATTTGGTCACAAAGCTTGACATAACAAAGGCATATGATCGTACGTCTTGGTTTTTTGTCATTAGAGTTCTGAGGGCTTTCGGGTTTCCTGAGCCTCTTATTGATCTTATGTGGAGACTTATTGATCTTATGTGGAGACTTATTTCACTATAGGTTATTCTTTCGCAAATACTAATAGAGAAGCAGATGTATATATGTGTAAACACTGCATGCATTAGATATCAGATAGGCAAGTTACAACAAGGTGACAATGACTACAAACTCAAGTAAGGGATGAAACAACAAACTGGCATCAAGTCACAGGTGAATTGGAAATTAAAGAGGCAGAATTCATATGTGAAAGCATTCTAACAAAAAAAACGCTAGATGTTATTTGCGAATTGGAAATTAAAGAGGCAGAAATTAAATCAACCGCACTTCAATTAAGTGGACTATAGCCCGCGGCCAGATGAAAAAAAAGAGCATTGGAAGCTCATTAATAAAATTTTCTTTCAGCTAAAATAAAGCATAACCAAATATGCATCTCAGCATTTATGAAGAAAATATAAGCAAATGTTTTCTTATCAAAATATTAATGTTAGGTTGCACTTACTGGAACTTGCATCTGGTGTAACTTTCTCAGCAGGCCAAGAAATTGCAGTGCCGATGGCGTGTTCAATATTTTGTAAATCAGATGTTGGTCTCCATAGACGTGCGTTTGGAGCATTTATAGCATCAACCCAAACTTTTACTACATTTATCCCTAGAGGAACAAAATGAACCAATGTGATCGATTGAAGCGACATGTCCTTCAGCTACAATTTCTCCCCTTCGATCCGAATCAATCAGCTTGCACTTGTTATTTACTATTAAATTTGCACTCTATCAATTAAGAAAGAACAATTTTATCATATGATCATATACTGGTAAGGTGAAAGAAATAATTAATTATAAGCAAGTTAACCTTTCAAACAGTAGCGGTATTTATCGTATGAGTAGAAGATGACACAATAATAACCTCCTCAACAACCACCCTCGATTCTGGCCATGCCACTTTCATACCAATAGCTTCCCCAACTCGTGACAAAACGTTGGTCGGTCTCCATAAATAAGCACGATGATTTTTTGGATTTTCTATCCAAACTGCCATTGCAGATGGTCCAAGAGGAAGACCGTTCACAATTTTCGTTGGATTACTCGAGTACAGTCGCCATTCCCAACTATTTCTTCGGTCCCACGCCAATCATACAACTTGCATTTATGATTTGTGCTGCTAGTTTTACTCTAAGAAGAAATATTATATTAACGATACAATTTTTTTATGTATTCTAAATAAATATTTGTTGCTAAATAATTTAAATTTTACCTCATTGTCTCCTTTCTCAGTATGGTTTATGTTGTGCAAAACAACTCTACTAGCTGGCCATGCTACTATCTCACCTTCAACTTCTCTAATGCGTGTCAAAGGAAACAAGAACCTTCATAAAAAAGAATCTGGTCTCCTCGAAATGTCAACAATAATTTTCATGGCATCTGACCCTAAAGGGCTTAACTGTACAAGCTCCTTTGGATCAGTCGATAGAACTCTTCCTTCTGCGGCAATTTCATTTGTTCCACACCAGTCCAATAAATTACATGTGTCATGCAACTTGTTCTGATTTCCCTGCAACTGACCAAAAGAAAAATATAGTAGTTATGGAATTTATTACGCAAATTTAAACGATATCACAATTAATATAATTTGTTTTTATCTTTGATGTGTGCTTTCTTCTCCGCAACTTTCTTTATTCTGACAAACCAATAATATTGCAACAACATTAGTAACCTTTTATATTAATTACATCAATACCCAATATCAAATCTGAAGATAGTTGATAACTATATTAAAAAAAACACATTTTGGAAATAGCACAGATGTTTACAATTTGCAAAAATAATATTAAAACCAATGTACCATTATTTTGGAAATACGCTCTAGAGACTAAGCGTTCAAACCTCTTAGACATAAAAATGAATGCTTTGATTGAATAAACTGACCATGATTAATAAATGTATTAACCATGTTTCTAACATACTTGTCTAGTGGTGGTTGAATCACATCCTGTTGGCATTAGTTTGCCATGTTCAATTTTTCTAAAGCTAAATACTAATTGAAATAATTTCTTTAACATAAATTTTTAGAAACTTAAAAGAAAAATCCAACATTATAGTTAGATTAATTTAAATTCAAAATGAACAAAATACAAAAATGGAAAAATACATTTACACAAATTTCATCCTGCTCAATTTCTTCCTTCCATCCCCCTCCTTTTACTAAATAATTTTTTCCCTTACCAATTGAAATATTTAGGAAATAATAATGTGATGATACCTTGATCTAATATAAAACATTTCTATTCATAGTGATTTAAAACTGATACATTGATTAGTTAGGAAGAATGTACATTAGTTAATTAGAAATCAAAATAAGATAAGTAGATCAAATACATACACCAGATTGAACACATATATAGAAATGAGCACAACAGAATCATTTGCGTTAGCTAATGGTTCATTGAAGCCTCTCACTTTAAATAGGATTTTATGTGCATATTCCACTCCATTTTTACAAAACAGCGAATCAATCAACTGAAAAAAATCAACAACCACCCTAAATATCATACTAGTTGCATTATTATTTGTTCAACTGTTGCATCATTCCAGTCTTCAATTAATTCTATTCCTTGAACTTGGTGTAAACTGAACATGATATTTTTTTTCATACATTGATTTCAACTGTCAGAACTAATAGTTAAACATAGGGGGTAAAATATAAATAAATAAATCAACCTATTTTGAAAAGGTCGTTGTAGAGCACAGCTTCATATTGCGCAGACCACATACATACTCATGTATAGGAGATAAATAGATGTAATTCATAGTTTTTCATATGTAGTTCTCCATTCAGTACATAAAAACTGACAGCTAAAACAAACCTTATTGAATCAAACTTTAGATTTAATGCTTTGCTAGGTATTTAACATTATTCATATAATTCTTTTCCAATTGCACGTGTATTGTTTTTTTCATTAAAAACTGACAGCTAAAACAACTTAAATAACCTTATAAACTGACAGTTAAAACAAAATGCAGAGACAGTGGACTATAGAGTAATTGATACTATATAAATGATTGTATAGGAACAGTGATAGTAGTGAAAAAAATGAACCAATGCACAGTAGTGAGGAATTTGTAAGTTCTATAACAGATTTTATTTTATTTACTTGTCTACCCATGCATACAAAACAAAGAGAGATTTGTGCAGCTTCTGCCTCTATTGATTGAATGATCCTAACTCCAAATCAAGAAATGAAAGAAGAATTGGTGCATTTACCTAATTTTTCATTAACGCTTGAACCATTGCCTTTAATTATGAAATTTGGTTTTGTATTTGGATTGCTTGTTTATCCCTAGCATGTGACCAAGTTGCCTTGGTGGCAATCATGCCTCTTCCCGTTCCTCTTAATTGTCCGGGTCTGTCGGGTCCGAGCACTTGAGATAGCACATCGCTTTGTAACCAATTGTTGAGCCCGAATGTGACCTATCGACAACGCTTTTAATTTTTTTCTATAGAGATTAACATTGATATTTTACACTAACATCAAACTATCACATTATTATAAAAAAAGTGCTTACAATTTTACCAGCAACAACGACATTCACTGGTTTTCCATCTTTTCTAATGTGAGATTTGACCCACACATCAACCCTACAGACCGGAGCATCGTTACTCTCCTCTTTCTACATTTAAAGGGTCATTAAACAAACAAATCATATTATCTACTTACTTAAAAAATGTTATGGTAAATTAATTAATTCTTGTTACAAAATCTTCAGCCAATTGAGCCATCCCTCTACGGCTGCTTGTATGTGGCATCTGATTTTGTCGGATGGCTTTGAATTTATCACTTATCATCTGAAATATTCAAAAACATACAAAAGATTATATAGAGAATTAACATCACTATTCATAGACAAGTGTAAGCCAATATTTTGTAACTATGAACGTTTGCATTTCATTAATAGCTAAAAATTAATTGAAAGTGGATCACCTTAAATTCTGGATTTGTTTTTAGCTTAATAAACTTCTTCCACTCCGTCATTGTTTTGATGTTATCTTGTTTCAGCTGAAGTCTCTCCTCTATGTTTTTTGCATTAACTATTTTGCGAACTAATATGCTTTTTGAAGATCGAAAAATACATCCCATTTGCCAAAACATATGCACTTTTTGCCATTCTTCGTCTAATTTAAATCTCACCTGCAAATTTAAAAAGTTATGTAAAAAGAGTGAAGTTATAAATTTTCTCATATTCGTCTAATTTAAGTCTCGCATGCCTATTGGAAATTATATATAATATATAACATGTTACCATGACATTTCAACAGACCTGCAAATTTAAAAAGTTATGTAAAAAGAGTGAAGTTATAAATTTTCTCATATTCATCTAATTTAAGTCTCGCATGCCTATTGGAAATTATATATAATATATAACATGTTACCATGACATTTCAGCAGTTTGTACTCCGCAATTGATCAAACCATAGTAGTAATTACTGTCAACATTCATGGCAACAATTAGACATAAAGAGCGAACTGATATGAAATACTACTAGTAGAAGAGGACAAGCTGGTGATAAATATAATATTGTCTTGAGTAGAGATATGTATACAATACAGCTAATCCTACAGCATGCATCTTTATTACAACACCTTTTTGCAACATGTAAGAATAAGACCTCAGTTATGAATTGTATAGTCAGCAAATGTAAAAAAAATACAAGGTACAGACAATAGAACATGACAAAATCAATTAAAAAAGAAAATGTTTTTAGTTTATATAATGCAGTGAGAATTGAGAATTGAGAAGGATAGTATTGGGATTAAAAAAGAAAAGGTATTGTATTAAAATTGTATATGTTTTCGATGTCAGTTTCATTATGTTTTTACGTAAATGTTGAGTTGAAAATTGCTTACATGATGCGAGTGTATATACCTATGCTAAGTGGTATGATGTCTCATTTTCTCTTTTTTTTTAAAATACCTTGCTCTTTTTATTTTTATTTTCTTTTATTCCCAGCGACCAAAAATATTTATGCAATGTTTCACCTTTCATTTTCATTTGCAAACGGAAATATAAATAAAACTACATTAATTTTTTGCAACTATAGTTGGATCTTCAATTATTTTCCTTGGGGGTTATATTATTCAACTCAAACACCATTCTCTTTTCAGTAACGTACAGAAATTAACTATTTTTATGGGTTATGCTAACTAGCGTATTAACCATTGAGGTTGTAAAAGTAAAACCCTAGGGTGGCACACCATATTCTCACGCGGTCATGCCTCACGATACATTCTATTTATATAAGGAATAACCAAAAGAGCATTGATATAATGAAGTTGCACGGGCAAATATTAAATTCACATCACAATATTAATTTAACTATAAAATTCTGACTATTGAAAAAAAAATGTTTTCGTACTTTATAACATTTAAAAAAATTGTTAATATATTTTTATGCTTTCTTTTAGAAAAATTAACCATAATTTTCCCATCGTTCATTCATGTATTTGAATTAAAGGTAAAAATTATATTACGAACAGAATAATAATTTAAAATACCTTAAAAGCAAAGGTCTCGTCTATTAGATTTTGTGGTATCTGTTTTTAACATTTATAATAAAATATAAGAATAACGAAAAAACTTAAAATTGTGGACGATAGCCGATAATGATATAGGGACGGTGAAGGATATGGATGAACGTTCGAGCAGACAGATTACTTTCAATTAATTTGTAGTTTATTAAAACATGAAAAACAAAGTAATTTTATTTTCTCTTTTATGTATTAACTTAATTTTACGCATTGGTTGATTAAAAAACCACAAAACCAAAAGAATATATAACAACAAACATGCCGGACCTGTTAAATGATTCTCTAAAATTTTAAGATTAACTAATTGAGCTTAGTTATTGTCAATAGGACTTACAAAATGAATTAAATTTGTATCTTTGTTATCGTCTATAACCGAGATCCACAAAATTAGAGTAAACTTGCATATCTGCAGCTGCATTTCAGTTTTATGAAGAATGAAAAAGGATTCATTATTATGAAGTTTCATCATTTACAGGATTTAGAATAGTAGATATTATTTTATAGTTGTGGAGAACGCGAGTGAGATATTGATGTCAAACTAACAGTGATGTCGTGCATTCGTACTCAATACAAAAATAATGTAATACAGTTATATAATTTCTGTTGTAGCTGATTAACAGTTAAAAAAAATTGATGTAATACAGCAACTATATACAATAATATTACCTGAATGGATTCCCAAAGAACGACTTTTAATTCGTTGCTTAGATGCTTTTAATTATCTTGCGTAACAGGGACATGCTCGCGTACAAGCGGACCTAAATAAGAAGATAACTTGATCGATCCATCTCCTATTGGTTCACCTTGCCCATTGAACTCAACTTCAACTCGACTAAAATTATCTATAGGAAGCCTTTTGACTTTAGTTTGTCCTCTAGGTTTTTTTTTCACAATTGGATTTGCATCGGTAATGTCATTTCTCTCGCTTTCTTGAACAACTTCAATATTTTCTTCTTGTCGCATTGTATTGTCATTAACTACTTGTTGGTTTTTTTGGACTTGAGCACCATTATTTTCTGAATTTTCTTTATTTTGGTCATTGTTGTTGTTCGCTGTCTTCTTTCTTTTCATGCCTCTACCCATTTTCTGCAATTAAAACAAAATATTAGATCATTACGCTGATTTTGTTATAATTAATATAAGAGCTACAAGCTAATTATAGCTAGCTACTATGTAAAAAGGTGCGTAGATCTGGTAGCAGATCCATGTTCTAGATCATCTTTGCATACACACCTCGTAAAATATAGCATTCAGAAATTATTTGTACACAAACCGTACCAATTTTCATACAAAAGACCAAAAATATAAAAACTAACGTATAATCATTAGGTAGGCATGAATTACAAATAATAAGAAAAACTAACATAGAATCAAAGATCAAACATGAATTATGACATAATCCAAAACCAAAAAATATTGTTAATCAAATAAAGAACACATGAATCATGACCGAATTCTGCAAAATAAAGAACAAAAACAGAAAATATAAAATAGGCAGACTCGAATTAGATTAGGATGTATAAGGTAATGCAATCAACTAGTAACATGACATTACTGTTAGGTCGACATAATGCAAAAAAAAAAAAAAAAAAAAAAAAAAAAAAAAAATCAGACAAATCAATGTTAAAAACATAAAGGACACATGAATCATGACCAAATCTAATATCCAAATACATACGTCAAAATCTCGTTTTTTTTTTTTGTGAAACCAGTCCAATAAATTATCCTAATTCTATGTCATGGATATTGTTGCTAAATACATTTGTTGTACATGTTGAGTAAGCTTATTAATCAACGATATTAGTAAAGATCGCTACATGTGCTAACATGGTATCTTAAACTACAGTACAACCTCCCTTATATTATCTTTTTTCTTCATAATCATATGATTCACGGATCTACTTAAGTAAACCCTTCTAGAAAGGAAAAAATAAACCAAAAAGGTAAACTCTTATCCAATAGCCAATAAATATACAAATATCATACACATGGGCGTAGCATGGCTATGCCCAATATCCGAATGTTTTTGTGTACAAACATAGTAATTTAGCTATGATTCAGAAAATGTTCTGCATAAAAGAAACAAAAACTTTGTCTTCGTTATTTATGCCGGATTCTTTAAATAACAAAATATGAAACTACTCTCAAGTATGCCTTCACAATCCTCTCTAACATAGCTAGCATCAGCCATGGAATCAACATCTTCATCGTTGTCTTCGCATTCTTCTCTAAATAAACTTACATCCTCAACAGGCTCATTTGTCTCTAATTCATGAAAACCCCGAGGTGGTGCCTTCAATACAACGTACCAATTAGACGAATCATTTTCTCTTAAATAATTAATTGTTTCACTTGAGATGCAAGAATATACAGATCTCTTGAAAATGAAGCTTGACTTTGATGTAAATTAACAAGAGTAAACCCATCTTCAACTTTCACTTTGTTTCCTATGTTTGCCTAATTGCATTTAAAAATGGGAATATTAAAGACGTGATAGCCTAATAAAATTATGTCGGTTAAAATCCTGTAGTATGTGACCACGTCAACCACTTGAGAGGTATCTTTTGCGCTTGCTCTACACATAGTAGTCGCATCATAAGTCACACCATAATTTTGAGTTTCTCTCTCAACATCTGATGTGTGAAAACGTTGTCCGTTTATAATATATCCTTTGCATGATAAGGCATTACTACTCGGACCAAAGGCAAACCATTTTAACATCGTATCATGATCCTTTGACTCAATAGGTATCTGAAAAAATATCAATGTATTTACCAAAAATTTCAAGAGTAATATTATGAAGTCAATTAAAGAGTTTTTAAAATAACCTTTTTCTTAATCCAATCAGCGAAGTTTTTTGTGTGACTGTTCCAAAGCCATGTCGCCTTTTTTTCATACGTTTGTTCGAATTTTCCAACCCCACCATATGCAAACTAGCATAAAATAAATGATGATTTTATATATAGGTATACACATCAAAATAAAAAAAAAAAATTAGTATTTACTTACTTTAAAAAAGGTTCTATAATGTTCATATTCATCAGGATAGCCAAACGAGCAATTTCTTTCTCGTTAGATGACAATGTAATTGTCTCAAGCTTCAAAATTGGACGCTCTTCAAGTATTGCGTGATTTTCATAATCTTCATTTCGACCTTGTTTCTCCTCTGTTTGTGATGATTTTTTTAAAACTTACCAAAAAATCTCATAGATTCTTCTGTAAGATAAGAATCTGCAATACACCCCTCAACTCGTGCATGGTTCCTTATATAATCTTTAACTGTCTTCATGTATCTTTCAAAAGGGTACATCTAACGAAAATGTATTGGTCTACACAATCGAGCTTCTCTTCCAAGGTGAATTGTTAAATGTATCATTACATCAAAAAAGAAGGTGGAAAATATCTTTCAAGATTGCATAAAATTGTAACGATTTCATCATCCAGTTGTGCAATTTTTCTTTATCAAGAACACGTTGACATATTTTATTGAAAAATGAACACAAATGGAGTATTGTTTTCCTTGGCTTCTTTGGAAGCAGTCCTCTTATTGCAACCAACAATATTTATTGCATCAAAACATGATAATCATGAGACTTAAAGCCAGTAACTTTGCAATTCTCCAATGATATGCATCTTTTGAGATTTGAGCATAAACCATTAGATCCCTTGAAATCATATAATCTTTTACAAAATATTTTTTCTTTCTTTCAGAAATTGACAATGTATACGGAGCCGGTGGAAGATATGTTTTCTTCCCACGAGGTTGTGCAAAAAGACTATGTCGAATTTTCCAATCCTCCAAATCTTTTCTAGAGTTAGTTCCATCTTTTGATTTGTCATCATGTAGTATTGTGCTCAGCAAGCTTTCTCCAACATTTTTCTCGATGTGCATTACATCTAAATTATGTCGCGACGGAAGTTCCTATAAATATGAATAGTACAACAATTTAATATTAAATTTCTTATACTATTAATTCAATTGTAAAAAAATTACTAACCTCCCAATATGGTAAATCAAAGAAAATTGACCTTTTTTCCACCTTGATAATTCCTTTTTTAAGGGGTTATCAACCTCATCATATTCATCTTCTTTGTTGTAGACATGCTTCCTTTTTTTGCTCATTCTCTTTGTTTCCCCTTCTTATCTACACTCTTCTTCTTTGCCTTATTTCCTTTTCTTACTTATTTATTGTCTTTTCAAAAATCATTAGGAAAATATTTCAATATCATAGAAATGTTTCTACCTGTCAAAATTCTAGGCTTGGTGCCTATCTCTGCGGTATTATCAGACCAAGACTTTTGTTTTCTCAGTGAGCCCGAAGGAGGTAAAAATCTTCGATGCCCCATATACGCGTTCTTTCAACTATGATTCAACCATCGACTATGAGTGTCGACACCGCATAATGAACAAGCTTTTTTACCATTTACACAACAACTAGCATGATTCTCATAAGCCAGAAAATCGTTTATTGTCCATAGTAAAATTGCTTTTAAATTAAAAAGTGTTTTACAAAATGCATCATAAATATTAACACCATTACTCCACAAATGATGCAAGTCTTTTTTCAGTGGTGCCATATATATCAATATCATTTTCCGGCTGCTTTGGACCAGGAATCACCAATGTTAACATAATATTTTTCTTTTTCATGCATAACATAGGCGGAAGATTATATGTCACAAGCATCACTGGCCAACAACTATGTATAGATCTTTTACCGACAAATGGACTGAAACCATCCGTAGCTAAACCAAGTCTAAGATTACGTGGATCGGCTGAAAATGATTTCCATTTCCCATCTACTACGTTCCAAGTTACAGAATCCACAGGATGTCGCATTTTTCTATCATTGCTTTTGTTATTACAAGTGCGAACTCGTGCTTCGCACACGGGCTTGAGCTATGTTTTCATAATCATCCTTCATTTTTTTTGTTTATTTTACTTTTGGAATATTACCTTGATAAATTTAATTTGCGAAGATATCATAATGAATCTATCCGATGTATATAACCCATTTACAATTTACAAAATGTATACAAATGGACGGCAAATGTGAAAACATTTTAAGTCTACAGTAGTGATATTTTGCGGTGAAATGATCATTGGCTACTTCCAAGAACACTACATGGTATGTATTTTTATATATTTTCTATGATCAAATGTGTCTTGTCTATGTGTGTTGATGTTAAGCCCTTCTAAAGAACTAAATTTAAATCCTATGTACTTAAATAGAGAGTTTACTATATATTTTTCTAACATGATTTTTCAGAATTTCTTGTTATACGGAGATGGAAGTACATGTTTTGATGGTTATGAGTTGTATTTTTGGAACGATCGATTTCTTTGAACAATACATAAATATTATTGATGGATCTTCTTAAATAATCTTAGATCATCTAAAATATAATTAATATGTAAGCATAGTGGCGTTACACAAAAAAAAAAGATAATATTTGCTATAAGTTGTTCCTAAATGGATAAACATTACACTTCCGAGCATGCTTATTAATTTATTGTCAAATATAAGAGGAATATAATTTAGATATAATTCTAATAGGTCTATTTGCAGCATTCCAAAGTTGAAATAGACTAATTGTGCTTAAGTAAAATAATTTTTAAATTTGGTTCAAAGAAATAAAACTTTGAAATAGATCTATTTTATGTTATTATGTTTTGCTAGAAAAATAATAACACCATAATGTAAGCTAATGTAGTCATGCACTTCCTAAGGTTAGCAATTTAATTGGTTTGTCAACATAATACATGTTTTGATTAGAAGTGTTAATTTTGCATGACTGTTCATTATTTAGCATAGGTCAAAGTCAAGACTTATTCGTCTATATTCATCCATATCCGTTCATTTGTTATCTAGAACACGAATTGGGTTAAAATTATATGAAATGTATTTCTACGAATTGTTTGATGAATTTTGTTAGAACATCGTTCCTCTATTGTTCAAATCAGCACCTCGTTCGAACCGTGTACATATGAAACTTTAATAAGATTGGAAGTGAGCACCCCTACATCCGGTCTAAGTCCATCCAACTAATAATGTTAGGTTTTGTTGTTGTATTTCAATTAATTCCAAATCAGAAGATCCATCTACGATCAATGAAAAGCCTTGCTGAAAAGCAAAGTCCTAAATTTAATAGTGTGTCATTCTTGGTAGGGGTGGACATTAACCGAACCGCAATGCGAAAACCGCCCAAACCGAACCTCAAAAATGGTGTAAAAAAACGGATTGGGTTCTTTTTCAAAAGAAAATATCCAAACCAAACTGACTCGCAATGATATGGTTAGTTTGCGGCTTAACTGTTGATCAAACCGTATTAAATTGGACTGAACCGCATGCCTATATACCGAACCGCGTCCACCCCTAATTCTTGGAATCTTATACAACAGTCATTGCAACATTTGCAACGTAAATGCCCCCTGAAGGTCCATCCACATGCATGATAGATTTGGGTATATTTTTATTATCTTCATTGCTTTTTTTGATCGAAGAAGAAATGAATTTGAGTGGAAAAAAAAAACATTTCTTCAACTACCTTGCTATAAGAAAAATTTCGAATTATGTTAAAATTGTCATTATCTTAATTTAAAATCCCAGGAAGCATATTTGAAATCCCATGAGGCATAATCATATGATATTGAGAAATATAATATTTTTCATTTTATCGTTGCAGACGTAAAAATATATATTCTATATATTTACTTTTTGGGTAATTTAAAAAATTGAAATTCTCTATAGTTAATTTACTTTAAAAAAATTGCAGACCTATAGGCACTACACAATGATGCATGGCATACCTATAATAACTGTACGATAATGTCTCATGACTTTGAGCTATATATGTATTGTATGGTACCAACTCTAGTAATCATAGCTTAAGCCATGGTATCCATGACTGAAAATATATAAAAGATGGGTACTGCAAATCCCTGGTACTGCATATCAGCTCCCTCAGGATTCAAAGATTTCATATAAGATGGCTCAAAACTCTCAAAATATCATTTAAAGAACCGATGCTCTAATCCCTGGTAACCTTTTAACAATAAGATATAACATACATTCAAAACCATATTTCATTTCCAGATAGAACTCAAGTTGTCGAGGAATCACCTTTTACTTCTAATGGACGTATAACATCCATGAGCGTGTCCACCACATGAAACATAGGTGGTTGGCGGTGCAACAAACATGCACGCAACAATTAAATAAGCATTGTGCCTATCCTATCGAGGATAACTCACTACTCCAAAGAAAAGAAAGGAAAACCATTGTATGAATACACCCAGGTTCTTCAAAAAGCAACATTGAGGATACTCCAACGAAAACAATATGTCTGAATCAACAGAGCACCTTGGTCCTACGTACATCGATTGACCTTCAATTGATTAAAGGCAAATTCTATTCAAACACCGTAAATTGCGTTACTCACACCATGGGATTTTAAATAAAAATACAGATCAAAATGAACTTATTAAAAATGAATCAATATTAAAGACTGAAAACATTTAAAATTCTCCCTTGTTTGCATTATGTATACTGCATATAATTTCTCTTCTAAAGTTGTTAAATTATAAATTAATTTATATCACTGGTTAAATTAAATTTATATTTCTTTTGAGGATTAAAATATATTCATATCATTACAAGCAACATTTATGTACAGTCAATTTTAACAGTTTTCACTTTAATTAAATATAAAAATTAAAATTTAAAACTAACTGCTAAAATTAATGTTATACAGAATACTAAAAATTCTTCAATTTTTCATTCAAATCTAATCGTGTTTAAATTTAACACCAAAATTTAACTAGATTAACTTTCTAATATTTAAAAAAATAAATTCAAATTTCCACCATCTAAAATTAAAAGTGATTTAAAAATAAAATAATAAAATAATTTAAAATACTAGTGTTAAAAAATAAAGTTTTTTTTATTTTAGGTAAATATACAGCAATGAATTCCCAGTTTTATTTAATTTAGTTTTAAGGTTAAAGAGGAAAGGTGATGAAAATATAAATAGGTAATTTTGTTAAATACATAGTGTATGAAAAGAAATTTTTGATGTACGTTATTTTATTTCATTTTACGGTGTGTGTTACAGAATTATAGGTGTATAAATAGAATTAGCCTTAATTAAATTAAATGCATCAACGAATCTTCTGGAAGAATCTTTCTGCTCTTTTGATATCTCCGCCACTCCCAGCTCTTTTGCTGAGGGGTTGAGTAGTGATCCATTTCAATTTGAGGTATCCTTATCAAATACTATACAGAAACATGAAAACCAACGTACCGTTTCATTTAAAAATAAATCATAAAAAACCATCATATACAAACGTGCTTAGTTAACGTTTATTTGCAGAGACTACCTAAAGTGATTTTGCCCCTTCAACAATATTTTTGTATCATAAACGAACGTTTGACCCAAAAGCACTTGTATTAATTGTATGATTCCTCCTATAATATCCTTTTCACTTTCTCAGAATATGAATTTCCCATACTGTGCAAATTTTACAAAATACGATGGAAATAAAGTGATTTAAATTTGCCAAATCTTTGAAACGGTACTGGTACAAAGTTACAGAGATATAGGCGGCTATAATGAAATATTGATCAGTTATTGACCACTAAATAAACGAAGGTGTTGGAAATTTTATGTGAATTATTAAAAATTATGGCTCCTACATGTTAATAGTCTCACATGATGAGACTGTATGAAAGAAGCAAGTATTTATACTTGTTTCTAAGAAATCATGTTAGGGCCTTGGGCTCCCAATACATGCTTTGTTGTGAGGAGAGAGACCATGCATCATGACCACCACACACTCGCGTGCGACCGACCCGGCCCGGGTCGGGCTTGGGCTTGGCTTTGTGGTGTAAACACTTATATTTTTGGATCAGAAAAATCTGCATTTTCCGAACCATATTTTTAAATACGGAAAATATTCTGAGCCGACTTTAATTTGAAGCGGTAAACTTTTGATCCGGTATTTTAGCAGATTTATCCACTGCATAATATTTTGTTCAGCCCTAATCCCTATCTATATATTACCTTCAGTTTTAGACGAAAATAATATAAAAAAAAAAATACCATTTTCTTGTCTCCGCCATTAAAATCTTCTTATAGAAATTACGAGCAGTATTTTTAATCTCGAAAGTGCAGATCTGAACTGATTTGTTGTGCAAAGCAAATCAGTTATTATTTTCAGAAGTTGTTTTATCCTAGAGGCGGCGGCGAAAGTACGAACTGGTTTTGCACCACCGACCAGATGGCTGAATCGTCTTCAAGAAAGCGACCTAGTCCGCGACTCAGCCATTGTTTCCCAACAATTTGAAGACAAACATTGAAACAATGGCTGCAACCGGAAAAACACTGAACTACCGAATTCATAATTCCAAGCATTCGGCTTCTGAAGCTTCGTTCTCATCATGGTGCAACAAAGCTGAATTAAACCCACTCGCTTCCGTTAAAATCATTTTCGGAGGGCTGTAGCAGATGGAAAAGTACGCAAGCTCAAATGGGAAGGCAGATCCGAAATCTGAAAGAACCACTAATGAGAGGAGGTGGACCATTTCGTGGATCTCTGATCATGACCGTTGCTGTGGGAATCACAATCGGTACTTTTTTAGTATAATGGATCTGTAGATTTATTTGCTGAAATTTTCCATTTTCTACGTAAAATTAGTTTGACCTTTTCTGGTAATTTGCAACAACCGACAATGCTCAGATCAAGTATTGATACAACTAAACCATTTTAATAACATTTTTATATGTGGAAATTTAAACGGTAGTTGCTATTAGTAGAAATTCCTTGGTGTTCATTGATAACTTGAAAATTATGACTTTCTAATTGTGCATGTAACAAGAATGTGATATCTAATATCATAACAGCGTACCATATTACCCTTGTCTTAACTTCTAATCAGTACTAGTTGGTTTGTTCTGTTACCATACTGAGGTATGATATCAAGTCAAAATGTTAGATGTGGTACACAGATAGAATTAGAACACCTTTGTTGCATACAAGTGAAAAGATAGAATATATAACATCTTTGTTGCATACAAGTGAACAGATAGAATATAGAACACCTTTGTTGCATACATGTGAATAACTTATGTTAGTCTATCAGTTTATGTATATTTTTCTATAAGAAAAATATAAATTTTCAAACATATTAACATCTCAAGCAATAGTAAGCCTCCACAGCCAGTCAGTTGAGAATAGAATGGGAATCCATAAGGAAACCATAAAGGACAGCAGCAACCAACCAAAAAGAATGATTCTGAACAGTTGTTTCAATATTACAACTGTGGAAAAACAGATCATATGACACGATAGTGTCGGAACAGGCTAAGTCTTGCACTGCAGGCTAACCTGACTGAGGAGCCTCTCACGGCTATGATTGATTCACCTTGTTGGTGGATAGAGGGTTGGTGGGTAGACACTGGTGTTTCTCGCCATGTCTGCTATGATCGTGATATATTCACAATATACACGGCTGCTGATGATCAGAAAGTGTTGTTGAGAGATCCTCACAACACTAAAACCGTAGAGATTGGTTATGTGAAAATAAAGCTTACAATTGGACAAACAGTGATTCTGAAATATGTGTTGCATTTGACATGCTTAGATTCAAAAACTGAAATTAAGGAATAAGAAAATTAAGAGAATTCATAGTGATAGAGGAACGAAATATAAATTTAGTTTATTCTGATCTTTTATAAATTACATGGTATAGTACATGAGAGAACTGCACCATATTCACTTGAAATGAACGGTAAAGCTGAAAAGAATAGGACCTTTACCGAATTAGTAATTGCCATTTTATTAAATTTTGGTGCAGCAAAACATTAGTGGGGGGATATTTTATTGACTGCATGCTATGTTATGTTTAGAATCCCTTAATCTAAGAATAAAATTTCACCTTATGAAATTTTAAAAGAATTATAAATCCAATGTGTCATACTTTAGAACTTGAGTTTGTTTAACATATGTTTGCGCTCCAAACCCTAAGATAATAAAATTGGCTAGAAGAGCATATGAATGTGTATTTATAGGCTATGCTATTAATAGCAAAGCATACAGTTTTTTTTATGACCAAAATACACATAATATAATTGAAACAAATGGTGCCGATTGTTATGAAACAAATTTTTTTTTAAATTAAGGAATAGTGGGGGCACTTCTAGTATGCCTATTAGAACAGAATTTAATGAAAATTCTGAAGCTGAACCTAGAAGAAGTAAAAGAATGAGAACCGTAAAAGACTTTGGTCTGGATTTTTTTGTTTTTACTATAGAGGAGGATCCCTTAAACCTCCAAGAGGCCTTATTTTCTTTAGATGCCAATTTTTTGGCAAGAGGCTATAAATGATGAGATGGATTCTCCGGAATCCAATAAGACTTGGCATTTGGTAGATTTACCCCCGTTGTAAATCTATAGGCTGTAAATGGGTTCTTAAAAATTAAAACCTAATGGCACTATTGATAAATATAAAACACGACTAGTAGCTAAAGGTTTTAAGTAAAAAAATATAGGTTTCTTTGACACTTTTTCACTAGTAACTAGAATTACATTCATTTGGGTATTAATCTCACTTGCTTCTTTTCATAATTTACTAATACACCAAATGGATGTAAAAACCACATTTTTGAACGGTGAATTAGAAGAAGAAATTTATATGGACCAGCCTGAAGGATTTGTAGTACATGGTCAAGAACATAAAGTATGCAAATTAGATAAATCATTATATGGTTTAAAACAAGCATCTAAACAATGGCATGAAAATATTTGATAACTTAATCACTTCACATGGTTTTAAAGTTAATGAAAAAAAATCATTTATTACAAATCTGAGAATGACATTTGCACTATTATATGTCTTTATGTAGATGACCTACTCATCTTTGGGTCAAACATTCATGCCATAAATTCAGTCAAATCTTTATTAAGTGCTAATTTTAATATGAAAGATCTAGGTGAAGCGAGTGTAATCCCTGATATTAATTAAGATATTACTAGGTCAAAAAGGGGATTTTCTTTGGATCAATCCCATTAAACTGAGAAGACTCTAAAGAAATACAATTATCTTGACTGTACACTTGCATGTACACCATATGATCCTAGTGTAAAGTTATTTAAGAACACTGGTGACGGTGTAAGACAGTCTGATTATGTGAGCATCATTGGCAGCCTTCGGGATGCCACTGATTGTACTAGACCCGACATTGCCTATGTCATGGGATTATTATGCAAGTTTACCAATAGATCTAGTATAGAGCATTAACATGCTATTGAGAGGGTCATAAGATACCTAAAATAAACTATGAATCTTGGATTACATTATGAAAAGTTTTCAGTTGTACTTGAAGGATATTCTGATACAGACTGAAATACTTTATCTGATGATTCTATTGCGACCAGTGGCTATATATTTAGCATTGCTGGAAGAACTATTTTTTTGAGAAATCTAAGAAACAGAATATCTTGACTCAGTATACTATAGTGACTGAGATAATAGCACTAGTCACAACTAGTGAAGAAGCAGAGTACTAAAGAAATCTGCTACTTGAGATCCCATAAGGGAAAAACCGACACCAGTGGTGTAATTGATTGCGATAGTACCGCGGCTATTGCAAAAAGTATAGAACCGTTATTACAACGGTAAAAGACGATGTCGTAAGCACAATACTGTAAAAGAAGATCACATATATAGTGATGAAAAAAATTTGACGACTATTGAAAGAAGAACTATACCGATATTACAACGGTAAGAAATGACAGTCGTATGCACAGTATTATTAGAGAACATCACATATGAAGTGATGACAATTTGGCAGATCCTTTGACAAAAGGACTGACCAGAAAAAAGTCCTTAATAATTCTAAAAGAATGGGACTATTGCCCTTAGATAGTTGAGTCACGCACAATGGTAACCCGACCTAAATGACTGGAGATCCCAAGAAATAGGTTCAATGGGTAAAAACAAGTTGTGTAGTGATATAAGTTAAACATGCTATTTAATAAACCAAGAAGCATGTATTCCTGAAGTGATTAGAGGATGAGTTGATAGAAACTCTTAATGAGATCTATACTCTATTTAGAGTGGAGTACCTACCTTCAAGAGTACTCTTGATAGACTCACCTATGTGAATGTGGAAATGTGGCCG
This sequence comes from Allium sativum, assembly GCA_030737875.1. Taxonomy (NCBI): domain Eukaryota; kingdom Viridiplantae; phylum Streptophyta; class Magnoliopsida; order Asparagales; family Amaryllidaceae; genus Allium; species Allium sativum. The sequence continues at coordinate 394,964,634 of CM060910.1, forward strand.
TTTCCTATGGAGTTTTGGGCAAAACTTCTAGAACGTTCACTAAACTGGGACAGACATGCATGGCCATAAATGCACGGGCTTATTTGATTGCACTATAGAAAAGGTTGTGTGTGGTTTGATGTCAGGAATAGAGTTCAAGACTACGTGTCACTCTAGTAAAAACTGAATCTTATTCACTATGCAAAGGTTCAAGTCGGATGACCCCTTTGTTTATGCACAATCTTATGTTTTTTTTAGAAACTGCTCGAAAATATTTTTAAAAATTCAAGTGGGGGATTGTTGGAAATTTTATGTGAATTATTAAAAATTCGACTAAGTGTAAGAATGGCTCCTATATGTGAATAGTCCCACATCATGAGACTATATGAAAGAGGTTAGTATTTATACTTGTTTCTAAGAAATCATGTTCGGGCCTTGGGCTCCCAATACATGCTTTGTTGTGAGGAAGGAGGCCATGCATCATGACCACCACACACGCGCGCGCTACCGACCGACTCGACTCGACCCGACTCGGCCCGGCTCAGTTCGGTTCAGTTCGGGCTTGGACTTGGGCCTTGGATTTGTGGTGTAAACACTTATATTTTTGGACCAGAAAAATATGCATTTTTCGAACCATATTTTTATATACGGAAAATATTCTGAGCCGACTTTAATTTGAAGCGGTAAACTTTTGACCCGGTATTTTAGAAGATTTATCCACTGCACAGTATTTTGTTCAGCCCTAATCCCTATCTATATATTACCTTCAGCTTTAGACAAAAATAATATAACAAAAATACCATTTTCTTGCCTCCGCCATTAAAATCTTCTTATAGAAATTACGAGTAGTATTTTTAATCTCGAAAGTGCAGATCTGAACTGATTTGTTGTGCAAAGCAAATCAGTTATTATTTTCAGAAGCTGTTTTATCCTAGAGGCGGCGGCGAAAGTACGAACTGGTTTTGCACCACCAACCAGATCGCTGAATCGTCTTCAAGAAAGAGACCTAGTCCACGACTCATCCATTGTTTCCCAACAATGAAGGTGACTTCTAAAAAGAGTTCACTGATCAACGGGGATGTACATAATTTGATATCATGGTAGGCAATATCAAGAGTAGGAAAAAAAGTTGAAAAGCCGCCAACCAAAAAGATAGTAACTGATAAAATTCATATAACTTTAGTACTTAGAATGGAAAATATATTAAGAAGCACCCCATTGAGAATAAACTCAATAATAATGTAATATATTCAAATTCTTCTGCATTGACATTAACAACCATGACAATTTCAAAGTGAAAAAGAACATGCCTCCAAAAAATAATATTCAAGACTACCACAATTCCTTTCAATATAAAAAAGACTGAAAGAAATCACAAAAGCAAATTACTACAAAAGTTATACAACACCATTTTCTATAAGCGATATCACCCAAAGCCAAGCTTTGTGACTCACCAAGGGCAACAAAAATCTTCTAAGTGAACTAAAGTTCAATAAAATTAAATATTTACTAATTAAGACCAAGTCATGTATGTCAGCATATTCAGTAACTCAAGAAATAAATAAAATGTCAAGTTTAAGTGCCTTCAAAATTAGAAACATGTAGTTCATATGTCTCATAGATACGGGCTTATTTTCTACATAGCACAATAACAATCTTACCATCATCATAGACTTTGAAGCCACTTTCTTCTTGCTAGATCTGTATATCATGACATTAATAAATGCGATATCCAAAACATCCAGGATTAACTGAAAGTGATATATGGACAGATGTACAAATATACATCCATTCATATGTACAAATATTATCACTGAGGTTTTACAAAATTAAGCAGCTTGGTTAGCTGGCTGTAATCCAAGGAATCTCCGTGGAACTTCCTTTGTTCAACAACATACAGAGATGGACCCAGTTCAAATACCTAATCAATCATAGGTATTATTCAGTATATATGTATATGCACATATCATAGACTATCAATAATGGAATATATAGAAATGACAAACATAAGTTTTCTCTAGAGCAACTGAAAGGGGTTCTGAGAATTTTGGACTTTATGAATTGTCATTCTGTTGCATAAATTTCAACTGCAAAGTATTATATGTTAGTAATTAGCAATTTACTACTGAATGACACAGTGAACACTTGCTCATTTTCTGTTTATATGAATTGAAAACCTATAAACCTATAAAGCACAACAATTATACTTACTTCAGGAGTTCAATACCTAATTCAGGACGTCAAAGTACTTAAAAACAATGTAGTCCTCGAATACTAACGTAGAATTTGAAATGAATATCGTTAACCACTTAAACTAAACTGATTATATTTGAGGTAGACAAACCTTAGGGATAATAAAGCAAAGTTGACAAAAGAAGTATAAAAAAATTTAAGGAAATAAATTGCTAGAAGTTAGCGAATCTACATGAAGATAGCTTACCACCAACATAATCCACGATGCATTAATGAATTCTGAACCAATGTCACACATTCAGACAAAGGTTGGACATGGAAATTGATTATTGGAAAAAATGGCATTCTGTTCTCCATTTCAAAAGAAAATCATTAATTAGTTGATACATCTTGCGCTTGTGCTTTACATCCAAACTGAACCATTTTATTAGGCGATAGGATGGATGCACGATGGGTTTTAAGGTAAACAACTCAAACTGAATTGGAAAAAAAAAAAAATTTAAACCGAATCAAATTAAATTGGTTCACAATCGAGCCGAATCAAAAAAGCAAGACAATTCAGCATATAGTATTATTCAAATGATTAATTTGGTCAAGCGAAAACATAAAATTTATGTTTATATAAACTATTTTGAGCATTTATTTAAAGTTTATAAAAGAAATTTTACCCTATTTCTAATAGATAAGGTTTACTACTAAATCAAACGTTAAGTTGTTAACAATATTGCAATGTCATAAATTTGGATAATATAATAAAAGTTGGATTAATTCAGCTAAACTGATAACCAAGTATTTTACAAACCAAGTTAAAACCGATATAATCGTATAATTAAACCGAACTGAGTGAAAAGAATCAGCGTGATTGATAAATTTAGTTTTAAATGAATATTGCATAACGTAAGCGATATATACATATAAGTTCATAAGTGCATATGGAGACATAAAGACAAATGAATACATAAAATAATAACCAAATGGACATAATCATGCATCTTGTGAATAAAAATAATAAGAACAAAAGTTACAGAACTACCAATATATCTTTGTTTCTGACAAAACAACATATAAGTGTTATTAATATAAGTTTAACATCATAGTAAGAATTTTAAAAAAGTTCAACTTTAGCATGGAATACTATTATACTCATGCCTTTACATTCAATGTTCCTTGTTTCGTCCCCCTTTTTTGTATGTTTTCTCTCATAGCTTGTCCCGAGATTTATGTAAAAAATAGTACGTAACAGAAAAATAACAGACTTAATGTGAATTACAGTCAATAATTAGAAACCTGTAAAGAGAAAAAAATAACTCTAAGTTCATAATTCCTTTGGCTATAGTACATTCTTGCTATTGGACTTCCACGGTTTCCAGGTTTGTTCTAACTCTTAATGCATTTATTGGGTTGATTCCATTAATCTGTTATATTATCATGCTTTGCTTGTAGAAACAATACCCCTTTTGGACAATGACTTAGTATATACATGTTGTTGTTCCTAAAAAGAACAATTCTATGTGAAGAAAAAAGTAAATAGTAACAATATCAATTGAAGACCAACTATAAAATCTAGCAAATGCAAAATCTTGGAAATATAATGGTGAAAGTAAGCATATTTGAAGATTCAATAATTAATATGAAAATGGATTCCATGTCGCAAAATAAACTAATGATACTGATAGTATACATATCTTTCAACAACTACTATTTTTTAATGGATAGAGCATTGAACAAATGATTGGTATTCTAGGAAAATGGATCTCACTAATGCAATTCATATCACTAATGCAACTACTTTTTCATGCGAGAAGGGATATGTATAATGTCCGGCAATTATTTCCGTGTTACATAAATTTTTCATAGAAACATGTGTAATGTGTAGTTTAAACAAAGAGAGCAAAATGGTATGTCGCAAAGTTTGTTACTACGTAGCATTTATTAATACCATTTTACCTCCAAAAAGGAGCCATGTCGTACTGTTGAATAGTTACAATCAATACTCCATGTAACCTACCAGAAAATTCAAAAGAATAATCAATGTGATCTAATGTTCAATTAATTTTTAATGACTGCAAATTCAATATGGATAGTCGTTCAAATGTAAGGAAAAATTTGCATTTAATACTCATTTATTTAGTGACATAGAAATCGTGAATTAGTTTTAAATGGCAGTCAAGAAGGTTACTTGGTATAGCTTCCCATACACCGGATAGAACCATTATTGCACTTACGTACAAAGTTTTAGCGAGTAACAACAAAATTATGATCAATAATTGCAGAAAAACGACACCTGATATAAATCTTGAAATCAAAATGGAAAATAACTGCATAAATTTTTCACAGAACCACCGAGTATACAAAATAGCACATAAATAAGATGTAAAGGAAGAAGGATAGGCGCTCCAAAAGTGTCAAGGCATAATAAACCAGTCTTAAATGGTTTAACATCTGATTCCATAAAACATTTGAAAACAACGTACAGAAGAATAGGTGTAATTCTATATATAATAAATAACAATAATAAAAAAACAGAATATATAGAAAATAATCTTGGAGAAGAATGATTCAGTTCTGATATGACGCCGACATTATAAAAATGAAGCAGAAGACAAAGATGATGAGAATGAGAAGCGGAAGCCATGATATTCCCGTTAGTCATTATGATGCCACATTTGATTTATGTGTGGGTATCGAGGAGTTCGATCATAATTTATGTCCTCTACAGCATGAAAAACGCTCTTTTTGCTAAGGTTTATAATTATATATCCCGATGTGTTAAAATTAAAAAAAAACTTTGAAATACACTAGTTAGTAAGTAATTCAACCTAGGTCGTTTTGATCCACAATCTAGATCCGTACATACATTATAATTAAAGTTAAAACCTATGGCTTTTTGGCATTGGGATCTATTAACTATTCTGTTACAGTAGTAATCTAGAAGAATTCATAAAAAATATGTGATATTAGTGGTCCTAAACTGGCACAATAAAAGCACGAGAACAAAATGAGATATGTATTAAAATTTCATTTTTAAGAATAAAGAACAAATAATGTCATCCATGGCAAACATAGATATGACAGGTATTAAAGGTGGACAAATTTGACATGTATTAGTTGAGGAAACTAAGATTTAAATATAAACATTGTTCCAACCTTATGGCCGTTGAACTGACTACCAGATGTTACTGTTGGAAATTCAAGAAAAATGTTTATGATAAAATTTGTTAAAAGAGGAGCAAATATTAAATCTCATTCACAAACAATGATGATGGGCATTTGATATAGTTTACACCTAACGGATCGATCTGTTCAAGTTTCCTTTGAATTTTGTAATCCAAAATGAAGATGCAAAACCAAATCCAAGTAACAAAACATTGAATTTCATTAATCGGAATCTACTCCAAAATAGTCAACTCGTATTTAACATCTACTTTTCAGTTGTCAATTATAATAGAATACATATACTTACTCTATGTAAGGCACCATCGTGCCCGATGATTATTTGATATGAAAAGAATAATAACTAATCAAGTAGAAAACATTTAAAGTTGGATGGGAATAAAAATTTGCACTAAATCTGCTAGATTCATAAACCATCACTAAAACAGAAAAGTCAATCTTAAAACTATAGCGATAATATAACAATAGGAAAGTTCTCCTGTTACCCCTATTGAAGATGACAAATGTTGGAATGGCGCATGAGTGAGGCTTAGAGATTGTCTAAAGATATATGTGCAACAAATATATTAATTGCCTAACTGCACTTTTGCACAACAGTTTTGGCAAACCTAGTAACAACAAAGGAAGGGCTGATGTCGCATCGATGTTGTTAAGTCTGAGATAATTTTTTCATACATGTTTATATTAAAACAGTATGAATTTATTAACAAAATTTATAAATATTACTGTGGACTCAAGAAAAAATCGTGTATTTTATAGCTAGACTATCCTTATTACACTTACTATGATGCTCCACTACACCACCAAAGATTATCACAATTAACATCCCATTCTGATCATACCGAATCAACCCAAGCACGGTTATTTTAAGTTTACCTTGTTATACATTGTGACAATCCTACCTAATAAACTATCCACTGTCCTAACCTGAATTGTGATTACAACATTAGTCTGTTGCTTTAACCCTAATCTGTGTTTCCTTTTAAGTCTAGTTTGTTACTACGGAAACTTCATGGCTCTCTCTTTCAACCTTCTGCCACCCAATTCTATACTTTTCTGTGTTGAATAGTCCCCCAGGAAGAATATCCTTGAACAAATGGACCAAACAATCAAAATAGTTGTATTTGTTAAAGATCTTTTAAAGTTGATAAGGCCAATTCATAGTATCACTATCAGGTAAAAAATTGTAGAATCAAAACATATGTGTCTGTAGATGGAAATCCTGGAAAAATAATAATATAACTAACAATATAAACAGGTGAAGTTGCATTGCTTTTGACGTGCATACGACAAAATCAAAATATGAAAGCTTAGAAAATAGAATAAGACAGAAGTCGAACATAATAAAATTATCCCAATAAACATGCTTTAAGTCAACTTACATCATCAAAGTAGCAAATGTAAAATATGTATTTATCTAATTAATAAACTGGGGAAGGGAAGCGAGAACAAAAATAATACAACCGAACATAATAATTATCAAACAAAAAATTAGCCTAGTATCATTAGTGAAAAAACAAATAGGAGGAACCTAGAGAAAGAAAAAACATAATTGGGTGCTGATTGGATATAAACATCCATCAGGCAGGAAAGTACTGTTGTGGAGAAATTTTGATTCAAGACCGCTTAAATCAAAAATCCCCAACGCCGCGGAAAACGAGAACGTGGTAATTGTGCAAAAACAATCAATCGAACAATCTCAATCTTATCCAAGCCAATCACAATCACCAAACAATGGAAATAATAGAGCAATAACAAGAAACTAAATCACACAGGGATTTATAGTGGTTCCACCGACGTCTTGTCAGTATACGTCCACTTTGAGAGAGAAACCTTTATTAATATCAATAGAAGAGTACAAGAGATTGGTTACAATGATCAAATTTACTAGAAAAATTTGATTTTGTGAAGAAAGGAATTGAAGAAGATTAGGATTGCCTAAACCCTAACTAGAATAAACCTTGATTTAATCTCTTGATTTTTGTTGTACCTCCTCCTTTTGGATCCGATTTAACTTATTTAGGCATAGGGAAGTATACAGAAATTCTCAAAATTTCCTCTAAATCCGAAATATCCTCCAGATCCTAAACATCCTTCAGATCTGAAAATATCCTCCAGATCCTAAATATACAAAATATCCCGAAATATCCTTCAGATCCGAAATTTCCTCCTCAGTCTAACACATAGTAAGGTATACATCAACACTCCACCTCAATACTATATCCATCTACATCACAAACTTCAATGCACCCAAACATTTTTTTCTATCTTCAATCAACAAACTTTGAATGTTTCCCTAATGAACTCCGGCATAGCCACCGCCCATTGCACTTCACTAACAAGTTCAGACATAGCCCTTACTCGTTAATGAAGTGTTGAAACATCCAACTCCTAAATCAGTCTCACCAGAAGACAACGTACTGGGAGTGAAAGCGAGTACTTATGATGAAGATAGAACACCAACCTCTCACCGATACTCTTCTACATCCAGTTTCTCTCTCAACTGTGCCACCACGTGACACCTAGCATCTCACCAAGCGAATTAAGTTCGAGCAATGCTCAAACTTTTCAATCGGTAATGTCTTGGTGAACATGTCCGTCGCGTTATCCTTTGTGTGCACTTTCCGAAGGCACACTTGCTTGTCTTCGTCCATGGCAACAAGAAATGACTCTCTCACTTCAATATGCTTCGTTCGTGAGCTAAATGCCAAATTCTCTGCCAAATGTATAACACTTTGGCTATCACATCGAACGTCGATACTCTCATGTTCGAAACCCAAGTCACATAATAGTCGCTTCAAATAGAGTGCCTCCTTTTCCGCTTCCACAACGGCTATCAACTCCGCCTCCGTAGTGGATAAAGCAACTACGGTTTGCAATCTCGATCACCAACTAATGGTCGTACCACCAAGTGTGAAGACATACCCGGAAGTTGATTTCCTCCGATCCCTATCACCGGCGTAGTCCGAGTCACAATAACCAACTAACTTGCAACTCAATCCATCACTACCACAAAAAACAAGACCATGAGATGTTGTGCCTTTCAAGTATCTCAATATAGCCTTCATAGCTTCCCAATGCGATTTCCTCGGATTAGCCATGTACCGACTAACCACCCCGATGGCATTTGCAATATCGGGTCTTGTACACACCATGGCATACATCAAACTTCCAGCCGCATTAGCATATGTCATCTTTGTCATATAAGCCTTATCTTTCTCCTCGATAGGTGATCCCTTACTCGAAAGCTTTATATGCAAAGGTAAATGTGTATTTGGCGCCTTTTCATCCTCCATGCTAAACTGGAAAAGCACTTTCTTAATGTACTCCTTTTGAGTTAATTTCAACTCAAAATGCTTTCGGTCTCTTTCAATTTTCATGCCCAAAATCTTCTTCGCTTCTCCAAGGTCTTTCATTTCGAACTCCGCCTTTAATTTCTCTTTCAACTTGTTGATTTATGCCTTGTCCTTAGAAGCAATGAGCATATCGTCCACATACAAGAGTAAATACACCCAACAATCATTTTATAACCTCTTGAAATAAACGCAAGCATCCTTGATGCTTTGATGGAAGCCACTTTCAAGCATGAAATGATCAAACCTCTTGTACCATTGCCTAGGTGATTGCTTCAAACCATATAGTGATTTCTTCAACTTGCAAACTAGTTCTGGCTTACCTTCTACAACAAACCCTTCCGATTGCTCCATGTAGATGTCTTCATCCAAGTCTCCATGCAAGAAGGCAGTTTTCACATCTAGTTGCTCCAACTCCAAGTCGTAAATAGCAACTAATGCAAGTAATATCTGGATAGAAGTATGCCTCATAATCGGTGCGAAGATCTCATCATACTCCTTTCCTTTCCTCTGTGAAACCCCTTAGCCATTAGCCTAGCTTTTTATCTTCCATCGTCCTTCACCTTATATATCCATTTGCACCCAATAGCACGGTTTCCTTGAGGAAGTGGAACTAACTCCCAAGTCTGGTTCTTCATCAACGATTGCATCTCTTCCTCCATGGCGCAAATCCACTTTAAGATATCACTCGAATCCATGACGTCATCAAGGTCCATCGGCTCATCTTGGACTATATGAAGAGCATAGTCCAAATTCTCAAAAAAGCTAAGATAGTTCCAGTCACCATATCTTTCGGGTGACCTTATAGCGCGACGACCAACCCGAGTAGCAATGCCATCACCCGGTCTTCCTTCAGCTCCACCTTGAACTGAATCTTCTCTAGGCTCGTGCACATCACCAACACTACTAGAGGAATCCTCTGGACTATGTGATGTAACATCAACCGCATTCACCTTGCAAGCACCTCCAACAACTCTACTCTCTCAAGGCCTGAAAGTGGGAGTAACTTCCTTCTCCTTTGATTCACCATGAACCAAATTCGGAACATCCGATGAGCCTTCGTTCTCCTTGAACATAGCCGACTCATCAAAAGTAACATGACGAGAAACCATAGCCTTCTTTGTTTCCGAATTCTAAATCCGATAGCCTTTGACGCCACCGTATAACCAAGAAAAATCCCTTTCAAAGCTCTAGGCGAGAGCTTATCATTCCCCGGATCATGCACATAAACAGGACTGCCAAATACACGAAGATAACTCAAGTCAATGCTCTTCCCCTTCCACATTTCCTCAGGAATTTTGTTATCAATAACCGAGCATGGAATTCGATTAATAATATGCACCGGGGTAGATAAAGCTTCGACCCAAAATCCCTTAGATAAACCCGATGTCAATCTCAAGCATCGAGCTTTCTCTAGTAGAGTTCGGTTCATTCTCTCCGCCACTCCATTATATTGCGGATCTCCCGGTGTAGTAAAATTCCTCCGAATACCATGATGCTTGCAAAAATTCAGAAATTCTCCAGAAACATATTCGCCGCCATTATCGGACCTAAGAACCTTCAAAGTCTTTCCACTCTCATTCTCAACAAGAGCCTTCCATTCTTTGAATCTTGCAAATGCCTCCGACTTGGCCTTCATTATATACACCCAAACCTTATGAGAAAAATCATCAATGAAAGAAATATAATATCTTGCTCCTCCTAAAGAAGCTACAGGCACTGGTCCCCAAACATCCGTGTGCACATACTCAAGAATCACTCTTGAATCATGTTTTCCTTCACCGAATGATACTCTAGTTTGCTTCCCCTTAATACATTCCTCGCAAAACTCCAACTTGCTGAAACTCTCACCATCAGTCATCTCCCTTCGACAAAGAACATCTAAACTCTTCTCTGAGACATGACCCAATCTCAAATGCCACAGCCGTGTAGCATCTAAGCCACGAGGACTATCAACACTGACACAAATTTCGCCTTCCACGGTCACTCCGTGAAGCAAATAGATACCATGAGTTTTAGCATCCTTCATAACCACAAGCGCACCCTTCGAAACCCTCAAGATATCACTCTCAATGGTGATCTTACAACCTAAAGAATCCAACTGTCCCAAAGAGATAAGTGACTTCCGTAGTTCTGAAACATAGCACATATTAGTGAGAGTACAGACCACTCCGTCAAACATCCGAATTTGCACGGATCCAATGCCCTTCGATTTGCAAACTGCACCATTTCCCATAACAACTAATTTTCCTTCCCATTCAACATAAGAAGAAAAGCAATTCCTATTAGGCATCATGTGATATGAAGCTCTCGAAACAAGCACCCAATCGCTGCCCGAAACATCTGATGCTACCGCCGACAAAACATCTACGTCTACCTCACCAACATCTCTCTCCACTGCAACTGATTAAGATGCTACTTCCTTCTTCCCCTTGTCTAGACAATCATTCTTCCAGTGACTAGGTTTTGTACATATAAAGCACTTGCCATTTCTTTCTTTTGATTTTTCTCTTCCACCGAGCTTCTTAGACTTAGAACGCCCACGATTTTCCTTCTTCTCCGACTTTTCTTTCTCCGCAAATAAACCTTGACCATTACCAGCACCACTACTACCATCACTCAGCTCCTTCATCTGATCTCGCAATTCCTCACTAAGAAGACCCGTCTTGACATCATTTAGAGTCAATGTATCCCGGCTATAGATCAAACTGTTTGAGAATCCATTATAGCGCTCAGGCAACGAACATAGCAATATCATCGCCTTCTGCTCCTCCTCAATCTTCAAGTCTACCGCCTTCATCTTTATTAGCAAATCATCAAACACATTTAAGTGCGCCTTTAGCAAAGTTCCTTCCATCATCTTGTAGATAAAGAAAGTCCGCAACAAGACTAGTCGATTTGTGAGTGACTTCTTCACATACAACTCCTCCAACTTGTTCCAAATACCTTTAGCAGTCATCTCACCACTAATTTCGGAAATAACATTCTCCCCCATGGCAAGTTGAAGTGTAGTGAATGCCCACTCTTCCATTTCTTCTCTCTCCACATCTAAAATGTCCTCTGGCAATAAATGTGTATCAAACACCACCCTATGTGCCCGATTCCGCCTAAGAACCACTTTCATCTTCCATTGCCACTTTATGAAATCATTATCTCCATTCCACTTGTCGATAACCAATTGTGAACCAGCAGCTGCATATGACAAACGTACATAGGGAGCTACACAACTTGGACTAACTATTGATGGATTATTTGAACCTGATTCTGGCATTTCTACAACTATCTACCAGCACTAATGCTCTGATACCAAATGTTGTGGAGAAATTTTGATTCTAGACCACTTAAATCAAAAATCCCCAATGCCACGGAAAACGAGATCGTGGTAATAGTGCATAAACAACCAATCGAACAATCTCAATCTTATCCAAGCCAATCACAATCACAATCACCAAACAATGGAAATAATAGAGCAATAACGAGAAACTAAACCACACAGGGATTTATAGTGGTTCCACTGACATCTTGTCAATGTACGTCCACTTTGAGAGAGAAACCTTTATTAATATCAATAGAAGAGTACAAGAGATTGATTACAATGATCAAATTTACTAGAAAATTTTGGTCTTGTGGAGAAAGGAATTGAAGAAGATTAGGAATGCCTAAACCCTAATTAGAATAAATCTTGATCTACTCTCTTGATTTTTGTTGTACCTCCTCCTTTTGGATCCGATATAGCTTATATGGGCATAGGGAAGTATATGGAAATTCCCAAAATTTCCTCTAGATCCGAAATATCCTCCAGATTTGAAAATATCCTCCAGATCTTAAGTATCGGAAATATCCTTCAGATCCTAAATATTCTGAAATATCCTCCAGATCCAAAATTTCCTCCTCAATCAAACTCATAGTATCGCATACTTCAACAAGTACCTCAAATATCACATAATGAAAAGGTAAATGGAAGCAACCAACATTAAGGAAAAAATTCAACCAAATAGATAGCAGGGACAAATCATAAAATTCTCGTAAATAATTAGTAACAACCTAGAATAATGTGAAAATGGAACCATATAAAACATAAAGACAACACAAACAGGATCAATTGGAAAGTAAGTTTTTTTACCATAGGAAATTGTTGGGCGCCACTGGTACTTCGCCATCGAATAACTAAGAGGTCGAACGAAGTTGTGAAAGAAGGTCAATCCATGGTAGAAATTAATTAAAGAAGGAACGAAGGAACATGGTGAGTATGATGGATCAGAAAATGAGTTATGGTACGGCAACGTTAATCAAATTGGAGCTAATTTAGGGTTAAGAAGTACGGGGCTAGCAAAAAGAAACCTAAAAGCGACTGCTGGTATGAAGACGTGCGACGCTTTAGTTTAGAATTGTGAGAAGCGATGAGACCGAAGAATGCTCCACTGGGTAATTATTATAATATAGTATAGATAATGTCATCTTAGATCTTCTGCCCTCTTTTTAGATCTAGACATTCTACTAAATTTTGGAATAATAGGAAAATATCTCAACACTTTAATAGGAACGCCTTGCATAATCTCCTTTGTACTCCCATTTATCTTCCATCTTCAAGTACCACACTTTGGACAATTATTCAAATCTTTATATTCTTTTCTAAAATGATAACAATCGTTTCTGCAAGCATGAATCTTCTCAAAACCCATATAAAAAACTTTATGAAATTCTTTTACTTCATATATAGTCTTGGGAAGTACATTATTCTTTAGCAATAACATATGTAGCACGTGTAATAGCTTATCAAAACCAGTATCAGATAATCCAGTCTCACATTTAAGATTATATAAAGCAGTGATAGCAGATAATTTTGTTTGACCTGCACAATCGAGATACAATGGGCTTTCTGCATCTTCCAAATTTTTTAGCAAATCATCTTCTCGTGTTTGTGCGTCATCATTATCTTTGTTGTCAACAAAAGAGGCATGATTGACATAATCTTCAACTTCATAGTGAAAGGCTTGGAATAAGTTATATGTGTCATTTAGCTCTGTTTCTTCAACTATTTTTATTTGTTCACCATGATTATACCACCTGCAGCACTTGTATTTAGGATCCATTCCTTTTATAACCAAATTTTCAAAGACAATCTTGTCAGCGTGATGACTAAGATTTCGACAATCGACGCATGAACATATTTTTTTTTCTAAAGTTGATAAATTTTTCTTTGCGGATTGCACAAAATTCCACGCTCCTTGCTGGTATTACTAGTTCCATGACAAAAAATAAAAAACATAGATATTTACTTTAATATTATATTTTTAAAATTCTCAAACTATTTATTGAGTTGAATATTATCTATTACTTATGTAAATGCACCCAGTCTTTTTCCATCAAGAATATAATATAAAAACAGGCAAATATCTAAACAAACAAAACAACAATTAGTTATTAACTCCACAAAGTGATTTTTAGTGCCATTGAGTCAGATAGGTAACGACAATAGCTAAACATGCCTATAAATTCAAATTTTATGACTATAAAATTGCAACAACGCATTCATAGCGCCTAAAATAAAATACTAACTATCAACCAACCTTTTTTGTGTAGTATTAACTCTAGTTATATGACTATAAAATAACATCATCAACCACACACATCATACTTCATATATAATGCCTTCCTTTTCAACGTATGTATATATAATGCCTACTTCTTATAACACCCTGGCAGTGTACACAAATAAGCGTACAATATCAAGATACATCATACTGAATTTAGTTCCCCCAGTACTAATCCATTTCTGGATTAATAATAAAAACTGAATGTGGGCACTTATAATATAGCTTTGTACTCAATATAACCTGCACTTACAGTATAGCCTTGTACTCAACATAGCCTTGCACTTAAAATAAGACAAATATATGGAAAATTGCAAGAAGTATTAGGATTGGTGAAAACATGAAATAGTACACTAATTTGTTGTGTAAACGATTGGTTAAATTTAGCATAACCAAATTTTTGTTTTGCTTTAAAATTGTAGGCAGGTGTAGGTCCAAAAACTTAATGCATATTTCTTAGCCAAACTGAATGTGTTAAAAAATTAAATGTGTTAAACCTGAATGTGTTAAAAAAAACTGAATGTGTTAAAAAAACCAGAATGTGTTAAAAAAGTCCAAAAACCTGAATTGTTAAAAACCCTGAATGTGCAATTGAAATTCATTTGACTAATGGTGTGTATTTTAGAAGAAGAAAAACCTGAATGTGCTAAAAAGTCCAAGTTTTCATCATTTACATAGCAGGTCATAAGGTTAGTTATTGCTTGGAAATTTCATTTGGCTAATGGTCTCTTACTGAAATCTTCATAATTGCTTTTATGTTTTCCTACCACAAAAAAAATCATATATGGCTACGAAAATGGTCAGTATATTTAAATGCAGGGGAATCCAAAAGATTTTGCTTGATAAAAATTATAGCATATATCATGTTTTCAATAAATAAATTCGTTATCATATACCGAAGAAGGGAAAAAAGAAAAAAAAACTTCTCACATTGACATTTTGCAGGAACGATGTAGCTTGATTACAACGATAACAAGTTACCATTAGAAAATGCAATCTCCGACCAAGATAGGGTTAATTACATGACTATAAACAACAACTACTCAGGCTCGATGAAATGTATGCTTCGTTCTACAGATTTGGCTTCGGAACTAATGCATAGAGTTATTTTTAACGGGACGAATACATCACTGGTATGATCCAAAGGTTAATCATAAGTCATTGGTCATTTGTTGGGCTGGCACGAAGTAAATCCCGGTTCTGAAACAAATTTGATGGTAAGCTGTATAATGCAGGAAGGTAGTATTAATCCTAATTTTCTTCCAACAGTTCGCGAAGTGATTACTGCTCTCAACTCTATTCAATTAGATGCCGACATTCCAACTGATTACTGGACTATTGCGGGTTGTAAACATCGACCTAATTCATTTGATTTATCCTATCTTCAATGATTATAATTGTTGAACTACAAATCTCAGGCAACAAATTTCATATACAGATGCATCTTTACATCTAATATTAAGGCACTAAAAAAATAGAATTATTGATCTATTAACTGTAGCTACCAACAAAAATTATAAAGAGCTAAAGTCAAGCACATCCGACGGAAAATTCACTTGAAAGTGGAACAACATAAAGCAATCCAAATAGATTTAAGAAAAGCAGAAATTTTAAAGATGGAAATGAAGGGAGTTACCATAAAATCTGAGCAAATGAACTGTTCCTTCCTGTAAAATCCCCTTCACCGTTTTTTTCTATCAAAGGTAAAGTCGAAATTTTGGGGATGAGGCATGGAAACGAATTTTAAATGTTCTTTCTATTACTTTTAAACTGCACTGAAATCTCAATTCAAAATTGTTTGTTCAAAATAGCAAACAAATAAGGTTCCTTAAAACTAAGCTATACTTAACATGGGAGCATCATTCAGGCCATTTAAATTAACTGTCAGCCATATTCTCTCATTCCAGGTTCACTAGGAAGTAACATTTTTTTAAATCCAGTTGGAGAATTATACCACAGTTACCTATATAAGTTTATGTTATCCCAATACCGAGCTTTTTGGTTTACTCAAAGAATGGAACCAAACTAATGTTGTGATATTTACAGAGTTTTTAATACTAAAGTCAGAACTTGTACACTATATTTGTATGGCCTGCATCTATTTCTAAGATTATGCTATCATATAGGTTTATTTGTGTAAAATAAAAGCATTGCTCCAGCCACATTTCACTGCATGATAGCAATATGCAATCTTCCCCAGTACACTTATATGTATATAATAATGTTATACTAATTCTTGTTTCATACCCTATAACTCATCTTATTAACAAGCGAGTATATAATTGCAATTACATGCATATGACTAGGAATTCCTGTCACTTACTCATATTATTCTCATTACAAGCTTATTTAGGTTGATATATCCTGACATCACATTCAACTTGTAGATACACATGCTCCATTTTCATTATTCTTTTATTCCTATTCTTAATTCAGAGTTGGTGGTAAAGGAATTCATCATGCATCATGTCTCTTACCTTTTTAATACTTTTAGTCACAACAGTCACCAAAATTTTCAATATAGGATCCAAGCGAAAATCAACACAATATAACATACATGATTTAAATGGTAAATTTGCATCTGGGCATGCCAAACCCTTTGATCATCAAAACAAGTATACTCTGTTTATTTCTGTAGATATTTAAGCAGGTTTCCTTACTGCATGTTTCATCATTTATATATACATATCTAAACCTATCTGTATTCTAATTTTCTGGGTAAGGAGTAAAGAACTTGCATATATAATTCATATGAGTGCCCTCTCCTTTAGCAATACATAGGGTAAACACAATAACAAGTACTATGTTTTATCCATTTCAATGGAAATCGAAACATTCATTTATACAAGTTACTTATATCATACCAACATGGGAATGGCATATTAATTACATATTAACTTTTTAGACACACTTTGCCTCATTCAATTCTCCTTTAAATTTCCATATCATTAAAAAATTCATAGTTGATCACTTTTAACATTACAAGCACTTGAACGTACACACCATTAAACTTCAAATATTCAGTATACATATGAAGCAAATATTTCTTGGGTATGTTTTTCTTATTTAAATCATACTACACCCTAAGTATCAAGTTACTTTCAAAAATAAAGCAAATGCAACAGAAAACCGTTCACACATTCACTCAAAACATAGCAGCCCATATTTTACTATGCATACATATTCTAGTTTCAGATTCTCTTGCATTTCATAAGTATATTTATATCAGATCCTAAATCCATTCAAATAG
Organism: Allium sativum; assembly: GCA_030737875.1. NCBI lineage: Eukaryota > Viridiplantae > Streptophyta > Magnoliopsida > Asparagales > Amaryllidaceae > Allium > Allium sativum. The sequence continues at coordinate 394,982,177 of CM060910.1, forward strand.
CTACTTATTATGTATACACGTACTCGCATATTACAAGACTTGGTCATTAATCTATTTTCATGTATGAAATGCAAATCTAACATAAAAATTTGAGATAAAGTTCGTATGTATATAAAGTAATGTACAAAAAAAGGGGAGTAGCTAACCTAACATAAAAATTAATTTATACACAGTCGCTAAGTAAATACAAAAATCGACATACAAGTTACCCGAAATTGAAAGCTGAAACTTCAGTTTTGAGTTCCAATTAGAAATCCCCTACACCGTTTTCATGTATAAAATGTAAACACGAAAATTTGTTGTTTACCTTATGGAGCTTTCAACAGAGGCTAGGGTTGTTGATGATTTATTGAGCGAAGACGATCTAGCATGGACGAGGACAATGGAGCACAGATAAGGACAATGGAGCACAGATGAGGAAAATGGGACAGATGCGAAGTATATGGCGAAGGTGGATGAAGATAATTTGGGGGTAAATTTTGATCTGGACGAAGAAATTAGGGACGCTGTTTTTCTCAGTGGATTTAGAAATGGAGGGAAATGAAAAATGTTTGGCACTCTAATTACTGACAGTGGTGGAGTTGGGAAACATAATTAATCTTTCCGTGAATCGTGGCTCATTTACAGCAGGATAGTTAAAAACGCCATAGGTCCATGATAAGAAAGTTAACCTTTGTTGTAGTGGTTCTTCGTTCTCATCAACGGGTAATTCAAGTCCGGAAGGGGTCTTCGTCAGGGAGATCAACTCTCTTCGACTTTGTTTGTCATCGCCGCTGAGCCTTTCATTCGCGGACTTGCAACGATCTGTCTTTTTTCCCTCCCCAAGTCGGTAATTAAATCAACTCAAAACGATCAAAACGACAGATTATTTTGGCTTATAGGGTTAAAAGATAATTATACATAGACCATAGAGTACAATTGGTTGCAGTGGAAATATTTTTCATGCAAATATCAGAGTTTATACAATATTTTTGTACAGCGGAATTAAAATACATACATAAATTTTAAATACGATTTGTCGGCCTTTCTCATGTGTGTGTCTTCACGTGGCACTCTTCTTTATGAATTGAAATCTTTAAATCTATAAAACTTAGGTCTGATCCCATCGTTTCATGCAAAACACAAAACATTCGAGTGAGGATTAACTTATTTCAAGTAAGTCAATTTTGAATAATAACTAAAACATAATTAGTTAATCCAAGTAAACATTAGTGATTCGAGTGTATTATCCCATGACTGCCCAAATATATATCCTAATGGATCGAAGTACTTGCATGCATCAAACAATAAGATGGGTGACAACAAAAAACGACAAGTGGCAAGGTTCAATAACGTATCCAATTCAAGGTGCATACATATATACATATATACATATATATATGGATTGAAATAAGACAATAAGCATCTATATTTATAGCATCTAGATTTTGAATTGTATGGGAGCGTCTACGAATATTCTGATCTTAGGTTAGGTAGCATGGTAATTAACAACAAATATGTAGTAGTCCAGATTTTTAAATGAACAAGGTAGTAAAATGTACCTCCAAACCATGTGTGAGTATAGGTACATACCAGTAAGATACTTAATGGAATGCGTGCATAAGAATAGGCCACTCCAAACATACATCGAAATAAAGAAATCGAAATTGGCAATATCTTGTTTGGTTACAAGCTAAAATCTGGGATATACGCTTAATGCCAATATTCAAGATTACAATAAATTTGTACATAGTCAAATGAAACAATATATGAAGATGAAGGCAATATGTGCATATGCATAAATTACCCAAGCATGTGTAAACATGTTTGTGGACATAAGAATTGGGAATTTATATCAAGCTCATGTCTAGTATGCAAATTATCAAGCAATATCAAAACAACATCAATGCAAGGCCTGATAACAAAATGTACATCATAATACAATGCTTGCTGGATATACTCAAAACTTATATAACCAAATATGTGTCATTCATAAACTAGCCTCAAATTATATATACACCCATATTTCTGAAATGACCCAAACTTCACCGGTACAGGAAAGCCCGGGTTGAGTTGAGAACACGACGCATCAGAACACAAACATAAGAACATTTCATTGCTATTACAACAATTTACATCAGAGTACAAGATATCAGAGTAAAAATAAATATATACAACAAAAAAATATCAGAGATTTAAATTACAAAGAAGTGGAAAAATAGTACATAACGCAACTGAAAGAGATACACGGATACAAAGCTTTCCGGATATAGCTCCAGCTGTAGATCCAGGATCCTAGGAAAAATAATATCTACAAACCAAAACTACCGACTGCCCATGCGGAAAATATGGGCACCCAGAGTTTAGGTACAAACAATAAACTCTGATTCAGTCATGGGACTGGTGTGAGAACTAAAACAGTTATTTAAAACTTTACTTTAAAATAGAGTAAATCAAGGGACCATGTCGTATAACACGGAGCAGGTTTTCTCCCAGGAATACCAGTGCATAAAACTAGCAGCGCAATTCTTTTTGGAAAAAAGAAGCTATTATAAGACCCAGGTCCCATCACACAATGTAACACAAGCCGGAGGATAGAGTTTTACCTTATAATAGCCAAACATGCTTAGTACGTTTAAAACAAAAATCATTTGATACTATTATAAGTGCATAGTGTATAAAACAACTTCAAATATAAATGTATCAATTATAGATGACATGAGCGTCCAATGCCACTATGCCGCCATATTGGTTTACAATTAAAACTGAAAAGTCGCGTATTGCAAATTGGATTCCATCTATGAGTCGAGGCAAGGGATGTCTCCTCACCGATTCGAGACACTCTAACACATGTCTCAGGATCACCCTTATGGGCAACCCTTGGAACGGAAGGGCCAATCCACACATACTTTAGTGGATTAATTATTCCTAAATAATACATTTTCTGATCCTATCAGACATATCACTTGGTCAGTAGCGACTAATATCCAGAGCCACTAGGGACTCAATCCGAGGCGCCTCGCAATCCATCATCCACATAAGTAAAAATGTCTGGGCTCCATACCATGACATCACTTCCAGCTAGAAGGAAACACAATTTCTCCCAACGGTCACTATCCCATTTTTTGACTTATACCTGGTGTGAGGCTTGCGAATTAACGCTAAACACAAAGCTATGCTATTTAAAGCCGTGCTTTGATCATCAACCACAAGACTTTGCTTTTCAACAAAAGCCTTGATCATTTGCATCTCAGCATGCCACACTGATAATTCACGCCATGCAACTGATGTCTATCAATATATAACCTCTAAGCTCGTACATCTCAGAGAAGGGTGTTAAGCAAGAGAATAAATTCTCCTCCACCAAACATATATATATTTAATAGAAATCAATCAACACAGAATGAAATCCAATGTCAGACACACATCCATTTACAAGTTCGTTCTGGGTTTGAATGAAACCGGAGGCACCTTATTCCTCGTCTCATATGTCCAATACAGGAGAGAGGTCCTTGCATGTCCGGTCGATCTCCAAGTATGTCTAGACGATCACCACTTATTACCTTGTCTTGGATGTACAACCCAATTAAGACAACAATAATCATCCAAACGATGTGAAGATCTCCAGTCTTCAACCACCATCTTCATCGTCGACTTTTAGTCGTCGTATTAATTATTCAGAATGGGTTAAATTCGATCTTTCCGAATATTTCGTGTATTTTATAATCAATAATCAAGTGCTATAAAAACACATCATGCGCCTCATTCCAATTCAGAATATTCTTTTATTCAAATATTCACATTTTTAGGGAAAGGTTCCCATTAATTTTATCAAAGATAAATTCTTTAATCTTCCTTTGGATATCAATTTCAAAAGATTTTATCCTATCCTTTATCAATTCTAAACCAAATTAAGGTTTATTAACTAGTCCGGATTATCAAGCCATACCGAAGTAATCATTTATCTTATTAGTCCCAATCCCAACCTATTCATTCCATGGGACAAAACTGGTAGTACTCCAAATCTAACACCTACTATGTTATCGGTAAAATTAATTACCATTCACGTTCAAATCTAATTAAAGATTTAAATATCGCCTGGATTAAAACTGGTATTACTCCATTCTCGAGCATTTCCCAAATTTGATAATTTAAATTATCACATTCACATTTCAATCTAATTAAATATTCATTAAAATTTTACTTAGTTTTAATCTTCCAACAATCATTATTTAATGATTATTTAACTTTGGAAACCCTAACATGCCACATTGACAATCTACACTGTACCATTGATTTCTACCAATATATAACTTCTAAGCTCATACGTCTCAGAGAAGGGTGTTAAGCAAGAGAATAAATTCTCCGTCACCAAGCAGATATATATTTAGTAGAGATCAGCAATACCGTTCGAAATACAATGTTAGGCATGTAGTCCTATCTTTAACTAGGTTGAAGAACCAATGTCCTTTAAAAAACAGTTCACGATAAACCCAAAATCACATTCCATTAACCATGGAATCTTCACAGGAAACATATCAATATATAATCGATATCAATTTCCGTATTGGACTAATAATGTAATGACCCGAAAATCCCCGCCCTCTGAATCGACCATAAACCATACAGGTCTGATCCAAAAGTTGGAAATCCTCGAATGCACTAACTCTGGGCATACAACACATTAGAACAAATAACAGAAGATTTTTATAAATATCATAATAATGTTACATCAGAGTACATCGAATAATAATAATACAATAGAAGATTAATTTACAGTAAGCTTAATATAATGCAGCGGAAATGAATAAACTAGCACAGCGGAAGACTATCAATGCTCTAGACACAGCTTTAAACTTCAATCCAGATTCCTGCTTAATATATCTGCAAAATAAGCTATTCGACTGCCCGTGTGGAAAATAGGGCACCCGAGTTTGCAAAGTGAAACAAACCACGAGTCAGTCATGGGACTGGTATGAGAAATCTTTCCTAACTTATCTAACAATATGGCTAATCACAGAACCACGCCGCTAACGCGGAACGGGTTTACTCCATTGGATTGCCTGTGCATAAATTAAATAAAAATTTTATTCAAAACAACGCAATGCTTTTTAGAAAAATGAAATCATTATAAGACTCAAGTCCCATCACATAACGCAATGCAAACCGGAGGACAGAGTTTTACCTTATAATGATCAAACATGCTTGATACGTAAAAAATAATATTTTAATATTATTATTAGTGTCTAATCAGTTTTAAAATACTTTAAAGTAAATGTATCACTCCTATATGGCATAGCTACCATATACTATGTCGCCATATATAGGTTTAGAATCAAAACCATAATGTCGTATTGGAAATTGGTTTTCCATCATGAGTCAAGGTTAGGGACGATCTCCTTACCGATTCGAGATAATCTAGCAAATGTCTCAGGATCATACCTACGGGCAACCCTTGGATCCTGCAGGGCCGGTCCACAAATACTTTAGTGGATTAGTTATGCCTGAACACACGCTTCCCGGTCCTATTGAACCTATAAATTGGTCACTATCGACCAATATAACTGAGGCCTCGTAATCTATCATCCACATAAGTAAAATGTCAGGGCTTGCAAAAATCTGATACCACTTCTAGCTAGAAAGAAACGTGTGCACTCCATGCATTCCCTTGTCCCGTTTCTGACTCTTACAGGGGTGTGAGACTTGCGAAGTAACGCTACACACAAAGCTATGCCTAAACAGGCCATGCTTTGATTATCAACCACAAGGCTCTGCTTTTCAACAAAATCCTTGATCATTTGCATCTTGGCATGCCATATTGACAATTCACGCCATGCGATCAATAACTATCAATATATAACCTCTGAGCTCATGCGTCTCAGAGAAGGGTGTTAAGCAAGAGAATAAATTCTCCGCCACCAAACAGATATATGTTAAATAGACATCAATTCAAATAGAATGAATTCAATGTCAGACACACATCCATTTACAAGTCCGTTCAAGGTCTGAAAGAAATCGGAGACACCTTATTTCTCGTCCCGTATGTCCAATACGGAAGAGAGGTGCTCGCTTATCCGAAAAATCAACAAGTACGTCCGGACAACTACCACTTTAACCCTTTACTGGGAGCTACCCAATGTCGGGTATCAGTAGTCATCCATTCGATGTGAAGATCACCGGTCTTCAATCACCGTCTTCAAAATCTTCGATTTAAATCGTCATATAATTATCTGAAATGAGATTGAACTCGGTCTTTTCAAATAATTCTCGCATATATAATTTAAACCATTTCATATCGTTAATATTATTTTATAACGATTTATCGCTATTTTTGTTTATAGAAAATAGTCCAATTTAATTTAATGATGCTTCGGGTCAATAGGCGGCTCTGGCGCTGTTTTTATCAAAATTTGATTTACACATATCTCGGAATCTAACCATTGGATTTAAAAAAAAAAATATATCATCGGAAAGATCTTCCCAAAGAGGTCCTAACAGTTCCAATTTTGGGAAAATCCGACGGTCGGATCTTTCGGTATAATCGTTTAAAGTTATGATTCCAAAACGCGGACTACCATATGCGATTCATTTTATTTTAATTTTAATTCATATATATAAAATTATATATAAATACAAACCATTCGACGATTCCACTAACGTGTTTAACATGCCAAATAAAAGAATGTTTTATTGGCATATAATATCTACATATTCATAATGTCAATTAAACATGTATTTTATTTACATAACAATTGAGCTAATGACAAATAGAAAGCTAATTTTTATTTGTATTTCTATTTTTAACTTTAATAAATAAAAAGAAATATTTTATTTGTATATAGTTTCAATGCATGTTTTGACAATAAAAATAATTCTTTAACTTACATACAAATTCTAATGTATGCTGTGGTAATAAAAAAAATGATTCTTTAATTCACATACAAATTCTAATGTATGTTTTGACAATAAAAATAATTTCTTTAACTTACATACAAATTGAATGTATGTTGTGACAATAAAAATGATTTCTTAATTAACATACAAATTCTAATGTATGTTGTGACAATAAAAATGATATCTTAATTAACATATAAATTCTAATGTATGTTGTGACAATAAAAATGATTTCTTGATTTACGTACAAATTCTAATGTATGTTTTGACCATAAAAATAATTCTTATGTTGGCATACAAACTCAATTTCAACAAAATGCTTAAAAAGTGGTACATTCATTTTTGTTGACAATTCTATTTCAAAAAAATGATAAAAAGTGATAATTTCATTTTGTTAACAAATCTAGTTTAACAAAATGAACATAAGTGATGATTGCATTTATGTTGACGATTCTAGTTCGACAAAATGATTACAAGAGATGATTTCATTTTGTTAATAATTCTAGTTTAACAAAATGAATACAATAGATAATTTCATTTTTGTTGGCAATTCTAGTTCAACAAAATGACTTAAAAGTAATTATTCATTTTTGTTGACAATTCTAGTTCAACAAAATTAATATTTTTTGTACTCAAACACAAATCTATTTAACCAAAATGTTATTTTTGTTATAACTCCGATCTATTTAACAAAAATGTAATTTTTGTTATAACTCAAATCTATTTATCCAAAATGTAATCTTTGTTTTCAACCATCATATTTTAACAAAATTTAAATCTTTGTTTCAACTAATATATTTTGACAAAAACATACATTTTGTTTCAACTAATATGTATTGACAAAAATATATATATTTTTTGATTCAACTAATTTACTTTGACAAAAATGTAAATTTTTGTTCACCAATTATATTTTTACAAAATGTGTATTTTGTTTCAACCATTATATTTTGACAAAATATACATTTTGTTTTCAACTAATCTAATTTGTCAAAAATGAGTATTTTGTTTCAAATATATTATTTGACAAAAATGAATGTTTCAACTATACTATTTTGACAAAAATGAATGTTTTTGTTTCAACTATACTATTTGACAAAAATGAATGTTTCTGTTTCAACTATATTGTTTGACAAAAATGAATGTTTTTGTTTCAACTGTACTATTTGACAAAAATGAACGTTTTTGTTTCAACTATACTATTTGACAAAAATGAATGTTTTTGTTTCAACTAAACTACTTTGACAAAAGTGAATATTTTTGTTCAACTAAACTATTTTGACGAAAATTAATTTTTTTGTTCAACTAAACTATTTTGACAAAAACAAGTATTTTTGTTCAACTAAACTATTTTGACAAAAATGAATATTTTGTTCAACTAAACTATTTTGACAAAAATGTATATTTTGTTTAACTATAAAAAAAAATGATAATTTTTGTTTCACTATTTTCTTACAACAAATGTCCTTGTTATTTCAACTATTTTGTTACAACAAAAATGTCCTTTTTATTTCAGCTATTTTGTTTCAACAAAAATGTCCTTTTTATTTTAGCTATTTTGTTACAACAAAAATGTCCTTTTTATTTCAACTATTTTGATTTGATAGAAATGAAAATTTTAATTTAACAATTATATTTTGATAAAAATGATAATTTTAATCCAATTAATATATTTTGATAAAAATGAATATTTTTATTTCAACTAATGTATTTTGACAAAAATGAATATTTTATCTCAACTAATGTGTTTTGACAAAAAATGTACATTTTGTTTCAACTGATGTGTTTTAACAAAAAAATGTACATTTTGTTTCAAGTAATGTGTTTTGACAAAAATGAACATTTTAATCCAATTATTTTAATTTGACAAAAACGATAAATTTTGTTTGACTCGACTCTAATTTAACAAAGATGTAAATTTTTTATTCAACAAATCTGATAAACAAAATGATAATTTTGTTTAACTATTTTCTAATTAACACAAATGTTAAATTTAAATCCAATTCTCTAATTAACACAAATCTAATAAATAAAATGATAATTTTTATTTAATCCAATTCTCTAATTAACACAAATGTTAATTTTTTTTTAATTCAACAAATCTAATAAACAAAATGATAATTTTGTTTAATCTATTTACTAATTAACACAAATGTTAATTTTTTTCAGATCTACATAACACACCAATCACAGATCAAATCATGTAATCAATCAACAGAATATTACAACATATGAGTAATACCACAATTATGATTAATAAATTTTAACTATATAATAAAAAGAATAGAATTTCTCACCTTGATCGGTTTCAGAAGTAGTTTAATAATGACGGTTTTAACAAAATTAAACAAGTATTTAATTTTATTAGAAATTCTAGTTGTTTCTCTTTTTGTCCAAAGCTGTGCCATCACATAGATCTCGTTTTTTGATTCCAACGCAATTCATTTTGTTCGATTTCATTTCTGTATGAGAAAGTTATACAATTTTGAACATTTGATTCATAAATTAACTAATAATAATAATCCACCTTGTCGTTCCTTCATACCGCGAAAACCCAAAAGCTCAAATCCAAAATCGCAGCCCTCCTCAAGCCTATTGGACACCATCAAACCACACCACGTCGGAGCCATTGGAGAGCACACCCAACGCCAGGAGGCGCAGCCCACTCGGTTGCCTCAGGCGTCGTGTAGCTCCCTATGAACGTCAGCCCTTTGAGGCCCATTTTCTTCCTGTTCGCCTCATGAGATCTGATTACCTCCTTACAGAACTTAAGAACTCACATTGCTCATTGATTTTTGTATTTGAATCATTAACCAATTCGTGATATATAGAGAGAAATTAGCGAATGAATTTTGGAGGATTCTGGCCATTGAAGAAGAAGGGGGCGGCGGCCTGGGTATTAGAGAATTAGGGTTTGTCTAATTTTTGGGGTTATTTGCAATAAAGTATTATTAAATTTCCTAGTTTGTAAAAAAACCATTAATTCTCATTAGCTCCAAATTCAGCCCAACGAGAGTTGCACCTAGCCAAATGCCCCCTTCCGGACACAATGAGCTAGGTCTCATCAGACCATTCGATCGTTTTCAGTTTGTGAGACGACCCGAAATCCCCCTTACGGGAAATCACGGATTGTACTAAGGACAAGCCACATCGGAACGCAAACAGAAGAACATTTCATTGTTTATTACAATAATTCCATCAGAATACAAGAATATTACAGAGTATGAATAAATATTACACAAAAAATATCAGAGATTTAAATTACATTTAAATACATCGCAGCGGAAAAATAATACAATACACAACTGAAAGAGATATACAGATACAGAGTTTTCCGGATATCGTTCCAGCTGTAAACTAGGTTCCTGTGAATATAAATCTGCAAAACCAAAACTACTAGCTGCCCATGTCAAAATATGGGCACCCAGAGTTCAGGTTAAAACAATAAACTCCAGGTCAGTCATGTGACTGGTGTGAGAACTAAAACAGTTATTTAAATCTTTACTTTGAATCAGATATATCAAGGGACCACGCCATGTAACACGGAACGAGTTTCCTCCCAAGAATACCAGTGCATATAACAAAACAGCGCAATGCTTTTTTGAAATATTGAAGCTATTATAAGGCCCAGGTCCCATCACACAATGCAACGCAAGCCGGAGGATAGGGTTTACCCTTATAATGACCAAACATGCTTGGTATGTTAAAACAAATCATTTGATACTATTATACGTGCATAGTGTATAAAACAACTTCAATCATAAGTATCAATCATAGACGGCATGGGAACCATATATCATGTCGCCAATACTAGGCTCTACAATCAAAACCGCAAAGTCGCGTATTGGAATTCCATCTGTGAACCGAGGCAAAAGATAGTCCTCACCGAATTCGAGACTGTCTAGCCCGAGTCTCAGGCAAGTACACTGTCAAGCCTTTGGATCTTCAGGGCCGGTCCACTGATGTGGATTAAAATGCCTGAGTACCGCGTTTCCCCGCCCTTTGGGGCGTAAATGAGCCAAATGACTCCATCGGCTCCACATAGTCACCGATATATCCTAGGCGCCTCGCAATCCAACAACCACACAGGTGAAAATAATATAAATGTCAGAGCTGGTTGGTCACTGACACCACCCTAGCTAGAAGGAAACGCATGTCCTCCCGAAGGTCCCCTCCCGTTTCTGGTTCACAACCGGGGTGTGAGGCTCTCGAATCAACGCTACACAAAGCTATGCCACATAGGTCGTGCTTTGATCATCAACCACAAGACTTTGCTTTTCAACAACAGCCTTGCTCATTGCCACTTAGGCATGCCACACAGAGAGTTCACTCCATGCGATTGATATCCATCAATATATAACCTCTAAGCTCGTACGTCTCAGAGAAGGGCGTTAAGCAAGAGAATAAATTCTCTACCTCCAAACAGGTATATATTTAATAGAAATCAATCACACAGAATAAAATCCAATGTCAGAAACACAGTCCATTTACAAGTTCGTTCTGGGTCTGAACGAAACCGGAGGCACCTTGTACCTCGCATATCCATCGATCTCCAAGTACGTCTGGACGATCACCAACTGATTCCCTCCTCTTGGGTGTACAGCCCAATCAAGATCATCAGTAATTATCCAAACGATCGATGTGAAGACCTCCGGTCTTCGACCACCATCTTCATCCTCGACACATCGTTGAATCAGTTATTCAGAATGGGATAAACCCGGTCTTTCTGAATAACCCGCGTATATGATAAACAAGTGTTACACAAACACAACATACGCCTCATTCCAATACATAATATTCTTTTATTCAAATATTCTTATACTTTGGGAAAGGTTCAGATTAATTTTGTCAAAGATAAATTCTTTAAATTTATTCTTTAATCTTCTTTTGAATATCAATTCAAACCAAATTATTGTTTATCCAAACTAGTCGGGATTAGTGAACCCTACCGAAGTAATCACTTGTCAAATTTCCTAACCCCAACCTATTCATCCCATGAAGTAAAACTGGTCATACTTCATATCTAACACTATAGTGTTATCGGTAAATTCAATTACCATTTCACGTTCAAATCTAATTAAAGATTTAACTATCGCCTGGAGCAAAACTGGTGATACTCCATTCTCGATCATTTCAATCTAATTAAAGATTCATTAAAACTCCACTTGTTTTAGTCTTCTCAAAATCACTATCAATGATTATTTAACTTGGGAAATCATATCCTGTCTTTAACTAGGTTAAAGAACCAATGTCATTTAAAACACGGTTTGCGATAAACCCAAAATCACATTCTATTCCATCAGCCTTTAACCGTAGATTAGCAAGTGAACAATTCCCCAAGTATTAACCCCGAAGGCCGAAACCAACATCAGATCAATACCCAGGAAACCATTCAACTTGACTAATCTCCAGTTAGTTTTTGATTTTCTTAACTCCATTGGGTCTAAGAACAGTATTATTAAAGATACCGTTCATGACAACCCAAAATCACATTTGATATTAAATACAAGGCTCTGAACAATATCGGCTTATATTCAGTATCAAATTCTACGACCAACAATTATCGTATTGGAAATAATGATATTGATATATCTTTCAAATTTCCATAATAATATCTGTATAATCACGAAATCCAACATCGAAATATTCCAAAGAAAATTTCGATTCACATCCATTCCAATTCAATTATTGGAAATTCTGGTTATTTTCAAAACCATTTCAAATCCAATTTATTTATTTTAAAAATAAATGGAATTATAATTCTAGTTCAAAACTAGTTCATTTCGATAAAAATCTATTTTTTTATTTTCAAATATCGAATTTTTCATCCCAATTCTTTCCAAATCATTTCTTATGATTTTACACAAATTATTACTATTTTTAATAATTTTATCAAGGCCCATATAGTCGATTTCCATAAACGACCATCAAACTGCACTTACAACGACCATTTCCAAATTTGATTTGGACATAATTCCAAATCCAACCATTCGATTTCAAATCTCTAATATTCTTTAGAAAGCTCTTTTTGATACGAACCCAACGGTTCCGACTTCAAAAGAATCCGACAGTCGGATCTCCCGCAATATCCATTCGAAGTAAATGGTCGAAATTCGTGAACTGCCGCAGTGCGTTCTATTCAGGCCATTATATATATAACTTATATATTTTGTCGATTTCCTTTCAAAACGTATTTTAAAAACCGTTTTAAATTCGTTTTCAAAATGATTTCAACTTCATATTCAATTGCTAATCAAAATTGAATATTCCATATCATCAATATATAAATGATAATATTTTCAAAACATTCGATTTTGAAATCAATTCCTTTTCGACATTCATTATAAAAATGAATAAAATCGATATGAATATCGTTCGCGTCAAAATGGCGCATCTTTAATCAACACGGCTTTATATATTTCAATAACTTCGTTATTCTATTCAACAAATGAATATTTTCTTCAACACATGAATATATATTTATATTCAACACATGAATATTTATTCCATTCAACACATGAATTTTCATCTATTCAACACACAAATATATATATTCTATTCAACACATGAATTTTTATTCTATTCAATATATGAATTTTTATTCTATTCAACACATGAATTTTTATTCTATTCAACACATGAATTTTTATTCTATTTTCCAAATTGGAATGAGACCCACTCAATTACCATATAATGTTATTTATATGGATTTTATACAACGCATGTATATAATAGCAATGATAAATAATCAACCATCATCCAAAGTGCACCACACAACTGCATAAGCATTAAATATAAATAATTAACGCTTATACAGTCTGTCATCCCATCGGTCGACATACTACTAAACAATTGGGATTAGTGTATGTCAATATCAACCCAACACCCGTGTGGGGTTTCAAATCAACAAACACAGATTTTTATTTGTGCAGTTGGGTGATGTGTAAAATTTATCGTGCCAATCAATATCAATCAAATGGGTGTACATAAACAAACCGTCCGATTTGTTTATAATTATTTATTTTATATACACGTTAAAAATTATATTTTTTAACTATAAAATATTTTCAGCTATAAAATATTTTACTCTATTCCACTTCACACAATCCACTTTCACAACACATCAATTAAACACACAAGTCATCCATGGCCTGTGGACGACGGGTGTCGAGTGCTACTATGCACCGTCTGCATCCTAGTATATATTTCAACTAGAAAACAAATTAAAAGTGAGAAGTTCTCACCGATTAGCTAAACCAAACACCATGACTCTTCATATGTAGAAATCTTTGCCGTGCTCGCCTTTTGTCACTTTCGTTGTCCGTATCCACTACATATATAAAAATCACGTCTTTATATTGTTGCTATATATATAAGTCATATTTTAATAACTACGCTATATGGATAAAAATCACATTTTTATACTGCTACTATATAGATTAAATTCTATTTTTATACCACTACTATATAGATAAAAATTCTGTTTTTATAACGGTGTTCATATAATAAAGATCATATTTTTATCACGCTAACTTCATAATAAAAATTATATTTTTATATCGTTCCTCTTCTAATAAAGATTATATTTTTATATCGCCACTCATATAAAAATCACATTTTTATATTTTCTAGTATATAAAAATCATATTTTTATATTCCCTATTATATAAAAATCATATTTTTATCATGCTATAGTATAAACAAAAATCATACCTTTACATCGCTATCGTACATCTAAAAATCTCCTCTTGCTTCATGATAAAAATCTCGCCTTTTATATAATTAAAGATCGAACCTCTTCTCTAATTAAGAATTAAACCTTTATCTATAAAAATTGAAACTTTATAATCAATAAAATAAAATAAAAATTTGATTTCACATAAATACTAAACAAAACTGATTTCTAAATTTATAAAGCTAATTATATTAAATATAAAGTAGAAAACTAACATTTTTATTCAATTCTTTCGAAGGACGGGCCCGCATTCGACCGTTGGTGGTTGAGGATGGTGGGACCAGAGTCGGGGACTGGGGCAGTCTTCAGGTGGTCGGGGCGGCGCTGGGCAGTCGCCGGAGGTGGGTTTTGGGGTCTCGCGGGTTTTGGTGGGGGCGCAATTGGAAGGAGGAGAGGAGGAAGAAGGGGATTGACGCGAGGAGGAGGAGGTAACGGGGAAGAGGAGGCTCCGCCGGAGCTGCGGTGGCGTGGGGCCCATCGTGCGGCGGCGCGATGGTCAACCGGTGGCGATGTACAATTAGTTTAGGGTTTTTTTCTTTTTTTTTCTTCTGTATAAATCGATTTGGAGGAAGGGAGATAATGGGGGGGTTATTAATTTTATTTATTTATATTTTTTCCCAAAAAGCAACTTTTATTTTCGAACTCGAAATCGAACCCACCGACTATCGTCCGTACCTAATTACCCCTATTCCGAACACAATGGGATATGTATCATAAGCCAGTTTGGCTGTTTCGATCGGTTTCCGTCAAATTGAAAATATAAATCTATATATTGAATTTGAACACACACTTCAATTTACCAGGGCCACACACGGACTCTAAAAATTCCCGAAAAATATTTTCTAGCTAGGTATTGACGATACGGTCCTAACAAAACTAATTTCATCAAATTATGAGATCTTTTGAAAAATGGCCATTTTCTGGTCGATCGAAATTGACTGAAACTGTCAAAACACGTTTTACTTCGCCACACTCACATATTGATTCAGAAAATTATGAATTTTGGAATCTAGCAATAACTTGACATCACGGATCCAACAAAAGTGGTTTTGTCGAAAACAAAGGTAGTTTGCAAAATTTCCATTTTAAGGGCCAGAATTCCATAGCGACTATTCTGAATTTTCATCTGGGCTTAACTTTTTATCCCCACTATGAAATTTCAATTTTTCGAATTCGTTGGAAAGATATTCTCAAATAGATTCTAATATTTTTGGTTTCGCTAAAATCCAGTTTATTTTGAATCCTGTACATTCATTTGAAATTTGAAATCGAATTTTCGAACTGCCGCGCCATTTTCAATTCCTTTTTAATTAAAATAAAATATTTATATTCTAACGACGATTCAAATAAATATATACGTTCTAATCTATTCAAAATAAATTTCTCGTCGCTATTATTCAAAATAAATCATTTTTAACATTCAAAATTGCCAAAATAAAATTTTAAATTGGCTCAGATTTCAAGATTATTACAGTTTGTTTTCTTCAAATTAAAATTACCAAGGCCACATACGGACTCCAAAAATTCCCGAAAAATAAATCTAGCTATGTTTTGACAATATGGTCCTAACAAAATTAATTTCATCGAATTTGGAGACCGTTGAAAAATGGCCTTTTTATCGGTCGATTAAATTCAATAGAAATTGACCAAATACGTTTTAATTTACTACGCTCACATATTAATTCCAAAAATTGGAATCTTGCAATAATTTGACATTCTAGATCCAACCAAAGTGGTTTCATCGAAAACGGAGGTCGTTTGCAAAATGGCTATTTATACGGGCTATATATTATATTAAATTCTATAGCGACTATTCTGAATTTTAAACTGGGCATAACTTTTGATTCCCGCTATGAAATTTCAATTTTTCAGATTCATTGGAAAAATATTTTAAATAGATTTAAATATTTCTGGTTTTACTAAAATCCGATTTATTTTGAATCCTATATATTCAGTCAAAGTTCAAATTCAAATTTTCGAACTACCGTGCTAATTCTAACTCCTTTTATAATTAAAATAAATATATTCATTCTAACTTCAATTTAAATAAAATTTTAATCGTAATTGTTTAAAATAAATTATTTTAAATATCCAAAATTCATTAAAATTCTAAAAAAAAAACTTAAATTGGTTTCAAAATTTCGGGTTGTTACAAATAATATAAATGGAATAACGGCTAAGCCTTTTAAATTCCATATATAGTAATAGTCTTCCTCCATAGAAGCTCACTACGATTATCACTAAATCGAATTCCATTCAATTCCAATTTTATATATTAAATTGGAAAACTTTAATTTGGAAAATTTTCATTAAATCATAATAAAAGATTTATATATTCCATATCATATTTCACTGTTAATCGGGTTAAAGAACGAATGTCTTTGAAAACATAGTTAACAATAAACCCAATTCACATTCCATTTCATTCCAATTAATAAATATAACTGGTACTCTAATAATCTTAACTAAAATATTTATTCTTTTCACACGGGGTTATAGAATAGTGTTACTTAAGACACCATTCACGTCAAACCTAAAATCCACTTTGATATTAAATATAAGGCTCTAAACAGTAATTATATTAGCTTACATTCAATATCAAATTCCGAAACCAACACATATCATATGGGCAATAACGATATATTTTTATCTTCCAAATTCCTCCATAATATCCGTATAGTCACGGAATCTAATATAGAAATCTCCCGAAGATGATATCTATTCAAATCCATTCCAATTCATACATTGGAAAATTCTAGTAAGATTAAAACCATTGACAAATCCAATTTGTTTAAAAACGTTGGATTATCTTTCTAGTTAATAACTAGTTCATTTTGGTAAAAATATATTTTATCTTTACAAACGTGGAATTTTTCATCCAGAATCTTTTCAAATCATTTATTATGAATTTACACAAATTATTAATATTTTTAATAACTTTATCAAGGCCCCATACAGTCGGTTGCCAATAACGGCCACCGAACTGCATCCATAGCGACCATTTCCAAATTTGATTTGGACATGATTCCAAATCCAACTGTTAGATTTCAAATCTCTTATATTCATTGGAAATTGGTTTTCGATACAAACCCAATGGTTCAAAGGTTTTAGGAGAATCCGACGGTGAGATCTCCCATAAGGTCAAGTCGAAGTCGATGGTCAAAATTCGCGAACGGTCGCAGCGGGCACATTCTATTCAAGCCATTAATATATAATATATATTTCGTTAAAAATGTATTTTATAAATTCGTTTTAAAAACAATTCCCACTTTCATTTCCATTTTAAATCATAATTGAATACTCCTTATCGTTATAACATTTAAATGGTAATATTTTCAAAATATCATATTTTGAAATCATTTCCTTTATGATATTCATTATAAAAAAATGAATAAAATTGATATAAAAATAGTTCACGTTAAAATGACGCATATCTAATCAACATGGCTTCACATATTTCAATATTTTCGTATCCATCCAAAATCGGACATCAAATTCACATTTTAATCCTTTACTGAACATTATTTTAAAATATTCGTTATTTTTAAATTGGAATCAAACCCAATCAATTACTATATATTGTTAGTTATATGGATTTCATACATCACATGTACACAAAAACAATGATAAACCAACATCCATCATCCAGAGTGCATTACACAACTGCGTAAGCATTAAATATAAATAATTAACGCTTATAACAGTCTGTCAACCCATCGATTGACATACAAATAAACAATTGGGATTAGTGTATACCAAATATCATCCCAATACCCATGCGGAGTTTCAACCAACAAATACTGAATATTATTTATGCAGTTGGGCGATGTGTAAAATTTATCATCCCAATCAATGTCATTTAAATGGGAGTACATAAATAAATCGTTTGATTTGTAAATAAATATTTATTTTCGTTTCAGGAGAATTTTATGCCTTTCATATATACATTAAAATTTATATTTTTAATAATAAAATAATTATTTCAACACTTGACTATTTTATATAGTTCATACATTCACTAAAAATGATATTTTTATTTTTCAAACATTTTATTCAACACATGAATATTTCATATAGTTTATTTTAGAAAATTTCGGCATTATAACGGCGCGATATTAGAACCAGAATAATGTCTAGCATTATCCCTCTCCTGATACTGGATCGTGCCATACATAATAATCAATCCATCGAAATAAATCAACCACATTCAATATACCATAATCAATCAATTTCACCATAATTCAATCCAAACAAACATCCATGGTTTGTACAAAAAGTAGTGTCAGGAGCCACTAAGCCCTGTCTGCAACCTAATATATATTTAGCTGTAAAATAATTTAAGTGAGAAGGTGTTTTCACATTGGGATCCACTCCGCCACGCTTTTCTGATGTTCTGATTTGTTGTTCTCATTCTAGAATTTGCAGACGAACTCCGATCTTCACATGTTCTTTTTTCTTAGCTTAACGCGCCATTCTGGACAACTTTCGCGTAGTGGCCTTTCTTCCGAAAATGCTCCAATTCGCCATATTTTGTGAAAAGACATAAATCGGACAGTAGATTTTGGATGCCCTTTCTAAACAACAACTCCGCAATCCAAAATATGGCTTCCATATACTCAAATCGAAGAGAAAATCATGCTCTTTGATTTTGGCACTGTGGAGTTTTGGCTAGAAGCTCATGGCTGGGGAGTTATTGAGTCGGGAAGGTCAGGGGGTTAAATGTAAAACAGGAAATTTGCAAAGGTCGAATTTTCCAAAGGAGGGGGACACGTGGTCAGCGATGGAGGGTCGGGGGAGGTCACGTCGGTGGTGGCCGGTGATGGCGGGGGTGGTGGAGGCTGTGCAGTGGGGTCTGGTGGTTAGGATTCGCTGGTTTTCAGAAGAGAGGGGGAGAGAGAGGAAGGAGGAGAGGAGGGGTGGCGACGGCTATCAGAGGGAGGCGCGGCGGCGATCCTCCAATTTGGCGACACGGCGTTGGGGCCATAGGGCGACGACGTCGAGGCTTGATCGGTTTTTTTCTTTGTGTTAAATGAGAGAGAGGAAAGGGGGGTTACACTTTATATAATTGTAACGAACTGGGATTTTCGACTCCGAAAATCAACACAAAACTACAATGTTGACTATTCAGACATCGGAAATACCTAATCATTAATAGAAAGAAGTTAGAGGGTGAGAATAGATAAGATAGAAAATTAGAATAGAAGAAGAAGAACACAATCAGAGTAAACACGAATCTCATAGCGGAACGAATAAAATATAATATATAACACAACTTTGCAGTAAAACAGTATAACAACATTATCAGAGTACAACACTTACACATAGCGGAAATAACAATAGCTATATAATCCTAAAGCCTCCAGCTTCAAGCTCCTCTAAGTATATCTGTAAAGACCTGAACTACTTGACTGCCCGTACAAATTTAGGTACCCAAGAGTTTAGGGAAAAACAAAACAAAATAAACTCTGGGTCAGTCATGGGACTGGTGTGAGTAAATTCAAATCATTTGGTTTAACTTTTCAAAATCCTTTTCAAAAGAAAAGATAATCGTAAGACCAATCTACACATAAACACGGACGGTTTTTACCTTACGATAACCCAAAACAGTTTTTGAAATCAATACTTCTCTAATATTATAATAATGTCTAATCACAAGTAATTAGAATCTAACAGAATGCTTGCATCTCACGCTCCACATATATAGTATACAAACAAAACCGCGGGCGCTTATTGGAAATTGGATTCCGACTATGACAAGGTACGGGACCACCTGCCGATAGTGTATCTCTAGAGGCGAATACACTAGGTTCAACTAGAACATCTTGCAACCTGGCCGACACATGACCGACCACTCATTTCGCTTGAGTGTATCGAATGTATATCACCAACGGTTGGGAGCTACCCACCGTATCCAAAAAAGGGACAACATCGATAATAGATAAAAGAATGAAATGGATTTTCTCTAGATAGGTGATATACACCCTGATGGGAGCGACTCACTTTGCCATGCTGCCTGCCCGATTTCTGTCATCTCCCGGTTGATGAGGCTTGAGGTCATAACGTGTCTTAGATACACCTGACCACCATTCACTTTGAATGCCACATAGTCATACCCGCCAAATCACACATTGATTTCCCCAAAAATACCACGGGTATAAAGCTAAGAGAAACGAATTCCTCCGCCACCAAACGAAAGTACGTTTGAAGAGATCAACTTATGCGATCCGTTAGATATACTCTGTCAGACATTTGTCCATTCACGTTTGTCTTGGGACTGGACAAACCGAAGGCACTATTCTGTAAACAGGATAGCCCTTGCATAACTCCGTCTTCAATTATCTTTGTCATATTTAATCGCAACGCTAACGTCCATACAAAGTGGTTTTCAGATAATGAATCTAATCCCGGTCTCTCCGTATTGACGATGGAAAAATGGTCGAAAACTTCGACAGTCGATGATTTAACTATCAAAGAAAAACAGGTGTACAACCAACGATCTTATTTCTAGATAGAAATTCGATCGATCAATCATAAATCAACATTAATCTCCTTTAATTTAATTTATCATTTATTTATTCATTTCCCATTTCTATATAGTCAACATTTCTTCTTTTCTAAATTTAGGAAATATACGTCATCAATCATTGGAAAACATTTCCATATCTGTTTCACATATCGCTGTCATTTCGGTATTCTTTCTCATCAACATTTCATTTTCTATGATTAGAAAATATCTCTGATTTATATTTGGAAAAATGTTTCCAAAGTTTATTCATCTGATTTAAACAGATGTTTAAATAAAACATCACTAAGCCAATTCAATCCATTACACTCATTAACTAAATTCACTAAATCAACCTTCACTATCGAACCTTACCCAACCTTGAGCTAAAAACAAAGTCAATCAAGTTGGGGTATAATTACCTCTCAGACCTTAACTGAACAACATTTCTAACCTCGAAATAGACAAAGTTCACCTTTTAAATCTTTAACAAACTTTCTTACGTAACTCGGATCCTATTTACGAATCCCTTTCTTTATTTTAAAACATTGATTTTAACTATAGCGTTATAATTCCTTTCTTCTTAAATATCTAAATTCAAAATGTAACTTTTATTCCTTAATTTAACTAAATAATGAAACCACTAATCTATTAATAAACAAGAAAATCTTGATTAAACCGGAAAGCAAATATTACTTTCCCGAATTCGATATAATCGAATTCAGTGTATAATTCTCTTTTTCGTATAATCTCTATTCAATAGCTCCTTCTTCGAAAAACTATATTCGATTAACTCTCTTTGAATAATTTACATTCGATTAATCTCTCTTCGAATAATTTACATTCGATTAATCTCTCTTCAAATGTTTTACAATCGATTAATCTCCCTTAATTATATTCGAATAAACTATTTCGAATAAATTTTTTTGATTAACTCATCTTATATAACTCCACTTATTTAACTCCTATCTAATAACTGATATTCGATTAATTCATATTCGAATAACTATGTCTGTTTAAACTTTATTTCGAATGGCTAATATTCGATTTAACTCCATTCGCTTCACTCTAGATCGCAGAGATCACAATGGTTATGCCTGATTCCCTCAGGAAACATCCGACCGCCGTAGGCTATCTGTAGCCCTGCGATTTACGCTAGCAGTCGTACGAAATGGCGACTCATCCTAAATAACTATGTTTGACTAACTCTATCTCAAATAACTATATTCGATCAATTCAAATTTAATAACTAATATTCAATTAACTCTACTGATTTACTCTAACTGGTTAACTCTAACTGATTAACACCAATCAGTTACTCTAATTCGACTAACTCTTCGTCCATATTCAGTTTCAAATATGGATATCGAAATCGATTCTTACTTCTCTATATAAGTCCTGACCTATATATCCTATTTATCCAATGATAAACATTTTATTTAATTTATAAAATATTATTTATAAATTTATCTTCTACACTTGTCTGTTAAAATAGATTTCTATCAAAAATCTACTTTAAATTCATATTCTATTATACCCTGCACGAAGCACGGGTCTAAACTTTCCTAGTGTAAAATTCTCTTCTTATGCACTTCTTCATTTTTCAAGTATTTCCTTTTATAATCTATTTATTTTCTAAATAAATATTACTTTTATTTTATTTATCAAATGATAAATATTCCTTTTATAAAATCCTTTGATTTTATATTATGTTGTTTCTAATATACACTTTTAAAAGATCTTGTTTATTTTCTAAATAATATTTCCTTTACTATTTGTTATACAAATATTTCCCTTTTCTATTTGTTATACAAATATTTTCCTTTTCTATTTCTTTGATTTTATAGTTATTTTCTTTTATAAAATCCTTCTATATATAAAATCCATTGATTTTATATAAATAATTTATTTTCAAATATACTTTGAATATCCCCTTTTCTTCCCATCCCAGTATTTCTCATGGTATTTAAAATATCAAATGACAATGATAGATATCAATCAAACCCATAAAACAAACAACATATTGTATATCGCATCATATCTCAAAATATATGAAAAACAGTAAAATAAATGTTGAGGAACGTAGTTGGGTCCCTTCGACCTGTTTCCCTGCATCCACAGATGTTAAACAATAAAATTAACATCAATTTCATTTCACTATGAGGTATTCTGCAAAACAGAATCAATATTTGATTAATGATTTAATCTATATCATTATCTATATTTTCAATCAACTGACTAGCAGTTCAACCAAACAGCCAACACATAGCAAACAACTATCATTTATAAATTCTAAAAAATATTTTATAAAAATATAAACTGAGCAGAGTTAGTGAGATTACTCGCATTTGCCGATCATCGTTAATAACGATAACCATCGCTTGATTTGATTCAGCCGGACAATTTATTTTGCTATAAATTGTATCGAGCTCCGATGGACTTCCAGTCAGTTCCATGTTGTAGCCACCGTCCTTACGATCCCAACGGATCTTGTTTCGTCCAATTCTGATATCGTATGGCGAAGATATGACTTAACAAGTTATATGTGCATTTAAATTAAATAAAACATGGATTAATTCATTAACGGGCCTTAACCTCTAATCCTTGGCCTATCACCCCTTGATTAAACCCAGACCCGTATTATACATCATCTTCAACATTTCGATCGTGAGCTCCAGGGAAATTACTCCTCTATTTCCGCCGCTTCTTAGATCCCTAACTCCACCATCACTCAATCAATATTCATTCTGAAATCACCATTGATCTCCTCTTCTCAAACTCTCCTTCCCCATACCCTTCAGACCACACCCGAACTCAGGAGCAAAACCGCGTCGTCCCCATTACAGGAACCAGTGCGACACCTCAAACAATCAGAATATCCCAAATTTTGCCAAATTGATCCAAATTCCACCATAAACACAATACCAAGTTCAAAGATCAAGATTGGCGCCTCAAACACCCAAAATAGTTAACCCTAATACACGCTGGTTTACACAACAACGAATGAATTGGTTTCGCAATCATCAAACTTACACAAAAATGTAGAGGATCCATCAGTGATTTCAACGATGTTAGAATTTTGATTTTTAGGAACTTATCCTATTCGTTTTGGATTTATTTGCTCACCATTTTTTTTCTCGCTGTAAGCAAATTTAGCACGGCGGAAATTCTGTTGACTTTGGGAGGGTAAGAATTAGGGTTAAGGGATGTGCTATATTTATAAGTAGAAAAATATAATATTTTAATTTATTTTTATATTAGATTTTATTCAACCGCTACTTGTATCTGTCCTTAAAAATCCCTGTGATCAAACACGATACCCAAAAATCACGAAAACTGGCACGTAGCTACAGTTTGACATTAAGGTCCCAACGAAACAGGTTTCGTCGAATTCTGACTCCGTATGCTCACACAACGTATTTTTAACCATTGAAATACTGACTGTTTTCCACATTAAAATCCCGTACGGCCACATACTGACTTCTGAAATCACGATACTTGACATCTGACAATATTTTGACATTGCGGATCCAACAAAATTAGTTTCGTCGAATTCTGAGGTCGTTTGCAGAACTAGCTATTTTTAAAGCCCTAAATAACCCTTTTAAATGTATAAATATATTTAAAAACAATTAAATTTAATATTTAAAAATAAATATTATCGTATATATTCACAACAGAATATCATACAGCTCCAATGGGATTTATAACTCGATATTTCAAATCCAGTGTTACATTGATATTCGATTTATATTTAAAAATCCATTTTAAACTATAAATAAATCGATGTAAATTATAAAGGAATTCCATAACGACTTTTCAAAAATTTGATTTTGGAGATAACTCAAAATCTACATGACGAAATCTCGATTTTTCTCTTCCGCTAGAAAAATGTACTTCACCAGCTCCTAACGTTCCTCGTTTCACAGAAATCCGATTTAAAATGGACCCTGTACATTCAATTGAAGTTCAAATCACCAAATAACGAACTGCCGCGCCATTTCAAGCACGATTTTAATTATAATATAATTATACGTTCAAACTGTCGTTCAAATAATATATTCGTCATTCCAATTCAATTCCAACTGAATTATATATATTTTGAATTGTCTAGTTCACATTATATTGTCAGTTCAATATTTCTGATTATTTCAAAATTAAATATATATTATTTATTTTAATTAAATATTCAATATTATTTAATTAAACGACCATATAATTCTCTAAACCACTATTTAAACAATTAAATAAATTATTTATTATCCGGAGAAATACGGGTCGTTACATTCTTTTCCCCTTTAAAATAATTTCGTCCTCGAAATTGCTAAGGTAGAGAACAAACCTTATTGACTACTACAAATTTATTTGTTTACTTATCAATTTTAGTTTCAACAGAACTAATTTAATTTCAATTAAATATTTATTTATTCCTACTAACGAAAATTTTCAAAAATCCTGAAAATTTTCTAACACCCGAAATTTTCAAAAAATTTCGCCAGCACCTCCCATGTACCGGTCAATAGTTCAAACCCCAACTCGCCTCCCTGGCCTTCTCCAATCCAAAAGAAAATCAAACAGCCAAGCGGCTTGCCAAATCGGCCCATAAATCACCAAATCCATAAAAATAAACGTGTACCTTTTTGTCGGGCATATCATTAAATTCTTGCACTTTCTTCTACTCAATACCTACTGATCATATATCTATCTATACCAATCGATTTCCAATCAATTTCAATCAATCAAATCTCAACTCAATTATTCGCTTATATCCAAGCCAAATTCCATTTCAAGCCAAAGTTTCATTTTTTTGATTCCAACTCCTAACTCATCAATCCAATACCATTTCAGATTTTATCTCACAATCCAAAATCTGATTCTTCTTGATATATCATATCCAATTCAATTTACAGTTAATTGGTTTCAATTCAATTCATATTTGCTTTCACAAATTTATTTAATATGTTTTTAATTCATACTATCTTCCTAGGGATTTTAAACAGTTTAGCTCTTTCAAAAATCAAATATTCCTTTTCAGGATTCAAAACAACCTCCTTTTTCTCAAAACAATTCAAAAACAATCTCTTTGGTAGTAATCCATCACTTATAACTCGAAAATGAACACTGATGATGTGGCTAGCATCATCAGAGTTATTTCCCAGTGATCAAAGTGAGTTCAATACTATATCACTTATCAAAACCATATTTAAACACTTTCATTTTGAAATCTTTTTTTCTTCAAAATATCATTCACGATACTTGTAAATAATTTAAAATCTCCCAGAATTTTAAAATTCTCATATATTTGATCGAAATTCATTCACAAGCAATTTTCCATTTTTCTGGAACTTTAGTTCCATTTCTGATTTAGTTAATCTGCTTTTATATTATACGAACTTAAATTGGGTATTTATATAACCATTTCCATTATAATCAACCAACACATCCAAATACTATAATAATTCGAATATAAATATTTTCTTTATATGGAAATATACTTTGGGTAAAATTATCTCATTTGCCCTCTTTCAAAACATACTATGTCGGTTTATCGTACACAAGTGTTTGGTAGCCCCTATCGATACAGTGGATCAAACTGATTGACCAGAATTCACAAATTACTCAACCAATAAATCTCCGCAATAGAAAATCATTTTTATTCAATCTACAAATACATTAACTCGTATATATACACACTCAACTCAATTTAGGGTATTACTAACCCCATCTCTACAGAGTTATGCCACAGAGCCAAGGTAATCATTTAACCTTCAACTCTGATACCACCGTAACGAACTGGGATTTTCGACTCCGAAAATCAACAAAAAACTACCGTGTTGACTATTCAAACATCGGAAATACCTGATCATTAATAGAAAGAAGTTAGAGGGTGAGAATAGATAAGAAAGAAATTTAGAATAGAAGAAGAAGAACACAATCAGAGTAAACACGAATCTCACAGCGGAACGAATAAAATATAATATATAACATAACTTTGCAATAAAACAATATAACAACATTATCAGAGTACAACACTTACACACAGCGGAAATAACAATAGCTATATAATTCTGAAGCCTCCAGCTTCAAGCTCCTCCAAGTATATCTGTAAAGACCTGAACTACTTGACTGCCCGTACAAATTTGGGCACCCAAGAGTTTAGGGAAAAACAAAATAAAATAAACTCTGGGTCAGTCATGGGACTAGAGTGAGTAAACTCAAATCATTTGGTTTAACTTTTCAAAAGAAAAGATAATCGTAAGACCGATCCACACATAAACACGGACGGTTTTTACCTTACGATAACCCAAAACAGTTTTTGAAATCAATACTTCTCTGATATTATAATAATGTCTAATCACAAGTAAATAGAATCTAACAGAACGCTTGCATCTCACGCTCCACATATATAGTATACAAACAAAACCGCGGGCGCTTATTGGAAATTGGATTCCGACTATGACAAGGTATGGGACCACCTGCTGATAGTATATCCCTAGAGGTGAATACACTGGGTTCAACAAGAACATCTTGCAACACGGCCCACACATGACTGAACACTCATTTTTCTTGAGTGTATCGAATGTATATCACCAACGGTCGGGAGCTACCAACCGTCTCCCGAAAAGGGACAGCATCGATAATAGATAAAAGAATGAAATGGATTTTCTCTACATAGGTGATATACACCCTAATGGGAGCGACCCACTTAGCCATGTTGTCGGCCCGATTTCTGTCATTTCCCGGTTGATGAGGCTTGAGGTCATAACGTATCTTTGATACACCTAGCCACCATTCACTTTGAATGCCACATAGTCATACCCACCAGATCACACATTGATTGCCCCAAAAATACCACAGGTATAAAGCTAAGAGAAACAAATTCCTCCGTCACCAAATGAAAGTACGTTTGAAGAGATCAACTTACGCGATCCGTTAGATATACTCTGTCAGATATTCGTCCATTCACGTTTGTCTTGGGATTGGACAAACCGAAAGCACTATTCTGCAAACAGGATAGCCCTTGCATAACTCCATCTTCAATTATCTTCATCATATTTAATCGCAACTCTAACGTCCATACATAGTGGTTTTCAGATAATGAATCTGATCCCGGTCCCTTCGTATTGACGACGGAAAAATGGTCGAAAACTTCGATAGTCGGTGATTTAACTATCAAAGAAAAACAGGTGTACAACCAACGATCTTATTTCTAAATTGAAATTCGATCGATCAATCATAAATCAACATTAATCTCCTTTAATTTAATTTATCGTTTATTTATTCATTTCCCATTTCTATATAGTCAACATTTCTTCTTTTCTAAATTTAGGAAATATGCATCATCAAAAATTGGAAAACATTTCCATCTCTGTTTCACGTATCATTGTCATTCCGGTATTCTTTCTCATCAACATTTCATTTTCTATGATTAGAAAATATCTCTGATTTATATTTGGAAAAATGTTTCCAAAGTTTATTCATTTGATTTAAACAGATGTTTAAATAAAACATCACTAAGCCAATTCAAACCATTACACTCATTAACTAAATTCACTAAATCAACCTTCACTATCGAACCTAACCCATCCCTGAGTTAGAAAAAAACCTCAATCAAGTTGGGGTATAATTACCTCTCAGACCTTAACTGAACAACATTTTCTAACCTCGAAATAGACAAAGTTCACCTTTTAAATCTTTAACAAACTTTCTTACGTAACTCAGATCCTATTTATAAATCCTTTTCTTTATTTTAAAACATTGATTTTAACTATAACATTATAAT
Organism: Allium sativum; assembly: GCA_030737875.1. NCBI lineage: Eukaryota > Viridiplantae > Streptophyta > Magnoliopsida > Asparagales > Amaryllidaceae > Allium > Allium sativum. Next base: position 395,011,070 of record CM060910.1, read on the forward strand.
TCCTTTCTCCGTAAATATCCAACTTCAAAATGTAACTTTTATTCCTTAATTTAACTAAATAACGAAACCACTAATCTATTAATAAATAAGTAAATCTTGATTAAACTGGAAAGCAAATATTACTTTCCCGAATTCGATATAATCGAATTCAGTGTATAATTCTCTTTTTCGAATAATCTCTATTTGATAGCTCCTTCTTCGAATAACTATATTCGATTAACTCTCTTCGAATAATTTACATTCGATTAACCTCTCTTCGAATAATTTACATTCGATTAATCTCTCTTCGAATGTTTTGCATTCGATTAATCTCCCTTAATTCTATTCGAATAAACTATTTCGAATATTTTTTTTTGATTAACTCATCTTATTTAGCTCCACTTATTTAACTCCTATCTAATAACTGATATTCGATTAATTCATATTCGAATAACTATGTCTGTTTAAACTTTATTTCGAATGGCTAATATTCGATTTAACCCCATTCGCTTGACTCTAGATCGCAGCGATCACAAAGGTTACGCCTGATTCCCTCAGGAAACATCCGACTGCCGTAGACTATCTGCAGCCATGCGAATTACGCTAGCAGTCGTACGAAATGGCGACTCATCCTAAATAACTATGTTTGACTAACTCTATCTCAAATAACTATATTCGCTCAATTCTAGTTGAATAACTAATATTCAATTAACTCTACTGATTTACTCTAACTGGTTAACTCTAACTGATTAACACTAATAAATTACTCTAATTCGACCAACTCTTCGTCCATATTTAGTTTCAAATATCGATATCGAAATCGATTCTTACTTCTCTATATAAGTCCTGACCTATATATCCTATTTATCCAATGATAAACATTTTATTTAATTTATAAAATATTATTTATAAATTTATCTTCTCCACTTGTCTGTTAAAATAGATTTCTATCAAAAATATACTTTAAATTCATATTCTATTATACCCTGCGCGAAGCACGGGTCTAAACTTTCCTAATGTAAAATTCTCTTTTTATGCACTTCTTCATTTTTCAAGTATTTCCTTTTATAATCTATTTATTTTCTAAATAAATATTACTTTTATTTTATTTATCAAATGATAAATATTCCTTTGATAAAATCCTTTGATTTTATAATATGTTATTTCTAATATACACTTTTAAAAGATCTTATTTATTTTCTAAATAATATTTCCTTTACTATTTGTTTTACAAATATTTCCCTTTTCTATTTGTTATATAAATATTTTCCTTTTCTATTTCTTTGATTTTATAGTTATTTTCTTTTATAAAATCCTTTTATATATAAAATCCATTCATTTTATATAAATAATTTATTTTCAAATATACTTTGAATATCCCCTTTTCTTCCCATCCCAGTATTTCTCATGGTATTTAAAATACCAAATGACAATGATAGATATCATTCAAACACAAAAAATCAACAGCATATTATATATCGCATCATATCTCAAAATATATGAAAAACAGTAAAATAAATGTTGAGGAACGCAGTTGGGTCCCTCCGGCCTGTTTCCCTGCATCCACAGATGTTAAACAATAAAATTAACATCAATTTCATTTCACTATGAGGTATTCTACAAAACAGAATCAATATTTGATTAATGATGTATATCTATATCATTATCTATATTTTCAATCAACTGACTAGCAGTTCAACCAAACAGCCAACATAAAGCAGACAACCATCATTTATAAATTCTAAAAAATATTTTATAAAAATATAAACTGAGCAGAGTTAGTGAGATTACTCACATTTGCCGATCATCGTTAATAACGATAACCATCGCTTGATTTGGTTCAGACGGACAATTTATTTTGCCATAAATTGTATCGAGCTCCGATGGACTTCCAGTAAGTTCCATGTTGTAGCCGCCGTCCATACGATCCCAACGGATCTTGTTTCGTCCAATTCTGATATCGTATCACGAAGATATGCAAGTTATATGTACTTTAAATTAAATAAAACATGGATTAATTCATTAACGGGCCTTAAACTCTTATCCTTGGCCCATCACCCCTTGATTGAACCCAGACCCGTATTATACATCATCTTCCACATTTTGATCGTGAGCTCTAGGAAAATCACGCCTCCATTTCCGTTGCTTCTTCGATCCCTAACTCTACCATCACTTAATCGATATTCATTCTGAAATGACCATTGATCTCCTCTTATCGAACACTCCTTCCCCATACCCATCAGACCACACTCGAACCCAGGAGCAAAACCGCGTCGTCCCCATTACAGGAACCATCGCGACACCTCGAACAACCGGAATATCCCAAATTTTACCAAATTGTTCCAAATTCCACCATAAACACAATACCAAGCTCAAAGATCATGATTGGCGCCTCAAACACCCAAAATAGTTAACCTTAATACGCGCTGGTTTACACAACAGCGAACGAATTGGTTTCGCACTCATCAAAAATCACATAGAAATGTAGAGGATCCATTAGTGATTTCAACGATGTTAGTATTTTGATTTTTAGGAATTTATCCTATTTGTTTTGGATTTATTTGCTCAGCATTTTTTTTCTCACTGTAAGCAAATTTAGCACGGCGGAAATTCTGTTGACTTTGGGAGGATAAGAATTAGGGTTAAGGGATGTGTTATATTAATAAGTAGAAAAATATAATATAATATTTTATTTGCCTTTTATATTTGATTTTATTCAACCGCTACTTGTATCTATCCTTAAAAATCCCTACGATCAAACACGATACCTAAAAATCACGAAAACTAGCACGCAACTACAGTTCGACATTACGGTCCCAATGAAACTGGTTTCGTCGAATTCCGACTCCGTACGCTCACACAACGTATTTTTAACCATTAAAATACTGACTGTTTTCCACATTAAAATCCCGTACGACCACATAATGACTTCAAAAATCACGAAACTTGACATCTAATAATATTTTCACATTGCGGATCCAACAAAATTAGTTTTCGTCGAATTCTGAGGTCGTTTGCAAAACTGGCTATTTTTAAAGCCCTAATTAACTCTTTTAAATATATAAATATATTTAAAAACAATTAAATTTAATATTTAAAAATAAATATTACCGTATATATTCACAACAGAATATCATACAGCTCCAATGGGATTTATAACTCGATATTTCAAATCCAGTGTTACATCGATATTCGATTTGTATTTAAAAATCCATTTTAAAATATAAATAAATCTATATAAATTATAAAGGAATTCCATAGTGACTTTTCGAAAATTTGATTTGGAGATAACTCAAAATCTACACGATGAAATCTCGATTTTTCTCTTCCGCTAGAAAAATATACTTCACCAGCTCCTAACGTTTCTTGTTTCACAGAAATCTGATTTAAAATCGACCATGTACATTCAATTGAAGTTCAAATCGCCAAATAGTGAACTGCTGCGCCATTTCGAGCTCGATTTTAATTATAATATAATTATACATTCAAAATGTCGTTCAAATAATATATTCATCATTCCAATTCAATTCCAACCGAATTATATATATTTTGAATTGTCTGGTTCTCATTATATTGTCAGTTCACTATTTCTGATTATTTCAAAATTAAATATATATTATTATATTATTTATTTTAATTAAATATTCAATATTATTTAATTAAACGACTATATAATTCTTTAAACCATTATTTAAATAATCAAATAAATTATTTATTATCCGAAAAAAATATGGGTCGTTACCATAATTTATTATTTTTAATTCCATAAAGTAATTTTTTTTATTCAATCTCTAAATCAAACCTAATGACTGTCACCCCTAGCCAAATACTCTCATTAAGAACACAATGGGATATGGCCCGTAAGCCAATTCGACTGTTTCGATCAGTTTTCATTAAATTAAAATATAAATTAATATAATGTTTAAAATCGATTTCACCGTACATTTTAATTTACCACGTTCACATGTTAATTCCAAAAATTAAGAAATTTGTAATCTAGCAAAACTTTGACATTCCTGATCCAGTAAAAGTGGTTTCATCGAAAATGGAGGTCGTTTGTAAAATGGCTATTTTTAAGGGCTTTATATATATTAAAAATATATATGAATTCCATAGCGACTATTCTGAATTTTAAACTGGCCATTACTTTAAATTTATATTATGAAATCTGAATTTTTCACACTTTTTTAGAAATATATAATTAAATAGATTCTAACTTTTCTTGTTTTATTGAAATCCGATTAATATTGAATTCTATACATTCAATTAAAGTTTAAAATCGAATTTTCAAACTACCAAGCCATTACAGGCTCGTTTTATAATTAAAATAAATTTATATGTTCTTACTTCGTTTTAAATAAATTAATCCATTAAAATAGCTAAAATAATTTTTTTTATACTGGTTTAGAAATTTCGGGTTATTACAATTTCATTTTTTAAATACAAACATAGGAATAAAATTTTAAGTTACAAAATATACAGGATATGTATTAAAAGGGAGTGCTTTAAGTTTACCAACAGAACAAGTGGGGTATGAATTTAAAGTGGCACTAGAAAATGAAATGGTTCTAACACTATATATATATATATATATATATATATATATAGTTGTAGAATGCTAGTTTCCAAAGGTACCTAGCATAGTTTCAATATAACAGAGGTCGAATTCAACAAGTCCAAGTGTACAAGACCCCAAGTCCATTAAGCAACAAGTGTACAATGAAAAGTGTATGAGTACTGAAATGTGCCTACAGTGAGATGAATTATAGCTAAAATGAATCAAGGCAAGGGTGCCATCGTAAAATGGACAGCAAAACAATAGCCATGGTTTAAATGAGGCATGACAATAACAAGGCAGCAGGGTACCAATTCTTAATCTCTGCACATGTATATACACATGGGTATGTATATGTGCACATACCGATCAAATTCTAAAGTTAATATTAGGTCAGTCCAGCACGATACAAGTGCAATGGTGAAAAAGGCAGTGATCATAAAATAACATAAATTAAGTATAACATTGTACAACCGAGGCAAGTATGGTCGAGGCGTGTGCAAATTCAACACATACACACACATATACGTATATGTGTGTGCACATATGAATCACACGTATAACTCTCATGAGATAGTAAGCATTTTCAACCACACAAATAAACACAACATGTAAATGCACATGTATTCGTTTCCAGTCATTAGGCGATACCACAACCAACCCGCAGTAACCATAATTCAACAACAAACCATACTTCAACGATTATACATTAGTGTATATCTAAGTAAATCATAAGTGAATAACTCACCTGCAGCGATGATAGTACGTGAGCGAATAACTCACCTGCAGCGATGATAGAAAGAGGCAGGCGACTGATCGGTTCGCTGGTAAGCTGAAGGCGGCGCGAGTGGGGGCAAAGGCAGAGCTCGAACACGATTTGTCGGAGGCCTTGGATGGAGCAATTCAATGGGATGCGAAGGAGAAGTGGATGATTTCGTTTCTGAGGGAATTTTGAATTTTGATTTGGAAGAGGGGAATAAGCGTTGTGGAGGCCGAAGCACACGGTTGAGGTGCTGGATAGGTTCACAGTGGCCACACTCGTGGTGGATGCTCAAATTTGTCAACGTAGAGAGGAGAGGAGTGGAGTCATTTTCGGTGATGAATTAATTTGGCAAAATCGAATTTGATTTGGGGAAGGAGGCCACAACTAAGAAAAGGAGGAGGAAATTGCGTTGTGAATGGGAGGAAAGGGGTACATACCATTATAATATAAACAAATGGAACCGGTAGCAGGAGAAAACCGCAACGTGCAATTCATTTCAAATAAGAAAGGACATGTGTTGAAAATTACAGAAGGATGAAAATAGATGACAAATAATTTCAGTATAAAATATGCAAGTGTTGCAGCCAAATCTCCACGTCCAAATTTATTAGATATTGTACTGTTTCTTTTGAATGAAATATCAACATTAGGTTTATACAAAACAACGCTGTTTTTATTCTATGAGTTTTAAATTACTGAATAACTGATTAAATTACCTTAAATGAAGTAAATACACGAAACTTATTCCTTTGTTTTATTACGTTAAACGTATTTCAAATATTGCGGTTTTGAAATTATTTTATACTCCACTTTTTTTTATATATGAAACCAATTTTAAATAAATTAGCTTCAAATAAAATTTCAATCTATATGCGAAGCCAAAATAAATTAGATTTCTTTCCAAATTAGATTACAAGATTTATATTTCAAAGTTGAATAGAATCTCAAGTCAAATTTTAAATATCTGAATAAACCCTAATTTGTTCCAGTATCGTTCATTCAACGAAACCATTCATATCAAGATTGTGTTCATATTCAAAAGAGTTTATATTCTAAGTAGCTTCAAAATTAACTTAGATTTCGATTTCATAGCTGAATTACAAATATCAACATATATTCTTACCATCAAATTTTAAATTAATTTATACTTTAAACAACAAAAATTCTAGGTCGTTGTAATCTTCCCCGCTTTAAGATTTTCGTCCTCGAAAAGGAGAGGTCGAAAAAACATTCTTACTTAAATAAAATTTATTGAAACCAAATACTTAAAATTTCTAGTAAGATTGAAAATTTATCAAATAGTCCATAGGAATTTAAACACAAAATTTTCCATTAATTCAATTTGTAAAGCTTTTTATATCAAAATCTTATTTATACAAAACTTAAATCACTATATTAGATTTTTTTTTGAAAGTTCAAATAAGGAAGTTTGAAATTGGCTATAGTTATAAGTCATTGTTTGCAAAGCATTTGAAAACCTCAAAATGATTTCTTCGAATTTGGAATCCAGGTTTCATTTAAAGTCATTGAAATACTATATATTTCTTCCATATCGATTCATACTTCATTTTGGTAATTCAAAACAAAAAATGCTTTTGAAAATTTCAAATATTTCATGATAAATTGACATAACAACATTTATGTCATACCTCAACAAGTTTCTCCCAAAAACAAGGCTACTAGGAACGACCTACGCATGCATCAATATCAATAAATGATGTCTCTCCGGACCCTTAGAGCAGATCATCATAAAGGGCTTACAACCAACGTCATACCTTTCTTTAGTCACAGGATACTCAAATCTTAGTAACATATCATTTCATATCCTGAGGTCATAATTCATTTCGCAACCATAGTATTGTTGTTTTTCAAATGCTTTAAATATCGGGATTCAAGTCGTCAAAATTTTCTTTGTTTATAAACAAATCTTATAAACTATTTGTCGTATCTGTATAATTTGGGAAGCTCTTTTCAACAGTCTGAAATAAAACTCGATCAATTTAATTTTCTATCAACAAGTATCACACAAATTTAAGCTTTTCAAATCAAAACCTTCACAAATCATTAAAAATCTATAGAGGTTGTATCAAATTTTTTTAATATCAAATCTCATTTGAATATGTTAAGATTTCCAAATAACTTATACTTTTATATAAGATAAAATCTTTCAAGAATAAATATCTTAGAAGTCATATATAATTCATATAATCAAATAACCTTTCCATCTAAATTCATTTTAAATTCCTTACACAAATGGTATAGAATTTTATTCATTCTTGTTAGTAGTATCTAAGCTTGTTTGAACGGTTACACTACTCAATTAGACGAAAGATCTCTAGAAATGTTTTATTAGAAAATCCATTAAGCTTTTGCTACGTAACTTTGGTTTCAACATTCGTTCCTCAATCGAGTATCATCAAGTTTCAGTTTTATCAAATTTTCAAAAATACTTTCCGAAAATCCATTCTAAGCACTCGTCTTGATTTTTCAACAAAAATTCCTTTCAAAATTACTTGGAAGATTAAAATACACTTAATAAAACCATTTCATTAGTTACTTATTTTCCGATAATTTTGAACAACTCGACGATGGATTTTTGTAACAACTCGACTTTTCTGTACCATTTGCACTGACTAATTACACTTTCGTCCAACCCAAAGTGGACGCAGACACGGATAGTTGTGGGAAACAAGTTAGAGGATGAGAGAAGAAATAAATAAATATCATAATAGAAGAATAAGATCATAGTCTCACAGCGGAATGGACAGGATATAATATATCAATAATACTTATATATATATGTTTACAAAATCTAAGTATACATTCATATCAATCAATACACACATCGAAATAAACTAATATCAGTAAATATGGGTATAAGTCTCGACTCCAGCTCCTCTTCTGAAGTTCCAAGTGCAACATTACCTGGAAATATACTCGATCAAACCCGAGCACATTTGAAGCAAAGCAAAATTCACTTGCATTAGTCTGGAATACTCTCAGTGATAAACTCACATGACAGAAAACATGCTTAACTTTAGAAAACCATTTTAAAAGAAAGGATTATAGTAAGACCAACCCACACATAAACATGGACGGTTTTTTACCTTACTATAACCCGAAACATTTTTGATGTACCAAAATACAGTGATATTATATAGTGTCTATCAAATCACAAATAAATAACCATCTAGAAGAACACTTTCATCTCATGCTCTACATATTCATTATATAATCAAAAACTGCATAGCGCTTTGGAGATTGGATTCCAACTACGACGAGGTATGGAACCACCTTCCGATCAGTGTAATCTAGAGGGGATATGCTGGGATTCAACAAGAACATCTTGCGACCTGGCCTGTGAAGACCCGTAACTTCCCCGTAAAGGAAAGTGTCGGATAGTTCGAGAACAAGCCACAACAGAAGCATACAGAAGAACATTTCATTGTATATTACAACAATGCATCAGATTACAAGAATATACAGAGTATAAATGAATATTACACAAAAATATCAGAGATTTAAATTACATTTAAATACATAGCAGCGGAAAATAATACAATACACAACTAGAAGGGATATACGGATACAAAGCTTTCCGGATATCATTCCAGCTGTAAACCAGGATCCTGTGAATATAAATCTGCAAAACCAAAACTACTAGCTGCCCGTGTCAAAATAAGGGCACCCAGAGTTTAGGTTAAAACAATAAACTCCAGGTCAGTCATGTGACTGGTGTGAGAACTAAAACAGTTATTGATCTTTATTTTAAAAGTTAGGTAAATCAAGGGACCACGCCGTATAACACGGAACGGGTTTCCTCCCAAGAATACCAGTGCATAAAACAAACAACGCAATGCTAAATAAAGAAAAATGAAGCTGTTATAAGACCCAGGTCCCATCACACAATGCAACGCAGCCGAGGATAGGGTTTTCCCTTATAACAGCCAAAGAATGCTTGATACGGTTAAAACAAATCGTTTGATACTATTATAAGTGCATAGTGTATAAAACAACTTCAAATCATAAGTATCAATCATAGGCGGCATGAGCGTCCCATGCCACTCTGTCGCCATATATAGGTTTACAAATAAAACCGCAAAGTCACGTATTTGGAAATTGGATTTCCATCTATGAACCGAGGCAAAAGATAGTCCTCAACCGATTCGAGACAATCTAGCCCATGTCTCAGGATCAGAACGCATCAACCCTTTAGATCGTCAGGGCCGGTCCACCGATGTGGATTATTATGCCTGAACAATACGTCTCTCCGCCCTTTGGGGCGTAAATGAGCCAACTAAATGACTCCATCGGTTCGAGAACGACCGATCAATCCGAGGCGCCTCGCAACAGCAACAACCACATAAGTCAAACTCGTCAGGGCGTGTAAAACCACTGACGCCACTTCTAGCTAGAAAGAAACGCAAGTCCTCCCTGATGTCCTCTCCCGTTTTTGGTTCATACCGGGTGTGAAACTCGCGAAGTAAACGTTACACAAAGCTACGCCACGAAGGCCGTGCTTCGATCATCAACCACAAGACTTTGCTTTTCAACAGAGGCCTTGATCATTTGCCACTTAGGCATGCCACACAGGCAATTCACTCCATGCGTTTGATATCCATCAATATATAACCCCTGAGCTCGTACGTCTCAGAGAAGGGCGTTAAGCAAGAGAATAAATTCTCCGTCGCCAAACAGATATATATTTAATAGAGATCAATCACACGGACTAAAATCCAATGTCAGACACACAGTCCATTTACAAGTCCGTTCTGGGTCTGAACGAAACCGGAGGCACCTAGTACCCCGCATATCCATCGATCTCCAAGTACGTCTGGACGATCACTAACTGTTTCCATCTTCTTGGGTGTACAGCCCAATCAAGATCATCAGTAATTACCCAAACGACGTGAAGACCTCCGGTCTTCGACCGCCGTCTTCATCTTCGACTTATCGTCGTATCAATTATTCAGAATGGGATAAACCCGGTCTTTCCGAATAACTCGCGTATATTTTATAAAAGTGTTACACAAACACAACATACGCCTCATTCCAATTCATCAGTCACTAACCGTAAATTAATCAAGAGAATAATTTCCCAAATATTAACCCCGAAGGCCGAAACCAACATCAGATCAATATCTAGAAAACCATTCTGCTTGGCCAACCGACAGTTAGTTTCTAAATTTCACATTCATAGGGAAATGTTCCCATTAATTTTATCCAAGATAAATTCTTTGAATTTATTCTTTATTCTATTTTTGAATCTCAATTCAAACTAGTCGGGATTAGCGAACCTTACCGAAGTAATCATTTATTTTAATTTCCCCATCCCAACCTATTTATCCCATGAAGTAAAACTGGTAATACTTCATATCTAACACCACAGTGTTATCGGTAAATTCAATTACCATTTCACGTTCAAATCTAATTAAAGATTTAACTATCGCCTGGAGCAAAACTGGAGATACTCCATTTCGATTATTTCAATCTAATTAAAGATTCATTAAAACTCCACTTAGTTTTAATCTTTGACTGGGTTAAAGAATCAGTGTCATTTAAAAACACGGTTCACGATAAACCCAAAATCACATTCATTAATCATCGGGTTAAAGAACGAGTGTTATTTAAAACACTGTCCACGATAAACCCAAAAATCAATATCGATTCAATTCCAATTAAATGTTATTTAATTGGTACACTTCATTAAATCTAAATAAAAAGATTTAATCTTTTCTCAACTGGGTTCAAGAACAGTGTTAGTGAAGACACCATTCACGACAAACCCAAATCACATTTGATATTCAATAAAAGGCTCTGAATAGAAAATATATCGGCTTATATTCAATATCAAATTCTACGATTAACAAATGTTATATTGGAAATAACGATATAAATATATATATCTTTCAAATTTCCATAACAACATCCGTATAATCACGAATTCCAACATCGAAATATTCCGAAGACAATTACGATTCAAATCCACTCCAATGCAATCATTGGAAATTCTGGTTATTTTTAAAACCCTTTTCAAATTCAATTTATTTATTTTAAAAATAAATAGAATTATAATTCTAGTTCAAAACCAGTTCATTTCGATAAAAACCTATTTTTATCTTTTCAAATATGGAGTTTTTCATCCCAAACTTTCACAAATCATTTCTTATGATTTTACACAAATTATTACTATTTTTAATAATTTTATCAAGGCCTGTACAGTCGATTTCCATCAATGGCCATCGAACTGCACTTACAGCGACCTTTTTCGAATTTGATTTGGACATGATTCCAAATCCAACCGTTAGATTTCAAATTTCTAATATTCATTAGAAAGCTCTTTTCGATACGAACCCAACGGTTCCGGTTTTAGGAGAATCCGACGGTCGGATCTCCCGTAATGTCCGTTTGAAATAAATGCTCGAAATTCACGAACTACCACGGCGCGGCGCGTTCCATTCAGGCCATTTATATTATATATATAATATATATAATATATATTTCGTCGATTTCTATTTAAAACGAATTATATAAATAGTTTTAAATTCGTTTCAAAAGCAATTTCAACTTCCTTTTCAATTCAAATCAAAATTGAATTCTTCTTTATAAATTCGTTTCAAAATTCATTTCTATTCAATTCAAATTTCAATTCAATTTGAATTCATTTCAATTCGTTTTCAATTCAATTTGAATTCGTTTTCAATTCATTTCATTTCGAAATCGTTTTCAATTCAATTCATTTCGAAATCGTTTAAAATCGATATAATATCGTTCACGTCAAAATGGCGTCAATCTAATCAACACGGCTTCATATAATTCCTATTTTCAAATATTCTTTTTCAAATACTTCTTTTTCAAAAATAGTTGTTATTATCAAAATATTTCGTTCAACACATGACCAATCTCAATAGATGAGTACTGTCAACACATGAACCTTTGTTTTATATTGATAAAGATGTAAATTTTATTATTAAAATATTTCGTTCAACACATGACCAATCTCAATGGATGAGTACTGTCAACACATGAACTTTTATTTTACATTATTCTTTATTTTCTAAATTGGAATGAGGCCCAATCAATCACCATATAATGTTAATTATATGGATTTTCATACAACACATGTATATAACAGCAACGATAAATAATGAACCATCAACCAAAGTGCACTACACTGTATAAGCATCAAATATAGATATCTAACGCTTATAACAGCCTGTCAATCAATCGATCGACATATTTAATCAATCAGGATGAGTGAACTTCAAATTTCATCCCAACACCCGTGTGGGGTTTCAAACAAGCAAACACAGATTTTATTTGTGCATTTGGGCGATGTGTAAAATTTATCGACCCAATCAATGTCCTTCAAATAGGTGTACATAAACAAACCGTCTGGTTTGTAAATGAATATTTTATTTTATTCACTTTCACTATATTCATATTCACGTTAAAAATTACATTTTTAACGATAAAACATTTTATTCCAACATATGAATTTCTATTATTCATTTACACAATAAAATGATATTTTTATTTTCTAACATATTTTAGAAAATTTCGGCGGCATAACGGCACGATACTAGAAACGGGACGAGGCCTAGCCTTATCCCCGGTCTAGTGAAGGCCCACGCCATTCACACATCAATCAAACCATTCAATTTCACCAAACAATTCAATTCAATCACATAATCAAACTAATCTATGCAACCAAACAAACAAGTCCATGGTCTGTGGACGATTGTGTCGGGTGCTACTAAGCACCGTCTGCATCCTAGTATATATATATAATTAGAAAAGAAATTGAAAGGTGAGAAATTCTCACCAATAGCTATCCAAACATCTTGACTCTTCTTTTGCAGAATTCTTCGTCGACCTCGCCTTTTTGTCGCTTTCGCCCGTATTCTCTACATATGTAAAAATCGAATTTTTACGATGCTATTCAATATATAAAAATCTGATTTTTACTTCGACTTTCAATATATAAAAATCCATATTTTTACTTCGACTTTCAATATATAAAAATCCATATTTTTATTCTGAAGTTCAACATATAAAAATCCTATTTTTATTCTGAAGTTCAACATATAAAAATCCTATTTTTATTCTGAAGTTCAACATATAAAAAATCATATTTTGACTTCGCTATTCAATATATAAAGATTATATTTTTAATATTCCTATGATGTAAACATTATATTTTTATTGCTTTTAAAAAAATAAAAATCATATCTTACATCTTTTACTTAATAAAAATTCCGTCTTTTCTATTTTAAAGATCAAATCTTTTTCCTTTTAAAGTTAAAACCTTTTTCTTTTTAAAGTTAAAACCTTTTTCTTTTTAAAGTTAAAACCTTTTCCTTTTTAAAGTTAAAACCTTTTCCTTTTTAAAGTTAAAACCTTTTCCTTTTTAAAGTTAAAACCTTTTCAAAAATCAGTTTTAATACCTTTTTTAAAAAAACACTTTTAAATCATTATCAAATTAGTTTATAAATCTTTTAAAAAAAATCAGTTTTTGAAACCTAATTAAAATTAGTTTATAAATCTAAAAAAAATCAAATTTAAATTCTTATTAAATCAGTTTTTATATCTAAAAAAAAAATTTAGTTTTTTAAGTTCTCAAAAAAACAGTTTTTAAGTTCTTAAAAACTCAGTTTTTAAATTCTTTTAAAAGAATTCAGAAATTAGTTTTTTTTTTGTTTCTGGTAAATGAATCGGGGGGGGGGGGGGCAAGCAGAAGAAAAGGGGGGAAAAATTAAAGTAATATATATATATTTTTATTATTATTATTATTTAATTATTTAATTTTGCAGCAGGTTGACTTTTACATACGACCTCGAAACGAGGCCTACCGCCTGTCGTCCATAGCGTTTTACCCCCATTCCGAACACAATGGGATATTCATCGTAAGCTGGTTTGATCGTTTGAATCAGTTCCCGTTGAATTTACTTTTAAATCACTATATTGAATTTTAAACGTACATTTCAAATTACCGGGGCCACATACAGCCTCCAAAAATTCTCGAAAAATACTTTCTAGCTTCGTATTGATGATACGGTCCTAATAAAACTAGTTTCGTCGAATTCTGACACCGTTTGAAAAATGGCCATTTTCCAGTCGATTAAAATCAACTGAAACTGGTCAAACGCGTTTTCCTTTGCCATGCTCACATATTGATTCGAAAAATTATGAAATTTGAAACCTAGCAATAACTTCACATCCCGGACCCAACAAAACTGGTTTCGTCGAAATCCGAGGTCGTTTGCAAAATGTCCATTTTTAAGGGCCTGAATTCCATAGCGACTATTCAGAATTTTCAACTGGACATAACTTTTGATTCCCGTTATGAAATTTTGATTTTTCGGATTCGCTGGAAAGATATTATCAATTAGATTCCATTATTTTTGGTTTCACTAAAATCCGGATTGTTTTGCACCCGGTACATTCAATTGAAGTTTGAAATCGAATTATCGAACTACCGCGCCATTTTCAATTCTATTTATAATTATATATAAATATTTATATTCTAACGACGACGCGTATAATATATACGTTCTATTATATTCAAAATAAATTTCTCGTCGTTTTTATTTAAAATAATTCATTTTAGATAATCAAAATTCGCTAAAATTGCCAAAATAAAAAATTTTAAACTGACCCAGATTTTCGGGTTGTTACATGGCCACACTTGACCTCCCACTCATTTAGCTTGAGTGTAGCGAATGTATTATCAACCGATGGTTTTAAGGGCCCACCATCCATTCGTGGAGATATAAAGCGAAAGAAGAACAAATAAGGAATTTCTCTAGATTGGGGATAATAAACCCTGCTTGGGTATGCCCCACCTAGCCATGATGCCTACCCCATTTTTGGCATTTCCCTGTTGATGAGGCTTGAGGTCACACTTTACCTTTCGAAGAACACCTCGTTATCTTTGAATGCCACATCGTCAGATCCATCAAATCACGAATTGACGTTCACGGATATACTCTGGGTGTTAAGCAAGAGAATTTCTTCGCCACTAAACTTGATATATTGGTAAATATCAACGTACGTGACTTTCTGGAAAAACACTTTCAGACGTTCGTCCAAACAAGTCATCCCGGAACATGATGAACCGAAGGCATCCTCCTACCGCATGCTAGGAACCACCCTATAGATCAGTAATGAGTAGTCCTTGCAATCCATAGATTTCAACCACGATAGAACCACAATATATCTCTAGGGATCAGCAAGAGATTTTATGTAATTCTTCCGTTTTACGAAGATTTATGGTCTTCAATGCTCCATCTTTATCCCTATAGATTAGTTTCGAGCGCTACATTGATTCGAAGTGGTTCTGGTTCTTGTTCTCATCCTGGTCTCTTCAAAACAACACGTTAAAAGGTCCAATAAGATATCTCATTGATAGTTTGGTTTTTAACTATCAATTCAAACAGTATTGTAAAGTACATTGCCAGCTCTGGCCTTACTATTCAAAATCATTTGTTAAAACCCTTTGAAATCATTACATCGATTTAAAATCGATTTCACTTATCTCGATAAAACCATATTCTTAACTCTTAGGAATATATGCACTTACCAATCTCCTATTTGTTTTTCTTTACTTCGGAAACATCATCTCATTTCCAAAAACACTTTCTATTTCCCTCATCTTGAAAATATTACTTAATTTTCTCAAAAACTCTTTTGTTTCATTAATTTGGAAGTATCGATTTATAATTTACTCAGCGGGGGTAAAACCAACTGCCAATTCTTATACGGCCAAACAATATCAAGTGTGTTATTTATTATATAAACCAAATGGCTTTACCAACTTCACTTTGAAGATTTATCCAAGTTTAATACTTATTATTTATCAAAATATTAGTTTTCAAATATTTATTTCCATTCCCAGACCAATATTACCCTTTCATATTTCTTCGGAAAACAATTACCATTTATATATTACTTATATGATGTGTATCCAAACCATATTTTCCATTATCTGGAAACAGTACGATATGACTGACATAAACATTCCCTTTCCATCACAAATGAATATCATCCCTTGATAATAGTGAAGTTTTCCAATTTGGGTTATTTTATTTGCCTCTCAGACCTTAGTCGACCACGATCTTATCTCGAGATAGGTACTAGTTCATATATCAAAACCCAAAACTTATTTTCCATTCAAAACCTGATTTTATAATCCATATCTTTATTTTGTAATCTTAGTCAATAACGATCGTTTTTCCTAATTCGTTGATTGCTTTAAACTCCTTTTACCAAACAGACAAGTAATTTCCATTATATTCTGGAGAACCTCCCCTTTTTCCCAATTCAAGTTTTAAATAGAATATTTAATTCAACACCTATCGCATTAGCTCAATCTCCTTGATAACCTCGTTTATATTATCCAATATCTTCATAAATTTCTTTCAAATTACATACTCGATTAACTCCTTAAATAAATTACATTGAATAAGAAATCACTTTAAATACAATTAATTTTGTTATTAACCGTAGTAACAACGGTTTGCTTTTTAACTAAAACTTATTGGTTAATCCCTTTTGAAATTATTAAACAATTACAATATTAATCTTTACACATCATTGATTAAAAATAAATTACATTGAATAAATCTTATTAAAGTTGAATAACTATTTATTAATAACCACTTTTGATCGAACAACTGACTCAATCAACTTTAAATCATCGGTTAACTCGTTAACCATCTTTAGTTGCTTCTTCTTATTAGATTAATATAATTAGTCTAATAATATTGCTTAATCGTTTTCTTAAATATAATTTTTCCAAAATAATAATCCATAGGTTAATTACAACGTCCTTTGCTTATAAATCTGATTTAAGCATCAAATCCTTATTATATAATCATTTTATAATATTTTATAAAAGCAAATTTATAAACATCAATATATTTTAAACTTCATAACGTATAAAATATCATTAAAATCTCATTCCAGTTATAAAATAAAATTTATAACTTATCTTCATTAATTCACCTAATGGCAAATTCATGTGTTAAACAAAAGCGATGGATTTTAGGCCAGTTGCTGCTAATCCCTCAATTAATACTATATATTGATTCAAATCACAACAACATTGAATTTCAATTCAATGACCAACAATCAAACAGATTTTAACATCATTGGGGTTCAACCAACTCGTATATAAATAATATAAAAACAACACACATAATATTTGAGAAATCTGGTCGAAACCCTCCAACCTGTCCTTACCTACATCACAATTTATTATAACACTTTATGACATCATATAAACCAGAAATTTTAATCCAATGATAATTAATGTCAACCATTTAAATCAACCACATACATCCAAGGCATCCAATCAACCAATTACCAATAATTAAATTTAATTATATGAATTTAATCACATCATAGGATTCCATGACTATGTGAGAATTAACTCATCTTTTATTTTTGATCGTCGATTCGTAGTTGTTTCATTTAATTTTAAACAGACGTTTAAATTGCATGCAACCATTTCTGTTTCTGACCAAACTAGCTTGTACCGGTAGCCTCTATCGCCGCAATCCCATCACTTCCGGTTTCGCGTAATTCTGATATCATATGACTATGTTATGATCATTACAGTAATAAGCTTTGATTCAAATAATATAAGTTAACTAAATTCCTAATTAATTATTTAATTACCGGTTAAATCTCTAATCTGAGATTAACATGCTTAACCATGTATTCAATCCCCTTACCCCGACAAGTTTCCTTCCCACTCCTAAAACCTCCAATCCTTCCTTTTACACATTTTCTTTTCTTTCTTTTTTTTTCCACGTGAAGGCCCTAAAACCCATACACGATTTTCAGCCCGCCAACTTTAATCCTTCACGTAATTCTTTCTTCTCCGATTACATCCCCTGCTCCTCTACATTTTTCATGGCCGAAACTTACTCTCCCAGCACCTTTGTTTCACCACCGTTCACCAGTTCCTCATTGAACTTTCAGACCGACCTGTCACTACTGCCGGCACCATGTCATCGTCGGGGAACACCCCTCCGATACGCCTCCCACAAAGCCACCCCTACTGAAACTCCTTACCACCATGTACTTAAATGTGCCACCTTTCTTCTCCCTAACAAAAGCTTTCTTCCCCACGTACAAACCAAATGCTCCAGTATATTTCCCTTTTATTTTCATTTTTTTCCAGAACATGAACCACTATACAAACAAAATAACTCCATGCAAAAAAAAACTCCATGAGTAATTTTCTATCTTGAAACCGAGTTTCCATTTTCAGCAAAACATGAATGCCCCTCCACGTTTCTACATATTTTTATATATACGCCCTGTACATTTCTTGCTCCAGTACAATTTTTTCATGCATGATCGACCCTCTCTACATGCAGTAGCCCTCTTCAATCGCTGCTCCATTTCTCGTATGCTACTGTACACCGTTATCCACACATTATCATGACCCGAAATCCCCCAATCTCCGAAGAGACGGAAAACCGTGGATTGTGCATCGAACCGCATAACTATAGAACTTTTCATTGCTATTACAATAATTTATATCATAGCAAAAGAATATACCAGAGTACGAATAAATATTACACAACGAAAAAATAATATCAGAGAATAAATTACATAGCAGCAAAAATAAATGTATAAATATAATGCATAGCAGAAATACATCAACTAACACAGCTGAAAGCAATACACAAATACAAAGCTTTCCGGATATAGCTCCAACTGTAAATCTAGGATCCTATTAAATAAATATCTACAAAACCAAAACTACTAGCTTCCCGTGTTAAAAATATGGCTACCCAAAGTGTTGGTGAAAACAATAAACTCCAGGCCAGTCATGGAACTGGTGTGAGAACTTAAAACAGTTATCGAAACTTACTTTAATATGGGGTAAAAATCAAGGGACCAAGCCGTATGTCACGAAATGGGCTTACTCCACATGAATATTCCAAAATAAAATAATTTAAAAACAATGTAATGCTTTTTGGAAAATGAAGCTATTATAAGATCAAGTCCCATCACACAATGCAACGCAAGCCGGATGATAGAGTTTTACCTTATAGTAGCCAAACATGCTCGGTAAATTTAAAAACAAATTATTTTGATATTGCTATAAGTGCATTATAACACCCCGAATTTTAACAACACTAAAGAGGACAAATTAAAGAATAATTAATTTAGTATTCAGAATTAAGGGAAATAGACAGCGTCGTGCGTTCGACTCGGGATTCTGGTTAACATAGACACTTGGTTTACGTAAAACGGACACCGTATGAAGAAGTTATGAAGGTTTAAAGTTTGTATACGTGCGAGTGCATTATATATATGTATATATAATTAAATTCAGAAATTTTAAAACCAGTTCAGAAATCAAATTTCTGTGGGCGGCAAAAATCCCGCTCAGGGGTGTCGACCCTAGGTCGCCCCATGGGTCGACCCCATAAGAGAGGGTTGACCCCATATGGCAGAGGAGGTAGATTAGGATTTCAGGTTCACTAATAAATATGGCCTCATTTCTCATGTTTTTTTACACCAAAAATAATGGAGGAATAGATGCTGTCTCTGCCTAGATTGAATCAAACCTTTACTTCTTCAACAAATCAAGTTATTCGAGCTTAGAGTTCTATGATTCTATTCTTCTGTTTTTCTATATCCAAATATTGTGAGTTCATGTTAATTTTAGATCTAAATAATTAAAAGGTAAAACTTGACATGACTGTAATTTGGATCTATGCCGATGACCATGTGAATCATATCATATCTGTTATAACCCGTTTAACTATGTTATTCGGACATGACTATGACTTAGATCTTAACCTTTATCAAGTCAGATCTTCTTTTGATTGTAGATCTAATTCAATGTTTAGATCATCTTATACATGTTCTATTATGCGTATGACCAAATCAAATCTGTTGTTAGTTGGACATCTAAATCATTGTATGGATCACATCATGCCTATCCCTATTATGTTAGAATCGGTCCTATTATCATATGTTCATGAGATTTGTTACTATATGCCTACCTTGTCATTAGGCCATTATATGTTTTATGCCTGTTTCTGCCATCATATGTCCATCATGTTAGTATGATTATCTCTGTTCTATTCCCTCTATATTTTTCCTCTTATTTTTATATAGTCAGTGTAACAAACTGGGATTTTCGACCCAGAAAATCAACATAAAACCCATATTAATTATTCAGGTATCGAACATTCTAGATCATTAATAGAAAGAAGTCAAAGGGTGAGAATAAATAAGATAGAAAAATTAGAATATAATAAGAAGAAGAAGATCACCACAGAACAGAATCAATGTAATACGAATCTCACAGTGAAACGAATAAAATATAATATATAACATAACTTTGCAATAAAACAATATATATATATATATATATATGTACAATAACATTATTAGAGTACAACACTTACACACAGCGGAAATAAAAATAGCTATATAATCCTGAAGCATCCTACTTCAAGCTCCTCCAAGTATATCTATAAAGACCTGAACTACTTGACTGCCCGTATAAATTTGGGCACCCAAGAGTTTAGGGAAAAAAAAACAAAATAAACTCTGGGCCAGTCACGGAACTGGTGTGAGTAAATCAAATCATTCAGTTTAACTTTCCAAAATCCTTTTCAAAAGAATGATAACCGTAAGACCAATCCACACATAAATACGGATGGTTTTTACCTTACGATAACCCAAGACAGTTTTGGAAATCAATACTTCTCTGATATTTTAATAATGTCTAATCACAAGTAAATAACAATCCAGCAGAACGCTTGCATCTCACGTTCCACATATATAGTATACAAATCAAAATCGCGGGCGCTTATTGGAGATTGGATTCCGACTATGACAAGGTATGGGACCACCTGCCGATAGTGTATCTCTAGAGGCGAATGCACTGGGTTCAATAAGAACGCCTTGCAACCCGGCCCACACATGACCGACCACTCATTTCGCTTGAGTGTATCGAATGCATATCACTAACGACTGGGAGCTACCCACCGTTTCCCGAAAAGGGATAGCATCGAAAATGGATAAAAGAATGAAATGGATTTTCTCTAGATAGGTGATATACACCCTAATGGGAGCGACCCACATAGCCATGCTGCCAGCCCGATTTCTGTCATCTCCCGGTTGATGAGGCTTGAGGTCATAACGTATCTTTGGAACACCTGACCACCATTCACTTTGAATGCCACATCGTCATACCCTCCAAATCACAAATTGATTTCCCCAAAAATACCACGGGTATAAAGCTAAGAGAAACGAATTCCTCCGCCACCAAACGTAAGTACGTTTGAAGAGATCAACTTACGTGATCCGTTAGATATACTTTGTCAGACATTCGTCCATTCACGTTGTCCAAGGACTGGACAAACCGAAGGCACTATTCTATAAACAGGATAGCCCTCGCATAACTCCGTCTTCAATTATTTTCATCATATTTGATCGCAACGCTAACGTCCATACAGCGTGGTTTCATATAATGAATCTGATCCCGGTCTCTCCGTATTGACAACGGAAAATTGGTCAAAAACTTCGATAGTCGGTGGTTTAACTATCAAAGAAAAATAGGTGTACAACCAACGATCTTATTTCCAGATAGAAATTCGATCGATCAATCATCAATCAACATTTATATCTTTTAATTTAATTTATCATTCATTTATTCATTTCCCATTTCTATATATATTTGTAAATTCTTATGTTCTAAATTTAGAAAATATACTTTATTAATCATTGGAAACATTTCCATATTTACTCCCATTACTTATTTTCAATATTAGAAAACATTTCTGATTCTTATTTTGATAAATGCTTCCAAATCTCTTTCATTAGTTCTAAACAGATGTTTAAATATAACATCATTATGCGAACTCGAACCATTCCACTCATTAACTAGATTCACTTAATTAACCTTCACTGAACAACAATTCTAACCTCTCAGACCTTAACTGAAGCCAATCAAGTTGGGGTATAACTACCTCTCAGACCTTAACTGAACAATAATTCTAACCTCGAAATAGACAAAGTTCATCTTTTAAAACTTTAACAACTTCCTTACGTAGCTCGGATTCTATTTACGAATCCACTTCTTTTACCAAAATCATTTGATTATAACGATGGTTTATAATCCTATACTTCCGAAATAAAATGACTTAAATATAACTCTTCCTTATAAATTTGAATAAATAAGCAAATAACTAATTTATTAATGAATAAATAAATCTTGATTTAAAACGGAAAGTAATTGGTACTTTCCCTAATTCGATATAATCGAATTTCAACTTATAATTCTCTCTCGAATAATCTCTATTCGATAACTCCCCTTTCGAATAACTATATTCGATTATCTCTCTTCGAATAACTATATTCGATAAATCTTCATTTCGGATAGCTTATACTTGATTAACTCTCTTCTTCGAATAACTTATATTCAATAATCTCTCTCGAATAACTTATATTCGATAATCAAATATCGGTTTGCAACCGAATACTAATTTCCTTGTAAAATCCTGATTTATTTAATATATAGTTTCTTCAAATAATTTATTTTTAAAACATCTGGCTTAGTTGGATTCTAATTACAAATCTTTATGGATTTTGTTTAATCCTTTTTACATTTCAAATATCGAAATGGATTTCATCATTCCCTTTTCAAAACAACTCCAAATTTCCCATTTTCCAAATTCACTATTGAATTTGCAATCTCGATTTATCCACTCATAATCATATTTTAGTTCATTTATAAACATTGTTTATAGATCACAACACTTGTTTTCATTATTTAGCAAGTTATCTATCTCTGACCATTTGAAATTTCATTTCTGTTTAATTTTTATTTCAAAAATCCACTTTCCTTTATAAATGTGTTTATTTCTAAAATATTTGCTTAAGTCTATTACTCACACCAAATGTGAAAAATATTCCTTTTATACAATCTCTTTAGTTTGATTTCATATTTCAAAACAATATCCAATTTTCCAACTTCTATTTGTACTTTTATTTATAGAATTATTCATACGAAATCTCTTTTTTTCTAACACTTAAATCTCATTTATACTTCCCTTTATAAATGCTGAGTTCACATTCTATAAAAATATCAGTGTTAAAAATGATTTTTTCACTTCTCTATATGAAGTTAGACTTATATATTCATTTATCAAAAGATAAATATTTCCTTAATTTATAAACATCATTTATAAATTACTCTTCTCAAGTTATCTGCTGGAATGGATTTCTATTATTTACTTTGAATCAATTTCCTATAATTCTTTTATATCTCGCCCATTCCCTTCTATAATTCTATAAATTTTATAAATAATTCTTTTTATAAAATCCAAGTATTTTATAAAATCCTTAAATTCAATATTCACTTCAAAAACTCTTTTTTTACAAATTCTTTGATTTCATATAAATATATTGTTTCATATATTTCTTTACTTACTTCTTATTACTTCTATGAATTAATTTACCAAAAAGCGGTCTTTTAAACTTCCACATAACTGATATTAATTTTATTTAGAAGTTCTTATTTAATTTTCGCATATCCCTTCTTTTTATAAAACCTTTTTTATTCCATAAAATTCCTCTTTTAATATCCACTTCAAATTTCCTTTTCATATAAAATCCTTTGATTTTATATAAATATTTTATTTCAAATTATAGTTTGAAATTTCCCTTTTCACACTCCAGTATTTCCTTTGGTATTTAAGGGTACCAAATAATAGTGATCAAACACATATAATCAATAGCAGATTATAAATCACATCATATATCACAATATATGAAAAACAGTACAATAAATGTTGAGGAATCCAGTTGGACCCCTCCGACCTATTTCCCTGTATCCACAGATATTAATCAACATAAATAACACGAATATGAAATATTCTGAGGAACAGAATTAATATTCGATTAACAATATATATATATATATATCGTTATCTATATTTTCAACCAATTAACAAGCTATTCAACCAAATAGCCAACACACAGCAAACAACCATCATTTATAGATTTTAAAAATATTTTATAAAAATATAAATTGAGCAGAGTTAGTGAGAATTACTCACATTGGACGATTATCGTTAAATAACGATAATTGGTCATTGATTTGATTCATGTGTTTAATTTACCATAAATCCAAACGAGCTCCAATTCACTCCCGGTCAGTTCCATTGTAGAGCGCTCGTCCATACAATCCCAACGGATCCTGTTTCGTCCAATTCAGATATCGTATGGTCAAGTTATGATATCGACAAGTTAATATACATTGAAATAAAATAAAAACTTGGATTTTAAATTTCCATTGGGCTTTCACCTTTCCTTTCTCGGCCCAACACCCCTCACAACCCAACCCGCCTCAAAGCTTCTTCCCCAAAATGAAAACTGCGACTCCAGGTTGCTTCAAGACATTGTCGCCCCCTTGTTGGATTCATTCACCTTCATCTCCCCATTAAAACACAAACAAAAACCACCATTAAACTCTCCATCAATTTCTCTTTAACTCTATGTCTGCAAAACCCGATTCGATATCCCTTCCCTTTTCCGTCGCACAGCTCTGTCTCGAGCTATAGGAAGTGCACGCGAACACCCCCTTCACCAGAATCGCCAAAACTCCTCTACTTGGTGCTAAACCATCCCAAAAACTCGAATACGACCTCAAAAATCCAAATCGATGCTTCAATGGTTTTCGATTTTCAATCCTAGCTTTCACTGCCTATTTTTGAGCTCGATAAAATATGATCGGTCCACTTAAAAGGGACACCAAATCGAAGAGAATCCCATTGCCAATCCCTATATATTCATCATAATTTATGAGCTTTTATTTTGATTTCTAAGAATTTTTTTTACAAATTCTCGATTTTTTTTCCTGAGAAGAGAAAAGAAGCGGTGGCCCATTCTTAACCAGAAGAAACAAGTTAGGGTTTGGAAATAGTTGATGAGTATTTATGTAATGACCCGAAAATACGGTCTAATTTGAGCTGACCAAAAACACAAGTCCAACCCCAAATTAAACTGAAAATCAGGAAATTAATAGAAAGAAAACAGAGGGTGAGGAAAGATAAGATAAAAACATAGAATAGAAGAAGAAGAACAACACAACATCAGAGTAGCAAGAATCTCACAGCGGAACGAATAACATATAATATATAACATAACTTTCAAATATAACTTTATACTTGAATATACATCATTTTCAAAGTACAGTACTTACAACACAGCGGAAATAAACTATAGCTATATGATCCTGAAGCCTCCTGCTCAAGCTCTTCCAGTATATCTGTAAATCCTGACTACTTGACTGCCCGTACAAAATTGGGCACCCAAGAGTTTAGGGAAAACAACAAAATAAACTTCGGGTCAGTCATGGGACTGGTATGAGTAAAAAGGTTTAAAAATGGTTTGATCAAGTAAATGATATCTCATAAGACCACGCCGTATAACGGAACGGGTTTTTCCCTTATGAGAATCCAAAATATCTTTATATCAAAAACCTTTTGATATTATAATATGTCTATCAACCACATTATAATAATCATCTAGCAGAAACGCTTTCATCTCACGTCCTACATATATAGTATACAATCAAAACCGCAAGCACGTATTGGGTAATGGATTTCCAACTATGATAAGGTATGGAACCACCTTTCGCTAGTGTACCTCTAGAGAGGAATACACTGGGTTCAATAAGAACATCTTGCAACCCGGCCACACATGACCGACCACTCATTTCGCTTGAGTGTATCGAATGTATATCACAAACGGTTGGGATCAGCAATCGTTTCACGAATGGGACAGCATCAAAAATAGATTTTTAGAAGTAAATGAAACTCTAGATCAGGTGATTATACACCCTACTTCGGAGCGACCGACTTAGTCATGCTGCCTGCCCGATTTCTGTCATTTACCAGTTGATGAGGCCGGAGGTTACGCTTCATCATCACATCAGATTCACTTCGAATGTCACATCGTCAAATCCATCAAATCACCGATTGACGTCTATAATAGTACATTACGTGTTAGCTTAAGAAGTTTCCTTCTCCGCTTCCACTCTTGGTACGGTTGGAGAAATCAATATACGTGATTGTCTGAAAATACTCTGTCAGATATCCGTCCATCCAAGTCATCCAGGAACAGGATAAACCGAAGGCACTATTCAATACATCCATTTTAGGCACTGTTATCTAAGACTTATACAATAGCCCTTGCACTTTACTCCGTCTTCAATTATCTTTGGCATATAGGATTCGCAATGCTTATGCCAATACAGAGTGGGTCTTTGGATAATAATCCAACCGGTCTCTCCATATTAACAATGTTAAAATGGTCAAAACATTGATAGTCTGTGATTTAACTATCAAAGAAAAACCCGTGTGCAAACAACGATATTATTTCCAAATGGAAATTCATATCGATCAAACATCATTTAACATTTATCTTCATATATATATATATTCATATTTCAAATTTAAAATTTCAATATTTGATTACGTTTCTGATTCTATTTGGAAAACATTCCAACTCTTCTTTACTTGGGTTTAAACCAACATCGCGATGACAACTCCAACCACTATACTTATTTACTAAATTCACTTAAGCACTTTCTCTCTCGAACCTTAACCATTTCTAAATTAAAAACGCAGTCAATCAAGTTGGGGTGTAACTACCTCTCAGACCTTAACTGAACAACATTTCAAATCTCGATATAGGTTAAGTTCATCTTTTAACTCCTTAACACTTCCTTACGTAACTCTCCTTCGAATTATCTCTTATTCGATAATTCTTTCCTTCGAATAAGGTATATTCGGTAACTCTATTCAATTTACTTTATTGGACTAATGCTATTGGATTAACTCTACCGGACTAACGTTATTGGATTAACTCGTTTCACTTAACTCCTTTCGAATAAACTATATTTGATAACTCCTTTAACTCTATTCGAATAAACTATATTCGATTTAACTCCTTTTACTTTCTATTCGAATAAACTATATTAGATTAACTCCTTTTACTTTCTATTCGAATAAACTATATTCGATTAACTCCTTTTACTTTCTATTCGAATAAACTTTTTCGATTAACTCCTTTTACTTTCTATTCGAATAAACTATATTCGCATAACTAATTCGATTTGCTTACTTTCGAATACTATATTCGATTAACTCCCTTCGAATAAACTATTCATTTATAAAGATTTACTTTTAGTAACGGTTCTTCACTTTACAAATGATTTCCTTTTTAATTCTATTTGTAAATGGTTTTACAAATACCTCCTTTTCGATTTCATTTGTAAAGGTTTTACAAATATTCCTCTTTGGATTCCATTTGTAAACGGTTTACAAACATTTCTCTTTCTGATTGATTTGTAAATGGTTTACAAACCTTTCTCATTCTAATCTATTTGCAAATGGTTTGCAAATAATTCCTTTAGGGTTTCATTTCTCAGTATTTTCTATTTATAAATAATCCATTTATAAATAAATTTCTATTTATAAATATTCCACTTATAAATAATTCCTTTTATAAAATCTCCTTTGATTGTTATAAATATTATCTCTTTTACAAAATCCTTTGACTTTATAAATAGTCTATTTTCAATATTCATTTTGAAAATTCCCTTTTCACCATTCCGGTATGTTATGGTATTTAACACATCAAATCACGATGACCAATATCGTTCAAACACATTTAATCGACAACGGATTATATATCACATCATATATTACAATATATGAATCACAGTAAAATAAATATTGAGGAATCCAATTGGATTCCTCCAACCTGTCTCCCTGCATCCACAGATGTTAAACAATATAGATAACATCACTTTCAGTTCCATATGATATATTCTGTTAAACAGAATCAATATAAAAATTCAACTAACTGACTAGCAGTTCAATCAAACAGTCAACACACAGTCAATCAGCCAATATTTAACAGTTCTAAAAATACAACATGAAAGTATAAACTGTTCAGAGTTAGTGAGATTTACTCACTTTGGACGATCATCGTTAATAACGATAACCATCGCTTGATTCAGACGGACAATTTATTTTGCTATAAATTGTAACGAGCTTCGATGGACTTCCAGTCAGTTCCATTGGGTAGTTGTCATCCATACGATCGCAACGGATCCGACGGTTCGTGATTCTGATATCGTATGAAGTAGTTACGACATTTAGAAGTTTATACACAAATTGAATTTAAATAAAACCTTTGAATTTCAACTACCATTGGGCTCACCATTTAGCTTAAGGCCCAAACCCATTTTTGTTTACCAGACCCGCACTCATCATAGTCCATCTTCTTCCCCATTCACGGATGCCACGACCTGGAGCTTTTCAAAAGCCATTACTGCACTTTCTTCTACCTTTCCTCCTTCGTTACTTCACCATCTCTCAAATCGAAACTACCATCTCCTTTCTCATCAAAATCTGCACGCCTCCCTACCATCAGATTCAAGCTCGCACCTCGCAAGCTCATCGCGTCGAACAGAAGGATACCCGCACGCTATTGCAAATGGTGCGACAAAAATCTTCAAGAAAGACTCCCAAATCCCGCGCATGAGTAGCACCGGATCTGCTGAACCCCAAACCAAAGTTCATTTCTCGATTTGAAGCTCCTAACTCCTCCAACGTTGAACCCTAGGTCAGCGGTTTCGAAAACCACTATCACTGCACTACATCGAACCCAACAATAACTGTAACACCCCACTCCCGCTATGATCACTCACTAAGGGAATGCCATAGCATCGGTGGAGTATTTTAGTGAATATAGAACAGAAAAATTACAACAAGACAGATATAAATAGTACTTGAAATTTTAAAACATCATCTCATAACAGCGGAAGTAAAACATGTCTGGTTACATCATAAAACCACAATAAAGGTCAAGTACAATATCCATCAAAATAAAGAAGTACATAATCCCACTCTCATACAATAGCCAAACAAAAGAAAAGATAACTGGATAACTGGAGCTTTACATCTATCCAAGCTCCTAAAGACTGGAACAGCAATCCGATCAAGCTCCACTACTGCTAGGATCCACCGTAGGACCTGAGGGTTGGGAAAAAGATAAAAACAACGGGGTCAGACATAAGTCTGAGCGAGTCCTATAACTTTAACAATACAATCGTTAAAGTAACCAGAGAAGACATAAACTGATATACGGTAACATATAGGGATGAATGGCTACCCTAAGCAGTCAACTAAACGAAGATAAAGGATAAAGACGCATCTACCCTCCCTAAGGTAAATTACTAAACTGCACCACACCAGTCGTTCCTAACTTAAAGGTTGATCCCACCCAAGGACTTATAAAATTTACTAATTAGTACCTGCGTACCCCTAGGTGACCAAGTAGGCGCCACGGGGCCCTACAATCCACTAGGTGTACACACTACTTCCCATTCGATCGGCTCCCTAACGTAGATACCCGTGCTGGCCCCACCGTGGGATGTATCATTCCCCAATGTGGCAACCTGATGAAACTAAAGGTGCACGGCTTATATCTACTCGATGCAACAACGGCTTACCTACCAGCCCGGGCCCACTCACGCATATGAAGCCCGTTGGACTTGCGTTGCCACCGCTAACCCGTTTGCCTCTTACAGTCAAGCCCAGTATGCGTGTCCCGTCCTCGACATGGGTCGAGCCCACAAAGATACGTATGGGTTACTGGTTGAAATGGGCCTCCACAAGCTACCCACCTAAGCTTGTCCCTTTTTCTAGTATATCCCACTTAACCCTTTAATCATGTTTTAATTACATGTTCCATTTTGGTTAAGTATTCTAATCGTATTTTCTATTGCCACCCAAGGCAACCACTAGATTTTCTCATGCCACCCGAGGCACCCACTTAACCCCTCATGTCCCTCTACATGCTAATGTGGTTAAGTGTTTCTTAATTAATTAATTAAGAACGTAACCTTTGTAAAGACCTCTCACATTAGACTGTCTTTTATGACCGCTGGTTAAGCCGGTTGGGTCCGGGCAGCCTTATGTCATAACAGAGTCTAACCTCGTGTCTTTACATTAATTACGTATTTAGTTTGTGCCTAAGACCTCTCACATTGGGCTAACATTTGTAGCAACTGGTTAAGCCGGTTGGGTCCGGGCAGTTTTACGCTACAACTGAGTCCAACCTCGTGTCTTAGTCAATTAATTACACCTAATTAATCACCCTCATAATTTTATATTAATTATCCCTAATTAATCAAGTTTTCTTAACATGGGTAGACCTAACTTAATAGGTAAATTCCCATGGGGTAGACCTAACTCAATAGGTAAATTCCCAACACATAGTATGGGTACACCTAACCAAATAGGCAAATTCCCATACTATGTTTATTTATTTTGTGTTATGCATAATTATATTAATTTCACACAATCTTATTAACTTATGCATTTAATTACCCCATCGTTCCCACGTAATTTCGTTCATGATATAACACATATAAAAGGTGTCAACTTGCATATGAATGAACATGTTTCAAAGGTGCCATCTTGCATATTAACAAACACATAACTTGCATATGAACTTGCATAACATGTCACATAACTTGCATATAATATGTCACATAACTTACATATTCATTTTGCATAACAAACTTGCATATTAGCTTATAGACTTGCATAATGTGTCATCATGAACTTGCATATTAATAAACATGTAACTTGCATATTTACATACATGTAACTCGCATATTAACAAACATGTAACTTGCATATAAAGAAACATGTAACTTGCATATTTACATACATGTAACTTGCATATTAACAAACATGTAACTTGCATATTAACAAACATGTAACTTGCATATTTACATACATGTAACTTGCATATTAACAAACATGTAACTTGCATATTTACATACATGTAACTTGCATAGCA
The DNA here is from genome assembly GCA_030737875.1 of Allium sativum. Classification (NCBI taxonomy): domain Eukaryota; kingdom Viridiplantae; phylum Streptophyta; class Magnoliopsida; order Asparagales; family Amaryllidaceae; genus Allium; species Allium sativum. Next base: position 395,042,293 of record CM060910.1, read on the forward strand.
TATTACCATGAACTTGCATAACATGCATATGATTACATAGCCCACAACTTGCATATTTAGCATCATGCAAACATAACATACATCATATTAAACTTGCATAAGCTTACATACTCAACATGCATAAACATAAGATTAATGCTAACATCATATCATATGATTCAAAGCTCATTAACCCACATACAAAACCATAAATCTCATCACATCTCATCTAATTAGTTTACCAAAAGATCATCAAAGTGATAGAAACTCACAACTAGCAACTTTGAACACCAAATGAAGAAGATTAAGATGCTAAGAAGGGATTAGAAGTTGATTAGAGAGTGATTAGTATGCAACCCTCTTCATAAAATTAGTGGAGGCCATGAGAGCTAGCATTTTGCCATAGTTTAGTCACTAGGTTTAATTATGAATGAATTAGGGTAGGTTAGGGTCTTATTTATAGATTAGGCAAGTGTTTTAGGCCATAGGATTAACCCTAGATTCAATCCAAGCCATCAAAGCATGTCTTGGGGAAGAAGTCAAGTGTAGGAACCATCTAGGGCCTTTAGATTAAAGATGGACCATGAGAACCATTCAAATGCAAAATCTGCACTTGAGCGAATCGGCCCACGGGTTGACAGCCAAACACCCTGGATTAACCCCTAGTCGACCCAGCGGGCTCGGGTCGACTTCAAAAATCGGCCGGTTCGGTTATTCCCCTCTCCCAATTCGCTGTTTTGAGCATTTTTGCATATTTATTTATTAAATTTTCAATTATATATATATATATATATATCAATATATATATATATATATATATATATCTACACAACCCATTTCACTTAATTAAGTATACTTTAATTTGGGAATTTTCGTGAAACTTCGCGAGGCCATATCTTGGTCATACGGACTCCGATTTTCGAAAACTCGGACTCTATTTCGCGTATTTTTCCGAGACGAACGCAATGGCATAGCCCGTTTCCCTTGATTCCCATTTTAGAATTAAATTCTGCCTCGATTTATGTTATTACAGGTTATTGAAAATACGGGTTGTTACATTCTCCCCTCCTTAAAGGATTTCGTCCCCGAAATCTTCAAGTTAGGAAGAACGTATCCTACCATCCAATCATCCATCTACTCAAAGCATCATCCACGAGCAATCATTGTCCTTACAAGATTCTAAATGCTGGATGGATATATGCAAAAGTGTGTGTATATGTACTTACCTAATGCGAAAATCAGGCGGTTACTGATACAGTAAACCTCCTTAATGCAAACCATGATAGTGCCATGCATCCAATATGTATGCGAAACCCTATTGACACATACAAATTTCTACATGCGTGCACAACCATACACAAAAATGCATCATCCATATGATAACACAGCCATGATACATCCATCAATCTAACTACCACATCCATTTATGCAATATGCAACATGAAGTGACTGAGCCGATCTAGTGCCAAATGTGTGTGTATATGCATCCACGAGCAACCACTAGCAAACAATTGCATCCATATGCATCCATCAACCATAACATGTTTCAAACACATGTTTCAACCATAGGTTTTACCCTATCTAAAGGTCATAGGTATTAGCGAGAGGATATACTAAAGATAAGATAAGTACTAGACAAGCAATAAAGGAGAAGTTAAAAGACATACTCTCAAAAAGAAATGGATACAAAGAACGCATCTTTGCTTCCGTCTCCCAAGTAGCATTGCTTTCGTCATCTCCCCATTGCACTTTAACTAGCTGAACTTCTCTGTTCCTCAACTTCCTAGTTTCTGACCCAAGGATGCGAGTAGGAGCTCGTCGAATCGTCGCATCACGCTCTACCTCTACATCTCTAAGCAAGCTCGGCTCTACCACCTCCGCGGTCTCATGTAAGCACTTCCTCAAATGTGATACATGGAATACATCATGAACACCACTAAGTCTGTCGGGCAACTCCACCCTATATGCCATCCGTCCAATCCTTTCCTTAATAGGAAACGGCCCAACAAATCTCGGTGCTAACTTCCCTACGGACCCAAAGCGAACAACATTTCTCAATGGAGATACTTTGACAAAAACCATGTCCCCAACCTCAAACTCAAGATCCGTCCTTCTCCGATCCGCATAAGATTTCTGTCTATCTTGCGCTGCTTTCATCCTTTTTCGAATTAAATCAATCTTCTCTGAAGTCTCTCTAACCATATCCGGCCCAAGCAAGATCTTATCCGTAGATTCCCACCAACATGTAGGAGATCGACAAGGCCTTCCATAAAGAGCTTCGAAAGGAGCCATACCAATACTGGACTGAAAGCTGTTATTATATGCGAACTCCACCAAAGGAAGATGTTCTTCCCATGTACCTCCAAAATCCAAGATACAAAGCCTCAAAAGATCTTCTAAGATACGGTTCACCCTCTCAGTCTGACCGTCCGTCTGAGGATGATATGCGGTGCTCAAACACAACTGAGTCCCTACCGCCTCTTGCAAACTTCTCCAAAACTCACTTGTGAAAATAGGATCTCGATCACTCACAATGCTGGATGGTACGCCATGCAATCTAACAATCTCTCTAACATAGACTGAAGCAAGCCATGGAGCGGTCCTCTTACTCTTTACGGGTATAAAATGGGCACTCTTGGTAAGTCTGTCTACCACAACCCAAATTCCCGTATTGCCCTTCCTCGATCTCGGTAACCCGTCGATGAAATCCATCGAGACACTATCCCACTTCCACTGTGGAACTTCCAATGGGTGTAGCAACCCACCGGGTTTCCTTTGCTCCACTTTAACTTGTTGGCACACTAAGCATCTAGCCACATACTCGGCCACATCTTTCTTCATACCGGCCCAGAAGAAAACTCTCTTCATGTCTTGGTACATTTTGTCTCCACCGGGATGAATAGTCATTCTTGAACGATGTGCATCATCCAAAATAGCCTTCTTCAAACCCTCATCTTGCGGTACACAAAGTCTACCGTCTCTATGCAACCATCCCTTATCATCTATGGTGTATCTACCCAAATGGCTGGACGACTCCCCTCTTATAAGCTTCTCTACCAACACAACCAACTGTGGGTCGTCTCGCTGAGCCTCGCCAATCCGTCTCAAAAGAGTAGGTCTAACCTCCAAGGATGCCAACAAACCAGGTACAAAATCAACAGAAGGTCTGAAGTCAAACAAAGAAAGAAACTCCAAGCTTCGTCGTTCCACGAACAATGGACTCAAAGATAGCCTTTTTCTACTTAAGGCGTCTGCCACCACGTTACCCTTACCAGGGGTATACGCTATCTCGAAATCATAGGATGCTAAGAACTCCATCCACCTTTGCTGTCTTAAGTTTAAATCCTTCTGAGAGAATAAGTACTTCAATGATTTATGGTCGGTGAACAACTCGAATCTCTCACCAAGAAGATAATGGCGCCAAGACTTAAGTGCGAAAACAATCGCGGCCAACTCTAGATCATGGGTAGGGTAATTCTTCTCATGCACTCTCAATTGTCTCCCTCCATAGGCTATTACCCTTCCCTCCTGCATCAAGACTGCGCCTAATCCTGTTCCACAAGCATCGGTATAAACAACAAACGGCTTACTCCCATCCGGGAGCACTAAAACTGGAGCGGTGGTCAAAGCTCTCTTTAACCGTCGGAAAGCATCATCACAATCTACATCCCACGAGAAAACCAGATTCTTTTTCGTCAAGCGGGTTAATGGGGCTGATATCTTCGCGAAGTCTTTGATGAACTTCCTATAATATCCTGCCAACCCCAAGAAACTTCTTACCTCGGTAGCATTTCTAGGAACTTTCCAATCCTGGATAGATACTATCTTTGCGGGATCCACAGCTATCCCTTCCTTAGAGACCACATGCCCTAAGAATCGCACTTCTCTTCTCCAAAAATGGCATTTAGAGAATTTAGCTTTAAGACTATGCGCTCGAAGAGTCTCCAACACTTCCTTGAGATGTAAGGCATGCTCTTCTTCATTCTTGGAAAAGACCAAGATGTCATCCACAAAAACTACTACAAACTTATTCAGATACTCTCTGAACACTCTACTCATGAGATCAACAAAGTATGCGGGGGCGTTTGTCAACCCAAATGGCATCACTAGCCACTCATAAAAACCATCCGGAGTCCGGAAAGCAGTCTTCTCTATACTGTCCTCCGCCACTCTTAACTGATGAAACCCTGTAGCTAAGTCCATCTGCGAAAATACTGACGCGCCAACCAACTGATCAAAGAGATCATCTATCCTCGGTAATGGGTGTCTATTCTTCTTCGTGAGCTTATTAAGTTCTCTATAATCCACACAAAGTCTGAGGGACCCATCCGCCTTCGTGGCAAACACTACTGGAGCTCCCCACTCCGATATACTTCGCCTTATGAACCCCTTCTCAAGCAACTCCCCTACTTGCTTATGAAGTTCTCTTCTCTCACGAGGAGCCATGTGGCGTACTGGCAAAGACACTGGTTTGGCATTATCCACCAAATAAATTCGGAAATCTATCTCCCGCTTCGGAGGCAAACCCTTTACTTCTTCAAACACATCCGGATATTCCCGGACTACTCTGACAGAACACAAACTCTCGACCGAAGCATCGAGCGATTCAAGATAACTTAGCAAAACAGATTCCATGGGATTGCAAGAGATCTCGAGAGTGTTACCCAAGCGGGTCATGAGCCTGACAACTCTCCTTTCGCAATCAAGAACGGCACCATTACTGGATAACCAGTCCATGCCCAAGATCAACCCATAGCCCGTGAAGCCCAATACAAAAGCATCACATCTAAACTCAACGCTAAGTATAGAAATCTTCAAACCCAAACATATCATAGACAGATATATGGAGCCCCCAATTGGGTTTGAGACAACCAAGGGATCATCAACTAGACTGGTGTCTAAGTGCAGTGACTCAACTAACGATGATGAGATAAAAGAATGCGATGCGCCAGAGTCAAACAAAGTACGAACTGGATGATCAAACAGAAAAACCAGACTTTCAACGGAAATAGTTTTACCTCTCTGCTGAATCGGTGGAACTGAGAGAACCTGAACTTGCCCCCCTGACTGAGGTGGTGCTATAAGAGCTTGCACCTGGCCTCCTGAGGTAGACCCCGTCTTCTGCCCCTTCTTTGGGCAGTTTTTCACAAGATGCCCTGCTTCACCACAATGAAAGCAACCGGTCTTCTTCTTTTTGCGACAATCCTTACTAAGGTGTCCTGGTGTTCCACAATTGAAGCACTTCTTCTTCGTCTTCTTTTTGTCACCATTGCCTTTTCCGCCCTTGCCTTGTTGTTGCTGTTGCGGTTTCTTCTGATCCCCCTTTTTCTCTGGTGCCTTAGAATTCTTATCATCCTCATGCATAAGTGCCATGTAGACAAGCTTCTCAAAAGTGGCCCCCATAGGAATGTGAGTCATAGCTATTCCTTGCAATGGTTCGTTCAAGCCTCTAACGAACCTCAAAGCCTTCTTCTCCGGTGTATTCACCAACTCTATGCCAAACCTTGCTAATTGATTGAATTTGTTGACATATTCTTTCACCGTGAGATTCCCTTGCTTCAAATTCAAGAACTTCTCCATAAACAGATTCTCTTCCGCCCTTGAGAGAAACTTAGCCCCAAACCTTTGCTTAAAATCTGCCCAAGAGTCAACAGGGCGTTCTCCATTAGTGACCTCCCACCAGAATGAGGCCTCTCCCTTCATTAACCAAGCCGCCAACTTGACTTTCTTTCCCTCTTCCACTTCAAAGATATCTAGCAACTCTTCCACTTCCTTAAGCCAATCTCTAGCCTCTACGAAAGTCTCTGAACCAAGAAAAGGTTTTCCTCCTATAGCCTTGAACTCCTTGCAAACCTTAGCAAAATTATCCACTCTAGGCTGAGGAGGAGGAGCGGTTGTCTCTGGTGTAGTAGCATTGGCCGGACCCGCAGCCGCGGCCCTAGCCTCTTGCAACCTCCTATACCATAGTGGTATAACTAAACCCTCCGGGATGTTAAGATCTTCAGCCATGCTGAAACGAAAGAGGAAAGATTCAAAAAGGAGATTCCGAAAGATAAAGATATGGCTATTGGGGATTATGCTTTTCTTTTTCAAAAACTTTTTCTCTTAGAAGACATGCTTTTTAAAAATACTTTCTTCGAAAATACTCTTAGAAAGTAGTTTTTCTCAAAAAATTTATCTGTTCTGGTAACCTTAAGCTCTGATACCACGTGTAACACCCCACTCCCGCTATGATCACTCACTAAGGGAATGCCATAGCATCGGTGGAGTATTTTAGTGAATATAGAACAGAAAAATTACAACAAGACAGATATAAATAGTACTTGAAATTTTAAAACATCATCTCATAACAGCGGAAGTAAAACATGTCTGGTTACATCATAAAACCACAATAAAGGTCAAGTACAATATCCATCAAAATAAAGAAGTACATAATCCCACTCTCATACAATAGCCAAACAAAAGAAAAGATAACTGGATAACTGGAGCTTTACATCTATCCAAGCTCCTAAAGACTGGAACAGCAATCCGATCAAGCTCCACTACTGCTAGGATCCACCGTAGGACCTGAGGGTTGGGAAAAAGATAAAAACAACGGGGTCAGACATAAGTCTGAGCGAGTCCTATAACTTTAACAATACAATCGTTAAAGTAACCAGAGAAGACATAAACTGATATACGGTAACATATAGGGATGAATGGCTACCCTAAGCAGTCAACTAAACGAAGATAAAGGATAAAGACGCATCTACCCTCCCTAAGGTAAATTACTAAACTGCACCACACCAGTCGTTCCTAACTTAAAGGTTGATCCCACCCAAGGACTTATAAAATTTACTAATTAGTACCTGCGTACCCCTAGGTGACCAAGTAGGCGCCACGGGGCCCTACAATCCACTAGGTGTACACACTACTTCCCATTCGATCGGCTCCCTAACGTAGATACCCGTGCTGGCCCCACCGTGGGATGTATCATTCCCCAATGTGGCAACCTGATGAAACTAAAGGTGCACGGCTTATATCTACTCGATGCAACAACGGCTTACCTACCAGCCCGGGCCCACTCACGCATATGAAGCCCGTTGGACTTGCGTTGCCACCGCTAACCCGTTTGCCTCTTACAGTCAAGCCCAGTATGCGTGTCCCGTCCTCGACATGGGTCGAGCCCACAAAGATACGTATGGGTTACTGGTTGAAATGGGCCTCCACAAGCTACCCACCTAAGCTTGTCCCTTTTTCTAGTATATCCCACTTAACCCTTTAATCATGTTTTAATTACATGTTCCATTTTGGTTAAGTATTCTAATCGTATTTTCTATTGCCACCCAAGGCAACCACTAGATTTTCTCATGCCACCCGAGGCACCCACTTAACCCCTCATGTCCCTCTACATGCTAATGTGGTTAAGTGTTTCTTAATTAATTAATTAAGAACGTAACCTTTGTAAAGACCTCTCACATTAGACTGTCTTTTATGACCGCTGGTTAAGCCGGTTGGGTCCGGGCAGCCTTATGTCATAACAGAGTCTAACCTCGTGTCTTTACATTAATTACGTATTTAGTTTGTGCCTAAGACCTCTCACATTGGGCTAACATTTGTAGCAACTGGTTAAGCCGGTTGGGTCCGGGCAGTTTTACGCTACAACTGAGTCCAACCTCGTGTCTTAGTCAATTAATTACACCTAATTAATCACCCTCATAATTTTATATTAATTATCCCTAATTAATCAAGTTTTCTTAACATGGGTAGACCTAACTTAATAGGTAAATTCCCATGGGGTAGACCTAACTCAATAGGTAAATTCCCAACACATAGTATGGGTACACCTAACCAAATAGGCAAATTCCCATACTATGTTTATTTATTTTGTGTTATGCATAATTATATTAATTTCACACAATCTTATTAACTTATGCATTTAATTACCCCATCGTTCCCACGTAATTTCGTTCATGATATAACACATATAAAAGGTGTCAACTTGCATATGAATGAACATGTTTCAAAGGTGCCATCTTGCATATTAACAAACACATAACTTGCATATGAACTTGCATAACATGTCACATAACTTGCATATAATATGTCACATAACTTACATATTCATTTTGCATAACAAACTTGCATATTAGCTTATAGACTTGCATAATGTGTCATCATGAACTTGCATATTAATAAACATGTAACTTGCATATTTACATACATGTAACTCGCATATTAACAAACATGTAACTTGCATATAAAGAAACATGTAACTTGCATATTTACATACATGTAACTTGCATATTAACAAACATGTAACTTGCATATTAACAAACATGTAACTTGCATATTTACATACATGTAACTTGCATATTAACAAACATGTAACTTGCATATTTACATACATGTAACTTGCATAGCATATTACCATGAACTTGCATAACATGCATATGATTACATAGCCCACAACTTGCATATTTAGCATCATGCAAACATAACATACATCATATTAAACTTGCATAAGCTTACATACTCAACATGCATAAACATAAGATTAATGCTAACATCATATCATATGATTCAAAGCTCATTAACCCACATACAAAACCATAAATCTCATCACATCTCATCTAATTAGTTTACCAAAAGATCATCAAAGTGATAGAAACTCACAACTAGCAACTTTGAACACCAAATGAAGAAGATTAAGATGCTAAGAAGGGATTAGAAGTTGATTAGAGAGTGATTAGTATGCAACCCTCTTCATAAAATTAGTGGAGGCCATGAGAGCTAGCATTTTGCCATAGTTTAGTCACTAGGTTTAATTATGAATGAATTAGGGTAGGTTAGGGTCTTATTTATAGATTAGGCAAGTGTTTTAGGCCATAGGATTAACCCTAGATTCAATCCAAGCCATCAAAGCATGTCTTGGGGAAGAAGTCAAGTGTAGGAACCATCTAGGGCCTTTAGATTAAAGATGGACCATGAGAACCATTCAAATGCAAAATCTGCACTTGAGCGGATCGGCCCACGGGTTGACAGCCAAACACCCTGGATTAACCCCTAGTCGACCCAGCGGGCTCGGGTCGACTTCAAAAATCGGCCGGTTCGGTTATTCCCCTCTCCCAATTCGCTGTTTTGAGCATTTTTGCATATTTATTTATTAAATTTTCAATTATATATATATATATATATATCAATATATATATATATATATATATATCTACACAACCCATTTCACTTAATTAAGTATACTTTAATTTGGGAATTTTCGTGAAACTTCGCGAGGCCATATCTTGGTCATACGGACTCCGATTTTCGAAAACTCGGACTCTATTTCGCGTATTTTTCCGAGACGAACGCAATGGCATAGCCCGTTTCCCTTGATTCCCATTTTAGAATTAAATTCTGCCTCGATTTATGTTATTACAGGTTATTGAAAATACGGGTTGTTACAATAACTACCTAGAATCGAAGCCCTTCACTCTAGAATGATGAATATACATGTATTGTAATTTATAGAATTTGATTTCTATTTGTTTTGATTTATTTCCTCTCTAATGTTTTGCTGTGTAAACAAAATGAGGACGGCGGATTTTTGATTGACTGTAGAGAGAAAATGAATTAGGCTAGAGGAGTTAAGGTTATTATATAGTGGAAGGGGGTGGCTGAAAATGAAGAATGTGACTCCTTTGGGTTCACAAGTTTTGTTTTGTTTTCTTTTTATTTGTTTTTGGCTTCCTAAAAATTCGTGTGATCACACACGATACCCAAAAATCACCAAACTGGATATACACCTTCAGTTCGACATTACGGTCCCAACGAAACTGGTTTCGTCGAATTTCGACTCCGTTTGCTCACACAGCGTATTTTTAACCGTCAAAATACTGACTGTTCCTCACTCTAAAAATCCATACGACCACACAGTGACTATAAAAATCACAAAACTGGAAATCTAACAACTATTTGACATTGTGGATCCAACAAAATTAGTTTCGATGAATTCCGACTTCGTTTGCAAAAGTGGCTATTTTTAAAGCTCGGGATGACCCATTTAAATATATAAATATATTTAAATATAATTAAATTAAATATAAATAAATATTATTGTATATATTCACCGTGGAATATCATACAGCTCTAGAATATTCCTATATGAATTTCTAAATCGATATTCACTTCTGGGTCAACCCGATATTCGATTTAAAATGAAAATTACTTTTTAAAATATAAATAATTCCTTTATAAATTATAAAGGAATTCCACATCGAGTTTTCTAAAATTTGATTTGGACGTAAATCAAAATCTACACGATGAAATCTCGAATTTTCTCTTCCATTAGAAAGATATACTCCACCAGCTCCACACGTTTCTTGTTTCATAGAAATCCGGCTTAAAACGAATCCTGTATATTCTGTTGAAGTTCGAATCGCCAATTTACGAACTACAGCACCATTGCGAGCTCGATTTTAATTATATTATAAATCTACGTTCAAATTGTCGTTTATATAATACACTCGTTATTCAAATTCAATTCCAAGCTGAATTAAATATCATAGATGATCCAGTTCACACCATATCGCCATTTCAGCTAATTCTGATTATTTCAGAATTAAATATATTATTTAATTTATTATTTTAATTAAATATTCACCATTATTTAATTCCATGACCATTAAATTCACTATATCACTATTTATATAATTAAATAAATTAATTATAATACCTCTGCCAATGCGGGTCATTACAATCTTCACCACTTAAAATAATTTCGTCCTTGAAATTGCTAAGGTAGAGAACGGACCTATCGACTAGTTAGAACTTATTTGTTCACTTCTTAACTTCAGTTTCAACTGAACCAATTTAATTTCAATTAAATTATTAATTAATTCTTATCAACGAAAATTTTCAAAAATCCTGAAAATTTTCTAATGCCTTAACTCTTCGAAAAATTACGCCAGCACCTCCTTTGTATTGGTCAATAAATCAAACTCCAACTCGCCTCTCTGGGCCATCTCCAACCCAAAAGAAAATCAAACAGCCAAGCGGCTTGCCAAATCGGCTCATAAAAATCTCTAACCCAATATATAATATAAACTGGTATCTTTTTTTGGCATATCATTATATCCCTTCCACTTGTTATCAATTCAGCAGATACAAGGGTCATCCCAATCAAAATCCAATCTGCTTTTATCCACAACACACCCATTTGCTTATATCCGAGCCAAATATCATTTTAACTCGAGTTTCTTCTCGATTCCCAACTCTTAACTTGGTTATCACATTACACTTCTAATTTGAATCTCACTATCTAATTTGTTTTGATATTATTCTAATTCAATCTCAGTTACCAGTTTACTAGCTTTACTTTAATTCAATTTTGCTTTCATAAATTTCTGTTAAATTTGTTTTTAATTCAAACAGTCTTTCCCTGGGAGTTTTCAAACAGTTTACTCTTTTCAAAAATCAAAGTTTCCTTTTTGAACATGTCACTTAGCCCTTAATTAATATTCCATTAGTTAAATCACTTATCTATTTCTTTATCAATATTTGTTAACCAAATATTTTCAATAACCATATTGGCCTTTTATGTTATTTGGAAAACATTTCCGAATATCGCCTTCTTTTATTTTCTAAACTTTAGAAAATATATGCTATTTATAATTGGAAAATATTCCAATTACTTATCCCTTTTTCAGATCTCGTTTATTTCTATATGTAGGAAATATTCTTTATTATATTTCCAAGCTTACACTTATTTGGGTTAAAACGAATGTTGTGTAAAACACCGTTACGACAACCCAAATACTATATTCAACTATCTCTTATCCAACATTGATCTTCGAGCTTGATATCTTACTATTTATTTGTTAATAATGAAATCAGTCAAGTTGGGGTATAACTACCTCTCAGACCTTGACTGAATAACATTTATAACGTCAAAACAGATATGACTACTTACTCGAATAATCAATACCATACAACTAATTCTTCACTTTTAAACACGTATACGCTTCCTCTTTCTATTCTTACTAGATTTTATTCTTATACTTCCTTTTTGATTTTACTATTCTATTTCTAAGTTCGTTTCCTTATCGACTTCTATATATATCGATACGTTGATTTCTAACTATCAAATTATCTTAAAAATATTCTAACTCCTTAAATTCCCGGAAAAATTCGCCATAACCTCCTTTGTACCAGGAGCATCGGGATATTTCAAATAGCCTCCCATGGCCCTCACCAATCCAAAAGAAAAAGAAAAAGCCAAGCGGCTAGCCGATACGGCGCATAAAATCTCATATACGAATTAAATACATACCTTTTCATCGAGCATTCTATTTGTATACCTTCATACCTTATCCATACCCATCTCATGTATATTTATACCTGCCCAGTCTATTTTAACTATACCTGATCATTTTAACTCAATTCGTTAATTAATTTGTTAATTAACTCTTTAGTCTATTTTACTTTTATACTTGAACATGACATGTTCAAATATATTTTAACTTTCTTATTAACTAATTTGAATCCAAATTTCAAATTTAAGTTCTATATTCGATTTCGAATATCCATTTACAAATCCAATTCACCTTTCAAAGTTCAACTTCAAATTCAAAACTCGATTAACTAATTCCTCTTCGACTTAGTTAATTCTATTCAATTTCTATTCAAATTTTATATCACTTCTATTATTCAAATTCTATATTATAAATCCCATTTTGAAATTCAACACAACTTGTCTTTCCCAAAACAAATTCAAAACAGTATCCCTGGTAGTAATTCGTCACTTACAACTCGAAAATGAATACTGATGATGCAGCTGTCATCATCGGAATCTATTTTCCAGTGATCGAAGTGAGTTCAATACTATAAAACCATTTCTAAACAATTCCACTTTGAAATTCATTTCAAAATATAAATCACACTGCTTGTAAAACAATTTAAAATCTTCCAGGATCTTAAATTTTCCTTATTTTTAATCCAAATCCATTTAAAAACACTTATCCAATTTTCCAGAATTTTAATTCAATTTCTGGCTTAAATTTTAGATTTAACTCATCTGATTTCACGTATTTCACTTATATGAATTCTGATTGGTTATTTACATAACTATTTAATTTATAACCTTACTCGATTATAATAACGACCAATATATCCAATATATTATAATTTTGATATATATATCTTCTCTATATCAAGATATACCTTGGGTAAACTTATTTTCATTTATCCTCTTTTCAAAACATATCGTGTCTACCCATCGTATTTGAGTGCTTAGTAACTCCTACCGATATAGTGGATCAAACTGATCGACCAGAACTCATAAACAACTCAACCAATAAATCTCCACAATATAAAAAAAAAATTATATCAATAACAAATACGTTCACTCGTATATATACACTTAAACTCAATCTAGGGTATTACTAACCCCATCTCTACTGAGTCACGCCACAGAGCCAAGGTAATTCACTTAACTTAAGCTCTGATACCAACTGTAATGACCCGAAAATCCGGTCCAATTTGAGCTGACCAAAAACACAAGTCCAACCCCAAATTAAACTGAAAATCAGGAAATTAATAGAAAGAAAACAGAGGGTGAAGAAAGATAAGATAGAAACTTAGAATAGAAGAAGAACAACACAACATCAAAGTAGCACGAATCTCACAGTGGAACGAATAACATATAACATAACTTTGAAATATAACTTTATACTTGAATATACATCATTTTCAAAGTACAGTACTTACAACACAGTGGAAATAAACTATAGCTATATGATCCTAAAGCCTCCTGCTCCAGCTCTTCCAGTATATCTGTAAATCTTGACTACTTGACTGCCTATACAAAATTGGGCACCCAAGAGTTTAGGGAAAACAACAAAATAAATTCCGGGTCAGTCATGGGACTGGTATGAGTAAAACGGTTTAAAAATGGTTTGAACAAGTAAATGGTATCTCATAAGACCACGCCGTATAACGGAACGGGTTTTTCCCTTATGAGAATCCAAAATATCTTTATATCAAAAACCTTTTGATATTATAATAATGTCTATCAACCACAATATAATAATCATCCAGCAGAAACGCTTTCATCTCACGTCCTACATATATAGTATACAATCAAAACCGCGAGCACGTATTGGGTAATGGATTTCCAACTATGATAAGGTATGGAACCACCTTTCGCTAGTGTACCTCTAGAGAGAATACACTGGGTTCAACAAGAACATCTTGCAACCCGGCCACACATGACCGACCACTCATTTCGCTTGAGTGTATCAAATGTATATCACAAATGGTTGGGATCAGCAACCGTTTCGTGAATGGGATAACATCAAAAATAGATTTTTAGAAGTAAATGAAACTCTAGATCAGGTGATTATACACCCTACTTCGGAGCGACCGACTTAGCCATGCTGCCTGCCCGATTTCTGTCATTTACCGGTTGATGAGGCTTGAGGTTACGCTTCATCATCACATCAGATTCACTTCGAATGTCACATCGTCAAATCCATCAAATCACCGATTGATGTCTACAACAGTAAATTACGTGTTAGCTAAAGAAGTTTCCTTTTCCGCTTCCGCTCTTGGTATGGTTGGAGAAATCAATATACGTGATCGTCTGGAAATACTCTGTCAGAAATCCGTCCATCCAAGTCATCCAGGAACAGGATGAACCGAAGGCACTATTCAATACATCCATCTTAGGCACTGTTATCTAAGACTTATACAATAGCCCTTGCACTTTACTCTGTCTTCAATTATCTTTGGCATATATGATTCGCAACGCTTGTGCCAATACAGAGTGGTTCTTTGGATAATAATCCAACCGGTCTCTCCATATTAACAACGTTAAAATGGTCAAAACATTGATAGTCTGTGATTTAACTATCAAAGAAAAATATGTGTGCAAACAACGATATTATTTCCAAATGGAAATTTATATCGATCAAACATCATTTAACATTTATCTTCATATATATATTCATATTTCAAATTTCAATATTCGATTACATTTTTGATTCTATTTGGAAAACATTCCAACTCTTCTTTACTTGGATTTAAACAGATGTTTAAATCAATATCGCGACGACAACTCCAACCACTATACTTATTTACTAAATTCACCTAAGCACTTTCTCTCTCGAACCTTAACCATTTCTAAATTAAAAACGCAGTCAATCAAGTTGGGGTATAACTACCTCTCAGACCTTAACTGAACAACATTTCAAATCTCGATATAGGTTAAGTTCGTCTTTTAACTCCTTAACACTTCCTTATGTAACTATCCTTCGAATTATCTCTTATTCGATAATTCTTTCCTTCGAATAAGGTATATTCGATAACTCTATTCAATTTACTTTATTGGACTAACGCTATTGGATTAACTCTATTGGACTAACGCTATTGGATTAACTCGTTTCACTTAACTCCTTTCGAATAAACTATATTTGATAACTCCTTTAACTCTATTTGATTTAACTCCTTTTACTTTCTATTCGAATAAACTATATTCGATTAACTCCTTTTACTTTCTATTCGAATAAACTATATTCGATTAACTCCTTTTACTTTCTATTCAAATAAACTATATTCGCATAACTAATTCGATTTGCTTACTTTCGAATACTATATTCGATTAACTCCCTTCGAATAAACTATTCATTTATAAAGATTTACTTTTAGTAATGGTTCTTCACTTTACAAATGATTTCCTTTTTAATTCTATTTGTAAATGGTTTTACAAATACCTCCTTTTCGATTTCATTTGTAAAGGTTTTACAAATATTCTTCTTTCGATTCCATTTGTAAATGGTTTACAAACATTTCTATTTCTGATTGATTTGTAAATGGTTTACAAACCTTTTTCATTCTAATCTATTTGCAAATGGTTTGCAAATAATTCCTTTAGGGTTTCATTTCTCAGTATTATCTATTTATAAATAATCCATTTATAAATAAATTTCTATTTATAAATATTCCATTTATAAATAATTCCTTTTATAAAATCTCCTTTCTCCTTTTAGAAGTTAATACACAAATTGAATTTAAATAAAACCTTTGAATTTCAACTACCATTGGGCTCACCATTTAGCTTAAGGCCCAAACCCATTTTTGTTTACCAGACCCGCACTCAACATAGTCCATCTTCTTCCCCATTCACGGATGCCACGACCTGGAGCTTTTCAAAAGCCATTACCGCACTTTCTTCTACCTTTCCTCCTTCATTACTTCACCATCTCTCAAATTGAAACTACCATCTCCTTTCTCATCAAAATCTGCACGCCTCCCTACCATAAGATTCAAGCTCGCACCTCGCAAGCTCATCGCGTCGAACAGAAGGATACCCGCACGCTATTGCGAATGGTGCTACAAAAATCTTCAAGAAAGACTCCCAAATCCCGCGCATGAGTAGCACCGGATCTGCTGAATCCAAAACCGAAGTTCATTTCTCGATTTGAAGCTCCTAACTCCTCCAACGTTGAACCGTAGGTCAGCGGTTTCGAAAACCACTATCATAGCACCACTTCGAACCCAACAATAACTACTTAGAATCGAAGCCCTTCACTCTAGAATGATGAATATACATGTATTGTAATTTATAGAATTCGATTTCTATTTGTTTTGATTTACTTCCTCTCTAACATTTTGCTGTGTAAACAAAATGAGGACGACGGATTTTTGTTTGACTGTGAGAGAAAATGAATTAGGCTAGAGGAGTTAAGTTTATTATATAGTGGAAGGGGTGGCTGAAAATGAAGAATGTGGCTCCTTTGGGTTCACAAGTTTTGTTTTCTTTTTATTTATTTTTGGCTTCCAAAAATTTCGTCTGATCACACATGATACCCAAAAATCACCAAACTAGATATACACCTTCAGCTCGACATTACGGTCCCAACGAAACTGGTTTTGTCGAATTCCGACTCCGTTTGCTCACACAACGTATTTTTAGCCGTCAAAATACTGACTGTTCCTCACTCTAAAAATCCGTACGACCACACAGTGACTCTAAAAATCACGAAACTGGAAATCTAACAACTATTTGACATTGCAGATCCAACAAAAGTAGTTTCGTCGAATTCCGACTTCATTTGCAAAAGTGGCTATTTTTAAAGCTATGGATGACCCATTTAAATATATAAATATATTTAAATATAATTAAATTAAATATAAATAAATATTATCATATATATTCACCGAATATCATACAGCTCTAGAATATTCCTATATGAATTTCTAACTCGATATTCACTTCTGGGTCAACCCGATATTCGATTTAAAATGAAAATTCCTTTTTAAAGTATAAATAATGCCTTTATAAATTATAAAGGTATTCCACAACGACTTTTCTAAAATTTGATTTGGACGTAAATCAAAATCTACACGACGAAATGCCGATTTTTCTCTTCCACTAGAAAGATATACTCCACCAGCTCCACACATTTCTTGTTTCATAGAAACCCAGCTTAAAACGAATCCTGTATATTCAGTTGAAGTTCGAATCGCCAATTTACGAACTACAGCGCCATTTCGATCTCGATTTCAAGTATATTATAACTCTACGTTCAAACTGTCGTTTATATAATATATTCGTTATTCAAATTCAATTCCAAGCTGAATTAAATATCATAGATGATCCAGTTCACACCATATCGCCATTTCAGCCAATTCTGATTATTTCAGAATTAAATATATTATTTAATTTATTATATTAATTAATTATTCATGATTATTTAATTCCACGACCATTAAATTCGCTATATCACTATTTATATAACTAAATAAATTAATTATAATACCTCTGCCAATGTGGGTCATTACAATTTATAGGAAAAATATATATTATTTTATTTGATTTTTATATTTGATTTTAACCAATCACTGTTTGTATTTACCATTAAGAAAATCTTGTGATCGCATACATTATCCAAAATTATGGAAATTGACATGCAAGTAGATTTTGACATTAAGGACCCAATGAAATAGGTTTCGTCGAATTCCGACTCTGTTTGCTCACACAGCGTATCTTTAATCGTCGAGATACTGACTGTTTTTCACATTAAAAATTTGTACGGCCACACACTGACTCCAAAAATCACGAAACTTGGAATCTAACAATAATTTAATATTCTGGATCCAGCAAAATTAGTTTCGTCGAAAACGGAGGTCATTTGCAAAACAGGCTATTTTTAAAGCTCTAAATAACCCATTTAAATATACAAATATATTTAAAAACTATTAAATTAAATGTAAATAAATACATACTATCGTATATATATATATTCACACAGAATACCGTATAGCTCCAATTGGATTTATAACTCGATATTCATATCCCGGTTGAATCGATATTCAATTTATATTGAAAAATCCTTTTATAATATAAATAAATCGCTATAAATTATAAAGGAATTCCATAGCGAATTTATGAAATTTTGATTTTGACAAAATCAAAATCTACACAATGAAATCCCGATTTTTCTGTTCCATTAGAGAAATATACTTCACCAGCTCCGAGCGTTTCTTGTTTCACAGAAATCCAATTTAAAGTGGACCCTGTATATTTCGTTGAAGTTCAAATCGCCAAATAGCGAACTACCGCGCCATTTTGAGCTCGATTATAATATATTATAATTCATACGTTCAAACTGTCGTTATCTAAATATACTCGTTATTATAAATCAAATTCTAAACTGAATTAAATCAGTTAAATGATTCAATTTTCACATATTGCCATTTCAGCTAGTTATGATTATTTCAGAATTCAATATATTATTTAACTATTATATTAATTAAATATTCATCATTATTTAATTTAAACCATTTAAATAATTAAATTAATTAATTATTATATCACTGAAAATAAGGGTCGTTACAGTCAAGCTACCTTCGAGCCTAGGCATGCCACTGAAATATGTGAATGCGTTAGATTGGGAACGAGGGGAAAACATTGAATTGGGGCATAACTTGTGATTGGGAATTTGGGCATAACTTGAATAAAGTGCAATAATACGAATTTGGGGAATATAGTTTATTATGAACATAACTGGGGTAAGGGGCATGAAAACCTATAACGATATAGGTATAATTGATAAAAATGCAAAGGATTACAGTAATTCGAAACTGTGACTGTGCCTAGATACGAGGTTAGATTACACTTGGGGTGGAAGTCTGCTCGGAACCACCTGGCATATCCAGCGACCACAAGTGGTGAATCTAATGTGAGGGGTCTAAGTGCACAAACACGGGCTAACACACGAGGTTAAGCCCATTTGTGGAATAAGTCTGCCTGGACCCGCCCGGCAAATCCATCATCCACAAGTTGTAGGCTTAACGTGGGAGGTCTAGCATATTATAACCATAAATGAAGACATGGTAATAAAATTGAATACTTAACCCAGTTGAATACATATGGATTGTATGAACATGTCGAACTTGAATAGGGGTGAAGTAAACTTGGTTGGAACAGTGGGAGGGTTAAGTGTATCTTGTTTGGGTGGGTAATATTTATATATAGGCCCACAAACTTAAACGGTTGGGGTTATGTAATTAAAGACACCGTTAGGTAAGCATAACCAGTGGAAATCCTAGTGGGGATGCAAGACAAAGGGGAGAGATTTCATCATCTTGTGTGTGGGGCCCGTCTCAGTCAGTAACCCATATAACGGTATCAAACGAGTGCTCCACTCTAGGTTGGAGTCGTGGCACGCTTACTGGGCTGCTTGTAAGAGATCCAAACATGTGGGACGGTGTGAGTGGCGCGTACCGACCGAGTCATGTGAGTGCACGGTCCAAATAGAGGAAAATTAGACGACGTGACACCTGTAGATATGGTTGTGCATCCTGAAAACTAAGGGTTTTCACTTTAGGGGGTGATACACCCTACAGTGGAGCTAGCACAGGGATCTACGAAGTAGGGAGCCGATTGATTAGGGTAGTAGTTAGGGTACATCCGGACGTATGCCTAAGTCTACCATCTTGTAGTTGTTGGGGATCATCTTGTTATAAGACACTAGAATTGGTGAAGAGAGTAAAGAGAAATCATTAGAGCAGTGCTATTTTTTATATCCAGATGTCCTGTTTACCTTGTCATACCTGGCTTTTATGATGTTTTCTTTCTTTTCCACTTTATATGCCTATCGTGATACTTTTACTTATTTTTATGCTAAAAGTAACTAGACTCGCCAGACTTTATGTCTAGCCTATTATGTTTCCTCTTCTTTCTCTTCCGTTTCCCCCTTAGATTCTTAGGGTGGGAATACTCAAGCTTGACCGGGATTCTGCTTGCTTGGAGCTGCGTAGATGTATTGCTTAAGCTCTTATCTTTTCTTCCATGGCTATGTTTTATTTTGGGGAATTATGCTTCTTTATTTATTGTACTCTGATGTTTAAGTACATGATAGAAATTTCAATGATGTATTCGGTTTATGTATTTTCAGACATATGATGTTTTGTACCACGATGCTTTATGATTAATGAAGTTTTTAATTCCGCTGCTATTTTATATTTGTCTTGTAATGTTTCTATTTCTGTCAACCTATAATGCTTCACGAAACTTAATGCATTCTCTTAATGAGTGACATCAACGGACATGGGGTGTCACACTTGGTATCAGAGCTAAAGGTTACGAGATTAGATAAAGTTTTTGAAAATTATTTTGAAAAAGCTTTTAAAAGGAAGCATTTTCAAAAGAAAAGTCTATTTTGAAAAACATATTCGCCAAATCTATATGTAACATCTCTCGATCCTTTGTCTGAGTCCGTTTACTTTTCTTTTCAGCATGTCTGGGGAACCTAATATTCTTGAGAGCATTATGATACCATTTCATCGGTACCTAGAGGCCACGGCGCCTGCCGGTGGTCAAACAGACATTCCTCCCCCAGCTGCACCCATCATTCCTCCTCCTCCTCCGTGAGCAGATAATTTCTCTAAGATCTACAAAGACTTCCATGTTACGGGTGGGAAAACATTTAATGGAACTAAGACGTTTGTGGAGGCAAGAAATTGGCTCAAAGAAATGGAGGGTTTGTTTGGAATTTTCAAATTTGATGATCATAGGAAGATTCAGTTAGCCGCCTGGCTACTAAAAGATGAAGCTTCATTCTAGTAGGAAGTGACGCAAGCAAGGTGTCCAGTGGACACTTGGGATGATTTTAGATAGAGGTTTGAAAAGAAGTTTCTTTCTCAAGCTGAGAAAAGCATGCAAATGGAGAGGTTTCTGACACTCAAGTAAGGAGGCATGACAGTCAAAGAATATGTTAACAAATTCAACCAACTAGCAAGGTTTGGGTTGGAGATAGTAGATACTCCGTATAAAAAGGCTTTGCGATTTGCTAAAGGACTGAATGAAACCCTCCATGGGTTAGCTATGTCCTATATTCCAATGGGAGGAACTTTTGAAAGGCTCGTTGATATGGCCTTGATGCATGAAGAAGATAAAGCTGACAAGAAAGAAGTTATGGTTGAGGAAACATAAAACAAGAAAGTATGGCCAAAGAAAGGACAACAACAACAAAAGAAAGGCAGAAAGAATGACAAGGCTAAGGATAAGAGGAAGTGCCATAATTTTGGACGTGAGGGTCATTTGATAAAGGACTACAAAAGAAAGAAGAATGCTTGCTTCAATTGTGCAGAGGTCAGACACTTTTCAAAGGTGTGCCCAAAAAATCAAGGACAAGGTCAAAGGGTAGGAACTTCTAGAGGGCAAGTGCATGCTCTCGCGATCAGTGCTCCAGATCAAGGTAGGAAAGTTTCCGTGGAAGGTCTGATTTCCCTTTCCAATTACCTTATTAGAACTCTTTTTGATTATGGCGCTTCGCATTCATTTATATCAGATTTTGTAGTTGTGTCTCTACACCTTAGTACTAGTATGGTAGTGGATCCCATTGTTTTCTTAAACCCTATTGGTGGTTCGTCTCATTTGTCCATGATTCGTCGGGGTTTGAGAATATCCATGTTAGGCGTCGAGTTTGAGTGTGACGCATATATGCTCGGTTTTATGGGTTATGGTTTGATTCTAGATTGTGAGAGGAGAGTTGTCAGGCTTTTGACTTGCCATGGGAGGACCCTCGAGATTTCTTGTGACCCTAAGGGGTCTGTCATGCTTAGTTTCCTAGAATCTCTGGATGCATCTACCAATGATCTGCAAAATGTACCAGTAGTCCATGAGTATTCAGATGCTTTTTAGGAGGTTCGGGGCTTTCGATTTTTGTATATACTTGGTAGACAATGCAAAGCCAGTTGCGTTATCTATGCGCCATATGGCTCCAAGGGAAAGAAGGGAGCTTAGCAAGCAAGTAGGGGAGCTACTTGAGAAAGGGTTTATTAGGCGAAACATATATGAACGAAGTGCTCTGGTGGTATTCGCAACTAAGGCAAATGGTTCACTTCACTTATGTATGGACTATAAAGAGTTGAACAAGCTCACTAAAAAGAATAGGCACCCACTCCCAAGGATATATGATTTGTTTGGCCAGCTCGTTGGTGCATCGGTATTTTCTCAGTTAGACATGGCCACGGGGTTTCATTAGTTGAAGGTGGCCGAGGATAGTATAGACAAGACTGATTTTAGGACTCCAGATGGTTTCTTTGAATGGCTCGTTATGCCTTCTGGGTTGACGAATGCACCCGCCTATTTTGTTGATCTGATGAGTAGGATGTTTCGAGAGTTTCTAAATAAGTTCATCGTGGTCTTTGTTGATGATATCTTGATCTTCTCAAAGAGTGAGGAAGAGCATACCCAAAATTTGAGAGAAGTTTTGAGAACTCTCAGTGTGCATCAGCTTAACGCAAAGTTCTCCAAATACCATTTTTAGAGAAAAGAGGTGAGATTCCTAGGGCACGTCGTTTCTAAAGATGGGATAGCAGTGATCCCGCAAAAGGTAGTTGTAGTTCAAGATTGGCTAATTCCTAAGAATGCAACGGTGGTGAGAAATTTTCCTGGATTGACAGGCTATTATAGGAAGTTCATTAAGGACTTTGCAAAGATATCATCCTGTTAGCCTACTTTGTGAACTAGGCAACACAAAGTCAAGATACCAGACATTGAAGAGCATTTTTAATTAGAAGACTTTGGTTTGGATCGGAGAAGACACTACAGCCTAGATCGGACAGCTGCAATCGTTCGGGTCGGGTCAAAGCAACGTATCGGTTCGGAGCGGATAAAATCTCCTGTTCGGATCGGTGAGCTATTGCTTTTGAAGGCAGAGAGCGCGTGTTCGGATCGGAGGGCAGTCTTCTTCAAGATGGATCGGAAAGCCACCCAACTGCTACAGAGATAGGTCGGAGCGGAGCAGAATAAAGAGAAGAGAAGATTGTCACCAAAACAACCCGGGTCGGATCGGATATCCCGATCCGAACCCCTGGTATATATATATACCTCCGACCCGAACCCATTTTTCGTATTGTTCCCCCGCATAAGCGCCTGGATATCCGGATCGGCTATGACCAGTTCCTGTCCATGACGTTCATTACTCTGATGCGTTGTCAACACAATAATTCATCCGAACCCGAGGCTAATGGGATGAACGACACGTGGCTCCGATCCGTATCGGGTTTTGAGCAAATTCACACTTATAAATACCCCGTCTGGAGACAAAGAAAAGGATCTTTTTTCTGGCATTTTGAGAGTTCAACCACCTTCATCCGAATTCCAGCAATCCCGAAAAATCCAAATCTTCTTTCATCATTTGTTTTCTGTAATTAAGTAATTATAAGTGAGTTGTGAGAGGAATCGAGTGAATATTTCATTGTACTTGCAACTAAATCAGTGAATATAGTGAAAGACAAGTGGACGTAGGCATTTCTTCGCCGAACCACTATAAATTCTGTGTGTTCCTTTTTGTTTTTATCTTATTTCATTTGCTTTCAGTTAATTCGGGTGTTAGAACCACTTTTTGGTCTAACACATCCCCACTCATCAGGCTGACAAAGAAGAATCTGACGTTTCCATGGGATATAGATTGCGATGCTACTTTCCAGTGATTGAAGAGGGCTCTAACAACAGCCCCAGTCTTGACCTTGCCCGATAGGAACAAAGTGTTTATAGTGTACACTAATGCATGTGTTACAGGGCTTGGTGTGGTTCTGACACAATAAGGAAAGGTATTATGTTATTAGGGTAGATAGCTAAGGGTTCATGAGAAGAACTTCTCTACCCATGACTTAGAGGTAGCTACCATAGTATTTGCTCTTAAGACGTGGCGTCATTATTTTCTTGGAGAGAAGTTCGAGTTGTACACCGATCACAAATCTCTCAAGTACCTGTTCTCGTAGAGGGATCTTAATTTAAGGCAACAAAGGTGGATGGAGTTCCGAGCATCTTATGACTTCGAGATTGCTTATGCCCCTGGTGAGGGTAATGTTGTGGAAGACGCGTTAAATATGCAAAGGATGGCCTTAAGTCCTCTGTTTATGGAAAGGAAAAGTTTAGAGTTCATATCAATTTTATATTTTAGACCTCCATCGATTTGTTGTCTGACTTATTTGCATCATTGGAAGTGCGACCTACTCTTATGGATCAGATAGGAGCTTCACAGCGAGAGGATCAGCAGATTTTAGACATCTTGAATAAGCTCAGTAAAGGGGAGACTTCTAGTCACCTCAGTAGATATTCCATAGATGATAAAGGGTGGTTGCGACGAGATAGGAGGCTTTGTGTTCCCCAGGTTGGGAGTCTTTTGAAGACAGTCCTAGAAGAAGCCCATCATTTTAAGATGGCTATTCATCTAGGCGGTGATAAGACATATAGGGATATGAAGAGAGTTTTCTTTTGAGCTGGGATAAAGAAAGATGTGGCAGAGTTTGTTCCATAATGTTTGGTTTTCCAGCAAGTTAAAGCTGAGCAAAAGAAGCCCGGTGGTTTACTTCATCCTTTGGAGGTTCCACAGTGGAAGTAGGAGAGCGTCTCTATGGATTTCATAGATGGTTTTCCTATATCGAAGAAAGGCAACACCAGTATTTGGGTTATAGTAGACAGACGTACTAAGAGCTCTCATTTCATTCCAGTTAAGAGTAAGAGGACGACAGCTTGGTTGGCAGCAGTTTATGTTCGTGAGTAGTCCGTCTTTATGGAGTACCTTCCAGCATCGTAAGTGATCGTGACCCCATTTTCACCATTGGATTTTGGAGGATCTTGCAAGAAGCATTAGGTACACGGTTGTATTTGAGCACTACTTATCATCCTTAGACCGATGGGCAGACGGAGAGGGTGAACAGAGTTCTTGAGGATCTTTTAAGGCTGTGTATCCTAGACTTCGGAGGGATTTAGGAAGAGCATCTTCCTTTAGTAGAATTCGCCAACAACAACATTTATCAAGCCAGTATTGGCATGGCACGTTCAAAGAATTGTACGGATGACCCAGTAGATCACAAACTAGTCGGTGGGAGACAATATAAAGACTACTACTTGGACCAGATATGGTTAGAGAAACGTATGAGAAGATTGACCTTATTGGACGGCGAATGAAGACCACGCAAGATAGGTAGAAATCTTATGCAGACAAGAGAAGGACCGACATTGAATTTGAAGTAGGAGACATGGTTTTTATTAAGGTGTCACCTTTGAGGAATGTGGTTCGCTTTGGATCTGCAGGGATATCAGCACCAAGATTTGTATGGCCATTTCCCATAACTGAAAGGATTGGACAAATGGCCTATAGATTAAAGCTATCGGAGAGGCTATTCGTCATTCAGGATGTTTTCCACGTTTCTCATTTGCAGAAGTGCTTACTGGGTACTGTAGAAGTAGTTGAGCCGAGTATATTGGAGGAAGTAGAAGTGGAATGGGAGGCGGTAGTAGGCGAGTTCCTACCCATATTCTTAGATCAGAAGTTAAGAAGCTACTCAATAGAGAAGTCAAGTTGATGAAAGTTTAGTGGGGAGATAACCCAGAGGATGCAACTTAGGAGACCGAAGACAAGATTCGTGCTTCGTACCCTTTTCTTTTCGAGGGTATGTTCTTAACTTCCTTTCCAAAGCTTTTATTCTTTACTTGTTTCTATCATTTAAGTGTCTCCTATCGATCGAATCTTCGACCTTTAGGTAGAAATCCCATGGATGTAAACATGTGTTTGAGACATATTATGTTTGATGGATGCAAGTATTTACTAGTGGTTGCTCGTGTTTGCAAGTGGTTGCTCGTGTATGTTAGATCGGCTCAATCACTCTCATACTGCATATGGATGTGTGTGCATTTTTCTTCTTTTATGGATGAAAGTGAATGTATCATCATATGGACAATGCATTTGGATGGATGAGTATGCACACATATAGAAATTACAAGTTATAATAGGATTATTTGCATACATGTTGGA
Source organism: Allium sativum (assembly GCA_030737875.1). NCBI lineage: Eukaryota > Viridiplantae > Streptophyta > Magnoliopsida > Asparagales > Amaryllidaceae > Allium > Allium sativum. The sequence goes on from CM060910.1 coordinate 395,068,578, forward strand.
TTCATGACACTAACATACATTGCATTAAGGAGCTCGACCGAATCAGTAGACCTCCTGATCTTCGCATTAGTATTGGGACACATACACCTTTTCATATGTTCATATAAGCATTAGAAGTACTTAAGGAAAATGGATGCCTGTGATTAGTGGATGAGTAGATGGGTGATGGATGGTAGGATATACATTATTCTTAACTTCGAGATTTCGAGGACGAAATCCTTTGAGTAACGGAGAATGTAACACCCCGAATTTTAACAACACTAAAGATGACAAATTAAATAATAATTAATTTAATATTCAGAAGTAAGGGAAACAGACTGCACCGCTGCGTTCGTCTCGGAATTCTGGTCAAAGTAGACACTTGGTTTGCATAAAACGGACAATGTATGAAGAAGTTATGAAGCTTTGAAGTTTGTATACACGCAACAGAATTATATATATATATATAATTAAATTCATAAATTCAAAAAACAGTTCAAAAATCAAATTTCTGTGGGCAGAAAAAATCCAGTTCAGGGGTGTCGACCCCTCAAGTTGGTGTCAACCCTCAAGGGGGTGTTGCCCCATGGGTCGACCCCATAAAGGGGGGTCGATCCCCCTACGGTAGAGGAGGTAGATTAGGGTTTCAGGGTCACTTATAAATATGACCTCATTTCTCATGTTTTTGCAACTAAAAGTAATGGAGGACTAGATGGTATCTCTGCCCAAATTGAATCAAACCTTTTCTTCTTCAACAAATCAAGTTATTCAAGCTTAGAGATATGTGATTCGATTCTTTTGTTTTTCTAGATCCAAACACTATGAGTTCATGTTAATTTTAGATCTAAGTAATAAAAAAGTAAAACTTGACATGATCGTAACTTGGATCTATGCCCATGACCATGTGAATCATATCAGATTTGTTATAACATATTTAACTATGTTATTCTGACATGACTATGACTTAGATCTTAACCTTTATCATGTTAGATCTGCTTTTGATTGTAGATCTAACTCGCTGTTTAGATCATCTTATACATGTTCTATTATGCTTATGACCATATCAAATCTATTGTTAGTTGGACATCTAAATCATTGTTTAGATCACATCATGCCTATCCCTATTATGTTAGAATCAGTCCTATTATCATATGTTCATCAGATCTGTTCCTATATGCCTACCTTTTCATTAGGCCACTATATGTTTTATGCCTGTTTCTGTCATTATATGTCCATCATGTTAGTATGATTATCTCTATTCTATTCCCTCTATCTTTTCCCTTTTATTTTTATATAGCCAGGCTACCTTCGAGCCTAGGCATGCCGCTGAAATATGCGAATGCGTTAGATTGGGAACGAGGGGAAAACGTTGAACTGGGGCATAACTTGTAATTGGGAATGTGGGCATAACTTGAATAAAGTGTAATAATATGAATTTCGGGCATACAGTTTATTGTGAACATAATTAGGGTAAGGGACATGAAAACCTAGAATGACATAAGTATAATTGATTAAAATGCCTAGGATTACAGTAATTAGAAGTTGTGACCGTGCCTAGGCACGAGGTTAGATTACACTTGTGGTGGAAGTATGCCCGGTACCGCCCAACATATCCAGCGACCACAAGTGGTGAATATAATGTGACGGGTCTAGGTGCACAAACACGTGACGTGCTAAGACACGAGGTTAAGCCCAATTTGTGGAATAAGTCTACCCGGACCCACCCGACATATCCAACATCCATAAGTTGTAGGCTTAATATGGGAGGTCTAGCATATTATAACCATAAATAAAGACATGGTAAAAAGTTAAATACTTAGCCCAGTTTAATACATAGGTATTGTATAAATATGTCGAACTTGAATAGTGGTTAAATAAACTTGGTTGAAACAGTGGGAGGGTTAAGTATATCTGGGTTGGTTGGGTAATATTTATATATATAGGCCCAAAAACTTAACCGGTTGGGGTTATGTAATTAAAACACCATTAGGTAAGAATAACCTATGGAAATCCTAGTGGGGATGCAAGACAAAGGGGAGAGATTTCATCATCTTGTGTGTGGGGCCCGTTTTAGTTAGTAACCCATATAACGGTATCAAACGAGTACTTCGCCCTAGGTCGGAGCCGGGTCACGCTTACTGGGTTGATTGTAAGAAATCCAAACGTGGGGGACGGTGTGGGTGTGCGTACCGACCAAGTCATGTGCGTGCATGGTCCTGACAGAGGAAGATAAGATGCCTGGCACCTGTAGATATGGTTTTGCATCCTGAAAACTAAGGGTTGCCACTTTAGGGAGTGATACACCCTACTATGGGGCCAACACAGGTTATCTACGGAGTAGGGAGCCGATCGATTATGGTAGTAGTTAGGGTACATCCGAACATATGCCCAAGGATACCATCTTGTAGTTGTTGGGGATTATATTGCTATGAGACATTAGTATTGGTGCAGAGAGTAAAGAGAAATCATTAGAGCTGTTGTAACACCCCACCTCCGCCAGGGTGGCTCTTGCAAGCACTCTGACTTTGGAGGGGCGTTTGTACCGGGTAAACATGCATAATGATATATCAAGGCAGAACAAGAACATATGTATATATGTAAACAGAGTAAATAAGATAAGTAAAACAGCGGAAGATTTCAAACTATTTCAAAACAAGTCTGGTACAACATAATGTCAACTTTCCAAATACACAAGTCTAGATAAAAACAACATCACTGAAAAACTGAAATACATAAGTACTATCCCCAAAATAAGTGATAACCATAGCTAGCTTCATGTCAAGACCGTACATGAGCTAAAATCCCACAAGCAAGCGATCGGAAATCCAAGCTAAGCTCCAATATTCCCACCCTGAGAACCTGGGGGGGGGGACGGAAGAAAAGAGGCGAAAGAAAAACAGGTCAGTCAAAAAGACTGAGTAAGCCCTACTACAATCAATGTAAACTGATAAAGTTAACTGGCATGAGAAGCAGGGATGAACATAAGGATAACAACATACTAGCATGATGATTAACTAACAAGGTAGATAAAGGTGTCATCGCATAACCAGGTTTAAGGTTTTTCACCACAGGTGTACCAGCATTCTAACATGTCATGTATAAACAAGAATTTATCCCTTGGCCTAAACTTGGCCCAATATCAGATGTTTGACTTAAATCAAGATCCAACTTCTTGATACCAATTCTAGTATAACAGGATTAGGTGTTACCCCAATGTTTACATCGAAACAGGACGGAACAGAATGGTCCATACAGAGATAGAGTTTGGGAAAAATAGGCTTTTACCACCCTAACAGATAAAGTACAGAAACGGAATGCTAACAATAATGGGCCTTTACCACCCTAACAGACGGTACCACGCAGAAACAGACGGGTGTTACCACCCAACAAAACAGACAGTACCAACAGAATCAGACAGAGCTAAGTGTACCCTAAATCCTACCCAAGCGATCGGTTCCCTAATACATAAATACCCTGTGTCGGCCCCACGATAGGGTGTATCACTCCCTACAGTGGCAACCGATTGGCACAGGCATATTTACAGATGTCACGGTGTCTTACAACCTCAGAGGCAGACCGGGATCCATGCACGCACATGACCCGGTTGGAACGCACCATCAACACCCATCGCCATTATCAGAATGAACCACTTATAATTAGTTCAGTAAGCGTGCCCGGACCCTACCTACAGTTGGGTCAAAGTTTTGATACCAGAAAGGGTTACTAACTAATATGGGTCCCAAACAACAAATGGCACAAGTACTCCCCCTTGTGTCCCCAGACTATCAGATTCAGATTAACTTATTAACAGAGTTCAGACATACAAAGTTCAGACGATCAGTTTTCAGACTAACGGATCAGATAATAGATTTGCAAACTTGCCTAACTTGGTGTGGGTCCTACAGATCCGCAAAACAGGTTCGTTTAATTTATCAATCAAGTTAGTTTATCCAGACCAGGTATCAAATTGGTTCTCAGCCTTATCAAATTACTGAGTTGGATTGGTTAAGTATAGTTCAACTTAACCCCGTTAAATTACCGAGTTCAGATTGGTTAAGTGAAGGTTAACTTAACCCCGTTAATTTACCGAGTTCAGATTGGTTAAGTGTCATAAGTCAAATTTACTTAACCTTATCATGTAGCATTAATTAATTAATGTGCCTTAACCTCTCACATTAGACTTTGTTGCGGTTACTAGTTAAGCCGGTCGGTTCCGGGTAGGTTTACACCACAACTTGGTCTAACCTCGGGTTCCAGGTACAACATGACCAACTTCTCACATTGGGTCCTATTGTTTGTAGCAACTAGTTAAGTCGGTCGGTTCCGGGTAGGTTTACGCTACAAACTCAACCCAACCTCGAGTTGGTCACACTTATATTTTCTAAGTGTCATGTCCATTATGTTTACAAAACATATTACAAGTTTTCAAGCATTTGGGTAGATCTAACTTAATAGGTAAATTCCCAATGGGTAGACCTAACTTAATAGTAAATTCCCAATCTTATGTTTTTATGTCTTTTCAGTTTACCCAACCCCAAACGCAATCCCATCGCTTACATATCGCAATAGCGCATAAAGGATAGAAAGAGGGAACTTGGCATAATCATGACATAAAGGTGTTGAAGCCACAAGTTTAACATGGTGGCATATGAAATGTACATGTGTTCATATACTTGCATATTACATTTTTAGGCCTCAAAAGCATGCATAACACCAAACTTAGCATATTGGTGATACATGGTGATAAATGACATGTAGAAATGGCCATAAGTTCGCATTTAGCCTCACATGCAAGTTATCATAAGAGATATGATAACTTACATGTTGCCAAAATGCAACCTTTAGCATAAAGCTTGAAGCTTTATGTTCATATACTCAAGGTAAGCTTGCATAACATGATAACATGAGTAAAATGATCCACCCAAACTTGCATACATAACATGATAACTTGCATATCATAACATGGCAAACTTGCATAACATAACATGGCAAACTTGCATATCATAACATATCAAACTTGCATAACATGACATAGTAAACTTGCATATCATGGCAAACTTGCATATCATAACGATCAACCAAACTTGCATCATTCATTTAACTTTAGAGTTTAAATATGAAAGTAGAAAAGGGCTTACAATGCTTATGAAGACACAAAAATATATATAGATTGAGACAAAGCCCTTATGCAATCAAATAAACCCAAAATGCAAGCTCCAATAGAAAAACCCTTGAGCCAAAATGAATCAAAACTCTTGCTTTATGATGTAAATATGGAAACTTGACTTGAATGCAAGCTAATGATGCTCATACAAGCTTGAAAACACTTGTATGCATTGAAAATCTCTCATAGAAATGACTTAGGAATTTTATGAAGAGAGTGGAGGCCATGAGAGGAATGATTTTGCCATAGTTTAGTTACTTGAATAAATAATGATGATTTAGGGTTAGGTTAGGGGCTTATTTATAGAGATTAGGATTAGTTTCAACCTTAGGATTAAACCCTAATTCCAATCTCAGCCCTTAAAACCGAATCTGGCCCCAAAACCTAACTAAAACCCCAAAATGGTGCACCAGGCAAAACTGCCCGGCTGAACCAAGTCGACAGCCAAGTCGACAGGGCTGTCGACTTGGGTCCAACCAAGTCGACTGCCATGTCGACAGGCCTGCCGACTTGGTTGGCTTGGCGGGAAATTTCCCGCCTAGCCTTCCAGGCCCGAAATTCGAAATTTGAACTTGAAATTCTAATCTGTTTTGAACTTGAAATTTTCTGAAAACTTCATTGGGCCTTAATCGGGTCATACGGACTCCGATTTTCGAAAACTCGGACTCTATTTCGCGTATTTTTCCGAGACGAACCCAATGGCAAAGCCCGTTTCCCTTGATTTAGATTTTAGAATTAAATTCTGCCTCGATTTATGTTATAACAGGTTATCAGAAATACGGGTTGTTACATTCTCCCCTCCTTAAAGGATTTCGTCCTCGAAATCTTCAAGTTAGGAAGAACGCATCCTACCATCCATCAACCATCTACTCAAATCATCATTCACGAGCAATCATTGTCCTTAAAGATTCTAATGCGGTATGAACATATGCAAAAGGTGTGTATATGTTCTTATCTAATGCAAAGATCATCAATGCAAAGTATGTTAGTGAAATGAATCCATTATGTATGCAAATAGTCCTAATCATATAATACTATATGTGTGCACAAACATTCGTCCATATGCAGCATCCATGTGCTGAATTAACCATCTTGCAACCATAAGAATTGAAAAAGTACACACGTCCATATGCAATATGATAGTGTATTTCAAGCCGATCTAGTGCCTAGTGTGTGTTTATGCATCCACGAGCAACCACTTGCATCCACTTGCAACCATCAAACATAACATGTCTCAAACACATGTTTACATCCATAGGATTCCTATCTCAACAAGATACAGTCGAGTGATGGAAGCGAGTACAGATAAAACAAAAACTTGGTACATATACTTACAGACTACTAGTACAGATCAGATTTCCCCAAATAATTCTTAGGAAACTAAGCATGGTAGAAACCCAGAATGTATTCGTCATAGTCACCCTCATGTCCAACACAGATACTCTCAAACCCCAATTTATCACAAACAGATGAGTAATAACTCTCAGGGAGTTTGAGACTATTACCAGATCAAAAGCAAGACTAGCATTAAAGTACCGAGTTTCCATTACAGAATCAAAATACCAGAAAAGAGTTTCAAACTGAAAATCAGACAAGGAAAATTAAACATCCTACATACAAATTATTCTAGCCCTAATCTATTCACTTGCCATGCGAGTATTCACCGTTCCTTCCGATGTAGTCCCTTTCTTCTTCGGGCAGTCCCTAGTGAAGTGTCCCATCTCTCCACAGTTAAAGCAAGTGCCCTTCCTCTTTCTGCAATCCTTGTTTAGATGAGTTGAGCTTCCACAAGTAAAGCACTTCTTTTCCTTCTTATCTTCAGACTTCTCCTCCTTCTTTTGCATTTCCTTTTTGGGCCCCGTTTTCTTGTTTTGAGACTCATTCACCTTGACCTCCTTCTTTGCACTCTTGTTCTCTTCATTGAGTAGGGCCATATCTACCAAACTCTCAAACGTGGCCCCCATGGGCACATGAGACATAGCTAACTCCTGTAACGGCTCATTCAATCCTCTAGCAAAACGAAGAGCCTTCTTCTGAGTAGTACTCACCATATCCAAGCCAAAACGAGCTAACTGATTGAACTTGTTCACATATTCTTTGACAGACATGTCTCCTTGCTTCAAAGCAATAAACCTCTCCATTTGCAAATTCTCTTCAGCAGAAGACAGAAACTTAAGCCCGAATCTTGTCCTGAAATCGGCCCAAGTCTCAACGGGCCTAGTCGCGGTGGTGATCTCCCACCAATAAGCGGCTTCATCCTTCATAAGCCAAACTGCCAACAAGATCTTTCTCTGATCATCTAATCCAAAGATAGCAAATAAATCCTCGGTCTCTTTCAACCAATTCCGGGCCTCTACAAAAGTCTTGGTACCTAGAAAGTTCTTGCCACCCATTGCTTTGAAGTCCTTGCAAATCTTCGTGAACTCTACTGGAGGATGCTGAGGGGGGGAGGAGGAGGAACCTCAGCGACAGGAGGAGGAGGAACATTAACCACCGGAGGAGGAGTAACATTTGCGGGGCCGGCTTCGGTCGCCCTAGCCTCCATAAGTCTCCTATACCAAACAGGAACTTGCACTCCCTCTGGGATAACAAAGTTATCTGCCATACTGAAACGAAGGAAAAGATAGATTCAGAACGAGGAAACTAAGAATAGATAACTAAGGATTGTGCTAATGGCTTTTGGGGAATAGCCTCTCTCTTTTTTTTTTTTTTAAATACTAGACTTTTCTTTGGAAAATACTTTATACTTGATTTGAAAATAGTTTTTTTTTCAAAAGCTTTTGTTCCTTCTCGTAAACCATATGCTCTGATACCAAATGTAACACCCCACCTCCGCCAGGGTGGCTCTTGCAAGCACTCTGACTTTGGAGGGGCGTTTGTACCGGGTAAACATGCATAATGATATATCAAGGCAGAACAAGAACATATGTATATATGTAAACAGAGTAAATAAGATAAGTAAAACAGCGGAAGATTTCAAATTATTTCAAAACAAGTCCGGTACAACATAATGTCAACTTTCCAAATTCACAAGTCTAGATAAAAACAACATCACTGAAAAACTGAAATACATAAGTACTATCCCCAAAATAAGTGATAACCATAGCTAGCTTCATGTCAAGACCGTACATGAGCTAAAATCCCACAAGCAAGCGATCGGAAATCCAAGCTAAGCTCCAATATTCCCACCCTGAGAACCTGGGGGGGGGGGAAGAAAAGAGGCGAAAGAAAAACAGGTCAGTCAATGTAAACTGATAAAGTTAACTGGCATGAGAAGCAGGGATGAACATAAGGATAACAACATACTAGCATGATGATTAACTAACAAGGTAGATAAAGGTGTCATCGCATAATCAGGTTTAAGGTTTTTCACCACAGGTGTACCAGCATTCTAACATGTCATGTATAAACAAGAATTTATCCCTTGGCCTAAACTTGGCCCAATATCAGGTGTTTGACTTAAATCAAGATCCAACTTCTTGATACCAATTCTAGTATAACAGGATTAGGTGTTACCCCAATGTTTACATCGAAACAGGACGGAACAGAATGGTCCATACAGAGATAGAGTTTGGGAAAAATGGGCTTTTACCACCCTAACAGATAAAGTATAGAAACGGAATGCTAACAATAATGGGCCTTTACCACCCTAACAGACGGTACCACCCAGAAACAGACGGGTGTTACCACCCAACAAAACAGACGGTACCAACAGAATCAGACAGAGCTAAGTGTACCCTAAATCCTACCCAAGCGATCGGCTCCCTAATACATAAATACCCTGTGTCGGCCCCACGATAGGGTGTATCACTCCCTACAGTGGAAACCGATTGGCACAGGCATATTTACAGATGTCACGGTGTCTTACATCCTCAGAGGCAGACCGGGATCTATGCACGCACATGACCCGGTTGGAACGCACCATCAACACCCATCGCCATTATCAGAATGAACCACTTATAATTAGTTCAGTAAGCGTGCCCGGACCCTACCTACAGTTGGGTCAAAGTTTTGATACCAGAAAGGGTTACTAACTAATATGGGTCCCAAACAACAAATGGCACAAGTACTCCCCCTTGTGTCCCCAGACTATCAGATTCAGATTAACTTATAAACAGAGTTCAGACATACAAAGTTCAGACGATCAGTTTTCAGACTAACGGATCAGATAATAGATTTGCAAACTTGCCTAACTTGGTGTGGGTCCTACAGATCCGCAAAACAGGTTCGTTTAATTTATCAATCAAGTTAGTTTATCCAGACCAGGTATCAAATTGGTTCTCAGCCTTATCAAATTACTGAGTTGGATTGGTTAAGTATAGTTCAACTTAACCCCGTTAAATTACCGAGTTCAGATTGGTTAAGTGAAGGTTAACTTAACCCCGTTAATTTACCGAGTTCAGATTGGTTAAGTGTCATAAGTCAAATTTACTTAACCTTATCATGTAGCATTAATTAATTAATGTGCCTTAACCTCTCACATTAGACTTTGTTGCGGTTACTAGTTAAGCCGGTCGGTTCCGGGTAGGTTTACACCACAACTTGGTCTAACCTCGGGTTCCAGGTACAACATGACCAACTTCTCACATTGGGTCCTATTGTTTGTAGCAACTAGTTAAGCCGGTCGGTTCCGGGTAGGTTTACGCTACAAACTCAACCCAACCTCGAGTTGGTCACACTTATATTTTCTAAGTGTCATGTCCATTATGTTTACAAAACATATTACAAGTTTTCAAGCATTTGGGTAGATCTAACTTAATAGGTAAATTCCCAATGGGTAGACCTAACTTAATAGTAAATTCCCAATCTTATGTTTTTATGTCTTTTCAGTTTACCCAACCCCAAACGCAATCCCATCGCTTACATATCGCAATAGCGCATAAAGGATAGAAAGAGGGAACTTGGCATAATCATGACATAAAGGTGTTGAAGCCACAAGTTTAACATGGTGGCATATGAAATGTACATGTGTTCATATACTTGCATATTACATTTTTAGGCCTCAAAAGCATGCATAACACCAAACTTAGCATATTGGTGATACATGGTGATAAATGACATGTAGAAATGGCCATAAGTTCGCATTTAGCCTCACATGCAAGTTATCATAAGAGATATGATAACTTACATGTTGCCAAAATGCAACCTTTAGCATAAAGCTTGAAGCTTTATGTTCATATACTCAAGGTAAGCTTGCATAACATGATAACATGAGTAAAATGATCCACCCAAACTTGCATACATAACATGACAACTTGCATATCATAACATGGCAAACTTGCATAACATAACATGGCAAACTTGCATATCATAACATATCAAACTTGCATAACATGACATAGTAAACTTGCATATCATGGCAAACTTGCATATCATAACGATCAACCAAACTTGCATCATTCATTTAACTTTAGAGTTTAAATATGAAAGTAGAAAAGGGCTTACAATCCTTATGAAGACACAAAAATATATATAGATTGAGACAAAGCCCTTATGCAATCAAATAAACCCAAAATACAAGCTCCAATAGAAAAACCCTTGAGCCAAAATGAATCAAAACTCTTGCTTTATGATGTAAATATGGAAACTTGACTTGAATGCAAGCTAATGATGCTCATACAAGCTTGAAAACACTTGTATGCATTGAAAATCTCTCATAGAAATGACTTAGGAATTTTATGAAGAGAGTGGAGGCCATGAGAGGAATGATTTTGCCATAGTTTAGTTACTTGAATGAATAATGATGATTTAGGGTTAGGTTAGGGGCTTATTTATAGAGATTAGGATTAGTTTCAACCTTAGGATTAAACCCTAATTCCAATCTCATACCTTAAAACCGAATCTGGCCCCAAAACCTAACCAAAACCCCAAAATGGTGCACCAGGCAAAACTGCCCGGCTGAACCAAGTCGACAGCCAAGTCGACAGGGCTGTCGACTTGGGTCCAACCAAGTCGACTACCAAGTCGACAGGCCTATCGACTTGGTTGGCTTGGCGGGAAATTTCCCGCCTAGCCTTCCAGGCCCGAAATTCGAAATTTGAACTTGAAATTCAAATCTGTTTTGAACTTGAAATTTTCTGAAAACTTCATTGGGCCTTAATCGGGTCATACGGACTCCGATTTTCGAAAACTCGGACTCTATTTCGCGTATTTTTCCTAGACGAACCCAATGGCATAGCCCGTTTCCCTTGATTTAGATTTTAGAATTAAATTCTGCCTCGATTTACGTTATAACAGGTTATCAGAAATACGGGTTGTTACAGCTGTGCTATTTATTCTATCCAGATGTCCTATTTACCTTGTCATACCTGCCTTTTATGATGTTATCTTTCTTATCCGCTTTATATGTCTGTCATGATACTTTTACTTATTTTTGTGCTAAAGTAACTGGACTCACCAGACTTTATGTCTGACTTATTCTGTTTCCTCTTCTTTCTCTTCTGCTTCCCCCCGCCAGGTTCTTAGGGTTGGAATACTCAAGCTTGACCAGGATTCTGCTTGCTTGGAGCTGCTTAGAAGTATTGCTCAAGCTCTTATCTTTTCTACTATGGCTATGTTTTATTTTGGGGAATTATGCTTCTTTACTTATTGTACTCTGATGTTTAAGTACAAGATAAAAAAAATTAATGATTTACTGGGTTTATGTATTTTCAAACATATGATGTTTTGAACTATGATGCTTTATGATTAATAAAGTTTTTAATTCGGCTGCTATTTTATATCTGTCTTGTAAAGTTTCTATTTACCTACAACACTTCACGAAACTTAGTGCATTCTCTTAATGAGTGACATTAACGGACGTTGGGTGTCACATGCATAGTGCAGAAAACAACTTCGAATATAAATGTATCAATCATAGAAGACATAGGTACCATATATTATGTCGCCATATATAGGTTTACAACTAAAACCGAAAGGTTGCATATTGGAAATTGGATTTCATCTATGAGCCGAGGCAAGGGACCTTCCTTTCTGGCTTTGGATCACCTCTAGCAAGTTGTCCAGGATCACACCTATAGGCAACCCTAGGTTAGCGTCAAGGCCGGTCCACACCTAACGTTTGTGGATTATTTATTCCTAAACAATATGTTTCCTGGTCCTATCGGACCTCCAAAATGGCCATTGTCGACCAATCATATCCGAGGCACCTTGCAATCCATCATCCACATAAGTAAAAATGTATGGGCTCCATACCATGATACCACTCTCAGCTAGAAAGAAATATATGTCCTTCCTGAGGTCCTCATCCCGTTTTCGACTCATACCGGGGTGTGAGGCTCACAAATTAGCGCTACAACATGAAGCTATGCTATTTAATACTGTGCTTCGATCATCATCCCTAAGACTCTGCTTTTCAACAAAAGCCTCATTTGCGTCTTAGCATGCCACATTGACAGTCCATGCCATACAACTGATATCTACCAATATATAATCTCTAAGCTCGTACATCTCAGAGAAGGGTGTTAAGCAAGAGAATAAATTCTCCACCACCAAACAGATAAACATTTAATAGAAATCAACCGATACAGAGTGAAATCCAATGTCAAACATATAATCCATTCACAAGTTCGTTCTAAGTTTGAACGAAACTGAAGGCATCTTATTCCTCATCCTATATGTTCAATACAGGAGAGAGATCCTCGCATATCCGGTTGATATCCAATACGTTTGGACGGCCACCACTTGTTACCTTATCTCGGGGGATCAGCCCAATCAAGGCATCAGTAATCATCCATTCGACGTGAAGATCTCCGGCCTTCAAACATTATTTTCATCGTCGACTTTTAATCGTCGTAACGGTTATTCAGAATGGGTTAAACCCGGTCTTTCCGAATAACCGGCGCATCTTCATAATCATGTGATAATTACACAAAGATAGCACACATCTCATTCCAATCCAAAATATTCTTTTATTCGTATATTCTTGGAAATCATTTCAAAAGGTTTTATAATATCTTTTCACAACATAAAACAAATTAAGGTTTATCAACTAGTCGGGATCAACGAGCCTTACCAAAGCAATCATTCGTTTTATTATCCTAATCCTAACCTACTCATCCCATGAAAAAAACTGGTAGTACTCCATATTTAACACCCATCGTTTCGTTGGTAAATTTAGTTACCATTTAACGTTTCAAAATCTAATTAAAGATTTAACTATCACATAGAGTAAAACTGGTGACACTCTATCTCAATCATTTCCCAAATTTGGTAAATTTAATTATGTCTTTTTATGTTTTAATCTAATTAAAGATTCATTAAAATTCTAGTTCAGTTTCAATCCCAAAAACCATTGCTTAATGAGTATTCAACATTTGGAAACTTATCTTTTCTTTACTTGGGTTAAAGAACAAATGTCATGTAAAAATACCGGTCACAATAAACCCAAAATCATCTTCCATTAAATATGGAATCTTCATGGAAATCTGAATAATTTATAATCGACATAAATCTCCGCATTAGACTAGTACTATAAGTGGAATAGGGGCGAAGCCTTTCAAGTTACATAAATAGTAAACGCCTTCCTTTACAGAATCTCTATTCGATTATTATTAATCGAATTTCATTCAATTCCAATTTAATTAAATAGATTGGAAAACTTTCTCTAAATCTTAATTAAAAGATTTATTTCATTCATAAATGGCTTCGAGAACGGTATTATTAAGATACCATTCACAACAAACCCAAATCCAATTTTGATATTAAATATAAGATCTTAAATGTAAATCATGTCGACTTACATTCAATACCAAATTCTGAAACTAACAAATATCGTATTGGAATAACGATATCAATATCTTCTAAATTCCCACAACAGTATCCATATAATCACGGAATCCAATATAAAAAATACATGAAGATAATTTCCACTCAAATCCATTCCAATTTACATGGTGGAATTTCTAGTTATGTTAAAAACCATACGCAAATCCAATTTATCATTTCTAAAAATCATTGGATTGTTATTCAGTTATTAACTAATTCATTCGGACTAAAATTTCTTTTATCTTCTCAAATGGGAATATCTCATCCAAAAGCTTTCCCCTCTACAGCAAGAACTATTAACCGAGCAGCTTGGCGAGTACAGAAAAAATTAAGGAAGCGGAAGTGGAAGCAATAGTGGCTCGTATAGGGACTAGCTATGTATGTTGGGTTAAGTTGTAATATGATTGCAAACCGTTTGTAGTATTTATGTACTAGTTGGTGTTTATGTACTAGCTATGTATGTTAGGTTGAGGTGTAATATGATTATGACCTGTTTGTAGTATTATACAGTAGTTGTTGTTTATGTACTAGCTGTGTATGTTGGGTTGAGTTGTAATATGATTATGACTTGTTTTTAGTATTTATGTACTAGTTGTTGAAATAATGATACAATCTACAATATGATTGGAAACCAGATTTATTGACCCAACTACACACTGATGCATAGTACTATGATACATAGTACATGACTACACACTGATACATAGTTCACGACTTGAATTGACCCAACACTGAGGAGATATTTAAGTTACTAGTTAAGTTCTAGTACCAATTAATGATTTGGACTATTCCTTCCTTTACGCACCCACAAATGTTCCACCAACTGGTCACACAATTGTAAGTGCGCAGATTGATCTTCAATGTGTTGAACCATATCAACATATTCATCCATTGAGTTTACATCTTTATGTGGTTTTGCATTTGACTCCGTAAACATGTCAGGATAATTAGACTTTTGATTCTTATATCCGCCTCTTTCAGACTCCACAATCATGGCATGTATCATTATACAAGCGTATATGATTTCTGAAAGCACTCTTGCATCATGAAAACGAGTAGGATTTCGTAAAATATGAAATCAGGCTTGTAAAACACCAAACGTATGTTCGATGTCCTTTCTGTAGCTAGCTACTTTTTCAGTGAAATAATTTTCTTTGTCATTTGATGGTACTATGTATCCTTGCACCAAAGTTCTCCACTTTGGGTATATTCCATCCACTAGGTAGTATCCAGTTTTGTGTTTGATATTACCAACTTTATACGAAACATATGTTGATAGTCCATTAGCAAGTTCTATGAAAAGATATGATTGTTTTAAAACATTTATATCATTCAATGAACCTGGGACTCCAGAAAAAGCATGCCAAACCCATAAATCGTCTGTTGCTACTGCTTCAAGGATCATTGACGGCACTTTCTTATGTTCGGCGAGCATTCCTTTCCATCCCGTTGAGCAGTTTTTTCAAGGCCAATGCATGCAATCTAAACTTCCAATCATACCTGGAAATTCTCTAGCCTCTCCCCTGTGTAGTATCCTGCTTATATCGTTTGGTCCAGGCGTCCGTAGATACTCCTTCCCGAACTATTCAATAACTATTTTACAGAATTCTTTCAGACACTCTATTGCTGTTGATGCTATGATTCTGAAATATTCATCCATTTGGTCGCCAGATGTTCCATAGCTTAACATCCTCAACGCCGATGAAATTTTGATGTGGGGCGAGTGGCCGATTTCTTGTGCTCCGTTCAGTCTATAAGTGAAATATGGTTTGACCGATGAAGTTTAAGATAAATTTTTGAGAAAATTGCGGGACTCATACGAAAATGACGGCGGAACAAAGTTATATCGTAGGTTGGATTGTCGATGAAGTAATCCCTCATTAGTCTTTCATGTCCATTCTTGTAGTCTCTCTTATACCGCCGGTCAATCCAGCCTTGCATACTACCTCGACGATTGTTCATTGAGCCTTCAGCAAAATAACTGGAATACCCAACCATTGCGTGCTGTTCCTGTTCCTCCTCCGTCTCTTCCTCCATTTCTAGTTCGGAATCGTCAGTTTGATTCATGACTTCATAGTAATGGTAGAACAGATTTGGATCCATTGCTTGCTTTTTTATAAATTTAGTTTCATTGTTCTCCCTGAGTGTAGACGTAGGACAGAAATATATAAGCAAGGATGGTTGGCATAATATCTCAGTCATTGAGTAGTCAAATCAGACAGTTGTTGTGATGTGAAAGGTTGGCAATAATGGTTGGCAATACATGTAAGCAAGAATGGTTGGGATAATATCTCTTTATTGAGTAGTTAAATTATTCTAGCCATATTTTTTGGCAATAATGGTTCCGACATAATGGTTGGGATAATAACGGTTCCGTCATTGAGTAGTCAATTCGGACAGTTGTTGTGATGTGAAAGGTTGGCAATAATGGTTGGCAATACCTGTAGGCAAGAATGGTTAGCAATAATGGTTAGGATAATATCTCTACATTGAGTAGTAAATTATATCTCCAATATAATAAACTCGATAATAAACTCGATTATATCTCCAATATAATATTAACGACAACATCATGGCTTAAGTGTTCACCATCATGGCTATGGTGTGCGCTACAGGAGAGTAATTTGTCACAGTAGAGTAGGATAAGGAGATACAACAATTTGTAAAGATACAACAATAAGCATAAAGATACAATAGTTTATAAAGACACAATAACTGATGATAGTACATGTGAACTAGCTCAATCAAAGCATGGAGTAGGAATTAGTAAATTCATTACACTGCATTTTACGTTTAGTCTTACAGGAGTCGCATGACGTTCAATCGCAACTGGTCATTATCACTTCGAACACGTCTATTCTCTTGTTCGAGTTCGTTAGCATATGTTATTCCCTGAGGACACAAAGGTTGGTCTATCCATTCCGTGTAATTGCAACCATTTGGATAGGCTGGACATCGCTGCATGCGCCGACCTATATTATTGCCCTCTGCTCGAACCACAACTTCAACCGTGTACTCGTAGTAGCAATGAACTGGATAGGAATCAACTATATGTTCGTGCAGTGGTACACGAAAGAACTCTGCTTCCTGCATTGACTGAGTGACCACATGTTCAGATGATACTTGAACAGGTTGGACTGCCGTTTCATGTGGAGGATGAACGTTCACCTATTTGTACGGCTGTTTAGTTTGCGATCTCATTTGGTTTAGGAACTAGAATTCTTCTTCAAGATCCTGTAGCCTCATGTCTTTGTACACTTGTTCCTCGGAATCTGTAAATGATGACCACGAAGACATCTTCAGTAAGTTCTGATAGAAGGATGTACTCTAAGAATGGGAACGAAGCTGTTTGAGTGCGGGAAGGTATGAGTAAGTTAACATATGTATATATAGCTGCAAGATTGGTATTGGTGTAAATGGTCACTAGCTACACTTTGATTTATGTTTTGTGATTTTCAAAGCTTGTATCGGCAGCGAAAAAAAAGACTGATGTAACCGGTCACTGGTACAACTGTAGGGAACACCATACGGAATCTGCTTTTGATTGATAAAGCATATCAAGGTCGACCCAACCAGAACAAAGGACTAAGGACTGCACTATAATCCGAAAACTCTCAAAAAAGAGTGACATGACTCGAATCTGCCAGAAAACATGACTGCACTATGCGAACTGTGCAGGACTTGACCAGTCAATGCGCTACAGTTGGTTGACCCACTACATATGGTTACAAAGCGTATAAACTCTGTTGCAGGTGCCAATTTAATTTGATGTTCGTACGTAGAATATGGAGTTATCTGCAGACCTTGTTTCGTTGGTGTGTTATTTAATAATTTTGCATTTGTATACAAGAAGACGGCAAACTTGTTCAAGATCAAATTCAAACGTTAATACATTCCAAACAACACTTACAGGAACTAGAACAACAGAACATAGCAACATCAAATACAAAGTACAATAATAAAACTTCATACGAAGAAAAACCAAATGGTAATGATTTTTTAGATAGCCAGATCTAATTGGCTCCGCAACAGTCTTGTTCAAACGCCTTATTTCGACTTTCACTTCTAGTTCATATTGAAGTCCATGTTGGCACATCAGGGGGTCTATCCACTGCATAAAATTACAACATTGAACATCATTGGGTAATACCTATGGTCTTCGAAGGCAGGACATCCGAAGAATCGGCGTCCAACATTTTTTTCAGTTTTGGCAACAACAACAACTAATTCATCTCCACAACAACAAATAAGGTAAGCTCCACTAGGTAATGTTGGACTGGTAGGATGTAGGGGCTCGATTTCTTGTCCTTCGTATACAATCTGCTTACCAGGTCTTTGATTTGCTACAACTTCAAGCAATCAAGCATTCAAATATTTTGTTCTCAGCTTCCCTGATTTGCACAGAACTTCTACTCCATCGAATTCCACCGTAGGCTTGTTGTGTTGCATACTGTTCCTGGACCGTTCAAACGCTTCATAACAATTATTCATTGTTTCATCGTCAATCTCCAAGTTGTCCATAGCTGGAATTGAAAACAAAACCTATAAAAAATTGAAATGAGTACAAAGTGTTTGGAATTTTGGTTCTATTAGAGATATAAAACTGGTGCATATATATTGCTGCATTTGAACACAAAGCAGGGCTATATTTGTAAAAAATAAATGTTGTAATTCCCAACATAGACACAAAGTAGGTGATACCCAGGACAAATTTATTGTAGTGATACAACGACTAATTAATAAAGTGAAACAATTACTGAAAATGGTTAATGCACCCGAAGACGACCCCTGTATTTTAACTCCTAACACTATAATATGAAAACTTGTATCGAATTGTTTAATGCACCTGGGAACAACCCTTACGCATAGGTTACACAAGTGATAATAATTTACAAATACGATAAATTACACAAATGGTAGATTAGACAAACAATAGGTTCCTTAAATAATATCAGCGTACATACCTTGAACGTTACACAGCTATTGGGTTACATACTTCGTTTGAACTTCAGTGAAAGTTTTCAACAAAAATAATGCATAACGATGCAAGTGATACGACGCGTAACGACACAGTACATATTACGCATAACATAAAATATTTAAATCCTAATTTAATCCACGTTGTAGGCGATAATTTGCATTACTTAGGTCGTTTACTTGATTTCGCAGCTTTCTTATTTCTTCCTTTAGTTCCAGAGCATACGTAAATGCTCGATGGGGAAAGCGATCATCTATTCGCTGTCCGAACTCGCATCCGTTGGTACGTACTGGACAAGTATAATATCGACGTCCAACGTCATTTCCATGACGGACGATTAATTGCGGTGCTTCAAAACCACAAAAGCATACAATATTTTTGGATTGCACCTCGCCTTCTTCAACCGTGGCTCTAACACGAGGAATTAGTAGGTTAGACCTGCGGTTACGTTGTCGAGTTCGATTGTCTGGTTGATGTCGTATTTCCATTTCATGCATTCCTGCTTCAAGGTCTAATTGTCGCACCTCGTCATTGTGTCGCTCTTCCATTTCAATATACCACTCAGTTGGTTCTCTAGGTGTTGACGGATTAGGATTTGAGGGTCCAGAGAGAAGGTCCGTGTAATTGTAAGAAGATGGATACGGAATTTGCATGTTTCTTAGTTGAGATATAATTTTGACTCCATATGGATGGGTATTACTGAACCAATGTATATACATCTATATAGGAGGAGATTTAGTTACCACTGCATATGGAACTTACTTCCCGTTTTCTAAAGACACGGAATGTGAAAACCAATTGACACCGGGTAATGTTTATGTTGGACTATGCACTGTATACTGTGTACTGTTTACTGAATACTGTGCATTGTTTACTACATATTGTTTGCTGTATGTTGTACACAGTGCACTGTATCCTGTAGCTACGTTGGAAAATGCGTTCTTAACTTTACGAAAAGAGTGACATGACTACGCTCTAGTCTGAAAACTTTAGAAAAAGAGTGACAGGCCTACGGTATAGGAAAAGAGTTCGCTTGTACAAAAATATAACGGCAAACTGTTTGCCATTATATTTTATAGCTGTGGCACCACAAGGCTACTGAAACGGGCGCATTCCCTCCCTTTATATACCAACCTACCTCCTTCTTCCACAAAACCACACCTCCTTCTCAACTTCATCTTTGAAAACCAAAAAAATGTCTTCAACTGCACCCAAGCGAACCCGAAAAAAACTGCAAGCAAGAAACCCATGTCCCAAGTCCACTCATCATCATATGCCATGCAACGTCCAGTCCAACTCCAGCAGTCGTTTCAGCCATCTCACGAATGCGGATACTCGTCGTATTCAAACAATGAAGCCTCTTCTGTTCATCAAAGATCTGGAAAAGTAATTGTACTTGAAGGGAAGGTTTCCAAGCCACTACGAACGATTGGATCCAACCCTATTTGCCATTGTGGACAAGAATCGATCGTAGTTGTTGACGAGACTGAAACAAATGCCAATCATCGATTTTTCGGCTGTTAAGCCTACAACGACCACATAAACTATCCTGATGAAATTGATTATTGTTGCTTTAAGTAGTGGATTGACCCTCCCATGTGCGATCGTGGACGTCAGTATGCACTAGAAGCGCAAGCAGAAATAAGATGCTTGAGCAACAATAATGCCGGTAAAACTAGAGATGCTCCTTTCCTTAGGCCATGATAGGTGTATGTGTTTGAATTTGATGCTTGTGTGCTCAGTTGTTGTAGTTTGTATGATTATGGTTTGGCATTTCTTTCTATTGTTCTAGTTGTCGTTATTGCAGTTGTTATAATTGCTGAATTGTTGTAGTTGTTATAGTTGTCAAGTCATGTAATCTTCTAAGTTATTGAAATGGTTATTGCACCCGAGGACGACCCATATTTTTTAACTCCTACATATACACAAACTTGACACTATGACAAAACAATTCAGAATAATGTTTCCAAAGCCTGCTACAGTCAATGAAATGACTTGACACTAAGCCCTCTCATACATGCCAAAATAATGTTTGTTGTGATGTGAAAAGTCACTGTAGGGAATCTAACATAATATCATGAGCTTAATAGTACATGCCAAAATTAATTGTAACTGTTGGTCGTACATTACCCTTAGAAGTACTGCATATTTGATAATCCATCTCATACCTTTTAAGCTTTAAGTAGCACCATTCCAGGCTCAAGTGAGAAATTTTATTTCCTTGTTTTCTTAAAGGCAACGTTTACTATCAACAAACTTTGTACTTCTAGTAACTCTACTTATTCTACTGATGCATAGTTTACATGGACGATTCAGAAATAAGTGATGAACAAATGGGAAGGATTTTTAATGAGTACGAACGGAACTTAGTGAACGATAACGAAGTTGGATTAGTTCAGGATACACAAATTGAAGAGGTGCCTGTCGCGATTCAGCGTCGAGCGGTTACAGCTCCGCGTCCTTTTCAAGTAAATAAACGACCTAGTAATAGTGCTCAAACATTGAATTCTCCTACTCGAGACTTTTCTTCCAAGGATTTGTTGGTCCTTGTAAAATCCTATATTGAGGTTGAAAAGAGAGATGAGTTACTAATGCAAAGTGGAGGGGGTTTAACATATGAAGAAATATGGGCAATGATCACGAGGCTATACAAAAACCATCGTTCCCGGCCCATTAGACGAACATCGGTTGAAATCCAAATGGCTAATCGTCATTTTGCAAACGCTTGTGACCGGTACACACAGATTATCGAAACGGTTGAAGACAAGAACATATTTAAAACAAATCAAGCAACATATGATTCTCGTTACCTTTTCGAGTATGGTGAGGAGTTTGTTGGTTACAAAGCGTAGGAAATCCGCTACAGTTGGTTGACCCGCTATGGAACTAAGTAGGCTTATGGTATTATGATTTTATGGTTGTTTTACTATCTACTTAATTTGATGTTTATACGTAGAATTTGGAGGTATCTGTAAACCTTGTTATGTTAGTGTGCTATTTAAGAATTTTGCATTTCTAAACGAGAAGAGGGCAATCTTGTTCAACATCAAATTCAAACGTTAATACATTCCAAACAACACTTACAGGAACTAGAATAACAGAACATACCGGCTCTACACAAAAACTATCTCTACACAGAAATACATGCTCTACACAGAACCAAATACAGTCTCTACACAGAAACATAATCAGAACGTACACAAAATACATCGAAAGTACATAATAGTGTTAATCAACAAATACAGAATGCCTACTCAAACAATAGGAACATACAACTGACAACTGCGAAAACATAACACATCGAAAGTACATAATAGTGGTAGTGAACAAATACAGAACGTCTACTCAAACAACAGGAACATACAACTAACAACTAGGAAAATTTAATACATCAAAAGTACAAAATAGTATTAGTCAACAAATGTAGAACGTCTACTCAAACAATAGGACCATACAACTGACAACTGCAAAAGTACATAAATGTGGTAGAAGTCATCCATACGAGTCATCTAAATGTGTATGTGGACGTGTGCGGCGCCGATGAGGTCTCTCATCATCACCAACATCTGGAGGCTGACTCCACCCAGCACTAGACCTATGGTGGTAATACATCTGCAAGTCCTGCAATCTCTTGCACTCTGCCTCAAGCTGGGCCTCTAAATGCGCCTGATGTTGTCGTGCCTCCTCTGTAACATGATGTAGCTCAGCATCATAGTAATCCAGGCTACGCCTATGCTCTACATAGCCCGTATGCCTAATCCCCATCTGAATATCATACAGATCATGATATGATATCTGTATAGGGTCCGGGTAATCGTGATGGGCCAGAGGATGATACACGTCAAAGTAATGATCTTTTCCAATGGTGGGCACTGCCATTGTCCAACAAAAATGACTGGTGGTCGCCACATGATTAGCCGCACAAAAACTCTGGCAGGGTTGGGTAATATGCTCGACAACAGGTGGACGTATGCCGTGTCGTATAGCAGATGGCCCTACTAAATCAATCGATTCTGCATGCGTAATCGTGTCTGAAGACCCGGTGAAAAATCTCGCCAAAAGGCAAGGTATGACTCCACGGTAATAACAAAGCTCTCGGCTGTCCACCAGCCTGCTGCCCTGGCTATATCTAGCTGCTCCGACGGGTAAATCATACATAGATAAGTATGTGGGTGTGGATCATCGGGAATAGCGTCGAAGTCATATAACTGTCTCCAGCACCTCTCACCAAGAAACCAATAAGCACCTACCGTCGAGGGATAAGATATAAGTGGAAGTCGCCGTCCGGCAAGCACCCTAACAATTTGTATGATATCAAGACCAACTGATGTACTATGCTCAAATGGATGCCATATAATCTGATCCCTATACATCCTCAGCTCGATCTGGTTGTCGGCAACTGGATACACATAGCGTGACTCATTATCCCTGGACCCCCAGTTGTCCGCAGTCTAAAAGCATATACGGGGGAAAAAGTTCGACGGATCTGAAGTATGAGTGACAAAATGAAAGTTCCTAGAGTACTCAAAATACCAGTACTGTAACAACTCCCAGAATCCATATAAAGAAACCTGAGAATCATAGATGGTGCACTACATGTCGAGATATCTATATAGGTATGCAAGGATAGGTGTGCCCCAATCATATAAAATCGCCCCATCGGCATTTAACTCAGCTGCGATCGCAACAAACTCGACGGGCAAACTACTGCTCGTAGAACTAAAGAATAGGTTACCCATAAGGTATAACTCAAATAATCGAGCAAGCTCCAAGTCGTCATCAACAGAATACTGAGCGAGTATGCTATCCATGGCCGCACGGATGGCGCTTACTCTGATAGCGCCTCCTGCCTGATACGACGCATCAGAAACGTCAAAATGAGGCAGTTGATCATGAAGATGTGCACGATCACGCCATTGACCATCATCAAAAGGCAGTGGGGGATAAGCATCTACTCCAATACTAATACGAGTAAGCATGGATAAATCAAGCGGTGTAAGTCCTAACTCACCACAAGGAAAGTGAAATGTGTGGGTGGTTTTGTACCACCGTAGAGCAATGGCCGCACATAATTGAACATCAGCATTTATAACATGGTTTATTAATAAAATTGTAAAGCGCACAATAAGATAAACTAGGACTAATAAATTATCCACTTGTTTCATTAAAAGGTATTTAATATTACCTAGGAAAAAATGAAATCCAAGAGCATGTAACAGTGCTACGACCCCCTCCTAACTCGCAGACTGTGCATGATAATATTTAAGTGTGGTCGCTAACGAACCACATGAACGTGTATTCCGCGACTGTCAACAGTTCAACAAAATGTTATACTAATCAATGTCTAATACTCAAAGAATATTATTTAAATAATAATAAAAATACTTACAGGCAAACTCGACTGTGTGTTAATGTGTTCTTCACCTTCTGGAAGAATGCGAAAGTTGGATAGCACAGGAAGCTTCGCGGGCCCGAGGTTCGGATCCAGAAAACCATCAAGATCGGCCTGTCTAGCGGAAACCGATCCCACACCCCTACGTGCCCTGCCTGCTCGTCCGCCCCTACGACCGCCGCGTCCACGATGGCCGCCTTCCTCGTGCGCCCCTACGTCCTGGTTCTCCATGTTTTCAGCTGCGGCAAGCAAGTCTTCGATTCCGGGCACGTACTGTGCGACTGGTTGTTCGCCACTATCCCCTGCACCATTCCCGCCTGCGCCACTACCCTCGGTGCCACGATCATCGCCGTGCATGAATTTTTTGGCGAATTTTTTTAGTAATCTAGACATATTTTCGAACGAATATCTCAAATACGGTAGTTAATTTGGTTAAAAGTCGATGTATTGTTGAATTGGTGGTAAAATTTGGGTGAAAAATGGAGTAAGAAATGGGGTTTTCGGGTTTGAAAATTGGGGAAGAAGAATGAAGAGGAGGGCGGCGGCTTGGGGGGTTTTCTGGGTTTGGTTATAACGGCAAACACTATGCCGTTATAATCTTATAACGGCAATGTGTTTGCCGTTATAAGCTTACAATGGAAAAGTGTTTGTCGTTGTAATCTTATAACGACAAACATTTTGCCATTGTAAACCACTCTTTCCACTAGCCCACGGCTGGTTTCCTCCTTCTGGTTGCTCGGCTCATTGGACCAGTTGAAAAATAAGAGAGAGAATAATTGAACAGAATGGATTGCTGGTTATGGTCTAACGTAATGCTTTCTTCTCTGATTACATCCCTTGCTCTTGTACATTTTTCATGGTCGAAACATTACTCTCCCATTACCTTTATTTCACCGCCGTTCACCAGTACCTCCTTGTCCTTTCGTACCGACCTTTCACTACTGCCGACATCATGTCATCGCCGGTGAACATCCATTTGACATGCCACCCATATTGCCAACCCTACTGAAACACCTTACCACCATGTACTCATATGCGCCATCTTTCCTCTCCTTAACAAAAGCTTTCTTCCCTATGTACACAGCAAATGCTTCAGTATATTTCCCTCTTTGTTTTCATTGTGTTTTTTTAGAACACGAACCACTCTACAAACAAAATAACTCCATGTAGAAAAACTACATGCATGATTTTCCATCCTGAAACCGAGTTTCCATTTCAGCAGAACATAAACGCCCCTCCACATTTCTGCATATTTTTATATATACGTTCTGTACATTTCTTGCTTTAGTATAATTTTATCACACATGGCCGACACTTTCTACATGCAGTAGCCTTCTTCAACTGCTGCCCCATTTCTCGCACGCTATTGTACACCGTTATCCATGCATGCACTCCTCGACTGACCTTCCTACTCACGCTGAACCCCATCTCGACAAGCCCGACACCCTGCTTCGTCGTGTCTTCAAACTCCATTCGACTATAGGAAGAAGAGAAGGCCAACCCTGAGCCTGCTTCGCCTCCAAGTTCGAACGCCACCCGAAACTCGGTCCACCTCATCCCCTATAGCCACCTTATACAATCCGAACTAGACCCCGACCAACCTCGTCTTTCCCTTCCCATGCATCGCCATCTCCATGAACCCAGTCCCACCAAAACGAGAACCCCGAATGATCGTACCTGATACTGTACTATAATGAATCATCAAGCCATACAAGCTTTGGTAAAAAAGTTTCGTATATACAAAATTTTTGTTTTAAAAAACTATGCCTGCATTGCTTGTACTTTAGAAAAGAAATGGTAGATTTTTTCTAGTCTAAGGGGAAGAACAATAGTGCGTTTATTAATAGGTGGGGACAGTAGCATTTGTTTGCTGAGTTGAGCATGAGGAGAGGAAAGAAGCACTGGTTCGAATATACATAAGAAGGAAGGAGTCACTTTCGTATTCAGCATAGCAGCATATGCGTGTTTCAGCAAACAACATGGGGTAGGTCGACTGATTAAATTTGACGAGACACATTTTTATTTGATATGACTGAAGATTTTTATTTGAATGACTAACGATATTTGTCCATGTCTATTGCCATTTCTGTTTATTAGTTTCTATGATCACATACCGTTCATAGTGTAAATAGGCAGCATGATATGGTTTGACATTACGATCCCAATGAAACCTGATTTATCGAATTCCGAGCCTATTTTCTCAAACAGTGCTCGTTAGAGTCCAAATGGTTGATTTATCTGCATTTAATTTTTGCTGCACTCACAGAATAACTACAATTAACGTGAAACTTGAAATCTAGCAATAATTAGTTGTTGCGGTCTTAATAAAATTTGTTTTGTTGAAAAGGGAGATTGTTTGAATAAAGTCCCATTTTAAGGGTCCAAATTAAATCAAAATAAATTAATTTAAAAATACCTCAATATAATAATAATAAAATATTATTATCGGACATACCTAAGAAGAATTTCATGTACTTTCAAAATAAAATACTTTAGACTGAAATCCAAGCCAAATCGATATTCGATAAAATAAAAATCCATTATTTTTTTATAATAAGCATTATAATTTATAAATGAATTTCATAGCGACTATATGAAAATTTGATTTGGACATAAAAAAAATCTACAATACAAAAAATCGATTTTTCTCTTCCATTAGAAAAATATTATGCAATAGATTCAGACGTTTCTTGTTTCGAAGAAATCCGATTTATATTGGATCTTGTACAACCATTTAAAGTTCAAAACATTATGTTACGAACTACCGCGCCGCTGCAGTTTGTTTTATAACTAAATTATAATTCATATGTTCTAATGTTGTTCAATAAATGAATATATTAATATAATTCAAAACAAACTAAAATAAATATTTTTGTATTTTCCAATTTACATTATACCGCAAATCCAAGAGATTCTGATCATTCCGAAATTTAAATTATTATTTTATTATTTACATTAATAAAATATCCAAATTTATTGAATTCAACGTGATTAAATTCTAAAACAACATTTAAATCTGTAACGACCCTGAATTTTTGGTATAAAAATAAAATATTATTTTTGGTCAATTTAATGAATTTAGAATATTTTAAACAATTTATTTTAAATATGACATCCTTTACATAATTTTTTTTATACATAAAATATATATATATATATATATATATATACGTTATGGACTCAATCTTAATAGCACCTTTTTCAATATGTTTATTGTGAAACAAATATTCAATATGTCTCTTTCCTTTCTAATTTGAGCCATGTATTTGTTCCATGTTTTCCTCACATTGTAGCAAGTTATTGGTTTACACTTCATATTAGGTAGGTTACGAAGTAAATAAATTCGTTGACTAAGCACAAGGTGTCTCTCTTATCAACGTTTAATTATTATTCTAAATTCAAAAGAAAATTACATAGAAAAAAAATGTAACAAGAAGAATTTTTTTTTATTAATTAACATGCATAGAATTAAATGGCATGCATACGGAGATATAACCTATGGTGGCAAGTTTCAAACGTACACAAAAATTAACTTACCTTGCATGCCACAATTGCTTTAAATGAAGGATTAAACTTATTCAAACCTGTTATATTGCTTTTGTATAAACAGTAGTTGTCATTAAACATATATCTAATAACATTGATTGTAATCATGAAAAATATATTCGAGAAAGGTTATGATCGAAAGTTTAGAGTGAAAGAAAATCATCAACAAAATAATAAATATATATAGTATTTTTTTTATGTAAGTACTAAATCCAAATTAGTAGTAAATTTGCAAGAAAAATAGGAAAGCGCTGAAAGTTAATTTCATGGTTAATAATAACATTTATTATTCAATAAAAAAGGGAAATAGAAAAGCATGCATCATGCATCATGCAAGAAAAATAACATTTATTATTCAATGTTAATTTCATAGTGCATAAACTATTAAATAAAAAAATTTACATGCATACATAGACTCTCTCTCTCTCTCTCTCTCTATATATATATATATATATATATATATATATATATATATTAACCAATGTATTTAGATAGAAAATGTAACACCCTAAAAGGTTACAAGTAATTTCCATTGCTCAAAATAAAAAAAATATCCACCGAGAGTGTGCACATTAATTGCACTATAAGAGGAAACATTTTGTCATCAAAATATATCTCTATTTTGATTATTTTCTTCGTATGTGTGTATGACTAAATTATATTGATGAACTTACGGTAGATCAAAAATTACATTATTTTTAGTATGTGATATTATCTAAACTTTCTTTCCATCTTATTCGTTTTGTCATTAGAATATAGAATTAATGCATATATTAGGAGTTGTATATAAAAAAAAAATTACTAATGCATATATGTTTGTATATATCTATATGCTTGTGTGTGTGGGTGTATTTATATATGTATTTAAAATTAAATTTCTCTCCTAACTAGCTTCTTTTTATGCACAAGAAGACAAAAAGTTAATAAAAGGAACAGTTAGTGGTTGGATACATAAGTAGCTGCATAAAAAGGCACCAAACGTACGAAATTTAAGACGGTAAAAATGGACTAAAATGTAAATAAAATATTAAATTTTAAAACACACATGGGCCTAAACTGAAAACTACCTACTCCTAAATAATGTCTCATATTCCCTAACCCTAATCATCCTCTAAAATCTAATTCTAAGTTCCCTCTTCCTGCTCTTTGCAATGGCGGCTCTCTTCTCCTCAAAATACATGATGAAAATCAAACCTCTCCAAACCATAGCAAATTATATATCAGAACGAAGGTCTCAACGATACGAAGCTACACATACCATTAGTTTTGTCATACAGCGCTCGGATTCGCCGAAATTTTGGATCAAACTTTCTGATTCTCGAAATTAAAAAGCAGCAGACGTAAATGATTTTTTTTTCCCGCTAATCAAGGTGAGAACTCTGATCTAAATTAAATAATTATATGTTAATGTTAATCGTGAGATTCTGATTTGTATACTATTGTTCTTGATCTGTGTTATGGTGATATTTGTATGCGATGTTCATGTGGTCATTGGAATGTGTGGTGATACTATGGAATAACTATGTTAGTCAGACCTGTAAAATTTTGATGTAGTCATAATAAAATTCCCATCTTATTTCTATCTTTGCTCCGTTCTATTTGAGGCTAAAATTTTATTCACAAAACATAAATGACAAAGTTTTACTTTAATTTTGTTTTTATTTTCATTCTATTTTCTTAAATAAAATTAAGACATACAATCTTGTTTGTTTATTTTGTTTTCAAGTTTAACATTTAATTTTGTTGTTAAAATAAAAAGGACAATTTTAACATAGTTTTTGTTGACAAAGTAAAAAGACTAAATCTTATGTTTCTTTTGTTAACAAAATAAAATGACCAATTTTTATGTTGCTTCTGTTAAGACCAATGTTTATGTTTATTTTTGTTAACATAATAAAAAGACCAATTTTTATGTTGGTTTTGCCAATAAGATAAAAAGAACAATTTTTATGGTCATAAATTAAAGGACAATTTTTATCTTTATTTTGCTTACTAAAATAAAAGCAAATGTTTATCTTATGCACAAATCAAAATACTAATTTTTATTTTGGTTTTGGTGAACATAATGGAATGCAAGTTTAACCTTTACTTTTATGTATAATATAAAATGTGAGTTTAAATATCCATTTTCATTTACAAATAAAAGTGAAGTTGGGACCTTTATTGTGACTCATCAGGACTACACCCAATTGTACTTGTGTTAAAATAGTGTGATGACGCAATTTACACCGTCGTGTTAATTTGGATATTATGACACCAAAAACCACCGTAGCGATAATTTGAGTATTGTATCACATATTTCATCGTTGTGTTTATATGGGTGTAGTGACCCCCCCAAAATTCCACTGTTATGTTAATTTATCTAGTTGGGTTAATATGATTATAGCGACACCCAAAAAAAAAAAAAAAAAAAAAAATTCGCTGTGGCGTTAATCTATATGGTTGTGTTAATATGGTTGTAGTGACACCCAATACTAGTGTCATATTATATAGTTGAAATGAATCAAACATGTGCATTAGAAATTATATTCAGATTAGAAATGTTTGCACTAGAAAAGACGTCTATATTTGAAATGAAATTCCCCTTTTTATTTGCATTTTACAATGCAAATATTACATAGAAATATAGATTGACTTTTCAAACATTTTCTTTGTTAAAAAGAAAAAGACATAAACATTTTCTTTGTTAAAAAGAAAAAGACATTAACATTTTCTTTGTTAAAAGAAAAATAATTTCAAACATTTTCTTTGTTAAAAAGAAAAAGAAAAAAAATACATTAACATTTTCTAATGTAAAATAAAAGAAAAAGAATAAAATATGTATATTTTCTAATGTAAAGAAAATAAGAAAAAGTTACATTATTTTCTAATGTAAAGAAAATAATAAAAAGAAACATTATTCCTAATGTATAGGAAATAAGAAAAGTAACATTATTTTCTAATGTAAAGGAAATAAAAGCAATATGTACATTTTCTTATGTAAAAAGAGAATAAAGAAAAACATTTACATTTTTATGTAAATGTAAAATAAAAAGAAACATTTACATTTTCTATGCAAATGAAAAATAAAAAGAGAATTTACATTTTTAGTGTAAAGAGAAAAGAATAAAAGACATTTACAGTATACATGTAAATAAAAGAAAAAGAAATTGAACCGTATGTAAATTTAACATTATTTTTAATGTTAATAAAGAGGAATTGAACCGAATGTAAGATTAACATTATTTATAATGTTAAACAAAAGATAATTTACCTCGTAAGAAAATGTACATTATTTATAAATGTACATGAAAAGGAAAGATTGATTTACATTATTCTAATGTAAATATTAAAAGAGAATGAACCATATGATTTATTAACATTATTTTAATGTTATATAAAAAGAAAAGATTGTTTAACATTATTTTTGATATTGATTAAAAAGAAGATTGCACAGTATGTATTAACACACTTTTATTAATGTATGTATAAAAAGAGAAATTTACATTGTAAGAGAAATTGGCATTAACATTTATTTATAATGTTAATATTAGAGTATTTTCACCACATGATAAGACGTACACTTTTATTGGTAAAAGTAAGTGGGCATTTTCACTGTATGATAAGATTTACTTTTTATTTGTAAAATAAGGTAGGAATTCACCGCATGACAAGGTTTACTCTTTATTTTGTAAATATAAAGTAGGAATTTGCGATGTATCAAAATATACATTTTTCATGCGCAATGTAAAGATAGAAAAATTAACATTATTTTCAATGTTAATAAAAATAGAAAATGCAATGTATGTTAAGGTAACATTATTTTCAATGTTAATAAAAAGAAAAACATACCATAGGATAAAAATACATTATTTCTAATGCATATTAAAAGAGAATTTTTCATCGTAGGACATGTACATTATTTATAATGTGAATAGAATGGAAATGTCATCGTAAAATAAAATTACATTTTAGATGTAATTGAGATTGAGAATGCATTTAGAAAGAGAATGAGTATTTTATATATGTAAATGGAATCATAATATAATTGAATAATGAAATGGAATAAATAAAGCGATGAATTATAATTTACGTTTTAATGTAAATTATAAAGATTTTAAAAATAAAAATAAAATAAAAGGGAATAATTCACCGTCTAATTATAAATTACATTTTTCATATAAGATTAAGAAGTGGAAAAAAAAGAAAAGGAATAAAGGAAAAGGGGAGATGTATGTAAGAACGATAAATTAAACGAATTATTTGTATATATATTTATATATATATAAAATTAAACGAATCAAGCGCGGTCGTTCGCGTTTTGAAATCGTACTTTTAAATGACTATACAAGAAGATCCGACCGTCGGATTTTCCCGAAACTGAAACCGTTAGGACCGACTTGGAAAAATCTTTCCAACGATATATATTACGTTAAGATCCAACGGTTAGATTCTGAGAAATGTAAAAAATCAAAATTGGTTTAATGCAGTGCCATAGTCGCCCATGGACTTAAGGCGTCGTTATATAAAAATTTAATTATTTTAAATAATTAAAATAGGAATGAATCTTTAATAAAAATAATTATTAATGTGTAAGAAGGATTTTAAATATATATATATATATATATATATATATATATATATATATACGAGGATTATTTGGAAAGTTCGAGTTTATCTCATTCCAAATAATTAAACGACGTTAATAATCCAAGATTGGAAGACGGCGATTGAAGACCGTCAAATCTCCACACCGAATGGACGATGATGACTGTTGCATTAGAATGGCTCGCTACCATGATAAGGTAATAGTAGGAGTTGCCCGGACGTAGTGTTGATTTGTATGGGTTTGGCTTTCGCTCAGGCCCGAGCATAAGCTTATAAATGGATCGTGTGTCTGACATCGTACTCCATTATATATCATGTTATTAATCTTCTGTCAAATGTATGGATGTTTGGTGGCGGAGAATTTATTCTTTTGCTTAACACCCGTTCATATGTTTCGGCAAAGGATTGGTAGTGTGATATGGAGTGATGATGTGGCATGCTAAGATGCAATGATCAAGGCTTTGTTGAAAAGCAGGCCTTGTGGATGATGATCAAAGCATAGTCTGTTTAGGCATAGCTTTGTGTATATCGTGACTTCGCGAGCCTCACACCCCGGTATGAGTCAAAAAGGGGATATGGACCGTAGGGAGTGCACACGTTTCTTCCTAACTAGAGTGGTGTCAGTGACCTACCAGCCCTGACATTTTACTTATGTGGATGATGGATTTTGAGGCGCCTCGTTTTTTTATAGGCCGTTGGTGGTCATACTATAGGTCCAAAGGGACCGGGAAACGTGTGTTCAGGCATAACTAATCCACTGCCCATAGGCGGGGACCGGCCCTACCGCATCCAAGGGTTCACTGCGGGGAATCCTGAGGCATTTGCTAGAGTGTCTCGAATCGGAGAGGAGCTTGCCCCTAGCCTCGACTCATGATGGAAATCCAATTTCCAATACGACCTTGCGGTTTTGATTGTAGAATTAGTATTGGCGACATGATATATGGTACCCATGCCGTCTAGGATTGATACTTATGATTGAAATGTTTTTATTTAAAACATATACACACTAATAATACTATCGTTTTTTTACGTATCAAGCATCTTTTGACCATTATAAGGTAAAACCCTATCCTCTGGTGTGCGTTGCATTGTGTGATGGGACTTGGGTCTTATAATGGTTTCATTTTTCCAAAAAGACGTTGCGTTGTTTAACGATTTACTTTATTATGCACGGCAATCCATTGGAGTAAACCCGTTCCGCGTTAGCGGCGTGGTCCTTGGATTTGCCTTATTACTATTAGTTAAACTATTTAAGAATTCTCACACCAGTCCCACGACTGACCTGTAGTTTGTTTCACTTTGCAAACTCGGGTGCCCTCTTTCCACACGGGCAGTCGAGTAGCCTTTTGCAGATATAGTTAAGCAGGATCCTGGATTGAAGTCTGAAGCCGGGTCCAGAATATTGATGGCCTTCCGCTGAGATTAGTTCCGCTGCAATGTATTTAATTTAATTTATATGTTTCTTCCGCTGTATTATTTATCGATGTACTCTGATATATTCTGTACTCTGATGTAACATTTATTATTGATGTTATAAAAGTCTGTGTTTTTGTTTTGATATGTTGTATCCCCAAAGTTAAAGTATTCGTAGATTATCACCTTTTGGGTCAGACCTGTGTGGTTTATGGTCGATTCAAAGGGTGGGAATTTGCGGGTCTTTACAAAAACCATTTTAAATCATTATATAAAATGGTAAAAAATCTAGGCCGTTACATTTTTTATCACAAAGAACCATCGATAGGAAATCCAAAAAGGAGATTATATTTCGAAAATATTTCCTTTAAAATATATTTTTCTTATAAATCTCTTTCAAATAATATTTCTTTTTTAAAAATACGTTCTCTCTAGGGTGATTCTAGCATTAGTTCCACTCATTCTAAGGTAATTCTACCCTATCTCTAATGAGTTTTTAAACACGATAAGCCAAGCATTGTATGAACCAAAGCTCTGATACCAACTGTAATGACTTGCCTTTTTCTCGCCCCAAGTTTGTAATTAAACCAATCTTGAAACGTTCAAAACGACAGATTATTTTTCTTATAGGTCTTAATTATACATAGAATCATGGAGTACAATTGCTTACATTATAATAATTTTTCATACAAATATTGGACTTTATACAATTTTTTTGTATAGCGGAATTAAATTACATACATAAATTTTAAATGGGTAAAATTTTGTGATTTGTCGGGCTTGCGTGCACGTGCTTCTTGACATGTCACTCTTCTTTCAAGCTAAAAATCTTTCAATCTGTAACACTTTGTTCTGACCCGAGCGCTCCATGCAAAACATAAAACACTTGAGTCGGGATTAAATTATTTTAAGTAAGTCAATTTTGAATAATCACTGAAATATAATTAGTTAATCCAAGTAAACATTAATTATTCCAGCGTGTTAACCCACGACTGCCCAAAAATATATATCCTAATGGATCGAAGTAGTAGCATGCATTAAACAATAGGATGGGTGATAGCGAAAAATGATAAGTAGAAAGGTTCCGGCTACGAATATTCTGATCTTGGGTTCGGTAGCATGGTTATTAATAGCATATATGTAGTAGTTCCAGATTTTTGAATGAAAAAGGTAGTAAAACATACCACCAAACCATGTGTGAGCATATGTACATGCCAGTAAGATACTTAATGGAATGCATGCATAAGAAATAGGCCACTAAAAACATACATGAAACAAAGAAATCGAAATATGGCAATATCCAGTTCGGTTACAGGCTAAAATCTGGGATATATGCTTAGTGCCAATATTCAATATTAGAATAAATTTGTACACAGTCAAATGAAACAGTATATGAACATGAAGGCAATATGTGCATATGCATAAATTACCTAAGCTTGTGTAAACATGTTTGTGGACATAAGAATTGGGAATTTGTATCAAGCTTAGATCTAGTATGCAAAATATCAAGCAATATCAAAATAGCATCAACGTAAGGCCTAATAAAAAACGTACGTCACAAGACAAAGCTTGACTGGATATACTCAGAACTTATATTCCAAAATATGTGCCATACATAAACCAATTTCAGATTATATATATACACCCGTATTTCATTTTTTAAACAAACATAGGAATAAAATTGTAAGTTACAAAATATACAAGGTATGTATTAAAAGGAAGTGCTTTAAGTTTATAAAAAAAAACAAGGGGGGTATGAACTTAAAGTGGCACTAGCAAATGAAATGGTCCCATAGCAGAATATATACAGTTGTAGACTGCTAATTTCCAAATGTATGTGTGTAGCACAATTTCAATATAACATAGGTCGGGATCAACAAGTCCCAATGTACAAGACCCTTAGTCCATCAAACAGCAAGCGTACAATGAAAAGTGTATTAATTTTGAAATGTGCTGATAGTGAGATGACTTGTAGCCAAAAAATCAAAGCGAGGGTGATATTGCAAAATGGACAGTAAAACAACAGTCAGGGTTTAAAGGAGGCATGATAATAACGAGATAGCAGGGTTCCAATACTTAATCTTTGCATGTATATATATATGTACACACGGTTATGTATATGTGCACATACCGATTAAGTTCTAAAGCTAATATCAGGTCAGGTCAGCATGATACAAGTGCAATGGTGAAAATGGTACAACCGAGGCTAGTGGAGTCAAGGCATGCAGAAATTCAACACATACATACACATATACGTATATGTGTATGCATATATGAATCACACATATAAGGCTCATAAGACAGTAAACATGTTTAACCATACAAATAAACACAACATGTAAATGCACAAGTATTTGTTTCCAGTCATTAGGCAACATTACAACCAAACCGTAGTAAGCACAATTCAACAATCATTCTTCAACTATTATACTTTAGTGAATATCGAAATCGAATTTCTTGAAATAAATAAATTCAGAGTGAATAACTCACCGGCAGTGGTGATAGAAGGAGGGAGGCGACAGATTGGTTTGCTTATGAGCTGAAGGCGGCGCGGGTTGGGCAGGGGAGGAGCTCGAACACGATTTACAGGCGGCCCTGGATAGAGCGATTCGATGGGTTACGAAGGAGAAGCAGATGATTTTGTTTCTGACGAAAAATCAAATTTTGATTTGGAAGAGGGGAATAAGCTTTACGGAGGCCGAAGCACATAGTGGAGGAGTTGGATGGTTCGCGGTGGCCACGCTCATAGTGCATGCTCAAATTTGTCAACGTGGAAAGGAGAGGAGTGGAGGCATTTTTGGCGGTGAATTAATTTGGGGAAATCAAATTTGATTGGGGAAGGAGGCCACGACTGTTAAAGAAAAGGAGAAGGAAGTTGTGTTGTGAATAGGAGGAAAGGGGTACATACCTTTATAATATAAATAAATGGAATCAGTAGCAGGAGAAAAACACAATGTGTAATTCATTTCACATAGGAAAGGATAAGTGTTGAAACTTACAGAAGGGTGACAACAGATGCCATATAATTTCAGTACGAAATATGCAAGTGTTGTAGCCAATTCTCCAAGTCCAAATTTATCGGATATTGTACTGTTTCTTTTGAATGAAATATAAACGTTAGGTATGTACAAAACAACGTTGTTTGTTATTCTTTGAATTTGGAATTACTGAACAACATAGTAAATTACCGTAAACGAAATAAATATGCAAAACTTATTCCTTTGTTTTATTTCGTTAAACGTATTTCAAGTATTGCGGTCTTGAAATTAATTTATACTCCACTGTTTTTTATATATGAGACCAGTTTTAAATAATTTAGCTCTTAATAAAAGTTCAATCTATATGAGAAGTCAAAATAAACTAGATTTCTTTCCAAATTAAATTACAAGATTTATATTTCAAAGGTGAATAAAATCTCAAGTCAAATTTTAAATATCCGAAGAAATCCCAATTTGTTCCAGAATCATCCTACAAAACCATTTGTATCAAGGTTATATTCATATTCAATCTGAACCTTCACTGGTTTAAAGGGTTCGTCTCTTCCCTTGCCTTACCTTGGGGTTATCCTTACAGAGGAACGAGACTTAACGCTATCTTCGACGCCCTTACCGATCGGGTAAAGGGTAAGGTTATTCATTGGAATGCA
The DNA here is from genome assembly GCA_030737875.1 of Allium sativum. Lineage (NCBI taxonomy): Eukaryota > Viridiplantae > Streptophyta > Magnoliopsida > Asparagales > Amaryllidaceae > Allium > Allium sativum. Next base: position 395,106,049 of record CM060910.1, read on the forward strand.
ACTCTTCTTTCTCAAGATGGTAGAATGATTCTTATAAAATCAGTTTTTGATTCTGTATGATCACATGTCTTCGATGTTATGACTCCTACTTCTCTTTTTTCTGTTCTTACCATTTCTTAGCAGCGTCCTTTTTCTAGGGGGAAAAGGCAATGCTAATCGTCATCATTGGATTTCTTGGGACATCATTTGTCATCCCAGATTAGGAGGAGGTTTGGGCCTTCGAAATTCAAATGATGTATGCACTGCCTTTGTGTAAGTTATGGGAGCGATTTAGAGCAAATAACTCCCTTTGGGCATTGTTCCTCTATGAAGAATACCACAGGCTCTTGATCACTGATTACACCAGTACCCCGTCATACGCTAGTGAGATGTGGAAGCGTATGCAATCCGTGAAGGCCTTCCTCGATTCCCACAGGGGTGGAGTTTGGTGGGACGGAGCACTACAAGAAATATGTCTATTCATAACGTTGAAAAAACGTTGTTATAGCCTTTAACAGCGTTTTGATGAACGCTGTCTACCAACGTGCTGTTATAGGTCTCTGGTTATATCACAGCATTTTCAAAAATGCTGTATAAAATTGACATATTACAGCGTTTCAAATGGTGTTGTCCTTTTGTTTACACAGCATTTTATATTGTTCTGGAAATGTTGTTATCTTCCATTTTCTACAACGTTTAGCAACATGTCATAGCATTTTCAAAGTTTACAAATTCTTTACTATCACAGCGTTTTGCCACATATCACAGCGTTTCTGGAAGCTTACATGTTCTTTACTATCACAACGTTTTGCCACATATCACAACATTTCTTGCATATATCACAACATGTACATATTGTAGTGTCAAAATATTCAATCAAAAACATATCAACAACATGTAAATATATATCAACTAACTAATTATATAACACAATATTCATACACAAAGACACGTCAATAAACAAACTTTACATAATTTCCATAAAAAAATAACACCATAAACTAAATTTACACAATATCTATCGAACAAAGTCATGATATCTACAAATAAAACAAAATTTCCATAAAACAAGTTTGCGCCGAATGCCAACAAAATGAACATCTGAAAGTTACCGCTTTCTCCGTAATCATATACCATAAGCGGTCTTTTTGTTGAGGGATCTTCAGAAGCGCCTAACAATATTCTGATTATAGCCGAATGCACAACGATGCCCATCTCCAATACCTATACACATGTGTTCATGTTAGCATTTGGTCATGCTTGGACATTAACAAGAAAACAATGCTCGACAACAAGAAAAAAGAATACAAGGAGAAAGTTGAAGATAACAACATATCATACTCTGTAATATTTTATAATAGTTAGTTAATTTTTATAATACTTAGTTAATTTTTAATTATTGATCTTATTATTATAGAATACTTGCTAATATTTTATATTTTTATATACTTTGTTAACTTTTATAAACTACTTCTTCGTTTTTATAAAATTAGTAAACTTAGTTAAAATTTTATACTATTTAGTTAACTTTAATAAAACTTAGTTAATTTTTAATTATTTCTATAATTATTATAAACTACTTGGTAATATTTTATATTTTAATATACTTAGTTAACTTTTATAAACTAAACTTCTATTTTTTTTATAAATTTAGCGAACTTAGTTAGTTTTTATAACACTTAGTTAGTTTTTATAATACTTAGATAATTTTTATAATAGTTAGTTAATTTTTATAATAGTTAGATATTTTTTTATAAAATTAGTAAACTTAGTTAATTTTTATAATACTTAGTTAATTTTTATAATACTTAGTTAATTTACTACTACTATAAATCTTATTGTTATTATTATAGAAGTTTACTTAAGTTTTGTATTTTTATGTACTTTTTTAATCCTACATTAATGCCATGAACATGTAGTGTGATGAATATAATTACTTATAGAAAAATATGCAGAAGCATCGTCATCATCGTCGACATTGGAAAAGCTCAAGGCATGTTTCATTAACAAAAAGAGCCATAAGCTACATAAGAAAAACAAGTAATAAGTTGACATCGCATACAACCAACCGGTCGATAGAAGGAAAAGTAGACACATCAGCAAATTCCAAACGTCTGAACCTATTTTCAGATGTCTAACCTGGTTCAGACGTCTGAAAGTAAGTTTTAGACGTCTGAAATGGATTTCGGCCAACGCCTTGAGACCATTTCAGACATCTGAAATTTATTTTAGACGTCTGAAAATGTTCTTGGATAATACCTAGGCTTGGTACAGACGTCTGAAATTTATTTCAAATGTCTGACCTGTTTTGTTATTGTTTTCCAATGGGCTTTGATATATATACCTGCTAATGAAGGGCATACTAAACATTATGTCTATTCTTGTTGCTATAGTACGTGGTGTGATTGAATAAAGTAATCTTATCTAAATATTCATGAATATTGAACAACTACCCTTCATGTATGCGAGATGATACAGACATGATACAGATAAATAATCAAACACAAAAGGTATTAATGGGTGCAAATGTGCATGTGCGCAATTGTGCAAATGTGCACCTAATACGAGTAATTATCATTTACATGTCACAGACACAGATTTTGATCATTTACATGTGTGCAAGTGTGCACCTAATACGGAGTAATAGGACATGGCATTAGAGTTGGGAAATAAAATATTGAACACAAATTATATACAAAAGATTCATGTAACCATAGCAGGGCAGGAGGCAGCACAAGGCACCACGAAGAGCATCAATACCAACAAATAGGCACAAGCCATAACAAAGGGAATGGGCAACGAACAGGTACAAAGGCAACGGTACAAGCATAATTCAAGACAAGACAGAAACAAAACTTCGGTGTCAAATGGAGTACAAAGCAACCTAAGCTTATAACAAAACAATCTTTCAGGGTGTACTAAAACACTAAAAGATACCTTGGACTGAAGCAATCTTTCAGAAAACAATTAAATACAACTCTCTCACAAATCTGTAAGCTTCTTTGTTGTGAAGCTTTAGGCTTAGGATATGTCCACTTTCCGTGATGAAGATAAAAGAGAGGTCTCCTGTGAAAGCTTTATCAATACTGTAAAGCTATGAGACTATGACATACAAGAGCAGCTTTATTAATACTATGAACCCATGAGCCTATGACACACAACATAACTTTTACTGTTATTTCTTGAGTTGAGTCTCTTAACATGCCAAAATGATAAGGGAATTTATGTCAATCTTCATATAGAACTACTTTGATCAATTACTAAATGGAATCATGTCTTGATCATATTGTAGTTACCTTGTTCAACATTAGCAACTCATGCTTGAGTAATCAAATATTTCAATTGTATTCATAGTTAAGCGACGGTCTCATAAAATAGTCGAACAATTTTGATGAGGACTTGGAAAAATTTTCATGTAAGCGTTGCAAATATTTAGAAGGGGTAGTTAACTTAGTACATACCAACAACTAATACTCAGTTATGAATACCACACAAAACTAACTAAACTTGCAAATATTATATACATACATACATACATACATACATACACACACATATATATATATATATATATATATATATATATATATATATGAATTTGTGGCGACCTGCTATTTGTGTTAAAAGTGTTAGCTTCGGTCACTCTACGACAAATTGTGCTAAGAACAAGGAGGATCTCCCTACTGGAAACTATAAGTCGGATAAGTCTTGGGCTTAAGCCAATGATAATGGGGTGCGCAAACAGACAAACAATAATGTGTGAAGTGGTGCTGGCTTGGCACGTTCTAGTTCAGAGTGGAGGGAAGTTTCAGGGAAGAATAATGAAGTGCAAATGAAACACCTCATCTCCTCTATGGTCACTCACAAAGGGAATGCCTTAATTTTGGTGGAGCATTATATGTAAAAGACACAGAAAATTTACAAGACAGAAATATAAGCAGTGGAAAACAACATTTATTTCATACGCGGTTCATAATAAAAGCATTACAGCAAACTGTCTCAAAGCAACTTCCAAATCATTACATCAAAATATCTGTCTTGCTTAAAACATAAAGAAGCATAAAACATAAATAAAACAGCGTAAACCCCCAAGTCTACTATGTCCAAAGCCATAGCCAAAGATAATAGGTTCCAAGCCGTACATCACAGAGTCTTCAAGCTTGGAAAGATGAACGGTCCAAATTAAGCTGAGCTATTGCCTCACTGGCTACCTGAAGGGGGGGATGGAAGAAAAGAAGACAAAAGAAAAATGGGTCAGACATAAGTCTGAGTAAGTCCAGTGACTTTTCAGTGTGTGAATAAGGAAAAGGTCATGATAGGAATAAACTGAAAATAGGACAGTACTAGAACAACAAACTAACATAAAACTATATAAGGTAGGATAAACCGAATATACATTGCACCCATGTCTAATTCTCTGTACCTACTTATACTTGTCCAACTAGCACCACGTGTTCATGATAAAATGATCCCCTTATATTGATCGGCTCCTACTCGCATGCATTTATCACATGTGTCATTCGGCCCCTACTTGACTGTAGATACCTGTGCTGGTCCCACCATGGGGTGTATCAAATCCTATGGTGGCAACCCGACACGATTCAAGATGCACAGTGTATGACTACTGATGCCCAACCCATCAGTTTAGTTAACATGCTGAATTGGTTAAGTGTTTCCTTAATTGACTTAACCCTACCAATCTTGACTTAGCTTTATTAAAGCACCAACCACTCACATTAGACAGGTATTGTTGTGGTCACTGGATGTGCCGGTCGGTTCCGGGCAGTTTTACACCACAACTCATTCTAACCTTGGGTCCTTTTTGGGCTCAATGCACTAACCACCCACATTAGACATGTATTGTTGTGGTCACTGGATGTGCCGGTTGGTTCCGGGCAGTTTTACACCACAACTCAGTCTAACCTCGGGTTAGGCATATTCGTCTTTTCTAAATTTACATGTTTATCCTTTTATGCTTATATGTAAATTTGTTAACAATTTATTGTCATGGCCCACTTTCCTTCTAAATCAAATTCATAATTTTTGGTATGTAAATTATACCATTTCAATGCCATACCATTTACATGGTTATGAGCCAAATATGTCAATTACATGTAGTTTCATGTTTTCCCCCAACGTTACCCTTGTTGTACATTCGCAAAGTTTCATAGAATGTTAGGCTCGACATTTTAGCCTAATTTACAAACAAAAAGGGGTAAAAGAGGAACTTGCAACATTCCAACATCATAAAAAAATATGGATCTCACTACAGATGTGTCACATGAACTTGGCATAATATACTTTTAATTATGAACTTGCAAACTAGATCTATGCAACATGAATCATAAAATAATAGTTTTACATAGTACTACCAAAACTTAATTAGACATGTAGTGGTGAACTTGCATAGGGGTTGAATCATGCTAGCATAGATCTAACATAGAGGCATATGGATCTAACATATAAAGTGTAGGTCTAAACATATAGGTTTACATAATCATGTTTTTAACCTATAAACTTGCACGTATTCATAACATGATAGCATCACCTAACTTGCATAAACATGGCATAATTTCCAAATTGACATACAACATATAGATGTCATCACCAAATTATACAACATGACATGTCATCGCCCATTTAACATACAACACATAGGTTCATTGCCAAGCCTTTAACAATGGTAGTTTTATCATCAAACTACATACAACATGATCACAAATTTAACATGATAAACCACAATAGTTCATAGGCAAACATGATAGAATGGACATGAATAGACATGAATCAGTATCACATATAATTTGGTTCAAATTCTATTTCTCAATTCATTACAAATCATGTCTTTAATTTATTCACATCTGAAAGGTAACTACACTTACAACCAAAAAGGAATTCTTGAGTTCTGGGATCTGTATTTTGAAACTGAATTGCTCGCCTTTGATGTAGATCGTTGAATTCTCTTAGTTGAATTAGATTATATTTGATTTGATTTTGATGTGGCTTCTATCTTGCCTTTGAGTTGAAAGAGATGACGACTATTCTAGGTTCACCATTGACGGCGTGGGGGCTCTTGGAATGAACTAGTGTGATTTTAGATTGAGATTATGTTGCTTATATAGAGTTTTAATTAATTTAGATCCATCAGATTAACCTTAGAAGCAATCAAGACCACCCAATCAAGATAGAATAACACCTCAGCCCTAATGAATCAGCAATGACCCACTGTTCGGATCAAAACACTCCAGAAATCTGTGCAGGTCTTTAGCTCAACATGGGCGCACTTGGTAGGTGCGCCAGTGCATTTTTGTACTGGCGCACTTGTGAAGTGCGCCAGTGCATTCTAGTTGACTTCCGATTTTATGCCTAACTTCGTTTGTCCATATCTCCTTCATACGGTGTCCATTTTACGCAAACTCGGACTCTATCTCAAGCAGAATTCCAAGACGAACGCAATGGCGTAACCCGTTTCCCTTAATTCTCACATTTGAAATTAAGTATTCTTTAATATTAATATTTAAAATCACGGGGTGTTACAGCAGGGGAATAGTAAAGTCAACCTGGATAAAGGGAAAGAAACGTTTGTTGAAGGTGACAAAGGAAAAAACAAGTTTGATGTGCTTTCTACTATGCAAGAAGAAGAAAATGTTAGTGTCGATGATGTTGAACATGAGGACGATGAAATAAGACAGGTAATGATCTGCTTTCACGTGCTTTTCCTACTTTTAAGAACCCTACTGCTTGTGCATCTGCACTGTTAAATGCTTGCTCGAGTAGTAAGGCTGATAAAATGGGTGAACTTGATGACCCAAGATCAGTTGTGAGTTTGAAATCTGGAAATGCTATTTTCTATTCTACGGAAATGAATGAAGTTGCTGTTAATCTTCACAACGTGAAGAAGGCTAATAATGGTCAGGATGATGTTCTTGTTGAAATCATTAATGAGGAAGGACTCAAGGTGGATACTATACACTGCATGTAAATGAGAGTGATATATCTGAAGTGCAAAAACTGGACTCTTTCTTGCAAATCAATTTTAATTGTATTGAACTGACTTCCAGAGTGGGAAAGTTCCAAATGAAAACTGATGATAAAAACAGGTTTATGGCCAAAGAGAAAGGGGTGCGCGAAATAATTGAATCTCTGCGTACTGAAATCAAAAGTGGTTTGATCGACCGGAGTGTGCGCTGAGAAGAAAAAACTAATGGACATAATAGTTAATAACTACAACTCTATGGATGTGTATGCCGCTGAGAGAGATAAGTTGGGTTTAATACAACCAGAAATGTGCAAGTCCAATATTTCTCATACGCGCTAAAGCCAGGTTTCCTAAGTGGCAAAATTAAGGATACAAGTACTAATGTAAGCCTAAAAGAAGTTAGCAATTCAAAGTCACAAAGTTCTGTCATCCCTTCTACGCTGATTTCTTGTAGCAAAGAAAAAGAGACAACCAAGAGAAAATATGGTCCTTATGATCATATCAAGCCACCACCGGGTTTCCAAAAAAATTCTCATAATTTCAAAAGTTAAACTTTACCTTGTAAATCTTCAGTTGACACTGGATATGCTTGGCTTTCCCACTTTCTCAAGCTATATATCTACATTCAATAATTACCGCATTAATAAAAATAAAATAAAAAACATATATAAAAATAGACAAAACGTCTGTAATGAAACTATAAAGCACATGTGTAATTCCAAGAATAAACAAAAAGCGATGTCTAGCCCTTCAAATGAAACAAATGGTTCATAACCCTATAACATCCAAATCAACGATTAACCACAAAGTCGTATAATTGGATGTAAGATGTACAAGCTCCAAAATTTAATTACATCAGCACAACCATGTGGATGAAAACCGAAAAGCATACTTGCAAAATCAGTCACATAAATTATATTCAGATATATTCGTACTCGGTTGGATATACAAATTTCCCAGCTTCCCGGACTAATCATACCATCACTTTTGAAAGAGCCAACTTTTCTATTTACATTATAGCATACGGGTTGTGTACCCGGTTTCTTTTGGGCTATCCCTTTAAGCCTATTACATTGTCTTTATATTCAACGTTACTCTGTACATCTCATAACGAAATCAATAATACAAAGTTTACATTATTTTTTCATTATCTCTAACATGGTATCAGAGCCTAATACAGGTGCTTAACATCATACTCATCTCATCATAAATCTCTTCATCATCTGAGATTCAAATCGATCTCGGGTCAATCTTCTTACGAGGATTTTTAGCATCATTTGATCGCAAGATCTCAAAGAGGAGTCAGTCAAATTATGAGATCTTTTTCCCTTCTTCTTCTCCAGTTGTTGTGTTGATCCTCAATATTTTTCTTTCTGTTCAAGATCTAAACCATCTAAAGCCATAAGATCAAATTGCATCATCATTTCCAAATGTCTTTGGTTTTACAGATCTTGTCCCTTCAGCATCAATCATGTGTAAAATATGTTAAGTTCCCTATTTCCTCCTCAAACGACGAACAAGGGTTACCAATCCGCTGCAACTCGTGCTTCCAGTGCAAGATCAAATCAACCTAGCACTAAAAGAAACCTAGAACCAATCAAAGTGATTATCAAGCCTCAGAGTCATCTCATATCGATTCAATTAGATAAATCAAATTTCCTGCTATGGAAATTATAGATAGAAACAGCAGTCAAAGTCTATGGAATTGAAGATTATTTGTATGGATCCAAGAAGATTCCAGCAAAATTTATAAGAGATGCAAAAAACGAACTACTACCAAATCAAGAATTCATCACTTACCTGAGGCAGACAACCTAGTCAGTTCTTGGTTAATCTACAGTTGGCGCATCTCTCACGCCATAGCTAATTGGATGTAAATCATCCCATGACATCTTGTCCACTCTTGAAATAGTTTTCACCTTTCAGTCAGCATCCAGATTTCTATATCATAAAAGAAAATTACAGAACATCAAGAAAGACAACCAGATTATGAATGAATATCTAATGAAGGTTAAAATCCTAAGTGATCAGTTATCATGTGTTAGACATAAAATTTCAGAGAGTGAAAAAGTTTTATATATTGTCGCGGTCTTGAGGACAAATATGAAGTAGTAGCCTTCATAACATCCGCTGAACCAACCCAATCTTTGCAAAGTGTTTATTCAATGTTGCTTGCCCATGAAGGCATAATAATGCAAAAGAAAGAGGTCAGCACAGATTACTCTGCCAACTACTTTGCAAATAGTAAACCCAAGAATCAAGAAAAGGGTAACAATACAAGAAATCAAGGTAACAACAATTACCAGAGAGGATCTATGTCCAATAGAGGTAGAGGAAGAGCTGGGAGGTGGAACCCCAACAACAAACCCAAGTGTCAAATATGTAACAAGATTGGTCATACAACAAATAGATGTTACTTCAAATTCGACAACAACTTTAATGTCAATCAGCAAAATAATGGGAATATAAATAGCTACCCAAATTCATACTTGGTTACACAACCAAGTGAATACAAAAGCGTATTTAAGAGTGCTAAAACTGATGACATACAAGATGATGCTTGGTATCTAGACTCAGGGGCTACACATCATGTCATTAGCAGTCTGATTAACCTCAATCCTAGGAATAGGGAAATATAAAGGTAAACAATGTCTAATTGTAGGAAATAGTAACTCTATTCACATCACACACACTAGTCACACTAGTTTACAAGGTGTCAAAAGAATTTACTTAAATAATCTATTAAGAGCACCATATATTAAGAATACCTAATTAGTGTGTCAAGGTGTCCTAGAGATGAAAATGTTTACATTGAATTCTACCCTAAGAAATGTCTAATTAAGGACATTATAACTAAGGAAATTCTTCTACAGGGTAGAGAAATAAATGGATTATACAAGTTTGACTTTGGAAACTTAAGAAAATATGAACTTAGACAACAATGTTGTAATGTAACTGAACTAAATAAAGACTGTATGGCATTTGATTTGTGGCACTGTAAGCTTAGTCATGCAAGTACAAAAATTGTGAGAAAAAACTTAGATGATAATAATATTGTGATTACAGTTCCTGAATCCTATGTTTACGTATATTGCCAAATGGGAAAAAGGCATAAATTACCTTTTCAAGATTCAAAAACTGTTTACAGAAACCACTAGAACTAATTGCTGCTAATCTATGGGGTCGTGTACCCATATATCGTAATTATGGCTATGAATATTATATCTCCTTTATTGATGCATACTCTAGATATGTGTGGATATACTTTTTAAAACAAAAAACTGAAACTCATAATGCTGTTATTCAGTTCATAACCACAATTAAATTGTCAACTCAAGGCTTTCCAAACAGATAAAGGTAAGAAATTCCTACCTCTAAAGGATTATTTCAGTAGAAACGGGATTGTACACAAATTATCATGTTCACACACATCTGAGCAGAATGGTCTTATAGAAAGAAAGAATAGACATTTTGTTTAAATTGGGCTAACACTGCTAGCAAAAGCATCACTACCATTAAAATTTTGGTCAAATGCTTTTTCCATAGCAGTACATCTAACAAATAAGTTTACTACAAAGGTACTTAATCTCAGATGTCCCACTGAGGTATGGATAAAATTTAAACCAAAATACAATGATCTAAGAGTGTTTGGATGTCTATGCTTCCCTCATTCAAGGCCATACAATAGGCATACACTTGATTATAAGTCACAACCATGTATAGTTCTTGGGTATGCTAATGATCAAAAATGATTTATGTGTCTTGATAGTAATGGAGAATAGCATATCTAGGCATGTAACATTCAACGAAAAGTTGTTCCCCTTTAACAGTCCAAACTACAGAACAAGTCAAAAGATTCAAAATCCCAGATATTGTGTTTTATCTTTTCTAGATATCATTAATGATGATACGAGTGTGTCACATTCTAATAATAACATGACACACACATGCACGATAATCTGCTACTGCATCTCGATACACAATGTCCAGAGATGCACCGGGTCAGGAATACAGGTTATCTACTAAAGGCGCTGATGATATAGACACACATCAGACCAATGACAACAGTGAGAGCACTGCTACAAATGTTCAAGATAAAAGAGACCTGACTTACTTACTGGGGATTGAAGCATCAAAAACTATCAACAATGATCTAATTCTGAATTAAAGAAAATACATATATGAAATTCTCATCAAATATAAATATGAAAATATATATATGAAATTATAGCATATGGGTTGTGCACCCGATTTCTATTGGGCTATCCCTCTAAGCCCATTACATTGTCTATATACTCGGTGTTACTATGTACATCTCATAACGAAATCAATAATAAAAAGTTTACATTACTTTTCCATTATATCTAATAATCACTTATCTTTTATAAATACACAAGTATTTGACATTCGTGTGGACAATATTTCATAACTTCAGGCTTCTATGTTGTTGGAAAAACCCAAAGAGCTTTCAGATTACAATATTAAGTTATAAATCATATTATATAATTATATTTCATATCAAAACTCATAAATAAGTTGTGGAATAAAATCCCCTGTACCCAATATTCTCTGTAACCCTGTACCCAACCAATCAAGACTCTCCTAATTTCCACCTTTTGCAATTAACCCCCTTTTTTATTTATAAAGAAGCAATGAACAACAACAGTGGACACTATTTGCAACCGTGGATATAAATATGTGCGCACTTAATTTTATTTATCTTTATATTTTCAATGAATTCAGTATATTAAATTTGATTAGAGTCGTTTGCCAGTTTTCAATGCAAACTTTTGTATGCTTTTATGGAGAAAGGCTTAGTCTTATTGTTCCTATTAAATCCAAGAGAAATACTGTCGGTAGTGGTAAGGGTGCCAACCGAACTACTATAGAACAAAATAGTTATTCCTCTAGCGATCCAACACTAAACATCATTACCAAAGATGACTAAGATAGCGTTTAGTGGACATTGACACTTGTCGTCCAGCAGCAAGCCTTCGTGGACTAAACCAAGACATGCTTAGGGAAGGTGCAATCGGCCATATATAACCTTGAAACAAAGGGAAGGACATTACGCAGTTAAAGCCTCACTAAAGCCCCGTAAAATCCCTACTGTAGCTGTAGCACGTAGCACTCTTCGATCATTATGCTACTTCAGTTCATCCCTAATGAATAATAAATGCTCTTTAAGGTCCTGGATTTTCCACTACATTGGCTAAATCAAGGATTTTTATCACACACTTTAGCAATTTTAGTATATATAGGTTGATTTGACTAATTATCTTTTAGAATAAATTAACAAATTAGTGTAAAGTAATAAGTATTCAAAATTAGTGAGAAAGCTATTATAATCACCAAATATCTTGTGTATAACTATGATATTCTTCAGTTTTATTATATAAGATAAAATAACATTAATTTCTCAACACAAATGATGTAAGGATGATACTAACTTAACTTTAGATATTTATTCTCATATCAAAAGAATCTTTTTGCATCACCATTATATCATGTTTAATCGCCGCTATAATTTTTTGCACCTTCATCACTATAAACTGCTAAGCGCACGTTTGTTTAAGAAAAGGAGGATGTCACACTCGGGTAATGGTTCATAATATGAGAATTAAGGGACACGGCAAGCGAAAATTGATGAAATATATTAAGAGAGAATCCAACCCGACCCTGCACCGGAGGACTGGTTTAAAACCGAACAGGTGGGAAGGTAATAAATTAGAGGTAAATAAACGTAGGTTTTCTAATCAACATAAGAGATCCTGGAGAAGAAAGAGTAGCTGAGATAACAGGTCAAGCTATCATAGTAAAAATGAAAGCAGAATTTCGTTTAGGCGAGAGAGATCCGCTCTACTCCGCTAGACTCCAGAACCAGAATATAAGATATCCCGAATAATAAGGGAATGTATACATCGTAATCTGATAGAGCGAAGGATTAGAGTAAGAGTTGGTATCCCGTTCTCCATAAATATGGAGCTTCCAAGAATCATAGAAGTTTCCATATTGATCCCTATCAAGGCCTGACTGATCCAATAAGGCAACAATAAAGATACACTCAACACTTACTGATGAGTAGAGGTACCAATTTGGTGCAACTTTTCCTGCTCTTCCGATCAAACTTAGAGACCATGTATCTATGACCTCCATTTGGTTCAATCAACTCTTGGGAAATATTAAAGGAGAAACTTTTAGCTAATTTTGAGTTTATGTAGAACAAACCAAAGATGCATACTCATTGTCAAATATGAAACAATGAAAGGATGGAAATCTGGGAAATTATCTCACTGCTCTAAAGCAACAACTGCCAATGTCCAAATCACCAATGAAAAATTAACTATTATAGCAGTACATGATAGAGTAGACACTAACACAAAGTAGGACTGAAGATTGATTTAATAAAAGCCAACTACTCTACAAGTTTTATTCTATGAAGCAACAAAGTATTTGTGATTGGTACCAGAATGATTGTCAAACCATTAGAAGAATCAAATAGTATGAGTGTTATGATTGAAAATGTTGAAGGTGGTGGAGCAAAATAAGAAGAAAAGACAATTATTTAGGAAACTCTAGCAGGAAGAAAATGGACCACAAGAGATTTAATTTGGAACAAGGTTTGGTACTAATGCAGATTTGAATGACAATTTAGAGAACATGGACACAACACTAACGGGTGTTACCATTTGCAAGACAAGATCAAAGAGCACATCAAAAGGATAAAAGTAAACATATTTGTTAAGAGTATGAATGCTCCTTCAACCCCTTAAAACTAGGCCCCAAGGAAAATCCAACTTGTGAATAGGGTGAATGATCTAGCGTCAACCGCCGGGAGAATGGGTGACTGGTAATCAATGTAATAGTAGTAGGGTCGCACAAAGATGATAAAAATTTGGGAGAAATAAAGAGATATGCAAAGTCATTGGTAAATAAGGTGGTTTTGACATTATAGAAAGGCGTAGAGAACCTAGTTATTATTTACCTTCTTTTGGACCAAAACAACTTTAACTAGACTTAGATAACTCAGACGAAATTGGATTGATTTGAAATTTGAACGGGGCACATAGAAGATGACAACATATGGCTTAAAAAAAGTTGAAGAAAAATTTCCGAGCTAGAAATACTTAGAACCAAGTCACCATGATGACTAAGGTCTGGTCGATCCTTGCCTACCATGTGATGTTCTCGACCTTATATTCTTATTCGCCTGTCTTAGTACTTCATGCCTAAGAATTTATGAAAGAATTGGATAACTTATTCTATGGATTAGACGGACAAAAATAGTTAATAATACTGATTCTCAACATAACTTGAAACAACTAAAATTTTTATCACACAAGTCAAAGAGAACCTTGAGCACGTAAGAGAAAGAAGGATTTTTTTTGCCTAAGTCATAAACAGACTTAACCAGTTAATGGTGCATATGTAGAAGTTAAGTAAAGCCTATGGCTTGGCTTGCACTTCATGGTGGGAATCCGATTTCTTCTGGACTCGGGTGTTGTTATACTTTTGGCTTGATACCTGCCAGATTCTTCTATTAATACAAGACCTCATGCAACTAGAGTGGTGACTCTAGACTTTGGGTAACTCGGAAGATTGAATGCAATAGCTTTACGAGATCACCTTCACTGATTCACTTATTATCTTGTCAAACACTTATTGAGATCATTGTAATTTAGATACAGAGGGAAACTGCTTTAATTTGAAGAGATTCAACTAGTATACTATTAACAAAAATTGGCTGAAATAAATGAAGGTAAAAGTTGTTAAATTTTGCGATGCTATGTGGCAGAATAAAAGTGGATGGAAGTAGCTTCGTGTTGGAGAAGACAGTTTGCAAATCGGAGCCAGTAGGAAGAAATTGTGGTTAAAGAGGTTAAGGGGAGCTTGAACTACAGCACATACGTCCGAAGTTCTTGGTCAGACGCATGCGACAACAGGGAATATTTTCTCGAGAGTCTGGACAGACGTCTGACCAAGTGGGTCTGACATCTGTGGTTATAGGGATTTTTTCCCAAACCCTCATACAGACATCTGACCTCTTTTGATCAGATGTCTAAGGCGATTTCGAGCTGAAATATTGCAGTCTGATTTATGAAGGTCTAGGGGAAATTTGGGAAATTTCAGCATACTATCCTCTCCCTATATAAGCTATTCCCAGATCAAAAAGGGTAAGAGACCAGAAAAGAGATTAAGATCTAGGTTTATCCAAATTAGAGTTTTGGCAACATTAATCCTTTTCAATTCTCATCTCCAAAAAATCAAATTTTTAGTGGTGAATTTGATCATTATAATAAAACTCTTGTACTCTTTTATTGGTATTTGTGACACCCCACGTCCGTTAATGTCACCCTAATGAGAATGCATTAAGTTTCGTGAAGCATAATAGGTAAACAGTGACTAAATGTACAAGACAGATATGAATAATGCAGTAAAAAACTTAAACTTTTATCAACCAGAAAACAGGGTTTCAAATCCAAAGTTACAACATCATATATTTCTCGAATACTCAAAAGTAATCTGTCTCATAATTACAGTACAAGAAACATAACCATATCCCTCAATTGTCATTACAATAAACATGAATAAACTGAAGAACAAAAATACTTGCAAAAGAACTATCCAAATCCAAGTAGAATCACGATCTCAACTAAATGACCACTCCCACTCTAAGAACCTGGGGTGAAAGGAAGAGAGAGAAGGAAAACAAAAAGGGACAAACATAAAAACTGGCGAGTTCTAGTAATTTATAGCATATGTATATGAAAAGGTGTCAAGATAGATCAATAATACTGGAAGAGAAAGTACAGCAAAACATGTATATACGCATGAGGTAAACGAGATGTCGAGACAAGATAAAGGTAGACTTAACTTCTCATTCATATCCCAAGAGTTAAACTAACTGTACCAAATTTACTAGTATTAACATGATTAGGTGTTACCATAATACTACCTATGCGATCAGCTCCCCATTACCTGAATATCATGTTTCAGCACGGGTAGTAGGGTGTATCAGTCCCTAACCCAGTAACTTATAAAACACAACCATATCCGAAGGCATTTTAACGTCTTAGGACCCGTAGCCTGATCCATGTACGCTCATGACTCCGTCATAAACGTGCCCCTAATACCGCCAAAAACCTTGAACCTCTTATAATAAAGTTCCGTAAAGCATGCCCTTACACTTACTGTTGACATCAAAAGTTGGTCACTAGTGACAATTAACCCCCAATCGTGTGAGTGACACACGAATAATGCAAAAAAGTAAAGAAAACAGGGAATACGCAAGGCTTTTTATAGTGGTACAACAAAAGATTATGCCTATGTCCACTTTATATATATTGATTCTTTCTTTTTGATTACAAGTACAAAGCTTTTTCTATTTCGAGAAAGAAAAAGAGATGGCTACTTTTGGAGTTAGCCGTAGGGGAACCTTGGAGGAGAGATCTTTTAGTAGAGATAAGAATGCCTGGGAAGAATTTGGCCAGAGAAGTCCCTCTCCAAAGTCCCTTACCTCTTTTAGCTTTGAAGTATTTATAGATGAAGTAATGGGATGAACGGGCCGCACGTGGCCATCCTCTTTTTCGAAGCTCAGATACGTGAAGCTCAATCACTAGTAGCAATTGCGGTGGTAGGACCCATTTCACTGCTTACTAATAGTATCCTCATAAATAGTGGCTTACATGGCCATTGCGGTGAGGTGTATCAAAAGTAAAGCTTTGTTCGGATATGGTTGACCGCCTTTATTGCCTTAAGAACCGGGCTGAGCATTTGACATATTTAGCTGGATATTTCCACGTGGATTCGAGATATTCGGTCAATGCATCTTTAATGGAAGTGTTTTACTCGGTCGACTAGGGAGAGAGATTCTTCTAGGGTGAGCGAGTTATCAGCCAAAAGGAATTGGGTTGGGATGGCGCCTGAAGAGGGCCTGTTTGGGCCGAGCTTTGACTGGGCCTTCTTGAGTATGAATTTCCCCGATTGGCTTGCTGTGCAATGCTGAAGGATGCGTTTCTAGATATCGGGCTTTGAACCGATCTATGACAGCTTTTGCCAGAAAGACGGTTAACACTTTTCCCCTCAGAATACATCTTCTTTGGTAGAGGGAGGTGTGTTCTGAAACGTGGTTCAAAGCATAATTGGTCGGGTAGCTATGGTCACACCAGGTCATATTAAGGCCAGAAATCTGACGGTCCCGACGGTTGTATTAAGGCCGGAAAACCGATGGTTGAAGCAGACGTATTAAGGCCAGAAAACCAACAACCATCGAGGACCGTATTACGGCCGAGATAGCGATCATCGATCCTGATTGTGAGATCCAATACCTGCAAAGATTGTATGGGCCATTCCTTGTTTAGAGAAGGCCTTGACCTTGATTGGGAGAGTATTAACCATACTCTATTTAAAGATATGGACGAGCAGTCATCACACTTGGCTTTGAAGGATGGCGAGTATGAACTATACCCAGCTTACGGAGGTGGCGAGTATTATCCATACTCGGGTTATGGAGATGGCGAGTATTAACCATACACGGCTTATGGAGATGGCGAGTATTAACCATACTCGGCTCATTGCAAGTGTTAGTTATGCTCGACTCATGTAAGATTATTCGTGAAGCCCAGCAAGCGGTAAACGCATTTGTTTCGAAAAAGGAGGCGAGTATAATCCGTACTCGGCTTAGAGAAGTTTTACAGTACTCGGATTATGGAGTAGGTTTGGATATGGTTGCAGGCTTTGATCGTGCATTTTGGACGATGGCTTAGCACGGACCATATTCAAGTTAGTGAGCGCTAGTCAGGCTCGACTTAAATCATTCAAACATAATCCATGTTTGTGGAAAAGAAAAATTATTGTTGCTAAAGAATAATTACAAGGAAAGAAAAATAAATTCTAAGAGGATGATTGTCGATTCCAGAGCAAGCCCAAGAGCAAAATCCTAACCCCGTACATGTGTACATCAACATATCCCTTTTATTGAAAGAAAATAAAAAACAAGAAATCTAAATCTCATTAGTTAATGATAATGCCGTGAGTGCTGGGCTCAGGGTCCTTTCTGTTTCTAGGAGCTCGATGACCGATCTAAGGAGCTTAGGCAGAAGACTGTGGCGGCAAGGCCGGTGTGTTTACCTTGACATATTCAGGAAGTTCTCCTTACCTGACCCTATCCTCGATGAGATCGCGCAGATTCCTGCATTCATTGATGCCGTGACCAGGGATTTTGCGAAACATGTAGTGCTTTCCAAAGTCTATTCCTTCTGGGTCGGCTCCCTTCAAGGAGGTCTTGGTTTATACAGGGACCCTCGTATGTCAAGGTAGATGTTGAGATGGGAAGAATTGAGCTCGGTATACTGGTCGTACTTATTTTCTCTCTGAGATGTACGTTGCATTCATTCTTTTCTGAGGCTTTTCCTCTTCCGTGACACACATTAATGTCACTCACCAAGGAAATGCATTAAGTTTCGTGAAGCGTTATAGGTAAACAGACACAGAATAATTACAAGAAAGATATTAAGATAGCAGCGGAAATTTAAATTTTTATTTCAAACATAAATCATAATACCGTTGTCCACAATACCATAAGTCACAAAAACCATTACAATAAAATAACTTCTGTTTTGCATCATCAAGTACATAAGAATATAAAAAACATAATTCCTCAATTGAAAGAGTTAAGCCATAGTAGAGACAAGAACTTGATCCATAATTTAGAAGTAGCTCCTAGCAAGATGATATCTGAGTCCTGACTAAGCCTGAGTGTTTCCTACCTCAGAACCAGGGGGGTGGGGGGAGGGGGGAGAACGAAAGAAGGAAGGAGATACAAAAGGGTCAGACATAAAGTATGGTGAGTCTAGTTACTTTTAGCCAGTAAATAAATAGAAGTAACACGATAGGCATATAAAGTGGATAAGAGATATTACTACATAAATGGCAGGTGTGACAGGGTAAGGTGTATACACTTCTCTAATGATTAATCTGCACTATTACTAGTATAACTAGAATGAGATGATCCCTTCCACTATAAGGTGGTAGACTTAGGGCATATGTCCAAATATACCCTAACCACTACCCTAATCGATCGGCTCCCTACTCCGTAGATACTCTGTGCCGGCCCCACGGTAGGACGTATCACGTTCTACAGTCGAAACCCCTCAATGATATGCACAGACCCATATCTACTGGTGTCACTATCGTCTTATCCCCCTCTGCACGGCTCGTGCACACACATGGCCTGGTCGGTTTGCGCCGCCCCCACCGTCCTCCACGTTTGGATCTCTTACAATCAGTTAGTAAGAGTGTCCTCTCTCTGCCTAGTACAGAGTGTTTTATTTGATACCTACTCCAGGTTACTGACTGAAATAGATCCCATACAATATGACACAAGCTCTCCCCTTTGTCTTGTATCCCCTACTAGGTTTTTCCCTGACTATGTATACCACTAGGTGTCTTTAATTACATAGCCCTATATGAGTTATGCTTACCCTAAAAGGTGTCTTTAATTACATAACTTTTATACTTTCCTCCGGTTATGTATACCACTAGGTGTCTTTAATTACATAACCTTATCGGGTTAGATTTGTGGGCCTATATGTAAATATTACCCACCCCCTCTAGATTTGCTTAACCCATCCACTATCCAATTAATTTACTTAACCCTAACATAATTTTATTATCATACAATCCCTATGGATTAGATTTGGTTAAGTAGTCCAATTCATTACCATGTCCATTTATGGTTTATAATGGGCTAGACCTCCCACATTAGGCCTACAACGTGTGGATGCTGGATATGCCGGTCGGGTCCGGGCAGACTTATTCCACATTTGGGCCTAACCTCGTGTCTTAGCCTGATTTTTATTTGTGTACTTAGACCTCCCACATTTGGTTTAACATTAGTGGCTACTGGATATGCCGGTCGGGTCCGGGCAGACTTCCACCACTAAAGCAACCTAACCTCGTGTCATAAGTACAATTACAATTCCTAGTTGTAACTACTAGACATTCCATTTTTAATTAATTAATCAATTAATTAATCCTTTCCCTTTATAGGTGTTACTGCCCATTTTACCCAATAATTTGGATTATATGTCCAAAAATGTTCATATTCAAATTATGCCAATGTTAACCCTTTTTCCCCCCGTTTCCTAACTAGTGCACTCATAAACTGGTGGCATGCCTAGGCTAGTCAATAGCCTAGTTATGAACGATAATAGGAAAATAATGGAAATATAATCAAATCGATCATCTTGGCATAAACATAAACTAGCATGATGATAAGGTGAACATACATACTGGCATGGACATGTAATTAACATCATAATAAGGTGGACATAAAACTGATGAACAAGCGGCAGTCAATATAACTACGATGTCACAATAAGCATAGTAAGACCTAAATAAGCAGTTTAGATGTCCAATTGGTTTAGATCTAACATGATAACACAAGGTGATAAATTAGATCACATAATTCAGATATAGGGGTTAAAATAGATCTAACACTATTAGAATGACATAATAACATGTTTAGATCTTAATATGAGTTTACATGTCCAACTTACAACATATCTAAGTTGATCGCAATATGACAGGTGAAAGGTGATTTACATAAAGAGTTAGATCTAACCAATGTTGCAACTGTCCAAATTAACAGATTTACATTCACCATAGCATAGTTACAAGTCAAGGTACACATAGGTAACATAATAAAATAACCACAATTGCATTGGATCTAAAGATGTAGATCCATCATGACATAGTATAAGATTTTACAATAATATAGATTCATAGTTTACAACATATCTAATTCACAGTCTTTCATAATTCACTTTTATTTATCTAAACTTAAAAGCAATTGGAAACTCACAGCGTTAGGTATAGAGAATAGAGAAAGAATGGATCTTGAATTTCTGGATTTGATTTGCAAAGTTGAACGTTGTATGTTGTTGAAGAAAACGAATTCTTCTCAGTTCGCACACCGGCAGCTTATGGCTCCCATAGTTTCCAATGAAGAAATAGGAGAATTGAGCACATATTTATAGTTGCTGAACCCTCTGAAACCGACTGCCACCTCATCCCTAGGGGTGTCGACACCCATGTGGGTGGTTCGACCCATAGGTCGACACCCGTTAAGGGGGGTCGACCCCGGTGTCGACACCCCTCTAAGGGGATCGACCCCCTAAAGCGGGAAATTTGCCGCCTTGACGAATTTTTGATTTTCGAACTGTTCTGGGTAGGGTCGGACTCATATCTGACTCATACGTGACTCATATGTGTATATATGTTCTTTTTGCGTGTACACAAACTTAAAACCCTCATAATTCTTCATACGGTGTCCATTTTACGCAAACCAAATGTCTATCTTAACCAGAATTTCGAGACGGATACGATGGCGCAGTCCATTTTCCTTAATTCTGAATATTAAATTAATTATTATTTGATTTATCCTCTTTTAGTGTTGTTAAAAATTCGGGGTGTTACATTCTCCCCTACTCAAGGGATTTCGTCCCCGAAATCTCTAAGTTGAGAAGAATGCATATCCTGCCATCCATCATCCATCTACTCATCTAACAATCACTGACATCCATTATTTTTAGAGACTTCTAATGCTTATATGAATATATGCAATGATGTGTGTATATGTCCCAACACTAATGCGAAAGATCAGGCGGTCTACTGATTCAATTGACCTCCTTAATGCAATGTATGTAAGTGCCATGAATCCGATATGTATGCAGATAATCCTATTATAACATGTAAGCACTATATGTGTGCACACTCATTCGTCCAAATGCAACATCCATATGCTAATACATCCATTTCCATCCATAAAAGAAAAGAAAATGCACACACATCCATATGAAGTATGAAAGTGATTGAGCTGATCTCAGTGCCTAACGTGTGTGTATATTTGTCCACAGGCAACCACTAGCAAACACTTGTGTTAGCCTACTTTGTGGACTAGGCAACACAAAGTCAAGATATCAAGCATTAAAGAGCATTTCAAATTAGAACACTTCGGTTCGGATCGGAGAGACCATCACTACTCATATCGGAGAAGATGCTACAGCCTCGATCGGACAGCTGCAATCATTCGGGTCGGATTATAGCAATGTATCGGTTCGGATCGGAGGGCAATCTTCTTCAAGATGGATCGGAAGGCCACCCAGCTGCTACAGAGACGGTTCGGAGGAAAAGCAGAATAAAGAGAAGAGAGAGTTGTTGTCACCAAATCAATCCGGGTCAGATCGGATATCCCGATCCGAACCCCTGATACATATACCTCCGACCCGAACCCATTTTCCATACTGTCCCTCCTGCATAAGCGCCTGAATATCCGGATCGGCTATGATCAGTTCCTACCCATAACTTTCATTACTCTGATGCGTTGTCAATACAATAATTCATCCGAACCCGAAGCTAGTGGGATGGACGACACGTGGCTCCGACCCGGATCGGATTTTGAGCAAATTCACACCTATAAATACCCCGTCTGGAGACAAAGAAAAGGATCTTTAGGCATTTCGAGAATTCAATCACCTCCATAATCCGAACTCCAGTACTCCCGGAGAATCCAAATCTTCTTTCATTATTTGTTTTAGTCAATTGAGTGAATATAAGTGAGTTGTGAGTGAAGTCAAGTGAAAATTACATTGTATTTGCAACTGAATCATTGAATATAGTAAAAAAAACAAGTGGACGTAGGCATTTCTTCGCCGAACCACTATAAATCCTGTGTGTTCATTCTTATTTTTATATCATCTTATTTGCTTTTATTCAATTTGGGTGTTAGAACCACTTTTTGGTCTAACATTTTGGTGCTTTCAATGAGAATCCTCATCTAAATTCTTTATTTTCCGGGATTTCTTTCTACTTTTTGGACCGTTGAGTTCAAAGAAGTTAATCCTTAAGTTTCTCCGCTCTTTTATATTTGTTGAAGTGATTGTCAAAGAATCATGGCCAAAGGAAAAGGCAAAGAAGTTCAATCTGGTCGAGGAAATGGAGCTGGCGAAGATCAGCAAAATGCGGTCGTAACAAGGTCTCGGGGGCAGAGTTCAGCAGCAGGAAGAACCGATGCAGGAAATCCGAGCCGCCAGTAGGGGGAGAGCTCCGATCCGATCCGGGTAGGAGATTCTGAAGCAGTGCATTCCCCCAATCTGAACCGACCCGAGCGGCTTGCCACGTACCGATCCGACCAGGCTCTCCAGCTCCGAACCGACCCGACCTCCTACCTCCGATCCGACCCGATGCTTGGTGAAGCTGGAACCTCTACTCGAGTTCCTACGAATGCTCTGATTCCAGCCACCAGGGTTGGTGATCAGGTCAATCCATCTGCGCCCATCACTCAAGGAGATTTCTCGTGCTTACTTGACATGCTTGAGAGCACAAGGGAGGCTATGAAAGTTCACGAGCGCACTAATCTCATGATGCAGGAAAATATGAGGCTCATGAGTCGGGAGATTAGTGAACTCCGTCGACAGAGAACTCCATCACCGGTTCGTCACACACCAGTGGATCAATCTTCATCTTCCGAGGAAGAGAGGCCCCGTGAACGAAGGCCACTCGAACGACCTCAGAACGTGGAGCAGCTGACATTTGGATCTTTGGGATCTCGTGAGGATATCGCACGAGCGCTAGGAGACAATGACCCCATTCGGGGGCAAAGACTCCAGTCCCCTCCTCCCGAGATCGACCGGGAGCGCAGGGAACGGAATCGAGCAGAGGCAGCCCGAAGAAGAAGGGCATCTCCTGAACAAGAGCCGAGAAGGAACTCGGATACGAGGGCCAGGGAACCTGAGCGGCCCCTAACTAATGCCGATGTGCAGGCAATGGTTCGCCAGATCATGTCCGAAAGCCGGAACTATACAAATGAAGATTATGGCATTGAGCGAAGCCATACTCCCTTCACCGACGATATCCTCGACTTCCAATTTCCCCGACGCTTTAACTTGCCACAAATGGAAAAGTACAACGGAAGGACTGATCCGGGACAGCACTTGATGCGATACTCGTGGCTCATGAATGCTGCTGCTGCCCCTGATGAAGTGAAGTGTAAAGCATTCCCAATCTACTTAGAAGATGTGGCGCTGTTCTGGTTTACCCGACTTCCTCCTCGTTCGATTTCGAATTACAAGGAACTAAGCGAGCGTTTCATGAACCAGTTCCGACTCCATGCCCGAAAGTCCAAAAGTGTTATTGAATTATCGAGGATCACGCAGGCACCAGGAGAGTCATTGAGGGCATATCTTGACCGTTTTAACCAAGCTGTGACTGAGGTCAGCGACCCGCATGAGCCCACTATTCTGATGGCATTGAAGGAAGGAGTTGATCCCGAATCCGAGTTCGGGGACTACCTTTCTGGAAAGACACCCTCCACAAGGGAGATATTCTACGAAAAAGCCGATATTTATTTAAGGCGAGAGGAGGCCAGGGCAAGCCGAAAGAGAAAGTCTGAGATGGCTTCAAAGGAGAATGTGCAGAGTAATATCGCCGTAAAACAGTCTGGGGAAAGTTCTGGCAAGGTTGAAGTAAATGTAGGAAACAAGGGTGGAAACAGCAATGCCGGAAGCGGGGGTAACAACAACAATAACCGTACTCCGAGCGGTAACAGAAGAAACAGAAATAGGGGAAGTGATCCTAACAAAAGACCCCGATTCCAGAACTACGAGAATTATACACCATTGAACGACACCCTAGAAAATATTTATCTGGATACGTACAATGTGTTACAGTACAAAAGACCGCCACCTCGTGATTCGACCGAGAAAGAAATGGCGACAGGGAAATTCTGTTTGTTTCATGGAACTCATGGGCATTCAACCAATGAATATCGGCATTTGAGGGATGTGATTGAGAAGCTGCTGCGTGAAGGGAAGTTGGATGAGTACAAGGTTGCCCCGAGGGACAGGGGGCAAGGAGAGCAGGCTCCAAAATAGATTCTACCTGCTCCCAAGCCTACAGCGCAGCAGAAAGGTAAAGGAATTGTTATCAACTCCATAGTAGGCGGACCTCAACCAGCAATCCGAAGTTTCAGATCAATGGATCAATATGTAAATGCTGCCAGGCATCTAGACGTGAATGAAGGTGATGATTTGGAAGATATCACCCCCATAAAACAACAGAAGACCATGTTTGACGACGTGGTATTTCGCAGCCGAGACAATACGGGGATCCAATCACCCATCGATGATCCGTTGGTTATTACTACCACCATTGGGCCGGCCTTGGTCCATAAGGTATTAGTGGACAACGGGAGTTCCGTTAATATTTTGTTCAAGAAGTCATTTGATCAGATGAAGCTTGAATCTGAAGACTTGAAGCCATGTGAAGGATGGATCAGAGGCTTCAACGGGGCGTCGACAGCTCCCATGGGATACATAGAGTTGCCCGTGACCCTGGGGCAAGGAGAACGTAGAAGAGTGCGGATGCTTCAGTTCGTAGTATTGGACGTAGATTCGCCTTATAATGCATTTTTGGGGAGGCCTGCCCTTGCTGAATTCAGAGTTTGTATCGCCCCTTGGTGCTTGTTACTTAAGTTCCCAACCGAAGCCGGAACTGGAGTAATGAGAGGGGATCAAGTTTCCGGACGGGCCTGCTACGTGGCCGAATTAAAGATGTTGATCAAAGGACTTAACGTTGAGAGTAAAGATGCCTCGTCCCCCTCAAAGGGGGGCTCGGCATAGCAATTAGAGAGATTGACCCCAGAGGAGTTGCCCAAAGGAACGCCCGAAGACCTGGATCCCAGAAAAGACGAGGAACCAGAGGCTATGAATGCAACTCCTAATGAAGCGACGGTGGAAATTCCTATTGATGAAGCTGATCCGACAAAAGTTTTGAAGATTGGTTCTCAATTGGATCCACGTCGAGCTAAAGAACTAACGGACTTTTTGAAGGCAAACTTAGATGTGTTTGCCTGGACCCATGCTGACATGTGTGGGATATCGCCATCCATTATAAGTCACAAATTGAAAGTAAATCCGAAGCATCCGCCTGTGAAGCAAAAGAGACGCATGCTGGGCCCAGAGAGGTCGGCTGCTCTCAAAGAGGAAGTAGAGAAGTTGAAGCAGAATGGATTTATTCGAGATTCGACATATCCCGACTGGATATCGAATCCCGTCTTAGTAAAGAAGCCAAACGGAAAGTGGCGGACTTGCATTGACTTTTCAGATTTAAACAAAGCTTGCCCAAAAGATAGTTTCCCACTTCCCAGGATTGATCAGCTTGTAGACTCGACAGCAGGTCATGAACTTCTCTCTTTCATGGACGCATATTCTGGATATAACCAAATTCCTATGCACGTGCCAGACCAAGAACATACGAGCTTCGTTACGAATTTGGGATTATATTGTTATGTTGTAATGCCATTCGGATTGAAAAACGATGGAGCTACTTATCAGCGCTTGGTGAACAGAATGTTTTATAATCAGATAGGAAAAACTATGGAAGTTTATGCGGATGATATGCTTGTCAAATCGAAACAGTCCTCCAGCCATACGCAAGACTTGGCGGAAATGTTTGGTATCCTGCGAAAGTACCGGATGAAATTGAATCCTCTGAAATGCTCATTTGGAGTGGCATCGGGAAAGTTCCTTGGCTTCATTGTGAGTTCCCGAGGAATTGAAATCAACCCTAGCCAGATAGCAGCGATTAGAAATATCGAAGAGCCGAGGAGAATTAAAGACGTCCAAAGTCTTGCAGGGAAAGTAGCGGCGCTGAGTAGATTCATCTCCAAAGCCACAGACAAATGTGTTACGTTTTTTGATTTGATTAAAAGAGGAAAGAAGAACTTCGAGTGGACTCCGGACTGTGTTGAGGCCTTTCGAAATTTATTGGAACTGCTAGAGAAACCGCTGATTTTATCAAAGCCCGTAGATCACGAAGAATTGTTTGTTTACTTGGCAGTCTCGGCTCACGCCGTCAGTACAGCCCTGGTTCGAGAAGAAGATAAAGTACAAAGGCCAGTGTATTATGTAAGCAAGAAATTAGCGGCGGCAGAGCGCAACTACCCAAAAATTGAGAAGCTCGCTTACAGCCTCCTGATCGCATCCCGAAAACTTTGTCACTACTTCCAAGCCCATCCAATAACCATATACACCGACCAGCCCTTAAGGCAGGTGTTGCAGAGACCCGAAGCATCGGGAAGGTTGATCAAATGGAACATAGAACTAAGTCAGTTTGATTTGAATTTTCAACCACGAAAGTCAATCAGGGGGCAAGCTCTAGCAGACTTTATTGCGGAGTTCACCATTCCAGAGGAGGAAGTAATCAATGACAGAGTGGTTAAGTCCGAGGATGAGCTAAAGATAAATCCGTGGAAACTATATACAGATGGAGCCAAGAACGACCGAAGGTCCGGAGCTGGAATCATCTTAGTCACTCCCGAAGGACGGTCGTTATATTACGCCCTGCGATTAGAATTTTCGGCGACTAACAATGACTCTGAATATGAAGCCCTAATTGCCGGGCTGAAGCTTGCTAAAGACCTCGGAGTAAAAATGTTAGACATATTTTGTGACTCTAAAATTGTTGTCTGCCAAGTGCGAGAGGAATTTGTGGCTCGAGGACCTCGACTTATCGCCTACCTCGGGAAAGTGAGAGAGCTATTGAATAGCTTAGAGCGGTACAACATAACGCACATTCCCAGAGTTGAAAACCAGAAAGCAGATAGGCTGGCAAAGCTGGCTAGTTCCGACAATCCAGAAGAGACTGAAATAATTCCAATTGAAACGTTGGAATCACCAAGTTTTGAGTCAATGGAAATTGAATTCGCCTTTGAAGAGGAACCAGAGAAGGAGTCGTGGATGACTCCAATTAAGAATTTCCTTAAGAATGGGACACTCCCATCAAAGAAGAGTGAGAAAAGAGCTATAGTTCGCAAAGCTACCAGATATGTCATACAAGATGATACTCTTTATAGGCAAGGATTTTCTATGCCCCTGTTGCGATGTATAGCACACGACGACATCAAGCGTGTACTAAGAGGGGTACACGAAGGTGAGTGTGGAGATCATACAGGAGGTCAAACTTTAGCAAAGAAGATATTGCGGTACAGATACTTCTGGCCTACGATCAATAAAGATGCAGCTGATTATTCACGACGCTGCGATAAGTGCCAGAGATTCGCCAAAATCCCCAGGGCACCGTCGACCCAACTTAAATCAATGGTGAGTCCTTGGCCATTTGCCACGTGGGGAATTGATATCATTGGAGTTTTACCAATTGCTAAAGGAGGAGCTAAGTATGCAATAGTGGCCGTGGACTATTTTACGAAGTGGGTGGAAGCTGAGCCCTTGACCAAGATCACAGCAAGAAAGGTGATAAGTTTTGTGGTCAGAAATATTATATGCCGGTTCGGGATTCCAAGGACGATTATAACTGACAACGAAACCCAGTTTGATAGTACTGAATTCAGAAATTTCTGTCAGAAGTATAAGATAGACAAGCGATATACTGCAATTGCCTATCCGCAGTCAAATGGGCAAGTAGAGGCAATAAACAAAGTAATAAAATCCAACCTCAAGAAACGGTTAGAGCGTGCAAAGGCAAGATGGGTTGACGAATTACCCCTAGCTTTGTGGGCATATCGAACAACATTTAAGACGGCCACCGGTCATACCCCTTTCTCTCTCTCCTTTGGCTCAGAAGCAGTAATTCCAGTTGAACTAGAAGTTCCTTCCCACAGGGTGACATATTATGACCCGATGAAAAATCGGGCGCTTTTACTTGAGTCTCTTGATGAAGTCGAAGAGAAAAGGGACGAAGCAGATTTGCATGCGGCAAGACATCGGCGTCAGGTGGCACGCTATTACGACAAAAAAGTTCGCCTCAGGACTTTTGAACCAGGAGATTTGGTGCTAAAGAGAGTCTTTCCATCCCTTCCTCACCTCGGCCCAAAATGGGAAGGACCCTTTGTCATCCAACGGAAACTTGAAAAAGGAACCTTCAAGTTAACGACCGTAGATGGCGAAGAAGCCCCTCGAGCATGGAATGCCCAACACTTAATGCGATATTTGGATTAGAAATGCTGTTCTCTTTGTTATTTTTCCTATGAACCCTGTAATTAGGCACGACTTGCCTTGGGAAAACCTGACGATATGAATAAAGGACTATAAAGTGGATGTAGGCTACGACTTAGCCGAACCACTATAAAAATATTGTGTGTTATTTACTTTTATGCATTTACATTCATCAGTAATTCTGTTGTGATTATAAAATACAGGGTGACTCAGAGCCTAAACAAGTTGAAAACGGTTTAGACATAAAAAGAAGCACAACGACTATTTGTGCGATAAGACATAAAAGAATGAGAAAACGACATTCTTAACTCTAACTCTCCAGAGAGAGAGAGAGAGTATAAAAGCGTCTCCGACTGAGCGCTGAAAAAGAAATTCTCCTCCTAACTCTAACTCTCCAGAGAGAGAGAGAGTATAAAAGCGTCTCCGACTGAGCGCTGAAAAAGAAATTCTCTTCTTAACTCTAACTCTCCAGAGAGAGAGAGAGTATAAAAGCGTCTCCGACTGAGCGCTGAGAAAGAAATCTTCCTCCATCGAAAGACCAGGGAATAAATAGATGACTGAGCTCGAACTCTAACTCTCAAGAGAAAGGGAGAGAGTATAAAAGAAATGCCAGAAAAAACGACAGGTACTGACGACACAGGAAGTGCTATCCCGTCAGAGAATCGGGAATATTTGGATTGCTTGATTAAGCATTGAATAATTTGTGGGAATTGACTGGGGGCACGTATGTATATGCATATTTCCCCCCTTCACAACTTCGTTTCATCACTATAGACATGCATTTTTACATAAGTGCAGAACTACTAACAAACAAACGTTGCAAAAAATGAGTTATTTTATTTACAAATGAATGAATTTGTACAGGAAAATAGCTAAAAAAGAAGGTGCAGGAGCTACTTTTGTAGCAGCAATTATTGGTTCACTAAATGCTAAAGCGATACAAGGCAATCCACTATTTAGATTTTGAATGAGCCTTGGATTTCTTGGCGGCTTTCTCCGCGTCTTTTGCTTCTTTCTCAGCCTCCGTCAAGATCCGTTTTGACTTCCTTTTTCCTGAAGATGCGGTGCTGGAGCCAGTAGACTTCTTCCCGGAGGGCGGGGCGCTGGAATCAAGAGAAGATTTTTTAGCGAGTTCCTCTGTAATAGATCTAGTTGAGAGCTTAACAACTAACCTTGATCCCACATCCACAACTGCGAGGGGCTTGAGGACCTCAGGGTCTAGTTCTTCGGCCTTTAATTGCAAGCGCTTGTCTTGATCAGCCTTCATTGCAGCCAAGGTAACGTCATCAGCACTTTTTGACTCCCCGGTTATTGCAACTTCTGGTTCCTCTTCATGCCCCCCGTCTCC
This sequence comes from Allium sativum, assembly GCA_030737875.1. Classification (NCBI taxonomy): domain Eukaryota; kingdom Viridiplantae; phylum Streptophyta; class Magnoliopsida; order Asparagales; family Amaryllidaceae; genus Allium; species Allium sativum. The sequence continues at coordinate 395,136,368 of CM060910.1, forward strand.
GCCGTCGTTCTTTAAAGCTGCTATCATTTCTTCATCATGGGGAGTGGTGACCTTAGTTGGCTCACTTCCTTCTCCCAAGTCTATAGAAGCAGCCTTGTCTTCCCCTTTCTTGGCCCTATCTGCGGGCTTTGTCCCAGCGGCGGCTCCTTGAGCTACATCTGTCTTTTCGGATGATTCAACACCTACAGAATGAGAAGCAACAGTTATCAACTCAGGCGAAAACAATGGGTTTCTCATCGATTGTTCAATCACGTGGCGAAAGGTAGAAATAGCTTTGGCAAATTGAGGAGAAAAGATAGGGATACCTTCCGAAGACTTCTCAGCGGGAGTGACTACTACCTCTGGGGCTATTTCAGGAATAGGGGATAGCAAAGTTGTTCGGGGAATTCCCGGATTTTCGGGATCATACCCTTCTACTTCGGAAGTTGCAGGGGCAGAAGAAGAGGAACCAGCTTCGAGAATAGTTTTTTGTTTAGACTTCCGTCTCTCTTCTTCCATGGCCTCAGCAATAAGGCGGCGCCCTTCAGCTAGGCGCTCCGGTTCATCATCTCTCAAGTATTTCTCCATCAGTTTATCTTCATCGAGGGAATCGACCTTAAGTTCCTCTTTTTCCCACTCGACGATCTGATTTCATACTTGAACTAGAGTGGATGGATAGTCCTCGATCCAAGAAATGTTTCGGCGACGAATAATATGTGCGAAGAATTCAATCATTAGTTCGCCGAAACCCTGAATATCAGCCTCTGATAGTTGCTTGCGGGCTTCCTCCGCAGATTTAATAGCACACTCCACGTTGCCCTCGGCCAGGGCAGCCCTATTCTCTGCCTCCAACAGCTTTGAAGCCAAGTCGGCATTCTTCTTTTCTAATTCAGCACTCCTCTCTGCTAACTCGGCGTTTTTCCGTTCAAGCTCAGCATAAGCAAGGCGTGTCTTAGCAGCTTCTGACTTGGCCTCGTCAGCTTGCTTTTTTAGTTCAGAGCGCTCCTGAGTGTGAGACTCAAGCAAGTCATGATAATGCTTTTGCATGTCCTCGAATTGTTGTTTGAAGTTAGAAGCGTCCCTTTGAGCGACAGCTAACTGAGCTTGAGTGTCTTCTAAATCTTTTCCTAGAGCTTTTAAGGCCTTAGCATCTTCCTCTGCGGTCTTTTGCATTGAATTGGTATTTGTGATTAGAGTGCGGATGATTCTAGAAAGATTGCGTGAATACTTAAACATCTCGGTATATTGTTTTTCCACCTCATCAATCTTTGCTTTGGCTTCATCTGCCCAATTAGAAGAAATAGGTTCAAGAGTAGGTAAAAAAGTCAAGGTCACGAAGTAGTGCTCGGGAAATTGCTCCTCTAAATATGCCAGCTTTACTGCAGTTCCCGCATCTAGTGGGGGAGGAGCGGGAATTGATAATTCGGTGTCCCTGTGTGAAGAGGATTCAGTAGTCTCTTTGTCCGTTCTAGGTCGTTTAGTGGCAGGGACTTTGTGCTTACTTCGAGACCCAGTTTCTTTGGGAGGAGTTCTCTCTCTACTGCGCTTTTCATGGGAAGAAGTGGAGTCTTTAGTTGGTGGTCTGTCCTCTTCCCTGCGGCTCTGATAACCCTTGTATTTCTCTTGTTCTGGCCGAACTAGTGAGCGAGAACGTGAGGGTCGAGAGCGATAAGGATCGTAAGGACTTCTCTCATCCCTGCCGCGATCATCACGACGATCATATTCGACTTCCTGAGGAGGATTGGACATGCTGCGACGAAGCTTTCTTATATCATAGTAAGATCGAGACATCGTACCTGCACGGTAAGACAAACGAAGTTTAGAGTTAATGGATTCACGAAGAAAGAGGTGCAATGGATGCTAATGCTATTGTGTAAAGTGTATCCTAAGTGGTGTGTTTCCCCCCAACTGACCCGAGTCTGAAGCTAGACTAGTACGAGTAGGCTCTTTGGCCTTAGCGGGAGTGGTCTCTTCGGAAGAGGTGAAGACTAAAGGATCCTTCCTGAAATCCTCTGAAGTGTATATAGTCTCGGGTAAGGGGAGATCCCCCAAACCCTGAAATATTTGCTCATCAGTACTAGGAATATTCCCCTCGGAAGCATTAAGTGGCGACTCTGCTGGGGATGTTGACTTTTCCAGAGAAGTAGCCTCCTCGGGGGCAGCATATCCTTCTCGATGCCTTTTGGCCAGGTTAGCCAATTCGTCATCTTGTGTAGAAGATGGAGAAGGTGAAGCTTGAAGAGGCACTGTAGGAATTCCCGAGCCTTCTCCTGTCTCTGGAACCACCTCCACTGGAGGAATGTATGCGTAAGGGACCGTCCCGTGACCGAGGCTACGAAAAACAGATAACAGCCCATGAAAGTGAAGGTATTCGTCTTTAAGGACTTCGTCGATAGTCAAGAATTTCTGATCGCCATTAAGAAGTTGGTGCATCCGATCAAAGAACACCTGATCTGATATCTGTTTGGGGTTGTCGACTGCAAACAAAAAGGAAAACAGGTCAAGGTGATGATTCAAGTGTCTAGAGTCCGGATTTAGAAAATCAGTGCTTTACTTGATTTTGTCCATCTACTGGCGCATCCAGGCTGTCGCTTCACGTAGAACCATTCTAGTCTGGAGTCTCCAGCTTTACTGCTAAATGGTGCAGAGATTATCTTCCTTTTTGGAACTGATTCAAAGTAGCAGAAAGATGGAGTTTCCCGAGTCCGATGCTTGAAATTATAGAAGAAGTGAACGTCATCGAACGTGAGCTCTATGCCTAAGATTTCACGATATGCTATGTACAAGGTGTGCAAATAGGCTTATGAATTGGGATACAACTGCATGGGGGCAATCCGCATTTGTCTTAAGAAATCAACGATGAAAGGAGAGAATGGAGGAATGGCGCCGACCATGCACATCAATCGAGTGACCACCATATATCCTTCTGGAGGGTTGTGGGGACGGTCAGAGCGTGAAGGCACTAGAGTGTCCCTTTTCATTATCCCGTATTTTAAGCAAATTCGGACAAGTCGATCGTTGTCGATTGTTGATTCAACGGAGTCTGAAGGTGATTCCAATATAATGGCCGACTCAAATTCATCAGGGGCTCGACCGTCACCAATCCCTCCTTCCTCCTCAAAACCCAAAGAAACTTCGTTCTCTGAAGATGCCTCGTTGCTTTCTCGATTTCCAACCCCGTATTCTGGACCCTCACTGTCCCATTCTGGATCCGAAGGAGAAGATATATCCTCGAGAGTGATTTTGTTAGAAGTTTCCGGGGCTTCTTTCCTCTCAGCTAGTCTGGAAGAGCGTCTGGGTCTCATTGTCATAGAACTATTGAAGAAGCAATAGCACGAATTAGAGTAAATTAGCCCTTACCCCCCTATGCATGTGTGTGAACTAAAATGTGTGCAGCAAATGTGAGAAATGCAAAGTAAAGGTGCAACAATGTAAGACGAAACTTTGAAGAGAAAGTGATGGTCAGAGTAGTTCTTAATGTTCTTTTATGTCCACAAGGCACTATCCTAACTGTTCATGAAGTTGGGAGTAATATCTTTTAAATAGTTGGACGAGAGTTCGTGTTTTGGATTGAGCAGTTTTCGGTTCGGATGCAGACACCAGGTTCGGATCGGATAAGCAAAGGCTCATACTCAGAGAGATATATCCGGATCAGTTCGGAGATTGACACTCAGAGCGGGTCGGATTAACCTGGATAACCAGACCCCTGTTCTTTCTTTTGTTTCACAACCAAGTCCGATCCGAGCGCATAAGTCTTGACCTCCATTTTATTCATAGATCCGACCCGACCCGGTCAAACCAGTTAAGTCTCATTTCTTTGCCCTATTGCTCCGACCCGATCCGGCTCTATGAATTTCTCTCTTTTTTTTTTGTCCTACTGTTCCCCTACCCGAACCGATCTTCTTCAATTTCCTTCCTCTTCCTCCTCTTAAGTAGCGAACCCAACTCGAAATCTCAAGCCTTAATTAAAATCGAGAGATTAAGCACTCAAGTATTCAATAACGAGTTTCAATACCCTCCTCCAACGCCTCGAAATGGCGTCGATGCCATTGACGACGAAGGCGGAGGATGGAGGAAGCCGTGGTGATGGAATTATTCAATTACTTTGCTAGAATCGTTCAAACTAGCTGCAGATGTAAATTAAAAGCGATTATGGCAACGAGATTCAAGATTACAAGACTACCTATGTATTTGATTCGAAGATGGAAGCGAAAATTTTGAAGTTTCTTGGAAAGACTAAGGCTTCAATGTGGAATCGGTTCGGATGAGCAAGAACAGTGAATGAAACAAAAGAAGAGAGATGAAGTAAATTTATATAAAAAAAAACAGGCTGGCTATTCGTATTCCCGATCGGACCGGCTCGAAAAGCCCAGTGACATAGCTTGGCCCACTAATCCATCGCAGAGTACAGGAGGAAGGAGATCTATTCGGGTCGGAACCCAAGCCAGAAATCCGTTCGGGTCGGAGCCCGAACCGAACAGGATAATGAACGATAACTTGACATGTGAATTCAAAAGGAAGGATGAAGGTATTGTGCCATGGCGATCAAAGTATGCTCCGTTTCCAACAGAAGCATCCTTTGAGGGGGCAAAGTGTTAGCCTACTTTGTGGACTATGCAACACAAAGTCAAGATATCAAGCATTAAAGAGCATTTCAAATTAGAACACTTCGGTTCGGATCAGAGAGACCATCACTACTCAGATCGGAGAAGATGCTACAGCCTCTATCGGACAGCTGCAATCATTCGGGTCGGATTATAGCAACGTATCGGTTCGGATCGGAGGGCAATCTTCTTCAAGATGGATCGGAAGGCCACCCAGCTGCTACAGAGATGGTTCGGAGGAAAAGCAGAATAAAGAGAAGAGAGAGTTGTTGTCACCAAATCAATCCGGGTCGGATCGGATATCCCGATCCGAACCCCTGATACATATACCTCCGACCCGAACCCATTTTCGATACTGTCCCTCCTGCATAAGCGCCTGAATATCCGGATCGGCTATGACCAGTTCCTACCCATAACGTTCATTACTCTGATGCGTTGTCAATACAATAATTCATCCGAACCCGAAGCTAGTGGGATGGACGACACGTGGCTCCGACCCGGATCGGATTTTGAGCAAATTCACACCTATAAATACCCCGTCTGGAGACAAAGAAAAGGATCTTTAGGCACTTCGAGAATTCAATCACCTCCATAATCCGAACTCCAGTACTCCCGGAGAATCCAAATCTTCTTTCATTATTTGTTTTAGTCAATTGAGTGAATATAAGTGAGTTGTGAGTGAAGTCAAGTGAAAATTACATTGTATTTGCAACTGAATCATTGAATATAGTAAAACAAAACAAGTGGACGTAGGCATTTCTTCGTCGAACCACTATAAATCCTGTGTGTTCATTCTTATTTTTATATCATCTTATTTGCTTTTATTCAATTTGGGTGTTAGAACCACTTTTTGGTCTAACAACTTGCATCCACTTGCATCCATAAAACATAACATGTCTCAAAAAAAATGTTTACATCCATAGGATTCCTATCCAAAGGTTGAAAAATACCACAGATAAGATATACTCAAATGATAGAAACAAGCACTGGTAAAACTTTGGAAAAAGGAGTTAAGAACATACCCTTGAAAAAGAAAGGGTATGAAGCGTGAATATTTTCTTCAGTTTCCCATGTCGCATCCTCTGGGTTATCTCCCCATTGAACCTTTGGTAATTTGATCTCTTTATCGCGTAGGTTCTTAACTTCTGATCCTAGAATACGAGTAGGGACTCGCCTGACTGCCGCCTCCCATTCCACTTCGACTTCTTCCAATACACTCGGCTCAAGGATTACTGCGGTGTCATGCAGACACTTCCGCAAATGCGAAACGTGGAAAACATCAGGAATGGCGGATAAATTTTTTGGGAGCTCTATTCTGTTGGCCATTTGGCCAATCCTCTAGGTTGTGGGAAATGGTCCCATAAACCTAGGTGCCAACTTCCCTACTGATCCGAAGTGAACCACGTTCCTCAGAGGTGACACTTTGATAAAAAAATAAGTCTCCCACTTCAAATTCAATGTCAGTCCTTCTCTTGTCTGCATAGGATTTCTGCCGATCTTGAGCTGTCTTCATCCGTCTTCGAATAAGGTCAATCTTTTTGGATGTTTCTCTAACCATATCTGGTCTAAGTAATAATCTTTCTATAGATTCCCACCAACAAGTTGGTGATCTACAGGGTTGTCCGTACAATACTTTGAAGGGTGCCATGCTGATGCTAGCTTGATAACTGTTATTATAGGCAAACTCTACTAAAGGAAGATACTCTTCCCAAGTCTCTCCGAAGTCTAGGATACACAGCCTCAAAAGATCTTCAAGAATCCTATTCACCCTCTCTGCCTGTCCATCGGTCTGAGGATGATAAGCGGTGCTTAAACACAACTGTGTACCTAATGCTTCTTGCAAGCCCCTCCAAAATTCGCTGGTAAAGATGGGGTCACGATTACTCACGATGCTTGAAGGTACTCCATGAAGACGATCTATCTCACGAACATAAAATTGCTGCTAACCACGATGTCGTCCTCTTACTCTTAACTGGAATAAAGTAAGCGCTCTTAGTGAGTCTATCCACCACAACCCAGATACTGGTGTTGCCTTTCTTTGATATAGGCAAACCATCTATGAAATCCATAGAGACGCTCTCCCATTTCCACTGCGGAACCTCCAACAGATGAAGTAGTCCACTGGGTTTCTTTTGCTCGGCTTTGACTTACTGGCAAACTAAACATTGAGAAACAAATTCGGCCATATCTTTCTTCATCCCAGCCAAAAAGAAAACCCTCTTCATGTCCTTGTACATCAAATCACCACTTGGATAAATGGTCATCTTAGAATGGTTGGCTTCTTCTAGGAGTGCCTTTATCAAGCTTCCAGTTTGAGCAACACAAAGCCTTCCATCTCGTCGCAACCACCCTTTTTCATCTATGGCATATCTATTGAGGTGACTAGAAGTCTCCCCTCTTTTGAGCTTATCCATGATGTCTAGAATCTTTGGGTCACCTTGTTGGGAAGCTCTTATCTGGTCCATAAGAGTCGGTCGTATCTCCAAGGATGCAAACAAATCAGAAAAAATCTCGATGGAGGGTCTAAAATCAAAAGCTGATATGAACTCCTAGTTCTTTCTTTCCACAAACAGAGGACTCAGGGCTACCCTTTGCCTACTTAGTGCATCTGCCACCACATTATCCTTGCCAGGGGTATACGAAATCTAAAAATCATAAGAAGCTAGAAACTCCATCCACCGTTGTTGCCTTAAATTGAGATCCTTCTGTGAGAACAAATACTTGATAGATTTATGATCGGTGTATAACTCGAACTTCTCTCTAAATAAATAATGACACCACGTCTTTAACGCAAATACTACGACAGCTAGCTCTAGATCATGGGTGGGGTAGTTCTTTTCATGAACTCTCAACTATCTACCCCCATAACACACTACTTTCCCTTCTTGCATTAGAACCGCACCAAGCCCTGTACCACACATATCAGTGTAAACAATAAACACCTTATTTCCGTTAGGCAAGGTCAAGACCGGGGCTATTGTCAGAGCCCTCTTCAGTCATTCGAAAGCAACGTCATAGTCTATATCCCACGAAAATGCCAAGTTCTTCTTTGTCAACCTGGTGAGTGGGGCTGATATCTTTGCGAAGCCCTGAATGAACTTCCTATAATATCCTACTAACCCAAGAAAGCTTCTCACCTCGGATGCATTTTTAGGAATCTGCCAATCTTGCACTACAACCACCATTGCGGGATCTACAACTATCCTTTCTTTGGAGACCACATGCCCTAAGAGTCTCACCTCTTTCCTCCAAAAATGGCATTTGGAGAATTTTTCTTTAAGCCGATGGTCACAGAGAGTTTCCAAAACTTCTCTCAAATGTTAGGCATGCTCTTCTTCGCTTTTGGAGAAGATCAAAATATCATCGACAAAGACTACAACAAATTTATTTAGGAACTCCCAAAACACCCTACTCACCAGATCGACAAAATAGGCGGGTGCATTCATCAGCCCAAAAGGCATAACTAGCCATTCAAAGAAACCGTCAGGAGTCCTAAAGGCAGTCTTATCTATGTTGTCCTAAGCCGCCCTCAACTGATGAAACCCGTTGCCAAGTCTAACTGGGAAAATACCGAGGCACCAACAAGCAGATCAAATAAATCATTAATCCTCGGAAGCGGGTGCATATTCTCTTAGTCAGTTTATTCAGCTCTCTATAATCAAAACACAAATGAAGCGAACCATCCGCCTTAGTTGTGAATACTACTGGAGCACCCCATTCAGATATGCTTCGTCTGATAAACCCCTTCTCGAGTAGCTCCCCTACTTGCTTACTCAGCTCCCTCCTTTCCCTCGGAGCCATGTGGCGCACTGGTAATGCAACTGGCTTTGCATTGTCCACCAAATATATACGAAAGTCGACCTCGCACCTCGGAGGTAAACCCCAAACCTCATCAAAAACATCGGAAAAATCATGGACTACTGGAAAAAATTGCAGATCATCGATAGATGCATCAAGAGACTCTAGGAAACTAAGTATAACCGACCTTTGTGGGTCACACGAAATCTCAAGGGCTCTCCCATGACAAGTCAGAAGCCTAACAACCCTCTTCTCACAATCCAGAATAGCACCATACATGGTAAGCCAATCCATTCCTAGAATCAACCCATAGCCCATAAACACGAGCACATACGCGTTGCATTCAAACTCGATGCCTAACACAGATATTTTCAAACCCCGACAAATCATAGATAAATGAGCCGAACCACCAATGGGGTTTGAAACAACTACGTGATCCACTACCATACTAGTAATTAAGTGTAGAGAATCAACTACAGAACTTGATATAAATGAATGTGAGGCACCAGTATCAAAAAGTGTCATAACAGGATGGTTTGAAAGAGAAATTAAACCTTCCACAGAAATTTTTCAACCTCTAGCAGGAGCACTGATCGCGAGAGCATGCACCTGCCCTCCAGAAGTCCCTGTCCTTTGACCCTGTCCCTGTGATCCCTGTTTCTTTGGGCACTCTTTAGCAAAGTGTCCAGCCTCTCCACAGTGGTAGCAAGAGTTCTTCCTTCGCTTACAATTTTTAACCAGATGTCCTTCCTTTCCACAATGGTGGCATTTTCTCTTATCCTTGCCTTTATCACTTTTCCCTCCTTTCTTCTGTTGTTGCTGCTGCCTCTTCTTGGGCCACACCTTCCTATTTTGCGATGTCTCCTCATCCTTCTTTTCTCCCTTGTCTTCCTCATGCATTAGGGCCATATCGACAAGTTTTTCAAAAGTGTCCCCCATTGGAATATGGGACATGGCTAAACCATGCAGAGGCTCATTCATCCCTTTAGCAAACCGCAAAGTCCTTTTGTGCGACGTATCCACCAACTCTAAACCGAACCTTGCTAGCTGGTTGAATTTATTCACATACTCTTTTACCATGAAGTTTCCTTGTTTGAGTGCTAAGAATCTCTCCATCTGCATGCTGCTTTCGGCTTGGGAAAGAAATTTCATTTCGAACCTATGTCTAAAATCGCCCTAAGTTTCCACCGGACGTCCAGCTTCAGTGAGTTCCCACCAAAATGAGGCTTCGTCCTATAGAAACAAGGCGACTAACTGGACCTTCCTTCTACCATCTACTTCAAAGATTACAAATAAGTCCTCGATCTACTTGAGCCAATTTCGGGCTTCTACGAATGTCTCATTCCCATGGAATGGCTTACCTCCCATAGCACGGAAGTCCTTGCAGATCTTGGTGAAGTTATTTGCTCTTGGAGGGGGAGGAGGAGGAATAACTGGTGCAGCTGGGGGAGGAACATTTCGTTGGCCTTCGGCAGGCACCGTGGCCTCCAAATATCTACGGAACCATCTGGGTATTGTGATGCCCTCTGGGATATTAGGAATGTTTTGTTCCCTAGACATGCTGAAAAAGGAAAAAGGAAGAAATTTAGATAAAGGACCAGAGGATACTACATAAGGCTTTTTGGGGAATGTTTTTCAAAAAAGACTTTTCTTTATGAAAATGCTTTCTTTTAAAAACTTTTTGAAAATAATTTTCAAAAACTTTTATCTAATCTGGTAACCGTCAACTCTGATACCAAGTGTGACACCCATGTCTGTTAATGTCACTCACTAAGGGAATGCATTAAGTTTCGTGAAGCGTTATAGGTAAACAGACAAAAAATAATTACAAGATAGATATAAATAAGATAGCAGCAGAAATTTAATTTTTTATTTCAAACATAAATCATAACAATGTGGTACACAAAACCATAAGTCACAAAAACCATTACAATAAAATAACTTCTATCTTGCATCATCGGAGTAAATAAGAATAAAAAAACATAATTCCCCAATCGAAAGAGTAAAGCCATAGTAAAGACAAGAACTTGAGCCATACTTTAGAAGTAGCTCCTAGCAAGATGATATCTGAGTCCTGACTAAGCCCGAGTGTTTCCTCCTTGAGAACCTGGGAGGGAATGGAAGAAGGAAGCAGAAACAAAAGGATCAGACATAAAGTCGGCAAGTCTAGTTACTTTTAGCCAGTAAATAAATAGAAGTAACACGATAGGAATACAAAGTGGATAAGAGAGATCACTAAATTAATGGCAGGTGTGATAAGGTAGACAGGGTAAGGTGTATACACTTCTCTAATGATTAATCTGCACTATTACTAGTATAACAGAATGAGATGATCCCATCCACTATAAGGTGGTAGACTTAGGGCATAAGTCCAAATATAGCCTAACCACTACCCTAATCGATCGGCTCCCTACTCGGTAGATACTCTGTGCCGGCCCCATGGTAGGATGTATCACGTCCTACAGTGGCAACCCCTCACTAATATGCACAACCACATATCTACTGGTGTTAGGGTCATCTTATCCCCCTCTGCCCGGCACATGCACGCACATGGCCCGGTCGGTTTGCGCCGCCCACACCGTCCTCCACTTTATATCTCTTACAATCAGTTAGTAAGCATGCCCCCTTCTCCGTCTAGTACGGAGTGTTTTTTTTATACCTGCTCCGGATTACAGACTGAAATGGGTCCTACACAATATGATACAAGCTCTCCCCTTTGTCTTGTATCCTCCACTAGGTTTTTCACTGATTATGTATACCACTAGGTGACTTTAATTACATATCCCTATACCAGTTATGTTTACACTAAAAGGTGTCTTTAATTACATAACTTTTATACTTTCCTCCGGTTATGTATACCACTTGGTGTCTTTAATAACATAACCTTATCGGGTTAAGTTTGTGGGCATATACATAAATATTACCCACCCCTTCCAGATTTGCTTAACCCATCCACTATCCAATCAATTTACTTAACCCTAACTTTATTTTATAATTATACAATCCCTATGGATTAGATTTGGTTAAGTAGTCCAATTCATTACCATGTCCATTTATGATTTATGATGGGCTAGACCTCCCACATTAGGCCTACAACGTGTGGATGCTGGATATGCCGGTTGGGTCCGGGCAGATTTATTCCATAGTTGGGCCTAACCTCGTGTCTTACCCTGATTCATAATTGCGTACTTAGACCTCCATCATTAGGTTTAACATTAGCGGTTGTTGGATATGCTGGTCGGTTTCGGGCAGACTTCCACCACTAATGCAACCTAACTTCATGTCATAAGTACAATTACAATTCCTAATTGTAATTACTAGACATTCCATTTTTAATTAATTAGTCAATTAGTTAATCCTTTCCCTTTATCAGTGTTAATGCCCATTTTAACCAATAATTTGGATTATATGTCCAAAAATGTTCATATTCAAATTATGCCAATATTAACCCTTTTCCCCCCGTTTCTAACTAGCGCACTCATAAACTGGTGGCATGCCTAGGCTAGTTAATAACCTAGTTATGAACGATAATAGGAAAATAATGGGAATATAACCAAATTGATCATCCTGGCATAAACATAAACTAGCATGATGATAAGGTGAACATACATACTGCATGGACATGTAATTAACATCATAATAAGATGAACATAAAACTGATGAACTGGTGGCAGCCAATATAACTACGATGTCACAATAAACATAGTAAGATCTAAATTAGCAGTTTAGATGTCCAGTTGGTTTAGATCTAACATGATAACACAAGGTGATAATTAGATCACATAATTCAGATCTAGGGGTTAAAGTAGATCTAACACTATTAGAATGACATAATAACATGTTTAGATCTAAATATGGGTTCACATGTCCAACTTACAATATATCTAAGTTGATCGCAATATGACAGGTGAAAGGTGATTTACATAAAGAGTTAGATATAACCAATGTTGCAACTGTCCAAATCAACAGATTTACATTCACTATAACATAGTTACAAGTCAAGATCCACATAGGTAACATAACAGAATAACCTCAATTGCATTGGATCTAAAGATGTAGATCCATCATGACAGAGTATAAGATTTTACAATAGCATAGATTCATAGTTTACGACATACCCAATTCACAGTCTTTCATAATTCACTTTTATTTTTCTAAACCTAAAAGCAACTACAAACTCACAGCGTTAGGTTTAGAGAATAGAGAAAGAATGGATCTTGAATTTCTGGATTTGATTTGCAAAGTTGAATGTTGTATGTTGTCAAAGAAAACAAATCCGTCTTAGTTCGCACACCGACAACATATGGCTCCCATAGTTTCCAATGAAGAAATAAGAGAATTGAGCACATATTTATAGCTGCAGAACCCTTTAAAACCGACTGACACCTTATACCTAGGGGTGTCGACACCCCTGTGGGTGGGTCGACCCATAGGTCGACACCCCTTAAGGGGGGTTGACCCCGGTGTCGACACCCCTCTAGGGGGGTCGGCCCCCTAGAGCGGGAAATTTGACTCCTTGACAAATTTTTGATGTTAGAACTATTCTGGATAGGGTCTGACTCATATCTGACTCATACGTGACTTATATGTGTATATATGTTCTTTCTGCGCGTATACAAACTTAAAACCCTCATAAATTCTTCATACGGTGTCTGTTTTACGCAAACCAAATGTCTTTCTTGACCAGAATTTCGAGACGGACGCGATGACGCAGTCTTTTTTCCTTAGTTCTAAATATTAAAATAATTATTATTTAATGTATCCTCTTTTGGTGTCGTTAAAAATTTGGGGTGTTACAACTTCCTTTATTCTGGTCATTGGTGTTGGATGGACCTCATTGTTTGGTGAAAAGGACCTCGAGGCTCTCCATATCAATGCTGACGTCTTCTTGTCGAAGGAATTGCTCGGCCTTGGAATATAATCCTCGACATCCTTGGGGGGATCTCTGGTCGAAGAGATTGAGAACTCTGATAGATTCTAGACGCCCGCAATGGCGGCCATAAGCGCCATCGATGGCTCCAGTCGATCGACTGATGCCACGGCTGTGTTGAATCATTTGAGGAAAGATCGAAGTGTCTCTTCTGGTCGTTTCTTGATGGAGGTCAAGAACATGACACTCTTCGGTCGGGAGATATGAACTCTGAACTGCTAAATGAAGCAGGTGACCAGTATGTTCCAACTACCGATCGACTCTGTTGTTTGCTATCGAAACCACATGTCAGCTATATCGGTGAGGAAGAGTGGGAAGCACTTGGCTATAACATTGGTCGATGAGCCGAGCATTACCATATGGCATTGTATCACATAATGTGTACGGTCGGGTCCGTCCGACCGTTGTAGGCTTCAATTGCTAGAAACTTGAAGTCCGAAGGGTTTCAGGAGTTTCTGATTTCCCTATTAAAGGGGCTACGGTGGATATTATCTATATCCTACCGAGAAGAGGTCCCCGGGTGAGCGTTGGATGATGCTTGCAAGCTGGCTCCTATCTCCGAGGAGTCATTGTCATGAATCTAGCTCTGCATTTGGAAGAACTCCAGTACGAGGATCCGACAAAAGTACGCTCGGAAGGGTGGCCATTGGCAGGGGTCGACCTCTGAGAGTTAAATGAAGGTAAGGGAAGGATGAGCTCCGGCTGGTTGTTCTTGGCAGGATGTCCCCTCTTCAACCTAATGAGGATTGGATCGAGTCATACCCATGGCAGAAGGTCCGAGCTGATCTAACATAGCATGTGATGTTCGAGGCTCGGTGTTGCCCCCGGTCGAGGTGAGGTTAGAAGGGTCTACAGTAACGTTATTATCCACCCTGGTGAGAGCCGATATGGTAGAGTGGTCTCCCTGGTTCGAAGGTAAGGCCCCACCAGCTCTTCATTAAGGGGAAGAGTGGTTAGATTGGTATGCGGTAAGATTCCGGGTTGTAATGCGAATGACATTGATTCTGATGGGCCCGATAATCGCTCGATTGGTCTGGCGGGTTGAGCTATCCCCAAGAGTGGAGGCAAAGTGGTTGAATGACCTAGATCTTGATCGCAAGCCTCTTGTGAATCTGTAGCTGCGGCGGTCGCTGGAAGCGATACATCTGGTAGTGATTGGTCGGGAGGCGGAGTCGAGCCAGGAGAAAACAAAGATGTGATCTGATCAGTGGCCTGATTCTGTGCAAACCGAATATAAGTTGTTGCCCCAGTTCCGGTCGGTGGAGGAATTGATATTAAAATGTTTAATCCCATCTCCACTCGACCGAGAAGGTGATCCATCAACTACTATTGTTGTTCGAGGAGTTTACCCTGAGATGTCATCTGATCGTTGAACCTGGTCAGAATCTTGTGTATGTCGTCCCTGGTTACATATTGGGACACGTCTTCATGACAGGAGGCTTTCGGACTGCTTCTTCAGCGTCTGTCTCGGCTGCATTGACGTTTGTGGGACGAGAAGATGTTGCATCTTTCTTTCGCTTATTCGCCATGGATTGAAAATTGCTAAAGGTCGTAGGGTATGTCGGTGCATACCCCCTTCTTGACGCGCCAAAGTGTTGATGTCAAAAGTTGGTCACTAGTGATAGTCAACCCCCATTCGTATGAGTGATACACGAATAATGCAAAAAAGTAAAGAAAACAGGGAACACACAAGGCTTTTTATAGTGGTTCGACAAAAGATTATGCCTACGTGCACTTTATATATATATATATATTGATTATTTCTTTTTTATTACAAGCACAAAGCTTTTTATATTTTGAAAAAGAAAAAGAGATGGCTACTTTTGGAGTTAGCCGTAGGGGAAGCTTGGAGGAGAGAGCCTTTAGTAGAGATAAGAATGCCTAGGAATAATTCATCCAGAGAAGTCCCTCTCCAAAGTCCCTTTCCTCTTTCAGCTATGAAGTATTTATAGGTGAAGTAATGGGCTGAACGGGCTGCCATTTGGCCTTCCTATTTTTCGAAGCTCAGACACATGGAGCTCGATCATTGTTAGCAATTGCGGCGGTGGGACCCATTCCACTGCTCATTAGTAGTATTCTCGGAAATAGTGGCTTATGTGGCCATTGCGGTGAGGTGCATCAAAAGTAGAGCTTTGTCCGGATATGGTTGACCGACTTTATTACCTTGAGAGTCGGGCTGAGCATTTGATGGACTCTGCTGGATATTTCCATCTGGATCCGAGATATTCGGTCGATGCATCTTTAATGAAAGCATTTTACTTGGTCGACTAGGGAGAGCGATTTTTCCGGGATGAGCGTTTCTTCCGAGGTGAGCGAGTTATTAGCCAAAAGGAATTGGCTCTGGCTGGCGCTGAAGAGGGCCTGTTTGGGCCGAGTTTTGACTAGACCTTCCAGAGTATGAATTGCCCGAATTGGCTTGCTGCGTAGTGCTGAAGGATGTGTTTCTAGATATTGGGCTTCGATCCGATCTGTGACAGCTTTTGCCAAAAAGATGGTTATCACCTACCTAGTGCGGGGTACGTACCATGATACCAATAGGGATACTGACTGATATGGATTCCACACAACTTGACAAAAGCCAACCCCTAGGCCCGTGTCCCTGTGTACCTAGGATTTAAGAGTCCCGATAACTTGATATAACAACAAGACTTGGGACCTCTCTAGCTTATTATTATTTAACAAGTGTAACTTAGCATGTTTAAGTCCAATAATAAACCCGGTTGTAAAATTATATTGATCTAAATGTTATTAGTGGACAACCTTTTTTCAACCAACAAGCACCTGCCTAGATTTACCACTAGATGTACAATGTAATTTACTAAGTTTCCACATCTGGTACAATTATATTCTTACATGTCATAATTAATATCACATTAAGTCCACTTTAACTGATTATCATATCGCATGTTCTTACAAACATGTAATTAACCCATCTTTAAAATAATAACATGTAACTATCCTAACATGTGGTTATTCAAGCCTAATAGGTTAACATGTAATTATACCAATTAGATTCACATGTGATTATCCCAATCTTAATAGGTTAACATGCAATTATCCTTAATTAGATTAACACGTAATTATCCCAATTCTTACAATCGAGGGTTCTAGTACATAATATTCCCATTTCCCCCATTTATGTATCATTATTCCAATTTATGTCCTTTATACATAATTTATGTAGCCTAGGCTTGAGTAGCCTACGTTCCTCGTAAAATAAAAAGGAAAAAGGGAGAAACTTATCTCAAACTGAGTAAATGTAACACCCCATAATTCTAACAAAACTATAGATGATAAATTAAAAAATACTTAATTAAGTATTTATAATAGTGAAGCGGACTACGCCATTGTGCTCGCCTCGGAATTCTGGTCAAAATAGACACCTAGTTTGCGTATCGTATGAAGAAGATATTAAGGTTCGAAGTATGTATACATATAAGCCAGTTATATATATAATAAGCTCAGAATTCAAAAATCAGTTCAAATTCGAAGGCGGGAGATCTAGGAGGGAACCGGACCTGTTGGGGGTCGACACTATATGGGGGGTGTCGACACCCCCTAGATCCGAACCAGGATCATTTCTGCGTACGTGGACTTGTTTTTTGACCAGATTCGTGAACCCCAGGCTATAAATAAGACCCTATTCTCAGTGTTTTATTCATTCTAAAACAATGTAGAACTAGATGATGCCTCTGCCTAGATTGAAAATAGCCTTTTTCTTTTTCAACAAACAAGTCATTCAAGTTTAGAAATCTGTGATTCAACATCTGCAATTATCCCTCTCTATTTTCTTAGATTCATTCACTGTGAGTCTACGTTATTTTTAGATCAAAATATTTAAAAGTTAATATTGACATGACTATAACTTGGATCTAAGCCTGTGACTATTTGAATCATATCAGATCTGATATAACCTGTGTATCTAAGTTATTCTGACATGACTATGAACTAGATCTAAGCCCATACCTTTTGAATCATGTCAGATCTATCGTTATTTGTAAATCTAATTCATTGTTTAGATCTCATTATGCATGTCCCTATTATGTTAATCATTGCTATTGTCACAACAAATCTGTTATTAGTTGGATATCTAATTCATTATTTAGATCTCACCATGCTTGTTTATAATATTAGAATCAGTTCTATTATCACATGTTCATCAGATCTGTTCCTATATGCCTATCCTGTCATTATGCCCAACTTTGTTAGTGTATGTTTCACTAGTTTCTATGCTTATTTTATGTCGTTATATGTAAATCTTGTTATTATGTTCATTTCTATCCTCTTCCCTTCTTCTTTTCCCTTTTATTTTTATAATCAGGCTACCTACGAGCCTAGGTATGCCGCTGAAATATGCGAACGCGTAAAATTAGGGACGAGGGGAAAACTGTAACGACCTGGATTTTTAGTCTGTTAATTTTAAAAAATTTAATATTTGTTTTAAATATTTAGTTGATAATATAAATTAATTTTTATATTGAGTTATCGATTTAATAATCGAATATAATTTAATTTAGAATATATGGAATTATTGTAATTCGAAATATAATTGAAATCGAAGTTAAACACTGAATCAAAATGATTCAGATGATAAGGAGGAATTTTATTTGATATATACGATAATAAATAATAACTTATTATCAAACAATTTTTGGTTTTCGAATTTAAATTATATTATATTAATTTAATATGGTATATATATTGAAATTAAATTTCAGAACATTTAACGTTGAGTTCAGAATAGGGTTATTACATTGAAATGTCGGTCGGTATGCTAGAATAGCGGTTCGTGATTTAAATTAATGGACCGCGAGATATTTGATTGTGGATAGGTTCGAAATTAAATCGATATCCATCTAAAAAGAATAAAAATCACTTTATATCGAATCGTATTAAATACGAGATCAAATTGAAGTCAAAACAAAATCAAATCGCATTTAATAAATGGTTTACTTAACCTACCCTACATTGTACCCGCCTACAGACTACTCCTACGCTAAGTTTTCCCTTCATCTATATAAACGCTGCTTTCCTCCCTTATTTTGTTTTTTTTTTCATTTCGATCTTCTGTAAATCAAAGCAAGTAGAAGCTTCAATGAAATGGCTTCCTCCTTTTAATTTCAAAACAAATGAAATTCGCGATTACCCCTCTGTTTTGCTTTCCATTTTTCTCGTTCGTCAGATAAAAACTCAAGGCCGATTCATTCCCTCATTTCTCAAAAATCAAAATAAAATCAGAATCTCCAAAGAAATAAAATCGCGATTCGAAATTGGAACCCGCCTGATTTTTTCGGAGCTCGACCAAGGACCAGAGATGCTCGCGATCTTCAAAAGGGGCGGAGCTCGGGTTGATACAACCGAGTGGGGAGTTAATCTGAAGGGTCGCGATGCAGTGAAGGGTTGTCTGGAGGCGTAACTTCTGGCAACGGTGGTGGGAGAAGTTGGCAATAAAAGGCGATAGGATTTAAGTTTTTTCTGGAATCAAGTATCGCTACTCTACTATAGCGCAGTGTTGAAGTTAGGAATCGCGATGGGTTTCCGACGTTCTTCTTGCTCGAACAAAGCAGTGGATCTATGGTTGAATAAGAGGGTTCAACAGTACATTATTCATGGAATTTTGGGCATGTGGATTCAGGAAAGTTGCTGTTTTGATCGATAGTAGGATTAGGGGAGCGGTTCATGAGTGATTGACATGGTTGGGAAGTGTAGTTGGCCATTGGAAGTTTGGTCTCTGTTTTTCTGGGAAATGATGGTACAGGAGTTCCGAAACTAATGGACCAACAGGTGCAATGTCAGGTGGGGTACTGGGTTGAAATGGAGTGTTCGGTAGTAGGTGTTTTGTGGGGTTCAAATGTTGAGCTACTGAAAGAAATGGTGATAGTTAGTGGAGTCACGCGGATGGTGATGGGGGATGTTTGGATATCTCGGCTATGGAGAAGAGTTCGTTTTAGTTGAAAATTTGACATGGCATGGAAAAAAGATTAGCACAAGTAATTCTAGGTAATTTAAATACATGAAGTAATTAGGATTTTTAATTTTTTTATTTAAATCAAAATCTTATAAACAAAGTACCTTCCTTGTAGACAATCCCAAATCGAATGCCATAAATCATGTTGCACTCGTGAAGTCGAATATTACATGATGGAATTAATTTGGTAAAAATTTGGAGCAATGGGATTTTATGCCGAAGTTAAATACTGTTCAGTTTTAATCAAAGCAAACAGACCAACGAGAACTAAAATCAGGTGAGTAAATCTCACTCAATTTATTTATTTATTTAGAATTATTTTAGTCATTAAAAATAATTAATGGTTGTTTGGTTGCATTTAAAATATTATTTGGCTATTAAAAATATATTAGTTATGTAGGATTTGAGTTTGTGGCTATTATATATATATATTGGTGATTGGTTGGATTCCCGCAGTACCATTAGCGGATGCCCGCAGTATAATTAGCGGATGACCCTATGCGCCCCACGATATGATAGTGGATGACCTTCTATACCGTGATATCCTGCCTCGACGCAGGATAGGTATTATTTATGTTGGCTAACGTCTGTGGATGCTGGAAAACAGGTTGGAGGAATCCAACTGGATTCCTCAAAAATATTATTATTTGTTTGTTTAAGATATATCATCGTATATGATGTGTTAGAAAACCTGTGGTAGATAATTGGGTGTTGTTAATGTTTGAAATATCATTGGGGCCTGAATATTGATTTATAAAAATATCGTAAAAAGGATATTTTGAGATTTAAAAGGGAAATCTATTTTTCTAAAATTAGAATTTGAATTTCAATTGGTCTATAAATATATTAACTTGTTTTGAATATATAAAACAAGTAGTGAATTTACAAACGTTGTTTATAAATTAATTAATGCAGAGAATTGAAATGAATTTATAAACATTAGTGTTTATAAATAAAGTGGAAAAATTATCATTTGATAATTTGAATATTTAAAATTCAAAATGTGAATTTAAAAATAGAAATGGGGAAATCGTTTTAAAGAAATAAACGATGGAATTTGTTCTGATTTTCATAATATAAATTGAACTAAAATAAATCCATAAGGATTTATGATTTGAATTCGATTAATTCGAATTTATTTAAATAGAAGTTAAATTGAATATGAAAATGAATTGGGTGTTATATATATATAAGTTATTATAAATAGAAATTTCCAAAATAAGATTTTGGTTTTAAATAGATTTTGAAATAGACTTGTTTAAATATAAAACAAGGAAATTTATAAATGGTGTTTATAAATAAAATGAATTAATTATCATGAGATAATTTGAATATTTAAATTCAAATATGAATTTAAAAATAGAATTTGAAATCATTCGAAAGGGAACAACCGTTTTTATTCCGAAATTCGGAATATCAAGGGATGGAGTTTCAAATAGAAATTTGAAAAGGGAACTTTTTTTAATATATGAAACAAGGAAGTTGAATTTATAAATAGTGTTGTAAATTTGGTAAAATAAATTATCATTTGGATAATTTAAACCATCTGAATTCAAATAGGAATTTAAAAGTAAATTGGGAAGTGTTTTGAAACAAAACGATTGATTGTATTTCGGAATTCGGAATATAAGCTGAATTGAGAAGAATTCAATGAGTTTATAATTGAAATTCGATTATACCGAATTTTATAAATAATTTATTTATAAAAGGAATTGGAGTTAAGTATAGAAGATCGAAGTATAAATAAATATATTACCGAGTAAGGAAAAATCGACAATTATAGATAATCAGAAATATTATGTTGAATTGGGAAACTAATTTGATATATATTAAAAATATATCAAAATGGAGTTGAATTTATTATAAATGAAGTTTAAACGTTTATATATATATATATAATTAAAACGAACTCGCCGTAGCGCGGTAGTTCGTAATTTGGCGTTTCGAACTTCAATTGAGTGTATAGAACTCAGTTTAAGTCGGAATTCTTTGAAACAAGAATCGTTAGTACCGATTTGATAATAGTTTTCTAATGAAAGAGAAAATTCTGGATTTCGTCGAATAAATTTTGAGTTATGTCAAAATCAATTTTCCAGAGAAACAGCACCATAACCATTATAAAACTATAACGGTTTATTTAAATAAATATAAGGATTTTAAGTAAATAAAAATCCGAATTTTCATTAGAAAAATCCAGACTTGAGTTGTAAAATAAATACGAACACAAGTGATGTAATGAAATGATTTTTAAAACAAAAATCATATTTTTAATTTATTGAATAGAACTAACTAATTTGAATAAAGCTTAGTTAATTGAAATTTGGTAAGAAATTGGGCTTTGAACAAGTAAAGGTGATTTGAGAAATTTTATTCGAAATCGAAAAGGAAACTTTAGTTGGAAATTAAAATTTGACTTGTTTATAAGCGAATTAAAATATATACGAACTTGATATGTTCAAATAAAAGTGAAATGGGCAAAGTAGCTAATTAAAGAATAAATTAGAAAATTGAGTTAAAATGACCGGATTTAGTTGGGATAAATTGGAAACAGGTGAACATAGATTAAGCAGGTTTGGAATGAAGTGTATGAAGTTATAATTTATGTGCCCGACAAAAAGGTACGCATTTAATTCCATATGATATTTTATGCACCGAATCTGCAAGCCACTTGGCTTTTTAATTTTCTTTTTGAATGGAAAGGGCCTAGAGAGGCGAGTTGAGATTTGAACTATCGACCGGTACAAAGGAGGTTATGGCGAAATTTTCCAAAAATTTAAGGAGCTAGAATATTTTAAGAAGATTTGATAATTATGAATCAATGTATCAATATATATATATAATTCGATAAGGAAACAAACTTGAAAATAGAATACTATAAACAAATAGAAAATCTATAATTAAATCAGGTAAAATTAGAAAGAGAAACGTATACGGGTTTAAAAATGAATAACTGGTTTTTATGGTGTTGATGATTTGAGATAAGTGGTCTTATTTGTTTTGAAGTTAAAGATGTTATTCAGTTAAGGTCTGAGAGGTAATTATACCCCAACTTGATTGATTTCATTATTAACTAATAAACAGCAAGATTCAGTCCCAAAGAGAGATGTTTAAAAAGTTTAGTTTAATGCAGTGTTTTGGGTTGTTGTAACGATGTTTTACATAACATTCGTTTTAACCCAAGTAAGTGGAAATTTGGAAATATAATAATAAATATTTCCTTAGTATAGAATTAAATGAATGGTCATGGAAGAGATAAGTAATTGGAATATTTTCTAATTATAAATAGAATATGTTTTCTAAGTATAGAAAATAAAGGAAGGCGATATATGGAAATGTTTTGCAAATAGCGTAAGAGGTCAAGATGATTATCGAAAATATGGTGTTAACGAATATGGATAAGGAAATGGAGAAGTGTTTTAATTAATGAAATATTAATTAAAGGGCTCAGTGATTTGTTTGATGCTTTGGTTGAATGTTTGTTTTTCTTCGATAGTTAAATAACCGACTATTGAAGTATTTGCCAATAATCGTTGTCAATATGGAGAGACCGGTTGGATTATTATACGTGAACTACTCCGTATTTGCAGTAGCGTTGCGAATCAGATTATATGAAGATAATCAAAGACAGAATAAAGTGCAAGGACTTTTTCTATTAATAGAAATTGTGCCTTCGGTTTCGTTCAGTCCCAGAATGAACGTATATGGACGAGTGTCTGACAGAGTATTTCCAATGATCGCATATGTTGGTCTGTATAGATATATATGGGGGTGGAGAATTTATTCTCTTAGCATAATATCTAGAATATATTTGTGCAAATCAATTAATGATTTACGGATCTGACAATATGGAATTCAAAGTGATTGTGCTATCAGTGAATGATAAGAAATCGTAGCTTCAGGCCTCAATAACCGGGAAATGACAAAAATCGGGAAGGCAGCATAGCCATGTGGGTCGCTCCCATTAGGGTGTATAATCACCTATCTAGAGAAATCCCTTTTACTTCTTTAATCTATCGAAACGGTTGCTGATCCCAACCGTTGGTGATATACATTCGATACACTCAAGTCATGTGTGGGCCGGGTTGCAAGATGTTCATGTTGAACCCAGTGTATTCCTCTCTAGACATACACTATCGGAAGGTGGTTCCATACCTTGTCATAGTCGGAATCCAATCTCCAATAAGCGCCCTACGGTTTTTGATTTCATATTATATATGTAGCGTAAGACGCAAGCATTCCGCTAGACTCTATTTATTTGATGTAGACATTATTATAATATCACTGGATTTGATATCAAAAATATTTTTGGTCATCGTAAGGTAAAAACCATCCGTTTTTATGTGTGGATCGGTCTTACGATCATCATTTCTTTCGAAAGGATTTTGAAAGTTAAACAATTGGTTGGAGTTTACTCACACCAGTCCCATGACCGACCTAGAGTTTATTTTTGTTTATTTTCCCTAAACTCTTGGGTGCCCAAATTTGTACGGGCAGTCAAGTAGTCGGGATTTTACAGATTCACTTAGAGGAGTTTGAAGCAGGAGGCTTCACCAATTAGCTATAGACTATCATATATTCCGCCGTGTACCATGTTTGTATCTGGAAACAGGTGTTTATAACTGTTCCATAAATAGCTGTTGTGCTCTGATGATGGTATGTATATAAAGATATCGAATTGTATTTCAAAGTTTATGTTACCTAATATATTTTATTCGTTCGGTTGTTAGTTTGTGATCTTCGATTTCTTCTATTCTAATATTTCTTTCTTTCTATTTCTCATCCTATAACTTCTTTCTAATAATGATTCGTATTTCTGTGCAATTTAGGTTGGACGTGTGGTGTTGTTAGTCAACTCAGATAGTACGGATTTGCAGGCCGTTACAGTTGGTATCAGAGCTTAGGTTGAGCGAATACCTAGGCTGTGGTAGAATTGTGCTCATT
This sequence comes from Allium sativum, assembly GCA_030737875.1. Taxonomy (NCBI): domain Eukaryota; kingdom Viridiplantae; phylum Streptophyta; class Magnoliopsida; order Asparagales; family Amaryllidaceae; genus Allium; species Allium sativum. The sequence goes on from CM060910.1 coordinate 395,160,588, forward strand.
AGAGATAGGGTCAGTAGTACCCTAGAATGAGTTGAGTGTGTATATAAAAAAGAGCGTATTTGTTAGTTGATATAAAATTTGTTTTATATTGTGTTAATTTGTCTGTTAAGTAGTTTATGAATTCTGATCGAATCGTGGGACACCACGAAGTCGATAAGAATTTCTAAACATTTGAACAGAAAAATTTGACACGATATTGTTTTTAAGTGGGTAAATGAAATAATTTTACCCAAAGTTCTACTTCGACAGAAAAGGAATAACTTTCTAAAATTATTATAATATATTGATGTGTTGGATGTTAATATTATAATCAAAATTTGATTATAAAAATTGGAATAGTTATACATAACCAAAACAGAATTTTTATATGAATTAAATATACAAATGCAGTGAATTAAAATTGAATTTTAAACCAGAATTTGGAATTTGAATCCTGGGAAGTTTTAAAATATTTTCTGAAGTATATTAGAACAATATAGCTTTGTGTTTGAAGGATTCTGAATAAAAATCATTTTCGATGGATTTTGAAAGTGATAAAGCACTGAACTCACTTCAATGACTAGGAAATAATTCTGATAATGATTATAGCATCATCAGTGTTCATTTTCGAGTTTCTAAGTGATGGATTGCTACCTTAGAAAAATTTTTGGTGGAAATTTGTTTGAAAGAAAACAAGTTGGTTTGAAAATTCAAATGTTTTGAATTTGAGATGGTTATAAATATATGTATATATTTATATGATTTCTAAAGGATTCAAAATGAAAACCCAGGAATTTGAATTCTGAAATTTAAATTTAACTTAGACAAGTTAAATGGATCGAAGTGAATAAATTGATCTAATTCAATTTGAATGAATTTGAATTAAATGGAAATAGGTTGATTGAAAATCATTCAAATGAATGAAAACTAAAAATTTTGGAAGGACTTAGAAATATGAAAAGTTGAGTTTCAACATAAATGAGTTTTGAAAAGTTAATGGGTTTGTAGCAATTTTCTTACCTTAGTAATTTCGGGGAAGAAATTCTTTTAAGAGGGGAATAATGTAATGACCCGGATTTTTGGTCGGTTAATTTTAAAAAATTTAATATTTGTTTTAAATATTTAGTTGATAATATAAATTAATTTTTATATTGAGTTATCGATTTAATAATCGAATATAATTTAATTTAGAATATATGGAATTATTGTAATTCAAAATATAATTGAAATCGAAGTTAAAAACTGAATCAAATGATAAGGAGGAATTTTATTTGATATATAAGATAATAAATAATAATTTATTATCAAAGAATTTGTGGTTTTCGAATTTAAATTATATTAACTTAATATGGTATATATGTTGAAATTAAATTTCAAAATATTTAACGCTGAGTTCAAAATAGGGTTATTACATTGAAATGTCGGTCGGTACGCTAGAATAGCGGTTTGTGATTTAAATTAATGGACCCCGAGATATTTAATTGTGGATAGGTTTGAAATCAAATCGATATCCATCTAAAAAGAATAAAAATCGCGTTATATCGAATCGTATTAAATACGAGATAAAATCGAAGTCAAAACAAAATCAAATCGCATTTAATAAATGGTGTACTTAAACTACCCTACATTGTACCTGCCTAAACACTACTTCTACGCTAAGTTTTCCCTTCATCTATATAAACGCTACTTTCCTCCCTTATTCTATTTTTTTTCATTTCGATCTTCTGTAAATTAAAGCAAGTAGAAGCTTCAATGAAATGGCCTCCTCCTTTTAATTTCAAAACAAATGAAATTCGCGATTGCCCCTCTGTTTTGCTTTCCATTTTTCTCGTTCGTCAGATAAAAACTCAAGGACGATTCATTCCCTCATTTCTCAAAAATCAAAATAAAATCAGAATCTCCAAAGAAATAAAATCGCAATTCGAAATTGGAACCCTCCTGATTTTTTCGAAGCTCAATCAAGGACCAGAGACGCACACGATCTTCAAAAGGGGCGGAGCTCGGGTTGATACAGCCGAGTGGTGGAGTTAATATGAAGGGTCGCGATGCAGTGAAGGGTTGTCTGGAGGCGTAGCTTCTGGCAACGGTGGTGGGAGAAGTTGGCAATAAAAGGTGATAGGATTTAGGTTTTTTTTCTGGAATCAAGTATCGCTACTCTACTGTAGTGCAGTGTTGAAGTTGGGAATCGCAATGGGTTTCCGACGTTCTTCTTGTTCGAACAAAGCAGTGGATTAATGGTTGAATAATAGGGTGCGACAGTATATTATTCATGGAATTTTGGTTATGTGGATTCAGGAAAGTTGCTGTTTTGATCGACAGTAGGATTAGGGGTGCGGTTCATGAGTGATTGACATGGTTGGGAAGTGTAGTTGGCCATTGGAAGTTTGGTCCGTGTTTTTCTGGGAAATGATGGTACAGGAGTTCCGAAACTAATGGACGAACAGGTGCAATGTCAGGTGGAGTACTGGGTTGAAATGAGTGTTCGGCGGTAGGTGTTTTGTGGGGTTCAAATGTTGAGCTACTGAAATAAATAGTGATAGTTAGTGGAGTCACGCGGATGGTGATAGGGGATGTTTGGATGTCACGGCTATGGAGAAGAGTTCGTTTTAGTTGAAAATTTGACATGGCATGGAAAAAAGATTAGCACAAGTAATTCTAGGAAATTTAAATTAATGATGTAATTAGGATTTTTAATTTTGCTATTTAAATCGAAATCTTATAAAAAAGTAACTTCCTTGTAGACAATCCCAAATCGAATGCCATAAATCATGTTGCACTCGTGAAGTCGAATATTACATCATGGAATTAATTTGGTGACAATGTGGAGCAATGGGATTTGATGTCGAAGTTAAATACTGTTCAGTTTTAATCAAAGCAAACAGACCAACGACAACTAAAATCAGGTGAGTAAATCTCACTCTATTTATTTATTTATTTAGAGTTATTTTAGTCATTAAAAATAATTGATGGTTGTTTGGTTGCATTTAAAGTATTATTTGGCTGTTAAAAATATATTAGTTATGTAGGATTTGTGTTTGTAGCTATTATATATATATTGATGATTGGTTGGATTCCTGCAGTACCACTTGCGGATGCCCGCAGTATCATTAGCGGATGACCCTATGCGCCCCACGCTATGATAGTGGATGACCTTCTATACCGCAATATCCTGCCTCGACGCAGGATGGATATTATTTATGTTGGCTAACATCTGTGGATGCAGGAAAACAGGTTGGAGGAATCCAACTGGATTCCTCAAAAATATTATTATTTGTTTGTTTCATATATATCATCATATATAATGTGTTGGACTACCTGTGGTTGATAATTGGGTGTTATTAATGTTTGAAATATCATTGGGGCCTGAATATTGATTTATAAAAATGTCGTAAAAAGGATATTTTGAGATTTAAAAGGGAAATCTATTTTTCTAAAATTAGAATTTGAATTTCAATTGGGCTATAAATATATTAACTTGTTTTGAATATATAAAACAAGTAGTGAATTTACAAATGTTGTTTATAAATTAATCAATGCAGAGAATTGAAATGAATTTATAAACGTGTTTATAAATAAAGTGGAAAAATTATCATTTGATAATTTGAATATTTAAAATTCAAAATGTGAATTTAAAAATAGAAATGGGGAAATCGTTTTAAAGAAATAAACGATGGAATTTATTCTGATGTTCATAATATAAATTGAACTAAAATAAATCCATAAGGATTTATGATTTGAATTCGATTAATTCGAATTTATTTAAATAGAAGTTAAATTGAATATGAAAATGAATTGGGTGTTATATATATAAGTTATTATAAATAGAAATTTCCAAAATAAGATTTTGGTTTTAAATAGATTTCGAAGTAGACTTGTTTAAATTTAAAACAAGTAAATTTATAAAATGGTGTTTATAAATATAATGAATTAATTATCAAAAGATAATTTGAATATTTAAATTCAAATATGAATTTAAAAATAGAATTTGGAATCATTCGAAAGGGAACAACGGTTTTTATTTCGAAATTCGGAATATCAAGGGATGGAGTTTCTAATAGAAATTTGGAAAGGGTACTTGTTTAAATATATGAAACAAGGAAGTTGAATTTATAAATAGTGTTATAAATTTGGTAAAATAAATTATCATTTGGATAATTTAAACAATTTAAATTCAAATAGGGATTTAAAAGTAAATTGGGAAGTGTTTTGAAACAGAACGATTGATTATATTTTGGAATTCGGAATATAGGCTCAATTGAGAAGAATTCAACGGGTTTATAATTGAAATTCGATTATATCGAATTTTATAAATAATTTATTTATAAAAGGAATTGGAATTAAATATAGAAGATCGAAGTATAAATAAATATATTATCGAATAAGGAAAAATCGATAATTATAGTTAATCAAAATTTTTATGTTGAATTGGGAAACTGATTTGATATATATTAAAAATATATCAGAATGGAGTTGAATTTATTATAAACGAAGTTTAAACGTTTATATACATATAATTAAAACGAACTCGCCGCAGCGCGGTAGTTCGTAATTTGGCGTTTCGAAATTCAATTGAGTGTATAGAACTCAGTTTAAGTCGGAATTCTTTGAAACAAGAATCGTCAGGACCGATTTCATAATAGTTTTCTAATAAAAGAGAAAATTCTGGATTTCGTCGAATAAATTTTGAGTTATGTCAAAATCAATTTTCCAGAAAAACAGCGCCATAACCATTATAAAACTATTACGGTTTATTTAAATAAATATAAGGATTTTAAGTAAATAAAAATCCGAATTTTCATTAGAAAAATCCAGACTTGAGTTGTAAAATAAATACGAACTCAAGTGATGTAAGGAAATGATTTTTGGAACAAAAATCATATTTTTAATTTATTGAATAGAACTAACTAATTTGAATAATAATTAGTTAATTGAAATTTGGTAAGAAATTGGGCTTTGAATAAGTAAAGGTGATTTGAGAAATTTTATTCGAAATCGAAAAGGAAACTTGAGTTGAAAATGAAATTCGACTTATTTATAAGTGAATTAAAATATATACGAACATGTATGTTCAAATAAAAGTGAAATGGGCAAAACAGCTAATTAAAGAAAAAATTAGCAAATTGAGTTAAAATGACCGAATTGAGTTGGGATAAATTGGAAACAGGTGAACATAGATTAAGCAGGTTTGGAATGAAGTGTATGAAGTTGTAATTTATGTGCCCGGCAAAAAGGTACACGTTTAATTCGATATTAGATTTTATGCGCCGAATCGGCAAGCCACTTGGCTTTTTGATTTTCTTTTTGAATGGAAAGGGCCTAGAGAGGCAAGTTGAGATTTGAACTGTCGACTGGTACAAAGGAGGTTATGGCGAAATTTTCTTGAAATTTAAGGAGTTAGAATATTTTAAGAAGATTTGATAATTATGAATCAATGTATCAATATATATAGAATTCGATAAGGAAACAAACTTGAAAATAGAATACTATAAACAAATAGAAAATCTATAATTAAATCTAGTAAAATTAGAAAGAGAAACGTATACGGGTTTAAAAATGAATAACTGGTTTTTATGGTGTTGATGATTTGAGATAAGTGGTCTTGTTTGTTTTGAAGTTAAAGATGTTATTCAGTCAAGGTCTGAGAGGTAATTATACCCCAACTTGATTGATTACATTATTAACTGATAAACAACAAGATTTAGTCCCAAAGAGAGATGTTTAAAGAGTTTAGTTGAATGCAGTGTTTTGGGTTGTTGTAACGATGTTTTACACAACATTCGTTTTAACCCAAGTAAGTGGAAATTTGGAAATATAATAATAAATATTTCCTTAGTATAGAAATAAATGAATGGTCATGGAAGAGATAAGTAATTGGAATATTTTCTAATTATAAATAGAATATGTTTTCTAAGTACAGAAAATAAAGGAAGGCGATATATGAAAATGTTTTCCAAATAGCGTAAGAGGTCAAGATGATTATCGAAAATATGGTGTTAACGAATATGGATAAGGAAATGGAGAAGTGTTTTAATTAATGAAATATTAATTAAAGGGCTCAGTGATTTGTTTGATGCTTTAGTTGAATGTTTGTTTTTCTTCGATAGTTAAATAACCGACTATTGAAGTATTTGCCAATAATCGTTGTCAATATGGAGAGACCGGTTGGATTATTATTCGTGAACCACTCCGTATTTGCAGTAGCGTTGCGAATCAGATTATATGAAGATAATCAAAGACAGAATAAAGTGCAAGGACTTTTTCTATTAATAGAAATTGTGCCTTCGGTTTCGTTCAGTCCTAGAACGAACGTATATGGACGAGTGTCTGACAGAGTATTTCCAATGATCGCATATGTTGGTCTGTATAGATATATATGGGGGCGGAGAATTTATTCTCTTAGCATAATATCCAGAATATATTTGTGCAAATCAATTAATGATTTACGGATCTGACAATGTGGCATTCAAAGTGATTGTGCTATCAATGAATGATAAGAAATCGTAGCCTCAGGCCTCAACAATCGGGAAATGACAAAAATCGGGCAGGCAGCATGGCTATGTGGGTCGCTCCCATTAGGGTGTATAATCACCTATCTAGAGATTTTCCTTTTACTTATTTAATCTATTGATGTTGTCCCTTTCTGGGAAACGGTTGCTGATCCCAACCGTTAGTGATATACATTCGATACACTCAAGCGAAATGAGTGGTCGGTCATGTGTAGGATGGGCTGCAAGATGTTCTTGTTGAACCCAGTGTATTCCTCTCTAGAGATACACTATCGGAAGGTGGTTCCATACCTTGTCATAGTCGGAATCCAATCTCCAATAAGCGCCCTAGGTTTTTGATTTTATATTATATATGAAGCGTGAGATGCAAGCGTTCCGCTAGATTCTATTTATTTGATGTAGACATTATTATAATATTACTGGATTTGATATCAAAAATATTTTTGGTTGTCATAAGGTAAAAACCATCCGTGTTTATGTGTGGATCGGTCTTACGATCATCATTTCTTTCGAATGGATTTTGAAAGTAAAACAATTGGTTGGAGTTTACTCACACCAGTCCCATAACTGACCCAGAGTTTATTTTTGTTTGTTTTCCCTAAACTCTTGGGTGCCCAAATTTGTACGGGCAGTCAAGTAGTCGGGATTTTACAGATTCACTTGGAGGAGTTTGAAGCAGGAGGCTTCACCAGTTAGCTATAGACTATCATATATTCCGCTGTGTACCATATTTGTATCTGGAAACAGGTGTTTATAACTGTTCTAGAAATAGCTGTTGTGCTCTGATGATGGTATGTATATAAAGTTATCAAATTGTATTTCAAAGTTTATGTTACCTAATATATTTTATTCGTTCCGCTGTGAGTTTGTGATCTTAGTTTTCTTCTATTCTAATATTTCTTTCTTTCTTTTTCTCATCCTCTAACTTCTTTCTAATAATGATTCGTATTTCTCTGCAATTTAGGTCGGACATGTTGTGTTATTAGTCAACTCAGTTAGTACGGATTTGTGGGCCATTACAAAAACATTTAAATTCGGGCATAACTTGTATTGGGAAATTTGGGCATAACTTGAATGAAATATATGAATATGGATTTGGGGCATAAATCAAATTGTGATTTAGATCTTAAATTTGGGGCATATGGTACGTAATAAATATGACTTGGAAAAGGGGCCTAAAAACCTATAATGACATAGGAATAATTGATTAATAATGGAAATGCCTAGAATTACAGTATTTAGAAATTGTAACTCCGCTTAGACATGAGGTTAGATTGCACTTGTGGTGGAAGTCTGCCCGGAACCGCCCGACATATCCAGCGACCACAAGTGGTGAATTTAATGTGAGGGGTCTAAGTGCATAAACACATAACATGCTAAGACACAAGGTTAAGTCCGACTAGTGGAAGAAGACTTCCAGGGCCCAGCCGGCATATCCAGCATCGACAAGTTGTAGATTTAATGTGAGAGGTCTAGTGCATAAACATATATACGAATATATGTATATCAAAGGATAGAAATAAATGACACTAATTTTGATTAATGGAAATGAATTGGAATAAATGGGGAATGATAGTAACCTATTATAATTAATTACTTTAACAAGAATGTTATATAATAGGTAAGCTTGTCCTAAGGACAAGTGGTAAGTTATAATAAAAGGAAAAGAGGCTTATTAGTAAACCTTAGTTAAGAGAACTAAGTCAATAAGTAAACAACGACAAGTTTTAGTGATATGTTAAACTGAAAACAGGTGAACTGAGATGAAGTATACTTAATTATATGTTAAGTAAAATGGTTATTGTAATTATGGAATCAGACAGTGAATAATACAAAGCGATTGCAAGATTACTTCTGTTAATTACAATCCAGGGGTGAAAGATTTTAGATCACTTTCGTTAATTACGATCTAAAGAATAACATGTGATGGGGCTTATTAATAAACTTAAATGGATTAAGTTATATATATATATATATGTATATATATATATATGAATTTAATAAGTGAGTGGAACTTGGCAACTTGAAAAGAAGTCAATGTGAATGGGATAACCTGTTAACTTGTAATATTTAACTTGTTTGAATCCATAAGGATTACATGAACTTGTTAACTCGAGTAGGGGTTAAGTAAACTTGCTCGAATCAGTGGGAGGGTTAAGTAAATCTTGGGGCAGTTGGTAATATTTGTATATATAGGCCCACAAACTTAACTGTTAAATAAACATGTTTGAATCAGTGGGTGGGTTAAGTATATCTTGGGGTGGTGGGTAATATATATATATATATATATATATATATATATATATATATGCCTACAAACTTAACCTATGGGTCATGCAATCTTTTTTTACCCTAATATGGCATAACCTGTGGAAAACCTAGTAGGGATGCAAGCGTAGGGGAAATTTTATATCATCTTGTTTGTGGGACCCGTTTCAGTCCGTAACCCATATATAGGTATCAAACGAGTACTACGAACTAGATCGGAGTCGGGGCATGCTTACTGGGCTGATTGTAAGAGATCCAAACGTAGGGTTGGTGCATTCCGACGGGGTCATGTGCATGCATGATTCCGGACAAGAGGTGGCTAAGATGCTATGATATCAGTAGATATGGTTGTGCACATCCTGAAAACGAAGGGTTGCCACTTTAGAATGTGATACTTCCTACTGTGGGGCCGACACAGGTTATCTACGGAGTAGGGAGCTGATCGATTGGGGGTAGTAATTAGGGTACATCTAGACTGCGATATGTTTAGGAGTCCGTTATTATCCTTACGGGTAACTCCAGTATGTTGGGCTGCCTGTTGATAGTATGGGGTTAAACCTCTCGTAATAAATCCGCCTAAGTCTACCATCTTATAGTTGTTGGGATCGTCTCATTCTGGTTATACTAGTATCGGTGCAGAGAAAAAGGAATTGTTTGAGAAGCGCTATTCTGGTTATACTAGTATAATGAGATCTTCGCAGCGGTTGTGAGACATACTTCTATCCATATATTACTTTCCATAGTTGCTATTCATGACCTGGAGTTGGAGCAACTTGATGTGAATACTACCATCTTACATGGTGACTTGGATGATGACATTTACATGGAGAAACCGGAAGGGTTTGTTGTAGATGGTAAGTCAAAATTGGTTTGCAAGTTAAAGAAATCACTATATGGTTTGAAGCAATCACCTAGGAAATGGTATAAGAGGTTTGAATATTTCATGCTTGAAAGTGGATTTCATCAAAGCTTCAAATATGCTTGTGTACATTTCAAGAAGATGGGAAATGATTGTTGATGTATTTACTCTTGTATGCGAACGTTATCCTCATTGTTTCTAACGAAAAGGAAGAAATCAACAAGTTGAAATTGAGATTAAAACCGGAATTCAAGATGAAAGGCCTTAGGGAAGCAAAGAATATTTTGGGCATGTAAACTGAAAGGGATCAAAAGCATTTTGAGTTGAAATTGACTCAAAATGAATACATTATAAAGTTCTTTGTCAGTTTAGCATGGAGGTTGCAAAAGCATCAAATATACCTTTATCTTTGCATGTAAAGCTTTCGAGTAAGGGATCACCTATTGAGGAGAAAGACAAGGCTTATATGGCAAAGGTGTCATATGCTAGTGCGGTTGGAAGTTTGATATATGTCATGGTGTGTACAAGACATGATATAGAAAATGCCATCGGGATGGTTTGTCGTTTTATGGGTAATGCAGGGAAATTACATTAGGAAGCGGTGAAGCTTATTTTGAGATACCTGAAAGGTACAGCATCTCATGGTCTTGTTTTTAAGGGTAGTAAGGAAAAGAATTGCATATTGGTTGATTACTGTGATTCGTACTACGCTGGTGATAGGGATCGAAGGAAATCAACTTCGGGATATGTCTTCACTCTTGGTGGTACAGCCAGGTTAGAGATCGAGATTGCAGACTGTAGTTTATTTATCCACTACGGTAGTAGAGTTGATGGCTATGGTGGAGGCAGCAAATGAAGCACTATATTTGAATCAATTATTGTGTGACTTGGGTTTTGAACATGATAGTGTTGATGTTCAATGTGATAGCCAAAGTGTTATTCATTTGGCTGAGAATTTGGCGTTTAGCTCATGGACCAAGCATGTTTAATTGAGAGAGTCATTTCTAGTACCGATGAACGAAGACAAGCAAGTATGCCTTCGAAAAGTGCACACAAAGGATAACGCGGTGGACATTTTCACTAAGACATTTCTGGTTGGGATGTTTGAGCATTGCTCGAACTTAGTTTGCTTGGAGAGGTGCTAGGTGGCACGGTTAAGGGAGATCACTACAAGAAAAACTGCATATAGCGACGCGAGTATCCGCTTCCAATCCGTTGCTATGTTGGCCTTAGCGATGGATTTCATGTATAACATGGTGGTCGGTAAAAACCATGATGGTAATTGTGTCAGATTTTTGCGACAAAATATAGCATGAGTTTTCTGATGGTTTTCCGTTATTTTACTATTTTCATAATAAAAATATAATTTTATTTATTAATTTAATTTTAGTTTATTTACCGACTATTTACCGATGGATAATTAATTTATAATAATTTTTTTTAAAGGAGTTGGTAAACCTTTATAATTGGCAAGGGCTTAGCGACGGGTTTTATTTTATGTAAATATTTAAACTAGCATTATCTGTTAGTAATCTTCCACTGTTCCCCTTCTAATCTGCAAATATATATATATATAATACACGTTCATATATATACACACACATACATACACACTCACATAAATACATACATGTATATTTATCGAACTAATATCAATCAAGTATGAACATCGAAATAAATAACATATCTAAAAATACAAAGATAAATTTGTCGTTATGATTTATTTCTTCGTTCGGTACATTCAACTTTGACGACTACGTATGTCTTGAACTTTTCAATACGTCCAAGTATACACTAGTAATATACATTTAAAAAAAAGTAGTTTGATCGATAACCACCTAACATTACACCTAAAATTATAAGAGACTTCTCTATTGCCATCCAAGGAATTTTCCTTTTGACTTGGAATCTTGCTTCTAAAAGAACAACAAATACAGTAGCTCTTTCATTTTGTGCTTTCGTACCTGACTTAACAGAATAAAAACAAGGACATAAAATTGGTGTTCAGAAATGGTGTTTACAAATGATATGGACATGAACTTGTTATTGTATTGGAGACAAGTTCACATGGATTAGTGACTAAACCGTTCATAGCTCCAAACATGAATAAGTGACTGCTTTCCCAAAATAACGGTGTTTACAAATTATAATTGATAGTTGCAAATATTTCTGTCAACACCAGAAAGTTCAAGTACATAAGGTTAAAACATGTACTCACATGCATACAAGGTTCGGGTTAGTTCACAACAGACATAAACATGAACTATAAAATTCAAGTGAAAATGGAACCATAATCACCTGCTCCAAATACGTTAAGAATTATAGTATCCTTTTGTGCTTTATCTTCAGACATAAATAGATCATATAGGAACTAAATTTATTGAGTAAAATGCCTATTAATTTCTAGTTATTATGAAACTTTACTTAACCTTACGTCCAAAAAGTAACAGTGACTTATAACATGGTATTGTTACCTTTGCGAGCAATTTGATTGTTACCAAAATTCTAAATGATTTTCGGGAACATCAAAAGTTTACTGTCCTCCTATCTTATGTTCCATATATCCTCAAACTCATACACCACAACCTCTGTAAGGGTGTAAAAAAATGAAAAATAGAAAATCCAAAAGCACAAGTTATTATTACTATCATTAGTATCTTGTGATAGACGAAGACAAATGAAAAGTTTACCTGACTACGCCATTAGCATCCAAGACGAAAACTTAAACATCGAGAAAGCATGTCCATATAGAAACAATACATTTAACCAATTATTTCTACATTTGTTGACTCCAGGCTTCACCAAGTTAAAGGAACACCAACCTAATAGTGTGACAGTTCTAGAGCATTTGTGGTGAAGAAATGAATACTATGTGAATTATGAGCTTGAATTTTTTTTTACCACATCAAATGGCATGGATAGCCTGAACTTAGATGAGAATGCAAAGTCTGAATGATAACTTCCTTATTTAAGATTATTGCACTGCACATCATCACTTCAAACCGTGTTGCGATAATAATATCGACAATACAAATAGGCGATGATTGTGTTTCTATCAAGCCTGGTAATGATATGTTACATGTACTAAAAAAATCAACATCAAACCCCTGTTAATCCCTTACATTACATTATACTCTACGCCAACCCGTTGTAGGCTCGGGCACTGGGAATCATCCTACGGTCAAATATCAATAATGTTTGAGCAACTGAAGTTGTGCTCTAGATAACTATATCCGATAATTTCTCACTACAAAATTAGTTACCAAAAATGTGGAGAATAAGTAATCTATTTCAGATTGACCTTTAGTTTAATTATAATCTACACATTTAGATAATGTTTTAGTTAGACAAGGTGTAACAAGCCTAGCACAATTATTTTGGTACAATCTATTTATCTTGCTGAGAGAAACATGGGCATAACCAAATTTATCTATTTATCTTGCAAATAAATGCATTTGTATGTTATTTGCAGTTTTTGAAAACTGCAACTGAAAATAATTCAAGTGATGTTCTATGAAGCATGTTCTTGGAAATGGGGACGCATTTTGTAACTTACAAAATGGTGTTTTGGAAAAGACTTCCTATTATTAAATGCAAGCAGTTAAGGTAAAATAGACTAACCTGGAAGTGTCTCATGTGTAATATTGGCTCACAACCAAGTTCAGCAATTGATTTCCCAAGAGGAGTTATTGCATTGAACCTTTCTGCCTAGTATGCCATGAGGGAGTTCTTGTTATCGGGAAGCCAATATCGTACATTCAATAGAGAGAGAAGGGTGTTCATATGCAAATCATAGGAAGTCATGAGTATCCCATCCATACTACAACATGATTGATAAGGTCATCAGCCAAATAATGAGACATTTTACTCACTAATTCCACTATGAAAACATATCTCATACACAAATTAATTTGGAAATTCTTTATCAACACAAATTATTATTTTTATGCATGGAAAGAAAAACCATTTTGTGTTGAAACTATTTGAAATAGCAGCAGTAAAGATTATTTATTTATTGAAAAATGTATTGGCCATTTGAAACAGCGCCGCATATGATCGAAATAGTTTTGAAACTAGTTTAAAGGATCTACATCCTCTTGTCAAACAGGGACATGAAGTTCACCCACAACAAAAAATAGTGATGGAATATGTCACCTTTTACTGCTTCATCTTTCCCCAGTTCCAGTTAAAAATTTAAATGGTGATATAACAATTAAAATCATATAACAATTCTAAATCATGGTTCGCTTTTACTACTTGGTCGGAGGCCGAGTTCCAACTAACGAAAATGCAGTCATCTGATTGATCTGCTGCAACTTTGCTTCTTGCTTCTCACGACGGTGCACCAGGATGCCTACAAAAAAAAAGAAACTAGATTAATCGATATATTAATCAAGAAAATGCGCTAAAGAAAACTTAAAGCAAATCGAATTGGCCTCTTAATCACTCTCCCTTTCTTTAAAGGCTTTTCCCTCTGTTATCTTTGCTTTCACTTTCTGTATCTATAGAAGCTCCACTAGTCTTTCAATAATCGAAGTCGAGCTCACCCTCGGTGAACTAGGTAAGGCAGAGAAGCAACCGAAGATTGACAAAGGATGCAGCAAACAGTGGACAGAGACGACCACTTCTTCCTCATGGTGATGACAACGAACAGTGGTAGAAGCGATTTTGGCAGTGTCGATTTAGGAACTAAGGTTTTTGTTGACTTTGGAATTAGCGAAAACAGACAAATATGTTTTGTGTTACTCTAAACGTCGGTCAGTGGAAAAGTTGGAGGGAAACAAAAAAATTTGTAGAAAAGAAAAGGCAGTTGTTAAAATGGAGCGAAGAGTGCTTAATACTTTTAAGGTTTGGTGCAGCGAAGGGCAGATATTGATAGTAATAGAAATCTAAAGGTTGAAAATAATCAATGGATTTATGATTATTTAATTTGATTTATAATTGATTCGATTTTAAGAATAGAGTACAGTATGGGGAAAATGAATATTCAATTTAGTAGGTAGATACTTTTGGATATATATATATATATATATATATATATATATATAATGTCATATCCGTATCAGTTATCAAATGTTATTAATTTTATTTCAGAAAATTAAAATTAAAATTAAAGTATTAAATATGATTATTAATTATCAAATACTAAAATACACATTACTTTTAATTCATTGAATTCTATGTACCAATTATTTATTTATTTTGAAAATGGGTAAACCGCCTCTTTAAAAACCTGTTCCAGATATCAGCGTGATACCTAGTCAGGGAAAAAGAGACCAATTAATTATTAGTTATTAAATATTGGTATTGATTATTATGTATTAATGTAATTTATAATTATTAAATATAGTTATTAAAATTAACATGTTACTGAGCATTAGAACAATCTAAAGATGTGATAATAATTATATAACACTTTTACCTATTAACCATTTTCCTTGTCCCTAATTTTGATTTAGTATTAATATTTAGTGTTAATCCGTAAATATATAGTATTAATTGTTAAGTACTAATTATATATGTTGATTATTAAACGTAAATAAATATTATTTGTAATGAACTAATTTTTTATAACTAAATATAATGAATTAACCAAACATAAGTTACATTTACTATTTACATTAGTTCAGTTTTTTCCTATTGTTATCGCTCACGCAAATTTAAAAGTATTAATTATTAGCCATTATTAATTTGCAAAATATTAAAGAATACTTATTAATCATTGATTATCAAAATAAATTTAATTAAACAACGAATGTTAATCTATTTTATTAATTATTATTACCTCTTATTTATATTTTAAATTAATTATTAATTAATCAATACAAACTATTGAATACTATTTACTTTTAGTAGTAACTATTTATTATTAATATATTATTAACATTAATTGTTTAAAATTTATATTCACTTATTAATTACTAAGTAAAAACACAAATGTAAAACATTATATAAATAATAAATATAAAATTCCTTTCCAAATCTCTTGAAAAACTGCTGCAAAAATAGCTTCAAAATTCTGATGACGGTAAACTGCCTCTATCTATAATGGAATTTAGCGTTAAATTTTGATGAGAGTAAAGTGCTACAATTTTCAATGATTTAGCGTCAGAAAATAAGATTCGACGGTAATAATTTAAAATAAGTTGACATATAAAATGTAAAATATTATCTCTTACAAAGTCCGCAAAAATCCGTCACTAATTTGCAATAGACATTTCCGCTGTTAAAACTCTGCCACTATATACAGCTTTTCTTTTAGTGAAACTCGGTTATAGATGGAGAAGAGTATCGGTGAGAGATTGTGTTTTATCTTCTTGGTATGTTTGTCTTTTGGTGAGACTAGTTTTGGAGTTGGATGTTTTTAACACTTCATCGGCGGGTAGGGGCTTTTCCTGAACACATTGGTGGAGTGCAGTGGGCGATGGTTGTGCTGGAGCTCATTGGGATAACATTTAAGCTTATTTGGTAGAAGGTAGAGGATGGTTTGGTACCATCGGTGTTGGTAATGATGATTGATATATTATCGATGTAGAGTGTTAAATTTTGGGATACAATATGGTAGAATTGAAGTGGATGGAAGTAACTTCGTGTCAGAGAAGACGGCTTGCAAATTGGAGCAAATCGGAGCATGTAGGAAGAAACTGTGGTTGAAGAGGTGAAGGAGAGCTGGAAGCTTCAGTACAGATGTCTGAAGTCCTTGGTCAGACGTCTATGACTAATATTTTCCTGAGAGTCTGGATAGACATCTAACCATGGGGGTCAGATGTCTGTGGTTACAAGGAATTTTTCCCGAACCCTCAAAAAAACGTTTGACCTCTTTTAATAATACGCCTTAGGCGATTTCAAGCTGAAATATTGCAGGCTAATTTGTGAAGCTCCAGGGGAAATTTGGGAAATGCTACATACTGTCCTCTTCCTATATAAGTTATTCTCAGAACCGAAAGGGTAAGAGACCAGAAAAAAGATTAAGATCTAGGTTTGTTTAAATTAGGGTTTTGGCAACCCTAATCTTCTTCAATTCTCATCTCCACAAAATAAAAAATTTATGGTGAATTTGATCATTGTAATGAATCTCTTGTACTCTTCTATTGGTATTAATAAAAGATTTTTTTTCAAAGTGGACGTGCACTGACAAGACGTTAATGGAACCACTTTAAATTCCTGTGTGATTTACTTTTCATTATTACTTCTTTATTTATCTTGTTTTATGAATATGTGATTAGTTATTAGATTATGTTGATATTGTTTTGATATATTGACTGGTTATTTTTGCACGTTTACCACGATCTAGTCTTCTTCTAGGTTAGGGGTTTTGATTTGAGCGTCTTGAATCGAAATTCTCCACAACAAGAGTAAGATAAAACACTATGGAACTATATGTCTTTCCTCTTATTTCTTCATTTTATGTATTATTTATCTAGATATATGTGTTAGTGCAATTGTCAGGTTAGCCAACCTTATGCCATGAACGAGACGGAGATTCCTTTAGTGACAGTGACTTGTCGAGTAAGATGTACTCACACAGGAACCCATTAGTGATTTTATCTATGTTAGTTAAGTCGAGGTGCATCGTATTATGGTGGAAAATGAGAGTTTAATGAACATTTTATTTAAGGACTCATTTGATAGAATAATGTTTTTAATGGAAGATGGTGTACCCTATAGTTAGAGACCACGTGGTTTCACTAAAGATGACACAATGTCCTTCAGCAAGTTGTACTTATTTGTTGGGATAGGATCCTATCCCTAATATGTCATCCAAAATAAGATTTTGGTCTCGATGGATGAATTGTTGTCGTGCATCACCTTTCTAGGGTTACCAACCCATATGGCTTATATGTAGTACCAGCTCATTCATTCCTAACCATGAAGTTCTAGACAACAATTGGAGTAGTAGTGGTGGAAGGAAATTAGGACATAGATAGTTATAGCTATGTGGTATAATTAAGGAGAACATGCAGTGGTGGAAGGAAACTATGCAGAGGCCACATTTTGCACCAAGAATTCTACCGCATATCAAAGCCATTAAAGGAGAGTCCTCCATTCAGGTCAATGACAACAATGATACTGAATATAGAGACAGAGAGGAGGAGGCCATTACAGATATCAAAGCAGCGATAGAGTTAGTAGAGATGGACAATAATGACACAAAGAGCCTTATGAAGATTTGGGTCCATATTAGAGCAGAACCTTAAGGTGAAGCTAATGGGATTGCTACGAGTAACCAAGATGAGTTTGCATGGTCCCACACAGACATATGCAAAATCTCTCCCTTGATTGCTTGTCATTCCTTCCTAAAGATTGTTTCCTGCACTACTGGATTGACTAGATAATAGATTGAGCTGGAGAGAATAAGTTTCTACATTTTATGGACACTTATTCTAGATACAACTAGACTCTAATGCATATCCCTAATGAGAAGCACACTAGCGTTATTATTTCTTTGGGCTCTACTGCTACATGGTCATGTCATTTGGGTTTAAGAATGTAGACACAACATACTAAAACTTGGTTAATAAGATTTTTACTGAACTAGATTATGAAGACTATGAATATATATGATGACAAAATGCTTATAGAATCAATAGAAGGCTGAAGATCATATATCACACTTAGAAGAAATGTTTTAAATCCGGCAAAATTTAGAGTGAAGCTAAATCTTCTTAAATGTTCTTATGTGGTAACTTTTAGAAAGTTCTTAGGGTTTATTGTGCATTCTAGTGGAATCAAATATGGCGTGAACATGTCTAGGCTTTAGAAGGCGTCAAAATCCTTAAAACTCAAAAGAAGTTACAAAGCCTAAATGGGAAAGTAACAATTTTAAGCAAGTATATATCCTAGGTGATGCATAAGTGCAATCCTATTGTTAAAGCATTAAGAAAGAGAAAGGTGAATTCATATGGATAGGCGAATGCCTTGATTACTTCTTGAACTTATTAAAACATTTGAAAGATGCCATCAGTTCTTTTAACTTCAGTTAAAGGAAAAGACCTTTATTTATATTTGTTAGATCGCTTTACAACTTGAGTATGATAGTAGTTCTGAAGAGGATTGGGTGTAATATTTGGTATATTATCTAACTGCATCCTAGAAGTTAAATCAATATTTGTAATCGCACCGCATTTAAGTGCTTGTTGACTAGTCTACGAGCTAAGTTTGCATTTGGGAAACTTACCAAATGTTGTATTGAGCTAATCTAGTATAAAAAAAACCTATCATGCACGAACATTGATCAAATGATGAGTATTGCCATACTTTAATGTTGAATTCATCATTTTGTACAATGAAGTAAAGCCTTAAGAGGAAAACGCCATAATATGGCGAGTGTATGTAGATGAATCGTCAACCGATGATGACTTTATTGTAGGAGAAATATTATTAACGCTTCAAGAAAAGAAGCTAAATTATGCAATAAAGCCCTGATTCGACGCAACAAACAATGAAGCAAAATATGAAACTTTAATAACAGGGTTAGAGATAGTAAAGGAGTTGAGAATGGGGTCGTTTTGCATGCATAGTGATTCGCAATTGGTCACGAACCAAATGCTATGAAAATTTCATGTTAAAGGAGATTGATTGAAATCTAATCAGGAGGAAGTGAATATCTTACTTAATGGTATAGAGAACTATATAATCAAGAATATACGTCGGAAGGAGAATCAAGATGCGAATGTGCAAGCAAAATTAGCCAGTTCAGGGGATAGGTCTCTATTGGATTCATACCTACTAAAGATCTACATTTCCCTAATTTCAAGGAGACAAATGTGGTTCTGGCTATCATTGAAGAGGAGACGTGGCTAGGATCATTAAAGAAAGGCATGTTACCAGATAACCAAATGTAGTAAGGCATATCATATGAAAGGCTCCCCGCTTCATCATTTGGGAAGGTGTGTTGTATCAGAGAGGATTTTATAATCCATTGATAAATTGCTCCTCTTGGAAAGGAAGTGTAATGACCCACTTTTTTACTAACTCTATTAAACAATAATTTATAGATAATATCAGCAATTAACTGAATTGAAAAAAATTGGATTTAAATTTTTGAGAATTTGTTTTAACTCGTGTAAAAACAAGAATTAACTTAAGTAAAATTTTAGGTTGCTTCATAGAGAAGGAAACAAAAGGACATATTCATTAAATGAAAGATTTAACAATTATGGTCTAAAGATCAAAAACTATAAATGAGAAATATTTGTTTGTACAAGGATTTGCAATTAAAATCTGTGAAGTACACAACCATTAATAACTTAGATTGCTTGGAAACTAAGTTTAGCTTTTTATTTAAAAACATTTAGTACATGTGCTTGTACATATATATGTACTTCTATTTACTGGCCATGCATTGCATTTGGAAGGAAATCAAACAAGTATACTAAGCATACATTCCTTTCCAATCAAATTAAAGCATCCTAAAATCATTCCATCTGTTGTTTTCTTTCCCTACAAACATTAAATGCCAAACAATATTTTATACTTATTTCCATCTATAAATATACACCTAGACCCTATTAATTCATTCATAAATAATTCGAACTAAAACTCAAAGAAAAATCTAAAGAAAACCCTAAGCAAAAATTAAAAGACAGAGAGTAAAAATGGTGAGTAAACTTCACTTGTATTTCCATCTAAAACTATCCCCTGATTATTATACTGAATGATATATATATATATATATATATATATATATATATATGTGTGTGTGTGTGTGTGTGTGTGTATGCATGTTTATGGATCTGTTGTATCACGTATAAATAAAATATTTGGGTTGTATGTTGAATGGAGACACTGTAGGTATTTTCTCAAGCCTGTACATTAATAGGTGCTTAAGTTTTTCCATCTCCTGTTGATTTAAAAATCTATAACTTAAATTCCAATGAGTTATTTAACTTAAGTTCTACATGAAAGTTGTTCTTTTATATCTCTAACATATTGTAAAAATGGTTTCAATTTAAATGAAGATTTATATTTTTAGATATATGAAAATATCAGTAAAGAGTTTTAAAACTCAAATTTTCAGTCACCTTAATTTTTTAATTCAAGTATATGATTGTGTTCGTATTTGGAAACCATGAATTTTAGTGGTTATATCACAATTTTTAGCATTGTGGTTGATGGGATTTTCTAAATTAATCATAAAATCGATGAAGGGCAATTTCCGGCCGCGACAGCGACGAGGAGTTATGGCGTGGGTACTGGAGCGACATGGAGAAAAATAGATCATGGGAAAATACTGAATAAATTTTCTATAGCTTTATTTGAGCAAACAAGACTGAACTAGGAATTTTGGTCATTTTTTATAGCCTCTGGTTCATGGCCGAACTGCCCCACCATGGAGGGGAGATGGGCATGTGTAACACCCCACGTCCGTTAGTGTCACTCACAAAGGGAATGCACTAAGTTCTGTGGAGCATTTTGGGTAAAAGATGCAGATAAATTACAAGACAGACAAATATTAAACAGCGGAAAATAGAACTTTGCTTTATTGATAAAATAGTTTGTACAAGATTCTTTTACAATATCAGAGTATCATTTGTCTTTACAAAATAAAGAAGCATAAAACAACATTTTATATTCCCCAATGTAGCAAGAGCCAGCCATAGCATCTGAAAGAGAATCCAAGGACGACTTCGTCAAATCTTCAAGCTGGGGAAAGAGCAACGGTCCAATCTAATCCTGAGTTATACTATTCCCTCCTCAACTACCTGGGGGGGGGGGGGGGGACGGAAGAAAAGAATCGAAAGAAAAACAGAGTCAAACATAAAGCCTGAGTAAGTCAGTAACTTCTAGCATGTGAACAGGGAAAAATGAAACGACATGAATTAACTGAATACAAGACAATACCATGATGATAGGGCCAACAGGATAAGATAAGATTACCACAAGATATACTAAGGCAAGATAAACTGGATATACTTTAATACTTTCTCTGCTTCGCTATTACCTTATTATTCTGGTTTCTATATCTCTGCACCGCCTAACTAGTGTCCCTACTAGTAATGATTACGTGATCCCAATCCCTGTAGTTTCCGTCGCCTTCAGTCATCCATTTATTATTTAATTACCTAGATCTAATCTAGGGTTTTCTATCAAGTGCCTTCTAGATTCAACTAGAACTTACGCTATTTTTCTGAATGCTTCTTGGATTCAGGGTTTATGCCACCTTGTTCCAAACTAGGGATTATGCTACCTGTCGAACGATGCCCTTTAGTCTAGGACACACCACCTAGGGTGGTACATGTTCCTAGACTTTTCCCACGCATGTATCGCGAATCGTTATTGCTTGTCTAGATGCACATGTCCAGTAATGTGCAGTCTGAGTTCTACTGTCAGGGCTACTCTAGAAATACGAAACTCGGTCGGGAGCTTTCAATATCTGCCGATGCAGATACTAAGGTCTGTTTTTCCAGTGGCTATGGTCCCACTCGACCCCTCCCTCAACTAATGGAAGGCCACCCTTGTAAAATGAGAACTGTACGAAGGCCCCTATCTGCCCCACTAATTCTATGGCCAACAACACCCCGCAACTGTTTGCGAACAAATTATGCAATTGTAAACAACTGTAAAATTCGTTCGTCTTTCCTAAACAACAAGGATTGTTGTAGAGGGTGTCGAACTCTGGGACCAAAAATATTTTAATTAATAAATCCAATCAAGTTATCCCTAACTTTTGATTGGTTGAAAACAAAGAAAATAGCAAAATTAAATAAAAGAGAGTTTTAACAATAAGTGAAAGCAATTAGGGGATAATGACATAGATCAGATTCATAATCATCAATAGCCAAAAGATTAACCAGATCTAATACACGTTTCTGTCACAAACATGAATCAACGATAATAGGTTTTTAGAAACAAATATGTAAATAACGACAAGCATAGCCTATGCAGGAGCTTAGCTCTACAACCATAGACTATCAGGACAGATTTACTAATTAATTTCTAAAAACCCTAAAATTAGATCTAGATCTGATAAACGTTAGATCGAACACGAATATACCCTGTGAAGGAGCATAGCTCTTAAACGACACAGGATATTAAGGTTCAGATCTAACCCTTGGTTCAGCTCTAGATCTATATACATGAATTCCTCATCCTTTGGCTATGTGATTCATATTGAATCATACTATCAGCGTCATCACCCCCTAATAAAAGGGAATTAGCTAGACATAGCTAAAGAAGAAGAAAAACGGAAATTAAATAACAAGAACATAAATAAAACTAAAACTAAATAGAAAAGAGGGAGAAGAATGATTTTATTCCAAGAAGAGAATTACAGAATAAAACCCAATGTGTTTTTCAATGAATGAGATACAAGGTATTTATAGCTGATATGACAAAGGCTAGCTAGCTAATTACATAATGTGGGACTAAAGAAATAACCCAAATAATACATAAGCCAGTGTGAACGCAGCTTTAGAGTGAGTGGTTTAGCAAATAGGCTAGTGTGAACGCAACATGAGTAAGAGGCCTTCCAAATGAGCTAATGTGAATGCAGTTTGAGTCTTTATTGAGCCAAATCTTCTTAACTGAAGTATAATTGCAACCGTTCTTCAAGCTTAAGATTCTTCGAGCTTTAGCAATTTTAAACTTCACTCTTTTTAAGCAAATTCTTCATGCTTTATCCATTAAATGCTCTAAACCATGCTTCTTGTCAACAATCTGAAAATACAGCTATAAATACAAAGTATCAATTATTTTAAAGGGAAAATAAGATAAATAAGCGGATAAAATATACACATTTACGTGTATATCAAATACCCCCACACTTATCTTTTTATTCGTCCTCGAATAAACTAAACTATGATATGTCACACTTTCGTAGGAAACACGATTGCATTTAGCGTATGCAACAAGCCGTTAAACCTCTGGGTGTCCCCAGTAGGACGAGTGTTGTCTCGTGAGGGTTTTCAGCGGATACTACCCACAAAATCCAAAGCGTCTTATGTACGCGGATTAATCAAACAATATATTTAAGGTCTTTCACATTCCAAGGATTTCACCTAACTTGAATAATAACGGTTTAGCCCCAAATTGTCCATCCCATAATTAGTGCAAAAATGAACAAAATTTTTCAAGCTGAATCGTAATTCCTTGATAACACTGTAATTGTCTTGAAGGTTAAGAGCGTGGTGTCAACCAAAGTTCTACACATCGACAATGTGCACCCAATCATTTCTTTATTCAATTTTTTTTTTTGAATAATTTTGCACCAATGTAACTGTAATGTATTGGATATGAGTTATGCATAGATGAAGGAAAATTTTGTAAGTTCTAAAAATATTCTAGATAAGAGGGCAAGTGTATTAGTTGAACTTCAAATTACAAAAGATAAAGTAATACTAAGGCACATATGAACATTTTTATTTCCTTTCATCTCTTCTACTACAATCCTTACTTCCAAGTACAGTAGAATGGATGTGGATGGAATGGAATTGAATGCTTTTATAGTCAAGAATGATGAATGACTATTTTATTCAGAGAGACTCTCTCTTTATTTCATTTTTTTTTTCTTTTTTTTTTTCATTTCTTTTCCCTTTTCTTCTTTTTTTTCATTTTTTTTTCTTTTGCATGATGAATGATGAGTGGAGATGGAATAGAATGATACCGTACATTATTTCATTTGATTCCTCCTTTACTAAACCAACACTTCATGAAAGGAAAGTTTTGTGCCCTAGTTACTCTACTTCTATAAATCTAATTCAACACACAAGTCTGGATTGTTGTTATACAAAAAGCTGAAAGGAATGATAAGCAAAGTTTCGTAAGATAGATAACCCATATAAAATAAGATGTGGTATATGGTTATCCTACCTTAAAACAAGTACGGAGTGGGTGGTGTAATATCGGTATAAAAAGTGACGTTTCTGAACCTTTGAAAATAAATCAGTACAAGGTTCTTAAGTATACCAATATAAGAAAAACTTGTCGAAACATGGATGTAATTCGACTAAAACTTGGGTTTGAATAATGTGAGGTATCGAAGAAGAACGCTACAATGAGTCATTTCTCCTTAATTGGGCCAAGTGGATTTTAGAACTTACGATTTTGAAAATTTGAGTGGAAAAGAAAATATTATGCATGAAAACGAACTCAGAAAATCCAACAAATGTAGGTGCAAAATCATTTTTATTTCTTGATTTTTTTTTTTTTTTTTTTGATTATTTTTACTTGCACATTCTAACACGTATAACAAGGGTTGAAACGCTTACTCCAGAACACGACTAACGTCTGCACAGTCTCAAGCTAGCATCTTAAAAAGACACATTATGATTCAATGAATAAATAATGTTCATTCCCATCACCCAACAATTCAACTTATCAAACAAGAACCAAGGTGTTATTTATGAATTTAAGTTAATCCTTGTTCAATGAATGACCTACTTCATAAAATTTGATTGCTGATGTAATGTAAATTCCCCCCCACACTTGAGTGTGACTGTGTCCTCACAGTCTTAATCAGACATATCTTAGTGAAAGGGAAAAACAAATAAGAGAATATTTACATATGTACAAAAGAGGGTTAGTGCGTCTTACCGGATGTAATGTGGCTCATGGAGGACCATGAGCTCTTCCTCTTGGTTGGGTATTGGTTCCAAGTAAGGTTTAAGGCGTTGACCATTTACCTTAAAGGATGATCCATCAGTTGGATTCTCAATTTCTACCGCACCATACGGAAAAACAGTCCGTACAGTGTAAGGTCCTGTCCATCTAGATTTTAGCTTACCCGGAAATAGATGCAGTTTTGAGTCATACAACAGAACTTTTTGACCTGGCATGAAGGTTTTACGTAAAATTGATTTATCATGAAAAACTTTTGTTCTGTCCTTGTAAATTCGTTCATTTTCATAGGCATCATTTCGAATTTCATCAAGTTCATTAAGTTGAAGCTTCCTATGTTCACCTGCTTGCTCTAAATCAAGATTCAAAGTTTTTATTGCCCATAACGCCCTATGTTCTAGTTCAACTGGCAAGTGACATGGCTTACCAAAAATCAACCGATAAGGGGACATACCTAAGTTTGTTTTAAAAGCAGTGCGGTAAGCCCAAAGAGCGTCGGTTAACTTTAGGGACCAATCTTTACGATTTCGATTCACAGTTTTCTCAAGGATCTGTTTAATCTGCCTATTCGATACCTCAACCTGCCCACAAGTTTGAGGATGGTAAGGAGTGGATAACTTGTGGGTTATCGAATACTTTCTCATGGGGGCTTCAAAAGAACGATTACAGAAATGTGTCCCGTTGTCGCTGATTATTGTGCGCGGTGTGCCAAACCTAGAAAAGATGTTTTCTTTTAAGAAGCGCACAACAACCTTATTGTCGTTCGTTTTGCATGGAATAGCTTCAACCCATTTAGAAACATAGTCAACAGCCAAGAGAATATAAATGTTCCCAAAAGAATTAGGGAAGGGTCCCATGAAGTCTATACCCCACACATCAAAAATTTCGACCTCTAGAATGGGGTTTAGGGGCATCATATTCCGTTTAGAAATTTTCCCTAAGAATTGACATCGATCACAAGTTTTGCAAAATTCGTATGCGTCTTTGAAAAGGGTGGGCCAGTAGAAACCCGATTGGAGAACCTTTTCGGCTGTCTTTTTGGGACCGAAGTGACCACCACAGGCTTGGTCATGATAGAAAGAGAGGACACTGTGAATTTCAGTGTCGGGAACACACCTTCGAATGATTTGATCGGGACAATACTTGAAAAGATAGGGGTCGTCCCAATAAAAATGTTTCACTTGGGAAAAGAATTTGTGTTTATCCTGCTTAGACCAAGAAGAAGGGGTCTGCTTAGTGACTAAGTAGTTGACAATGTCAGCAAACCAAGGATCAGTGGATAGAGAAAACAGCTGTTCATCAGGGAAATTCTCGTTGATCGGAAGAGAAGAAGATGGGGCATTTGGAAGACGAGACAAGTGGTCCGCAACAACGTTGTCGGATCCTTTTTTATCCTTAATGGTAAGGTCAAATTCTTGAAGTAGAAGGATCCAACGAATGAGACGAGCCTTAGCATCCTTTTTAGAGAAAAGGTACCTAAGTGCGGAATGATCGGTATAAACCGTGATGTGTGAGCCAACTAGATATGGCCTTAATTTTTCTAGAGCGAAAACAACTGCTAAAAGTTCTTTTTCAGTGGTCGTATAGTTGATTTGAGCATCGTTCAAAGTCTTACTCGCATAGTAAATGATGTGAAGAATCTTATCGATACGTTGTCCTAAGACAGCGCCAACAGCGAAATTCGAGGCATCGCACATGATTTCAAAAGGCATCGTCCAGTTGGGAGAGCAAATGATAGGAGCAGAGACAAGTTCATTTTTAAGATGCTCAAAAGATGAAATGCACTCGGAATTGAAGTCGAAAGGAACATCCTTACCAAGAAGGTTAGTCAGAGGTCGAGTGATTTTGCTGAAATCCTTTATGAAGCGACGATAGAAGCCAGCATGACCTAAAAAGGATCGGATGTCCTTAACAGATTTGGGAATGGGAAGATTAGAGATAACTTCGATTTTGGCTTTGTCAACTTCAATTCCTTTGTTAGAGATGACATGTCCCAAAACAATGCCATGTTTAACCATGAAGTGACACTTTTCCCAATTAAGCGTTAAGTGTTTCTCTTTACAGCGATTAAGAACAAGATCGAGATGACGTAAACACTCAGAGTAAGAATCACCAAATATGGAAAAATCATCCATGAACACTTCCAAAAATCGCTCGATCATATCAGAAAAAATGCTAATCATGCACCTCTGAAAGGTTGCAGGTGCATTACAGAGACCAAAAGGCATACGTCGGTACGCAAATGTACCAAACGGACAAGTGAAAGTGGTTTTCTCTTGGTCCTCAGGAGCGATAGGGATTTGATTATAGCCCGAGTACCCATCAAGGAAACAGTAGTACTCATGACCCGCTAGTCGTTCTAACATTTGATCGATAAATGGCAGAGGGAAATGATCCTTACGTGTTGCAGCGTTAAGTTTCCTATAGTCAATGCAAACACGCCAACCAGTCTGGGTGCGGGTTGGGATAAGCTCGTTAGCTTCATTTTGGATCACGGTAATCCCTGATTTCTTAGGTACGACATGAATCGGACTAACCCATTGACTATCAGAAATCGGGTAGATGATTCCATTGTCAAGGCATTTAAGGATTTCAGCACGAACTGCTTCTTTCATGATAGGGTTTAGTCGACGTTGGGGATCACGAGTGGGTTTGGCATCATCTATAAGGTGGATTCGATGTTGGACTATCGAAGGACTAATCCCCTTAATATCAGCCATGGACCAGCCAATTGCCTCCTTATTTTTCTTAAGGATGGGAAGGAGCAATTGTTCCTGCTCTAAAGTAAGGTCAGAAGCGATAATGACTGGAAAAGTTTCATTTTCTCCTAAGTAAGCATACTTAAGATGACTGGGCAACACTTTGAGTTCAGATTTTAGGGATGACTCAACCGAAGAAATTGGTTGAGGAATAGGCTCAGTTATGAGTGGCTCGACAGGAATTGAGTCAGAGACATTTTCAGAGATATCTTGAAACAAATTTTCGTAATTAGGCTCAATGTCAGTGTTCAAATGGTCGAGCTCAGGTTCATTATCGTGGACAGCATGGATTTCAGAAAATTGGTCCACATAAGAGGCAGGAGAGTTTTCAGTTCTGAAGATATTCAGCTCGACAGTCATGTTACCGAAAGAAAGTTTCATAGACCCATTTCTACAGTTGATAAGCGCATTAGAGGTTGCTAAGAAGGGTCGTCCTAGAATCAAAGGGATCTGGTTTGCAGGATTGCTTACCTGTTGAGTTTCTAAGACAATGAAATCAACTGGAAAGATGAATTCGCCAATTTTGATCAACACATCCTCGATTTCTCCCACAGGTTTCTTAATTGAACGGTCAGCAAGCTGAAGGGTAACCTTGGTGGGCTTCAATTCTCCTAGCCCTAATTGGCGATAGACGGAATATGGAAGCAAGTTAACACTAGCACCTAAGTCTAGCAAGCATCTATCGATTTTCTTGTCCCCAATAGTACATGATATTGTGGGGCAGCCAGGATCTTTGTATTTCACTGGCATCGATTGGGACAAGACTTCGCTTAGAGTTGCCGCTAGAAACACTTTCTTAGGTACATGTGTATGACGTTTTTGAGTGCACATATCTTTTAGAAATTTAGCGTACTGTGGAACTTGTTGTATAATATCTAAAAGAGGAATGTTCACTTTAACTTGCTTAAATATTTCAAGGATCTTTTCTACCTGGTCCGTCTTTTTTCTAGGTCGGAGTCTATGAGGAAATGGAGCAGACAACTCAGTAGGTTGAGCTACTTGAGTTTGAGGATGGGCCTGATTAGAATTGGGCTCGATGTTTTGATCCGAGATGGTCGAATTTTCTGTTGGGTTTTGAATATCGTCTGGTAAATCATTTGGGTCGACCACATGGTTGTCAATCTTCTTGCCAGATCTAAGAGTCGTGACAGCATTCAATTGACTAACGTTCGAGTCTTGAATGATGTGAATTTGGTTAGGGTTTGAAGTCTATCCTCTAGGGTTTTGGATGGGTTGACTTGGAAACGTACCCTTTTCCCTTTCACTTAATCTAGTGTTAAGTTGAGACATTTGTTTTTGAAGTTCACTCATTTGTTGAGTCGTGGTTTGCATGTGTGAAGTCAGTAAGTTATGAAGATTGGTATTTGATTGGACATTTTGAATTGTTGCTTTACCCAATTCTTCGAGAGTTTTCTCAAGTGATGTCAATCGTTTATCATCTTGGGGAACAAAAGATTGTTGCGCTTGATTTTGAGGGGTTGGCGCAGGATTTTGGAATTGACTTTGTTGAAAGGGAGGATTCGAGGTATTATTCGAAAATGGTTGAAAAGGAGGTCGAACCAAATTCGAAGTTGCATTGTTTTGGGCCCAAGAGAAGTTAGGATGGTTTCTCCAACCTGGATTGTAAGTTGGGGAGAATGGATCGTTCCTAACTTTATTAAATGCGTTGAGTTGTTCTAACGAATGTGGGCATTGGTCAGCAATGTGGTTAGGATCGTTACATTTGTAACATGAGGGCTGAGACGCTTGAGCTTGGTTTGCTTGAGTTGATGAAATGACATTATCAAATTTGGTTAACATTGCGTCTATTTTCGCTTCTAAAGCCGTTGAGGATCCTACCGAATGAGCGTTTGATCGGGAATAAATTGATTTCTCATTAGATCTTTCCCATTGAGCTGATTTTTCGGCCAAATCTTCGAGAAATTTCCAGGCGGCATCGTGATGTTGGGCTAGAAAATTTCCTTGGCACATTGATTCGAGCATAGTTCGAGAGTTATTTTCTAGTCCATCGTATAAAATTTGACAAAGAGTCCATTTTTCGAAATTATGATGTGGACATTTGACTAGAAGCTCTTTGAATCTTTCAAAATATTTTGCAAAGGATTCACCCCCAAATTGACGAAAATTGACGATTTCATTTCGAATTTTAGATGTTTTTTCCAGAGGGTAAAATTTCTTTAGAAAAATGTTTACAAATTCACCCCCAAGTTCCAATCGTATTTGAAGGCAAGCTATACAACCATTTCTCAGCATAATCAGTAAGTGCAAATGGAATTAACCTAAGTTTGATTCCATCGTCACTTAATTGTTGAAATTTCATGGTTGCACAAACTTGTTCAAATTTGGTCAAGAAAATATAAGGATCATCACGTTCAAGATTGCCAAATTTTGGAAGAGTATTTATGTGATTCGAATGAATTTCAAAATGGTTACCCGTTGGGGCGGGCAATATGATGCAGGAAGGAATAGAAACTCGCTCGGGAAAGTACCTATCCATAAGAGTTCGAGGGGGAGTTTCTTCGGCCATGGTGAAAGGGGTGTTTGTTCGGACTAAACGATTAGTAGAAGGATCACGGATCCAACTACGCATGCACTAGAGAAAAGAATAAGGGAAGACGAGAAAAACAAATTTGAGCGATTTTTTTTTTTTTTTAAATGAACCTAATGCAATTTACAATTTCTAGAATTATATAATGACGGTTTGATTTATTTCAACAAAAGACTTCTCAGCCAGTTAACGGACAGGAGTTATCGGTGCACCAGGAATCACCCTAGCAATGCAGCCGAAGGTTTAAGTACCTTCAGAGGAACAACCGATATAATATTTACGAATCACCGTAATATTTATAAACAGTTATTACTCTGCCGTAGTCTAGACACCGAGAAATAATCCGTTAGAACTAAACCAAATTGTCAAAATATAATGAAGTCCTTAGAAAATAAAAACAAAGCTAAGATGAATGCAAATTTTTGTTTTTTTTTTTTTTGTTTTAATCAGTCACAGAATGAACAGTCTCAGAACAGTCACAGAACAGTCAATTGCAGAGATAAAATAAAAAAAACAGATTTTTTTTTTTACAAGCAAGCCGATGCCCTGCAGAAGAGTTTTACAAGCAATGTCTATATATATTTTTATTTGCAGCAGCGGTCCCTGTAGAGATAGAAAATACTCACCTTGATCGGCAGTCCGTCCAGTGCAGTTGAGTCGCGCTAGCGCATCCACACCCCACTTGGTGTGCAACCGCTCGAACACTGAATAGTCCGCTGCTTGTTTGTTGTTGTCGCCTCCTATTAATTGCCTGACTGCGCTGCGGCACGGGTTCGGGCTAGGAGCCCGAATTTTTTTTTTTTTTAAGGCCTTTTTCTAATTTCCACTGTACCTGCTTTTGAAAATTTTCTCCTTTTTTTTTTTTTTTTTTTTTTTTTTTGAGAAAGCAAGTATATGAAAAAGCAAAAGACTAACTAAAAAAAAATTGAAAAATAAAAATAAAATAAATAAATGAACTAATTTAAGACAAGCTTGCAAAAAATAAACAAGGGCTGAACTAATCAAAAAGAAGAACTACGCTCAACATAATTCAAACTTAAGTCGCTCAACCAAGCTTATGATTCAAGAACGAGCACTTTTTTATGTCTATACCACAAATAGCCTCTTCGAAAATCAAAACAACGAAGTCACTAAAATTCTCACACCCAAGTCAACTCGCCCCTTTTTCTATTTTCAAAACAGAAGGTAACGCCACAATGGAAAAGAGAAACAAATAAATTTTCAACTCAATTAAAGATTGTTGCGTGGAGTTTGGTTATTTTACAGTATGGGAAGGGAATGGTTTGAGGCTATATGCTGGCAGAAGTCCTGGTTTCGTTGATTCACTGCTGGGTGGAGAAGATGAATTAGGAGAGGAGAATGAAGGCAGATGTTGTTTGCTTGCAGAAATGATTTGCGGTTGTAGAATTTGTGAAGGTGTGTGAGGAATTGTTTGGTGAACTTGTGACTGCGGTAGAAGTTTGTGATGGTTGATTTCAATTGGTGTTGCAGTGAAGGTTGATTTGAAGAATGTTCGATGGTCAGAGGAGCTGCAGGTTTGTATGTCGATGAAGTGGTGTCGGAGAATTGATTTTGACAGTTGGTTTTGGTGTATGGATTTTGGGAGTTTTTTTGTGAAGGTGTTGAACTGACTGAATGCAAATGGTTTGTGAACGTGGGTGTTGAGTTGTGACTTTGGTGAAGGCTAGAGTATGGCAGGCTGATGAGTTTGATTTTTGATAGATGCTAGTTGTGCGGGTATGAATTGGGGAGTTTGAGGCTGATAGTTGCGGTCGTTTGTGGTCAGGAGGTTGAAGGTGAGATTGCAAAGGGTAAAGTTTGGTGTTGGTGGTTTAGAGGTTTGGATCTCTGAGGATGTGAACTTGCGGCTTTGATGAAGAAGGCAAAGAAGAGAAGTTTTGGGAAGAAATAAATTTTTTTTTTTATGAAAATTGTAAAAGAAAAGAAATTTATAGAAAATCGAAAAGAAATAAATGAAAGAAAAGGGAGGGAATTTGCAGAGAAAACAGGAAAGAGATCAAACAGAAAATTTGCAATTTTTTTTTCTTAGAAAAAGAAATGTAAAGATGGGAAAAGGAATAAGAAAGGAAACAAATCAAAAAAAAAAAATGCAATTCTTTTTTTTTTCTTGGTAGGAAGATTACAGTGTCATTGACTAACGCCAAATCAAACCAATCAAGATTTTTTTTTTTCTATCTATGCTAGAAAATAAGACGGAACAAAATAAAATAAAAAAATATTTTTTTTTTGTTTTTTTTTATATGAAGAAAAATAAAAAATAAGAAAATTATAACTCGAAGGATTTAAAAATAAAAATTATTTTGGTCCCCGGCAACGGCGCCAAAATTTGTTTGCGAACAAATTATGCAATTGTAAACAACTGTAAAATTCGTTCGTCTTTCCTAAACAACAAGGATTGTTGTAGAGGGTGTCGAACTCTGGGACCAAAAATATTTTAATTAATAAATCCAATCAAGTTATCCCTAACTTTTGATTGGTTGAAAACAAAGAAAATAGCAAAATTAAATAAAAGAGAGTTTTAACAATAAGTGAAAGCAATTAGGGGATAATGACATAGATCAGATTCATAATCATCAATAGCCAAAAGATTAACCAGATCTAATACACGTTTCTGTCACAAACATGAATCAACGATAATAGGTTTTTAGAAACAAATATGTAAATAACGACAAGCATAGCCTATGCAGGAGCTTAGCTCTACAACCATAGACTATCAGGACAGATTTACTAATTAATTTCTAAAAACCCTAAAATTAGATCTAGATCTGATAAACGTTAGATCGAACACGAATATACCCTGTGAAGGAGCATAGCTCTTAAACGACACAGGATATTAAGGTTCAGATCTAACCCTTGGTTCAGCTCTAGATCTATATACATGAATTCCTCATCCTTTGGCTATGTGATTCATATTGAATCATACTATCAGCGTCATCACCCCCTAATAAAAGGGAATTAGCTAGACATAGCTAAAGAAGAAGAAAAACGGAAATTAAATAACAAGAACATAAATAAAACTAAAACTAAATAGAAAAGAGGGAGAAGAATGATTTTATTCCAAGAAGAGAATTACAGAATAAAACCCAATGTGTTTTTCAATGAATGAGATACAAGGTATTTATAGCTGATATGACAAAGGCTAGCTAGCTAATTACATAATGTGGGACTAAAGAAATAACCCAAATAATACATAAGCCAGTGTGAACGCAGCTTTAGAGGGAGTGGTTTAGCAAATAGGCTAGTGTGAACGCAACATGAGTAAGAGGCCTTCCAAATGAGCTAATGTGAATGCAGTTTGAGTCTTTATTGAGCCAAATCTTCTTAACTGAAGTATAATTGCAACCGTTCTTCAAGCTTAAGATTCTTCGAGCTTTAGCAATTTTAAACTTCACTCTTTTTAAGCAAATTCTTCATGCTTTATCCATTAAATGCTCTAAACCATGCTTCTTGTCAACAATCTGAAAATACAGCTATAAATACAAAGTATCAATTATTTTAAAGGGAAAATAAGATAAATAAGCGGATAAAATATACACATTTACGTGTATATCAGCAACCACAACTAGATAGCAAGTATGTGGTCCGTATGAGTCCTCCAGCCTTCCCGTTTCACGTGTCTCGCTTGACTGAAGATGGTAGGTAGACGACGAGTTGCTATCACATGGCTTCCGTCTTCTCGCCGAATCACGCTGGTCCATCCTAGTCTTTTGGTTGCCATATATTGCAACCAAGGCATACCCTTGGCTCTTCTACCGCAGACCTTAACCTCTGTGCGCCCAGGCGGATCATCTACAGCCTCACAGAGGGATACCAAGAGTACCCTCACGTCCCCTCGAAGCCTCGGGCTTCGTATCCCAATTCGTTGGAGTCTTCTTTAAAATCAGATGGACGTCCGCTCCTTCGTATTATACTAAGAATTACTACTTAGTTCTACTAACTAAGGTTTACCACTTAGTTTCCAAATTCCTTGTTTTCGTAACTAAGTTTTACTACTTAGTCCCCTTTTTCAACTGAGGTTTACTACTTAGTTTTCTTTCTCGCCAGGTTGGATTGGTTAAGTGTCTTTAGTCGATTCAAGCTATCTTAACCCTCTTCCCTTATCCTGTTAAACTGGTAAAGTGTTATCCCTTTATGCTTTTTACTTAACCCTATTCTTTCATCATATTCTGATGGTTAAGCGTTCAAGTTTACTTAACCCTATGGTCTAGTCCAGCTAACATATTAAATTGGCTAAGTGTATTACTTAACCCCAACCTCTAGTCTAATTAACATGTTAAATTGGCTAAGTGTATTAACTTTACTTAACCCCACCTTCTAGTGTAGTCAACTTGTTAATTTGGCTAAGTATTCCCATGGACTTAACCCTCCCATTCTTTTTCTGGCTTTAATTAATAAATTAATGCTGCAACCTCTCACATTAGACAGATATTGTTGCGGTTACTGGATGTGTCGGTCGGTTCCAGGCAGGTTTACACCGCAACTCAGTCTAACCTCGGGTTAGGCATATTCATGTTTTCCAAGTTCAAAGGGTTTTTGATTAATTTACAAATCTGGTTTTGAAAACAACCATCCCGTCCTTCGGATCAGTTAGGGATAGCCAGGGAGGGCAGGAAACTTGTATTTTCCAAACCCAAGCCTAGACACTATCCTCTCTGTCACCCTAGAACTTTCAGGTGTATGTGTTATTGAAAGAGAAAACCTTTCTTTTGTCCATATATAAATTGTCAACAATTTATCTTCAAAGTCCATTTTCCCTTTTTATATAAACTTGGCCTATACCATTTTCATTTTGTCCTGCCAACTAGTATACTTATATTCTAGGCCCAAGTCCTAACCCAACTTGCAGTTCAGGCCATTTCCTATTTCATTGCCAAAACTAGATTAAATATCCTAGTTTATAATTTATGGCCAAAACTTTACCTACATGCAAGTTACATATTTTGTGGTAAATGAACAATTTATCATTTATGACAAATTCTATAAGTAAATTTACTCCTAATTTACTTATTTCATTATTACACTTTTAATGTACATTGTCACATTTATTATTATGGCACGTTCCCTCTTATTTATCATATTTATACTTTTTGGTATGTAAATTATACCAACTTAAGTGTCACTAACCATAATTTATTCTAAACATGACAATTTCTCACAATTATGGCTAAATTCAAAATTGTGCTAATATACTTATTCCAAATCTTTAATTAACACAATTTTGATTTAACATTCCTAATTCACAGTTTATAGTAAGACTAGAATTATTATTCTAGTTTACATTTCATGCCTAAAATTTATCTTACTTGCTAATACTAAATTTAATATGTCAAACTTATCCAATTTGCATTCCTATGAACATGCCATAATACATATTCCCAATTTTTGACAATTTCCAAGTTTATAACTACATTTATGTTCATTTTCATATTTTCCCCAAATTGCATTCCCACCGTTCGTATAATCGTGATTTAACCTAGATTGTAAATAAATCTAGATTCGTAGAAAATAGGGAATGAACCAAAGATGCTATGAAAGGGGATAATAACTGGCATAAAAGGTTTGGATAACGACGTAGGTTCAAGAATATGGGTAGACCTAACTTAATAGGTAAATTCCCACGGTCTAAAACCAATAGATAGAATAGGTTCAAGAACATGGGTAGACCTAACTGAATAGGTAAATTCCCACAGTCTAAAACCAAAGAAAAACAAGGAACAGATAAAATAGATAATCGGGTTTAGACTCGATTTCATAGCCACAAAACTTAAGCAACAATTTTCCTAATTATGAATCATAGGCAAAGTTCATAGTTATAGGCAATGTTCATAGTCCAAAAGGGAAAATAATTCCCATAGTCATAAGTCATTGTCATAGGCAATGTCATAGTCATATGTTGGATGTCCCAAATCAAGGTTCATGTTCGTAATTCAAAGGCAATAGGTTCATGGTCATAGTTCTCATAATCATGATCATAGGCATAGGCATATGCTCTTTGTTCAATAGTCATAGGCCGTCAATCAAAGTCATAGTATGTTCTGGGCCATAGTCAAGAATTAGATCCAAAAACTTAAATAAACACAGATCCCAGTGAAGAGATTAGGCATTTTTCTTATATCCTTTTAATTTCATGTCACAAATAAAAATAAAACGTTCAAGTCTAGAAATAACCAACTTACAGAAATTAGATCTAGAATAGAAGAACGGCGATGCTAAGATTCGTATGTCGTTGCTCGAGGTTTGTTGATTTAGCCTTTGAATTCTTCACTTTGATTTGAATCTTCTCTTGAACAGATTTGAGCAGCATCTCCATGTCTTGAATTTATATTTTATTTTAATTATTTAAGAAAATTTAGAGTGAGGGGAAGAAGCCATGAATCTTAGCAGCATAAGGATAGAAGAGAATTGGTGCAAAGAGAATGAAGACTAGGGCTGTTTATATAGCTGCTCAAGACCTTATCGTACACGCAGCGCTGAGTCAGCATTGAACCCAGTTAAGAAAATAGTCCAGGTACGTAGATGAATCTAGCCAAACCTTATCATACACGCAGTGCTGAGTCAGCATTGGGTCCCACAAGCTATTTTGGCGTAGAAATTTGAATTTCGAATGAATTGTTTTGGCGTAGAAGTTTGATTTTCGAACTTTTGAATTTCTAGAATTTATTTAACTGTTTTATTCACATGAAATATTCTTATATGTATACAATTCCTCTAATGACCATTTTACGCGTATATATATATACGCACAACTTTCATTTTATTTTCAAAATTCAAATGATGTTGCCATATTTCATTGACTGTAGCCTTATCTTGAATTTTATCCGTATACATATATTTTTGCATATATATATATATTTATATTCTCATATGTATATATATATTTTCTTTATTTCCTTATATGTACGTTCTTATCCTTTCAAATTTTGAATTTGTATACGTACATATATTTGCATGTTCAGTTGGCCCTCTCTAAAACAAAGATAAAAAAATTATGCCGCCGCCGGGGTTCAAACCCCCGACCTCCATGCTACAAATCCAATGTCTTAACCAACTGAGCTACAGAGGCTTTTGTTAATAAGTCTTAGAACAATAATAATTATTGTTCTCTCCTTACTTCTCTTTTTCATGTTAGTTACAATACTTAAATTAAACAACTGCATGGATCTTTTTCTTTTAATTTTTCTTTTAAAAATTTATTATACTTTAATTTGAGAATCTTATTGTCACAGAATTACGGGGTGTTACATTCTCCCCCACTTAAAAGGATTTCGTCCCCGAAATCTTCAAGTTAGGAAGAATGTGTCCTACCATCCAATTACCCATCTACTCAACAATTCAATCACAGGCATTCATTGTCCTTAAAAGATTTCTAATGCTTTCATGTTCATATGCATAGTGTGTGTATATGTCTCTATCTAATGCAAAATCAGGCGGTCTACTGATTCAGTTGACCTCCTTAATGCAAATCATGTTAGTGCCATGCGTCCAATCATGCATGCAAACATCCCTAGTCATGTAAATACTACATGCGTGCACAACCATTCATCCATATGCAACGTCCATATGATATCATATCAAATTCAATTTATAAACAAATGCATATATGTAAATGCAATATGAGAGCGTCCGAACTTGATCTAGTGCCTAATACGTATGCATATGCATCCGCGAGCAACCATTTGCAACCACTTGCAACCATTCAACCATAACATGTTTCAAATACATGTTTACATCCATTGGCTTCTACCTAAGGATCGCAGATACGACCTAGAGGATATACTTTGGAAAGAGAGAAACAACTACGCGTAAAGCTCCTAAACAGAGAAATCAAGGATGCACCCTTAAGGAAAAAGGGCATGTTGCTAGTATCTAGCCTTCTTGAGCTATACTCCACTGTATCTTAACCAATTTAACTTCACGATTGTGAAGTTTCCGACCTCCAATTCCAAAATAAACAGATTTCAATCACGGTGCCAAGTATACGTACTAAGATGATTAGAGGTTTCCTTCTTATCCGTCCTGCCATAACTATAAGAGTCGAAAGGTCACTACGTGCTCTTTGGAGTGCCTACCACAACTATTCATCTCTCCCGCAAACCATCCAAACCGAACTCGACATTCCTCAAGTACAAGCCCCAAAGGCCTAAACCAATATCAGACAAGCACCCAAGGAATATCTCCCCCGAATTTAGACGATCTACGTGAGATGATATAAGAAAACTCGATAGCTATTCTCAAATCCCTACTAAAAAAATAAACTGGTCGGACCACCAATTGGATTTGAGACTCTAGTGGGATCTTTCTACTATACAAGTACTATGGTGCAGAGACCCAACTATGGAAGTGGATATGAACAAATGCGAAGTGCTAAATCCGAACAGAAAAATTAGATTCTTCCAACAGAAACTTTTACCACCTATCTCCTAGGTACGCATAGTATGTACTTGCCCTTCTGAAAATCTTGTCCTTTGTTCTTGCCCTCGTCCTTAATTATATGCCCTATCATACCCGAGTAAAGATACTTCCTCTTGTCTTCGGTTTTTAATCCCTTCCTCCTTTGTGGGCCAAGTCCACGTCCATGATTTTCCTCATCCTTGGGTTGTGCTCTTTTGCCAAACTCCTCATCCTTTTCCGTGTGTAACCACATTGGCAAATCTCTCGAAAGCCGCCTCCATCGCACGGAAAACCCTATAACCTTGAAAGAAGACTGGCCGTAAGTGAAACAACTACGGCTATAGATGGAAGTCGGGCACTACTTCGCCCTTCGATGAGGTTACCTCCCAGAAAGCCAGGAGCCCCAGAGACTCAAGAAAGAAGGAGACAAGAATTCAAACAGAGGAAGAGGAGACAATGCGTATGGCTTTGCGGAATATGCCTTTAAAACAAATCCTTTCTTTTAAAAATGCTTCTTTAAAAACCTTTTCAAAATAATTTTTCAAATCTTTTATCTGATCCGGTAGCCTTCAGCTCTGATACCACGTGTAACACCCCACGTCCGTTAGTGTCACTCACAAAGGGAATGCACTAAGTTCTGTGGAGCATTTCGGGTAAAAGATGCAGATAAATTATAAGACAGACAAATATTAAACATCGGAAAATAGAACTTTGCTTTATTGATAAAATAGTTTGTACAAGATTCTTTTACAATATCAGAGTATCATTTGTCTTTACCAAAAAAAGAAGCATAAAACAACATTTTATATTCCCCAATGTAGCAAGAGCTAGCCATAGCATCTGAAAGAGAATCCAAGGACGACTTCGTCAAATCTTCAAGCTGGGGAAAGAGCAACGGTCCAATCTAATCCTGAGTTATACTATTCCCTCCTCAACTACCTGAGGGGGGGGGGGGGACGGAAGAAAAGAAGCGAAAGAAAAACAGAGTCAAACATAAAGCCTGAGTAAGTCAGTAACTTCTAGCATGTGAACAGGGAAAAATGAAACGACATGAATTAACTGAATACAAGACAATACCATGATGATAGGGCCAACAGGATAAGATAAGATTACCACAAGATATACTAAGGCAAGATAAACTTGATATACTTTAATACTTTCTCTGCTTCGCTATTACCTTATTATTCTGGTTTCTATATCTCTGCACCGCCTAACTAGTGTCCCTACTAGTAACGATAACGTGATCCCAATCCCTGTAGTTTCCGTCGCCTTCAGGCATCCATTTATTATTTAATTACCTAGATCTAATCTAGGGTTTTCTATCAAGTGCCTTCTAGATTCAACTAGAACTTACGCTATTTTTCTGAATGCTTCTTGGATTCAGGGTTTATGCCACCTTGTTCCAAACTAGGGGTTATGCTACCTGTCGAACGATGCCCTTTAGTCTAGGACACACCACCTAGGGTGGTACATGTTCCTAGACTTTTCCCACGCATGTATCGCGAATCGTTATCGCTTGTCTAGATGCACATGTCCAGTAATGTGCAGTCCGAGTTCCGCTGTCAGGGCTACTCTAGAAATACGAAACTCGGTCAGGAGCTTTCAATATCTGCCGATACAGATGCTAAGGTCTGTTTTTCCAGTGGCTATGGTCCCACTCGACCCCTCCCTCAACTAATGGAAGGCCACCCTTGTAAAATGAGAACTGTACGAAGGCCCCTATCTGCCCCACTAATTCTATGGCCAACAACACCCCGCAACCACAACTAGATAGCAAGTATGTGGTCCGTATGAGTCCTCCAGCCTTCCCGTTTCACGTGTCTCGCTTGATTGAAGATGGTAGGTAGACGACGAGTTGCTATCACAGGGCTTCTGTCTTCTCGCCGAATCACGCTGGTCCATCCTAGTCTTTTGGTTGCCATATATTGCAACCAAGGCATACCCTTGGCTCTTCCACCGCAGACCTTAACCTCTGTGCGCCCAGGCGGATCATCTGCAGCCTCACAGAGGGATACCAAGAGTACCCTCACGTCCCCTCGAGGCCTCGGGCTTCGTATCCCAATTCGTTGGAGTCTTCTTTAAAATCAGATGGACGTCCGCTCCTTCGTGTTATACTAAGAATTACTACTTAGTTCTACTAACTAAGGTTTACCACTTAGTTTCCAAATTCCTTATTTTCGTAACTAAGTTTTACTACTTAGTCCCCTTTTTCAACTGAGGTTTACTACTTAGTTTTCTTTCTTGCCAGGTTGGATTGGTTAAGTGTCTTTAGTCGATTCAAGCTATCTTAACCCTCTTCCCTTATCCTGTTAAACTGGTTAAGTGTTATCCCTTTATGCTTTTTACTTAACCCTATTCTTTTATCATATTCTGATGGTTAAGCGTTCAAGTTTACTTAACCCTATGGTCTAGTCCAGCTAACATATTAAATTGGCTAAGTGTATTACTTAACCCCAACCTCTAGTCTAATTAACATGTTAAATTGGCTAAGTGTATTAACTTTACTTAACCCCACCTTCTAGTCTAGTCAACATGTTAATTTGGCTAAGTATTCCCATGGACTTAACCCTCCCATTCTTTTTCTGTCTTTAA
The DNA here is from genome assembly GCA_030737875.1 of Allium sativum. Lineage (NCBI taxonomy): Eukaryota > Viridiplantae > Streptophyta > Magnoliopsida > Asparagales > Amaryllidaceae > Allium > Allium sativum. The sequence continues at coordinate 395,202,069 of CM060910.1, forward strand.
TTAATAAATTAATGCTGCAACATCTCACATTAGACAGATATTGCTGCGGTTACTGGATGTGTCGGTCGGTTCCGGGCAGGTTTACACCGCAACTCAGTCTAACCTCGGGTTAGGCATATTCATGTTTTCCAAGTTCAAAGGGTTTTTGATTAATTTCCAAATCTGGTTTTGAAAACAACCATCCCGTCCTTCGGATCAGTTAGGGATAGCCAGGGAGGGCAGGAAACTTGTATTTTCCAAACCCAAGCCTAGACACTATCCTCTCTGTCACCCTAGAACTTTCAGGTATATGTGTTATTCAAAGAGAAAACCTTTCTTTTGTCCATATATAAATTGTCAACAATTTATCTTCAAAGTCCATTTTCCCTTTTTATATAAACTTGGCCTACACCATTTTCATTTTGTCCTGCTAACTAGTATACTTATATTCTAGGCCCAAGTCCTAACCCAACTTGCAGTTCAGGCCATTTCCTATTTCATTGCAAAAACTAGATTAAATATCCTAGTTTATAATTTATGCCCAAAACTTTAACTACATGCAAGTTACATATTTTGTGGTAAATGAACAATTTATCATTTATGACAAATTCTATAAGTAAATTTACTCCTAATTTACTTATTTCATTATTACACTTTTAATGTACATTGTCACATTTATTATTATGGCACGTTCCCTCTTATTTATCATATTTATACTTTTTGGTATGTAAATTATACCAACTTAAGTGTCACTAACCATAATTTATTCTAAACATGACAATTTCTCACAATTATGGCTAAATTCAAAATTGTGCTAATATACTTATTCCAAATCTTTAATTAACACAATTTTGATTTAACATTCCTAATTCACAGTTTATAGTAAGACTAGAATTATTATTCTAGTTTACATTTCATGCCTAAAATTTATCTTACTTGCTAATACTAAATTTAATATGTCAAACTTATCCAATTTGCATTCCTATGAACATGCCATAATACATATTCCCAATTTTTGCCAATTTCCAAGCTTATAACTACATTTATGTTCATTTTCATATTTTCCCCAAATTGCATTCCCACCGTTCGTATAATCGTGATTTAACCTAGATTGTAAATAAATCTAGATTCGTAGAAAATAGGAAATGAACCAAAGATGCTATGAAAAGGGATAATAACTGGCATAAAAGGTTTGGATAACGACGTAGGTTCAAGAATATGGGTAGACCTAACTTAATAGGTAAATTCCCACGGTCTAAAACCAATAGATAGAATAGGTTCAAGAACATGGGTAGACCTAACTGAACAGGTAAATTCCCACAGTCTAAAACCAAAGAAAAACAAGGAACAGATAAAATAGATAATCAGGTTTAGACTCAATTTCTTAGCCACAAAACTTAAGCAACAATTTTCCTAATTATGAATCATAGGCAAAGTTCATAGTTATAGGCAATGTTCATAGTCCAAAAGGGAAAATAATTCCCATAGTCAAAAGTCATTGTCATAGGCAATGTCATAGTCATATGTTGGATGTCCCAAATCAAGGTTCATGTTCGTAATTCAAAGACAATAGGTTCATGGTCATAGTTCTCATAATCATGATCATAGGCATAGGCATATGCTCTTTGTTCAATAGTCATAGGCCGTCAATCAAAGTCATAGTATGTTCTGGGCCATAGTCAAGAATTAGATCCAAAAACTTAAATAAACACAGATCCAAGTGAAGAGATTAGGCATTTTTCTTATATCCTTTTAATTTCATGTCACAAATAAAAATAAAACGTTCAAGTCTAGAAATAACCAACTTACAGAAATTAGATCTAGAATAGAAGAACGGCGATGCTAAGATTCGTATGTCGTTGCTCGAGGTTTGTTGATTTAGCCTTTGAATTCTTCACTTTGATTTGAATCTTCTCTTGAACAGATTTGAGCAGCATCTCCATGTCTTGAATTTATATTTTATTTTAATTATTTAAGAAAATTTAAAGTGAGGGGAAGAAGCCATGAATCTTAGCAGCATAAGGATAGAAGAGAATTGGTGCAAAGAGAATGAAGACTAGGGCTGTTTATATAGCTGCTCAAGACCTTATCGTACACGCAGCGCTGAGTCAGCATTGAACCCAGTTAAGAAAATAGTCCAGGTACGTAGATGAATCTAGCCAAACCTTATCATACACGCAGTGCCGAGTCTACATTGGGTCCCACAAGCTATTTTGGCGTAGAAATTTGAATTTCGAATGAATTGTTTTGGCGTAGAAGTTTGATTTTCGAACTTTTGAATTTCTAGAATTTATTTAACTGTTTTATTCACATGAAATATTCTTATATGTATACAATTCCTCTAATGACCATTTTACGCGTATATATATACGCACAACTTTCATTTTATTTTCAAAATTCAAATGATGTTGCCATATTTCATTGACTGTAGCCTTATCTTGAATTTTATCCGTATACATATATTTTTGCATATATATATATATATATATTTATATTCTCATATGTATATATATATATATATTTTCTTTATTTCCTTATATGTACGTTCTTATCCTTTCAAATTTTGAATTTGTATACGTACATATATTTGCATGTTCAGTTGGCCCTCTCTAAAATAAAGATAAAAAAATTATGCCGCCGCCGGGGTTCGAACCCCCGACCTCCATGCTACAAATCCAATGCCTTAACCAACTGAGCTACAGAGGCTTTTGTTAATAAGTCTTAGAACAATAATAATTATTGTTCTCTCCTTACTTCTCTTTTTCATGTTAGTTACAATACTTAAATTAAACAACTGCATGGATCTTTTTCTTTTAAAAATTTATTATACTTTAATTTGAGAATCTTAATGTCACAGAATTACGGGGTGTTACATTCTCCCCCACTTAAAAGGATTTCGTCCCCGAAATCTTCAAGTTAGGAAGAATGTGTCCTACCATCCAATTACCCATCTACTCAAAAATTCAATCACAGGCATTCATTGTCCTTAAAAGATTTCTAATGCTTTCATGTTCATATGCATAGTGTGTGTATATGTCTCTATCTAATGCAAAATCAGGCAGTCTACTGATTCAGTTGACCTCCTTAATGCAAATCATGTTAGTGCCATGCGTCCAATCATGCATGCAAACATCCCTAGTCATGTAAATACTACATGCGTGCACAACCATTCATCCATATGCAACGTCCATATGATATCATATCAAATTCAATTTATAAACAAATGCATATATGTAAATGCAATATGAGAGCGTCCGAACTTGATCTAGTGCCTAATACGTATGCATATGCATCCGCGAGCAACCATTTGCAACCACTTGCAACCATTCAACCATAACATGTTTCAAATACATGTTTACATCCATTGGCTTCTACCTAAGGATCGCAGATACGACCTAGAGGATATACTTTGGAAAGAGAGAAACAACTACGCGTAAAGCTCCTAAACAGAGAAATCAAGGATGCACCCTTAAGGAAAAAGGGCATGTTGCTAGTATCTAGCCTTCTTGAGCTTTACTCCACTGTATCTTAACCAATTTAACTTCACGATTGTGAAGTTTCCGACCTCCAATTCCAAAATAAACAGATTTCAATCACGGTGCCAAGTATACGTACTAAGATGATTAGAGGTTTCCTTCTTATCCGTCCTGCCATAACTATAAGAGTCGAAAGGTCACTACGTGCTCTTTGGAGTGCCTACCACAACTATTCATCTCTCCCGCAAACCATCCAAACCGAACTCGACATTCCTCAAGTACAAGCCCCAAAGGCCTAAACCAATATCAGACAAGCACCCAAGGAATATCTCCCCCGAATTTAGACGATCTACGTGAGATGATATAAGAAAACTCGATAGCTATTCTCAAATCCCTACTAAAAAAATAAACTGGTCGGACCACCAATTGGATTTGAGACTCTAGTGGGATCTTTCTACTATACAAGTACTATGGTGCAGAGATCCAACTATGGAAGTGGATATGAACAAATGTGAAGTGCTAAATCCGAACAGAAAAATTAGATTCTTCCAACAGAAACTTTTACCACCTATCTCCTAGGTACGCATAGTATGTACTTGTCCTTCTGAAAATCTTGTCCTTTGTTCTTTCCCTCGTCCTTAATTATATGCCCTATCATACCCGAGTAAAGATACTTCCTCTTGTCTTCGGTTTATAATCCCTCCCTCCTTTGTGGGCCAAGTCCACATCCATGATTTTCCTCATCCTTGGGTTGTGCTCTTTTGCCAAACTCCTCATCCTTTTCCGTGTGTAACCACATTGGCAAATCTCTCGAAAGCCGCTTCCATCGCACGGAAAACCCTATAACCTTGAAAGAAGACTGGCCGTAAGTGAAACAACTACGGCTATAGATGGAAGTCGGGCACTACTTCGCCCTTCGATGAGGTTACCTCCCAGAAAGCCAGGAGCCCCAGAGACTCAAGAAAGAAGGAGACAAGAATTCAAACAGAGGAAGAGGAGACAATGCGTATGGCTTTGCGGAATATGCCTTTAAAACAAATCCTTTCTTTTAAAAATGCTTCTTTAAAAACCTTTTCAAAATAATTTTTCAAATCTTTTATCTGATCCGGTAGCCTTCAGCTCTGATACCACGTGTAACACCCCACGTCCGTTAGTGTCACTCACAAAGGGAATGCACTAAGTTCTGTGGAGCATTTTGGGTAAAAGATGCAGATAAATTACAAGACAGACAAATATTAAACAGCGGAAAATAGAACTTTGCTTTATTAATAAAATAGTTTGTACAAGATTCTTTTACAATATCAGAGTATCATTTGTCTTTACAAAATAAAGAAGCATAAAACAACATTTTATATTCCCCAATGTAGCAAGAGCCAGCCATAGCATCTGAAAGAGAATCCAGGGACGACTTCGTCAAATCTTCAAGCTGGGGAAAGAGCAACGGTCCAATCTAATCCTGAGTTATACTATTCCCTCCTCAACTACCTAGGGGGGGAACGGAAGAAAAGAAGCGAAAGAAAAACAGAGTCAAACATAAAGCCTGAGTAAGTCAGTAACTTCTAGCATGTGAACAGGGAAAAATGAAACGACATGAATTAACTGAATACAAGACAATACCATGATGATAGGGCCAACAGGATAAGATAAGATTACCACAAGATATACTAAGGCAAGATAAACTGGATATACTTTAATACTTTCTCTGCTTCGCTATTACCTTATTATTCTGGTTTCTATATCTCTGCACCGCCTAACTAGTGTCCCTACTAGTAACGATAACGTGATCCCAATCCCTGTAGTTTCCGTCGCCTTCAGGCATCCATTTATTATTTAATTACCTAGATCTAATCTATGGTTTTCTATCAAGTGCCTTCTAGATTCAACTAGAACTTACGCTATTTTTCTGAATGCTTCTTGGATTCAGGGTTTATGCCACCTTGTTCCAAACTAGGGATTATGCTACCTGTCGAACGATGCCCTTTAGTCTAGGACACACCACCTAGGGTGGTACATGTTCCTAGACTTTTCCCACGCATGTATCGCGAATCGTTATCGCTTGTCTAGATGCACATGTCCAGTAATGTGCAGTCCGAGTTCCGCTGTCAGGGCTACTCTAGAAATACGAAACTCGGTCGGGAGCTTTCAATATCTGCTGATGCAGATGCTAAGGTCTGTTTTTCCAGTGGCTATAGTCCCACTCGACCCCTCCCTCAACTAATGGAAGGCCACCATTGTAAAATGAGAACTGTATGAAGACCCCTATCTGCCCCACTAATTCTATGGCCAACAACACCCCGCAACCACAACTAGATAGCAAGTATGTGGTCCGTATGAGTCCTCCAGCCTTCCCGTTTCACGTGTCTCGCTTGACTGAAGATGGTAGGTAGACAACGAGTTGCTATCACAGGGCTTCCGTCTTCTCGCCGAATCACGCTGGTCCATCCTAGTCTTTTGGTTGCCATATATTGCAACCATGGCATACCCTTGGCTCTTCTACCGCAGACCTTAACCTTTGTGCGCCCAGGCGGATCCTCTGCAGCCTCACAAAGGGATACCAAGAGTACCCTCACGTCCCCTCGAAGCCTCGGGCTTCGTATCCCAATTCGTTGGAGTCTTCTTTAAAATCAGATGGACGTCCGCTCCTTCGTGTTATACTAAGAATTACTACTTAGTTCTACTAACTAAGGTTTACCACTTAGTTTCCAAATTCCTTGTTTTCGTAACTAAGTTTTACTACTTAGTCCCCTTTTTCAACTAAGGTTTACTACTTAGTTTTCTTTCTCGCCAGGTTGGATTGGTTAAGTGTCTTTAGTCGATTCAAGCTATCTTAACCCTCTTCCCTTATCCTGTTAAACTGGTTAAGTGTTATCCCTTTAGGCTTTTTACTTAACCCTATTCTTTTATCATATTCTGATGGTTAAGCGTTCAAGTTTACTTAACCCTATGGTCTAGTCCAGCTAACATATTAAATTGGCTAAGTGTATTACTTAACCCCAACCTCTAGTCTAATTAACATGTTAAATTGGCTAAGTGTATTAACTTTACTTAACCCCACCTTCTAGTCTAGTCAACATGTTAATTTGGCTAAGTATTCCCACGGACTTAACCCTCCCATTCTTTTTCTGTCTTTAATTAATAAATTAATGCTGCAACCTCTCACATTAGACAGATATTGCTGCGGTTACTGGATGTGTCGGTCGGTTCCGGGCAGGTTTACACCGCAACTCAGTCTAACCTCGGGTTAGGCATATTCATGTTTTCCAAGTTCAAAGGGTTTTTGTTTAATTTCCAAATCTGGTTTTGAAAACAACCATCCCGTCCTTCGGATCAGTTAGGGATAGCCAAGGAGGGCAGGAAACTTGTATTTTCCAAACCCAAGCCTAGACACTATCCTCTCTGTCACCCTAGAACTTTCAGGTGTATGTGTTATTCAAAGAGAAAACCTTTCTTTTGTCCATATATAAATTGTCAACAATTTATCTTCAAAGTCCATTTTCCCTTTTTATATAAACTTGGCCTATACCATTTTCATTTTGTCCTGCCAACTAGTATACTTATATTCTAGGCCCAAGTCCTAACCCAACTTGCAGTTCAGGCCATTTCCTATTTCATTGCCAAAACTAGATTAAATATCCTAGTTTATAATTTATGGCCAAAACTTTACCTACATGCAAGTTACATATTTTGTGGTAAATGAACAATTTATCATTTATGACAAATTCTATAAGTAAATTTACTCCTAATTTACTTATTTCATTATTACACTTTTAATGTACATTGTCACATTTATTATTATGGCACGTTCCCTCTTATTTATCATATTTATACTTTTTGGTATGTAAATTATACCAACTTAAGTGTCACTAACCATAATTTATTCTAAACATGACAATTTCTCACAATTATGGCTAAATTCAAAATTGTGCTAATATACTTATTCCAAATCTTTAATTAACACAATTTTGATTTAACATTCCTAATTCACAGTTTATGGTAAGACTAGAATTATTATTCTAGTTTACATTTCATGCCTAAAATTTATCTTACTTGCTAATACTAAATTTAATATGTCAAACTTATCCAATTTGCATTCCTATGAACATGCCATAATACATATTCCCAATTTTTGCCAATTTCCAAGCTTATAACTACATTTATGTTCATTTTCATATTTTCCCCAAATTGCATTCCCACCGTTCGTATAATCGGGATTTAACCTAGATTGTAAATAAATCTAGATTCGTAGAAAATAGGGAATGAACCAAAGATGCTATGAAAAGGGATAATAACTGGCATAAAAGGTTTGGATAACGACGTAGGTTCAAGAATATGGGTAGACCTAACTTAATAGGTAAATTCCCACGGTCTAAAACCAATAGATAGAATAGGTTCAAGAACATGGGTAGACCTAACTGAATAGGTAAATTCCCACAGTCTAAAACCAAAGAAAAACAAGGAATAGATAAAATAGATAATCGGGTTTAGACTCAATTTCATAGCCACAAAACTTAAGCAACAATTTTCCTAATTATGAATCATAGGCAAAGTTCATAGTTATAGGCAATGTTCATAGTCCAAAAGGGAAAATAATTCCCATACTCATAAGTCATTGTCATAGGCAATGTCATAGTCATATGTAGGATGTCCCAAATCAAGGTTCATGTTCGTAATTCAAAGGCAACAGGTTCATGGTCATAGTTCTCATAATCATGATCATAGGCATATGCTCTTTGTTCAATAGTCATAGGCCGTCAATCAAAGTCATAGTATGTTCTGGGCCATAGTCAAGAATTAGATCCAAAAACTTAAATAAACACAGATCCAAGTGAAGAGATTAGGCATTTTTCTTATATCCTTTTAATTTCATGTCACAAATAAAAATAAAATGTTCAAGTCTAGAAATAACCAACTTACAGAAATTAGATCTAGAATAGAAGAACGGCGATGCTAAGATTCGTATGTCGTTGCTCGAGGTTTGTTGATTTAGCCTTTGAATTCTTCACTTTGATTTGAATCTTCTCTTGAACAGATTTGAGCAGCATCTCCATGTCATGAATTCATATTTTATTTTAATTATTTAAGAAAATTTAGAGTGAGGGGAAGAAGCCATGAATCTTAGCAGCATAAGGATAGAAGAGAATTGGTGCAAAGAGAATGAAGACTAGGGCTGTTTATATAGCTGCTCAAGACCTTATCGTACACGCAGCGCTGAGTCAGCATTGAACCCAATTAAGAAAATAGTCCAGGTACGTAGATGAATCTAGCCAAACCTTATCATACACGCAGTGTTGAGTTAGCATTGGGTCCCACAAGCTATTTTGGCGTAGAAATTTGAATTTCGAATGAATTGTTTTGGCGTAGAAGTTTGATTTTCGAACTTTTGAATTTCTAGAATTTATTTAACTGTTTTATTCACATGAAATATTCTTATATGTATACAATTCCTCTAATGACCATTTTACGCGTATATATATACGCACAACTTTCATTTTATTTTCAAAATTCAAAAGATGTTGCCATATTTCATTGACTGTAGACTTATCTTGAATTTTATCCGTATACATATATTTTTGCATATATATATATATATTTATATTCTCATATGTATATATATATTTTCTTTATTTCCTTATATGTACGTTCTTATCCTTTCAAATTTTGAATTTGTATACGTACATATATTTGCATGTTCAGTTGGCCCTCTCTAAAACAAAGATAAAAAAATTATGCCGCCGCCGGGGTTCGAACCCCCGACCTCCATGCTACAAATCCAATGCCTTAACCAACTGAGCTACAGAGGCTTTTGTTAATAAGTCTTAGAACAATAATAATTATTGTTCTCTCCTTACTTCTCTTTTTCATGTTAGTTACAATACTTAAATTAAACAACTGCATGGATCTTTTTCTTTTAATTTTTCTTTTAAAAATTTATTATACTTTAATTTGAGAAACTTAATGTCACAGAATTACGGGGTGTTACAGCATGTGCATCAGGGGAAACGGTTCCAGAGGTCGTCGCCGACCACTGACCCAAGTTTAGTCGAACTCGGAGCTGTATGGTGGTGGAAAGAATAAAAACAGTGGTGATGGTTTTTGGGTGATGCCTCGAGTGAAGCATCATATTTTGATGCAGGTGATCAGAAGGGAAACTGGGCTTATGGATGCGTTCAGGAGATGCATATGCGGGGTTGGACGCGATGGGTGGATGGACACTCGGATGATGATGCACGTGCACCAACGCACAGGCATGTATTTCAGTGGAGAAAGAAAATAAGAAGTGAGGAAGGCAGTAGCAAAATAAATGTTAGGCTATCCTTTGGCAAGGATCATCACAACACGAATTTTATCATTTGGAATAACTCAAGACCTGAATGTGGACTGACAATCAATTGGATGAAGTGATGAAGCATCATTTGCTTGGTATTTGGATCAGATCTCGCCTCCCTGGATCGACTCGCCATCCTAGGACTCTCCATCCAAGTACTCGCCCCTCTAGGGCACGCTCTCATCCTTGGGATCGCCCTCCTAGGGATCGCCCCCATCCTAGGGCTTGCCCCATCCTAGGATCTCCCTCATCCTAGTGATCGCCCCCCCAGGGCTCGTGGTGGAACCCTGGACCACGACCCAATCGTGGAGCACATAAGGGTCATGAACCGCTTGGAAGGTCGTGAACCGCCTGGATTGGAACTGCTTTTGCTCATATATTGACCTATTCTCTTGGCTATTCCTACTGCTATGAACCATGATCTCGTTACACATGGCATGGCACGACTTGGAGATGATTTCTCCACATTTTCCATCACATTTCAAGATTTTTGGGATGCGTGCCATATGTCCTATGAACCGGTATCAGGAAATTGCTATAAATACACCACTTGAAGGCAAGTGAAGAGATCTTTTGGCACTAACTCCTCACGGCTTCCACCATTGTTCTAAGCAAGGCCATTGCTCAACATAGAAGCCGAAATCCACAATAAAACACGAGGATTTCATGTATAATCTTTTTATTTCTTACCTCTTTTCATTGATAACATGAGGATTTCGTGTATAAACCGAAAGAATTGTACTTGTAACTTCTTATGATTTAAGAAGAGATAAAGTGGACGTAAGCTTGGTTTGAGCCAAACCACTATAAAAACTTCATCTATCTCATGTTATTTACTGTTTTCTACATTCTATAATCTATGATTTATGATTGTGAGGACATCACGAGGCATTTGGGTGTTAGTACCATTTTTCGGTCTAACATTTTGGCGCACCAGGAAGGGGGGCACATGATACTAGTTCAATTTCTAGCTCTAAAGGAATCAATTCGCTTAGCTATTGGATAAATGGCAAAACGAAAGAAAGACAAAACCTTCTCTCATACTGAGGATGTTGGAAATGAAGACACGAGAAACGAGGCAAGCCAGGAAGCTTTCTCTCACGATAACCCATCATCATACTTGACCAGAGAAGAGATGGATGGCGTTCTCATTGAACTGAGAGCTCAAATGGCAAGGCAAGCAGATCTTCCCCGAAAACAACAAGAGATGATGGACAGATTCTTCGCTCGGATGGATGGCAGTCCAAGCAACAATGAATAACGCACTGGAAATGAAGTCACTGAAGTGGCTCATACTTCACATGGAGTCGGGGGGCAACCCCCTCGCTTTTGGAAATGGCCAGGCTCGACCGACTTCATCTCCGGTTTGGATGGACACCAAAATGCAAGCTCTCACTCAACAATAGGAATGTGCTTATGATGGAGAGCCAGGATAGGCTCGTGTTGGGGACCCACGATCCGGTCGGGTCGCCCCCATGGCCTACGAACCGGCCTCCACGACCCGCTCCAAGCAGCTCACCAATAGCTTCTTTCTTCTCTTACACTTAACGCTAGGGGCACCAGCTCTGATATCAGCAATTTGCAGCACCTTTTCGATGGGAATCGAGTAACAGATTTGATACAATGCCTCCCGAGTGGCCGTACTTCTCAAAACGACGTAGTTGACGTCAACCACACTCCTTTCACTTAAGAGATCAGGGATTCCTGCAATCCCCCAGATTTCAAATTTCCAGTTCTGGAGCCAAACAACGACATGACGGATCCTACCGTGCATCTGATGCATTATAAACGACATATGGAAGTTCAATCGGCATAGAAAAACATCATGGCAAAGTGCTTTCCTTTCTTTCTGACTGAAATAACTGCTATGTGGGTTCAGCAGCTAGCTCCGGAATCGATCAACAGTTGGAATATGTTGGTCACTAGTTTTATTGAACAGTTTCGGGTCCACATATCTTGACCCAAGAATGTCATGTCCTTCACTTCAATTAAGTAGAGGTCTGGAGAGACTCTGTGTTCGTTCCTTGTGAGATTCAACGCTGTAGTAGCATCTGTGGATAGACCAGAACTATCTATGGTATTGATGGTGGCAGTTTTCGGTGTTCTGGATACATCGGAGTTCAATACCTTTTAGCACCGGGACCCACCACGAGATCTCGGCGAATTCTACTTTGAAGCGGATAGATATCTACGTGAGAAAGACGAAAAATATGAGAAGGCTATTATCGATGTCAACATGCTTAAGGCGGAGCACTGGCTGATTTTGGAAAAGGCAATGACAAGGGAAAAGGAACAACCACTATTAACGATGGACAAAATTCTCAGCCCCGGAGAGGACCTCGATATCAAAAGTACGCTGAACTCAATTCAACGTTGATTGACATCTACATGGATACAAGGGTGCCATCTCCTACCCAAAGCCTCCCAGGAGAGAGCCATCACAAAAGGAATGCAATTACAGAAAATATTTCATCCTTCATGAAATCGATGGTCATGACACAAATGAATGCATGCACTTGCGAGATCTGATTAAGGAACGGGTTAGACGCGGAGAGCTACCCGAGTATGTGAAACAACCTGCAACGCCTACGCATGCGCTACGTCTTCCTGCTCCAAGGAGTGGAAATAGTCCTGGATCGAGCTCTCACGGGATCATCATCAGTTGATCTGGATGACATCAGCTTTCATTTTCTGCATTTCTTAGGCTTTAAGATTTGTTTTTGCTTCCATTAGGTTTTCCAATTGGCTAAATCGGAGTACACAAGTACAGGGTTAGGATGTAGCCCTAGAGCGTGCTCTAGACTCGATGTCAAACCAATCAGGATTTGCTTTGGTTTTACATTTTGAATTGAATAAGGAAGGACTTTCCAAGCATGGATTATGTTTGGTGAATTTAAGTGTCTTGTCAGGATGTGGCAAGATCCTCAGTCTTGGTTAAAGTATGGCTTATACTTATTTTTAAACACTAGGTGAGGATTACGCCTAGGGTCAGACTATCTTGTCAGGTTGTGTCAAGTACAGTTCTTTCTGGATATGAGTATGGATGGTACTCAAATTGGAAACTCGAGTATGGATTATGCTCGGTTTGAACCTTTAGGTATGGTTGATGCCTAGAAGGTCAAGACCCTCGCCAGGACTTGGCAGGATAACTCAAACGCCTCTTGAGTATAGTTTATGCTCATTAGGCGTTAAAGCATAGTTTATGCTCGGAAAAGTCGAACAATGCTGTCAAGATTTGGCACATTTGTTTTACCTCTATCTCCTTACAGATATGGATTATATTTGTAGCTGGCAGACCCGGCGAGGTCATGGTATTCTTGGATTTCTATGGCTTATAGATTTCCTGGATTATCCAGAACACATCTTCCTTCAACCATCAAGATGTGTTCCGAGGGGCAATTTGTTAGGCTATCCTTTGGCAAGGATTGTCGCAACATGAATTTTATCATTTGGAATAACTCAGGACTTGAATGTGGACTGACGATCACTTGGATGAAGTGACAAAGCATCGCTAGCTTGGAATTTGAATCGGATCTCGCCCTCTTGGACCGGCTCGCCATCCTAGGACTCGCCCCCATCCTAAGGCTCGCCACCATCCTAGGGATCGCCCCCTAGGGTTTGCCCCCATCCTAGGGATTGCCCCCCTAGGGCTCATGGTGGAACCTAGACCACGACTTGATTGTGGAGCACATAGGGGTCACGAACCTCCTGGAAGGTCATGAACCGCCTGGACTGGAACTGCTTTTGCTTATATATGGACCTATTCTCTTGGATATTCCTACTCCTATGAACCCGGATCTCATTACACATGGCATGGCACGAATTGGAGATGATTTCTCCATGTTTTCCACCACATCTCGAGATTTTTGGGATGCACGCCACGTGTCCCACGAACTGGTATCTAGAAATGGCTATAAATACACCACTTGAAGGCAAATGAAGGGATCTTTTGGAACTTACTCCTCATGGCTTCCCCCATTGTTCTAAGCAAGGCCATTGCTCAACATAGAAGCCGAACTCCATAATATAACACGAGGATTTTATGTATAATCTTCTTATTTCTTACCTCTTTTCATTGTACACATAAGGATTTCGTGTATAAACTGAGAGAATTGTACTTGTAACTTCTTAGGATTTAAGAAGAGATAAAGTGGATGTAGGCTTGGTTTGAACCGAACCACTACAAAAACTTCGTGTGTCTCCTGTTATTTACTGTTTTTTGCATTCTGTAATCTATGATTTGTGATTGTAAGGACTTCAAGCGGCATTTGGGTGTTAATACCATTTTTTGGTCTAATAACAAAGGAAAGAAAGAAAGGAAGGGGAGGGAAATGGTGGGCTGAAGTATTTAGGCCTTGAATGGGCCGAGAAAGGAAATGAAAACAAAAGAAAGAAAAAGAAAAAGGGATTTTAAATATAATTTTTTTAGAAAAAAATGTATATATATAAATAATAAATTATACGTATATAAGAAGAAGGGAAATGATCTTCCATGATTTGGTGGCTTGATCATGGTCTATAGCAAAATGGAATTAATGGCTTTTGTTAAAACTTAAGGTTCCGAATTTTTTTAATTTTATTTAGTATATATATGAACACATATGTATGTATATGTATATGTATAATTGCTATAATGAATCTGAGATCCATTGTATCGATTTCATAATATCGAATTAAAATATGTAAGCAAAAGCTGTCGTGAAATTTCAAAGTTCGAATCTTTATATACATACATAGTTATATATACAAAATTGTGTAGAATCAAAAGTTTTATTAAATCAGTTTATTTCAAAAAGTTTTAAATGGATATAATATAAAGTTAAGATCAAATATTTCAATCTATATTTAGTTTGAATAGAAAATATCAAGTCATCATTGACAAATCATGCTTTGATGAATGGACAAATTTCTTTGCTATGCGGTGTAGTGATCAAACGAATATTAATATAATAAAACATTGACGCATTTTATTAAAATTAAATCATATTATATTAACCATTGTTCTTTATCATAAATAGTGATTTTATACATCAATTTGAGTAGACAGGTCAGGGAATTAAGTGTGAATGTGAATTTTTAAAATGACTCGATGAACAGAATTTAAATCCATAACAGTATTTACAAATGGAATCAAGTTGATTTAATAAAAACGAATTTTGATTTCTATAAAGGAAGGATATTCACATTTCAAAGTGAATACAATTAAAAAGCAAATGATTTGCAGATGGGAATGGTTGTAAGGAAAATTGGAAAGGAAATTTTGTTGATCTGTAACGATGAGATTATTTCGATGTTCGGAAAATAAATTGAATAATGATGAATCAAAAAGGGATTTTGAATTGGAAATCGACTATGTCAAATTCAGGAAAGTACCAATTACTTCCCGTTTTAAATAAAGATTTAATTATTTAATTGTGTATTTATTTACTTATTTATCAAAAGAAATGAAATAAAGGTTATATTTTTTAGTTTCATATCTCGGAGCATGGATTACCACACCACTATTATAATAATTCCGTAAAAGGAGTGGATTCTTAAGCTGAATCCAATTCTACGTGGATATAATATGGAAATAATCATTATCCAAGATTAACCGATTTATGAACAATGATTGGTTTAATTTGAACTGTCGATCTTTAATCGATAAGATATGTTGTGATAGTTGATTGGATTAATTGTAATGTTGTGATACGACCCAATAATCTTGAACAGTTTAAATTAAACATTGACACATTTAAAGCACCTTGTATGGATCACTATTTAAATCCGGAATGTGAATCTTAAACGAGAAATAAATTTGGGTAGACAAGTTATGAGAATTAATTTGGATATGGAAATCCATATAAAATATGTTGACTTTATTGCTATTAAGTATCACTTGACCCTAAAAATATTAACATTTTTCATTTCATAGAGACCAGAATCAAATTTAATTATCTAAATTCCACTTTGATACGATTTATACGTTGCGATCCAATTATATCAAAGACCATCAAAGGCGGAGTATATGCAAGGGTTGTTCTATTGATCCAAGATAGGAATTGCCTAAGATGGCTTTACGAGATAATCCCTTCAGTTTGTCCAGTCCCAGGACAACTTATATAGGCGAATGTCTAATAGAGTATGCCTAACAGACCACGTACATTGATCTCTTCAAATGTATTTACATTTGGTGGTGGAGAAATTCGTTTCTCTTAGCTTTATACCATGATAATTTTAGGGAAATAAATTAGTGATTTGGCTGGTTTGACAATGTGGCATTCAAAATAAATGAATATGTTATATGTCTAAGGGTAAGCGACTCAAGCTTCACAACTAGGAAATCGAGAAAATCGAGAAGGCAACATGACTATGTGGGTCACTCCAGTTAGGTTGTATTATCACCTGATCTAGAGAAAAAATCACTAGCTTCTTTATTCTATCGCTGCTATTTGCTTTCGAAAGCAATGGCTTGAGCCCAATCGTTGATTATAATACATTCGGTACACTAAAAAAGAATCAGTGGTCGGTCATGTGTGGTCGGGTTACAAGATTTTCTTGTTGAACCCTGTGTATTCCTGTCTAGAGATACACTAACGGAAGGTGGTTCCATACCTTATCATAGTTGGAAATCCATTATCCATAAGCGCCATGTAGTTTTGTTTGTAAACTATGTAGTGAATGTGAGATGCAAGCCTTTCGATAGATTCTAATTTATTTTGAAAACCCAAGACACTATCATAATATAGGTCTCTAATATATAAAGTGTTTTGGTTCTCATAAGGGAACACTCGTTTTGTGTTTATATGCGGCATGGCCTTATGAGATCCCTTTATTTCTCAAGCTGTTTTAAATTGTTTACTCATACCAGTTCCATGACTAACCCAGAGTTTATTTTGCTATGTTTTCCCTAAACTCTTCAGAACCCAAATGTGCACTCATAGTCAAGTAGTTCAGGATTTTACAAATGCATTAGAGAAGCTTGGAGCAGGCGGCTCAATGTTAGGTATTTAGAGTTTATTCGTGTAACACCCCGTAATTTTAAAAACATTAAGTTGATAAAATAAAGAATAATTAATTAAATATTTGGAATTAAGTGAAATTGACGACGCCATTAGGTTCGTCTCGGAATTCTGCTTAAGATGGACTTTGAGTTTGCGCAAAACGGACATCGTATGTAGAAGATATTAAGGTTTGAGGTTTGTATACATATAAGCATAATGTATATGTATATATATTAAAAATCAATCCAGAATTCAAATTAACGAAGAGGGGGAGGGGGAATCGGCCCGTTAGGGGTCGACCCTAGTCCCCATGGGTGTCGACCCATGGGTCGACCCCATAACGGGGGTGTCGACCCCGGGGTCGACCCCACCAAGATATGGGAAGATTCCTTCCCTGCAATGGACAAAGTTTTGAGCGAGGTTCGTTGACCATAGGCTGTAAATAGGACCACATTCTCATTGTTTTTACGCACCAAAAACAATGGAGACAACTAGATAATGCTGTAGCTCAGATTGAATTAGCCCTTTCTTCAACAACAACACGAGTTATACATATTCAAGGATCTGTGCAACAACATCAACAATCATTCCATTGTTCTTAGATTCAGTCCTTGTGATTTTAGGTATAAACAATTAAAATGTAAACTTGACATGTCTATAAGTTGGATCTAAGCCTATGCCTATTAATAACTTAAACCATAATAGATCTACCATTACTTGTACATCTGATCCATTGTTCTCATATGCACAAACTCTGCCATTATATGCCTATCTTGTAATTATGGTCAATTTTATCCTCATATGACTATTTTGGTACTATTCCTGTTCTTGTTCTCTTCCCTTCCTCTTTCCCTTTTTATTTTTATAGCCAAGCTACCTTCGAGCCTAGGCATACCACTGAAACATGTGAACGCGCGAAATTGGGAACGATGGGGGATGTTAAAATTAGGGCACAACTTGTATTGGGAAATTGGGGCATAACTTGTATTGGGAAATTCGGGTATAACTTGTACTGGGATTTTGGGGCATAACTTGTAATGAACATGAATAATTGGCAAGGAACGAATATGCCTAAAACTACAGAAATTAGAAACTATAACTGCACTTAGACATGAGGTTAGATTACATTTGTGGTAGAAGTCTGCCCGGAACCGCCTGGCATATCCAGCAACTGCAATGGGTTAATCTACTGTGAAGGGTCGAGGGCATAAATGTACACATAACAGTGCTAAGACACGAGGTTAAGTCTAGCTTGTGCTAGAAATCAGCCCGGAACCTCCCGGATATCTGACAATCACAAGTAGTCGATTTAATGTGAGAGGTCTGGTGCATAAATGAAAAATGACAAGAATCTGTTAGCCAGAAACACTTAACCTATTTAAACCTGTGTGGTTACATAGACATGACGAATCGAGTAGGGGTTTAGTAAACTTGTTTGAATCAGTGGGAGGGATTACGTTATCTTGTATAATAACGACAAACTTAACCTATATAACATGTTGCTTGAATCAGTAGGATGAGTTAAGTTATCTTATATAAGTAAAGTTATCTTGTATAAAACCGACAAACTTAACCTATATAACATGTCGCTTGAATCAGTGGGAGGGGTTAAGTTATCTTGTATTAAACCGACAAACTTAACCTATTTGACATGTTGCCTAAATCAGCGGGAGGGGTTAAGTTATCTTGTATAAAACCGACAAACTTAACATGTATCACATGTTGGGGTTATGCAATCTTGTTAAACCATTAGGCAGAACCTATCAAAATCCTAGTAGTGGGGATACAAGCCTAGGCGGGTAGCTTGCATCATCTGTGTGGGACCCTTATCAGTCAGTAACCCATCTTGGTATCAAACGAGGAACCCCGAACTAGGTCGGGGCCAGGGCACTCTTACTCAGTTGATTATAAAAGGTTCAAATATGCAAGGGCGTTGACAGCGCAGGATTCAATGGAGTCATGTGCGTGCATGGTTCCGGCTTGATTGTGGAAAATTAAGACGCTATGACATCAGTAGGTATTGTTGTGCATCTTGAAAATAAACGGATTGCCACCTTAGGAAGTGATACATCCTATTGTGTGGCCAGCACAGGGTATCTATAGAGTAGGTACGGAGCCGATCGACTGGGGTAGTAATTAGGGTACATCTAGTCTTTCTTGTGTAGAAGCCCATTATTCTTGTTGGGGGTAACATCTGTCATTTCTATTGTGCTGGATTGTTGAGGGTAAAACCCATCACTAGATGTACACCTATATCTACCATCTGTTTTTGTAGGGATCATCTTGTTCTGTTATACTAGTATTGGTGTAGAAAAAAGTATTAGAGAAGCATAATATATTCCATCATGTTTATTCTGCCTATCCTGCTCAGTCTGTTATACCTGTCTTATAATAGTGTTATCTCTTTCATCTAGTTTATATGCATGTCATGATGCTTTTACTTATTTATATGCTAAAAGTAATTGGACTCGCTAGACTTTATGTCTAACCTATTTTGTTTCCTCTTCGTTCTCTTCTGTCCCCCCCTGGTTCTCAGGGTGGGAATACTTAGGCTTGATTTGGATTCTCTCTTTCATTCTGCTTGGAGCTGCTTAGATGTACCGTTTGATTCTATATCTTCTCTGCTATGGCTAATTTTGGGGACTATGCTATTTTTATGTATTATTGTACCTTGATGATGATTTTAGAACAAGACAAAAAATTTATGTGTATGTAATGAATTTTTTGTATTTCAGACTTATTATGTAATTGGGTTTGGACCACGAAGCTTTCCTATTAAAAAAAGTTTTAATTCCGCTGTTAGTTTATATCTGTCTCGTGAAGTTATGTTTCTGTTTACATATAATGCTTCACGAAACTTAATGCATTCTGATAAAGAGTGACATTAACGGACGTGGGGTGTCACACTTGGTATCAGAGCTGAAGGTTACCGGTTCAGTAAAAGATTTTCAAAATTGATTTCAAAAATACTTTAAAAGAAAGCATTTTCACAAGAAAAGTCTATTTTAAAAAACATATTCCCCAAAGCCATAGGAAATATCTTTCGATTCTCTATTTAAATCCCTTTCTCCTTTTCTTTTAGCATGTCCGGGGAACCTAATATTCCTGGGGGCATTCAGATATCGGCTTGGCTTCGTAGGTATCTGGAGGCTA
Organism: Allium sativum; assembly: GCA_030737875.1. NCBI lineage: Eukaryota > Viridiplantae > Streptophyta > Magnoliopsida > Asparagales > Amaryllidaceae > Allium > Allium sativum. The sequence continues at coordinate 395,221,985 of CM060910.1, forward strand.
CGACACCGGACAATGGCTAAGCAGATGCCCCTCCCCCAGCTGCAGCCGCTGTTCCTCGTCTTCCTCCTCCGCGTGTTGATAATTTCTCTAAGATATGCAAGGACTTCTGTGTTATGGGCGGAAAGCCATTCCGAGGAAAAAGACTTTTGTAGCAGCAAGGAATTGGCTCAAAGAGATGAAGGATTTGTTTGGAATTTTCGAAGTTGACGATCGTAGGAAGATTCAGTTAGCCGTTTGGCAGCTGAAAGATTAGGCTTTGTTTTGGTGGGAAGTAACGCATGCGGGATGTCATGTTGAGACTTGGGAGGATTTATTACATAGATCCGAAATGAAGTTTCTTTCTCAAGCCAAGCAAAGTGTGCAAACGGAAAGGTTTTTGGCACTTAGAAAGGTTTGGGTTGGAGCTAGTAAATACCCCGCACAAGAAATCTTCGAGGTTTGCTAAAGTTTTGAACAAACCCCTTCATGGGTTGGCTATGTCTCATATTTCGATGGAAGCAACTTTTGAGGGACTCGTTGACATGGCATTTCTACACGAAGAGGATAAATGAGAAATGAAAGAGGCCATGGTTGATGAATCGCAAAATAAGAAAGTGTAGCCCAAGAAAGAACAACAGCGACAGCAAAAGAAGGGCAGAAAGAATAATAAGGCCTGAGAAAAGAGGAAATGCTATAATTGTGGGCACGTGGGTCATATGGGTAAAGACTGTAGAAAAAGGAAGAATGCTTGCTTCTAATGTGGAGAGGTTAGATATCTTATTAAGGATTTCCCGAAGAGGCAAGGACAGGGCCAAAGGGCAGGATCTTCTAGAGGATAAGTACATGCTTTCGTGGCTGATGTACCAGACAGAGGTAGGAAAGTTTCTGTTGAAGGTTTGATTTCTCTTTCTGATCATCCTATTAGAACACTTTTTGATTCTGGCTCTTTGCATTCTTTTGTATCCGATTATATGGTTGAGTCTCTACACCTTAGTACTGGTATGGTTTTGGATCCCATTGTCGTCTCAAACCCCATAGGAGGTACGACTCATTTTCTTTGATTAATCGAGGTTTGAGAATATCTGTTGGGCATCGAGTTTGAATGCGACGCATATGTGTGTGGTTTCATGGGCTATGGTTTGATTTCTAGGGATGGATTGGCTAACCATGTATGGTACCATTCTAAATTATGAGAGGAGGGTCGTTAGACTTTTGACTTGCCATGGAAGGACCCTCAAGATTTCTTGTAACCCAAAAGGGTCTTATATGCTTAGTTTCCTAGAATCACTTGATGCATCTATCGATGATTTACGATCTGTACCAGTAGTCTGTAAGTGTCCTGATGTTTTTTAGGAGGCTTGGGGATTACCTTCGAGGCGCGAGATTGAATTCCGTATTTACTTGATGGACAATGCAAAACCAATTGCATTGCCTGTGTGCCACATGGCTCCAAGAGAAAGGAGGGAGCTCAGCAAGCAAGTAGGGAAGCTACTTGAGAAAGGGTTTGTTAGGTGAAGCATATCTGAATGGGGTGCTCTAGTAGTATTCGCCACTAAGGCGGATGGTTTGCTTCTCTTATGTGTGGATTATAAAGAGTTGAATAAACTCACTAAGAGGAATAGGCACCCACTTTCGAGGATTGATGATCTGCTTGAGAAGCTTGTTGGTGCATCTGTTTTCTCTCAGTTAGACTTGGCCACGGGATTTCATCAGTTGAGGCTGGCCAAGGATAGTATAGACAAGACCGCATTCAGAACTCCAGATGGCTTCTTCGAGTAGCTCGTCATGCCTTTTGGGTTGAAAAATGCACACGCCTATTTTGTTGATCTGATGAGTAGGGTGTTTCAGGAATTTCTAAATAAGTTCGTTATAGTCTTTGTTGATGACATCTTGATTTTCTCGAAAGGCAAGAAGAGCACGCCCGACATTTAAGGGAGGTTTTGAAAACTCTTCGTGCACACCAGCTCAAGGCGAAATTCTCCAAATGTCGTTTTTGGAGAAAAGAGGTGATATTTCTAGGGCATGTGGTCCCTAAAGATGGGATAACATTAGATCCCGCGAAGGTTGCGGTTCAAGATTGGAATATCGCAAAGAATATAATGGAGGTGAGGAGTTTTCTTGGATTAGCAGGCTATTATAGGAAGTTCGTTAAGGACTTCGCAAAGATATCAGCCCAACTCACTAGACTGACGAAGAAGAATCTGACATTTTCTTGGGATATATATTGTGAGGATGCTTTCCAGCAATTGAAGAGGGCTCTGACAACAGCCCCAGTTTTTACTTTGCCTGATGGGAACAAAGTGTTCATAGTATACACTGATGCATGTGGTACAGGGATTGGTGCAGTTCTGATGAAGGAGGGAAGGGTAGTATGTTATGGAGGTAGACAGTTGAGAATTCATGAGAAGAATTACCCTACCCATGACTTGGAGTTAGCTGCCATAGTATTCGCGCTTAAGACTTGGTGCCATTATCTGCTAGGAGAGAAGTTTGAGTTGTACATCGATCATAAGTTTTTCAAGTACTTGTTCTCGCAGAAGGATCTCAACTTAAGGCAATAAAAATGGATGGAATTCCTAGCGTCCTATGACTTTGAGATTTCTTATACCCCTGGCAAGGGTAATGTGGTGGTAGACGCATTGAATAGGCAGAGGATGACCTTGAGTGCTCTATTTGTAGAGAGGCAAAGCTTTATATATCGACTTTTGATTTTAAGCCCTCTGCCGAGTTTACACCTAGTTTATTGGCATCATTAGAGGTGCGACCTACTCTATTGGACTAGACAGGAACTTTGCAGCGAGAAGACCCACAGATAGAAGATATCTTGGATAGGATCAGTAGAGGGGAGACTTCCAGTCACCTCAGTAGATATTCCACGGATGATAGAGGATAGTTACGACGAGATGGAAGGCTTTGTGTTCCCTGAGTTAGGAGTTTGTTGAAGACAGTCCTTGAGGAAGCCCATCATTCTACGATGACAATTCATCCCGGTGGTGATAAGATGTATAAGGATATGAAGAGGGTTTTCTTTAGGGCTAGGATAAAGAAAGATGTAGTAGAGTCTGCTTCTCGATGTTTGATTTGCCAGCAAGTTAAGGCTGAGTAAAGAAAGCCCGGTGGTTTGCTTCATCCTTTGGAGGTTTTACAGTGGAAGTTGGAGAGCGTCTCTATGGATTTCATTGATAGTTTCCCTAGATCGAGGAAAGGCAACACCAGTATTTGGGTTATAGTTGACAGGCTTACTAAGAGCGCTCATTTCATTCCTGTAAAGAGTAAGAGGACGACAGCATGGTTGGCAGCAGTTTATCTTCGTGAGATGAGACGACCCGAACTCCCGTTCACACGGAAACAAGGTTATCTTTGGAATATAACACAGAAACATATAATAGCAGAACAGAATTAAATAAATACACCAGATATGAACTACAAAATATACTGGATAAAAGTGATCATCAGAGTTACACAGTATACAGGATCTTACTTAGTACAAATACAGTTCAGCTATACATAAATGTCTACAGCGGAAATAAACAAAGTATGTACAATAGGAGCTGAACAGCATAAAAAGAAATAAATGATAGAATCCATCTTCAGCTCCAGCTATCCAGAAAGAACCAGCTAAACCTGAATACAAGGCTGCCCGTGCGGAAAAAGGGGCACCCGAGTTTGAAAGTGAAACAAACTACGAGTCAGTCATGGGACTGGTATGAGAAATCCACTCAACACATATATAATTGGCTAATCGCAGGACCACGCCACTTCCATGGAACGGGTTTACTCCATTGGATTGCCAGTGCTTTAAAACAAATCTTTCTTTTAAACATCGCTATGCTTTTTACAAAAATGAAGCCGTTATAAGACTCAGTTCCCATCACACAATGCAACGCAAACCGGAGGATAGAGTTTTTACCTTATAACGGCCAAGATATGCTTGATACGAATAAAACAAAGGCATTTGATATTATTGCTAGTGTTTATATGTTTTGAAAACAATTTCAAATCATAACTATCAATCATAGACGGCATTAATGCCCCATACCACTATGTCGCCATATATAGGTATACAATCAAAACCGCACGATGTCGTATTTGGAAATTGGATTTCCGTCATGAACCAAGGCAAAAGATAGTCCTTACCGAATTCGTGACTCTCTAGCCCGAGCCACAGGATCAGAACGCATCAACCCTTTAGATCGTCAGGGCCGGTCCACCGATGTGGATTATTATACCTGAACACTACGTCTCCCCGCCCTTTGGGGCGTAAACGAGCCAACGAATGACTCCATCGGACCCGGATCGTCCGATCAAACCGAGGCGCCTCGCAACAGCAACAACCACATAGGTGAAAAGTATATAAATGTCAGGGCTGGTAGGTCACTGACACCACCCTAGCTAGAAAGAAACGCAGGCCCTCCCTGATGTCCTCTCCCGTTTTAGGTTCATACCGGGGTGTGAGGCTCGCGAATTCACGTTATACACAAAGCTATGCCACACAGGCGGTGCTTTGATCATCACCACAAGACTTTGCTTTTCAACAGAAGCCCTGATCACTGCATCTTAGCATGCCACACAGGCAATTCATGCCATGCGACTGATGTCCATCGATATACAACCTCTGAGCTCGTACGTCTCAGAGAAGGGCGTTAAGCAAAAGAATAAATTCTCTGCCGCCAAACAGATGTATATTTAACAGAGATCAATCAACACAGAATAAAATCCAATGTCAGACACACAGTCCATTTACAAGTCCGTTCTGGGTCTGAACGAAACCGGAGGCACTAAATACCTCGCAAACCCTTCGATCAACACGTACGTCTGAACGATCACCACTCATTATCCATATTTCGGGATGCCTCCCAATCAGGACCTCGGTTACCATCCAAACGAGGTGAAGATCTCTTGTCTTCGACCATCGTCTTCATCTTCACTTTCAATCGTCGATCAATTATTTGAAATGAGAATTAACTCGGCCTTTTCAAATAATTCACGAATATTTAGAATTTCAAATCAATTTATTTCAATGGTTAAATTATTCGACAACACCAATATTGTCCTTTAATGTAATTTTCACACCAAACACATTCAACCATCAAATACAACATAAATCGAGCAAATTCAGTTTATTTCCCTTCCATATCGTTTATAATATTTTATAACGATTTATCGCTATTTTTATTTATTTTTAAATAGCTAATTTATTCAAAACGACGCTTCGGGCCATAAGGCGGCCGTGGCGCTGTTTTTCTTCAGATTTGATTTACACATATCTGAAAATCTAACCGTTGGATCCTCACAAAATTTAAATCTTTAGAAAGGTCTTTTCAAAACGAATCCAACGGTTCCAGTTTCGGGAAAATCCGACGGTCGGATCTCCCGGTACAATCGTTTGAAGTTTCAATTTCAAAATACGAACTGCAGCGTCGTTATTCGATTAAATATATAATTATATTTATATATATATATAAATATAATCGCTTCTGGCGCTGTTTTTCTTCAGATTTGAATTAAACATTCCAGACAATCCAACCGTTGGATTTTTACAAGGTTGGTGCCGTTGGAAAGATATTTCCAAGGCGAACCCGACGGCTGAGGTTTCGGGAAAATCCAATGGTCGGATTTCCCGCACTAGTCGTTTGAAATCACGGTTTCAAAATACGAACTGCACGGCTTCGTTTCGTTTTAATTTCATTTATATTTATATAGCTATATAAATATAGTTTATTCAATAATTTCCATATCGTTTTCACTTCAAATATTTTTCTAACGCCTTAAATTTTGGAAAAATTTCGCCATAACCTCCCCTGCACCGGGAGCATCGGGAAATCGCAAATAGCGTCCCGGTCCTTCTAATCTCAAAAAGAAAAAGAAAAAGCCAAGCGGCTAGCCAACAGGCTCAAAATCATCACCCAAACAAATCAGTAAATGTGTACCTATTTGTCGGGCACAAAATTTTATTCCTCTTCTCTAGCCCCTTTGCTATAACCTGTACAATGAATATTGCATGTACATATATATACAGTTCTTATCATTTATCAATTTCTATTCGACTTCATATTTGATTTCTATTTGGTTTAAAAACTCCATTCATTCTAATGTTACATAAATAGGTGCAAATCATTTCATTAGCTAATTAATGAATATTTCAACTCATATATGTTTATTTTGAACAAGTGGCTATTTTTAACACTTCACATTTCAACGATTTTTCCATACAATAAAAATGTAATTTTTATTGTAAAACGATTCATTTCCAAAACACTGTTTTTCTATATAGTTCATATAGTCGATAAAAGGTGATTTTTATTATCAAACAATTTATTTCAAAATATGAATACCATTCAACACATGAATTTCTAAACAACGAATGAATATCAATTCAACACATGAATGTTTTCTATAGTTTCTATATATAGATAAAAATGTGATTTTTATTATCGAACAATTTATTTCAAAAAATGAATACCATTCAACACATGAATTTCTAAACAACGAATGAATATCAATTCAACACATGAATGTTTTCTATAGTTTCTATATATAGATAAAAATGTGATTTTTATTATCGAACAATTTATTTCAAAATATGAATACCATTCAACACATGAATTTCTAAACAACGAATGAATATCAATTCAACACATGAACAACACATGAATTTCTAAACAACGAATGAATATCAATTCAACACATGAATGTTTTCTATAGTTTCTATATATAGATAAAAATGTGATTTTTATTATCGAACAATTTATTCCAAAATATGAATACCATTCAACACATGAATTTCTAAACAACGAATGAATATCAATTCAACACATGAATGTTTTCTATAGAATGAATAAATATAGTTTAAGCATATGAAAATAATTCAAACACATGAATATTATTCAAAATTTCGGCAGCATAACGGCAGGGTAGTTACACCGGCACCGTCCCTAGTACGGCTCCTCGCTCTACCTTAAAACCTCGCGGTTTTTGACAATGGGGTTCATGCATCTAGTTCGCACGCAGGCGGCATGTATATATTTATTTCATTTCCACAAACTAATCCTATGTGGTTTCAACCAAATATTTCTCAATCATAAACGGGTATTTTTCAACCACCATCAACCAATATCAATCACAAACAATCCCAAACAATCATTCGCTATCAATCAATTTTCACAAAAATTTCAACCAATAAATATCGTCCATGGTTTGTGGACGAGGGGCGTATATATATATATATATATATTTATATATAGCAATTCACTTTTACTTCAACACATATATAATATTTTTAAATCAGAAATCTCACCAATAGCTATCCAATTCCACGACTCTTCCTTTATAGAAATCTTCACCTTTTGTCGCTTTCACCCGTATTCTCTACATATGTAAAAATCGAATTTTTACTATGTTATTCAATATATAAAAATCGAGTTTTGACGTCGCTATTCAATATATAAAAATATGATTTTTACTTCGACTTTCAATATATAAAAATATGATTTTTACTTCGGCTTTCAATATATAAAAATCTGATTTTTACTTCAACTTTCAATATATAAAAATATGATTTTTCTTTTTAAAGTTCAAATCTTTTTCGAAAAATCTGTTTTAACCTTTCTTTAAAAACAGTTTTAACCTTTCTAAAAAAACAGTTCTAATCTTTTTATAAAATCAGTTTTACTCTTTTTTATAGAAAATCAGTTTTAATCTTTTAAAGAAAATCAATTTTACTCTTTTTATAAAAATCATTTTTATCCTAAAAAGAAAATCAGTTTTAAACTAATTAAAATTCAGTTTTGAAATCATAACTAAAATCAGTTTTTACTTTTAATTAAAATCAGTTTTAACCTTTAATTAAAATCAGTTTTAACTTTATATAAAAATCAGTTTAAAATTCTTTTGAAAAATCTGTTTTAAAACTTTTTTTTTCTCTAAAATAAACAGTTTTAAATCCTTAAAAATAAAATAATAAAACAACAAAAACTTACGGGGGGGTTTCTGTAGTTCGTCGGAGGGGAGGCTTCGAGGTGGCGGCTCGGGTCTCGAACGGTGGTGGCAGGCGGTCGTCAGACGGGGAGGGGGCTGCTCGAATCACTCGCGATGGCTGCTGGAGGATGGGGTCTTCGATCGATGCAGGGGGAGCGATGGCTTGTCTTCGGCGGCGTTCGCCTGAGGGGGAGGCGGCTGGTGAACGTCGCGATGGCTTTAGGGTTTTCCCTTTTTTTTTTCTGTATAAATGAATTAGGGGGGGGGGCAGAGGTATAGGAGGGAAAAGTATATTTTTTTTATTATTATTATTTAATTATTATATTTTGCAAAAAAGGTTGACTTTTACATATCACCTCGAAACGAGGCCCACCGCCTGTCGTCCATAGCATTTTACCCCCATTCCGAACACAATGGGATATGTATCGCAAGCTGATTTGATCGTTACAATCAGTTTCCTTTTAATTTTCATTTAAATCATTATATTGAATTTTAAACGCACATTTCAAATTACCGGGGTCACATACTAACTAGAAAAATTCCAGAAAAATATTTTCTAGCTTCGTATTGACGATACGGTCCTAACAAAACTAGTTTCGTCGAATTCTGAGACCGTTTGAAAAATGGCCAATTTCCATTCGATTAAAATCAACAGAAACTGGTCAAACGCGTTTTCTTTTGCCACGCTCACATATTGATTCGAAAAATTATGAAATTTGAAACCTAACAATAACTTGACCCTGCGGATCCAACAAAAGTGGTTTCGTCGAAATCCGAGGTCATTTGCAAAATGTCCATTTTTAAGGGCCTGAATTCCATAGCGACTATTCAGAATTTTCAACTGGACATACCTTTTGATTCCCGCTATCTAATTTCGATTGGTCGGATTCGTTAGAAAGATATTATCAATTAGATTCCATTATTTTTGGTTTCACTAAAATCCGGATTGTTTTGCACCCGGTATATTCAATTGAAGTTTGAAATCGAATTTATCGAACTACCGCGCCATTTTCAATTCTATATATAATTATAATTAATTATATTGGTTTTCAAATGTCGGTTTCAACTCAGTTTTCATCGCCATTATTTAAAATATTTATTTTAAATATTTAAAATCCATTATCTTAGCCAATTTAAAAAATTTAAATTGGTTCAGATTTTCTGGGTCGTTACAATCTCCCTCACTTAAAACTTTTCGTCCCCGAAAAGGAATAAAGTCGAAAGTAGTTTGATAAATCTGCAATCACACAACACAACAACCAATCCAATTGTTTTTAACCTTTTTAACTTTTCAAATATATACCTTTTATATATTCAAAAATTATATTTCTAAAACCAGACTATATATATATAATCACAAATACGTTATTTAAAAACATATTACTCTCGACTCGTTCTGAGGCACTTCTGACCCCATCTCTAACGAGTTGTTCTGATTCTGCTATACTCATACTAGGATATTACTAATCCTATCTGTATAGAGTTACCCGTCCTAGAACTCTACTGGTTCTATTTCTGACGAGTTCGTTCAAATGTTATATTCCAGAACTAAGCTTAACCAAAGCTCTGATACCACGTTGAGACGACCCGAATTCCCGTTCACACGGAAACAAGGTTATCTTTGGAATATAACACAGAAACATATAATAGCAGAACAGAATTAAATAAATACACCAGATATGAACTACAAAATATACTGGATAAAAGTGATCATCAGAGTTACACAGTATACAGGATCTTACTTAGTACAAATACAGTTCAGCTATACATAAATGTCTACAGCAGAAATAAACAAAGTATGTACAATAGGAGCTGAACAGCATAAAAAGAAATAAATGATAGAATCCATCTTCAGCTCCAACTATCCAGAAAGAACCAGCTAAACCTGAATACAAGGCTGCCCGTGCGGAAAAAGGGGCACCCGAGTTTGAAAGTGAAACAAACTACGAGTCAGTCATGGGACTGGTATGAGAAATCCACTCAACACATATATAATTGGCTAATCACAGGACCACGCCACTTCCGTGGAACGGGTTTACTCCATTGGATTGCCAGTGCTTTAAAACAAATCTTTCTTTTAAACATCGCTATGCTTTTTATAAAAATGAAGCCGTTATAAGACTCAGTTCCCATCACACAATGCAACGCAAACCGGAGGATAGAGTTTTTACCTTATAACGGCCAAGATATGCTTGATACGAATAAAACAAAGGCATTTGATATTATTGCTAGTGTTTATATGTTTTGAAAACAATTTCAAATCATAACTATCAATCATAGACGGCATTAATGCCCCATACCACTATGTCGCCATATATAGGTATACAATCAAAACCGCACGATGTCGTATTTGGAAATTGGATTTCCGTCATGAACCAAGGCAAAAGATAGTCCTTACCGAATTCGTGACTCTCTAGCCCGAGCCACAGGATCAGAACTCATCAACCCTTTAGATCGTCAGGGCCGGTCCACCGATGTGGATTATTATACCTGAACACTACGTCTCCCCGCCCTTTGGGGCGTAAACGAGCCAACGAATGACTCCATCGGACCCGGATCGTCCGATCAAACCGAGGCGCCTCGCAACAGCAACAACCACATAGGTGAAAAGTATATAAATGTCAGGGCTGGTAGGTCACTTACACCACCCTAGCTAGAAAGAAACGCAGGCCCTCCCTGATGTCCTCTCCCGTTTTAGGTTCATACCGGGGTGTGAGGCTCGCGAATTCACGTTATACACAAAGCTACGCCACACAGGCGGTGCTTTGATCATCACCACAAGACTTTGCTTTTCAACAGAAGCCCTGATCACTGCATCTTAGCATGCCACACAGGCAATTCATGCCATGCGACTGATGTCCATCGATATACAACCTCTGAGCTCGTACGTCTCAGAGAAGGGCGTTAAGCAAAAGAATAAATTCTCTGCCGCTAAACAGATGTATATTTAACAGAGATCAATCAACACAGAATAAAATCCAATGTCAGACACACAGTCCATTTACAAGTCCGTTCTGGGTCTGAACGAAACCGGAGGCACTAAATACCTCGCAAACCCTTCGATCAACACGTACGTCTGAACGATCACCACTCATTATCCATATTTCGGGATGCCTCCCAATCAGGACCTCGGTTACCATCCAAACGAGGTGAAGATCTCCGGTCTTCGACCATCATCTTCATCTTCACTTTCAATCGTCGATCAATTATTTGAAATGAGAATTAACTCGGCCTTTTCAAATAATTCACGAATATTTAGAATTTCAAATCAATTTATTTCAATGGTTAAATTATTCGACAACACCAATATTGTCCTTTAATGTAATTTTCACACCAAACACATTCAACCATCAAATACAACATAAATCGAGCAAATTCAGTTTATTTCCCTTCCATATCGTTTATAATATTTTATAACGATTTATCGCTATTTTTATTTATTTTTAAATAGCTAATTTATTCAAAACGACGCTTCGGGCCATAAGGCGGCCGTGGCGCTGTTTTTCTTCAGATTTGATTTACACATATCTGAAAATCTAACCGTGGATCCTCACAAAATTTACATCATTAGAAAGGTCTTTTCAAAACGAATCCAACGGTTCCAGTTTCGGGAAAATCCGACGGTCGGATCTCCCGGTACAATCGTTTGAAGTTTCGATTTCAAAATACGAACTGCAGCGTCGTTATTCGATTAAATATATAATTATATTTATATATATATAAATATAATCGCTTCTGGCGCTGTTTTTCTTCAGATTTGAATTAAACATTCCAGACAATCCAACCGTTGGATTTTTACAAGGTTGGTGCCGTTGGAAAGATATTTCCAAGGCGAACCCGACGGCTGAGGTTTCGGGAAAATCCAATGGTCGGATTTCCCGCACTAGTCGTTTGAAATCACGGTTTCAAAATACGAACTGCACGGCTTCGTTTCGTTTTAATTTCATTTATATTTATATAGCTATATAAATATAGTTTATTCAATAATTTCCATATCGTTTTCACTTCAAATATTTTTCTAACGCCTTAAATTTTGGAAAAATTTCGCCATAACCTCCCCTGCACCGGGAGCATCGGGAAATCGCAAATAGCGTCCCGGTCCTTCTAATCTCAAAAAGAAAAAGAAAAAGCCAAGCGGCTAGCCAACAGGCTCAAAATCATCACCCAAACAAATCAGTAAATGTGTACCTATTTGTCGGGCACAAAATTTTATTCCTCTTCTCTAGCCCCTTTGCTATAACCTGTACAATGAATATTGCATGTACATATATATACAGTTCTTATCATTTATCAATTTCTATTCGACTTCATATTTGATTTCTATTTGGTTTAAAAACTCCATTCATTCTAATGTTACATAAATAGGTGCAAATCATTTCATTAGCTAATTAATGAATATTTCAACTCATATATGTTTATTTTGAACAAGTGGCTATTTTTAACACTTCACATTTCAACGATTTTTCCATACAATAAAAATGTAATTTTTATTGTAAAACGATTCATTTCCAAAACACTGTTTTTCTATATAGTTCATATAGTCGATAAAATGTGATTTTTATTATCAAACAATTTATTTCAAAATATGAATACCATTCAACACATGAATTTCTAAACAACGAATGAATATCAATTCAACACATGAATGTTTTCTATAGTTTCTATATATAGATAAAAATGTGATTTTTATTATCGAACAATTTATTTCAAAAAAATGAATACCATTCAACACATGAATTTCTAAACAACGAATGAATATCAATTCAACACATGAATGTTTTCTATAGTTTCTATATATAGATAAAAATGTGATTTTTATTATCGAACAATTTATTTCAAAATATGAATACCATTCAACACATGAATTTCTAAACAACGAATGAATATCAATTCAACACATGAATGTTTTCTATAGTTTCTATATATAGATAAAAATGTGATTTTTATTATCGAACAATTTATTTCAAAATATGAATACCATTCAACACATGAATTTCTAAACAACGAATGAATATCAATTCAACACATGAATGTTTTCTATAGAATGAATAAATATAGTTTAAGCATATGAAAATAATTCAAACACATGAATATTATTCAAAATTTCGGCAGCATAACGGCAGGGTAGTTACACCGGCACCGTCCCTAGTACGGCTCCTCGCTCTACCTTAAAACCTCGCGGTTTTTGACAATGGGGTTCATGCATCTAGTTCGCACGCAGGCGGCATGTATATATTTATTTCATTTCCACAAACTAATCCTATGTGGTTTCAACCAAATATTTCTCAATCATAAACGGGTATTTTTCAGCCACCATCAACCAATATCAATCACAAACAATCCCAAACAATCATTCGCTATCAATCAATTTTCACAAAAATTTCAACCAATAAATATCGTCCATGGTTTGTGGACGAGGGGCGTATATATATATATATATATATATATATATATAGCAATTCACTTTTACTTCAACACATATATAATATTTTTAAATCAGAAATCTCACCAATAGCTATCCAATTCCACGACTCTTCCTTTATAGAAATCTTCGCCTTTTGTCGCTTTCACCCGTATTCTCTACATATGTAAAAATCGAATTTTTACTATGTTATTCAATATATAAAAATCGAGTTTTGACGTCGCTATTCAATATATAAAAATATGATTTTTACTTCGACTTTCAATATATAAAAATATGATTTTTACTTCGGCTTTCAATATATAAAAATCTGATTTTTACTTCAACTTTCAATATATAAAAATATGATTTTTCTTTTTAAAGTTCAAATCTTTTTCGAAAAATCTGTTTTAACCTTTCTTTAAAAATAGTTTTAACCTTTCTAAAAAAAACAGTTCTAATCTTTTTATAAAATCAGTTTTACTCTTTTTTATAGAAAATCAGTTTTAATCTTTTAAAGAAAATCAGTTTTACTCTTTTTATAAAAATCATTTTTATCCTAAAAAGAAAATCAGTTTTAAACTAATTAAAATTCAGTTTTGAAATCATAACTAAAATCAGTTTTTACTTTTAATTAAAATCAGTTTTAACCTTTAATTAAAATCAGTTTTAACTTTATATAAAAATCAGTTTAAAATTCTTTTGAAAAATCTGTTATAAAACTTTTTTTTTCTCTAAAATAAACAGTTTTAAATCCTTAAAAATAAAATAATAAAACAACAAAAACTTACGGGGGGGTTTCTGTAGTTCGTCGGAGGGGAGGCTTCGAGGTGGCGGCTCGGGTCTCGAACGGTGGTGGCAGGCGGTCGTCAGACGGGGAGGGGGCTGCTCGAATCACTCGCGATGGCTGCTGGAGGATGGGGTCTTCGATCGATGCAGGGGGAGCGATGGCTTGTCTTCGGCGGCGTTCGCCTGAGGGGGAGGCGCCTGGTGAACGTCGCGATGGCTTTAGGGTTTTCCCTTTTTTTTTTCTGTATAAATGAATTCGGGGGGGGGGGGGGCAGAGGTATAGGAGGGAAAAGTATATTTTTTTTTATTATTATTTAATTATTATATTTTGCAAAAAGGTTGACTTTTACATATCACCTCGAAACGAGGCCCACCGCTTGTCGTACATAGCATTTTACCCCCATTCCGAACACAATGGGATATGTATCGCAAGCTGATTTGATCGTTACAATCAGTTTCCTTTTAATATTCATTTAAATCATTATATTGAATTTTAAACGCACATTTCAAATTACCGGGGTCACATACTAACTAGAAAAATTCCAGAAAAATATTTTCTAGCTTCGTATTGACGATACGGTCCTAACAAAACTAGTTTCGTCGAATTCTGAGACCGTTTGAAAAATAGCCAATTTCCATTCGATTAAAATCAACAGAAACTGGTCAAACGCGTTTTCTTTTGCCACGCTCACATATTGATTCGAAAAATTATGAAATTTGAAACCTAACAATAACTTGACCCTGCAGATCCAACAAAAGTGGTTTCGTCGAAATCCGAGGTCATTTGCAAAATGTCCATTTTTAAGGGCCTGAATTCCATAGCGACTATTCAGAATTTTCAATTGGACATACCTTTTGATTCCCGCTATCAAATTTCGATTGGTCGGATTCGTTAGAAAGATATTATCAATTAGATTCCATTATTTTTGGTTTCACTAAAATCCGGATTGTTTTGCACCCGGTATATTCAATTGAAGTTTGAAATCGAATTTATCGAACTACCGCGCCATTTTCAATTCTATATATAATTATAATTAATTATATTGGTTTTCAAATGTCGATTTCAACTCAGTTTTCATCGCCATTATTTAAAATATTTATTTTAAATATTTAAAATCCATTATCTTAGCCAATTTAAAATTTTTAAATTGGTTCAGATTTTCTGGGTCGTTACATGAGATAGTCCATCTACATGGAGTACTTTCCACTATCATAAGTGATCGTGACCTTATATTCACCAGTGAATTTTGGAGGAGCTTGCAAGAGGTAGTAGGTACACAGTTATGTTTGAGCACTGCTTATCACCCCCAAACCGATGGACAGACATAAAGGGTGAATAGAGTTCTTAAGGATCTTCTAATATTGTGTATCCTAGACTTCAGAGGTACTTAGGAAGGGCATCTTCCTTTAGTCGAGTTCTCCTATAACAATGGTTATCAGGCTAGTATTGGCATAGCACCCTTCAAAGCACTATATGGACGACCCTGTAGATCACCGACTTGTTGGTGGGAGTCTACAGACAGGCTTCTACTTGGACCTGATATGATTAGGGAAACTTCAGAGAAGATAGATCTTATTCGAAGACGCACAAGGATATCTCAAGACATGAAGAAGTCCTACGCAGACAAAAGAAAGACAGATATTGAGTTCGAAGTAGGAGACATGGTTTTCATCAAGGTATCACCCTTGAGGAGTGTGGTTCGGTTTGGATCTGTAGGGAAATTGGCACCAAGATCTGTAGGGCCATTTCCCATAACAGAAAGGATTGGATAAATGGCCTACAGAGTAAAGCTACCAGAGAGATTAGCTGGTGTTCACGATGTTTCCCACGTTTCTCATTTACGGAAGTGCTTGCATGATACCGCAGAAGTAGTTGAGCCGAGTATGCTTGGGGAAGTAGAAGTAGAACAGGAGGCGACAGTTAGACGAGTTCCTACCCATATTCTTGGATCAAAGGTTAAGAAGATACGCAACCGAGAGATCAAGTTGACGAAGGTTCATTGGGGAGAAGACCCTGAGAATGTAACTAGCGAAATTGAAGACAAGATTCACGCTTTGTACCCTTTTCTTTTCAAGGGTATGTTCTTAACTTCTTTTCCAAAGCTTTTTATTCGTACTTGCTTATGTCATTTAAGTACATCCTATCGATCGAATCTTTGACCTTTAGGTAGAAATCCAATGGATGTAAACATGTGTTTGAAACATGTTATGTTTGATGGATGCAAGTGTATGCTAGTGATTGCTCGTGGATGCATATACACACACACACACTAGGCACTAGATCGGCTCAATCACTCTCATACTACATATGGATGCATGTGCATTTTTCTTTTTTATGGATGGAAGTGGGTGTATCATCATATGGATGTTGCGTTTAAATAGATGATTGTGCACGCATATAGCCTTTACATGTTATACTAAGATTATTTGCATACATGTTGGATTCATGGCACTAACATACATTGCATTAAGGAGGTCAACTGAATCAGTGGACCGCCTGATTTTTCACATTAGTATAGGGACATATACACACACCTTTGCATATGTTCATATAAGCATTAGAAATCTTTTAAGGACAATGGATGCCTATGATTAGTGGATGAGCATATGGATGATAGATATTTAGATATACGTTCTTCTTAACTTGGAGATTTCAGGGACGAAATCCTTTGATTAGGGAAGAATGTAATACCCCGTAATTTTAAAAACATTAGTTGATAAAAAATACTTAATTAAATATTTGGAATTAAGTGAAACGGACGACGCCATTGCATTTGTCTCGGAATTCTGCTTAAGATAGACTCCGCGAGTTTGCGTAAAACGGACATCGTATGTGGAAGATATTAAGGTTTGAAGTTTGTGTAGATATAAACATAATATATACATACATTAAAAACCAATCTCGAATTCAAGTTAACGATGCAGGGAAAGGGGGAATCGGCCCGTTAGGGGTAGACCCCGGTCCCTATGGGTGTCGACCCATGTGTCGACCCCATAACGGGGGTGTCGACCCCTATGTCGACCTCGGGGTCGACCCCACCGAGATCTGGGAAGATTCCTGCCCTGCACCTGGACATAATTCTGAGCGTGGTTCGTTGACTATAGGCTATAAATAGGACCGCATTCTCATTGTTTTTACACACCAAAAACAATGGAGGCAACTAGAAGATGCCCCAGCTTAGATTGAAAGCCTATTCTTCAGCAACAAAAAGAGTTATACGTATTAAAGGATCTGTGCAACAACATCAACAATCATTCCTCTGTTCTTAGATCTAGTCCTTGTGAGTTTATGTTATTTTTAGATATAAACATTTATAATGTAATCTTGACATGTCTATAAGTTAGATCCAAGCCTATGCATATTAATAACTTGAACCATAACAGATCCACCATTACTTGTACATCTGATCCATTGTTCTCATATGCCCGAATTCTGCCATTATATGCCTATCTTGTTATTATGGTCAATTTTATCCTTATATGACTGTTTTGGTATTATGCATGTTCTTGTTCTCTTCTCTTCCTTTTTCCCTTTTTATATTTATAGCCAGACTACCTTCGAGCCTTGGCATACCGCTGAAATATGTGAACGAGTGAAATTGGAAACGATGGGGAATGTTAAAATTGGGGCATAACTTGTATTGGGAAATTGGGGAATAACTTGTACTGGGATTTTGGGGCATAACTTGTAATGAACATGAATAATTGTCTAGGGAAGAATATGCTTAAATCTACAGTAATTAGACTGTAACTGCACTTCGACATGAGGTTAGATTACACTTGTGGTAGAAGTCTGCCCGGAACCGCCCGGCCTATCCAACAACCGCAAGTGGTTAATCTAATATGAGGGGTTGAGGGCATAAATGTACATGTAATGGTGCTAAGACACGAGGTTAATCTAGCTTGTGGTAGAAGTCTGCCTGGAACCGCCCGACATATCCAGCAATCACAAGTAGTTGACTTAATGTGAGGGGTCTGGTGCATAAATGAAAAATGACAAGAATCTGTTAGCTAGAAACACTTAACCTATTTAAAACTGTGTGGTTACATAGACATGACGAATCGAGTAGGGGTTAAGCAAAGTTGCTTGAATCAGTGGGAAGGGTTAAGTTATTTTGATAAAACCGACAAACTTAACCTATATAACATGTTGCTTGGATCAGTGGGAGTGGTCAAGTTATCTTGTATAAAACCGACAAATTTAACCTATATAACATGTTACTTGAATCAGTTTGAGGGGTTAAGTTATCTTATATAAACAGACAAACTTAACCTATATGACATGTTGCTTGAATCAGTGGGAGGGGTTAAGTTATCTTATATAAAACTGACAAACGTAACATGTATTACATGTTGGGGTTATGCAATCTTGTTAAACCATTAGGCATAACCTATCAAAATCCTAGTAATGGGGATATAAGCCTAGGCGGGTAGCTTGCATCATTTGCATGGGACCCTTATCAGACAGTAACCCATCTTGGTATCAAACGGGGAACCCCGAACTAGGTCGGGGCCAGGGCACTCTTACTCAGTTGATTATAAGAGGTTCAAATATGCAAAGGTGTTGACAACGCAGAATCCAACAGAGTCATGTGCGTGCATGGTTCCGGCTTGATTATGGAAAATTAAGACGCTATGACATCAGTAGGTATTGATGTGCATCTTGAAAATAAACGGATTGCCACCTTAGGAAGTGATACATCCTATTGTGTGGCCAGCATAGGGTATCTATAGAGTAGGGAGCCGATCGACTGGGGTACTAATTAGGGTACATCTAGTCTTGCTTGTGTAGAAGCCCATTATTCTTGTTGGGGGTAACATCTGTCATTTCTGTTGGGCTGGATTGTTGAGGGTTAAACCCATCACTAGAAGTACACCTAAATCTACCATCTGTTTCTGTAGGGATCATCTTGTTCTGTTATATTAGTATTGGTGTAGAGAAAGTATTAGAGAAGCACAATATATTCCATCATGTTTATTGTGCTTATCCTGCTCAGTCTGTTATACCTATCTTTAAATATTGTTATCTCTCTCATCCAGTTTATATGCCTGTCATGATTCTTTTACTTATTTATGTGCTAAAAGCAACTGGACTCGCCATACTTTATATCTAACCCATTTTGTTTCCTCTTCTTTCTCTTCCGTCCCCCCCAAGGTTCTCAGGGTGGGAATACTCAGGCTTGATTTCGGATTCTCTCTTTCATTTTGCTTGGAGCTGCTTAGATGTACCGTTTGATTCCCTATCTTCTCTAATATGGCTATATTTTGGGGACTATGCTCTTTTTATGTATTATTGTACTTTGATGATGATTTTAGTACAAGTCAGAAGTTTTATGTTGATGTAATTAATTTTTAATATTTCAGACTTATTGTATAATTGGGTTTGGACCACAAAACTTTCCTATTAAATAAAGTTTTAATTCCGCTGTTATTTTATATCTTTCTTGTGATGTTCTATTTCCGTTTAGCTTCACAAAACTTAATGCATTCTGATAAAGAGTGACATTAACGGACGTGGGGTGTCACAATTCCACAGTGTTGTATATGTGATGTACTCGGATAATGTATGTAAGTATAGATACAGTTTTGCGTTTTCAAAGGTAATTACATAAATATATATTATATTTTATTCCGCTGTGATTATGAGATTCTGTATTGTTAATCACATCTATCTTCTATATATTTCCTGTTCTTTAATAACGACACAACTTCCAAGGTCATCGAAAGTAGGGTCGTTACAGTTGGTATCAGAGATTAGGTTAGCGCTATACCGAGGCTTTGGTGGGGTTACTCATTAGAGATAGGGTCAGTAGTACCCTAGAATGTGTTTGAGTATGTGTGTGTATATACATATATGAGCGTGTAATTGTTAGTTGTTGTAAAAACTATTTCATATTGTGTTTTATTGATTTGTCGAGTGGTTTATGAATACTGGTTGGTACAGAAGGAACAACTGCATCGATAGGTGTTTCTACACATGAAAAGAGTAAATCGACATAGTATCATTTTACTAAATTGGGTGAATGAAATAATTTTACCCAAAAAATGTATTTTGTTATAAAGAACAATTTTCTCAAATTTCTATAATATATGGATGTGTCAATTGTTATTATTATAATCAAATAAGATTACAACATTGAGATGGGTATATAAAACCAAATTGAATTTGTATAAGAATGGATGAGTTGAACTAAAACTAAATTCAAAATAGAAATTGAAATTTAAAATCCTGGAAGTTAGAAAAATATTTTTTGAAATATTATAAAGTAATATAGCATTGTTTGAGAGGATTTGAATAAAAATCATTTTAAATGGATTTTGAAAGTGATAAAAAACGGAACTCACTTCGATCGCTGGGAAATAATCCTTAGGGTCCGTTTGGCACAGGTCCTTATTAAGTTTCAAAATTAGGTTCATATCCGGTCTAATTTTTCATGTAAATTAGGTCCCTATTTTTCGTAAAATCGTCATAAAAATATTTAAAAAAATCACAAAAATTCATTATTAAATAAAAAACATCCACGTCGAAAAAATCAGGTGTTAAAACAATCAAAAACCACGTCAAAACCCAAAATAACACAAAACCAGAGAAATAGCAGGTTTTTGCATCAAAAGATGCACCGGTTCTTACATAGTTGCATACATTCATGCTTATATTTCAGTGTTGTGTCCAACTGCAATATAAATGCATACATGTATGCAGCTAAATAGTATTATACACATCTTTTTATGCATATATTCAAATTGGACATGTTTTTTCAAGCATATAGTGTTTTCAGACATTTTTGCACGTATTTATGCTCTAATACATAATACATGCATGCATCCATGCGCATATTCAAAAGCCTTCACCCCCTTTGAATTTGTTGCACGCATGCATGCATATATACAGAATAGTTGCGTACATGTATGCAACTTTTCGAAACACATGAATCTCAGTTCAGCTTTGTATGCATACATGTATGCAGTTATTTGCTAATAGTTGCATACATGTATGCATATATTGGTCCAAATTTTCAAAAGAAATACACTATATGAATATATGCATATATGTATGCTACTACTGGCAATAGTTGCACAAATGTATGCAATTTTTTTTTTTTTTTTCCGTAGACTCCTGTGGACGTTTCCAGAATTTAGATTTTTTTTTTACCTCAAAGCGCCTTTTTTGGGTCAAAAAAGGCAGAACACGTAAGTTGGCACAAAATAGGCGGAAGTGGGCAAAAATTTTGGGCGGCAATTCCAAAACAAGGTCTAGATATTTAGTTAAACTTTAGGGGGGGATGTGCGCCATATTTCAAAAGATAATAGGGATATGTACCTAATTTTCACTAATCCTTATGATGATTGCAGCATCATCAATATTCGTTTTCGAGTTTCTAAGTGATGGATTGCTACCTTAGAAGGATGGTTGATGGATGATTGTTTGAAAGAAACAAGTTGTTTTGGGAAAAAATTAAAAGTTTTGAATTTACAACGGAATAAAGATATATGAATTCAAACTGATTTGAAATAAAAGACAAGAATTTGAATTTGGGAACAACAATTTGTCTGGAACAAGTCAAATGGATTTAGATAGTAAAGGTAAATTGAATGGATTAGAATTTTACTGAGGTTAAGTTGAATAGATTTGAATTGGATTTAGAATGGAATCAAGTGGGATTGATACAAGAAATGAAGTTATAAATGATTCTATAATATAGTAATGAACTTGGATGGAAATATTCGACAGTTTGGGATAGTCAAAATTTTCAAATTGGATTTGAAACTTTACTTGGTTTATATTAAAGTATGAGATTAGAATTGTTGAATTAACAAAGCTAAATTTATTAAATTGAATATAATTAAAAACGAGCTTGCAACGACACGGTAGTTTGTAATTTGTAGATTTGAACTTCAATTGAATGCGTACGATTCAACATGCGTCAGAATTCTTTGAAAAAAGGATCTCTTGGAACTATTAAATCATAGTTATCTAATGAAAGAGAAAAATTGAGATTCCATCTGGAAGACTTTGAGTTATGTCGAAATCAAATTTCCATAAAATCGTGGTATGAACCATAATGATTTATTTTATGAAATAGAAGGAATTTTAAGTAAATGAAGTTTGATTTTTCCAGTAATAAGGTCCATACTTGAATTGTTAACTGGATAAGAATTCATGTGGGTTAAATGAATTAATTTTTGCAACAAAAATCAGATTTCGAATTCCGGAATGAAGATAACTAGTTAGAGAAATTAATTAATCAATGGGGAATTAGGATCCTACTTAATGTATTTAAGAAGATTGGATCGGAAGTTAAAAACTGGTTATGAGATCTTAGTCTAATAAAGAATTTGACTTGTTAAAAGGTGAATAGATATGTTTGAATAAGTTTGTTTCAAACTAACGAAGTAGATAAGTTTTGGAACTATTTTTCAAATATAATCAGTAATATTTTCCTAAATAGAAAATAAAGCGATGTGTATTGATAAGGAGTCAAGATATGGAGTTAAGGAATTGGAACCTAACTGGAGATTGATTGAGTTAAATGATTTTCTGAGCATCGATCTGATGTTAGTTTTGGCCGTCGGGGTTGATAATTAGAGGATTTTTCTCTTACTGATTATGTTCAGGGAATAATGAATGTTGACAAGTAGAAATGCATGAATAAGAAATGGAAATGTTTTCCAACTGTAGTAATAGATATCTCTAGCTATGAAAATGAATGTATTTAAATTTATAGATGCATAAGGATGAAGCGCATGGGGATAAAAGTTGAACGCCTAACAAAGGATACAAGTTGGAATTTTAATTGGATTTTGATGAGCCTATTTGGAAAGCTAGTTGGCTTTGTGGTTTCTTTGATGACTAGAGAGGGCCTAGAGAGGCAAATTTTAGAGTTGTATAATTGAGCCATATGAAAAAGGCACTGTCGAGTTTTTCGCAAGTTTAAAAAATTAATTTCTAAGAAGTTTTGATAACTAAAAATCAATTTATCAATTTCGTATTGAAATACTAGATTAGTTAAATGAGCTGAAAAATTGATTTAGGATCAATTTGAATAACTATGGATTTCATCGATGATTTGCCAAGAACGAGATAAGGAAATGAAGGAGTTTTGTGATTTACTTCACGTATCTCATTTGAGGAAATGTATCAAACATTGAATTTGGAATCATCGGTCCAGTGAGACTTAGATTTTGAACCAGACCTATCTGGGATCAGATGTACAGTCAGTCTTGTAATTGAGATGAAAAGTGACTTCGAAATATAGTAGTAAAACTACCCAAGGTAAAATGGAGTAAGGATTGTATGTGGGAGATTAAAGAGTGGATATGAGGAGTGTATCCAGAGGTTGTGTTAGGTAGTTAGTTGCTGATGTGTGTATTGCATGTTTTATTCGTTGTGGATGTTTGTTAGATAACTTATGTGTATTATATGTTGTGTTTGCTATGATTGTTGGTATATAGCTTATGTACGTGTATAAGTCTATCACTTTAGTTATAACCGGAAACTCTTCGTTACTCCTTAATTTCAAGGATGAAATTCCTTTAAGGGGGGTAGATTGTAACGACCTAGTTTTTGACTAACACTTTTAAACAATAATTTATAGATTCTATCAATAATTAATTAAACTGAATAAAATTTGATTAAAATATTTTAGAAAAATTAGAATAATCATTCTGATAAATCTTAAGTACACACATATATATAAAGTTGTTATGTTCTTTAGCAAATATATATATATGTATGAAAAACAAGTAACTAATGTTTGTCGTTTTGTTTTGTAATTTTAATTTTGTTTTAACTCGTGTAAAAATAAGAATTAACTAGAGTAAAATTTTAGGTTGCTTCATAGAGAAGGAAACAAAAGGACATATTCATTAAATGAAAGATTTAGCACTTATGGCCTAAAGATCAAAAACAATAAATAAGGAATATTTGTTTATGCCAAGGATTTGCAATTTAAATATTTGAAGTACACAACCATTAAATAGCTTGGTTTTGTTGGAAACTAAGTTCATCTTTTTTTAAAAACATTTAGTACATGTGCTTGTGTATGTATGTATGTATATATATATATATGTACTTATATTTACTGGTTGTGCATGGCGTCTAGAAGGAAATCAAACAAGTATACTAAGCACACAATCCTTTCCAATCAAATTAAAGAAGCCAAAAAACATTCCATCTATTGTTTTCTTTTCCTACAAACATTAAATGCCAAACAATATTTTATACTTGCTTCCATCTACAAATATACATCCATACCCTATTAATTCATTCACAAATCATTTGGATTAAAACTTAGAGAAAAATCTAGAGAAAACCAGAAGCAAAAACCAAAAGACAACGAGAAAAAATGGTGAGTAATTAAACTTCACTTGTATTTCCATATAAAACTATTCCCTAATTTTTTTATAAATGATATAACTTATATATGTGTTTATATATGTTTATGGATGTGTTGTATCACGTATAAATGAATCGTTTGGATTGTATATTGAATGGAGACATTGCAAACATATTTTCAAGCCTGTACATTAGCAGTGCTAAAGTTTTTCCATCTTTTTTTGATTTAAAAATCTATAACATAAATTCCAATGAGTTATAAAACTTAAGTACTAGATGAACGCTGTTCGTATATATCTCTAGTGTATCCTAAAAATGGTTTCAACTAAAATAATGATTTATGTTTTCGAAAAAAGGAAAATATCAGTAAAGAGTTTAAAAATTCAAATTTCCAGTCATATTAATTTTGAAATTCAAGTATATGAGTATGTTCATATTTGGAAACCATAAATTTTAGTAGGAATATCACAATTTTTAGCATTGTAGTTAATGGGATTTTCTAAGGTAATTAGAGAATCGATTTAGTGAAATTTCCGGTGACTACTGCGACAAGGGGATATAGCGTGGTATTGGAACAACATGGAGAAACACTGATCATGGGAAAAATACTAAATCAATTTTCCATGGCTTGATATGAGCAAACAAGATTGAAATAGGGATTTTGGACATTTTTTAACCTCTGGTTCATGGCCGAAATGCACCATCATGGAGGGGAGATGGACGTGCGCACTAGAAGGAATTGGTGCAGAAGGCCGTCGCTGACCTCTGACCTGAGTTTAGTCGAACCTGGAGCGGTACGATGGTGGAAAGAATCGAAACCATGGTAAAGGTTTTTGGGTGATGCCTCGGGTGAAGCATAAGATTTTGATATAAGTGGTCGGAGGGGAAGCTGGGCTCGTAGATAGATTCAAGAGGTGGTGATGCCCATGTGGGGTTGGTCACGATGGTTGGACGGTCGGTTGGATGATGGTGCACATGCACCAATGCACAGACATGCATTTCAGTTGAGGAAGAAAAAAAGAATTGAAGAAGGCAGTAAAAAAATAAAGGAAAGAAAGAAAGGAATGGGTAGGAAGTGATGGGTTGAAGTGTTTGGGCCTTGAATGGGCCGAGAAGGGAAATGAAAATAAAAGAAAGAAAAAGAAAAAGGGTTTTTTAATATATAAAATTAGAAAAAATGTATATATATATAAAAATAATAAATTATATGTATATTTGAAGAAGGGAAAGAATCGTCCATGATTTAGTGGCTCGATCGCGGTCTATAGCAAAATGGAATTGATGGGTTTGTTTAAACTTAATGTTCCGAATTTTTATATTTTATTTATTATATATACATAATTATTATGATGAATCCGAGATCCATTGTATTGATTTCACAATATCGAAATAAAATATGTAAGAAGAAGCCATCGTGAAAATTGGAAGTTCGAATCTTTATATACATACATAGTTATGTAAACAAAGTAATGTAGAATCAAAAGTTTTATTAATTTGATTTATTTTCAAAAAGTTTTAAATTGATATAACATAAAGTTAAGATCAAATATTTCAATATATATTTAGTTTAGATTGAATATATCAAATCATCGTTGATAAACCATTCTCTGATGAACGAATAAATTTCTTTGTTATGTTGTGTGGTGATCAAACGAATATTGATATAATAAAACACTGACGCGTTTTATCAAAATTAAATAATATTGTATTAACCATTGTTCTGCATCAAAAACAGTGATTTATATATCAAGTTGAGTGGACAGGTCATAGGAATTAAGTGTTAATGTGAGTTTATAAAATGACTTGATGAATAGAATTTGAACATGTAATAGTATTTAAAAATGAAATCAAGTTCATCTGATAAAACGAGTTCAGATTTTTATAATGGAATGTTATTCATATTTCAAAGTGAATAACATTTAGAAAGCAAATGTTTTGTAGATGGGAATGGTTGTAAGGAAAATTGGAAGGGAAATTTGGTTGACCTATAACGATGAGATTATTCCAAAGTTTGGAAAATAAATCGAATAGAGATGGATCAGAAAGAGAATTTGAGTTAGAAACCGGCTATGTCGAATTCAAGAAAGTACCCATTACTTCTCATTTTAAATAAAGTTTAATTAATTAATTATCTAAAGAAATGAAATAAAGGTTATATTTCAGAGTTTTATATCTCGGAGCATGGATTATAACACTACTGTTATAATAAATAATTTCTGTAAAAGGAGTGGATTCTTAAACTAAATCCAATTTTACGTGGATATAATATGGAAATAATCATTTTCCAAGATCAACTGATTTATGAACGACGATTGGTTAGGTCTGAATTGTCGAACTGTAATCGATAAGATATGTTGTGATAGTTAACTGGATTGATTATAATGCTATTACATGACTCAATAAACTTGAATAGTTTAAATTAAACGTTGACACGTTTAAAGCACCTTATATAGATCATTGTTTAAATATGTAATGTGAACCTCATATGAGAAATAAATTCTGGTAGATATGTCATGTGAATTAATTTGGATATGGAAATCCATATGAAATATGTTGACCTAATTACTATTAAGTATCCCTTGACCCAGAAAGATATTAACCTTTGTCATTTCGAAGAGACTGGAATCAGATTTAATTACATAAAATTCCACTTCGATCCAATTTTTACTTTGCGCGTCTAATTATATTAAAGACCGTCGGAGGCGGAGTTTATGCAAGGGCTATTCTGTCGATACTAGGTAGAAATTGCCTAAAAGGGATTTAGAGGATAGTGCCTTCGGTTTGTAACATCCAAATATTCATTTACCTTAAAAAAAACCAAGTTAAACCAGAATAAGAAGTTAATATGATTGGAAATAACCAAGTTAAACTGGAAATCAGATGAGGTGGAGGAAGCGCGTAATTACATGTTTAGACATAGGGTCTATTATACATGTTAAAATGATGCGCTTGGGCCAGTCCGCACATTTGAAGGTGAAAAACCCAACGGGGTATATCATCATTGTATCTACAAGCACGAGAGGAGAACGCCCATTTGATTACTCTATTGATATTCTTCTTGCTAGCTCTACGGGACTGGAAGGAAGCACACAACTTCCGAGGGACGTGGTAGGTTACTCTGTTGCGGTGCACGCTCAGGCTGTACTCACAGAGGTTAGGTCTGCCCTTTACCTCCCGGTGAGTATACCTTGACTACAACGGTAGTGATAGTCAAAAGGCTATGGCTGTATGTGTAACACCTCGTAATTTTATAAGAACACTAAAATGATAAACTAAGGAACACTTAATTAAATATTGGAAATTGAGTAAAACGGACTATGCCATTGAGTCCGTCTCGGAATTCTGATTAAGATAGACACCAAGTTTGCGTAAATCGGATACCGTATGAAGAAGTTATTAAGCCTAGAAGTTTGTACATGCATAAGAGAATTATATATATACAAACAAATCATAATATTCAAATTAATTCAAAATAGCCAAGCGGGAAGATCAAAAGTGGGAAAAACAGCGAACCGACCGTTTCTGCGCTAGGTCGACCCAGGGGTCGACACAGGCTCTTTGGGGTCGACCCATGGGTCGACCCTGGGGTCGACACCCAAAGGAGGGGTCGACCCTCATACAGATCTGGGCAGATTCATGTTTTTGAAGGTGGACTTGTTTTGTGGCTTGGTTCGTTGGCTTTAGGTTATAAATAGGACCCCATTTCTCATGTTTTTACACACCAAAAACAATGGAGAACTAGATGCTGCCTCTGCCAATATTAAAATAGCCTATTCTTCTTCAAACAATCAAGTCTTTTCTTCTTCAGTAATTAGCATTATTCAAGTTTAGAGATCTATGATTCAGCTTCTTCAATCTTTCTCCTATTTTTCTAGATCCAAAATTACTGTGAGTTTAAGTTAATTTTAGATCTAAATATTTAAAAGTAAAAATTGACATGACTATATCTTTGATCTATGCCAATGACTATTTGAATCATATCAGATCTTCTTTAGCCTGTGTATATATGATGTTATGACGTGATTATTACTTAGATCTAAACCTTCACCTATTTATCATGTCAGAACTGCCATTGTTTCACTATTTAGATCACCTTATACTTATCCCTATCATGTTTGTGGTTAAATTGGATCTGTTATTAGTTGGATATCTAATTTATTGTTTAGATCATATCATGCATGTTCCTATTATGTTTGTAGCTAAGTTAGATCCGTTGTTAGATGGTTATTTAACTCAGTATTGAGATCCTATCATGCCAGTTTATGATATCCCAATTATGTTAGAATCAATTCTATTGTCACATGTTCATCAGATTTATTCCTATATGCCTATTTGTTACCATGCCACTATATGTTTATGCCTGTTTTTGCCATCGTTTGTCAAATTTTCTATTATGTCCATTTTGGTCCTCTTCCCTCCTTCTTTTCCCTTTTTATTTTTTTAAAGCGAGGCTACCTTCGAGCCTAGGCATGCCGCTGAAATATGCGAACGCGTAAAATTGGGAACGAGGGAAAAACATTAGAATTGGGGCATCATTGGAATTGGGTATTTCAAGCATAACTTGAATGAAATATATGAATGTGAATTTGGGACAAAATTTAACTCATGATTAAAAGACCTTAATTTGGGCATATAGTTCATTATGAACGTAACTTGGGAAAGGGGCATGAATACCTATAGACATAGGTATAATTGACTAATAATGGAAATGCCTAAAATTACAATAACTGAAATTGTAATTGTGCTTAGACACGAGGTTAGATTACACTTGTGGTGGAAGTCTGCCCGGAACCGCCCGGCATAACCAGCAACCACAAGTGGTTAATCTAATGTGAGGGGTCTAAGTGCATAAACATGTGACGTGCTAAGAGACGAGGTTAAGCCCGATTTGTGGAATAAGTCTGCCTGGACCCGCCCGACACATCCAGCATCCAAAAGTTGTAGGCTTAATGTGGGAGGTCCAGCGCATTACAACCATGAAAGGATAAATGGTAATGAATTGGAGTAAACAGGGAATGATATTAACCTATTATAATTAATTATTTTAATAAGAATGTTATATAATAGGTAGGCTTGTCCCAAGGACAAGTGGAAATTTTGACATATGTTATAATAAAAGGAAAGGAAGCTTATTAATAAACCTTAGTTAAAAAAGCTAAGTTAATAAGTAAACAACGTCAATTTTTAGTGATACGTTTAACAGAAAACAGGCGAACTGAGATGAAGTATACTTAATTACATATTAAGTAAAACACATTATTGTAAATATGGAATCAGACAATGAATATTAAAGAGGGATTGATTACGATCCAGAGGTGAAAGATTGTAGATCGCTTTCATTAATTACAATGTAAAGAATAACATGTGATGAGGTTTATTAATAAACTTAAATGAATTAAGTCATATTTATATGAAATTAATAAGCAAGTGGAACTTGGCAACTTGAAAAGAAGTCAATGCGAATAGGGATAACCTGTTAATCTGTAATACTTACCCGTTTGAATCCATAAGGATTGTATGAACATGATAATTTGAATAGGGGTTAAGTAAACTTGGTTGAAATAGTGGAAGGGTTAAGTATATCTGGGGTGGGTGGGTAATATATAAATATAGGCCCACAAACTTAACCTATTGGGGTTATGTAAATAAAGACATCGTTAGGTAAGCATAACCTATGGAAAACCTATTGGGGTTATGTAATTAAAGACACTGTTAGGTAAGCATAACCTGTGGAAATCCTGGTGGGGATGAAAGACAAAGGGGAGAGCTTGCATCATATTGGTTTTGGGACCCGTTTCAATTAGTAACCCATATAACGGTATCAAACGAGTACTCTGTCCTACGTCAGAGTCGGGGCATGCTTACTGGGATGATTGTAATAGATCCAAACGTGGAGGACGGTGTGGGCGGCGCAAACCGAACGAGCCATGTGCATGCATGGTCCTAGCAGAGAGGGATAAGACGACCGTGACACCTGTAGATATGGTTGTGCACATCATGAAGACGAAGGGTTGCCACTTTAGGAAGCGATACCTCCTACTGTGGGGCCAGCACAGGATATCTATAAGGATTAGGGAGCCGAACGATTGGGTTGGTAATTAGGGTACATCTAGACGTATGCCTAAGTCTACCATCTGGTATTTTTTGGGATCATCTTGTTCTAGTTATACTAGTATTGGTGCAGAGCAAGGAAAGTGTTAAGAAGGCGCTATCTATTCTATCCTGTTATCATGTTTACCTTATCACACCTGCCTTTTATGTTGTTATCTCTCTTATCCACTTTATATGCCTATCATGATACTTTTACTTATTTATATGCTAAAAATAACTGGACTCGCCAGACTTTATGTCTTACCTATTTTGTTTCCTCTTTTTTCTCTTCCGTTTCCCCCCAGGTTCTCAGGTTGGGAAAACTCAAGCTTGATCAGGATTCTGCTTAGTCATGCTTGGAGCTGCTTGGATGTACGGCTTGATTTGCTATCTCTCTACTATGACTTATGTTTTCGGGAATTATGCTCCTGTTATTATTGTACTATGATGTTTTAAGTACAAGACAGAAATTTTAATGATGTACTGGTTTTTATGTATCTCAGACATATGATGTTTTGAACCATGATGCTTTATGATTAATAAATTTTTTTATTCTGCTACTATTTTTATCTGTCTTGTAATGTTACTGTTTCTGTTTACCTATAATGCTTCACGAAACATAATGCATTCTCTTAATGAGTGACATTAACGGTCGTGGGGTTTCACACTTTGTAACGGAGCCGAAGGTTACCAGATTGTATAAAAGATTTTGAAAATTGTTTTCAAAATGGTTTTAAAAGAAAGCATTTTCAAAAGAAAAAGTATGTTTTGAAAAACATATTCCCTCAAAGCCATAGGAAATATCTTTCAATTCTCTGTTTGAGTCCCTTCTTCCTTTTTCGTTTCAGCATGTCTGGGGAACCGAATATTCCCGAGGGCGTTCAAGTATCGAATTGGTTCCGTAGGTATCTTAAGGCTACGGTACCAACCGGGAGCCAAGGAGACATCCCTCCCCCAGCTGCAATCGTTGTTCCTCCACCATCACAAGTAGATGATTTCTCTAAAAAGAAAGAAGCTATGGTTGAGGAAACACAAAACAAGAAAGTGTGTCCCAAGAAAGGACAACAGCAATAACAAAAAAGAGGAAAGAACAACAATGCTAAGGATAAGAGGAAGTGTTACAGTTGTGGACGTGGGGGTCACTTGGTAAAAGACTTTAAAAGAAGGAAGAATACTTGCTTCTGTTGTGGAGAAGTCAGACACTTTGCTAAGGAGTGCCCAAAGAGGCAAGGACCGGGCCAAAGGGCAGGATCCTTTGGAGGGTAGGTGTATGCTCTCTTTTCCATTGTACTGAATAGAGTTAAGAAATTTTTTGTTAAAGGTTTGATTTCTCTTTCAAATCAACTTTTTAGAACTCTTTTTCAATTTTGGCGCTTCACATTCGTTTATATCTGATTATGTGGTTGAGTCTCTGAACCTTAGTGCTAGTATGGTAGTGGATCTCGTTGTTGTCTCAAACCCCATTGGTGGTATGGCTCATTTGTCTATGATTTGTCAGGGCTTGAGAATATCTGTGCTAGGCATTGAGTTTGAATGCGACATGTATGTGCTCAGATTTATGGCCTATGATGGATTGGCTAACCACGTACGGTGCTATTCTCAATTGAGAAGGTAGGGTCGGTAAACTTTTGACTTGCCATTGGAGAACCTTCGAGGCTTCAAGTAAGCCAAAAGGGTCTATTATGCTTAGTTTCCTAGAGTCACTTGATGCATCTATCAATGAATTGCAATCCGTACCAGTTGTCTATGAGTATCCTGATGTTTTTGATGAGGTTCGAGGTTTACCTCCGAGGCGCGAGATTGATTTTCGTATATACTTGGTGGGCAATGCAAAGCCAGTTGCATTCCCTGTGCACCATATGGCTCCAAGGGAAAGAAGGGAGCTCAGCAAGCAAGTAGGGGAGCTACTTGAGAAAGGGTTTATTAGGCGAAGCATATCTGAATGGGGTGCTCCGGTGGTATTCGCAACTAAGGCGGATGGTTCGCTTCGCCTATGTGTAGACTATGGAGAGTTAAATAAACTAACTAAGAAGAATAGGCACCCACTTCCGAGGATATATGATCTGTTTGACCAGCTTGTTGATGACATCTTGATTTTCTCAAAGAGCGAGGAAGAACATGCCTTACATCTAAGGGAGGTTTCAAAAACTCTCCGTGCGCATTAGCTTAAGGCGAAGTTCTCCAAATATTATTTTTATAGAAAAGAAGAGAGATTTGTGGGGCATGTGGTTTCTAAATATCGGATAGTCGTAGATCCCACGAAGGTAGTTGCAGTTCAAG
This sequence comes from Allium sativum, assembly GCA_030737875.1. Classification (NCBI taxonomy): domain Eukaryota; kingdom Viridiplantae; phylum Streptophyta; class Magnoliopsida; order Asparagales; family Amaryllidaceae; genus Allium; species Allium sativum. The sequence continues at coordinate 395,254,837 of CM060910.1, forward strand.
ATTGGTAGATCCTAAACAATGTAACGGAGGTGAGAAGTTTTCTTGGATTGGCAGGCCATTATAGGAGGTTTAAGGACTTCGCAAAGATATCATCCTCACTAACCAAGCTGACGAAAAAGAATTGGACGTTCTCTTGGATGTAGATTGTAACGATGCATTCCAGCGATTGAAGAGGACTCTGAAAATAGCCCTAGTCTTGACTTTGCCTGATGGGAACAAAGTGCTCACAGTATACACTAATGCATGTGGTACAGGGCTTGGTGCGGTTCTGGTGCAAAAGGGAAGGGTAGTATGTTATGGGGGTAGACATTTGAGAGTCCATAAGAAGAACTACCCTACCCATGTTTTGGAATAACTGCTATAATACTCACGCTTAAGATTGGGCGGCGGTATCTGCTTAGAGAGAGGTTCGAGTTATACTTGGACAATAAGTCGCACAAGTGTATATTCTCATAGAAGGATCTCAAATCGAGACAGTAGAGTTAGGCTTCTACTTCGACCTAAGACGATTAGAGAAGCTTCAAAATCGATCTTATCCGCAGGTGTATAAAGATAGCTCAGGACAAGCAAAAGTCATGCGCAGTTAAAGAAAGAACCGATATCGAGTAGACGTGGGAGACATGGTTTCATCAAGATATCACCTCAGAAGGATGTGGTTCGTTTTGGAACTGTAGGGAAACTGGCGCCAAAGTTTGTAGGACCATTTCCCATAATGGAAAGAATTCAAATAAGGTAAAGCTACTAGAGAGATTAGCGGATGTTCATTTGCAAAAATGTTTGCATGATACAGCAGAAGTAGCGTGCCGGGTATGATTAGGGGAAGCAAAAGTGGAAGTGGAACGGGAGTTAAAAATTAAAAGAGTTCCTACCTGTATTCTTGGTTAAGAAGTTATGTAACCAAGAGGATGCAGCTTGGGAGACCAATGACAAGATTTTGCGCTTCGTACCTTTTCTTTTCAAGGGAATGTTCTTAACTTCTCTTCCGAAAGCATTTATTCATAATTGCTTCTATCATTTAAGTACATTCTATCGATCAAATCTTCGACCTTTAGGTAGGGAACCCATGGATGTAAACATGTGTTTGAGACATGTTATGTTTAATGGATGCAATTGGATGCAAATTCTTGTTAGTGGTTGCTGGTGGATGCATATACACATACATTAGGTACTAGATCGGCTCAATCACTCTCATACTACATATGGATGTGTGTGCATTTTTCTTTTCTTTTATGGATGGAAATAGGTGTATCATCATGTTGATATTGCATTTGGATGAATAATTGTGCACAGATATAGAACTTACATGTTATATTAGGATTATTTGCATAAATGATGGATTCATGGCACTAACATACATTGCATTAAGGAGGTCAACTGAATAAGTAGACCGCCTGATTTCTTGCATTCGTATAAGGACATATACACACACCTTTGCATATGTTCACAAAAGCATTAGAAATCTTTAAGGACAATGGATGTCTGTGATTGATGAATGAGTAGATGGATGTGGATGTTAGGATACACATTCTTCTTGACTTAGAGATTTCGGGGACAAAATCCTTTAAGTATGGGAGAATGTAACACCCCGTAATTTTATAAGAACACTAAAAGGATAAACTAAGAAATACTTAATTAAATATCGGGAATTAAGTAAAACGGACTGCGCTATTGCATCTGTCTCAGAATTCTGCTTAAGATAGACATGAAATTTGTGTGAATCAGATACTGTATGAAGAAGTTATTAAGCCTAGAAGTTTGTATATGTACAAGAGAATTATATATATACAAACAAGTCAAAATATTCAAATTTATTCAAAATAGCCAAGCGGGAAGACCAAAAGCGGGAAAAACAGCGAACCAACCGTTTCTACGCTGGGTCGACCCCCATACAGATCTGGGTAGATTAATGTTTTTGAACGTGGAATTGTTTTGCGGCTTGGTTCGTTGGCTTTAGGCTATAAATAGGACACAATTTTGCTTGTTTTTACACACCAAAAACAATGGAGAACTAGATGCTGCCTCTACCAATATTAAAATAGCCTATTCATCTTAAAAAAAATCAAGTCTTTCCTTCTTACGCAATTAGAGTTATTCAAGTCTAGAGATTTGTGATTTAACATCTTCAATCTTTCTCCTATTTTTCTAGATCCAAAATTACTGTGAGTCTAAGTTAATTTTAGATCTAAATATTTAAAATTAAAAATTGACATAACTATAACATGGATCTATGCCTATGACTATTTGAGTTATATCAGATCTGCTCTAGCATGTGTATCTATGATGTTATGACATGATTATTACTTAGATCTAAACCTTCACCTATTTATCATGTCAGAACTGCCGTTGTTTCACTGTTTAGATCACTTTATACTTATCCCTATCATGTTTGTGGTTAAACTGGATCTGTAACAACCCGGGTTTTGCCCGACCTTAATCGATCGTAAAATCGACCAAAACCGTTCAAAACTCGAATATGTTAACTTTGGGAATACAACACATCAGAACAATAACAGCAGACTTTTATAACATCAATAATAAATGTTACATCAGAGTACAGAATATCAGAGTACATCGATTGAAATTACAGCGGAAGATAAATTACAATAAATTACAATATACAGCGGAAGACTATCAACTCTGGACACAGCTTTAGGCTTCGATCCAGAATCCTGCTTAAAAGAAATATCTGCAAAACAAGCTACTCGACTGCCCGTATGGAAAAGAGGGCACCCGAGTTTGCAAGTGAAACAAACTACAGGTCAGTCGTGGGACTGGTATGAGAATTCTTAACTAATATAATTACTAGTAATAGGGCAAATCCAAGGACCACGCCGCTAACGCGGAACGGGTTTACTCCAATGGACTGCCGTGCATAACTTAAAATAAATCGTTAAACAACGCAATGCTTTTTAGAAAAATGAAATCACCATAAGACTCAGGTCCCATCACACAATGCAACGCACACCAGAGGATAGAGTTTTACCTTATGGTGATTAAAAGATGATAGATACGTAAAAACGATATTATTATTAGTGTATATATGTTTAAATAAAACATTTCAATCATAATATCAATCCTAGGAAGCATAGGTACCATATATTATGCCTCCGTACTAGTAATACACTCAAAACCGCATGGAGTCGTATTGGAAGTTGGATTTCCATCATGATGGCTTCTGATTCGAAAGATCTATCACGAAGCGCAGTATGCACATCCGCACTTTTGGGCAATCAAGTAACACAGCGGCTTACGTCCCAGCGAGAGAAAACACCGCTTACTCTATATCCCTCTATATGGGAATCAGGAGTTTAAGCCCTATCCCTCTGAGCGTGGAGCGACCACACCCAGCTCATCCCGGTCGACCGAATCCATACAAATATCTAAAGTATACTGATCAAACCATCAGTTCACCATCATACCGGGGTGTGAGGCTCGCGAAGTAACGATATAGTCTTCATCCACAAGGCCTGCTTTTCAACAAAGCCTTGATCATCTTCATCTTGGCATGCCACATCATCAATCCATACCGTACCATTGATCATCCATCAATATATAAACGGGGTGTTAAGTAAAGAATGAATTCTTCACCACCAACATTTATATATTGACAGAAAATCAATAACATGATATTAAGCGGAGTACGATGTCAGGCACGCAATCCATTTAAAACTTATGCTCTGGGTCCGAGCGAAAGCCAAATCCGTGCAAACCAACACTACGTCCGGACGGCCACCACTGTAGCCCCTTCAAGGTAGCTACTCCAATCACGGGCATCAGCAGTCGTCGTCCATTCGATGTGAAGATCGTCGGTCTTCTATCGTCGTCTTCCAATCTTGAAATTTAAACGTCGTTTAAATTATTTGGAATGAGATAGACTCGGACTTTCCAAATAATTCTCGCGGATATATATAAGTTGGAAATCATTTCATATCGTTTGATTTTAATCTTTATATATATAATTATATATAATTCCTCCATCCATTTCATTATTTTGGTAATCATGACAAATAAAGACATATAACATAACACACAATAATGTTTGTTTTAATTTAATCCACATACACATCCTAAGCATAACAATGTATATATTTCTATTTTCAATTCACACAAACATACAATTTCTTGTGCGCCATTCCTAATTCAACAAAAATGATTATTTTGTGTCATTCTTTTCTTTACAAGCAAAATGATATTCTTGCTTTAATCTTTCACATGAAAATGAAAGTTTCATATCTTTATTCTTTTTAATGAAATCAAATTCGTTAGAATGTAAATTTTTTTATATTCCAACATTCATAGTCGTATAATGAATATTATATATATTCATTCAGCATATGTAAATTTTATACGCCTCATTTCCACATTAAAAAGAATATTTCTAATGTACTAACATACCTACATATATGTTTTCTTCTCCTCTTTTCTCGTGTGTTAAACCTAATGTTTTCAATATATAGATATTGCTAACACTACAAGCAAACACTAAAAGAATATTTTTTTTATGTCTGGCAATACTAACAATTCATAATAACATAAAAAGAATATTTTATGTTACATCGTTTCTAATATTTCATGTTATCTAACATAAATGGCATTTAATTTACATGTCATGTTTCTAACAAATGGTAATGTTTTGAATAAACGAAACATAACGCAACATTAAAATTCTTTCTTTTTATTGTCTCCAAAAAGACAATAAAAATATAATATGAAAATTCTATTTTTCTACCTCATCTAAAATGACGGTAAAATGTGACATAGCAAAAATATCATTTTAATAGTTCTAAAATGACGGTGAAATATGACATAGCAAATCTATCATTTTAATAGTTCTAAAATGACGGTGAAATATGACATATTTCATTCACAAAATATGAGTCCTTTCTGTTACATGTAAATGGTATGTTTTGATTTAACAAAGCATAAATGATTCCTTTACATTACATACGAGTGCAATCTTTTTATCCCTTTTAACATTTACTAAAAATGTAATCTCTTTTTATCCTAAATGCAACATTTATAAGAAAATGTTATTTTATTTTAACGTACCATTTTTAACTAGCGTGACATATTAATACTAATTATACATATCTTCTTAACAAAAACGTTATTTCTTTTCTTACTTTTCTAATTGACAAAAATATTAATTTTGTCCTTTAAACTTTAATGCAAACAGAAATGTGAATTTTGTTTGTAAACTTCTAATGCAACAAAAATGTGAATTTTGTTTCATTCTTCAAATTTGACAAACATGAATGATTTCTGGTTCATTTCTCTAAAGTGACAAATTTATTTTATAAATCTCAATTCGACCAAATGACTCATTTTTGGTTTATTAACTTTTCAATGCAAACAAAAGAGGATTTTTGTTTAACAACTTTCTAATGCAAACAAAACGAGGTTTTTGTTATAGAACTTCCTAATGCAAACAAAAATGTAAATTTTTCTCCCACTTCTTTTCTTTAACGAAAATGTTAAATTTTGGTTTCAACTTTATTCTCTAACAAAAATGTTAATTTTTGTTTCATTCCTTTAATGCTAACAAAAATGTTAATCTTTTCATTTAACAAAATATGTTAAATTTATTAATCTCCTTCATTTAAATGTATAAAAAGTATTACATTTTCTATTCTTCTTTTTAATGTATAACAAGTATGCATTTTCTATTATTCTTTTTTTAAACAAAATGTTATACTTTGTTTAATTCTTCCTTTTTAAAAAAAAATGTTATACTTCGTTTATAAATCATGTTTTCACAAAAAAAAAATGTGATTTTCATTTGCATAACGCCTTTCAAAAAAAAAAGTGTTGTTTTTAAACAAAATTGAAACTTTTTAATTTACCAAACAAAAGTAAATTCTCTTTTTATAAACAAATGTAATTCTTTATATTAACGAACTAAAGTGAATTCTATCTGTTAACAAACAAAAGTTCAAATCTTTTAATTGACAAACAAAGTTACAACCTTTGTATTTCAATTAAAGGTAAAATCATTTAATTTAACAAAACAAAAGGTGAAATCTTTATTTTAACAAACAAAGAGTGATATCTTTTATTTTATAAACAAAAAGTGATATCTTTTATTTTATAAACAAAAAGTGATATCTTTTATTTTATTCAAGATCTATTATTTCTTTATTCAATTCAAAGATGTATTCTTTTTGTTGGAAACGAAAAAGTCTATCCTTTTTGTTTGAACAAAAATGTATAATATAATCTACTCTTTTTGTTTAAACAAGAATGTATATTTTTGTCTCTCTAATCAATGTTAACAAAAAGTATATTTTTGTCTCTCTAATCAGTGTTAACAAAAAGTATATTTTTGTCTCTCATTAACAAAAATTGTAACTTTTGTTATTTTATTACATTTAATCAAAAATGTAACTTTTGTTCTTTATTTACATTTTAACAAAGAATGTAAATTTTGTTCTTAAATGAAGTTTCAACACAAAATGTTAATTTTGTTTTCATTTATTTAAAACAACAAAAATGAGTATTTATTCCAAATATTATTCTTTGCATTCTAATCCAATGACATTCTCGTCTAATGACATCTTAAATAAATGGCATTATAATATTTTAACATAAATGACACTCATGAATTTTAACATATATGAAATTCTAACATAAATGACATTTTGGAATTTTAACATAAATGACATACATGGATTTTATCATATATGAAATTCTAACATAATATCAAAGTGGTATGTTCATATTTCGATCCTAAGATAACATCATGATTTGATTTAACACAATTTGTAATTAAACAAACAAATAACACAACATGGCGGTTTAACGCAATAGGTAATTAACAAACAAATAACCAACATGGTGGTTTAACACAATTGGTAATTAACAAACAAATAACACCATAATCATTAATCAAATCACGTATGGAAATTTCACAGAATGCTATAGCGTATGACATCAATTCTAGATACGTTTCATAATTAAGTAATTTTAATTATATAAGAAGAAAAGAAATAGAATTTCTCACCTTATTTCAATTCAGATCAAAAATTCCAAGTAGTTCAGAATCAATTCCAATTAGTTCTAAAGCGTAGTACTCCGAATCACGATTTCACAGCTTCAGAAATCACTGAATTCCGAGCTAGGACGAAAAAGTTATGATTAAATTAGGATTTATAACTTTTATATTTATTAATAAAAAAAAATTAGTTAAGAATTTACCCCTTTCTTCCCAAATCAGAAGAAGGCCGCACGTTATACAATTTTCTCCGACCTAGGTCTTCGGTTTTCGAGCAGCACAAGGCGCGGGGTCTCCGTCCGATGGCACCACGGTCCTCAGCGCCGAGAGGCGCACCAGGAGCACCCACAATGGCGCAGCTCGGTGGGGCCCTAGGGGTGGCGGACGAGGCTTTTGGCGGCGACTTTGAGTGGTCGGGGCGGCGGATTCCGGTAACGATGGGTGGTGATTCGGGTATAAGTGGATAGAGGTCGCGAAGCTCTTCGAAACGAGCTATAGTTTGGGTGCTAACTCTTGGAGGGGAGTGAGAAAAAGGAGGATGAAGTTTTGAACCCAAAAGAGGGTGGCGGCGGCCTTGAACGAGGATGAACAGTACAATGGATTTTAGGGTTTTAATTTCTTATTTTTATAATCTTTAAAATGTAATTTTATAATTAAATCCAAACCTTTCAAATTAAGCCAATTCCAGTCCGACTGAAGCCCACCCTACCAAACAGACCCTATTCCGGATCCAACGGGCTACGTCCCGTCAGCCCAAGAGTTCGTCTCGACCCCCATTTCTCAGTTTTAAATATAATTTATTTATTTTTAAATTCAACCGTCTATAAAAATTCACCGGGGCCACATACGGACCCGGAAAAATCTAGAAAAAATATATTTGTCTTTGTTATGACGATACGGTCCTAACAAAATTAATTTCATCGAATTCTGAGTCCGTTTGAAAAATGGCTATTTTTCAGTCGACTAAATTCCAACTGAAAATATCAGAACACGGTTTATTTTGCCACGCTCACATATTAGCTTTAAAAATTCTGGAAAATTAAACTTAATAAAATATTGACATTCCTGTTCCAACAAAAGTGGTTTCGTCAAAAACCGAGGTCGTTTGTAAAATGGCTATTTTAAGGGCCATATATATTTAATTAAAAAATATATATATATATATATATATAAAAATTCTACAGCGACTTTTCTATATTTTGAACTGGACATAACTTTTGATTTTCAAAGTGAAATTTCAGTTTTTCAGATTCGTTAGAAAAATATGATTAAACAGATTTAAATATTTCTGATTTCGTTCAATTCTGATTTATTTTGAATCCTGTAGTCAGTCAAAGTTCAAATTCAAAATTTCAAACTACAGCGCTGTTTTAAACTCCTTTTATAATTAAATTAAATTTATTCGTTTTAAAATAAATTCCTAGTCGTTATTATTTAAAATAAATCATTTTAAATATTAAATTTCCTTTAAAATTTCTAAAATAAAAATTTTAAATTGGCCCCAAATTCCGGGTTGTTACAATCTCCCCCACTTAAAATCTTTTCGTCCTCGAAAAGGAACTAAGTTAAAAGTTGTTTAATTATCCTACTCAATTTTCACTATTTTAATCATGGCTTAAGTTTTCCAGCTTCTCAGTTTCTGAAAACCTTTCAAATTCTTCAACTTGGTTCAGCCTTTTTCTTACCTTAATTATATTCTAAAATACCAATACAGTTTAAAACCAAAAAAAAAAAAAAAAACGTAATTGCGTTCATGCAAGCATCATACACATACATACATGTATCCAAAACGCTAGTTGATTACATTAAAACCCAACTTTCTAAGAAGTCGTGCCTTCTTCTTGCGTAATTTCCAAAGTTGATAGCTCCTTTCCCTTGGATTTCTTATCACCCTTCCTTAACGGGCAATCTCGGGCTAGATGCCCTACTTCTTTGCATCTAAAGCATTTCTTTTCCTTTTCTAGATTTGCGGGTTTCTTCTTTACCTTCGGACACTTATGTATAAAATGTCCGATCTCTTTGCATTTGAAACAGACTATGTCGGGCCTTATCAGTTTCTCTTTGCTCTTCTTTCTCTCCGGGCACTGAACGGCATAATGCCCTTCTCCTCTACATATACGACAATAAACACCCACGTATGTTCCTAAGTTCAACTCTCTTTCTTTATCAGTTTTCTGGTGAGCTTTCCTTGCTTGTTTCGGAGTCATCCAGAATTCAGTACGAGCTAAGCCATAGTCGTCCATATCCTATATAATATTTTATGATTTTGTCAAGAGGGATAATATTATTTTTCACTAAACAAATATCTTGATTTGTGTTTTATTTACCCTTTGTTCTCATATTGGTTACATTAATTATCCTTCCACTATTTTAATTAGTTAAACTAAACATCACAACCAGCAATCAATTAGGTGATTAATTTTTCAAACATATATAGTTTTTTTTTTTTATATATATATATATATAGTCAAAAATCATATTTTAGTGCAAATCACATTAATGTGTCCTAACTAAGTGTTGGTTCTCATACCAGTCAGTGGAAATATATAGATATACCACTTTCGAAGCTCGAACATAAACTCTGAGGATGGGGCCCCATCATCAGAATCATCTCCGGGCGACTAGAGTGTGATTCTATATCTATCCAGTATATTAAAACTTCGAATATCCGTTAATTACTCGTATATTCGAAATCTTTATATACTCGATTGTCCACATTAAAATATAATATACTTCAAATACGTATAATAAGATTTAAATTTCAAAAATTTATTTCATATTTTAAAGAAAATAATACTCTTCACACTCGTTCTAGGATACTGCTGATCCCATCTCTAACGAGTTATTCTTATTGGATATTATTAATCCAATCTCTGATGAGTCTTTTGTTCCGTTCTAATGAGTTGTACCCCAAAGATTTGAGCTAACCTGGCTCTGATACCAACTGTAACAACCCGGGTTTTGCCCGACCTTAATCGATCGTAAAATCGACCAAAACCGTTCAAAACTCGAATATGTTAACTTTGGGAATACAACACATCAGAACAATAACAGCAGACTTTTATAACATCAATAATAAATGTTACATCAGAGTACAGAATATCAGAGTACATCGATTGAAATTACAGCGGAAGATAAATTACAATAAATTACAATATACAGCGGAAGACTATCAACTCTGGACACAGCTTTAGGCTTCGATCCAGAATCCTGCTTAAAAGAAATATCTGCAAAACAAGCTACTCGACTGCCCGTATGGAAAAGAGGGCACCCGAGTTTGCAAGTGAAACAAACTACAGGTCAGTCGTGGGACTGGTATGAGAATTCTTAACTAATATAATTACTAGTAATAGGGCAAATCCAAGGACCACGCCGCTAACGCGGAACGGGTTTACTCCAATGGACTGCCGTGCATAACTTAAAATAAATCGTTAAACAACGCAATGCTTTTTAGAAAAATGAAATCACCATAAGACTCAGGTCCCATCACACAATGCAACGCACACCAGAGGATAGAGTTTTACCTTATGGTGATTAAAAGATGATAGATACGTAAAAACGATATTATTATTAGTGTATATATGTTTAAATAAAACATTTCAATCATAATATCAATCCTAGGAAGCATAGGTACCATATATTATGCCTCCGTACTAGTAATACACTCAAAACCGCATGGAGTCGTATTGGAAGTTGGATTTCCATCATGATGGCTTCTGATTCGAAAGATCTATCACGAAGCGCAATATGCACATCCGCACTTTTGGGCAATCAAGTAACACAGCGGCTTACGTCCCAGCGAGAGAAAACACCGCTTACTCTATATCCCTCTATATGGGAATCAGGAGTTTAAGCCCTATCCCTCTGAGCGTGGAGCGACCACACCCAGCTCATCCCGGTCGACCGAATCCATACAAATATCTAAAGTATACTGATCAAACCATCAGTTCACCATCATACCGGGGTGTGAGGCTCGCGAAGTAACGATATAGTCTTCATCCACAAGGCCTGCTTTTCAACAAAGCCTTGATCATCTTCATCTTGGCATGCCACATCATCAATCCATACCGTACCATTGATCATCCATCAATATATAAACGGGGTGTTAAGTAAAGAATGAATTCTTCATCACCAACATTTATATATTGACAGAAAATCAATAACATGATATTAAGCGGAGTACGATGTCAGGCACGCAATCCATTTAAAACTTATGCTCTGGGTCCGAGCGAAAGCCAAATTCGTGCAAACCAACACTACGTCCGGACGGCCACCACTGTAGCCCCTTCAAGGTAGCTACTCCAATCACGGGCATCAGCAGTCGTCGTCCATTCGATGTGAAGATCGTCGGTCTTCTATCGTCGTCTTCCAATCTTGAAATTTAAACGTCGTTTAAATTATTTGGAATGAGATAGACTCGGACTTTCCAAATAATTCTCGCGGATATATATAAGTTGGAAATCATTTCATATCGTTTGATTTTAATCTTTATATATATAATTATATATAATTCCTCCATCCATTTCATTATTTTGGTAATCATGACAAATAAAGACATATAACATAACACACAATAATGTTTGTTTTAATTTAATCCACATACACATCCTAAGCATAACAATGTATATATTTCTATTTTCAATTCACACAAACATACAATTTCTTGTGCGCCATTCCTAATTCAACAAAAATGATTATTTTGTGTCATTCTTTTCTTTACAAGCAAAATGATATTCTTGCTTTAATCTTTCACATGAAAATGAAAGTTTCATATCTTTATTCTTTTTAATGAAATCAAATTCGTTAGAATGTAAATTTTTTTATATTCCAACATTCATAGTCGTATAATGAATATTATATATATTCATTCAGCATATGTAAATTTTATACGCCTCATTTCCACATTAAAAAGAATATTTCTAATGTACTAACATACCTACATATATGTTTTCTTCTCCTCTTTTCTCGTGTGTTAAACCTAATGTTTTCAATATATAGATATTGCTAACACTACAAGCAAACACTAAAAGAATATATTTTTTATGTCTGGCAATACTAACAATTCATAATAACATAAAAAGAATATTTTATGTTACATCGTTTCTAATATTTCATGTTATCTAACATAAATGGCATTTAATTTACATGTCATGTTTCTAACAAATGGTAATGTTTTGAATAAACGAAACATAACGCAACATTAAAATTCTATCTTTTTATTGTCTCCAAAAAGACAATAAAAATATAATATGAAAATTCTATTTTTCTACCTCATCTAAAATGACGGTAAAATGTGACATAGCAAAAATATCATTTTAATAGTTCTAAAATGACGGTGAAATATGACATAGCAAATCTATCATTTTAATAGTTCTAAAATGACGGTGAAATATGACATATTTCATTCACAAAATATGAGTCCTTTCTGTTACATGTAAATGGTATGTTTTGATTTAACAAAGCATAAATGATTCCTTTACATTACATACGAGTGCAATCTTTTTATCCCTTTTAACATTTACTAAAAATGTAATCTCTTTTTATCCTAAATGCAACATTTATAAGAAAATGTTATTTTATTTTAACGTACCATTTTTAACTAGCGTGACATATTAATACTAATTATACATATCTTCTTAACAAAAACGTTATTTCTTTTCTTACTTTTCTAATTGACAAAAATATTAATTTTGTCCTTTAAACTTTAATACAAACAGAAATGTGAATTTTGTTTGTAAACTTCTAATGCAACAAAAATGTGAATTTTGTTTCATTCTTCAAATTTGACAAACATGAATGATTTCTGGTTCATTTCTCTAAAGTGACAAATTTATTTTATAAATCTCAATTCGACCAAATGACTCATTTTTGGTTTATTAACTTTTCAATGCAAACAAAAGAGGATTTTTGTTTAACAACTTTCTAATGCAAACAAAACGAGGTTTTTGTTATAGAACTTCCTAATGCAAACAAAAATGTAAATTTTTCTCCCACTTCTTTTCTTTAACGAAAATGTTAAATTTTGGTTTCAACTTTATTCTCTAACAAAAATGTTAATTTTTGTTTCATTCCTTTAATGCTAACAAAAATGTTAATCTTTTCATTTAACAAAATATGTTAAATTTATTAATCTCCTTCATTTAAATGTATAAAAAGTATTACATTTTCTATTCTTCTTTTTAATGTATAACAAGTATGCATTTTCTATTATTCTTTTTTTAAACAAAATGTTATACTTTGTTTAATTCTTCCTTTTTAAAAAAAAATGTTATACTTCGTTTATAAATCATGTTTTCACAAAAAAAAAATGTGATTTTCATTTGCATAACGCCTTTCAAAAAAAAAAGTGTTGTTTTTAAACAAAATTGAAACTTTTTAATTTACCAAACAAAAGTAAATTCTCTTTTTATAAACAAATGTAATTCTTTATATTAACGAACTAAAGTGAATTCTATCTGTTAACAAACAAAAGTTCAAATCTTTTAATTGACAAACAAAGTTACAACCTTTGTATTTCAATTAAAGGTAAAATCATTTAATTTAACAAAACAAAAGGTGAAATCTTTATTTTAACAAACAAAGAGTGATATCTTTTATTTTATAAACAAAAAGTGATATCTTTTATTTTATAAACAAAAAGTGATATCTTTTATTTTATTCAAGATCTATTATTTCTTTATTCAATTCAAAGATGTATTCTTTTTGTTGGAAACGAAAAAGTCTATCCTTTTTGTTTGAACAAAAACGTATAATATAATCTACTCTTTTTGTTTAAACAAGAATGTATATTTTTGTCTCTCTAATCAATGTTAACAAAAAGTATATTTTTGTCTCTCTAATCAGTGTTAACAAAAAGTATATTTTTGTCTCTCATTAACAAAAATTGTAACTTTTGTTATTTTATTACATTTAATCAAAAATGTAACTTTTGTTCTTTATTTACATTTTAACAAAGAATGTAAATTTTGTTCTTAAATGAAGTTTCAACACAAAATGTTAATTTTGTTTTCATTTATTTAAAACAACAAAAATGAGTATTTATTCCAAACATTATTCTTTGCATTCTAATCCAATGACATTCTCGTCTAATGACATCTTAAATAAATGGCATAATAATATTTTAACATAAATGACACTCATGAATTTTAACATATATGAAATTCTAACATAAATGACATTTTGGAATTTTAACATAAATGACATACATGGATTTTATCATATATGAAATTCTAACATAATATCAAAGTGGTATGTTCATATTTCGATCCTAAGATAACATCATGATTTGATTTAACACAATTTGTAATTAAACAAACAAATAACACAACATGGCGGTTTAACGCAATAGGTAATTAACAAACAAATAACCAACATGGTGGTTTAACACAATTGGTAATTAACAAACAAATAACACCATAATCATTAATCAAATCACGTATGGAAATTTCACAGAATGCTATAGCGTATGACATCAATTCTAGATACGTTTCATAATTAAGTAATTTTAATTATATAAGAAGAAAAGAAATAGAATTTCTCACCTTATTTCAATTCAGATCAAAAATTCCAAGTAGTTCAGAATCAATTCCAATTAGTTCTAAAGCGTAGTACTCCGAATCACGATTTCACAGCTTCAGAAATCACTGAATTCCGAGCTAGGACGAAAAAGTTATGATTAAATTAGGATTTATAACTTTTATATTTATTAATAAAAAAAAAATTAGTTAAGAATTTACCCCTTTCTTCCCAAATCAGAAGAAGGCCGCACGTTATACAATTTTCTCCGACCTAGGTCTTCGGTTTTCGAGCAGCACAAGGCGCGGGGTCTCCGTCCGATGGCACCACGGTCCTCAGCGCCGAGAGGCGCACCAGGAGCACCCACAATGGCGCAGCTCGGTGGGGCCCTAGGGGCGGCGGACGAGGCTTTTGGCGGCGACTTTGAGTGGTCGGGGCGGCGGATTCCGGTAACGATGGGTGGTGATTCGGGTATAAGTGGATAGAGGTCGCGAAGCTCTTCGAAACGAGCTATAGTTTGGGTGCTAACTCTTGGAGGGGAGTGAGAAAAAGGAGGATGAAGTTTTGAACCCAAAAGAGGGTGGCGGCGGCCTTGAACGAGGATGAACAGTACAATGGATTTTAGGGTTTTAATTTCTTGTTTTTATAATCTTTAAAATGTAATTTTATAATTAAATCCAAACCTTTCAAATTAAGCCAATTCCTGTAACACCCCACTCCCGCTATGATCACTCACTAAGGGAATGCCATAGCATCGGTGGAGTATTTTAGTGAATATAGAACAGAAAAATTACAACAAGACAGATATAAATAGTACTTGAAATTTTAAAACATCATCTCATAACAGCGGAAGTAAAACATGTCTGGTTACATCATAAAACCACAATAAAGGTCAAGTACAATATCCATCAAAATAAAGAAGTACATAATCCCACTCTCATACAATAGCCAAACAAAAGAAAAGATAACTGGATAACTGGAGCTTTACATCTATCCAAGCTCCTAAAGACTGGAACAGCAATCCGATCAAGCTCCACTACTGCTAGGATCCACCGTAGGACCTGAGGGTTGGGAAAAAGATAAAAACAACAGGGTCAGACATAAGTCTGAGCGAGTCCTATAACTTTAACAATACAATCGTTAAAGTAACCAGAGAAGACATAAACTGATATACGGTAACATATAGGGATGAATGGCTACCCTAAGCAGTCAACTAAACGAAGATAAAGGATAAAGACGCATCTACCCTCCCTAAGGTAAATTACTAAACTGCACCACACCAGTCGTTCCTAACTTAAAGGTTGATCCCACCCAAGGACTTATAAAATTTACTAATTAGTACCTGCGTACCCCTAGGTGACCAAGTAGGCGCCACGGGGCCCTACAATCCACTAGGTGTACACACTACTTCCCATTCGATCGGCTCCCTAACGTAGATACCCGTGCTAGCCCCACCGTGGGATGTATCATTCCCCAATGTGGCAACCTGATGAAACTAAAGGTGCACGGCTTATATCTACTCGATGCAACAACGGCTTACCTACCAGCCCGGGCCCACTCACGCATATGAAGCCCGTTGGACTTGCGTTGCCACCGCTAACCCGTTTGCCTCTTACAGTCAAGCCCAGTATGCGTGTCCCGTCCTCGACATGGGTCGAGCCCACAAAGATACGTATGGGTTACTGGTTGAAATGGGCCTCCACAAGCTACCCACCTAAGCTTGTCCCTTTTTCTAGTATATCCCACTTAACCCTTTAATCATGTTTTAATTACATGTTCCATTTTGGTTAAGTATTCTAATCGTATTTTCTATTGCCACCCAAGGCAACCACTAGATTTTCTCATGCCACCCGAGGCACCCACTTAACCCCTCATGTCCCTCTACATGCTAATGTGGTTAAGTGTTTCTTAATTAATTAATTAAGAACGTAACCTTTGTAAAGACCTCTCATATTAGACTGTCTTTTATGACCGCTGGTTAAGCCGGTTGGGTCCGGGCAGCCTTATGTCATAACAGAGTCTAACCTCGTGTCTTTACATTAATTACGTATTTAGTTTGTGCCTAAGACCTCTCACATTGGGCTAACATTTGTAGCAACTGGTTAAGCCGGTTGGGTCCGGGCAGTTTTACGCTACAACTGAGTCCAACCTCGTGTCTTAGTCAATTAATTACACCTAATTAATCACCCTCATAATTTTATATTAATTATCCCTAATTAATCAAGTTTTCTTAACATGGGTAGACCTAACTTAATAGGTAAATTCCCATGGGGTAGACCTAACTCAATAGGTAAATTCCCAACACATAGTATGGGTACACCTAACCAAATAGGCAAATTCCCATACTATGTTTATTTATTTTGTGTTATGCATAATTATATTAATTTCACACAATCTTATTAACTTATGCATTTAATTACCCCATCGTTCCCACGTAATTTCGTTCATGATATAACACATATAAAAGGTGTCAACTTGCATATGAATGAACATGTTTCAAAGGTGCCATCTTGCATATTAACAAACACATAACTTGCATATGAACTTGCATAACATGTCACATAACTTGCATATAATATGTCACATAACTTACATATTCATTTTGGATAACAAACTTGCATATTAGCTTATAGACTTGCATAATGTGTCATCATGAACTTGCATATTAATAAACATGTAACTTGCATATTTACATACATGTAACTCGCATATTAACAAACATGTAACTTGCATATAAAGAAACATGTAACTTGCATATTTACATACATGTAACTTGCATATTAACAAACATGTAACTTGCATATTAACAAACATGTAACTTGCATATTTACATACATGTAACTTGCATATTAACAAACATGTAACTTGCATATTTACATACATGTAACTTGCATAGCATATTACCATGAACTTGCATAACATGCATATGATTACATAGCCCACAACTTGCATATTTAGCATCATGCAAACATAACATACATCATATTAAACTTGCATAAGCTTACATACTCAACATGCATAAACATAAGATTAATGCTAACATCATATCATATGATTCAAAGCTCATTAACCCACATACAAAACCATAAATCTCATCACATCTCATCTAATTAGTTTACCAAAAGATCATCAAAGTGATAGAAACTCACAACTAGCAACTTTGAACACCAAATGAAGAAGATTAAGATGCTAAGAAGGGATTAGAAGTTGATTAGAGAGTGATTAGTATGCAACCCTCTTCATAAAATTAGTGGAGGCCATGAGAGCTAGCATTTTGCCATAGTTTAGTCACTAGGTTTAATTATGAATGAATTAGGGTAGGTTAGGGTCTTATTTATAGATTAGGCAAGTGTTTTAGGCCATAGGATTAACCCTAGATTCAATCCAAGCCATCAAAGCATGTCTTGGGGAAGAAGTCAAGTGTAGGAACCATCTAGGGCCTTTAGATTAAAGATGGACCATGAGAACCATTCAAATGCAAAATCTGCACTTGAGCGAATCGGCCCACGGGTTGACAGCCAAACACCCTGGATTAACCCCTAGTCGACCCAGCGGGCTCGGGTCGACTTCAAAAATCGGCCGGTTCGGTTATTCCCCTCTCCCAATTCGCTGTTTTGAGCATTTTTGCATATTTATTTATTAAATTTTCAATTATATATATATATATATATATATATATATATCAATATATATATATATATATCTACACAACCCATTTCACTTAATTAAGTATACTTTAATTTGGGAATTTTCGTGAAACTTCGCGAGGCCATATCTTGGTCATACGGACTCCGATTTTCGAAAACTCGGACTCTATTTCGCGTATTTTTCCGAGACGAACGCAATGGCATAGCCCGTTTCCCTTGATTCCCATTTTAGAATTAAATTCTGCCTCGATTTATGTTATTACAGGTTATTGAAAATACGGGTTGTTACATTCTCCCCTCCTTAAAGGATTTCGTCCCCGAAATCTTCAAGTTAGGAAGAACGTATCCTACCATCCAATCATCCATCTACTCAAAGCATCATCCACGAGCAATCATTGTCCTTACAAGATTCTAAATGCTGGATGGATATATGCAAAAGTGTGTGTATATGTACTTACCTAATGCGAAAATCAGGCGGTTACTGATACAGTAAACCTCCTTAATGCAAACCATGATAGTGCCATGCATCCAATATGTATGCGAAACCCTATTGACACATACAAATTTCTACATGCGTGCACAACCATACACAAAAATGCATCATCCATATGATAACACAGCCATGATACATCCATCAATCTAACTACCACATCCATTTATGCAATATGCAACATGAAGTGACTGAGCCGATCTAGTGCCTAATGTGTGTGTATATGCATCCACGAGCAACCACTAGCAAACAATTGCATCCATATGCATCCATCAACCATAACATGTTTCAAACACATGTTTCAACCATAGGTTTTACCCTATCTAAAGGTCATAGGTATTAGCGAGAGGATATACTAAAGATAAGATAAGTACTAGACAAGCAATAAAGGAGAAGTTAAAAGACATACTCTCAAAAAGAAATGGATACAAAGAACGCATCTTTGCTTCCGTCTCCCAAGTAGCATTGCTTTCGTCATCTCCCCATTGCACTTTAACTAGCTGAACTTCTCTGTTCCTCAACTTCCTAGTTTCTGACCCAAGGATGCGAGTAGGAGCTCGTCGAATCGTCGCATCACGCTCTACCTCTACATCTCTAAGCAAGCTCGGCTCTACCACCTCCGCGGTCTCATGTAAGCACTTCCTCAAATGTGATACATGGAATACATCATGAACACCACTAAGTCTGTCGGGCAACTCCACCCTATATGCCATCCGTCCAATCCTTTCCTTAATAGGAAACGGCCCAACAAATCTCGGTGCTAACTTCCCTACGGACCCAAAGCGAACAACATTTCTCAATGGAGATACTTTGACAAAAACCATGTCCCCAACCTCAAACTCAAGATCCGTCCTTCTCCGATCCGCATAAGACTTCTGTCTATCTTGCGCTGCTTTCATCCTTTTTCGAATTAAATCAATCTTCTCTGAAGTCTCTCTAACCATATCCGGCCCAAGCAAGATCTTATCCGTAGATTCCCACCAACATGTAGGAGATCGACAAGGCCTTCCATAAAGAGCTTCGAAAGGAGCCATACCAATACTGGACTGAAAGCTGTTATTATATGCGAACTCCACCAAAGGAAGATGTTCTTCCCATGTACCTCCAAAATCCAAGATACAAAGCCTCAAAAGATCTTCTAAGATACGGTTCACCCTCTCAGTCTGACCGTCCGTCTGAGGATGATATGCGGTGCTCAAACACAACTGAGTCCCTACCGCCTCTTGCAAACTTCTCCAAAACTCACTAGTGAAAATAGGATCTCGATCACTCACAATGCTGGATGGTACGCCATGCAATCTAACAATCTCTCTAACATAGACTGAAGCAAGCCATGGAGCGGTCCTCTTACTCTTTACGGGTATAAAATGGGCACTCTTGGTAAGTCTGTCTACCACAACCCAAATTCCCGTATTGCCCTTCCTCGATCTCGGTAACCCGTCGATGAAATCCATCGAGACACTATCCCACTTCCACTGTGGAACTTCCAATGGGTGTAGCAACCCACCGGGTTTCCTTTGCTCCACTTTAACTTGTTGGCACACTAAGCATCTAGCCACATACTCGGCCACATCTTTCTTCATACCGGCCCAGAAGAAAACTCTCTTCATGTCTTGGTACATTTTGTCTCCACCGGGATGAATAGTCATTCTTGAACGATGTGCATCATCCAAAATAGCCTTCTTCAAACCCTCATCTTGCGGTACACAAAGTCTACCGTCTCTATGCAACCATCCCTTATCATCTATGGTGTATCTACCCAAATGGCTGGACGACTCCCCTCTTATAAGCTTCTCTACCAACACAACCAACTGTGGGTCGTCTCGCTGAGCCTCGCCAATCCGTCTCAAAAGAGTAGGTCTAACCTCCAAGGATGCCAACAAACCAGGTACAAAATCAACAGAAGGTCTGAAGTCAAACAAAGAAAGAAACTCCAAGCTTCGTCGTTCCACGAACAATGGACTCAAAGATAGCCTTTTTCTACTTAAGGCGTCTGCCACCACGTTACCCTTACCAGGGGTATACGCTATCTCGAAATCATAGGATGCTAAGAACTCCATCCACCTTTGCTGTCTTAAGTTTAAATCCTTCTGAGAGAATAAGTACTTCAATGATTTATGGTCGGTGAACAACTCGAATCTCTCACCAAGAAGATAATGGCGCCAAGACTTAAGTGCGAAAACAATCGCGGCCAACTCTAGATCATGGGTAGGGTAATTCTTCTCATGCACTCTCAATTGTCTCCCTCCATAGGCTATTACCCTTCCCTCCTGCATCAAGACTGCGCCTAATCCTGTTCCACAAGCATCGGTATAAACAACAAACGGCTTACTCCCATCTGGGAGCACTAAAACTGGAGCGGTGGTCAAAGCTCTCTTTAACCGTCGGAAAGCATCATCACAATCTACATCCCACGAGAAAACCAGATTCTTTTTCGTCAAGCGGGTTAATGGGGCTGATATCTTCGCGAAGTCTTTGATGAACTTCCTATAATATCCTGCCAACCCCAAGAAACTTCTTACCTCGGTAGCATTTCTAGGAACTTTCCAATCCTGGATAGATACTATCTTTGCGGGATCCACAGCTATCCCTTCCTTAGAGACCACATGCCCTAAGAATCGCACTTCTCTTCTCCAAAAATGGCATTTAGAGAATTTAGCTTTAAGACTATGCGCTCGAAGAGTCTCCAACACTTCCTTGAGATGTAAGGCATGCTCTTCTTCATTCTTGGAAAAGACCAAGATGTCATCCACAAAAACTACTACAAACTTATTCAGATACTCTCTGAACACTCTACTCATGAGATCAACAAAGTATGCGGGGGCGTTTGTCAACCCAAATGGCATCACTAGCCACTCATAAAAACCATCCGGAGTCCGGAAAGCAGTCTTCTCTATACTGTCCTCCGCCACTCTTAACTGATGAAACCCTGTAGCTAAGTCCATCTGCGAAAATACTGATGCGCCAACCAACTGATCAAAGAGATCATCTATCCTCGGTAATGGGTGTCTATTCTTCTTCGTGAGCTTATTAAGTTCTCTATAATCCACACAAAGTCTGAGGGACCCATCCGCCTTCGTGGCAAACACTACTGGAGCTCCCCACTCCGATATACTTCGCCTTATGAACCCCTTCTCAAGCAACTCCCCTACTTGCTTATGAAGTTCTCTTCTCTCACGAGGAGCCATGTGGCGTACTGGCAAAGACACTGGTTTGGCATTATCCACCAAATAAATTCGGAAATCTATCTCCCGCTTCGGAGGCAAACCCTTTACTTCTTCAAACACATCCGGATATTCCCGGACTACTCTGACAGAACACAAACTCTCGACCGAAGCATCGAGCGATTCAAGATAACTTAGCAAAACAGATTCCATGGGATTGCAAGAGATCTCGAGAGTGTTACCCAAGCGGGTCATGAGCCTGACAACTCTCCTTTCGCAATCAAGAACGGCACCATTACTGGATAACCAGTCCATGCCCAAGATCAACCCATAGCCCGTGAAGCCCAATACAAAAGCATCACATCTAAACTCAACGCTAAGTATAGAAATCTTCAAACCCAAACATATCATAGACAGATATATGGAGCCCCCAATTGGGTTTGAGACAACCAAGGGATCATCAACTAGACTGGTGTCTAAGTGCAGTGACTCAACTAACGATGATGAGATAAAAGAATGCGATGCGCCAGAGTCAAACAAAGTACGAACTGGATGATCAAACAGAAAAACCAGACTTTCAACGGAAATAGTTCTACCTCTCTGCTGAATCGGTGGAACTGAGAGAACCTGAACTTGCCCCCCTGACTGAGGTGGTGCTATAAGAGCTTGCACCTGGCCTCCTGAGGTAGACCCCGTCTTCTGCCCCTTCTTTGGGCAGTTTTTCACAAGATGCCCTGCTTCACCACAATGAAAGCAACCGGTCTTCTTCTTTTTGCGACAATCCTTACTAAGGTGTCCTGGTGTTCCACAATTGAAGCACTTCTTCTTCGTCTTCTTTTTGTCACCATTGCCTTTTCCGCCCTTGCCTTGTTGTTGTTGTTGCGGTTTCTTCTGATCCCCCTTTTTCTCTGGTGCCTTAGAATTCTTATCATCCTCATGCATAAGTGCCATGTAGACAAGCTTCTCAAAAGTGGCCCCCATAGGAATGTGAGTCATAGCTATTCCTTGCAATGGTTCGTTCAAGCCTCTAACGAACCTCAAAGCCTTCTTCTCCGGTGTATTCACCAACTCTATGCCAAACCTTGCTAATTGATTGAATTTGTTGACATATTCTTTCACCGTGAGATTCCCTTGCTTCAAATTCAAGAACTTCTCCATAAACAGATTCTCTTCCGCCCTTGAGAGAAACTTAGCCCCAAACCTTTGCTTAAAATCTGCCCAAGAGTCAACAGGGCGTTCTCCATTAGTGACCTCCCACCAGAATGAGGCCTCTCCCTTCATTAACCAAGCCGCCAACTTGACTTTCTTTCCCTCTTCCACTTCAAAGATATCTAGCAACTCTTCCACTTCCTTAAGCCAATCTCTAGCCTCTACGAAAGTCTCTGAACCAAGAAAAGGTTTTCCTCCTATAGCCTTGAACTCCTTGCAAACCTTAGCAAAATTATCCACTCTAGGCTGAGGAGGAGGAGCGGTTGTCTCTGGTGTAGTAGCATTGGCCGGACCCGCAGCCGCGGCCCTAGCCTCTTGCAACCTCCTATACCATAGTGGTATAACTAAACCCTCCGGGATGTTAAGATCTTCAGCCATGCTGAAACGAAAGAGGAAAGATTCAAAAAGGAGATTCCGAAAGATAAAGATATGGCTATTGGGGATTATGCTTTTCTTTTTCAAAAACTTTTTCTCTTAGAAGACATGCTTTTAAAAATACTTTCTTCGAAAATACTCTTAGAAAGTAGTTTTTCTCAAAAAATTTATCTGTTCTGGTAACCTTAAGCTCTGATACCACGTGTAACACCCCACTCCCGCTATGATCACTCACTAAGGGAATGCCATAGCATCGGTGGAGTATTTTAGTGAATATAGAACAGAAAAATTACAACAAGACAGATATAAATAGTACTTGAAATTTTAAAACATCATCTCATAACAGCGGAAGTAAAACATGTCTGGTTACATCATAAAACCACAATAAAGGTCAAGTACAATATCCATCAAAATAAAGAAGTACATAATCCCACTCTCATACAATAGCCAAACAAAAGAAAAGATAACTGGATAACTGGAGCTTTACATCTATCCAAGCTCCTAAAGACTGGAACAGCAATCCGATCAAGCTCCACTACTGCTAGGATCCACCGTAGGACCTGAGGGTTGGGAAAAAGATAAAAACAACAGGGTCAGACATAAGTCTGAGCGAGTCCTATAACTTTAACAATACAATCGTTAAAGTAACCAGAGAAGACATAAACTGATATACGGTAACATATAGGGATGAATGGCTACCCTAAGCAGTCAACTAAACGAAGATAAAGGATAAAGACGCATCTACCCTCCCTAAGGTAAATTACTAAACTGCACCACACCAGTCGTTCCTAACTTAAAGGTTGATCCCACCCAAGGACTTATAAAATTTACTAATTAGTACCTGCGTACCCCTAGGTGACCAAGTAGGCGCCACGGGGCCCTACAATCCACTAGGTGTACACACTACTTCCCATTCGATCGGCTCCCTAACGTAGATACCCGTGCTGGCCCCACCGTGGGATGTATCATTCCCCAATGTGGCAACCTGATGAAACTAAAGGTGCACGGCTTATATCTACTCGATGCAACAACGGCTTACCTACCAGCCCGGGCCCACTCACGCATATGAAGCCCGTTGGACTTGCGTTGCCACCGCTAACCCGTTTGCCTCTTACAGTCAAGCCCAGTATGCGTGTCCCGTCCTCGACATGGGTCGAGCCCACAAAGATACGTATGGGTTACTGGTTGAAATGGGCCTCCACAAGCTACCCACCTAAGCTTGTCCCTTTTTCTAGTATATCCCACTTAACCCTTTAATCATGTTTTAATTACATGTTCCATTTTGGTTAAGTATTCTAATCGTATTTTCTATTGCCACCCAAGGCAACCACTAGATTTTCTCATGCCACCCGAGGCACCCACTTAACCCCTCATGTCCCTCTACATGCTAATGTGGTTAAGTGTTTCTTAATTAATTAATTAAGAACGTAACCTTTGTAAAGACCTCTCACATTAGACTGTCTTTTATGACCGCTGGTTAAGCCGGTTGGGTCCGGGCAGCCTTATGTCATAACAGAGTCTAACCTCGTGTCTTTACATTAATTACGTATTTAGTTTGTGCCTAAGACCTCTCACATTGGGCTAACATTTGTAGCAACTGGTTAAGCCGGTTGGGTCCGGGCAGTTTTACGCTACAACTGAGTCCAACCTCGTGTCTTAGTCAATTAATTACACCTAATTAATCACCCTCATAATTTTATATTAATTATCCCTAATTAATCAAGTTTTCTTAACATGGGTAGACCTAACTTAATAGGTAAATTCCCATGGGGTAGACCTAACTCAATAGGTAAATTCCCAACACATAGTATGGGTACACCTAACCAAATAGGCAAATTCCCATACTATGTTTATTTATTTTGTGTTATGCATAATTATATTAATTTCACACAATCTTATTAACTTATGCATTTAATTACCCCATCGTTCCCACGTAATTTCGTTCATGATATAACACATATAAAAGGTGTCAACTTGCATATGAATGAACATGTTTCAAAGGTGCCATCTTGCATATTAACAAACACATAACTTGCATATGAACTTGCATAACATGTCACATAACTTGCATATAATATGTCACATAACTTACATATTCATTTTGCATAACAAACTTGCATATTAGCTTATAGACTTGCATAATGTGTCATCATGAACTTGCATATTAATAAACATGTAACTTGCATATTTACATACATGTAACTCGCATATTAACAAACATGTAACTTGCATATAAAGAAACATGTAACTTGCATATTTACATACATGTAACTTGCATATTAACAAACATGTAACTTGCATATTAACAAACATGTAACTTGCATATTTACATACATGTAACTTGCATATTAACAAACATGTAACTTGCATATTTACATACATGTAACTTGCATAGCATATTACCATGAACTTGCATAACATGCATATGATTACATAGCCCACAACTTGCATATTTAGCATCATGCAAACATAACATACATCATATTAAACTTGCATAAGCTTACATACTCAACATGCATAAACATAAGATTAATGCTAACATCATATCATATGATTCAAAGCTCATTAACCCACATACAAAACCATAAATCTCATCACATCTCATCTAATTAGTTTACCAAAAGATCATCAAAGTGATAGAAACTCACAACTAGCAACTTTGAACACCAAATGAAGAAGATTAAGATGCTAAGAAGGGATTAGAAGTTGATTAGAGAGTGATTAGTATGCAACCCTCTTCATAAAATTAGTGGAGGCCATGAGAGCTAGCATTTTGCCATAGTTTAGTCACTAGGTTTAATTATGAATGAATTAGGGTAGGTTAGGGTCTTATTTATAGATTAGGCAAGTGTTTTAGGCCATAGGATTAACCCTAGATTCAATCCAAGCCATCAAAGCATGTCTTGGGGAAGAAGTCAAGTGTAGGAACCATCTAGGGCCTTTAGATTAAAGATGGACCATGAGAACCATTCAAATGCAAAATCTGCACTTGAGCGAATCGGCCCACGGGTTGACAGCCAAACACCCTGGATTAACCCCTAGTCGACCCAGCGGGCTCGGGTCGACTTCAAAAATCGGCCGGTTCGGTTATTCCCCTCTCCCAATTCGCTGTTTTGAGCATTTTTGCATATTTATTTATTAAATTTTCAATTATATATATATATATATATCAATATATATATATATATATATATATATCTACACAACCCATTTCACTTAATTAAGTATACTTTAATTTGGGAATTTTCGTGAAACTTCGCGAGGCCATATCTTGGTCATACGGACTCCGATTTTCGAAAACTCGGACTCTATTTCGCGTATTTTTCCGAGACGAACGCAATGGCATAGCCCGTTTCCCTTGATTCCCATTTTAGAATTAAATTCTGCCTCGATTTATGTTATTACAGGTTATTGAAAATACGGGTTGTTACAATTCCAGTCCGACTGAAGCCCACCCTACCAAACAGACCCTATTCCGGATCCAACGGGCTAGGTCCCGTCAGCCCAAGAGTTCGTCTCGACCCCCATTTCTCAGTTTTAAATATAATTTATTTATTTTTAAATTCAACCGTCTATAAAAATTCACCGGGGCCACATACGGACCCGGAAAAATCTAGAAAAAATATATTTGTCTTTGTTATGACGATACGGTCCTAACAAAATTAATTTCATCGAATTCTGAGTCCGTTTGAAAAATGGCTATTTTTCAGTCGACTAAATTCCAACTGAAAATATCAGAACACGGTTTATTTTGCCACGCTCACATATTAGCTTTAAAAATTCTGGAAAATTAAACTTAATAAAATATTGACATTCCTGTTCCAACAAAAGTGGTTTCGTCAAAAACCGAGGTCGTTTGTAAAATGGCTATTTTAAGGGCCATATATATTTAATTAAAATATATATATATATATATATATAAATTCTACAACGACTTTTCTATATTTTGAACTGGACATAACTTTTGATTTTCAAAGTGAAATTTCAGTTTTTCAGATTCGTTAGAAAAATATGATTAAACAGATTTAAATATTTCTGATTTCGTTCAATTCTGATTTATTTTGAATCCTGTAGTCAGTCAAAGTTCAAATTCAAAATTTCAAACTACAGCGCTGTTTTAAACTCCTTTTATAATTAAATTTATTCGTTTTAAAATAAATTCCTAGTCGTTATTATTTAAAATAAATCATTTTAAATATTAAATTTCCTTTAAAATTTCTAAAATAAAAATTTTAAATTGGCCCCAAATTCCGGGTTGTTACAGGATCTGTTATTAGTTCGATATCTAATAAATTGTTTAGATCATATCATGCATGTTCCTATTATGTTTGTGGCTAAGTTAGATCCGTTGTTAGATGGTTATTTAACTCAGTATTGAGATCTTATCATGCCAGTTTATGATATCCCAATTATGTTAGAATCAATTCTATTGTCACATGTTCATCAGATTTATTCCTATATGCCTATTTGTCACCATGCTACTATATGTTTGTGCATGTTTCCGCCATCGTATGTCAATTTTTCTATTATGATCATTTCTGTCATCTTCCCTCCTTTTCCCTTTTTATTTTTTTAAAGCCAGGCTACCTTCAAGCCTGGGCATGCCGCTGAAATATCCGAACGCGTAAAATTGGAAACGAGGGGAAAACATTAGAATTGGGGCATAATTGGAATTGGGGAATTCAGGCATAACTTGAATGAAATATATGAATGTGAATTTGGGACATAGATTAACTCATGATTAAAAGACCTTAATTTGGGCAAATAGTTCATTATGAACGTAACTTGGGAAAGGGGCATGAAAACCCATAATGACATAGGCATAATTGACTAATAATGGAAATGCCTAGAATTACAATAACTGAAATTGTAATCGTGCTTAGACACGAGGTTAGAATATGCTTGTGGTGGAAGTCTATCTGAAACCGCCTAGCATAACCAGCAACCACAAGTGGTGAATCTAATGTGAGGGGTCTAAGTGCATAAACACGTGATGCGCTAAGAGACGAGGTTAAGCCCGATTTATGGAATAAATCAGCCCGGACCCGCCCGACGCGTTCAACATCCACAAGTTGTAGGCTTAATGTGGGAGGTCTAGCGCATTACAACCGTGAATGGATAAATGGTAATGAATTGGAGTAAATAGGGAATGATAGTAACCTATTATAATTAATTACTTTAATAAGAATGTTATATAATAGGTAAGCTTATCCCAAGAACAAGTGGAAATTATAACATATGTTATAATGAAAAGGAAAGGAAGCATATTAATAAACCTTTTTTAAGAAAACTAAGTTAATAAGTAAACAACATCAAGTTGTAGTGATACGTTTAACAGAAAATATGTGAACATAGATGAGGTATACTTAATTTTATATTAAGTAAAACATGTTATTTTAAATATGGAATCAAACAATGAATATTAAAGAGGGATTGATTACATTCCAAGGGTGAAAGATTGTAGATCACTTTTGTTAATTACAATCTTAAGAATAACATGTGATGAGGCTTATTAATAAACTTAAATGAATTAAGTCAAATTTATATGAAATTAATAAGCAAGTGGAACTTGGCAACTTGAAAAGAAGTCAATGCGAATAGGGATAACCTATTAATCTGTAATACTTAACCCGTTCGAATCCATAGGGATTGTATGAACATGTTAATTTGAATAGGGGTTAAGTAAACTTGGTTAAAACAGTGGGAGGGTTAAGTATATCCGGGGTGGGTGTGTAATATTTATATATAGGCCAACAAACTTAACCTATTGGGGTTATGTAATTAAAGACACCGTTAGGTAAGCATAACCTGTGGAAAACCTATTGGGGTTATGTAATTAAAGACACCGTTGGGTAAGCATAACCTATGCAAAAACTATTGGGGTTATGTAATTGAAGACACCGTTACGTAAGCATAACCTGTGGAAATTCTAGTGGGGATGCAAGACAAAGGGGAGAGCTTGCATCATCTTATGTGTGGGACCCGTTTCAGTCAGTGACCTGTATAACGGTATCGAACGAGTACTCCGCCCTAGGTCGGAGTCGAGGCAGGCTTACTGGGATGATTGTAAGAGATCCAAACGTGGAGGACGGTGTGGGTGGCGCAAACCGACCAGGCCATGTGCGTGCATGGTCCGGGCAGAGGGGGGTAAGATAACCGTGACACCTGTAGATATGGTTGTGCACGTCATGAAGACGAAGGGTTGCCACTTTAGGAAGCGATACCTCCTACTGTGGGGCCAGTACAAGATATCTATAAGGATTAGGGAGCCGAACGATTGGGTTAGTAATTAGGGTACATCTAGACATATGCCTAAGTCTACCATCTGGTATTTTTTGGGATCATCTTGTCCTAGTTATACTAGTATTGGTGTAGAGCAAGGGAAGTATTAAGAAGGCACTATCTATTTTATCCTATTGTCTTGTTTACCTTATCATACATGCCTTTTATGTTGTAATCTCTCTTATCCACTTTATATGTCTGTCATGATACTTTTACTTATTTATATGCTAAAAATAACTGGACTCGCCAGACTTTATGTCTGACCTATTTTGTTTTCTCTTCTTTTTCTTCTATTTCCCCCCAAGTTCTCAGGGTGGGAATACTCAAGCTTGTTCAGGATTCTGCTTAGTCTTGCTTGGAGCTGCTTAGATGTACAACTTGATTTGCTATCCCTCTACTATGGCTTATGTTTTGGGGAATTATGCTTCTTTTACTATTGTACTCTGATGTTTTAAGTACAAGACAAAATTTTTAATAATGTATTGGTTTTTATGTATCTCAGACATATGATGTTTTGAACCACGATGTTTATGATTAATAAAGACTTCAGTTCCGTTGTTATTTTATATCTGTCTTATAATGTTTCTGTTTCTGTTTCTGTTTACCTATAACGCTTCACGAAACTTTACCCATCCTCTTAATGAGTGACATTAACGGACGTGGGGTGTCACAGTATGGCATTGGGGTGATTCGACGATTTTCCTATCGATAGGCTAGTCGGGACCAAATTAAGGATAGTAATCGTCGGGTACCTTTCAATGGCAGTCAGTGGAATGTGGAAAGACTAGAGCTAAACTAAAATACCATTGTCCTTTCACTATCGAGGCATGGTTGAGGGACATGCCAAATTGGATGTTAGATTGGTTGTTAGGGGATCGTCGCTTAGCTCTTGATGTAGTCTTTCACTAGCTGAGGGAGGGGTCGAGGTGGAACCATGACCACCGTACAAATGTAGATCATAGTTTAGATATCTATACTTTAGGCCTCTTTAGCAAACCTATACAGATATGGAAAAAGGCTCCCGACCCAGTTTCGTGCATTCAGATGCAGCCCTATTATGGAACTCGAGGTACAATAGACAGTTCGTACGTGTGAGGATCCAGATACATGCACGCCGCACTGAGTGGCGTATCGAAGATGCTAGGGAATTGATCCGTGTCAAGATCAAGCTTCGGGGAGGATTCTTGGTTATGACAGTCTGTATGCTTACATAGCATGGCGATTGTAGTTGTAATGACCCGCATTTTCAGCGATATAATAATTAATTTATTTAATTATTTAAAAGGTGATTAAAGAAATTTAATGGTCGTTGAATTAGATAATGGTGAATATTTAATTAAAATAATAAATTAAATAATATATTTAATTCTGAAATAATCAGAATTGGCTGAAATGGCGATATGGTGTGAACTGGATCATCTATGATATTTAATTCAGTTTAGAATTGAATTAGAATAACGAATATATTATTTGAATGACAGTTTGAACGTATAATTACATTATAATTGAAATCGAGCTTGAAATGGTGCGACAGTTCGTTAATTGGCGATTCGAACTTCAACTGAATATACAGGATTCGTTTGAAGCCGGATTTCTATGAAACAAGAAACGTTCGGAACTGGTAAAGTATATCATTCTGATGGAAGAGAAAAATCGGGATTTCGTCGTGTAAATTTTGATTTATGTCCAAATCAAATTTTAGAAAAGTCGCCGTGGAATTCCTTTATAATTTATAAAGGAATTATTTATATTTTAAAAAGGAATTTCAATATAAATCGAATATCGGGTTGACCCAGATTGAAGTATCGAGTTAGAAATTCATACAGGATTTTTCTGAGCTATATGGTATTCCACTGTAAATATATACAATAATATAAATTTATTTATATTTAATTTAATTACATTTAAATATATTTATATATTTAAATGGGCCATTCAGAGCTTTAAAAATAGCCAGTTTTGCAAACGTCCTCGGTTTTTGACGAAACCAATTTTGTTGGATCCGCAATATTAAATTATTGTTAGATGTCGAGTTTTGTGATTTTTAGAGTCAATATGTGGCCGTACGGGGTTTTAATGTGAAGAACCGTCAGTATTTTGACGGTAAAAAATACGTTGTGTGAGCATACGAAATCGGAATTCGACGAAACCAGATTCGTTGGGACCGTAATGTCGAACTCTAGCTACATGTCCAGTTTCGTGATTTTTGGGTATTGTGTGTGATCGCACGAATTTTTATAAAAGCAAAAATAAATTAAAACTAAAATATAAGTATTGGTGACCATAATCAGGCCACCTACTTATTGTTTCAGCCACACACACAAATTCCCGTCCCCATATAAATCACTCTCATTTGAGCTGCCACCATATTTTCAGCAAAAACCATTTCGTGATGTTTAAAATTCAAAATCAAATCAAATAAGGATCAAAAAAATCCAAAGTGTATATGTTTCGAATCCTCATAGCATTCTCTTCAAACTGGTAGTAGTATTGGACAGTGCGACGCATCTTTCTGAGGTTCGAAAGTTTACAGCGAAGAGTAGGGTTAAACCGTTTGGGGTTATGAGGCTTTAATCCGCGAAACTATGGTGATAATTGGGTTTAGGAGGTTGAATGGGGTTTGTACTAAAATTTTTGGGGTTTTCTGGTTCAAAAAGGGTCGATGCTTTCACCGTGGTTGGGGTAGAATTACTGTCGAATGGAAATTGCCAGGAGAGTTCGAATTGATGTTGAGTGGTATGATGTTGATGAGAATTTGATGAGGGAAATATTGGTGATGTTTGTTTCAATTTATATGAAGAAAATAAGGAGGATTGGAGGAGGTTTATGCGGCCATTTGTGTTGGAGCAAAATACTGGAGGATGCGGTTTGTAGTGTTTGGGGAAGAGAGGTCATACGGGTTGGTATTGGGTGGTAATGGGCCGGAAGGGAAAGCAAAGGTAGAGGCCTAAAATAAAAGTAGGAATTTAGTTTTATTTAAAATTTAAATTAATGTGTTGTCTTGTATAAATCATAACTTCTCCATACGGTATCGAAATTCAGCGAAACAAGATACGTTGGGATCGTATGGACGGATACTACACGTGGAACTGACGGGGAGTGAATCGAAGCTCATTACAATTTATGGCAAAATAAATTGTTTGGTTCAAATCAAACAACAGTTTATCGTTCTTTAACGATGAACTGCCAATGTGAGTAAATCTCACTAACTCTGAACAGCTTATAATTTCATGTTGTATTTTTAGAACTGTTAAATATTGGCTGATTGACTGTGTGTTGACTATTTGATTGAACTGCTAGTCAGTTAGTTGAATTTCTATATTGATTCTGTATAACAGAATATATCATATGGAACTGAAAGTGATGTTGATTTTATTGTGTAACATCTGTGGATGCAGGGAAACAGGTTGGAGGAATCCGACTGGATTCCTCAACAGCTATTTTATTATTTTCATATATTGTGATATATGACGTGGTTTATAATCTGTTGTTGATTATATGTGTATGCACGATATTTGACATCACGACTTGATATGTTAAACACCATAACATACCGGAATGTGAAAAAGGGGAATTTTCAAATGGTATTTGAAAATAAAATATTTAAAAAATCAAAAGGGTTTTTATAAATGAAATGTTTATAAATGAATTATTTATGAATAGAATCTTTATAGGTGAAATTATATAGAAAGGGAAATATTTATAAATGAAATATTTATAAAGAAAAGGGAATATTTATAAAATCATAAGATTTTATAAATGAGTTATTTATTGGTTAAATAAATAGGAGATGTTAAACGAGATACTTATTTGTTAAGTAAATAAGTTATAAAAGAGATATTAACTTATGAAACAGAATATGTTATTAAAAGGGTTATTCATTTAGAAATAAACAGAATAAGAAAAGGAGATATTTGTTTGTTAAATAAATAAGATATTAATAAAGGAAATACTTAGGATAAACAAATAAGGTTAATAAAGGGAATATTTGCAAATAGAATTTAAAAAAGGAAATATTTGTAAACCATTTACAAATAGGGTTAAAAAGGAAATATTGGTAAAGGCATTTAGAAATAAATAGATTATAAAGGAAATATTGGTAAAGGCATTTAGAAATAAATAGATTATAAAGGAAATATTTATCTTGGATATATATATATATATATATATATGTAAGTCAGGACTTATATATGGAGAAAACAGATAAAAGGAGCATGATTTATAAATGATATTTATAAATTAAGTTAAATACTTACCATTTGGAAACATAGAATATATAAGATAGGACTTATATAAAGAAGTAAAAATCGATTTCAACATCGATGTTTGAAACTGAATAAGGACAAAGAGTTAATCAGTTAGAGTTAACTGAATAAGAGTAAATAAATTAGTTGTCTTTATATTATTCGAGTTAGGAAATTAAATTCATATTAAAGATAATATTTTTCGGATGCAGGAGATTATAACTCCATTGTTATAATCACGTAAACTTGTAAAAGAAGGGGATTCGTAAATAGAATCTGGGGGTTCGTAAGGAAGTGTTAAAGAGTTAAAAAGGTGAATCTTATCTATTTCGAGATTTGAAGGGTGGTTCAGTTAAGGTCTGAGAGGTAGCTATACCCCAACTTGATTGAATGCGTTTTTAATTAAGAAATGGTTACGGTTCGAGTGTGAAGTGGTTAAGTGGATTTAGTAATTTAGTACAGTGGCTTGAGTCGTCATCGAAATATAGTTTTAAACATCTGTTTAAATCCCAATTAAGAAGTTTTGGAAATGTTTTCCAAATTAGAATCAGAAATGTAATCAAATTAAGAAATCAGAAAATGACTGGAGACTTGTTAAGTTGAATGGTTTTCCAAGTATCTATCTAATGTTGGTTTCGGCCTTCGGGATGGATACTTGGGAAATTGTTCTCATACTAGTTTACAATCAAAGACTGATAGTTGTGGAAGAATAGTGATACATAAATAAAGCTATGGAAATGTTTTCCAGTGTTTCTAAACCTAGAAAATAAGAATTTACAAATATATGGAAATAGGATTAGGGTAAAGAATAAATTAATGATAAATTAATTTAAGAAGAGATAAATGTTAAATGATGATTGATCGATATAATTTCCACTTGGAAATAATATCATTGTTTGCACACATGTTTTTCTTTGATAGTTAACTCACCGACTATCAAAGTTTCTGACCATTTTAACGTTGTTAATATGGAGAGACCGGTTGGATTATTATCCAAAGATCCACTCTGTATTGGCATAAGCGTTGCGAATCATATATGCCAAAGATAATTGAAGACGGAGTAAAGTGCAAGGGCTATTGTATAAGTCTTAGATAATAGTGCCTAAGATGGATGTACTGAATAGTGCCTTCGGTTCATCCTGTTCCTGGATGACTTATATGGATGAATGTCTGACAGAGTATTTCCAGAAAGGTCACGTACATTGATTTCTTCAACCGTACCAAGAGTGGAAGCAGAGAAGGAAACTTCTTTAGCTAACATGTAATGTACTGTTGTAGACGTCAATTAGTGATTTTCGATGGATCTGACAATGTGGCATTCGAAGTGAATCTGATGTGATGATCAAGCGTAACCTCAAGCCTCATCAATCGGTGAATGACAGAAATCAGGCAGGTAGCATGGCTATGTAGGTCGCACCTATTAGGGTGTATAATCACCTGATCTAGAGTTTCATTTACTTCTAAAAATCTATTGTTGATACTGTCCCATTCGGGAAACGGTTGCTGATCCCAACCGTTGGTGATATACATTCGATACACTCAAGCGAAATGAGTGGTCGGTCATGTGTGGCCGGGTTGCAAGATGTTGTTGAACCCACTGTATTCTTCTCTAGAGGTACAGTAGCGAAAGGTGGTTCCATACCTTGTCGTAGTTGGAAATCCATTACCCAATACGTGCTTGCGGTTTTGATTGTATACTATATATGTAAAACGTGAGATGAAAGCGTTTCTGCTAGATGATTATTATATTGTTGTTGATAGACATTATTATAATATAAATGGGTTTTGATATAAAGATTATTTTGGATTCTCATAAGGGAAAAACCCGTTCCGTTATACGGTGTGGTCTTATGAGATATCGTTAAATGGCTCAAACTGTTTTAAATTGTTTTACTCATACCATTCCCATGACTGACTCGGAGTTTATTTTGTTTCGTTTTCCCTAAACTCTTGGGTGCCCAATTTTGTACGGGCAGTCAAGTAGTCAGGATTTTATAGATACTTAAAGAGCTGGAGCAGGAGGCTTCAGGATCATATAGTTATAGTTTTTTTTCGCTGTGTTGTAAGTGTTGTACTGTGATAATGATGTATATTCAAGTACAAATGTATATTTCAAGTTATGTTATATATATTATATGTTATTCGTTCCGCTGTGAGGTTCGTGTTACTCTGATGTTGTGTTCATCTTCTTCTTCTATTCTAAGTTTCTATCTCATCTTTCCTCACCCTCTGTCTTCTTTCTATTAGTTTCCCGGTTTCCAGTGCAATTTGGGGTTGGACTTGTGTTATTTAGTTAGCTCAAATTGGACCGGATTTTCGGGTCACTACAGTTGGTATCAGAGCTTAAGGTTAAGTGAATTACCTTGGCTCTGTGGCGTGACTTAGTAGAGATGGGGTTAGTAATACCCTAGATTGAGTTGAGTG
Source organism: Allium sativum (assembly GCA_030737875.1). Taxonomy (NCBI): domain Eukaryota; kingdom Viridiplantae; phylum Streptophyta; class Magnoliopsida; order Asparagales; family Amaryllidaceae; genus Allium; species Allium sativum. Next base: position 395,291,178 of record CM060910.1, read on the forward strand.
TATATATACGAGTGAACGTATTTGTTATTTGATATAAAAAAAATTGTTTTATATTATGGAGATTTATTGGTTGAGTTGTTTATGGGTTCTGGTCGATCAGTTTGATCCACTGTATCGATAAGGGTTACTAAACACTTGAATACGATGGGTCGACATGATATATTTTGAAAAAGAGGGTAAATGAAAATAAGTTTATCCAAAGTATATTTTGATATATATTGGATATATTAGTTGTTATTATAATCGAGTAAGATTATAAAAAACAAAAAAAAGTGAAATGGTTATGTGAATAACCAATCAGAATTCATATAAGTAAAATATATGAAATCAAATTGAATTAAATCTGAATTTAAATCAGAATTTGGAATTAAAATAAGGAAATTTTAAGTTCCTAGGAGATTTTGAAAATGTTTTTCAATTTGAAATAGATATAGTATTGAACTCACCTTGATGACTGGAAAATGATTCCGAGGATGGATCAATACATCATCGGTGTGATTTTCGAGTTTCTAAGTGGCGGATTACTACAAAAGGTTTTGTTTTCAAATTGTTTTGAGGAAACAAGTTGTTTAGAAATTCAAAGGTTTTGAATTGGTGCTATGATTTAAAATTGATTTGAAATAAACACAGGAATTTAAATTCTGGAATTAAAACTTAACTTATGAAGTTAAATGGATTAAAATATTGAAAGTGAATAAATAATTTTGAATTAAAACTTAGACCATGTTAAATATAATATGGAATTATATTGGAAGGATATCGAGTAAGTTGATTGATGATATAAGAATTTGGAATCAAGAATTATACTTAAGTTTGAAATGAAATTTGACTTGAGTATAAGCAAATGATTGGGTTTGAGGATAAAAACGACAAGAGATTGATTGGAATGACATTGGTATATGTTGAGTTGATAACCAATGGGAATGGTATAGTGATATGGTCGACAAAAAGGTACAAGTTTATATTTCATATTGGGTATGAGATTTATGAGCCGAATTGGCAAGCCACTTGGCTATTTGATTTTCTTTTGGGTTGGAGATGGGCCAGAGAGGGGAGTTAGAGTTTGATCTATTGACCAGTACAAAGGAGGTGCTGGCAAAAAAATTCGAAGAGTTAAGGCGTTAATTTTTTTTTCAGGATTTTTGGAAATTTTCGTTGATAAGAATTAAATAAATTTTTAATTGAAATTAAATTGGTTCAGTTGAAACTGAAGTTAAGAAGTGAACAAATATGTTCTAACCAGTCAATAGGGTTTGTTTCCCACCTTAGCAATTTCGAAGACGAAATTATTTTAAGTGGGGAAGAATGTAATGACCCGCATTTTCAACGATATAATAATTAATTTATTTAATTATTTAAAAGGTGATTTAAGGAATTTAATGGTCGTTGAATTAGATAATGGTGAATATTTAATTAAAATAATAAATTAAATAATATATTTAATTCTGAAATAATCAGAATTGGCTGAAATGGCGATATGGTGTGAACTGGATCATCTGTGATATTTAATTTAGTTTAGAATTGAATTAGAATAACAAATATATTATTTGAACGACAGTTTGAACGTATAATTACATTATAATTAAAATCGAGATTGAAATGGCGCGGCAGTTCGTTAATTGGTGATTCGACTTCAACTGAATATACAGATTCGTTTGAAGCCGGATTTCTGTGAAACAAGAAACGTTCGGAGCTGGTGAAGTATATCTTTCAGATGGAAGAGAAAATTCGGGATTTCATCCTGTAGATTTTGATTTTTGTCCAAATCAAATTTTAGAAAAGTCGATGTGGAATTCCTTAATAATTTATAAAGGAGTTATTTATATTTTAAAAAGGAATTTCAATATATATCGAATATCTGGTTGACCCAGATTGAAGTATCGAGTTAGAAATTCATACAGGATTTTTCTGAGCTGTATGGTATTCCACTGTGAATATATAAAATAATATAAATTTATTTATATTTAATTTAATTATATTTAAATATATTTATATATTTAAATGGGTCATTCAGAGCTTTAAAAATAGCCAGTTTTGCAAATGACCTCGGTTTTCGACGAAACCAATTTTGTTGGATCCGCAATATTAAATTATTGTTAGATGTCGAGTTTCGTGATTTTTAGAGTCAATATGTGGCAGTACGGGATTTTAATGTGAAGAACAGTCAGTATTTTGACGGTTAAAAATACGCTATGTGAGCATACGAAGTCGGAATTCGACGAAACCAGATTCATTGACCGTAATGTCGAACTCTAGCTACATGTCCAGTTTCGTGATTTTTGGGTATTGTGTGTGATTGCACGAATTTTTAGAAAAGCAAAAATAAATAAAAACTAAAATATAAGTATTGGTGACCACAATCAAGCCACCTACTTATTGTTTCAGCCACACACACAAATTCCTGTCCCCATATGAATCACTCTCATTTGAGCCGCCACCATATTTTTAGCAAAAACCATTTCGTGATGTTTAAAATTCAAAATCAAATCAAATAAGGATAAAAAAGAATCCAAAGTGTATATGTTTCGAATCCTCATAGCATTCTCTTCAAACAGGTAGTAGTATTGGACAGTGCGACGCATCTTTCTAAGGTTCGAAAGTTTACAGCGAAGAGTAAGGTTAAATCGCTTGGGGTTATGAGGCTTTAATCCGCGAAACTATGGTGATAATTGGGTTTAGGAGGTTGAATGGGGTTTGTACTAAACTTTTTGGGGTTTTCTGGTTCAAAAAGGGTTGATGCTTTCATCGTGGTTGGGGGAGAACTACTGTCGAACGGAAATTGTCGGGAGAGTTCAAATTGATGTTGAGTGGTATGATGTTGATGATAATTTGATGAGGGAAATATTGGTGATGTTTGTTTGAATTTATATGAAGAAAAGAAGGAGGATTGGAGGAGGTTTATGCAGCCATTTGTGTTGGAGCAAAATACTGGAGGATGCGGTTTGTACTGTTTGGGGAAGAGAGGTCATACAGGTTGGTATTGGGTGGTAATGGGCCGGAAGGGAAAGCAAAGTTAGAGGCCCAAAATAAAAGTAGGAATTTAGTTTTATTTAAAATTTAAATTAATGTGTTGTCTTGTATAAATCATAACTGCTCCATACGGTATCGAAATTCAGCGAAACAAGATCCGTTGGGATGGTATGGACGGACACTACACGTTGGAACTGACGGGGAGTGAATTGAAGCTCGTTACAATTTATGGCGAAATAAATTGTTTGATTCAAATCAAACAATAGTTTATCGTTCTTTAACGATGAACTGCCAATGTGAGTAAATCTCACTAACTCTGAACAGCTTATAATTTCATATTGTATTTTTAGAACTGTTAAATATTGGCTGATTGACTGTGTGTTGACTGTTTGATTGAACTGCTAATTTGTTAGTTGAATTTTTATGTTGATTCTGTTTAACAGAATATATCATATGGAACTGAAAGTGATGTTGATTTTATTGTGTAACATCTGTGGATGCAGGGAAACAGGTTGGAGGAATCTGATTGGATTCCTCAACAGCTATTTTATTATTTTCATATATTGTGATATATGACGTGGTTTATAATCTGTTGTTGATTATATGTGTATGGACGATATTTGACATCATGATTTGATATGTTAAACACCATAACATACCGAAATGTGAATAAGGGGAATTTTCAAATGGTATTTGAAAATAAAATATTTATAAAATCAAAAGGGTTTTTATAAATGAAATGTTTATAAATGAAATGTTTATAAATGAAATATTTATAAATAGAAATCTTTATAGGTGAAATTATATAGAAAGGGAAATATTTATAAATGAAATATTCATAAAGAAAAGGGAATATGTATCAATTCATAAGATTTTATAAATGAGATATTTATTGGTTAAATAAATAGGAGATGTTAAACGAGATACTTATTCGTTAAGTAAATACGTTATAAAAGAGATATTGACTTAGGAAACAGAATAAGTTATTAAAAGGGTTATTTATTTAGAAATAAATAGAATAAGAAAAGGAGATATTTATTTGTTAAATAATTAAGATATTAATAAAGGAAATACTTAGGATAAACAAATAAGGTTAATAAAGGGAATATTTGCAAATAGAATTTGAAAAAGGAAATATTTGTAAACCATTTACAAATAGGATTAAAAAGGAAATATTGGTAAAGGAATTTAGAAATAAATAGATTATAAAGGAAATATTGGTAAAGGCATTTAGAAATAAATAGATTATAAAGGAAATATTTATCTTGGATAAATATATATATATATATATATATATAAGTCAGGACTTATATATGGAGAAAACAGATAAAAGGAGCAGATTGATTTATAAATGATATTTATAAATTAAGTTAAATATTTACCATTTGGAAACATAGAATATATAAGTTAGGACTTATATAAAGAAGTAAAAATCGATTTCAACATCGATGTTTGAAACTGAATAAGGACAAAGAGTTAATCAGTTAGAGTTACAGATTAGAGTTAACCAAATAGGAGTAAATAAATTAGTTGTCAGTATATTATTCGAGTTAGGAAATAAAAGTCATATTAAAGATAATATATTTCGGAGGCAGGAGATTATAACACCGTTGTTATAATCACGTAAACTTGAAAAAGAAGGGGATTCGTAAATAGAATCCGGGGGTTCGTAAGGAAGTGTTAAAGAGTTAAAAAGGTGAATCTTATCTATTTCGAGATTTGAAGGGTGGTTCAGTTAAGGTCTGAGAGGTAGCTATACCCCAACTTGATTGACTGCGTTTTTAATTAAGAAATGGTTATGGTTCGAGTGTGAAGTGGTTAAGTGGATTTAGTAATTTAGTATAGTGGTTTCAGTCGTCATCGAAATATAGTTTTAAACATCTGTTTAAATTCCAAATAAGAAGTTTTGGAAATGTTTTCCAAAACAGAATCAGAAATGTAATCAAATAAAGAAATCAGAAACTGACTGGAGACTTGTTAAGTTGAATGGTTTTCTAAGTATCTATCTGATGTTGGTTTCGGACTTCGGGATGGATACTTGGGAAATTGTTCTCATACTAGTTTACAATCAAAGACTGATAGTTGTGGAAGAATAGTGATACGTAAATAAAGCTATGGAAATGTTTTCCAGTGTTATAACGTATATTTTCTAAACCTAGAAAATAAGAATTTACAAATATATGGAAACAGGATTAGGGTAAAGAATAAATTAATGATAAATTAATTTAAGAAGAGATAAATGTTAAATGATGATTGATCGATATAATTTCCACTTGGAAATAATATCGTTGTTTGCACACTTGTTTTTCTTTGATAGTTAACTCACCGACTATCAAATTTTCTGACCATTTTAACGTTGTTAATATGGAGAGACCGGTTGGATTATTATCCAAAGAACCACTCTATATTGGCTTAAGCATTGCGAATCATATATGCCAAAGATAATTGAAGACAGAGTAAAGTGCAAGGGTTATTGTATAAGTCTTAGATAACAGTGCCTAAGATGGATGTACTGAATAGTGCCTTCGGTTCATCCTGTTCCGGGATGACTTGTATGGATGAATTTCTGACAAAGTATTTCCAAAAAGGTCACGTACATTGATTTCTTCAACTGTACCAAGAGTGGAAGCAATGAAGGAAACTTCTTTAGCTACCACGTAATGTATTGTTGTAGACGTCAATTAGTGATTTTCGATGGATCTGACAATGTGTCATTCGAAGTGAATCTGATGTGATGATAAAGCGTAACCTCAAGCCACATCAACCGGTAAATGATAGAAATCGGGCAAGTAGCATGGCTATGTAGGTCGCACCTATTAGGGTGTATAATCACCTGATCTAAAGTTTCATTTACTTCTAAAAATCTATTATTGATACTGTCCCATTCGGGAAACGGTTGGTGATCCCAACCGTTGGTGATATACATTTGATACACTCAAGCGAAATGAGTGGTAGGTCATGTGTGGTCGGGTTGCAAGATGTTCTTGTTGAACCCAGTGTATTCCTCTCTAGAGGTACACTAGCGAAAGGTGGTTCCATACCTTGTCATAGTTGGAAATCCATTACCCAATACGTGCTTGCGGTTTTGATTGTATACTATATATGTAGAACATGAGATGAAAGTGTTTCTGCTAAATGATTATTATATTGTGGTTGATAGACATTATTATAATATCAATGGGTTTTGACATAAAGATTATTTTGGATTCTCATAAGGGAAAATCCCGATCCGTTATACGGCGTGGTCTTATGTGATATTGTTAAATGGCTCAAACTGTTTTATTCATACCAGTCCCATGACTGACCCGGAGTTTATTTTGTTTTGTTTTCCCTAAACTCTTGGCTGCCCAATTTTGTACGGGCAGTCAAGTAGTCAGGATTTTACAGATACTTGAAGAGCTGGAGCAGGAGGCTTCAGGATCATATAGCTATAGTTTATTTCCGTTGTGTTGTAAGTGTTGTACTTTGATAATGATGTATATTCAAGTACATATGTATATTTCAAGTTATGTTATATATATTATATGTTATTCGTTCCGCTGTGAAGTTTGTGTTACTCTGATGTTGTGTTCTTCTTCTTCTATTCTATATTTTTATCTCATCTTTCCTCACCCTCTATCTTCTTTCTATTAGTTTCCTGGTTTCCAGTGCAATTTGGGGTTGGACTTGTGTTATTTAGTGAGCTCAAATTTGACCGGATTTTCGGGTCACTACAGTAGTTAAATGTGGGACGTGGTGTAGCTAAACTAGAGATCTGTACGTCGCTCCGGTGTAGGATTAGAGGGCATACGCATCTATGGCATGATGGCGGAGACTGTACAAGAAGGGTACCTTAGGAAGTACCTTGATATTGGGGGTAACTATATATATATGCTATATTAGGTAAATCTACAAGTAATTAGATGGGTACGACGTGTGTGTTAATCCTTGAGCGTTAATAACCCAAGACACCTAATAAATAAGTAACATAACTAAACGGTATATATAGAGTTATTTCAGATTGTGTAATTTAGTCCAGTCACCAGAGCTTGTGTTCTAACCCCCTCCTCATAACACAATCGCAGGTTAGGTTTACGACAGAGATATGATAGCTTTGGATACTAGTTAGGTAGTATTATTACTCCGGTAAGGCTATATTTAGTTATATTATATTTTATCCATTCCACTGTCAGATGTTTTCTGAGCTTTGATATATTTTATCTCTGTCTTTTCTGTAGGATACCAGACATGCCAACTCGGGTTCCGATAGATTGGGATTGTTGAAGAAAAAAAATTCGGACTGTCGGAATTCGGGTTGTTATGTAATAACCCGAAAATCTGGGCCAGTTTAGAATTTTTATTTGGTAGAAGGAGTAAAATATGATTTTTATATTTTTAAAGTATTAAAAATATAATCTTTACTATATAGAAATATTAAAAATATGATTTTTATATTTTTAAAGTATTAAAAATATAACCTTTATAGGATAGAGAATATAAAAATATCATCTTTGTATATGTAGCGAAATAAAAATCTGATTTTTATTTTATATACGTTGAGATAAAGTGTTGATTTTTATAAAGGCGAAATCTATATTTTTATAAGGGCGAAATCTATATTTTTGAAATGGAATTTTTATCTATATAGTAGCAATGTAGAAATAGCATTTTTATCCATATAGCGTGAAAGTAAAAATGTGATTTTTATATATTGAACTTCAAAGTAAAAGTATGATTTTTATATATTGAATAGCATAGTAAAAATTCGATTTTTAAATATATGAAGTGATTATAAAAATATGATTTTAAATTGAAAACGAACAAATAAAAATGTGATTTTTATTTTAAAGACATCCAAATATAAAAATGTGATTTTTATGTATATAGTGACTACGGGCAAACGAAGATGAAAAAGGCGAGGATGAAGAAGATTTCTATAAATGAAGAGTCGTGGTATTGGATAGCTTTCGGTGAGAAATTCTCACTCAAAATTCTCTTTTCCTAGTTATATATATATACTAGGATGCAGACGGTGCTTAGTAGCACCCGACACCCGTCATCCACAGACCATGGATGGCTTGTTTGTTAAATTGTTTGGTTGAGTAGTTAGTTAGAATATTTGATTGAATGGAAATTGTTTGGTGAAATGAAATTGATTTAATTGATGTGTGAATGGCGTGGGCCTTCACTAGACCGGGGATAAGGCTAGGCCTTGTCCCGTTTCTAGTATCGTGCCGTTATGCCGCCGAAATTTTCTAAAATATGTTAGAAAAATAAAAATATCATTTTTATTGTATAAATGAACTGAATAGAAATTCAAGTGTTAAAATAAAATAGTTTGATCGTTAAAAATATAATTCTTAACGTGAAAGTGAATAAATGAATATTTATAAACAAATCGGCCGATTTGTTTGTATACACTGATTTGACTGATATTGATTGGGTCGATAAATTTTACACATCGCCCAACTGCACAAATAAAATCTGTGTTTGATTGTTTGAAACCCCACACGGGTGTTGGGATGAAATTTGAGGTTCACTCATCCCGATTGATTAAAAATGTCGATCGATTGATTGACAGGCTGTTATAAGCGTCAGATATCTATATTTGATGCTTATGCAGTGTAGTGCACTTTGGTTGATGATTGATTGTTTATCAATGCTAGTATATACATGTGTTGTATGGAAATCCATATAATTAACATTATATGGTGATTGATTGGGCCTCATTCCAATCGGGAAAACAATGAATATTATAAGAGAAAAATTCATGTGTTGAATATAAAAATAGTCATGTGTCGACGATGATCATGTGTTGAAACTATTCATGTGTTGAGTGAAATATTTTAAATAATAAAAATTACATCTTTATCACATTTAAAATTAGAACTACTTCCCAGTAGAAGTCTAGAAAAAAATCAAACGATAGATACCATAGTTTTATAAAATATTTTACATAACAAAATAGTGATGTGTTGACAGTACTCATGTGTTGAGATTAGTCAGGTGTTGAAAGAAATATAGATTCATGTGTTGAATGGGATAAATATTCATTTGTTGAATAGGATAAAGAAGTTGTGAAAATATAAAGCCGTGATGATTAGATTGACGCCATTTTGACGTGAACGATATTTATATCGATTTTAAAAAAACGATTTCGAAATGAATTGAATTGAAAACGATTTCGAAATGAATTGAATTGAAAACGATTTCGAAATGAATTGAATCAAATATTTCGAAATGAATTGAATTGAAAACGATTTCGAAATGAATTGAATTGAAAACGATTTCGAAAGGAATTGAATTGAAAACGATTTCGAAATGAATTGAAGTGAAAACGAATTCGAATTGATTTGAAAGCGAATTGAAATGAATTCAAATTGAATTGAAATTTGAATTGAATAGAAATGAATTTTAAAACGAAATTATAAAGAAGAATTCAATTTTGATTTGAATTGAAATGGAAGTTAAAAATGTTTTTGAAACGAATTCAAAACCATTTATATAATTCGTTTTAAATAGCAATCGACGAAATATATATATTATATATATTATATATATAATATAATGGCCTGAATAGAACGCGCCGCGCCGCGGCAGTTCGTGAATTTCGACCATTTATTTCAAACGGGCATTGCGGGAGATCCGACCGTCGGATTCTCCTAAAACCGGAACCGTTGGGTTCGTATCGAAAAGAGCTTTCCAATGAACATTAGAAATTTGAAATCTAACGGTTGGATTTGGAATTATGTCCAAATCAAATTCGAAAAAGGTCGCTGTAAGTGCAGTTCGATGGCCGTTGTTGGAAATCGACTGTACGGGCCTTGATAAAATTATCAAAAATATCTATAATTTGTGTAAAATTATAATATGTGAATTGGAAAGAATTGGGCTGGAAAATTCCACATTAGAAGGTAAAAATAGATTTTTATCGAAATGAACTAGTTTTGAACTAGAATTGAAATCAATTTATTTTTAAAATAAATAGGTTGAATTTGGAAGTGATTTTAAAAATAATCGATAATTTCCAATACGTGGATTGGAATGGAGTAGAATCGAAATTATCTTCGGGATATTTCGATGTTGGATTTCGTGACTATACAGATATTGTTATGGGAATTTGAAAGATATATTTTATATCGTTATTTCCAATACGATATTTGTTGGTTTCAGAATTTGGTATTGAATATAAGTCGATATATTTTCTATTCAGAGCCTTGTATTTAATATCAAATGTGATTTGGGTTGGTCGTGAATCGTGTTTTGATGACATTGGTTCTTTAACCCAGTTAAAGGCAGGATATTGATTTTTGAAAAGATTAAAACTAAGTGGAGTTTTAATGAATCTTTAATTAGATTAAAATGTGAATTGATAATTTAAATTATCAAATCTGAAAGGTGATCGAGAATGGAGTACCACCAGTTTTGCTCCAAAGCGATAGTTAAATCTTTAATTAGATTTGAACGTGAAATGGTAATTAATTTTACCGATAACACAGTGGTGTTAGATGTGGAGTATTACCAGTTTTCTCCATGGGATATAGGTTGGGATTGGGAAATAAAATAAATAATTACTTCGGTGTGGTTCGTTAATCCCGACTAGTTTGAAATGATATCCATAGGAGGATTAAAGAATAAATTTAGAAGAATTTATCTTGGATAAAATTAATGGGAACATTTCCCTAAGAATGTGATTTTGTGAATAAAAGAATATTTTGAATTGGAATGAGGCGTTTGTTGTGTTTGTGTAACATTCGTTTATTATATACGTGGGTTATCCAGAAAGGCCGGGTTCATACCCATTCTGAATAACCGATTCGACGAGATGTCGAAGATGAAGACGGTGGTTGAAGACCGGAAGTTTTCACATCGTTTGGGTGATTACTGATGATCTTGATTGGGCTGTACACCCAGGATGAGTGAATCAGTTGGTGATCGTCCAGACGTACTTGGAGATGGATGGATATGCGAGGAAAGTGCCTCCGGTTTCGTTCAGACCCAGAACGAACTTGTAAATGGATTGTGTGTCTGACATTGGATTTTATTCTGTGTTGATTGATCTCTATTAAATATACATCTGTTTGGCGGCGGAGAATTTATTCTCTTGCTTAACGCCCTTCTCTGAGACGTACGAGCTCAGAGGTTGTATATCGATGGACATCAGTCGCATGGAGTGAATTGCCAATGTGGCATGCGTAAGTGGCAATAGATCAAGGCTTCTGTTGAAAAGCAAAGTCTTGTGGTTGATGATCAAAGCACGGCCTGTGTGGCGTAGCTTTGTGTATAGCGTGAATTCGCGAGCCTCACACCTCGGTATGAGTCAAAAACGGGATAGTGACTGCAGGGAGAGCACGACGTTTCTTTCTAGCTAGGGTGGTGTCAGTGACCTACCAGCCCTGACATTTATATACTTTTCACCTGTGTGGTTGTTGGATACGAGGCGCCTCGGATATAGGTCTGTAAGGACCGGGAAACGTGTGTTCAGGAATTGCCAATCCTCAAAAGTAAGAGAGGACCAGCCCTGAAGATCCAAGGATCATAGTGGGGTCCTGAGGCATTTGCTAGAGTGTCTCGAATCGGAGAGGAGCTTGCCCCGTGCCTCGGCTCATGACGGAAATCCAATTTCCAATACGTGATAGTGCGGTTTTATTTGTAGAACCTAGTATGGCGACATAGTGGTATGGGTCATTCATGCCGCCTATGATTGATATTTATGATTGAAATTGTTTTGACACTATACACCTATAATAGTATCAAATAATGTGTTTTAAACGTACCAAGCATGCTTTGGCTGTTATAAGGTAAAAACCCTATCCTCCGGCTTGCGTTGCATTGTGTGATGGGACCTGGGTCTTATAACAGCTTCATTTTTCTTTATTTAGCATTGCGCTGTTTGATTTATGCACTGGTATTCTTGGGAGGAAACCCATTCCGTGTCATACGGCGTGGTCCCTTGATTTACCGAACTTTAAAACCAATATTAATAACTGTTTTAGTTCTCACACCAGTCACATGACTGACCTGGAGTTTATTGTTTTAACCTAAACTCTAGGTGCCCCTATTTTCCGCACGGGCAGCTAGTAGTTTTGGTTTTGCAGATTTATATTCACAGGGTCCTGATTAACAGCTGGAACGATGCTCGGAAAGCTCTGTATCCGTGCATTACTTCTAGTTGTGTTTTATATATTTTTCCACTGCTATGTAATTTATTGTAATCTCTGATATTTGTCGAATGTAATTTAATCATTTATACTCTGTATATTCTTGTATCTGATGGAATTGTTGTAATAACAATGAAATGTTCTTCCGTCTGCGTTCTATTTTGTCTTGTACTCAATTCTATCCGTGCTTTCCTTCACGGGGAAGTTCGGGTCGTCTCATGTTACATCTGGTATCAGACCGTAGGTTTAGTATTCCTCTATAGATAGTGAGTGAACGTATTTGTATTTTAAAAATTATATATACATTATATATACACCTAGATCCATGAAGGAACAAACTAAATAGGAAGAACATTTTACGGAAAGAATAAGGATATCTGTTTTTGTACACTAAAGGAATGATTATGGAAATTTGAGGCCCTTAGGTGTTTGGGTGAAAACTGTACCATATGCTTTATATTGGAGAAAGAAATATCCCATATGTCAGTATCTGAAATATTAATATTTTAGGTTAGTGGGTTTGGCAGCAGGGCCTTATTAATTTAAAAAAAGGAGGAAGATGGATTAGGAATATATATAAATATTTGAGAGTTTTGACTTTGTGGGTATATCTAGGTAAGTCTAGCTAAGTTGGAAACCCAATTTGAGTCTAGCCCCATTGTTAACTTTTGAGAACTTGAAAATTTTAAAACTTTTGGGTAATAGTTTATGTTTTTTTCAAGTTTTGATGTCAAAAAGTTACAATTTTGAAATATGTACTTTATAAATTGTGTAGAAACAATTTACGAAACAAAAAGAGGTATTTTTTATGTTTGGGAAAAAAAATATTTAACATGTTTGAAAAGTACATATTGAGTTTTGAAATAAAATGGGGTATATTTTGGAAAACGGTGATTTCTTATGAAATTTATGTCTAAAATGAATTCTTTCAGAAAAAGGTGCACCATATAGAGCATGTATAGCTTGCTAGTTTTTAAGTTATAAAGTATGAAAGTACTAAAAAGTAAAGCATAGAAAAGATTGCATTTTCGTTAAAACTAAAATTTTCGGTAAAGAAATTTTTGAAGTTCTCTATTCTTTTGACATAAAACTTTGTTGGGTGGAGAAAATAAGTCGTAAGCGTTAAGAATAGAGTAGATGTTTGCAGCTAGTTGTAGGTTATTGATTTGACATTATAAACATGAACGGTAGTGAAACTGATAGTAAAGTAGTTGTCCTTGTCTACTCCAGCTTTTGTGATTTGAAAAAAAAATGATTTGCATATTTGGGATGACATACTTTTTCATGGTTTGGAAAAAGAAAGTTTTAATATGGAAAAAAAAGATTTGACACTCTTAATTTTAGGAAGAAAAATGAAATGAGAAAGGCAAACCATGCTTTTAAAATCATGGAGTAGGAAAAGGATAAGTACCTAGGGAAAGCGGGAAATATTTTGAGGCTATTAAGTAAATAGCAAGGACTATTTTGGGAATAATGGTAAGTTCCCGTAGAATGTGTAAGCATTATAGAACCTAGGTTTTTGCTTGGAAAAGACTGTTAGTACACAACAAGGACTAGTAAGTTTATAAATCCTTTGGTTTGGACTTTTCTTTATCGGAGGGGACATGGTCATAGGATACTTATCCCTTGGTAGTAGCTGTGTAGAATGCTTGTTTTCCAGTTTTAGTTGAAAGATTAGAAGGCTTATTTGAAAAATAAACTTAGATAAGTGGATTAAATTAAATAAGCTAATAAAAGAGTAATAACTTGACTAAAACGAAAATTATGAGAAATAAGAATAAAATAGTTTTTTCCTAAGTAAGTTGAAAAAGAAAATTTATAATAATAGAGAAAAAAATTCTTATGTGAACTGTGCTTGGAAAGAAAGATAGGAAACCCTTGTATGATAGTTGCATATAATCCATGTACAAATATAAAAGGTATGTAAAAGGAAAATGGGAGATGTCAAGTTTTCTGTTTTCCGCCTTTTTGTAACATAAGAAATCAAATTTAGAAAATTAGATTTTCTAAAACTCAAAAATTTAAGCTGGTTGATGGGGTTTTGGATGCAAATATTGGATGAAAAAGTATTTTAATTTTGAAAATATTGCGTTCATGTAGAAATTGCTCGAATATTTAGGATGTGTGCATCATGTTTTCAAAAGATTTTCAAAAAAATTTATGCATTCGTATAGGAGGTCCCACCTAGGCATACATCACATTCATGTATTATTATGATTGTATAACACTTTGCACAAGTGCACAGATGGTTGAATTATTTTTCGAATAAACACCAATTGGTTGCTATATACGAGGGATAACACTATTTCATCCTTAGCAAATTTCAGGGACGAAATTTCCTAAGGATAGGAGAATGTAACACCCTAAAATTTGATACACTATAACCATACTTAAAGATAATAAATTGGGAATTACTTCATTAAATATGCATAATTAAGTGAAACAGGCATCATCGTCGCGTTCGTCTCGAAATTCTGGTTTAGACAGACCCCAAGTTTGCATAAAACATATAATGTATGAAGAAGTTATGGGCATTAGAAGTTTGTATACATATAAGGAGTTTATATGTGAATATAATATAAAAATAATTCAAATTAATTCAAAAGAGATGAGCGGGAAAAGGACTGCCAAACCCGACCGTAGTGGGACGACCCACAATTGGCCTGGGTCGACCCAAGGTCAGTTGGATCGACCCACTGTCGATCTGTGCAGGTTCGTTCTGCGAATCTAGACTGTTTTTGGGACCACATTCATTGTTGTCTTAGTTGTACGCTTAAGATTAAATCCGATGGTTCAGACTTTCTTGTATACCTTTAAATAGACTACCACGGCCTAGCCTAAATCTCATATTTTCCAAGGTGCTGCCTAAACTCTGTCATTCTTCTTACTCCTCAAATCTCTTCAGAAAATAGAATAGTTAATCTTAGGAAATTCTGATTCAAGATTTAGAGGAAAAGAGTATATATATATATTCTGATTGACATTAGGTAAGTCTTTGAATTTGGTTTATTTAGATTTCTCTTCCTTTTCCCTCTTCTTTATTATCATATTTGTGAATCCATGGTTATTTGGATTATAGATTCACTTAGAAAAGCCATGAAATAACCGATCTAAATCAGATTCATGAATTGGAAAGCTATTAGGTGAGTGGGTCTAAATTATATTATTTTAAATAATGGTATATTTATCGTTTATACTCCCCGTTATAATTAATCTGTTAAGCAGTTTATATTTGTGGAAAATTGGGTATTAAAACTGTTTAGAACATGTTAAAAGGATTACTGTTGTACATAGAACCATCATAAGAACCTGTTAATTGGATGTTGTGAATCAAGTTTTAATGAAATTGCGAATAACTGTGGTAATTGGGGTTAAATCTGCTGAGAACATTTATGTCATATAAGCTTGTTTCCATTTAAACATTCGTCTAAATGGGAAATTACTGCAAATGCTTTAATTATGGAATTTATGATAAACCTGAACATTTACGTAAGAATATTATTATGCCAAGAGTTGTAAACAGAATTACTAGTAAAAATTAGAAGAATAGATATGGAAAATTTACAATAATTAAGAAATCGTAACTGCGTTGAGACACGAGGTTAAATTCAACTTGTGGTAGAACCCTGCCCAGAACTGCCCGTCAAATCCAGCATCCATAAATGGTCAATTTAATGTGAGGGGTCTAGTGCATAAACATCAATATAATTGTAAATAGCAATACTAAGACACGAGTTTAAGTTCAACTTGTAGTAGAAGTTTGCCCAGAACCGACTAACAAATCCAGCATCCACAAGTAGTCAGCTTAATGTGAGAGCTCTGGTGCGAAAATATATGTGTATATATATATATATATATGAATATATGTGTATAATGGGAAATAAATAAATGGCATTAATTACAATGAATGGATGTTACAACAGTATAAGGATTGGAATGAATGGAGAATGATAATAACCTATTACAATTAATTGCATTAATGAGAATGCAATATAATAGGTAGGCTTGTCTTAGGGACTTATGGAAATTACAACATAGGTTATAATAAATGGAAAGAAACTTACTGATAAACCTTAGTTAAGAAAACTAAGTAAATAAGTGAATAACAACAAGAGGTTGTATTAAACCAAGTCATGGTTAAGGAATAAGGAAGAAGTAGGCTTATTATTGGTTGATTTATAAATGGGAATTGAGAAGTCTAATAATAGAAAGTAATAATAAATGGAAGCCCGCTCAGGTAGCATAAGACTTAATGAAGTATGAAAATTTATGAATTGAAGTGGGTTGTACTTAATGATATATATTAAGTAATATGTTAACATGAAGCCTACTGATTGAGATAAGATATACTTAATAATACATTAAGTAGAACATGTTATTGTAACCTGTAAACACTGAAATTGGATGATGAATGGATGGATAATAATGTAAGAAGATTATAGATTACCGACCTTGAAATACAATCTAAAGAATAACATGTTATGGTCTTATTAATATATTTAAATGGGTTAAGTTATACAACTGAAGTCAATAAGCGAAAGGAGTCCATTCCTTAAAGATGTAAGGGACACGCCAAATTGGATGCTTGATTGGTTGTTAGGTGTTCGTCACTTAGCTCTTGATGCAGTCTTTCACTAGTTGAGGGAGGGTCAAGGTGGGGCCATAGCTACCGTAGAAATGTAGACCATAGTTTAGATATCTGTACTTTAGGCCTCTTTAGCAGACCTATACAGATATGGAAAAAGGCTGCCGATCCAGTTCCGTGCATTCAGATGTAACCCTATTACGGAACTCGGGGCACAATAGATAGTACGTACATGTGAGGATTTGGATATATGCACGCTGCACCGGGTAGTGTATCGTAGACACTAGGGCATTACTCCATGTCAAGATCAATCTTGGGCGAGGAGTCTTGGATATGGCAGTCTATACGCTTACGTAGCATAGCGATGGTAATTCTATGTGGAACGTGGCGTAGCAAAACTGGAGATCCGTACGTCACTCCGGCGTAGGATGACAGTGCATACACTTTCGTGGTTTGATGGCAGAGACCGTGCGATAAGGGTACCTTGGGAAGTACCTAGATATTAGGGGTAACTACATATATGCTATATTAGGTAAATCTACAGGGAAGTAGATGGGTATGATGTGTATGTTAAGACTTGAGCGCTAATAACCCAAGACACCTAATAAATAAGTAACATAATTGAACGGTATATGTAGGGTTATTTCAGATTGTGTAATTTAGTCCAGTCACTAGAACTTTGGTTCTGACCCCCTCCACATAACACACTTGTAGGCTAGGTTTACGATAGAGTTATGATAGCTTTGGATACTGGTTTGGTAGTATTATTACTCCGGTAAGGCGGTTTGGTAGTATTATTACTCCGGTAAGGCTATATTTAGTTATATTATATTTTATCAATTCCACTATGAGATGTTTTCTGATCTCTGATATATTTTATATCTGTGTCTTTTCTGCAGGATACTAGAAAATCCAACTCGGGTTCCGATAGATTGGGATTTTTGAAAAAAAATCGGTCTATCGGAATTCGGGTTGTTACAACTTTGATCCCAATCGTTGGTCATAACACATTCTGTACACTCAAGTGGAATGAGTGGCCGGTCATGTGTCGCCACGTTGCAAGATTTTCTTGTTGAACCCAGTGTATTCCTCTCTAAAGATACACTATCGGAAGTTGGTTCCATATCTTGTCATAGTTGGAAATCAATTATCCGTAAGCGCCATGCTGTTTTGTTTGTAAACTATGTAGTGAAATGTGAGATGCAAGCACTTCACTAGTTTCTAATTTATTTTGAAAACCCTAGACACTATCAAAATATATATTTCCGATATATAAAGTGTTTTGGTTCTCATAAGGGAAAACTTATTCCGTGTTTATGTGTGGCATTGTCTTATGAGATGCCCTTTATTTCTCAAGTTGTTTTAAATCGTTTACTCACACTCGTCCCATGATTGACCCAAAGTTTATTTTTCTATGTTTTCCCTAAACTCTTAGGTGCCCAAATTCGTACACGTTGTCAAGTAGTTTAGAATTTTACAAATACACTTGAGGAGCATGTAGCGGGAGGCTCGTTGTTAGATACTTAGAGTTTATTACGTTGTGTTGTGCATGTGATGTACACCGATGATGTATGTAAGTGCATATATCATTTTGTATTTCTAAAGATTATTATATATATATATTATTCCACTGCGATTGTGAGATTCTATATTGTTGTTCAGTTCTATCTTCTATCTATTTCTTATTCCTTAATAATGACATGACTTTCGAGGTCATCAAATGTCGGACCATTTCGGAAAGCTAACATGGTATCGAAAGACATACGATAAGGGAGCTACAAAGATTATACAAATGGCGGATTTAGGTGAAGATGGTGTTTTGTTATGTATATTTCTAGCCACCATTTAACCATGATGCGATGGAGTTCGTGAAATGCCAATGGTCTGTGTAGATTTTTTGGTTGCTCTATATCGAGTTGGTCTACTCCTAATCCTTTGTTGTTTGAGGGATAAATCTAACTGGAGAACGTCTAAAGGCATGGGGTGGAGAAAAATATGCTATAATGGAAATTGATTACTTTACTATGTCCTAGTAGGTGGAAGCTAAACTATTCACTAAAGTGTCAGTGATCAAGGTCATAAACTTTTTCATAAAAAACATGATATACTATATGTAATTCCCCTTTAGATCTTTTCAGAAACTGGACTGCAAATCGACAATAGGGAGTTATCGATTTATGTTTGTAGCATAGTTATCAGGACCCGACCGACGAAGATTCAAACCTCTCTTATTTTGGAATGTGCGATTGAATCGCAGAACTGCGGGTTGCTGTAGTACTTCGACCTAAAGAGGCATCCACTTCATCAATGATAAGAGAAACACAAATAGTATTTATCTCCAATTTTGTAACCTTAGATTCAAAATGATCAAATCACTAGCTGAAAACTTGTCTATCGCAGCATTTTCTACTGCCTAAGAATCTCGTTGTCAACCAGGTATCAAAATTATATTTCTGAATTTTCCTAAAAGTAAATTTGTGTTCTTGTTGAATGAACCCATTTGCTGCATAATGGTATTCTGGTGCACTTCAAGTTAAACAAGGGAACTATTATTTATACAACCGATGTACTGATTATTGATGTATTATTAAGTATCTTGTTAGGTCAGTGATTTTTTTTATGCTGCTACTGGATGTTTACATGTAACGTACAGAATAATGAAAATCATTATTTGCATAATTAGAAAAAAATTGTAACTTTGTACCATCGAAAATTAACGAAATCAATGCATGAATTTTATTTTCGTTAGTCTCTCTTGCTGTTTATTAGATAAGAAATGCATTATAATAATCATATTTGAAAAGATCATGGAAAAGAACATGTACGATTCTTACAGTTCAATCGTTTGAACCATGAACCTTGAATTGTTACGTTTCACTCAACGGTCTGGTTTTGATAACATTGGCTAGTAGTATGAAAATAGAAGGTCTTCTTGATAGTGGCATATTTATTGGCTAATGGTACGTAGAAGCGGTCAATAAAGTCCTGAAGTCTCACGTAAAGAAATAGCTGGAAAAGGCTTTGGGAGAATGGGTGGGCAAGATTTCTCTAGCATTTTGGATTATGATACTGTCTTTAAAATAATAATAGATATACCTATTAAGTATGTGGATTAAGGATCTTAAGGCAGAATTAACACTAGGGAGGGAGTGAATAGTGTTTATAAGAAATTTGTAGAAATCTTTAACTAACTCAAATTACTATATGAATCACACAATGATTATCACACCAGAAATGATCACAAATATAGAAACAATCACAAACACAGATATAAGTAAACATAAAATTCAGAAAAGGAAAGAACACACCAAATTTTATAGTGGTTTAGAATACTCCCACGTCCAGTCCCATGCAACACTGCATTGTGCAGAGTTTTATTAATACTAGTATCAATCTTACAACACCCTTGATTTCACGGCTACAAGGTTAACACCGATTCCACCGCCCTTTATTTCATGGCTACAAGGCTCACACCGCTCCCTCCCTTTCCTTGATTTCTGGGATACAAGTAATACACCATTTCCCAAAAAATTCCCAAATGATTACAATATCCCTAGAACTCTTTGATAACACTTCCAATCAGAGAGTATTTGATAGAGATTGAGAAAAGAAGAAGATTGATATAATTTGACAAGAAATCAACAAATTATAAGTGTAGAAATCAAGAAATTAATGTATATTAATGGTGGCTAAAGATAAGATGAAGATGGAGAAGAAGTAATAAAAGAAAATCAAATTTAACACTTATTTATAGTGTTTGAAAGGTTGCAACGTTTCTGAAGCGTTTCAAATAATGAAAAGATATTTCCTTTGAATTTCGAAAAAATGACAGTTATATACCGACATGTCCATTTTGGTATGTCGACATATGTATGCTTTTTGAATTTTTTTAAAACATTTTTCAAGTGTTTAAATTAATATATATTCTGGAAATTCTTGAATCAAAACTAGTGTTTCAAAATGAAATTTCTAAAGTGTAAAACATATAAAAATATAATAATATATAATTTTAAACATATAAATATATTTATAAAGTTATACGATATAAATTAGTAAAACATATATTATAAACTATATATATTTGAAATCAAAAGTAAAAAACTTTATAATTTGAAATCATTTAGAAAAGGAGTTTTGAAACTAATTTTGAAATCAATTTGTAAAGGAATCTAAAATCAGAATTTGAAAGTGTAACCGGAGTTTTACATATAAACTAGACTCTATTACTTAATAATATTGAGCTCTTGAAATCTTGATACCTTAATTGTCATGAGTCTTGAATTCCTTGATATCTTGAATCTCTAATATTGTACAGTTTTCAATAACTATATATATATATATATATATTCTAGATAAAAAAGTTAATATATATTTTATAATTAATAGTGTTATTAATTGAAACAAGGTTGTTGCCATCACAATTCCATTCTCCAACAATCTCCCCCTTTTGATGATGAAAACCTTGGTTTATAAAATATTCATACCTGATATTACTTGTTGTTCTGATTCCTAGATTACTCCCCTTTCACCATGAATTCCTTCTAACTCCCCCTTAAACTATGCTTATTTTGTGATTTCCCTCCCTTTGTCATTATAAAAAACTATCCTATACTAAACTAAACTATACTATATTATACTAAATTATGCTAACCTATAGGCTACACTAAACTAAACTATACTCCCCCTAAATCTATGTTATAACTGATCCTAATGTATTACTATTATATATAAATCCCCTAGTTCTATAACTCTCCCTAAATTTAAATCTAAAAGTTTGTAATCGCCCCTTAACTTATGGCTATACTTTTGTAATTTTACTAAGTAAACTAAACAGGAGTATAATCAAACATTGTATAAACTAAACAAGCAATTCAAACAATTTTTACAAGCAATCCAAACCAATCATCCAAAGCAAAAATAATGTCAATTCAAAAACACTTCTTGAAACGTCAACTAATCCTAGAAACGATAAAGCTCCTCCTTAGTCTAATACTAGAAAAGCTATATGTAATGAAATGTTAAAAAGATAGTTATATTATTTAATACCTACATATGTATAAGTATATTTCAATCCCACCAACATACACACATATCAAATCCAACTAGGTCAAAAAAATCAATCAAGCCAAACAAGTCAAACAAATTAATCAAGCCAAACAAACCAATCAAGTCAAAGTAAATATGTTATGTGTTTAATTAATAATCCTATATATTTTTAAGACAATAATTCCCTATACAGTATACTTGTTATGTATGAATTTAAAAGTTAATATGTAATGCAGTGTGTGCAGTATGTTGGTTATAATGTAGTTTGAAATGTATGTCATATGCAAAACAATATGAAATGATATATTAAATGAAATGCAACTTATGATGTGAATGATTTTAATTTGAAATACACTATAATTTATAATAATGACCGTATGATATGAAATAAGATGTGTAATGATAATATGCATACTGTTTTGGGGATGATATCAGTTTTGGTAAATGATATTCAAAGTACTATCTAACTATTATGCACATACGTATATATTATAAATTAATTCAATCAAACAAAGGTAATATACATTAATTTCTATACTTAGGTTAATGATACTAATGAAAGAGATTTGAAAAAAATAATAAAGATAAGAGTTTAATGGTAATAAAAAAAATATTCATGATAGGTAGTAAAATATTCAAAATAATTCTATGAGAAATATGGAGTTAAATAATCTTAGCAGGGTGTTTCGTAAAAAAATTGAAGATCCTTTTAAAGAGAATATAAAATTGTATCATATGAAGTAAACTATTTTGATATAAACATATATTCATAATTGTATATAAAATAACTAATTAAAACAACTTAAAATTCAATTTATTATGAGATATACATCAATCCTTTGATACAAATCAATTTTAAATTTAAACTTCAAGAAGTCACAGCATATTAATTTTCTCAAAGAACCATTTGTGTGTTAAAACTTTAGAAAAAAACCTATAACAAAATTATTTTTGATGAAATTTGGTAATATAACTTCTCATATTTTAACTACAAATTTAAGACATAATATATATATATATATATATATATATATATATATATATATAGACACACACACATACACACACACAGTTTTACCAAAATATTAAGTTTAGTCAATCTTAATAAGAAATCAGAATTAGTAATAAGTTACAAATAGTATTTGTGATAATGTAACCCAAAAAATGTTATGAAATTATATGTGAAAAGTATATAAGTTAAACTATGTATGTTTAAACTTCATATAAAAGATGTATAAATTTATATTTTATAACAATATCAAATGTTTGAAAATTTTAATTATTCCAAGCATATTATCATATCTGTGTATTCTAATTTTATTTATTTATTATATATATCTTTGAAACAAAATATATTAAATGTAAGTAAATGAAAAAAATTGATAACTAGAGTTTGAATTGACATTTTCATATTGAAAAGATGTCCTTTCAATTTTTCAAAACCAAATCAAAGCGTAATGAAATTTAAATTTAGAATAAGAAAAGAGATATATTTTTATTAGATTGTTATATATGTATGTTATGGTGTATCGACATATGAACCAAAATATTTAGAATTATAAAAGTGATAAATTTCTATACTTAACTATGTGCATAGATGTATATTTCTATATTCAATGATAATTATGAAATTATTGTAAAGCGTACCTCTTTTTGTAATATCCCTTTTGTTGTTCTTCCATTGTCATGAATCTCACATTCACATCTTTCAGAATTTGATGATGAGATCTGGTTTATTGCGACGGGCTCGTTCTTCTAATCAGTATAGTATATTCATTTGCTGAATTTGAAGATCGTATGAGAAAGATGTTGATGATCTAGTAGTTTAACGATCTTGGGGCCAAAAATTTGAATTTGAATGAATGTAAACTTCAGCTACTATAAATAGGCCCAAAAGTCATGTCTTTTCACAATTTTTTCTCTTCTTATTCTTCTTCCCATTTTTCAACTTTCAATCAATCTTCTGGGAGGCATAACTTCTTCATTTCTTAACACAATTGGAGGAAACCAGCGGAAAATTGAAGAGTAAGGCAAGAGCTATGATTTAGTAATAGTTTGGTGAAGAATTTGAATGATATTATGGTGCATTAGGCCGAATCAATGAGAGGAAAACAGAAAATATCATATGCAATTTTCTGTTTTGGATAGTTAACTTCAAACTGTCGTATATCACTCAATTTTAATCGGAATTTGATAATCTACCTATCAAAATGATCGCGAGACCAAGAACTACAATCTGGAAAATGAGTTGGATGAAATCATACAAATATCTAGGAAAAATATGAGAAATACAAATGACAGTTTTGATTTCTTCATCCCTTTGTGCAATACAACTTCATTTGATCATAACTTGGTTATTTCTTGACGGATTTGCATGAAACCAGTAGCATTGCTAAGTGGATGAAGAGAACAATACTATTGAATCAAGTTGTATAAGAAAATCAAAAGTTTTGTATTGGTCAGTTACTCATTTCATTGTAGATTGTCAATTATATATCCTTCTTTTTCTTCTTGATTGATGAATGATCTTCGTGGTGTCTTTTGGCCAGTAGTCATTAGACATAACTCTTCCCCTGCAGATAAATACAACTTTTCAAAGAATCAAGTGACTTTTCAAAATAACTAATTGAAACTTTAAATAATAATACAATGATGATTCTATGACATATCCATATGAAAATAGTGTTAAAAATTGCCATTTAATATTTCCAAAATTCAGATAATGAAATTTTGAAAACCTATGCTCTGATACCAATTGTTAAGGATGCGGATTAAGGATCTTAAGGCATAATTAACACTAGAAGGAGGTGAATAGCATTTATAAGATATTTACATAAATCTTTAACTAACTTAAATTACTATATGAATCACACAATGATTATCACACCAGAAATGATCACAAACACAGAAACAATCACAGACACAGATATAAGTAAACATAAAATGAAGAAAAGGAAAGAACACACCAGATTGTATACTACTTCAGATTACTCCTACGTCCAGTCCCACGCAACGATGTATTGCACGGAGTTTTATTAATACTAGTATCAATCTTACAACACCCTTGATTTCATAGCCACAAGGATAACACCAATTCCACCACCCTTGATTTCACTGCAATAAAGTTAACAACACTCCCTTTCTTTAATTTCCGGGCTACAAGGAACACACCCTTTCCCAAACAATTCTCAAATGATTACAATAGCCCTGGAATTTAATATCACTTCCAATCAGAGGGTATTTGATAGAGAATGAGAAAACAAGAAGTTTGATATAATTTGAGTCTAAATCGGCAGAGTACAAGTATAGAAATCAAGAAATTAATGTATATTAATGGTGGTTAGAGAAAGGATGAAGATGGGGAAGAAGTAGTAATAAAAATTCGAATTTAACTCCTATTTATAGTGTTTGAAAGGTTGCAACGTTTATGTAGCATTTCAAATAATGAGAAGACACTTCCTTTGAATTTTGAAAAAAGGACAGTTATTATATGTTGACATGTCTATTTTGGTATGTCGACATATGTACGCTTTTTGAAAACTTTTAAACCATTTTTCAAGTAGTTAAATTAATATATATATTCTGGAAATTCTTAAATCAAAACTAGTATTACAAAATGAATTTTCTAAAATGTAAAAACATATAATTTTAAATATATAAATATATTTATAAAGTTATATGATATAAATCAGTAAAACATATTATAAGCTATATATATGTATATATATATATATTTGAAATCATAAGTAAAAACATAATAATTCGAAAGCATTTAGAAAAGGAGTTTTGAAAACAATTTTAAAATCAATTTGAAAAGGAATTTGAAAACAGAATTTGAAAATGTTAAGCAGAGTTTTACATATAAACTAGACTCTATTACTTGATAACCTTGAGCTCTTGAAATCGTGATATCTTGATTCTCATGAGTCTTGAATTCCATGATATCTTGAATCTCTAATATTGTACAGTCTTCAATATTAATATCCTACACACATATATATATATATATTCTGCATATACATATACATATATTCTAGACAAAGATGTCAGCATATATTTTATAATTAATAATGTTATTAATCAAAACACGATTGTTGCCATCAAAATTCCATTCTCCAACAATACCCTTGTCTGATTGGCCTACGGGTTCAAGGCGATGTTGCTAGCAGAAAGAATAGTACCATCACACTTAAGGATTTGCAATGAACCAAAGGAAGTCGAAATGTTGAACATGTCACTAACTTGATTTATGAAAGGAGTGAGCTCAGGAAGCTGCTTGAAAGGATGAAGCACGCAAGTGGAGGATATCTATATAATACAAATCTAAGTTCAAACATCATCGTCCCAAGGAAGGGTATTCGGCGCTGGAATGAATACTCCTAAGACCAAAGGCACTAGGCCTGATCTAGAAAGGACAACATTTCACCCATAAAGACATATCATATGCACACAGAAATACAATGGATGTATACAAACATTGGACTTGATGGAGTACATAACGAACATATCATGTCATGCCATAAAAATTATTTTGAATTATTTTTTCGACGTAAAAATGCTCTCTAGCATTTGTAATACAAATAGAGTAACTGGAATACTTAAGGTTATTAAGCACACTAGCACCATAAACAATTTAAGGCAATGTTTATATTGCCTTACGTACGTAAGAATTATCTGTAATTTTGTTAAATGCCTCAAAGATAACAACAACTCCCCTTAGAATATGGTGAAATGATGGGTCTAGTGAATCTAATGCAATTTTGGATTTGTTAAAGCAACGACTCGGAAATTATAATGTTTTAAACTAATATGGTTAATTGAAATTTAACTTAAAATTTAACTTACAAATTAATTACGGAATATAATATTTGATATAAGTTTAACTATGTAATGAATCACAAATTTGAACAAACTTAAAAAGTATTATTAATTGAATTTATAATAACTTTTAAAATTAAATTTTAATAACGAATTTATAATGTTGAGTGATATGTTTGACCACATTTATCAAAAAAGAGAATTTTTTTTAAAAGTCAAATTTGGTCAATGTTTGAATTTTTTTGTTGTTGAAAATTTAGAAGTTTTGAAATTCAAAATTATTTGTTTATGATTCAAGATGAAATTCTAAGATACTAACTACTCTCTGTTT
This sequence comes from Allium sativum, assembly GCA_030737875.1. Taxonomy (NCBI): domain Eukaryota; kingdom Viridiplantae; phylum Streptophyta; class Magnoliopsida; order Asparagales; family Amaryllidaceae; genus Allium; species Allium sativum. The sequence goes on from CM060910.1 coordinate 395,318,068, forward strand.
CACAAAAATCCAACATCTATTACCTGAAATTTGCTATTTAAATGATAAAAACATGCAAAACTGACAGTGCTTGTGTGTGTTTACCTTTTTTCTTCTTGGAATCCTTTTCTGTATCATCTCTAGCGTCTTAGGGAAGTTTTAACCACCGCCACATCATGCGTCATCATAGTTTACATTTTGAATTTCAAAAGACTTCTAAAGAGACAAAAGTAAATATATTTTTCTTAAACTTCTCAATATTCATTTATCGAAGCTCTTATCTGTCATTTCTTCTTTTTTCTGTAGCTTCTTCTCTCTCTTCTCTATGGATCTAATTTCTATGTAATATATATTTTTATTTTATTTTATCCTTTACCTATCTTCCTAATCTCCTTATTCTTCTCTGTTGTTTTCTGAAATGACCCGCTTCCTCGACACTCAAAAATTAATCAACACTAATAAAACCACAATATCCACGTGTCACAAATCCAAGGGCATAAGAAGCGATTTGTTTGTGGTAAGAAAGAAAAGAGGTAAAAAAATAGAAATATCAGAATCTTGCACAACGGAAAAATGTGTGTAAATATATCATCATAAGAAAAATTATAATGGAAACATTAATCTTACTTATTAAAGTAAAAGTATATTAGCCTAAACAATTATAGAATCTGTCCTCACAATGTTGAATGAAACTAAGAAAAAGTAAGAATAGATGACCATCTCCATATTTTTCAGCTCCAAGCTAAATCCAATTGATCCAAACAAAACCCGAACTATTAGACTATCCAAAGAAAATAGGGGCACCTAGCGTATAATGGAAAGAAGGAAAACTTCGAGTCATTCATGGAACTAGGGTGAGAAACTAAAATCCATTATCTAAAAATAATGGTATCCCATAAGACTTCGACCACACATTAATGTGGCATGGGTTTTTACATAATAATAACCAAATCTTTGCTATATCAAAAGTGTATGATATTGTTTTTAATTACTTGCAAGATAAAATCCATTAAAATAAATTATAGAAATAAAAAAATTATTGTATAGATTAAATTCCGCACCCCAAATTTTCTTTGAGACACTACAATAGAATTCAAAGCTCTTAGAGAGAATGGATTTCCATACAATGGCAAAGTTAGGGACAACCTTTCATACAATATAACTCTAGAGGGATGTACCAGGGCTTAACCCTCCGAACCAGGTATGACCTGTCCAGCTACATAGACCTTAAGGTGGTGCACTGTTCCGAATATGACACCACCCGATCGTAACCGACCTGTTTCGAGATCCCATCATACACTACATACTCAAGATAAAATGAGTAATCCAGAAATGTGATGATCATGTCCTAATGGGCGCACCCCAGATAACCGAACGACATGCCCTGTTTTTGCCATTTTCCAGTAATGAGGTTAAAGGTCACGATTATCTTACATTGTTGACATTCTTCACTTTGAATGCCACGTTGCCAAGTCCATTATACGCAACTGATTTCAACTAATGTACAACCTATGTGCTCGTGCGTCATAGAGAATGGTGTATACAGTGCAAAAGAATTACTTCCTGCACCACCGAACAGATGCACATTCCCGGCGATCAATACACACGTGTCAAAAGTGAAAAGTTAGACATTCATATATATAAGTCATCCTGGGTTTAAATAAACCAAAGGAACTACTCTTCATTAGATAGTGTGATATAACTCAAAGTAGCCCATGCATCTAAGATATGAATACAGAATCGTTATTGATTAGTAATGTAAGAATAATTTCCCAGAGAGTCAGTGACGTCAACCCTTCATTTAATCTCCATCATTCTTGTTCATTCATTATTAGTCATCTACTGTTCCTATCTTTGAAATGTCAATTGACTCGAATAGATAGGAATCACCCAAATTTGATCTCGATCTCTTTAGATCAATTGTCGTAAAAAAACCATTTAAGTAGTATTGCGATTTATGTGTTCTTCATTTCTTAATTCATTCCTTCAAAGCATCTTTTAAGGATTTATATATTTCAGTTACTCAACGAATATATTGTTCGAATTATTTGACCTCATTCATTAACTTATCTTGGATGATAAGTCCATTTTTGTGTAACAGATCTTAAGAAATCACATGTAATGATTCGACGAAATTCGACTTCTGAATTCCAACAATAATACTTAAACCCGTATTATGTAACAACCCGGAAAATCAGAACCAATTTAAAATTTTTAAGTTGGCTATTTTAGTGTATTTTGAATATTTAAAATAAATTATTTTAAATAACAAAGACCAAAAGTCTATTTGAATCGATGTTGTAAAATAAATATATTTATTTTAATTATAAACAAGGCCTGAAATGGCGTAGCAGTTTGAAAATTTGAATTCGAACTTTGGCCGACTGTACCGGGTGCAAAATAAAAAATCGAAATTTCATAGCGGAAATCAAAAGTTATGGCCAAATGAATTTTCAGAAAGGTCGCTATAGGGTATATATAGCCCTTGAAAATAGACATTTTGCAAACGACCTCTGTTTTCGATGAAACCACTTTTGTTGGACCTAGGATGTCAAATTATTGATAGGTTTCAAATTCCATAATTTTTGAAATTAATATGTGAGCGTGGAAAAGGAAAATGTGTTTGGTTGATTTCATTCAAATTGGATCGACTAGAAAATGGACATTTTTCAAACTGTCTCAGAATTCGATGAAACTAGTTTTGTTGGGACCGTATCGTCAGTACGAAGCTAGAAATAATTTTTATAGAATTTTTGGGATCAGTTTGTGGCCCCGACAAATTGAAATGTACGTTCAAATCGAATATTGAATGTTTTATATTTTAATTTGAAGAAAAACTGATTGAAACAGTCGAATGGGCGTACGAAACATATCCCATTGTGTTCGGAATGGGGGTATTTAGCAAGGGACGACTGTCGTAGGGTTTGAATTAGAGATCGTAGGGAGAATGGGTATTTTTGGATTTTAAAAATATATAAATAAAATCATTGTCCAATCAAAATTTCCCATTTCCCTTTCCCTCTCCCCAAATTTCCTCATCGCGTACGGCGAAAAGCTGTTCTTCCCTTCTCCCCTCTTTTTCTCTCCGATCTCGCATCAAAACACGTCGGTCCTGTTGGGGATTTTGAAGAGCTTTCTTCCAGCTCCAAATCCATATAGGTGGCGCCCTCCATCGTTCAGCCATCAGGGAGATCGAGTCGCCGCCTTTAGCTTGCCGCCGTGCCCTCCTGACAGCATCGATCGGCGTGAAACCCCCAGCGCCGTGAAGCCCCTTCCGAGCCCTTCGCCACTGCGCCGCCCGATCCTCACATCGTTACACGGATTTGTAGAAAATATGAAACCTTGGTTTGAACGATATTAGAAAGGTACGGCCTTTATTTTATTTAACTGATTATAGCACTTTAAAACGCTACGGATTTTGATTTCACGATAAAAATCATATCTTTTTCATTTGTGATCGAAATCTAGTGAAACAAGAGACATTGGACTCGTGTGGACGTCATCTACATTCTAGAAGAGACCGGGTATTTTTCTGAGCCTTCTACAATTTTTGGAGGAGTGGAACCCAATGTGAGATTTCTGAATTATAAACGATATCGAGTGACGATGTATAAATTGTACGGTCGATGTATGAGTTATATAAGCATTGTACAAGTCATGTATAAGCGTTGTATAAGTTGTATGTGCGATGTATAAGTTATATATGCGTTGTAAAAATTATTTATGCGTTGAATGGAATTGAAATGAAATCGAAATATATTTATATACGTATATATATATACAACACACACTCCCCTCGTCCACAGACCATGGACGATATATATTGGTTGTGATTGTTTGGATTTTGGTTGATGTGAAATTTGGTTGAATATCACGAATGGTTGATTTGATATGATTGATTGTTGTTGAGATCCCAATAGGATTAGTATATGGGAAAATTCGTTTGCGTACGAACTAGATATTGAAATCCCCATTGTCAAAAGCTGCGAGGCTTTAAGGTAGAGCGAGGAGCTGTACTCGGGATGGTGCCGGTTTTAACTACCCTGCCGTTATGCTACCGAAATTTTCTGAAATATTCCTGTGTTTGATTTATATTCATGTATTGAAATATATTCATGTGTTAGAAAAATATTCATCTTTGAAATAAAATGGTTTGAATGATAAAAATAACATTTTTATCAAATGTATGAAATAGAAATTTTTTGAATGACAAAAGCAACATTTTTATAGAATGTATGAAATAAAATAGTTTGAGCGATAAAAATAACATTTTTATTGTATGTACGAAGTATATAAAATAATCGTATTTTGAAATAAATTGTTTTGACAATAAAAATCACATTTTTATAATATATTTGAATCGCTAAAAATCTCATTTCTGAAATAAATTGCTTAAACAATAAAAATCACATTTTTACCATCTATATGAAGTATATAAAATAATCGTGTTTGAAATAAATTGTTTTGACAATAAAAATCACATTTTTATAATATCTACGAATGGTTAAAAATAGGCATGTGTTGAAATAAATATTTGTTGGATAAAAATATCATTTTTATCACCTATATGAGTTGAAAGGGTTTTTTTGAAATCGAGGAATGGATTATATTTATATATATGTAAAAATATAATTAAAATAAACCAAATAACGAAGCTGTAGTTCGTATTTTGAAACTGTGATTTCAAATGGTTGTACCGGGAGATACGACCATTGGATTTTCCCGAAACTGAAACCGATGGGTTCGCTTTGGAAATATCTTTCCAACAGCACCAATTTTGCAAAGATCCAACGTTTGATTGTCTGGAATGTTGAATTCAAATCTGAAAGAAAACAGCGCCAGAATGGATTATATATATATATATATTTATATATATATAATTAAAATAAATCGAATAACGATGCTGCAGTTCGTATTTTAAAATCGTAATATTAAATGATTGTACCAGGAGATCCGACCGTCGGATTTTCCCAAAACTGGAACCGTTGGATTCGTTTTGAAAATATCTTTCTAGTGATATAAAATTTGTAAAGATCCAACGGTTAGATTTTCAGATATGCGTAAATCAAATTTAGAGAAAAACAGCGCCATGGCCGCGTTATGGCCTGAAGCGTCGTTTGAATAAATTGGCTACTTTTAAATAAATAAAAATAGCGATAAATTGTGATAAAACATTATAAACGATATGGAATGGAAATAAACTGAATTTACTTGATTTATTGGATATTTGATGGATGAATGTGTTTGACGTGAAAATTACATTAACGAACTGAATTATGGATGTCGAATAATTTAACCATTGAAATGAATCACTTTGAATTCTAAATATACGTGGATTATTTGAAAAGGCCGAGTTAATTCTCAATTCAAATAACTAATCGAAGGTTAGAAGTCGAAGATATAGAGACGGTGCAAGACCGATGATCTTCAGCTCGGACGGATGGCTACTGATGCCTTGGATGGGAGTTGCTGCCCTGAAGGGGTTACAGTGGTGGTTGTCTGGACGTACTTGTTGATCGTTCGGATGTGCGAGGAATAAATATCCTCCGGTTTCGTTTAGACCCAGAACGGACTTGTAAATGGATGTGTGTCTGACGTTGTATGTAGACAACGTGGCATACGGAGATGCAGTGATCAGAGCTTTTGTTGAAAAGAAGAGCTTTGTGGTTGATGATCAAAGCAGGGCTTTGAATAACTAGCTTTGTGTATATCGTTGATTCGCGAGCCTCACACCCCGGTATGGACCAGAAACGGGAGAGGACATCAGAGAGGACCTGCATTTCTTTCTATCTAGGAATGGTGTTTTGGGTTTTACACGCCCGGGCATTTTACTTATGTGGATGATGGATAGCGAGGCGCCTCGGTTATATTGGTCGCTCCTGGGCCGATGGTTTGGTCGGTATATGACCAGTTGACGCCCCATAGGGCGGGGAAACGCAGTGTTCAGGCATTTTAATCCACTCCGTGTGACCCGGCCCTGACAATCCAAAGGCTTGACAGAGTACTTGCCTGAGACACGGGCTAGAGCGTCTCGAAGCGGTAAGGACGATCCCTTGCCTTGGTTCATGACGGAAATCCAATTTCTAAATACGACATCGTGCAGTTTTGAATGTATACCTATATATGGCGACATGATATATGGTACCCATGTCGTCTATGATTGATACTTATGATTGAAATTGTTTTTGAAATATATAAACACTAGTAATAATATCAAATTATTTGTTTTATTCGTATCAAGCATCTTTTGGCCATTACAAGGTAAAACTCTATCCTCTGGTTTGCGTTGCTTTGTGTGATGGGAACTGAGTCTTATAATGGCTTCATTTTTATAAAAAGCATTGCGATGTTTAAATGATTTTGTAACACCCCGTGTATTCTATAACTGTGAAATTCACAAATTAAAGTATAACTAATTTGAAATCAAAGAATTAAGGGAAACGGGATATGCCATTGCGTTCGTCTCGGAATTCTGCTTGAGATAGAGTCCGAGTTTGCGTAAAACGGATATCGTATGAAGAAGATATGGACAAACGAAGTTGGGCGAAAAACCAGAAAACGGGTCAGAATGCACTGGCGCACTTGGGAAGTGCGCCAGAACAAAAATGAACTGGCGCACTTGGGAAGTGCGCCAGTACACTTTTAGCCTGGCGCACCTGCCAAGTGCGCCTAGGTCAGAATGACCTGCTGGTCAAGTCTTGGCTGGCCAGGTCTGTGTTTGGTCGATTTTCTGAGCCTTGCCTTGTCACTAAGGCTAGGTGTCAGCTCCTGGTTGGTCTCCCCTTCAAACGAACGGCTATTATTGAACCAAGCTTCATTGACGGTCTAAATCAACTCACAAACTCTATAAAAAGGACCTAAGACTAACCCTAATTCACACAAACTAAAATGGAGATGAGACTGTCATGCTGCTGAGGAGAGACTGAGGATAGCCGTCAGAAATAGAGAGACAATTAGGAGATAATTCAAAGCTTAAAGCAACGTCAAATCAATCAAAACAACGCCTACAACAAAGGATAGCATCTCCAAATTCAGAACTCAGATTCCTGAGTTGAAGATTCATCATATGTTGTAAGTAGAGTGCTATTCCGATGTGAATTAAATAATTGCGTTGATTTGTGTAAAGTAAGAAATGGAATTGTGGCGATAATAATCTATATTTGTATGTTGCTTTGATTCTAAACGGTTAGGGAACGTTGTGGTATACGATTTGATATTCGCAAGCATATGATTCATATTGAAAACTACATGTTTGTGGTAGTTATTTACAACACCCATTTGAAAATTGCAAGTATATGATTCATGTTGAAAGTAACAACTATATGTTGTAATAGTTTATTTGAGATTCATGCAAGTATATGATTTACTGTTATGCCAACATGATGTATAATTTTATGGTCATCTTTAGTGTAATTTGATCCACTTGAGTATTATGATTCATATGAAGTTATGTTGGAATTGGCATCATAGTTCAAGTATAAAAATCATGCTTTTGTGATAGTGACAAAAGCAAGCATCTTTGTGAATTTGTATTAACTTTATGAACATGACTAAACTATGTTTGTTATTATGCCTAGTTGAAAACATGTTTTTAGGCTTATGTTGTTATCATAATCATATGATAATATATGTGACACAATTAAGTTAGATTTACATCCCAATTGCAAGTTTACAACGATTCATGTATTATTTATGCCATGATTACATGAGTAGAATGATTCATGTTTAAGTATTATTTATGCCATGATTATATGAATAGAACGATTCATGTTTAAGTATTACTTATGCCATGATTATATGAATAGAACGATTCATGTTTAATTATTGTTTATGCTGTAATTATATGAATAGAATGATTCATGTTTATGTATTGTTTATGCCATGATTATATGAATAAAATGACTCATGTTATGCCATGATTATATGATGCAAGTTCACATGTGCCTACTTTATGTTAATTGAATCGTTCGTTGCAAGTTCATGCGTTCACACTCCCCTTTTTCATGTTACCTTATAAACACCATGTTATAAGCCTCCCCTTTTCATTTGGCTAAATTGGGTTTAAGTATTAAACCCAACACACCTTACATTGGAGCGAACGTATAAAACGGGGGTAATGACGTTTGGGCTAAAATATAGAACATATGTGTTGGCATGTTTAACGCATGCCAACAACCTTGAAAAGCAATTAAGTGGCAGAAATAAATTTTAATCAATAAAGATGAATTGGAATAATGGGCCGCAAATATTTACATATAAAAAGAAAAGAGACAAAATATGTAAATGTAGAAAATACGATGTGTTTAACCCGAGGTTGGATTGAGTTGTGATGTAAACCTGCCCGGAACCGCCCGGCTGTCCAGTAGTCACAACAATACCTATCCAATGTGGGTGGTTAAACACGGAGCCCAATAAGGACCCGAGGTTAGACTGAGTTGTGGCGTAAGACTGCCCGGACCCAACCGGCAACAGGCAGCCACAACAATACCTGTCTAATGTGAGAGGTCAAGGCTTTAATAAGACAATTAAGGCTGAGTCGGGATTGATAGGATTATGTAAATTATATTAATACTTAATCAAAATGGAACATGCTAAACTAAACAGACTGATTGGGGGTTAGGTTTATTAAACACTTAACCAACTTAGCATGTTGGCTAGAAATAGAAAACCTAGTAGCGGGGGACCCTTTTCAGCAGTAACCCTACAAGGTGTATCAGGATAACCTGAACTAGGCAGGGTGGGGCACGATTACTGGGCTGACTGTAAGAGGTCAAATCGACGGCGGTGGTGCAGCAGTGTAGGTTCTAACGGGGTGCGGGCGTGCACACACTCCGGCGCAGAAAAATAAGGCACTGGGCACCAGTAGCATACCTGTGCATTCTAGAGTTGTGTCGGGCCGCCACCATGGGACTTGATACACCCCATGGTGGGACCAGCATAGGTAACTACAACATCGGGGGCCGTAAGACACATGTAACTATGCGAGTAGGAGCCGATCATCAGAAATGGATCACTTCACCCTGATTATGGGGTGCCTGTTGGGAACTAGTTTATATGGGTACAGAGATTAATATGGGGTACGATAGTATATTCAACCCTAGACAACTTAACTTAGTTTATGGTGCTTTCCCATTTCCAGTTTATACTTATCATACCCAGTTCTTTATTCATAGACTGAATAGTCCTAGACTTACTCAGGCTTTATGTTTGACTCTACTTTTCTTTCGCCTTCTTTTCTTTTGTTTCCCCCCCAGGTCCACAGGGAGGGAACACCGCAGCTTGACCAGATTTCACATCCAGCTTGAAGAGAAAGAATGTATTGCTTGGATCTTTTCCGTTTTGGACTATGGCTTTGGACAACAATTATGGGACTTTTGCAGTTTATTTATGTTTTCTTTATGCTTCTTTAAATAATGTAATCAAGACAGTTATGATTTTGGAAGTATTGTAAGAAAATTATGGCATGGTTTGTGTAATACGTATTTTGATGAAATAATAGTTGTTGTTTTCCGCTGTTCAAAAATATGTGTTATTATATCTGTCTTGTATATCTGTGACTTATACTTATAAACCTCCACCAAAATTAGGGCATTCCCTTTGAGAGTGACCCTAATGGAAGTGGGGTGTTTCAGATTTACTTGTTTTAAAGCACTGGAAATCCAATGGAGTAAACCCGTTCCGCGTTAGCGGCGTGGTCCTGTGATTGGCCTTATTGTAAAATATGTTAAGTAGATTTCTCATACTAGTCCCATGACTGACTCATAGTTTGTTTCACTTGCAAACTCGGGTGCCCTTATTTCTACACGGGCAGCCTTGTATTCAGGTTTTAACAGGCTGTGACACCCCATCTCCATTAAGGTCACTCACAATGGGAATTCCTTAATTTTGGTGGAGCATTTATTGTGTATAGAACAGAAAAGTAAACAAAACAGATAAATATATTTGTACTTGGAAAATACAAACCATTTTTATTGCAGCGGAGAAATAGTTTGGTTACATCACATCAAAAAAATCAACTACAAAACTAAATACACTTGTTATCCATCTTGACAAATAAGTTCTGAGTACATAAAATAAAAGACATAACCCCAACATAAAATAGCATGAATAAGATAGGTTGAACTTTACTTCAGCAATCCAAGCAACTTCCGAAAGAAAGGGATAAAGCTGTCCAATCAAGCTCCACTAGTACTAGTCCCACCCTGAGCACCTAGGGGGGGAGGGGAAGGAAGAAAAAGAGGTGGAAACAAAGGGGGTCGGACATAAAGTCTGGGGAGTGCAATAAATTTAACAATATAATCATTAAAGTAACTAGGATAAGGCATAAGTTGGGAAATAAGGAAATGACTGTGAACAATTGGACATGACAGAGCAAACAAAGGAAATAGGATGAACAAATATAACGTTAGAGGCGCACCTAATCACTATAAGATAATTACAACATTGCACCACACCAAACACCCTAAAACTTGATCCCGCCTACAGAACTTAAATATGATAATGGTTGTTTCGTGTACCCCTAGCTGCCTTCATAGGTGTCGTCTGCCCCTATCTCCACTAGGTGCACCCACTACCCCCATTCGATCGGCTCCCTAACTCGTAGATACCCATGCTGGCCCCACAGTGAGGTGTATCACTCCTCAAAGTGGCAACCCGATACCACCAAAAATGCAAGGCTTATACCTACATGATGCAACAACGTCTTACCTACCAGCCCGGGCCCACACACGCACATGACCCCGTTGGAGTTGCGTTGCTACCGCTAACCCGTTTTGACCTCTTACAATCAAACCCAATACGTGTGTCCCGTCCTCGACTTGGGTCGAGCCCACAAAGATACCTAATGGGTTACTGGTTTGAAAAGGACCCCAATGCATGACACAAGCTTTCCACCTATGCTTGGTCCCCTCTAAGGTTTTCCCCACTTAACCCCATTCTTATTCATGTCTTCTTACATGTTTCAATATTGGTTAAGTGCATCTAATCGTATTTCACATGCCACCCAAGGCACCCACTTAACCCATCCATGTCCCACCACATGTTTATCTGGTTAAGTGTTTGTTAATTCATTAAAACCGTAACCTCGTAAAGACCTCCCACATTAGACTGACATTTGTGGCTGTTGGATTTGCCGGGCGGGTCCGGACAGTCTTACACCACAAACGAGCCTAACCTCATGTCTTTACAATTGTTACGCATTTAATTCATGCCTTTGACCTCTCACATTAGACTGGCATTTGTGGCTGCTGGATTTTCCGGGTGGGTCCGTGCAGTTTTACACCACAAAAGAGTCTAACCTCGTGTCTTAGGCGGTTTATTATTACACATCTTTATTTACCCCAAAGTGGATTAATATCCCTATTCAAATTTGTCAATAAATTCCAAATATACTTACGTCCATAATTGTCTCTTAAAATTATGTCCATAAATGCCAATTTTTCCAATTAATGTCTTAAATTAATTATATGCCTTTTTAAGGCCATTTATGCCAATTCTCAATATGTGTATATTCAACATTACCCCCATCGTCCCCACATTGTTCGTTCATTTATCATGACATATACATATATATATATATATATTAGACTAGTAATTTGTCTAACACATAAAAGAGAAGAAACATCGCAAATTTGCATAACACCAAAAATGGATCTATCTTGCAAATAAGGATTACAACATAACTTGCATAAACTTTGTATTGTTATGAATGTAAACATAGATCTAAAGGTGTGAACTTGCATATATATAATATAGTTTTTCAGCAAAAACTTGCATATATGAATATAGTTTTCATCCAAAATTGCATAGGCCATAGCCACAAACTTGCATAAAACTATGTACGTCATAGATCTAAATCTAAAGGTGTAAACTTGCATATATGTGAATCCAATTTCTACCTAAACTTGAATATAGTCATTTTACTTGGTTCTCATGTAGACTTATGTACAATTCACATAAAAAAAGCATATAATCTACACCCAAACTTGCATATAAAATGATGTCAAACATGAATCAAGTTGAACATAGGTGATTGGGCATATACAAAGGAATCTACAATAAAAACCGCCATTATGATCAACTAGCATATATCCACAAAATATCACATATTCCAATGTTTCACAAACATAGCCATATAACCTAATTCATAACTCAACCCAATTAACTTGTTAATTATCTTATTAAAGAAATTGAACTCACAACTCAAAGGTCTTGAGTTCTGGGATCTGAGTTCTGAAATTGATTTAGCTCGCCTTTGAAGTAGACAAATTCGTTGTTGTTGTTATAGATTTGAGTTGAATTGAGTTGATTAACTTCACTTTTCCTCTAGTTGATGACGGCTATTCTTGGTTGCAAGGTGATGGCATGACGGCCATGGTTCTAATTTTGATTTGGTTTTAGGGTTTGAGTCTACATGTGTTTATGTAGAATTTAGGCCATCCGATCAACCTAGAATCAATCAAGACCATCCAGTCAAGATAGAGTGACACCTCAGCCCTAATGACTCAGCACTGAGTCACAAAATCGTCATCTTTTAGATCTGGCCGGGGGGGAAGGGGGGGCAGGTCGACACCAAGGTCGACCTGTATAAGGGGAGGTCGGCACTAGGGTCGAGCCCTAGGTCGACCTGGTCTTGGGCGGGAAATTTCCCGCCCTGCCCAGTTCTGAGTCTGAATTCATTTTTGAATTTAAATTTGAATTTCTGGAAACTACCGACATCCATAACTTCTTCATACGAAGTCCAATTTACGCAAACTCGGACACTATCTCAACCAGAATTCCAAGACGAACACAATGGCGTAACCCGTTTCCCTTGATTATCACATTTGAAATTAAGTATTCTTTAATATAAGAACTTTAATATTTAAAATTACGGGGTGTTACACAGGCTCTTTCTGGATAGCTATGGAGCTGAAGATGAATTCTATCATTTCTTCTTTTTATGCTGTTCAGCTCCTGTTGTACATATTATGTTTTGATTCCGTTATAGACATTTATGTAAAGATGAACTATATTTTGTACTAAGTATGATCTTGTATACTGTGTAACTCTGATGATTATGTTTATCCAGTGTATTCTGTTGTACATTATCTGGTGTATTTATTTATTTATGTTCTTCTGTTATTTGTTTATGTGTTATATTCCAAAGATTACCCTTGCCACCGTGGAACGGGGGTTTGGGGTCGTCGCATATTACTTGCTAGAACCCTAGTATCGAAAACAGCAGATAGTTAATAGAAAGAAATTAGAGGAAGAGATAAGAAATAAATATTAGAATAGAAGAAAAGAAGAAGGATAACATCACAACACAGAGTCTCACATCGCAGCGGAACAAAACAGTAGATGAAGGAAGAAGGGACGAGACTGAGGAGTTAAGGTTGGAAACGGGATTGGAGTGAGGGGAGGTGGCACTGATGAGGAGAGTGATGGGAGATGGCTTGAATAACGGAGATAAGCTGGAGGAGTTTAAACGTATGATACATATTTGTATTTATTACGATGTGTGTTATATATGAGGACAGATTGTTATAACTGTCCAGATGTATTGATGTACTCTGATGATTTTCAAGCTCTAAATAAAGATTTATTTCTATATTATATTTTGTTCCGCTGCGATTTGAGACTTTGTGTTGTGATGTTATCCTTCTTCTTTTCTTATATTCTAATATTTCTTTCTTTCTTGTCTCACCATCTAATTTCTTTCTATCAACCATCTGTTGTTTTCGATACTTGGGTCCTGGCAAGTAATATTGGTTTAGTTATTATTGTCGAAATTCAAGAATCGAATTCCACCGGGTCATTACATCACATTTATTTTACATATCAACTTTCGTGTTCAATCCCAACTATCCCTCGAATAAAGTTGCAGACACATTTTAAATTCTTATGGATAATAAGTATTCCCTCCACAGAATTTGATACTAAATGCAATATTGTCCCTAAGAAATTTGATTTATTTCTCTTAAGAAAACTGATATTTTATACTTAACTCGTTTTCGACATTTCAACCTTTATATATCTCTCGTCCAGGAAAGAGCCATATAAGATAGGGCAAGAGTTGCTCCTGAACATCTCCTTAGTTAAACACCCACATATGGATCTAAGAAATAGAAAAATCAGTTTTACTCGTCAACTTATTAGAGTTAAGATCAAATCATTGCTTATTATAGCTTTTGACTCAAATAAATCATCAAGATTCTTTTAAACAGGTTATAAAACTTTTAAATAATCTTTAAAACATGTGTTAAACCATTTGAAATCATATATAAGAGATTTGTATAGAATTCATAGAGTTTAAATTCAAATTTCATTATTACTGGAAAAGTGTTGCAAAAAACGCCATTTTAGCTTTATTCATTAAAACGAATTTTCTAACATTGTAAAATTCATATATTCAACCTAAATCAATTTTTAAATAATTAATAAGATTCATTTCATATTTTTAACGGAATAAAAACTCAATTTCAAACAATTGCAATTAAAGGATTTTGAACTGCAAAATCACGATGCTTTCCAATTTAATATTGTTTTGGTTATATTTCAAAATCTACTCAACGTTTTTTTTTTGATATATTGGATATTTATGTTTATAAGAATTCAGAAAATTCTTATTATAAATATTTTGGATTCATATTTATTCATATGTAAAAGATCCACTTTTTAAGGAGTGAAATTGTGAATTACTATTTCGGACATACTAAATTTTCTTGAAATTTCATACTCTTTCATAATTTATATGTACACTTAGATGTGTTTTATATTCATTTATAAAACATTTCAAATCAATTCCAAAAGGTTCAATGATACATTTTTCGCCATTTCATTAAAGATAAGGAAATGATTTCCTTTGTGTTTATCGACGTATATTCAACGTAACTTGTTAAATAGCCATACAATCAATCATATAAGCATTCAAACCTAGAAAACATTCATAATGAAATTTATAATAAATATTTAACACAGGTATGGCAATCATTTTCATATGATAGTTAGGGTCATTGCTAAGTTTAGTTTCTCACCTTCGTTGGTTATCAGAATCCCTAAATTGGTTATAGCTCCGATATGGTCGCGCCGAAGCCATTCAAACTAGCTTATTTTTCCCCCTCAAACTCAACCTTCTCCTTGCTTCCTCCTTGCTCATCACTTACGATGGATGATCTTATGGTCATGGGTTCTGAGAATAACAGAAGAGGTTTGTTCTTGATTTTGAAGTGGACCGACAAGGTATGTGTATATGTGTATATTTTACTTTATTTTTCCAAAACTTTGCTAATTTTTTGAAGGCATGGAAGCAATTAGTCAAAAGCATTCTATAGCTCAAAGAAATGGGAGAAGAGAAGAATTAAGGTGTAAAGATGTGAAAGGAAGAGGTGGGTATTTAAAGGTAAACCGAGAATAAAATATAATAAACCAAATCATAATATGTTAGATCACTTCCATGCCTCATTACCCTCTTCTATCACACATTAGCCCTCCCTTCATACACATTTCCTTGTTACTTTGTCCTCTGGCCACACTCCTTCGTCCATTTGATTTGAATTGTTTACTTAGAGGTGAAGTAAGCATATATAAGGAGCTTATGTATGCAAATTTACATGTAAATGTCTTAGGATTTTCGTTCTTTACTTTGTTTTGATTAATGGTCACACGCACACACGCACACGCACACACACACTCACACACACACACACACACACACACACACACATATATATATATATATATATATATGCGCGTGTGTGTGTGTAGGAGTGACAATGTGTATGCATGTTTGTGTAAGGATATGGTAGGGTGTAAGAGTATCATATTAATCTATTAGAAGCTATGCAGTTAATGCTTCGCTATTACCCACCATATCCCCGTTGTATTATGTAGTGGATTCCTATCGCTACGCTATTTCCAAATAGCTTCTGAAATTGCCTTTCTACTTCAAGCTCCGCCATATCCCGATATTTTCAATATATCACATTATTTCGGCTATATTCTGCAATTTCCGCTTTATCTTATATAAAAGAAATGAATTTAAAACTGACATTTATACATTATAAAATTCATAAAATTTGTTTTTTAACATACATTTTTAACATATGTTTTTCATAGTATAAAGTACTATAATATTCTATTGTTAGACCAAAAATTGGTTCTAACACTCAAATTAGCTATGATTTTAATGAAGTAGAACGAAAAAGCAATGAAGAACACATGATTTATAGTGGTTCGGCGTTAAAGAGCCTACGTCCACTTTCTATTCTTTTGATTGATGATTTGAATGCAAATACAACAATGATTCTCACTCAACTTCACAATTACAATGCATAAACTCACTCAATTCCCTCAAAAATAAACTTTAAGAGATGATTTTGGTCTAAATATGGTTATGAAATTCGGCTATGGAGGAAGTTAGAACTGAGAACTTGCCAAAAATATCCTTTCAAATGCCTCTTAATGGTGTATTTATAGGTGAAAAATCTCTTCGAAGTGGCTCCGGTTCGGAACTGCGTGGCACCCATCCCATAAGAGTCGGGTTCGGAGGCTTCCAGATGGTGACAGCGCATCGATTTAGTGGGAGATCGTGGGAGAAATGGTCATGCTTGGTCCGAGTCTTCAGGAAACGTGTGTAGCAACAGTCACAGGCTCAGAGAAAGGGGTTCGGATCGGCTGCCTCCGATCCGATCCGATGGGGCCACTTGCTATCTTTTGATGTTGCTGACGTACTTCTCCGAACCGAACCGATATGTTATCTACGTCTTTGATCTCTACTTTTTTCCTGCACTATCTCCCTCCGATCCGGACCGGTTGGTGGCTTTCTCACTGTTTGCTCTTTGTGTAGCCTAGTTCACAAAGTAGGCTAACATTTTGCCCCCTCGAAGTACACTCTTATTTAAGATAAAGTGTGCTTCGAAGCAGTTTACGAAACATCCTTTGAATTAGAACCGTTGAATGATCGCTTCCATTTACTTGTAGTGTTGTGTCGCTTCATAAAGTCGTGCCTTTTGCTGCTTATATATACCCACAAACCATATGAATTACTTTCTTCATTTCCAAACAACTTTAAGAGCTTCTTTTTAATGTCCAGTAATTCCTTCAGGTAAGCTTTTCTTTATTCTTCCTCGAATTCAACCTACATGACAAGTCAGTGTGTATAATCCTCTTCGATTCAGACTCCGATCCGAATGGATTTCCCTCCTGTATTGCTTAACAGTGGACTAACAGGCCAAAATGCACTAATGGGCCTGAATCCCGGTCCGGACGGGGTGAAAAAGACTGGGAATACGAGTGGTCACCATAAACTTATATAAATCCGCCTCTCATCTTCTTCTTCCTCTCCTTCCTTTATCGCTCTCGCCCAAACAGATTTTGCATCGAAACCCAAAAACTTCAGAAACTCCGAAACTCTCTCGTTCTTCTTTAAATTAAACAACTTGGTAGGTTTAAAATCTCGAATTACTTTGCTGTAATCGTTTTCAGTTTAGATTTGTGGTAAAATTGGGCGATTCGGTCATGGCCTTTGCCTGGCTTCAACGCCTTGGCCTCCTCTCTCCTCGCCGTCGTTGTTGGTGGTTCTGTCACCACCTCGAGGCGATGAGAGAGAGAATTAGGATTCTACAGTATATTGAGCACATGAGTGCTTGGACTTAATTGGGGTTTGTGAAATGGAGTTGGTTTCGGTGTTGATTAAGCGAGATGAAAAATGGGGAAGATGAAGAAGAGGAGAGGAACTGGGATCGGTTCGGGTGGAGAAATGTTGGAGTGAAGTAAGGGGAAAGATTTTTACAAGACCGGATCGGGTCGGAGTAGAAAAAGGCAAGAAAGAGAAAACAAAACCTACCTGATCGGATCAGATGATGTTTACAAGACCGGATCGGGTCGGAGCGGAAAAAGGCAAAAATGGGAAAACAAAACCTACCTGATCGGGTCGGATCGGAATAAGAGACAAGGAGAAGAAGGGTTATTCAAGTTGATCTGATCCGCTCCGAAAGCCTACATCCGAGCCGATCCGGTTTTACTCACTGGGTGTGAACGTCTGCTTCAGACCGAAACATGACTTTTCCCCCCGATCTGATCCCAATACACATATCCGAACCGAAACAGTCCAACTCAATGTGCGAGAATTTTTCCAACTAACTTGATCAATGCTCGGCATAACCTTAAACTTGATGAACAGTTAGGATAGCGCCTTACGAACATAACAAACATCAAGAACTATTCTGAAACATCATTACTCTTTTGAATCTTTATATTACGCTCTCATGTGTTTACTTTGCATCTTTGTTACACGTAGCACGCACTTTAGTTCACATACATACACGGGAGACACGGGCAACTTTACTCTAATCCTTGCTATTGTTTCTTCAATAGTCTAGTGATCATGGCCGAGAGACGTTCATCTAGGTTAGCAAAGGAGATGGAAGTTGCGGAAACTTCTGAGAAATTTACTCTTGATGACATATCTTCTTCCTCAGACCCTAAATGGGACGATGAGGGCTCATATTATGAAGTAGGAGTGCATAACAACGAAACACCTTCTGATAGTGAAGTTTCTCTGGGCGATGAAGACGAAGGAGGGATAGGAGATAATCGAGCTCCTGATGAGTTTGAGTCTGCCATTATCTTGGAGTTACCCATAGACTCTGTTGAATCGACGATCGATGACGACAGACTTGTTCGTATATGTTTAAAGCACGGGATACTGAAAAGGGATAACCTGGTGCCATTGAAAGCTGATCGTCCCCACAATCCTCCGGAAGGATTTATGGCAATTACCCGATTGATGTGTATGGTTGGAGCTATTCCACCGTTTCCGCCTTTTGTTGTTGACTTTCTGAGATAGATGCAGATTGCCCCCATGCAGTTACATCCCAACTCTTATGCTTACTTGTATACCTTATATATAGCATACAGAGAGATTTTAGGTACAGAGATTACTTTCGACGATGTCCACTTTTTTTATAATTTCAAGCATCGGACTAGAGAAACTCCTTCCTTCTCCTAGTTTGAATCAGTCCTAAAAAGGAAAATTATTTCAGCTCAATTTAGCAGCAAGGCCGGCGATTCTAAGCTGGAATGGTTTTATATTAGGCAACAGCCGGGTGCGCCAGGAGATGGACCAAATCAAGTAAGGCGTTGATTTTCTACATCTCAATTTTGAATGTTCATGCCAACACATTAACCTGCTTTCTCTTTTGTTTGCAGTTGATAACCCAAAACAAATATCAGATCAATTGTACTTTGATCGGATGCATTGGCATCTCAATGGCGATCAAAAATTTCTAACCATCGATGAAGTTCTTAAGGATGAGTACCTCCATCATCACGGGCAATTATCCATTACCCGTAGCAAAGGTCATGGGTCGGGTCCATATGTATACATCCCCCAGTGGACGTAATTCCTGAAACGGGCGAGGGCTCGAAAAGTCCAACAATACCTCTTCGGACTTCACCTTCTCCATCTTGAACTCAGGACGATGAGTTGGCCAACAAAGCCGAAGAGCACAGAGAAGGGTATACCGTCCCTGATGATGCTATTTCTCCTGAGAAGTCAATGTCCCCTAAAGAGCTACCAATAGACGCTTCTCAAGGAGATGTCCCCACTACCGATGATCCCACATTTCAGGGTTTAGGAGATCTCCCCCTACCTGAAACCATCTATACTTCAGAGGATTTTGGTACAAATCCTTTAATTTTCACTTCTTCAGAGGAGACTACTCCCGTGAAGGCCAAAGAGCCCACTCGTGCTGGCCTGGCTTCGGACTCAGGTTTGTCGGGGGGAACACCACTTAGGATGCACCCAACACAATAGAACCACACTTCACATCACTTACTTCTCATGTGAACATAGATTCTGAATTCCACTTACATTGTTGCGTAGGTACAATGTCTCGTCCCTACTATGATGTCAGGAAAATACGTCGCAGTATGACTAGACCCCTTCCGATGTCGAGCATATCACCGTGAAAGCAGGGGTAGAGAGGACAGAAGGCCTCATGATTCTTATCGGCCACACACCTCGCGCTCTCGCTCCCCCGTCCGGTCGGATCCAGACCGATATAAAAGCTATCAGAGTCGTCGAGGAGAAGACACATCGTAGCCCAAAGGCCGATCTTCTCTTCAAGAAAAACACAGTCGGGAAAAAAGTTCACCGAAACATACCGACTTACGAAACAAACATAAGGTTTCTGATAAGCGACCTGGAAAGGGTGATACAGCCATCGTGCCCACTAAACACAGGGACACTGAGCTAACATACTACAAACCTCCACCACTGGATGCTGAGTCTAAAGTTAAGCGGGCATATCTGGAGAAGCAGTTCCTCGAACATTATTTTGAAAATCTGACTTTCTTACCTACTCTCGAGCCTATTTCCTCAAAGTGGGAAGATGAGGCTAAAGCGAAGATTGACGCAGTTGAGAAGCAATATTCGGAGATGTTCAAGTATTCACGTAATCTCTCCAGAATCATTCGGACTTTAAATACAGATGTTAATTCAATGAAAAAGACTGCGGATTCCGTCGAGAAGGCCTTGAAAAATTTGGAGAAGGACCTTGAGGACACACAGGCTCAACTTGTCATTGCTCAACGAGATGCTAACAACTTCAAACAGCAATTCGAGGAGTTACAGAAGCGTTATCATGACTTGCTAAAATCTCATAGTCAAGAGCACTTGGAGTTGAAGAAACAAGAGGAAGATGCTAAGTCGGACAACGTCAAAATGCAACTAGCTTACAGTACTCTTGAGCGAGAAAAAGCCGAGTTAGCGAGGAAAAATGATGAATTAGAGAAGTGAAACGCTGACTTGGAATTCAAGTTAATGGTAGCCGAGAATAGGGCTGCCCTAGTTGAGGGGAATGTGGAAAATGTTATCAAGTCCGCTGAAAAGACCCGTAAACAACTGTTAGAGGCTCAGGAAGAAGTGCACGGTTTTGGTGAATTACTGATTGAATTCTTCACGCACATAATTCGTCGCCGAAACATCTCTTGGATTGAAGATTATCAACTACCATGGTTTGCGTATGGAGTCAAATTATCGAATGGGAGAAAGAGGAACTTAAGGTAGACTTCGTCGACGAAGATAAACTCATGGAAAAATATCTAAGAGATGATGAGCCGGCACGTCTGGCCGAGGGGCGTCGCCTCATCACCGCTGCTATGGAGGAGGAAAAGAGGATGGCCAAACAAAAGAATATCCCTGAGGTTGGTTCTTCTTCTACTACCGCTGAAACTTCTGAAGTCGAGGGATATGATCCCGAGAACCCGGGGATCCCTTAGGCATCTCTTTTATCTTCCATACCCGAGTCAGCGTTAGAGACGGTAGTCACTCCAGCTAAGAAATCATCGGAAGGTATTTCTACCTTTTCACCTCAATTCGTCAAGGCCGTCTCCACTTTTCACCACATAATTGGGCAATCGATGGAGGATCCTTTATTTTCCCCTGAGTTGATGACTGTTGCTTCTCATTTTGTAGGTGCTGAACCGGCCGAAAAGACTGGCATGCCTCAGGGAACCACCACCAGGGTAAAATCCGTGGAAAAAGCTCAAGGAGAACAGGATAAGGCTACCACTGTAGAGTCAGGGGGGAGCTAAATTGTCTAAGGCCGACACTTCTCATGATGACGAGATGATAGATGCCTTGAAAGATGATGGTGGTAGCGAGGGGCATGAGGAAGATCCTGATGTGGCTATAATTGGGGATTCAAAAAGTGCCGATGACATCACTTTTGCTGAAATGAAAGCCGAACAAGACAAACGTATGCAGCTAAAAGTTGAAGACCTGAGCCCTGAAAGCCTTAAGCCTCTTGCAGTGGTGGATCCTAGATCAAGGTTAGTCGTTAAGCTTTCAACTAGGTCTATTACAGAAGAGCTTGCTAAAAAGTCTTCTCTTGATTCCAGTGTTCCGACTCCTGGGAAAAAATAAACCGATTCTAGCACTTCAGCTGCAGAGAAGAAAAAGCCAAAGTGCATTATGACTGATGCTGAAAAAGAGGCTAAGAATGCTCAGAAGGCCGCCAAAAATTCCAAGTCCGCTCCAAATCCTAAGTGATGAAGCGCTTTGTTTTATTTTGATACTCAATTGGTCTGAAATTGTTGCAGCGAGTGCGGCCCTCGATCTTCTTTTTTGCTTGTTTTCCATTGTACAAACTCACATGTTTGTAAATAAAAATAGTTTATTTCCTGCAATGTCTGATAGTTGTTAGCTCAGCTTAAGTGAAAATACAAAAGTATGCCATATTAAAGTTATATAATGAGGTCATTGTTGAGGGGAATATGTATGCACATATGTGCCCCCAGTTAATCTTGAATAACTGAGCAAGAATTATTCAAGATTAATTAAATTAAAAAATCCAATTACCCTCGATTCTCTGACGAGGCCATATTCCTTTCGTCATCGATGCCTATTCTTTCTGGCATCTTTATACTCTCCTGTCTCATAACCAGGTTAGAGTATCATTGAGGCGGTCTCTTGTCTAGGTGCACCTTCACGCCTCAAGGGACGTCGTCTTCCCATCCTTTATACTCTCTCTCGATTCTTGAGAGTTAGAGTTAAGAATGTCGTCTTCCCATTCTTCTGTGTTTTATTGCACAAACAGTCATTTTATTTGCTCATGCACATAGGTCATCTCCAACTTTCCAAATTTAATTTAACATTTCATGTTTCATAATCATGATAGAATAAGTGTTGAAGATATAAATAATATAATGCAGGAAAGTAAATGACACATGACATTTTTATAGTGGTTCAGCTAAGTCGTAGCCTACATCCACTTCATAATCCTTTGTTCACATAAACAGACTTTTTAAGGCAAGTCGTGCCTTTTTACATAGTTTATAAAAACAAAAGGGATGACATTTCATATTTAGCTCAGATATCGTCATAAGTGCTGAGCGTTCCAGGCTATGGGAATCTCCTCACCGTCCACAGTCGTTAGCTTGAATGCTCCTGTATCAAGCTTCTGTTGGATGGTGTATGGTCCTTCCCATTTTGGACCCAATTGGGTTGAAGGCGGGAAGACTCGTTTCAGTACTAGGTCTCCTGGTTCAAAGGTTCTGAGGCGAACCTTCCGGTCATAATAACGTGCTACTTGATGTCGATGTATCGAGGCACGCAAGTCGGCTTCATCTCTTTTTTCTTCAATCATATCAAGAGATTCCAGGAGGAGTGCTTTATTTGTCATCGGGTCATAATACGCAACTCGATGAGAAGGGACTTCTAACTCTACCGGGATCACTGCTTCTGACCCAAAGGAAAGTGAATAGGGAGTATGGCTGGTAGCCGTCTTAATGGTCGTCCTGTAGGCCCATAAGGCTAATGGAAACTCGTCTACCCATCTAGCTTTGGCCTGCTCCAACCGCTTCTTTAGAATTGATTTAATGGCCTTGTTTACGGCTTCGACCTGACCATTTGATTGCGGGTGAGTTACTGCAGTGTATCGTTTATCAATCTTATATTTCTGGCAGAAGTTTCTGAAATCGATGCTGTCAGATTGCGTCCCATTATCAGTTACGATGGTCTTCGGTATCCCAAATCGACAAATAATGTTTCTGACCACAAAACTGATCACCTTCCTTGCCGTGATGGTTGTTAGAGGTTCAGCTTCCACCCATTTTGTGAAGTAGTCCACGACAACGATCGCGTACTTAGCTCCTACTTTGGCAATAGGTAACACTCCAATAATGTCAATTCCCCACATGGCAAACGGCCACGGACTTACCATCGACTTGAGTTGGGACGGAGGCACTCTAGGAACTTTAGCGAATCTTTGACATCTATCGCAGCGTCGTGAATAATCAGCCGCATCTTTATTAACGGTATGCCAGAAATATTCGTACCACAATACTTTCTTTGCTAGGGTTTGGCCCCCAGTGTGATCTCCACACTCACCTTCATGCACTTCTTGCAGTACACGTTTAATGTTGTCGTGTGCGATACACCGTAATAGGGGCATTGAAAACCCTTGACGATAAAGGACGTCATCCTGTAAAATGTATCTTGCAGCCTTGCGTCTTACAGCTCGTCTTTCTCTCTTTTTTAACGGGAGGGTTCCATTCTTGAGAAAATTCTTAATTGATGTCATCCAGGATTCTCTTTCTGGTTCAACTTCCAAGGCTAGCTCTGCTTCCATTAGGTCGAAACTCGGTGATTCCAACACCTCTATCGGAACCATTTCGGTTTCTTTAGGATTATCAGAACTTGCCAGCTTCGCCAGTCGATCTGCTTTCTGATTTTCCGCCCTTGGGATGTGTGTTATGCTATAATGCTCCAAACCTTCCAATAACTCCTTTACCTTTTTGAGATAAGTGAAGAGTCGAGGTCCTTTAGCAGCAAATTCTTCCCGAACTTGACATACAACTATCTTGGAATCGCAATATATATCTAGTGTCTTCACTCCCAAATCTTTGACGAGTTTCAGCCCGGCAATCAGGGCTTCATACTCGGAATCGTTGTTAGTAGCAGCGAACTCTAACAGTAATGCATAGTAGATAGATCGTCCTTCAGGAGTTATCAAAACAACTCCGGCGCCGGACTTTCTATCATTCTTGGCCCCGTCCATATATAATTTCCACGGAATGAGTTCTAACTCTCGATCCAAAGCAACTACCTTGTCACCCACCGTTTCCTCTTTAGGAATTGTAAATTCATCTATAAATTCAGCCAAGGCCTGCCCCCTTATTGATCTTCGTGGCTGAAAGTTCAAATCAAATTGACTTAGCTCGATATTCCATTTAAGCAACCGCCCCGATGCTTCGGGTTTCTGCAACACTTGTCTCAAAGGTTGATCGGTATATACAACTATCGGGTGTGCCTGAAAATAATGGCAAAGTTTGCGGGAAGCAATCAGGAGGCTATAAGCAAGCTTCTCTATCTTCGGATAGTTACGTTCTGCAGTAGCTAGTTTTTTGCTTACGTAATACATAGGTTTCGGGACTTTATCCTCTTCACATACTAATGCTGCGCTGACGGCGTGAGATGATACCGCCAAGTAGACGAACAAATCCTCATGTTGCACAGGCTTTGATAATATTGGAGGCTTTTCTAAGAAATTTATTAGATTCTGGAATGCCTCCACACAGTCGGGAGTCCACTCAAAATTTCGCTTTCCCCGTTTTATGAGATCGAAGAAAGGTACACACTTGTCCGTTGCTATGGAGATGAACTTGCCCAGTGCTGCAACCTTCCCAGCTAAGCTTTGAACATCCCTAATCTTTCGTGGCTCCTCTATATTCCGGATTGCTGCTATTTGGTCCGGATTGATTTCAATTCCTCTGAACTCACGATAAAGCCAAGGAACTTGCGTGATGCCACTCCAAAAGAACACTTCAAGGGATTCAACTTCATCCCATACCTTCGTAGTATGCCGAACATTTCTGCTAAGTCCTTTGTATGATCGGGAGATTGCTTGGATTTCACGAGCATATCATTTATGTAAACTTCCATGGTTTTCCCGATTTGATTGTAAAACATGCGGTTGACTAGGCGCTGATACGTGGCTCCCGCATTTTTTAACCCAAATGGCATTACCACGTAACAATACAACCCCAAGTCTGTGATAAAGCTCGTATGCTCTTGATCCGGTATGTGCATGGGAATTTGATTGTACCCGGAATAGGCGTCCTTAAAGGATAAAAGTTCATGCCTGGCCGTCGAATCTACTAGTTGATCAATTCTGGGAAGAGGAAAGCTATCCTTCGGGCAAGCCTTGTTCAAATCAAAAAATTCAATGCACGTTCTCCACTTCCCGTTTGACTTTTTGACCAGGACAGGATTCGATATCCAGTCGGGATATTTTGAATCCTTAATGAATCCATTACCTTTTAATTTCTCTACTTCTTCTTTCAAAGCTGCTGACCGCTCTGGGCCCAACATCCGTCTCTTCTGCTTGAGTGGTGGGTGCTTTGGATTAATACACAAAGAGTGTCTCATGATGGTAGGCGAAATCCCACGCATGTCAGCGTGAGTCCAGGCAAACACATCCAGATTTTCCTTTAAGAAATCAGCCAATTCCCTCGCTCTAACTGGATCCAGTTGCGAGCTGATATTTAGTACGTTTGTTGGATCCGTTTCATCAATAGGTATATCGATTGTTATTTCGTTGGAAGTTGCCTTCCTGTCCCCGGGTTCTCTATCCTCTCTGGGATCTATATCCTCGAGCACGTCTGAGGGCGACCCTCTTGGGGCAGGACCCCTTAATTGCTATGCCGAGGCCTCCTTTGGAGGGGCAGAATCATCATTAGCATCTATATTCAACCCCTTCATTAACATCTTTAACTCTGTCACGTAACAAGCTCGTCCCGTAGCTTGGTCGCCCCTCATCACCCCAACTCCTGAGTCAGTCGGGAATTTAAGCAGCAAGCACCAAGGTGCAATACATGCCCTAAATTCGGCAAGGGCCGGTCGGCCTAGGAAGGCATTATAAGGCGACTCCACATACAAAACTACAAACGGCAGGATCCGTACTCTCTGGCGATCTCCCTGCCCCAATATGACTGGTAGTTCCACAAAACACATCGGAGCTGTAGATGCTCCGTTAAAGCCACGTATCCATCCTTCACATAGCTTTAAATCTTTTGCTTCGAATCTCATTTGTTCGATAGCTTTCTTGAAGAGGATATTGACCGAGCTCCCGTTGTCAACTAACAGTTTATGGACTAAAGTAGGGCCAATTGTTGTGGTAATCACTAGTGGATCGTCGGTTGGAGATTGAACTCCGGAATCATCTCTATTGCGGAACACGACATCATCTGACATCGTTTTTTGTTGTTTTACTAAAGTAACGTCTTCGAGGCTACTCCACTCTCTTATCTCAAAATGCTTGCCGGCGTTGACGTACTGGTCCATTGCTTTAAAACTACGAC
Source organism: Allium sativum (assembly GCA_030737875.1). NCBI lineage: Eukaryota > Viridiplantae > Streptophyta > Magnoliopsida > Asparagales > Amaryllidaceae > Allium > Allium sativum. Next base: position 395,344,894 of record CM060910.1, read on the forward strand.
TAACTAAGTGAGGTCCGCCTATAATAGTATTATTGACGATCCCTTTACCTTTTTGCTGAGCTGACGGCTTTTAAGCAGGATGGTTTTGGTTCGGGGCTTGTCCCTCTTGCCCCCCCCCCCCGTCCCTTGGGGCGACCTTGTACTCATCCAACTTCCCCTCTCGCAGCAATTTTTCGACGATATTCCTCAAATGACGGCATTCATTGGTGGAATGACCGTGAGTACCATGAAACAAGCAAAACTTTCCTGTTGCAATCTCTTTCTCAGTAGAATCTCTAGGTGGTGGTTTTTTGTACTGCAATATGCTATATGTATCTAAATAAATGTTCTCCCATGTATCATTTAACGGCGTGTAATTTTCAAAAGTCTGGAATCTGGGTCTTTTATTAGAGCTATTCCCTCGGTTTCTGTTCCTTCTATTGCCTTTCCCATTTCTATTGTTATTACCACCACTCTGGTTGCCAACATTTACTTCCACCTTCCCTGAACTGTCACCAGATTGTTTCACAGCAACGTTACTCTGGACACCTTCCTTCGAGGCCCCTTTGGACTTTCTCTTTCGATTTGCCTTAGCTTCTTCCCGCCTTAAGCGAATATTAGCCTTTTCATAGAACAATTCTCTAGTAGGAGGTGGTTTTCCAGCCAAGTAATCCCCGAACTCTGTGTCAGGATCTACCCCTTCTATCAAGGCCATCAGGATAGTGGGCTCATGGGGATCACTAACTTCGGTGACGGCTAGGTTGAAGCGATACAAATATGACTTCAAAGATTCTCCTGGGGCCTGTTTGATCCGTGACAATTCTATGACGGTCTTGGACTTTTGGGCATGGAGTCGAAACTGATTCATGAAACGCTCACTCAATTCTATTAAATTTGATACCGACCGAGGAGGGAGTCGGGTGAACCACATTAACGCTACATCTTTAAGATAGATTGGAAAAGCTTTGCATTTTACGGCATCCGAAGCTGCTGCCGCGTTCATGAACCATGCATATCTCATCAGATGCTGCCCTGGGTCTGTTCTTCCTGAATATCGATCCATCTGAGGCAAGTTGAATCGCCGGGGGAACTGGAAATTCAGTATGTCATCTGTGATGGGGGTATGACTTCTTTCAATGCCCCAATCTTCATTAGTATACCGCCGGCTTTCGGACATAATCTGGTGCACCATTGCCCATACATCGGCGTTTGTTAATGTCTGCACATGCTCCCTAGATCTGATGTTCGGATTACGCCTCGTTTCCTGGTCAGGGGATAACCCCCTGTTCCTGGTGGCAGCTGCTCTACGTTGCTCTCTGTGCTCGCGGTCGATCTCAGGAGGTAGAGGTTGGAGAAGCTGTTGCTGTGTGGGGTTGGTAATATTAGGATCCCTGGGTAAGACGTGGGATCCGCGCATGGGTAGCAGCATAGGCTGTTGCAGGCTTGGGTCGTCAGGGCCCAATACACGAGCAGCGTCTCCTCAGGATCCTAAAGATCCAAAAGTCAGTTGATCGAGGTTCTGAGGTAGTTCAAGCAGCCTTCTCTCACGAGGGCGTTCCTCGTCCGAAGAAGACGAATCATCTGTAGCAAGACGATGTGTTGGGGAAGGAGTTTTCTGCCTCCGGAGCTCCTGCAGTTCTCTACCCATAGTGATCATGTTTTCCTGCATGCGAAGGTTGTCACGCCTTTGGGCTTCCAATGCTTCTTTAGTGTTCTGGAGCATGTCAAGAAAACGTGAAAAGTCTCCCTGGGTAATGGGTGCAGATGGATCAGGCTGAACATTAGTCATCGTGGCTGGAATCGGAGCATTGGAGGGAGCTCGAGTAGAAGTTCCAGCTTCATTCTGGTTCGGATCGGATTGGTTCACAGCGGCCTGGTTGGGGCGGTTCGGATGGAGAGAGTGAGTGCCCTCGACCTCATTAGACCGGAACAGATCAGTGCCTTCCACCCAGTTTGGATCGGCGCCTCCAATCCGGTTCGGATCCTCCTGATCGGAGCGGTCTGCTCCAGAGCTTTGAGCGCGTGACCTCGTTAACACGATGACTTGCTAATCTTCTCTAGCATCGTTTCCCCTAGCGCCTTGCACTTCTTTTCCTTTGATCCTAGCGATGATACTTGATTCTTCAACGGTTAGTCAACAAGTACTGAAAGATGTCAGAGACAAGGGATTAACTTCTTTGAACTTGAAAGTCCAAATAGTAGAATGATAATCCCAAAAAGGCCGAGAATTCGAAGGTTTCTCAGTGAAAGCACCAAAATGTTAGATCAAAAATTGGTTCTAACACCAAATTTAGCTATGATTTTAATGAAGTAGAATGAAAAATCAACGAAGAACACACGATTTATAGTGGTTCGGCGTTAAAGAGCCTACGTCCACTTTCTATTCTTTTGATTGATGATTTGAATGCAAATACAACAATAATTCTCGCTCAACTTCATAATTACAATGCATAAACTCACTCAAATCTCTCAAAAATAAACTTTAAGAGATGATTTTGGTCTGAATATGGTTATGAAATTCGGCTATGTAGGAAGTTAGAACTGAGAATTTGCCAAAAAGATCCTTTCAAATGCCTCTTGATGGTGTATTTATAGGTGAAAAATCTCTTCGAAGTGGATCTGGTTCGGAACTGCGTGGCACCCATCCCATAAGAGTCGGGTTCGGAGGCTTCCAGATGGTGACAACGCATCGATTTAGTGGGAGATCGTGGGAGAAATGGTCATGCTTGGTCCTAGTCTTCAGGAAACGTGTGTAGCAACGGTCACAGGCTCAGAGAAAGGGGTTCGGATCGGCTGCCTCCGATCCGATCCGATGGGGCCACTTGCTATCTTTTGATGTTGCTGACTTACTTCTCCGAACCGAACCAATATGGTATCTGCGTCTTTGATCTCTACTTTTTTCCTGCGCTATCTCCCTCCGATCCGGACCGGTTGGTGGCTTTCTCACTGTTTGCTCTTTGTGTAGCCTAGTTCACAAAGTAGGCTAACATCTATTAAATTCTATCTAGCTAATAAAAGTTTACATTTATTTATATATATTTTGCTTATGCTTTTATTTAAAAATAAGAATGTACTAATTACAATTAAGTTGAATGTCAATTTTCCATTTATTTATCATTTATATATCTATAAAAGCATTAGATACGTGTTTTATATGCTATTTTAGATTCATCCGCTATATCTCGCTATTTCCTCTCTTTATCCACGCTACAACTTTCTGCACCTCTGCCGCATTGGATCCACTTAGCCTTTAACTGCACTGATTAGAAGTAATCCCTTTTGTTTTCTTGTACTTACTTCTCTGATTTCTCTTATTTTATTTAATCCCCTATTAGACTTACATATATATGTTATCATATACACACATACACACACATATGTATACATATCTGTCTCATCAAAGGATTTACAAGCTGTACGGCTTCCATTAGTCAAATTGTTGAGAATCCAAAACCCATTTATCAGTCATATCTCCAATTTTTACTCGAACTGTTTTTCTAAGTAAATAAAATTCAAAATTATTTTTCTTATTATATTTTAATAATTAAAGAATGATTTATTTAGTCATTAAAATCCAATTAAATAATATTTGTCCATTATTTATGGAATTCGGGATTTCATCGACAAAGCAATATCTACTTTTCTTATATTTCCGAATCAAGTATATTTCGCTATGTAACTTTTTTAATTTGATTCATTATTTCTATATAACATATTTTAAAAGATTTTATATTACATTATTTGAATAATTATTAAATCGCTAAATTCTCCATTTAAATCCATAAATCAATTATTGAATATAATATCTTATTTGATGATGTCATTAATAAATTTAATTTTCCAAAATAAAATATAACATTTTATTTCATATTATTCTTCAATTATGAAAATAAGTGTATGTATCTAGAACTAAAGGCGGAATCGGTTCGCTACCGGAATTTCGTATTCAAAACCATTACCGTACCGACTTTATATGGTAATAGAAAAGTCATACCATTACCAACTAACGAAATCGATTACGGACACTTCGGTTTATGGTTGAAAATGGTTGGTAGAGATCGGTAATAAGTTTTTACGTTCACTGGTATAATGTAACGGCTCGTAAATCCGTACTATCTGAGTTGACTAATAACACCACACGTCCAACCCAAATTGCACAGAAATACGAATCATTATTAGAAAGAAGTTAGAGGATGAGAAATAGAAAGAAAGAAATATTAGAATAGAAGAAAACAAAGAAGACAGATCTCACAGCGGAACGAATAAAATATATTAAATAACATAACTTTTGAAATACAAATCAGTAATTGTATATACATACCATTATCAGAGCACAACAGTTATCCCTGGAACAGTTATAAACACATGTTTCCAGGTCCAACATAGTATACAGCGGAAATATGATAGTCTATAGCTAACTGGTGAAGCCTCCTGCTTCCAGCTCTTCCAAGTGAATCTGAAAAATCCCGACTACTTGACTGCCCGTACAAATTTGGGCACCCAAGAGTTTAGGGAAAAACAAAAACAAAATAAACTCTGGGTCAGTCATGGGACTGGTGTGAGTAAACTCCAATCATTTGTTTAACTTTAAAAATCATTTCGAAAGAAATGATAATCGCAAGACCGATCCACATATAAACACAGATGGTTTTTACCTTACGATAACCCAAAATATTTTTGATATCAAATCCAGTGATATTATAATAATGTCTACATCAAATAAATAGAATCTAGCGGAACGCTTGCATCTCACGCTCCATATATAATATAAAATCAAAAACTGCGGGGCGCTTATTGGAGATTGGATTCCGACTATGACAAGGTATGGAACCGCCTTCCGATAGTGTATCTCTAGAGGGGAATACACTGGGTTCAACAAGAACATCTTGTAACCCGGCCCACACATGACCGACCACTCATTTCACTTGAGTGTATCGAATGTATATCACCAACGGTTGGGATCAGAACCGTTTCTCGAAAAGGGACAACATCGATAGATTAAAGAAGTAAAAGGAATTTCTCTAGATAGGTGATTATACACCCTAATGGGAGTGACCCACATAGCCATGCTGCCTGCCCGATTTTTGTCATTTCCCAATTGTTGAGGCCTGAGGCTACGATTTCTTATCATTCATTGATAGCACGATCACTTTGAATGCCGCATTGTCAGATCCGTTAATCACTTATTGATTTGCACAAATATATTCTGGATATTATGCTAAGAGAATAAATTCTCCGCCACCATATATATCTATACAGACCAACATATGCGATCATAGGAAATACTCTGTCAGACATTCGTCCATATACGTTCGTTCTGGGATTGAACGAAACCGAAGGCACAATTTCAATTAATAGAAAAGGTCCTTGCACATTATTCCATCTATTATTATCTTCATAATCTGATTCGCAACGTTACTGCCGATACAGAGTGGTTCATGGATAATAATCCAACCGGTCTCTCCATATTGACAACGATATTGGTAAACACTTCGATAGTCGGTTATTTAACTATCGAAGAAAAATAAACAAACATTCCAACCATCAAACAAATCACTGGGCCCCTTAATTAATATTTCATTCATTAAATCACTTCTTCATTTCCTTACCAATATTTGTTAGCCAAATATTTTCAATAATCATCTTGGTCTCATACGTTGTTTGAAAAACATTTCCAAATATCAACTTCTTTTATTTTCTATGTTTAGAAAATATTTTTTATTTATAACTAGAAAACATTTCAATTACTTATCTCTGTCATGACCATTCATTTCTACACTCAGGAAATATTTATTTATTATATTTCCAAAATTTCACTTCCTTGGGTTAAAACGAATGTTGTGTAAAACATCATTATGACAACCCAAAACACTGCATTCAACTAATTCTTATTCAAACATTCATCTTCGAGACCGGATCTTGCTATTTATCGGTTAAAAACGAAATCAATCAAGTTGGGGTATAACTACCTCTCAGGCCTTGACTGAAAACATCCTTAACTTCAAAATGGACAAGAACACTTACCTCAAATAATTAACATCATATAAAACCAATTCTCCATTTTCAAACGTATATACATTTTTCTTTCTATTTCTAGACTATCGATTTCCTTTTTGTTTATAATATTCTATTTTAAATTCGTTTCCTTATCGAATTTAATATATATCGATACATTGATTTCTAACTATCAAAATTTCTTAAAAATATTCTAACTCCTTAAATTTCCGGAAAAAATCGCCATAACCTCCTTTGTACCGACAAATAGTTCGAACCTCAACTTGCCTCTCTAGGCCCTTTCCATTCAAAAAGAAAATCAAAAACCAAGTGGCTTGCCGATTCAGCGCATAAAACCTCATATGGAATTTAAACGTGTACCTTTTTGTCAGGCAATTATATTATAATCTTCATGCACTTCATTCCATACCTGTCTAACACATATACGTCCATTTACATTTTATTCCAACTCAATCTAGCCATTTTAATTCAATTCGCTAATTAATTCTCTAATTAGCTCTTTTGCCTATTCCACTTTCTATTTGAACTTATCAGTTCAAATACAAATATTTACTTGCTTATAAACCCATTTGAATTCCATTTTCAATTCAATTTCCATATTCGATTTCGAATATGAATTACAAACCCCATTCATTTATCCATTGTCCAATTCAACCCAAAGGTTCATTAACTAATTTTTCTTCTGATTAGTTAATTCTATTCAATAACTAAAATTTTGATTTTTGTCTCAAACATCATTTCGCTTACTCACTGGAGTTCATACTTATTTTACATCTCCAGTCTGGATTTTTCTAATGGCAATTCGGATTTTATTTCCTAAAAATCCTTTTTATTTAATTAAATAAACCGTTATGGTTTTTAAACGATTTTGGCGTTGCTTTTCTGAAAATTTGATTTTGACATAACTCAAAATCTATATGACGAAATCCAGATTTTTCTCTTCCATTAGAAAACTATTATTCAATCGGTTTCAAAGAATTTCGACTTAAATTGAGTTCTATATACTCAATTGAAGTTTGAATCGCCAATTTACGAATTATCGCGCTGCGGCGAGTTCGTTTTAATTATATTTATATATGTAAACTTTTAAACTTCGTATATATATATATAAATTCTAATTCCATTCTGATAATTTTTAATATATATCAAATCAGTTTTCCTCAAAAATATATATCAAATCAGTTTCCCAATTCAACATAATATTTTTGATTATCTGTAACTGTCGATTTTTCTTAACTCGGTAATATATTTATTTATACTTCGATCTTCTATATTTAATTCCTCCTTTTACAAATTATAAATCCTTTGGATTTATTTTCTATTCTGTTTAAAAATCCGCATTCCGAAATATATTTCGTCGTTCCCATTTCGAAATGATTTCAACTTTCTATTTTCAAATTCTATTTGAATTTTCTATATTCAAATTCCATTTGAATTTTTATTATAATAACTTATAACAACCAATTTATTTTCATATTCAGTTTAAATTCTATTTAAATGAATTCGAACTAATCGAATTCAAATCATAAATCCTTACGGATTTAATTTAGTTCAATTTATATTTTGAACATCAGAATAAATTCCCTCGTTTATTTCTTAAAACGATTTCCCCATTTCTATTTTTAAATTCACATTTGAATTTAAATATTCGAATTATCAAATGATTTTTTTTTTCATTTTATCTATAAACACTGTTTTATAATTTCATTTCAATTATCTGATTATCCAATGAAAATCAATCTATTTTATTTATAAACACCATTTATAAATTCACTTCAATTTCTTGTATTATTTAATTCATAAACATCGTTTATAAATTCAATACTTATTTTATTTATTTTCAAACAAGTAAATATTTTTAGCCCCTTCGAAATTCGAATTCTATTTTTAGAAAAATAGATTTTCCATTTAAAATCTGAAATATCCTTCTCATGATATTTTATATATCAACATTTTGGAGCCAGTGACATTCAACAATTCAAAACTCCCAATTTATCCACCATAGGTTTTCAAACAGATCATATATAACAATATATGTGATAACAAACAAACAATAATATTTTTGAGGAATCCAGTTGGATTCCTCCAACCTGTTTCCCTACATCCACAGACGTTAGCCAACATAAATAATACCCATCCTGCTTCGAGGCAGGATATCGCGATATGAAGGTCATCCACTATCATAGCGTGGGGCGTATAGGGTCATCCGCTAATGATACTGCGGGAATCCAATCACCAATATATATATATAATAGCCACAAACACAAATCCAAAATAACTAATATATAGATGATAACCACAAAATATTTAAACGCATCCAAGCAACCAACAATTTATTTTTAACGATAAAAATAAATTAAAATAAATTAAAATAAATTTCTGAATGAGAATTACTCAACGTGATTTTAATTCGATGATTATCGTCGTTTTATCTAACTTTAAACAAATGTTTAAAATTAGATAAAAAATCCCATTTAGCCCCCAATCTGGTTCCATTCAATCCCGTAATGCAGGTAATCCTTTTATGATTGTAACTCAACTTCTTTTGGCCTAATATGAAATTTGAAATTTAATTTATAAGTTGTCGATTAAAATAAATAAATTAATAACTTGATTATTAACGCTATAATTACCTTACTTCATATTAAAACTTCAATGCCCAGTTAGGCCCTTCTTCCTAACGCATTCCCCATTGATTCTTCTCTAGTTCTACTGCTGTGAACATCCTTCACCACTGCTTGTTGTACTGTCTCAACCTCCCGTAGCTAACTGCCCTCTTATTTTTATTTCGATCTTTCCTGACCAAACCCGACTCCTCTCAGTCATAACAAGAACTTGAGACCTTCTCCTCTACAAAACAAATGCCGTGACCTCCCATCTATTTCCCTTCCCTCAAAATCACCAATATCACACTACGCTTGCTACTACCTCCTGTCTACTAAATGAACAAGGCCATTCTCATCACACAGTCCAAATTCCCCGTTCAACCATCAACATATGTACTCCCACTCATAACAATACTAGCTCCGTCCTCCCAATCGCAACCACACCAACTCCAACTCCCAATAACAGATCGCGCTCCACCAAAAATCACAACTACGGCCCTTCTTCCAACTACTGAACCCTGATTCAACCTCGTCCATCAGTAAAGTCAAAGTCCACATCGCCTCTTTGTAGATCGATACCAACTTCCAGTCGCCTTCTGAGACTGCAATAACTCAATCCTTCAGCGCACCACCAGAAACCGAAGTTGCACCACATACTGTCGAATACTTCGAACAGGTCGTACCCCTCTGGTTTCCATTCGATCCGTTGATTTAGATGACACGATTACTTTCTGAAACTCTGACCTAATTCGATTTCGATTTGAGTAAATAAGAAGAGTGTTAGCACGGTTTTGTTTAGTACTGGTATACTTCGAATGAGGGAATGACCATTTTATCTTTGATTTAATTAATGAGAAGTGTTTTTACTTTGAAGAATACAGGATTTTTCTTAGAAGAATAATTGAAAAGAGAAAGAGGGTGTCGCTAATTTATAGAAGAGTGAGGGAACCAGACGTACTAAAGCCATTTAAGGGATGTTGGCAAAAGTATAAGCAAATCCCTTTTTATTTTATTTAAAAAGATTTTCCCATTAATTTGATTTGATTTCGTATTTAATACGATTTGATATAAAGGGATTTTTATTCTTTTTAAACAGATTTCGATTTGATTTCGATCCTATCCATTCAAAACATCTCGGGGTCCATTTATTTAAATCATGAACCGCTATTTTAGCGTATAGACCGACATTTAAATGTAGCGACGCTAATCTGAATTGAATAGTATATATTCTGAAATTAAATTTGAACGTATATACAATATTGAATTAATATGATATAATTTAAATTCAAAAATAATCATTTTCTACATAATAGATGAAAGAAGCTATGCAGCGGTAGGATCGTATAGAATGGAGTATAAGTAGAATACTAAAGTAGCAGTAGTAAGTAGTAAATCACACAGTCGATTTATACTGGTTCGGATCACCGTCCTACGTCCAGTCCCAGACTCCCTTCTGGAATTTCACTAACGCAACAACCCTCACTTCACCCGGAGGAATAGGTTCACAATTACCCGAACAGCCGAACGGGATTTCTTGCCTCAACTGCTGAAGAGTTCTTTACTAGTACAAAGATAAATGTTGACTTAGTGTGTTCTTGATAACACGAATTGTCAAATAGTAAGTACAACCTTCCTATAGTCTTTTCTTGATGATTATCGTGAAGCTTGTGAAAGATTATGGAAGTTTAAGATCTCAAAATGTTTGTAAGTAGTATGCTTTGAGAAATCAGAATTCTTTTAGAATAATAGAGAATTAGAATAAGGATCAGTAATCAAAACAATTGTTGAAACCTCTATTTATAATATTCAAAGAATTGTAACTGATCGTGAAAGGATTCGATGAAGAGAAGTAAGTTGTATCTCTTCAATATAGATGCATCCTTTCAGAAACAGAAGTCTTTAGTTAAAGTTTTCAGAAGTCTCTTTTGATTTGAATTCGAAAATAGGAAGAGTAGTATGTTTGTCTCCAGAAACAGACGTCTGGTAGAATTATGTCAGACGTCTGAAAATTCATACTGAATTTTCTTTGTTTTCAGCAAACAGACGTCTGGTTTGATTATGTCAGACGTCTGTTTCTGTAAACAGACTACTTCTTGCTTCCTTGTTCATTGTTGCTAACATATATTCATAAATACTTTGTGTGTGTATAATCATCAGGAAAGACTTTAACATATCTTATCTAAGACTAATCTAGACTCTTACAGATAATATTTCTCTTGAGTTCTTGAATCCGATTGTCAATAAAGTTTCATCTTCCTACAAAACAAAGTTAGTCGATAGCATATGAACATATATAGTTGTCATAGTCAAAACGCTATACTTAGCGATTCAACATTCTCCCCCTTTTTGACTAATGACAACTAAGTATACTCCCCCTGTCAATATGCATAAATATTATTTTACGTTTTCTCCCCCTTTGGCATTTGACAAAAAGGAATACTTTAAGGAAAACAAATACAACATTTCATGAAGTTAATATCAAAGCATACTACACCAAAACAAAACATCACAACCCAACATCATAACCACAGAAATGCACATATAAGTGTTTTGTGCATGGAGTACTAAAATATTACATTCCCAAAATATAATTGTTCAAAAGAAAAGATACCATACCCATACCATCATCAAATATTCGGAGATTCCTCCGAGTCATGATCATCTGGAGAAGCACTGCCTTCCGAATCTTCAACTACTTCTTGAGAGCTAGTAGACCAATGAAACGGTGATGACTCTTGAGCTTGTGTCGAAGTAGTTCCAGAACAAGACACCGAATTCCAAATTTGATTTAAAAACTTTTTAATCGAGTCAAACTTCTTATTAGTTTTTGTTTCAAAAGTGTTAAGTTGACGATGAAGTTTCGACTGATTTTGCGAAAGAATGACGAGAGCTTGTTTTGAAGAAGCTTCCGGAGAAATAATTTGAATTCCTCCATCGTCCCTAGTTCGTTGACGGTGTGAAGGTTCAGGAACAAGCGATTCGGGATTAGAAGCAACATGTTGAGTCCATTCTTCGAAAGATAGATGGTCCAAAGTTGATGGGTTGGGATCAATATCCATTAACTTCAATGTCTTGTAACCAATTTCTTTAATTGTCTTTGTTGGAATAGCATCGGGGATTTGAATTTCAGCAGCAGTCAAAATTCGAGTAATGTAGACACCGTAATGCAAAGTCTTATATTTCCTTTTATAGGTGATGTCTAACCACTCGTCCATAATTATTTTTGCCCAATTGATCTGTTTTTGAGAGTAGATGGCATACAATGCTTGGAAATCCCTTTTATAAAGCTTCTCATAACTTCCTTTTCGTGGATTTATTGTTCGCACTAAAACACGATTAAGAAGTCTAGCTTGTGGACGAAGATTGGTAGAAGTTAGTTTTCTCATATCAATAAGATCGTCGGAAATAAATTTATGAGATACTTCATCTTTTTGAGTCCTATTAACTTCTATATCGTCAATATCCAAACCTTGCCAAGCACATTTTAAGATTTGTCCCAACCTTTGAAGAGGAAGTAAAATCCTTTTTCCACAAACCATTGTCCAAATGCAATCGGTTGTGTTTTGAGGTTTCATATGGTCAAGATTCATGTTGGCTAAGAACAACTTAACAAGCAAAGGGTATATTTTGACATTGTTTGTATTATATTCTACCAAAGATTCAAAGTGGAAATGTCTAGCGAATTGGAGAAGTCAATAATTAGAAAAGGCATCAAATTTAACGAAAGCACCTTCGAAAAACTTGGAATTCTTCATTGCTTTGTACCTAGCCTTTGCAATGTCTCCATGAAGCCATTTTTGGATTTGATCTTCTGATGGAGGTAGAGCTTCTTGTTCTCGTGTGCGTTTGCCTCTAGTAGTCATGATTATTATAAAAAGATTGAAGATTTTTAAGTACTTTGAAATTGGGGATTTAGGGCTTTTTATAGTGGGTGAAAAGGTGAAAGTAAAAAGTGGAAAGATAGAAGGTGTTTATGAGGAGATATACTCCTTTGGAACCGACGTGTCCCCTTTTTTTTTTTTTATTAATTCAGACGTCTGATTGAAATGAAGGAGACATCTGTTGCTAACTAATTTTAAGCCAGCAAGCTTTTAGTTCATTTTGGAACCATTTCAGACGTCCTTTTTTAACGAAAAAGACGTCTGTTTTCGCTTAAGTTGTAGTTGGTTCTTCAGAAACAGACGTCTGTTTATAAAAAGAAAGACGTCTGTTTTTAGTGTTTTAAGAGGCAGCAAAGAATTAGTTCATTTTAGCCTTGTTTCAGACGTCTGTTATATTCTTGTCAGACGTCTGTTTTATTTGTTAAAACAAATAATTGTTTTGAAGACAAACGTCTGTTTTATCACAGACATATATATTTGAAAAAAATAAACATACATTAATATCAAAAAATACTATAAAATTCAAATTTATTTTAGGGATAAACGAAATCTTATTTTGAAGGAGGTGTTGTCTTCGGAGTGGAGTAACTTGGCCCTTCATTTTTATTATAATTCTTGTCCCAAGAGTTTGGACTATATGGTGGATGTTGAGGAGAGAAGGTATAGTATTTTTCCTTTGCATAATTCACCGGATTATCTTCAGTTCGATATGCAGCTGACGGATCGATAGGATTTGTTGGGCTTGGTAAAGGTGAGACAACATCTTTTTCATTTGATCGGCAAAGCTTTGATATCATTTTTTGAAGTGTACTTAAGCGAGTTGAAGTTGCTTTTTGTTCGAAATACAATTCTCTCTGAAGTTCGATTTGCTATCGCTGATAATGATGAATCTCATCGATTTTCCGTTTAGTATCCGGAGAGGTAAATAATGATCGTTTGGTTTTCTTTGATTCCGGAGTATAGCCAGTATGATATTCTCCCCACTTATATGTTGGTTCAATTTCGGGAGTAGGAGTAGGAAGAACTAGAGTTTCAGCTGAGCTATTAGTTGATACAATAATGTTGATGGAAGGTGAAGAACTTTTTGAAGACATTGTTTTCTTATGTTTTTAATATTTGATTTGTTTTAGACAATTCTTTAAATAGGAGAATAACTTAGTTATATGAATGGTCAAAAACTTAAGTATATTTATAACCAGAAATAATAATTAGTTATGAGTAATCTTAGGTAAAGAGTTATTTTTAGTAAACCTTTTGTTAAAAGAAATTTAGTTCACGAGTGTTAAAACATGAGAAGCTAACTTTAGTTAATTATAAGTCTTTAGCAGATATAATTCCTAGTTCTCTTCTAAGTTTTATAAAGGATGATTCTATCAAAGGTTTAGTGAATATATCGGCAATTTGATTGTCGGTTGATACATATTTTAAATTAATTATTCCTTTTTCTATGTTATCACGTAGGAAATGATGTCTTATATCTATGTGTTTTGTTCGTGAATGGTTAATTGGATTTTTAGAAAAATTTATAGCGCTTGTATTATCACAATAAATTGTAGAATTCATTAAATTTATTCCAAAATCTTTTAATGTTTGTTGCATGTAAATTACTTGAGCACATGCTAAAGCTGCTGATATATATTCAGCTTCACATGTAGAAAGTGAAACGCAATTTTGTTTTTTGCTAAACCAAGATATTAATGATTTTCCGATAAAATGACATGTTCCACTCGTACTTTTTCTATCCGTTCGGGATCCACCAAAATCAGCATCACTGTAAGATACTAATTCAAACATACATCCTTTTGGATAGAATAGTCCAAAATCTTTAGTATCATTAAGGTATCGTAAAATACGTTTAACAGCTCGTAAGCGTGATTCTTTCGGATTGGCTTGAAATCGTGCACACAGACACACACTCATAATTATATTTGGTCTACTTGCTGTTAGATAAAGTAGTGATCCGATCATGCTCCTATATAGTTTTTGATCAACATTTTTTCCGTTTTCATCTTTTTCTAAATGAGTCGTTGTACTTATAGGTGTTGGTTTGCCAGATGTTTTATCTAAACTAAAACGTTTAACTAGATTATTGCAATATTTTTCTTGATTAATAAAAGTTCCATTTTCTGTTTGTTTAATTTGTAATCCTAGAAAATATGATAGTTCACCCATGTGTGACATTTCAAATTCGCTTGTCATAATTTTAGAAAATTCTTCACATAATTTCTCATTTGTAGATCCAAAAATAATATCATCTACATATATTTGTATAATTAAAATATCTTTATTTTTATTTTTAATAAATAAAGTTTGATCAGCTTTACCAATTTTAAATCCGGAATTGATTAAGTAGGTTTTAAGTCTTTCATACCAAGCACGAGGTGCTTGTTTTAGACCGTATAATGCCTTTTTAAGTTTGTAAACATAATCTGGATATTTTTCATGTATAAATAATGGTGGTTGCTCTACATAAACATTTTCTTTAATGAAACCATTTAAAAAAGCACTTTATACATCCATTTGATAAAGTTTAAAATTATGATAACTAGCAAATGCTAAAAGTATTCTTATTGCTTCTAATCGTGCTACAGGTGCAAATGTCTCATCATAGTCAATTCCTTCTTCTTGATTATATCCTTGAGCAACCAATCTTGCTTTATTTCTTGTGATATTTCCAAGTTCATCAGCTTTATTTTTATATACCCATTTGGTTCCAATAACTGATTGATCATTAGGTCAAGGTACTAATTCCCAGACGTTATTGCGTTCAAATTGATTTAATTCCTCTTGCATAGCTATTATCCAGTAATCATCTGTAGATGCTTCTTTCGGATTTTTAGGTTCAATAGTTGAAATAAATGCAAAAAGTCCCATTTGATTTAACTGATGTCTAGTTTGAACATTTGAATTTATTGTTCCAATAATATTTTGTGTAGGATGATCTTTTAAAACTCTAGGAGGTGACCTAATATCTCCCGTTGTGTTATTTTCAATATTTTCAGAATTTGTATTTTCAGTAATTTCATCATCGTCATTATTTTGAATATTTTTAGTAAAATTTTCATCAAAAGATATATGTAATGATTCTTCTATACAATTAGTATGTTTATTGAAAATACGATAAGCTTTACTTCGTTCTGAATATCCAACGAAAATTCCATGATCAGCTTTTGCATCAAATTTCCCTAGTTGATCTTTTGTATTAAGAATAAAACATTTTGAACCAAAAACTTTAAAATAAGAAATATTTGGTTTTCTTTTATTGAAAATTTCGTATGGTGTATTTTTGGTTAGAGGACGAATAGAGATACGATTTAGAACATAACATGCTGTTGAAACAGCTTCTGCCCAAAATTGTTTTGGCAATGTACTTCCGTTTAATAACGTTCTAGCACATTCTTGTAATGTTCTATTTTTCCTTTCAACAACTCCATTTTGTTGTGGAGTTCTAGGGAAAGAAAAGTTATGATTAATTCCTTTCTTCTTACAGAAATTTTCAAAAGATTCATTTTCGAATTCTCCTCCATGATCGCTTCGAATGTTTTTGACTTTTAAATCTTTAGAGTTTTGAATTCTTTTTATAAACTGTTTAAAATGATCGAACGTATCACTTTTATTTTTCATAAATATAGTCCATGTAAATCTTGAAAAAATCATCAACTATTACAAAAACATATCGATTGTGATTTAATGATTGAATTTGAGTAGGACCAAATAGATCCATATGTAATAATTCTAGAGGTTGTAAAGTAGAAATAACCTTTTTGGATTTAAAAGAGGATTTTGTTAATTTTCCTATTTGACAATCTTCACAAAGATTTTTTACATTAAAATTTATTTTTGGTAAACCTCTTACTAAATTATTTTTAAAAATTTTCTGAATTGTTTTGAAATTCATATGACAAAACCGTTTGTGCCATAGCCAAGAATCATTTTCACTAGCTATTAAACACATTTGTCTATTATTGTTAATTTTCATATTTAATACATAAATATTTCTATCTCTATTTCCTTCAAATATAATATTTTGGTTTTCATCAAAAATACTACATTTATTTTCAAAAAACGTTATTTTAAATCCTTTGTCACATAATTGACTTATACTGAGTAAATTATGTTTTAAATTTTTGACTAAAGAAACATTTTTAATAATAGGTAAATTTGAAGTACCGTAGTTACATACATCTCCTTTGCCAATGATAAAACCTTTTGAATTATCTCCGAAGGTAACAGAGCCACCATCAAAGTATGTAATATTTGTAAGCATATCTTTGTCTCCAGTCATGTGTTTTGAACAACCACTGTCTAAAATCCATTTTCTTTTCTTGAGTGGTACCTGAAAAAATATATTAATAATCACATTGGTACCCACTTTTGATAGGGTCCTAAGAGTTAGATCTTAGGAAGCCAAACCCATGTGGGTTTAGTATCCCTTTTGTATAAATAATTTTTATTATTATGTACAGATTCCATAAATGATTTTATATGTTTGTTCCTTATCAAATTATTATTTGTTTTTGGAACCCATATCTCAATTTTATTAATCCTTTTTGAATCAATTTTCTTCTTTTCGTTTGAAGAAAATTTTAATTTCTTTTTATACCCTAGACCACTTTTATTTGAAGAAGGTCGAGAATTTTCAATAATTATTGATAAATTTTCTCTTCCTTTATTAAAATTTGAAACATTTTTAGAAATATTTTCATATTTAGTTTGAATACTTTGATTTTCTAATTCTAATTCCTTTATTCTAGTTTTCAACACATGATTTTCAGAATTTATATTATCATTTTTTACTTTTTGAGTTTCAATTTCTTGACTCAAAAGCAAAAGTTGACTATCAGTTTTTTTAAAATTTTCTTGAAGTTTTTCAAATTCTTCTTCTAAAATAATTTTTTCATCCTTTATCATATCCCTTTCAAATTCTGCCTTATTCTGATTTTCACGTACTTCTTTAATTTTTCTTTTCAGACTTTTGATTATATTCAAAAATTCAGCATTAACTTCTATTAATTCTTCATAAGATAAATCACTTACTTCGGATTCTTGAGCCATGAAGCATACATTTGCTTGTTCGTTGTCACTATCACTATCACTGTCTGATGAATCTGAATCTGAATTATCCCATGTGACGGAGAAGGCCTTCTTTTTGAATTTCTCCTTTTTGTTTTTGTTGAAGTTCTTATGATTTTCTTTTAGTTCTGGACAATCCTTTGCCATATGACCTTTCTTGTGGCAATTGAAACATTCTAAATTAGAGGATGAAGGTTTGCTTGAATTGTTTTTCTTGAAATTTCCTTTTCGATATTTCAAGAATTTCTTAAAAATTTTAGCAATAAATGCTAAGTCTTCATCTTCTGATTCCGATTCTTCTTTTTCAGCATGAAAAGCTACATTCTTCTTTTCTTGTGCTTGTTCTTTTCTAACTTGAAGATTCACCTCATATGAAATTAAATTTCCTATGAGTTCTTCTGGTTTCATAGCTGATAAGTCATTTGCTTCTTCAATAGCTAATACTTTTCTCTCCCAATCATCTGTTAGAGAATTTAGCACTTTTGATATAATATCAAAATCGCTATACTTTTCTCCTAATCCTATCAATGCATGCAAAATATCTTGAAACCTTGAATACATTTCATTAATCGTCTCATTTTGTCTCATTTTGAAATTCTGGAACTGATTCTTGAGCATTGAAATCTTTTTTTGTTTGACTTTGTTTGTTCCTTCATGAATAGTTTTAAGTGTTTCCCAAATTTGATGAGCAGATGTACATATGCTAACACGATTGAATTCATTTCTATCCAAAGCACAATATAGCATATTCATTGCTTTTGCATTTGCATTTGCTTCATCTTTTTGAGTCACTGTCCAAGTCGAATATTCAGTAGTAGGTGCTATGAATTCTTTTTTAGTAGCATTCCATGCACTAAAGCCATTTGCTTGCATATAAATTCTCATTCTAGTAGCCCAGTAGTTGTAGTGTAATCCGTTAAATAGTGGTGGTCTTTGAGTAGATTGTCCTTCGGCAAAAGTAGTTGAGCTAGCACTTGGGTTACTCTCCATTTTATCAAATATCGAATAACGGTGTTACGGTTATAGGATGTCCTTGCTCTGATACCAATTGAAAGAAGCTATGCAGCGGTAGGATCGTATAGAATGGAGTATAAGTAGAATACTAAAGTAGCAGTAGTAAGTAGTAAATCACACAGTCGATTTATACTGGTTCGGATCACCGTCCTACGTCCAGTCCCAGACTCCCTTCTGGAATTTCACTAACGCAACAACCCTCACTTCACCCGGAGGAATAGGTTCACAATTACCCGAACAGCCGAACGGGATTTCTTGCCTCAACTGCTGAAGAGGTCTTTACTAGTACAAAGATAAATGTTGACTTAGTGTGTTCTTGATAACACGAATTGTCAAATAGTAAGTACAACTTCCTATAGTCTTTTCTTGATGATTATCGTGAAGCTTGTGAAAGATTATGGAAGTTTAAGATCTCAAAATGTTTGTAAGTAGTATGCTTTGAGAAATCAGAATTCTTTTAGAATAATAGAGAATTAGAATAAGGATCAGTAATCAAAACAATTGTTGAAAGCTCTATTTATAATATTCAAAGAATTGTAACTGATCATGAAAGGATTCGATGAAGAGAAGTAAGTTGTATCTCTTCAATATAGATGCATCCTTTCAGAAACAGAAGTCTTTAGTTAAAGTTTTCAGAAGTCTCTTTTGATTTGAATTCGAAAATAGGAAGAGTAGTATGTTTGTCTCCAGAAACAGACGTCTGGTAGAATTATGTCAGACGTCTGAAAATTCATACTGAATTTTCTTTGTTTTCAGCAAACAGACGTCTGGTCTGATTATGTCAGACGTCTGTTTTTGTAAACAGACTACTTCTTGCTTCCTTGTTCATTGTTGCTAACATATATTCATAAATACTTTGTGTGTGTATAATCATCAGGAAAGACTTTAACATATCTTATCTAAGACTAATCTAGACTCTTACAGATAATATTTCTCTTGAGTTCTTGAATCCGATTGTCAATAAAGTTTCATCTTCCTGCAAAACAAAGTTAGTCGATAGCATATGAACATATATAGTTGTCATAGTCAAAACGCTATACTTAGCGATTCAACAATAGATTATTATTATTATCTTTTTTAATTCAAATAAAATTCATACAAATCATTTGAATTATTTTAACTCCAATTTAAATTCGAATTGAATTATTTCAAATTTCTCGTATTTCGATAATTATAAATATTCGAAATAAATTGTATTTCAATTATAAAATCTATAACTCAATATAAATATAAATTTATATTGTCAACTCAATATTTAAAACCATATTTAATATTTAGAATAAATCGACCATAAAATCTGGGTCGTTACATATAATATCTTTTTGTTCACAATATTTTACGTTAAAATATTAAATATTAAAATTGATTTTTTTGTTATTATATTATTATTTATCCATCTTATTTTACATAGTCAAACATGCATGAAAACTTTATGGATGAACGAAAATATCATATAAATCATACCGTTTATAAGATATATGATAAAAATTGCATTCAATCTTGTATCGTAATAGGTATTTTATTAAATCATTACATATTAGAAATTTTTTGTTATGTAGTATACATATATGATGAAATATAAGAATATACATATGTATTGTTTAAGATATGTGGTAGGTACCATTGCTCAATTACCATTACCGTACCACATATTTTCATGTGGTTTGACATACCGTACCAATCAAATTGGTTGCCGATTGTTCGGTACCACTTTCGTTCGTAGCGGTTGGTAATGGCTGGTAAGTGGTAATATGGTAAAAATGTCCAGCCCAATCTAGAACAGTCCGTGATCCTTATGGTTAAAAATCTTATGGATAAAATGCTTGTGTTTTTTAGGCACAAAGACAGAATTGGAGAAAAATTTAGGCACAAGGACAAAAGACTTGGTTTTTAGGCTGAATGACACTTTTTAGTGTAAATCAAGAAATTTAGAAATATTTTGGCTTAAGTACAAAATTCTTAGCAAAAGGGAAAACAACTGGCACAATAACACAATGGGGAAATATTTTTTAAGGACAAATTAGTGTAATATTTTATCCATAAGGACACCACTATTATATTTTATCCTAAAGGACAATATTTAGCCCAGCCCAAAGAAACCACCGTACGCTGCTTTCTTCTTCTCCCTCTCTCGCGTCTTTATCGATTTCATCGTTTATCACGAAATCACCAAATTCACGAAATCATAAATCGCTTAAATCACAAATATGATAATACATTAGAATCGAAATTCGAATTCAAAGACAAAATTCACGAATCAAAATCACCACCATAAATCAGCCAAAATAAAAACCCTAAAAAAAAAATAGATAGATCATCAAAAATCCGTTCGAAATGATGATTGAATGGAATAAAAATATTTTTCAAACGACGGAAAACACAATTGAAGAAGTCAAAATTGTTGAAACAATTTTTTCGTGATTAGAAATGTTTTTTTTTATCGTTAATAGTATAGCAGTTCGTAGGTATCATTTTTGTATTTTTGTAGTTATCATTTTTTTTTTAACTTTAAAGCATAGCAGCAGTTTTTAGTTATCATTTTTCATGTTTTAACTTTAAGAACATAGCAGCAGTTTTTAGTTATCATTTTTCTATTTCTGTAGTTATCATTTTTACCGTTTTAACTGTGTTATATGTTTTTTTCTTGAAATTTTGTTGTTGTGTTAATTTTGAAGTTATATTGTTGTATCAGCTAAGAAACTAAGTCGAACTTATTTCAATTTAATCAATCAAACTGTGATATATTTTTTTTCATTATTTTATCTTCAAAAGCATTGCATCAATATTTAGTTATCATTTTCCTACTATTTTAGGTATCATTTTTACTGCTTTAGCTATGTTATGTGTTGTTTTCATGTGTTTTTATTGCTGTGTTAATTTTGAAACTGTTTTTTTGCATCAACTTCGTCACTCAGTCGAACATATTCTATTTTATTCAATCAAACTGTGATGTAAACAATTTTTGCATCAATTATAATTAATGTTGTGTATCAAAAAAAATCAATTACCAAAGCAAACAACACAAATCTACCTAAAATCTGCTATGATGTAAATTCAACTAGAAATATATAAAACTGATAACTAAAAAAATATAAAAATGATACCTAAAAACTGCTACGATGTAAATTCAACTAGTAAATATAAAAATGATAACTAAAAAATTAAAAAAATGATACCTTAAAACTGCTTTACTATTCTAACAACAAAATGTAATACAGAAAATGTTCGAATCACAATTTAATTGTTTAAAATGAAATAAATTTGTTTGAGTAGCAAAACTGATGCATCAGTACAAGAATAAAAATAAAATAGCACTAAAATTTGATGTAAACATTTTTTCCATTACTTTTACTTCAAAACATTGAATCAGGTTTTAGGTATAAGTTTCCTATTTTCTTACGTATCAGTTTTACTATTTTAACTATGTTAATTGTCTTTTCATGTGATTTTTTATTCTGTTATCAGTTTTATAAGTTGGTAGGGCTAAGTTAAAGTTTTTCTCATATTCACAGTTCATGGATATCAGTTTTTTAATATTGTAGGTAAAAAAAAGATGCATATAAACATAACACATAAATTACACTAAAAATGATACCTTAAAAAATATAAAAAGGATACCTTAAAACTGCTATGATGTTTAACATAACACATAAAATAGAGTAAAAATGATACCTTAAAAAATATAAAAATGATACCTTAAAACTGCAGTAATGTTTAACATAACAGAGCAGTTCCACTAAAAATGATAACCAGAAAAATAGAAAAATGATAACTAAAAACTGCTGCTATGTTTTTAAAGTTAAAACAGGAAAAATGATAACTAAAAAAATATAAAAATGATAACTAAAAACTGCTGCTACGTTGTAAAGTTAAAAACAAGAAAAATGATAACTAAAAAAATACAAAAATGATAACCATGAGCTGAAAGGTTAAACATCAAAATTGCCGAACGAGAAAAAAAATCACGAATCACCTTTCGAAATAACCTTAAAACTAATCGGTACAAATCATCATTAAAGTATAATGATTATAGCAACAAATAAAAATCCATTCGAGGTTGATTTTTGAAATCGATTTCGTGCCCTAATTTTTGTTGTTTCGATTTTGATTTGATTGATATTAAAAATGATTTCAGCAAAAAAGATTTCGTGATAGAAAATCGTTCGGGATGATGAACGACGAGGTGATGAACGGGATAATTAGCGACGAAATGATGGATGACGATGCGGTTGATTTTTTCCACGAGAGAGAATGGAGGAAGAAATGGAATTCACGGTCGCGAGAGAGAATTGAGGAAGATGACGGATTTCACGGCCGAAATACTTCTGAGTAAAAAATATACAGTATATTATCCTTTAGGATAAAATTTTGATGGGCTGTCCTTATGGTTAAAAAAGCCCTAAGTTTTGTCCTTGTCAGTAGTTTCCTGTAACACAATATAGTTTAATAGAAAGAGAAACAGTTCCGTTGAACTGAAAGTTCTCCTATATAAGCTAACATACATTTTCATACTTCCATTAATTCACAATAAATTATATTCGTCAAAAAAGGCTCAATATTGCAAAGAAATGCAGTATTTTACAGTTTCTTCGAACCCCATAAAAGAGCGTGGAACGCTAGAGAAAATGTCTGATTGAACTTAAATTGTGAAACTTGAGAACCGATAAAAAAACGAGCAGAAGAGAAAGGAAGCGTGGAATGTTGAAGAAGAAAGGAAGGCATGAAAAAATAACAGAGAAAGTGGCTTTTGTTGTTATATGTATAAATAATAAGGGTGCATATGTTAATATACTAAGGGACTTTACTGTAATTTACATGACAAGGAAACACTATAAATAAAGAGATTGTTTAGTACAACTGAATTAATAAAAATAAAAGGCTCTTTGTTCTCTCTAATGGTTTTTTCTTTTTTATCTGTTTTGTTTTATTTTATAACAAGCTAAAAAATTTAGCTTGTTGAAAAAAAAAAAAAAAAAAAAAAAAACCATCTAGAACTCAATCATATAGTGGCTATTATGAGAGTTTTTTTCTATTATGTTTGTAAATAAAGGATGAATCTTAATTTCCATTATTAAATAATATAATAATAAACAGCAACTGTCCCAAAATAATCATGCTCAAAACTTTCCCCAAATAAGACTGTTAGACGTTTATCCATCTGGCCATTGGAAGTATATTTCCATATATTTCTACTCGGCTATTGAATGCTACATTTTAGGAAGGGATGAGAACTTTTATTCAAATATTCAGATATACGCATTGCGCTCCCAAAGCATACGGATCGCCTCCATATATATAAAGATCACAAGTCCTGAGTCCTGACCACCAATTGCTATCTATCTTCACAAACTCTTCTCTCTCTCTCTCTTCCGCCATTAACAGATCAAGAATCCCGTATGCGTATACAATGCAGCCAGACATCAACAATCTGAAGCTTTCATTGCTGCCTCATGAAACGATCTCAGCAAACAATGCCAAAATCAAAGATTTGGAACCATGTAAGCGGTCCATGGGTCCTTGCCAGATCCTACTCGATGCAAAATTAAAACCTGCACCATCTTCGGAGGAGGAGGCAGGGCAAAAAGATAGTTGCATATACCTCCGTTTCGAACTGGAAGACCGCACAAACTTAAGAGTCTGCTCAAGAGAGATCATCCCAGAAGCACTAAGCGTTGATTACTGCCTCAGATGTCCACTTACAGAAAAGCCCTTGTGGTGTCTCTTCTCCATGAAAACATCTCGACTTCGTCCACTTCAGATGAATATTGAGTACCCTGTAAAGAGGGAACATCTCCGTTATTTTGAGACGGAGATCAACTGCTTTCTCGGGGAAATTCTGAGCGCACTGCCTGAGGGTAAACATGTTGTAATGGTGAGTGTGAGTGCACATATAGAGAGAGATTTGTGGCACGATGAAGCCATGGAGGTGTTGAAAGAAATCGAGAGCGAAGGGGCTTGGAACAGAAGTGCTGATCAAGGAACAAATGAGACGGAGGGTTGTTTGGAGTGTGTAGTGTGCTTGGGTGATGTTCGTTTGAAGTGGTTTGAAGGGTTCAGGTTGCCTTGCGATCATGTCTTTCATGTAAACTGCATTTCACCCTGGTTGCAAAGCAAGGAAACCTGTCCTACCTGCAGATGTATACTGTTTTGAGTTTTTTTTTTTTTTTTTTTTTTTTTTTTTTTTTTTTTTTTTTTTTTTTTTTTTTGCATACAATAGTCTGAAAGATTGAAAAATAAAAGTACTAGTATAATATGCTTTTGTTTAATCCTTAGGCCATCTATAGAAAAGTATGTGATTTATAGAATTGGAGTGGAACTTGTTGAATTGTTTTATGTCTTCTTCTGCTGCTAAAGAAATAATGTTGTATTTCTTTCCTTTTTCTAGCTTGTGCTGTCATAGTTGGGGATCAATTTACATGTGCTGTCATTTAGTCTATCAGTCTTGTTGCATGACACTTGATTACTATCTTCCATATGTCCAAGTTTGTTATCTCAAGTTGTAGGCTGCAAGACTATCGACAAAATATGGCTAACAGTTGAAAGAAATTTCAGTACACAGTCAGCAGCCAAAGCCTTGCATTACAAAAGGAAATTACATAACTGCAGAAAAGACAACTTAAGCATGAGTGAGTACTTGGCTAAAGTCAAGAACATTTGTGATATGTTAAAGGCAGTAGGCAGTAATGTTGAAGAATCAGACCATGTGTTGTATCGGTTAAACGGTTTGAATGTTGAATATGAAGCCGTAACAGCAATTGTTACCTTTCAAAAGATTACACCCCCTCTCGACGATGTACATGTTATGCTTCTTTCTCTTGAAGCAAGAATTGATAACAGAAAAGCAACTGACATTGAATACTCTCTCAATTATGCTGCAAGTAACAGAGGTCGTGGACAAAACAATTCAAGAAGTAATAGCCCAAGTAAAAGAGGAGGATTTACTGGCAGAGGTAAAGGAACATGTAGATGGCCTAATAATTACAAGCCTAAATGTCAAATTTAGGAGAGAATATGGTACACTTCTTTCAAAATGTTACTACAGTTTTGACAATAACTTTGTGCAAAACCAAGGTGAAAGCAGTCAAATGGCATCAAATCCTACTATCAATATAGCACAGGCACACAATGAAGCAAATAATCATGCAGACAACAAAAGTCAGAATCAAACAGAGTGTGCAAGACTGAAAACTATTCAAGATGATAACTGGTATCCAGATTCTGGAGCTACAAATCACATGACAAACAATTTGGATAGTCACAATTTAGGCAACAAGGAGTACTGAGGTAAACAGTCAATAAACATCGGAAATGGTAAGTGTATCAAAATTTCACACACTTGAAGTGCTATTATCAGAGGAAAGAAACAATTATACCTGCATAATCTACTAAGAGTTCCTAAAATTAAAGAATTTAATGAGTGTTTCACAATTTGCCAAAGACAACAATGTATTCTTTGAATTCTTTCCTAAATATTGCCATGTTAAAGACATACCGACTGGTGATATTTTGTTGCAGGGTAATGTAGTTAGTGGGCTTTACAAATTCAGATTCAATGACCACATCAATCCTTCAACAAGGAACTGTTGTTACAATTCTGTAATAAGTCAAAATAGCAGTAGTATAAGTACATTTGATCTTCGGCATTATAAATTGGGACACCCCAATGTAAACATGGATACAAGTATTATGTATCATTTATAGATACATACACTAGATATACTTGGATATAACTTTTAAAGTGCAAATCTGAAACTTACGATGTTGTGATCAGTTTTATAAAAATGATAGAAAATCAGTTCAACATCAAAGTCAAAATTATGCAATATGATGGTGGGGATGAATACAAAAGTCTCAACAGTTATTTCAAAAATATGGGGACAATACATAGAACCACATGTACTTACACATCTAAGCAAAATGGGATAGTTAAAAGAAAACATAGTCATGTAGTGGAAACAGGTTTGACATTATTAGCACAGGCTTCAATGCCACACAAATTTTGGTCTAAAGCCTTAAATACTACTATATACTTGATAAATAGAATGTCCTCAAAAGTACTAAAGGATATCAGCCCTTTAGAGAAGTTATATAATGTCAAACCTGACTATAATAGTTTGAAAACTTTTGGTTGCTTGTGTTCCCCGTATTCAAGACCATACAATACAAATAAATTGATCTTTAGGTCAAAGCCCCGTACATTTTTAGCGTATGCCATCAAGCAAAAAGGGATCAGATGCATTGATGCAAGTGGGAGAAACTATAAGTAGACATGTAGTTTTTAATGAGAGCAATTTTCCCTACAGTTCAACTAAGATAAAGACTACCAATAAAGTCTATGAAAACAACAGAAATATACCTGCAATTCCATAACATTTGAATCACAACAGTATGCTAGTGAAAGGGAAACTACGGTTTCTCAAGAGCCATCAAAAGTTTGCACAAATCAACCAAGTGCTGAATCTTCAAAGCCGTTCAGCTTTGCCACTAATTCACCTACAAGATCATAAAAAAGAAATGATCAGAACACTGAAAGTCGACAACCTGAAAGTCAATCAAATAATTCAACTTCAAGCTCACCAACAACGGCTGACAATAATGCTACACAAGATGAACAACCAGCTAATCCACCACCACCTATTCACACTGGTCATCATATGACAACCAGAGCAAAAAGTGGGATGATCAAGCCAAAAGCTTACAATGCTATTATCAACACTGAAGAACCAATGACATACAGCCAAGCTGCTGAAGATAAAAACTGTAAAAGAGCTATGGAGGAGGAATTTAAAGCACTTATCAAAAATAAAACTTGGGAACTTGTGCATAAACCAGATAACAAGAACTTGATAAGCAGCAAGTGGACATTCAAGCTCAAAAGAAATCCAGATGGAACCATAAACAGGCACAAGGCTAGACTTGTTGCCGAGCGATACTTAAAAGAATATGGTTTTGATTATAATGAAACAATTTCTCTTGTTGTTAAACAAACAAAAATCAGACTTATCCTCACTATTACATTGAGAAATCAATGGAACATAAAACATTTAGACGTTAACAATGCATTTCTTAGTGGTATTCTACAAGAGGAAGTGTATATGCAAGAACCAGAAGGGTATAAGAAAAATTCAGGCCTAGTATGTAAATTAAACAAGGCTATTCATAGGCTAAAATAGGACTCAAGGGTCTGGTTTGACAAGCTTAAGTCAACATTGACTAAAATGGGTTATCAACCCTTAAAATCTGATAGTCCTCTGTTTATCAAAATAAGTAACAGTTCAACTATGTACATTCTAATACATGTTGATGATTTAGTTGTAACAGGAAGCAATGATTCAGAGATAAAACAGATAACTGAGTATCTCGATGAAGAATTTTCCATTAAAGACTTAGGTGACATTTCATACTTTCTTGGCATAAAAGTGATGAGTAACTCAAAGACTGGAATATTTTTATGCCAAAAGAAATACATCACTAAATTATTAGTGAAGACTGACATGCTGGAGTCTAAACCAAAATCTACATCTATGATCTCAAGCCAACATTTCTCTAAATACAGGGAGAAAGCATAAATAATATGAAGCAGTACAGGAGTGTTATGGGAGCACTACAATATGCTACTATAACCAGGTCTGTTATAGCGTTCAGTGTTAACAATGTGTCTCAATTCTTGCAGGAACCAAATGATGAGCACTAGAAAGCAGTCAAAAGGATTCTATGCTATTTAAAGGGAAAAATAATCTATGGGCTTACACTAAGAGGCATCAAAGAATTAAAAATTACTGGCTATACTGATTCTGACTGGGCAACAGATCCAAATGACAAAAAGTCTGTAACTTGATACTTCATCTACATTGGCGACAGTTTGATATCATGGAGCTCGAAAAAGCAATCAGCTATATCAATGTCTAGTACTGTAACGTCCCACCTTTTTGACCGCTTCAAATCGGTCATCAGACCAATTTAAAACATTCAAATCGAATGGATCGTTATTTAGCTTATAGAGTTTAAAACCAAATCAACACAGAAATACAAAATAATAAATAACACAATATTGAACAGTGAAATAAAACTTCTATTTATAATCAGAATTTTTGAATACAAAACTTTTTCTATATACAGCGGAATTTTTAAATAACTTGAATACAAGATAATGTTTACTGTTTTTGAAACTTCATAGTGCACTACATTAGAACCCCAACTTCTCCAATCTTCGAATCCTAAGCTGTAATCTTTAAAATCTGTAACGCTCGAATCTGACTCGAGCGTCCCATGCGAAAACATAAAACACTCGAGTTAGTAATATTAAATCACAGTTCAAATATGCAACTTCGAATAAACACATAAATATAATTAGTTTAATTTCAACAAAATGATTCGAATATACAATCCTATGGACTACTGAAATATAAATTTAGCCACCCTGGAACAATAACTTACACGTATCAAATAGTGGCATGTGTGGTGGCAAGGAGAGATATGTTGCATGGTAATATGTACGTCCAAATTTGGATTCAGCACTACAGATAAAATCAATAGCAAGCAAGTAGATGGCTTTGCCATAGAATACAAGGGAACGTGGTCTTCAGCTGAGAAATACACTAATGAGACCAACAAACAAAGATGTGAGGCATACCACATTTTTAAACAATTTTGAAAGTTACCTGAACTTTTATGGTTCAAAACGACATTCAAAGCAAGAAGCAAAGATGGGAGTTTAATCACGCAGGTGCCTGGCTCGAATATATATATATATATATATATATATATATATATATATATATATATATATAGTAAAGGGGATGAATGAACATGTGTGTAGGTTGACAATAACCTCAAAATAATGACTTCCCAAGTCAAATTTCCATCTGCACTATCTGGTTGTAAGTATGGACATGCCAAGTTAAAATAGGTGCAAAACCAAGTTGAATAAGAACCCGTAACTTCCCCATGAAGGAAAGAGCGGATACTTTGAGAACAACACAAAAAAGAACGCAGACGGAAGAACAATTCATTGTTATTACAACAATTCCATCAGATACAAGAATATACAGAGTATAAATGAATAAATTACATTCGATAAATATCAGAGATTACAATAAATTACATAGCAGCGGAAAAAACAATATAAAACACAACTGAAAGTAATGCACAGATACAGAGCTTTCCGAGCATCGTTCCAGCTGTAAACCAGGATCCTGTGAATATAAATCTGCAAAACCAGAACTACTAGCTGCCCGTGTCGAAAATAAGGGCACCCAGAGTTTAGGTTAAAACAATAAACTCCGGGTCAGTCATGTGACTAGTGTGAGAACTAAAACAGTTATTAAAACTTTATTTTAAAAGAGAGTAATTCAAGGGACCACGCCGTATAACACGGAACTGGTTTCCTCCCAAGAATACCAGTGCATATCAATAAACAACGCAATGCTTTTTTGAAAAATGAAGCTATTATAAGACCCAGGTCCCATCACACAATGCAACGCAAGCCGAAGGATAGGGTTTTCCCTTATAATAGCCAAACATGCTTGGTACGTTTAAAACAAATCATTTGATACTATTATAAGTGTATAGTGTCAAAACATTTTCAATCATAAATATCAATCCTAGGCGGCATGGGTACCATCTATCATGTCGCCATACTAGGCTCTACAAATAAAACCGAGTTACACGTATTGGAAATTAGATTTTCGTCATGAGTCGAGGCAAGGGGAAAGCTCCTCTCCAATTCGAGACACTCTAGCAAATGCTCAGGACTACGCACACTGGGTAACCCTTGGATCGGCTGGGCCGGTCCTCTCTTACGTTTGAGGATTGGCAATTCCTAAACACACGTTTCCCTGTCCTTACAGACCTATAATCGAGGCGCCTCGCATTCCAACAACCACAAAGGTGAAAAGTAGATATAAATGTCAGGGCTGGTAGGTCACTAACACCACCATAGCTAGAAAGAAACGTCGTGTCCTCCCAGTGGTCCGTATCCCGTTTTTAACTCATACCGAGGTGTGAGGCTCGCGAATTCACGTTATACACAAAGCTACACCACGTAGGCCGTGCTTTGATCATCAACCACAAGACTTTTCTTTTCAACAGAAGCCTTGATCAATTGCCACTTAGGCATGCCACACTGGCAATTCATGTCATGCGACTGATGTCCATCGATATACAACCTCTGAGCTCGTACGTCTCAGAGAAGGGCGTTAAGCAAAAGAATAAATTATCCGCCGCCAAACAGATATATATTTAACAGAAATCAATCATCATAGAATAAAATCCAATGTCAGACACACAATCCATTTACAAGTTCGTTCTGGGTCTGAACGAAACCGGAGGCACTTTCCTCGCATATCCATCGATCTCCAAGTATGTCTGGACGACCACCGACTATTTCCCTCCTCTTGGGTGTACAGCCCAATCAAGATCATCAGTAATTATCCAAACGATGTGAATACTTCCGGTCTTCGACCACCGTCATCATCTTCGACTTATCGTCGAATCGGTTATTCAGAATGAGTATAAACCCGGCCTTTCCGTACAACCCGCGTATATTAAAAACAAATGTTACACAAACACAACTTACGCCTCATTCCAATTCAGCAGCCACTAACTGTGAATCAGCAAGAGAACAATTTCCCAATTATTAACCCCGAAGGCCGAAACCAACATCAGATCAATATCCAGGAAACCATTCTTCTAAACTAACCTATAGCTAGTTTCTAAATTTCATATTCTTAGGGAAAGGTTCCCATTAATTTTATCCAAGATAAATTCTTTAAATTTTATTCTTTTATCTTCCATTGGATGTCATATCAAACCAAATTATTGTTTTCCAAACTAGTCGAGATTAGCGAACCACACCGAAGTAATTATTTATTTTATTTCACAATCCTAACCTATTCATCCCATGAAGCAAAACTGGTAATACTAAACATCTAACACCAAAGTGTTATCGGTAAAATTAATTACCATTTCACGTTCAAATCTAATTAAAGATTTAACTATCGCTTTGGAGCAAAACTGGTGATACTCCACTCTCGCTCAATTTCTAAATTTGATAATTTAGATTATCAATTTACGTTTCAATCTAATTGCAGATTCATTAAAACTCCTTTTACTGGGTTAAAGAACTAATGTCATTCAAAACACAGTTCACGATAAACCCAAATCACATTCTATTTATTATCGGCTTAAAGAACAAGTGTTATTTAAAACACCATTCACGATAAACCCGCAAATCAATTCTATTTAAAACCCATTTCAAATCCAATTTATTTATTTAAAAATAAATGGGTTTTAATTTTAGTTCAAAACTAGTTCATTTCGATAAAAATCTATTTTTATCTTTTCAAATATGGAGTTTTTCATCCCAATTTTTCCCAAATCATTTCTTATGATTTTACACAGATTATTGGTATTTTTAATAATTTTATCAAGGCCCGTACAGTCGATTTCCATCAACGGCCATCGAACTGCACTTACAACGACCTTTTCCAAATTTGATTTGGACGTATCTCCAAATCCAACCATTAGATTTCAAATTTTTAATATTCGTTAGAAAGCTCTTTTCGATACGAACCCAACAGTTCCTGTTTTAGGAGAATCCGATGGTCGGATCTCTCGTAATGTCCGTTCGAAATAAATGGTCGAAATTCACGAACTACCGCGGCGCGTTCTATTCAGGCCATTATATTATATATATAATATATAATATATATTTTGTCGATTCCTATTCAAAACGAATTTTATAAATAGTTTTAAATTCATTTCAAAAACATTTCAACTTCCATTTCCAATTTAAATCAAAATTGAATTTCTCCTTACAGATTCGTTTTAAAATTCATTTAAATTCAATTTAAATTTCAATTCAATTTGAATTCATTTCAAATTGATTTTTCTTCTATTTCAATTCGTTTTCAATTCAAATTAAATTCGTTTTCTATTCAATTCAAATTCATTTTCTATTCAATTCAAATTCGTTTTCTATTCAATTCAAATTCGTTTTCTATTCAATTCAAATTAAATTCGTTTTCTATTCAATTCAAATTCGATTCGTTTTCTATTCAATTCAAATTCGTTTTCTATTCAATTCAAATTCGTTTTCTATTCAATTCAAATTCGTTTTCTTTTAAATATCTTTTCAATATTCATTATAAAATGAATATAATCGATAAAAATATCGTTCGCGACAAAATAGCGCATCTCTAATCAACACGGTTTTATATATTTCAATAATTCCGTTATTCTATTCAACAAATGAATAATTATTCTATTCAATACATGAATCTATATTTTTGTCAACACACGACTAATCTCAATGAATGAGTACTGTCCACGTGTGACTATTTTTGTTATTTAATATATTTTATAAAAATTATGGCATCTTTCGTTTGATTTCAAATCAGACTCCAACCGTAAATTAGTAAGAGAATGATTCTGTAACACCCCACCTCCGCTAGGGTCACTCACAAAGGGAATGCACTAGTTTTGGAGGGGTATTATCGAGATAACATCACAGAATTATCACAAGACAGAACATTAATAAAAAAATTTAAGTAAACAGCGGAAGAATTTATGAGCAAAACAGAACTTCATTTTATTCCAAAATAAACCATGTCTCTTACAAACATTTCAAATAACTTCATTACAACTGTCTTGTAATAATAGCCAAAGAAGCAATAACTTAAGAACAGAAAAACAGCTTATTCCCCATGTGCAGTAAAAAGAAGCAGCCATAGCAAACCGTACATGCTGAGCCAAAGCAAGTGATATCCAAGCTAAGAGCTAGTGTTTCCTCCCTGAGAACCTGGGGGGGGGGAATGAAAGAAAAAGTGGCGAAAGGAAAAGGGTCAGTCAAAAAGACTGAGTAAGTCCTAGTGACTTTCAGTGTAAAAACGGTTAAAACAACCTGTCATGTATGATCTGGAACTAAACTTAAGAATGGTGTCAAGGTGAACAAGATAGACTAAGGTGATCAGGACAAGTCAAGACAAGTCAAGTAAAGCGTCACATGTTCAAGATTCGTTGCATCGACTGTACTAGTATACTAAGCCCATATCACAAGTTAATCACGAAATAAATCCCACGACCCAATATCATGAAATGACCCTGAAACAGGGTCTGACCCAAGTACGGGGTCCTACGGAGCGATTATCTAGTCGATCGGCTCCCTACAAGTTCTAGCTCGTCAAGTGTCCGTGTCATACGGCTAATCACGAATGTAGTCACCTATGCTGGGTCCACCTTCGGGTGTATCGGCCCTAGGGTGTCAACCCCTGACACGATTCAAGATGCAAAGATAATTCTACGGATACCCAGTGCCTGCCCCGGAATACGTGCACGACCGTAGTCCACCGAACCTACACTGGCATACCCCACTGCCGTCGTTCACCTCTTGCAATCAGCCCAGTAATCGTGCCCCACCCGGCCTAGCCCCAGGGTACCTTGATACATCTAGAGGGTTACTGCTGAAAAGGGTCGTGTCTAGGGTTTCGCCTAACAGATTAGGTCATGTAATTCGTGACCTAACCCGCCTAACTAATTAAGTCATGTAATTCGTGACTTAATCCTTTTCCAGTCTAGTCGTGTCAAGATGGTTAAGTATGCCATTTAAATTCGTGACTTAACCCGCCTACGTGTCATGTCAAGTTGGCTAAGTGTTGTCGTTTCAAGTTCATGACTTAGCCCTATAAATCGTGTTCAAGTTGGTTAAGTTGTCTTTTCATGTTCATGACTTAACCCTAATTGGCATTAATTGATTCGATAATGCACCGAACCACTCACATTGGATCCTATTGTTCGTAGCCACTAGATTTGCCGGGCGGTTCTGGGCAGGTTTACGCTACGAACTCAACCCAACCTCGGGTTTCAAGCGCGATGTGACCAACTACCCACATTGGATCCTATTGTTTGTAGCAACTGGATTTGTCGGGCGGTTCCGGGCAGATTTACACTACAAACTCAACCCAACCTCGAGTTGGCCACTTTCTTGTTTTCTAAAGTCATGCCCATGTTCTTATCAGATTCGTGCTATTTTCATAGCATGTTCATATGTCAATTTCGTGCCCAACTAAGGCATGTTTCAAGTCAAGTTATGGCATGTTCAAGTCAAGTTTTCGTGCCATATTCAATGTTCTACTTATGCCAAATTTCACGGTTTATGATTATAATCAATTCAAGTTTTGCCTATTCTACCCAATCGTATCCCCAACGTATATAAACGTACTTCGTTTGCAAGCATAAACAATTCAAGAGATAAAGGGGAATAACACCAAACATGTGATAGGCATACGTGACAATTCCAACATCACTTGCATAATAAGCAGGTTATAACATATCACATGGTTTCAATACTAGCATGATGATAACTTGGCATAGTAATGTTTCCAACTTAGTTTAACATGATGATTTCAACCTTACATCATAGGCATAATAATCATTGCGGGCATAATAATAATTTTATTACAAACATGAAACATTAAAGGCATGGTAATTCTAATAGGCATAATGGATTCCAATTTAGTATTTTTAACATAATGATTCTCATCTAGCATTATAAACATAATGATTCCAACTTTTCATCATAACCTAGCGATTCCCAATTTAACATGATAGGTATATTAACATCACAGGCATAGTTTCATTAATATCATAGACATGGTTTAATTAGCATCATAGGCATGGTTTATTCAACATGAGGATTTCAATGAACATAATGATTCCATGGACATGTATTTGTTCAACTTGCAATAAAATTAAGCCCAAGTGATTCATAACAACATCAACATCATGATAAGTTTAACTTGCAACATTAACATAGCAATATTCCCAAATTTTGATTCAAAGTTAACCAATATAAACATGGATTAATAATAGTTCTTAAATCCGGTTTCAATTCATGTCCATGTTATTTTAGCGTTTTTGCCTAAAAAGTGACATAGAACTTACAATATGAAGCAAGCAATCCAAATCAAAACTTTAAATCAAATAGCCCCAAATCCGTTGTCTAAAGCGTCGTAGTTGTTGTAGCTTCTAGTTGTAGCCTACAAGAATCATCCTTCATCTTCTTTAATTTTTGTTCTTTGTATTTTTAATTTAGAGTTCTAGGTTTAATGGTGGCTGCATGAGTGCTAAAATGAAATAGTATGATTTAGGCTAGGTCTTAGGGTCTTTTTACAGTTGTAGGAAACTCATTTAGGCCATTAGATCAACCCCAGAGTCAATCCGGACCATCAAAACACATACCGGGCTTCAAAAATGGGTTCTGGGCCAAACCAGGCCGACCAGGTCGACCTGTACAGGGGGGGTCGATCTAGGGTCGACTCTAGGGTCGACCTGGCCTGGGAAGGTCGATTCTAGGGTCGACTCGGTTCTGTCTGCCAGAAAGTCTGCTGAAACTTGTTTTGGCCATATCTTGGTCATACGGACTCCGATTTTCGAAAACTCGGACTCTATTTCGCGTATTTTTTCGAGAGGAACGCAATGGTGAAGTCCATTTTACCTAATTCCTGATTCTTAAATTAATTATCCTTATTTTACTATCTTTTCCGTTACACACACCGTTACCGAACTAGTTTTTCTTCTCTTCCAAATATTAATTAATTCTTCTTATGCATCACCATTATTTACCTATCTAAAATTATTTTTATATATTTTATTTCATTTTTAATTATACCTTGATTTCTTGTTTTCACATGTTGTTAAAATTCGGGTTGTTACATTCTCCCCTCCTTAAAGGATTTCGTCCCCGAAATCTGCAAGTTAGGAAGAACGTATCCTACCATCCATCGTCCATCTACTCAAAGCATCATCCACAGGCAGTCATTGTCCTTAAAAGATTTCTAATGTTGTATGAACATATGCAGAAAGTGTGTGTATATGTTCCTTATCTAATGCAAATGATCTGGCCTGATTGATCTTCTCAAATGCAAAATATGTTTAGTGAAATGAATCCAATATGTATGCAAAAATTTTCCTATTATAATTCATAATTTCTATATGAGTGCTCAAACATTCAATCATATGCAACAACCAAATGATAGCACAACCAAGTTTCCAAAATAAACACTCATGCATATGCAAGTATGAAACTGTGACTGAGCCGATCTAGTGCCTAATGTGTATTCATGCATCCACGAGCAACCACTTGCGACCACTTGCAACCATTTTGCAATCATAACATGTTTCAATTACATGTTTACATCCAAAAAGATTCTACCTATGGTTCTCAAGATAGGATCGAGGAGATAAAAAGATAAAACAAAGCATCTAAAAAAAGAAGTTAAAGATGTACCCCCGGAAGGTCCGGTCTGCTTCTTAGGGCAGTCCTTGTTGATGTGTCCAGTCTCCCCCACAATGAAAACATTCATCTTGCTTTCTTTTCCTCTTTCTAAAATCCTTGGCTATGTGCCCTTCCGTACCACAGAAATTGCATTTCCTTTTATCACGTGAGTTGTCGTTCTTGCCTCCTTTCTCGGGGTCTACCTTCTTATTCTGAGAATCGTTGGGCTTGACCGCTTTCTTACCCTTCTTATCTTCCTCATACAGTAGGGCCATATCCACCAAGCTTTCAAAGGTCGCCCCCATGGGCACATGAGTTATGGCCAAACCATGTAGTGGCTCGTTCAAGCCTCGTGCAAAACGTAGCGCCTTTTTCTGAGGAGTGTTGACTAACTCTAATCCGAAGCGAGCAAGCTGATTGAAACGGTTCACATATTCTTTAACTGTCATATTTCCTTGTTTAAGGGCCAGAAACCGTTCCATTTGGAGACTCTCCTCTGCCGATGACAAGATCTTAAGCCCAAATCTCCCTCTAAAGTCCGCCCAAGTCTCAATAGGCCTTGTAGCGTTGGTGACTTCCCACCAATAAGAAGCTTCCTCTTTCATGAGCCACGCCGCCAACTGTACTTTCCTATTGTCCTCTACCTCAAAGATAACAAACAAATCTTCGGTTTCCTTCAACCAATTCCGTGCCTCAACAAAAGTCTCAGTTCCTAGGAAATCCTTTCCGCCCATGGACTTAAAGTCCTTGCATATCTTTGAAAACGCGGTTTCTCGCGGAGGTTGAGGAGGATGAGGAGGAGGATTGGCTGGGCTTGTCACATTAGCCCGAGCCTCGAGGAAACGACGGAACCAAGTGGGTATATTGACACCCTCGGGAAGATTAAGATCGTCGGCCATGATAAGCTGAAAACGAAAAAGGAAAAGATTCAAACGAGGAAACAAAGAGAGTGCTAATGGCTTTTTGGGGAATAGCCTTTTGAAATAAACCAACTTTTCTTGAAAAGTGCTTCTTTGTAAATGGTTTTGAAAAAAAGAAATTCAAAAGGTTT
This sequence comes from Allium sativum, assembly GCA_030737875.1. Classification (NCBI taxonomy): domain Eukaryota; kingdom Viridiplantae; phylum Streptophyta; class Magnoliopsida; order Asparagales; family Amaryllidaceae; genus Allium; species Allium sativum. Next base: position 395,382,787 of record CM060910.1, read on the forward strand.
TCAAAACTTTTTCCCAGTCTTGGTAACCTTCTGCTCTGATACCAAATGTAACACCCCACCTCCGCTAGGGTCACTCACAAAGGGAATGCACTAGTTTTGGAGGGGTATTATCGACATAACATCACAGAATTATCACAAGACAGAACATTAATAAAAAAAATTAAGTAAACAGCGGAAGAATTTATGAGCAAAACAGAACTTCATTTTATTCCAAAATAAACCATGTCTCTTACAAACATTTCAAATAACTTCATTACAACTGTCTTGTAATAATAGCCAAAGAAGCAATAACTTAAGAACAGAAAAACAGCTTATTCCCCAAGTGCAGTAAAAAGAAGCAGCCATAGCAAAGCGTACATGCTGAGCCAAAGTAAGTGATATCCAAGCTAAGAGCTAGTGTTTCCTCCCTGAGATCCTTGGGGGGGGGCGAAAGAAAAAAAGGCGAAAGGAAAAGGGTCAGTCATAAAGACTGAGTAAGTCCTAGTGACTTTCAGTGTAAAAACGGTTAAAACAACCTGTCATGTATGAACTGGAACTAAACTTAAGAATGGTGTCAAGGTGAACAAGATAGACTAAGGTGATCAGGATAAGTCAAGACAAGTCAAGTAAAGCGTCACATGTTCGAGATTCGTTGCATCGACTGTACTAGTATACTAAGCCCATATCACAAGTTAATCACGAAATAAATCCCACAGCCCAATATCATGAAATGACCCTGAAACGGGGTCTGAACCAAGTACGGGGTCCTACGGAGCGATTATCTAGTCGATCGACTCCCTACAAGTTCTAGCTCGTCAAGTGTCCGTGTCATACGGCTAATCACGAATGTAGTCACCTATGCTGGGTCCACCTTCGGGTGTATCAGCCCGTGTCAACCCCTGATACGATTCAAGATGCACAGATAAATCTACGGATACCCAGTGCCTGCCCCGGAATACGTGCACGACCGTAGTCCACCGAACCTACACTGGCATACCCCACTGCTGTCGTTCACCTCTTACAATCAACCCAGTAATCGTGCCCCACCCGGCCTAGCCCCAGGGTACCTTGATACATCTAGAGGGTTACTGCTGAGAAGGGTCGTGTCTAGGGTTTCGCCTAACAGATTAGGTCATGTAATTCATGACCTAACCCGCCTAACCGATTAAGTCATGTAATTCGTGACTTAATCCTTTTCCAGTCTAGTCGTGTCAAGATGGTTAAGTATGTCATTTAAATTCGTGACTTAACCCGCCTACGTGTCATGTCAAGTTGGCTAAGTGTTGTCATTTCAAGTTCGTGACTTAGCCCTACAAATCGTGTTCAAGTTGGTTAAGTTGTCTTTTCATGTTCATGACTTAACCTATATTGGCATTAATTGATTCGTTAATGCACCGAACCACTCACATTGGATCCTATTGTTCGTAGCCACTGGATTTGCCGGGCGGTTCCGGGCAGGTTTACGCTACGAACTCAACCCAACCTCGGGTTTCAAGCGCGATGTGACCAACTACCCACATTGGATCCTATTGTTTGTAGCAACTGGATTTGCCGGGCGGTTCCGGGCAGATTTACACTACAAACTCAACCCAACCTCGAGTTGGCCACTTTCTTGTTTTCTAAAGTCATGCCCATGTTCTTATCAGATTCGTGCTATTTTCATAGCATGTTCATATGTCAATTTTGTGCCTAACTAAGGCATGTTTCAAGTCAAGTTATGGCATGTTCAAGTCAAGTTTTCGTGCCATATTTCATGTTCTACTTATGCCAAATTTCACGGTTTATGATTATAATCAATTCAAGTTTTGCCTATTCTACCCAATCATATCCCCAACGTATATAAACGTACTTCGTTCGCAAGCATAAACAATTCAAGAGATAAAGGGGAATAACACCAAACATGTGATAGGCATACGTGACAATTCCAACATAACTTGCATAATAAGCAGGTTATAACATATCACATGGTTTCAATACTAGCATGATGATAACTTGGCATAGTAATGTTTCCAACTTAGTTTAACATGATGATTTCAACCTTACATCATAGGCATAATAATCATTGCGGGCATAATAATAATTTTATTACAAATATGAAACATTAAAGGCATGGTAATTCTAATAGGCATAATGGATTCCAATTTAGTATTTTTAACATAATGATTCTCATCTAGCATTATAAACATAATGATTCCAACTTTTCATCATAACCTAGCGATTCCCAATTTAACATGATAGGTATATTAACATCACATGCATAGTTTCATTAATATCATAGACATGGTTTAATTAGCATCATAGGCATGGTTTAATCAACATGAGGATTTCAATGAACATAATGATTCAATGGACATGTATTTGTTCAACTTGCAATAAAATTAAGCCCAAGTGATTCATAACAACATCAACATCATGATAAGTTTAACTTGCAACATTAACATAGCAATATTCCCAAATTTTGATTCAAAGTTAAACAATATAAACATGGATTAATAATAGTTCTTAAATCCGGTTTCAATTCATAGCATGTCCATGTTATTTTAGCGTTTTTGCCTAAAAAGTGACATAGAACTTACAATATGAGGCAAGAAATCCAAATCAAAACTTTAAATCAAATAGCCCCAAATCCGTTGTCTAAAGCGTCGTAGTTGTTGTAGCTTCTAGTTGTAGCCTTCAAGAATCATCCTTCATCTTCTTTAATTTTTGTTCTTTGTATTTTTAATTTAGAGTTCTAGGTTTAATGGCGGCTGCGTGAGTGCTAAAATGAAATAGTATGATTTAGGCTAGGTCTTAGGGTCTTTTTATAGTTGTAGGAAACTCATTTAGGCCATTAGATCAACCCCAGAGTCAATCCGGACCATCAAAACACATACCGGGCTTCAAAAATGGGTTCTGGGCCAAACCAGGCCGACCAGGTCGACCTGTACAGGGGGGTCGACTCTAGGGTCGACTCTAGGGTCGACCTGGCCTGGGGAGGTCGACTCTAGGGTCGACTCGGTTCTGTCTGCCAGAAAGTCTGCTGAAACTTGTTTTGGCCATATCTTGGTCATACGGACTCCGATTTTCGAAAACTCGGACTCTATTTCGCGTATTTTTTCGAGAGGAACGCAATGGTGAAGTCCATTTTACCTAATTCCTGATCTTAAATTAATTATCCTTATTTTACTATCTTTTCCGTTACATACACCGTTACTGAACTAATTTTTCTTCTCTTCCAAATATTAATTAATTCTTCTTATGCATCACCATTATTTACCTATCTAAAAATATTTTTATATATTTTATTTCATTTTTAATTATACCTTGATTTCTTGTTTTCACATGTTGTTAAAAGTCGGGTTGTTACAGATTCCCTAAATATTAACCCCGAAGGCCGAAACCAACATCAGATCAATACCCAGGAAACCACTCATCTTATCTATTTTCCAGTTAGTTTCTAATTTTATATATGATAAAGATGTAAATTTTACTGTTAAAATATTTCGTTCAACACATGACTAATCTCAACGGATGAGTACTGTCAACACATGAACCTTTATTTTATAATGATAGAGATGTAAATTTGATTGTTAAAATATTTCGTTCAACACATAACTAATCTCAACGGATGAGTACAATCAACACATGAACCTTTATTTTATAATGATAAAGATATAAATTTGATTGTTAAAATATTTCGTTCAACACATGACTAATCTCAACGGATGAGTACAGTCAACACATGAACCTTTATTTTATAATATTCTTTATTTTCTAAATTGGAATGAGGCCCAATCAATTACCATATAAAGTTAATTATATGGATTCCATACAACAAATGTATATAATAGCAACGATAAACAATCAACCATCATCCAAAGTGCACTACACTGTATAAGCATCAAATATAGATATCTAACGCTTGTAACAGCCTGTCGATCCATCGATCGACATACAACTAATTATTGGGATTAGTGTATGCCGTATTTTATCCCAACACCCGTGTGGGGTTTCAAACAATCAAACACAAATTTTATTTGTGCAATTGGGTGATGTGTAAAATTTATCGTCCCAATCAATGTCCTTCAAATAGGTGTACATAAACAAACCGTCCGGTTTGTAAATGAATATTTATTTATTCACATTCACGTTAAAAATTATATTTTTAACGACCAAATTATTTTATTCAACCTATGAATATTCTATTCAGTTCATTTATTAAATAAAATGATATCTTTATTTTTCTAACTTATTTTAGAAAATTTCGGCGGCATAACGGCACGATACTAGAAACGGGACAAGGCCTAGCCTTATCCCCGGTCTAGTGATGGCCCGCGCCACTCACACATCAATCAAGTCAATTTCCATTTCACCAAACAATTCAATTCAAACCGGATAATCTAACTAATCTATGCAACCAAACAAACAAGTCCATGGTCTGTGGACAGTAGTGTCGGGTGCTACTAAACACCGTCTGCATCCTAGTACATATATATAACTAGAAAAAGAAATTTAGAGTGAGAAGTTCTCACCGATAGCTATCCCAACTCCACGACACTTCAAATGTAGGGATTCATCACTGTTCTCGCCTTTTGTCTATTCCGTCATCTGTAGCCACTACATATATAAAAATCACATTTTTATATTGTTGCTATGTATATAAAAATTATATTTTTATACTACTATTATATAGATAAAAATTCTAATTTTACATTGCTATTATATAGATAAAAATTCTATTTCTATCTTTTCAAATATAAAGATTTAATTTTTATTTCATCACTATAAAAATCTCGTTTTTATTTCAATATATATATAATAAAAAACAGATTTTTATTTCGTTACCTATATAAAGATAATATTTTTATATTCTCAATCTTATTAAAATCATATTTTTATAATCTCTACTATATAAAGATTATATTTTTATAATCTCTATGATATAAAAATAATATTTTTCTTATTTCTACTATATAAAAATAATATTTTTGTCTCCTATATATTATATAAAAATCCTATTTTTAATATCTTAGAAAATCATACTTTTTGCTATTTATAGTTATAACCTTTTGCTATTCAAAAATATATAAATCTCGCCTTTGCCATCTAAAAAAATCTGGTTTTTTATACGATTTAAAAATCATATTTTTACTGCTTTAAAAACTGAAAATGAAAAATAAAAACAAATGGAAATAAAATAAGCACTTACAGCGACCTGTTGGAGGAAGGAATGGGGCTGAGGGGCGCTAAGGTGGTCGGGGTCGGACCACTTGCTGCGGCAACGGCAGCCTTCTTGGCTGAAGGCGGAAATGGTCACGATTAAATGGATTTAGAGGAGCCTGCGATTCCAATCAGAAGGGGAGGAGGAAGAGAGAGGGGTGCGGAGGAGCTTCAGGCGGGTGGTCAGGACAGGTGTCGGCGGTGGGACCTACTTCGGCTGGAGGCGTCAGGTTTTTTTAGGGATTCGGGGGTTTGGGGTTTGCTCTCGTCGAAGGGGAAGGAGGAGATGGTGGGGGAAGGGGTCACCGCGGCACTGGCGCTCGACGGCGGGAGGGGGGTCTCGCCTCTGGCGGCGCGGCTGAAGGGGGAGGGCACGGTATTTGATTCATTCAGGAAGGAGGCGGCTTTCTGATTGGAGGAATAGAAATGAACGGGGGAGGGGGTTAATGAATATATAAATTTTATTATTCATTTCATTTTTCCAAACCCTAAATGTTGACTTTTAATTCGAACACCTATCGAGACCCAACGACTGTTGCCCCTAGCTAATTACCCCCATTCCAAACACAATGGGATATGTATCGTAGGCTGATTCGGTCGTTTCGATCAGTTTTCGTCAAAATCAACATATAACTCTATATATTGAATTTGAACGCGCATTTCAATTTACTGGGGTCACATACTAAATCGAAAAATTCCCAGAAAATATTTTCTAGCTTCGTATTGACGATACGGTCCTAATAAAACTAGTTTCGTCGAATTCTGAGACCGTTTGAAAAATGGCCATTTCTCAGTCGATTAAAATCAACTAAAACTGGTCAAACGCGTTTTCCTTTGCTACGCTCACATATTGGTTCGAAAAATTATGAAATTTGGAATCTAGCAATAATTTGACATCACGGATCCAACAAAAGTGGTTTCGTTGAAATCCGAGGTCGTTTGCCAAATGGCTATTTTTAAGGGCCTGAATTCCATAGCGACTATTCAGAATATTCAACTGGACATATCTTTTTATCCCCGCTATGAAATTTTGATTTTTCAGATTCGTTGGAAAGATATTATCAAATAGATCCTATTATTTTTGGTTTCACTAAAATTCGGTTTATTTTGCACCCGGTACATTCAATTGAAGTTTGAAATCGAATTATCGAACTACCGCACCATTTTCAATTCCTTTTATAATTATAAATAATTATTTATATTCTAACGATGACGTATAAATATATTCATTATAAATATATTCAAAATAAATTTCTCGTCGATATTATTTAAAATAATCTATTTTAAATATTTCAAATTCATTAAAATTGCCAAAATAAAAATTTTAAACTGGCTCGCATTTCCGGGTTGTTACATAAGAGATTTTCTAAAATTGTTATTGTAGTCACAGGTTTTATGGGGAAGAGAAAGAATTGTTTACCAGTAGTTTAAATTTTACACAATACTTAAAACATAAAAATAGAGTTCCATTTTTCTTGATAAACAATAAGAAAAATCATGTGTCTAACGATGTTTTCAGCAAATCATTTGATTGCCACTTACACCACTAAATATGGCTATTTCTTTTATCAGGAAAACAAATATGAATAAAACTCATCTCATTGTTCCAGTACATTTACATGTATGCTATACTGGATTTTCCTTTGTGGCGTAGTTATGATTGTCTTCGTTTATCCCTTTTGTTATAATTCAAACTCAATAATTTAAACAGTGAACAAAATGTAGCATAGAATGGATACAAATGCATAACTCTCTTTAAATCTTTGTTTGTTTATGGAAAATAAACTCATTCCTAGCTGGCACTACAATCAAACAAGAATTATTTTTTATTATTTTTGATGCTAACGGCTACCGTTTCGAATATGGTCCAATATGCATGTAACAACCCGAATTTTTATAACATGTTAGAACCATAAATCAAGGCAGAATTAAATTTAAAATAAGAATCAAAGGAAACAGGTTACGCCATTCGTTCGTCTCGAAATTCTGCTTGGACAGGAGTCCAAGTTTTCAAAAAATGGATTCCATATGAGGGGGATATGACCCTTCGAAGTTTCAAAAAATTTCAGAATCGAAAATAGCTCGGAATTCGAATTTGAAATTCGAATTCAAACCCCAGCGCAGACTGGGTGGGAATTTTCCCGCCCAGGACCAGGTCGACCTGGGGATCGACACTATGGTCGACCTCCCTAGGGCCAGGTCGACCCTATGGTCGACCTGGGGGTCGACCTGCCTCCTGAAACCCAGTTTTTGAACCTGATGCATTCTGATGTATTTAGACTCGTTTCGTGACCAGATTCGTCCGCCTAATCCTATATAAACAACCTCCTAGCCTCATTCTCTTTTACACCATTCTTCTATAACCTTATGCTGCACAAATTCTTGATGGACAAGGCTTCTTTTAAATTAAATTAAAATAAAATAAAACGCGAAGACTATTTCTTAAAGACTACGACTAGGAATTGCATATTGGGGATTTGCTTCCACAATTAAATCAAGATTCAACGATTCAACAATTCGACGACTAGTTTATAGATTCAACTTCTGCATCTCAATTTCTTAGACCACGATCTGTAAGTTCAAGTTACTTTAGATTAAAACTATAAACTTAATATGGACATGTTATAAATTGGAATTAGACCTATGTATGATAATTGATTCATATCTATTCTTGTTCATCTTGGATCTTGACTTTTGGGAATATTGTTATGAAATTAATTTGGGCCTATTCATGTTGTAAATCAAATCCTTTCATGTCCATAATATTATCATAACTGTTATGTTGAATCAATTATTATTCACAAGTTTGGATTATCATCTTAATCATGACTATCACCTTAGTATACTAGATCTGTAATCCTAATGTTTTGGGACTATTATTCTATATGCTAGGGATGTTATAACCAATTATCTCAAGCTATATCATGCTAGATTTATCACCTTGTGCTCGTTCTTTTGCCTATCATTGTTTTGATGTCATTCCCTTTCATTTTGGATTTGGATTTACTTGTAATCTAGATCGATACATGTTTACATGCGATTGGAATACGATTTGGGTAGATTAGGCAAAACATAAATTGGTTATGAACATGAAACATGAACATTGTTATAACTTGAATCTCGATATGGACATGAAACTTTACACGAACTTGACATGAAACTTGAACATGGACATGACACTACAATGAACCTGAAAATGGCCAACTCAAGGTTGGGTTGAGTTTGCAGTGTAATTCTGCCCGGAACCGCTCGGCAAATCCAGTTACTGCAAAAAATAGGATCCAATGTGGGTAATTGGTCATATCGCGCTTGAAAACCCGAGGTCAGACTGAGTTGTGGTGTAAATCTGCCCGGAACCGCCTGGCATATCCAGTGACCACAACAACAGGTCTGATGTGAGAGGTTGGGGTGCATTAATGAATTAATGCCACATGATAGGGTTAAGTCATGAACATGAAAGACAACAATTAACCAACTTGACACATGATTCGTAGGGCTAAGTCATGAACTTGAACGACAACACTTTGCCAATTTGACATGACATGTAGGCGGGTTAAGTCACGAACTTGAATGACAACACTTAGCCTATTGGACAGAAACCCTAATTACGCGGTCCATTTCAGTAGTAACCCACTAGATGTATCATGGTACCCTGGAACTAGGCAGGGTGGGGCACGATTAATGGGCTGATTATAAGCGGCCAGAACGACGGCTGAGTTGGTGCGCCAGTGTAGGTTCAGGCAGACTATGACGTAGTCCAGAGTTGAAAAAGCAGGCATTGGGCATCAGTAGGTTTACCTGTGCATGCTTGATTCGTGTCGGTGGTTGGCACCCTAGGGCTTGATACACCCTATAGTGGACTAGCACAGGTGACTACATTCGTGATAAGGCCGTATGACACAAACACACGACGAGCTAGAACTTGTAATGAGCCGATCGATTAATGGATCGTTCCTTAGGACCCCGAAATGGGTCATTCATGATATTGGGGCAAGGGATCATTTCATGGTTAATATATGACATGGGCTTGGGATATTAGTACTGTTGGTGCAGCAAATCTTGAACATGCGATGCTATACTTGATTTACACTTGAATTATCATGTTATCTTAGTCTATCTTGCCCATCGTGACAGCCTTCTTATGTTTATTTTTCAGTTTATAGATGTCATGTTACCTTTACCTGTTTTTATGCTGAAAGTCACTAGGACTTACCAGTCTTTATGACTGACTCGTTTTCTTTTGCCTCTTTTTCTTTCGTTCCCCCCCAGGTTCTCAAGGAGGAAACTCTTGCGCTTAGCTTGGATTTCTCTTGCTTTCGGTTCAGCTCATGTACGGCTTGATCATGAGCAATGCTATGGCTGCATTTCTGCTACCTTTGGGGAATTAAGCTACTTTTGTTGTTTTAAGTTTATGCTTCTTTGTTTATGCAAGACAGAATTTGTTGTAATGGAGAATAATGACTTTGGCTATTTGGTACTTTGGATGTAAGAAGGCTTTGACTATTTTGAAAGTAATGAAATTTGTCTTTTGATTCTCCCGCTGTTTTAGTTATGTTCTGTCTTGTAATATTTCCGTGTTTGTTTACCTCGATAACGCTCCTCTAAAACTAGTGCATTCCCTTTGTGAGTGACCCTAGCGGAGGTGGGGTGTTACACTTGGTATCAGAGCAGAAGGTTTCCAGACTGGGCAAAAGTTTTTAAAACCTTCTAAAACTATTTTCAAAACCATTTACAAAGAAGCATTTTTTTTAGAAAAGTCTTGTTTTATTTAAAGGTTATTCCCCAAAAGCCATTAACTATCCTTTGTTTCCTCGTTTTGAATCTCCTCTTTTTCATTTCAGCATGTCTGGGAATCTTAACCTTCCAGAGGGCGTGCCAATACCTGGCTGGTTCAGGTGGTACTTAGAGGCTAGGGCCGACGATGTAGACCTAGCAGATATTCCTCCTCCAGCTGCAGCGGTTCCTCCTCCTCCCCCTCCTCGTGCAATTGCTTTCTCAAAGATCTGTAGAGATTTTAGGGCCATGGGTGGAAAGGATTTCAAGGGAACTGAATCATTCGTAGAAGCGAGGAACTGGCTCAAAGAAACTGAGGATCTGTTCGTTATCTTCGAGGTAGACGATAGGCAGAAGGTACAGTTGGCGGTATGGTTACTCAAAGACGAAGCTTCCTATTGGTGGGAAGTCAATAACGCTGAGAGTCCGGTTGAAACATGGATGGATTTTAGAATAAGGTTTGAGATGAAATTCCTCTCACAAGCTGAACGAAGTCTACAGCTGGAAAAGTTCTTATCTCTTAAGAAAGGAAGAATGAGGGTCAAGAGTACGTCAATCAATTCAATCAGCTGGCCCAATTTGGACTGGACTTAGTGAATACCCCTCATAAGAAGGCTCTCTGTTTTGTCAAGGGATTGAATGAGCCACTTCACACCTTGGCTATGACCCACATACCTATGGGGGCTACTTACGAAAAGTTAGTAGACATGGCACTCTTAAATGAAGAAGACAAGAATGGCAAGAAGTAGGCTAAGGCGAATGAGTCTCAAAACAAAAAGGTAGACTCCGAAAAAGGAGGAAAGAACAACAACAACAATAATGACAACAAGTCACGTGATAAAAGAAAATGCGAATTCTGTGGTATTGATGGGCATATAGTCCAGGATTGTAGAAAGAAGAAGAAGAAGATGGGAAGCATGCTTTCAGTGTGGTGATACTGGACATATCAGCAAGAATTGCCCTAAAAAGCAAGGGCAAGGCCCGCAAGCAGGACCTTCTGGGGGTACATCTTTAGCTTCTTCTCCTAGATGCTTTGTTTTATCTTGCTTATCTTCTCAATCCTATCTTGAGAACCTTAGGTAGAACCCTTTTGGATGTAAACATGTGATTGAAACATGTTATGGTTGATGATTGCAAGTGGTTGATCGTGGTTGTATAACACACATTAGGCACTATATCGGCTCAGTCACATACTTCATATTGCACATGCATGGGTGCTTATACTTGTATATAGATGGAAATTTGATATGTTATTATATGGATGTTGCATATGGATGAATGTTTTTGCACTCATGTAGAGATTATAAAGTATGTTAAGAATTTGCATACATGTTGGACTCATTACACTAACATATTTTGCATTAAGGAGGTTTACTGAATCAGTTCCACCTGATCTTTTGCATTAGATAAGTACATATACACACACTCTGGCATAATTTCATACAGCATTAGAAATCTTTTAGGGACATTGGTTGCTTGTGGATGACGGTTGAGTAGATGGTTGATTGGATGTTAGGATGCATTCTTCTTAACTTGAAGATTTCAGGGACGAAATCCTTTAAGGAGGGGAGAATGTAACAACCTTAATTTTTATAACATGTTAGAACCATAAATCAAGGCAGAATTAAATTTAAAATAAGAATCAAGGGAAACGGGTTGGGCCATTGCGTTCATCTCGAAATTATGCATGGAAATGAGTATGAGCTTTCAAAAAACAGATTCCGTATGAGGGAGATATGACCCTCCGAAGTTTCAGGAATTTTCAGAATCGAAAATAGCTCGAAATTCGAATTCAAACCCCAGCGCAGACTGGGTGGGAATTTTCCCGCCCAAGACCAGGTCGACCTGGGGGTCGACACTATGGTCGACCTCCCAGGGGCCAGGTCGACCTGCCTCCCGAAACCCAGTTTTTGAACCTGATGCATTCTAATGTATTTAGACTCGTTTCGTGACCAGATTCGTCCGCCTAATCCTATATAAACAGCCTTCTAGCCCCATTCTCTTTACACCATTCTTCTCTTACCTTATGTTGCACAAATTCTTGATGGACATGGCTTCTTTTACATTAAATTAAATTAAAATAAAACGCGAAGACTATTTCTTGAAGACTACGGCTAGGAATTGCATATTGGGGATTTGCTTCTACAATCAAATCAAGATTCAACGATTCAACAATTCAACGACTAATATATAGATTCAATTTCTGCATCTCAATTTCTTAGGCGATGATCGGTAAGTTCAAGTTACTTTTAGATTAAAACTATAAACTTAATATGGACACGTTATAAATTGGAATTGGACCTATGTATGATAATTGATTCATATCTATTCTTGTTCATCTTGGATCTTGACTTTTGGGAATATTGTTATGAAATTAATTTGGGCCTATTCATGTTGTAAATCAAATCCTTTCACGTCCATAATATTATCAAGCCTGTGATGTTGAATCAGTTATTATTCACAAGTTTGGATTATCACCTTAATCATGACTATCACCTTAGTATGCTAGATCTGTAATCCTAATGTTTTGGCACTATTATTCTATATGCCAGGGATGTTATAACCAATTTTCTCAAGCTATATCATGCTAGATTTATCACCTTATGCACGTTCTTTTGCCTATCATAGTTTTGATGTCATTCCCTTTCATTTTGGATTTGGATTTACTTGTAATCTCACGTATACGTGCGATGGGAATACGATTTGGGTAGATTAGGCAAAACATAAATTGGTTATGAACATGAAACATGAACATTGTTATAACTTGAATCTGGATATGGATATGAAACTTGCCATGAAACTTTACACAAACTTGACATGAAACTTGAACATGGACAAGACACTAGAATGAACCTGAAAATGGCCAACTCGAGGTTGGGTTGAGTTTGCAGTGTAATTCTGCCCGGAACCGCCCGACAAATCTAGTTACTGCAAACAATAGGATCCAATGTGGGTAGTTGGTCATATCGCGCTTGAAAACCCGAGGTCAGACTGAGTTGTGGTGTAAATCTGCCCGGAATCGCCCGGCATATCTAGTGACCACAACAACATGTCTGATGTGAGAGCTTTGGGTGCATTAATGAATTAATGCCACATGATAGGGTTAAGTCATGAACATGAAAGACAACACTTAACCAACTTGACACATGATTCGTAGGGCTAAGCCATGAACTTGAACGACAACACTTAGCCAATTGGTTATGACATGTAGGCGGGTTAAGTCACGAACTTGAATGCCAACACTTAACCTATTGGACGGAAACCCTAGTTACGCGGTCCATTTCAGCAGTAACCCACTAGATGTATCATGGCACCCTGGAACTAGGCAAGGTGGGGCACAATTACTGGGCTGATTATAAGCGATCAGAACGATGGCTGAGATAGTGCGCCTGTGTAGGTTCAGTCAGACTATGGTCGTGCACATAATCCGGAGTTGAAAAAGCAGGCACTGGGCATCAGTAGGTTTACCTGTGCATGCTTGATTCGTGTCGGTGGTTGGCACCCTAGGGCTTGATACACCCTACGGTGGACCTAGCACAGGTGACTACATTCGTGATAGGGCCGTATGACACAGACAAACGATGAGCTAGAATTTGTAGGGAGCCGATCGATTAATGGATCGTTCCGTAGGACCCCGAAATGGGTCATTCATGATATTGAGCCAAGGGATCATTTCATGGTTAATATATGACATGGGTTTGGGATACTAGTACCGTTGGTGTAGCGAATCTTGAGCATGTGATGCTATACTTGATTTACACTTGAATTATCATGCTATCTTAGCCTAGCAACCCTTCTTGACATCCTTCTTATGTTTACTTTCATTTTATACATGTCATGTTACCTTTACCTGTTTTTATGCTGAAAGTCACTAGGAGTTACTAGTCTTTATGACTGACCCATTTTCTTTCGCCTCTTTTTCTTTCGTTCCCTCCCCCCCCCCACGTTCTCAGGAGGAAACTCTAGCACTTAGCTTGGATATTTCTTGCTTTCGGTTCAGCTCATGTACGGCTTTATCACGAGCTATGCTATGGCTGCATTTCTGCTACCTTTGGGGAATTAAGCTACTTTTGTTGTTTTAAGTTTATGCTTCTTTATTTATGAAGGACAAAATTTTTTGTAATGGAGAATAATGACTTTGGCTATTTGGTACTTTGGATGTAAGAAGGCTTTGACTATTTTGAAAGTAATGAAATTTATCTTGTGATTCTTCTGCTGTTTTATTTATGTTTTGTCTTGTAATATTTCCATGTTTGTTTACCTCAATAATGCTCCTCCAAAACTAGTGCATTCCCTTTGTGAGTGACCCTAGCGGAGGTGGGGTGTTACAATGCAAGTGATAACTGTCAGCATACCGTTCAGTTCAAATAATTCACTAAGTGTAAATTCAGTAATTTAACCAGTATAGGAACCAAGACCCAATATATTGTTTTGTCAAAGAAATGTAACCGCAGCTTTTATAAAATTCAGGTAAAACAAATGTATTTCCAGTCCCTAACCTATGCAGGCAACATGTACTGGCCATATAGAATCATTCTATTTCAAGCATGTATTCTTGCACAATAGGATACAGGAACACTGAAGGCAAAGATGAATTTCAACACGAGTTTTAACAAGGCAAAGTGCTGCTGCATATATAAGTCTAAACAAGGCAATAACATGATCAATTATAAGGAAATATACAGTAGGGTATAGTTTGGATACATGTTAGCATGCAAGAAGATGAAGGTAGATTTTATTTCATTATTAACTAAAACTGGTAACAAATTCTACTTGCAAAAGCAATGTATTAGATCAGCAGTGAATACTACAGTTCCGCCAGTGAATACTTGGAGTCATCCCAAATTAATAATGTATCCAATTCAAGTTCAGTAGGTGTTTATATATAGGTATAGGGGATGACTTAAAACTGTTTCAATTTTCCTCAAAACAACAAATATTATCCAACATAGGACAAGGCCAGGAAGAATGACTTAAACTGTTTCTGTTTTATACTGAAGAAAGATTTAGCTAAATATAACATACTCAAAAACATATGTACACGTACATAGGTCTGCTACATATATAATCAATAATATGTTTAAAGGAGTAAAAGGATTTTACTCGCTATATGTCTACTATTTTTTCCTTCCAGAATTCTACAAAAACAGTTTTAGGCAAATCATAGAATTTTTCTTCTAGAAATCATAAGCTGTAAACATGTGAATTCAGAGTTCATAGTATACAAGACTGTCAGGTATATATGTTCAAAGTGGAACAGTAAAGGGGGCACAGGCTCAATTCCAATAGGAAATGAACAATCTTGACATAGGGTTTAAGCAAATTGGAAGTGTAAGGATTTCAAGTATGTTGGATAATAAGTTCAGACAACATATATGTAACTTCAAGTCTGCATAAGTTTCAGGTTTCACCATTAGTAATTGAAATCAGTCCAATGCCAAATATGCAAACACTGTAAAATCTGGAAACCCTATTCATAATTTAACCAGGATTAAGATAGACAACTTAAATATGGATTTGGATAGCCACTTCATGCTTATATATAGTCATACATAGTTGTATGTATATAACAAAACATCGGGGAGGAAATTCAATGGTCGGTTGAATGGCTGGGACTCAACCCGACCAGAGTACCTATATGCTCTTATGACATATGCATATACACATACAGTTAGGGAATGTTGGTCAATACTTCATTAGCTACAGCAAAATGACAATACCTAAGCCTAAATGAATTCGAGTAAATCCAAAAGGCAGTCACACCATCGAAATCACCAATTTAGTTTAAATCGAAGTCAATCACTTGAAATAAGATTTAATCATGAGTGAGATGCTCACCGAAACGCAATTGAAAGAAGACGACAACAACGGGAAGAAAGGAAACAACTTTTCAGGCTTAGCATTGGTGAAACAACTGACGAACGCTGTTACAGTGGAGCAAACTTGGCCTCGCATCGCTCGCCGTATGCAGATGTCACCAGAACTCGTCAGGGTAATTGGATCTGAAGGCGGCGCTCACGTGTTTGAACGAGGGGAAATGATGGTGGTTCTGCTGTGATTTGTGGTGCTGCGAATTGTTTGATTTGGAGATTTTCCTTTTTGCTGAGAAAAATAGGAGGAGGTGGTGGAAATATAAAGGGTGGAAACAAGCTTCCCGAAGAAGCCATGGGATAGGGATAAGAACGAAGTAGTTTTCAATAGGTATATGATAGTGTTGTGTTTTCAGAAGTAGGTTATGGGCTCGATGAAGATATATCTGAGAAAGGTAATATTTGAGATAGGTTGTAACGAAGTTAAATTTTAACCTTTACCGCGAAATGTCGTTGAACGCCGGAAATTCGTACTGCCAACACTTCCAAATGCTTATAAGTACATTTTTGTCTTTGCATTCTAAATTAAATAAAATTAATTTGGTCGTAATCCAACTCCTTTGTATACGAAGTTATTTTTATTTTTATTTTATTATTTATTAGGCACCGATTTAATTCCGTTTGTCCCTAAAATAACTTCGTTTAATTCCAAATTTGAAAGGTCAAACATGAATTCTTTTATATACACAAATACACACAAATCCAAGCCGATTTTCATATATCTAAACAAATAAAGTACCCCAATTTATTTAACGTTTATTTTATTATTTTTCATTTTACCATTTCAATCTTCCAATCGAATTTCCAATCCAATTCAAATATCCAACCAAATTCAATTCAAATATTTAATAATTAATATTTGATTCTCAACCAACCATTCTAAATTAAATATTGATTTTCATTCATATACACAAGAAAATATATTTGATTTTTAATTTCCAACCCCCGTATCAAAATAAAAAATTATTTTAAATAATTAAATATCTAATTAATTCCTTACTTATAATCGTCGAAATTCCTGGGACGTTACAAGTACAAAAGCCGAATGTCGAAGCATTGCTAGTGCAACAACATAAATTATATGGCTACAGTCACTACTAAAGGAGCTGCAATTAAATACTAATGAAAAAGCTACAATATGGTGTGATAATCAAAGTTCAATTTATATGACTGCAAATCCTATTCAACATGGAAGGACTAAACACATCAAGACTGACATTTATTTCATTCGTGAGCAAGTCGGTAAAGGGAAATTGCAAGTAAACTATATGCCATCATACCATCAACGTGCTGACATCCTCACCAAGGAACTATCAGCAAGAAATTTTTGTCGCCATCGAGAAGATCTAAAGATTTAAGACTTGAATTCATTCAGATCTCCCCTTACGGAAACATAATGCACTGATCTACCCGTCGTGCACACTACTTCACATCTGACAGCCACAACAAAGTGATCTCTGCTCTACAGCTTTGCATTGAAGAAATAGAGCCAATACAACTTCATATGTTAGACATTATGAAGACCAAAGATACAATCTTTGTGCAAGACGAAAGCTTATTGAAGAAGCCACCACCATTTTTCTTAGCAATTTAGGGTTATGAATGAAACCCTAACCCTAAATTGAGAGGGCTAATTAAAGGAAATGAGTATCGACTTACACTATGAAGACTAAACACAGATGGATATATGAAGGCAGCCACATCACTTTATTTCTTTTATTATGTAATTAGGCTTTGGCCTATATCTGTAAATACATATTATATATATAGTGTTAGACTGTATGCCCTGTATCAATCGATTCCTCATTAAAATACAATTGCAAATTTATTTCTGTGTGAATACAAATTATTCATTTTTCTCCACAATCATAATCCATTAGTTCTCTCTATCAAAATTGTGGAACCATATCATTTCAATAATTTTGTTCTTCAATAATTTTGTTCACTGTATGTTGCATATGTTTAATCATTTTAGCAGACTTCTATCGGTATGAAATTGATCAATCTGTGGTGTGGAAATCCGCTTATGTTTCTTTCTTTATAGACGATTGGTTTTCTTGATCCTGGAATGGCTCTTCTTGGGTGAAATAAAGCGTGAAGTCCATTTATAGCTTTAGGTTGGCTTACATATTCTAGTGGTTTACACTCCTTTAGCCTTTCCAGTTTCTTGGTTAATTTTTAGGCAAGTTCATTTTCATTACCTCATAAACTGCATTAAAAAATAATATAACTTCCACTATGTTTTCTTTCTTTCTTTTCTTAAGAAAATAGATCCCCAATATAGGTGTAATGTTGTTTTACACGGTAACTAGCTTTAACTTGTACTTATTGTAACCATTTAACTGTCATGATAATATGTTGTTTTACATGGTAACTAGCTCCGCAATATGTTATAGTTTTTCCTTTCTTCAACTTATTTCTTTTTTAATATTTGAAACCATATCCACTCACTAAAAAGAACACAGTATTTAGTGACGGTAAAAAACCGTTGGCGGCCGTCGCTAGCTGTTGCAATCTAAGTCGTCGCACTGACAACGTGAAAAGCGACGACTCCGTCGCTCATTAAGCAACGGCTTGCAATGAGAACTTGTCCACGTGGCATCATAGGTGGCAGGTAGTTTGTTTCCCGGGGAGCCATTACAAAGCATTGCAAACCATTGCAATTTAGTCATCGCTAGCCGTCGCAAATCTGGAACCTGTAAGCCGTTGCTAGCTGTCACGAGCCATCACAAATCTGGAACATTTTTGTTGCACTACAAAGCTATTTCCTTTCCCTCAATCCACAATACTATAATCAATATCACCAATTCACCTATATCGTTCCAAAATAATCAACACTCGCTATCATTCAATTAATTCACCGATAATCAATTCACCAAACCATAATATATACCAAATGCATAACATAACATCATAATATATCCAAAACATCACTAAATTCATAACACCATCATGATATACCATCGACATATATACAAAACACAACTAAATCCATACCACCATCATAATATATCATTGTACGTGCATTATACATATAAAAAACCAAGTATGTGTACTAATAGAATATGTACATACTCAAGCATAAGAACAACTAAACTACTCGTCGTCTGTAATAACCCAAATTTTTATATAATTAATTTATGGATTAATTAATTAAGGAAGAAAATTCAAAAGTGCAGAAGAAAATGTAGAAAAGCAATAATGTAAAGAAATGCATGTGACAAATTAAAGGTAAGAAGATTAACATATTAGTACGTGCGTTAAATAAGGAGATTCAACGCAATAATGCATAAGGTAAAAGTATTAAATAAATAGATGCATATATGTACATATGTGCAATTATGTTTTAAAGATACAAATTTAAAAATGTGTGAGTACAAAAGGAATCAATACATGCAATAAATTGATTGCAACAAAAGAAAGAAAAACATTGATTTGTAGATATATTTAAAATGACATTGATTAGAAAACAAGTAATTTGTCATTTATGTTCGATTGATTGTCATTTATGTTTATTTGATGATAATTTGGGAAACCATGTAATTAATCTTAATTTGTATGAATACTTATGCTAATTTATCACTTATGTCAATTAACATTAAAGAGAATATGATAATTTGTCACTTATGTTAATTGACAATAAAGAAAAAGGAGCGCATAAAAAAATAAAAAGATTCGCAAAGTAATGTGTGCATTAAAAAGAAAAAAATAATAAAAATATATATAGAATATATATATATATATATATATATACGACGTTTAAGCATCATGTGGCGCACGTGGCACACTTTTGTTGGTCAAGGATTGTTATTTTGAACGTGGCCTTCTCTGATTGGCCTGGTGACGAATTCTGATGTATTAGGGCTTATGTCCCGTGCTGTGATTGGCTAAGTGACACATCTCTTTGGTTTGGATGGTTGTGATTACTCCTAGATTTATCTAAAGGCCAGAATTAATCTTACACTCTTATAAAATCACATCTAACCTAAACCCTAAATCAAAACAAAAATCATTCTCAAGCTGCCATGCTGCTATAACTAGACAGAGCAAGCTTCTCTTATTCAATGAATTAAAACTTAGGATGGTGGAAAAATGATTCTTCATTCTCTTCTTTAATCCGTTCATAGTGAGTACAACTTCTATAACAAGATAATTGTTGAACGTAATTGCGATGGGTTTATAAGTTGGACTATATGAATATGACTAATTACTTATTCTTGATTAAAACCCATTTATGATGTTAATTCATGTATCTAAATGTGTATGCTCGATTAGATTCATTTTATGATGTTGTTGTATGCAAGTTTGTACGCAAATCATATGCAAGTTTATATGTAAATCATGTGATATTAGTCTACATGTCTAATTACATATGCAAGTTTATATGCAAGTTTGTATGCAAATCATATGCAAATTTATGTGAAAATCATATTCATACATGCAAGTTCATATTTATATGTTTGGATCTATGCAAGTCATATTTTATATGATTAGATCCATGCCAGTTCATATGTTTATGCAAATTCATATTTTATATGTCTATTGCTTATGCAAGTCATTGATTATGCAAATTTATGTCAATGTAAATTATGATCATGCAAGTTTATGATCCATGATAGTCTATTTCATATGTTAATTTAGATCTAATTTGTTATGCAAGTCCATATGTTAATTTAGATCTAATTTGTTATGCAAGTCCGCATGTTAATTTAGATCTAATTTGTTATGCAAGTCCATATGTTAATTTAGATCTAATTTGTTATGCAAGTCCATATGATAATTTAGATCTAATTTGTTGTGCAAGTCCATATGTTAATCTAGGTCTAATTTGTTATGCAAGTCCATATGCTAAATTAGATCTAATTTGTTATGGAAGTTCATATATTAATTTAGATCTAATTTGTTATGCAAGTTCATATGTTAATTTAGATCTAACTTGTTATGAAAGTTCATGTGTTAATTTAGATCTATTTTGTTATGCAAGTTCATAAATGGGATCTTTTTTATATGCCAGTTATGTTCATAATTGGATCTATATTATTTTATGCCAGTTTGGATGTTATACATCTCTTTCTTTCCCTTTTTCTTATGAGTTAGGCTAATTGCGAGCCTAACGTATTATATGAATCATACGAACGATTGACGTTGGGAAACAGTTGAGAAACATTAAATATTGGACATTATGTAATTGGCATAAAATGGGTTGTAATCATATAATTAATTTTGGGCATATCTAGTAAATGTGGCATAACTTGAATTGACCACACTTATGGATAATTTACATATAAATTTAGACTTGGACATAAATGGTAAATATGTAAATTGGTTAAAAGATGAACATGCCTAACCCGAGGTTAGATTGAGTTGCGGTGTAAGACTGCCCAGAACCGCCTGGCACATCCAGCGACCGCAACAACACAGATCTAATGTGAGAGGTTAGCGCATTAAGCCCAAAACCCGAGGTAAGAATGAGTCTGTGGTAGAAGTCTGCCCGGAACTGCCCGACGCATCCAGCAACCGCAAACAACAGTTCTAATGTGGGAGGTTGGTGCATTAATAAATTAATTAATGCCAATACAACATGTTAATTAGATAAGTGGGTGGGGTTAAGTAAATTGAGAGCACTTAACCAATACAATCAGTTAATTAGATAAGTGGGTGTGCTTAAGTAAATTGAGAACACTTAACTAATACAACATGTTAATTAGATAAGTGGGCGAGATTAAGTAAATTGAGAACACTTAACTAATACAACATGTTAATTAGACAAGTGGGTGGGGTTAAGTAAATTTAAAACACTTAAGCAATATAACATGATGAATGAATAGAGTTAAGTTAATTAGAAACACTTAACCAATACAACATGATGTGTGGGTGGGTTAAGTTAACATGAATGGACAATACTTAACCAATATTACATGAACAAAGGGGATAGGGTTAAGGCAAGCTTAACCAATAATACATATTGATTTGATAAGTAGGAGGGTTAAGTAAACCTTGGGTAGGTGGGTAATATTAGTGTATATAGGCCCATAAACTTAACCGTTAAATAAACATGTTTGAATCAGTGGGAGGGTTAAGTACATCTCATGTAGGTGGTAATATTCGCATATATAAGCCCACAAACTTAACCAGTAGGAAACCCTAGTAATAGGGACCCATTTCAGCAGTAACCCATATATATTTATCATGGTATCCTGAACTAGGCAGAGTGGGGCAGATTACAGGGCTGATTATAAGCAGTCAAAATAGCGACGGATGGTGTGGCAGTGTAGTTTCCGGCAGAGTATGGGCGTGCACGTGCTCTGGAGTCGAAAAAGCAAGCACTGGGCATCAATAGTATACACTGTGCATCTTGAATTGTGTCGGGTTGTCATCATAGGGATTGATACCCCCTACGGTGGGACCAACACATGTATCTACATACAAGCGGGGCCGAATGACACAAGTAAACAAGCGGGGCCGAATGACACAAGTAAACAAGCGGGGACAAATGACACGATTAATAAATACATGCGAGTTTGGGAGTTGATCGATTAAGCGATAAGGGGGTAGTGTGGGGACATCTAGTATTTAGTATGGGCAAGTAAGGATTGTATGGGGTGAATACCTCTTACTAGATGTTACGCTTGAGGACTACCAATTACAAGGTGGGGATCAACTTTCAGTATGGAACTAGTAACGGTGCGGTGAAATTAGCATTGGTGCAGTGTAGTAATTATCCTTTAGTGATTAGAAGCGCGATCAACGTTATCTTATTCATCCTGCTTACCTTGTCATGCATATTTATGTATAGTCATTTCTTACTTTTCAGTTTATGTTCTTATCCTGTTACTTCAATGATTATATTGTTAAAGTCACTGGACTCACCAGACTTATGTCTGACCTAGTTTATTTTCGCCTCTTTTCTTCCGTCCTCCCCCCTAAGTTTTTAGTGAGGAAACACTCAAGCTTAGTTCGGATATCCCTTTTTCCAGCTTGAAGTTGAAAGATGAATTGCTTGGCTTTGATTCAGCTTATCTATGGCATTTTCGTTGGGGATTACAGTTTTAATATTAAGTACTCTAAAGGTTTTGTACAAGACTGATATTATTTACTTGGTTTTGGTATTTGGAAATGTAATCAAACTTATTTTTGTTTCCGCTGCAATAAAGTTATAGAAATTTTCAAGTACTACTTT
Source organism: Allium sativum (assembly GCA_030737875.1). Taxonomy (NCBI): domain Eukaryota; kingdom Viridiplantae; phylum Streptophyta; class Magnoliopsida; order Asparagales; family Amaryllidaceae; genus Allium; species Allium sativum. The sequence continues at coordinate 395,405,788 of CM060910.1, forward strand.
CTCTGTCTTGTAATATTCCTTTTGGTTTACTTATAATACTCCACAAAACTTAATGCATTCCCTTTGTGAGTGACATTAACGGACGTGGGGTGTTACACTTGGTATCAGAGCCGAAGGTTACCATATTAGATGAAAGTCTTTAAAAACTATTTTCAAAAAGGTCTTAAAAGGAAGTTTTTCAAAAGGAAAGTTTATTTTGAAAAACATAATCCCCAAAAGCCATATATCTTTGTTCCGATTCTTTGTTTCGAATTCCTTCCTCCTTCCCTTTTGAATATCTTCCTCCGCGTATAGATGCCTTTTCTAAGAAGTGTAAGGGCTTCCATGCGGAAAATCGCTTCATGGGACTGAGATGTTTATCGAGGCTAGAAGTTGGCTCAACGAAGTGGAGGACTTGTTGGTACCTTTGAGATAGACGATGGGAGGAAGGTTCAACCAGCTGCTTGGTTAATGAAGGATGAAGCTTCATTTGGTGGGAGGTCACGAATGGAGAACGTGCAGGGGATACATGGATAGGACACATGATAAGAAAGAGGATCCAAAGGAAGGCGGTAAGGATAACAAGGGCCAAGAGAAAAATGAAGTACCACAATTGTGAAATACCTGGCCACTTAAAGAAAGATGTTAGAAAGAAGAAGAAGAAGACTAGTTGCTATCATTATGGAGAGACAGGACATCTTATCAGGTTTGTCTAAAGAGGCAAGGGCAAGGGTAAGGACAAAGTATAGGATCTTCGGAAGGGCAGGTTGTGTTCTCATGGTCATTATATCGGAAAGAGGTAGGAAATTTTGGTTGAAGATTTGATTTCTTTTTCCTAGAACTCTTTTCTACTTTTGCGCTTCGCACTCGTTTGTATCTGCTTCGATAGTTGAAACACTGCACCTAAATACTAGTCTAGTTATGGATCCCATTATAGTCTCAAATCCTATTAGTGGTTCAGCTCACTTATCTATGGTTTGTCGGGATTTGAGAGTGTCTATCTTGGGCGTTGGGCTTGAATGCAATGCCTTCGTTCTTGGTTTCGCAGGCTATAGCTTGATTCTAGGAATGGATTGGCTAGCCAGGCATGGTGCCATCCTAGACTGTGAAAAGAGGGTAGTTAGACTGTTGACTCGTTGTGGAAAGATGCTTGATATTTCCTGTGACCTTATAGGTTCAGTGGTGCTTAGCTACCTAGAATCTCTTGACGCATTCATCGATGAATTAAATTTGTTCATGTGGTCCTTGAGATTGATGATGTCTTTGATGAATTTCAGGGTTTACACTCGAGGCGTGAGATAGATTTTGCGTATCATGAGACGAGAGCTTGAGGAAGACAATCCTTGAAGAAGTGTTTACATGATACCGCATAATTAGTGGAGCTGAGCATGCTTAGGGAAATGGAAGTGTAGCAAGATGCCACGATTAGATGAGCTCCTACATGCATCCATGGATCGGAGGTAAAGAATTTACACAACCGAGTGGTCAAGTGGTTAAAGTCCAATGGGGAAATGATCAAGGAGACGTGACTTGGACACAGAAGACAAGATGCATATGCTGTACCCTTTCCTTTTGGACGGTATGTTCTTAACTTCTCCTTTTTCAATCGCTTTGTTTGTACTTGTTCTATCGTTCAGTATGTCCTCTCGATTACATCTTCGATCTTTAGGTAGGAAAATCATATGGTTGTAAACATGTGTTTGAGACATGTTATGTTTGATGGATGCAAGTGGATGCAAGTGTTTGCTAGTGGTTGCTCGTGGATGCATTTACACACACACATTAGCCACTAGACCGGCTCAATCACTTTCATATTGCATATGAATAAGTGTGCATAATTAATTTGATGGATGTATATTGAATGTGTTATCATTTGGATGTTGCATTTGAATGAATGATTGTGCACGCATGTAAAAATGATATGTATCATTAGGATTCTTTTGCATACATAATGGACACATGGCACTATCATGAATTGCATTAAGGAGGTCGACTGAGTCAGCAGATCGCCCGATTTTGCATTAGAATAGGAACATATACACACACTTTTGCATATGTTCATTAAAGCATTAGAAATCTTTTAAGGACAATGGATGTCTATGATTAATGGATGAGTAGATGGATGATGGATGGTATGATGGTAACATTCTTCTTAACTTGGAGATTTCGGGGACGGAATCCTTTAAGGAGGAAAGAATGTAAAAAAACCCAAATTTTCATATAATTAATTTATGGATTAATTAATTAAGGAAGAAAATTCAAAAGTACGCAAGAAAATGTAGGGAAGTATTCATGTAAAGAAATGCATGTGAGAAATTAAAGGTAAGAAGATTAACATATTAGTACGTGCGTTAAGTAAGGAGATTTAACGCAATAATGCATACAGTAAAAGTGTTAAATAAATAGATGCATATATGCACATATGTGCAATTATGTTATAAAGATACAAATTTAAAAATGTGTGAGTATAGAAGGAATCAATACATGCAATAAATTGATTCCAACAAAAGAAAGAAAAACATTGATTTGTAGATATGTTTAATAGTACATTGATTAGAAAACAAGTAATTTGTCATTTATGTTCGACTGATTGTCATTTATGTTTGTTTGACGATAATTTAGGAAACCATGTAATTAATCTTAATTTGTATGAATACTTGTGCTAATTTGTCACTTATGTTAATTAACATTAAATAGAATATGATAATTTGTCACTTATGCTAATTGATAATAAAAAAGGAGCGCATACAAAAATAAAAAGATTCGAAAGTAATGTGTGTATTAAAAAGAAAAAAAGTAGTAAAAATATATATATATATATATATATATATATATATATATATATGACGTGTACGCATCATGTGGCGCATTTTTGTTGGTCAAGGATTTTTTTTTTTTTTGAACTTGGCCTTCTCTGATTGGCACGGAGACGAATTCTGAGGTATTGGGGCTTATATGTCATGCTGTGATTGACTGAGTGACAGATCTCTTTGGTTTGGATGGCTCTGATTACTCCTAGACTGATCTAAAGGCTAGAATTAATCCTACACTCTTATATAATCACATCTAACCTAAACCCTAAATCAAAACAAAAATCATTCTCAAGCCGCCATGCTGCTGCAACATAGACTGAGTAAGCTTCTCTTATTCAACGAATTAAAACTTAGGATGGTGGAAAAAGGATTCTATGCTTAATCTATTCTCTTCTTTAATCCGTTCAAAGTGAGTACAGCTTATTTAACAAGATAATTGTTGAACGTAATTGTGATGGGTTTATAAGTTTGTTAACCCTCTTTTTGGCAAGAGTCTCAACGAACAGGACCGAAGTCAAAACGCGCAAATCATATGCAAGTCACGCTTCAGGAGGCCCAGTAGGGGTGCAACCTAAAGCAATGACACATCGGCCCAAGTCCAACTCAGTCATATTGACTGTGCATTACCGAAAGAATCGCTCACCATGACACGTCGGCCCAAGTCCAACTCAGTCAGATTGACTGTGCATTACCGAAAGAATCGCTCACCAAGACGACCGAGTTTTCTGCCTCCAGAAAGAACTCGTCGACCAATTATCTCGGGCCAGCGTAGAAGATTTCTGCAGAGCTAGTCCAAATAATATCCTGACTTTCAAGGCAATAAAGGCGGTCAAACCATATACGGATAAAGCTATACTTTTAGTGAACCTCTCCATGGATGCCACGTCAGCCACAACTTCCGAGGATACTATTTATGAACAATGGAATCAGTCCTTCAGCCGCAATTCAATCCAATAGATGGATTCCATGTGTCCAGGCTTTCCCGAAATGGACGGACCATACCGCAACAACCCAAGCTGCATTCTCCACCTATAAATACCCCTAAGCTTAAAGAGGAAAAAAGAACTTTTGGGGTCTTTTGGCCAGACGGCTTTCTCCAAGCTTTTCATCTCTACACTTCTCTACAACTTCAATCTCTCTAAAAGAAAGAAGAAGGGAAGACAGTCATTTTCTTTCTCTTCTTCAAACAGAAAAAACATTGTACTTGTAATTAAAAAAAGAGAAATAATATATAAAGTGGACGTAGGCATCGTCTTTGCCAAACCACTATAAAAACTCTGTGTGTACTCCCCGTTCTTTTACTTTTTATGCATTTTTAATCTTTATTCGTGTGTTGATCACGTGATTGGGGGTTGATCGTCACTAGTAACCAACTTTTGACGTCAACACTTTGGCGCGCCAGGTAGGGGTAGAGCACTGACATCGCCATCGAACTCCTGCTTATCTCAGGTCATGGCAAACAAACGGAAGAAAGATGCAACATCCTCTCGTCCCGCAAACGCCGATGCAGCCAACACCGATGCTGCAGAAGTAAGCCACAAAGTTTCCTCTCATGATGACATGTTTCGATTCCTTACCCGGTACGACATGAATAAAATCACGGTCGAACTCAGAGACCATATGACATCTCAGGGTAAAGTCCTCGAACGACAACAGCAGCTGATGAATCACCTTCTCGGTCGATTGGAAACAGGGTTGAACGCTTCAACATCAATTCCTCCACAGGCCGAGATTGGGACAATAACTGACCCTCAGTTTACTCGAAATCAGGCCACCGATCGGGCTACACCTTTATTTCATCCTGATTTGGTCCCACTAACCAATCAAGCCCAGCTAGGAGCATCGCTTCCAGCGACTAGCGCGGTTGTGGCCATAGAACATCAAGAGACGGACGATCAAGATCTAGGTTGTCTGGCAAATATGCCTCCGCTCTTTGGAACATCTCGACCTGTTGAATCGGTCAAGCTACCACCGGGTCCCTCAGAATCAATGCCATTCCCATTACAACCCGGGATCTTGCCACAGGCCAGTCTAACCACTCTTCCTTTTCAACGAAGAGTTGGAGTAACCTTCCTTTCGAACGAGGGAAGCCAGCCTTCCATGCCGGCCCTCACTATAGCAGAAGAAAACGCTACCGTAAACCCTCCAAACCTCGACACAAGTAGGGGCAACCCTGGCCTTCGAACATCACATGCTATGCTGGATCAGCCCAGACCCTTTGTTACAGGCATGGCTCGACCCATAACTCATCAGGTTCAAGAGGGGCCATTCTTTCCAGAACCACCCGCCCGATCTCACCTTCCCTCACATCTTCACTCAAATCTCGAAGGTCGAGCCTAGCCAATGTCCGCCCTTCCGAGCATGCTTTTGTCGGATCCTTGTGCAGAACCCTCCCAGGATGCAGAACTAAGTTCATGGCGACAACTCCTCGGAGATGGGAGCCAGCTTGCAAGCATCGTCCGACGCTTCACTCTGGGCAACTCTTCGTAGCAAGACATAGACAATGTCAATCGCATCTCCTTCACTAGAGAAATAAGAAATTCTCGAAATCCTCCAGACTTCAAGTTCCCAGCCATCGAGCCATACAACGGTCGCACTGACCTGACCATTCACCTCATACTATACATGCGACATATGGAAGTACTTGGTGCATCGCCCAACTTCATGGCTAAGTGCTTTCCTCTTTTTCTCACAAATATAGCCGGTATGTGGTTTCAGCAGCTAACAACGGAGTCGATCAGTAGCTGGAATACTCTGGTCACCTACTTCATCGAACAGTTTCGAGTGCATATCTCTCGACCGAAAAGTGTTATGTTTTTATCTACCATCAAGCAGCGATCCAGAGAGACGCTAAGATCCTTTCTCTAAAGATTCAACGCAGCTGTAGCATCTGTCGATCTGCCCGAGCCATCAATGGTGCTAATGGCAGCCATCACGGGAGTTCAGATAGATCAAAATTCTCAAACTCCTTAACTAGAGATCCCCCGAAAGATATAGATGATTTTTACTCCGAGGCCGAGAGATTCCTCCGACAAGAGGATGCTAGCCTTGAAATGGAGAGCCTTGAAGTTTTCGTAGCCAAACAACAAGATACACTCAACGGCAATGGCCAGAATAAAGAAGGAGGAAAGGCCCTGGAAAAGGATGAACGCAATGTGCGACCTCGAAATGAAAACAAATATGATCGATACACCAAGCTCAATTCTTCTTTCCTCAATATCTACCTTGATATACGCGAGTCCTTGCCTACTCCAAGACCACCTAGACGAGAACCGACCCAGATGGAACTCGATTCTGGCAAACATTGTATATTCCACAACATAGCTGGATATAATACAAATGATTGCCGACATCTGTGCGATCTCATCAAAGGACGAGTCAGAAAAGGGGAACTCACTGAATATTTCAAAGATCACGCCCTAGCCATGCCGCCGCGACCCTCTGCTCAAGCTCCTCAGGCTGGTCCACGAGCTCCTAGAAACGGATAGGACCCTGAGACTAGCACTCGCGACATTATCATTAATTAGATTTTTTTATCTTTTCTTTCGATGTATTTCTTTAAATAACAAGGATGCCTTGATTTTAGCTCTTGAGAATGCTTTGTAATCAATCGCTGTCCTCATATAATTTTTTTCTTTAGTTGCTTAGTAGTTATGAATTTCACTTTTTGTAAAAGTAGATCATGTTGTGAAATCTTTTAGCCAAGCATGAATAGTGCTCGCCCCCCTGTTTTGTGTGTTCAGCGCGAAAGCCCACCACCATTTCAAATACCTACTCCTTCAAGTGAGTGAGGTCATATTTTCTAAATACGAGTGTGGACAACTCTCTCTTCTTTACACCACGAGCATGCATAGCTCGCTAAACTAACCAACCTAGCATGAGTCGAGCATAAGAAACACTTGCCCTAAGCCGAGCATGGTTTATGCTCGCCCCTAAGCCGAGTGTGGTTAATACTCACCCTCTCTAAGCCGAGAATGGTTTATGCTCGCCCCTAAGATGAGTATGGTTAATACTCGCCCTCTCTAAGATGAGCATGGTTTATGCTCGCCCATAAGCCGAGCATGGTTAATGCTCACCACCATCTAAAGCCAAGTAGGATAAAATGCTCGACCCATCGCCCTCCTCCAAGACAAGGATAGTTTGTTTTGTATTTGCAGGAACCAACTCTCGTACAAATGGCAATCAACATCTCGGCCTTAATACTGTAACAACCCGTATTTTCAATAACCTGTTATAACGTAAATCGAGGCAGAATTTAATTTATAAATCTGAATCAAGGGAAACGGGCTATGCCATTGCGTTCGTCTCGGAAAAATACGCGAAATAGAGTCCGAGTTTTCGAAAATCGGAGTCCGTATGACCCGATTAAGGCCCAACGAAGTTTTCAGAAAATTCCAAAGCAAAAACAGATTTCAAATTCAAGTTTGAAATTGGAGATTAGGGTAAGTTTGGGCCAGGCGGGAAAATTCCCGCCAGAGCACCCAAGTCGACAGCCCTGTCGACTTGGGAGTCGACTTGGTTGGACCCAAGTCGACAGCCCTGTCGACTTGGCTGTCGACTTGGTCCAGCCGGGCTGTTTAGTCTGGTGCACCATTTTGGGTTTGTGTTGAGTTTGGGGGCCAGATTCGGTTTTAAGGGCTGAGATTGCAACTAGGGTTTAATCCTATGGCCTAAAACACTTGCCTAATCTATAAATAAGACCCTAAGCTAGCCCTAAATCATCATTAATCAATCCTACAACTAAACTATGGCAAAATCAATCCTCTCATGGCCTCCACTCTCTTCATAAAATTCCTAAATAAATTTTTATGAGATTTTCCATGCATACAAGTGTTTTCAAGCTTGTATGAGCATCATTAGCTTGCATTCAAGTCAAGTTTCTATATTTGCATCATAAAGAAAGAGTTTTGATCATTTTGGCTCAAGGGTTTTGCTTGCATTTTGGGTTTATTTGATTTCATAAGGGCTTTGGCATTGTAAGCCCTATTCTACTTTCATATTTAAACTCTAAAGTTAATGATGCAAGTTGTGTTTGATCATTATGATATGATATGCAAGTTTGTTATGATATGCAAGTTTACTATGATGTGTTATGCAAGTTCATCAAGTTATGTTATGCAAGTTTGTCATATGATATGCAAGTTTGATATGCAAGTTTGTCATATGATATGCAAGTTGTGTTATGCAAGTTTGGTTTGATCCTTTTGTTCATGTTATCATGTTATGCAAGCTTATCTTGGGTTTATGAGCCTAAAGCTTCAAGCTTTATGCTAAAGGTTGCATTTTGGCAACATGTAAGTTATCATATCTCTTATGATAACTTGCATGTGAGGCTAAATGCGAACTTATAGCCATTTCTACATGTCATTTATCACCATGTATCACCAATATGCTAAGTTTGGTTTTATGCATGCTTTTGAGGCCTAAAAACGTAATATGCAAGTATATGAACATATGTACATTTCATATGCCACCATGTTAAACTTGTGGCTTCAACACCTTTATGTCATGATTATGCCAAGTTCCCTCTTTCTATCCTTTATGCGCTATTGCGATATGTAAGCGATGGGATTGCGGTTGGGGTTGGGTAAACTTAAAAGACATAAAAACATAAGCTTGGGAATTTACCTATTAAGTTAGGTCTACCCTTTGGGAATTTACCTATTAAGTTAGGTTTACCCAAATGCTTGAAAACTTGTAACATGTTTTGGAAACATGATGGACATGACACTTAGAAAAGATAAGTGTGACCAACCCGAGGTTGTGTTGAGTTTGTAGCGTAAACCTACCCGGAACCGACCGGCTTAACTAGTTGCTACAAACAATAGGACCCAATGTGAGAAGTTGGCCATGTGGTACCTTGAACCCGAGGTTAGACCAAGTTGTGGTATAAAGCTACCCGGAACCGACCGGCTTAACTAGTAACCGCAACGAAGTCTAATGTGAGAGGTTAAGGCACATTAATTAATTAATGCCTCATGATTAGGGTTAAGTCATGGTCCACTTAATACTTAACCAATTTGGGCTGGGTAGATTAATCAGGGTTAAGTCGTGAACTCATCGTTACACTTAACCAAGTTAATCCATGATTAGCAAGAGGGTTAAACCGTACTTAACCCACTAGAAAATCCTAGCAATGGGGGTCCACTCCAGCAGTAATCCCAAGTTTGTATCATTAAGACCCTAGGGACTAGGCTAGGGAGGGGGCACGATTACTGGACTGGAGGTAAGCGACCAAAAACGACGGCAGATGGGTACGCCGGTGTAGTTCCGGGCGGACCATGGTCGTGCACATAGTCCGAAGCCGGGGAAAACATGCACGGGTACCAGTAGATCGAGACTGTGCACTCATGTTTATGGTGTCCAGGGGTTGACACCCTAGGGCTTGATACACCCGACGGGAGACCCTGCACAGTCTGACTACAATTATGTTTGGGCCGCATTGACACCAACACGTGACGAGTTAGGCTTATAGGGAGCCGATCGATTAGACCGTTTGGTTGGACCTCGTATGAGGGTCACTTCATGTTAGTGGGCCAAAGCTTGGGCCAAGGGATCAATACTTGTTCATTCAAGTCATGATAGTTTGCTAGTACACCTGTGGTGCAAAAACCTTAATCCTGATTATGCGATGACACCTTTATCTACCTTGTTAGTTAATCATCATGCTAGTATGTTGTTATCCTTATATTCATCTCTGCTGCTCATGCCAGTTAACTTTATCAGTTTACATTGATTGTAGTAGGGCTTACTCAGTCTTTTTTACTGACCTGTTTTCTTTCGCCTCTTTTCTTCCGTTCCCCCCCCAAGGTTCTCAGGGAGGGAATATTGGAGCTTAGCTTGGATTTCTGATCGCTTGCTTGTGGGATTTAGCTCATGTACGGTCTTGACATGAAGCTAGCTATGGTTATCACTTATTTTGGGGATAGTACTTATGTATTTCGGTTTTTCAGTAATGTTGTTTTTATCTAGACTTGTGTATTTGGAAAGTTGACATTATGTTGTACCAGACTTGTTTTTGAAATAGTTTGAAATCTTCCGCTGTTTTATCTATGTTATTTACTCTGTTTACGCATATACATATGTTCTTGTTCTGCCTTGATATATCATTATGCATGTTTACCTGATTCAAACGCCCCTCCAAAGTCAGAGTGCTTGCAAGAGCCACCCTGGCGGAGGTGGGGTGTTACAAATACGGTTCCCGATGGTTGGGGGTTTTTCTGGCCTTAATACGACCTAGCATGGTCGTCGGATTTCCGGCCATAATACAACATCAAACAGTCGGTTTTCTGGCCTCAATATGGTCGGGCGCGACCATAGCAGCTCGAGCGTTTGTGCTTCGGTTTGAATTTCATAACACGCCTCCCTCTGTCGATGAAGATGCATTCTGAGGGGTAAAGTGTTAACCCTCTTTTTGGCAAGAGTCTCAACGAACAGGACCGAAGTCCAAACGCGCAAATCATATGCAAGTCACGCTTCAGGAGCCCGAGCAGGGGCGCAACCTAAAGCAATGGCACATCGGCCCAAGTCCAAATCAGTCAGATTGACTATGCATTACCGGAAGAATCGCTCACCAGGGCGACTGAGTTTTCCGCCTCCAGAAGGAACTCGTCGACTGATTATCTCGGGCCAGCGTAGAATATTTCTGCAGAGCTAGTCCAAATAATATCCTGACTTTCAAGGCAATAAAAGCAGTTAAACCATATACGGATAAAGCTCTACTTTTAATGAACCTCTCCGTGGATGCCACGTCAGCCACAACTTCCGAGGATACTATTTATGAACACTGGAATCGGTCCTTCAGCCGCAATTCAAGCCAATAGATGGATTCCATGTGTCCAGGCTTTCCCGAAATGGTCGGACCATACCTCAACAACCCAAGCTGCATTCTCCACCTATAAATACCCCTAAGCTTAAAGAGGAAAAAAGAACTTTTGGGGATTTTTGGCCAGACGGCTTTCTCTAAGCTTTTCATCTCTACACTTCTCCATAACTTCAATCTCTCTAAAAGAAAGAAAAAGGGAAGACAATCATTTTCTTTCCCTTCTTAAAACAGAAAAAACATTGTACTTGTAATTAAAAAAAGAGAAATAATATATAAAGTGGACGTAGGCATAGTCTTTGCCGAACTACTATAAAAACTCTGTGTGTGCTCCCCGTTCTTTTACTTTTTATTGCATTTTTAATATTTATTCGTGTGTTGATCACGCAATTGGGGGTTAATCGTCACTAGTAACCAACTTTTGGCATCAACAAAGTTAGACTATATGAATATGACTAATTACGTATACTTGATTAAGTCCATTTTATGATGTTAGTTCATGTGTCTAATTGTGTATGCTCGATTAGATTCATTTCATGATGTTGTTGTATGCAAGTTTGTATGCAAATCATATGCACGTTTATATATAAATCATGTGATATTAGTCTACATGTCTAATTACATATGCAAGTTTGTATGCAAATCATATGCAAGTTTATGTGAAAATCATATTTATACATGCAAGTTCCTATTTATATGTTTAGATCTATGCAATTCATATTTTATATGATTAGATCCATGCCAGTTTAAATGTTTATGCAAAATCATATTTTATTTGTTTATTGCTTATGCAAGTCATTGATTATGCAAATTTATGTCAATGTAAATTATGATCATGCAAGTTTATGATCCATGCTAGTCTATTTTCATATGTTAATTTAGCTCTAATTTGTTATGCAAGTCCATATGTTAATTTAGATCTAATTTGTTATGCAAGTCCATATGTTAATTTAGATCTAATTTGTTATGCAAGTTCATAAATGAGATCTTTGTTATATGCTAGTTATGTTCATAATTGGATCTATATTTTTTTATGCCAGTTTGGATGTTATACGTCTCTTTCTTTCCCATTTTCTTATGAGTTAGGCTAATTGCGAGTCTAACGTATTATATGAATCATACGAACGATTGACGTTGAGAAACAGTTGGGAAACATTAAATATTGGACATTATGTAATTAGCATAAAATGGGTTGTAATCATATAATTGATTTTGGGCATATCTAGTAAATGTGGCATAACTTGATTTGACTGCACTTATGGATAATTTACATGTAAATCTGGACTTGGACATAAATGGTAAATATGTAAATTGGTTAAAGATGAACATGCCTAACCCGAGGTTAGATTGAGTTGCGGTGTAAGACTGCCCGGAACCGCCCGACACATCCAGCGACTGCAACAACACAGATCTAATATGAGAGTTTAGCGCATTAAACCCAAAACCCGAGATTAGAATGAGTTTGCGGTAGAAGTCTGTCCGTAACCGCTCGACACATCCAGCAACCACAAACAACAGTTCTAATGTGGGAGGTTGGTGCATTAATAATTTAATTAATGCCAATGAATAGACATGCTTATAATGGAAGGGTTAAGTAACATATGAATCGGCGACGCTTAAGCAATACAACATATTAATTAGACAAGTGGGTGGGGTTAAGTAAATTGAGAACACTTAACCAATACAATATGTTAATTAGATAAGTGGGTAGGGTTAAGTAAATTGAGAACACTTAACCAATACAACATGTTAATTAGACAAGTAGGTGGGGGTTAAGTAAATTTAAAACACTTAACCAATACAACATGATGTGTGGGTAGGTTAAGTTAACATGAATGGACAGCACTTAACCAATATTACATGAACAAAGGGGATAGGGTTAAGGAAAGTTAACCAACAATACTTATTGACTTGATAAGTAGGTGGGTTAAGTAAACCTTGGGCCCACAAACTTAACCGTCAAATAAACATGTTTGAATCAGTGGGAAGGTCAAGTATATCTGGTTTTGGTGGGTAATATTTGCATATATAGGCCCACAAACTTAACCAGTAGGAAGCCCTAGTAACGGGGACCAATTTCAGCAGTAACCCACATAGATGTATCATGGTACCCTGAACTAGGCAGGGTGGGGTATGAGTACAGGGCTGATTATAAGCGGTCAAAATTGCGACGGGTCGTGCGGTAGTGTAGGTTCCGGCGGAGTGTGGGCATGCACGTGCTCCGGAGTGGAAAAAGCAGGCATTGGGCATCAGTAGTATACACTGTGCATCTTGAATTGTGTCGGGTTGTCATCATAGGGATTGATACCCCCTATGGTGGGACTAGCACATGTATCTATATACAAGCGGGGCCGAATGACACAAGTAAACAAGCGGGGCCGAATGACACAAGTAAACAAGAGGGGGCGAATGACACAAGTAAACAAGCGGGGCCGAATGACACAAGTAAATAAGTGGGGACGAATGACACAGGTAATAAATACATGCGAGTTAGGGAGCCGATCGATTAACCGATAAGGGGCTAGTGTGGGGACATCTAGTATTTAGTACGGGCAAGTAAGGATTGTATGGGGTGAGTACCTCTTACTAGATGTTACGCATGAGGACTACCAATTACAAGATGGGGATCAACTTTCAGTATGGAATTAGTAATGGTGCGATGAAATTAGTACTGGTGCAGTGTAGTAATTATCCTTTAGTGATTAGAAGCGCGATCAATGTTTATCTTATTCATCCTGCTTACCTTGTCAAGCATATTTATGTATAGTCATTTCTTACTTTCCAGTTTATGTTCTTGTCCTGTTACTTTAATGATTATATTGTTAAAGTCACTGGACTCACCAGACTTATGTCTGACTTAGTTTGTTTTCGCCTCTTTTCTTCCGTTCCCCCCCCCCCCCCAAGGTTTTTAGGGAGGAAATACTCAAGCTTAGTTCGGATATCCGTTCTTCCAGCTTGAAGTTGAAAGATGAATTGCTTGGCTTTGATTCAGCTTATCTGTGGCATTTTCTATTGGGTATTAGAGTTTTAATGTTAAGTACTCTGAAGCTTTTATACAAGACTGATATTATATACTTGGTTTTGGTTTGGAAATGTAATCAAACTTATTTCTGTTTCCGCTACAATAAAGTTATAAAAAATTTCAAGTACTACTTTCTCTGTCTTGTAATATTCCGTTCTGTTTATTTATAATACTCCATGAAACTTAATGCATTCCCTTTGTGAGTGTCATTAACGGGCATGGCGTGTTACATCGTCATCATCTCCTTATTCGCCTTCTTCGTCAACATCAGCATCTCCCTCCTTAAGCATTGACCAATGCTCCGGATAGTACACTGAAAAGCGCCCGTCTATTTGTTGGGCTACCTGGCTTCCTCACCAATCATTTATCTCATCCAACCGCTGCTACATCCGAGCTATGGTCTCCTCCTCCATGGACCTCATGTAACCTTGTTGAAAAGCAATAGCCTGCGTAATAATTAAAGTTCACATTAAAGTTATATTCATGATGTTATCATATAAATAAATATGGTTTACCTCCTGGTTAACAAAGCCATAACGCCTATTTTGAGTAGGCAAATCAATAATAGAATCCCATATATGATCGGCCTCTACAACCATAAGCTCCTCTCATCCACTAGCCTGTGTCACCTTAGCAGACTCTGTATAATATCTCTCCTATAATACCAATATAATTTTAACACAAATGTTATATTAATTTACTTATATACTATGATATGAATGAATATCAAACATTTTAATTATGGATAAATATTTACCATTACACCCACAGCCTTATGGTCCACCCAATCATACATAACGTTCCCTTCTTCATCAGTCTGCTCCACCGCATATGTATGTCTAAAAACCTCTGCCATCGAAGGCTCCCTTCCTAACTCTGCAAACTGAGTATATATACAGTAATAAAATTATTGAAAATAAGAATGAATGATATACACTAAATTTTTACATGAACATATGCTAAAAATATTGAAAATTTATACCAATTCTCTCATATGCTGTTGGAATGATTTCGAGCCACCGTGGTGTAAAGTTGGATTCTTAACTCTATTTACCTTATTTCTTGCTACTACTTTCTATTAAGTTTGATACACGATTAATTAAATAATGCAATCAACATAAATGTTAATATTTTCATTATATCTTACTTTAGCTGCTTTCGTATCCCAGTGTACTAGAAATGCAGCCCAAACATCGTCACTCATCCACAAAGGTTTTTTACCAGATGTCTTTACCCTTGAAATTGCCTCTCGATAATTTTTATGCATCATCATATTCCAGTGAGTCAAAAAAACTTGCATGTCCTACTGCTCCATACGTACAACAGCCTGCATACCAAATTTTTTTTGAATTATTTATAGTATATTAATTCTCGATAAAAAAATAAAAAAATATACTTACCAATAAATCAGCTAGAATGGCGTTCTTGATATGGGGTGGGATACTATCCTAATGCGGCCAAGCCCCAGATATTCTAATCATGTAAGACTCCCTTGATACGTCTAAAACGAAATCTGTTGGCTCAAGCTGGAAGCCCCTGTGTACATGTTTACATAGGTATTTCATATATTTTAAATAATCTAAATTGAAATAAGTTTGATATTTACCCAGATCTCTTCGGAACAATCTCTGCAATTTGGCGAAGATCTGGCTCCGAGCTGCTCGGACCTTCTTGTGCTGTAGGGGATGGTGAAGGAGTCGGTTGAGACATACACCTCGATCATCTTCAATCAGGAATATCTGTCACAATCATATAATGCATACAAAATAACTTGAATTATTAACATCAGTCATCATTATCATTACATAAATTGTACATGAGAAGAGCAATGCATAACTCTTCATAATGCACAACATATATAGTCATCATTATCATTACATAATTAGTAAAGAACGTAAGTGAAGTCATAGTTAAGAACAGTCATAATCATTATTATTACATAGCTCAGAATAATACATAACATAGTACATAACTCATAATAGTACATAACATCAGTCTTCATCATCTTCTGATCCAGACTCGGTCTCATACTCTATATCATTTTTTTAGTACTTACAAATGCGTCTACTAATATATTTACTTCACTATTCAACGACCCTACATCAATGTCATCAGCTATTATTATTTCAGCATTTGGCTCAAGATCCGCTTGATACGCTGCTTCGTCTGGAATATTATTTCCATCAAATGTAAATCTTGCCTTTATTTTTAAAACAGCCCGCCAATCTGCTTTATCTTTTTTAAGGATGGATATAGAGAAAAATAGACTTGTAATGCTTGCTTAGCTAACACGAAAGGATCATACTTATAGTAATGCGACATATGCCTTATTCCAATTAGCTTATAATCTTTGTGCGTGTTAATTCCATAACCAGGAACATTGCTAAACTAGGAACATTGCTAAACCAGTTTGATGAAACAGGATTTGACATAAACTGTATGATGGTCCGAAGGAATTGGAAATGCTTCAGATGGTAATGAAAATTTCATATTGACCACTAAGCTTTCAAGTTAATTAATTAATTTTCGTTAACTTTAGTTTAGATTATGAAGTATAAATTAGTTTTAGTTAGTTTTAGATAATTTTAGTTTAAAGTGTAAATTATGAAGTTAATTTTAGTTAGTTTAAATTTTTGAAGGCTAAACTAAGTTTTCAAGTTAATTAATTAATGTCAATTAAAATTTAAAGAGTTAAGTTATAAATATGATTTTCATTTAAATTTTAGTTTATTAAATTGTATTTTGAATTCTTGACTTTAGTGAAATAGTAATATTTTAATTTCGCTTAATAAAGTAGTAAAATAAAATATGTGAATAGTTATATATTGTATAAAATATGACTAAATGTAATTCTTAGTATATAGAACAGTTTAATAGAATATAAAATAGTTAAATGAATGATAAAATATGATTTAATTTAATATTTAGTTAGTAGCGTAGTTTAATAAAATATTAATTAAATAAATAAAATATGAAATATGATCAGACTTAATTTTTACCTAATAAAAAGGTATAATAAGATATTTATATAATTGAATGAACTATAAATAGTTAAAAGAATAAAACTAAAAATTAGAATTATATTAAATAAAATAGTTTACTAACTTTATATCACTATAAATAAAATGTTTATCAACACTAAATTCATTAATTTATAGTAATGATTTATTGTTCAGTTTCTTTTCCATCAAAATAGCCTATATTCGTATGAAGGAGCATAAAAAATCCAAGTTTCAAGACTTTCTCCTTAGCGCCTTAACTACTTTGCATACCATTAAACAATTACATTTATTCCCAAATCAACATACATCACAGTCATTGTAAGCCCAATTACATATGTGATAATCCTCGTATTCAACCTTCTAAATAAATTACATATGTAATAATCAACATTCTAATCAATTACATTTATTCCCAAATCAACCTACAACACAATCATCATCATAAGTATCCCACATGACAACCAATTTCATATCCATAAACTATCGATTTACGAACCCATATAAACATGCAAATTAACCCTAATTAAACATAAAATAGGGTCAGAATACATACCGGCACAAAATTGGAAGCTTGGAGGAGAGATTGGAGGGGTGGAATCGCTACAGCAACGGGGGAGCGATGGTATAGGGTTTGGGGAATTAAATTTGGGGTGGGGGGGAGGAAATGAAGAAGACAGCTTACGACCTGCTATTTGTATCAGCAGGTCGTACGACGGCTTGCGACGGCCATAACAGCCGCCTTTTTTAGTCATCGCAAGTCGTTGCCCTTGCTCGTCGCATTTTGGCCTACATCTTGTAGTGACTGTTCAATTTTAAGCATTAGTGATTGACTAAACAGAAAACATCTTCTCCACGGTGTGCAGATTTGTAGGAGCTACCATAAACATTATGTGATATAGATTGTGATAGTAGGGTGATTGTAAAGGAATCACAAAAGGTGATTACAAAATTGACAAAATAAACTATGAAATCTTTGTCCATGTGTTAAATCAGGTTCCTCATTTTGCAAAGCCTCAACCTACTAGTTAACTGTTTGCTTTAACATTGACTTAATGATTTTATGTTGGTTGTATTATATTGTTCTTCTCTCTTTGTGTACTAATAATTGCTACTATAGTTTTCAATGATATTGTTTTTGGTGTAATGCAGTTCATTGGTCTCGGTTAGCTTGGAATTTGACGCAGTTGCTACACTAGTTTATCTATCATCAGAATGTGTGACACCCCACGTTCGTTAAGGTCACTCATTAAGAGAATGCATTAAGTTTCATGAAGCATTATAGGTAAACAGACAGAATATTACAAGACAGATATAAAAGATAGCAGCGGAATTTAAAATTTTATTTAAAACATAATTCAAAACATCATGGACCAAAATACCACAAGTCTGGAACAACATAAAAACCATTACAATGATATAAAGCTTCTGTCTTGTACCATCAGAGTACAGAAATAAAAGAAAAAACATAATTCTCCAAAAGAGACAAAGCCATAGTAGTAAAGACAAGAACTTGAGCAATACTTCAAAAGAAGCTCCTAGCAAGATGATAACCGGGTCTTGGTTAAGCCTGAGTATTCCCACCCTGAGAACCTAGGGGGGAAACGGAAGAAAGAAGAGGAAACAAAAAGGATCAGACATAAAGTTCGGCGAGTCTAGTTACTTTTAGCAAGTAAATATGTAAAGGTAGTATGAAAGGCACATAAAGTGGATAAGAAAGAACAACATAAAAGGTAGGTATGACAAGGTAAACATGATAGAGTGTATATGCTTCTCTAATGATTACTCTCCATTAATACTAGTATAAGCAGAATGAGATGATCCCAATAACTATCAAATGGTAGACTTAGGCATACGTCCAGATGCACCCTAACTACTACCCAAATCGATCAGCTCCCTACTCCGTAGATACTCTATGTCGGCCCTAGGAGGTATCACTTCCTAAAGTGGTAACCCTTCATTGATGTGCACAACCATATCTACTGGTGTCATGGTCGTCTTAATTCCCTCTACCCGGCCCATGCACGCACATGTCCCCGGTCGGTTTGCGTCGCCCACACCGTCCTCCTCGTTTGGATCTCTTACAATCAGCCCAGTAAGCGTGCCCCGACTCCGGCCTAGGGTGGATTCCTCGTTTGATACCGTTATATGGGTTACTAACTGAAATGGGTCCCACACACAATACGATACAAGCTCTCCCCTTTGTCTTGTATCCCCACTAGGATTTCCACCGGTTATGCTTACCACTAGGTGTCTTTAATTACATAAACTTATCATTTCCACAAGTTATGCTTACCGTAAGGTGTCTTTAATTACATAACTTCAACATTTCCATAGGTTATGCTTACCTAAAAAGGTGTCTTTAATTACATAACCCAATCAGGTTAAGTTTGTGGGCCTATATATAAATATTACCAACCCCCTAAGATTTACTTAACCCTCCCTCTATTCAACCAAATTTACTTAACCCTTATTCAAGTTTATGTTCATACAATCCCTATGCATATGACTAGGTTAAGTATTCAAGGTTTATTACCATATTTTCATTTTATGGTTACAGTATGCTAGACCTCTTACACTAAGCCTACCATTTGTTAATGATGGACATGCCGGGCAGGTCCGGGTAGACTTATTCCACAAATTGGGCTTAACCTCTTGTCTTAGCACGTCTCGTATTTGTGCACCTAGACATCTCACATTATATTCAACACTTGTGGTCGCTGGATATGTCGGGCGATTCTGGGCAGACTTCAACCACAAGTGTAATCTAACCTAGTGTATAGGCACAATTACAGTTTCTAATTACTGTAATCCTAGGCATTTCATTATTAGCCAATTTTACCTATGTCGTTATAGGTTCCATGCCCCTTTTTCTCCAATTATGTTCATTATGAATTATATGTCCAAATTCATATTTGTAAGAATATTTCAAGTTATGCCCAAAATTCCCAATTTTCAAGTTATGCCAAATTTCAATGTTTTCCCCTCGTTCCCCGTTTAACACATTCGCATTTTTAAGCGGCATGCCTAGGCTCGAAAGTAGCCTGGCTATATAAAATAAAAGGGAAAGGTGAAGGGAAGATGACAGAATGGATTATTCTAACAAAATTGACATAGACATATAATGGCATAGTGATAAGATGGACATATAAGAGTAGATTAGGTGAACATGTGATACTAAAACTGGTTCTAACATAGTAGGGATGTCATAATAGGCATGATTAGATCTTAAACAGGGATTTAAATGTTCGACTAACAACAGATCTAATGAACCACAAACATGATAAGTACAAGATGATATAAATAATAAATTTGATCCATAATCAAAAGTAGATCTGACATGATAAAGTTTAAGATCCAAATCATAGTAGATTCAGAATCTCATGGATTCACAAATTACAATAGATATGATATGATTTAGTCACAGGAATAGATACAAGTTACAGTCATATCATGTTTTACTTTTAGTTATTTAAATATAAAGGTAACTTAAACTCACAGTGTTCAGATCTAGAACAATAGAAGGAGAAAAACAGTTGACGAATCGCAGATCTACACTTGAATCTCTAAACTTGATTGCAGAAGAAGAAAGATATTTGATTCAGTCCATGCACAGATAAAATTTAGGCCTCCATTGATTTTCAGTGAAGAAAACAAGAGAAATGAGCCTGTATTTATAGCTTCAACCCCCAAAACCGGCCTGCCACGTCAACCCTAAGGGGGTCGACCCGCCCCTTTGGGGGCCGCCCCCTTGAGTGGTCGACACCCCCTTGAAGGGTCGATACCCCTTGGCAGGATTTTTTCCGCTCACTTAAATTTCGAATTTTGAACTGTTTTCCGGTTTTCTGAATTAATTATATACATAATTCCCTTGCGCGTATACAAACTTCAAACCTTCATAACTTCTTTATACTCTGTCCGTTTTACGCAAACCAAATGTCTATCTTGACTAGAATTTTGAGACGGATTGTAACACCCCGTATTTTCTGTGAACGTATAAGTAAAAAATCAGAGTATAATTAATTTTTAAATTAAGAATCAAGGGAAACAGGTTGCGCCATTGCATTCGTCTCGGAATTCTTCTTGGATCAAGTCCGAGTTTGCAAGAATCGGAGTCTGTATGAGGGAGATATGACCCTCCGAAGTTTCAGAAATTTTAAACAGCTCGAAATTCGAATTCCAAATTCGAATTCAAACCCAGAAGCGGGCTACCCAGGTCGACTGGGGAGTCGACTGGGCAGTCGACCCCCCAGGACCCAGGTCGACTGGGGAGTCGACTGGGCAGTTAACCGACCAGACCAGGACGACTGGGTAGTCGACCTGGGGGTCGATCTCCCTGGTCGAACCTGGTGCGTCTGTGCACGATTTTGGGGCTGTGACGTGTTTGGACGGACTTGATGAGTTCTAGGGTTAATCTGAGGGTCTACATGAGTTCCTACACCTATAAATACATCCTAAGACCTAACCTAATGGATAACAAAACATTCTTACATCAAAATGTTGCTGGACTTCCTCTTGATCATGGTCGCCGCTCTCTAAGCAATTCTCTTAGCCTCCAAACTCAATCAAACTAGAGATTAAGGCTCCTACAACGATTCTACAACAACTAAAGTTCTTTCTTTAATACAATCAAGGCAAGTGCAGTTATTTTCCGATATAAACTTTAATCATAATTGTGACATGATTGTAAATCTGAATTTGAGATTGTGTATTTTCTGTTCTGATCTATTTTATTTTGTATCTCTTCTTCTGTCTGTTCTATAGCCAGGCTACTACGAGCCTGCGCCAATCTCCTAAGAGATTAACGCACGAACGCTAAAATGTTTGGGACAAATAATGATTGTGGCATAATTGGACATGGCTAATGTGTGATTGATTTAAGAAAAAGGACATAGGTTGTAAACTAGATTTAGATCTATGCATATTCTGTGAATTGGAAGAAGAGGAACCATGGTATGTTAACATGTGACTTGAGACATTGGACATAACGCATATTTTGAATTAAGATCTGTTATAACTAGATGG
The DNA here is from genome assembly GCA_030737875.1 of Allium sativum. Classification (NCBI taxonomy): domain Eukaryota; kingdom Viridiplantae; phylum Streptophyta; class Magnoliopsida; order Asparagales; family Amaryllidaceae; genus Allium; species Allium sativum. Next base: position 395,427,448 of record CM060910.1, read on the forward strand.
TTGGGCATATTGTTTATATAACAATTCATGATTTGAAAGAGAATATGACTTAGGTGTGAAGATCTATATTAAGATTTGATAACTATCAAATGTGAATAACACCTAAGTAGGAGATTTTGAATATATGACATGCATTGAAATCGATGGCTATATTTGGTATAATTTATATGTGAATCTTTTGTACTAGGCAAGTTGAACTAAATTGGGACATGTAAATTATGACCATAATCTGTGACATGGTAATTCAATGCAAACGTGGGGTATATGATCATAGTGTGAATCATGACAACTATTTAGGCATGCAAACTTAGGCAAAATTTATAATTAGGCAAGATATGTTTATGAAACTTTAAGGAATGATTAAATCTGTTATATTTGCCTAATTTGTTAGTTCTGCTATATTTGCCTAATCTGCTAGTTCTGCTATATTGCCTAATCTGCTAGTTCTGTTATATTGCTTAATTTGCTAGTTCTGCTCTACTGCCTAGTCTGCTAGATCTATTCATTTGCTAAGTTTGTTGAAAATGCCAAATCTGCTAAACTAAATCTATTAAGATGCCTAAACTGCTAAATCTGTTGAGATGCCTAACCTATTATCTCCTAAATCTGCTAGTTTGCTTAATCCGCTAAATCCGTTAAGTCGCCTAATCTGCAAAATCTGTCATCTGCTATATCTGTTGAGTTATATAATTATTCTGTTATTGACATAATATGAATTGGCTATAGTTATGAATAATTGACATGTATATTAGGCATGGGCATAAATGCTAAATTATTAATTAATTGGCTGCAAAGATGAACATGGCTAACTCGAGGTTAGAATGAGTTTGCGGCGTAATTCTGGCCGGAACCGCCCGGAACATCCAGTGGCCGCAAACAATAGGTTCTAATGTGAGAAGTTAGTCATAGCATGCTTGAAACCTGAGGTTAGACTCAGTTTGCGGCAGAAATCTACCCGGAACCAACCAGCCTAACCAGTAGCCGCAAACTGTCAGTCTAATGTGAGAGATCTGGGCATTAATATTTAATTAATGAAAATCTGAGATAAATATGATGTCTAAAACGTGTTGGGCGGATAGGGTTAAACCCACTAGACTGATGAATTTAATAAATCTGTTCCGTGAATCTGTAGGCCCAATTACAAAGTTAGACAAATCTGTAAGTCTGTTAATCGGTAACTGGTTAATCGGTAAGTCTGTTAAATCTATATATCTGATCCGTTAGTCTGAAAACTTGTCTGTGAACTGGTTGATCTGAATTCTGTATGTCTGAACTTGTAAACAAGTTAATCTGAAATCTGTTAGTCTGGGGACACAAGGTTAGGAGGGAATTTACTTGTGTCACCTGTTGTTTGGGAACCAAATTAGTCAGTAACCCTTTCTGGTATCAAAACTTTGACCCAATATTAGGTAGGGTCCGGGCACGCTTACTGAACTAATTATAAGCGGTTCATTCTGATAATGGCGAGGGGTGTTGATGGTGCGTTCAAATCGGGTCATGTGCGTGCATGGATCCCGGTCTGCCTCTGAGGATGTAAGACGTCGTGACATCTGTAAATAGGTCTGTGCCAATTGGTTGTCACTTTAGGGAGTGTTACACCCTACTGTGGGGCCGACACAGGGTATTTATGTATTAGGGAGCCGATCGCTTGGGGTAGGGTTTTAGGGTACACTTCGTTTTGTCTGTTTCTGTTGGTACCATCTGTTCCTGTTGGGTGGTAACACCTGTCTATTTCTGTGAGGTACTGTCTGTTGGGGTGGTAAAGGCCCAATTACTAGTGTACACCTAATTCTACATTCTGTTTCCGGAGGGATTAATCTAACTGTTTCTATTTGGGTGGTAAAGGCCCATTATTAATATTCTGTTTCTGTCTGTTTCTGTTCGGGTGGTAAAAGCCCATTATCAGCATTCTGCTTCTGTCTGTTTCTGTTGGGGTGGTAAAAGCCCATTACTAGCATTCTCTTCTGTGGAAATTTTTCTGTACCTGTTTCTGTTTCAGTTTAGACATTAGGGTGACACCTAATCCTGTTATACTAGTATTAGTGTAGAGAAGTGTAAAGAAATAGCTTATATCATTCTGTTCTTTGGTTATATCTGTTGCACCTATTACAGTTATCTCTCATCCAGTTTTATTTTCATGTCATGTTATTATTATCTGTTCATAACTGAAAATCACTGGACTTGCTAGACTTTTTGTCTGACCCTTGTTGTTTCGCCTCCTTTCTTCCGTTCCCCCCAGGTTTTGTAGAAGGGAATACTCTAGCTTGATCCAGATTTCATATGCTTGAAGTGCTTAAAGTATGGCTTGTCTTCTTCTGTGGGGATTATGATTTTAAACTATGCATTCTGAAGGCTTTTGTACAAGACTGATATTTTGTACTTGAATTCTAATACTGTGATTTGAAAGGATGTAACCAAGCTTCTGTTGAAATAAAGTTATAAATTTTTCAAGTACTTTTTTATCTGTCTTGTAAGTTTCTGTTCTGCTTACTAAAATGCTCCACCAAATTTAAGGCATTCCCTTTGTGAGTGACCTTAACGGAGGTGGGGTGTTACACTTGGTATGCTTAAGGTTACCAGAACAGATAATTTTTTTAGAAAAACTATTTTTCTAAAGTATTTTTGGAAGAAATGTTTTCAAAAACATGTCTTGATGAGTGATTTTAAGAGGAATGTTTTTAAGAAAAACATAATCCCGAATAGCCATATATCCTTATCTTTCAAATTCTCCATTTTGAATCTTTCCTTTTTCGTTTCAGCATGGCTGAAGATCTTAACCTTCCGGATGGTGTAACGATACCAGGATGGTATAGGAGGTTATTAGAGGCTAGGGCCGCTGCAGGTCCAGCCAATGTTCCTCCACCACCAGTTGCACCTGATCCTCCTCCCCCTCCTCACGTAGATACTTTTGCAAAGACGTGCAAGGAATTTAAGGCTATGGGTGGAAAACCTTTTCAAGGGTCAGAAACGTTTGTGGAAGCTAGAGATTGGCTTAAGGAGGTGGAAGAATTGCTAGAAATCTTTGAAGTAGAAGAAGGGAGGAAAGTCAAATTAGCAGCTTGGTTAATGAAGGGAGAGGCCTTGTTTTGGTGGGAGGTCACTAATGGGGAGCATCCTGTTGATTCTGGGGCGGATTTCAGACGCGTCTGAGGCAAAGTTTCTCTCAAGGGCAGAAGAGAATCTATACATGGAAAGGTTCTTGACATTGAAGTAGGGAAATCTATCAGTGAAAGAGTACGTCAACAAATTTAACCAATTGGCAAGGTTTGGCTTAGATTTTGTGAACACACAGGAGAAGAATGCTCTGAGGTTCGTTAATGGCTTGAACGAGCCATTGCAGGGGTTGGCTATGACCCACATCCCTATGGGGGTCACCTTTGAGAAGCTAGTTGACATGGCACTCATGCACGAGGAGAAAGGCGCTAAAGCTGGTAAGGCACCCGAGAAGAAAGAGGCAAAGAAGGAAGAGCCACCGAACAAGAAGGCATGGGCCAAAAAGGAAACCCAAAAGAAAGATAAGGAGTCTGAAGATAAGAAGGAGAAAAAGTGTTTTACTTGTGGGAGCTCGACTCATCTGAACAAGGATTGCCGAAAGAGGAAGGGCACTTGCTTCAACTATGGTGAGATAGGACACTTCACTAGGGACTGCCCGGAGAAACGAGGGCAAGGAAAGAGGGCAGAACCCACTTCTGGAAGACAGGCGAATGCTCAAGGGACTGGTAGATATGGTAGAAATAAGAAAATTTAAGTAGAAGGTTTAATTTTCTTATCTGATTGTTGAGTTAAAACTCTTTCTGATTCTGGCATTTTGATTCTGTAATCGATACTCTGCACTTTAATACTAGTATTGTTTCTGATTCCGCTGTAGACCCAAATCCATAAGGGTTATGACTCATCTGTTTGTGATTTGGGTTTGAGAGATATTCGTGTTAGGCGTCAAGTAGGACGCATACATTCTGGGATTTATCATGCTTAGCTTCCTAAGAATCATTAGGGAACCTGATCTGTACCAGTAGTCTGTAAATATCTGAATAATTCTGATTTCCAGTTTTGACATTATCTAAAGAGGGTAATCCTCTGGGTGTCAATCTGATGTTGATTTCGGTCTTCGGGGTTGATACTTAGGGGAATTATTTTCTCAATCAATGTCTAATGGGAACCAAGTTTCTGTTTTATCTATACTCGCTTCCATCATTCGACTGTATCCTATAGATCGAATCTTCGAACTTTAGGTAGAAACTAATGGGTGTAAACATGTGTTTGAGACATGTTATGTTTGATGGTTGCAATGCAAGTGGTTGCTAGTGGTTGCTCGTGGATGCATATACACACACTAGGCACTAGATCGGCTCGAAAACACTCTCATACTGCATATGGATGTGTGAGCATTTTCAATTTTTGTGGATGCAAAATGATTGACTCAACACATGGATGTTGCATATGACTGAATGGTTGTGCACTCATATACAAATGATATGTATCGAGTAGGAAAATTGCATACATGTTGGACTCATGGCACTGGCACAAATCGCATTAAGGAGGTCAACTGAATCAGTGGACCGCTTGATCTTTGCATTAGATAAGGAACATATACACACACTTTTGCATATGTTCATACAACATTAGAAGTTTCTAAGGACAATGGACGCCAGTGATTGATGATTGAGTAGATGGATGTTGGATGGTAGGACACATGCTTCTTAACTTGAAGATTTCGGGGACGAAATCCTTTAAGGAGGGGAGAATGTAACACCCCATATTTTCTGTGAACGTATAAGTAACAAATCAAAGTATAATTAATTTTTAAAATAAGAATCAAGGGAAATGGGTTGCGCCATTGTGTTCGTCTCGGAATTCTTCTTGGATACAAGTCCGAGTTTGCAAGAATCGGAGTCCGTATAAGGAGATATGACCCTCCGAAGTTTCAGAAATTTTAAACAGCTCGAAATTCGAATTCAAAATTCGAATTCAAACCCAGAAGCGGGCTACCCAGGTCGACTGGGGAGTCGACTGGGCAGTCGACCCCCCAGGACCCAGGTCGACTGGGGAGTCGACCCCCCAGACCAGGTCGATTGGCAGTCGACCTGGGGGTCGATCTCCCTGGTCGAGCCTGGTGCGTGTGTGTGCGATTTTGGGGGCTGTGACGTGTTTGGACGGACCTGATGAGTTCTAGGGTTAATCTGAGGGCCTAAATGAGTTCCTACACCTATAAATACATCCTAAGACCTAACCTAATGGATAACAAAACATTCTTACATCAAAATGTTGCTGGACTTCCTCTTGATCATGGTCGCCGCTCTCTAAGCAATTCTCTTAGCCTCCAAACTCAATCAAACTAGAGATTAAGGCTCCTACAACGATTCTACAACAACTAAAGTTCTTTCTTTAATCCAATCAAGGCAAGTGCAATTATTTTCCGATGTAAACTTTAATCATAATTGTGACATGATTGTAAATCTGAATTTGAGATTGTGTATTTTCTGTTCTGATCTATTTTATTCTGTATCTCTTCTTCTTTCTGTTCTATAGCCAGGCTACTACGAGCCTACGCCAATCTCCTAAGAGATTAACGCACGAACGCTAAAATGTTTGGGACAAATAATGAATGTGGCATAATTGGACATGGCTAATCTTTGATTGATTTAAGAAAAAGGACATAGGTTGTAAACTAGATTTAGATCTATACATATTCTGTGAATTGGAAGAAGAGGAACCATGGTATGTTAACATGTGACTTGAGACATTGGACATAACGCATATTTTGAATTATGATCTGTTATAACTAGATTGTTGGGCATATTGTTTATATAACAATTCATGATTTGAAAGAGAATATGACTTAGGTGTGAAGATCTATATTAAGTTTTGATAACTATCAAATGTGAATAACACCTAAGTAGGAGATTTTTGAATATATGACATGCATTGAAATCGATGGCTATATTTGGTATAATTTATATGTCAATCTTTTGTACTAGGCAAGTTGAACTAAATTGGGACATGTAAATTATGACCATAATCTGTGACATGTAAATTCAATGCAAACGTGGGTATATGATCAAAGTGTGAATCATGACAACTATTTAGGCGTGCAAACTTAGGCAAAATTTATAATTAGGCAAGATATGTTTGTGAAACTTTAAGGAATGATTAAATCTGTTATATTTGCCTAATTTGCTAGTTCTTCTATATTTGCCTAATCTGCTAGTTCTGTTATATTGCCTAATTTGCTAGTTCTGTTATATTGCTTAATCTGCTAGTTCTGCTCTACTGCCTAGTCTGCTAGATCTGTTCATTTGCTAATTCTATTGAAAATGCCAAATCTGCTAAACTAAATCTGTTGAGATGCCTAAATTGCTAAATCTGTTGAGATGCCTAACCTGTTATCTGCTAAATCTGCTAGTTTGCTTAATCCGCTAAATCCATTAAGTCGCCTAATCTGCATAATCTGTCATCTGCTATATCTGTTGAGTTGATATAATTAGTCTGTTATTGACATAATCTGAATTTGCTATAGTTATGAATAATTGACAAGTATATTAGGCATGGGCATAAATGGTAAGTTATTAATTAATTGGCCGCAAAGATGAACATGGCTAACTCGCGGTTAGAATGAGTTTGCAGCGTAATTCTGCCCGGAACCACCTGGCACATCCAATGGCCGCAAAAAATAGGTTCTAATGTGAGAAGTTAGTCATATCATGCTTGAAACCCGAGGTTAGACTCAGTTTGCGGCAGAAATCTGCCCGGAACCAACCGGCCTAACCAGTAGCCGCAAACTGTCAGTCTAATGTGAGAGGTCTGGGCATTAATATTTAATTAATGAAAATCTGAGATAAATATGATGTCTAAAACGTGTTGGGCGGATAGGGTTAAACCCACTAGACTGATGAATTTAATAAATCTGTTCCGTGAATCTGTAGGCCCAATTACAAAGTTAGACAAATATGTAAGTCTGTTAATCTGTAACTGGTTAATCGGTAAGTTTGTTAAATCTGTATATCTGCTCCGTTGATCTGAAAACTTGTCTGTGAACTGGTTGATCTGAATTCTGTATGTCTGAACTTGTAAACAAGTTAATCTGAAATCGGTTAGTCTGAGGACACAAGGTTAGGAGGGAATTTACTTGTGTCACCTGTTGTTTGGGACCCATATTAGTCAGTAACCCTTTCTGGTATCAAAACTTTGACCCGACAGTAGGTAGGGTCCGAGCACGCTTACTGAACTAATTATAAGCGGTTCATTCTGATAATGGCGAGGGGTGTTGACAGTGCGTTCCAACCGGGTCATGTGCGTGCATGGATCCCGGTCTGCCTCTGAGGATGTAAGATGCCGTGACATCTGTAAATAGGTCTGTGCCAATTGGTTGTCACTTTAGGGAGTGATACACCCTACTGTGGGGCCGACACAGGGTATTTATGTATTAGGGAGCCGATCGCTTGGGGTAGGGTTTTAGGGTACACTTCGTTCTGTCTGTTTCTGTTGGTACCATCTGTTCCTGTTGGGTGGTAACACCTGTCTATTTCTGTGAGGTACTGTCTGTTGGGGTGGTAAAGGCCCAATTACTAGTGTACACCTAATTCTACATTCTGTTTCCGGAGGGATTAATCTGATTGTTTCTATTCGGGTGGTAAAGGCCCATTATTAATATTCTGTTTCTGTCTGTTTCTGTTCGGGTGGTAAAAGCCCATTATTAGCATTCTGCTTCTGTCTGTTTCTGTTGGGGTGGTAAAAGCCCATTACTAGCATTCTCTTCTATGGAAATTATTCTGTACCTGTTTCTGTTTCAGTTTAGACATCAGGGTGACACTTAATCCTGTTATACTAGTATTAGTGCAGAGAAGTGTAAAGAAATAACTTATATCATTCTGTTCTTCGGTTGTATCTGTTGTACCTGTTACAGTTATCTCTCATCCAGTTTTATTTTCATGTCATGTTATTATTATCTGTTCATAACTGAAAATCACTGGACTTGCCAGACTTTTTGTCTGACCCTTGTTGGTTCGCCTCCTTTCTTCCGTTTCCCCCTAGGTTTTGTAGAAGGGAATACTCTAGCTTGATCCAGATTTCTTCTACATGAAGTGCTTAAAGTATGGCTTGTCTTCTTCTGTGGGGATTATGATTTTAAACTATGCATTCTGAATGCTTTTGTACAAGACTGATATTTTGTACTTGAATTCTGATATTGTGATTTGAAAGGATGTAACCAAGCTTCTGTTGAAATAAAGTTATAAAATTTTCAAGTACTGTTTTATCTGTCTTGTAAGTTTCTGTTCTGTTTACTAAAATGCTCCACCAAAGTTAAGGCATTCCCTTTGTGAGTGACCTTAACGGAGGTGGGGTGTTACACAGATGCAATGGAGTAGTCCGTTTCCCTTAATTATGAATATTAAATTAATTATTTTTTAATATATCCTCTTTAATGTTGTTAAAATATGGGGTGTTACAGAATGATAATTAGCAAACAACCCTTTTACAATTTAAAAATATTTTCATATTTTATAGTTTTGTGGATATTTTAACTAACTTGCCATTGGCTGCACACAAACTAGAGTTAGAAACTCAAATCACAAAGAAGATGTATTTAACTTACAAAACCATTCTGGAAGAAAATCTATATCATAAGATCATGTCACACATAAACATGAATGAGTTTTTACCTTACGATAACCAAAATATTTTACAGTTGGTTGTTTAATTATCACCAAACAATGAACAATCATTGATTTTGTTGTCAAAAGAAATTACCAAGCCCTGTATAAATTAACCTCTTATTGATTGATTTTCTTTAATTATTATCCCTCAAATCAATAATTATTATTCCTTACGATAACTATGCTCTATAGATGATATGAAGCATGTTGGAGAAGCAGTTCGAATAACATAGTCTGAATCAAAAGTTGTCATTGTACAAGCCCAAGATTCCACGGCACCTTCTATTCGTATGGTTGACATTGAATAATCTTAGGTGACATTTTTGTGAACATAACTTAACACCTCTTATCTATCACCCTATCATACTTAACATACTAGTATCTCATAAATTGTCAAGTAAGTAACATTTAAAATATCAAATAATATTGCTCAGAACTGAATAAAGCATATGAAGAATGATAAAAGAACTTTGTTTCGAAATTGTCTTTTTTTCTTGTATCAAAATAGTCGATTCATACAGAAATAGATTGGAAAAAAAAATAAAGGACTGAGTCATGAGAAAAAATCGGATCTAAAATTACCGAGTCAAAACTGATTTAAAATATTCTGCTAAAAATGAAGAGCTCTCAAATTAACCATGCTTAATCTGGTCAGATCCGGGCCAAGTTGGTTGATCAATGCGCACGCACAAATGTGTAATAGTCAGCGTAATCTCCCTTCTAGAAAAAATAGAAAACATTAGATGTTCAAAAAGCTCATTGTTACTCTTGGGAGTAATATATCTAAATACCTCTATAGATCTCCATTATGCAGGACAATTCACAAAGAGAGACCTCTATACCCTTCGCGATTTTTTTTAAATAATTTATTTAAAAAAAATCTAGTGATTCCAAAAAATTTCCCATAATTTGTATATTTTATTAATACGTTTTCATTCTACTTTCAATTATTCCAATGGCCAAACTTCCAGCTATGATCTCCTATAAAATGTGTTATACATTTATTAGTCGTCATGACTTCACATCGGCGTACGATCTGTTCCCGTCTACACTACGTAAAATCATAGCTACAATGCATAACTACCACAGTTCCCCATTAAATAGAGATGCTACCCCTATCAATATCTCTATATCGGCACCTTGTTCAAATTCATCGCCCTCGCATTGTGTAACAAACCGAATTCCGACAGACTGATTTTTTTTCAAAATTTTAATCTATTGAAACTCGATTTGGTTTGTCTGGTATCCTGCAAAAAAGACAGAGATATAAAATATATCAGAGCTCAGGATACATCTCACAATAAAATAGATAAAATATAATGTAATCAAAGTATAGCCTTACCCAGATAATAATAGTGCCTAACCAATATCCAAAGCTATCATATCTCAGCCACAAATTTAACCTGCGAGTATGTTATAAGGAGAGGGTCAGAATACAAGTTCTGGTGACTGAATTTAAACTACACATTTTGGATAACCCTACATATACGTTCAGTTGCATTTTCTTGTTTATTAGATTAGTTGGGTTAACAACACTCAAGGCTTACACACACGTCATACCCGCTGTAACGACCCGGATTTAGCCCGACCCCAATCGATCGCAAGATCGATTAAAACCGTTCAAAACCCACGTACGTTAACTTTGGGCATACAACACATCAGAACAAAAACACAGACTTTTATAACATCAATAATAATTGTTACATCAGAGTACAAAATATATCAGAGTATATCAATAAATAATACAGCGGAAGATACATTTACAATAAATTAAATACATTGCAGCGGAACTAATCTCAGCGGAAGGCCATCAGTAACTGGACCCAGCTTCAGTCTTCAATCCAGGATCCTGTTGAACTATATCTGCAAAAAGCTACTCAACTGCCCGTGTGGAAAGAGGGCACCCGAGTTTGCAAGGTGAAACAAACTACAGGTCAGTCATGGGACTGGTGTGAGAATTCTTAACTTAACTTATCTAAATAGTAGGCTAATCACAGGACCACGCCGCTAACGTGGAACAGGTTTACTCCATTGGATTGCCAGTGCATAATTAAAGTAAATCATCAAATAACGTAATGCTTTTTAGAAAAATGAAACCATTATAAGACCCAGGTCCCATCACACAATGCAACGCACACCAGAGGATAGGGTTTTACCTTATAATGGTCAAAAGATGCTTGATACGTAAAAACGATATTATTATTAGTGTGTATATATATATATTTAAAACATTCAAATATAATATCAATCCTAGACGGCATAGGTACCATATACTATGTCGCCGTATATAAGTTTACAATCAAAACCGCAAGGTCGTATTGGAAGTTGGGTTTCCATCATGAGTCGAGGCTAGGGGAAAGCTCCTCTCCGATTCGAGACACTCTAGCAAATGCCTTAGGATCCCCCGCAGTGAACCCTTGGATGCAGTAGGGCCGGTCCCCGCCTATCGGCAGTGGATTGGTTATGCCTGAACACACGCTTCCCGGTTCCTTTGAACCTATAATATGACCACTATCGGCCTATAAAAATCCGAGGCGCCTCAAAATCCATCATCCACATAAGTAAAATGTCAGGGCTAGTAGGTCACTGACACCACTCTAGCTAGAAAGAAACGTGTGCACTCCCTACGGTCCATATCCCGTTTTTGACTCATACCAGGGTGTGAGGCTCGCGAAGTCACGATATACACAAAGCTATGCCGTAATAGGCTATGCTTTGATCATCAGCCACAAGGCCTGCTTTTCAACAAAAGCCTTGATCATTTGCATCTTAGCATGTCACATTGTCATACCCTACCATATTATTGATCATCTACCAATATATATATAACCTCTAAGCTCATACGTCTTAGAGAAGGGTGATAAGTAAAGAATAAATTCTTCACCACCAAATAGAAATATATAATCAGTAGTGTTAAACAAATACAGTAGAAAGGAATACAATGTCAGACACGCAATCCATTTACAAGTCCGCTCTGGGTCTGAGCGAAACAACGTGTCCGTCGATCTCCAAATGCGTTTGAACGATCATTACCAAATACCTTGCATTGGAAGTCCAATCCCAATTCAAGATACCAGTCATCATCATCCCAACGATGTGAAAACCTTCGGTCTTCAATTACCGTCTTCGTCTTCAACTCTTGATCGTCGTGATGATTATTCAGAATGGGTTAAACCCGGCCTTTCTGAATAACTCGCGTATTTTGGGATTAAAAGCAAATATGGGAAAATCACACATTACGCCACATTCCAACTCCGCGTATTCTTTTAATAAGATATTCAATTTAAAAGATTCTCATTAATTTTATCAAAGATAAACATTTAAAATAAAATCTATAAATCAATTTCTAAAAATATGGAATTCCACAGAAATCCAATCAATACATAATCGATATAGATTTCTGTATCAGACTAATAATATAAATGGAATAACGGCAAAGCCTCTTAAATTCCATATATAATATCGGTCTTCTTTTACAGAAGCCCATCTCAATTATTACCAATAGAATTTCCACTTAATTCCTATTTAATATATTAAATTGGAAAAACTTGGTTTTAGAAAATGCTTTTTTAAATCTATAAAATAGATTTATAAATTCCAAATAATAATTTCAATGCAAATTGGATTAAAGGACAAATGTCGTTTAAAACATCGTCCACGGTAAATCCACTTCACATCTCAATTTATTACATATCACAAAATATAATTGCAAATGCTAGTAATCTTTTAAAACATATTTTAAAAAAAATCATAAAAATATTCTTTATATAAAAGATTCTAAATGAGAAGTATTCTTTATTTTACAAATCTTTATCTTCTACAAATATTCCTTGTTTTAACATATACTTAATTAAAAATCTATATTTTTAAAATATATATACTTTATATAAAAAGGAATTCTAATGTAAAAATAGTCTTATTTAAAAGAACACTTGAATCGAAATGCGACTCAAACATTTACCATATAATTTGGATTATATGGATTTCACACACATCATATATATGACAATAACAGTATAATCATCAAGTCATCCATTACATCCAAAGTGTAATTTCCACTGTGTAAGCGTTAAAATTAAATAATAACGCTCATCACAGCCTGTCGATCTAACGATCAACATACAACTAAATATTGGGATTAGTGTATGTGAATTTTCATCCCAACACCCGTGTGGGGTTTTCAACCAATCAAGCAAATGATAAACTAATTTGTGTACTTCGACGATGTGTGAAAATTACCGTCCCAATCACATACACAAGTCGGGTAACTTGTGAATGGCAGTGTAATACACAATATATAACACGACGATAAAAATGTCTCTTTTAATTATATTCCTTTTATTGCCTATAAACGGTCAATAAAAATGTGATCTTTATTTCTATACTTTTTATCGCAATTTACATTTTTTTTTACAAAACGTCCTTTTTATTCTAACTTACATTTTGAATGTAATTTTTCTTTTTTATTGTTTATTTACATCAAAATGTAAATGTTCCCTTTTTCGTTGTTTATTATTAACAACAAAAATCTCGTCTTCTATATTTATTCTTTTCAATGAAAGCAATTTTACATAAAATTGTAATTCTTTAATTTTATTCTTTTTATTGTCTCTAGAAAGACAATAAAATGTAACACAAAAATATATTCTTTTTATCGCATCTAAAATGATGATAAAAATGTAACATTAACATTGCTATTTTTATCGCATCAAAAATGCCGATAAAAATGAATCACTAACATTGTCTATTTTTATCGCACCAAAAATGTCGATAAAAATGAATCACTAACATTGTCTATTTTTATTGCACCAAAAATGTCGATAAAAATGACAACATTAACCATTCTATTTTCACCGCATTCAAAATGACGATAAAATATTCAACATTAACAATTCTATTTTTACCGCATTCAAAATGACGATAAAATATTCAACATTAACAATTCTATTTTTACCGCATTCAAAATGACGATAAAATATTATCATAAGAAATGAAAGCAAAATGTTCTTTTTATTACTAAAAGGAAAAACAACAAAAATGCTTCTTTTAATGCTAAAAAGAAACATGACATAAAAATGTTCTTTTAATGTTAAAAAGAAGAAGCGACAAAAACGACCCTTTTCATGTTAAAAAGAAAAGGTGACAAAATATGTTTTTAATTATAAAAAGAAAAAGCGACAAAAATATCTTTTTATTCTAATGCAATATCTTTACAAAAGTGTTATTTTAATATCAATGCGAATTTTCAATTTCTTACTACATATAAAAATGTAAACTTTATTTTACATTGTATATATCATCCTAAATTACATATAAAAATGTAAGTTTTAATTTTATTTGCAAATCCCATTTCTAATTACATATAAAAATGTAATTTTTATTTCACATTGTAAATTCATGTCCCAACTACATAAAGAAATGTAATTGTTATAATGCAATACCAATTCATATTCTAATTACATTAAAAAATGTAATTTTTATCTTACCAATATAACTCATATATAAATTACATAGAAAAAAAAGTCATTTTTATTTTACCGTTCTAATTCTTATCATGCGGTACAAATTCAATTTTAAGTTACATAGAAAAATGTAATTTTCATCATGCGATGGAAATTCATATTTTAATTACATAGAAGAATGTAATTTCTAACATACGACATAAATTCATATCTAAATTACATCTAAAAATGTAATTTTTATCATACAGTGTAAATTTACATTTTAATTACCTATAAAAATGTAATTTTTAATTTACAAAGCAAGTTCATACATTCATTTCATATACACTACAAAATAAATGAAATTTCATTCATGCGGAGTAAATTCATTCATAAATTACATAATAAATTGTAATTTATTTCATATGGTGTAAATTCATTCATAAATTACATAATAAAAATGTAATTATTTAACATCATAAAATTTCATTCTTTTACTTACAATGTAAAAATATTCACTTTTATGTTTACAATGTAAAGCTATCAACTTTTTATTATTATAATGTAAAAATATCAACCTTTATATTTTACGGTGTAAAAATATCAACTTTTATATTTTAATGTAAAAACATCGTCTTTTAATATTTAATCGTAAAATATCACCTTTTAATATTTTATAATGTAAAAATTTATCACCTTTCTATTTACACCGTAAAAATTTATCTTTTTATTTCCATTTAAAAATATGATCTTTTTCTTCTTCTTTTCTTTTTTTTCAATAAAAAAAATATATTATCTTTTTATTTACATCGTAAAATTTTCATCTTTTTATTTTCAATACAATATATGATTTAAATCTAAATTTAGATTTAATTTTCTAATCCCAAATAGAATTCAATAATATAGCAATTTCAATGCGAATCTAACATGTCACAAACAACAAATCATACCACAAGCAACAATCAATCATCTATCCAACCCAAACATTTCAGATCTGAATCAACACAATAATTTTTAACACGAGAAAATTAATTAATAATTAATTAAATAATAGAATTTGAATTCTCACATTGAATTTTTACTGAAAATTTGACTGTCTCAGAATCAGTTCTGGTCTGCGCCATCGCGAAGCTCTCGGAAAGACGAATCCAACGCAACTTACGGTTTGTAAAACGGACCTCGTATGAAAGAGTTATGGATTTTTAAAGATCGGACAAATTAAATAATTAAATAATAAAATAATAATAAAAAAGAAGCGGACCTTTCTTCTTCATTGAACGTGAAATCGCCGAACCCATACCTTCACCGTCCATCCTTCCGTGCGCACCACCCCACGGCACCCCGTTCGCCGATCAGACACCACCACACGAACCACCATGCCAAGAGCCGCCTACACCACCGACCGCCTGAAGCTCGGCCTCCCCTAGGACCCGCAAACCAATAAAAACCGCAGCTCCTTCTCGGATAAAATTCGCAAAATCTGTGCACCAAAATCCGATCTTAACCGTATAGATTTGTAGCTCTCTGAATTCTCTTCGATTTGGTAGGTCATACGTCAATTTTCGTCGAACGGATTGGGAGATCTAAGCATTTGAAATTGGGTGAATTTCGGCCTTCGGTTGGGTGGCGGCTGCCATGACCTATTAGGGTTTCGGCCGAATTTTTTTAATAATATTTTAATGTTTAATTTCGAATTTCGTGGAATAAAGTAGATTTTTGGACTTTCTCGGATTTGGGCCTGCTTACTGTCGATCTTAACGTTTTGAGGCCTTCTGAACGCGATGGGCTATGTCCCGGGCTCTAATTCTGATGTCTGTACGTTTTTTTCCGGTTTTAATTTAAAAATACAATATTAAATAAATAATTTAATTTCTACCGTACATTTAAATATGCCGGGGCCACATACGACCTCAGAAAATTCTAAAAAAAATATTTTTAGCTTTCTTATGACAATACGAATCCAACAAAATTAATTTCGTTGAATTCTGAGAATGTTTGAAAAATGGCTATTTTTAAGGCGTTCAAATTTAACTATAAATAGTCAAAACACATTTTATTTCGCCACGCTCACATATTAATTCGAAAAATTCTGAGAATTGAAATCTAGCTATAATTTGACATTCCGGTTCCAATAAAAGTGGTTTCGTCGAAAACGGAGGTCGTTTGAAAAATGACTATTTTCAAGGCCAATATATTTAATATTAAAAATACATGTTTAAACAAATAATTTTCGAAACTCAAAATATATAAGTGTTTACTGTTTTTCAATGCATAAACGTCATTCCAAACTCAATGGAAGTGGTTTCGAGTCGAAATTCCTTCATATGTGAAAAGTAGCCTTTCGGGCCCTATAAATTCTACAGCGACCTTTCTAAAAATTGAATTGGCCATAACTTTTGATTTCCGCTATGAAATTTCAATTTTTTAGATTCGTTAGAAAGATGTTTTTAAATAGATTCTAATATTTTTGGTTTCACTAAAATCCGTTAAATTTTGCATCCTGTACGGTCAGTCAAAGTTCAAGTTTGACTTTTCAAACTACCGCGTTATTTCTAATTCCATTTATATTTAAATTAAATTTATTCGTTTTAACTTCGATTAAAATAAATTCTAGCCATTATTATTAATAATAAATTATATTATAACCTCAAATTTCATTAAAATTTTCTAAAATAAATTTTTTAAATTGGTTCAGAATTTGTGGGTTGTTACACCCATCTACTTCCCAGTGGATTAACCTAATACTGTATATATGTAGCTACCCCAAAATTAAGGTACACCCTATGGTACCCCACTCGCACGGTCTCCGCCATAACGCCATAGAAATATACGCAGTCCCTCATCCTATGCCGAAGCGATGTACAAATCTCTATATAACAATGCTATGTTCCACATAGAACCAACATCACTATGCTACGTAAGCGTACAGACTTCCACCTTTGAACCATTCGATCGAATCAGATTCCATCACAGAGTAATACCCTAGAGTCTATAATACACCACTTGGAGCAGACATGCATGTATCTAGACTTTCTCACATACGTATCGTTAATCGTACTTGATGCCTCGACCTTGATGATACACCATTCAGAAACGGTATGCATGCATCCACACGTATTATCTTCCGTAATAGGGCTATATCAGATACACAAGACATGGTCGGGAGGCTTTTCATATATTTTTGTACACAGATGCTATGGTCTGCATTTTCAGTGGTTATGGTCCCACCCAACCCCTCCCTCAACTAGTGAAAGACAAACAAAATTAAGAGCTAGTGACATGGCCTAGAAAAACAGTAAACAATATCCTAATTGGCCTGTCCCGCAACCAAAGCCTTAATAGCGAAAGGTTGATAATCTATAGGTTTAGCTCTCTGTCTTTCTGCATCACGCATCACGCTTACTGTCGGTGGTTGGTACCTGACGACAACAACCAAACAGATGGTTATACCCGCTAAAGGAAAACATAATAAATGGTCATAACCCGCCTAGTCACAAGGCAACCAGATCGTTGAATCACCTATTCCACCCTACAGCCTTCTGGCTGCCCCATACTGAGCCTAAACATTGTCACCGCATAGAGAACTACCAAGAGTACCCTCCACATCCGAGGAAACCGCGTGCTTCCCCTTCCAGTCTTTCAGTGCCAGCATAATGTAACACCCCATAATTTTAACTACACTAAAGATGATAAATTAAAGAATACTTAATTAAATTTTCAGAATTAAGTGAAACGAACACTACAATTGCATTCCTCTCGGAATTCTGGTCAAAATAGACACCTGGTTTGCGTAAAAGAGGCACCGTATGAAGAAGTTATTAAGGTTTGAAGTTTGTATACGCATAAGAAGAATATATATGAGTAAAATAAGTCCAGAAATTCAAAAATAGTTCAAACTCGAGTAGAAAAATGGAACCGGGAAATTTCCCACCCATGGGTGTCGACCCCATCAAGGGGGTGTCAACACATGGGTCGACCTTATAAGGGGGATGTCAACCCCTGGGTCGACATGTCAAGGTGGGTCGACCACCTCGTAGATCTGGGCAGATTTTAGGGGTTTTTTGATGGCTATATATATGACCCCATTCTCCTTTTTTATTCATTCTAAAAAAATAATGGAGGAATAGATGCTGCTTCTTCCCAAATTAAGTCAAGCCTTTTCTTCTTCAGCAATCAAATCATTCAAGCGTAAAGATCCGTGATTCAATATCTGCAATCTTCCTTCTATTTTTTAGATCCAATCACAATGAGTCTAAGTTAATTTTAGATCTAAATACTTAAAAGTTAATCTTGACATGGCTATAAATTGGATCTAAGCCTGTGACTATTTGAATCATATCAGATCTGTCATAACCTGTGTATCTAAGTTATTCTGACATGACTATGAACTAGATATAAGCCTATGCCCATTTATCATGTCAGATCTGCCATTATTTTGTATATCTAATTCACTAATTATATCTCATCGTGACTGTTTATGACCATGACACTATGCCTAAATAGTTCTATTACCACATATTCATCAGATTTGTTCCTTTATGCCTATCTTATTACTATGCCCAACTTTATCACCATATGTTTATTAGTTGCTATGTATATTGTACCGTCATATGTCAATCCTGTTATTATGATTACTTCTGTTCTCTTCCCTCATTCTTTCCCCTTTTTATTTTATAGCTAGGCTACCTTCGAGCGTAGGCATACCGCTGAAATATGTGAATGCGGGAAAGCATTCAAATTAGAGCATAACTATTATTGGGAAATTTGGGCATAACTTGAATTAAATATATGATTGTGGATTTGGGGCATAAACCAAAATTGTGATTAAAGACCATAATTTGGGGTATATGGTTCATTATTAACATGACTTGGTAAAGGGTCATGAAATCTTATAATGACAAAGGAATAATTGGTTAATAATGGAAATGCTTAGAATTACAGTAATTAGAAACTTTAACCACGCTTAGACACGAGGTTAGATTACACTTATGGTGGAAGCATGCCCAGAACTGACAGACATATCCAGCGACCACAAGTGGTGAATCTAATGTGAGGGATCTAAGTGCAGAAACATGAAACGTGCTAAGATATGAGGTTAAGCCCGACTTGTGGAAGAAGTCTATCCGAACCCAACCGACATAAATAGCATCCTCAAGTTGTAGGCTTAATGTGGGAGGTCTAACCGCATTATAACTATAAATGAATTTATGGAAATAAAATTGAATACTTAACATGGTTGAATCTATAAGGATTGTATGAACATGTTAACTTGAGTAGGGTTAAGTAGACTTGCAAGGGATAAGTATATCTTGGGTTGGTGGGTAATATTAATATATATAGGCCCATAAACTTAACCGGTGGGGTTATGCAATCTTTTACTTGGGTATGGAATAACCTATGGAAAACCTAGTAGGGATGCAAGCGTAGGGGGAAGCTTGTATCGTCTTGTGTGGGGGACCCATTTCAGTCAGTAACCTATATATATGTATCAAACGAGTACTCCGAACAAGGTCGGATCGAGACACGCTTACTGGGTTGATTGTAAGAGATCCAAACGAAGGGGTAGTGTGGGCGTCGTGTTCCGATGGGGTCAAGTGCGTGCATGGGTCCGGAAGAGGAAGTTTAGACGCCGTGACATCAGTATATATGGTTGTGCACATCTTGAAAACGAAGGGTTGCCACCTTAGGAAGTGCTACACCCTACTATGGGGCCAGGATAGGGTATTTACGGAGTAGGGAGCCAATCGATTGGGGTAGTAATCAGGGTACATCTAGACTCCGGTATGTTTAGGAGCCTGTTATTATCCTTAGGGGTAAATCCGGTATGTTGGGTTGCCCTGTTGATTGTATGGGGTTAGACCTCTCACTAGAAGTATGCCTAAGTCTACCATCTTATATTTGTTGGGATCATCTCCCTCTGGTTATACAAGTATTGGTGCAGAGAGAAAGTACTAGAGAAGCACAATATATTCTATCATGTTTACCTTGTCATACCTGCCTTATTGTGCTGTTACCTATCTCTCTATTTATATGCCTGTCATGATACTTTTACTTATTTATATGCTTAAAATAATTGGACTCGCCAGACTTTATGTCTGACCTATTTTGTTTCCACTTCTTTCTCTTCCTTTCTCCCCAGGTTCTCAGTGTGGGAATAATCAAGCTTGATCAGGATTCTTCTTTCATCTTGCTTGGAGCTTCTTAGATGTACTGCTTGATTTCATATCTCTCTACTATGGCTATGTTTTTGGGATTATGCTTCTTTTATTATTGTACTCTGATGTTTTAAGTACAAGACAGAAATTTTAATGGTGTAATAGGTTTTATGCATTTCAGACATATTATGTAAACATGTTTTGAACTACGATGTTTTCTGCTTAATAAAATTTTAAATTCCACTCCTATTTTATATCTATCTTGTAAAGTTTATGTTTCTATTTACCTAAAACGCTTCATGAAACTTAATGCATTCTCTTAATGAGTGACATTAACGGACGTGGGGTGTCACACTTGGTATCAGAGCTGAAGGTTACCAAATCGGATAAAAAAACATTTGAAAATTATTTTCAAAAAGGTTTTAAAAGAGAGCATTTTCAAAAGTGTCTGTTTTGAAAAAAATATTCCCAAAAGCCATACATAATATCTTTGGATTCTCTGTCTGAATCCCTTTTCCTTTCTTTTCAGCATGTCTGGGGAACCAAATATTCCTGAGGGCGTTACGATACCAGGTTGGTTCCATAGGTATATAGATGCCACAGTAGCTAAGCAGACGTTCTTCCCCTAGCTACACCCGTCGTTCCCCATTCTCCTCCTCTGCGATCAGATAATTTCTCTAAGATCTGCAAAGATTTCTGTGCTTTCGGTGGAAAGCTATTTCGAGGAACCAAAACGTTCGTAGAAGCAAGGAATTGTCTTAAAGAGATGAAGGACTTGTTTGGAATTCTCGAAGTTGACGTTCGTAGGAAGATTCAGTTAGCCACCTAGCTGCTGAAAGATGAGGCTTCATTCTGGTTGGAAGTGGCACAAGCAGGATGTCCAGTGGAGACTTGGAATGATTTTCGGTAGAGTTTTGAAATTAAGTTTCTTTCTCAAGCTGAGAAAAGCATGAAAATGGAAAGGTTTCTAGCACTCAAGCAAGGGGGCATGACTGTCAAAGAGTATGTTAACAAATTCAACCAACTAGCGAGGTTTGGATTGGAGCTAGTGGATACCCCGCATAAGAAAGCTTTGCGGTTTGCTAAAGGACTGAATGAACCCCTCTATGAGTTAGCTATGTCCCATATTCCGATATGAGCAACTATTGAAAGACTCGTTGATATGGCATCGATGCATGAGGAAGATAAACCTGAAAAGAAAGAATCTAAGGTGGACGAAACACAAAACAAGGAAGTATGGCCCAAGAAGGGACAACAAAAACAAAAACAAAAGAAGGGCAAAAAGAATGACAGGGCTAAGGATAAGAGGAAGTGCCATAATTGCAGACGCGAGGGTCACTTGGTTAAGGACTGTAAAAGAAGGAAGAACGCTTGTTTTAGTTGTGGAGAAGTCAGACACTTTTCTAAGGAGTTCCCGAAGAAGCAAGGATAAGGTTAAAGGAAAGGAGCTTCTGGAGGGCAGGTGCATGCTCTCGTGACTAGTGCTCCAAATTGAGACAGGAAAGTTTCTGTTGAAGGTTTGATTTCTCTTTCCAATCACCCAATTAGAACTCTTTTAGATTTGGGCGCTTCACATTCTTTTATATCTGATTCTGTGGTTGAGTCTCTACACCTTAGTACTAGTATGGTAGTAGATCAAATTGTTTCTCAAACCCCATTAGTGGTATGGCTCGTTTATCTATGATTTGTCGGGATTTGATAATATCGGTGTTAGGCGTTGAATTTGAATGTGAGTATATGTGCTTCGTTTCACTATGGATTGATTCTAGGGATGGATTAGCTAACCTTGTATGGTGCCATTCTGAATTGTGAGAGGAGGGTCGTTGGACTTTGACTTGCTATGGGAGGACCCTCGAGATTTCTTGTGACCCTAAAGGGTATGTCATGCTGAGTTTTCTAGAGTCACTTGATGCATCTATCGGTGATCTATGATCTGTACCAGTGGTCCATGAGTATCCTGATGCTTTTTATGAGGTTCGGGGCTTACCTCCGGGTCGACACACCAAGGGGGCAGGGTCGACCCCCTCGTAGATTTAGGCAAATTTTTGGGTTTTCTGACGGCTATATATATATAATCCCATTCTCATTGTTTTATTCATTCTAAAGAAACAATGGAGGACTAGATGCTGCCTCTTCCCAAATTAAATCAAGCCTTTTCTTCTTCAGCAATCAAGTCATTCAAGTTTAGATATCTATGATTCAATATTTGATCTCTTTCTTCTATTTTCTACAACCAATCACAGTGAGTCTATGTTAATTTTAGATCTAAATACTTACAAGTTAATCTTGACATGACTATAAATTGGATCTAAGCCTATGATTATTTGAATCATATCAGATCTGTCATAACCTGTGTATCTAAGTTATTCTGACATGACTATGAACTAAATCTAAGCCTATGCCTATTTATCATGTCAGATCTATTATTATTTGTATATCTAATTCACTAATTTGATCTCATCATGCCTGTTTATGACCTTATCACTATGCCTAAACAGTTTTATTATCACATATTCATCAGATCTCTTCCTTTATGCCTATCTTATCATTATGCCCAACTTTGTCACTGTATATTTATTAGTTGCTATGCCTATTGTACCGTCATATGGCAATCCTGTTATTGTGATTACTTTTGTTCTCTTCCCTTTTTATTTTATAGCTAGGCTACCTTCGAGCCTAGGCATATTGCTGAAATATGCAAATGCGCTAAATTGGGAACGAGGGGAAAATATTTAAATTGGGGTATAACTTGTACTGGGAAATTTGGGGATAACTTGAATGAAATATATAAATGTGGATTTGGGGCATAAACCAAAATTTTGATTAAAGTCCTTAATTTGGGGCATATGGTTCATTATGAACATGACTTGGGAAAGGGGTATGAAAACATATAATGACATAGGAATAATTGGTTAATAATGGAAATGCCTAGAATTACAGTAATTAGAAACTATAACCACACTTAGACACAATGTTATATTACACTTGTGGTGGAAGTCTGCCCGGATCCGACCGGCATATCCAACGACCACAAGTGGTGAATGTAATGTGAAGGGTATAATTGCACAAACGCGAAACATGTTAAGACAGGAGGTTAAGCCCGACTTATGGAAGAAGTCTGCCCGAACCCGCCCGGCATAACTAGCATCCCCAAGTTGTAGGCTTAATATGGGAGGCCTAGTCGCATTATAACCATAAATGAATATAAGGAAATAAAATTGAATACTTAACTTGGTTGAATCCATAGCGATTTTATGAACATGTTAACTTGGGTAGGGGTTAAGTAAACTTGCTTGAAATGGTGGGAGGGCTAAGTGTATCTTGGGTTGGTGGGTAATATTTATATATATAGGCCCACGAACTTAACCGGTGGGGTTATGCAATCTTTTGCTCTAGTATGGCATAACCTGTGGAAAACCTAGTAGGGATGCAAGAGTAGGGGAAGCTCGTATCATCTTGTGTGTAGGACCCGTTTCAGTCAGTAACCTATATATAGGTATCAAATGAGTACTCCAAACTTGGTCGGAGTCGAGGGACGATCACTGGGCTGATTATAAGATATTCAAACGAAGGGGTGGTGTGGGCAGCGCGTTCCGATATGGTCATGTGCAGGCATGGGTCCGGCAGAGGAGGTTTAGATGTCGTGAAATCAGTAGATATGGTTGTTCACATCCTGAAAATGAAGGGTTGCCACTTTAGGAAGTGATACATCCTACTGTAAAGCAAGCACAGGGTATCTATGGAGTAGGGAGCCGATCGATTAGGGGTAGTAATCAGGGTACATCCAGACTCCAGTATGTTTAGGAGCCCATTATTATCCTTCGGGGTAACTCCGGTATGTTGGACTGCCTGTTGATTGTATAGGGTTAAACCTCCCACAAGAAGTATGCCTATGTCTACCATCTCATAGTTGTTGGGATCATCTCATTCTGGGTATATTATTATTGGTGCAGGGAGAAAGGGAAAGCACTAGAGTAGAGCAATATATTCTATCATGTTTATCCTGTTTATCTTGTCATACCTGCCTTATTGTGTTGTTATCTATCTCTCCAGTTTATATGTCTGTCATGATACTTTTACTTATTTTTATGCTAAAAGTAACTGGATTCGCCAAACTTTATGTCTGACCTATTTTATTTCCTCTTCTTTCTCTTCCATTTCCCCCTTAGGTTCTCAGGGTGGGAATACTCAAGCTTAATCAGGATTCTACTTTCATCTTGCTTGGAGCTGCTTAGATGTACTGCTTGATTTCATATCTCTCTACTATGGCTATATTTTGGAGATTATGCTTCTTTTATTATTGTACTCTGATGTTTTAAGTACAAGACAGAAATTTTAATGATGTACTGGGTTTTATGCATTTAAGACATATGATATAACCATGTTTTGAACTACGATGTTTTCTACTTAATAAAATTTCAAATTCCGTTGCAATTTTATATCTATCTTGTAATGTTTCTGTTTCTGTTTGCCTGTAATGCTTCACGAAACTTAATACATTCTCTTAATGAGTGACATTAACGAACGTGGGGTATCACACATAATATCAGTAGAACAAGCAGAATAATCAAATTGACGTGTGCTCCCCTCGTGCATTACGACACCATGATGATCTACCCCGTTGGGTTATTTACCTACAAACGTACAGACTGGTCCAAGCGGCTTAGGTTAATGTGTTATTAGACCCTATGTCTAATCATTTAATTGCGCGCTTGCTCTACCTATTCAGATTTCCATTTAACTTGGTTATTTCAAGTCATATTGACTTCTTATTCAAGTTACCAAGTTCTTCTTGCTTATTAATTTCAGTTATATAACTTATCCCATTTAAGTTCATTAAAAAGCATTTAACATGTTATTCTTATCAGCATATTTCAGATTATCAAGTTTACAGATAACATATTCTTCTTATCAACAGCATTTAGATTATCAAGTTTACATATTACTTAATTTATAATTAAGTGCAACTTATTGCATTTCATAAGTTTTCCGCCCTTTTCTCTACTTATTACAAACAACAGGTTTTGGGTTTCCAAATTTAGAGACTACTTAATTTATAATTAAGTACAACTTATTTCACTACATAAGTTATCACATACCTTCTATCGTTTATTATAACCTAAGTTATCATTTCCACTTGTCTGTAGGACAATCCTACCTATTGTCTTTCCCTTTTCCCTTTCAGGTTTATTCATAATATGTTACTATCATTCCTCGTTCATTCCTATTCTTTTATTGCTGTAGGATTCACCCATTTCCATTAATTTCAATTAATGCCATTTATTTTTATCCTGTTATATGCATATATTCATATATGTCTTTATGCATCAGACCTCTCACAATAAGCCGACCCTTGTGAATGTTGTATTATACCAGGTGGTTCCGGGAAGACTTCTACCACAAGTTGGACTTAACCTCATGTCTTAGCGTTGTTATATGTGTGTTTACGCACTAGACATCTCACATTAAATTAACCACTTATGGATGCTGGATTTGTCGGGC
This sequence comes from Allium sativum, assembly GCA_030737875.1. Classification (NCBI taxonomy): domain Eukaryota; kingdom Viridiplantae; phylum Streptophyta; class Magnoliopsida; order Asparagales; family Amaryllidaceae; genus Allium; species Allium sativum. The sequence goes on from CM060910.1 coordinate 395,453,200, forward strand.
GGTTCCGAGCAGACTTCTACCACAAGTTGAATTTAACCTCGTGTCAAGGTGCAGTTACATTTTCTATTTACTGTAAATTTTGGCATATTCGTTCTTCCAAATTTCACTGTAATTCTTATTTACAATCTTTTGGCATAATAATATTTATGTTCATTGTAAATTCCATAATTACGGCATTTATAGTATATTCCAACTCAAACAGACGATCTTATACAACATTACAATTATTCCCAATTTCACTGTAACTTAACTTATAGTATCCAAGTAACAAGTTATTAGAACATGTATATATACAACAATAATCCTTTCCACATGTTTTAACAGGTTTATACATTTTAGCAAATTTACATTTCAGCAGATTAATCATTTCAGTAGATTTACTATACATATTAACAAGAATGTCAAACGATAAATTTACCATTATCAAAAAGGTATAACTTAAATCCACTCACCTAATTGCTTTCCAATTCATGAATCTGGTTCAGACCTAGTATTCCATGGCTCCACTAGCTGGTTTTAGAATCTAAAAACCCAGGATCCACAATTCTCAACTAAAAGAAAAAGGAAAGAAAGAGGAGAAATTTAAATTGACCAGATCCAAGAATTTACCTTACTTCGATCGGAATTCTGAACACTTATTTGAAGATATACATTCTTTTCCTCTAGATCTTGAATCAAAATTTGCTTGGACTAATTATTCTATTTTTCTGAAGAGATTTGAGGAGGAAGAAAAATGTCAGAGTCTAAACTTCTTCTCAGAAAATATGATATTTAGGCTAGGCTCCACTGGCCTATTTATAGGTGTTCAGGATCTTATCATACACGCAGCGCTGAGTCAGCAACAAACGTGATTAGAAAACAGTCCAGATTCATCAAATGAATCTGCCTGGATCAAGGGTGGGTCGATCCACATACCCCTTGGGTCGACCCATGGGTCGACCCAAGCAAGTGTGGGTCGACCCACTTGGGTCCAACTAGCAGAAATGGGGCACGATGTTTATATGTTAACGTTTATTGATTAAACGTTGATTAATTTCTTATTATACCTCCTTTAATTTATTTACATATAAACTCTTTATATGTATAAAAAACATATAATGCCCATTTTACACGTATATATATACGCAACTTTTATTTCGTTTTCAAAACTCAAACGGTGCTTATGTCGTCATTAAATTCTTACCAACTTTCTTTGACTATAGGATTATTTTGAACTTTTCTCTTGTATATATATATATATATATATACATATTTGCACATATGTACGCATATATTTATATATACATATAGACATATGTTTTTATACTTCCATATATGTATAATTTTCCTTATATGTGCGTTTATACATATTTTTCCTTAAGAACATGTGTTATTTTAGTCATTTCTCTAAAAATAAAAATATGGCGTCCGCGGGAATCGAACTTGTACCTCTCTCTTGAAAGTCATATGCTCTTACCAACTGGACTACATAATCTCTTGTTAACTAGTCTAAAAACAGTGGTGGTCATTGTTCTTTTCTTATACCTTGTTTTCATGTTTGTTACAATATTTCATTTAAAGGTATCTCTTTCATCTTAAATCAGTTTTCTATAATCCATAGGTCTAAATTGACCAGAAAATCGTCACGGATGCAATGACGTTCCCGTGACCAAATTCTGGTAGCTCTTCAAATTTTATTTTATTTTACTTGATTAAAAATGCGGGTTGTTACATTATCCCATCCTTATGAAATTTCGTCCTTGAAATTTAGTAAGGGTAAAACAAAGTAATTCCTTGCATAAATCACAACCATCATGCGGGCATCCAATTTTGCAGCCATTTGTGTATAAGTGCAAAGTGTAATTCAACATAGTAATACATGTATGCCTAAGCGGTACATCATGCACACATCCTAAATATGCCGGTAATTTCTAAATGAATGCAATATTTGAAAATCAAAATACTTTTTCATCCAAATTTTCCCACATTATTACTGAGAAAGAGTGTAGTTCATCCAATTTTTGCATCCAAAATCCTACCAAGCAACTTTATTTTTCGAATTTTAGAAATATCTAATTTTCTATATTCGATTTCTTATGTTACAAAAATGTGGAAAACGGAAAAACTCACATCTTCCATTTTTCTTTTAGTCGCTTTTTCTATCTGTACTTGGACTTTATACAACTATTTTATAAAGTTTCCCTATTTTCCTATCCAGGCACAGACCACATAAGAAAACTTTCTTTATTACATATTTTCTTTTCCAACTTATCTTGGAAAAAATTATTCTTATTAACCTTTCTCAAAAAAAATCCATTTTTCTTTAACTGTCATGTTTGTTTCTTCATTGAATTTGTTGTTTCCTTTTTAGTTGTACTAGTACTATTTTCTTAGCTTATTTAACTTAATACTTTGATCTAAATTTAGTTTCAAATAAGCCTTCTATTCCTTCAACTAAAACAGGAAAACAGACGCTATACATAGCTACTACTATGAGCCAAGAATCTCAGGACTATGTCCCCTTTAGACAGAAAAGTTCAAACCACGGGATCAATGACAGGTTCAGGTGTTACCCTAACTACCCAACAGGAGCATAACGATCCCAACAGAAATGTAATAACTAGTTTTACCCCTAACAGGAAACTTAGCAACAGGATCTAAACACTTACTTTCCTTTTACTATCTAGTAGTAACCACTAGTCCTAGTTGTCTACCAACAGTCATTTTCAAGCAACACCCTAGGCTTCTCAATGCTTACGCATTCTATGGGAACTTACCATTATTCCAAGATAATTCTCACTATCTACTTCATAGCCTCAAAACTTTTCCCGTCTTCCCTAGGCACTAATCCTCACCTACTCTATACTTTTTAAAACACGGTTTGGCCTTTTCATTTCACTTTTCTTCCAAAAGTTAAAATTATCAAAACTTTATTTTTCCTCACCAAAACTTACTTTTTCCGAACCATAAAAACATGTCATTTTATAAAAATTGTAAATCATTTTTTTTTCAAATCACAAAAACTGGAGTAGATAAGGACAACTATTTCTCAATCAGGTTCACAACTTGTCCTTACCGATAAGGTCAGTCCAGTTACTTACCACAAGGTGCACACATCTACTCTATTCTTAATTTCTACAACTTATTTTGTCCACCCAACAATTTTTTTTCTTTAAAAGAATTTATTAAAAATGATTGTCCAAAGAATAGAGATTTCAAAACTTTCTTTACTAAAATTTCTAGTTTTCAACAAAATGCAACATTTTCTAAGTTTTTCTTTTTAATCCTTTCATACCATATAACGTGAAAACCAGCGAGCTATACATGCTCTATAATGTGCACTTTTTACTGAGAGAATTTTATTTTAGACAAAATTTTCACAAGAAATCATTGTTTCCAAAATATACCCCATTTTTCTTCAAAACTCAATGTGTACTTTTGAAATATGCCGTTTATATGTTTTAAAATTGTAAATTTTAGATCAAAACTTGAAAACACCATAAACCGTTTTCCAAAAGCTTTTATAATTTCAAGTTCTTAAAAGTTAACAATGGGGTTAGACTCAAAGTAGGTTTCCAACTTACCTAAACACTTCCACAAAGTCAATTCTCTTAACCATATCTATTTGTAATCCATTCTTCTCTTTTTAACATTTTCCAATTTATAAGGTCCTACTACCAAACCCACTAACCTGAAATACTATCATATGGGATTTACCTTTCTTCCATACAAAGTATATTGTACACTTCCCACCCAAATTACCTAAGAGTATCAGATTTCCATGTTCATTCTTTTAGTGTACAAAAGAGATATCCATTTTTACCATATTATGCTTTCTCTATATAGTGGGTTCCTCTATGGATCTTGGTATATATAAAATATATTTATATTTTAAAAAATACAAATATGTTCACTCACTATCTATACAAGAATCCAAAACCTAGGCTCTAGTACCAAATGTAACAACCCGAATTCCGTCAGACCGAAGTTTTTTCAAAATTCTAATCTATCGAAACTCGTATTGGTTTGTTTGGTATCCTGCAGAAAAGACAGAGATATAAAGTATATCAAAACTCAAAAAACATCTCACAGCGAAATGGATAAAATATAATATAATCAAAATATAGCCTTACCCGGATAATAATACTGCCTAACCAGTATCCAAAGCTATCATATATCTGCCACAAATCTAAATTGCGAGTATGTTATAAGGAGGGGGTCAGAACAAAGTTCTGGTGACTGGATTTAAACTACACATTTTGGATAACACTACATATACCGTTCAGTTGCATTTTCTTGTTTATTGGGTTACTTAGGTTAATAGCACTCAAGGCTTACACACACGTCATACCCATCTATTTCCCAGTGGATTAACCTAAAACAATATAAATGTAGCTACCCCAAAATTAAGGTACACCCCATGGTACCCCACTCGCACAATCTCCGCCGTAACGCCACAGAAATATACGCAGTCCCTCATCCTACGCTGGACCGATGTACGAATCTCTATATAACAACGCTACGTTCCGCATAGAACTACCATCGCCATTCTACGTAAGCGTACAGACTGCCGCCTTCGAACCATTCAATCGAATTAGATTCCATCATAGAGTAATGACCTAGAGTCTATGATACACCACCCGGAGAAGACATGCATGTATCTAGACTTTCTCACATACATATCATTAACCGTACTCGATGCCTCGACCTTGATGATACACCAACTGGAAACGGTATGCATGTATCCGCACGTATTATTTACTAAGCATTGAGTTCCGTAACAGGGCTATATCTAATACACGGAACTCGATCGGGAGCCTTCTCAGTAATCTGTGCACACAGATGCTATGGTCTGCATTTTCAGTGGCTCTGGTCCCACCCGACTCCTCCCTAAACTAGTGAAAGACCAACAAAATTGAGAGCCAGTGACGTGGCCTAGAAAAACAGCAAACAACATCCTAATTGGCCTGCGCCGGCACCAAAGCTTTGATAGCGAAAGGTCAATGATCTATAGGTTTAGCTCTCCATCTTTCCGCATCACGCATCACGCTGACTATCGGTGGTTGGTACCCGACGATTGCTATTAAACATATGGTTAGACCCACCAAAGGCAAACAGATAAAATGGTCGTAACCCGTTTAGTCACAAGGCAACCGGATCATCGAATCACCTATGCCACCTTACAGCCTTCTAATTGCCCCTATTGTGGCAATCATGGTATACTCATCGGGTAGTAACACGCAGACCTAACCTCTGCGAGCACAGCCTAAATGCTGTCAGCACACAAAGGACTACCAGGAGTACCCTCCAATTCCCAGGAAGGCACGTGCTTCCCCTTTCAATCCTTCGGAGCTAGCAAAATATCAGCAGAACAGGCAGACTAATCAAATGGACGTGCGCTCCCCTCGTGCCTCGTGACAGCATGATAATCTACCTCTTGGGTTATTTACCGTCAAACATACGGACTGGTCCAAGCGCCTCGGGTTAATGTGTTATTAGACCCTATGTCTAATCTTCTATTTACACGCTTGCTCTACGTTTTCATATTTCCATTTAACTTGGTTATTTCAAGTCATATTGACTTCTTATTCAAGTTACCAAGTTCCTCTTGCTTATTAATTTCAGTTATATAACTTAACCCATTTAAGTTCATTAATAAGCCTTTAACATGTTATTCTTATCAACAGATTCCAGATTCTCAAGTTAATAGATAACATGTTCTTCTTATCAGCAGGATTCAAGTTCTCAAGTTTACAGATTACTTAATTTATAATAAATTACAATTTATTGCATTTCGTAAGCTTTCCCCCTTTCCTTTCCTTATTACAAACAACAAGTTTCAAGTTTCCAAATTTACATATTACTTAATTTACAATTAAGTACAACTTATTTAATTACATAAGTTATCACATTCCCTCTATCGTTTATTATAACCTAAGTTATAATTTCCACTTGTCCCTAGGACAAGCCTACATATTATCTTTCCTTTTTCCCTTTCAGGTTATTCATAATAGGTTATTATCATTCCCCGTTCATTCCAATTCTTTTACTATTGTAGGATTCACCCGTTTCCATTAATTTCAATTAATGCCATTTATTTTTATCATGTTATATGCACATATTCATATATATCTTTATGCACCATAACTCTCAGATTAAGCCAACCACTTGTGGATGGTGGATTTGCCGTGCGGTTCTGGGCAGACTTCTACTTCAAGTTGGACTTAACCTCGTGTCTTAGCACCATTATATGTGTATTTACACACTAAACCTCTCACATTTAATTAACCACTTATGGATGCTGGTTTTGCCGGGCGGTTTCGGGCTGACTTCTACCCCAAGTTGAATTTAACCTCGTGTCTAGGTGCGGTTACAATTTTCTATATACTGTAAATTTTGGCAAATTCATTCTTCCAAATTTCATTGTAATTATTATTTACAATCTTTTGGCATAATAATATTCTTAACAAGTATTCGTGTTCATTGTAGATTCCATAATTACAACATTTACAATAAATTCCAACTCAAACAAAGGTCCTATACAACCTTACAATTATTCCCAATTTCACTGTAACTTAACTTATAATATCCAATTAATAAGTTATTAGAACATGTATATATACAACAGTAATCCTTTCCACATATTTTAGCAGGACATTTCATCAGATTAATCATATCAGCATATTTATTATACATATTAACGGGGAATGTCAAATGATAAATCTACCATTATCAAAAAGGTAGAACTTAAATCCACTGACCTAATTGCTTTCCAATTCATGAATTTTGTCTAGATCTAGCATTCCATGGCTCCTCTAACTAATTTTAGAACCTAAATAACCATGGATCCACAATTCTCAACTAAAAGAAAAAGGGAAGAAAGAGGAGAAATTTAAATTGACCAGTTCCAAGAATTTACCTTACTTTGAATGGAATTATGAACAACTATTTGTAGATATACATTCTTTTCCTCTAGATCATGAATTCGAATTTCCTTGGACTAATTATTCAATTTTTCTGAAGAGATTTGGGAAGGAAGAAGAATGGCAGAGTTTAGACATCCTCTCAGAAAATATGAGATTTAGGCTAGGCTCTACTAGCTTATTTATAGATATTCAGGATCTTATCGAACACACAACGCTGAGTTAGTGACAAACGTGGTTAGAAAAATAGTCCATGTTCATCAAATGAATCTGCCCGGATCAGGGGTGGGTCAACCCACATACCCCCATGGGTTGACCCTAGTGTAACACCCCACATTTTTTAATATAATTAAATATATTTATATGCACGGATATATAAATAACGCTGATACGCAGTTTAGATTAATACATACATTAAGGAGAAGGGAAATTAATACGATAAAAATGTATGTGACAGAAAAGATAATAAAATAAATATACCTAATTTAAATATTAGGAATTAAGTAAAACGGACATCACCATTGCGTCTGCCTCGGAATTCTTGTTCATACGGACACCAAGTTTGTGTAAAACGGATAACGTATGAAGAAGTTATGAGCTTTAGAAGTTTGTATACATATAAGGCTCGTATATAAATACACACACAAAATATGTCTAGAATTCAAAATATTCACATACAGTCAAAAGCGGGTGAGCGGCAGAAATCCCGCTCAAAGGGTGTCGACCCCCCTAAGGGGTGTCGACATAGGTGTCGACCCCTCTATAGGGGTGTCGACATAAGTGTCGACCCCCCAATAGGGTAGAAGACATAGGTGTCGAGCCCCCTTAAGGGGGGAAGACATAGGTGTCGACCCCCTTAAGGGGGGAAGACACAGGGGTAGAACCCCTCGACCAGATTTGTACTGAATTCATTTTGTGAACCTGGACAGTTTTGATGACTTAATTCGTGAATCCTAAGCTATATAATGGACCCTGATCTCATTGTTTTTCTCACCTAAATTAATGGCGACGCCATGATGCTGCTCCAACCTAAAATGATTCAGATTCTTCTTCTTCCCCAAGCAATTCTTAGATCTAATCTCTTCCTCTCTAAATCTCTTCTTAAATTAAAAAGATAGATCCAGGATTCCTTCACTCCAAAATAAAAGAAAAGAGTACAGATGCCTAGATATATGCTCTGCAAAAGGGAGAAAACCAGAAGTGGGAAAGCATACAAGTGAGTGGATTTAAAATATATTTTTTGTATAATAGTAGATCTATCGTTCGCCATTCCCCATTTACACACATAATAAACATATTAAAGAGCTAATCCGATAAAGTGAGTTTGTGGTACTTATAGATTAAAATACCTAATAAGTAATTGGATCTAAGATTTGGACTAGAATCATATCAGTTCACCATAGTTTGTAGATCAGATATATAATTCACCTATGCCTAATTTTATTATCTTATATTTAACTTGTTATTATGAACAGTTGTTTATGCCTATGCTTATTTTCCTCCTTTCTTTCTTCCCTTTTTATTTTTATTTTTATAGCTAGGCTGTCTTCGAGCCTTCGTCTATTGCGACTTTATGTGATTGAAACGATATTGGGAAAAAAAGGAAAAGGTTGATTTGGGTATAACATGGTATTGGGAGGTTTGGGGCATAATTATATTGGGGTTATGGGCATAACTATGCTTGGAATTACGAATTCAACTATGATGGGATTTATGAATACAAATCAAATTGGAATTATGAATACAACTATGGTTGGATTTATGAACAGAAATCCAATTGGAATTATGAATATGGAAATTTGGAGTTTAAGTTGAACTGGGATTATAGGCATAATCTATTGATATGATTATAATCATAAAAGTGAATTGGGGTGTATAGGTAATTGACATATATTATAATCCAAGATTTGAATTATGGGTATAAGTTATAATAAGAACTTATATGCCTAAGACACGAGGTTAGATTTGGATTGCGGTATAAGTCTGCCAGGAACTGCCCAGCATATCCAGCAACCACAAATGGTAATCTAATGTGAGAGGTCGAAGGCAGAAATCAGATGTGTAATAGTGCTAAGACACGAGGTTAGATTTGGATTGCGGTAGAAGTCTTCCTGGAACCGTCCGGCATATCTGGCAACCGCAAACAGAAATCTAATGTAGGAGGTCTTGCACAATTACGGGTATAATGAATTAATAATAAGTACGTAACCATGATAAGACATGTGGTAAGACATGGGAATAATAAAGGGTTGAGTGGGTAACGTGGGTAGCATGTATAATTCATTAAATTTGAATACTTAACCTATTTAAATCTGTAGCGGTATTACGAACCAATTCAATTGAGTAGGGGTTAAGTAAACTTGTTAAAGAAGTGGGAAGGATAAAGTAAATCTTAATTAACGCCAAAATGGGGAATGATAACAACCTATTAGGAATGAACTTTAATAAGAAGAGGAAAGATAATAGGTAGGCTTGTCCTAGGGACAAGTTGGAATTATAACTTAAGAAATAAAGTAAGTTACCATGAACGATAGGGGAATATGAAATAACCTATGTAATAAAGTTGTACTTAATCAAAGATTAAGTAATTAGCAAGAATAAGAATAAATCCATAAATGAGGATAACATAAGTTATATGAAGGAAAATGGAAACTTATTAGTAAACCTTAGTTAAGAGAACTAACTTAATAAATAAATTATGATAAATTGTAATAACGGTGTATGACGAGATTATGATTAAATGAGAAAGAAGAAGGCAAACTTATGGAGATAAGTAAATTGTATTTAATCATAAATGTTGAATGACAAAAAACATGTAAATTAAGATGTACTTAATTATAAACTAATTAGAACATGTTATGGCAACCATGAGATGGGACAAAGAGTAGTGTAAAGAGAATGAATTATGAATATTGAATTACAATATAGAGAATAACATGTTGTAGGCTTCTTAATGAACTTAAATGAATTAAGTTATGAATGAGGTTAATAAGCAAGAGAAAATTGGTAACTTGAAGAAGAAGTCAAGGGAAAATGGAAACAACCAAGTTAATGGGAAATCTGTCGAGATAGAGCAAGCGCGTAATTGATGATTTGACATAGGATCTAATGACACAGTAAACTGAGGTGCTTTGGATAGTCCGTATGTTATAGGATGAATAAACAAATGGGGTACATCATCGTGGCGTCGTAAGACACGAGGGGAGCGCACGCTAATCTAATTATTCTGGCGGCTCCGACGGATTGGAAGGGGAAGCACGCGACTTCCTGAAACGTTAAAGGTGCCCCTGTAGTCCTCTGTGGTGGTGTAGTTTCGGACTGTGCTCACAGAGGTTGGGTCTGCGCGTAACTATTAGGTGGGTGGGCCTTGACTGCATAAGTAGGGGGCAGTTAGAATGTTGTGACGCGGTGACATTAAGGGTAGCTCGGCGGTTGCCTCACTTCGGAGGCGGAGAGTCAGGACCAACAAAGATAGTATAGGTCATCGAGAACCTGTCATCGGCAGCCAGCAAGATGCGGAAAGACAAGAGCTAAACCCAAGAGGCCATCGACCTTTCACTATCGAGGCGGTGATTGAGGGTAGGCGCCGCATGGATGTTTAGATTGTTTACTTAGGGGCTTGTTTCTTAGCTCTTGTAGTCTTTACTAGTTAAGGGAGTGGCCGAGGTGGGGCCATAGCCACCATAGAAAAACAGACGCTAGGGATATTTGTGTGAGAGGCTCTTAATTGCGGGACTGCACAAATATAAGGAAAGCTCCAGACCAAGTTCTGTGTGTAGCCCTGCCACGGAACTTGGGCACGCCCACATGATAGGTGTGTGGGTTAGGCATCAAATATGTCTGGCGATACGTACATGGGAAAGTCTAGGTACATACATATCTGCTCTACGTGGTGTATCGTAGACTATAGGGAATTATTCGATGATGGCAGTCATTACGCCTATGTAATATAATTATAATGGTTCCATGCAGACGTAGCATCATTATATACAGAGATCTGTACATCACTCGGATGTAGATGAGGGACTTCGCATATTCCTGTGATGATACGGTGAGGACCGTGCGAGTGGGGTACCATGGGGTGTACCTTAATTTGGAGGGTAGCTACATATATATTATATTAGGTTAATCTACTAGGGAGTAGATGGGTACAAGGAGTGTGTGTATAAGCGTGGAGCGCTGTTGACACCAATAACCTAATAAATAAGAAAATATAACTGAACGGTATATGTAGGATTATCCAAAGTGTGTACTTTGAATTCATTCACACAGAACTTATGTTCTGACCCCTCCTCATAACACAGTTGCAGGTTAAGCTTGAGATAGAGATGTTATAGCTTTGGATACTAGCTAGGCAGTATTATTATTAAGGTAAAGCTATGCTTCGATTATATTATATTTTGTTCCTTCCGTTGTGAGATGTTTTCCGAACTCTGACATGTTTTATGTCTCTGTCTTTTTCTGCAGGATACTAGAACAAACCAAACACGGGTTTCGATGTAATTGGTTTTTGAAAAAAAAAAAATCGATCTATCGAGATTCGGGTTGTTACATCTAGTATCAAAGCTTCGGTTTAGGGATCTTAGGGAGATAATGAGTTTGCGTATTTGTATTTTCAAAAATATAAATATAAATATATAAAGCTAGATCCATAAGGAGCCCACTAAATAGTAGGAGTAAAATATGGAAAGAGTTGGGATACTGGTTTGTGCACTAAAGGAATGAACCTAGAAATTTTGAGACCCTTAGGTGGTCTAGTTAGAAGTGTACAATATGATTTGGTATTGAAAAAAATAAAGTATCCCATATGATAGAAACTAAAATGTTAATATTTCAGATTAGTGGGTTTAGAAGTGAAACCTTATAAATTAGAAAAAGGTTAGAAAGTGGAAAATGGATTAGGAATATATATAGTTGAGAGAATTGAAAGTGTCTAGGAAAGCCTGGTTGAGTTGAAAAGACCCACTTTGAGTCTAACCCAATGATTAACGTTTAAGGACTTGAATTTATATAAAATTATAAAGTTTTAGCTAAAGAGTTTGTGATGTTTCTAAAGTTTTAATCTTAGAAGTATTTTTGAGGAAAGTTATGCAAAGAACATATTTAGTGCATGTTGGGTTTTAAAGTAAAGTGCGGTATATTTTGTAAAACAATGATTACTTGTTTTAAAAAGAATTCTCTCATGAAATAGCATACAACTCACTAGTTTTCATATTATAATATATGAAAGGATTAAGAAGTAAAGCATACAAAGTTTTGCATTTTGTAAAAGAATTTTTGAAATTTCTATTCTGTTTTGGAAAAGAAATTTTGTTAGATGGACAAAATAAGTTGTAGAAAGTAAGAATAGAGTAGATGTTTGCACCTTGTAGATAGCTGCCAAATTAATATTGTAAGTAGAAACAATGTAAACATAATATTTGTCCTTGTCTACTCCATTTTTGTGATTTGGAAAAAAATGTTTTGCATTTTTATGTTGCAAGATATTTTACGGTTTTGGAAAAGAAAATAAAGTTTTAGTACTTTTAATTTTTGGAATAAAAATGTTATGAAAAAAATAAAGCCAAACCATGTTTTAAAGAGAATGGAGTAGGTAAGGAATAATGCCTAGAATGAATTGAGATAAGAAATTAAATAATTGGAACCAACTGGAGACTGGTTGAGTTGAGTGATTCTCTGAGTATCAATCTGATGTTGATTTCGGTCTTCGGGGTTGATACTTAGGGAGTTATTCTCTTACCAATTTACGGTCAGAGATAAGCTAAGGTTGAACTAATAAAATTCCCATAGAATGCATAAGCATTGTAAAGTCTAGGATTGTTGCTTGAGAGAAAAAAAAGTATAGGCTAGTAATACACATCAAGGACTAGTAGTAACTACTAGATAAGAAGGGCAAGTAAGCGTTAAGGGTTTGTTGTTGGACTTTTCTTTAGTTAAATAGTCTTATGATTCTTGGCCCTTAGTAGTAGCTGTGTAGGATGATGGAAAGGCTTATTTGAAAATAAACTTAAATCATGGGATTAAGCGAAATAAGCTAAGAAAGAAAAATAGCCTAACTAAAAAGAAAACAATAAACTCAGAAAAGTAACAAATGTAACGAGAAAAGAAAATGAAAATATTAAGAAAAGACGAATAAGAATGAAATCTTTTTCCAAGATAAGTTGTAAAAGAAAAAGAAGTTTTCTTATGTGGGTTGTGCTTGGATAGGAAAGTAGGGGATCTTTATAGAATAGTTACATAAAACCTAAATACAATTAAAAAGGTACATAAAAGAAAAACGAAAAATGTAAATTCTTCCGTTTTATACCTTTATGTAACATCTGAAATCGAATTTAGAAAATTAGGTTTTTCTAAATTTCTAATTTAATGATGGTTGGTAGGGTTTTGGATGCAACAATTGGACGAACTATGCTCTTACTCTATAAGAGTGTAGGAAAATTTGGGTGAAAAATGTTTTGTTTTTTCAAAAATATTGCATTCATATAGAACTACAAGTATATTTAGGATGTGAGCATCATGTTTTGAAAGAGTTTTTGAAAAGTTTGCATACATATAGGTGGTACCAAATTAGGCATACATGCATTACTATGATGTAATTCACTTTGCACATGTGCACAATGCTTGCAAAAATTGGATGCACGCATGATGGTTGGATATTATGCGAGGGATTATCTCAGGGGCGAAATTCTTTAAGGGTAGGAGAATGTAACACCCCGCATTTTTCAATATAATTAAATATATTTATATGCATGGATATATAAATAATGGTGATGCGTAGTTTAGATTAATACATGCATTAAATAGAAGGGAAATTAATACGATAACAATGTATGTAATAGTAAAGATAATAAAATAAAGATACTTAATTTAAATATCAGGAATTAAGTAAAACGGACATCACCATTGCGACCGCCTTGGAATTCTGGTTCAGATGGACACCAAGTTTGCATAAAACGGATAACGTATGAAGAAGTTATGAGCTTTAGAAGTTTGTATACATATAAGGATCATACATGTATACAAAATATCTCTAGAATTCAAAAATATTCAAAAACAGCCAAAAGCATGTGATCGGGAAAAATCCAGCTCAAAGGATGTCGACCCCCCCTAAGGGGTGTCGACATAGGGTCGACCCCCTATAGGGGTATCGACATAGGTGTCGACCCCCCTATAGGGGGGAAGACACAGGTGTCGACCCCCTTTAAGGGGGGTAGACCCCGTCAACCAGATTTGTGCTGAATTCATTTTTTGAACCTGGACAATTTTGACTTAATTCGTGAATCCTAAGCTATTTAATGGACCCTAATCTCATTGTTTTTCTCACCTAAATTAATGGCAACGCCATGATGCTGCTCCAACCTAAAATAATTCAGATTCTTCTTCTTCCCCAAGCAATTCTTAGATCTAATCTCTTCTCTTCCTCTCCAAACCACTTCTTAAAATAAAAAGATAGATCTAGGATTCCTTTACTCCAAAATAAAAGAAAAGAATTAAGATGCCTAGATCTATGCTGCGCAAAAGGGAGAAAACCAGAAGTGGGAAAGCATACAAGTGAGTGCATTTAAAATACATTTTTTGTATAATAGTCGATCTATCGTTCGCCATTCCCCATTTACACACATAATAAACATATTAAAGAGATAATCCGATAAAGTGAGTTTGTGGTACTTATAGATTAAAATACCTAATAAGTAATTGGATCTAAGATTTGGACTAGAATCATATCAGTTCACCATAGTTTGTAGATCAGATCTAGAATTCACCTATGCCTAATTTTATCATCGTATATTTAACTTGTTATTATGAACAATTGTTTATGCCTATGCTTGTTTTCCTCCTTACTTTCTTCCAATTTTATTTTTATTTTAATAGCTAGGCTATCTTCGAGCCTACATCTATTGCGAATTTATGCGATCGAAGCGATATTGGAAAAAAAAGGAAAAGGTTGATTTGGGTATAACATGGGATTGGGAGGTTTAGGGCATAACTTATTATGGGGTTATGGGCATAACTATGCTTGGAATTATGAATACAACTATGGTAGGATTTATGAATTCAAATCAAATTGGAATTATGAATACAATTATGGTGGGATTTATGAATACAAATCAA
Organism: Allium sativum; assembly: GCA_030737875.1. Classification (NCBI taxonomy): domain Eukaryota; kingdom Viridiplantae; phylum Streptophyta; class Magnoliopsida; order Asparagales; family Amaryllidaceae; genus Allium; species Allium sativum. Next base: position 395,468,214 of record CM060910.1, read on the forward strand.
ATTGGAATTATGAATATGAAAATTTGGATTTTAAGTTGAACTGGGATTATAGGCATAATCTATTGATAGTATTATAAGCATAAACGTGAATTGGGGTGTATGGGTAATTGACATATATTATAATCCAAGATTTGAATTATGGGTATAAGTTATAATAAGAACTTATATGCCTAAGACACGAGGTTAGATTCGGATTGCGGCATAAGTCTGCTCGGAACTGCCCTGCAAATCTAGCAACCGCAAACGGCAATCTAATATGAGAGGTCGAAGGCAGAAATTAGATGCGTAATAGTGCTAAGACACGAGGTTAGATTTGGATTGCCGTAGAAGTCTGCCCGGAACTGCCCGGCATATCCAGCAACCGCAAACAGAAATCTAATATGGGAGGTCTTGCACAATCACGGGTAGAATGAATTAATAATAAGCTCTTAACCAAGATAAGACATGTGGTAAAACATGGGAATAATAAAGGGTTAAGTGGGTAATGTGGGTAGCACGGATAATTCGTTAAACTCGAATACTTAACCTAATTAAATCTATAGTGGTATTACGAACCAATTCAATTGAGCAGGGGTTAAGTAAACTTGTTAAAGAAGTGGGAAGGATAAAGTAAATCTTAATTAACGCCAAAATGGGGAATGATAACAACCTATTAGGAATGAACTTGAATAAGAAGAGGAAAGATAATAGGTAGGCTTATCCTAGGGACAAGTGGGAATTATAACTTAAGAAATAAGGTAAGTTATAATGAACGATAGGGGAAGATGAAATAAATTATGTAATAAAGTTGTACTTAATCGAAGACTAAGTAATTAGCGAGAATAAGAATAAATCCGTAAATGAGGATAACATAAGTTATATGAAAGAAAAGGGAAACTTATTAGTAAACCTTAGTTAGGAGAACAAAGTTAATAAGTAAATTATGATAAATTGTAATGACGGTCTATGACGAGATTATGATTAAATGAGAAAGAAAAAGGAAAACCTATGGAGATAAGTAAGTCGTATTTAATCTTAAATGTTGAATGACAGAAAACATGTAAATTAAGATGTACTTAATTATAAATTAAGTAGAACATGTTATGGCAACCACGAGATGGGACAAAGATTAGTGTAAAGAGAATGAATTATGAATATTGAATTACAATATAGAGAATAACATGTTGTAGGCTTATTAATGAACTTAAATGAATTAAGTTATGAATGAGGTTAATAAGCAAGAGAAACTTGGTAACTTGAAGAAGAAGTCAAGGTAAAATGGAAACAACCAAGTTAATGGGAAATCTGTCGAGGTGGAGCAAGCGCGTAATTGATGATTAGACATAGGATCTAATGACAAAGTAAACTAAGGCGCTTGGTATAGTCCATATGTTAGAGGATGAATAACTAAACAGGGTAGATCATCATGGTGTCGTAAGACACGAGGGGAGCACACATTAATCTGATTACTCTGGCAGCTCCGACAAACTGGAAGAGGAAGCACGCGACTTCCTGAGATGTTAAAGGTGCTTTTGGTAGTCCTCTGTGGTGGTGTTGTTTCAGACTGTGCTCACAGAGGTTAGGTCTGCACGTAACTATCAGGTGGGTGGGCCTCGACTGCACAAGTAGGGGGCAGTCAGAATACTGTGACGTGGTGACATTAAGGGTAGCTCGGCGGCTGCCTCACTTCGGAGGCGGAGGGTCAGGACCAACAAAGATAGTATAGGTCGTCGAGAACCTGTCATCGGCAGTCAGCGAGATGCGGAAAGATTAGAGCTAAACCAAGATGCCATTGACCTTTCTCTATCGAGGCGGTGGTTGAGGGTAGATGCCACATGGATGTTTAGATTGTTTGCTTAGGGACTTGTCACTTAGCTCTTGTAGTCTTTACTTGTTAAGGGAGGGGCCGAGGTGGTGCCATAACCACCATAGAAAAACAGACCCTAGGGATATTTGTGTGAGAGGCTCTTAAAGGCGGGCCTGAAAAAATATAAGGAATGCTCCCGACCGAGTTCCGCGTGTAGCCCTACCATAGAACTCGGGCACGGACACATGATAGTTGTGTTGGTTAGGCATTGAATACGTTTTTCAATACGTTTGTAGGAAAGTCTAGGTACACACATGTTTGCTCTAGGTGGTGTATCGTAGACTAGTGGGCATTATTCGATGATGGAAGTCATTACGCCTATGTAATATAGTTATAATGGTTCCATGCAGTCGTAGCGTCGTTTTATACAGAGATCCTTACGTCACTCTGATGTAGGATGAGGGACTGTGTATATTCCTGCGATGATACGGTGAGGACCGTGCGAGTGGGGTACCATAGGGTGTACCTTAATTTGGGGGTAGCTACATATATATTATATTAGGTTAATCTACTAGGGAGTAGATGGGTACAACGAGTGTGTGTGTAAGCGTGGAGCGTTGTTGACACCAATAACCTAATAAATAAGAAAATGTAACTGAACGGTATATATAGGATTATCCAAAGTGTGTACTTTAAATTCATTCACACAGAACTTATGTTCTGACCCCCTCCTTATAACACAGTTGCAGGCTAGGCTTAAGATAGAGATGTTATAGCTTTGGATACTGGCTAGGCAGTACTATTATTAAGGTAAAGCTATGTTTTGATTATGTTATATTTTGTTCCTTCCGTTGTGAAATGTTTTCCGAATTCTTACATGTTTTATGTCTCTGTCTTTTTCTGCAGGATACCAGAGCAAGCCAAACACGGGTTTCGATGGATTGGGTTTTTGAAAAAAAAAAAAAATCGGTCTATCGGGATCCGGGTTGTTACACCTAAGGTCGACCCAAGCAACCGTGGTCGACCTACTTGGGTCCAACGAGCAGAAATGTGGTGTGGTGTTTATATGTTAACGTTTATTGAATAAACGTTGATTAATTTCTGATTTTAACTCCTTTAATTTATTCACATATAAACTCCTTATATGTATATAAAACTTCTAATGCCCATTTTATTCCTATATATATATGCACAACTTTTATTCTGTTTTCAAAATTTAAACGTTCCTTATGTCGTCATTAAATTCTTACTAATTTTCCTTGACTATAGGCTTATTTTGAACATTTCTCTTGTATATATATATATGCGCACATATATACACATATATTTTTATACTTCCTTATATGTGCGTTTATACATATTTTCCCTTAAGAACATGTGTTATTTTAGCCGTTTGTCTAAAATAAAAATATGGCGCCCGCGGGGATCGAACTTTCACCTCTTTCTTGAAAGCCACATGCTCTTACCAACTGGACTACATAGTCTTTTGTTAACAAGTCCAAAAATAATGGTGGTCATTATTCTTTTCTTATACCTTCTTTTCATGTTTGTTACAATATTTCATTTAAAGTTATCTCTTTCATCTTAAATCAGTTTTCTGCAATCCATAGGTCTGAATTGACTAGAAAATCTCCATGGACGTAATGACGCTATTCTATTTACTTATTTAAAAATTCGGGGTGTTACACCATGTTTAGATCTCGTCGCTTATAAATCGAAGGACTCCCATAGTGCCTAAAAGAAGACCTTGTATAATATTGTGCCATATTTTATCTTTCTTAGGGGATTTCCAACTTTCTATACTTCCTATTGTGGACTCGACTCTACATATCACCTCAACCGTTTTAAAGAACTATATGTTTGTTTGAATAAGTCTTACCTTAACAGACAAAATTTCCATCTTCATAATATAACAATATATTCAACACATAATATGTAGGTAAATTTTCCAATTTCAATTCCATTTTTGTAAATTTAGCTTATAATTTCTGTAACACTCGCAATTTTCAAAGTAAATACATAATATAACTAAAGTGTGAACACAAATCAAAACTTTAATAATAATTAAAATACCTTTGTTGTCACGTTTTTTTTGGTGCAAATGCGAACTACCAAAAATGCCCCTATATATATTACAAATTTGTTATTACTAAAATATAGGATCTTTAAATTTAACTTACTAATTCAAGATGTTAATATATAGATTATAAATTCCTTTTATTCGGTTTGCGTGATATTTCAAGTGCCTAATCCTACAGATTGTAAATAAATGTTTATTCTACATGCCCAATATACATAATCACTACCAGTAAAAAGTGGTGGTCTAACAATGGAATGACCCTCTATAAATCAACTATACTAGTGACAATTCCAGTGTTTGTTTCTATTTAAACTTTTCAAAATTCAGATTATGAAAACTTTAAAAACCAATGCTCTGATAACAATTGTTGGAGATGTGGATTAACGATCTTAAGGCAAGTTAAATACTAACGTGGTGAATAGTGTTTTATGAAATTTAATAATTTTTTTGAAATCTTTTTGGATTAAACAACATAGTATGCAGATCACAGATGTTAACAAACACAGAATTAATCACAGATGCAGAAAGTAAAAGTAAAAGCAGTAAAAGGAATTACACACCAAGATTTTATACAAGTTCGAGACTCCCCTACATATAGTCCCACACAACGCTGGGTTGTTGCGGATTTTTATTTTACCAATATCCAATTATAGTCCTTGATTTCAGCGCTATAAGGGCACACCCCAAACCGATTCCAAGTACGGTGAAACTTAGTTGATTTCCTAGCCACAACTTTACATCTAATTGATTTCAGGGACACAATCGCACCCAGTCATTTTAAACTGGACAAGACCACACCCTTCTCTAATTTGTTTTGTAATATTAACTCGATAGGACTTAATCTTGAGATATTTGATTACAAACATCTTATATCTCTTTAGTAGCACTTGAATTCAGAGATATTTTGATTTAGAATTGAAAGAGAAGAAGAATGATATGATTTCTATTGAAATCGGCAGAGTATAAGTGCATAAGGTCAAGAAATAAAGTATTATAACGGTAGGATGATAAAAGGAAGAAGAAGATGGATAAATGTTAAGAAGATCGAATTCTAGAAGGTATTTATAGGTTTCTAATAGTCACACAACGTTTTTGAAAAGGTCTGAATTCAAAAGACTCTTCTTTTCAAAATTTAAAAAATCACTTAACGGCTTGTATGTCAACATACCAAAATACCTATGTCGACATATATATACTAGTGTAATTTCAAAATTTGAATTTTAAAACAAAGTAAATAATGTTTAAATTAATTATGGTGAATCCAGAGTAAAAATGAGCAAAATTCATTTATATTAAAACATTCTTTTCAAAGTAAAAATATATTTTAAAAATTTGTAGAAAGATATAACAAAAATAATTAAGAAATAAAATTTAAAATGAGATAAAAGTATAAAAATAAAACTATGAATATATAAAACTTAATATAATTAAGAAAGTTAAACAACATAAGTAATTATAAAATAAGTAATTAAAACTTTTAAGTTCATAATTTATTAAACACAAGTTTGAAAAAAATAGAAACTAGTTTTCAAGATTTTTTTTAAAAAACTATCAGGAGTTAAAATATCTCTCTTAAACTAAAGAAGTATATATTATGAATAAGGAAGTAATTTTGAAATCATTTGAAAACAAGATTTAAAACCAAGTAAATAATTTAGAAATTATTTTGAAATCGGGATTTAAATTAAAAATTAGAATTTTTAAATTTGAAAATGGAATCAAGTGTTAACCCGAGCTTTAACATAATTTCTAGACACATTTTCTCTATAATTCTTGAACTCTTGATTCCTTGATACTCATTTGTCTTGAAACTTTAATTCTTCTATATGAATTCTTGATTCTTGTGAACTGTACAGTCTTCAATAAAAAAACTACATAGATTTCCTCTATATATATTCTAGAAAATAGTGTTGGTATGTATTGTATAACAATAATAATTGAAATAAAGTAGAAACAAAGTTGTTGTCATCAACCTTAACAATCTCCCTTTTTTTAATAATGACAGCCTGAGTTATAAAATATTCATACTTGATGCCTTGATTCTTTGGTTACTCCCCTTTACTTCATGATCTCCCCTTACACTAAGCCCTATTCTATAATTCCCCCCTTTGTCATAAAAAACTATATAATCCTAACTAGATTCTAATACACCCTCTATAACTAAAGCATAATTCTAACACCTAAAACATTATTATATATATTAAACTAGATAACTATAATACTCTAATTATTATAAATTGAATGAATATGACTGTAAAGTTCATTTAGAGTCAAATAAATCACATTAAGCCAATTCAATACATATATATATATATATATATATATATATATGTCAATACATTCAAATAATCCAATCAAACAAACCAAACCACACCATAATTATAGTAGTTTATTTAAAAGATTTAAAATTTTGAAACAAACCACACAAATTAAAACAAAATCATTCATTTCGAGGAACTTCAACCCAACCATCTTCTCCGAAGAATGGATCAACCTTTATAGCATCCCATTCTTCGTTGTCTTTTGTGAGAGGCTCCCTAGTGATGTTGTTGTCTTCATCCTTTAAAAGAAAGGCAATCATCCATGGAATTGCATCAAAATGTTTCTCTTGTTGTTTGATCATCTGTATTTGACTTATTTCTGGATGACGCCGATTACAAAGAATAACTGAGAGGATATTCTTAACAGAATTATGAATTTCTTCAAGATATCACTAAGATTATGGATTTGAGTAGCCATAGTTTTGATTATATTAAGAAACAATGAAAGGAAGTATAGGAGAAATAAATGGATATATTTTTCAGGAAGAGAAGGTTATACATAGGCTCTAAAATTTGTTTGAACTAAATCAACATAAGTTGGTTTGAGTAGTTTCAAATTCAAACAATTTTGGAAATTGTACAGTTATATGTTGACATAGCACTTCTATATGTTAGCATATACATGTGTAATTTCAAATTTTGAAGAGTTTTGTTGTTATGTTATTCGTTTCAACTTTTATAAACTTATTTTTAATGTTTTAATAGTAATTCCGTAGTTGTTTAAGCAAATATTAACATAAATAAAGAACTTCATTTCAATCTAATGATTACGATACATGAAATGAGTAAATAACATAAGATTGAAATGTGGAAATAGAAATATAAGCAAATACAATACGAAAATAAACTTAGAATTTAGCGGAGGAGGAGGTTGAAGAGGATGACAAGCCAAGTTTTCTTCCAATTTTGCTAAAAAACTTACTCGTTTTAGTAGAAATCTTTTCAAATTTCGTATTAAAAGATCTCTCATATAAGTATCTTTTGTTTCTTGGCTAAAACCTTTGGATTTTGGTGAATGGTTTTCTTAGAGGGATTGGTAAGAACTTCAATGCTTTCTAAAGAGGAATCTTCTTTATCTTCTTCAATATCCATTTGATCAGTTTCTTCTTCTTGTTTAATTCTTGCTCGCTTTTCCGCGTATGTTTCATATGGATGAAACACAAGTGGAATATTCATAAGAGAATTATTTCCGGCATTGAAAACTTTTCTAGAAATGAACTCTTCTTCTTTGAAATCGACTCCAAAATGTTTTAAAATACGTGTAAGATAAACACCATGATATAATGCATTTTCTTTTTTTGAAATATCCTTTGGTTAAAACTCATTTAAAATCACTTTAGCCCAATTTATTTCATAATTTCCAAAGATAGCAAAAAAGACCTTGTTAACTTTAATAATAGGATTCTTAAAATTTTCGGATCGAGGGTTAACGGTATGTTGAAGAAGTATATTTACAATTATTGCTTTTGGACGATAAAAACGATTTTGGAAATCCATATTTTCATCGTTTTCAAAAATATAATGAAAAGTTTATAAATCACTTTCATTGATATTGAAATTCAAAAGATCCATCCTCGTTTCCTTGCAACCCATAATATTACTTAAGACATCACAATCTAAAACAATTTATGTTCCTTTAACACTACTCCAAATTTCATCTTGACCTCCTTGATAAAAATTGTGATTCAAATTTGCATAAAACATTTTCACATGATTTTGATAGCAGACTCCATTTTTATCCTGAGAATTAACAAAACTTAAAATTCCATTTTGATAAAAGAGTGATTCAATTTCATAAGAAGCAAAATCAATAAAGATTGCAAATTTTCCCGTGATTACTTTACCAAAATTTACATAGCTAATGTAATCTTGGATAACATCTGAGTTAATGAAGACGAAATATTTGATTGCCTTGGGTAGCCTCATTGTTTTTGGAGTGCTTGAGGAAGCCATTAGAATAGATATGAGAGTATATGAATATGAATATGAAGAGCAGTTTTGAATTTTGAAATAAAGATAGTAAAGAAATGATAAGAATAGGTAGTAAATATAGAGAATCAAAGGACAATTCGTAAGTTTAAAGGATACATTTTCGGTCACATTGAAGTTGGTGAAAAGTTGGTGGGAATTTCAAAAGTTTGAGTTTTAAAAATTGAATTTCAAATTTCACTTTTTTGGTATATGTCGACATAAGCAAATGGACATGTCGACATATCCCTTTGTAATTTTAAGGTGACTTTTGAATTTTTACTTTTTGAATTATTTATAGTTCCATATTCTTATTTAATTATTTCCTAGGGTAATATTTATTATAAAAATACTTTTTATATTATTGTTTTATTATTGTATTATTAAATAATAATTATTACAAACTTTGAATTTTGAATTTTGAATTTAAAATTCAAATTTTAAACAAAACACGCAATCAACCAAGCAAACAACCATTCAACAAAAAATTTAAAATTATTGTAAAGGCGTACCGATTTTTAAATCCATTCTTCGATTACTTTTGGTTCATGAATTATAGTAAAACACATATTTGAATTATTTGTTTCTTGATCTTCGTCATTGGAAGATGAATCTGAATCATCTAGTGTTGCTCCATAAGTTGTTTTCCTTTTCTTCGATGAACTGTCATTAGAAGGTTGATTTTGTTTCTCTGGATACGGACATAATCTTTTCCGATTTCCTAATTCGTCGCATTTATTAAATCTGATATTTCTAAGCTTTTCGTTATTATTTTTCACTTGATTTCTTTTCTCATTTCTTTTGAAGTTATTTCTTTTTCTATGTCTTAGGAAATTTCTAAACTTCCTTGTCATTAGTGTTGTCTCTTCATCATCATCATCATCACTATCTAAGTCTAAATCTTTAATTGATGCCTTAAATGCTATCGGTTTCTTTTCTGATGATTTAATTTATTCTCTTCCTTGCGTTTGAACTTCATACGACATTAAATTATCAATCAGTTCCTCAATTTTCATTGTATTGATGTCATTGGCTTCTTCAATTGCAAGTGACTTTTGATCCCAATCTGATGTTAATGAATTCAGAATTTTTCTGACTTGATCCTCCTCAAAATATGATTTTCCCAAAGCCATTAGTGAACGCACAATTTACTGGAATCTGCAATACATATCATAGATACACTCATTCTGATTCATTTTAAATATCTCAAACTAACTGGTTAACATGGATATTTTGGTATGTTTGACATTGCTTGTACCATCGTGAGTCACTTGCGAATTTTACAAATATCATATATAGATTTACAAATAGATATCTTATTAAATTCATTCCTATCTAATGAACAAAATAAAATATTCATAGCTTTAGAATTATTTTGTGCAGTGGCTTTCTGATCATTACTGCATTGTGCAAAATTAATAGTGGGTTCAACATATTCGGTTTAGGTGATATTCCAAGTCTCTAACCCTATAGATTGTAAATAAATTTTCATTCTACATGCCCAATATGCATAATTACTGCCATTAAAAAGTGGTGGTCTAACAGTGGACTGACCCTGTACAAATGAACTACCATTAGTGACAATTCTAGTATTGGTTGCCATTTAAGCTTTTCAAAATTTAGAATATGAGAACTTTGAAAACCAATGCTTTGATACCAATTGTTGGAGAAGCGGATTAAGGATCTTAAGGCAAGTTAATCACCAGAGGGGGTGAATAGTGTTTTATGGAATTTTATATTTCTCTTGAAATCTTTTTGGATTAAACAACAAAGTGTGAAGATCACAGATATTAACAAACATTGAATCAATCATAGAATGCAGAAAGTAAAAGCAAAAGCAATAAAAGGGAAGTACACACTAGGGTTTTATACTGGTTCGAGACTCCACTACATCTAGTCCCACACAATGCTAAGTTATTGCAGATTTTTATTCAACAACACCAATTAAAATCCTTGATTTCAGGGCTACAAGGGCAGACCCCAAACTTATTCCAAGTACAGTGAGACTTAGTTGATTTATGGACCATAACTTTACACCCAATCTATTATAGGGACACAATCGCACCTAGTCACTTTAAACTGGATAGGACCACACCCTTCTCTTACCGGTTTTTGTAGTGTTGATCGGTAGGACTTTATCTTGAGATCTTTTATTGCAAACAGCCTATAACTCTTGAGTAACAATTGAATTAAGAGTTATTTTGTTTTAGAATTGAAAAGACATACAAAAATTCCTATGTCGACATATACTAGTGTAATTTCAAATTTTGGATTTTAAAACAAAGTAAATAATGTTTAAATAAATTATTTCTAATCCAAAGTTAAAACAAACAAAATTCCTTTATATTAAAACATTTTTTTCAAAGTAAAATATATTTTAAAAAGTTATATAAAGATGTAATTAAAATAATAAAGGAATTAAATATAAAATGATATAAAAACATAAAAAACTATGAATAAATTAAAAATTAATATAAACAAGAAAGTCAAACAACATAAATAATTATAAAATAAACAAGTAAAACTTTTAAGTTCAGAATTTATTAAACATAAGTTTGAAAAAATAGAAACAAGTTTTCAGGTGTTTTTTAAAGAATAACTAAATATCTCTTTTAAAATAAAGAAGTATATAGTATGAATAAGGAAGTAATTTTGAAATCATTTGAAAACAAGATTTAAAACCAAGTAAAGAATTTAGAAATTATTTTGAAATCAGGATTTAAATTTAAAATCATAATTTTAAATTTGAAAATAGAATCAAGTGCTAACTAGAGTTTTAATAGATTTTCTAACCACATTTTCTCTATAATTCTTGAACTCTTGAATTTTTGATTTCTTGATACTCATGAGTCTTGAAACTTGAACTCCTCTATTTGAAATCTTGATTCTTGTGAACTGTACAGTATTCAATAATAAATATCAGCATAGATTTCCTGTACATATATATTCTAGAAAATAGTGTTAGTATATATATTTTATAACAATAATACTTGAAACAAAGTAGAAATAGGTTGTTGTCATCAAAACCATCATCATCAACATCTTAGTCCTTAACACATAATTTATATATATATATATATATATATATATATATATATATATTAGATTTATCCATTTTGATTTTCAAATTGAAGGAAGAAACTATAAATCTAGGAATGTGACTGCTTAAAACAAGTTGTAATATGAAGCATATTTCTAAGATCTGGTTTTATAATTAGTTTCTTTTGTTCATTGAGATAAAAAATTATGAACTCTTGAAAATTCCAGTTTGTGGATCCAAACAGTGTTACAAAACTGAAAGTTTTGAATAATAGAATTGGATTTGAGTAAGATCAAAAGCTTAAAGTGCCTTTTCTATATAAGTGGATTTAAATTATATAACTTTTATGATAATGATATATGATATTGTTAGATTCATGTTCACGCCAAAAACGGCACTAACGCCAGATTTTAGCAAAGGTACCACTCCTTTTGTGGGGGATAAAACATAGAATAGATAAGAATATATGAAAAATAAATGGAATGGAAACTAAAAAGAGAAACAGAATTTTTATAGTGGTTCAGCCATTGATAGGCCTACATCTACTTTGAATATTATTAGACCAAAATATGGCACTAACACCCAATGCAGTTTGAAATCCTCACAATCACAACTCAAGATAACAGAATGCAGAAAACGGTAAAAATAAGAGGACGCACACGAGGTTTTTTTAGTGGTTCGGCAGTAGTTGTAGCCTACGTCTGCTTTATAATCCTATTGTTATACTAACAGATTACAAGAACCAGTTACATGCCGACACATAATCCGTGTATTCAATGAAATTACAAGAGTTTATACATGCAATCCACGTGTTAATTTGGTTTTTTGAAAGATGAGCAATGTCCTTGCGTTGGCTTAATGGAGGTCTAGAGTGAAAGTGGCCAAAGATCATTTGAAAATCCTTCAAATGGTGTATTTATAGGAGTGTAGAGGCTTCGGGTCAGATGCCACATGTCACGACTGGAGGTAATCTCGAAAAGTAGCGGAGAATGCATTTAAAATCGTGCTATGCCAAGTGGAGCTTGATCCATGCAAGTAAGGGGTAGCTAGTCCATGAGAATAGGTCAAAGTAGTTGTGTAGAGTTCACTCAAGGCGAGTCAGGTCGGGTTTCACCATCTCTGAACTGAACCGATGCGAGCTAGGATTCTTCATGCGGGAAGAAGAGGAATCGGGTCCTCCAACCGATCTGACCCGGTGCAGCTGCATGCCAGGGAAAATACCAAGCCGAAGTTCCTCGATGTTATGATAGCAGGTTGGGTATCCTCTTATCTGACTCGAATCGTCCGACACGAACCGAAGTGTCATGCCAATTTCCAAACTTTCCGGCACTTCATCCAAGTGTTTGCCAGTTCTGCGCTCGTTCACGGAAATGGGTGTAACATCCAATCCGTAAGTCCGTTTTGACAAAACGAAAGTTATACTTGAAGCTAATTTAGAGGGTTACCTGAGTTATCATACCAAGCACTATAATTGATGTTTTTGGGCCCAAAAAAGGTGATATGTTATGAGTTTTAGGTCGTTTTATGTTTGCTATGCGACTTCGACCAAATGGCTTCATGTTTTCTGATGATGCTCTCAATGCTTGAGCGCACTATTAACTAGAAGTTTCACGAGTGACGGCTTTAACCAAAAAGTGTGTCAACAAATATCTTTATTATTATATTTGTCATACCAGATTACAATGAATGTTCATTTGATTACAACAATCCCCATAGTAAATAACATACAAGAATCACAAATAGTACTAGTTATCAGAGTAGATCTCGATAATTAGTTTAGATGATGAGGCTTGTTGTCCTTGGAACTGAGAAGTGGTCGAGGATGGATTTTAGTAGAGTTTTGGCAGATAGAGACTGGATCCCCTTTATGATGGCACAAGGTGGAGTAGTTATAGGTTTTCAAAAAGTCTTGAGCTTGTCCAACTTGGACTTGGGTGAAATAACACAAAGAAGCTATGCCTAAAGTTTCAGCATCACACTACCTAACATCATGGATCGGTACCGGTCCATGGCCTTAAGCTTCCACTTCACTTTGTCTTCATTTTCGGCTTTCCCAAGTCTTTGTTATTACCTTTGGGAAGTTTGACCTTCATATGGACATATCTAATGGACCAGGATCGATCCATGACCAATGGACTAGTAGCGGCCCATAGATTTGGGCAATTTCTGGATGAGAACTTCATAATTTTTTTTCATAAGTCTTTGTGAGTTCTTTTTCTAAGCTTGGTATAGATCGGACTTCTTTTAACTAGCTTAGGTGATTTGTCATCTCATCGTGCATGCTTTTCTTGTCAGATCATCGAGAAATCTTAGCTATGTTGATCCGACTGACTTAAAACTTTGCCTATAGGCTTGTTGGATGCTTGGTGTCACGACCGCCCACAACTCCTGCACTAGAGAAGGGGAATAATGTGCTGAAAGATGTGCCATGCAGCTATGGACGATCATCAGGGTATGGTAACACAAACGGAACCTGCCATATAACCCACAGCGCAAGGATAAAATATAATAACACATATACAACAGGCAATAATAGTGAAGCATAATTGCATAGAAACTTGAACTTCCATAACGAACTAGCAGAATATCCATACATCCTTGAGTCATATCAATATCTCTGTACAACAGTCCTCACTACATCCCTCAGAGCAATAACAAACAGCGGAAAACAGAAATACTAGATAATAATAAGAACTGGTACGTAAGCCTTCAACTCACCATTGATCGACATCATCGTCCTCACTAAGGTATCACAGTCACCTGCTACTCAATCTACCCATCCACATCAGGATGAACAACCCAAGGTAATAAGAAGGAAACATAAAACCTTGAGTCAGACAACAGTCTTAGTGAGCGATAAAACAACTATCTAAAATCAATAATAAAGTATACGAGAATAGGCAGACCAATCAACTAATCTACCAACATCAACAGTGAAGAACCCACATCCACATCCGACAGTGATAGCCTTTACATGTAACCATTTAGAAATAATGCACATTCATAACAACCAATTACCAAGCTAGACTATTCTAATCGACGTTGACATCTCCCAAGCACAAGCCCCAAAGGCCTAAACCAATATCAGACAAGCACCAAAAAGATATCTCCTTCGACGTCGAATAATCCACATAAGATGAGCAAAACAATCATCATCCATGACTATGGATATCATCGCCAATCCTGCTTTGAAACCATCTCTAATCGTATGACCGACTCAACACTTATCGTCTGTCAAGAGCTAATGATAAACCCTGGTTCTAGCAGAACTCCACACGCCTTCGCGACTCGTATCTCTAGGCCATCGAGACTGCCTAGAGTATTTCTAGGCCCATCATGACTGCCAAATATACCCCTGCTTTGAGTCCACTAGAACCTACGACAATGATAATTTCTCGGCCTTCACATCTCTAGTCATTGTCACCGGCGACATCCATAGCTCAAGTCCCCTTCAAGCAACCATTATCCACAAACTCAAAACAAACTTGAGTGGTCTGCATATTCATTGGATTCACCGATCAACGAACATCTCATCACACTTTGAACATTCCGCCTTGAATATACTTCTAAGTAACATTCCTTGCTGAACCAGAACAACATCAATATAGTGGCTCAACATAACATCACTGAACCAAAAAACATCAACATAAGGTCCAAGATACTCAGGTCGTTCACCCTAAGTCGTCCCACGACCTATCATCCAATAGCCTGATCCCATCCTTTTCACTATTTTAAGTCATTCATCCCTTAGGTCATCCCACGACCTATAGCTCCCACGTTCTGACCCAATTCATGATCGCTTGTACATTAC
This sequence comes from Allium sativum, assembly GCA_030737875.1. Taxonomy (NCBI): domain Eukaryota; kingdom Viridiplantae; phylum Streptophyta; class Magnoliopsida; order Asparagales; family Amaryllidaceae; genus Allium; species Allium sativum. The sequence continues at coordinate 395,483,220 of CM060910.1, forward strand.
ACCAGGTCGTCCCACCCTTAGATCATCCCACGACCTAATGGTCTGAAGTCGAAGTCTTCACACTATCCTTCTTGGCCTCGTTCAAATGACCCAACACCTCAGGTCGTTCCAATGATCTGACCACCTGATCTCACCCATTCTTTACTTTTTAGGTCGTTCTGTCTTTAGGTCGTAACTGACCTACAACCCACGACCCAACTTATCATCTTGCCAAACCAATGACCCATCTCCAGATCATTTCCCCACGACCTGACTTTCCCATCGGTCTAAGCTTCCATCCAACGCCTGAGTCCATTTCTTGGAGAACAAGCTACACGGCCTGACTCAAGAAAAACAATCAAACGCCAGATCTGACCAAAATAGCTTTAATTTGGACCAAATCTTCGCTAAACGACAACATCAATTCAAAGAACTCATCCAATTCAACAATTAGCATGCCACGAAGATAACCACAACATCAAAACAACCAGTTTCACCAATAATCTCATAAAATTCACCAAAATATGATAAATAAATAAATTATCGAACAAATGGATCTAACTTGGATAAACATATGAAATCATATAGAAATTACCAGTTTTAGGTTGCTAGATTAAATCCTATGGCGATTCATATGAAAATACACTTACCATGATGTAGATATAGGTGAAAATGACTCAAAATTACGAAATTATGATCATACAACCCATATACTTGATTGAATCCATGTGAGATATGCATATCACTCACCAATTCTTCAAAACAACACAAAATCACTGATTACTCAATCTAAAAGTGAAGAACACTCTTCAAACTCTTCGATTTGATGGAATATCTCTTCATTGATGTAGATCTAACTTCAAACGATGTAGATCTTCTAATGTAGATCTAGAATTTAATGGTGGAAAGGTGTATTTGATTAAGCAGGGAGGATAACGAGCTCAACTAAATGAGAGAATGAAGAAAGTAAACTATTCTCCATGCCTCTAACCCCCTATTTATAGCCTCCCACTAGCCCATTAATGGGCCTCTTCAAATTATCCTGCTAATAGCTCAAAACCTAAACAAACAACTATAAAACACAAAAACAATGATTCGTCCCAAACTGCTGAACCAAATCTTTAATATGTCCACTTTACGGAATTGACATCACCATTTCCTTTCCAGTGAGACCAATCTCAGCACCCAATTAGATCCCAGTCAAAAGTTATACTTTGTACAAAACTAATAGGGGGAAATGGTTACAAACAAAATTGGTAAAAATTATGGACATGTCTCACAACCCCATAAATAACATATCAAAATATGCTAATGATCCAACCTTCAGGGAATTAAATAGTAATATTTTACGATCCTTAAATACGTAAAATGCGACCTGTTACACTTGGAGTCACACAATGCAAATGTTGAATCGGTATTCATTGTACTTATGGATCAGTACCAGTCCATAGGGCATGGACCGGTACTTGCCCATGGACTTAGCAGATATCACTTTTAAACTTCTTGTGCAACTATCCATTATCATGTATAGCCTGCCTATCGAGTTCAAGCTTGTCTCGGGATTATGTTATCTCTATTCCTTGATAATATCCTTTTCAGATTCAAAATCGGTTTAACATTTACCCCCCAGAATACATTTTGTTGAAAACATGTCATGCCCTTGAACTATAGTCTAACGTTCTCTACGATGAAACTGCTTGGAATTGAGAAGTGAGATTTTCCCTGAGAATTTGGTGCTACCTGGCGATTGGTGATTCCTCACTTCTAAGTTTGATTTTATACCTAAAATTATACTTCTGCCTTCTAGTTTCATATTGTCATAATGTCTGCCTATATAAATACATTTACCTTCTCGTATTTTTGCTCAGGGAGTGGACTTTGGCTTTGATACGACATTATATGCATTGGCATTAAGGGTTTGAGCTCGACTTTGCACAAATTTATCGGGCTTAGTAGATACATATGCCGAATTTGAAATTAAAGCAACAATGGACTTGATTTTGGGAAGTTATCTTCGATTTTTTAAATGTCTACTTTAGTTTCTTAACTTAAACCGTCCTCGTTCATGACATCAATGCAACTTCAATTTTGATCTTCTTAAGATGCTTCAGATTGACTGCTAAATCATGTGATGGTAGTTCATGCCGAGTGGGCACAAGAGAACATTCTAATTCTAGATCGTTGACATGGTTCGATGTTAAGTCTTATAATTTAAGGAATTTTGGAGGAACATCCTTTTTCTTACTTGAGTTTTGGGGCTGACTCTTTTGCTTACACTGCTTGGGTGGAGTCTTGTTTAGATTGATGCGGTTGGTTATACATGTTCGATCGGCAGTGAACTTCAGCATTTGCACTGAATGGTGTATGAGCTAACTTGGATCTATTAACAGTTTCGTCATTTCCCATCTTGCTTTTGTGCATCCAATAATCCTGGAAAGAGAAAGCTTTTCGAGCCACTTATGGCAATAGATCTGTTGTCGACTTTTTAGTGGATAACGAGTAAGTTTTAAAAATGGAAAGAATAAGTACATAGATTATGTTTTTGTCACTCATGTGTCATTTATGCGGAATGATCCACTTTTATCTAAGCTCATAGAGCTTTGCTTACAAAGACAGCGCATTGTACCTACCTCGGTTAATATATATAATTCATTTGGTGAATTCAAGTTTGTTCCCTTTGAATTCTGAGAATTCTCTGTTAAGTGACTTATTTCAAAATGGAATGTACCCGACCACTTTGATCATGAGCCTTATTGTGTAAAGTAAGTCATTGCTTACTTCGATTCAAGCTTGGCTGGGAGTTTTTATAACGTTGAAGGCATGGTTATTGACGATGAAACTAGTTTTGCCATCCCATCTAGTCTGGTTAGAAAAATTTTAACTTCTAGGAGTTTCACTTTATTCCGAGATGGGATGTTTCTTGAGAAATGTTTTCGATCATGCTATGAAGCGCCTGTTTGTGACTAAATGTTTCACAAGTTGATTGGCATTTGGCTTTGAGATGTTGATTCGCTTCTAAATCATTCTTAGATGTCACGGATTTCCATTGGCTTGTATGCATTAACGGAATGTTGCCTTTTTTTTGTTTTGTATGTTTTTGCATTCCTTTCATGTGGAGTTATGTTTATCCGTCGCATGCTTGGAAGGATTCATCCGTCTCCTAGACAATGAACGGTGATTGCTTGGCCATCGACATGAGTCTGTCAAAGCATTGCGAACTCTTTTTCAGGCTTGATTAGAGTTTTGCGCCTTTCCCTTCTTGATATGAAATCCGCTTCATGAGTTTTGTCACACCTTTTGATTAGCATGGGATTTACCTTCTTTGGAATTTTCGGATGGAAGTCATTTGAGAGAGGAGATAGGTGACTTCTAAATTGTGCTTAGTTGGTCATAAAAATCGACTTCGTCTGAGCCGAGTGCTTGCAGCTTTGAAGCTAAGGTCCTTCTTTTCTGGCTTCGCCTATTCCCTTCAGCTTTCTTGTTTTCCTGCTTCTTGTTTTCCTGCTTTCATATGATCCTACAAAGGGAGGTTTGCCATATTGCTTCGGACAATGGCTCCATCGTCATTTTCTCGTCGATAATGGGTAATTTAGAGAGTATAATTAATAAATAATGCATAAATTTCCTCATTCTACTGCAAGTGAGTAATTTATGCATGGCTTTTTTGTACTATGTATTACTTCTTGTGCATGTGGCTTGATTGTCCATGTTGCAGTACTAAATCACATAATATCACCTTTATGCGACATGTTTATGTATCATGTTTCGGTATATGTGAAGATTTTGATTGAGTTCTAGCGCGTTTACCCCAATTGGGAGAGTTAATCTTTACATCTACAAGAGTTCTTGTATCTGTCGGGAGATTAGGCACTCTAGGGAATTTTTTTATTGCTTCCTATCCATTCTACATGGCTTCTCCTATCCTCACAATTTAGTACTCTTGTTGCCTGCTTTATCATGATTGCATCTTTCCCAGCTCATCACTACAACCTTAGCCTTGCCCCACTTGTTCTTTCTAATGGTTTATGTAAGGATAGGTTGGATTTGGAGTGTCTTCTTAGTGCCTCATATTTTTGGAGATGGAGGATTTTTTATATCACCTTGGTTGTTTTCATCGCTGGTTAGTTTCTATTGTCAGAAATTGATTATTCAACTTCTAACTTTCTAACAACTTTTGGATAATGTCGCCAGTCTTTGGGTCGTGATTTGATTCATCCTTAGTTTTAGAGTTAGGAATGAAGTCGTGTTTCTATATCAAACTTTGGAAGTATGTATATGTTCTATTCAGCTACGGGACTAGTTTGTTATTGTTAAGGCTATCCTTATATCTCAATTATCGGTGATTTCCTTTTATGCTTAAGCTTGATGACTTTTTGTTCGATAAGATAAGTCGACGATTTAATGGATTTCTTCACTAATCATAACAGTCTATGAAATTTGATGTCTTTCCTACCACTTTCTGGTTCCATCGATTTTAACATTATTCTTACTACCTCCTTTTTATTTGTCATTTCGATCACAATTGTAGCATCGCCCATATCTCTAATTTAAGATAATAGCCTTATTCAAAGCGGACTGTTATACTTCCATACTTGGATGACCCGATGTTATGACTAGGAGGAGATGATGTTAACATTGGATAAACAGGATTAATAATAGTGGTTAAAAAGATGGCATCGGAGAAAGCCAATAGGGAGGCTGGGAGGAGTCTAAACATTGCAAGAGTCCCTTGACATGCCGTGGGCATGAATCGCTAAAAGGACCTTTGAGCGGAGTTAGGAAGGCTTTGAATTTTTCTTGAATTAGAACCATCATGAGTACTTCCATTAGAGAGGCTTCGTGTGGATGATTTGGAAGGCTAGGAGCACTACGATTGCATTTACGTACCAGTTTGAATGACTTGGAGGTAAGAAGTAGGTTGAATCCCCTACTTAGTCATGTTGTGCAGGATTTACATTTCCATCTTTCTGAATCAACTAGACCGAGATAGTATTGACTAAGTCTATGCATGCCATTGTATTTGAATTGATTCTGGAGTTCATTGTCGGACATAGTAGTATTATGATACAATTCATCTCAGCCACTTTTGTCTAGTTACCTAACCGTGGGTTGGTCCTTGTAATACAAGAATATTTATGCACTTCAAGGAGAATCCCAAATCTGTTGTGACTCGTTTTATTTTATTTTGTGGTCATGCATTTCACTCTTCCTTGGTCAGGATTGTGCGGTTGCCGGTCCTTGCCATCTTTGTAGCATTTTTAGTTGCATATTCCTTGGTTAGAGTTTCATAGGTACTAGGCCCTACCTTTTTGATTGATCGTATCTTTGTAAAGAGGCACTATATGGTAACAGGATCGCGTTTTCTTGTCGTACGTCATTATATCATATATGTTGTGATATCTCTTAGCGTAATTCCTGCAATTATTAATATTTTATTCTGTTATATCTTTTTACTCATTGGTGATATGTTCTTTGTTTGTCGCAATGTCGGGACAATCCTATGATCAGCTTTATTTCAATGCCATTTGAGGTCATTGTAGGTGGTATTTCCCTCATATCATAGGTCGCCACAGACTGGGTTAAGCTTGAGTTCCAACTTCTTTAAATATTTCCCAATCTCATTGATTATCCTGTGCCGCTACTTTCTAGGGTTTTTAACCAATCATCATTTAGTTGCATTCCCTAAGGATGGATTCATTCGACGTTTTACCGGGTACCCCAACGGAGTAGGGCCATTGAACATCCAAATTTATCAACCGTCCCATGCCTTTGCTTTCCAAAGTTCGTGATCGGCTTAGCCCGTCATGCTTCCTGAGGCCGAACTTATAATTTCTATCAAGCGCCCCTTTGGAGTGAGGTTTTTGACCTCCCAATTATATCGATCATCTCGTGCCATTTCTTTCTGGGGTTTGTGATTCTCTTAGGCCGAGCATACTTCCCGGGATAAGACTTTTCAATTTATATCAAACACCTCATTAGACCAAGGTTTTTGACCATCCAATTTTATCGATCGTCTCATGCCTTTGCTTTTCGTGGTTCATGACTGGCTTAGGCAGAGCAAACTTCCCAAAGGTCGGAATTCCTAATTTATATCTAGAGCCTCATTAGAGCGTGGTTTTTGACCACCTAATGTAACGTCTAGGATTTTCGACCCAGAAAATCAACATAAATACACTGTCAATTTCTCGAGCATCGAAAATACCGGGACATTAATAGAAAGAATTTAGAGGGTGAGAAAGAAAGGATAGAACTAATAGAATAGAAGAAGAAGAAGATCACAACTGAACATAATCAGAGTAAACACGAAACTCACAACGGAATGAATAAAATGTATTATATAACATAACTTTGAAATACAAATCTGAATTTGTATATACATACCATATCAGAGGGTAACTCATATACATCACAGCGGAAATAATCTCTAAATAACTAATGGTGAAGTCTCCTGCTTTGAGCTCCTTCCAATGAATCTGTAAAGCCTGAAACACTTGTCTGCCCATATAAATTTGGGCACCCAAGAGTTTAGGGAAAAACAAAACAAAAATAAACTCTGGGTCAGTCATGGGACTGGTGTGAGTAAATTCCAACCATATGGTTTAACTTTGAAAATCCTTTTGAAACAAAAGGATAATAGTAAGACCAGCCCACACATAAACATGGACGGTTTTTACCTTACTATAATCCAAAATACTTTGATATCAAACCCCAGTGATATTATAATAATGTCTACTCAATTAAATAATCAAGTAGAAGAACGCTTGCATCTCACGTTCCACATATATATAGTATAAAATCAAAAACCGCAGGGCGCTTACTGGAGATTGGATTCCAACAGACAAGGTATGGGAGCACCTTCCGAATAGTGTACTCTAGAGGGGATACACTCAGGGTTCAACAAGAACGTCTTGCAACCCGACCACACATGACCGCTCACTCATTTAGCTTGAGTGTCGCGAATATATTGCCACCACGGTTGTAGGCCATCCAACCATCATCCGAAGATACAGAATCGAAAAGAAGTATAAATATGAATTTTCTCTAGATCGGTGACAATACACCCTGCTTGGGGATGACCCAACTAGCCATGCTGCCTAGCCCAACTTCTGTCATTCTCGGTTGTGAGGCTAAAGGCTACATCTATCTTCAGAACATCTGATCATCATTCACTTTGAATGTCACATCGCCAAATCCGTAATCACACATTGATTACACAAATGCACACTGGGTGTAAAATAAAGAGAAGTTACCTTCTCCCCACCAACTTGGTATATTCGTAAAATCAACGGCATGACCGTTGGAAATACTCTGTCAGACACTGTCCATACAAGTTGTCCTGGGACTGGACAAACAGAAAACATCATTCTGGGACTGGACGACCCTTTCATTTAACTCCGTCTTCAATTATCTTCAGCATAATATAATTCGCAGCGCTGATGCCTATACGGAGGGGTTTTCAGATAACATATCCAACCGGTCTCTCCGTATTGACAACGATGGTCAAAACACTTCGATAGTCGGTTATTTAACCATCGAAGTAAAAACAACATCCATTCAAATGATTAACTAAACACACACAACCGCGGGCACTTATTTAACATTCGTTTTATTATTCGAATTCCCCTATCTTACCAGATATTTCTCCAATCCTGTTTTAGCCTTTTTACACTTTCTTGGAAAACATTTCCAGTTATTATAAACTCTCTCGCATGTTCTAGAAAAATATACGTTATCAACGTTCGGAACATTTCCATTCCTTTCACGTTCTTTATTTCTTATACTTGGATAACATACACTATTTACATTGGAAAGATATTTCCAATCTCATCTTAAACCTTTTAATCTGCCAGGCGTTCACTTTAAAACATTATTCACTTTAAGTGTGAATATCATTTCTATTATATAAATCTTAACTCCTTTATCGAATAACTCTTTATTCAAGTACTAATTACCCTTATCTTGATTACCGAATCCCTTTCATAACTTTGTATTCCAAATCCACTTATAAACTCTATTTTCTAAGTCAACTTCCTAATAAATCAATATCAAGTTTCTAACCAAATACTGATTACCTGTCCTATCATAATTTATTTGTTTGAGCTAAATATTAATGATCCTAACAGACTATAACTCCTAAAATAACTTACTTTAATACATTCGACTTTGTCGAAATCTAGTTTCAAATCCTAGTGGTTTAATTCTAATTACATTTCGAACATCGAAATGCTGCCATCGTTTTCTAAAACAATTTTCCAATATCCCTTCCTAACTCGCTCTTATATTTTCTTTGGACAGACATCGTTTCGTATTACTTTTAGAATAAGTGGATTTCAAACCAACGGTGACACTTCCTAAGAAGTGCTGCTATATATAAAAATCACGCTTAAGTTTGGTTAACAGCGTTAATTTTCCCGCTATAGTAAAACTTGTAATACGCTATAATATTCTCCGTTATAACTAATCTTGACATAACAGTCACACTTACCTTATCAACAACGTTATTTTATTGCTATAGTTCAACTTGTCATACGCTGTAATATTCTTTGTTATAACTAATCTTGACATAACAGTCACGCTTAAACCTAATCAACAGCGTTTATTTTATCGCTATAGTTCTAAGACTTGCACACGCTGCCATATTCCTTTAATACAAATTTTGACATCTCTTTCCGTTACAAACTGATATCGTTCCTCGATAATAGTGAAGCCGTTCAAGTTGGGGTATTCTATTTACCTCTCAGACCTTGATCGACAACGTTCTTACCTTAGAACCGATACAAGTCTGCACTCTAATTTCTTATTACTTATAATATCTATCAGATCATAATTTCATGTTTATTTTTAACTATGATTTTATAATACCATATCCTTACTTTGAAATCTCTGGTGTTTATATTTCGCTTTCTCCATCCCACAGTTCTATTTATAACTTCTTAACCAAAAGGTAATTTAAATCTCATTAGTTTGGATTAATTTATTTCTAATCAGTTTCATTAGATTAATTAAGGAATAATTAATCTAAAAATTATTTTCCTGAATATCAGTTGATTAAAATCGACTTCATTCCATCAGTAAAATTGTTAACTGATTTAATTACTTCTCAACATTAGATTAATATAATTAATCTAATAATATTTCTAAATTGTTTATCTTAAATATAATTATCCCAATATTTAATTGTCGGATAATTTCTGCTTTATAAACTCATTCAAATGTCAACAATCGTTTTTATTATTTTATAAAAACGATCTCTAAAATACTGATTTATAATAGAACTTCTATTATAAATTTAAAACTTTACTTTAATTATAAGAATATAATTTTTTATAATTAACTTCGTTGATTTTCCTGACGGTCAATCAACTTCAAAACGACGGGTTTACAGTCGACTGTTATCACTTTCTAAATTGATATCGTTTATTGATTTATCAAAACAGATGTTGCATTTCCGTTCAACATCAATATTCAAATGGGGTTTTAAATATAATTCGGGTTCATGCAAACAAACAGTACATATAATTATCCAGGAATCCGGTCGGATTCCTCCAACCGGTTTCCGCATCCATAGATGTCAGTCAGCACAATTTACACTAACTCTATACTAGGCGATATTCAAATTGGTGGAATCAGTGTCCAACCGATGATGTGTACATATGTAACGGTATATAATATTCGACCAAATTAATTGTAATCTAACTAATCGACCATCACACAGCATTCAAACAACATTAAAATATAATTAAAATATTTTAAAATAGATCAGAGTTAGTGATTTTACTCACCTTTGCGCGTTAACCGTTAAATAACGATTTGCGTTGGTTGATGGTTCTGCTTTGGTTTCATTTAAAATCAAACAGCGGTTGATTCTTCTATGAAGTCCCAATAGCTCAGTTTTCAGTGTAATCGGCTCTACAATGTAGCTCTTGTTGCTATAACCCAACGTGATATGTTTTTCGTTAAATCCCTTAACCGTATTACTATTCAATGCTTCACCCACCACTGCATGCTCAAGTGCCAGCGCACAGACCCTCTTTAATCCTTTACTCACGCAGTTCCTTTCTGCACTCTTTCAACGTGCCAAACAAAACCGCAGCATGGCTCCATCAAGCTCACACAATATTCTTCCTTCTTACAATCCCTAATTACATAACACGAGAAAAACATGGCCCCTTGATTTCCTGAAACAGCCCTATTCCCACACCCTTTATCATGAAAAGGTTCTCTCGTTTGGGCTTTAACCTCGGCCCATTTACCACGCATGCAACCCGCCATACGGTCCCCCTTCTTCCACACCACTCTTCTCCCACACACTTAACCCCTCAGCACGTACTGCATTGAGCTTCTTCCCTTTTCATAGAACAAATGAACCCACCACACATCATTAATACTAACACTAATCACCGAACTCCTTCCACCAAAATAAAGAGCTCGCCCTGTACCCTCTTCACTCCCATTTCGCATGCCTTAATTCCTTTACTCACCACAAAAGTTCATGAAAGGATAACCATTAAACTCCTCTACCTTTTCAAAAACCACCTGACATCCCCTTCCTTCAACACAGTGACAAGCTCCCAAGCTTCAACGACTGCCATTACTTCTCTTCCTTGTTTATCCCATCCTGCCCATGAGAAACTCGACCTCCATCTTCAGAATCCAACGTTCTCACTCCTACTGTGCATCCTGAAGAACCTGTGACATTATTCAACACGAATCTCCACAAGATCTTGCACCAGGGTGCTAAACACCATGCTGGTTTCGAAACCAATAACCCAAAACTCGAACAAGGCTTCCATTGCCCGAGATCCAACTTAGGCTCGTGGTGAACTCTCCATGCAGGTATAAACTGCGTCGAATACATGGTATCCTACCAGTTTCACGTTGACTCCCCTGTTTCAGTTGTGCACATGCATACTGACAACACAAAAACACCACAAACCCTTAAACTCAACTCCACCGTATGTCCTCCTCCCACACAAAAGATTTAAGCCTGCTGCTTCTATGATGACAGCCCCTGCCTCCTTGTATGACACGTCATCTACTTGTTTACATCCTTCCATACATGCACGCTACAGTGCTTCTCTCTCCTTCATATTTATTATTAGTATTTCTCCATCAACTTGAGCAAGAGGATTGCTGAAAGGAAAATGACGAGGAAACAACGAAATGCATTTTATAGGCCTCGATGCCTTGGCACTCAAGGAGTAGATTATAGGGTAGGGAAGGATAGGTTATAGTAGTGTATGGATTTAGATTTTCAGTTTTGATTTGAATGTATAGGATGACTTAGGCCTTAAAGAAAAGAAAGGAATTAAATATAACCATACTTCTTTGCTAAGGTTTCAAATATAGGTGTATGGTGCTCATTTACTGTTCAGTATGGGTTGTGCCATACCACGCGCATTGATGGATTTGAAAACATAGGCCACTGTAGATTAGGTTGTCTTTAGGGTATGGATTTCATTTAATTTTGATGAAGACGATAAGTAATAGGGTATGGGTCAGCTAGCTAAGTAGTAGAGTAGCCATGTGAGGACTTACGCATGTGGTACAGGACCCTTCTGTTTCCTTTCCATCTGCGTGAATGGTCTGTGCTTAGTGTAGTAGGATATAGATTCGATTGAATTGTAGAAATGTATGTATGCAAAAATATTCTTCATGAACTCACTACGCCAAAAATTGGATTCTTGTCGTATCCCACTATCCATGTCTATTGTTAAGCCAGCTATTTACTCATATACATAATTATACATGTATCCACTTTGTCCATATATTCATTAATATTCATGTTCATGAATGTGTTAAAATTCATATTTTGTTATTGTGCATACAGCACCGATTACGGAAAATTCCATTTATTTACCGATGCTACGGACAGAAGTAAGATTATTGTCATGTCCAGCGAGGTGTCATGATCCCAAAAATATAATAATACTGGTAGTTTGACTCATATTTTGAAATCCCGAAATACCGATACAGGGTGCACAATACTCCAAATAAAAAGCTGTTTATTTAATTAATTAAAAATTGCAGTAAAATTCTAAAAATTAAATTATCGTTGCGCCTCAAAAGAACCTTGTCCAGATTAGCAACCGATATCTAGTTATTTCAAATAAACCGTTACGGTCGATATACGATTTCATAGCGACTTTTCAAATATTTGATTTGGACATATCTTGAAATCTATACGACGAAATCTCTATTTTCCACTTCTGTTAGAAAGATACAGATCAACAGATTTCAATGTTTCTTATTTCGCAGAAATCCGATTTAAAACGAATCCTGTACACTCAGTTGAAGTTCAGAACGTTAAATTATGAACTGCAGCGTCGTTATGGGCTCGATTATAATTAATGTATATCTTTATACGTTCAACTTTGTTTTAATTAATATATAAATCCACTTATATTACAAATTCAATATTTAAACTGATTTAAATATTCAAATACAAACCGACAAAAATGCGGGACGTTACACCTAATTTTATCAATTGTCTCGTTCTTTTGTTTTCCAGGGTTCTTGACTGGCTTAGGCCGAGCACACTTCCTGAGGCTAGAGTTCTCAAATTATATCGAGCGCCCCATTAGAGAGATGTTTTTTCCCATCTAATTTTATCGATCGTCTTGGGCCTTTGCTTTCCGGGGTTTGCGACTGGCTTGAGACGAGCACACTTCCCGAGGCCAGGCTTATCAATTTATATTGAGTGTCTCATCAGAGCAAGGTTTTTGACCATGCAATTTTATCGATCGTCTCATGTCGTTGCTTTCTGGGGTTTGTGACTGGCTTAGGCCCAGCACACTTCCCGAGGTCGGACTTATTAATTTATATCGAGTGCCTCATTGGAGCGAGGTTTTTGATCAACCAATTTTGTCTGTCGTCTCGTGCCTTCGCTTTTTGGGGTTCACGACTCGCTTGGACCAAGCACACTTCCCGAGGATGGACTTCTCAATTTATATTGACCGCCTAGAGAGGTCTTTGAATATCTCATTGTAAGTGCGGTCATTGAGTGCCTTTGCGAGTGGAAGTGCTTTGAGTGTCTTCGCAAGTGGAAGACTTTGAGTGCCTTGGCAAGTGAAAGGACTTTGAGTGCCTTCGCAAGTGGAAGGGCTTTGAGTGTGTTATCCATGAGGCAGACGTTAGCAGTATATCCAAAAGTTTGGCTTTGCAAGTGATCGAATTTTACTATGCGGGGCCTTGTTCCTCAAGTGTGTAGAGGTGCCCCTCCGGTGGTATATATTGGCTTTTGAGGAGGTTTTTTACTAAACTGAGTGCCACCTCTGATTACTACATTCTAGTTTATTTCGTGATGTATACCCTTTGAGTGGTAAGTTCATTTCTTTTGCGATGATTTGAGGCTGAGAGTACACGTTTTCTTCCAGGTCTAAGTTTACTCGAGCTATTGTGTTTGGTTTAGATGCCAGAAGGGCATTATTTACAACATTTCTCTTTACCGGTGTGAATTACCATAACACTTAAATTTATTTTCAGGATCACAATTCTTCACTAAATCAATTAGGAATGATTTTGAAAGAATAATAAAATATTTTAATAATGATTTAGGATATTTAAATCACCATTAACCAAAGAGTATGCAAAAACAACTAATACATCAAGCACTATTTATAGGAGTCAATTTATTGATCGAGGAATGGACCTGATTGTAGGGAAATCCTAAATGCTCTATAAATCAAAGTAGAGAAATAAATTGGTTTAGAATCAATCAATAACTTGACTACATTTGGGTAGCAGTGTGAATGTATCTAGGCTTGGATTTGGAAAAACTAGTTTCCCTCTCTCCTAGGCTATCCAGACTGATCCGGTAGAGGGAATTGCAAATTTGATTTACTCGGATTCAAATGTATAGACCAGAAATTTGGATTTCATGTATGATCTATATGTACTAATTCTTAAAGTCTGCAGAGGAAAGTCGTCCTACTCACAGAATTTAAAAGGTGTTCTCATAGTTATTCCGCCCATAGCACTTATTGAGTACGAAGATTGATATTTAGTAGAAATTGAACAATCTATATGATTTGTATATCTTCAACAAGATGTCCTAACAAATTCGAATTAATTCTGGAATAATGGAATGAATAGGAAGTATAATAATTTCGGAAATGAATCATTAAAACTGAATTAGGTTAGGTTAAGAATAATTTCCTAAGGAATTGAATATATAAACCAGGTAGGTGATTTGGGAAAATATAAAGGAAAATCCTTTGATTAAAGAAGATAAGGTTACTCAGGATCCTATTTATCCGTAATTCCTTTTATTTTAATCAATAATTGGATTTTGAAGGAAGCAAGGTCGAATTTGGTTGATATCTATCTGAAAACCACTTCGAACCAATTTGCATTACGAAGTAACGAATGAAGACCTATGAAGATGATGGTTTTAAAAGTCCTAGGATCTTTACATTGGAAGGATTTCTCGTTTACTACTCGGGAGGCATCCCATTATAAGATTACCTATAGCAGTGGTCCGACATATTTGGAATCTTCGGATTATAGGGGCTTCTCACCTTATAATGGTCGAGGAAAAGCGCATTTGGTTTCGTCTAGACCTAGAATGGACTTGTATGGATGTCTATCTGGCAATTGCATTTCTATCGACTATGAACATTGGTTTTTACAACCGTACATCTATTCATGATGGAGAAGGGAGCTTTCCTTAGCGTTAACACCCTTTCTTGTGACACACGAGATCAAGAGTTGTATTTTTTGTGGAAGGCAATTAGTAGTCAACAGGAATGACAATGTGGCATTCATAAATGATGATTGATCTAATAAAAGGTAAATTTTTAACTCTATTGAGCCTCGCAGCCCGGTAAATGACCAAAACAGGATATATGCGGCAAGGCTATGTAGGTTGCTCCTATTAGGGTATGATTAATTCCTTCTAGTTTGAGAGATGATAACATGGTAGGAGCCTGGGTTTTCCTATTTATATGGATGTGTGGAAATTCCAGGATCTCGGTTAAAGGTTGGTTACAACCAGGAAAATGATTTATTTGTTATCATTTAGTGCATAGTTGGCACATTATAGAGATGGGGCAGTCTTGTGTAAGGACCCAAGGTCATCCAACTAGAGGTGTTCCATCATGAATTAGGAATATCCTTAGCCTGGTCATTTGATGGAAATTCAATTCTTTAATAAGAGCATACAATTTTTGGTTATATGGTTTAATAGCATTGGAATTTAATAATGGTAAAAAATTCCAATATTTGAATAAGTTTATTTGTAAATGACTTTAAGAATGTCATTAGAAATAATATCCAAAGTTTTATCATATAAAATGTTTTAGTTGTCATAAGGGGAAAAAATCATCTGTGTTTATGTGTGAACGTGGTCTTACGGGATATCTTTCTTTCAAAAGAATTTGTTTCACTAAAAACTAATATATATACATTTGAAACTTAAGTATATATATATATGACACTGTCATTTATTATTGAGTTCTTCTCAGACTGGATTATCCAAGCCTGATTCGAGTGTTTGTAACGCTCGGGTCTGATCCGAGTGTTTTTAATGCTCGGGTCTGATCCGAGCAGTTTCAGGTTTGGTTGAAGAAGGTTGGAATTTCCCGAGGGGAGCTGTATATTTTATTTGTTGTATTGTCAGCAATCGTAAGGACAGATGTTTTTAATTGTCCCACTTAGTATAGGTTAGACTCTGATAAATGTATTATTTTTAAAAGTTTCCAACTATAATGAATATTGTTTCATATTATATGTTATTCCATTCATGTGAGATTCTACTCTATTCCACCATTCTTATTTCCACCCCTGATAATCTGAGAATTCATGCAATTTAAATCGGACATGTGTGTCTTATTATCGGTTTAAAGAGTATAGATTTTTGAGTCGTAACAAGCTTGGAAATAATAGAGAAGTTTTCTAAAGGTTATAAGGAGGCAGTAAGCCCGCTTCTCAATCTTTGTGTAATTTCGTTCTGCCCCCGTCAATCTTTTTCTTATGTAGTAAACAGGTCTCTGGACATGTCGGTCATCTCGCACGAGTGTAGAACTTATGGCGTGTAATGACACAACCAAGTATATAAACAAATCTTCATGATCAACCAGCTTTGATATAAATGGATGCCTTTTTATGTGGTATAATAGATTCTAGAATGCTATTATGCAGTCTGGCATCCAAGCAAAATTATGCTTTCCACAAAAGGATGCACTTGTCGGTAGCTCTGGATATCAAATGGTTCAAAGAAGCAAACTCCCCATTCAGGCTTTCGACATCTTTGATCTTCGTTGGCACTTCGATGCTTTTTATTGTAGCGATTTTTTCGAGGCTGGGTCACTGGCCTCAATCCTACACGGATGGACTTGGAAGCCCAAAAATTTTTAGATGCAAGCCCAACTGTACACAATCAAAGGGTTGAGCTTCATCCCATGTTTGCGAAGAATGCTGAAAATCTCTACCAAGTAGGTACAATGATCATATAATTGTCGTGATTTCACGAGCATATCGTCTACGCATACCTCCATGATTGGTAAATGACTAGGTAGAGACTATAAAAGAAAATTCCTGTCATTAAATGTATATAACTTCCGTAAGTAATATTATGATAGGTAGAATATTTTAATGACTATTGTGACAAGTATAAGATTATCACAACTGTGATAGGCAGAGGCTATAAAAAACAATGACTATAATGATAGGCAGATGACTATCACAACCGCGATAGGTTGAGATTTTAAAGGAAACGACTATCACAATAGATAGAAGACGACTATCATAACAATGATAGGTAGAAACTTAAATAACAAAGATTCAATATGGACTGAGCACAATCGATTTTTTTATTTGGAGGTCCATCCTAACGATGTTTGTTTCAGAGGATTTCGGTTAGAATAAGAGGCATTTAGGCTACTGCATACAAAAATAGATATGGAAAAAGTTTTCTATGATTCAATATGCGGGATTATGCTTTGTACCAACCACGTGGAAGAGTATTTAGGAGAGAGGTTCGATAGGTCGATCATCAGGTGGATTAGGCATGACTTTTCAAGTAAGAACTTATGGTGAAGACGGTCACATTAAGAAAGAAAGCATGAGAAAAAAACCTTTATGACACATAGAATAGTTTTAAGACTATTATCACTTGATCTTCTTCTTTTTAGTAGTTTACTACTCATTCATCAGACTTTGTAGTTGACCCATTCTTTTTTCCTCTACCTTAGGCTTGCAACGAAGAAGTTGATCCTTGGAGGATGTGGAGCATAACTTGAGAGATATATTTTTCCATTATGTATTTGTAACGAATCGGTAATTTCAACGTTTTGAGCTACGAGTTAATTTAAAATATTTAACGTTGAAGTGGAGGCCTATAATCTTAATTTGAAGTTGAGACATAAAATCTATTTTTTTTTTGTGAAAGCTTGGTTTGAAAATATACATTTGAACTTGTAAGTGGATTGGAATTTATAACATAAAATGATAAGTTACATTTAGTATTTATTTATCGAAATAAGCACGAAAGAGCTAAATTATAAAAAAAGGTTAAGACTTGAGAATTTAATATGTCACATAAAAATGATATAATTAATTATATACCAAGAAATGTCGAAGTATAACATTCTTCGTTTGATAAAATTCAGTATTGTTTACCCACGGCGTGCGTTCACAATAATAAATGGAAACTGACGTAAATAAATATCGTTTGCTAGTGCGTTCGTTGCGTCATCTCCGTTCGTGGTGTAAATGAATATAATTCTCTAAATGCGTTAACAAAATACAAGGGATGGAATAAATGGTAGACACTCTTGTTTAAAGCTCAAAGCTTTGATACATTTGTAAATAAATATTTAGCCAACTTTAACACTTGTCCCTAGGTTGAACCAAACCAACAAGTATCCTTCCTCCCTCTGAAATATTTTACCACGTCACTTTCTCTTCCTGTGGCATACACAACTCCTTTTACATTGTAAAAAGATTTCGAAATCTTGTTTTTTCAGCAATATAAAGAATTCCAAACTGTAGAAGATCTCAAAAATCTCCTTCTGTCAGCATTTCCAACGTTATATAACTCCACGCCTTCTTCACGTACCCATCTTTTTCCCTTCCCTTATTTACCCAGCTAAACGTTATTCTAGTTCCACCGAAACATTTTCCGTTTTCCCCCAAAATAAAATCAAAATTGAAATGTGATCTTCCTCTTCCACTCACTCCACCTCACCGAATGCGCTCGACTATGACCTCTTAAGGCACCACCGAATGGAGCCTCCATAACCGTCAACGGTAGCGTCAGTGATCTTCAACCCTGTCACCTATCCCTCATCGCTTTCGTTCTCACTCCCTTGTTGTCTAAATGAGGACCCAAATACTGGAAAACGCACAGCCTTACGAGTTTCCTCCAGCAGTGATCATCACTCAAAGCTGATCTCCTCCACCATCGCAAGGATGCAAGTCACTAGGAACCACCTCGCAACACCTCCTTCCAACGCAAAAATCCAGTCCAAGTTTTTTTATAAACAAAATGGGGAGACCAGCGAATGGGGCTTCACTGCCAGAAAGTTCACCAACGTAGCGGTCGAGCTCTGGCACCTTTCCATTGAACTAAACACAGATTGTCGTGAGTCCTTTTTACCTCTTTTTTCTTTTCTTGCTGAAAACAGTGCATATATATACACTTATATATATATATATATATAAGTGTATATATATATACACACACACATATGTTGAACTGCTAAGCCTTTACTCGCGCTGAAAACATCATGGTACCCCATTCCTTGTTGACCAGGAGTCGATATGAATTTTATCACCATAGATTACATTCTGGACAACATGCATTACAAGTGCTAGGGGAAATGCTTGAAAGGCCGCTGAAGGGGTAGGAACTTGTTTCGGGTTAAAGCACATAAGACGCTTGAATAGTCACTACTGTTAGTGGTCAAGATGTAGCCTAGGTATTTTTCTGAACCTCCTTTTCGTTTAAACAAAAATGTATATGAAAAAATACACAAATATAATACAATTAAGTATGGTTAATATTTACTGAAATTTGGTTAGGGTTCGTTATCAAGTGGAATCTCATTGTGCTTGGGAAAGATCTAAAATTTTATTTATGTATATACAAACATATGTATATGTGTATGTAAATTGATTTGAAGCCGCCATGTTGAATATCACGTTCACTTTAGCCTTCTTGTCGATTTCATAAGTAATCTTCTTCGCCTTGGAAGGTGAGTTTCCCTCACTCACGACTAACTAATGATTAAGTGAATTAAATATTTGAGTTATTGAATTGAATGTTAGGATGCTCTAGAAATTATTTGTTATGTGATTTATGCACATGTGACACATACACTACCCCGTTATATGACACATATGGATGCGATGTATGATATGTTGTGTTTGTTTTGATCTCACCTTCCAAGTTCCCTGTAGATTTTGGAAAAATCACCATGGGTTGAAATGATACATACCTGAATAATTGCATGGACTTGGAAAATTAATTTGAAACGATTTGGGATTCGGGGTGAAATGATATATATACCCAGGGTTCAAATTTTATTTTAAAATGGATTGAAGTGATACATAATTGTATCACTTGAACATAGGATAGAAAATTTTATACGGACGTCGTGCTCAATAATTTTTTTTTCTAAAATACAATATGTATGCATCGATAGTTGATAAATAGACTTTGTAATGGAATTTTGAATAAAGAAAATGTTAGATATTTCTCGAACTAAATCTTAAACTTGCTTTAATATATGTGATTTGTAAATTTAAGTATTTGTCTTTGTTTAAACAAGGATTTCAATATATTAGATTTTTGTATATTTAATATTTGAGTTAATGTTTGTTTTAAACAAGATTTTATTATATGTCGATTTTATAATATATCGATGGTTTCCTCATCTAAATTATCGATTCAATGTAAAATATTTTAGTTAAAATTTTGTTTAAAAGCTTTACCACATTTCGATTGACAAAGATTCAATTTGATTAAGTTATAAATTTAAAGTGGAAGGAGCCAAAATGTAATTCTCCTTTGAATTAATTTAATTTGGAAAAGTTAAGTAAGATTTGTTTTAATAAAAGTATTTGAATATTTAGTAAGGAATCTTAATTGAAGTTTGGTTTGAGGTACAATAAGGCTTTATATGGTTTATAAGGAATACCTAAACGTTTATTGGTTCTCAGAAATAAATTCGCTTTAATGGTTTGACGAACCTTACTTGATATATTAAGATTGGTTTTTTGATGAATTTTAGTTAAAAGAAAATAAATAAGGAATATTTCTGTTTTGAGATAAAAATGAAATTCAAACCAATAACGAGGAAATCAATCGAATATTGAAATACTGATTTGTTTTAAAGAATTTATAGAATCTTACTTTGGAATAAGTAAATTTTTAAATTTGATTTAAAGAGAGAAACTGAAGATTGAAGTGAGATTTATTAAATCCAAGTAAACTAAGGAATGTACTTTACTTAAAAGAGGTTTGAATGTTATTTTTTAATGAAAATGGGCAAATTAGAATTCTTACTTAAAGGACGACTTAACAACACACGTCTGAAGTGGTCTTGAATCTAACTTGGAAATAATGGAATGAAAATATTTCCTGTTATAAGGTGAATTTGAATTCGAACCATTAGATGAATTTGATTGGAATAAGAATATGAATGGATGGAGATCGGACTGTTGGGATATGGATTCTGATTGGATCATTTCATTTAATCAAACTGTATTTTCTTGAAAAATAAGTCTCTATTACTATTTAAATTTTCACAAACAACTTATAAACAATTACCTAAAACTATTTTACCAATAAAGATTTTATACTATTTTTAATAACTATATATATATATATATATATATATAGAAACATGATTTTAAATTTAATATATGAACACTATATTCAAATGCGAAATATTTCCAAATAAACACTATTTTCGTAAGTATATATAAATATATACTATTTTCAAATGTGAGATATTTCCAAATATACACTATTTTCATAAGTTACGATTCTAAATACTTTATAAGTCAAATAAATCAATTTCCAATCTGAGCCGATGAATCCAAAGTGATTAAAAATAAAGATTTTGGAAAGTAATAATATTTTTTTGGACTTAAAATCTAAACTCGAATTGTTTAACAAAGTATTATTGTGAAAAAAATCGGATTTGAAATCTAAACTCAAATGGTTTGACAAAGGAATATTTTGAAAAATCGGATTTGAAATCTAAACTTGAATGGTTTGATAAAGGATTATTGTGAAAATCGGATTTCAAATCTAGACTCGAATGGTGATGAAGAATAATTATGAATGATTTCAAATTTTGATTGAACCATTTTGAATTATTTGAGTAATCAATTTTAAGGAAATACTTGGAATAAATCGATCTGTGATACTCGAAATATGATTTCAAATCTAATGACCACGGTGTGAAAAACGTAAGCGATTGGTTGTTAAACAGACCGGAGTAGGTAGATGTCATACTCTCAGGCAATGCCGCCACCACTTTAATAACTGTGTACCTGGTTAAGATTCTAGAATGAAGTAGGATGGTATGGAGATGATTACTGGATTTGAAGAAAGAGAAAGATAATGGATTTGAAGCGACCCGAACTTCCCCGGTCTCCGAAGAGAAGAGAAAAGACGAATTGTTTTGAGAACAAGACAAAATAGAACGCATACAAAAGAACATTTCATTGTATATGACAACAATGCATCAGATTACAAGAATATACAGAGTATGAATAAATATAACACAGAAATATCAGAGATTTAAATTACATTTAAATACATAGCAGCGGAAAATAATAAAATACACAACTAGAAGAGATATACAGATACAAAGCTTTCCGGATATCAATCCAGCTGTAAACCAGGATCCTGTGAATATAAATCTGCAAAACCAAAACTACTAGCTGCCCGTGTCAAAATAAGGGCACCCAGAGTTTAGGTTAAAACAATAAACTCCAGGTCAGTCATGGGACTGGTGTGAGAACTAAAACAGCTAATAATCTTTATTTTAAAGTTAGGTAAATCCAGGGACCACGCCGTATAACACGGAACGGGTTTCCTCCCAAGAATACCAGTGCATAAAACAATAGCGCAATGCTAAATAAAGAAAAATGAAGCTATTATAAGACCCAGGTCCTATCACACAATGCAACGCAAGCCGGGGGATAGGGTTTTTTCCTTATAATAGCCAAGAATGCTTGATACGTTTAAAACAAATCATTTGATACTATTATAAGTGTACAGTGTTTAAAACAATTTCAATCATAAATATCAATCATAGGCGACATGAGCGTCCCATGCCACTATGTCGCCATATATAGGTTTACAAATAAAACCGCAAATGTCACGTATTTGGAAATTGGATTTTCCGTCATGAACCAAGGCAAAAGATAGTCCTTATCGAATTCGAGACTGCCTAGCCCGAGTCTCAGGATCAGAACGCATTGACCCTTGGATCGTCAGGGCCGGTCCACCGATGTGGATTAAAATGCCTGAGCACTACGTTTCGCCGCCCTTTGGGGCGTAAGCGAGCCAACGAATGACTCCATCGGACCCGGATCGTCCGATCTAACTGAGGCGCCTCGCAATAGAAACAACCACATAAGTCAAACTCGTCAGGGCGTGTAAAACCACTGACGCCACTTTTAGCTAGGAGGAAACGTAGGCCCTCCCTGAGGTCCTTCTCCCGTTTTTGGTTCATACCGGGTGTGAAACTCGCGAAGCAAACGTTACACAAAGCTACGCCACAAAGGCCGTGCTTTGATCATCACCACAAGACTTTGCTTTTCAACAGAAGCCTCGATCAATTGCCACTTAGGCATGCCACACAGGCAATTCACTCCATGCGTTTGATATCTATCAATATATAACCCCTGAGCTCGTACGTCTCAGAGAAGGGCGTTAAGCAAGGGAATAAATTCTCCGCCGCCAAACAGATATATATTTAATAGAAATCAATCACACGGACTAAAATCCAATGTCAGACACACAGTCCATTTATAAGTCCGTTCTGGGTCTGAACGAAACCGGAGGCACCTAGTACCCCGCATATCCATCGATCTCCAAGTACGTCTGGACGATCACCAACTGTTTCCATCTTCTTGGGTGTACAGCCCAATCAAGATCATCAGTAATCACCCAAACGACGTGAAGACCTCCGGTCTTCGACCATCGTCTTCATCTTCGACTTATCGTCGTCTTAGTTATTCAGAATGGGATAAACCCAGTCTTTCCGAATAACTCGCGTATACTTTGAATAAGTGTTACACAAACACAACATACACCTCATTCCAATTCATCAGTCACTAACCGTAAATTAATCAAGAGAATAATTCCCCAAATATTAACCCCGAAGGCCGAAACCAACATCAGATCAATATCCAGAAAACCATTCTACTTAGCTAACCGATAGTTAGTTTCTAAATTTCACATTCATAGGGAAAGGTTCCCATTAATTTTATCCAAGATAAATTCTTTAATTTATTCTTTAATCTACTTTTGAATATCAATTCAAATTAGTCGGGATTAACGAAACTTACCGAAGTAACCATTTGTTTTAATTTCCTAATCCCAACCTATTCATCCCATGAAGTAAAACGGGTCTTGCTTCATATCTAATACCACGGTGTTACCAGGAAATTCAATTACCATTTCACGTTCAAATCTAATTAAAGATTTAACTATCGCCTAGAGCAAAACTGGTGATACTCCATTTCGATTATTTCAATCTAATTAAAGATTCATTAAAACTCCACTTAGTTTTAATCTTTGACTGGGTTAAATAATCAGTGTCATTTAAAACACGGTTCACGGTAAACCCAAAATATCATTCCATTAATTATCGGGTTAAAGAACAAGTGTTATTTAAAAACACTGTTCACGATAAACCCAAAAATCAATATCAATTCAATTCCAATTAAATATCTTTCAATTGGTACACTTCATTAAATCTAAATAAAAAGATTTTATCTTTTCTCAACTGGGTTCAAGAACAATGTTAATGAAGACACCATTCACGACAAACCAAAATCACATTTGACATTAAATACAAGGCTCTGAATAGAAAATATCCCGGCTTATATTCAATATCAAATTCTACGACCAACAAATATCGTATTGGAAATAACGATATATATATCTATATCTTTCAAATTTCCATAACAACATCTATATAGTCACGAAATCCAACATCGAAATATTCCGAAGACAATTTCGATTCAAATCCATTCCAATGCAATCATTGGAAATTCTGGTTATTTTCAATTCCATTTCAAATTCAATTTATTTATTTAAAAATAAATAGAATTATAATTCTAGTTCAAAACTAGTTCATTTCGATAAAAATCTATTTTTATCTTTTCAAATATGGAGTTTTTCATCCCAATTCTTCACAAATCATTTCTAATGATTTTACACAAATTATTGACATTTTTAATAATTTTATCAAGGCCCGTACAGTCGATTTCCATCAATGGCTATCGAACTGCACTTACAGCGACCTTTTTCAAATTTGATTTGGACATAATTCCAAATCCAACCGTTAGATTTCAAATTTCTAAAATTCATTAGAAAGCTCTTTTCGATACGAACCCAACGGTTCCGGTTTTAGGAGAATCCGACGGTCGGATCTCCCGTAATGTCCGTTTGAAATAAATGATCGAAATTCACGAACTGCCGCGGCGCGGCGCGTTCTATTCAGGCCATTATATTATATATATAATATATATATATAATATATATTTTGTCGATTTCTATTTAAAACGTATTATATAAATAGTTTTAAATTCGTTTCAAAAACAATTTCAACTTCCATTTCAATCCAAAGCAAAATTGAATTCTCCTTTATAAATTCGTTTTAAAATTCATTTCTATTCAATTCAAATTTCAACTCAATTTGAATTCATTTCAATTCGCTTTCAATTCAATTCGAATTCGTTTTCAATTCAAATCAATTTCAAATACATTTTCTATTCGATTCAATTCAAATTGGTTTTCTATTCGATTCAATTAAAATTGGTTTTCTATTCCATTCAATTCAAATTGGTTTTCTATTCCATTCAATTCAAATTGGTTTTCTATTCCATTCAATTCCGTTTTCTATTTGAATCAAATTCATTATATATTCAATTGAAATCAAATTCGTTTTATATTCAATTCGAATTCAAATTTCATTTCAAAATATGCGATTTCGAAATCACTTTTCAATATTCATTTTTAAATGAATAAAATCGATATAAATATCGTTCACGTCAAAATGGCGTCAGTCTAATCAACACGGCTTCATATATTTCTATTTTCAAATATTCTATTTCAAATATTTCGTTTCCAAATATTTCTTTCAACACATGACTAATCTCAACGAATGAGTACAGTCAACACATGAACCTTTATTTTATAATATTCTTTATTTTCTAAATTGAAATGAGGCCCAATCAATTACCATATAGCGTTAACTATATGGATTTTCATACAACACATGTATATAATAGCATTGAAAAATAATCAACCATCAACCAAAGTGCACTACACTGTATAAGCATCGAATATAGATATCTAACGCTTATAACAGCCTGTCAATCAACCGATCGACATATTTAATCAATCAGGATGAGTGAACTTCAAATTTCATCCCAACACCCGTGTGGGGTTTCAAACAATCAAACACAGATTTTATTTGTGCAGTTGGACGATGTGTAAAATTTATCGTCCCAATCAATGTCATTCAAATAGGTGTACATAAACAAACCGTCCGGTTTGTAAATGAATATTTTATTTTATTCACTTCCGCGTTAAAAATTATATTTTTAACGATAAAACATTTTATTTTAACATATGAATTTCTATTCGGTTCATCCTTTAAATAAAATGATATTTTTATTTTTCTAACTTATTTTAGGAAATTTCGGCGGCATAACGGCACGATACTAGAAACGGGACGAGGCCTAGCCTTATCCCTGGTCTAGTGAAGGCCCACGCCATTCACACATCAATCAAATCAATTTCATCTCACCAAACAATTCCATTCAATCAAATATTCTAACTTACTACTCAACCGGACAATTTAACAAACAAGCCATCCATGGTCTGTGGATGACGGGTGTCGGGTGCTACTAAACACCGTCTGCATCCTAGTATATATATATATAACTAGAAAAATTAAATTGAAAGGTGAGAAGTTCTCACCGAGGGATCCACTCCGCCGTGCTTTGCTTTTGAACTGCTGAATCATCTGGATCTGTTTGAAATTCAAATGCAGTCCTTTTCCCGCTGTTTATAATAAAAATTCTATTTTTATCACTTCATTCTAATAAATAAAAATCATATTTTTATCTTCTCTACTATATAAAAATTATACTTTGATTATCTCTACTCTATAAAAATTATATTTTTATTATTCAAAAAATATAAAGACCATATTTTTAATACTCTACATAAGTAAAAAAATCAGATTTTTTTCTATCATCAACAATCTCTCTTTTCTATCTTAAAATATAATCTCTTTTTATTTTTCAAAATCAAATCTTTTTAATTATAAAGATCTAATCTTTTATATGTTTTCGTATACATAAGATTCCTATTTTCACTTTCAATTCATGTATGTAAAAATTCAATTTTTATTCGCTAAACGTATATGTAAAAATCCTATCTTTACACCCTAAAAGATCATCACTTTTATATACTTGCAAATCATATATTTTTCTTCAAAATCAGAAAAAGGGGAGAAAGAAAAAGAAACACTCACGATGATCGAAGGAAAAGGGAGCGCTGAGGCAAGGGGGTGCTCGCGAATCAGTGCTCGTCAGAGTTGCTGGCGCAAGCGGTCTTCGATTGGGTTCGATTGTGGAGGCGTCGGGTTCGATTGTGGTTTGGCGTCGCGGGGGGGAGGCGGCTACAGGTGGTTGGCGCGGCGGGTTTTCTGGTGAAGGAGGCTAGGGTTTTCGATCCTAGAAAGGGGGCGAGGCGTGGTAGTGGCCAACGGCGAGGGCGAGGTGGTCGGTGATAGGAGAGGGTGGCGGCAGGTCTGGGAAGGGGCGGCGACGGCGTAGGGGGTGTCGGAGCAGGCGGCGCGGCATCCAGAGGAAGGGGCGACGGGTTTTCTGAGAATTGGGGGGGGGGGGTCGGGTTTTTTTCTGAACGATGGAAAAGGGAGGAGGGGGGGTTATGTATAAAAGGGGTTTATATTTAAGTAATATTATTTTTCTCCTTTAATTCTTATTACGGTTGACTTTCATTTCGAACCCCGATTCAAGCCCAACGATTGTCGTCCCCAGCTAATTACCCCCATTCCGAACACAATGGGATATGTTTCGCAAGCTGATTCGACTGTATCGATCAGTTTTGATTCAAATTTAAATATAACTCTTTATATTTTCCATTGGAACGCACATTTTAATTTACCGGGGCCACATACGGACTCTACAAATTACAGAAAAATTATTTCTAGCGACGTATTGACAATACGGTCCTAACAAAACTAATTTCATCGAATTCTGAGACCGTTGGAAAAATGGCCAATTTCCAGTCGATTAGAATCAACTGAAACTGGTCAAACGCGTCTTCCTTTGCCACGCTCACATATTGATTCAGAAAATTATGAAAATTGGAATCTAGCAATAACTTGACATCCCGGACCCAACAAAACTGGTTTCGTCGAAATCCGAGGTCGTTTGTAAAATGTCCATTTTTAAGGGCCTGAATTCCATAGCGACTATTCAGAATTTTCAACTGGACATATCTTTTGATTCCTGCTATGAAATTTTGATTTGTTGGATTCGTTGGAAAGATATTATCGATTTGATCCTAATGTTTTTGGTTTCACTAAAATCCGGATTGTTTTGCACCCGGTACATTCAATTGAAGTTTGAAATCGAATCGAACTACCGTGCCATTTTCAATTCCTTTTATAATTATATATAATTATTTATACTCTATTGTCGATCTATATAACTATATACGATTGAATTTTATTCAAAACAAATTTTCTCGTCGATATTATTTAAAATAATTCATTTTAAATAATCAAAATTCGCTAAAATTGCCAAAATAAAAATTTTAAACTGGCCCAGATTTTCGGGTTGTTACAATCACCCCCACTTAAAACTTTTCGTCCCCAAAAAGGAACAAAGTCGAAAGTGGTTTGATCAATCAACTCTACGTTCGATCTGGCTTCTGTTCTCCAACTTTTCAGTTTTTGAGAATTTCCAAAAATTCAAAAATTTGGCTAACACCCTAAATTTTTGAAAAATTTCGCCATAACCTCCCCTGCACCGGGAGCCACGGGAAAATCCCGAAATTGCCATACAGGCCTTCTGATCTCAAAAAGAAAAAGAACAAGCCAAGCGGCTAGCCAATAGGCTCATAAAATCATCATCACCCAAACAAAACAGGAAATTATGTAGTAAACATGTACCTAATTGTCGGGCAAACAAATTTTATTCTCTGCTCTAGCCTCCTTGCTATGACATGTTCAATGTAAGTATATGTATATGCAAGCAAATGCGACCAAATTTCCAATAATATTCAATATGTGATTCAATTAGCGTAAATGGCTAAAAATTAGCAAACAAATAAACAAACAACACAAACATCAATCAATTAGTTAATTAGAGTTTCAAATTCATAATTTTGATACATATACAAAAATCAAAATTTTGATACCAAAACACAACAATAGGCCCTATCTAATTTTGGTTCTCACACCAGTCAATAGGAAATATATAGAAAGTCCACCTTCGTCACTCGAACATGAATTCTAATGATGGAGCTCCATCATCAAAATCATCTCCGGGCGATTCGAGTGTAATTCTATATCTATCCAGTATATTAAAATTTCAAATACACGTTTGCAAGGCGTATATGCAAAATCTTTATATACTGGACTGTCCAAATCAATATAAATAAATAATCAAATACGAATAATTGATTTTAAATTTTCAAAACAAAATTGGCTTTCATTTTAAAAATATACTCTTCACACTCGTTCTAGGACACTACTTATCCTATCTCTAACGAGTCATTCTCATTGGATATTACTAATCCAATATCTGATGAATTCTTTCGTATGGTTCTAATGTGCCTTGTTCTCGGCTTTGTAAACCAAAGCTCTGATACCACGATGAAACGACCCGAACTTCCCCGGTCTCCGAAGAGAAGAGAAAGGACGAATTGTTTTGAGAACAGGACAAAATAGAACGCATACAAAAGAACATTTCACTGTATATGACAACAATGCATCAGATTGCAAGAATATACAGAGTATGAATAAATATAACACAGAAATATCAGAGATTTAAATTACATTTAAATACATAGCAGCGGAAAATAATACAATACACAACTAGAAGAGATATACGGATACAAAGCTTTCCGGATATCGTTCCAGCTGTAAACCAGGATCCTGTGAATATAAATCTGCAAAACCAAAATAACTAGCTGCCCGTGTCAAAATAAGGGCACCCAGAGTTTAGGTTAAAACAATAAACTCCAGGTCAGTCATGGGACTGGTGTGAGAACTAAAACAGCTAATAATCTTTATTTTAAAGTTAGGTAAATCAAGGGACCATGCCGTATAACACTGAACGGGTTTCCTCCCAAGAATACCAGTGCATAAAACAACAGCGCAATGCTAAATAAAGAAAAATGAAGCTATTATAAGACCCAGGTCCTATCACACAATGCAACGCAAGCCGGGGGATAGGGTTTTTTTCCTTATAATAGCCAAGAATGCTTGATACGTTTAAAACAAATCATTTGATACTATTATAAGTGTACAGTGTTTAAAACAATTTCAATCATAAATATCAATCATAGGCGACATGAGCGTCCCATGCCACTATGTCGCCATATATAGATTTACAAATAAAACTGAAAATGTCACGTATTTGGAAATTGGATTTTCCGTCATGAACCAAGGCAAAAGATAGTCCTTACCGAATTCGAGACTGCCTAGCCCGAGTCTCAGGATCAGAACGCATCGACCCTTGGATCGTCAGGGCCGGTCCACCGATGTGGATTAAAATGCCTGAGCACTACGTTTCGCCGCCCTTTGGGGCGTAAGCGAGCCAACGAATGACTCCATCGGACCCGGATCGTCCGATCTAACCGAGGCGCCTCGCAACAGCAACAACCACATAAGTCAAACTCATCAGGGCGTGTAAAACCACTGACGCCACTTTTAGCTAGGAGGAAACGTAGGCCCTCCCTGAGGTCCTTCTCCCGTTTTTGGTTCATACCGGGTGTGAAACTCGCGAAGCAAACGTTACACAAAGCTACGCCACAAAGGCCGTGCTTTGATCATCACTAAAAGACTTTGCTTTTCAACAGAAGCCTCGATCAATTGCCACTTAGGCATGCCACACAGGAAATTCACTCCATGCGTTTGATATCCATCAATATATAACCCCTGAGCTCGTACGTCTCAGAGAAGGGCGTTAAGCAAGAGAATAAATTCTCCGCCGCCAAGCAGATATATATTTAATAGAAATCAATCACACGGACTAAAATCCAATGTCAGACACACTGTCCATTTATGAGTCCGTTCTGGGTCTGAACGAAACCGGAGGCACCTAGTACCCCGCATATCCATCGATCTCCAAGTACGTCTGGACGATCACCAACTGTTTCCATCTTCTTGGGTGTACAACCCAATCAAGATCATCAGTAATCACCCAAACGACGTGAAGACCTCCGGTCTTCGACCATCGTCTTCATCATCGACTTATTGTCGTCTCAGTTATTCAGAATGGGATAAACCCGGTCTTTCCGAATAACTCGCGTATACTTTAAATAAGTGTTACACAAACACAACATACGCCTCATTCCAATTCATCAGTCACTAACCGTAAATTAATCAAGAGAATAATTCCGCAAATATTAACCCCGAAGGCCGAAACCAACATCAGATCAATAGCCAGTAAACCATTCTACTTAGCTAACCGACAGTTAGTTTCTAAATTTCACATTCATAGGGAAAGGTTCCCATTAATTTTATCCAAGATAAATTCTTTAATTTATTCTTTAATCTACTTTTGAATATCAATTCAAATTAGTCGGGATTAACGAAACTTACCGAAGTAACCATTTGTTTTAATTTCCCAATCCCAACCTATTCATCCCATGAAGTAAAACGGGTCTTACTTCATATCTAATACCACGGTGTTACCGGTAAATTCAATTACCATTTCACGTTCAAATCTAATTAAAGATTTAACTATCGCCTGGAGCAAAACTGGTGATACTCCATTTCGATTATTTCAATCTAATTAAAGATTCATTAAAACTCCACTTAGTTTTAATCTTTGACTGGGTTAAAGAATCAGTGTCATTTAAAACACGGTTCACGGTAAACCCAAAATATCATTCCATTAATTATCGGGTTAAAGAACAAGTGTTATTTAAAAACACTGTTCACGATAAACCCAAAAATCAATATCAATTCAATTCCAATTAAATATCTTTCAATTGGTACACTTCATTAAATCTAAATAAAAAGATTTTATCTTTTCTCAACTGGGTTCAAGAATAATGTTAATGAAGACACCATTCACGACAAACCCAAATCACATTTGACATTAAATACAAGGCTCTAAATAGAAAATATCCTGGCTTATATTCAATATCAAATTCTACGACCAACAAATATCGTATTGGAAATAACGATATATATATCTATATCTTTCAAATTTCCATAACAACATCTATATAGTCACGAAATCCAACATCGAAATATTCCGAAGACAATTTCGATTCAAATCCATTCCAATGCAATCATTGGAAATTCTGGTTATTTTCAATTCCATTTCAAATTCAATTTATTTATTTAAAAATAAATAGAATTATAATTCTAGTTCAAAACTAGTTCATTTCGATAAAAATCTATTTTTATCTTTTCAAATATGGAGTTTTTCATCCCAATTCTTCACAAATCATTTCTAATGATTTTACACAAATTATTGACATTTTTAATAATTTTATCAAGGCCCGTACAGTCGATTTCCATCAATGGCTATCGAACTGCACTTACAGCGACCTTTTTCAAATTTGATTTGGACATAATTCCAAATCCAACCATTAGATTTCAAATTTCTAATATTCATTAGAAAGCTCTTTTCGATACGAACCCAACGGTTCCGGTTTTAGGAGAATCCGACGGTCGGATCTCCCGTAATGTCCGTTTGAAATAAATGATCGAAATTCACGAACTGCCGCGGCGCGGCGCGTTCTATTCAGGCCATTATATTATATATATAATATATATTTCGTCGATTTCTATTTAAAACGAATTATATAAATAGTTTCAAATTCGTTTCAAAAACAATTTCAACTTCCATTTCAATCCAAAGCAAAATTGAATTCTCCTTTATAAATTCGTTTTAAAATTCATTTCTATTCAATTCAAATTTCAACTCAATTTGAATTCATTTCAATTCGCTTTCAATTCAATTCGAATTTGTTTTCAATTCAAATCAATTTCAAAGACATTTTCTATTCGATTCAATTCAAATTGGTTTTCTATTCGATTCAATTAAAATTGGTTTTCTATTCCATTTAATTCAAATTGGTTTTCTATTCCATTCAATTCAAATTGGTTTTCTATTCCATTCAATTCCGTTTTCTATTTGAATCAAATTCATTATATATTCAATTGAAATCAAATTCGTTTTATATTCAATTCGAATTCAAATTTCATTTCAAAATATGCGATTTCGAAATCACTTTTCAATATTCATTTTTAAATGAATAAAATCGATATAAATATCGTTCACGTCAAAATGGCGTCAGTCTAATCAACACGGCTTCATATATTTCTATTTTCAAATATTCTATTTCAAATATTTCGTTTCCAAATATTTCGTTCAACACATGACTAATCTCAACGGATGAGTACAGTCAACACATGAACCTTTATTTTATAATATTCTTTATTTTCTAAATTGAAATGAGGCCCAATCAATTACCATATAGCGTTAACTATATGGATTTTCATACAACACATGTATATAATAGCATTGAAAAATAATCAACCATCAACCAAAGTGCACTACACTGTATAAGCATCGAATATAGATATCTAACGCTTATAACAGCCTGTCAATCAACCGATCGACATATTTAATCAATCAGGATGAGTGAACTTCAAATTTCATCCCAACACCCATGTGGGGTTTCAAACAATCAAACACAGATTTTATTTGTGCAGTTGGACGATGTGTAAAATTTATCGTCCCAATCAATGTCATTCAAATAGGTGTACATAAACAAACCGTCCGGTTTGTAAATGAATATTTTATTTTATTCACTTCCGCGTTAAAAATTATATTTTTAACGATAAAACATTTTATTTTAACATATGAATTTCTATTCGGTTCATCCTTTAAATAAAATGATATTTTTATTTTTCTAACTTATTTTAGGAAATTTCGGCGACATAACGGCACGATACTAGAAACGGGACGAGGCCTAGCCTTATCCCCGGTCTAGTGAAGGCCCACGCCATTCACACATCAATCAAATCAATTTCATCTCACCAAACAATTCCATTCAATCAAATATTCTAACTAACTACTCAACCAAACAATTTAACAAACAAGCCATCCATGGTCTGTGGATGACGGGTGTCGGGTGCTACTAAACACCGTCTGCATCCTAGTATATATATAACTAGAAAAATTAAATTGAAAGGTGAGAAGTTCTCACCGAGGGATCCACTCCGTCGTGCTTTGCTTTTGAACTGCTGAATCGTCTGGATCTGTTTGAAATTCAAATGCAGTCCTTTTCCCGCTGTTTATAATAAAAATTCTATTTTTATCACTTCATTCTAATAAATAAAAATCATTTTTTTTATCTTCTCTACTATATAAAAATTATACTTTGATTATCTCCACTCTATAAAAATTATATTTTTATTATTCTAAAAATATAAAGACCATGTTTTTAATACTCTACATAAGTAAAAAAATCAGATTTTTTTTCTATCATCAACAATCTCTCTTTTCTATCTTAAAATATAATCTCTTTTTATTTTTCAAAATCAAATCTTTTTAATTATAAAGATCTAATCTTTTATATGTTTTCGTATACATAAGATTCCTATTTTCACTTTCAATTCATGTATGTAAAAATTCAATTTTTTTCGCTAAACGTATATGTAAAAATCCTATCTTTACACCCTAAAAGATCATCACTTTTATATACTTGCAAATCATATATTTTTCTTCAAAATCAGAAAAAGGGGAGAAAGAAAAAGAAACACTCACGATGATCGAAGGAAAAGGGAGCGCTGAGGCAAGGGGGTGCTCGCGAATCAGTGCTCGTCAGAGTTGCTGGCGCAAGCGGTCTTCGATTGGGTTCGATTGTGGAGGCGTCGGGTTCCAATTCGTGAGGGGGAGAAGGGGATGGTCGGGTCGGATGTGGTTTGGCATCGCCGGGGGGGGGGGGGGGGGGAGGCGGCTACAGGTGGTCGGCCCGGCGGGTTTTCTGGTGAAGGAGGCTAGGGTTTTCGATCCTAGAAAGGGGGTGAGGCGTGGTAGTGGCCAACGGCGAGGTGGTGCGGTGATAGGAGAGGGTGGCGGCAGATCTGGGAAGGGGCGGCGACGGCGTAGGGGGTGTCGGAGCAGGCGGCGCGGCATCCAGAGGAAGGGGCGACGGGTTTTCTGAGAATTGGGGGGGGGGGGTCGGGTTTTTTTCTGAACGATGGAAAAGGGAGGAGGGGGGGTTATGTATAAAAGAGGTTTACATTTAATTAATATTATTTTTCTCCTTTAATTCTTATTACGGTTGACTTTCATTTCGAACCCCGATTCAAGCCCAACGACTGTCGTCCCTAGCTAATTACCCCCATTCCGAACACAATGGGATATGTTTCGCAAGCTGATTCGACTGTATCGATCAGTTTTGATTAAAATTTAAATATAACTCTTTATATTTTCCATTGGAACGCACATTTTAATTTACCGGGGCCACATACGGACTCTACAAATTACAGAAAAATTATTTCTAGCGTCGTATTGACGATACGGTCCTAACAAAACTAATTTCATCGAATTATGAGACCGTTGAAAAAATGGCAAATTTCCAGTCGATTAAAATCAACTGAAACTGGTCAAACGCGTCTTCCTTTGCCACGCTCACATATTGATTCAGAAAATTATGAAAATTGGAATCTAGCAATAACTTGACATCCCGGACCCAACAAAACTGGTTTCGTCGAAATCCGAGGTCGTTTGCAAAATGTCCATTTTTAAGGGCCTGAATTCCATAGCGACTATTCAGAATTTTCAACTGGACATATCTTTTGATTCCTGCTATGAAATTTTGATTTGTTGGATTCGTTGGAAAGATATTATCGATTTGATCCTAATGTTTTTGGTTTCACTAAAATCCGGATTGTTTTGCACCCGGTACATTCAATTGAAGTTTGAAATCGAATTATCGAACAACCGTGCCATTTTCAATTCCTTTTATAATTATATATAATTATTTATACTCGATTGTCGATCTATATAACTATATACGATTGAATTTTATTCAAAAGAAATTTTCTCGTCGATATTATTTAAAATAATTCATTTTAAATAATCAAAATTCGCTAAAATTGCCAAAATAAAAATTTTAAACTGGCCCAGATTTTCGGGTTGTTACAATCTCCCCCACTTAAAAGTTTTCGTCCCCGAAAAGGAACAAAGTCGAAAGTGGTTTGATCAATCAACTCTACGTTCGATCTGGCTTCCGTTCTCCAACTTTTCAGTTTCTAAGAATTTCCAAAAATTCAAAAATTTGGCTAACACCCTAAATTTTCGAAAAATTTCGCCATAACCTCCCCTGCACTGGGAGCCACGGGAAAATCCCGAAATTGCCATACAGGCCTTCTGATCTCAAAAAGAAAAAGAACAAGCCAAGCGGCTAGCCAATAGGCTCATAAAATCATCATCACCCAAACAAAACAGGAAATTATGTAGTAAACATGTACCTATTTGTCGGGCAAACAAATTTTATTCTCTGCTCTAGCCTCCTTGCTATGACCTGTTCAATGTAAGTATATGTATATGCAAGCAAATGCGACCAAATTTCAATAATATTCAATATGTGATTCAATTAGGCTAAATGGCTAAAAATTAGCAAATAAATAAACAAACAACACAAACATCAATCAATTAGTTAATTAGAGTTTCAAATTCATAATTTTGATACATATACAAAAATCAAATTTTTGATACCAAAACACAACAATAGGCCCTATCTAATTTTGGTTCTCACACCAGTCAATAGGAAATATATAGAAAGTCCACCTTCGTCACTCGAACATGAATTCTAAGGATGGAGCTCCATCATCAAAATCATCTCCGGGCGATTCGAGTGTAATTCTATATCTATCCAGTATATTAAAATTTCAAATACACGTTTGCAAGGCGTATATGCAAAATCTTTATATACTGGACTGTCCAAATCAATATAAATAAATAATCAAATACGAATAATTGATTTTAAATTTTCAATACAAAATTGGCTTTCATTTTAAAAATATACTCTTCACACTCGTTCTAGGACACTACTGATCCTATCTCTAACGAGTCATTCTCATTGGATATTACTAATCCAATATCTGATGAATTCTTTCGTATGGTTCTAATGTGCCTTGTTCTCGGCTTTGTAAACCAAAGCTCTGATACCACGATGAAACGACCCGAACTTCCCCGGTCTCCAAAGAGAAGAGAAAGGACGAATTGTTTTGAGAACAGGACAAAATAGAACGCATACAAAAGAACATTTCACTGTATATGACAACAATGCATCAGATTGCAAGAATATACAGAGTATGAATAAATATAACACAGAAATATCAGAGATTTAAATTACATTTAAATACATAGCAGCGGAAAATAATACAATACACAACTAGAAGAGATATACGGATACAAAGCTTTCCGGATATCGTTCCAGCTGTAAACCAGGATCCTGTGAATATAAATCTGCAAAACCAAAACTACTAGCTGCCCGTGTCAAAATAAGGGCACCCAGAGTTTAGGTTAAAACAATAAACTCCAGGTCAGTCATGGGACTGGTGTGAAAACTAAAACAGCTAATAATCTTTATTTTAAAGTTAGGTAAATCAAGGGACCACGCCGTATAACACGGAACGGGTTTCCTCCCAAGAATACCAGTGCATAAAACAACAGCGCAATGCTAAATAAAGAAAAATGAAGCTATTATAAGACCCAGGTCCTATCACACAATGCAACGCAAGCCGGGGGATAGGGTTTTTTCCTTATAATAGCCAAGAATGCTTGATACGTTTATAACAAATCATTTGATACTATTATAAGTGTACAGTGTTTAAAACAATTTCAATCATAAATATCAATCATAGGCGACATGAGCGTCCCATGCCACTATGTCGCCATATATAGATTTACAAATAAAACTGCAAATGTCACATATTTGGAAATTGGATTTTCCGTCATGAACCAAGGCAAAAGATAGTCCTTACCGAATTCGAGACTGTCTAGCCCGAGTCTCAGGATCAGAACGCATCGACCCTTGGATCGTCAGGGCCGGTCCACCGATGTGGATTAAAATGCCTGAGAACTACGTTTCGCTGCCCTTTGGGGCGTAAGCGAGCCAACGAATGACTCCATCGGACCCGGATCGTCCGATCTAACCGAGGCGCCTCGCAACAGCAACAACCACATAAGTCAAACTCGTCAGGGCGTGTAAAACCACTGACGCCACTTTTAGCTAGGAGGAAACGTAGGCCCTCCCTGAGGTCCTTCTCCCGTTTTTGGTTCATACCGGGTGTGAAACTCGCGAAGCAAACGTTACACAAAGCTACGCCACAAAGGCCGTGCTTTGATCATCACTACAAGACTTTGCTTTTCAACAGAAGCCTCGATCAATTGCCACTTAGGCATGCCACACAGGCAATTCACTCCATGCGTTTGATATCCATCAATATATAACCCCTGAGCTCGTACGTCTCAGAAAAGGGCGTTAAGCAAGGGAATAAATTCTCCGCCGCCAAACAGATATATATTTAATAGAAATCAATCACACGGACTAAAATCCAATGTCAGACACACAGTCCATTTATAAGTCCGTTTTGGGTCTGAACGAAACCGGAGGCACCTAGTACCCCGCATATCCATCGATCTCCAAGTACGTCTGGACGATTACCAACTGTTTCCATCTTCTTGGGTGTACAACCCAATCAAGATCATCAGTAATCACCCAAACGACGTGAAGACCTCCGGTCTTCGACCATCGTCTTCATCTTCGACTTATCGTCGTCTCAGTTATTCAGAATGGGATAAACCCGGTCTTTCCGAATAACTCGCGTATACTTTAAATAAGTGTTACAAAAACACAACATACGCCTCATTCCAATTCATCAGTCACTAACCGTAAATTAATCAAGAGAATAATTCCCCAAATATTAACCCCGAAGGCCGAAACCAACATCAGATCAATATCCAGAAAACCATTCTACTTAGCCAACCGACAGTTAGTTTCTAAATTTCACATTCATAGGGAAAGGTTCCCATTAATTTTATCCAAGATAAATTCTTTAATTTATTCTTTAATCTACTTTTGAATATCAATTCAAATTAGTCTGGATTAACGAAACTTACCGAAGTAACCATTTGTTTTAATTTCCCAATCCAAACCTATTCATCCCATGAAGTAAAACGGGTCTTACTTCATATCTAATACCACGGTGTTACCGGTAAATTCAATTACCATTTCACGTTCAAATCTAATTAAAGATTTAACTATCGCCTGGAGCAAAACTGGTGATACTCCATTTCGATTATTTCAATCTAATTAAAGATTCATTAAAACTCCACTTAGTTTTAATCTTTGACTGGGTTAAAGAATCAGTGTCATTTAAAACACGGTTCACGGTAAACCCAAAATATCATTCCATTAATTATCGGGTTAAAGAACAAGTGTTATTTAAAAACACTGTTCACGATAAACCCAAAAATCAATATCAATTCAATTCCAATTAAATATCATTCAATTGGTACACTTCATTAAATCTAAATAAAAAGGTTTTATCTTTTCTCAACTGGGTTCAAGAACAATGTTAATGAAGACACCATTCACGACAAACCCAAATCACATTTGACATTAAATACAAGGCTCTGAATAGAAAATATCCCGGCTTATATTCAATATCAAATTCTACAACCAACAAATATCGTATTGGAAATAACGATATATATATATATCTATATCTTTCAAATTTCCATAACAAAATCTATATAGTCACGAAATCCAACATCGAAATATTCCGAAGACAATTTCGATTCAAATCCATTCCAATGCAATCATTGGAAATTCTGGTTATTTTCAATTCCATTTCAAATTCAATTTATTTATTTAAAAATAAATAGAATTA
Organism: Allium sativum; assembly: GCA_030737875.1. Lineage (NCBI taxonomy): Eukaryota > Viridiplantae > Streptophyta > Magnoliopsida > Asparagales > Amaryllidaceae > Allium > Allium sativum. The sequence goes on from CM060910.1 coordinate 395,522,588, forward strand.
TAATTCTAGTTCAAAACTAGTTCATTTCGATAAAAATCTATTTTTATCTTTTCAAATATGGAGTTTTTCATCCCAATTCTTCACAAATCATTTCTAATGATTTTACACAAATTATTGACATTTTTAATAATTTTATCAAGGCCCGTACAGTCGATTTCCATCAATGGCTATCGAACTGCACTTACAGCGACCTTTTTCAAATTTGATTTGGACATAATTCCAAATCCAACCGTTAGATTTCAAATTTCTAATATTCATTAGAAAGCTCTTTTCGATACGAACCCAACGGTTCCGGTTTTAGGAGAATCCGACGGTCGGATCTCCCGTAATGTCCGTTTGAAATAAATGATCGAAATTCACGAACTGCCGCGGCGCGGCGCGTTCTATTCAGGCCATTATATTATATATATAATATATATAATATATATTTCGTCGATTTCTATTTAAATTGAATTATATAAATAGTTTTAAATTCGTTTCAAAAACAATTTCAACTTCCATTTCAATCCAAAGCAAAATTGAATTCTCCTTTATAAATTCGTTTTAAAATTCATTTCTATTCAATTCAAATTTCAACTCAATTTGAATTCATTTCAATTCGCTTTCAATTCAATTCGAATTCGTTTTCAATTCAAATCAATTTCAAAGACATTTTCTATTCGATTCAATTCAAATTGGTTTTCTATTCGATTCAATTAAAATTGGTTTTCTATTCCATTCAATTCAAATTGGTTTTCTATTCCATTCAATTCAAATTGGTTTTCTATTCCATTCAATTTCGTTTTCTATTTGAATCAAATTCATTATATATTCAATTGAAATCAAATTCGTTTTATATTCAATTCGAATTCAAATTTCATTTCAAAATATGCGATTTCGAAATCACTTTTCAATATTCATTTTTAAATGAATAAAATCGATATAAATATCGTTCACGTCAAAATGGCGTCAGTCTAATCAACACGGCTTCATATATTTCTATTTTCAAATATTCTATTTCAAATGTTTCGTTTCCAAATATTTCGTTCAACACATGACTAATCTCAACGGATGAGTACAGTCAACACATGAACCTTTATTTTATAATATTCTTTATTTTCTAAATTGAAATGAGGCCCAATCAATTACCATATAGCGTTAACTATATGGATTTTCATACAACACATATATATAATAGCATTGAAAAATAATCAACCATCAACCAAAGTGCACTACACTGTATAAGCATTGAATATAGATATCTAACGCTTATAACAGCCTGTCAATCAACCGATCGACATATTTAATCAATCAGGATGAGTGAACTTCAAATTTCATCCCAACACCCATGTGGGGTTTCAAACAATCAAACACAGATTTTATTTGTGCAGTTGGACGATGTGTAAAATTTATCGTCCCAATCAATGTCATTCAAATAGGTGTACATAAACAAACCGTCCGGTTTGTAAATGAATATTTTATTTTATTCACTTCCGCCTTAAAAATTATATTTTTAACGATAAAACATTTTATTTTAACATATGAATTTCTATTCGGTTCATCCTTTAAATAAAATGATATTTTTATTTTTCTAACTTATTTTAGGAAATTTCGGCGGCATAACGGCACGATACTAGAAACGGGACGAGGCCTAGCCTTATCCCCGGTCTAGTGAAGGCCCACGCCATTCACACATCAATCAAATCAATTTCATCTCACCAAACAATTCCATTCAATCAAATATTCTAACTAACTACTCAACCAAAAAATTTAACAAACAAGCCATCCATGGTCTGTGGATGACGGGTGTCGGGTGTTACTAAACACCGTCTGCATCCTAGTATATATATATATATATATATATATATATAACTAGAAAAATTAAATTGAAAGGTGAGAAGTTCTCACCGAGGGATCCACTCCGCCGTGCTTTGCTTTTGAACTGCTGAATCGTCTGGATCTGTTTGAAATTCTAATGCAGCCCTTTTCCCGCTGTTTATAATAAAAATTCTATTTTTATCACTTCATTCTAATAAATAAAAATCATATTTTTATCTTCTCTACTATATAAAAATTATACTTTGATTATCTCTACTCTATAAAAATTATATTTTTATTATTCTAAAAATATAAAGACCATATTTTTAATACTCTACATAAGTAAAAAAATCAGATTTTTTTTCTATCATCAACAATCTCTCTTTTCTATCTTAAAATATAATCTCTTTTTATTTTTCAAAATCAAATCTTTTTAATTATAAAGATCTAATCTTTTATATGTTTTCGTATACATAAGATTCCTATTTTCACTTTCAATTCATGTATGTAAAAATTCAATTTTTATTCGCTAAACGTATATGTAAAAATCCTATCTTTACACCCTAAAAGATCATCACTTTTACATACTTGCAAATCATATATTTTTCTTCAAAATCAGAAAAAGGGGAGAAAGAAAAAGAAACATTCACGATGATCGAAGGAAAAGGGAGCGCTGAGGCAAGGGGGTGCTCGCGAATCAGTGCTCGTCAGAGTTGCTGGCGCAAGCGGTCTTCGATTGGGTTCGATTGTGGAGGCGTCGGGTTCCAATTCGTGAGGGGGAGAAGGGGGATGGTCGGGTCGGATGTGGTTTGGCGTCGCGGGGGGGGGGGGGGGGGAGGCGGCTACAGGTGGTCGGCGCGGCAGGTTTTCTGGTGAAGGAGGCTAGGGTTTTCGATCCTAGAAAGGGGGCGAGGCGTGGTAGTGGCCAACGGCGAGGGCGAGGTGGTGCGGTGAAAGGAGAGGGTGGCGGCAGGTCTGGGAAGGGGCGGCGACGGCGTAGGGGGTGTCGGAGCAGGCGGCGCGGCATCCAGAGGAAGGGGCGATGGGTTTTCTGAGAATTGGAGGGGGGTCGGGTTTTTTTCTGAACGATGGAAAAGGGAGGAGGGGGGTTATGTATAAAAGGGGTTTATATTTAATTAATATTATTTTTCTCCTTTAATTCTTATTACGGTTGACTTTCATTTCGAACCCCGATTCAAGCCCAACGACTGTCGTCCCTAGCTAATTACCCCCATTCCGAACACAATGGGATATGTTTCGCAAGCTGATTCGACTGTATCGATCAGTTTTGATTCAAATTTAAATATAACTCTTTATATTTTCCATTGGAACGCACATTTTAATTTACCGGGGCCACATACGGACTCTACAAATTACATAAAAATTATTTCTAGCGTCGTATTGACGATACGGTCCTAACAAAACTAATTTCATCGAATTCTGAGACCGTTGGAAAATGGCCAATTTCCGGTCGATTAAAATCAACTGAAACTGGTCAAACGCGTCTTCCTTTGCCACGCTCACATATTGATTCAGAAAATTATGAAAATTGGAACCTAGCAATAACTTGACATCCCGGACCCAACAAAACTGGTTTCGTCGAAATCCGAGGTCGTTTGCAAAATGTCCATTTTTAAGGGCCTGAATTCCATAGCGACTATTCAGAATTTTCAACTGGACATATCTTTTGATTCCTGCTATGAAATTTTGATTTGTTGGATTCGTTGGAAAGATATTATCGATTTGATCCTAATGTTTTTGGTTTCACTAAAATCCGGATTGTTTTGCACCCGGTACATTCAATTGAAGTTTGAAATCGAATTATCGAACTACTGTGCCATTTTCAATTCCTTTAATAATTATATATAATTATTTATACTCGATTGTCGATCTATATAACTATATACGATTGAATTTTATTCAAAAGAAACTTTCTCATCGATATTATTTAAAATAATTAATTTTAAATAATCAAAATTAGCTAAAATTGCCAAAATAAAAATTTTAAACTGGCCCAGATTTTCGGGTTGTTACAATCTCCCCCACTTAAAACTTTTCGTCCCCGAAAAGGAACAAAGTCGAAAGTGGTTTGATCAATCAACTCTACGTTCGATCTGGCTTCCGTTCTCCAACTTTTCAGTTTCTGAGAATTTCCAAAAATTCAAAAATTTGGCTAACACCCTAAATTTTTGAAAAATTTCACCATAACCTCCCCTGCACCGGGAGCCACAGGAAAATCCCGAAATTGCCATACAGGCCTTCTGATCTCAAAAAGAAAAAGAACAAGCCAAGCGGCTAGCCAATAGGCTCATAAAATCATCATCACCCAAACAAAACAGGAAATTATGTAGTAAACATGTACCTATTTGTCGGGCAAACAAATTTTATTCTCTACTCTAGCCTCCTTGCTATGACCTGTTCAATGTAAGTATATGTATATGCAAGCAAATGCGACCAAATTTCAATAATATTCAATATGTGATTCAATTAGGCTAAATGGCTAAAAATTAGCAAACAAATAAACAAACAACACAAACATCAATCAATTAGTTAATTAGAGTTTCAAATTCATAATTTTGATACATATACAAAAATCAAATTTTTGATACCAAAACACAACAATAGGCCCTATCTAATTTTGGTTCTCACACCAGTCAATAGGAAATATATAGAAAGTCCACCTTCGTCACTCGAACATGAATTCTAATGATGGAGCTCCATCTTCAAAATCATCTCCGGGCGATTCGAGTGTAATTCTATATCTATCCAGTATATTAAAATTTTAAATACACGTTTGCAAGGCGTATATGCAAAATCTTTATATACTGGACTGTCCAAATCAATATAAATAAATAATCAAATACGAATAATTGATTTTAAATTTTCAAAACAAAATTGGCTTTCATTTTAAAAATATACTCTTCACACTCGTTCTAGGACACTACTGATCCTATCTCTAACGAGTCATTCTCATTGGATATTACTAATCCAATATCTGATGAATTCTTTCGTATGGTTCTAATGTGCCTTGTTCTCGGCTTTGTAAACCAAAGCTCTGATACCACGATGAAACGACCCGAACTTCCCCGGTCTCCGAAGAGAAGAGAAAGGACGAATTGTTTTGAAAACAGGACAAAATAGAACGGATACAAAAGAACATTTCACTGTATATGACAACAATGCATCAGATTGCAAGAATATACAGAGTATGAATAAATATAACACAGAAATATCAGAGATTTAAATTACATTTAAATACATAGCAGCGGAAAATAATACAATACACAACTAGAAGAGATATACGGATACAAAGCTTTCCGGATATCGTTCCAGCTGTAAACCAGGATCCTGTGAATATAAATCTGCAAAACCAAAACTACTAGCTGCCCGTGTCAAAATAAGGGCACCCAGAGTTTAGGTTAAAACAATTAACTCCAGGTCAGTCATGGGACTGGTGTGAGAACTAAAACAGCTAATAATCTTTATTTTAAAGTTAGGTAAATCAAGGGACCACGCCGTATAACACGGAACGGGTTTCCTCCCAAGAATACCAGTGCATAAAACAACAGCGCAATGCTAAACAAAGAAAAATGAAACTATTATAAGACCCAGGTCCTATCACACAATGCAACGCAAGCCGGGGGATAGCGTTTTTTCCTTATAATAGCCAAGAATGCTTGATACGTTTAAAATAAATCATTTGATACTATTATAAGTGTACAGTGTTTAAAACAATTTCAATCATAAATATCAATCATAGGTGACATGAGCGTCCCATGCCACTATGTCGCCATATATAGATTTACAAATAAAACTGCAAATGTCACGTATTTGGAAATTGGATTTTCCGTCATGAACCAAGGCAAAAGATAGTCCTTACCGAATTCGAGACTGCCTAGCCCGAGTCTCAGGATCAGAACGCATCGACCCTTGGATCGTCAGGGCCGGTCCACCGATGTGGATTAAAATGCCTGAGCACTACGTTTCGCCGCCCTTTGGGGCGTAAGCGAGCCAACGAATGACTCCATCGGACCCGGATCGTCCGATCTAACCGAGGCGCCTCGCAACAGCAACAACCACATAAGTCAAACTCGTCAGGGCGTGTAAAACCACTGACGCCACTTTTAGCTAGGAAGAAACGTAGGCCCTCCCTGAGGTCCTTCTCCCGTTTTTGGTTCATACCGGGTGTGAAACTCGCGAAGCAAACGTTACACAAAGCTACGCCACAAAGGCCGTGCTTTGATCATCACTACAAGACTTTGCTTTTCAACAGAAGCCTCGATCAATTGCCACTTAGGCATGCCACACAGGCAATTCACTCCATGCGTTTGATATCCATCAATATATAACCCCTGAGCTCGTACGTCTCAGAGAAGGGCGTTAAGCAAGGGAATAAATTCTCCGCCGCCAAACAGATATATATTTAATAGAAATCAATCACACGGACTAAAATCCAATGTCAGACACATAGTCCATTTATAAGTCCGTTCTGGGTCTGAACGAAACCGGAGGCACCTAGTACCCCGCATATCCAACGATCTCCAAGTACGTCTGGACGATCACCAACTGTTTCCATCTTCTTGGGTGTACAACCCAATCAAGATCATCAGTAATCACCCAAACGATGTGAAGACCTCCGGTCTTCGACCATCGTCTTCATCTTCGACTTATCGTCGTCTCAGTTATTCAGAATGGGATAAACCCGGTCTTTCCGAATAACTCGCGTATACTTTAAATAAGTGTTACACAAACACAACATACGCCTCATTCCAATTCATCAGTCACTAACCGTAAATTAATCAAGAGAATAATTCCCCAAATATTAACCCCGAAGGCCGAAACCAACATCAGATCAATATCCAGAAAACCATTCTACTTAGCTAACCGACAGTTAGTTTCTAAATTTCACATTCATAGGGAAAGGTCCCCATTAATTTTATCCAAGATAAATTCTTTAATTTATTCTTTAATCTACTTTTGAATATCAATTCAAATTAGTCGGGATTAACGAAACTTACCGAAGTAACCATTTGTTTTAATTTCCCAATCCCAACCTATTCATCCCATGAAGTAAAACGGGTCTTACTTCATATCTAATACCACGGTGGTACCGGTAAATTAAATTACCATTTCACGTTCAAATCTAATTAAAGATTTAACTATCGCCTGGAGCAAAACTGGTGATACTCCATTTCGATTATTTCAATCTAATTAAAGATTCATTAAAACTCCACTTAGTTTTAATCTTTGACTGGGTTAAAGAATCAGTGTCATTTAAAACACGGTTCACGGTAAACCCAAAATATCATTCCATTAATTATCGGGTTAAAGAACAAGTGTTATTTAAAAACACTGTTCACGATAAACCCAAAAATCAATATCAATTCAATTCCAATTAAATATCATTCAATTGGTACACTTCATTAAATCTAAATAAAAAGATTTTATCTTTTCTCAACTGGGTTCAAGAACAATGTTAATGAAGCCACCATTCACGACAAACCCAAATCACATTTGACATTAAATACAAGGCTCTGAATAGAAAATATCCCGGCTTATATCCAATATCAAATTCTACGACCAACAAATATCGTATTGGAAATAACGATATATATATATCTATATCTTTCAAATTTCCATAACAACATCTATATAGTCACGAAATCCAACATCGAAATATTCCGAAGACAATTTCGATTCAAATCCATTCCAATGCAATCATTGGAAATTCTGGTTATTTTCAATTCCATTTCAAATTCAATTTATTTATTTAAAAATAAATAGAATTATAATTCTAGTTCAAAACTAGTTCATTTCGATAAAAATCTATTTTTATCTTTTCAAATATGGAGTTTTTCATCCCAATTCTTCACAAATCATTTCTAATGATTTTACACAAATTATTGACATTTTTAATAATTTTATCAAGGCCCGTACAGTCGATTTCCATCAATGGCTATCGAACTGCACTTACAGCGACGTTTTTCAAATTTGATTTGGACATAATTCCAAATCCAACCATTAGATTTCAAATTTCTAATATTCATTAGAAAGCTCTTTTCGATACGAACCCAATGGTTCCGGTTTTAGGAGAATCCGACGGTCGGATCTCCCGTAATGTCCGTTTGAAATAAATGATCGAAATTCACGAACTGCCGCGGCGCGGCGCGTTCTATTCAGGCCATTATATTATATATATAATATATATAATATATATTTCGTCGATTTCTATTTAAAATGAATTATATAAATAGTTTTAAATTCGTTTCAAAAACAATTTCAACTTCCATTTCAATCCATAGCAAAATTGAATTCTCCTTTATAAATTCGTTTTAAAATTCATTTCTATTCAATTCAAATTTCAACTCAATTTGAATTCATTTCAATTCGCTTTCAATTCAATTCGAATTCGTTTTCAATTCAAATCAATTTCAAAGACATTTTCTATTCGATTCAATTCAAATTGGTTTTCTATTCGATTCAATTAAAATTGGTTTTCTATTCCATTCAATTCAAATTGGTTTTCTATTCCATTCAATTCAAAATGGTTTTCTATTCCATTCAATTCCGTTTTCTATTTGAATCAAATTCATTATATATTCAATTGAAATCAAATTCGTTTTATATTCAATTCGAATTCAAATTTCATTTCAAAATATGCGATTTCGAAATCACTTTTCAATATTCATTTTTAAATGAATAAAATCGATATAAATATCGTTCACGTCAAAATGGCGTCAGTCTAATCAACACGGCTTCATATATTTCTATTTTCAAATATTCTATTTCAAATGTTTCGTTTCCAAATATTTCGTTCAACACATGACTAATCTCAACGGATGAGTACAGTCAACACATGAACCTTTATTTTATAATATTCTTTATTTTCTAAATTGAAATGAGGCCCAATCAATTACCATATAGCGTTAACTATATGGATTTTCATACAACACATGTATATAATAGCATTGAAAAATAATCAACCATCAACCAAAGTGCACTACACTGTATAAGCATCGAATATAGATATCTAACGCTTATAACAGCCTGTCAATCAACCGATCGACATATTTAATCAATCAGGATGAGTGAACTTCAAATTTCATCCCAACACCCATGTGGGGTTTCAAACAATCAAACACAGATTTTATTTGTGCACTTGGACGATGTGTAAAATTTATCGTCCCAATCAATGTCATTCAAATAGGTGTACATAAACAAACCGTCCGGTTTGTAAATGAATATTTTATTTTATTCACTTCCGCGTTAAAAATTATATTTTTAACGATAAAACATTTTATTTTAACATATGAATTTCTATTCGGTTCATCCTTTAAATAAAATGATATTTTTATTTTTCTAACTTATTTTAGGAAATTTCGGCGGCATAACGGCACGATACTAGAAACGGGACGAGGCCTAGCCTTATCCGCGGTCTAGTGAAGGCCCACGCCATTCACACATCAATCAAATCAATTTCATCTCACCAAACAGTTCCATTCAATCAATATTCTAACTAATTACTCAACCAAACAATTTAACAAACAAGCCATCCATGGTCTGTGGATGACGGGTGTCGGGTGCTACTAAACACCGTATGCATCCTAGTATATATATATAACTAGAAAAATTAAATTGAAAGGTGAGAAGTTCTCACCGAGGGATCCACTCCGCCGTGCTTTGCTTTTGAACTGCTGAATCGTCTGGATCTGTTTGAAATTCTAATGCAGTCCTTTTCCCGCTGTTTATAATAAAAATTCTATTTTTATCACTTCATTCTAATAAATAAAAATCATATTTTTATCTTCTCTACTATATAAAAATTATACTTTGATTATCTCTACTCTATAAAAATTATATTTTTATTATTCTAAAAATATAAAGACCATATTTTTAATACTCTACATAAGTAAAAAAAATCAGATTTTTTTTCTGTCATCAACAATCTCTCTTTTCTATCTTAAAATATAATATCTTTTTATTTTTCAAAATCAAATCTTTTTAATTATAAAGATCTAATCTTTTATATGTTTTCGTATACATAAGATTCCTGTTTTCACTTTCAATTCATGTATGTAAAAATTCAATTTTTATACGCTAAACGTATATGTAAAAATCCTATCTTTACACCCTAAAAGATCATCACTTTTATATACTTGCAAATCATATATTTTTCTTCAAAATCAAAAAAAGGGGCGAAAGAAAAAGAAACACTCACGATGATCGAAGGAAAAGGGAGCGCTGAGGCAAGGGGGTGCTCGCGAATTAGTGCTCGTCAGAGTTGCTGGCGCAAGCGGTCTTCGATTGTGTTCGATTGTGGAGGCGTCGGGTTCCAATTCGTGAGGGGGAGAAGGGGGATGGTCGGGTCGGATGTGGTTTGGCGTCGCAGGGGGGGAGGGGGGGAAGGCGGCTACAGGTGGTCGGCGCGGCGGGTTTTCTAGTGAAGGAGGCTAGGGTTTTCGATCCTAGAAAGGGGGCGAGGCGTGGTAGTGGCCAACGGCGAGGGCGAGGTGGTGCGGTGATAGGAGAGGGTGGCGGCAGGTCTGGGAAGGGGCGGCGACGGCGTAGGGGGTGTCAGAGCAGGCGGCGCGGCATCCAGAGGAAGGGGCGACGGGTTTTCTGAGAATTGGGGGGGGGGTCGGGTTTTTTTCTGAACGATGGAAAAGGGAGGAGGGGGGGTTATGTATAAAAGGGGTTTATATTTAATTAATATTATTTTTCTCCTTTAATTCTTATTACGGTTGACTTTCATTTCGAACCCCGATTCAAGCCCAACGACTGTCGTCCCTAGCTAATTACCCCCATTCCGAACACAATGCTATATGTTTTGCAAGCTGATTCGACTGTATCGATCAGTTTTGATTCAAATTTAAATATAACTCTTTATATTTTCCATTGGAACGCACATTTTAATTTACCGGGGCCACATACGGATTCTACAAATTACAGAAAAATTATTTCTAGCGTCGTATTGACGATACGGTCCTAACAAAACTAATTTCATCGAATTCTGAGACCGTTGGAAAAATGGCCAATTTCCAGTCGATTAAAATCAACTGAAACTGGTCAAACGCGTCTTCCTTTGCCACGTTCACATATTGATTCAGAAAATTATAAAAATTGGAATCTAGCAATAACTTGACATCCCGGACCCAACAAAACTGGTTTCGTCGAAATCCGAGGTCGTTTGCAAAATGTCCATTTTTAAGGGCCTGAATTCCATAGCGACTATTCAGAATTTTCAACTGGACATATCTTTTGATTCCTGCTATGAAATTTTGATTTGTTGGATTCGTTGGAAAGATATTATCGATTTGATCCTAATGTTTTTGGTTTCACTAAAATCCGGAGTGTTTTGCACCCGGTACATTCAATTGAAGTTTGAAATCGAATTATCGAACTACCGTGCCATTTTCAATTCCTTTTACAATTATATATAATTATTTATACTCGATTGTCGATCTATATAACTATATACGATTGAATTTTATTCAAAAGAAATTTTCTCGTCGATATTATTTAAAATAATTCATTTTAAATAATCAAAATTCGCTAAAATTGCCAAAATAAAAATTTTAAACTGGCCCAGATTTTCGGGTTGTTACAATCTCCCCCACTTAAAACTTTTCGTCCCCGAAAAGGAACAAAGTCGAAAGTGGTTTGATCAATCAACTCTACGTTCAATCTGGCTTCCGTTCTCCAACTTTTCAGTTTCTGAGAATTTCCAAAAATTCAAAAATTTGGCTAACACCCTAAATTTTTGAAAAATTTCGCCATAACCTCCCCTGCACCGGGAGCCACGGGAAAATCCCGAAATTGCCATACAGGCCTTCTGATCTCAAAAAGAAAAAGAATAAGCCAAGCGGCTAGCCAATAGGCTCATAAAATCATCATCACCCAAACAAAACAGGAAATTATGTAGTAAACATGTACCTATTTGTCGGGCAAACAAATTTTATTCTCTACTCTAGCCTCCTTGCTATGACCTGTTCAATGTAAGTATATGTATATGCAAGCAAATGCGACCAAATTTCAATAATATTCAATATGTGATTCAATTAGGCTAAATGGATAAAAATTTGCAAACAAATAAACAAACAACACAAACATCAATCAATTAGTTAATTAGAGTTTCAAATTCATAATTTTGATACATATACAAAAATCAAATTTTTGATACCAAAACACAACAATAGGCCCTATCTAATTTTGGTTCTCACACCAGTCAATAGGAAATATATAGAAAGTCCACCTTCGTCACTCGAACATGAATTCTAATGATGGAGCTCCATCATCAAAATCATCTCCGGGCGATTAGAGTGTAATTCTATATCTATCCAGTATATTAAAATTTCAAATACACGTTTGCAAGGCGTATATGCAAAATCTTTATATACTGGACTGTCCAAATCAATATAAATAAATAATCAAATACGAATAATTGATTTTAAATTTTCAAAACAAAATTGGCTTTCATTTTAAAAATATACTCTTCACACTCGTTCTAGGACACTACTGATCCTATCTCTAACGAGTCATTCTCATTGGATATTACTAATCCAATATCTGATGAATTCTTTCGTATGGTTCTAATGTGCCTTGTTCTCGGCTTTGTAAACCAAAGCTCTGATACCACGATGAAACGACCCGAACTTCCCCGGTCTCCGAAGAGAAGAGAAAGGACGAATTGTTTTGAGAACAGGACAAAATAGAACGCATACAAAAGAACATTTCACTGTATATGACAACAATGCATCAGATTGCAAGAATATACAGAGTATGAATAAATATAACACAGAAATATCAGAGATTTAAATTACATTTAAATACATAGCAGCGGAAAATAATACAATACACAACTAGAAGAGATATACGGATACAAAGCTTTCCGGATATCGTTCCAGCTGTAAACCAGGATCCTGTGAATATAAATCTGCAAAACCAAAACTACTAGCTGCCCGTGTCAAAATAAGGGCACCCAGAGTTTAGGTTAAAACAATAAACTCCAGGTCAGTCATGGGATTGGTGTGAGAACTAAAACAGCTAATAATCTTTATTTTAAAGTTAGGTAAATCAAGGGACCACGCCGTATAACACGGAACGGGTTTCCTCCCAAGAATACCAGTGCATAAAACAACAGCGCAATGCTAAATAAAGAAAAATGAAGCTATTATAAGACCCAGGTTCTATCACACAATGCAACGCAAGCCGGGGGATAGGGTTTTTTCCTTATAATAGCCAAGAATGCTTGATACGTTTAAAATAAATCATTTGATACTATTATAAGTGTACAGTGTTTAAAACAATTTCAATCATAAATATCAATCATAGGCGACATGAGCGTCCCATGCCACTATGTCGCCATATATAGATTTACAAATAAAACTGCAAATGTCACGTATTTGGAAATTGGATTTTCCGTCATGAACCAAGGCAAAAGATAGTCCTTACCGAATTCGAGACTGCCTAGCCCGAGTCTCAGGATCAGAACGCATCGACCCTTGGATCGTCAGGGCCGGTCCACCGATGTGGATTAAAATGCCTGAGCACTACGTTTCGTCGCCCTTTGGGGCGTAAGCGAGCCAACGAATGACTCCATCGGACCCGGATCGTCCGATCTAACTGAGGCGCCTCGCAACAGCAACAACCACATAAGTCAAACTCGTCAGGGCGTGTAAAACCACTGACGCCACTTTTAGCTAGGAGGAAACGTAGGCCCTCCCTGAGGTCCTTCTCCCGTTTTTGGTTCATACCGGGTGTGAAATTCGCGAAGCAAACGTTACACAAAGCTACGCCACAAAGGTCGTGCTTTGATCATCACTACAAGACTTTGCTTTTCAACAGAAGCCTCGATCAATTGCCACTTAGGCATGCCACACAGGCAATTCACTCCATGCGTTTGATATCCATCAATATATAACCCCTGAGCTCGTACGTCTCAGAGAAGGGCGTTAAGCAAGGGAATAAATTCTCCGCCGCCAAACAGATATATATTTAATAGAAATCAATCACACGGACTAAAATCCAATGTCAGACACACAGTCCATTTATAAGTCCATTCTGGGTCTGAACGAAACCGGAGGCACCTAGTACCCCGCATATCCATCGATCTCCAAGTACGTCTGGACGATCACCAACTGTTTCCATCTTCTTGGGTGTACAACCCAATCAAGATCATCAGTAATCACCCAAACGACGTGAAGACCTCCGGTCTTCGACCATCGTCTTCATCTTCGACTTATCGTCGTCTCAGTTATTCAGAATGGGATAAACCCGGTCTTTCCGAATAACTCGCGTATACTTTAAATAAGTGTTACACAAACACAACATACGCCTCATTCCAATTCATCAGTCACTAACCGTAAATTAATCAAGAGAATAATTCCCCAAATATTAACCCCGAAGGCCGAAACCAACATCAGATCAATATCCAGAAAACCATTCTACTTAGCTAACCGACAGTTAGTTTCTAAATTTCACATTCATAGGGAAAGGTTCCCATTAATTTTATCCAAGATAAATTCTTTAATTTATTCTTTAATCTACTTTTGAATATCAATTCAAATTAGTCGGGATTAACGAAACTTACCGAAGTAACCATTTGTTTTAATTTCCCAATCCCAACCTATTCATCCCATGAAGTAAAACGGGTCTTACTTCATATCTAATACCACGGTGTTACCGGTAAATTCAATTACCATTTCACGTTCAAATCTAATTAAAGATTTAACTATCGCCTGGAGCAAAACTGGTGATACTCCATTTCGATTATTTCAATCTAATTAAAGATTCATTAAAACTCCACTTAGTTTTAATCTTTGACTGGGTTAAAGAATCAGTGTCATTTAAAACACAGTTCACGGTAAACCCAAAATATCATTCCATTAATTATCGGGTTAAAGAACAAGTGTTATTTAAAAACACTGTTCACGATAAACCCAAAAATCAATATCAATTCAATTCCAATTAAATATCATTCAATTGGTACACTTCATTAAATCTAAATAAAAAGATTTTATCTTTTCTCAACTGGGTTCAAGAACAATGTTAATGAAGACACCATTCACGACAAACCCAAATCACATTTGACATTAAATACAAGGCTCTGAATAGAAAATATCCCGGCTTATATTCAATATCAAATTCTACGACCAACAAATATCGTATTGGAAATAACGATATATGTATATCTATATCTTTCAAATTTCCATAACAACATCTATATAGTCACGAAATCCAACATCGAAATATTCCGAAGACAATTTCGATTCAAATCCATTCCAATGCAATCATTGGAAATTCTGGTTATTTTCAATTCCATTTCAAATTCAATTTATTTATTTAAAAATAAATAGAATTATAATTCTAGTTCAAAACTAGTTCATTTCGATAAAAATCTATTTTAATCTTTTCAAATATGGAGTTTTTCATCCCAATTCTTCACAAATCATTTCTAATGATTTTACAAAAATTATTGACATTTTTAATAATTTTATCAAGGCCCGTACAGTCGATTTCCATCAATGGCTATCGAACTGCACTTACAGCGACCTTTTTCAAATTTGATTTGGACATAATTCCAAATCCAACCGTTAGATTTCAAATTTCTAATATTCATTAGAAAGCTCTTTTCGATACGAACCCAACGGTTCCGGTTTTAGGAGAATCCGACGGTCGGATCTCCCGTAATGTCCGTTTGAAATAAATGATCGAAATTCACGAACTGCCGCGGCGCGGCGCGTTCTATTCAGGCCATTATATTATATATATATATATATAATATATATAATATATTTTTCTATTTAAAATGAATTATATAAATAGTTTTAAATTCGTTTCAAAAACAATTTCAACTTCCATTTCAATCCAAAGCAAAATTGAATTCTCCTTTATAAATTCGTTTTAAAATTCATTTCTATTCAATTCAAATTTCAACTCAATTTGAAATCATTTCAATTCGCTTTCAATTCAATTCGAATTCGTTTTCAATTCAAGTCAATTTCAAAGACATTTTCTATTCGATTCAATTCAAATTGGTTTTCTATTCGATTCAATTAAAATTGGTTTTCTATTCCATTCAATTCAAATTGGTTTTCTATTCCATTCAATTCAAATTGGTTTTCTATTCCATTCAATTCCGTTTTCTATTTGAATCAAATTCATTATATATTCAATTGAAATCAAATTCGTTTTATATTCAATTCGAATTCAAATTTCATTTCAAAATATGCGATTTCGAAATCACTTTTCAATATTCATTTTTAAATGAATAAAATCGATATAAATATCGTTCACGTCAAAATGGCGTCAGTCTAATCAACACGGCTTCATATATTTCTATTTTCAAATATTCTATTTCAAATATTTCGTTTCCAAATATTTCGTTCAACACATGACTAATCTCAACGGATGAGTACAGTCAACACATGAACCTTTATTTTATAATATTCTTTATTTTCTAAATTGAAATGAGGCCCAATCAATTACCATATAGCGTTAACTATATGGATTTTCATACAACACATGTATATAATAGCATTGAAAAATAATCAACCATCAACCAAAGTGCACTACACTGTATAAGCATCGAATATAGATATCTAACGCTTATAACAGCCTGTCAATCAACCGATCGACATATTTAATCAATCAGGATGAGTGAACTTCAAATTTCATCCCAACACCCATGTGGGGTTTCAAACAATCAAACACAGATTTTATTTGTGCAGTTGGACGATGTGTAAAATTTATCATCCCAATCAATGTCATTCAAATAGGTGTACATAAACAAACCGTCCGGTTTGTAAATGAATATTTTATTTTATTCACTTCCGCGTTAAAAAATATATTTTTAACGATAAAACATTTTATTTTAACATATGAATTTCTATTCGGTTCATCCTTTAAATAAAATGATATTTTTATTTTTCTAACTTATTTTAGGAAATTTCGGCGGCATAACGGCACGATACTAGAAACGGGACGAGGCCTAGCCTTATCCCCGGTCTAGTGAAGGCCCACGCCATTCACACATCAATCAAATCAATTTCATCTCACCAAACAATTCCATTCAATCAAATATTCTAACTAACTACTCAACCAAAAAATTTAACAAACAAGCCATCCATGGTCTGTGGATGACGGGTGTCGGGTGCTACTAAACACCGTCTACATCCTAGTATATATGTATATGACTAGAAAAATTAAATTGAAAGGTGAGAAGTTCTCATTGAGGGATCCACTCCTCCGTGCTTTGCTTTTGAACTGCTGAATCGTCTGGATCTGTTTGAAATTCTAATGCAGTCCTTTTCCCGCTGTTTATAATAAAAATTCTATTTTTATCACTTCATTCTAATAAATAAAAATCATATTTTTATCTTCTCTACTATATAAAAATTATACTTTGATTATCTCTACTCTATAAAAATTATATTTTTATTATTCTAAAAATATAAAGACCATATTTTTAATACTCTACATAAGTAAAAAAATCAGATTTTTTTTCTATCATCAACAATCTCTCTTTTCTATCTTAAAATATAATCTCTTTTTATTTTTCAAAATCAAATCTTTTAATTTATAAAGATCTAATCTTTTATATGTTTTCGTATACATAATATTCCTATTTTCACTTTCAATTCATGTATGTAAAAATTCAATTTTTATTCGCTAAACGTATATGTAAAAATCCTATCTTTACAACCTAAAAGATCATCACTTTTATGTACTTGCAAATCATATATTTTTCTTCAAAATCAGAAAAAGGGGAGAAAGAAAAAGAAACACTCACGATGATCGAAGGAAAAGGGAGCGCTGAGGCAAGGGGGTGCTCGTGAATCAGTGCTCGTCAGAGTTGCTGGCGCAAGCGGTCTTCGATTGGGTTCGATTGTGGAGGCGTCGGGTTCCAATTCGTGAGGGGGAGAAGGGGGATGGTCGGGTCGGATGTGGTTTGGCATCGGGGGGGGGGGGGGGGGTGGAAGGCGGCTACAGGTGGTTGGTGCGGCGGGTTTTCTGGTGAAGGAGGCTAGGGTTTTCGATCCTAGAAAGGGGGCGAGGCGTGGTAGTGGCCAACGGCGAGGGCGAGGTGGTGCGGTGATAGGAGAGGGTGGTGGCAGGTCTGGGAAGGGGCGGCGACGGCGTAGGGGTTGTCGGAGCAGGCGGCGCGGCATCCAGAGGAAGGGGCGACGGGTTTTCTGAGAATTGGGGGGGGGGTCGGGTTTTTTTCTGAACGATGGAAAAGGGAGGAGGGGGGTTATGTATAAAAGGGGTTTATATTTAATTAATATTATTTTTCACCTTTAATTCTTATTACGGTTGACTTTCATTTCGAACCCCGATTCAAGCCCAACGACTGTCGTCCCTAGCTAATTACCCCCATTCCGAACACAATGGGATATGTTTCGCAAGCTGATTCGACTGTATCGATCAGTTTTGATTCAAATTTAAATATAACTCTTTATATTTTCCATTGGAACACACATTTTAATTTACCGGGGCCACATACGGACTCTACAAATTACAGAAAAATTATTTCTAGCGTCGTATTGACGATACGGTCCTAACAAAACTAATTTCATCGAATTCTGAGACCGTTGGAAAAATGACCAATTTCTAGTCGATGAAAATCAACTGAAACTGGTCAAACGCGTCTTCCTTTGCCACGCTCACATATTGATTCAGAAAATTATGAAAATTGGAACCTAACAATAGCTTGACATCCCGGACCCAACAAAACTGGTTTCGTCGAAATCCGAGGTCGTTTGCAAAATGTCCATTTTTAAGGGCCTAAATTCCATAACGACTATTCAGAATTTTCAACTGGACATATCTTTTGATTCCCGCTATGAAATTTTGATTTGTTGGATTCGTTGGAAAGATATTATCGATTTGATCCTAATGTTTTTGGTTTCACTAAAATCCGGATTGTTTTGCACCCGGTACATTCAATTGAAGTTTGAAATCGAATTATCGAACTACCGTGCCATTTTCAATTCCTTTTATAATTATATATAATTATTTATACTCTATTGTCGATCTATATAACTATATACGATTGAATTTTATTCAAAAGAAATTTTCTCGTCGATATTATTTAAAATAATTCATTTTAAATAATCAAAATTCGCTAAAATTGCCAAAATAAAAATTTTAAACTGGCCCAGATTTTCGGGTTGTTACAGGATTGGCCTTGACCTTCGGGCCATAATTAAAATGACTAAAAAAGAAGCCATACCCGGGTTAATTGAGGTCGCACCTCTGATTGGACATGCTTCTTCGATACCATCCCTATTACTATTGTGATTGATTTGGGTGCACGCTTTGATTATTAGAGTGTCGTTCGAGGTGGGCGATAGTTGCTACTATGCGTTATCACCTGCCGAGGGGCTGCAATCCGGTAGAATCCTACAGCGGTTATTCCTTGTGTGCCTTTTCAAATAATCCTGATCGAGCCCTCTACGATTTTGATTTGTATCGTACCTACGGAGTGCCCTCTTATGCCATCGAGTTACGGTGGGTTTACTATACTGTATAGACTACGGTATTATAAACAGTGTAAGGGTAAAATTGTAATCCTGCTTACGCTATTTTGATATATTTACTTTACTGAATAGCCAGTATTATAATAGTGTATTATACTATATTTATTAGTTTCATGGATCCTTAAGGGATGGAAATCCTAACCATCCTTTGAGTTACTGATGCATTCCGTTTAAACAATTCACTTGAGTTAATTCACTTATATGAGAATGCTAGTCCTGACTCGAGTATTTTGTTTGTTTTACTCCTTGCAAAATGCTCGGGTCAGACCGAGTATTACAGCTTGGATATTTATCTATTAGAGCTTGAGATTCATTGAAGATCCAGTCATCCATCTATTATCACATATGCAGTTATCCCTACTTCTGTCAGTTATTCATGTATTAGTAAGTTTGTATTCGCTCTTCCGCTGTATTTATATTTATTCAGTACTCTGATATCTTGTAAGTTCAATTTTTTTGAAATATTGTATAAATTTTACTTTCGTTTTGAAATATTATGTGTTCTGTGTCTGTGATTCTGTGATGATTTATATTTCAACTACATAAGCAATAACAATCTGACAATTTGAATGGTTCGAGTTGGTTTAATTACCAACTTGGAGCGGTCGGAATGCCAGGTCGTTACATTATTCTTTTTTTCCTGTTTATCTTCGGTCTGATTTTATTGTCTGTATTAAATGAGGATTTTTTTTGACATGTACTCTATTTTATATTTTGAGAGTAAGGTGTACTGACATTGTGATTTACTATGGTATTTTGGGATAATGCTTTTCTTTATAGTTTTAAATCAATTATATGTTCACATTGAGATATGTTATATTTTTATGTCATGTTATCTTAGTTTCTATATTATATAGCTATAAAAAGACGATCCACGCTTTTTAATATGACCATGCCTAGCTACGTCAACGGTTGTGAGTTGTCATGAAATTCATAATCCAATTCCGAATTCATATCGCTCGACCCAAAAATGTGATGACAATGAGTACTAATCAAAGACCAGAAAAGGCTCTATGTAAATTTCTTGAAATGTTCAATATGGTGGATGCTTCGGTCAATTGATCGAATCTGCCCATGGTTCTAGTAGTTGTTGTATTGGGAGTGTAAGATAATTATGATTTTAAAATCTATTTGGAAAGAGATTCCCCAAGGGGTCTTGGTTAATTCTACAATGAAACCGACATATTTCTCACACATGAGGATGTGAGGGAAGATTGTGGAGCCCTCAAGGTTAATGCTGTTACGGACGGAGAACGGTAGTTTCTAGCATAGAAAAAGAGAAGCGTAAAGCTGAGGAAAAACATGGCTGAGGAAATAGAATGAAAAGATAATCAAAATATGACCTATACACAGGACTGAATATGAGCATGGAATGGATATATCTAGACATTATATACCGCCATCCAATGAGAAGGCCGACTAGAAGTGAGCCACAAAACGTGAGAGAGCTTCAAGGAAACTTTGTTTACCTCACGATCTCATTGAACATAATACGAATGAGTGCTAACACTGGTGAGACAGGGTCGACGAGCAAGTCAAGAAAGGACAACTGTAATAGTACGTCCTTAATAGGGTTGTGGCAATGGATTAGAGAAACTGTCAACTTCAAGATAAAGGAACGGGCTTACTTCGTATGGTGGCATTACCATTAACTAATAATTAGATTTGGATGGTAAAAACAAATAAATTTGTTACCCATGTATGGAACCTGATGAGATCCCTAGGGATGCTCTTGGACGACGATTAACTATTAACTTCAGTTCTATTTTAGTCAACTTGTAATTAATGACTAAGTCGCTACTCTTGTACCAGATCCGATAAGACTACTGGGAAAGATCTAAGATAGTGATAAACTAGTGATTTTCGATACAATAAAACATACGCTTTTTAGAACTTTAATAAAATTATTTAATGAGTACTGTTGATGCTTGTTAGGACTAAAACTATCAACTTTACTATAATGAATTGTCGCGAGTGGCTGATACACAAAAATAGGTAGATAATTTTGCCAAGAACTTAGCAAGGCTTCTACTAAAAGTACGGTTGATGATTGATAAGGATTAAGTAGATCCAGCCACGAATACATTTAATCAGGATCATCGAGTATTGTTGATGCTCGCCAAGATCCTAGTGAAGCTATGGACCATTGAGTTGATTGATTCTAGGTAAGGGCCTAATGAGGCTACAAATCATTGCGTATGGTTAACAATCTGAAAGATCCCGGCGAGGCTATGAATCATCAAATGTAGTTGAAGCTCGACAAGAGCCTGGCGAGGATAGGATCGACAACTATGGATTAAGCTTGGCGAAGGAGGAAATGGATGGTCGAATGCGACAGCTCTCGACAGAAGCTTGCTGAGGCTAGTATCTTAAGTGCGGATGACGCTTGGCATGAGAAGGCAATAACCATTGCGTATGGATTGTGCTTAGCAAGGGTCCTAAGGGACCAAGGATTAACCTTGATGAGGTCGCGGATATCAAACATCGATCCAGCAAGTTCGCGAATACGATGGACCTTCCTAGCACGGTCGAGAATTTTGACATTGGCTCGACGAGGGCACATATGACACCTTAGTAGAGCAGTCAAATTTATAATGATCCATTGACATCCTAGACTTCAATAATGGATAGTAGAGACCAAGGAACTGATAAAAAATCCAAGGATATTGGAGATATCGAGCTAATTCAAAACGCATCTTCCACAACAAGATTTGTTTTAGGTGCAATGGTTAAACTTCTTTTTTGCATGATCATTGCACAATGGACTAGGAGCGATCGTGAATTGAGTACAGACACATATGTGAAGCTATGAACAATTGGAATCCCTTAGAAAGAACTTTGGAATTAGTTAAATAAGAACTCAGTATTTGGCTAAGTCTGAGATAGGTATAAATCCAAAACAGAAAAACATAACTAAGATTTTGGTTAAGTGAGGGACTGGTACTACTTCATGACATAAAATTTTGGACTATAAAAATTTACTAAAAAATGCGCTAATAACATAAAATCCAGAGGTCAAACCAGAGAAATAACTTCATAAGGACAAAAGGAAATCGAAGGGGACCTAGCAGAGGGCTGCAACATGAAGGGTGAAAATCTAAGGGATCGGTACCGAATCTTATAACGTTGGATGACCAGAGATAACTTCATGGGTCGGGTCATCCTACCTTTGTTCCTTGCTACTTTTTGGGTCAATATAACTTTGACTCCTTATTTATAAATACACCACTGGGTTTAGAAAAAGGGGGCTTCTCTTCTCTACATGGAAGCCCAGCTATTCCATTGATGCAATTTCATATTCTACTCTCTTCATTCATACAAACAATCAACTATACCTGTAAACAACAATGTCAAAAAAGAAAACTTCAAGTGGACATAGGTCATAATTTTCCAAAATACTATAAAATTTTTGCCTTCTTTAATGCTTTTTTTATTATTCTATGATTGTTCTATGACAATGATATATTATTCTCTGTGTATTGGTTGGTTATTTTTATATAATTTCATCATTTGGGTATTAGGCTTGATTGACCAAAATCCAGTCTAATAGTCATCAACAATAGTAATTGATCATTTCATATTAGTCAATAACGACCACTCTAATTATATATTTAACAAAATGGTTAAATACACAGAAACAAAAACGATCAGCATTCATTCTGAAACCCATGCTCGTATCCAAGTCCAGTAACGCTCCATCTTGTAGTTCGTTTAGATATTCTGATGCCACTCCATCTTTGAATCAATCAATATGCTATAATGTTACTCAGTCTTTAAGTCGACCTACACACCCCAATGCTACTTCATGAATTTATCTCATTCGTTCAAGTCTATCATCCTTATATGCTTAATCAACATACATCTATTTGTGTTTTTGGTCGACAAACGCCAAGCTAATGAGATTTACCTAAACTATATTGCATATGAATGGCAGTTTTAGCTCAACTAAGCAAGAAATAAGCCATGCATTTTATAGTCATACAAATATCTAAACCAATTATACAAACATCCATAATAACGTCAATAAAAAATGAAACCTTTCTAAAGCATTCAAAATGGGGCAAATGTCAAAATAGCATAAATCTAGCAATATCCTCAAATACTGCGTAATTATGGGTAAATAAAAAAGGGAATTTAATTCAAAATGCTATTTTAATCTATTTATATATTAATGTGTAGACCTTATTATTTTAGAAATTTGGATATAAAGTTTGAAATTGATCAAAAATGTTTGTTTTATATTATATTAACAATCATAGTAAGTTAGAGATAAAATCAATCACCTTAACCAAGTCAGTCCAAACCTGCTTCAAAGCATAAAGCTCGTCATTACGAGTCCAACATGATAAATGATATCCAATATGGATCTCTTATACAAAATATATAGCATGTATAATTTTAATGATTATTTAAATAAACAAACCAATTTAAGTTGTAATTAACTAAGTTAATAAACCACTAATGATCTCCATCCCTCTTAATATGTCATGCACAGCGATTCCAATGGAACACAAATCGCAAACTTCAAACCTAAATTCCCGGTCGCTGTTTGATGATTCATAGTATCGTCTTTGCCAACATGTTCATCTTCGCATTCATCATCGCGATGATCCCCATGAGATAAAGATCGATTGCCTTTCGAAATTTGCAAGCACCGGGCTAAATCATGACGAAGCATATGTCGTGTCCCCCGTATTCAACCATGCATCATTGAATTTTGGGTAGAAATGCTCCTTGCACTACTAAACATACAGTATATAGCAATGGAGGCTTCCTACGGCCACCAACGGCATGTTGGCAACGACTTCCAACTGCAACCAACAAAAGCTGTTTTCTTGATTTTACTTACGAATTAAAAAAAATATTCGTTGGTAGCCGTTGGTTTTAAACTCATTGGCAGCAGTGGGAGCCATTGCTAAATCACGAGAAAATTGTCAACAGCAACTTCTTCTTCCTCATTTCGTTTTTTGCACTCAAACTCTTCCCTTCCTACTCCAAAGTCGCCACTTGCTGCCACTATGCCATTACCTAGCCTCTCTTTCACCTGGAAACCTTCATCTCTTCCTCTCAAACTTCTTAGTCTCCTCCAAATAAGGTATAAACCCTAACCCCTTCTTTAATTAAATTTGCTAATTTAGGGTTAGTTTGTTAATTTACATGTTTGGATTGCCTTATTGTATGTATAGTGTAGTTTATTGAGGCCTAATTCTTGTTAATTATCTATTTATTGCAAGTTTATGTAGTTCGCATCACAATAGAATTATATGCACATATGTTGAATATTTAAGCGATTTTAGGCTTGTTTGGAGATGTTAAATGTGAATGCGTATGATTAAGTTTATGTTTTCTAGAAATTTATCGAAAACGCATTTAATTTTATAATGGACGATTATTTTGATTGAGTTTTGAAATTGTACATATATGTGATAAACTCTTTATACATACAGTTAAAGTTTGAAATTAAGTCGTTTAATACTATTTGGTTTAAAATTTGCTGCTTCATGCAGATGAATTTTAATAAGAGCACCAATCGTATAAATTGATTTTTAATATACAAATCCTTATTATTAAATTAATAGAAACTGCAGAAATAGATATATTTTTTAACATGAAAATTTCCATGATTTTGTATATGTCGAACGCCAGTTTTTTTAATAAGTTTAAAATGTGCAATATATTATATTCATAAGGCCTTAGAGTGTTTTTCGGTGTCGTCTGATAAGTATTGTGTATAATCGTTATGTGGATATTGGTTTTGTTAACAGAACAAACATCTATATTTATCGTATACAATATTTGTTGGATTTGTCCTCGTATTGGACAATTTACGAACATAATAATGAAACTAAATCTCGTAAAGCATTTCATTTTAAATGGTTCTCAAAATTTTGAAAGTGCTTCCTTTATATTCCTTGTGTACACGCAATGCGTACTATTCTGGGAACTAAAGAAAAGTGCTACCGAAATTTTGTTGAATCGTTTAAATTGAGAATATTTACGCGATTTAATTACATTATTATATTTGTAATATGAGGTAGGACGATCCATCAATAAAGTGTAAATGATCAATTAACATAACATTCACCAATAAAATTGTTTCAATAAAATGTCAATGCAAATTTTATCATACTTTTTAATTATCTACTTACAATAAATGGACAATCATTTTACTGATCGGAGCTAGATGTATAAACGAAGGGAAACTGGAGGCTCAATAAGCGAACATTTTATTAATGGTGTTCGCATGTTTATCGATTTCGGTTTAAGTAATAACGACAATGATGAAGAAATCTGTTGTCCATGTAGTAGATGTATATTGTTAAAGCATTTGATACCACAAATGGTTAGAGTTATTTGATTTGGTACGGTTTTGTTCCAAATTATTTGGTTTGGGATATTCATGGAGAATAATTAGCATCTACTTCTGTATAAGTTGAGGAGGTAGTGAATAATGAAATTGCTACGATGAATCTCATAGAAATATGGATGAAGATGATGCACGTTCCATGTTCCTTTTTCTATAAATTACGGATGACGATGGTAATGCTAAAAAGAACCAAATATTGGAACTAAAAAATATATGATTTATTAAATGCCATGAGAAAACCCCCTTGGGTAGGTTGTACAAGTGGAACCCAATTATCAGTAACTGCTGAATACTTTGCAATGAAATACAAACGCAACCTCACAGAAGGTGGATTTACAGCCATTGTACAACCTGCGAAGTGACATATGTCTCCCAATAATTTAATGTGCGAAAATCATTATGAAGTAAAAAAATGATGTCGGATTTTAGTTTGACATATGAAAAAATAGATACATGTCTAAACGATTGCATGCTATTTTAGAAGGAAGATCATTCTTAAGACGTGTAAAATAAGTAATCAAGAAATTTACAAACCAAGAAAGAAAAAGGGAAAAGAAGTCTCGTATAAACTTATGTATTATTTACCTATTACTCCTAGAATTCAAAGGTTATATGCATCTTCTGTAATCTCGCAACATATGAGATGGCACAGAGTGAGAACATAGGAATACGTTAACATACCAAGCTGATGGGGAAACATGGAAGCATTTTGACCAGAAATATCTCGATTTTTCATACGAGAGTTGTAATGTTAGACCTGGTTTATGTACAGATGGATTTTCACCATTTTCTCAATTTGGATATAAATATTAGTCCTGACCTATAATTATCACACCATATTATTTATCTCTGTGAATGTGTATGGAAACTCCTTTTATGTTTCTACAGTTGTCGTCCCTGGTTCTGATGATCCAACACAAGGAATCGATGTCTATTTACAATTTTAGATTGAAGAATTAAAAACATTATGGTACTAGAAACATACGATATTTTGCAAAAAAAATAACTTTTGCATGTATGCATTTTTATTGTGGACAATCAACGACTTTCCTGCGTATGCAATGCTTTCAAGTTGGAGTACGACCGGCCGTCTAGCTTGTCCTTACTACATGGAAGAAACATAAGCATTTTCTTTATCTCATGGAAAAAATTTAGTGGTTTTACGATTATCGATGTTTTCTTCATATTAATCATCGTTTTAGAAGAGAAAAGATTTTTTATAGCTAATAGGCATGAAACTTTGAGACCACCTACAGTTTGTTCATATTTACGAACTTTTAAAGGATTATTCAAAGATACTTGAAACCGGAGAACAAATTGAAATTCTTGGTAGATCATCGATTCATAATTGGTGCAAGCAAGGCATATTTTGGGAGTTGCCTTATTGGAAAATTTTCCTAATTCGTCATGATATTGACGTGATGCATAATGAGAAAACAGTATTTGACAATGTGTTTAATACAATTTTGATTGTGAAGGGGAAGGCGAAATATGATTTGAAATCAAGATGTGATATCGAAGTAATATGTAATCGTCCTTAGCTTCATATAAAGCCAAATGACACAAAAAACCAAAAGCGTGCTATGAGTTAGACAATAATCAAGTTAAAATAAATTTAAAACGGTGGAAGGACTAAGATTCCCAAATGGTATATCTTCTAATCTTCATAGATGTGTTGACTATGAACAATAAACTTAGAGGGATGAAAAGCCATGATTATCACGTTATGATGGAAACTGTTGCTTGTAAAAGTTTGGACAGTTGTAACAGAACTTAGTCTATTTTATAAAGTGCTTTGTTCTACTACATTAAAAATTGACTGTCTATGTAAACTTGAAAAATAAATCCCTATATTGCTCTTCAAACTAAAAAAATATTTCCTCTAGTTTTTTTCAATGCTATAGAGCATTTACCTATTCTTCCATTAGAAGCACGTCTTTGAGGGCCTATGCAATATAAATGGATGTATCCATTTAAAAGGTATATTAATATTTAGTTCATTAAGTATTGGTTAACTAAATGTATTAAAAAAATAATTAAAAATAATTCTTAATAGGTACTTAAATCATCTAAAGAAAAAAGTGAGACGGGAAAGCTCGAGTTGAAGGTTCGATTTGCAAATCATACATCAAAGAAGAAGCCTCGTTTTTTTTCTCATTATTTTGTGACAGTGTGAACATATAATTTGAAAGTACCAAGCGTAAGATGAAGGCATTGATCTAGATGATTGTCAAGCGACTTTATTTATTGTTAAAATACATGATCGATCTTCTGATAAACGTATGGAAGTATGGTTAAATAATAGAGATTATTATGCATCACACATATACATTCTTCTCAACTGCTCTGAAGTTGCACCGTTTGTTAGGTAATATATTTATATTCATTGTAATACATTTATATTATCTATACATGTGTATGTACAAATATGCATGTGTGTATCTTAATCATAATGTAACATTTGCTCTATAACGGCAGTATTTACGAATCGCAACATCTAAACGGCGATATCGGCAAAGAATTCTCTACTTGGTTTTCTAATTACGATTTTGATAAAACAATTTATGTTGTAGACGAAGGATTGAAACATTTAGCCTTATGACCAAAAACAAAAGTCAAGGCATATCCAATATTCCTTGCCAATGGATATAAATTTAATACTAAAGTATACGATGCTAAAAAATTAACTAACAATATTGGTGTATTTTTTAAAGGTAGTGATGATCCAAATGATCATATATGATTTTAAAGGTGTGCTAACCTAGATTTTGTAATTAACATATTTTACATGACCGGCAGAAGAAGTATTTTTGTTTAAATGAAACTGGTTCAGCAACATTCCAGGTTCTGGAATCAAGGGTGCACCCAAAGTATAATCTTACAAAAATAAAACATACGTTGCGTTATTGTAAGTACAATCATTTTGTACTTTCCAAACAAGCTCTTCAAGTTTATTACACTTGTAACAACCAGGAAAATCAGAACCAATTTAAATTTTTTATTTTAAGTAATTTTGGCAGAAAATACGTCAGAATTTAAAAATTCCATTTTTAAATAAGAACAAAGCGCTTAAAAATAGCCAATTTGCAAACGACCTCCGTTTTCGACGAATCCACTTTTGCTAGATCCGGAATTTCAAATTATTGCTAGGTTTAAAATTCCATAATTTTTGAAATTAGTATCTGAGTGTGAAAAAGAAAACATGTTTTGCAAATATATTACAAATTGGATCGACCAGAAAAAGACCATTTTTCAAACGGCCTCCAAATTCGACGAAATCAGTTTTGTTGGGACCGTATCGTCCAAATATAGCTGGATTTATTTTTCGGGAATTTTCGGAATCAGTATGTGGCCCCGGCAAATTAAAATATGCGTTCAAATCTAACATTGAAAGTTTTATATCTTAATTTGAAGAAAAACTGACTGAAACAGTCGAATGGGCTTACGCAACATATTCCATTGTGTCTAGAATTGGGGTATTTAGCTAGAGGTGACACTTTTTGGGTTTGATTTGGAGTCCGGATGAAAAATAACCATTTTAGAATTTAAAATAATTTAATTATAAAACCACCCAACCAGACAATTTCTTTTATAATTTTCATTCTCCGAAAAAATTCGAAACCCTCGCGATGAATGGCGGTTGGAGCTCCAGAGTTCTCTCCACGATAACTCTCGATCCATACAACTAAATTCAGTGATTCAAGAGGGAAATTTGTAGAGATTACTCCCCTCTTTAAATTCACAAAATCCTCGCCTTCCATAATGGTGTGTTTCTTGAGATCTGAGCTTCCAAAGCCCGCCCACGTCGACAGGAGCTGCGCCGCCCACCGTGGTTCGAACTCGACACCACCACCATTGCCGGAAAGCCTGCTTCAAGCTCTACGACGTAACAACGTCCGATCGTCGCCAAGATTCACCATTTGCGCGATAAATTCAAACCTAGTTTTGGACCCTTGCGTTGAAATATCGGCTGATATGATGTATATAATTTAATTGTTTACAACACTTAAAAGCGTTACGAAGTTAGATTTAATTATAAAAATCATATCTTTTTCGTATATTGTCAAAATCCAGTGAAACAAGAGATATTGGGACCGTGACATCGTACACTACATTTTAGAAGAGGCTAGAACGCATTTGGAGCTCTCTACAAATTTAGAAGGAGTGGAGCCTAATGTGAGATTTCTAAATTCAAATAAAATAGAGGAAAATATATTAGGTTGCAGACGGGGCTTAGTAGCTCCTGACACCATTATCCATAGACCATTGATGACTTGTTTGATTGTATTGTGTTGTGGAAATTGATTGTGGTTATGAATGGTTGAATTTGGTTGCAACAAAAATTGGTTGTGTTGTGGTGAATTCATTGTGTTGCGAAAATGAATGGTATTGTAGAAATAATGGAAATGAAATTATTGTAATGCTGCAAGGCCTAGGATAACAGAGGAGCCGTGTTGGACACGATGTCGGTGCTAAATACCCTGCCGTAGTAATGGCGAAATTTTCTGAAATATTCATGTGTTGAAAAATATTCATGTGTTGAATAAGCTCTTTAAACAATAAAAATCACATTTTTATTGTACGTATGAACCACTAAAAATATTCATGTGTTGAATAAATTCTTTAAACAATAAAAATCGTATTTTTATTGTATGTATGAACCATTAAAAATATTCATTAGTTGAATAAATTCTTTAAACAATAAAAATCACATTTTTATCGTATCTATAAACCATTAAAATATTCATGTGTTGAATAAATTCTTTAAACAATAAAAATCACATTTTTATTGTACGTATGAACCATTAAAAATATTCATGTGTTGAATAAATCTTTAAACAATAAAAATAACATTTTTATTGTATGTATGAACCATTAAAAATATTCATGTGTTGAATAAATTCTTTAAATAATAAAAATCACATTTTTATTGTATGTATGAACCACTAAAAATATTCATGTGTCGAATAAATTATTTAAACAATAAAAATAAAAATTTTATTGTATGTATGAACCATTAAAAATATTCATGTGTTGACTGAATTCTTTAAACAATAAAAATCACATTTTTATTGTACATACGAACCATTTAAAAATGTTCACGTGTTGAATAAATTCTTTAAACAATAAAAATCACATTTTTATTGTGTGTATGAACCACTGAAAATATTCATGTATTGAATAAATTCTTTAAACAATAAAAATTACATTTTTATTGTATGTATGAACCATTAGAAACATTCATGTGTTGAATAAATTCTTTGAACAATAAAATTCACATTTTTATTGTATGTATGAACCACTAAAAATATTCATATGTTGAATAAATTCTTTAAAGAATAAAAATCACATTTTTATTGTATGTATGAACCACTAAAGTTCATGTGTTGAAATAAATGCTTGTTCATTAAAAACATTATTTTCAACATGTATATGAAGTGTTAAAAATAGCCATGTGTTGAAATAAATGTTTGTTCATTAAAAACATTATTCTTTTGATTTACGTGTGGAACCTAAGATTTCACTCAAGCCATTGCTTGTCGGTCTTAGTAAACCCCACGGGTAATGATATACGCCGGTTTTTCAACGCCTTCACACTACCTAGGTAGTCACCCCTAGAAATTGGCAGAGGTGGCCCTCGAACCTGAGACCTATGTCTCATCCCAATTCGCCCACCTCTGACCAACTGAGCTAGGAGTGACGGGTATTAAAAACATTATTTTTAACATGTATATGAAGTATAAATGGTTTGGAAATCATCGAATGAATTATATTTATAAATATATAAATATATACATAAATATAAATTAAAATAAAACGAATAATGATGCTGCAGTTCGCATTTTGTAATCGTAATTCTAAACGATTATATTAAGAAATCTGACCATTGGATTTTCCTGAAACTGGAACCGTTGGATCTGCTTTGAAAAGATCTTTCCAACGATATAAAATTTGTTACGATCCAACAGTTAGATTTTGATAATTGTGTAATTCAAATCTGAATAAAAATAGCGCATTGGCCACGTAATGATCTGAAGCGTCGTTTAATTAATATGGGCTATTTTTATATAAATAAAAATAGCGATAAATTGTTTTAAATTATTATAAACAATGAGGAATGGAAATAAACCGATTTTACTTGATTTATTGTATATTCTGATGGTTAGATGTATTTGACATGAAATTATTATATTAAATTGAAACGTGAATGTAAAATAATTTAACCATGAAAAGAATTGATTTGAATTCTATGTATACGTGAATTATTTGAAAAGGCCAAGTTAATTCTCATTTTAAGTAATTGATCGACGATTAAAAGTTGAAGATATGACGACGGTGCAAGATCGGTGATCTTCACATCGAATGGATTACTACTGATGCCTTGGACGTGGGTAGCTCCCATGGTGGGGTTATATTGGCAGTGGTTCGGACGTATTTGTTGATTGTCCGGATGTGCGAGGTCCTCTCTCCTGTATTTGACATATGGGACGTGGAATAAGGTGCCTCCGGTTTCGGTCAGACCTAGAACAGACTTGTAGATGGATGTGTGTCTGACATTGGATATTATTCTATCTTGATCGACTTCTATTAAATATATATCCGTTTGGTGGTGGAGAATTTATTCTCTTGCTTAACCCTTCTCTGAGACGTATGAGCTTAGAGGTTATATATAGATAGACATCAGTTGCATGGCGTGAATTGCCAGTGTGGCATGATGAGATGCGGTGATCAAGGCTTTTGTTGAAAAGCAGGGCCTTGTGGTTGATGATCAAATCACATCTTTAAATAGCATAGCTTTATGTAGCACTAATTTGAGCCTCACACCCCAGTATGAACCAGAAACGGGAGAGGATAGCAGGGAGTACATGCATTTCTTTCTAGCTAGGATTGGTGTCATGGTATGAGCCCCAGACATTTTTACTTATGTGGATGATGGAAAGCGAGGTACCTCAGATATAGTGGTCACTACGGGGCCGATGGATGATATGATCGACATACTGACCAGATTTACGCCCTATAGGGCGGGGAATCATATTGTTCAGGCATAACTAATCCTCTAAGTGTGGACCGACCCTGCATGCTCTAGGTGTAGTTGCGACTGTAGCCTGAGACATGGTAGGAAAGATTGCCTCAAATTCGGTAAGGACGATCTGTAACACCCCACGTCCGTTAGTGTCACTCACAAAGGGAATGCACTAAGTTCTGTGGAGCATTTAGGGTAAAAGATGCAGATAAATTACAAGACAGACAGAAATTAAACAGCGGAAAATAAAACTTTGCTTTATTGATAAAATGGTTTGTACAGTGATTTCTTTACAATATCAGAGTATCATCTGTCTTACAAAATAAAGAAGCATAAAAACAACATTTATACTCCCCGATTTTAGCAAGAGCCAGCCATAGCATCTGAAAAGAGAATCCAGGCAAACTTCGACAAATCTTCAAGCTGGGAAAGAGTGGCAGTCCAACTTAACCAGAGCTAAACTATTCCCTCCTTTACTACCTGGGGGGAAACGGAAGAAAAGAAGACGAAAGAAAAACAGAGTCAGACATAAAGCCTAAGTAAGTTCAGTAACTTCTAGCATGTGAACATGGAAAACAAAACGACATGAATTAACTGAATACAAGATTACACCATGACGATAGGGTCAACAAGATTAGACAAGGTAGTCACAAGATATGCTAAGATAAACTGGATACGCCCTAATACTTTCGCTGCTTCGCTATTTCCTTGTTATAATGGTTTCTATATCTCTGCACCACCTATCTAATGTCCCAACTAGTAAAGATAACGTGATCCCAATCCCTGTATTTTCCATTTCCTTCCGGCATACATTTATTATTTATTACCTAGATCAAATCTAGGGTTTTCTATCAAGTGCTTTCTAGATTTAACTAGAGTTTATGCTATCTGCTGAACGCTTCTCGAGTTCAGGGTTTTTACCACCTAGTTCAACTAGGGATTACGCTACCTGTCGAACGATGCCCCCAAGTTTAGGACACACTACCTAGAGTGGTATATGTTCCTATACTTCCCTACGCATGTATCGCGAATCGTTATCGCTTGTCTAGATGCACATGTCCTGTAATGTGCGGTCCGAGTCCTGTGACCGGGCAAATCAAGGAATAAAGAACTCGGTCGGAAGCTTTCAGATATCTGTCGATGCAGATGCTAAGGTCTGTTTTATTCCAGTGGCTATGGTCCCACTTGACCCCTCGTTCAACTAATGAAAGGCACACCTTGTAAAATGAGAACTATACGCCGGCCCCCGGTGCCCCACTATTCTATGGCCATCTGCAACCATAACTAGATAGCAAGTATATGGTCTTTTGGAGTTCTCTGCCTTTCCGCTTCACGTATCACGATTGACTCAAGATGGATGGTAGACGACGAGTTGCTATCACAGGGCTACCGTTTGCTCGCCGAATCACGCCGGTCCATCCTAGTCTTTAGGTTGCCATGTATTGCAACCAAGGCATACCCCTGGTTCTTCTACGCAGACCTTAACCTCTGTGGGCCCAGGCGGATCATCTGCAGCCTCACAGAGGGATACCAAGAGTACCCTCACATCCCCTCGAAGCCTCGGGCTTCGTAACCCAATTCGTTGGAGCCTTCTCTCTATTCAGACGGACATTCGCTCCTACCCGTGTTATACTAAGAATTACTACTTAGTTGTACTAACTAAGATTTACCACTTAGTTTCTAGAATCGTTGTTTTCTAAGGTTTACTACTTAGTTCCCTTTCCCGTCAATTTGGATTGGTTAAGTGTCATTAGTCAATTCAAGCCAACTTAACCCTCTTCATTCATCCTGTTATACTGGTTAAGTGTTATCGGTAATTCATGTTGACTTAACCCCACCACAAACCAAGTTATATTGGTTAAGTATTTCTTATTACTTAACCCTACCCATTCACCCTATATTGGTTAAGTGCTCCTTTTTATCTTAACCTTGTCCGTCTGTCTTACATGTTATT
Source organism: Allium sativum (assembly GCA_030737875.1). Lineage (NCBI taxonomy): Eukaryota > Viridiplantae > Streptophyta > Magnoliopsida > Asparagales > Amaryllidaceae > Allium > Allium sativum. Next base: position 395,557,270 of record CM060910.1, read on the forward strand.
AATGGTTAAGTATTATCCCTTCATGTTTAGACTTACCCCTATTCTTTTATCACCATCTGATGGTTAAGTGTTCAAGTTTACTTAACCCTACGGTCTAGCCCAGCTAACATATCAAATTGGCTAAGTGTATTAAATCTTACTTAACCCCAACCTCTAGTCTAGTTAACATGTAAATTTGGCTAAGTGTATTAACTTTACTTAACCCCACATTCTAGTCTAGTCAACATGTTAATTTGGCTAAGTATTCCCATGGACTTAACCCCCCCATTCTAGCTTTAACTGTGCTAAGTTGGTTAAGTGTTCCTTAACCTTCCCATTCTAGCTTAACTGTGTTAAGTTGGTTAAGTGTTCCTATGGACTTAACCTTCCCATTCTAGCTTAACTGTGTTAAGTTGGTTAAGTGTTTCTATGGACTTAACCCACCCATTCTTGCTTAACTGTGTTAAATTGGTTAAGTGTTTCTATGGACTTATCTCTCCCATTCTTGTTCTAGCTTTAATTAATAAATTAAAGCTGCAACCTCTCACATTAGACAGATATTGCTGCGGTTACTGGATGTGCCGGTCGGTTCCAGGCAGGTTTATACCGCAACTCAGTCTAACCTCGGGTTAGGCCTATTCGTGTTTTCTAGTTCAAGGGGTTTTGATTAATTTTCAAATCAGGTTTTCAAAGTAACCATCCCGTCCGTCGGATCAGTTAGGGATAGCCAGGGAGAGCAGGAAACTTGTATTTTCCAAACTCAAGCCTAGACACTATCCTCTCTGTCACCCTAGAACTTTCTGGTTTATTATTAAAAGAGATGTCGTTAACCAACCTTTAATTTGTCTAAAATGAGGACAAATTTTATAAGTAAATTAATCCTAATTTACTTATTTCCCAATTACTCTTTTAATGTAAGTTGTCAACATTTATTCTTACGGCCCATTTTCCCCTCTATATCATGTTTATGCTTTTTGGTATGTAAACCATACCAAATGAAGTGTCACTAACCATGATTTTGCTAATCCTGACAATTACTCCCAATTATGGCCAATTTTATGCCAATATACTTATCGAGTCAAATTAGCTAATCCAATTCTGATTTAACATTCTAATTCATGTCAAACTAGACTTATTACTCTAGTTCACAATACAAGATTCAAATTACACATCTTATAATTTATGTCAAATTTATCCAATTTGCATTTCTATGAACATGCCATAATACATGTTCCCAATTTATGCCAATTTTCAAGTTGAACTACGTTTTAGTAAATTTCATATTTTGTCCCAAATCGCATTCCCACCGCTCGTATAATCGTGATTCAATCTAAATTATAGATTCACAGAAAATAGGGAATGAACCAAAGATTGCTATGGAAAGGATAGATATAACAACTGGCATAAAATGGTTTTGAATAACGACGTAGGTTCAAGAACATGGGTAGACCTAACTTAATAGGTAAATTCTCATAGTCTAAAACCAAAGAAAACCAAGGACAAGCAGAATAAATAATCGGGTTTAGCCCCAAATCTCAAAATCACAGAACTTAAGCAACACTTTCCTAGTCAGGAATCATGGTGGTTTAAACACAGATGTCCTTGTTATGTCACGGGCAATAGTTTATGTTAATCAAAGGCATAGGTTTTGTCAAGGAAGTAATCCTCATAGTCATAGTCACAATCATAGGCAATGTTCATAGTCATAGGCGGTGTCCATAGTCATAGGCAATGTCCATAGTCATAGGCAAATGTTCATAGTCATAGGCATATGGTTTTTAGGTCCATAGTTTCATAGTCACGGTCTTATTTGTCTTTGAATCATGACAGTTCTTAATTAGGTCCAAAGAGATAGGCACAGAATCGAATAGAAAGAAAGAGAATTGGCATATTCTTTTATTCCTTCAATTTCATGTCATGAACAAAGAAAAACGTTCAAATCTAGAAATAACTGACTTACAGAGATTTAGATTAGAAAAGAAAGATGGCGTTGCTACGATTCATAGAAAATCATTCGTTGAAGTCGTTTGAACCTCCTTTTGAATCCTAGCTTGAATCTCTTCTTCTTGAAAGTCTTTTGAGCAGCATCTCCTCGTCTTGTTTTATTTTATATATATTATTTATTTATATATTTTAGAGGAGGAGAAGAAGCCATGTCTAACTAGAATCTTCGCAGCATAAGTGTAGAAAAAAAAGAATTGTGAATAGAGAAGAAGACCAGGGCTGTTTATATAGTTGCTCAAGACCTTATCGTACACGCAACGCTGAGTCAGCATTGAACCTAGTTAAGAAAATAGTCCAGGTTCGCAGATGAATCTAGCCAAATCTTATCGTACATGCAGTGCTAAGTCAGCATTGGGTCCCACAAGCTGTTTTGGCGCAGAAATTTGAATTTCGAACTTTTGAATTCCTGGAATTTATTTAACTGTTTTATTCACATGAAATATTCTTATATGTATACAATTCCTTTAACGACCATTTTACGCGTATATATATACGCACAACTTTCATTTTATTTTCAAAATTCAAACGATGTTGCACCGTTATTTAATTCTTGGCATATTTCATTTACTATAGCGTTATCTTAAATTTTATCTTTCGTATGCATGTATTTCTGCATATATATGTATATATATATTCTCATGTATATACATATATTTTCTTTATTTCCTTATTTGTACGTTCTTATCCTTTCAAATTTTGAATTTGTATATGTATATATATTTGCATGTTCAGTTGGCCCTCTCTAAAACAAAGATAAAAATTTATGCCACCGCCGGGGTTCGAACCCCCGACCTCCATGCTACAAATCCAATGCCTTAACCAACTGAGCTATAGAGGCTTTTGTTAATGAGTCTTAGAACAATAATAATTATTGTTCTCTCCTTACTTCTCTTTTTCATGTTAGTTACAATACTTAAATTAAACAACTGCATGGATCTTTTTCTTTTAATTTTTCTTTTAAAAATTAATTATACTTTAATTTGAGAATCTTAATGTCACAGAATTACGGGGTGTTACATTCTCCCCCACTTAAAAGGATTTCGTCCCCGAAATCTTCAAGTTAGGAAGAATGTGTCCTACCATCCAATCATCCATCTACTCAACCATTCAATCACAGGCATTCATTGTCCTTAAAAGATTTCTAATGCTTTCATGTTCATATTCATTGTGTGTGTATATGTCTCTATCTAATGCAAAATCAGGCGGTCTACTGATTCAGTTGACCTCCTTAATGCAAATCATGTTAGTGCCATGCGTCCAATTATGCATGCAAACATCCCTAGTCATGTAAATACTACATGCGTGCACGGTCATTCATCCATATGCAACATCCATATGATAACATATCAGACTCAACTTAAATACATATCTATAAATGCAATATGAAAACGTCTGAACTGATCTAGTGTCTAATACGTATGCATATGCATTCACAAGCAACCATTAGCAACCACTTGCAACCATCAACCATAACATGTTTCAAATACATATTTACATCCATTGGCTTCTACCTAAGGATCGAAGATACGACCTAGGTGATATACTTTGGAAAGAGAGAAACAATTATGCGCAAAGCTCCTAAACAAAGAAATCAAGGATACACCCTTAAGAAAAAGGTTATGGCGCTAGTATCTTGCCTTCTTGAGCTTTACTCCACTGTATCTCAACTAATTTAACTTCACGATTGTGAAGTTTTCCGACCTCCAATTCCAAAATAAACAGATGTCAATCACGGTACCAAGTATATGTACTAAGATGATTAGAGGTTTCCCTCTTATCCGTCATGTCATAACTATAAGAGTCGAAAGGTCACTACGTGCCCTTTGGAGTGCCTACCATAACTATTCATCTCTCCCGCAAACCATCCAAACCGAACTCGACATTCCTCAAGTACAAGCCCCAAAGGCCTAAACCAATATCAGACAAGCACCCAAGGAATATCTCCCCCGAATTTAGACGATCTACGTGAGATGATATAAGCAAACTCGATAGCTATTCTCAAATCCCTACTAACAAAAAAATAAACTGGTCGGACCACCAATTGGATTTGAGACTCTAGTGGGATCTTTCTACTATACAAGTACTATGGTGCAGAGACCCAACTATGGAAGTGGATATGAACAAATGAGAAGCACTAGAACCTAAGGAAATAGCACGAACAGAAAACTAGACTCTTCCAACCGGACTACCTTTCTCCTAGGTACGCTTGGTGGCGAAAGCATGTACTTGTCCTTCTGAAAATCTCGTCCTCGTTCTTGCCCTTGTCCTTAAGTATATGCCCTATCATACCCTAGTAAAGATACTTCCTCTTGTCTTAGGTTTTATAATTTCTTCCTCCTTCGTGTGCTAAGTCTACATCCATGAATTCCTCATCCTAGGGTTATGCTCCTTCGCCAAACTCCTCATCCCCTTCCGTGTGTAGTCATGTTGACAAATCTCTCGAAAACTGCCTCCATCGTCCGGAAAACCGTATAAGCTTGAAAGAAAACTGCCTGTAGATGAAACAAATACGGCTATGGATGGAAGCCGGGCACTACTTTGCCCTTCGATGAGGTTACCTCCCAGAAAGCCAGGAGCCCCAGAGACTCAAGAAATAAGGAGACAAGAATTTAAACAGAGGAAGAGAAGATAGTGCGTGTGGCTTTGGGGAATATGCCTTTAAAACAAATCTCTTTTTAAGAAAATGCTTCTTTTAAAACCATTTGAAAATAATTTTTCAAATCCTTTATCTGATCTGGTAACCTTCAGCTTTGATACCACGTGTAACACCCCACGTCCGTTAGTGTCACTCACAAAGGGAATGCACTAAGTTCTGTGGAGGATTTAGGGTAAAAGATGCAGATAAATTACAAGATAGACAGAAATTAAACAACGGAAAATAAAACTTTGCTTTGTTGATAAAATGGTTTGTATAATGGTTTCTTTACAATATCAGAGTATCATCTGTCTTACAAAATAAAGAAGCATAAAAACAACATTTATATTCCCCGATTTTAGCAAGAGCCAGCCATAGCATCTGAAAAGAGAATCCAGGCAAACTTCGACAAATCTTCAAGCTGGGAAAGAGTGGCAGTCCAACTTAACCCGAGCTAAACTATTCCCTCCTTTACTACCTAGGGGGAAACGGAAGAAAAGAAGACGAAAGAAAAACAGAGTCAGACATAAAGCCTAAGTAAGTTCAGTAACTTCTAGCATGTGAACATGGAAAACAAAACGACATGAATTAACTGAATATAAGATTACACCATGACGATAGGGTCAACAAGATTAGACAAGGTAGTCACAAGATATGCTAAGATAAACTGGATACGCCCTAATACTTTCGCTGATTCGCTATTTCCTTGTTATAATGGTTTCTATATCTCTGCACCACCTATCTAGTGTCCCAACTAGTAACGATAACGTGATCCCAATCCCTGTATTTTCCATTTCCTTCCGGCATACATTTATTATTTATTACCTAGATCAAATCTAGGGTTTTCTATCAAGTGCTTTCTAGATTTAACTAGAGTTTATGCTATCTGCTGAACGCTTCTCGAGTTCAGGGTTTTTGCCACCTTGTTCAACTAGGGATTACGCTACCTGTCGAACGATGCCCCCAAGTTTAGGACACACTACCTAGAGTGGTATATGTTCCTATACTTCCCTACGCATGTATCGCGAATCGTTATAGCTTGTCTAGATGCACATGTCTTGTAATGTGCGGTCCGAGTCCTGTGACCGGGAAAATCAAGGAATACAGAACTCGGTCGGGAGCTTTCAGATATATGTCGATGCAGATGCTAAGGTCTGTTTTTATTCCAGTTGCTATGGTCCCACTTGACCCCTCGTTCAACTAATGAAAGGCACACCTTGTAAAATGAGAACTATACGCCGGCCCCCGGTGCCCCACTATCCTATGGCCATCCGCAACCATAACTAGATAGCAAGTATATGGTCTTTTGGAGTTCTCCGCCTTTCCGCTTCACGTATCACGATTGACTCAAGATGGATGGTAGACAACGAGTTGCTATCGCAGGGCTACCGTTTGCTCGCCGAATCACGCCGGTCCATCCTAGTCTTTAGGTTGCCATGTATTGCAACCAAGGCATACCCCTGGTTCTTCTACGCAAACCTTAACCTCTGTGGGCCTAGGCGGATCATCTGCAGCCTCACAGAGGGATACCAAGAGTACCCTCACGTCCCCTCGAAGCTTCGGGCTTCGTAACCCAATTCGATGGAGCCTTCTCTCTATTCAGACAGACATTCGCTCCTACCCGTGTTATACTAAGAATTACTACTTAGTTGTACTAACTAAGATTTACCACTTAGTTTCCAGAATCGTTGTTTTCTAAGGTTTACTACTTAGTTCCCTTTCCCGTCAATTTGGATTGGTTAAGTGTCATTAGTCAATTCAAGCCAACTTAACCCTCTTCATTCATCATGTTATACTGGTTAAGTGTTATCGGTAATTCATGTTGACTTAACCCCACCACAAACCAAGTTATATTGGTTAAGTATTTCTTATTACTTAACCCTACCCATTCACCCTATATTGGTTAAGTGTTCCTTTTTATCTTAACCTTGCCCGTCTGTAACACCCCACCTCCGCCAATGCCACTCTTGCAAGGACATTAGCTTTGGAGGGGCGTTAAACAAGGTAAACATGCATGCAGATATCACAAGACAGAACATATAAGTAAAACAGAGTAGTAAAGCAGCGGATTAAACTTAGCATTTCAAAACCATAGTCATGTTACAACAAAGTACTTGGTCATTATTTTCCAACAACAAAGTCTAGATAAAAGCATAAACTGAAAAACTGAAATACATAAAGTACTATCCCCAAAATGAAGTGATAAACCATAGCTAGATCAATGTCCAAAACCGTAGATGAGCAAATCCAGTAAGCAAGCTGTAAAGATCCAAGCTAAGCTCCAATGTTCCCACCCTGAGAACCTGAGGGGGGGGGGGACGGAAGAAAAGAGGCGAAAGAAAACAGGTCAGTCAAAAAGACTGGTAAGCCCTACTACTATATGTCTATGAACTAGTAAAGTTAACTGGCATGAGAAGCTGAGATGAACATAAGGATAACAACATACTGGCATGATGATTAACTAACAAGATAGATAAAGGTGTCATCGCATAATTAAGGTTAAGTTTTGCACCACGGGTATACTAGCATTCTAACATGTCAAGTAAAAACAAGAATTGATCCCTTGGTCCAAGCTTGGCCCATCATCATGAGGTGACCTAAATTAAGGTCCAACTACACGGTCTAGTCGATCGGCTCCCTATAAGCCTAACTCGTCAAGTGTTGGTGTCATACGGCCCAAACATGAAATGTAGCTAACTGTGCTAGGTCCACCCCATGGTGTATCAAGTCCTAGGGTGTAGACCTCGGACACCAATCAAGTACGCACAGCCTAGATCTACTTGTACCCGTGCCTGATTCTCCAATGCCGGACTATGTGCACGATCATAGTCCGCCTGGACCTACACCGGCGTACCTACACAGCCGTCGTTTTGGTCGCTTACATGTCAGCCCAGTAATCGTGCCCCACCCTAGCCTAGTCCCAGGGTCTTATGATACTATCAAGAGGGTTACTGCTGAAAAGGACCACGCAACTAGGGTTTCCTTAACGGGTTAAATGTGGTTAACCCGATCCAAACGTGGATTAAATTGGTTAAGTGTACCCAAGATCCATGACTTAACCCCGTTTAACCCATCAAGCCCAAATTGATTAAGCATTAAGTGGACCATGACTTAACCCTAATCAGGAGGCATTAATTAATTAACTTAATGTGCTTTAACCTCTCACATTAGACTTTGTTGTGGTTACTAGTTAAGCCGGGCGGGTCCGGGTAGCTTTACACCACAACTTGGTCTAACCTCGGGTTCGAGCACAACATGACCAACTTCTCACATTGGGTCCTATTGTTTGTAGCCACTAGTTAAGCCGGGCGGGTCCGGGTAGATTTATGCTACAAACTCAACCCAACCTCGAGTTGGCCACACTCGTATTTTCTAAGTGTCATGTCCATTATGTTTCGAAAACATAATTACAAGTTAACATATCACGTTATGTTATAAAAACCATGTTTTTGTCATAATGTTGCCCAACCCCAACGTAATCCCATCGTTTACATAATCGCAACAACGCATAAAGGGTAAAATAGGGAACTTGGCATAATCATGACAAAAAGGTGTTGAAGCCACAAGTTTATCATGGTGGCATATGAGATGTACATATGTTCATATACTTGCATATTGCATCATTAGGCTTCAAAAGCATGCATAAAACCAAACTTAGCATATGAGTGATACATGGTGATAAATGACATGTAGAAGTTGCTAGAAGTTCGCATTTAGCGTCACATGCAAGTTATCATAAGGGGTACGATAACTTTCATGTTGCCAAAATGCAACCTTTAATATAAAGCTTAGAGCTTTATGCTCACAACATCAAGTTTAACTTGCATAACATGATAACATGATCAACCCAAACTTGCATAACATAGCAACATGTGTCATACATAATGGTTAAACCAACTTGCATAATGATCATCCAAACTTGCATATAATGATCAACCAAACTTGCATATAACGATCAACCAAACTTGCATATAATGTTCAACCAAACTTGCATATCATAATGATCAACCCCAAACTTGCATCATTCATTTAACTTTAGAGTTCAAAGAAAGAAAGTAGAAAAGGGCTTACTACGCTATGAAGACACAAATGAATATTTATTATAAAGATTGAGACGAAGCCCTTATGCAAGCACCAAAATATGAAAGCCCTAATTGAAAAACCCTTGCGCCAAATCAATAAAAATCCTTGCTTTGAAATAGAAATGTTGCAACTTGACTTGAATGCAAACTAAGAACACTCATACAAGTTTGAAAGCACTTGTATGAACTCACAATCTCTCATAGAAATAGGCTTAGGAATTTTAGCATGAGAGTGGAGGCCATGAGAGGAACAAATTTGACATAGTTTAGTTGTAGGATTGAATAATGGTGATTTAGGCTAGGTTTAGGGGTCTTTTTATAGAGGATTAGGATAGTATTAGCCATAGGATTAACCCTAGATTCAATCCAAGCCATTAAAGCATGTCTTGGGGAAGAAGTCAAGTGTAGGAACCATCTAGGGCCTTTAGATTAAAGCTGAACCATGAGAACCATTCAAATGCAAAATCTGCATTTGAGCGAATCGGCCTATGGGTTGACAGCCAAATACCCTGGATTAACCCCTAGTCGACCCAGCGGGCTCAGGTCGACCTCAAAAATCGGCCGGTTCGGTTATTCCCCTCTCCCAATTCGTTGTTTTGAACATTTTTTCATATTTATTTATATAATTTTCAATTATATATATATATCAATATATATATATATATATATTTCTCTGCGCAACCCATTTCATTAAATTAAGTATACTTTAATTTGTGAATTTTTATGTTCAAATTACGGGGTGTTACACCGTCTGTCTAACATGTTATTAATGGTTAAGTATTATCCCTTCATGTTTAGACTTACCCCTATTCTTTTATCACCATCTGATGGTTAAGTGTTCAAGTTTACTTAACCCTAGGGTCTAGCCCAACTAACATATCAAATTGGCTAAGTGTATTAAATCTTACTTAACCCCAACCTCTAGTCTAGTTAACATGTAAATTTGGCTAAGTGTATTAACTTTACTTAACCCCACCTTCTAGTCTAGTCAACATGTTAATTTGGCTAAGTATTCCCATGGACTTAACCCTCCCATTCTAGCTTTAATTGTGCTAAGTTGGTTAAGTGTTCCTTAACCTTCCCATTCTAGCTTAACTGTGTTAAGTTGGTTAAGTGTTCCTATGGACTTAACCTTCCCATTCTAGCTTAACTGTGTTAAGTTGGTTAAGTGTTTCTATGGACTTAACCCACCCATTCTTGCTTAACTGTGTTAAATTGGTTAAGTGTTTCTATGGACTTATCTCTCCCATTCTTGTTCTAGCTTTAATTAATAAATTAAAGCCGCAACCTCTCACATTAGACGGATATTGCTGCGGTTACTGGATGTACCGGTCGGTTCCGGGCAGGTTTATACCGCAACTCAGTCTAACCTCGGGTTAGGCCTATTCGTGTTTTCTAGTTCAAGGGGTTTTGATTAATTTTCAAATCAGGTTTTGAAAGTAACCATCCCATCCGTCGGATCAGTTAGGGATAGCCAGGGAGAGCAGGAAACTTGTATTTTCCAAACTCAAGCCTAGACACTATCCTCTCTGTCACCCTAGAACTTTCTGGTTTATTATTAAAAGAGATGTCGTTAACCAACCTTTAATTTGTCTAAATTAACATTTCCTCATTTAGGACAAATTTTATAAGTAAATTAATCCTAATTTACTTATTTCCCAATTACTCTTTTAATGTAAGTTGTCAACATTTATTCTTACGGCCCATTTTCCCCTCTATATCATGTTTATGCTTTTTGGTATGTAAACCATACCAAATGAAGTGTCACTAACCATGATTTTGCTAATCCTGACAATTACTCCCAATTATGGCCAATTTTATGCCAATATACTTATCGAGCCAAATTAGCTAATCCAATTCTGATTTAACATTCTAATTCATGTCAAACTAGACTTATTACTCTAGTTCACAATACAAGATTCAAATTACACATCTTATAATTTATGTCAAATTTATCCAATTTGCATTTCTATGAACATGCCATAATACATGTTCCAAATTTATGCCAATTTCCAAGTTGAACTACGTTTTAGTAAATTTCATATTTTGTCCCAAATCGCATTCCCACCGCTCGTATAATCGTGATTCAATCTAAATTATAGATTCACAGAAAATAGGGAATGAACCAAAGATTGCTATGAAAAGGATAGATATAACAACTGGCATAAAATGGTTTTGAATAACGACGTAGGTTCAAGAACATGGGTAGACCTAACTTAATAGGTAAATTCCCAAGGTCTAAAACCAAGAATAGACAGAACAGGTTCAAGAACATGGGTAGACCTAACTTAATAGGTAAATTCCCATAGTCTAAAACCAAAGAAAACCAAGGACAAGCAAAATAAATAATCGGGTTTAGCCCCAAATCTCAAAATCACAGAACTTAAGCAACACTTTCCTAGTCAGGAATCGTGGAGGTTTAATCACAGATGTCCTTGTTATGTCACAGGCAATAGTTTATGTTAATCAAAGGCATAGGTTTTGTCAAGGAAGTAATCCTTATAGTCATAGTCACAATCATAGGCAATGTTCATAGTCATAGGCGGTGTCCATAGTCATAGGTAATGTCCATAGTCATAGGCAAATGTTCATAGTCATAGGCATATGGTTTTTAGGTCCATAGTTTCATAGTCACGGTCTTATTTGTCTTTGAATCATGACAGTTCTTAATTAGGTCCAAAGAGATAGGCACAGATTCGAATAGAAAGAAAGAGAATTGGCATATTCTTTTATTCCTTCAATTTCATGTCATGAACAAAGAAAAACGTTCAAATCTAGAAATAACTGACTTACAGAGATTTAGATTAGAAAAGAAAGATGGCGTTGCTACGATTCATAGAAAATCATTCGTTGAAGTCGTTTGAACCTCCTTTTGAATCCTAGCTTGAATCTCTTCTTATTGAAAGTCTTTTGAGCAGCATCTCCTCGTCTTGTTTTATTTTATATATATTATTTATTTATATATTTTAGAGGAGGAGGAGAAGAAGCCATGTCTAACTAGAATCTTCGCAGCATAAGGGTAGAAAAAAAAGAATTGTGAATAGAGAAGAAGACCAGGGCTGTTTATATAGTTGCTCAAGACCTTACCGTACACGCAACGCTGAGTCAGTATTGAACCTAGTTAAGAAAATAGTCCAGGTCGCAGATGAATCTAGCCAAATCTTATCGTACATGCAGTGCTAAGTCGGCATTGGGTCCCACAAGCTGTTTTGGCGCAGAAATTTGAATTTCGAACTTTTGAATTCCTGGAATTTATTTAACTGTTTTATTCACATGAAATATTCTTATATGTATACAATTCCTTTAACGACCATTTTACGCGTATATATATACGCACAACATTCATTTTATTTTCAAAATTCAAATGATGTTGCACCGTTATTTAATTCTTGCCATATTTCATTTACTATAGCCTTATCTTAAATTTTATCTTTCGTATACATATATTTCTGCATATATATATATATATATTCTCATGTATATACATATATTTTCTTTATTTCCTTATTTGTACGTTCTTATCCTTTCAAATTTTGAATTTGTATATGTATATATATTTGCATATTCAGTTGGCCCTCTCTAAAACAAAGATAAAAATTTATGCCGCCGCCGGGGTTCGAACCCCCGACCTCCATGCTACAAATCCAATGCCTTAACCAACTGACCTACAAAGGCTTTTGTTAATGAGTCTTAGAACAATAATAATTGTTGTTCTCTCCTTACTTCTCTTTTTCATGTTAGTTACAATACTTAAATTAAACAACTGCATGGATCTTTTTCTTTTAATTTTTCTTTTAAAAATTAATTATACTTTAATTTGAGAATCTTAATGTCATAGAATTACGGGGTGTTACACGATCCCTTGCCTTGGTTTATGTTGGAAATCCAACTTCCAATACGACATTGTGCGGTTTTGATTGTAAAACTAGTATGGAGACATAGTAGGATGGGGTACTATGTCGTCTATGACTGATACATTATGATTGGAAGTGTTTTAAAACATATATGCACTAATGATAATAACGAATGATTTTTTTTATACGTATTAAGCATGTTTTGTCCATTATAAGGTAAAACTCTATCCTTTGATTTGCATTGCATTGTGTGATGGGACTTAAGTCTTATATTGGCTTCATCTTTCTAAAAAGCATTGCGTTGTTTAATGATTTAGTTTACTTCATGCACTGGCAATCCAATGGAGTAAACCCGTTCTGCGTTAGTGGCGTGGTCCTGTGATTGACCCAATTATTAAATAGGTTAAGTAAGATTTCTCATACCAGTCACATGACTGACTCGTAGTTTGTTTCACTCTACAAACTCAGGTGCCCTTTTTTCTACACTGCCAGCCTTGTATTCAGGTTTTAGTAGGTTCACTCTGGATAGCTACAGAGCTAAAGATGGATTATATCATTTTTATTGTGTTTTTCAAACTTTATTATGTATATCATGTTTGATTCCGCTGCAGACATTTTATATTAAGCTGAAACTGTATTATGTACTAAGTATGATCCTGTTAAGCTGTGCAACTCTGATGCTGATATTGTGTCCAGTGTAACTTGATGTACATTATGTGGTATAATGATTTATTTCTGTTCTGATGTTATTGTTTATGTGTTATATTCCAATGACTATCCTTACTTCTATGGCACGGGGGTTTTGGGATCATCACAGTTGTATCTGAGCTTTGGTTAATCTTAGCTCTGGAGAATAACATATTAACGAACTCGTCAGATATAGAATCAGTAGTATACTAGGGTGAGTAACTCATTATAGATAGGACCAGTAATGTCTCATAATGAGAATAGTTGAATGAAATACACCCCAATAGATGCATTTACATTTAAATATATGTCTCTATGCTTTACAATACCTTTTCTGTTAGCCTGACTTTTTGTCTGCTATTTGCAGACATAATAGAAAATGAGTGGCAGAAGCAGAAGAAGTAATTCTATGGTTCAATAATCTAATGAGCCAATCGTGCTCCCACAGCCAGAACCAGATCTAGAAGCTCTAGTAAAGAAGTATCGAAATCTGGGTGGAGTACCATTCGTGGGCAAAGAATCTATTATTGAAGCACAAGCCTGGATGCGTTCTTCTAAGAGAATTTTACAAGGCTTAAAGCTGAGATGATCAGAAAATACTTCTGGCATCTTGGCCACTCAAAGACGAAGCTTTAATCTGGTGGGAAACTGTTACTATGGATAATCCTGAAGGTAATATTACCTGGGATAGATTTAAAGAAATTTTCAAAGAAACATTTATTCCTCCAGAAGCAACTGAGCAACTATATGATGAGTTCTACCATCTGAAACAGGGAGATGTGACCATTTGGGAGTATCAGAATAAATTCAATGAACTTTCCTGCTTTGGCCCAGTACTAATTCGAGATCCTTTAAGGAAGAATCTAAGGTTAATTAACGGACTTCAAAGGAAATACGAAAGTAGAGTAACGACACATGTGAATCTTCCTTTTTCTAACATGATAGAAATGGCTTGTCGCTATGAGAATCTTGATAAGCAAGGTGTTTTGGAAGATGAAGGCGAAGGCAGTTCTATCAACAAAAGGAAGTTTGAAACTAATAGTCCAGAGGCAAGTTCGAAGACTGAGGCAAGTACGAAGCCTGAGGTCAGTAAGAAGCCTAAAGCCACTCAGAAAAAGGTAAAGGCAATCATGTGTCTCAAATGCAATAAGCAAGGGCATTCAATAAGGAACTATAAATCTTTGAAGAAAAATGGATCTAAATCTAGAAAGGAGTTTCAAGAGAGCAGAGAATGCAACATTTTCCATCAGTTTCGTCATATAAAGCGAGATTGCCGGCTTTTAAAAGGGACCAAAGTGGCTCAAGTCAATAAGGTGGTTGATGCTCTAGCACCCTTAGCTAGTCAGAAAAGGCCAAATGTTTTGGAAGGCACGCTTACTGTCAACAATATTCCAGTCAAAGTATTGTTTGACACGAGCGCGTCGCAAAGCTTCATCTCGCGTAATACAACCAAGAAGCTAAATCTAAAATTGAGGAATCTTGAAGAATCGATAAGTGTCCAAAATCCGATTGGTGGTTCTCTTATTCTCAGTTTATGTTGTAGATTGTCAGTCTCCTATTCTTATTACCGGTTTTCTTTTAATCTGATTGTCATAAATCTTTTTGAATTTGATACCATTCCAGGGTTCGATTGGTTTACCAAATATAAAGCCGAAGTTAGGTGTGTAGAAAGAATTGTTAGGTCGAAGACCAAGTTTAAAAATTATATAACGATACATTGCATAGGTCCGAATTCAGATAGGAAATAATTTTGGTCTACTCTTGATGTTTCTCCTGCTTCTATAGAAAGTATTCCTGTCGTTAAGAATTATGCGGATGTGTTTGAAGAAGTCGATAGCTTACCTCTACGTAGAGAAATTGATTTCAAGATCGATCTAATTCCTATTGCAAGGCCAGTAGTGCACACAATTTGAAGAATGACCTTGGAAGAAAAAGAATAATTGGGCGACCAAACTTGACAATTGTTATTGGAAAGGTCTAATCAGGGCTATATTTTCTAACTGGGGAGCAGTAGCGGTGTATGTTCCTAAGTCAGACGATACTCTCAGATTATGCGTGGATTACCGTGATTTAAATAAGCAGACATTGAAGAATAAATATCCATTACTGTGTATTGATGATTTGTTGGATCTATTGAATGGAGCACAAGTGTTTTCAAGAATGGACCTAGCTACAGGTTTCCAACAACTGCGTATTGCCGAAGAATGTATTCCTTTGATAGCATTCAGAGGTCCATACTTATTCTATGAGTGGTTGGTAATGTCGTCCGGCTTATGTAACGCTCCAGCTTATTTTGTTGATCTAATGAACAGAGTATTCAGAGAAGTCTTGAATAAATTTTATGTTGGTTTTCATTGATGATATTTTAATCTTCTCTAAGTTGGCTAGCGAGTACGCTAAACATTTGGAACAAAATTTAGAAATTTTGAGAAAGAACGTCTTAAAAGCTAAATTTTCTAAGTTTATATTCTAGCAAGAAGAAGTGAAGTTCTTTGGTCACGTCGTATCGAAGGAAGGGATTTCAGTGGATCCAAGCAAAATTACAGCTATTCAAGATTGGAAGCAGCCTAGTACACCCACAGAAGTCCGAAGTTTTCTAGGATTGGCTAGTTTTTATCGAAAATTCGTTGAAGATTTTTCGAAGCTATCTAGTCCAATGACACAGCTTACTAAGAAGCAAGCAAGATTTAGTTGGACTTTAGAATGTGAGGCGGCTTTCCAAGAGCTGAAATTAAGACTAACTACTGCTCCAGTATTAATAATTATCGATGGCAATCAAGATTTGAAAGTCTATACAGATGCTTCTCTTGAAGGGGTTGGTGCGATATTAATGCAAAGAGCCCAACTAGTTGATTATGCTAGCCGTCAGTTGAAGCCGCATGAGAAGAGATATGCTATTCATGATCTTGAGTTGTTAGCCATCTTATTTGCTTTGAAAATCTGGAGGCACTATTTTTGGGGTGAGAAGTTCGAATTATACACCGATCATAAGTCATTGAAATATTTGTTCACCCAAAAGGGTTGAATTTGAGACAGCAGCATTGGTTAGAATTTCTTGCAGCATACGATCTGGATATTTTGTATACTCCAGGGAAGGCCAATGTTGTAGCTGATGCGCTCAGCAGAAAGAATGCGATCATCACTACTCTTATTACTACACCTTCATTGATTGATAAGATATATGTTCTTCAAAATTACGATAATTTTATTAAAGATATTATCAAAAAAATTCAAAAAGGCGAAGTCTCTAGTTTCCAAGTGGATAACAAGGGAGTTCTGAGATTGAAAGGAAGAATTTGTGTTCCCGACGTCCCTGAGCTCAAAAGAGAAGTAATGGATGAATGTCACAAGTCCAAGCTTAGTATTCATCCTGGAGTAAGTAAGATGTACAATGATCTCAAACGCACATTCTGGTGGAAGGCGATGAAGAGGGACATTTCCATTTATGTAAGCTGGTGTTCTACTTGCCAACAGGTCAAGAGCGATCAACAGAAACTTGCTGCATTATTGCAACCATTGGAGATTCCAGATTGGAAGTGGGATCAAATTTCCATGGATTTCATAGATGGTTTGCCCAGAACCAAGAAAGGAAATGACAGTATATGGGTGATCGTAGATCGTTTCACGAAGACCGCCCATTTTATTCCTGTCAGATCGACAAGAACATCTCAAAGTCTGACAAAAATTTATTTTAAAGAAATAGTTAGACTACATGGAGTTCTTAGTAGTATTGTTAGTGATCGTGATCCTATATTCGCTAGTAAATTCTGGGAAGCATTCCAGGAAGAATTGGTAACAAATTTAAATCTTAGTACTGCATATCATCCTCAAACAGATAGCCAAACTGAGAGAGTAAATCCTATATTAGAGGACTTATTGCGGGCTTGTATTCTTGATTTTGGCGGGTCATGGGAAGATCACTTGCATTTGGATGAGTTCTCATATAATAACAGCTACCAAGCAAGTTTGGGAATGTCACCATTTGAAGCGTTGTACGGTAGACCATGTAGATCTCCCGTATTTTGGGTGGAACCTGGAAATCGACAAGTAATGGGTCCTGATATGATCCGTGAAGCTTTAGATAAAGTCGATTTCATTAAGAAGCGACTGCAAACAGCTCAGAGCCGACAGAAGAGTTATGCATATTCAAGAAGAAGAGATTTAGCATTTTCTATTAGCGATTATGTATATTTGAGAGTTTCTCCGATGAGAGGAGTAGTCCGATTTTGGCAAAAAAGGGAAGTTGGCACCTAAATTTATTGGTCCATTTCCTATACTGGAAAGGATCGGAACTCTTATAAATAGCCAGGAGTACATGATGTATTTCACGTGTCTCAACTTCAAAAGTATGTGCATAATCCATATTTGATTGTAGAAGAAGCAGCACAACAAGATTTGGATATCACTCCAAAATTAGCACTGAGAAGAGAGCCACTGAAAATTATTGGCAAAGAAGCCAAGGTTCTGAGAAACAAGAAGGTTCACTTAGTCAAATTGCAGTGGAGCAGTGATCCTAAAGACTGTACATGGGAGACAGAGGATAGCATTTAACAAGCTTATCCCAAGTGCAGAGTGGACATCTATGGTTTGCTCTGGTGCAAGGTACATTTACAATATTTTACATCCCCGTTTTGTTTCCTACTTTACTATTGTTTCCTTTTCGGGGACGAAAAGTTTTAAGCGGGGGAGATTGTAACAACCCAGAAAACCAGAACCAATTTAAAAATTTTATTTCGAGTAATTTTGGCAGAAAATACGTCATAATTTAAAAATTCCATTTTTAAATAAGAACGAAGCCCTTATAAATAGCCAATTTGCAAACGACCTCCGTTTTCGATGAAACCACTTTTGTTGGATCCAGAATATCAAATTATTGCTAGGTTTAAAATTCCATAATTTTTGGAATTAATATGTGAGCGTGGCAAAAGAAAATGTGTTTTGCAAATATAGTGCAAATTGGATCGACTAGAAAAAGGCCATTTTTTAAACGGCCTTAAAATTTGATTAAATCATTTTTGTTGGGACCGTATCGTCCAAACATAGCTGGATTTATTTTTCGGGAATTTTTAGAATCAGTATGTGGCCTTGACAAATTTAAATGTAAGTTCAAATCTAATATTGAATGTTTTATATTTTAGTTTGAAGAAAATCTGACTGAAACAGTCGAATGGGCTTACGAAACATATTCCATTGTGTTCGGAATGGTGGTATATAGCATGGGGAGACACTCGTTGGGTTTGATTTGGAGTCCGGATGAAAAATCACCTTTTTAGAATTTCAA
The DNA here is from genome assembly GCA_030737875.1 of Allium sativum. Taxonomy (NCBI): domain Eukaryota; kingdom Viridiplantae; phylum Streptophyta; class Magnoliopsida; order Asparagales; family Amaryllidaceae; genus Allium; species Allium sativum. The sequence continues at coordinate 395,575,792 of CM060910.1, forward strand.
ATAATTTAATTATAAAACCATCCAATCAGAAAAATTCTTTTATAATTTTCATTCTCCAAAAAAATCCTGTAACCCTCACGATGAACGGCGGTGGAGCTCCAAATTTCTCTCCATGATAACTCCCAATCCACGCAACTAAATCAAGTGAAATAAGAGGGAAATTTGCAGACATTTCTCCCCTCTTTAAATCCAAACAACCCTCGCCTTCCATCGTGGTGTGTTTCTTGAGATCTGAGCTTCCAAAGCCCACTCGTGTCGACAGGAGCCGCGCAGCCCACCGTGGTTCGAGCTCGACACCACCACCGTCGCTGGAAAGCCTGCTCCATGCTCTACGACGTAGTAACGTCCGATCGTCGCCAAGATTCACCGTTTAAGTGATAATTCAAACCTAGTTTTGAACCCTTGCATTGAAACATCGGCTGGTATATGAGGTAAATAATTTAATTATTTTCAACATTTAAAAGCATTGCGAAGTTTGATTATAAGAATCATATCTTTTTTGTATGTTGTGGAAATCCAGTGAAATAAGAGATATTGGGAACGTGACATCGTACACTACATTCTAAAAGAGACGAGAACGCATTTGGAGCTCTCTACAATTTTAGAAGGAGTGGAACCCAATGTGAGATTTCTAAATTCAAAAAAAATGGGGAAAAATATATTAGGTTGCAAACAGGTCTTAGTATCTCCTGACACCGTTGTCCACAGACTATGGACGACGTGTTTGATTTTATTGTGTTGTGGAATTTGATTGTGTTTGTGAATGATTGAATTTGGTTGCAACAAAAATTGGTTGTGTTGTGGTGAATTCATTGTGTTGTGAAAATGAATGGTATTGTATAAATTATGGAAATGAAATTATCGTAATGCTGCAAGGCCTAGGATAGCAGAGGAGCCATGCTAGACACGGTGCCGATGCTAAATACCCTACCGTTGTAATGCCGGAATTTTCAGAAATATTCATGTGTTGAAAAATATTCATGTATTGAATAAATTCTTTAAACAATAAAAATCACATTTTTATTGTATGTATGAACCACTAAAAATATTCATGTATTAAATAAATTCTTTAAACAATAAAAATCACAGTTTTATTGTATGTATGAACCATTAAAAATATTCATGCATTGAATAAATTCTTTAAACAATAAAAATCACATTTTTATTGTATGTATGAACCATTAAAAATATTCATGTGTTGAATAAATTTTTTAAATAATAAAATTGATATTTTTATTGTATGTATGAAACACTAAAAATATTCATGTGTTGAATAAATTCTTTAAACAATAAAAATCACAATGTTATTGTATGTATGAACCATTAAAAATATTCATGTGTTAAATAAATTCTTTAAACAATAAAAATCACATTTTTATTGTATGCATGAACCATTAAAAAATATTCATGTGTTGAATAAATTCTTTAAACAGTAAAAATCACATTTTTATTGTATGTATGAACCGCTAAAAATATTCATGTGCTGAATAAATTCTTTAAACAATAAAAATCACATTTTTATTGTATGTATGAACTACTAAAAATATTCATTTGTTGAATAAATTCTTTAAACAATAAAATTCACATTTTTATTGTATGTATGAACCACTAAAAATACTCATGTGTTGAATAAATTCTTTAAACAATAAAAATCACATTTTTATGTATGTATGAACCACTAAAAATATTTACGTGTTGAAATAATGTTTGTTCATTAAAAATATTAATTTTATCATGTATATGAAGTGTTAAAAATAGCCATGTATTAAAATAAATATTTGTTCATTAAAAACATTATTTTTAACGTGTATATGAAGTATAAATGGTCTGGAAATCATTGAATGAATTATATTTATTTATATATAAAAATATAAATTAAAATAAAATGAATAACGATGCTGTAGTTCGCGTTTTGGAGTGGTAATTTGAAACGATTATACCGAGAAATCCGACCATCGGATTTTTCACGAAACTGGAACCGTTGGATCCACTTTGAAAAGATCTTTCCAATAATATAAAATTTGTTAAGATCCAACGGTTAGATTTTGAGAAATGTGTAATTCAAATCTAAATAAAAACAGCGCCAGAGCCTCGTAAAGTATCGTTTATTTAAAATGGATTATTTTAATATAAATAAAAATAGTGATAAATCGTTTTAAAATATTAAAAACGATGTGGAATGGAAATAAACTGATTTTACTTGGTTTATGGATATTCTGATGATTAAATGTATTTGACATGAAATTATTATATTATATTGAAATGTGAATGTCAAATAATTTAACCATGAAAAGAATTGATTTGAATTCTATGTATACGTGAATTGTTTAAAAAGGCCGAGTTAATTCTCATTTCAAATTGATCGACGAATAAAAGTCGAAGGTATGAAGACGGTGCAAGACCGGTGATCTTCACATCGAATGGATTATTGCTGATTCCCTGGATGTGGGTAGCTCCCATGGGGAAACGTATTGTTCAGGCATAACTAATCCGCTAAGTGTGGACCGGCCTTGCATGCCCCAAGTGTGGTTGCGACTGTAGCCTTAGACATGGTAGCCTAGATTGTCTCGAATTCAATAAGGCCGATCCCTTTCCTTTCCTGATGGAAATCCAACTTCCAATACGACATTGTGCGGTTTTGCTTGTAAAACTAGTATGGCGACATAGTAGGATGGGGTAGGTTTTAGCTAGTTCATTCTGGATAGCTATGGAGCTGAAGATGGATTTTATCATTTCTATTGTGCTGAAACTGTATTACGTACTAATTATGATCCTGTTATGCTGTGTAACTCTGATGTTGATATTATGTCTAATGTAATTTGATGTACATTATTTGGTGTAATGATTTCTTTATGTTCTGTTATTATTGTTTATGTGTTATATTCCAATGATAATCCTTGCTTCCGTGGCACGGGGGTTTGGGATCATCACAACGCTCCTTATTCATCTCTAAGAAGAGATAAAATTGATTGGTCGGCTGTTTTTAAAATAAAGGCAAGTTTACATTTGATGGATGGAATATTCCTGACGAACAAGCTTATCAAGCAGATGTCGAGAAAGAAATAGTGGAATGGTAATAACCAATGATCAAACAGATTTTGGACCTCTAAACGACGAATCAAATGCATTAACTAAAGCATTTGAGACTATAGAGGAACAAAAAAAAAATTTAACGCTATGTTGTTTTCATTAAAATGATATGTTATGCTAATATCATAAGTATCGCACAATCTTCTTATGATATGTCATAATGTTTGTTTTACATAGTCCTTTTTTGTTATGTTATAATGTTTTTTCGTAACAGGTATTACAGATATGACGTCACGTAGACGTTCAGCTTCACATTTTGGGTCTCTTTTTGCTTCTCATCGTCTAGCAGGTGTTGATGGTGGTGGTCCATCATAGAAGCTATCACATACTGTGGTGTACCTACAGCCAAAAGTCAATGGAAGGTAAGTAATAAATTTAGAAATTAAATTTCATTTTTGTACAATATATTACAAATATATATTGTAGTCATGAAATATAAAATATTTTTTTGTTTAACACAATGATTTTGAGCTAGATCCCTCCAACATAATCCTAGGGATATCACGATAGGCTTACATTAGTCACATGACATCATGTTGGCCTAAGTGCATGTTGGTACCAAATAATGTTAAGGAGGAAATTTAGCAGGATTTTTTGGTACGTGTGATATATACAATATTACATTAAGTATTCATGCTTTGATTTGATCAATTCATATTTATGCTATTTCTTAAACGTGCGGGGTTATATGGACCTCCAAGATTCAGATATTCCACTCGTTTGGCGCCGTTGAAATAGTAAAGTTGCAAAAAATTATAGAGAAATGTTAAATAGCATAAAATCAGCTATGAAAAATCCTAGTTGGATGAGCACTAATGTTTTGGATGATCTTTACACTTGGTGGAGCAATGAGCAACTTCGTGTAAGTTCACTACATATTTAATTTATATTTTTCTGCATAATTAATATATAAATTAGAATAAAACACGTTTTTTTCATCGTAAATTTATAGGCGAGTCTCAAAAAAATTCAGCTAATGGGAGCAAGAACCCCGATACACATCGTGATGGTTCTAAGTCGTTTCAGCATTGTCGCATGGACTTGGTATATTTATTAATTACACAGTTAAAGATTTTAAGTTCTATGTTGTTAAAATATAGACAGTATAACAATATATAATATCTATTTATATATGCATATTTCAGAAGAGAAGGCGCGGTGCTTCTGTGTCATATTAGGATGTTGTCACGCATACACATGTGGTGAGTCTGACTGATGATACAAGCTCAGTTTCCTACCGTTGGGACCATAATGACAAAGCACTACAGCATATATATGTATAACATAGTGAACTTAAAGTTATATTTAGTTAAAATAGTGTTATCTGAATTCAATTGTTTTTTGCATAACAGGAACAGTTCCAGCAACAACGGGAACATATACTTGAGCAAACTGGACAGGCCGATCTAATTGCTGATGAAGAGTATGTGATTTTTGAGGCTGTCATTTATCCATCAACCCGCAATAGGCACTATGGATTTGGGAACAAGTGGTAAATTTAAATTAAATTTTACAATAATTATTCTACTGCATTTTGAAAATGTTGCACATTGTGATGGATTATTGTGCACATATATTATATTTATTCTGATAATTTAATAGAAATTGAAATTTACATGAATTTCAATTATGAAACACTGAAAAATCTAAACTTTTTTACAGGTTAAGAGATCTCAAAGTCGTATCAGAGGGCTTAGGACAAAGAGAAGATTGCACAGTTACGACCCCAGATCACCGAGCTTACTGAGCGTGATCACACCGTGAGGAACAAATGGAGCTGCTAACCAGCATTTGGCAGAGGTCATGGCCCAATATGGTACGTTTTCTCCATCATCTAGTGGTTCCGAAGGAGAGTGACTTGAGGTTGGTTTGTTTCATTTTTTTTGTTATATATACATGTACATATACGCTTTGAGTGTGTGAAGATTTGGTTGATACATTATAATGGTTTGTCTATTTTGTCGCTATGGTGGTGATGATGGTTTAGACGTTTTGTTGGATGATAGTTTATATAGATTAGATGACAATGGTTTGTTGGATGTTTGTAAATATTGTGTGTTTTGGACTTAATGTGTATGATTTGGGTTTAATATTATGTTTGGGTATATATGTGAGTGTGATTGTGAGGTATATGCTTGAAATGGAGTTGTTTTGATATATACGAGATTGTGCGGTGGCTAGAAGTAAGAAGTATAAATTCTGAAGAAAAAATTCCCAGAATACCGACATCATCCAACGACTTACAGGACTAGAGCTACCAACGAATTATTTCCAATGTCTTCTAATGATTTCCAACAGCTATCTGGTCAATGATCATATCCACTGTCCATATAAAACATGGAGGCCATTGGAAATTGGCCATTTTTGGCATCGAAGACCATTGGAAACCATTGAAGCATACACCGATAGCTTTTCCAATGGTCAGCTTCCAATGGTCCCTAGCTGTTGTAAACTACCGTTGTTCTTATAGCGTTGACGCCATGAGCTCGATGCAACCAACCTCATGAACTCCTATTTATCTATATCGCGAGAAAATCAAAACCTTAATTTGAAGTTGGAGTCGACCATTTAAATTGCAACAATAATTGAGTTTGAATGAGCAATTATGGTTCAATCTAGAGTAAGAGTTTTGGATAACTATATATATTATTTTATTAATGAATTCTCAAACGAACCAAAAATAGTACTCCAGTTGAGACGTTACGCCTAACAATCTACATGTAAAAAGTCCTTCAAAACTTAATGAAACAAGTTTCAAAATCTAAGTTGATAATATACAGAGGTTAACCTTTAAAACATGAATTACACAATTATAATTCCTTAAATATACCGATAAGCATTTTAATTTTGTGCGATCAAATGGTGGATTCAATCTTCGCAAAAATCCACTGCATGTACGCCTCGTTATTACGATTTCAATGGTATAAATTTCTTCGCAATTCAATTTTGTGCCTCAAAATGATAATTTTCGTGTATTTCAAGATCGTTTCTTCACATAACGAACCATATGAACCCAATGAAAGTGGTTAAGAGTCCTGGTTCGTTTGGATATGAAAAATCTTGTATTATCTGTCAATCAATTAATGATTGACATTTAAAATATTTAAATATTCAACCGTTAAAATACATATCATTATATTATTTGTAATTTCTTCAAAACAAATCAGAATTTAAGTCATCAATGATATATTTTGTCAGTATTTAGAGAGAGAAAAGGAATCAAAGAGAGTAAAAGAAAAACGACCCTAAACTTACATTGACATCAAGTTTAGATAAGCCTTGGAGCCAAGAAAAGAGAATAAATTAATGGATTGTGTCATTCTAGCTATTGAATATAATCTGGCATAGATAGAACAATAATAATTCCACCTTGTTTTTGACGATGGTCTCGTACATCATGCTCATGGCAAAAGAAAGTACAAACAATAAGTACACAAATTAAATCAACATAAGACGCCAAATGTATAGTGCAATTTAGTGTCATCAATTATTATTATCAAATTCCTTTATGCAATATAAGGTGAAGTGTACTATTAGTAGCTCTACGACCAACTGGTTGTGCAAATGATACGGCTTTAAGTGGAGAAAAAATCTATGCGACTGCAACCTTGACAAAGAATCAAAATATTTGTTGAAAGTTGTGCGACTTTATATTCATTTGGATGTAACAGAAAGCTTCATTACCAGGAAAAGTATCAAATAGTATTTTAATGTAAGCGATGTGCATGTAATATTGGATATGTTAGACGCAAGACTGAAATATAGTACAAATAGCCCTTAATAAAGAATTAGTCAACAGTAGTTCTTAACTAAGTGTGGTGTTAAGGATATCTGAGTTTACTTTTCTAATATCACATATAAAAATCATAAATACAATAAATTTTATATACTTTCCAATACCAATCACATTTTACATGACAATCAACCATCGTGCAAAATTGTTTTGCACGACCAACAACCGACGACCAACCCTGTTTTCTACGGACATCAATCACTGAACTACTGTTGTTCGGTGGTTCATCGCTATAAAAAACAATGTTGATCGGCGGTTGTTTGCTATATAATAAAATGAAAACGATGTATTTATAGCCATCAAAAAGTTTGGTAGTAGAAAGAATATAGTGTAAAATTGTGTGGTATATTTTTTGTAATGATAATAGTAAGAAGAAAACGTCCTTAGCAATACACTATATCCAACAAAAGTTTTCTTTAACATAGCCATTCTCAATGAAGTAAGGCATGGTTATCTATCAAATATTATCGATTGGATTTTTAATTTATTAATATAAACTGACTCATGAGCGACTAGAATATTAGTAGTTTTTTATGGCACTTCAAATTCCAAGCATAAATAAGCTAAGTTACCAAAAAAAACATTGTCTACGTTGCATTGACAACACCATAAAAGGTTTATTTGAATTGAATTCAAAGCCTATAAAAAATGTGATAAATCTTAATGAAGAAAGAAAATTAGAAAACTATTACTCTAATGTATAGTGCTTCCTTTGAGTTCCTCAGTGGTAATTGAAACAACTTAGGGTAAGTGTATGGTAACATGTGTTGTCTACTAGGGTGTTTACAAGGTGATTTTGATAGTAAAATATATAGAATTGAAACTTTTCCAAGTTTCTTCTTCTTTTTATTGATAAATGTATTTGAATGTACCAGTTTTGTAAGCTTTTGTATACAATCTAAGCAGAAAAGTTATAAAAAATAGTATAATATAAGAGGAACACAAAACCTACAAGGATGTGTAGGTATATTTACCAGCTTCAAAATTAATAAATGCTCTGAATAAATAATGGGAAAGTCTATTTGAACACAGAATGGTGACACAAAAAAAATACACAAATTATGGACCCTTGGATCTCCCCCGAATTCCACCTTTCAAGTAAAGACAAACAAATACTATGGTCCACAATTTATTTTTGTAGTTAATTTTGTGTTAACACTTTGTGTTCGAATAGTGTAACACCCCACATTCCTTAATGTCACCCGTATGAGGATTTCATTAAGAAAGTATGGAGCATTGTAGGTATAAAGACAGAAAAACATCACAGAGACTAAGATTTCACAAGACATAAATGAAATTTACAGCGGAAAAAAACTTTCATTTATTTAACAGTTACAGAATGCCATGTCTCAAAATCTCAGTCAAATACAATATCAGAGTAAAATGAAGTTATCCCCAAATATAGTCAAAATATACAACCTTACCTTGGAAAGAGAGCAGGCAGAAATCCGACATGAAGAAACCCATTAAGATAAAGCTAACAAAGAACTATACACTTCCTCCCTGTAAACCAGAGGGAAAAGAAAGAGAAAGGAAGAAAGGAAACGGGTCAGACATAAAGCCTGGTGAGCTGCTGGGATTATCAATCTGACTGACTAAGTTAAGTGAAACAGGTAAACAGTTGTTCTAGAAATATATAAGGGCAGATGTCCATACATTTCTAAGGGTACAATAGCTGATATAAACTAATAACCAGAACTATAAATTATTATACAAATAGACATGGATGATAATATTAGAAATCAGGTAAGGCAGATTGACTATTTTGCACTTCTACTATAACATACTAGTATAACTAAATGAGATGATTCCTTCTACTATAAGGTGGTAGACTTAGGAATACATCCAATGTACCCTAACCACTACCCTAATCAATTGGCTCCCTACTCTTTAGATACCCTGTGTTGGCCCCATAATAGGGTGTATCACTCCCTAAAGTGGCAATCCTTCATTTTCCTGATGTGCACAACCATATCTACTGATGTCATAGTCGTCTTATCCCCTTATGCCCGGCCCATGCACGCACAAGGCCCGGTCGGTTTGCGCCGCCCACACCAACCGTCACGTTTGGATCTCTTACAATCAGTTAGTAAGCGTATCTCCTTCTCCGCCTAGTACACAGTGCTTTATTTGATACCTACTCCAGGTTACTAACTGAAATGGGTCCCACACAATATGATATATACCAGCTCTCCCCCTTTTCTTGTATCCCCCACTAGGTTTTCCACAAGTTTTATTTACCTTTAAAGGTGTCTTTAATTTTATAACCCCAGTCTTTCTACCGGTTATGCTTACCTATAGGTGTCTTTAATACATAACCCCCAATCTTCCAACTGGTTATGCTTACCTATAGGTGTCCTTAATACATAACCCTATTATTTCTACAAGTTATGCTTAACCTTAAAGGTGTCTTTAATTACATAACTTTATTATTTCCATCAGTTATGTATACCACTAGGTGTCTTTAATTACATAACCCCAACAGGTTAAGTTTGTGGACCTATATATATAAATATTACCAACCAACCAAAGATGTACTTAACCCTCCCAATGATTCAAGCATGTTTATTTAACGGTTAAGTTTGTGGGCCTATATATACTAATATTACCTACCTACCCAAAATTTACTTAACTCTCCCACTTATTCAAGCATGTTTATTTAACGGTTAAGTTTGTGGGCCTATATATACTAATATTACCCAACTACCCAAGATTTACTTAACCTTCCCACTTAACCCCTATCCAAGTTAACATATTCACGTAATCCCTATGAATTCAACTAGGTTAAGTGTTTCATTTCATTACCATGTCCAATTATGGTTATAATGGGCTAGACCTCCCACATTAGGCCTACAACTTGTGGATGCTGGATATGCTGGTTGTGTCCAGGCACACTTCTTCCACAAGTTGGACCTAACCTCGTGTCTTAGCCCGATTCGTATTTGTGCACTTAGGCCTCTCACATTAGGTTCAACAGTAATGGATGCTGGATATGCCGGTCGGGTCCGGGCAGACTTCCGCCACTAATGCAACCTAACCTCGTGCCATAGGTGCAGTTACAATTTCTAATTGTAATCCTAGGCATATTTACTTAATATTAAAGTAATTATAATTCATACGTCCTCTATTTGCATGTTAATTTCCAATACCATTCATTTCAATTAAGATGTTTTCCCATACTAATTACTTAATGTCATATTAAGTGCAATTAATGCTTTTTCCATATTGACGTTAAATTAACGTACTCTTCAAGCAAACGTTGAGTGAACATGTTTCTCACTTTAATGTTAAATGACAAATTACATGTCTCCGATATAGATGCTAAATTGTCATGTTTACAAATCAGTGTCAATTAACATATGATTCCAATATCATGCCATGTTTACCTAATTAAATTAACATTATCAAATGAACATAAACATCCAACTAACATAAATGTTTTAATTAATATTTTCCCCAAACTATGATTATAAATAACTTGTTCACATATCATGAAATGAACATAACATATAATTACATGTTTTCTCAAATTAACATTAATGCTCACAAATGTCAAACTGATATGTTCCTCAATTAACATATTTTCCCTAATTAATGTCAACAGGTGATAATTTCCATATTCCTCAAATTAACACATCCCCATTAATGTTAATTAACATGAATGACAATTTTACCTATTGCTCAAACGAAAATATTCTCTTTTATTGTTAATTAGCGTGAATGACTAATTACCATGTTTCTAATACATACATACATATATATATATATATACACACACACACACACACCCTCACCCCTCACATCCTTGATGCCAAGTTACTATGTCTAACATATCCATTTTAATATCAACATATTTCTCGAATTAACATGTATAGATTAATGTTAATTGCATGATTACATGTCATAAATGATAGCAAGTATGCATATTTACATCAATTTGACGCCAAAGGAACATGTTTTCAAACATCAATACAAATAATTATGTCTACAAATTTAATGTCAATAGGTGGCTACTACATCCCTCAAATTACCCTACTCTTTTTAAATGCTAATGACATATTCTACATATTCCCTTTTATGCCATATTAACATGTTCACGATTAATATTAAATTTGTGGTCAAACATCAGTGCCAAAATTCCATCCTTTTCAATGCCGACATGTTCTTCCTTTTGATAAACCCCAATTTATAGCATAAATTCTAATGTGCCCCATTTTTTCCTTTTTATCGTTATTCCAGCCTTTTCAATTCTATGCAATTCAAAAAGGCATACAATATAGTAAATAAAACAAACAATGGAAAGAGGATAAGGAAGAGGAATACATACAAGTAGATAACAGGAAAATGAATAGGCAATTGACAGTGAAAATAAACTTATAAACACTGGTGCTTTTTAGATCCAATACATATCTATTGTCAAATAAATTCTTTTTTATTTAGATGACTACAGCAACTATTGTATCTGTTTAACTATAACTTACTGAATAATCATAGTAGACTCACCATATTTACAAATTTAGAAAAACCTTCTAATGCCCTATTTTATCTTTTTATTTTGATCCTCTTTCGATTCTTTTATTTAGCAAGTAATCTTATCACCATTTACATTAAGGAAAATTTGGAGAAGAAAATAAGATGCGCCATGGAATTTTCAAAAGAGGAAGAAGAAAACTAAAGAAGAGGACGGAGGTTATGTTAGATTTGGCTTGTTTATATGGGAGCTAAAAATTGATTTTGTCCATTCGATTAACCCTAGCAATTCCCAAATTAAATCATAGCCGCTCTCTTATTTACTTTGTAATTAAGTAAGATATTAAAATACATCTTATATATCCATTCTTTTCTTCATCCAATCCATGACAAAAAGAGAGATTTGAATATATCATTTAAAATGGGTAATCAATGAATATGTTTTAAAACTTATTAAGAAATTGCCACGTATAAAAGAATTAATTACTAGTCTTTAGGAAATAAATCCATAAAATTAAATCAATCAATATGTATGTCATTTAATTCTCATATATGCACAACTAACCAACATTTACAAACATGCAAAGGTATGACAACTAATCTCTAATAGCTGCAAAATATGCATAAACCTCACAACCATCCATAATTAAAATATATTTTTCAATTGATGCAAATTGATTGCTAACATATTTTAAAAAGTGGAAATTAAGTGTATAACTTTGAATCCTACTCTTTTCTTTTCACTAATTTCCTCATAACGTGCAAAGTCAATGATTAATCAAATTATGAATACATCTATTTATACATGCATAAATCTTTCCCTCCAAAATAAATTGATTGCATTTGTCTTCTTCTTATTTTTTCTTTATTTTTATGCATGCATCCACACATTTCCTTCCCCTTTTTGTAAATTTTTCTTTTATTATAGCCTAATTAATTTGCATGCACGTTTTCAACTTTTCAATGCACATTTTTAAACTTGTACTTTCTTAACATAATTGCATACATTCATATATATATATATATTTTTATATATATATATATATATTCATTTTTAATTTTTCTTCATTAATTAGTTAACCCATTAATTAGTTATCTTTAAAGTATAGTGTATCCAATTTTTGGGTGTCACAAATAGCATCTCTCATAAATAAAATAAATTATTGTTTTTAATTTTATTTTCTGAATCAAAACAAGTATAAATTCAAGGCCGACCCAAACTAAAATAAATGAACAAAAAACACAAATATTTTCTCCTTTATAACTTGATGGGCAAGCTCTTTTCAGAAGACCCCAATCTTCCTTTGATCCAGCATAATGTTGAATATTTTAAAGCCAAATCGTAGCTTTATCCTTGGATTGATTAAAATCAAGTTATCACAAGAAACCATCGGAAACTGTCAATTAATAACATTTGTCATAGAAAGTCCAATTAGACTGACCGGAAAGCACGAAGTTGACCTATCTGATGACCCCGTTTGGTTCCGATTAAAGATCATACATAAGATGGCTATTCAACAATGGATATGATTTGAGTAGAAAGGGATACTGCGTAGATTTTGATAACCACTTCAGAACATTTGATTGATAACACCCTCAATCAAACGCCGAATGCATCGAATTCAGCAGAATTGTTGAAGAGAAAGCCATGGCTAGGGTTATTTACGTCTCTTTCTTACTATTTCTGTTTGAAACAGTTGCACATGCGCAGAATTTTCTGTATCCCCGTATACAATTTTAAATTGATTGTGGACTCTGTCAATTTGACCGATCAAAATCAATTGACCTAGATACGGATAGAATATGCCACTTCAGATGGAAATGTTGAGATGGTAATGTGATATGGAGCTACTAATCAACAGGTAAGAAGAAGGAAGATCATTATAGAGAAGAAGATAATAGTAGAGAAGAAACGATTTTTATGGAAATATTTCTTGCTACTCGGAATAGTTTTACATATATATACATATACACATATATATATATATATATATTTGTATATATAGTCATTTTGGCTAACAGCCTTGCCTATGTGTCCCTATGGGGACCATGTCTAAAACAAACTTTGCAGAAAAGGAAATTTACAACAACAAAAATAACAAACAAAGAAACAAAAGAAAATACAATAATTTCCTAACAAGTAGCATTATCCAGTGGTGTTGTCATCTGTCCAGGAATTTTCTAGAAGGTGTTGTAGGTTGAGAACTGTATCATTATCCACCCCCTCAAAATTTGCCTTATCCTCAAGGTCAAAATTCTTAATCTGGTGGTTTATCTAGATTTGGAACCAGTGCTTCCGGGTATGGTTCAAATTCATGAAGTAAGAGAAGGAATTGTGGAGTTTTGGCAACGATGACTGGGAACATATTTGGCACTTCAATTGAAACAAAGGCCTTGCACTCAACATTATTGCATATCAAAATGGGTAGGTTGCTTAATTTGGTAAGAGTAATTAGTCATGGGTTTTGGTGGAGGAATTGGTGCTAGTGATGAAAGTGGGGCAGGTGTTGGGGTCGGACAAAGGGTGTATTGAGTTTCAATGGATTTGCTTTCAATTAGTTTGGCTAAGTCGATGGCATTGGAGATGGTGGAGGACAATATGACTAGGAGCTCATTTTTGATATGCGGTTTGAGTCCGGATATGAAACAATTAAGAATGGCGTAGGGGGGAGGGTAGGTTAGTGATTCGGTTGCAAGTGGATTCAAACAATGATTTATAGTCATCGATGGTGTTTGCTTGTTCGAGCTTGAATAGTGTTATTTGGTGGTTGATTAGTGAGGGTAATCCAAAATGTTGCTCCAATGCTTACGTTAGCGCATGCCATGAAGAGAGTTGGTGGTTCCGACATATTCATTGGAAACACATAAGTGTTTGTTCGGTCATACGAAAACTTGCGAGATCTACTCTTTGTTCATCGAGTATGGCATGATAAGCAAAGAAATGTTCAGCTTGGTAAATCCAATCGAACGGGTTTGATCCATTAAAATTAGTTAACCTACATCTGGGTGGTCATGTGGGTATGGTGTATGGGGTTAGAAGGAATGGGGGTTGTCGAGACTTTTGTGTATTGTTGTTATGGGATATGAGTGCAGAATGTGGTAGAGATAATGGTGTATTGTTGTTAAGCTTAGTGGCGAGTTCAGCGATGGCTTGAGTGAGCATACGGATGTTGGTCTTGATATCATTGATGTTAGTACACTGATTTTGGTGTTCGTTTTGGATGGCTTCGATGGTTTGTTGTTGGGCGGAAGATGAATCACGTAGTTGTTAGATAGCTTCGTCTATTTGTCGAGTCATAATGAAGTAAGAAGAGGGAGAGCAAGGAGAACCTAAGTGAAAGCACCAAAATGATATGGAGCTACTAATTAACTGTTGAAAAGAAAGAAGATCGTCTTGGGAAGAAGATAACAATAGATAAGAAATGGATTTTCTAGAAATTTTCCTTGCTACTGAGACTAGTTTTATATAAATATATAGCCATTTTAGCCAACAACCTTGCCTACGTGTTCATATGGGGACCATTGTTTAGAACAAACTTTGCAGAAAAGGAAATTTGCAGCAACAGAAAATACAAACAAAGAAACAAAAGAAAATACATTAATTTCCTAATAACTTGCATTATTTAGTGATGCTGCCATTAGTCCAGAAATCTTCTAGAAGGTTTTTTAGGTTGAGAACCGTATCATAGTGCAAGAACGACCGGCTTTAAAGCCAGATTTTCACATGGCTACTAACATTATCTTAGGAGGCTAAGGCGGAATTCAGGGGTGGGCTCCAAGATTTTATCTCCCCGTTGATTGAAAAATTAGGGTTTTTGGCCGGTTGTAGTAACAATGTTGATGGTGAAATTTGGTATGGCAATTAGAACTGAGAACCGGAAACCGAATCGAACCCGACTTAAAACGACTCAGACCTGAACAGAACTTGGCGGTTTTCAGGTCGGGTCTAGGTAATGAAAAATACAATAAAAACGGATAAAACTCTTCCTAAACTGACCGATCCGAAGAACTCGACCAAAAAACATTGAGATATATGTATTTTTAATGTTACTACACAACCGAAGCCGAACTGACCTGACCCAACCTTAAACAAAGCTCGAATCGGGCCTAGTCAGGATTTTGGAAATGTATGGTTTAGATATAACAAACCTTGATCCACATAGACCCAGGACCTATCAGGTCGGGTCCAGATTTATCGTATTAGGTCTAATTGCCACTCCTACGTGAAATTTAGGGGTCGGTTGGATTTACTTCGTCGTATTTTCGTCCAGCAAAGTCGGTTGATTTAGCAAAGCTGATTACATTATTTACTAAAAAAAATCCATGTTTTGTGGGCCATATATACTCTTTACATCCCTAACTACTCAATCATAAAAAGAGGGACATTTCTACCTATGTGTTCAAACAACAATTGTCAAATTTTTGTGGCTTCACTCTAATTTTTTGTTTTTTGTTTTTGTTTTTGAAACAAAATTTCCCTGAAGTTTGACTATCATAGTAATAATTATGAAAATTTTAAAACAAATGCTACCAAGTTCAAGTAAGGTTTTATATACTGAAGTTATAAAATATGTTCCACAATGTACTAAAACTAAATCAAACATATAAATGATATAATTGAGAAGTAAAACAAAATCAATGACAATCAGGAAAATCCAGATCAATTTCATTTGATACAGAAAAACTATTATAACATTTAATAGAGAAAATGAAAAGTAATTCTAATGAAAATACAAAGTAAAGAGAACCAGTAAAAGAAATCAAGCAGTAATTGTGTACTAATTTAACCAAATGTTTTTTTTTGTATTTTCCCAAATTTATATTAAATACGGTTGGGAGTCTAATTACAAATTAGTCAGAAGCTGAATTGAGCAACAATATGAAATTTATTGATGTTTTAGATAGTAATTAAATCTAATATTTTTGAAATATCAAGAACATAAATTAAATTAATAACCACAACAATCAATAGAGAAGTGAAAAATATTCTAATAGCAAATAAAGAGTACCCTAAAAGTCAATTTAGAGTGCTTGCAAAAAATATCCATGCAATGACATTAAGGTAAATATGTCCATATCTAATATCAGTATGTTGCCTAATTGTTTATAAAAATTATTGGTATTTTCTAGAAATTTAACCCCTCTCCACATCTCCCTATCTACAATCTTCAATTCACACATCAATGCCTATGATCAAATATGACAGTAATATATTTTGAGTGTATAATAAGGCCATTGTAGATTGTATATACGGATATTGTTCGAAGCTAAAGATAAATATGCATAATCAACGATTGTAATGTCTGCAACATACACATGTATTTTTATATGCAAATATAATCTAAAATATATGTATAGTCCAAATCAGATCAATTAGAACAAAAAATAATGAGGTGCAGTGTCAAAAATTATGTCGAATTTGGCAGTGGCCATAAATAAGATCAAATAAATTTTATTCCATGAGTCATAAATTAGATTAAAAATACACATATAATGTGGCTTTTTTTTGCACTTTTGACAGCCATAATTAGATTTTCTAGAGTTTCCCCATGATAATCAATGTTGCCCCCATAAAAAATCAAACAGAGCACCAAAAGGATGATACTACTAACATGTGAAGAAAAAAAAAAGACTTTTAGTCCATGCTAGAGAAAAAGGATTGCAAAAACATCCCAGTTGTAGCAATGTAATACGTGGAAGAAAATATTAATTTCGGTATGAGAATCAAACAACATATTAAAGCTTTAATTTAAAAAAAGTGGAAAATGAAGACATTCAGATTGGTATGGCTCTAGGATATAAGCCATCTGGGTTCCTTAAGAAGGAGATGAGTTGAATTCATTACTTGATAAGTCAAATGATTAAACAAAGAGATAGATAGGAAGTAATAGATCCATAGGAATGAAAAATGATTAGGGTCGTTTCTGCAGGCAAATAAGATTAATAGCTGACGAAGATTATCACTATTGAGATTGAGTTCGAGGGATAAATGAATGGATGTTGCAATTTTGTCGAATAATTTGGGAAGAAAGCATAACAACCCACGCTTTTCTAGATCCTAATTTCAACAAAAATTGAAACCCAAATCCGCTCGAGCATAGATCATATTGATTCGGTACCAGCAATGATGAGCATAAGCATAATTAGAACATTATAAAATAGACTCACATCCAAAACAAGAGAGCATAATGAGTATTGACTATGGTTGTTACCTTGAAACCAAGTCGCTATCCCAATATTAGGCAAGAGAAAACAAGAAATAAAACTGAAAATATCCACCTACAAGGACCTATTTCCTTTAATGCTATAATGTATTCCATGACATTATTTCTGACCCTACGTATGACTTGTAGCTGTACTTGTACTTTTGAGTTAAGTATAGACATGTCTTCAAAGTATGAAAACTATGATTTTTTAAAACGCTTATCCAATTAAGATAAACGTAAGGAGATGATTTGCAAACATGGAAGTAAAGAGGTTTTGTGAATATGCTTATTAATTGGAATAAGTACATGGAATCGATTTGTAAGAATCGATGAAATGATTTTAATGAAGAATTAAATTAAAAAAGGCTAAAGCTGTTGATATACTTGACCGTATGATTGGTTGATAGTTAAATAACCGACTATCGCCTAAATTCCCTTTTTTAAATTATAACGTGTTGGTTTGAAGAACTAGGATAGAAATTGATATGAAACCACTTTGAACTGGCGTTGCGTTTGAACTGTTATGCCAATAACACAAAGATATGCTTGTATCTTTGAAGTGAAGATGTGGATCTTTGGGTGGAAACAACTGCTTGTCGATGTCCTGGTTAGCTCCCAAAGTTTATACTACATATGTATGGGAGTGGTCCTGATGGTTTGGAGATCTGCATGATACAAGGTTTCCTTATTACTAATCCTTAGTGTGATACTTGATAGGATGTGGTGAAAGATCTCTTTCTGTTTGTCTTGTTCCTGGACAACTTGTATGGATGAGTGTCTGACATTGCATTATTAGATCATGAATGTAGATTTCCACAAACATGCATCTGTTGGTGGTGGAGAAAGCAATTTCTCTTAGCTTAACACCCTTCTCTGAGACGTATGAGCTTGGAGGTTGTATTTTTGTGGAAGTAAATTAGTGATCGACGAATGGCATTGTGACGTCCAAAGCAAGTGAAGGATTGTCAGATGTAAGGTAATCATAGCCTCTTAGACTGAGAAATCGTTGTTGGTAAAAATAGGGGCACGCAGTGAGGTCAGTTTATATAGCTCCCATGAGGAGACGTTCGTCGCTCTCTAGATTTACTCATTATATGTCGAGTAAGTGGTGTATGAGGGCACCCATGGGTAATAGGTCGGCTACAACTGGGGCGATGACGTATTCAGGCAGTGCACTGACCGGTGAAAAGGTCTGTGTAACTATTATGGTCTTACCAGTTGGACGGATGAGAGTGGTCACTAGTACATCCTATCTATAAACATACTTTACGAAATTTTGTTATATACCTTGCCATCGTACGGAACCAATCCGAGTACAAACTAACAAGTTTCTACCCCATAAAAGGTGTGGAATTTAATTAGAAAGAATTGGCATATTTTTATAATTTACTTAGCTGGGTTTTATCCTAAGATAGGCATTATAATAATGTCACTTGATTTGATATAAATGTTTCGATTATTGTAAGGCAAAAACATGTGCCATGTTCATGTGTGGTCGTGCCTTACGAGAGTTCTATTCATTCAAAATATTTTCTGAAATTAAGCAAGATTCTAGTGATGTGAGTTTTCTCACTGTAAGACACTAGACTGATTCGGAAGCTTCTTTCCTTGGGTCAGACCGAGTATATTTTCAGGATAGCTTTGGTGTTTCTTGGAGCTCAGGAGAGGAGTTCGAGTTGAGACGTATTGGCATATTTCCTATACTATATATTTTTCTTCTATGATATGATGATTAATGTTGTATTTCCATTGTGTTATGCATTATTTATATCAGTATTTGTGAGGACGGATTATTATGACTGTTCAAGCTGATTATGTCTTGTACTCTAATATTGTATGTTTGTATATATGTAGGGAGTATATATATATATATTTCACTCTTTTATGAAAATTAAAAGAGTGTTTTTATATTATAATTTCTCAATCCGATGGGAGATTCTGTATCTACTTTGATTCTGATATTGTTGTATTCTTTTTCCTTCTATTCTAAACCTTCTTTCTTTTTCTTGCCATCTAATTTATTTCTTAAGCGTCTAGCTCGGGCGTTTTCCCTTCGATCGGCAAGGTGGAAGGTAAGCGTTAGAGTGGGTCTTTTCATTTGCGCCCTAACCTAGTCTTATTTTTTTTGATCTCTTACGACCGTTGTACCACATAAACATTTTCAGTCTTTCTAAAACCATCAAATCCTGTATGAAATGGAAGGTGGTCGAAATTTGTCCTAGTTGTTAATCTTTTTTTCCTTTTATTCTTAGCCCAATCCTAGATCTGAGCCCAACCGATTGACCCAGTTCCAGACTAAGTAGTGATATTAATAGTATCATGATAGATTTGGCTCTTTTTCTTTTTATTGTGATTTTCTGTTCTTTTATTATCATAATAAACTACTTACTTTTCTGTGTCTTATGAATCATAATACCTGTCATAATTCACTATAAATTTATGTAAATCAACATAATTTAGTCTAATTCCTACTTTTATGAATCTGAAATTTTAACATGTATTTATAGTAAACATGGTTCCTTTTTAATTAATCCATAGTTGAGAAGTTTTGTGCTATTATTCTATTCTCAATCGAAAAAAAGAGTAATAAAAACTGTATATGTAAACAAATGCTTATAGCTCTAAGAAAAAAGTAAATAATTGTAAAATGACTAAAATAATTGATATAAATAACTTCTTAGAAAAAAGGCTGGAAAAACTTACGAAAAGAACAAAAAACACTTATTGAACTTATATAAAAGAAATGGTAAGAACTATTTAATGAACTTAAATAATTAAAAGAAACTGTAAGAAAAAGAGTAAAATAAAATTATTTAAAACACCTAAACTTTAAACTACTTATGATCTAAATAATTATTGTATTCATCTGTGGTCCTAGGCTCTTTCTCCGTAGCTGTGGCAGATCCCGCCACTAAGTAAATTATAAAATACATTATTTTATAAACCTTTTCAAAAAAAAAATTAGATCAGGTCCTTCTTAGAAGAGAGAACCCATAGAGGGGTAAAGATTGGGTTGTAAAGAAATAGCCCAGTCTAGGAGTCCATTTATAGTGTAGCTTAGGGATCTAAGAACGTTGGATTTCTAGATTCAGGCCAGTCACGTCACTGAATGTATATGGTCTATCAGATTTCAAATCTCACGCACTAGAGTTAGCCACGTAGGTCAGAAATTAAAATCTCATTATTCGCTATGTAATTGGCGAATTTTCGCCCAGGCACTTTTACGGGTCGAACCAAGCATTTTTTTTCTACGATATCTTTTTCGTTCTAGCTGTGATTCTTAAAAACATATATGCAAATTGATCAGAAAATCATTATGAACACAATGGTGCAACTTCTGCAGCTAAATTATGATAATTGTATAAACTTTTTTATTATGTAGTTAATTACTATGACCTAAATTTTGGGGTGCTACATTCTCCCTCCATAAAGGACTTCGTCCCTGAAATCTCCAAGGACAGTAGAATGAGATAAGTATTTTTAACCAAAATAACTACAACCATCTACACAAACATCATCCAGTAGCATACATTACCTTTAAATTTTTTAATGTAGTTCGTATAATTATGCAATAGTGTATTGTGTATGTCTATAATTAACGCAAAAGGTTAGGTGGTCTATTGATTCAGTTGACCTCCTTTTTATGCAAATATGCTCATGTCATTTATCCAAATGAATGAAAGTTTCATAATGATAACTTATAGTTCTACATGCTTGTTACAATCATCATCCATATGCAATCAATCATACGCTAGTCACCCACTTTTATAGCCATGGAATTAAAATAAAAATGATCAAACATCCATATGCAATATGTATGCATATCCTATTTACTCGATCTCTAATCATGTTTAATTTGTGTTATGCATGCATTTCATCCACTGGCAAACACTTACAACCACTTGTGTAGATTATACATAACATGTTCTATTAACATGTTTACAGTCACTCCTATCATTCGTAGATTTTTATCCTAAGATTCTCTAAGGATACGAAAGAAACTATTCGAAGATAAAGGTAGAATGGTTAAAACCTTACCATAAAAAAGAAAGGGATAAGAGATATGCATTTTCTCTTCTGCCTCCCATGTAGCTTCATATGCACCATATCCCCACTGAATCTTAACAATTATTACTTCCTTGTTTCTGAGCATCGTTATTTCATGACTAAGAATCCATGCAGGCATATGTCGAACAGATGCCTCTCGCTCAAACTCTACCTTCTCAAGTAGACTAGGCTCGACAACTTCAGCTGTTCGCTAGTGTGAGACATGAAATATGTCCTGATCTCTCGAAAGTCCCTCAGGTAAATCTCTATGCCATCTCCCCAACTCTGGCTATAATGGGGAATGGTCCTACAAATCTGGGGGCAAGCTTCCTTACTGAACCAAACCTCACAACATTCCTAAGCGGTATAGTTTCACGAAAACCAAATCTCCAACATCGAATTTCGAGTATGTCCTCCTATCGGCATATTATTTTTGCCGGTTTTATGTCGTCTTCGTCCTTTTTCTTATTAGGTTAATCTTCTTTGTAGTCTCTCTCACCATATCTGGTGTGCAATTTGTCAGTCATCTCCCACCAACACGAGGGTGATCCACATGGTCGTCCATATACAACCTCAAAAAGAGTCATCCCTATACTCATCTAGAAGTTGTTATTGTAGGCTATTTCTATAAAGGTGGTGCTCCTCCCAAGTTCCTTCGAAGTCTAGGATACACAATCTCAATAAATCATCAAGGATCCTATTCACACTCTCAGTCTGTCTAGCAATCTGAGAGTGATAGTCGTACTTAACCTGGGATGAGTTCTTAACAAGCTTCTCCAAAACTCGCTGGTGAAAATAGAATCCTTATTGCTCACAATGATGATACATATACCATGGATCGAATAATCTCTTTGACGTATAATGAAGCTAACCAAGATGTCATCCTCTTCTCTTGATTAGAATGAAGTGGGCACTTTTTGTAAATCTATCCACCACTACCTAATATATTACTAATGCTCTTCTGAGATTGGGGCAACCCATCGATGAAATCCATGTATATGCTCTCCTACTTCCATTGTAGATCATTTAATGGCTGAAGCAACCCATTAGGTTTCCTTTTCTCTGCCTTTACTTTTTGATATACCAAGGACTTGGATGCATATTCAGCTACGTCCTTCTTTATACCGTTCCAATCAAATACACTCTTTATGTCCCTATCCATTTTTTCATCGCCCAGATGAATCATCATCCGAGAGTGATGTGCCTTAACTAGCACTGCACTCACTATGTCACCAACGTAGGGAAACAAAGCCTTCCATCTCTTTCTAGCCACCCACTATCATATTTTGGAGTAACATTGGAGATGCCTGGAGGTTTCCCTTACCCAATTCTCTCAAAAACATCTGCTAGCTCTAAATTCTCTCACTGCCTCGAGCCAATACGATCTTTGAGAGTAGAATAAATTTCTAGTGATGCCAAAAATCCAAGGTAAATTCTGTTGAAGGCTTCAAATCAAATGTAGAAATAAATCTAGGCTCTTTCTTTCCACAAACATTAGGCTAAGGTCATCCCTCTTCCTACTAAGCGCGTCAACAACTACATTACCTTTTCTAGGGATATAAGCGACCTCAAAATCATATGCCATAAGGAACTCCATCTAAGAAGTTGTCTGAGGTTCAAATCTTTTTGAGAAAATAGGTACTTCAGCGATTTTTAGTGTGTAGAGCTCGAACCTCTCTCTTAATAAATAATGTTTCTATTGCTTGAGAGTAAAAATTATAGCCGCCAACTCTAGATCATGGGTAAGGTTCAGATGTCTACTACAGTAGCACACTACCCTCCCCTTATGCATCAATGCCTCTTCAAGGCTAGTACCACATGCATCATTGTATAGGGTAAAAGGCTCAACTCCATTAGGTAATACCAACATTAACACACTAGTAAGCACCCGCTTAAGAACCGTGAAGGAATCCTCACAAGTTACGTCCCATACAAATGCTAAGTTCTTCTTAGTCAAACGAATAAGCGATGCTGATATCTTGGAAAAATCTCTAATGAACTTCCTATAGTATATTTCCAACCCTAAAAAGCTTCTTACTTCGATGGAATTGTTGGGGGCCTTCTAGTCTTAAACTGATATTACATTAGCGGGATCCACCACTAGCCCTTCTTTTGAGACCATATGCCCCAAGAATCACACCTCATTTTGCCAAAAGTGGCACATCAAAAACATATCTTTTAACTTATGCTTTCTAAGGATGCCAAGAACCTCTTCAAGATGAACCGCATGCTCTTCTGTACTCTTAGGGAACACAAGAATGTCATATACGAATACCTCAAATTTAGCGGAAAACTCAACTCATTAAATTAGAAAAATTTGTTGGGGCATTGGTCAGGTCAAACGGCATAGTTAACCATTCGAAAAATCCATCTGGTGTCCTGAATGCTATCTTGTCAATGCTATCATCAATAGTTCGGAGCTGATGAAACGCGATATCTAAGTCTAGATGAGAAAACACGGAGGTGCCAACTAATTGGTCGAATAGACCTTCAATCCTAGTGAACGGGAAATGATTCTTCTTCGTGAGCTTATCTAGCTCTCCGTAATTGACGCAAAGCAGGAGGGAACCATCCACCTTTGTAGAAATTACAACTGGCGCCTCTACTCTGAAATGCCATGTCGAATAAAACCGTTATCTAGAAACTCATAAATCTTCATACTCAACTCCTTCCTCTCTATAGACGCCATATGGCGAACTGAAAATGCTACAAGCTTGGCATTATCACTCAAGTAGATCTGGAAGTCGATCTCTCGCTTAGCAGTAAACCCCTAACCTCCTCCAAGAAGTTTTGGAACTCTCTCACTACTGGAACGAGATCCACATCAGCTAAAGATGGATCGTGGGAATAAAGAAAGAAAGCATAACTGACCATTGTGGGTCATAAGATATCTCTAGAGCGCCCACTACAATTTTCTAATCTGATAACTCTCTTCTTAAAGTCTAGTATAGCTACGATGCTAGCCAATCCATCCGAAATATCATCCCATACCCATAATATTCCAGAATATATGCGTCACACTCAAACTCAATGCCTAATATGAAAATCCTCAAACTCCTACAAATCTTAGATAAGTATGTCGATCCTCCTATGGGGTTTGAGACTACGATCGGGTCTGAAACTAATGATATGCTCAAGTGCAAACGATCAACTAAAGAGAGGAAGTAAAGGACTGTGATGCTCCCGAATCAAGAAGTGCTTAAACAGGAAAATCAGAAAGAGTAATCAAATATTCCACTGAGATATTCCTACCTCTACCTTGCCCACCACTCGATGGTGTTATGTCTACTGCTTGAATTTACGCAACTTGTGCCCTAGCTCTCTATGTTCATTACCATTATGAGGGCATGCTAGGCTAAGATATCTAGCCTGACCGCAATTGTAGCACTTGCCTCCCATATCCTTCTTTCCCTCTTGAACATAGTTTCCCATCAAACCATGTTTATGGCTCTTAAGATCTTTAAGAATCTGACATTTCTATGGATCGCTACCTTTCTTCTCTTCCTTCTTATCCTTCCACCATTTCTTCTTGGTATCAACTGCCTTTGGAACCTCTTTTGGTTTCTTGACTTCTCACTACTGACATCTGATATCAAAGCCATCTCTACTAAAGACTTGAAGGTGGCTCCCATTGGCACATGAGTTAATGTCAACCCTTGGAGGGGTTGGTTCAAGCCCTTCATAAAACTTAACACCATTCTTATGGGGTGTATTCAGCAAATCTAACCCAAACCGTGATAGCTCATTGAATTGGTTGATGTGTTACTTGATGGATAAGTCTCCCTATTTCAACTGAATAAACCTTTCCAATTGTACTCCTTCCTCTGCTTGAGATAAGGACTACCTCTTGAACCTTTCCTTGAACCAATCCAAATCCATAGCTCCAGCTTTGGCATCCATGACTTCCCATCAATAGGAAGCCTTCTCTTTTAGTTGCCATGCGACAAGTTAAACTCTATATCGATATACGAGTCTTATAAGGCCAAAAATCCTCTCTATGTTGTGTAGCCATATCCAAGCCACAACAAAAGCCTCATCCCTTAAGAATGTCTTGCCACCAAGGCTAGATAAATCCTTGCGCAAAGTCTAGGGAAATCAAGTATCGTGGGTGGTTGAGCTGGGGCTTATTTGATCACAGAGGCTAAAAGTATACAAGGCATGTAAAATAGGTACAACATAAACATAAAGAAAACATAGCTTATTATTTATTTCAGAAAATATCCTTCATCTTAGAAAGTCAACATCAAAACATAATAATATTATGTCATAAACACGTGTCTCACTCATCCTCGCTAGAAAATCAGGTACATAGCATAAAATCCCGTCTCAAGTAAGTAGACACCAACCAACTGACAATTATAAAAGGAAAAGAGAAACGTCGGGAATGAACTCCAATAAGCTGCTCCTCCAAAAAATCCGAAATAATCAAGGTCAACCCTATGAGCCTAAAGAGGAATAAAGGAAAGGAAGAGGAGTAGGTCAAACATAAATCCTAGTGAATTAAAGTAATTACTAGCATGGTAAGAAAGGTAAAAGGATGAACTTGATGATAGTTCTGTGTATGTGCACAAATAAGATGGTTTCTAATAGTAAATATTCTTGAAACTTAATATTTTCTTTGATTGTTTGCAATTTACTATTTTGAATTCTTTTGATTTGAATTAGTTTTCCTAATTTTACCATTTGACCGGCTCTTACCCTCTTCTTATGGTAATGTGCCATTAATAGGTTTTACCTACTAGCAAAAAGACACGTAAACTAGCACATGTCATAGTAATTCCTGGCCGAAGTCTGAACCTCATAAAACACAAGATGCCTTACTAATAAAACTTTATTGACCTTTCATATTGTTGTTCTACCTATGCGTGCGCTATTTTCCTGAAATCATCAGATCATGTCTAAAAGGTAAGGTGGTCGGACGGGTCATAATAAACAAACTGTGGTTTTGCATCCTAAGCCAATCTTATTCTTTTGACCTCTTACAACCGTTGTTCCACCTAATTGTGCCCAATCTTCCTGAGATCATCATATCCTTTTTGAAATGGGAGGTGGTCGGAATGGGTTCTAACTACTGATCTATGTTTTTCTTTTATTTTTAGCACATTCTAAAATTTAAGCCAAACCTAATGACCTAGTTCCTGATTGAGTAATGAAATTACTAGTATAATTATAGGTTTTGTTCCTTTTCTTCTTGTTATAATTTTTATATTCTTTTATTATCACAATAATTTGCTTACTTTTCTGCGTATTTTGAATTATAATACTAGCCATAATTCACTGCAAACCTCTGTAAATCTGCATAATTTAGTCTAATTCCTTTTTATTGTAAATCTACAATTTCTACATGTATTTACCATAAACTTAGTTCCTTTTTAATTAATCCATATGTACAAAATTTTGTGCTGTTATTCTATTTCCACGCGCAAAAAGAGGAATTAAAACTGTATTTGTAAACTAACGCTTACAGCTCTAAAAAAATGTAAAAAATCGCAAAAAGACTGAAATAACTAATAGATATAACTACTAAGCAAAAAGACTGGAAAATTTTACAGAGAGGAACAAAAAGTTACTTATAAAACTTAAATAAAAGAAACTATAGAAAAATACCTACAGAACTTAAATAAAAGAAACTGTAGGAAAAACAGTAAGCTACTTACAGAAAATAAATACTAAAAAATACTAGAAAAACTGTAAGTAAAAATGTAAAATAAAACTACTAAAACCCCTAAACTTTTAAACTACTTATAATCTAAATAATATTTTACTCACACGTGGTCTTAAGCTCTTTCTTGGTGGTTGCTGCAGATTCCGCCTCTAAGTGGATTATATAAATATTTAATTTATAAACATTTTCATTAGAAAAATTTAGGTCAGGCCCATCTCATAAGAGGCATCCCTGAAAGGGGAAAAGATTGTGTTGTAATGGAATAGCTTGGTCTAAGAGTCTATTTATAGTGTAGTCTGGAAATCTCAGACCATTGGATTTTTAGATTCAATCGAAGTCAGCCAAGTCACTGAAAGAATATGGTCCATCAGTTCTCAAATCTCACGCACCAAAATTGGCCAACGAAAAATTAAAATCTCCTACTTCACTACGTACCCGGGCGAATTTTTTCGCATGCACTTTTGCATGTTGAGCAATAGGTCGATCTAGGGATCGACCCGAGCATATTTCTTTTTTAACTTGTTTCCACGATATGATTTTCGTTTCAACTTTGATTCTTATAAACATCATAAGCAAATTGATCGGAAAATCGCCACGGACATGATGGTGCAACTTCGGTAGCTAAATTCTGATAATTGTATGAACTTATCTTATTATTTAATTAATTACTGTGACTTAAAACTTGGGTTTGTTACAAAAATCCTAATATTTGATGTAAGTCAACTTAGATTAGCCACTCTAAACCTTGCATCTCTCTTTATTATAACACATTTTACTTCCTCATTTTACATTTATTTTTTTTAGTAGATTTTCTAGTAAGTGACCATCGCTAGTCTCAATTTTTAACCAACATCGTCATTAATGAAAGTTTATTTGTGTAAATTCGGTTTCAAATTTTACTTTCGAATTTAATACATTTAAAATCCTTATGCAAATTGTATTCTAAATTACACCCATATTTTTTATTTTGATGAAAACGGTCATTTTCTTCTTAAGAAATAAATCTGAATACAAATTTCATGTTTCTATGATTAATTTTAAAAAAAATACAAATATTTCATGCCTCCTCTTTAAATATTTGCACCTCGAATATCCAAACATGTTTAAAATAGTTTTTTTAATAAACTGATTTCGAAGAAACTGATATTTTACTAAAGTTCACATTTTACTTTCACTCGTTTTATTAGTTCTAATTTCTCAACTTTCTTTCATCACCGAACCGGGGTGATGAAGCGACGACGATCGTGAACTCTTTTGAAGACCGGTTCCAATTCGACCAAAACCTAAAGCGACCCGAACTTCCCCGGTCTCCGAAGAGGAGAGAAAGAACGAATTACTGTGAGGACAAGACAAATCAGAATGTAGACGGAAGAACATTTTATTGTTAATTACAACAATTCCATCAGATACAAGAATATACAGAGCATAAATGAATAAATATTACACTGAAAATATCAGAGATTACAATACCTTGCATAGCAACGGGGAAAAAATACAAAATATAACTAGAAGAGATATACGGATACAAAGCTTTTCGGATATCGTTCCAGCTGTAAACCAGGTTCCTGCGAAAATAAATCTGCAAAATCAAAACTACTAGCTGCCCGTGTCAAAATAAGGGCACCCAGAGTTTAGGTTAAAACAATAAACTCCAGGTCAGTCATGGGACTGGTGTGAGAACTAAAACAGTTATAAATCTTTATTTTAAAGTTAGGTAAATCAAGGGACCACGCCGTATAACACGGAACGGGTTTCCTCCCAAGAATACCAGTGCATCAAACAAACAGCGCAATGATAAATAAAGAAAAATGAAGCTATTATAAGACCCAGGTCCCATCACACAATGCAACGCAAGCCGGAGGATAGGGTTTTTACCTTATAATAGCCAAGAATGCTTGATACGTTTAAAACAAATCATTTGATACTATTATAAGTGCATAGTGTATACAACAACTTCAAATCATAAGTATCAATCATAGACGGCATAAGCGCCCCATCCCACTATGTCGCCATACTAGGTTCTACAAACAAAACCGCAAATGTCACGTATTTGGAAATTGGATTTCCATCTATGAACCGAGGCTAGGGATCGTCCTCTACCGATTCGAGACAATCTAGCCTACCATGTCTCAGGATCAGAACGCATCGACCCTTGGAGCGACAGGGCAGGTCCACCGATGTGGATTAAAATGCCTGAAGACTACGTTTCCCCGCCCTTTGGGGCGCAAATGAGCCATCAAATGACTCCATCGGACCCGGATTGTCCGATCAAACCGAGGTGCCTCACAACAGCAACAACTACACAGGTGAAAAGTATATAAATGTCAGGGCTGGTAGGTCACTGACACCACCCTAGCTAGAAAGAAACGCATGCCCTCCTTGAGGTCCTCTTCCGTTTCTGGTTCACAACCGGGGTGTGAGGCTCGCGAATTCACGTTACACAAAGCTATGCCACACAGGCGGTGCTTTGATCATCAACCACAAGACTTTGCTTTTCAACAGAAGCCTTGATCATTTGCCACTTAGGCATGCCACACAGGCAATTCACTCTATGCGTTTGATATCCATCAGTATATAACCCCTTAGCTCGTACGTCTCAGAGAAGGGCGTTAAGCAAGAGAATAAACTCTCCGTCGCCAAATAGATATATATTTAATAGAAATCAACCACACAGACTAAAATCCAATGTCAGACACACAGTCCATTTACAAGTTCGTTCTGGGTCTGAACGAAACCGGAGGCACCTAGTACCCGCATATCCATCGATCTCCAAGTATGTCTGGACGATCACCAACTTTTTCCATCTTCTTGGGTGTACATCCCTATCAAGATCATCAGTAATCACCCAAACGACGTGAAGACCTCCGGTCTTCGACCACCGTCTTCATCTTCGACACCACGTCGAATTAGTTATTCAAAATGGGATAAACCCTGTCTTTCTGAACAACTCGCGTATATATAATAAAAGTGTTACACAAACACAACATACGCCTCATTCCACTTCAGAATATTCTTTTTATTCAAATATTCTTATATTTTGGGAAAGGTTCCCATTAATTTTATCAAAGATAAATTCTTTAAATTTATTCTTTAATCTCTTTTGAATATAAATTCAAACTAGTGGGGATTAGCGAATCACACCAGAATAATCATTTATTTTATTTCCCAATCCCCACCTATTCATCTCATGAAGTAAAACTGGTAATACTTCACATCTAACACCACGGTGTTATCGGTAAATTCAACTACCATTTCACGTTTAAATCTAATTAAAGATTTAACTATCGCCTGGAGCAAAACTGGTGATACTCCATTCTCGATCATTTCAATCTAATTAAAGATTCATTAAAACTCCACTTAGTTTTAATCTTCACAGAAATCAATATCCTATCTTTAACTGGGTTAAAGAACCAATGTCATTTAAAACACGACCCACAATAAACCCAAAATCACATTCATTAATTATCGGGTTAAAGAACAAGTGTTATTTAAAACACTGTTCACGATAAACCCAAAAATCAATACCAATTCAATTCCAATTAAATATCATTTAATTGGTACACTTCATTAAATCTAAATAAAAAGATTTAATATTTTTCTCAACTGGGCTTAAGAACAGTGTTAATGAAGACATCATTCACGACAAACCCAAATCACATTTGATATTAAATACAAGGCCCTGAATAGAAAATATATCGGCTTATATTCAACATCAAATTCTACGACCAACAAATATCGTATTGGAAATAACGATATATATATATATATATATATATATATATATATATATATATATATATATATCTTTCAAATTTCCATAACAATATCTGTATCACCACGAAATCCAACATCGAAATATTCCGAAGACAATTTCGATTCAAATCCGTTCCAATTCATTTATTGGAAGTTCTGGTAATATTTCAAAACCATTTCAAACTTACTTTATTTATTTTTAAAAAATAAATAAATTACTATTCTAGTTCAAAACTAGTTCATTTCGATAAAAATCTATTTTTAACTTTTCAAATATGGTGTTTTTCATCCCAATTCTTTCTAAATCATTTCTTATGATTTTACAAAAATTATTACTATTTTTAATAATTTTATCAAGGCCCGTACAGTCGATTTCCATCAATGGCCATCGAACTGCACTTACAGCGACTTTTTTCAAATTTGATTTGGACGTATCTCCAAATCCAACCGTTAGATTTCAAATTTCTAATATTCGTTAGAAAGCTATTTTCGATACGAACCCAACGGTTTTGGTTTTAGGAGAATCCGACGGTCGGATCTCCCGTAATGTCCGTTCGAAGTCAATGGTCGAAATTCGCGAACTGCCGCGGCGCGTTCTATTCAGGCCATTATATTATATATATAATATACACTTCGTCGATTTCCATTCAAAACGTGCTTTATAAATCGTTTTAAATCCATTTTCAAAACGGTTTCAACTTCATACTCAATTTCAAATCAAAATTGAATATTCCAATATAAATTCGTTTTAAATTCATTTCAAATTGATTTCAAATTGATTTCAATTCAATTTCAATTTAATTCGAAGGCAATTCCTTTCAATTTCAATTCGAATTCAATTCTATTCAATTTCAATTCGAATTCATTTCTATTCAATTTAATTCGAATTTCAATTCTTTTCAATATAATTTCAGATTTTGAAATCACTTTCGATATTCATTATAAAATGAATGAAATCGATATAAATATCGTTCACGTCAAAATGGCGTCAATCTAATCAACACGGCTTCATATGTTTCTATTTTCAAATATTCTATTTCAAATATTTCTATTTCAAATATTTCTATTCAAATATTTATTTTTCAAATATTTCTATTCAAATATTTCTATTCCAATATTTCTTTTTCAAATATTTCTTTTTCAAATATTTCTATTCAAATATTTCTTTTTCAAAACTGGAATGAGGCCCAATCAATTACCCTATTGTAACAACCCGTATTTTCAATAACCTGTTATAACATAAATCGAGGTAGAATTTAATTTATAAATCTGAATCAAGGGAAACGGGCTGTGCCATTGCGTTCGTCTCGGAAAAATACGCGAAATAGAGTCCGAGTTTTCGAAAATCGGAGTCTGTATGACCCGATTAAGGCCCAACGAAGTTTTCAGAAAATTTCAAAGTAAAAATAGATTTCAAATTCAAGTTTGAATTTGGAAATTAGGGCAGTTGGGCGCAGGCGGGAAATTTCCCGCCAGACCACCCATGTCGACAGCCCTGTCGACTGCCTAGTCGACATGGTTAGGCCCAAGTCGACAGCCCTGTCGACTTGGGTGTCGACTTGGTTCAGCCGGGCAGTTTTGCCTGGTGCACCATTTTGGGGTTTTGGTTAGGTTTTGGGGCCAGATTCGGTTTTAAGGGCTGAGATTGGAATTAGGGTTTAATCCTAAGGTTGAAACTAATCCTAATCTCTATAAATAAGCCACTAACCTAACCCTAAATCATCATTATTCAACCCTACAACTAAACTATGGCAAAATCATTCCTCTTATGGCCTCCACTCTCTTCATAAAATTCTAAGTTATTTCTATGAGAGATTTTCCATGCATACAAGTGTTTTCAAGCTTGTATGAGCATCATTAGCTTGCATTCAAGTCAAGTTTCCATATTTACATCATAAAGCAAGAGTTTTGATTCATTTTGGCTCAAGGGTTTTTCTATTGGATCTTGCATTTTGGGTTTATTTGATTACATAAGGGCTTTGTCTCAATCTATATATATTTTTGTGTCTTCATAAGCATTGTAAGCCCTTTTCTACTTTCATATTTAAACTCTAAAGTTAAATGAATGATGCAAGTTTGGCTGATCATTATGATATGCAAGTTTGCCATGATATGCAAGTTTACTATGTCATGTTATGCAAGTATGATATGTTATGATATGCAAGTTTGCCATATTATGTTATGCAAGTTTGCCATGTTATGATATGCAAGTTGTCATGTTATGTATGCAAGTTTGGGTGGATCATTTTACTCATGTTATCATGTTATGCAAGCTTACCTTGAGTATATGAACATAAAGCTTCAAGCTTTAAGCTAAAGGTTGCATTTTGGCAACATGTAAGTTATCATATCTCTTATGATAACTTGCATGTGAGGCTAAATGCGAACTTATGGCCATTTCTACATGTCATTTATCACCATGTATCACCAATATGCTAAGTTTGGTTTTATGCATGCTTTTGAGGCCTAAAAATGTAATATGCAAGTATATGAACATATGTGCATTTCATATGCCACCATGATTAAACTTGTGGCTTCAACACCTTTATGTCATGATTATGCCAAGTTCCCTCTTTCTATCCTTTATGCGCTATTGCGATATGTAAGCGATGGGATTGCGTTTGGGGTTGGGTAAACTTAAAAGACATAAAAACATAAGATTGGGAATTTACCTATTAAGTTAGGTCTACCCATTGGGAATTTACCTATTAATTTAGGTCTACCCAAATGCTTGAAAACTTGTAATATGTTTTGTAAACATAATGGACATGACACTTAGAAAATATAAGTGTGACCAACTCGAGGTTGGGTTGAGTTTGTAGCGTAAACCTACCCGGAACCGACCGGCTTAACTAGTTGCTACAAACTATAGGACCCAATGTGAGAAGTTGGTCATGTTGTACCTTGAACCCGAGGTTAGACCAAGTTGTGGTGTAAAGCTACCCGGACCCGCCCGGCTTAACTAGTAACCACAACAAGGTCTAATGTGAGAGGTTAAGGCACATTAAATTAATTAATGCCTCATGATTAGGGTTAAGTCATGGTCCACTTAATACTTAACCAATTTGGGCTTGGTGGATTAATCGGGGTTAAGTCGTGAACCCATCGTTACACTTAACCAAGTTAATCCATGATTAGTAAAAGGGTTAAACCGTACTTAACCCACTAGAAAATCCTAGCAATGGGGGTCCACTCCAGCAGTAATCCCAAGTTTCTATCATTAAGACCCTAGGGACTAGGCTAGGGCGGGGCACGATTACTGGACTGGTATAAGTGACCAAAACGACGGTCGAGTGGTACGCCGATGTAGTTCCGGACGGACTATGGTCGTGCACGTAGTCCGTATTTGGAGAAGTCAAGCATGGGTACCAGTAGATCGAGACTGTGCACTCATGTTTATGGTGTCCGGGGTTGACACCCTAGGGCTTGATACACCCGAAGGGTGGACCCGGCACAGTCCGACTACAATTATGTTTGGGCCGTATTGACACCAACACGTGACGAGTTAGGCTTAGGGAGCCGATCAATTAGACCGTTTGGTTGGACCTCGTATTAGGGTCATTTCATGTTATTGGGTCAAAGCTTGGGCCAAGGGATCAATACTTGTTTATTCAAATCATGTTAGTTTGCTAGTACACCTGTGGTACAAAAACCTTAAACCTGATTATGCGATGACACCTTTATCTACCTTGTTAGTTAATCATCATGCTAGTATGTTGTTATCCTTATGTTCATCCCTACTTCTCATGCTAGTTAACTTTATCAGTTTACATTGATTGTAGTAGGGCTTACTCAGTCTTTTTGACTGACCTGTTTTTCTTTCGCCTCTTTTCTTCCGTTTCCCCCCCCCAGGTTCTCAGGGTGGGAATATTGGAGCTTAGCTTGGATTTCTGATCGCTTGCTTGTGGGATTTTAGCTCATGTACGGTCTTGACATGAAGCTAGCTATGGTTATCACTTATTTTGGGGATAGTAC
The DNA here is from genome assembly GCA_030737875.1 of Allium sativum. Classification (NCBI taxonomy): domain Eukaryota; kingdom Viridiplantae; phylum Streptophyta; class Magnoliopsida; order Asparagales; family Amaryllidaceae; genus Allium; species Allium sativum. The sequence goes on from CM060910.1 coordinate 395,610,791, forward strand.
TTATGTATTTCAGTTTTTCAGTGATGTTGTTTTTATCTAGACTTGTGTATTTGGAAAGTTGACATTATGTTGTACCAGACTCGTTTTGAAATAGTTTGAAATCTTCGCTGTTTTACTTATCTTATTTACTCTGTTTACATATATACTTATGTTCTTGTTCTGCCTTGATATATCATTATGCATGTTTACCCGGTACAAACGCCCCTCCAAAGTCAGAGTGCTTGCAAGAGCCACCCTGGCGGAGGTGGGGTGTTACACCTATAATGTTAATTATATGGATTTTCTACAACACATGCATACATCAACAATGACAAATAATCAACCATTATCCAAAGTGCATTCTACACTGTATAAGCATCAATTATAAATATTCAACGCTTATAACAGTCTGTCAATCAAACAATCGACATACAACTAATTATTGGGATTAGTGTATGTCATATATCACCCCAATACCCGTGTGGGGTTTCAAACAATCAAACACAGATTTTATTTGTGCAGTTGGGCGATGTGTAAAATTTATCGTCCCAATCAATGTCAGTGAAATGTGTGTATATAAACAAATCATTCGATTTGTTTATTTTATTTCATTTCATATATACGTTAAAAATTCCATTTTTAACTATAAAATATTTTTAACAAAATTAATATTTTATTTCATTTCACATCACATCACACAATCAATTACACATCAAAATCAAACAAACAAGCATACAAGCCGTCCATGGTCTGTGGACGACGGGTGTCGGGTGCTACTAAACACCGTCTGCATCCTAGTATATATTTTAACTAGAAAATTAAATTAAAGGTGGGAGTTCTCACCGAATTGCTAATCCAACGCCACGACTCTTCTTAGGTAGAAATCTTCGTCGTTATTGCCTCTTGTCACTTTCTTCGCCCGTATTCTCTACATATGTAAAAATCGAATTTTTATCTTCACCTCATATATATGAAAATAAAATTTTTATCTTCACTTCGTTATAAAAATTATATTTTTATTTTGCTCTTCTCCTAACAAAGATTATATTTTTATTACTCTACTATAATAAAAATTATATTTTTACTATCATACCTATATAAAAATCATATTTTTAATATGCGACTAGTATAAAAATTATATTTTTACTGCTCCTTCACTTATAAAAGATTATATTCATATATCGCTACATGAATATAAAAGATATTATTCTTATCTTATCAAAAATTATATCTTTGACTTGTCAAAAATTATATTTTTAACTAGACAAAGATTATATCTTTAACTTCTTTAAAAAATCCCACTTTTCGTGTTGTAAAAATTTCACCTTTCGTTTTGTAAAAATTTCACCTTTTACATTGTAAAAAATTCCGCCTTTCTCATTATAAAAATTCCGCCTTTCTCATTATAAAATTATATCTTTTTACAAGTGAAAAATCCTTTCTTCTTGCAAATGAAAAATCGAATCTTTTTACTTTAACAAAATCAAATCTATTTTGCATATAAAAATCCATTCTTTTTCATTTTAAAGATCTAATCTTTTTACGAGGAAAAATCATTTCTTTTCATGTTTACACTAAAAAAAATTTAAACTTTAAGTATATAAAAATCTAGACTTTAACCATATAAAAATTGAGACTTTCATAAACTAAAGATCCTATATATATTTTTCAGAAATTAAAAATCAGAAAACTCACCAAAATTCAGGGTTTTTTTGTCGGAGGGGGTCCTCGGGGGTCGGTGGTGGTCAGCAGGCGAGGTGGGAGTCTCAGCAGGTCGGAGGGAGGTGGCGCAGGTCAGGGCAGGGGCGGTGGCGTGCTGCAGCTCGCGGTCTCGAATTGGGGGTTTAGGGTTCAAGCTTCGAACGCGGGGAAGAAGAGAAGCGAGGAGGAGAGAGGAAGGGGAAGAAGATCGGAGCGGCGTTGGTCTTGGAGGAGCGACGGCCGGTCACCGACCACGAAGGGGGCGCGAGATCGAGAGGCGCCGTGGTTTTTATTTATTTATTTCTGAAATGTGAATGAGAAGGGGGGGGGAGGAAAAGGTTATGCGGGTTTTATATTATTTAATTATTTTAAATTTCTTAAAAGCAACCTTTTTATTTCAACTCGAAATCGAACCCGCCGACTGTCGTACCTAGCATTTTACCCCCGTTCCGAACACAATGCGATATGTATCGTAGGCTAATTCAGCCGTTTCGATCAGTTTCTGTTGAATTTAAAATATAATTCTTTATATATTCAATTTAAACATACATTTCAATTTACCGGGGTCACATACGGACTCGAAAAATTCCCGAAAAATATTTTCTAGCTTCGTATTGACGATACAGTCCTATCAAAACTAGTTTCGTCGAATTCTGAGACCGTTGGAAAAATGGCCATTTTCCAGTCGATTAAAATCAACTGAAACTGGTCAAAAGCGTTTTCCTTTGCCACGCTCACCTATTAATTCGAAAAATTATGAAAATTGGAATCTAGCAATAACTTGACATCACGGATCCAATAAAAGTGGTTTCGTCGAAATTCGAAGTCATTTGCAAAATCTCCATTTTTAAGGGCCTGAATTCCATAGCGACTATTCAGAAATTTCAACTGGACATATCTTTTAATTCCCGCTATGAAATTTCGATTTTTCGGATTCGTTGGAAAGATATTCTCAATTAGTTTCCATTATTTTTGTTTCACTAAAATCTGGTTTATTTTGCACTCGGTACATTCAATTGAAAATTGAAATCGAATTATCGAACTACCGCGCCATTTTCAATTCCTTTTATAATTATATATAATTATTTATATTCTAGCGACGATTCAAACAAATATATACGTTCGAATTATATTCAAAATAAATTTCTCGTCGATATTATTTAAAATAATTCATTTTAAATAATCAAAATTCACTAAAATTGCCAAAATAAAAATTTTAAACTGGCCCAGATTTCCAGGTTATTACAATCTCCCCCACTTAAAACTTTTCGTCCCCGAAAAGGAACAAAGCCGAAAGTTGTTTTAAATACCAACTCAACTTTCATTATTTTGACTACGGCTTAAGTTCTTCAACTTTTCAGTTTCTAAGAACTTTTCAAATTTTTCAAAAATTTGGCTAACACCCTAAATTTTCGAAAAATTTCGCCATAACCTCCCCTGCACCGGGAGCCACGGGAAAATCCCTAAATTGCCATACAGACCCTCTGATCTCAAAAAGAAAAAGAAAAGGCCAATCGGCTCAGAAAATCATCATCACCCAAACAAAACGGTAAATTATAGTAAACATGTACCTATTTGTCGGGCAAACAATTTTATTCTTCTGCTCTAGCCTCCTTGCTATGACCTGTTCAATGTAAGTACAAGTATATGCAAGCAAATGCGATAAATTTTCAATACAACTCACTTTTTGATACAATTTGACTAAATGGTTTAAATTTTAATTAGTCAACCAATAATCAAACAACACAATCAGCAATCACTTAGTGAATTATCATTTGAAATTCATAACTTTGATATATAGTCAAAAATCAGATTTTTGATGCCAAATCACAACAATAGGCCCTATCTAATTTTGGTTCTCACACCAGTCAATAGAAAATATATAGAAATCTCACTTTCGTCACTCGAATATAAACACTGATGATGAGGCCTCATCATCAGAATCATCTCCGGGCGACTAGAGTGTGATTCTATATCTATCCAATATATTAAAATTTCGAACACACGTTTGCAAGACGTATATGCAAAATCTTTATATACTGGACCGTCCTAATCAATATGAAATAATCAAATACGAATAATTGATCTTAAATTTTCAAAACAAAATTTGTTTTCACTTTAAAAATATACTCTTCACACTCGTTCTAGGATACTACTGATTCTATCTCTAACGAGTCATTCCCATTGGATATTACTAACCCAATATCTGATGAATTCTTTCGTATGGTTCTAATGCATCTTGTTCTCTGAGCTTTGTAAACCAAAGCTCTGATACCAACTGAAGCGACCCGAACTTCTTCGGTCTCCGAAGAGGAGAGAAAGAACGAATTACTGTGAGAACAAGACAAATCAGAACGCAGACGGAAGAACATTTCATTGTTAATTACAACAATTCCATCAGATACAAAAATATACAGAGTATAAATGAATAAATATTACACTGAAAATATCAGAGATTACAATACCTTACATAGCAGCGGAAAAAAAATACAAAATATAACTAGAAGAGATATACGGATACAAAGCTTTTCGGATATCATTCCAGCTGTAAACCAGGTTCCTGCGAAAATAAATCTGCAAAACCAAAACTACTAGCTGCCCTTGTCAAAATAAGGGCACCCAGAGTTTAGGTTAAAACAATAAACTCCATGTCAGTCATGGGACTGGTGTGAGAACTAAAACAGTTATAAAACTTTATTTTAAAGTTAGGTAAATCAAGGGACCACGCAACACGGAACGAGTTTCCTCCCAAGAATACCAGTGCATCAAACAAACAGCGCAATGCTAAATAAAGAAAAATGAAGCTATTATAAGACCCAGGTCCCATCACACAATGCAACGCAAGCCGGAGGATAGGGTTTTTACCTTATAATAGCCAAGAATGCTTGATACGTTTAAAATAAATCATTTGATACTATTATAAGTGCATAGTGTATAAAACAACTTCAAATCATAAGTATCAATCATAGACGGCATAAGCGCCCCATCCCACTATGTCGCCATACTAGGTTCTACAAATAAAACCGCAAATGTCACGTATTTGGAAATTGGATTTCCATCTATGAACCGAGGCTAGGGATCGTCCTCTACCGATTCGAGACAATCTAGCCTACCATGTCTCAGGATCAGAACGCATCGACCCTTGGAGCGACAGGGCCGGTCCACCGATGTGGATTAAAATGCCTGAACACTACGTTTCCCCGCCCTTTGGGGCGCAAATGAGCCATCAAATGACTCCATCGGACCCAGATTGTCCGATCAAACCGAGGCGCCTCGCAACAGCAACAACCACACAGGTGAAAAGTATATAAATGTTAGGGCAGGTAGGTCACTGACACCACCCTAGCTAGAAAGAAACGCATGCCCTCCCTGAGGTCCTCTCCCGTTTCTGGTTCACAACCGGGGTGTGAGGCTCGCGAATTCACGTTACACAAAGCTATGCCACACAGGCGGTGCTTTGATCATCAACCACAAGACTTTGCTTTTCAAAAGAAGCCTTGATCATTTGCCACTTAGGCATGCCACACAGGCAATTCACTCTATGCGTTTGATATCCATCAGTATATAACCCCTGAGCTCGTACGTCTCAGAGAAGGGCGTTTAGCAAGAGAATAAATTCTCTGCCGCCAAACAGATATATATTTAATAAAAATCAACCACACAGACTAAAATCCAATGTCAGACACACAATCCATTTACAAGTTCGTTCTGGGTCTGAACGAAACCAGAGGCACCTAGTACCCCGCATATCCATCGATCTCTAAGTATGTCTGGACGATCACCAACTGTTTCCATCTTCTTGGGTGTACAGCCCAATCAAGATCATCAGTAATCACCCAAACGACGTGAAGACCTCGGGTCTTCGACCACCGTCTTCATCTTCGACACCTTTAGATCCATGACATGTATAATCTATGCAAGTTGGACATATGCAAGTTTCACCCCTTATTATGATTCATTTGGTCACATATACATGTTGTCATTATGATAATCTCTTTTATGCTATGAGTTAGGCTATTCGAGTCTAACATATATTTTGCGAATAAACGTTCAAACGTGGGGTAGGGGTAATATTAGGAATTAATAAATTGGGTGCAATTTTGTAAGATGTTGCATACCATGAATGAATGTCCATAATTGAGTCAATTATGGACATTGTTAAAAATTGGAAGTAATTAATAATTCAAGTAGGGAATTATTAAAATTGGGGGAAAGTGGATTATTATTAATAGTCAATGCTTAGGACACGAGGTTGGACCCGTTTGTGATGTAAACCTGCCCGGACCCGCCCGGCAAATCCAGTAGTCACAAATGTCGGCCCAATGTGAGAGGTCCTAGGCCCAAACTAAAGCATAACAGTTGTAAAGACACGAGGTTAGACTCTTTTATGGTGTAAGACTGCCCGGACCCGCCCGGCAAATCCAGCTGCCATAAATGCCAGTCTAATGTGAGAGGTCTTTATGAGGTTATGACCTTAATGAATTAAGAAATACTTAACCAGATAATCATGTAAGGTGGGACATGGGGGTTAAGTAGGTGCCTTGGGTGGCATGAGGAATCTGGTGGTTGCCTTTAGAGGCATTTGAAATACGATTAGACTTAACCAAACACACATGTAAATGAACATGACTAAGTGGGTTAAGTGGGATGGACTAATGGGGACAAGCTTAGGTGGAATGCTTGTGGTAAATAGTGGGGGCCCATTTCAACCAGTATCCCAAAACGTATCTTTGTGGGCTCGATCCAAGTCGAGGACGGGACACGCATACTGGGTTTGACTATAAGAGGCCAAAACAGGGAGCGGTGGCAACACAAGTCCAACGGGTTTCATATGCGTGTGTGGACCCGGGCTGGTAGGTAAGACGTTGTTGCATCGTGTAGGTATAAGCCGTGCATGTCCGTTGTATCAGGTTGCCACTTTAGGGGAGTGATACACCCCACTGTGGGGCCAGCACGGGTATCTACGAGTTAGGGAGCCGATCGAATAATGGGAAGTAGGGTACACCTAGTGGAGATAGGGGCAGGCGGCACCTATGTAGTCAGCTAGGGGTACGTAAAGCCATTGGGAAAGTTTCTAAGTGAAGCTAAGTGGGATGAATCTTTAGGGTGACTGGTGTGGTGCAGTATAGTGTTTATCCTTTAGTATTTAGGAGCGCCTATAACGTTGCCTTTAGCGATTGTCTATGTCCTTAATCTGCTCTTCATAGACATTTTCTTGTTTTCCAGCTTATGCCTTAGTCCAGTTATTTTGGTAATAGTATTGTAGAATTATCATATTCACCAGACTTTATGTCTGACCCCCTCTTTTCCATCCTTTTTCTCCCTTCAGGTCCGCAGGTTGGGCCAAGTTCTAGTGGAGTCTAGTTGGATCGCTTATCTTCTGGAAAGCTTGGACTGCTGAAGTAAAGTCCAGCTTGTTATCTTTCTTTTTAATGGCTATTCATGTAATGGGATTATGTACTTGTTTTATCAAGATAGATATTGTACTTGACATTGAATATGGTGTTATAATGTAATCAAACATGTTTTGACTTCTGCTACAATGAAATAAAGTTTTTGAATTTCCAAGTACTATTTTATATCTGTCTTGTTGTAATTTTACTGTTCTATATTCACTTAAAACCTCCATGGAAGTTAACGCATTCCCTTTGTGAGTGACATTAATGGACGTGGGGTGTTACAGAATGATTTGAAAACAAAATTTGAAGTTTGAAGTTTAAAAATTGGAATTTAGAAAAGGGAATTTGAATTTGACCTTGGAGTGCTATTCAGAGTCTTACATATAAACTAGACTATATTACTATATTTTCTTGAACTCTTGTTATCTTCATAACTTGATTACTCATGTGTCTTGAATCTTATCTGAATTCTGAATCTCTTGAAACTCTAAAATTGTATAGTCTTCAGTATTTAAGTCCTATATATAAAACCCTGCATATATATGTATGTGTGTATATATATATATATATATATATTCTAGACAGAAATGTTAGTACATATTTTGTAATCAATTAATAATGCTAATTGAAATAAGGTTGTTATCATCAAAACTCCATTCTCCAACACAATGGACTATTATCGATCCATGATCTATGGACTGGTAGCAGTCCATTGATTTGGGCCTTTCTGGATGAGAACTTCATAACTTTGTTTCTTAAGTCTTTGTGAGTTCTTTTGCTGAGCTTGGTACAGATCAGACTTCTTTTGACTAGCTTTGGTGATTTGTCATCTCATTCTACATGCTTTTCTTGTCAGTCCATCGAGCAATCATATATATATTGATCTGATTGACTTGAAACTTTGCCAATAGACTTATTGGATACTTGGTATCACACAATGGAAATATCGACTCGGTATTCATTGTACTTATGGATCGATACCGGTCCATACGGCATGTACTGGTACTTGTCCGTGGGCTTAGCAAATATCATTTTGAAACTTCTTGTGCAGCTATCCATTACTATTTTTAGCCTGCCTATCGAGTTCAAGCTTATCTCGAGATTATATTGTCTCTATTCCTTGAGAATATCCTTTTTAGGTTTAAAACTAGGTTAACATTTACCTCCAGAATACATTTTGTTGAAAACATGATGTGCTCTTAAACTATAGTTTGATGTTCTCCACGATGAAACCGCTTGGAATCGAGAAGTGAGCTTTTCCCTGAGAATTTGGTGCTACTTGACGATTGTAATTCGTCACTTCTAAGTTTGATTTTATACCTAAAATCAAACTTATGCATTCTAGTTTCATACTGTCATAATGTCCTCTTAGACTATGCAGTTAAAGCCCCGCAAAATGTCCACTCTAGCCTATAGCGCTCTCCAGCCGCTACGCTATTTCAATTTAGCGTTAATGAACAGTAGCTCCACTTAAAGCACCAAAATTTTCCGCTTCATCGGCTAAATCAATGCTATTTAGCACCCGCTTTAACAATATTAATATACAAAGGATGATTTGACCAATCATCTTTTAAAATAAATCAAGAAAGTTAATGTAAAGAGCTAATTTTAAGTCGCAAGTGCCTTACATAAAATAAAAATCTGTAGTAATCCTCGAATCTAGTGTACATAACCATGATATACTTTGATTTTGTTATATAATGTTAATTAATATTTGTTTCTTTAAAAAAATGATATGAGAATGATAATTAATTAATTTTAAATTTACATTTAATTAACATTTTTACACCTCCGCTATTTCCCCGCTTTATCCTTGCTACAGCTTTTTACACCTCAACCGCTTTAGAGCCACTAAGCGCTTTAACTACACAGCGCCTAGATACATATATTGTAACGGCAAGGAATTTCGCTCGATCCGAATCGGTCGTTAAACCGACTAAGACCGTTCGAAACCCCTGGTCGTTTGAGAACATGACAAAATAGAACGCAGACGGAAGAACATTTCATTGTTATTACAAAAATTCCATCAGATACAAGAATATACAGAGTGTAAATGAATATTATACATTCGATAAATATCAGAGATTACAATAAATTACATAGCAGCGAAATGTAAAAAACACAACTAGAAGTGATACACGGATGCAGAGCTTTCCGAGCATCGTTCCAGCTGTAAATCAGGACCCTGTGAATATAAATCTGCAAAACCAAAACTACAAGCTGCCCGTGTGGAAAATAGGGGCACCCAGAGTTTAGGTTAAAACAATAAACTCCAGGTTAGTCATGTGACTGGTGTGAGAACTAAAATAGTTATTAATATTGGTTTTAAAGTTAGGTAAATCAAGGGACCACGCCGTATAACACGGAACGGGTTTCCTCCCAAGAATACCAGTGCATAGAACAAACAGCGCAATGCTAAATAAAGAAAAATGAAGCTGTTATAAGACCCAGGTCCCATCACACAATGCAACGCAAGCCGGAGGATAGGGTTTTTACCTTATAACAACCAAAGCATGCTTGATACGTTTAAAACACATTATTTGATACTATTATAGGTGTATAGTGTCAAAACAATTTCAATCATAAATATCAATCATAGGCGGCATAGCTACCATCTACTATGTCTCCATACTAGGCTCTACAAATAAAACCGAAACACACGTATTGGAAATTGGATTCCATCATGAGTCGAGGCAAGGGGCAAGCTCCTCTCCGCGTTCGAGACACTCTAGCAAATGTCCCAGGACCCCACTCTGATCCTTGGATCTTCAGGGCCGGTCCTCTCTTACTTTTGAGGAATAGTTATTCCTGAACACACGTTTCCCGGTCCTTACAGACCTATATCCGAGGCGCCTCGTATCCAACAACCTCACAAGTGAAAAGTATATAAATGTCAGGGCTGGTAGGTCACTAACACCACCCTAGCTAGAAAGAAACGTCGTGCTCTCCCTGTAGTCACTATCCTGTTTTTGACTCATACCGAGGTGCGAGGCTCGCAAATTCACGTTATACACAAAGCTACGCCACACAGGCCATGCTTTGATCATCAACCACAAGACTTTGCTTTTCAACAGAAGCCTTGATCAATTGCCACTTACGCGTGCCACACTGGCAATTCACTCCATGCGACTGATGTCCATCGATATACAACCTCTGAGCTCGTACATCTCAGAGAAGGGCGTTAAGCAAGAGAATAAATTCTCTGCCGCCAAACAGATGTATATTTAATATAGATCAATCAACACGGAATAAAATCCAATGTCAGACACCCAATCCATTTACAAATTCATTCTGGGTCTGAACGAAACCGGAGGCACTATCCTCACATATCCATCCATCTCCAAGTACGTCTGAACGATCACCAACTGATTCCCTCATCTTGGGTGTACAGCCCAATTAAGATCATCAGTAATCACCCAAACGTTGTGAAGACTTCCGGTCTTCAACCACCGTCTTCATCTTCGACATCTCGTCGAATCGGTTATTCAGAATGGGTATAACCCGGCCTTTCTGAATAACCCACGTATATAATAAACAAATGTTACACAAACACAACGAACGCCTCATTCCAATTCAGAATATTCTTTTATTCACAAAATCACATTCTTAGGGAAAGGTTCCCATTAATTTTATCCAAGATAAATTCTCCTAAATTTATTCTTTAATCTTCCTTTGGATATCATTTCAAACTAGTCGGGATTAGCGAACCACACCGAAGTAATTATTTATTTTATTTCCCAATCCCAACCTGTATATCCCATGGAGCAAAACTGGTAATACTCCATATCTAACACCACGGTGCTATCGGTTAAATTAATTACCATTTCACGTTCAAATCTAATTAAAGATTTAACTATCGCTTTGGAGCAAAACTGGTGATACTCCATTCTCGATCACTTTCCAAATTTGATAAGTTAAATTATCAATTCACGTTTCAATCTAATTAAAGATTCATTAAAACTCCACTTAGTTTTAATCTTTTTAAAAATCAACATCCTGCCTTTAACCGGGTTAAAGAACCAATGTCATCTAAAACACGATTCACGATAAACCCAAATCACATTTGATATTAAATACGAGGCCCTGAATAGAAAATATATCGGCTTATATTCAATATCAAATTCAGGAACCAACAAATATCGTATTGGAAATAACGATATAAAATATATCTTTCAAATCCCCATGACAATATTTGTATAGTCACGTAATCCAACATCGAAATATTCCGAAGATAATTTCGATTCAACTCCAGTCCAATTCACGAATTGGGAATATTGATTATTTTTAAAATCACTTTTAAATTCAATTTATTTATTTAAAAAATAAATTGATTTTAATTCTAGTTCAAAACTAGTTCATTTCGATAAAAATCTATTTTTATCTTTTCAAATATGGAATTTTTCATCCCAGTTTTTCCCAAATCATTTTTTATGATTTTACACAAATTATAGATATTTTTAATAATTTTATTAAGGCCCGTACAGTCGATTTCCATCAACGGCCATCGAACTGCACTTATAGCGACCTTTTCCAAATTTGATTTGGACATAATTCCAAATCCAACTGTTAGATTTCAAATTTCTTATATTCATTGGAAAGCTCTTTTCGATACGAACCCAACGGTTCTGGTTTTAGGAGAATCCGACGGTCGGATCTCCCGCAACGTCAATTCGAAGTCAATGGTCGAAATTCACGAACTGCCGCGGCACGGCGCGTTCTATTCAGGCCATTATATATATAATATATGTATATATATATTATATATATTTCGTCGATTTCCTTTTAAAACGTATTTTATAAATCGTTTTAAATTAATTCCAAAAACAATTTCAACTTCATCTTCAATTTCAAATCGATTTGATTTCAATTAAATTCGAATTCATTTCAGTTTTATTTAATTCGAATTCAAATTCGTTTCAATTCAATTAAAATTCTAATTCGTTTCAATTCAATTCAGTTTGAATTTACCTTCTATTTAATTCAATTCGAATTCATTTCAAATTGATTTCAATTCAATTTCAGTTCGTTTTAAATTTCATTCAAAACGATTTCAATTCGTTTTTAATTCAATTTCAATTTAATTAATTTGAATTCATTTCTATTCATTTCGAATTCAAATTCACTTTCTATTCAATTCTAATCGAATTCATTTTCTTTTCGATTCGAATTCATTTCACATTGATTCAATAAAATTTCAATTTGAATTTTAATCTAATTTAATTTGAGTTTCATTTCAAAATATTAAATTTTGAAATCACTTTTCAATATTCATTATAAAACGAATAAAATCGATATAAATATCGTTCACGTCAAAATAGCGCAACTCTAATCAACACGGCTTTATATATTTCAATAATTTCGTTATTCTATTCAACAAATGAATATATATATTCCATTCAACACATGAATCTCTATTTCTTTCAACACGCGACTAATCTCAACACATGAATACTGTCAACACATCACTATTTTTGTTATGTAAAATATTTTATAAAACTATGGTATCTATCGTTTGATTTTCAATTAGACTCCACCGTGAAGTAGTTCTAATTTTAAATATGATAAAGATGTAAATTTTATTGTTAAAATATTTTACTCAACACACGAATAGTTTCAACACATGAACATCGTCAACACATGAATATTTTTATATTCAACACATGAATTTTCTTTTACAATATTCATTATTTTCCCGATTGGAATGAGGCCCAATCAATCACCATATAATGTTAATTATATGGATTCCATACAACACATGTATACAATATCAATGATAAACAATCAACCATCATCCAAGGTGCACCACACAACTGCATAAGCATCAAATATAAATAATCAATGCTCACACAGTCTGTCGACCAATCGATCGACATACAATTAAATAATTGGGATTAGTGTACGCCAAACATCATCCCAACACCCGTGTGGGGTTTCAAATCAACAAACACATATTTTTATTTGTGCAGTTGGGTGATGTGTAAAATTTATCGACCCAATCAATATCAGTAAAATCAGTGTATATAAACAAATCGGCCAATTTGTTTATAAATATTTATTTATTCACTTTCACGTTAAAAATTATATTTTTAACGATAATTAATTTATTTCAACACATGAATATCTTTAACTATTTCACATCAATTTCACAAACAATTTTTCACAACATATCAATCAAACAAACAAGCCATCCATGGTCTGTGGATGACGGGTGTCGGGTGCTACTAAGCACCGTCTACATCCTAGTTATATATATAACTAGAAAAAGGAAATTTGAGTGAGAAGTTCTCACCGATAGCTATCCCAACTCCACGACACTTCATTTATAGAAATCTTCGTCGTTTTCGCCATTTTGTCACCTTCGTTGCCAGTATTCTCTACATATGTAAAAATCGAATTTTTACTTTGCTATTCAATATATAAAAATCGAATTTTTTACTTCGCTATTCAGTATATAAAAATCGAACTTTTACTTCGCTATTCAATATGTAAAAATCAAATTTTTACTTCGCTATTCAATATGTAAAAATCATATTTTTATATTTACTCCATAGTATAAAAATTCTATTTTTACACCGCTACTATATAGATAAAAATTCTGTTTTTACACCGCTACTATTTAGATAAAAATTCTGTTTTTACACCGCTACTATATAGATAAAAATTCTGTTTTTACACCGCTACTATTTAGATAAAAATTCCATTTTTACACCGCTACTATATAGATAAAAATTCCATTTTTACACCGCTACTATATAGATAAAAATTCCATTTTTACCACGCTATTTTCTATTTAAAGATTTCGCCTTTTTAATTCATCACTATAAAAATCACATTTTTTATTTTGCTACTTATATAAAGATGATATTTTTACTATCTATAAAATATAAAAATCGTATTTTTATACTTTCCATACTATAAAATCATATCTTTACATTGCTACTACTATAAAGATCACATCTTTATCACTCTACATTACATAAAATCATATTTTTATTCTTCTAAATCATATGAAGATTATATTTTTCTTTTTTCGCCATTTCAACAATAAAAATCCGACCTTTCTATATTTAAAAATACGATCTTTCTATGTTTAAAAATACGATCTTTCCCATTCACAATCACTACCCTTTCCTAAACAAAAATCATAGCTCTTCGCTTTTACACTATAAAAATCATACCTTTATAAAATATAAACCTTTTTAATGCTATATGAAAATTGATTTATTTATATATAAAAAAACTAATTACTTTATATAAATAAAAGTAAATAAATACAAATAAAAACTTACAGGGGGAGGGTTTTCTCGCGAGGCAGTGGCTGAAGGAGGAGGTCAAGGTGAAGGGGGGAGGGTGCGGCATGGTTTAGGAGGGCGTGGAGGGTTGAAGGGGGTTCGCTGGCCAGGTGGAGGTGGTGGGTGGTGCTCGCGTGCGCCTCGAGGTAAGGGGGTTGGGTCTGGAGTCGGTCGCGGGGAGGAAGGAGAAGAAGGGGAAGATGGAGGGGGGCGCGGCGCTCGACTGGAGGGAGGGGGAAGGAAGAAACGGCGGCGGCAGGCGGTGAAGGGGAGGGGCTCCTCTTGTTGCTTCGTCTTCTTTTTTTTCTTTTTTCTTCTTCTGAACTAAATGGAACGGGAGGGGGGGCAGAGGAGTTTAAGGGGAGAGAGAGAGAATTTTTTTTTTATAAATTAATTTCCATAAAGTTGACTTTTTCATACGACCTCTAAACGAGGCCCACCGCCTGTTGTCCATAACGTTTTACTCCGATTCCAAACACAATGGGATATGTGTCGCAAGCTGATTCGACCGTTTCGATCAGTTTTCGTCAAAATCAACATATAACTCTATATATTGAATTTGAACGCGCATTTCAATTTACCGGGGTCACATACTAACTCTAAAAATTCCCGAAAATGTTTTCTAGCTTTGTATTGACGATACGGTCCTAACAAAACTAGTTTCATCGAATTCTGAGACAGTTGGAAAAATGGCCAATTTCCAGTCGATTAAAATCAACTGAAACTGGTCAAACACGTTTTCCTTTGCCACGCTCACATATTGATTCGGAAAATTATGAAATTTGAAACCTAGCAATAATTTGACTTCACGGACCCAACAAAAGTGGTTTCGTCGAAATCCGAGGTCGTTTGCAAAATTTCCATTTTTAAGGGCCTGAATTCCATAGCGACTATTCAGAATTTTCAACTGGACATATCTTTTGATTCCCGCTATGAAATTTCGATTTTTTGGATTCGTTGGAAAGATATTCACAATTAGATCGTATTATTTTTGGTTTCACTAAAATCCGGTTTGTTTTGCACCCGTTACATTCAATTGAAGTTTGAAATCGAATTATCGAACTACCGCGCCATTTACAATTCCTTTTATAATTATATATAATTATTTATATTCTAACGACGACGTATATAATATATACGTCGAATTCTATTCAAAATAAATTTCTCGTCGATATTATTTAAAATAATCTATTTTAAATGTTTAAAATTTGCTAAAATTGCCAAAATAAAATTTTTAAACTGGCCCAGATTTTCGGGTTGTTACAATCTCCCCCACTTAAAACTTTTCGTCCCCGAAAAGGAACAAAGTCGAAAGTGGTTTGATTAATCAACTCTACGTTCGATCTGGTTTTCATTCTCCAACTTTTCAGTTTCTGAGAATTTTCAAATTTTTCAAAAATTTGGCTAACACCCGGAATTTTCGAAAAATTTCGCCATAACCTCCCCTGCACCGGGAGCCACGGGAAAATCCCGAAATTGCCAAACAGGCCTTCTGATCTCAAAAAGAAAAAGAAAAAGCCAAGCGGCTAGCCAATCGGCTCATAAAATCATCATCACCCTAAACAAAACAGTAAATTATAGTAAACATGTACCTATTTTTCGGGCAAACAAATTTTATTCTCTGCTCTAGCCTCCTTCGTATGACCTGTTCAATGTAAGTACATGTATATGCAAGCAAATGCGACCAATTTTCAATACAGTTCAATATTTGGTTCAATTAGGCTAAATGGTTCAAAATTATCAAACAAATAAACAAACAACACAAACATCAATCAATTAGTGGATTAGAGTTTCAAATTCATAATTTTGATATATATACAGAAAATCATGTTTTTGATGCTAATTCACAACAATGTATTCTAGCTATATTAGTTTTGGTTCTCACACCAGCCTAATGGAAATATATAGATATCACACCTTCGTCACTCGAAAATAAATACTGGTGATGGTATTCTTCATCATCAAGACCATGTACGGGAGACTAGAGTGTGACCCTATATCTATCTAATATATTAAAACTTCGAATATACGTTCATGACGTGTATACGCGAAATCTTTATATGCTCGATTGTCCATATTCAAAATAAATAAATATTCAAATACGTATAAAGCGATTTAAATTTTAAAATAAAATTGTTTTCATTTGAAAAATATACTCTTCACACTCGTTTTAGGATATTACTGATCCTATCTCTAACGAGTCATTCTAATTGGATATTACTAATCCAATATCTGATGAATTCTTTCATATGGTTCTAATGTGTCTTGTTCTCGAGCTCTGTAAACCAAAGCTCCGATACCAACTGCAACGGCAAGGAATTTCGCTCGATCCGAATTGATCGTTAAACCGACTAAGACCGTTCGAAACCCTTGATCGTTTGAGAACAGGACAAAATAGAATGCAGACGGAAGAACATTTCATTGTTATTACAACAATTCCATCAGATACAAGAATATACAAAGTGTAAATGAATATTATACATTCGATAAATATCAGAGATTACAATAAATTACATAGCAGCGAAATGTACAAAACACAACTAGAAGTGATACACAGATACAGAGCTTTCTGAGCATCGTTCCAGCTGTAAATCAGGACCCTATGAATATAAATCTGCAAAACCAAAACTACAAGCTGCCCGTGTGGAAAATAGGGGCACCCAAAGTTTAGGTTAAAACAATAAACTCCAGGTCAGTCATGTGACTAGTGTGAGAACTAAAACAGTTATTAATATTGGTTTTAAAGTTAGGTAAATCAAGGGACCACGCCGTATAACACGGAACGGGTTTCCTCCCAAGAATACCAGTGCATAGAACAAACAGCGCAATGCTAAATAAAGAAAAATGAAGCTGTTATAAGACCCAGGTCCCATCACACAATGCAACGCAAGCCGGAGGATAGAGTTTTTACCTTATAACAGCCAAAGCATGCTTGATACGTTTAAAACACATTATTTGATACTATTATAGGTGTATAGTGTCAAAACAATTTCAATCATAAATATCAATCATAGGCGGCATAGCTATCATCTACTATGTCGCCATACTAGGCTCTACAAATAAAACCGAAACACACGTATTGGAAATTGGATTCCATCATGAGTCGAGGCAAGGGGCAAGCTCCTCTCTGCGTTCGAGACACTCTAGCAAATGTCCCAGGACCCCACTCTGATCCTTGGATCTTCAGGGCCGGTCCTATCTTGCTTTTGAGGATTAGTTATTCCTGAACACACATTTCCCGGTCCTTACAGACCTATATCCGAGGCGCCTCATATCCAACAACCACACAGGTGAAAAGTATATAAATGTCAGGGCTGGTAGGTCACTGACACCACCCTAGCTAGAAAGAAACGTCGTGCTCTCCCTGCAGTCTCTATCCCATTTTTGACTCATACCGAGGTGTGAGGCTCGCGTATTCACGTTATACACAAAGATACGCCACACAGGACGTGCTTTGATCATCAACCACAAGACTTTGCTTTTCAACAGAAGCCTTGATCAATTGCCACTTACACGGGCCACACTGGCAATTCACTCCATGCGACTGATGTCCATCGATATACAAACTCTGACCTCGTACGTCTCAGAGAAGGGCGTTAAGCAAGAGAATAAATTCTCCGCCGCAAAACAGAGGTATATTTAATAGAGATCAATCAACACAGAATAAAATCCAATGTCAGACACCCAATCCATTTACAAGTTCGTTCTGGGTCTGAACGAAACCGGAGGCACTATCCTCGCATATCCATCCATCTCCAAGTACGTCTGGACGATCACCAACTGATTCCCTCATCTTGGGTGTACAGCCCAATCAAGATCATCAGTAATCACCCAAACGATGTGAAGACTTCCGGTCTTCAACCACCGTCTTCATCTTCGACATCTTGTCGAATCAGTTATTCAGAATGGGTATAACCCGGCCTTTCTGAATAACCCACGTATATAATAAACAAATGTTACACAAACTCAACGAACGCCTCATTCCAATTCAGAATATTCTTTTATTCACAAAATCACATTCTTAGGGAAAGGTTCCCATTAATTTTATCCAAGATAAATTCTCCTAAATTTATTCTTTAATCTTCCTTTGGATATCATTTCAAACTAGTCGGGATTAGCGAACCACACCGAAGTAATTATTTATTTTATTTCCCAATCCCAACCTATATATCCCATGGAGCAAAACTGGTAATACTCCATATCTAACACCACGGTGCTATCGGTAAAATTAATTATCATTTCACGTTCAAATCTAATTAAAGATTTAACTATCGCTTTGGAGCAAAACTGGTGATACTCCATTCTCGATCACTTTCCATATTTTATAAGTTAAATTATCAATTCACGTTTCAATCTAATTAAAGATTCATTAAAACTCCACTTAGTTTTAATCTTTTCAAAAATCAACATCATACCTTTAACCGGGTTAAAGAACCAATGTCATCTAAAACACGATTCACGATAAACCCAAATCACATTTGATATTAAATACGAGGCCCTGAATAGAAAATATATCGGCTTATATTCAATATCAAATTCAGGAACCAACAAATATCGTATTGGAAAGAACGATATAAAATATATCTTTCAAATCCCCATAACAATATTTGTATAGTCACGAAATCCAACATCGAAATATTCCGAAGATAATTTCGATTCAACTCCAGTCCAATTCACGAATTGGGAATATTGATTATTTTTAAAATCACTTTCAAATTCAATTTATTTATTTAAAAAATAAATTGATTTTAATTCTAGTTCAAAACTAGTTCATTTCGATAAAAATCTATTTTTATCTTTTCAAATATGGAATTTTTCATCCCAGTTTTTCCCAAATCATTTCTTATGATTTTACACAAATTATAGATATTTTTAATAATTTTATTAAGGCCCGTATAGCCGATTTCCATCAACTGCCATCGAACTGCACTTACAGCGACCTTTTGCAAATTTGATTTGGACATAATTCCAAATCCAACCGTTAGATTTCAAATTTCTAATATTCATTGGAAAGCTCTTTTCGTTACGAACCCAACGGTTCCGGTTTTAGGAGAATCCGATGGTCGAATCTCCCGCAACGTCAATTCGAAGTCAATGGTCGAAATTCACGAACTGACACGGCGCGGCGCGTTCTATTCAGGCCATCATATATAATATATATATATTATATATATTTCGTCGATTTCCTTTTAAAACGTATTTTATAAATCGTTTTAAATTCGTTCCAAAAACAATTTCATCTTCATCTTCAATTTCAAATCGATTTGATTTCAATTCAATTCGAATTCATTTCAGTTTTATTTAATTCGAATTCAAATTCGTTTCAATTCAATTCTCAATTCAATTCAGTTTGAATTTACCTTCTATTTAATTCAATTCGAATTCATTTCAAATTGATTTCAATTCAATTTCAGTTCGTTTTAAATTTCATTCAAAACGATTTCAATTCGTTTTTAATTCAATTTCAATTTAATTCAATTTGAATTCATTTCTATTCAATTCGAATTCAAATTAACTTTCTATTCAATTCGAATCGAATTCATTTTCTATTCGATTCGAATTCATTTCACATTGATTCAATAAAATTTCAATTTGAATTTTAATCTAATTTAATTTGAGTTTCATTTCAAAATATTAAATTTTGAAATCACTTTTCAATATTCATTATATAACGAATAAAATCGATATAAATATCGTTCACGTAAAAATAGCGCAACTCTAATCAACACGGCTTTATATATTTCAATAAATTCGTTATTCTATTCAACAAATGAATATATATATTCCATTCAACACATGAATCTCTATTTCTTCCAACACACGACTAATCTCAACACATGAATACTGTCAACACATCACTATTTTTGTTATGTAAATATAAAACTATGGTATCTATCGTTTGATTTTCAATTAGACTCCACCGTGAAGTAGTTCTAATTTTAAATATGATAAAGATGTAAATTTTATTGTTAAAATATTTTACTCAACACACGAATAGTTTCAACACATGAACATCGTCAACACATGAATATTTTTATATTCAACACATGAATTTTCTTTTATAATATTCATTATTTTCCCGATTGGAATGAGGCCCAATCAATCACCATATAATGTTAATTATATGGATTCCATACAATACATGTATACAATATCAATGATAAGCAATCAACCATCATCCAAGGTGCACCACACAACTGCATAAGCATCAAATATAAATAATCAATGCTCACACAGTCTGTCGACCAATCGATCGACATACAATTAAATAATTGGGATTAGTGTACGCCAAATATCATCCCAACACCCGTGTAGGGTTTCAAATCAACAAACACATATTTTTATTTGTGCAGTTGGGTGATGTGTAAAATTTATCGACCCAATCAATATCAGTCAAATCAGTGTATATAAACAAATCGGCCGATTTGTTTATAAATATTTATTTATTCACTTTCACGTTAAAAATTATATTTTTAACGATAATTAATTTATTTCAACACATGAATCTCTTTAACTATTTCACATCAATTTCACAAACAAATTTTCACAACATATCAATCAAACAAACAAGCCATCCATGGTCTGTGGATGACGGGTGTCGGGTGCTACTAAGCACCGTTCGCATCCTAGTATATATATATAACTAGAAAAAAGAAATTTGAGTGAGAAGTTCTCACCGATAGCTATTCCAACTCCACGACACTTCATTTATAGAAATCTTCGTCGTTTTAGCCATTTTGTCACCTTCGTTGCCCGTATTCTCTACATATGTAAAAATCGAATTTTTACTTTGCTATTCAATATATAAAAATCGAATTTTTACTTCGCTATTCAATATATAAAAATTGTTAGATCGAAATTTGGACCTAACACCCAAATTGTTATGAACAGTATAGAATTTCAATTGAAGAACAAGGGAAAAGAAAATAACACTCAGAATTTATAGTGGTTCGGCATTAACGAGCCTACGTCCACTTTATATCTTATTGATTATGCTTTAAAAGCCAATACAACAATGATTTCTCTCAATATTTCAGTAGTTTGACAACAATGGCGGATTCAGTACTCAATATTGCCAAAAAGATCCCGAAAAATGCCAAGCTCTGGGCTATTTATAGCTGATTTTGACAGGCGGATCGTGGACACGTGGCGCGAATCCCGAGAGCATCGGATCGCATCGCCACCATTGAAGAAATAGTCAAACTAGCCGTCGTGAACAGGTGTCGTGATCTGCTTGAAAATCGGATCGTGCAGATGGGGAGAATTGGTCCAGATGACGGTTAGGAACATGTGTCGCCAGATCCGTGCGATTCGGATCGCTGAAGACCAGCTCGTGATTGAATGGGTCAGAGGGTTCGGTACGCACCAAGGGATCGGATCGGTTCGTTCTGGGCAACGATATATAAGTTTGGATCGGATCGCCTGGATGTGCCGTTCGCTGATGAGATGGGAGCGATCCGTTCCTGGGCGAGACGACGGAGTGCGATCCATTCCTGGGCCAGACGATGGAGTGCGATCCATTCCTGGGCGAGACGATGGAGTGCGATCCATTCCTCCAGTTTCTTGGGGGACGTGGTTTCCTGTTTATCTTTTATGAATGATCCTGGGTGGCTTGGTCAAAAAGCGAGCCAACATTTTGCCCCCTCGAAGTATGTTTTATCGATGATGGAACATGCTTCGAAGATTCTCATTTACCTTCTCCTGAAGGGACGCAAATCAACAGTCGCATTGGTTCAAATCGACACATGTATGAATCGGATCGCCATAGGGCGACACGGTCCGATTTGGTCATCTGCTCGTCTCGTGCCGAGTACCTAGGCCTTTGTGCGAAACGGGGTGTATTTTCCTTCGAGCCGTGTCGGGCTTTGAGTTTTGTGGGCCATTGTTTCAAAGCGGTCCGTGGGCTTCTATGCGATTCCATCTTTGGATCGTGGCCTGCATGGTGCTTCGTGGACCGAATAAGACAAAGAAGGGGAGACAAACGGTCACCCTCTTTGCCTATATAAGCCGACCCCGTCCCCTTCATTCTCCTTCTTCTTTCTTTTCTGCCGAATCGTTTCGCCTACATTATCCAGGAGCGAACCCAAATCTTTTGACCCTTCGAAAATCCAAGCATTCTCTCAATCCTTAGAAAGGTAACTCCACTAAAAATATTCTTACTTGCGAACGCCGCTCTTTCACGAACTTTCTCGACTGGAAACGGTGAGAATTCATGCTTTTCTGACGAGATCATCGAAATGCCATGGCCAAGTGACGTAGAGCTCGGAGTTTGAAGAAGGAAAGGAGAGGAGGAAAATGTAGGAGGAAGAAGAAGAAGACAGAAGGCCGTTTCGGTTCGTGGTCAAAGATGGAAGACGAACGCGAGTGGCGAGACGACAGATCGAGGTGGCCACGAAGGGACGGATCGTGGGAGTCGCAACGGTTCATGAAGGGGCGATCCCTTCATCCGGCGATTCGATGGGGGGCGATTCCTATGCTCCGCGAGTCGAAAAGGGGGGGGGGGGCGATCCCTAAGCTTTGCGATCCGTCCTACAGCTAACGATACGAAGAAATTTCAGACTTTAATCAACGTCCTGTCACCATACAACTTTGAACAGTTAGGCTAGAACCGCGACGTTGGACTTTCTGGACTAAATGACCTCATGATTTGACTGCATATGACGTCTAACGACTTCTGATAACCTTGACTGCTTTCATGCTTTATTATTATTTTTAATAATGCGCACACACAAGCACACACACCGGCACTTGCACACACGGGGGACGGGTAGCGTTAATCTTATAGTTCATATTTTCTCGTCCCAGCAGCAATGTCGAACGATAACTCTTCTCCAAGTTCCGTAGCAGAAGCAGAATCCGAGACTCCTGAACAGTACAATCCCGAAATTCCTCCAATCAATCCGGGAGGTGAGGATTCTGGATCTGAGTATGAAGCTACAGAATCAGATCCGACAGAAAGTACTTCATCCAGCAACAACTCTGAGACTGATGAGCGAGCTCCTGACGAGATCCCAGGCGCACTCGGGATAGATAAATTTTCTGATTCTTTAGCGTCCAAGCTTGACGAGATAAAACTTAAGAGAATCTGCTTAAGACACGGCATTCCTTGGGACGATGTCTTGACGCCTGGAAGCGAAGATAGACCCCATCTAGCACCGGAAGGGTACATGTCGATCAGCCGAACAATGTGTCTAGTAGGAGCTATTCCTCCGTTTCCTCCGATTGCCATTGAAACTCTAAGACGACTAGGCATTGCTCCAATGCAGCTTCATCCGAACGCCTACGCATCTCTATACTCTTTATATGTTGCTTATGCGGAGATCTTGCATGCCGAGCTTAAATTCAGAGATCTGGTGTTCTTCTTTCTCTTCTAGCACCGTTCTTCTGCAACTCCAAACTTTTCCTTTTTTGAATCAGTGGCGAACAGGAAAGTTCTGTACGACGGATACAGCAACATCGGGGATCCTAAGTCCGACTGGTTTTACATAAGGAAACAGGTGGATGCTCACAGAGATGGCTCAAATCAAGTAAACTTTGATCACCCAGTCGAATATCTTGCCTAAGGAGTCTAGGTATTAACATTCTTCCGCTTTCTTCTTTGTCTTAAACAGATCATGTCTTCCCGAAAACAGAGGGTGCACTATACAACAACCGGTTGTCCATTCTTTTGCAAAGCAGATCCGACTTTTTAAGGATTAAAAAATGCATTACTGATGACAATCTCCATAAGCATCGTCTTCTGGATAGAAGATTTGGACTTGGGACCGGCGGCAAACCTTATAAATATGTGCCCCCAACGGAAGAAGAGGGAACTTCACAAGCAGTGGAAACAACTAAACTTCACAAGAGTCCTTCTCCGATAGTCATCCAAGACGATGAAGAGTTGAACATATACAGAGGGGATGAGGCCCACGGTGACAAGTCGAAGGAAATTCCTATCTCTGCTCCCATAGAAACTGTTACTGCCGACGATTTGACAGAAGAGCAGTTATTTGACGAACTGAATAAAATCCCTCTAACCGATGATGTATATACGGAGAAAGATTTCGGAGAGGGGCCTTTCTTCTCTGCTTCTGAAGAGGCGATTGCTTCAACTAAGGGACGAGAAACTGGTCAGATGAGCCTGTCTCCAGGCCCGGGTCTGTTAGGGGGAATTATATGGGATGCACACATCACACACGCTATCTGACCTTGCACTATTATATCGTGGGTATTCAAAGTTATAATATGCTCTTCTTTTCTTTTTACAGGAGCGATGTCCCGCAGGAAATCTTATTCGTATCGTTCTCTTCGTGAGGGCACACCTAGCCTTCGCCCGGATACTGAACGCCCTCGCGGTCCTCCTCATAGGCCGAGTTCCTCGCAACCTCGATCTCCACCCAAATCAACCTCTACCAGGCCTTCGAGTCATCCGACAATTCCGAACGGGGGAAAGCAACTTCCAAAGGAGTTGACTCCTCCAAAGAGTGCACCTTCCCACAGTCGGTCGTCCAAAAGGCGTCACGAATCCAAAGATAGGGACAGAGAACCATCCAAAGAGACTGAGAAGGGGGGAAGTGTTATCGTTCCCACTAGCCAACCAGAGTTAGCTGCCCCCGGGTCACGGGATTACGTTCATGGTCCCGAGATCCAAGGTAGGCTGGAAAAGCTGCGGGAATAGTTTCCAGGCATATTCTTTGACAGGATGGTATTTGTTCCTGCCTTGGAACCGGTCCCTAAAAACTGGGATAATGAAGTTATTGGGCACATCCGTCATGTGGCCAAGCAGTACGAGATGATGAAAAAGCACGCAGTTAACCTTTCGGAAGTCACCCGAACACTCGAAGTAGAAGCACACAGATCTAAAGCAAAACTCGAAAATAACGAAAGGGCTAGGACAAAATTAGAGAAGGATCTGGAAGACGCTCAGGCCCAGCTTGCTTTGGCACAAAGAGACGCTGCAAATTATAAGACTGAATTAGAAAATGCCAAGCAGCGCTTTCATTCAGAACTGGATTCTAATAGCCAGGAAAAAATGGCCTTAAAAAAGGAGGTTGAAGACCTCAGAATGGCCAACATCGAGTTGGTAACGACACAAGGCCATTTTAAAACTGAGAAGGCTGCTTGGGAGGCGGAAAAAGCGAGTCTAAAAGAAAGTTTGGCTCTGGCAGAAGCAGAAAAAGTGATCTTGAATGACCAGGTTGCAGACGCGGAGAGACGGGCAGCTCTTGCCGAAAAGAACGTTGATAGTGCCATTGAAATGTCCACTGCCTCCAACAACAAACTCCTTGCAAGAGAGAAAGAGATTGAGGGGTTTGAAGAGATGATTTTTGATTTCCTCGGCCAAGTTCTTAAAACTCGCAACATCTCATGGATCCCGGATTACCATGTTACTTTGGCCAACTTATGGGATGCCATCGTGGAGGGCGAAAAATACAGACTGGGTGTCGAAGAGATCAACGAGGATGAATTGATGAAGAGCATCCTAAGAGACAAGGAGCCTGAGGACCTGGCAGAGGGTCGTCGCCTAATCTTGGCGGAAATGGAAAAGGAAAGAACCTTGGCTAAAGGTAAAAGCAAAATTGACGAAGGTTCCAGTTCCGCCGCAAAGCCTAAAACCTCCGGAGTTGAGGAGTACCATCCTGACGATCCGCTAATCCCTTTAGGCCTAACTCCCGTGGTTGTTGGAGCATCTGGAACTACTCAAAAGGGAGCATCTGCTGAAGGTATCTCTCTCCTTTCCCCGCAGTTTGCTAAAGCAATTGCGAATTGCCGTCGTTTGGCAGAACAACCAATTGAATTAGTAATGTGTGTCTCTCGCAATGCAGGTGGTGAGCCCGTTGACAAGGATGCTGAAAAAGAGAGAGAAGTGGAGAGGGGGGCTGCCCCGCCGGGTACTGGCGCTGATGTGTCAGAGCGGGTCGAGGTCACAACAGTAGGAGGAAGCGTCCCGGCACCTAGCACCGATGTTCCCAAAGATGCTGAGACTATTGAAGCTTTAAAGGACATGGATGGTCGCCATGTTGATGACGAAGAGGGCATTACCGGCGCCAAAAAGGCCGATGATGATGATGATGAGGAACCCCTGGCCAGCCGAAAGGCCAGACAAGAGAAAGAGTTGGCTTCAAAGAAGGTGGGAGACGAGGCCTTGGACGTAGTGCCTCTCGCAGAATTCGATCCCAGAACTGGGACGATTGTGAAAATCCAGTCTAAGTCCATCAGCCGGCAGCTTCACTTCGCAAACCCCGATGACTTTCCGGCTTCCCTCTCCAGCAGAAGCAAGAGGAAAGAGATGGAAGAGGAGACCTCAGAGGAGTCGGATGTTCCCCTTGTAGACAAGCGGAAGAGGAGGAAGGGGGATCCATCTGAAGCCGACAAGGAGAGGCTGGAGAGGCAGAAGCAAGAGAAGAAATCAAAGCGCAAATAGGATGTTTGTTGTTTGTTGATATTTTGTCTTTAGGTTTTCCACTGGCCAGGAAGTGTTGTGAGACTGGTCCTCACTTTTTGTTTCTAGGTTGTCTTTCACTTTGTTGATTTGCAGTATATAAACAAGGATTCATCTCTTCTTGCATCATTGTGTATCTGTATTCAGAGAAACTTTCCATGTTTAGTCATTAGCCAACTATTAATAATTATAAATCGGTCAATCAACAGGAAAAAGAAAGTTCATGCTATGTTATACTGTTGTATCAAAGTTTAGTGTTTGCATATGAGTGCATGGTCCCCCCCAATCAGTTGTTACCGTAGCATCTGACTGGGGTTTACTAGGGATTGGTTAGTACTGTCGGCAAGTTGCCCCCATATTCACCCCCCCTATTTCTGAATATGGGGGTATAGGAGATTTCATGGGATAACAGTAGCTCAGTTAGCCCTTGTTCCTTTAACAGGGAATAATTTCTTTCTCAGCGCTCAATCGGAGACGCTTTTGTACTGCCTCTCTCTCTGGAGAGCTGTGGTTCGAGCTCAGCGATTCACTCGTCCCCCGATCCTTCAGCGGGGAAGGAGCTCTTTCTCAGCGCTCAATCGGAGACGCCTTTATACTCTCTCTCTCTCTGGAGAGTTAGAGTTCGAGCTCAGCGATTCACTCGCCCCCCGATCCTTCAGCGGGGAAGGAGCTCTTTCTCAGCGCTCAATCGGAGACGCCTTTATACTCTCTCTCTCTCTGGAGAGTTAGAGTTCGAGCTCAGCAATTCACTCGCCCCCCGATCCTTCAGCGGGGAAGGAGCTCTTTCTCAGCGCTCAATCGGAGACGCCTTTATACTCTCTCTCTCTCTGGAGAGTTAGAGTTCGAGCTCAGCGATTCACTCGCCCCCCGATCCTTCAGCGGGGAAGGAGCTCTTTCTCAGCGCTCAATCGGAGACGCCTTTATACTCTCTCTCTGGAGAGTTAGAGTTCGAGCTCAGCGATTCACTCGCCCCCCGATCCTTCAGCGGGGAAGGAGCTCTTTCTCAGCGCTCAATCGGAGACGCCTTTATACTCTCTCTCTCTGGAGAGTTAGAGTTTATGCTTAGGCAGCTCCGATCATGGTACACCGCCGTTATTCGTGGATGTCGATTTTCGTGTCCTTTATACTTTCTCTCTTCTCTGGAGAGTTAGAGTCACGGATTAAGCAGTCTGCAATCATGCATTCTCATCAAACTCATCCTCGGGGTATACTTTAACCCATACTCTGCGGATTAAAGCTAGTCGGACAAGCAGTTGGAGCCTTTGCCAAAACTCTGGGTCCCTCCGATTAGTCTACGGGATGAACTGTTGGCACCAGACTTCGGGTACCTGGATTATTCACATTGATTTTTCATAAAAATAAACAGGCAAATAAATAAAGGTGCAATAAAGGCAAATAACACACAGTATTTTTATAGTGGTTCGGTCGAATCATGACCTACGTCCACTTTATAATCTCTTGCTTTAAGAAATCAGACTATTCTAGGCAAGTCATGCCTTGTACATAGTTTTTTAACAAAGCAAAAGAATAGATTTGAAACTCTCATGTTAAATATGGCCGTAAATGTTGGGCATTCCACACTCTGGGGATTTCCTGTCCATCTACGGTTGCTAGCTTGAAGGTTCCATTATCAAGCTTGCTCAAAATGGAGTACGGTCCTTCCCACTTCGCTCCCATATGAGTTGGGGGTGGGAAGACACGTTTTAGAACCAAGTCTCCGGGTTCCCATGTTCGGACTCGAACCTTTTTGTTGTAATATCGGGCGACCTGCTGTTTGCATCTCAAAGCACGCAGGTCTGCTTCATCCCTCTTTTCTTCGATCATATCCAGGGACTCAAGGAGCAATTCATTATTGGTCATTGGATCATAATAAGCCACCCGATGAGAAGGTACCTTTATCTCAACCGGGATGACTGCTTCCGTTCCAAAAGCAAGAGAAAACGGGGTGTGTCCTGTTGCCGATTTATATGTCGTCCTGTAGGCCCATAGTGCCAAGGGCAATTCATCAGCCCACATGGCCCTAGACCGCTTCATTCTTCTTTTCAGAATGGACTTAATTACTTTATTTGCGGCTTCGACTTGCCCGTTTGATTGTGGGTGTGCCACGGAGGTGTACCGATTCTCGATGTGGTATTTTTGGCAGAAGTTTCTGAATTCAGCACTATCAAACTGAGTCCCGTTGTCTGTTATCACAATCTTTGGAATCCCAAATCGACAGATGATGTTTCTTACGATGAAGTTGATCACTCGTTTAGTTTTGATTGTAGTTAGTGGTTCTGCCTCGACCCACTTAGTGAAATAATCTACGGCCACAATAGCGAACTTTGCTCCGCCCCTTGCTATGGGGAGGCTTCCTATGATATCAATTCCCCACATAGCAAAAGGCCATGGACTCATCATTGTTTTTAACTGACTTGGAGGCGCTCTAGGTATCTTTGAGAATCTCTGGGACGCATCGCATCGTCGTGCATATCTTACTGCATCCTTGTTTATGGTAGGCCAGAAATAACCATGCCGCAATACCTTTTTCGCCAAAGTTTGCCCTCCAGTGTGGTCGCCACATTCGCCTTCGTGGACTTCTTGCAGCACACGTTTGATGTCATCGTGGGCTATACATCGAAGGAGTGGCATTGAAAACCCTTGTCTATAAAGAACTCCGCCTTGCAGAACGTATCGGGCGGCTTTACGAATCACTTTACGCCTCTCGCTTTTCTTGGTCGGAAGCGCTCCATTCATTAGGAAATTCTTTATAGGGGTCATCCAGGACTCCCTTTCTGGTTCCGTCTCTAGCACTAGGTCGATTTCCATCTGATCAATGCTGGGGGACCGGAGTACTTCAACGGGGGCTAGCCCAATCACTTCAGGATTGTTAGAACTAGCCATCTTTGCTAACTTGTCTGCCTGCTGATTTTCTGACCGCGGAGTATGAGATATGCTGTAGTGATCAAACTCATTCAGCAGTTCTTTCACTTTCTTCAAGTATAGAATCAATCTCGCACTTTTAGCTTGGAATCGTCCAGTGACTTGACTCACAACTAACTTGGAGTCGCAGAAGATGTTCAGCTTTGTGACTTCTAGTTCCTTTGCAATCTTCAATCCGGCTATCAGAGCTTCATATTCGGAATCGTTGTTAGTGGCCTGAAACTCCATTCGGATTGCATAGGTTATCAATCGTTTCTCGGGGGTTTCAAGCACTATTCC
Organism: Allium sativum; assembly: GCA_030737875.1. Classification (NCBI taxonomy): domain Eukaryota; kingdom Viridiplantae; phylum Streptophyta; class Magnoliopsida; order Asparagales; family Amaryllidaceae; genus Allium; species Allium sativum. Next base: position 395,640,787 of record CM060910.1, read on the forward strand.
AGCGCCGGATCTTTCGTCGTTCCTAGCGCCATCAGTATACAATCTCCAGGCGTTTGGATCGAAAAGTAACTTCGAAGGATCCACTTCTTCGTTGGCTATATCTTCTTCAGGGACAGTGAACTCTGCTATGAAGTCGGCTATCGCTTGCCCCCGAATTGACCGTCTGGGCTGAAAGTTCAAGTCAAATTGACTTAACTCAATATTCCATTTGAGTAACCTTCCAGATGCCTCCGGTCTCTGCAAAACTTGCTTGAGTGGATGATCAGTGTATATGGTGATAGGATGTGCCTGAAAGTAGTGCCGAAGTTTTCTAGAGGCAATCAGTAAACTATATGCCAGCTTTTCTACCCGTGGATAATTACGCTCTGCTGCTGTCAATTTTTTGCTCACGTAATACGCAGGTCTTTGGACCTTATCCTCTTCCCTTACCAACGCTGAGCTGATCGCATGGGATGACACAGCCAAATACACGAATAAATCCTCGTGATTTATTGGTTTAGATAGAATCGGAGGTTTTTCCAAGTGCCTGAGCAAATTCTGAAATGCTTCTACGCAGTCGGATGTCCATTTAAAGTGGCGTTTTCCTCGCTTTATTAATTCGAAGAATGGGATGCACTTATCCGTAGCCCTGGAGATAAATCTGCTTAGTGCGGCCACTTTTCCAGCAAGGCTTTGCACATCCCTAATCTGCCTAGGTTCCTGAATATTCCTGATTGCCGCAATTTGGTCTGGATTAATCTCAATACCACGGGAACTGACAATGAATCCCAAGAATCTTCCAGAAGCAACCCCGAATGAACATTTGGTTGGATTGAGTTTCATTCCATACTTTCGAAGAATGCCGAACATCTCCGCCAAATCAGTGGTGTGTTGAGAAGATTGTTTGGACTTAACCAACATATCATCGACGTATACTTCCATTGTTTTCCCGATCTGGTTATAGAACATCCTGTTGACCAATCGCTGATATGTAGCGCCTGCATTCTTCAAACCGAAGGGCATTACCCCATAAAAATATAATCCCAGGTCGGTGATAAAACTAATGTGCTCTTGATCTGGAACATGCATCGGAATTTGGTTGTATCCTGAATAAGCATCCATAAATGAGAGAAGCTCGTGACCTGCCGTCGAGTCTACCAACTGGTCAATTCGAGGTAATGGGAAACTATCTTTTGGACAAGCTTTGTTCAAATCCGAAAAGTCGATACATGTTCGCCACTTCCCGTTGGCCTTCTTTACCAGGACTGGGTTCGAAATCCAGTCTGGGTAGGTTGAATCTCTGATAAACCCGTTACTCTTTAGCTTTCCAACCTCTTCTTTCAAGGCAGTGGACCTCTCTGGGCCCAGCATTCGCCTTTTTTGCTTTACTGGAGGATGTTTGGGGTTGATGGGGATATCCCGCACATGTCCGCGTGGGTCCAAGCAAATACATCCGGGTTGTTCTTTAAGAAATTCGTCAACTCTTCAGCAAGGTTCGGACTTAACTGGGATCCAATCTTAAGGACCTTCTCCGGGTCACTGTCATCGATTGGTACATCCATAGTTGCCTCGTTGGGAGTCGCCATTCTGCCCCCGGGCTCTTGATCCTCTCTGGGATCTATGTCCTCGGGCATCTCTCTGGGCAACTCTCCAACGATTGTCCTCTTTGGTTGCTATAAGGTCTCCGCCCCCGAAGGGGGAGAAGTGCCTTTAGTTTCGATACCCCCTCCATTGCGAAGTAACTTTAGTTCGGTAACATAACATGCTCGCGCAGCAACTTGATCCCCTCTGACGATACCAATGCCAGCTTCTGTGGGGAATTTCAATAACAAGCACCAAGGGGCTATACAGGCTCTGAACTTTGCGAGGGCCGGTCGGCCCAAGAAGGCATTGTATGGCGATTCAACATCCAAAACCACAAAGGGAAGGATTCTCACTCTCTGGCGTTCTCCTTCCCCAAGTGTAACTGGCAACTCTACATAACCCATCGGAGCGGTGGATGCTCCGTTGAATCCACGGATCCATCCTTGGCAGGGCTTCAAGTCTTTTATTTCAAGATTCATCTGGTCAAAGGCCTTTTTGAAGAGAATATTAACGGAACTCCCGTTGTCCACCAGAACCTTATGAACAGTGGCTGGCCCAATGGGTATTGTAATTACAAGTGGATCTTCAGTTGGAGCATGAACTCCGATGCTTTCTCGTTCTCGGAAAACAACATCATCGGTCATCATCTTCTGCTGCTTCACCGGGATACTGTCCTCGGGGTTGCTACATTCACCTACCTCGAGGTGTTGTTTGGCCGCATTGACGTATTGATCTAATGCTTTGGAACTATGCCCAGCAAGATAGAGTCCTCCGATCACGGTATTGATAACAATATTCTTTCCTTTTTGCTGAGCAGTCGGCCTAGCAGCAAGTTGATATTGATTCTGATTCGGGGCCTGCGCTGCTTGCCCCCTGTCCCTAGGCGTCACTCTGTATTCATCTAGCTTCCCTTCTCGAAGCAGCCTTTCGACTACGTCCCTCAGGTGACGGCATTCATTCGTCGAATGGCCGTGAATTTGATGAAAGAGACAAAACTTTCCTGTCTCACGCTCTTTCTCTGTCGATTCTCCAGGAGGTGGCCTCTTATTCTGGAGGACTTCGTACGCATCCATGAAGATATTTTCCAGAGTATCACTTATGGGTGTATAACTTTCAAAGGCCCTGGGACGAGTCCTTCTCTGGGAGTCGTTCCCTCGGCCCCTCTTCCGGTTGTTGCCGTTACCATTGTTATTGTTGTTACCTGGTTGGCGACCACCCTGATTCTGATTTCCGACGTTTACTTCAACTTTCCCCGAGCTGCCTCCAGTCTGTTTGATGGCGACATTGCTCTGAATTTCCTCTTTATCAGTTGTTTTTACCTTTCGGTTTGCGTATACCTCTTCCCGGCGTAGATGTACATTGGCTTTCTCATAGAATAACTCTCTGGTGTGGGGGCGGTTTGCCTGCCAAGTACCTCCCGAATTCAGTGTCCTTATCCACTCCGTCAATCAGTGCTGCGACAATGGTCGGTTCATGAGGATCTTTAACCTCGGTGGCGGCCAAATTGAAACGATCCAGGTACATCTTTAGACTCTCGCCTGGTCGCTGTTTGACAAGGAATAAATCGATCACGCTTTTTGTCTTCTGTGCGTAGATACGGAATTGTTCTACAAACTTCTCGCTCAGCTCCCTGAAGCTAGAAATCGATCTCGCCGGCAGGCGAGTAAACCATAGCAAAGCCACGTCCACCAGGAATATGGGAAACGCTTTACACTTAACCGCATCAGAAGCGGCGGCAGCGGTCATCGACCAAGAGTATCTCATTAGGTGCTGAACAGGATCAGATCTTCCCGCATATCAGTTCATTTGTGGCATGTTGAAACGCCTTGGAAAAGTCGCATCCAAAATATCGTCAGTAAAAGGGGTATGACTGCGGTCGATCCCCCAATCTTCGTTCCGCTGTCCACGGCTGTCGGCCAGAATTTGGTGAACCATGGCTGCGACATTTGCGCTGGTTAAAGGAGGTTCAGGGTCAGCACCTCTGGCCCGACGAGGTTCTCTGATCTCTCTTCGGGGAGTAGCCACAAAATCCGGGGCTCGGACGGGGCTTCGCTGCCCCCTGTTATCATGAATATGCGCGCGGCGACGGGGCTGAGGTGGTCTGTTATGTATAGGACTGTTCACATTACGGTTTGTGGGCCCCGCCCCTAGTTCTTCTTCTTCCTGTGAGGGCAGAGTCCCGAACCGAAGCTGTTCTATGTTTTCGGCTCTCTCATACGGTTGCGGCGGAGGTCTCGGCGATTCTTCAGATGAAGAAGAATGTATTGGGGTGAGTGGACGAACCGGCGATGCTCTTTGCCTTGCTAGCTCATCAAGTCTTCTATCCATAGCCGTCAAATTTTGCCGCAGGATAGAACTTTCCTGCCTTTGGGCAGCCAACTCATCAAACAACCTATCCCACATTTCAACGAAGCGAGAGAGATCCCCCTCAGTGACAGGAGCGGCAGGATCATAGTGGTCATCATCACTCTCTCTTATGCGCAAAGTGCTCGAACCGGGTCGAGCAGAGGTTCCAGGACGATAGGTGTGAGTCATAGGTTCTTTTCCAGGTCGAGTCGTATTCTGACCATCAGTTCGGATAGCTGCGGTTCGTGGAGGGCGATTCGCTGTGCCCCCTTGAGATCGACTCGTGGTCGTGGTACGCGGAGGCTGCGAGGTGTTGCCTCGGGATCGAGTGACAACCCCTTCAGTGGCATGGATCATCTCGTTCTCATCGACTCGGAACGAGGTGTCTTCGTCGGATCGGATCGCCCCCTGCGCTCCGCGATCCAGAATTTCTTCGTTGCCCAGTTCGTGCACACTCTCCTCAATCGTTTCGTTGGTCTGCGAAACTTTAGATCTTTTTCCAGCCATGATATCCGAATCGCTGGAATCCTCAAAGAAGCGAATAATGAAACTTTAAGACTGAGTCTCTCAGTGAAAGCACCAAAAATGTTAGATCGAAATTTGGACCTAACACCCAAATTGTTATGAACAGTATAGAATTTCAATTGAAGAACAAGGGAAAAGAAAATAACACTCAGAATTTATAGTGGTTCGGCGTTAACGAGCCTACGTCCACTTTATATCTTATTGATTATGCTTTAAAAGCCAATACAACAATGATTTCTCTCAATATTTCAGTAGTTTGACAACAATGGCGGATTCAATACTCAATATTGCCAAAAAGATCCCGAAAAATGCCAAGTTCTGGGCTATTTATAGCTGATTTTGACAGGCGGATCGTGGACACGTGGCGCGAATCCCGAGAGCATCGGATCGCATCGCCACCATTGAAGAAATAGTCAAACTAGCCGTCGTGAACAGGTGTCGTGATCTGCTTGAAAATCGGATCGTGCAGATGGGGAGAATTGGTCCAGATGACGGTTAGGAACACGTGTCGCCAGATCCGTGCGATTCGGATCGCTGAAGACCAGCTCGTGATTGAATGGGTCAGAGGGTTCGGTACGCACCAAGGGATCGGATCGGTTCGTTCTGGGCAACGATATATAAGTTTGGATCGGATCGCCTGGATGTGACGTTCGCTGACGAGATGGGAGCGATCCATTCCTGGGCGAGACGATGGAGTGCGATCCATTCCTGGGCGAGACGATGGAGTGCGATCCATTCCTGGGCGAGACGATGGAGTGCGATCCATTCCTCCAGTTTCTTGGGGGACGTGGTTTCCTGTTTATCTTTTATGAATGATCCTGGGTGGCTTGGTCAAAAAGCGAGCCAACAAAAATCAAACTTTTACTTCGCTATTCAATATGTAAAAATCAAAATTTTACTTCGCTATTCAATATGTAAAAATCATATTTTTATATTTACTCCATAGGATAAAAATTCTATTTTTACACTGCTACTGTATAGATAAAAATTCTATTTTTACACCGCTACTATATAGATAAAAATTCTGTTTTTACACCGCTACTATATAGATAAAAATTCTGTTTTTACACCGCTACTATATAGATAAAAATTCTGTTTTTACACCGCTACTATTTAGATAAAAATTCCATTTTTACACCGTTACTATATAGATAAAAATTCCATTTTTACACCGCTACTATATAGATAAAAATTCCATTTTTACCACGCTATTCTCTATTTAAAGATTTCGCCTTTTTAATTCATCACTATAAAAATCACATTTTTTATTTTGCTACTTATATAAAGATGATATTTTTACTATCTATAAAATATAAAAATCGTATTTTTATACTTTCCATACTGTAAAATCATATCTTTACATTGCTACTACTATAAAGATCACATCTTTATCACTCTACATTACATAAAATCATATTTTTTATTCTTCTAAATCATATGAAGATTATATTTTTCTTTTTTCGCCATTTCAAGAATAAAAATCCGACCTTTCTATATTTAAAAATACGATCTTTCTATGTTTAAAAATGCGATCTTTCTATGTTTAAAAATACGATCTTTCCCATTCACAATCACTACCCTTTCCTAAACAAAAATCATAGCTCTTCGCTTTTACACTATAAAAATCATACCTTTATAAAATATAAACCTTTTTAATGCTATATAAAAACTGATTTATTTATATATAAAAAACTAATTACTTTATATAAATAAAAGTAAATAAATACAAATAAAAACTTACAGGGGGAGGGTTTTCTCGCGAGGCAGTGGCTGAAGGAGGAGGTCAAGGTGAAGGGGGAGGGTGCGACATGGTTCAGGAGGGCGCGGAGGGTTGAAGGGGGTTCGCTGGCCAGGTGGAGGCGGTGGGTGGTGCTCGCGCGCGCCTCGAGGTAAGGGGTGGTCGGGTCTGGAGTCAGTCGCGGGGAGGAAGGAGAAGAAGGAGAAGATGGAGGGGGGCGCGACGCTCGACTGGAGGGGGGGAAGGAAGAAACGGCGGCGGCAGGCGGTGAAGGGGAGGGGCTCCTCCTGCTGCTTCGTCTTCTTTTTTTTCTTTTTCTTTTTTTCTTCTTCTGAACTAAATGGAACGGGGAAGGGGGGGACAAAGGAGTTTAAGGGGAGAGAGAGAGAATTTTTTTTTATTAATTTAATTTCCATAAAGTTGACTTTTTCATACGACCTCTAAACGAGGCCCACCGCCTATTGTCCATAATGTTTTACCCCCATTCCGAACACAATGGGATATGTATCGCAAGCTGATTCGACCGTTTTGATCAGTTTTCGTCAAAATCAACATATAACTCTATATATTGAATTTGAACGCGCATTTCAATTTACCGGGGTCACATACTAACTCTAAAAATTCCCGAAAATGTTTTCTAGCTTCGTATTGACGATACGGTCCTAACAAAACTAGTTTCATCGAATTCTGAGACCGTTGGAAAAATGGCCAATTTCTAGTCGATTAAAATCAACTGAAACTGGTCAAACACGTTTTCCTTTGCCACGCTCACATATTGATTCGAAAAATTATGAAATTTGAAACCTAGCAATAATTTGACATCACGGACCCAACAAAAGTGGTTTCGTCAAAATCCGAGGTCGTTTGCAAAATTTCCATTTTTAAGGGCCTGAATTCCATAGCGACTATTCAGAATTTTCAACTGGACATATCTTTTGATTCCCCCTATGAAATTTCAATTTTTCGGATTCGTTGGAAAGATATTCACAATTAGATCCTATTATTTTTGGTTTCACTAAAATCCGGTTTGTTTTGCACCCGTTACATTCAATTGAAGTTTGAAATCGAATTATCGAACTACGGCGCCATTTACAATTCCTTTTATAATTATATATAATTATTTATATTCTAACGATGACGTATATAATATATACGTCGAATTCTATTCAAAATAAATTTCTCGTCGATATTATTTAAAATAATCTATTTTAAATGTTCAAAATTCGCTAAAATTACCAAAATAAAAATTTTAAACTGGCCTAGATTTTCGGGTTGTTACATATATTTTCCTTCCTGTATTTTTGCCTTAGGAGTGGATTTTGTCTTTGATATGATATTATATGCATTTGATTTAAGGATTTGGGTTCGGCTTTGCACAAGTTTTTAGGGCTTAGTCGATAGCATATTCCGAATTTGAAAGTAAAGCAACAATGGACTCAAACCATCCTCGTTCGTGACAATAATGCAACTTTGATTTTGATCTTCTTAAGATGCTTCAGATTGACTACTAAATCATATAATGGTATTTCATGTCGAGTGGTATCAAGAGAACAGACTAATTCTGGATCATTGGCATGGTTCGATGTAAAGTCTTATGCTTTAAGGAACTTTTGAAGAACATGTTTGATTTTTGGGGCCAACCCTATTCACTTACACAGCTTGGGTGGAGTCTAGTTTATGGTTGATTATACAACTTCAATCAGAAGCAAACTCTAGCATTTACTCTAAATGGTGTATGAGCTAACTTGGGTCTGTTGACAGTTTCTCCATTTTCCCATCTTGCTTCTGTGCATCTAATGATCCTGGGAAGAGAAATCTTTTCGAGCCACTTATGGAAATAGATCCGTTGTTGACTTTTCAATTGATAACGGGTAAGTTTTAAAAATGGAAAGAAGAAGTATGTAAATTATATTTTTGTCACTCCTGGGACACTTATACAGAATGATCCGCTTGAATCTAAGCTCATGGTGCTTTGCTCATAAAGACAGTGCATTGTACCTTCCATGATTAATGTATAGAATTTAATTAGTGAATGCAAGCTTGTTACCATTGAATTCTAAGCATTCTCCATTAAGCGAATTATTTCGAAATGGAATGTACCTGAGACTACTTTGATCATAAGCCTTATTGTGTTAAGTAGGTCGTTGCTTACTTCGATTCAAGCTTGGATGGGAGTTTTTGTAATGTTGAAGGCGTGGTTTTTGACGATGAAACTATTGTTGCCATCCCATCTAGTCTGGTTAAAATAATTTGACTTCTAGGAGTTACACTTTATTCCAAGATGGGTTGTTCCTTGAGAAGTGTTTTTGATCATGCCATGAAGCGCCCATCTTTGACTAAATGTTTCATAAGTTGATTTACATTTGGATTTAAGATGTGGAGTTGCTTATAAATTATTTTCAGATCTCACGACTTTCTATTCGCTTGTATCCATTAATGGAATGTTGCCTTTTTGTTTTGTATTTTTTTTTTGCATTCCTTCCATGTGGAGCTATGTTTATTCATCGCATGCGTAGAAGGATTCGGCTGTCTCCTAGACAATGAACGGTGGTTGCTTGGCCATCACCTTGAGTTTGATCGGAGCATTGCGAACTCTTGTTCAAGCTTAGCTAGAGTTTTGCGCCTTTCCCTTTGCGATATGAAATTCACTTCATGAATTTTGTCACACCTTTTGAAATACGTATGAGTCAGAGTTGAGTATGAATTCTACCCAGAACCGTTTGAATTTGAAAAATTCGTTAGATCGCCAAAATTCCCGCTCTAGGGGGTCGACCCCCCTAGAGGGGTGTCGACCTAGGGGTTGACCCCCTTGAAAGGGTGTCGACCCACCCACAGGGGTGTCGACACCCCTAGGGATGAGGTGGCAGTCGGTTTCAGAGGGCTCTACAACTATAAACATGTGGCTATTTCTCAACCCACAGGGGTGTCGACACCCCTAGGGATGAGGTGGCAGTCGGTTTCAGAGGGCTCTACAACTATTAATATGTGGCTATTTCTCATATTTTTTTCGTTGGAAGTCATGGAGGCTATATGCTGCAGGAGTGCAAACTGAACCGTTTTCTACAACAACATACTTTGATAATCAGATTCAGAAATTCTATATCTGTTCTTTCTCAATTATTTATACCTAACGCTGTGAGTTTCAAGATTACTTTTAGGTTTAGATAATTGAAAGTAAATTGTGAAAGACTGTGACTTGGATATGTTGTAAAGTATGATTCTATGCAAGTGTTAAATCATATACTATGTCATGATAGATCTAATTCCCTAGATCTAATGCAGTTGTGATTATTCTATTACGTTGTCTATGTGGATCTGAACTTGTAACTGTATTATAGTGAATGTACATCTATTGGACAGTTATAACATTGGCTAGATCTAATTCTTTATGTAAATCACCTTTCACCTATCGTATTGTGATTAGTTTAAATATGTTGTAAACTTGACATGTGAAGCCATTTTTAGATCTAAACATGTTGCTATATCACCCTAATTATGCTAGATCTAAATAGTTGGAGTAGATCTCATTATGTTGCTTTTACATCGTAGTTGCCACAGGTTCATTAGTTTTATGTCCACCTTGTTATGATGAAAATTACATGTCCACTCACCTTGTTATCATGTTAAGTTTATGTGTATGCCAAGAAATGTTGAAAAACTATCATCCTTTTGTAATATTCCCTTTTTCATTACTGTGGCTAGGCTACTTTACAGCCTAGATGCCGCCAAAATACCTGCGAATATGTTAGTTAAGAAACGGGGAAAAAGGGGTTTATAATTAGCATAATTTATGTAATATTGAACAAACAATTCAAATAAGGAAGAAATAATTACCTATAATAACATAGTTAGATTTGGATAAGAATGGAATGGTTAGTAATTAAAATTAGGAATTGTAATTGTACTTATGACACGAGATTAGGTTGCATTAGTGGTGGAAATCTGCCCAGACCCGACCGGCATATCCAGCAGCCACTAATGCTGAACATAATGTGGGAGGTCTAAGTACGTAAGTATGAATCGAGCTAATACATGAGGTTAGGCCCAACTGTGGAATAAGACTGCCCGGACCCGACAGGCATATCAAGCATCCACACGTTGTAGGCTTAATGTGGGAGGTCTAGCCCATTATAACCATAGTTTGACATGGTATTGAATTGGACTACTTTACCTAATTTAAAGATTGTATGATTTTGGACTTAAGTTAAAGTTATGTAAAATTGGTTGGGTAGTGGGTGGGTTAAGTAAACTTGAGGGGGTGGGTAATATTTATATATAGGCCTACGAACATAACCCAATAAGGTTATGTAATTAAAGCCACCTAATGGTATACATAACCGATAGATAATGTAATGAAGTAATGTAAATAAAGACAACATTTAGGGTAAGCATAACTGGTATAGGGCTATGTAATTAAAGACACCTAAGGGTATACATAGTCAGTGGAAAACTTGGTGGGGATACAAGACAAGGGGAGAGCTTGTATCATACTGTGTAGGACCCATTTTAGTTAGTAACCCGGAGTTGGTATCAAGTAAAGAACTCCGTACTAGGCGGAGAAGGGGCACACTCATTGATTGATTGTAAGAGATCCAAACGAGATGGATGGTGTCGGCGGCGCAAACCGACCGGGGACATGTGCATGCATGGGCCGGGAGAGGGGGCTAAGACGACCGTGACACCAGTAGATATGATTGTGCACATCTTGGGTTGCCACTTTAGGAAGTGATACCTCCTGTTGTGGGGCCAGCACTGGATATCACTACACCAAAACAGTGGATTCCCAACAAGTATAAGTGTTACAAATAATTTCTGTAACACTTTTAAGTGTTACCAATGGCGTGTGAGGAATTGACCAGCAAAATTTGTAACACTTATAAGTGTTACAAACGGACTAATTGCTAACACTTATAAATGTTGGAACGATAAGATATTGTAACATTTATAAGTGTTACAAACAGACTCAATGCTAACGCTTATATGTGTTGGGACCATAATATACTGTGACACTTATAAGTGTTACAATCATCTTCATTGCTAACACTTATAAATGTCAGAACCATAAGATATAGTAACACTTATAAATGTCAGTATCATAATCCTACTAACACTTATAAATGTCACAACAAATAAGTATAACATGTCTATGATTTCCAATCACATATATAATTCAACATATCAATTCAATATAAGATTTAGTACACTTCCATATTTCAAATTCAACAATGTCACATTCGCATAATTCTCAAATATTTGTTACATGCTTCCAATTTCAAAATAACATAATATCATGTTCAAATTATAAAAACAATATAAAGTTTTACTAAAGATGCATAAAAATTTGGATACTGTGAAGGCAAAACATGAACCACATCACAAAGCCGCCATTAACGTTATGTTGCAATCCCGGTACCATAGTAAGAAAGGATGAATCAAATGATCTAAGAGCATTGTTGATTTGGATTGACACTTGATTATCCACATGACTTGCAACTTGATTTTGTAATTCCATAGACCATTGACGAAAATCTTCCTTTTTATTCTACTTGGCAATTGCTTTTGAAGCTTATATCAACTTTGCTTGCTTTACGGAAGAAGTGGAGCTAATAGCACGACAATTTATCGAATCAAAAACTTTTGAGATAGGATCATTGTCAAGGTCACACGTATTTTCTTTCTTGTTGCCATTACATTCCAAATTATGTTTTTTTCTCCTCCACAAGTGCCTACAAAATATAAATGCACTCATTTTTACAGAAATAACAAGTTACAAAACTGATAAATAACAAGTGTATTTATAAACAACAAAACTGAATGTATTTATAACAAGTACATTGCAAAAACTGATAAATAACAAGTGCATTGCAAAAAATGAGGCTCGACTTAGTTTTGCAAAAACTGAGTCGACGACTTGGTTTGCAAACCGAGTCGGCAACTCACTTTGCAAACCGAGTCGGCAACTCACTTTGCTAACTGAGGCGAGACTTAATTTGCAAAAGCTGAGTTTCGACTCAGTTTGCATTCTGAATTACAGACTCAATCGCGACTCAGTTTGCACACTGAATCGAGACTCAGTTTTTGCAAGCTGAGTCGGCTCAGTTTGCAAAAACTAAGTCACAGACTCAGTGTGCAAACCAAATCACGACTGAGTCTGCGACTCAGGTTGCAAATTGAGTCGAGACTCAGTTTGCCTCAGTTTTTGCAAACTGGGGCAAGACTCAATGGGTCGTGTTAAAGTTCGTATCTGATCCAAATCATTTAAATCAGCAGAACAAGGCATGACTATAAAACTAATACTAGAAAATTTCTTGAAATATTTTTTATTGATCTGAAACTAGCAGTTCTAAGTAGCCTTTTAATGATTAACAACATTTACGGAAATAATGGTTTAAAAATCATGGATAAGCACAACGATACCAAAGTTACAATACTCAATAATATTTGTCTATATTACAAATGTTTCAAAATGAAATAGCTTACCTGAACAGCTATAGGTTTAAAGTGAAGCTACAGACAAACCGAGATTTCAAGCAAGAATTTCGTATTTTTCACAATTTAGCAATTCCTGTAAAAAAAATAGAAAAACAAGAATTAGAAGGGAAAACCAACTACATATGGTAAGGCACGTAAATAGCTTGGACTCTGCAGTACCAATCAGAATAAAACAAACCACATCCACTTGAGCTACTAATCAGAATAAGTCAAATTACATATAGTAAGCCGCAAGACTACATCTTCGTTGCGATACTCAAGTTCAGATTCGAAACTGAACTCCCAGCTTTGAAATTGAGCCTCAGGCTCAGCTTCATTTCAGTTTACAAACTCAGTTTTGCAATGAGTTGCAAACCGAGTGCAAACTCAGTTTGCAAAACTGAGTGCAAACTCAGTTCGACCAACTGAGCTGCAAACTCAGTTTTGCAAGTTTGCGCAACTAAGCTGCAAAACTAGCTGAGTTTTGCAGCTCGGTTGTGCAAACTTGCAAAACTGAGTTTGCAACTCAGTTTTGAAAACTGAGTTTGCCACTCGGGTTCTCCGAACTGAGTTTGCCACTCGGTTTCGCCGAACTGAGTTTGCCACTCGGTTTCGTCGAACTGAGTTTGCCACTCGGTTCGCCGAACTGAGTTGCAAACTCGGTTCGCCGAATTGAGTTGCAAATTCGGTTCGCAGAACTGAGTTGCAAACTCGGTTTGACGAACTGAGTTGCAAACTCAATTTTGCAAAACCTAAACCAAATTTATACTTTTTCATGGATTTGAACTGTTTAAGAGAAATGCTTAATTATAAAGCTACCTATTGACTTCCTATGATACTATACAAATTATCAGGATACATATTAATGCTTCTGATCTCCCTCTAAGAAGCCTAAAGTAAAGCTGCAGCATATCAGATCTGCTAAAGAATATTTACCAGAATGTCAATTGTGGAATTTTGAAAAAGAAAAGGAGGAGGAAAACATGGAAGCTTGAGAGAATAACATGGACCATCATGAACAAAGATTATGAACAGCAGTGATGGGAATTCGCATAGATAACAGTTATGGTAAAACCATGTATAAAGTTCACTTACAGGAGCTGAGAAACAATATTCCAACACTTCATCCTTTAGCTAAAATATTTACGGCCATACTGATTGATTAAAGACTGAAACATAATGGGCAAGTTCAGGTTTTATGTCCTTAACAGGATAAGGAGAACATATTCCATGTGACAAGAGCAAGAAAGTTACTTGTCCAAAAAGTATATTGTAGATGTGCCAAGTTGTCATACTTCTTATCCAATTGCACAGAATTCACATGAAGAGGGGGTGTGTGTGTCTATCTATATAGCCAAGATCAAGCAACAAGGTTAATGTTTAAAAAGCTGTAACTGGAAGAGAGGCCTTATATGATGATAAAAGCTTACCTTAGGCTTCTAGGTTCTTCCTCCTCGCACATTCACAGTCTGTTTGACTGGTCTTAAATAATCAGCTTTCTGAAAGCCAAAATGAATACAGTTAGTGCCTTTTGGAAATATCAAACCCTTTTTCATATATATGATTGTATGAGGCGTGGTTCGCAACTGAAGCAGCCAACAGCAGGCGAGGTGGGTGAACTGAAAATACATAAGGTAAAATGTTTCAACTTTCAGTCAGTGTATAAATGCCATCCACACTACCGGCGCGTTAATTTTATCTACACTATCAACAAACTATGCATCTCTTAGCTTGGTTTTCTTGGGTGATGAGGGAGTAGCTAATCAATTAATTCAAATAGTAGTATGTACTGACAACCAACTATTCTGCAACCTTTGCAATTCATGAAATTAGGGAGTACTTTGATAATGTTGGAAAGCAGCTTCTAGCCAGAAAAAGTATCTCACTGTCCATGGACCAATAGAAGATACCGCGGGAACATATAACGACGTCAACAAAGCTTTGAATCAGAAAGCTTAATGCTTAGTGGTGGTATGCTGGAGAAAACTAATGTTTCTGCTAATCTAGTTTTCTTAAGATATCTTGACTATGAACATCTAAGGATAAGTGTTCTAAATACACAAGTCGACATTTACGGCATTCTGTAACTGTAAGCGATCAAGTACTTTTTCTATTACTTTTCAACTTGTTTATATCTAATGTTTTTAGAGCATTACTTATATCGCAATACAACAGCTCACACTATAGAAAACAAAATCTAAATCATAATTTATTTCAAATAAAATTCATTTATAATAGTTAAGTTGTATAATAGTTTACATAACTGTCGATTACACTCTTCACTCTATCAGTTCTGCCACAAAAACAAAGGATTTGGAAACTAATGGATCCAATAGCACAGTTTATGCAATAAACATGGTGGTCACTAGGATCCTATAAAATAAATAGTTCGCAATAGTCAGGAATGGTGCGGCTAATCTTACGGTTCATTTAAAGTAATTTGAACATACTGAAGTTATAATTTTTGATGCTTCAAGGCATCCGTATATGCACGCTTCGTAATGGCACCACCTAATAAAAGATCTCTTGCGTCGCCTTTTGAAATGAGCACATGTATGGTCTTGATAACACTTACTTGTGACAAAAACAATTCTGCATGTTACGTTTCATCAATCTCAAACATACAAATATACACATACACACCCACATCATCTTTAAGATATCTTGCGACGTGATACTAATCACAAATCCAATCTCCGCATCCACTCAAATACAATACGAGTCACACCTAAGAATCGACGTTATCAAGCAACAATGATAAAGATAAATCTAAATTTTCTAATGCTTTGGAGGACGATGCTGCAAAATTCAGTTTGAATTTGACAATGGTAATGCCCACCTTAGTGTCCGCAATTTATGATGAAGTTAGTTGCGCCTAAGTCCCAGGGGACATAATGTTAAAGAAAGAAATCAATAAATGAAATTACCTTGCACACGTAATGCATGAGAGTCATCTTACTATTCCTTGCTCTGGTATCAGAAAATTCTAAAAGGCTATCAAGCCTAAATCCAACAGAAGAACCTGAATGATCAAAACAAAAAAACCAAGAAGAAGACAGATAAAAGTAAAATTACAGCGACTACAACATGCACAAGTTCAACATTCAGTATCCACTATCAATGTTCCAAGACAGAAACATTATCATCGTGAAACTGAGAGACTCAGGCCCAGTTTCAAAACTAAGCCTCAGGAGCTCAGTTTCGAAACTGAGCGGCTCAGTTTCGAGCTAAAATTATACGAAACAGAGCGCCTGAGCATCCAATATATTTGACCTATCATGAGCTAAGACTAATGAATTAAGAAGGTCAGTATTGGCAAAGCTACATGGTAACATGTACAATATTATGCATAATAGGAAGTAAATACATAAGCATCAGTCAGACTGCAAATTCAGTGCCTTTGAACTTCTCTGCCACTTTTCATCACATTTGTTTATAGTTGAAACTCTAATAACTTGAAATGATTAGCAATTATCAGAGAATATTTTGTTAAGACTGATTCAAATATATCATGACTATCAACTATAAATATTTGATGCTCAAAAGACAATCGTGCTTACACTTACAAATCTATAAAATGCTCGATGGATGATATTAAGTAACGGTTAATTTTGATGACCTAATCTTATTATGTTGAAACACCATCCTCATAACTATCCATACAGAGGTTCCCTATCACATTATCTTATCACATTGATTTACACATTGCATCCTTAGTGCCAAAAATCGTCTACTGTCTCACAGATATGTGAAATTTTAATGTAAAATCCTTTTTGAAAATTAGTAACAGTGGAAATAACTAAATTTACACACTAAGATGATTAAATGACACAAAAGAATAAACTAATATAGCAACAAAATTGTGAATATACGGATCTCTACGCCTTTAATTATTAATGTTGATGACCTAATAACATCCACTCCTTTAGTTAATTGTGATTTCTTTTGAATACAATTTTTGTGTACAGCAGTCCAATTTAAATAGGAATGATTGAAACCTATTTAAATATTTTAAAAAAACATATATAATACTCTCCGTTAAATTATATCATCTTAACCGTCAAAGTGCATGGCATAACCATCTTCTACCTATTTACTCGGGTTCCGTCATCCACCATCCTCCTCGGTTTGTTCACATTTAGTATTCTTGTCTTCATCTACTTTAACTTATCATCGTGCCTGACAATCCTCCTCTCCCTCCTTTACATCAAAAATTACATTCAACATAAAAAAAGAACGAGGGAAAATTACCAAATTTGAAACAATAATTTTGATTTTCGCAGTAAAATCGTATACAAACGATAATTTTGATTTTCGCTATATATATATAAGTTCGAGCTTTGAATTTTACCATAAGTATTTGACTAAATATAGTAAAAATATGTGAACAATAAATGACTCTTCAAAGTCATGTGCTCGCTTTCATTGATGTTAATTTTATGTGCCTCCCTTCTTTTCACCTTCCACTTCATCTTTTCAAGTTAAATTGCTCAAAATTACAAAAAAGAAGTAAAAACAGAATTCTACTTTGTAATATAAAATTACCCAAGGAAATTCTACACTTCAAAGTCATGTGACGCCGTTGTCTCCATAGTTCCGATCAACATAAATTTTGACAATGTCCCCGTTAATGGAAGGAGCAATATGTTTAAGACCAAAGCCATGTCCGTCCTACTGCTAGCAATACCTGGGTGATGTATTCAGATATGACCAATGCATTTTTAATGATGAACTATTAATAATGAACGCACATACCGTATCCAAAAAACTTGTATAAGAACACATGTATTGGAAATTATTGGAACCAAATTTATTTGAAATGTATGAGAACACGAGAACTATCAGTCAAAAAAACTTGCAACAAATTATTCTAACCACTTGTATTTAACGATTTTCTGTTCCTGCTCGGCTTAACCTATGAAATATCATCTACTCTAGATCATTGAGATCTCCAGTTATTTACGGCAACTGAATTAAAAACAAAAGTAAATTTTACCTTCGAGGTCTTTACCAAGATGTTTCGTCTTTAGCGCTAGCCTCTGTACAACCAAACATAGCAATCGCCATTGATTTGGAATCTGAAACTAATTTTGAATTCAAGCAATAACTACATTTTCCAACTTTTGGGTTGTCCAACAGAATTATAAACCTAAAAACCCATAATAATTAAATATTTCGAATGGATTAAAAAGAAAATAATAGAAGCTAAGGCCGAATTGACTTGAATGAGAAAGCTTGCCTTGGCTTCTGCTATTCCTTTGCAATTGTCGTTTGATTGGAAGTTTTGTGCTTGCCTACGGCCGCCTTAGGTTGCAATTGAATCGCTTGATGTCATTTCCCAAATCGAATCGAATGTAGTTGATATCGATTCCAAGCACGAAGAAGTTCGACTGAAGAAGCGGTTGATTCCAAGCACGAAGAAGCGATCCATTGAAGGAACAGTCCATTGATTCCACGAAGAAGAGAGGCGTTGATATGCTTGAAGGGGAATTCTGTTTTCTGCGGGATCGAAATGAAATAAGCGTTTTTCGTTTAAGCGGTTGATGGAAGGATCGAGCGTTGAGAATGAGGTTAGGGATACCGAACAAAGAGTCGGTCATTTACTATTTTGCCCTGCCAATCCACATCCCCTAACACACATAAGTGTTACCAATAAAAATACCATAAATATATATTTTCAATGACACATTTTTAGCTTGGCAACACATATAAATGTCGTTAATCCGTAACACATATAAGTGTTGGCATTTGAAAAAGTTAAGTGTTACCAATTGGCTGTTATGGTGTAGTGTATCTACGGAGTAGGGAGCTGATCGATTAGGGTAGTGGTTAGGGTATACTTGGACGTATAACCTAAGCCTACCAACTCATAGTGGAAGGGATCATCTCATTTCAATTATACTAGTAATAGTGCAGAGTAATCATTAGTGAGGCATGTACACCTTATCTTGCTTACCTTGTCACATCTGCCATTTATGTAGTAATCTCTCTCTTATCCACTTTATATGCCTATTGTGTTGCTTTTATTTATCTACTGGCTAAAAGTAACTAGACTCGCCAGACTTTATGTCTGACCCTGTTGTTTCTCTTTCTTTCTTCCGTTTCCCCTCAGGTTCTTAGGGAGGAAACACTCAGACTTAATTAGGACTCAGATATCGTCTTACTAGGAGCTACTTCTGAAGTATTACTCAAGTTCTTGTCTCTACTATGGCTTAACTCTTTTGATTGGGGAAAATTATGTTTTTCATATTCTTATGTGCTCTAATGATGCAAGACAGAAGTTATTTTATTGTAATGGTTTTTATGGCTTACGAAATTGTGGACCACGGTATTATGCTTTATGGTTGAAATAAAAATTTAAATTTTCCATTGCTGCCTTATTTGTATCTATCTTGTAATTATTCTTATCTGTTTACCTATAGCACTTCACGAAACTTAATGGATTCCCTTAGTGAGTGACATTAACGGACGTGGGGTGTCACACTTGGTATTAGAGTTGAAGGTTACCGGATTAGAGAAAAAAATTTGGAAATTGTTTTCAAAAAGGTTTTATAAGAAAAGCATTTTCAAAAGAAAAGTCTATTTTGAAAAACATTCCCCAAAAAGCCATATGTAGTATCCTTTGGTCCATTATCTAAATTTCTTCCTTTTCCCTTTTTTTAGCATGTCTGGGGGAAAAACATCCCTAATATCCCAGAGGGCGCCACAATACCCTGATGGTTCCGTAGGTATTTGGAGGCCACGACGCCGGCTGAAGGCCAAAGAGATGTTCCTCCCCCTGCTGCACCAGTCGTTCCTCCTCCTCCTCCCCCTTCCAAGAGCTGGCAACTTTGCCAAGATCTACAAAGACATCCGGGCTATGGGAGGAAGGCTATTCCATGGGAACGAGACATTCGTAGAAGCTCAGAATTGGCTTAAGGAGACCGAGGAATTATTTGTAATCTTTGAATTGGAGGACCGAAGAAAGATTCAGTTAGCTGCTTGACTGTTAAAGGGCGAAGCCTCATTTTGGTGGGAAATCACCCAAGATGGATGTCCGGTGGAAGCATGGGAAGATTTTAGACAGAGGTTCGAAATGAAATTTCTTTCCCAAGCTGCGATAAGGTTATACATGGAGAGGTTCTTAACACTCAAACAAGGAAATTTGACAGTAAAGGAGTATGTGAACAAGTTCAACTAGCTGGCAAGGTTTGGGCTAGAGTTGGTGGATACACCGCACAAAAAGGCTCTGCGGTTTGCTAAAGGACTGAATGAGCCTCTGCATGGTTTAGCCATGTCCCATATTCCAATGGGAGCCACCTTTGAAAAGCTTGTTGATATGGCCATAATGCATGAGGAGGACAGGGGAGAAAAGAAGGAAATAAAAGCTGAGGGGACATCGCAGAATATGAAGGTGTGGCCCAAGAAGGGGCAGCAACAACAGCAGAAGAATGGAGGGAAAGATGGTAAAGGCAAGGATAAGAGAAAATGTCACAATTGTGGGAAGGAGCGTCACTTAATCAAAGATTGCAAAAAAAGGAAGGCCAATTTCTTTATTTGCGGAGGGGTCTGACACTTCTCTAAAGAGTGCCCGAAGAAAGAGGGATCGCAGGGACAAGGTCAAAGAGCAAGGACTTCTGGAGGGCAGGCACATGCTCTCGCGATCAGTGCTCCTGAAAAAGGTAGAAAATTTTCCGTTGAAAGTTTAGTTTCTCTTTCAAACCATCCAATTAGAACACTTTTTGATTCTGGTGCTTCACACTCGTTTATATCAAGTTCAGTAGTTGAATCTCTGCACTTGATTACTAGTATGGTAGTGGAACCTGTAGTTGTTTCAAAACCCATTAGCGGTTCGATTCATTTATCAATGATTTGTCGGTGTTTGAAAATATCTGTGTTAGGCGTCGAGTTTTAATGTGATGTGCGTGTACTCAGGTTTGTGGGCTATGGGTTGATTCTAGGAATGAATTGGCTTACCACATATGGAGACATTCTGGATTGTGAGAGGAGGGTTGTTAGACTCCTGACTTGTCATGGGAAGTCCCTCGAAGTTTCTTGTGACCCCCAAGGGTCTGTTATGCTTAGCTTCCTAGAGTCTCTAGATGCATCCATAGATGATTTGCTATCTGCTCCAGTGGTTTGAGATTATTCCGATATTTTTGATGAGGTACGGGGTTTACCTACAACCAACGAGATTGACTTCCTCATATATCTGGTGGACAATGGAAAGCTAGTTGCATTACCAGTACGCCACATGGCTCCAAGGGAGAGGAGGGAGCTGAGTAAGCAAGTAGGGGAGCTACTTGAGAAAGGGTTTATCAGACGAAGCATATTGAAATGGGGTGCTCCAGTAGTATTCACAACTAAAGCGGATGGTTCACTTCGTCTATGTGTTGACTATAGAGAATTGAATTAGATCATCAAGAAGAATAGGCACCCACTTCCGAGGATTGATGATTTATTTGATCAGCTTGTTGGTGCCTCAGTATTTTCTCAGTTGGACTTGGCTATGGGGTTCCATCAGTTGAGGGTGGCTGTGGACAACATAGAAAAGACTGCTTTCGAAATTCCAGATGTTTTCTTTGAATGGCTAGTTATGCCTTTTGGGTTGACAAATGAACCTGCCTATTTTGTTGATTTAATGAGTAGGGTGTTTCGGGAGTTCCTAAACAAATTTGTTGTAGTTTTATTGATGATATTTTGATCTTCTCAAAGAATAAAGAAGAGCATGCCCAACATTTGAGAGAAGCTTTGAAAACTCTCTGTGACCATCATCTTAAGGCAAAGTTCTCCAAATGCCATTTTTAGAGAAAAGAGGTGAGATTTTTAGGGAATTAGTCTCCAAAGAAGGGATAGCTGTAGATCTCGCCAAGGTTGTTGTAGTGCAAAATTGGCAGATTCTTAAAAATGCAACTGAGGTGAGAAGCTTTCTTGGGTTAGCAGGTTATTATAGGAAGTTCATTAAGGACTTCACGAAGTTATTAGCCTCTCTCACTAGGCTGATAAAGAAAAATTTGGCATTTTCGTGGGACATAGACTGTGACATGGCTTTCCAACGACTAAAGAGGGCTCTGACAACAGCCCTAGTCTTGACCTTGCCTGATGGAAGTAAAGTGTTTACTGTTTACACTGATGCGTGCAGTACATGGCTTGATGCGGTTCTGATGCAAGAAGGGAAAGTAATCTGTTATCGGGGTAGACAGTTGAGAGTTCATGAGAAGAACTACCCCCACCCATGATTTAGAGATACCTGCCATAGTATTCACATTAAAGACGTGGCTTCATTATTTACTTGGAGAAAAGTTTGAGTTATACACCGATCATAAATCTCTCAAGTATCTATTCCTACAGAAGGATCTAAACTTAAGGCAACAACGGTGGATGGAGTCCTTAGCTTCATATGATTTTGAGATTGCTTATACCCCTGGCAAGGGTAATGTGGTGGCAGACACACTAAGTAGACAGAGGATGGACCTGAGTCCTCTATTTGTGGAGAGAAAGAATTTGGAGTTCATATCAGCTTTTGATTTTAGACCCTCCATCGAGGTTTTACCTGATATGTTTGCATCCTTGGAGTTACGACTGACCCTTATGGATCAGATAGGAGCTTCGCAACAAGGTGACCCACAGATTCTAGACATCATGGATACGCTTAGAAGAGGTAAGACTTCTAGTTACCTCAGTAGATATGCCATAGATGAAAAGGGGTGGTTGCGACGAGATGGAAGGCTTTGCATTCCTCAAACTGGAAGCTTGATAAAGGCAGTACGAGAAGAATCCCACCATTCTAAGATGACTATTCGTCCAGGTGGTGATAAGATGTATAAAGACATGAAGAGGGTTTTCTTTTGGGCTGGGATGAAGAAAGATGTGGCCGAGTTTGTTTTTCAATGTTTAGTCTGCCAGCAAGTTAAAGTTTTGCAAAAGAAGCCCGGTGGATTACTTCATCCGTTGGAGGATCCACAGTGGAAATGGGAGAGCGTCTTTATGGATTTCATAGATGGATTGCCTAGATCGAAGAAAGGTAACACCAGTATTTGGGTGCTAGTGGACAGACTCACTAAGAGCGCTTACTTTATTCTAGTTAAGAGTAAGAGGACGACATCATGGTTGGCAGCAATTTATGTTTGTGAGATAGTTCGTCTTCATGGAGTACCTTCCAGCATCGTGAGCGATCGTGACCCCATCTGTACCAGCGAATTTTGGAGGAGCTTGCAAGAAGCATTAGGTACACAGTTGTGTTTGAGCACCGATTATCATCCTTAGACCGACGGAGAGACAGAGAGGATGAATAGGATTCTTGAAGGTCTTTTAAGGCCGTGTATCCTAGACTTCGGAGGGACTTGGGGAGAGCATCTTCCTTTAGTTGAGTTTGCCTATAATAACAGCTATCAATCCAACATCGGCATTGCACCCTTCGAAGCATTCACTACTGCAAAATTGGGCATATTCGACACTAATTTGTGTGCGTTGCATGAAAAGTGTGGCAAAAGATATGCTTTCTTTGATCTTCTGCAACAATATGCATATGTTGTTGCATTATACGTGAATGCACTGTTGCGGTGGGAATTCTAGTGTTTTGATGTGCAACACCACTTAAAAGCGTAGCATTACGTACATATAATTCAGCTCAGCGATCCGTGTTATCAATATATTAAAACCCCAAGCGTAGATGCAAGATTAATCCAACGGTTCAAACCATCTGTGGGTCTAATGATCTTAACGTTAGCCATCATCCAATCATTGACAGCCACGTCATTGCATTATTTTGACGAAATTTTGGCGCGATCTTCTCCCTTCAGGAAATCGTTTTCTTCTCTATCATCTAATCGTTTTTCCCCTTTTTTACTATTGACCAAAATTTAAACCTAAATTCACGTCAGTATCGCTCCTCTCCTCGACAGCAAATTCTATTCCAAAAATGTTGAAGCTTTGAAACGCTTTCTAGCTTTGATTGATCAGGGCATTGACATCACCAGTTTTTTCCCTTAGGTTCAGTTTGTATAGCACTGTGAATTAGTTGCGCTTATTATAGATTGGATTATGAGTAATTAGTAAGTAGTTCATTTGTTAAAATTTGGAAAACCCATTCGCTTATGAGTAATTAGTTGCTTGGACATCCCAAACATAGGAAAACCCATTCGCTTATGAGTGATTAGTAGGTGAAAGATTAGATTATGCGTAATTAGTTGTGCTTTGACCATTGATTTGGGATTTTGGATTATGCTGAGGTTTATTCGAAAATTATACCCAGCAATAAACCATGAGAACCCAGCAATAAACCATGAGAGGTCGAGCTAGTTAAGGAATGGGGACTTTACAGTCGAAATTGATTTGCACTTTGTGTTCATTAACATTATCATATAATTGTATGCTTGAGCTTTTGTGATACAGATACATGTGTAGCACTGTGGTGTGTTTGCTTTGCGGTGTGCTTGAGGCTACCAATTTCCCGATCCGGACGAGTCATTCACCCGTATCATAAGGCACCGTAGTGCATCAGTTCATACCATACACATCCAAAAAATGACATACAATTATATGCTTGAGGTTTGCACTACGGTACCTTTTTGGGCCATTGATTTGAGTTTGCCACCATAAGGCGCTTTGACCATTGATTTGAATTTGCCACTAGGATTTAGGTTTCACCTAACTAAGTGGTACCTTTTTGGTCCATGAGAACCGGGCTATTGGCATGAAAAAGACATTGGTTTATTATATAGGTCGATCTAGTTAAGGAATGGGAATTTACCATCGAAATTGATTTGCACTTTGCGTTCATTTACACTGACATATAATTGTATGCTTGAGGTTTTGTGATACAGATACATCTATAGCAATGCGGCGTATTTGCACTGCGGTGTGCTTGAGGCTACCAATTTCCCGATCCGGATGAGTCGTTCACCCGTATCTAACACACACAGGTATTTTCCATTTGATTTTGGAAACTACCAATTTCAATATTTCGATTTTGGAAACGTATGCTCAGGTTTGCATCATTTCATACCATACACATCCAAAAAAATGACATACAACTGTATGCTTGAGGTTTTGTGATACAAATACATGTATCGCACTGCGGTGTGTATGCATTACGATGTGTATGAACTGCGGTTTTGTGATACCATACACGCACAAGTATCATAAGGCAGCATCGGTCCATACAATACACATCAGTTCATACCTTACACGCACAAGTATACACACACGCGCAAGTATCATAAGGCAGCATCGATTAGTTCATACCATACATGCACAAGTATACACATACGCACAAGTATCATAAGGCAGCATCGATCAGTTCATACCATACACATCCAAAAAATAACATACGCATCCACATCCAAAAGTATCGTAAAGTTAACTTAATGCATACACATCCAAAAAATGACATTATAGTAGCATCAATTCATACCAGATCAGGGTTGCGGGGCTGTGGAACTTCCAACTGATCCGTTAGGGCTTTGCGGCTGTGGGAGAGCCGGTCCGAAGTGAGCAGCCGCATGTGATGGACCCGCGGCATCAGGACAAAGGGTGAGGTAGTTTGGCCAGTCAAATTCCTGATCAACTTCTATATCTACCCACTGATCATTCCTCTGGTTCATTGGGGTTTGGTTATCAACATGTATGTCATGGGCAGCTTCCGGAAATAAGCTTGGCAAGGGGGGTAGCTCAGCAGCTTCTTGTATCATTGCATTAAATCTTTCATCTGAATCCATTTCCCATTCCCATCCGTAATGATGCAAACATGGAACCACCTTTTCCTCCCTATTACTCATAAAAAGAAGTTCAGGCCTTGTCCCAGGATGAGCATGGGTACAGCGCTGAACCTTAATGAAGTAAAACTTGTTATTGATTTGAGCAGCAAAAGTATTGATATTGCCAATGCCTTCATAAAATTGCATTTTCAAGTAGAATGATATATGATCATACTGAGACCGGTAGCAGTCGTCAATTGCAAGCACACGTCCTATTGGCTTCATTACTTCTTCATCAACATGAACATTACTCTTTAGGAACTCGAGAAAGCCATCAACTTTAGCCCATGATTCCACTTCTAACGCCGGTGAGGGCTCAAATTCTTCATCATACCATGGTTGCAGGTAAATAGCACCACCAGGTTTTGTAGAAAATTTCAACATTAGGGCATGATTACGCATTCTGTACGATGGGCATGATACTAGAAAAGAGTTGTTGGGTATTACCTGTATAGGCCACGAATTATGATTGAGAGCCACCTTAAGAACGTATTGCACATCTTCGAAATTCCAATCTCCCTTAAGAACAGTGGCTGTGATGTATAGAAACGAGTCCATTGTTTTTTTTAATTTCAAAGATTGGGGTTTAGGGGATATGGAGGAGATGATGTTCTGACGCTTGAAAGGATGTGCGAGGGACCCAATGGATGGTGTCAGGAAGATATGTGAACTGGAAATGCTTGCACAGAAGACGAAGCATATTCAATTCTATTTCTGATGAGGTGGCATGTAGTGACCAATGCTGATTGGTCAACTGTTATAATTGTATGCGTAACTCACTAAGATTTATAAGTTAATTAGATGGCCAAATGCACAGATGCATGCACACAACACATATGCACTTATCAAATAACTTGTAAATTCAAATTGTAGGATCTAAAATGACGAGGAGAGATACAGCCAGCAAGTGGAGAACCTGAAATGACATAAAGAGATATAGTTTCTGGTTCATGGCATTGCTACTTTGTAGGATGCACACTGATCGTATTTGTTGGCACTTGTATTGAAGGTGGTATGTGTTGGCACTTTTGCTACTTTTAAATTATGTATTTGATCATATGTGTTATATATTTAAAGCGTTAAATTACGTATTTGATCGTATGTACTGAAGATGGTATGTATTGAAGGTTTGAATGTGATGATGAATGTAACGGATGTGTTTCTTCTGTGCACAAAACTGATATTGCAAAATTTATAATTAAAGCATTGTATTTGCCTTCTTTTACTATTGCATTTGCTTTTTTCCTGATGTTGTATTTCAAGATAATGGTGTCGCATTCCATAATACAGTGGTATTGCATTACATAAAATTGTAGTAAGTCCACGTGGCATGTAAACGCCATAGCTGACATGGAGATCTGACGTGTCGTGTGACATGTAGGCAGCTGACATAGAAAGCTGACGTGGCCGCCGCTATCATGACCTGGTACCCAAGATCTAACTAATTTTCAAGTAACACTGGATATTGTTGCATTACGTACAAATAGTGTTGCATTACATCTATAACGCAACACTTTCTTTCTGTGGCAGTAGATGTGCTAAAGTGTTGCCTTAGAGGGCTAAGGCAACGGCCGCGAATGCCATGCCCACCCGGTGTTGCCTATTTGAAATAAGGTGAAAATGCAACACTTTTTTGATCTAAGGCCACATAAAACTTGTGTCGAATATGCCCACTTTTGTAATAGTGATTGTATGGACGACCCTGTAGATCGCTAACTTGTTGGTGGGAATCTACATAAAGATTATTACTTAAGCGAGATATGGTTAGGGAAACATCCAAAAAGATTGACCTTATTCGACGGCGGATGAAGAAGGCTCAAGATAGGCAGAAGTCCTATGCAGACAAGAGAAGGACTGACATCGAATTCGAAGTGACAGACTTGGTTTTTATCAAAGTATCGCCTTTAAGGAATGTGGTTCGCTTCGGATCAGTAGGGAAGTTGGCACCTAGGTTTGTGGGACCATTTCCCCATAACCGTGAAGATTGGCCAAATGACCTACCAAGTAAAGCTCCCAAAAAATCTATCCGGCATTCATGACGTTTTCCACGTCTCTCATCTATGGAAGTGCCTGCATGACACCGCGAAAGTTGTTGAGCCTAGTATTTTGTAAGAAGTCGAAGTGGAACGGGAGGCGACAGCCAGACGAGTCCCCACCCTATTCTTGGGTCAGAAGTTAAGAAGCTACGCAGTAAGGAGATCAAGTTGCTAAAGGTTCAATGGGGAGATAACTTGGAAGATGCGACTTGGGAGACCGAAGACAAGATTCGTGCTTCGTACCCTTTTCTTTTCGAGGGTATGTTCTTAACTCCTTTTTCCTAAGTTTTATCATTTCTTGTTTTTGTCAATAGAATATATCTTATCCATCATATTTTCGACCTTTAGATAGGAATCCTATGGATGTAAACATGTGTTTGAAACATGTTATGTTTGATGTAGGCAAGTGGATGCAAGTGTTTACTAGTGGTTACCTGTGGATGCATATACACATACATTAGGCACTAAGATCGGCTTAATCACTCTCATACTGCATATGGATTTGTGTGCATTTTCTTTTCGTTTATGAATGGAAATGGATTAGTTAGCATACAGATGTTGCATTTGGACGAATGAATGTGCACACATACAGAAGTTATATGATATGATAGGTTTATTCGCATACATATTGGATTCATGGCACTAACATACATTGTAATAAGGAGGTCAACTGAATCAATAGACCACCTGATCTTCGCATTAGTGTTTGGACATATACACACACCTTCACATATATTCATATAAGCATTAGATATCTTTAAGGACAATGAATGCCAGTGATTTGTTGATGAGTAGATGGATGGTGGATGGTAGGATACGCATTCTTCTCAACTTAGAGATTTCGGGACGAAATCCTTTTAGTAGGGGAGAATGTAACACCTCGAATTTGTACCAACAGTAAAAGAGGATAAATTAAATAATAATTAATTTAATATTCAGATTTATAGGAAACATACTGCACCATTGCGTCCGTCTCGAAACTCTGGTCAAGATAGACATTTGGTTTGCGTAAAACGAACACCATATGAGGAAGTTATGAAGGTTTTCAGTTTGTACACGCACAGAAAAATTATATACATATGTATGATTCAGAGATGAGTCAGAGCTGAGTCAGAATTCTATCCAGAACCGTTCGAATTTGAAAAATTCGTCAGAGCGCCAAAATTCCCGCTTTAGAAGTTCGACCCCCTAGAGGGGAGTCGACCTAGGGTTCGATCCCCCTGAAGGGTGTCGACCTAAGGGTCTACCAACCCCAGGGGTATCGACACCCCTAGGGCTGAGGTGGCATCCGGTTTCATAGGGCTCTGCAAATATAAATATGTGGCAATTTCTCATATTTTCTTCATTGGAAGTCAAGGAGGCCATATGCTGCTGGATACAAACTGAACCATTTTCTACAACAACATACTTTGATAATCAAATTCATAAATTCTAGATCCGTTCTTTCTCAATTCTCTAAACCTAACGCTGCGAGTTTCTAGATTACTTTTAGGTTTAGATAAATGAAAGTAAATTGTGAAAGACTATGACATGGATATGTAGTAAATAATGATTCTATGCAAGTGTTAAATCATATACTATGTCATGATAGATTTAATTCCCTAGTTCTAATACAGTTGTTATTATTATATTATGTTGTCTATGTGGATCTGAACTTGTAACTATATTATAGTGAATGTACATCTATTGGATAGTTGTAACATTGGCTAGATCTAATTCTTTATGTAAATCACCTTTCACCTGTCATATTGTGATTAATTTAAATATGTTGTAAACTTGACATGTGAAGCCATTTGTAGATCTAAACATGTTGCTATGTCACCCTAATTATGCTAGATCTAAATAGTTGGACTAGATCTCATTATGTTGCTTTTACATCGTAGTTGCCACAAGTTCATTAGTTTTATGTCCACCTTGTTACGATTAAAATTACATGTCCACTTACCTTGTTATCATGTTAAGTTTATGTGTATGCCAAGACATGTTGAAAAACTATCATCCTTTGTCATATTCCCTTTTTCATTATTGTGGCAAGGCTACTTTATAGCCTAGATGCCGCCAAAATACATGCGAATACATTAGTTAAGAAACAGGGAAAAAGGGGTTTATAATTGGCATAATTTGTGTAATATTGGACATACAATTCAAATAGGGAAGAAATAATTACCTATAATGACATAGGTAGATTTGGATAAGAGTGGAATGTTTGGTAATTACAACTAGGAACTGTAATTGTACTTATGACACGAGGTTAGGTTTCATTAGTGGTGGAAGTCTGCTCGGACCCGACCGACATATCCTGCAGCCACTAATGATGAACCTAATGTGGGAGGTCTAAGTACGTAAATACGAATCGGGCTAAGACACGAGGTTAGGCCCAACTATGAATAAGACTGCCTAGACCCGACCGGCATATACAGCATCCACACATTGCAGGCCTAATGTGGGAGGTCTATCCTATTATTACCATGATTGGACATGGTATTGAATTGGACTACTTAACCTAATTTTAAGATTGTATGATTATGAACTTAAGTTAGGGTTAAGTAAAATTGGATGGGTAGTGGGTGGGTTAAGTAAACTTGAGGGGGTGGGTAATATTTACATATAGGCCCACAAACTTAACCCAATAAGGTTATGTAATTGAAGACACCTAGTGGTATACATAATCGGTTATGTAATTAAAGATACCCTTTAGGGTAAGCATAACTGGTATAGGGCTATGTAATTAAAGACACCTAAGGGTATACATAGTCAGTGGAAAACCTAGTGGGGATACAAGACAAGGGGGAGAGCATGTATCATATTTTGTGGGATCCATTTCAGTCAGTAACCCGAAGTTGGTATCAAGTAAGGAACTCCGTATTAGGCGGAGAAGGGGAATGCTTACTGATTGATTATAAGATATCCAAACAAGACGGATGGTGTGGGCAGTGCAAACCGACCGGGGACATGTGCGTGCAAGGGCCGGCCAGAGGAGGCTAAGACGACCGTGACACCAGTAGATATGGTTGTGCACATCTTGGGTTGCCACTTTAGGAAGCGATGCCTCCTAGTATGGGGCCAGCACAGGATATCTACGGAGTAGGGAGCCGACCGATTAAGGTAGTGGTTAGGGTATACTTGGACGTATGACCTATGCCTACCAACTCATAGTGGAAGGGATCATCTCATTCCAGTTATACTAGTAATAGTGAAGAGTAATCATTAGTGAGGCACATACACCTTATCTTGCTTACCTTGTCACACCTGCCATTTATGTAGTAATCTCTCTCTCTCTCTTATCCACTTTATATGCCTATCATGTTGCTTTTATTTATCTACTGGCTAAAAGTAACTAGACTCACCAGACTTTATGTCTGGCCCTGTTATTTCTCCTTCTTTCTTCCATTTCCCCCTAGGTTCTCAAGGAGGAAACACTCAGACTTAGGACTCAGATATCATCTTGTTACGAGCTACTTCTGTAGTATGGCTCAAGTTCTTGTGTCTGCGATGGCTTAACTCTTTTAATTGGGGAAAATTATGTTTTCATATTCTTATGTACTATGATGATGCAAGACAGAAGTTATTTTATTGTAATGGTTTTTGTGGCTTATGAAATTGTGGACCACGATATTATGCTTTATGGTTGAAATAAAAAATTAAATTTTTCGTTGTTGCCATATTTATATATGTCTTGTAATTATCCTATGTTTGTTTACCTATAGCACTTTATGAAACTTAATGCATTCCTTTAGTGAGTGACATTAATGGACGTGGGGTGTCACACTTGGTAACAGAGCTGAAGGTTACCAGATTTGATAAAAGTTTTTGGAAATTATCTTCAAAAAGGTTATAAAAGAAAAGCATTTTCAAAAGAAAAGTCTATTTTCAAAAACATTCCCCAAAAAGCCATATGTAGTATCCTTCGGTCCTTTATCTAAATTTCTTCCTTTTCCCTTTTTTAGCATGTCTGGGGAACAAAACATCCCTAATATCCCAGAGGGCATCACAATACCCTGATGGTTCCGTAGGTATTTGGATGCCACGGCGCCTGCCGAAGGCCAAAGAGATGTTCCTCCCCCAGCTGCACCAGTTATTCCTCCTCCTCCTCCCCCTCCAAGAGTTAACAACTTTGCCAAGATCTGCAAAGACTTCCGGGCTATGGGAGGAAGGCCATTCCATGGGAACGAGTCATTCGTAGAAGCTCGAAATTGGCTTAAGGAGACCGAGGACTTGTTTGTAATCTTTGAATTGGAGGATCAAAGAAAGATTCAGTTAGCTGCTTGGCTATTAAAGGACGAAGCCTCATTTTGGTGGGAAATAACCCAAGCTAGACGTTCGGTGGAAACTTGGGAAGATTTTAGATAGAGGTTTGAAATGAAATTTCTTTCCCAAGTCGAGAGAAACATATAGATGGAGAGGTTCTTAACATTCAAATAAGGAAATTTGATAGTAAAGTAGTATGTGAACAAGTTCAACCAACGGGCAAGGTTCGGGCTAGAGTTGGTGGATACACTGCACAAAAAGATTTTGCGGTTTGCTAAAGGACTGAATGTGCCTCTACATGGTTTAGCTACATCTCATATTTCAATGGGAGCCACCTTTGGAAAGCTTGTTTATATGGCCCTAATGCATGAGGAGGACAAGGGAGAAAAGAAGGAAATAAAAGATGAAGGGACATCGCAGAATAAGAAGGTGTGGCCCAAGAAGGGGAAGCAACAACAATAACAGCAGCAACAACAGTAGAAGAAAGGAGGGAAAGATGATAAAGTCAAGGATAAGAGAAAATGTCACAATTGTGGGAATGAGGGTCACTTAATCAAAGATCGCAAGAAAAGGAAGGCCAACATCGTTAATTGCGGAGAGGTCAGACACTTCTATAAAGAGTGCCCGAAGAATCAGGGATCGCAGGGACAAGGTTAAAGAGCAGGGACTTTTGGAGGGCAGGTGCATGCTCTTGCGATCAGTGCTCTTGAAAAAGGTAGAAAATTTTCTGTAGAAATTTTAGTTTCTCTTTCAAACCATCCAGTTAGAACTCTTTTTAATTGTGGTGCTTCGCACTCGTTTATATCAAGTTCAGTAGTTGAATCTCTACACTTAATTACTAGTATGGTAGTGGATCCTGTAGTTGTTTCAAACCCCATTGGTGGTTCACCTCATTTATCAATGATTTGTCGGGGTTTGAAAATATCTGTGTTAGGCATCGAGTTTGAATGCGACACGTGTGTACTTGGGTTTATGGGCTATGAGTTGATTCTAGGAATGGATTGGCTTACCATATATGGGGACATTCTGGATTGTGAGAGGAGGGTTGTTAGACTCCTGACTTGTCATGGGAAGACCCTCGAAGTTTCTTGTGACCCCCAAGGGTCTGTTATGCTTAGCTTCCTAGAGTCTCTAGATGCATCCATAGATGATTTGCAGTCTGTTCTAGTGGTTCGAGATTATTCCGATGTTTTTGATGAGGTACGTGGTTTGCCTCCAAGGCGTGGGATTGACTTCCGTATATATCTGGTGGACAATGCAAAGCCAGTTGTATTACCAGTACACCACATGGCTCCAAGGGAGAGGTGGGAGCTGAGTAAGCAAATAGGGGAGCTATGTGAGAAAGGGTTTATCAGACGAAGCATATCGAAATGGGTGCTCCAGTAGTATTCGCAACTAAAGCGGATGGTTCACTTCGTCTATGTGTTGACTATAGGGAATTGAATAAGCTCATTAAGAAGAATAGGCGCCCACTTCCGAGGATTGATGATTTATTTGATCAGCTTGTTGGTGCCTCGGTATATTCTCAGTTGGACTTGGCTACGGGGTTCCATCAGTTGAGGGTGGCAGAGGACAGCAAAGATAAGACTGCTTACAGAACTGCAGACGATTTCTTTGAATGGCTAGTTATGCATTTTGGGTTGACAAATGCACCCACCTATTTTGTTGATTTGATGAGTAGGGTGTTTCGGGAGTTCCTAAACAAATTTATTGTAGTCTTTGTTGATGATATTTTGATCTTCTTCAAGAATGAAGAAGAGCATGCCCAATATTTGAGAGAAGTTTTGAAAACTCTCGATGACCATCAGCTTAAGGCAAAGTTCTCCAAATGTCATTTTTAGAGAAAAGAGGTGAGATTTTTAGGGCATGTAGTCTCCAAAGAAGGGATAGCTATAGATCCCACCAAGGTGGTTGTAGTGCAAGATTGGTAGATTCCTAAAAATGCAACCGAGGTGAGAAGCTTTCCTGGGTTAGCAGGTTATTATAGGAAGTTCATTAAGGACTTTGCGAAGATATTAGCCCCTCTCGCCAAGCTAATAAAGAAGAATTTGGCATTTTAATAGGACATAGACTGTGACGTTGCTTTCCAATGACTGAAGAGGGCTCTGACAACCGCCTTAGTCTTGACCTTACCTGATGGAAGTAAAGTGTTTACTGTTTACACTAATGCGTGCGGTACAGGGATTGGTGTGTTTCTAATGCAAGAAGGGAAAGTAATATGTTATGGGGTAGACAGTTGAGAGTTCATGAGAAGAACTACCCTACCCATGATCTAGAGCTAACTACCATAAAATTCGCGTTAAAGACGTGGCATCATTATTTACTTGGAGAAAAGTTCGAGTTATACACCGATCATAAATCTCTCAAGTATCAATTCTCACAGAAGAATCTAGACTTAAGGAAACAATGGTGGGTGGAGTTCTTGGCTTCATATGATTTTGAGATTGCTTATGCCCCTGGCAAGGGTAATGTGGTGGCAGACATACTAAGTAGGTAGAGGACGGACCTGAGTCCTCTGTTTGTGGAGAGAAAGAACTTGGAGTTCATATCAGCTTTCGATTTTAGACCCTCCATCGAGGTTTTGCCTGATATGTTTGCATCCTTGGAGTTACGATCGACCCTTATGGATCAGATAGGAGCTTCGCAACAAGGTGACCCACAGATTCTAAACATCATGGATAAGCTCAGAAGAGGGGAGACTTCTAGTCACATCAGTAGATATGCCATTGATGAAAAGGGGTTGTTGCGACGAGATGGAAGGGTTAGTGTTCCTTAAACTGGAAGCTTGATAAAGGCAGTCCTAGAAGAATCCCACCATTCTAAGATGACTATTCATCCAGGTGGTAATAAGATGTATAAAGACACGAAGAGGGTTTTCTTTTGGGCTGGGATGAAGAAAGATGTGGCTGAGTTTGTTTCTCAATGTTTAGTCTGCCAGCAAGTTAAAGCTGAGCAAAAGAAGCCCGGTGGATTACTTCATTCGTTGGAGGTTCCGCAGTGGAAATGGGAGAGCGTCTCTATAGATTTCATAGATGGGTTGCCTAGATCGAAGAAAGGTAACACCAATATTTGGGTGGTAGCGAATAGACTCACTAAGAGCACTCACTTTATTCCAGTTAAGAGTAAGAGGACGATATTATGGTTGGCAGCAATTTATGTTCGTGAGGTAGTTCGTCTTCATGGAGTACCTTCCAGCATCGTGAGCGATCGTGACCCCATCATTACCAGCGAATTTTGGAGGGGCTTGCAAGAAGCGTTAGGTGCACAGTTGTGTTTGAGCACCGCTTATCATCCTCAGATCGACCGACAAACAGAGAGGGTGAATAGGATTCTTGAAGATCTTTTATAGCTGTGTGTCTTTGACTTCGGAGGGACTTGGGAAGAGCATCTTCCTTTAGTAGAGTTTTCCTATAATAATAGCTATCATGCCAGCATCAGCATGGCGCCCTTCGAAGCATTGTACGGACTACCCTGTAGATCGCCAACTTATTAGCGGGAATCTACAGAAAGATTATTACTTAGGCCAGATATGGTTAGGGAAACATTTGAAAAGATTGACCTTATTCGACGACGGATAAAGATGGCTCAAGATAGGCAGAATTCCTATGCAGATAAGAGAAGGACCGACATCGAATTCAAAGTGGGAGACTTGGTTTTTATCAAACTATCGCCTTTAAGGAATGTGGTTCGCTTCGGATCAGTGGGGAAGTTGGCAACTAGGTTTGTGGGACCATTTCCCATAACCGAGAAGATTGGCCAAATGACCTACCGAGTAAAGCTCCCAGAAAATCTATCCGGCATTCATGACGTTTTCCACATCTCTCATCTCTGGAAGTGCCTGCATGACACCGCGGAATTTGTTGAGCCGAGTATGTTGGAAGAAGTCGAAGGAGGCGATAGTCATACGAGTCCCTACCCGTATTCTTTGGCCAAAAGTTAAGAAGCTGCACAATAAGGAGATCATGTTGCTAAAGATTCAATGGGGAGATAACCCAGAAGATGCGACTTGGGAGACCTAACAAGATTCGTGCTTCGTACCATTTTCTTTTCAAGGGTATGTTCTTAGCTCCTTTTTCCTAAGATTTATCAGTGCTTGTTTTTGTCAATAGAATATATCTTATCCATCGTATTTTCGACATTTAGATAGGAATCCTATGGATGTAAACATGTGTTTGAAACATGTTATTTTTGATGGATGCAAGTGTTTGTTAATGGTTACCTTTGGACGCATATACACACACATTAGGCACTAAGATCGGCTCAATCATTCTCATACTGCATATGGATGTGTGTGCATTTTCTTTTCTTTTATGAATGGAAATGGATGAGTTAGCATATGGATGTTGCATTTGGACATGTGAATGTGCACACAAATAGAACTTATATGATATGTTAGGTTTATTTGCATACATATTGGATTCATAGCACTAACATACATTGCATTAAGGAGCTCAACTGAATCAGTAGACTGCCTGATCTTCACATTAGTGTTGGGACATATACACACACTTTCGCATATATTCATATAAGCAATAGAAATCATTAAGGACAATGGATGCCAGTGATTGGTGGATGAGTAGATGGATGATGGATGGTAGGATACATATTCTTCTCAACTTAGAGATTTCGGGACGAAATCCTTTGAGTAAGGGAGAATGTAACACCCCGAATTTGTACTGACACTAAAAGAGGATAAATTAAATAATAATTAATCTAATATTCAGAATTAGAGGAAACAGACTGCACCATTGCGTCCGTCTCGAAATTATGGTCAAGATAGACATTTGGTTTGTGTAAAACGGACACCGTGTTATGAGGGTTTTGAGTTTGTATACGCGTAGAAAAATCATATACATACGTATGAATCTGAGCTGAGTCAGAATTCTATCCAGAACCGTTCGAATTTGAAAAATTCATTAGAGCGCCAAAATTCCCGCCCTAGGGGGTCGACCCACCTAGAGGGGTGTCGACCTAGGTGTCGACCCCCTTGAAGGGGTGTCGAACTAGTGGTTGACCCACCCACAGGGGTGTCGACACCCCTAGGGATGAGGTGGTAGTCGGTTTCAGAGGTTATGGATCTACAAATACATGGCTATTTCTCATATTTTCTTCATTGGAAGTCATGGAGGCCATATGCTGCTGGAGTGCGAACTGAATCATTTTCTACAACAACATACTTTGATTATCAAATTCAGAAATTCTATATTCGTTCTTTCTCAATTCTCTAAACCTAATGCTGTGAGTTTCTAGATTACTTTTAGGTTTAGATATATGAAAGTAAATTGTGAAAGACTATGACTTCGATATGTTGTAAAGTATGATTCTATGCAAGTGTTAAATCATATACTATGTCATGGTAGATCTAATTCCCTAGATCTAATACATTTGTGATTATTCTATTATGTTGTCTATGTGGATCTGAACTTGTAACTGTATAATAGTGAATGTAAATCTATTGGACAGTTGTAACATTGGCTAGATTTACTTCTTTATGTAAATCACCTTTCACCTGTCATATTGTGATTAGTTTAAATATGTTGTAAACTTGACATGTGAAGCCATTTTGAGATCTAAACATGTTGCTATATCACCCTAATTATGCTAGATCTAAATAGTTGGACTAGATCTCATTATGTTGCTTTTACATCGTAGTTGCCACAGGTACATTAATTTTATGTCCACCTTGTTATGATGAAAATTACATGTCCACTCACCTTGTTATCATGTTAAGTTTATGTGTATGCCAAGACATGTTGAAAAACTGTCATCCTTTGTCATATTCCCTTTTTCATTACTATGGCTAGGCTACTTTACAACCTAGATGTCACCAAATATGTGTGAATACGTTAGTTAAGAAACGGGGAAAAAGGGGTTTATAATTGGCATAATTTATGTAATATTGGACATACAATTCAAATAGGGAAGAAATAATTACCTATAATGACATAGGTAGATTTGGATAAGAATGGAATGGTTAGTAATTACAATTAGGAATTGTAATTGTACTTATAACGCTAGGTTAGGTTGCATTAGTGGCGGAAGTCTGCTCGGACCCGACCGGCATATCCAACACCCACTAATGCTAAACCTAATGTGGGAGGTCTAAGTACATAAATACAAATCGGGCTAAGACACGAGGTTAGGCCCAACTGTGGAATAAGACTGCCCGGACTTGACCGACTATCCAACATCCACAAGTTGTAGGCCTAATGTGGGAGGTCTAGCCCATTATAACCATAATTGGACATGGTATTGAATTGGAATAATTAACCTTATTTAAAGATTGTATGATTATGAATTTAAGTAAAATTGGTTGGGTAGTGGGTGGGTTAAGTAAACTTGAGGGGGTGGGTAATATTTATATATAGGCCCACGAACTTAACCCAATAAGGTTATGTTATTCAAGACACCTAGTGGTATACATAACCGATAGATTATGTAATGAAGTTATGTAATTAAAGACACCCTTTAGGGTATGCATAACTGGTATAGGGCTATGTAATTAAAGACACCTAAGGGTATACATAGTCAGTGGAAAACCAAGTGGGGATACAAGGCAAGGGGGAGAGATTGTATCATATTGTATGGGACCCATTTTAGTCAGTAACTCTGAGTTGGTATCATGTAAAGAACTTTGTACTAGGCGGAGAAGGGGCACGCTTACTAATTGATTGTAAGAGATCCAAACGAGACGGATGGTGTGGGCAGCGCAAACCGACCGGGGACATGTGCATGCATGGGCCGCGCAGAGGGAGCTAAGACGACCGTGACACCAGTAGACATGGTTTTGCACATCTTGGGTTGCCACTTTAGGAAGTGATACCTCCTACTGTGGGGCAAACACGGGATATCTACGGAGTAGGGAGCCGATCGATTAGGGTAGTGGTTAGGGTATACTTGGACGTATGACCTAAGCCTACCAACTCATAATGGAAGGGATCATCTCATTCCAATTATACTAGTAATAGTGCAGAGTAATCATTAGTGAGGCACATACACCTTATCTTGCTTACCTTGTCATACCTGCCATTAATGTAGTAATCTCTCTCTTATCCACTTTATATGCCTATCATGTTGCTTTTATTTATCTACTGGCTAAAAGTAACTAGACTCGCCAGACTTTATGTCTGGCCCTGTTGTTTCTCCTTCTTTCTTCCATTTCCCTCCCAGGTTCTCAGGGAGGAAACACTCAGACTTTATCAGGACTCAGATATCATCTTGCTATGAGCTACTTCTGAAGTATGGCTCAAGTTCTTGTCTCTACTATGGCTTAACTCTTTTAATTGGGGAAATTTATGCTTTTCATATTCTTATGTACTCTAATGATGCAAGACAGAAGTTATTTTATTGTAATGGTTTTTGTGGCTTATGAAATTGTAGGCCACGGTATTATGCTTTACGGTTGGAACTAAAATTTAAATTTTCCGCTACCGCCTTATTAATATCAGTCTTGTAATTATTCTATGTTTGTTTACCTATAGCACTTCACGAAACTTAATGCATTCCCTTAGTGAGTGACATTAACGGACGTGGAGTGTCACAATTTGTCTGGAGATTAGGCACTCTAGGAAATTTATTTTGTTACCCCCTTATTCCGATCTACATGGTTGCTCATATCGTCATAATTTAGTACTCTTGTCGCTTTCCTGCTTTATCATGATTGCATCTTTCTCAGCTCATTGCTACAACCTTAGCTTTTCCCAGTTACTCTTTCTAATGATTTACGTAGGGATAAATTGGATTTGGAGTGTCTTCTTAATGCCTCATATTTTTGGAGATGGGGGGATTTTTTATATCTTCTTGGTTGTTTTCATCGCTGGTCAGTTCCTATCTTCGAAAACTGATTATTCAACTTCTAATTTTCAAAAAACTTTTGGATAATGCCGCCAGACTTTGGGTCGTGCTTTGATTCACCCTTAATTTTAGAGTTAGGAATGAAGTCATGTTTGTATTTCAAACTCTGGAAGTATGTATACGTTTTATTCAGTTATGGGAATTATTTGTTGTTATTAAGGATCATCCTTATATTTCAATGGCCGGTGATTTCCTTTTATGCTTGAGCTTGATGAATTTTCGTTCGATAAGATAAGTCACAATTTCATGGATTTCTTCACTAATGATAGCAGTCTCTGAAATTTGATGTCTACCCTACCACCTTCTAGTTCCATTGATTTTAACAATATTCTTACTACCTCCATTTTCGTTTGCTATTTCAATCACAATTGTTAGCATCGTCCATTTCTCTAATTCAAGACAATGGCCTTATTCAAAGGGGGCTTATATACTTCCATACTTGGATGACCCGATGGTATGACTAGGAGGAGACGATGTTAGCGTTGGACAAACAGAACTAATAATAGAGGTTAAAAAGATGGCATCAGAGAAGGCCAATATGGGGCTGGGAAGAGTCTAAGCATTACAAGAGTCCCTTTACATGCCGTGGGCGTGAATCGCTAAAAGGACCTATGAGCGGAGTTAGGAAGGCTTTGAGTTTTGCTTGAATTAGAGCCATCGTAACTATTTCCATTAGCGAGGCCTCATGTGGATGATTTGGGAGTCTATGAGCACTACGGATTGCATTTAGGTACCAGTTTGAATGGCAAGAAGTGGGATGAATCTCCTACTTCCGTTATTTGCTCTTAGTCATGTTGTGCAGGATTCGCATTTCCACCTTTCTAAATCAGCTAGACTTAGTAGTAATTCATCTCAGCCTCTTTTGTCCAATTGCCTAAGCATGGGTTGGCCCTTGTGTCACAAGAATATTTGTGCACGTCAAGGAGAATTCCAAATCTATCGTGACTTGTTTTGTTTTATTTCATGGCTATGCACAACGTGCATTTCACTTTTCCTTGGTCAGGACTGTGTGGGACATTTCTAGTTGCATATTCCTTGGCTAGAGTTGCATAGGTACTGGCCCCTTCCTTTTGGATTAATCGTATCTTTGTAAAGAGACGCTATATGGAAATAGGATCGCTTTTTCTTGTCGTACATCATTATATCATATGTGTTGTGATACCTCTTAGCGTACTTCCTGGAATTATTAATATTTTATTATGTTATAGCTTCTTACTTATTATTGATACGTTCTCTATTTTTCGTAGTGTCAAGACAATCCTATGGTATGTTTTATTTCAACGCCATTTAAGGTCATCGTGGGTGGTATTGCCCTCATACCATAGGTCTACACACACTGGGGTAAGCTTGAGTTCCAACTTCTCTACATATTGCCCAATCTCATTGATGAGCTTATGCTCCTGCTTTCTAAGGATTTTAACCAATCATAAGTTAGTTGTGTTCCCTGAGGCTGGATTCGTTCGACGTTTTATCGGGTACCCAAGCAGAGTAGGGCCATTGAACATCCAATTTTATCAAATATCTCATGCCTTTGCTTTCTGAGGTTCGTGATCGGCTTATCCCGATCACGCTTCCCGAGGCCGGACTTCTCAATTTATATCGAGTGCCTCTTTGGAGTGAGTTTTTTGACCATCCAAATTTATCGATCATCTCGTGCCATTGCTTTCCGGGATTCATGGCTGCCTTAGACCGAGCATACTTACCAGGGACAGACTTTTCAATTTATATCAAACGCCTAACTGGAGCAAGATTTTTAGCCATCCAGTTTTATCGACAGTCTCATGCCTTTTCTTTTCGGGGGTCATGACTGGCTTTGGCCAAACACACTTCCCGAGGCCAGACTTCTCAATTTATATTGAGTGCCTCATTAAAGCGAGGATTTTTGACCATACAATTTTACCAATTGTCTTGCGCCTTTGCTTTCCGGGGTTCTTGACTGGCTTAGGCCTAGCACACTTCCCGAGGTCAGACTTCTCAATTTATATCGAGATCCTCATTGGAGTGACGTTTTTTGCCATTTAATTTTATCGATTGGCCCATGCCTTTTCTTTCCAGGGTTTGTGACTGGCTTAGGACGAGCACACTTCCCGAGGTCGTACTTCTCAATTTATATCAAGCGCCTCATCGGAGAAAGGTTTTTGACCACCCAATTTTATCGATCGTCTCGTGCCTTTGCTTTCCAGTGTTCGTGACTGGCTTAGACTGAGCACGATTCCTGAGGTCGGACTTCATAATTTATATCGAGTGCCTCATTAGATCAAGGTTTTTCATTACCCAATTTTATTGATCGTCTCATGCCTTTGCTTTTTGGGTTTTATGATTCGCTTGGGCCAAGCACATTTCCCGAGGCTGGACTTGTCAATTTATCTCGAGTGCCTCAGAGGAGTGAGATCTTTGAACATCTTAGTGTAAATGAGTTCTTTAAGCGCCTTCGCTAGTGGAAGTGCTTTGTGTGTCTTCGCAAGTGGAAGAGCTTTGAGTACCTTTGCAAGTGGAAGGGCTCTGAGTGCCTTCGCAAGTAGAAGGGCTTTGAGTGTGGTATCCATTGGGCAGATGTCTGCAGTATTTCCAAGCATTTGTCTTTGCAAGTGATCGGAATTAGCTATATGGGGCCTTGTTCCTTAAGTGTGTAGAGGTGCCCCTTTGGTGGTATATATTGGCTTTTGAGTAGGTTTTTTTTAATTAAACTGAACGCTACCTTTGATAACTACATTTTGGTTTATTGTATGATGTATACCCTTTGAGTGCTAATTTCATTTCTTTTGCGATGATCTAAGTCCGAGAGTGCATGTTTCTTCGAAGTCTAAGTTTACTCTATTAGCTATTATGTTTGGTTTAGATGCCATAAGGGCACTATTTTCAACATTGCCCTTTTCTGGTGTGAATTACCATAGCACTTAAATTTATTTGTAGGATAACAATTCTTCACTACATCAATTAGGAATGATTTTTTTAAAAATAGAATATATAAATAATGATTTATGAGATTTAAATCACCACTAACCAAAGAGTATGCAGAAACAACTAATTCATCAAGTACTATTTGTGGGAGTCAATTTATTGACCGAGAAATGGAACCGGTTGAAGGGAAAGCTCGAATGCTTTATAAAAAAAGTAGCGAAATTAATAGGTTTAGAATCAATCAATAATTTGACCACCTTAGGGTGGCAGGGTTCTTATGTCTAGGCTTAGATTTGGAAAAGCTAGCTTCCTACTCTCCTTGGCTATTCAAACTGGCTCGGCGGGAGGAATTGCGGATTTGATTTATTTGGATTCAAATATATTAACGAGAAATTTGGTTTTCTTGGGTAAGATCTGTTTGCACTAGTTATTAAATTCCTTAGAGGAAACTCGTCCTACTCGCGGAATTCAAAAGGTGTTTTCACCGTTATTCCACCCTTAGCACTTGTTGAGTACGAACATTTATATTAGTAGAAATTGAATAATCCATATGATCTGTATATCTTCAACAAGATATCCTAATGAAGTAGAATTATTTTTGGAATGAAGGAATGAGTAGGAAGTATAATAATTTAGGAAACGAATCATTAAAACTGAATTAGGTTAGGTCAAGAATAATTTCTTAAGTAATTGAATATATAGACAAAGCAGGTTTAAATGAATATTAGATAAAATATAATGGAAAATACTTTGATTAAAGAAGATAGGGTTATTCAGGCACTGATTTATCCATAATTCCTTTTATTTTAATTGATAATTTGATTCTGAAGGAAGCGAGGTCGAATTTGGTTGATATCTATCCGAAAACCGCTTCGAACCAATTTGCATTACGAAGTAATGAATGAAATGAATGAGTACCTATGAAGATGATGGTTACTAAAGTCCTAGGATCTTCAGTTGGAAGGATTTCTTATTGATTACTCGGGAGGCATCCCGTTATGAGATTACTAATAACAATGGTCCCGACATATTTGGAATCTTCGGATTGCAAGGCTTCTCACTTGATAATGGCCGAGGAAAAGCGCATTCGGTTTCACTTAGACCTAGAATGAACTTGTATGGATGTTTGTCTAACAATTGCATTTCTATCAATTATGAACATTGGTTTTGACAAATGTACATCTGTTGTTGACGGAGAAGGGAACTTCCCTTAGCGTTAACACCCTTTCTTGCAACACATGAGCTCAAGAGTTGTATTTTATGGAAGGCAATTAGTAGTTAACGGGAATGACAATGTGGCATTCATAAATGATGATTGATAAGATAAAAGGTAAATCTTTAACTCTATTGAGCCTTACAACCCTATCAATGAATAAAACAGGCTATATGCGACAAGGCTATGTTGGTCTCTACCATTAGGGTATGATTAATTCCTTTCTAGTTTGAGAGATGATACCATGGTATAAAGCCCTGGTATTCCTATTTTTAAGGATTTGTGGAAATTATGGGATCTCGGTTCCAACTGGGAAAGTGATTTATTTGGTACCATTTAATGCATCCATTCATGTGAGATTCTACTCTATTCCACTGTTCTTATTTCTACCCTTAATAATCCGAGAATTCATGCAATTTAAATCAGACATGTGTGACTTATTGTCTGTTTAAAGAGTATAGACTTTAGAGCCGTCACAAGCTTGGAAATAATAGCGAAGTTTTCTAAAGGTTATAAGGAGGTAGTAAGCCAGCTTTTCGATCTTTGGGAAATTTCATTCTTCCCCTGTCAATCTTTTGCTTTCGTAGTAAATAGGTCTCTGAACATGTTGGTCATCTTGCACTGGTGTAGAACATATGGCGTGTAACGACACAACCAAGTATATAAAAAAATCTTCATGATCAACCGGCTTTGATATAATTGGAGGACTTTTATATGGTGTAGTAGATTCTAGAATGTTTTTGTGAAATTTGGCATCCAGGCAAAATTACGCTTTCCACAAAGGGTTGCACTTGTCGATAGCTCTGGATATCAAATGGCTCAAGGCAGCAACCTTTCCATTTAGGCTTTAGACATCTTTGATCTTCATTGGCACCTCGATGCTTCTAATTGCAGTGATTTTTTCGAGACTGGGTCACTAGCCTCAATCCTACGAAGATGGACTTTGAAGCTTAATTTTTTTTAGATGTAATCCCAAATGTACACAATCAAAGGTTTGAGCCTCATCCCATGTTTGTGAAGAATGTCGAACATCTCTACCAA
Source organism: Allium sativum (assembly GCA_030737875.1). NCBI lineage: Eukaryota > Viridiplantae > Streptophyta > Magnoliopsida > Asparagales > Amaryllidaceae > Allium > Allium sativum. Next base: position 395,685,460 of record CM060910.1, read on the forward strand.
GTCGGTAACATGATCATATTATAGTCTTAATTTCACAAGCATATCGTCTATGCATACCTCCATGATTGGTAGATGACAATCACGACTATGATAGGTAAAGGCTATAAAAGAAAAAGCCTGTCATGAAAGGTAGATGACTTCCGTAATTACTATTATGATAGGTAGAAAATTTTAACGACTATCGTGATAAGTAGAAGAATATCACGACTTTTATAGGTAAAGATTGTAAAAAATGATGACTGTAATGATAGGCAGATAACTGTCACAACTACGATAGGTTGAGATTTTAAAGTCAACGAATATCACAATAGATAGAAGACGACTATCATAACAATGATAAGTGGAAACTTAAAAAACAAAGATTCAGTTGGGATTGATGTGGGAGTACAATAGATTTTTTTTTTATTTGGAAATTCATCCTAACGATGTTTGTCTCTGTGGATTTCAGTTAGAATAAGGGGCATTTAGGCTACTGCGTACAAAAGTAGATATGGAAAAAGTTTTCTATGATTCACTATGCGAGATTATCTTTGCGCCCTCCGGGTGGTTGTGTAGTTAGGAGAGAGGTCCGATAGGCCGATCATTGGGTAGATTAGGCATGACTTTTCAAGTAAGAACTTGGTGCAGACAGTCACATAAAGAAAGAAACAAGAGAACTAAACCTTTATGACACCTAGAATAGTTTTAAGACTATTATCACTTGAACTTCTTCTTTTTAGTGGCTTACTACTCATTCATCATACTTTTATAGCTGACCCATTCTTTTTTCCTCTATCTTAGGTGTGAACAAAAGAAGTTAATCCTTAGAGGACGTAGAGCATAGATTGAGAGATCTATTTTTCATTATGTATTCTTTTTGTCTTGTTTATTTTTGGTCTGATTTTATTGTATTTGCATTAAATGAGGATTATTCTAGACGTACTCTGCATTATATTTTGAGAGTGAGGTGTACTAATATTGTGTTTTACTGTGCTACTTTGGGATAATTCATTTCTGTAAAGTTTTAAATCAATTATATGTTCCCATTGAGATATGTTATATTTATAGGTCATGCTATCTTAGTTTCTATATTATAGAGTTATAACAAGATGACCATGCTCTTTAATATGACCATGCCTAGCTGCGTTAACGGTTCTAAGTTGCCATGAAATTCATGATCCAATTCCAAGTTCATGTCATTTGACCCAAAAATGTGATGACATTGGATACTATTAAGCCGATATTAGAAGAGACTTTATGTAAATTTCTTGAAATGTTCAATGTGGTGGATGATTTAGTCGATTGATTGGATCCTCCAATTGCTCTAATGGCTGTAGTATTTGGAGTGTAAGATAATTATGATTTTAAAATATATCTGGAAAAAGATTCCATAAGGGGTCTTGGTAATTCTATAATGAAACCGACAGGTTTCTCACACATGAGGATGTGAGGGAAGATTGCGGAGTCCTCGAGGTTAATGTTATTACGAACGGAGAACGTTAGTTTCTAGAATAGAAAAAGGGAAGCGTAAAGCTGAGGGAAACCATGGCCAAAGAAATAGAAAGAAAATATAATAAAAATATGATCTGTATGTAGGACTGAATATGAGCGTGAAATGGATATATCTAGACACTATATACGGCCATCTAGTGAGAAGGACTACTAGAAGTGATCCACCAAATGAGAGAGAGCTTCCAAGAAACTTTGTTCACTCCATGAACTCGCTGAACATAATATAAATGAGTGCAAATAGTTATTAGATTGGGTCGAGGAGAAAGTTAGGAAGGGACAACTGTAACGGTACATCCTTAATAGGGTTGTGTCAATAGAATAAGAGAAACTGTCAACCTCAAGATAAAGGAGCGGGTTTATTTCATATGGTGGCATTACCATTAACTGATAATTATATTTGGACGATAAAAACTAATTGATCTGTTACACATGTATGGAACCTAACGAGATCCCTAGGAATGCTCTTGGACGATGATTAACCATTAACTTCAGTTTTATTTTAATCATTTTGTAATTAATAACTAAATCGCTACTCTTGTACCTGATCCGACAAGACTATTAGGAAAGAGCTAAGATGGTGATAAACTGGTGATTTTTGATATAATAAAACATACACCTATTAGCACTTTAATAAAATTATTTAGTGAGTACAACTAATGTTTGTTAGGACTGAAGCTAGCAACTGAATTTGCAATTTTACTATAATGGATCATCGCGAGTGGCTGACACACGAAAGTAAGTAGATAGTTTTTCCAAGAACTTGGTAAGGCTGCCTACTCAAAGTATGATTGATGATTGATAAGGATTAAGTAGATCCATATACAAATACATTATATCGGCATCATCGAGTATTATTGATGCTCGCCAAGATCCCGTGAAGCTATAGACCATCGAGTTGATTGATACATGGTTAGGGCCTAACGAGGATACAAATCATTGTGCATGGTCAATAATTTGAATGATCATGGCGAGGTTATGGATCATCAAGTGCAGTGGAAGCACAACAAGAGCATGGAAAGGATAGGATCGACGACTAGGGAATATGCTTGGCGAAAGAAGAAATGGATAGTTGAATGCGACAACTCTCAGCAGGAGCTCGATGAGGCTAGAATCTTAAGTGCGGATAGCGCTTGGCATAGAAAGGAAATAACTATTGAGTATGGACTGTGCTTAGCAAGGGTCCCGAGGGACCAAGGATCAACCTCGACGAGGTCAGGAATATCAAACATCGATCCAGCAATTTCGCGAATTTGATGGATCTTCCCAGCACGGTCGTGGATTTTGACATTGGCCCTGCGAGGCCACATTTGCCACCCTAGTAGAGCAATCAAATTTATAATGATCCATTGAGATCCTAGACTTTAATAATGGCTCGGAGCGACAAAAGACCATATAAACGATTTGAGGACATTGAAAATATCGAGCTAATTCAAAACACATCTTCCGTAACAAGATTTGTTTTAGGTGAAAATGTTAAACTTCTTTTTTGCATGGTCATTGCAAAATAGACTCAGATCGGTCATGAATTAAGTGTACATACATATATGAAGCTATGAAAAGCTAGACTCTCTTAGAAAGCACTTTGGAATTAGTTAAATTAGAACCCAGTATTTGGCTAAGTCCGAGATTGCTATAAATCCAAAACAAAGAAACAGAACCGGGATTTTGGTTAAGTGAGGGGCTAGTACTACTTTGTGACATAGAATTTTGGACTACAAAAACTTACTAAAAAAGTGATAATAACACAAATTCTAGAGGTCACACTAGAGAAATCACTTGGAAAGGATAAAAGGAAACCAAAGAGTACCTACCATAGGGTCGCAACATAAAAGGTGCAAATCTAAGGAATCAGTGCTGAGTCTTATAACATAGGATGACCAGGGCCCACTTCTGGGGTCGGGTCGTCCTGCCTTTGTTCCTTGTGACTTTTTGGGTAAATATGACTTTGACTTTTTGTTTATAAATACACCACTGGGATTTAGAGAAAGGGAACTTCTCTAGTCCACGTGGAAGTCCAGTTATTCCATTGAGGCAACTTCATATTCTACTCTCTTCATTCATACAAAAATCAACTATACTTGAATAGAACAATGTCAAATAGAAAACTTCAAGCCGACATAGGTCATAATTTATTGAAACACTATAAAAATTTTGTCTTCTTTACTGCTTTTCTGATTATTCTGCGATTTTTTCTGTGTCAATGATATATTATTCTCTTTGTATTGGTTGGGATATTTTTCTATGATTTCATCATTTCGGTATTAGGCTTGATTGACCAAAATCCAATCTAATAGCCATCAACAATATTAATTGATCATTTCATATTAGTCAATAACGACCACTTTGATTATATATTTAATGAAGTGGTTAAATACACAAAAAATGAAATGATCGACATTCATTCCGGGACCGAAGCTCGTATCCAAGTCTAGTGACGCTCCATCTTGTAGTTCGTCTAGACATTTAATGCTACTCCATCTTTGAATGGGTAAGCTTTAATGTTGCTCTGTCTTCAAGTTGGTTTGCACACTATAATGCTACTTCTTGAATTTATCTCTTTCGATCGAGTCTATCATCCTTGTACACTTAATCTGTATACAACTATTTGTATTTTTGGTCGATCAACACCATACTCTAGCTAATGAGATGTTCCTAAACTATATTGCCTATGGCAGTTTTAGCTCAGCAAAGTAAGCAATAAGACATGCATTTAGTAGTCAAATAAATATCTAAACCAGGGTACAAACATCCATAATGACGTCAATAAAACAAATGAAGCCTATCTAAAGCAATCAAATTTTGGGGAAAATGTCAAAATTGCATAAATCTAGCAATATCCTAAAATACTGCTTACTAGCAAGTAAATGAGAAAAGGGTATTTAATTTAAAATGCTATTTTAATCTTTTTATATATTAATGTGTAGATTTTATTATTTTAGAAATATAGATATAAAGTTAGAAATTGATCGAAATTGTTAATTTTATATTATATTAACAATCGTAGCAAGTTAGAGACAAAATCAATCACCTTAACCAAGTCAGTCCGAACCTGCTTCAAGCATAAAGCTCTTTATTACAAGTCTAACATAATAAATGATAACCAATATGGATCTCTTATGCAAAATATACGTCATGTATAATATTGTTGATTATTTAAATAAACAAATCAATTTAAGTTGTAATTAACTAAGTTAATAACCCACTAATGACCTCCTTTCGCCTTAATATGTCATGCACAACTGCTTCCAATGGAACCTAAAACCACAAATTTCAAACATAAAATTACCCTTCATTGCTTGATGATTCTCGGTGTCGTCTTCGCAAATAGTTTCATCTTCGCCTTCATCATTGCGATAAGCCCCATGAGAGAAGGATCGATCTCCTTTTGAAAGTTGCAACCACTGGGCTAAATCATGACGAGGCATATGTTATGTCCCCCGTATTCAACCATGTGTCATCGATTTTCAGCTAGAAATGCTCCTTACACTACTAAATATAAAGTATATAGAAATGGAAGCCTCCAATTGGTCGTTAACGGCACGTTGGCAATGGCTCCCAATGACTACCAACAAAAGTTATTTTCTGGATTTTTCTTACGGATTAAAAAATATATTTGTTGGTAGCCGTTGGTTTTAAACCCGTTAGCGACCGTTAAAAGCCATTACTAAATTACGAGAAAATTTCAAGTAGCAACTTCTTCTTTCTCATTTCATTTTTTCCACTCAAACTCTCCAAAATCCTCCCCTTCCTACTCCAAAACCGCCACTTTCTTCCACCCTTCCATCACCTAGCCTCTCCTTCACCTGAAAACCTCCCTTTCTTCCTCTCAAGCTTCCTAATCTCTTGCGAACAAGGTACAAACCCTAACCCCTTCTTTAATTAAATTTGCTAATTTAGGATTAGTTTGTTAATTTACATATTTGTATTATCTTATTGTATGTATAGTGTTGTTTATTGAGGCTACTTCTTGTTACTTATCTATGTATTGCAAATTTATGTAGTTTGTATAACAATAGAATTGCATGCATATAGTTTGAATATTTAAGCGATTTTAGGCTTGTTTGGAGATGTTACAGGTGAGTGAGTATAATTAAGTTTATATTTTCTAGAAATTTGTCGAAAACGATATTTAATTTTATAACGGATGATTAGTTTGATAGAGTTTTGAAAATGTGCGTATATGTGAAAAACACTTTATATATACAGTTAGAGATTGAAATTAAGTCATTCAAGGCTATTTGGTTTAAAATTTGTTGCTTCACGCAGATGAATTGTAATAAGAACACCAATTGTATAATTTGATTTTGAATATATACATCTTATTATTAAATTACTACGAACTGCAGAAGTAGATATATTTTTTAACATGAAAATTTCCATGATTTTGTATATGCCAAACGCCAATTTTTTTAATAAGTATGCAATATATTATATTCATAAACCCTTAGAGCGTTTTTCGGTCTCGTCTGATAAGTATTGTATATGATCGTTATATGGATATTCGTTTTGTTAACAGAACGAACATTTATTCGTCCTATACAATATTTGTTGGATTTTTCTTGGTATTGCACAATTTATGAACACAATAATGAAATTAGATTACGTAAATCATTTCATTTTAAATGATTCTTAAAATTTCGAAAGCACTTCCTTTATATTCCCTATGTACATGTAATTGTGTACTGTTCTAGAAACTGAAGCGAAGTGCTGTTGAAATTTTGTTGAATCATTTAAATTGAAAAGATTTACGTTATTTAATTACATTATTGTATTTGTAATATAAGGTAGGACGACCCATCAGCAAAGTGTAAATGATCATTTAACTCAACATTCACCAATAAAATTGTTTTAGTAAAATTTCAATGCAAATTTTATCCTACTTTTTAATTTCGTACTTATGATAAATGGACATTTATTATACTAATCGGAGCTGGATGTACAAACGAAGGGAAATTGGAGGCTCAATAAGTGAACATTTAATTAATGGTGTACATGTATTTATCGATTTCGGTTTAAGTAATAACGGAAACGACGAAGAACTCTACTATCTATGTAGTAGATGCAAATTTTTAAAGATTTTGATTCCACAAATGGTTAGAGTTATTAGCTTCAGTACGATTTTATGACAAACTATTTGGTTTGTGATGGTCATGGAGAACAATTAGCATTTACTTTTGTACAAGTTGAGAAGGTAGTTAATAATGAAATTTCTACCGTGAATCTCATAGACCACATGGCTGAAGATATTGCACGCTCAATGTTCCTTGTTCCATAAATTACTATTGACGATGGTAATGCTGAAGAAGAACCAAATATTGGAGCCAAAAAATATATATGATTTATTAGATGCCATGAGAAAACCCCTTTGGGAAGGTTATACAAGTGGAACCCAATTATCAGTAACTGCTGAATACATTGTAATGGAATACAAACACAACCTCACAGAAGGTGGATTTATAGCTATTGTACAACCTGTGAAGTGGCATATACCTCCCAATAATTTAATGTGCAAAAACCATTATGAAGTAAAAAAAATGATGTCGGCTTTTGGTTTGTTGTGTAAAAAATAGATACGTATCTAAATGGTTGCACGTTGTTTTGGAAGGAAGATATCAATCTTAATAGTTGTAATATATGTTATTAGGAAAGATACAAACCAAGAAAGAAAAAGGGAAAGGAAGTCCCGTATAAACTTATGCATTATTTACCTATTACTCCTAGACTTCAAAGGTTATATACATCTTCTGTAACCGCGCAACATATAAGATGGCACAGTGTGAGAACACAGGAAGAAGGCACGTTAACACACCAAGCTAATGGGGAAACATGGAAGCATTTTGACCAGAAACGTCCCGATTTTGCATCCGAGAGTCATAATGTTAGACCTAGTTTATGTAAGCATGGATTTTTACCATTTTCTCAATTTGGTGCTAAATATTCATCCTGACCTATAATTATCACAACTTATTATTTACTTTCGTGGATGTATATGAAAACTCCATATATGTTTCTCATAGTTGTTGTCCTTGGTATTAATGATCCAACACAAGGAATCGATGTTTATTTACAACTTTGGATTAAAGAATTAAAAATTTTATGGTACGAATTAGGAGCAGAAACTTATGATATTTTGCAAAAAAGAAACTTTTGCATGTACACTTCTTTACTATGGATAATCAGCGATTTTCCTATGTATGCAATACTTTCAAGTTGGAGTATGGCTAGTCGTCTGGCTTATCCTTATTACATGGAAGAAACAAAAGCATTTTTTTAACCTCATGGAAAGAAAATCTCGTGGTTTTACTATCATCTATTTTTCTTCATATTAATCATCCTTTTAAAAGAGATAAGAATTTTTTACAGCTAATAGGCATGAAACTTTGAGACCACCTACGGTTTGTTCATATTTATGAACTTGTAAAGGATTATTCAAAGATACATGAAACCAGAGGACAAATTGAAATTCATGATAAATCATCAATTCATAATTTGTGCATACAAAGCATATTTTGGGAGTTGCCTTATTGGAAAATTTTCCTAATTCGTCATAATATTGGCGTGATGCATAATGAGAAAAACGTGTTTGATAATGTGTTTAATACAATTTTGAGTATCAACGGGAAGGCGAAAGATGGTTTGAAATCAAGACATGATATCAAAGTAATATGTAATCATCCTGAGCTTCATATAAAGCCAAATAAGATTTAAAAAAAAGCGTGCTTTGAGCTAGACAATAATCAAGTTAAAATACATTCAAAATGGGTGGGAGGACTAAGATTCCCTAATGATATATCTTCTAGATGTGTTGACTATGAAAAATAAATTTATAGGGTTGAAAAGCCATGATTATCATCTTATGATGGAAAATTTTTTGTCTGTCTCTTTCAAAGAACCGTTGCCTGTAAAAGTTTGGAATATTGTAATAGAACTTAGTTTGTTTTATAAAGAGCTTTAGTCTACAACATTAAAACTTGATCTTCTACGTAAACTCGAGGAATAGATCCCTATATTTCTTTGTAAACTGAAAAAATATTTCCTCTAATTTTTCAATGTTATAGAGCATTTACCTATTCATCTTCCATTAGATGCACATCTTCGAGGGTCTGTGCAATATGAACGAATATATCCGTTTGAAAGGTATATTAATATTTAGTTCATTAAATATTAGTTAACTAAATGTATAATTTTTTTTAAAAATAATTCTTAATAGGTACTTAAATCATCTAAAAAAAGTGAGACAAAAAGCACGAGTTGAAGGCTCAATTTGTAAATCAAACATCGAAGAAGTTTCGTTATTTTAGTGACCATATGAACATATCATTTGAAACTACCGGCCACAATGATGAAGGCATTGATGAGGATGATTGTAAAATGACTTTATCTAGAAAAATCATGGTCGGTCTTCTGATAAACGTGTGGAAGAATGGTTAAATTATAGGGATTACTATGCAGCACACACACACACACACACACACACACACACACACACACACATATATATATATATATATATATATATATATTCTTCAACTACTCTGAAGTTGCACCGTTTGTCAAATAATATAATTATATCTGTTGTATTACATTTATATCATCTAGACACATGTATATACAAATATGCACATGTGTATCTTAATCATAATGTAATATTTGTTCTATAATTACAGTATTTATGAATCGCAACATCGAAGCGATGATATCGGCAAAGAATTCACTACTTGGTTTCCTAATTATGTTTTTGATATAAAAAATTGTGCTGTAGATAAAGGATTGAAACATATAGCCATGGTACCAAAAAGGAAAGTCAAGGTATATTCAATATTCTTTGTTAAGCGATATAAATTTAATACCAAAGAATATGGTGCTGAAAAATTAACTAACAATACTGGTGCATTTCCTAAAGACAGTGATGATCCAAATAACCATAAAAATGATTTTTATGGCGTGCTAACCCATATTTTGCAATTGACATTTCACATGACCTGCGGAAGAAGTATTTTTGTTTAAATGAAACTGGTTCAGCAGCTTTCCAAGTTCTCGAATCAACGTGCACCTAAAGTATAATGTTACAAAAATAAAACGTACTTCGCATTATTGTAAGTACGATCATTTTGTACTTGCCAAACAAACTCTTCAAGTTTATTATGCTCCTTATCCATCTCTAAGAAGAGATAAAATTGATAGGTCGACTGTTTTTAAAGCAAAGGCAAGGTTTACATTTAGTGGATGGAATATTCTCAACGAACAAGCTTATCAAGCAGATGTCGAGGAAAATAGGAAAATGGTAATAACCAACGATCAAACAGATTTTGGATCTCTAAACGTTGAATCAAATGCGTCAATTAAAACATTTGAGACTATAGAGGAACAAAATATAGAGTAGTAGATTCAGAATCCAAAAGTGACGAGGATTGATCAATAATCTTCATTTTAAGAAGGTAAATTCATATTTTTATCAACGTTATGTTATTTTCATTAAAATGATACATTATGCTAATATGATAAGTATCGCATAATCTTCTTATGATATGCCATAATGTTTGTTTTACATATTTCATTTATGTTATGTTATAACGTTTGTCAGTAATACTTACTACAGATATGACGTTACGTAGACGTGCAACTTCACATTCTGGGTTTCCTTTTGCTTGTCATCCTCCAGCAGGTGTTGATAGCGGTGGTCCATCACAAGAGGTATCACGTCCTGTGGTGTACCTTCAACCAAAAGCCAATGGAAGGTAAGTATTAAATTTCAACCAAAAACCAAAAGCCAATGGAGATATCATGACAGGCTTACATGAGTGGCATGACATCATGTTGGCCTAAGTGGACGTTGGTACCAAATAATGTTAAGGAGAAAATTTGGTAGGATTTTTTGGTACAAGTGATATATCAATTATTACATTAAGTAGTCATGCTCCTATTTGATCAATTCATATTTATGTTTTTTTAAACGTGCAGGGTTAAGAGGACCTCCACAAATCAGATTTTCCCCTTGTCCAGCGTCATTGGAACAGTAAAGTTGCAAAAAATTATAAAGAAATGTTAAATAGCATAAAATCAGTTGGAAAAAAGCCTGGTTAGACTAGTGCTAATGTTTGGGATGATCCTTACACCTGGTGGAGCAACAAGCAGTTCCAGGTAAATTTACTACATATTTAATTTAAATTGTTCTACTTAATTAATATATAAATTAGAATAAAACATGTTTTTTTATCTTAAATTTGTAGGCCGAGTCTTAGAGAAATTTAACTAATAGGACCAAGAACCCCGTTACACATCGTGGTGGTTTTATGTCGTTTCAGCATCGCCATGAGGACTTGGTATACTTATTAATTACACAGTTAAATATTTTAAGTTCTAAGTTGTTAAAAGGTAGACAATATAACAATATAATATATATGCATATTTCGGGAGAGACAGCGCGATGCTCCTGTGTAGTATTGGTATGTTTTTAGCGCATACACATATGGTGAGTTTGATCAACGATACAGGCTCAGTTTCCTACTCCTGCGACCATAATGACAAAGCACGTACTGCATATATAAATATAATATAGTTAACTTAAAGTTGAAATTTAACTAAATTAATGTTATCTATATTCACTTTCTTTTTGCATAATTGGAATGGTTCCTGTAACAACGGGCACATGTACTTGAGAAAACTGGACAGACCGACTTGACTAGTGATGAGAAGGATGTGATTTTTGAGGCTGTCATGGATCCACCAATCTGCAATAGCCCTTACGGATTTGGAAACCAAGCGGTGAATTTAAATTAAATTTTACAATAATTATTCGACTGCATTTTCAAACATGTTGCACATTATGATGGATTATTGTGCACATATATTACATTTATTCTGATAATTTAATAGAATTTGAAATTAACCTGAATCGAAATTATGAAACATTGGAAAATCTAAAATTCTTTATAGTTTAGACACCTCAGAAGTCGTATTAGAGGGCTCAGGACAAGGGGGAGATTGCATAGCTGTGAGCCCAGATTGCCAAGCTTACTGAATGTGATCACCACCGTGAGGAATAAATGGAGCAGCTAACCAGCATTTAACAGAGTTCATAGCCTAATACAGTATGTTTCCTCCATCATCTGGTGGTTCCGAAGGAGAGTGACTGAGATTGGTTTGTGTTGTTTTTGTTGTTATATATACATGTACATATATGCTTTGAGTGGGTGAAGATTTGATTGATGCATTATGATGGTTTGTAAAATTGTTGCTATGGTGGTGATGATGGTTTAGACATTTTGTTGGATGATGGTTTATGTTGATTTGATGACGTTGGTTTGTTGGTTGTCTATAAATATTGTTTGTTTTGGACTTTATTTGTATGATTTGGGTTTAATATTATGTTTGGGTATATATGTGAGTTAAATTGTTAGGTATATGCTCGAAATGGATTTGTTTGGGTATATATGAGATTGTGCGGTGGCTGGAAGTAAGAAACCCAAATTCTGGAAAAATATATATCAAGATTTCCAACGACGTCCAACGGCTTACATGTCCATAGTTACAAACGGCTTATTTCCAATGTTTTATAATGATTTGCAGCGGCTATCTAGTCAACGATCGTATCCACGTGTCCAAATAAAACGTGGAGGTCGATGGAAATTAACCGTTGTTGGCGTTGGAGGCCATTGGAAACCATTGAAGCGTATACCTATGCGTTTTCCAATGACCATCGATGGCTTACCAACATCATCTAACGGCTTTTAGCCATTGTAAACTATTGTTATTCTTGTAGTGTTAAAGCCATGAGCCCAATGCAACCAACCTCGCGAAGCGAGAAAATCAAAACCTTAATTTGAAGTTGGAACCGACCATTTGAATTGCAACACTAACCAAGTTTGAATGAGCAACAACGATTCAATCTAGAGTAAGAGTTTTGGTTAATTGTATATATTGTCTTATTAATGAATTCTCAAACGAACCAAAAATAGTTCTCCAATTGAGACGTTCCTCCTAACAATCTTCATGTAAAAAGGCCTCCAAAACTTAATGGAACTAGTTTCAAAATCTAAGTTGATCATATACAGAGGTTAGCCTTTAAAACATGAATTACATAATTGCAATTCCTTAAACAAATTGATAAGCATTTTAGTTCCGTGCGATCAAATGATGCATTAATCATCACAAAAATCTATTGCTTGCATTGCCTCGTTATTGCGGTTTCAATGGTATGAATTTCTTCCCAATTCAATTTTGTGCCTCATAACGATAATTTTCGAGAATTTCAAGACCGTTTCTTCTCATACGAACTATAAGAACCCAATGAAAGTGGTCAAGAGTCCTGGTTCATTTGGATACGGAAATCTTATATTGTCTGTCAATCAGTTAACGATTGACATTTAAAATATTTAAATATTCAACCATTAAAATACATATCGTTATATTATTTTGTAACTTCTTCAAAACAAATTAGAATTTAAGTCCCTTATGGTATATATTGTCAATATTTAGAGAGAAAAAGGAATCAAAGAAAGTAAAAGAAAAGAGACCCTAAACTAACATTGACATCAAGTTTAGATAAGCCTTAGAGCCAGCAAAGAGAATAAATCAATGGATTGTGTCATTCTAGCTATTGAATATAATCTGAAATATCAGTAACAATAATAATTCCACCTTATTTTTGGCAATGGTCTCATTCGTCATGCTTATGGCAAAAGAAAGTACAAACAATAGGGAACAAATTAAACCAAAGGACACCAAGTGTACAGTGCAATTGAGTGTCATCAATTATTTTTATCAAATTCTTTTATGCACTATAAGGTGAACTGGAACTGTATACTATTGGCAACTCCATGACCATCTGTTTGTACGAATGAAAGGGATTTGAGTGGAGAAAAAAGTTGTGCCACTGCAACCTTAACAAAGAATCAAAATATTTGTTAAAATTTGTGCGACTCTGTAGTCAATATTGGATGTAACACAAAGCTTCATTACGAGAAAAAGTATTAAATAGTATTTCAGTGTATGTGATGTGCAAAGAATGTTGGACATGTTACACGCAAGATTGAATTTAGTATAAATAGCCCTTAATAAAGAATCAATCAACAATGGTTCTTAATAAAGTGTGTTGCTAAGTATACCCGAGTTTACACTTTTCTAATACCACATATAAAAATAATAAATACAATAAATTTTATGTGCCTGCTAATACCAATCACATTTCATACGACAATCAACCATCGTGCAAATTGATTTTGTATGACGAACAACAGCCAACCAACTTCGTTTTCCATGGAAAACAACCACTGAATTATTGTTGTTCGATTTTTCATCGTCGCTGAAAACAGTGTTGGTCAGTGGTTGTTCACCGTGCAAAAAAATTGAAAATAATGTATTTGGTATCCCTCAAAAAATTTGATATTAGAAAGAATATAGTGTAAAATTGCATAGTATATTTTTTAGTAATGATACTAGTAAGAAGAAAACAAGTTGTCCTTAGCAATACACTATACCCAACAAAAGTGATCTTAAACATAAGCAATCTCAATGAAGTAAGGCATGGTTATCTATCAAATATTATGGATTGAATTTTTAATTTATTAATATAAACATACTCATGAGCGACTAGAATATTAGTAGTTTTTGATGGCATTTCAAATTCCAATCATTAATAAGCTAAGTTGCAAAAAAAAAATTCAGCACCGTCTACGTTGCATTGACAACACTATAAAAGATTTATTTGAATTAAATTCAAAGCTTATCGAAAATGTGATGAATCTTGATGAAGAAAGAAAATAAGAAAACTATTACTCAAGAGTATGGTGCTTCCTTTGAGTTCCTAAGTGGTAATTGGAACAACTTATGGAAGTGTATGGTAACATGCATTGTCTACTAGGTTGTTTGCAAGGTGATTTTGATAATAATAAATAGAAATGAAACTTTTCCATGTTTCATCTTCTTTTTATTGATGAATATATTTGAATGTATCGGTTTTGTAAACTTTTGTATACAATTTAAGTAGAAAAGTTATAAAAAATAGTAGAATATTAATGGAACATAAAACCTGTAAGGATGTGTAGGTATATTTACCAGAACAAAGCTAACAAATGTTGTGAATAAATAATGGGAAGTCTATTTGAACATAGAATGGTGACACAAAATCAAAGACATAAATTATGGACCATTGGATCTTCCCCTGAATTCCACCTTTCAATTAAAGACAAACAAATCCTATGGTCCAATATTTGTGTAACACCACTTTGTGTTTGAATAGACATCTCCCATAAATAAAATAAATTAGTTTTTTTTTGAATCAAACCAAATATAAATTCAAGGCTGACCCAAACTAAAATAAAATGAACAAACAACACAAATATTGTCTCCTTTATAACTTAATGGCAAACTTTTTCTTGAAGAGCCCAGTCTTCCTTTGATCCAACAGTAATGTTGAATATTTGAAATCCAAATCACAGTTCTATCCATAGATTGATTCAAATCAACCTCTGGCGAGAAACCGTTGGAAACTGTCAATTAATAACATCCGACACAGAAAGTCCAATTAAATCGATCAAAAAGCATTAAGTTGAACGATCTGATTATCACGTTCGGTTCTGATTGAAGATCATACATAGGACGTCTATTCAGCGATGGATATGATTCAATTGGAGTAGAAAGGTATACTACGTAGATTTTGGTAACCACATTAGAAAATTTGATTGATAACACCCTCAATCAAATATTGAATGCATCGAATCTAGTAGAATTATCGAAGAGAAAGCCATGGCTAGGGATTATTTTGCACCTCTTTCTTACTATTTCCCTTTGAAACAGTTGCGCATGTGCGGGATTTTCTATATCCCCAAACACAGTTTCAAATTGATTGCGGACTTTGCTTGTTCGACCGCTCTAAATCAACTATTTAGATATGGATATAATATGCTGCTTTGGATGGAAATGGTGAAAGGTTATTGTGATATGGAGCCACTAATTAGCAGGTAAGAAGAAGGAAAATCAGCTTCGGGAAGAAGATAACAACAAAGAAGAAATGATTTTTCTAGAAATTTTTCTTGCCACTTAGGCCAGTTATATATATATATATATATATATATATATATATATATATATATATATATATATATATATATGTGTGTGTGTGTGTGTGTGCGTGTGTGTATATATAGTTATTCTCGCTAACAGCCTTGCCTATATGTCCCTGTGGGGACCATTTTCTAAAACAAACTTTGCAGAAAAAGAAATTTACAGCAATAGAAATAACAAAAAAATACAATAATTTCCTAACAACTTGCATTATCCAGTGGTGCTATCATCTATCCAGGAATCTTCTAAAAAGTGTTGTAGGTTGAGAACTGTATCACTATCCACCCCTTCAAAATATGCCTTGTCCTCAAGGCCAAAATTTTGAATCAGGTGGTTTATCTAGCTCTGGAACTGGTGCTTTGGGGTATGGTTCAAATTTGAGAAGCAGAAGAAGTTAGTTGTGGAGTTTGGCAACAATGACTCGGAGCATATTTGGCATTACAATTGAAACATAGGCATTGGGCTTGATGTTGTTGCATCTCGAAAGGGGTAAGTTGCTTGATTTGGTAAGAGTAATTAGCTATGGGTTTTGGTGGAGGTATTGGTAGTAGTGATGAGAGTAAGGCTGGTGTTGGGGTTGGAAAAAGTGTGTTTATAGTTTCAATGGATTTGCTTTCAATTAGTTTGGCTAAGTCGATGGCATTGGAGATGATGGAGGGCTTTAAGAATAGGAGCTCCTTTTTGATATGTGGCTTGAGTCCGGATACCAAACAATTAAGAATGGCGTCGAGGGGTAGGTTAGTGATTCGGTTGCAAGTGGTTTCGAATAATGATTGATAGTCCTCAACAGTGCTTGTAACACCCCACCTCCGCTAGGGTCACTCACAAAGGGAATGCACTAGTTTTGGTGGAGTATTATCTAGGTAAACATACACAGAGATATCACAAGGCAGAACATAAATAAAGCAGCGGAAGGAATTAAAAACCAAACTTTTATTACTTTCAAGTAAAGAGTCAAAACCCCATATATCCAAGGTACAAATTATTTCATTACATCAAGTTCCAAAATAAAGAAGCGTAAAGATAACAAAAGTAAATTATTCCCCCATAAATAGCAGAAGCAGCCATAGCATAGCCCAAGACCAAACTGTACATGAGCTGTCAGAAAGCAAGCTAAGTCCAAGCTAAGAGGTAGTGTTTCCTCCCTGAGAACCTGGGGGGGAAACGAAAGAAAAAGGGTCAGTCATAAAGACTGGTAAGCCCTAGTGACTTTCAGTATGAAAACTAGTAAACTAACATGATATGTGGAAACTGGAATTGAACATAAGGATGATAACAGAACTGGCAAGATAATTAAGATAACAGGATAAGTCAAGTCTAGCATCACATATTCGAGACTCACCGCACCAACTGTACTAGTGTTCTAACCATGTCAAGTATTAATCATGAAATGATCCCTTGGCCCAATATCATGAAGTGACCAATTACGGGGTCCTACTGTACGATCTACTAATCGATCGGCTCCCTACAAGTTCTAGCTCGTCATGTGTCTGTGTCATACGGCCCTATCCTGAAATGCAGTTACCTGTGCTAGGTCCACCATAGGGTGTATCCAGTCCTATGGTGCCAACCACCGACACGAATCAAGCACGCACAGTGTAAATCTACGGGTGCCCAATGCCTGCTTTTTCAACTCCGGACTACGTGCACGACCATAGTCCACCTGAACCTACAATGGCGCACCTACTCAGCCGTCGTTCTGGTCGCTTACAATCAGTCCAGTAATCGCGCCCCACCCTGCCTAGTCCCAGGGTATCGTGATACATCTAAGTGGATTACTGCTGAAAAGGACCGCGTAACTAGGGTTTCTAATGGGCAAAGTGTTGTCATTCAAATTCGTGACTTAACCCTATCCAAATCATGTATCAAGTTGGTTAAGTGTGTTCAAGCGGTTCATGACTTAACCCTATCAAATCATCGTGTCAAGTTGGTTAAGTATATTCAAGTGGTTCATGACTTAACCCTATCATGTGACATTAATTCATTAGTGCACTCAACCTCTCACATTAGACTAACTGTTGTGGTCACTGGATTTGCCGGGCGGTTCCGGGCAGATTTACACCACAACATAGTCTAACCTCGGGTTTTTCGTGCGATATGACCAACTACCCACATTGGATCCTATTGCTTGCAGTCACTGGATTTGCCGGGCGGTTCCGGGCAGATTTACACTGCAAACTCAACCCAACCTCGAGTTGGCCATTTTCAAGTTTATCTAATTTTCATGCCCATGTTCAAGTTTTCATGTCAAAATTCATGTTGAGTTTTCATGTCATGTTTCATGTCAAATCGTGTCAAGTTCATGTCCATATCCAGGTTCAAGTTATAATAACGTTCATGTTCAAAGCCAATTTATGATTTACCTAATCTACCCAAATCGTATTCCCATCGCACATAAGCTCGAATCGATACAAATAAGTCTAATTAGGGAATAACATAAAAAGGGACGATTATAAGGTGGCAAAAGTGATTACTAGCATAGCATGGTATAACTTGAGATAAATGATATAACATTACTGGCATGTGGAATATTGGCTTCAAACTTAAAGATTTCAAATATAACGAAATAAGGTACTAGTCAAGATAACAGTTGTCATAAGGTGATAGTATAGTCATGGTAACGATTGACATAAGGTGATAGTCATAAACTTGTGACTAATAGCAGATTCAACATGATAATATGAGGGGTTTTTCTTTTTAATTTACAACCTGAATAGGCCCCAAACCAATGTCATAGTAATATATCCAAAAGTCAAGATCCAAGATGAACAAGAACGGATGTAAAACAGTCATCATACATAGGTCCAATTTCAATTTACGTCATATTCAGATTACATTTACAGTTTAAATCCAAAAATAACTGGGGCTTACAGATTGTGGTTCGAGAATTAGAAAAGGAGAGTCGACGTTAAATCTTTATATGCTTAGTCAAGTCCTAACAGAAATCCCCAAATCAGCAACGTAGCTTCACCGTAGAAGAAGTAGTCTCTCTAACTTTTCAACCAGAATTAGAGCAGCATGAGGTCAGAAAGAATTGTGTGTTGAGAGACTAGTGTTAGGAGCTGTATTTATAGGGTCAGGTCAACGAATGTAGACAGAAACGAGGCCAGATACATCAAAGTGAATCCAGCTTCAAAAGTGGACTCGGCCACCAGGTCGACCCCCAGGTCAACACTATGGTCGACCTGGTCCTGGGTAGGTCGACTACATAGTCGACCCCCAGGACGACCTGGTCCTGGGCAGGAAATTTCCCGTCCAGTCCATTTTGAGGTTTGAATTTCGAATTTTGAATTCGAATTGAGCTGTTTTGAACTTGAAAACTTCTGAAAACTTCGAAAGGTCATAACTTGGTCACGCAGGCTCCGATTTTCGAAAACTCGGACTCGTTTCCAAGCAGAATTTCGAGACGAACGCAATGGTGTAACCCGTTTCCCTTGATTCTCATTTTAAAAATTAATTCTGCCTTGATTTATGGTTATTACACGTTATAAAAACATGGGTTGTTACATTCTCCCCCCCTTAAAGGATTTCGTCCCCGAAATCTCTAAGTTAGGGAGAATATATCCTACCATCCAATCATACATCTACTCAAAGCATCATCCACAGGCAACCATTGTCCTTACAAGATTTCTAGTGCTATACGAATATTTGCAGAAAGTGTGTGTATATGTACTTATCTAATGCAAAAGATCAGGCGGTTACTGATTCAGTAAACCTCCTTAATGCAAAATATGTTAGTGTAATGAATCCAATATGTATGCAAATTCCTAACATAGTTTATAATCTCTACATGAGTGCACAAACATTCATTCATATGCAACATCCAAGTGATAGCACGACAAGTTCCATCCATGTACAAGTATAAGCACTCATGCATATGCAACATGAAAATGTGACTGAGCCGATCTAGTGCCTAATGTGTGTCATGCATCCACTAGCAACCGCTTGCAACCATTTGCAAACATCAACCATAACATGTTTCAATCACATGTTTACATCCATATGGTTCTGCCTAAGGTTCTCAAGATAACATCGAAAAGATAACGAGACAAACGTAGGTAGTAGAAGCATGATACGAAAAGGTTCTCAAGTTTATAGGAAAAAGAGATCGAGAATGTACCCTCAAAAAGAAATGGGTAAAGCGCGCGTATCTTATCTTCGGTTTCCCAAGTTGTGTCTTCTTGGGCTTCACTCCACTGCACTTTAACTAGCTTGACTTCTCGATTCCTTAGCTTCTTAATCTTCGTTCCTAAGATACGAATTGGAACTCGCCTCAATGTTGATTCTTTTTCCACTTCTACGTCTTCAAGGATGCTTGGCTCAACCACTTCGGCTGACTCATGCAAGCACTTCCGAAGATGCGAGATGTGAAAGACATTGTGCACCCCAGCCAGCTTCTCGGGTAAGTCTACCTTATAGGCCATCCGTCCAATCCTCTCAGTGATGGGGAACGGTCCTACGAACCTTGGTGCTAGCTTTCCAACTACTCCAAAACGAACTACATTGCGTAACGGATAAACTTTTATAAAGACCATATCTCCGACTTCGAACTCTAGGTCTGTCCTTCTCTGGTCCGCATAAGATTTCTGTCTATCTTGGGCCGTTTTCATCCGTCTTCGTATTAACTCAATCTTCTCAGAAGTATCCCTTATCATGTCGGGCCCAAGCATAAGTCTGTCTGTCGTCTCCCACCAACAAGTTGGCGATTTGCACGGTCTTCCATACAGGACTTCGAACGGTGCCATTCTGATGCTAGCTTGGTAACTGTTATTATATGCAAACTCCACGAGAGGAGGATGGTCTTCCCAAGCGCCCCCAAAGTCAAGAATGCATAGCCTCAGGAGATCTTCTAGTACCCTATTTACCCTTTCGGTTTGTCCATCTGTCTGTGGGTGATAGGCCGTGCTCAAGTTCAGTCGTGTACCCATTGCTTCTTGCAGACTGTTCCAGAACTGGCTGGTGAAAATCGGGTCACGATCACTAACTATACTAGAAGGAACTCCATGCAACCGTAATATCTCTCTCGAAGGTAAATAGCGCTAGCCATGATGCGGTCCTCTTGCTTTTCACTGGAATAAAGTGAGCACTTTCGTGAGTCTATCAACTATGATCCCTATGTCAGTATTTCCCTTCCTTGACCTAGGCAGTCCATCCACGAAATCCATCGAGATACTCTCCCATTTCCATTGCGGAATCTCTAAAGGATGTAATAGCCCACCAGGCTTCTTTGACTCGGCCTTTACTTGTTGGCACACCATGCACTTCGAAACGAACTCTGCCACGTCCTTTTTCATTCCAGCCCAAAAGAAAATGCGCTTCATATCTCTGTACATCTTATCCCCTCCAGGATGTATGGTCATCTTCGAGTGATGCGCCTCTTCGAGAACTCTCCTTACTAAGTCTCCCACTTGTGGGACACATAGCCTTCCATCATGCCTTAGCCATCCCTTATCATCTATAGTGTACCTACTGAGGTGACTTGACGTCTCACCCCTAATCAGCTTGTCCATGATTTCGACTATCTGTGAGTCTTCCTTCTGTGAAGTCCCTACTTGATCTAGAAGTGTAGGTCTTAACTCAAGAGATGCTAACGTAGCAGTCAATGACTCAACACCAGGTGTAAAATCAAAGGTTGCTATAAACTCAAGGCTTTTCATTTCAACAAACAGGGGGCTCAAAGTCAACCTTTTTCTGCTTAGCGCGTCCGCCACCACATTACCCTTGCCAGGGGTATAAGCTATATCGAAGTCATATGATGCCAAGAACTCCATCCACCGCTATTGTCTCAGATTCAAATCTTTCTGTGAGAAGAGGTACTTAAGCGATTTGTGGTCGGTATACAGCTCGAACCTCTCCCCTAGAAGATAATGGCGCCAAGCTTTAAGTGCAAAAACAATCGCGGCCAACTCCAAGTCATGCGTGGGATAGTTTTTCTCATGAACTTCAAGTTGTCTGCCCCCATAGCATGTTACTCTTCCCTCTTGCATTAGGACAGCGCCTAATCCCGTGGCGCACGCATTTGTGTACACCGTAAACATCTTACCTCCATCGGGTAATGCCAGAACTGGAGATGTGGTGAGGGCTCTCTTAAGTCTCTGAAAAGCAGCGTCACATTCTATGTCCCATGTAAAAGCTAGGTTCTTCTTTGTTAACTTAGTAAGAGGGGCTGAAATCTTAGCGAAGTCCTTAATGAACTTCCTGTAGTAGCCCGCCAAACCGAGAAAGCTCCTCACCTCCATTGCATTCTTAGGAATTTTCCAGTCTTGCACCGCAATTACCTTTGTGGGGTCCACGGCTATGCCTTGCTTAGAAACTACATGTCCAAGGAACCGAACTTCCTTCCTCCAAAAATGGCATTTGTAGAACTTAGCCTTTAACTGGTGTGCTCTAAGCGTTTCCATGACTTCCTTGAGATGTCTAGCATGCTCTTCTTCATCTTTTGAGAAGATCAAAATATCATCCACGAAAACTACCGCAAACTTGTTAAGGAACTCCCGAAACACCCTACTCATTAAATCTACAAAGTACGCAGGTGCATTCGTTAACCAAAACGGCATGATGAGCCATTCGAAGAACCCATCTGGAGTCCTAAACGCAGTTTTGTCAATGCTATCCTCAGCCACTCTGAGCTGATGGAATCCTGTGGCTAGATTGAGTTGAGAGAAAACAAATGCTCCCACAAGCTGGTTAAACAAATCGTCGATTATTGGTAGTAGATGCCTATTTTTCTTTGTCAGCTTGTTTAACTCATGATAATCTACGCACAGACGAAGCGATCCATCCGCCTTAGTAGCGAATACCACTGGAGCACCCCATTCAGAAATGCTTCGCCTTATGAATTTTTTCTTAAGCAACTCGTTAACTTGTTTACTGAGATCCCTTCTTTCTCGCGGGGCCATGTGCCTAACGGGCAATGAAACTGGCTTGGCATTATCGACAAGATAAATTCAGAAGTCTATCTCGCGTTTAGGAGGTAACCCCCTCACTTCATCAAAGACATCTGGATATTCTCGGACCACTCTTACAGATTGCAAATTATCGTCGGACGAGTCAAGGGATTCAAGATAACACAACATGACCGGACCCTTAGGGTTACAAGAAATTTCAAGGGTATTACCAAGGCGAGTCATGAGCCTCACTACCATTTGTTCACAATAAAGGATGGCTCCATAATTGGATAGCCAGTCCATACCTAGGATCAAACCGTATCCCATAAATCCGAGAACATAAGCATTACACATGAATTCTACGCTTAAGATAGAGATCCTCAAATACACACACATCATAGATAAATGGGCGGAGCCCCCAATTGGATTTGAAACTATAACGGGATCCTCAACCAGACTAGTACTTAGGTGCAGATTTTCAACAATATCAGAAGAAATAAAAGTATGCGATGCGCCAGAGTCAAATAAGGTTCGAACAGGAAAGTCAGAAATGTAAACAAGGCTTTCTACGGAAATATTACTACCTCGGTCAGGAGCTGGAGTGGTGTTGAGAGCATGCAACTGCCCTCCAGAAGGTCCTGCTCACTGGGTCTGCCCTTGCCCTTGTCCTTGCTTCTTAGGGCAATCCTTGCTGATGTGTCGAGTATCTCCACAATGAAAGCATTCACCCAACTTCCTCTTCTTCTTTCTACAGTCTTTAGCTAGATGTCCAGTAATACCATAGAAGTTGCACTTCCTCGTCTCACGTGGTTTGTTGTTGCTCTTATTATTCTTGTTATTCTTGTTAACCCCCTTCTTGAAGTCAGCTTTCTTATTCTGAGTCTCATTATGCTTAACCTCCTTGTTATTCTTGTCTTCCTCATGAAGTAAAGCTATATCCACCAAGCTTTCAAAGGTCACCCCCATGGGCATATGAGTTATGGCCAAACTGTGCAGTGGCTCGTTCAATCCTCGAGCAAAGCATACAGCCTTTTTCTGGGGTGTTGACCAAATCCAAACCGAACTGAGCAAGCTGATTAAACTTATTCACGTACTCCCTAACAGACATGTCCCCTCGCTTAAGTGCTAGGAACCTCTCCATCTGAAGGTTCTCTTTTGCTGACGATAAGAATTTAAGCCTAAACCTCTCTCTAAAGTCTTCCCAAGTCTCAACTGGCCTGGTAGCGTTGGTGACTTCCCATCAAAATGCAGCTTCCTCTTTCAACAACCATGCTGCTAACTGAACTTTCCTATGGTCCTCCACATCAAAGATAGTGAAGAAGTCTTCAGTTTCCTTTAGCCAGTTTCGTGCCTCAACAAAGGTTTCAGTTCCAATGAAGTTCTTGTCGCCCATTGCTTTAAAGTCTTTGCATATTTTGGCAAAGGCGGTACCAGGAGGAGGAGGAACGACGACCACTAGGAGAGGAGGAGGAGGGATATCTGCCGGGTCTGCGCCATTGGCCCTGGCTTCTAAGTACCTTCGGAACCATCCAGGCATGGGTATTCCCTCAGGAAGGTTAAGATCAGTCATGCTAAAAAACGAAAAGAAAAAGATTCAAACGAGGAAACAAAGGAATGTGCTAATGGCTTCTTGGGGAATAGCCTTTTTAAACATAAAACTTTTCTTGAAAAATGCTTCTTTATAAATGGTTTTGAAAATAGTTTCAGAAGGTTTTTAAAACTTTTGCCCAGCCTGGTAACCTTCTGCTCTGATACCAAGTGTAACACGCTACCTCCGCTAGGGTCACTCACAAAGGGAATGCACTAGTTTTGGTGGAGTATTATCTAGGTAAATATACACAGAGATATCACAAGGCAGAACATAAATAAAGCAGCGGTAGGAATTAAAAACCAAACTTTTATTACTTTCAAGTAAAGAGTCAAAACACCATATATCCAAGGTACAAATTATTCCATTACATTAAGTTCCAAAATAAAGAAGCGTAAAGATAACAAAAGTAACTTATTCCCCCATAAATAGCAGAAGCAGCCATAGCATAGCCCAAGACCAAACCGTACATGAGCTGTCGGAAAGCAAGCTAAGTCCAAGCTAAGAGGTAGTGTTTCCTCCCTGAGAACCTGGGGGGGGGAAATGAAAGAAAAAGGGGCGAAAGAAAAAGGGTCAGTCATAAAGACTGGTAAGCCCTAGTGACTTTCAGTATGAAAACTAGTAAAGGTAACATGATATGTGGAAACTGGAATTAAACATAAGGATGATAACAGAACTGACAAGATAATTACGATAACAGGATAAGTCAAGTCTAGCATCGCATATTCGAGACTCGCTGCACCAACTGTACTAGTGTTCAAACCCATGTCAAGTATTAATCATGAAATGATCCCTTGGCCCAATATCATGAAGTGACCCATTACGGGGTCCTACTGTACGATCTACTAATCGATCGGCTCCCTACAAGTTCTAGCTCGTCATGTGTCTGTGTCATACGGCCCTATCCTGAAATGTAGTTACATGTGCTAGGTCTACCGTAGGGTGTATCAAGTCCTATGGTGCCAACCACCGACACGAATCAAGCACGCACAGTGTAAATCTACGGGTGCCCAATGCCTGCTTTTTCAACTCCGGACTATGTGCACGACCATTGTCCGCCTGAACCTACAATGGTGCACCTACTCAGCCGTCGTTCTGGTCGCTTACAATCAGCCCTGTAATCGTGCCCCACCCTGCCTAGTCCCAGGGTATCGTGATACATCTAAGTGGGTTACTGCTGAAAAGGACCGCGTAACTAGGGTTTCTAATAGGTTAAGTGTTGTCATTCAAATTCGTGACTTAACCCTATCCAAATCATGTATCAAGTTGGTTAAGTGTGTTCAAGCGGTTCATGACTTAACCCTATCAAATCATTATGTCAAGTTGGTTAAGTATATTCAAGTGGTTCATGACTTAACCCTATCATGTGGCATTAATTCATTAGTGCACTCAACCTCTCACATTAGACTAACTGTTGTGGTCACTGGATTTGTCGGGCGGTTCCGGGCAGATTTACACCACAACATAGTCTAACCTCGGGTTTTTCGTGCGATATGACCAACTACCCATATTGGATCCTATTGCTTGCAGTCACAGGATTTGTCGAGCGGTTCCGGGCAGATTTACACTGCAAACTCAACCCAACCTCGAGTTGGCCATTTTCAAGTTTATCTAATTATCATGCCCACGTTCAAGTTTTCATGTCAAAACTCATGTCGAGTTTTCATGTCATGTTTCATGTCAAATCGTGTCAAGTTCATGTCCATATCCAGGTTCAAGTTATATAACGTTCATGTTCAAAGCCAATTTATGATTTACCTAATCTACCCAAATCGTATTCCCATCGCACATAAGCTCGAATCGATACAAATAAGTCTAATAAGGGAATAACAAAAAAAGGGACGAGTATAAGGTGGCAAAAGTGATTACTAGCATAGCATGGTATAACTTGAGATAAATGATATAACATTACTGGCATGTGGAATATTGGCTTCAAACATAAAGATTTCAAATCTAACGAAATAAGGTACTAGTCAAGATAACAGTTGTCATAAGGTGATAGTATAGTCATGGTAACGATTGACATAAGGTGATAGTCATAAACTTGTGACTAATAGCAGATTCAACATGATAATATGAGGGGGTTTTCTTTTTGATTTACAACATGAATAGGCCCCAAATCAATGTCATAGTAATACATCCAAAAGTCAAGATCCAAGATGAACAAGAACGGATGTAAAACAGTCATCATACATAGGTCCAATTTCAATTTACATATATTCAGATCACATTTACAGTTTAAATCTAAAAATAACTGGGGCTTACAGATCGTGGTTCAAGAATTAGAAAAAGAGAGTCGACGTTGAATCTTTATATGCTTAGTCAAGTCCTAACAGAAATCCCCAAATCAGCAACGTAGCTTCGCCGTAGAAGTAGTCTCTCTAACTTTTCAACCAGAATTATAGCAGCATGAGGTCAGAAAGAATTGTGTGTAGAGAGACTAGTGTTACGGGTTGTATTTATAGGGTCAGGTCAACGAATGTAGACAGAAATGAGGCCAGATAAATCCAAGTGAATCCAGCTTCAAAAGTGGACTCGGCCACCAGGTCGACACTATGGTCGACCTGGTCCTGGGTAGGTCGACTACATAGTCGACCCCCAGGTCGACCTGGTCCTGGGCGGGAAATTTCCCGCCCAGTCCATTCTGAGGTTTGAATTTCGAATTTTGAATTCGAATTGAGCTGTTTTGAACTTGAAAACTTCTGAAAATTTCGAAAGGTCATAACTTGGTCATGCGGGCTCCGATTTTCGAAAACTCGGACTCGTTTCCATGCAGAATTTCGAGACGAACGCAATGGCATTACCCGTTTCCCTTGATTATCATTTTAAAAATTAATTCTGCCTTGATTTTTGGTTATTACACGTTATAAAAACACGGGTTGTTACAGTGTTTGTTTATTCGAGTTTGAATAGTGTTATTTATGGGTTGATTAGTGAGGGTGGTCCGAAGCATTGCCCTAGTGATTTCATTAGCGCGTGCCATGAAGAGAGTTGGTGGTTTTGATGCATCCATTGGAACCACGTATGTGCTTGTCTGGTCATACGAAAACTCGCGAGATCTATTCTGTGTTTGTCTGGTGTGGCAAAATAGGCGAAGAAATGTTCGGTTTGGAAAATAAAATCAAACGGATTTGATCCGTCAAAATTAGTTAACTCACATTTGGGTGGTCTTGTGGGTATGGTGTTTGGGTTCAGTGATGGCTTGAGTGAGCTGACTGATGTTGGTCTTGATATCAGTGATGTCAGTACACTAATTGTGGAGTTCGGTTTGAATGGCATCGTTGGTTTGTTGTTGGGTAGAAGATGAATCACGTAGTTGTTGGAAAGCTTCGTCTATTTATTGGCTCATAATGAAGTAAGGAGAGGGAGGGTAAGGAGAACTTAATTGAAAACACCAACATGATATTGAACTACTAAATAACAGGTAAAAAGAAGAAAAATCAACTTGGGGAAGAAGATAACAGTAGAGAAGAAATGATTTTTCTGGAAGTATTTCTTGCAACTGAGACCAGTTTTTACATACATATATAGCTATTTTCGCTAACAACCTTGCCTGCGTGTCCCTATGGGGACCATTATCTAGAAAAACTTTGCAAAAAAGGAAATTTGCAGCAACAGAAATAAAAAAACAAAGAAATAAAAGAAAGTACAATAATTTCCTAACAACTTGCACTATTCGATGGTGCTGTCATCGGTCCAGGAATCTTCTAGAAGGTGTTGTAGGTTGAGATACATATCATAACGCTAGAACAACCGGCTTTAAATCTTGGTTTTCACATGGCTACTAACATTGTTTTAGGCAGCAAATGCGGAATTCAGGGGTGGGCTCTAAGTTTTTATCTCCCTATCAGTTGAAAAATCAAGGTTGCTGGCCATTTAGGTAGCCAAATTGATGGTGAAATTGGGTCCAGATCTACCGTATCAGGTCTAACTGTCACTCCTTGGTGAAACTATGGAGGCAGTTGGATTTATTTCGATCATATTTTTGTCCAACAAAGTCGGTTGATTTAGCAAAGCTGATTACATTATTTTCTAGAAAAAAAAATCCATGTTCTGTAGACCAAATATACTCTTCACATTCCTAACTACTCAGTCATACAATGAGGGACTTTTCTACCCTTATGTTCAAATAGCAATTATCAAATTTCTATGGTTTCACTCCAATTTTTAGTTTTTTTTCTCTTTCGAAACAAAATCTCCCTGAAGTTTGATTATCATATTAATAATTGTGAAAATTTTAAAACAATTGCTACAAAGTTCAAGTAAGGGTTTAATTACTGAAGTTATAAAATATGTTCCACATTGTACTAAAACTAAATCAAAATGATAGCAGTGAGAAGTAAAAAAAATCAATAACATTGAGCGCTCTGGCAAATCCAAATCAATTTGATTTGATGTTGTAGAAAAAGTACTGCAAAATTTAATAGAGAAAATGAAAAGTAATTCTAATGAAGATACAAAGTAAACAGAACCAGTAAAAGAAATCAAGCTATAATTGTCTACTAACTTAACCAAATGTTTTTTCACATTTACCCATATTTATATTAAATACGATCGGGAGTATAATTGCAAATTAGTTGGGAGCTGAATTGAGCAACAATAGAAAATTTAATTGATGTTTTAGACGGTAATTAAATAAAATATTTTTTTTGGCAAGGCTGACCAGTTTTTATAGTGTTCCGTAACACTGTTTTATTAAATAAAATATAAAAATACAGGGGAGGATAGGTGATATACAAAAACATATCAACTATAAGCTTCCACACAAGGAAGACATAGTACAAGATTCACAATTACAGATTTCTAGATTACATTGCATTTTGGTTTGCTTTGAAATCACGTTTTGTGTATCACCTTAAAACTACACCGCCTAAAGTCAGACAGCTACCCATTTTCCTTGAGGTTTCTCAGCATCTCCTTCTTCATGCTCCGAGTGATAGGATTTTTAGGCCTTTCATTGGAGCAAGAAATTACCTGTTTAGGGATGATGTCTTGAGGTCTCTCCTTGTAAGCAGGTGGGGGAGCAATGTGGACGTACGGGTTAGCCAATATGTTTTTATCTAGTGGTGATTTTCGCACTTTCCTCTTTCCACTGGCAATGGTTCTTCGAAGAACAGCTAACACAGAATCAAGTTGTGCAGTATGCAGTTAATCAAAAACTAGTCCAAAACAAAAAGCATTGAAGTTTTGCAGTTTCTTCTCTGTTTCTATATACTCAGGAGAATTCACATCCTTGCTAGCTAGCTCAGTTTGGAGGGAGTTGGAGATTACCTTAATGTCATCATTGATTGCACGAATGTGTACCATTCTAGAAGTTTCAATAGCACTCGGTCGTGTAGTGTTGATCGTTTGCCTCAACTGTTTTTCTTTATCTGTAGAAATTGCTTGATGGCTATCCATCGGTGAATCGGCTTCAATGCTGCTTGTGACTCTCGACAGAAAGCCACCAGTAGATCTACTATTCTTGTGAAAAGCTTCTTTCAAATCATGAGTAGGAACCTCCACAGTTGATGTATATACGGTATTTAGATTTTGCACAGGTGAAACTTCCTTACCGTTATTATTAGGTCTCCCAAAAGCTTCAAACAATATACCATTTACTATACCAATCTCGTCATCTTGTGAAACCTTTCCACTCACAAGTGTAGCATCCTCTTTGTCAGTTGCAAGATCATTAACATTCAGAATCTCTACTGTTTTTTCATGTAAAAATCCCATGCTCATATTTTCTGCTATGTTGCCATTATAACCCGTGCCATCCTTTCCAGTATTAAGTAACTCTGCTTCCTCCATTTCATTGTTGAATCTAATATTTTTGAAATGTCAAAAACATAAATTAAATTAGTAACCATAACAACCAATGGAGAAGTGAAAAGTATTCTAATAGCAAATAAAGAGTTCCTAAAAATATATTAAGTGTGCTTGCAAAAATATCCATGCAATGACATTAAGGTAAATATGGCCATATCTAATATTAGTATGTGGCCTAATTATATACAAAAATTATTGTTATTTTCTAGAATGTTAACTTCTCTCCACTTCTCCCTATCTACAATCTTCAATTCACACATCAATTCCCATGATCAAATACGACAATAATATATTTTGAGTGTATAATAAGGCCATTGTAGATTGTATATACGAATATTGTTCGCAACTAAAATAAATATGTAATCAATGACAGTTAGGTTTTCAGCATACACATGTAGTTTTATACGCAAATATAACCTAAAAATATATGTATAGTCCAAATCAGATCAACTAGAACTAAAAATAATGAGGGGCAATGTTAAAAGTTATGTCAAATCTAGTAGTGACCATAAATAAGATGAAATGAAGATTATTCCATGAGTCATAAAGTTGATTAAAAATACACATATAATATGGATTTTTTTGCACTTTTGATAGACGTAACAAGATTTTATACAATTTCCCCATGGTAATCAACGTCGCCCCCATGAAAAATCAAAAGAGCACCACTATATGATATTATTAATATGAGAAAAAAAGACTTATAGTCAATGCTGGAAAAAAGAGGACTATAAAACCATCCCAGTTGTAGCAATATAATATATGGAAGAAAAGATTAATTTGCATATCAGAATCAAACATGTTAAATCTTTAAATTAAAAGAAAGTGAATAATGAAGACATTCTAATTGGTACGGCTCTAGGATATAAGCCATCTGGTTTCCTTAAGAAGCAGATGAGTTGAATGCATTACTTGACCAGTCAAACGATTAAACAAGGAAATTGATAGGAAGGAATAGATCTATGGGAATGAAAAATGATTAGGGTTGTTTCTGTAGGAGATTAAGATTAATAATTAACAATTAACGAAGATTATCAACATTGAGGTTGAATTCATGGATGAACGAATGGATGTTGCATTTTTGTGGAATAATTTGGGAAGAAAGCGTAACAACCCATGCTTTTCTAGATTCGAATTTCAACAAAAATTGAAACCTAAATCCGTACAAGCGTTGACCATATTTATTTGGTGCCAGCAATGATGAGCATAAGCATAATTAGAGAATTATAAAATAGACTCACATCCAAAACAAGATAGGATAATGAGTACTGACTATGGTTGTTACCTTGAAACCAAGTCGCCATCCCAATATCGAGCATGAGAAAACAAGAAAAAAAAAACTGAAAATATCCACCTCTAAAGACCTGTTTCCCCTAAAGCTATAATGTATTTCATGACATTATTTATGACCCCACATATTATTTGTAGCTATACTTGTACCTTTAAGTTAAGTATAGACACGTCTTCAAAGTATGAAAACTATGATTTGCAAATACGCTTATTCAGTTAAGATAAGTGTATGGAGATGTTTTCCAGATATGAAAATGAAGAGATTTGTGAATATGCTTATTAATTGAAATAAGTATATGTAATCAGTTTTTAAGAATCGATGAAATGATTTTAACGAATAATTAAATTAAAAAGGGATGAAGCTTTTGATATACTTGAGTGGATGATTGGTTGATAATTAAATAACTAACTATCACCTGAATTCCCTTTTAACGTGTTAGTTTTGTAACCCCCCATAATTTTAAAGAACATTAACTAAATAATAATTAATTAAACTTTAGGGATTAAGTAAAACAGACTATACCATTGCGTTCGTCTCGGAATTCTGGTTCAGATAGACTCCGAGTTTGCATAAAACGGACATCGTATGAAGAAGATATCAAGGTTTGAAGTTTGTAAACGTATAAGAGAAATATGTATAAACAAAATCAAACAAGAATTTCAAAAATATTCAAAATCAAAGGCGGGAGTAGAACGCGTGATCTGGACCCGTTAGGGGTCGACCCACGCCCTTTGTGGGTCGACTCATGGGTCGATCCACTTAAGGGTGTGTCGACCCGAGTGTTGACCCCGGGATCGACCCACCCCAGATCCGCCAGGTTCATACCCTCGACCAGGACTAGTTTCTGAATAAGATTCATTGGCAAAAGTCTATATAAGGGCTGGCATTTCTATTGTTCTATACTCCTGAAACAATAGAGACAATGAGATGCTGCCTCAACTTGGATTGAATTAGACTATCTTCTACAACAACGACTTATATGTATACAAGAATCTCTTCTGCAATATTAGCATACTATTCTGTATTCTTTAGATCCAATCTCTGTGAGTTCATGTAACTTTTAGATATTAACATTTAACAGTAATCCTGACATGTTAATAAACTGGATCTAAACCTATGCTTGTTAAGAAACTGATTTATATTTAAACAGATCTGCTATGATGACATGAAATTTTCTATACACCTATTTTGTTATTACTATATGCCTATTTCTGTGCTTATGTATGTTGTACATGCCTATTTATGTTCTTCTTCCTCTCTCATTCACTTTTTATTTTTATAGCCTAGGCTACCTTTGAGTCTAGGCCAATATCGCCGAAATATGCGTATGAACGAAATTGGCAATGATTGGGAATGGTAATCTGGAGGCAAAATCTGTACTACGAATATGACTAAAATTTGGGGCATAACTTATGTTATGAAATATAACTAAAATATGGGGTGTAAGAACATGTAGACATGTAGGCTTAATTCAAAGATTAAGAGGACATGTTAATGGAACTGTATGTCACTTATGTAATCTGTTTAATCTATTGGGGTTAAGTAAACTTGTTAATCTATTGCGGTTGTAGGGACACTAAGAACCCGTGTAAAACTTAACCTATGAAAAATCCTAGTTGATTGGGGACACAAGTTTAGGGATTTGACATGTGCCATCTGATATGTGGGACCTATAGTAGTTAGTAACCCATTCTGGTATTAAAAGGGGACCCCGCATTAGGTAGGGGTCAAGGCACGCTTACTGTGCTAATTATAAAAGTTCATTTGGGATGGGGTGTTCTGATGGCGTGTTCCAACGGGATCATGTGCGTGCATGGGTCCGGTCTATCTAGAAAAATAAGATGCCATAACACCTGTAAATAAGTCTGTGTCCTTCTAGTGGTTGCCACTTTAGGAAGTAATACACCCTACTATGGGGCCGACACTGGGTATTTACGAGGTAAGGAGCCAATCGTTGGGGGTAGTAATTAGGGTACATCTAATTCTATTTAGGTACCTATTATTTCTGTTTGGGGTAACACCCATTATTTCTGTTTAGGTACCTGCTATTCTGTTTGGGGATAAAACCCGTTACTAGAAGTACACCTAAGTCAACCATTTATGTTCTGTTGGGATCATTCTATTTTTGTTACGTAATTCGTTATACTAGTATTGGTGTAGAGAAAGTGTTTGAGAAGCATAGTTTATCTTGTTCATCCTGTTTACACCTGTTCTATACTACAGTTATCTCTCATCCAGTTTATTTACTGTTTCGATACTTTTATTTATTTATATGCTAAAAGTCACTGGACTCGCCAGACTTTATGTCTGGCCCATTTTTTTTCATTTCTCTCTCTTCCTTCCCCCCTAGGTTCTCAAGGTGGGAACACTTAGGTTTGATTAGGACTCTCTCTCCTATTTCTGCTTGGATTTGGATCTGCTTAGATGTATCGCTTTGACTTCTTATATACT
This sequence comes from Allium sativum, assembly GCA_030737875.1. Taxonomy (NCBI): domain Eukaryota; kingdom Viridiplantae; phylum Streptophyta; class Magnoliopsida; order Asparagales; family Amaryllidaceae; genus Allium; species Allium sativum. The sequence continues at coordinate 395,719,043 of CM060910.1, forward strand.
TTGTTATGGAAATTTTTGGGGACTATTATTTTATATTTCTGTACTTTGATGGTTTTAGTACAAGGTAAATACTTTAATTTTATGTAATTGGTTTTCGGTATTTCAGACTGATGTTGTAATTGGATTTTTGGACCATGATGTTTTCTATTGGAAAATAAAGTTTTAAATTTCCGTTGCTATTTTATATCTATTTTGTGAAATTCTATGTCTGTTTACCTATAATGCTTCATGAAACTTAATGCATTCTGATAAAGAGTGACATTAACGGACATGGGGTGTTACATTTGGTATCAAAAAGAAAGTGTTTTCAAAGAAAGTTCTGTTTTTGAAAAACATATTCCCTAAAGCCATATAAAAATCTTTCGATTCCCTATTTGAATCCTTTTTTCCTTCCTTTACAGCATGTATGGGAAACGAATCTTCCCAAGGGCGTTCAGATACCGGCTTGGTTCCGTAGATACCTTGGGGCTACGACACCTGCAGGAGGCCAAGGAGGCACCCCTCTACCAGCTGCAGCCGTTGTTCCTACTCCTCCACCAGCAGATAATTTCTCTAAGATATGCAAGGACTTTTTTGATGTGGGAGGAAAACCATTCCGTGGGACTGTAAGCTTTGCGGAAGCGCGGAATTAACTTAAAGAGACGGAGGACTTGTTTGGGATTTTCGAGGTTGAAGACCGTAGGAAGATTCAGTTGGCAGCATGGCAGCTAAAGGACGAGGCTTCATTCTGGTGGGAAGTGACGCAAGCAAAGCGTCCAGTAGATACTTGGGATGATTTTCGTTACAAGTTTGAGATGAAGTTTCTCTCTCAGGAAGAAGAGAGTATGCAGATTGAGAGGTTTCTGGCACTTAAGCATGGAAGCATGTCGGTCAAAGAGTATGTCAATAAGTTAAACCAGTTGACAAGGTTTGGTCTGGAGATGGTAAATACTCTTCACAAGAAAGTTTTAAGGTTGGCAAGAGGATTAAATGAACCCCTCCATGGACTGGCCATGTCTCATATTCCGATGGGGGGAACTTTTGAGAAGCTCGTTGTTATGACATTGAAGCACAAAGAAGATAAAGGCGAAAAGAAAGAGGTTAAGACTGACGAGACACAAAACAAGAAGGTGTGGCCCAAGAAAGAACATAAAAGAAAGATGGGAATAATGGCAAAGCTCTGAATAAGAAGAAATATCATGGTTGTGGACGTTTGGGTCATGCGGTCAAGGATTGCAGAAAAAATAAGAATTCTTTTTATAGCTGCGGTGAAATTGGATGCTATAGTAGGGAATGCCCGAAGAAGCAAGGACAAGCGCAAAGGGCAGGACCTTCTAGAGGGGAAGTGCATGCTCTCAAGGCTAGCAGACCGAACAGAGGTAGGAAAGTTTCTGTTGAAGGTTTGATTTCTCTTTCCGATCATCCAGTTAGGACTCTTTTTGATTTGGCGCTTCTCACTCTTTTATATCTGATTTGGTGGTTGAGTCTCTGCACCTTAGTACTAGTATTGTTTCTGATCCCGTTATTGTCTCAAACCCCATTGGGGCCATGGCTCATTTGTCTATGATTTGTTGGGGTTTGAGGATATCTGTGTTGGGCGTCGAGTTTGAGTGCGACGCATATGTGCTTGGTTTCATGGGCTGCAGTTTAATTCTAGGGATAGATTGGCTAGTCATGTATGGTTCCATTCTAGACTGTGAGAGGAGAGTCTTTAGACCTTTGACTTGCCATGGGAGGACTCTCGAGATTTCCTGTGACCCAAGAGGGACTGTCATGCTTAGTTTCCTAGGATCACTTGATGCTGCCGTAGATGATTTGCAATCTGTACCTGTATTCTATGAGTATCCAGATGTTTTTGATAAGTTTAAGGGCTTACCTCTGAGGCACAAAATTGATTTTGGATATATTTGGTGGATAATGCAAATCCAGTCGCATTTCCTGTACGCCACATGGATCCTAGGGAAAGGAGTGAGCTCAACAAGCAAGTATGGGAGCCACTTGAGAAGGAGTTTATTAGGCGAAGCATATCGGAATGGGGTGCTCCATACATTTGTGCAACTAAGGCAGATGGCTCGCTGTGCTTATGTGTGGATTACAAGGAGTTGAATTTGCTCACCAAGAAGAATAGACACCCACTCCCAAGGATTGATGATCTGTTTGACTAGCTTATTGGCGCATCTGTTTTCTCGCAGTTAGATCCGGCTATGGGATTTCATCAGTTGAGGGTGGCCGAAGACAGTATAGATAAGACCACTTTCAGAACTCCAGATGGCTTCTTTGAGTGGTTAGTCATGCCTTTTGGTTCGATGAATGCACCCGCATATTTTGTGGATCTGATGAGTAGGGTATTCAGGGAGTTTTTGAATAAATTTGTTGTGGACTTTGTGGATGACATTCTAATTATCTTGAAGAATGAAGAAATGCATGCTCTACATTTAGGAGAGATCTTGAGGACAATCAAAGCAAACCAGCTTAAGGCAAAATTCTCCAAGTGCCACTTTTGGAGAAAGAAGGTGATATTTTTAGGGCATGTGGTCTCCATGGAAGGGATAGTAGTGGATCCCGCAAAAGTAGTTGCAGTTCAAGATTGGAAAGCTCCAAAGAATGCAACGGAGGTGAGAAGTTTTCTTGGTTTAGCGGGCTATTATAGGAAGTTTATTAGTGAGAAGTTTTCTTGGTTTAGCGGGCTACTATACGAAGTTTATTAAGGACTTTGCAAGGATATCAGCCCCACTCACCAAACCAACGAAGAAGAATCTGACCTTTCTTGGAGTATTGATTGTGATGATGCTTTTCACTGATTAAATAGGGCTCTGACAAAAAACCCCAGTTTTGACTTTGCCTGATGGGAGCAAGGTGTTCGCAGTGTACACTGATGCTTATGGTACATGGATCAGTGTCGTTTTTATGCAAGAGGGAAGGGTAGTATGCTATGGAAGTAGACAGTCGAAGGTTCATGAGAAAAACTACCCCACTCACGATTTGGAATTGGTTTTTATAGTGTTCGCACTTAAGTCTTGGCAACATTATCTACTTGGAGAGAGGTTCAAGTTATACATGGACTGTAACAACCCGAAAATCTGGGCCAGTTTAAAATTTTTATTTTGGCGATTTTAACGAATTTTGAACATTTAAAATAGATTATTTTAAATAATATCGACGAGTAATTTATTTTGAATATAATTCGAACGTATATATTATATACATCGTCGTTAGAATTTAAATAATTATATATAATTATAAAAGGAATTGAAAATGGCGCGGTAGTTCGATAATTCGATTTCAAACTTCAATTGAATGTACCGGGTGCAAAACAATACGGATTTTAGTGAAACCAAAAATAATGGGATCTAATTGATAATATCTTTCCAACGAATCCGAAAAATCAAAATTTCATAGCAGGAATCAAAAGATATGTCCAGCTGTAAATTCTGAATAGTCGCTATGGAATTCAGGCCCTTAAAAATAGATATTTTGCAAACGATCTCGGATTTCGATGAAACCACTTTTGTTGGATCCGTGATGTCAAATTATTGCTAGATTCCAAATTTCATAATTTTTCGAATCAATATGTGAGCGTGGCAAAGGAAAACGCGTTTGACCAGTTTTAGTTGATTTCAATCGACTGGAAAATGGCCATTTTTCCAACGGTCTCAGAATTCGACGAAACTAGTTTTGTTAGGACCGTATCGTCAATACGAAGATAGAAAATATTTTTCTGCAATTTATAGAGTTCGTGTGTAACCCCAGTAAATTGAAATGTACGTTTAAAATTCAGTATAATGATTTAAATGTAAATTTGACGAAAACTGATCGAAACGATCGAATCAGCCTACGATACATATCCCATTGTGTTCGGAATGGGGTAATTAGCTATGGACGACAGGCGGTGGGCCTCGTTTAGAGGTCGAAAATAAAAGTTGCTTTTTGGTGGAAAATAAATAGAAAAATAATAATAAACCCTCTTCCTTTTAAATTCTGCCCCCCCCTTTTTTCTTCACAATCGAATCAAATGAAATAAAAAAAAAGAGAAGAAGGAGGCGCAGCCGCCCCCCCATCCACTCGTCGCCGCCTCCCAGGCAGAGCACGACCGACGCGAGCTACCCCTCTGTCATCATCGACCGACGCGAGCTACCCCCCTGTGTTCATCGACCGACGCGAGCTACCCCCCTGTCTTCATCGACCGACGCGAGCTACCCCCCCTCTGCCTCGACTGACGCGAGCTACCCCCCCCCCCGGCCTTCGATTTCGACTATAAGCCCCTTTTTACTTATTCATTTTATTTCTTTTTTCTGTGTAATTGGTATTAGCAAATTATAAAAACCAGCTTTTTTTAGCATGATATAAAAGGTTATATTTTTATCATATAGAAAAGGTTAGACTTTTATATAGGGAAAAGTTAGAATTTTTAAAGCAGAAAAGATTAGATTTTTAAAGCAGAAAAGATTAGATTTTTAAAGCAGAAAAGATTAGATTTTTAAAGCAGAAAAGATTAAATTTTTAAAACAGAAAAGATTAGATTTTTAAAATAGAAAAGATTAGATTTTTAACGGTGTAAAATTAGAATTTTTATCTATATAGTAGTAGTAAAAATTCGATTTTTATGTATTGAATAGCGAAGTAAAAATTTGATTTTTATATATTGAATAGCAAAGTAAAAATTCGATTTTTATATATGTAGTGGCTACGGGCAACGAAAGTGACGAAAGGCGAGAACGATGAAGATTTCTATCAATGAAGAGACGTGGAATTGGGATAGCTTTTGGTGAGAACTTCTCACTCTTCAATTTCTTTTTCTAGTTATATATATATATATATATATATATACTAGGATGCAGACGGTGTTTAGTAGCACCCGACACAATCGTCCACAGACCATGGACTTGTTTGTTTGGCTGTGTAGTTGGTTAGATTATTTGGGTTGAATTGAATTGTTTGGTGAAATGAAATTGATTTGATTGATGTGTGAATGGCGCGGGCCATCACTAGACCGGGGATAAGGCTAGGCCTCGTCCCGTTTCTAGTATCGTGTCGTTATGCCGCCGAAATTTTCTAAAATAAGTTAGAAAAATAAAGATATCATTTTATTTGATAAATGAACCGAATAGAATATTCATAGGTTGAATAAAATAGTTTGATCGTTAAAAATATAATTTTTAACGTGAATGTGAATAAATAAATATTCATTTACAAACCGGACGGTTTGTTTATGTACACCTATTTAAAGGACATTGATTGGGACGATAAATTTTACACATCGCCCAACTGCACAAATAAAATCTATGTTTGATTGTTTGAAACCCCACACGGGTATTGGGATAAAATATGGCATACACCAATCCCAATAATTAGTTATATGTCGATCGATGGATCGACAGGCTGTTATAAGCGTTAGATATCTATATTTGATGCTTATACAGTGTAGTGCACTTTGGATGATGGTTGATTATTTATCGTTGCAATTATATACATGTGTTGTATGGAATCCATATAATTAACTTTATATGGTAATTGATTGGGCCTCATTCCAACTTAGAAAATAAAGAATATTGTAAAGTAAAGGTTCATGTGTTGACTGTACTCATCCTTTGAGATTAGTCATGTGTTGAACGAAATATTTTAACAATAAAATTTATATCTTTATCACTATAAAGTAAAGGTTCATGTGTTGACCGTACTCATCCGTTGAGATTAGTCATGTGTTGAACGAAATATTTTAACAATAAATTTTACATCTTTAATATTATACAACAAAGGTTCATGTGTTGACAGGACTCATCCGTTGAGATTAGTCATGTGTTGAACGAAATATTTTAACAATAAAATTTACATCTTTAATATTATAAAACAAAGGTTCATGTGTTGACCGTACTCATCCGTTGAGATTAGTCATGTGTTGAACGAAATATTTTAACAATAAAATTTACATCTTTATCATATATGGAATTAGAAATCAACTGGAAAATAGATGAGATGAGTGGTCTCCTGGATATTGATCTGATGTTGGTTTCGGCCTTCGGGGTTAATATTCAGGGAATCGTTCTCTTACTAGTTTACGGTTGGAGTCTGATTTGAAATCAAACGATAGATACCATAATTTTTATAAAATATATTAAATGACAATAATAGTCACACATGGACAGTACTCATTCGTTGAGATTAGTCATGTGTTGACAAAAATATAGATTCACGTATTGAATAGAATAGATATTCATTTGTTGAATAGAATAACGGAATTATTGAAATATATAAAGCCGTGTTGATTAGAGATGCGCTATTTTGACGCGAACGATATTTATATCGATTATATTCGTTTTTATAATTGGTTTGAATAGAAAATGAATTTGAATTGAATTGAATAGAAAACGAATTTGAATTGAATAGAAAACGAATTTGAATTGAATTGAATAGAAAACGAATTTGAATTGAATTGAATAGAAAACGAATTTGAATTGAACTGAATAGAAAACGAATTTGAATAGAAAACGAATTTGAATTGATTTGAATAGAAAACGAATTTGAATTGGTTTGAATAGAAAATGAATTTGAATTGAATTGAATAGATAACGAATTTGATTTGAATTGAATATATAACGAATTTGTTTTGAATTGAATATATATAACGAATTTGATTCGAATTGAATATAAAACTAATTTGAAATGAATTGAATATAAAACGAATTCGAATTGAATTGAAAACGAATTCGAATTGAATTGAAAACGAATTCGAATTGAATTGAAAACGAAATTAAATGAATTCGAATCGAATTAAAATCGATTTGAATTGAAATCAAATAGAAATGAAAGTAAAAAGGATTTATAATAGAAAATTCAATTTTGATTTGAATTTGAAATAAAGGTTGAAATATTTTTTGAAACGAATTCAAAACTATTTATAAAATTCGTTTTAAATAGGAATCGACGAAATATATATTATATATATTATATATAATGTAATGGCCTGAATAGAATGCGCCGCACCGCGGTAGTTCGCGAATTTCGACCATTAACTTCAAACGGACATTACGGGAGATCCGATCGTCGGATTCTCCTAAAACCGGAACCGTTGGGTTCGTATCGAAAAGAGCTTTCTATCGAATATTAGAAATTTGAAATCTAACGGTTGGATTTGGAGATACGTCCAAATCAAATTGGAAAAAGGTCGCTGTAAGTGCAGTTCGATGGCCGTTGATGGAAATCGACTGTACGAGCCTTGATAAAATTATTAAAAATATCAATAATTTGTATAAAATCATAAGAAATGATTTGAGAAAAATTGGGATGAAAAACTCCATATTTGAAAAGATAAAAATAGATTTTTATCGAAATGAACTAGTTTTGAACTAAAATTAAACCCGTTTATTTTAAAATAAATAAATTGGATTTGAAACGAGTTTTAATAGAATTGATTTGTGGGTTTATCGTGAACGGTGTTTTAAATAACACTAGTTCTTTAACTCGATAATAAATAGAATATGATTTGGGTTTATCGTGAACTGCGTTTTAAATGACACTAGTTCTTTAACTCAGTAAAAGGAGTTTTAATGAATCTGCAATTAAATTGAAATGTGAATTGATAATTTAGATTATCAAATTTAGAAAGTGAGCGAGAATGGAGTATCACCCGTTTTGCTCCAAAGCGATAGTAAATCTTTAATTAGATTTGAACGTGAAATGGTAATTAATTTTACAAATAACACCATAGTATTAGATATGGAGTATTACCAGTTTTGCTTCATGGGATGAATAGGTTGGGATTGGGAAATAAAACAAATAATTACTTCGGTGTGGTTCGCTAATCTCGACTAGTTTGGAAAACCATAATTTGGTTTGAAATGATATTCAAAGGAAGATTAAAGGATAAATTTTAAAGAATTTATCTTGGATAAAATTAATGGGAACCTTTCCCTAAGAATGTGGCTGTTGGAATGAGGCATATGTTGTGTTGGTGTAACATTTTTTTTAATATACGCGGGTTGTTCGGAAAGTCCGGATTTATACCCATTCTGAATAACCGATTCGACGATATGTCGAAGATGAAGACGGTGGTCGAAGACCGGAAGTCTTCACATCGTTTGGGTGATTACTGATGATATTGATTGGGCTGTACACCCAAGATGAGGGAATCGGTTGGTTGTCGTCCAGACGTACTTGGAGATGGATGGATATGCGAGGAAAGTGCCTCCGGTTTCGTTCAGACCCAGAACGAACTTGTAAATGGATTGTGTGTCTGACATTGGATTTTATTCTGTGTTGATTGATTTCTGTTAAATATATATCTGTTTGGCGGCGGAGAATTTATTCTCTTGCTTAACGCCCTTCTCTGAGACGTACGAGCTTAGAGGTTATATATCGATAGATATCAATCGCATGGCATGAATTGCCTGTGTGGCATACTGGGTTGCATGGATCAAGGCTTCTGTTGAAAAGCAAAGTCTTGTGGTTGATGATCAAAGCACGGCCTTTGTGGCGTAGCTTTGTGTATAACGTGAATTCGCAAGCCTCACACCTCGGTATGAGTCAAAAACGGGATACGGCCGTTGGGAGAACACGACGTTTCTTTCTAGCTTTGGTGGTGTCAGTGACTTACTAGCCCTGACATTTATATACTTTTCACCTTTGTGGTTGTTGGAATGAGGCGCCTCGATTATAGGTCTGTAAGGACCGGGAAACGTGTGTTCAGGAATAACTAATCCTCAAACCTAAGAGAGGACCGGCCCAGCCGAATCCTGGGTTGCCCAGAGTGTGTAGTCCCGAGGCATTTGCTAGAGTGTCTCGAAGCAGAGAGGAGCTTGCCCCTTGCCTCGACTCATGACGGAAATCCAATTTCCAATACGTGTATTGCGGTTTTAATTGTAGAACTAGTATGGCGACATAGTAGATGGTAGCTATGCCACCTATGATTGAAATTGTTTTGACACTATACACCTATAATAGTATCAAATAATGTGTTTTAAACGTATCAAGCATGCTTTGGCTGTTATAAGGGAAAACCCTATCCTCCGGCTTGCGTTGCATTGTGTGATGGGACCTGGGTCTTATAACAGCTTCATTTTTCTTTATTTAGCATTGCGCTGTTTGTTCTATGCACTGGTATCCTTGGGAGGAAACCCGTTCCGTGTTATACGGCATGGTCCCTTGATTTGCCAAACTTTAAAACCAATATTAATAACTGTTTTAGTTCTCCCACCAGTCACATGACTGACCTGGAGTTTATTGTTTCAACCTAAACTCTGGGTGCCCCTATTTTCCAAACGGGCAGCTAGTAGTTTTGGTTTTGCAGATTTATATCCACAGGATCCTGATATACAGCTGGAACGATGCTCAGAAAGCTCTGTATCCGTGTATCACTTTCAGTTGTGTTTTGTATTTTATTTTCCGCTGCTATGTAATTTATTGTAATCTCTGATATTTATCGAATGTAATTTATTCAATTATACTCTGTATATTCTAGTATCTGATGGAATTGTTGTTATTGCAATGAAATGTTCTTCCGTCTGCGTTCTGATTTGTCTTGAACTCAATTCTATCCGGGCTTTCCTTACCGGGGAAGTTCGGGTCGTCTCAGTTTGGTATCAGAGCTTTGGTTTACAGAGCTCGAGAACAAGACACATTAGAACCATACGAAAGAATTCATCAAATATTGGGTTAGTAATATCCAATTGGAATGACTCGTTAGAGATAGGATCAGTAGTATCCCAGAACGGGTGTGAAGAGTATATTTTTCAAATGAAAACAATTTTGTTTTGAAAATTTAAACCATTTTATACGTATTTGAATATTTATTTATATTGATTTGGGCAATTTAGTATATAAAGGTTTTGCATATACGCGTCATGAACGTATATTCGAAGTTTAAATATATTAGATAGATATAGAATCACATTCTGGTCGCCCGGAGATGGTACTGATGATAGCACGTGCATCATCAGTATTTATGTTCGTGTTTCGAAGGTGTGATTTCTATATATTTCCATTAGACTGGTGTGAGAACCAAAACTTATATAGTTAGAACACATTGTTGTGAATTGGCATCAAAAACATGATTTTCTGTATATATATCAAATTATGAATTTGAAACGTTAATTCACTAATTGATTGATGTTTGTGTTGTTCGTTTAGTTGTTTGATAATTTTTGAACCATTATGCCTAATTGAACCAAATATTGAATTGTATTAAAAATTGGTCGTGTTTGCTTGCATATACATGTACTTACATTGAACAGGTCATAGCAAGGAGGCTAGAGCAGAGAATAAAATTTGTTTGCCCGACAAATAGGTACATGTTTATCATAATTTACTGTTTTGTTTGGGTGACGATGATTTTATGAGCCTATTGGCTAGCCGCTTGGCTTTTTCTTTTTCTTTTTGAGATCATAAGGCCTATATGGCAATTTCGGGATTTTCCCGTGGCTCCCGGTGCAGGGGAGGTTATGGCGAAATTTTTCGAAAATTTAGGGTGTTAGCCAAATTTTTGAAGAATTTGAAAATTCTCAGAAACTGAAAAGTTGGAGAATGAAAGCCAGATCAAACGTAGAGTTTATTAATCAAACCACTTTCGACTTTGTTCCTTTTCGGGGACGAAAAGTTTTAAGTGGGGGAGATTGTAACAACCCGAAAATCTGGGCCAATTTAAAAATTTTATTTTGGCGATTTTAACGAATTTTGAACATTTAAAATAGATTATTTTAAATAATATCAACGAGAAATTTATTTTGAATATAATTTGAACGTATATATTATATACGTCGTCGTTAGAGTTTAAATAATTATATATAATTATAAAAGGAATTGAAAATGGCGCGGAAGTTCGATAATTCGATTTCAAACTTCAATTGAATGTACCGGGTGCAAAACAATACGGATTTTAGTGAAACCAAAAATAATGGGATCTAATTGATAATATCTTTCCAATTGAAAATTCTGAATAGTCGCTATGGAATTCAGGCCCTTAAAAATAGATATTTTGCAAATGACCTCGGATTTGGACGAAACCACTTTTGTTGGATCCGTGATGTCAAATTATTGCTAGATTCCAAATTTCATAATTTTTCGAATCAATATGTGAGCGTGGCAAAGGAAAACGCGTTTGACCAGTTTTAGTTGATTTCAATCGACTGGAAAATGGCCATTTTTTCAACGGTCTCAGAATTCGATGAAACTAGTTTTGTTAGGACCGTATCGTCAATACGAAGCTAGAAAATATTTTTCTGCAATTTATAGAGTTCGTGTGTAACCCCAGTAAATTGAAATGTACGTTTAAAATTCAATATAATGATTTAAATGTAAATTTGATGAAAACTAATCGAAACGATCGAATCAGCCTACGATACATATCCCATTGTGTTCGGAATGAGGGTAATTAGCTATGGACGACAGACGGTGGGCCTCGTTTAGAGGTCGAAAATAAAAGTTGCTTTTTGGTGGAAAATAAATAGAAAATAAATAGAAAAATAATAATAAACCCTCTTCCTTTTAACTTCTGGCCCCCCTTTTTCCTTCACAATCGAATCAGATGAAAAAAAAAGAGAAGAAGGAGGCGAAGCCGCCCCCCATCCACTCGTCGCCGCCTCCCAGGCAGAGCACGACCGACGCGAGCTACCCCCCTGTCTTCATCGACCGACGCGAGCTACCCCCCTGTCTTCATCGACTGACGCGAGCTACCCCTCCCCCCCCCCCCCCCCGTCTTCATCGACCGACGCGAGCTACCCCCCTGCCTCGACCTACGCGAGCTACCCCCCGGCCTTCGATTTCGACTGTAAGCCCCTTTTTACTTATTCATTTTATTTCTTTTTTCTTTGTAATTGGTATTAGCAAATTATAAAAATCAGTTTTTTTAGCATGATATAAAAGGTTATATTTTTATCATATAGAAAAGGTTAGACTTTTATATAGGGAAAAGATAGAATTTTTAAAGCAGAAAAGATTAGATTTTTAAAGCAGAAAAGATTAAATTTTTAAAGCAGAAAAGATTAAATTTTTAAAGAAGAAAAGATTAGATTTTTAAAATAGAAAAGATTAGATTTTTAACGGTGTAAAAATAGAATTTTTATCTATATAGTAGTAGTAAAAATTCGATTTTTATGTATTGAATAGCGAAGTAAAAATTCGATTTTTATATATTGAATAGCAAAGTAAAAATTCGATTTTTATTATGTAGTGGCTACAGGCAACGAAAGTGACGAAAGGCGAGAACGATGAAGATTTCTATCAATGAAGAGACATGGAATTGGGATAGCTTTTGGTGAGAACTTCTCACTCTTCAATTTCTATTCTAGTTATATATATATATATATATATATATATATATATATATATATACTAGGATGCAGACGGTGTTTAGTAGCACCCGACACAATCGTCCACAGACCATGAACTTGTTTGTTTGGCTGTGTAGTTGGTTAGATTATTTGGGTTGAATTGAATTGTTTGGTGAAATGAAATTGATTTGATTGATGTGTGAATGGCGTGGGCCATCACTAGACCGGGGATAAGGCAAGGACTCGTCCCGTTTCTAGTATCGTGCCGTTATGCCGCCGAAATTTTCTAAAATAAGTTAGAAAAATAAAGATATCATTTTATTTGATAAATGAACCGAATAGAATATTCATAGGTTGAATAAAATAGTTTGATCGTTAAAAATATAATTTTTAACGCGAATGTGAATAAATAAATATTCATTTACAAACCAGACAGTTTGTTTATGTAAACCTATTTGAAGGACATTGATTGAGATGATAAATTTTACACATCGCCCAACTGCACAAATAAAACCTGTGTTTGATTGTTTGAAACCCCACACGGGTATTGGGATAAAATACAGCATACACCAATCACAATAATTAGTTGTATGTCGATCGATGGATCGACAGGCTGTTATAAGCGTTAGATATCTATATTTGATGCTTATACAGTGTAGTGCACTTTGGATGATGGTTGATTATTTATCGTTGCTATTATATACATGTGTTGTATGGAATCCATATAATTAACTTTATATGGTAATTGATTGGGCCTCATTCCAACTTAGAAAATAAAGAATATTGTAAAGTAAAGGTTCATGTGTTGACCGTACTCATCCGTTGAGATTAGTCATGTGTTGAACGAAATATTTTAACAATAAAATTTATATCTTTATCACTATAAAGTAAAGGTTCATGTGTTGACCGTACTCATCCGTTGAGATTAGTCATGTGTTGAACGAAATATTTTAAAAATAAAATTTACATCTTTAATATTATAAAACAAAGGTTCATGTGTTGACAGTACTCATCCGTTGAGATTAATCATGTGTTGAACGAAATATTTTAACAATAAAATTTACATCTTTAATATTATAAAACAAAGGTTCATGTGTTGACCGTACTCATCCGTTGAGATTAGTCATGTGTTGAACGAAATATTTTAACAATAAAATTTACATCTTTATCATATATAGAATTAGAAATCAACTGGAAAATAGATGAGATGAGTGGTCTCCTGGATATTGATCTGATGTTGGTTTCGGCCTTCGGGGTTAATATTCAGGGAATCGTTCTCTTACTAGTTTACGGTTGGAGTCTGATTTGAAATCAAACGATAGATACCATAATTTTTATAAAATATATTAAATAACAAAAATAGTCACACGTGGACAGTACTCATTCGTTGAGATTAGTCATGTGTTGACAAAAATATAGATTCACGTATTGAATAGAATAGATATTCATTTGTTGAATAGAATAACGGAATTATTGAAATATATAAAGCCGTGTTGATTAGAGATGCGCTATTTTGACGCGAACGATATTTATATCGATTATATTCGTTTTTATAATTGGTTTGAATAGAAAACGAATTTGAATTGAATTGAATAGAAATGAATTTGAATTGAATAGAAAACGATTTTGAATTGAATTGAATAGAAAACGAATTTGAATTGAATTGAATAGAAAACGAATTTGAATTGAATTGAATAGAAAACGAATTTGAATTGAATTGCATAGAAAACGAATTTGAATTGATTTGAATAGAAAACGAATTTGAATTGGTTTCAATAGAAAACGAATTTGAATTGAATTGAATAGATAACGAATTTGATTTGAATTGAATATATAACGAATTTGATTTGAATTGAATATATATAACGAATTTGATTCGAATTGAATATAAAACTAATTTGAAATGAATTGAATATAAAACGAATTCGAATTGAATTGAAAACGAATTTGAATTGAATTGAAAACGAATTGAAATGAATTCGAATCGAATTAAAATCGATTTGAATTGAAATCAAATAGAAATGAAAGTAAAAAGGATTTATAATAGAAAATTCAATTTTGATTTGAATTTGAAATAAAGGTTGAAATTGTTTTTGAAACGAATTCAAAACTATTTATAAAATTCGTTTTAAATAGGAATCGACGAAATATATATTATATATATTATATATATAATGTAATGGTCTAAATAGAATGCGCCGCGCCGCGGCAGTTCGCGAATTTCGACCATTAACTTCAAACGGACATTACGGGAGATCCGACCGTCGGATTCTCCTAAAACCGGAACCGTTGGGTTCGTATCGAAAAGAGCTTTCTATCGAATATTAGAAATTTGAAATCTAACAGTTGGATTTGGAGATACGTCCAAATCAAATTTGAAAAAGGTCGCTGTAAGTGCAGTTCGATGGCCGTTGATGGAAATCGACTGTACGAGCCTTGATAAAATTATTAAAAATATCAATAATTTGTATAAAATCATAAGAAATGATTTGGGAAAATTTGGGATGAAAAACTCCATATTTGAAAAGATAAAAATAGTTTTTTATCGAAATGAACTAGTTTTGAACTAAAATTAAACCCGTTTATTTTTAAATAAATAAATTGGATTTGAAACGAGTTTTAATAGAATTGGTTTGTGGGTTTATCATGAACGGTGTTTTAAATAACACTAGTTCTTTAACCCGATAATAAATAGAATATGATTTAGGTTTATCGTGAACTGCGTTTTAAATGACACTAGTTCTTTAACCCAATAAAAGGAGTTTTAATGAATCTGCAATTAAATGGAAATGTGAATTGATAATTTAGATTATCAAATTTAGAAAGTGAGCAAGAATGGAGTATCACCAGTTTTGCTCCAAAGCGATAGTAAATCTTTAATTAGATTTGAACGTGAAATGATAATTAATTTTACCGATAACACCATAGTATTAGATATGGAGTATTACCAGTTTTGCTTCATGGGATGAATAGGTTGGGATTGGGAAATAAAACAAATAATTACTTCGGTGTGGTTCGCTAATCTCGACTAGTTTGGTAAACCATAATTTGGTTTGAAATGATATCCAAAGGAGGATTAAAGGATAAATTTTAAAGAATTTATCTTGGATAAAATTAATGGGAACCTTTCCCTAAGAATGTGGCTGTTGGAATGAGGCATATGTTGTGTTGGTGTAACATTTATTTTTAATATACGCGGGTTGTTCGGAAAGTCCGGGTTTATACCCATTCTGAATAACCAATTCGACGATATGTCGAAGATGAAGACGGTGGTCGTAGACCGGAAGTCTTCACATCGTTTGGGTGATTACTGATGATCTTGATTGGGCTGTACACCCAAGATGAGGGAATCAGTTGGTTGTCGTCCAAACGTACTTGGAGATGGATGGATATGCGAGGAAAGTGCCTCCGGTTTCGTTCAGACCCAGAACGAACTTGTAAATGGATTGTGTGTCTGACATTGGATTTTATTCTCTGTTGATTGATTTCTGTTAAATACATATCTGTTTGGCGGCGGAGAATTTATTCTCTTGCTTAACGCCCTTCTCTGAGACGTACGAGCTTAGAGGTTATATATCGATAGATATCAATCGCATGGCATGAATTGCCTGTGTGGCATACTGAGTTTCATGGATCAAGGCTTCTGTTGAAAAGCAAAGTCTTGTGGTTGATGATCAAAGCATGGCCTTTGTGGTGTAGCTTTGTGTATAACGTGAATTCGCGAGCCTCACACCTCGGTATGAGTCAAAAACGGGATACGGACCGTTGGGAGAACACGACGTTTCTTTCTAGCTTTGGTGGTGTCAGTGACTTACCAGCCCTGACATTTATATACTTTTCACCTTTGTGGTTTTTGGAATGAGGCGCCTCGATTATAGGTCTGTAAGGACCGGGAAACGTGTGTTCAGGAATAACTAATCCTCAAACGTAAGAGAGGACCGGCCCAGCCGAATCCGGGGTTGCCCAGAGTGTGTAGTCCCGAGGCATTTGCTAGAGTGTCTTGAAGCGGAGAGGAGCTTGCCCCTTGCCTCGACTCATGAAGGAAATCCAATTTCCAATACGTGTATTGCGGTTTTAATTGTAGAACTAGTATGGCGACATAGTAGATGGTAGCTATGCCGCCTATGATTGATATTTATGATTGAAATTGTTTTGACACTATACACCTATAATAGTATCAAATAATGTTTTTTAAACGTATCAAGCATGCTTTGGCTGTTATAAGGGAAAACTCTATCCTTCGGCTTGCGTTTAATTGTGTGATGAGACCTGGGTCTTATAACAGCTTCATTTTTCTTTATTTAGCATTGCGCTGTTTGTTCTATGCACTGGTATCCTTGGGAGGAAACCCGTTTCGTGTTATACGGCGTGGTCCCTTGATTTGCCAAACTTTAAAACCAATATTAATAACTGTTTTAGTTCTCACACCAGTCACATGACTGACCTGGAGTTTATTGTTTCAACCTAAACTCTGGGTGCCCCTATTTTCCAAACGGACAGCTAGTAGTTTTGGTTTTGCAGATTTATATCCACAGGATCCTGATTTACAGCTGGAACGATGATCGGAAAGCTCTGTATCCGTGTATCACTTTCAGTTGTGTTTTGTATTTTATTTTCCGCTGCTATGTAATTTATTGTAATCTATGATATTTATCGAATGTAATTTATTCATTTATACTCTGTATATTCTTGTATCTGATGGAATCATTGTAATAACAATGAAATGTTCTTCCGTCTGCGTTCTGATTTGTCTTGTACTCAATTCTATCCGGGCTTTCCTTACCGGGGAAGTTCGGGTCGTCTCATGGACCATAAATCTCTCAAGTACCTGTTCTCGTAGAAGGATCTCAATTTGAGACAGCGGAGATGGTTGGAGTTCCTATCGTCCTATGACTTTGAGATTGCTTATATCCCTGGCAAGGGTAATGTAGTGGCGAACGAGTTGAGTAGGCAGAGGATGACCTTGAGTCCTCTATACGTAGAGAGGCAGAGCTTGGAATACATATCAACCTTTGATTTTAGGCCATCTAATGATCTTACACCTGGTTTGTTGGCATCCTTAGTGGTGCGACCTGCTCTTATGGATCAGATAGGATCTTTACTGCGAGAGGATCCATATGTAGTAGATATTTTGTATAGTTTCAGTAAAGGGAGACTTCTCATCACCTTTGCAGATATTCTGTGGATGATGTAGGATGGCTACGATGAGATGGGAGGTTTTGTGTTCCCCGAGTTGGAAATCTATTGAAGACAGTCCTTGAGGAAGCCCATCGATCTAGAAGACTATCCATCCAAGCAGCGATAAGATGTCTAGAGATATGAAGAGGGTTTTCTTTTGGGCTGGGATGAAGAAAGATGTAGCGAGGTTCATCTCTCGATGTCCAGTTTTCCAGCAAGTTAAAGCTGAATAGAAATACCTGGCGGTTTGCTTCATCCTCTAGAAGTCCCACAGTGGAAGTGGGAGAGCGTCTCTATGGATTTCATTGATGGTTTGCCTAGATCGAGGAAAGGTAACACCAGTATTTGGGTTATAGTAGACATGCTTACTAAGAGCGCTCATTTCATTTATGTTAAGAGCAAGAGGACAACAGCATAGTTGGCATCATTTTATCTTCGTGAGATAGTCGGTCTACATGGAGTACCTTCTAGCATAGTGAGTGATTGTGACCCCGTCTTCACTAGTGAGTTCTGGAAGAGCTTGCAAGAGGCACTTGGTACACAGTTACGTTTGAGCACCGCATATCACCCTCAAACCAATGGACAGACTGAGAGAGTGAACAAATTTCTTGAGGATCTTTTAAGGCTATGTATCCTAGACTTCGGAGGGACTTGGGAAGAGCACCTTCCATTGGTGGAGTTTGGCTACAACAATAGTTTTCAGACTAGTATTGGCATGGTACCCTTCGAGGCACTGTACGAACGACCTTGCAGACCACCGACTTGTTGGTGGGATTCTACAGACAGGCTTCTACTTGGACATGAGATGATTAGAGAGACTTCAAAGAAAATTGATCTTATCCGCAGACGGATGAAGACAGCTCAGGATAGGCATAAGTCCTACGCGGATAAGAGAAGGACTGACATTGATTTCGAAGTAGGAGACATGGTTTTCATCAAAGTATCACCACTGAGGAATGTTGTTCACTTTGGATATGTAGAGAAACTAGCTCCAAGGTTTGTAGGGACATTTCCCATAGTAGGGAGAATAGGCCAAATGGCCTATAGGGTGAGATTGCCAGAGAGGTTGGATGGTGTTCATGATGTTTTCCACATTTCCCATTTGCGGAAATGTCTACACAATACGGTAGAAGTAGTTAAGCCGAGCATACTTGAGGAGGTAGAGGTAGAGGTAGATGGGGAGGCGACATTTAGACGAGTTCCTACCCGTGTACTTGGATTAGAGGATAAGAAACTTCGCAACCGAGAAGTCAAATTGGTGAATGTTCAATGGGGAGAAGACCGCGAAGATGCAACTTGGGAAATTGAGGACAAGATTCATGCTTCATACCCTTTTCTTTTCAAGGGTATGTTCTTAACTACTTTTACCAAGCTTTTATTAGTACATGTTTATGTCATTTGTATGTATCCTATCGACTGAATCTTCGACCTTCAGGTAGGAAACCAATGGGTGTAAACCTGTGTTTGAGACATGTTATGTTTGGTGGATGCAAGTGGGTGCAAGTGTTTGTTAGTGGTGGCTCGTTTATCCATATACACACACTCGGCACTAGATCGGCTCAATCACTTACATATTGCATATGGATGTATGTGCATTTTAAATTTTATATGGATGAAAATGGGTGTATCATCATATGGATGTTGAATTTGGATGAATGATTGTGCATACATATAGAACTTACATGTTATACTAGGATTATTTGCATACATTTTGGTTACATGGCGCGTACATAAATTGCATTTAGGAGGTCAACTGAATAAGTCGACCGCCTGATTTTTCACATTAGTGTAAGAACATATACACACACTATTTCATATGTTCATAAAAGCA
This sequence comes from Allium sativum, assembly GCA_030737875.1. Lineage (NCBI taxonomy): Eukaryota > Viridiplantae > Streptophyta > Magnoliopsida > Asparagales > Amaryllidaceae > Allium > Allium sativum. Next base: position 395,738,291 of record CM060910.1, read on the forward strand.
TTAGAAAAATCTTAAGGACAATGGATGCTTATGACGATGAATGAGTAGATGGATGTGGTTATTAGGATAATAACATTCTTCTTAACTTGGAGACTTCGAGGACAAAATCCTTTAAGTAGGGGAGAATGTTGTTGTATATAACGGTGTTGTATACACAATTATATGATTTTTGTTTGATGATAACAACCAAATAAATACTATTTTATATGTGTTTGATATTGTACTGTTATTATACATCACAGACTGGAATATAATATTTATATTTAAATAAAATACGACTGTATATAAATTCAAATATTAACACTGTATTTTATTTAAATAGAATATTTTATTTCAATATTCAAATAGTACAAATTTTACAACTCCAACTATTTATACACTTCACTGATAATTTTCATTTCGATACATTTCAGTACATATCAAGTTCTCACTCAACTCTAACACAGTCTCGCAGTCATTCATTCACATTTCATATATACATTTACACACTGTTTTTTGTTTTCTGCCTTCTGTCTTCAGTCTTCTATCTTCATAGCATCCTCACAGTCAGTCCAGTTTTCATACCTGTCACATGAAACACACACACACAGTACACTGCAATAGAAATGAAACAGAATAAATGCAAATATAAATTTTGGTTTAAAATTTTATTTGCCTCAGATTTCTGGTGTGTTTCTCATCATTTTTCATGACTTGGTCTGATTTATTAAAACCGACTGATGGCTGCATGTACACACGTGTACACGTGTGCACTGCCACGCCATTCAGCGAGCAACTGAGGAGTAGCCTCATGGGCCATCTCGACTCAGTGTAACTCAGCATGAACAAATAGTGAGGACAAAACAACATCAAACCAAAAGTACACAAGGCAGCAAGACATGAAGACATGGGTCGATGCAATACAGTTGTGAATATGCATGGTGCAGTCAACTCAAGACAGGTGCAATGATATTAGCACATATACAAGTTCAGAGTTCAAGCAAAGCAGCAAATGTATGGATCAGGTGCAGCCAAAATTCCAAACTGGTCAAGACAGTGAGCATAGTCATGACTCAACATAAAAGTTCAGTGTGTCAGTTTACATGTGCATGGCACAAATGAAGCAATATGTTCAAGTTAACAATGACAAAAATCAAGCAAGTCAACACAAGTTAATACAGGAGAAGATGAATGCAAGTTACGGAGCATACTTTGCAAGTGCAATGGTACATGAGCACAACAGGTCATATGTTCAAATATTCCTGGTGGACACAAGAAGGATAATAGTGCAGCTATGCTTGGAAGCAGCAAATGTACAAGTATGTCAAGGTTCAAAAATATTCCAGCATAGTAAACAAAGTCAAATACTACAGTCAAAATGGTTGAGCTAGTTTCAAACTCATCAAAAAACAAGTGCTCAGACAAATTACACAGTTCTGGTCGACATGCATTGATTTCCAGAAAATTACAAAGCAGTATACTCAGTGGTGCAACAGGAAATTCAAGACACAATTTTGGGCAAGGTAATAATTATATTTTTCCAGAATTAAAACTCAAATAAATGTCAAAGAGTAAATGCTTCAGGGACCATGCAAATGAATCATTTCCAGAAATGATAACGTTCAAGGAATTAGTTTCCAGATCTCCAGCAGTCAAGCAAAGTGGACCAAGTTTTTTTTTATTTATTTCACAATATTTTTTTTTGGGGCAACAAAAATTGTTTTTCAGTTTTGCAAATGAGATTCATTGCAGTCAAATCTATCAAGCAATAAAACAGGAAACAAAATCCAAAATCAACCAGTGGAATCATGCAAGGAAACAAACCGATTTTTACTCAGTGGAATCAAAAGACCACATTCATGTCCAAACACATGCAAGCATTTCAAGGAAAGTGGCAAGTTTTAATTCCATAAATGCACAAGAAAATTGTAGTCAAATTTGTATGACATGAATATGGTGTTTACAGCAACTCTCAAATACAAATTCAAGCATGGATGTGTCGACATTTATAATCAAGTTTATAACTGTGCAAATGGAAGGAAAGTCTTCCAAGGCAACTAATCAATTGAGGAATCGAGCAAAATTCTCAGTAATATTTCAAGCAACAATCAATGCCGAGGCAATCAAAAACTGGCAATATACACATGTCATTCAAAGTCAGGATTTATCAAACCAAAAGAGGAACCATGTTCAAATCGAGATATGTCAAGAGGGGAAAGAAATTTTCAGTATTTTAAAGCCAACAAATTCCATTTCAAACCGAGAATTTCAAAAGAGGAAATCGCAAATCAGGGACAAATCAAACCAAATCATTTTTGGCGAAATCAGAGTGTGTTAGGGTTTCGAATAACCCTATAATACACCAATACATCACTGGCAAGAATTATCGGAAAAACAGAACCCACAATTTCAAAGAGCAGTAATCGATTAAAATCAGAAGCTACTCACTTGTTTTTCTATCGAGAGAAAGCCCAAATCGGAAAGGAGCATCAATCGACCAGCATCAACTAAAGTGAAGCATCAGAGTTTCAGAATCCTTCAAGCAGTCGATTCGATTTGGGAAGGAAGTTTCAGAACCCTAGCCGCCATTTTTTCAGGGACAAAGAAGATCGGGCAAACAAGAATGACAATGGCCTAAAGGATATTGGGCCGGCCACGTTTTTGTTTAAAGGCTAAAAGGGGATGACCCTTGTTATTTATCTCCTAGGGTTTTTGCTTTAGTTTATTTTATTTTGTATTGTTTTAATTTGTTTGTAAAAACCGTCGAACAGTTTCTAGAAGTCTGTAAAATTTCTAAGGGAGTTTCAGTTAGGAGTTAACTGACAGTTCTAGAATTCTGTAAAATCTAGGATATTGGTTACGGGTTGTAATCAAGGGAAATCTGGTCAAGGGGATATTGGCCAGTCTACGGTTTTGAGCGTAGGGTTAGAATAGAAGCAGGGGTTTGCGAGTGTACATGGTCTTGTATGCGGGAACTGTTCTATCACCTAGTATAAACCTTTGAAATGCAGCAGTAGGCAAGGTTTTGCCGAAGCTGGGTATATCTGTGTGTGATTTATTTTCTGCATTTCAGTTTCTGCTATTCTCTATGATCAGTTTATTATTATATATCTCGCTAAGTTTTTAATTCAGTTAAAAACTGTGAAAAACCCTATTCACCCCCCCCCCCCTCTAGGGTTATTCTAGATCCAACAAGTGGTAACAGAGCAGGTTTTCTTTAACTCTAGAGAAATGGTGAATCCTTGTTGTCAGTCGATAGAGAGTCAGTCCAGTTCATCTCCAACTATTTTCACTGGAACAGATTTTTTAAACTGGAAATCCAGAATGGAATTTTATTTAAAATCTGTCAATATTAAATGTTGGGATGTTGTTATCAATGGGTATGATATGGTAGATAAAGTTTTTAATTCTCGTGCTACACATATTCTGTATTCTTATCTTGACAATGATCAATACAGTCTGATCTCCCATTGTTTAACTGCGCAGGAAATCTGGATAGCTCTCAATACAAAGTTTGGACAAATTGACAACTGCAGCTCAAAACCAGAGAAAGTCAACTCAGATTCAGAAGTCTGTTTAACAGGATTTACAAATGAAACTTCAGATGAATCAGATGATGGAGAATCAACAAATGCTGAAACCGAGAATTTCTCATATGAAGATCTGGTTTACATTTGTCTTGATTTAACTAAATCTGTTGATAAACTCCAATCTAAAAATAAATCTCTGAAATCTAGGAATTCTGAGTTGATCAGCAAAATTGATGATTTGGAATCACAACTTGAATATGTTAAAAATTCTTCAAATTCTGTTTGCAAAAATTGTTTGAAATTGAAAGCCAATCTTGTTCATCTCAATAAAAGTATTCAAAAGTTTGAAGATGAAATTCTGATCTTAAATGAGAACAAGACTGAGCTGTCAAATTTGAATAATCTTCTGCAAAAGGAATTTGAAAATTTTAAAACAGATATAAATTCCAAATTTGAAATTGCTGAAAAGGAGAATTTGTTGAAATCAAATTTGATTTTAGAAGAACTTGAAAATGAGATTGAAAAATCCAAGAATTTTGAGTCTGAAAAACAAAAACGATTTGAACTTGAAATTTCCGAATCCCAAGCCAAAATAAAAAAGCTTGAGAATGAAAATTTGTTTTTGAAACAAAACGATGCTGAAAAGAGTAAGATCGCTATAAGTCGTTGTTCAAATTTAATAAAAGAAAATAGCGATCTTCAATCTAAAATTCAACGACTTGAATCAATCTTGAATAAATTTTCTAATGGAGAAAAATCGTTGGACATTTTGTTGAAAAACCAGTTTCCTATTGGAAATAAGTTTGGACTCGGATTTGGGAAGTATAATGATTCTGAAAAGCAAAATTCAAGTGTTTTTAAAAATCCTTCAAATCATTTTGAAAAGAATCGACTTGAAAATTTGAAATCTGAAAATTTCAAAGGATTTGTGAAACATAGACAAAATGAAATTTTGTTTTATAACAATTCTGTTGAACAATCATGGACCCAAAAAATAAATAAAGCCAATTTTGGAAAAACTAAACTGATTTGGGTTCTTAAGGGTACGAAAGTAAATTCAGAGGGATTGTTATACAAACAAGTTTGGGTACCGAAGGTTCGACATACAACTATGAGTGGTTTTACTAACTTTGTTAAACCACTCGATCCAATAAACGGTTAGGTACCAGAAGTGGCTGAGGAACTGCTATGCAAAGGAGATTGATATTCAAGTTGTTCCACTTGTCTGTATCATTCAGAGTTCCTTAGCCAAAGCTTGATGAGCTAGAGATCCACAACGTCTTCTGTGAATCAGGTATGATTTCTAACCTCATCTTTGTAAATATTTTTTTTATTTCTCCTTCTTCTACCCCTTTCTATGTTATTTTCTTCTGTTTGTTTTTATTTGATTTGTCACTGCCATATCTCGTTGTTTTTCTTTTCTGTGCTTCTGAAACTTCCAGTTGCAGTATTCATATTTGTTTGGAAATTTACTCTATTTGGGTAAAACTCACATGTTTATATTCATTTCCAGAACTTGAATTTAAGTTTGTAAATATCTGCAATTGTTTTGAAGTTTTATTTCTTTTCTGAATTCTTAACAGTGCTAAAGCATTCATATCATATCTTGAACACTGTTAGTATAAATTCAAAAATTTTGAAGATCTGAATAATTAATGAAACTTCACACACTTATACTGTTTTGAGTCCCTTCCAATTCATTTTGGAAACACTTAAAGTATTATACTCATTACAGCACTGTTACTTCTCAGTTGTGATAATCTCATTAATTTTTAGATTGGCTTGATTATTTCTGACTTGAAAAATATTTGGTTTGAATCAGTGATACATCTAGAATTTCATCTTTACTCATGATTATTATGATTGAAATTAGTTTGTTTGAAATCATCTGAAATTCTTGATATTTTGAATATCACACACCTCTTAAAATGTGAAATAATCAACCTTGTGTGACTGATTCATTATATCTCAAACTTAACATTGATTCAAGTGATTTCAAATAAATTATTTTTTAATTTCTTGTATCATGAATACCTCTCAGATTTGATGTAAATGATCTGGTGTTTCTATTGGGCTTGTAAGAAATAGTTTTTGAGAATTTCTTGAAAAGTTCTTTTTGAAAATGGTCTTTGAAAATCATTGATATTTCATGATTAATTGATTTAAATATTTATTTGTTTAAAATCATTTGAAATTATTGATTTATTGAATCACACACATATCTTGAATCTGACATTAATAATTTGGTGTAATCGATTCATTGAATCTAGAGTATTTCATATTCATCAAATGATTTAAAATAAATGGTATTTTTAATCTTGGATCATGAACCATCTTATGTGACCATCTTTCTGACAAGTTGTTTTTAAAACTATTTTTGTGCTGCTCTGATACTGTTTTCAAATAACTGCCTGTTTTGATTTGTCTGTTGCTTGCCAAATTTGTAAATCTTGTCTGCGTGGGCTCTGTGTTTGAAACTATTTGATATTCTTGTTCGTCTCAAGTGTCAATTTTAAATCCTCGAGAAGAGAGAACAATTGGTATCAGAAGTGCTGATTTTTTTTTCTTTTGTCCTGTATAGCTTTTCACATTTCCTCTTGTAATTAATTTTCAACTTTAAAATTATTTGTTGATTATTCATTTAGAAATTGAAATCAATATCCAATTGAGTTGTATTTATAATTCATCAAAATTATTATCAGATTTTGAAATTCTGATGAATTATGACTGCAATATATTTCATAATAAGAGGAGATTTTATTTGGATTCTCATGATGGTTGAATATTAATTATAATATCTTTGAACTGGCAATTATTTCACGATCATTTTCTTTATCTATCATCATTCTGCCATCCATCATGATTTTATATTAATGTGGAGAGTTAATATTTTTAAATAAAAAAAAAAATTAATAAACAGTGGGAATTTGTGATAGAAATGGGACTATATTATTTATTCAGAATTAGTGATATTTGAAAATTTTCAATAATCCCGGTACAGTTGGTCATATTTCATAATATTATTAATTTAGAAATTTATTTCACAATCCATTTCTGTACCTACCACATTTCTGTCATTCATATTGGTTGTATATACCGAGGAGTTTTTCTATTTAAAGCTGAAAACGATAAATATTTAATTAATACATAAGTGTGTCTCTAACCTCATTTAAAAATCCAAGCTCTGGTCATGCATGGTTATGAGACAACTTATAATTTAAGCTGCGACTGACCTCATTTAAAAATCCAAGCTCTGGTTATGCGTGGTCAGTGTGCTCTTAAATAAAAGATAAAAGAAAAGGAAATAAAGTGCTAAAAATAGAAATAAATTTGAAATTCTCCTCAGTGTATTAACCAGCCTATCAATCCACTTTCTAATCTGTGAAATGTGTTGAAATTTTATGACGTATTATGATTTGTTGATTGATAGATATTGGAATTTGAGATTATTCGATTTTGTCATTTAAATTGAATTTATAATTATAAGTCCGAATCCATCACTGTTTTTGAACTCATTTTTATAAAATTCTTTTGAAAATATTTGGAAATCATTTTTTTTTTCATTTTATATAAAATTCATCGTAAATCCGTCATTCTCTAAAATGTGAAATATGCCACCTGTTCTCAGAATATTATGATTTTTGTTTGACTGATTGAGATTTATGATGATCGTTCTTCCTCTTAAGCTAATTTCCTATTTGTTAGTCACTATTCATCTATATTTTAAATTCTATATCCTTTTGATGATAACAAAAGGGGGAGAACGGGTTGAGATTTTGATTTATGCGTGAATATTTTATAAATATTTTTAATTTTGAAAATTAAAAATTTAGTTCATATTCACTCATGCACAGTTATAGGGGGAGTTTTCTGTTCTGTTGTAGGGGGAGCTAATAAATAGGGGGAGTTCAATATTCACTGTCAAACACATCTATTGTATACAAAATCTTTTATTTGTTTGTCATCATCAAAAGGAGGAGATTGTTGTATATAACGGTGTTGTATACACAATTATATGATTTTTGTTTGATGATAACAACCAAATAAATACTATTTTATATGTGTTTGATATTGTACTGTTATTATACATCACAGACTGGAATATAATATTTATATTTAAATAAAATACGACTGTATATAAATTCAAATATTAACACTGTATTTTATTTAAATAGAATATTTTATTTCAATATTCAAATAGTACAAATTTTACAACTCCAACTATTTATACACTTCACTGATAATTTTCATTTCGATACATTTCAGTACATATCAAGTTCTCACTCAACTCTAACACAGTCTCGCAGTCATTCATTCACATTTCATATATACATTTACACACTGTTTTTTGTTTTCTGCCTTCTGTCTTCAGTCTTCTATCTTCATAGCATCCTCACAGTCAGTCCAGTTTTCATACCTGTCACATGAAACACACACACACAGTACACTGCAATAGAAATGAAACAGAATAAATGCAAATATAAATTTTGGTTTAAAATTTTATTTGCCTCAGATTTCTGGTGTGTTTCTCATCATTTTTCATGACTTGGTCTGATTTATTAAAACCGACTGATGGCTGCATGTACACACGTGTACACGTGTGCACTGCCACGCCATTCAGCGAGCAACTGAGGAGTAGCCTCATGGGCCATCTCGACTCAGTGTAACTCAGCATGAACAAATAGTGAGGACAAAACAACATCAAACCAAAAGTACACAAGGCAGCAAGACATGAAGACATGGGTCGATGCAATACAGTTGTGAATATGCATGGTGCAGTCAACTCAAGACAGGTGCAATGATATTAGCACATATACAAGTTCAGAGTTCAAGCAAAGCAGCAAATGTATGGATCAGGTGCAGCCAAAATTCCAAACTGGTCAAGACAGTGAGCATAGTCATGACTCAACATAAAAGTTCAGTGTGTCAGTTTACATGTGCATGGCACAAATGAAGCAATATGTTCAAGTTAACAATGACAAAAATCAAGCAAGTCAACACAAGTTAATACAGGAGAAGATGAATGCAAGTTACAGAGCATACTTTGCAAGTGCAATGGTACATGAGCACAACAGGTCATATGTTCAAATATTCCTGGTGGACACAAGAAGGATAATAGTGCAGCTATGCTTGGAAGCAGCAAATGTACAAGTATGTCAAGGTTCAAAAATATTCCAGCATAGTAAACAAAGTCAAATACTACAGTCAAAATGGTTGAGCTAGTTTCAAACTCATCAAAAAACAAGTGCTCAGACAAATTACACAGTTCTGGTCGACATGCATTGATTTCCAGAAAATTACAAAGCAGTATACTCAGTGGTGCAACAGGAAATTCAAGACACAATTTTGGGCAAGGTAATAATTATATTTTTCCAGAATTAAAACTCAAATAAATGTCAAAGAGTAAATGCTTCAGGGACCATGCAAATGAATCATTTCCAGAAATGATAACGTTCAAGGAATTAGTTTCCAGATCTCCAGCAGTCAAGCAAAGTGGACCAAGTTTTTTTTATTTATTTCACAATATTTTTTTTGGGGCAACAAAAATTGTTTTTCAGTTTTGCAAATGAGATTCATTGCAGTCAAATCTATCAAGCAATAAAACAGGAAACAAAATCCAAAATCAACCAGTGGAATCATGCAAGGAAACAAACCGATTTTTACTCAGTGGAATCAAAGGACCACATTCATGTCCAAACACACGCAAGCATTTCAAGGAAAGTGGCAAGTTTTAATTCCAGAAATGCACAAGAAAATTGTAGTCAAATTTGTATGACATGAATATGGTGTTTACAGCAACTCTCAAATACAAATTCAAGCATGGATGTGTCGACATTTATAATCAAGTTTATAACTGTGCAACTGGAAGGAAAGTCTTCCAAGGCAACTAATCAATTGAGGAATCGAGCAAAATTCTCAGTAATATTTCAAGCAACAATCAATGCTGAGGCAATCAAAAACTGGCAATATACACATGTCATTCAAAGTTAGGATTTATCAAACCAAAAGAGGAACCATGTTCAAATCGAGATATGTCAAGAGGGGAAAGAAATTTTCAGTATTTTAAAGCCAACAAATTCCATTTCAAACCGAGAATTTCAAAAGAGGAAATCGCAAATCAGGGACAAATCAAACCAAATCATTTTTGGCGAAATCAGAGTGTGTAAGGGTTTCGAATAACCCTATAATACACCAATACATCACTGGCAAGAATTATCGGAAAAACAGAACCCACAATTTCAAAGAGCAGTAATCGATTAAAATCAGAAGCTACTCACTTGTTTTTCTATCGAGAGAAAGCCCAAATCGGAAAGGAGCATCAATCGACCAGCATCAACTAAAGTGAAGCATCAGAGTTTCAGAATCCTTCAAGCAGTCGATTCGATTTGGGAAGGAAGTTTCAGAACCCTAGCCGCCATTTTTTCAGGGACAAAGAAGATCGGGCAAACAAGAATGACAATGGCCTAAAGGATATTGGGCCGGCCACGTTTTTGTTTAAAGGCTAAAAGGGGATGACCCTTGTTATTTATCTCCTAGGGTTTTTGCTTTAGTTTATTTTATTTTGTATTGTTTTAATTTGTTTGTAAAAACCGTCGAACAGTTTCTAGAAGTCTGTAAAATTTCTAGGGGAGTTTCAGTTAGGAGTTAACTGACAGTTCTAGAATTCTGTAAAATCTAGGATATTGGTTACGGGTTGTAATCAAGGGAAATCTGGTCAAGGGGATATTGGCCAGTCTACGGTTTTGAGCGTAGGGTTAGAATAGAAGCAGGGGTTTGCGAGTGTACATGGTCTTGTATGCGGGAACTGTTCTATCACCTAGTAGAAACCTTTGAAATGCAGCAGTAGGCAAGGTTTTGCCGAAGCTGGGTATATCTGTGTGTGATTTATTTTCTGCATTTCAGTTTCTGCTATACTCTGTGATCAGTTTATTATTATATATCTCGCTAAGTTTTTAATTCAGTTAAAAACTGTGAAAAACCCTATTCACCCCCCTCTAGGGTTATTCTAGATCCAACAAATGTAACACCCGTAATTTTAAAGAACATCAACTAAAGAATATTTAATTTAATTTTGAGGATTAAGTAAAACAGTGTGTACCATTGCGTTCATCTCGGAATTTAGGTTCGGATAAACTCCGAGTTTGCCTAAAATGGACACAGTATGAAGAAGATATTAAGGTTTGAAATTTGTATACATATAAGATAAATATATATATATACATAAACAAAATCAAACCAAAATTTCAAAAATATTCAAAATCAAATCATAATTTAAAAAATATTCAAAATCAAATGCGGGTTCTAGATCCATTGGGGGTCGACCCATGGGTCGACCCACTCAAGGGTGTGTCGACCCTAGGGTCGACCCACACCAGATCCACCCAGGTTCATCCGCTGAACTTGGACCTATTTATGAACAAGATTCGTTAGCAAAAGTTTATATAAGGCCTAACATTTCTATTGTTTTATATACCTAAAATAGTGGAGACAAGAATATGCTGCCTCAGCTTGGATTGAATTAGACTATCTTCTACAACAACGACATATACATATACAACAATCTCTTCTACAATATCAACATACTATTCTCTATTCTTTAGATCCAATATCTATGAGTTCATGTCACTTTTAGATATAAACATTTAACAGTAATCTTGATATGTTAATAACCGGGATCTAAACCTATGCCTGTTAAGCAACTGATTTCTAATTAAACAGATATGCTATAATGACATGAAATTTTCAATACAACTATTTTGTTATTCATTTATTACTATATGCCTATTTCTATGCTTATTTCTTCTATACATGCCTATTACTATTTTTCTTCCTCTCTCATTCTTTTTTTTATTTTTATAGCCTAGGCTACCTTCGAGCCTAGGCCAATATCATTGAAATATGCGTACGATCGAAATTGGGATTAATTGGGAATGATTGGCAACGGTAATTTGGGGGCATAATCTGTACTACGAATATGACTAAAATTTGGGGCATAACTTACACTGTGTAATATAATTGAAATATGGGGTGTATGAACATGTAGACATGTAGGCTTAAATCAAAGATTAAGGGAACATGTTAATGGAACTGTATGTCATTATGTAATCTATTTAATATGTTGGGATTTATGTAAACTTGTTAATTTGTTGGGGTTGTAAGGACACTATTAACCCGTGTAAAACTTAACCTATGGATATCCTAGTTGATTGGGGACACAAGTTTAGGGATTTGACTTGTGTCATTTGTTGTGTGGGACCCATATTAGTAAGCAACCCATTTGGTATTAAAAGGGGACCGCGCACCAGGTAGGGGTCCGGGGACGCTTACTGTGCTAATTATAAGAGGTTCATGTGGGATGGGGTGTTCTGATGGCACGTTCCAACGGGGTCATGTGCGTGCATGGGTCTAGTCTATTTGGGAAAATAAGACGCCATAACACTTGTAAATAGGTCTGTGTCCTTCTGGTGGTTTCCACTTTAGGAAGTAATACACACTACTGTGGGGCCGGCAGAGGGTATTTACAAGGTATGGAGCCGATCGTTGGGGGTAGTAATTAGTGTACATCTAGTTCTGTTTTGGTACCTATTATTTCTGTTCGGGGTAACACCCGTTATTTCTGTTTAGGTACTATTATTCTGTTTGGGGGTAAAACCCATTACTAGAAGTACACCTAATTCTACCATTTATGTTATGTTGGGATCACTCTGTGTTGGAATCATTCTGTTTCTGTTAAGTAATTCAGTATACTAGTATTGGTGCAGAGAAAGTGTTTGAGAAGCATAGTTTATCTTGTTCATCCTGTTTATGCCTATTGTATATTACAGTTATCTCTCATCCAGTTTATTTAATGTCTTGGTAATTTTATTTATTTATATGCCAAAAGTCACTGGACACGCCAGACTTTATGTTTGACACGTTTCGTTTCCTTTTCTCCCTCTTCCTTCCCTTCCCCCCTCCCCAGGTTCTCAGGGTGGGGACACTGAGGCTTGATTAGGACTCTCTCTCCTATTTCTGCTTCGATTTGGATCTGCTTAGATGTATCGCTTTGACTTCTTGTCTACTTTGTTATGGCTATTTTTGGGGACTATGATTTTATATTTCTGTACTCTGATGGTTTTAGTACAAGGTAGACACTTTAATTTGATGTAATTGGTTTTCAGTATTTCGGACTGATGTTGTAACTGGATTTTTGGACCACGATGTTTTCTGTTGGAAAATAAAGTTTTAAATTTCCGCACCTATTTTATATCTATTTTGTGAAATTCTATGTCTATTTATATATAATGCTGCATGAAACTTAATGCATTCTGATAAAGAGTGACATTAACGGACACAGGGTGTTACAAGTTTGAAGAACTAGGATCGAAATTGATATGAAACCACTTCGAATTGGCATTGAATTCGAATTGCTAAGCTAGGGACACAAAGATATGCTTATATCTTTGAAGTGAAGATGTGGACACAAAAAGAAAATCTGATATATATATATATAGCGTTATATAATTGCATTATAATTAAAGGCTCTAGGAAAATCTTTCATATAAAAAATACCAATAAATTGCGCTATATAAAATGTGTAAATAGATGAGTCCGCTATCTTTGCCCCATTCCATTCAAAAAGCGGGAGATGAAAAGAAGGCGGTATCCATTTTAACAATGAAAAAAACAAGGCTGCCAAAACAAGAAATTCCCTCACAACTTTCGTTCTACGCTCTCTTTACCTAAAGTACGCCTGACATTAATTTTATTTTTTCCACTTCATAAATTCAATCCATCGATGAATTCACTCCAATCTCTTCCTATTACTCCTCCAATCTAGATAAGTAAGCTGCAGTCCCCATCCTCTGATTTCATCCATCCTCGATGCCAAATTCCAACCCGATTTATTGTTAAATTTTTAATTGGATTTCAATTCCATGGTGGATTTTAGGTTTTATTCAAAGTTTGATCTCAGGTGCTCATTACTAACTTGAATTTATACGTTTCGTATTTTGGAGTTTTTAGGTTTCGTAGCGTTTTGTTTGTTGTTGGCCCAATTAAATTTCTATTCAAAAGTGGTATTGAGTTTACTACGTTTTTCGTTAAAATTTTGGATTATAACAAACCATTTTCCTTTCCGTCAGAACATCGATTTAGAATAGTCGATTCAGCCTTTATTTTTTAGGTTTTAAGCTGGCGGTTCAGTTAACATATCAATTTTTAGCTTCGATTCAAAGTCTGATAATTCGATTTTCATGTTTATTTCACTCTATTGACAATTGAAAGAGATAGGTCTATATTCTCTTTAGTTCTTTTCTAAAAACATTAACTATAGTTAAAAGAAATAGCTTACTGATATTTATAAATAATAATGACTCTGCTATTGTCAACATGAAATATCTCTTGTGCACATAGTGTTGAATGACAAATATGCGCTCAATTGAAGGTGAGAATAGTCAAATTTTCTTTTTCTGAAAGGCTTTGCGAAATTGATTTTGTTTAGAAGCTGCAAACATTCATAAGCCTGACTAAAACTAAAAAATATGTATGTTGTATTAAATATATTCTTAAGAAGGTTTGCGTATGTATTTTGAATCTCATGGTGGTGTTTAATGAATCAATGTTATTTTTCAATAGTTTGTTCGTTGCCTTTGTTCACAGAATAATAATACATCTATAAAAGTTTTCGATGATTGACTTAATTCAATGCATACTTTGAAAAGCGTTCGATAGTTTTATTTATTCCAAATATAGCACTCCATGATTTTGTTCCAGTTATAATTACAAACTCAGGAAATTTTAAATGATAAAATTTAGATTAAACCAGAGGCAGTAATGTGGAGAATAATCTATTAAAGGAACTGATTTTTCTTCAACAAATGACGAGGTTACTACAGATTATGAGACTGTAAGGAAGACAGTGTATGTACTTGAAATGGAAAAGCATGGTCGAGAATTGGAGTACAACTCATATGGAAGTGAAGATAATTTCGTTCACGTTGTAAGTTTATATCCTGAATTTTACTACCTTCATATTGAATGTGTAGTGGTTGATTCTTTTTAACTTTCTATGTTCTAGATGGAAACACAAACTGTAAACAGGTTGCGATGTTTTGCGGTTGCGATGTTCACATAAAACATCAATGAATTTACCATTTTTGTTAAAAATAATTGTAGTTCTTTATATTTTATGAATATGAGTTCAAGGATTTTAGATATGCTCTTAAAATGAGGAGTTGCTTTACTGTATACTCAAGTACAAGCTTGTGTTGTTTTAGTTTTAGATTGTAGGATGTCTAAAACACAAAATTATGCTATGTTGCTGGCATAATTTTAATCATTGCTATTATATTGATTCTGACTAAAAGTTCTCCAATCAATTGGATATAGACTTCAAAATGTTGGGGGTTTAGTGCCATCAAATAAAATAAACTAATGCTATTTCACGAATACTAATATAATTGTTTATTATGCTCACATATCGAAATCCATTTTTAGTTTTTCAAAATTGCATTTTTAATTCTTAATTTATTATGTTATCCGATTGTCGTTTTATCCAGTGTTCTTATATTGGAAAAATATTGTTTGGGGATCGCATTACAGAACTAAATGAGTATAAATATGTAACGACTCAGATATTTGGTCGATTTATTTTTAATGTGACGACCCGAACTTCCCCGTGAAGGAAAGCCCGGATTGACTTTGAGGACAAGACGAATCAGAACACAAACAGAAGAACATTTCATTGTTTATTACAACAATTCCATCAGAATACAAGAATATACAGAGTGAATAAATAAAATACATTCGATAAATATCAGAGATTACAATAAATTACATGGCAGCGGAAAAATAATACAATACACAACTGAAAGAGATATACGGATACAGAGCTTTTCGGATATCATTCCAGCTGTAAACCAAGATCCTGTGAATATAAATCTGCAAAATCAAAACTACTAGCTGCCCGTGTGGAAAATAGGGGCACCCAGAGTTTAGGTTAAAACAATAAACTCCAGGTCAGTCATGTGACTGGTGTGAGAACTAAAACAGTTATTAATCTTTATTTTAAAGTTAGGTAAATCCAGGCACCACGCCGTATAACTCGGAACGGGTTTTCTCCCAAGCATACCAGTGCATAAAACAATAGCGCAGTGCTAAATAAAGAACAATGAAGCTATTATAAGATCCAGGTCCCATCACACAATGCAACACAAGCCGGAGGATAGGGTTTTACCTTATAATAGCCAAAGAATGCTTGACACGCTAAACTTCACCTTTTATTATTACTATAAGTGTATAGTGTCAAATGAATTTCAATCATAAGTATCAATCATAGACGACATAAGTACACCATACCACTATGTCACCATATATAGGTTCTACAATCAAAACCGCAAAGTCACGTATTTGGGAGTTGGATTTCGATCATGAACCAAGGCAAAAGATAGTCCTTACCGAATTCGAGACGCTCTAGCCCGCCCCTCAGGCAAGTACTCAGTCAACCCTTTGGATCGTCAGGGCCGGTCCACCGATGTGGATTAAAATGCCTGAACACTGCATTTCCCCGCCCATTTGGGGCGTAAATGAGTCCAATGACTCCATAGGCTCCACATAGTTACCGATATATCTAAGGCGCCTCGCAATCCAATAACCACACAGGTGAAAGTAATATAAATGTCATGGCTGGTAGGTCACTGACACCACCCTAGCTAGAAGGGAACACATGCCCTCCCTGAGGTCCTCTCCCGTTTCTGGTTCACACCGGAGTGTGAGGATCACGAATTAACACTACACAAAGCTACGCCACAAAGGCCGTGCTTTGATCATCAACCACAAGACTCTGCTTTTCAACAGAAGCCTTGATCATTTGCATCTCAGCTTGCCACCCAGGCAATTAACGCTATGCAACCGATATCAATCACACAGAATGAAATCCGATGTCAGACACACATCCATTTACAAGTTTGTTCTGGGTCTGAATGAAACCGGAGGAACCTTATTCCTCGCATATCCATTGATCTCCAAGTACGTCTGGACGATCACCAACTAATTCCCTCCTCTTGGGTGTACAGCCCAATCAAGATCATTAGTAATTATCCAAATGATGTGAAGACCTCCGTTCTTCGACCACCGTCTTCATCCTTGACACATTGTCGATTCAGTTATTCAGAATGGGATAAACCCGACCTTTCTGAATAACTCGCATATATAATAAACAAGTGTTACACAAACACAACATACGCCTCATTCCAATTCAGAATATTCTTACACTTTGGGAAAGGTTCCCATTAATTTTATCAAAGATAAATTCTTTAAATTTATTCTTTAATCTTCTTTTGAATATCAATTCAAACCAAACTATGGCTTATCCAAACTAGTCGGGATTAGCGAACCTTACCGAAGTAATCACTTGTTAAATTTCCCAACCCCAACCTATTCATCCTATGAAGTAAAACTGGTCATACTTCATATCTAACACCACGGTGTTATCGGTAAATTCAATTACCATTTCACGTTCAAATCTAATTAAAGATATAACTATCGCCTGAAGCAAAGCTGGTGATACTCCATTCTCGATCAATTCAATCAAATTAAAGATTCATTAAAACTCCACTTGGTTTTAATCTTCCCAAAAATCACTATCAATGATTATTTAACTTGGGAAATCATACCCTGTCTTTAACTAGGTTAAAGAACCAATGTCATTTAAAACACGGTTCACGATAAACCCAAAATCACATTCTATTCCATCATCCTTTAACTGTAAATTAGCAAGTGAACAATTCCCTAAGTAATAACCCCGAAGGCCGAATGTAACGACCCAGATTTTCGAACAGTTTATTTTAAATATTTAATATGGTTTTAAATATTGAATTTATAATATAAATGGTATTTTATTGGGTTATCGATTAAATAATCGAAATACAATTTATTTTGATAATCATCGAGAATTTAAAATAATTAAATTCGAAATTTAAAACTAACTCAAAAACAATTCAGATGATCAGTATAAGTCATATTTGAATATAGATGATAATAAAAATATTTTATTTTTAGAAAATTTATATGTTTTGAATCTAAATTATATTACTTCAATTTAATATGGTTATTTTATATATATGTTCGAATTAAATTATATAGTCTATTCTGTTAAGTTCAGAATAGTGTAATTACGTTGAAACGACGGTCGGTACGCTAAAATAGTGGTTCACGATTTTTAATTATGAACCCCGAGATATTTGATTAATAGATAGGCTCGAAATCAAATCAATATCCATATAAAAAGAATAAAAATCACTTTATATCGAATCGTATTAAATACGAGATCAAATCGAATTTAATTTCCTATACTTAACCTATATAACGTGCATGCCTATTCCGTAGTAACCAGGTTTTTCTCCATTTATAAATACCGCGATGATCTTCCTTTTCTCTCCTCTTTTATTCTGCCAACGTCCATTCCTAATAAGAAAAACAAATTTGATAGCTTCAATTTAAAATGGCCGACTCAAATCAATTTCAAAGGAATGGAAATCGCGAGTATGTCCCTATCATCACTTCTTATATTTATCGTCCTCAGCTAAGTGAAGAAATCATGTCGGCCTTCCTCAATTCATTAGAAAATCCTCCCAAATCAAATACTCAACAAAATTTGATTTTTCTACATCCGTTGAACTCCTCCAATACAAAGCTTGAGGCGGGTATGAGTATAATTTTGTGCGATACCCTTTTGAGTCGATCGATTTTCCAAGATAACAGGTTTTCGGGTGCCGAGTTTCTCGAGATTTGGATCTTTGTTTTAGAAATAAGGTATGGATTCGAGTTCGTTAAAGGGTCTGCGTTGGTTTTTAGTGATTAAAGGGGTGCGCGCTTCCTGTAGTTGTCAAACGATGACAAAGGTTCCCGATGCAGCAGGAAGTGATAGAACGGGCGATAGGGTGGAGGGATTGATAGTGAGTCGAACGATGGATTCATTGATCAATTTTGTGCATGTGGAAGGATTCAAGAGGGATGCGATGCAACGAAAGGATCGAATGGAAGGTACGTGATAGGAGGAAACACTCGCAAATTGGAATAAGGATTCGAGTTTGACCAAAAGCTGAGTTCGGTCACTACTTACTAGAAATAGAAGATGAAACTATTTTTGCGTGTGTTTTCAAATGGGTTCTGAGGGGCTATAGTGGTCAACAACAAGTGCCGGAGGTGGAGTTGACCTTCTGGAAGCAGGAGGGTTCAAATGAAACAAACAGATGAATTGCGATGAGAGAGAGAGAAGGCCATTGGTGTTTGAAGTTTTGGAATGGGTTTGTAAGTTCAGCATGGAGGAAGGACTAACAAAAAGTAAGAAGACGCGATTAAAATCAATTGAAGGGAAAATGCTGTAGAATTTTGGAAGAAGCCGTGAGGCATTAAGAGTTGATTGGAGAAAGGGAAAATCAATATTATAATTAAGGTAATCCAATTAATTCAACGATTAAATTTTTAATGATATTTGAATGGTCCGTTTACTTATAAAATGAATTTCTAATTCAAAAAAATATCATATGTGAACATTTTTAGATTTGTTGGACTCGTATCCTCAGTAGCTTCGCTATGAACTTGGATTGAAATAGTCTGGAGGCAGTTGGGATTTTCGATTAAATTAAACGTTGTTTAATTTAATCGGAAACAAATCACTATTTCGACAAAGAAAATCACGGTGAGTAAATCTCACTCACCTCTTTATTTAGAATTATTTTTATATTGTTAAAAATAATTGTTTATTGCTTGTTGAATGCTTTCTGATTGTTTGAAATATATTAGTTATTTAGGGTTGACTATTATATATATTGGGTTGATGGTTGGATTGATACCCGCAGTCTCATTAGCGGATGCCCACGGTACCATTAGCAGATGATTTCCCTATGCACCCCACAAATACATATTAGTGGATGACCTTCATACCGCGATATCCTGCCTCGAAGCAGGATGGGTATTACTATGTTGACTAACGTTTGTGGATGCAGGAAAAACAGGTTGGAGGGATCCAACTGGATTCCTCAAAAATACATTAACTGTTTGTTTATTTATTTGCATATATACTGTCATATATGATGTGTTAGAAAACCTGAAATAAATAATTGGTTGTTTGGGGTTTGAATATCACTGGGCCTAAGTGTTAATTTATAAAAAAATACCCTGAAAGTGGTATTTGAGATTTAAAAGGGAAATTCTATTTTTCTAAAATAGAATTTGAATTTTTAAATAGATTTGCAGTATTAACATGTCTTAAAAGAAATAAAACAAATAGTTCATTTATAAACGAAGTTTATAGATAGTTCTTTTATAAATGAAGTTTATAAATGAAGTGAAAAGAATTATCATTGGATAATTCAGGAATAAAAATACAAGTGTGAAATTGAAAGGGAAATCTATTTTCCTAAAGTAAAAATATAGATTTCGAAAGGAATTGAAATCGAGACTTGTTTAAAGAATGAGTGAAGGAAGTTTGAAATAGAATTAAAATAAAGAAATTCAAATAGAAATTGAATATAGAAATTCAAATAGAATTTTGAATATGAGAAATTCAATGGAATTCAAATATAGAACTTGAATATAGAAAATATAAAGGAAAATCAAATATAGAATTTGAATATCGAAAGTGAAATGGAATTTGAAAAAAGAAATTTAAATGTGGAATTTGAATATAGAATTCAAATAGTTTAAATATGGAATTTGAATATAGAATTCAAATAGATTGAAATGGAATTGGAAAATAGAATTTCAAAATAGAGTTTGAAATGGGAATTTGAATATATAATTCAAATGAAGTTTGAAAATAGATTTGAATATATAATTCAAATGAAGTTTGAAAATAGATTTGAATATAGAAATTCAAATGAAGTTTGAAAATAGATTGAATATAGAAATTCAAATGAAGTTTGAAAATAGATTGAATATAGAAATTCAAATGGAGATTGAAAATGGAATTTGAATATAGGAAATTCAATTTGAATTGAAATAGAATTTGAATTAAAAGGAATTGAAATAGAATTTGAATTCAAAGGAATTCAAATGGATTTGAATAAAGAAAAGTCAAACAGAGATTTGAGTATAGGGTTCAAATGAAGTTTAACTATAGAATTTGAAAATAGGATTCAAACGAAATTTAACTATAAAATTTGAATATAGAATTCAAATGGAGTTTAAATATAGGAAATTCAAATAGGATTGAAATGAAATTTGAATTTAGAAGATCGGAAATGTTATGTTGAATTGGAAAAATGTATTTGATATATTAAAATATATCAGAATAGAGTTGAAATTATTTAAACGAAGTTTAAAAGTTTTTATATATAAATATAATTAAAACGAACTCGCCGCAGCACTTCAGTACGTAAATTTGCGATTCGAACTTCAATCAGTATATAGAACCGAATTGAAGTCGGAATTCTTTGAAACAAGAAACGTCAGGACCGATTTGATAATAGTTTTCTAATGGAGGAGAAAAATCTGGATTTCATCGAATAAATTTTGAGTTATATCAAAAATCAAATTTTCAGAAAAATAGCGCCATAACCATTTAAAAACCATAACAGTTTATTTAATTTTATAAAAGGATTTTAAGCAAATGAAATTCGAATTTTTATTTAGAGAATTTCAGATTTGAGTTGTAAATCATATGTGAACTCAAGTAGAGTAATGAATTGATTTTTGAAACAGAAATCAGATTTTTCATTATTGAATTGAATTAACTAATTTGAATGGTAATTAGTTAATGAGATTTTGAATTGATATTGGGCTTTGAAGAAGTGAATTTGATTTGAAAATTTATATTCGAAATCGAAAAGAAAACTAGAATTGAAATTGAAATTCAATTTGGTTATGAGCAAGTTAAAGATTTTGTTTGAACATGTTATGTTCAAATAATGAAGTGAAATATGCAAAATAGCTAATTAAAGAATAAATGAGCGAAACTGAATTCAAACGATTAGATTGAGTTGAATTGAATTGAAAACAGGTGAACATGTGTTAGACAGGTATGGGATGAAGTGTATGAAGATTTTAATTTATGTGCCCGACAAAAAGTTACACGTTTAAATTCATATATGAGATTTTATGCGCCGTATCAGCAAACCGCTTAGCTTTTTCTTTTTCTTTTGGATTGGTGAGGGCCAAGGGAGGCTATTTGAAATATCCCGATGCTCCCGGTACAAAGGAGATTATGGTGAATTTTTCCGGAAATTAAAGGAGTTAGAATATTTTTAAGAGAATTTGATGGTTAAAAATCAATGTATCGATATATATATATAATTCGATAAGGAAACGAAATAAAAAAATAGCATATTGTAAACAAAAAGGGAAATCTATAAATTAGAAATAGAAAGCGAACCATATACATGTTTTAAAAATGAATAATTGGGTTTTATAGTGTGTTTATTCGAGGTTAGTGGTTTTGCCGTTTTGAAGTTGAGGATGTTTTCAGTCAAGGTCTGAGAGGTAATGATACCCCAACTTGATTGATTTCATTTTTAATTGATAAATAGCAGGATCCAGTCTCGATGAGAAATGTTTGAAAATAGTTAGTTGAATCAAATATTTTGGGTTGTTGTAATGACGTTTTACACAACATTCGTTTTAACCCAAGTGATAGAATTTTGGAAATATAAAAGTAAATATTTCTCGAGTATAATTAAAGTAGTCAGGAAAACGATAAGTGATTGGAATTGTTTTAAATTTCAAATAGAATATATTTTCTATGTATAGAAAATAAAAGGAGGTGATATAGGGGAATGTTTTTTCCAAATAGCATAAGAGTCCGACAAGATCATGGAAAATATTTGGTTAACGAATATTGATAGAGAAATAGAGAAGTGAATTAATTAATGAAATATTAATTAACAGGCCTAGTGATTGATTGATGTTATGGATGAATGGAGGTTTGTTTATTTTTCTTCGATAGTAAAAGAACCGACTATCGAAGTGTTTACCAATATCGTTGCCAATATGGAGAGACCGGTTGGATTTTTATCCGAGAATCATTCTGTATTGGCAGTAGCATTGCAAATCAGATTATATGAAGATAATCGATGTCGGAGTGAAGAGCAAGGACTTTTCTATTAATAGAAATTGTGCCTTCGGTTTCGTTCAATCCCAGAACGAACGTATATGGACGAATGTCTGACAAAGTATTTCCAATGATCGAATATGTTGATCTGTACAAATATATATGGTTGCAACGAATTTATTCCCTTAGCATAATATCCAGAATATTTGTGCAAATCAATTAGTGATTAACGGATCTGACAATGTGGCATTCAATGTGATTGTGCTATCAATGAATGGCAAGTAAGCGTAGCCTTAGGCCTCAACAACTGGGAAATGGCAAAAATCGGGCAGGCAGCGTGGCTATGTGGGTTGCTCCCATTAAGGTGTATTATCACCTATCTAGAGATTCATTTAATTCCGTATTCTATTCGATGTTGTCCCATTCGGGAAACGGTTGTTGATCCCAACCGTTGGTGATATACATTCGATACACTCAAGCGAAATGAGTGGTCGGTCATGTATGGGCCGGGATGCAAGATGTTCTTGTTGAACCCAGTGTATTCCTCTCTAGAGATACACTAGCGGATGGTGGTTCCATACCTTGTCATAGTTGGAGATCCAATCTCCAATAAGCGCCCTGCAATTTTTGATTTTATACTATGTATGTGGAGCGTGAGATGCAAGCGTTTCCGCTAGATTGTTATTTATTTGATTTAGACACTATTATAATATCACTGGATTTTCATATCAAAGTGTTTTGGGTTATCGTAAGGTAAAAACCATCCGTGTTTATGTGTGGATCGGTCTTACGATTATCATTTCTTTCGAAAGGATTTTGAAAGTTAAACAAATGGTTGGAGTTTACTCACACCAGTCCCATGACTGACCCAGAGTTTATTTGTTTGTTTTCCCTAAACTCTTGGGTGCCCAAATTTGTACGGGCAATCAAGTAGTTGGGATTTTACATATTCACTTGGATGAGCTGGAAGCAGGAGCCTTCATCAGTTTGCTATAGACTATCATATTTTCCGCTGTGTACTATGTTGTATCTGGAAACAGGTGTTTATAACTGTTCCAGGAATAACCGTTGTGCTCTGATAATGGTATGTATATACAGTTACTGATTTGTATTTCAAAAGTTATGTTATTTAATATATTTTATTCGTTCCGCTATGAGATTTGTGTTCTTCGTTTTTCTTCTATTCTAGTATTTCTTTCTTTCTATTCCCATCCTCTAACTTCTTTCTAATAATGATTCGTATTTCTATGCAATTTGGGTTGGACGTGTGGTGTTATTAGTCAACTCAGATAGTACAGATTTGCGAGCCTTTATAGTTGATATCAGAGCTTAGGTTTAGCGAATACCTAGGCTTTGGTGGAATGTGCTCATCAGAGATTGGGTCAGTAATACCCTAGAATGAGTTGAGTGTGTATATACGAGAGAGCGTATTTGTTAATTGATATAAAAGTTGTTTTATATTGTGTTGGTTAGTCTGTTGAGTGGTTTATGAATTCTGATCGAATAGTGTTACGCCACAAAGTTAATAGGAATTTCTGAACACTTGAACAGAGAAATTCAACATAATAATGTTTTAAAGTGGGTAAATGGAATAATTTTACCCAAAATTCTATTTTGAAGTATAAAGAATAATTTCCTGAAATTATTGTAATACATGGATGAGTTGGTTGTTATTATAATCAAATGGTATTATAAAATTGGATTGGTTATTTATAACCAAATAGAATTGTATATGAATGAAATATATACAATTGAGATAAATTAAAATTGAATTCAAACCAGAATTTGGAATTTAAATCCTGGGAAGTTGGAAAATGTTTTCTGAAGTTTACTAAAATAATATAGCTTTGTTTTAGAAGGATTTTAAATGGATTTTGAAATTGTTTAAGCACTGAACTCACTTCGGTGGCTGAGAAATAATTCTGATGATGGTCGCGACATCATCAGTGTTCATTTTCAAGTTTCTGAGTGATGAATTGCTAGCTTAGAAAAGTTTTGGTGGAAATTTGTTTTAAAGAAAGCAAGTTGTTTTGGAAAATTCAAATGTTTTGAATTTGAAATGATTATAAATACATGTTTATATATTTATGTGGTTTCAAAAGGATTTGAAATGAAAACCCTGGGATTTGGACTCTGCAATTTGAATTTAACTTAAGCTAGTTAGATGGATTGAAGTGAATCAATCAACTAGAATCAATTTGAATAGGTTTATTTGAATATAGGTTGGATATAAATGGATTGATCATAGATCATTCGAATTTAATGAAGGAAGACCAAAAGTTTTGGCGGAATTAAATTTGTTGAAATATGAGGAGTCGAGTTTCAACATAAGTGAGATTTTGAAAAGTAATGGATTTGTTCCATTTTTCCTACCTTAGCAATTTCGAGGATGAAATTATTTTAAGGGGGGAAGAATGCAACGACCCGGATTTTCGAATAGTTTATTTTAAATATTTAGTATGGTTTTAAATATTGAATTTATAATATAAATGGTATTTTATTGGTTTATCGATTAAATAATCGAAATACGATTTATTTTGATAATCTTCGGGAATTTAAAATAATTAAATTTGAAATTTAAAACTAAGTCAAAAACAATTCAGATGATCAGTATTAGTCGTATTTGAATATAGATGATAATAAAAATATTTTATTTTCAGAAAATTTATTTGTTTTGAATTTAAATTATATTACTTTAATTTAATATGGTTATTTTATATATACGTTGGAATTAAATTATATAGTCTATTTTGTTAAGTTCAGAATAGTGTAATTACGTTGAAACGACGGTCGATACGCTAAAATAGCGGTTCACGGTTTTTAATTATGAACCCCGAGATTTTTGATTAATAGATAGGCTCGAAATCAAATCGATACCATCTAAAAAGAATAAAAATCGCTTTATATCGAATCGTATTAAATACGAGATCAAATCGAATTTAATTTCCTGTACTTAATCTATATAACGTGCAGGCCTATTCCGTAGTAGCCAAGTTTTTCTCCATTTATAAATATCGCGATGATCTTCCTTTTCTCTCCTCTTTTATTCTGGCAATGTCCATTCCTCATAAGAAAAACAAATTTGAAAGCTTCAGTTTAAAATGGCCGACTCAAATCAATTACAAAGGAATGGAAATCGCGAGTATGTCCCTATCATCACTTCTTATATTTACATCCTCAGCTAAGTGAAGAAATCATGTCGGCCTTCCTCAATTCATTAGAAAATCCTCCCAAATCAAATACTCAACAAAATTTGATTTTTCTACATCCGTTGAACTCCTCCAATACAAAGCTTGACGCGGGTATGAGTATAATTTTGTGCAATACCCTTTCGAGTCGATAGATTTTCCAAGATAACGGGCTTCTGGGTGCCGAGTTTCTCGAGATTTGGATCTTTGTTTTAGAAATAAGGTACGGATTCGAGTTCGTTAAAGGGTCTGCATTGGTTTTTAGTGATTAAAGGGGTGCGCGCTTCCTGTAGTTGTCAAACGATGACAAAGGTTCCCGATGCAGCAGGAAGTGACGAAACGGGCGATAGGGTGAAGGGATTGATAGTGAGTCGAATGATGGATTCATTGATAAATTTTGTGCGTGTGAAAGGAGTCAAGAGGGATGCGATGCAATGAAAGGATCGAATGGAAGGTACGCAATAGGGGGAAACACTCGCAAATTGGAATAAGGATTCGAGTTTGACCAAAAGCTGAGTTCGATCACTACTTTCTGGAAATAGAAGATGAAACTATTTTTGCATGAGTTTTCAAATGGGTTATGAGGGGCTACAGTGGTCAAAAACTAGTGCCGGAGGTGGAGTTGACCTTCTGGAAGCAGGAGGGTTTAAATGAAACAAACAGATGAATTGCGATGAGAGAGAGAAGGCCATTGGTGTTTGAAGTTCTGGAATGGGTTTGTAAGTTCAGCAGAGAAGAAGGACTAACAAAAAGGAAGAAGACGCAATTAAAATCAATTGAAGGGAAAATGCTGTAGAATTTTGGAAGAAGCCGTGAGGCATTAAGAGTTGATTGGAGAAAGGGAAAATCAATATTATAATTAAGGTAATCCAATTAATTCAATTAATTCAATCATTAAATTTTTAATGATATTTGAATGGTCCGTTTACTTATAAAATGAATTTCTAATTCAAAAAAATATCATATGTGAACACTTTTAGATTTGTTGGACTCGTATCCTCAGTAGCTTCGCTATGAACTTGGATTGAAATAGTCTAGAGGCAGTTGGGATTTTCGATTTAAATTAAACATTGTTTAATTTAATCGGAAACAAATCACTATTTGGACAAAGAAAACCACTGTGAGTAAATCTCACTCACCTCTTTATTTAGAATTATTTGTATACTATTAAAAATAATTGTTTGTTTCTTGTTGAATGCTTTCTGATTGTTTGAAATATATTAGTTATTTAGGGTTGACTGTTATATATATTGGGTTGATGGTTGGATTGATACCCGCGGTCTGATTAGCGGATGCCCATGGTACCATTAGCTAATGATTTCCCTATGCGCCCAAAAATATATATTAGTGGATGACCTTCATACCGCGATATCCTACCTCGAAGCAGGATGGGTATTACTATGTTGACTAACGTCTGTGGATGCAGGAAAAACAGGTTGGAGGGATCCAACTGGATTCCTCAAAAATACATTAACTGTTTGTTTATTTGTTTGCATATATACTGTCATATATGATGTGTTAGAAAACCTGAAATAAATAATTGGTTGTTTGGTGTTTGAATATCAATGGGCCTAAGTGTTAATTTATAAAAAATACCCTGAAACTGGTATTTGAGATTTAAAAGGGAAATTCTATTTTTCTAAAATAGAATTTGAATTTTTAAATAGATTTGAAGTATTAACTTGTTTTTAAAGAAATAAAACAAGTAGTTCCTTTATAAACGAAGTTTATAAATAGTTCTTTTGTAAATGAAGTTTATAAATGAAGTGAAAAGAATTATCATTGGATAATTCAGGAATAAAAATACAAGTGTGAAATTGAAAGGGAAATCTATTTTCCAAAAGTAGAAATATCTATTTCGAAAGGAATTGAAATCGAGACTTGTTTAAAGAACGAATAAAGAAAGTTTGAAATAGAATTTGAATAAAGTAATTCAAATAGAAATTGAATATAGAAATTCAAATAGAATTTTGAATATGAGAAATTCAATGGAATTCAAATATAGAATTTGAATATAGAAAATATAAAGGAAATTCAAATATAGAATTTGAATATCGAAAGTGAAATGGAATTTGAATAAAGAAATTTAAATATGGAATTTGAATATAGAATTCAAATAGTTAAAATATGGAATTTGAATATAGAATTCAAATAGATTGAAATGGAATTGGAAAATAGAATTTCAAAATAGAATTTGAAATGGGAATTTGAATATGTAATTCAAATGACGTTTGAAAATAGATTTGAATATATAATTCAAATGAATTTTGAAAATAGATTTGAATATAAAAATCCAAATGAAGTTTGAAAATAGATTGAATATAGAAATTCAAATGAAGTTTGAAAATAGATTGAATATAGAAATTCAAATGTAGATTGAAAATGGAATTTAAATATAGGAAATTCAATTTGAATTGAAATAGAATTTGAATTCAAAGGAATTCAAATGGATTTGAATAAAGAAAAGTCAAATAGAGATTTGAGTATAGGGTTCAAATGAAGTTTAACTATAGATTTTGAAAATAGGATTCAAATGAAGTTTAACTATAAAATTTGAAAATAGAATTCAAATGGAGTTTAAATATAGGAAATTCAAATAGGATTGAAATGAAATTTGAATTTAGAAGATCGTAAATATTATGTTGAATTGGAAAAATGGATTTGATACATTAAAATATATTAGAATAGAGTTAAAATTATTTAAACGAAGTTTAAAAGTTTTTATATATAAATATAAATAATACGAACTCGTCGCAGCGCTGCAGTTCGTAAATTGGCGATTCGATCTTCAATTGAGTATACAGAACTCAATTGAAGTCGGAATTCTTTGAAACAAGAAACGTCAGGACCGATTTGATAATAGTTTTCTAATGGAGGAGAAAAATCTGGATTTCGTCGAATAAATTTTGAGTTATATCAAAATCAAATTTTCAGAAAAACAGCGCCATAACCATTTAAAAACCATAACGGTTTATTTAATTTTATAAAAGGATTTTAAGCAAATGAAATTCGAATTTTTATTTAGAGAATTTCAGATTTGAGTTGTAAATCATATGTGAACTCAAGTAGAGTAATGAATTGATTTTTGAAACAAAAATCAGATTTTTCATTATTGAATAGAATTAACTAATTTAAATAGTAATTAGTTAATGAGATTTTGAATTGATATTGGGCTTTGAAGAAGTGATTCGATTTGAAAATTTATATTCGAAATCGAAAAGAAAACTAGAACTGAAATTGAAATTCAATTTGGTTATGAGCAAGTTAAATATTTTGTTTGAACATGTTATGTTCAAACAAAGAAGTGAAATATGCAAAATAGCTAATTAAAGAATAAATGAGCGAAACTGAATTCAAACAATTGGATTGGGTTGAATTGAAAACAGGTGAACATGTGTTAGACAGGTTTGGGATGAAGTATATGAAGATTTTAATTTATGTGCCCGGCAAAAAGGTACCCGTTTAAATTCATATATGAGATTTTATGCGCCGTATCGGCAAGCTGCTTGGCTTTTTCTTTTTCTTTTGGATTGGTGAGGGCCATGGGAGGCTATTTGAAATATCCTGATGCTCCCGGTACAAAGGAGGTTATGGCGAATTTTTTCAGAAATTTAAGGAGTTAGAATATTTTTAAGAGAATTTGATGGTTAAAAATCAATGTATCGATATATATATAGAATTCGATAAGGAAACGAAATAAAAAAATAGCATATTGTAAACAAAAAAGGAAACCTATAAATTAGAAATAGAAAGCGAACCATATACATGTTTAAAAAATGAATAATTGGGTTTTATAGTGTGTTTATTCGAGGTTAGTGGTTTTGCCGTTTTGAAGTTGAGGATGTTTTCAGTCAAGGTCTGAGAGGTAATGATACCCCAACTTGATTGATTTCATTTTTAATTGATAAATAGCAGGATCCAGTCTCGAAGAGAAATGTTTGAAAATAGTTAGTTGAATCAAATATTTTGGGTTGTTGTAATGACGTTTTACACAACATTCGTTTTAATCCAAGTGATGGAATTTTGGAAATATAAAAGTAAATATTTCCTGAGTATAATTAAAGCAGTCGGGAAAGAGATAAGTGATTGGAATTGTTGTAAATTTCAAATAGAATATATTTTCTAAGTGTAGAAAATAAAAGGAGGTGATATAGGGGAATGTTTTTTTCAAATAGCATAAGAGTCCGACAAGATCATAGAAAATATTTGGTTAACGAATATTGATAGAGAAATAGAGAAGTGAATTAATTAATGAAATATTAATTAACAGGCCCAGTGATTGATTGATGTTATGGATGAATGGATGTTTGTTTATTTTTCTTCGATAGTTAAAGAACCGACTATCGAAGTGTTTGCCAATATCGTTGTCAATATAGAGAGACCGGTTGGATTTTTATCCGAGAACCACTCTGTATTGGCAGTAGCGTTGCGAATCAGATTATATGAAGATAATCGAAGACGGAGTGAAGAGCAAGGACTTTTTCTATTAATAGAAATTGTGCCTTCGGTTTTGTTCAATCCCAGAACGAACGTATTTGGACGAATGTCTGACAAAGTATTTCCAATGATCGAATATGTTGATCTATACAAATATATATGGTTGCAACGGATTTATTTCCTTTGCATAATATCCAGAATATTTGTGCAAATCAATTAGTGATTAACGGATCTGACAATGTGGCATTCAATGTGATTATGCTATCAATGAATGGCAAGTAAGCGTAGCCTCAGGCCTCAAGAACCGGGAAATGACAAAAATCGGGCAGGGAGCATGGCTATGTGGGTCGCTCCCATTAGGGGGTATTATCACCTATCTAGAGATTCATTTAATTCCGTATTCTATTCGATGCTGTCCCATTTGGGAAACAGTTGCTGATCCTAACGTTGGTGATATACATTCGATACACTCAAGCGAAATGAGTGGTCGGTCATGTGTGGGCCGGGTTGCAAGATGTTCTTTTTGAACCCAATGTATTCCTCTCTAGAGATACACTAGCGGAAGGTGGTTCCATACCTTGTCATAGTTGGAAATCCAATCTCCAATAAGCGCCCTGCTTTTGATTTTTTACTATGTATGTGGAGCGTGAGATGCAAGCGTTTCCGCTAGATTGTTATTTATTTGATTTAGACACTATTATAATATCACCAGATTTTCGTATCAAAGTGTTTTGGGTTATCGTAAGGTAAAAACCATCCGTGTTTATGTGTGGATCGGTCTTACGATTATCATTTCTTTTGAAAGGATTTTGAAAGTTAAACAAATGGTTGGAGTTTACTCACACCAGTCCCATGACTGACCTAGAGTTTATTTGTTTGTTTTCCCTAAACTCTTGGGTGCCCAAATTTGTACGGGCAGTCAAGTAGTTGGGATTTTACAGATTCACTTGGAAGAGCTGGAAGCAGGAGGCTTCACCAGTTAGCTATAGACTATCATATTTTCCACTGTGTAATATGTTGTATCTGGAAACATGTGTTTATAACTGTTCCAGGAATAACCGTTGTGCTCTGATAATGGTATGTATATACAGTTACTGATTTGTATTCTAAAAGTTATGTTATTTAATATCTATTTTTCGTTCTGCTGTGAGATTTGTGTTCTTCGTTTTTCTTCTATTCTAATATTTCTTTCTTTCTATTCCTCATCCTCTAACTTCTTTCTAATAATGATACGTATTTCTGTGCAATTTTGGTTGGACGTGTGGTGTTATTAGTCAACTCAGATAGTACGGATTTGCGGGCCTTTACACCGAAACCAACATCAGATCAATACCCAGGAAACCATTCAACTTAACTAATCTTCAGTTAGTTTCTGATTTTTTTAACTCCGTTGGGTCTAAGAACAGTATTATTAAAGATACCGTTCAAGACAACCCAAAATCACATTCCAATTACAATGGAATCTTCATGGAAAACAAATCGATATAAACTTCTATATCCGACTAATAATATAAATGGAATAACGGCAAAGCCTTTTAAATTGCAGATATATTAGTTGTCTTCCTCCACAGAAATTCACTTCGATTATTACCAAATCGAATTCCATTCCATTCCAATTTATTTTATAAAATTGGAAAACTTTACTTTGGAAAATCTCCTTTAATTCTTAAGAAAAGATTTATAAATTCCAAATCACATTTCACTATAAATCGGGTTAAAGAACGAATGTCGTTAAAACACAGTTCACGATAAACTCAATTCAAATTCCATTAATTATCGGGTTAAAGAACAAGTGTTATTTAAAACACCATTCACGATAAACCCAAAAATCAATTCAAATTAAATCCCAATTAAATATCATTTAATTGGTATGCTTCATTAAATCTAAATAAAAAGATTTAATCTTTTTCTCAACTGGGTTCAAGAACAGTGTTAATGAAGACACCATTCACGACAAACCCAAATCCCATTTGATATTAAATACATGGCTCTGAATATAAAATTTATCGGCTTATATTCAATATCAAATTCTATGACCAACAAATATCGTATTGGAAATAATGATATAAATATATCTTTCAAATTTCCATAACAATATCTGTATAATCACGAAATCCAACATCGAAATATTCCAAAGACAATTTCGATTCAAATTCATTTCCACTTTATATATTGGAAATTCTGGTTATTTTTAAAACCCTTTCAAATCCAATTTATTTATTTCAAAAATAAGTGGATTATAATTCTAGTTCAAAACTAGTTCATTTCGATAAAAATCTATTTTTATCTTTTCAAATATGGAACTTTTCATCCCAATTCTTTCCAAACCATTTCTTATGATTTTACACAAATTATTGCTATTTTTAATAATTTTATCAAGGCCTGTGAAGTCGATTTCCATAAACGGCCATCGAATTGCACTTACAACGAACTTTTCCAAATTTGATTTGGACATAATTCCAAATCCAACCATTAGATTTCAAATCTCTAATATTCGTTAGAAAGCTCTTTTCGATACGAACCCAACGTTTCCGATTTTAGGAGAATCCGACGGTCGGATCTCCCGTAATGTCCATTCGAAGTCAATGGTCGAAATTCGCGAACTATCGCAGCGCGGTGCGTTCTATTCGGGACATTATATATATATAATATATATTATATATATTTCGTCGATTTCCTTTTAAAACGTATTTTATAAATCATTTTAAATTCGTTTTCAAAACGATTTCAACTTGATATTCAATTTCAAATCAAAATTGAATATTCCATACCATCGATATATAAATGATAATATTTTCAAAACATTATATTTTGAAATCAATTCCTTTTCGATATTCATTACAAAAATGAATAAAATCGATATAGATATCGTTCACTTCAAAATGGCGTCAATCTAATCAACACGGCTTTATATATTTAAATATATTCGTGTCCATCCCAAATCGGACATCAAAATCATATTTTGATTCTCTTCTGAATATTATTTGAAAAATATTCGTTATTTTAAAATAATCGTTATTTTAAAATATTCATTCTTTCTGAACTGAAATCAGACACAGTCAATTACCATGCAATGTGATTTATATGGATTTCATACACACACGTACAGTACAACAATCAAACACAGTCAACCATTACCCAAAATGCATTCTACACTGCATAAGCATCAAATATATATATTTAACGCTTATAACAGCCTGTCAATCAATCGATCGACATACAGCTAATTATTGGGACTAGTGTATGGCCAATTTCATCCCAACACTCGGGTGGGGTTTTCAAACAATCAAACACAGGTTTTATTTGTGCAGTTGGGCGATGCGTAAAATTTATCATCATAATCCATATCAGTCAAATGTGTGTACATAAACAAATCATCCAATTTATTTATAAATATTTATTTTATATACATGTTAAAAATTATATTTTGAACCATAAAATAATTTATTCCATTCCACATCACACAATCAACTTTCACACCACAAACAACAAACAAACAAGTCGTCAATGGTCTGTGGACAACGGGTGTCGGGTGCTGCTAAGCACCGTCTGCATCCTAGTATATATTTCAACTAGAAAACAAATTAAAAGTGAGAAGTTCTCACCGAGAAGCTGGACCAAATATTGCGACTCTTCATATGTAGAAAATCTTTGTCGTGCTCGCCTTTTGTCACTTTCGTCGTTCGTATTCGTTACATATATAAAAACCACATATTTTTCCTTCGCTTTCAAGATGATAAAAATAGCATCTTTAACACGATGTTTTCATTATAAAGATTATATTTTTCTATTTCTCTTTTCATCATAAAAATGATATTTTTATTATGCTATGGTATAAATAAAAATCATACCTTCATAATTATAAAAATCACATCTTTAGCTAATTAAAAATCGAATCTTTACTTGTATAAATCATTTCTTTGTATGATTAATATCTCTACTTTTCTATGATAAAAATCTCTACTTTTCTATGATAAAAATCTCTACTTTTCTATGATAAAAATCTCTACTTTTGATAAAAATCATATCTTTTTGAATATAAAGATCTAATCCTTAATTAATTAAAAATCCTAACTTTAATCATATAAAATTCATCCTTTAATCAATGCTTGTAATTTCTATAAATAAAACTAAATAAATAAATAAAAACAATGTTATTTAAAATTGAAAAAAAAAAGAAAAACTCACATTTTTCGGTTTTACTATGTAGGGTGGGCTGCTGCTAGAGTTTGAAGGGTTGGGTGTGGCAACGGTTGGCCTGAGCAGGCAGTGGAGGTCGGAGGTGGGCCCACTATGGTCCGGACAGCGGTCTTCTTCGGGTTTGGGTGGCTGAGGCGCACTGGATCGAGAGGCAAGAGGGCGGCGGAGGATGGGGTGACTGGACGACTTCTGCGGTGGCATGGGGGAGGTGGATGGCGGCTGATAGGGGCGACGTCTTAGGGTTTTCGCGGAAAAAGAGTGGGCACGACGTCACATAGAAGGGGGAAGGAGAGATGGAAGAGGGGGGTCCGCCGCAGTTGGCTGGAGGCTGAGGCTTGGGCGCGGCGCCACCAGGGGCTGGGCGAAAGGTGGCGGCGGGTTGGGATTTGGGGGAAAACAGGTTAAATGATGGTTATGAGGGAGAGGTTAGGTTAGGTTATAATATATTTTTTTATTTTTTTAATTATTTCACTCCACCAAAAAGTGACTTTCCTATTCGAACTCCAATCCAAACCCAATGATTGTCGCCCTTAGCTAATTACCCCCATTCTGAACACAATGGGATATGTTTCGTAGGCCAATCCCATCGTTTCGACCAGTTTCCGTCAAAATTAAAATATAAATCTATATATTGAATTTTGAACGCATATTTTAATTTACAGGGGCCACATACAAACACTAAAAATTCCCAAAAGATTTTTTCTGGCTTCATATTGACGTTACGGTTCTAACAAAACTAATTTCGTCAAATTCTGAGACCGTTTGATAAATGGCCATTTTCTGGTCGATCGAAATTGACTGAAACTGTTAAAACACGTTTTCTTTTGCCACGCTCACATTTTGATTTCAAAAATTACGAATTTTGAAACCTAGCAATAACTTGACATCCCGGATCCAAAAAAAGTGCTTTCGTCGAAAAAAGATGTCGTTTGCAAAATTACCATTTTTCGGGCCAAAATTCCATAGTGACTATTCTGAATTTTCAATTGGACATAACTTTTTATCCCCGCTATGAAATTTCAATTTTTCGGATTCATTGGAAAGATATGTTCAAATAGATTCCAATATTTTTGGTTTCGCCAAAATTCGGTTTATTTTGAATCATGTACATTCATTTGAAATTTGAAATCGAATTTTCAAACTACCGCGCCATTTTCAATTCCTTTTATAATTAAAAATAATTATTTATATTCTAGCGACGATTCAAATAAAAATATACATTCTAATTCTATTCAAAATAAATTTCTCGTCGTTATTATTTAAAATAATTCACTTTAAATATTCAAAAATCATTAAAACTGCCAAAATAAAAAAATTAAATTGGCTCGGATTTCCGGGATATTACAATCTCCCCCACTTAAAACTTTTCATCTCTGAAAAGGAACGAAGCTGAAAGTTGTTTCACAAACCAACTCAACTTTCATTATTTTCATTATGGCTTAAGTTCTTCAACTTTTCAGTTTCTAAGAACTTTTCAAATTCTTCAAAAATTTGGCTAACACCCTAAATTTTCGAAAAATTTCGCCATAACCTCCCCTGCACGGGAGCACTGGGAAAATCCCGAAATTTCCATACAGGCCTTTCCAATCCAAAAAAGAAAAATAAACAGCCAAGCGGCTCATAAAATCATCAAAAACCCCAAGAAATACAATAAACATGTACCTATTTGTTAGGCAAACAATTTTATTCCTCTTCTCTAGCCTCCTTGCTATGACCTGTTCAATGGATACACATGTATATGCATGCAATTTGAAACAATTTTCAATTCAGTCCAATATTTGATACAATTTGGCTAAATGGTTCAAATTTTAATTAATCAACAAATAATCAAACAACACAACCAGCAATCAATTTGTTGATTAGCTTTTCAAATTCATAACTTTGATACATAGTCCAAAAATCATATTTTTGATTCCAAATCACAACAATAAGCCCTATCTAGCTTTGGTTCTCACACCAGTCAATTGGAATCATATAGAAATCCCACTTTCGAAACACGAAAATAAATGCTGATGATGACGCGTCAATCATCAGAATCATGTCTGAGCGACTAGAGTGTGATTCTATATCTATCCAGTATATTAAAACTTCAAATACACGTGGATCAGACGTATATGCAAAATCTTTATATACTGGATTGTCCAAATTCAATATAAAATAAATAATCAAATATGAATAATTGATTTAAATTTTCAAAACAAAAATTATTTTCATTTAAAAAACATACTCTTCACACTCGTTCTAGGATACTACTAATCCCATCTCTAACGAGTCATTCCCATTGGATATTACTAATCCAATCTCTGATGAATTCTTTCGTATGGTTCTGATGTGTCTTGTTCTCGAGCTTTGTAAACCAAAGCTCTGATACCAAAATGGGCGATCCGAACTTCCCCGTGAAGGAAAGCCCGGATTGACTTTAAGGACAAGACGAATCAGAACACAAACAGAAGAACATTTCATTGTCTATTACAAAAATTCCATCAGAATACAAGAATATACAGAGTGAATAAATAAAATACATTCGATAAATATCAGAGATTACAATAAATTACATAGCAGCGGAAAAATAATACAATACACAACTGAAAGAGATATACGGATACAGAACTTTCCGGGTATCATTCTAGCTGTAAACCAGGATCCTACGAATATAAATCTACAAAACCAAAACTACTAGTTGCCCGTGTGGAAAATAGGGGAACCCAGAGTTTAGGTTAAAACAATAAATTCCAGGAGACATGTGACTGGAGTGAGAACTAAAACATTTATTAATCTTTATTTTAAAGTTAGGTAAATCCAGGGACCACGCCGTATAACACGGAACGGGTTTCCTTCCAAGAATACCAGTGCATAAAACAACAACGCAATCCTAAATAAAGAACAATGAAGCTATTATAAGACCCAGGTCCCATCACACAATGCAACACAAGCCGGAGGATAGGGTTTTACCTTATAATAGCCAAAGAATGCTAGATACGCTAAACTTCATCTTTTATTATTACTACAAGTGTATAGTGTCAAAACAATTTCAATCATAAGTATCAATCATAGACGGCATAAGTGCGCCATACCACTATGTCGCCATATATAGGTTCTATAATCAAAACCGCAAAGTCACATATTTGGAAGTTGGATTTCCATCATGAACCAAGGCAAAAGATAGTCCTTACCGAATTCGAGACGGTCCATCCTACCCCTCAGGCAAGTACTCAGTCAAGCCTTTGGATCGTCAGGGCCGGTCCACCGATGTGGATTAAAATACCTGAACACTACGTTTCCCCGCCCTTTGGGGAGTAAATGAGTCCTATGACTCCATCAGATCCACATAGTCACCGATATATCTGAGGCACTTCGCAATCCAACAACCTCACAGGTTGAAGTAATATAAATGTCAGGGCTGGTAGGTCACTGACACCACCATAGCTAGAAGGAAACACATGCCCTCTCTGAGGTCCTCTCGCGTTTCTGGTTCACACCGAATATATAGGTTATAATTAAAGATTCATTAAAACTCCACTTGGTTTTAATCTTCCCAAAAATCACTATCAATGATTATTTAACTTTGGAAATCATATCCTGTCTTTAACTGGTTTAAAGAACCAATATAATTTAAAACACGGTTCACGATAAACCGAAAATAACATTCGATTCTATCCGCCTTTAACCGTAAATTAGCAAGTGAACAATTCCCTAAGTAATAACCCCAAAGGCCGAAACCAACATCAGATCAATACCCGGAAACCATTCAACTTAATTAATCTTCAGTTAGTTTCTGATTTTCTTAACTCCATTGGGTCTAAGAAGAGTATTATTAAAGATACCGTTCACGACAACCCAAAATCACATTCCAATTACAATGGAATCTTCATGGAAAACAAATTGATATATATAGTCGATATAAAATTCCTTATCCGACTAATGATATAAATGGAATAACGGCAAAGCCTCTTAGATTCCACATATATTAGTTGTCTTCCTCCACAGAAATTCACTTCGATTATTACCAAATCGAATTCCGTTCCATTCTAATTTATTTTATTAAATTGGAAAACTTTACTTTGGAAAATCTCCTTTAAATCTTAACAAAATATTTATAAATTCCAAATCACGATTCACTATAAATCGGGTTAAAGAACGAATGCCGTTAAAACAAGTTCACGATAAACCCAATTCAAATTCCATTATTTATCGGGTTAAAGAACAAGTGTTATTTAAAATACCGTTCACGATAAACCCAAAAATCAATTCAAATTCAATCCCAATTAAATACCATTTAATTGGTATGCTTCATTAAATCTAAATAAAAAAGATTTAATCTTTTTCTCAACTGGGTTCAAGAACAGTGTTAATAAAGACACCATTCACGACAAACCCAAATCCCATTTAATATTAAATACAAGGCTCTAAATAGAAAATTTATCGGCTTATATTCAACATCAAATTCTATGACCAACAAATATCGTATTAGAAATAACGATATAAATATATCTTTCAAATTTCCATAACAATATCTGTATAATCACGAAATCCAACATCGAAATATTCCAAAGACAATTTCGATTCAAATCCATTTCCACTTTATATATTGGAAATTCTGGTTATTTTTAAAACCCTTTCAAATCCAATTTTTTTATTTCAAAAATAAATGGATTATAATTCTAGTTCAAAACTAGTTCATTTCGATAAAAATCTATTTTTATCTTTTCAAATATGTAATTTTTCCTCCCAATTCTTTGCAAACAATTTCTTATGATTTTACACAAATTATTGCTACTTTTAATAATTTTATCAAGGCCCGTACAATCGATTTCCATAAACGGCCATCGAACTGCACTTACAACGACCTTTTCCAAATTTGATTTGGCATAGTTCCAAATCCAACCGTTAGATTTCAAATCTCTAATATTCTTTAGAAACCTCTTTTCGATACGAACCCAACGGTTTTGGATTTAGGAGAATTCGACGGTCGGATTTCCCGTAATGTCCATTTGAAGTCAATGGTCGAAATTCGTGAACTACCACAGCGCGGCGCATTCTATTCAGGCCATTATATATATATTTCGTCGATTTCCTTTTAAAACGTATTTTATAAATCGTTTTAAATTCATTTTCAAAACGATTTCAACTTCATATTCAATTTCAAATCAAAATTGAATATTCTATGCCATCGATATATAAATGATAATATTTTCAAAGCATTATATTTTGAAATCAATTCCTTTTCGATATTCATTATAAAAATGAATAAAATCGATATAGATATCGTTCA
Source organism: Allium sativum (assembly GCA_030737875.1). NCBI lineage: Eukaryota > Viridiplantae > Streptophyta > Magnoliopsida > Asparagales > Amaryllidaceae > Allium > Allium sativum. Next base: position 395,777,927 of record CM060910.1, read on the forward strand.
TGTCAAAATGGCGTCAATCTAATCAACACGGCTTTATATATTTAAATATATTCGTGTCCATCCCAAATTGGACATCAAAATCATATTTTGATTCTCTTCTGAATATTATTTGAAAAATGTTCATTATTTTAAAGTATTCGTTCTTTCTGAACTGAAATCAGACACAGTCAATTACCATACAATGTGATTTATATGGATTTCATACACACATGTATACTACAACAATCAAACACAGTCAACCATCACCCAAAGTGCATTCTACACTGCATAAGCATCAAACATAAATATTTAACGCTTATAACAGCCTGTCAATTAATCGATCTACATACAGCTAATTATTGGGACTAGTGTATGGCCAATTTCATCCCAACACCCGTGTGGGGTTTTCAAACAATCAAACACAGGTTTTATTTGTGCAGTTGGGCGATGTGTAAAATTTATCGTCCCAATCCATATCAGTCAAATGTGTGTACATAAACAAATCGTCAGATTTGTTTATAAATATTTATTTTATATACATGTTAAAAATTATATTTTTAACCATAAAATAATTTATTCCATTCAACATCACACAATCAACTTTCACACCACAAACAACAAACAAACAAGTCGTCCATGGTCTGTGGACAACGAGTGTCGGGTGCTGCTAACCACCGTCTACATCCTAGTATATATTTCAACTAGAAAACAAATTAAAAGTGAGAAGTTCTCACCGAGAAGCTAGACCAAACGCCGCGACTCTTCATTTGTAGAAATTTTTTGTCGTACTCGCCTTTTGTCACTTTCGTCGTTCGTTTTCGCTATATATTTTTACTTCGTTTTCAAGATGATAAAAATAGCATCTTTAACACGATGTTTTCATTATAAAGATTATATTTTTCTATTTCTCTTTTCATAATAAAAATCATATCTTTATTATGCTATGGTATAAATAAAAATCATACCTTCATAATTATAAAAATCACATCTTTAGCTAATTAAAAATCGAATCTTTACTTGTATAAAATCATTTCTTTGTATGATAAAAATATCTACTTTTCTATGATAAAAATCTCTACTTTTCTATGATAAAAATCATACCTTTTTGAATATAAAGATCTAATCCTTAATTAATTAAAAATCCTAACTTTAGTCATATAAAAATCCATCCTTTAATCAATGCTTGTAATTTCTATAAATAAAACTAAATAAACAAATAAAACAACATTATTTAAAATTGAAAAAGAAAGAAAAACTCACATTTTTCGGTTTTACTGTGTAGGGTGGGCTGCTGCTAGAGTTTGAAGGGTTGGGTGTGGCAACGGTTGGCCTGAGTAGGCAGTGGAGGTCGGAGGCGGGCCCACTATGGTCCGGACAGCGGTCTTCTTTGGGTTTGGGTGGCTGAGGGGCGCTGGATCAAAGGCAAGAGGGTGGCGGATGATGGGGTGACTGGGCGGCGTCTGCGGTGGCATGGGGGAGGTGGACGGCGGTTGATAAGGGGCGGCGTTTTCGGGTTTTCGCGGAAAAAGAGGGGGCACGATGTCACATAGAATGGGGAAGGAGAGAGGGAAGAGGCGGGGGTCCACCGGAGTTGGCTGGAGGCCGAGGCTTGGGCGCGGCGCCTCCAGGGACTAGACGGAGGGGGAAATCAGGGTGGCGGCGGGTTGGGATTTGGGGAAAAACGGGTTGAACGATGGTTATGAGGGAGAGGTTAGGTTAGGTTATAATATATATATTTTATTTATTTAATTATTTTCCTCCACCAAAAATAGACTTTCCTATTCAAACTCCAATCCGAACCCAATGACTGTCGCCCCTAGCTAATTACCCCCATTCCGAACACAATGGGATATGTTTTGTAGGCAAATCCCATCGTTTTGACAAGTTTCCGTCAAAATCAAAATATAAATCTATACATTGAATTTTGAACGCATATTTTAATTTACAGGGGCCACATACGAACCCTAAAAATTCCCAAAAAATATATTCTAGCTTCCTATTGATGATACGGTTCTAACAAAACTAGTTTCGTCAAATTCCGAGACCGTTTGAAAAATGGCCATTTTCTGGTCGATCGAAATTGATTGAAACTATTAAAACACGGTTTCTTTTGCCACGCTCACATATTGATTTCAAAAATTACGAATTTTGAAACCAAGCAATAACTTGACATCCCGGATCCAACAAAAGTGGTTTCGTCGAAAACAGAGGTCGTTTGCAAAATTTCCATTTTTAAGGGCTAAAATTCCATAGCGAATATTCTGAATTTTCAATTGGAAATAACTTTTTATCCCCGCTATGAAATTTTCAAATTTGTTGGAATAGATATTTTCAAATAGATTCCAATATTTTTGGTTTCGCTAAAATCCAGTTTATTTTGAATCCTGTCCATTCATTTGAAATTTGAAATCGAATTTTCAAACTACCGCGCCATTTTCAATTCCTTTTATAATTAAAATAATTATTTATATTCTAACGATGATTCAAATAAAAATATACGTTCTAATTCTATTCAAAATAAATTTCTCGTCGTTATTATTTAAAATAACTCACTTTAAATATTCAAAATACATTAAAACTGCCAAAATAAAAATTTTAAATTGGCTCGGATTTCCGGGTTTTTACATTTAATATGGTTTTAAATATTGAGTTGATAATATAAATAAATTTTTATATTAAGTTACCAATTTAATAATCGATTTCAATTTAATATCGAATATATTAAAATATCGTAATGTGTAAATGGTAATAATTTAAATTAAAATTTAAAGCTAAATCGAATCAGTTCAGATGATCAATACAAACTTCTATTTGAATTAGAATAATATTATTAATTTATTATCGAAGAATTAATTGTTTTAAATTTAATTTATATTGATTTGAATTAATATCTTCTCCATTCGATCTAATGACGCTTCGAAACTGGTTCTAGTGTGATCAGAATAATGGTATAACCCTAGAAAGGTTGAAACACTCCACCTCCGTTAAGGTCATTCACAAAGGGAATGCATTAACTTTGGTGAAGCATTACAGGTAAAAATACAGATAATTTAAAAGACAGACGTACAAATAGCGGAAAAACTGAAATCATTTCATAAGCAGCGTGGTTCAGTCAAAACATTACAACCATTGTCTCAAAACCCAACTTCCAAATCATTACAATAAAACCACTGTCTTGATTCAAAACTCCAAATACATAAAGAAGCATAAAACAGTAGTAAAGCAGCATAAGTCCCCAATAAAAGTGTAACCACGGCCATAGCCCAAGAAAAGAGAATCCATGCACTACATCTACTCTCTTCAAGTTGGAAAAGGTTTGAACTAAGCAGAAGTATTCCCTCCCTGTGGACCTGGGGGAAACGGAAGAAAAGAAGACGAAAGAAAACAAGTCAGATATAAAGCTTGGTAAGCCCGGTGATTTTCAGCATGTAAACAAGAAAAAGAATCATGACATGAATAAACCGAATATAAGACAATACCATAGTAATAAGATAACATAAGACAAGACAAGACAAGGCAAGATAAACCGAATGTGCTATCGCAACCATTTCTATTTCTCTGCACCTACTAAAAATTGTTTTAATTAGCCTCATGTGTTCATAATAAAATGATCCCTTTATCGATCGGCTTTTACTCGCATGTATTTATTACTTATATCATTCGGCCCCGGTTGTTTGTTGATACCTGTGCTGGTCCAACCATGGGTGTACCAATCCCTATGATGGCGACCCGACACAATTCAAGATCCACAGTGTATAACTACTAATGCCCAGCGCTTGACTTTTCCACGCCGGAGTACATGCACGCCCGTACTCCGTCGGAACCTACACTGACGCACCACCTGCCGCTATTTTGACCGCATATAATCAGCCCAGTAATCGTGCCCCACCCTGCCTAGTTCAGAGTACCGTGATACATCTATGTGGGTTACTGCTGAAATGGGTCCCCGTTGCTAGGATTTCCTAATCAACAAGTTATAATGGTTAAGTGTTCTCAATTTAACCTAACCCCACCCATTTGTTTAATTAACATGTTGCACTGTTTAAGTGTCGCTTATTCATATGTTACTTAACCTTACCATTCTTAGCATGTTTGTTTATTAGCATTAATTAATTTATTAATGCACCAACCTCTCACATCAGAACTGTTGTTTGCAGTTGCTGGATGTGTCGGGCGGTTCCTGGCTGACTTCTACCGCAAATTCATTTTAACCTTGGGTTTTGGACTTGATGCGCTAACCTCTCGCATTAGACCTGTTTTAGCGGTTGCTGCATGCGCGGGGTGGTTCCGGGCAGTCTTATACCACAACTCAATCTAACCTCGGGTTAGGCATGTTCATTGTAACACCACGTAATTCTGTAACATTAAGTTTCGCAAAATAAAGTATAATTAAATTTTAAAATAAGAATAAAGGGAAACGGCTTGCAACATTGCGTTTGTCCCGAAATTCTGCTTGGAAACGAGTCCGAGTATTCGAGAAACGGAGTCCGTATGAGGCAGATATGACCCTTCGAAGTTTCAAGGATTTTCAGAACAGAAATACAGCTCGAATTCGAAATCAAACCCCGGTGCAGACTGGGCGGGAATTTTCTTGCCCAGGACCAGGTCGACCTGGGGGTCGACACTATGGTCGACCTCCCAGGGACCAGGTCGACCCTATGGTCGACCAGGGGGTCGACCTGATGCTGAAACCCAGTTTTGAGCCTGGGTTCATTCTGATGTTTCTCGTCTCGTTTTCAGTCTAGATTCGTCCGCCTAATCCTATATAAACAGCCCCTAGCCCCTTTCTCTTCACACCATTTTATTCTCTCCTTATGTTGCCTCTAGAATAATTGAAAAAAATAAATTAAAATAAAACACGAAGACTATTCTTGAAGGCTACGGCTAGGAATTGCATATTGGAGATTCAAATAAAGTTAAAGCTTCAAGAAGGGAAGCAAAGGCTAATTCAACGGCTTCGAGCAACGTCGCGCGAATCATAGCAAATCACCTTAGCGTTATTATCCTTTTCTAAAACTGATCAATGTAAGTCAGTTACTTTTTAGATTTGAACGCCTAGATCTATTTGTGACATGTGATTAAATGGATATGAGAATATGCCTAATCCTTTCGTTTGAATCAGTGCTTGTATATGCCTTTGGATCTGATTCTCGATTATGGCCTAGAACTTATTGTGGCTAATTGTCAATGACTATGATTATGGGACTTTTTGCCTAAGACTATGCCTATGCCTATGACCATGAACATAAGACTATGCCTATGCCTAAGACTATGAACATAAGACTATTGCCTATGACCACGAGCATAAGACTATGCCTATGACTATGAACATAAGACTACTGCCTATGACTAAGATTCATAACTATGAGACCATGACTATGACTATTGTGGTTAATTGCCTAGGACTATTTTGTGGTTAATTGCCCAGGACTAATGTGGTTAATTGCTTATGCCCATAACATTAAAGTTACAAATCATGATTGTATACCGAACTGGCATTATGTTGGATCAAATCACCTATGTCTCCCTTGATTTTGTTGAATCTCATACTTAGGGTGTAAGTTGCGTAGTTTATTCTGGTTCTCTATTATGTACACCAAACCCACTGGATCCATTATCTTTGTATTTGTGTATTTTGGTTCGCTTTTTTCATGCCTATTCTCTTATGTCAATTCTCGTGCTTATCCCCTGTTCCTTTTGTTAGTTTTATTTCATTAGTACCTAGAAACTTGTGAAATCATGTTATACGTACGACTACGGCGGGGGAATTTGGGCGTAGATTAATTAAGATGATTTGGCATAACAAATATGTTAGCATAATCTGAAATGGCTTTAATAGTAAATATTACATGCATATTAGACTTGGGCGTAAAATGGTAAATTGTTAATTGACCGCAAAGAACGTAATTGGCATGTAAGCCAAGTTTGGATATAAACTATAAACAAGAATATTAAATCTATTTTGACATGAACTGATCTAATTTGGCATAAACTGCAAGTTGGGTTAATTGATTGGTAAATCAAGATTTGGGCCTAGAATATAGGTATGTTAGTGGGCATGATAAATAAATATGATATAGGACAAATTTGTTTAAAAGAGTCGTTAGCAATTTACATATAGACAAAAAGGATAAATATGTAAATCTAGGAAAGACGAATATGCCTAACCCGAGGTTAGATTGAGTTACGGTATAAGACTGCCCGGAACCGCTCGGCAAATCCAGCAACTGTAACAATACCTATCTAATGTGGGTGGTTAGAGCATTGAGCCCAAAAAGGACCCGAGATTAGACTGAGTTGCGGTGTAAATCTACCTAGAACTGACCGGCACATCCAGTGACTGCAACAATATCTGTCTAATGTGAGTGGTTGGTGATTTATATGAATAATTTAAAGCTAAGGAACAGTTAAGCTAGAATGGGAGGGTTAATTCCATAGGAACACTTAACCAATTTAACATGTTAACTAGACTAGAAGGTGGGGTTAAGTAAAATACACTTAACCAATACAAGATGAAGGGGTGGGGTTAAGTAATAAGAAATACATAACCAATATAACTTGATTTGTGGTAGGGTTAAGTCAACATGAACTACTGATAACACTTAACCAGTTTAACATGACAAATGAATGGGTTAAGTTAACTTGAATTGACTAATGACACTTAACCAATCCAACTTGACGAGAAAAAGAACTAAGTAGGAAACCTTAGTTAAGAGGACTAAGTTATAAACCTTAGTTAAGAAAACGATGATTCAGGAACTAAGTAGTAAACCTTAGATAAGGGAACTAAGTAGTAAACTTTAGTAGAACACGAGAAGGAGCGAACGTCCATCTTATCTTAAAGAAGGCTCCAACAAACTGGGTTACGAAGCACGCGGCTTCGAGGGGACGTGAGGGTACTCTTGGTATCCCTTTGTGAGGCTGCAGATGATCCGCCTGGGCTCACAGAGGTTAAGGTCTGCGTTAGAAGAACCAAGGGTATGCCTTGGTTGCAATATAAGGCAACTTAAAGACTAGGATGAACCAGCGTGATTCAGCGAGACCAGTAGCCCTGTGATAACAACTCGTCGTCTACCTACCATCTTGAGTCAGTCAAGATACGTACAGTGGAAAGGCGGAGAACTCCAAAAGACCATATACTTGCTATCTAGTTATGGGTGCGGATGGCCATAGGTTAGTGAGGCATAGAGGGCCTGCGTATAGTTCCCATTTTTCAAGATGTGCCTTTCATTAGTTGAGGAAGGGGTCAGGTGGGACCATAGCCACTGGAAAAACAGACCTTAGCATCTGCATCGGCAGATATCTGAAAGCTCCCGACCGAGTTCCGTGTTTCTTGTTTTGCCCTGCCATGAGACTCGGGTCGCACATACGGAGGACCTGTGCATCTAGACAGCGATAACGATTCGCAACACATACATGGGAAAAGTTTAGGAACATATACCGCTCTAGGTGGTGTGTCCTAGACTAGGGGAATTCGGTAGGTAGCATAATCCCCAGGTTGGACCTAGGTCGCGTAAACCCTAAAATCCGAGAAACGTTCAATAGGTAGCATAATCCCTAGGTTGGACCTAGGTCGCGTAAACCCTAAAATCCGAGAAACGTTCAATAGGTAGCATAAACCCTAGTAGCCCTAGGTAGCGAAAACCCTGGTTGGATCTAGAATGTGCTCGTTAGAAAACCCTAGGTTAGACCTAGGTAATAAATAATAGATGTACACCTGAAACAACCACAATTGCGGGGATTGGGATCATGTATCTGTTCTTATCAGTTTATACAGATTACTAGTTAGGTGGTGCAGGGATATAGAAATTAGAATAACAAGGTAGTGGCGAAGCAGAGAAAGCATCCAGTTTATCTTACCTTATCATATCTTGTGCTAACCTTATGATTTCCATCATCATGGTGCAGTCTTGTATTCCGTTAATTCATGCCATGTCGCTTTTTAGTTGTTCACATGCTGAAAGTTAGTGAACTTACCAGACTTTATGTCTGACTCTGAAGATTAGTCGAAGTTTTGCTTGGATTCTCTTTTCCATTGCTATGGCTGGCTCACGCTACATTGGGGAATATAAATGTTATTTTATGCTTCTTTATTTTGTAAGACAGACATTCTGGTATTGGAAAATAATTGTTGTACAAACTATTTGATCAATAAAGTAAAGTTCTATTTTCCGCTATTTTAATTTTGTCTGTCTTGTAATTTATCTGTATCTTTTACCTATAACTCTCCACCGAAGTTAAGGCATTCCCTTTGTGAGTGACCTTAACGGATGTGGGGTGTTACACGTGGTACCAGAGCTGAAGGTTACCGGATTAGATAAAAGATTTGGAAAAAAAATTATTTTCAAAACGGTTTTTAAAGAAGCATTTTTCTAAAGAAAAGTTTTGTTTTAAAGGCATATTCCCCAAAAGCCATATGCACTAGCTTCTAATCCTCTGTTTGAATTCTAGTCCCCATCTTTCTTGAGTCTTCGGGGCTCCTAGCTTTCTTGGAGGCAACCTCATTGTGGCACTATTCCATAGGCTTAATAAGACAACGATACATATCGAAGGGCAAAGTAGTTCCCGACTCCCATCTATAGCCATAGTAGTTTCACCTGCAGTTAATCTTCTTTCAAGCTTTGAAGTGTTTTCTGTGTGATGGAGGTAGCTTTTGAGAAACTTGTCAATATGATTACACAGGGATGGTAAAGATGAGGATGAGGGAGTTTGGCTAGGGAGCTCAACGCAAGGATGAGAAATTCATGGATATAAACTCGACTCACGAAGAAAGAAGGAATTATAAAACCTAAGACGAGAGGAAGTATCTTTTCCATAGTATAATGGGGCATATAATTAAGGACAAGGGCAAAGATGAGGGACAGGATTTTCAGCAGGGAGAGTGCATGCTTCCACCACCAGAATACCTGAGAGAGAGATAGTAAAAGTCTCTGTTGGAAAAGTTTAGCTTTTCGTTTTGATCAACCAGTGTGTACTCTTTTGATCTTAGCGCTTCGCATTTGTTCATATCTACTTCCATAGTTGAGTCTCTACACCTTAGTACTTGTATAGTAGAAGATCCCATTAGTGTCTCAAATCCAATTGGTGGTTCGGCCCGTTTACCTTTGGTTTGTAAGGATTTGAGAATAACTATATTAAGTGTTGAGTTTAAGTGTAATGCTTATGTTTTTGGTTCCATGGGCTATGAGTTGATTCTAGGCATGGGTTGGTTGGCTAGTAATTCTGAAAGGAGGGTAGTTAGACTTTTGACTTGCCTTGGAAATACCCTTGAGATTCCGTGTAAAGAATCAGTTAGGCTTAGCTAGCTAGAATCGCTTAATGCATTTATCAACGATTTGCAATCCGTTAGGGTAGTCCATGAGTACGCAGATGTTTTTGATTAGGTTAGGAGTTTACCCCTAAACCGCGGTATAGACTTCTACATGTATCCAGTTGACAATGAAAAGCCAGCTATCTGATCAACTATAGTTTTGGAAATGGAGGTCAAGAAGCTTCGCAATCGTGAAGATTAATTAGATAAGGTACAAAATAGTGAAGCTCAAGAAGATGCGACCTAGAAGACTAAAGACTAGATATACGCATCATACCCTTTTTCTTAAGGGTACATCCTTGATCTCTTTTTCTAAGAATTTTATGCATACTTTCTAGCTTTTAAGGTATATCCTTTAGGGCGTATCATCGATCCTTAGGTAGAAGCCAATGGAAGTAAACATGTATTTGAAACATGTTATGATTGATGGTTGCAAATGGTTGCTCATGGATGCATACACACACCATAGGATCTAGAACGACTAAGTCACTTTCATATTGCATTCACATATATGTATTTGCTTAACGGATTTAACTTGATATGTTATCATATGGATGTTGCATATGGATGAATGGCCATGCACACATGCAGTATTTACATAACTAGGGATGCTTGCATACATGATTGGACGCATGGCACTGACATAATTCGCATTAAGGAGGTCAACTGAATCAGTAGACCACCTGATTTTGCATTAGATAAAGACATATACACACACTATGCATATGAATATGAATGCATTAGAAATCTTTTTAAAGACAATGAATGCCTGTGATTGAACTATTGAGTAGAAGGGTGATTGGATGGTAAGATACATTCTTCCGAACTTGAAGATTTCGGGGACGAAATCCTTTTAAGAGGAGGATAATGTAACACCCCGTAATTCTGTAACATTAAGTTTCGCAAAATAAAGTATAATTAAATTTTAAAATAAGAATTAATGGAAATGGGTTGCGCCATTGCGTTCGTCTTGAAATTCTTCTTGAAAACGAGTCCGAGTTTTCGAGAAACGGAGTCCGTATGAGGGAGATATGACCCTCCGAAGTTTCATGGATTTTCAGAACAGAAAAACAGCTCGAATTCGAAATCAAACCACATCGCAGACTGGGCGGGAATTTTCCTGCCCAGGACCAGGTCGACCTGGGGGTTGACACTATGGTCGACCTCCTAGGGACCTGGTCGACCTGGGGGTCGACCTGGCGCTGAAACCCAGTTTTGAGCCTGGGTTCATTCTGATGTTTCTAGTCACGTTTTCAGTCTAGATTCGTCCGCCTAATCCTATATAAACAGCCCCCTAGCCCCATTCCCTTCACACCATTTTATTCTCTCCTTATGCTGCCTCTGGAATAATTGAAATAAATAAATTAAAATAAAATACGAAGACTATTCTTGAAGACTAAGACTAGGAATTGCATATTGGAGATTCAAATAAAGTTAAAGCTTCAAGAAGGGAAGCAAAGGCTAATTCAACGGCTTAGAGCAAAGTCGCGCGAATCATAGCAAATCACCTCAGCGTTATTATCCTTTTCTACAACCGATCAATGTAAGTCAGTTACTTTTTAGATTTGAACGCCTAGACCTATTTGTGACATGTAATTAAGTGGATATGAGAATATGCCTAATCCTTTCGTTTGAATCGGTGCTTGTATATGCATTTGGATCTGATTCTCGATTATGGCCTAGAACTTATTGTGGCTAATTGTCAATGACTATTATTATGGGACTTTTTGCATAAGACTATGCCTATGCCTATGACCATGAACATAAGACTATGCCTATGCCTAAGACTATGAACACAAGACTATTGCCTATGACCATGAACATAAGACTATGCCTATGACTATGAACATAAGACTATTGCCTATGACTAAGATTCATAATTATGAGACCATGACTATGACTATTGTGGTTAATTGCCTAGGACTATTTTGTGTTTAATTGCCTAGGACTATTGTGGTTAATTGCCTATGACTATTATGGTTAGTTGCTTATGCCCATAACATTATAGTTACAAATCATAATTGTATGCCGAACTGGCATTATGTTGGATTAAATCATCTATGTCTCCCTTGATTTTGTTGGATCTCATACTTAGGGTGTAATTTTCTTAGTTTATTCCTGTTCTCTATTATGTACACCAAACCCACTGGATCCATTATCTTTGTATTTGTGTATTTTGGTTCGCTTTTTTTATGCCTATTCTCTTATGTCAATTCTCATGCTTATCCCCTGTTCCTTTTGTTAGTTTCATTTCATGAGTACCTAGAAACTTGTGAAATCATGATATACGTACAGCTACAGCGGGGGAATTTGGGCGTATGTAACAACCCGGAAATCTGAGCCAATTTGAAATTTTTATTTTGGCGATTTTGACGGATTTTGATTATTTAAAATGAATTATTTTAAATAATAATGACGAGAAATTTATTTTGAATAGAATTAGAACGTATATATTTATATAGATTGTCATTAGAATATAAATAATTATTTATAATTATAAAATGAATTGAAAATGGCGCGGTAGTTTGAAATTTCGATTTCAAAATTCAAATGAATGTACCGGGTGCAAAATAAATCGGATTTTAGTGAAACCAAAAATATTAGAATCTAGTTGTGAATATCTTTCCAATGAATCAGAGAAATTGAAATTTCATAGCGGGAATAAAAAGTTCTGCCCAGTTGAAAATTCAGAATAGTCGCTATGGAATTATGGCCCTTAAAAATGGAAATTTTGCAAACGACCTCGGTTTTTGACGGAACCATTTTTGTTGGATCCGTGATGTCAAGTTAGTGCTAGGTTTCAAAATTCGTAATTTTTCCGATCAATATGTGAGCGTGGCAAAGGAAAACGTGTTTTGTCAATTTCGATCGACCTGAAAATGACCATTTTTCGAACGGTCTCGGAATTCGACGTAACTAGTTTTGCTGGGACCGTATCGTCAATACAAAGCTAGAAAATATTTTTCAGGAATTTTTAGGGTCCGTATGATACCCCAGTAAATTGAAATGTACGTTCAAATTCAATATATAGAGTTATATTTTGATTTTGATGGAAACCGATCAAAACGATCGAATCAGCTTACGATACATATCCCATTATGTTCGGAATGGGGGTAATTAGCAAGGGATGACAGTCGGTGGGCTTGATTTCGAGTTTGTATTATAAAGTTACCTTTTTTAAATTTAAAATAATAAAATAAATATATTTATAAATATGGAGAAGACCTAATTCTCGTTCATTAGTTTCCTGGAAGCCCCAAATTGAAAAAAATCGATCCCGCCGCTACCTCCCTCCACCCACCGTCGCTCTTGTCGCCAGCACCTCCCCAAAAACCTCCCCCTCCGTTCGACCTTCCCCCCTCCTCCTACTCTGCCTTCTCTCCTCCTCTATCTTGAACCTTGCGCCAAACAATAAACCCCCATCACCGATCCGCCGCTCGAGGTGGCAGCGCCACCACTCACGAACCCGCGCCCCCTCCCGCTGCGCCGCCACCCTCCGACCATTCCCCTTCCCTCTCTCCATTTCCCCTTCACAACGACGCCAGGGCGAACACCAGAGCTCCTCCCCTCTCTTCTTCTTCAGTCCGACCCCCATTCTTCGCTGAGAGAAATGTGAGTATTTCTTTTTATTTATTTATTTATTTATTTTGTTTTGTTTGTTTTTATTTTAATTTAAAAAGCAAAGAGCTATGATTTTTGTATGGGAAAAGGCGGTGATTTTGAATAGAAAAGTTTACATTTTCAATCATATGAAAGCGAAGATAGAAAGGTTAAAAATAAAATTCTTATATTATAGAAAGGTTAAAAATATAATTTTTATATTATAGAAAGATTAAAAATATAATTTTTATATTATAGAAAGGTTAAAAATATAATTTTTATATTATAGAAAGGTTAAAAATATAATTTTTATACTATAGAAAGGTTAAAAATATAAATTTTATGTATGTAGAGATATAAAATAATAATAATAATTTTTATATATGTAGTGGTTACGGGCAATGTAACTGACAAAAGGCGAGAGCGGCGAAGATTTCCTACATATGAAGAGTCGTGACATTTGGTTTAGCTAGACGGTGAGAACTCCTCACCTTTATTTTAATATCTAGTTTGAAATATATACTAGGATGCAGACGGTGCTTAGCAGCACCCAACACCCGTCGTCCACAGACCATGGATGACTTGTTTGTTAGATTGGTGTGTTGTGAAATTTGATTGATTGACGTGAAATGAAATAAAATATTTTATAGTTAAAAATATAATTTTTAACGTGTATATAAAATAAATATTTATAAACAAATCGGATGATTTGTTTATATACACTGATTTGACTGATATTGATTGGGACGATAAATTTTACACATCGCCCAACTGCATAAATAAAACGTGTGTTTGTTGATTTGAAACCCCACACGGGTATTGGGATGATATTTGACGTACACTAATCCCGATTGTTTAGTGGTATGTCAATCGATGGGTTGACAGACTGTGTAAGCATTAATTATTTATATTTAATGCTTATGCAGTGGTGTGGTGCACTTTGGATGATGGTTGATTATTTATCGTTGCTGTTATGTACATGTGTTGTAGAAAATCCATATAATTAACATTATATGGTAATTGATTGGGCTTCATTCCAATTTAGAAAATAAATTCATGTGTTGAATAGAGGTATAAATTCATGTGTTGAATAGAATAAATATTCATTTGTTGAATAGAATAACGAAGTTATTGAAATATATAAAGCCGTGTTGGTTAGATATGCGCCATTTTGATGCGAACAATATTTATATCGATTATTTTCGTTTTTATAATGATTATAGAAAATGAAGTGATTTCAAAAAATAACGTTTTGAAAATATTATCATTTGTATATCGATGATATGGAATATTCAATTTTGATTCGAAATTGAATATGAAGTTGAAATCAATTTGAAAACGAATTTAAAACGATTTATAAAATACGTTTTAAAAGAAATCAACGATATATATATATATAATACATATATATTATATATAGAATGGCCTGAATAGAACGCGCCGCGCCGCGGCAGTTCGCGAATTTCGACCATTGACTTCGAATGGATATTACGGGAGATCCGACCGTCGGATTCTCCTAAACCGGAACCGTTGGGTTCATATCGAAGAGAGCTTTCTAACGGATATTAGAGATTTGAAATCTAACGGTTGGATTTGGAATTATGCCCAAATCAAATTTAGGAAAGGTCGTTGTAAGTGCAGTTCGATGGCCGTTGATGGAAATCGACTGTACGGGCCTTGATAAAATTATTAAAAATAGCAATAATTTATGTAAAATCATAAGAAATAATTTGTGAACAATTGGGATAAAAAACTCCATATTTGAAAAGATAAAAATAGATTTTTATCGAAATGAACTAGTTTTGAACTAGAATTAAAATCAATTTATTTTTGAAATAAATAAATTGGATTTAAAATGGTTTTAAAAATAACAAAAATTTCCAATAATTGAATTGGAATGGATTTGAATCGAATTTTTTTGGAATATTTTGATGTTGAATTTCATGATGATACAGATATTGTTATGGGAATTTGAAAGATATATTAATATCGTTATTTCCAATATGATATTTGTTGGTCGTAGAATTTGATATTGAATATAAGCCGATATATTTTCTATTCAGAGCCTTGTATTTAATATCAAATGTGATTTGGTTTTTCCGTGAATGGTGTCTTAATTAACACTGTTCTTAAACCCAGTTGAGAAAAAGATTAAATCTTTTTGTTTAGATTTAATGAAGTGTACCAATTAAATGGAATTTAATTAGAATTGAATTTGAATTGATTTTTGGGTTTATCGTGAACGGTGTTTTAAATAACACTTGTTCTTTAACCCGATAATTAATGGAATGTGATTTTGGGTTTATAGTGAATCGTGTTTTAAATGACATTGGTTCTTTAACCCAGTTAAAGACAGGATTTTGATTTCTGTGAAGATTAAAACTAAGTGGGGTTTTAATGAATCTTTAATTAGATTGAAAAGGTCGAGAATGGAGTATCACCAATTTTGCTCCAGGCGATAGTTAAATCTTTAGTTAGATTTGAACGTGAAATGGTAATTGAATTTACCGATAACACCGTGGTGTTAGATATGAAGTATGGCTAGTTTTACTTCATGGGATGAATAGGTTGGGATTGGGAAATAAAATAAATGATTACTTCGGTGTGGTTCGTTAATCCCGACTAGTTTGAATTGATATTCAAAGAAGATTGAAGAATAAATTTAAAGAATTTATCTTTGATAAAATTAATGGGAACCTTTCCCAAAGTGTAAGAATATCTGAATAAAAGAATATTCTGAATTGGAATGAGGCGTTTGTTGTGTTTGTGTAACACTTGTTTATTATATACGCGAGTTATTCAGAAAGACCGAGTTTATCCCATTCTGAATAACTGATTCGACGTGGTGTCGAGGATGAAGACGGTCGTTGAAGACTGGAGGTCTTCACATCGTTTGGGTGATTACTGATGATCTTGATTGGGCTGTACACCCAAGAGGAGGGAATCAGTTGGTGATTGTCCAGACGTATTTGGAGATCGATGGATATGCGAGGTACAAGGTGCCTACGGTTTCGTTCAGATCCAGAACGGACTTGTAAATGGACTGTGTGTCTGACAGTGGATTTTATTCTGTGTGATTGATTTCTATTAAATATATATCTGTTTGGCGGTGAAGAATTTATTCTCTTGCTTAACGCCCTTCTCTGAGACGTACGAGCTCAGGGGTTATATATTGATGGATATCAATCGCATGGAGTGAATTGCCTGTATGGCATGCCTATGTGGCAATATGATCAAGGCTTCTATTGAAAAGCAGAGTCTTATGGTTGATGATCAAAGCACGGCCTGTGTGGCATAGCTTTGTATAGCGTTGATTCGCGAGCCTCACAAATCAGTTGTGAACCAGAAATGGGAGAAGGACCCAGGAAGGGCATGCATTTCTTTCTAGCTAGTGGTGGTGTCAGTGCTTAAACTGGCTGACATGTATATACTTTTCACCTGTGTGGTTGTTGCTGTTGGGAGGCAGCTAGGATATATCAGTCGATCAAGGACCGATGGAGTCATTGGACTCATTTACGCCCCAAAGGGCGGGGAAACGCAGTGTTCAGGCATTTTAATCCACATCGATGGACCGACCCTGTGGCTTCAAGGCTTGCCTGCGCGCTTGCCTGAGGCTCGGGATAGACAGTCTCGAATCGGTAGAGGACGATCCCTGGCCTCGGTTCACAGATGGAAATCCAACTTCCAAATACGTGATTTGGCTGTTTTAATTGTAGAACTAGTATGGCGACATGATATATGGTACCCATGTCGTCTATGATTGATACTTATGATTGAAATTGTTTTAAACACTATACACTTATTATAGTATCAAATGACTTGTTTTAAATGTATCAAGCATGCTTTGGCTATTATAAGGGAAAACCCTATCCTCCGGTTTGTGTTGCATTGTGTGATGGGACCTGGGTCTTAAAATACTTTCATTGTTCTTTATTTAGCATCGTGCTGTTATTTTATGCACTGGTATTCTTGGGTGGAAACTCGTTCCGTGTTATACGGCGTGGTCCCTTGACTTACCTAACTTTAAAATAAAGATTAATAACTGTTTTAATTCTCACACCAGTCCCATGACTGACCTGGAGTTTATTGTTTTAACCTAAACTCTGGGTGCCCTTATTTTAACACGGGCATCTAGTAGTTTTGGTTTTGCAGATTTATATTCACAGGATCCTGATTTACAGCTAGAACGATACTCGGAAAGCTCTGTATCTGTGTATTACTTCTAGTTGTGTTTTGTATTGTTTTTCTGCTGCTATGTAATTTATTGTAATCTCTGATATTTATCGAATGTGTAATATTGATTTATACTCTGTATATTCTTGTATTCTGATGAATTGTTGTAATAAGCAATGAAATGTTCTTCTGTTTGTGTTCTGATGTGGCTTGTTCTCAATTCAATCCGTGCTTTCCTTACCGGGGAAGTTCGGGTCGTTTCAGTTTGGTATCAGAGCTTTGGTTTACAAAGCTCAGAGGACAAGACACATAAGAACCAAATGAGATAATTCATCAGATATTGGATTAGTAATATCCAATTAGAATGACTCGTTAGAGATAGGATCAGTAGTATCCTAGAACGAGTGTGAAGAGTATATTTTTCAAATGAAAACAAGTTTTATTTTAAAATTTTAAACCGGTTTATACGTATTTGAATATTTATTTTATATTGAATTTGGACAATCCAATATATAAAGATTTTGCATATGCGCCTTGCAAACGTATATTCGAAGTTTTAATATACTGGATAGATATAGAATCACACTCTAGTCGCCCAGAGATGATGTTGATAATGACCATGGCATCATCAATATTTATGTTCGGGTTTCGAAAGTGGGATTTCTATATGATTCCAATTGACTGGTGTGAGAACCAAAATTAGATAGGGTCTATTGTTGTGATTTGGCATCAAAAACATGATTTTTTGTCTATGTAGCAAAATTATGAATTTGAAACATTAATTCACTAATTGATTGATGGTTGTGTAGTTTGATTATTGGTTAATTAATTAAAATTTGGACCATTTAACCAAATTGTAGTCAAATAGTGAATTGCATTGAAAATTTGTCGCATTTGTATACATATACATGTACTTATATTGAACAGGTCATAGCAAGGAGGCTAGAGCAGAAGAATAAAATTGTTTGCCCGACAAATAGGTACATGTTTACAAATTTATTGGGTTTGGATGATTTTATGAGCCGATTGGCTAGCCGCTTGGTTGTTTCTTTTTCTTTTCGGATTGATGAGGGCCATTGGAGGGTATTTGAAATATCCCGAAGTCCCGGTGTAGGGGAGGTTATGGCGAAATTTTTCGAAAATTTAGGGTGTTAGCCAAATTTGTTGAAAAATTTGAAAAGTTCTTAGAAACTGAAAATTTGAAGAACTTAAGCCGTAATGAAAATACTGGAAGTTGAGTTGATTTGTAAAACAACTTTCAGCTTCGTTCCTTTTTGGGGACGAAAATTTTTAAGTGGGGGAGATTGTAACAATCCAGAAATCTAAGCCAATTTGAAATTTTTATTTTGGCGATTTTGACGGATTTTGATTATTTAAAATGAATTATTTTAAATAATAACGATGAGAAATTTATTTTGAATAGAATTAGAACGTATATATTTATATAGATCGTCGTTAGAATATAAATAATTATTTATAATTTTAAAAGGAATTGAAAATGGCGCGGTAGTTTGAAATTTCGATTTCAAAATTCAAATGAATGTACCGGGTGCAAAATAAACCAGATTTTAGTGAAACCAAAAATATTAGAATCTAGTTTTGAATATCTTTCCAACGAATCAGAGAAATTGAAATTTCATAGCGGGAATAAAAAGTTATGCCCAGTTGAAAATTCAGAATAGTCGCTAAGGAATTCTGGCCCTTAAAAATGGAAATTTTGCAAACGACCTCGGTTTTCGACGAAACCACTTTTGTTGGATCCGTGATGTGAAGTTAGTGATAGATTTCAAAATTCATTATTTTTTGAATCAATATGTGAGCGTGGCAAAGGAAAATGTGTTTTGTCAATTTCGATCGACCTGAAAATGACCATTTTTCAAACGATCTCGGAATTCGACGAAACTAGTTTTGTTGGGACCGTATCGTCAATACGAAGCTAGAAAATATTTTTCAGGAATTTTTTGGAGTTCGTATGCGACCCCAGTAAATTGAAATGTCCGTTCAAATTCAATATATAGAGTTATATTTTGATTTTGACGGAAACCGATCGAATCGATCGAATTAGCTTACGATACATATCCCATTGTGTTCGGAATTAGGGTAACTAGTTAGGGACGACAGTCAGTGGGCTTGATTTCGGGTTCGTATTATAAAGTTACCTTTTTGAAATTTAAAATAATAAAATAAATATATTTATAAATATGGAGAAGCCTTAATTCTCGTTCATTATTTTCCTGGAAGCCCCAAATTGAAAAAAATCGATCCCGCCGTTGCCTCCCTCCACCCACCGTCGCTCTTGTCGTCGGCGCCTCCCCAAACACCTCCCCCTCCGTTCGACCTTCCCCCCTCCTCCTCCTCCGCCTTCTCTCCTCCTCTGTCTTGAACCTCACGCCAAACCCTAAACCACCATCACCGATCCTCCGCCCAAGGTGGCAGCGCCACCACCCACGAACCCGCGCCCCCTCCCCCTGCTCCACCACCCTCCGACCATTCCCCTTCCCTCTCTCCATTTCCCCTTCACAACGACACCACGGAGAACACCAGAGCTCCTCCTCCCATCTCTTCTTCTTCAGTCCGACCCCCTTCTTCCCTGAGAGAAATGTGAGTATTTCTTTTTATTTATTTATTTTGTTTTGTTTGTTTTTATTTTAATTTAAAAAGCAAAGAGCTATGATTTTTGTATGGGAAAAGGCGGTGATTTTGAATAGAAAAATTTACATTTTCAATCATATGAAAGCGAAGATAGAAAGGTTAAAAATATAATTTTTATATTATAGAAAGGTTAAAAATATAATTTTTATATTATAGAAAGGTTAAAAATATAATTTTTATATTATAGAAATGTTAAAAATATAATTTTTATATTATAGAAAGGTTAAATATATAATTTTTATATTATAGAAAGGTTAAAAATATAATTTTTATGTATGTAGAGATATAAAATAATAATAATAATAATTTTTATATATGTTGTGGTTACGGGCAATGTAATTGACAAAAGGCGAGAGCGGCGAAGATTTCCTACATATGAAGAGTCCTGGCGTTTGGTTTAGCTAGTAGGTGAGAACTCCTCACCTTTATTTTAATTTCTGGTTTGAAATATATACTAGGATGCAGACGGTGCTTAGCAGCACCCAACACCCGTCGTCCACAGACCATGGATGACTTGTTTATTTGATTAGTGTGTTGTGAAATTTGATTGTGTGATGTGAAATGAAATAAAATATTTTATAGTGGAAAATATTTTATAGTTAAAAATATAATTTTTAATGTGTATATAAAATAAATATTTATAAACAAATCGGACGATTTGTTTATATACACTGATTTGACTGATATTGATTGGGACGATAAATTTCACACATCGCCCAACTACACAAATAAAATGTGTGTTTGTTGATTTGAAACCCCACACGGGTATTGGGATGATATTTGACGTACACTAATCCCGATTGTTTAGGGTATGTCAATCGATGGGTTGACAGACTGTGTAAGCGTTAATTATTTATATTTAATGCTTATGTAGTGGTGTGGTGCACTTTGGATGATGGTTGATTATTTATCGTTGTTGTTATGTAATTGTGTTGTAGATAATCCATATAATTAACATTATATCGTAATTGATTGGGCCTCATTCCAATTTAGAAAATAAATTCATGTGTTGAATAGAAAATAAATTCATGAGTTGAATTGATAATAAATTCATGTGTTGAATAGAATAAATATTCATGTGTTGAATAGAGGTATAAATTCATGTGTCGAATAGAATAAATATTCATTTGTTGAATAGAATAACGAAGTTATAAAAATATATAAAGCTGTGTTGGTTAGATATGCGCCATTTTGACGAGAACGATATTTATATCGATTATATTCGTTTTTATAATGATTATAGAAAACGAAGTGATTTCAAAATATAACATTTTGAAAATATTATCATTTGTATATTGATGATGTGGAATATTCAATTTTGATTCGAAATTGAATATGAAGTTGAAATCGTTTTGTAAACGAATTTAAAATGATTTATAAAATACGTTTTAAAAGGAAATCGACGATATATATATATATATAATATATATATTATATATATAGAATGGACTGAATAGAACGCGCCACGCCGCGGCAGTTCGCGAATTTCGACCATTGAGTTCGAATGGATATTATGAGAGATCCGACCATCGGATTCTCCTAAAACCGGAACCGTTAGGTTCGTAATGAAAAGAGCTTTCTAACGGATATTTGAGATTTGAAATCTAATGGTTGGATTTGGAATTATGTCCAAATCAAATTTGGAAAAGGTCGCTGTAAGTGCAGTTCGATGGCCGTTGATGGAAATAGACTATACGGGCCTTGATAAAATTATTAAAAATAGTAATAATTTGTGTAAAATCATAAGAAATAATTTGTGAAGAATTAGGATGAAAAACTCCATATTTGAAAAGACAAAAATAGATTTTTATCGAAATGAACTAGTTTTGAACTAGAATTAAAATCAATGTATTTTTGAAATAAATAAATTAGATTTAAAATGGTTTTGAAAATAACCAGAATTTCCAATAATTGAATTGGAATGGATTTGAATCGAAATTGTCTTTGGAATATTTCGATGTTGGATTTCGTGATGATACAGATATTGTTATGGGAATTTGAAAGATATATTAATATCGTTATTTCCAGTAAGATATTTGTTGGTCGTAGAATTTGATATTGAATATAAGCCGATATATTTTCTATTTAGAGCCTTGTATTTAATATCAAATGTGATTTGGGTTTGCCGTGAATGGTGTCTTCATTAACACTGTTCTTAAACCCAGTTGAGAAAAAGATTAAATCTTTTTGTTTAGATTTAATGAAGTATACCAATTAAATGGAATTTAATTGGAATTGAATTTGAATTGATTTTTGGGTTTATTTTCGAACGGTGTTTTAAATAACACTTGTTCTTTAACCCGATAATTAATGGAATGTGATTTTGGGTTTATAGTGAATCGTGTTTTAAATGACATTGGTTCTTTAACCCAGTTAAAGACAGGATATTGATTTTTGTGAAGATTAAAACTAAGTGGGGTTTTAATGAATCTTTAACTAGATTGAAAAGGTCGAGAATGGAGTATCACCGGTTTTGCTCCAGGCGATAGTTAAATCTTTAATTAGATTTGAACGTGAAATGGTAATTGAATTTACCGATAATATTGTGGTGTTAGATATGAAGTATGACCAGTTTTACTTCATGGGATGAATAGGTTGGGATTGGGAAATAAAATAAACGATTACTTCAGTGTGGTTCGCTAATCCCGACTAGTTTGAATTGATATTCAAAGAAGATTGAAGAATAAATTTAAAAATTTATCTTTGATAAAATTAATGGGAACCTTTCCCAAAGTGTAAGAATATTTGAATAAAAGAATGTTCTGAATTGGAATGAGGCGTATATTTTGTTTGTATAACACTTGTTTATTATATACACGAGTTACTCAGAATGACCGGGTTTATCCCATTCTGAATAACTGATTCGACGTGGTGTCGAGGATGAAGACGGTGGTTGAAGACCAGAGGTCTTCACATCATTTGGGTGATTACTAATGATCTTGATTGGGTTGTATACCCAAGAGGAGGGAATCAGTTGGTGATCGTCCAGACGTATTTGGATCGATGGATATGCGAGGTACAAGGTGCCTCCAGTTTCGTTCAGACCCAGAACGGACTTGTAAATGGACTGTGTGTCTGACATTGGATTTTATTCTGTGTGATTGATTTCTATTAAATATATATTTGTTTGGCGGTGGAGAATTTATTCTCTTGCTTAACGCCCTTCTCTGAGACGTACGAGCTCAGGGGTTATATATTGATGGATATTAATCGCATGGAGGGAATTGCCTGTGTGGCATGCCTAAGTGGCAATATGATCAAGGCTTCTGTTGAAAAGCAGAGTCTTGTGGTTGATGATCAAAGCACGGCCTGTGTGGCATAGCTTTGTGTAGCGTTGATTCGCGAGCCTCACACCCCGGTTGTGAACCAGAAACGGGAGAAGGATCCAGGGAGGGCATGCGTTTCTTTCTAGCTAGTGGTGGTGTCAGTGCTTAAACTGGCTGACATTTATATACTTTTCACCTGTGTGGTTGTTGCTGTTGCGAGGCGCCTCGGATATATCGGTCGATCCAGGACGGATGGAGTCATTAGACTCATTTACGCCCCAAAGGGCGGGGAAACGCAGTGTTCAGGCATTTTAATCCACATCGGTGGACCGGCCCTGTGGCTCCAAGGCTTGCCTGCACGCTTGCCTGAGGCTTGGGCTAGACAGTCTCGAATCGGTAGAGGACGATCCCTGGCCTCAGTTCACAGATGGAAATCCAACTTCCAAATACATGATTTGGCGGTTTTAATTGTAGAACTAGTATGGCGACATGATATATGGTACCCATGCCGTCTATGATTGATACTTATGATTGAATTTTTTTTAAACACTATACACTTATTATAGTATCAAATGACTTGTTTTAAACGTATCAAGCATGCTTTGGCTATTATAAGGGAAAACCCTATCCTCCGGTTTGTGTTGCATTGTGTGATGGGACCTGGGTCTTATAATAGCTTCATTGTTCTTTATTTAGCATCGCGTTGTTGTTTTATGCACTGGTATTCTTGGGAGGAAACCCGTTCGGTGTTATACGGCGTGGTCCCTTGACTTACCTAACTTTAAAATAAAGATTAATAACTGTTTTAGTTCTCACACTAGTCCCATAACTGATCTGGAGTTTATTGTTTTAACCTAAACTCTGGGTGCCCTTATTTTGACACAGGCAGCTAAAAGTTTTGGTTTTGCAGATTTATATTCACAGGATCCTGATTTACAGCTGGAACGATACTCGGGAAGCTCTGTATCTGTGTATTACTTCTAGTTGTGTTTTGTATCGTTTTTCCGCTGCTATGTAATTTATTATAATCTCTGATATTTATCGAATGTGTAATATTGATTTATACTCTGTATATTCTTGTATTCTGATGAATTGTTGTAATAAGCAATGAAATGTTCTTCTGTTTGTGTTCTAATGTGGCTTGTTCTCAATTCAATCCGTGCTTTCCTTACCGGGGAAGTTGGGTCGATTTAGCATAGCTTAATTAAGATGATTTGGCATAACAAATATGTTAGCATAATCTGAATTGGCTATAATTGTAAATATTACATGCATATTAGACTTGGGCGCAAAATGGTAAATTGTTAATTGACCGCGAAGTATGTAATTGGCATGTAAGCCAAGTTTGGATATAAACTATAAACTAGAATATTAAATCTAGTTTTGACATGAACTGATCTAATTTGGCATAAACTGCAAGTTGGGTTAATTGGTAGGTAAATCAAGATTTGGGCCTAGAATATAGGTATGTTAGTGGGCATGACAAATAAATATGATATAGGCCAAATTTGTTTAAAAGAGCCGTTAGCAATTTACATATAGACAAAAAGGATAAATATGTAAATCTAGGAAAGACGAATATGCCTAACCCGAGGTTAGATTCAGTTACGGTATAAGACTGCCTGGAACCGCTCGGCAAATCCAGCAACCGTAACAATACCTATCTAATGTGGCTGGTTAGAGCATTGAGCCCAAAAAGGACCCGAGGTTAGACTGATCTGCGGTGTAAATCTGCCCGGAACCGACCGGCACATCCAGTGACCGCAACAATATCTGTCTAATGTGAGTGGTTGGTGCTTTTAATGAATAATTTAAAGCTAAGAAACAGTTAAGCTAGAACGGGAGGGTTAAGTCCATAGGAACACTTAACCAATTTAACATGTTAACTAGACTAGAAGGTAGGGTTAAGTAAAATACACTTAGCCAATTTAACATGTTAACTAGACTAGAAGGTAGGGTTAAGTAAAATACACTTAACCAATACAAGATGAAGGGGTAGGGTTAAGTAATAAGAAATTCTTAACCAATATAACTTGATTTGTGGTAGGGTTAAGTCAACATGAACTACTGATAACACTTAACCAGTTTAACATGACAAATGAATGTGTTAAGTTAACTTGAATTGACTAATGACACTTAACCAATCCAACTTGACGAGAAAAAGAACTAAGTAGTAAACCTTAGTTAAGAGGACTAAGTTGTAAACCTTAGTTAAGAAAACAATGATTCAGGAACTAAGTAGTAAACCTAAGTTAAGGGAACTAAGTAGTACACCGTAGTAGAACACGAGAAGGAGCGAACGTCCATCTGATCTTAAAGAAGGCTCCAACAAACTGGGTTACGAAGCACACGGCTTCGAGGGGACGTGAGGATACTCTTGGTATTCCTCTATGAGGCTGCAGATGATCTGCCTGGGCTCACAGAGGTTAAGGTCTGCGTTAGAAGAACCAACGGTATGCCTTGGTTGCAATATAAGGCAACCTAAAGACTAGGATGGACCAGCGTGATTCGGCGAGACCAGTAGCCCTGTGATAGCAACTCGTCGTCTACCTACCATCTTGAGTCAGTCGAGATACATACAACGGAAAGGCGGAGAACTCCAAAGGAACATATACTTGCTATCTAGTTATGGGTGCGGATGGCCATAGGTTAGTGGGGCATAGAGGGCCTGCGTATAGTTCTCATTTTTCAAGGTGTGCCTTTCATTAGTTGAGGGAGGGGTCAGGTGGGACCATAGCCATTGGAAAAAAAGACCTTAGCATCTACATCGGCAGATATCTGAAAGCTCCCGACCGAGTTCCGTGTTTCTTGATTTGCCCTGCCACGAGACTCGGGTCGAACATACGGAGGATATGTGCATCTTGACAGCGATAATGATTCGCGACACATACGTGGGAAAAGTCTAGGAACATATGCCGCTCTAGGTAGTGTGTCCTAGACTAGGGGGCATTCGGTAGGTAGCATAATCCCTAGGTTGGACCTAGGTCGCGTAAACCCTAAAATCCGAGAAACGTTCAATAGGTAGCATAATCTCTAGGTTGGACCTAGGTCGTGTAAACCCTAAAATCCGAGAAACGTTCAATAGGTAGCATAAACCCCAGTAGCCCTGGGTAGCAAAAACCCTGGTTGGATCTAGAATGCGCTCGATAGAAAACCCTAGGTTAGACCTAGGTAATAAATAATATATGTACACCTGAAACAACCACAATTGCAGGGATTGGGATCACGTATCTGTTCTTATCAGTTTGTACAGATTACTAGTTAGGTGGCGCAGGGATATAGAAATTAGAGTAACAAGGTAGTGGCGAAGCAGAGAAAAGCATCCAGTTTATCTTACCTTATCATATCTTGTGCTAAACTTATGATTTCCGTCATCATGGTGGAGTCTTGTATTCAGTTAATTCATGCCATGTCGCTTTTTACCTGTTCACATGCTGAAAGTTACTGAACTTACCAAACATTATGTCTGACTCTGTTTTCTTTTGCTTTCTTGTCTTCCGTCCCCCCCCCCCCCCCCCCAGGTTCGCAGGGAGGGAATATTACTACTTAGCCCAGTTTTTTTCCAGGCTGAAGATTAGTCGAAGTTTTGCTTGGATTCTCTTTTCCATTGCTATGGCTGGCTCACGCTACATTGGGGAATATAAATGTTATTTTATGCTTCTTTATTTTGTAAGACAGATATTTTGGTATTGGAAAATAATTGTTGTACAAACTATTTGATCAATAAAGTAAAGTTCTATTTTTCGCTGTTTTAATTTTGTCTGTCTTGTAATTTATTTGTATCTTTTACCTATAACTCTCCACCAAAGTTAAGGCATTCCCTTTGTGAGTGACCTTAACGGATGTGGGGTATTACATTCATCTTTTATCCAATTTACATATTTACCATTCATGTCCAAGTCTAGATTTTTGCATGCCAATTATCCATAATTGTAGTCAATTCAAGTTATGACCAATATACTTGTTATGTCCAAGATTACTCCAATAAGTTATACCCAATTCCCCGTGTTACAACCACACTACAACAAGATTCAACAAGGTTTCCAAATTCCAAGTATTCATAAAATAAAACGGAACGAGGATAGAGAAGAAACACAAGAATTGACATAAGGGAAAATAGGCATGTAAAGGTGTACCAAAAACACAAGAATCATGGTTCCAATAGGCATGTTGTACATTAACAACGAGTATGAGCAAACTAAGGAAAATACATCATAGGTATACAGATTCGATAGGATTGAACATAAAGAAATTACTAATTTGATGTACAACATGATAGGTTCAATCACAACAGTCTCATAGGCATAGGTAATTTCAGATTTACCAAAAGAACAAGCATGAATCAGAATTGATTATCTTACAATTAGGCATAGTTCTAGATTCGATTCGTTACAGTTATGATTTCTATTATGTGTTCAAATCTAAATAATAATTGAACTTACAGCGATAGGTTTAGAAAAAGAGAATTAGTTGATGTTGTAGCGATTCTAATCTTTCTTTGTTGATTGAAGTAGTAAACCTTTTCTTCAATTTGAAGCTCTCTAATTTGATTTCTAGTTTGGAGAAGAAGGAGGCTAGGCTAGTTTAGAGATGGACAACATGGAGGCACTATAGAATAGGGTTATGAGGTTAGGGTTAAGTTTAGATATGTGTTTATAGATGTGTTAGACAAACTATGGCCTTTAGATTATCATAGGAGTCATCAGAGCCATCCGAACCAAAGAGACACGTCACCCAGCCAACCACAGTGCGACTTATAAGCCCTAATCCTTCAGAATTCGTCACCCGAATCTGGGAAGATAGGGGTCGACACCCCTATAGGGGGGTCGACACCCTCAGGCAGGATTTTTCCCTCTCTTCTTTTATTGGTTGATTTTCAAAATTTGAATTTGTTTTCTGATTTTTAATTATTATTTAATTTAATTTTGCTTTGAACTGAAATTTTCTAAGCTTCATAACTTCCTCATACGGAGTCCGATTTACACAAACTCGGACTCTATTCCAACCAAAATTTCGAGACGAACGCAATGGCGCTACCCATTTTACTTAATTCCCACTTTTAAAATTAAGTATTCTTTAATTCGTTATTTTAATATTCATAGAAAATACGGGGTGTTACATTCTCCCCTCCTTAAAGGATTTCGTCCCCGAAATCTCTAAGTTAAGAAGAATGTATCCTAACATCTAACATCCATCTACTCAACCATCAATCACAGGCATGCATAGTCCTAAAAAAAATATTTCTAATGATTTCATGATCATATGCATAGTGTGTGTATATGTCCTTATCTAATGCAAAATCAGGTGGTCTACTGATTCACTTGACCTCCTTAATGCGAATTATGTCTGTGCCATGAGTCCATCATGTATGCAATTATTCCTAATCGTACTTTATAACTTCTACATGAGTGCACAATCATTAATACAAATGCAACATCCATATGATAAGACATCAAGTTTCAATCCATTTACAAATGCATATATGCATATACAATATGAAAGTGACTGAGTCGATCTAGTACCTAATGTGTGTGTATATGCATCCACGGGCAACTACTAGCAACCACTTGCAACCATCAATCATAAGATATTCCAAATACATGTTTACATTCGTTGGTTTCTACTTATGGATCAAGAATAGGACCGAGGAGACATACTTAAAAGATAGATACAAGCATGCATAAACTTATTAAAAGGAGATCAAGGATGTACCCTCAAAAAGAAAAGAGTAGGCTGCACGTGTCTTGTCTTCAGTCTCCTAAGTCGCGTCTTCTTCAGTGCCACTCCATTGTACTTTAACTAGCTTGACCTCATGATTGCGTAGCTTCTTAACTTCTGTTCCCAAGATACGAGTTGGACTCTTCTCACCATCGCTCCTCATTCCACTTCTACTTCTTCTAGTATGCTCGGCTCCACCACTTCCACAGACTCATGTGAGCACTTCCGTAGATGAGAAACATGAAAAACATTATGAACTCCAGCCAATCTTTTAGGCAACTCTACACTATAAGCCATCGTTCCAATCCTCTCAATGATAGGAAATGGTCCTACAAATCTTGGTGCCAATTTTCCTACAGATCCAAAGCGAACGACATTCTTCAAAGAAGATACTTTAAGGAAAACCTTGTATCCAACCTCAAACTAAAGGTCGATCCTTCTTTTATCCGCGTAGGACTTCTGTCTATCTTGTGCGGTCTTCATTCGTCTTCATATTAGGTCCACCTTCTCCGAAGTCTCTCTGATCATGTCGGGCACAAGTACGAGCTTGTCTGTAGATTCCTACCAACAAGTTGGTGATCGGCATGGTCTTCCATATAAAGCCTCAAAGGGTGCCATGCCTATGGTGGCTTGGTAGCTATTATTGTAGGCGAACTCCACCAAAGGAAGATGATCTTCCCACGTTCCACCAAAATCCAAAATGCACAATCTCAAAAGATCTTCAAATACTTTGTTCACCCTTTCAGTCTGACCATCAGTTTGAGGGTGATAGGCAGTGCTTAAGCATAGTTGTGTGCCTACAGCCTCTTGCAAACTCTTCTAAAACCCACTCGTAAATATTGGATCTCAATCACTTATTATGCTAGAGGGTATCCCATGCATTCGAACTACTTCTTTAAGATAAATGGATGCTAATGATGAGGCAGTCCTCCTACTTTTAACAAGTATAAAGTGAGCGCTTTTAGTGAGCGTGTCAACTATTACCGAAATACTTGTATTGCCCCTTCTTGACCTAGGCAACCCATCTATAAAGTCCATCGAAATGCTATCTCATTTCCACTGTGGGACCTCTAGAGGATGAAGTAGACCACCAGGCTTCTTCTGCTCCACCTTGACTTGCTGGCATATTAAGCACTTCGAGATGAATTCAGCTACATCCTTCTTCATGCCATTCCAAAAGGAAACCCTTTTATGTCTTTATACATCTTGTCTCCACCTGGGTGTATGGTCAACTTGGAATGGTGTGCTTCTTTAAGAACTGTCTTCACCAAATCCCTTGTTTGTGGGACACATAGTCTTCCACCCCGTCTCAACCAACCCTTGTCATCTATGGAGTATCTATCGAGGTGACTAGAAGTCTCACCTCTAATTAACTTATCCATCACATCAACAATCTGAGGGTCTTCACGTTGCGCGGCTCCTATTGAGTCCAAAAGCGTAGGCCACACCTCTAGCGATACTAACTAACTAAGTACAAACTCAAAGGAGGGTCTAAAGTCAAAGGTTGCTATGTACTCCAAGTTTTTCCTTTCTACAAAGAGAGGACTTAAGGTTAGCCTCTTCATACTTAAGGCGTCTGCAACCACATTACCCTTGCCAGGAGTATAAGCAATCTCAAAATCGTATGAGGCAAGAAATTCCATCCACCTTTGCTATCTTAAGTTAAGATCTTTCTGTGAGAAAAGTTATTTTAATGATTTAAGGTCTGTAAACAATTCAAATGTTTCTGCTAGTAGGTAATGACGCCATGACTTAAGAGCGAAAACAATGGCAGCTAGTTCTAAATCATGAGTTGGCTAGTTCTTTTCATGTACCTTCAATTGCCTTCATTCATAACAAACTACCTTACCTTATTGCATCAAGACAACGCCTAACCCCGTGCCGCATGCGTCTGTGTATACTGTAAACATCTTACTTCCATCAGGCAATGCCAGAACTAGAGCTGTTGTTAGAGCCCCCTTCAATCGTTGGAAAGCAACATCACAATTCAAATCCCAAGCAAAAGTTAGGTTCTTCTTCGTCAATCTAGCAAGTGGGGATGAGATCTTCGCAAAGTCTTTAATGAACTTTCTGTAATAGCTCGCTAGTCCGAGAAAACTTCGTACTTCGGTTGCATTCCTTGGAATCTTCCAATCTTGCACCACCACTACTTTTGCGGGATCCACAGCTATCCCTTCTTTGGACACCACATGTCCAAGAAACCTTACTTCTTCTCTCCAAAAATGGCATTTGGAGAATTTTGCTTTAAGCCGATGTGCTCGAAGAGTATCCATAACTTCCCTTAAATGCAAAGCATGTTCTTCCTCACTTTTTGAGAAAATCAAAATGTCGTCCATGAAGACTACTACAAATTTATTAAGGAACTCCCTAAACATCCTACTCATCAAGTCTACGAAATAGGCGGGTGCATTTGTCAAACCGAAAGGCATGACAAGCCATTCGAAGAAACCATCCGGAGTCCTGAATGCAGTCTTATCTATGTTGTCTTCAACCACTCTTAGCTGATGAAATCCGGTAGCTAGATCTAGTTGGGAGAAAACTGATGCATCTACGAGCTGGTCGAACAAGTCGTCTGTTCTTGGAAGTGGGTGCCTATTCTTCTTGGTCAGCTTGTTTAGCTCCCAATAATCCATACATAGGCGAAGTGAACCATCCGCTTTGGTTGCAAACACTACTAGAGCAACCTATTCAGAAATACTCCGCCTTATGAATACCTTTTCGAGCAACTCTCTAACTTGATTGTTGAGCTCCTTCCTTTCCCTTGGAGCCATATGTCTAACGGGTAAAGCAACTGGTTTTGCATTATCAACTAGGTATATGCGGAAATCTATCTCTCGCTTTGGAGGTAAACCCTTCACTTCTTCAAAGACATCCGATTACTCACGGACTACTCTAACAGATTGCAAATTTTCAACAAACGCATCTAGAGATTCTAGGTAGCTAAGAATAACAAAATTCATAGGATTACAAGAGATTTCGAGAGTATTACCGAGGCGAGTCAAGTGCCAAACCACTCTCTTTTCACAATCGAGGATGGCACCATTACTGGATAACTAATCCATGCCTAGAACTAACCCATAGCCCGTGAAACCCAAAACATAAGCATTGCATCTAAACCCAGCGCTTAGTATAGAAATTTCCAAATCCAAACAAATCATTGATAAATAAGCCGAACCCCGAATTGGATTTGAAACAACCATGGGATCCTCTACTATACTGGTATCTAGGCGCAGAGATTGAACAAAAGCAGTAGATATAAAAGAGTGCGATGTGCCAAAATCTAAAAGAGTATGAACAGGATGATTAGAAAGATAAACTAAACTCTCAACAGAAATATTTCTACCTCTTGCTTGCGTAGGTGATGTGAAAGTGTCAATCTGCCCTCCAGAATTAGATCCTGTCCTCTGCCCTTGCCCTTGCCTTCTTGGGCAATCCTTAGCCATATTTCCTGCCTCGCCACACTAAAAGCAACCACCCATCTTCCTCTTCTTCTTTCTGCATTCCTTAATCAGACATCCAGGTATGCCACAAAAATCACACT
Source organism: Allium sativum (assembly GCA_030737875.1). NCBI lineage: Eukaryota > Viridiplantae > Streptophyta > Magnoliopsida > Asparagales > Amaryllidaceae > Allium > Allium sativum. The sequence continues at coordinate 395,810,166 of CM060910.1, forward strand.
TCCTCTTGTCATGGGGTTTGTTATTCTTTCCACCCTTCTTATAATCCATCTTCTTATTCTGCGATTCCTCCACTTTCTTGTTTAGAGGTTCTTCCATCTTCACCTCTTTCTTCTCGCCCTTGCTTTCCTCATGTTACAGTGCCATGTCCACCAGTCTCTCATAAGTCGCGCCCATAGGTATATGGGACATAGCTAGGTCGTGCAGTGGCTCATTTAACCCTTTAGCGAAACGGAGAGCCTTTTTATGTGGAGTGTTTACCAATTCAAGTCCGAATGTAGCCAAATGATTGAACCTATTGACGTATTACTTAACCAATAGGCTTCCCTGTTTGAGTGCTAAGAACTTATCCATCTGTAGGCTTTGTTCATCTTGCGAGAGGAACTTCATCCCAAACCTCATTCTGAAGTCCTCCCAAGTATCAATTGGTCTCTCAGCATTAGTAATTTCCCACTAGAAAGAGGCTTCGTCCTTAAGTAACCATAAAAACCAGTTGTATCTTTCGCCTATCATCCACTTTGAAGATAACAAACAGATCTTCTGTTTCCTTGAGCCAGTTTCTTACTTCCATGAATGATTCAGTCCCATTAAAGTTCTTCCCGCCCATAGCTCGAAAGTCCCTACATATCTTTGAGAAAGCACTCGGACGTGAAGGAGGAGGAGGAATGGTGTCCGCAGCTAGGGGAGGAGGAGGAGCAACATCTGCGACTGGGGGATGGGAGCATCCGCTTGTCCTTCGGTGGGGGCCGTAGCCTCTAAATACCGATGGAACCAGGCGAGTACTTGAACTCCCTCTGGAAGATTAAGATCCCCAGACATGCTGAAACGAAAAGAAAAAGATTCAAAACAAAGGATAGAAAGATAGTGCATATGGCTTTGGGGAATATGCCTTTAAAATAAAACAACACTTTTCATGAAAATGCTTCTTAAAAACTTCTTTTTGAAAAATAGTTTTCAAAAACTTTTATCTGATCTGGTAACCATCAGCTCTGATACCAAGTGTAACACCCCACCTCCATTAAAGTCACTCACAAAGGGAATGCATTAACTTTGGTGAAGCATTATAGGTAAAAGATACAGATAATTTACAAGACAGACATACAAATAGCGGAAAAGCTGAAATCATTTCATAACCAGCGTGGTTCAGTCAAAACATTACAACCATTGTCTCAAAACCCAACTTCCAAATCATTACAATAAAACCTCAGTCTTGATCCAAACTCCAAATACATAAAGAAGCATAAAACAGTAGTAAAGCAACATAAATCCCCAATAAAAGTGTAACCACAGCCATAGCCCAAGAAAAGAGAATCCAAGAGATACATTTACTCTCTTTAAGCTGGAAAAGGTCTGAACTAAGCTGAAGTATTCCCTCCCTGTGGACCTGGGGGGAAACGGAAGAAAAGAAGACGAAAGAAAATGGGTCAGACATAAAGCCTGGTAAGCCCAGTGATTTTCAGCATGCAAACAAGAAAAAGGATCATGACATGAATAAACCGAATATAAGACAATACCGTAGTAACAAGATAACATAAGACAAGATAAGGCAAGATAAACTAAATATGCTATCGCACCCATTTATATTTCTCTGCACCTACTAACAATTGTTTCAACTAGCCTCATGTGTTCATAATAAAATGATCTCTTTATCGATCGGCTTCTACTCGCATGTATTTATTACTTGTGTCATTCGGCCCCGCTTGTTTGTAGATACCTGTGCTGGTCCCACCATGGGGTGTATCAGTCCCTATGATGGCGACCCGACACAATTCAAGATGCACACTGTATAACTACTGATGCCCAGTGCCTGATTTTTCCTCTTCGGAGTACATGCATGCCCATACTCCATCGGAACCTACACCGATGCACCATCTGCCGTTATTTCGACCACTTATAATCAACCCAGTAATCGTGCCCCACCCTGTCTAGTTCAGGGTACCGTGATACATCTATGTGGGTTACTACTGAAATGGGTCCCCGTTGCTAGGGTTTCCTAATCAACATGTTTTAAAGGTTAAGTGTTCTCAATTTAACCTAACCCCACCTATTTGTTTAATTAACATGTTGCATTGGTTAAGTGTCGCTTATTCATATGTTACTTAACCTTACCATTCTTAGCATGTCTATTCATTGGCATTAATTAATTTATTAATGCACCAACCTCTCACATTAGAACTGTTGTTTGCGGTTGCTGGATGTGTCAGGCGGTTCCAGGCATACTTCTACTGCAAACTCATTCTAATCTCGGGTTTTGGGCTTGATGCGCTAACCTCCCACATTAGACCTGTTGTTGTGGTTGCTGGATGTGCCGGATGGTTCCAGGCAGTCTTACACCGCAACTCAATCTAACCTCGGGTTAGGCATGTTCATCTTTTATCCAATTTACATATTTACCATTCATGTCCAAGTCTAGATTTTTGTATGCCAATTATCCACAATTGTAGTCAATTTAAGTTATGACCAATATACTTGTTATGTCCAAGATTACTCCAATAAGTTATACCCAATTCCCCACGTTACAATCGCACATATAACAATATTGAACAAGGTTTCCAAATTCGAAGTATTTAAAAAATAAAACGGAATAGGGATAGAGAAGAAACACAAGAATTGACATAAGGGAAAATAGGCATGTAAAGGTGCACCAAACACAAGAATCATGGTTCCAATAGGCATGTTTTACATTAATATTGAATATGAGCAGACTAAGGAAAATACATCATAGGTATACAGATTCGATAGGATTTAACATAAAGAAATTACTAATTTGATGTACAACATGATAGGTTCAATCACAACAGTCTCATAGGCATAGGTAATTTCAAATTTGACAAAAGAACAAGCATGAATCAGAATTGATTATCTTACAAATAGGCATAGTTCTAGATTCGATTCATTACAGTCATGATTTCTATTATGTGTTCAAATCTAAATAATAACTGAACTTACAGCGATAGGATTAGAAAAAGAGAATTAGTTGACATTGTAGCGATTCTAATCTTTCTTTGTTGATTGAAGCGGAAAATCTTTTCTTCAATTTAAGGCTCTCTAATTCGATTTCTAGTTTGGAGAAGAAGGAGGCTAGGCTAGTTTAGAGATGGACAACATGGAGGCACCATAGAATAGGGTTGTGAGGATAGGGTTAAGTTTAGATATGTATTTATAGATGTGTTAGACAAACTATGGCCTTTATATTAGCATAGGAGTCATCATAGCCATCCAAACCAAAGAGACACATCACCCAGCCAACCACAGTGCGACACATAAGCCCTAATCCTTTAGAATTCGTCACCTAGATCTAGGAAGACAGGGGTCGACACCTATGTCGACACCCCCTAGGGGGGTCGACAACCTCAGGTGGGATTTTTCCCGCTCATCATTTATTGGCTGATTTTCGAAATTTGGATTTGTTTTCTGATTTTTAATTATTATTTAATTTAATTCTGCTTTGAACTGAAATCTTCTAAGCTTCATAACTTCCTCATACGAAGTCCGATTTACGCAAAGTCGGACTCTATTACAACCAGAATTCCGAGACGAACGCAACGGCGCTACCCATTTTACTTAATTCCCACTTTTAAAATTAAGTATTCTTTAATTCGTTATTTTAATATTCATAGAAAATACGGGGTGTTATAGCGGTTGTTGCATTAAAGTAGGGATTCAAAATTACATGATAATTAAATAAAGTCATATCAGTTTAAATTTAAAATAAAATAAATAAATAAATTCCTTCTACACTAAGTTACGGTACACTCTAAACTGTGTAAAACGCAAACCTATATTCCTTAATGCCTAAGTAATCTCCATATATAAATCGCGCACACTTCTCCCCATTCCTTTTCTTCTGCAAACAAATTAAAAATGGTCGAACTCATTTCAATAGCGAATCAAATCGAAACCGTAAATCCCCCCTTTTCCTCTTTTCCTAAACCAAAACAAAATCCGCCCCTTTCTGCTTACTCGAAAAATCTAGTTTCAATCGAACTTGTGTATGGAAGACCCGCATCCTTCGTTTAAAATTGAAAGCCAAACTCACCCTTTCAATTTCAGAAACAGTTTGGCGCGAGATGATTAATTCGAGCTTCTCATATCTAAGTTCGAACTGCGATTTAATGATTGGATTTGAGGTCGACGCAGTCACAATTTAGGGTCGCGATGGGTGTTTGGGGCGAAGTGAAAATCACGATGAGGTTCAAATGCTGGGAAAGGATAGCGCTAGTATTGGAGGAGTGGAAGAACGAGATGCTGATGGTGGCTGGTTTCACTTCGATGGTTTATAAATGAAGAATTTGGGGTATGAACGGAATGCGTACATTCCTTTTAGCCGACAATTTGAAGAGGAAGTAAGTGGTCGGATTCTGGTAAAGCCTTCTCCGACGTTGTGTATCATTCATCACTGTAATGAGTGGAGAATGCACATTTTGTTTTATAGGCGAGATCGAACTTTGACTTAGTGGATGCAGTGTGGTCCGGAGTTGGCATTAAGGTCCGATAGAGTTGAAGCGAAAGAGGCGGTCTCTGATATTTCAGAATAGGGAAGTTCATATCTATTACACGAGAATGGAGATGCTCATGAACAGATATGGTTTCACTGATTGGAGGATTTGAAGGTAAAAACTAAAATTTGAACTTTTAGTTCATTTAGCAGGCTATTTAATAAATTTAGCAATTTAATTAGTTTAAATCTAAGTACTGGAAATATATACATATATAAATATATATATATTCATATTGCTGATAAATGAAATATTTAAAAATGTTTACAAGGTTCAAAAATATAGAAAGAAAAACAAGACGTGTTGGACCATAGTAATATGATATGCAAAGTGAAGTTGATCGAAGCTGATTTTGGATTTTTAATTTGAATCAAAAGTCGTTTGATTAAGATGAAGCGGATCGCAGTAAAATCACATTGAGTAAATCTCACTCGGATTTTATATTAAAATTTATTTTTATCATTAAAATTTCTATTGGTTGTTGGTTGCATTTAAATATTATTGTGGCTATTATACATATATATTAGTTATTTAGGCTTGGTTGTTATGGTTATTATATATATATATATTGGTGGTTGGATTCTCGTAGTATCATTAACGAATGCCCGCAGAATCATTAGCGGATGACCGTATGCACCCCACGCTATGATAGTGGATGACCTTCTATACTGTGATATCCTGCCTCGAAGAAGAATGGATATTATTTATGTTGCTAACGTTTGTGGATGCAGAAAAACAGGTTGGAGGGATCCAACTGGATTCCTCAAAAATATGATTATTTATTTGTTTATGTATATATTATCACATATGATGTGTTAGAAAACATATGATTGATAATTTGGTGTTTTTGAATGTTTAAATATCACTAGGCCTAAACGTTGATTTATAAAAATATCGTGATAAGGAAATTTTGAGATTAAAAATGGAAAATCAATTTTTCTAAAATAGAATTTGAATTTCGAATAGGCTAAGTAACATTAGCTTATTTTAAATAAATAAAACAAGTATTGAAATTTATAAACGATGTTTATAAATTAAATAATACAAGAAATTGGAGTATTAAAATTTATAACGATGTTTACAAATTGAATACTGCAGATAATTGAAGTAAATTTATAAATAGTGTTTATAAATAAAATGGAATGATTTTCATAGGATAATTAGGGAATTAAAATGAATTTATAAACGGTGTTTATAAATGAAGTGGAAAAATTATCATTCGATCATTTGAATATTTAAATTCAAATGTAAATTTAAAAATAGAAATAGGGAATCATTTTAAAAAACTAAACGATGAAATTTATTCTGATGTTCAGAATATAAATTGAACTAAAATAAATCCGTATGGATTTATGATTTGAATTCGATTAGAATTTATTTAAATAAAATATGTCTAGAAAAAATATTAAGATTATATTAAATAGAAGTTAAATTTAATATTAAAATAGATTCTATGTTATATATAGATAAGTTAAAATAAATAGAATATTCCTAAAATAAGATTTTGGTTTTTAAATAGACTTCAAAATGGAACTTGTTTAATATACATAACAAGCAAGTTTATAAACGATGTTTATAAATGTGGTGAATTTATTATCGAGAGATAATTTATCATTTTTAAATTCAAGTATGAATTTAAATTATTATTTGGAATCATTTCGAAAAAGTGAATGATAGTTTTATTCCAGATTTTGGAATCATTTCGATTGTTTATAAGCGAGTTAAAAATATATTTGAACGTGATATGTTCAAATAAAAAGTGAAAGAGGCAAAAGAGCTAATTAACGAATAAATTAGCGAATTGAGTTAAAAATGATTGGATTGAGTTGGAATCAATTGGGAATGGACGTATATGGGTTAGACATATATGGTATGAAGTGTATGAAGATTATAATTGAAGTGCCCGACAAAAAGCTACACGTTTGAATTCCGTATGAGGTTTTATGAGCCGAATCGGCAAGTCACTTGGCTTTTTGATTTTCTTTTTGAATGGAAAGGACCTAGAGAGGAGAGTTGGAGATTGAACTATTGACCGGTACAAAGGAGGTACTGGCGAATTTTTCTGGAAATTTAAGGAGTTAGAATATTTTTAAGAAAATTGGATAACTAGAAATCAATATATCGATATATATAGAATTCGATAAGGAAACGAACTTAAAAATAGAATATTATAAACAAAAAGGAAATCGATAATCTGGTAATTGAAAGAGAAATGTATTACGTTTTAAAAATGAATAATTGGTTATTATGGTGCGGATTATTTGAGGTAAGTGGTCTTATCCATTTTGAAGTTAAGAATGTTATTCAGTCATGGTCTGAGAGGTGGTTATACCCCAACTTGAATAATTTCTTTATTAACCGATAAATAACAAGATTCAGTCAAAGATAAAGGTTTGAATAAGATTTTTCTGATTGCAGTATTTTGGGATGTTTTACACAACATTCGTTTTAACCCCAAGTAAGTGAAATTTTGGAAATATAATAATAAATATTTCCTAAGTATAACAATGAATGGTCGTGAAAGGGAGAAGTACTTAGAATGTTTTCCAATTATTAATAGAAGATATTTTCTAAGTGTAGAAAATTAAAGAAGGCGATATATGGAAATGTTTTCCAAATAGCGTAAGAGGCCAAGGTGATTATTGAAAATATTTAGTTAACAAATATTGGTAAGGAAATGAAGAAGTGATTTAATTAATGGAATATTAATTAAGGGGCCTAGTGATTGTTTGATGCTTTGAAAGGATGTTTGTTTTCTTCTATAGTTAAATAACCGACTATCGAAGTATTTACCAATATCGTTGTCAATACGGAGAGACCGTTGGATTATTATCCGAGAACCGCTCCGTATTGTTAGTTGCGTTATGAATCAGATTATATAAAGATAATCGAAGACGGAGTAAAGTGCAAGGGCTTTTTCTGTTAATCCTAGGTAGAAACTGCCTAAGATGGATTAATGGAAATTGTGCCTTCGATTTCGTACAATCCCAGAACGAACGTATATAGACGAATGTCTAACAGAGTATTTCCAATGATCGCATATGTTGGTCTGTATAAATATATATGGTGGTGGAGAATTTATTCTCTTAGCATAATATCCAGATTATATATAGGCAAATCAATTAGTGATTAACGGATCTGACCATGTAACATTCAAAGTTATTATGCTATAAATGAATGGTAAGTAATCGTAGCCTCAGGCCTCAACAACTGGGAAATGGAAAAAATTGGGCCGGCAGCATGGCTAAGTGGGTAGCTCCCAATCAGGTTGTATTATCACCTATCTAGAGAAATTCATTGGATTCTTTTTTCTATTCGATGTTGTCTCATTCAGGAAATGGTTGTTGATCCCAATCGTCGGTGAAATACATTCGATACACTCAAGAGAAATGAGTGGTCAGTCATGTGTGGCTGGGTTACAAGATGTTCTTATTGAACCCAGTGTATTCTTCTCTAGAGACACTATCGGGAAGGTGATTCTGTACTGTAATGACCCGAAAATCCGGTCCAATTTGAGCTGACCAAAAACACAAGTCCAACCCCAAATTTAATTGAAAATCAGGAAATTAATAGAAAGAAAACAGAGGGTGAGGAAAGATAAGATAGAAACTTAGAATAGAAGAAGAAGAACACAATATCAGAGTAACACGAATCTCACAGCGGAACGAATAACATATAATATATGTAACATAGCTTTGAAATATACATTTGTATTTGAATTTACATCATTATCACAGTACGACACTTACAACACATCGGAACTAAACTATAGCTATATGATCCTAAAGCCTCCTGCTCCAGCTCTTCAAGTATCTGTAAATCCCGACTACTTGACTGGCCGTACAAAATTGGACACCCAAGAGTTTAGGGAAAACAAAACAAAATAAACTCCGGGTCAGTCATGGGACTGGTATGAGTAAAACAGTTTAAGCAGGTAAATGATATCTCCTAAGACCACGCCGTATAACGGAACGGGTTTTTCCCTTATGAGAATCCAAATTATCTTTATATCGAAAACCTTTTGATATTATAATAATGTCTATCAACCACAAGATAATAATCATCAAGCAGAAACGCTTTCATCTCACGTTCTACATATATAGTATACAATCAAAACCGCAAGCACGTATTGGGTAATGGATTTCCAACTATGACAAGGTATGGAACCATCTTTCACTAGTGTACCTCTAGAAAGGAATACACTGGGTTCAACAAGAACATCTTACAACCCGGCCACACATGACCGACCACTCATTTCGCTTGAGTGTATCAAATGTATATCACCAATGGTTGGGATCAGCAACCGTTTCCCGTATGGGACAGTATCGAGAATAGATTTTTAGAAGTAAATGAAACTCTAGATCAGGTGATTATACACCCTAATTCGGAGCGACCGACTTAGCCATGCTGCATGCCCGATTTCTGTCATTTACCGGATGTGAGGCTAGAAGCTACGCTTTATCATCACACCAGATTCACTTTGAATGCCACATCATCAAATCCATCAAATCACCGATTGACGTCCTCAATAATACATAATGTGTTAGCTAAAAGAAGTTTCCTTCTCCACTTCCACTCTTGGTACGGTTGGAGAAATTAATATACGTGATCGTCTGGAAATACTCTGTCAGACATCCGTCCATACAAGTCATCCAGGAACAGGATGAACCGAAGGTACTATTCAGTATATCCATCTTAGGCACCGTTATCTAAGATTTATACAATAGCCCTTTCACTTTACTCCGTCTTCAATTATCCTTGGCATATATGATTCGCAACGCTTATGCCAATACAGAGTGGTTCATTGGATAATAATCCAATCGGTCTCTCTATATTAACAACGTCAAAATGGTCAAAACTTTGATAGTCTGTGATTTAACTATCCAAGAAAAACACGTGTGCAAACAACGATATTATTTCCAAATGGAAATTCTATCAATTAATCATCAATCATACATATATATATATCCTTATTTTCTATGTTTAGAAAATATATGTTAACGCTGGAAAACATTTCCATAACTTATTTACGTATCACTATTCTTTCTACAACTATCAGTCTCTCACTGTAAACTAGTAGGAGAACAATTCTCTAAGCATAAACCCCGAAGGAAGAAACCAACATCAGATCGATACTCAGAAACTATTCAACTTAACCAATCTCTAGTCAGTTTCTAATCTTGTTTAACTCTATTTCTTTACCTCTATTCGATTAACTCTATTTGATTTACTCTAATATGAATAACTAATATCTGTTTTAACTTTATTTCGAATAACTATATTCGATTTAACTCCATTCGCTTGACTCTAGATCGCAACGATCACAATGGTTACGCCTGATTCCCTCAGGAAACATCCGACCGCTGTAGGCTATCTGCAGCCCTGCGAATTACGCTAACAGTAGTGCTAAATGGTAACTTATCCTAAATAACTATGTATGATTAACTCCTTTTGATAAACTACATTTGATTAACCCCTTTTTATCTCATCAGTTTCCTTTTATAATCCTATTTAGTTTCCAACTAAATATTCCTTTTATAGTTCTATAAATATTCCTTCATCCTATTTATTCTCTAAATAGATATTCCTTTATTCTATTCTATTCGTTTTATCAAAAATTTTCCCCTTTATAAAACTCTATTCATTTTATAAACATTTATCTTTTATTTACTTTCAAAGTATTTCCTTTTTATAAAATCGTTTGATTTTATAAAATCCTTTATTTCAATATACATTGAAATAATTCTTCTTACATCCCAGGGTCTTTTATGATATTTAAAATATCGAATAACAAGGATCAATATCATTCTAACACACATAATCCATTACAGATTATATAACACAATATATGAAAAACAGTAAAATAAATGTTGAGGAATCCAGTTGGATTCCTCCGACCTGTTTCCCTGCATCACAGATGTTACACAACATAATCAACATCACTTTCAGTTCCATATGATATATTCTGTTAAACAGAATCAAATATAGAAATTCAACTAACTGACTAGCAGTTCAATCAAACATTCAACACACAGTCAATCAGCCAATATTTAACAGTTCTAAAAGTACAACATGAAATTATAAACTGTTCAGAGTTAGCGAGCTTTACTCACTTTGGCAGTTCATCATTAAAGAACGATAAATTGTTGTTTGATTTAAATCAAACAGTTTATTTCGCCATAAATTCATACGAGCCCCAATCCACTTTCAGTCAGTCTCATTGTGTTGCTCCCGTCCATACGATCCCAACGCAACTGACGGCGTCAAATTATGATAATGTATGCAATCGTTATGGATTTTACAAGTTTGAATATATTTATGAGTGATTAACTAGACTAATTATATATTTTAACTAATACTAATATACCCTTATCCACTTAAAAGTCCACGTCACTACCTTTTTGGCCTACTCATTTACTTTCTTCCCCAAATGAAGAATCGCAACTCCAGAAATCAATTTCCCCCTTTGACCGCCACTTTGACTGCATCCTGCCATTGCTCCAGGCATCGACTGACCCTGCAACCATCGCCACCCGCTACCTCTTCGCAAACGCCACCCGAAGGACACCACCATGCTTGGCTCGATCCCTTAACACCCATCTCGACCTGCTGCTCAAAATGGCGACAGCCATTGTCGGAAATCACAAGAACCCACCGGAGACCCTCCTACCTACGTCGGTCGGTGCGCCTTGCCATCCTTAGCGCCAGGGTGATCACCACTCAACCCAACTCCCCTCCCGTGCACGATGAACCTCAACCCTAGTTCACCACTGTTAAAACGCCATCGATGAAAAATCATTTCGAGTTCAACAAAACCCATACTATTTTGAAGAGGACCAGTGTAGGAATCCATCTATATAAGTGTAGTGATTTATAGGATTTTGATTGGTTTTCTTTTTATTTTCTTTGATCGCCATTTTGGTTTTTAGGTTGGAGGAGATACTGACAGCTCAGTTTTGACTAATGAAGAATTGGAAATTAGGTTTTAAGGGTAAAGTGTGGTGTATTTATAAGGTTCACAAATATCTAGATATTTGTTTTAGATATTTATTTGAGTCAAACGCTCTTTTCCTGTCTTCTAAAAATTCCTGTGACCACATATGTTTCCCAAAAATCATAAAAATTGGCATGCACTACATCTTGACATTACGGTCCCAACGAAACTGGTTTCGTCGAATTCCGACTCCGTTTGCTCACACAGCGTATTTTTTACCATCAAAATACAAACTGTTTTTCACTCTAAAAATCCGTACGGCCACACAGTGACTCTAAAAATCACGAAACTGGAAATCTAACAACTATTTGATATTGCGGATTCAACAAAACCGGTTTCGTCGAATTCCGACTTCGTTTGCAAAATTGGCTATTTTTAATGCTCTAAATAACCTTTTTAAATATATAAATATATTTAAATATAATTAAATTTAATATTTAAAAATAAATATTATCGTCTATATTCACAGTGGAATACCATACAGCTCTAGAATATTCCTCTATGAATTTCTAACTTGATATTTCAATTTGGGTCAACCCAATATTCGATTTATATTGAAATTCCTTTTTAAAATATAAATAATTCCTTCATAAATTATAAGGAATTCCACAGCGACTTTTCTAAAATTTGATTTGGATGTAAATCAAAATCTACACAACGAAATTCTGATTTTTCTCTTCCACTAGAAAGATATACTCCACCAGCTCCACACGTTTCTTATTTCACAGAAATCCGGCTTAAAACGAATCTTGTACATTCAGTTGAAGTTCAAATCGCCAAATTACGAACTGCAGCGCCATTTCAAGCTCGATTTTAATTATAATATAATTATACGTTGAAACTGTCGTTCAAATAATATATTCGTTATTCTAATTCAATTCTGAACTGAATTAAATATCACAGATGATCCAGTTCACACCGTATCGCCATTTCAGCCAATTCTGATTATTTCAGAATTAAATATATTATTTAATTTATTATTTTAATTAAATATTCACCATTATTTAATTCCACGACCATTAAATCCTTTTAATCACCATTTATATAATTAAATAAATTAATTATAATACCTCTGCCAATGCGAGTCATTACATGTACCTAGTCATAGTTGGAAATTCATTACCCAATAAGTGCTCGAGGTTTTGATTGTATATTATATATATGTGGAACGTGAGATGAAAACGTTTCACTAGATTGTTATTTATTTGATTTAGACACTATCATAATATCACAAGAGTTTTGATATAAAGATTATCGTTTCTTTCAAAAGGATTTTGAAAGTTGAATCAAGTGTTTTGGATTCTCATAAGGGAAAAACCCATTCCGTGTTATACGTCGTGGTCTTATGAGATATCATTTATTTTCTCAAACGATTTTAAATTGTTTACTCATACCAGTCCTATGACTGACTCAGAGTTTATTTTGTTTTGTTTTACCTAAATTCTTGGGTGCCCATATTTGTACAGGCAGTCAAATAGTTCAGGATTTTACAGATCTATCTAAAGGAGCTTGGAGCAGGAGGCTTTAGTGTTAGATATATAGTGTTTTTATTTCCGCTGTGTTGTAAGTGTTGTACTTTGATAATTGTATGTATACAATTAAAATTTTGTATTTCAAAAGTTATGATATATCATATTTTGTTTCTCTGCAATGTGAGATTCTGTGTTGTTATTTCTGTTCTTCTTCTAGCTTTTTCTTCTAAAAAAGATGACTTATATTTCTATGATATTTGGGTTGGACGTGTGATGTATGTAGTCAACTCAGATAGTACAGATTTGCAAGCCATTACAAAATATGAACCATTTAGGTTTGACTGGAAATTTTATGGCTTACATAGGTTTTTATTTGTAGAAATTCGTTTAATATGTAGAGATAGAAAACAATAAATTTGTTGTAGATGCAAACTAAAAGTCATGCGCAGATTTACAAGGTCAATTACTTCCTTTTGTATGCTCTTTTAAGTTGGATAATTACTGCGTTTGTTACTTATTATGTAACAACCCGGAAAATCAGAACCAATTTAAAAAATTTATTTTGTCAATTTTAATGGATTTTGAATATTTAAAATGAATTATTTTAAATAGTAATGACGAGAAATTTATTTTGAATAGAATTAGAATGTATATACTTATTTGAATTAAAGTTAGAATATAAATATTTATTTTAAATTATAAAAGGAATTGAAAATGGAGCAGTAGTTTGAAAATTCGATTTCAAACTTCAAATGAATGTACAGGATTCAAATTAAATCGGATTTTAGTGAAACCAAAAATATTAGAATATATTTGAAAATATCTTTCCAACGAATCCGAAAAATTGAAATTTCATAGCGGGAATAAAAATTTATGTCCAGTTGAAAATTCAGAATAGTCGCTATGGAATTTTAGCCCTAAAAATGGAAATTTTGCAAATGACCTCGATTTTTTACGAAACCACTTTTGTTGGATCCGGGATGTCATGTTATTGCTAAATTCCAATTTTCATAATTTTTGAAATCAATATGTGAGCGTGGCAAAAGAAAACGTGTTTTAATAGTTTAGTCAATTTAGATCGACCAGAAAATGGCCATTTTTCAAACGGTCACCAAATTTGATGAAATTAGTTTTGTTAGGACATTATCGTCAAAACATAGCCAGATTTATTTTTCTGGAATTTTTGGGGTCCGTATGTGGCCCCGGTAAATTGAAATGTGCGTTCAAATTCAATATATATATTTATACTTTGATTTTGATGGAAGCTGATCGAAATAGTCGAATTGGCTTACGGAACAAATTCCATTGCATTCAGAATAGGGGTAATTAGTTAGGGAAAAAAGTCATTGGGTTCGATTTGGAGTTTAAAATGAAAAATTGCTTTTTGGGAAAATAAAATAATTAAATTATATATATATATATATTCAATAACCCCCTCCTCTCCATTTCATTATCATCGTTCAAATTCATTCTTCCCCAAATCGGGAAAATCCCGTTCCGCCCCCCCCCAAACGCGATATACCACCGTTGACATCGGCCCACCGCTGCCACCTTCCCCCTCCCCCATCGGCACCGCCATACATCCCCCTCTCGCCACCTTCCTCCTCTCGCCTTTCCCCCATACGCGAGACCCAAACCAACGCGACCCCCCTTTTTCTCGAACCGCGACCTCTAAAACCCACCGCCACCACCATTCTCCCCCCCCCCTCCGATCAATGGCAAAACAGGTATACCCCCCCCCCCCTCTTCGCAGAAAACTGTAAGTGTTTTATTTATATTATATATAATATAAAGCTTTGTTTTTTTATATGATTTTTAGGTTAATAAATATAGGGCTTTTACGTTAATGAAAATGGGATTTTTATGTGGAAAAAAGGATGATTTTTATCATGAACAAAGATGAGATTTTGTTTGTTTAAGGATTTGATTTTTGTTTCTTAAAGAAAAATAATTTCTTTGTTTAGAAAGAAGTGATTTTTGAAAATATAAAGAAGCAGTTTTTTAAAAAAAATATAAGATTGAGGTTTTATAATAAAATAAAAATATGATTTTTATATTATAGAGATAGTAAAAATATGATATTTATATTATAGAGATAATAAAAATATGATTTTTATATTACAGAGATAATAAAAATATGATTTTTATTATCTAGGAAGCGAAGTAAAAATAGGATTTTTATATGTATGAAAGGTAAATAAAAATACGATTTTTATTATGAAGTTAGCGAAGTAAAAATACATTTTTATTGTTTGAATGGTTAAATAAAAATGTGATCTTATATATATATATATATATATATATATATATATATATATATATATATATATATATATATATAGCGATATATAGCGATATAAAAATATAATTTATATGTAGAAAGAAGCGTTGTAAAAATATATGATTTTTATATATGAAGTTCCATTATAAAAATGTGATTTCTAAAATAAACATCATATTAAAAATGCGATTTTTACTATGGACTACGGGAAAAGAATGCATTGGAATTTTGGGCTAATCCGAACCACTCAGAAATAAAGAATGGAGGAGTGGATCCCAAAGGTGAGAACTTCTCACTATAATTTTCTTATACAGTTATTTATTTTATAACTGCATATATGAACTGTTCCCCATCGTCCACAGACCATGGATGACTTGTTTGATTGTTTGGTTTGGTTGATTAGATTATTTGGTGGAATTTGGTTGTTTAGGTGAAATGAATTTATTAGAATTGTTATGTGCGTATGGCGCGAGCCAATATCAGGAGAGGGGCAATGCTAGACATTACCTGATTTTGATATCGTGCCGTTATGCCGCTAAAATTTTCTAAAATATGTTAGAACAATGAAAATATCATTTTTATTGTATAAATGAACTGAGAAGATTATTCATATGTTGAATAAAATATTTTATCGTTAAAAATATAATTTTTAACGTTGATATGAATAAAATAAATATTCATTTACAAATCAGACGATTTGTTTATGTACACACATTTGACTGATATGGATTGGGACGATATATTTTACACATTGCCCAACTGCACAAATAATATTCAGTATTTGTCGGTTGAAACCCCACACGGGTGTTGGGATGATATTTGGCATACACTAATCCCAATTATTTAGTTGTATGTCGATCGATTGGTTGACAAGCTGTGGTAAGCGTTAAATATTTATATTTAATGCTTATGCAGTGTAGAATGCACTGTGGATGATGGTTGATTGTTTATCATTGTTGTTGTATACATGTATTATATGAAATCCATAAAATCAAATTATATGGTAATTGGCTGTGTCTGATTCCAGTTCAGAAAGAATGAATATTTTAGAAATAACGAATATTATAAAATAATGAATATTTTAAAATAATATTCAATAATGGATCAAAATGTGATTTTGATGTCCGATTAGGGATGGACACGAATATAATTAAATATATATAGTCGTGTTGATTAGATAACGCCATTTTGACGTGAACGATATTTATATCGATTTTATTCATTTCTATAATGAATATCGAAAAGGAGTTGATTTCAAAATATATTGTTTTGAAAAAACTATCATTTATATATCGATGATATGGAATATTCAATTTTGATTTGAAATTGAATATGAAGTTGAAATCTTTTTGAAAATGAATTTAAAATGATGTATAAAATACGTTTTAAATGGTAATCGACGAAATACGTATTTAATATATTATATATATATAATGGCCTGAACAGAACGCTCCGCGCCGCGACAGTTCGCGGATTTCGACCATTGACTTCGAACAGACATTACGGGAGATCCAATTGTCGGATTCTTATAAAACCGGAACCTTGGGTTCATATCGAAAAGAGATTTCAAATCAATATTAGAGATTTGAAATCTAACGGATGGATTTGGAATTACATCCAAATCAAGTTTGCAAAAGGTCGCTGTAAGTGCAGTTCGATGGTCGTTTATGGAAATCGACTGTACGGGCCTTGATAAAATTATTAAAAATATCGATAATTTATGTAAAATCATAATAAATGATTTGGAAAGAATTGGGATGAAAAATTCCATATTTAAAAAGATAAAAAGGTATTTTTGTTGAAATGAACTAGTTATGAACTAGAATAATAAATCCAATGTTTTAAATAATTAAATTGGATTTGAAATGGTTTTAAAAATTACCAGAATTTCCAATATATAAATTGGAATGGATTTGAGTCGAAATTATCTTCGGAATATTTCAATATTGGATTCCGTGATTATACGGACATTGTGGAGGAATTTGGAAGATATATATATCGTTATTCCAATACGATATTTGTTGATTTCAGAATTTGATATTGAATATAAGCTTATATATTTTCTATTCAGAGCCTTGTATTTAATATCAAATGGGATTTTGGGTTTGTAATGAATGGTGTCTTCACTAACGCTGTTCTTAAACCTAGTTGAGTTAAGAAAATTAGAAACCAACTAGAGATTAGTTAAGTTGAATGGTTTCCTGGGCATTGATCTGATGTTTGTTTCGGCCCTCGGGATTAATACTTAGGGAATTGTTCTCTTACTAATTAACGGTTATAGACTGATGGAATGTGAATTGGGTTTATCATGAATGGTGTTTTAACGACATTCGTTCTTTAACCCAATTTACAGTGAAATGTGATTTGGAATTTATAAATCTTTTGTTAAGATTTAAAGGCCGTTATTCCATTTATAGTATCGGTTGGATATGGAAGTTCATATCGATTATATATATATATTGATTTGTTTTTCGTGAATATTCCATTGTAAATGGAATGTGATTTTGGGTTTATCGTGAGCGTGTTTTAAATGACATTATTTCTTTAACCCAGTTAAAGGTAAGATTTATTTCTTAACTTCGAATAATCATTAAGTAATGATTTTTGGAAATTAGAACTGAAATAGAGTTTTAATGAATCTTTAAATAGATTGAAAGGTGAATTTGATAATTAAAATTATCAAATTCAAGAAATGATCGAGAGTGGAGTATCACCAGTTTTGCTCTAGGCGATAGTTAAATCTTTAATTAGATTTGAACGTGAAATGGAAATTAATTTTACCGATAACACCGTGGTGTTAGATATGAAGTATTACCAGTTTTTCTTCATGGGATGAATAGGTTGGGATTGGGAAATTAAACAAATGATTACTTCGGTAAGGAGCGCTAATCCCGACTAGTTTGGATAAATCATAATTTGGTTTGAATTGATTTCCAAAGGAAGATTAAAGAATAAATTTAAAGAATTTATCTTTAATAAAATTAATGGGAACCTTTCCCAAAGTATAAGAATATTTGAATAAAGGAATATTCTGGATTGGAATGAGGCGTATGTTGTGTTTTTATAGCACTTGTTTATTATATACGCGAGTTATTCAAAAAGGTCGGGTTTATCCCATTCTGAATAGCAGATTCGACGATATGTCGAGGATGAAGACGGTGGTCGAAGATCGGAGGTCTTCACATCGTTTGGATGATTACTAATCTCTTGATTGGGCAGTACACACAAGACGAGGTAATAAGTGGTGATCGTCCAGACGTACTTGGAGATCGATCGGATATGCGAGGGCCTCTCTCCTGTATTGTACATACGGGATGAGGAATAAGGTGCCTTTGGTTTCGTTCAGTCCCAGAGCAAACTTGTAAATGGATGTGTGTCTGACATCGGATTTCACTCTGTGTGATTGATAGACGTCGGTTGCATAGCGTTAATTGCCTGTGTGGAATGCTGAGATGCAAATGATCAAGGCTTCTGTTGAAAAGCAGAGTCTTGTGGTTGATGATCAAAGCACGGCTTTAATATAGCATAGCTTTGTGTAGCGTTAATTCGCGAGCCTCACACCCCGGAGTGAACCCGAAACAAGAGAGGACTTCAGGGAGGACATGTATTTCCTTCTAGCTTGGAGTGGCGTCAGCGTTTTGCAAGCCCTGATGTTTTACTTATATGGATGATGGATAGCAAGGCGCCTCGATTATTTCGGTCTTTGCGGAGCCGATGGATGGTCTTTCTGCAGACCAGATTTACGCCTCATAGGGTAGGAAAACGTAGTATTCAGGCATTTTAATCCACATCAAGTGGACCGGCCCTGACGATCCAAAGGCTTGATAGAGTACTTGCCTGAGAGATGGGCTAGATTGTCTCAAAGTGGTAAGGATGATCCCTTGCCTTGGTTGATAGATGGAAATCCAACTTCCAATACGACCTTTTGTGGTTTTGATTGAAGAGCCTAGTATGGCAACATAGTGGGATGGGGCACTCATGCCGTCTATGATTGATACATTTATATTTGAAATTGTTTTGACACTATACACTTATAGTTATAGTAAAATATGAAATTTCACGTACCAAGCATTTTTGACTATTATAAGGTAAAAACTCTATCCTCCGGCTTATGTTGCATTGTGTGATGGGACATGAGTCTTATAATAACTTCATTGTTCTTTATTTAGCATTGCTCTGTTGTCTTTATGCACTTGTGTTCTTGGGAGGAAACCCGTTCCGCGTTATACTGCGTGGTCCCTTGATTTACCTAACTTTAAAATAAAAATTAATAACGGTTCTAGTTCTCACACCATTCACATGACTGACCTGGAGTTTATTGTTTTAACCTAGACTATGGGTGCCTCTATTTGTTTTGCAGATTTATATTCACAGGATCCTGGTTTACAGCTGGAATGATATTCAGAAAGCTCTGTATCCGTGTATCTCTTTCAGTTGTGTTTTGTATTATTTTTCGCTGCCCTGTAATTTGTAAATCTCTGATATTTATCGAATGTATATTATTTATTCATACTCTGTTATATTCTTGTATTCTGATGAAGTTGTTGTAATAAACAATGAAATGTTCTTCTATTTGTGTTCTAATTTGTCGTGTTCTCAATTCATTCCGGGCTTTACTTCACGAGGAAGTTCAGGTCGTTATAGTTTGGTATCAGAGCTTTTGTTTATAGAGCTCGAGGACAAGGCACATTAGAACCAAACGAAAGAATTCATCAGAGATTGGATTAGCAATATCCAATGAGAATGACTCGTTAGAGATGGGATCAGTAGTATCCTAGAACGAGTTGAAAGACTGTTATTTTTAAAATCAAAATGAAAACAAACTTTGTTTTGGAAATTCAAACCTTATGATACGTATCTGAATATTTTATTTGTATTGAATTTGGACAATCCAGTATATAAAGATTTTGCATATACACCTTGCAACGTGTATTCGAAGTTTTAATATACTGGATAGATATAGAATCACACTCTAGTCGCCCGCAGATGGTTCTAATGATGGCATGTCATCATCAGCACTTGTGTTCGAGTTTCGAAAGTGGGATATCTATATGATTCCAATTGACTGGTGTGAGAACCAAAACTAGATAGGGTTATTTGTTGTGATTTGGCACCAAAAATGGATTTTTTTGTGTATATATCAAAATTATGAATTTGAAAAGATAATCAACTAATTGATTACTGATTGTGTTATGTGATTATTCATTTAAGCCAACATATGAATGAACGGTAAATTTAGACAAATTGTATCGAGTGTTGAACTGAATTGAAAATTGTTTGAAATTGCATGCATATACATGTTATACATTGAACAAGTCATAACAAGGAGGCTAGAGAAGAGGAATAAAATTGTATGCCCGACAAATAGGTACATGTTTACTAATTTATTGGGTTTGGATGATTTCATGAGCCGATTGGCTTTTTCTTTTTCTTTTTGAGATGAGAGGGCCTGTGTGGCGGTTTGGGGATTTTCCCGGTGCTCCCGTACAAAGGAGGTTATGGCGAAATTTTTCGAAAATTTAGGGTGTTAGCCAAATTTTTGAAGAATTGGAAAAATCTTAAAAACTGAAAAGTTAAAGAATGAAAGCCAAACTGAAAGTTAAGTTGAGTAGTTAAACAACTTTCAGCTCAGTTCGTTTTTGGGGACGAAAAGATTTTAAGTTGGGGAGATTGTAACAACCCGAAAAATCATAACCAATTTAAAATTTTTATTTTGGCAATTTTAATGGATTTTGAATATTTAAAATGAATTATTTTAAATAGTAACAACGAGAAATTTATTTTGAACAGAATTAGAACGTATATATTTATTTGAATCGACCTTAGAATATAAATATTTATTTTAAGTTATAAAAGGAATTGAAAATGGCGCGGTAGTTTGAAAATTTGATTTCAAACTTCAAATGAATGTACATGATTCAAGATGAACCGGATTTT
Organism: Allium sativum; assembly: GCA_030737875.1. Taxonomy (NCBI): domain Eukaryota; kingdom Viridiplantae; phylum Streptophyta; class Magnoliopsida; order Asparagales; family Amaryllidaceae; genus Allium; species Allium sativum. The sequence continues at coordinate 395,831,347 of CM060910.1, forward strand.
AGTGAAGCCAAAAATATTAGAATCTATTTGAAAATATCTTCCCAACAAATCCGAAAAATTGAAATTTCATAGCGGGAACAAAAAGTTATGTCCAGTTGAAAATTCAGAATAGTCGCTATGGAATTTTAGCCCTTAAAAATGGAAACTTTGCAAACGACCTCCGTTTCCGACGAAACCACTTTTGTCAGATCCGGGATGTCAAGTTATTGCTAGATTCCAATTTTCATAATTTTTGAAATCAATATGTGAGTGTGGCAAAAGAAAACGTGTTTTAATAGTTTCAATCAATTTGGATCGACCAGAAAATGGCCATTTTTCAAACGGTCTCCAAATTTGACGAAATTAGTTTTGTTACGACCGTATCGTTAAAACATAGCCATATTTATTTTTCAGGAATTTTTGGGGTCCGTATGTGGCCCCGGTAAATTGAAATGTGCGTTCAAATTCAATATATAGTTTTATACTTTGATTTTGATGGAAAATGATCGAAATAGTCGAATTGGCTTACGGAACAAATTTCATTGCGTTCAAAATAGGGGTAATTAGTTAGGACCGACAGTCGTTGGGTTCGATTTGGAGTTTAAAATGAAAAGTAGCTTTTTGGGAAAATAAAATAATTGAATTATATATATATATATTCAATAACCCCCTCCTCTCCATTTCATTATCACCATTTAAATTCATTCTTCCCCAAATCGGGAAAATCCCATTCCCCCCCCAAACGCGATATACCACCGTTGATATCGGCCCACCGCTGCCACCTCCCCCCCCCCCCCCCCCCGGGCGCCGCCATACTTCCCCCTCTCGCCTTTCCCCCATACGCGAGATCCAAACCGACGCGACCCCCCATTTTCTCGAATCGCGACCTCTAAAACCCAACGCCACCACCAGTCTTCCCCCTTCCGATCGACGACGAAACAGGTACCCCTCCCCCTTTCGCAGAAAACTGTAAGTGTTTTTTTTATTATATATAATATAAAGCTTGGTTTTTTTATATGATTTTTAGGTTAATAAAAATAGGGCTTTTACGTTAATGAAAATGGGATTTTTATGTGGAAAAAAGGATGATTTTTATCATGAACAAAGACGAGATTTTTGTTTGTTTAATGATTTGATTTTTGTTTGTTAAAGAAATATGATTTCTTTGTTTAGAAAGAAGTGATTTTTGAAATTATAAAGAAGCAATTTTTTTAAGAAAAATTACAAGAATGAGGTTTGATGAATAAAAATATGATTTTTATATTACAGAGATAATAAAAATATGATTTTTATATTATAGAGATACTAAAAATATGATTTATATATTATAGGAAGCGAAGTAAAAATAGGATTTTTATATGTATGGAAGGTAAATAAAAATACGATTTTTATTATGAAGTTAGCGAAGTAAAAATACGATTTTTATTGTTTGAATGGTTAAATAAAAATGTGATCTTTTATATATATAGCAATATAAAAATATAATTTTTATGTAGAAAGAAGCGTTGTAAAAATATATGATTTTTATATATGAAGTGCCATTATAAAAATATGATTTCTAAAATAAACATCATATTAAAAATGCGATTTTTACTATGGACAGCGGGAAAAGAACGCATTGGAATTTTGGGAAAATCCGAACCATTCAGAAATAAAGAATGGAAGAGTGGATCCCAAAGGTGAGAACTCCTCACTATAATTTTCTTATATAGTTATTTATTTTATAACTGCATATATGAACTGTTCCCCGTCGTCCACAAACCATGGACGACTTGTTTGATTGTTTGGTTTGGTTGATTAGATTATTTTGTGGAATTTGGTTGTTTAGGTGAAATGAATTGATTATAATTGTTATGTGTTTATGGCACAAGCCAATATCAGGAGAGGGGTAATGCTAAACATTACCCGATTTTGATATCGCGCCATTATGCTGCCAAAATTTTCTAAAATATGTTAGAACAATAAAAATATCATTTTTATTGTATAAATGAAAGGAGTAGAATATTCATACATTAAATAAAATATTTTATCGTTAAAAATATAACTTTTAATGTTGATATGAATAGAATAAATATTCATTTACAAATCGGACGATTTGTTTATGTACACACATTTGACTGATATGGATTGGGACGATATATTTTACACATCGCCCAACTGCACAAATAATATTTAGTATTTGTTGGTTGAAACCCCACATGGGTGTTGGGATGATATTTGACGTTCACTAATCCCAATTGTTTAGTTGTACGTCGATCGATTGGTTGACATGCTGTGGTAAGCGTTAAATATTTATATTTAATGCTTATGCAGTGTAGAATGCACTCAAGATGATGGTTGATTGTTGTAATACCCCGTATTTTCTATGAACATAAAGTAACCAAACAAAGTATAATTAATTTTTAAAATAAGAATTAAGTGAAACGGGTTACACCATTGCATTCGTCTCGGAATTCTGCTTGAGATAGAGTCCGAGTTTGTGTAAATCGGACCCCGTATGAAGAAGTTATGACCTCTAGAAGTTTCAGAAAAATTAAAACAGCTCAGCTCGAAATTTCAAAATTCGAACTCACAACACACATCCGGGCTGGGCGGGAAAATTCCCGCCCAGGACCCAGGTCGACTAGGGGGTCAACCTGGGGGACGACCTGGGTAGGCAGGTCGACCATGAGGTCGACCTGGGGGTCGACCTTCCCCCCATTCCAGATCCGAGGACAGATTCAGTTTTCTGTATTTAGACGCCCGTTCTGACCAGATTCGTTGCTCCTAAGCTATTTAAACACCCCCAAACCTCACTTTCTCTCCAGATAATTTCATTATGCCGATACTCTGCCCTAACTCATATTAAAATAAATCAATGGCGTCGCTACTCTGCTGAAACCTAAGCTAGAACATGTGCTTCTTCTTCTTCCAATCTGAATAGGATTAAAAGATAACAAATCAACACCTACATCAATGGAAAGCTAAATCAACTCCAGAAAATCAGATCCTAGAACTGTTCTTCTCTTTCTTAAACCACGAATTGTGAGTACAGTTATTTTCAGATATGAAATTTAATTGTGATCTTGACATGGTTATAAATCTGAATTGGAGATTATGCATCAGATCTGTTTTTCTATATAGATTTATCTTATTCCTGTTTATCAGATCTGTTTTTCTGTGTAGATCTATCTTATTGTTGTAACTATTCTGTATCTCTTCCTTCCTTCTGTTCTATAGCTAGGCTACCACGAGCCTGAGCCAAATCTCTTAAGAGATTGACACACGAACGCTAAATTTGGGGAAAATAGTGAATGATGCATAATTGGACATGACTGATTTGTTACTGATTTAAGAAATGGGCGTATGTTGTAATTTAAGGTCTAGATCTAGGCATACTATATATGATGGTTTATGATTTGGAAGAAGGAGAATTATTGTATGACAACATATGACTTGTAATTTGGGAACATAATGCATGATCTGATTTTGAGGACATAATATATGTTGTAAATTTAAGATCTAGATTTGGGGGCATATTTTATATGACGATCTATGACTTGAAAGAAAAAGGATATATGATTTAGGCGTAAAAGGTCTATATTAAAAATAGGAAAACTATTAATTGTGAATATGCCTAAATAGGGATTTTGGATATTTACATACACTGAAATCAAAGGCTATAATTTGGCATAATTCGTATTGTATATCATGATTTGGGGTTTTTGGAGAATATTCTACACTATGTAAATTTAACTAGAAATTTAGGGCATATATTATGAATTATGACCATGATTTGAGCATGTAAAATTAGGTTTAATTTTATGATTAAGTGAAGAATGTCAATGGAATTTTAAGGGAAGATTAAATCTGTTAAATTTCCTAATATGCTGAAACTAAATGCGGTAATTTGGGGTATGAAAAATCTGTAGGCTCGATCTAAAATTGAGCAAAACATGTTAATAGAACTTTGGATAATCTGTTGTAACTTGTAAAGAAGTTAATCTGTTGAATTGGCGTAATTAGTCTGATATTGGCATAATCTGTGAATGAATACTTTAGCTAAAAAAAATAAGAATGCCGAGACATGAGGTTAGACATTGTTTGCGGTAGAAGCCTGCCCGGACCCAACCGGCTTAACCAGCAACCGCAAACTGTTAGTCTAATGTGAGAGGTCATAGGCATAAAGATGCTTAGACACGAGGTTAGGTCTGGCTTATGGCGAAAGTCTGCCCGGAACCGCCCGGCACATTTAGCGGCCACAAGCTACCGACCTAATGTGAGAGGTCTATGCATTAATATTTAATTAATGCAAATCTAAGATAAATGTGATACCTAAAACGTGTTGGGTGGATAGGGTTAAAACAACTGGACTGATGAATCTAATAAACCCATTTGAAAGTCTGTGGGCCTAATACGAGGTTAGGTGAAACAATCTGTAAGTCTGGTAATCTGTAATCTGATCCGTTAAGTCTGAAAACTTGTTAATCTGTATATCTGATCTGTTAGTTTGAAATCTTGTTAACTTATACGTCTGATCTGAGGACTAGTTAATCTGAACTTTGGACATCTGAAATCTGTAAGTAAGTTAATCTGAAATCTTTAGTCTGGGGACACAAGGTTAGGAGGGGAAATTACTTGTGTCATCTGTTGTTTGGGACCCATATTAGTCAGTAACCCTTTCTCATATCAAAGCTATGACCCAACACTAGGTAGGGGTCCAGGGCACGCTTACTGAACTAATTGTAAGAGGTTCATTCTGTTAATGGTAAGGGGTGTTGATGGTGCATTCCAACTGGGTCATGTGCGTGCATGGATCTGGTCTGCTCTAAGGATGTAAGACGCTGTGACATCTGTAAATAGGTATGTGTCTGTAAGTTGACACTTTAGGGAGTGATACACCCTTCTATGGGGCCGGCACAGGGTATTTATGTATTACGGAGTCGATCGCTTGGGGTAGAATTCAGGGTACACTTAGTTTTGTCTGTTTCTGTTGGGGTACCATCTTTTTCTGTTAGGGTGGTAACACCTGTCTGTTTCTGTGTGGTACCGTCTGTTGGGGTGGTAAAGGCCCATTACTAGTGTACACCTAATTCTAACATTCTGTTTCCATAGGGAATATTCTGTTTTCGTCTCTGATTCCGTTCCTGCTTCTGTTTCTGTACGTCTATCTCTGTTGGGGTGGTAAAGGCCCATTAGCTGGGGTGGTAAAGGCCCATTATTAGCATTCTATTTCTGTACCGTCTATCTCTGTTCGGGTGGTAAAGGCCCATTACTAACATCGTGTTTCTAAAGAGATCATTCTGTTTTCTGCGTAGACATTAGGTCAACACCTAATTTTTGTTATACTAGTAATAGTGCATAGAAGTGAAAAACCAAGTAAGAAGCTTAGTTTAACCTATATCATTCTGCCTCTTCTGTTAACCTGCTACTCCTGTTATGGTTATCTCTCATCCAGTTTTATTTGCATGTCATGATACTGTTATTTGTTTATATGCTGAAAGTCACTGGACTCACCAGACGTATGTCTGACCAAGTTTGTTTCGCCTCTTTTCTTCCGTTCCCCTCTGGTTCTCAGGGTGGAAACATAGGAGCTTGATTCAGGTTCCATCTGCTTGAAGTGATTGAAATATCGCTTGCCTTTGATTCTACCTATTTATGGCATTCTCTGTTGGGGATTATGGCTTTAAAATTATGCATTCTGAAGGATTTTGTATAAGACTGATATTTGTGTACTTGGGTTTTCGTATTATGATGTAACCAAACTTATTTCTGTTTCTACTGTAATAAAGTTATAAATTTTTTCAAGTACTACTTTACATATCTGTCTTGTAAATTTTTGTTCTGTTTACTTATAACGTTCCACCAAAGTTAAGGCATTCCCTTTGTGAGTGACCTTAACGGAAGTGTAGTGTTACAATTGTTTATCATTGTTGCTGTATACATGTATTGTATGAAATCCATATAATCAAATTATATGGTAATTGGCTGTGTCTGATTCTAGTTCAGAAAGAACGAATATTTTAAAAATAACGAATATTTTAAAATAATGAATATTTTAAAATAATATTCAGTAATGGATCAAAATGTGATTTTGATGTCCGATTTGGGATGGACACGAATATATTTAAATACATATAGTCGTGTTGATTAGATAACACCACTTTGACATGAACGATATTTATATCGATTTTATTCATTTCTATAATGAATATCGAAAAGGAATTGATTTCAAAATATAATGTTTTGAAAATACTATCATTTATATATTGATGATATGGAATATTCAATTTCGATTTGAAATTGAATATGAAGCTGAAATCGTTTTGAAAACGAATTTAAAACGATTTATAAAATATGTTTTAAATGGAAATCGACGAAATATATATATATAATATATTATATATGTGTATATATATAATGGCCTAAATAGAACGCGTCGTGCCGCGGTAGTTCGTGAATTTCGACCATAGACTTCGAACGGACATTACGGGAGATCCGACCGTCGGATTCTCCTAAAACCAAAACTATTGGGCTCGTATCGAAAAGAGCTTTCTAACGAATATTAGAGATTTGAAATCTAATAGTTGGATTTGGAATTATGTCCAAAACAAATTTGGAAAAGTCATTGTAAGTGCAGTTCGATAGCCGTTTATGGAAATCTACTGTACGGGCCTTGATAAAATTATTAAAAATATCGATGATTTGTGTAAAATCATAATAAATGATTTGGAAAGAATTAAGGATGAAAAATTCCATATTTAAAAAGATAAAAAGGTATTTTTATCGAAATGAACTAGTTATGAACTAGAATAATAAATCCAATGTTTTTAAATAATTAAATTGGATTTGAAATCGTTTTAAAAATAACCAGAATTTCCAATATATGAATTGGAATGGATTTGAATCGAAATTATCTTCGGAATATTTCCATATTGGATTCCGTGATTATACAGACATTGTGGAGGAATTTGGAAGATATATATATATATCGTTATTCCAATACGATATTTGTTGATTTCAGAATTTGATATTGAATATAAGCCTACATATTTTCTATTCAGAGCCTTGTATTTAATATCAAATGGGGTTTTGGGTTTGTCATGAACGGTGTCCTCACTAACACTGTTCTTAAACCCAGTTGAATTAAGAAAATTAGAAACCAACTAGCGATTAGTTAAGTTGAATGGTTTCCTGGGCATTGATCTAATGTTGGTTTCGGCCTTCGGGATTAATAATTAGGGAATTGTTCTCTTACTAATTAACGGTTAGAGACTGATGGAATGTGAATTGGGTTTATCGTGAACGGTGTTTTAACGACATTCATTCTTCAACCCGATTTACAGTGAAATGTGATTTGAAATTTATAAATCTTTTGTTAAGATTAAAAGGAAATTTTCCAAAGTGAAGTTTTCCAATTTAATAAAATCAATTGGAATGAAATTCGATTTGGTGATAATCGAAGTGGGCTTCTGTGGAGGAAGACTGTTACTTTATATGGAATTTAAGAGGCTTTGTCGTTATTCCATTTATAGTATTGGTTGGATATGGAAGTTCATATCGATTATATATATTGATCTGTTTTCCGTGAAGATTCCATTGTCAATGGAATGTGATTTTTGGTTTATCATGAGCTGTGTTTTAAATGATATTAGTTCTTTGACCCAGTTAAATATAAGATTTATTTCTTAACTCTGAATAATCATTAAGTAATGATTTTTGGAAATTAGAACTAAAATAGAGTTTTAATGAATCTTTAAATAGATTGAAAGGTGAATTTGATAATTAAAATTATCAAATTTAAGAAATGATCGAGAAAGGAGTATCACCAGTTTTGCTCCAGGCGATAGTTAAATCTTTAAGCAGACTTGAACGTGAAATGGAAATTAATTTTACCGATAACACCGTGGTGTTAGATATGAGGTATTACCAGTTTTGCTTTATGGGATGAATAGGTTGGGATTGGGAAATTAAACAAATGATTACATCGGTAAGGAGCGATAATCCCGACTAGTTTGGATGAATCATAATTTGGTTTGAATTGATTTCCAAAGGAAGATTAAAGAATAAATTTAAAGAATTTATATTTGATAAAATTAATGGGCACCTTTCCCAAAAGTATAAGAATATTTGAATAAAGGAATATTCTGGATTGGAATGAGGCGTATGTTGTGTTTTTATAGCACTTGTTTATTATATACGTGAGTTATTCAGAAAGACCGGGTTTATCCCATTCTGAATAGCTGATTCGACGATATGTCGAGGATGAAGATGGTGGTCGAAGACCGGAGGTCTTCACATCGTTTGGATAATTACTGATGTCTTGATTGGGCTGTACACCCAAGACGAGGTAATAAGTGGTGATCGTCTAGACGTACTTGGAGATCGACCGGATATGCGAGGGGCTCTTCCTGTATTGGACATACGGGATGAGGAATAAGGCACCTCCGATTTTGTTCAGTCCCAGAACATACTTGTAAATGGATGTGTGTTTGACATCGGATTTCACTCTGTGTGATTGATAGACATCGGTTGCATAGCGTGCATTGCCTGTGTGGCATGCTGAGATGCATATGATCAAGGCTTCTGTTGAAAGCAGAGTCTTGTGGTTGATGATCAAAGCACGACTTTAATATAGCAAAGCTTTGTGTAGCGTTAATTCGTGAGCCTCACACCCCGGTGTGAACCAGAAATGGGAGAGGACTTCAGGGAGGACATGTGTTTCCTTCTAGCTAGGAGTGGCGTCAGCATTTTGCAAGTCCTGACGTTTTACTTATGTGGATGATGGATAGCGAGGCTCCTCAGTTATTTCGATCTCTGCAGAGCCAATGGATGGTCTCTATACAGACCAGATTTACACCCCATAGGGCGGGAAAACGTAGTGTTCAGGCACTTTAATCCACATCGAGTGGACCGGCCCTGACGATCCAAAGGCTTGACAGAGTACTTGCCTGAGACATGGGCAAGATTGTCTCGAAGCAGTAAGGACGATCCCTTGCCTTGGTTGATAGATGGAAATCCAACTTCCAATATGACCTTTTGTGGTTTTGATTGAAGAGCCTAGTATGGCAACATAGTGGGATGGGGCACTCATGCCGTCTATGATTGATACATTTATATTTGAAATTGTTTTGACACTATACACTTATAGTAATAGTAAAATATGAAATTTCACATACCAAGCATTTTTGACTATTATAAGGTAAAAACTCTATCCTCTTGCTTGCGTTGCATTGTGTGATGGGGCCTGAGTCTTATAATAGCTTCATTATTATTTATTTAGCATTGCGCTGTTGTTTTTATGCACTGGTATTCTTGGGAGGTAACCCGTTCCATGTTATACGGCGTGGTCCCCTGATTTACCTAACTTTAAAATAAAGATTAATAATGGTTTTAGTTCTCACACCAGTCACATGACTGACCTGGAGTTTATTGTTTTAACCTAAACTTTGGGTGCCTCTATTTTCCACACCGGCAGCTTGTAGTTTTTGTTTTGCAGATTTATATTCATAGGATCCTGGTTTACAGCTGGAATGATATTCGGAAAGCTCTGTATCTGCGTATCTCTTTCAATTGTGTTTTGTATTATTTTTCGTTGCACTGTAATTTGTAAATCTCTGATATTTATCGAATGTATATTATGTATTCATACGCTGTTATATTCTTGTATTCTGATGAAATTGTTGTAATAAGCAATGAAATGTTCTTCTGTTTGTGTTCTGATTTGTCGTGTTCTCGATTCAATCCGGGCTTTCCTTCACGGGGAAGTTCGGGTCATTATAGTTTGGTATCAGAGCTTTGGTTTACAGAGTTCGAGGACAAGGCACATTAGAACCAAACGAAAGAATTCATCAGAGATTGGAATAGCAATATCCAATGAGAATGACTCGTTAGAGATCGGATCAGTAGTATCCTAGAACGAGTCGAAAGAGTGTTATTTTTAAAATCAAAATGAAAACAAACTTTGTTTTGAATATTTAAACCTTATGATACGTATCTAAATATTTTATTTGTATTGAATTTGGACAATATAATATATGAAGATTTTGCATATACGCCTTGCAAACGTGTATTCGAAGTTTTAATATACTAGATAAATATAGAATCACACTTTAGTTGCCCGGAGATAGTTTTGATGATGGCATGTCATCATCAGCACTTGTGTTCGAGTTTCGAAAGTGGGATATCTGTGATTCCAACCGACTGGTGTGAGAACCAAAACTAGGTAGGGTTATTTGTTGTGATTTGGCACCAAAATGGATTTTTTGTATATATATCAAAATTATGAATTTGAAAAGATAATCAACTAATTGATTGCTGATTGTTGATTGTGTTATGTGATTATTCATTTAAACCAATATATGAATGAACGGTAAATTTAGCCAAATTGTATCGAGTGTTGAACTGAATTGAAAATTGTTTGAAATTACATGCATATACATGTTATAGCAAGGAGGCTAGAGAAGAGGAATAAATTTGTATGCCCAACAAATAGGTCCATGTTTACTAATTTATTAGGTTTGGATGATTTTATGAGCCGATTGGCTAGCCGCTTGGCTTTTTCTTTCTCTTTTTGAGATGAGAGGGCCTGTGTGGCGGTTTGGGGATTTTCCCGGTGCTCCCATACAAAGGAGGTTATGACGAAATTTTTCGAAAATTTTGGGTGATAGCCAATTTTTTGAAGAATTGGAAAATTCTTAGAAACTGAAAAGTTGAAATATGAAACCCAAAATGAAAGTTGAGCTGAGTAGTTAAACAACTTTAAGCTCCGTTCCTTTTCGGGGATGAAAAGATTTTAAGTTGGGGAGATTGTAACAACGTGGAAAGTCAGAACCAATTTAAAATTTTTATTTTAGCAATTTTAATGGATTTTGAATATTTAAAATGAATTATTTTAAATAGTAACAACGAGAAATTTATTTTGAATTGAATTAGAACGTATATATTAATTTGAATCGATGTTAAAATATAAATATTTATTTTAAATTATAAAAGGAATTGAAAATGGCGCGGTAGTTTGAAAATTCGTTTACAAACTTCAAATGAATGTACCGGATTCAAAATAAACCGGATTTTAGTGAAACCAAAAACATTAGAATCTATTTGAAAATATCTTTCCAATGAATCCGAAAAATTGAAATTTCATAGCGGGAACAAAAAGTTATGTCTAGTTGAAAATTCAGAATAGTAGCTATGGAATTTTAGCCCTTAAAAACGGAAATTTTGCAAACGACCTACGTTTTCGACGAAACCACTTTAGTTGGATCCGGGACGTCAAGTTATTGCTAAATTCCAATTTTCATAATTTTTGAAGTCAAAATGTGAGCGTGGCAAAAGAAAACGGGTTTTAACAGTTTCAGTCAATATGGATCGACCAGAAAATGGTCATATTTCAAACAGTCTCCAAATTTGACGAAATTAATTTTGTTAGGACCGTATCGTTAAAACATAGCCAAAATTATTTTTCTGGAATTTTCGCGGTCCGTATGTGGCCCCGGTAAATTGAAATGTGCGTTCAAATTCGATATATAGATTTATACTTTGATTTTGATGGAAACTGATTGAAACAGTCGAATTGGCTTATGGAACAAATTCCATTGCGTTCAGAATGGGGGTATTAGCTAGGGGCGACAGTCGTTGGGTTCGATTTGGAGTTGAAAATGAAAAGTTGCTTTTTGGGAAAATAAAATAATTAAATTATATATATATATATATATTCAATGACCCCCTCCTCTCCATTTCATTATCACCTTTCAAATTCATTCTTCCCCAAATTGGGAAAATCCCGTTCCTTCCCCCCAAATGCAATATACCACCGTTGACATCAGTCCATCGCTGCCACCTTCCCCCCCCCCCCAACCGGCGCCGCCTTACATCCCCCTCTCGCCACCTTCCTCCTCTCGCCTTTCCCCCATACGCGAGACCCAAACCGACGTGACCCCCCTTTATCTCGAACCGCGACCTCTAAATCCCGCCGCCGCCACCACCAGTCTCCTCCCCCCCTTCCGATCAACGGCGAAATAGGAACCTCCCCCCCCCCCCTTCGCAGAAAACTGTAAGTGTGTTTTTTTATTATATATAATATAAAGTTTTGTTTTTTAATATGATTTTTAGGTTAATAAAAATAGGGCTTTTACGTTAATAAAAATGGGATTTTTATGTGGAAAAAAGGATGATTTTTATCATGAACAAAGGTAAGATTTTTATTTGTTAAAGAATATGATTTTTGTTTGTTAAAGAAATATGATTTCTTTGTTCAAAAAGAAGTGATTTTTGAAAATATAAAGAAGTGATTTTTAAAAAAAAATTGAGGTTTTGTAAATAAAAATATGATTTTTATATTATAGAGATAATAAAAATATGATTTTTATATTATAAAGATAATAAAAATATGATTTTTATTATCTAGGAAGCGAAGTAAAAATAAGATTTTTATATGTATGAAAGGTAAATAAAAATACGATTTTTATTATGAAGTTAGCGAAGTAAAAATACGATTTTTATTGTTTGAATGGTTAAATAAATATGTGATCTTGTATATATATAGCAATATATATATAGCAATATACGATTTTTATTGTTCAAATGTTTAGTAAACTGGGAGGTGTGTTGTAAGCCTAAGAAAGATGGGGGATTGGGGATCATTAATTTAGTTTATTTTAACTCTTCCTTATTAGCCAAATGGTTGTGGAAATTTAGGTGTCCTATAGTATCGACTACATGGAAGTTTATTGTATCTAAATTTTACTATTCAGGAGGAGAGTTTATTGTGGGATCTAGGGATAGTTGGTATAATAGATTATCTTACTTTTGGAAGTCAGTATTAAAGTGCTTTGATTTTTTTAACTTAGGTTATAAGGTGATTGTTCATTCGGGTGATATGACTTACTTTTGGCATGATATTTGGATTTCTAGATTACCACTTAAAATTGAATTCAGGGAACTCTTTAATAATTTTAGTTTTAAAAATGCGTTGATTAAAGATTTTTTGGAAGAGATTTGGACCCCCCATGGGAGTTTTCCTTTGATAATATCTTAGAAGGAGAAATGTTAAGACAATTACCTTTACTATATGATAAATTATCATTATATCACATTGATGAGTATAGGGACTTTATTAGGTGGGGTATGGATAAGAGTCAAGTTTATTCGGTTAATTCTATGTATAACTTAATAAACTTTTCGGGAATCTCATTTCGGCCTTTTAAGTTTATTTGCAAATCTGAATCTCCTCCTAAAGCTAAATTTCTAATGTGGTTAATCATTCATAAGAAACTTAATACGGTTGAGCTACAAAAGAGGAAGAATATCATTTTTGATGTTAAGTGTTATTTTTGTAATATTTTGAACGAGGATGTTGATCATTTATTTTTCTCATGCAATATCACAAATTTTATATTTAATATGGTTTTAAGGATATTTGTTTTTGATTGTCCTAATTCTTACAATAGTTGTGTCGAATATTGGGATTCTTATGGATTTGTTTATAATGCTAGTAAAAGATACATTCTAGATTCTTTAGTCACTATCATAAGTTGGTTCATCTGGTTTGAGAGAAATCAGAGATATTTTCGGTCTAATTTTGTTTCTACTGATAATTTAATTATTAAAATAGTTTTTTTTTTTTGGAATGGATGTCTAATTCACATTACAAGCTATTCGGGAAAGTGGGCTTTGAGAGTTTATTGATTAAGGTTAGATTTAATTTGTATCTATTTATTAGAATCAGCAGTTTTTTTCGTAATAGATATCGCATTGGTTGTTAATTTCTTTTATTAGTTTTTCATTGTATTTTTCTTCTACACATATATGTATGGTAGATAAATATGTATGAATATATATATATATGCTTATATAATATACATATATATATATTTATACACATATATTTCCATATATATGTGTGTGACAAATTACTGATAGCTTGTTGAGCTTTTCGCAGATGCAGGTTGTTGATTATCAGGAAGTACTTAGCGGATAGCTGGATGGATTGGTAGCAGTTATGTACTTTTCAGGTGTTCAGGTTGATGGATATTATTGTGGAGCTTAGAGGATTGCTGTTTGGATTGATGATTCGCAATTCATTTGGGCTTATTGTTAGAGAGTTTTTTGATGTTATTCTTCATTATTTTTTATACTACATAGAGAGTATGGGTTATTGTATTGGAGTAGATATACTTCAATATCGGGTGGTGGCCTTGCGGGAATTCGATATTGGAGTAGATGGGCGGTGGTTTATCTGAAGCTCATCTATCTACGATCCTTACATCCCTAGAGCCGCGTTAGGTTTTATCTTGTATTCTTATGTACTATAGTCGGACTCTGTATCTTTGATTTTATTATATATATGTGTGTGTGCGCTCTCTTCTCTTCAGAAGATCACATATATATATAGCAATATAAAAATATATATTTTATATAGAAAGAAGCATTGTAAAAATATATGATTTTTATATATGAAGTGCCATTATAAAAATGTGATTTCTAAAATAAACATCATATTAAAAATGCAATTTTTACTATGGACAGCGGGAAAAGAACGCATTGGAATTTTTGGCAAATCCGACCCATTCAGAAATAAAGAATGGAGGAGTGGATCCCAAACGTGAGAACTCCTCACTATAATTTTCTTATACATTTATTTATTTTTATAACTACATATATGAACTGTTCCCCGTGGCCCATAGACCACGGACGACTTGTTTGATTGTTTGGTTTGGTTGATTAGATTATTTGGTGGAATTTGGTTGTCTAGGTGAAATGAATTGATTAGAATTGTTATGTGTGTATGGCGCGAGCCAATATCAGGAGAGGGGTAATGCTAGACATTGCCTGATTTTGATATCGCGCCGTTATGCCGCCAAAATTTTCTAAAATATGTTAGAACAATAAAAATATCATTTTTATTGTATAAATGAACTGAGTAGAATATTCATATGTTGAATAAAATATTTTGTCGTTAAAAATATATTTTTTAACGTTGATATGAATAAAATAAATATTCATTTACAAATCGGATGATTTTTTATGTACACACATTTGACTGATATGGATTAGGACGATATATTTTACACATCGCCCAACTGCACAAATAATATTCAGTATTTGTTGGTTGAAACCCCACACGGATGTTGGAATGATATTTGACGTACACTAATCCCAATTGTTTAGTTGTATGTCGATAGATTGGTTGACAGGCTGTGGTAAGCGTTAAATATTTATATTTAATGCATATGCAGTGTAGAATGCACTCTGGATGATGGTTGATTGTTTATCAATGTTGTTGTATACATGTATTGTATGAAATCCATATAATCAAATTATATGGTAATTGGTTGTGTCTGATTCCAGTTCAGAAAGAATGAATATTTTAAAAATAACGAATATTTAAAAATAATGAATATTTTAAAATAATATTCAGTAATGGATCAAAATGTGATTTTGATGTCCGATTTGGGATGGACACGAATATATATAAATATATATAGCCGTGTTGATTAGATAACGCCATTTTGACGTGAACGATATTTATATCGATTTTATTCATTTCTATAATGAATATCGAAAAGAAATTGATTTCAAAATATAATGTTTTGAAAATACTATCATTTATATATCGATGATATGGAATATTCAATTTTGATTTGAAATTGAATATGAAGTTGAAATCATTTTGAAAACGAATTTAAAATGATTTATAAATTACGTTTTAAATGGAAATCGACGAAATATATATATTATATATATCATGGCCTGGATAGAACGTGTCACGCCGCGGTAGTTTGCGAATTTCGACGATTGACTTCGAACGGACATTACAGGAGATCCAACTGTCGGATTCTCCTAAAACCGGAACCGTTGGGTTCGTATCGAAAAGAGCTTTCTAAAAAATATTAGAGATTTGAAATCTAACGGTTGGATTTGGATTTGATTCGAAATAAAATTTGGAAAAGGTCACTGTAAGTGCAGTTAGATGGCCGTTTGTGGAAATCGACTGTACGAGCCTTGATAAAATTATTAAAAATATCGATAATTTGTGTAAAATCATAATAAATGATTTGGAAAGAATTGGGATGAAAAATTACATATTTAAAAAGATAATAAGGTATTTTTATCGAAATGAACTAGTTATGAACTAGAATAATAAATCCAGTGTTTTTAAATAATTAAATTGGATTTGAAATGGTTTTAAAAATAACCGGAATTTCCAATATATGAATTGGAATGGATTTGAATCGAAATTATCTTCTGAATATTTCGATATTGGATTCCCTGATTATACGGACATTGTGGAGGAATTTGGAAGATATATATATATATCGTTATTCCAATACGATATTTGTTGATTTCAGAATTTGATATTGAATATAAGCCTATATATTTTCTATTCAGAGCCTTGTATTTAATATCAAATGGGATTTTGGTTTTGTCATGAACGGTGTCTTCACTAACACTGTTCTTAAACCCAATTGAGTTAAGAAAATTAGAAACCAACTAGAGATTAGTTAAGTTGAATGGTTTCCTCGGCATTGATCTGATGTTGGTTTCGGCCTTCGGGATTAGTACTTAGGGAATAGTTCTCTTACTAATTAACGGTTAGAGACTGATGGAATGTGAATTGGGTTTATCGTGAACGGTGTTTTAACGACATTCGTACTTTAACCCGATTTACAGTGAAATGTGATTTGAAATTTATAAATATTTTGTTAAGATTTAAAGGAAATTTTCCAAAGTGAAGTTTTCCAATTTAATAAAATAAATTGGAATGGAATGGAATTCGATTTGGTGATAAACGAAGTGGACTTCTGTGGAGGAAGACTATTACTATATATGGATTTTAAGAGGCTTTGCCGTTATTCCATTTATAATATTGGTTGGATATGGAAGTTCATATCGATTTTATATATTGATCTGTTTTTTGTGAAGATTCCATTGTTAATGGAATGTGATTTTGGGTTTATCGTGAGCTGTGTTTTAAATGACATTAGTTCTTTAACCCGGTAAAAGATAAGATTTATTTCTTAACTTTGAATAATCATTAAGTAATGATTTTTGGAAATTAGAACTGAAATAGAGTTTTACTGAATCTTTAAATAGATTGAAAGGTGAATTTGATAACTAAAATTATCAAATTCAAGAAATGGTTGAGAATGGAATATCACCAGTTTTGCTCTAGGAGATAGTTAAATATTTAATTAGATTTGAACGTGAAATGGAAATTAATTTTACCGATAACACCGTGGTGTTAGATATGAAGTATTACCAGTTCTGCTTCATCGGATGAATAGGTTGGGATTGGGAATTAAACAAATGATTACTTCGGTAAGGAGCGCCAATCCCGACTAGTTTGGACAAATCATAATTTGGTTTGAATTTATTTCCAAAGGAAGATTAAAGAATAAATTTAAACAATTTATCTTTGATAAAATTAATAGTAACCTTTCCCAAAGTATAAGAATATTTGAATAAAGGAATATTCTGGATTGGAGTGAGGCGTATGTTGTGTGTTTATAGCACTTGTTTATTATATACGCGAGTTATTTAGAAAGACCAGGTTTACCCCTTTTTGAATAGTTGATTCGACGATATGTCGAGGATGAAGACGGCAACTGATGTCTTGATTGGGTTGTAATAAGTGATGATCGTCCAGACGTACTTGGAGATCGACCGGATATGCGAGGGCCTCTCTCCTGTATTTGACATACGGGATGAGGAATAAGGTGCCTCCAGTTTCATTCAGTCCCAGAACGAACTTGTAAATGGATGTGTGTTTGACATCGGATTTCACTCTGTGTGATTGACAGACATTGATTGCATAGCGTGAATTGCCTACGTGGCATGCTGAGATGCAAATGATCAAGGCTTCTATTGAAAAGCAGAGTCTTGTGGTCGATGATCAAAGCACGGCTTTAATATAGCATAGCTTTGTTTAGCATTAATTCTCGAGCCTCACACTCCGGTGTGAACCAGAAACGGGAGAGGACTTCAGGGAGGACATGTGTTTCCTTCTAGCTAGGAGTGGTGTCAGCGTTTTGCAAGCCCTGACGTTTTACTTATGTGGATGATGGATAGCGGGGCTCCTTGGTTATTTCTGTCTCTGCGGAGCCGATGGATGGTCTTTACACAGACCAGAGTTACGCCCCATAGGGCGGGGAAACGAAGTGTTCAAGCATTTTAATCCACGTCGAGTGGACCGGCCCTGATGATCCAAAGGCTTGACAGAGTACTTTCCTGGGATATAGGCTAGATTGTCTCGAAGCGATAAGGACGATCCCTTGCCTTTGGTTCACAGATGGAAATCCAAATTCCAATACGACCTTTTGTTGTTTTGATTGTAGAGCCTAGTATGGCGACATAGTGGGATGGGGCACTCATGCCGTCTATGATTGATACAATTATATTTGAAATTGTTTTGACACTATACACTTATAGTAATAGTAAAATATGAAATTTCACGTACCAAGCATTTTTGGCTATCATAAGGTAAAAAATCTATCCTCCGGCTTGCGTTGCATTGTGTGATGGGACTTGAGTCTTATAATAGCTTCATTGTTCTTTATTTAGCATTGCGCTATTATTTATGCACTGGTATTCTTGGGAGGAAACTCGTTCCGTGTTATACGGTGTGGTCCCTTGATTTGCCTAACTTTAAAATAATGATTAATAATGGTTTTAGTTCTTACACCAGTCACATGATTGACCTAGATTTTATTGTTTTAACCTAAACTCTGGGTGCCCCTATTTTCCACACGGACAGTTTGTAGTTTTGATTTTGTAGATTTATATTCACTGGATCCTGGTTTACAGCTGGAATGATATTCAGAAAGATCTGTATTCGTGTATCTCTTTCACTTGTGTTTTGTATTATTTTCCGCTGCACTGTAATTTGTAAATCTCTGATATTTATCGAATGTATATTATGTATTCATACGCTGTTATATTCTTGTATTCTGATGAAATTGTTGTAATAAGCAATGAAATGTTCTTCTGTTTGTGTTTTGATTTGTCGTGTTCTCAATTCAATCCGGGCTTTCCTTCACGGGGAAGTTCGAGTCGTTATATATTATCTCCAAAATTTAATACTACTTACTGCTAATCCTTTTGTATAGTAAATCATTAATTGCATTATCACCATTATTTTTTTTACTAACTTTGAGTATGGAAACATATGGTATTCACCTTCGAACTTTTTCTGACCATAAGCTATACATGCTCTTGATATAACTAACAATTGATATCTTGAATCACCAAAAGAATTAAAGATGTCAAAATTATAGCACTAATATTGTAATTTAAGATTATCATAATTAGATCATAAATATTATTATTGGATATCATAATAATTTACTTCCCATATAACTATTGCTGAATTTGAAGAATACACTCTTATATTACATTTGATTTATTACGAAAGATTGCTTCAATTCTTTAATAAGATTTTGTTTGTAGTATTATTGCTACTATAATTATATATGTTTATACGAATTATAACTATTATTTATATTTAAAAGGTTACATTAGAGCTTTATGTGTGATATCTTCGTAACTTTGTCATTCTTTTAATTTTTCTTCATTTTTTATATCATTAAAACTCAGTTCATCTTCTTCATTTTTAATTCTATAAATGCCATTTTCATTTTACATACAATAATGTATCATATATTTAATCAACAGTTTATCTTCTTCCTAATACTTTGTTCTAGAGATTTCGATACCCATTGAGTGAAGAACGAGAATTCATAATATCCTGATATAAATTAATATTCTCTGTGGTTTATCAGGTTGTTTGCAAATATCAGCAATGAATTTTTTTTTCAACTACATGTATAAATGAATTGTCTATAGGTTCAAGTCACTACATTCCGTAGGGGATGTCAGTACATATCTTCTTAAATGGTTGAAGTTCAGATTGTGTACCACGTAAGAGGCCATGCACCTTTTTCTTCTTTAGTGTTATAATTAGTATTTCATTTGCAGATGCTGGACCTGTGGCATTGTGAATGTCTGATGCTGGTAGTTTAATATATGTAAGTCCATGATACTCAAATTACTTCAAAAAATATGTTGGGCTTAGTTTGTGGGATGCCTATGTACTATGTCACAAATCGTAGGGATATTTTACGTGCTCAAATATGTTGTCCTGTGTTTTCTTTAACCGACATGATTTAAGTAAACATATATTTTCCTTTTAGTTAAAAAAATAGCGCATGCATAACTGTTTTTTCAGGGAACAAGATATGGTGGACATTCTTAAGCTGCATTTCAGCAGATCAATTTTTTCAAGTACTTATTACTTCACTAAATAAATCTTTCGGATCAGAAGAATATGCAAGGCTTTGATGCAAATGAGTTTTCTCTGATGGTGTACCGAAATAAGTGGGTTGCTCAATTGAGGAAAATTGGCATAGTTCGGGTCTCGTAATGTAAGTTGACATTGTTTCCCAAATTTTGTATTTCGTTACTAGGAAGGTTTGTATTTGGTTGAGTCTTCAATTCTATGAACGATACAATTTAGATATGGTTAGGTAACATTTTTCCAAATTATAGCTCAGATTTTGTAATGAGCTCAGTTTAGTTACGAGCCAAGCATAACATAGCTTTTAAACTGAGCTTTATCTCAATTTCAATATAGTGTCGATGCTCAGTTTTTTGAACTAAGCTAAATACCAGCTACTTTATCTCTTTTATTTAAAGGAAAACCTTAATTGGATATTTCTTGGTTGGTTAGCTCTTAAACTCCATGAATGGCACAAACGTGCTTGGTAAAATTATTTTGGTGTGATAATGACTATAAAATTTAAATATGTACATGCAAGATTTATTTAGTTGATATAAAGTATTTCTAGAAATATCGATGACGAAATCAGCGAAAACGAATTCATTGAAGATATTGGGATAATTTAAAGGTAAATATGCATATTTATTGTATTTCAGACTGCCCTACGATCTAAAACATGATACTTTGTATCTCAAACAATGAAATTTACTTTGAAAACATATTATATTCACAGGATAATGGGCAAATATTATTATTTTCATGTATAATGCACTCATGTTATACAAATTAAATTAAAGAGGAATGTTTAAGGAACGGTTATTATAAAGTAGTTCAATCTGTAGCCTTTGCCTTTAATTATACAAGAACAAACAGTTGAAAACCATGAACAAATATGTTACCGTTTGGGCCCTAAGCTCGACTATATATTATGCTTTTCTTAGGGAGCTTGAGAGGAAAAAAAATTGCAAGCATTTGATGACATAAAAAACTATTCATATGCAGAACTTCTTAATATGTCCGAACAATTATAGAATTGAAGTGAAGTTAATGGAAAATAGTGACACGTCAACGTAACAGGACGAAAAAGGATTAGCATCTACATTTAACAAAGCATGTATGTACATCTAACAAATATGGACATCTAAATATATATATGGAAGTGATTTGCTGATTTTGTGGGAGCTCTAAACTTATAGAATTCTTGGCCATGGCTCTCAAGAGATGCTTCATCTTTTTAATTTCTATTTTCATGTAGCATTTTATGATGGCGGGGTGGATATGCCAGATTCAATGTTCTAATAGTATTAAGCACTCGGCGGTTCGGGGAAGTGGTGAGAGCTGCTTTGAGGTTTATGGTTGGAGGATCCCAGCTATGGATGTGGTTGTTGATAGCTGCTCACTTGTAAGCTAATATATTGTGATGTTACTGCAGGTCAGGTAGTTAAAGAATTCTTTGCTCCATCTTATTATATTTTTTCTAGAAATATGCCCAAATAGTATTGACTGAAACCCCCATTAACTAGGAAATTGCTAACCGTATAAATATACAAAATAGTTTTATTGAATTTGAAATTCAACAAAAATTACATTATGAGTTATGCTTTATGTTATTGTATGGTAGTTTCTTTCTTATTCTATATAAAATTGCTAGTTCCTTACTCAGTCTCAAAGATTTTGTTATAAAAGTCCATTTGCTTGGGCATATTTTTATTTAGCCAACCATGATTATCTCCAGGAAGTACATTGCAAATTATTCAAAATAAAGAACTTAACCTATGTTTCACTATATAGTTAATGAATTCAGCAGCCAATTTGTGGGGAGATTGGTGGCTTATGCATGGGCTTGCTAGGCTCATGCTGGGTGATCCAGCTGTCACTCTTTTTACAGTCATCCTCCCCACTTGATTTTGTAAATCTTGAAATTTGTAAATTTTTTGATTATTTCAGATTTCCTAGTATATATATGCTGAAAATTACCTTGTTTAAGCATGAGGTGGAAAGCATTTCTATTTTTTTGGTTTATTGGTTATACACAGTGGCAGGTCACGTTTAAAATAGAATGTGGAAAATTCCTTATATAGTTCACTTTTTGAGTAAGCATTTTCTACTTTATTTATAATTCACTAGTTAGATTTTTTCCTTCTTCTAAAATATGATAATATTAGAATATAGTTGTAGCATATACATACATAGCTATCATATTTATTATCCATTTACATGACTTCACAAAAAATAAATATTTTTAAAGAATGATAATATAAGAATATAGTTATAGCATATACATATATAATTATGGAGATTGGAGTTTCGTTGAGTGGTGTCAATCTGTGCTGAATCGAGTGCGCATATCATTGTGGGTGCATGCCGAAGAGGTACCGAAACACAACGACATTAGTTTTCCCCCTAGTCAACATATTTTGTCTGTTAATGCTGCTTCCTGACTAAGGCTCCATTTTTATGTGAACTTGGTTTAACTTTTGTATAATACATACCAGTTAATCTGAATTTATGTTTACCTGCATAACATTTTCCCATGTTGAATTTCCATATAAATTTTTACATGCTTAGCCAAGAATAACATTGACGATAAGAGGGGAATTGCCATTTAACACCGTGATCTTATTCGTTTTGTAAAAGCAATTCAATACCGATAATAATCATTTTGTTGCATCTGATTGTATTACAATTAGTTTTGTGTCTAAAGAAATTGTCGGGCCATGTATATAGAGATATTTTTCTAATAATTTAATCAGCGAGTTTGACATCTATACCGTATGAAGGTTGTTAGATTTATTTGTACTATCAGCATGCACAAAGTCTCTTTACTGCACTTTTGTATGGTCAATGGAACATCTATATGAAGCTCCCTATTTTATTGTATGTATCATTTCTCATATTACTAACTCTGTTAACCTATATAGACTAATGGCTGTGTTGGAACAATGGCTGAGTCGCGGACTAGGTCGCTTTCTTGAAGACGATTCGACAATCTGGTCAGAGGTGCAAACCAGTTCATTCCTTCGTCGCCGCCTCTAGGATAAAACAGCCTCTAAACAGAATAACCGATTTGCTTGCACAACAAATCAGTGTAGATTTGCACTTTCGAAAATAACATTGATCGATTTTTCTGAGAGAAAGATTTAATGGCGGAGGCTAGAAGAAAGCAGAATTCAATATATATTTTTGTGTCTGTAGATAAAAAGTATATATAGAACGAAAATTAGGGTTTGGGAGAAAAAATCGGATCTGCTAAAATTTCGGGGGACAAAGTTTTTACCGTTGCAGAAAAAATTATCGGTGCAGAAAATAATTTTCTATAAAAAAACGGTTCAAAAACTGCAAAGTTTTATGGTCCAAAAATATAAGTGTCTACACCACAAAGCCCAAGCCCAAGCCCGAGCCCGAACCGGACCGGGCCGGGTCGGGTCGAGTCGAGTCGCTCGGTCGGTCGTGCACGTGTGTGGTGTTCATGATGCATGGTCTCCCTCCTCACAACAAAGCATGTATTGGGAGCCCAAGGCCCCAACATGATTTCTTAGAGACAAGTATAAATCCTTGCTTCTTCCATATAATCTCATGATGTAGGACTATTCACACCTAGGAGCCATTCATACACTTATTCAACATTTTTAATAATTCACTTAATGTTTGTAAAACATTTCCAACAATCCTCCACTTGAATTTTTAAAATTATTTTCGAGCAATTACTAAAACCATAAGATTGTGCATAAACAAAGGTGTCGTCCGACTTGAACCTTTGCATAGTGAGTAAGATTCAGTTTTTACTAGAGTGACACGTAGTCTTCAACTCTATTCCTGACATCAAACCACACACAACCTTTTCAATAGTGCAATCAATTAAGCCCGTGCATTTATGGCCATGCACGTCTATCCTAGTTTAGTGAATGCTCTAGAAGTTTTTCCCAAAACTCCATAGGAAACGGCCATATTTCCACATTCACAAAGGTGAGTCTATCAAGAGTACTCCTGAAGGTAGGTACTCCACTCCAAATAGAGTATAGATCTCATTAAGAGTTTCTATTAACTCATCCTCTAATCACTTCAGGAATACATTCTTCTTGATTTATTAAATAGCATGCTCAACTCCTATCACTACACAACTTGTTTTTACCCACTGAACCTAGTTCTTGGGATCTCCAGTCATTTAGATCGGGTTACCATTGTGCGTGACTCAACAATCTAGGGGCAATAATCCCATTCTTTTAGAAGAATTGTGGACTTTCTCTCTTGACAGTCCTTTCGTCAAAGGATCTACCAAATTTTCTTCACTACGTACGTAATCCACTCTAACGGTACCTGTGGAAAGCAGTTCTCTAACTGTGATGTGCTTACGACGTATTTATTGTCTCTTACCGTTATAATAACGGTTCTGAACTTTTGCAATAGCCGCGATACTATCGCAATGTATCAACACAGCCATATCAGTTTTTCCCATAAGGAAATATCAGCTAGCAGGTTTCTCAAATGCTCTGCCTCTTCACTAGCTGTGGCTAGTGCTATCATCTCAGACTCCATAGTAGACTGAGCCAAAATAGTCTGTTTCTTGGATTTCCAAGAAACAGCTCCTCCAGCGATGCTAAATACATAGCCACTGGTCGCTTTAGAATCATCAGATAAGGTATTCCAGTCTGCATCAGAATATCCTTCAAGTACAGCTGGAAACCTCTCATAATGTAATCCAAGGTTCATGGTTCGTTTAAGGTATCTCATCACCCTTTCAATAGCATGCCAGTGCTCTATACTAGGTCCACTGGTAAACCTGCACAATAATCCCACGACATAGGCAATGTCGGGTCTAGTACAATCAGTGGCATACGAAGGCTGCCAATGATGCTCACAAAATCAGACTGTCTTACACCTTCACCATTGTTCTTAAATAACTTTACATTGTGATCATATGGTGTACTCGCAGGTTTATAGTCAAAGTAATTATATTTCTTTAGTATCTTCTCAATGTTATGAGATTGATCCAAAGAAATTCCCTTTTCTGACCTAGTAATTTTAATACCAAGGATTACACTCGCCTCACCTAGATCTTTCATACCAAAATTGGCACTTAATAAGGATTTGACGGAGTTTATGGCATGAATGTTTGACCCCAAAAATGAGTAGGTCATCTACATAAAGGCATATAAAAGTGCAAATGTCATTCTCAGATTTGTAACAAATGCATTTGTCACTTTCATTAACTTTAAAACCATGTGAAATGATTAAGTTATCAAATTTTTCATGCCATTGTTTAGGTGCTTGTTTTAAACCATATAATGATTTACCTAATTTGCATACTTTATGTTCTTGACCATGTACCACAAATCCTTCACGCTGGTCCATATATATTTCTTCGTCTAGTTCACCATTCAAAAATGCGGTTTTCACATCCATTTGGTGTATTAACAAATTATGAATAGAGGCAAGTGAGACTAATACCCGAATGGATGTGATTCTAGTAACAGGTGAAAAAATGTCAAACAAATCTATGTTATCTTTTTGTTTAAAACCTTTGGCTACTAGTCGTGCTTTATATTTATCAATAGTGCCATCAGGTTTTAATTTCTTTTTAAGTACCCATTACAGCCTATAGACTTACAACCAGGAGGTAAATCTACCAAATGCCAAGTCTTATTGGATTCTAAAGAATCCATCTCATCATTTATAGCCTCTTGCCAGAAATCAGCATCTAAGGAAGATAAGGCCTCTTGGAGGTTTATGGGATCCTCCTTAGTAGTAAAAGCACAAAAATCTGAACCAAAATCTTTTATGGTTCTTTCTCTTTTACTTCTTCTAGGTTCATCTTCAGAATTTTCATTAAGTTCTGTTCTAATAGGCATACTTGAAGTGCCCCCACTATTCCTTTATTTAAAAGGAAATTTAGTTTCATAAAAATCGGCATCATTTGATTCAATTATATTATGTGCACTAAGGTCATAAAATCTGTATGCTTTGCTATTAATAGCATAGCCTATAAATACACATTCATATGCTCTACTAGCCAATTTTATTCTCTTAGGGTCTGGAATACAAACATATGCTAAGTAAACCCAAGTTCTATAATATGAGACTTTGGGTTTATGATTCTTTAAAATTTCATAAGGCAAAATTTTATTCTTAGATTTGGGGATTCTATTCAGAACATAGCATACAGACAATAAAATATCCCCCCACCAATGTTTTGCTGCACCAGAATTTAGTAATATGGCAACTACAAGTTCGGTAAATGTCCTATTTTTCCTTTCAGCTTTACCGTTCATCTCAGGAGAATAGGGTGCAGTTCTTTCATGTACTATACCATGTTGTTTATAGAATTCCAGAATTGAAGTGGATTCATATTCTGTACCTCTATCACTACGAAGTCTCTTAATTTTCTTATTTGCTTGATTCTCAATCTCAGTTTTGAATGTTTTAAACATGTCAAAGGCATCACTTTTATTTTTCATAAGGTATACATATGTGAAGTCAGAACAATCATCAATAAAAGTGACAAAATAACGATGTCCTTGTCTAGTCAAAGTACCATCAAGTTCACATATGTCAGAATGAATCAAGTCTAAGGGTTCAGAAACTCTATCAACAGATATATGAGGTTTCTTTGTGATTTTTGCTTGTGTGCAGAATTCACATTTCTCAAGTTCAGATTCTGTCAATTTAGGAATCATATCCAGGGTGCTCATGTTGTGAATTATTCGTTTATTAACATGACATAATCTAGAGTGTCAAATATTAAAGTCACACAACATATAAGCAGAAGTAGTCACATTATTAGTTTCAACATTCAGTTTAAACATACCCTCACAAGCATAACCCTTTCCCACAAAAGTTCCCTTATAAGTTAGGGTATACAAATCAGCCACAATAACTTGAGTAAACCCAGCCTTATTAAGGAGAAAGCCAGACACCAGATTCTTTCTAATCTCTGGGGTATGCATAACATCTTTTAGAATTACAGTCTTTCCAGAGGTAAACTTAATTTCCACATTGCCAATCCCTGCAACTTAAGTGGTGTGAGAATCTCCCAACAACACTTTCTGATTTTCAGCAGCGGTGTATGTAGAGAACAAGCCACGATCATAGCAGACATGGCGAGAGGCACCAGTGTCTACCCACCAACCCTCTGATCTACCAACAAGGTGAATCTCAGTAAGCATAGCCGTAAGAGGCTCTTCAATCAGGTTAGCCTGCGGTGTAGAGCTTGGCATGTTCCGACACTTTCGTGCCATATGACCTGGTTTTCCACAGTTGTAGCATAGAAACAACTGTCCAGAATCATTCTTTTGGGCTGGTTTCTGCTGTCCTTTTGGGTTTCCTTGCGGATTCCCATTCTGTTTGTTGCGCCTGTTCTGATTCTTAAAAGATTTCTGTTTCGGTTTCAGAACAGCGGGTGTGGTCCTTTTAGTGTTGTTGTTATTGACAATCAACACCTCTTCTTTCTGCTCCTGTTTGCGTGCCTCCTCCTCAATACGAAGGCGCGTGATCAAGCTTTCTAAGGAAAATTCCTTAGTCTTATGACGTAAAAAATTTTTAAAATCTTTTCAGCCGGGGGTAATTTGTCAATGATAACAACAATTTGAAATTGTTCGTTTAGTGCCATACCTTCGGAGATGATCTCATGAGCTATTTTCTGTAGCTCATGAGACTGCATCTCAACTGATCGATCGTCAGTCATCTGATACTTTAGGTAGCGACTTACAGCATATTTCTTTGCCCCTGCCTCCTCTGTATCATACTTCTTTTTCAGTGCTTCCCATATCTCCTTTGTTGTCTTCTCATCTGAGTTATAGTAATCATACAGATCATCGCTCAGTCCATTCAGAATAAAGTTCTTGCATAGATAATCTTGTTCAGTCCAGGTCTGCAGTTGTTTTGACTGTTCAGTCCATGATGCCATCTTCGCTGCGTCAGTCTCGTCAGGTTTATCTGGTAGCTGCAGTTTTTCAGCAGTCAGCGCAGCCACAACCTTTCTGATCGTGAGGAAGAACTCCATCTTCTGACGCCATCGCTTGAAATGAAAGCCTTCGAATTTGAATGGAGCAGCAGTCATGAGAGGGTTCTGGAAAGCAGAGGGTGGAGCAGCATCGTCTACGGTTGAGTTCAAAGCCATTGTTTCAAATTCGTCTTCAATTTGTTGGAAAACAATGGCTGAGTCGCGGACTAGGTTGTTTTCTTGAAGACGATTCGACAATCTGGTCAGAGGTGCAAACCAGTTTGTTCCTTTGGCGCCGCCTCTAGGATAAAACAGTCTCTAAACAGAATAACTGATTTGCTTGCACAACAAATCAGTGCAGATTTGCACTTTCGAAAATAGTATTGCTCGATTTTTCTGAGAGAAAGATTTAATGGCGGAGGCTAGAAGAAAACAGAATTCGATATATATTTTTGTGTTTGCAGATAAAAAGTATATATAGAACGAAAATTAGGGTTTGGGAGAAAAAATCGAATCTGCTAAAATTTCGGGGGACAAATTTTTTACCGTTGCAAACTTTTACCATTGCAGAAAAAATTATCAGTGCAGAAAATAATTTTCCATAAAAAAAGGTTCGAAAACTGCAAAGTTTTATGGTCCAAAAATATAAGTGTCTACACCACAAAGCCCAAGCCCGAGCCCGAATCGGACCGGGCCGGGTCGGCTCGAGTCGAGTCGGTCGGTCGCGCGTGTGTGTGGTGTTCATGATGCATGGTCTCCCTCCTCACAACAAAACATGTATTAGGAGCCCAAGGTCCCAACATGATTACTTAGAGACAAGTATAAATCCTTGCTTCTTCCATATAATCCCATAATGTGGGACTACTCACACATAGGAGCCATTCATACACTTATTCAACATTTTTAATAATTCACTTAATGTTTGTAAAACATTTCCAACAGGCTGTCATAATACAAATATGAGTTTACTGATTTTTTTTTCCTTTCAAAATTGCTACTGTTAGTTATGCAACTATCATTAGCGTAATCATTAAGTGTCTTCAGCATGCTTGCCAAACAATAAAATATAAGGTGTTTTCTTATAGAAATAAAATAAAATAAAAACATTTGGTAGAGTTGTTAAGTTTAATGTATGGATTTAAAATGTTATCTAATTTAATATGCAAGTCAAACCGTCCGTCTAATCGATACTTGTAGTGTCATCATTTTAAAATGTTATCTAATTTAAATATATCGCCATCATAATCAATTTAAATATATCGCCTTATCCCTAATCGATGTTGGTATATTAAGCAATTATTCATCATGTCAGTTAGAGTAATACATTACTTTATATTGTACTTAATATGGTCACTCCTTATGGTTTTAAGATAATAATTAGTTACTGCTCCTTTATGTATTAACACTCGAAATATTGTATATATATCCACTATGAACATCTCAAGCAAATTTAAAGAGATTTACATTATATATCATTTCTTGATAGAGAGTTGATTATTAGTAGGATATGGAAAAAAAATTAAAAAAATTCGATACATAATTTACTACATGATAATCATTTGGTTATCATGCGTAGTCAGCATAGATATTGGATATTAATCATGTTTATGTTTCAATAATGTGCACACAACTATGTCTAAACCGTTATTCTCTTTGTTTGTTATAATTTCAATAATCTTTAAAATTTTAATTCATGTTCTGACAGGCATGGATAGATGGTTGATTTGAGGCGTTTGTCAAATATCAAGGGAAGAATGGATAAGGTAGGCAAGGTAATTTATACCATATTTACATTGTCTTCTACTACCATGTTAAATTTTCTTGGTTATGTACTTACGTTTTCACATGATTATATTGAAATAATATTGATGTGTCATTCATCGCCGTAACTTCGGTTATGCCGCTTAATAGACTAACTGTTTCTTAAATCAAATGAAATAAAAATATTTCCATGTCATAAATCAACCAAATTTTTTTCACTATTTAGAAGATAATAAAGCGTCAAGATCCTGGGGTTTGACTGCTACAAAATATACAAATCTTCAACTCATGCTACTTCTATAGGTTGAATAAATAGTTTTATTTTATCAGTGAGTTGTTGATACCACAAGGGGTTATTTGTAGTTGGATAAGAACAAATTAGCACTTACGAAATGTTGAACATATAAGAACAAAAGGATCTGCAACTCACTTAAGAACATGTTATAGTTATACTCCTTAATTTCTATCCAAACTTCAAAACCATGGCTTCATTGAACAATTGATTAACTTAATTCGTTTTAGAAACAGGCGGTACTAGGATGAATGCCGGGTAATGTATAGAATATGGGTTTCAACTATGGCTCCTTGTCTTCTCCATTTTCTTAATTAAGGGACTTGTATCTTTCAAACCGTTATAGGTAATTTTTTTAAATAGTTTTCATGTCACTATTTTAATTTTAAGATTGATGGTAGAAAAACATTCTACATACATCCCTAAATATAAACTGTTATAATGTCCAGATTTCATTCTGGTCTTATCACCCTCACAACCATTATTATGTTTGTTTTTGGAACAACTTGGTTTACTTATCATGTTTGCCAATTTTGATTTGTTACAAATCAAATATGCATAATCACAGAGTCTGTACTCATCTTATAATTTGTTAGATTTACTGTGAGAATTTATGGTCCTTTAAGATGTAAATGCATTACAAGACTCAGAAAACAAAGAAGCTGGCTACTATTTTATATTGCCCTTCGTGTTAATTTATAGGCATTGCTACTTCTTAATTCTAGAAGTAGTCATCGAAATTTCGAGGTTAGACAGTGTATCCAGTCTAACCTGTGTTTCCCTGTGTATCCGAGGCTATAGCATGAATAAGAATTTATGATTTGGCTCAGTTTCTAAACTATGGAATATTTGTGGTATTATGTATCGAGGAGCATATATTTGTTAGAATCATAGCAATTCTATCATGTACAATAATGAATAAAAGATTGAGACATCTGTTGAATTAAAAAAAAAAACTGTTAGTTGCACATATTCACATTATAGTCATTAAGGGTATGATGTGATGCATATGATTGTGATATATCTGCACATCTCATCATGATGCCATATAATCAGTAGATGGATTATTCTTGTCCCATTCTAAATTCGAATGCTCATTTTTCTATTGAAATGTTTGTCAGTGCTACTAATTTGAAATACAACGTAATCAGAATGAAATGGATACCCAAACTAGTATTTTTTGTTTGTCTGTTGCCATATAATCTGTGTTTTATTGTTTGTATTAGGACAAACAATATTTTAAGATGATAAAGGAAGTTATCTTCTTATAAAAAATGATAAGTGGATATGTAGAGTGATAATTTAATTATGTTCTATGTTTTAACTTGGATGTGTATATTGGTAATTTACATATTTCTCGCACACTGAAAGTTGAAGAGAAAAATGTTTGAGTATTGATTTTATTTTCAGTTTTTTTTTGGAAAGGTTGCGACCCTTTAACCAAGCGGTGCATTTATGTGCGTTCGCATTTAAAATTGAAATGGTTGTATCCATTCAATTGAATGGACATGACAAATCAAATGTGATCAAGTAACTCGTTTCAATGCAACAGACCAAAGCTGCAAGCAGCGGCCTATTTAACCATGAGACCTCAAAAATCCCAAGACACAAAGCCCAATTTTTGACGCTAATATAATATTACGTCATGGACCCCAAGAGTGCCAAAGCACTAAGCCCAAGTTGACATCAATATAATATTATGTCATGGACTCCAAGAGTCCCAAAGCACTAAGCCCAAGTTGACATCAATATAATATTGTGTCGTGGACTCCAAGAGTCCCAAAGCATTAAGCCCAAGTTGACATCAATATAAGATTGCGTCATAGACTCCAAGAGTCCCAAGGCACTAGGCCAAATGTGACATCATTATAATATTGTGTCTTGGCTTAGCCTTCATTTTCAATTTTTGGTTACTAAAAGATAGATATTTATATACTACATTTTCATGTACATCAGGACTGGATACACTGACGAACATGGCTCTTGACATAAATGAGGTTAGTGTCATAACTTTGCAGCTTCGTTTCCTCTTTCATCCAATCAGCATTGCTATAATTCAGTTGATTTTTTCCAAAATTTTAACTCATATATGCACAAAATAGACTCCAACGTAAACATCATGACAGAAAACTTTTTTCTGTACAAGCTCAATATCAAGTATTACGTCTAAGTTTTGATGATTACATTTTTGGTCACCCTCTGTTTCCCTTTGCATAAGGTATTTTTGTTTTAACATGTTGGTTTCATTTTTGTGCGCCTCTTTAAGCTTGATCATCAACTCCTGCTCTTGTTTAGATAATTTAGCATTTATAGGGCTATTAACAAGCAAAATTTACATCTTATCTAGAAGATGTTTTATTTGAGTGGAAAACTTGTTCCCTCTACCATAAATCTCCTGACACAAACTTTCTTGTGGTAAGTTTGGTGAGTTTAAGTTTCTGTGGGAGTTTGAACATTTTATTGCCAACAATAGGGGTAACCCAGGAATCAACAACATTGGATGTAAAGAAAGGGTAGCTAACCCTTTTATATTATTTAGCTAGGTGATGTTTACAGTTTGAACATGGTTTGTAATTTGACCACGTCTGCATATGTTTTGTAAGTTTCACATAAAATTAAACATGCTACGTAAGTGATAGTTTTCAGTTTGAATTTCCTGTATTTTCCTACTACAGTGTCTTTCATAAGAACAGTAATTTAGCTTTCTGAACCTTATTGCTTGGATGATATTTCAGGTATAATTTTGGTATCGGCAACCAAAGAACTGACCAACAGTAATGTAACTTGTGCTTGTGCTTGTGAATTGCAGTTTCTAGAAATTGGAGGTGTTTACAAGCTGAAGACTAAGTGATTTTTCATGTAACTTGATTTGAAACGATGTTTAAACAACCTGTATGTTAATTTATTTCTATATTTATTAGTAGATTTATTAACTGTGACTTTGTAACTGAAATCAAATAGATATTAGTTTTTTTCTATTGACAGTGTTGTGTTGTGAATGTACTGCTTAATTATTTGAACTGTGCACAAATTAAATATGAGATTTGCTATAAGGTGAAAGGCTATGTAAAAAATTAAATAGTATGGAAAACGTTTTCGTATCATTGAATGTGTGCTACATAAACATTGAAAACACTATATATACTACAAATTTTCATAGAGAAAAACTCCTCCTATGTAATCAAAATATTGAATGCTATATATAATGTAAACTGTGTGGATAACTTTTCATATCACTGAATACGAGCTATGAAAACAGTGATAATGCTATAAAAAAGAGAGTACTTAACATAGTAAGGTCTGAACGCTATATATCCATGGGGAATGCAATAATAGCGAGAAAAAAATTAGAAAACAAAATGAAAAACATATGTCATAGCAATAAATATGTGCTATATAATTATTGAGAACGTTATAAGAAAATAAGCTGAGATTTTAGTAAGCAAATATAATTCCAAGGTCTGAATGTTATGTAAAATATTTCATGCTGGTGAACGTGCGCTATAAAATGTATAATACTATAGCATTTAGGTTTGAGCTATAAGATATAATAGAACTATTATTGCATGTCATTATATAGCATCGTCAATGTAACAAACCGAATTTTAACAACGTGTTAAAAACAAGAATCAAGGCAGAATTAAATGTTATAATCTGAATCAAGGGAAACGGGTTGCGCCGTTGCGTTCGTCTCGGAAAAATACGCGAAATAGAGTCCGAAATTTCGTAAATCGGAGTCTGTATGACCGAGATATGGCCTCGCGAAGTTTCACGAGAAATTCAAATTCAAACAGATTCAAAATTTCAGAAAATCAGGGTAGGCGGGAAAAATCCCGCCCAGACCAGGTCGACCAGGGGGTCGACCTGGGTGTCGACCTGGGTGGGACAATGTCGACTGGGGAGTCAACCCCAGGGTCGACCTGGGGGTCGACCTGCCTGGTCGAACCCAGGCAGCCTGGTGCACCTGTTTTGCTGTTTGGCTCGGTTTTGGAGGCTGGTGACGATTTCTAAGGGCTCAGATCTATCCTAGGGTTAATCGTATGGCCTAAACTACTCCTAATCTCTATAAAAAGACCCCTAGACCTAGCTTAAACCCTCACAAATCGCTCTTGCAACGAAGTGCTGCCCAAATCTACATTGATCATGGCCTCCATCCCCAAATTCAAGAGCTTATGCTTGCAAACTAGATTCAAGACGAAGGTGCAAGCTTTCTACACCAAATCAAGGGTTTTGATCATCGTCTCAACATGGATTCTACGACAAGACAATTCATGCTCCTAAATCTCTAAGCCACGCTATGTAAGTTCTAGCTACTCCTAGATCTAAACGATAGTTCTAATGTGACATGGAATAAAATGCGATGAACATGAGTATGCTAGCCTATGTGAACCGAGTTTTGCCCCCTTTTCTATGATCTATGACTTTGGGGTATGTTTTAGCGAATAAATCATGTTGTTCATGTTGCATTGGACTTAGTTTTCCATGCAAGATTGGACCTTTACTTGTGGGAGTTAGCATGAACCCTAGGAACCACTTTTACTTGTGAAATAGTTACATAAATTTGACTTGGGGATTATGCATGTAAATGAACCCAAATCCCTTATGACGCTATGCATGTTTTGAGGCCAAAACCCCTTATGGTATTATGCATGTTTGAGGCCAAAAACCCCTTATGATGCTATGCATGTTTTGAGGCCAAACCCCTTATGATACCGTGCATGTTTGTGGCCAATCCCTTTATGACATCGTGCATGTTTTGAGGCCAATATGCAATATGCTAGTTATGTGAACACCTTTGCCTCAATTTTCACCATGTTTAACATGTGATTCATCTTTGCCATCTTGTACCCATCTTTGTCATAATATTCCAAACATGTTGATTCACTTTCATGTGCGTTGGGGACACGTTTTGGTTAGTTTAGGCAAACTTGAAAATGGGCTATGAACTTGACATGGAATTACATGGAACATGTAATGATAATAAACGTGAATAGGACACGAAAACTTGACATGGAGTTACATGAAAACACAGACTTAAAAAGGGGTCTAAACTTGACATGAACATGACACGTAGAAAAACATGGAAGTGGCCAACTCGAGGTTGGGTTGAGTTTGTTGCATAAATCTGCCCGGACCCGCCCGGCAAATCCAGTGGCTACAAACAATAGGACCCAATGTGGGTAGTTGGTCATATCGCGCTTGAAACCCGAGGTTAGACTAGGTTGTGGTGTAAATCTTCCCGGACCCGCCCGGCATAACCAGTAACCACAAAAACGTCTAATGTGAGAGGTTGAGAGTGCATTAATTCAATTAATGCCACATGGTAAGGTTAAGTAAATCTGACTAATGACACTTAACCGATATGACATGAATGGGTAGGTTAAGTGAAACCGGACTTGATTTCTTAATGATACTTAACCGTAAAATACAGTTAGGGGATGGGGTTAAGCTAATCCATACTTAACTAATCCGACTCGATAATTAGACGGGGTTAAGTAACCTACGCTTAACTAATCTAAACACGGTAATTAGATGGAGTTAAGTTAAACCATACTTAACTAATCTAAACACGGTAATTAGATGGAGTTAAGTTAACCTACACTTAACTAATCTAAACACGGTAATTAGATAAAGTTAAGTTAACCTAGACTTAACTAATCTAAACACGGTAATTCGATGAGGTTAAGTAACCAATACTTAACCAATTTAACATGATAATTCAATGAGGTTAAGTAACTTATACTTAACCAATTATACATGATGATTTGATGAGGTTAAGTAACCTATACTTAACCAATCTAATATGAGAACTTGATAGGGTTAAGCCACAAGACCGTTTAAATATACTTAACCATTGTAATACGATTAGTGGATGGGGTTAAGCTAAACCATACTTAACCATTCCGACTCGATAATCTGATGGGGTTAAGATAATCTATGCTTAACCAATCTAACACGATAATCTGATAGGGTCAAGACAAACTAATACTTAACCAATCTGACTTGATAATCGAATAGGGTTAAGTCATGAGCTTCTTGGTATACTTAACCAACTTGTAGGGCTAAGTCTTGAGCTTAAATACTTAGCCAACCTTGACATGATTCGTAGGCGGGTTAAGTCATGAACTGGAATGACAACACTTAACCCATTAGACAAAACCCTAGTTCAGGGGACTATGTGGAAAATCGCAGTTAACAAGGATAACGGAAAAGGGAACTAAGTGATAAACCTTAGTTTAGGATAACTAAGTAATAATTCTTAGTCAAGGGATTTGGACCAGTTCACAGATAGATGAGTAACCCGATACGGTAGGTCATCGCTTAAACACACGTGGAGGAGCAAATCATCTAACTTAGATAAAGGCTCCAACGAACTGGGTGACGAAGCAGTAGCTTCGGGGGATGTGAGGGTACTCTTGGTATCCCTCTGTGAGGTTGCAGATGATCCGCCTGGGCTCACAGAGGTTAAGGTCTGCGGTAGAAGAACTAAGAGTATGCCTTGGTTGTTGTGCGAGCAACCTAAAGACGGGGATGGATTAGCGTGGAGTTGAAGATACTTGATTTTTGCCCTGGATAGCGCGTCGTCGACTACCTACCATCTTAAGTCAATCGTGTACGTATACGGAAAGGCAGAGAACTCCCAACAGACCATATACTTGCTATCGAGTTATGGGTGAGATGGGCCAATAGGTAAGTGGGGCATAGGGGGCCGGAGTATAGTTCTCGTGCATGATTTTTCTTGGATTGCCTTTCAGTAGTTGAGGGAGGGGTCACATGGGACCATAGCCACGGATACAAAAACAGACCTTGATATCTGCATTCGGCGGACGACTTAAAACTCCCGACCGAGTCGCGTATTTCTTGATTTGCCCTGGCACGGGACTCGGATGGCACATTGAGATACATGTGCAGTTAGACATGGAAAAACGATTCACGATGCTTACGTGGGGAAAAGGGCGCGGTTGACGGGTAGCATAATCCCTAGTAGCCCTAGGTGGCTAAAACCCAAACCGAGATACGAAAACGTTCATTAGGTAGCATAATCCCTAGCGGTCCTAGGTGGCGTAAATCCTAGATGAACACGCGACAGTTCATGGTAAGAAAACATAACCAGATCAAGGGTAGCAGTCCTAAACAAATTCAAGGATAAAATGGTACTACGTGGAGGTGGTATAGATTTACATGGGAAAGCCCGTACGGCCTACGGCAAAGGACTGAACTTATACATGGAAAGAAACATACGAGTTAGGAAAACCTATGTACGCGATATATTAGGTTGACATGGACCATTTCATGACTTTGGTCAAGGGACATTTTATAGTTAACTCATGACACGGGTTGGGATACTAGTATGGGAGGTGCAGAGCAAATATACATGATAGATATCTTGGGATATTATACTTGATAGAAACCTGACGATGTGATACTTTGATTTACCTTGACACCGTAGTTCATCATGATACCTTAGTTTATCTTGATACCGTAGTTCACCCTGTTATCTTAGTTTAGTTTATCTATCTTGTCGTCATCCTTATGTTTATTTTCAGTTTATGCATGCCATGTTACCTTTACCTGTTTTTATGCTGGAAGTGGATAGGACTTACCAGTCTTTATGACTGACCCCGTTTTCTTTCGCCTCTTTGTCTTCCGTTTCCCCCCCCCCCCCAGGTTTTCAGGGAGGAAATGCTGTTGTTTAGTTCGGACCTCTTATGCTTGAAGGTCATCATGTATAGCTTGGTCTTCTCTTGGCTATGGCTGCTTCACCACTTTATTTTGGGGGAATAATTTATGAAAAGGTTTTATGCTTCTTTACTATTGCAAGACAGGTTTTGATGTATTCTGATGTAAAAGGCTTTAGACCTTATTTTATAAGGGAATGAAATTTGTTTTACTTCCGCTATTTTATATATGTTCTGTCTTGTAATATTTC
The DNA here is from genome assembly GCA_030737875.1 of Allium sativum. Lineage (NCBI taxonomy): Eukaryota > Viridiplantae > Streptophyta > Magnoliopsida > Asparagales > Amaryllidaceae > Allium > Allium sativum. The sequence goes on from CM060910.1 coordinate 395,869,505, forward strand.
TGTGCATTCTTACCTCGATAATGCTTCACCGAACCTAGTGCGTTCCCTTTGAGAGTGACCCTAGCGGAGGTGGGGTGTTACATTTGGTATCAGAGCAGAAGGTTACCAGACTGGGAAAAAGTTTTTAAAACCTTCTGAAAACTATTTGAGAAACCGTTTACAAAGAAGCATTTTTCAATAAAAGTTTTTAAAGGCTATTCCCCAAAAGACATTAGCACTATCCTTTGTTTCCTTCATCGAATCTCTTTTCCTTTCCTTCCTCCATCCGTAGTCACAGTAGTTTTAACTGCAACTAATCCTTGTCTAGCTAAGTAAGAGTTTTCCGTACGATGGAGGAAGTCCTCGAGAGACCTGTTGTCGTGCTATAAGGAAGGATAATAAGAGCAAGGATAGAGGACACGAGCTTAAAGATAAGTAACTTGTTGATATGGCTTAATCCACAAAGGAGGGAAAAAGATGAACAATAAAACCCATGACGAGAGAGTATCTTTGGCATGTTAAAACGGGATGCATAGTTAAGTGTTATGGGACAAGGACAAGATCATCGAGAGGACAATTGTATGCTCTCATTTCTAGCGTACCTAAGAGGGATGGTACCATTTCTGTTGAAGGTTTAGCCTTTCTTTTCTATGATCCCATCTAGACTTTGTCTTGATCATCGCATCATTTAAGTATACTTCGATAGTTGAGTCTCTGCACCTTAGTACTAGCATGGTAGAGGATCCCAATTTTGTCCTAAATCTGGTTGTAGGATCGGTCCATTTATTCATGACTTGTTTGGGATTGAGAATGTAAATGCCAAGTGTTGAGATTAGAAGCAATGCTTATATTGTTGAGCTATGGATGGATTCTAGGGATAAAGTGGTTATCCAGTTAGGGATACCATTCTTGGTTTTGGAAAGAGGGTAGTTAGACTCTTGACTTGCCTTGGTAATACCCTCGGAGTCTCATATAACCTTTTGGGTTCTGTCATGATTAGTTACCTAGAATCTCTTGATGCATTTATCGAAAATCCATGATCCGATCGAGTAACGTTCGCCAATAAGGCGGATGGTTCATTCCGCGTAAGCATGGGTTATAGGAATCACCCGAGTAAGTGCACGTGGTAACATGGATTGGCATCGGTAAACGAGATCCAGAATTCACTAGTGAATTTTGGAGAGCTTGCATGAGTACGCAGATATTTTTGAGCCGAGCATACTAGGGAAAGAATAAGTGAAAGTGAAACGAGAGGCGACAATGAAATGAGTTCCAACTCATACCTTGGAAATAGGAATCAAGGAGCTACAAAAATCATGAAGTCAAAGGTGGTCAAGGCACACTGGAATTAAGCTCAAGGAAATGCGGCTTAAACGCGCGCACCATATCTCTTTTTAAGAGTATATCGTTGATCCCTGGTTCCCCTGTAGAGCTTGCTTGCATGCTATCGCTTGGTAGATATCCTCTCGATCATGTTTCCGTTGCAAACCCCGTAAGGAGTTTGTCTTGTTTATCTCCTCGATCCTATCTTGAGAACCTTAGGTAGAACCCTATGGATGCAAACATGTATTTGAAGCATGTTATGATTGATATGGTTGCAAATGGTTGCAAGTGGTTGCTAGTGGATGCGCGAATATACATTAGATACTAGATCGACTCACTCACATTTCGTATTGCATATGCACGAGTATTTATACTTGTTTATGGATGAAATTGAATGTGTTATCATGCGGATTTTGCATATGAATGGATGTTTGTGCACGCATATAGTGTATATATGACTAGGACTATTTGCATACATGATGGACTCATGGCACTAAACATATTTTGCATTAGAAAGATCATTCAGGCCTGATCATTAGCATTAGCTAAGGAACATATACACACACTTTCTACATGTGTTCATAAAGCATTAGGAGTCTTTTAAGGACCATGGTTGCCCGTGGATGATGTTTTGAGTAGATGGATGATGATGGTAGGATACGTTCTTCCTAACTTGGAGATTTCGGGGACGAAATCCTTAAAGGAGGGGAGAATGTAACAACCCGAATTTTAACAACATGTTAAAAACAAGAATCAAGGCAGAATTAAAGGTTATAATCTGAATCAAGGGAAACGGGTTGCGCCGTTGCGTTCGTCTCGGAAAAATACGCGAAATAGAGTCCGAAATTTCGTAAATCGGAGTCCGTATGACCGAGATATGGCCTCGCGAAGTTTCACGAGAAATTCAAATTCAAACAGATTCAAAATTTCAGAAAATCAGGGTAGGCGGGAAAAATCCCGCCCAGACTAGGTCGACCAGGGGGTCGGCCTGGGTGTCGACCTGGGTAGGACCAGGTCGACTGGGGAGTCGACCCCAGGGTCGACCTGGGGGTCGACCTGCCTGGTCGAACCCAGGCAGCCTGGTGCACCTGTTTTGCTGTTTGGCTCGGTTTTGGAGGCTGGTGACGATTTCTAAGGGCTCAGATCTATCCTAGGGTTAATCCTATGGCCTAAACTACTCCTAATCTCTATAAAAAGAACCCTAGACCTAGCTTAAACCCTCACAAATCACTCTTGCAACGAAGTGCTGCCCAAATCTACATTGATCATGGCCTCCATCCCCAAATTCAAGAGCGTATGCTTGCAAACTAGATTCAAGACGAAGGTGCAAGCTTTCTACACCAAATCAAGGGTTTTGATCATCGTCTCAACATGGATTCTACGACAAGACGATTAATGCTCCTAAATCTCTAAGCCACGCTATGTAAGTTCTAGCTACTCCTAGATCTAAACGACAGTTCTAATGTGACATGGAATAAAATGCGATGAACATGAGTATGCTAGCCTATGTGAACCTAGTTTTGCCCCCTTTTCTATGATCTATGACTTTGGGGTATGTTTTAGCGACTAAATCATGTTGTTCATGTTGCATTGGACTTAGTTTGCCATGCAAGATTGGACCTTTACTTGTGGGATGTTAGCATGAACCCTTGGAACCACTTTTACTTGTGAAATAGTTACATAAATTTGACTTGGGGCTTATGCATGTAAATGAACCTAAATCCCTTATGACGCTATGCATGTTTTGAGGCCAAAACCCCTTATGGTATTATGCATGTTTGAGGCCAAAAACCCTTATGATGCTATGCATGTTTTGAGGCCAAACCCCTTATGATACCGTGCATGTTTGTGGCCAATCCCTTTATGACATCGTGCATGTTTTGAGGCCAATATGCAATATGCTAGTTATGTGAACACCTTTGCCTCAATTTTCACCATGTTTAACATGTGATTCATCTTTGCCATCTTGTACCCATCTTTGTCATATTATTCCAAACATGTTGATTCGCTTTCATGTGCGTTGGGGACACGTTTTGGGTAGTTTAGGCAAACTTGAAAATGGGCTATGAACTTGACATGGAATTACATGGAACATGTAATGATAATAAACGTGAATAGGACACGAAAACTTGACATGGAGTTACATGAAAACATAGACTTAAAAAGGGGTCTAAACTTGACATGAACATGACACGTAGAAAAACATGGAAGTGGCCAACTCGAGGTTGGGTTGAGTTTGTAGCATAAATCTGCCCGGACCCGCCCGGCAAATCCAGTGGCTACAAACAAAAGGACCCAATGTGGGTAGTTGGTCATATCGCGCTTGAAACCCGAGGTTATACTAGGTTGTGGTGTAAATATGCCCGGACCCGCCCGGCGTAACCAGTAACCACAAAAACGTCTAATGTGAGAGGTTGAGAGTGCATTAATTCAATTAATGCCACATGGTAAGGTTATGTAAATCTGACTAATGACACTTAACTGATATGACATGAATGGGTAGGTTAAGTGAAACCAGACTTGATTTCTTAATGATACTTAACCGTAAAATACAGTTAGGGGATGGGGTTAAGCTAATCCATACTTAACTAATCCGACTCGGTAATTAGATGGGGTTAAGTAACCTACGCTTAACTAATCTAAACACGGTAATTAGATGGAGTTAAGTTAAACCATACTTAACTAATCTAAACACGGTAATTAGATGGAGTTAAGTTAACCTACACTTAACTAATCTAAACAAGGTAATTAGATAAAGTTAAGTTAACCTAGACTTAACTAATCTAAACACAGTAATTCGATGAGGTTAAGTAACCAATACTTAACCAATTTAACATGATAATTCAATGAGGTTAAGTAACTTATACTTAACAAATTATACATGATGATTTGATGAGGTTAAGTAACCTATACTTAACCAATCTAATATGAGAACTTGATAGGGTTAAGTCACAAGACCGTTTAAATATACTTAACCATTGTAATACGATTAGTGGATGGGGTTAAGCTAACCCATACTTAACCAATCTGACTCGATAATCTAATGGGGTTAAGATAATCTATGCTTAACCAATCTAACACGATAATCTGATAGGGTCAAGACAAACTAATACTTAACCAATCTGACTTGATAACCGAATAGGGTTAAGTCATGAGCTTCTTGGTATACTTAACCAACTTGTAGGGCTAAGTCTTGAGCTTAAATACTTAGCCAACCTTGACATGATTCGTAGGCGGGTTAAGTCATGAACTGGAATGACAACACTTAACCCATTAGACAAAACCCTAGTTCAGGGGACTATGTGGAAAATCGTAGTTAACAAGGATAACGGAAAAGGGAACTAAGTGATAAACCTTATTTTAGGACAACTAAGTAATAATTCTTAGTCAAGGGATTTGGACCAGTTCACAGATAGATGAGTAACCCGATACGGTAGGTCATCGCTTAAACACACGTGGAGGAGCAAATCATCTGACTTAGATAAAGGCTCCAACGAACTGGGTGACGAAGCAGTAGCTTCGGGGAACGTGAGGGTACTCTTGGTATCCCTCTGTGAGGTTGCAGATGATCCGCCTGGGCTCACAGAGGTTAAGGTCTGCGGTAGAAGAACTAAGAGTATGCCTTGGTTGTTGTGCGAGCAACCTAAAGACGGGGATGGATTAGCGTGGAGTTGAAGATACTTGATTTTTGCCCTGGATAGCGCGTCGTCGACTACCTACCATCTTTAGTCAATCGTGTACGTATACGGAAAGGCAGAGAACTCCCAACAGACCATATACTTGCTATCGAGTTATGGGTGAGGTGGGCCAATAGGTAAGTGGGGCATAGGGGGCCGGAGTATAGTTCTCGTGCATGATTTTTCTTGGATTGCCTTTCAGTAGTTGAGGGAGGGGTCACGTGGGACCATAGCCACGGATACAAAAACAGACCTTGATATCTGCATTCGGCAGACGACTTAAAACTCCCGACCGAGTCGCGTATTTCTTGATTTGCCCTGGCACGGGACTCGGATGGCACATTGAGATACATGTGCAGTTAGACATGGAAAAACGATTCACGATGCTTACGTGGGGAAAAGGGCGCGGTTGACGGGTAGCATAATCCCTAGTAGCCCTAGGTGGCTAAAACCCAAACCGAGATATGAAAACGTTCATTAGGTAGCATAATCCCTAGCGGTCCTAGGTGGCGTAAATCCTAGATGAACACGCGACAGTTCATGGTAAGAAAACATAACCAGATCAAGGGCAGCAGTCCAAAACAACTTCAAGGATAAAATGGTACTACGTGGAGGTGGTATAGATTTACATGGGAAAGCCCGTACGGCCTACGGCAAAGGACTGAACTTATACATGGAAAGAAACATACGAGTTAGGAAAACCTATGTACGCGATATATTAGGTTGACATGGACCATTTCATGACTTTGGTCAAGGGACATTTTATAGTTAACTCATGACACGGGTTGGGATACTAGTACGGGAGGTGCAGAGCAAATATACATGATAGATATCTTGGGATATTATACTTGATAGAAACCTGACGATGTGATACTTTGATTTACCTTGACACCGTAGTTCATCATGATACCTTAGTTTATCTTGATACCGTAGTTCACCCTGTTATCTTAGTTTAGTTTATCTATCTTGTCGTCATCCTTATGTTTATTTTCAGTTTATGCATGCCATGTTACCTTTACCTGTTTTTATGCTGGAAGTGGATAGGACTTACCAGTCTTTATGACTGACCCCGTTTTCTTTCGCCTCTTTGTCTTCCGTTTCCCCCCCCCCCCCAGGTTTTCAGGGAGGAAATGCTGTTGTTTAGTTCGGACCTCTTATGCTTGAAGGTCATCATGTATAGCTTGGTCTTCTCTTGGCTATGGCTGCTTCACCGCTTTATTTTGGGGGAATAATTTATGAAAAGGTTTTATGCTTCTTTACTATTGCAAGACAGGTTTTGATGTATTCTGATGTAAAAGGCTTTAGACCTTATTTTATAAGGGAATGAAATTTGTTTTACTTCCGCTATTTTATATATGTTCTGTCTTGTAATATTTCTGTGCATGCTTACCGCGATAATGCTTCACCGAACCTAGTGCATTCCCTTTGTGAGTGACCCTAGCGGAGGTGGGGTGTTACATTTGGTATCAGAGCAGAAGGTTACCAGACTGGGAAAAAGTTTTTAAAACCTTCTGAAAACTATTTGAGAAACTGTTTACAAAGAAGCATTTTTCAATAAAAGTTTTTAAAGGCTATTCCCCAAAAGCCATTAGCACTATCCTTTGTTTCCTTGATCGAATCTCTTTTCCTTTCCTTCCTCCATCCGTAGTCATAGTAGTTTTAACTGCGACTAATCCTTGTCTAGCTAAGTAAGAGTTTTCCGTACGATGGAGGAAGTCCTCGAGAGACCTGTTGCCGTGCTATAAGGAAGGATAATAAGAGCAAGGATAGAGGACACGAGCTTAAAGATAAGTAACTTGTTGATATGGCTTAATCCACAAAGGAGGGAAAAAGATGAACAATAAAACCCATGACGAGAGAGTATCTTTGGCATGTTAAAACGGGATGCATAGTTAAGTGTTATGGGACAAGGACAAGATCATCGAGAGGACAATTGTATGCTCTCATTTCTAGCGTACCTAAGAGGGATGGTACCATTTCTGTTGAAGGTTTAGCCTTTCTTTTCTATGATCCCATCTAGACTTTGTCTTGATCATCGCATCATTTAAGTCTACTTCGATAGTTGAGTCTCTGCACCCTAGTACTAGCATGGTAGAGGATCCCAATTTTGTCCCAAATCTGGTTGTAGGATCGGTCCATTTATTCATGACTTGTTTGGGATTGAGAATGTAAATGCCAAGTGTTGAGATTAGAAGCAATGCTTATATTGTTGAGCTATGGATGGATTATAGGGATAAAGTGGTTATCCAGTTAGGGATACCATTCTTGGTTTTGGAAAGAGGGTAGTTAGACTCTTGACTTGCCTTGGTAATACCCTCGGAGTCTCATATAACCTTTTGGGTTCTGTCATGATTAGTTACCTAGAATCTCTTGATGCATTTATCGAAAATCCATGATCCGATCGAGTAACGTTCGCCAATAAGGCGGATGGTTCATTCCGCGTAAGCATGGGTTATAGGAATCACCCGAGTAAGTGCACGTGGTAACATGGATTGGCATCGGTAAACGAGATCCAGAATTCACTAGTGAATTTTGGAGAGCTTGCATGAGTACGCAGATATTTTTGAGCCGAGCATACTAGGGAAAGAATAAGTGAAAGTGAAACGAGAGGCGACAATGAAATGAGTTCCAACTCATACCTTGGAAATAGGAATCAAGGAGCTACAAAAATCATGAAGTCAAAGGTGGTCAAGGCACACTGGAATTAAGCTCAAGGAAATGCGGCTTAAACGCGCGCACCATATCTCTTTTTAAGAGTATATCGTTGATCCCTGGTTCCCCTGTAGAGCTTGCTTGCATGCTATCGCTTGGTAGATATCCTCTCGATCATGTTTCCGTTGCAAACCCCGTAAGGAGTTTGTCTTGTTTATCTCCTCGATCCTATCTTGAGAACCTTAGGTAGAACCCTATGGATGCAAACATGTATTTGAAGCATGTTATGATTGATATGGTTGCAAATGGTTGCAAGTGGTTGCTAGTGGATGCGCGAATATACATTAGATACTAGATCGACTCACTCACATTTCGTATTGCATATGCACGAGTATTTATACTTGTTTATGGATGAAATTGAATGTGTTATCATGCGGATTTTGCATATGAATGGATGTTTGTGCACGCATATAGTGTATATATGACTAGGACTATTTGCATACATGATGGACTCATGGCACTAAACATATTTTGCATTAGAAAGATCATTCAGGCCTGATCATTAGCATTAGCTAAGGAACATATACACACACTTTCTACATGTGTTCATAAAGCATTAGGAGTCTTTTAAGGACCATGGTTGCCCGTGGATGATGTTTTGAGTAGATGGATGATGATGGTAGGATACGTTCTTCCTAACTTGGAGATTTCGGGGACGAAATCCTTAAAGGAGGGGAGAATGTAACAACCCGAATTTTAACAACATGTTAAAAACAAGAATCAAGGCAGAATTAAATGTTATAATCTGAATCAAGGGAAACGGGTTGCGCCGTTGCGTTCGTCTCGGAAAAATACGCGAAATAGAGTCCGAAATTTCGTAAATCGGAGTCCGTATGACCGAGATATGGCCTCGCGAAGTTTCACGAGAAATTCAAATTCAAACAGATTCAAAATTTCAGAAAATCAGGGTAGGCGGGAAAAATCCCGCCCAGACTAGGTCGACCAGGGGGTCGGCCTGGGTGTCGACCTGGGTAGGACCAGGTCGACTGGGGAGTCGACCCCAGGGTCGACCTGGGGGTCGACCTGCCTGGTCGAACCCAGGCAGCCTGGTGCACCTGTTTTGCTGTTTGGCTCGGTTTTGGAGGCTGGTGACGATTTCTAAGGGCTCAGATCTATCCTAGGGTTAATCCTATGGCCTAAACTACTCCTAATCTCTATAAAAAGAACCCTAGACCTAGCTTAAACCCTCACAAATCACTCTTGCAACGAAGTGCTGCCCAAATCTACATTGATCATGGCCTCCATCCCCAAATTCAAGAGCGTATGCTTGCAAACTAGATTCAAGACGAAGGTGCAAGCTTTCTACACCAAATCAAGGGTTTTGATCATCGTCTCAACATGGATTCTACGACAAGACGATTAATGCTCCTAAATCTCTAAGCCACGCTATGTAAGTTCTAGCTACTCCTAGATCTAAACGATAGTTCTAATGTGACATGGAATAAAATGCGATGAACATGAGTATGCTAGCCTATGTGAACCTAGTTTTGCCCCCTTTTCTATGATCTATGACTTTGGGGTATGTTTTAGCGACTAAATCATGTTGTTCATGTTGCATTGGACTTAGTTTGCCATGCAAGATTGGACCTTTACTTGTGGGATGTTAGCATGAACCCTTGGAACCACTTTTACTTGTGAAATAGTTACATAAATTTGACTTGGGGCTTATGCATGTAAATGAACCTAAATCCCTTATGACGCTATGCATGTTTTGAGGCCAAAACCCCTTATGGTATTATGCATGTTTGAGGCCAAAAACCCTTATGATGCTATGCATGTTTTGAGGCCAAACCCCTTATGATACCGTGCATGTTTGTGGCCAATCCCTTTATGACATCGTGCATGTTTTGAGGCCAATATGCAATATGCTAGTTATGTGAACACCTTTGCCTCAATTTTCACCATGTTTAACATGTGATTCATCTTTGCCATCTTGTACCCATCTTTGTCATATTATTCCAAACATGTTGATTCGCTTTCATGTGCGTTGGGGACACGTTTTGGGTAGTTTAGGCAAACTTGAAAATGGGCTATGAACTTGACATGGAATTACATGGAACATGTAATGATAATAAACGTGAATAGGACACGAAAACTTGACATGGAGTTACATGAAAACATAGACTTAAAAAGGGGTCTAAACTTGACATGAACATGACACGTAGAAAAACATGGAAGTGGCCAACTCGAGGTTGGGTTGAGTTTGTAGCATAAATCTGCCCGGACCCGCCCGGCAAATCCAGTGGCTACAAACAAAAGGACCCAATGTGGGTAGTTGGTCATATCGCGCTTGAAACCCGAGGTTATACTAGGTTGTGGTGTAAATATGCCCGGACCCGCCCGGCGTAACCAGTAACCACAAAAACGTCTAATGTGAGAGGTTGAGAGTGCATTAATTCAATTAATGCCACATGGTAAGGTTATGTAAATCTGACTAATGACACTTAACCGATATGACATGAATGGGTAGGTTAAGTGAAACCAGACTTGATTTCTTAATGATACTTAACCGTAAAATACAGTTAGGGGATGGGGTTAAGCTAATCCATACTTAACTAATCCGACTCGGTAATTAGATGGGGTTAAGTAACCTACGCTTAACTAATCTAAACACGGTAATTAGATGGAGTTAAGTTAAACCATACTTAACTAATCTAAACACGGTAATTAGATGGAGTTAAGTTAACCTACACTTAACTAATCTAAACAAGGTAATTAGATAAAGTTAAGTTAACCTAGACTTAACTAATCTAAACACAGTAATTCGATGAGGTTAAGTAACCAATACTTAACCAATTTAACATGATAATTCAATGAGGTTAAGTAACTTATACTTAACAAATTATACATGATGATTTGATGAGGTTAAGTAACCTATACTTAACCAATCTAATATGAGAACTTGATAGGGTTAAGTCACAAGACCGTTTAAATATACTTAACCATTGTAATACGATTAGTGGATGGGGTTAAGCTAACCCATACTTAACCAATCTGACTCGATAATCTAATGGGGTTAAGATAATCTATGCTTAACCAATCTAACACGATAATCTGATAGGGTCAAGACAAACTAATACTTAACCAATCTGACTTGATAACCGAATAGGGTTAAGTCATGAGCTTCTTGGTATACTTAACCAACTTGTAGGGCTAAGTCTTGAGCTTAAATACTTAGCCAACCTTGACATGATTCGTAGGCGGGTTAAGTCATGAACTGGAATGACAACACTTAACCCATTAGACAAAACCCTAGTTCAGGGGACTATGTGGAAAATCGTAGTTAACAAGGATAACGGAAAAGGGAACTAAGTGATAAACCTTATTTTAGGACAACTAAGTAATAATTCTTAGTCAAGGGATTTGGACCAGTTCACAGATAGATGAGTAACCCGATACGGTAGGTCATCGCTTAAACACACGTGGAGGAGCAAATCATCTGACTTAGATAAAGGCTCCAACGAACTGGGTGACGAAGCAGTAGCTTCGGGGAACGTGAGGGTACTCTTGGTATCCCTCTGTGAGGTTGCAGATGATCCGCCTGGGCTCACAGAGGTTAAGGTCTGCGGTAGAAGAACTAAGAGTATGCCTTGGTTGTTGTGCGAGCAACCTAAAGACGGGGATGGATTAGCGTGGAGTTGAAGATACTTGATTTTTGCCCTGGATAGCGCGTCGTCGACTACCTACCATCTTTAGTCAATCGTGTACGTATACGGAAAGGCAGAGAACTCCCAACAGACCATATACTTGTTATCGAGTTATGGGTGAGGTGGGCCAATAGGTAAGTGGGGCATAGGGGGCCGGAGTATAGTTCTCGTGCATGATTTTTCTTGGATTGCCTTTCAGTAGTTGAGGGAGGGGTCACGTGGGACCATAGCCACGGATACAAAAACAGACCTTGATATCTGCATTCGGCAGACGACTTAAAACTCCCGACCGAGTCGCGTATTTCTTGATTTGCCCTGGCACGGGACTCGGATGGCACATTGAGATACATGTGCAGTTAGACATGGAAAAACGATTCACGATGCTTACGTGGGGAAAAGGGCGCGGTTGACGGGTAGCATAATCCCTAGTAGCCCTAGGTGGCTAAAACCCAAACCGAGATATGAAAACGTTCATTAGGTAGCATAATCCCTAGCGGTCCTAGGTGGCGTAAATCCTAGATGAACACGCGACAGTTCATGGTAAGAAAACATAACCAGATCAAGGGCAGCAGTCCAAAACAACTTCAAGGATAAAATGGTACTACGTGGAGGTGGTATAGATTTACATGGGAAAGCCCGTACGGCCTACGGCAAAGGACTGAACTTATACATGGAAAGAAACATACGAGTTAGGAAAACCTATGTACGCGATATATTAGGTTGACATGGACCATTTCATGACTTTGGTCAAGGGACATTTTATAGTTAACTCATGACACGGGTTGGGATACTAGTACGGGAGGTGCAGAGCAAATATACATGATAGATATCTTGGGATATTATACTTGATAGAAACCTGACGATGTGATACTTTGATTTACCTTGACACCGTAGTTCATCATGATACCTTAGTTTATCTTGATACCGTAGTTCACCCTGTTATCTTAGTTTAGTTTATCTATCTTGTCGTCATCCTTATGTTTATTTTCAGTTTATGCATGCCATGTTACCTTTACCTGTTTTTATGCTGGAAGTGGATAGGACTTACCAGTCTTTATGACTGACCCCGTTTTCTTTCGCCTCTTTGTCTTCCGTTTCCCCCCCCCCCCAGGTTTTCAGGGAGGAAATGCTGTTGTTTAGTTCGGACCTCTTATGCTTGAAGGTCATCATGTATAGCTTGGTCTTCTCTTGGCTATGGCTGCTTCACCGCTTTATTTTGGGGGAATAATTTATGAAAAGGTTTTATGCTTCTTTACTATTGCAAGACAGGTTTTGATGTATTCTGATGTAAAAGGCTTTAGACCTTATTTTATAAGGGAATGAAATTTGTTTTACTTCCGCTATTTTATATATGTTCTGTCTTGTAATATTTCTGTGCATGCTTACCGCGATAATGCTTCACCGAACCTAGTCCATTCCCTTTGTGAGTGACCCTAGCGGAGGTGGGGTGTTACATTTGGTATCAGAGCAGAAGGTTACCAGACTGGGAAAAAGTTTTTAAAACCTTCTGAAAACTATTTGAGAAACTGTTTACAAAGAAGCATTTTTCAATAAAAGTTTTTAAAGGCTATTCCCCAAAAGCCATTAGCACTATCCTTTGTTTCCTTGATCGAATCTCTTTTCCTTTCCTTCCTCCATCCGTAGTCACAGTAGTTTTAACTGCGACTAATCCTTGTCTAGCTAAGTAAGAGTTTTCCGTACGATGGAGGAAGTCCTCGAGAGACCTGTTGCCGTGCTATAAGGAAGGATAATAAGAGCAAGGATAGAGGACACGAGCTTAAAGATAAGTAACTTGTTGATATGGCTTAATCCACAAAGGAGGGAAAAAGATGAACAATAAAACCCATGACGAGAGAGTATCTTTGGCATGTTAAAACGGGATGCATAGTTAAGTGTTATGGGACAAGGACAAGATCATCGAGAGGACAATTGTATGCTCTCATTTCTAGCGTACCTAAGAGGGATGGTACCATTTCTGTTGAAGGTTTAGCCTTTCTTTTCTATGATCCCATCTAGACTTTGTCTTGATCATCGCATCATTTAAGTCTACTTCGATAGTTGAGTCTCTGCACCCTAGTACTAGCATGGTAGAGGATCCCAATTTTGTCCCAAATCTGGTTGTAGGATCGGTCCATTTATTCATGACTTGTTTGGGATTGAGAATGTAAATGCCAAGTGTTGAGATTAGAAGCAATGCTTATATTGTTGAGCTATGGATGGATTATAGGGATAAAGTGGTTATCCAGTTAGGGATACCATTCTTGGTTTTGGAAAGAGGGTAGTTAGACTCTTGACTTGCCTTGGTAATACCCTCGGAGTCTCATATAACCTTTTGGGTTCTGTCATGATTAGTTACCTAGAATCTCTTGATGCATTTATCGAAAATCCATGATCCGATCGAGTAACGTTCGCCAATAAGGCGGATGGTTCATTCCGCGTAAGCATGGGTTATAGGAATCACCCGAGTAAGTGCACGTGGTAACATGGATTGGCATCGGTAAACGAGATCCAGAATTCACTAGTGAATTTTGGAGAGCTTGCATGAGTACGCGGATATTTTTGAGCCAAGCATACTAGGGAAAGAATAAGTGAAAGTGAAACGAGAGGCGACAATGAAATGAGTTCCAACTCATACCTTGGAAATAGGAATCAAGGAGCTACAAAAATCATGAAGTCAAAGGTGGTCAAGGCACACTGGAATTAAGCTCAAGGAAATGCGGCTTAAACGCGCGCACCATATCTCTTTTTAAGAGTATATCGTTGATCCCTGGTTCCCCTGTAGAGCTTGCTTGCATGCTATCGCCTGGTAGATATCCTCTCGATCATGTTTCCGTTGTAAACCCCGTAAGGAGTTTGTCTTGTTTATCTCCTCGATCCTATCTTGAGAACCTTAGGTAGAACCCTATGGATGCAAACATGTATTTGAAGCATGTTATGATTGATATGGTTGCAAATGGTTGCAAGTGGTTGCTAGTGGATGCGCGAATATACATTAGATACTAGATCGACTCACTCACATTTCGTATTGCATATGCACGAGTATTTATACTTGTTTATGGATGAAATTGAATGTGTTATCATGCGGATGTTGCATATGAATGGATGTTTGTGCACGCATATAGTGTATATATGACTAGGACTATTTGCATACATGATGGACTCATGGCACTAAACATATTTTGCATTAGAAAGATCATTCAGGCCTGATCATTAGCATTAGCTAAGGAACATATACACACACTTTCTACATGTGTTCATAAAGCATTAGGAGTCTTTTAAGGACCATGGTTGCCCGTGGATGATGTTTTGAGTAGACGGATGATGATGGTAGGATACGTTCTTCCTAACTTGGAGATTTCGGGGACGAAATCCTTAAAGGAGGGGAGAATGTAACAACCCGAATTTTAACAACATGTTAAAAACAAGAATCAAGGCAGAATTAAATGTTATAATCTGAATCAAGGGAAACGGGTTGCGCCGTTGCGTTCGTCTCGGAAAAATACGCGAAATAGAGTCCGAAATTTCGTAAATCGGAGTCCGTATGACCGAGATATGGCCTCGCGAAGTTTCACGAGAAATTCAAATTCAAACAGATTCAAAATTTCAGAAAATCAGGGTAGGCGGGAAAAATCCCGCCCAGACCAGGTCGACCAGGGGGTCGACCTGGGTGGGACCAGGTCGACTGGGGAGTCGACCCCAGGGTCGACCTGGGGGTCGACCTGCCTGGTCGAACCCAGGCAGCCTGGTGCACCTGTTTTGCTGTTTGGCTCGGTTTTGGAGGCTGGTAACGATTTCTAAGGGCTCAGATCTATCCTAGGGTTAATCCTATGGCCTAAACTACTCCTAATCTCTATAAAAAGACCCCTAGACCTAGCTTAAACCCTCACAAATCAATCTTGCAACGAAGTGCTGCCCAAATCTACATTGATCATGGCCTCCATCCCCAAATTCAAGAGCGTATGCTTGCAAACTAGATTCAAGACGAAGGTGCAAGCTTTCTACACCAAATCAAGGGTTTTGATCATCGTCTCAACATGGATTCTACGACAAGACGATTCATGCTCCTAAATCTCTAAGCCACGCTATGTAAGTTCTAGCTACTCCTAGATCTAAACGATAGTTCTAATGTGACATGGAATAAAATGCGATGAACATGAGTATGCTAGCCTATGTGAACCTAGTTTTGCCCCCTTTTCAATGATCTATGACTTTGGGGTATGTTTTAGCGACTAAATCATGTTGTTCATGTTGCATTGGACTTAGTTTTCCATGCAAGATTGGACCTTTACTTGTGGGATGTTAGCATGAACCCTTGGAACCACTTTTACTTGTGAAATAGTTACATAAATTTGACTTGGGGCTTATGCATGTAAATGAACCCAAATCCCTTATGACGCTATGCATGTTTTGAGGCCAAAACCCCTTATGGTATTATGCATGTTTGAGGCCAAAAACCCCTTATGATGCTATGCATGTTTTGAGGCCAAACCCCTTATGATACCGTGCATGTTTGTGGCCAATCCCTTTATGATATCGTGCATGTTTTGAGGCCAATATGCAATATGCTAGTTATGTGAACACCTTTGCCTCAATTTTCACCATGTTTAACATGTGATTCATCTTTTCCAACTTGTACCCATCTTTGTCATATTATTCCAAACATGTTGATTCGCTTTCATGTTCGTTGGGGACACGTTTTGGGTAGTTTAGGCAAACTTGAAAATGGGCTATGAACTTGACATGGAATTACATGGAACATGTAATGATAATAAACATGAATAGGACACGAAAACTTGACATGGGGTTACATGAAAACATAGACTTAAAAAGAGGTCTAAACTTGACATGAACATGACACATAGAAAAACATGGAAGTGGCCAACTCGAGGTTGGGTTGAGTTTGTAGCATAAATCTGCCCGGACCCGCCCGGCAAATCCAGTGGCTACAAACAATAGGACCCAATGTGGGTAGTTGGTCATATCGCGCTTGAAACCCGAGGTTAGACTAGGTTGTGGTGTAAATCTGCCCGGACCCGCCCGGCGTAACCAGTAACCACAACAACGTCTAATGTGAGAGGTTTAGAGTGCATTAATTCAATTAATGCCACATGGTAAGGTTAAGTAAATCTGACTAATGACACTTAACCGATATGACATGAATGGGTAGGTTAAGTGAAACCGGACTTGATTTCTTAATGATACTTAACCGTAAAATACAGTTAGGGGATGGGGTTAAGCTAATCCATACTTAACTAATCGGACTCGGTAATTAGATGGGGTTAAGTAACCTACGCTTAACTAATCTAAACACGGTAATTAGATGGAGTTAAGTTAAACCATACTTAACTAATCTAAACACGGTAATTAGATGGAGTTAAGTTAACCTACACTTAACTAATCTAAACACGGTAATTAGATAAAGTTAAGTTAACCTAGACTTAACTAATCTAAACACGGTAATTCGATGAGGTTAAGTAACCAATACTTAACCAATTTAACATGATAATTCAATGAGGTTAAGTAACTTATACTTAACCAATTATACATGATGATTTGATGAGGTTAAGTAACCTATACTTAACCAATCTAATATGAGAACTTGATAGGGTTAAGTCACAAGACCGTTTAAATATACTTAACCATTGTAATACGATTAGTGGATGGGGTTAAGCTAACCTATACTTAACCAATCCGACTCGATAATCTGATGGGGTTAAGATAATCTATGCTTAACCAATCTAACACGATAATCTGATAAGGTCAAGACAAACTAATACTTAACCAATCTGACTTGATAATCGAATAGGGTTAAGTCATGAGCTTCTTGGTATACTTAACCAACTTGTAGGGCTAAGTCTTGAGCTTAAATACTTAGCCAACCTTGACATGATTCGTAGGCGGGTTAAGTCATGAACTGGAATGACAACACTTAACCCATTAGACAAAACCCTAGTTCAGGGGACTAGGTGGAAAATCGTAGTTAACAAGGATAACGGAAAAGGGAACTAAGTGATAAACCTTAGTTTAGGATAACTAAGTAATAATTCTTAGTCAAGGGATTTGGACCAGTTCACAGATAGATGAGTAACCCGATACGGTAGGTCATCGCTTAAACACACGTGGAGGAGCAAATCATCTGACTTAGATAAAGGCTCCAACGAACTGGGTGACGAAGCAGTAGCTTCGGGGGACGTGAGGGTACTCTTGGTATCCCTCAGTGAGGTTGCAGATGATCCGCCTGGGCTCACAGAGGTTAAGGTCTGAGGTAGAAGAACTAAGAGTATGCCTTGGTTGCTGTGCGAGCGACCTAAAGACGGGGATGGATTAGTGTGGAGTTGACGATACTTGATTTTTTCCCTGGATAGTGCATCGTCGACTACCTACCATCTTTAGTCAATCGTGTACGGATACGGAAAGGCAGAGAACTCCCAACAGACCATATACTTGCTATCGAGTTATGGGTGAGGTGGGCCAATAGGTAAGTGGGGCATAGGGGGCCGGAGTATAGTTCTCGTGCATGATTTTTCTTGGATTGCCTTTCAGTAGTTGAGGGAGGGGTCACGTGGGACCATAGCCACGGATACAAAAACAGACCTTGATATCTGCATTCGGCAGACGACTTAAAACTCCTGACCGAGTCGCGTATTTCTTGATTTGCCCTGGCACGGGACTCGGATGGCACATTGAGATACATGTGCAGTTAGACATGGAAAAACGATTCACGATGCTTACGTGGGGAGAAGGGCGCGGTTGACGGGTAGCATAATCCCTAGTAGCCCTAGGTGGCTAAAACCCAAACCGAGATACGAAAACGTTCATTAGGTAGCATAATCCCTAGCGGTCCTAGGTGGCGTAAATCCTCGATGAACACGCGATAGCTCATGGTAAGAAAACATAACCAGATCAAGGGTAGCAGTCCAAAACAACTTCAAGGATAAAATGGTACTATGTGGAGGTGGTATAGATTTACATGGGAAAGCCCGTACGGCCTACGGCAAAGGACTGAACTTATACATGGAAAGAAACATACGAGTTAGGAAAACCTATGTACGCGATATATTAGGTTGACATGGACCATTTCATGACTTTGGTCAAGGGACATTTTATAGTTAACTCATGACACGGGTTGGGATACTAGTACGGGAGGTGCAGAGCAAATATACATGATAGATATCTTGGGATATTATACTTGATAGAAACCTGACGATGTGATACTTTGATTTACCTTTACACCGTAGTTCATCATGATACCTTAGTTTATCTTGATACCGTAGTTCACCCTGTTATCTTAGTTTAGTTTATCTATCTTGTCGTCATCCTTATGTTTATTTTCAGTTTATGCATGTCATGTTACCTTTCCCTGTTTTTATGCTGGAAGTGGATAGGACTTACCAGTCTTTATGACTGACCCCGTTTTCTTTCGCCTCTTTGTCTTCCGTTCCCCCCCCCCCCAAGGTTTTCAGGGAGGAAATGCTGTTGTTTTGTTCGGACCTCTTATGCTTGAAGGTCATCATGTATAGCTTGGTCTTCTCTTGGCTATGGCTGCTTCACCGCTTTATTTTGGGGGAATAATTTATGAAAAGGTTTTATGCTTCTTTACTATTGCAAGACAGGTTTTGATGTATTCTGATGTAAAAGGCTTTAGACCTTATTTTATAAGGGAATGAAATTTGTTTTACTTCCGTTGTTTTATATATGTTCTGTCTTGTAATATTTATGTGCATGCTTACCTCGATAATGCTTCACCGAACCTAGTGCATTCCCTTTGTGAGTCGCTTGGAGCTCAGGAGAGGAGCTTGGAGCTCAGGAGAGGATCGAGTATATTTTTGGGATAGCTTTGGAGTCGCTTGGAGCTCAGGAGAGGAGCTCAACTCGAGACGTATGGGCATATTTCCTGTATTATATTTTTTTTCTACGATATGGTGATTGATGTTGTATTTCCCCTGTGATATGCATTTTTTTCTATTAGTATTTGCGAGGACGGAATATTATGACTTTTATGCAGATTATGTGTTGTACTCTGATATTGTATGTTTACATATATATATATATATTCATATATATACTACTCTTTTATAGAAATTAAAAGGTGTTTTTATATTATAATTTCTCAAATTGTTGTGAGATCCTGTATCTACTTTGATTCTGATATTATTGTCTTCTTTTTCATTTTATTCTAAATCTTCTTTCTTTTTCTTTTTCTTAAGAGTCCAGCTCTGGCGTTTCTCCTTCAGGTGGAAGGTAAGCGTCTGAGCGGGTCATTTCATTGACGCCATAACCCAGTCTTGTTGTTTTGATCTCTTACAACCATTGTTCCACCTAAGCATTCTTAGTCTTTCTAAAACCATCAGATTATGTATGAAATGGAAGGTGGTCGGAATGGGTCCTAGCTATTAATCTGTTTTTTTTTATTCTTAGCCCAATCCTAGATTTGAGCCCAACCGACTTACCCAATTCCTTACTAAGAACTGATATTAATAATATCATAATAGATTTGGCCCTTTTTATTTTTATTATGATTTTCTGTTCTTTTATTATCATAAAAACCTGCTTACTTTTCTATGTCTTATGAATCATAATACTGGTCATAATTCATTGCAAATCTCTGTAAATCAAGGTAATTTAGTCTAATTCCTTCTTTCGTAAATCTAAAATTTTACATGTATTTACAGTAAACTTAGTTCCTTTTTAATTAATCCATATTTAAAGTTTTGTGTTGTTATTCTATTTCCACTTGAAATGTATATGTAAACAAACGCTTATAGATCCAAGTAAAATATAAATAATTGTAAAAAGATTGAAATAACTGATAGAAACAACTACTAAGAAAAAATACTGTAAAAACATGTGGAAAGGAACAAAAAAGTACTTACTGAACTTAAATAAAAGAAATGGTAAGAAAAACTATTTACTGAACTTAAATAAATAGAAGAAACTGTAAGAAAAATAGTAAACAACTTACAGAAAAACTAATAAAAAATACTAGAAAACTGTAAGTAAAATGTAAAATAAGACAATCAAAATCCCTAAACTTTTAAACTACTTATGATCTAATTAATTACTGTATTCGTCCATGGTCCTAGGTTCTTTCTCCGTAGGTGTGGCAGATCCAGCCTCTTAGTGGATTATAAAAATATTTTATTTTATAAACCTCCCTCGAAAAATTTAGATCAAGTCCTTATTAGAAGAGAGAACCCAAAGAGGGATAAAGATTGTGTTGTAAAGAAATAGCCCAGTCTAGGGGTCCATTTATAGTGTAGCTTAGGGATCAAAGAACGTTGGTTTTCTAGATTCAATCCAATCACGTCACTAAATGTATATGGTCCATAAGTTTACAAATCTCACACATTGACCACGTAGATCAGAAATTAAAATCTCCTAATTCTCTATGTACTGGGCGAATTTTCTCCCATGCACTTTTACAGGTTGACCCAAGCATATTTTTTTAATTTATTCTGGGGTATCTTTTTCGTTCTAAGAGTGATTCTAATAAACTGTATATGCAAATTGATCAGAAAATCATCATGAACACAATTATGCAACTTCGCGGCTAAATTATTATAATTGTATAAAGTTCTTAATTATTTAGTCAATTACTATGACCTAAATTTTGGGTTGCTACATTCTCCCATCCTTAAAGGATTTCGTTCCTGAATTCTCCAAGGACAGAAGAATGAGATAAGTATTTTCAACTAAAATATCTATAACCATCTACTCAAACATCATTTGCTAGCATACATTGCCCTTAAAATTTCTAATTTAGTTCGTATAATTACGCAAAATATATTGTGTATGTCTCTAATTAACGCAAAAGGTTAGGTGCTCTATTGATTCAGTCGACCTCCTTTTTATGCAAATATGCTCATGTCATTTATCCAAATGAATGAAAGATTCATAATGATAACTGATACTCCTACATGCGTGTTGCAATCATCATCCATATGCAATCAATCATATACTAGTCATCCATTTTTACAACCATGGATTAGAATAAAAATGATCAAACAACCATATGCAATATATATGTATCATGTTTATCTGATCTCTAATAATGTATAATTTGTGTTATGCATGCATTTCATCCATTGGAAAACACTTATAACCAGTTGCGTACATTATACATAACATGTTCTATTAACATGTTTGCAAACAATCCTATCATCCACAGATTTTAATCTTAACACTCTCTAAGGATACGAAAGAAATTATTCAAAGGTAAAGGTAGAATGGTTAAAAGCTTACCATCAAAAAGAAAGGGATAAGAGATGCATTTTCTATGCTACCTCCCATTTAGCTTCATCTTCACTATCTCCCAACTGAATCTTAACAAGTATTACTTCCTTGTTTCTGAGCTTTGTTATTTCAGAGAAAGAATCCATGCAGGCATACGACGAACAGATGCCTCTCGCTTAACCTCTGCCTTCTGAAGTAGACTAGGCTCGACTGCCTCAGCTGAATCATGCAAGCAATTCCATTAGTATGAGACATGAAATAAGTCATGAGCTCTCGAAAGTCCCTCAGGTAAATTTTATGCCATCTTCCCAACTTTAGATACAATGGGGAATGGTCCTACAAATCTGGGGGGAATTTCCCTACTGAACCAAACCTCACAACATTCTTAAGCATTATAGTTTCATGAAAACCAAATCTCCAACATCGAATTCCAAATATGTCCTCCTCCTATCGACATAATATTTTTGCTGGTTTTGGGTCGTCTTCACCTTTTTGTTATTAGGTAAATCTTCCCTATAGTCTCTCCTACCATATTTGGTGCAATCTGCTAGTCATCCCCCACCAATACGAAGGTGATTTACATGGTCCTCCATATATTACCTCAAAAGGATTCATCCCTTATACTCATATAGAAGTTGTTATTGTAGGATAATTCTACAAAGGTAGATGCTCCTCCCAGGTTCCTTCAAACTCAAAAAATCCTCAAGGTACCTATTCACTCTCTCAGTCTGTTCATTGATTTGAGAGTGATAGGTTGTACTTAACCTGGATGAGTTCTTAATGCCTCTTGCAAGCTTCTCCCAAACTCGCTGGTGAAAATAGGACCTCTGTTGCTCACAATGATGGTAGGTATAACATGGATCAGATAATCTCTTTGACGTACAATGAAGCTAACCAAGATGTCATACTTTTACTCTTGGTTGGAATGAAGTGGGCTTTTTTGTCAATCTATCCACCACTACCTAAATACTAGTATTTCTCTTTTGAGATCTAGGCAACCCATTGATGGAATCCGTAAATACATTCTCCCATTTCCATTGTGGATCATTTAATGGCTGGAGCTACTCTTTAGGTTTCCTTTTCTCCGCCTTTACTCTTTGACAAACCAAGGACTTAGCCGCATATTCAGCTACATCCTTCTTCATACCAATCCAATATAATACTCACTTTATGTCCCTATCCATTTTGTCACCGCCCAGATGAATCGTCATCGGAGAGTGATTTGCCTCAACTACCGCAATCACTAAGTCACCAATGCAGGGAGACAAAGCCTTTCATTTCTTTCTAGCCACCCACTATCATCTTCAGAGTAACATTGGAGATGCCTTGACGCTTCTCCTTAGAAAATCCTCTCAAAAACATCTGCTAGCTCTAGATCCTCTTGCTGCATCGAGCCAATACGAACTTTGAGGGTAGAATGAATCTCCATCGATGCCAACATTCCAAGGTAAAGTCCGTCGAAGGCTTGAAATCAAATCTAGAAATAAATCTAGGCTCTTTTATTCCATAAACATTAGGCTAAGGTCATCCCTCTTCCTACTAAATGCGTCAGCAACTACATTACCTTTTATAGGGATATAAGCGATCTCAAAATCATACGATGCAAGAAACTCCATTTGATGCTGTTTGTGGTTCAAATATATTTAAGAAAATAGGTACTTCAGTGATTTCTAGTCTGTGTAGAGCTCGAACCTCTATCCTAATAAATAGCGTTTCTACCGGTTGAGAGCAAAAAAATTTATCCTCTGACTCTAGATTATGGGTAGGGTAATTCTTTCCATGGACCTTCAATCGTCTACTACAGTAGCACACTACACTCCCCTCATCCCGCCCCCCTCCCCCCACCATGAATCAATGCCTCTTCAATGCCAGTTCCACATGCATCATTGTATAGGGTAAAAGGCTCAGCTCCATTAGGTAATACCAACATTAACACACTAGTAAGGACTCACTTAAGCATCGTGGAGGAATCCTTACAAGTTACATCCCACACAGATGTTAAGTTCTTCTTAGCCAAACGAATAAGCGGTGCTAGTATCTTGGAAAAACCTCTAATGAACTTCCTATTGTGCATGGCCAACCCCAAAAACCTTCTTACTTCGATGGCATTCTTGAGGGCCTTCTAATTTTGAACTGTTATTACTTTAGCAGGATCCACCGCTAGCATTTCATTTGAGACCATATACCCCGAGAATCACACCTCATCTTTCCAAAAGTGGTACTTCAAAAACTTAGCTTTTAACTTTTTCTCCCTAAGGATGCCAAGAACCTCTTCACGATGAACCGCATGCTCTTTGCTACTCTTAGAGAGCACAAGAATCTCATATACAAACATCACAAACTTAGCGAAAGACTCAACTCATCAAATCAACGAAGTATGTTGGGGCATTGGTCAAGTCAAACGGCATGATCAACCATTCGAAAAATCCATCTAGCGTCCTGAATGTTATCTTGTTAACACTACCATCAATAGTTCGGAGTTGACGAAACGCGGTAGCTAGATCTAGATGAGAAAACACGAAGGTGCCAACTAACTGGTCGAAAAGATCTTCAATCCTAGGGAATGGGTAATGATTCTTCTTCGTGAGCTTATCTAGCTCTCTGTAGTTGAAGCTAAGGTAGAGGGAACCATCCTCCATAGTAGCAATTACGATGGGCGCCTCTACTCTCGAATGCTATGTCGAATAAAACCATTTTCTAGGAACTCACAAATCTTCTTACTCAACGCCTTCCTCTTCAAAGGGGCCATATGAGGAATTGAAAATGCTATAGGTTTGGCATTGTCACTCAAGTAGATCTAGAAGTCGATCTTTGGCTTAGTGGTAAACCCCTGAGTTTGGGAACTCTCTCACTACTGGAACAGAATCCATATCAGTTGAAGATGAATCGTGGGAATAAAGAAAGCAAGCATAACTGATCACTGTGGGTCGTAAGATATCTCTAGAGTGCCCACTACAAGTTTCTAATCTGATAACTCTCTTCTCAAATTCTAGTATAGCTCTATACAATGCTAGCCAATCCATTCTAAGTGTCAACCCATACCCAGAAAATCCCAGAATACGGGCATCGCACTCAAACTCAACGCCTAATATGAGAATCCTCAAACTCCTAAAAATCATAGATAAGTATGTTGATCCCCCTACGGGGTTTGAGACTACTATCTGGACTGAAACTAATGGTATGATCAAGTGCAAACGATCAACTAAAGAGCTGAAAATAAAGCAGTGTGATGCTCCCGAATCAAAAAGTGCTTAAATAGGAAAATCAGAAAGAGTAGTCAAACATTCAACTGAGATATTCCTACCTCTATCTTGCAAACTACTCGATGGTGCTATGTCTACTACTTGAACCTGCGCAACTTGTGCCCCTAGCTCTCTGTGTTCATTGCCATTTTGAAGGCATGCTATGCTAAGATATCTAGCTTGGCCGCAATTGTAGAATTTGCCTCTCACATCCCTCTTGTTGTCCTTAACATTGCTTCCCATCAAACCATGTTTATGGCTCTTAAGTTCTTTAAAAATCTGAACTTTCTATGGATCACTACCTTTCTTCTCATTCTTCTTATCCTTCCACCATCTCTTATTGTTCTTAACCGCCTTTGGAACCTCTTTCGGTTTCTTGGCTTCTTCACTACTGACATCCGATATCAAAGCCATCTCTACTAAGGACTTTAAGGTGGCTCCCATTAGCACATGAGTCAATGTCAACCCTTGTAGGGTTTGGATGAAGCCCTTCATAAAACTTACCAGTATTCTTATGGGGTGTATTAAGTAGATCTAACTAAAACCGTGATAGCTCATTGAATTGGTTGATGTGCTACTTGATGGATAAGTCTCCCTGTCTCAACTGAATAAACCTTTCCAATTGCACTCCTTCCTCTACTTGAGATAAGAATTTCTTAACATTTCCTTGAACCGATCCCAATCTATAGCTCCAGCTTTAGCCTCTATGACTTCCCATCAGTAGGAAGCTTCCTCTTTCAGTTGCCATGCGACAAATTTAAATCTATCTCGATTTGCGAGTCTTATAAGGCCAAAAATCCTCTCTATGTTGTGTAAACCTATCCAAGCCATAACAAAAGCCTCATCCCTTAAGAATGACTTGTCGTGAAGGCTAGATAAATCCATGTAAAGTCGAGGGAAATAAACTATCACTGGTGGTTGAGCCAGGGATTATTTTCTTTGTAAGTATAACTGAATAATATCACAGAGGCTAAAGCATACAAGGCATGTAAAATAGATACATCAAAATATTAAGAAAACATATCTTATTATTTATTTCAGAAAATATCCTTCATCGTAGAAATTCAACATCAAAACATAATAATATCATGTAATAAACACGTGTCTCACTAGAAAATCAGTGTACATAGCATAAAACCCCCTCTCAAGTAAGTACAAACCAACCAATTGAAAATGATAAAATAAAAAGAGATACATCAGGAATGAACTCCAACAAGTTGCTCCTCCAAAAAATCTGAAACAATCAAGGTCAACCCTATGAGCCTGAAATGGAATAAAGGAAAGGAAGAGGAGTAAATCATACATAAAGCCTACTGAATTATAACATCCCATATTTTTGGAAATCAAATATTTAATTTAATTATTGATTTGGAATTTTAATGGATTTATAATATATAATGCGTTTATATAACGACATTTGAACGTTAATTTTATATTTAATTATAATCGAGGTCGTAACGTCGTGGTAGTTCGTAATATTATGTTTTGAACTTTAATTGAATATATAAAACCCGTTTCAAGTCAGAATTCTGTGAAATAAGAATCGTTTGAACCTATCTGATTATATTTTTCTAATGTGAGAGAAAAATGGAAATTTCATATTATAGATTGTTAGTTATGTCCGGTTTAAATTTTCAAATAGACGTTATGTAATACGTTAATAAATGATAACGTTTATTTAATAAATGTTAAGGGTTTTTATATGTATTTGAATACCGTTCAACTCAGAGTTTTAAATTTTGAGTTTAAAATCTATATTGGTTTATTTTGAAGCTGTATAGTATTTCATTTAGAGATGTACGATAATATAAATTTATTATTTAAATTGAATTGTTTTGGACTTAATTATATTTTTTATCAATATTTTATAGGCTTTAAGGATAGCTTTCTTTTCAAGCAACCTTCGTTTTCAGCGAAACGGATTTTATTGGAATACATATAGCTAATTATTACTAGATTTCCAGTTTGGAGCAAATTAGAGTTGTTTTATTTGTATATGCAATTTAAAAGTGAACCGATAGATAGATTGGAATTAAAATAACGTCGTTATATGCAAACAAAGTTGGTTTTCAATGAAATTAATTTTGTTGGGACTGAAACGTCAAGAAGTAGCTGTGTCTATTTTCATTGCGTTTGGAGTTTGTGTGCGGCGACACGAATATAATGGTTAACAGTAAACAACGGTTAGCGGTACCATAATAAAATTTAAATAAACTTGACCATTAAGAAATCAAACACGCACAACGTATTAGTACCTACCTTGTTTTCGGACTTAACAAAACACCCTAAACAAAAATGCTAAATGGACCGAAACAATTTATGTCAAATTGTGCGAATGTGAAATAAATTGATAGGACCCCCCATGAATTGCGCCTCAAAAATAGGGGGTGAAACCCATCTTTTTTTCTCTATTTCGCAGATTTTGACAAAAAAAAGCTTCGGTCTACGTAGCATTGTTACACCCTAAAAACACTTGCATACCTAACCCGTAAATCCTGAAAAGCCTACCGGGGTACACATTAATGTTTGTCAGGTTCAACCAGATTATATCCGTTCTTTTTTCCCCTTATCTTCATCGAGGATGGAACCTCCCATTGTTCTAGCAATATTGTAAAAACAAAAGGTGCACAAGGCCACTAACCCATTTTTTTCATTTTGGTTTTTTGTTAGAAAAAATAAAAATACGAAAGTATATAAAATTATTAAAGAGGATAAACAAAAGAAGTACACGTTGAATACATGGTGTCCTCAAGAAAATGGGCTTCAACTGGAATAGATACGATCCTTTATAAGAATTTTTGCAGAACTAAGTATGATAAAACAGCGTACTATGCAAATGAGAAGTTAAATCAACCCATCCCTTCAAGTAAAAAATCTATTGCCAGTAGACTGGAAAATATATAGAGAAGATAAGCCTACCCATGTATTGTTCTCACCTAACCTAAACTTCCCTTCCATGTATATAATCACTTTACAAAGAAACTTATTCACATGCTATTTTCTGGAAAACACATACTATCCTACTATCCTAAATCGTGCAGCTTTATATGAGACCACACATGCAACTTTTCGAAAACTGCACCTACCATCCTACCCTAAACTAATAAACTTGGCGTAAGTCTTTCCCTATATATATATACCCTATTGCTCTATTTGTTTTCGTTCGAATAATGGACCAAAGCTCCCTTACACAAAAAGAATTTCATACTTCAACCGTGAAGTGCAAAATTAGGGTGGAGAGGGGGACTAGGAGTTGAGCAGGGTAGCGCTCCGGCGGTGGGTGGCCGATGCAGTCAGCGTTGGAATGGGGGTTGGATTAATGGTGAAGTCGTATGTATGTGGTAGAAGCTAGATGCGTAGATGGAACGTGGGGAAGAAATTAAGTTGGGGTCCATGCAACGAAACAGTAGAACGAATAAAAGTATGAAACAAACCATGGTGTAGCCGGAGAGAAGGGGAGCACGTGCATGGGGAGGAGGATCAGTTGAGCGAAGCAATGAGGTGGCTTTGACATGGTGGAGTGTTGAACAATGGCGCATGGAGACATTTCTTTGGAACGATTTATGTTGGGTAGAAGAAATGATATAGCAGCGCGTGAGATATAAGAGGAAGAAGATGAACAGTTGTGAGCTAATGTACCTAGTCATCTTTTTAGCATGCTTAAATATGTCTAATAAGGTTTTAAATTATCATAGTAACGCCTGGGTAAAGATTCTTATGTGCCTAATCAATATTAGTCTTTGCCTAATCTAGAGTTTACACGAGCTTAATAATGGTAAAAAACTTACATAAGCAATACATATTGTGGCCTGAGTATTTCGAATTGTGCCTATTGATCAATGTGTCTAATTATAGTATAATATGCCTAATCAGTTATATAGTGTGCCTGACTAATTGAAGACGTGATATTAAATCGAATGTGAAGCAATCTAAGCTCTGATAGAAAATTAGGTTAATAAAGTAATTATTTAAGTTTTAATATCATTAATTTATAAAGTGAATGACGTGTATAAATTATAACTTGGTGATACAGTAACGGAATGAGATGAAACTAGTGACTCCGAAACGTATCGATGAGCACAACAAGATGAAGCTGGTTTGGTCAGAGCTGGTAGCAACAAGGATTTTAAATTAAATTAAATGACCATTTAATTTTAATTAAAACGAACTGTTTCAGCGGCAAACGAATCAATGTGAGTATAACTCACTCAGTTTTGTTCTAGTTATATTTTATATAAGCCAGGTTTAATATTTGTGCGCTATGATTGTTTGTTATTGGATGTTTACTGAATATATATTTATATGTGTTGACTGAACTGATTAAATTAAACGTTCTTTTAATTTAATTTAAACAAATCATTATTTTTAACGATTATTACCAAATGAGGTAACTTACCTCGTTGTTTACGTTTATAATAATATAAAACGTATTAAATTGAAATATGGTCGTTTGGATTGCTGTTATTATTTGATTGTTGAATATTATATCTATTTATTGAAATATATGATTTCATTTGAGGTAACCTATTTGGATGCAGGAAGAAACAGGTTGGAGGGATCCAACTGGACTCCTTAAATATACTAAATGTTATTTATTTTCATATTATCATTATATGAACTGTTCTGATTGGATGATTGATTTGGATGTTGATCATTGACTTAAAATTCAACGTTTGTTTTATTTTAACCAATGGGCAGTATTGGTTGGGTATTTGGCAGCATATGACCTTTAAATCAATCATTTAATAAATATTTATTTACCGTCAGATAAATCGACAGAAATAAAGTTATAATTTTATTTTATAACCGAAAATAGGTTTTTAAATAAACCATTTTGAATGGTAGTTATTAGAAAGGAAATCAATATTTATTATTTATCATCTAAGTTTATAAGAAATTATTAAAGGATTTTATAAAGAAAATTTCTGTTGTTAATCAGATTTATAAGCAAGCGAGTAGAAATTAACGTAACGTTTAAGAGTTAAATTAATTGTTTCCAAGAAACAATTAAATGGAGTTATTCAAATTAATTAATCATATTATTAATTAATTTAAAGGAAGAATTAATTGGAATTGGTTGAAGAGATAACCGTGTTTTGAGTTGACTAAGTCAACCATTTTAAACAGGATTGATTATCAAATTAGTTTGTTGCCAATTAACCTAATGAAATATTTTAACGAATTGTAGTTTTAACTTAAAAATATTTTAAAGGGAAATTCAATAATTATTCCAGTTAATGATGAAGCAAATTATTATTATCAATAATAATAATTTATGAGATTGCTATTTAAATGAAATTCATTTATGAAAGTAAATCGAGTTTGGAATGAAATCTAGTTGAATTGTGGAAGGAGTTTATGAATAGATTTTATCGTGAAACCCAAAAGTTACGAACGAAGTTATAAAAGAGATTTTAAGTGAAGACGATGAATTAAATAAGATGTTTACTTAACATTTGAATTAAGTAAAATAGGGAATTTGTATAAAAAAGGATCTATATTAAACCTGAGTTTATAAATGAGGTTTATAAAAGAGAGGTGAAGCTAAACGTTGATTTCAAATTTACGATACTTAATAATGAAATTAAGTTAAGTGAATAGAATTGAAACGAGATTTCAAAGCAGAAATGGTTGAATGGATTAGCAGTGGGAAAATATGGGTTGATAAGGAGTTAATTAAAGAATTAGAACCTAACTGGAGATGGGTTGAGTTGAGTGATTTTATGAGTGTTAATCTAATGTTGATTCGGTTTTCGGGTTTAATACTTAGAGAGTTATTCGCTTACCAACTTACGATCACAGACTAGTGAATGTTGAAGTAACAGAATAAAAAGGATTTGAGAATATAAAATAGTATTTCCAAAGAAACAGAAATAAAAAGAGATTTTGTGAAAATATAATGATATTTTCGAGGGTAAAGAAATTAACGAGATGAGTTTGAATAATTTTATTCAAAGGGGAAGTGTAAGTTATTGTTTTTGAGAAATGGAACAAAAGAGATTTTGTAACAACGTTTTACGTAAAATTTGTTGAAACCAAACTTGGGATTATATACGTATGATTTAATTCTAATGTATTTAAAGTGGTTTTGAGAATACTCTTATAATATAATAAGAAGTAAACATTGTGCTTTAAAATACTGAAAGATTAAGAAGTTGATTAGTCTTCAATTAAAAAGGCCAAGTAATGCTGAATACTAAATCAGTTAACCCATTTTTATTTTCATGTTTTAATGGTTGTTTATTTGATAGTTAAATAACCGACTATCAAATCTGACTTATACGATTGTTGGTACAAAAATACTGGGATCGAATTTATATTCGAAAACCATTCCAAACTAGCAAATACGAAATCGTCAAAGTTGTTGATTGAAGATGGAGCAAGTGAAGACCGTAGATCTTCATAAACAGAGGAACTGCTTAAATTCTCTGACTTGCAAGCAGAGATAAACTGTAGTTATACCGTGGTTGAAACCTACAGATTTGCAAGGACTACTCGCTATTGATCTATAAGGTGATTTCTAGGATGCAGTAGGAAGGTGCATTCGGTTTGTCCAATCCCAGGACAACTTGCATGGATGAATGTCTAGTAGAGTATTTCCAAAGGAATCATGTACGTTGACTTCTTTAAACGTACCATAGTTAGTGGCAGAGAAGGGCACTTCTCTTAGTTTAACAACCAGAGTATTTTTGTGGAAATCAATTAGTAATTTCTGGCGGATTTGAAGATGTGGCATTCAAAGTGAATGGTGGTGTGCTATATTAAAAAGGTAATTTAATCCTCAAGTGTAACACCCCACCTCCACTAGGGTCACTCTTTTGGGGGCACTAGCTTCTGGGGGGCGTTAGAACTGGGTAATCATGCATAATGATATATCAAGGCAGAACAAGAACATAAGTATATATATATAAAACAGAGTAAGTGAGAATAAAACAGCGGAATATCTCAAACCATCTCAAAACAAGTCTAGTACATCATAAAGTCATCTGCCAAAATAAATATGTCTAGTACAACATAAACAGAAATACTGAAATACATAGTGCTATCCCCAAAAATAAAAGTGATAAGCCATAGCGAGCTCAATATCCAGACATACATGAGCTATCCAGCGAACAAGAAAGCGATCCAAGCTAAGCACCACTGTTCCCTCCCTGAGAACCTGGGGGGGGGGGAACGGAAGAAAAGAAGCGAAAGAAAACAGGTCAGTCAAAAAGACTGGTAAGCCCTACTACGATCAGTCTATAAACTAATAAAGCTAACATCATGATGGAAACTGAGATGAATATACTGACAATAGATAAAGGTGTCATCACATAAAGAAGATTAAGCTTTGCACCACAGTGTACTAGCAAACTAACATGACAGGTATTGATCCCTCAGCCCAAACTTTGTCCCAATAGCATGAGGTGACCTTAATGCAAGGTCCAGCCCAACGGTCTAGTCGATCGGCTCCCTATAAACCTAACACGTCAAGTGTTGGTGTCCATACGGCCCACATATGGTTGTAGTCAGACTGTGCTGGGTCCACCTTTGGGTGTATCAAGCCCTCGGGTGTCAACCCCAGACACCTAAGCAATAATGCACAGTCTAATCCTACTGGTACCCGTGCCTCGAGTTTGTCCAACACCGGACTACGTGCACGTCCGTAGCCCGCCTGGACCCGCACCGCTGTACCACTCAGCCGTCGCTTTGGTCGCTTACATCAGTCCAGTAATCGTGCCCCGCCCTAGCCTAGCCTCTAGGGTTGTGAATGATACCCAACTGGGATTACTGCTGGAACAGACCACGTTGCTAGGGTTTTCTAAGAGGGTTAAGTGTGGTTTAACCCCTCACTAATCATGGATTAAATTAGTTAAGTGTAACCAACAGTTCACCACTTAACCCCATTTAATCCCTCGTATCCCCAAAATTGGTTAAGTATTAGTGGGCCATGACTTAACCCTAATCATGAGGCATTTCATTTAATTGTACCTTAACCTTTCACATTAGACTTTGTTGCGGTTACTAGTTAAGCCGGGCGGGTCCGGGTAGCTTTACACCACAACTTGGTCTAACCTCGGGTCCCAGGTACATATGACCAACTTCTCACATTGGGTCCTATTGTTTGTAGCAACTAGTTAAGCCGGTCGGTTCCGGGTAGGCTTACGCTACAAACTCAACCCAACCTCGAGTTGGCCACACATGTTTTCTAAGTGTCATGTCCACTTTATTTTCAAACATAATTACAAGTTTAACTTGGGTAGACCTAACTTAATAGGTAAATTCCCAAGGGGTAGACCTAACTTAATAGGTAAATTCCCAATCTTATATTTTCATGTATTTTAAGTTTTACCCCAAAACCCCCCAACGTCATTCTATCGCTTACATATTCGTCATAACGCATAAAGGATAGAAAGAGGGAACTTGGCACAACATACATGATGAATCTTACATATCATAATAAGCATGCATAACATGTTGGACTTGCATAACTTAGCATAGTGAACTTGCATAACTTGTTAAACTTGCAAATCATGGCATAGTGAACATGCATAACTTATCAAACATGTGTAACATGGCATAGTGAACTCGCATAAGCATGCATAACTCATTAAACATGCATAACATAGCATAGTGAAGTCGCATAAGCATGCGTAACTTATTAAACATGCATAACATAGCATAGTGAAGTCGCATAAGCATGCATAACTTATTAAACATGCATAACATAGCATAGTGAAGTCGCATAAGCATGCATAACTTATTAAACATGCATAACATAGCATAGTGAACTCGCATAAGCATGCATAACTTATTAAACATGCATAACATAGCATAGTGAAGTCGCATAAGCATGCATAACTTATTAAACATGCATAACATAGCATAGTGAACTCGCATAAGCATGCATAACTTATTAAACATGCATAACATAGCATGGTGAAGTCGCATAAGCATGCATAACTTATTAAACATGCATAACATAGCATAGTGAACTCGCATAAGCATGCATAACTTATTAAACATGCATAAATCCCAACTTTCATCACATATTAACTTTAGAGTTTCTAAAATGAAGGTAAGAGGGCTTACAAATATTATGAAGACACAAATCTACTAATAAAGATTGAGAAGCCCTTTTTTGCAAGCAAATAAAACCCCAAAACAAGCTCCAATTAACAAAAATCCCAAAAACTCTAGCTTAGCCAATAAAGCTTGCAACTTGATGATGTATGCAAGCTAATGATCATTCATACAACTTAGAAAAGCTTGTATGAACATCAAAATCTTAATAGAAATGATTTTTGAAGAGGGTGGAGGCTAGGGTTCTTAGGTGGAGGCCATTTGAGATTTCAATTTGACATAGTTTGGTTGCTAGATTGAATAATGAGGCTTTAGGGTAGGATTAGGAGCTTATTTATAGAAGATTAGAGTGTTTTTAGCCCTAGGATTAACCCTAGGTTAGTTTAGGCCCGTCAGATTTAGGAATTCTCTAGAACCAAGCCACAACACCAAGCCCAAATCAAAATGGTGCGTCAGGCAAAACTGCCTGAGCACCCCATGTCGACAGGGCAGTCGACACCCTAGGACCCCTGTCGACATGCCTGTCGACATGGGGGTCCTGGCGGGAGTTTTCCCGCCTGACACCAATTAGCCCTAATCCCTGTTTTTAATTTGAAATTTAAATCTGTTTTTACTATGGAAATTTCTGAAAACTTCAATGGGCCTTAACTGGGTCATACGGACTCCGATTTTCGAAAACTCGGACTCTATTTCGCGTATTTTTCTGAGACGAACGCAATGGCATAGCCCGTTTCCCTTGATTCAGATTTTAGAATTAAATTCTGCCTCGATTTATGTTATAACAGGTTATTGAAAATACGGGTTGTTACATTCTCCCTTCCTTAAAGGATTTCGTCCCCGAAATCTTCAAGTTAGGAAGAACATATCCTACCATCCAACATCCATCTACTCAAAACATCATCCACGAGCAATCATTGTCCTTAAAGGATTCTAAATGCTATATGATCATATGCAAAAGTGTGTGTTTATGTACTTATCTAATGCAAAGATCAATGCAAAATATGTTAGTGAAATGTATCCATATGTATGCAAATCCCTAACATAGTGTATAATATCTACATGCGTGCTCAATCATACATCCATATGCAACATCCATGTGATGGCATACAAATTTCATCCAAGAATAAGCATAAACACTCATGCACATGCAATATGAGGAGTGTGCGAGCCGATCTAGTGCCTAATGTGTATCATGCATCCACGAGTAACCACTTGCAAACACTTGCAACCACTTGCAACCATCAGCCATAACATGTTTCAAACACATGTTTCATCCAAAGGGTTTCTACCTAAGGTTCTCATGACAAGATTAGCACGATAACTAGATAAACATGGATAGCAAAGAGAAGGATATGCTAACAAAGGAAAGAGATTGAGAGTGTACCCTCAAAAAGAAATGGATAAAGCCCACGCATCTTCTCCTCGGTTTCCCAAGTTGCGTCTTCTTCGGCTTCACCCCATTGAACCTTCACCAACCTGACCTCACGATTCCTTAGCTTCTTGGTCTCTGTCCCCAAGATACGAATCGGAGCTCTCCTCAAAGTTGCTTCTTTCTCTACTTCCACGTCTTCAAGAATGCTAGGTTCAACCACCTCAGCGGACTCATGTAGGCACTTTCGGAGATGCGAGACATGAAAGACATTATGCACTCCGGACAACTTCTCGGGCAATTGCACTTTATAAGCCATCTTCCCAATTCTCTCTATGATAGGGAAGGGTCCAACAAATCTCGGCGCCAACTTCCCAACAGCTCCAAATCGGACCACATTCCGCAAAGGAGAAACCTTTACGAAAACCATGTCCCCAACATCAAACTCCAAATCGGATCATCGCTTATCAGCATAGGATTTCTGTCGGTCTTGGGCCGCTTTCATCCATCTTCTAATCAACTCGACCTTCTCGGATGTGTCTCTAATCATGTCGGGTCCAAGTATAAGCTTATCTGTAGTCTCCCACCAACATGTAGGCGACTTGCACGGCCTCCCATATAAAGCTTCAAATGGTGCCATCCCTATGCTTGCCTGATAACTGTTATTATATGCAAACTCGACAAGAGGAAGATGGTCTTCCCAAGCACCACCAAAATCCAGAATGCAAAGCCTCAACAAGTCCTCAAGTACCCTGTTCACCCTTTCTGTTTGGCCGTCTGTTTGTGGGTGATAGGCCGTACTCAGGTTCAACCTTGTGCCCATAGCTTCCTGCAAACTGTTCCAGAACTGACTAGTAAAGATGGGGTCTCGGTCACTGACTATGCTGGAAGGGACTCCATGTAGTCGTACTATCTCACGAAGATATACTGATGCTAGTCCAGATGCGGTCCTTTTGCTCTTCACCGGAATGAAATGAGCACTCTTCGTAAGCCTATCTACAATGACCCAAATGCTTGTATTCCCCTTCCTTGACCTTGGAAGCCCATCAATAAAGTCCATAGAAATACTCTCCCACTTCCATAGCGGGACCTCTAGAGGATGCAATAGCCCACCGGGCTTCTTCGACTCAGCTTTTACTCTTTGACAAACAACACATCTGGAGACAAACTCTGCCACATCTTTCTTCATTCCAGGCCAGAAGAAAACGCGCTTCATATCCTTATACATCTTATCACCGCCTGGATGTATAGTCATCTTGGAGCGATGTGCTTCCTCAAGAACTTTCCTCACCA
Organism: Allium sativum; assembly: GCA_030737875.1. Lineage (NCBI taxonomy): Eukaryota > Viridiplantae > Streptophyta > Magnoliopsida > Asparagales > Amaryllidaceae > Allium > Allium sativum. The sequence continues at coordinate 395,906,043 of CM060910.1, forward strand.
AGTCTTCCACCATCGGAACACAAAGCCTTCCGTCTCTCCTCAGCCAACCCTTATCGTCTATAGAATATCGAGCAAGGTGACTAGATGTCTCCCCTCGAATCAGCTTTTCCATAATCTTAATTATCTGAGGGTCTTCCTTCTGCGAAGCCCCAACTTGATCCAGAAGGGTAGGCCTGAGCTCAAGAGATGCTAAAGAACCGGTCACCGATTCCATTGCCAAAGAGAAATCAAAGGTTGCCAAGAACTCTAAATTCTTCATCTCAACAAATAGAGGACTTAGTGTCAACCTTTTCCTACTCAACGCATCCGCTACAACATTCCCCTTGCCAGGGGTATAGGCTATATCAAAATCATAGGAAGCCAAGAATTCCATCCATCTCTGCTGCCTCAAGTTCAGATCCTTCTGCGAAAAGAGATACTTCAAAGACTTATGATCAGTATACAGCTCAAATCTCTCTCCCAGAAGATAATGACGCCAGGCCTTGAGTGCATATACAATCGCTGCCAGCTCTAGATCATGGGTGGGATAATTCTTCTCATGCACCTTAAGTTGCCTCCCACCAAAACATATAACTCTGCCTTCTTGCATCAGAATGGCGCCCAATCCCGTGCCACAAGCATCAGTGTACACGGTAAATATCTTACCACCATCGGGTAAAGCTAGAACGGGTGCAGAGGTAAGGGCTCTCTTGAGTCTCTGAAAAGCAAGCTCACAATCCATATCCCAAGAAAAAACTAAGTTCTTCTTAGTCAACTTAGTAAGAGGAGCGGATATCTTCGCGAAGTCCTTGATGAACTTCCGGTAAAAGCCCGCAAGACCCAGAAAACTTCTCACCTCGGTTGCATTCCTTGGAGTCTTCCAATCCTGAACTGCAACCACCTTAGCGGGGTCCACCGCTAAGCCTTGCTTGGACACGATATGCCCAAGGAATCTGACTTCCCTTCTCCAAAAGTGGCACTTGGAGAACTTGGCCTTTAACTGATGCGCTCTAAGCGTATCCATCACCTCTACAAGATGCCTCGCGTGCTCTTCCTCATCCTTGGAGAAAACCAGAATATCATCCACAAAGACCACGACAAACTTGTTCAAGAACTCCCGAAACACCCTACTCATCAAGTCCACAAAATACGCGGGTGCATTCGTCAAACCGAACGGCATAACAAGCCATTCAAAGAATCCGTCTGGAGTTCTGAATGCAGTCTTGTCTATACTATCTTCAGCCACTCTGAGCTGATGAAATCCGGTAGCAAGATCAAGCTGAGAGAAAACAGAAGCACCGACAAGCTGATCAAAGAGATCATCGATCCTCGGTAACGGGTGTCTGTTCTTCTTAGTCAGCTTATTCAATTCTCTATAATCCACACAGAGTCGAAGAGAACCATCTGCCTTAGTAGCAAACACCACAGGCGCTCCCCATTCGGATATACTTCTTCTGATGAAGTTCTTCTCAAGCAATTCTTTCACTTGCTTGCTCAGCTCCCGTATCTCACGCGGAGCCATGTGCCGAACGGGCAAAGAAACAGGCTTAGCATTATCCACCAGATAAATGCGAAAATCGATCTCTCGTTTCGGGGGCAACCCCTTAACTTCTTCAAAAACATCTGGATAATCTCGGACCACCCTTACAGACTGAAGGGCTTCCTCTGACGAGTCGAGAGATTCAAGATAGCACAACATGACGGGATTCTTCGGATTGCATGAAATCTCTAAGGTGTTGCCAAGGCGAGTCACAAGCCTCACAACCCTATGCTCACAATCAAGAATGGCTCCATATCGGGACAGCCAATCCATGCCCAGTATCAATCCGTATCCCCTGAAACCAAGAACATACGCACTACATAAGAACTCTACACTGAGTATAGAGATCCTCAGATCCTCACATATCATAGATAGATGAGCAGAACCCCCAATGGGATTCGAAACACAAACGGGATCGTCCACTAAGCTAGTACTAAGGTGCAAGCTATCAACAAGATCAGATGAAATAAAGCTATGTGATGCACCAGAATCAAACAAAGTACGGACTGGAAGATCAGAAACATAAACAAGGTTCTCAACAGAAACACTACCTCGGTCGGGAACTGGAGCGGTGTTGAGAGCATGAACTTGCCCTCCTGAAGGTCCAGCCTGTCCTTTCTTCTTCGGGCACTCCTTGCTGAAGTGTCCAGTCTCACCACAGGAAAAAAACATCCACCACTAAGCTTCCTTTTCTTCTTCCTACAGTCCTTAGCAAAGTGTCCAGGCACACCACAGTAATTGCACTTTCCCTTGCCTTTGTTGTTGTTGTTCCCCTTCTTGTTCTTGCCCTGATTCCCCTGGCTGCTTTGACCACCTTGATTGCCTTGGCCTTGAGAATCAGTCTTCTTTGCTTGAGTATCACTCATCTTGACCTCTTTCTTCCCATCTCCCTGAAGCAGAGCCATATTGACCAAACTCTCAAAAGTAGCCCCATGCGGAATATGTGACATCGCCAAACCCTGCAGCGGCTCATTCAACCCTCTAGCAAATCGAAGAGCCTTCTTCTCCAGAGTGTTCACCATATCCAAACCAAAACGGGCCAGCTGATTAAACTTGTTCACATACTCCTTAACAGACATATCACCTTGCTTTAATGCAATGAACTTCTCCATCTGTAAATTCGCCTCAGCAGAAGATAGAAACTTGGCCACAAATCTAGCCCTCAAATCGGCCCAAGTCTCAACGGGCCTCGTCCCATTGGTGACCTCCCACCAATAGGCCGCTTCATCCTTCAAAAGCCATACTGTCAATAAGATCTTCCTCTCGTCATCAATCCCGAAGATAGCAAATAAGTCCTCAGTGTCTTTCAGCCAATTCCTAGATTCAACAAAAGATTCCGTGCCTAGGAAATTCTTGCCTCCCATCGCCTTGAAGTCTTTACAAATCTTCGTGAACTCAACCTGAGGATGCTGAGGGGGAGGAGGAGGAAGAGGAGCCTCAGCAACAGGAGGGGGAGGAACATTAGCAACGGGAGGAGGAATATTAACTGCTGGAGGAGGGGGGAGCAGGAACCACCGGAGGAGGGATATTAGGGAGAGGATTCTCAACTACAGGAGGAGGAGTGGGAGTAGGGTTTGCGGGGCCGGCTGCCGCCCTAGCTTCAAGAAGTCTCCTATACCAGAGTGGCACATTTACTCCATCCGGGATGGCAAGATCCTCAGCCATACTGAAACGAAGGATAAGATAAGATTAGGTCAAGGGAACGAAGGATAACGCTAATGGCTTTTTGGGGAATAGCCTTTTTAAAATACTAGACTTTTCTTTGGAAAATACTTTATACTTGTTTTGAAAATAGTTTTTCAAAAGTCTTTTAAAAACTTTTTGTTCTTTCTTGTAAACCATATGCTCTGATACCAAATTTGTAACACCCCACCTCCACTAGGGTCACTCTTTTGGGGGCACTAGCTTCTGGGGGGCGTTAGAACTGGGTAATCATGCATAATGATATATCAAGGCAGAACAAGAACATAAGTATATATATATAAAACAGAGTAAGTGAGAATAAAACAGCGGAATATCTCAAACCATCTCAAAACAAGTCTAGTACATCATAAAGTCATCTGCCAAAATAAATATGTCTAGTACAACATAAACAGAAATACTGAAATACATAGTGCTATCCCCAAAAATAAAAGTGATAAGCCATAGCGAGCTCAATATCCAGACATACATGAGCTATCCAGCGAACAAGCAAGCGATCCAAGCTAAGCACCACTGTTCCCTCCCTGAGAACCTGGGGGGGGAACGGAAGAAAAGAAGCGAAAGAAAACAGGTCAGTCAAAAAGACTGGTAAGCCCTACTACGATCAGTCTATAAACTAATAAAGCTAACATCATGATAGAAACTGAGATGAATATACTGACAATAGATAAAGGTGTCATCACATAAAGAAGATTAAGCTTTGCACCACAGTGTACTAGCAAACTAACATGACAGGTATTGATCCCTCAGCCCAAACTTTGGCCCAATAGCATGAGGTGACCTTAATGCAAGTTCCAGCCCAACGGTCTAGTCGATCGGCTCCCTATAAACCTAACACGTCAAGTGTTGGTGTCCATACGGCCCACATATGGTTGTAGTCAGACTGTGCTGGGTCCACCTTTGGGTGTATCAAGCCCTCGGGTGTCAACCCCAGACACCTAAGCAATAATGCACAGTCTAATCCTACTGGTACCCGTGCCTCGAGTTTGTCCAACACCGGACTACGTGCACGTCCGTAGCCCGCCTGGACCCGCACCGCTGTACCACTCAGCCGTCGCTTTGGTCGCTTACATCAGTCCAGTAATTGTGCCCGGCCCTAGCCTAGCCTCTAGGGTTGTGAATGATACCCAACTGGGATTACTGCTGGAACAGACCACGTTGCTAGGGTTTTCTAAGAGGGTTACGTGTGGTTTAACCCCTCACTAATCATGGATTAAATTAGTTAAGTGTAACCAACAGTTCACCACTTAACCCCATTTAATCCCTCGTATCCCCAAAATTGGTTAAGTATTAGTGGGCCATGACTTAACCCTAATCATGAGGCATTTCATTTAATTGTACCTTAACCTCTCACAGTAGACTTTGTTGCGGTTACTAGTTAAGCCGGGCGGGTCCGGGTAGCTTTACACCACAACTTGGTCTAACCTCGGGTCCCAGGTACATATGACCAACTTCTCACATTGGGTCCTATTGTTTGTAGCAACTAGTTAAGCCGGTCGGTTCCGGGTAGGCTTACGCTACAAACTCAACCCAACCTCGAGTTGGCCACACATGTTTTCTAAGTGTCATGTCCACTTTATTTTCAAACATAATTACAAGTTTAACTTGGGTAGACCTAACTTAATAGGTAAATTCCCAAGGGGTAGACCTAACTTAATAGGTAAATTCCCAATCTTATATTTTCATGTATTTTAAGTTTTACCCAAAACCCCCCCAACGTCATTCTATCGCTTACATATTCGTCATAACGCATAAAGGATAGAAAGAGGGAACTTGGCACAACATACATGATGAATCTTACATATCATAATAAGCATGCATAACATGTTGGACTTGCATAACTTAGCATAGTGAACTTGCATAACTTGTTAAACTTGCAAATCATGGCATAGTGAACATGCATAACTTATCAAACATGTGTAACATGGCATAGTGAACTCGCATAAGCATGCATAACTCATTAAACATGCATAACATAGCATAGTGAAGTCGCATAAGCATGCGTAACTTATTAAACATGCATAACATAGCATAGTGAAGTCGCATAAGCATGCATAACTTATTAAACATGCATAACATAGCATAGTGAAGTCGCATAAGCATGCATAACTTATTAAACATGCATAACATAGCATAGTGAACTCGCATAAGCATGCATAACTTATTAAACATGCATAACATAGCATAGTGAAGTCGCATAAGCATGCATAACTTATTAAACATGCATAACATAGCATAGTGAACTCGCATAAGCATGCATAACTTATTAAACATGCATAACATAGCATGGTGAAGTCGCATAAGCATGCATAACTTATTAAACATGCATAACATAGCATAGTGAACTCGCATAAGCATGCATAACTTATTAAACATGCATAAATCCCAACTTTCATCACATATTAACTTTAGAGTTTCTAAAATGAAGGTAAGAGGGCTTACAAATATTATGAAGACACAAATCTACTAATAAAGATTGAGAAGCCCTTTTTTGCAAGCAAATAAAACCCCAAAACAAGCTCCAATTAACAAAAATCCCAAAAACTCTAGCTTAGCCAATAAAGCTTGCAACTTGATGATGTATGCAAGCTAATGATCATTCATACAACTTAGAAAAGCTTGTATGAACATCAAAATCTTAATAGAAATGATTTTTGAAGAGGGTGGAGGCTAGGGTTCTTAGGTGGAGGCCATTTGAGATTTCAATTTGACATAGTTTGGTTGCTAGATTGAATAATGAGGCTTTAGGGTAGGATTAGGAGCTTATTTATAGAAGATTAGAGTGTTTTTAGCCCTAGGATTAACCCTAGGTTAGTTTAGGCCCGTCAGATTTAGGAATTCTCTAGAACCAAGCCACAACACCAAGCCCAAATCAAAATGGTGCGTCAGGCAAAACTGCCTGAGCACCCCATGTCGACAGGGCTGTCGACAGGGCAGTCGACACCCTAGGACCCCTGTCGACATGCCTGTCGACATGGGGGTCCTGGCGGGAGTTTTCCCGCCTGACACCAATTAGCCCTAATCCCTGTTTTTAATTTGAAATTTAAATCTGTTTTTACTATGGAAATTTCTGAAAACTTCAATGGGCCTTAACTGGGTCATACGGACTCCGATTTTCGAAAACTCGGACTCTATTTCGCGTATTTTTCTGAGACGAACGCAATGGCATAGCCCGTTTCCCTTGATTCAGATTTTAGAATTAAATTCTGCCTCGATTTATGTTATAACAGGTTATTGAAAATACGGGTTGTTACATCAAGTCTCTTCAACCAGGAAATGACAAAAATTGGGCAAGCAGCATGGATAAGTGTCGCTCTCCCAATTAGGGTGTATTATCACCTATCAAGAGAAAATCCATTTCCTTCTTTATTCTATCGATGTCATCCCTTTCGGAAAACGGTTGCTGATCCCAACCGTTAGTGATATACATTCGATACACTCAAGCGAAATGAGTGGTCGGTCATGTGTGGCTGGGTAGCAAAATGTTCTTGTTGAACCTAGTATATTCCCATCTAGAGATTCAATATCGACAGGTGGTTCCATACCGTGTCATAGTCGGAATCCAATCTCCAATAAGCGCCTGCGGTTTTGATTGTATACCACGTATGTGGAACGTGAGATGCAAGCGTTCCGCTAGATTGCTATTTATTTGATTTAGACACTATTATAATATCAGAATAGATATGATTTCAAAATGTTTTGGGTTATCGTAAGGTAAAAACCGTTTGTGTTTATGTATGGATTAGTCTTACGATTATCATTTTCTTTCGAAAAAAAATGGTTTAACTTTAAAATCAAATTGGATTATAGCTATAAATGTAGTGAGTTTTCTCACTCTGGTTTACTAGACTGATCCTGACGTTTTCAATACTTGGGTCAGACCGAGTTTTATAGGTTCAGGTTATTGGATGCTGTGAAGTCTGAAGATAAGCTGGAAGAGTTCAGACGTATTAGTTTATTTCACTGTGTGTTGTATATGAGGACAGAATATATAATTGTCCAAATGTATTGATGTACTATGATGATTATAAGTTTTATTTCAAGCTCTCAATAAAGATTTATTTTTATATTATATCTTATTCTGATGTGATATGAGACATTGATTATGTTATGTTATTCTTCTTCATTTTCTTCTATTCTAATATTTCTTATCTCACCCTCTAATTTCTTTCTATTAACTATTTGGTGTCTTCGATACTTGGTTTTTGACAAGTAATACGGATTTATGTATTATTGTCGAAATTTGAGCGTCGAATTCTACCGGGTCGTTACATGAATAAAGTAATTACTAGCATGATAAGTAAGGTAAAAGGATAAACTTGATAATAGTTCTGTGTACGTGCACATATAAGATGGTTTCTAATAGTAATTCTTGAAAGTGAATATCTTCTTTGATTGTTTGCAATTTACTATTCTGAATTCTTTTGATTTGAATTAGTTTTCCTAATTCTACCATTTGATCGGCTCTTACCCTCTTCTATTTCCATTTTTATGGCCTATCATCTTGTGGTAATGTGCCATTAATAGGTCCTGTCTACTAGCAAAAAGACACGTAAACTAGCACATGTCATAGTAGTTCCTGACCAAAGTCTAAACCTCAGAAAACACAAGATGTCTTACTAATAAAACTCTGTTGACCTTTTATACTGTTGTTCTACCTAAGCGTGCCCTATTTTCCTAAAATCATCAGATCGTGTCTGAAACGTAAGGTGGTTGGATGGGTCCTAATAAACAAATTGTGGTTTTGCATCCCAACTCAGTCTTATTCTTTTGACCTCTTACAACCGTTGTTCCACCTAATCATGCCCAATCTTCTTAAGACCATCAGATCCTTTCTGAAATGGGAGGTGGTCGGAATGAGTTCTAGCTACTAATCTATGTTTTTCTTTTATCTTTAGCACATTCCTAAATCTGAGCCCAACCTAATAATCCAGTTCCTGACTGAATAATGATATTACTAGTATAATGATAGGTTTTGTTCGTTTTCTTTTTGTTATGATTTTTATGTTCTTTTATTATCATAATAATTTGCTTACTTTTCTACGTCTTATGAATTACAATAGTGGTCATAATTCACTGCAAACCTCTGTAAATCTGCATAATTTAGTCTAATTCCTTTTTATTGTAAATCTACAATTTTTACATGTATTTACCATAAACTTAGTTCCTTTTTAATTAATTCATATTTGCAAAATTTTGTGCTGTTACTCTATTTCCACACGCAAAAAGAGGAATAAAACTGTATCTGTAAATAATGCTTATAGCTCTAAAAAATGTAAATAATCGCAAAAAGACTGAAATAACTAATAGATATAATTACTGAGCAAAAAGACTGGAAAACTTTGCAGAAAGGAACAAAAAGTTACTTACAAAACTTATATGAAAGAAACTATAGAAAAATACTTACAGAACTTAAATAAATAAAAGAAACTGTAGGAAAAACAGTAAACTACTTACAGAAAATAACTTATAAAAAATACTAGAAAAACAGTAAGTAAAAATGTAAAATAAAACCACCTAAAACCCTAAACTTTTAAACTACTTATAATCTAAATAATATTTAAATCACTCATGGTCTTAAGCTCTTTCCCATGGTTGCTGCAAATACCGCCTCTAAGTGGATTATATAAATATTTTATTTATAAACTTTTTCCTTAGAAAAATTTAGGTCAGGCCCGCCTCATAAAAGGCATCCCAGAGAGGGAAAAAGATTGTGTTGTGATGGAATAGCTAGGCCTAAGAGTCTATTTATTGTAATGACCCGGGTTTTTGGCGATCTTGGTTATCCGATATACAACACATATCGAATATCCAAGGATCGAAAATACCGGTCATTAATGAAAGAAATTAGAGGGTGAGGAAAGATAAGATAGAAACTTAGAATAGAAGAAGTAGAAGAACACAACATCAGAGTAACACGAATCTCACAGCGGAACGAATAACATATAATAGATAACATATCCTTGAAATAAAATCATTATATGTCTACAATAACATTATCAGAGTACAACACTTACAACAAAGAGGAAATAAATAATAGCTATATGGTTCTGAAGCCTCCTGCTCCAAGCTCTCCTGGTATCTGCAAATTCCTGACTACTTGACTGCCGTACAAAATTGGGCACCCAAGAGTTTAGGGAAAACTAAACAAAATAAACTCCAGGTCAGTCATGGGACTGGCGTGAGTAAAACAGTTTAAAACAGTTCAAGAAGGTAAATGATATCTCATAATACCACACCGTATAACGGAACGGGTTTTTCCCTTATGAGAATCCAAAATATCTTTATATCAAAAACCCTTTTGATATTATAATAATGTCTATCAACCACAATATAATAACCATCTAACAGAAACGCTTTCATCTCACGTTCTACATATATAGTATACAATCAAAACCGCAAGCACGTATTGGGTAATGGATTTCCAACTATGACATGGTATGGAACCACATTTCGCTAGTGTACCTCTAGAGAGGAATACACTGGATTCAACAAGAACATCTTGCAACCCGGCCACACGTGACCGACCACTCATTTCGCTTGAGTGTATCGAATGTATATCACCAACAGTTGGGATCAGCAACTGTTTCCCGAATGGGACAGTATCGACAATAGATTTTTAGAAATAAATGAAACTCTAGATCAGGTGATTATACACCCTAATAGGTGCGACCTACATAGCCATGCTGCCTTCCCGATTTCTGTCATTCACTGGATGATGAGGCTAGAAGCTACGCTTTATCATCACACCAGATTCACGTTGAATGCCACATCATCAAATCCATCAAATCACCGATTGACGTCCTCAACAATACATTATGTGTTAGCTAAAAGAAGTTTCCTTCTCCGCTTCCACTCTTGGTACGGTTGGAGAAATCAATATATGTGATCGTATGGAAATACTCTATCAGACATCCGTCCATACAAGTCATCCAGGAACAGGATGAACCGAAGGCACTATTCAGTACGTCCATCTTAGGCGCTGTTATCTAAGATTTATACAATAGCCCTTGCACTTTACTCCGTCTTCAATTATCTTTGGCATATATGATTCGCAACGCTTATGCCAATACAGAGTGGTTCTTTGGATAATAATCCAATGGTCTCTCCATATTAACAACGTTAAAATGGTAAAAACTTCGACAGTCTGTGAGTTAACTATCAAAGAAAAACAGGTGTGCAAACAACGATATTATTTCCAGATGGAAATTCTATCAATCAATCATCAATCATATATACATATATATATATATATATATTCATATTTCCTTATTTCAATATTTGATTACGTTTCTGATTCTATTTGGAAAACATTTCCAAATCTTCTTTACTTGGATTTAAACAGATGTTTAAATCAACATTGCGACGACAACTCAAACCACTATACTTATTTACTAAATTCACTTAACCACTTTCACTCTCGAACCTTAACCATTTCTAAATTAAAAACGAAGTCAATCAAGTTGGGGTATAACTACCTCTCAGACCTTAATTGAACACCATTTCAAATCTTGAAATAGGGTAAGTTCATATTTTAACTCTTTAACACTTCCTTACGTAACTCTCATTCGAATAAATCTTTATTCGATAAGCCCTCCCTTCGAATAACTATATTTGATAATCTCTCTTACGAATAACTAGATTCGAAAACCTTTCTTCGAATAAACTAAATTCGATTAATTCTATTTATTTAACCCTAATTGATTAACTCTTTTTACTTAATCCTTACTTAACTCCTTTCGAATAACTAATTCGATACTCCTTTCGATTAAACTATAATCGATAACCCCTTTCGAATAACTAATTCGATACTCCTTTCGATTAAACTATAATCGATAACCCTTTTCGAATAACTAATTCGTTAACTCCTTTAGATTAAACTATAATCGATAACTCCTTTCGATTAAACTATAATCGATAACTCCTTTCGAATAACTAATTCGACAACTCCTTTCGATTAAACTATAATCGATAACTCCTTTCGATTAAACTAATTCGATAACTCCTTTCGATTAAACTATAATCGATAACTCCTTTCGATTAAACTATAATCGATAACTCCTTTCGAATAACTAATTCGATAACTCCTTTCGATTAAACTATAATCGATAACTCCTTTCGATTAAACTATAATCGATCAACTCACTTCGAATATTTCTGATTCGATTATCTCACTTCGAATATTTCTGATTCGATTCACCTCTTCGAAATGACTAAATTCGATTAACTCATTTCAACTCTATTCGAATAAACTAAATTCGATAACTCTATTTAAATAACTCTAATTCGATTTATCTCTATCGATTAACTCTAACTGATAAACTTTTTTAACTCTATTTATTCTAAAAGTAAATATCTCCATTATACTCAATTTATTTTAAACAAATAAATATCTCCTTTGATTTCTATTTATCTTAACAAATAAATATCTCCTTTATCTTCTCTATTTATTTCCTAAATAAATAAACCCCTTTTTCTTTTATTTATTTCCTAAATAAATAAATCCTTTTACTTTTATTTATTCCCTAAATAAATAAATAATCCCATTAAATCTATTTGTAAATGTTCTACAAATATTTCCTTTTTAATTCTATTCTATTTGTAAATGGTTTACAAATATTTCTCTTCCTATATTGATCTATTTATTTTATAAATAAATAATTCTCTTATACTTCTATTTATTTTCTAAATAAATATTCCATTTTAATCCTATTTATTTTCTAATTAAATACTCCTTTTATTTAATCCTGTTTATCTTCCAAAGTAAATAATCCCTTTATAACATCTAATTTATTTACCAAATAAATAATCCATTTAATTTCTTATTTATTTATCTTAAATAAATAATTTACTTTATAAGTATTCCACTTATAAATATCCTTTTTATAAATATTTCCTATTTATAAATATTCTTGTTTATAAAATCTTCTTTGATTTTATAAAAAGTTTCCTTTTATAAAAATCCTTTGATTTTTATAAATAATTTTCTTTTATAAAATCCTTTGATTTTATAAATAATTTATTTTCAAATATCACATTGAAAATTCCCTTATCAACATTCCGGTATGTTATGGTATTTAACATACCATACAACAATGATCAGTATCATTCACACATGTATAATCATCAACAGATTTCATATCACATCGTATAACACAATATATAAAACAAAACAGTATTTATATATTGAGGAACCCTGTTGGGTCCCTCCAACCTGTTTCCCTGCATCCACAGATGTTACACAATAAAATCGACATCACTTTCAGTTCGGTATGAAATATTCTGATAGTAGAATCAATATCTAAATATTTAACGGTTTATATATATGTGTATATATATATAAGTTCCACTAACTGACTAGCAGTTCAATCAATCAGTCAACACACAGTCAATCAGACAATTTCTAACAGTTTTAAAAAATACAACATAAAATTATAAACTGTTCAGAGTTAGTGAGATTTACACACATTTGTAGTTCATCGTTAAAGAACGATAAACTGTTGTTTGATATAAATCAAACAGTTTATTTAGCCATAAATTCAATTGAGTCCCAATCCATTTCCAATCAGCTTCATTGTGAAGATCTCGTCCATACGGTGCCAACGCAACTTACGGTTCGTGATTCTGACCATGTATGAGCGATATATAGCATTTATTAGATTGTGTACATTTTAAATTAAATTAAAACAAAACTTATATATTGGGCCTCACCCGGTTTGTAGCCCATCGGCCCATCCCACGTATACCAACCCGTATACTTCCTCTTCCCCAAACCATCGCTCAAAACCGTATCCTCCCTTTTACATTCCAACGCAGACATTGCCACCACTTCAACTGACCATCGCATCTCTTCCCTTAACCGATACCCAAAACCCTTATCACCATTTCAATCTCCTTTGAAAACTCCACAACCCTATACCCTCGAAACACAGTTCGATGCACAGATCAATTTCCTCCATTGCACCCTTCTTCGTTTTGCATAGTAACCATCGAACCAAAATAATCATCGAGAGACTTAAACTTTCGCATATAGATGCGATTTCACCTCAATAATCCAAATACATCCATCGTTTTTCCCACAGATCAAAGTATTACTCAAAAACAAAAACCCTAAACTCACGCCTGTTAAAACTATCGATCGAAAAGCATGTCGATCCGAGCAAAATGCATATGAAGTTGTAGAGAACTTCTGAGCGAATCCAAATACATATGTATTGCAATTTAAGGAATTTTATTTGAATTCTTATGATTTTGAGAAGATTGAACAATTACTGGAGAAATGAATTGAACCTGGCGGCTTGAAGAATGATATATATCAAGGAACGGGATTTATTGTGTGGTCAAAGAAGGTAGTAGGTGGCCTTTGTTTTGACCTCACAATGAGTTTAGATATTTTCTTTTTACTATTTTATATTCGTTCTTCCTTTCTAAAAATTCGTGTGATCACACACAATACCCAAAAATCATGAAACTGGACATGCAGCTACAGTCAGACATTACGGTCCCAACGAAACAGGTTTCGTCGAATTCCGACTTCGTATGCTCACACAACGTATTTTTAACCATCGAAATACTGACTGTTTTTCACTCTAAAAATCCATATGGCCACACAGTGACCCCAAAAATCACGGAACTTGGAATCTAACAATAATTTGATGTTGCGGATCCAACAAAATTAGTTTTGTCGAATTCCGACTTCGTTTGCAAAAGTGGCTATTTTTAAAGCTCTGGATGACCCATTTAAATATTTAAATATAATTATATAAAATATTAATAAATTAATATTATCGTATATATTCGCAGTGGAATACCATACAGCTCTAGAATATTCCTATATGAATTTCTAACTTGATATTTCAAATCTGGGTCAACCCGATATTCGATTTATATTGAAATTCCTTTTTAAAATATAATTAATTCCTTTATAAATTATAAAAGAATTCCACAGCGACTTTTCTAAAATTTTATTTGGACATAAATCAAAATCTACACGACGAAATCCCAATTTTTCTCTTCCACAAGAAAGATATACTCCACCAGCTCCATACGTTTCTTGTTTCACAGAAATTCGACTTAAAACGAATCCTGTACATTCAGTTGAAGTTCAAATCGCCAAATTACGAACTGCTGCGCCATTTCAAGCTCGATTTTAATTATAATATAATTATACGTTCAAACTGTCGTTATTTAAATATATTCGTTATTCTAATTCAATTCTAAACTGAATTAAATATCATAGATGATCGAGTTCACACCATATCGCCATTTCAGCCAATTCTGATTATTTTAAAATTAAATATATTATTTAATTTATTATTTGAATTAAATATTCATCATTATTTAATTCCACGACCATTAAATCCTTTTAATCACTTTTAAATAATTAAATAAATTAATTATTATATCGCTGAAAATGCGGGTCATTACATTCTTCCCTACTTAAAATAATTTCGTCCTCGAAATTGCTAAGGTAGAAAACAACCCTATTAACTGGTTATAACTTATTTGCTCACTTCTTAACTTCAGTTTCAACTGAACCAATTTAATTTCAATTATATATTTATTCATTCCTTATCAACGAAAATTTTCAAAAATCCTGAAAATTTTCTAACGCCTTAACTTTTCAAAAAAATTTCGCCAACACCTCCTTTGTATTGGTTAATATCTCAAACTCCAACTCGCCTCTCTGGGCCATCTCCATCCCAAAAGAAAATTAAACAGCCAAGCAGCTTGCCAATTCGGCTCATAAATCTTATATCCAATAGAAATATAATCTTGTACCTTTTGTCGGCATATCATTATATCCTTTCCACCTGTTATCAATTTAGCGGATACAAGGGTCATCCCAATCAAATTTCAATCTGCTTCTATCCACAACACAACCATTCGCTTATATCCGAGCCAAATATCATTTCAACTCGATTTTTTTCTCGATTCCCAAATCTTAACTTGATTATCACATTACACTTCAAATTTGAATCTCACAATCCAATTTGTCTTGATATCAATCTAATTCAATCTCAGTTTCTAATTCAAATTTTCTTTCACAAATTTCTGTTAAATTTGTTTTTAATTCAAACTATCTTTCCCTGGGAGTTTTTAAATAGTTTACTCTTTTCAAAAATCAAATTTTCCTTTTTGAAATTCGACACAACTTGTCTTTCCCAAAGCACATTTCAAACAGTATCTCCGGTTGTAATTCGTCACTTACAACTCGAAAATGAATACTAATGATACAGCTGTCATCATCAGAATATATTTTCCAGCGATCGAAGTGAGTTCAATAGTATAAAACATTTTCTAAACATTTCCACTTTGAAATTCATTTCAAAATATAATTCACACTGCTTGTAAAACAATTTAAAATCTCCCAGGATCTTAAATTTTCCTTAATTTTAATCCAAATCCATTTACAAACACTTATCCAATTTTTCAGAATTTTAATTCAATTTCTGGTTTAAATTTTAGATTTACTCATTTGATTTCACGTATTTCACTTATGTGAATTCTGATTGGTTATTTACATAACCATTTAATTTATAATCTTACTCGATTATAATAACAACCAATATATCCACTATATTAAAATTTTGATATATATATTCTCTATATCAAGATATACCTTGGGTAAACTTATTTTAATTTACCCTCTTTTCAAAACATATCGTGTCGACCCATCGTATTCGAGTGTTTATAAACTCCTACCGATACAGTGGATCAAACTGATCGACCAGAACCCATAAACAACTCAACCAATGAACCTCCACAATATAAAACAATTTTTATATCAATTAACAAATACGCTCTCATATATATACACTAAAACTCAATCTAGGGTATTACTAACCCTATCTCTACCGAGTCACGCCACAGAGCCAAGGTAATTCACTTAACCTTAAGCTCTAATACCAATTGTAATGACCCGGGTTTTTGGCGATCTTGGTTATCCGATATACAACACATATCGAATATCCAAGGATCGAAAATACCGGTCATTAATGAAAGAAATTAGAGGGTGAGGAAAGATAAGATAGAAACTTAGAATAGAAGAAGAAGAACACAACATCAGGGTAAAACGAATCTCACAGCGGAACGAGTAACATATAATAGATAACATATCCTCGAAATAAAATCATTATATGTCTACAATAACATTATCAGAGTATAACACTTACAACATAGCGGAAATAAATAATAGCTATATGGTTCTGAAGCCCCCTGCTCCAAGCTCTCTTGGTATCTGCAAATTTCTGACTACTTGACTGCCCGTACAAAATTGGGCACCCAAGAGTTTAGGGAAAACCAAACAAAATAAACTCCGGGTCTGTCATGGGATTGGTGTGAGTAAAACCGTTTAAAACAGTTCAAGCAGGTAAATGATATCTCATAAGACCACGCCGTATAACGGAACGGGTTTTTCCCTTATGAGAATCCAAAATATCTTTATATCAAAAACCCTTTTGATATTATAATAATGTCTATCAACCACAATATAATAACCATCTAGCAGAAATGCTTTCATCTCACGTTCTACATATATAGTATACAATCAAAACCGCAAGCACGTATTGGGTAATGGATTTCCAACTATGACAAGGTATGGAACCACCTTTCGCTAGTGTACCTCTAGAGAGGAATACACTGGATTCAGCAAGAACATCTTGCAACCCGGCCACACATGACCGACCACTTATTTCGCTTGAGTGTATCGAATGTATATCACCAACGGTTGGGATCAGCAACCTTTTCCCGAATGGGACAGTATCGACAATAGATTTTTAGAAATAAATGAAACTCTAGATTAGGTGATTATACACCCTAATAGGTGCGACCTACATAGCCATGTTGCCTGCATGATTTCTGTCATTTACCGGATGATGAGGCTAGAAGCTACGGTTTATCTTCACACCAGATTCACTTTGAATGCCACATCATCAAATCCATCAAATCACCGATTGACGTCCTCAACAATACATTATGTGTTAGCTAAAAGAAGTTTCCTTCTCCGCTTCCACTTTTGGTACGGTTGGAGAAATCGATATACGTGATCGTCTGGAAATACTCTGTCAGGCATCCGTCCATACAAGTCATCCAGGAACAGGATGAACCAAAGGCACTATTCAGTACGTCCATCTTAGGCACTGTTATCTAAGATTTATACAATAGCCCTTGCACTTTACTCTGTCTTCAATTATCTTTAGCATATATGATTCGCAACGCTTATGCCAATACAGAGTGGTTCTTTGGATAATAATCCAACCGGTCTCTCCATATTAACAACGTTAAAATGGTAAAAACTTCGATAGTCTGTGAGTTAACTATCAAAGGAAAACAGGTGTGCAAACAACGATATTATTTCCAGATGGAAATTCTATCAATCAATCATCAATCCTATATATATATTCATATTTCCTTATTTCAATATTTGATTACGTTTCTGATTCTATTTGGAAAACATTTCCAAATCTTCTTTACTTGGATATAAACAGATGTTTAAATCAACATCGCGATGACAACTGAAACCACTATACTTATTTACTAAATTCACTTAACCACTTTCACTCTCGAACCTTAACCATTTCTAAATTAAAAACGCAGTCAATCAAGTTGGGGTATAACTACCTCTCAGACCTTAATTGAACAACATTTCAAATCTCGTAACAGGGTAAGTTCATCTTTTAACTCTTTAACACTTCCTTACGTAACTCTCGTTCGAATAAATCTCTATTCGATAACCACTCCCTTCGAATAAC
Source organism: Allium sativum (assembly GCA_030737875.1). Classification (NCBI taxonomy): domain Eukaryota; kingdom Viridiplantae; phylum Streptophyta; class Magnoliopsida; order Asparagales; family Amaryllidaceae; genus Allium; species Allium sativum. Next base: position 395,924,016 of record CM060910.1, read on the forward strand.
TATATTTGATAATCTCTCTTACGAATAACTAGATTCGAAAACCTTTCTTCGAATAAACTAAATTCGATTAATTCTATTTATTTAACCCTAATCGATTAACTCTTTTTACTTAATCCTTACTTAACTCTTTTCGAATAACTAATTCGATACTCCTTGCGATTAAACTATAATCAATAACCCCTTTCGAATAACTAATTCGATACTCCTTACGATTAAACTATAATCGATAACCCCTTTCGAATAACTAATTCGATAACTCCTTTCAATTAGACTATAATCGATAACTCCTTCCGATTAAACTATAATCGATAACTCCTTTCGAATAACTAATTCGATAACTCCTTTCAATTAAACTATAATCGATAACTCCTTTCGAATAACTAATTCGATAGCTCCTTTCGATTAAACTATAATCGATAACTCCTTTCGATTAAACTATAATCGATAACTCCTTTCGAATAACTAATTCGATAACTCCTTTCGATTAAACTATAATCGACAACTCCTTTCGATTAAACTATAATCGATCAACTCACTACGAATATTTCTGATTCGATTATCTCACTTCGAATATTTTTGATTCGATTCACCTCTTCGAAATGACTAAATTCGATTAACTCATTTCAACTCTATTCGAATAAACTAAATTCGATAACTCTATTTAAATAACTCTAGTTCGATTTAACTCTATCGATTAACTCTAACTGATTAACTCTTTTAACTCTATTTATTCTAACAAGTAAATATCTCCTTTATACTCTATTTATTTTAAACAAATAAATATCTCCTTTGATTTCTATTTATCTTAACAAATAAATATCTCCTTTATCTTTTCTATTTACTTCCTAAATAAATAAACCCCTTTTTCTTTTATTTATTTCCTAAATAAATAAATCCTTTTACTTTTATTTATTCCCTAAATAAATAAATAATCCAATTAAATCTATTTGTAAATGTTCTACAAATATTTCCATTTTAATTCTATTCTATTTGTAAATGGTTTACAAATATTTCTCTTCCTATATTGGTCTATTTATTTTCTAAATAAATAATTCTCTTATACTTCTATTTATTTTCTAAATAAATATTCCATTTTAATCCTATTTATTTTCTAATTAAATACTCCTTTGATTTAATCATGTTTATCTTCCAAAGTAAATAATCCCTTTATAACATCTAATTTATTTACCAAATAAATAATCCATTTAATTTCTTATTTATTTATCTTAAATAAATAATTCACTTTATAAGTATTCCACTTATAAATATCCTTTTTATAAATATTTCTTATTTATAAATATTCCTGTTTATAAAATCTTCTTTGATTTTATAAAAAGTTTCCTTTTATAAAAATCCTTTGATTTTTATAAATAATTTTCTTTTATAAAATCCTTTGATTTTATAAATAATTTACTTTCAAATATCACTTTGAAAATTCCCTTATCAACATTCCGGTATGTTATGGTATTTAACATACCATACAACAATGATCAGTATCATTCACACATGTATAATCATCAACAGATTTCATATCACATCGTATAACACAATATATAAAACAAAACAGTATTTATATATTGAGGAACCCTGTTGGGTCCCTCCAACCTGTTTCCCTGCATCCAGAGATGTTACACAATAAAATCGACATCACTTTCAGTTCGGTATGAAATATTCTGATAGCAGAATCAATATCAAAATATTTAACGGTTTATATATATGTATATATATATATATAATTTCCACTAACTGACTAGCAGTTCAATCAATCAGTCAACACACAGTCAATCAGACAATTTCTAACAGTTCTAAAAAATACAACATGAAATTATAAACTGTTCAGAGTTAGTGAGATTTACTCACATTTGCAGTTCATCGTTAAAGAACGATAAACTGTTGTTTGATCTGAATCAAACAGTTTATTTCGCCATAAATTCAAACGAGCCCCAATCCATTTCCAATCAGCTTCATTGTGAAGATCTCGTCCATACGGTCCCAACGCAACTTACGGTTCGTGATTCTGACCATGTATGAGCGAGATATAGCATTTATAAGATTGTGTACATTTTAAATTAAATTAAAACAAAACTTATATATTGGGCCTCACCCGGATTTTGGCCCATCGGCCCATCCCACGTATACCAACCCGTATACTTCCTCTTCCCCAAACCATCGCTCAAAACCGTATCCTCCCTTTTACATTCCAACGTAGACATTGCCACCACTTCAACTGACCACCGCATCTCTTCCCTTAACCGATACCCAAAACCCTTATCACCATTTCAATCTCCTTTGAAAACTCCACAACCCTATACCCTCGAAACACAGTTCGATGCACAGATCAATTTCTGCCATCGCACCCTTCTCCGTTTCGCACAGTAACCATCGAACCAAAATAATCACCGAGAGCCTTAAACTTCCGCATATAGATGCGATTTCACCTCAATAATCCAAATACATCCATCATTTTTCCCACAGATCAAAGTATTACTCAAAAACAAAAACACTAAAGTCACGCCTGTTAAAACTATCGATCGACAAGCATGTCGATCCGAGCAAAACGCATATGAAGTTGTAGAGAACTTCTGAGCGAATCCAAATACATATGTATTGCGATTTAAGGAATTTTATTTGAATTCTTATGATTTTGAGAAGATCGAACAATTACTGGAGAAATGAATTGAACCTGGCGGCTTGAAGAATGATATATATCAGGGAACGGGATTTATTGTGTGGTCAAAGAAGGTAGTAGGTGGCCTTTGTTTTGACCTCACAATGATTTTAGATATTTTCTTTTTACTATTTTATATTCGTTCTTCCTTTCTAAATATTCGTGTGATCACACACAATACCCAAAAATCACGGAACTGGACATGCAGCTACAGTCCGACATTACGGTCCCAACGAAACTGGTTTCATCGAATTCCGACTTCGTATGCTCACACAACGTATTTTTAACCGTCGAAACACTGACTGTTTTTCACTCTAAAAATCCGTACGGCCACACAGTGACCCCAAAAATCACGGAACTTGGAATCTAACAATAATTTGATGTTGCGGATCCAACAAAATTAGTTTCGTCGAATTCTGACTTCGTTTGCAAAAGTGGCTATTTTTAAAGCTCTGGATGACCCATTTAAATATTTAAATATAATTATATAAAATATTAATAAATTAATATTATCGTATATATTCGCAGTGGAATACCATACAGCTCTAGAATATTCCTATATGAATTTCTAACTTGATATTTCAAATCTGGGTCAACCCGATATTCGATTTATATTGAAATTCCTTTTTAAAATATAATTAATTCCTTTATAAATTATTAAGGAATTCCACAGCGACTTTTCTAAAATTTGATTTGGACATAAATCAAAATCTATACGACGAAATCACGATTTTTCTCTTCCACTAGAAAGATATACTCCACCAGCTCCATACGTTTCTTGTTTCACAGAAATCCGACTTAAAACGAATCCTGTACATTCAGTTGAAGTTCAAATCGCCAAATTACGAACTGCCGTGCCATTTCAAGCTCGATTTTAATTATAATATAATTATACGTTCAAACTGTCGTTATTTAAATATATTCGTTATTCTAATTCAATTCTAAACTGAATTAAATATCACAGATGATCCAGTTCACGCCATATCGCCATTTCAGCCAATTCTGATTATTTTAAAATTAAATATATTATTTAATTTATTATTTGAATTAAATATTCATCATTATTTAATTCCATGACCATTAAATCCTTTTAATCACTTTTAAATAATTAAATAAATTAATTATTATATCGCTGAAAATGCGGGTCATTACATTTATAGTGTAGTCTAGAAATCCTATACCGTTGGATTTATAGATTCAATCGAAGTTAGCCACGTCACTGAAAGAATATGGTCCATCAATTCTCAAATCTTATACACCAAAATTGGTCGGCGAAAAATTAAAATCTCTTGTTTCACTACGTACCTAGGCGAATTTTTTCCCATGCAATTTTGCATGTCGACCTAGGGATCGACCCGAGCATATTTCTTTTTTTAACTTGTTTCTACGATATGATTTTAGCTCCAACATTGATTCTTATGAATTCATATACAAATTGATAAGAAAATCACCACGGACACGATGGTGCAACTTCCGTAGCTAAATTCTGATAATTGTATAAACCTATTTTATTATTTAATTAATTATTATGACTTAAAACATGGGTTTGTTACATAAATCCTCATATTTGACGTAAGTCAACTTAGATTAGCCACTCTAAACCTTGCATCTCTCTATTATAACACATTTTACTTCCTCATTTTACATTTACTTTTTTAAGTAGATTTACTAGTAAGTAACCACCGCTAGTCTCAGTTTTTAGTCAACATTATCATTAATGAAAGTTATTTGTGTAAATTCGGTTTCACTTTTTTCTTTCGGATTTAATACGTTTAAAATCCTTATGCAAATTATATTCTGAATTACACCCATATTTTTTATTTTGATAAAAGGGGTCATTTTCTTCTTAGGGAATAAATCTGAATACGAATTTAACGTTTCTATGATTAATTTTAAAACAATACAAATATATGGTGCGTCCACTTTAAATATTTGCACCTCAAATATCCAAACAATTTAAATAGTTCTTTTATTTTTTTATAAATTGATTTTGATGAAACTGATATTTCACTAAAGTTCACGTTTTAATTTCCCTTGTTTTATTAGTTCTAATTTCTCAACTTTCTTTACTTCATTTTTTCCACCGTGACAAGATATAGCTTGTGAGGTGCTATGGTTAACACACTAGTTGTTTGGGGCACCGCGATTGACGATTCATCCTCGATAACAAAGACATTTGATCACCGAACGCGGTGACCCTAGTAGAAAATAGGGTGATCTTAGCATTACACTATACTAAGAAAGTTACAGGTTGGGCTATCACAATATGTTAATCTACAATACTGCTTCAATATACGCCTACAAAAAATACAACAGTTTGTTAATATTGTTGTATCACTATAAACGTAGTCAAATTTACGGTATTATACCTTTGGACAAAACCGTAGGAGATGTACAGAAAAAGAACAACTTGCATCTATTACAAAATGGCTACATATATTTCTATAAACAATTTTTCTTACACGTTGTTAGTTTCTATAACATAAATCTATATACCTATATACAAACTTAATTCCAATTGTGGAAGTTTCTATAGTAGCTTAGCCTTCTTGCTGGCTTCACTACTAAATGTACATGCTCACCTAAGTACAGAATTCACCTCCATTGTATTTAAAGTTTGTGGCATTGACATGCCAACTGAAGCAACTATTTCTGCAATAACCAATAGATGGTATTAGCATGTGTTAGCCAGTAACATACAAGTAGTCATGCTCCAAATATATTGGTAACTGAAACTTAAAAGATGCTGTATGCGACGGTAATTATGCATGAATATTTCTACTTCTAAAACAAATGAAGCATGGGGCTTTTGTTTCTTGATCAACAAATGCATTACCTATTGCTTCTCGGACTGACATATCAGGCCTTATCACTTCTTTTGAATTCACAAGGAAGATGTCTCCAAGATACAGATGATTAGTAGGCACATACACACAAGACAGCTCCTCATCACCTGTACTTCGCCTGAGCACAACTGTAGATGTAATAAAACCGATAGCATACTCACCAATTCGAGGATGTCTAAGAATCACAACCTCCTTAAATGCCCTAGAGGTTTGATCTGCACAATAGAATTTACCATGAAAATACATCATTTCACACCACAAATTGTCATATATAAATCAGTTGATTCGCCTTGCTGGATATTTCACTTTGAATGCACATTTCATGTCTACTGTATTTCGTTTTTTTTTAGTCAAATCTCCTCCAGTGATTATGGAAGATAGGGTACTATATATGCTTTAAAAAAACTGTTTTTTCTTTTTTGATTTAACTTCTTTTTGTTATGTTTGCATACTATATAGTATGGTATGGTTAAACCCACAGTAAAAAATGTTTACTACTTGACGCTAAGCTGATAGTTGACTGATAATTAGAAAATTACAAGGCTCTATTAACCAGTGTAATAATACACTTCAAAGTTTGAAGTAGAGACTTGAAACTTGAAAGTAAATTCTTAAAACTGAAACCAAAATGACCTAGGTTTAATTTAATATTGGCAAATATTTAATCATTAGAATCCAGCTCACATGAAAGCTCCTTTAGTACAGTAATCATTTAAGCATCACCCTTTAATTTGATCAGTTGAACCATTATATTCTGTGGTTGTGCCTCAATTTCATAAAATATGCAGACTGTACAAGGGCTACAAAAGCATTATATTGATTCTATCCATCAGATCGATGTTATGATCGGATGACCCAAATCGAGGTCTACAGAACTATCCTAGAGAAGGAAATTTTAGACTCTTAGTTCACACAGAAAAGATATTTTTAATAAATTACCTGGAGAGATTGCTGCACTAATTTGCTTTGAGGCTGTATAAATGTAGCTCACCAAAGGCATCTTCTTTATAAACCATTCTCCAAGGTCAAGGAGTGAAGCTCCTAACCATGATGACATAAGCACTCCCACCAAGAATATGAAAGTGATTGATGTGATAAATCCCAGACCTATTCAGTTGGAACTTAATCTAGTAAACTATATTCCTTGGAGATTGAAAAAACTTATGTGTAATCAAATTACTTTAATCATATTAACTGAAACATAATTATGCTACCAAATGACTCAAGGGAGCACCAGTGCAGTTTGATACTGAATATTGATAGGTTGTGCCAATAACCTTGTTTTTTATTCCAAGAATGGAAGGGTAAGGGAAGCCAAAAAAAGAAAAAGGAAAATAATTCATTTGCTGGTTTATGCCTAATGACATGCAGTAGTAGAAGAAGTCTTGATAATCTCAAACTCGAGCATCATCAATGGCAATGCTACTGTTTTTTTCCAAGTGATCAAAATCATAATGTTAAGCAGACAGGAGAGAAAGTCTGGATAATTTCTAATTCAACTATCACCAATGCTACTATTTTGTTAAGTGAATAAAATCATATGTGGTAATTGAAGGTGTCACGTTTAAGTCAACAGATCTTGAATGAAGAATCCTTTCTCCAGTGCACTTTTACAGAAAGTTGCAGAAAGAAAAGAAAAGAAAAGAAAAGAAAAAAAAAACATTTCCAACTGTAATGAATCAACTTACCAAATATGTCCATTCCAAGATGGCTATAAATTGGTGAAAAAAACCCATCTACAAAATGGATGAACGTCCAGGTAAGGTAAAATGTTATTGCTATGGGAGACAGAATTACACTGCAAGGGAAAGAAAAAAAACAATTATAGCTGCATGCACTTTCACGAAATAAAAATAAACTAATGACTGATTGTTTATCTTTTTCACTGGCCATAGAGAGTGAGATCACACAAAAAGACAACAATGATTCATACAAGAAACCATGATACTGTGAAAATCTGATATGAGAATATACTGTGGATTATGATAACAAAATCAACAATTTATTCCTAGAAGAATCCTCGAGTAATTAATAAAAAATTAAAAAAAAAAACGTATTTTTACATTCAAACTTAAAGTACCTTTCTATCACCTGTATATTCAGATTATTAACAATGCAAATAGTTTCAAGTTGAGTTTTAATTTAATTTAGGATTTTATTTTCTCATAATTTATTTACTGGTTCACAGCTGTGCACAACATATGCAAAATAGTATTTTTAACAATACTTTCTTTCTCTTACCACAACACACAATTATTTAAATCGGAACAAGTAACTGAAATTCAACTCGGAACTTATGGGTGATATTTAGAAGATATAAGGTGTAACATATGTGCATGTATATATATTATATATATACATGTGTGTATGTATATGTATGTGTACGTACATGTATATGTATATGTATGTGTATATACATATATATATATATGTGTGTGTGTGTGTGTGTGTGTGTGTGTGTACACACGCGCACACACAAAATAATTGACTATGCTTTATTTTGATTACATCACAATGTTACTACAACACACAATTATTTAAATCGGAACAAGTAGCTGAAATTCAACTCGGAACTTATGGGTGACATTTTGAAGATATAAGGTGTAACATATGTGCGTGTATATATATACATGTGTGTATGTATATGTATATGTACATGTATATGTATGTGTATATACATATAAGTGTGTATACACATAAATATGTGTGTTTGTGTGTGCATGTATCTATACACACCCGTGCACACAAAATAATCGACTACACTTTATTTTGATTACATCCCAATCTTACCGCAACACACAATTATTTAAATCGGAACAAGTAGCTGAAATTCAACTCGGAACTTATGGGTGACATTTTGAAGATATAAGGCGTAACATATGTGTGTGTATATATTTACATGTGTGTATGTATATGTACATGTACATGTATGTGTATGTACACATATAAGTGTGTATACACATAAATATGTGTGTGTGTGTGCATGTATGTATACACACGCATGCACACAAAATAATTGACTACACTTTATTTTGATTACATCCCAATCTTACCACAACACACAATTATTTAAATCGGAACAAGTAGTTGAAATTCAACTCGGAACTTATGGGTGACATTTAGAAGATATAAGTTGTAACATATGTGCGTGTATATATACATGTGTGTGTATACGTATATGTGTATGTGCATGTATATTAGGGTTGTTATGGTAATGGTAAATTTACCATTACCATACCAGTACCAAACCAGTGATAACCAATATCGTGATGCATTGGTATACCAATGCTATTGGTATGGTAACGATAAGTTTTACCATTGTTAACGGTAAAATAGCGGTAAAGAAATGTCAATACCAGTGGTAACGGTAAATTTACCAGTTATATTAATTTTGTTTTCTTCGCTATTTTAATGAATTACAACCTATGTTCTTTTGAAAGTTTATCATACTTTATGCAGATGGTTATAGATTTATTTAGGATGGTAATACTTTTTGGTTTAATTAACTTCAAATTTTAAGATTGACAAAATTATTATATCATATAGTTGTAAATATCTTGTGATAAGCTAAGTAATTTTTTTTATGCCAATTAAAATAAGTTCAAATATTTATATGAACATTAATGGAGTTAGAATTAGTAAAGGAAATATTTACTTTTTATCAATATTAAAATTTTAATGTGTTAATGTTTAATAGCTTTATGTATTGGTAAATTTACCATTACCAGTCAACGGTTTACCAATTTATCGGTATACCAATGAGCATTTTACCAGCGGTAATGGTAAATTATCGATATCCATTTTTGGCTTACTAATAGTATCGGTATGGTAATGGTTTTCTCGTATTGGTAACAGTTACCATTACCATAACAGCCCTATGTATATGCATGTGTATGTACATGTATATGCATGTGTACATACATAAATATATGTGTGCGTATGTAAACACATGTGCACACATAAAATAATCGATTACACTTTATTTCGGTTGCATCCCAAATCCTCCTTGATTTCAACTGCATATTAGGGGGTCAATTATTAAATAAGACCAGTGGCCGAAATCATAAGGCTAGGTTATTATGCTAGATAAGGGGGGATGCCGATCCTAACCAGCCAACCAACCAACCAACCAAACGCACACACGCACGCACGTGCGTGCTCACCCACACACACCCACCCACGCACACACACACACACATATGTGTTCTTCGGGTACTGCTGAAAATGCTTCTTGATACCGTTGCTAGAAAATAATGGAAAAATTTATTCTCTCCTCTTCCAAATACCACATCCTTCTAGAGGTTATCAAAAGTTTTGTTTAGCTGTGTACAGCAGTGAACAAATGTTTCAATCGACGGTTGGTCATGCAAATCGAGCAATGTTGAAAAATTGTATTTCGGTGGTTGACAACCGTGCGAATATGTTTCAAAAGATGGTTGTTAGCCATGTAGATAGATCTGTATGAAAGAATGGTGGTGATAGTTGATGACCACACAAAAAAAAAAAAAAAAAAAAAAAAAAGGGGTAGATGATGGTGCAAATAAGTTTGGTACGGTGGTCAAAAGCCATGTATTGCTCGGAGGTTAGTAGCCGTATAAAGATGTTTGATATTAGAAAATATAAAAAATATTTCATATGAAGCCAAAAAGTGAAGTGTCATTAGATACATACAATCAAACATATATACATACGTACGTACGTACACAAATACATACATGTAAATACATGTGAGCGTACATTGACAACATAAGCTCCCGGTATAAAATTCACAAATAACTTCATATATTTGCATTGATATATCACTATCAAAGCATGTAATTTCAAAACTAAAGTTGCATTTGTTAAACATACTGAATGTTGATTACTGAACATAGACTGTTGATTATTGAATACTTGAAATGTTGTTCGTTTCCATTTTTATTAGAAACTTTTTTATTACTACGAGCATTGTGACATGCATTTTGTGTGTGATGTTTGTTTCATACAAATGCACGATATTATTGTATAATTTAAAATTTAATTAAGATATAATTATTGACTAAATTATAACATGTAAAAAAAATAGTGTTTTCACTAACGAAAATATGGCATTTTAATAATGGCATGAGCGATTTTAAGTATAAAACCAATTCACTTATTTCTAAAAGGCAAAGAGGATGTGCTTTAATTAAGATGAGAGAGATTTTGGCTATACGATAAGAGTGATTGACCAAGTAATATAAAACAAATATTTTAATTTTAATTAAGGTGAGACTATATTTAGATGTATCTGAGACAACTTGAACTTAAAAGTGCATTTTGGAAATTGACATTTACACCAAATGCATTTCAACTATTACTAAATCAGTTTATGTTTATATCAAAAAAGTACGACACAAAAGGTATTCAACTACAATTAAAGATACAAAAATTAGTATATTATCAGCAAGAAATTTTGCATTTAATTAAGACATGAGCGATTTTAGATATAAAACCGATTGACTAGTAGATGAAGAACTTGTATTTTAATAAAGGCAGAACAAGTTTTAGGTAAAAGACAAGAGTTATTAACCAAGTAATAAACACAAATATTTTAATTTTAATTAAGCTGAGACTAAGATATATCTGAGATATAAGTGAACTTAAAAAGGCATTTTAGAAAGTTTGCATTTACACCAAAAAAAGTGACACAAAAGATATTTTAAATATTATTAAACATAGGACAAAATTTTGAAATAGGCCCCCCAAAACATATTTGAGAATTAAGCTTGATTCGGAACTTACTATGAAAGTAGGCTTGTTTTGTCTTCAGGGCTTTGTTTATAATAAGTTCCGAAAGAAACCAAAGTTTTTTCCAGGAGCATATTTCAAAATTTTATCCTTAAAGATAAATTATTACTCTAACAATATGATCCCAACGTAATAACAAATATTCTATTCTTTTACTCAGTTGTCGTATCATATAAATTACGCTTGGTTATTGTATCTTATATAATTAACTATAATGATAAACATCCACTAATATATTTATTCTCTATACCACTTAATGCACAGAACAAAAAGAAAATAAACATTATAATCATTTGAATTTATATCATGAAAGCTTCATTCGAAGAAAATATTGTTAGGAAAATTGCGCCTTTGCGGAAGCGGTCAGGATCTTATTCACTCAATTACTTAAAGATGGTTTCTATAAAAAAATAACATAGATATGAAATTACACGCACAAACACAAAATATTCTAACCAACAACCCTCTTTATTGATTCACAAAACCAAGTTTTGTTTACACTAAAAAACCAAAAGTAAACAAATTACAATTGAATCAATAACCTTATTGAGAAATTGAAAGAATATCTAGATGACTACAACTTTTGTTGAAGAAAACAACGAAGAACGACGATAAGCCCTTGAATCAACTATTTCGGTCTCAATCTCATCATAATTCCTCTCTGTGGCACAAGTCTTGGAGGCACAAGACCACTCAATTTTCAGTACCAATAATCCAATTTTTAATGTTGCTTTTATAGAAGAATAGAAGGCATATGTAAAATATCTAATTTGCCCCTCAGAATATATTCCTAAAATAACCAGTCAAAAATAGGAAACCTGCCTCTTTCTCAATATTCCTAAAATAACTGGTCAAAAATATGAAATCTGTCTGTTCCTCAATATTCCTAAAATAACCGGTTAAAAAAAGGAAACCAGCCTCTTCCTCCGAACTCCGGTTCACACACCGTCTTCTCCACTACAAAGTACTCATCAAAACACATTATCTTCAAAATACATGTGATTGAATATCACAAATCACAACATTCCACTTTGATATGAAATTACATCAACAAACAAATCATCCAACTCTCATGGACATGTGATATCACAAATTACTCCACCTTAATATAAGATCACATCAACACTCCAACAATGACCAAACAAGTCAACCTAGCTATTTCAACGACCTCCTACTCTCAACTAATACAACCCTCAATTTCAAGGCCACGAGATATACCACGCATGTTTCCAGAGTATAAGGACTCAATTGATTTCAGAGCAACAATCACACCTAACAAAGTACTCAATTGATTTTCGGGCTACAATCACACCTAGTCGATTTGAGCAGGCTACGACTACACCTTCTCAGTTACAAACATAACCCGCCGCCTGCAAAAGACGCATCTTCAACCCGAGCTGCACCACGCAAAACAACGGTTTAAAAGTGCTTGCAATACCATAAATATCTCCGACTTGTGGATTTTCCAACTTGACACCTGTTGTAACACCCCGTATTTTTAGTGTAAGATAATAAAATAAGAATAACTTAATTAAATATTCAGAATTAAGTAAAACGGGCTGCGCCATTGCGTCCATCTCGAAATTCTGGTCAAAATCGATACCTGATTTGCATAAATCGGATATCGTATGAAGAAGTTATTAAGCTTCGAAGTTTGTATACGCGTAGGAAGAATATATATATACACACATTAGGTTCAGAATTCAAAAATGGGTACAGAATTCAAAAATCGGTTCAAAATTCAAAATTTCAGAAGACGGCAGATTTCCCGTCCAGGTGGGTCGACCCCCTCAAGGGTGGGTCGACACCATGGTCGACCCCCTTAAAGGGGTGTTCACCCACCTAAGGTAAATTTTGGCAGATTAGGATTTTTTAATATTTTGAAGATTCAGATGGCTTTTGGGCAAATCTGAGGGTCCTGCTTGCTCCATACTCCTATAAATAAGACCCTAGACCTAACCCTCATAATTTGGTGACTACGTTGGAGCTCTGTCATTACTTTCTCTCTATTTTCTCTTCTTCTCCAAACCTATTCTAAAAATTAAAAAAATTAGATCTAGGCCTCTTCTACTTCAAAGTTTGAGATAAGAATTTAGATCTACAATATATGCGCCTAGATTTACACTACATTTGAGGTAAGATCTGAATCTGATCTATTTTAGTTCTTCTTCTCTTTTCTTCTTCTTTTCTCTTTATTTTTTGGGTTAATTTATAGATCCATGGTTACTTAAGTCCTAAATTCAGTTAGGAAAATCATGGAAAAATAGATCTGGATCAGATTCAAGATTTGGAAGGCTTTTAGGTGAGTGGATTTAAAATATACTTTTTGAATAATAGTATATTTATCGTTTGCCATTCCTCATTAACATACACAATGAACATATTGGAAGATTTAATTTTGATGGAATGAATTATTGCACTAAAATGGATAATATGTTCAATTAGTTAATATATTGAGATGTACATGAATACTGTTGTAAAGATCTATTTTATGAACTTGTCAACTGGAATAATTGGGATTTTGGGTAAATGATACATTATTGGAGAATTACACTTTATTTTAAATAATGTTAATTACATGTAGAAAGACATGCGACGCATATTGGGATTTAAGGCATAATTTGTAATGGGATTTTGGAACATAACATATATTATGTTTTGAGACTTTAATTTGGGAGCGCAATTTGATATGAGCATAAATGATTGAATGAAGATGAATATGCCTAGGATTACAATTAGAAATTGTAACTGCACCTATGGCACGAGGTTGCGTTGCACTAGTGGCGGAAGTCTTCCCGGACCCGACCGGCATATCCAGCAGGCACTAATGTTGAACCGAATGCGAGAGGCCTAAGTGAAAAATTAAAAACATGTAATGATGCTAAGACATGAGGTTAAGTCAACTTGTGGTAGAAGTCTGCCCGTACCACCCGACAAATCCAGCATCTACAGGTGTAGGCTTAATGTGAGAGGTCTAGTGCTTATATATATATATAACAAGATATGAATAATGGCAATGATGGTAATTAAATTTCTAACTCAGAAAATAAGAAAGGAAGGGAGGTAATGAACTGAGTTAGTGTGATACGAAGGAAAAGAGAAGTATTTCCCTAAATGACATATTTCTGATAACGTGGTTGCAAATAAGCCACAGTAACTAAAGTAAGAAGAGTAAATAAATTACTTGCTACCACGGATTTAGATGGGAATACGTTATGAAAATAAATCACTGATTCTTTCTATCAAACTGATAAGGTACATGAAGTGTTTTCCTTAATTAAAATAAGGAATATATATTACAGTGGATGAAGAATACTGGAATATAACAGTAAAATAAAATGGTTTAAAAGGGGAATGATAATCACCTATTATAAATAAATAACATTAATAAAAATGTTGCATGATAGATAGACTTGTCCTAGGGACAAGTGAATATTATAACTTAGGTTATAATAAACTAGTAAGGGAATGATATAATTGGTGAAATGAGTTAAGGGACACTTAATTGTAAAGTAGTAAATGGGGAAAGCCGGAAACCAGTTGAGAAAATGAGGAAAATATAAGAAGTTGTATTTAATTATAATTAAGTAATCTGTAAGCTTGGAAGTCTGAAACCCGTTGATAAGAATGTTTAGGCTTGTCCTAGAGACAAGAGGAGATTATAACATAGGTTATAATAAACGCGTAGAGAAACTTATTAATGGACCTTAGTTAATAGAACTAAGTTAATAAGTAAACAACGATAAGTTGTATTGACAATGTAAAATGGAATTATGATTAAATGAGAAAGAATGAGGAAAACTTATGAAATAAATTATATTTAATCATAAATAAGGACTGACATGTTAATATAAAACATGTGAATTGAGATATACTTAATTACATATTAAATAGAACATGTTATTGTAATGATGAAATCAAATCAGAATAAAGAAGGGATTGTGGAATACAGACCTTGGGCCACAATCCAGAGAATAACATGTGGGTTTATTAATAAACTTAAATGAGTTAAGTTATATAATTGAAATTAATAAGCAAGAGAAACTTGGTAACTTGATTAAGAATTCAAAATGAATTGGAATAACCAAGTTAACTGGAAAACTGATGAGGTGAGGCAAGCGCGTAAAAGTATGTTTAAACATAAGGTCTAACAACATATTAAATTGAGGCGCTTGGACCAGTCCGCACGTTTGAGGGTGAGTAACCCAACGGGGTAGATCATCGTGGTGTTATAAGGCACGAGGGGAGCGCATATTCATCTGATTGTTCTGACGGCTCCAAAGAACGGGAAGGGGAAGCACGCGACTTCCTGAGGTACGTAAGGTGCTCCTAATAGTCCTCTGTGCGGTGACAGATATCTTAGGTTGTGCTCGCAGAGGTTGGGTCTGCGCGTAACTACTAGTTGGGTGGGCCTTGACTGCAGATGTAGCTATGCAGTCAGAATGCTGTGACGCGGTGACACTAGGGTGATTCGGCGGTTGCCTCAACGGAAAGGCGGAGGGTCACGACCAACATGGATGGTAGATCGTCGGATACCCGTCATCGACAACCAGTGGGATACAAAAAGACTAGAGCTAAACCCAAGATACCTTTTCACCCTTCACTATCAGGGCAAGGGGTTGAGAGGAGACGCCAAATGGATGTTTAGATTGTTTGCGTAGAGGCAGCCGCGTAACTCTTGTAGTCGTTACAGTTGAGGGAGGAGCCTAGATGGGGCCATAGCCACCGTGAAAACAGACCCTAGGTATATCTGTATATAGAGGCTCTTTAAAAACAGACCTGTACAAATATGGAAAAGCTCCCGACCGAGTTTCGTGTTTCTTATTTTTTGTATCCCCTGCCACGGAACTCGGTGCACATTAGAGGACGTGTGATTGAGGCATCGAGCTACGATTAACAGTACGTACAAGAGACAGTCTAGATACATGCATATCTGCTCTCGGTGGTGTATCGTAGACTTGAGGGCATTACTCCGGTATGAGATCTGATTAGATCGAGGGTGGCAGTCCGTACGCTTACGTAGAGTAGTGATGGCAGATATATGCTGATCGTAGCATGGTTATATAGAGATCCGTACGTCATTCCGGCACAGGTTGAGGAACTGCGGGGATTTCGGTGGCATTGCGGTGGAGAACGTGCGAGTGGGGTACCATGGGGGTGTACCTCGCATTTGGGGTAGCTACACATATACAAGGTTTTAAATCTCGGATTTTGGCCAATATCTCGGAAAAATATCTCGGCTATCTCGGACGATATTTGAAACACTTATAACTAAACTAGCTGCCAAATCTCGGATTTTAGCTAATATCTCGGATTTTCTGTCTCGGCCATCTCGGGGAGATTTAAAAGCCTGCACATATACTGTATTAGGTTAATCCACTAGGAAGTAAATTGGTACGACGTGTGTGTAAGCTTTGAGTGATGTTAACCCAAGTAACTTAATAAATAAGAAAATATGATTAAACGATATATGTAGAATTATCTCCAGTGTATAGTTCAAATCCAGTCACCAAAACTTGTGTTCTGACCCTCTCCTCATAACATACTCACAGGTTAAATTTGTAGTAGGGCATGATAGCCTTGGATACTAGTTAGGCAGTATTATTAATACGGTAAAGCTATATTTTGATTATATTATATTTTATCCATTCCGCTGTGAGATATTTTCTGAGCTCTGACATATTTTATGTAACAACCCGCATTCTACGCATCGAAGGATCGTAGAATATTTATTTCTTTCAGATACGAAGTCGTATGGTCATGTAACTTTGAGAGACGACTATTATGGTCATTTCTCATGTTCATGATTTTTGTCGATTTTTAAATAACCATTTTGCCCCTAGCTGATTTTGTTTCGTCCATAACTTTTGATTGAAAAAAGTTTTGACCTGAAACCACTTTCATTAAATCCGGATGATGGTTTACCTTTTCGTAGAGTGGTCACATTAGCTAAACGGACTTACCGTTTGGGAGATATGGCTGAAACAAGGTTTAGAAGGTGAAAAACAGCTTAATTGGGCTAAACCAGGTAGTTAACAGCTAAGCCCATAACCCATTTCGGGATTAGGGTTATGGGGAGGCTGATAGGGTTTGGGAAATCATTTCATTTCAGTTTTTGAGCCGCCACTTTCATTCTTGAAACCCTAGCCATGGCCTCCACTCTATAAATCTCTTCAAAACATCCCCAAATCACCTACAACTTGAAGATTGGGATTAGCAACATCAAATCAAGGGAGATCTTCACCAAATCAAGATTAGAGCTGCCGGAACACATTAGAATTCGACCCAAACAGAGAATCATTTCAGATCTATAGTTTACTTTGTGGCAAAGGTGAGTGATTTGCATTGTTTTTCACTAATTACGGCTAATTATGGTAATTAGCGAAGATTAGCGAAATTATGGCTCAGAAAAATCTAGAAAAATTCCTAAAATTCTAAAACATCATTTTATGCCTCTGATATGAATTTGGGTTAATTTCGACTAATTTTGCAAATCCCGGAATTTGGGGGATTAAGGGGTGATTAGTGGAAATTAACGAATTTATGCATGTTAAAAATCTGAAAAAAATATTCATAAATTCTTAAATATTATTTTAGGCCTCTGTTTGAAAATTTGGCTAA
Organism: Allium sativum; assembly: GCA_030737875.1. Taxonomy (NCBI): domain Eukaryota; kingdom Viridiplantae; phylum Streptophyta; class Magnoliopsida; order Asparagales; family Amaryllidaceae; genus Allium; species Allium sativum. The sequence goes on from CM060910.1 coordinate 395,941,920, forward strand.
TTTGGTTAAGTTTTGCTAATCATATCATTAGATTTGCTTAAACATGCTTAAGGGAAAATTATGGGTTTTGGGTATGTTTGATCCATTTTTACATGCTATGATTGTTGTTTTGTTGTTTGTGGATGCTTATACATGTTGCTATGACTGTATGGTATGCTTTGTGATTGATTAGAAAAGTTAGATTGGTCGAAAACGCCGTCGAATGACGTAAACAGTCGCTGGAAGAAATTGCAGGAAATTCTGCAGGGCCCGGATCGGATCGCCCTTACCTCGAACCGACCCGATCGCAAGCCACCTCCACGAGTCGCTCCACTGTGAAGGCCATGGACCAGAAGACCACGACCCGATCCGCCTGGGGGAAGCAAGCCACGACCCGATCGCCTTGAGGATCACGAACCGATGGTGCGACCCGATCCGATGGAACTGGAGCGCCACGAGCTAGAAGGAGCACGACCCAATCCGTATGGCGCGATTCGATCCGATGGAAGGACTCGACCCGAACCGCTTCAGAAGCCCACGAACTGATGGCCAGGGGGACCGCGACCTGGAGAACACGACCCGATCGATGGGCGATCACGAACCGATCCGGATGGAGGAAAAAGATGAGCCGTGCCTATATGATGGTCACGAACTGAATGAAGACCGATACGGAGAAGACGACCAAAACCCGAGATGCAAAGGTAGTCCAAATGGAAGTTAGAGCTCAGGATCCAGATGGGAACCAATGAGTTCACTTCATGATTGGGCTTTGCTGCGGGACGTGTGCAAAGGTGTTGTCGGTATTCATAACTTTGGTTCACCACTGAGAGATGGATAATGGGCTTGTAGTGATAGTTGTACGGGATTGGATTCCGTCATGGCCCAAAGGATTAGGTAACCAAGGTAGTGGATACCGTATGTTTTACGCACTGAGTGAGAGATGTAAGGATGGTTGCTATGCTTGATTGTTTGACATCACTATGACATGCACATCCCCACCCCCGTATTCTTTACACCATATGTTAGTGGCATCTTAGAGTATTGAGCGGTATATTGTGCTAAATTTTTGGTTGCAGGTCCAGGTTCAGGCATGATTGGATTATACCTATTATTGTTCTGTTTTGTTGCTTATCGCTCATACCAGACTTTTGTCTGACCCAGAGTTTTATGTCTCTTCTTATTACTCTGGGTGCTCACACGAGCAGACTAGAGACAGGTTAGCTGGTGATGCACGAGTAGCTGATTCAGAGACGAGCAGGAGGCTCCTACGTATGATATCTACATATATTCTTCATGTGTCGTTGGTAATCACTACTTGGGCATTAGTAGTGTACCTTCCTTATCTTGCTTTGCTATAGAGACAGTATTTTGAAATTGTAATAAGCTGTATTTTGGATTTTCCGCTGCTATGATGCTTAGTTCTAGTTTTCAGCTTATGCACTGTCTCACCTGTTTTATGTCAAGTATGTTGTTATTATATTTTGTTCTATGCACTGTGAGACATTTTACAGGTTCTTGGTTAGTTCATTCTCTTCTTTCCTTTCTTTGACGACCGTTCCGTGCTAGTCGGGCATGTGTACAGCGCATTTTCGGAGGAAATATCGGCTGGTGCGGGGCGGGTCGTCACATTTGGTATCGGAGCCAGGTTGCGTAGTTAACCTAGGGAAAGACACCAGGGAGAGATAATACGTATATGAGCGCGCGTATTTGTGATTATTTTGGTTTTCAAAAGTTATATCTATATATATTATTAGTATAACTAAGGATGAAGTCGTACTGCATTGGCACCACTATGGAGACGGTTAATCGTTTTCTCTCTATAGATTTGACGATGAGCCGAAATTTGAGAGGTGCTGGTAAAGGAGCCAATAATGGGAATGCTCCTGACATGAGGACTATGTTCACTGACCTCATGAGAGAGATGCTTAGGGATGCTCCGGGAGCCGTTCCTAATGCTGCTAATGGTGGTGGTGCAGTAGTGCAGGCGCCTAGGGCCGATTTTGCTAAGTTGTGCAAGGATTACACTAACCTTGGTGGAAAGTCGTTCCACGGAACGGAGTCGGCCACGGATGCTCAGGATTGGTTGGATAGCTGTGATCGTATCTTCGAAGACTTGGATATCGAGGATGCGGTAAAGAGAAGGCTAGCGTCTCGTCAACTGCAAGGGCGAGCGATGAATTGGTGGAATGCCATTAAGACAGCTACTCCAGAGGATCAAGTTATTTGGAATCAGTTTAAGACTCGCTTTTGTGATAAGTTTATTCCAGCTGCTCATAAATCATAATTGTTCAGGAAGTTCTTGGAGCTTAAGCAGAATGGTAAGGCAGTCTCGGAGTACATCGCAGAATTCGATACTTTATCGAAATATGGATGGTCCCTTATAGATACAGTCGAAAAGAAGAACGAGAAGTTCATAACTAGCTTGGATGGGTACTTGGGGGAAAGACTTATAAACCATATCGATGAGACGTTCGAATCTATTGTAGGAAAGGCATTAAGGTCAGAGAGCCTTTTTCCTAAGTCGAAGACTGAGGTTGCTACAGCATCTGCAGAGGAGCCAAAGCCGCAAGCAGGCGGTGAAGGCAAGAAGAATTATCAGAACAAGAGGAAGCAGAACCCGACCAAGGATGGTCAGAATAAGAAGAATAAGAATGGTGGCGAGTGCTTTAGTTGTGGCAAGAAGGGCCACTATGCCAGAGATTGTCGAGAAAAGCCTGGGGAAAGGAAGTGCTTTAACTGCGGCCAGGCGGGACATCACAAGGATGATTGCCCACAACCTCCTAGGGAGAAGCAGATTGTGAAAGCGTATGCTATCAACGTTGTTCCTTCTTCGTCGAATGCCCCAACTGCGGCGGAGAAGGGAAAGAATGTTGTTATTTAATGTATGTTTTCTGTTTAAGATGTTTCTGTTCGGGTATCGTTTGACAAACCCGAGATAGTCGATAGACCTCTAGTTGTGACGAACCCGATTGGTGGTTCGACTAACCTTAGCATGATTTGCCGTAACGTGGTCTTATCGAGTCATGGATGTATGTTTGTTTGTGTTTGCTTTGTTTAGGCTTTACTGGGTTTAACATTATTTTGGGGAGTCGATCTACTCCAAAGGAATAGGGTGGTATTAGGTACCTACCTAGTGATGGCGATAGTAACTGGAGTTAAGGAAGCTAAGAGGTTATCGTTGTAATAAGTTCTAGTTGTCTCTGGGAGGCAAAAGAGTGCTTCAGTGCTAGATTGTTTTGCTAGTATCACCTCACGTGGATTGTCCGAATTCGGAGGAGATGTTCCTTGGGTGCTTGTCTGATATTGGTTTAGGCCTTTGGGGCTTGTGCTTAGGGAATGTCGATTTCGACTAGGATGGTTTGTGTGAGGGGTAAATAGTTGTGATTTTTCATTGGATGATATCTTGGTTTACTCGAGGAGTGATGGGCAGACGGAACATGATAAGACTGTTCAATGGTATAGACTGCCCAGAGTTAGACTCGATAGGGTTATGAGATTGCTCGACTGGGACTCGAGAAAGATGCAAAGTAATGGATTGTTTAGAACCCTATGTTGATGTTCTCTTTGTATAGTAGGACTTTGAAGGAATATGATGTGTTCGTTGATCATGGAAGATACAACGAAGATTAGGACGATTCAAGTTAGACTTGAACTCGTAAAAGGAAAATGGGTGTTCGTTGATCTTGGAGATGCAACGAATAAGGAGACGATGACTCACGTTGGACTAGAGTTTGTCGGTAATGGATACTCAAGACTGGGTCTGAGTTATAGATTGACTCGAGTTGGACTCGAGAAGGCTGCAAGGAATTGGATTCGGCTTGAGTTGGACTCGAGAGGGCAGCAAGACAATGGATAGACTTGGGTTGGACTCAAGTATTTTAGGCGGACTAAAAGCAGGGGTATCTGGGGACGCCCGTTACCTTAGATCCGTTGGACGTGATCTAGTTATCCTTGGAGGATAAACGTACGTTGGACGTACGGTAGTCCGTAGGGAGGCGGGGCTTCCATTGGCCTGGGATTGGTTGGACCAGTCAAGTAGGCATCGGTGTATGGATGGTGGCTGGGCTTCCATTAGTTATTGATGTTGGTTGGACCAGACATAGTAGAATCGACATATTGGGATTAGTTAGGCCAGTCATGTAGGTATCGATGTGTATGAATTTAGCAGGTGATAGGTAAGACTTGTTTGATGGATGTTATGGTTGCTATGTTTGTTCCTATTTTTTTCCTCTTGAGTAGACTATCACCTGTAGGGTTCCAGCGATGGAGAACAAAGTGATTGTAGTAGGGCTATGAGCCAGTGCAGTAGAGTCGTCATGACTCAAGGGGCAAAGTGGACATAATAAAGGATTAGTAAGGCTATGAGCCAGTGCAGTGGAGTTGTTATGACTTCATGGGGCAGAGTGGACATAGCAAAGGACTAGTGGCTATGGATCAATGCAGTGGAATCGCCATGACTCCATGGGGCAGAGTGATCATAGTAAAGGATTTGGGTGCGGTAATAGTTGCATTGAGTAGGAGACATGCCAGTCTAGAGGTTATGTTTCTGGGTTGGAAGCGACTAGAGTATATCACAGGATATGATTTCAGGCCCAAGAGTGAATTGGATTCAGAAACGCTAGTAAGCTTGACGATTAGATCGATTTTGATTGAGTGGATCGGTTCCAGTTAGAAGGACGATCCTAACCTATTGGAAATCATCTCTAGCGTAGAGATAGGTATCGTTGGAAAAAGAATGATCAAGCAAGGACTTGATCAAGATAGATGGCTTCGAAAGAATGGGGGACTAGTTGTATCCAACGTAAATGGACTGAGAGATGAAGTGCTTAGAGCATATCATCACTCGAAATTGACTATACATCTCGGTGGTAACGAGATGTATTGAGACATGGAGCAGATCTACTACTGGGAAAGGATAAAGAAAGACGTTGGGAAGTTTATGTCCAAATGCATAAATTGCCAGTTAGTTAAAGATGAGCAAAAGAAGCCTAGTGGTTTGTTACAACCATTAGAAATTCCTAAATGGAAATGGGAACAAGTCTCAAATGGATTATATTGATAGTTTACCAAGGACTAGGTCAGGTCATGATGGTATTTGAGTGAATTGTATATTAGAGAACCTTTTGAGAACTTATATATTGGACTTTGGAGGGTCATGGGATGGCCATTTGTATCTGGTTGAGTTATGGATAATAATAGTTATTAGCCCAGTATTGGTATGGTTCCAATTGAAACTTTGTATGAAAGACCGTGCAAGGCACCATCATGTTGGTTGGAGAATGGTGAGAAATTTGAGCTTAGACCAGAAATAATAAGGGGAACTTCAGGCAAGATCAAGGTTAACCAACAGAGAATGAAGGATACCCAAGATAGGCAGAAGACTTATCTCAATAAGAGACGAAGAGATTTGGAATTCTTCATTAACGACTTGGTGTTCGTCAAGATCTCTCCATTGAAGAATGTGATTCGGATTGGTTGGAGAGGTAAGTTAGCACCAAGATTTGTTGGTCCATTCCCAGTCCTCGAGCAAGTTGGAAATTTGGCGTATGAAGTAGAGCTACCTGACAAGATGGCGGGAGTTCACAACGTATTTCATGCTTCTCAGTTAAGGAAGTATTTGCATAACCCTAGTAGGACTATTTCACCAGATCAGTTGGACGATATCGAAGTTGAACCTGAGGCGGTTGGGGACCGCGAGCCTATGCGTATTGTTGGAAACGATACGAAGCAGCTTCGAAGGAAGGTGGTGAAACTAGTCAAAGTTCAGTGGGGTAAGAATGAGAAAAACTGTACTTGGAAAGCAGAGGACGTAAGGAAGAAGTATTCAGAACTCTTTGCCTGGTAACGTTTTGGTAATGATAGTTTCTTCCCTTGTTAGTAAACCGCATGCTAGGATAGGTTTGTTTTGTTTGTTATGCATGTTTGATTGTTTATAAATGACTGGTAGGCATGCGGAAGACCCTTGTATATTTTGGAGTAAGGAATTTCGGGGACGAAATTTCCTAAGGGGGGGAGAATGTAACAACCCGCATTCTACGCATCGAAGGATCGTAGAATATTTATTTCTTTCACATACGATATAGTATGGTCATGTAAAGTTGGAAGACGACTATTATGGTCATTTCTCATGTTCATGATTTTAGTCGATTTTTAAATGATCGTTTTGCCCCTAGCTGATCTTGTTTCATCCATAACTTTTGATTGGAAAGGAGTTTTGATTTGAAACCACTTCCATTAGATCCGGATGATGGTTTACCTTTCCGTAGAGTGGTCACATTAGCCAAACGGACTTACCGTTTAGGAGATATGGCTAAAACAAGGTTTAGAAGGTGAAAAACAGCTTAATTGGGCTAAACCGGGTAGTTAACAGCTAGGCCCATAACCCATTTCGGGATTAGAGTTATGGGGAGGCTGATAGGGTTTGGGAAATCATTTCATTTCAATTTTTGAGCCGCCACTTTCATTCTTGAAACCCTAGCCATGGCCTCCACTCTCTAAATCTCTTCAAAACATCTCCAAATCACCTACAACTTGAAGATTGGGATTAGCAACATCAAATCAAAGGAGATCTTCACCAAATCAAGATTAGAGCTGCTGGAACACATTAGAATTCGACCCAAACAGAGAATCATTTCAGATCTATAGTTTACTTTGTGGCAAAGGTAAGTGATTTGCATTGTTTTTCACTAATTACGGCTAATTATGGTAATTAGCGAAGATTAGCGAAATTATGGCTCAGAAAAATCTAGAAAAATTCCTAAAATTCTAAAACATCATTTTATGCCTCTAATATGAATTTGGGACAATTTCGACTAATTTTGCAAATCCCGGAATTTGGGGGATTAAGGGGTGATTAGTGGAAATTAGCGAATTTATGCATGTTAAAAATCTGAAAAAAATATTCATAAATTCTTAAATATTATTTTAGGCCTCTGTTAGAAAATTTGGCTAATTTGGTTAAGTTTTGCTAATAATATCATTAGATTTGCTTAAACATGCTTAAGGGGAAAATATTGGTTTTGGGTATGTTTGATCCATTTTTACATGCTATGATTGTTGTTTTGCTGTTTGTGGATGCTTATACATGTTACTATGACTGTATGGTATGCTTTGTGATTGATTAGAAAAGTTAGATTGGTCGAAAACGCCGTCGAATGGCGTAAACAGTCGCTGGAAGAAGTTGCAGGAAATTCTGCAGGGCCCGGATCGGATCGCCCTTACCTCGAACTGACCCGATCGCAAGCCACCTCCACGAGTCGCTCCACTGTGAAGGCCATGGACCAGAAGACCACGACCCGATCCGCCTGGGGGAAGCAAGCCACGACCCGATCGCCTTGAGGATCACGAACCGATGGTGCGACCCGATCCGATGGAGCTGGAGCGCCACGCGCTAGAAGGAGCACGACCCAATCCGTATGGCGCGATTCGATCCGATGGAAGGACTCGACCCGGACCGCTTCAGAAGCCCACGAGCTGATGGCCAGGGGGATCGCGACCTGGAGAACACGACCCGATCCGATGAGCGATCACGAACCGATCCGGATGGAGGAAGAAGACGAGCCGTGCCTATATGATGGTCACGAGCTGAATGAAGACCGATCCAGAGATGACGACCAAAACCCGAGATGCAAAGGTAGTCCAAATGGATGTTAGAGCTCAGGATCCAGACGGGAACCAATGAGTTCACTTCATGATTGGGCTTTGCTGCGGGACGTGTGCAAAGGAATTGTCGATATTCATAACTTTGGTTCACCACTGAGAGATGGATAATGGGCTTATAGTGATAGTTGTACGGGATTGAATTCCGTCATGGCCCAAAGGATTAGATAACCAAGGTAGTGGATACCGTATGCTTTACGCACTGAGTGAGAGATGTGAGGATGGTTGATATGCTTGATTGTTTGACATCACTATGACATGCACATCCTCACCCCCGTATTATTTACACCATATGTTAGTGGCACCTTAGAGTATTGAGCGGTATATTGTGCTAACTATTTGGTTGCAGGTCCAGGTTCAGGTATGATTGGATTATACCTGTTATTGTTCTTTTTTGTTGTTTATCGCTCATACCAGACTTTTGTCTGACCCAGAGTTTTATGTCTCTTCTTATTACTCTGGGTGCTCACACGAGCAGACTAGAGACAGGTTAGCTGGTGATGCACGAGTAGCTGATTCGGAGATGAGCAGGAGGCTCCTACGTATGATATCTAGATATATTCTCCCTGTGTCGTTGGTAGTCACTACTTGGGCATTAGTAGTGTACCTTCCTTATCTTGCTTTGCTATAGAGACAGTATTTTGAAATTGTAATAAGCTGTATTTTGGATTTTCCACTGCTATGATGCTTAGTTCTAGTTCTCAGCTTATGCACTGTCTCACCTGTTTTATGTCAAGTATGTTGTTATTATATTTTGTTCTATGCGCTGTGAGACATTTTACAGGTTCTTGGTTAGTTCATTCTCTTCTTTCCTTTCTTTGGCGACCGTTCCGTGCTAGTCGGGCACGTGTACAGCGCACTTTCGGAGGAAATGTCGGCTGGTGCGGGGCGGGCCGTCACATTTTATGTCTCTGTCATTTCTGCAGGATACCAGAGCAATTCAATCCGAGTTTCGATAGGTTGGAGTTTTTGAAGAAAAAAATCGGTCTATCGAAATTGGGGTTGTCACATCTAGTATCAGAGCTTAGGTTTAGGATTCCTATATAAATAGTGAGTGAACGTATTTGTATATTTAAAAATATAAATATATTATATATATATATACATAGATCCATAGAGAAAACCCACTAAATAGAAGGGGCGTAATGTGATAAGAAATGGGACGTTGTTTTGTACACTAAAGGAATGAATATGGAAATTTGAGACCCTTAGGTAAATTGGGTAGAGAGTGTACAATATACTTTTTATGGAAGGAAAGTGAATCCCATATGATTAGTATTTTGGGTTAGTGGGCTTGAAAACCTTATAAATTGGAAAATGTTAAAAAGAGAAAAATGAATTAGGAATATATATATAGTTGAGAGAATTGACCTTGGAGGGGGAGTGTCTAGGAAAGCCTAGAAGAAAATTGAAAGCTCGTTTTGAGTCTAACCCCATTGTTAACTCTTAAGAGCTTGAAATTATAAAAGTTTTGGAAAAAAGATTTATGGTGTTTTCAAGTTTTAATCTTAAAAGTTATAGTTTTAAAATATGTAAAGAAGTACATATTGAGTTTTAAAGTAAAATTCTCTCAGTAAAAAGATGTACATTATAGAGCATGTATAGCTCGCTAGTTTTCTGGATATATTTCATACAAGAATTTTTAATAAAGAAAGATTTTAAGTCTTTATTCTTATGGCAGTCCTTTTTGGATAAATTATTTTGATAAGATAATTTTTGTTGGGTGGACAAAATAAGTGTAGAAATTAAGAATAGAGTGGATGTTTGCACCTTGTAGTCAGAGAGACTAAACCGGCCTTATAGGTAAGAACAAGTCATAAACCCAATGGAGAAAATAATTGTCCGTATCTACTCTAGTTTTGTGATTTGAAAAAAAAATGATGATTTACATTTTAAGATGACATGCTTTTATGGTTTGACAAAAGAAAGTTTTCATAAGGAAAATAAAGTTATGACACTTTTAATTTTTGGAAGGAAAAGGGCCAAATCATGTATTAAAAAGTATGAAGTTGGTAAAGATTAGTGCCTAGGGAAGACGGAAAAAAGTTTTGGGGCTATAAAGTAAATAACGAGAATTATCTTGAAATAATAATGAGTTCCCGTAGAATGCGTAAGCATTGGAAAGCCTAGGATGTTGCTTGAAATAATTGTTGGTACACAGCTAGTACTAGTGGTGACTACTAGATAGAAAAGAGGCAAGTAAGTGTTTAGACCCTGTTACTAATTTTCAGGTTAGGGTAAAACTCGTTACTACATTTCGGTTGGGATCGTCCCATTATATTGTTCTTGTTGGGAAGTTAGGGTAATACCTGAACTTTTCACATGGTTTGGACTTTTCTGACAGAGGGGGACAGTCCCGAGATTCTTGGTCCTTAATAGTAGCTGTGTAGGGTGTTTGTTCTCCTGTTTTAGTTGAAAGACTAGAGGCTTATTTAAATTTAAACTAAGATCAGATGATTAAATAAGCTAAGAAAAGAAAAATAGTACAACTAAAAAGGAAACAGAAAATTCAGTAAAGCAACAAACGTGATAAATTATGAAAAAAGATGGAAAATTTCCAAGATAAGATGAAAAAGAAAATTAGTAACAAAGAAAACTTTCTTATGCGGGCTGTGTTTGGATAGGAAAATAGGGAGTCTTTATAAGTAGTTACATAAAAATCCAAGTACGGTTAGAAAAACGTTGAAAAGGAAAAAACGGGAGATGCGGAGTTTTCCGTTTTCTACCTTTTTGTAACATAAGAAATCGAATTTAGAAAATTAGATTTTTCTGAAATTCGAAAAATAAGGTTGGTTGGTAGGATTATGGATGCAACAATTGGATGAACTATGCTCTTACTCAGTAAGAGTGTGGGAAATTTTGGATGAAAAAGCTTTTTGATTTTCAAAATATTGCATTCATGTAGAACTGCCAGTATATTTAGGATGTGAGCATCATATTTTAAAAAGGATTTTTGAAAAACTTGCATAAACAAAGGAGGTACCGCTTAGGCATGCATGCATTATTATGTTGTACTTCACTTTGCACAAGTGCACAATATTTGTAAAAATTGGATGCACACAAGATGGATGTATATTATGTAAGAGATTAATTTATTTTACCCTTATCAAATTTCGGGGGCGAAATTTCCTAGGGGTGGGAGAATGTAACACCCCGTATTTTAGTGTAAGATAATTAAATAAGAATAACTTGATTAAATATTCAGACTTAAGTAAAACGGACTGCGCCACTGCGTCCGTCTCGAAATTCTGGTCAAAATTGACACCTGGTTTGCGTAAATCGAACACCGTATGAAGAAGTTATTAAGGTTCGAAGTTTGTATATGCGCAGGGAGGATATATATATAATATATATATATATATATATATATATATATATATATATATTAGGTTCAAAATTCAAAAATGGGTCCAGAAATTCAAAAATCGGTTCAAAATTCAAAATTTCGGAAGGCGGCAGATTTTCCGTCTAGGTGGGTCGACCCCCTCAAGGGTGGGTCGACATCATGATCGACCCCCTCAAAGGGGTGTCTACCCACCTGCAACAGATTGTGGCAGATTAGGGTTTTTTGATATTTTGACGATTCAGATGGCTTTTGGGCAAATCTGAAGGTCCTAGTTGCCCCATACTCCTATAAATAAGACCCTAGACCTAACCTTAACCCTCATAATTTGGCGACTACGTTGGAGCTCTGCCATTACTTTCTCTCTCTTTTCTCTTCTTCTCCAAACCTATTCTAAAAATAAAAAAATTAGATGTAAGTCTCTTCTACTTCAAAGTTTGAGATAAGAATTTAGATCTGCGATATATGCGCCTAGATTTACGCTACATGTGACGCAAGATCTGAATCTGATCAATTTTAGTTTTTCTTCTCTTTTCTTCTTCTTTTCTCTTTCTTTTTGGAGTTAATTTATAGATCCATGGTTATTTAGGTCCTAAATTCAATTAGGAAAATCATGAAAGAATAGATCTGGATCAGATTCAAGATTTGGAAGGCTTTTAGGTGAGTGGGTTTAAAATATACTTTTTGAATAATAGTATATTTATCGTTTGTCATTCCCCATTAACATACACAATGAACATATTAGAATATTTAATTTGATGGAATGAATTATTGCGCTAAAATGGATAATATGTTCAATTAGTTAATATGTTTAGATGTACATGAATACTGTTGTAAAGATCTATTTTATGAACTTGTCAATTGGGATAATTGAGATTTTGGGTAAATGATACATTATTGGAAAATTACACTTTATTTTAAATAAAGTTAATTACATGTAGAAAGACATGCAACACATATTGGATTTAGTGCATAATTTGTAATGGGATTTTGGAACATAACATATTATGTTTTGAGACTTTAATTTGGGAGCGCAATTTGATATGAACATAAATGATTGAATGAAGATGGATATGCCTAGGATTACAATTAGAAATTGTAACTGCACTTATGGCACGAGGTTAGGTTGCATTAGTGGCGGAAGTCTGCCCGGACCCGATCGGCATATCCAGCAGCCACTAATGTTGAACTGAATGTGAGAGGCCTAAGTGAAAAATTAAAAACATGTAATGGTGCTAAGACACGAGGTTAAGTCAACTTGTGATAGAACTCTGTCCGGACCCGCCCGGCAAATCCAGCATCCACAAGTGTATGCTTAATGTGACAGATCTAATGCTTATATATATATATATATATATATATATATATGTGTGTGTGTGTGTGTGTGTATGTATATATCAAGATATGAATAAATGGCAATGATGGTAATTAAATTTCTAACTCAGAAAATAAGAAAGGAAGGGATGTAATGAATTGAGTTAGTGTGATACGAAAGAAAAGTGATGTATTTCCCTAAATGATCTATTTCTGAGAACGTGGTTGCAAGTAAGCCACAGTAACTAAAGTAAAAAGAGTAAAGAAATTACTTGCTACCACGGATTTCGATGGGAATACGTTATGAAAATAAATCACTGATTCCTTCTATCAAACTGATAAGGTGCATGAAGTGTTTTCCTTAATTAAAATAAGGAATATATATTACAGTGGATGAAGAATACTGGAATACAACAGTAAAAGAAAATGGTTTAAAAGGGGAATGATAATCACATATTATAAATAAATAACATTAACGAAAATGTTGTATGATAGATAGACTTGTCCTAGGGACAAGTGAATATTATAACTTAGTTATAATAAACTAGTAAGAGAATGGAATAATTGGTGAAATGAGTTAAGGGACACTTAATTGTGAAGCAGTAAATGGGGAAAGCCGGAAACCAGTTGAGAAAAGGAAGAAAATATAAGAAGTTGTACTTAATTATAAATTAAGTAATCTGTAAGCTTGGAAGTCTGAAACCCGTTGATAAGAATGTTTAGGTTTGTCCTAGGGACGAAAGGAAATTATAACATAGGTTATAATAAACGGGTAGAGAAACTTATTAATGGGCCTTAGTTAATAGAACTAAGTTAATAAGTAAACAACGATAAGTTGTATTGACAATGTAAAATGGAATTATGATTAAATGAGAAAGAATGAGGAAAATTTATGAAATAAGTTATATTTAATCATAAATAATGACTGATATGTTAACAGAAAACATGTGAATTGAGATATACTTATTTACATATTAAGTAGAACATGTTATTGTAATGATGAAATCAAACCAGAATAAAGAAGGGATTGTGGAATACAGACCTTGGGCCACAATCTAGAGAATAACATGTTGTGGGCTTATTAATAAACTTAAATGAGTTAAGTTATATAACTGAAATTAATAAGCAAGAGAAACTTGGTAACTTGATTAAGAATTCAAAATGAATTGGAATAACCAAGTTAACTGGAAACCTGATGAGGTGAGACAAACGCGTAAAAGAATGTTTAGACATATGGTCTAACAACATATTAAATTGAGGCGCTTGGACTAGTCCGCACGTTTGAGGGTGAGTAACCCAACGGTGTAGATCATCATGGTGTTATAAGGCACGAGAGGGGCGTATATTCATCTGATTGTTCTGACGGCTCCAAAGGACTGGAAGGGGAAGCACGCGACTTCCTGAGGTACGTAAGGTGCTCCTAGTAGTCCTCTGTGCGGTGACAGATGTCTTAGACTGTGCTCGCAGAGGTTGGGTCTGCGCGTAACTACTAGGTGGGTGGGCCTTGACTGCAGATGTAGCTATGCAATCAGAATGTTGTGACGCGGTGACACTAGGGTGATTCGGCGGTTGCCTCAACGGAAAGGCGGAGGGTCACGACCAACAAGGATAGTAGATCGTCGGATACCCGTCATCGCAGTGGGATGCGAAAAGACTATAGCTAAACCCAAGATATCGTTTCACCCTTCACTATCGGGGTAAGGGGTTGAGGGGAGACGCCAAATGGATGTTTAGATTGTTTGCGTAGGGGCAGTCGCTTAGCTCTTGTAGTCTTTACTAGTTGAGAGAGGGGCCTAGGTGGGGCCATAGCCACGGTGAAAACAGACCTTAGGTATATCTGTATATAGACTCTTTAAAGACAGACCTGTACAGATATGGAAAAGCTCCCGACCGAGTTCCGTATTTCTTGTATTGCCCTGCCACGGAACTCGATGCACATTAGAGAACGTGCGATTAAGGCATCGAGCTACAATTAACAGTACGTACGAGAGACAGTCTAGATACTTGCATATCTGCTCTGGGTGGTGTATCGTAGACTTGAGGGCAATACTCCGGTATGAGATCTGATTCGATCGAGGGTGGCAGTCCGTACGCTTACGTAGCTTAGTGATGGCAGATATATGCTGATCGTAACATGGTTATATAAAGATCTGTACGTCATTTCGGCGTAGGATGAGGGACTGCGGGCATTCCGGTGGCATTGCGGTGGAGACCGTGCAAGTGGGGTACCATGGGGTGTACCTCGATATTTGGAGTAGCTACACATATACTGTATTAGGTTAATCCAGTGGGAAGTAAATGGGTACGACGTGTGTAAGCCTTGAGTGTTGTTAACCCAAGTAATCTAATAAATAAGAAAATATGATTGAACAGTATATGTAGGATTATTCGAAGTTTATAGTTTAAATCTAGTCACCAGAACTTGTGTTCTGACCCCCTCCTCATAACATACTCACATGTTAGATTTGTAGCAGGAACATGATAGCCTTGGATACTGGTTAGGCAGTATTATTAATACGGTAAGGCTATATTTTGATTATATTATATTTTATCCATTCCGTTGTGAAATATTTTCTGAGCTCTGACATATTTTATGTCTCTGTCTTTTCTGCAGGATACCAGAGCAATTCAATCCGAGTTTCGATAGATTGGAGTTTTTAAAGAAAAAAAATCGGTCTGTCGAAATTGGGGTTGTCACACCTGTTTATCACTTGACTAAATCTCCTTCCTTGATCTCCATCGATCCCTCGAGCACTATCAACATGAAGACCCAAGTCGAAAACATGAACCGAATCACCAAGATATAGGAAAATCAAACTAATTGTCAACTCATCCGTCTTCTTTCATCTTCCCTCATCCATATATGAGGGCTTCTTCTCATCTCCATCAATCGGATCATGAAGATCATTGAGATAAAGCACATCCTCCATCTTAGGCTTCCAATTCCCCCAAATTTTTCCCTCAAAAATAGTCATCTTTGGAAACGCCATCATATCCGACATAACAAAAATCAATTTCTCCAAACCAAAATTACTCTGAGTTTTGCAATGATCTGCCTCTGATACCAACTATTAGGAAAATTGCGCTTTTGCGGAAGCGGCCAGGATCTCATTCACCCAATTACTTAAAAGATGATTTCTATAAAGAAATAACACAAATATGAAATTACATGCACAAACACAGGATATTTCACCCAACCGCCCTCTTTATTGATTCACAAAACTAAGTTTTGTTTACACTGAATGGATCAAAAACCAAAAGTGAACAATTTATAATTGAATCAATAATCTTATTAAGAAACGGAAAGAATATCAAGATGACTACAACTTTTGTTGAAAAAGGAGAACAATGAAGAACGACGACAAACCCTTAGATTAATTATTTCGGTCTAAATCCCATCATAATTCCTCTCTATGACACAAGCCGTGGAGGTACAAGACCTCTCAATTTTCGGTACCAATAATCTAATCCTTAATGATGCTTTCATAGGAGAATAGCAGGTCTAGGCAAAATATCTAATTTACCCCTCAGAAGAGTATTGTTATTGACACTCCAACTATTGTTAAGGGAGAACCATTTTTTAAAAACACTCCACTCTTTGAAAGATTGTTAAAGGATTACACAAACATATTATTTCACACTACTCAATATTCCCGGATTGCCCCTTCAAACCAGATTTTAAAAAAAAAAAATTGACAAGAGAAACCGAATTAAAATAAGCAATTCGTCACCATTGCACTGAATGCATCACGTAATCAATTATATATGTATTTGACAGTGATATGTCGAAAATTAATAATCATTTCGGTGCATTGCTTCCGTAATCGTAAAATTCGGCATATTTACGTCGACCGAAAAAATAGTTCGATACTATTCCTCTGAAAACGCTTATCCTTTAGAGTTTAAAAAAATGTGAATCGAAAAAAAATTACTACGACCCTTGCACATCGACATCACCACCAACAACCGAATCGACCCTGAAATGACACTAACTTAACTCTAACAACACATGCACACGGTTTAATAAACTAAAATAAGATCTTATCATCTCATCACTCTGATCAACTCCAACGCTCACTCTACTATCCTGTGTCAATATCATATTGTTTTCTTTTTCATTCATGTTTTTTTATTAGGGTTTGATTTCTCCACAACTAATGGTGTTGATTAACCATTAAAATTTAGATTAACGAACAGAAGAGTGAATATATTTTAGAAATATATTCCTAAAATAACCAGTCAAAAACATGAAACCTGCCTTATTCTCAATATTCCTAAAATAATCGGTCAGAAACAGGAAACCTGCCTCTTACTCAATATTTCTAAAATAACCGGTCAAAAACAGGAAATTTGTCTCTTCCTCCGAACTTTGGTTCACACACCGTCTTCTCCACTACAAAGCACTCATCAAAACACATCGTCTTCAAAATACATGTGATTGAATATCACAAATCACAACAAATATATGCGTAACCAATTGAATTTTTTTTTTTTTTTTTTTGGTCAAAATTATCTGCTATGCTAATTTTCTTACCTTCTCCAAATAAACAGCAATTGGGATTATTAAACTGCTTTGTTCGGTTTATCTAAATTGTTTATTATTAAGTTTTGGCATTTGCATCACACATTTTATTTCATTTTCTATTTAACTCGAATAAACATCACATGATCCTTTTTTCCAACTTATTCAAATTGTTTGCTGGTATTTATTTTGTTGTGCATTTTATACACAATATATTTCAGTTTAGCACAAAAATTATGATATTCATCTAATTTTCATCCGTGTTAATAAGAATGATATTTTGTCATATTTTTACTTCAAATTACTTTCAAAAGTTTTTTGTATATGTCATGAAACCATATTTAAATTTGTACCTGTTTCTAATTTTTTTTCAGTGATGGCAGGCTACAAAAATTAAATTTAAGTGAAAAAAGTTTACCATATTTAAAAAACTCCATGAAGAAAATTGAAGCTAAGTATTGTTGGATAATATCAAATATTCTTGAAACTAATAAATAACAAGTGGAAAGCTATATATTTCGTTTGGAGAAAGGTATTGTTGATAAAATACAATAATAAGCAATAAGTACGTCAAAAAGCCCAAAAAAAGGGCTGAATCATTTTGTTAAATAGAAATGAATCAAAATCACTATTCTAAAACAAACAACATACAGAACTGCTGATCACTCATTCTATTCAGCATTCAACCCTTTTTCTACTCAAACAAACAGAGCCTAAGAAACAACTGTTTGTAGGAAAATATTGATGAAGCACTAGAAGTTGTTGATGGGAAATACTAAGAAGAAACAATTTATTAATCCATATGGGCAAAGAACAAAACCAACAAAACATGGCCAGGGTCTTCCACTGCTCCACAGAAACTAAATAAGGAGAGAGTCAATTATTGTTGTTTAATCTCAATTTCATTTGTCTGAAGTGAAATTAATTGTGTTCCTAATACCTAGACAAACACCCCATTATACAGGGTCAACCATGCAAAAAAACAGACGCAAACGACTTAAATTATTGCAACGTGTAATTTACACTTTTAATAGAATAAAAGTTAAGATCAAATACCTGGACAATGACTCATGAAAGTCTATGTTTCAATTATCATCCAGAGTAAATGATAAATATCGTTTTCTCTTTTCGAAAAGAAAAGCAAAGGGGGTGGGGGGGATATGGGTCTCAATTCCATTTCCCTCCGGTGAAATTGTTTATGTTACCTAATAGGCTAATACCTAAACACACATTCCTATTACACAGGGCCAACCTTGCAAAATAAAGCAGACACAAATGATTTGAGTAGTTACAATATGCGTAATTTATACTTCCAACGGAGGGAAAGTAATATTCAAATACAATGAACAATAAATCATAAAATCTAAGTTTAAGTTATTGTACAGAGTAAATGGTTAGTATCATTTTCTCTTCTTTTTTTCTTTTTTTCTTTTTTCTTTTTCTTTTTTTTTTTTTTTAAAGATGGGCCTTTAAAGTGAATTAATAGGGTTTGGAGTGCATATTGAAATTTAATATTAAGGCCCTTTGCTAAGTAGAATTCATCAAGAAGACCTGATTTTTGTTGTCCACGAGGACATATCAAATGGTTAATATGAAGTTAGCAAACCACTCACCATCCTGTCATAAACTTTTTTGATGCCCAACTACGAACAAATTTTGATACTGCCTGCACCAAGGCAAAACTATAATTATAACATTATAAACAAAGCATTCAATTATAACACTATAATAGCACTATAACAGTAATAAACAAGCATTCCACAGTATCACTATAACAGCATCGTTACAATAATAAACATAGCTCTATCGCATGATTGTGTTAGTGAAAATCTACAGATGACTCATATGCATGACAGTTGCTAATCTGTTAGAAACAGTGCTCTTTTTTTCACAGAGGTCATTAATGTCATACATCACATTTGAGTACCAATGGCTCACGCTGGAAGTAATTTTATGACGAATTCAATGTTAATGTGTGCAATCTGTGGTGGTTCATTTTACTTGGATCATTGTTATTGTTAATACACAAATTGTGAATGATGATATAGTTATCTTACAATTGATTCAAATGATTGCTATGTTATTATGTTGCTAAACATAACAGTGAAAGAGGGGAGTGGTTGATAAATATAATCTATTTTTTATAAAGATAGAAAATATAGTATTCATACATAAAACTCAAATATGTCGATAGCAAAATTCATGGTTTGAGGTAAGATTAGGATGAATAAAGTTAAGAGTATCCCCATGGTTTGGCAACTTATAAGCTTTCTGTGGGCACAATACTAAGCTCTACAAAGTAGCATATCCAATATTAATTTGTGTACTCTAGTCCTGCTTGATTGACTGAGTTTGTTAAGGCTTTTTATTCCTTCAGCAAACAGGTACCTGAACAGCCGGGCATGTTATTTCTTTATTTTCTTAAATTTTATTTTGGTGAAGTACTCAAATTACCCTACACATATAAACATACAAAACTCCTTAATGCTACCACACTAACTTTTGACGGGGATAGTGTTGCGATACTTTCTTCTCACGTATGCATTTTCATAAACCCATGAGGATCCACACTCTCCAGAAAGGGCAGTATTACAACAGTAAAAAGAGCACTGCTAGCATTCCTCTCCTTAACATTAACTTATGCTCAAGTGCATATATTTTTGAACATATTACAATCAAGAAGATTGGGGCATGAACAATGAACGTATCATAAGTTTTCCTCACGCTTTTTGTTTATAGGATTAACATTTTTGAAAAATAAACGAGCACTACACTCACATAACAAGCACCGAGCACAGTCCATTCATGTGAAATGAACCTAGTCGAACATGAAGGTATTTTCCAAGAAAAGAAAAAGAAAAGGGAAAGGATATACACTTTCTGAAAAGGTGTATTATAAGCATTTGACATCCAAATTTTAATATCACAACGTAGAATACCAAAAGGCCATGAACTTACTAGATATAATCCAATAAATCGCTTGAAATCTTTATTATAAAGCTATAAACGGACCGGATAATCCGTTTAGCAACCGTACCAGCTATACATGTTGGTACCCACATCATGAATTTTTTTTGACCAATTAAATCAACATCCAATTGGACTGAAAGTAGATGAAAAATCACAAATTCGGAAATGTAACCTCAATGCCAGTGGCGTGATGTAAGTGGTGAGATGACGGAGGGCAGGTTATGGATGGCGATGATGATGCGGCGTCATCGGGATCCAGCGTTTCATCTACAGGAATAAGAAGCTCTCTATCTCTCTCTCGTTCTCTTTCTCTTGTTGTCGCCATGGCTGGCTGCACCTTAATTTATTATTATTTTTTTCTTTTTTCCAAAATTATTTTACAAGTTATCATGATGATGCTAAAATAACGGAGTAGTCACCAAAATGGCAGGTTCAGAACCAAAATTATTTTGTCACACACTCAAAAGAAGTTTTTTTTTTTCTTCCATTTTTTGGTTGTAAACAGGGTAGGTGGATCGTCATTTTACTTTAGTCCGAATGACTTTTGATCTTAAGTAGCGTCCGCGTTCTGATGCACATACAGCAAAGAGTTCACTTCCAATATTGAATCGTGGAATTCTGATCGCAATTTATCCACACTGTTTAATTTATTCTCATTTGAGTACATATCAATGTTACCTGGTTTTTGTACCTGGTCATTTTCGTTTATTCACATTAACACGATTTGACGAGTGTCGAGGCGAATCACTTAAAGTGATGGTTTAAAAATCCAGATATCAAATACGGATAGCATCATGAGATGACAGTCGAGCGAATTCAGCAGAACATCATTGGAAAACTCGACAAGCAAGGGATCGGCCAAATATGTACTTTGGATAGATATGATTTCGTGTCGAACCAGCTGAAGGTTCTGATTCATCAAATATCACTGTGTATCTCTCAAACAATAAGGCAACTACCAAAGCCAATGTCAGAACTACGAATATAACATAAAGAAGAAGCTTGGAAAGGGATTGCACCTTCTAGTTTGAACGACCAGCGGGATCGGTACCGGTCCCATCGTGGGATCAGACTGGTACTGTGTTGGAATAAATTCATCGCTGATTAAAATCTCCGAGGCACAGTATGTTGGTCGTTATCCTAAAACAGTATTTGTCCACTTATATTGTGTGCACGAGTAATGGCAAATCTGGTCGAAGATAAAAACGCAGCAGATATTGAATATCTTTAATCGACGTGGTTGTACAAACACAACGATTCACTATTTGGATTTAATCGTCTACAGTGACAAGAGATTTGAATTTTTAGCGTGCAGGAACTAAAACCCTTTTGCAATATATTTAAGAAATGCAGAGAATTGTAGAAACTAGAAGATGTAAAAAAGAAAATTGAGTTTTTTTTTTAAAAAAAAAAAAAAAAAAAAAAACTGGAGTTTAGTCCGATTTTTATAGTTGTGAGGAGATACGGTTGCTTCTCTTCTTAAAGATTGCAACTCTTCAAACAGTAACGTCTGATTCTTTTTAGAAACAGGCGCAGCTGTTCGCACCAGTCGACTGGTATATAGTGTACCAGTCGACTGGTCACGATATAAGAACGTAACCCTTTAACTAGTCGCGTCTGTTTGCAAACAAACAAACTCTTTCAGTCAACAGCTGACCAGTCAACTGGTATGTTTATAACCAGTCGACTGGTAATGGCAAACCTATAGACTTTAAATCCTGCGAGCAAAAAATAAAAATGATATGCTACACAGTAAGCCCATTGGCATTTCAACGCCCATCTGATCACGAGACCCCAAGAACCCCAAGACCCATCTTTTGACCTTTAAATATTATCTTGCCAATGTCATGTGCTTGTGTTCTTGCTTTATCTCTTCTCCTCTTTCTTTTGATATGATATATTATGTGTTTACATATATAGTGATAAACACATGTATATTTCATGATGTGGAACAAAAGAATTTTGCCCCCCTCTTCCTTTTATTTTAAATTTCCTCTAGCAATCCTCTACCAAATTTTAAATAAATTCCTCTTGTCATTTATATGCAGGAAAATTTGTGCATAAGTATAGATGTCTTACAGACTTGAATCTATACGTAGTGAAAACTCATCAAAGTATATAAGGATGGAGTGGTTAACTAAGCATTGAACCATCGATCCTATATGATCTACCGGATGTGAATATCACACATTCATTTTCATATTTTCAGATAGTAGTTTGCCCGACCCGTGGATTGGCCTTGGATCTGTATCTTCTTTCATGAAATGCCCTTAGAGATCAAGCCAAAATCTCGCAGAAGGCGGCACCACCTTCGTTGCATTCATATAGGTAGGTTTATCAGAAGTGTCTTATAACACACACCTCAACAGTATATCTGTTATAAACCTATTAAGTTCTAAGCAGAACATCCTCTCCATGTCATTATAAGTATCAAGCACTTTACTTTGGAATGTATGATAATACTTAGTTTTTCAGACTAAGTATTATAGTGCTTCCAACGGCAATCATATGAAGTACTTTTGCTCTTTGAACTCAAGATAACAAATTTTTTTATTATGTTGAGTTGAGTTTCTTTCATTGGCGATTGTATTGTATAGGCTTTAAACTCATTCTTTGTGATGTTTTTATCACTAAGTTCCTTGCAAGTCCTTTAGTAAATGGATCTGCCAAATTCTGGCTAGATCTCACAAAATCTATGGTAATTACCCCTTCAGTGAACATTTGCCTAACCAAACTGTGCCTTAGACCAATACGTCTAGATTTACCATTATAAACTTGGTTGTAAGCTTGTGACAATGTAGATTGACTATCACAATGCACAGATATTGGTGGCATAGGTTTTGGCCACACAGGAATTTCTAATAATAAATTCCTTAACCATTCCGCTTCTTTACTACCAGAAGCCAGTGCTATAAACTCAGCAGCTATGGTTGAATCAGCAATACACGTTTGTTTCTTTGAGGCCCAGGATATCGCTCCCCCACCAAGAGTGAATATCCATCCACTAGTTGATTTATAATCTTCACTTCCACTGTTCCAACTAGCATCTGTGTACCCTTCTATTACACTCGGATAACCATTGTAATGTATACCATAATTTATGGTACCTTTTAAATACTTTAAAATTCTATGTATTGCATTTCAATGGATATAACTAGGGTTACTAGTACATCTACTTATTTTCCAACGGCATAGGCAATATCTGGTCGTGTGCATGTCATTGCATACATCAGACTTCCAATAACTCTAGCATATTCCAATTGTTCTATAACTCTTCCGGTATTAGTGTATAACTGCATATTTGGATCAAACGGAGTAGACATAGGTTTACAATCGAGTAGATTGAACCTTTTCAAAATTTTCTCAATGTAATGAGACTGGGTAATTGATAACCATCTTTTGTTTTCATGATTCTTATTCCAAGAATCATTTCAGTTACTCTCATATCTTTCATGTCAAAACATGAAGATAGATATCTTTTAGTTTCTTCAATACTCGAAGTTTCCATTCCAGATATAAGCTTATCATCCACGTAAAAGCATATAATTACACCTTTACCTGAATGAGACTTGCTATAGGCACGTTTGTCAGATTCAAAGATCCTAAAGCCATTGGATATAATAGTTTTATCAAACTTTTCATGTCATTGCTTTGGTGCTTGTTCAAGACCATAAAGTGATTTGATAAGTTTACATACTTTATGCTCTTGTCTAGGCATTACAAAGCCTTCTGGTTGAGACATACATACATACATATATATATATATATCTTCATCAAGTTCTCCATTTAGAAATGCAGTCTTGACGTCCATTTGATGAATTTCAAAATTATATATAGAAGCTAATGCAATTAAAGTCCTAATAGTTGAAATTCTTGCTACTGGGGCATATGTATCAAAATAATCTATTCCTTCTTTCTGTGTGAATCCTTTGGCAACTAATCTTGCTTTAAATTTTTCGATTGTGTCATCTGCTTTTAACTTTTTTTAAAATATCCATTTACATCCTATTGGTTTAGAACCAGGAGGTAAATCTACTAGTTTCCATGTTTTATTTCCCATAATAGAATCCATTTCATCATTTATGGTTTCTTGCCAAAATGACGAGTCTTGAGATTTCATTGCTTCATTATATGTTAAAGGATCAGATTATAGGTTTGTAGATACTATTAATTGATGCTCTACATTATTTCTGGATCCTTCAACAAAATATACGATGAAATCTGGTCCAAAAGATTTTTCTATCCTTCTTCGTTTACTTATCCTAAGAGAATCACCATTTTCGTCGATATTTCCATCAGTGTTTTCTACAGGTTCAATAATTGGTTCATTAACCTCCACCATTTCATTAATAGGTGTATTGACCTCCACCGTTTCATGAATCGGTTCATTTTGAATAGATGTGAATCTATTCTCATAAAAAACTGCATCCCTTGATTCTATTACTGTATTTACTTCAATAGAGCTATTACCAGAAACCTGTATCCTTTGCTATGTTGAGCATATCCTAAGAATATGCACTCGCTAGACTTTTTTCCTAATTTCCTTATTTTTGGTTCAGGTAATCGGACAATCTCTTTACATCCCTAAACTCGATAATAATCAAGATTTGGTTTTCTTTTCTTCCAAAGCTCATAAGGAGTAATTTTACTTTTCTTATGAGGTATTCTTTTCAGAATACAACATGCGATAAGCAAAGCTTCACCCCAGAAACTAGTATTTAGTCCAGAATTACACAACACTGCATTTACCAATTCGGTAAGTGTTCTGTTTTTCCTTTCAGCCACTCCATTTTGTTGTGGAGTATAAGCAATAGATGTTTCATGTATAATTCCTACTGATTCACAATACTCAGGAAATTGATACTCGCCTCCCCTATCAGATCTAAGTGTTTTTATTTTAGCATCACACTGGTTTTCTACTTCAGTTTTGTATGGCATAAATGAATTTAACACTTCACTTTTAGCATGCATAAGATATACATAACAATATTTTGAATAATCATCTATGAATGTGACAAAATATTTCTTTCCACCTCTAGCAGGAGTACTATGCATATCGCATACATCACTATGAATAAGTTGTAACAATTTTGTTGCACTTTCCGTTTTAATAAGAAATGGTTTTCTAGTGATCTTAGTTAATGAACATGTCCTACACTTATCTAGCATATCATTTTGGTGTTTTGGAATCAGATTCAATGATATCATATCAAGCATACGTTTATGATTAACATGTCCTAGTCTATTGTGCCATAATGAAAATGAGTCAACAATATAAGCATAATTCATACTTTTATTAATATCAACATTCAGTTTAAACATACCATCACACATGTACCCTTTTCCTACAAACACACCACCTTTGGTCAATACATATTTGTCTGACTCAAAGACTTGTTTGAAACTAAACTTATTAAGAAGACTTCCCAAAACAAGATTCTTCCTAATTTCAGGTACATAATATACATCATTTAAAGTCAGTACTTTTCCGGATGTGAATTCCAAATCCACGGTCCCCTTCCCTTTGACCTCCACCTTTGCTGAAATTCCCATGTACAGGTATTCTTCATTTTTGGTTGATTCTAGTTTCTTGAATTGACTCTTATCTATGCAGATATGCTTAGTAGCGCCAGAATCGATCCACCAAGAATTGTCTTGTTCAATCATATTCACTTCTGATATGACTGCTGCAAACTTTTCTTTTTCAGATTGCTGCTTCTTTTTCCAGAAGCGACAATCCCTTTTGAAATGTCCAGGTTTACCACAAAAGTAGCAACCATTTTTGCTTTTCTTGTTATAGGAATTATTGTTGTTCTGCCCTTTCTTCTTCTTATTAGAAGAGTTATTTGAAGCATTATTTGCTTTCTTTTCCTCCACCATATGGACTTTTGATGTATCAACAACCGTTTCATCTTGAGCATCTTTTTGTCTCAGTTGTTGTTCAACTTGCAAATACTGTGCAAGGCTGTCTAGACTCATATCCTCCTTCTTGTGTTTCAATAGTTTCCTTTGATCTTTCCGAGAAGCGGGTAATTTATCTATTATCGATGAGACCTTAATTTCCTCATCCATATTTAACTTATGTTGACTGAATTGATTAAATATGTGCATGATTTCATTGAATTGCTCTACTACTGAACGATCATCAGTCATTTCCTAATTAAAAAAAATTTGTGGTAAGAAATTTCCTACTAGTTGCGTCCTCCATAAGATACTTTCCTTCTAATGCATCCCAGACATCTTTTGCAGTGGGCTTGTTGTAGTACATATCGAAGAGTGTATCCGTCATTGCATTACATATATGCCCCTTGCAAATATAATCATCTTGTTCCCATTTGACTCAATCTCGTGTTTGCGCAATTGTTTCATCTTCAGTCTGCGCTGGTTTTGGCGTAGTTAGAACATATACCACTTTCATTACAACTAGCAAGAAATGCATCTTTTTCTGCCATCGAAGAAAATTAACACCATCGAATCTCTCTAGCTTTGTAAAATCAGCGAAAAATTCCTTCTATGAGGAGCCATCGCCATAATACTGTTTTAGATTGTTGGAATAAATTCATCGCTGATTAAAATCTCTCAGGCACGATATGTTTGTCGCTATCCTAAAACAGTATTTGCCCTTTTATATTGTGTGCACGAGTAATGGAAAATCTGTTTGAAGATACAACAGAGAAGATATTGAATATCTTTAATCGACGTGGTTGCACAAACACGACGATTCACTATCTGGATTTAATCGTCTGCACTGACAAGAGATTTGAATTTTAGCCTGTAGGAACTAAAACCCTTTTGCAATATATTTAATAAATGCAGCGAATTGTAGAAAGTAGAAGATGTAAGAAAGAAAATTGAGTTTTTTTTAAACTGGAGTTTAGTACGGTTTTTATAGTTGTGAGGAGATATGGTTGCTTCTCTTCTTAAAGATTGTAACTCTTCAAAAAGTAGCGTCTGTTTCTTTTCAGAAGCAGGCGCAGTTGTTCGCACCAGTCGACTGGTATATAGTGTACCAGTCGACTGGTCACGATATAAGAACATAACCATTTAACTAGTTGCGTCTGTTTGACTTTCCCCAAACATGGATTGGGCTCCCCTATCTGATTTGATCTTCAACCTCCAACTTTTTAGCAGATATTTTTAGTCATCCTACGTCTATAAATAACAATTGTAATATCTCGCATTTTTCTGAATAAGTAATTAATATGATTTAATTATTAACAAAGAAAATATACATTTTTGAAATTATTGCAATTTGGTCGCAAGACTTATACCATTGCGTTCATGGAGATTTTTTGATCAATTTACATATATAATACACTTTGAACGAAATTCATACGAAAAAATCATTAACGTTTGAAATTCGATGGCGGGGAATAATTATATATATAAATGCGTGTATGTATTTATTTTATAAATGTCCATACATGAAAATTGCAGAAATAAACGTAAGTTTGAATTTGAAAGTCTAATGTACATCAAAAACGAAAATAAATCAAGGAAGAAATGGAATTTAACAATAGACTAAAATTTTAAAACATAACGTTATGAATGTAAAACAACCGTCTGAAATATAATAAAGTCATGAATTATGGCCACACGTTATGTACGCGTTTTGACCCGGTTGGGTTGACCCTAATTGGGATTGGATCAACCTATAGGTCGACCGCCTATAGCATGAGTGACCGAACACATTATAATTTTCATGAATGTGGCTTAATCGACGTACGGAGTTAATCTGTTTTCAATCCGATGAACGGCCAGTTTTGAACCCTTATAAATAAACGTGCTAACCTTCAAACTCATTTTATTCTGAATGGACGAGGAAGCCCTGTCACTTTTCTTTGTCGTCTAATCCTTCAGAAAATTATATAACCTAGATTTAGACCTTCTAATTCACAAATTAGAGGAAGGAATTGTAGATCTAGGATAGGTTCATTCAAAATGGATCGTTTATGGTAACAATTTCAGATTTGATTTCTGTGTTAAATTAATTTATGTTATTTAGATCCAGATTTATAGATCCTATAGATTATAGTTTTCGGCTCTAAATAGGGATTGCAAAGGGAAGATTATGGATAATAGGACTGAATTTGGATCAGAACTGGATTTGGAATGTTTTTACAAGTGAGCGGATTAAATTATATATCTTTCATGATGACGATATGCGATATCGTTAGATTCCTTTTACGATTTTTGAAATGGATATTGTTATGCTTAAGCTAATTATGGAAATTAGTTTATTCAAGTTATTCATCTTAAACTGTAAAGATTAAAGATGTTGGAATGTTGACATGCTTTTTGGTCAAATCTATCACACGTCAAGATATTGATTAGTGACGCACTCAAGTCTTGAGAACGTCGTCAGTAAACATAAATTGATTTGGTCGAAGTTGCGACATGTTCAGAAAAGGTTGGAAATGGCATCGATTCGTAAAGTTGTCATCGCTGGACTTGGAAAAACTGGCATGGTAAAATTAAATGATCGACTCGGTCCGATCAGCTCAAAATGCTTGAGTCTATCGGTCTAATCACGGGGCAAAACTCGTCATGAAAAAATACATGGATTTTGGTGAAAAGCAATGTCGGCACTCAAAAATAGCTGATCAACATGGCACAATCACGGAAAATGGCTTGCACGACTCACGATATCAAAATCTATCACTTGGTAAAATTCTGGTTTGATACGTTCAAAAACAGGTGATTGGCACGTGAAAATCATCCATTTTCATGTGTTCATGCTTGGCTGGTCACATCTAGTAAAGTGGTCGATCATTTGGCTTGGCATGAAAAAATGGTGTGATCGACATGGGAAAACGCCCGAAAACCACGTCTTCGACTCGGGCCGATCACATTTTGGAAATTTGGCTTAGCAAAATAGGATTTCATATCCCACTTGGGATTCGAAATCCCATGTCACGACTATTCCTCGCCAAGAATTCTTTCGTATCCGGATCTTGATTTTCTGATGCGAAAAAGGCTGAGCGCACCAGTGGGATTCGCATTTTCCACGGTTTCGTATCGTGACCTAGAGGGAGTCGAAATCGGTGTCTTTGTAAGGGATTCAAAATATGGGGTTTGCAAAGTTCATTTGGCAAACTGGGTTTATTGTGCGGATTAGGGGATTTCCATGGATTGACACGTGTTTTCAACCAGGTCTTGGGATACGAAGTGCCAAAGTGGCAGATCACCCTAGCGCTCAATTTTACTGCGCTGATCAATGTTTTTTGGCTGCGCAACTGTAACAACCCGGATTTTTACAACATGCTAAGACAAGAATCAAGGCAGAATTTAAATGATAAATTCTGAATCAATTGAAACGGGCTGTGACATTGCGTTCGTCTCAGAAAAATACATGAAATAGAGTCCGAGTTTTCGAAAATCGGAGTCCGTATGACCAAGTTATGGCCCGTCAAAGTTTTCAGAAAATTTCAAGTTCAAAAACAGTTCAAATTTGAATTCAGAATTCAAATTCAGCCAAGCAGAACAGGCGGGAAAAATTCCTGCCACCCCCAAGTCGACTGGGGAGTCGACTTGGGAGTCGACACACCCCAGGTGGTGTCGACTGCCCAGTCGACACCCCTGTCGACTTGGGTGGTCGGCCAGTTTGGCATGGGTGCACCTGACTTGTTCCTCAAGACATGTTTGGAGGCTTGTGACGGATTTTAAAGGCTCAGATCTATCCTAGGGTTAATCTAAGAGCCTAAACTACTCCTAATCTCTATAAAAAGACCCCTAAGCCTACCCTAAACCCTCACAAATCACTCATGCCACGAAGTGCTGCCCAAATGCCAAGGGATCAGTGCCTCCATCTCCAATTCCTAGAGACTATGCATTCAAATCGGATTCAAATCAAAAGGTGCAAGCTTTCTACACCAAATCGAGGAGAGATCAACGTTGCTACGCAAATTTCATGACGATTCTTCAACAAAGGAGCCACCTTTCTTGGTCAAGACGATTCATGATCTTTCCCTAAGCCTCGCTATGTAAGTTCTAGCTACTTGTAGATTCTAACGGTGGTTCTAATGTGACATGGAATAAAATGCGATGAAACATAAGTATGCTAGCCTATGTGAACCTAATTTTGCCCCTTTTCTATGATCTATGACCTTGGGCTAAGTTTTAGCGACTTAATCATGCCACTCATGTTATGTTTAACCTAGTTTATCTTGCAAGTTTGAATCTTTATCTATGTAATGTTAGCATGAACCTTTGGGAACCATTTGACTTGTGAAACATTGGCAAAGACTTGACTTTGGGGCTTATGCATGTAAATGAACACAAACCCCTTATGTTATCATGCATGTTTGTGGCCAAATTCCCTTATGATACTATGCATGTTTGAGGCCAAATCCCTTATGATACTATGCATGTTGGTGGCCAATCCCTTTTTGACGTCGTGCATGTTTTGAGGCCAATATGTAGCATAGTATCCTTACTATGTTGACTCGCTTTTACTTGGGTTGGAAACACGATTTGGGGTAGGTTAGACGCGCGCGATTATGACATGATAATTTGACATGGGATTTCATGAAAATATGGCACTCATGATACACCTAAATGTGGACATGACATGTGGTGTAAACATGGGACTTGAAGCTAGACACGTATGGGTTGTAAGTGTAATATGACACTAGACCAAACATGAAAGTGGCCAACTCGAGGTTGGGTTGAGTTTGTAGCATAAATCTACCCGGACCCGCCTGGCTTAACTAGTGGCTACAAACAATAGGACCCAATGTGAGTAGTTGGTTATATAGCACTTAAAACCCGAGGTTAGACTAGGTTGTGGTGTAAAGCTACCCGAACCCGCCCGGCTTAACTAGTAACCACAACAAAGTCTAATGTGAGAGGTTGGGGTGCATTAATCTAATTAATGCCACATGAAAAGGTTAAGTAATTTTG
Source organism: Allium sativum (assembly GCA_030737875.1). Taxonomy (NCBI): domain Eukaryota; kingdom Viridiplantae; phylum Streptophyta; class Magnoliopsida; order Asparagales; family Amaryllidaceae; genus Allium; species Allium sativum. The sequence continues at coordinate 395,972,609 of CM060910.1, forward strand.
ACTAATGACACTTAACCGATATGACACGAATGGGTAGGTTAAGTGGAACCGGACTTGACTTCTTAATGACACTTAACCAAACAAGACAATTAGGGGATGGGGTTAAGTAATTTACACTTAACTAATCCGACTTAGTAATTAGATAGGGTTAAGTAATCTATACTTAACTAATCTAAACACGGTAATTAGATGGGGTTAACTAATCTAAACACGGTAATTAGATGGGGTTAAGTAACCTACACTTAACTAATCTAAACACGGCAATTAGATGAGGTTAAGTAACTAACACTTAACCAATCTAAACACGGTAATTCGATGGGGTTAAGTTAAACACTTAACCAATCTAAACTTGGTAATTCAATGAGGTTAAGTAACTTATACTTAACCAATTATACATGATGATTTGATGAGGTTAAGCAACCATACTTAACCAATCTAATATGAGAACTTGATAGGGTTAAGTCACAAGACCGTTTAAATATACTTAACCGTTATAATACGACTAGTGGATGGGGTTAAGTTAACCTATGCTTAACCAATCCGACTCGATGATCCGATGAGGTTAAGATAATCTATGCTTAACCAATCTAACACGATAATCTGATAGGGTTAAGATAAACAAATACTTAACCAAATTGACTTGATGATTGAATAGGGTTAAGTCATGAGCTTCTTGGTATACTTAACCAACTTGTAGGGCTAGGTCTTGGACTTGAATACTTAGCCAAATCTTGACATGATTCGTAGGCAGGTTAAGTCATGAACTTAAATGACAATACTTAATCCATTAGACAAAACCCTAGTTCAGGGGACTAGGTAGAAAACCGGGATTAACAAGGATAACGGGAAAGGAGACTAAGTGGAAAACCTTAGTTTAGGAAACTAAAGTAATAATTCTTAGTCAAGGGATTTGGACCAGTTCACAGATAGATGAGTAACCCGATATGGTAGGTCATCACTTAAACACACGAGGAGGAGCAAATTATCTGACTTAGATAAAGGCTCCAACGAACTGGGTGACGAAGCATTAGCTTCGGGGAGACGTGAGGGTACTCTTGGTATCCCTCTGTGAGGTTGCAGATGATCCGCCTGGGCTCACAGAGGTTAAGGTCTGTGATAGAAGAACCAAGAGTATGCCTTGGTTGCTGTGCGAGCAACCCAAAGACCGGGATGGATTAGCGTGGAGTCGACGATACTTGATTTTTGCCCTGGATAGCGCGTCGCCGACTACCTACCATCTTTAGTCAATCGTGTACGTATGGAAAGGCAGAGAACTCCCAACATACCATATACTTGCTATCGAGTTATGGGTGAGGTTGGTCAATAGGAAAGTGGGGCTATAGTGGGGCCGGGATGTAGTTCTCATACATGATTTTTCTTGGATTGCCTTTCAGTAGTTGAGGGAGGGGTCACGTGGGACCATAGCCACGGATACAAAAAAAGACCTTGATATCTGCATCGGCAGATGACTTAAAGCTCCCGACCGAGTTCCGTATTTCTTGATTTGCCCTGGCACGAAACTCGGATGGCACATTGAGATACTTGTGCATCTAGACATGGAAAACGATTCACAATACATGCGTGGGATAAAGGGCGTGGTTGACGGGTGGCATAATCCCTAGTGGCCCTAGGTGGCTTGAACCCAAACCGAGACACGGAAACGTTCATTAGGTAGCATAATCCTTAGTGGTCCTAGGTGGCATAAATCCTAAGTGAACACGCGATAGTTCATGGTAAGGAAACATAACTAGATCTAGGGTAGCAGTCCAAAACAACTTCAAGGATAAAATGGTACTACGTTGAGGTGGTATAGATTTACATGGGAAAGCCCGTACGGCCTACGGCAAAGGACTGATCTTATACATGGAAAGAAACATACGAGTTGGGAAAACCTACATATGCTATATATTAGGTTGACATGGACCATTACATGACATTGGGCAAGGGACATTCATAGTTAACACATGACGCGGGATGGGATACTAGTACGAGAGGTGCAGAGCAAATATACATGATAAATACCGTGGGATGTTATACATGATAGATACCTTGGGATAGTATACTTGATAGAAACCTGACGATGTGATACCTTGATTTATCTTGACACTGTAGTTTATCATGATACCTTAGTTTATCTTGCTACAGTAGTTCATCCAGTTATCTTGGTTTAGCTTATTTATCTTGTCGTCATTCTTATGTTTACTTTCAGTTTATGCATGTCATGTTACCTTTACCTGTTTTTATACTGGAAGTAGATAGGACTTACCAGTCTTTATGACTGACCCCGTTTTGTTTCGCCTCTTTGTCTTCCGTTTCCCCCCCAGGTTTCAGGGAGGAAATGATGTTGTTTAGTTCGGACCTCTTATGCTTGAAGGTCATCATGTATAGCTTGGTCTTCTTTTGGCTATGGCTGCTTCACCGCTTTATTTTGGGGAATAATTTATGAAAAGGTTTTATGCTTCTTTACTATTGCAAGACAGGTTTTGATGTATTCTGATGTAAAAGGCTTTAGACCTTATTTTATAAGGTAATGAAATTGTTTTACTTCCGTTGTTTTGTATATGTTCTGTCTTGTAATATTTCTGTGCATGTTTACCTCGATAATGCTTCACCAAACCTAGTGCATTCCCTTTGTGAGTGACCCTAGCGGAGGTGGGGTGTTACATTTGGTATCAGAGCAGAAGGTTACCAGACTGGGCAAAAGTTTTTAAAACCTTCTGAAAACTATTTGAAAAACCATTTACAAAGAAGCATTTTTCAAGAAAATTTTGTTTTAAAAGGCTATTTCCCAAAGGCCATTAGCACTATCCTTTGCTTCCTTGATCGAACCTCTTTTCCCTTTCTTTCCTCCATCTGTAGTCACAGTAGTTTTTACTGCGACTAATCCTTGTCTAGTTACGTAAGTGTTTTCCATACGATGGAGGGAGTTCTCGAGAGACTTGTTACCGTGTTGAAAGAAAGGATAGTAAGAAAGAGGATAAAGGATACAAGCTTAAGGATAAGCAACTCGTTGGTATGGCTTAATCCACAAAGGAGGGAAAAAGGTGAACAATAAAACCCATGACGAGAGAGTATCTTTGGCATGGTAAACCGGGACACATAGTTAAGTGTTATGGGTAGGGGTGAGCGTTCGGTCGATTCGGTTGGTTTGGAGCTAAAAAAACTCAAACCGAATTGAAACCGAAATTTTTCCAAACCAAACCGAACCGAACCAAATTAATTTCGGTTAATTCGGCCGGTAACCGATTTAACCAAACTTAAAGGATATGTTACTATTTAAACGATGAATTCACTTAAAGTAGAAAATAAATTCATATTTGAAGAAATTTTACATATTAAATTTTATGTTTGAAATGAAATTTAACATATTTAGAACACATGCCTTTGTATTTTATCACTAAACTTATTATTTAAAATGCTACAACACCGTAAGTTTGGATAATAAATTAAAAGTTCGGTTAATTCGGTTAAACCGATAACCAAAAAAATTTATTTTACAAACCAAATTCAAACCAATTTAGTTTTAAAACAGAACCGAACCGACCGAAATGAACCGGTTTGGTCGGTTAATTCGGTTTGAACCGAATATTGCTCACCCCTAGTTATGGGACGAGGACAAGAGCATCGAGAGGGCAATAGTATGCTCTCATTTCTAGCGTACCTAAGAGGGATGGTACCGTTTCTGTTTAGCCTTTATTTTCTATCATCCCGTCTAGACTTTGTCTTGATCATCGCATCATTTAAGTCTACTTCGATAGTTGAGTCTCTGTACCTTAGTACTAGCGTGGAAGAGGATCCCATTTTTGTCTCAAATCCTGTTGGAGGATCGGTCAATTTATTCATGACTTGTTTGGAATTGAGAGTGTAAATGCCAAGTGTTAAGATTAGAAGCAATGCTTCTATTGCTGAGCTATGGATGGACTCTAGGGATGAGGTGGTTATCCAGTAAGGGATGCCATTCTCGGTTTTGAAAGGAGGGTAGTTAAACTCTTAACTTGCCTTGGTAATACCCTCAAAATCTCGTATAACCTTTTGGGTTTTGTCATGGTTAGTTACCTAGAATCTCTTGATGCATTTATCGGAAATCTCTGATCCGATCGAGTAATGTTCACCAATAAGGCGGATGGTTCATTCTGCTTAAGCATGGGCTGTAGGAATCACTCTAGTAAGTACACGGGGCAACATGGCTGGCATCGGTTGTTTTCAAGGGAAAGTTCTTCTGCGTGGAATACCTCTTAGTAGGTAAACGAGATCCAAGATTCGCTAGTGAATTGTTGGAAAGCTTGCATGAAACCATGAGTACGCAGTTATGGTTGAGCCAAGTATTCTAGGAAAGAATAAGTGAAAAAGGAACGAGAGGCGACAGTGAAACGAGTTCCGACTCATACCTTGGAAATAGGAATCAAGGAGCTATGAAATCATGAAGTCCAAGGCGGTAAAGGCACAATGGAATTGAGCTTATGGAAATGCAGCTTAGACGCGCGCATCATGTCTCTTTTTAAGAGTATATCGTTGATCCCTGGTTCTCCTGTAGAGCTTGCTTGCATGCTATCGCTTGGTGGATATCCTCTCGGTCCTGTTTCTGTTGCAAACCCCATAAGGAGTTTGTCTTGTTTATCTTCTCGATCCTATCTTGGGAACCTTAGGTAGAACTCTATGGATGTAAACATGTATTTGAAACATGTTATAATTGATATGGTTGCAAATGGTTGCAAGTGGTTGCTCGTGGATGCGCGAATACACGTTAGATACTAGATCGACGCACTCACATTTTGCATTGCATATGCACGAGTATTTATACTTGTTTGAAAGTTAATGTGTTGTCATACGGATGTTGCATATGAATGAATGTTTGTGCACGCATGTAGTGTTTATATGACTAGGACTATTTGCAAACATGTTGGACTCATGGCACTAAACATATTTTGCATTAGAAAGATCATTCAGGCCTGATCATTAGCATTAGCTAAGGAACATATACACACACTTTCTGCATGTGTTCATAAAGCATTAGGAGTCTTTTAAGGACCATGGTTGCCTGTGGATGATGTTTTGAGTAGATGGATGATGCATGGTAGGATACGTTCTTCCTAACTTGGAGATTTCGGGGACGAAATCCTTTAAGTTGGGGAGAATGTAACAACCCGGATTTTTACAACATGCTAAGACAAGAAGCAAGGCAGAATTTAAATGATAAAATCTGAATCAAGGGAAACGGGCTGTGCCATTGCGTTCGTCTCGGAAAAATACGTGAAATAGAGTCCGAGTTTTCAAAAATCGGAGTCCGTATGACCAAGTTATGGCCCGTCAAAGTTTTCAGAAAATTTCAAGTTAAAAAACAGTTCAAATTTGAATTCAGAATTTAAATTCAGCCAAGCAGAACAGGCGGGAAAAATTCCCGCCACCCCCAAGTCGACTGGGGAGTCGACTTGGGAGTCGACACACCCCAGGTGGTGTCGACTGCCCAGTCGACACCCCTGTCGACTTGGGTGGTCGGCCAGTTTGGCCTGGGTGCACCTGACTTGTTCCTCAAGACATGGTTGGAGGCTTGTGACGGATTTTAAAGGCTCAGATCTATCCTAGGGTTAATCTAAGGGCCTAAACTACTCCTAATCTCTATAAAAAGACCCCTAAGCCTACCCTAAACCCTCACAAATCACTCATGCCACGAAGTGCTGCCCAAATGCCAAGTGATCATGGCCTCCATCTCCAATTCCTAGAGACTATGCATTCAAATCGGATTCAAATCAAAAGGTGCAAGCTTTCTACACCAAATCGAGGAGAGATCAACGTTGCTACGCAAATTTCATGACGATTCTTCAACAAAGGAGCCACCTTTCTTGGTCAAGACGATTCATGATCTTTCCCCAAGCCTCGCTATGTAAGTTCTAGCTACTTGTAGATTCTAACGGTGGTTCTAATGTGACATGGAATAAAATGCGATGAAACATAAGTATGCTAGCCTATGTGAACCTAATTTTGCCCCTTTTCTATGATCTATGACCTTGGGCTAAGTTTTAGCGACTTAATCATGCCACTCATGTTATGTTTAACCTAGTTTATCTTGCAAGTTTGAACCTTTATCTATGTAATGTTAGCATGAACCTTTGGGAACCATTTGACTTGTGAAACATTGGCAATGACTTGACTTTGGGGCTTATGCATGTAAATGAACCCAAACCCCTTATGTTATCATGCATGTTTGTGGCCAAATTCCCTTATGATACTATGCATGTTTGAGGCCAAATCCCTTATGATACTATGCATGTTGGTGGCCAATCCCTTTTTGACATCGTGCATGTTTTGAGGCCAATATGTAGCATAGTATCCTTACTATGTTGACTCGCTTTTACTTGGGTTGGAAACACGATTTGGGGTAGGTTAGACGCGCGTGATTATGACATGATAATTTGACATGGGATTTCATGAAAATATGGCACTCATGATACACCTAAATGTGGACATGACATGTGGGGTAAACATGGGACTTGAAGCTAGACACGTATGGGTTGTAAGTGTAATATGACACTAGACCAAACATGAAAGTGGCCAACTCGAGGTTGGGTTGAGTTTGTAGCATAAATCTACCCGGACCCCCCCGGCTTAACTAGTGGCTACAAACAATAGGACCCAATGTGAGTAGTTGGTCATATAGCACTTAAAACCCGAGGTTAGACTAGGTTGTGGTGTAAAGCTACCCGGACCCGCCCGGCTTAACTAGTAACCACAACAAAGTCTAATGTGAGAGGTTGGGGTGCATTAATCTAATTAATGCCACATGAAAAGGTTAAGTAATTTTGACTAATGACACTTAACCGATATGACACGAATGGGTAGGTTAAGTGGAACCGGACTTGACTTCTTAATGACACTTAACCAAACAAGACAATTAGGGGATGGGGTTAAGTAATTTACACTTAACTAATCCGACTTGGTAATTAGATAGGGTTAAGTAATCTATACTTAACTAATCTAAACACGGTAATTAGATGGGGTTAACTAATCTATACTTAACTAATCTAAACACGGTAATTAGATGGGGTTAAGTAACCTACACTTAACTAATCTAAACACGGCAATTAGATGAGGTTAAGTAACTTACACTTAACCAATCTATACACGGTAATTCGATGGGGTTAAGTTAAACACTTAACCAATCTAAACTTGGTAATTCAATGAGGTTAAGTAACTTATACTTAACCAATTATACATGATGATTTGATGAGGTTAAGCAACCATACTTAACCAATCTAATATGAGAACTTGATAGGGTTAAGTCACAAGACCGTTTAAATATACTTAACCATTATAATACGACTAGTGGATGGGGTTAAGTTAACCTATGCTTAACCAATCCGACTCGATGATCCGATGAGGTTAAGATAATCTATGCTTAACCAATCTAACACGATAATCTGATAGGGTTAAGGTAAACAAATACTTAACCAATTTGACTTGATGATTGAATAGGGTTAAGCCATGAGCTTCTTGGTATACTTAACCAACTTGTAGGGCTAGGTCTTGGACTTGAATACTTAGCCAAATCTTGACATGATTCGTAGGCAGGTTAAGTCATGAACTTAAATGACAATACTTAATCCATTAGACAAAACCCTAGTTCAGGGGACTAGGTGGAAAACCGGGATTAACAAGGATAACGGGAAAGGAGACTAAGTGGAAAATCTTAGTTTAGGAAACTAAGTAATAATTCTTAGTCAAGGGATTTGGACCAGTTCACAGATAGATGAGTAACCCGATACGGTAGGTCATCGCTTAAACACACGAGGAGGAGCAAATTATCTGACTTAGATAAAGGCTCCAACGAACTGGGTGACGAAGCATTAGCTTCGGGGAGACGTGAGGGTACTCTTGGTATCCCTCTGTGAGGTTGCAGATGATCCGCCTGGGCTCACAGAGGTTAAGGTCTGCGATAGAAGAACCAAGAGTTTGCCTTGGTTGCTGTGCGAGCAACCCAAAGACGGGGATGGATTAGCGTGGAGTCGACGATACTTGATTTTTGCCCTGGATAGCGCGTCGCCGACTACCTACCATCTTTAGTCAATCTTGTACGTACGGAAAGGCAGAGAACTCCCAACAGACCATATACTTGCTATCGAGTTGTGGGTGAGGTTGGCCAATAGGAAAGTGAGGCTATAGTGGGGCCGGGATGTAGTTCTCATACATGATTTTTCTTGGATTGCCTTTCAGTAGTTGAGGGAGGGGTCACGTGGGACCATAGCCACGGATACAAAAACAGACCTTGATATCTGCATCGGCAGATGACTTAAAGCTCCCGACCGAGTTCCGTATTTCTTGATTTGCCCTGGCACGGAACTCGGATGGCACATTGAGATACTTGTGCATCTAGACATGGAAAACGATTCACGATACATACGTGGGATAAAGGGCGTGGTTGACGGGTGGCATAATCCCTAGTGGCCCTAGGTGGCTTGAACCCAAACCGAGACACCGAAACATTCATTAGGTAGCATAATCCCTAGTGGTCCTAGGTGACATAAATCCTAAGTGAACACGCGATAGTTCATGGTAAGGAAACATAACCAGATCAAGGGTAGCAGTCCAAAACAACTTCAAGGATAAAATGGTACTACATTGAGGTGGTATAGATTTACATGGGAAAGCCCGTACGGCCTACGGCAAAGGACTGAACTTATACATGGAAAGAAACATACGAGTTGGGAAAACCTACATATGCTATATATTAGGTTGACATGGACCATTACATGACATTGGGAAGGGGACATTCATAGTTAACACATGACGCGGGATGGGATACTAGTACGAGAGGTGCAGAGCAAATATACATGATAAATACTGTGGGATGTTATACATGATAGATACCTTGGGATTGTATACTTGATAGAAATCTGACGATGTGATACCTTGATTTATCTTGACACCGTAGTTTATCATGATACCTTAGTTTATCTTGCTACAGTAGTTCATCCAGTTATCTTGGTTTAGCTTATCTATCTTGTCGTCATTATTATGTTTACTTTCAGTTTATGCTTGTCATTTTACCTTTACCTGTTTTTATACTGGAAGTAGATAGGACTTACCAGTCTTTATGACTGACCCCGTTTTGTTTCTCCTCTTTGTCTTCCGTTTCCCCCTAGGTTTCAGGGAGGAAATGATGTTGTTTAGTTCGGACCTCTTATGCTTGAAGGTCATCATGTATAGCTTGGTCTTCTTTTGGCTATGGCTGCTTCACCGCTTTATTTTCGGGAATAATTTATGAAAAGGTTTTATGCTTCTTTACTATTGCAAGACAGGTTTTGATGTATTCTGATGTAAAAGGCTTTAGACCTTATTTTATAAGGTAATGAAATTGTTTTACTTCCGCTGTTTTGTATATGTTCTGTCTTGTAATATTTCTATGCATGTTTACCTCGATAATGCTTCACCAAACCTAGTGCATTCCCTTTGTGAGTGACCCTAGCGGAGGTGGGGTGTTACAGCAACACACGTTTTCACCTAGTTTTTAGGGATTCGAGATTTTTGGACTGAGGTATGCGATTTTTCAACATGGCTTTGGTTTTTCAACTATGTTTTTGGGATGGGAATTTCGAATCTCTCAAGGATATGAAATTCAGGCTGACACTCCCAAAACTCACCAATAAATACCCTCTAGCTTGGCATTCAAGTGGGTTGGCTCATTCACACTCTCCCTACACTTTGGCATATAGGATTGAAGCTCTCAAGCATCATTAATGGTTGCCTTCATCATCTCCATGGATTTTGGACTTCTTTCAGATTTCTAAACGTTGCACAAACGTTTCCCTTCAACATTTGGTCATTTACCTTGGACTTTTTCACTATTTTTGGACTATTTTGGATATGTTTAGAATTTCTTGGACATTGAAGCTACTTTTTGGACATTGCCTCATGCTTTCGCTCAACGAAGAAGAAGAAGGGTATTTTGGTCAAAGTTTAGAATTAACAAACATTTTTTTGTTCTATTACACAATTTTATAGACAAATATTGTCCAAACTTGTACAACTTTTGTGATCAGCTATAATATAATGAATGATTACTATAAAGTGGACGTAGGCGTTAGTGTCGAACCACTATAAAAAGTTGTGTTCTCCCTGCACTTCATTACTTTGAATTTGGATTATCGTTTTCCTACAAAACGTACACTCGGGCATTGGCGTGCGCGAATAGCGACAATTCCCCACATCAACACTTTGGCGCGCTAGGAAGGGGACGCACAACTTTGACTTCTTCTTCTGATTGGATTATCGGATTTATCTTCGGGTTTTGTTTTTGTTTTCGACTTTGGTTTCAGTTCTCGACTTCAACTTTGTTACTCTCTTTTCACCATGGTTAAACGCAAGAATCTCGACGCTATTGCTGAAGTTCAAGGTACATGAGGTGAAGGAAGTCAAGAACTTTCTTCCACCGGAGTTCCCTCGAATTACATCACTTATGACGACGTCGATGGGATGACTAAGAAATTGGCTATGGATTTGAATGCTCGACTCAAGCGACAGGAAGAAACGTTCAATAACTTTCTCGCTCTGATTGAGGCTAGGATGGGAAACTTTGGAAGGCCGACTGGCCAGGCATACATTATTAGAACAAGTACTAATGTTCATCATGCTACGACTAGGGACTTGGGGGGAATGCTGTAAACTAATCAACAGGTGGACGTCGATCATCGGATCGGTGTCGGTCCCGTTACACTCGGGGGCACCGCTAATCCCGACGTCGCTTCAGCCCGTGACGCTTTGGTTGGTCAAGTTGCAGACTACGCTATTGGTAATGTGGTTCATGCGCTGGTGTGTGCAGCTTTGAATAGTAGTGCTCCCACGGTTCTGGGAGTTTGGATTGTGCCCAATGTGGTTCCTCAGGTTGGAATCCAATCTGATATTCTTCTCGCTAATCAACTGATTCCTAATCTGGACTTAAACATTAGGGGCACCGGTGCCGATTTGGATAATCTGAATCAGTTGTTTGCTTTTGGTAATGGATCTTAAATCGCGGATGTTATTCGTCGATTCACTCTAGGTGGTGCCTCTTCTTTATACTTGGATTGTGTTACTCGGAGTCCATTTATTAGGAATTCTCGTAATTCACCATATTTAAAAATACTGGAGTTGGAAGCTTATGATGGTAAGAAGGATCCGACTACTCACTTGATGCGTTATGTTCGACATATGGAAGTTCTCTCTGCTTCGGAATGCGTCATGGCAAAGTGTTTTTGGCTTTACTTGACAGATATTGCTGCCATGTGGCATAGGCAGCTGGAGACGGACTCTATCACTTCTTGGAATGCTCTGGTTAGCAGGTTTGTGGAACAATTCAGAGTCAACATCACTCGTCCGAAAACCGTTATGACCCTATATGACATGGCGATACTGTGCATAAGTTCTTGAAGCAGTTTAATGCAGTGGTGGCTTCGGTCGACAGACCTGACCCGTCTATGGTTTTGATGGTCGTAGCGTCTGGAGTTTTGGATAAATCTAACTTTAATATTTCATTGCATCAGGACCGGCCGAGGGATCTCGGCAAGTTCTATTTTAAAGATGGAAAATTCCTTCAGGAAGAGGATGCGAGAACTGATAAAAAGGTTCTCGAAGCAAATGTGGTTAATGGCGGGAAACCGTCTGACTATGGTAAAACAAAGGATTTTGGTACTTGTAAACCTTCTTCGAGAAATGATCACAACATGGCTTGGAAGCAACCCAATTTCCCATCTTACTCGAAACTTAATCACACCTTCCAGGAGATTTACTTAGAGGTTCATTCCATTGCTCCTTTTAGAATGCCTGCTGCAAGGGAATCGACTCAAAGAGGGAAAAAACTGGTCGGCACTGCTTGTTTCATGATCTCAATGGTTATGATACGAATGACTGTCGACATCTCAGGGATATGATTAAGGAACGAGTCAGACGTGGAGAGCCAATACGTTTTGTTCAAAATCGAGTTATGGTGCCAGGATAGCCACATCCCACTTATGGAACTCAAGATAGGCCCTGGACCAGTAGTCATCCCGGTGGCATTGTTATCAATTAAACCCCTTGCTGGCTCTGGGTCTCAGATGAAAATCTCTCAAGCATCGGTATCTTGTGAATTTTTTCTTTAGGATTCGTGGTCTTAGTTTTGCTTGGACTTCTAGATATTGGTTTTGGCTTTTTGGTGTCTCGGATTCGGTTCTTGTGGATTATCTGGTTTCTTGGATTTTAGTTTTCTAGTCCTTTGGTGCTCTAGCTTTGGATGTTGGCCTTCTTTGGTTTCTTAGCTTCAGGATTAAGGGATCTTGGATAATGGGCTTCTCACATATGTCTTTATCACTTTTGGGTCTCGGCTTTTGGATTTATTTGCTTTTCGAGCTTTGTGTTTGGCTCTCTTGGCTTTCTCTGGATTTGGTTATTTGGGTCTCGGCCCATGGTTTTTCCTATAAGGACTCCAGTCCTCTAGATGTATCCGTCCATTTTGATTATTTTTGTTGTAAGATGGTTGAGTCGGTTTACCCATGTACGGGAACATGTGGGTCCCTAGGTATGCTCTTTGTCCGACAATATACCATCACCCCCTCTGGTTATAAATGAAAAGTTTATTTTTCTCGTCTTTGGATTTTGAATGGCTAAGATTGCTTACCCATGTGATGAGGACAGGCAAGTTTCTAGGCATATTCTTCGTGTAATAAACTATTCAACTTCTCTCACGAATGAATTTGAAATAAAAAACGACCAAGTTCGCATACCCGTGTATGGGAACAGGCATCCCTAGGTATGCTCTTTGTCAATGATGAACCGTTGAGTTTTCTTTTGGCTTTACTAAAATCTCCCTAACTTTCGCAGCTTTGATAAATTTGCTTCACAAAGTAAGGACACTTGCTTATGGAGTATGAAATCGACAACATGATCACAAACTTTAATAAGCATTTGGTTATCTTGGCCTATTGTCCTACTTCGAAAATTTTGCCTTGATTTGTTGTGAGCTTTGGATCTTGTGCGTCTGGTCGGCGGATCCTACTCGTTAGGTTCTGGGTTCTCCTATCAAGATGAATCATCTGGATATCGGATTACATCAGGTGGACTTGTCAATAACGCGACAAGATTATTCACTTATGGCTATCTTGGCCTCTTGTCCTACATCGATAAGATTGCCTCGATTTGTGGTGAGCCCGGGTCTTACGCATTTGGTTAGTGGATCCTACTCTTTTGGCTATTGGATCATCCTCTCATGGCGGCGTATCTGGTTATCTGGTTATTGGCTATTCTGGATTTACGGATTTTGGGTTTTTCTGATTACCTGGCTATGGATTTTCTGGTTATTCAGGCTATTGAACTCCTGTGGTCCTTCGGTTATTTTGAATACCTTGGTTATTCCGGTATTCAAGCTATTCTGGTTATCTCTAAACAATCTGGAGCGATCATTGTCTTTCGTTGGATTTTAGGCTTTTTGGTTTTCTGGTTAATAGATAATACAATCCGAAGCGATCGTGGATTTCTGGTTAATATGATTTGGCACGATCGTGGCTCTTCTGTTTTTTGGTTATAGAAGTTTATTCCAGACTTCTCCTAGAACCGTTTTCTGGATTTCTGGATTTTTGATTTTCTCGAAAAATACATCTTCCTTCGATCAAGTAAGACATGTTTCGGAGGGTAAAGTGTTGACACGCGTTTTTGTCTAAGCTGTCACACGTTAAGATTTTGATTAGCGTGCGCTCATGTCCCAAGAACGTAGTCAGTAAACACAAAGTGATTTGGTCGAAGTCGCGACGCATTCGGAAATGGTTGTAAATTGCATCGATTCGTAAAATCGTCGTCGAAGGACTTGGAAAAACTGGCATAGTAAAAATACGTGATCGAGAGGGATACGAAATTTGGGCTGATATGCCCAAAACTCACCTATAAATACTGTTGATGGCAAAAAATGTCGTAAACACCAAAGATTCCAATTACTAGGAATTACAAATATGGTCGCACAAACAAGAACATAAATAGAACATAAGCAGTAAATAACACAAGAGATTTATAGTGGTTCGGCCTTAGTAAGGGCCTACATCCACTTTGAAGAGTCATTGGAATATTATTAATCACTCGGAAGAAATTACAAGGTTGAGACTATCTCATGATATCTCATTACATTAATGCTTCATGATATATGATGTCATAATTATCATATATTGAATAATAAGGAAAAAGACAATCTTGTCCTTCTTCTTCCTCAAAGAGGAGGTGCCATTAATGAAGCTTTATGGAGGTTTCCAAGTTCAAGAATTTTCCCTCTTTGAAGTGTGAGGCCATGGGGTATTTATAGGAAGTGGTTAGGTAGGAGTAGGTAGAAATGGGGACCATCTTCCAGAAATTCGCGCCTCCTGCAATTGGCCTTCGGAAATTCGCACCTGGGCGAGGTGCGAAATTTCGCACCTGTCAGGTACGAAATTTTGCACCTGGTGGGTGCGAAATTTCGCACCCGGCTGGGTGCGAAGAGGATTTTGATGAGAGTATTTATTAAGGCTAGTTTACTCCGTCAGCGCGGTATTGTGGCAGTGAAGGTGCAAGGTTCTTGCTAGCGGGATCTTTCTTTGATCCTTGCCCCTGCACTTCCTGAGTTTTGCCCTTAGCCCTGGCTTCACGCGATGGGTTGAGTAGAGCGTGTCTTGAGTACTTTTGGTGACCGGACCAAAAGGCCGGTTAACATTTGCCCCCCAAAGTACGTCTTGTCTTGACGCCTTGTCTTGACATGATGTGCTTTGGAATGAAAGTTGAGATGGTAGTTGGGTTGCGGATTTATCCTGTAAGGTATTGGAGAAATGTATCAGCTGGCGGGCTCGTTCGTTATGAAATTGTGAGCGAGCCGCTGTTGGATTGGTATCGTGCTCGCGTAGCTGAGTGTCCGCATGGTGCCATCATTGCGTGTTTTGGGCGACGGGGACCTTGGCGGGAGATGAGCGTACGCGGAAGAGAGATTTTCTCTTCTTTTTTTATTGGAGGGTACGAAATTTCGAACCGGAGGGGTTCGAAATTTCAAACCCTACAGGTTCGAATCATCGAACCGTAGTGGCTCCAGAATTCGAGCCATAGGTTCGAAATTTCGAACCCAGGAGGATCGAAATTTCGACCCCTTAGGTTCGAATTTCGAGCCTAGACTTGTAATACGAAAGGTTTCTTATTTTCATTATATATAGGCCCCTCCCTCATTTTCCTTCCTTCTTCAATTTTTGCATCGACTGCCATTGTTTTGAAAACTTCGATTCTCGACCACCTTGACTTGAAAATTTCTGAGGTAAAAGATGAAACACCCCACCTCCGTTAGGGTCACTCTCAAAGTGAATGCCCTAATTTTGGTGGAGGTTTATAAGTACAAGTCACAGATATACAAGACAGATATAACAACACATATTTGTAAACAGCGGAAGAACAACAAATTTTATTTCATAAAGTCAAATAAGTGTTACAACAACATCTTTTCCAAAAACATAACATAACACTTCATAATCTGTCTTGAGTACATCATTTTTAAAGAAGCATAAATAAAACATAGATAAACTGCAAAAGCCCCATAGTGGATTGTCCAAAGCCATAGTTCAAAACAGGATAGTCCAAGCAATACATTTCTCTTCTTCAAGCTGGATGCTGAGGTTGGTCAAGCTGCTGTGTTCCCTCCCTGAGGACCTGGGGGGGGGGGGGAACGGAAGAAAGAAGACGAAAGAAAAGTAGAGTCAGACATAAAGCCTGAGTAAGTCTAGTACTACTTTGTCCATGAATAAAGAACTGGGTATGATAAGTAAAACAGGAAGTGGGCAACACTATGAACTTGGTTAAGTTATCTAGGGTCGAATATACTATCGTACCCCATGTTAATCTCTGAACCCATATAAACTAGTTTCCAATTTGCACCCCATAATCAGGGTGATGTGATCCATTCTACGATGATCGGCTCCTACTCGCATAGTTACATGTGTCTTACGGCCCCCCGATGTCTGTAGTTACCTATGCTGGTCCCACCATGGGGTGTATCAAGTCCCATAGTGGCAACCCGACACAACCTTAGAGTGCAAAGGTATGCTACTGGTGTCCAGTGCTTTATTTTTCTACGCCGGAGTGCGTGCACGCCCGCACACCGTTAGAACCTACACTGCTACACAACCGCCGTCGATTTGACCTCTTACAATCAGCCCAGTAATCGTGCCCCACCCTGCCTAGTTTCAGGGTATCCTGATACACCTTTTAGGGTTACTGCTGAAAAGGGTCCCCCGTTACTAGGTTTTCTATCTCTAGCCAACATGCTAAGTTGGTTAAGTGTTTCCTAACCTAACCCCACCAGTCCGTTTAGTTTAGCATGTTCCATTTTGATTAAGTCTTTAGTTCACTTAATCCTAACAATCCTGACTCAGCCTTAATTGTCTTATTAAGGCCCTGACCTCTCACATTAGACACGTATTGTTGTGGCTGCCTGTTGCCGGTTGGTTCCGGGCAGTCTTACGCCACAACTCAGTCTAACCTCGGGTCCTTGCTGGGCTCCATGTTTAACCTCCCACATTGGATAGGTATTGTTGTGACTCCTGGACAGCCGGGCGGTTCCGGGCAGGTTTACATCACAACTCAATCCAACCTCGGGTTAAACACATCGTCTTTTCTACATTTACATATCTTGTCATTCTTCTTTATTTATATGTAAATATTTGCGGCCCATTATTAAGTTAATGGTGTAAAGCTTACACCAACCACGGGCCCAACCCATACTTGAATTTGGGCCCTTCTATTTTATATTTTCATTCATTAATTAATTTTAACCCAACGTTATTTTCCCCCGTTTTACACGTCCGTTTATATATTGGGCTTAGCCTTTTAAAGCCCAATTTAGCCATGCGGAAAGGGGAGGCTTATGGCGTATACACAAAGAGGGGAAGGTGAGCGCATGAACTTGCATAAGGCATTGGGAATACATAATAGAAACTGGTGTACTTGCACAGTGGTAACATAGGTGACATGAATCAAAGCATGTGAACTTGCATAGGTTTAACTACAACATGAACCTATATTCTTATTTAGGCATAATGTCAAACATAAGCATGGCCTAAATACTTCTAGCATAAACATGGCATATTGTCAAACATAAGCATGGCATAAAATACTTCTAGCATAGGCATGGCATATGGTCAAACATAAGCATGGCATAAATACTTCTAGCATAGGCATGGCATATTGTCAAACGTAAGCATGGCATAAAATACTTCTAGCATAGGCATGGCATATGGTCAAACATAAGCATGGCATAAATACTTCTAGCATGAACATAGCATAATTCAACTTAATCATGATTTAAGCCTAATCACATAACGATGGTATAAACATACTTATGCATAAATATTCCTAAACATGGTGTTTGCTTTAAACTTGCAAAAAGGGGATTTTTGAGTCCAACCTAGCCATGTCATCATATAATCCTTTAAAACAAGATAGACTTAATAACGGATTTCAATTATGCCAAATATCATTCCTAGCCATATTCATAAGTTTGCAAAAGCATGACTAATACATGGATTATGGTGTCAAAATTCCACATAGTTTCATATGAACTATAATAACCAAACTTGTTTCAATTACTTGCAAAATGATTTATGCACAAAAACATACATCATGACAACATAATAACAAAGCCCCAAACTTGCATAAATTCCACTCAACTACATACATGTAGTTTCAACATAGATTACATAATTTGCGCAATATTCCAAACGTATATTTGCATAGAACTACCGCATGTAGTTCTTTATAATGAATAACATAATTTTGCACAAACATGAATTACTTCCATTGCCACAATTCAAGCATACACATCAACACAGTTGTTTATTATACCAAAGTAATACTCTACTTACAATGGTTGCGGCGAATTCTCTAATTAAGAGATATGATTCCTTTGTTGAATTGATTAGCTTTAGGTTGCTTTGAATTGCTTTAGGCCTTAGAACTTTCTTCCTAATCCTCTCTTTAGTTGGCGGCTATTCTTTGTCGTTCCTCAGCAACATGGCGGCTATGTTCTTAATTTGAATGAATAGATTAGGGTTTAGTCTAGGGTTGTTTATATAGAGGTTAGGAATTGATTAGGACCCTTGATGTTGCTAGGTTAGATCATAGCCATTCATTAGGAAGAGAGACCAATAAAAACCCGCCACCTAGCCCTAATGACAAAGCAGACCACAGAAATTCGACCAAACACAGACCTGGCCAGCCAGGTTGACTGGGCTCGACCAGGTCGACACCCCTGTCGACAGGGCTGTCGACAGCCCTGTCGACATGGGTAGCCCAGGTCGACAGCCCAGTCGACCTGGGTGGCTAGGCGGGTGTTTTATCCGCCTGGCCCATTTGGCCCGATTATTTTATTATTTTATTCTGTTTGAATTTTAAATTTAATTCAAAACTTCCGAAGGCCATATCTTCTTCATACGGACTCCGTTTTTCGAAAACTCGGACTCTATTTCGCGTATTTTTCCGAGACGAACGCAATGGCGTATCCCGTTTCCCTTAGTTCTTTGATTTCAAATTAATTATACTTTAATTCATGAATTTCACAGTTATAGAATTTTCGGGGTGTTACATTCTCCCCCACTTAAAAGGATTTCGTCCCCGAAATCTTCAAGTTAGGAGGAATGTATATCCTAACATCCAATCATCCATCTACTCATCCATCAAACACGAGCATCCATTGTCCTTAAAAGACTTCTAATGCTTCATGATCATATGCGAAGTGTGTGTGTTCATGTACTTATCTAATGCAAAATCAGGCGGTCTACTGATTCAGTTGACCTCCTTAATGCGAATTATGTAAGTGCCATGAATCCATTATGTATGCAAATTTTCCTATTCATGATTCTACATGAGTGCACAATCATTCAATACAAATGCAACATCCACATGACAACACATTATAGTTCAACCACATACGAATACAAACATATATGCATATGCAATATGAAGTGACTGAGCCGATCTAAAACCTAGATTGTGTGTGTATATGCAACCACGAGCAACCACTAGCAATCACTTGCAACCACTTGCAACCATTCATACATAACATGTTTCAACTACATGTTTTCATCCAAAGGTTTTCTACCTAAAAGATACGGTCGAGGAAATATACCTAAAAAGATAGATAAAAGCGCAACTTAAGGAAAAGGAAAGATCAAGGATGTACCCTCGAACAGAAAAGGGTAGGCTGTACGGATTCTAGCTTCAGTTTCCCAAGTCGCGTCTTCCTCGGCGTCGCTCCACTGAACTTTGACGAGCTTGACTTCGCGGTTGCGTAGCTTCTTCACTTCCGTTCCTAATATGCGGGTTGGAACTCTCCTTATGGTTGCTTCGCGTTCCACTTCGGCCTCTTCGAGGATGTTTGGCTCTACCACTTCAGCTGACTTATGCAGACATTTTCGGAGATGTGAAACGTGAAAGACGTTGTGGACTCCAACCAACTTCTCGGGTAGCTCTAATCTATAGGCCATTTTCCCAATCTTCTCGATAATAGGGAATGGCCCTATGAATCTTGGCGCTAGATTTCCTGTGGTTCCAAAACGAACAACGTTCCTTAGTGGTGATACCTTGAGAAAAACTCTGTCTCCAACTTCGAATTCAAGGTCGGTCCTTCTCTTGTCGGCATAGGACTTTTGTCTGTCTTGGGCCGTCTTCATCCTTCTTCGTATTAAGTCTACTTTCTCTGAAGTCTCTCGGATCATATCTGGTCCAAGTATAAGCTTATCAGTGGACTCCCACCAACAAGTGGGCGATCGGCACGGTCTTCCATATAAAGCTTCGAAGGGCGCCATTCCTATGGTTGCTTGATAGCTGTTGTTGTAGGCAAATTCCACCAAAGGAAGGTGGTCTTCCCATGTCCCTCCGAAGTCGAGGACGCATAGCCTTAAGAGGTCTTCCAAAACTCTGTTCACTCTCTCTGTTTGGCCGTCGGTTTGGGGATGATAGGCTGTGCTTAAGCATAACTGCGTTCCTACTGCTTCTTGTAGACTCCGCCAAAACTCGCTGGTGAAGATGGGGTCTCGGTCACTAACAATGCTAGATGGTATTCCATGGAGTCGCACGATTTCCTTGAGGTAAAGTGATGCTAGGGATGAGGCAGTTCTCTTACTTTTGACAGGTAAAAAGTGGGCGCTTTTAGTAAGCCTATCCACTATTACCCAAATACTAGTGTTGCCTCTCCTAGACCTAGGCAGCCCATCGATGAAGTCCATTGAGATGCTATCCCACTTCCACTGCGGGACCTCCAGAGGATGTAGCAGTCCGCCAGGCTTTCTCTGTTCCGCCTTAACCTGTTGGCACACCATACATTTAGAAACGAATTCTGCCACGTCCTTTTTCATGCCGTTCCAGAAGAAAGTCCTTTTTATGTCTTTGTACATTTTATCTCCGCCTGGGTGTATCGTCATCTTGGAGTGATGTGCTTCCTCGAGAACCTTCTTTACTAAATCGTTTGTCTGTGGGACGCATAGTCTTCCATCTCGCCTTAGTACACCCTTATCGTCAATGGAGTATCTGTTGAGGTGACTTGAAGTCTCACCCCTAATTAGCCTATCAATTATTTCCACAAGCTGAGGGTCTTCGCGTTGTGCTGTCCCTACTGAATCCACTAAAGTTGGGCGCACTTCGAGAGATGCAAGCAAGCCCGGTACGAAATCGGAGGAGGGCCTAAAGTCGAAGCTGGCTATAAACTCTAGGCTTTGTCTTTCAACAAACAACGGGCTTAGGGTCAATTTCTTTCGGCTCAACGCGTCTGCTACTACGTTGCCTTTGCCCGGAGTGTAGGAGATTTCGAAATCGTACGAGGCAAGAAACTCCATCCATCTTTGTTGCCTCAAGTTAAGATCTTTCTGCGAGAAAAGATATATCAACGATTTATGGTCAGTGTAAAGTTCGAACTTCTCACCTAGGAGATAGTGTCGCCAAGACTTGAGTGCAAAGACGATGGCGGCTAGCTCTAGATCGTGGGTTGGGTAGTTCTTTTCGTGCACCTTCAACTGCCTCCCGCCATAAGCTACTACCCTTCCTTCTTGCATTAAGACGGCGCCTAGCCCTGTCCCACATGCATCCGTATAAACAGTGAACATCTTGCTCCCATCTGGCAGCGTCAAAACTGGGGCTGTTGTGAGAGCCCTCTTCAGTCGTTGGAAAGCAAACTCGCAATCCAAATCCCAATTGAATACTAGATTCTTCTTGGTCAATTTCGTGAGCGGAGCTGAGATTTTCGCAAAATCCCTTATGAATTTTCGATAGAAACCTGCTAGTCCTAGAAAGCTTCGGACCTCAGTTGCATTCCTTGGTGTCTTCCAATCTTGTACCGCCACTACCTTAGCAGGGTCCACCGCTAACCCTTGTTTGGATACTATGTGCCCAAGGAACCTCACCTCTTCTCTCCAAAAGTGGCATTTGGAGAATTTGGCTTTTAATTGATGGACTCGCAAAGTTTCCATGATTGCCCTTAAGTGCTGAGCATGTTCCTCTTCACTCTTTGAAAAGATAAGGATATCGTCTACGAAGACCACTACGAATTTGTTGAGGAAATCTCTAAATACCCTACTCATCAGGTCCACGAAGTACGCAGGTGCATTTGTCAAGCCGAAAGGTATGACAAGCCATTCAAAGAAACCGTCTGGGGTTCTGAACGCCGTTTTATCGATGCTATCTTCAGCCACCCTTAGCTGATGAAAACCGGTTGCTAAATCGAGTTGGGAGAAAACAGACGCTCCTACAAGCTGGTCAAATAAATCGTCAATTCTAGGGAGAGGGTGCCTATTCTTTTTCGTTAGCTTGTTGAGCTCCCTATAGTCAACACATAGACGGAGTGAACCATCCGCCTTTGTAGCGAACACCACTGGAGCGCCCCATTTTGAAATGCTCCTTCTAATGAACCCCTTTTCTAGAAGCTCTTTAATTTGTTTACTGAGCTCTTTCCTTTCTCGTGGAGCCATATGTCTAACGGGCAACGCAACGGGCTTTGCATTATCTACAAGATATATGCGGAAGTCTATTTCCCGCTTCGGAGGCAAGCCCTTCACCTCTTCGAAGACATCCGGATATTCCCGGACCACTCTAACTGATTTCAAATTTTCAACAGAGGCATCTAGCGATTCAAGATAACTAAGCATAACCGCATAAGAGGGATTACAAGAAATTTCCAAAGTATTACCGAGCTGGGTTAGGAGCCTAACAACCCTTTTCTCACAATCAAGGATGGCCCCATTACTGGATAGCCAATCCATACCCAAAATCAAACCATACCCCGAAAAGCCCAGAACAAAGGCACTACATAGAAATTCAACACTTAGGATAGAAATTTTCAAATCCAAACAGATCATAGACAAATGAGCTGGGCCCCCAATTGGGTTTGAAACAATTAAGGGGTCCTCTACCATACTAGTTTTTAGGTGTAGAGATTCTACTAAAGCAGACGAGATAAAGGAGTGTGATGCGCCAGAATCAAACAAAGTGCGAACGGGGTGATCATAAAGATAAACTACACTTTCTACAGAAGTATTGGTACCTCGCTGTTGCAATGGTGGCGCTTCTAGCACATGAACCTGTGCCCCTAGGGTGGATCCAGTGCCCTGCCCCTGTCCTCGTTTCCTTGGGCAGTCCTTAGCCCTGTGGCCTGTCTGACCGCACGAAAAGCACCCACCATTCTCCTTAGCCTTCTTCTTCCGGCAGTCCTTTACTAAGTGCCCCACTTTGCTACAGAAATTACACTTCCTCTTCTCTTTGTTGCCTTTTCCGCCCTTCTTAAAGTCTGTCTTCTTAGGCTGCAAACCCTCTTTCTTCCCTTGAGAGCTTTCTGCCTTTGTCTCCTTCTTGCCCTTATCCTCTTCATTCAGCAATGCCATTTGCACCAATCTTTCATACGTGGCTCCCATGGGTATATGGGTCATGGCCAAACTATGTAATGGCTCATTTAACCCCTTGACGAAACGGAGAGCCTTCTTATGCGGGGTGTTGACTAGGTCAAGCCCAAACCTAGCCAGCTCATCGAACTGATTCACATACTCTCTGACAGTCTTGTCTCCTTGCTTAAGAAATAAGAATTTTTCCAACTGCAAACTTCTTTCTGCATCTGAGAGAAATTTGGTCTCGAACCTTGCCCTAAAGTCCTCCCATGTATCCACTGGTCTTTCAGCATTGGTGACTTCCCACCAGTAGGAAGCCTCGCCCTTCAATAGCCACACCGCTAGTTGTACCTTTTGTCTATCTTCTACCTCAAAGATGATGAATAGGTCCTCCGTTTCTTTCAGCAAATTTCTAGCTGCCACGAAGGACTCAGTTCCATGGAAATCCCTTCCTCCCATAGCTTTAAAATCTTTACATATCTTAGCGAATGTGTTTCCCCGTGGAGGAGGTGGAGGAAAAGGTGCTTCTGCAGCTGGATGATTTCCTTCCGCTGGAGGAGGAGGAATGGTAGGACCTGGCTGAGTGGCCCTTGCTTCTAAGAAACGTCTAAACCAACCAGGTATGGGCACCCCTTCCGGCAAGTTAAGATCTTGGGACATGCTGAAACAAAAGGATAGATTCAAAACGAAGGATAGATTCAAAACGAAGGATAAGAGATAGTACCTACGGCTTTGGGGAGTGGACTTTGCCTTTTTAAAATAAAATAATAATTTTCTTTTAAAAATGCTTCTTTAAATTTCCTTTTTGAAAATAAATTTTCAAAACTTTTTATCTTATCTGGTAAACCTATGCTCTGATACCAAGTGAAACACCCCACCTCCGTTAGGGTCACTCTCAAAGGGAATGCCCTAATTTTGGTGGAGGTTTATAAGTACAAGTCACAGATATACAAGACAGATATAACATCACATATTTGTAAACAGCGGAAGAACAACAAATTTTATTTCATAAAGTCAAATAAGTGTTACAACAACATCTTTTCCAAAAACATAACATAACACTTCATAATCTGTCTTGAGTACATCATTTTTAAAGAAGCATAAATAAAACATAGATAAACTGCAAAAGCCCCATAGTGGATTGTCCAAAGCCATAGTTCAAAACAGGAAAGTCCAAGCAATACATTTCTCTTCTTCAAGCTGGATGCTGAGGTTGGTCAAGCTGCTGTGTTCCCTCCCTGAGGACCTGGGGGGGGGGGGGGGAAACGGAAGAAAGAAGACGAAAGAAAAGTAGAGTCAGACATAAAGCCTGAGTAAGTCTAGTACTACTTTGTCTATGAATAAAGAACTTGGTATGATAAGTAAAACAGGAAGTGGGCAACACTATGAACTTGGTTAAGTTATCTAGGGTCGAATATACTATCGTACCCCATGTTAATCTCTGAACCCATATAAACTAGTTTCCAATTTGCACCCCATAATCAGGGTGATGTGATCCATTCTACGATGATCGGCTCCTACTCGCATAGTTACATGTGTCTTACGGCCCCCCGATGTCTGTAGTTACCTATGCTGGTCCCACCATGGGGTGTATCAAGTCCCATAGTGGCAACCCGACACAACCTTAGAGTGCAAAGGTATGCTACTGGTGTCCAGTGCTTTATTTTTCTGCGCCGGAGTGCGTGCACGCCCGCACACCGTTAGAACCTACACTGCTACACCGCCGCCGTCGATTTGACCTCTTACAATCAGCCCAGTAATCGTGCCCCACCCTGCCTAGTTTCAGGGTATCCTGATACACCTTTTAGGGTTACTGCTGAAAAGGGTCCCCCGTTACTAGGTTTTCTATCTCTAGCCAACATGCTAAGTTGGTTAAGTGTTTCCTAACCTAACCCCACCAGTCCGTTTAGTTTAGCATGTTCCATTTTGATTAAGTCTTTAGTTCACTTAATCCTAACAATCCTGACTCAGCCTTAATTGTCTTATTAAGGCCCTGACCTCTCACATTAGACAGGTATTGTTGTGGCTGCCTGTTGCCGGTTGGTTCCGGGCAGTCTTACGCCACAACTCAGTCTAACCTCGGGTCCTTGCTGGGCTCCATGTTTAACCTCCCACATTGGATAGGTATTGTTGTGACTCCTGGACAGCCGGGCGGTTCCGGGCAGGTTTACATCACAACTCAATCCAACCTCGGGTTAAACACATCGTCTTTTCTACATTTACATATCTTGTCATTCTTCTTTATTTATATGTAAATATTTGCGGCCCATTATTAAGTTAATGGTGTAAAGCTTACACCAACCACGGGCCCAACCCATACTTGAATTTGGGCCCTTCTATTTTATATTTTCATTCATTAATTAATTTTAACCCAACGTTATTTTCCCCCGTTTTACACGTCCGTTTATATATTGGGATTAGCCTTTTAAAGCCCAATTTAGCCATGCGGAAAGGGGAGGCTTATGGCGTATACACAAAGAGGGGAAGGTGAGCGCATGAACTTGCATAAGGCGTTGGGAATACATAATAGAAACTGGTGTACTTGCACAGTGGTAACATAGGTGACATGAATCAAAGCATGTGAACTTGCATAGGTTTAACTACAACATGAACCTATATTCTTATTTAGGCATAATGTCAAACATAAGCATGGCTTAAATACTTCTAGCATAAACATGGCATATTGTCAAACATAAGCATGGCATAAAATACTTCTAGCATAGGCATGGCATATGGTCAAACATAAGCATGGCATAAATACTTCTAGCATAGGCATGGCATATTGTCAAACGTAAGCATGGCATAAAATACTTCTAGCATAGGCATGGCATATGGTCAAACATAAGCATGGCATAAATACTTCTAGCATGAACATAGCATAATTCAACTTAATCATGATTTAAGCCTAATCACATAACGATGGTATAAACATACTTATGCATAAATATTCCTAAACATGGTGTTTGCTTTAAACTTGCAAAAAGGGGATTTTTGAGTCCAACCTAGCCATGTCATCATATAATCCTTTAAAACAAGATAGACTTAATAACGGATTTCAATTATGCCAAATATCATTCCTAGCCATATTCATAAGTTTGCAAAAGCATGACTAATACATGGATTATGGTGTCAAAATTCCACATAGTTTCATATGAACTATAATAACCAAACTTGTTTCAATTACTTGCAAAATGATTTATGCACAAAAACATACATCATGACAACATAATAACAAAGCCCCAAACTTGCATAAATTCCACTCAACTACATACATGTAGTTTCAACATAGATTACATAATTTGCGCAATATTCCAAACGTATATTTGCATAGAACTACCGCATGTAGTTCTTTATAATGAATAACATAATTTTGCACAAACATGAATTACTTCCATTGCCACAATTCAAGCATACACATCAACACAGTTGTTTATTATACCAAAGTAATACTCTACTTACAATGGTTGCGGCGAATTCTCTAATTAAGAGATATGATTCCTTTGTTGAATTGATTAGCTTTAGGTTGCTTTGAATTGCTTTAGGCCTTAGAACTTTCTTCCTAATCCTCTCTTTAGTTGGCGGCTATTCTTTGTCGTTCCTCAGCAACATGGCGGCTATGTTCTTAATTTGAATGAATAGATTAGGGTTTAGTCTAGGGTTGTTTATATAGAGGTTAGGAATTGATTAGGACCCTTGATGTTGCTAGGTTAGATCATAGCCATTCATTAGGAAGAGAAACCAATAAAAACCCGCCACCTAGCCCTAATGACAAAGCAGACCACAGAAATTCGACCAAACACAGACCTGGCCAGCCAGGTTGACTGGGCTCGACCAGGTCGACACCCCTGTCGACAGGGCTGTCGACAGCCCTGTCGACATGGGTAGCCCAGGTCGACAGCCCAGTCGACCTGGGTGGCTAGGCGGGTGTTTTATCCGCCTGGCCCATTTGGCCCGATTATTTTATTATTTTATTCTGTTTGAATTTTAAATTTAATTCAAAACTTCCGAAGGCCATATCTTCTTCATACGGACTCCGTTTTTCGAAAACTCGGACTCTATTTCGCGTATTTTTCCGAGACGAACGCAATGGCGTATCCCGTTTCCCTTAGTTCTTTGATTTCAAATTAATTATACTTTAATTCATGAATTTCACAGTTATAGAATTTTCGGGGTGTTACAAAAGACTTGGTCGAGTCGAGGGAAGGGTGAAGGGAGGTCGAGGTGCGACGGAGGAGGCTCGAGGTCTCGATCCCGATGGGAGGTTTAGAAATTCGAACCTATAGAGGCTCGAATCTTCGAACCCTATTGGGTTCGTGATTCCGAGCCCTTGGGCTCGAGGCTTCGACCCCCTGGGGTTTTGAATCTTCAAACCACCAGGGCTCGAATTTTCGAACCCGAGGGGTTCGAAATATCGAGCCTCTGCGGTTCGAGATTTTGACCCCCAAGGGGTTCGAACCTTCGAGGTGCCGGGGCCCGGGTGTTTTTTGAAACTTCGTGCCCCGGGGCCTGGTAGAGTGCTGTGCCTTGGCCAGAATGTCGGCTTCCGCCACTTCGAACTTTGATTTCCTGACTGCCTATCCTCGGACTTATGCACTATTTGTTTGATTGTAAGAATGTATCATTATTGTCATTGATAAATGCGTGGATGGGAACTTAGAACCTTCACATTGGATAGAGCATATATCTGGACTGTGGCTGAACTGTAAAGATCTTTAACGTTTCTATGCGCTCTCTCATTCTTTGCATGACACTGCACACACACTTGTTAATCTTTATCAACACGAGGGGTACAAGTTATTTTACTACGATGTCTAACACTGGTACATTGAAGTATAGCGAGCCATGCAAACAAGATCATAGACTGGGAAACTTCTGGAAGCCAAGGCTTCCCCGCCATCGTCTAATTCTTCTGCTTCTACTTCTGACTCCACAGACAACACTAGCTCTGGAGGTAGCGAGCCTGAGACTAATGAAGGGTCGACTCCTTCTCAGACAGGGTGTTCGCCTGAGGTGTCGGAGCACGGGGGTCATATTGAGAGGTTACACTCTCCAATTGTATACTCCGAGATGGAAGACATAGATGTTATGGAGGGTAGTGAGCCGCCTGCCCCAGTGGCTCCTGACATGCTCCCCGATGCGGTCATCTTGGACAATCCTCCGGATTCAGTGCCATCGCGCTTGGATGTCGCGGCTGTTAGAAAGCTATCTTTGCGGTTTAATATCCCTAAGGAGGAGGCCCATGCCCCTGGATCGGGAGAAAGGGCTCACGCGCCGCCAGAAGGCTTTACTACTTGGAATCGACAAGCTTGCGTTGCGGGGTGCGTGCCCCCGGCCAATGATTTTATACGGGAAATGCTATTCTATTTCCGCCTTGCTCCCTCACAGCTGCATCCGAACTCTTATTCTTCGCTCTTGGGCACTTGTGTTCTCTTTCGCGAGTTTCTGCATCGGGATCCTACTGGAGATGACATTCGGTACCTTTTCCATTTCAAACGATCAACTGGCGCATCGTCTTCGCAATGGTTCTTGGAGGCGTCTTCAGCTACTAAATTTTTTGTCGGAAAGTGGCCCAGACCGTTGGTGATTAAGCAATGTTGGTCCTTTGTTCGCTGCCCTCTCGGATTTGCGAGGAGATGGATAGAGGGAAGTGAGAACTTTAATCTTCGCCTCCTTTTTCCACCAGTTACCGAGCTTTGTGACTCATTGTTTTTTATTGTGGTAGGGACTCCCGAGGCATCTACTGGCGACGAGTATCGGCCACGTCTCGATGCTTTGCGGGATATTCCTGAGGGGTCTCGTATGACGGATTCTGTAGTAGATCAGGATCGCCTCCGGCATGCTGGATTGCTTCCGGCCGACCGGGCCATAATTAGGCCTACAGTGGCGAGTAGTGTACCTAAGCGGAAAGCAGTGGAAGGCCTTGCTGCCCCCTTTAAAGATGGCGCCTGGCGAGCTCAGGCCTAAAAAGGTCGTTAAGTTTCAGGAGGGCGTTAGTGGTGACCAGGATGGTAGTGCAGAGGCGGTTGCTCGGGACGAGGGACTTATTGATGCTCCTACCCTGCTCCCGATGGGAGGTGCGGGGGAAGAAGCGTTGGCTAGTCCTCACTCTCCTGCAACCTCTCTAGAAGCTACCGCCTCCCTTGAGAGAGTAGATCAGTTCGCTGGTCTGGATGCGGTTCCCGTAGACTTGTCTTTGTGGCCGAGCGCAGCTAGTATGTAGGATATAGCTCGTGCCACGGAAGGACTAACTCCTTCAACTGAGGGACAATCTGGTCTGTTGAGAGAGCACTTAGGACACACACTTATACACACTAGACTGCATAAAAGAGCGCTTGCACGTGCTGCTCGACTGACTTTGCGTTGTTCCTTCGACAGGTGATATGGCTAGAGGAAGCGGGGGGCGAGGACGTGGAGACCGCAACCGTCCCGAGAGTGCTTTTATTGGCTCCTTCAGGAGGGGAGCTAGCCTGTATGGCGATGTCCCACCACCATGAGGTCATGGTAGCGGGAGTCGTCACCAAGATAGGTACTCATCTTCTATGACTCTTCCTCCTCCTCCTCCAATTCGAGTGTCCAGTGGGGGTTCGAAGCTTCATCTAGGAGGGTCGGGACGTACGTCGTTAGCGACTCCGTCCATCACCGTCCTGCCAGCTCCTATTCAGACAACCAAGGGGAAAAGG
This sequence comes from Allium sativum, assembly GCA_030737875.1. NCBI lineage: Eukaryota > Viridiplantae > Streptophyta > Magnoliopsida > Asparagales > Amaryllidaceae > Allium > Allium sativum. The sequence continues at coordinate 396,002,154 of CM060910.1, forward strand.
GCACCGTTTGACCCGCCAAGGCCGAGTAGGGTAGAGACGGAAGACTTGACCGAATCCCAAGTTCAAGAGCTTTCCCCGGAGGAGAAGAAAGCGTTTTTGACGCATCATTTCCCTCGACTCTATTTTGACGAGCTGCCATCTCTCCCGGATCTTTGTCCGCCTCCCAATAGGACCTCTGGAGAGATATGGAATCATGTGAAAGCCGCGTATCACCAGGTCAACGAGCTCACCCAATACTCCCATCATTTATCAGATCTGGTCAGGGTGAAGAACTTGCATCTTTTGGATCAGCAAATAGTCATTGATGCCGAGAAGACTTCCGTCACCAACCTGAATACCGAAATTGGTGGGTTTTCCTCTTTCCTTTTTTATGTTTGTTGGGGGTCATTTGCTCTCGTTCCTTTAAATACCGACTCATGAAGTTCGTGGATTTTCAGCCGAGTTGAAGCAGGGGTATGAGACACTCAAACAGGAGGCGGATAATTCTCGCTCCATGTTTACAGAGACCATAGCTGACTTGACCACCCAGAACATGACTCTGAAGAAGGAGAAGGCTGATGTGGATCAATTCTGCGTCGAGTTGGAGAGGGAAAACGCCAAAATCTTCCTGCTTCAGGAAGATAATAAGGATTTGCAAGCTGAGAACGATCGCCTAAGGAGGGAGCTTGAGGCAGTGAGGAAAGCGAAAGAGGATGCGGAAGCCAGCAATCGAGATGTGTTGGGCACCGTTGAGGGGTCGGAAGCTGAGCGCCTGAGAGAGGTGGAGCAACTGAAAAGCGAGCTAGCGAATGCAAATTTCCGGGCGTATTCGACTGTGGAGGAGGATGTCAAGAACATGCTGGTAAAAGCCCTAAGGTTCTGTGGAATCTCTTGGATGGATGACTATTCTCGCGAGCTGGCTCGGACCTGGGAAAGGCTGGTCCCATATGAGGCCTTCATGCGTGGAGTGGAAGTTGGGACCTTGGACGAGCGACAACTTATAACTGACCTCTTCACCATGGAAGAATGTGCAAAATTGGAGGAGGGTAGGAAATTGCTGCTCGAGGACGCGGAGAAAGAAAGGATGGAGAGGCTCGCCGCCGAAAAGGGAAAGTTTGTTGTGCCGGGAAGTGTTGTTATAGCGGTAGATCTTGCAGAGGCAAGTTCTTCTCGACCCTCAGTTCCTGGGTCGGTCACTGCGACTGACCTGGCTGCTTCGACCCAAGTTCCCACCGGGCATGATATTGAGCATTCTGACCTAGGAGGTACTGAGCTCCTGCTGCCTACCGTGCCGGAAGTTCCTTCGGCTCTTTCCGCGCCACCCTTGGTTGGAGGTAACCTCTCTTTGCAATTCATCCTAGAGGATGATGTGATCACCGAATTTGAGGATCAACAGATCATGTTTTTATTGTGTAGCCCCTTTTGGAGTAACTTCAGCATTGGACCCTACCCCCGTGGATCCCCAAACAACTGAATCTGGGCAAGGACTTGGGGGGACTCACATTGGAGAAAGGGGAGATCAACTTGGCACTTTGTCGGGGATTAGACTAACTCCCAGCGTTTATTAAGGCCTCCTTGACGATGATGGAAAGGAGGTAGATGGGCAGAGTGCGACTGCTCGAGGTTCGATGGAAGAAAGGATGAGGCCGGATGATACTCCTAGGCAGAAGATTGTTGCAAAGGTCGCGGAGGATGCCGCGGAGAGGGCTGCTGGGGCTGTTGCCCAAGGGTAGACTGATGAGGAGGCTGAGAAGAAAAGGCTAGCTCGTGAGGCTCAAAAGAAACGGGAGGATGAGGGTGCCCAACGAAGGGCCATTGAAGCCCGTGAGAAAACCGGGGCTGGCGATTCTGCGCATAAGTCCCAGAAGCTCGTCAATCGTCAAGCCGCTAAAAAGGCCAAGGAGAAAGTCAAGCAGGATAAGAAAAAGACTCCGGAGGCAAGCGCAGCGGTGATCAGTCTTCCTGTTGGAGGTGCCCGCTTCTTGTGCCGCCAGTTGCCCCCGCTGATGTTACTGAGATCCCTAGTGGTGACAAGGCAGGCGAGAGGCGTCTCTCAACTTCTCACGGGTCGACCGCTTCCAAAGGGAGCCCAAGTGGGAAAGGAGGGTCTAGCAAGAGGAGGCCCGGCTCCACGGACGAACCATCGAGTGCAGAATCTGCAAAGAAGAAGCACAAAGACACGAGGAGGAAGCATGATTAGCAATAGTCGCATAGTTATGAATTTAGGGCTCATTTTGGTAGTGTAGGCCGATAGTTTACGCGAGTTCGGCCCTCGCTTTTGGTTTTTCAAGGCATGGTGTGGTTCTCATGTACACCCTGCCATTAGAAGGAAAAGATATTAGTAGTGTAGTGAGTTGTAATGTGTGTGTTGTAATAAAAAGTGAATTAGTAAAGATCGCATTTTGTGTTAACTGTTCGGATGTTCCCCCCATGTTTTCGGGCGTCCCGTACTTGCATAGGCATACTTATCGTTACATTTAAAGAAAAATCGATTGTGAGTGTTCTGCCCCAGGTTGGTGATTCCAGGGGGTGTGATTGAGTGTCGTGCTCTGGGTTGTAGTTCCATAGGGGTTTAAGACAGTGCGCAGGCTTCTAGTAAGTCTCCCTCAGCTCAGGAGACCTGTAGTTTGCGAAGCCCGGCTAGAGAGCCTGCTGTTTTTTCTTGGGTTGCCCGGTATTAAACTCAAGAGTAGCGGAGGCGCATAACGTCGCGTTATGCGGTTCGTCTGATGTAGGCTCTCCCGTCGTTTATCGGGTTGGGGCGAGCCTGAGGGCGTCGTCGTTCGCTTGGAAAGAGCAGCCCGAATCATCAGCTCGTAAGGTCCGATCATGGCCGTGGGCTACCCCTCAGCCTTGAGAGCTTTCGGGATGTGACGATTTAAGGGTCGGTATTGGTGCTGCGCCAAAGTCAAACTGACACCCGTAGCTCAGGGGGAGTTCGTGTTGCCCCGTCAAGCTGTTGGGTGGTTGAACGATTTATCCTTGGCCTTGATTTTAGGTCAAGGTTTGAGTCAAAGGTTATTTATACTCGGTCGCGCCCGGGTTGGCGACTCGAATAGCGTGGTCGGGTCCCGTGTTTGGGATGCCGGTCGTTGCCAATGTGGTTAGGCTGCGGTATTGATCCGCGGTTGAGATGGCGATGCCGACCCCCATGTTGGGAGTTGGTATGGCGGTGTATAAAATCTAGCTGTCAGGGTTAGCTAATTATGTTGCGTGAGGAGTGAACACAGAGTGGGGAGACAGAAAGATGAACATCATTTCCATTAATAACTTTTGGCATGAATAGCCTTTACAATGCCTTGAACCATTACAAAACAAAACATCGTTGGAAAGCGTAAACAACCATATGCTAAGTTATGTGAAGTAACGACGGAGATGTTCACTGTTCCAAGCCCTTGGTAGTTCAGCTCCATCCACGGTGGCAAGCTTGAAAGTTCCATTGCTGAGTCTTCGCAGAATGGAGTACGGCCCTTCCCAGCGAGGAGCGAGTCCCGTTGGCGGAGGGAAGACCTATTTCAGGACGAGGTCGCCGATGTTGAGGTCCTTGTGGCGGACTCAAGAGTTGAAATACCGAGCGACTCGTTGTCGTTGTGCAACGGCACGTAGGTCGGCTTCGTTTCTTTTTTCTTCTAGCAAGTCGAGTGACCCCAGAAGCAAGTCCTGATTCGTCTTTGGATCGAAGTAGGTGACACGATGAGACTGAAGCTCGAGCTCGATGGGGATGACGACTTCGGACCCGTAAGAAAGGGTGAAGGGCGTGTGCCCAGTTGTTTTCTTGTGAGTTGTTCGGTAGGCCCACAGGGCTAGAGGAGGTTCGTCTGCCCACATGCCCCCGGCCTTCTCGAGGCGCTTCTTGATGATGGATTTGATGACTTTGTTGACCGCTTCGACCTTTTCGTTGGCCTGGGGGTGAGCTAGGGCCGAGAACCTTTTTTCGATGTTGTGCCGCTGACAGAAGGATTTGAATTCGGCACTCTCGAATTGAGTGTCGTTGTCTGAGATGATGGCTTGAGGGACTCCATATCGAGTGATGATGTTGCGCACCACGAAGTTGATCATCTTCTTGGTGGTGATAGTGGCGAGGGCTTCGGCCTCCACCCATTTGGTAAAATAATCTACTGCTACGACAGCGTATCGTGCCCCGCCTCTGGCCATGGGAAGAGTTCCAATGATGTCGATTCCCCACATGGCGAATGGCCATGAGCTGGTCATCTGTGTCTGTTCCGTCGGCGGGGCTCTTGGGATCTTAGAGAAGCGTTGGCATTTGTCGCACTTGCGAGCATAGTCTATGGCGTCTTGGTCGAGCGTGGGCCAGTAGTAACCATGTCGGAGTATCTTCCTGGCCAGTGTTTGCCCCCCTTTGTGGTATCCGTATTCGCCTTCATGCACGCTAGTGAGAATTCTTTGGGCATCGTCATGGGCCACACACCTAAGTAAGGGGACGGAGAAGCCTCTTCGATATAATATCCCGTCTACGAGAAGGTAGCGGGCTGACTGGCGGGTGAGCGCTCGCCGTTCTTTGCGGCTCTCTGGGAGGGTCCCATGTCGTAGGTAGCTCTCGATTGGCATCATCCATGATTCTAATTCTGGTTCGGCAGTCATGGCCGTGCTGGTTTGAATTGGCTTGATACTGGGGGAGTTGAGTACTTCGACGAGGGCGAATCCCAAAAGTTGTGGGTCTTCAGAACTCGCCAGTCTGGCCAATGAATCTGCTTTTTCGTTTTGCTCTCGTGGAATGTGAGTGATAGTGAAGTGGTCAAAGTGGGTGAGCAGTTTCTGAACTTGAGTTAGGTACAGAGCGAGCCTTTCAGCCTTTGTTTGGTACTCGTCTATCACTTGGCGTACGACGAGTTGCGAGTCGGAGAAGATTTGGATAGTTCTCAGCTTGAGCTTGATCGCGATTCTCAGCCCGGCTAACAATGCCTCATATTCCGCATCGTTACTGGTAACAGAGAAATTCAGCTTTAATGCATAGTGTATTGAGCATCCCTCGGGTGTGATGAGTACGATACCGGCTCCTGAGCACTTGATGTTGGAGGATTCGTCTACGAACAACTTCCACACGTTGTCGGGGGTTTCAGCGTCTTCTGTAGAGGTTCCCTCGGGAGCCGTGAATTCTACTATGAAGTCGGCAAGGGCTTGCGCGAGGATGGCTTGGCGGGGAATGAATGTTATCTCGAACTGGCTTAGTTCCATACTCCACTTCAGCAGTCGGCCGGATGCCTCAGGTCGTTGCAGGACTGGACGCAGCGGTTGGTCGGTGTAGACTTTTATGGGATGAGCCTGGAAATACGGCCAGAGCTTCCGGGAGGAGATTAGTAAGCAGAATGCCAGTTTTTCGAGCTTCAGGTAGTTCTTCTCTGCCCCTGTCAGTCATTTGCTTATGTAGTAGACGGGTCGTTGGATGCGATCCTCGAGTCGTATTAACGCCGAGCTGATTCCCTGTGGAGAAACAGCCAAGTAAACGTATAAGTCCTCGTGGTCTATAGGCTTAAATAAGATGGATGGTCGCTTTAAGTGATTCAAGAGTTCCTTGAATGCGGAAATTCATTCAGGAGTCCACTTGAAATTGCGTTTCCCTTTTCGAAGTAAATAAAAGAAAGGAATGCACTTGTCGGTGGCCTTAGAGATGAATCGACTTAAAGCGGCGACCTTCCTGTTCAAACTTTGAACATCCTTGATGTTCTCGGGGATTCGGATATCCTGAATGGCCTGGATTTTCTTGGGGTTAGCTTCGATGACCCGGGCATTGATGATGAAACCTAGAAACTTTCTTGAGGCGATGCCAAAGGAACATTTTAGAGGATCGAGTTTCAAGTCGTGTTGGCGTAGGACATCGAACATTGCGGAGAGGTCATGGACGTGACTGCTAGACACTTTGGATTTAACTAGCATGTCGTCCACGTACACCTCCGTGGATTTCCCGATTTGATTTTTGAAGAGTCTATTAACCATCCGTTGATATGTAGCACTGGCATTCTTGAGGCCGAAAGGCATGACGCGATAGCAGTAATGTCCGCGGTCGGTTATGAAGGAGGTATGATCCTGGTCACGGAGATCCATCGGGATCTGGTTGTAACCGGAGTAGGCGTCCATGAAAGATAGTATTTGGTATCCGGCGGTTGAGTCGACTAGCTGGTCGATCTTGGGGAGCGGGAAGCTGTCCTTCGGGTAAGCTTTGTTCAAATCAGAGAAATCGATGCACGTCCGCCATTAACCATTGGCCTTCTTGACCAGAACCGGATTGGAGACCCACTCGAGGTAGTAGGCTTCGTGGATGAAGTTGTTGCTTAGCAGGCGATCACCCTCTTCTTCGAGTGCCTTGGACCTCTCGGGCCCCAAGAAGCGGCGCTTCTGCTTGACTGGATGGATTTTAAGATCTATGCCCAAAGAGTGGAAAGCAATTGCGGGGTCTATGCCCTTCATATTGGAATGAGTCCATGCAAATATGTCTAAGTTGCCTTTCAAGAAATCCACGAGGTCATCTTTGATGGCTAGGTGCAGGTGCGATCCTATCTTCAGTACTCGTGTGGGTCATCGGGGGTAACGGGTACATCCATCGTGTGCTCGACTGGAGTCGGTCTCTCATACTCGGGCTCTTCGTCTTTCCTTGGGTCAAGATCGTCGGAAAGACAGGAGTGGCGCCTGAGCCAGGGCCCAGATGCTGCTGATTGAGATGTTGAGGCGGTCTTGGCACAAAAGGTGGCAGGTACTGCTTTACCCTTGTCCCTATTACGCGCATTTTTCCATTCTATCGCGTAACATTCCCTGGCACTGACTTGGTCACCTCTGACTGTTGCGATCCTGTTTTCTATTAGAAATTTCATTAGGAGAGACCATGGTGATAAGCAGACGCGGAATTCCGTTAGGAAGGGGCGTCCGAGGAAGGCGTTGTATGATGATGCAATGTCGATAACCACGAAGGTGAGGATTCAGACTCGGCTTCGATCCCCCGTGCCAAGTTCAACGGGCATGTCGATGACTCCCACTGGACAGCTGGATGCCCCATTAAAGCCGTGAATCGTGGAGCGGCATGGTTTGAGGTCTTTTGCTTCTAACTTCATCTGATCGCAAGCGGCTTTGAAGATGATGTTGACCGAGCTTCCCGAATCAACCAATATCTTTCGGACGGTTGCAGCGCCAATTTGAGCCGTTATGACCAAAGGATCGGTGGTCAGGATTTCAATTCCTGTGGACTCCCTTTCGTGGAAAATGATGTCGTCCCACATGGTTTTCCGGAGCTTGGCCGGGGTGAATTCATTGGGAGCGGAGCAAGACTCGTAGGTTGCATGTTTAATGGAACCCACATATTCCTCCATCTTTCGAAAGTTGTCATGCGTGGGGCTCGGTCCACCATATATAGTATTGATCATGATCCCGCGCCTTGCGTTAGACGGTCCAGGGGCCATCTTGGCGGCCGTTTGAGGAGTTGGCGCTGAAGGTTTCGGATTGGCTCCGGGTGGAAAAGGCTCTTGAACATATCGTTCGAGCCGCTTGTCGCGGATGAGTTTTTCAATTGCATCTCGAAGTTGTCGACATTCATTTGTGTTATGTCCGTACATGTCGTGATATCGGCAGTATCTCCCCGAATTCTTCTCGGAGTCGGTCGACTCCCTTGTGAGGGGTTTCGGATATGGCAAAGTGTTGCATGTTCCCAAGTATATAGTCTCCGAATTTTCATTTAACGGGGTATATGTCTTGTAAGCACGGTAGGGGCTGGGCCTCCTTGGCTCTGTTTGGACCTGATTGTTGCCCTGGCCGCCTTGTCCCCCGTTGCTTGGTCTCTATCTGGGGGGTCCTGCCCCCGTGTTCGGATTGGGGGGTCCTCCTGCTTCTTGAAGCCGAGGCCGGTTGTTTGCGGTGTCAGTTCGAGGGTTGGTGGGGCGGCTGGCGTCGGAGACGCAGTTCCACCTTGCTTCTTCTTGGCATAAGAACTGCCCCACTTTCTCATAGAAAGCATCGAGGCTCTTCGGTTGCTTTCGGTCAATCCATGCCCCGAATTCGGAAGTAGGAAGGACTCCTTTAGCTAGCTGGAAGAGTATGGTGCGCGGATCCGGATCCTCGACTTCGGCGAAGGCGATGTTGAACCGGGAAAGGTAGCGTTTAAGTGATTCCGTAGGTCCTTGGTATAAGTTGGAAAGAGTAAGGGCGTTCTTCGGAGTCGGAATGTGCATTCTGAACTGTTTGACCAACTGTGTCGCTAATTGGCCGAAGTTGTTGATGGAATTAAGCGGGAGGCGAGAGAACCATAATAGAGCGGTCCCCGACAAGAAGACCGGAAAGCATTTGCATTTGACTAGATCATCGCCTCTGCTTGAGTCCGTTTGCCACTCATAGCGGTTTAAGAAAGCACAAGGGTCAGCGGTGCCGTCGTAGAGTGGCATCTGAGGCATGCTAAAGTGTCGCGGCCTTTCAGCTTCATTAACTCTTCGAGTGAAAGGGTTGCGCCTAATGTGCACTTCCCATGAATCATGCACATTTCCTCGCATCTCCCTCATGATCCTTCGGACCATGTTGGGAAGGTAGGTCAAATGAGGGTCTGCCATTGGGACCCATGGGTTTTGGCGAGGTTCCGGAGTTCTGGCACGAGGGAGTCCTCTAGGATGGACGTCTTCATCGTCTTCTTCCATGTCCTCGACATCTATAATGGGTGCCTGATGCGCGTGATGATGTGGGGCGGGGTCATGTGGATCCGGTTCTGGAAAAGCATGGGCCGCCTGAATGGTGGGTTCATTGTCTCGGCGGGCGACCGCTGGGTCTTGTCGAGGAGGAGGTTGGTTAGTAGGAGCGGGTCCTTCATTGATGACTATGCGAGAACGATCCCGAGGTTGGGCGTCCTTGCCATAGGTAATTGTGGTCCAGTCGTCGTTGCCATTGGCGTATCCATTGCCATTGTCGAGGGCATTAGTTCGGACGGCGACGTTGTTGTTGATGAGACTAAATCTTCTTCTTTGGTATGGGCCCCTTGACTCGGAAGAGGAAGTTTCCGATGTTGGTGGCCGAGGTCGAGCATTGTTCCGAGCTAGTTGTAGTCGAGCGACGACGCGCTGACTTTCGTTAAGTTGGCGCATAAGGTCGATGTTATTCCTTAGCGCTTGATTGAGCTCGACGGCTGTATTCTCATATTTTTTACTAAGCGTACGGATTTGCGCTTGTGTTGCAGGCGCTTCGGGGTCCACAATAGGAGGTTCAGTTTCATTAGTGGCCAGGATGTCTGCTAGTTGAGGTTGTTGAGATGTACCGGACTCGGCTGCGGCTGAAGAGCCGATCATTGCGTTCTTTGACTTCTTTACCATTGTACGCGGACTTGATAGCAGATTAAGCAAGGAACCTTAAGCTTGACGAAGTCGAGATGGTAATGTGCAAGAAAGACGCAATATCCGAGTTTTCTCAGAGAAAGCACCAAATGTTGACGGCAAAAAATGTCGTAAACACCAAAGATTCCAATTACTAGGAATTACAAATATGGTCGCACAGACAAGAACATAAATAGAACATAAGCAGTAAATAACACAAGAGATTTATAGTGGTTCGGCTTCAGTAAGGGCCTACGTCCACTTTGAAGAGTCGTTGGAATATTATTAATCACTTGGAAGAAATTAAAAGGTTGAGACTATCTCATGATATCTCATTACATTAATGCTTCATGATATACGATGTCATAATTATCATATATTGAATAATAAGGAAAAAGACAATCTTGTCCTTCTTCTTCCTCAAAGAGGAGGTGCCATTAATGAAGCTTTATGGAGGTTTCCAAGCTCAAGAATTCTCCCTCTTTGAAGTGTGAGGCCATGGGGTATTTATAGGAAGTGGTTAGGTAGGTAGAAATGGGGACCATCTTCCAGAAATTCGTGCCTCCTGCAATTGGCCTTCGGAAATTCGCACCTGGGCGAGGTGCGAAATTTCGCACCTAATAGGTGCGAAATTTCGCACCTGCCAAGTATGAAATTTCGCGCCTGGCAGGTACGAATTTTTGCACCTGGTAGGAGTGAAATTTCAGACCTGCCAGGTACGAAATTTCGCACCTGGTGGGTGCGAAATTTCGCACCCGGCTGGGTGCGAAGAGGATTTTGATGACAGGATTTATTAAGGCTAGTTGACTCCGTCGGCGCGGCGTTGTGGCGGCGAAGGTGCGAGGTTCTTGCCGGCGGGATCTTTCTTCGGTCCTTGCCCCTGCACTTCCTGAGTTTTGCCCTTGGCCCTGGCTTCACGCGATGGTTGAGTAGAGTGTGTCTTGAGTACTTTTGGTGACCGGACCAAAAGGTCGGTTAACAAATACCCCCTAGTTTTGCATTCAAGGGGTTAGCTCATTCACACTCTTCCTACACTTTGGCTTACGGGGTTGAAGCTCTCAAGCATCATTAATGGATGTCTTCATCATCTCCATGGATTTTGGACTTCAAAAAGTTGCACCAACGTTTCCTTTCAACATTTTGATGTCTACCATGAACTTTTTTTTACTATTTTGGACTGTTTTGGATATCATTAGAACTTCTTGGACATTGAAGCTACTTTTTGGATATTGCTTCATACTTTGGCTCAACGAAGAAGAAGAATGGCATTTTGGTCAAAGTTTAGAATTAATAAACATTTGTTGGTCTATTACACTACTTTGTGCAACTTTTGTAATCAACTATTATATGATGAATGATTACTATAAAGCTGACGTAGGCGTTAGTGTCAAACCACTATAAAAGCTGTGTTCTCCATACACTTCATTACTTTGGATTTGGAATATCGTTTTCTTGCAAACGTACACTCGGGCGTTGGCGTGCGCAAATAGCGACGATTCCTCACGTCAACATGGACTTAGACGTAAAAGTTATTATAATAGGAATAAAAATGAACATATAAGTAAGTTTGAGTTTAAAATGTGCAAAAAAGGCGTAAGCCTAAATACGAGAAAATTTATAGTAACTGTTAGGGGTCGGCATTTATTACTATTAACTAACTTGAACCGATTCAACTGACCTTAACAGATTCATATTAACCAACAAATTTGATTAACCGAACGTTTGGTTAGCCGATCGACGTTAACCGATCGATGTTAACTGACCAAATTACTGTAACTGTATAACATACATCGGTTAGCCGTTAACCGAAAATAACATACATATGTCGAGAAACAATGATACAGACATGCAAACACATGCATACACACACATATAGTAACGACCTGGGTTTTAGCCATTTAAATTTGTTTTAAATGTTGAATTGGAAATATAAATGGATTTTTATATAGAGTTCATCGATTTAATAAGCGGAATATGATTTAATTTTGAATATATCAATACGTAAATGAGAAATAATCTAATTCTAAGTTAAAAATGAATCGAAAACGATTCTAACAATTAATATAAAATCGATTTGAATATATACGATGATAATAATTTATTACCAATGAATTTTATTATTTTGAAATCAGTTTATATTTTATCAATTCAATTTAACCTATGAAAATACACATCTTTCAAACAACCTCAGATTCAGCGTAAACAATTTTATAAAATTCGTAATGGTTAATTATTATAAGATTTCATTTTCTTATCAATCAGAGTTGTGTGATCGTGCCGATATAAACATGTACCAATTAACCATTTGAAATTAAAATAGTGTTTTGCAAACAACCTCGGATTTTGAAGAAACCAGTTCATCGAGTTTGGAATATTGAAATATAACAGGATATCAAATTTTGTGGCAATCAGATTTAGTATGTAGTCATGCGAGTTTAAATCGCTCGATGATATTTTACTGAATTAAATATTGAAATATTTCTACTATAAGTAATCCTAAGCTTCCCTAAACCTAACTCATCCTTCAGCCACCACCTTCAATAACCAAATCCTATAGCCGAAAATAAATTGATCAATCCAAGCCTTTTCAGTAGAAACCCCCAATAGCAAAGTTATGCGTGATAGGAAAGGCTTCTCATCAGTGGTTCTTGATCGATGATCGATAGCCTAAGGAGGAGAGGATCTGATTTTGAAGTCACGAAGTTCATCACCTTTTTTCGGTGTTTTGGGTCGTCAATGGGAGATGGTTCAACTAAGAAAGTGAAGAGGAGGTCCCGGTGAAGGCACAACCGGAGTTTGGTGGCTTTTGTTGGCCTGAAGTGGTCGCAAGATGTACGGAGATGGGCTTGTTTCGTTCTTTGTTGATGGAGCCACCTAGATCAAGTTTCATGTGGAAGTCTCTGAAGGGCAAAGGAAGAAGGGAGGAAGGCCTTTCAACCGATGGTCTTCGAAGGCCAAAGCGTGGCCTGTGGTGGTCGTGAAATGTGGATGACCAAATAATGTTTGTGTCCATTTTCTGGTGGTTTTTTGAACCGAGGGTGGTTGGCGCTGAGGTCGTGGGTAGCTAGCGACGCGTACGAGCTGGATTGGAGTGATTCAAAGCTAATTGGATTTTTATATAATTTAAAATGCTTGTTTCAAATTATATAAGTTGATGCGAAATCGTCAATCGAAAATGAAAAGTGAGTTGACTCTCACGCTTTCTGAAATACTATGATGTGATTAAATTCATATACTAATATTTAACATCGTTAGTATAAATTGTGTGTTCATATGTTTTGGATGATTATTGCTTGTTTGATGATTGTCGATATTTATATTTCTGCATTCTTAAATGAATTAGAATAGAATTTTATTCTTATGCATATATAAATGATATTATGAGCTGTGATGCAGGAAAAATAGGTTGGAGGAATCTAACGAGATTTCTCAAATATTTTAGATGTTACTTGGTTTCATATTATTCATATATGAACTGTTTAACATAAGTAACATTAAATTTATTTGGATGTTTATTGTTGAATTGAAATTCGACATTGATGTGTTATTAATCAATAAACAGTATTGATTAAGGGATTTGCAGCAGATGGCATAAAATCCTTCTTTTTAAGATGTTGACTCGCTATCATGCGAATTGACAAAGTTGAAGTTATAAATTTTATTTTTATAACTAAAGCATGGTTTTCAGTTTTATTTATATAAGTTATATAAAATAAAAGTTTTACAAATAAATAGATATTTATAATTGGGTTTTTGTAAAGTATTATAAAATGATTTATATAATAAAAATTCCTGTATTGTAATAATTTCGATAAGCAAGTAAGTCAAAAATTAAACTAAGGGTTAATAGCTTGGAATAATTGTTTTTAAGAAACAATTAAGTGAAATTATGATAAATTAATTATATTATTAATTAATTTAAGAGGAAGGATGTAACACCCCGTAAAATTCATAAGTATTAATAATAAATAAATAAATAAAAAGCAATTAAATAGTATGGATGGAAAATGAGATTTTGCAGCTTTAGGAATTTGGCTACGACATTCTTTTATTTGGATTCATTGCGAAATTTTGAATCGTTTTCATATATAATATGCTGAAAACGGTCAATGTATGAAGAAGTTATGAACAAATGAATATGGACCATAAACGCAGAATATATATATATATATAATTAAGTGGATAATATATATATGTGTCCAACATAAATTCAAAATAAAGAGGGAGAATTCAAAATTTAAATTGAAGATAAGACCAGGAGGGCAATGTATATTGCATATATGGAATACGATTAAGAGATTAAAGAACATATAAAATAAAATAAACAACTCAGCAAAGCAATCTTATTGGGCGTTCCAGCCCCGAAGGGGTCGACCCTCCCCCCTCTTAAGGGGTATCGACCGACGGTCGACCGCTCGATGGTTGGACAACCCAATAAAGCTAGATGGTTACATTTTTTTCTAAGAGGATATTTATAAATTAAAGGCTTGGACTAATTCTAATTAATCTGACGGTCTATGCTCACACAGGCAACTATATATAGCCCCTCCTATTACACTATGAAACCCTAATCATTCTCTATCCCTGCCTTCATGTTGCCCTCCACCATTGCTAAATTCCAAAGAAAAATAAAAGAATAAAGTTAAGGTTTTCTTCTATTTCTCCAATTCTATTCTTAACATCTTCCTATTCTAATTTATATAAGTTTAATATTTTGGAATTTGGCATAAACATATATATATATATATGTATGTATATATATATATATCATATTCCAATTCATGTCTCTTATATATATTATTAGGAGGATTATTGGAGCACGTTTGAATGTAAAAGATTAAAGCACGGATCTTGTTCTACTGTAGTATTCTCTTTGTTCTACATAGATCTATGAGTGGAATCTAGTTTACTTAAGGCAGATTCATGTTTTTATTAGATTATCATGTTGAAAGATATGCCTAGGAGGATTTGGAAATTCGATAATATAAACATTTAAAACCCCCAAATCCTTTATCTTGTAATTGCGTATGAATTGCCATGATTAATTGGGTTTTGTGGATTTTTGGTTTTGATATTGGATTAAAGATGAAATTGGGGTGTGGCTACTATTATTCCTATTTTATGTAATTCACCTTTAATTATCATTTGATCGCAACCTAAAAAGGTTTGGATTTGATTGTTTTCATGATTTGAATTGTGTTTGGATCCTATTTTGGATCTAAACGCATTCACAATTGAAATAGGTCAAATGTAAACATTTTTATGTGCATAACACCAAAAAGGGGTGAACTGGATAAAATATGAATTATAAACATACATATATAAGTGTATGTAATACTCTATTTTTAATTCGGTATTGAAATCATTTCTACATGCCTAGGATGTAAGTTGAAATTGAATATTTGTATATTTTCCATCCACTGTTATTTGTTATCTTGTCATTATGTCATCATGCCTATGTTGTAGCGGTAAAAGTATGGAAGTATAGAAAACCTAACTTTATATGCCTTGATTTGGATAAAAGTTGACAATTGCCACCTCGTTAGAACGTTTCACCGTTTGTACGAATATTTACGTTATTTAGGCGTTATTATTATTATACTTATATAAACGTAATTAACGTTGTATCAGCGTAATAAATGCGGTTAGGTTAGATACAAATTTGAAATGTCCCCATAATAAATATATAATTGATTGCTTGTGTGTGCATATATAGAATGGCTTTATATATATTAATAGTGATACTAGACACGAGGTTAATTGCCATTTGTGGTAGAAGTGCCCGGAACCGACCGGCAAATCCAGCAACCAAAAGTGGGTCCTAGTAATGTGAGATGTCTAGGTGACATGGGTCATTCAAAAACTTAGCATACTAGACACGAGGTTAAACCAACTTGTAGTAGAAGTCTACCCGGAACCGACCGACATATCTAGCATCTACAGGTACACGGTTTAATGTGAGAGGTCTAGTGTGTGTGTGCGCATATATATATATATATATGTCTATCGTGTGAAAATATGCAGGTTTACTATGCCTTGAGAAGGTCTTAAGTGGTTGACTCGCTTTTTATCTAGTTTGGGTCTTAAGCGGTTAGGACTAGGATCCCTCCGAAGGTTTATTCCTTGTAAAGGAACCAAAGTCATGGGACCCACCCTTATTAGATTTGAAGTAAGTCTTTGGGTCCTCCTCTAAAAGTGGTTAGGCATAGAACAAAAACGGAGTAGGGTAGTTCACGGGGATGTCCACTTCTTCTAGAAGCTTGTAAGGGCTCAACTGGGGACAGACTGGTAATTGAAAGATAAGTGGCCATTGCATGCTCACCAACTGTCTATGGGAAGTCTTAAGCGACATTGGTGTCCTACCGGGTAATATCAGTTAAGTAGTAACATTCGCAATACTACTTCTCATATTACAAATGAGAGTATAGACTTAAGAACGTTAACCCATTAAGACAGGGTCTTAAAAGGGCTAGGGGTCCGCCTCGGGGTTATAAGAGATCATAAGAATCTCACCTTTCATAGGGCCATAAGTGACTGAGAATGCCAGCTCGTTTGGGTCTTTACCCTAAAAACACTAATGGGAGATTGACTTGGATATCCACCCCGTTGGTTAGAAACTTGGTTTTTGTTGTGTGCTACGTAGACATACCTTGACATATGTAACCTGCTAAAAATATTAGGTATGGACATTAAGTAACACTATATTTCAGCCACACAGAACTTTATGTTTTGACCCCTCTCCTCAACATATCCAACATGTCAGTAGATGGGGTAAAGCCATGGACGAATTCATGATTGAAGCTGATGAAGAAAACGATGTTGTTATGCTATTATTAGTAGTTATTGCTATACCTCTTTTGGAAACTTGTGAGAATGAACTATTTGATGTACCCATTGAACAGATGTAACTATGACAGTTGTATTTCTGTAATTTTTAAATAAATGTTACATCTTATTTCAGTATTATATTTTCACTTTCTGCTGTGTGAGATTTCCATTCGAAGTATTTATGTGTATATATTCTGTGCAAATGTAATCCTTACAGGAACCAACGACCCGTTTAAAATGGCTCTTAGTTTCGACGGGCCTTTTCTGGGTCGAAATTTAGGCCTATTCCGGGTGGGTTGTTACATTTGGTATCAGATCATAGGTTACCCGATTATAAGGGAATTATACGTATGAGAGGCGTATTTGTATATTGAAAAAGATTTTTCAAACTATATATATAATATATATATTTACCCCAATAAGCATACGCATTTATACTAGGCTTCTTTATCATTTTCTTCCCTTTCAGCTTAAATACTATCTCAGGATTATCCATAAAGGGATTCTTTCTTTTCTTTTCAAATAGTAGAATGTCTGAAAGACCAACTGAGCAGGGTAACCAGGAAAGACCCTGCTACTTGCCAGAATGGTTTCAACAGTATCTCTGTACTGTTAAACATGTCCTTGTTGCTAATCCTTCCCCAGCGGCTCTTGTATCTCTTACCGCCGAGGTAGCCTTTGACTTTTCTCGCTACTGTTAGACCTTTACGAATCTCGGAGGGAAATCATTTACTAGAAAGGAAGGCTGGGCTAGTGCCCAATCTTAGGTTATGGACTATGAAAGGAATTTCGAAGCTACTGGCTGGCCCGATGAAGTAAAAAAGATGAATTGCGGCCTAACATTTGAAGGACGAAGCCCTTGAATGGTGGAACTTAATATCGGTGGAAAACGAGGGTCAGATATTTATGTGGGCCGAATTCAAAACCCGTTTTGAAGCGAAGTTTTTGCCAAGGGCAGAAATGACTATCCAGCTAGAGAATTTCATCCATCTCAAGCTAGGAAGCTTGAGCTTGCAAGAGCATGTATCCAAATTTACTGAATTATGTAAGTCTAGAAGAGGATTGGTAGACACCCCCATGAAAAAAGCCCTGAGATTTGTCAAAGGACTAACTCTCCATTGAAAGAAACCTTATTTTCCCAAGTACCGTTCGGAGCAACTTTTGAGACTCTAGTTGAGACTGCTACCCTATGCATAACTGAAAGCGCTAAGGAGGATAAAGAAGGTGGGAAAGGAGAAGGCTCCAACAAAAATAAGAAGAAGGAATGGTGGAAGAACAAATTCAAAAAGGACGCAAAGACTTATACTAGGTGCAATCGCAAGGGCCATGAGGCCAAGGATTGTAGTACCATGTTGGAAAAGAAGGAGTTCAAGGAAAATATTACAACTGCTATGAAGAAGGACACATGTCCAAAAACTACCCAAAGCCCAAAGTTGTCAAGAGTGGCCAGAACTATGCAAAGAGGCAACACCAATTCAAAGCCGACCCCCAAGAGACCAAGGGCATCCCACACTTGAAGGTATAACCTCTATTTTAGGAAATTTTGTATACACCTAGTTCGGTTCCGGAGCGACCCATTCTTTTTTCTCCAAGCGATTAGTATATCTGTTAAACCTTTCCATATTTATCTTTGATAGTCCGATAAAGGTGGCCAACCCTGTCGGAGGATCTAAATATCTTGAGCTGTTGTGCAAAGACCTAGTATTGGAGGTCGACAACGTTGAGTTCCATTGCGAAGCATATGCGTTGGATTTTATGGGGTATGATCTTATCCTAGGTATGGACTAGTTATCATTATATGGGGCCGTCCTAGATTGCGATAGGAGGATAGTTCGTCTTAGGAGCCGAGGAGGACGTAACCTAAATATTCCTTGTAACATTAGAAACAAGGATAAAGCTTTATTGAATTCCTTATCTCCTAGTTCTGAAGGACCATCTTCGGTCCCTACAGTTTGTGAACTCTTGGATGTTTTTGAGGAAGTCACGGGACTTCCATCCTACAGAGAAATCTCTTTTCATATTGACCTAGAGAAGGACGCTAGACCTGTAGCACTACCCTTGATACATATGTCGCCTAAGGAAAGAAGGGAGTCAGATAAGCATATTTCAGAGTTGTTGCAAAAAGGTTTCATTCGTCGAAGTACTTCAGAATGGGGTGCACTTATAGTATTTGTCATCAAAGCAGACAGATATTTGAGACTTTGCGTGGACTATAGGGAACTCAATAAATTGACCAAGAAGAATAGGTACCCTTTACCTAGAATCGATGACCTTTTTAACCACTTGGGAGGAGCCCGAGTATTTTCCCAACTAGACCTTGCTATTAGATTTCAGCAGTTAATAATTACGAAGGACAGCAAGGACAAAACTGCGTTTAGGACGGCAGACGGATTGTTCCAATTGGAAATTATACCCTTTAGACTGACAAATGCACCCGCCTTCTTTGTTGACCTCATGAGTATAGTGTTTAGGGGTATTCTTAATAAAATTGTGGTAGTCTTCATAGATGATATTTTTATATTTTCAAAAGACCATAAAGAGCATGAAGATCACTTGAGACAAGTGTTAGGGTTAATAAGAAAGAACCAATTGAAAGCAAAATTCTCGAAGTGCCATTTTTGGAGGGAAGAAGTAAGATTTTTAGTATATATTGTGTCAAGCGAAAGCTTAGCCGTAGTTCCCGCAAAGATCGAGGAAATCAAAGAATAGAGGATACCTCGAAATGCTACTGAAGTGAGAAGCTTCCTTGGACTGGCCGGATATTAACGGAAATTCATTAAAGACTTTGCCAAGATTGCTACTCCATCAACCCAGTTAACGAGGAAGAATTTGGTATTTACTTGGAGTAATAAATGTGATATAGCCTTTAAGAAATTAAAGGAAGTATTAACTAGTGCACTAGTCCTTATTATACTCGACGGTTCAAAGTTGTTCACCGTTTATACCAATGCACGTGGGACCAATTTAGGAGCAGTCCTTATGCAGGAAGGAGGAGTAGTTGCCTATACTAGTAGATAACTCAAGGATCCAAAGAAGAGATACCCAGTTCATGACCTTGAGTTAGTCGCAGTAGTGTTTGCCCTTAAGATGTGGAGGCATTATCTGAAAGAGACTATATGATACTAGGATCGTGTAGAATGGAGAATAGGATGTAATGTATATTTTAGAGTAGAAAGCAATAAATCACACAGTCGATTTATACTGGTTCGGGCCACTGTCCTACGTCCAATCCCAGACTCACTTCTGGTATTTCACTAACACTAAAACCCTCACTTTACCCGGAGGAATAGGTACACAATTACCGGAACTGTTGAATGGGATTTCTTGCCTCAACCACTGAAGAGGTCTTCTATAATTCAGAATAATTCATGACTTGTTTGTGTTCTTGTTAACACTGATATGTCGATATATAGTACACCCTTCCTATAGTCTTTCCTTGATGATAAACGTGAAGCTTTGTGAAAGATTATAGAGAATAATATTGAATATAGTATGCTTTTTGAAAGATAGAGTGCTTTGAATAAAATAGAGAAAGATAGAATGAAATTAGGTGATTGAAGAAGTTAATCGAGTCTCTATTTATAATGTATCAAGAGTTGTAACTAATCATGAAGAGTTTCCATCAATAGAAACGATTTAGAAAAGTGTGACTCTTCATAATAAGTTGCAACCTTTCGTAATCAGAGGTCTGAATATAAAATTCAGATGTTTTTTTTGAATTTGAAAATAGAGCCGCAAGAAAATAGTTCATTTCAGTGCAGATTCAAACGTCTGAAATTTCAGACCAGACATCTAAATATTATGAATAATTATATTTTGTCTCAGCAAACAAACGCCTGTCTAAAATAATTCAGACGTCTGTTTTCTGGGCAAAACATATTCTTTGCCTCTTTGTAAGATGAAAACATATATTCATATATAGTGTGTGTGTGTGTAATCATCAAGAAAGACTTTAACATGAATATCTAAGACTGACAGACCCTTATAACATATTTAATCTTCTTTTTGGTGTCTTTGAATCTGTTTGTCGAATATCTTCCTACAAAACAAAGTTAGTCGAATATATATGCTTATGTATAGTTGTCATAGTCAAAATACTCATATATCGGGATTCAACATTCTCCCCCTTTTTGACTAATGACAACTATGTAAGCTCCCCCTGTCAATATGGATATATTGTTACATGTTTCTCCCCCTTTGTCATTTGACAAAAAAGGATACTTATTAAAAATCTAAACACATGTACACATTACACAAGAAGCATGTTACAGAAACATACATAATATATAGAAAAGCATACCATTAGACACGGCACATACTAGAGTTTTGTGCTAAACAGAACTAGTTAAGTAGCAAAATATTACACATCATTTAAATAATAAAGAGTTTGTAGACAAAATATTCAAACTACCATATCATGCATACTTACCATCCCTCAGAAGTGGATGCCTCAATCGTTGTCCCACCATCTTTAGGAGAGCCTTGTTCGGAATCAGGAACTTCTTCGGCAGAACTTGATGACCATTGAAATGGAGTAGGAGCTTGAGCTTGGCTCGAAGAAGTGCCGGTGCAAGAAACTTTTTCCCATATTTCATTCAAGAATCCCTTGATAGAGTCAAACTTCTTAGTTGTTTGCCTTTGATAATTTTTTAACTCTTTATGAAGTTTGGCTTGGTTTTGTGATAGCATTACTAAGACTTGTTTTGAAGAGATTTCAGGAGAAATAATATGAATATCATCACCTTCTTCTTCTTCTCTAGCTTGGTGACGGTAAGAAGGCTTAGGAATTATAGCTTCTGGATGTGAGGCTACATGTTCAGTCCAAGTACCGAGAGTCATATATTCTAAAGTAGCGGGTTTTGGAGGAATATCCACAAGTTTCAAAGTTTTAGGTCCAATTTCTTTGATATGTAAGGAGGGAGTATTAGGTATGTTTACGTCACAAGCAGCAAGGATCCGAGTGATATACGCACCATAGTGTAGAGTTTTATACTTGCATTTATACGTAATGTCTGTCCATTCGTCCATGATAATTTTAGCCCAATTTATTTGCTTGTCGGAGTAGAGAGCATAAAGAGCTTGGAAATCTCTTTTATAGACTTTTTCATAGCTACCTTTCTGAGGTTGGATAGTTCGTACTAAGATGCGATTAAGTATGCGAGCTTGCGGTCGAAGATTAGTAGAAGTAAGCTCTTGCATATTAATTAGATTATCAGCGAGAAATTTATGTGAAGTTTCATCTCGTATAGACATATCCACTTCAATTGTGTCTATATCTAATCCTTGCCATGCACACTCTAGAATTTGGCCTAATCGTTGCATCGTTATAAGCACACGCTTTCCACATACCTATGACCAAATCGTATCCTTTTTGACTTGAGGCTTTGTATGATCAAGATTTAAATTTGCAAGAAACAACTTTGCAAGAAGAGGATAGACCTTGACATCATTTTTTGTATAATCAACAAGTGATTCAGAATGAAAGTGTCTAGCATAGTGTAGAATTCGGTAGTTTGAAAAAGCATCAAATTTAACGAATGCACCTTCGAAGAGTTTGGAGTTCTTCAGTGCTTTATACCTTGCTTTTGCAGTATCATCCCAAAGCCACTTTTGAATCAATTCTTCGGGGGGAGGAAGTGCTTCTTCTTCTCTTGTTCTTTTACCACGATTTGCCATGATTTGATTTTGAATTGATGAAGTGTTGTGGTAATTTTTGTTTTTGGGGGATAGGGTTTTAATAAGAAAGGTAAAAGATGAGGAGTAAAAGTGAAAAGGGATGAAGAATGAATGGTTGTGATGATTAGGAGGAGTCACATGACTATTTAAAAAACACGTCAGGGTTGGTTCAGATGTCTGGTAGAAATAAAACAGACGTCTGTTTGTGTGTTGTTGTGAACCCAAGAAGAATTAGTTCAAAAAATAGCTGTTTCAGACGTTTGTTATTTTTGCGTCATACGTCTGATTCTGGAAGTCAAACAATTATTCAGGTGGAAACAGACGTCTAAAATTTTGTACCACACGTTTGTTTTAGGAATATTTTTGACCCGCAAGTAACTAGTTCATTTTGGGCCTATTTCAGATGTCTGTCGATTTTAATTTAGATGTCTGTTTTTAGGTTAAAGTTAGTATATATGTAATAACCCGGATTTTGAGCGACTTTGGTTATCGACATAAACTCGATGTCGATAACCAAACATCGAAAAATCCCAGTAATTAACGAAAGAAATTAGAGCGTGAGGAAAGATAAGATAGAAATTTAGAATAGAAGAAGAAGAAGATCACAACATCAGAGTACCACGAACCTCACAGCGGAACGAATAACATATAATATATATAACATAACTTGAAATATACATCTGTACTTGAATATAAATCAATATCAAAGTACATCACTTACAACACAGCGGAAATAACTATAGCTATATGATCCTGAAGCCTCCTGCTCCAGCTCTTCAAGTGTATCTGTAAAATCCCGACTACTTGACTGCCCGTACAAAATTTAGGCACCCAAGAGTTTAGGGAAACAAACAAATAAAGTCCGGGTCAGTCATGGGACTGGTATGAGTAAAACAGTTTTAAACGGTTTGAACAAGTAAATGATATCTCATAAGACCACGCCGTATAATGGAACGGGTTTTTCCCTTATGAGAATCCAAAATATCTTTATATCAAAACCTTTTGATATTATAATAATGCCTATCAACCACAATATAATAATCATCTAACAGAAACGCTTTCATCTCACGTTCTACATATATAGTATACAATCAAAACCGCAAGCACGTATTGGGTAATGGATTTCCAACTATGACAAGGTATGGAACCACCTTTCGCTAATGTACCTCTAGAGAGGAATACACTGGGTTCAACAAGAACATCTTGCAACCCGGCCACACATGGCCGACCACTCATTTCGCTTGAGTGTATCGAATGTATATCACCAACGGTTGGGATCAGCAACCGTTTCCCGAATGGGACAGCATCAACAATAGATTTTAGAAATAAATGAAACTCTAGATCAGGTGATTATACACCCTAATAGGTGCGACCTACATAGCCATGCTACCTGCCCGATTTCTGTCATTTACCGGTCGATGAGGCTAGAAGCTACGCTTTATCATCACACCAAATTCACTTTGAATGCCACATCATCAAATCCATCAAATCACCGATTGACGTCCTCAACAATACATTATGTGTTAGCTAAAAGAAGTTTCCTTCTCCGCTTCCACTCTTGGTACGGTTGGAGAAATCAATATACGTGATCGTCTGGAATTACTCTGTCAAACATCCGTCCATACAAGTCATCCAGGAACAGGATGAACCGAAGGCACTATTCAGTACATCCATCTTAGGTAGTGTTATCTAAGACTTATACAATACCCCTTGCACTTTACTCCATCTTCAATTATCTTTGGCATATATGATTCGCAACGCTTATGTCAATACAGAGCGGTTCTTTGGATAATGATCCAACCGGTCTCTCCATATTAACAACGTTAAAATGGTCAAAACTTCGATAGTCTGTGAGTTAACTATCAAAGAAAAACACGTGTGCAAACAACGATATTATTTCCAAATGGAAATTCTATCAATCAATCATCAATCATATATATATATATATTCATATTTTCCTTGTTTCAATATTTGATTACGTTTCTGATTCTATTTGGAAAACATTTCCAAATCTTCTATACTTGGATTTAAACAGATGTTTAAATCAACATCGCGACGATAACTCAAACCACTTTACTTATTTACTAAATTCACTTAACCACTTTCACTCTCGAACCTTACCCATTTCTAAATTAAAAACGAAGTCAATCAAGTGGGGGTATAATTACCTCTCAGACCTTAACTGAACAACATTTCAAATCTCGAAATAGGGTAAGTTCATATTTTAACTCTTTAACACTTCCTTACGAAATTCTCTTTCGAATAATCTCTATTCGATAACTCCTCCTTTCGAATAAACTATATTCGATTAACTCCTTTTATTTAACTCTATTCGAATAAAATAATATTCGATTTCTCCTTTTATTTAACTCTATTCGAATAAACTAATATTCGATTTCTCCTTTTATTTCACTCTATTCGAATAAACTAATATTCGAATAACTTAGTTTGCCTAACTCTATCTCAATTAACTCCTATCGAATAACTAATTCGATAACTCTAATTGAATAACTGATATTCAATTAACTCTACTTGTCGATTTACCCTTATTCACTAACTTTATATGCTTTATAAAGATTTACTTCTATAGCATTTATTTACTTATAATGATTACCTTCTACAACGTTTATTCAGTTATAATGATTACCTTCTACAGTGTTTATTCATTTATCTATTTGTTTACTTAACAAATAACTACTCCCTTTTTCCATTCTATTTATTTAACAAATAAATATTTCTTTTATCTCTTCTATTCTATTTAGCCAATAATATTTCCTTTTATATCTATTCTATCTATTTTAACAAATAAATATTTCCTCTTTTCTTTTCTATTTATTAAAAATAAATATTCCTTTTTCTTCTATTTGTAACAAATAAATATTCCTTTTTTCTTTCCTATTTGTAACTGTTTTACAAATATCTCCTTTTAAATCTCTATTCTATTTGTAAGAGGTTTACAAATATTTCCTTTCTATTTATTTGACAAATATTTTTCCTTTTATATTTGTTTTACTAATATTTTCCTTTCTATTTGATTTACAAATATGTTTCTTTTATATTTGATTTACCAAATATATTCCTTTTATATTTGATTTACCTAATATATTTCTTCTCACAAAAATCCTTTTTATTTATATATATAAAATCCATTTATTTTATATAATAAATTTATTTCAAAATAAACTTTGAAAATCCCTTTTCCACATCCAGTATTTTTATGGTACTTAACACACCATATAACCACGATAAATATCGTCCAAACACACACTATCAACAACAGGTTATAATTCACATCATATATCAAAATATATGAAAACAATAAAATAACTGTTGAGGAATCCAGCCAACCTGTTTCCCTGCATTACAGATGTTAAACAATATAGATAACATCACTTTCAGTTCCATATGATATATTCTGTTAAATAGAATCAATATAGAAATTCAACTAACTGACTAGCATTTCAATCAAACAATCAACACACAGTCAATCAGGTAATTTCTAACAGTTCTTAAAATACAACATGAAATTATAAACTGTTCAGAGTTGGTGAGATTTACTCACATTTGCAGTTCATCGTTAAAGAACGATAAACTGTTGTTTGATTTGAATCAAACAGTTTATCTCGCCGTAAATTCAAACGAGCTCAAATCCATTCCCGGTTAGTTCCAGTGCGTAGCCACCGTCCATACGATCCCAACGCAACTTACGGTTCTCAATTCTGATAAAGTATGATCGAGTTATACCTTTTTGAAGTTCACAAGAAAATAAACAATATAATATAACTTATTTTAATTAACTTATTTGGGCCTTTACCCATCAAAACCTCACTGGCCCATACCGCCCCCTTCAAAGGCCTAACGCATCTTCTTTCTTCCCCAAAATGTATTTGCCGTGAGCTCCTCTAAATCTCAGCACCATTGCTGAACTTCGACGCTCCATCGATCCTCCTACACTCAATGGAAAATCACGATTCTTTCACCACTCTTCTCCTCTACGCTTGAGCTTCATCCTCATACCAAAATTACCCAACTCGTGACACCCTTTCCCCTTGCGTCGACAGCAGCTCCTCGAGCTCAATGACCACCGAAGCGCCCCAAACTTTGCCAACAACACTCATTCGATCTCACTAACCCAAATACAAACTTAAATCCGTGAATTAAACCTTATATTTTCCCCTAGCTCGAGCCCTAGGGCTATTGTTACTTCGAGCGAACCAGAAATCTGAGGTCGAGTTCAATAAAACCAGCACCAGATTATAGAGGACGCTCCCAGGATCAACAATATCCAAGTCTTGGGATTTTTAGTGTTTTATTTGATTTTTCATTGATTTTCTTTTTGGAAAAATCTTGCTGTGATGGGTTTGTTATGCGGTTATATAGGTTGTTCTTGGTTGGTGGTACTTGTGGCTGGGAATACAGGCTGCATGGCCTCCATATTGTCCAAGAAAAATGGATGGATATTTTTATATTTTATTTTCTCGATTTAATACTCGTCTCCGGTCCTTAAAAATACCTGCGACCGCATACGATACCCAAAAATCACGAAACTGGACATGTAGCTAGAGTTCAACATTACGAACCCAACAAAACTGGTTTCATCGAATTCCGACTCCGTATGCTCACACAGCGTATTTTTAAAGGTCAAAATATCGACTATTTTTCACTCTAAAAATCCGTACGGCCACACAGTGACTCTAAAAATCACGGAAACTGAACTCTAGCAATAATTTAATATTGCGGATCCAACAAAATTAGTTTCGTCGAATTCCGACTTCGTTTGCAAAAGTGGCTTATTTTTAAAGCTCTGGATGACCCATTTAAATATATAAATATATTTAAATATAATTAAATTAAATATAAACAAATTTGTATTATCGTATATATTCACCCCAGAATACCCTACAGCTCCAGAATAATCCCATATGGATTTCTAACTCGATATTCCAAATCTGGGCCAACCCGATATTCGATTTATATTGAAATTCCTTTTTAAAATATAAATAATTCCTTTATAAATTATAAAGGAATTCCACAGCGACTTTTCTAAAATTTGATTTGGACATAAATCAAAATCTAGATTTTTCTCTTCCACTAGAAAGATATACTCCACCAACTCCACACGTTTCTTATTTCATAGAAATCCGGCTTAAAACGAATCCTGTACATTTAGTCGAAGTTCAAATCGCCAAATTACGAACTGCAGCGCCATTTCAAGTTCGATTTTAATTATAATATAATTATACGTTCATACTATCGTTCAAATAATATATTCGTTATTCTAATTCAATTCTAAACTGAATAAAATCTTCGGGATGACCCAGTTCACACCATATCGCCATTTCAGCCAATTCTGATTATTTCAGAATTAAATATATTATTTAATTTATTATTTTAAATTAAATATTCACCATTATTTAATTCCACGACCATTTAATTCACTATATCACTATTTATATAATTAAATAAATAAATTATAATACCTCTGACAATGCAGGTCATTACAAAAATATCATTTCAGACTTCTGTTTATATATAATCAGGCGCTTGTTTAGTCATTTTGAGCACAATCACTTTTTATTTTATATATAAAATTTAAGTAACAACTTAAGAAGAAAAAATAATAAAAATCTTCCGTTCTTTGATGGTGGAGTCTTCTTTGGTGTCGATGAACTGGTACCTTCATTTGTTTTATAATTTTTCTCCCATGAGTTTGGTGTGAGAGGTGGTCTTTGTGGAGAAAAGGTATAGTATTTTAACGTGGGATTTACTGGACCGTTCTCAGTACGATAGGAAGAGGATGGATCAATAGGATTTGTCGGAATTGGTAATGGTGAAGTAACATCCTTTGCTTTTGTACCACAAAATTTAGAAATCATTTTTTCTAGAAGGCTCAACTGAGTAGCTGTAACTTTTTGATCAAAATATAACTCTTACTATAGCGCAATTTGTTCTGTCTGATAATGTTGGAGATCGTCTATTTTTTGTTTTGTATCTGGAGATGAGAATAAAGCTCTTTTAGCTTTCTTTGCTTCAGGAGTGAATCCAGTATGGTAGTTTCCCCAATGGTATTGTGGTTCATATCTAGGTGTTGTTGTTGGAAGTTGTTGAGAATCGAAAGAGTTATCCGATGTAAAAGTAATACTAATTGAAGAGTTGGAGTTACTTGAGGACATAGTTTTTCTATTTGAGCTTGTTTTAATAACAAAATTTGTTTGTAAGTTTGTAGTAATGCATAAGTTTATATATGATAAGGCAAATAATGTATTTGTGGTTAAAATTTTCAGAAGTCTGTAGCCATAAAAGAGTTTGAGTGTTGTGAGGGTTTGTAGGAAATGGCTAAAAATAGGTAGTTAGATAAAAGTAAAAACGTATTTGAGTTTAAAAGAAATGATTATGTTGATTTATATATCTTTTACTGAAACAATACCTAATTCTCGTCGTAATTTGATAAAAGGATTTTCTAGTAATGGTTTAGTAAAAATATCTGCAATTTGGTTTTTGTTTGAAACATATTCTAAGTTAATAATATCCTTTTTCAATATTGTCACATAAGAAATGATGTCGGATATCTATATGTTTTGTTCTAGAGTTATTTATCGGATTTTTAGATAAGTTTATAGCGCTAGTATTATCACAATATATTATTGATTTTGATAAATTTATTCCAAAATCTCTAAGTGTTTGTTGTATGTAAATTACTTGAGCACATGCTAAAGCAGCAGATATGTATTCTGCTTCACATATAGAAAGTGATATAAAATTTTGTTTTTTACTAAACCAGGACATAAGTGATTTTCCAATGAAATGGCATGTACCACTTGTACTTTTTCTACCCGTTCGGGATCCACCAAAATCAGCATCATTGTAAGAGACTAATTCGAATGGACATCCTTTCGGATAAAAAAGACTAAAGTCCTTAGTATTATTTAGATATCTTAGAATACGTTTTACTGCTCTTAAATGAGATTCTTTTGGGTCTGATTGAAATTGAGCACATAAACACACACTCATCATTATGTCAGGTCGACAAGCGGTTAAGTAAAGTAATGAACCAATCATACTTCTATACAATTGTTGATCAACGCTTTTTCCTTTTTCATCTTTTTCAAGATGAACTGAAGTACTCATTAGAGTTGGTTTACTAGAAGTGTTGTCTAACCCAAACCGTTTAATTAAATTGTTACAATATTTTTCTTGATAAATAAAAATTCCATTTGTCACTTGTTTAATTTGTAAACCAAGAAAATATGATAATTCTCCCATATGGGACATTTCAAATTCGTCTGTCATTATTTTGGAAAATTCTTTACATAGATTTTCATTTGTTGAGCCAAAAATTATATCGTCAACATAAATTTGTACAATTAAAATATCCTTGTTTGTATTTTTAATAAAAAGAGTTTGATCTGCTTTTCCTATTCGAAAACCGGAGTTTATTAAGTAACTTTTAAGTCGATCATACTAAGCACGAGGTGCTTGTTTTAGACCATATAATGTTTTTTTTAAGTTTATAGACATGGTTAGGATATTTTTCATGTATGAATAATGGTGGTTGTTCTACATAAACATTTTCCTTAATAAAATCATTTAAAAAGGCGTTTTTTACATCCATTTGATAAAGTTTGAAATTATGATAACTTGCATATGCCAATAAGATGCATATAGCTTTTAGTCTTGCTACGGGAGCGAAAGTTTCTTCATAGTCGATACCTTCTTCTTGATTATATCCTTGAGCGACTAATCTGGATTAATTTCTTGTGATATTTCCGAGTTCATCCGCCTTGTTCTTATATACCCATTTTGTACCAATAACAGATTGGTTGTTTGGTCTAGGTACAAGTTCCCATACATCATTACGTTCGAATTGGTTAAGTTCCTTTTGCATAGCAATAATCCAGTAATCATCTGCAGAGGCTTCTTTCAGATTTTTGGGTTCAATGATTGAAAGAAATGCTACATGACCCATTTGATTTAATTGACTTCTTGTTCGAACGTGTGTGTCAATTTCACCAATAATATTTTGTGTAGGATGATCTCTTAGTATTCTAGGTGGTGATCGAATATGTTCTATGGTATTATTTTCCGTATTTTCAAGACTCATATTTTCAATGATTTCATCACCATCTTTGTTATTTTTATTTTTATTAAAATTTTCATCAAAAGATACGTGTATGGACTCTTTAATGATATTAGTACGTTTGTTGAAAATATGATAAGCTTTACTTCGTTCGGAGTACCAAAACAAAATTTCCGTGATCAGCTTTTGCGTCAAATTTTCCAAGTTGATCTTTAGTGCTAAGAATAAAACATTTAGAACCAAAAACTTTAAAATATGAAATATTTGGTTTCTTTTCATTAAAAAGTTCATAAGGAGTATTTTTAGTTAAAGGTCGAATAGAAATACGATTTAATATGTAATAAGCAGTTGCTACGGCTTCTGCCCAAAATTGTTTAGATAAAGAACTTCCATTAAGTAGAGTTCTAGCACATTCTTGTAAAGTTCTATTCTTTCTTTCTACAACTCCATTTTGTTGTGGAGTTCTAGGATAAGAAAAAATTATGATTTATTCCTTTCTTTTTACAAAAATGTTCAAAAGATTCATTTTCGAATTCTCCACCATGATCACTTCAAATATTTTTAACTTTTAAATTTTTAGAATTTTGAATTCTTTTAATAAAATTTCTGAAGTGTTCAAAAGTATCACTTTTATTTTTCATAAATATAGTCCATGTATATCTTGAGAAATCATCAACTATTACAAAAACATAACGATTGTGATTTATTGATTGAACTTGAGTAGGGCCAAACAAGTCCACATGTAATAGTTCTAATGGTTGTAAAGTTGAAATTACTCTTTTCGATTTAAAAGAAGACTTAGTTAATTTTCCTTTTTGACAATCTTCACAAAGATTGTTTATTTTACAATTTATTTTTGGTAGACCTTTTACTAATTCATGTTTCGAAAGTTTTTTAATAGTTTTAAAATTTATGTGACATAGACGCTTGTGCCATAACCAAGAATCGTTGTTATTGGCAATCAAACACATTTCCTTATTATTATTATTTATTTTCATATTTAAAACATAGATATTTCTATCTCGATTTCCTTCAAAAATAAGATTTTGTTCTTTATCAAAAATACTACATTTATTTAACGAAAATGTTATCTCAAAACCTTTGTCACATAATTGACTAATACTTAGTAAATTATGTTTTAATTTTTTAACTAAAGAAACATTAGTAATAAGAGGTAAATTTGAAATACCGTAGTTGTACACATCTCCTTTTCCAATGATAAAACCTTTTGAGTTATCTCCGAAGGTAACTGAGCCACCGTCAAAGTATGAAATATTGGTTAGCATATCTTTGTCTCTAGTCATGTGTTTTGAACAACCACTATCTAAAATCCATTTTCTCTTTTTGAGTGGGACCTGCAAAATATATTAATAAGCATATTGGTACCCACTTTTTGACAGGTTCCTAAGAGTTACGTCTTAGGAAGCTAAACCCAAGTGGGTTTAGTATCCCTTTTATATAAATAATTCTCATTATTATGCACAGATTTCATAAATGAGTTAATGTGTTTATTCCTAATCAGATTATTGTTAGTTTTTGGAACCCATATTTTAATTCTATTAATCCTTTTTATGGATTTTGGTTTATCATTAATTTTTGAATCAATTTTCCTTTCTATCTTTGTAATTTTCTTTGGAGGAAAATTTGATTCCTTTTTAAATTCTAAACCATTTTTGTTTGAAGAAGGTCGAGAGTTTTCTATGATTCTTGATAAATTTTCTCTTCCCTTATTAAAATTTGAAACATTTTTAGAAATGTTTTCTAACTTAGCTTGAATACTTCTATTTTCTAGCTCTAGTTCTTTTATTTTAGTTTTCAACATATGATTTTTAGAACTAATTTCATCATTTTTTAACTTTTGAGATTCAGTTTCTTTACTCAAAAGAGAAATCTGACTATCTGAACTTGTATGAGTCACTTGAAGTTTTTCAAGTTCTTCTGCTAGAAATATCTTTTCATCTTTCAACATATCTCTTTCAAATTCAGCTTTGTTATGATTTTCACGAGTTTCTTTAAGCTTTTTCTTTAAGGTTTTTATGATGTTTAAAAACTCAGAATTAACTTCTATTAAATCTTCATAAGATAATTCACTTACATCAGATTCTTGAGCCATGAAGCATACATTTGCTTGTTCATTGTCGCTTTCATTATCACTGTCACTATCTGATGATTCTGAATCTGAGCTGTCCCATGTAACAGAAAAAGCTTTCTTTTTAAATTTTTCTTTCTTATTCTTGTTGAAGTTCTTCTGATTTTCTTTCATTTCTGGACAATCTTTTACCATGTGACCCTTCTTATGGCAATTGAAACATTCCAATTTTGAGGATGAAGGTTTGTTTGAGGTATTCTTTTTGAAATTTCCTTTTCTATATTTTAGAAATATCTTAAAATTCTTGGCAATAAAGGCTAAATCTTCGTCCACTGATTCAGATTCTTCTTTATCCGCATGAAATGCCACATTCTTTTTCTCTTGAGCTGATTCTCTTTTTGCTTGAAGATTAACTTCATAAGACATGAGATTTCCTATGAGTTCTTCAGGTTTCATAGTTGACAAATCATTAGCTTCCTCAATGGCCAATACTTTTCTTTCCCAATCTCTCGTTAGAGAATTTAGTATTTTTGACATAATATCAAAGTCACTATATTTTTCTCCCAATCCTATCAATGCATGTGAAATGTCATGAAATCTCGAATAAATTTCATTGATGGTTTCATTTTGCTTCACCTTGAGGTTTCGAAATTGATTCTTAAGCATTGAAATTTTTGTTTGCTTGACTTTGTTTGTTCATTCATTGATAGTTTTGAGTGTCTCCCATATCTGATATGCTGATGTACAGATGCTAACACGATTGAATTCATTTCTATCGAGAGCACAATATAGCATATTCATAGCTTTTGCATTTGCATTGGCTTCATCTTTTTCAGTTACTGTCCAAGTTGTATATTCAGTTGTAGGTGCTATGAATTCTTTTTGAGTAGCATGCCATGCACTAAAGCCACTTGCTTGCATATAAATTCTCATTCTTGTAGCCCAGTAGTTGTAGTGTAGTCCATTGAATAAAGGTGGTCTCTGAGTTGATTGTCCTTCGGAAAAAGTAGTTGAGATAGTACTTGGGTTATTCTCCATTTTATCAAAATATCGAATAACGGTGTTACGGTTATAGGATGGCCTTGCTCTGATACCAATTGAAAGAGACTATATGATACTAGGATCATGTAGAATGGAGAATAGGATGTAATGTATATTTTAGAGTAGAAAGTAGTAAATCACACAGTCGATTTATACTGGTTCGGACCACTGTTCTACGTCCAGTCCCAGACCCACTTCTGGTATTTCACTAACACTAAAACGCTCGCTTTACCTGGAGGAATAGGTACACAATACCCGAACTGCTGAACGGGATTTCTTGCCTCAACCACTGAAGTGGTCTTCTATAATACAGAATAATTTATGACTTATTTGTGTTCTTGTTAACACTGATATGTCGATATATAGTACACCCTTCCTAGAGTCTTTCCTTGATGATAAATGCGAAGCTTTGTGAAAGATTATAGAGAATAATAATGAATATAGTATGCTTTTTGAAAGATAGAGTGCTTTGAATAAAATAGAGAAAGATAGAATGAAATTAGGTGATTGGAGAAGTTAATCGAGTCTCTATTTATAATGTATCAAGAGTTGTAACTAATCATGAAGAGTTTCCATCAATAGAAACGATTTAGAAAAGTGTGACTCTTCATAATAAGTTGCAACCTTTCGTAATCAGATATCTGAATATAAAATTCAGATATCTATTTTGAATTTGAAAATAGAGCCGCAAGAAAATAGTTCATTTCAGTGCAGATTCAGACGTTTGAAACTTTCAGACCAGACGTCTGAATATTATGAATAATTATATTTTGTCTCAGCAAACAGACGTCTGTCTGAAATAATTCTGACGTCTGTTTTCTGGGCAAAACATATTCCTTTCCTCTTTTTAAGATGAAAACATATATTCATATATAGTGTGTGTGTGTAATCATCAAGGAAGACTTTAACATGAATATCTAAGACTGACAGACCCTTATAACATATTTAATCTTCTTTTTGGTGTCTTTGAATCTGTTTGTCGAATATCTTCTTGCAAAACAAAGTTAGTCGAATATACATATGCTTATGTATAGTTGTCATAGTCAAAATACTCGTATATCGGGATTCAACATTATCTTTTAGGGGAGAAGTTTGAACTCTTTGCGGACCGTAAATCCCAAAAGTATTTATTTTATTAGTGTGACCTAAACTTGAGACAACAACGATGGATGGAATATATTACCTCATTTGACTTTACGATTCAGTATACCCCAGGAAAGGGGAATGTTGTGGCGGATGCTTTAAGTAGGAAACATGCGACTTTGAATGCTATAACAGAATGGAAGCAATTTGAGTTTCTCCTCATTTTAACGTGCAACCCTTACCAACCACTTTTAATGGTTTTCCTGGGGCTATGATAATTAGGCCTACCCTAAGAAAAAGGATCCAAAGCGCACAAGACTTTGACGCGGAGCTAAGAAACATAAAGGAGAAAGTGGGAAAGAAAGAGACCTTTCCTCATTCGGTTAGGTATTCGATCGACGATGTTGGAAGTTTACTTTGGGATGGACGACTTCACGATTTCTCGTTCCCAAAGATGAAGGGTTGAGGAAAGAAATTCTAGAGGAGTGCCATATGTCAAATTTGAACACACACCCTGGTGGGGATAAAATGTACAAGGATATGAAATGGTATCTCCATTTGGGAAGTAATGAAGAGAGATGTGGAGGAGTTTGTGGTTAAATGTTTAACATGCCAAAAAGTAAAAGCGGAACAAGGGAAGCCTGGAGGATTGATGTTACCTTTAGAAATCCCTACGTGGAAGTGGGAACATATTTCCATGGACTTCATAGATGGATTTCCTATAGGCCAAAAAGGGAGTGATGCTATTTGGGTTGTGGTAGATCGTTTAACCAAAAGCACCCATTTTATACCAGTCCAGAAGACAAGGACTGCAGCCTCGTTAGCCCAAATATATGTCAAAGAGATTGTCATAATACATGGTATTCCATCAAGTATCGTGAGTGATAGAGACCCCTTGTTCACAAGTGAATTTTGGAGAAGCCTACAGGAAACATTCGGAACGACCCTCAATCTAAGCACATCTTATCATCCGTAGACAGACTAACAGACAGAAAGAGTAAACAGAATCTTAGAAGACTTGCTCAGAGCTTGCATTATCAACTTTGGAGGAGTTTGGGAGCAGCACCTACTGCTTGTGGAGTTCACGTACAACAATAGTTTTCAAACGACGATTGGTATAGCCCTTTTTGAAGCGCTTTATGGGAGACCATGCAAATCGCCAAGTTGGTGGGAAACTACCGACAAGGTTATACTCAGACCAGATTTCGTCCGTGATTCCACGGAGAAGATATATTTGATTAGGCGGAGGAAGAAGGTAGCCCAAGACCATCAGAAATTGTACGCCGTTAAACGAAGGAGGGAACTTGAGTTTAATGTTGGAGACTTAGTATTCGTAAAAGTATCCCCTCTTAAGAAGACTATTCAGTTTGGGAAGACTGGGAAGTTGGCTCCCAGGTTTATTTGGCCTTTTAATATCATAGAGAAGATAGGATCTTTGGCTTATCGAGTGGATCTCCCTGAGAGTTTATCGGAAATCCATAGTGTTTTTCATGCATCTCATTTGAGGAAATGCCTTCATGATTATGTTATCAGACTCGAGCTTGATGAAATTGGGGACATAGTAAAACTCGAGTTAGAGTCCAGGGTGCCCCCAACCCACTGCAAGGATTGTAGAGCATAGAATCAAGAGACTCCACAAATAAATCATTCACCTCTTCCAAGTACAATGAGGAAATAATCATGTGGAAAGCACATGGGAGACCGAGGATAAGATGAGACAGACTCACCCAGAGCTTTTCTCGGGTAATTTTTTCTCAAATTTACATTATGGATGTATTGTGGTTGCAAGATTGGATGTTAGGGAATGGATACGACACCATTGCACAAGAGCACTCATACAGAAATATTAGCATAATTAGGTTGTTTGCATACATATTGCATCACATATTACACCTACATGCTAGGTTAGAGCTCACTTTAGTGGGACTGCAGTTCATAATCACTGCGATTCATGGATGCTTATGGTTGATTTGAAAATAACATGGATGTACAACATGGATGTGATCGTGCGAGTTGTGTTTTTCGCCACTTAAATAGATTTTGGGACGAAATCCATTTTAAGGAGGGAGAATGTAACACCCCGTAAAATTCATAAGTATTAATAATAAATAAATATATAGAAGAAATTAAATAGTATGGCTAGAAAATAATATTTTACAGTTTTAGGAATTTGGCTACGAAATTATTTTATTTGGATTCGTGGCGAAATTGTGAATCGTTTTCATATATAATATACTGAAAACGGTCAATTTATGAAGAAGTTATGAACAAATGTATTTGGGCCGTAAACTCATAATATATATATATATAATTAAAAAACCAATTTTCAATATATATATATATAATTAAGTGGATAATATATATATATATATAGTGTGTGTGTGTGTGTGTCCAAGATAAATTCAAAATAAAGAGAGAAAATTCAAAATTCGAATGGAAGATAAAATCAGGGGGGCAGAGTATATCACATATATAGAATAAGATTAAGAGATTAAGGAACGTATTGAATATAATAAACAACTCAGCAATGCAGCCTTATTGGGCATTCCAACCTCGAAGGGGTCGACCGCCCCCCTTAAGGGGTGTCAACCGCTAGGGGTCGAACGCTCGGCGGCTGGACAAACCAATAAAGCTAGCTGGTTAGGGTTTTTTCTAAGAGGATAATATAAATTAAAGGCTTGGATTAATTATAATTAATTCGACAGTCTATGCTCACACGAGCAACAATATATAGCCCCTCCTATTACACAATGGAACCCTAATCATTCTCTATCCATGCCTCCATGCTGCCTCTCCACCGTTGCTAAATTTCGAAAAAAATTAAAGAACAAGATTAAGGTTTTCTTCTATTTCTTAATTCAATTCTTAACCTCTCCCTATTCTAATTCATATAAGTTTAATATTCTGGAATTTGGCATAAACATATATATATATATACATATATATGAGATTCTAATACATGTCTCTTATATATATTATTAGGAGGATTATTGGAGCACGTTTGAACGTAAAATATTAAAGCACTGATCTAGATCTACTATAGAATTCCCTTTGTTCTGCATAGATCTGTGAGTGGAATCTAGTTTACTTAAGGCATATTCATGTTTTTATTAGATTATCATGTTGAAAGATATGCCTAAGAGGATTTGGAAATTCGATAATATAAACATTTAAAACCCCAAATCCTCTATCTTGTAATTGCGTATGAATTGTCATGATTAATTGGGTTTTGTGGATGTTTGGTTTTGATATTGGATTAAAGATGAAATTAGGATGTGGCTACTATCATTCCTATTTTATGTAATTCACCTTTAATTATCATTTTATCACAACCTAAAAAGGTTTGGATTTGATTGTTTTCATGGTTTGAATTGGTTTTGGATCCTATTTTGGATCTAAATGAATTCACAATTGAAATAGGTCAAATGTAAACATTTTGATGTGCATAACACCAAAAAGGGGTGAATTGGATAAATTATGAATTATAAACATACATGTGTAAGTGTATATAATACTCTATCTTTAATTCAGTATTGAAATCATTTCTACAAGCCTAGGATGCAAGTTGAAATCGAATGTATGTATATTTTCCATCTACTGCTATTTGTTATCTTGACATTATGTCATCATGCTTATGTTGTAGCGATAATGTATGGAAAATCTATCTTGTATGACTTGATTTGGAAAAAAGTTGACAATTGCCACCTTGTTAGAACATTTCACCGTTTATACGAATATTTACGTTATTTAAGCATTATTATTATATTTATATGAATGTAATCAACGTAATTAACATTGTATTAGCGTAATAAACACGGTTAGGTTAGATTCGAATTTGAAATGTCCCCATAATAAATATATAATTGATTGCTTGTGTGTGCGTATATAGAACGACTTTATGTATATATATATTAATAGTGACACTAGACACAATGTTAGTTGCCATTTGTGGTAGAAGCTTGCCTGGAACCGACCGGTAAATCCAGCAACCACAAGTGGGTCCAACTAATGTGAGATGTCTAGGTGTCATGGGCCATTCAAAAACTTAGTACACTAGACACGAGGTTAAACCAACTTGTAGTAGAAGTATGCCCGGAACCGACTGGCATATCCAACGACCCACCCTTATTAAATTTGAAGTAAGTCTTTGGGTCCTCCTTCTCTAAAAGTGGTTAGGCATAGAACGAAAACGGAATAGGGTAGTTCACGGGGATGTCCACTTCCTCTAGAATCTTGTAAGGGCTCAACTAGGGAAAAATTGGTAATTGGAAGATATGTGGCCATTGCATGCACACCAACTATCTAAGGGAAGTCTTAAGCGACATAGGTGTCCTACCAGGTAATATTAGTTAAGTAGTAACGTTCGCAATACTACTTCTCATATTACAAATGAGAGTATTGACTTAAGAACATTAACCTATTGGGACGATGTCTTAAAAGGGCTAGGGGTCTGCCTTAGGGTTATAAGTGATCATAAGAAACCACCTTTCATAGGGCCATAAGTGACCGAGAATGCTACCTCGTTGGGTCTTTACCCTAAAAACACTAATGGGCGATTGACTTGGATATCCACCCCACTGGTTAGAAACTTGGTGTTTGTTGTGTGCTGCATAGACATACCTTGACATATGTAAACTGCTAAAAAATATAGGATATGGACATTAAGTAACACTATATTTCAGCAGCACATAACTTTATGTTTAGACCCCTCTCCTCAACATATCCAACAGGTCAGTAGATGGGGTAAACCAATGGACGAAGTCATGATTGAAGCTGATGAAGAAGACGAAGTTGTTATGCTATTATTAGTAGTTATTGCTTTACTTCT
The DNA here is from genome assembly GCA_030737875.1 of Allium sativum. NCBI lineage: Eukaryota > Viridiplantae > Streptophyta > Magnoliopsida > Asparagales > Amaryllidaceae > Allium > Allium sativum. Next base: position 396,041,051 of record CM060910.1, read on the forward strand.
TTTGGAAACTTGTGAGAATGAACTATTTGATGTACCCATTGACTAGATGTAACTGTGACTGTTGTATTTTCGTGATTTTTAAATAATGGTACATCTTATTTCAGTATTATATTTTCTCTTTCCATCGTGTGAGATTTCCATTCGAAGTATCTATGTCTATATATTCTGTGCAAATGTAATCCTTACAGGAACCAACGACCCATTTAGAATGGCTCTAGGTTTCGATGGTACTTTTCTGTGTCGAAATTTAGACCCATTTCGGATGGGGTTTTACAAAGGATTATTGGAAATCGGTTAATAAGTTAACCATGTTTTCCAAGTTGACTAAGTCAACTATTTTAATTGAAATTGGATATTAAATTAATTTGTTTTCAATTTATTCAATAGAAATAGTTTTAACAAATGGTTATTTAAACTTAATAAGGATTCATACAAGTTAATTAAATCTTTTAATCAATTGTATGTAAAGAATTTTATTAAGTTGATAGTTATTAGTAAAGTTAATTGTTATTCAATAACTTTAAATAGAGATTTGCTATTCTATTTTTAGTTAATAATGAAGTAAACTACATTTACTTTAGTTAATGTTGGAGTCAAATATTTTATTAATAATGATTAAAGTGATTACCTTTTTAGAATGAAATTTATTAAAGGGATTATGAATTGCTTTTTTATAGAGAATGCCTGTGTTATAAATAAGTTTTATAATTGGAGATTTCGGGTGATAAAAACTTAACTAAGTTTTATGGAGTTATAGAACCTTGTTTTATGATTATATGAGTTTATAAGTGATTTTCACCTATTTTGAACAAGTTTAATAAATAATTTTTTTTGATCTCAAAAAACGACGCAGAAAGGATATTGGTTTTCAGAAATGAAATCTATAGAAGTTAAATATTCATAAAAAGTTTATAAATGATTTAAATTGATTTTGAGATAAGTTTTAAGTGGTTTAATTTAAAATCAAGCTAGGATTTATAAAATCTGAGGTATTTAAAGAAAAGAAAATCAAGGTTGTGAGAAGAGTTAAATTAATTTTCGTAAGGAATTCTATAATAAATCTAAGTTTTATAAACAAAGTTTATTAAAGAGAATTAAAGCTAATGTGATGGTTTTAAATAAGCATTTACCTAATAACTGAATTAAGTAACATGATTGTAATTGAAAGCATATTTTCAAAGATGCAAAGGAAAGATGCTAAATGGATTTGTGTAAAAGAGTTGGTAAATGGATTTAATAAGTCTAAGTTGTAAACGAATTGGATTAAAAAAGTGTAAAGCTAAAAGTTTTGTTTTTAGTAAGGGTTTACTTAATAACAAATTAAGAAAACTTGTTATAATTAAAAGGAGTTTTTTCAAATGTAAAGAATGGTTTATAAAACCATATTCAAATGGAATAGTAAATGAGATTTGTGTGATATTACAGTTAATATCCATTTTGAGTTACAAACTTTGATCTATTTTAAGATAAGAACGTTGTCGAGTCAAGGTTATAGAGGTAAACAAAATATCCCAACTTGAATAATTTCATTTCTATCTAAGGGATGGTACTGGTTTGAAAATGGAAGTGGATGTTAGAAACTAAATTGTTATTTCCATAAGTGTTATTGAAAACTTTAATCTGCAAAGTTCTAGTTGGGTTTATATAATAAACAATGTGGCGCATGACATTGTTCGACCCATATAAGATTGGTGATTAGATTTATACCATTTGGCTATGTATATATAGCGATATTTTCGAAGTAAAGAAAATAAAGAGGGGGTTTTGTGAATACGCTTATTTTGAAGAGATAAGTGTATGGTTATGATTTCCGATGTAACAAAAATAAGAGATTTGTGAATATACTTATCCAGTTGAGATAAGTATTTGGAAATGATTTTTCAGAATCGATAAAATGATTTTAATGAAGAATTTTAATTTAAAAAGGCCTATGCTGCTGATGTAGTTGACTACACTATATGATTTGATAGTTAAAGAGCCACTATCAGTGAACTCCTTTTTGACTATTAATGTGTTAGTTTAAGGATATCGAGATGGGAAATGGACCCAAAACCACTTCGAACTGACTTTGCATTCGAAAAACTAAACTCGCAGGGATGCTTATATGTATTGAGATGATTTAAAGGCATAAACCTTCAAAGGGAAAAGGAGTGATCGCTGATGTCTCTAGTTAACTACCACGATTATATTTGTAGCAGTAATTCCTGGATTATGGGTTATGTATGATGCAAGGACATCTTGTTACTAATCCTAGGAATTATCCTGACAGGATATAGTAAAAGGGTACCTTCGGTTTGTACTGATTCCGGATAACTTATATAGACGGATATGTAGCAGCGTATTTCCTAAAATCATGCACGTTGGCTTTTAAAATATACCGAGTATGGTGGTAGAGAAGGCAACTTCTTTTAGCTTAACACCTAGAGTATGTTTGTTCAAATCAATTAGTGATTGACGGATCTGACAATGTGGCGTTCAAAGTTTGTTGTGATATTCCAAAAAGGTAACCATTGCCTCAGGCCTCATCAACATGGGAATGACTGAAATCGGGTAGGCAACATGGCTATGTGGGTCATAACTTTTAGGGTATAGCATCACCTGATCAAGAGAAATCTGTTGTCCCTTTTGCATGCTGCGGAATGGTACGGTTGCTGATACTGTAACACCCCACCTCCGCCAATGCCACTCTTGCAAGCACACTAGCTTTGGAGGGGCGTTAAACAAGGTAAACATGCATGCAGATATCACAAGACAGAACATATAAGTAAAACAGAGTAGTAAAGCAGCGAATAAAACTAGCATTTCAAAACCATAGTCAAGTTACATCAAAGTACTTGGTCATTATTTTCCCATAAAACAAAGTCTAGAACATAAACTGAAAACTGAAAAAGAAACATAAAGTAACTATCCCCAAAGTAGCATAAGGCCATAGCATGCTCAAACCATACGTGAGCTATCCAGAAAAGCAGCTAAAGATCCAGCTAGGTAACAGTGTTCCCACCCTGCAAACCTGGGGGGGGGGGCGTGAAACGGAAGAAAAGAGGCGAAAGAAAACGGGTCAGTCAAAAAGACTGGTAAGTCCTATCTACTATTAGTATAAAAACTAATAAAGTTAACTGAACATGTAAAACAGAGATGAGATGTAGGGTGATAACTGGCACGGTGAAAAGTTAACAAGATAGATCAAGTGTGGCATCGCATATACAAGGTTAAGTTGCACCAGGTGTGTACTAGTATTCCAATCCATGTCAAGTATAAACAAGAAATGATCCCTTGGCCCAAAGCTGGCCCACATCATGAGATGACCTAAATTGAGGTCCAACTACTCGGTCTAGTCGATCGGCTCCCTATAAGCCTAACTCGTCAAGTGTCGGTGTCATACGGCCCAATCACGAAGTGTAGTCAAACTGTGCTAGGTCCACCCTAGGGTGTATCAAGCCCTAGGGTGCCAACCGCGGACACAAATCAAGCACGCACAGTCTAAACCTATGGGTGCCCGTGTCTGCTTTTTCTACTCCGGACCATGTGCACGACCATAGTCCGCCTGAACCTACACCGGCGCACCTACTCAGCCGTCGTTTTGGTCGCTTACATGTCAACCCAGTAATCGTGCCCCACCCTAGACTAGTCCCTAGGGTATCATGATACTATCAAGAGGGTTACTGGTGAAAAGGACCACGTAACTAGGGTTTCTAGCGGGTTAAATGTGGTTAACCCTATCCAATCAAGTATCGAGTTAGTTAAGTGTACCCAAGGTTCATGACTTAACCGCGTCAACCCAACATGTTTAATTGGTTAAGTATTCAAGTGGTCCATGACTTAACCCTACCATGTGGCATTAATTAATTTAATGCACCCAACCTCTCACATTAGACCTTGTTGTGGTTACTAGTTAAGCCGGGCGGGTCCGGGTAGCTTTACACCACAACTTGGTCTAACCTCGGGTTTCAAGTGCGACATGACCAACTACTCACATTGGGTCCTATTGCTTGTAGCCACTAGTTAAGCCGGTCGGTTCCGGGTAGATTTATGCTACAAACTCAACCCAACCTCGAGTTGGCCACTCTCATATTTTCTAGAAGTCATGTCCAAATTCATGTTTACAAACATAATCACAAATCAATGTTCATGTCATATTTTAAAATCATGTTTCATGTCATTAATATTACCCAAACCCAACGTATTCCCCTCGCATGTACGTTTCGTATAACATAACATATATCAAAAGAGGGAACTTGGAAAAGCATGACAAAAAGGCATAAGGTAATAAGGTTGGCCACAAATTAAACATGGTGGCATATGAGGCATAAATATGTTCATAAGCTTGCATATTACATCATAGGCCTCAAAACATGCATAATATCAAACTTAATCAAATAGGTGAAACATGATCATAAATGACATAGGATGGTGGCTAGTGATTCGCATATAACATTATATGTAAGATAACACAAGGTTTATGAGAGTTTCTATGTTGCTTTATGCAACATTTCTAATCAAAGCCCATAGCTTTCTATGCATAAGGTAAAGGTGATAGCTTTACAAACATGCATAGAATATATTTATACATAACATGATAGGATCAAAGCACATATCATACTTAGGCCCAAACTCAACTTGCAACATGTCATATTTAACTTCATAGTTAGAATCTAAGAGTAGTATAGGGCTTACAATGCTATGAAGACTAGAATTAATATAAAATAAGATTGAGACGAAGCCACACTAGCAAATTCGCAACCAAAGACGATAAACTCCACTTAAAGACTTGAGAACAAGAAGGAATAAACCCAAAGACAAAGAAAGATGGTTCTTTTACTTAAGAAAGATGGCTCCTTTATGACATAGATTGATTTGAGACACTCATGCTCTCATGAAGAAGGTGGAGGCCATGATTAGTGAACATTTGGGCAGCATTTAGTTGTAGGAATGATTAATGAAGGTTTAGGTTAGGTCTAGGGGTCTTTTTATAGGTGATTAGGTTAGTTTAGACCATAGGATTAACCCTAAAACACATCAGGTCCGTCAAATCCCGTTAGAAACTCCTAGAACAAGACTCAACATGTCACAAATGGTGCACCAGAAAAACTGGTTCGACCGGGGGGGTCGACCCCTGGGTCGACATGGGTGTCGACCCTTTGGGGGGGGGTCGACACTGGTGTCGACCCCTGTGTCGACCCTTCCTGGGGCGGGAAAATTCCCGCCCATTCTGTCTTGGTTGTAATTCAAATCTGAATTCGAATTTGAACTGTTTTCGGGCTTGGAATTTTCTGAAAACTTCATTGGGCCATAACTTGGTCATACGGACTCCGTTTTTCGAAAACTCGGACTCTATTTCGCGTATTTTTCCGAGACGAACGCAATGGCACAGCCCGTTTCCCTTGATTCAGAATTTAGAATTTAATTCTGCCTTGATTTACATTATAACATGTTATTAAAAATACGGGTTATTACATTCTCCCCTCCTTAAAGGATTTCGTCCCCGAAATCTCCATGTTAGGAAGAACGTATCCTACCATCCATCATCCATCTACTCAAAACATCATCCACAAGTAACCATTGTCCTTAAAAAGATTCTAAATGCTGTATGAACATTTGCAAAAGGTGTGTGTGTATGTACTTATCTAATGCAAAAATCAGGCGGTTACTGATTCGGTAAACCTCCTTAATGCAAAGTATGTTAGTGAAATGAGTCCATATGTATGCAAATTCTTAACATAATTTATAATCTCTACATGAGTGCACATAACATTCATTCATATGCAACATCCACATGATAACACAACAAGTTTCATCCATGAATAAGCATAAACACTCATGCATATGCAACATGAAAGTGTGTGAGCCGATCTTAGTGCCTAATGTGTATCATGCATCCACGAGTATCCACTTGCAAACACTTGCAACCACTTGCAACCATCAAGCATAACATGTTTCAAATACGTGTTTCATCCAAAGGGTTTCTACCTAAGGTTCTCATGACAAGGTTAACGAGATAACAAGATAAACAGGATAAACACGGATAGCAAAAAGAAAGATATGCTAATTAGGAAAGGAGATTAAGAATGTACCCTCAAAAAGGAATGGATAAAGCCCACGCATCTTCTCCTCGGTTTCCCAAGTTGCATCTTCATCGGCTTCACTCCACTGAACTTTCACCAATTTGACTTCTCGATTCCTTAGCTTCTTGATCTCTGTTCCCAAGATACGAATCGGAGCTCTCCTCAAGGTTGCCTCTTTTTCTACCTCCACGTCTTCAAGAATGCTTGGTTCAACCACCTCAGCGGACTCATGTAGGCACTTTCGGAGATGCAAGACATGAAAGACATTATGCACTCCGGCTAGCTTCTCGGGCAATTCCACCTTATAGGCCATCTTTCCAATTCTCTCTATGATAGGGAAGGGTCCTACGAACCTTGGTGCCAGCTTCCCAACTGCTCCAAAACGAACCACATTACGGAAAGGAGAAACCTTCACGAAAACCATGTCTCCCACTTCGAATTCCAAATCTGCCCTTCGCTTGTCAGCATAGGATTTCTGTTTGTCTTGGGCCGCTTTCATCCGTCTTCTCACCAATTCAACTTTCTCGGATGTGTCCCGTATCATATCGGGCCCAAGTATAAGCCTATCTGTTGTCTCCCAGCAACAAGATGGTGACCTACACGGCCTCCCATACAAAGCTTCAAATGGTGCCATCCCTATGCTGGCTTGATAGCTATTATTATAAGCAAACTCTACAAGAGGAAGGTGGTCTTCCCAAGTACCACCAAAGTCAAGAACACAAAGCCTCAAAAGATCTTCTAGCACTCTATTCACCCTTTCGGTTTGGCCATCCGTCTGGGGGTGATAGGCTGTACTCAGATTCAATCGCGTACCCATCGCTTCTTGCAAACTATTCCAGAACTAGCTAGTGAAATTTGGGTCACGATCGCTAACTATGCTAGAAGGAACTCCATGCAACCGCACTATCTCTCGAAGATAAATAGATGTTAGCTATGATGCGGTCCTCTTGCTCTTTACTGGAATGAAGTGAGCACTCTTCGTAAGTCTGTCAACTATGACCCATATGCTCGTGTTCCCTCTCCTTGACTTAGGCAATCCATCCACAAAATCCATAGAAATACTCTCCCACTTCCATTGCGGGACCTCCAATGGATGTAATAGCCCACCGGGTTTCTTCGACTCGGCTTTCACTTGTTGGCACACCATGCACTTTGAAACATACTCTGCCACATCTTTCTTCATTCCGGCCCAAAAGAAAATGCGCTTCATATCTCTATACATCTTATCTCCTCCAGGATGTATAGTCATCTTCGAGTGATGTGCTTCTTCGAGAACTTTATGCACCGAGTCTCCTACTTGCGGAACGCATAGCCTTCCATCACGCCTTAGCCAACCCTTGTCATTAATAGTATATCTAGCAAGGTGACCAGACGTCTCACCACGAATCAATTTGTCCATGACCTCGACTATCTGCGGGTCTCCTTTCTGGGAATCCCCAACTTGATCAAGAAGTGTGGGTCTAAGCTCAAGGAATGTTAATGAACCCGTCATCGACTCAACAGTCGTCGTGAAATCAAAGGTTGCCAAGAACTCTAAGTTCTTCATCTCAATAAACAAGGGACTCAAAGTCAACCTCCTTCTGCTTAGTGCATCTGCCACAACATTACCCTTGCCAGGGGTGTAAGCTATCTCGAAGTCATATGATGCCAAGAATTCCATCCACCTTTGCTGCCTTAGATTCAGATCTTTCTGCGAGAAGAGGTACTTGAGTGACTTGTGATCAATATACAACTCAAACCTTTCGCCTAGAAGATAGTGGCGCCAGGATTTGAGTGCAAAGACGACCGCCGCCAACTCCAAATCATGAGTGGGATAGTTCTTCTCATGAAATTTCAGTTGCCTACCCCCATAACATATCACTCTTCCCTCTTGCATCAGAACATCTCCTAACCCCGTGCCATATGCATCGGTGTACACGGTAAACATCTTACCGCCATCGGGTAATGCCAAAACTGGAGCTGTGGTAAGAGCCCTCTTGAGCCTTTGAAAAGAAAGCTCACACTCTAAGTCCCATGCAGAGACTAAGTTCTTCTTCGTCAACCTAGTAAGAGGGGCCGAAATCTTAGCGAAGTCCCTGATGAACTTCCTATAATAGCCCGCCAGACCGAGAAAGCTTCTTACTTCGGTTGCATTCCTAGGAGTCTTCCAGTCTTGAACCACAACCACTTTCGCGGGATCCACCGCTATGCCTTGCTTAGAAACTATATGTCCAAGAAACCGAACTTCCCTTCTCCAGAAATGGCATTTGGAGAACTTGGCTCTCAACTGATGAGCTCTAAGCGTATCCATCACTTCCTTGAGATGTCTGGCATGTTCTTCCTCATCCTTTGAGAAGATCAGAATATCATCCACGAAGACAACCACGAACTTGTTAAGGAACTCCCTGAACACCCTACTCATCAAATCTACGAAGTAGGCGGGTGCATTAGTCAAACCGAATGGCATGACAAGCCATTCAAAGAATCCATCTGGAGTCCTAAACGCAGTTTTATCAATACTATCCTCAGCCACTCTAAGCTGATGGAATCCGGTGGCTAGATCGAGCTGAGAGAAAACAGAAGCACCAACAAGCTGGTCAAAGAGATCATCAATCCTCGGTAACGGGTGCCTATTCTTCTTTGTCAGCTTGTTCAACTCTCGATAATCAACACATAGACGAAGCGAACCAACCGCCTTAGTAGCGAATACCACCGGAGCACCCCATTCAGAAATGCTTCGCCTAATAAATTTTTTCTCAAGCAGCTCCTTGATTTGCTTACTGAGCTCTCTACTTTCTCGTGGGGCCATGTGCCTAACGGGCAATGATACTGGCTTGGCATTATCAACAAGATAAATGCGAAAATCTATCTCTCGTTTAGGGGGTAACCCCTTAACCTCTTCAAAGACATCAGGATATTCCCGAACCACCCTTACAGATTGCAGATCATTGATGGACGAGTCAAGAGATTCAAGATAACATAGCATGACGGGATCCAGCGGGTTGCAAGAAATCTCTAGGGTATTACTGAGGCGAGTCATGAGCCTCACCACCCTATGCTCACAATCGAGAATGGCTCCATAACTGGACAACCAATCCATGCCCAAGATCAACCCGTATCCCGTGAACCCGAGAACATAAGCATTACACGTGAATTCTACGGTCAAGATAGAAATCTTCAAATCCACACAAATCATAGATAAATGGGTGGAACCCACAATTGGATTTGAAACACTGACGGGATCCTCAACTAGACTAGTACTTAGGTGCAAACTTTCAACAATGTCAGAAGAAATAAAACTATGCGATGCGCCAGAATCAAATAAGGTGCGAACAGGATAATCAGAAATATAAACAAGACTTTCTACAGAAATACTACCTCGGTCCTAGACTGGAGCAGTGTTGAGAGCATGCACTTTCCCTCCAGAAGGTCCTACACGCTGATTCTGCCCTTGCCCTTGTCCTTGCTTCTTGGGGCAATCCTTGCTAAAGTGTCCAGTCTCTCCACAATGAAAGCATTCGCCCCGCTTCCTCTTCTTCTTTCTGTAATACTTGGCTATATGCCCAACAATCCCACAGAAGTTGCATTTTCTTGGGTCCTTTGCCTTGGCCTTGTTGCCCTTGTTGTTCTTGTTGTTCTGATTGCTTTTATTTCCTCCCCACTTGGAGTCCGTCTTCTTAGTTTGAGTCTCATTAGTCTTGACTTCCTTCTTGCCATTCTTATCGTCTCCTTGAAGCAATGCCATGTCTACTAGGCCTTCGAAAGTGGCCCCCATGGGTATATGAGACAGGGATAAACCTTGTAATGGCTCATTCAACCCTCGTGCAAAGCGTAAAGCCTTCTTCTGGGGAGTATTAACCATGTCCAAACCGAATCGAGCGAGCTGGTTAAACTTATTCACATACTCCCTTACTGTCATGTCCCCTTGCTTCAAAGATATAAACTTCTCCAATTGCAGATTCGCCTCAGCTGATGATAGAAACTTAAGCCCAAACCTCGTCCTAAAGTCGGCCCAAGTCTCTATGGGTCTAGTAGCATTGGTGACCTCCCACCAATAAGCAGCTTCTTCTTTTAATAGCCATGCTGCCAATAAAACCTTTTTATGGTTTTCCACATCAAAGATAGCGAAAAGATCTTCAGTTTCTTTCAACCAATTTCTCGCCTCCACAAAAGTCTCCGTCCCAATAAAATTCTTGCCACCCATCGCCTTAAAGTCCTTGCAAACCTTTGCGAAATCTGCTTGTGGATGCTGAGGAGGGGGAGGAGGAGGAGGAACCTCAGTTACGGTGGGGGTATTTGCTGGGCCCGCATCGTTGGCCCTAGCTTCCAAGTACCTCCAGAACCATCCGGGAATGGTCACTCCCTCGGGAAGGTTAATATCGGCCATGCTGAAAAAAGGAAAAGATGGATTTAGAATGAGGAAACGAAGGATAGTGCTAATGGCTTTTGGGGAATAGCCTTTTAAAATAACTAGACTTTTCTTGGAAAATACTTAATTGGCTTTGAAAATAGTTTTCCAAAAAGGTAAATTTTAGAAACACTTTTGCTCAAATCTTGTAAACCTGGCTCTGATACCAAATGTAACACCCCACCTCCGCCAATGCCACTCTTGCAAGCACACTAGCTTTGGAGGGGCGTTAAACAAGGTAAACATGCATGCAGATATCACAAGACAGAACATATAAGTAAAACAGAGTAGTAAAGCAGCGGATAAAACTAGCATTTCAAAACCATAGTCAAGTTACATCAAAGTACTTGGTCATTATTTTCCCATAAAACAAAGTCTAGAACATAAACTAAAAACTGAAAAAGAAACATAAAGTAACTATCCCCAAAGTAGCATAAGGCCATAGTATGCTCAAACCATACGTGAGCTATCCAGAAAAGCAGCTAAAGATCCAGTTAGGTAATAGTGTTCCCACCCTGCAAACCTGGGGGGGGGGGGGGAATAGAAGAAAAGAGGCGAAAGAAAACAGGTCATTAAAAAGACTGGTAAGTCCTATCTACTATTATTATAAAAACTAATAAAGTTAACTGAACATGTAAAACAGAGATGAGATGTAGGGTGATAACTGGCATGGTGAAAAGTTAACAAGATAGATCAAGTGTGGCATCGCATATACAAGGTTAAGTTGCACCAGGTGTGTACTAGTATTCCAATCCATGTCAAGTATAAACAAGAAATGATCCCTTGGCCCAAAGCTGGCCCACATCATGAGATGACCTAAATTGAGGTCCAACTACTCGGTCTAGTCGATCGGCTCCCTATAAGCCTAACTCGTCAAGTGTCGGTGTCATACGGCCCAATCACGAAGTGTAGTCAAACTGTGCTAGGTCCACCCTAGGGTGTATCAAGCCCTAGGGTGCCAACCGCGGACACAAATCAAGCACGCACAGTCTAAACCTATGGGTGCCCGTGTCTGCTTTTTCTACTCCGGACCATGTGCACGACCATAGTCCGCCTGAACCTACACCGGCGCACCTACTCAGCCGTCGTTTTGGTCGCTTACATGTCAACCCAGTAATCGTGCCCCACCCTAGACTAGTCCCTAGGGTATCATGATACTATCAAGAGGGTTACTGGTGAAAAGGACCACGTAACTAGGGTTTCTAGCGGGTTAAATGTGGTTAACCCTATCCAATCAAGTATCGAGTTAGTTAAGTGTACCCAAGGTTCATGACTTAACCGCGTCAACCCAACATGTTTAATTGGTTAAGTATTCAAGTGGTCCATGACTTAACCCTACCATGTGGCATTAATTAATTTAATGCACCCAACCTCTCACATTAGACCTTGTTGTGGTTACTAGTTAAGCCGGGCGGGTCCGGGTAGCTTTACACCACAACTTGGTCTAACCTCGGGTTTCAAGTGCGACATGACCAACTACTCACATTGGGTCCTATTGCTTGTAGCCACTAGTTAAGCCGGTCGGTTCCGGGTAGATTTATGCTACAAACTCAACCCAACCTCGAGTTGGCCACTCTCATATTTTCTAGAAGTCATGTCCAAATTCATGTTTACAAACATAATCACAAATCAATGTTCATGTCATATTTTAAAATCATGTTTCATGTCATTAATATTACCCAAACCCAACGTATTCCCCTCGCATGTACGTTTCGTATAACATAACATATATCAAAAGAGGGAACTTGGAAAAGCATGACAAAAAGGCATAAGGTAATAAGGTTGGCCACAAATTAAACATGGTGGCATATGAGGCATAAATATGTTCATAAGCTTGCATATTACATCATAGGCCTCAAAACATGCATAATATCAAACTTAATCAAATAGGTGAAACATGATCATAAATGACATAGGATGGTGGCTAGTGATTCGCATATAACATTATATGCAAGATAACACAAGGTTTATGAGAGTTTCTATGTTGCTTTATGCAACATTTCTAATCAAAGCCCATAGCTTTCTATGCATAAGGTAAAGGTGATAGCTTTACAAACATGCATAGAATATATTTATGCATAACATGATAGGATCAAAGCACATATCATACTTAGGCCCAAACTCAACTTGCAACATGTCATATTTAACTTCATAGTTAGAATCTAAGAGTAGTATAGGGCTTACAATGCTATGAAGACTAGAATTAATATAAAATAAGATTGAGACGAAGCCACACTAGCAAATCCGCAACCAAAGACGATAAACTCCACTTCAAGACTTGAGAACAAGAAGGAATAACCCCAAAGACAAAGAAAGATGGCTCTTTTACTTAAGAAAGATGTCTCCTTTATGACATAGATTGATTTGAGACACTCATGCTCTCATGAAGAAGGTGGAGGCCATGATTAGTGAACATTTGGGCAGCATTTAGTTGTAGGAATGATTAACGAAGGTTTAGGCTAGGTCTAGGGGTCTTTTTATAGGTGATTAGGTTAGTTTAGACCATAGGATTAACCCTAAAACACATCAGGTCCGTCAAATCCCGTCAGAAACTCCTAGAACAAGACTCAACATGTCACAAATGGTGCACCAGAAAAACTGGTTCGACCGGGGAAAGTCGACCCCTGGGTCGACATGGGTGTCGACCCCTGGGTCGACATGGGTGTCGACCCATTGGGGGGGGTCGACACTGGTGTCGACCCCTGTGTCGACCCTGCCTGGGGCGGGAAAATTCCCGCCCATTCTGTCTTGGTTGTAATTCAAATCTGAATTCGAATTTGAACTGTTTTCGGGCTTGGAATTTTCTGAAAACTTCATTGGGCCATAACTTGGTCATATGGACTCCGTTTTTCGAAAACTCGGACTCTATTTCGCGTATTTTTCCGAGACGAACGCAATGGCACATCCCGTTTCCCTTGATTCAGAATTTAGACTTTAATTCTGCCTTGATTTACATTATAACATGTTATTAAAAATACGGGTTATTACAAATACCAACCGTGGTGGTGGTATGATATATTCAGTACACTCAAGTTGAATGAGTGACTGGTTCAGTATGGCCGGGTTTCAAGATGTTCTTGTTGAACCCTAGTGTTTTTATCTCTAGAAAAACACCAATCAGTAGGTAGTTCTTTAACTAGTCGTGTATGGAAATCCAAACTCCAATATGAGCCGTACAGTTTTATATGTAAACTAACTATGTTGAAAAGTGAGATGCAAGATTTCAATTATATTCCTATTTTATTTATGGATTGTAAACATTATTATAATGTCATCGGATTTATAATAAAAAGTGATTTGGTTATTGTAAGGGAAAAACATGTGCCATGTTTATTTGTGGTCATGTCTTACGAGAGTTCCATTCATTTAAAGGATTTCTAACATTTAAGCAAGTTATTTTTTATGTGAGTTTTCTCACTAAAAGTATTCTAGACTGATCCAGTTTATTTTTCTTTCCTCAAAATGCGCTTGGGTCAGATCGAGTATAATTTTCGGTTAGCATTGGATTTTGCTTAGAGCATCAGGAGAGGAGCCGTAGTCAAGACGTATTCTTGTATTTTCTGGTATTAATTTATTTCTGTTGTGTGTGTGTTATATTTATCAACATTGTATAGGTTGATCTAGTTGTGTACTATGACTTTGTAATCATGTATATACAATTTCTCTTTGTGTAAAGAGAATCGATATATAATATTTTGTTCATTCCGCTATGAGATTCTATTCTGCTCTTATTCTGTAGTGTTAATATTCTTCTTCTTCTGTTCTAACATTTTTTCTTTCTTCTTTTCACTCTCTAACTTCTTTCTGCTAACTATCCACTTTTCTATGTAATTTGAATTTGATATGTGGGGTTAAATGTCAGCTTAAACTGTACGGAAAAAGTGGCTCGTTACATATATATCTATCTATTACTTATACTGGAAAGCAGAAACCAAATCGTTTCTGTGACGACACCTGTCTCTTTCAATTTCACTCGCGTTATTCTTTTTTAGTTTTCAATATCGCTCCTCTGATCCTTCTTCAGTTGTATGCCCTTTTTGGAACGACCAACCCTAGCGGTTACACAATGCTCATGCGACGCTCCCTTCTTCGACGATCGATTTCATGCTCTTTCCCCTTTCTCGATTTCACACCCTTTTCACCACAAATAACTCAACCTCAGATATTATACTGTCGCCACATATCTTTCGTCAGGAAAATCGCTGAACCACGCTGCTTTAAGGGATACTTCCACCTGAATAATGTTCTGACTGTAAATTCCTTCATCCCGTATGCTACCAACGTTGATTTTTACATCGATGCTATTGACTCATAGCCGTCCACACTGCCTAGAAGTTTAGGTTTTAATGGTAAGTTAGATTTACCGATTTACCTCACTTTTGGGTATTTTCGATTTCACATGTTTTAGGGACTACAATTCTTACTTAATTATACCATTGCTATTTCAGATATTTTGAGGACTATTATGCGATTTCAGATGTTTGGATTTTTGCGTTGAGTATGAAGCAAATCAGAATTTCCCTTCCATACTGTTTGACATTTACTGCTCTATGATTTGATGATTGTGGATTTTTTCCCTCCTTTTGGGTATTTGTTCTTTGATTCCAGTCAATACAGGTATTCTTTGTTTTTCTCTATTTAAATCTCTCCTGTACTAATTATTAGCTTAACTTAACTGCATCAAAAAATTTTGCAAACTATAAGTACCCTAGATCAACCTATTGCCCAGTCAATTTACATAATTATATTTATATAAACCTAGAAGTACATAACATATGCTTTCTTAAATATAAAAGTTCAATGGGTGGAGGAGAATTCCATGTTGCTGAGCTCAATGACTCATATGGCTTTCTTTATTTTTTGGTTGTTTTACGTTTATTCTATAAATAAGCTTTTCTCTTCCTTCCAATCCGCTTGCAATTGTTGTTTTCCTCTATTATATGATTTTATAATCAATATCATTTGTACTTGATGTGCATGGTTAGTAAAGCAGTATATTTTGCACTTTATTATTCCAATTTGACTGTACCTTAAATTCATACTTTGTTAGTTAGATGATCATCCCTCATCAACAATCAAGTAGAATAATAATTTATACGCTCAACAGCAAAAATAATTTTGACATTTCTCGCTGTGCTACACACTTATTTTTTGCTATTTAACTTTGACAGAAAATACTGGTAAACCTATTTTGTATCCTATAAATCATTTAGGTTATTTAGTTTAGGATTAGTTATTGCATACTGAGAAAATTTAGCTTTTTGTTTTATACACTTAAGCAGTTTGGTATTCCCCGGTTTCACTACTAAGCCGATTGGTTTATTTTTTGAAATTAATATTTCACAATGCTTAATGAAAAACTGATTTGATTGATTTTTTTTCTTCAGATTTCTAATTTGAGAAAAGGTCTCCAATACATCTTTCTTTCCATACATGTTTTTTATATTTATTTTGATTTTATCATGTTTACCTTTGACCATGTTTTGATGCATATTTAGCAATATTTTGATGTTTTAATTCAACACAGATCAGATATGTTAGTTTCAGCTATGACTGATTATCAACCTAGGACCAAAAAAATGACCATTTTAGAGTATATAAATTGACAGATTAGTAATATCCTTTTCCGTAAAAAAGTATATAGCAGGAAGATCACATTTCTAAGGTTATACAGAAGTTTGCAAATATATATACATTTGTTTGTGTTTTCTATATGTTTGTATATGCATACATGCACAATTTTTTTTTGGGGGGGGGGGGATTGGTTGTGTAGGTACGCTCTATGGCACCCCTATTTCCGAGCACCACAATTGCTCTTTAATTTAGGTCACTCATTTATATTTAAATAAGTTAGTGGGGGGGGGGGGAAGTAAATTAGTGGAAAGAGAGAGAAACGAGAATGTGTGGTGGAAATTAGGGGGCTGTAGGGGCGTTGCACTATTTGGGATGCTCTTGATCAAAAGCCTCCCAAATATTGCAACATCCTTTTATCCCCTTAATTTGAACCACACAATCCCGTTTCTTTCTCCTCTCACTAACTATTCACACTCCCACATTATTTAAATATAAATAAATGGCTATTATTGGGTTCCGTATAACCCGCATATATACATAGTGTGTGACATAGATGCATTTTTTTTTGTGTTGCCATGTAAGTTATTGAAATGAGTTGCAAAAAATGAGAAGTTTTTTATTAGGTTCCATATACTATCTTGATGTATATTAAACCAAAAATGAACTTATTTCCAACTTTTTTTTGGTTTTGCCTTTATTTAGACATAATTTAGGTATGAACCCGTGCGTCGACTGCATTGGCATCCTAGACTTAATAATATCTGGTTATGAATACGTTCATGATGCAATCATTTTTCTAACTCATATGCATGTACGCATATGGTAGGTATTTACACTGGTATTTAAGTTATGAAATTAATCATAAAGATGGGCTATGGTAGTAGTCTGGGTTATGGCTAACAAAAATATTGTATTTAGAACCCCACATGATGAGCTTTTTATCGAAAAAGGACTGTTTATTATAAATTTTCTTCTCTTCTTTTTGTTACGTGTTGGAACAAAAATGAAATTGGTATGTCTACAGAAGTTAATATTAAAATATTAGTGTACAATAGATTTATGAGAATGGTAGATAAATTATTTAAAAAATTAGTTTACTGTAACCAAAAAACCCATGAACTGTTACTAATATTCAAGTAGTCAACTCCATATTTTTAATGCTTCAGTAGTTTAAGTTGTCTAGCATGTTCAAGGTAAATAATATATTATATATTATTACAGATTTATAAAAGATGCTTGAGTTTGTCGATAAAAAACGGGACCACATTTAACAATACCACTTGCAATGTTTTCCTTAGTGCCAAATGGTATGTCGGATACAGAGAGAAGTACCATGTTCTGTTGTTGGTAGCTTGAAGTCAAAGTATTTTCCAAGCAACTTATAGATATATGTAGGCAATTTATTGTATGAAGTATTTTGGAAGCTAATTATGAACCAATACCTAATTTAGTTATATAGTATATGTGGTGGTAAAGTATGACAAATTCTCAAGCTTACTAACTAAGAACTAGAGTATTATAATATGTACCATGTATGACAGCTTCTATAAAACGGCATGTTTATTCGTAAAAATCCATCGCTGCTGGCAGATTGTATGTTTGTCCATAAGGTATTTGATATGTACCTGTCTTTTTATGATATGTTGATGGTTCGAGCACTGAGAGGTTCTATAAAACTAAAGTTCCATATGATAACGAAGGTTGTCATAAATAAAGTTAAACATCTACATGTAACAAAATCACTATGGAAAAATTAAAATATCAAATAATTCAACCCATAAAAAGTTATCTTTTAAAATACTTGAATTCTTAATTAACAAAATAAAATAAAATATGCACATGTTACCTTAATGCAGAAGCATGAAAGTAAAATAATTAGTAAAAAACTAATTTTGATAGAATAACAATTGACAAACCCATTATATTACTGCATGCTGATAAGTGGAGAAGGGATTTAACCACTGTCTGCTAGCAACTATCGTGATAAGGAAAACAGAGGCATGGTGTTTCAATGTTGTAACAACCCGTATTTTCAATAACCTGTAATAACATAAATCGAGGCAGAATTTAATTCTAAAATGGGAATCAAGGGAAACGGGCTATGCCATTGCGTTCGTCTCGGAAAAATACGCGAAATAGAGTCCGAGTTTTCGAAAATCGGAGTCCGTATGACCAAGATATGGCCTCGCGAAGTTTCACGAAAATTCCCAAATTAAAGTATACTTAATTAAGTGAAATGGGTTGTGTAGATATATATATATATATATATTGATATATATATATATATAATTGAAAATTTAATAAATAAATATGCAAAAATGCTCAAAACAGCGAATTGGGAGAGGGGAATAACCGAACCGGCCGATTTTTGAAGTCGACCCGAGCCCGCTGGGTCGACTAGGGGTTAATCCAGGGTGTTTGGCTGTCAACCCGTGGGCCGATTCGCTCAAGTGCAGATTTTGCATTTGAATGGTTCTCATGGTCCATCTTTAATCTAAAGGCCCTAGATGGTTCCTACACTTGACTTCTTCCCCAAGACATGCTTTGATGGCTTGGATTGAATCTAGGGTTAATCCTATGGCCTAAAACACTTGCCTAATCTATAAATAAGACCCTAACCTACCCTAATTCATTCATAATTAAACCTAGTGACTAAACTATGGCAAAATGCTAGCTCTCATGGCCTCCACTAATTATATGAAGAGGGTTGCATACTAATCACTCTCTAATCAACTTCTAATCCCTTCTTAGCATCTTAATCTTCTTCATTTGGTGTTCAAAGTTGCTAGTTGTGAGTTTCTATCACTTTGATGATCTTTTGGTAAACTAATTAGATGAGATGTGATGAGATTTATGGTTTTGTATGTGGGTTAATGAGCTTTGAATCATATGATATGATGTTAGCATTAATCTTATGTTTATGCATGTTGAGTATGTAAGCTTATGCAAGTTTAATATGATGTATGTTATGTTTGCATGATGCTAAATATGCAAGTTGTGGGCTATGTAATCATATGCATGTTATGCAAGTTCATGGTAATATGCTATGCAAGTTACATGTATGTAAATATGCAAGTTACATGTTTGTTAATATGCAAGTTACATGTATGTAAATATGCAAGTTACATGTTTGTTAATATGCAAGTTACATGTTTGTTAATATGCAAGTTACATGTATGTAAATATGCAAGTTACATGTTTCTTTATATGCAAGTTACATGTTTGTTAATATGCGAGTTACATGTATGTAAATATGCAAGTTACATGTTTATTAATATGCAAGTTCATGATGACACATTATGCAAGTCTATAAGCTAATATGCAAGTTTGTTATGCAAAATGAATATGTAAGTTATGTGACATATTATATGCAAGTTATGTGACATGTTATGCAAGTTCATATGCAAGTTATGTGTTTGTTAATATGCAAGATGGCACCTTTGAAACATGTTCATTCATATGCAAGTTGACACCTTTTATATGTGTTATATCATGAACGAAATTACGTGGGAACGATGGGGTAATTAAATGCATAAGTTAATAAGATTGTGTGAAATTAATATAATTATGCATAACACAAAATAAATAAACATAGTATGGGAATTTGCCTATTTGGTTAGGTGTACCCATACTATGTGTTGGGAATTTACCTATTGAGTTAGGTCTACCCCATGGGAATTTACCTATTAAGTTAGGTCTACCCATGTTAAGAAAACTTGATTAATTAGGGATAATTAATATAAAATTATGAGGGTGATTAATTAGGTGTAATTAATTGACTAAGACACGAGGTTGGACTCAGTTGTAGCGTAAAACTGCCCGGACCCAACCGGCTTAACCAGTTGCTACAAATGTTAGCCCAATGTGAGAGGTCTTAGGCACAAACTAAATACGTAATTAACGTAAAGACACGAGGTTAGACTCTGTTATGACATAAGGCTGCCCGGACCCAACCGGCTTAACCAGCGGTCATAAAAGACAGTCTAATGTGAGAGGTCTTTACAAAGGTTACGTTCTTAATTAATTAATTAAGAAACACTTAACCACATTAGCATGTAGAGGGACATGAGGGGTTAAGTGGGTGCCTCGGGTGGCATGAGAAAATCTAGTGGTTGCCTTGGGTGGCAATAGAAAATACGATTAGAATACTTAACCAAAATGGAACATGTAATTAAAACATGATTAAAGGGTTAAGTGGGATATACTAGAAAAAGGGACAAGCTTAGGTGGGTAGCTTGTGGAGGCCCATTTCAACCAGTAACCCATACGTATCTTTGTGGGCTCGACCCATGTCGAGGACGGGACACGCATACTGGGCTTGACTGTAAGAGGCAAACGGGTTAGCGGTGGCAACGCAAGTCCAACGGGCTTCATATGCGTGAGTGGGCCCGGGCTGGTAGGTAAGCCGTTGTTGCATCGAGTAGATATAAGCCGTGCACCTTTAGTTTCATCAGGTTGCCACATTGGGGAATGATACATCCCACGGTGGGGCCAGCACGGGTATCTACGTTAGGGAGCCGATCGAATGGGAAGTAGTGTGTACACCTAGTGGATTGTAGGGCCCCGTGGCGCCTACTTGGTCACCTAGGGGTACGCAGGTACTAATTAGTAAATTTTATAAGTCCTTGGGTGGGATCAACCTTTAAGTTAGGAACGACTGGTGTGGTGCAGTTTAGTAATTTACCTTAGGGAGGGTAGATGCGTCTTTATCCTTTATCTTCGTTTAGTTGACTGCTTAGGGTAGCCATTCATCCCTATATGTTACCGTATATCAGTTTATGTCTTCTCTGGTTACTTTAACGATTGTATTGTTAAAGTTATAGGACTCGCTCAGACTTATGTCTGACCCTGTTGTTTTTATCTTTTTCCCAACCCTCAGGTCCTACGGTGGATCCTAGCAGTAGTGGAGCTTGATCGGATTGCTGTTCCAGTCTTTAGGAGCTTGGATAGATGTAAAGCTCCAGTTATCCAGTTATCTTTTCTTTTGTTTGGCTATTGTATGAGAGTGGGATTATGTACTTCTTTATTTTGATGGATATTGTACTTGACCTTTATTGTGGTTTTATGATGTAACCAGACATGTTTTACTTCCGCTGTTATGAGATGATGTTTTAAAATTTCAAGTACTATTTATATCTGTCTTGTTGTAATTTTTCTGTTCTATATTCACTAAAATACTCCACCGATGCTATGGCATTCCCTTAGTGAGTGATCATAGCGGGAGTGGGGTGTTACACGTGGTATCAGAGCTTAAGGTTACCAGAACAGATAAATTTTTTGAGAAAAACTACTTTCTAAGAGTATTTTCGAAGAAAGTATTTTTAAAAGCATGTCTTCTAAGAGAAAAAGTTTTTGAAAAAGAAAAGCATAATCCCCAATAGCCATATCTTTATCTTTCGGAATCTCCTTTTTGAATCTTTCCTCTTTCGTTTCAGCATGGCTGAAGATCTTAACATCCCGGAGGGTTTAGTTATACCACTATGGTATAGGAGGTTGCAAGAGGCTAGGGCCGCGGCTGCGGGTCCGGCCAATGCTACTACACCAGAGACAACCGCTCCTCCTCCTCAGCCTAGAGTGGATAATTTTGCTAAGGTTTGCAAGGAGTTCAAGGCTATAGGAGGAAAACCTTTTCTTGGTTCAGAGACTTTCGTAGAGGCTAGAGATTGGCTTAAGGAAGTGGAAGAGTTGCTAGATATCTTTGAAGTGGAAGAGGGAAAGAAAGTCAAGTTGGCGGCTTGGTTAATGAAGGGAGAGGCCTCATTCTGGTGGGAGGTCACTAATGGAGAACGCCCTGTTGACTCTTGGGCAGATTTTAAGCAAAGGTTTGGGGCTAAGTTTCTCTCAAGGGCGGAAGAGAATCTGTTTATGGAGAAGTTCTTGAATTTGAAGCAAGGGAATCTCACGGTGAAAGAATATGTCAACAAATTCAATCAATTAGCAAGGTTTGGCATAGAGTTGGTGAATACACCGGAGAAGAAGGCTTTGAGGTTCGTTAGAGGCTTGAACGAACCATTGCAAGGAATAGCTATGACTCACATTCCTATGGGGGCCACTTTTGAGAAGCTTGTCTACATGGCACTTATGCATGAGGATGATAAGAATTCTAAGGCACCAGAGAAAAAGGGGGATCAGAAGAAACCGCAACAGCAACAACAAGGCAAGGGCGGAAAAGGCAATGGTGACAAAAAGAAGACGAAGAAGAAGTGCTTCAATTGTGGAACACCAGGACACCTTAGTAAGGATTGTCGCAAAAAGAAGAAGACCGGTTGCTTTCATTGTGGTGAAGCAGGGCATCTTGTGAAAAACTGCCCAAAGAAGGGGCAGAAGACGGGGTCTACCTCAGGAGGCCAGGTGCAAGCTCTTATAGCACCACCTCAGTCAGGGGGGCAAGTTCAGGTTCTCTCAGTTCCACCGATTCAGCAGAGAGGTAGAACTATTTCCGTTGAAAGTCTGGTTTTTCTGTTTGATCATCCAGTTCGTACTTTGTTTGACTCTGGCGCATCGCATTCTTTTATCTCATCATCGTTAGTTGAGTCACTGCACTTAGACACCAGTCTAGTTGATGATCCCTTGGTTGTCTCAAACCCAATTGGGGGCTCCATATATCTGTCTATGATATGTTTGGGTTTGAAGATTTCTATACTTAGCGTTGAGTTTAGATGTGATGCTTTTGTATTGGGCTTCACGGGCTATGGGTTGATCTTGGGCATGGACTGGTTATCCAGTAATGGTGTCGTTCTTGATTGCGAAAGGAGAGTTGTCAGGCTCATGACCCGCTTGGGTAACACTCTCGAGATCTCTTGCAATCCCATGGAATCTGTTTTGCTAAGTTATCTTGAATCGCTCGATGCTTCGGTCGAGAGTTTGCATTCTGTCAGAGTAGTCCGGGAATATCCGGATGTGTTTGAAGAAGTAAAGGGTTTGCCTCCGAAGCGGGAGATAGATTTCCGAATTTATTTGATAATGCCAAACCAGTGTCTTTGCCAGTACGCCACATGGCTCCTCGTGAGAGAAGAGAACTTCATAAGCAAGTAGGGGAGTTGCTTGAGAAGGGGTTCATAAGGCAAAGTATATCGGAGTGGGGAGCTCCAGTAGTGTTTGCCACGAAGGCGGATGGGTCCCTCAGACTTTGTGTGGATTATAGAGAACTTAATAAGCTCACGAAGAAGAATAGACACCCATTACCGAGGATAGATGATCTCTTTGATCAGTTGGTTGGCGCGTCAGTATTTTCGCAGATGGACTTAGCTACAGGGTTTCATCAGTTAAGAGTGGCGGAGGACAGTATAGAGAAGACTGCTTTCCGGACTCCGGATGGTTTTTATGAGTGGCTAGTGATGCCATTTGGGTTGACAAACGCCCCCGCATACTTTGTTGATCTCATGAGTAGAGTGTTCAGAGAGTATCTGAATAAGTTTGTAGTAGTTTTTGTGGATGACATCTTGGTCTTTTCCAAGAATGAAGAAGAGCATGCCTTACATCTCAAGGAAGTGTTGGAGACTCTTCGAGCGCATAGTCTTAAAGCTAAATTCTCTAAATGCCATTTTTGGAGAAGAGAAGTGCGATTCTTAGGGCATGTGGTCTCTAAGGAAGGGATAGCTGTGGATCCCGCAAAGATAGTATCTATCCAGGATTGGAAAGTTCCTAGAAATGCTACCGAGGTAAGAAGTTTCTTGGGGTTGGCAGGATATTATAGGAAGTTCATCAAAGACTTCGCGAAGATATCAGCCCCATTAACCCGCTTGACGAAAAAGAATCTGGTTTTCTCGTGGGATGTAGATTGTGATGATGCTTTCCGACGGTTAAAGAGAGCTTTGACCACCGCTCCAGTTTTAGTGCTCCCGGATGGGAGTAAGCCGTTTGTTGTTTATACCGATGCTTGTGGAACAGGATTAGGCGCAGTCTTGATGCAGGAGGGAAGGGTAATAGCCTATGGAGGGAGACAATTGAGAGTGCATGAGAAGAATTACCCTACCCATGATCTAGAGTTGGCCGCGATTGTTTTCGCACTTAAGTCTTGGCGCCATTATCTTCTTGGTGAGAGATTCGAGTTGTTCACCGACCATAAATCATTGAAGTACTTATTCTCTCAGAAGGATTTAAACTTAAGACAGCAAAGGTGGATGGAGTTCTTAGCATCCTATGATTTCGAGATAGCGTATACCCCTGGTAAGGGTAACGTGGTGGCAGACGCCTTAAGTAGAAAAAGGCTATCTTTGAGTCCTTTGTTCGTGGAACGACGAAGCTTGGAGTTTCTTTCTTTGTTTGACTTCAGACCTTCTGTTGATTTTGTACCTGGTTTGTTGGCATCCTTGGAGGTTAGACCTACTCTTTTGAGACGGATTGGCGAGGCTCAGCGAGACGACCCACAGTTGGTTGTGTTGGTAGAGAAGCTTATAAGAGGGGAGTCGTCCAGCCATTTGGGTAGATACACCATAGATGATAAGGGATGGTTGCATAGAGACGGTAGACTTTGTGTACCGCAAGATGAGGGTTTGAAGAAGGCTATTTTGGATGATGCACATCGTTCAAGAATGACTATTCATCCCGGTGGAGACAAAATGTACCAAGACATGAAGAGAGTTTTCTTCTGGGCCGGTATGAAGAAAGATGTGGCCGAGTATGTGGCTAGATGCTTAGTGTGCCAACAAGTTAAAGTGGAGCAAAGGAAACCCGGTGGGTTGCTACACCCATTGGAAGTTCCACAGTGGAAGTGGGATAGTGTCTCGATGGATTTCATCGACGGGTTACCGAGATCGAGGAAGGGCAATACGGGAATTTGGGTTGTGGTAGACAGACTTACCAAGAGTGCCCATTTTATACCCGTAAAGAGTAAGAGGACCGCTCCATGGCTTGCTTCAGTCTATGTTAGAGAGATTGTTAGATTGCATGGCGTACCATCCAGCATTGTGAGTGATCGAGATCCTATTTTCACTAGTGAGTTTTGGAGAAGTTTGCAAGAGGCGGTAGGGACTCAGTTGTGTTTGAGCACCGCATATCATCCTCAGACGGACGGTCAGACTGAGAGGGTGAACCGTATCTTAGAAGATCTTTTGAGGCTTTGTATCTTGGATTTTGGAGGTACATGGGAAGAACATCTTCCTTTGGTGGAGTTCGCATATAATAACAGCTTTCAGTCCAGTATTGGTATGGCTCCTTTCGAAGCTCTTTATGGAAGGCCTTGTCGATCTCCTACATGTTGGTGGGAATCTACGGATAAGATCTTGCTTGGGCCGGATATGGTTAGAGAGACTTCAGAGAAGATTGATTTAATTCGAAAAAGGATGAAAGCAGCACAAGATAGACAGAAATCTTATGCGGATCGGAGAAGGACGGATCTTGAGTTTGAGGTTGGGGACATGGTTTTTGTCAAAGTATCTCCATTGAGAAATGTTGTTCGCTTTGGGTCCGTAGGGAAGTTAGCACCGAGATTTGTTGGGCCGTTTCCTATTAAGGAAAGGATTGGACGGATGGCATATAGGGTGGAGTTGCCCGACAGACTTAGTGGTGTTCATGATGTATTCCATGTATCACATTTGAGGAAGTGCTTACATGAGACCGCGGAGGTGGTAGAGCCGAGCTTGCTTAGAGATGTAGAGGTAGAGCGTGATGCGACGATTCGACGAGCTCCTACTCGCATCCTTGGGTCAGAAACTAGGAAGTTGAGGAACAGAGAAGTTCAGCTAGTTAAAGTGCAATGGGGAGATGACGAAAGCAATGCTACTTGGGAGACGGAAGCAAAGATGCGTTCTTTGTATCCATTTCTTTTTGAGAGTATGTCTTTTAACTTCTCCTTTATTGCTTGTCTAGTACTTATCTTATCTTTAGTATATCCTCTCGCTAATACCTATGACCTTTAGATAGGGTAAAACCTATGGTTGAAACATGTGTTTGAAACATGTTATGGTTGATGGATGCATATGGATGCAATTGTTTGCTAGTGGTTGCTCGTGGATGCATATACACACACATTAGGCACTAGATCGGCTCAGTCACTTCATGTTGCATATTGCATAAATGGATGTGGTAGTTAGATTGATGGATGTATCATGGCTGTGTTATCATATGGATGATGCATTTTTGTGTATGGTTGTGCACGCATGTAGAAATTTGTATGTGTCAATAGGGTTTCGCATACATATTGGATGCATGGCACTATCATGGTTTGCATTAAGGAGGTTTACTGTATCAGTAACCGCCTGATTTTCGCATTAGGTAAGTACATATACACACACTTTTGCATATATCCATCCAGCATTTAGAATCTTGTAAGGACAATGATTGCTCGTGGATGATGCTTTGAGTAGATGGATGATTGGATGGTAGGATACGTTCTTCCTAACTTGAAGATTTCGGGGACGAAATCCTTTAAGGAGGGGAGAATGTAACAACCCGTATTTTCAATAACCTGTAATAACATAAATCGAGGCAGAATTTAATTCTAAAATGGGAATCAAGGGAAACGGGCTATGCCATTGCGTTCGTCTCGGAAAAATACGCGAAATAGAGTCCGAGTTTTCGAAAATCGGAGTCCGTATGACCAAGATATGGCCTCGCGAAGTTTCACGAAAATTCCCAAATTAAAGTATACTTAATTAAGTGAAATGGGTTGTGTAGATATATATATATATATATTGATATATATATATATAATTGAAAATTTAATAAATAAATATGCAAAAATGCTCAAAACAGCGAATTGGGAGAGGGGAATAACCGAACCGGCCGATTTTTGAAGTCGACCCGAGCCCGCTGGGTCGACTAGGGGTTAATCCAGGGTGTTTGGCTGTCAACCCGTGGGCCGATTCGCTCAAGTGCAGATTTTGCATTTGAATGGTTCTCATGGTCCATCTTTAATCTAAAGGCCCTAGATGGTTCCTACACTTGACTTCTTCCCCAAGACATGCTTTGATGGCTTGGATTGAATCTAGGGTTAATCCTATGGCCTAAAACACTTGCCTAATCTATAAATAAGACCCTAACCTACCCTAATTCATTCATAATTAAACCTAGTGACTAAACTATGGCAAAATGCTAGCTCTCATGGCCTCCACTAATTATATGAAGAGGGTTGCATACTAATCACTCTCTAATCAACTTCTAATCCCTTCTTAGCATCTTAATCTTCTTCATTTGGTGTTCAAAGTTGCTAGTTGTGAGTTTCTATCACTTTGATGATCTTTTGGTAAACTAATTAGATGAGATGTGATGAGATTTATGGTTTTGTATGTGGGTTAATGAGCTTTGAATCATATGATATGATGTTAGCATTAATCTTATGTTTATGCATGTTGAGTATGTAAGCTTATGCAAGTTTAATATGATGTATGTTATGTTTGCATGATGCTAAATATGCAAGTTGTGGGCTATGTAATCATATGCATGTTATGCAAGTTCATGGTAATATGCTATGCAAGTTACATGTATGTAAATATGCAAGTTACATGTTTGTTAATATGCAAGTTACATGTATGTAAATATGCAAGTTACATGTTTGTTAATATGCAAGTTACATGTTTGTTAATATGCAAGTTACATGTATGTAAATATGCAAGTTACATGTTTCTTTATATGCAAGTTACATGTTTGTTAATATGCGAGTTACATGTATGTAAATATGCAAGTTACATGTTTATTAATATGCAAGTTCATGATGACACATTATGCAAGTCTATAAGCTAATATGCAAGTTTGTTATGCAAAATGAATATGTAAGTTATGTGACATATTATATGCAAGTTATGTGACATGTTATGCAAGTTCATATGCAAGTTATGTGTTTGTTAATATGCAAGATGGCACCTTTGAAACATGTTCATTCATATGCAAGTTGACACCTTTTATATGTGTTATATCATGAACGAAATTACGTGGGAACGATGGGGTAATTAAATGCATAAGTTAATAAGATTGTGTGAAATTAATATAATTATGCATAACACAAAATAAATAAACATAGTATGGGAATTTGCCTATTTGGTTAGGTGTACCCATACTATGTGTTGGGAATTTACCTATTGAGTTAGGTCTACCCCATGGGAATTTACCTATTAAGTTAGGTCTACCCATGTTAAGAAAACTTGATTAATTAGGGATAATTAATATAAAATTATGAGGGTGATTAATTAGGTGTAATTAATTGACTAAGACACGAGGTTGGACTCAGTTGTAGCGTAAAACTGCCCGGACCCAACCGGCTTAACCAGTTGCTACAAATGTTAGCCCAATGTGAGAGGTCTTAGGCACAAACTAAATACGTAATTAACGTAAAGACACGAGGTTAGACTCTGTTATGACATAAGGCTGCCCGGACCCAACCGGCTTAACCAGCGGTCATAAAAGACAGTCTAATGTGAGAGGTCTTTACAAAGGTTACGTTCTTAATTAATTAATTAAGAAACACTTAACCACATTAGCATGTAGAGGGACATGAGGGGTTAAGTGGGTGCCTCGGGTGGCATGAGAAAATCTAGTGGTTGCCTTGGGTGGCAATAGAAAATACGATTAGAATACTTAACCAAAATGGAACATGTAATTAAAACATGATTAAAGGGTTAAGTGGGATATACTAGAAAAAGGGACAAGCTTAGGTGGGTAGCTTGTGGAGGCCCATTTCAACCAGTAACCCATACGTATCTTTGTGGGCTCGACCCATGTCGAGGACGGGACACGCATACTGGGCTTGACTGTAAGAGGCAAACGGGTTAGCGGTGGCAACGCAAGTCCAACGGGCTTCATATGCGTGAGTGGGCCCGGGCTGGTAGGTAAGCCGTTGTTGCATCGAGTAGATATAAGCCGTGCACCTTTAGTTTCATCAGGTTGCCACATTGGGGAATGATACATCCCACGGTGGGGCCAGCACGGGTATCTACGTTAGGGAGCCGATCGAATGGGAAGTAGTGTGTACACCTAGTGGATTGTAGGGCCCCGTGGCGCCTACTTGGTCACCTAGGGGTACGCAGGTACTAATTAGTAAATTTTATAAGTCCTTGGGTGGGATCAACCTTTAAGTTAGGAACGACTGGTGTGGTGCAGTTTAGTAATTTACCTTAGGGAGGGTAGATGCGTCTTTATCCTTTATCTTCGTTTACTTGACTGCTTAGGGTAGCCATTCATCCCTATATGTTACCGTATATCAGTTTATGTCTTCTCTGGTTACTTTAACGATTGTATTGTTAAAGTTATAGGACTCGCTCAGACTTATGTCTGACCCTGTTGTTTTTATCTTTTTCCCAACCCTCAGGTCCTACGGTGGATCCTAGCAGTAGTGGAGCTTGATCGGATTGCTGTTCCAGTCTTTAGGAGCTTGGATAGATGTAAAGCTCCAGTTATCCAGTTATCTTTTCTTTTGTTTGGCTATTGTATGAGAGTGGGATTATGTACTTCTTTATTTTGATGGATATTGTACTTGACCTTTATTGTGGTTTTATGATGTAACCAGACATGTTTTACTTCCGCTGTTATGAGATGATGTTTTAAAATTTCAAGTACTATTTATATCTGTCTTGTTGTAATTTTTCTGTTCTATATTCACTAAAATACTCCACCGATGCTATGGCATTCCCTTAGTGAGTGATCATAGCGGGAGTGGGGTGTTACAAATGTTATTCATTTCCTTCTTCGAATTCATTTTCATTTCTTTGATTGCTCCCTTTTCATTTATATGCGATTGACATTTATATCTATGTTTGAAATAATTTCATACCTCATTATCTAATTTGAGTGTTGTTTCACTTGCCACTGGATCTATTCAAATGAAAAAATATTGTGACATAGGTTTGAGATTTATTACATACTTCATTTACTTCATCTTCCTTATGCATAACAACACACCCATATGGATATAAATATATTTATTGACATTTAAAATCGTTTGCAAAATATGGTTACCATTAAACCAATTTTTAATCAAATTTCCAAATAAGAAATGAAGCCTTCCATTAATAAACCACACAGCCAATAAAGCCCTAAAACTTAATGAAAATATCTTGATCTTCTATGGGATTTATGCTATTTGGTAAATGAGAGTTCTCATTTTTAGCCTGAATAAAATGGAAGCTTCGAGAAGGGTATATTCATGAATTTTGATGTTAGCATTGATCTTATTATATTTGTTTCAGCAATATTTGTCTATTGTAAATGCTATTTCAGATTTCATGGTCAATTTTTTAATATCAGTATCTTATTTTTGTAAACAAATTGTGATGTCCTTTAGGCTTTTAGGTTGTGGACTCTTACAAATTGTTATCCCTGTTCAGCTCACTCTTTCATAGTACAAACCCAAAGCGTAAAGCTATTACGATATGCTTGAGTCCCATCTAAATATATTTTACCTAAAAAGCTATGTTCCCATTAAGATAACACATTTAGTTGATGAATTTTGTTTGGTTTCACAATGTAATTTTGATAAGGATGCTATATTTATACTGTAGTATGCGTTAATCATGGGAAAATAGGGCATTGTTATTGACACTCCAAATATTGTTAAGGGGAGGCCAAATTTTATTTTATTCAAAAATTGTTAAGGGGAGTACCAATGAGGAAAGTCGCCCCTTAACAAATAAATGTAATTTTACCTTATTACCCATTTAGCCCCTTAACAAATAAATGTAATTTTATTTTAACAAATATTGTAAGGGCCGTTGTAATTTTTTTTCGATGCTCATATATCGATTTTTTTAAACCCTAAAAGATAAGCGTTTTCGAAGGAATATGATTGAACTTTTTTTTTTGACATAAATATGTCGAATTTTAAAATTACGGAGGCAATGCACCAAAATGATTATTAATTTTCAACATATCATCGTCGAATACATATATAATTGATTACGTGCTACATTCGGTGCAGTGGTGACGAACTGCTTATTTTAATTTGGTTTTCCTTAATGAACAAGTTTTTTTTAATCTAATTTAAAGGGGCAATCCAGAAATATTAAGTAGTGTGAAATAATATGTTTGTGTAGCCCCTTAACAATTTATCAACAAGTGGAGTGTTTTTAAAAAATGGTCCTCCCTTAACAATAGTTGGAGTGTCAATAACAACACCCGGAAAATATATTTAATGGTAAATACAATTAAAGCAGGAATTCTTTAAAACTTTTAATGATATTAAACAAATTTTAAGCAAGGAAGATGGACAAATCTAATTTGTTCTCTTTTACTATGAAATCATCTACTCATGGGGTTTTCATTTAAGTTGAAACATTTTCTTTCATTATTGGTAAAATACCTCTTGCTTATACCACGTAAATTGAAAATTTATAGAGTTTTTTTTTTTTTTGCCAATCCAAACAAGTTTGGGCAAAAAATATTTGTTGGGAAGAAAAAGGTGGAAATAAATCAACATATCAAAATTCAGATTTTCTAATCAATTACAACTACATCGTTTTCTAAAATAAACTTAATAACATGTATTATTCAATTCAGACTTTATCCAACTCCCTACTGCCATATGTTAAATTTTATTCCCTTTTCTTTGTGACTGTATATTCAGTGAATCTTCTACCTATGTCTTCCACAGACTCTCAATTTTGCACTGCACTCTGTATTTGTTATGTAAGACCATGATAGGAATTAATGAACAACGGTCTGCCAGAGAGGAAATAGATTGATTTTCGAATCAACAGATGTGTTGCTTACATGTCTGATTCTAATCCATGTGCTTAATTTTTCCGCTGGCAAAGAGTATGTAGTGAGAGACAACTTATACAATGAAGGGTATGAAAGATACTAAACACCATTCTGCTTACCAATCAGCCAGATACAGTGATTGCACTGACAAAAACTACAAGGATGATCCTTGATTGTTCATATTAATAACTCTTTGAGTTTTATGATGGAGATTAACCTCTTTCTGTGTAATTTCATGTAACTTTGAATAATTGAGGATGCCTTAATCCTTGATGGCTACATATAAATCCAAGGATAAGATTATCGGTTTCATGCAAGAGGTACTTTTTTTTGGCTAAGGCATGCAAGTGGTACTTTACTTTCAGTAGCAATGTTTCATTTTAGTTTAATGTTCTATTTCTATCCAAAAGGTTGTTTTGTCAATAGTTTAACATTTTACAGTTTACATTTTGCTACCTAACTTTTCTAAGTAAACAAACAAACTTCAAATATAACTGTCATATGTCAGATTGTAAGAATTGTTTGATACTGTTTGTCCTTTGATATTTGTAACAAGAACTTTAGTGTAACTACTTACTTATCAACTGTCGTATTGAGGGGGAGGTTGTAACACATTATCCGTTGATTTGTGCTTGAGTGACTTAGCAGTGAAGCAAAATATTAGCAAGTTCTTTTTGTCTATTGGTATATGACCATATATTAGCCAGCAAAATATTATCCATACTGTTTGACATTTACCGTCCTACAAGTTAATGACTAGATGTTTTTCCTCCTTTTGGGTATTTGTCCTTTGATCCCAGTCAACATTGGTATTCCACATTTTCCTCTAATTAAGTCTCTTTTCTGTTAACTAATAGGTTAATTTAAATGAATCAAACAAATCTACAAACCATAAATACCCTACCCTGCCGATTTGCATTATTATATTTATGTAAACCTGAAAGTATATATTAATTTGATTCGAAATGCTTTGATTTTCGCAAATATCAAAGCTCAATGGGTGGAGGAGAATCCCATGTTCCCAAACCTGAATTTCCCCACTTACTCAAATTCTATGTCGCCCCATCTCTTTTATTAGAGGCAACAGTTTTTTTTCCCACTTCAAATTTCTAACTTATTTTTTGTGAAGTTTGGAATTCCCTTCCAAATCTCAGTTTCATTGAGATCTATGATATTACCCATGATGGCTAAATATTAATAACCCATGTCATTGAGTATTCATTAATGACTGGTCTCTGCACTCTTTCGTTACACTGGTAATATGGTAACTTCCCATTTTAGCATTTTACTTTGCTGATTTTTTTAAATTATCTCTCTTCTACTCCTAATCACTTTAATTTCACTAAATCTCTATAAACGATTACGTACATAGAGTTATACCTTGCATTCAAAACTTAATTATTACGTGTTTTGGATGCAAAAAATTTGTATTTGCAATGGCAGTACATTATTTCTAGATGTTACCTTTCATCTTTCCATTAGAATTAACATGTTTTTTCTATGCTTTTCTCTAAAACAAACCTTACACTTTGCCATAGATTTTGAGGATGGAACTTTAGGATTTTGTTTTGCTAGCAATTGTCATTTTAGTTTTATCAAGATTATGTGATTTATGAATATTAAAATTAGCGACCTTTAGTTTAGTAGTAATATTTGTTAGGCATTGATTACCACTTTCTTTCTTTAAGTCTGTTTTTTTTTTTTTTGAAAAGAAATGAGAGATCGTTTGATTTCGACAAACAGTAAAATCAGAATGTTAAATGCAACTCAGACCTTTAGTTTATAGTAGTACTATTTGTTAGGCATTGATTACGACTTTCTTTCTTTAAGTCTGTTTTTTTAAAAGAACAGAGAGATCGTTTGATTTCTACAAACATTAAAATCAGAATGTTAAATGCAACTCAGAGATAATAGGAAAATTTATGTGCTTATAATTGTCAAATCTATTATATTACTTATATAGGAAAATACAAAGCAAACAATTGTCATCATGACATATGTTCTAATTCTACATACAAAATTTTGTAGGATAACATTTTCATTTTTCCCTTTCCTTTCGTTATTACTCCAACCCTGCTTCATTTCTCCGCCCTTCCACCTTTAGTCTCAATCATCTTCCCTAAAGTCATTTTCGTCCCTCATATCTTATTTTTATTTCTCTTAATCCGTCATCATTCATTGGATCCCTTTTCTGCTGCCCCAGCTTTCATGAAATAGTAAGTAGATCAAGGGTTTCAAGATGGATCTTTGTTTTTGGTTCATAGGTCAAATTAATGTGAATTTGATTACATGTCTATTATTTGAAGATACATCTTATATTTTGTATGAAACTTCATTTTTTATTTCCTCTTTTATGACACAAATTGATTTACACATTTGTGTGTTGATTACAGACTCTCACTTGCAAGAGCCAACGACAAAATAAAGGGTTTCTCGTGGAAACAAAAAATCAAGCAGTGGATGCATGGTATGGGAGAAAACATGACAAAGATAACTTCTGTTATTTTCGTGAATTACTTTTTCATAAGTAA
This sequence comes from Allium sativum, assembly GCA_030737875.1. NCBI lineage: Eukaryota > Viridiplantae > Streptophyta > Magnoliopsida > Asparagales > Amaryllidaceae > Allium > Allium sativum. The sequence continues at coordinate 396,075,235 of CM060910.1, forward strand.
CTTGAAATTTGGAATATTTTATTCAATTTTTAACCATACATAGAATGTCCATTTTATTAAATCTGTAAAGGTTGAAATCTATCTGATGTAGATAATTAGACCATAAGTTCGGCCTATCTATTTTTTAAGTCCAATTATCTTCTATGCACTTTAAAATTCATATTCGTTTATTTTTTAAAAATTAATTTATAGAAACCTAATTATCTTTTATGCCCTTAGACTATTGGAGACAATGATGATGAATAAATATTTAGTTGTGCTTTTAGCTCAATCCTAACAAGCAAGCAAACTATTAACTCTTTTTTACTGTTGTCCAATTGATAATCAGATTACATAAAATTACCAAGCTTTTAAGTCAGTTTGGTTAGTTTTTGGTCAAAAATTTCAACGTAGCTTCGTTAACCTGGTTTTTGTTTTGACCTACGGCTGTAAATTTTGGATTCCAAGCACTAACAATATGGTATTTAAATAAAAGTTTTCTATTTTTTTACCAATGATTTAATTATCAACTTGATTATCTAAAGCTGTGTTTGTCTCAACTGTTCTGTGCGTTGATGTGGAATGTTTAAGTTTTGACTAGCTGTGCATTACTTTTTTGTTACATGAAATATATCCTTTTTATGTGCATTAACTTATTTGAAAATGGTAGTGTCTGGTAATCAAATACATGATCCACTGATTTGTGTTGCAGGTATACATAGCTTTGAGTTCCAAGGCGAACTCAGGAGGCATCATAGAAAGTCTGAGCGAAGACAGGTAAAAGGTGGACTTTACACTTCCCTGCTAAAAAAAGAGATCGACATGAGAAAATCCACTTGATCCCAGCTAGTAAGTTTATCTAAAACTCAACAAAAATGTTAGAGAACCCCGAATTATCACAAAACCAATTGGCTATATGAAGGGTGGACTCTTAATAGTTATACAGGATTTATTTTACAAATTCCCCAATGTGGGACTTATTTCAACACGCCCCTGCACGTGTGGCATATCATGAGCCTAACACGTGGACTTTTATATTGGGTGACGTGGATAAGTGTTGCATTGTGCGCACGAATTAAACCCGCTCTGATACCATGAAGAAGAGTTGAAGAGAAGGATTGAATGATGGAGCTCCCATATTATCACAAAACCAATTGGCAATGTGAAGGGTGAACTCATTATAGTTATACAGGATTCATTTTAAAAATTCCCCAATGTGGGACTTGTCTCAACATTTCTTCTAATTGCCAATTGGTTTTGTGATAATTCGGGGTTCTCTAACAAAAAACATACAATCTTCATTCAATGATGCAACATTTGTTTCTAAGATAACGCTAGCTATGATTCTCTATACAGTTACTTGGCGAACTCCACATACCCCAGCAAGGAAAAGCAAAAGAAATGCAATATATAGCCTTATAATTTCCAAGTTTTTGTGCCTTTGTCTCTAGCACTGTTGGCTTCCCAGCAACGATTGGGATTGCAAGAATGGTATATTCCTATTAAACATAATATTAGCTTAGCAATTTCATCTTAAAATAGAGTACAAAAATTGTTTAGTTTTACTTTATGGACAATGTACTCACATGTACCGATTTTAACAATTTCATTTTGGAAATATTTACTCATCCTGTAATTGAATACTTCGCATTGTGTAGCAAATATGAAGTTTAAAGAGAATAAAATCAACATCCTTTAAATTTCATATTTGCATCAAAACATACCCATTGTATCAGAACTTTGTGCAAAAGGGATGACACTGCTCTTTGTGAAGGCCTTTAACTGATTATTCTGCAATAATCAACCTGAAAATATGAATATTTTTAAACATCAAAATTTATACCCACTTATCTTTTATGCCGTTTAAACATCATATTCATATGTTATCATCATATTTATTTTTAACACTGTAGTAATCAATGGGGCTGAAAACAATAATGTTATGTTGATAATTTTCATTTATGTTTTTTGATTTACCAATCGTTAACCGATATGATAATTATTCTATATCCATCTGTATCCTCAGATGTGGATGTTTGATATTCAAAAATGATTCCAAATACAAATATGGGTATGACATTATACATGGCATATGCACATGGTTTCAAGCTTACAAGTTTAATTTGTTTTTATCTGTGATCCAGTTAAATCCTTTTTCAGAAATTTTCATATCCACTAAAAGTGAGAGCCAGTTTAAATTTATTTGCAATAATTATATTAGTTTAATAAAGATGGTTAAAGTGCTAAAAAATTCTCACCTATAATTCTCATCAAATATACTTATTTAGTGAATGAGATAAAATATTATTCGTGAAGTAGTTGCATATATTGATTTGCTAGATTCAAGTACTATCAGAAACACATATAATATGTGTACAAAAACATACATGACATTACAATTACTACATCCACTCATGGTTTGGTGATAAATGTGACATTTATTGCACTCCCATTTTAGATTGTATATGATTAATTATTATTTTAGTTGTATTTTATAACATTATGTTTTGCACTTAGAAATGTGGGCATATCTATTTTGTATAGAGTCACTTCTTTAATTTTGTTGGAATTGGGAAACAGTAGTCATCATATTAATCGTGCATCTTAGCTGGGTTTGAATGAATTATTGGTCAGTAACATCTCATTTTTAAATTAATCACCAGTTTTTTTATTATTATTTATATTAAACCAAGTAAAGTAATCCAAATTTAATCTATTACAAAACCTTAATGAACTAATGTGTTATATATTACAAAACCTTAATCTATTACAAAACCAGGTAGATATGTTATATTGGGAAACCATCGAGATGCATGGATTTTTTGTGCAATGCTAATAGTGGAACTGCTTCCTTATTAGAGCTTGCTGAAAAACTTGGAAAGTGGCAAATGAGAGGATGGAAGCGTAGAAGAACTATCATTTTATGTGATTGGGATGCTAAAGAGTATGGCTTAGTAGGATCAACTGAATGGGTCGAACAAAATAGGGAAATGTTATACTCCAGGACCATTGCCTATCTTAGTATGGATTGTTCATTTTCTGGTCCTGGATTTCATGTAGGATCTACCCACAACTTGATAAATTGATTAAGCAAACAAAAAAAGAGGTTCAAGGTCCAGATAATTCCTCTCAATCATTATATGAATCATGGGCTTCATAAACAGGTTCCCCACAAATTAGAAGATTAGGCGGAGCTAGGACTGATTTTGCAGCTTTTGCGCAGCATATTGGAGGTCCTTCAGACATGCTTTTTTGGAGGAGGTTATCATGTGTATCATTCTATGTATGGTGATTTTGTTTGGATGCAAAAATTTGGGGATCCTTTGTTTCACAGGCATGTTGGAGCTACGAGCATTTGGGGATTGGTTGCATTAAAACTTGCAGATGACGAATTCTTTCCCTTTGACTATGTCGATTATGTTTCTGAGCTGCAGATCATCACAAAATCATTAGAAGAGGTTACATACCAAGACCACTATACAGGAATCAAACTGTTATATTATGTGAAACTTATGCTGTGTCATTTATATCTATCTATTAATATCTTGAGATGTACTAGATGAAAATACTTAATGTAATTCTTAATTGGTAAATTGGGCAGTGGCCAATGGTTTTCTTTTAGAAAAGACGTTGTTTATCTGGTTGTCACATTTTTATTTATTTGATATATCTATAATTTTTGTTTATATTTTTCAACCACATAATTTAAAACTTAATAGACTTATAGAATTGGTGTACTTGAGATCAAATTTATGAAGCATTAGCAAGGAATATGTTCAGAATAAATGATATTTGATTGATCTTTATGTTCCAGTTGGAAGTTATACAAGTATAATTTTCTTTGTAAATTAAGATATTGTCAGTGGTGCCGTCGACTGATCGTCAAGTGCCAACTAAGCATTATTTCACCATTTTAACACATTGCTCTTTTATTATAATAGTTTATTATGTCCTATGTTTGAGAGGTTGTGTAGGCGTTCGGTTTTCTTTCGGCATCAAAAAATGCACAATTTTAGTATAATTTTATTTTTTTCCTTAGTATTTGGAAAATCCAAGGGTCACCTCGACAGCTAGGCAATTAAGGTTGGGACGTTTATTTGGGTTAGTTTACTATGACATTACTGAATATGAGTGGGATTGAGGTACTCGCTGCTGTTTATGGAAAATTAGGAAAAGTTCCACATCTATCAATTGATTGCTCAATTTAGTCATTTTCTATCATCCATTTTTGTCGTGAAAGACGATTCTCATTTTATACATGTAGAATTATGCCTGGATTATAATAAACTATTTTTTTTTACCGACAACGGATAATTTACCTCTACGGTCCGTTAGCTTAATCCCTATATCATCCAAGCTACTTAGATTAAATACATCTCAAATATATTAAGAAATCTCAAAAGACATATTGCGTAAAGTGCCATCCATCTTCGTTTGTGTATGTTCATTTATAATATATTTTATCTGTACTTTACTATACTTAAACAATGATTTTGTAGATAGAACGAAGATGTCAACTTATGCTAAAAATCTACTATATTAATAAACTAAGCCACATAGATGATATAATTATCTGCATGATTGCAGACACATTACATTCGTATACACACATTATAATATTACACAGATTCACATTCTCTTTATGTAAAATTCATTTATTTTACATAGACTGTATTCTCAATAACTTTTAACATCAATCTAATAACCAACATTGCCCGTATGCGTAGCACGGGCCACACACTTGTATATATATATATATATATATATATATATATATATATATATATATATATATATATATATATATATATATATATATTGTAAGACCGATAACGTGAATATAATCATTACCATTTCTTAGAACATATATATATATATATATATATATATATATATATATATATATATATATGCACACAAACACACACACATATATATACATGTATAAATATATGTATATATACATATACACATGTATATTATTAATATATATATATTATAATATACACTTATATATATAGTAATATAATATATATGTATATTACGGTTAAACGATTCAACCGACCTCAAACGAACCGCATTAACCGACAAATTTGGTTAACCGAACATTCGTTTAACCGAAAATATTAACCGATTTTTGTCGTTAACTGACCGCGCCCACTGCTAGTAACAGTATCAAATATGCGTAAGTAGAATAAAAAAGGAATTTGATATAATCTGAATTTTGAAGTTAGTAATATTTTGGTTGGTTAGAAAAGAATAGATTTTCATAATACAAGTCTTAGAAAGATGCAGTGAACTAATAACAAGGATAAAGTTAAAAAAAAGAAGGGTTAATACAAAATATTGATGCTATTGTATGTTATACTACCTAATAAAAAGGGAAAACATAAAAGAATGCTTGTAATCACGGATCTATGAACCATAAATTATTTTGTAGTAAATATAAAGATAGATTTTAGCATTATATCAATAGCCAAACCACTAGAATATGACTAACTCCATGAAGATAAGACTTACGATAGTAGAAATAAAAGTAAAAATGTTATAATTAAAATGAAGATAAAAAGAAAAGGGAAGTAATAATATTGAATACTTGGTTAACTAAAGAAAAGAGAAAAGACCAAAACGATAAAATATGCAAAGACAAATAAAGCAAGGAGTTAATATATGTCTTTAAGACACATAGATAAAGATAGAGATGAAAGAAATTATTGTGATAAGTAGTTTATTATAGGTAGGTATATTTTTTGGATTCGGAAAATCATGTAATGGTAAAGAACATAAAAGAGAAATTAAATATCATAATAAATGAATGAAGAAGACAAGAGAAAAAAAGAAAGATAAGTTAAACGCATGAGAAAAGAATTAGACATATGGTCTAACAAAACGTGTGCATGCAACAATAACCTCATAAAACGTGTTTAAAGCTGTCTAAAGGAAACCAAGTGCAGACAACCATGACAGTCCATCACGGGTCTTTTAGAGTAGAGGAAGTCTGTATGGATGACAGATCGAACCCACTTGCTGATTAGGGTAAATAAGTGGCTTCAAGAGACATGGAGGATACCCTAGGATAACACTTCGATGTAGGCATGCGGGGTGGTCTATTGGAGGCAACATTTGTAGAGTTCATCAGTAAGGTTGCCTCGGCTACATCAGGAAGTCTAAAGGTTGATGGGTGATTTGTGTATTCGTGTGACTCTTGGCTTGGCACCTACTTGAGGGAGTCGCCAAGGTACCAGTGATCATAAGTCAGTAGTGAGTATGAGGAAGGACGTGGACTAGACCTCTATAGGCTAGCGATCTTCCACTATTGGGATGCTGGATTGAGGTAGCAATGCCACATGGTTCTTTTGTTTGTTTATTTTAGTGCAATGCCATTAACCCATTAAAAAAGCCATCCAACTAGTTGAGGGATGGCTGCGTGGGTCCATAACCGCACTGATAAAGGGCCAAACCATACTTACAATAAATCCACGACTAGGCTCCGTACGGAGTGGGTATTAGTACCACTTGTGGGCTCAGGAGTATAGAAAAAATGATTAGATGCAGGTCCACGATGTAGGCATAGTGAACGACCTTGTGGATATCCACAATGTAGGCATTGGCGTAGTCCATTGTGGTTGTAGTTTAAACCTTTTTTTTATCGGATGATAGAGCATCTATATTATAGGCATTTTTGGTGGTCCTTTACGAATGTAGTTTCATACTCTCTTGGTGAGGAGATGGTATCATTGCTAGGAGCATATGAAAGGTACTATAGTTAGTACCAAGGACCGGGGCGGTTCAACGGCATACAACTACATATATATTGTATATTAGGTCAGGTCTACTGGGGAGTGGATGGGAGAGATTTACGCACAAAGATGGTAAGCAGTGCAACCTTAATAAACCTAATATAAAAAAGATTGTAATAGAATGGTATATGTAGTATTATGCTTAAAAGTGTATAATTTTCCAAGCATGAGACCAATAGTTTACACCCCCTTCTCATAATAACCCGGAGGTTAGATAGAAGGCAAAGTTTATTCATCTTAGTGACACTAGATCTAGAAAGCATCATTTTCTAGGTGAATATTTATTTACTATTTTTTAAATCATTTCCACTCCGAGTCATTTACTTAAGATTTGATATATTTGTCTTTGCATATTTACAATATACCAAATACCCAAATCAGACTTCTATGGACTTGGATTTTAGATGTTTGCGAAAATCTAAACCGGTCGGTGTTAGCCTACTTTGTGAACTAGGCAACACAAAGTCAAGATATCAAGCATTGAAGAACCTTTCTAATTAGAATACTTCGGTTCGGATCGGAGAGACCATCACTACTCAGATCGGAGAAGACACTACAGCCTAGATCGGACAGCTGCAATTATTCGGGTCGGGTCAAAGCAACGTATCGGTTCGGATCGGATAAGGTCTCCTGTTCGGGTCGGTGAGCTATTACTGTTGAAAACAGAGAGCGCATGTTCGGATCGGAGGGCAGTCTTCTTCAAGATGGACCAGAAGGCCACCCAACTGCTACAGAGATGGGTCGGAGGAAAAGCAGAATAAAGAGAAGAGAGAACTGTCACCAAGTCAATCCGGGTCGGATCGGATATCCCGATCCGAACCCCTGGTACATATACCTCGGACCCGAACCCATTTTCCATATTGTTCCCCTGTATAAGCACCTGGATATCCGGATCGGCTATGACCTGTTCCCGCCCATAACATTCACTACTCTGATGCGTTGTCAACACAGTAATCCATCCGAACCCGAGGCTAATGGGATGGACGACACGTGGCTCCGACCCGGATCGGGTTTTGAGCAAATTCACACCTATAAATACCCCGTCTGGATACAAAGAAAGGGATCTTTTTTCTGGCATTTTGAGAGTTCAACCACCTTCATAATCTGAAATCCAGCAATCCCGAAAAATCCAAATCTTCTTTCATTATTTGTTTTCTATAATTGAGTGATTATAAGTGAGTTGTGAGAGGAATCAAGTGAATATTTCATTGTACTTGCAACTAAATCAGTAAATATAGTGAGAGACAAGTGGACGTAGGCATTTCTTCGCCGAACCACTATAAATCCTGTGTGTTCGTTTTTATTTTTATCTTATTTCATTTGCTTTCAGTTAATTCGGGTGTTAGAACCACTTTTTGGTCTAACATTTTGGTGCTTTCACCGAGAATCCTCATCTGAATTCTTTATTTTCCGGGATTTCTTTCTACGTTTTGGACCGTTGAGTTCAAAGAAGTTAATCCTTAAGTTTCTCCGCTCTTTTATATTTGTTGAAGTGATTGTCAAAGAATCATGGCCAAAGGAAAAGGCAAAGAAGTTCAATCTGGTCGAGGAAATGGAGCTGGCGAAGATCAGCAAAATGCGGTTGTAACAAGGTCTCGGGGGCAGAGTTCAGCAGCAGGAAGAACCAATGCAGGAAATACGAGCCGTCAACAGGAGGAGAGCTCCGATCCGATCCGGGTAGGAGATTCTGAAGCAGTGCATTCCCCCAATCTGAACCGACCCGAGCAGCTTGCCACGTACCGATCCGACCAGGCTCCCCAGCTCCGAACCGACCCGACCTCCAATCTCCGATCCGACGCTTGGTGAAGCTGGAACCTCCAATCGAGTCCCTACAAATGCTCTGATTCCAGCCACCAGGGTTAGTGATCAGGTTAATCCATCTGCGCCCATCACACAAGGAGATTTCTCGTGCTTACTTGACATGCTTGAGAGCACAAGGGAGGCTATGAAAGTCCATGAGCGTACTAATCTCATGATGCAGGAAAATATGAGGCTCATGAGTCGGGAGATTAGTGAACTCCGTCGACAGAGAACTCCATCACCGGTTCGTCACACACCAGTGGATCAATCTTCATCTTCCGAGGAAGAGCGGCCCCGTGAACGAAGGCCGCTCGAACGACCTCAGAATGTGGAGCAGCTGACATTTGGATCTTTTGGATCTCGTGAGGATATTGCACGAGCGCTAGGAAACAATGACCCCACCAGGGGGCAAAGACTCCAGTCCCCTCCTCCCGAGATCGACCGGGAGCGCAGGGAACGGAATCGAGCAGAAGCAGCTCGAAGAAGAAGGGCATCTCCTGAACAAGAGCCCAGAAGGAACCCGGATACTAGGGCCAGGGAACCTGAGCGGCCCCTAACTAATGCTGATGTACAGGCAATGGTTCGCCAGATCATGTCCGAGAGCCGAAACTATACAAATGAAGATTATGGCATTGAGCGAAGCCATACTCCTTTCACCGACGATATCCTCGATTTCCAATTTCCCCGACGCTTTAACTTGCCACAGATGGACAAGTACAACGGAAGGACAGATCCGGGACAGCATTTGATGCGATACTCGTGGCTCATGAATGCTGCTGCTGCCCCTGATGAAGTGAAGTGCAAAGCATTCCCAATCTACTTAGAAGATGTGGCGCTGTTGTGGTTTACCCGACTTCCTCCTCGTTCGATTTCGAATTACAAGGAACTAAGCGAGCGTTTCATGAACCAGTTCCGACTCCATGCCCGAAAGTCCAAAAGTGTTATTGAATTATCGAGAATCAAGCAGGCACCAGGAGAGTCTTTGAGGGCATATCTTGACCGTTTTAACCAAGCTGTGACTGAGGTCAGTGACCCGCATGAGCCCACTATTCTGATGGCATTGAAGGAAGGAGTCGATCCTGAATCCGAGTTCGGAGATTACCTTTCTGGGAAAACACCCTCCACAAGAGAGATATTCTACGAAAAAGCCGATATTTATCTAAGGCGAGAGGAGGCCAGGGCAAACCGAAAGAGAAAGTCTGAGACGGCTTCAAAAGAAAATGTGCAGAGTAATATCGCCGTGAAGCAGTCTGGGGAAAGTTCTGGCAAGGTTGAAGTAAATGTGGGAAACAAGGGTGGAAACAACAATGCTGGAAGCGGGGGTAACAACAACAATAACCGTAATTCGAACGGTAACAGAAGAAACAGAAATAGGGGAAGTGATCCTAACAAAAGACCCCGATTCCAGACCTACGAGAATTATACACCATTGAACGACACCCTGGAAAATATTTACCTGGATACGTACAATGTGTTACAGTACAAAAGACCGCCACCTTGTGATTCGACCGAGAAAGAAATGGCGACAGGGAAATTTTGTTTGTTTCATGGAACTCATGGGCATTCAACCAATGAATGTCGGCATTTGAGGGATTTGATTGAAAAGCTGCTGCGTGAAGGGAAGTTGGATGAATACAAGGTTGCCCCGAGGGACAGGGGGCAAGGAGAGCAAGCTCCAAAACAGATTCTACCTGCTCCCAAGCCTACAGCGCAGCAGAAAGGTAAAGGAATTGTTATCAACTCCATAGTGGGAGGACCTCACCCGGCAATCCGAAGTTTCAGATCAATGGATCAATATGTAAATGCTACCAAGCATCTAGACGTGAATGAAGGTGATGATTTGGAAGATATCACCCCCATAAAACAACAGAAGACCATGTTTGACGACGTGGTATTCCGCAGCCGAGATAATACTGGGATCCAATCACCCACTGATGATCCGTTGGTTATTACTACCACCATTGGGCCGGCCTTGGTTCATAAGGTATTAGTAGACAACGGAAGTTCCGTTAATATTTTGTTTAAAAAGTCATTTGATCAGATGAAGCTTGAGTCTGAGGATTTGAAGCCATGTGAAGGATGGATCAGAGGCTTCAACGGGGCATCAACAGCTCCCATGGGATACATAGAATTGCCCATGACTTTGGGGAAAGGAGAACGCAGAAGAGTGCGGATGCTTCAGTTCGTAGTATTGGACGTAGATTCGCCTTATAATGCATTTTTGGGGAGGCCTGCCCTTACTGAATTCAGAGTTTGTATCGCCCCCTGGTGTTTATTGCTTAAGTTCCCAACCGAAGCCGGAACTGGAGTAATGAGGGGGGATCAAGTTTCCAGATGGGCCTGCTATGTGGCCGAATTAAAGATGTTGATGAAAGGACTTAACATCGAGAGTGAAGATGCCTCGCCTCCCTCAAAGGGGGGCGAGGCGTAGCAATTAGAGAAATCGGCCCCGAAGGAGTTGCTAAAAGGAATGCCTGAAGACCTGGACCCCAGAAAAGACGAGGAACCAGAGACTATGAATGCAACTCCTAATGAAGCGACAGTGGAAATTCCCATTGATGAAGCTGATCCGACAAAAGTTTTGAAGATTGGTTCTCAATTGGATCCACGTCGAGCTAAAGAACTAACGGACTTCTTCAAGGCAAACTTAGACGTGTTTGCCTGGACCCATGCTGACATGTGTGGGATATCGCCATCCATTATGAGTCACAAATTGAATGTAAACCCGAAACATCCGCCTGTGAAGCAAAAAAGACGCATGCTGGGCCCAGAGAGGTCGGCTGCTCTCAAAGAGGAAGTAGAGAAGTTGAAGCAGAATGGATTTATTCGGGATTCGACATATCCCGACTGGATATCGAATCCCGTCTTGGTAAAGAAGCCAAACGGAAAGTGGCGGACTTGCATTGATTTTTCAGATTTGAACAAAGCTTGCCCAAAAGATAGTTTCCCACTTCCCAGGATTGACCAGCTTGTAGATTCGACAGCAGGTCATGAACTTCTCTCTTTCATGGACGCATATTCTGGGTACAACCAAATTCCTATGCACGTGCCAGACCAAGAACATACGAGCTTCATTACGAATTTGGGATTATATTGTTATGTTGTAATGCCATTCGGATTGAAAAACGCCGGAGCTACTTATCAGCGCTTGGTGAATAGAATGTTTTATAATCAAATAGGAAAGACTATGGAAGTTTATGTGGATGATATGCTTGTCAAATCGAAACAGTCCTACAACCATACGCAAGACTTGGCGGAAATGTTTGGTATCCTGCGAAAGTATCGGATGAAATTGAATCCTCTGAAATGCTCATTTGGAGTGGCGTCGGGAAAGTTCCTTGGCTTCATTTTGAGCTCCCGAGGAATTGAAATCAACCCTAGCCAGATAGCAGCGATTAGAAATATCGAAGAGCCGAGGAGAATTAAAGACATCCAAAGTCTTGCAGGGAAAGTAGCGGCGCTGAGTAGATTCATCTCCAAAGCCACGGATAAATGCGTTCCGTTTTTTTATTTGATTAAAAGAGGAAAGAAGAACTTCGAGTGGACTCCGGATTGTGATGAGGCCTTTAAAAATTTATTGGAACTGCTAGAGAAACCGCCGATTTTATCAAAGCCCGTAGATCACGAAGAATTGTTTGTTTACTTGGCAGTCTCGGCTCATGCCGTTAGCACAGCCTTGGTTCGAGAAGAAGACAAAGTACAAAGGCCAGTGTATTATGTAAGCAAGAAATTAGCAGCGGCAGAGCGCAACTATCCAAAGATTGAGAAGCTTGCTTACAGCCTCCTAATCGCATCCCGAAAACTTCGTCACTATTTCCAAGCTCATCCAATAACCATATACACCGACCAGCCCTTGAGGCAGGTGCTGCAGAGACCCGAAGCATCGGGAAGGTTGATCAAATGGAATATAGAATTAAGTCAGTTTGATTTAAATTTTCAACCACGAAAGTCGATCAGGGGGCAAGCTTTGGTAGACTTTATTGCGGAGTTCACCATCCCAGAGGAGGAAGTAATCGATGACAAAGTGATTAAGACCGAGTATGAGTTAAAGATAGATTCGTGGAAACTATACACAGATGGAGCCAAGAACGACCGAAGGTCTGGAGCTGGAATCGTTTTAGTTACTCCCGAAAGACGGTCGTTATATTACGCCCTGCGATTAGAATTTTCGGCAACTAACAATGACTCTGAATATGAAGCCCTGATTGCCGGGCTAAAGCTTGCCAAAGACCTCGGAGTAAAAATGTTAGACATATTCTGTGACTCTAAAATCGTTGTTTGTCAAGTACGAGAGGAATTTGTGGCTCGGGGGCCTCGACTTATCGCTTACCTCAGGAAAGTGAGGGAGCTATTGAGTAGCTTGGAGCGGTACAACATAACACATATCCCAAGAGCTGAAAACCAGAAGGCAGATAGGCTGGCAAAGCTAGCTAGTTCCGACAATCCAGAAGAGAATGAAATAATTCCAATTGAAACGTTGGAATCACCAAGCTTTGAGTCAATGGAAATTGAGTTCGCTTTTGAAGCGGAACCGGAGAAAGAGTCGTGGATGACCCCAATTAAGAACTTCCTTAAGGATGGAACGCTCCCGTCAAAGAAGAGTGAAAAAAGGGCTGTAGTTCGCAAGGCTACCAGATATGTCATACAAGATGATACTCTTTATAGGCAAGGATTTTCTATGCCCCTGTTACGATGTATAGCACACGACGACATCAAGCGTGTACTAAGAGAAGTGCACGAAGGTGAGTGTGTAGATCATACAGGAGGTCAAACTTTAGCAAAAAAGATATTGCGATACGGATACTTCTGGCCTACAATTAACAAAGATGCAGCTGATTATTCACGACGCTGCGATAAGTGCCAGAGATTCGCCAAAATCCCCAGAGCACCGTCGACCCAACTTAAATCAATGGTGAGTCCTTGGCCATTTGCCACATGGGGAATTGATATCATTGGAGTTCTTCCGATTGCTAAAGGAGGAGCAAAATATGCAATAGTGGTCGTGGACTACTTTACGAAGTGGGTGGCAGCTGAGCCCTTGACCAAGATCACGGCAAGAAAGGTGATAAGTTTTGTGGTCAGAAATATTATATGCCGATTCGGGATCCCAAGGACGATTATAACTGACAACGGAACCTAATTTGATAGTACTGAATTCAGAAATTTCTGCCAGAAGTATAAGATAGACAAACGATATACTGCAGTTGCTTATCCGCAATCGAATGGGCAAGTAGAAGCAATAAACAAAGTAATAAAATCCATCCTCAAGAAACGATTAGAGCGTGCAAAGGCAAAATGGGTTGACGAATTGCCCCTAGCTTTGTGGGCATATCGAACAACATTTAAAACGGCCACCGGTCATACCCCTTTCTCTCTCTCCTTTGGCTCAGAAGCTGTAATTCCAGTTGAACTGGAAGTTCCTTCCCACAGGGTGACATATTATGACCCGATGACGAATCGGGCACTCTTACTTGAGTCTCTTGATGAAGTCGAAGAAAAAAGGGACGAAGCAGATTTGCGTGCGGCAAGACATCGACGTCAGATGGCACGCTATTACGACAAAAAAGTTCGCCTCAGGACTTTTGAACCAGGAGATTTGGTGCTAAAGAGAGTCTTTCCATCCCTTCCTCACCTCGGTCCAAAATGGGAAGGACCCTTTGTCATCCAACGGAAACTTGAAAAAGGAACCTTCAAGTTAACGACCGTAGATGGCGAAGAAGTCCCTAGAGCATGGAATGCCCAACACTTAATGCGATATTTGGATTAGAAATGCTGTACTTTGTGTTCTTTTTCTTATGAACTCTGTAATAAGGCACGACTTGCCTTGGGAAAATCTGACAATGTGAATGAAGAACTATAAAGTGGATGTAGGCTACGACTTAGCCGAACCACTATAAAAATATTGCGTGTTATTTACTTTTATGCATTACATATATACATTCATCAGTTATTCTGTTGCAATTATAAAATACAGGATGACTCACAGCCTAAAAAGGTTGAAAACAGTTTAGACATAAAAAGAAGCACAACGACTATTTGTGCGATAAGACATAAAAGAATGAGAAAACGACATTCTTAACTCTAACTCTCCAGAGAGAGAGAGAGAGTATAAAAGCGTCTCCGACTGAGCGCTGAAAAAGAAATTTTTCTCCTAACTCTAACTTTCCAGAGAGAAAGAGAGTATAAAGGCGTCTCCGACTGAGCGCTGAGAAAGAAATCTTTCCCCGCTGAAAGACCGGGGAATGAATCGATTACTGAGCTCGAACTCTAACTCTCAAGAGAAAGAGAGAGAGTATAAAATAAATGCCAGAAAAAAACGACAGGTACTGACGACACAGGAAGTGCTATCCCGTCAGAGAATCGGGAGCATTCAGATTGCTTGATTAAGCATTAAATAATTTGTGGGAATTGACTGGGGACACGTATGTATACGCATATTTCCCCCCTCTACAACTTCGTTTCATAACTATAGACATGCATTTTTACATAAGTGCAAAACTACTAACAAACAAACATTGCAGAAAATGAGTTATTTTTATTTACAAATGAATGAATTTGTACAGGAAAATAGCTAAAAAAGAAAGTGCAGGAGCCACTCTTGTAGCAGCAATTATTGGTTCACTAAATGCTAAAACGATACAAGGCAATCCACTATTTAGATTTTGAATGAGCCTTGGACTTCTTGGCGGCTTTCTCCGCATCCTTTGCCTCTTTCTCAGCCTCTGTCAAGATTCATTTTGACTTCTTTTTTCCTGAAGATACGGTGCTGGAGCCAGTAGACTGCTTCCCGGAGGGCGGAGCGCTGGAATCAAGGGAAGATTTTTTAGCAAGTTCCTCTGTAATAGATCTAGTTGAGAGCTTAACAACTAACCTTGATCCCACATCCACAACTGCGAGGGGCTTAAGGGCTTCAAGGTCTAGTTCTTCGGCTTTCAATTGCAAACGTTTGTCTTGATCAGCTTTCATTGCAGCCAAAGTAACGTCATCAACACTTTTTGACTCCCCGATTATTGCAACTTCTGGTTCCTCTTCCTGACCCCCGTCACTGCCATCATCCCTTAAAGCTGCTATCACTTCTTCATCATGGGGAGTGGTGGTCTTAGTCGGCTCACTTCCTTCTCCCAAGTCTATAGAAGCAGCCTTGTCTTCCCCTTTTTTGGCCTTTTCTGCGGGCTTTGACCCGGCGGTGGCTCCCTGAGTCACATCTGTCTTTTCGGATGACTCAACACCTACAGAATGAGAAGCAACAGTTATCAACTCAGGCGAAAACAATGGGTCTTTCATCGATTGTTCAATCACGTGGCGAAAGGTAGGAATAGCCTTGGCAAATAGAGGAGAAAAGGTAGGGATACCTTCCGAAGACTTCTCGGCAGGGGTGACTACTACCTCTGGTGCTGTTTCAGGAATAGGGGATAGCAGAGTTGTTCGGGGAATTCCCGAATTTTCAGGATCATACCCCTCTACTTCAGAAGTTGCAGGGGCAGAAGAAGAGGAACCTGATTTGAGAACAGTTTGTTGTTTAGACTTCCGTCTCTCTTCTTCCATGGCCTCAGCAATAAGGCGGCGCCCTTCAGCTAGGCGCTCCGGTTCATCATCCCTCAAGCATTTCTCCATCAGCTTATCTTCATCAATGGAATCGACTTTAAGTTCCTCTTTTTCCCACTCGATGATCTGATTCCACACTTGAACTAGAGTGGATGGATAGTCCTCGATCCAAGAAATGTTTCGGCGACGGATAATATGTACGAAGAATTCAATCATTAGTTCGCCGAAACCTTGAATCTCAGCCTCCGCCTCAGATAATTGCTTGCGGGCTTCCTCCGCAGATTTGATAGCACACTCCACATTGCCCTCGGCCAGGGCAGCTCTATTCTCTGCTTCCAACAGCTTTGAAGCCAAGTCAGCATTCTTCTTTTCTAGTTCAGCACTCCTCTTTGCTAACTCGGCGTTTTTCCGTTCAAGCTCAACATAAGCAAGGCGTGTCCTAGCGGCTTCTGACTTAGCCTCATCAGCTTGCCTTTTTAATTCAGAACGCTCTTGAGTGTGAGATTCAAGCAAGTCATGATAGCTTGTCCTCAAATTGTTGTTTGAAGTTAGAAGCGTCCCTTTGAGCGACAGCTAGCTGAGCTTGAGTGTCTTCCAAATCTTTTCCTAGAGCTTTTAAAGCCTTGGCATCCTCCTCCGCGGTCTTTTGCATTGAATCAGTATTCGTGATTAGAGTGCGGATAATTCTGGAAAGGTTGCGTGAATATTTAAACATCTCAGAATACTGTTTTTCGACCGCATCTATCTTTGCTTTGGCCTCATCCGCCCACTTAGAAGAAATAGGTTCAAGGGCAGGTAAGAAAGTCAAAGTCTCGAAGTAATGTTCAGGAAATTGCTCCTCCAAATATGCCCGCTTTACTGCAGTTTCCGCATCTAGTGGGGGAGGAGCGGAGATTGTCAATTCGGTGTCCCTGTGTGAGGAGGATTCGGTAGTTTCTTTGTCTGTCCTTGGTCGTTTAGTAGCAGGGACCTTATGCTTACTCCGAGACCCGGTTTCTTTCAGAGGACTTCTCTCTCTACTGCGCTTTTCATGGGAAGAAGTGGAGTCTTTAGATTGTGGTCTGTCTTCTTCCCTTCGGCTTTGATAACCCTTGTATTTCTCTTATTCCGGCCGAACTGGTGAGCGAGAACGTGAGGGTCGAGAACGATAGGGATCATAAGGCCTTCACTCATCCCTGCCCCGATCATCACGATGATCATACTCAACATCCTGAGGAGGATTGGACATGCTGCGGCGGAGCTTGCTGATATCGTAGTAGGATCGTGACATCGTACCTGCACAATAAGACAAACGAAATTTAGAATTAATGGATTCACAGAGAAAGAGGTGCAATGAATGCTAATGCTGTTGTGTAAAGTGTATCCTAAGTGGTGTGTTTCCCCCCAACCAACCCGAGTCTAAAGCTAGACTAGTACGGGCAGGCTCTTTGGCCTTAGCGGGAGTGGTCTCTTCCGAAGAGGTGAAGACTAAAGGATCCTTCCTGAAATCCTCTGAAGTGTATATAGTTTCAGGTAAGGGGAGATCCCCCAAACCCTGAAATATTTGCTCATCAGTACTAGGGACATCCCCCTCAGAAGCATGAAGTGGCGACTCTTGGGAGGATTTTGACTTTTCCAGAGAAGTAGCCTCCTCGGGGGCAGTATATCCTTCACGATGCTTTTCGGTCAGATTAGCCAATTCGTCATTTTGTGTAGAAGATGGAGAAGGTGAAGTTTGAAGAGGCGCTGTAGGAACTCCTGAGCCTTCTCCTGTCTCTGGGACTACCTCCACTGGAGGAATGTATGCGTATGGAGCCGTCCCATGACCGATGCTACGAAAAACGGATAACAGCCCATGAAAGTGAAGGTATTCGTCTTTATGGACTTCGTCGATAGTCAAGAATTTCTGATCGCCATTAAGAAGTCGGTGCATCCGGTCAAAAAACACCTGATCTGATATCTGTTTAGGATTGTCGACTGCAAACAAAAAGGAAAACAAGTTAAGGTGATGATTCAAGTGTATAGAACCCGGATTTAGAAAATCAGTGCTTTACTTGATTTTGTCCACCTCCTGGCGCATCCAGGCTGTCGCTTCACGTAGAACCATTCCAGTCTAGAATCTCCAGCTTTACTGCTGAATGGTGCTGAGATTATCTTCCTTTTTGGAACTGACTCAAAGTAGCAGAAAGATGGAGTCTCTCGAGTCCGATGCTTGAAATTATAGAAGAAGTGAACGTCATCGAACGTGAGCTCTATGCCTAAGATTTCACGATATGCTATGTACAAGGTGTGAAAATAGGCATATGAATTGGGATGCAACTGCATGGGGGCAATCCGCATTTGTCTTAAAAAGTCAACGATGAAGGGAGAGAATGGAGGAATGGCGCCGACCATGCACATCAATCGAGTGACCGCCATATATCCTTCTGGAGGGTTGTGGGGATGGTCAGAGCGTGAAGGCACTAAAGTGTCCCTTTTCATTATCCCGTACTTTAAGCAAATTCGGACAAGTCGATCGTTGTCGATTGTTGATTCAACGGAGTCTGGAGGTGATTCCAATATAATGGCCGATTCAAATTCATCAGGGGCTCGATCGTCACCAATCCCTCCTTCCTCCTCAAAACCCAGAGAAACTTCATTCTCTGAAGACACCTCGTTGCTTTCTCGATTTCCAACCCCGTAGTCTGGACCCTCACTGTCCCATTCTGGATCCGAAGGAGAAGATATATCCTCGAGAGTGATTTTGTTAGAGGTTTCCGGGGCTTCTTTCCTCTCAGCTAGTCTGGAAGAGCGTCTGGGTCTCATTGTCATAGAACTATTGAAGAAGCAATAGCACGAATTAGAGTAAATTAGCCCGTACCCCCCTGTGCATGTGTGTGAACTAAAATGTGTGCAGCGAATGTGAGAAATGCAAAGTAAAGGTGCAACAATGTAAGACGAAACTTTGAAGAGAAAGTGATAGTCAGAGTAGTTCTTAATGTTCGTTTATGTCCGCAAGGCACTATCCTAACTGTTCATGAAGTTGGAAGTAATATCTAGCATTGTTTTAAATAGTTGGACAAAAGTTTGTGCTTTGGATTGAGTAGTTTTCGGTTCGGATGTATACATCAGGTTCAGATCGGATAGGCAAGGTCACATGTCAGCTTAAAGCAAAGGCTCACACTCAGTGAGATATGCCCGGATCAGTTCGGGGATTGACTTTCGGGGTGGGTCGGATTGACCTGAATAACAATGCCCCTAATCTTTCTTTTGTTTCACAATCCGGTCCGATCCGAGCGCATAAGTCTTGACCTCCATTTTATTCATAGGTCCGACCCGACCCGGTCAAACAAGTTAAGTCCCATTTCTTTGCCCTATTGCTCCGACCCGGTCCGGTTCTGTGAATTTCTCTCTTTCCCTTTTTTTTTCCTACTGTTCCCCCACCCAAACCGATCTCCTTCAATTTCCTTCCTCTTCCTCCTCTTAAGTAGCGAACCCAACTCGATATCCAAAGCCTTAATTAAAATCAAGTGCTTAAGCACTCAAGTATTCAACGACGAATCTCAACACCCTCCACCAACGCCTCGAAATGGCGTCGATGCCATCAACGACGAAGGCGGAGGATGAAGGAAGCCATGGCGATGGAATTAGTCAAATACCTTGCTAGAATCGTTCAACTTAACTGCGAATGCAAATTAAAAACAATTATGGCAACGAGATTCGAGATTGCAAGACTACCTATGTATTTAATTCAAAGATTGAAGCGAGAATTTTGAAATTTTCTGGAAAGACTAGGGTTTCGATGTGGAATCGGTTGGGCAAGAACAGTGAATGAAAGAAAAGAAAGAAGAGGCAGGCGATGGGCTTATATGGAAGTACAATGACCACTCATATTCCTAACCCTATAATCCCGCTCGGACTGGCTCGAAAAGCCCAGTGATGCAACTTGGCCCATTAATCCATTGCAGAGTATAGGAAGAAGGAAATCCGTTCGGGTCGGAACCCGAACCAGAAATCCGTTCGGGTCGGAATCCGAACCGAACAGGATGCAGTACGACAACTTGGCACGTGAATTCAAAGGGAAGGATGAAGGTATTGTGCAACAGCAATCAAAGCATGCTCCATTTCCAACAGAAGCATCCTTTGAGGGGGCAAAGTGTTAGCCTACTTTGTGAACTAGGCAACACAAAGTCAAGATATCAAGCATTGAAGAACCTTTCTAATTAGAAGACTTCAGTTCGGATCGGAGAGACCATCACTACTCAGGTCGGAGAAGACACTATAGCCTAGATCGGACAGCTGCAATTATTCGGGTCGGGTCAAAGCAACGTATCGGTTCGGATCGGATAAGGTCTCCTGTTCGGGTCGGTGAGCTATTGCTGTTGAAAACAGAGAGCGCATGTTCGGATCGGAGGGCAGTCTTCTTCAAGATGGATCGGAAGGCCACCCAACTGCTACAGAGATGGGTCGGAGGAAAAGCAGAATAAAGAGAAGAGAGAATTGTCACCAAGTCAATCCGGGTCGGATCGGATATCCCGATCCGAACCCCTGGTACATATACCTCCGACCCGAACCCATTTTCCATATTGTTCCCCTGTATAAGCGCCTGGATATCCGGATCAGCTATGACCAGTTCCCGCCCATAACGTTCACTACTCTGATGCGTTGTCAACACAGTAATCCATCCGAACCCGAGGCTAATGGGATGGACGACACGTGGCTCCGACCCGGATTGGGTTTTGAGCAAATTCACACCTATAAATACCCCGTCTGGATACAAAGAAAGGGATCTTTTTTCTGGCATTTTGAGAGTTCAACCACCTTCATAATCTGAAATCCAGCAATCCCGAAAAATCCAAATCTTCTTTCATTATTTGTTTTCTATAATTGAGTGATTATAAGTGAGTTGTGAGAGGAATCAAGTGAATATTTCATTGTACTTGCAACTAAATCAGTAAATATAGTGAGAGACAAGTGGACGTAGGCATTTCTTCGCCGAACCACTATAAGTCCTGTGTGTTCGTTTTTATTTTTATCTTATTTCATTTGCTTTCAGTTAATTCGGGTGTTAGAACCACTTTTTGGTCTAACAGTCGGTATTTGGGTTGTTACATCAACTACCATGAAGAGGAGTGGATTTTTTAGGATCATTTTTTACACTAGTATTATGTACATTGTGGATCCCTACGATTATAAACTTGTAATCTCAACTATTCAGTAATTAAGTGGTTTTATCTTCAAAGTGGACGTAGGTCATTCAAAAAATAACCATTATAGTCATTGTGTTCATATTTTTACTGCTTTGTATTTCCCCTTTTTACATTTGTCTTCTTCATGTTAGTTCTCTTCTAGAACTCTTAGATGTTTATGCCAACTTTTGATGCAAACGTTCATGATCTTTCACTAAGAGCAACTCAGGTTCTCAACATCCTAATCTCTCAAGTTTTCTTCCTTATTAAGATTAGAAAAGGTCTACATAAGAAGCTTGACCGTCGACTAGAAGAAATACTACTACTACTCATGCTGCTTGTACTAATGATTATGCTTTTACTTAGCAATCACCGTCCGAAAATTGGACTATTACCGCTCTTGATGGGGCTACTACCTCTAATGATGATGCCTTAGTTACCAAAGATCAATTGGAGAATATGATGAAGCTCTTGATGGAGACTCAGTAGCATTTGAACAATCAAATCTAAAATAATATAAATATGATGCAAGAGCTGCAACAAACGACTCAAGCTACTATTCAACAACCATAAAGTAGGAGGGATCCCACTTCTGGCAACTATGAATCTAAAAACTTTTCATCTTCATCATCCCACAGAAAAAGAAATCAGCGAAGGAGTACGGGAAATAATTGTGCGGACATCACTGCCATAGAGGGGACAATCCCTTTTGGCATCCCCAAGTCAGTTTTGACCCTTACCAATGTTTTTGCTCTGATCCCCTTGTAGGGATGCCCACGTCGATCCCGCCCACAACATGTTTCTAAGACTCTATACCGTCAACTAAAATCAAACTACAACTACCCAATCCTAGAGAAACTTTCATGACAATGTTGTTTAACCAAGGAGGACACACCGTAAACACCACCATGAGTTGGATCCTGACGCTCATCAATTGATGGAGATCCAAACTTCGTACCTCATCACCAAGATCGGACAGAGCATGAGAGAATCTCAAAGATAATACAATAACGATTAAAAATCGAATGGAGAAGTAATCCATTCACATAAGACATCCTGAATTCTGAATGACCAAGGTGATTCAACATGCCAACGTTGACTTCTTATTTGGAGAAAATTTATACTCAACATTTACTAAATAAGTATGAGTGGCACGTTATCTCCGCTCGTGTCATTGATGCAATGAAGTGCAAGTGTTTCCCTATCTTCCTTGAAGGCATGACCCTACTATGCATCTCTTGACTTCCATTGAGATCTATAGTGACTTTCAAACTTGCCAAAAAAACGGTAGACCAATTTCATTTGCATACCATCAAAATAAAGGAGGTCATGGTCATTTCTAACGTCTTTATATGGTCGGAGAGCCATTGAAAGATTTATTGGAACACTTTCATAATGCCATAACAGAGGTAAGCAACCCACAGAAAGATGTAATCCTCATGGCACTTATTTGAGACATTCATCTGACATCGACTTCGAGGACTGGATCGGGAGAAAACTCCAACTGCATTGGAATGCTTTTATGATATGGAAAACCAATATCTATGCCAAGAGGAGATGCATAAGGATATGAAAAAAAGAAGGATATCCTCACCGAAAATAGAATATAGTTGAGATTAATGTTGCGATCAAGTAGATCGGAGTGATTTCCAGAAAAGTTAATCTAAATGTTCAGAATAAGCGAAATCAAGGCAGCAATGGCGGTGATGGTTGCGATAAGAATAAGAAATCAAAGAAATGAAAAATATTTCCTTCCTATAATAACTACACTCTGCTTAATAGGCAATTGGAGACGATATACTCAGAAACTTGCAACACTATGCAATATCGAAAGCCTAATCCTCGAGAGTCCATGGTAGGGTAGAAACGGTCTAGAAAATACTGCAGATTCTGGGATATGTTTGCCCTTAACACTAATGATTGTTGTCATCTCAGAGACGATATTAAAAATCTTATTTGTGAAAAAGGACCACAAAAATATGTGTAGGCCCACCTCGATGAGACACCTGGTTCTTTTGAACCCAACAAAGGCCAGGTAGAACCTAGAGCTACAAATTTGAGAAATCCCCAATGAGGAATTGTTATAAATCCTAATTGTAGCACCACTTATCCAACCGTCAAAAGATGGAGACTAACGGAAGAGTGTTTCAATTCTATTAAGTACACTTAATTTAAACAGTGCTTTGTTGAGGAAGACGGTGTTCAGGGCAAACAACAAAATACAATGACCAACTACGTCATCTTCAAACATAAAGAGGCCAACGAGGTGGAGGTTCCAACTATTGATACTCTTATCATATCGACCGTTATCGATCTTGCTCTTGCATGGAAGGTCCTTATTGACTATGGGAGTTCCTCAACATCCTGTTTAAGAAGACCTACGATAAAATGAAACCAGAGGCAAAAGACTTGAAGCCATGCACTGCTAGAATCCATGGCTTCAACGAAACAACTAAGGATCCGTGGGGAATCATCGAGCTACAAGTTTAACTTGAAGATGCGAATACTGGAGAGTCTGGATCATCATTTTCATCGTTATTTATATATACTCTCCCTACAATGCCTTTTAGGCTCAGCCTACCTTTGCCGACTTTCAAATCTACTTAGCATCATAGTGCTTACTCATGAAATTTCCTACAGATAATGGTGGTAGCATCATCAGTAGCAACCAAGTAGTTGGGAGAGCCATGGTAGAATGAAAAGATGGAAACTGTTGAGAAAAAGGAAAATGTATAGAGACTTCTATCTACATCAAGAAAGATGATGCATAACAACCAATATCCGAGACCTGGCTCGGGAAACTTAGCTGTCTATTATAAGATTTTGACCCATGTAAAGTCGAATATTCTAAATACCAAAGTGCAAAACCAGTCAAGCAAACCATGGAAATTCTGGTCAGCCACAGCGACCCACACTAGCTCTTGAAAATCAAATCACAACTCAGCCCTACTTCAACAAACGAATTGTTGGCTTCCTACGGGAAAATATCGACATGTTTCTTACACTATAGAAACCCTTAATTTTCGACCATTTAAATTATTGAATTTAATAAGATTTTAATTATAATTATGGTTATATATTAAAATTTAACGATTTAACTGTGAAAATGTATGATGTGAATTTAATATAATTTGTTATGTAAATTTCAACTAGTTATAATAATGATAACTTGTACTGATTGTAAATGGAACCATGATTTGTTTCGTATTATTGAAATTAAATATTTTTGGTAGAGCCGACCGGTTTTTAAAGTGACCGCAAATACTAATTATTATATAAAATTATAATTACAATATTTCAGGAGATTTTAAGATTACCAATCTACTATACATCGGTTTTTAAGGTGGTCTGACCACCGCAGTCGTTTTTATAGCAGGTCTTCCACTGCTACACAAGCTAGCTAAGAGCACATGAGCCAGTTACTATTACTAGGCTACTATTACATTCTCCATGTAGGGAGAGAACAACAAAATATATAGTGCAGACCATACATAATACAACATATACTAGATACAGTGCTAAAGTTACAAAATAGAATAACATGCTTACTAGACCTGTACCTAATGCCGAAAGCAGGTTGGCACAAGTTAGGCAGTACAGTGTGCTAGTGCACATCACTTCAGAGACTTTTCCTTCCATCCAATCACACAGTCCAACATCACTTCATAGAGTACCATAGGCACAAGAAATATCAAGGTGGCACTGACAACCATCCACTATCTAGTTGGCTGGAGTCCAAGCACAATCAGCAAGCTGTCACACCAGGAAACCAGATAGCATTGACTTGAGAAAAATGACATTGCACAGCACCAAACAAACACTCTGACATAGGCAAATCACATAAGGTGTAACACCCCACCTCCGCTAGGGTCACTTTTTTGGGGGCACTAGCTTCTGGGGGGCGTTAGAACTGGGTAAGCATGCATAATGATATATCAAGGCAGAACAAGAACATAAATATATATGTAAAACAAAGTAAGTGAGAATAAAACAGCGGAATATCTCAAACCATCTCAAAACAAGTCTTAGTACATCATAAAGTCAACTGCCAAAATAAACATGTCTAGTACATCATAAACAGAAATACTGAAATACATAGTGCTATCCCCAAAATAAAGATGATAAACCATAGCGAGCTCAATGTCCAGACATACATGAGCTATCCAGCAAACAAGCAAGTGATCCAAGCTAAGCACCACTATTCCCTCCCTGAGAACCTGGGGGGGGGGGGAAACGGAAGAAAAGAAGCGAAAGAAAACAGGTCAGTCAAAAAGACTGGTATGCCCTACTACGATCAGTCTATAAACTAGTAAAGTTAACATCATGATGGAAACTGAGATGAACATACTGGCAATAGATAAAGGTGTCATCACATAAAGAAGATTAAGCTTTGCACCACAGTGTACTAGCAAACTAACATAACAGGTATTGATCCCTCAGCCCAAACTTTGGCCCAATAACATGAGGTGACCTTAATACAAGGTCCAGCCCACGGTCTAGTCGATCGGCTCCCTATAAACCTAACACGTCAAGTGTTGGTGTCCATACGGCCCACATATGGTTGTAGTCAGACTGTGCTGGGTCCACCTTCGGGTGTATCAAGCCCTCGGGTGTCAACCCCAGACACCTAAGCAATAATGCACAGTCTAAACCTACTGGTACCCGTGCCTCGAGTTTGTCCAACACCGGATTACGTGCACGTCCGTAGCCCGCCTTGACCCGCACCGCTGTACCACTCAGCCGTCGCTTTGGTCGCTTACATCAGTCCAGTAATCGTGCCCCGCCCTAGCCTAGCCTCTAGGGTTGTGAATGATACCAAACTGGGATTACTACTGGAACAGACCACGTTGCTAGGGTTTTCTAAGAGGGTTAAGTGTGGTTTAACCCCTCACTAATCATGGATTAAATTAGTTAAGTGTAACCAACAGTTCACCACTTAACCCCATTTAATCCCTCGTATCCCCAAAATTGGTTAAGTATTAGTGGGCCATGACTTAACCCTAATCATGAGGCATTAATTTAATTGTACCTTAACCTCTCACATTAGACTTTGTTGCGGTTACTAGTTAAGCCGGGCGGGTCCGGGTAGCTTTACACCACAACTTGGTCTAACCTCGGGTCCAAGGTACACATGACCAACTTCTCACATTGGGTCCTATTGTTTGTAGCAACTAGTTAAGCCGGTCGGTTCTGGGTAGGTTTACGCTACAAACTCAACCCAACCTCGAGTTGGCCACACTTATGTTTTCTAAGTGTCATGTCCACTTTATTTTCAAAACATAATTACAAGTTTAACAAATACTTGGGTAGACCTAACTTAATAGGTAAATTCCCAAGGGGTAGACCTAACTTAATAGGTAAATTCCCAATCTTACATTTTCATATATTTTAAGTTTTACCCAAACCCCCCAACGTCATTCTACCGCTTACATATTCGTCATAACGCATAAGGGATAGAAAGAGGGAACTTGGCACAACATATATGATGAATCTTACATATCATAGCTTAGTGAACTTGCATAAACATGCATAACTTGTTAAACATGCAAATCATAGCATAGTGAACTTGCATAAACATGCATAACTTGTTAAACTTGCAAATCATGGCATAGTGAACTTGCATAAACATGCATAACTTATCAAACATGTGTAACATAGCATAGTGAACTCGCATAAGCATGCATAACTTATTAAACATGCATAACATAGCATAGTGAACTCGCATAAGCATGCATAACTTATTAAACATGCATAACATAGCATAGTGAACTCGCATAAGCATGCATAACTTATTAAACATGCATAACATAGCATAGTGAACTCGCATAAGCATGCATAACTTATTAAACATGCATAAATCCCAACTTTCATCACATATTAAATTTAGAGTTTCTAAAATGAAGGTAAGAGGGCTTACAAATATTATGAAGACACAAATCTACTAATAAAGATTGAGAAGCCCTTTATGCAAGCATATAAAAACCCTGAACAAAGCTCCAATTAACAAAAATCCCAAAAACTCTAGCTTAGCAATTAAAGCTTGCAACTTGATGATGTATGCAAGCTAATGATCATTCATACAACTTAGAAATGCTTGTATGAACATCAAAACCTTCATAGGAATGATTTATGAAGAGGTTGGAGGCTAGGGTTTTTAGGTGGAGGCCATTTGAGAAATCAATTTGACATAGTTTGGTTGCTAGAATGAATAATGGGGTTTTAGGGTAGGATTAGGGGCTTATTTATAGAAGATTAGAGTGTTTTTAGCCCTAGGATTAACCATAGGTTAGTTTAGGTCCGTCAGATTTCGGAATTCTCTAGAACCAAGCCACAAGACCAAGCCCAAATCAAAATGGTGCGCCAGGCAAAACTGCCCGGCCACCCCGTGTCGACAGGGCTGTCGACATGGCAGTCGACACCCTTAGACCCCTGTCGACATGCCTGTCGACATGGGGGTCTTGGCGGGAGTTTTCCCGCCTGACGCCAGTTAGCCCTAATCCTTGTTTTTAATTTAAAATTTAAATCTGTTTTTAACATGGAAATTTCTGAAAACTTCAATGGGCCTTAACTGGGTCATACGGACTCCGATTTTCGAAAACTCGGACTCTATTTCGCGTATTTTTCCGAGACGAACGCAATGGCATAGCCTGTTTCCCTTGATTCAGATTTTTAAATTAAATTCTGCCCCGATTTATGTTATAACAGGTTATTGAAAATACGGGTTGTTACATTCTCCCCTCCTTAAAGGATTTCGTCCCCGAAATCTTTAAGTTAGGAAGAACATATCCTACCATCCAATCATCCATCTACTCAAAGCATCATCCACGAGCAATCATTGTCCTTAAAAGATTCTAAATGCTGTATGAACATATGCAAAAGTGTGTGTATATGTGCTTATCTAATGCAAAGATCAATGCAAAATATGCTAGTGAAATGTATCCATATGTATGCAAATCCCTAACATAACGTATAATGTCTACATGCGTGCTCAGTCATACATCCATATGCAACATCCATGTGATGGCATACAAATGTCATCCAAGAATAAGCATAAACACTCATGCACATGCAATATGAGGAGTGTGTGAGCCGATCTAGTGCCTAATGTGTATCATGCATCCACGAGTAACCACTTGCAAACACTTGCAACCACTTGCAACCATCAACCATAACATGTCTCAAACACATGTTTCATCCAAAGGGTTTCTACCTAAGGTTCTCATGACAAGATTAGCATGATAACTAGATAAACATGGATAGCAAAGAGGAAGATATGCTAACAAAGGAAAGAGATTGAGAGTGTACCCTCAAAAAGGAATGGATAAAGCCCACGCATCTTCTCCTCGGTTTCCCAAGTTGCGTCTTCTTCGGCTTCACCCCATTGAACCTTCACCAGCTTGACCTCTCGATTCCTTAGCTTCTTGGTCTCCGTCCCCAAGATACGAATCGGAGCTCTCCTCAAAGTTGCCTCTTTCTCTACTTCCACGTCTTCAAGAATGCTAGGTTCAACCATCTCAGCGGACTCATGTAGGCACTTTCGGAGATGCGAGACATGAAAGACATTATGCACTCCGGACAGCTTCTCGGGCAATTGCACTTTATAAGCCATCTTCCCAATTCTCTCTATGATAGGGAAGGGTCCAACAAATCTCGGTGCTAACTTCCCAACAGCTCCAAATCAGACCACATTCCGCAAAGGAGAAACCTTTACGAAAACCATATCCCCAACATCAAACTCCAAATCGGATCTTCGCTTATCAGCATAGGATTTCTGTCGGTCTTGGGCCGCTTTCATCCGTCTTCTAATCAACTCGACCTTCTCGGATGTATCTCTAATCATGTCAGGTCCAAGTATAAGCTTATCTGTAGTCTCCCACCAACATGTGGGTGACTTGCACGGTCTCCCATATAAAGCCTCAAATGGTGCCATCCCTATGCTTGCCTGATAACTGTTATTATATGCAAACTCAACAAGAGGAAGATGGTCTTCCCAAGTACCACCAAAATCCAGAATGCAAAGCCTCAACAAGTCCTCAAGTACCCTATTCACCCTTTCTGTCTGACCGTCCGTTTGTGGGTGATAAGCCGTACTCAGGTTCAACCTCGTGCCCATAGCTTCCTGCAAACTGTTCCAGAACTGACTAGTAAAGATGGGGTCTCGGTCACTGACTATGCTAGAAGGGACTCCATGTAGTCGTACTATCTCACAAAGATATACTGATGCTAGTCCAGATGCGGTCCTTTTGCTCTTTACCGGAATGAAATGAGCACTCTTCGTAAGCCTATCTACAATGACCCATATGCTCGTATTCCCTTTCCTTGACCTTGGAAGCCCATCAATAAAGTCCATAGAAATACTCTCCCACTTCCATAGCGGGACCTCTAGAGGATGCAATAGCCCACCGGGCTTCTTCGACTCGGCTTTAACTTGCTGGCAAATAATATATCTAGAGACAAACTCTGCCACATCCTTCTTCATTCCAGGCCAGAAGAAAATGCGCTTCATATCCTTATACATCTTATCTCCACCCGGATGCATAGTCAACTTGGAGCGATGTGCTTCCTCAAGAACTTTCCTCACCAAGTCTTCCACCATCGGAACACAGAGCCTTCCGTCTCTCCTCAGCCAACCCTTATCATCTATAGAATATCGAGCAAGGTGACTAGATGTCTCCCCTCGAATCAGCTTATCCATAATCTCAATTATCTGTGGGTCTTCCTTCTGCGAAGCCCCAACTTGATCCAGAAGGGTAGGCCTGAGTTCAAGAGAGGCTAAAGAACCGGTCATCGACTCAATTGCCAAAGAGAAATCAAAGGTTGCCAAGAACTCTAAATTCTTCATCTCAACAAATAGAGGACTTAGTGTCAACCTTCTTCTACTCAACGCATCCGCTACAACATTCCCCTTGCCAGGGGTATAGGCTATATCAAAATCATAGGACGCCAAGAATTCCATCCATCTTTGCTGCCTCAAGTTCAGATCCTTCTGCGAAAAGAGATACTTCAAAGACTTATGATCAGTATACAGCTCAAATCTCTCTCCCAGAAGATAATGACGCCAAGCCTTGAGTGCATATACTATCGCTGCCAGCTCTAGATCATGAGTGGGATAATTCTTCTCATGCACCTTAAGTTGCCTACCACCAAAACATATAACTCTGCCTTCTTGCATCAGAACGGCGCCCAATCCCGTGCCACAAGCATCAGTGTACACGGTAAACATCTTACCACCATCGGGTAAAGCTAGAACTGGTGCTGAGGTAAGGGCTCTCTTGAGCCTCTGAAAAGCAAGCTCACAGTCCATATCCCAAGCAAAAACTAAGTTCTTCTTCGTCAACTTAGTAAGAGGAGCGGATATCTTCGCGTAGTCCTTGATGAACTTCCGGTAAAAACCCGCAAGACCTAGAAAACTTCTCACCTCGGTTGCATTCCTTGGAGTCTTCCAATCCTGAACTGCAACCACCTTAGCGGGATCCACCGCTAAGCCTTGCTTGGATACGATATGCCCAAGGAATCTAACTTCCCTTCTCCAAAAGTGACACTTGGAGAACTTGGCCTTTAACTGATGCGCTCTAAGCGTATCCATCACCTCTACAAGATGCCTCGCGTGCTCTTCTTCATTCTTGGAGAAGATCAGAATATCATCCATAAAGACCACGACAAACTTGTTCAAGAACTCTCGAAACACCCTACTCATCAAGTCCACGAAATACGCGGGTGCATTCGTCAAATCGAACGGCATAACAAGCCATTCAAAGAATCCATCTAGAGTTCTGAATGCAGTCTTGTCTATACTATCTTCAGCCACTCTGAGCTGATGAAATCCAGTAGCAAGATCAAGCTGAGAGAAAACAGAAGCACCGACAAGCTGGTCAAAGAGATCATCGATCCTCGGTAACGGGTGTCTGTTCTTCTTAGTCAGCTTATTCAACTCCCTATAGTCCACACAAAGTCGAAGAGAACCATCTGCCTTAGTAGCAAACACCACAGGCGCTCCCCATTCGGATATACTTCGTCTGATGAAGTTCTTCTCAAGCAACTCTTTCACTTGCTTGCTCAGCTCCCGCCTTTCACGCGGAGCCATGTGCCGAACGGGCAAAGAAACAGGCTTAGCATTATCCACCAGATAAATGCGAAAATCAATCTCTCGTTTAAGGGGCAACCCCTTAACTTCTTCAAAAACATCTGGATAATCTCGGACCACCCTTACAGACTGAAGGGCTTCCTCTGACGAGTCGAGAGATTCAAGATAGCACAACATGACGGGATTCTTCGGATTGCATGAAATCTCTAAGGTGTTGCCAAGGCGAGTCACAAGCCTCACAACCCTATGCTCACAATCAAGAATGGCTCCATATCTGGACAGCCAATCCATGCCCAAAATCAATCCGTATCCCCTGAAACCAAGAACATATGCACTACACAAGAACTCTACACTAAGTATAGAGATCCTCAGATCCTCACATATCATAGATAGATGAGCAGAACCCCCAATGGGATTCGAAACACAAACGGGATCATCTACTAAGCTAGTACTAAGGTGCAAACTATCAACAAGATCAGATGAAATAAAGCTATGTGATGCACCAGAATCAAACAAGGTACGAACTGGAAGATCGGAAACATAAACAAGGTTCTCAACAGAAACACTACCTCGATCGGGAACTGGAGCGGTATTGAGAGCATGAACTTGCCCTCCTGAAGGTCCAGCACGCTGAGTCTGACCCGACCCTTTCTTCTTCGGGCATTCCTTGCTGAAGTGTCCAGTCTCACCACAGGAAAAACATCCACCACTAAGCTTCCTTTTCTTCTTCCTACAATCCTTAGCAAAGTGTCCAGGCACACCACAGTAATTGCACTTTCCCTTGCCTTTGTTGTTGTTCCCCTTCTTGTTTTTGCTCTGATTCCCCTGACTGCTTTGACCACCTTGATTGCCTTTACCCTGAGAATCAGTCTTCTTTGCTTGAGTATCACTCGACGTGACCTCTTTCTTTCCATCTCCCTGAAGTAGAGCCATATCGACCAAACTCTCAAAAGTAGCCCCATGCGGAATATGTGACATCGCCAAGCCCTACAGCGGCTCATTCAACCCTCTAGCAAATCGAAGAGCCTTCTTCTCAGGAGTGTTCACCATATCCAAACCAAAACGGGCCAGCTGATTAAACTTGTTCACATACTCCTTGACAGACATATCACCTTGCTTTAATGCAATGAACTTCTCTATCTGTAAATTCGCCTCAGCAGAAGATAGAAACTTGGCCACAAATCTAGCCCTCAAATCGGCCCAAGTCTCGACAGGCCTCGTCCCATTGGTGACCTCCCACCAATAGGCTGCTTCGTCCTTCAAAAGCCATACTGTAAATAAGATCTTCCTTTCGTCATCAATCCGAAAGATAGCAAATAAGTCCTCAGTGTCTTTCAGCCAATTCCTAGCTTCAACAAAAGATTCCTTGCCTAGGAAATTCTTGCCTCCCATTGCCTTGAAATCTTTACAAACCTTTGTGAACTCAACCTGAGGATGCTGAGGGGGAGGAGGAGGAAGAGGAGCCTCAGCAACTGGAGGGGGAGGAACATTAGCAACGGGAGGAGGAACAGGAACCACCGGAGGAGGGACATTAGGGGGAGGATTCTCAACTACAGGAGGAGGAGTGGGAGTAGGGTTTGCGGGGCCGGCTGCCGCCCTAGCTACTAGAAGTCTCCTATACCAGAGTGGTACGTTTACTCCATCCGGGATGGCAAGATCCTCAGCCATACTGAAACGAAGGATAAGATAAGATTAGGTCAAGGGAACGAAGGATAACGCTAATGGCTTTTTGGGGAATAGCCTTTTAAAATACTAGACTCTTCTTTGGAAAATACTTTATACTTGTTTTGAAAATAGTTTTTCAAAAGTCTTTTAAAAACCTTTTGTTCTTTCTTATAAACCATATGCTCTGATACCAAATTTGTAACACCCCACCTCCGCTAGGGTCACTTTTTTGGGGGCACTAGCTTCTGGGGGGCGTTAGAACTGGGTAAGCATGCATAATGATATATCAAGGCAGAACAAGAACATAAATATATATGTAAAACAGAGTAAGTGAGAATAAAACAGCGGAATATCTCAAACCATCTCAAAACAAGTCTTAGTACATCATAAAGTCAACTGCCAAAATAAACATGTCTAGTACATCATTAACAGAAATACTGAAATACATAGTGCTATCCCCAAAATAAAGATGATAAACCATAGCGAGCTCAATGTCCAGACATACATGAGCTATCCAGCAAACAAGCAAGTGATCCAAGCTAAGCACCACTATTTCCTCCCTGAGAACCTTGGGGGGGGGGAACGGAAGAAAAGAAGCGAAAGAAAACAGGTCAGTCAAAAAGACTGGTAAGCCCTACTACGATCAGTCTATAAACTAGTAAAGTTAACATCATGATGGAAACTGAGATGAACATACTGGCAATAGATAAAGGTGTCATCACATAAAGAAGATTAAGCTTTGCACCACAGTGTACTAGCAAACTAACATAACAGGTATTGATCCCTCAGCCCAAACTTTGGCCCAATAACATGAGGTGACCTTAATACAAGGTCCAGCCC
This sequence comes from Allium sativum, assembly GCA_030737875.1. Taxonomy (NCBI): domain Eukaryota; kingdom Viridiplantae; phylum Streptophyta; class Magnoliopsida; order Asparagales; family Amaryllidaceae; genus Allium; species Allium sativum. Next base: position 396,109,095 of record CM060910.1, read on the forward strand.
ACGGTCTAGTCGATCGGCTCCCTATAAACCTAACACGTCAAGTGTTGGTGTCCATACGGCCCACATATGGTTGTAGTCAGACTGTGCTGGGTCGACCTTCGGGTGTATCAAGCCCTCGGGTGTCAACCCCAGACACCTAAGCAATAATGCACAGTCTAAACCTACTGGTACCCGTGCCTCGAGTTTGTCCAACACCGGATTACGTGCACGTCCGTAGTCCGCCTGGACCCGCACCGCTGTACCACTCAGCCGTCGCTTTGGTCGCTTACATCAGTCCAGTAATCGTGCCCCGCCCTAGCCTAGCCTCTAGGGTTGTGAATGATACCAAACTGGGATTACTGCTGGAACAGACCACGTTGCTAGGGTTTTCTAAGAGGGTTAAGTGTGGTTTAACCCCTCACTAATCATGGATTAAATTAGTTAATTGTAACCAACAGTTCACCACTTAACCCCATTTAATCCCTCATATCCCCAAAATTGGTTAAGTATTAGTGGGCCATGACTTAACCCTAATCATGAGGCATTAATTTAATTGTACCTTAACCTCTCACATTAGACTTTGTTGCGGTTACTAGTTAAGCCGGGCGGGTCCGGGTAGCTTAACACCACAACTTGGTCTAACCTCGGGTCCAAGGTACACATGACCAACTTCTCACATTGGGTCCTATTGTTTGTAGCAACTAGTTAAGCCGGTCGGTTCCGGGTAGGTTTACGCTACAAACTCAACCCAACCTCGAGTTGGCCACACTTATGTTTTCTAAGTGTCATGTCCACTTTATTTTCAAAACATAATTACAAGTTTAACAAATACTTGGGTAGACCTAACTTAATAGGTAAATTCCCAAGGGGTAGACCTAACTTAATAGGTAAATTCCCAATCTTACATTTTCATATATTTTAAGTTTTACCCAAACCCCCCCAACGTCATTCTATCGCTTACATATTCGTCATAACGCATAAGGGATAGAAAGAGGGAACTTGGCACAACATATATGATGAATCTTACATATCATAGCATAGTGAACTTGCATAAACATGCAAATCATAGCATAGTGAACTTGCATAAACATGCATAACTTGTTAAACTTGCAAATCATGGCATAGTGAACTTGCATAAACATGCATAACTTATCAAACATGTGTAACATAGCATAGTGAACTCGCATAAGCATGCATAACTTATTAAACATGCATAACATAGCATAGTGAACTCGCATAAGCATGCATAACTTATTAAACATGCATAACATAGCATAGTGAACTCGCATAAGCATGCATAACTTATTAAACATGCATAAATCCCAACTTTTATCACATATTAACTTTAGAGTTTCTAAAATGAAGGTAAGAGGGCTTACAAATATTATGAAGACACAAATCTACTAATAAAGATTGAGAAGCCCTTTATGCAAGCATATAAAAACCCAAAACAAAGCTCCAATTAACAAAAATCCCAAAAACTCTAGCTTAGCAATTAAAGCTTGCAACTTGATGATGTATGCAAGCTAATGATCATTCATACAACTTAGAAATGCTTGTATGAACATCAAAACCTTCATAGGAATGATTTATGAAGAGGTTGGAGGCTAGGGTTTTTAGGTGGAGGCCATTTGAGAAATCAATTTGACATAGTTTGGTTGCTAGAATGAATAATGGGGTTTTAGGGTAGGATTAGGGGCTTATTTATAGAAGATTAGAGTGTTTTTAGCCCTAGGATTAACCCTAGGTTAGTTTAGGTCCGTCAGATTTCGGAATTCTCTAGAACCAAGCCACAAGACCAAGCCCAAATCAAAATGGTGCGCCAGGCAAAACTGCCCGGCCACCCCGTGTCGACAGGGCTGTCGACAGGGCAGTCGACACCCTTAGACCCCTGTCGACATGCCTGTCGACATGGGGGTCTTGGCGGGAGTTTTCCCGCCTGACGCCAGTTAGCCCTAATCCTTGTTTTTAATTTAAAATTTAAATCTGTTTTTAACATGGAAATTTCTGAAAACTTCAATGGGCCTTAACTGGGTCATACGGACTCCGATTTTCGAAAACTCGGACTCTATTTCGCGTATTTTTCCGAGACGAACGCAATGGCATAGCCCGTTTCCCTTGATTCAGATTTTTAAATTAAATTCTGCCCCGATTTATGTTATAACAGGTTATTGAAAATACGGGTTGTTACATAAGGCCAGTAATGTAGCATATATGAATCTGAACATGCGTAAGAGCAAACATCATGTACAATAAGTCGAGGTCATTGAGCATCATATGTATGTTAAAGATGATGCCAGTCAATCACGAAAAGATCCACACCACCCAAAACAGTTGGACCAATAATTGGAACACTTATTATTAAATTTTGAAATTAAATATTGAAGTTTTAAATGATTTTTTTTGTAGAGCCAACCAATTTTTAAAGTGATTGCAAAACTTATTATTGTAACAAATAATAATTACAATATTACAGGAGATTGACAGATTCTCAACTTACAACTCTGTTTTTAAGGTGGACTGTCCACCCCATACGGTTTTCAAAGTGAACCGTTCACTACATCCAATCTAGATTACAAAACTGGAACTAGATACTATTTCTAGAATACAAATTTCTAGACAACAATTTCAAACTCCACGCAGGGAGTATATTACATTTACTTTCATTACATAAAGGGAAAATAGAAATAACATGCTACAACAAAAACCAGTTTAACCAATTACCAAAACACTGTGACCTAATAAAAGTACATTTCATGATAGATTTTCCTGAGTGGACCATACGACAAAATATGTTTGAACCATATCTCGAGCAACATACCATACTGCAGGGGACAAGGCACAAAGAAGAACCTTAGATATGACATGCTAGCAAGCTGGGATGTGATGTGAGCAGCTTGACACTGTATAGCATCCAATGCAAGTAACACGACTATCACCTGTAGGTTTTTTCCAGAGCAAGGATGCGTATGGAGGGCAAAGGAAACACCATTAGTAAAATGCAAATTAAGAGCCTAAGCTTTACCTGGATGTAGTGATAGGACAGTAAAGAAAAGCACCAACACACCAATCACAACCTTACCATGTCCAGAGACTAAAATAACATTGCTAAAACTCCAAAAATCCAAAGAGAACTATCCTAAAACCCCCAAACCTACTGAGCTTCTACCCAACCCAACATAGCACGACCAACAAAAGCGATGCCCTCAATACGACATACAAAAGCACATTGAAAATCCAACTATACATAGATTACCAACACATCATACATAACTAACCATCGACACCAAGGGTTCTTGACGTTCATTCACCATGGTAGAATTATAGCACCACACAAACTCAGTATATAAAAGAGAAACCATGATGTACCAGATTCGTATATAGATGAGTCACGAGACATCATTGGTAGCCAGAAGTTACTACGCTCCATGTACACTCCGTGAAGTTGTCGCTACCTCCATATCCAAGACAAGTCGAAACCTCCACCAAAATTAAACAATTTTTACTCATGATACCACCACTAGAGACCCCACATACACCGAAAACGCGTCAATCCTCCTGATAGAGGTCAGACAAACGCTGGACAATACACACCAAGCAATGCAAAGAACAAAGTATCTTGGTCACCTAACGCTGCACATTTCAGGAATGAAAGCATTCACGAAGTCACAATATCAATCTGCAGACGAGCCAATAGTAAGAAAGTGAAATACTGAAAGGGCCACCACACATTGGAAACGAAGGGAAGGCTAGTATGTTGAAGGCTAAATGATAGTAGGTGAAGGGAGGATCAATAAAATTCGGGGGAAATTGGAGTTGAAGGGTTTAAATACAAGCAAAGAAACACTGGATCGGCGAGTCACTCACAATGGAACAAGTAAGGAAAGAGAAGTAACAGCGGAAAAAGATGGGAGGAATGCTTAGAAGGAGGAAAGAGAGGAGAATGAGTGGGAGGAAGTGGTAAAGAGAAAAAAATGGAAAAACCCCTGGTGCCATTAACAAGTGCCAAACCGAAACAAACCCTCATTGAAAATGTTTTATTTTAAAATGTATTTTGAAATGAAATTGAGTTAATTAATGTATCATTGAAATTCAAATTAAATTTGGTAAATATTCAAATTTTGGAATTTAATATACATGAAATTTGATTTATAAAGTTATTTTGAATTCTATCTTGATTTGAATAAAGTTAGTAAACTTTTGAACTGAACTCAAAAGTAAATAAACAAAAACTGAATATAATATATATTAATGAAAATGTTAAAGTATCTATTTTGCAAATTTATCTCAAAGTTCAATGAAATTAGTTTTATTGGATCCGAAATTGAAAATTATTATGAGATTTCAAATTTTGTAGCCATCAGATTTGTCGTTTGGTCGTGCGATATTGAAACGCTTTAAAATTGATTTGATAAATTGAACTGATTTTGATTGATTTTGAATGATATCTTTTGAATACAATAGAATTAGGCTACAAGACCTAATCTATTGGATTCAAAAATATCAAAAACATTACTTTTGACATATTGATTATTCTAGTTCGTTGGGGGTTGTAAAAAATGAGATTTTTGGGCCTCAAACGACCATTTGGGCCTTACTCAGCTTAGAATGTAATTTTAATTTATGACCTATCTCATTTCATTATCTCAAAACCCAACCCATTTTATTGTCTAACCCTAACTCTAGCAGCCTTCATTTCTCATTTGGTACGTACTACGAAATTTCTGAATTCTGTTTCTTAATAGTGATCAAACTCGAATCAAAATTTAACTTAAATCAAACAGCTTAGAAAAATTCGAACAAATATGAAATTGAAAGGCCTCGACGATTTGAATCTGCAGGAAGTGTCCATTTTCTAAAATAGCTAATGGAATGGTCAGAAATTGCAATCAAAGTTGCTAATTTTAAATCCTTAAGCAAAAACTGGGGGTTTTCGATTCGTCGATTGATTGGAAATGAAGACTGAACGAAAGTTGTAGATCACGATCTCACGAACCCAGCAATGTTAACGATTTGATATCTTGTGTTGGGGTTTGGTTGAAATCGTCAAAATAAGGTTTCTAAACCCATGACATTACGGTGGTGGCGCGGACCCCACATGCGACAAGAGGCAGAGCGGTTGAAGGTGGAGGTGCTGATTGGTGGTGGCTTCATGATGGAGGTAGTTTTGGATCAAATAGTGGTCAGAGTAGGGTTATAGGAGTGGTCAAAGTTGCGGGTATTTTAACACCCCACACTTTTCTAAGTCCAAATTTCGACAAAAATCGAAATTCAAACACATCCAAGCATGGAGCGTGTAAACCTGGTACCTGCAAATAAATGAGCATGGGCATTATCAGAGTACGATAAAATAACGCACATCGGAAATGAATTAGGATAGACTGGTATCAACTTGGTAACTACCTTATAAAAGCAAGTCACCACGTCAATACCAAGCATGAGAGAACAGGAACCGAAAACCAAACTTGAACACCTGCTAAAACTTGACCTTCTCGAGGTAACCTGGGAGTTGTAATGAGGAGGGGTCAGAACAAAAAGTTCTAGTGAGAAAAAAGAGTATAACACTATCTACAATACATAGATGTATCTTGTTTGGTTCAGCCAGAGACATATATCTAACAATGCTAGTAATTTTAACATAACCTTGTAAACACTTATGCACGACAATCACCCAAACGCATTCCAAAGGTATACGATATCGCAATACCGAGATAGAAATTTTATGCATAAGTGTTAAGCCTTCTAATCCACCACTCAACTAACAACCGAAACTAAGAGGCAAACTTCCCAACTACCAACATTATAAGGAGGTATACTATTATTTTATACAGCCACTTAATATCCTCACTATTAATACGATATAAGGGCAGATCATATCGATCACATAAGACCTAAGGCGGATTCGTCGATCACCGAAGGCTTATTAGGTGGTTTAACTTACACTATTATGGCTTAGAGGAAACTAGCTACAAGTCCCATTAATCCTAGGCTTCCATCATTTACGCAATAAACCCATGCCCCGCATAAGGTCGGAGATAGTAAGCTGTCTTTTAAGACCAATCAGATAGGTAGACGTCGCATGCCATCTAAGACCTCCTAATGGTGGACCCCCTCGTTATTATCTAGCTGACCTTATTGGATAATCTCCTAGCCACTTAATACTTCCCTTAGGACAGGCAAACCTATAGAAATACCATATCGGTCATTTTAAAACCCATTCCCAGGTGGACCGTTGTCCCAAGTCGCTTAAGACCTAAGGAAGCGGAGTAATCGTGAAGATTACGGAACTTGTACCCAACTTGCCTTTAATGCTTGATTTATGGGAGGTGGGCTATGCGATCACTGGGGACCTTTTCAAAGGTGGATCTAACCAATTAAGACCTTAATCCTAAAGCAGGCAACGATATTAAATTATTTCCATTTTGGCTTTTTCTTTTGGATGGGAGGAGGACCCTACAATCACTTAAGACGTCACTCATGAAGCCTCCCTAAATTTGGAAAAAATCCACATACGCAGACTAATTATCGTCATGTGTTCCTATGGTCAATGATGTCTCACATCAGTTTGACATATATTCGACTGCTGGAAAGTGCAGACTTTTGTCGAATAACACAACTGACCTCGCATCACGTGACACCCCACATCCGTTAATGTCACTCACTAAGGGAATGCATTAAGTTTCGTGAAGCGCTTATAGGTAAATAGACACAGAATAATTACAAGACAGATATAAATAAGACATCAGTGGAAATTAAAATTTTTATTTCAAACATAAATCATAATACCGTGGTCCACAATTCCATAAGTCACAAAAACCATTACAATAAAATTACTTCTGTCTTGCACCATCAGAGTACATTAGTAAATAAAAAGCATAATTCCCCAATTAAAAGAGTTAAGCCATAGTAGAGACAAGAAATTGAGCCATACTTCAGAAGTAGCTCCTAGCGAGATGATATCTGAATCCTGACTAAGCCTGAGTGTTTCCTCCCTGAGAACCTGAAGGGGGGGGGGGGACGGAAGAAAGAAGGAGAAACAAAAGGGTCAGACATAAAGTCTGGCGAGTCTAGTTACTTATAGCCAGTAGATAAATAAAAGCAACATGATACGCATATAAAGTGGATAAGAGAGATCACTACATAAATGACAGGTGTGACAAGGTAAGAAAAATAAGGTGTAAGTCCCTTACTACTGATTACTCTGCACTATTACTAGTATAATTGAAATGAGATGATCGTTTCCACTACAAGTTGGTAAACTTAGGGCATACGTCCGAGTGTACCCTAACCACTACCCTAATCGATCGGCTCCCTACCCCGTAGATATTCTATGCTGTCCCCACAGTAGGAGGTATCAATCCCTAAAGTGGTAACCCTTTATTTCCAAGATGTGCACAACCATATCTACTGGTGTCACGGTCGTCTTATCCCCTTCTGCCCGGCTCATGCACACACATGGCCCGGTCGGTTTGCGCCGCCCACACCGTCTGTTCCGTTTGGATCTCTTATATTCAATCAGTAAGCGTGCCCCTTCTCCTCCTAGTATGGAGTTATTTATTTGATACCTACTCTGGGTTACTGACTTGAAATGGGTCCCACACAATATGATACAAGCTCTCCCCTTTGTCTTGTATCCCCACTAGGTTTTTCACTGACAATGTATACCCTTAGGTGTCTTTAATTATATAGCCCTATGTCAGTTATGCTTACCCTAAAGGGTGTCTTTAATTACATAACTTTATTGGGTTAAGTTTGTGGGCCTATATGTAAATATTACCCACCCCTTCTAATTTACTTAACCACCCACTACCCATCCAGTTTTACGTAACCCTAACTTAAGTTCATAATCATACATTCCTTATGGATTAAATTAGGTTAAGTAGTCCAATTCTTTACCATGTCCATTTATGGTTTTATAATGGGCTAGACCTCCCACATTAGGCCCACAACATGTGGATGCTGGATATGCCGGTCGGGTCCGGGCAGACTTATTCCACATTTGGGCCTAACCTCGTGTCATAGCCTGATTCATATTTATGTACTTAGACCTCCTACATTAGGTTCAACATAAGTGGCTACTGGATATGCCGGTCGGGTCCGGGCAGACTTCCACCACTAATGCAACCTAACCTCGTGTCATAAGTACAATTACAGTTCCTAATTGTAATTAGTAAACATTCCATTTTTATTCAAATCTACCTATGTCATTATAGGTGATTATTTCTATGTTTCCCTATTTGAATTATATGTCCAATATTACATAAATTATGCCAATTATAAACCCCTTTTTCCCCGTTTCCTAACTAATGTATTCGCATGTATTTTGGAGGTATCTAGGCTATAAAGTAGCCTAGCCACAACAATGAAAAGGGAACATGACAAAGGTGATAGCTTCAACATATCTTAGAATACACATAAACTTAGCATGATAACAAGGTGAGTGGACATGTAATTTACATCATAACAAGGTGGACATAAAACTGATGAACTTGTGGCAACTACAATGTAAAAGCAACATAAAGAGATCTAAATTAACCCTTTAGATGTCCAACTATTTAGATCTAGCATAATTAGGGTGACATAGCAACATGTTCAGATCTAAAAATGGCTTCACATGTCAAGTTTACAATATATTTAGACTGATCACAATATGACAGGTGAAAGGTTATTTACATAAAGAACTAATCTAACCAATGTAACAACTATCCAATTTAATGGATGTACATTCACCATAATATAGTTACAAGTCAAGATCCACATAGGCAATATAATAGAACAACCACAATTGTATTAGATCTAGGAGAATAGATCTATCATGACATAGTATAGGATTTAAGCACAGAATCATACTTTACAACATATCCAAGTCATAGTCTTTCACAATTTACTTTATTTATCTAAACCTAAAAACAACTAGAAACTCACAACGTTAGGTTTAGAGAATTGAGAAAGAACGGATCTAGAATTTCTGAATTTGATTTGCAAAGTATGTTGTTGTAGAAAACGGTTCAGTTTGCACTCCAGCAGCGTACGACCTCTATGATTTCCAAAGAAGAAAATAGGAGAATAACACACATATATATAGCTGCCAGACCCCCTAAAACCGAGTGCCATGTCAGCCCTAGGGGTATCGACACCCTGTGGGTGGGTCGACCCCTAGGTCGACACCCCTCTAGAGGGGTCGAGCCCCTAGAGCGGGAATTTGGCCGATCTGAGGAATTTTTGAATTTGAATCGTTCTGGATAAAATTCCGACTCATCTCTGACTCATGCTTATATATATAATTTTTCTATGCGTACACAAACTTAAAACCCTCATAACTTCTTCATATGGTGTCCGTTTTACGCAAACCAAATGTCTATCTTGAGCAGAATTTTGAGACGGACACAATGGTGCAGTCCGTTTCCTCTAATTCTGAATATTAAACTAATTATCATTTAATTTATTTTCTTTAATGTCGTTAAAAATTCGGGGTGTTACATTCTCCCCTACTCAAAGGATTTCGTCCCGAAATATCTAAGTTGAGAAGAATGCATATCCTACCATCCATCATCCATCTACTCATCCACCAACCACGGGTATCCATTGTCCTTAAAGATTTCTAATGCTTATATGAATATATGCGAAGGTGTGTGTATATTTTCCAACACTAGTGCGAAGATCAGGCAGTCTACTGATCCAGTTGACCTTCTTAATGCAATGTATTTTAGTGCCATGAATCCAATATGTATGCAAATAAACCTATTGTATCATATAAGTTCTATATGTGTGCACACCTATCCGTCCAAATGCAACATCCATATTGTAACACCCCGTAATTCTGTTAATATAAATATTCACAAGTTAAAGAATAACTAATCTCAGACGTGAGAATTGTGGGAAACGGGTTGCGCCATTGTGTTCGTCTCGGAATTCTGGTTGAAATAGAGTCTGAGTTTGCGTAATTTGGACTTCGTATGAAGGAGATATGGCCATCGGAAGTTTCAGAAAATTCAAAATAGCTCGCAGGAAAATTTAAAAGTTCAAACTGGAAGTGCAGAAGCGGGCTGGGCGGGAAAATTCCCGCCCAGGCAGGTCGACTGGGGATTCGACACTAGAGTCGACCTCCCCCCTAGGTCGACTGTAGTGTCGACCTGGGAGTCAACCTGGTCAAGTGAGCCAGGTTTGGGCCGAGCCCAATCTTGAGCTGCTGATGTGTCTTTAGGGCTGAGTTGGCTAATTTAACGGTTCAGGTTCATTCTGAGTTGATCGGACGGTCTAAACTAATCCTAAATTCTATATATACATGGGTAGTCTCTCATTCTAAAATCACATAAAAAAATAGAATAGCCGCCGTCATGCCGTCGCCATGGAACTCAGTGTAGCTGCCGCCAACTAAGAAGGAAGAAAGCTAATCAAAACTCTAATTCTACTCAACTCTAAAGCAAATCAAGACCCTCTTTCTTTTCTAATTGTGAGTATGATGATCTTAATAAGATTATTAGCAAACTAATTAGATTAAGATGTGATATGGATCATAAGAAAATGATGTGAATTGTCATATATGTTGTTGTAAACCTTATGATATCATGTATGTTGTAAATCCTATGTTATGTGATGATGATATCCTATATGTTGTAAATCATGCTATGATGATATTATATATGTTGCAAGTTTCTATGCTCAGTTGCGATGTTACAAAGCCATGATGTTATTATGTTGTAGTTAGCTTATGAATCATGATGTTGATTATATATATTTGGGCTATGATGATTCACATGATAAATCACATGTACCTATGCAAGTTTAGATTTATTAGTATGTATAATCTCACATATTGTATGACATCTATTTATATCTAGAATTATGACATCTATTTAGATCTAGAATTATGCTATGACATGTGTGAGTTCTATGTGTTAGATGCTAGTTCACACCATCATTATGTTGCATAAACCACATATGCAAGTTTATACATGAACTTGGGTTATGATCATATTATGTAAGTTGTGACATTTAACCAAACAAGTTGACACCTTTAGATCCATGACATATGAAGTTTTATGCAAGTTTCACCCATATTATGATTAGATCTATTTTATTTGTCTATATGTTGTGATAATTTATCTTTGTGCTATGAGTTAGACTATTCGAGTCTAACGTATATTTTGCGTTGAATAAGCGAACGTATAACGTGGGGTAGGGGTAATATTAAGGATTTAATATTAAGAAATTGGGGTGCAATTGATATGATTTTGCATACCGTAAGTGGATGGCCATAATTGAGTCAATTATGGACATCATTAAAATTGGAATTAATTAATGATTTGAATAGGGATATATTTAAAACTGGGGTAAAAGATTATAAGTGTTAATCAATGCTTAGGACATGAGGTTGGACTCGTTTGTGACGTAAAACTGCCCGGACCCGGCCGGTGAATCCAGTAGTCACAAATGTCAGCCCAATGTGAGAGGTCCTAGGCCCAAATTAAAGCATAACAGTTGTAAAGACACGAGGTTAGACTCTTTTATGGTGTAAGACTGCCCGGACCCGCCCGACGAATCCAGCTGCCATAAATGCCAGTCTAATGTGAGAGGTCTTTATGAGGTTATGGCCTGAATGAATTAAGAAATACTTAACCAGATAAACATGTGAAGTGGGACATGGGGGTTAAGTAGGTGCCTTGGGTGGCATGAGGAATCTAGTCGGTGCCTTTAGTGGCATTTGAAATAACATTAGTAAGACTTAACCAAACACACATGTAAATGAACATGACTAAGAAGAGGGTTAAGTGGGATATACTAGTGGGAACAAGCTTAGGTGGATAGCTTGTGGTAAGTAATTGGGGGCCCATTTCAACCAGTAACCCAAACGTATCTTTGTGGGCTCGACCCAAGTCGAGGACGGGACACGCATACTGGGCTTGACTATAAGAGGCCAAACGGGTTAGTGGTGGCAACGCAAGTCCAACGGGTTTCATATGCGTGTGTGGACCCGGGCTGGTAGGTAAGACGTTGTTGCATCGTGTAGGTATAAGCCGTGCATCCTTAGGCTGTATCGGGTTGCCACTTTAGTGGAGTGATACACCCTACTATGGGACCAGCACGGGTATCTACGAGTAGGGAGCCGATCGAAAGTGGGTAGTGGGGTACACCTAGCGGAGATAGGGGCAGGCGACACCTATGTAGTCAGCTAGGGGTACACGAAGTTATTTATAAAATTTCTAAGTGAAGCAAGTGGGATCAATCTTTAGGGTGACTGGTGTGGTGCAGTGCAGTAATTATTCGTTAGTATTAGGTGTGCCTTTAACGTTATCTTTATTTGCTCTTCCATACCCAATAGTTCATAGACATTTCCTTGTTTTCCAGCTTATGCCTTTGTCTAGTTATTTTTATAATAGTATTGTTAGAATTATCATACTCGCCAGACTTTATGTCTGACCCCCTCTATTTCTATCTTTTTTTCCCCTCCAGGTCCTCAGGGTGGACCCAGCTCTAGTGGAGTCTGATTGAATTGCTTATTCTCTCTTTTGGAAAGCTTGGACCGCTGAAGTAAAGTCCAGCTTGTTATCTTCTTTAATGGCTATTTATGTAATGGGATTATGTATTTTGTTTTATCAAGATGGATATTGTACTTGACTCTGATTTATGGTTTTATGATGTAACAAACATGTTTAATTTCCGCTGCAATGAAATAAAGTTTTATTTTTCCAAGTACTACTTATTATCTGTCTTGTTGTAATTTTTCTGTTCTATATTCACTTAAAACCTCCATGGAAGTTAATGCATTCCCTTTGTGAGTGACATTAATGGACATGGGGTGTTACACGTGGTATCAGAGCTTAAGGTTACCAGAACAGATAAATTTTTTGGAAAAACTATTTTTCTAAAGTATTTTTGGAAGAAGTGTTTTCAAAAACATGTCTTGATGAGTAATTTAAAGAGGAAAGTTTTTATGAAAAACATAATCCCCAATAGCCATATATCTTTATCTTTCGAATTCTCCATTTTGAATCTTTCCTTTTCCGTTTCAGCATGGCTGAAGATCTTAACCTTCCGGAGGGTGTAACGATACCAGGATGGTATAGGAGGTTATTAGAGGCTAGGGCCGCTGCAGGTCCAGCCAATGTTCCTCCACCACCAGCTGACCCCCCCTCCTCCTCCTCCTCCCCCTCCTCGCACTGATACTTTTGCAAAGACATGCAAGGAATTTAAGGCTATGGGTGGAAAACCTTTTCAAGGGTCAGAAACGTTTGTGGAAGCTAGAGATTGGCTTAAGGAGGTGGAAGAATTGATAGAAATCTTTGAAGTAGAAGAAGGGAGGAAAGTCAAATTAGCAGCTTGGTTAATGAAGGGAGAGGCCTCGTTTTGGGGGGAGGTCACTAATGGGGAGCGTCCTGTTGATTCTTGGGCTGATTTCATACGTAGGTTTGAGGCAAGGTTTCTCTCAAGGGCAGAAGAGAATCTATACATGGAAAGGTTCTTGACATTGAAGCAGGGAAATCTATCAGTGAAAGAGTACATCAACAAATTTCACCAATTGGCGAGGTTTGTCTTAGATTTGGTGAACACGCAGGAGAAGAAGGCTCTGAGGTTTGTTAATGGCTTGAATGAGCCATTGCAGGGGTTGGCTATGACCCACATCCCTATGGGGGCCACCTTTGAGAAGCTAGTAGACATGACACTCATGCACGAGGACAAAGGCCCTAATGCTAATAAGGCACCCAAGAAGAAAGGGGATCAGAAGAAACCACAACAGCAAAATAAGAAGGGTGGTAAAGACAATAATGGCAAAGGAAAGAAAAGATGCTTTAACCGTGGGACACCAGGCCATCTCAGCAAGGATTGCAGAAAGAAAAAGAAGACTGGCTGTTTTCACTGTGGTGAAGCGGGACATCTAGTGAAGGACTGCCCAAAGAAGGGGCAGAGGGCAGGGTCTACCTCGGGAGGACAGGTGCAGGCTCTTATGGCATCAGGGCAGGCAAGGGGACAAGTTCAGGCTCTTGCGGTCCCACCGCTGCAAGAACGAGGTAGAACCATTTCTGTTGAAAGCTTAGTTTTTCTGTTTGATCATCATGTTTGTACCTTATTCGATTCGGGCGCATCGCATTCGTTTATCTCTACATCATTAGTTGAATCACTGCACTTAAACACCAGTTTAATAGAGGATCCCTTAGTTATTTCGAATCCAATTGGGGGCTCAGCTTATTTATCCATGATATGTTTGGATTTGAAAATTTCTATACTTATCGTTGGGTTTAGATGTGATGCTTATGTTTTGGGCTTCACGGGCTATGGGCTAATTTTAGGAATGGATTGGTTATCCAGAAATGGGGCCGTTCTTGATTGTGAAAGGAGAGTAGTTAGGCTCATGACTCGCCTTAGCAACACTCTCGAAATCTTTTGTAATCCCATAAATTCCGTTATGCTAAGTTATCTAGAATCGCTTGATGCGTCGGTGGAAAATCTACGATCTATTAAAGTAGTCCAAGAATATTCGGATGTGTTTGAGGAGGTGAAGGGCTTGCCTCCGAAGCAGGAGATAGATTTTCGAATATATCTTGTGGATAATGCAAAACCAGTATCTTTGCCAGTACGCCACATGGCTCCTCGTGAAAGGAGGGAACTCAATAAGCAAGTGAAGGAGTTGCTTGAGAAGGGGGTTCATAAGACGTAGTATATCAGAGTGGGGTGCTCCAGTAGTGTTTGCCACGAAGGCGGATGGGTCCCTTAGACTTTGTGTGGATTATAGAGAACTTAATAAACTTACTAAGAAAAACAGACACCCACTACCGAGGATTGACGATCTCTTTGATCAGTTAGTTGGCGCCTCAATGTTTTCACAGTTGGACTTAGCTACTGGATTCCATCAGTTGAGAGTGGCTGAGGATAGCATAGACAAAACTGCCTTTAGGACTCCGGACGGTTTTTATGAATGGCTAGTGATGCCCTTCGGTTTGACAAACCCCCTCGCATACTTTGTTGATTTGATGAGTAGGGTGTTTAGGGAGTACCTTAATAAATTCGTGGTGGTCTTTGTAGACGACATCTTGATCTTTTCTAAGAATGAAGAAGAGCATGCCCTACATCTTAGGGAAGTGTTGGAGACTCTACGAGCGCATAACCTTAAAGCTAAATTTACTAAGTGTCACTTCTGGAGAGAGGAAGTGCGATTCTTAGGGCACGTGGTTTCCAAAG
Organism: Allium sativum; assembly: GCA_030737875.1. Classification (NCBI taxonomy): domain Eukaryota; kingdom Viridiplantae; phylum Streptophyta; class Magnoliopsida; order Asparagales; family Amaryllidaceae; genus Allium; species Allium sativum. The sequence goes on from CM060910.1 coordinate 396,124,251, forward strand.
AAGGGATAGCTGTGGATCCCGCGAAGGTGGTGGCCATCCAAGATTGGAAGGTCCCTAAAAATGCTACCGAAGTAAGGAGTTTCTTGGGGTTGGCTGGCTACTATAGGAAGTTTATCAAAGAATTCGCAAAAATATCAGCTCCATTGACACGCCTGACGAAGAAAAACTAGTCTTCGCGTGGGACGTAGATTGTGATGATGTGTTCCAGCGTTTAAAGAGAGCTTTGACCTCAGCTCCAGTCTTAGTGCTGCCAGACGGGAGTAAGCCATTTACTGTTTATACCGATGCTTGTGGGACAGGTCTAGGCGCAGTCTTAATGCAAGAGGGAAGGGTAATAGCCTATGGTGGAAGGCAGTTAAGGGTGCATGAGAAAAATTACCCTACACATGACCTAGAGTTAGCCGCAATTGTTTTCGCGCTTAAGTCTTGGCGTCATTACCTTCTTGGCGAGAAATTCGAATTGTTCACTGACCACAAATCTTTAAAATACTTATTCTCTCAGAAGGACTTGAACTTAAGGCAGCAAAGGTGGATGGAGTTCTTAGCGTCCTACGATTTCGAAATAACATATACCCCTGGCAAGGGTAACGTGGTGGCAGACGCCTTAAGTAGGAAAAGGTTGTCCTTGAGCCTATTGTTTGTTGAGCGGCGAAACTTAGAATTCATCTCTATGTTTGACTTTAGACCTTCCGTTGACTTTGTACCCGGTTTTCTAGCATCCTTGGAGGTCAGACCTACGCTTTTGGGACGGATTGGTGAGGCACAGCGAGACGACACACAGTTGGTTGAGTTAGTAGAAAAGCTCAAAAGAGGGGAGTCATCAAGCCATCTCCATAGGTATACCCTGGATGATAAGGGATGGTTACGTAGGGATAGTAGACTTTGTGTACCTCGAGACGAAGGTTTGAGGAAGGCTATTCTTGACGAAGCACATCATTCGAAGATGACCATTCATCCCGGCAGGGACAAGATGTACAAAGACATGAAGCGAGTTTTCTTTTGGGCCGGTATGAAGAGGGATGTGGCCGAGTATGTTGCTAGATGCTTGGTGTGCCAACAAGTAAAAGCGGAGCAAACGAAACCCGGTGGGTTGCTTCACCCATTGGAGGTTCCACTATGGAAGTGGGAAAGTGTCTCGATGGACTTTGTGGATGGATTACCAAGATCAAGGAAGGGTAATACGGGGATTTGGGTTATAGTAGACAGACTTACTAAGAGCGCCCATTTCATTCCCGTGAAGAGTAAGAGGACTGCTCCATGGTTAGCTTCTGTATACGTTCGAGAGATAGTTCGTTTGCATGGTGTTCCTTCTAACATAGTAAGCGACCGTGATCCTATCTTCACTAGTGAATTTTGGAAGAGCTTGTAAGAGGCGGTAGGGACTCACTTATGTTTGAGCACCGCGTATCATCCTCAGACGGACGGCTAGACTGAGAGGGTGAATCGCATTCTAGAGGATCTTTTGAGGCTATGTATCCTAGACTTTGGGGGTACATGGGAAGAGCATCTTTCGTTGGTAGAGTTCGCATATAATAACAGCTTTCAATCTAGCATTGGCATGGCACCTTTCGAAGCTCTTTATGGACGACCTTGTCGTTCACCTACATGTTGGTGGGAATCTACGGATAAGATCTTACTTGGGCCCGATATGATTAGAGAGACTTCAGAAAAGATCGACTTGATTCGAAGGAGGATGAAGACGGCGCAAGATAGGAAGAAATCTTATGCAGACAAAAGGAGGACAGATCTTGAGTTTGATGTTGGGGACATGGTCTTTATCAAAGTGTCTCCATTACGGAATGTTGTTCGCTTTGGGTCCTTTGGGAAATTAGCACCAAGGTTTGTAGGGCCGTTTCCTATTAAGGAGAAGATTGGACAGATGGCGTATAGAGTGGAGTTTCCTGAGAGACTTAGTGGTGTACACGACGTATTCCATGTGTCACATTTGAGGAAGTGCTTGCACGAGACCGCGGAAGTGGTAGAGCCGAGCTTGCTTAGAGAGGTGGAGATAGAGCGTGATGCGATGATTCGACGAGCTCCTACATGCATTCTTCGGTCGGAGATCAAGAAGTTGAGGAATCGAGAGGTCAGACTAGTCAAAGTGCAATGGGGAGATGATGAGAGCAACGCTACTTGGGAGACAGAAGCGAAGATGCGTTCGTTGTACCCTTTTCTTTTTTAGGGTATGTCTTTTAATTTCTCCTTTATCGCTTAGCTTGTACTTATCTTATCTTTAGTATGTCCTCTCGCTAGTATCTTTGACCTTTAGTTAGGATAATCCTATGGTTGAAACATGTGTTTGAGACATGTTATGTATGATGGATGCAAAGTGGATGCAAGTGTTTGCTAGTGGTTGCTCGTGGACGCATATACACACACTATTAGGTACTAGATCGGCTCAGTCACTTCATATTGCATATTGCATATATATGGATGTATTTAGTAAAATGGATGTATGAGGATTTTTTTATCATATGGATGCTGCATTCAGATGATGATTGTGCACGCATATAGAGATAATATGTAGCATTAAGGAACTTTTGCATACATAATGGACGCATGGCACTATCATGATTTGCATTAAGGAGGTCAACTGAATCAGTGGACCGCCTGATTTTGCATTAGATATGGACATATACACACACTGTGCATTTAAACATGAAAGCATTAGAAGTCTATAAGGACAACGGATGCCTGTGTTTGATGGTTGAGTAGAGGGACGATTGGATGTTAGGATATACATTCTTCTTGACTTGAAGATTTCGGGGTCGAAATCCTTTAAGGAGGGGAGAATGTAACACCCCGTAATTCTGTTAATATAAATATTCACAAATTAAAGAATAACTAATCTCAGACATGAGAATTATGGGAAACGGGTTGCGCCATTGTGTTCGTCTCGGAATTCTGGTTGAAATAGAGTCCGAGTTTGCGTAATTTGGACTTCTTATGAAGGAGATATGGCCATCGGAAGTTTCAGAAAATTCAAAACAGCTCGCAGGAAAATTTAAAAGTTCAAAATGGAAGTGCAGAAGCGGGCTGGGCGGGAAAATTCCCGCCCAGGCAGGTCGACTGGGGAGTCGACACTAGAGTCGACCTCCCCCCCCAGGTCGACTGTAGTGTCGACCTGGGTATCGACCTGGTCAAGTCGGCCAGGTTTAGGCCGAGCCCAATCTTGAGCTGCTGATGTGTCTTTAGGGCTGAGTTGGCTAATTTAACGGTTCAGGTTCATTCTGAGTTGATCGGACGGTCTAAACTAATCCTAAATTCTATATATACATGGGTAGTCTCTCATTCTAAAATCACATAAAAAAATAGAATAGCCGCCGTCATGCCGTCGCCATGGAACTCAGTGTAGCCGCCACCAACTAAGAAGGAAAAAGCTAATCAAAACTCTAATTCTACTCAACTCTAAAGCAAATCAAGACTCTCTTTCTTTTCTAATTGTGAGTATGATGATCTTAATAAGATTATTAGCAAACTAATTAGATTAAGATTTGATATGGATCATAAGAAAATGATGTGAATTGTCATATATGTTGTTGTAAACCTCCTGCTATCATGTATGTTGTAAATCCTATGTTATGTGATGATGATATCCTATTGTTGTAAATCATGCTATGATGATATTATATATGTTGCAAGTTTCTATGCTAAGTTGCGATGTTACAAAGCCATGATGTTATTATGTTGTAGTTAGCTTATGAATCATGATATTGATTATATATATTTGGGCTATGATGATTCACATGATAAATCACATGTACCTATGCAAGTTTAGATTTATTAGTATGTATAATCTCACATATTGTATGACATCTATTTAGATCTAGAATTATGACATCTATTTAGATCTAGAATTAAGCTATGACATGTGTGAGTTCTATGTGTTAGATGCTAGTTCACACCATCATTATGTTGCATAAACCACATATGCAAGTTTATACATGAACCTGGGTTATGATCATATTATGTAAGTTGTGACATTTAACCAAACAAGTTGACACCTTTAGATCCATGACATGCGTAGTTTTATGCAAGTTTCACCCCTATTATGATTAGATCTATTTTATTTATCTATATGTTGTGATAATTTATCTTTGTGCTATGAGTTAGACTATAAGAGTCTAACGTATATTTTGCGTTGAATAAGCGAACGTATAACGTGGGGTAGGGGTAATATTAAGGATTTAATATTAAGAAATTGGGGTGCAATTGATATGATTTTGCATACCGTAAGTGGATGGCCATAATTGAGTCAATTATGGACATCATTAAAATTGGAATTAATTAATGATTTGAATAGGGATATATTTAAAACTGGGGTAAAAGATTATAAATGTTAATCAATGCTTAGGACACGAGGTTGGACTCGTTTGTGACGTAAAACTGCCCGGACCCGCCCGGCGAATCCAGTAGTCACAAATGTCAGCCCAATGTGAGTGGTCCTAGGCCCAAATTAAAGCATAACAGTTGTAAAGACACGAGGTTAGACTCTTTTATGGTGTAAGACTGCCCGGACCCGCCCGGCGAATTCAGCTGCCATAAATGCCAGTCTAATGTGAGAGGTCTTTATGAGGTTATGGCCTGAATGAATTAAGAAATACTTAACCAGATAAACATGTGAAGTGGGACATGGGGGTTAAGTAGGTGCCTTGGGTGGCATGAGGAATCTAGTGGGTGCCTTTAGTGGCATTTGAAATACGATTAGTAAAACTTAACCAAACACACTTGTAAATTAACATGACTAAGAAGAGGGTTAAGTGGGATATACTAGTGGGGACAAGCTTCGGTGGATAGCTTGTGGTAATTAATTGGGGGCCCATTTCAACCAGTAACCCAAATGTATCTTTGTGGGCTCGACCCAAGTCGAGGACAGGACACACATACTGGGCTTGACTATAAGAGGCCAAACGGGTTAGCGGTGGCAACGCAAGTCCAACGGGTTTCATATGCGTGTGTGGACCCGGGCTGGTAGGTAAGACATAATTTCATCGTGTAGGTATAAGCTGTGCATCCTTAGGCTGTGTCGGGTTGCCACTTTAGGGGAGTGATACACCCCACTGTGGGACCAGCACGGGTATCTACGAGTAGGGAGCCGATCGAAAGTAGGTAGTGGGGTACACCTAGCGGAGATAGGGGCAGGCGGCACCTATGTAGTCAGCTAGGGGTACACGAAGTTATTTATAAAATTTCTAAGTGAAGCAAGTGGGATCAACCTTTAGGGTGACTGGTGTGGTGCAGTGTAGTAATTATTCGTTAGTATTAGTTGTGCCTTTAACGTTATCTTTATCTGCTCTTCCATACCCAATAGTTCATAGACATTTCCTTGTTTTCCAGCTTATGCCTTAGTCTAGTTATTTTGATAATAGTATTGTTAGAATTATCATACTCGCCAGACTTTATGTCTGACCCCCTCTATTTCTATCTTTTCCCCCCTCCAGGTCCTCATGGTGGACCCAGCTCTAGTGGAGTCTGATTGAATTGCTTATTCTCTCTTTTGGAAAGCTTGGACCGCTGAAGTAAAGTCCAGCTTGTTATCTTCTTTAATGGCTATTTATGTAATGGGATTATGTATTTTTTTTATCAAGATGGATATTGTACTTGACTCTGATTTATGGTTTTATGATGTAACAAACATGTTTAATTTCCGCTGCAGTGAAATAAAGTTTAGATTTCCAAGTACTACTTATTATCTGTCTTGTTGTAATTTTTCTGTTCTATATTCACTTAAAACCTCCATGGAAGTTAATGCATTCCCTTTATGAGTGACATTAATGGACGTGGGGTGTTACACATATGCTAGTTCATCCATTTCCATCCATAAAAGAAAAGAAAATGCATACACATCCATATGCAGTATGAAAGTGATTGAGCCGATCTTAGTGCCAAATGTGTGTGTAGATGTGTCCACATGCAACCACTAGCAAACACTTGCATCCACATTCATCCATCAAACATAACATGTTTCAAACACATGTTTACACCCAAAGGATTCCTATCTAAAGTTCGAAAATACTATAGATAACATATACTCTATTGACAGAAACAAGCACTGATAAAACTTAAGAAAAGGAGTTAATAACATACCCTCGAAAAAAATGGTACGAAGCATGAATCTTGTCTTCTGTCTCCTAAGTCGCATCTTCTGGGTTATCTCCCCATTGAACCTTTAGCAACTTGGTCTCCTTATTGCGCAATTTCTTAATTTCTGACCCAAGAATACGGGTAGGACTTGTCTGACTGTCGCCTCCCATTCCACTTCGACTTCTTCCAACATACTCGGCTCAACAACTTCTGCGGTGTCATTCAGGCACTTCCGCAGATGAGAGACATGGAAAACGTCATGAACACCGGATAGATTTTCTGGGAGCTTTACTCTGTAGGCCATTTGGCCAATCCTCTCGGTTATGGGAAATGGTCCCACAAACCTAGGTGACAACTTCCCTACTGATCCGAAGCAAACAACATTCCTTAAAGGCGATACTTTGATAAAAACTCCCTCTTTGAATTCGATGTCAGTCCTTCTCTTGTCAGCATAGGACTTCTGCCTGTCTTGATCTATCTTCATCCGCCGTTGAATACGGTCAATCTTTTTGGATGTTTCCCTAACCATATCTGGTCTAAGTAATAATCTTTCTATAGATTCCCACCAACAAGTTGGCGATATACAGGGTCGCCCGTACAATGCTTCGAAGGGTGCCATGCGGATGCTAGTTTCAAAACTGTTATTATAGGCAAACTCTACTAAAAGAAGATGCTCTTCCCAAGTCCCTCCGAAGTCTAGGATACACAGCCTCAAAAGATCCTCAAGAATCCTGTTCACCCTCTCCATCTGCCCATCGATCTGAGGATGATAAGCCGTGCTTAAACACAACTGTGTACGTAATGCTTCTTGTAAACTCCTCCAAAATTCGCTGGTAAAGATGGGGTCACGATCGCTCACGATGCTGGAAGGTACTCCGTGAAGACGAACTATCTCACGAACATAAATTGCTGCCAACCATGATGTCGTCCTCTTACTTTTAACTGGAATAAAGTGTGCGCTCTTAGTGAGTCTATCTACTATCACCCAGATACTGGTGTTACCTTTCTTCGATATAGGCAAACCATCTATGAAATCCATAGAGACGCTCCCCCATTTCCACTGCGGAACCTCCAACGGATGAAGTAATCCACCGGGCTTCTTTTGCTCAGCTTTGACTTGCTGGCAAACTAAACATTGAGAAACAAATTCAGCCACATCTTTCTTCATCCCAGCCCAAAAGAAAACCCTCTTCGTGTCCCTGTACATCTTATCACCGCTTGGATGAATGGTCATCTTAGAATGGTGGGCTTCTTCTAGGATTGCCTTTATCAAGCTTCCAGTTTGAGGAACACAAAGCCTTCCATCTCGTCGCAACCACCCCTTTTCATCTATGGCATACCTACTGAGGTGACTAGAAGTCTCCCCTCTTCTGAGCTTATCCATGATGTCTAGAATCTGTGGGTCACCTTGTTGCGAAGCTCCTATCTGATCCACAAGAGTTGGGCGTATCTCTAAGGATGCAAACAAATTAGGCAAAACCTTGATGGAGGGTCTAAAACCAAAAGCTGATATGAACTCCAAGTTTTTATTTCCACAAACAGAGGACTCAGGGCCAGCCTCTGCTTACTTAGTGCGTCTACCACCACATTACCCTTGCCAGGGGTATAAGCAATCTCAAAATCATATGAAGATAAGAACTCCATCCACCGTTGTTGCCTTAAGTTGAGATCCTTCTGTGAGAATAGATACTTGAGAGATTTATGATCGGTGTATAACTCGAACTTTTCTCCAAGTAAATAATGATGCCACGTCTTTAACGTGAATACTATGGCAGCTAGCTCTAGATCATGGGTGGGGTAGTTCTTCTCATGAACTCTCAACTGTCTACCCCCATAACATATTACTTTCCCTTCTTGCATCAGCACCGCACCAAGCCCTGTACCGCACGCATCAGTGTAAATAGTAAACATTTTAGTCCCATCGGGCAAGGTCAAGACTGGGGCTGTTGTCAGAGCCCTTTTCAGCCGTTGGAAAGCAACGTCACAGTCTATGTCCTATGAGAATGTCAAATTCTTCTTTGTCAGCCTAGTGAGCGGGGCTGATATCTTCGCGAAGTCCTTAATGAACTTCCCTATAATAACCTGCCAACCCAAGAAAGCTTCTCACCTTGGTTGCATTTTTAGGAATCTACCAATCTTGCACTGCAACCACCTTCGCTGGATCTACTGCTATCCCTTCTTTGGTGACTACATGCCCCAAGAATCTCACCTCCTTTCTCCAGAAATGGCATTTGGAGAACTTTGCTTTTAACTGATGGTCACAGAGAGTTTTCAAAACTTCTCCCAAATGCTGGGCATGCTCTTCTTTAATCTTGGAGAAGATCAAAATATTATCAACGAAGACTACGACAAATTTGTATAGGAACTCCCGAAACACCCTACTCATCAAATCAACAAAATAGGCAGGTGCATTTGTCAACCCAAAAGGCATAACTAGCCATTCAAAGAAACCATCCGGAGTTTTGAAAGTAGTCTTAACTATGCTGTCCTCAGCCACCCTCAACTGATGGAACCCCGTAGCCAAGTCCAACTGAGAAAATACCGAGGCACCAAAAAGCCGATCAAATAAATCATCAATCCTCGGAAGTGGGTGCCTATTCTTCTTGGTGAGCTTATTTAATTCTCTATAGTCAACACACAAATGAAGTGAACCATCCGCATTAGTTGCGAATACTACTAGAGCACCCTATTCAGATATGCTTCGTTTGATAAACCCTTTCTCAAGTAGCTCCCCAACTTGCTTACTCAGCCCCCTCCTTTCCCTTAGAGCCATGTGGTGCACTGGTAATGCAACTGTCTTTGAATTGTCCACTAGATATATGCGAAAGTCGATCTCGCGCCTTGGAGGTAAACCCCGTACCTCATCAAAAACATCGGAATAATCTCGAACCACTGGAATAGATTGCAAATCATCTATGGATGCATCTAGAGACTCTAGGAAGCTAAGCATAACAGACCCTTGGGGGTCACAAGAAACTTCGAGAGTCTTCCCATGACAAGTCATGAGTCTAACAACCCTCGTTTCACAATCCAAAATGGCCTCATACGTGGTAAGCCAATCCATTCCTAGAATCAACACATAGCCCATACACCTGAGCACATACGCGTCGCATTCAAACTCAATGCCTAACACAGATATTTTCAAACCCCGACAAATCATCAATAAATGAGCCGAACCACCAATGGGGTTTGAAACAACTATGGGAACTACTACCATACTAGTAATTAAGTGCAGAGATTCAACCACAGAACTAGATATAAACAAGTGTGGAGCCCCAGAATCAAAAAGTGTTCTAACTGGATGGTTTGAAAGAGAAACTAAACTTTCTACAGAAATTTTTCTACCTCTTTCAGGAGCACTGATTGCGAGAGCATGCACCTGCCCTCCAGAAGTCCCTGCTCTTTGACCTTGTCCCTATGATCCCTGTTTCTTCGGGCACTCTTTAGAGAAGTGTCTGATCTCTCCACAATTAAAGCAATTGGCCTTCCTTCTCTTACAATCTTTAATCAAGTGACCTGCCTTTCCACAATTGTGACATTTTCTCTTATCCCTGCCTTTGTCATTTTTCCCTCCTTTCTTCTACTGTTGCTGCTGTGGTTGCTGTTGTTGCTGCCCCTTGTTGGGCCACACCTTCCTATTCTGCGATGTCCCCTCGGTCTTTGCTTCCTTCTTCTCTCCCTTGTCCTCCTCATGCATTAGGGCCATATCAACAAGCTTTTGAAAAGTGGCCCCCATTGGAATACGAGACATGTCTAACCCATGCAGAGGCTCATTCAGTCCTTTAGCAAACTGCAAAGCCCTATTGTGTGGTGTATCCACCAACTCTAACCCGAACCTTGCTAGCTGGTTGAACATGTTCACATACTTCTTCACCGTCAAATTTCCTTGTCTGAGTGTTAAGAACCTCTCCATCTGTATGCTTCTCTCAGCTTGGGAAAGAAATTTCATTTCGAACCTCTGTCTAAAATCTTCCCAAGTTTCCACCAGACGTCCATATCGGGTGATTTCCCACCAAAATGAGGCTTCGTCCTTTAACGACCAAGCAGCTAACTGAATCTTCCTTCGGTCCTCCACTTAAAAGATTACAAATAAGTCCTCGGTCTCCTTAAGCCAATTCCGAGCTTCTACGATTGTCTCGTTCCCATGGAATGGATTCCCTCCTATAACATGGAAGTCCTTGTAGATCTTGGCGAAGTTATTTGCTCTTGGAGGGGGAGGAGGAGGAGGAATGACTGGTGCAGCAAGGGAAAAAAATTCCTTGGCCTTCGGTAGGCGCCATGGCCTCCAAATACCTACGGAATCATCCGGGTATCGTGACGCCCTCTGGAATATTAGGGATGTTTTGTTCCTCAGATATGCTGAAAAAGGGAAAAGGAAGAAATTTAGATAAAGGACTGAAGGATACTACATATTGCTTTTTGGGGAATGTTTTTCAAAACAAACTTTTCTTTTGAAAATGCTTTCTTTTAAAACCTTTTTGAAAATAATTTCCAAAAACCTTTATCTATTCTGGTAACCTTCTGCTCTGATAACAAGTGTGACACCCCACGTCCGTTAATGTCACTCACTAAGGGAATGCATTAAGTTTCGTGAAGCACTTATACGGACACTGAATAATTACAAGACAGATACAAATAAGACAGCAGCAGCAATTTAAATTTTTATTTTAAACATAAATCATAATACCGTGGTCCACAATTCCATAAGTCACAAAAACCATTACAATAAAATAACTTTTGTCTTGCACCATCAGAGTACATTAGTAAATAAAAAACAAAATTCCCCAATTAAAAGAGTAAAGCCATAGTAGAGACAAGAACTTGAGCCATACTTCAGAAGTAGCTCCTAGTGAGATGATATCTGAATCTTGACTAAGCCTGAGTGTTTCCTCCCTGAGAACCTATGGAGGGGGGGGGGACGGAAGAAAGAAGGAGAAACAAAAGGGTCAGACGTAAAGTCTGACGAGTCTAATTACTTTTAGACGGTAGATAAATAAAAGCAACATGATACGCATATAAAGTGGATAAGAGAGATCACTACATAAATGTCAGGTGTGGCAAGGTAAGCAAGATAAGGTGTAAGTCCCTCACTAATGATTACTCTACACTATTACTAGTATAACTAAAATGAGATGATCCCTTCCACTATAAGTTGGTAGACTTAGGGCATACGTCCGAGTGTACCCTAACCACTACCCTAATCTATCGGCTCCCTACCCCGTAGATATCCTGCGCTTGCCCCATAGTAGGAGGTATCAATCCCTGAAGTGGCAACCCTTTATTTCCAAGATGTGCACAACTATATCTACTGGTGTCACGTCGTCTTATCCCCTTCTTCCTGGCTCATGCACGTACATGTCCCGGTTGTTTTCCGCCGCCCACACCGTCCGTTCCGTTTCGATCTCTTATATTCAATCAGTAAGCGTGCCTCTTCTCCGCCTAGTACGGAGTTCTTATTTGATACCTACTTCGGGTTACTGACTTGAAATGGGTCCCACACAATATGATACAAGCCCCCCTTTGTCTTGTATCCCCACTAGGTTTTTCACTGATTATGTATACCCTTAGATGTCTTTAATTACATAGCCCTATGTCAGTTATGCTTACCCTAAAGGGTGTCTTTAATTACATAACTTTATTGGGTTAAGTTCGTGGGTCTATATGTAAATATTACACACCCCCTCTAATTTACTTAACCCACCCACTACCCATCCAGTTTTACTTAACCCTAACTTAAGTTCATAATCATACAATCGTTATGGGTTAAATTAGGTTAAATAATCCAATTCTTTACCATGTCCATTTATGGTTTTATAATGGGCTAGACCTCCCACATTAGGCCTACAACATGTGGATGCTGGATATGTCGGTCGGGTCATGGCAGACTTATTCCACAGTTGGGCCTAACCTCGTGTCATAGCCCGATTCGTATTTACATTCTTAGACCTCCCACATTAGGTTCAACATTAGTGGCTGCTGGATATGCCGGTCGGGTCCGGGCAGACTTCCACCACTAATCCAACCTAACCTCGTGTCATAAGTACAATTACAATTCCTAATTGTAATTACTAAACATTTCATTTTTATTCAAATCTACCTATGTCATTATAGGTAATTATTTCTATGTTTCCCTATTTGAATTATATGTCCAATATTACATAAATTATGCCAATTATAAACCCTTTTTTTCTCGTTTCCTAACTAACGTATTCACACGTATTTTGGCGGTATCTAGGCTATAAAGTAGCCTAGCCACAACAATGAAAAGGGAAAAGGATAAAGGTGATAGCTTCAACATATCTTAGCATACACATAAACTTAGCATGATAACAAGGTGAGTGGACATGTAATTTATGTCATAACAAGGTGGACATAAAACGGATGAACTTGTGGCAACTGCGATGTAAAAGCAACATAATGAGATCTAAATTAACCCTTTAGGTGTCCAAATATTTAAATCTAGCATAATTAGGGTGACATAACAACATGTTCAGATCTAAAAATGGCTCCACATGTCAAGTTTACAACATATTTAGACTGATCACAATATGACAGGTGAAAGGTGATTTACATAAAGAACTAGATCTTGCCAATGTTACAACTGTCCAATTTAATGGATGTACATTCACCATAATATAGTTACAAGTCAAGATCCACATAGGCAATATAATAGAACAACCACAATTGTATTAGATCTAGGGAAATAGATCTATCATGACACAGTATAGGATTTAACACAAGCACAGAATCATACTTTACAACATATTCAAATCATAGTCTTTCACAATTTACTTTTATTTATCTAAACCTAAAAACAACTAGAAACTCACTACATTAGGTTTAGAGAATTGAGAAAGAATGGATCTAGAATTTCTGAATTTGATTTGCAATGTATGTTATTGTAGAAAACGGTTCAGTTCGCACTCCAACAGCATATGACCTCCATGATTTCCAATGAAGAAAATAGGAGAATAGGACACATATATATAAACCGAGTGCCACGTCAGCCCTTGGGGTGTCGACACCCCAGTGGTTGGGTCGACCCCTAGGTCGACACCCCTCTAGGGAGGTCGACCCCTTATAGCGGGAATTTTGCCACTTTGAGAAATTTTCGAATTTGAATCGTTTTGGATAAAATTCTGACTCATCTCTGACTCATGCGTATATATATAATTTTTCTGTGCATATACAAACTCAAAACCCTCATAACTTCTTCGTATGGTGTCCGTTTTATGCAAACCAAATGTCTATCTTGACCAAAATTTCGAGACGGACGCAATGGTGCAGTCTCTTTCCTCTAATTCTGAATATTAAATCAATTATCATTTAATTTATTCTCTTTAATGTCATTAAAAATTCGGGGTGTTGCACATCATTAACCTACGAAGTCCAATTCGAATTTCTAAATATTTTAATTCTAGATTAACTAGAATAGAATAAGGAAAACCTAAACATTTCCTTCCCTAAGATGTTTAATTAATTATTTCCTTGTTGGAATTAGTATTTAAAGTGACAACCAATACCCATTAATCCGCTTTAAATTCCATTTATTTCTATTTATTAGGGTTATTATCATTTATGACCATAACGAATATATTTTTGCTAAGTCACTAATTAACCCCTTAAATGCCATTTTTAATTATAATTAATGTCATTTATGAACCTAACGTCATAATTTCCTAAGACAATAATTAACAATTAAATGTCATTATTATATCAGCCCCTTATTATTCTAATCTATTATTGTAACTCCATAAGTCTTTCTATTTTATTTTAATTTGATTCATTCTTGTTGCACATATATATTTATATGTTTATAAGAACTATTTATTTACTTAATTAGAGTTATATTTATTATTCCTAGTCATCACCTTTAAATTGTAACCATTTAGGCATAATTATGAAATTCAAATAAATTACCCAAATCGCGATGGTTACAATATTTATTATTCATTTTTGACCTATAGCAAAACAATCACATTTATTGCTATAACAGTCATAATATACGTTTCCATTTAAGATGGATTATACTTCCATATATAATTCCATAAAATGGAAACTATTCAAAAACACGTATACACAACCATTAATTATTTTATATTTTGCGTTGTTTGCATAGATTTAGACAAATGTATATATATTTATATTTTCACGCAGTTTACATAGTTATTTAGTTTTATTTTATTATTATTAAATTTAGTGCTTTAGTTTAAGCTAGCAACTAAAACATTCCTTTTTGCATTCAATCTTGTAATAAGATTCTCAATCTTACAAAAAAGGTCAATAACTGAAATCGTTGTAAATTATGCCATAAAATATTTTAAAGAGGAACATCATATTTCAAATCATAAGAAATATATAATATGTATGTTTTTGGAATGGTTGATGTAAACTATGCACAAACGTACAAAAAATTTATATTTGTACATGAATTTACACGACCCTTTCCTTTTTGTTTTTGTATATATTTCTTATTGATTTCAAATAATGACTTTTGATTGAAAAAGAACAAAAAGGCATTGTAACACCCCGTGAATTCTATAACGTTAAGCTTCACGAATTAAAGTATAATTAATTATAAATGATGAAATCAAGGGAAATGGGTTACGCCATTGCGTTCGTCTCAAAATTCTGCTTGAGATAGAGTTCAAGTTTGCATAAAACGGATATCATATGAAGAAGATATGGACGAACGAAGTTGGGCGAAAAACCAGAAAACGGGTCAGAATGCACTGGCGCACTTGGGAAGTGCGCCAGAACAAAAATGAACTGGCGCACTTGGGAAGTGCGCCAGTACATTTTTGGCCTGGCGAACCTACCAAGTGCGCCCAGGTCAGAATGACCTGCTGGTCAGGTCTTGGCTGGCCTGATCAGGGTCTGGTCGAATTCTGAGGCTTGGCTGAGTCACTAGGGCTTACATGTCACTTTCTGATTGGCTTCTCTTGAGATGGATGGTCTGGATTCACTCTAGCTTCATCGACGGGTCTAATTAGATTGAAATCCTATAAATACAACTCAAACCTAACCCTAAACTCACACAAATAATAGAATACAATAGCCGTCATGCTGTTGGAAAGGAACTAGGAATGGCCGCCAATTAGAAAACCTAGAGACAAGCCAATACTAAAACTTAGAGACGAATCAAATTAAAATAAGATCAAAGCTTAATCAAATCATTCAACGCAACTTTGCTACCCAAAGGAGAGCATCTCCAAATCAGAATAACAGAAATCAGAAAACAAGAATTCATCACACGTTGTAAGTATAGTAACCTTTCAGAATATGAATAAAAACTGTGATGTGATTTGATGTATATGAAAATAGAATTGTGTTATTATTCTATGTATTGTGATGGTTCTATCATGACTTATGTATTGATGTTTGTGGCATAAAATTTATTGATGCAAGCCTATTGAACAATTGTACTTGCAAGTTTGTGGCAAAAATTAGAATTTGATCATTTTATGCATATGGCGATGGCATGGACTATGTCTAAGTTGGAATTTATGTAAACATGTTATAGAACTTTTATGCCTACATGATCCAAAACCTATGATATTGTTCTTATGGTTATTTGCAAGTATAATTAGATCTATGATTCATAAACTATGCAAGTTCATTTGCAAGTATAATTGGACCTATGTTTCATCAAGTATAATTAGATCTATGTTTCATAAACTATGCAAGATTATGTTTATTTGCAAATATAATTAGATCTATGTTTCATAAACTATGCAAGTTCATAGGCTATATGATTAGATGTTAAAATTGTACATTTTGGTGAACATACATCATGCTAGTCTTGTGTTTGACATTATGCCAAATTAAACATGTTTAAACACAAGTTTGTATTAGCCTAAACTATGCCATCTCATATGTCACCTACTAGTTATACTTTGATTTGAATGCAAGTTCACATGACCCATCATTTATGTTAGTATCGCTAAATTGCAAGTTCATGCGCCGCACACCCTTATATGTTGAAAAATATTACATGTTCTTGATTTCCCCTTTTCTTACGCTTATCAGGTTGGGCTGAATTGTGTCGAGCCCAACACTTGTTATAACATTGCGAACGTATGAACGGGGGTAATAACGTTGGGTGTAAAACATGGAAATATATGTTGGCATGTTTGGCACATGCCAATGACAATGACATTTAAAGCGGTATGAATTAATATACCCAAAAATAAAAGATATGACATTTACATATATATATTTGAGAAATAATAAAATATGTAAATTTAGAAAACACGACATGATTAACCCAAGGTTGGATTGAGTTGTGATGTAAACCTGCCCGGAACCGCCCGGCTGTCCAGTAGTCACAACAATACCTATCCAATGTGGGTGGTTAAGCATTGAGCCCAATAATGACCCGAGATTAGACTGAGCTACGGTGTAAACCTGCCCGGAACCGACCGGCATATCCAGTAACCATAGCAATACCTGTCTAATGTGAGTGGTCATGTGCTCCTAAGTGGCTAAGGACAGATGATAGGGTTAAGTCAACTATAACACTTAACCAAATTCAACATGTTAACAAGAGTCGATGGGTGGGGTTAGGTAAATACAGACACTTAACCACTTAACATGGTTGACTAGAAAATCCTGGTAACGAGGGACCCGTTTCAGCAGTAACCCAAAGTTAGGTATCAACGGTACCCTGAAACTAGGCAGGGTGGGGCACGATTACTGGGCTGATTGTAAGCGGTCAAACGACGGCGGTGGGTGCACAGTGCAGGTCTAACGGGGTGCGGGCGTGCACACACTCCGGAGTAGACAACCAGGGCACTGGGGACCCCAGTAGTATAACCTATGTCTTCTAGTTTTGTGTCGGGGCCGCCACCATGGGTCTTGATACACCCATGGTGGGACCAACATAGGTATCTACAATTCTTGGGGGCCGTATGACACATGTTAAAGCGAATAGGAGCCGATCTTTCAAAAATGGGGATCACTTCACCCTCACCATGGGGTGCCAGTTAGAATAAACTTAAGTAGATGCAGAGATATAGTTTGGGTGCGATAGTACATTCGACACTTCCTTAGCTTGTGACACCATCCTATTTTCAGTATATATTTATCACGCCCTTTTCTTATTCACATACTGAAGAGTTACTAGATTTACTCAGGCTTTATGTCTGACCCTATTTTCTTTTCGTCTTCTTTTCTTTCGTTCCCCCCAAGTCCACAGGGAGGAAACAGCTCAACTCAGTCAGGCTCTGTACAAGCTCCAAGAACATAGATGTATGATTTGGGTCTCTTTTGATTGGACTATGGCTTTGGATATCACTTTGGGGATTTTTGTCAATTTATTTATGCTTTGTGCTTCTTTAATAATCAAGACAGTCTTGAGGTTGTAATGATGGAAGTATTTTGAGACAATTATGGAATGTTATGTTTTGAGCTCGTATTGATGAAATAAAAAGTATGTTTGGTTTCCGCTGTGTAAAATATGTGTATTTATATCTGTCTTGAGTTTATCTGTGGCTTTTACTTATAAACCTCCACCAAAATTAAGGCATTCCCTTTGTGAGTGACCTTAACGGAGGTGGGGTGTTTCACTTGGTATCAGAGCATAGGTTTACCGGACAAGATAAAAGTTTTTGAAAATTGTTTTCAAAAAGAAAGTTTAAAGAAGCATTTTTTTAGAAAAAAAGTGTTATATTTATAAAAAGACAAAATCCCCCAAAGCCAGGTGCCCTATCTATCCTTCTCAATCCTTCGTTTTGAATCTTTCCTTTCTGTTTCAGCATGTCTGGAGACCTTAACCGTTAAGAAGGAGTGCCGATTCCCGGCTGGTTTAGGAGGTACTTGAAGCAAGGGCTAATGGCGCGGGCCCAGCAGACATCCCTCCTCCAGTGGCCGCGGTTCCTCCTCCTCCTCCGCCTCATCTTGGAAATGCCTTTGCAAAAACATGTAGAGACTTCAAGGCTATGGGTGGAAAAGACTTTTATGGGACAGAATCTTTTGTTGGAGCAAGAAACTGGTTAAAGGAGACTGAGGATTTGTTTGTCATCTTTGGAGTGGATGACAGGCAAAAGATACAACTTGCGGTATGGTTACTTAAGGATGAAGCTTCCTATTGGTGGGAAGTTACTAATGCTCAGAGGGCGGTGGAAACATGGGAAGACTTCAGGACAAGGTTTGAGATGAAATTCCTCTCCCAAGCCGAAAGAAGCCTGCAAATGGAAAAGTTTCTAACTCTGAAACAGGGAAGCATGACGATCAGGGAATATGTTAATCAGTTTAATCAGCTGGCCAGATTTGGGCTAGACTTAGTAAACACCCAACACAAGAAGGCACTTCGCTTCATCAAGGGTTTGAATGAGCCTCTACACAGCCTTGCCATGACCCAAGTATCCACGGGTGCGACTTATGAAAGCCTAGTGGACATGGCGTTGCTACACGAGGAAGACCACGGTAAGAATGAAACTAAGGGGGAAGAGAAGAAAGAAGGTCTACAGACAAAGAAAACAAACTTCAAGAAAGGGGGGAAGAACAATAAGCCCCGTGAGAAGAGAAGGTGCAATTTCTATGGCATTGTGGGCCATATATCAAAAGACTGCCGGAAAAGGAAGGCGAAGATGGGTGGCTGCTTCCATTGTGGAGAAAATGGACACCAAGCTAAGGACTGCCCAAAGAAGAAAGGACAGGGACAGAAAGCCGAATCCACTTCAGGGGGTCAGGTTCATGCGCTAGTGGCACCTCTGCAGGAACGAGGTAGTAATATTTCTATAGAAAGTGTAGTCTATCTTTATGATCATCCAGTTCGTACACTTTTTTGACTCTGGCGCATCACACTCTTTTATTTCATCTGCCTTAGTAGAATCTCTGCATCTAGACACTAGTATGGTAGAAGATCCCTTAGTAGTTTCAAATCCAATTGGGGGCTTCGCTTACTTGTCAATGGTTTGTTTGGGTTTGAAAATCTTTATTCTCAGCATTGAGTTTAGTTGTAGTGCCTTTGTTTTGGGCTTCTCGGGATATGGTTTGATCTTAGGCATGGACTGGTTATCCAGTAATAGTGCCATTCTTGACTATGAGAAAAGAGTAGTTAGACTCTTGACTCGGCTTGGTAACACTCTAGAAATTTCTTGTAATCCCTTGAATGCTGTTATGCTTAGTTATCTAGAGTCGCTTGATGCCTCTGATGAGAATTTGCAATCAGTTAGAGTAGTCCGGGAATATCCGGATGTCTTTGAGGAAGTGAAAGGCTTACCTCCGAGGCGGGAAATAGACTTCCGCATATATCTTGTGGATAACGCAAAGCCAGTAGCTTTACCTGTCAGACACATGGCTCCAAGGGAGAGAAAGGAGCTCAGTAAGCAGGTTAAATAACTTCTCGAAAAGGGGTTCATTAGACGGAGCATTTCGGAATGGGGTGCTCCAGTGGTGTTCGCAACCAAAGCAGACGGTTCGCTTCGCCTTTGCGTCGACTATAGGGAGTTAAACAAATTGACCAAGAAAAATAGGCACCCTCTTCCCCGAATCGACGATTTGTTTGATCAGCTTGTAGGTGCGACGGTCTTCTCCCAACTTGATCTGGCAATTGGGTTCCATCAGCTAAGAGTAGCTGAAGACAGCATTGATAAGACAGCGTTCAGAACCCCAGACGGTGTCTTTGAGTGGCTTGTCATGCCTTTCGGCTTGACTAACGCACCTGCTTATTTCGTAGACCTAATGAGCAGGGTGTTCAGAGAATTCCTCAACAAATTTGTGGTTGTCTTCGTAGATGATATCTTAATCTTCTCAAAGAGTGAGGAAGAACATGCTCTGCATCTGAAAGAAATCATGGATACTCTCCGTGCACATCAACTAAAAGCCAAATTCTCCAAGTGTCACTTCTGGAGAAAAGAAGTAAGGTTTCTTGGACATATAGTGTCCAAAGAAGGGTTGGCTGTGGACCCCGCGAAAGTGGTGGCAGTACAAGATTGGAAGACACCAAGAAATGCAACCGAAGTTCGAAGCTTTCTTGGGCTAGCCGGTTTTTATCGAAAGTTTATTAGGGATTTCGCGAAAATCTCAACCCTACTCACAAGGCTAACAAAGAAGAATCTGGCGTTCACTTGGGATTTGGACTGCGAGTTTGCTTTCCAACGATTAAAAAGGGCTCTTACAACAGCCCCAGTTCTAACTCTGCCTGACGGAAACAAAATGTTCACAGTATACACGGATGCATGTGGAACAGGACTAGGCGCTGTTCTAATGCACGAAGGAAGGGTAGTAGCTTATGGCGGAAGACAATTGAAAGTTCATGAAAAGAACTACCCAACCCACGATCTTGAGTTGGCCGCCATCGTCTTTGCACTTAAGTCTTGGCGCCATTATCTCCTAGGTGAGAAGTTTGAATTATACACTGACCACAAATCGTTGAAATATCTCTTCTCCCAGAAGGATCTTAGCTTGAGGCAGCAAAGGTGGATGGAGTTTCTTGCCTCATATGATTTTGAAATTTCCTATACTCCCGGAAAAGGCAACGTGGTAGCAGACGCGTTGAGCCGAAAGAAACTGACCCTAAGCCCTCTCTTTGTGGAAAGGCAAAATTTGGAGTATATAGACAGTTTTAACTTTAGGCCCTCCTCGGATTTTGTACCGGGTTTGTTAGCATCTCTCGAAGTACGCCCCACTCTCTTAGACTCAATAGGGGCAGGACAACGTGAAGACCCTCAGCTTGTTGATGTGATTGAAAAACTTATTAGGGGTGAAACTTCTAGTCACCTCAGTAGATATGCCATCAATGATAAGGGTTGGCTGAGACGAGATGGAAGATTATGCGTCCCAGAAGCAAGGGAGTTGATAAAGAAGGTTCTTGACGAAGCGCATCATTCCAAGATGACTATACACCCTGGCGGTGATAAGATGTACAAGGATATAAAAAGGACTTTCTTTTGGAGCGGCATGAAGCAAGACGTGGCAGATTTCGTTTCTAAGTGCATGACCTACCAACGGGTCAAGGCGGAACAAAAGATGCCTAGAGGACTACTTCACCCTCTAGAGGTCCCATAGTGGAAGTGGGATAGCATTTCAATGGACTTCATTGATGGACTGCCTAGGTCGAGGAGAGGTAACACTAGCATTTGGGTAATAGTGGATAGGCTTACTAAAAGCGCCCACTTTATACCTATCAAGAGTAGGAGGACTGCCGCATCTCTAGCATCTCTTTATCTCAAGGAAATAGTTCGACTCCATGGGGTACCTTCCAGCATTGTTAGTGACCGAGACCCTATCTTCACAAGTGAGTTTTGGCGGAGTCTGCAAGAAGCTGTAGGCACACAGTTATGTTTGAGCACGACCTATCACCCTCAAACTGATGGTCAAACGGAAAGGGTGAATAGAGTTTTAGAGGACCTTTTAAGACTTTGCGTTCTTGACTTTGGAGGGACGTGGGAGGATCACCTTCCTTTAGTGGAATTTTCCTACAACAACAGCTACCAAGATACCATCGGTATGGCACCCTTCGAAGCCTTGTATGGAAGACCGTGCAAATCACCAACTTGTTGGTGGGAGTCTACAGATAAGCTTATACTTGGGCCAGACATGATTCGAGAAACTTCAGAGAAAGTGGACTTGATACGTAGGAGAATGAAGACAGCCCAAGACAGACAGAAATCCTACGCCGACAAAAGAAGGACCGACCTTGAGTTTGAGGTTGGGGACAAGGTTTTCCTTAAGGTATCCCCTTTAAGGAATGTCGTTCGCTTTGGATCCGCAGGAAAACTAGCACCAAGATTTGTAGGAACGTTCCTTATCATCGAGAAGATTGGGAAAATGGCTTATAGAGTAGATCTGCCTGAAAGGTTGGCTGGAATTCACAACTTCTTTCACGTTTCTCATCTCCGGAAATGTCTACATGAATCAGCGGAAGTGGTGGAGCCAAGCATTCTAGAAGAACCCGAAGTGGAACGCAAAGCAACTGTGAGGAGAGTTCCAACCTGCATCATAGGAACTGAAGTGAAAAAGCTACGCAACCGCGAAGTCAAACTCGTTAAAGTTCAGTGGAGCGACGCCGAGGAAGACGCGACTTGGGAAACTGAGGATAGAATACGCGCGGCATACCCTTTTCTTTTTGAGGGTACATCTTTGACCTCTCTTTTTCTTAAGTTGTGCTTGTATCTATCTTTTTAGGTATATCTTCTCGATATTATCCTTCATCCTTAGGTAGAAACCCCTTTGGATGTAAACATGTATTTGAAACATGTTATGGTTGATGGCTGCAAGTGGTTGCAAGTGGTTGCTCGTGGATGCATATACACACACAACCTAGGTCTTAGATCGGCTCAATCACTTCATACTGCATATGCATATATGTATTCTTAATTGTATATGGTTGTAAACTTGATATGCTGTCATATGGTCGTCGCATTTGTATGAATAGTTGTGCACCCATGTAGAATTATGAGTAGGAAAAATTTGCATACATAATGGATTCATGACACTTACATGATTTGCATTAAGGAGGTCAACTGAATTAGTAGATCGCCTGATTTTTGCATTAGATAAGGACATGTACACACACTATGCATATGATCATGAAACATTAGAAGTCTTTTAAGGACAGTGGATGCCTGTGTTTGTTGGTTGAATAGATGGACTGTTGGATGGTAGGATATACATCCTTCCTAACTTGAAGATTTCGGGGACGAAATCCTTTTAAGTGGGGGAGAATGTAACACCCCGTGAATTCTATAACGTTAAGCTTCACGAATTAAAGTATAATTAATTATAAATCACGAAATCAAAGAAAATGGGTTACACCATTGCGTTCGTCTCGAAATTCTACTTGAGATAGAGTTCAAGTTTGCATAAAACGGATATCGTATGAAGAAGATATAGACGAACGAAGTTGGGCGAAAAACCAGAAAACGGGATCAGAATGCACTGGCGCACTTGGGAAGTGCGCCAGAACAGAAATGAACTGGCGCACTTGGGAAGTGCGCCAGTACATTTTTGGCCTGGCGCACCTGCCAAGTGCGCCCAGGTCAGAATGACCTGCTGGTCAGGTCTTGGCTGGACTGATCAGGGTCTGATCGAATTCTGAGGCTTGGCTGAGTCACTAGGGCTTACATGTCACTTTCTGATTGGCTTCTCTTGAGATGGATGTTCTGGATTCACTCTAGCTTCATCGACGACTCTAATTAGATTGAAATCCTATAAATACAACTCAAACCTAACCCTAAACTCACACAAATAATAGAATACAATAGCCGTCATGCTGCTGGAAAGGAACTAGGAATGGCCGCCAATTAGAAAACCTAGAGACAAGCCAACACTAAAGCTTAGAGACGAATCAAATTAAAAGAAGATCAAAGCTTAATCAAATCATTAAACGCAACTTTGCTACCCAAAGGAGAGCATCTCCAAATCAGAATAACAGAAATCAGAAAGCAAGAATTTATCACACGTTGTAAGTATAGTAACCTTTCAGAATATGAATAAAAACTGTGATGTGATTTGATGTATATGAAAATAGAATTGTGTTATTATTCTATGTATTGTGATGGTTCTATCATGACTTATTTATTGATGTTTGTGGCATAAAATTTATTGATGCAAGCCTATTGAACGATTGTACTTGCAAGTTTGTGGCAAAAATTAGAATTTGATCATTTTATGTATATGGCGATGGCATGGACTATGTCTAAGTTGGAATTTATGTAAACATGTTATAGAACTTTTATGCCTACATGATCCAAAACCTATGATATTGTTCTTATGGTTATTTGCATGTATAATTAGATCTATGATTCATAAACTATGCAAGTTCATTTGCAAGTATAATTGGACCTATGTTTCATCAAGTATAATTAGATCTATGTTTCATAAACTATGCAAGATTATGTTTATTTGCAAATATAATTGGATCTATGTTTCATAAACTATGCATGTTCATAGGCTATATGATTAGATGTTAAAATTGTACATTTTGGTGAACGTACATCATGCTAGTCTTGTGTTTGACATTATGCCAAATTAAACATGTTTAAACACAAGTTTGTATTAGCCTAAACTATGCTATCTCATATGTCACCTACTAGTTATACTTTGATTTGAATGCAAGTTCACATGACCCATCATTTATGTTAGTATCGCTAAATTGCAAGTTCATGCGCCGCACACCCTTATATGTTGAAAAATATTACATGTTCTTGATTTCCCCTTTTCTTACGCTTATAAGGTTGGGCTGAATTGTGTCGAGCCCAACACTTGTTATAACATTGCGAGCGTATAAACGGGGGTAATAACGTTGGGCGTAAAACATGGAAATATATGGTGGCATGTTTGGCACATGCCAATGACAATGACATTTAAAGCGGTATGAATTAATATACCCAAAAATAAAAGATATGACATTTACATATATATTTGAGAAATAATAAAATATGTAAATTTAGAAAACACGACATGCTTAACCCGAGGTTGGATTGAGTTGTGATGTAAACCTGTCCGGAACCGCCCGGCTGTCCAGTAGTCACAACAATACCTATCCAATGTGGGTGGTTAAGCATTGAGCCCAATAATGACCCGAGGTTAGACTGAGCTACGGTGTAAACCTGCCCGGAACCGACCGGCATATCCAGTAACCGTAGCAATACCTGTCTAATGTGAGTGGTCAGATGCTCCTAAGAGGCTAAGGACAGATGATAGGGTTAAGTCAACTATAACACTTAACCAAATTCAACATGTTAACAAGATTCGATAGGTGGGGTTAGGTAAATACAGACACTTAACGACTTAACATGGTTGACTAGAAAATCCTGGTAAAGAGGGACCCGTTTCAACAGTAACCCAAAGTTAGGTATCAACGGTACCCTGAAACTAGGCAGGGTGGGGCACGATTACTGGGCTGATTGTAAGCGGTCAAACGACGTCGGTGGGTGCACAGTGCAGGTCTAACGGGGTGCGGGCGTGCACACACTCCGGAGCAGACAACCAGGGCACTGGGGACACCAGTAGTATAACCCATGTCTTCTAGTTTTGTGTCGGGGCTGCCACCATGGGTCTTGATACACCCCATGGTGGGACCAGCATAGGTATCTACAATTCTTGGGGGCCGTATGACACATGTTAACGTGAATAGGAGCCGATCTTTCAAAAATGGGGATCACTTCACCCTCACCATGGGGAGCCAGTTAGAATAAACTTAAGTAGATGCAGAGATATAGTATGGGTGCGATAGTACATTCGACACTTGCTTAGCTTGTGTCACCATCCTATTTTCAGTATATATCTATCATGCCCTTTTCTTATTCACATACTGAAGAGTTACTATATTTACTCAGGCTTTATGTCTGACCCTATTTTCTTTTCGTCTTCTTTTCTTTCGTTCCCCCCCAGGTCCACAGGGAGGAAACAGCTCAACTCAGTCAGGCTCTGTACAAGCTCCAAGAACGTAGATGTATGATTTGGGTTTCTTTTGCTCGGACTATGGCTTTGGATATCACTTTGAGGATTTTTGTCAATTTATTTATGCTTTGTTCTTCTTTAATAATCAAGACAGTTTTGAGGTTGTAATGATGGAAGTATTTTGAGACAATTATGGAATGTTATGTTTTGAGCTCGTATTGATGAAATAAAAAGTATGTTTGGTTTCTACTGTTTAAAATATGTGTATTTATATCTATCTTGAGTTTATCTGTGGCTTTTACTTATAAACCTCCACCAAAATTAAGGCATTCCCTTTGTGAGTGACCTTAACGGAGGTGGGGTGTTTCAGGCATATTTACAATAACCAAGTTAAAACCCAAACAAAAATTGAGCACAAAAAGGCTTAAATTCTTTTAACATAATTTACATGAACCATAAATCAACACCAATACTACAAATATAGAATAAAACTACAATTTGACAATGATTTATGGGACTGATTTCCAGATCTATGGTGTTTACAAAAACCACAATATTTTAAATACAATTGTATGCAAGAATATGAACAATTCCGATAAGCCAACGAGTTAATAATATTCAAACCAAAATTTTATTCTTTCGGATTTAATAATACTCATAAAAAGATCTGATAGGCATTATTTCACATTTGACAAAACTATAAACAAATCAGATAAATATTTAGGCATACATTTCAGATCTAATACAAACGAAGTAATCAGATGTAATAGCCCGTCATTTTGACCGTCCCAAGTCGATGATTGAACCGACTCGAAGCGTTCAAAACATTGGGTTGTTATTGGCTTACAGGCTTTAAACAGAATTAACACAGAATCACAACGTATAATAATTTGCATTGGAATAAATTTTTATATAAATATCAGAGTTTATTACAATTTTGTAAAGCGAAAGACATGAAATATAAACATAGAATTTTGTAAATAAAGCTTTACAATTTTTCTTATGCCTGCGCGCGAGTGAGTCCTCCCATGCCATTCTTCTTTTAAAGTTGAATTCTTTGCATCTGTAACACTTGGGACCTGACCCGAGCTTTCCACGTAAAAACACAAAACACTCGGGTCAGGATTAAACTTATTTCAAGTCAGTAAATTTTGATGAACGCACAAATACAGTAAGTTTAACCCCCAACAATTATTAAATAATGCGAATGTAAAAAAGAAAAACCAGTTAATAGAGATTAGCAAATTCAACATCATATACTAAGCATGGCATAAAGGGGTGGTACACGTGTGAAACATGTACTCAAGTATACAGTACTGTCAAAACAAAAATAAATGCGGCATTCATAACAAGTATTGTTGCACATATGTGGCGACTAAATTAAAAACTAACACACGGGTTATAAGGGTATGAAATTGTGTGCATGGGACAAGTATTCCCAGGTGCTCAACCTGAAAGTCTTCTAGACTTATAGAGGAAAGAAGAAACGGATTACAATATAAAAAAAACATCAAAATATTTAACTATAAGTGTGCAGTACCATGCAATGGAACTCCAAGACAATGTGCATGGGATGCACAAATATTCGAACAGCAGCCAGGCTCATTCATTATTATTATTATTATTATTATTATTATTATTTTAAACTATTGTGGGTCCCTAAAATATGAAAAAAAAACAATTTGCTGATTATTAGAGCACAACTATAACTCCACCAAAATTGTGTGCATTAAGGCATCCGCAAGAATTACAAATTAAGACCCATGCATAGTGTAAAGGTAACATTCTCAGAAACAAAATTTGTGTAACATATTTCTAGGAGAGGTTCAGTATGACAGGAAACTATAACCAATCATAAATATTATTTTTTTCATACTAGTTTCACATGTAACCTGGCGACAGCACTTTCGAATAAGGCACATGCCTACAATCTGTGCTTCCTATTTTAATATTAAGACAAATGTAATAAGTTGGCAAGGCATGCAAGATTAAATCCCTGTAAAATAGAGATGAAAGGAGAAATTGATGCGGATCTGAAATTATGTTCAGATCTCTATTTTCAAAATTTTAAGATAACATACATTTGTCTTAATTAGTGTCTAATGTTTATCTTAATTATTCTCTTTTATTGTAATGTATGTTAGCTATAAAACTTGATGTTGAGATAAGCAGTAAAAGAGAAAAACTAACATACTTCAAATAGCAACCTACGAATTTAGCTTCCAATTCCTACTACAAGAGGAGAAATTCAAACTCCTAACATACCCAGACACATTTCAAAATAATTAAGGAAGTGAACTAACAGATGTGCCCCTGGTACTAAATTTTTATAGAAAATGGCTTCCTATAAATTTATGCTTTCTTTAGACCAATACCGTGCTTATTTTATTTTAACATTTTTGGTCCAATAGTAATACAAATGGACCAGCAATGATCAAACAATCAAGGCCAGCAATGGTAACAAGCATGTAAACATCTTTAGCCCAGTAAATCAAAAACAGAAGGTGACAAAATGTACAAGACCAACACAGTAACTGCATGCATGAGTCTCTTAATCAAACCATGAGCTCTGAAACATATTTGCTTATGTCAAAGTTGTATACATTTTCAAGCTATTTATGGTAACCATACTATAATTATAATTTTTATTTGCTTTACAAACAAAATCAAAATCCTATATTTACTTGAGCTTGTTAAAACTTCAAATCAAATATAACTGTATACACTATTTTGTATGTCATGCGCATGCCATTATAAAATGAGCACTTTTACTCATTCATCTATTAATTAATCAGCAAAATTTCTGATATATTAATTTATCAGAAAAAATTTATTTTGAGGATATTAGTTGCCTAAATATACCAGTTTAAAACAATACCACCGACGAGAAAAGAATTACAAACCAATCATGCATGCCAAGGTCATTCTTAACCGATTAACGAACAATGCCGGTTTTCTAAAGCAGGTACATGCATGGTCCCAAAACAAAGATCCATCTTTAACAATGTAAAGTAGCAGACCTTCCAAAGCAATACAATGGCTACATAAATTTGAAAAGAACAAGAACGTGGCCTCCTTGAAAAAATGGTCTTGTGGCCATACTTAAGATATGCAGTATGGGGGACATACAATCCGAACATATGCAAATGAAATAAGGCGAAATTTAAGCAATAGCCAAATGTGGACATGGATTTTTGCATATGAAACCGAGTGTGACGCAACACAGTCGAGGTCTGGTGAGGGAAATACAAAGGGAAATGTTCTTACAATATGCATATCAACCAAAGTCAGCTTACAATGCAAGAAATAATGGCCGACAAAAAGGGCTTAGCACCAAATCAATACATTCCCAACAGTGAAGCACTTGTGCTCACACAAAATAGGAATGGCAGGACAAGCAGGTCGTATAAACTAGTATGGTCAGAATTTGGGAACACAATACTATATAATTTCAAGTAATATTTAGCCAAGTAAACTGCATAGTTCAAGGACAGCATACCATGCAAAGGAAAAGGAAAATGGTGCTACACAGGCAAGGTGAAACGGCACAAGGATACTTCAACATGCAACTTAAAATAAAATACTCATGCAAGTAAAATTTCAGGGAAAAGCAGATAAATTAAACAGAACTATTCACTCGAACAATCAACCCAACCATCTCAACAATCATGTTCAGTATAAGCCGAAATGGAAAACACGAAATAAGTTTAAATCGTAAGGTAGACTTACAGTTCGGTGACGATGGACGAATCTCAAGAAATTGCGAATGGAACACGGTCTCGGTGACGCTGATGGCGGAAGACGCGGCACTAGCTGCAGGTGCGGTGTCGAAGTCATTGAGGATAAAGACAATGGCTTCACGGCGGCTGAATGGGTGCTTGTCGATGTTGGAGGCGCTGAGCTATTGCGAATTTCGATTGACGAGCTACAGGCGGTTCTGGTGGCACTTCACATCGATTTGGGGATAAAACTGGTCGACCATGAGTTTTGATCAGGAAGGCGGAGACCATGGACGCAACAATTTGGAGGAGGCCATTATCATCCAATTTCAGAAAAAAAAAAATTACTGGAAAATATTAAAAAAAAAGAGATGTTTCCGCCCTCCCTGTAAGGTACGGGGAATACCCTTTTTTTATAGAACGAACGAAGCTCCCCCCAGAAACAACGGCTGTCCCCAAAATATATTCAGGAGCGAAGGTCGGTGGAAACCAAATAACAAAGGATACGTGTAGAAAAATCCAGAACTAGTTCAGCAGGTGACAACCCATTTAAGTGGAAAACAAATATTTTAAAAGATTATATATATAATTCGATTTCTCTAGATGTGCACACTATTATAGTATACAACCAATATAATGTATTCATACCTTTTCAAGCACAATTCCAAATTTCTTTATAAACCAATTCAAATTTAATTAAATTAAACAAAATTCTTAAATTAAATAAAACTAAAATTCAAACAAATAAAATAAACTAGTTTATAACTTGTCAAACAAATTTATCAAACAATAAATTACATGAGCGTTAACGTATAATTTCAAATTCAAGTTCACATAAATAAGAACTAAATTTCAAATTCATAACAAATATCAAATATATTTTCAAGATTAAATTACATGATCCGTATTTATTATTAGTTGAATTTTTCAAATAATTTCAAATTACTCAATGACATGAGTATCGCTTATCTACCAGGCTTTGACAAACGTTCATACTACTTTCAATGTTGACCCGTGTGTGGAGCACGAGTTCCAAACTAGTATTCATTGATAACGTTAACTTTGGCAAAATGTTTATACTGAGGTTACAAAAGCATTTCTCTTTTATTTTTATTTCAAAAGTGAATTCTACTTTTAAAAATGGATCGACATCTATCTTGATATGAATTCTTACTTTAGTTTATATTTTGAACGGTAAAATTCCTTATCACCCTCCAAAAATCTGAGTTGTTACAGACTCCCCCCCCCCTTAAATAAATTGCGTCCTCACAATTTTACTCAAACTAATATAGCTCATCACCAAATTTCCAGCATTGCATCTCAACTTCTTACTTTTAGTTTAAATATCCAACATATATAGTTTGAAACTTCGGTAACCCTTCCCAATTGAAAATTTCTAATTTGATTACTTAATTGCAAGAATTTCAACTCATCTCCCAAATATAATTCACATTTTGGGAGACGCCCACTCTCTGTTTTGAATATAAAGGTATCGTATATAAATCAATACGATACTCATAACAATTATCATTTATAAATCAATATGATAATATAATCAAATCAATTATAGTAATGTAATAAAATATTAGGGGATTATGGGATAAATATAACTTGACTCATAAATACCAAATAAACAGACACTGTAAAATCAGATGGTAGAACTCGAGCGCGCATCGAGACATCCGCACCGTAACCCACGCATAGCGCCATAACGACACCTGGCGATCAACTCAGGATAACCAAGACGGTCTAAGGCGAAGGACGAATGCTACACGTTCACGGCACTACACGTGGGACCCCCACGCCTCCATCTGATGTAGTCCGTGACCCACCGATCGGGAATCCCGATCAAAACAACAAAATTGCCAATTGTAGTAGACCGTTTGACCTTTGGTGGTAGATGGGCGAAATTTAAAACCACCAAGATTCAGGTAGCGAACCTGAATCAGGTCGACCAAGATGGAGTTTTGGCCCATTGGTACAACAGAGTCCAATCTATCCCAATCCCAAAATCAAAGTATTCTTGAAATGCTATTTTTTTATATTAAACTTGCCATGAAGTTCAAAGAGTTTATAACGTCAAAACATTTTAAAAATTCAACTATGACTTGAAGAAATAAACCATCACATATAAAGGCAAAATGGTAATCACAAACAAAACTGATATTCGACTTTATCATATATAGAACAATAGGATAAAGTTAATCAAGTCAGAGTATCATATATAAATAATTATGATACTCATAATAAATATCAAATATAAAACAATATGACAAAATGAACCAAATCATAATAGTTGTGAAAGAGAACAAATAGTATCGTCATTAAAGCATGTCAACTTAGAAAACACTTCAGTAATTGAAGTATACTTTCAAACAGTAACACATGCTCTTGTACCACATTATGTTACTGGTATATTCCAGAACTGAAAATACAAAAACAACCGAATATTATATATGAGAAGTCAGGAGAGTAACCAGAAAAGTGTTACCAAACATCCCATACCGCTTGGTATTACTAATCCGTTTACTCAAAATCCTCATCGTACAAAATATCTCAATGGAAATTTTACTCGATTCAAATCATATATCTATCAAAGAAAAATAAATATTTTACTTTGAGTTGTTTGTATTATTTATTTATTATCACCGGTATTCTTACTTTATTTCAAATACCGATCCGAGCCAATTACAAAACTGATTCAGTTCTTATTAACGACCATTTTCAAATCGGACATCGCTCGGATCTCGTTTTGTCAAATTTGAAGTATTATTATTATTATTACTATTATTATTATTATTTTTTTTCAAAACCCCAAATCGCGCTCTCTCAAGAGCGATTCTATATCAATTCCGCTCATTCTAGGGTATTTCTACCCTATCTCTAATGAGTTTTAAACCCAATAAGCCAAGTTTTAGAAAAACCTGGCTCTGATACCAAATGTAACAGCCCATCATTTTGATCGTCCCAAATCGATGATTGAACCGACTTGAAGCGTTCAAAACGACGGGTTGTTATCGGCTTACAGGGTTTAAACAGAATTAACACAGAATCACAACGTACAATAATTTACAGTGGAATAAAATTATACATAAATATCAGAGTTTATTACAATTTTGTACAGCGAAAGACATGAAATATAAACATAGAATTTTGTAAATAAAGCTTTACAATTTTTCTCATGCCTGCGCGCGAGTGCGTCCTCCCATGCCATTCTTCTTTTAAAGCTGAATTCTTTGCATCTGTAACACTTGGGACCTGACCCGAGCGTTCCATGCAAAAACACAAAACACTCGGGTCAGGATGAAACTTATTTCAAGTCAGTAAATTTTGGATGAACACACAAATACAGTTAGTTTAAACCCCAACAATTATTAAATAATGCAACCGTAAAAAAAAAAAAAACAAGTTAATAGAGATTAGCAAATTCAACATTATATACTAAGCATGGCACAAAGGGGTGGTACACGTGTGAAACATTTACTCAAGTATACACTATCAAAACAAAAATAAATGCGGCATTCATAACAAGTATCGTTGCACATATGTGGCGACTAAATTAAAAACTAACACAAGGGTTATATGGTTATGAAATTGTGTGCATGGGACAAGTATTCCCAGGTGCTCAACCTGAAATTCTTCTAGACTTATAGAGGAAAGAAGAAATGGATTACAATATAAAAAAATATCAAAATATTTAACTATAAGCGTGCAGTACCATGCAATGGAACCCCAAGACAATGTGCATGGTATGCACAAATATTCGAATAGCACCCAGGCTCATTATTATTATTATTATTATTATTATTATTTTAAACTATTGTGGGTCCCTAAAATATGAAAAAACCAATTTGCTGATTATTAGAGCACAACTATAACTCCACCAAAATTGTGTGCATTAAGGCATCTGCAAGAATTACAAATTAAGACCCATGCATAGTGTAAAGGTAACATTCTCAAAAACAAAAGTTGTGTAACATATTTCTAGGAGAGGTTCACTATGACAGGAAACTATAACCAATCATAAATATAAAAAAAAAATTCATACTAGTTTCACATGTAACCCGACGTCAGCACTTTCAAATAAGGCACATGCCTACAATACGTGCTTCCTATTTTAATATTAAGACAAATGCACTAAGTTGGCAAGGCATGCAAGATTAAATCCCTGTAAAAATAGAGATGAAAGGAGAAATTGATGCAGATCTGAAATTATGTGCAGATCTCTATTTTTAAAATTTTAAGATAACATACATTTGTCTTAATTAGTGTC
The DNA here is from genome assembly GCA_030737875.1 of Allium sativum. Lineage (NCBI taxonomy): Eukaryota > Viridiplantae > Streptophyta > Magnoliopsida > Asparagales > Amaryllidaceae > Allium > Allium sativum. The sequence goes on from CM060910.1 coordinate 396,157,677, forward strand.
TAATGTTTATCTTAATTATTCTCTTTTATTGTAATGTATGTTAGCTATAAAACCTGATGTTGAGATAAGCAGTAAAAAAAAAAAAAAACTAACATACTTCAAATAGCAAGCTACGAATTTAGCTTCCAATTCCTACTACAGGAGGAGAACTTCAAACTCCTAACATACCCAGACACATTTTAAAATAATTAAGGAAGTGAACTAACAGATGTGCCCCTAGTACTAAATTTTTATAGAAAATGGCTTCCTATAAATTTATGCTTTCTTTAGACCAATACCGTGCTTATTTTATTTTAACATTTCCGGTCCAATAGTAATGCAAATGGACCAGCAATGATCAAACAATCAATGTAACACCCCACGTCCATTAATGTCACTCACAAAGTGAATGCATTAACTTCTATGGAGCATTTTAAGTGTGTATAGAACAGAAACTTCACAACAAGACAGATATAAAAAGTACTAAAAACTTTAAAACTTTATTCATTGCAGCGGTAAACACATAAATTTGATTACATCATCAAAAACCAAAGACTAGAGTCAAAGTACTTAATATCCATCTTGACTAAATCAGAGTACATAAATTGAAAACACATAACCCCAACATAAAGTAGCCATAAATAAGATAGGCTGAACTTTTACTTCAGCGATCCAAGCAACTTCTAAAAACAAGAGATACAACTGTCCAAATCAAGCTCCACTAGTGCTAGTTCCACCCTGAGCACCTGGGGGGGGGGGGGGGAGGAAGAAAAGATGTGGAAACAAAGGTGGTCAGACATAAAGTCTGGCGAGTGCGATAACTTTAAAAATATAATTATCAAAATAACTAGGCTAAGGCATAAGCTGGAAAATAAGGAAATGACTGTGAACAATTGAGTATGGCAGAGCAAACAAAAGGAAATAAGATGAATAAAGATAACGTTAAAGGTGCACCTAGTCACTATAAGATAATTACTACACTGCACCAATGCCAATTACACCGCACCATTACTAGTCACGCTAAAAGTTGATCCCTCCCACCGAACAAAATAACGATAATGGTAGTTCGTGTACCCCTAGCTGCCTTCCTAGGTGCCGTCTGCCCCTATCTCCCCTAGGTGTACCCACTACCCTTCCCATTCTAATTATAATATTTATTCATAATATGGTAGTTATACTCCTAGCTGTTTTCATAGGTGCCGTCTGCTCCTATCTCCGCTAGGTGTACCCACTACCTTGCCCATTCTAATTATAATATTTATTCATAATATGGTAGTTATACTGCTAGCTGTCTTCATAGGTGCTGTCTGCTCCTATCTCCGCTAGGTGTACCCACTACCTTCCCCATTCGATCGACTCCCTAACTTGTAGATACCCGTGCAGGCCCCACAGTGGGGTGTATCACTCCCCAAAATGGCAACCCGATACCACCAAAAATGCACGGCTTATATCTACACGATGCAACAACGTCTTACCTACCAGCCCGGGCCCACACACGCATATGACCCCGTTGGACTTGCGTTGCCACAGCTAACCCGTTTTGACCTCTTACAATCAAATATAGTACGCGTGTCCCGCCCTCGACTTGGGTCGAGCTCACAAAGATACTAAATGGGTTACTGGTTTGAAAAGGGTCCCCACATAAGCTTTCCCCCTATGCTTGGTCCCCACTAGAATTTCCCACTTAACCCCTCTTATTCATGTCTTCTTACATGTTTTAACTTGGTTAAGTGTTTATAATTATATCCACATGTCACCCATGTTACTTACTCAACAAATTAACATGTGTTATTGGTTAAGCTTGTCTTAACCCCACCCTCTTATAAGATCAATATATTTTATTGGTTAAGTTTGTCTTAACCCTACCCACTTACATCTTATTGGTTAAGCTGGTCTTAACCCTTCCACTTATCAAATTTTACTTAGTTTATGATTAGGCACTCCTTAGCTCACAAATACATTGGTTAAGAGAATAACTCCCTAAGTACCAACCCCGAAGACCGAGATCAACATCAGATCGTTACTCAGAGAATCACTCACCCAACCAAACTTCTGTTTGTCTTCATATTTGTCTTTAATCATCATTAATTAATTAATTATTAAGGCACCTAATCGTATTTCACATGCCACCCAAGGCACCAACTTAATTTCTCATGCCACCCAAGGCACCCACTTAACCCCCCATGTCCCACCACATGTTTATCTGGTTAAGTGTTTCTTAATTTATTAACACCGCAACCTTGTAAAGACCTCCCACATTAGACTGGCATTTGTGGCAGCTGGATTTGCTGGGCGGGTCCGGGCAGTCTTACACCAAATCGAAGTATTATTATTATTATTTTCAAAACCCCAAATCGTGCTCTCTCAAGAGCGATTCTATATCAATTACGCTCATTCTAGGGTATTTCTACCCTATCTCTAATGAGTTTTAAACCCAATAAGCCAAGTTTTAGAAAAACCTGGCTCTGATACCAAATGTAACAGCCCGTCATTTTGACCGGCCCAAGTCGATGATTGAACTGACTCGAAGCGTTCAAAATGACGGGTTGTTATTGGCTTACAGGGTTTAAACAGAATTAACACAGAATCACAACGTACAATAATTTACAGTGGAATAAAATTTTACATAAATATCAGAGTTTATTACAATTTTGTACAGCGAAAGACATGAAATATAAACATAGAATTTTGTAAATAAAGCTTTACAATTTTTCTCATGCCTGGGCGCGAGTGCGTCCTCCCATGCCATTCTTCTTTTAAAGCTGAATTCTTTGCATCTGTAACACTTAGGACCTGACCCGAGCATTCCATGCAAAAACACAAAACACTAGGGTCAGGATTAAACTTATTTCAAGTCAGTAAATTTCGATGAGCACACAAATACAGTTAGTTTAAACCCCAACAATTATTAAATAATGCGACCGTAAAAAAGAAAAACCAGTTAATAGAGATTAGAAAATTCAACATTATATACTAAGCATGGCATAAAGGGGTGGTACACGTGTGAAACATGTACTCAAGTATACACTATCAAAACAAAAATAAATGCGGCATTTATAACAAGTATCGTTGCACATATGTGGCGACTAAATTAAAAACTAACACAAGGGTTATAAGGGTATGAAATTGTGTGCATGGGACAAGCATTCCCAGGTGCTCAACCTGAAAGTCTTCTAGACTTAAAGAGGAAAGAAGAAATGGATTACAATATAAAAAAAACATCAAAATATTTAACTATAAGCGTGCAGTACCATGCAATGGAACCCCAAGACAATGTGCATGGGATGCACAAATATTCGAACAGCAACCAGGCTCACTCATTATCATTATTATTATTATTATTATTATTTTAAACTATTGTGGGTCCCTAAAATATGAAAAAACCAATTTGCTGATTATTAGAGCATAACTATAACTCCACCAAAATTGTGTGCATTAAGGCATCCGCAAGAATTACCAATTAAGACCCATGCATAGTGTAAAGGTAACATTCTCAAAAACAAAAGTTGTGTAACATATTTCTAGGAGAGGTTCAGTATGACAGGAAACTATAACCAATCATAAATATAATTATTTTTTTCATACTAGTTTCACATGTAACCGGACGCCATCACTTTCAAATAAGGCACATGCCTACAATACGTGCTTCTTATTTTAATATTAAGACAAATGCACTAAGTTGGCAAGGCATGCAAGATTAAATCCCTGTAAAATTAGAGATGAAAAGAGAAATTGATGCAGATCTGAAATTATCTGCAGATCTCTATTTTTAAATTTTAAGATAACATACATTTGTCTTAATTAGTGTCTAATGTTTATCTTAATTATTCTCTTTTATTGTAATGTATGTTAGCTATAAAACCTGATGTTGAGATAAGCAGTAAAAAAAAACTAACATACTTCAAATAGCAACCTGCGAATTTAGCTTCCAATTCCTACTACAGGAGGAGAACTTCAAACTCCTAACATACCCAGACACATTTCAAAATAATTAGGGAAGTGAACTAACATATGTGCCCCTGGTACTAAATTTTTATAGAAAATGGCTTCCTATAAATTTATGCTTTCTTTAGACCAATACCGTACTTATTTTATTTTAACATTTCTGGTCCAATAGTAATACAAATGGACCAGCAATGATCAAACAATCAATGTAACACCCCACGTCCATTAATGTCACTCACAAAGGGAATGCATTAACTTCTATGGAGCGTTTTAAGTGTGTATAGAACAGAAACTTAACAACAAGACAGATAAAAACAGTACTTAAAACTTTAAAACTTTATTCATTGCAGCGGTAAACACATAAATTTGATTACATCATCAAAAACCAAAGACTAGAGTCAAAGTACTTAATATCCATCTTGACTAACTCAGAGTACATAAATTGAAAACACATAACCCCAACATAAAGTAGCCATAAATAAGATAGGCCGAACTTTTACTTTAGCGATCCAAGCAACTTCTAAAAACAAGAGATACAACTGTCCAAATCAAGCTCCACTAGTGCTAGTTCCACCCTGAGCACCTGGGGGGGGGGGGGGAAGGAAGAAAAGAGGGGGAAACAAAGGGGGTCAGACATAAAGTCTGGCGAGTGCGATAACTTTAAAAATATAATTATCAAAATAACTAGGCTAAGGCATAAGCTGGAAAATAAGGAAATGACTGTGAACAATTGAGTATGGCAGAGCAAACAAAAGGAAATAAGATGAATAAAGATAACGTTAAAGGCGCACCTAGTCACTATAAGATAATTACTACACTGCACCAATGCCAATTACACCGCACCATTACTAGTCACGCAAAAAGTTGAACCCGCCCACCGAACAAAATAACGATAATGGCAGTTCGTGTACCCCTAGCTGCCTTCATAGGTGTCGTCTGCCGCTATCTCCCCTAGGTGTACCCACTACCCTTCCCATTCTAATTATAATATTTATTCATAATATGGTAGTTATACTCCTAGCTGTCTTCATAGGTGCCGTCTGCTCGTATCTCCGCTAGGTGTACTCACTACCTTCCCCATTCTAATTATAATATTTATTCATAATATGGTAGTTATACTCCTAGTTGTCTTCATACGTGTCGTCTGCTCCTATCTCCGCTAGGTGTACCCACTACCTTCCCCATTCGATCGGCTCCCTAACTCGTAGATACCCGTGCTGGCCCCACAGTGGGGTGTATCACTCCCCAAAATGGCCACCAGATACCACCAAAAATGCACGGCTTATATCTACACGATGCAACAACGTCTTACCTACCAGCTCGGGCCCACACACGCATATAACCCCATTGGACTTGCGTTGCCACCGCTAACCCGTTTTGACCTCTTACAATCAAATCCAGTACGCGTGTCCCGTCCTCGACTTGGGTCGAGCTCACAAAGATACTAAATGGGTTACTGGTTTGAAAAGGGTCCCCACACAAGCTTCCCCCCTATGCTTGGTCCCCACTAGAATTTCCCACTTAACCCCTCTTATTCATGTCTTCTTACATGTTTTAACTTGGTTAAGTGTTTATAATTATATCCACATGTCACCCATGTTACTTACTCAACAAATCAACATGTGTTATTGGTTAAGCTTGTCTTAACCCCACCCACTTATCAGATCAATATATTTTATTGGTTAAGTTTGTCTTAACCCTACCCACTTACATCTTATTGGTTAAGCTGGTCTTAACCCTTCCACTTATCAAATTTTACTTAGTTTATGATTAGGCACTCCTTAGCTCACAGATACATTGGTTAAGAGAATAACTCCCTAAGTACCAACCCCGAAGACCGGGATCAACATCAGATCATTACTAAGAGAATCACTCACCCAACCAAACTTCTGTTTGTCATTCATATTTGTCTTTAATCATCATTAATTAATTAATTGTTAAGGCACCTAATCGTATTTCACATGCCACCCAAGGCACCCACTTAATTTCTCATGCCACCCAAGGCACCCACTTAACCCCCTATGTCCCACCACATGTTTATCTGGTTAAGTGTTTCTTAATTTATTAACACCGCAACCTTGTAAAGACCTCCCACATTAGACTGGCATTTGTGGCAGCTGGATTTGCCGGGTGGGTCCAGGCAGTCTTACACCACAAACGAGCCTAACCTCGTATCTCTACAACTGTTACGCATTTAATTCATGCCCTTGACCTCTCACATTAGACTGGCATTTGTGGCTGCTGCATTTGCCGGGCGGGTCCGGGCAGTCTTACACCATAAAAGAGCCTATCCTCGTGTCTTAGGCAATTAATTACACATAATTAATTATCCCCAATTTGAATTAATTTCCCTATTCAAATTGTCAATCAATTACAAATTTAACTATGTCCATAATTGACTCAATTATGTCCATCTATTTATGGTATATAAAATTATACCAATTAACATCACATTTAAGGCATTTATGCCAATTCTCAATATTAAATCTTTTAATGCTATCCCCTTGCCCCACGTTGTACGTTCGTTCGTTTAACGTGAAATATACGTTAGACTCGAATAGTCTAACTTATGGAATAAAGAGAAAACATCACAACATGCATAGCATAAAAACTAGATCTAAACATAAGGGGTGAACTTGCATATGTTTAATTAAGGTTTTTCATCTAAAACTTGCATAGGCCAAAGTTACAAACTTGCATAAACTATGGATGTCATAGATCTAATCATAAGGTGTAAACTTGCATAGGCCATAGTTACAAACTTTACATTACATGATTCATACTCCAACATATATATATATATATATATGTATATGTATATATACTTGCATATGTGATTTACACAACATAAAATATGATGTAAACTTGCATCTAACTCACACATGTCATAGCCTAACTTTAGATCCTATTTTACACATAAGATAGATGTCATGAAACATGTAAGGTTGTATATGGTTCTCACTAACTTGCTTATGACTCATATCTAAATTAACATCTAAACTTGCATATATACATATGATTTAACATATGAATCATTTCTAACAACATAGCCAAACTAGCATATGAAACATCATTATGAACTGATTGTACATAAGCCAACAATTAACATTGATTTCCAACATAGATGATAACATCACAGCTTTACAATATAGATAATAACATCATAGATTTACAACATAGATAATAACATAACGGTCAATGATTCACAACATAACCATATAATCCAAATCATAGCTCAATCCAATTAAATTGTTAATTATCTTATTAAAGAAATCGAACTCACTAAAGGAAGGTCTTGCGTTCTGAAATTGATTTAGCTCGCCTTTGTAGTAGATTCGTTATTGTTTAGATTTGAGTGGAAAAGATTTGAGTTGATTAGCTTCGTTTTCCCTCTAGTTGGTGGCGGCTACTCTAGGTTACAAGATGACAACATGACGACCATGATTCAGATTTTTATTTGATTTTAGGGTTTGAGTCTACCCATGTTTATATAGAATTTCAATTTGATTACAGACGTCGGATGATCTTAGGGTTAATCAAAACCACTCAGTCAGGATAGGGTGACACCTCAGCCCTAATGACTCAGTAAGGAGTCAGAAAGGACTCAACAATGAGTCACAATATGGATTAGATTGCACCAGAAAGCTGTGCAAGCTTTTTGCTCGGCCTGGGCGCACTTGCCAGGTGCGCCAGTGCCACTTATGTACTGGCGCACTTCCCAAGTGCGCCAGTGCAATTATTTTTTTTTCTGATTTCTCCGCCTAACTTCGTTCGTCCATATCTCCTTCATCCGGTATCCATTTAATGCAAACTCGAACTCTATCTCAACCAGAATTCCGAGACGAACACAACGGAGCAACCCGTTTCCCATAATTCTCACATCTGAGATTAATAATTCTTGAATTTAGTTAATTCGATTATTCAAAAATTCGGGGTGTTACATTCTTCCCTACTTAAAGGATTTCGTCCTCGAAATCTCTAAGTCAATAAAAACGTATCCTACCATCCAATCATCCATCTACTCAACCATCAACCACTAGCAACCATGATCCTTAAAAGATTTCTAATGCTTTTCATGTACATATGCATAGTGTGTGTATATGTCCGTATACTAATGCTAAATTAGGCGGTCCACTGATTCAGTTGACCTCCTTAATGCAAATAATGATAGTGCCATGTATCCATCATGTATGCAAAGAATCCTATACATATCATTACTATATGTGTGCACAACCATCCATTTAAATGCAACATCCATATGATACACACATTCAATGTACATTCATTTTACTAAATACATCCATTTATATGCAATATGCAATATGAAATTGACTGAGCCGATCCAGTGCCTAAAGTGCATGTATATGCATCCACGTGCAACCACTAGCAAAAACTTACATCCACATGCATCCATCATACATAACATGTCTCAAACACATGTTTCAACCATAGGACTACCCTATCTAAAGGTCAAAGATAATAGCGAGAGGACATACTAAAGATAAAACTAGTACAAGCTAAGCGATAAAGGAGAAATTAAAACACATTCCCTCAAAAAGAAAAGGGTACAATGAACTCATCTTCTCTTCCGTCTCCCAAGTAGGGTCGCTCTCATCATCTCCCCATTGCACTTTGACTAGCCTGACCTCTCATTCCTCAACTTCTTAATCTCCAACCCAAGAATGCACGTAGGAGCTCGTCGAATTGTCGCATCATGCTATATCTCCACCTCTCTAAGCAAGCTCGGCTCTACCACTTCCGCGGTCTCGTGCAAGCACTTCCTCAAATGTGATACATGGAATACGTCGTGTACACCACTGAGTCTCTCAGGCAACTCCACTCTATACGCCATCTGTCCAATCCTCTCCTTAATAGGAAACGACCCTACGAACCTTGGTGCTAACTTCCCAAAGGACCCAAAGCGAACAACATTTCGTAATGGAGACACCTTGATAAAGACCATGTCCCCAATATCAAACTCAAGATCTATCCTCCTCTTGTCCGCATAAGATTTCTGCCTATCTTGCGCCGTCTTCATTCTCCTTCGAATCAAATCGATCTTTTCCGAAGTCTCTCTAATCATATCGGGCCCAAGTAAGATCTTATCCGTAGATTCCCACCAACATGTAGGCGAACGACACGGCCGTCCATAAAGAGCATCGAAAGGTGCCATGCCAATGCCAGACTGAAAGCTATTATTATATGCGAACTCCACCAAAGGAAGATGCTCCTCCCATGTACCTCCGAAGTCTAAAACACATAGGCTCAAAAGGTCCTCTAAAATACGATTCACCCTCTCGGTCTGGCCGTCCGTCTGAGGATGATATGCGGTGCTCAAACATAACTGAGTCCCTACCGCCTCTTGCAAGCTCTTCTAAAACTCACTAGTAAAGATAGGATCGCGATCGCTCACTATGCTAGAAGGAACACTGTGCAAATGAACTATCACTCGAATGTATACGGAGGCTAACCATGGTGCAGTCCTCTTACTCTTCACGGGAATGAAATGGGCGCTCTTAGTAAGTCTGTCTACCATGACCCAAATCCCCGTATTACCCTTCCTCGATCTCGGTAATCCGTCAACAAAGTCTATCGAGACACTCTCCCACTTCCGTTGTGGGATCTCCAATGGGTGAAGCAACCCACTGGGATTCTTTTGCTCTGCTTTTACTTGTTGGCACACTAAGCATATAACACCCCACCTCCGCTAGGGTCACTCACAAAGGGAATGCACTAGGTTTGGTGAAGCATTATCGAGGTAAACATGCACAGAAATATTACAAGACAGAACATATATAAAACAACGGAAGTAAAACAAATTTCATTACCTTATAAAATAAGGTCTAAAGCCTTTTACATCAGAATACATCAAAACCTGTCTTGCAATGGTAAAGAAGCATAAAACCTTTTTCATAAATTATTCCCCAAATAAAACAGTAAGGTAGCCATAGCCAAGAGAAGTCCAAGCCAAGCATGATGACCTTCAAGCAGAAGAAGTCCGAACTAAATAACAGTGTTTCCTCCCTGAAAACCTTGGGGGGGGGGGAACGGAAGACAAAGGGGCGAAAGAAAACGGGGTCAGTCATAAAGACTGGTAAGTCCTATCTACTTCCAGTATAAAAACAGGTAAAGGTAACATGACATGCATAAACTGAAAGTAAACATAAGGATGCCGACAAGATAGATAAGCTAAACCAAGATAACTGGATGAACTACTATAGCAGGATAAACTAAGGTATCATGATAAACTACGGTGTCAAGATAAATCAAGGTATCACGGCGTCAGGTTTCTATCAAGTATACTATCCCAAGGTATCTATCATGTATAACATCCCCCGGTATTTATCATTTATAACATCCCAAGGTATTTATCATGTATATTTGCTCTGCACCTCTCGTACTAGTATCCCAACCCACGTCATGTGTTAACTATGAATGTCCCTTGCCCAATGTCATGTAATGGTCCATGTCAACCTAATATATAACATATGTAGGTTTTCCCAACTTGTGTGTTTCTTTCCATGTATAAGTTCAGTCCTTTGCCGTAAGCCGTACGGGCTTTCCCATGTAAATCTATACCACCTCAACGTAGTACCATTTTATCCTTGAAGTTGTTTTGGACTGATACCCTTGATCTGGTTATGTTTTCTTACCATGAACTATCGCGTGTTCACTTAGGATTTACGCCTAGGACCACTAGGGATTATGCTACCTAATGAACGTTTCCGTGTCTCGGTTTGGGTTCAAGCCACCTAGGACCACTAGGGATTATACCACCCGTCAACCGCGCCCTTTATCCTGCGTATGTATCGTGAATCGTTTTCCATGTCTAGACGCACATGTTCCTCAATGTGCCATCCGAGTTCCGTGCCAGGGCAAATCAAGAAATACGGACCTCGGTCGGGAGCTTTAAGTCGTCTGCTGATGCAGATATTAAGGTCTGTTTTTGTACCCATGGCTATGGTCCCACGTGACCCCTCCCTCAACTGCTGAAAGGCAATCCAAGAAAAATCATGTATGAGAACCACATCCCGGCCCCACTATAGCCCCACTTTCCTATGGGCCAACCTCACCCATGACTCGATAGCAAGAACATGGTCTGTTGAGGGTTCCCTGCCTTCCTATTCGTACACGATTGACTAAAGATGGTAGGTAGTCGACGACGTGCTATCCAGGGCAAAAATCAAGTATCGTCGACTCCACGCTAATCCATCCCCGTCTTTAGGTCGCTCGCATAGCAACCAAGGCATACTCTTGGCTCTTCTACCGCAGACCTTAACCTCTGTGAGGCCGGGTTTCATGGACCATCTGCCACCTCACAGAGGGATACCAAGAGTACCCTCACGTCCCCCGAAGCTACCGCTTCGTCACCCAGTTCGTTGGAGCATTTTATCCAAGTCAGATAAGTTGCTCCTCCTCGTATACTAAGCAATGACCTACCGTATCAGGTTACTCATCTAATTATGAACTAGTCCCATGTCCTTGGCTAAGAATTATTACTTAGTTATCCTTAACTAAGGTTTACCACTTAGCTTCTTTTCTCGTTATCCTTGTTAATCCCGGCTTTCCACCTAGTCCCCTGAACTAGGGTTTTGTCTAATGGGTTAAGTATTGCCATTTACGTTCACGACTTAACCTGCCTACGAATCATGTCAAGATTTGGCTAAGTATTCAAGTCCAAGACCTAGCCCTACGAGTTGGTTAAGTATACCAAGAAGCTCATGACTTAACCCTATTCAATTATCAAGTCAAATTGGTTAAGTATTTGTTTGTCTTAACCCTATCAGATTATCGTGTTAGATTGGTTAAGCATAGATTATCTTAACCTCATCGGATTATCGAGTCGGATTGGTTAAGTATAGGTTAACTTAACCCCATCCACTAATCGTATTATAATGGTTAAGTATATATAAACGGTCTCGTGACTTAACCCTATCAAGTTCTCATATTAGATTGGTTAAGTATGGTTGCTTAACCTCATCCAATCATCATGTATAATTGATTAAGTATAAGTTACTTAACCCCATTAAATTATCATGTTAAGTTGGTTAAGTATTGGTTACTTAACCACATTGAATTACCAAGTTTAGATTGGTTAAGTGTTTAACTTAACCCCATCGAATTACCGTGTTTAGATTAGTTAAGTGTAGGTTACTTAACCCCATCTAATTACCGTGTTTAGATTAGTTAAGTGTAGGTTACTTAACCCCATCTAATTACCAAGTCGGATTAGTTAAGTGTAAATTACTTAACCCCATCCCTTAATCGTCTTATATGGTTAAGTGTCATTAAGAAATCAAGTCTGGTTCCACTTAACCTACCCATTCGTGTCATATCGGTTAAGTGTCATTAGTCAAAATTACTTAACCTTTTCATGTGGCATTAATTAGATTAATGCACCCCAACCTCTCACATTAGACTTTGTTGTGGTTACTAGTTAAGTCGGGCGGGTCCAGGTAGATTTACACCACAACCTAGTCTAACCTCGGGTCTTAAGTGCTATATGACCAACTACCCACATTGGGTCCTATTGTTTGTAGCCACTAGTTAAGCCGGGCGGGTCCGGGTAGATTTATGCTACAAACTCAACCCAACCTCGAGTTGGCCACTTTCATGTTTGGTCTAGTGCTATATTACACTTACAACCCATACGTGTAGTTTCAAGTCCCATGTTTACCCCACATGTCATGTCCCCATTTAGGTGTATCATGAGTGTCATATTTTCATGAAATCCCATGTCAAATTATCATGTCATAATCACGCTCCTCTAACCTACCCCAAATCGTGTTTCCAACCCAAGTAAAAGCGAGTCAACATAGTAAGGATACTATGCTACATATTGGCCTCAAAACATGCACGATGTCAAAAAGGGATTGGCCACCAACATGCATGGTATCATAAGGGGTTTGGCCTCAAAATATGCATAGCATCATAAGGGAATTTGGCTACAAACATGCATATTATCATAAGGGAATTTGGCTACAAACATGCAGAGTATCATAAAGGAATTTGGCCACAAACATGCATAGTATCATAAAGGAATTTGGCCACAAACATGCATAGTATCACAAGGGAATTTGGCCACAAACATGCATGATAACATAAGGGGTTTGGGTTCATTTACATGCATAAGCCCCAAAGTCAAGTCTTTGCCAATGTTTCACAAGTCAAATGGTTCCCAATGGTTCATGCTAACATTCCATAGATAAAGATTCAAACTTGCAAGATAAACTAGGTTAATCATAACATGAATAGCATGATTTAGTCACTAAGCATAGCCAAAAGTCATAGGTTCAAGCAAAAGAGGCATGACAAGGTTCATATAGGCAAGCATACTTAGTTTAATCTCGTTTTATTCCATGCCATCATTAAAACTACCGTTTAGATCTAGAAGTAGCTAGAACTTACATAGCGAGGCTTAGGGAAAGATCATGAATCGTCTTGACCAAGAAAGGTGGCTCCTTTGTTGAAGAATCGTCATGAAACTTGCATAGCAACGTTGATTCACTCCCTTGATTTGATGTAGCAAGCTAGCACCTTTGATTCGGATCCGATTTGAATGCATGAGCTCTTGGAGTTGGAGGCCATGATCAAGATAGATTTTGGTGGCACTTCGTGGCATGAGTGATTTATGAGGGTTTAGGCTAGGTCTAGGGGTCTTTTTATAGAGATTAGGAGTAGTTTAGGCCGTAGGATAAACCCTAGGATAGATTTGAACCCTCAAAATCCGTCATAGGCCATCAGAACATAGCACAAGGCCAAGCAGGTGCACCCAGGCCAAAGTGGTCGGACCACCCAGTTCGACACCCGTGTCGACTGGGCAGTCGACCTGCCCCCTGGGCATGTCGACTCCCCAGTCGACACCCCAGTCAACCTGGGGCTTGGGCGGGAATTTTTCCCGCCCAATCTGTTTGGCTCCAGATTTGAATTTCGAACTGTTTTTGAACTTGAATTTTTCTGAAAACTTTGACGGGCCATAACTGTGTCATACGGACTCCGATTCTCGAAAACTCGGACTCTATTTCGCATATTTTTCCGAGACGAACGCAATGGCCCAGCCTGTTTCCCCTGATTCAGATTTCATAATTAAATTCTGCCTTGATTCTTGTCTTAGCACGTTGTAAAAAATCCGGGTTGTTACATTCTCCCCAACTTAAAGGATTTCGTCCCCGAAATCTCCAAGTTAGGAAGAACGTATCCATCCATCCATCATCCATCTACTCAAAACATCATCCACAGGCAACCATGGTCCTTAAAAGACTCCTAATGCTTTATGAACACATGCAGAAAGTGTGTGTATATGTTCCTTAGCTAATGCTAATGATCAGGCCTGAATGATCTTTCTAATGCAAAATATGTTTAGTGCCATGAGTCCAACATGTATGCAAATAGTCCTAGTCATATAAACACTATATGTGTGCACAACCATTCATCCACATGCAGCATCCACATGGTAACATATTCAATTTCAACCATAAACAAGTACAAATACTCGTGCATATGCAACATGAAACGTGACCGCGTCAACCTAGTATCTAATGTGTATTCGCGCATCCACGAGCAACCACTTGCAACCATTTGCAACCATATCAATCATAACATGTTTCAAATACATGTTTACATCCATAGAGTTCTATCTAAGGTTCCCAAGATAAGATCGAGGAGATAAACAAGACAAACTCCTTACGGGGTTTATAACAGAAACATGACCGAGAGGATATCCACCAAGCGATAGCATGCAAGCAAGCTCTACAGGAGAACCAGGGATAAACGATATACTCTTAAAAAGAGGCATGATGCGCGCGTCTAAGCCGCATTTCCATGAGCTTAATTCCATTGTGCCTTCACCGCCTTTGACTTCATGATTTCGTAGCTCCTTGATTCCTATTTCCAAGGTATGAGTTGGAACTCATTTCACTGTCGCCTCTCGTTCCCTTTTCACTTATTTTTTTCTAGAATCCTTGGCTCGACCATAACTGCGTACTCATGGTTTCATGCAAGCTTTCCAACAATTCACTAGTGAATTCTGGATCTCGTTTACCGATGCCAATCCATGTTACCACGTGCACTTACTAGGGTGATTCCTATAACCCATGCTTAAGCGGGATGAACCATCCGCGTTATTGGCGAATGTTACTCGATCGGATCAGAGATTTCCGATAAATGCTTCAAGAGATTCTAGGTAACTAACCATGACATAACTCATAAGGTTATACGAGACCTCGAGGGTATTACCAAGGCAAGTTAAGAGTTTAACTACCTTCCTTTCAAGACCGAGAATGGCATCCCTTACTGGATAACCACTTCATCCCTAGAATCCATCCATAGCTCAACAATAGAAGCATTGCTTCTAACCTCAATACTTGGCATAAACGTTCTCAATTCCAAACAAGTCATGAATAAATGGACCGATCCTCCAACCAGATTTTGGGACAAAAGTGGGATCTTCTACCATGCTAGTACTAAGGTGCAGAGACTTAACTATCGAAGCAGACTTAAATGATGCGATGATCAAAACAAAGTCTGGACAGGATGATAGAAAAGAAAGGCTAAGCCTTTAACAGAAACGGTACCATTCCTCTTAGGTACGCTAGAAATGAGAGCATACAATTGCCCTCTCGCTGATCTTGTCCTTATCTTCCTTTGTGGATCAAGCCATACCAACAAGTTGCTTATTCTTAAGGTCGTGTCCTTTATCCTTGCTCTTATTATCCCTTTTTATAACTTCGGTAACAGGTCTCTCGAGAACTTCCTCCATCGCACGGGAAAACACTTCGTAGCTAGACAAGGATTAGTCGCAGTTAAAACTACTGTGACTACAGATGGAGGGAAAGAAAGGAAAAGAGATTCAATCAAGGAAACAATGGATAGTGCTAATGGCTTTTGGGGAATAGCCTTTAAAAACAAAATTTTCTTGAAAAATGCTTCTTTGTAAACGGTTTTTCAAATAGTTTTCAGAAGGTTTTAAAAACTTTTGCCCAGTCTGGTAACCTTCTGTTCTGGTACCAAATATAACACCCCACCTCCACTAGGGTCACTCACAAAGGGAATGCACTAGGTTTGGTGAAGCATTATCGAGGTAAACATGCACAAAAATATTACAAGACAGAACATATATAAAACAACGGAAGTAAAACAAATTTCATTACCTTATAAAATAAGGTCTAAAGCCTTTTACATCAGAATACATCAAAACCTGTCTTGCAATGGTAAAGAAGCATAAAACCTTTTTCATAAATTATTCCCCAAATAAAACAGTAAGGTAGCCATAGCCAAGAGAAGTCCAAGCCATGCATGATGACCTTCAAGCAGAAGAAGTCCGAACTAAATAACAGTGTTTCCTCCTTGAAAACCTGGGGGGGGGGGAATGGAAGACAAAGAGGCGAAAGAAAACGGGGTCAGTCATAAAGACTGGTACGTCCTATCTACTTCCAGTATAAAAACAGGTAAAGGTAACATGACATGCATAAACTGAAAGTAAACATAAGGATGCCGACAAGATAGATAAGCTAAACCAAGATAACTGGATGAACTACTATAGCAAGATAAACTAAGGTATCATGATAAACTACGGTGTCAAGATAAATCAAGGTATCACGGCGTCAGGTTTCTATCAAGTATACTATCCCAACGTATCTATCATGTATAACATCCCCCGGTATTTATCATGTATAACATCCCAAGGTATTTATCATGTATATTTGCTCTGCACCTCTCGTACTAGTATCCCAACCCGCGTCATGTGTTAACTATGAATGTCCCTTGCCCAATGTCATGTAATGGTCCATGTCAACCTAATATATAACATATGTAGGTTTTCCCAACTTGTGTGTTTCTTTCCATGTATAAGTTCAGTTCTTTGCCGTAGGCCGTACGGGCTTTCCCATGTAAATCTATACCACCTCAACGTAGTACCATTTTATCCTTGAAGTTGTTTTGGACTGCTACCCTTGATCTGGTTATGTTTTCTTACCATGAACTATCGCGTGTTCACTTAGGATTTACGCCACCTAGGACCACTAGGGATTATGCTACCTAATGAACGTTTCCGTGTCTCGGTTTGGGTTCAAGCCACCTAGGACCACTAGGGATTATGCCACCCGTCAACCACGCCCTTTATCCCGCATATGTATCGTGAATCGTTTTCCATGTCTAGACGCACATGTTCCTCAATGTGCCATCCGAGTTCCGTGCCAGGGCAAATCAAGAAATACGAACCTCGGTCGGGAGCTTTAAGTCGTCTGCTGATGCAGATATTAAGGTCTGTTTTTGTACCCGTGGCTATGGTCCCACGTGACCCCTCCCTTAACTACTGAAAGGCAATCCAAGAAAAATCATGTATGAGAACCACATCCCGGCCCCACTATAGCCCCACTTTCCTATGGGCCAACCTCACCCATGACTCGATAGCAAGAACATGGTCTGTTGGGGGTTCCCTGCCTTTCCGTTCGTACACGATTGACTAAAGATGGTAGGTAGTCGACGACGTGCTATCCAGGGCAAAAATCAAGTATCGTCGACTCCACGCTAATCCATCCCCGTCTTTAGGTCGCTCGCATAGCAACCAAGGCATACTCTTGGCTCTTCTACCGCAGACCTTAACCTCTGTGAGGCCGGGTTTCATGGACCATCTGCCACCTCACAGAGGGATACCAAGAGTACCCTCACGTCCCTCGAAGCTACCGCTTCGTCACCCAGTTCGTTGGAGCTTTTTATCCAAGTCAGATAAGTTGCTCCTCCTCGTATACTAAGCAATGACCTACCGTATCAGGTTACTCATCTAATTATGAACTAGTCCCATGTCCTTGGCTAAGAATTATTACTTAGTTATCCTTAACTAAGGTTTACCACTTAGCTTCTTTTCCCGTTATCCTTGTTAATCCCGGCTTTCCACCTAGTCCCCTGAACTAGGGTTTTGTCTAATGGGTTAAGTATTGCCATTTACGTTCATGACTTAACCTGCCTATGAATCATGTCAAGATTTGGCTAAGTATTCAAGTCCAAGACCTAGCCCTACGAGTTGGTTAAGTATACCAAGAAGCTCATGACTTAACCCTATTCAATTATCAAGTCAAATTGGTTAAGTATTTGTTTGTCTTAACCCTATCAGATTATCGTGTTAGATTGGTTAAGCATAGATTATCTTAACCTCATCGGATTATCGAGTCGGATTGGTTAAGTATAGGTTAACTTAACCCCATCCACTAATAGTATTATAATGGTTAAGTATATTTAAACGGTCTCGTGACTTAACCCTATCAAGTTCTCATATTAGATTGGTTAAGTATGGATGCTTAACCTCATCCAATCATCATGTATAATTGATTAAGTATAATTTACTTAACCCCATTAAATTATCATGTTAAGTTGGTTAAGTATTGGTTACTTAACCACATTGAATTACCAAGTTTAGATTGGTTAAGTGTTTAACTTAACCCCATCGAATTACCGTGTTTAGATTAGTTAAGTGTAGGTTACTTAACCCCATCTAATTACCGTGTTTAGATTAGTTAAGTGTAGGTTACTTAACCCCATCTAATTACCAAGTCGGATTAGTTAAGTGTAAATTACTTAACCCCATCCCTTAATCGTCTTATATGGTTAAGTGTCATTAAGAAATCAAGTCTGGTTCCACTTAACCTACCCATTCGTGTCATATCGGTTAAGTGTCATTAGTCAAAATTACTTAACCTTTTCATGTGGCATTAATTAGATTAATGCACCCCAACCTCTCACATTAGACTTTGTTGTGGTTACTAGTTAAGCCGAGCGGGTCCGGGTAGATTTACACCACAACCTAGTCTAACCTCGGGTCTTAAGTGCTATATGACCAACTACCCACATTGGGTCCTATTGTTTGTAGCCACTAGTTAAGCCGGGCGGGTCCGGGTAGATTTATGCTACAAACTCAACCCAACCTCGAGTTGGCCACTTTCATGTTTGGTCTAGTGCCATATTACACTTACAACCCATACGTGTAGTTTCAAGTCCCATGTTTACCCCACATGTCATGTCCCCATTTAGGTGTATCATGAGTGTCATATTTTCATGAAATCCCATGTCAAATTATCATGTCATAATCACGCTCGTCTAACCTACCCCAAATCGTGTTTCCAACCCAAGTAAAAGCGAGTCAACATTGTAAGGATACTATGCTACATATTGGCCTCAAAACATGCACGATGTCAAAAAGGGATTGGCCACCAACATGCATGGTATCATAAGGGGTTTGGCCTCAAAATATGCATAGCATCATAAGGGAATTTGGCCACAAACATGCATATTATCATAAGGGAATTTGGCCACAAACATGTGTAACACCCCACACCCGCTATGGTCACTCTCTAAGGGAATGCCATGGCATCGGTGGAGTATTTTAGTGAATATAGAACAGAAAATTTCACCAAGACAGATATAAATAGTACTTAAAATTTTTAAAACATCATCTCATAACAGCGGAAGTAAAACATGTCTGGTTACATCATAAAACCATACTAAGAGTCAAGTACAAAATATCCATCCTGATAAATAAAAGTACATAATCCCAATATGCATAAACTGATAGCCATAAAAGAAAAGGATAAGCTGAGCTTTACTCCTATGGTCCAAGCTCCAAAAGAGAATAAAGCAGTCTGATCAAAGCCCACTCGTACTGGGCCCACTCTGATAACCTGAGGGTTGGGAAAAAGATAAAAACAACGGGGTCAGACATAAGTCTGAGTGAGTCCTATAACTTTAACAATACAATCATTAAAGTAACCAGAGGAGACATAAGCTTGATATACGGTAACGTCTGGGGATGAATAGCTACACTAATTAGCTAGGTATACTTAGGATAAACTAAGATAATCGTAAAGACGCATTTATCCACCCAAGGATTAGTTTACACCACCCCAGACTTATCCACCCAAGGGTAATTCCTACACTGCACCACACCAGTCCTACCCACCAAGAGTAATTCCTACTTAAAGGTTGATCCCACTAAGTGTACTTAGTAATTTAGTAGTTTCGTGTACCCCTATCTGACTACATAGGTGTATCCACTACTTCCCAAGCGATCGGCTCCCCTACGTAGATACCCGTGCTGGTCCCACGATTGGGGTGTATCATTCCCCAACGTGGCCACTATATAATATCAACGGTGCACGGCTTTATATCTACACGATGCAACAACGACTTACCAACCAGCCCGGGTCCACACACGCATATGAAACCCGTTGGTCCCGCGTTGCCACCGCTAACCCGGTTTGGCCACTTATAGTCAAGCCCAATATGCGTGTCCCGTCACTCGACTAGAGTCGAGCCCACAAAGATACGTTTGGGATATTGGTTGAAATGGGCCCCCGCAAGCTACCACCTAAGCTTGCGAATTTATCTAGTGCATCCCACTTAACCCCTCTTTATAATCATGCCCACTTACATGTTAAGTTTTGGTTAAGTCATCTAATCATATTTCAATTGCCCCTTAAGGCACCCACTAGATTTCTACATGCCACCCATGGAACTTACTTAACCCTTTAATCATGTCTACTTACATGTCCTACTTTGGTTAAGTATTCTAATCGTATTTTCACATGCCACCCACGACACTTACTTAACCCCTTAATCATGTTTAATTACATGTTCCACTTTGGTTAAGTATTCTAATCATATTTTTCTATTGCCACCCAAGGCAACCCACTAGATTCCACATGCCACCCAAGGCACCCACTTAACCCCTCATGTCCCACTACATGCTAATATGGTTAAGTGTTTCTTAGTTAATTAAGACCGTGATCCCCCATAAAGACCTCCCACATTAGACTGGCTGTTATGACCGCCTGGTTAAGCCGGTAGAGTCCGGGCAGTCTTACATCATAACAGAGCCTAACCTCGTGTCTTTACTTTAATCACGTATTTAATTTATGGCTAAGACCTCTCACATTGGGCTGACATTTGTAGCAACTGGTTAAGCCGGTCGGGTCCGGGCAGTTTTACACTACAAATGAGTCCAACCTCGTGTCTTAGTCGATTAATTACACCTAATTAATCACCCCCATATTAATTATCCCTAATTAATATTAAATTTTCCATAACATGGGTAGACCTAACTCAATAGGTAAATTCCCATGGGGTAGACCTAACTCAATAGGTAAATTCCCACTTATGGTAATTTATTTTTATGGTATGCTTAATCATACCCCACTCATACCTTTATTAACATATCTTTCAACCCCATCGTTCCCCACGTAAATCGTTCTCATTTCATGACATAATAAAGGGGAAGATCCATCACAAATATTATGGGCTTAGCATATAACTTTGTCATGGGTTAAGAGGATGTCAACTTGCATATATGAGCATATATTAACCCAACTACATTTAACCCCAAACTTGCATATCATCATACACATGACTTGCATAACATGTTGCATATGAACTTGCATATTATCATACATATATCTTGCATAACATGTTGAACTTGCATATAAGCATTCACATAACTTGCATAACATGTTAAGCTTGCATTTAAGCATACACATAACTTGCATAAGCATCCACATTCTTGCATAAGCATTCACATACTTGCATATTAACTCATAAACTTGCATAATGTGTCATCATGAACTTGCATATTAACAAACATGTAACTTGCATAGCACATCTTGCATATTAACATACATGTAACTTGCATAGCATATCTTGCATATTAACATACATGTAACTTGCATAACATATCTTGCATATTAACATACATGTAACTTGCATAGCATATCTTGCATATTAACATACATGTAACTTGCATAGCATATCTTGCATATTAACATACATGTAACTTGCATAGCAACATGCACATAACTTACATGACATCATACACATAAACTTGCATATGAACTTGCATATATAACTTGCATCTTAAAGGAGGGTAAACATGCATATATATATTCATACATTATGCATATATACATAGGTAAACTTGCATGTCATGATTTATGCATAATACCAAACACTTAGCATGCATAAAACTACATACTTAGCATGCATAAAATTAATTACACATTATGCATAAACCCACCACTTAACTTGCATAAACCCACATACTTAACTTGCATAAACCCACATAGCAACTCGCATATTCAACATGCATAAATTTACATATTCAACATGCATAAATTTACATGTTCAACATGCATAAATTTACATATTCAACATGCATAAATTTACATATTCAACTTGCATAAACATAGGATTAATATTAAACATAGATTAGCATATTCACATCATGTCATATGACTTGAAAACCCATTAATCCACATGCAAAACCATAAATCTCATCATATCTCATCTACTTAATTTAGCAATCGATCATCAAAGTGATAGAAACTCACCAAAACCAAGATTAGCAAACTTATGAAGTGGAATTAGTGAAGAAGATATTGATTAGAGGTTGATTAGCTTGCAACTCTCTCTTCATTGATTTATGGAGGCCATGACCAAATTTCATTTTGCCATAGTTTAGTTACAAGACCTAATTATGAATGAATTAGGGTAGGGTTAGGGTCTTATTTATAGGATTAGGTAGTGTTTTAGGCCCTTAGATTAACCCTAGGTTAGATTAGGACCGTTAGATTTAGGAAATATCTAGAACCCAGCCCTAGACTCAACCCAAAAACCAGATCTGGTGCACCCAAACTCCTGGCTCGACCCGCCGTGTCGACAGGCCTGTCGACAGGCAAGTCGACACCCCTGTCGACAGGCCTGTCGACAGCCCTGTCGACATGGGTAGGGCGGGAATTTTCCCGCCTAGCCCCGCTGCTCCTATTTTAAAATCTGAATTTGAATTTTTAAATCTGTTTTTATCTTTGAATTTTCTGCCAACTTCATCGGGCCATAACTGGGCCATATGGACTCCGATTTTCGAAAACTCGGACTCTATTTTGCGTATTTTTCCGACACGAACGCAATGACGCAGCCCGTTTCCCCTAATTCTCACGTCTGAGATTATTTATTCTGCAATTAGTGAATTTTAGCATTAACTAAAATTCGGGGTGTTACATTCTCCCCTCCTTAAAGGATTTCGTCCCCGAAATCTCTAAGCTAAGGAGAATGCATATCCTACCATCCAAACAACCATCTACTCAAACCATCAATCACGGGCATCCATTGTCCTGAAAACAATTTCTAATGATGTATGAGCATATGCAAAAAGTGTGTGTATATGTTCCCTATCTAATGTATGAACATATGCAAACCATGATAGTGCCATGCATCCATTATGTATGCGAGAGAACCCTATCGACACATACAATATCTACATGAGTGCACAATCATTCACCAAAATGCATCATCCATATGATAACACAATCATTATACATCCATTAATATAGCTACTTACACACAATTTTATGCAATATACAGTATGAAGTGATGGAGCCGATCTAGTGCCTAGAGTGTGTGTATATGCATCCACGAGCAACCACTAGCAAACACTTGCATCCACTTGCATCCATCATACATAACATGTCTCAAACACATGTTTCAACCATAGGACTATCCTATCTGAAGGTCAAAGGTACTAACGAGAGGACATACTAAGGATAAGATAAGTACAAGATATGCGATGAAGGAGAAGCAAAAGGACATACCCTCCAAAAGAAAAGGGTACCTCAAACGCATCTTCGCTTCCGTCTTCCAGGTAGCGTCACTCTCTTCATCTCCCCTTTGTACTTTGATTAGTTGAACCTCTCTGCTCCTCAACTTCCAAATCTCTGACCCAAGGATGCAAGTAGGAGCTCGTCGAATCGTCGCCTCAGGCTCTGCTTCCACTTCTCTAAGCAAACTTGGCTCTACCATCTCTGCGGTCTTATGTAGGCCCTTCCTCCCATGGAATACATCATGTATACCACTAAGTCTGTCGGGCAACTCCACCAATGGAAGATGCTCCTCCCATGTACCTCCAAAATCCAAGATTCATAGCCTCAAAAGGTCTTCTAAAATACGATTCATCCTCTCGGTTTGGCCGTCTATCCGAGGGTGAAATGCGGTACTCAAACACAACTGAGTCCCTACCGCCTCTTGCAAATTTTTCCAAAACTCTTTAGTGAAGATAGGATCTCGATCGCTCACTATACTGGAAGGTACACCATGCAATCTAATAATCTTTCTAATGAAATAGTTCTCTTGCTCTTCACAGGTATGAAATGGGCACACTCAGTAAGTCTATCTACCATAACCCAAATCCCCGTATTACCCTTCCTTGATTTTGGTAATCCTTCGAGACACTATCCCACTTCCTTAGCGGAACTTCTAATGGGTGAAGCTACCCACTTGGTTTCCTTTGCTCTGCTTTCACCAAGCATCTAGCGACATACTCGGCCATGTCTTTCTTCATATCGGCCCAAAAAGAAAACTCGATTCATATGTTGGTACATCTCGTCCCATGAGAAAACCAGATTCTTCTTCGTCCAGCCGGTTGATGGGGCTGATATCTTCGCGAAGTCTTTGATGAATTATCCTGCCAACCCCAAGAAACTTCCTACTTCGGTAGCATTCCTAGGTACTTTACTATCTATGCGGGATCCACAGCTATCCCTTCCTTAGAGACCACATGCCCTAAGTATCGCACTTCTCTTCTCCAAAATGACATTTTAGAGAATTTAGCTTTAAGACTATGTGCTCGAAGAGTCTCCAACACCTCTCTGAGATGTAAGGCATGCTTTTCTCCACTTCTAGAGAAAAATCAGGATATTCTCCCATGCAAAACCGCCACAACTGTCCATCTCTCACGCAGACCACCTTAGTCGAACGCGATATCCCCCAAATGCAAGCCCCAAAGGCCTAAACCAATATCAGACAAACACCCAAGGGATACCTCATTCGAATTCAGACGACCTACGTGAGATGATACTAGTAAAAACGGCTAAATAGTTAAGCCCTTGTCCAACTCTGGATGTCCTCGCCAGTCTTGCTCCAAAACCACCGTTTATCCCATAACTGGCTTTGCTCATCCTATTGAGCACATACGAAAACTTGTTTCGTTCCTAGGAAAGACCAAGATGTAATTTACAAAGATCGTCACGGACATATTTAGGTACTCCTTGAACACCCTTTTTATCATATGCGGGGCGTTCATCAAACCCAATGGCATCTCTAGCCACCCATAAAAACCATCCGGAGTCCTAAAGGTAGTCTTCTCTATACTATCCTCAGTCACTTTCAATTGACGAAACCTTGTGGCTAAGTCCAACCGCGAAAATACTGAGGCGCTCACTAACTGATCAAAGAGATCATCAATCCTCGACAATGGGTGTCTATTCTTCTTTGTGAGCTTATTTAGTTCTCTTTAGCCTACACAAAGTCTGAGGGACCCATCCGTCTTCGTGGCAAAAACTACCGGAGCACCCCACTCCGATATACTTCGTCTTATGAACCCCTTCTTAAGTAAATTGCCTACTTGCTTATGGAGTTCCCTCCTCTCACGAGGAGCCACGTGGCACACTGGCCAAGATACTGGTTTAGCATTGTCTACCAGATATATTCGGAAGTCAATCTCCCGCGAGGTAAGCCCTTCACCTCCTTGAAACCCATCCGAGTATTTCCGGACCACTCTATAGATTGCAAACTCTCGACCGACGTGTCAAGCGACTTTAGATAACTTAGCATAACAGATTCCATGGGATTACAAAAGATCTCGAGAGTGTTACCCTAACGGGTCATAAACCTAACAACTCTCTTCACAAGTAAGAACGACACCATTACTGGATAACCAGTCTATGCCCAAAACTAACCCATAGCCCGTGAAGCCCAAAAGCATCACATCTAAACTCAATGCTAAGTATAGAAACTTTCAAACCCAAACACATCATGGAGCCCAATTGGGTTTGAAACAACTAAGGGATCATCTACCAACTGGTGTATTAGTGCAGTGACTCAACTAACAATGATGAGATAAACGAACTCAATGCGTCAAAATCAAATAAAGTACGGACAGGATGATCAAACAGGAAAACTAAACTTTCCACAGAAATAGTTCTACCTCTTTCTCGAACCGGTGGAACTGCGAGAGCCTGAACTTGCCCCCTTGCCTAAACTGGTGCCACAAGAGCTTGCACCTGTCCTCCTGAGGTAGACCCCGTCCTTCGCCCTTCTTAGGACAGTCTTTCACTAGATGTCCTGCTTCGTCACAGTGGAAGCAGCCAGTCTTCTTCTTCTTGCGACACTCCTTGCTTAGGTGGCCTAGTGTCCCACAATTGAAGCACTTTTTCTTTCCGTTGCCTTTTCCACCCTTGTTTTGCTGTTGCTGTAGAGGTCTCTTCTGATCTCCTTCCTTCTCGGGTGCTTTACTAGCATTGGGACCCTTCTCTTCCTCATGCATAAGTGCCATGTCCACTAGCTTCTCGAAAGTGGCCCCCATAGGAATGTGAGACATAGCCAATCCGCGCATTGGTTCGTTCAAGCCCTTAACGAACCTCAAAGCTTTCTCTTCTTTGCTGAATCTCTCTAACTGATTAAACTTGTTAACATATTCTTCCACCGACAAGTTCCCTTGCTTTAAGTTCAAGAACCTTTCCACGTGCATATTTTCTTCCGCTTTAGAGAGAAACTTTGCCTCAAATCTTTGCCTGAAATCCATCCAAGAATCAACAGGGCGTTCTCCATTAGTGACCTCCCACCAGAACGAGGCCTCTCCTTCCATTAACCAAGCGGCTAACCTGACTTTCTTTCCCTCTTCCACTTCCAAGATTTCCATCAATTCTTCCGTCTCATTAAGCCAATCCCTAGCTCCCACAAAAGGTTTTCCTCCCATAGCCTTAAACTTCCTACAAGTCATAGCAAAAGTATCCGCGCGAGGAGGAACGAGTGCAACGGGTGGAGGGGGAACATTTGCTGGACCTGCAGCGGCGGCCCTAGCCTCTAACAACCTCCTATACCATACTGGTACCGCTACACCGTCCGGAAGATAAAGATCTTCAGCCATGCTGAGACGAAAAAGGAAAGATTCAAAACGGAGAATTCGAAAGATAAAGATATGGCTATCGGGGATTATGCTTTTCTTTCAAAAACTTTTCTCATTAAAGACATGTTTTTGAAAATATTTCTTCCAAAAATGTTTTTAGAAAAATAGTTTTCTAAAAATTTTATCTGTTCCGGTAACCTTTGCTCTGATACCACGTGTAACACCCCACACCCGCTATGGTCACTCTCTAAGGGAATGCCATGGCATCGGTGGAGTATTTTAGTGAATATAGAACAGAAAATTTCACCAAGACAGATATAAATAGTACTTAAAATTTTTAAAACATCATCTCATAACAGCGGAAGTAAAACATGTCTGGTTACATCATAAAACCATACTAAGAGTCAAGTACAAAATATCCATCCTGATAAATAAAAGTACATAATCCCAATATGCGTAAACTGATAGCCATAAAAGAAAAGGATAAGCTGAGCTTTACTCCTATGGTCCAAGCTCCAAAAGAGAATAAAGCAGTCTGATCAAAGCCCACTCGTACTGGGCCCACTCTGATAACCTGAGGGTTGGGAAAAAGATAAAAACAACGGGGTCAGACATAAGTCTGAGTGAGTCCTATAACTTTAACAATACAATCATTAAAGTAACCAGAGGAGACATAAGCTTGATATACGGTAACGTCTGGGGATGAATAGCTACACTAATTAGCTAGGTATACTTAGGATAAACTAAGATAATCGTAAAGACGCATTTATCCACCCAAGGATTAGTTTACACCACCCCAGACTTATCCACCCAAGGGTAATTCCTACACTGCACCACACCAGTCCTACCCACCAAGAGTAATTCCTACTTAAAGGTTGATCCCACTAAATGTACTTAGTAATTTAGTAGTTTCGTGTACCCCTATCTGACTACATAGGTGTATCCACTACTTCCCAAGCGATCGGCTCCCCTACGTAGATACCCGTGCTGGTCCCACGATTGGGGTGTATCATTCCCCAACGTGGCCACCATATAATATCAACGGTGCACGGCTTTATATCTACACGATGCAACAACGACTTACCAACCAGCCCGGGTCCACACACGCATATGAAACCCGTTGGTCCCGCGTTGCCACCGCTAACCCGGTTTGGCCACTTATAGTCAAGCCCAATATGCGTGTCCCGTCACTCGACTAGAGTCGAGCCCACAAAGATACGTTTGGGATATTGGTTGAAATGGGCCCCCGCAAGCTACCACCTAAGCTTGCGAATTTATCTAGTGCATCCCACTTAACCCCTCTTTATAATCATGCCCACTTACATGTTAAGTTTTGGTTAAGTCATCTAATCATATTTCAATTGCCCCTTAAGGCACCCACTAGATTTCTACATGCCACCCATGGAACTTACTTAACCCTTTAATCATGTCTACTTACATGTCCTACTTTGGTTAAGTATTCTAATCGTATTTTCACATGCCACCCACGGCACTTACTTAACCCCTTAATCATGTTTAATTACATGTTCCACTTTGGTTAAGTATTCTAATCATATTTTTCTATTGCCACCCAAGGCAACCCACTAGATTCCACATGCCACCCAAGGCACCCACTTAACCCCTCATGTCCCACTACATGCTAATATGGTTAAGTGTTTCTTAGTTAATTAAGACCGTGATCCCCCATAAAGACCTCCCACATTAGACTGGCTGTTATGACCGCTTGGTTAAGCCGGTAGAGTCCGGGCAGTCTTACATCACAACAGAGCCTAACCTCGTGTCTTTACTTTAATCACGTATTTAATTTATGGCTAAGACCTCTCACATTGGGCTGACATTTGTAGCAACTGGTTAAGCCGGTCGGGTCCGGGCAGTTTTACACTACAAATGAGTCCAACCTCGTGTCTTAGTCGATTAATTACACCTAATTAATCACCCCCATATTAATTATCCCTAATTAATATCAAATTTTCCATAACATGGGTAGACCTAACTCAATAGGTAAATTCCCATGGGGTAGACCTAACTCAATAGGTAAATTCCCACTTATGGTAATTTATTTTTATGGTATGCTTAATCATACCCCACTCATACCTTTATTAACATATCTTTCAACCCCATCGTTCCCCACGTAAATCGTTCTCATTTCATGACATAATAAAGGGGAAGATCCATCACAAATATTATGGGCTTAGCATATAACTTTGTCATGGGTTAAGAGGATGTCAACTTGCATATATGAGCATATATTAACCCAACTACATTTAACCCCAAACTTGCATATCATCATACACATGACTTGCATAACATGTTGCATATGAACTTGCATATTATCATACATATATCTTGCATAACATGTTGAACTTGCATATAAGCATTCACATAACTTGCATAACATGTTAAGCTTGCATTTAAGCATACACATAACTTGCATAAGCATCCACATTCTTGCATAAGCATTCACATACTTGCATATTAACTCATAAACTTGCATAATGTGTCATCATGAACTTGCATATTAACAAACATGTAACTTGCATAGCACATCTTGCATATTAACATACATGTAACTTGCATAGCATATCTTGCATATTAACATACATGTAACTTGCATAGCATATCTTGCATATTAACATACATGTAACTTGCATAGCAACATGCACATAACTTACATGACATCATACACATAAACTTGCATATGAACTTGCATATATAACTTGCATCTTAAAGGAGGGTAAACATGCATATATATATTCATACATTATGCATATATACATAGGTAAACTTGCATGTCATGATTTATGCATAATACCAAACACTTAGCATGCATAAAACTACATACTTAGCATGCATAAAATTAATTACACATTATGCATAAACCCACCACTTAACTTGCATAAACCCACATACTTAACTTGCATAAACCCACATAGCAACTCGCATATTCAACATGCATAAATTTACATATTCAACATGCATAAATTTACATATTCAACATGCATAAATTTACATATTCAACATGCATAAATTTACATATTCAACTTGCATAAACATAGGATTAATATTAAACATAGATTAGCATATTCACATCATGTCATATGACTTGAAAACCCATTAATCCACATGCAAAACCATAAATCTCATCATATCTCATCTACTTAATTTAGCAATCGATCATCAAAGTGATAGAAACTCACCAAAACCAAGATTAGCAAACTTATGAAGTGGAATTAGTGAAGAAGATATTGATTAGAGGTTGATTAGCTTGCAACTCTCTCTTCATTGATTTATGGAGGCCATGACCAAATTTCATTTTGCCATAGTTTAGTTACAAGACCTAATTATGAATGAATTAGGGTAGGGTTAGGGTCTTATTTATAGGATTAGGTAGTGTTTTAGGCCCTTAGATTAACCCTAGGTTAGATTAGGACCGTTAGATTTAGGAAATATCTAGAACCCAGCCCTAGACTCAACCCAAAAACCAGATCTGGTGCACCCAAACTCCTGGCTCGACCCGCCGTGTCGACAGGCCTGTCGACAGGCAAGTCGACACCCCTGTCGACAGCCCTGTCGACATGGGTAGGGCGGGAACTTTCCCGCCTGGCCCCGCTGCTCCTATTTTAAAATCTGAATTTGAATTTTTAAATCTGTTTTTATCTTTGAATTTTCTGCCAACTTCATCGGGCCATAACTGGGCCATATGGACTCCGATTTTCGAAAACTCGGACTCTATTTTGCGTATTTTTCCGAGACGAACGCAATGACGCAGCCCGTTTCCCCTAATTCTCACGTCTGAGATTATTTATTCTGCAATTAGTGAATTTTAGCATTAACTAAAATTCGGGGTGTTACAATATGCATAGTATCATAAAGGAATTTGGCCACAAACATGCATAGTATCATAAAGGAATTTGGCCACAAACATGCATAGTATCACAAGGGAATTTGGCCACAAACATGCATGATAACATAAGGGGTTTGGGTTCATTTACATGCATAAGCCCCAAAGTCAAGTCTTTGCCAATGTTTCACAAGTCAAATGGTTCCCAAAGGTTCATGCTAACATTCCATAGATAAAGATTCAAACTTGCAAGATAAACTAGGTTAATCATAACATGAATAACATGATTTAGTCACTAAGCATAGCCAAAAGTCATAGGTTCAAGCAAAAGAGGCATGACAAGGTTCATATAGGCTAGCATACTTAGTTTAATCTCGTTTTATTCCATGCCATCATTAAAACTACCGTTTAGATCTAGAAGTAGCTAGAACTTACATAGCGAGGCTTAGGGAAAGATCATGAATCGTCTTGACCAAGAAAGGTGGCTCCTTTGTTGAAGAATCGTCATGAAACTTGCATAGCAACGTTGATTCACTCCCTTGATTTGATGAAGCAAGCTAGCACCTTTGATTCGGATCCGATTTGAATGCATGAGCTCTTGGAGTTGGAGATGGAGGCCATGATCAAGATAGATTTTGGCGGCACTTCGTGGCATGAGTGATTTGTGAGGGTTTAGGCTAGGTCTAGGGGTCTTTTTATAGAGATTAGGAGTAGTTTAGGCCGTAGGATAAATCCTAGGATAGATTTGAACCCTCAAAATCCGTCACAGGCCATCAGAACATAGCACAAGGCCAAGCAGGTGCACCCAAGCCAAAGTGGTCGGACCACCCAGGTCGACACCCGTGTCGACTGGGCAGTCGACCTGCCCCCTGGGCGTGTCGACTCCCCAGTCGACACCCCAGTCGACCTGGGGCTTGGGCGGGAATTTTTCCCGCCCTATCTGTTTGGCTCCAGATTTGAATTTCGAACTGTTTTTGAACTTGAATTTTTCTGAAAACTTTGACGGGCCATAAATGGGTCATACGGACTCCGATTCTCGAAAACTCGGACTCTATTTCGCGTATTTTTCCGAGACGAACGCAATGGCACAGCCCGTTTCCCCTGATTCAGATGTTATAATTAAATTCTGCCTTGATTCTTGTCTTAGCACGTTGTAAAAAATCCGGGTTGTTACAAAGCATCTAGCGACAAACTCGGCCACGTCCTTCTTCATTCCGGCCCAAAAGTAAACTCGTCTCATGTCCATGTACATCTTGTCCCTGCCGGGATGAATAGTCATCTTCGAATGATGTGCATCATCAAGAATGGTCTTCGTCAAGTTCTCGTCTCGTGGTACACAAAGTCTACCGTCCCTACGTAACCAACCCTTATCATCTAGGGTATACCTACTGAGATGGCTCGATGACTCCCCCCTAATGAGCTTCTCTACTAACTCAACCAACTGTGGGTCATCTCGCTGTGCCTCACCAATCCGTCTCAAAAGTGTAGGTTTCACCTCTAATGATGCCAACAATCCGGGTACATAATCGACAGAGGGTCTGAAGTCAAAGGAAGATATATACTCCATACTCTACCGCTCTACAAACGAAGGACTTAAAGTTAACTTCTTTCTACTTAAGGCATCAGCTACAACGTTGCCCTTGCCATGGGTATATGCAATCTCAAAATCGTAGGATGCCAAAAACTCCATCCATCTCTGTTGCCTCAAGTTTAGGTCCTTCGGAAAGAATAAGTACATTAACGACTTATGGCATGTTCTTCTTCGTGAGCTTGTTCATCTCTCTATAGCCCACATACGATCTAAGTGAGCCATCAGCCTCCGTAGTAAAAACGACTGGAGCATCCCATTCCGAAATGCTTCTTCTTATGAACCCCTTCTCAAGAAACTCCTTTGCTTGCTTACTGAGTCCTCTTCTCTCCCTCGGAGCCATGCGGCGCACTGGAAATGCAACTGGCTTTGCATTACCTACTAGATATATTCGAAAGTCTATCTCACGCCTCGGGAGTAGACCTCGAACCTCGTCGGAGACGTCACTATATTCACGGATCATACGAGCAGATTCCAAATCATCATTGGATACGTCAAGGGATTCTAGGTAGCTAAGCATTACCGGACCTCTAGGGTCACAAGAAATATCAAGGGTCTCTCCACAACGAGTCAACAACCTAACTACCCTTCTTTTACAATCTAGGATTGCATCGTATCTAGCCAATCCATACCTAGAATCAAGCGGTAGCCCACGAAGCCAAGAACGAAGGCGTTGCATTCAAACCCAACGCCTAAGATAGACACTCTCAAATCCCGACAAACCATAGAAAGATGAGCCGACCCACCAATAGGATTTGAGATTACTATAGGATCCGTAACTAGACTAGTATTTAGGTGCAGTGTTTCAACTAACAAAGCAGATACAAACGAGTGTGAAACGCCAGAATTCAAACAAGGTTTGAATAGGATGATCAACAAGGAAAACCAGATTTCCAACCAAGATATATTTCTACCTCTATCAGGTATGCCAGTCATAAGGGAACGCGTCTGCCCTCCAGAAGATCCTGTACCTTGTCCTTACCTTTGCCTTTTGCTTCCTTGGACAGTCCTAATAAGATGTACCATAATGATAACCACTAGTTTTCTTCTTCTCTCTAATGTCTTTATTTAAGTAGTCAGGTATTTCACCAGTGTGGCCCTTCCCTTTCTCTTGGCCCCTTGTTATCTTATCGCTTTTCTTTAGATCTACTTTGTCGTGTGTCCTTTCCATGTCTCTCCTGTACATTCTCTATTCGTGACCTCCTACCAAATGGGGCTTCGTTCTTCATTAACCAAGCAGCTAATTGAACTTTTCCTCCCACAGTCTACCATAAAGGTACTAACAAGTCCTCCGCTTCCTTTTAGCTTTGACAGACGTCCCAGTCCCATGAAGTGGTTTTCCGCCCATCGTACGGAAGTTCTTACACATCCTAGAAAAAGCGTCTATACGTGGAGGAAGAAATTCAAAAAGGAAGGAGGAAGAGATTCAAAAACGAAGAATCGAAGGAAAGATATATGGCTCTTAGGGGTTATGTTTTTCAAAATAAACCTTTCTCTTGAAAATACTTTCCTTAAATCATACTTTTGAAAGTATTTCTTTATAAAAGTGCTTTTTGAAAAATAGTTTTTCGAAATTCATACCTGTTCTGGTAACCTTCAGCTCTGATACCACGTGTAACATCCCACGTCCATTAATGTCACTCACAAAGGGAATGCATTAAATTCTATGGAGCGTTTTAAGTGTGTATAGAACAGAAACTTAACAACAAGGCAGATATGAACAATACTTAAAAATTTAAAACTTTATTCATTGCAGCGGTAAACACATAATTTTGATTACATCATCAAAAACCAAAGACTAGAGTCAGAGTACTTAAAACCCATCTTGACTAAATCAGAGTAAATAAATTGAAAACACATAACCCCAACATAAAGCAGCCATAAATAAGATAGGCTGAACTTTTACTTCAGCGATCCAAGCAACTTCTAAAAACAAGAGATACGGCTGTCCAAATCAAGCTCCACTAGTTCTAGTTCCACCTTGAGCACCGTGGGGGGGGGGGGGGGGGGGGGGAAGGAAGAAAAGAGGTGGAAACAAAGGGGGTCAGACATAAAGTCTAGCGAGTGCGATAACTTTAACAATATAATTATCAAAATAACTAGGCTAAGGCATAAGCTGGAAAATAAGGAAATGACTGTGAACAATTGAGTATGGCAGAGCAAACAAAAGGAAATAAGATGAATAAAGATAACGTTAAAGGCGCACCTAGTCACTATAAGATAATTACTACACTGCACCAATGCCAATTACACCGCACCATTACTAGTCACGCTAAAAGTTGAACCTGCCCACCGAACAAAATAACGATAATGGTAGTTCGTCTACCCCTACCTGCCTTCATAAGTGCCGTCTGCCCCTATCTCCCCTAGGTGTACCCACTACCCTTCCCATTCTAATTATAATATTTATTCATAATATGGTAGTTATACTCCTAGCTGTCTTCATAGGTGTCGTCTGCTCCTATCTCCGCTAGGTGTACCCACTACCCTCCCCATTCTAATTATAATATTTATTCATAATATGGTAGTTATACTCCTAGCTGTCTTCATAGGTGCCGTCTGCTCCTATCTTCGCTAGGTGTACCCACTACCTTCCCCATTCGATCGGCTCCCTAACTCGTAGATACCCGTGCTGGCCCCATAGTGGGGTGTATCACTCCCCAAAATGGCAACCCGATACCACCAAAAATGCACGGCTTATATCTACACGATGCAACAACGTTTTACCTACCAGCCCGGGCCCACACACGCATATGACCCCGTTGGACTTGTGTTGCCACCGCTAACCCGTTTTGACCTCTTACAATCAAATCCAGTACGCGTGTCCAGTCCTCGACTTGGGTCGAGCTCACAAAGATACTAAATGGGTTACTGGTTTGAAAAGGGTCCCCACACAAGCTTTCCCCCTATGCTTGGTCCCCACTAGAATTTTCCACTTAACCCCTCTTATTCATGTCTTCTCACATGTTTCAACTTGGTTAAGTGTTTATAATTATATCCACATGTCACCCATGTTACTTACTCAACAAATCAACATGTGTTATTAGTTAAGCTTGTCTTAACCCCACCCACTTATCAGATCAATATATTTTATTGTTTAAGTTTGTCTTAACCCTACCCACTTATATCTTATTGGTCGAGCTGGTCTTAACCCTTCCACTTATCAAATTTTACTTAGTTTATGATTAGGCACTCCTTTGCTCATAGATACATTGGTTAAGAGAATAACTCCCTAAGTACCAACCCCGAAGACCGAGATCAACATCAGATCATTACTCAGAGAATCACTCACCCAACCAAAGTTCTGTTTGTCATTCATATTTGTCTTTAATCAGCATTAATTAATTAATTAATTATTAAGGCACCTAATCGTATTTCACATGCCACCCAAGGCACCCACTTAATTTCTCATGCCACCTAAGGCACCCACTTAACCCCCCATGTCCCACCACATGTTTATCTGGTTAAGTGTTTCTTAATTTATTAACACCGTAACCTTGTAAAGACCTCCCACATTAGACTGGCATTTGTGGCAGCTGGATTTGCCGGGCGGGTCCGGGCAGTCTTACACAACAAACGAGCCTAACCTCGTGTCTCTACAACTGTTACGCATTTAATTCATGCCCTTGACCTCTCACATTAGACTGACATTTGTGGCTGCTGGATTTGTCGGGCGGGTCCGGGCAGTCTTACACCACAAAACAGCCTAACCTCGTGTCCTAGGCGATTAATTACACATAATTAATTATCCCCAATTTGAATTAATTTCCCTATTCAAATTGTCAATCAATTACATTTTTAACTATGTCCATAATTGACTCAATTATGTCCATCTATTTATGGTATATAAAATTATACCAATTACCATCACATTTAAGGCATTTATGCCAATTATCAATATTAAATCTTTTAATGTTATCCCCCTGCCCCACGTTGTACGTTCGTTCGTTTAACGTGAAATGTACGTTAGACTCGAACAGTCTAACTTATGGAATAAAGAGAAAACATCACAACATGCATAGCATAAAAACTAGATCTATACATAAGGGGTGAACTTGCATGTGTGAATAAGGTTTTTCATCTAAAACTTGCATAGGCCAAAGTTACAAACTTGCATAAACTATGGATGTCATAGATCTAATCATAAGGTGTAAACTTGCATAGGCCATAGTTACAAACTTTACATTACATGATTCATACTCCAACATATATATATATATATATATATATATATATATACACACACACACACATGCATATGTGATTTACACAACATAAACTATGATGTAAACTTGCATCTAACTCACACATGTCATATCCTAACTTTAGATCCAATTTTACACATAAGATAGATGTCATGAAACATGTAAGGTTGTATACGGTTCTCACTAACTTGCCTATGACTCATATCTAAATTAACATCTAAACTTGCATATATACATATGATTTAACTTATGAATCAGTTCTAACAACATAGCCAAACTAGCATATGAAACATCATTATGAATTGATTGTACATAAGCCAACAATTAACATAGATTTACAACATAGATGATAACATCACAGCTTTACAACATAGATAATAACATCATAGATCTACAACATAGATAATAACATAACGGTCAATGATTCACAACATAACCATATAATCCAAATCATAGCTCAATCCAATTAAATTGTTAATTATCTTATTAAAGAAATCAAACTCACTAAAAAAGGTCTTGCGTTCTGAAATCTGAGTTCTGAAATTGATTTAGCTCGCCTTTGTAGTAGATTCGTTATTGTCTAGGTTAGAGTTGAATAGATTTGAGTTGATTAGCTTCGTTTTCCCTCTAGTTGGTGGCAGCTACTCTAGGTTACAAGATGACACCATGACGACCATGATTCAGTTTTTTATTTGATTTTAGGGTTTGAGTCTACCCATGTTTATATGGAATTTCAATTCGATTATAGACGTTGGATGATCTTAGGGTTAATCAAAACCACTCAGTCAGGATAGGGTGACACCTCAGCCCTAATGACTCAGCAAGGAGTCAGAAAGGACTCAGCAATGAGTCACAATATGGATTAGATTGCACCAGAAAGCTGTGCAGGCTTTCTGCTCGGCCTGGGCGCACTTGCCAGGTGTGCCAGTGCCACTTTTGTACTGGCGCATTTCCCAAGTGCGCCAGTGCAATTTTTTTTTTGATTTCTCCGACTAACTTTGTTCGTCCATATCTCCTTCATCCAGTATCCGTTTTATGCAAACTCGGACTCTATCTCAACCAGAATTCCAAGACAAACACAATGACGCAACCCATTTACCTTAATTCTCACATCTGAGATTAATTATTCTTGAATTTAGTTAATTCAATTATTCAAAAATTCGGGGTGTTACAATCAAGGCCAACAACGGCAACAAGCATGTAAACATCTATAGGCCAGTAAATCCAAAACACAAGGTGACAAAATGTACAAGACCAACACAGTAACAACATGCATGAGTCTCTTACTCAAACCATGAGCTCTGAAACATATTTGCTTATGTCAAAGTTGTATACATTTTTCAAGCTATTTATGGTAACAAGACTATAATTATTATTTTTATTTGCTTTACTAACAAAATCAAAATCCAATATTTACTTTAGCTTGTTAAAACTTCAAGTCAAATAAAACTGTATGCACTATTTTGTATGTCATGCGCATGCCATTAAAAAAGAGCACTTTTACTCATTCATCTATTAATTAATCAGCAAAATTTCTGATATATTAATTTATCAGAAAAAAAATTATTTTGAGGATATTACTTGCCTAAATATACCAGTTTAAAACAATACCACCGACAAGAAAAGAATTACAAACCAATAATGCATGCCAAGGTCATTCTTAACCGATTAACTAACAATGCCAGTTTTCTAAAGAAGGTACATGTATGGTCCCAAAACAAAGATTCATCTTTAACAATGTAAAGTAGCAGACCTTCCAAAGCAGTACAATGGCTACATAAATTTGAAAACAACAAGAACGTGGCCTCCTTGTAAAAATGGTCTTGTGGCCATACTTAAGATATGCAGTATGGGGGACATACAATCCGAACATGTGCAAATGAAATAAGGCAAAATTTAAGCAATAGCCAAATGCGGACATGGATTTTTGCATATGAAACCGAGTGTGACGCAACACGGTCGAGGTCCGGTGAGGGAAATACAAAGGGAAATGTTCTTACAATATGCATATCAACCAAAGGAAGCTTACAGTGCAAGAAACGATGGCCGAGAAAAGGGCTTAGCACCAAATCAATACGTTCCCAACAGTGAAGCACTTGTGCTCACATAAAACAGGCATAGCAGGACAAGCAGGTCGTATAAACTAGTGTGGTCAGATTTTGGGAACACAATACCATACAATTTCAAGTAATATTTAGCCAAGTAAACTGCATAGTTCAAGGACAACATCCCATGCAAAGGAAAAAGGAAAAGGGTGCTACACATGCAAGGTGAAACGGCACAAGGATACTTCAACATGCACCTTAAAATAAAATACTCATGCAAGTAAAATTTTAGGGAAAAGCAGATAAATTAAACAAAATTATTCACCCGAACAATCAACCCAACCATCTCAACAATCATTTTCAGTATAAGCCAAAATGGAAAACACGAAATAAGTTTAAATCGTAAGGTAGACTTACAGTTCGGTGACGATGGACAAAGCTCAAAAAATTGCGAATGGAACACGGTCTCGTTGACGCTGATGGCGGAAGACGCGGCACTAGCTGCAGGTGCGATGTCGAAGTCATTGAGGAGAATGACAATGGCTTC
The DNA here is from genome assembly GCA_030737875.1 of Allium sativum. NCBI lineage: Eukaryota > Viridiplantae > Streptophyta > Magnoliopsida > Asparagales > Amaryllidaceae > Allium > Allium sativum. Next base: position 396,196,763 of record CM060910.1, read on the forward strand.
ACGGCGGCTGAATGGGTGCTTGTCGATGGTGGAGGCGCTGAGCTATTGCGAATTTCGATTGACGAGCTACAGGCGGTTCTGGCGGCACTTCACATCGATTTGGGGATAAAACTGGTTGGCCATGAGTTTTGATCAGGAAGGCGGAGACCATGGATGCAGCAATTTTGAGGAGGCAATTATCATCCAATTTCAAAAAAAAATTACTGGAAAATATGAAAAAAAGAGATGTTTCCACCCTCCCTGTAAGGTACGGGGAATACCCTTTTTTTTATAGAACGAACGAAGCTCCCCCCCAGAAACAACGACTGTCCCCAAAATATATTCAGAAGGGAAGGTCGGTGGAAACCAAATAACAAAGGATACGTGTAGAAAAATCCCGAACTAGTTCAGCAGGTGACAACCCATTTAAGTGGAAAATAAATATTTTAAAAGATTATATATATAATTGGAATTCTCTAGATGTGCACACTATTATACTATACAACCAATATAATGTATTCATACCTTTTCAAGCATAATTCCAAATTTCTTTATAAACCAATTCAAATTTAATTAAATTAAACAAAATTCTTAAATTAAATAAAAGTAAAATTCGAACAAATAAAATAAACTAGTTTATAACTTGTCAAACAAATTTATCAAACAATAAATTACATGAGCGTTAACGTATAATTTCAAATTCAAGTTCACATAAAATAAGAACTAAATTTCAAAATCATAATCAAATATATTTTCGAGATTAAATTACATGATCTGTATTTATTATTAGTTGAATTTTTCAAATAATTTCAAATTACTCAATGACATGAGTATCGCTTATCTACCAGGCTTTGACAAACGTTCATACTACTTTCAATGTTGACCCGTGTGTGGAGCACGGGTTCCAAACTAGTATTCGTTGATAACGTTAACTTTGGCAAAATGTTTATATTGAGGTTACGAAAGCATTTCTCTTTTATTTTTATTTCAAAAGTGAATTATACGTTTAAAAATGGATCGACATCTGTCTTGATATGAATTCTTACTTTAGTTTATATTTTGAACGGTAAAATTCCTTATCACCCTCCAAAAATCTGGGTTGTTACATCAGATCATTGTAAACTATGTATATAAAATTCCCACTCACTTAAAAGCATCAAATTATGAATCTGAATACTCTTTTAGGCCTATAATTCCTAAACTCTTACAGATATCCAGTTATTTTGAAAAGGGGATATTTTCAAATTTGTAGATCTGCATGAAAATAAGAAAAAAGGGAAAAAATCCGATGAAGAAGAACCTAAATGCTAATCCATACCTTTTCCACTTGAATCTGATTAATCTCCTCAAATATATATTATTTATATTCGATTGTGTTTGTATATGTATATATTTTGTTTTAGAATTCGTTTGAGGAGAAAAGAAAATGGCAGAGCATCGTTGCTGCTCTCTGAAATATGTGAAAAATAATAGGGGCATAATCCATTATTTATAGGAGTTGAAATGGCCCTGAACCATTGGATTCATTTTTATAAAAATCCGTCCATCTATGTAATAATTTTTATATTAAAAACCCTAGTTGACACCTGCTATGCCAACCCAAGTTTTCGACTTAGCTGTCGACCGCTTAGGGTCGACCTGTCGTAGGTGGGGGGCGGGGGTAATGAATGTTTTCCATATATAAAATGTTCTATTTTAATTATTTTCCATCCATTTTCATATTTCATCTGTAACTTCTTCATACAGACTCCGTTCACGAAACTCCAAACATGAAATTTACTAGAATCTCGTGACGAACGCAACGGTGCAAGTTTCATGGTCAAATTCCATAATTTGCAAAAATTCCTATTTTTGGAAATCTAATTAAATAACTAATTTATTTTTTGTCGAAATTCCGGGTTGTTACAGGTATTTTGAATGTGATGGGTTTCATTGAAGGTAACGTTAATAATCATTCGGGAAAAAGACATGATGACACGTGGCAAGTAAAGTTTTTGATAATGATATATAATTCATTTAATTTTCAATCACGTTAATGTGTATAACCTTTTCATACAAACTCAGATTGACGCGTGATTTGTTCTGTTTGGTTCATATCCAAATTCCGGACAACACGAATTTGTTTTAGATGATTTTTGAGACAACTAAATTTTAGGTCTATTTTTGAATTTTAGACGAGTTCGAAATCAAAGGTGGGTGATTAAATCCACTCACAATTAACTAAGGTATTATATTACTAGTTAAATTAAAATAATGTTATGACGTGAATGTATTGGTTGTTATTTGGTAGATAAAATTGCATATTTATGTTGATTTGCATCGATAGTGTAATTTAATTTGACTATAAATTTAAATGTTTGCAGTAGATTTAAATTGAAATTTAATTGCTAGTTTAAACTTGACACCTGACAACTATTGCATTGATGTGATATTGAATTTTTTAGATGGATTGGTTTTGATGGATGTCTTGGATTGATATGTTTGATACATCGATGTTTAATTATGTAATTCACCCTGTTATTCGCCTTATTTATGTATGACCTTTAAAATTTTAAACTAACTATTTATCTTTGAAATTTACTTTAAATTTAAGTTGATTTAAAGTGATATTTGAAATGTGGAGACAAAATTTATTATAAATGGAAATAATTTGAAGTGCAAATTCTAATTGGTAACTTTAAATAATTAAATCGAATTGTTTGAACTAAATTGAATTTGAAATGGAAGTTGAATCAAACTAAAATATTGAAACTGATTTGATTTGATTTGAAATTATAACACGACTTCAAGTCTATTTGAAATTTGGAAGAAACTACTCTAATTCCAATATAGTATTTTAAATCATTATATAAACTATTTTACTAAATAGATATTTTACTTTATAAACTACTCTATCTTTAACTTATACATATTTGTAACTATCTTAATAAACTACTATAATAAATAACTATTTTTAACTTATATATATTATACTTTAATAAACTATCTTAAAAATCAACTATTTATTTTATAAACTACTTTAATATTTTTAACTATATATATAATACTTTAATAAACTATCTTCACAATCAACTATTTATTTTATAAACTACTTTAATATTTTTAACTATATATATCTAAGTAAAATTTGAAAAATCATATTTTTAAATTCAAACAATTTATATAAACTTTTATTGTCCTAGCTATTTAATTCCAAAGTATTAAAAACATATATATCTAAAAAAAATATACTTTTCAACTATTTTAAAATTTCAAATTGTTTTAAATTGGAATTATTCCAAGATTCTATGTTTGGTTTTAAATAGAGATCATAATATGAAAGCTTATTATATCTTGAATATGAAATGATTTTAAAGCATAACCAGATATTTGATATGAAGTATGAACCAACTTGAAATGTAAAAGAACCAACCGCTGTGAAATAAGCGTTTGGTCGTTAAGAGACTGGGATAGGATATGTAACACCCAGTAAAATATACCCTAAATAGACATAAATGATTAAATAAAATATAAACAAAAACGAGTTAATAAAATATAAATGGGCTGAAAATAGGAATTTTTGAAAATTGGGAATTGAGCCCGAAAGTATTACTCTTCTGTTCGTAGCGAGATTATGATCCATTTACATATTTTATTTGCTAAAAATGGAGTCCGTTTGAAGTAGTTTTCAATAAACAAGTTGTGCGTAAATCATTTACATGTAAGGTTTGAAATTCAAATTAAATGAATAAATATATATTAATTGGCCTAAAAGAATATTCCACGAGAATTTGAATTGTATGTGTGTGTGTATATATATAGAAGGGGACAAGAAAAATCAAGTTAAGGAAGGTAATCAATCAATTAAACAAATAATTAATAAATTTGGCATACGAACAGGAAATAAATTCCTTAGGAAAAATCGACCTAAGGGGGTCGACCACTTCCCTTAAGGGGTGTCAACTGTTAGAGATTGCGGAAAGGATAGTTAAGGCAAAACAAACAATAGAGGGGGAGGGGTGAATAGTGCTTTTGAGAATTAAAATAAAATCTAAATATTATATGATAAACTATATGAATCAAACACCACAGAAATAATCACAGACACATAATCAAACACAAATGAAAAATAAACAGAAATAAAAGTGCAGAAAAGGAAAGAACCGGATTTTATACTAATTCGGATTGCTCCTACGTCCAGTCCCGCACAACGCTGGATTGCGTAGAGTTTTATTACTATATCAATAGTCAAGTACACCCCTTGATTTCATGGCTACAAGGTTAACACCGCTCCTATTCCTTGATTTCGCTGCAAAAAGGAAAACATCTACTCCGTTCCTTGATTTCATCGCTTCAAGGAAAACACCGAATTCCATATATTTCCCAAACAATTACAATAGCCCTATAACTCTTCAATAACACTTGATTCAGAGAGTAATGAGTAGAGAGTGTAGAGAGAAGAAGATTAGTAAAAACAGAATTGAATTCAGTAGAGTGTGGTCGTAGGAATAATAAAAATGATAAGAAATAATAGTTTAATGAAAGAGAGTGAAAATGGAGAAGGAGTGATTAAAAATTCGAAATCAAGCCCTTTTTATAGTGTGTGAAAGGTTGCAACACTCCAAAACCGTCACAAATAATGAAAAGACACGTCCTTTCGAATTTGAAAAAATGACAATTATATGTCGACATGGCGTTTTCTATATGTTGACATATACCTAGTACAAAATTAATTTTTGAGCATTTTTCAAGTGTTTTGATATAAACATAATTTTGGTAATTCTGGAATTAAAAATATAGTGTTATAAATTAGTATTATAAAGTATGAAATCATATGAAAACATAAATATAAACTATATAAACATATTTATAAAATTATAAAGTTTAAAGCTATATAAATATAAATATATAAAACTTATAAAACCTGAGTTTGAAAAAAAAACTAAAGTAAGGAAGAAAAATAGAAAAGATAGAAAATAAAATAGAGAGGATTGAAGATAGAATTCGAAAATTGAAAATAGAATTTGAATTTGAACCTGGAGGGCTATTTAGAGTATTACATAATCTAGACTCTATAACTATATTAGTCTTGAACTCTTGAAATCTTAAATACTCATGAGTCTTGAAAAATCTATGAATTCTGAATCTCTAATATCTTTAAACTGTATAGTCTTCAGTAATATTTCTTGTATATAAATCCTACATATGTGCATATATATATATATATATATTCTAGACAAAAGTATTAGTATATATTTTATAATCAATTAATATCGAGATAAGGTTGTTGTCATCGAAACTCCATTCTCCAACAATCTCCCCCTTTTTAATGATGACAACCTTAGTTTATAAAATATCATACCTATATATACATGTTTATGATGATCCTTCAAATACTATCCCTGTCTACAAACTATGTCTATATTTTATAATTTCTGCCACTTTGGCATTATCAAAAGGAAATTCTAAAACTCCCCCTCAGTCCTATATCTATCTTTATAACTCCTAAAGTAAAATACTTCCCTAAATTCATGCATATATTGTTAATCAACCTTTTGGTCTGGTTCCCAAAAGTATGCAAGACACGCTCGACTCAACATATCGCGTGATATTACAGCCCAGATGTGTTGCCAATATCATCTGAGGTCCAGTACCAGAAGACTCGACTCTGGCCACTAGCAGAATGTCGCATCCCCCGAACGCGACCTCCATCAGTATCTGTCTACAGCCGAGCCAAAGGCGAGCCGTGCTCCGAGCCGAAGGCGAGCCGTCAAGCGGGCCCGGGCTCAGCGCTGGTCGGGGTCCGTGAACAAGTGCATTGCTCAGAATTACCAGATCGACTCAAAGTCAAGATTCAGCCAACAACTTCCGTGAACCTCGCCGCTCCTATAAACATTGCCAAACCAAGACCTCGAACCCCAAATAGTCGCGAGTCCAAGTCTCGAGCCCCCAAGCACCCGTGCATACAGTCTTCGTGCCCCTTGGGGCACGAACTTTGTACCCCTCGGGGTGCGAAATTTGCACCAAGGGGTGCGAAATTCGCACCAAGGGGTACAAAATTCGCAACCAAAGGGATGCGAAATTCGTACCCCTAAGGGGTATGAAATTTGCACCCAAAGAGGTGTGAATTTCGTACCCCTTGGGGTGTGAATTTCGTACCCCAGGGGTGCGAATTTCGTACCCCAAAGGGTACGAATTTCGTACCCAGCAAGGTACGAAATTTGAACACCTCGGGTACAAATTTCGTACCCCTAAGGGGTACGAAATTATTGCCCAACAAGGTGCGAATTTCGCACCCCATGGGGTACGAATTTCTGGCATGCGCATGGATCGGGTGCGAATTTCTGGGTGTGGTCCCCCCTATTTCTACCTACTCCTACCTAACCCCTCTCCTATAAATACCCCATGGCCTCACACTTCAAAGGGGTTGGAATTTGTGAACTTGAGACCTTTTGAGAGCTCCTTTAATGGTATCTCCGCTTTGAGGAAGAAGAAGGGCAAAAGTGTCTGTTTCCTAATATATGCAATATATGATAATTATGAAATCATATAACTTAGAGATGAATGTAATGAGATGTCATGAGATGGTCTTGACCTTGTAACTTTGTGTTATCAATAATATTCCAACAACTCTTCAAAGTGACGTAGGCCTCTCTCGAGGCCGAACCACTATAAATCTCTGGTGTTATTTACCGCTTTCTGCTCTTGTCTACACGACCAAATTAATAATTCATAGTAATTGGAATCTTGGGCGTTTACGACATTTTTCCGTCAACATAATATCCTAATTCTATATATATAACTCCTCATAAATCTATAACTCTCCTTTAATCTATAATTCTCTATAAATTTATATAACACCCCCTAAATCTATGACTACACTAGTCTAATAAACTAAATAGAAGAATAATAAACTAAGCAAACCAATCAATTCAAACAAGCAATTTCAAACAAACAATCTAAACAATCAACCAAAGCATTTTTTAACCTTCAACTAATCCTTAGAAACTCTAAAACTCCCCATAAATCTAATATAAGACTAAACCTATCCTAAGCTCTAACTCCCTTAGAACTATATAAGGACTTTAATCTCGACTGAAAAATCATTCTGATAAGATATCCTTAACATTATGATATAAATAAAGAAATTTAATCCAAACAATTAATTAATTTAAGTTTTGTTGTCACAAAACATAAATTCAAACAGAAAACCAAACAGTTTTTGTAACTTCTATTTATCCTAAAACCTATAAAGCTCCTATCAACTATAAATGTATATGTATATTTCTAACACACCTATCAACCACTAATGAAATTGAACCATATCAAACAATTCAAATAGGTAAATCAAATCAAGCCAAACAAAACAAACAAACCAAAAAAGTCAATCAATCCAATCAATTCAATCAAGCTAATCAATTCAATCAATTCAACTAAGCCAAACAAGTCAATCAAGACAAAGTAAATATGTTATGTATACTTGCTATGTGTAGAGTTAAAGATAACATGTAATGCAATGTGTTGGCAATAATGCAGTATGACATATGCAAAATATATGAAGTGGTATATTGAATGAAATGCAATTTGTGATGTAAATGATTTTAATTTGAGATTCACTGTAATGATGTATGATATGAAATAAGATGTGTAATGCTGGTATGCAGAATGATTTGGTAATTACATCTATTTAGGTAAAATATATTCAAAGTACTATCTAAATATTATGCATATACATATATATTACAAATTATTTGAATTAAACAAGGATAATATATATTAATTTCTAGATTTAGATTAATGATACTTATGAAAAAGATTGAAAGAATAGTAAAGATAAAAGTTTTACGTTATATATAATAAAATATTTAAAATTATTCTATGGTAAATGTGAAGTTAAATAATCTTAGTAGGGTGCTTCTTTAATATAAAAAAATTGAAGATCTTTTTAAAGAGAATATAGAATTGTATCATATAAAGTAAACATATACTCATAATTGTAACACCCCGTAATTCTGTTAATATTAATATTCACAAATTAAAGAATAACTAATCTCAGACGTGAGAATTGTGGGAAACGGGTTGCGCCATTGTGTTCGTCTCGGAATTCTGGTTGAAATAGAGTCCGAGTTTGCGTGAATTGGACTTCGTATGAAGAAGTTTTGGCCATCGGAAGTTTCAGAAAATTCAAAACAGATTTCAGAAAATTTAAAATTCAAAATTCGAAGTCAAACAGGCTAGGCGGGAAAATTCCCGCCCAGCACCCCAGGTCGACTGGGGAGTCGACTGGGCAGTCGACACCCCCCCCAGGTCGACTGGGGAGTCGACCTGGGTGTCGACATGGTCCAGGCGGCTAGGGTTTGACCGAGCCCAATCTTGAGCTGCTGATGTGTCTTTAGGGCTGAGTTGGCAAATTTAACAGTTCAGGTTAGTTCTGAGTTGATCTGACGGCCTAAATAAATCCTAAACTCTATAAATACCTAGGTAGTCTCTCACTCTAATTCACTTGAAAAATAGAATAGCCACCGTCATACCGCCGCCATGGAACTCAGTCTAGCCGCCACCAACTAAGAAGGAAGAAAGCTAATCAAAACCCTAATTCTACTCAACTCTAAAGCAAATCAAGACTCTCTTTCTCTTCTAAAAGTGAGTATGATGATCTTAACAAAATTATTATTAAACTAATTAGATTAAGTTATGAATGGATTATAAGTGAATGATGTGGATTGTCATATATGTTGTTGTAAACCTTATGCTATCATGTATGTTGTAAATCCTATGTTATGTGATGATGATATCCTATATGTTGTAAATCATGCTATGATGATATTGTATAGGTTGTAATTTTCTATGCTAATTTGTGATAAATCATACATGTTAAAAAGTCATGATGTTATTATCTATGCTAATTAGTTCATGTTAATCAAGTCATAATGTTGATATTATTTGGGCTATGTTGATGACAAATCATGTATGCAAGTTTAGATTGATTAGTAAAGATCATGAACATATGCCATGACATCTATTTAGATCTAGAATTATGCTGTGACATGGGTGAGTTCTATGTGTTAGATGCTAGTTCACACCATCATTATGTTGCACAAAACCCCATATGCAAGTTTATACATGAATTTGGGTTATGATCATATCATTTAAATTGTGACATTTAACCAAACAAGTTGACACCTTTAGATCCATAACATGTGTAGTTTTATGCAAGTTTCACCCCTATTATGATTAGATCTATTTTATTTGTCTATATGTTGTGATAATTTTTCTTTGTGCAATGAGTTAGACTATTCGAGTCTAACGTATATTTTGCATTGAATAAGCGAACGTATAACGTGGGGTAGGGGTAATATTAAGGATTTAATATTAAGAAGTTGGGGTGCAATTGATATGATTTTGCATGCCATGAATGGATGGCCATAATTGAGTCAATTATGGACATCATTAAAATTGGAAGTAATTAATGATTTGAATAGGGATATATTCAAAACTGGGGTAAAAGATTATAAGTGATAATCAATGCTTAGGACACGAGGTTGGACTCGTTTGTGACGTAAACCTTCCCGGACCCGCCCGGCAAATCCAGTGTTCACAAATGTCAGCCCAATGTGAGAGGTCCTAGGCCCAAACTAAAGCATAACAGTTGTAAAGACACGATGTTAGACTCTTTTATGGTGTAAGACTGCCCGGACCCGCCCGGCAAATCCAGCTACCATGAATGCCAGTCTAATGTGAGAGGTCTTTATGAGGTTATGGCCTGAATGAATTAAGAAATACTTAACCAGATAAACATGTAAGGCGGGACATGGGGGTTAAGTAGGTGCCTTGGGTGGCATGAGGAATCTAGTGGTTGCCTTTAGTGGCATTTGAAATACGATTAGTAAGACTTAACCAAACACACATGTAAATGAACATGACTAAGAGGGTTATGTGGGATATACTAGTGGGGACAAGCTTAGGTGGATAGCTTGTGGGGGGCCATTTCAACCAGTAACCCAAACGTATCTTTGGGGGCTCGACCCAAGTCGAGGACGGGACACGCATACTGGGTTTGACTATAAGAGGCCAAACGGGGTAGCGGTGGCAACGCAAGTCCAACGGGTTTCATATGCGTGTGTGGGCCCGGGCTGGTAGGTAAGACATTGTTACATCGTGTAGGTATAAGCCGTGCATTCTCAAGTTGTATCGGGTTGCCACTTTAGGGGAGTGATACACCCCACTGTGGGGCCAGCACGGGTATCTACGAGTAGGGAGCCAATCGCAAGTGGGTGGTGGGGTACACCTAGCGGAGATAGGGGCAGACAACACCTATGTAGTCAGCTAGGGGTACGCAAGGCTATTTATAAAATTTCTAAGTGAAGCAAGTGGGATCAACTTCGAGGGTGACTGGTGCGGTGCAGTATAGTAATTATTCGTTAGTAATTAGGTGTGCCTTTAACGTTATCTTTATCTGCTCTTCCATACCCAATAGTTCATAGACATTTCCTTGTTTTCCAGCTTATGCCTTAGTCTAGTTATTTTGATAATAGTATTGTTAGAATTATCAAACTCGCCAGACTGTATGTCTGACCCCCTGTATTTCCATCCTTTTTCTCCCTCCAGGTCCTCAGGGTGGGCCCAGCTCTAGCGGAGCTTAATTGGATTGCTTTATCTCTCTTTTGGAAAGCTTGGACCGTTGAAGTAAAGTCCAGCTTGTTATCTTCTTTAATGGCTATTTATGTAATAGGGTTATGTATTTTGTTTTATCAAGATGGATATTGTACTTGACTCTGATATATGGTTTTATGATGTAACAAACATGTTTAATTTCTGCTGCAATAAAATGAAGTTTTAGATTTCCAAGTATTACTTATTATCTGTCTTGTTGTAATTTTTCTGTTCTATATTCACTTAAAACCTCCATGGAAGTTAATGCATTCCCTTTGTGAGTGACATTAATGGACGTGGGGTGTTACAATAATTGTATATATGAAAACTATTTAAAAAAAAGATTTAAAATTTATTTTATTATAAATCAATATTTTGGTACAAATAAATTTTAAATTTAAACTTTTTAAAAATGAAAATATATTAATTTTTTAAGGAACCATTTATATGTTAAAACTTTTAAAAAAAATCTATAGTCATAACAAAATTTTGAAATCTGGATATAAATTAAACTATAAAACTATAATTTCTTATATTTAAGACATAAAATCATATATATATATATATATATTATTTTTATACCAAAATATTAGGTTAAATATTTAAGCATTTATAAATCTTAATAAGAAATCAAAATAAGTATTTTAAGTTACAAATAGTATTTGTGATATTGTAACCCAAAATTGTAATGAAATCATATGAATAATATATAAGTTAAAGTATGCATGTTTAAACTACGTAAAAGATGAATAAATTTATATTCTATAACAATATCAAAAATTTATGTTAACTTTGTATATCATATTAACACGTTTATATAATTTTATTAATTTATATACTTTCAATATATATGTTTTGAAACAAGATATAAGAAAATAAGTAGAAAAACAAAGTTAATAACTAGCATTTTCTAATTAAAAAAATGGAGTGTAGTTTGAAAGTTTAAACTTTTGAAATTTAAATTTTTAGTTTCATTATGTCGAGATGACTATTTATGTATGTCTACATACATGTAGAAAATCAAAAAACATATTGTTTTGGCTTCTTGGTTTTATTATATTATCGATTTATATTTCAGGTTTAACTATTTCCTGAAATAATATTAATCCTAACAAACATTCAAAATTTATTATTTATTATTTTATTAAAATTTTGAATTTCAAAATTCAAATTTGAATTGTAAATTCCAAGTTTATATTTTAAAGTTTCAAATTTCAAATTCAAAGCAAAGCAAACAAACCATACATTCAACCAAAAAAAAAAAAAATTAAGGCGTACCCTGTGACGATCCCAAAATCCGTGCGACGGTGTTAAGGATAATCATTAGAATATAACACATTAATCATCATTAGAAGAGTACAGAAAATAGCATAAACAATAATTATGGTAATTTACATAAATATGACAGTGGAATCATAACATGTAACAACATCAGAGTAGCACAGAGTAGGATATAACTTAGTGCATAAAAAGGAAATGATCAGTCAACATCGCCTGAGGCGGAATATATACATACAGTGAGACATAATAAAGATATCAGTCTACATCGCCTGAGGCGGTACATATACATAAGATAATAAATACTGGAAGTAAATCAGTCTACATCGCCAGAGGCGGAATCATATACATAAGATAAGAATGGCGGAAAGTCCATAGCCAAAATACAAGTAAATCTAATCTTCGTCATCAAGCCAAAAACGCACTCCGTACTGCAGTGCTAAAGCCAAAATATCCTGTCTTGTCAAATAGGCTGCCCGTGTGAAAATAAGGGCACCCGAGTTTGAAATGTGAAACAAACAACGAGTCAGTCGTGGGACTGGTATGAGAAATCTACTTAACTGCTTAAATAACAACAATAAGGCAAATCATAGGACCACGCCACTTTCGTGGAACGGGTTTACTCCAGTGATTGCCACTACACTAACACAAAGTAAATTCTTTAAATAACGCAATGCTTTTAAAAAGAATGAGACCGATATAAGACTCAAGTCCCATCACACAATGCAACGCAAACCGGAGGATAGAGTTTTACCTTATATTGGCCAAAATATGCTTAATACGTGTAAAGCAAAATCACTTGATATTATTACTAGTGCATATATGTTTCAAAGGCAAATTCAATCATAAATATCAATCCTAGTCGGCATAAGTGCCCCATACCACTATATCGCCATATATAAGTTACAAATCAAATCAGCAATGTCACGTATTGGAAATTGGATTCCATCATGAGTCGAGGCAAGGGGCAAGCTCCTCTCCGATTCGAGACACTCTAGCAAATGACTCAGGACCCTACTATGATCCTTGGATGCTTCAGGGCCGGTCCTCTCTTACTTTTGAGGTTTGGCAATTCCTGAACACACGTATCCCGATCCTAACAGACCTAATAATCGAGGAGCCTCATTCCAACAACCACACAGGTGAAAAGTATATAAATGTCGGCCAGTTTAAGCACCGACACCACCCATAGCTAGAAAGAAACGTCGTGCTCTCCCTGCAGTCCGTATCCCGTTTTTGACTCATACCGGGAGTGAGGCTCGCGAATTCACGTTATACACAAAGCTTGGCCACGTAAGCCATGCTCTGATCAATAACCACAAGACTTTGCTTTGCAACAGAAGCCTTGATCATATGCCACTTAGGCGTGCCACACAGGCAGTTCACTCCATGCGACTGATTTCCATCGATATATAACCTCTGAGCTCGTACGTCTAAGCAAGAGAATAAATTCTCCGTCGCCAAACAGATATATATTTAACAAAGATCAATCAACACAGACTAAAATCCAATGTCAGACACACAATCCATTTACACGTCCGTTCTGGGTCTGAACGAAACCGGAGGCACCACTCCTCGCATATCCGTCCAATCAACACACACGTCTAAACGGCTACTACTTCAGTCCCTTCAAGGTAGCTACTCCAATCAGGAACCTCAGTAGCGCCCATCCATCCAATATGAAAATCGTCGGTCTTGAATCATCTTCACATCTTCGATTTCGAATCGTCGATCAATTATTTGAAGTGAGAATTAACTCGGCCCTTTCAAATAATTCACGTATATTTAATATTCAAATCGATTTCTTTCATGGTTAAATTATTCGACAGTCACGTTCAGTTCTTTAGTATAATTTTCATATCAAACCCATTCAACCATCAAGTATCAAGCAAACCAAGTAAAGTTAGTTTATTTTCACTTCATATCGCTTATAATATTTTATAACGATTTTTCGCCATTTTTATTTAATTAAAAATGGCCTTAATTAATTAAACGACGTTTTAGGTCGCGTCGTGGCACTGCCGCTGTTTTTCCCCAAATTTGTTTTACATATATCGGGAAATCTAACCGTTGGATTTCTACAAAGTTTATATCACTGGGAAGATATTCCCAAAGCGAATCCAACGGTTCCAGTTTCGTGCAGATCCACGGTCGGAGCTTCCACACTAATCGTTTGAAGTTACGGTTTCAAAATACGAACTGCAGCGTCGTTATTCGATTTATTATATTTATATTTATATATAAATATAATCGATTTTGGCGCTGTTTTTCTTCAGATTTGAATTAAACATTCCAGGCAATCCAACCATTGAATCTTTACAAAGGTGGTGCCATTGGAAAGATATTTCCAAGGCGAACCCAACAGTTGCGGTTTCGGGAGAATCCGATGGTCGGATCTCTCGTACTAATCGATTGAAGTTACAATTTCAAAACATGAACTACACGGCTTCGATTCCTTTCAATTCTATTTATTTTTATATAGTTCATTCTGCAATTTCAACATCGTTTTTACTTCAAAAATTTCACTAACGCCTTTATATTTTGGAAAATTTTGCCATAACCTCCTTTGTACGGGAAGGGTTTTGGAAATTTATTGGGCCGTATTAGGTACCCAATAAATCCTATAAAGCACACACATATTTATAGTGATATATTCTGGTGTTTACAGGGGAGCGTATATAGATAATAACTCCAGAGAATAAATTCTCGTCACCCTGTCTAAGCCTGAGGGAGTGTGTATTTTTAATTGCTCCAGAGGATAAATCCTCGTCACCTCGTCCCGTGTGGGAAATAAATAGTCCATGTGCCGTATCTAATAACTAGAGAGACGTGATTATTGTCAACTCCAGACCCGTGTGGGGTTTTTATTAATCTGGCAATTTATCGTTACAATTTTATATGGTCCATATCAGTCATCAGTTCAACCTGTAATATATAGTCATCGCCATACAAGCCTCTCGCTCGTATGGTAAATCTTCAACCTTGTCACACAAGCTCCAAACGCTTATGTGGTAATGATGAAGTATGCCTATCGTCAAGAAGTATGCCATGTAGTGTAGTTCAAAATTAATTGTTACTATCCTATGGCAATGTTTATTATTACACACAGAATAACCAGCACTCCGCATCCAATGGCATTCACAGGAGTTGATATAAAAATAAAATTGCGCAGCCAACTCATCAAGGCTTACCTATTTGTCGGGCACGCAAATAATTTCTTTACTCAACAGCTAATCCATTTTTCTCTGTTCATTACATGTATATATATATGCAGGATAAAGCTAATAATAATATCTCTAGCAAACAAATATTTATCTCAACACTTGTATATTTTTAGTGAGTCTCATACGTGATAAAAATGATATTTTTACCTTCAAAAGTATTTATTTAACACCTACATGATTTTAACACTTCACATTCTCAATAAAAATGTAATTTTTCATTGTTCACTTCAAATATTCAACACATGAATGTTTCAACTTCACTTATACGATAAAAATATGATTTTTATCGTTCTAGTTCTTTATTCAACAAATGAATATTTTCTACGGTTCATATGTATAATAAAAATGTGATTTTTATAGTTAAAACAATTTATTTGAAACACGAATAATTTATCTATTTCATATATGTATTAAAAATGTGATTTTTGTTATCAAAGAATTTATTTAAACACGAGTGTCATTCACCACATGAATTTTTATTCAACGAATGGATTTCTATTCAACACACGAATGCACTCTTCATAATAATTTTATTTTTAACACATGAATACGGTTTCAACAAATGAAATTAAATCTAACACATGAATATTATTGAAAAATTCGGCAGCATAACGACAGGGTAGTTAAAACCGGGATTGTATCGATGTATGGCTCCTCGCTCTACCTTAAAACCTTGCGGTTTTTGACAATGGGGATTCATGCATCTAGTTCGCACGCTGGCGGCATGTTTTATTTTCATTTCCACAATCCTATTCTAATTTTTTTCAACCACAAGAGGGTATTTTTCAACCACAAAGGTATTTTTCAACCACAATCCAACAATATCAACCACAAACAATTATTTCAACCATTCGTCATATCACAAATTTTCACGCCAATCACAAGCAATAAATATCGTCCATGGTTTGTGGACGAGGGGAGTATATATATATATATATATATATATATATATATATAAATATTTCATTTCATTTCAACACTATTTCAAAGCATATATTTTTCATACAACGCTTGTATAATTTATATATCGCTCATATAACTTATACAACACATGTACATGAAGTACACAATGCGTATGTAATTTACACTTCGCTTATATAATTTATACAACACGATTTCCATTCACACAATTTAATTTAGATTTCTCACATTGGTTTTCGAGGTGCTAAAAATCGTAGATAGCTCAGAAAAATCCGCGGTCTCTTCTAGAATGTAGAGAGCCTCCTTGCGGTCCCGATGTTTCCTGTTTCAACGAATTTCGTCAATACACGAAAAAGATATGATTTTTCAAAGTTTTGCAACACCTTAAAGTGTTAAAAATCAGTTCTGAAATCAAAGGTCGTACCTTTCTTTATTTGTTCGAACTAGGGTTTCAAATTTTCTTGGAATCCGTGAATCGATGCTCCGATCCGAACGTGCGACGTGAAAGAGGGGAGCGAGGCGCTGCTGTGCGTGGTCGGAGGAGCAGGTCCGATTGTTTCTGGCGATCGTGGCATCGACGTGAAGTCGACGGCTTCCTTGGCCCCGTTCTCAACGATGGAGAGGAGAGAGAGGGAGAGGGTGGGTCAGATTTGAAGAGGGGAGGCGGCGCCGTCGAGTCAGGGTGGTGGCGGAGGTCAACGTTGACGGAGGCGATCGGAAAAAAGGAGGGAAGCGTGGAGCGGTTTGCGTCGTCGAGAGCTGATAGGCGGCTAGGGTTTTGAGAAGTAAACGGGGGTGAAATGGCTCAATCCTATTGGCCCTTGGGTTATATAATTTATTTTAAATTTGAAAATACCAATTTCTCCATACGAACTCCTTTTCAAACCCAACGACTGTCGCCCCTATCTAAATATCCCCATCCCAGACACAATGGAATATGTTTCGTTGGCCAATTCGACTGTTACAGTTAGTTATTTTTCAAATTAATGTATAAAACATTTAATATTCAATTAGAACGTACATTTCAATTTGCCAGGGCCATAAACTGATTCTAAAAATTCCAAAAAAATAAATCTGGCTATGGTTTGACGATAGGGTCCCAACAAAACTGATTTCGTCGAATTTTGGGACCGTTTATAAAATGGCCCTTTTCTAGTCGACCTGATTTAATTGTAATTGACCAAACACATTTTCCTTTGCCACGGTCACATACTAGCTTCAAAAATTATGAAATTTGAAACCTAGCAATAATTTGTCATTCCGGATCCAACAAAAGTTGTTTCGTCGAATTCCGAGGTCGTATGCAAAATATCTATTTTCAAGGGCGATATATTCTCTATAGCGACCTTTCTGAAAATTCATTTGGCCATAACTTTTGATTCCCGCTACGAAACTTCGATTTTTCAGATTCGTTTGAAAGATATTCACTAACAGATTTAAATATTTTTGGTTTCACTAAAATCCATTATATTTTTCACCCGGTACAGTCAAACAAAGTTTGAATTCAAAATTTCAAACTGCCTCACTATTTCCAATTCATTATTTCATTGAAATACTGTATTTCAATTGTTTAAATTCTTCGAAAATAACCAATTTAAAAATTTTAAATTGGCTCGCATTTTCATGGTTGTTACATACCCGGTTTTTAGTTCCTTTTCTTCGACATTCTCTGAATTTTGAATTGATCTTCCAGAATTTGATGATGAGGTTTGCTCTATTGTGATGGACTCGTTTTTCTGGTCAGGATAGTTGTAATGACCCTCCCTATCGGTCGATCCAAATCGATAGTTAAACTGACTTAAATCAAACCAAAAAGGCGGATACGCTAACTTTGGGCGCACAACACATCCAAACAAACAACAGAAGACTTTTATAAACATCATAATAATGTTACACCAGAGTACAGAATATCAGAGTACGAATAAATAATTTACAGTGGAAAATAAATTTACAATAAATGTAATACAATGCAGCGGAAACAAATAAACTAACACAGCGGAAGACTATCAATGCTCTGGATACAGCTTTAAGCTTCGATCCAGAATCCTGCTAAATGAAATAATCTGCAAAACTAAACTACAAGCTGCCTGTGTGGAAAATATGGGCACCGAGAATTAAGGTAGAAATAATAAACTCAGAGTCAGTCATGGGACTGGGTGAGAACTAAAAACAGTTATTAAACTTTTCTTTAAAATAAGGTAAATCACGGGCCTACGCCATATGTCATGGAACAGGTTCACCCCGATGACTACCAATGCATAAACAACAACTAATAACAGTCATATTGATCTACAATGCATCACACAACATGCAAATCCTCAATCTACCCATTTAGGCTTAACCTCAAATTTAGATTTTCCAAATCCAATTCACTTTACATAAATTATTCCTTTGTACTTTATTTCCCGATTTCTTATTTCAAATCATTTGAAATACACATACCTAGCTTTATATCAAAGTAGATTTCACTTTGGGATCTCAAACCAAAATCTTTGAAAGTATGAATTCCAAAATATCACAATGCATACAAACAAGTATGCAACAATATATCGGGATCCCCTTAGACAAGGCAAAGGGTACGTACCTCACCAACTCGATATATATATGTGCACCTCCCACGATGGTGCAGGCTACACTAGCGATGCACCTCCCACGCCCTCGGCGAAAATACACCGCCCTCTCACCCATACGTTTAGTCGTCCAGGTTACCAGAATCTTTAGCCACATACTAAATCGTTTTTATATCCCGAAGTAGGGAAAATCATTTCACAACATAATAATCACAAGTACTTTCCAAAATATAGTACTTTACATTAGCAATTCACACATATAACCAGTCACTATTAAGCACATAGCCTTTGAGCTCGTACGTCTCAAAGAAGGGTGTTAAGCAAGAGAATAAATTATCCACCACCAAACAAATATATTATCAATAGAAACTAATCGGTTATGTGATGAACTACAATGTCAAACACATAGTACATTTCGAAATCATTTCGACAACATCGGGTTTGGCCCTCGAAATCATTTCTGTTTTATAAATCATTTTTATAAAACATTCCCTATCCAAAATCGGGAATACATTTCTTTTCACTTAAGAAAAATATCATTTCAAAATCATTGATTAAATTTAAAATAAACTCAACAACATCGCTAAACATCTCACAGTCAAATCGTGAAGTGTTTCACAAGATGTTAGCATACAAATATCTCTACCCAATCCAATGCTAAATGTAAAAGCATATTTTGCTCATAAACTGGTCGAGCACAATCCAAACCATCAATCACAATCACAATAAATATCAACAATCAAGTATACTTGGTTTATACCACATCTCATGTTTTGGTAAATTTAATTACCATTCATTCATTCCAATCTAATTAAAGATTTATTAAAACTCTACTTAGTTTTAATCTAAAAAATCATTGCTTAATGATTATTGAACTTTTAGGAAAATTAATCCTGTCATTCACAGGGTTAAAGAACAAATGTTATTTAAAACACGGTTCGCGATAAACCCAAAAATCATTTTCCATCAAAATGGAATCTTCATGGAAATCATAATAGTATATAATTGATATAAATTTCCATATCAAACTAATACTACAAGTGGAATAGCGGCAAGGCCTTTTAAATTCCATAAATAGTAATGGTCTTCATTCACAGAAGCTCATCTCGATTATTACCAAATCGAATTCCATTCAATTCCAGTTTAATATTTCAAATTGGAAAACTTTACTTTGGAAAATTTCCATTAATCTTAATTAAAAGACTTATTCCTCTTTCAACTTGGTGTAAGGACAGTGTTATTGAAGACACCATTCACGACAAACCCAAAATCCAATTTGATATTAAATACAAGGCTCAGAATAGAAATTGTATCGGCTTATATTCAACATCAAATTCTGAAACTAATGAATATCGTATTGGGATTAACGATATCTGTATCTTTCAAATTCCTCAGCAATATCCGTACAATCACGGAATGCAATATCAAAATATTCCGAAGATTATTTCCATTTAAATCCTTTCCAATTCATACATTGGAAAATTCTGGTTATTTCAAAAACCATTTTCAAATCCAACTTATTAATTCTAAAAATAATTGGATTTTTATTCTTGTTATTAACTAGTTCATTTAGATAAAAATATATTTTTATCTTTTCAAAACTGAAATTTTTCATCCAAACTCTTTCCAAATCATTTATTATGATTTTACATAAATTTTCTATATTTTAAATAATTTTATTAAGGCCATTACAGTCGATTTCCATATACGGTCATCGAACTGCATTTACAACGACCTTTTCCAAAACTGATTTTGACATATTTTAAAATCTAACCATTAGATTTCAAATTCCTCATTATCATTGGAAAGTACTTTTCGATACGAACCCAACGGTTCTGGTTTAAGGAGAATCCTACATCAATTTGAAGTTAATGGTCGAAATTCGCGGACGGTCACTGCGCAGCGCGTTCTATTCAGGCCATATATATATATATACATATATTTTTTTGAAAATTGGTTCACTTTATTGCTAAAACCAATAAAAAAAAACTCCTTTATAAGCCTCGTTAAAACCTTGCAATCCCCCTAGTGGGTACCTTACAAGGAAAAAGAGTACTTATAAATTTGGTGAGTACTTATCATCTATAAAAGATAGTCAAAGAAAATACAACAAAAAAAGATAAAAACAACTAAACAAAGACAAAACACTGGAAAGTCCTTCTTCACCGGCCCATTAAAGCCCAGAGCCCAATCACCGCCTCAAAATGAAGTCAACTACTTCAAACTAGCCAGAGTCATACAGTTCAATACCCCATCGAGCTAACATCTGTTCATTCCTCGAAGTACGAGCAGATTTAGATCCATTTCCACGAACCAGATCCACAATTTCCTTCTCAATTTTCAACAAAATAATTGATGCAAGAGTTTTTCTATTCTGAAATACTCACATATTTCTCTTTCTCCAGATGAAATACACCACCGTCGTGAAAGCACCGAAAGCTAAATCTCTAATTTGATCCTTAGCCGAAAATTGAGAAATTAGGTTTCTAGCTTCTTCCTGAAGATTAGCAAGAAGATCAATTGGCAAATCTAGTTTCCTTTTAAATGATAACCAAATAAAAGAGGAAAAATCGCATTGGAAGAACATGTGATTTATGGATTCGGGATGGTTATCACAAAGAGGGCACATAATATTTTCAACAGCACTGAAACGAAGCAAGCGATCCTTGGTATTCAATCTTCCTAACACTGCAAGGTACGAGATAAAAGACATTCTTTTGATGTTTTTCTTATGCCAAACTACTGAAAAAATTGGATTAGAAACCCCATTTATTCGAGTATACTCCCATACTTTATGAAATGAGAATATTCCACCTTCACACCACTCATAAAAGTCCTGATTTTGATTAGAATTAATCGTTATTGGACTGATTTCTTCAATTAATTCTCTTGTTGCAGGATGAATTTCAGGATGAAAATCTTCATTTCTGATTATGAAGCTAACTTTTGGTTCAGAGTTACCAATAATTTGAAGCCTGTCAAAACCCAACAGATCCATCATGCATTTGCAGTTGATCCAAGGATCATACCATAGATAAGTATTATCTCCTTTGCATATTACCTTGTTAAATAGTTGCTTTGAATTAGATCTAAGTTTAAGAATAGCCTTCCATGTACTAGAAGAATTTGGATCAGTAGCCATTGACCAAAAATGTTCATTCCTGCAATATTTATTGTGTATCCATCTACTCCATAAAGAAGTATTAGATAGAAAATTCCACAATAATTTAATACATGCAACTTTTTTCAGATCTGAAAAATTCTTAAGACCAACTCCCCCTTCACTCTTAGGATTACATAGAATAGACCAAGCAACTTTATGAGCAGTTCCTCCCCAAAAAAAAAAATCAGCACAAAGAGTTTGTAATTTATCCAGTGTAAATTCTGGTATTTGGTATATGAAAAGCCAGTATAAAATAATAGGAGTGATCACTGAATTAATTAATTCAGCTCTCCCAGCAAAACTTAACAGTTTAGTCTCCCAACCTTGGATCTTATTTTGAACTCTTTGAATCAGTGAATTGCATTCAGAATAATACAAGTAATTTGATGAAAGAGGAACACCCAGGTACTTTACAGGTAACATACCTTGCTGAAAACCCAATATTTCTAGTATTTCATTTCTATTCAGTGTTGAAATACTAAAAAATATTTTAGTTTTAGAAGCATTTACATTCAGGCCTACATAACTACTTAGCTTTTGAAAAATTCCCTTTAAAGTAGCTGCATTAAGAGTAGAAGATTTACCAAACACCATTAGGTCATCTGCATATAGGAGGTGAGAAATTACTGGCTGAAATGTACAACTTGATTGAAATGTCTTGGAAACAGTTGCCTCATCCATCATAAAAGTAAAATATTGCGTTCCAATAGCAAACAGATATGGTGATAAAGGGTCCCCCTGCCTAATTCCTCTAGTAGATGTAATAAAACCCTTAGGAATACCTTGAATCATAATAGAGAAAGTAGCTGTTGCCATGCACTCATATATCAAATTTATAAAGTGATTAGGGAACTTCAATTTTTCTATCAAAAAAATATATAAATTCCCTATTTACTTTATCATATGCTTTCTGCAAGTCTACTTTAACACTCATTTTTGGCATTCCTACTTTTTTGAAATCTCTCAACAGCTCATGAGCTAAAAGGATATTATCACCAATATATCTTCCTTTAATAAATGCACTCTAATTTTCTGACACTAGAAAAGGGAGGAAAGGTTTTAGCCTATTACATAAAATTTTAGAATTTTTTTTATAATAGACATTGCAACATGAAATTGGCCGGTAATGAGAGATTTCTGATGGTTTATCATTTTTAGGAACAAGTGTTATAAAGGTATGGTTTAAAGCCTTGGGTAATTTTCCAGAATGGAATATATCTGAAACAGCTTCCAATAATTCAGATTTAATACTTTCCCAATGAACTTTAAAGAATTTAACACTCATACCATCAGGTCCAGGACTTGATTCATCATGAATTGAGAAAACTGCTTCTTTTACTTCAGCTAAATCAACTTTTCTCAGTAAGATTCTTTGACCTTGCTCATTAATAAAGGAAATAGGCAGAAAATGAGGGAATTCATTTGATTTGGGACCATTAAACAAAGAAGAAAAATAATTAATGGCCGCTGATTCAATTTCATTAGCTTTGAACAAACAAAGATCCATTAGAATCAATCAATGCTCTAATATGGTTGAAGTATCTTCTATTAGACATACGAGAATAGAAAATTTTTGAGTTTGTATCACATTGCTACAACCAAGAAATTTTTGCTTGTTGTTTAAAACCTCTGAAATATATATATATATATATATATTGCAATTCCTGATAATTCTTCTTTGCTTGTAGATAGTCATCATAAATTTGCATATCCTCTGGATGAAGATCAACTTCAGATTCAAGCAGTGACACCTTCTGTTCAGCCTGTTTAAGGTTAGAATTATTTTTATCTCTAATTCTATTCCAATTTTTCAGCTCAGTTTTACAGTATTTTAACTTCTGTTGAAACTGGTAACTTTGAAAACCCCATACGTTGGAATTTAAACCCTTTTGCACAGCTTCATAATATCCTGCATAACTGCTCCAGTCATTCTTATATCTGAATGGAAAACCCTTCACTTCATGAGTAGGAATAAGATCCAAAACAATAGGATTATGATCACTATTGTCGATTTCTATCATATTTCATCAGTAGGAACAATATATATATATATATATTTTGTCGATTTCTATTTAAAACATATTTTATAAATCATTTATAAATTTTTTTTAAAAACGATTCCAACCTCCATTTCAATTTTTAATCAAAATTGAATATTCCATTACATGACAATTTTATATAGTGCATATATATGTTAAAAATTATATTTTTAACAATCCAATAATTATTCCATTACCCGACAATTTTATATATCTCATATATAAGCTAAAAATAATATTTTTAGCCAACCACTATTTATTTCAATACATGACCATTTTATATATCTCATATATTTGTTAAAAATAATATTTTTAACCAACAAATATTTATTCAATTTATGTCCATTTTATATATCGTATATATATATATTTCATATCGCATATATATATATATATATATATATATATATATATTTCACATCGCATATATATATATATATATATATATCTTTCACGTCGCATATATATGTTTTTCACATCGCATATATATATATTATTCACATCGCATATATATTTTTTATTTACATCGCATATATGTATTTTATTCACATCACATATATATTTTTCACAATGCATATTTTTTTTACTCCATTTCACATCACAATCACAACACAATACAGTCAATTAAATCGTCAATGGTTTGTGGACGAGGGAGGTGAGCTAACAGGCACCGTACAACATTTATAATAATAAAAAACTAATAAAAATCAATACTGGCAGTTCATATATGCACTTATAAAATAAATAACTGTGCAATAATAATAGTGAGAAGTTCTCACATTGGGTTCCACTTCATTAGCCATTAATTGAAGATTGTTTTTAACAAAATTAAACAGGTGTTTAATTTTGTCAAAAATTCCAACTGCCTCCATTTCCGTTCTGCTCAGTTCCATGTTGTAGTGCTCGCTGATACGAGCGTAATGCAATTGAAATCGTCAAATTCCGACCTCGTATGAAAAAGATATGAATTTTTATACATTGGATACAATTTAAATTAAATTAACATAATTAATTAATTAGTTATTAATCCCTAATCATTTTCTAACCCACGCTTGCGTTAAGTTCCCTCTTCACAATTCTTTCCCAGCCACGAACGAACCCGCTCCCTTCGATCCATCCTCCTAGCGCCGCCTTCACGAGCACCCTGTCCAAGATCAGAACCTCCCACCTGAAACGGCGTGACACCCTCCTTCATTGCCGGTGATAGTGACGAACTCAGACCCTTTTCCATCATGGAATCTTGTGAAAACGCTGGGCATTTGAGCCCATAAATATCGCGAACCACATAACCATCAACGATCTCAGCCGTTGAGTTTAAGGATCATGAGGTGATGAACTTTTCTTCGTTGAATATTTTTAAAATCAATGAACTGATTTGAAGATCAATTGGGGAGAAGGCTCAGACATTGTTGTCCATTCGCGAAGGTGGAGGCGTTATTTCTGGTTGACTGTGGCCTAGGGTTTTTGACTTTGAATTGGGCAAAAGGGTTGCTATATATACTAATATTTATTATTATTTAATTCACTAATTAGTTCATTTTCATCCGAACTCCAAATCAGACCCAACGACTGTCGCCCCTAGCTATACCCCCATTCCGGACAAATGGGATATATTTCGTAAGCCAATTCGACTGTTTCGATCAATTTTTATCAAAATTAAAATATAAATAAATATATTGAATTTGAACGTACATTTTAATTTACCGGTGCCACATACTGACTCCAAAAATTCCAGAAAAATAATTCTAGCTATGTTTTGACGATACGGTCCTAAAAAAATTAATTTCATCGAATTTGTAGACCGTTTGAAAATTGGCCATTTTCCGGTCGATTAAGTTGAAACTTAAAGTACCAAACGCGTTTAATTTCACCACACTCACATATTAATTCCAAAAATTATGAAAGTTGGAATACAGCAATAATTTGACATTCCAGATCCAACAAAAGTGGTTTCATCAAAAACGGAGGTCGTTTGCAAAATGGCTATCTTTAAGGGTTATAATATATATATATATATATATATATATATATATATATATATATATATATATTCCATAGCGACTATTTCAAATTTTAAACAGGACATAACTTTCACTTTATAAAGTGAAATCTCAATTTTTCACATTCGTTTGAAAGATATTGTTAAATAGATTCTAACGTTTCTGGTTTTACTGAAATCGGATTTATTTTGAATCCTATACATTCATTTGAAATTTAAAATCGAATTTCCAAACTACGGCGCCATTTCAGACTCACTTAATAATTAAATTTTTTTTTACGTTCTAACTTTGATTAAAATAAATTTTTAGTCGTTATTATTTAAAATAAATCATTTTAGACATTCAAAATCCATTAAAATAGCTAAAAAAAAAAGGTTTTGAAATTCTGGGTTGTTACTATAGTATATTCATTTGCTGAATTTGAACACCGTATGAGAAAGATATCGAAGATTTAGTAGTTCAACCAACTTGGTGCCAAAATTTGAATTTGAATTTTTAGTTTTAAATGAATGGACACTTCAACTACTATATAAAGGCCCAAAATTCATGTTTCCTCACAATCTCTTCTTCTTCTTCTTCTTCTTCTCGTTTTTCACTTTCAATCAAACTTTCAGGAGGCATAATTTCTTCGTTTCTTAACGGAATTGGACGAAATCAACAGCAAATCGATGATGAATTCAAGGATTACGATCTAGTGATAGTTTGGGGATGAATTTGGATGGTATTGGGGTGAGGCAGGTCGAAACAGTAAGAGATACGCATGAAATCCCGTAACAGTTTTCCAATTTTGCATAGCTAACTTCAAATAGTCATATCTCACTCAATTTTGATCATAATTTGACGATTTACCCATCAAATCGATCGCGAGAATGAGAACTACAATTTGAAAAAGGATTTGAGACAAAATATTCTAAGCTATGGATGCAATTTGAAGATAACCCTCGATGGTTTTGGTTTCCTTCTCTCTTTATTCACCAAAACTTCATTTGATCATTACTTGGTCGATTCTAGACAGATTCGCGTGAAACCAACGACATTACGAAGAAAATGAAGAGAAGTAATGTATGAAGATAATTTGTAAATGAAAATCCAAGGTTATAAATTGATCTGGTGCCCATTTCTTTGCTGATTTACTTTTTATACATCCATTTCTTCTTGATGTCTTTTCACCAATCGTCATTACTCTTCTCCTCTTTTAGATTTATACCATGTGTTCATAAGAATTTTGAATTCTCAACAGTCATGTAACACACCATTTCGGAATTTGAATTTTCGATAGCCACCATTTCGGAATTTGAATTTCCAACAGCCACTACACCCATCTTTTCGTAGTTTGATTATCCAATAGTCATATAACACATCTTTTCTTGTAAAACAACACAACTTCTCAAACAATTAGATAACTTTTCAAATAATTTAAATTAGTTTTCGAACTAACTAATCTACAATTAAAAAAATATCATGATGGTGTTGTAACATATCCATATATCAAAAATTTCAAAATTTAAAATTTCAAAAATCAAATCATAGTAACTTGATTTTTTCAACAAAATTGAATGCAGACTTATCTAATACTGATGCAATACATGAATTAAAACTAGTGTTAATAATTATTTCAAAATTTACCATTTAAAATTTTTCAAAAATTTTATTATGAACTTCTTGAAAGACCTTGCTCTGATACCATTTGTTAGGGATTGCGGAAAGGATCATTAAGGCAAAACAAACACTAGAGGGGGGTGAATAGTGTTTTTGAGAATTTAAATAAAATCTTATGTGATAAACTATATGAATCAAACACCACTGAAACAATCACTGACATAGAATAAAACACAAATGCAAAATAAACAGAAGTAAAAATGTAGAAAAGAAAAGAACACACCAGATTTTATACTGGTTCAGATTGCTCCTACGTCCAGTCCCGCACAACGCTAGGTTGAGAAAAGTTTTATTGCTATATCAACAGTAAAGTATACCCCTTGATTTTAGGGCTACAAGGTAAACAACGCTCTCATTCCTTGATTTCACGGCAACAAGGAAAACGCTGACTCCGTTTGTTGATTTCACGGCTACAAGGAAAACATCGATTCCCAAATACTTCCCAAACAGTTACAATAGCCCTATAACTCTTCAATAACACTTGATTCACAAAGTAACGAGTAAAGAATGTAGAGAGAAGAAGATTAGTGGAAAAAAAATTGAATTTGGCAGAATATAGGCGTAGGAATCATAAAATTGATAAGAAATAATGGTGTAATATAAGAGAGTGAAAGTGGAGAAGGAGTGATTAAAAATTCGAAATCAATCACTTTTTATAGTGTGTGAAAGGTTGCAACGCTCTAGAACCATCACAAATAATGAAAAGACACTTCCTTTCAAATTTGAAAAAATGACAGTTATATGTCAACATGGTGTTTTCTATATGTCAACATATACTTAGTACAAAATTAATTTTTGAGCATTTTTCAAGTGTTTTGATATAAATACTATTCTGGAAATTCTAGAATTAAAAATATAGTGTTATAAATTAATATTAAAAAGTAGGAAATCATACGAAAACATAAATATAAACTATATAACATATTTATAAAATTATAAAGTTTGAAACTATATAAATATAAAGTATATAAATATATAAAACTTATAAAACTGGAGTTTGAAAACAAAAGTAAAGCAAGAAAGAAAAATAGAAAAGATAGAAAATAAAATAGAGAGGATTGAAGATAGAATTTGAAATTTGAAAACAGAATTTGAAAAATATAATTTGAATTTGAACGTAGAGTGCTATTTAGAGTCTTACATAATCTAGACTCTATAACTATATTAGTCTTGAACTCTTGAAATCTTGAATACTCATGAGTCTTGAAATATCTCTGAATTCTGAATCTCTAATATCTTTAAACTGTACGGTCTTCAGTAATATTTCCTGTATATAAATCTTGCATATGTGTGTATATATATTCTAGGCAAAAATGTTAGTATATATTTTATAATCAATTAATATTTAAATAAGGTTGTTTTCATCAAAACTCCATTCTCCAACATCAACCTGGGTTGTTGACCGACCTTCGAGAAAGGTGTCGACCTCCCTTGAGTAAAATTGGTAGGGAAGGCATGTTTTTGTAGGGTTTTTTAAATAATTTGCAAACATAGACTGTTTGGATTTAGTCTAATAGATCCTACAGTATTTATTAACACTTGAAACTATATAAACAACCCCCTAGCCTCTCCCTAACCTTATTTCTCATTCCATTCTTGCGCCTCCACGTTGCTTCTCCATTTCTTTACTCCAGACCTAAACTTAGGTTCTTCTTCTAAATCCAATCTTTCTAGATCTAAACTTCTATCTCCTTAGATCTAAATTCTTATGTGTAAACTCTGGAATTAATTTACATATATACATATATATATATATATATGTATATATATGCACTAGATATAAAACTTTGATTCTCTTATATATATACTATTAGGAGAAGTTGGATTTCGTTTCATCGAAGGCTGATAATCCAGACATTTGAGATATTCTATGGCAGTTTTCCATAAATCTCTTCTACAAATCTCTATGAGTGGAAATGACATCAGTTTGCTATTTTCTTTATTTTGTTGTGTGGATCTGGATCTATATGCCTAAGGGAATTTGGATATAAACGAAAATATTATTAAATATCCTCCAAACTCCCTATGCTTTTTATTGTTACGGAGATGGTCAATCTATTTGTGTATGAGGGTTTGGATTATAGAGATAACAAAAGAAAGACATTTCGTTGTTGTATAATTCTCTATTTTGGTCAGATTTATTTATTGTAAGTTCATACATATATATATGTTGTTTTTTTACAAAAGGTTAAGACTTTGAGTACTGTGAATTGAATAGGTTTAACTTCTATTTTTAAAATAGATCATTTGAACGTAGTATTCAAAAGTTACTAAAGTATTAAGGTTTTGTATACAAAATTAACATAAAAGATGAATCTGTCTCCAATTGGAAATTATATATATATTTATATATTGGAAATATGGCACTTTGTTAATCTTTTATTATTGAGATAATCAAACTTGGTTTACAAGTTTTGTGCTAATATTATTATTATGATGACCCATATTTTTAATTATTTAAAATATGAATTTTAATCTATTTAAATGGATTTTAAGATGGAAAATGTTAAATCCGAACTTGATAAAATTTGAAAATAAATTTGAACTTGGTTTTATTTTTTATTTGACTTAAAGTAGGGTTAGAAAACTTTTTAAATCAATTTAAAAGCGAAGATTTTGAAAATTAATATTTTAATGCTATTTTGATGACCTGTATGTAAAAGGACCATTTTTGAGACAGTCTCGGAATCCAACGAAACCACTTTTATTGGATCCGACATGTCAAAATATGGTAGTATTTAAAATTTCAAGTCAAATGGAGTTAACATGTAAGTGTACGGTATATAAACATAAGTTGAAAATTCGGTCGAAATTTGGTTAAAGCTAGAAATAAGGCGATTTTTCAAATGGACTCCGAATTCAGCGAGGCTAGGTTCGTTGGAACCATAATTGGTAACATAGCAAGAATTTCGTAAATTTTGGAGTTATTGTGTAGTCGTACGTCCAGAACGAAGTTTAATTAATCAAGGAATAAATTAATCCCTTTTCACTAAATTCTATAAGCAATTATAATTAGACGACTAATTGTTCTTTTGGACACATGTCTTATGCTTCCTAAAAGGGTCATTCCTATGTACTTAAGGCCATTTGGTTTTTCATTTTTTTTTCTATTTTTTAATTTCTAAATTTCCTTTTCATCTTCCTAAATCCCTAACTCCAATTTCACCATTCTCCTCCCCCCTGAAGCTCATGCCGCCCCCAACCCTCCACCATGCGCCACCTCCACCAGTCCCGCTTCAGCTCTCCTCTGACCGTGGGCCCCTTCCTTATCCCCAATGTCTTCTTTCCTTTCCAATTTGCAAAAGAAAGGACCTTTTCCTTTTAAATCAATTGTATACACCTCCTACCACCCCATGCCTTGGACTCCACCTCTCCTCCAGTGCATGCCTTCCCTTTTAGCCCATATCATGGGTCCGCATGTCCCCAAGCCCTAAAAATCCCAACATTCCACTTAATTCCCTAAATTAAAGTGTGTTTGAGTGTATATGTGTAATAACTAGGTGTATTGGGTTGAAAAAAGCGATTTTGTGTCCGTTGCGAGCATAGGAGGTCCTATAGTAAAGTATCGAGGTGTAGGAATGGCTTGGGTGGGAACTCTTTGTTTAATTCGGTTAATTAGACAGTTAATTATAAGTTGTACTATGGTTTATACTGTTAAATATTTGGTTGTTATGTGATTGAGTTAATGATGAACTGTGATATGATTTGGTAGTTGAATTGGATTAGTTATCATGTTTAAACACTGTTAAAATGTTTATGGTAATTGTTGTAGGGTTAAACACCCACTTATAAGTCAAACGATGCATTAATAATCACATGTTTAAGTCAAGTGGACTAGGTAGAAATATAACCTGAAATGAACAAATTATAATTGATTGTTTGAATTTATGGTTGATCTGAATGTGATGTAAACTCCACATGGGTATTGGGATGATAGTTGATTGACACATCTCCCAATTATTTAGTGTGCATGTTAATCGGTTGATTGATAGACTTGTATAAACGTTATTCATTTAAGCCTTATACGGTAAATTACACTTTGTATGTGCGATAATTGGATGATAATAGTTGTTTACAACTGTTAACCGGTCCGGTTCCCAAAACTACACAAGACACGCTCGACTCAACATATCGTGCGATATTATAGCCTGAAGTGTCACCAAATAGCTAAGGAAGAAAGCCGGGAAAAGGTCATGCGAGCGACAGCCTCAAACCTTCTCAAACCCAGACCATACTCACGTTCTCGTACCCCTCTCTCTTCTTCAAATCCCTCGACTTGAACCCCCCTTGGCCTACCCATAATCTCGTGTTCGAACCCGCCTTGCACAAGCATATGTCAATGTACCCTACAGGGTATGAGTTTCGTACCCCTAGAGTAGGGTACGATTTTTTGGGGAACGACAAGGAGGGTCTGAGTTTCTGAAGGCCTGCACTCTGGGATCCGAGATTTACTTATGTGGTCCCCTACTTCTACCTACTCCCACCTAACCACTCCATAATAAATACCCCTTAGCTCACACTTCAAATGGGTTGGAAATTGGTTAATTTGACATCTACTGAGAGCTCCAAGCGACCTCTTTAATGGCATCCGTGCTTTGTGGAAGAAGAAGTGAAAAAGGATGTCACGAGATAGTCCTAAGCTTGTAACTCTTTATTGTCAATAAAATATCAGCGACTCTTCCAAAGTGGACGTAGGCCCCTCACGAGACCGAGCCACTATAAATCACTTGTGTTATTTACTGATTTCTTCACTTATATTTTCACGCGAAACTATAATTCTTATGTAATTAAAAATTTTGGGCGTTTACGACATATTTTGCCATTAACATTCTTGTGCTTTCACTGAGAAAACTCGGATTTGCATCTTTGTCACACTTCTCTATCTTGACTTCGGCGCACTTTAGGTTCCGTTCATAACCTGCCTTTAGGTCCGCTTACGATGATTAAGAGAACAAAGAATCAAATGATCGACTCTTCTACTGCAGTTAGAGCTGGAACATCTCAGCAACATCAGTCGATGGATGTCCCGATCGAAACCGACACCCTTCCTCCTGTGGACCCTAAGCTCCGACAACCCAAGCGCAGATCAACGCGCTTTATAAGAAGAACGAAAGTATAGCTCTTGGGGTCAGTTAGGCGTTGAAGAATAGCATCGACCTTTTGTGCCAACTCCAAGAAAGTCAATGCATCGTCGCTGGACTCCGTCTTGCTCAGAATAACGACCGACCGTAGTGTACTGTCTTGGAAACTTCTTCTCCAAGTCAAGAGGTCCGCATCAAAGAAGAAGGTTTAACCTCATCAACAATGATGCCATCTGCTCCAACGCCCTTTCCAACGGTAACGGTGATTGGAAAAACGTCACTTATAGCGAGGGAACACAGTACCATAACCGTTCACGATTGATTATCAATGACGAATCGGGTCCGAGTAACCGACCCCCTCCTTGATAGAACCCAACTGTCGCCAGACAGAACCAGTGGCCAACTCTCCCAGCAGCCCAACAGGCTCATGTACCTCTGGGTCAGGATGCACACCAAGCTGCTCAGCCTCGCCACCCATACCAAAACCAGACCATCGACATCGATGACATGGAAGAGGATGACCTGGATGTGCATCACAGGAGACGTCCACGGAACAGAACTCCCGAAGTTCGTCAAAACCAATGGATTCCACCGAAAGACGTGGATCAAACATATCACCCAGACATGGTCCGAAGTATCATGAGAGAAATGCGAGAGAACACCAATGACTCGTAGGAAGCCCATTTGAGGCATAATCCCTTCACTAGGATCGTACACAAAGCCGAGTGGCCCCAACGCTTCAACATGCCACAAATGGCCTTCTACGATGGCACGACCGATCCGTGTGCCTTCCTAAACCTTATGAGTGGCATATGGACTCCAACCGGGTCACCGATGCAGTCAAGTGCCAATGATTCCCAGTCTTCTTACTAGGCACGACCTTACTTTGGTTCTCTCGCCTTCCGCTCCATTCTGTTAACAACTTTGGCTTACTGGCCACAGAATTAGTTAAGCAATTTAGAATGCACGTTCCAACTCCAAAGAACGCCCTCACTCTTTCTAATCTTTACCAAGGACCTATAGAGTCACTCTAAATCTACCTCTCGTGGTTCAATACCGCCCTCGCCGAAGTCGATGACCCGGAGCCTCGTACTATGCTTTTCCAGCTTGCAAAGGGTGTCCTCCTTACTTCTGAGTTTGGAGCATGGATCGACAAGAAACAACATAAGAATCTTGATGCTTTCTACGAAAGGTCGGATAGTTCTTGTTCCAAGAAGAAGCAAGATGCAATTGAGCTTCTCGCAGCAACCACTCTAACAACCCACAGACTAGCGCCGTCGGCGATGATACCAAAAGGAAACTGATTGGAGAACCCTTCAACAAAGATAAAGGAGCGGTACCCTACAAACCAAAGCCGAACAACGGTAGGTAGGGCGGTCGAAACAACAACCGCGTACTAGTAGATCCCAAGAATCCCGGTCGCTATCAAATTTACGGGAACTATACTCCGCTGAATCAAGACGTGGAGACAATCTACTTAGAAACATGCAATACGCTTCAATATAAGAAGCCGAATAATAGGGAATCTACTAACCGTGAAAAGAACTCCGGAGGATACTACCAATACCATGACATATATGGACATGATACTAATGATTGTCGTTAACTCAGGTACGCGATTGAAAAGCTCATCCTTGAGAAGCACCAGGAATAGTACGTTCAAGATATTGTTCCTCTTGAAACAACCACAGGTCCTCCTACACCTGCACCTCCAACACCTGCCAATACGACCCCAGGTCCATCCAATCAAAGGTGGGGCATCGTGATTAACACTATCTGTGGCGGGCCTTACCCCACGTATGAAAGCTTACAGAAAATGGAAGAGTACATGAGCTTTATCATGCACACCACTTACGAAGCTTGCTCCATTATGGACGAATCCATCCCCGCCAAACTTCAGAAAACAATGCGGGATGACATCGTCTTCCGCAAAAGAGAGTCTATGGGAATTGATATCCCAACCATCGTGATCACAACTCAGATTGGTCCTGCCTCCGTCCGAAGGATACTAATCAACTCGGGAAGTTCAGGAAATATCATCTTCAAAGCTTCCTATGATCAGATGAAGTTGGAAACCAAGGACTAAAACCATGTCATGCCATGATCCACGGCTTCATTGGATCTTCCAATCATCCAGTAGGCATGATTGACCCACCTATCGAACTCGGAGATGGAGATCGGAGTCGGGTCCGAATCCTCACTTTTGTAGTTATCGACGTCACCTCTCGATACACTATCTTCTTTGACTGTCCCTTCCTTACAGATATCTGAGTCTGCATGTCAACATGGTCTAATGTAGTTCCCGATAGAGAATGGGATTGGCATAGTCAAAGGTGACGAAGCAACCGCTCAAGATTGTTACCTAATAGAATGGAAGAACGCGCGCAATAAGGACAAAGGCTAGACCGTGCCTCCGCCTTTTTGCGCCAAGACCATCTCCGCATAGCAATCAAAGGCATCTGAGCCTTGGCTCAGTCTCCACTATCATCATTCCGATGATTTCGATCTAAGGAAGGACGAAGGGCCCGACTACAAGACGGCTACCCCAGTTAAACCTACGGTGGATGTTCCGGTCAGTGCCGACGACCTGACAAAGGTCTTGAAGTTTGGATCACAACTCCACCCTGCAGTAAGAGAAGATCTTGTGGAATTCTTAAGGTCCAATCTTGACTTGTCCGCTTGGACCCACTTTGATATTCATGGCATCGACCCCGCGATCTCTTGTCACAAGCTAGTTCTAAACCCCTTGCAACCTCCAGTCAAGCCAAAACGCCGATTCTTTGGGACTGAAAGATCGAATGCACTTAATGAAGAAGTAGATAGGATCCTCAACAACGATTTCATTCGAGAAGCCTACTACCCCGAATGGATATCAAACCTAGTCCTGGTCAAGAAAGCAAACGGCAAGTGGCGAATGTGCATCAATTTCTCTTACTTGAACAATGTATGCCCCAAAGACAGCTTCCCACTTTCGAAGATCGACCGGCTTGTTGACTAGAACGCAGGATACCAGCTCTTATCCTTCATGGACGCCTATTTAGGCTACAATTAGATTCGAATGTACCACCCCGACCAGGATCATACCTCTTTCATAACCGACCTCGGGCTCTACTGCTACCGCGTCATGTCCTTCGATCTTAAGAATGCAGAAGCCACTTACCAGCGACTGATCAACTTTATTTTTAAGGACCAGATCGGAAGATCCATGGAGGTATACGTGGACAACATGCTTGTAAAATCCAAAATATCGAAATACCACATCCATGACCTCTCCAGAATGTTCGATGTCTTCCGCCAATATGACATGAAACTAAATACCCTAAAATGCTTCTTTGGCATTGCGTCGGGAATGTTCTTGGATTTCATTATCAATTCCCAAGGCATCGAAGCCAATCCAGATAAGATCAAAGAAATCCAGGATATCCAAGGCCCTTAGGACATTAAGGATGTTCAAAGGTTAAACGGGAAGGTCGCCGCTTTAAGTCGATTCGTCTCCAAAGCCACTGACAAATTCATTCCCTTTTTTGACCTACTTCGAAAAGGGAAGCGCAACTTCGCATGGACCCCAGAATGCATCCCCACATTCAATGACCTTCTGAATCACTTAGAGCGACAGCCTATCTTGTCCAAACCTATGGACCACGAGGACTTATATGTTTATCTGGCTGTTTCTGTGTATGCAACTAGCTCAGTGCTCGTATGCATTATGGACCATACCCAATGAACCGTTTACTACATTAGCAAGTGATTAACGGGGGCAGAAAAGAACTACCTAAAGCTCGAGAAACTTCCCCACTGCTTGTTAATCTCATTCAGGAAACTACGACCATACTTTCAGTCTCATCCCATTAAAGTTTTCACTGATCAGTCGCTACGACATGTCCTGCAATGACCTGAGACATCCAAAAGACTATTCTATATAGAGCTGAGTCAGTTCGAGATAGCATTCATCCCTTGCAGAGCCATCCTTAGACAAGCCCTTGTTGATTTCATAGTGGAGTTCACCATCCCGGAGAAGCCCCTTACGGAAGATGTCAAAACTCCAGACATTCAATGGAAATTGTTCGTGGATGGATCTTCTAAAAAAAGTGCTCTCGTGCTGGAGTCGTGCTCATCACTCTAGAGGAGCGCCCAATATGCTACGCTTTGAGGCTCAACTTCCCTATTACCAACAACGAAGCGGAACACGAGGCCTTGACCGCTGGACTTACTCTAGAGTCGCTCGATATGCTTGAGGAAAAAAGGAACGAAGCTGAGCTCAAAGATGCCGTCCAGCGTCATCGAGTATCCTGATACTTCAACTCTAAAGTCCGCCACAAGGATCTCAATATCGGCGATCTCGTCCTGAAGAGAATCTTTCCTACACTGACTGGTCTTAGTCCTCGCTGGAAAGTTCCGTACGTCATACAATGAAAGCTCAGAGAAGGGACATTCAAGCAAGCAACCATGGACAGAGCCGAGCTCCCAAGGGCATGGAACAAAAAACATATCCATCGCTACTTCACATAACTTAGTGTATAATTTTCCCGCTTTCCAACGATGTTTTGTATTCTTGAAATTCAAGGCATTGTAAAGGCTGTTACTACCAAAGTTATTAGTAAAAATGATGTTCAATTTTTGTGTCCTCGCTGTGTTTACTTCCTGCATGATATGTTTGATTGACCATTGCCACTGACTTGCACACACAGACACTCGAATACCAGATCGACACCTCGAGCACGAGATCCGGTACCACCACTCAAGCCTCAGAACAACAACAAGGACAAACACAAATGGCCTTGATTCGGCACCCTGAGAACAAAAGCCGACACTACCACTCGAGTCCCAAGCCCGCGACGCGACTGAGTATAGACTACTCTACTCGAATCTCGGCCTAGCACCGAGATCGAGTATAAGTCGTTCCGCTCTCAAGTTTCCAGACTTGGGGGCAATCCACTAGCCAACCTATTGTGATACCGACCACTCGCACGGCTCCGTCCAACTCATCGGGTCAGGATCCGGGTACCTCTCGAACCTCGGACCAACACCGAGACCGAGCATAAATCGTTTTCGCTTGTAAGCCTCTGGGCTTGGCGGCAACCCCTTGACCACAGTACAACCCTCCAGTTCCAGATCCGGGCACCCTTCGGCGAATAAACGACTCCCTTACGCTCTAAATCTGAAAGAACGACGGGAGAGCCAAAAGTTGGATGAATCACAATGTCCATGCCTTCACACGATTTAGGGCTAACAAACTCCGGACGGTCCAAGACAGAAGGCACCTGGCTTGGACTCGATGCCCCTCGAGACTCCTAAACAAAGGAAACCCCATGAACGGAACTAGTGCATGGTCTCTGCACGATCGGGAACTTCCCTAAAACAGAGACTCCAATCACATTTTTGTTAGTGTAACAGTAAGTTCGCTTGTGCAAGTACCGGACGTTGGAAAACATAAGACGAACATTCGAACACTTAACATGAAATGCAATATAGTTAAATAATATTTTCCTTTTCACACACCCAAAACAAACTACATATCTAATATCTTTTCTTTCTAATGACAGGATGTACATGAAAACCACACCGTGCCTTTAAGGACCAAAAGCGAGGGTCGTACTCATGTATACTATCGGCCTATATAATCAAAATATCGATAACATCTATGATAATTACTAATGCTACTCATTCTTCTTCTTTCTTTTCTTCTTTTGAATAGATTAAACACTCGGTGGATCACTAGGGACGAACCTCTTTCTTTTCTTCTTTTCTTCTTTTGAACAGATTAAACACTCGGTGGATCACTAGGGACGAACGTCTTAGGGGCAGCACCAGAAGCAAGGGCCAGCACAACGTCACCCTCTCCCAGACCATTCTTGGCCTCTATCTCCACTCTCTTCTTAGCCTATTTGGCTGCCTTCCGAATAGATTGCTTCTTGGATTTAAGCTTGACAATGTCATTGGCCTTGAGCTTCTCACAAGTCGTTACGGCTCTCTGTTTGGCATCATCGGCTTATTTCTTCCTAGCCCCCGCGACAACCCTCTCCTTCTTAGCCCCATCAGCAGCCCCTTTCTTCCAGGAATCTTCGAAAACCCTCGACTTCTCTGCCTCGACATCGGCCTTATCCTTCGTCACTATAGCAACAACATTTTTCTCGGCATCCCACCTAGTCTCGTCCTGAGCCTCTAGAATGGCAGCTTCGTCCTACCTCCTCTTCTCCTCCTTCTCTTCCAACTTTTCCACCATCTGAGCTTTCTGGGCCTCCACAATAGCCTTCATTATCGATATGTTCTCTTCCACGGGACGTCTCACGTGGGCACTCTGGCCATCCACAACTTCTCCTTCCTCTATAAATTCCTTATAAATATAGGACCCCAGCTCAAAATCTGAGAACGTATCAACATGACCGCTTTCCTCTCCAAATTGTATTCCTTAAAGTCCCAATCCAGACTCAGTTATTTGGGGAGGCACAGGGGGAAGGCCCGGAGTCACATCAGCTCTAGGAGGGGCTGCAGATTAAAGCCATAACTAATTAGTCCATGAATTCGGTAATCATGTCATCTTTGGGTATTCGCGGTAACGAAAATTTACCTCTAGAAAGAAATGGTGTGGGTATGATATATAGTGTGCTCGCTGTAGCAGTCTAAGTAGATCCAGTCACTCCCAATCCCGGGTGCTCAGGATCATACTCGGCTGAGGCCTGGACTGAAGCAGTGGGACCGCTGGTTGTGGCAGATTTAGGAGATGGTGGCGGATAGGGGCTTCCCTCCGTAAATGTCTTAGTGACGACCATGCTCTCTGTAGGAACAAACTTTCCCATTTCAGCAGCATGCTTCGCCAGCCTCTCCCTCTCGGCGTCCTCCTATAACAGTCTCTTCCCTTCCTCCAGTTTTTCACGCTCCTCGTCGGTTAGGAGCTCTATCATCAGTTGATGCTCATTTAAAGTTCTCACATCCACGTGATGCAGCCAAGCCTGATAAGGCACTAACTTTTCCTAAGTTTGGGCCAGCTTCCGAGGGTAATCTATCCACGAGATTCCGCGAAACTTAAAGCTTTAACATATATATTTCGAATGTGCTCCTCTAGGGATGCTTCCACCCGGACCTCTGAATCCTCGATCTCCTCCCTTAATTTCTCCACTTCCTTTAGATGCTCAGCCTTCAACCCATCCACCGATCTCAATACATCCTTACTACTGGCCTCGGCTTCCTCGTTCTCCTTCTTAGCCTCCTCCATTTACGTCTAAAGCTCGGCAACCTCCTCCTGAAGCTTCTGAGTCCCCTCATTCTCAGCTTTCAACCTCTCGTTCTCCTTCCTCAGGGCATCATTTTCCACTTGAAGTTGGGATACCCTTTCATTATCCTTCTCCAGCTGGGCATTCACTTCAACCAGATCGGTTTTATCCATTTTTAGGGTGGTATTCTCGGTTATAAGCGAGGCTACTTTATCCTTGAAGGTTGAAGCTGCATGCTCCGCCTCCTTCTTCAGTTTCTCATACGTCCCTTCAGCTCCGATGTGACAACAATGATAAAAGTTAACACTTGGGGGTACTAACTATGCACAAATAAATATTTACACCACAAGAAGTAGATTTACTTATCTCCTTCTCCAAATTATGGACGGTGGTCACTCGGCATCGATAGTCAACCCCCGACTCTGGATCTCAACATTTTTCTTTCTAATCAGACCGGAGAGGTGCAAGGAGTTCTTGGTAAGATCCCTAGCCTGGAAATTCGCAGCTCTCACCTGCATCCACACCTCTTCGGTATTTGCCCGGATGATCAGACTAATATTAGGATGGAACACCAGTTCATCGAAATAATGTTGGGGGAACATTTTCTTTAACAATTCTTTCCTCTCCTAAACGGAAAGCTCCTGAGTCTTGGGCACCACCAGATTCTGCTTCTTCTTCTTAGCCATTTCGTTTCTTCTCGAATGGCCAAGTGCCGACTCTTTCCCTTTAGTAACTTGGGTAGGAGATGAAGGCACAGTGAGAGGAGGAGTTGTCGATGAAGAATGCCTGGTGCCTACTACATCAAACCGGGAGTCTACTCCATCAAATCGGTTGTTAGTGAGGCTACTGTATCCTTTAAGGTCGAAGCTGGTTGCCCCGCCTCCTTCTTCAGCTTCTCATACGTCCCCTTCAGCTCCGTTGCGACAACAAAGATAAAAGTTAGCATTCGTGGGTACTAACTGCACACAAAGAAATATTTACACCACAAGAAGCAGATTTACCTATCCCCTTCTCCAAATTACGGACGGTGGTCCGCTGGCGTTGATAGTCAACCCCCGACTCTGGATCTCACATTTATTTTCTAATCAGATTAGAGAGTTGCAAGGAGTACTTGATAAGCTCCCTTGCCTGGAAATACGCAGCTCCCACCTGCATCCACACCTCTACGGTATTTGCCTTGGGGATCGGACTGATATCAGGAAGGAACACCAGTACATCGAAATCATGTTAGGGGAACTTTTGCTTTAACAATTCATTCCTCGCCTAAATGGAAAGCTCCTGAGTCTCGGGCATCACCAGATCCTACTTCTTCTTACTCATTTCCTTCTTTCTCGAATGGCCAAGTGACAATTCTTTCCCTTTAGTAACTTGGGTAGGAGCCGAAGGCACAGTGAGAGGAGGAGCTGTGAACGAAGAATGCCTGGTGCCTGCTACATCAAACCAAGAGACTGCCCCAGATGACCAAATCAGTGGGGGAGGAGTCGGGGATCATCGGGATCGTTCTCAGTGACAGTATTATCTGTCGCGATCATGCGAAGGCGGAGAGTCACTCAACAAGCTAGTCTCCCTTCTGCAGCCATTATGAAAAGTGTTTCTCAGGAATTGGCGACCTCCATACCCATAGCCCCGGCCTCCTTGTCCTCTTTCCATATCACCTGTCAAAGAAACAATTTGAAGTTCAGACTCAAGCACCCTGCACATACAAACAAATGCTGCATAATGCAGTGTTTATGAGTGTGTGTATCCTAAGTGTTCTCTCAATAGACCAGATGACGGTCCGCTGGATGGAACAAATTCCCCAACGGCTAAATTTATTTCCTCCAAGCTTGTAACACTAGACCAAGGGAACCTAACAAGGAGGAGCTTATTTAACTCATAAATCCGGCCTTCTTTCTCGAGCGTGGTGGTGGTCTCGGAAGGAGTCACCGGAGACTACGACTTGGTCAACGCTCCTACCCTTGCCTCATATGTTGAAGGCAGAGTAGTAGCACTCGATGTGTCCTCGTCCCTGAAAACTACCTCCTCATCATCAACCTCTCTTCCACCATTTTCCTTCTGGATATTCGTTGATTTGTGTGGCTTAGGCCCGACATGGGGCTTCTTCATCTTCCGACTCGGAGAGCCTGCTTCTTTCCCGGTCTCCACTATCTTTTTTACCACCGATGACAGCTGGTCTAATTATCACTAGATCGTCAGGGAGCAGCCCTACACAACGGAGACGGTCTTGACTTAGAACGTTCTCGGTGGAACGTGATCCAGCCGGAATTGCCAAAAAATTTCAAGACATTGTTGGTAAACAACGCCGGTAGGCGCCTAAGGATTTCCTACCATATGAAAACAAAGTCAAACATAAGTGTGATGGTCGCCCCGTACCATCAGACATTTCCCTTGAAATGCGTCGATGCCTGACTGACACGGGACGGTCGTCAAAAGAAAGGGGTTTGAAAAATGAATCATCGAGAACCTATAATATATCTCACAGCGCATGTAATAAAATATAATAATAATGTAACTTGATATAAAACAGGCGAGACAGTGCGTAAGCTGAAAACTAAACCATATGCATTAGAATAGTGGAATACAAAATACACCTAATGATCCAAACCATTATTACAACTTCAACATACTATCTCTAAGAAGAAAATAAAGGAGGTACACTACTAACGCCCAAAGTAGTGACCGACAACAACACAGGGAGAATATAGGTATACAGTACGTGGAAGCCTCCTGCTCGTCTCTGGACAGCTACTCGTGCACAACCACCAAACCTGTCTCTAATCTGCTCGTTTAGGAGCACCCAGAGTAATAAGAAGTGACATAAAACTCTGGGTCAGATGAAAGTCTGGTATGAGCAATAGCAAATCTATTCAGCT
Source organism: Allium sativum (assembly GCA_030737875.1). NCBI lineage: Eukaryota > Viridiplantae > Streptophyta > Magnoliopsida > Asparagales > Amaryllidaceae > Allium > Allium sativum. The sequence continues at coordinate 396,239,393 of CM060910.1, forward strand.
AAATAAAGCAATAACAGGTATAAATAAGCATACCTGACCTGGACCTGCAACCAAAGAGTTAGCACAACAGGATGTACAATACTCTAAGGTAACACTAACATATAATGTAAAAATGGGAGTGTGCATGTCATGGTGATAGCAAACATCAAACATAGCAATCATCCTCATACCACTCACTCAGTGCATAAAGCATACGATATCCACCGCTTCGATCACCAAATCCATTGGGGGTAATGACGGAGTCCAACCTCGTACAACTATCGCTACGGCCCCTTTGCCCTTTGGGGCCTTGACGGAGTCCCTCTCCATTAAACCTCTGACCCCACTGCACTGGTCCATAGTCAATAACCCTAACGGGCCAACCAGTCCACATAGCCCTGGCCCTGGTTCGTCTACATACCCCCTCTCTCAATGGTGAACCAATGTTATGGATATCGATAACCCTTCGCACACGTCCCGCAGCAAAGCCCAACTCTAGACGTTAACTCGTCGGTTCCCATCTAGATCATGAGTAATAACCTTTCGTTTGGACTTGCTTTACATCTCGGGTTTTTGTCTTCTCTAGTTCAGTTCGGCCTCCATCCAGTTCAGTTCGTGACCAAGCCTCGGGTCGGTTCGTGGGGAAGCAACCGGTTCGTGTTTCGAGTGGTACTCCGGTTTGGGTCGTGGTTCTCTGTTCGTGGTGCTTCGGTTCGGAATGAGTTTCAGCTCGTCGAATCCCATTCGGCTAGTGGGTTCAGCCGGTTCGTGGTGCTCTAGATCGTGATGCTTCGGTTCGGGTAAGCTTATTTGTTTGAGCAGGCGGTTCGTGACGCACTTCAGGCGAGTGGGTCAGTCCGGGAGTGGTGAACACGAGTCAGTTAGGGGGTGGTGACCGATCTAATCCAAAATCATGCACTTCTTTTCAGCAAGTTGTTTACACCACACGACGGCATTTTCGACCAGTCTAACTTTCCTATGCCAATCATAAAACATCCCAAACAATAGTAACACATATAGGTTCAATCAAAAAGATCAAAACATCAAGCATGTAGGTTATTTTGGATCAAACATACCCAAATTCATGATTTTCCCCTTAATCCCCTAAATTTCGGGACCAGCAAACTTAATCCAAATTAACCCAAATTTTCATCAGTGACATAAAATATTATTTTAAGATTTATGCATATTTTTCCATATTTTTCTAAGTCATTAATTCGCTAATTATCACTAATCACCCCTAGTTAGCCGTAATTACTGAATAAACATGCTAAACACTCACCTTAGCCACAAATAAATGATAGATCTGAAACTTCTACTGATTTGTCTTGGATTCCTATGTAGTGTAGCAGATCTACCTCAATTTTGATGCTAATCTGACTTGATTTAATGTTGATTTGCTTAATTTGTGATTAGAAAGTGATTAGAGGGAGATTTAGAAGATGGAGGCCATTACTAGGATTCAAGGAATTTTTGTGGCGGCTAGAAAAATGAAAGGATATGTTTTTCCAAATCCTTTCAGCCCTCCCATAACCTTAATCCCGAAATGGATTATGGGCCTGGCTGCTAATCATCCTATTAAGCCCAATTAGGCTGTTTTTCCATCTTCAAATCCTATTTCAGCCGTATCTCCTAAACGGTAAGTCCATTTGATTAATGTGACCACTCTACGGAATGGGAAAGCATCATCCGAATCTAATGGAAGTGGTTTCAGGTCAAAACTCCATACCAATCAAAAGTTATAGGCGAAAATTTTTTGCTAGGGGTAAAACGGTCATTTAAAATTCAGCAAAAATCATAAATGTGGGAAATGAGCCCAAAGTTACATGACTATATGACTTCGTATGAATGTAGATCGTTACAATAAGTCACCAAGCCCGCGAGATTCGCAATAAACGTGAGGTAGAGTGCTTACTTCCTTCCACCCATCTCCTCGCAAATCCAGGAGGACAACACACGAAGAACGTATATGTACACAGTCAGCTTAGGCCACTTTTCGTTAAAGAACTTGATGCTTGGTGAAGCTTCCAAGAAGTATTGAGACGACGAGATGTTAGCTCTCCTCTTCAACTGAAACAAATATCAGATGTCCTCTCCAGTGGACTCTAGTTCCAAGTACTCCCTGTGGAGAACGTATGTACCCAAGAGGGAAGTGTACGCATTCGGATGAAGCTGCAATGGTGCAAGACAAAAGTGGTGCAACATATCCTAAATAAAACTATTTGCAGGGAGCGCACACACAGTGGCATGTACTTGCCTGAGCCTTGTCGCCCTTTTCGAGCTCAAGAATATCCCTTTCGGTAATGTGGAACTACAAGGCGTAGGCCTTACCGTTGTTGCGTCCATACTAGATAGCACCAAATCCGGCGGATTCTCAAATATAATTGCGTCTGCCAGCATATCCGATGCCATCAACGCGACTCCCCCAACAATATCTATGTCCTCTACCCCCTCATGTTCGACCGGAGATTGTTGTCTTTCCGGCTGCACCCCGTGTTCGGACGCTTCCGGCAAGCTTGTCGATTGAGAAGGAATAGACATTCCAGAAGTCTCAAGCTCTCTGCCCTCCGAGATAGCATTGCTAGTTGAATACGACGTGTGTGACGAAGGAAAAGAAGTCTCAGCTTTCGAAGTCTGCTCTGTCATGGACCTTGTCTTCATTTCTTGTTATACTTTCAACATGTTAGCGTTATACATCATAGTTGTATAACATGTATCCCTCGTGTTGGTGCAAACTAACATGTATGTGCGATGTTCTACAGAATCATGATAATACAGTTTATTACTTGGAATATTAGGACACGACGATGATCACAAGTCCTGAGAACTGTAACCATCATCACCACCGACCGACGTTCCCGGGATCGCATCGAATCATGCATACTTTACGAATAGAATCGGTAGAACACACTCTCTAGTTAGACAGTTTAGTCACTGTCCAAATATATTCTCTAATCCTATGTGCAAGGCAGGGTTGCCTACTGTGGGATAATCAACGTAAGCACCGACCCAATCGTACAATGTCATGAGAACGACGCATATCCCAAAAAGGAGAGTCAAAAAAAAAATCTGGGTGAGAGATACCATGTTGCATGGAGATGGGATACAAAGCACTCAGGCAAGGCACAACCTTGTATTCTCCTTTTGGATACGAAACTTCGAACCATACTATGGTTCGAAGTTTCGTACCCACGGGGGGATGAAATTTCATACTCACAAGAGGTACGAGATCCCAAACCCCGAAAGGGTTACGATCTCCATCACTGCGGAACCCGATGCCTCAACTGCCTTCCTACTCCTCTCTCCTCTGATCTATTTCCCACGCATCAAGCTCGAGCTCGAAAGCGTTGTCAAACGCCTCGCTCTCATTCCCCGCCCTTCGACTCGAATAGGTATTCATATTCAGCCGGCTCAAACTCATTACGGAGTTTAAGAAGCTTGAACGAGCACAAACCCTTTCGAACACCGATCAGGAGCGTCGGAATATGGACCCATCGCCATGCTCAAGCTCGAACCCTTACGTGGGCAGCTAACCTGTCTCTCTCTGGCATACCTGCTCTCGAATTGAACCTCTGGAGTATCCCGGTTTATAAGCTTTTGAACCTTAAGTTAATAGCGGTGGTAATAGAAGAAAAGAAGAGAGAGTGGGGGAGAGGGTTTGAATTTATAGGAGAAGGGTGGGCTTAGCCCATCGACTGTTTGTGTCCCTTGGTGGAACATGAACTCTCGTGCCCCAGTGGGGTACGAGATTTTTTACCCCAGCTAGGCACGAGATTTCATACCCCTATTTAGGGTAAAAAAATTTCGTAGCCCAAACGAGGGGTACAAATAAATAAATATATATAATATATGAATACATATATTCATATACCTGTATATATGTATATGTTAATGCGCATATATGCCTCATAATGTACTGTTGCAGCATGCAACATTTGTGTACGGACGTACGCGCACGTACGGGATAGAGTATATAAAGAATGAACGTTCACAAACACGCATCTGCATACACTCCCATTCACTCTGCATATGTGAAGTTGTGCAAACTTACAAAAAGAATGTGTAAGACATGGTATCGCGACGACAACGACTCGTTTACGGTTGCAAAGTAAACAAGGTCGACAACTAGTTTTTATTTTCATGAGTTTACAGAAATTCAACAATTCAAAAATACACTTCTACTGACTCAAAGCACATCATGTCAAGACAAGACGTACTTTGGAGGGCAAACGTTAACCGGCCTTTTTGGTCTGGTTCCCAAAAGTACACAAGACACGCTCTACTCAACATATCGCACGATATTATAACCCGAAGTATTGCCGAAGAGCTAAGGAAGTAATCCGGGAAAAGGTCATGCGAGCGAGAGCTCCACGACTCCTCAAACCTGGGCCATACTCACAACTTGTACCCCTCTCTCTTCCTTGAATCCCTTGACTCGAACCCCCTTGGCCTTCCCATAATCTCGTGCTTGAACCCGCCTTGCATAAGCATATGTCAACGTACCCCATGGGGTACGAGTTTCGTACCCCCATAGGGTACGAAATTCGTACTCCTAGAGTAGGGTACGACTTTTTGGGACACGACAAGGGGGTTCCGATTTTTTGAAGGCCTGCACTCTTGGGTCCATGATTTACTGATGTGGTCCCCTACTCCTACCTACTCCCACCTAACCACTCCACTATTAATACCCATTAGCTCACACTTCAAAGGGGTTGGAAATTGGTGGATTTGACATCTCTTAAGAGCTTCAAGGGAACACTTTAATAGCATTCATGCTTTGAAGAAGAAGAAAGGCAAAAGTGTCTTTTTCCTAATGTTCATATATGATAATTATGACCTCAAATAACTTAGAAATGTTTGTAAAAGGATGTCATGAGATAATCCTAAGCTTTTAACTCTTTATTGTTAATAAATATTAGTGACTCTTCCAAAGTGGACGTAGGCCCATCACGGGACCGAACCACTATAAATCTCTTGTATTATTTACTGCTTTCTGTACTTATATTTCCATGCAAAACTATAATTCTTAAGTAATTAAGAATCTTGGGTGTTTACGACATATTTTATCATCAACAACAACTATTATTGGATGTATATGATGTGTGAAATCTATATAAATGGAATTATATGGTAATTGGTTGAATCTCATTCCAATTCGGAATAAATTGAATATTTTAATAATATATTATTCAACGAAAAATAAAATTTTGAACTGGACATCCGATTTTGGATGGACGCGAAGATATTAAAATATCGATAATTTTTTGTAATTGTACCTAGCGGGTTTGAATTAATTTTTGTGTAATTTTGGCCCATCAAAGTTTAAAATTTGAAATGAATAGTAACTATCGAAGTGATATTCGGTTAGGCTATCTGAAAGACGTTTCAAAAGAAGTTTATTTTCAAAAATATATTATTTATTTTTAAGACGAATGTCAGGAAAGTTAGGACTTAAAATAACAAGTTTCGAAAGATAATAATATTTTAATGATTTAAATAATATTAAAATGACTTAATATTGAAACATTTGATTTTGAAGGGAAATAATTGAAATAGAATTTCCAATGATAATTATATATATTTTATGTAAATTAGTTAATTATTTTGAAAGCAATTCTGTTTATTTTTAATTATAAATCGAATTGGGTTGAATAGAACTTATCATGCAGTGGTAGTTCGCAAATTTCGACCCGTAGCTTTAAATTGACGTACTGGGAGATCAGACTGTATGATTATCCTAAAATGAAAGACGTTGGGTCTGAAATGAAAAGAGTTTACCAATGGAATAGGAAGTTGTAAGATCCAACAGTTTGATTTTAAAATAAGTCCAAATCTGTTTTGGAAAAGGTCGCTATGGATGAAGCTTGGTGACCCGAAATTGGAAACCGACTGTAAGGGTCTTAATAAAATTATTAAAAACATGGATAAATTATAATAAATCATTTAAAAAGGATTTCGATAGAATATTCTGAATTTTGGAAAGATAAAAGATATTTTATTTGAATGAGCTAGTTAGCAAACTAGAATACAGAACCAAAAGGGATATGCGGTGATTCCTAAGAATATAGTCTAGTGCCACATGTGAGATCTACTGGAAACTATTTCGTTGGGCTACTGGTGAGATGAGCAGAAAGGGCATCAGATATCCGACTAAGATTAGATGAAGTTTTCTGAAGTTGAATGATCCAATGTTTTAAAATAACATAATGGACTATAAGGGTTCAAAATATAACCAAAGTTTCCCATGTATAAATTGGATGGATTTTGAATGGAAATAGTCTTTGGATATTTCAATATTGGATTCCGTGATTATACATATACTGTTTAAAGGAATTTGGAAGATATAGACATTGTTATTCTCTATACGGTATCTGTTGGTTCCAGAATTTGATATTGAATATAATTCGATATGATTTTTATTCAAAACCTTGTATTTAATATCAAATTAGATTTTGGGATTTTCGTGAATGGTATCTTCAATAACACTATTCTTAAACCCAATTAAAATGGAATTTGTGGAATAAATCTTTTAATTAAGATTTAATGGAATTGATTTCCAAAGTTGATTGATCATTAAATAATGATTTTTGGAGATTAAAATTGTGTTAGAGTTTTAGTGAATTTAATTAGATTCGAAATATAAGAAGGTAATTAAATTTACCAAAACACGATTGGTGTTAGATATGGGTATCACCAGTTTTTCTCCATGGGATAAATAGGTTGGGAATGAGATAACTATATGAGATATTATCTTTCGTGTAAGACTTGACAATTCGGTTAAGACTTGTAAACCTTAAATTGTGATAAGTTTGTGAAAAGACTTTTCATAATATTTTTTAAATGATTTCACAAGAATGAATTAAACAAGAAGTTTAATTGATTTAAATCTTGGATAAGATTTATGGGAGTAATTCCCAATGTTATGAGTATTTGAATTAAAGAATATTCTAAATTGAAATGAGATTGATGATATGTTTATATATCATTTGATTTTAAAGATGAACGAGTTATTTGGAAAGATCAGGTTTAACCCATTATGAATAACTAATATGACGAGTAAAAGTCGAAGATATTGAAGACGCTGGTTGAAGACTGGATTCACATCATTTGGATTATTGCTGATGTCTCGTTTGGACTATATACCCAAGACGAGGTTATAAGTGGTTATCGTCCATACACACGTGGAGATCGACCGCATATGCACGGGTCTCTCTCTTGTATTGGACATATGGGACGAGGAACAAGGTGCCTTCGATTTCGTTCAGACCCAAAACGAACTTGCAGATGGATTGTGTGTCTGACATTGTATTTTATGCCATATTAATTGACTCTACTAAATGTATATCTGTTTGGTTGCGGAGAACTTATTCTCTTAGCTTAACACCATTCTCCGAGACTTATGAGCTTAGAGGTTATATATTAATAGACATCAGTTATATGGTATGAATTGACAATGTGGCATGCTAAGATGTTGATTGATCAAAGCTTTTATTGAAAAGAAGAGCTTTGTGGATGATGATCAAAGAAGGGATGATATAGAGTAGCTCTTTGTCAAGACATGACTTCGACAAGCTTCATTCCCCAGTACGAGCCAAAAACAGGATGAAGGACCAAAGAGAGGACATACATTTCTTTCTAGTTAGAAGTGATGCCATGGTATGGAGCCCATGCAATTTACTTATGTGGATGTTAGAATCGAGGGCCCTCGGAAGGTGGTCGACGTATTGACCAGGTAGGTCCGATAGGAATAGGAAACGTTATGTTCAGGCAATTGTCCAATCCCCGGGATTATGTGGACTAGCTCTGTGACAGCCCACGCCCGTTAATGTCACTCTTTAATAGAATACATTAAGTTTCATGAAGCATTATAGGTAAACAGAAACATAAACATTACAAGACAAATATAAAATAACAGCGGAATTAAAACTTTATTTAATTAAAAAGCTTCGTGGTTCAAACCCAATTACATAATAAGTCTGGAATACTGAAAACATAAAACTTCTGCCTTGTAAAAAATCATCATCAGAGCACAATAATACATAAAAAGAGCATAATCCCCAAAATATAGCTGTAGTAGAGAAGATACGAAATCAAGCAGTACATCTAAGCAGCTCTGTAACTCCCCACCTCTGCTAGGGTCACTCACAAAGGGAATGCACTAGTTTTGGTGGTGCATTATCTAGGTAAACATACACAAAGATATCACAAGACAGAACATAAATAAAGCAGCGGTAGAAATTAAAAAAACCAAATTTCATTACTTTCGCGGAAAGAGTCAAAACCTCATATATCCAAAGTACAAATTATTCCATTACATCAAGTTCTAAATAAAGAAGCATAAAATTAAAATAACAATAGTAAATTATTCCCCAAAATAGCAGTAGTGCATCCATAGCATAGCTCAAGACCAAACCGTACATAAGCTGTCAGAAAAGCAAGCTAGATCCAAGCTAAGAGCTAGAGTTTCCTCCCTGAGAACCTGGGGGAGGGGGGGGGGGGAATGAAAGAAAAAGGGGCGAAAGGAAAAGGGTCAGTCGTAAAGACTGGTAAGTCGTAGTGACTTTCAGTATGAAAACTAGTAAAGGTAACATGACATGAGAAAACTGGAATTAAACATAAGGATGATAACAGGATAGGTATAATAACTAAGATGACAAGATAAGTCAAGTCTAGCATCGCATATTCAAGATTTCGCTGCACCAACTGTACTAGTATTCTAACCCATTTCAAGTGTTAACCATGAAACGATCCCTTGGCCCAATATCATAAAATGACCCATGACGGGGTCCTACAGAACGATCTACTAATCGATCGGCTCCCTACAAGTTCTATCTCGTCATGTGTCTGTGTCATACGGCCCTATCATGAAATGTAGTCACCTGTGCTAGGTCCACCATAGGGTGTATCAAGTCCTAGGGTGCCAACCATCGACACGAATCAAGCACGCATAGTGTAAACCTACGGGTGCCCAATGCCTGCTTTTTCAACTTCGGACTACGTGCACGACCATAGTCCGCCTGAACCTACAATGCCGCACCAACTCAGCCGTCGTTCTGGTCGCTTACAATCAGCCCAGTAATCGTGCCCCACCCTGCCTAGTCCAGGGTATCGTGATACTCCTAAGTGGGTTACTGCTGAAAAGGACCGCGTAACTAGGGTTTATAATGGGTTAAGTGTTGTCATTTAAATTCGTGACTTAACCCTATCCAATCATGTATCAAGTTGGTTAAGTGTGTTCAAGCGATTCATGACTTAACCCGACCAAATCATGCATCAAGTTGGTTAAGTATATTCAAGTGGTTCATGACTTAACCCTATCTTGTGGCATTAATTCATTAATGCACCCCAACCTCTCACATTAGACTAGTGGTTGTGGTCACTGGATTCGCCGGGCGGTTCCGGGCAGATTTACACCACAACCTAGTCTAACCTCGGGTTTTAAGCGTGATATGACCAACTACCCACATTGGATCTTATTGTTTACAGTTACTGGATTCGCCGGGCGGTTCCAGGCCGATTTATACTGCAAACTCAATCCAACCTCGAGTTGGTCATGTTCAAGTTTATCTAAGTGTCATGTCCATGTTCAAGCTTTCAGGTATTATTTCATGTCAAGTTTTCATGTCATGTTTCATGTCAAATCATGTCAAGTTCATAGCCAATTCAGGTTTGCCTAAACTACCCAAAACGTATTCCCATCGTACGTGAGTTCGAATCGATATAATTAGATCGAATTAGGGAATAACATAAAAAGAACGGGCATAAGGTGGCAAAGGTGATTACAAGTCAAGCTTGGTACAATTTGAGATAAATGATTACAACAATTTTGGCATATGAAATAGTGGTCTCAAATATCAAATCAAGCAAAATAGAGTGATAGTCATGGTGACAGTTGATACAAGATAATAACCCCAAACTTGTGAATAATAACTAATTCAACATTATAGGTATGTTAACATCATGGACATGAGAGGTTTTAGGTTTACAACATGTATAGTCCCCAAATCAATTTCATAACAATTTACCCAAAAGTCAAGATTCAAAGTGAACGGTACTAGGTTCAAGGTGGGCAATAATAGATCCAATATGAACAATAATAGATCCAAGGTGAACAAAAGTAGATCAAAATATACAATGATAGATTCAAGATATACAATGATAGATCCAAGATAATCGTCACTTAGGTTCAATTACAATTTACAACATGTCCATATTAAGTTTAAAGTTTAGATATAAAAGTAACTGGGGCTTACAGTTGTGGTTTGAGAATTAGAGAATAAAAGAGGCGATGTAGAATCTCTAGAAATCCTCCAAATCAGCAAATTCTCTAAACGTAGTCTCGACGTAGAAGAAGAAGTCCCTTTCTCTAACTTTTCAACCAGAATTTGAGCAGCATAAGGCCAGAGAGAAAATGTGTAGAGAGAAGGGGGCTAGGGGGTCGTTTATATAGAGTCAGGCCAACGAATTTAGACTGAAATCGAACCAGAAACATTAAAATGAATTCTGGCCCAAAAATGGGTTTGGGGTACTAGGTCGACCCCCAGGTCGACACTGTGGTCGACCTGGTCCTGGGTAGGTCGACTACATGGTTGACCACCCAGTTAACCTAGCCCTGGGTGGGAAATTTCCCGCCCAGTCTGTTCTGGTTTTTAATTCGAAATTTGAATTCGAATTCGAGCTGTTTTGAACTCTGAAAATTTCTGTAACTTTGGAGGGCCATAAATTGGTCATACGGACTCCGATTTCGAAAACTCAGACTCATTTCCAAGCAGAATTTCAAGACAAACGTAATGGCATAACCCGTTGCCCTTGGTTCTTATTTTAAAAATTAATTCTGCCTTGATTTATAGTTATCACACGTTATAAAAATACGGGTTGTTACATTCTTCCTTTCTTAAAGGATTTCGTCCCCGAAATCTCTAAGTTAGGAAGAACATATCCTACCATCCATCATCCATCTACTCAAAACATCATCCACAAGCAACCATTGTCCTTAAAATATTTCTAGTGTTGTATGAACATATGCAGTAAGTGTGTGTATATGTACTTATCTAATGCAAAAGATCAGGCGGTTACTGATTCAGTAAACCTCCTTAATGCAAAATATGTTCGTGTAATGAGTCCAACATGTATGCAAATTCCTAACATACTTTATAATCTCTACATGAGTGCACATAACATTCATTCATATGCAACATCCAAGTGATAGCATAACAAGTTTCATCCATGTACAAGTATAAGCACTCATGCATATGCAACATGAAAATGTGACTGAGCCGATCTAGTGCCTAATGTGTGTCATTCATCCACAAGCAACCACTTGCAACCACTTGCAAACATCAACCATAACATGTTTCAATCACATGTTTACATCCATATGGTTCTACATAAGGTTCTCAAGATAAGATCGAGAAGATAACAAGACAAACATAGGTAGTAAAAACATGATACGAAAGGTTTTCAAGCTTATAGGATAAAGAGATTGAGAATGTACCCTCAAAAAGAAATGGATAAAGCGCGCGTATCTACTTCTCGGTTTCCCAAGGTGCGTCTTCTTGGGCTTCACTCCACTGTAATTTAACTAGCTTGACTTCTCGATTCCTTAGCTTCTTGATCTCCTTTCCTAAGATATGGATCGGAACTCGCCTCAAGGTTGCTTTTTTTTTCACTTCTACGCCTTCAAGGATGCTTGGCTCAACCACTTCGGCTGATTCATGTAAGCACTTTCGGAGATGCGAGACGTGAAAGACATTGTGTACTCCGGCCAGCCTCTTGGGTAATTCTACCTTATAGGCCATCTTCCCAATCCTCTCAGTGATAGGGAACGGTCCTACGAATCTTGGTGCTAGCTTTCCAACCGCTCCAAAACGAACCACATTGCGTAAAGGAGAAACTTTTATAAAGACCATATCTCCGACTTCGAACTCTAGGTCTGTCCTTCTCTTGTCCGCATAAGACTTCTGTCTATCTTGGGCCGTTTTCATCCGCCTTCGTATCAACTCAACCTTTTCAGAAGTGTCCCTTATCATGTCGGGCCCAAGTATGAGCTTGTCTGTTGTCTCCCACCAACAAGTTGGCGACTTGCACGATCTTCCATATAAGGCTTCGAACGGTGTCATTCCTATGCTAGCTTGATAGCTATTATTGTATGCAAACTCCACGAGAGGAAGATGGTCTTCCCAAGTACCACCAAAGTCAAGAATGCATAGCCTCAAAAGATCCTCTAGTACCCTATTTACCCTTTTGGTTTGTCCAACTGTCTGTGGGTGATAGGCCGTGCTTAAACTTAGTCGTATGCCCATTGCTTCTTGCAGACTATTCCAAAACTGGCTTGTGAAAATCGGGTCACTATCACTAACTATACTAGAAGGAACCCCGTGCAATCGTACTATCTCTCGAAGGTAAACAGACACTAGCCATGATGCGGTCCTCTTGCTTTTCACTGGAATGAAATGAGCACTTTTCGTGAGTCTATCAACTATGACCCATATGCTAGTATTTCCCTTCCTTGACCTAGGCAATCCATCCACGAAATCCATCGAGATACTCTCCCATTTCCATTGCGGAACCTCCAGAGGATGTAATAGCCCACCGGGCTTCTTCGACTCGGCCTTTACTTGTTGGCACACCATGCACTCTGAAACGAACTCTGCCACGTCCTTTTTCATTCCAGTCCAAAAGAAAATGCGTTTCATGTCCCTGTACATCTTATCCCCTCCGGGATGTATGGTCATCTTCGAGTGATGCGCCTCCTCGAGAACTTTCCTTACCAAGTCTCCCACTTGCAGGACGCATAGCTTGCCATCGCGCCTTAGCCATCCCTTGTCATCTATGGCATACCTACTGAGGTGACTTGACATCTCACCACTAATCAACTTGTCCATGATTTCGACTATCTATGGGTCTTCCTTCTGTGAAGTCCCTACTTGATCTAGAAGTGTAGGTCTTAACTCAAGAGATGCTAGCGTAGCAGTCAATGACTCAACAACTGGTGTAAAATCAAAGGTTGCTATAAACTCAAGACTTTTTCTTTCAACAAACAAGGGGCTCAAGGTCAACTTCTTCCTACTTAGCGCATCCTCCACCACGTTATCCTTGCCAGGGGTATAAGCTATATCGAAGTCATATGATGCCAAGAATTGCATCCACCTCTGTTGCCTTAGATTCAAATATTTTTGCGAAAAGAGGTACTTAAGAAATTTGTGGTCGGTATACAGCTCGAACCTCTCCCCTATGAGATAATGGCGCCAAGATTTAAGTGCAAAAACGATCGCCGCCAACTCCAAGTCATGTGTGGGATAGTTTTTCTCATGAACTTTAAGTTGTCTGCCCCCGTAGCATATCACTCTCCCATCTTGCATTAGGACAGCGCCTAATCACGTGCCGCACGCATCTGTGTACACCCTAAACATCTTGCCTCCGTCGGGTAATGCCAAAACTGGAGTTGTGGTAAGGGGTCTCTTAAGTCTTTGAAAAGCAACCTCACATTCTATGTCCCATGCAAAAGCTAGGTTCTTCTTTGTTAACCTAGTAAGAGGAGCTGAAATCTTAGTGAAGTCCTTAATGAACTTCCTATAAAAGCCTGCCAAACCGAGAAAGCTTCTTACTTCAGTTGCGTTCTTAGGGACTTTCCAGTCTTGTACCGCAACTACCTTTGCGGGGTCCACGGCTATGCCTTGCTTAGAAACTACATGCCCAAGAAAACGAACTTCCTTTCTCCAAAAATGGCATTTGGAGAACTTAGCCTTTAACTGGTGTTCTCTAAGCGTATCCATGACCTCCTTGAGATGTCTACCATGCTCTTCTTCATCCTTTGAGAAGATCAAAATATCATCCACGAAAACCACCATAAACTTGTTAAGAACTCCCGAAACACCCTACTCATCATATCTACAAAGTACGCGGGTGCATTCATTAACCCAAACGGCATGACGAGCCATTCAAAGAACCCATCTGGAGTCCTAAACGCAGTTTTATCAATGCTATCCTCAGCCACTCTGAGCTGATGGAATCCTATGGCTAGATCGAGTTGAGAGAAAACAGACGCTCCTACAAGCTGGTCAAAAAGATCATCGATTCTTGGTAGTGGGTGCCTACTTTTCTTTGTCAGCTTGTTTAACTCACGATAATCTATGCACAGACGAAGTGAACCATCCACCTTAGTAGTGAATACCACTGGAGCACCCCATTCAGAAATGCTTCGCCTTATGAAATTTTTCTCTGGCAACTCCTTGACTTGTTTACTGAGCTCTCTTCTTTCTCGCGGGGCCATGTGCCTAACGGGCAATGAAACCGGCTTGGCATTATCAACAAGATAAATTCGGAAGTCTATCTCGCGTTTAGGGGGTAACCCCTTCACCTCATCAAAGACATCAGGACATTCTCGAACCACCCTTACAGATTGCAAATTGTCGATGGACGAGTCAAGAGATTCAAGATAACATAACATGATCGGACCCTTAGGGTTATAAGAAATTTCAAGGGTATTACCAAGGCGAGTCGTGAGCCTCACTACCCTTTGTTCACAATCATGAATGGCTCCATAATTGGACAGCCAATCCATACCTAGGATCAAACCGTATCCCATAAATCCGAGAACATAAGCATTACATGTGAATTCTACGCTTAAGATAGAAATCCTCAAATCCACACACATCATAGATAAATGAGCGGAGCCCCCAATTGGATTTGAAACCGTAACGGGATCCTCAACTAGACTAGTACTTAGGTGCAGATTTTCAACAATATCAGAAGATATAAAAGTATGCGACGCGCCAGAGTCAAATAAGGTTCGAACAGGAAAGTCAGAAATGTAAACAAGGCTTTCTATGGAAATATTACTACCTCGGTCAAGAGCTGGAGTGGTGTTGAGAGCATGCAACTGCCCTCCAGAAGGTCCTGCTCGCTGGGTCTGCCCTTGCCCTTGCTTCTTAGGGCAATCCTGGTTGATGTGTCCAGTATCCCCACAATGAAAGCATTCACCCAACTTTCTCTTCTTCCTTTTACAGTGTTTAGCCAGATGTCCCGTAATACCACAAAAGTTGCACTTCCTTGTCTCACGTGGTTTGTTAGCATTGTTGTTGTTGCTCTTGTTGTTCTTGCTGCCTCCCTTCTTGAAGTCAACCTTCTTATTCTGAGTCTCATTAAGCTTAACCTCCTTCTTGCTATTCTTGTCTTCCTCATGAAGTAGAGCCATATCCACCAAGCTTTCAAAGGTCGCCCCCATGGGTATATGAGTTATGGCCAAACTGTGTAGTGGTTCGTTCAATCCTCGAGCAAAGCATACAACCTTTTTCTGGGCCGTGTTGACCAAGTCCAAAACGAACCGAGCAAGCTGGTTAAACCTATTCACGTACTCCCTAACAGACATGTCCCCTTGCTTAAGTGCTATGAACCTCTCCATCTGAAGGTTCTCTTCTGCTGATGATAAGAATTTAAGCCCAAACCTCTCTCTAAAGTCTGCCCAAGTCTCCACTGGCCTGGTAGCATTGGTGACTTCCCACCAAAATGCAGCTTCCTCTTTCATCAACCATGCTGCCAACTGAACTTTCCTATGATCCTCCACATCGAAGATAACAAACAAGTCTTCAGTCTCCTTTAGCCAGTTTCGTGCCTCAACGAAGGTTTCAGTTCCAACGAAGTTCTTGCCACCCATTGCTTTAAAGTCTTTGCATATTTTGGTAATGGCGGTACTAGGAGGAGGAGGAGGAGGAGGAACCGCGACCACTGGGGGAGGAGGAGGAGGAGGGATGTCTGCTGGGCCCGCGCCGTTGGGCCTAGCTTCTAAGTACCTTCGGAACCATCCAGGTACGGGTACTCCCTCAGGAAGGTTAAGGTCAGCCATGCTGAAAAACGAAAAGGAAAAGATTCAAACAGGAAACAAAGGAAAGTGCTAATGGCTTTTGGGGAATAGCCTTTTCTTAAAAATAAACTTTTCTTGAAAAATTCTTCTTTATAAATGGTTTTGAAAATAGTTTCATAAGATTTTTAAAACTTTTGCCCAGTCTGGTAACCTTCTGCTCTGATACCAAATGTAACACCCCACCTCTGCTAGGGTCACTCACAAAGGGAATGCACTAGTTTTGGTGGAGCATTATCTAGGTAAACATACACAGAGATATCACAAGATAGAACATAAATAAAGCAGCGGTAGAAATTAAAAAAACCAAATTTCATTACTTTCGTGGAAAGAGTCAAAACCTCATATATCCAAAGTGCAAATTATTCCATTACATCAAGTTCTAAATAAAGAAGCATAAACTTAAAATAACAATAGTAAATTATTCCCCAAAATAGCAGTAGTGCATCCATATCATAGCTCAAGACCATACCGTACATGAACTGTCAGAAAAGCAAGCTAGATCCAAGCTAAGAGCTAGAGTTTCCTCCCTGAGAACCTTGGGGGGGGGGGGAACGAAAGAAAAAGGGGCAAAAGGAAAAGGGTCAGTCGTAAAGACTGGTAAGTCCTAGTGACTTTCAGTATAAAAACTAGTAAAGGTAACATGACATGAGAAAACTGGAATTAAACATAAGGATGATAACAGGATAGGTATAATAACTAAGATGACAAGATAAGTCAAGTCTAACATCGCATATTCAAGATTTCGCTGCACCAACTGTACTAGTATTCTAACCCATTTCAAGTGTTAACCATGAAATGATCCCTTGGCCCAATATCATAAAATGACCCATTACGGGGTCCTATAGAACGATCTACTAATCGATCGGCTCCCTACAAGTTCTAGCTCGTCATGTGTCTGTGTCATACGGCCCTATCATGAAATGTAGTCACCTGTGCTAGGTCCACCATAGGTGTATCAAGTCCTAGGGTGCCAACCATCGACACGAATCAAGCACGCATAGTGTAAACCTACGGGTGCCCAATGCCTGCTTTTTCAACTCCGGACTACGTGCACGACCATAGTCCGCCTGAACCTACAATGGCGCACCAACTCAGCCGTCGTTCTGGTCGCTTACAATCAGCCCAGTAATCGTGCCCCACCCTGCCTAGTCCAGGGTATCGTGATACTCCTAAGTGGGTTATTGCTGAAAAGGACCGCGTAACTAGGGTTTCTAATGGGTTAAGTGTTGTCATTTAAATTCGTGACTTAACCCTATCCAATCATGTATCAAGTTGGTTAAGTGTGTTCAAGCGATTCATGACTTAACCCTGCCAAATCATGCATCAAGTTGGTTAAGTATATTCAAGTGGTTCATGACTTAACCCTATCTTGTGGCATTAATTCATTAATTCACCCTAACCTCTCACATTAGACTAGTGGTTGTGGTCACTGGATTCGCCGGGCGGTTCCTGGCAGATTTACACCAAAACCTAGTCTAACCTCGGGTTTTAAGCGCGATATGACCAACTACCTATATTGGATCTTATTTTTTGCAGTTATTGGATTCGCCGGGCGGTTCCGGGCAGATTTATACTGCAAACTCAATCCAACCTCGAGTTGGTCATGTTCAAGTTTATCTAAGTGTCATGTCCATGTTCAATCTTTCAAGTATAATTTCATGTTAAGTTTTCATGTCATGTTTCATGTCAAATCATGTCAAGTTCATAGCCAATTCAGGTTTGCCTAAACTACCCAAAACGTATTCCCATCGCACGTGAGTTCGAATCGATACAATTAGATCTAATAAGGGAATAACATAAAAAGAACGGGCATAAGGTGGCAAAGGTGATTACAAGTCAAGCATGGTACAATTTGAGATAAATGATCACAACAATTTTGGCATATGAAATAGTGGTCTCAAATATCAAATCTAGCAAAATAGAGTGATGGTCAGGGTGACAGTTGATACGAGATAATAACCCCAAACTTGTGAATAACAACTAATTCAACATTATAGGTATGTTAACATCATGGAAATGAGAGGTTTTAGGTTTACAACATGTATAGTCCCCAAATCAATTTCATAGCAATTTTCCCAAAAGTCAAGATTCAAAGTGAACGGTACTAGGTTCAAGGTGGGCAATAATAGATCCAATATGAACAATAATAGATCCAAGGTGAACAAAAGTAGATCAAAATATACAATGATAGATTCAAGATATACAATGATAGATCCAAGATAATCGTCACTTAGGTTCAATTACAATTTACAACATGTCCATATTAAGTTTAAAGTTTAGATCTAAAAGTAACTAGGGCTTACAGATCGTGGTTTGAGAATTAGAGAATAAAAGAGGCGATGTAGAATATCTACAAATCCCCCAAATCAGCAAATTCTCTAAACGTAGTCTCGACGTAGAAGAAGAAGTCCCTTTCTCTAACTTTTCAACTAGAATTTGAGCAGCATAAGGCCAGAGAGAAAATGTGTAGAGAGAAGGGGGCTAGGCGGTTGTTTATATATGTTCAGGCCAACGAATTTAGACTGAAATCGAACCAGAAACATCAGAATGAATTCTGGCCCAAAAATGGGTTCGGGGTACCAGGTCGACCCCCAGGTCGACACTATGGTCGACCTGGTCCTGGGTAGGTCGACTACATGGTCGACCACCCAGTCGACCTGGTCCTGGGTGGTAAATTTCCCGCCTAGTCTGTTCTGGTTTTGAATTCGAAATTTGAATTCGAATTCGAGCTGTTTTAAACTCTGAAAATTTCTGAAACTTTGGAGGGCCGTAACTTGGTCATACGGACTCCAATTTTCGAAAACTCGGACTCGTTTCCAAGCAGAATTTCAAGACGGATGTAATGGCGCATCCCATTGCCCTTGGTTCTTATTTTAAAAATTAATTCTGCCATGATTTATAGTTATCACACGTTACAAAAATACGGGTTGTTACAAGCTCCAAGCAGAAGGAAAGAAGAATCCTGATCAAGCTTTAGTATTCCCACCGTGAGAAACCCCCGGGGGAGGGGGGAGGAAGAGAAAGAAGAGGAAACAAAATGGGTCAGACATAAAGTCTGGCGAGTACAGTTACTTTTAGCATATAAATAAGTAAAAGCACCATGATATGAATATAACTTGGAGAGAGATAACAATGTCATAAGGCAGGTATAACAAGGTAAACAGGATTAACAGAACAGAACATGCATTGCGCTTCTCCAATATTTTTCTCCACACTAATACTAGTATAACAAGAACAAGATGATCCCAACAAGTACAAGATGGTAGACTTAGGTGTACTTCTAGTGAGAGGTTTTACCCCATAAATAATAGGTAGCCTAATAGAACTGATAGGTGTTAACCCTCAACGACAATAACGGGCTTCTAAACAAGCAAGACTAGATGCACCCTACTTACTACCTCCAATCGACCGGCTCCCTAACTCATAGATACCCTGTGTTGGCCCTACAGTAGGATGTATCACTTCCTAAAGTGGAAACCCTTTTGTTTACAAGATGTGGACAAACCATATCTACAGATGTCACATCGTCTTATTTTCCCTAACAATTGGACCTATGCACGCACATGACTCCATTGGAACACACCATCAGCACCTTCACTCAAGTGACCTCTTATAATTAGCTCAGTAAGCATGCCCATACCCCGACTGTGACACCCCACGTCCATTAATGTCATTCATTATGAGAATGCACTAAGTTTCGTGAAGCGTTATATGTAAACAGAAACAGAAACATTACAAGACAGATATAAAATAGCAGTGGAATTTTAAAAACTTTATTGATCATAAAGCATAACATCGTGGTTCAAAACATCATAAGTCTGAAAATACATAAACCCAGTACATCATCTTAAAATTTCTGCCTTGTACTTAAAATATCATAGTACAATAATAAAAGAAGCATAATTCCCCAAATAAAAACATAGCCATAGTAGAAAAGATAAGAGCTCGAGCAATACATCTAAGCAGCTCCAAGCAGAATCCTGATCAAGCTTTAGTATTCCCACCCTGAGAACCTTGGGGGGGGGACGGAAGAGAAAGAAGAGGAAACAAAATGGGTCAGACATAAAGTCTGGCGAGTCCAGTTACATTTAGCATATAAATATGTAAAAGTACCATGATAGGCATATAAAGTGGATAAGAGAGATAACATCATATAAGGCAAGTATAACAAGGTAACTAAGACAAACATCTTAGAGTATACTATGCTTCCATAATGATTTCTCTTTCTCTGCACCAATACTAGTGTCTTATTAACAAGATGATCCCTAACAAGTATAAGATGGTAGACTTAGGTGTACTTCCAGTGAGAGGTTTGCACCCCATACAATCAATAGACAACCCAACATACCGAAGTTACCCCTAAGGGTATTAACGCGCTCCCCAACATAGCAGAGTTTAAATGTACCCTAATTACTACCCTAATTGATTGACTCCCTACTCCGTAGATACACTGTGTTGGCCCTACAGTAGGATGTATCACTTCCTAAAGTGGCAACCCTTGATTTTTCAGGATGTGCACAACCATATCTACAAGTGTCACGACGTCTTATCCTCCTCTGTCCGGACCATGCATGCACATGACATGGTCGGTACGCCGCCCACACCATCCCCCACTTTTGGATCTCTTACAATCAGCCCAGTAAGCGTGCCCCACTCCGACCTAGTTCGGAGTACTCGTTTGATACCTATATATGGGTTACTGATTGAAACGGGTCCCACACACAAGATGATACAAGATTCCCCCTATGCTTGCATCCCCACTAGATTTTCCACAAGTTATGCCATACCAGAGTAAAAGATTGCATAACACTACAGGTTAAGTTTGTGGGCCTATATATACAAATATTACCCACCCACCTAAGATTTACTTAACCCACCCACTATTTCGAACAAGTTTACTTAACCCCTACTCGAGTTATATGTTCATACAATCCCTATGGATTCAACTAGTTTAAGTATTCCAATTCATTACCATATTCATTTATGGTTATAATGTGCTAGACCTCCCACATTAAGCCTACTACTTGTGGATGCTGGATATGTCGGTCGGTTCTGGGCAGACTTCTTCCACAAGTCGGACTTAACCTCGTGTCTTAGCACGTCTCGTGTTTATGCACTTAGACCCCTGATATTAGATTCACCACTTGTGGTCGCTGGATATGCCGACAGTTCCGTGCAGATTTTCACCACAAATGTAATCTAACCTCGTGTCTAAGCACGGTTACAGTTTCTAATTACTGTAATTCTAGGCATTTCAATTATTAGCCAATTATTCCTATGTCATTATAGGTTTTCATTCCCCTTTCCCAAGTTATGTTCATAATGAACCATATACCCCAAATTAAGGTCTTTAATTACAAGCTGATTTATGTCCCCAAATTCATGTTTATATATTTCATTCAAGTTATGCCCAAATTTCCAACTACAATTTATGCCCCAATTTAACGTTTTTCCCTCGTTCCCAACATAACGCGTTCGCATATTTCAGCGGCATGCCTAGGCTCGAAGGTAGCTTGGCTATAAAAATAAAAGGGAAAAGATGAAGGGAAGAGGACATAAATGATCATACTAACAAGATCAACAAATAATGGCATAAATAGACATAAACATATAGCGGCATAATGATAAGACATGCATATAGGAACAGATCTGATGAACATGTGACAATAGAACTAATTCTAACATAATTGGGACATCATAAACAGGCATGATGAGATCTGGGTAATAAATTCGATCAACTAATAATGGAAGATCTGACATGATAAATAGGAATAGGCTTAGATCTATTTCAGAGTAATGTCAGAATAAGTTAGATACACAGGTTATAGTAGATCTGATATGATTCAAATAGTCACAAGCATAGATCCAAGTTGCAGTCATGTCAAGATTTACTTTTTAAATATTTAAATCTAAAATTAACGTAGATTCACAGTGATTGGATCTAGAAAAATAGAAGAAAGGATTGTGATGTTGAATCACAGATCTCTAAACTCTAGTTGATTGCTGAAGAAGAAAAGACTTGATTTAATCTGGGCAGAGGCAGCATCTAATTCTCCATTATTTTAGGTGTGGAGAAACAAGAGAAATGGGGTCTTATTTATAGCCTAAAGTCAATGAACCAGGTCAAGAAAGGAGTCCACATTCAGCCAGAAGAAACTGCCCATATCTGCCGTAGGGGGTTCGACCCCCCCTTTATGGGGTCGACACCACTGGGCGGGATTTTTCTCGCTCCCCTAAATTATGCGATTTTGAACTATTTTGAATTTTCGGGACCACTTATATATATACATATATATATATTCTTATACATACACAAACTTCAAACCTTGATAGCTTCTTTATACGGTGTCCGTTTTACGCAAACAAGGCACCTATTTTGACCAGAATTCCAAGATGAACGCAATGGCGTAGTCCGTTTCACTTAATTCTGGATATTAAATTAATTATTCTTTAATTTATCATCTTTATTCTCATTAAATTTACGGGGTGTTACATCCTTCCCTACTCAAAGGACTTCATCCCCGAAATGTCTAAGTTAAGATGAATGTATATCCTACCATCCATCACCCATCTACTCATCCACCAATCACGAGCATCCATTGTCCTTAAAGGCTTCTAATGCTTATATGAACGTATGCAAAGGTGTGTGTGTGTGTCCTTATACTAATGCAAAAGATCAGACGGTCTACTAATTCATTCGACCTCCTTATTGCAATGTATGTTAGTGCCATGTATTCAACATGTATGCAAATAATCCTATTATAACATGTAAGTTCTATATGCGTGCACAATCATCCATCCAAATGCAGCATCCATATGATGATACACCCACTTTCATCCATTAAAAGAAGAAAAATGCACATACATTCATATGCAGTATGAGAGTGATTGAGCTGATCTAGTGCCTAATATGTGTGTATATGCATCCTCAAGAAGCCACTAGCAAACACTTGCATCCATCAAACATAATATGTCTCAAAACATATGTTTATATCCATGGGATTCCTACCTAAAGGTCGAAGTTTCGATCAATAGGATATACTTTAAATGATAGAAACAAGCATAAACAAAAGCTTTGGAAAGAAAGTTAAGAACATACCCTCGAAAAGAAAAGGGTACGAAGCGTGAATCTTGTCTTCGGTCTCCCAGGTTTCATCCTTCGGTTATCTCCCCACTGAACTTTCATCAACTTGACTTCTCAGTTGTGTAACTTCTGATCCAAGAATACGGGTAGGAACTCGCCTAACTGTCGCCTCCCATTCCACTTCTACTTCTTCCAATATACTCGGCTCAACTACTTCTGCGGTATCATGTAAGCACTTCCGCAAATGAGAAACGTGGAAAACATCATGAACACCAGATAGTCTTTCTGGTAGCTTTACTCTATAGGCCATTTGGCCAATTCTTTCTGTTATGGGAAAGGGCCCTATGAATCTTGGTGCCAATTTCCCAATAGATCGAAACCGAACCACATTCCTTAAAGGTGACACCTTAATGAAAACTATGTCTCCCACCTCAAACTCAATGTAAGTCCTTCTCTTGTCTGCATATGACTTTTGCCTATCGTGAGCTGTTTTCATCCGCCGTCTAATGAGATCAACCTTTTCGGACGTTTCGCTAACCATATCTGGTCCATGTAATAGTCTTTCTGTAGGCTCCCGCCAACAAGTCGGTGATCTATAGGGTCGTCCATATAACGCTTCGAAGGGTGCCATGCTAATACTAGCTTGATAACTATTTTTGTAGGCGAAATCTAGTAAAGCAAGATGCTCTTCCCAAGTCCCTTCGAAGTCTAGGATGCACAGCCTTAGAAGATCCTTAAGAACTCTATTCACCCTTTCTGTCTGTCCATCGGTCTGTGGGTGATAAGCAATGCTCAAATACAATTGTGTACCTAATGCTTCTTGCAAGCTCCTCCAAAATTTACTAGTGAAAATGGGGTCACGATCACTTACGATACTGGACATTACTCCATGAAGACGGACTATCTCATGAATGTAAACTGTTGCCGACCATGATGTCATCCTCTTGCTCTTAACTAGAATGAAATGAGCGCTCTTAGTAAGTCTATCTACTACAAGCCAAATATTGGTGTTGCCTTTCTTTGATCTAGGCAAACCATCTATAAAATTAATAGAGACGCTCTCCTACTTCCACTGTGGAACCTCCAAAGGAAGAAGTAAACCGCTGGCCTTCTTTTGCTCAGCCTTGAATTGCTGGCATATCAAATATTGTTAAACAAACTCTGCCACATTTTTCTTCATCCCAGCCCAAAAGAAAACCCTTTTCATGTCTCTATACATCTTATCGCCTCCTAGATGAATAATCATCTTAGAATGATGGGCTTCTTCTAGGAATGTCTTTAACAAACTTTCGATTTGGGGAACACAAAGCCGTCCATCTCGTCTCAACCACGCTCTATCGTCTATCGAATATCTATTGAGGTGACTAGAAGTATCCCCTTTACTGAGCCTATCCAAGATGTCTGTAATCTATGGATCCTCTCGTTGCAAAGCTCTTATCTGATCCATCAGGTCGTATCTCTAGTGATGCAAACAAACCAGGCCAAAACTCGGTGGAGGGTCTAAAGTTAAAAGTCGATATAAACTCCAAGCTTTTCCTCTCCACAAACAGAGGACTTAAGGCCATCCTCTGCTTACTTAGTGCGTCTGACACTACATTACCCTTGCTAGGGGTATAAGCAATCTCGAAATCATAAGATTATAGGAAATCCATCCACCTTTGTTGCCTTAAATTAAGATCCTTCTGTGAGAACAAGTACTTGAGAGATTTGTGATCGGTGTACAACTCGAACTTCTCCCCAAGCAAATAATGACACCACGTCTTACGTGCAAATACTATGGCAGCTAGCTCTAAGTCATGGGTAGGGTAGTTCTTCTCATGAACTCTTAGCTATCTACCTCCATAACATAATAAGTTTCCCTTTTGCATCAGAGCCGCTCCAAGCCCTGTACCACATGCATCAGTGTATACTGTAAACACTTTGCTTCCATCAGGCAAGGTAAAGACTGGGGTTGTTGTCAGAGCCCTCTTCAAACATTGGAAAGAAATATCACAATCCATATCCCATGAAAACATTAAATTCTTCTTTGTCTACCTGGTGAGTGGGGCTGATATCTTTGCGAAGTCCTTAATGAACTTCGTATAATAGCCTTCCAATCCAAGAAAGCTTCTCATCTCTGTTGCTTTCTTTGGGATTTGCCAAACTTGAACTGCAACTACCTTTGCAGTATCTACTGCTATCCCATCTTTAGTGACCACATGCCCTAGAAATCTCACCTCTTTTATCCAAAAATGACATTTGGAGAACTTTGCCTTAAGCTGATGCGCATGGAGAGTTTTCAAAACCTCTCTCAAATGTTGGGCATGCTTTTCCTCGCTCTTCGAGAAGATCAAGATGTCATCAACAAAGACTACAACAATTTAGGAACTCCCGAAACACCCTACTCATCAGATCAATAAAATAGGCGGGTGCATTCGTCAACCCAAAAGGCATAACGAGCCATTCAAAGAAACCATCTGGAGTCCTAAAAGCGGTCTTGTTTATACTGTCCTCGGCCACCCTCAACTGATGAAACCCCATGGCCAAGTCTAATTGAGTGAATACTGATGCACCATTAAGTTGGTCAAACAGAACATCTATCCTTGGGAGTGGGTGCATGTTCTTCTTTGTGAGTTTATTCAACTCCCTATAGTCCACACGTAAGCGAGCCGAACCATCCTCCTTAGTTGGGAATACCGCCGGAGCACCCCATTCAGATATGCTTCGCCTAATAAACCCTTTCTCAAGTAGCTCCCCTACTTGCTTGCTGAGCTCCCTTCTTTCTCTTGGAGCCCTATGGCTTACAGGTAATGCAACTAGCTTTGCATTGTCCACCAAGTATATATGAAATTCAATCTCGGGCCTTGGAGGTAAGCCCCAAACCTCCTCAAAAACATTAGGATACTCATGGACTACTTGTACGAATCACAGATCATCGATAGATGCATCGAGTGACTCTACGAAACTAAGCATGACAGACCACTTATGGTCACAAGAAATCTCGAGGGTCCTCCCATGGCAAGTCAAAATTCTACCGACCCTCCTCTCACAATCCAGAATGGCACCATACATAGCTAACCAATCCATACCTAGAATCTAACCATAGCCCATAAAACTGAGCATATATGCATTGCACCCAAATTAGACGCCTAAAACAGAGGTTCTCAAACCCCGACAAATCATGGACAAATGAGCCGAACCACAAATGGGGTTTGAGACAACAGTGGGCTCCACTACAATACTAGTATTAAGGTGTAGAGACTCAACCACAGAATCAGATATAAATGAATGCGAAGCACCAGAATCAAAAAGAGTTATGATAGGATGACTAGAAAGAGAAATCAAACCTTCAACGGAAACTTTCCTACCTCGATCTGGAGCATTGATCGCGAGAGCATGCACTTTAACCTAGAAACTCCTACCCTTTGACCTTGTCCTTGCTTCTTCGGGCACTCCTTAGAAAAGTGTCTGACCTCTCCACAACCGAAGCAAACATGCTTCCTTCTTTTGTAGTCCTTGATCAAATGACCCTCATGTCCACAATTGTGGGACTTCCTCTTATCCTTAGCCTTATCATTCTTTCCGCCTTTCTTTTGTTGTTGCTGATGTTGTTGTCCCTTCTTGGGCCATACTTTCTTGTTATGTGTATCCTCAAACTTAACTTCTTTCTTTTCACCTTTATCTTCCTCGTGCATCAAGGCCTTATCAACAAAACTTTTAAAAGTTTCTCCCATTGGAATATGAGACATAGCTAACCCATGGAGGGGTTCATTCAGTCCTTTAGCAAACCACAAAGCTTTCTTATGCATAGTATCCACTAGCTCCAACCCAGATCTTACTAATTGGTTGAATTTGTTAACATATTCTTTAACAGTTATGCCTCCTTGCTTGAGTGCCAGAATACTTTCCATTTGCATGCTTTTCTCAGCTTGAGAAAGAAACTTCATTTCGAACCTCTGTCTAAAATTATCCTAAGTATCCACTTGACACCATGCTTGCGTCACTTCCCACCAAAACGAAGCTTCATCTTTCAGTAGCCAGGCGGCTAACTGAATCTTTCTACGATCATCCACTTCGAAAATTCCAAACAGGTCCTCCGTCTCTTTTGGTCAGTTCCTTACCTCTACGAATATCTTAGTTCCACGGAATGGCTTTCCTCCCATAGCACAGAAATCTTTGTAGGTCTTAGAGAAATTATCTACAGGCGGAGGAGGAGGAACTACGGGTGCAGCTGGGGGTGGAACGTCTGCTTGACCACCGGCAAGCGACGTGGCCTCAAGATACCGACAGAACCAGCCTGGTATCGTAACGCCCTCAGGAATGTTAGGTTCCCCAGACATGCTGAAATGAAAAGGAAAGGGATTCAGACAAAGGATCGAAAGATATTACATATGGCTTTGGGGAATATGTTTTTCTAAACAAAATTTTCTCTTGAAAATGCTTTCTTTTAAAATAATTTTCAAAAACTTTTATCTAATTTGGTAGCCTTCGGCTCTGATACCAAGTGTGACACCCCACGTCCGTTAATGTCACTTATTAAGAGAATGCATTAAGTTTCGTGAAGCGTTATAGGTAAACAGAAACAAAAACACTACAAGACAGATATAAAATAGCAGCAGAATTTTAAAAACTTATTAATCATAAAGCATAACATTGTAGTTCAAAACATCATAAGTCCGAAAATACATAAACCCAGTACGTCATCTTAAAATTTCTGTCTTGTAGTTAAAACATCATAGTACAATAATAAAAGAAGCATAATTCCCCAAATAAAAACATAGCCATAGTAGAAAAGATAAGAGCTCGAGCAATACATCTAAGCAGCTCCAAGCAGAATCATGATCAAGCTTTAGTATTCCCACCCTGAGAGCTTGGGAGGAGGGGGAACGGAAGAGAAAGAAGAGGAAACAAAATGGATCAGACTTAAAGTCTAGTGTGTCCGGTTACATTTAGCATATAAATACGTAAAAGTACCATGATAGGCATATAAAGTGGATAAGAGAGATAACATCATATAAGGCAAGTATAACAAGGTAACCAAGACAAACATCTTAGAGTATACTATGCTTCTCTAATGATTTCTCTTTCTCTGCACCAATACTAGTGTCTTATTAATAAGGTGATCCCCAATAAGCATAAGATGGTAGACTTAGGTGTACTTTTTGTGAGAGGTTTGCACCCCATACAACCAACAAACATCCCAACATACCGGAGTTAGCCTTAAGGGTATTTACGGGCTCCGCAACATACCGAAGTCTAAATGTACCCTAATTACTACCCTAATCGATCGGCTCTCTACTCCGTAGATACCCTATGCTGGCCCCACATAGGATGTATCACTTCCTAAAGTGGCAACCCTTCGTTTTCAAGATGTGCACAACCATATCTACAACTATCATGGCGTCTTTTCATCCTCAGTCCGAACCATGCACGCACATGACCCGGTCAGTACGCGTCGCCCACACCGTCTCCCACTTTTGGATCTCTTATAATAAGCCCTGTAAGCGTGCCCTAACTTCAACCTAGTTTGGAGTACTCGTTTGACACCTATATATGGGTTACTGACTTAGTCGGGTCCCACAGACGAGATGATACAAGCTTCCCCCTACGCTTGCATCCCCACTAGATTTTCCATAGGTTATGCCATACGAGAGTAAAAGATTGCATAACCCCGCAGGTTAAGTTTGTGGGTCTATATATACAAATATTACCCACCAACCCATGATTTACTTGACCCACCCACTGTTTCAAACAAGTTTACTTAACCCCTACTCGAGTTATAAGTTCATACAGTCCATATGGATTCAACTAGGTTAAGTATTCCAATTCATTACTATATTCATTTATGGTTATTATGTGCAAGACCTCTCACATTAAGCCTACCACTTGTGGATGCTGGATATGCCGGTCAGTTCCGGGCAGACTTCTTCCACAAGTCAGACTTAACCTCATATCTTAGCACGTCTCGTGTTTATGCACTTAGACCCCTCACATTAGATTCACCACTTGTGGTTGCTGGATATGTCGGGCGGTTCCGGGCAGACTTTCACCACAAGTGTAATCTAACATTGTGTCTAAGAGCAGTTACAGTTTCTAATTACTGTAATTCTAGGCATTTCAATTATTAACCAATTATTCCTATGTCATTATAGGTTTACATGCCCCTTTCCCAAGTTATGTTCATAATGAACCATATAACCCAAATTAAGGTCTTTAATCACAAGTTGACTTATTTCCCCAAATTCATGTTCATATATTTCATTCAAGTTATGCCCAAATTTCCAAATACAATTTATGCCCCAATTTAATGTTTTCCCCTCGTTCCCGATTTAACACGTTCGCATATTTCAACGGCATGTGCAATACCCCACGTCCGTTAGTGTCACTCACAAAGGGAATGCACTAAGTTCTGTGGAGCATTTAGGGTAAAAGATGCAGATAAATTACAAGACAGACAGAAATTAAACAGCGGAAAATAAAACTTTGCTTTATTGATAAAATAGTTTGTAAAATGGTTTCTTTACAATCTCTGAGTATCATCTGTCTTACACAATAAAGAAGCATAAAAAAAACAGCATTTATATTCCCCGATTTTAGCAAGAGGCAGCCATAGCATCTGAAAAGAGAATCCAAGCAAACTTCGACAAATCTTCAAGCTGGGAAAGAGTGGCAGTCCAACTTAACCTGAGCTAAACTATTCCCTCCTTTACTACCTGGGGGGGGGCGGAACGGAAGAAAAGAAGACGAAAGAAAAACAGAGTCAGACATAAAGCCTGAGTAAGTTCAGTAACTTCTAGCATGTGAACATGGAAAAACAAAACGACATGAATTAACTGAATACAAGATTACACCATGACGATAGGGTCAACAAGATTAGACAAGGTAGTCACAAGATATGCTAAGATAAACTGGATACGCTCTAATACTTTTGCCGCTTTGCTATTTCCTTGTTATACTGGTTTCTATATCTCTGCACCACCTAACTAGTGTTCCAACTAGTAACGATAATGTGATCCCAACTCCTGTAGTTTCCATTGCCTTCAGGCATACATTTATTATTTATTACCTAGATCTAATCTAGGGTTTTCTATCAAGTGCTTTCAAGATTTAACTAGAGTTTTACGCTATCTGCTGAACGCTTTTTGAGTTCAGGGTTTATGCCACCTAGTCCAACTAGGGATTATGCTACCTGACGAACGACGCCCCCAAGTCTAGGACACACTACCTAGAGTGGTATATGTTCCTAGGCTTCCCCACGCATGTATCGCGAATCGTTATCGCTTGTCTAGATGCACATGTCCTGTAATGTGCGGTCCGAGTCCTGTGACAGGGCAAATCAAGGAATACAGAACTCGGTCGGAAGCTTTCAGATATCAGTCGATGCAGATGCTAAGGTCTGTTTTTATTCCAGTGGCTATGATCCCACTTGACCCCTCCCTCAACTAATGAAAGGCACACCTTGTAAAATGAGAACTATACGCCGGCCCCCGGTGCCCCACTATCCTATGGCCATCCGCAACCATAACTAGATAGCAAGTATATGGTCTTTTGGAGTTCTCCGCTTTTCCGCTTCACGTATCTCGATTGACTCAAGATGGATGGTAGACGACGAGTCGCTATCACAGGGCTACCGTTTGCTCGCCGAATCATGCCGGTCCATCCTAGTCTTTAGGTTGCCATGTATTGCAACCAAGGCATACTCCTGGTTCTTCTACGTAGACCTTAACCTCTGTGGGCCCAGGCGGATCATCTGCAGCCTCACAGAGGGATACCAAGAGTACCCTCACGTCCCCTCGAAGCCTCGGGCTTCGTAACCCAATTCGTTGGAGCCTTCTTTTTAATCAGACGGACGTTCGCTCCTCCTCGTGTTATACTAAGAATTACTACTTAGTTTTGTCAACTAAGGTTTACCACTTAGTTTCCAGAATCGTTGTTTTCTTAACTAAGGCTTACTACTTAGTTCTCTTTCCCGTCAATTTGGATTGGTTAAGTGTCATTAGTCACTTCAAGCTAACTTAACCCCCTTCATTTATCCTGTTAAACTGGTTAAGTGTTATCAGTAATTCATGTTGACTTAACCTGACCACAAACCAAGTTATATTGGTCTTAACCCTACCCATTATCCTGTATTGGTTAAGTGTTCAAGTTTACTTAATCCTACGGTCTAGCCCAGCTAACATATCAAATTGGCTAAGTGTATTAACTTTACTTAACCCCACCTTCTTAGTCTAGTTAACATGTTAATTTGGCTAAGTGTTTTCTTAGTTACTTAACCCCTACAAATCTTGTCTTGCTACCTTAAGTTTGGTTAAGTGTCTCTATGGACTTAGCCCTCCCATCCTAGCTTAACTGTGTTGAGTTGGTTAAGTGTTCCTATGGACTTTACCCTCTTATTCTAGCTCAACTGTATTAAGTGTCAGTCTGAACCTGTCCCCACCCATCAGTTTAGTTATCATGTTGAACTGGTTAAGTGTCTTAGTTAACTTAACCCTACCATTCTTGTTCTAGCTTTAACTAAATAGATTAAAGCCGCAACCACTCACATTAGACAGATATTGTTGCGAATACTGGATGTGCCGGTTGGTTCCAGGCAGGTTTACATCGCAACTCAGTCTAACCTCGGGTTAGGCATATTCGTGTTTTCTAAGTTCAAAGGGTTTTGATTAATTTTCAAATCAGGTTTTGAAAGTAACCACCCCGTCCGTCGGATCAGTTAGGGATAGCCAGGGAGAGCAGGAAACTTGTATTTTCCAAACCCAAGCCTAGACACTATCCTCTCTGTCACCCTAGAACTTTCTGGTGTTTCGTTAAAAGAGATGTCGTTAATAAATCTTTAATTTTCTAAATTTACCTTTCTCATTTAGGACAAATTCTATAAGTAAATTATTCCTAATTTACTTATTTCCCAATTACTCTTTTAATGTAATCTGTCTACATTTATTTCTATGGCCCATTTTCCCCTCTATATCATATTTATGCTTTTTGGTATGTAAACTATACCAAATTAAGTGTCACTAACCATGATTTTGCTAAACCTGACAGTTATTCCCAATTATGGCCAATTTCACATTAATGCCAATATACTTACCGTGCCAAATTAGCTAATCCAATTCCGATTCAACATTCTAATTCACGTCAAACTAGACTTATTACTCTAGTTCACTATTCATGTAAATGCTAGATTTACACGTCAATACTAGGTTCAAATTACACATCTTATAATTTATGTCAAATTTATCCAATTTGCATTCCTATGAACATGCCATAATACATGTTCCCAATTTATGCCAATTTTCAAGTTAGACTACGTTTTTAGTAAATTTCATGTTTTGCCCAAACCGCATTCCCATCGTTCGTATAATCGTGATTCAGTCTAGATTATAAATAAAGCTAGGTTCGTAGAAAATAGGGAATGAACCAAAGATGCTATGCAACAGATAGACATACTAACTGGCATAAAGAGGGTTGAACAACGACGTCGGTTCAAGAACATGGGTAGACCTAACTTAATAGGTAAATTCCCAAGGTCTAAAACCAAAGAAAACCAAGAATAGACAGAATAGAGACGTAGGTTCAAGAACATGGGTAGACCTAACTTAATCGGTAAATTACCAAGGTCTAAAACCAACGAAAACCAAGGATAGACAGAATAGAAAGACCAGGTTTAGACCCAATTTCACAGCAACACTTTCCTAGTCAGAAATCATAGGTGTTTAGTCACAGTTGTCCTTGTTATGTCATAGGCAATAGTTTATGTTTCCAAATCAAAAGCATAAGCTTAGTCAAGGAAATAATTCTCATAGTCACAGTCACAGTCATAGGCAATGTCCATAGTCATAGGCAATGTTCATAGTCATAGGCAACGTTCATAGTCATAGGCAACGTTCATAGTCAAAGAGGCATATGGTACTAAGGTCCATAGTTTCATAGTCACAGTCTTATTTGTCCTTGAATCATAACAGTTCTTGATTAGGTCCAAGAATATAGGCACTGATTCGAATAGAGAGAGAGAGATTTGGCATATTCTTTTATTCCTTTAATTTCATGTCACGAACAAAGAAAAACGTTCAAATCTAAAAATAACTGAATTACAGAGATTTAGATTTGAAAAGAAAGATGGTGTTGCTATGATTCGTGCGACGTTAGCCTTTGATCCTTATCTTGAAGCTTTAATCTTGATTCGAATCTCTTCTTGAAAGTCTTTGAGCAGCATCTCCTCGTCTTGATTTATTTTATATATATTATTTTATTTATTATTTATTTTAAGTGGAGGAGAAGAAGCCATGTTTACTCAGAATCTTTGCAGCATAAGGGTAGAGAAGAATTGTGAATAGAGGAGGAGACTAGTGCTGTTTATATAGTTGCTCAAGACCTTATCGTACACGCAGCGCTGAGTCAGCATTGAACCTAGTTAAGAAAATAGTCCAGGTTCGCAAATGAATCTAGCCAAATCTTATCGTACATGCAGTGTTAAGTCATCATTGGGTCCCACAAGCTGTTTTGGCGCAGAAATTTGAATTTCGAATGTTTGAATTGTTTTGGCGTAGAAATTTGATTTTCGAACTTTTGAATTTCTGGAATTTATTTAACTGACTTATTCACACGAAATATTCTTATATGTATACAATTCCTTTAACGACCATTTTACGTATATATATATATATATACGCACAACTTTCATTTTATTTTCAAAATTCAAATGATGTTGCACCGTTATTTAATTCTTGCCATATTTCATTTACTATAGCCTTATCTTAAATTTTTTCTTTCGTATACATATATTTCTGTATATATATATATATATATTCTCATGTATATACATATATTTTCTTTATTTCCTTATATGTACGTTCTTATCCTTTCAAATTTTGAATTTGTATATGTACATATATTTGCATGTTCAGTTGGCCCTCTTTAAAACAGAGATAAAATTATGCTGTCGCCGGGGTTCGAACCCCCGACCTCCATGTTACAAATCCAATGCCTTAACCAACTAAGCTACAAAGTCTTTTGTTAATAAGTCTTAGAAAAATGATAATTATTGTTCTTTCCTTACTTCTCTTTTTCATGTTAGTTACAATACTTAAATTAAATCAATGCATGAATCTTTTTCTTTTAATGTTAATGCATTATGTTTGCAAATCAGTGCATGCAACATATTTACATCGCATGCAACCAATCCTTTCTTTCTTTCATATATTAATTAATTTTCATTATACATCACCATATTAATCCTATCTGCGGATAAATATACATTTTTAATTACATTAAAAATACGGGGTGTTACATTCTCCCACCCTTAAAGGATTTTGTCGCCGAAATCTTCAAGTTAGGAAGAATGTGTCCTACCATCCAATCACCCATCTACTCAACCATTCACTCACAGGCATTCATTTTCCTTAAAATATTTCTAATGCTTTCATGTTTATATGCATAGTGGGTGTATATGTCTTTATCTAATGCAAAATCATGCGGTCTACTGATTCTGTTGACCTCCTTAATGTAAATCATGTCAGTGCCATGCGTCCAATCATGTATGCAAGCATCCCTAGTTATGTAAATACTACATGCGTGCACAGCCATTCATCCATATGCATCATCCATATGATCACATATCAAGTTCAACTTACAAACAAATACATATCTGTAAATGCAAGATGAAAGCGTCCGAACTTGGTTTAGTGCCTAATACGTATGCATATGCATCCACGAGCAACCATTAGCAACCACTTGCAACCACCAACCATAACATGTTTCAAACACATGTTTACATCCATTGGCTTCTACCTAAGGATCGAAGATACGACCTAGGTGATATACTTCGGAAAGAGAGAAACAATTATGCATAAAGCTCCTACACAAAGAAATCAAGGATGCACCCTTAAGAAAAAGGTTATGACGCTAGTATCTAGCCTTCTTGAGCTTTACTCCACTGTATCTTAACTAATTTAACTTCATGATTGTGAAGTTTCTGACCTCCAATTCCAAAATAAACAGATGTCAATCACGGTACCAAGTATATGTACTAAGATGATTAGAGGTCTCCCTCTTATCCGCTATGCCATAACTATAGAGGTCGAAAGGTTACTACGTGCTTTTTAGAGTACCTGCCACAACTATTCCTCTCTCACGCAAACCATCCTAGTCGAACTCGACATTCCTCAAGTACAAGCCCTAAAGGCCTAAACCAATATCAGACAAACACCCAAGGAATATCTCCTCCGAATTTAGACGATCCTCGTGAGATGATATAAGCAAACTCGATAGCTATCCTCAAATCCCTACTAACCAAAAATAAACTGGTCGGACCACCAAATGGGATTTGAGACTCTAGTGGGATCTTTCTACTATACAAGTACTATGGTGCAGAGACTCAACTGTGGAAGTGGATATGGACAAATGCGAAGCGCTAAAACCAAAGGAAATAGTACGAACAGCAAAACTAGACTCTTCCAACAGAACTTTACAACCTTTCTCCTAGGTACGCTTAGAGGTGAAAGTATGTACTTGCCCTTCTAAAAATCTTGTTCCTCGTTCTTGCCCTTGTCCTTAATTATATGCCCTATTATACCCTAGTAAAGATACTTCCTCTTGTCTTAGATTTTATAATTCCTCATCCTTGGGTTATGCTCCTTAGCCAAACTCCTCATCCTCTTCCGTGTGTAATCATGTTGACAAATCTCTCGAAAGCTGCCTCCATCGTACAGAATCCCCTACAAAGCTTGAAAGAAAACTGGCCGCAGGTGAAACTACTACGGCTATAGATGGAAGTCGGGCACTACTTTGCCCTTCGATGAGGTTACCTCCCAGAAAGCCAGGAGCCCCAGAGACTCAAGAAAGAAGGAAACGAGGACTCAAACAGAGAATCAAAAGATAGTGCTTATGGCTTTTGGGAATATGCCCTTTTAAAACAAAACTTTTCTTTTGAAAGTGCTTCTTTAAAAACTATTTTGAAAAATAATTTTTCAAATCTTTATCTGATCTGGTAACCTTCAGCTCTGATACCACGTGTAACGCCCCACGTCCGTTAGTGTCACTCACAAAGGGAATGCACTAAGTTCTGTGGAGCATTTAGTGTAAAAGATGCAGATAAATTACAAGACAGACAAAAATTAAACAGCGGAAAATAAAACTTTGCTTTATTGATAAAATAGTTTGTACAATGGTTTCTTTACAATATCAGAGTATCATCTGTCTTACACAATAAAGAAGCATAAAAAAACAGCATTTATATTCCCCGATTTTAGCAAGAGCCAGCCATAGCATCTGAAAAGAGAATCCAAGCAAACTTCGACAAATCTTCAAGCTGGGAAAGAGTGGCAGTCCAACTTAACCTGAGCTAAACTATTCCCTCCTTTACTACCTGGGGGGGGGGGGAACGGAAGAAAAGAAGACGAAAGAAAAACAGAGTCAGACATAAAGCCTGAGTAAGTTCAGTAACTTCTAGCATGTGAACATGGAAAAACAAAACGACATGAATTAACTGAATACAAGATTACACCATGATGATAGGGTCAACAAGATTAGACAAGGTAGTCACAAGATATGCTAAGATAAACTGGATACGCTCTAATACTTTCGCCGCTTCGCTATTTCCTTGTTATACTGGTTTCTATATCTCTGCACCACCTAACTAGTGTTCCAACTAGTAACGATAACGTGATCCCAACTCTTGTAGTTTCCATTGCCTTCAGGCATACATTTATTATTTATTACCTAGATCTAATCTAGGGTTTTCTATCAAGTGCTTTCAAGATTTAACTAGAGTTTTACGCTATCTGCTGAACGCTTTTCGAGTTCAAGGTTTATGCCACCTAGTCCAACTAGGTATTACGCTACCTGACGAACGACGCCCCCAAGTCTAGGACACACTACCTAGAGTGGTATATGTTCCTAGGCTTCTCCACGCATGTATCGCGAATCGTTATCACTTGTCTAGATGCACATGTCCTGAAATGTGCGGTCCGAGTCCTGTGACAGGGCAAATCAAGGAATACAGAACTCGGTCGGAAGCTTTCAGATATCTGCCGATGCAGATGCTAAGGTCTGTTTTTATTCCAGTGTCTATGGTCCCACTTGACCCCTCCCTCAACTAATGAAAGGCACACCTTGTAAAATGAGAACTATACGCCGGCCCCCGGTGCCCCACTATCCTATGGCCATCCGCAACCATAACTAGATAGCAAGTATATGGTCTTTTGGAGTTCTCCGCCTTTCCGCTTCACGTATCTCGATTGACTCAAGATGGATGGTAGACGACGAGTCGCTATCACAGGGCTACCGTTTGCTCGCCGAATCATGTCGGTCCATCCTAGTCTTTAGGTTGCCATGTATTGCAACCAAGGCATACTCCTGGTTCTTCTACGCAGACCTTAACCTCTGTGGGCCCAGGCGGATCATCTGCAGCCTCACAGAGGGATACCAAGAGTACCCTCACGTCCCCTCGAAGCCTCGGGCTTCGTAACCCAATTCGTTGGAGCCTTCTTTTTAATCAGACGGACGTTCGCTCCTCCTCGTGTTATACTAAGAATTACTACTTAGTTTTGTCAACTAAGGTTTACCACTTAGTTTCCAGAATCTTTGTTTTCTTAACTAAGGTTTACTACTTAGTTCTCTTTCCCGTCAATTTGGATTAGTTAAGTGTCATTAGTCACTTCAAGCTAACTTAACCCCCTTCATTTATCCTGTTAAACTGGTTAAGTGTTATCAGTAATTCATGTTGACTTAACCCGATCACAAACCAAGTTATATTGGTCTTAACCCTACCCATTATCCTGTATTGGTTAAGTGTTCAAGTTTACTTAATCCTACGGTCTAGCCCAGCTAACATATCATATTGGCTAAGTGTATTAACTTTACTTAACCCCACCTTCTTAGTCTAGTTAACATGTTAATTTGGCTAAGTGTTTTCTTAGTTACTTAACCCCTACAAATCTTGTCTTGCTACCTTAAGTTTGGTTAAGTGTCTCTATGGACTTAGCCCTCCCATCCTGGCTTAACTGTGTTGAGTTGGTTAAGTGTTCCTATGGACTTAACCCTCTCATTCTAGCTCAACTGTATTAAGTGTCAGTCTGAACCTATCCCCACCCATCAGTTTAGTTATCATGTTGAACTGGTTAAGTGTCTTAGTTAACTTAACCCTACCATTCTTGTTCTAGCTTTAACTAAATAGATTAAAGCCGCAACCACTCACATTAGACAGATATTGTTGCGAATACTGGATGTGCCGGTTGGTTCCGGGCAGGTTTACATCGCAACTCAGTCTAACATCGGGTTAGGCATATTCGTGTTTTCTAAGTTCAAAGGGTTTTGATTAATTTTCAAATCAGGTTTTGAAAGTAACCATCCCGACCGTCGGATCAGTTAGGGATAGCCAGGGAGAGCAGGAAACTTGTATTTTCCAAACCCAAGCCTAGACACTATCCTCTCTGTCACCCTAGAACTTTCTGGTGTTTCATTAAAAGAGATGTCGTTAATAAATCTTTAATTTGTCTAAATTTACCTTTCTCATTTAGGACAAATTCTATAAGTAAATTATTCCTAATTTACTTATTTCCCAATTACTCTTTTAATGTAATCTGTCTACATTTATTTCTATGCCCCATTTTCCCCTCTATATCATATTTATGCTTTTTGGTATGTAAATTATACCAAATTAAGTGTCACTAACCATGATTTTGCTAAACCTGACAGTTATTCCCAATTATGGCCAATTTCACATTTATGCCAATATACTTACTGTGCCAAATTAGCCAATCCAATTCCGATTCAACATTCTAATTCACGTCAAACTAGACTTATTACTCTAGTTCACTATTCATGTAAATGCTAGATTTACACGTCAATACTAGGTTCAAATTACGCATCTTATAATTTATGTCAAATTTATCCAATTTGCTTTCCTATGAACATGCCATAATACATGTTCCCAATTTATGCCAATTTTCAAGTTAAACTACGGTTTTAGTAAATTTCATGTTTTGCCCAAACCGCATTCCCATCGTTCGTATAATCGTGATTCAGTCTAGATTATAAATAAAGCTAGGTTTGTAGAAAATAGGGAATGAACCAAAGATGCTATACAACAGATAGACTTACTAACTGGCATAAAGAGGGTTGAACAACGACGTCGGTTCAAGAACATGGGTGGACCTAACTTAATAGGTAAATTCCCAAGGTCTAAAACCAAAGAAAACCAAGAATAGACAGAATAGAGACGTAGGTTCAAGAACATGGGTAGACCTAACTTAATAGGTAAATTCCCAAGGTCTAAAACCAACGAAAACCAAGGATAGACAGAATAGAAAGATCAGGTTTATACCCAATTTCACAGCAACACTTTCCTAGTCAGAAATCATAGGTGTTTAGTCACAGTTGTCCTTGTTATGTCATAGGCAATAGTTTATGTTTCCAAATCAAAAGCATAAGCTTAGTCAAGGAAATAATTCTCATAGTCACAGTCACAGTTATAGGCAATGTCCATAGTCATAGGCAATGTTCATAGTCATAGGCAACGTTCATAGTCATAGGCAACGTTCATAGTCAAAGAGGCATATGGTTCTAAGGTCCATAGTTTCATAGTCACAGTCTTATTTGTCCTTGAATCATAACAGTTCTTGATTAGGTCCAAGAATATAGGCACTGATTCGAATAGAGAGAGAGAGATTTGGCATATTCTTTTATTCCTTTAATTTCATGTCACGAACAAAGAAAAACGTTCAAATCTAAAAATAACTGACTTACAGAGATTTAGATTTGAAAAGAAAGATGGCGTTGCTATGATTCGTGCGACGTTAGCCTTTGATCCTTATCTTGAAGCTTTAATCTTGATTCGAATCTCTTCTTGAAAGTCTTTGAGCAGCATCTCCTCGTCTTGATTTATTTTATATATATTATTTTATTTATTATTTATTTTAAGTGGAGGAGAAGAAGCCATGTTTACTCAGAATCTTTGCGACATAAGGGTAGAGAAGAATTGTTAATAGAGGAGGAGACTAGTGCTGTTTATATAGTTGCTCAAGACCTTATCGTACACGCAGCGCTGAGTCAGCATTGAACCTAGTTAAGAAAATAGTCCAGGTTCGCAGATGAATCTAGCCAAATCTTATCGTACATGCTGTGCTAAGTCAGCATTGGGTCCAACAAGCTGTTTTGGCGCAGAAATTTGAATTTCGAATGTTTGAATTGTTTTGGCGTAGAAATTTGATTTTCGAACTTTTGAATTTCTGGAATTTATTTAACTGTTTTATTCACATGAAATA
Organism: Allium sativum; assembly: GCA_030737875.1. Classification (NCBI taxonomy): domain Eukaryota; kingdom Viridiplantae; phylum Streptophyta; class Magnoliopsida; order Asparagales; family Amaryllidaceae; genus Allium; species Allium sativum. Next base: position 396,279,558 of record CM060910.1, read on the forward strand.
TTCTTATATGTATACAATTCCTTTAACGACCATTTTACGCGTATATATATACACACAACTTTCATTTTATTTAATACAAATATTTCATACTTTTTTTTATTTAACAAATAAATATATTTCTTAACATAACTTTGAAATACAGGCATTTCATCTTTAATGGCAGACAATTCCAAACGATATCCTGAATCTCGATTTGATTTACAATCCTCAAAATCTAATCCTATTTCAGTTACAGTTACAGATCCACATATTAAACAATCAAATCTCACAAATCCGTTATCATCTAATACAAATATTTCAGGATCCTCAGATCGAAAGCTGGAGTATATAGATCCTGGATCTGAATCTGTTTTTATCCCTGAGCAAGTTTTCAATGAATCTGATAAAGCCTGGATCCAAACCATTGCTTTAGTGCTGATCAACTTCAAGTTATCTATCATGAAGCTTAAGGATTATATTCAAAAAGTCTGGCGGCCTCTGAATGGTTTCAATATACATATTACTCCTCAATATGAATTTGCAGTTCAATTTGAAGCCATTGAAGATTTTTCTCGAGTTTTGGAAGGATCTACCTATTCTTACTTTGGACGATTGCTGCTTGTTGATGAATGGCATCCTGGATATGATTTTGCAAAAAAACAGAGTGATGTTATTCAGATCTGGGTAAGATTACATGGTCTTCCAATGGAATTATGGACAAAAATGCTATTCAAAGAATTTCTAGCTATATTTCTAAACCAGTTCTTATTGATTCAAATACTGCTGAAAGAAAGTTTACAAAATATGCTAGGGTTTTATTATCAGTGGATACTCTAACTGAAATGAAAACTAGTGTTCCTATATCATTGCACACTGGACAAAAAATAGAAGTTACTGTGGAATATGAATTTGTTCCAGAAAAATGCATAAAATGTAAACTATTTGGACATGATGATGAGGAACATGAGGCTACCCTCGATCCATCTTGGAAACAGAATGATGTAGAAGAAGTTATTTCAGTTGAAAATGAATCTAATCCTCTACCAGATCAAGGAAAAGTCAATGATTCTATTGAAAATCAAGGAGATGATTTAGATTTTCTTAACTCTAAATTACCTGATAATGTAATCCCAGATTTGCTGAATAATGTGGCAGATGTAATGGAGAAAACTGCTCAACCTAAAGAACCTGATAAAGGAAAACAGGTTGATGTTTCTAATCTTATAGATAAAAACAAAAACTATATGCAAAGCACTAAATCCTCTATTTCAAGTTCAATGCCTCAAAATACTCCTGCTAAAAGGTTTACAAGGAGTTCATCTACCATTAAATGACAATTTTATCATGGAATGTAAGAGGGATGAACACTCTTTCTCGTATGAAAGAAGTGATCAAACTCCTTAATCAAGCTAAGCCAACTATTGTTGGTTTAGTTGAAAACAAGTTGTCTGTAAATAATCTGAAACTCTTTTTAGCTTTACTTCCTAGTTCATGGAAATATTTGACTAACAATTCAGATTTAGTTAATGGTAGAATCCTTATGATCTGGGATTCAAATGTTTGGGATATTGTGTCTTTAGCATCTTCATTTCAACATATTACTGTATCTGCTATTAATAAAGGAGGATTCTCAATGATTTTCTCTTTGATTTATGCAAGTAATATCTTCACTGAAAGAATGGAGTTATGGCAATGGCTGATCAATGATTCTGGATTAGTGAATAATGCATGGATTCTTTTGGGTGATTTTAATAATGCATTATCTCCTATGGATAAAAAAGGAGGTCGTTCAATTCCTTATCAATACATAAGAGAATTTCAGAAATTCATTTTGCAAGCTGCTTTATCAGAGTTAAAGCCTCTTGGTTTCTCTTTTACATGGCGTAGAAGAGGTATTGCAAGTCATATTGACAATGTTTTAGTCAATAATTTCTGTTTGCAAAATTTTCTTAATATGAAGGCTTTATCTTTGTCTCAACACTCAAGTGATCATAATCCTATTTTACTTGATCTAATCCCTACTCCTGTGGTTAAAGGTTTTCCATTTAGATTTAAGAATGATTGGCCAAATTTGCCTGGATATATGAATGCAGTAGAAAAAGGTTTGAATGTATCTACTTGGGGTTTTCAAAGCTATAAATTCTTGCATAAACTTAAGAGATGTAAAGCAGAATTGAAACTATGGAACAAAATTAGAGACAGAAATGATTCAAACCTGATAGCAGCTGAACATCATATGAATACTTTAGAGCAAGCTACTGATTTGGATCCAGAAGACATTGCCATTTATGATGATTATCTTCTTGCCAAACTAAAATTTCAAAATCTGCAGAAAATTCATTTTCAAAGTCTCAAACAGCAGGCAAAGGTATCATGGCTACATCAAGGAGATACTAATTCAAAATTCTTCTATTCTTGCATGTCTAATAGGAGATATTTTAATCATATTAGAGCACTCATTGATCAAGATGGGAGTTTAATGTTTAAAGCTGAAGAAATTGAAAAAGAAGCCATAAAATACTACTCAGAATTATTTAATGGGCCTTCTAATGTTCCTGCATTTGATTTTCAGCCTATTAGCACTATAAATTCTCAGGGTCAAGATTTTATCCTATCTAAAGTAACATTAGATGAAATCAGAGAGGCTTTATTTTCTATTCAGGATGATACTAGTCCTGGTCCAGATGGGATTAACTCTAAGTTTATGAAACTGCATTGGGATTTGCTAAAGAAAGACTTACTGGAAGCTATTCAAGATATTTTCAAGTCTGGAAAATTACCAAAGTCTATTAATCATACTTTCATAACTTTGATCCCTAAAAATGATAGGCCAACTCTGATATCTCATTATAGGCCTATTTCATGCTGCAATCTGTATTACAAAATATTTGCAAAAGTATTATGTAATAGATTGAAACCTTTTTAGCCTCATTTAGTTTCAGAAAATCAGAGTGCTTTTGTTATGAATAGGTATATTGGTGATAATATACTATTAGCACATGAGTTATTGAGGGATTATAAGAAAAAGGGAATGGCCAAAATGTGTGTCAAAGTGGACTTGCAAATGGCTTATGACAGTATAAATAGGAAATTCATTTGTCAAATCATGGCATGTATGAAGTTTCCTAATCACTTTATCAGCCTGATTTATGAGTGTATGTCAACAACCACTTTTTCAATTTTAATTCAAGGAATTCCAAAAGGATTTATTAATTCATCTAGGGGAATCAGGCAAGGAGATCCTCTTTCTCCTTACCTGTTTGCCTTAGCAATGCAGTTTTTCACTTATCAAATGGATGAAGCAGTGTCTAATAAATCCTTTCAACCAAGTAGTTCAGTGCAACCAAAATATTTCTCTCCTTCTTTATGCAGATGATTTAATGATCTTTGGAAAGTGTTCAAGGCAAAATGCAATCACTTTGAAGCAAATTTTTCAGAAATTGAAAACATGTGCAGGTTTAAAAGCGAATGCAGAAAAAACAAAAGTGTTTTTCAGTAGCTCAGTGGAAAATGATCATGATATAGTGGATATCCTAGGTTTTGATAGGGGAGTTTTACCTATCAAGTATTTAGGTGTTCCATTATCATCTAACTATCTGCATTATTCTGAATGTAATGCATTGATTCAAAGAATTCAAAGGAAAATACAAGGATGGGAGAACAAAATGTTATCTTATGCTGGCAGAGCTGAATTGATTAATGGAGTATTGAATCCAATTGTGCTCTATTGGCTGTTTATCTACCAAATTTCAGAGTTTACATTGGATAAATTACAATCATTGTGTTCTGACTTTTTCTGGGGTGGAGCAGGACATAAAATCTCTTGGAATTCATTGTGCAAACCAAAAAATGAAGGGGGCATTGGATTGATTTTTTTTTCTGATTTGAAAAAGGCAGCTTGTGTTAAACTGTTATGGAAATTTCTATCAGATAATTCTTTGTGGAGCAAATGGATGAGGAATAAATATTGTAAGGATAAATTTTTCTGGTCTATGTCTGAGGATAACAATTCTTTATCTACATGGAAATGTATACTCAGATTAAGATCTCATTCAAAACAGTTTTTTAATAGAATCATAGCAAATTGTAATAACACTTTTTTGTGGCATGATCCCTGGATTAACTGTCAGTGTCTAGTTGACATACTTGGGTATGACAGACTTCATATGATAGGTAACCCAAATCAGAAAGTAAGTTCGATTATTGTTGAGGATAGGTTAAATCCGCTTATTCATCCAGCAACGAGAGAGCTAATTGAAGAAATACGTCAAATTCAGTGTCAACCTACTCTTAATGAAGATAAATATGAGTGGTGTTCTGGGGGAATTTTTCATATCATTCAGCATGGAATCATGTGAGAACTCGTGAGGTAATTGATCCTATTTTCTCAGTAATTTGGCATAATAAGAATAGCAGAAAAATGTCATTTATAACATATTTAGCAAGCATGGGAAGGCTAAATACAAAAAATCGAATTTTAAGATTTGGGAACGTAGCAAATACCTTATGTCCTCTCTGTGAAACCCATCCAGAATCAATTGAACATCGCTTTTTTCAGTGTGATTACTCATCCTTTATTTGGCTATCTCTAAAGCAAAAGTTGAGTATTCCTTTAGCAGCAGATCTACAATTAAGAGACAAATTGAAGGAAATTAACAATCTTTTTAAAGCTAAAGACCAAATTAGAGATCTTGCTTGTGGATCAATCACTACAGCAGTATATTTTATATGGAAAGAACGGAATGAAAGAATTTTCCATAATCGTCGTACCTCGATGATGTCCAAGTTGAATCAAATCGTCAAGGAGATCCAATTTCTGGTCAGGAACAATGGTAGCAAATCTGAAAGGAACTCGAGAAACGTTCAATTATTGAAGATCTGGGGAGTTGACTTGGAAGATACTGGATAGAGATGAAGTATGTCGGTTTTGTAGTTCGTGGAGTGCTTTGGGCTTTGTTGGGCCGGAAGAGGGTTTACTTTTTCGAGTTGTTTTTTTTAGCCTGCTTTATTTTCAGTTGTAGTATGTTATCCTTTCATAGCTGATTTGCACTTGTATCTACCAAATTTATATGTACTCTTTTTCCTTGTAAGGCACCCACTTAGGTTAGGGGGATTACAAGGTTTTAACGAGGCATATAAAGGAGGTTTTTTTTAGTATTAGCAATAAAGAGTACCAATTTTCAAAAAAAAAAACTTTCATTTTATTTTCAAAATTCAAACGATGTTGCACCGTTATTTAATTCTTGCCATATTTCATTTACTATAGCCTTATCTTAAATTTTATCTTTCGTATACATATATTTCTGTATATATATATATATATATATATATTCTCATGTATATACATATATTTTCTTTATTTCCTTATATGTACGTTCTTATCCTTTCAAATTTTGAATTTGTATATGTACATATATTTGCATGTTCAGTTGGCCCTCTTTAAAATAGAGATAAAAATTATGCTGTCGCCGGGGTTCGAACCCCCGACCTCCATGTTACAAATCCAATGCCTTAACCAACTGAGCTACAAAGTCTTTTGTTAATAAGTCTTAGAAAAATGATAATTATTGTTCTTTCCTTACTTCTCTTTTTCATGTTAGTTACAATACTTAAATTAAACCAATGCATGAATCTTTTTCTTTTAATGTTAATGCATTATGTTTGCAAATCAGTGCATGCAACATATTTACATCGCATGCAACCAATCCTTTCATTCTTTCATATATTAATTAATTTTCATTATACATCACCATATTAATCCTATCTGTGGATAAATATACATTTTTAATTACATTAAAAATACGGGGTGTTACAGCATGCCTAGGCTCGAAGGTAGTCTGGCTATAAAAATTAAAGGGAAAAGATGAAGGGAAGAGGATAGAAATAATCATACTAACAAGATCGACATATATGGCATAAATAGACATAAACATATAGTGGCGTAATGACAAGATAGGTATATAGGAACAGATCCGATGAACATGTGACAAAAGAACTGATTCTAACATAATAGGGACATTATAAACAGGCATGATGAGATCTAGGTAATAAATTAGATCAATTATCAATGGATGATCTGACATGATAATAGGTATAGGCTTAGGTCTTGTTCACAGTCATGTAAGAATAACTTAGATACACAGGTTATAGCAGATTTGATATGATTCAAATAGTGACAAACATAGATCCAAGTTATAGTCGTGTCAAGATTTACTTTTTAAATATTTAAATCTAAAATTAACACAGACACACTGTGATTGGATCTAGAAAAATAGAAGAAAGGATTGTTGTTGTTGAATCACATATCTCTAAACTCTAGTTGATAACTTAAGAAGAAAAGACTTGATTTTATCTAGGTAGAGGCAGCATCTAGTTCTCCATTATTTTAGGTGTGGAGAAACAAGAGAAATGGGGTCTTATTTATAGTCTAAAGCCAACGAACCAGGTCAAGAAAGGAGTCCACATTCAGCTAGAAGAAAGGGGGTCGACCCCCCTTATGTGGTCGACCCATGGGTCGACACCTCTCGGCGGGATTTTTCCCACTCCCCTAAATTCCGCGATTTTGAACTGTTTTGAATTTTCTGTACCACTTATATATATATATTATTCTTATGTGCATACAAACTTCAAACCTTGATAGCTTCTTCATACGGTGTCCGTTTTACGAAAACAAGGCACCTATTTTGACCAGAATTCCAAGATGAACGCAATGGCGCAGTCTGTTTGACTTAATTCTGGATATTAAATTAATTATTCTTTAATTTATCATCTTTAATTTTGTTAAATTTACAAGGTGTTACACCAACCTAGTTTGGGGTTTCCCGTTTGACACCAAGATGGGTTACCGACTGAAACGGGTCCCACACGACAGATGATACAAGCGTCCCCCCTGGCTTGCATCCCGACTACTAGGATTTCAACAGGTTATGCCTACTGGTTTAACAAGATTGCATAACCCCAACTGGTTAAGTTTGTCTGGTTCATATGTATAACCCATCCCCACAAATTTAACAAGATTAACTTAACCCTTCCATTGACTCAAGCAAGTTTACTTAACCCATACTCAAGTTAACAGGTTCATGTAATCCTCATGGATTCAAATAGGATAAGTATTACAAGTTCATCACCATTCATTCATTTGTGGTTACAATGCGCTAGACCTCCCACGTGAAGTCTACAACTTGTGGATGCTGGATGTGCCGGATGGGCCCGAGCAGACTTCTTCCACAAGTCGGACTTAACCTCATGTCTTAGCACGTTTCGTGTTTATCCACTTAGAACCCTCACATCAGATTTACCACTTGTGGACGCTGGATATGCCGGGCAGGCTTGTACCACAAGTGTAATCTAACCTCCTGCCTAAGCGAGGTTACAATTTCTAATTACTGTAAATCAAGGCATTTTAATTATTAAACTATTATCATGTTTTATCATGCCCAAAATCCCCGTCCAATCTACGATACATGTTATGCCACAAATTAAGGTATAAATTAAGACATAGATTATGCCCCCAAATCTAATGTTTCGGCTCAACGTACAAATTTTTCCCGAAATTTCCAATCATATTTTACAATATGAATTATGCCCCAAATTAATCATTCCCAATCGTTCTCAATTTCGTGCATTCGCATATTTTAGTGATAGGCCTAGGGTCGAACGTAGCCTGACTATAAAAACCAAGAAGGGAAAGGGGAAGAAAAGAGAACAAGAATAGGCATAGTAAACAAAATAGGCATAAGATGACATAATTAGGCAAACTAACATAATAGTCATAAGGTGACATGATTAGGCAAACTAACGTAATAGAGATATCATGAATAGGCATATGAGATCTAAGCAATAAATTGTGTATACAAGTAATGGCAGATCTGTTGTGATTCAGATTTCTAATATGCATAGGCTTAGATCCAAACTTATAAACATGTCAAGATTACATTTTAGGTGTTTATATCTAAAAGCAACATAAATTCACTGTGATTGGATCTAAAGAATAGTGAATTGATTGCAGAAGTTGTAGCACAAATCCTTGAATATGTATAACTTGTTGTTGAAGAATAATAGGCTATTTTACTCTGAGTTGGGATAGCACCTCGTTGTCGCCATTGATTTAGATGAATAAAACAATGGGATTAAGGTCCTTTATGTAGTATAAGGTCAACGAATCTAGTCAAGAAACGAGTCCATGTTCAGAAACTGAATTCTGCCAAGATCTCAAGGGGGTTGACCTTGGTGTCGACACCCCTGTGTTTGTATCGACCCATGGATCGACACCCTTAGGGTAGGGTCGACCCCTAACGGGCTGAACTCCCACCCAACCCCGCATCTCTAATTTTTGAATTATTTTGAATGTTTTGATTGGTTTTGTATATATATAATTCTTTTGTGCATATTCAAACTTCTAGGCTTAATAACTTCTTTATACGATGTCCGTTTTACGCAAACTCGGAGTCTATCTCAAGCAGAATTCCGGGATGAACGCAATGAAGCAGTTCGTTTTACTTAATTCTCAATATTTGATTAAGTATCCTTTAATTTATCATTATAGTGTCTTTTAAAATTATGGGGTATCACATTCTCCCCTACTTAAAGGATTTCGTCCCCGAATCTCCAAGTTTAGAAGAATGCATATCCTAACATCCATCTACTCATCCACCAATCATAGGCATCCATTGTCCTTAAAAGACTTCTGATGATTATATGAACATATGCAAAGGTGTGTGTATATGTCCCTATACTAATGCGAAAGATCAGGCAGTCTACTGATTCAGTTGACCTCCTTAATGCAATGTATGTTAGTCCCATGAATCCAACATGTATGCAAATAATCCTATTATAACCTGTAAGTTCTATATGTGTGTGCAATCATTCATTCAGATGCAACATCCATACGATTGTACACCCATTTCTATCCACTAAAAGAAGAAAAATGCACAAACATCTATATGTAGTATGAGAGTGATTAAACCAATCTAGTGCCTAATATGTGTGTATATGCATCCACGAGCAACCACTAGCAAAAACTTGCATCCATCAAACATAACATGTCTCAAACACATTTTTACATGTAGAGGATTCTTACCTAAAGGTCGAAGATTCGATTGATAAGATATACTTAAACGATGGAAATAAGCATGAATAAAAGCTTTGGAAAAATAAGTTAAGAACATACCCTTGAAAATAAAAAGGTACGAAGCGCGAATCTTTTCTTCAGTCTCCCAAGTTGCATCCTCCTGATTATCTCCCCACTGTACTGTCATCAACTTGACCTCTCGGTTGCATAGCTTCTTAACTTCTGATCCAAGAATACGGGTAGGAACTCGTCTAACTGTCGCCTCCCGTTCCACCTCTACTTCCTCAGGCATACTCGACTCAACTACTTCTGCAGTATTATGCAAGCATTTCCGTAAATGAGAAACAGGAAAAACATCATGAACACTGGACAATCTCTCTAGTAGATTTACGCTATAGGCCATTTGGCCAATCCTTTCTGTTATGGGAAATGGCACTACAAATCTTGGTGCCAGCTTCCTTAGAAATCCAAAACAAACTACATTCCTCAAAGGTGATACCTTGATGAAAACCATATCTCCCACCTCAAACTCAATATTGGTCCTTCTCTTGTCTGTGTAGGACTTCTGCCTGTCTTGAGCTGTCTTCATGCACCTTCAAATAAGATCAATTTTTTCTGAAGTTTCTCTAACCATCTCTAGTCCAAGTAGAAGCCTTTCTATAGATTCCCACCAACAGTTGGTGATCTACAGGGTCGTCCGTACAATTCTTCGAAGGGTACCATGCTAATACTATCCTGGTAACTGTTGTTGTAGGCGTACTCTACTAAAGGAAGATGCTCTTCCCAAGTCCCTCCGAAGTCTAGTATACACAGTCTTAAAGATCCTTAAGGACTCTATTCACCCTTTCCGTATGTCCATCGGTCTGAGGGTGATAAGCGGTGCTCAAACTCAGCTGTGTACCTAATGCTTCTTTCAAGCTCCTCTAAAACTCACTTGTGAATATAGGTTCATGATCACTCATAATACTGGAAGGTACTCTATGCAGATGGACTATCTTACGAAGATAAACTACTGCCAACCATGCTGCTGTCCTCTCACTCAACAGGAATGAAATAAGCGCTCTTAGTAAGCATGTCCACGATAACCCAAATACTGGTGTGGCCTTTCCTCGATCTAGGAAAACCATCAATGAAATATATAGACTCTCACTTCCACAGTGGGACTTTCAAAGGATGAAGTAAACCACCAGGCTTTTTTTGCTCAGCCTTGACTTGCTGTAAAATCAAACATCGAGAAAAAAAAACTCCGCCACATCTTTCTTCATTCTATCCCAAAAGAAAACCCTCTTCATATCTCTATACATCTTATCACCGCCTAGATGAATAGTTATCTTAGAATGATGGGCTTCCTCAAGGATTGTCTTCAACAAACTCCCAACTTGGGGAACACAAAGCCATCCATCTCGTCGCAACCACCCTCCATCGTCAGTGGAATATCTATTGAGGTGACTAGAAGTCTCCCCTCTATTGATCCTATCCAAGATATCTGCTAGTTGTGGGTCCTTTCGCTGTGAAGTACCTATCTGGTCCGACATAATAGGTCCCACCTCTAATGATGTCAATAAACCAGGTGTAAACTCGGTGGAGGGTCTAAAATCAAAAGTCGATATAAACTCCAAGCTCTTCCTCTTCACAAACAGAGGACTACATGTCATCCTCTGCCTACTCAATGCGTCTGCCACCACGTTACCCTTGCCAGGGTTATAAGCAATCTCAAAGTCATAAGACGTTAGGAACTCCATCCATCTTTGTTACCTTAAATTAAGATCCTTCTACAAGAGCAAGTATTTGAGATATTTATGATCGGTGTACAACTCGAACCTCTCTCCTAGTAGATAATGGCGCCAAGTCTTAAGCGCGAATACTATGGCAGTTAACTCTAAGTCATGGGTAGGGTTGTTCTCATGAACTCTTAGCTTTCTACCTCCATAACATAATACCCTTCCCTCTTGCATCAGAATCGCACCAATCCCTGTACCACATGCATCAATGTATACTGTGAACACTTTGTTCCCGTCAGGCAAGGTCAAGACTGGGGCTGTTGTTAGAGCCCTCTTCAATTGCTGGTAAGCATCCTCATAGCCTATATCCCAAGAAAATGTCAGATTCTTCTTCGTCAGTCTGGTGAGTGGGTCTGTTATCTTTGCGAAGTCCTTAATAAACTTCTTATAATAGCCTACTAACCCAAGAAAACTTCTTACATCCGTTGCATTCTTTGGGATTTTCCAATCTTGAACTGCTGCTACCTTTGCGAGATCTACTGCTGTCCCATCTTTAGAGACCTTATGGCCCAGAAATCTCACTTATTTTCTCCAAAAATGACATTTGGAGAATTTCGCCTTAAGCTGGTGCGCATGGAGAGTTTTCATAACCTCCCTCAAATGTAGGGCATGCTCTTCCTCGTTCTTCGAGAATTTCAAGATATCATAACAAAGATCACAATGAACTTATTTAGAAACTCCCGTAACACCCTACTCATAAGATCAACAAAATAGGCGGGTGCGTTCGTCAACACAGAAGGCATGACAAGCCACTCGAAGAAACCATCTGGAGTTCTAAAAGTGGTCTTGTCTATACTGTCCTCGGCTACCCTCAACTGATGAAACCCCGTGGCCAAATCTAATTGAGAGAAAACAGATGCACCAACAAGCTGGTCAAACAGATTATCTATCCTCGGGAGTGGTTGTCTATTCTTATTAGTGAGTTTATTCAACTCTCTATAATCCACACATAAGCGAAGCGAGCCATCTGCCTTAGTGGCGAATACTACTGGAGCACCCCATTCAAATATGCTTCGCCTAATAAACACTTTCTCAAGTAGCTCCCCTACTTGCTTGCTAAGCTCCTTAATTTCTCTTGGAGCCATATGGCGCACAGACAATGCACCTGGCTTTGCATTGTCCCACAAGTATATACGGAAATCAATCTCATGCCTCGGAGGTAAGCCCCGAACCTCCTCAAAAACATCAGGATACTCACAGACTACTCTTACAGATCGTAGATCATCGATAGATGCATCAAGCGACTCTAGGAAACTAAGCATGACAAACCCTTTAGGGTCACAAGAAATCTCGAGGGTCCTCCCATGGCAAGTCAAAAATCTAACGACCCTCCTCTCACAATCCAGAATGGCGCCATATATGGCTAGCCAATCTATCCCTATAATCAAACCATAGCCCATGAAACCAAGCACATATGCATCGCACTCAAAATCGACGCCTAACACAAATATTCTCAAACCCCAATCATAGACAAATGTGCCATACCACCAATGGGATTGGAGACAACAATGGGATCCAAAACCATACTGGTACTAAGATGTAGAGACTCAACCACAGAATCAGATATAAAAGAATGCGAAGCACCAGAATCAAAAAGAGTTCTAAGTGGATGATTGAAAAGGGAAATCAAATCTTCGACAAAAACTTTCCTATCTCAATCTGGCGTACTGGCCACGTGAGCATGCACCTGCCCTCTAGAAGATCCTGCTCTTTAACCTTGTCCTTGCTTTTTCTGGCAATCCTTAATAAGATGTCTGACTTCTCCACAATGGAAACAAGCGTTCTTTATTTTCTTACAATCCTTGATCATATGACCCTCGCGTCTGGAATGATGACATTTCCTCTTATCTCGAGCTTTGTCATTCCTACCGCCCTTCTTTTTTTGATGTCGTTCTTTCTTGGGCTACACTTTCTTGTTTTGTGTTTCCTCAACCTTAGCCTCTTTTTTTCACCATTATCTTCTTTATGCATTGATGTCATATCAATGAGTTTCTCAAAAGTTGCTCCCATCGGAATATGAGACATAACTAACCCATGGATGGTTTCATTCAGTCCTCTAGCAAACCTCAGAGCTTTCTTGTGCGGGGTATCTACTAGTTCCAACCCAAACCTCGCCAATTGATTGAACTTATGAACATATTCTCTAACAGACATGCCTTTGTGCTTAAGTGCCAAAAACCTTTTCATTTGCATACTTTGCTCGGCTTGAGAATGAAACTTCATTTCGAATCTCTACGGGAAATCATCCTATGTCTCGATTGGACGTCCCGCATGCATCACTTCCCACCAAAACGAGGCCTCACCTTTCAGCTGCCATATGGCCAACTGAATCTTCCTACAGTCGTCAACTTCAAAAATTCCAAACAAATCCTCTCTCACTTTATGCCAGTTCATTGCCTCTACGAAAGTCTCAGTTCCTCGGAATGGCTTTCCACCCATAGCACATAAGTCTTTGCATACCTTAGAGAAATTATTAGCACATGGAGGAGGAGGAGGAACGACGGCTGCAGCTAAGGGATGGGCGATTGCTTGGCCTTCTATATGTGTCGTAGCCTCCAGATACCTACGAAACCAAGCCATTATCTGTATGCCCTCTGGAATATTAGGTTCCCCAGACATGCTGAAAATAAAAAGAAAATGGGATTTAAATAGAGAATCGAAAGACATTTCATATGGCTTTGGGGAATATGTTTTTCAAAACATACTTTTCTACTGAAAAATGCTTTCTTTTAAAACCTTTTGTAAACGATTTTCAAAATCTTTTATCTGATCTGTTAACCTTCAGCTTTGATACCAAATGTGACACCCCACACCCGTTAATGTCACTCTTTAACAGAATGCATTAAGTTTCATGAAGCGTTATAGGTAAACAGAAACAGAAACATTACAAGAAAGATATGAAATAACATCGGAATTAAAACTTTATTTAATAGAAAAGCTTCGTGGTTCAAACCCAATTACATAATAAGTCTAGAATACTGAAAACATAAAACCTCTGCCTTGTAAAAAAACATCATCAAAGTATAGTAATACATAAAAAGTGCATAATCCCCAAAATATAGCCATAGTAGAGAAGATTCGAAATCAAGTAGTACATCTAAGTAGCTCCAAGCAGAAGGAAAGAAGAATCCTGATCAAGCTTTAGTATTCCCACCCTGAGAACTCGGGGGAGGGTGGGGGAGAGAAAGAAGAGGAAACAAAATGGGTTAGACATAAAGTCTGGCGAGTCCAGTTAATTTTAGCATATAAATAAGTAAAAGCATCATGACAGACATATAAGTTAGAGAGAGATAACAGTGTCATAAGGCAGGTATAACAAGGTAAACAGGATTAATAGAACAGAACATGCATTGTGATTCTCTAATACTTTTCTCTACACCAATACTAGTATAACAAGAACAAGATGATCCGGATAAGTACAAGATGGTAGACTTAGGTGTACTTCTAGTGAGAGGTTTTACCCCCATACAATAACAGGTAGCCCAATAGAACTGATAGGTGTTAACCCCCAATGACAATAACGGGCTCCTAAACAAGAAAAACTAGATGTACCCTACTTACTACCCCCTAATCGATCGGCTCCCTAACTCATAGATACCCTGTGCTAGCCCTATTGTAGGATGTATCACTTCCTAAAGTGGCAATCCTTTTTTTTACAAGATGTGCACAAACCATATCTACAGATGTCACATTGTCTTATCTTCCCTAGAAAGTGGACCCATGCATGCACATGACTCTGTTGGAATGCACCATCAACACCCTCACTCAAGTGACCTCTTATAATCATCTCAATTAGCATGCCCAGACCCCGATCTAGTTCGGGGTTCCCCGTTTGATACCAAGATGGGTTACTGACTGAAATGGGTCCCACATGATAGATGATAAAAGCTTCCCCCTAGGCTTGCATCCCCACTACTAGGATTTCAACAGGTTATGCCTACTGGTTTAACAAGATTGCATAACCCCAACTGGTTAAGTTTTTCGGGTTCATATGTATAACCCATCCCCACACATTTAACAAGATTAACTTTACCCTCCCACTGATTCAAGCAAGTTTACTTAACCCCTACTCAAGTTAACAGGTTCATGTAATCCTCATGGATTCAAACAGGTTAAGTATTACTAGTTCATCACCATTTATTCATTTGTGGTTACAATGCTCTATGTAACACCCCGCATTTTTTGACAATTTAATAATTAAATAATGCATATGTGTGTGTATATATATATATATGCATATACATAAATATATATATAAATATACGAAGAATAAAATAAAGAAATATGTGATTGCATGTAATAAATACATGCACCGAAAAAGAAGAAAAAATTAATGCAAATAAAAATGTAATGCATGCATTAAAAGAAAGAAATGATTGGTTGCATGCGGTGTAAATATGTTGCATGCACTAATTTAAAAATATTATGCATTAACAATAAAAAGGAAATAAAAGAAAAAGATTCATGCAATGGGTTAAATGAAATATTGTAACAAACATGAAAAAGAGAAGTAAGAAGAGAACAATAATTACCATTGTTCTAAGCCTTGTCAACAATAGCCTTAGTAGTCCAGTTGGTTAGAGCATGTGACTTGCATACAAAAGGTACAGAGTTCGATCCCCACCGGCGTCATATTTTTTTTTAAGGGAACGACTAAAATTTACACATGTTCATAAGAGAAAATATGTATAAACGCACATATAACGAAAAGTATACATATAAGGAAGTAAATAAAATATATGTATATGAGAATATACGTGTATATATGTGTAGGAATATATATATATATATATATATATATACATGTATACAAGAGATATGTTCAAGATAAGGCTGTAATCAAAAGAAATATGGTAAGAATCAAATAATGGTGCAACACCGTTTGAATTTTGAAAACAAAATAAAAGTTGTGCGTATATATATACACGTAAATTGGTCATTAGAATATTTGTACACGTATAAGAAGATTACATGTGAATATAACAGTTAAATAAATTCTAGAAATTCAAACATTCGAAAATCAAATTTCTGCACCAAAACAGCTCGCGGGACCCATAGGGGGTCGACATTGGGGTCGACACCCCCTAGATCCGGCTAGACTCATTCATGAACCTGGACTATTTTCTTAACTGGGTTCAATGCTGACCCAGCGTTGCGTGTACGATAAGATCCAGAACACCTATAAATAGGCTAGCAGAGGCTAGCATAGATCTCATATTCTCTGAGACAACGTATAAGCTCTGTCATTCTTCCTATTCCTCAAATCTCTTTAGAAAAAATGGAATAATTAGTTTAGGAAAATTCTGAATCAGGATCTAGAGGAAAAGAATGAATATTAATAAGAAGGTGTTCAGAATTATATTCGAATTAAGGTAATTTCTTAGATCTAGTCTATTTCAATTTTCTCCATTTTCTTCCCTTTTCTTTTAGTAAGAATTGTGGATCCATGGTTTCTAGGTTCTAATTTTAGTTAGGAGGACCATGGAATACTAGATCTGGACCAGATTCAAGATTTGGAAAGCAAATTAGGTGAGTGCATTTAAGTTTTATCATTTTTGATAATGGTATGTTATCGTTTGACATTCCTCGTATATATGCAATGTAAATCTGCTAGAATTATTAAAGTGATGAAATGCTAATATGACATGTTGAAATATTAATATGTCAAAATATTAATATGTTGGAAAATTCATATGTTGAAACGTTTAATATGCTGAAATGTTCACATGTTGAAATGCAAACTTGTTAAAATATGTGTAGCGATTACTATTGTAAATATTCATGTTCTAATTACATGATTACCTTGTGGCATATTATGTACTTGAATTATTAACTGTAGAATTGAGAAAATTACATGTTAATTTGTTAGATTTGAACAGTTACATGATTAAATGATTACATGTTAGAATATAATTAATTACAAGTTAGAAGGAACATGCGACATAAAATGGGCTTAATACGATGACATGTAAAATATAGATTATAGTAAAAACGTGGAAAGAATAATATGCCTAAATTTACAGTAAATAGAAAACTGTAACGCACCTAGACATGAGGTTAAATTCAACTTGTGGTAGAAGTCTGTCCGGAACCGCCTGACAAATCCAGCATCCACAAGTTGTTAATTTAATGTGAGGGGTCTAGTGCGCAAATAAAACATGTAATGGTGCTAAGACACGAGGTTAAGTCAACTTGTGGAAGAAGTCTGTCCGGAACCGCCTGGCAAATCCAACATCCACAAGTGGTAGACTTAATGTGAGAGGTCTAGTACATAAGCATATATATAAATATATGTATATAAAAGGATAGAGATAAATGGAACTATTTATGATTAATGGAAATGCATGTAAATGAATAAGGAAATGAATGGAAAATTACAATAGTAAAAGAAGTGAATGAACAGGGAATGATAATAACCTATTATAAATAAATTACATTAATGAGAATGTTATATAATTGGTAGACTTGTCCTAGGGACAAGTGGAGATTATAACTTAGGTTATAATAAACTAGTAAGAAAATGAGATTACTTGTGTAATGAGATAAGTAGTACTTAATTGTAAATTAAGTATTCAGTAAATGGGGAAAACCTGAAACCAGTTGTTTGTAATAAGTAGAGGAAGAGCGAAAATTTATGAAATGTAAGAAGTTGTGCTTAATTATAAATTAAGTAATCTGAAAACTTAGAAATCTGAAATCTGGTGATAAGAATAACATGTTAAGGTTTGTCCTAGGGATAAGAGTAAATTATAACATAGGTTATAATAAATGGAAAGGAGACTTATTAGTGAACCTTAGTTAAGAGAACTAAGTTAATAAGTAAACAATGATAAGTTGTAGTGACGGTATAAGATGGAATTATGATTAAATAAGAAAGAATGAGGCAAACTTATGAAGTGAAATAAGTTATATTTAATCATAAATAATGACCAACATGTTAAACAAAAAACATGTGAATTAAGATATACTTAATTACATATTAAGTAGAACATGTTATTGTAACTATGAAATCAAGCAATAATGTAAAGGGATCGTGGTTACAGACCTTGGATCACAATCTAGAGGATAACATGTTATGGGCTTATTAATAGGCTTACATGGGTTAAGTTGTAAGATTGAAATTAATAAGCAAGAGGAACTTGGTAAATTGAATAAGAAGTCAATGTGAATGGGAATAACCAAGTTGAATGGAAACCTGATGAGGTAAAGCAAGCGCATAAAAGAACGTTTAGACATAGGGTATAATAACATATTAAAATGAAGCGCTTGGACCAGTTCGCACGTTTGAGGGCGAATAACCCAACGGGGTAGATCATCATGGTATCATGAGGTAGAGGGGAGTGTATGTTCATCTGATTATTCTATCAGCTCCGAAGGACTGGAAGGGGAAGCATGTGGCTTCCTAAGATGTGGAAGGTGCTCCTGTTAGTCCTCTATGCGATGGCAGATGTTTAGGCTGTGCTCGCAGAGGTTGGGTCTGCGCGTATGTAACGACCAACATTCTACGTATCAGAGGATCGTAAAATATTTATTTTATTTTCATACAAAATCATATGGTCGTGTAACTTTGGGAAACGACTATTGGGGTCATTTCCCACATTCACTATTTTTGCCGAATTTTAAATGATTTGTTTTACCCTTGGAGAAACTTGTTTCGCCTATAACTTTTGATTGGTAAGGAATTTTGACATGAAACCACTTCCATTGGATTCGATGGTGGTTTGCCTTTCCGTAGACTGGTCACAATAATCAAACGGACTTATCATTTGGGAGATATGGCTGAAATAAGACTTGAAGATGGAAAACAGCCTAATCGGGATTAATAGGGTGATTAGCAGCTAGGCCCATAACCCATTTCGGGATTAGGGTTATGGGAGGGCTGAAAAGAATTAGAGAATCATCTCCTTTCATTTTTCCAGCCGCCACAAACATTTCTTGAACCCTAGTAATGGCCTTCATCTTCTTAATCTCTCTCTAATCGATTTCTAATCACATACTAAGCAAATCAACATCAAATCAAGTCGGATTAGCATCAAAATCGAGATAGAGCTGCTGCACTACATAGGAATCCAAGCCAAATCAGTAGAAGTTTCAGATCTATTATTTATTTGCGGCTAAGGTGAGTGATTAGCATGTTTACTCACTAATTACGACTAATTAAGGGTGATTAGTGCTAATTAGCGAAATTATGTCTTAGAAAATATGGAAAAATATGTATAAATTCTAAAATATTATTTTATGTCGCTAGTATAAATTTGGGTTAATTTGGATTAAGTTTGCTAATCCTATTGTTAGATATGACTAAACATGGTTAAGGTAAAAATCATGAATTTGGGTATGTTTGATCTAAAACAGCCTATGTAATTGATGTTTTGATTGAACCCATATATTCTTACTGTTTTTTTGTATGTTTTATGATTGCATAGGAAAGTTCGAATGGTTGAAAACGTTGTCGTGTGGTGAAATTAGTTTGTTGGAACAATGCTATGAGGTGCGGTTCGTGACCCAGTTACACGAACCGGGTCGTGAGCCACGAACCGCGAGCCATGCTAGGGAGGGACGAACCGCGAGCCGCGCTAGGGACGGAAGAACCACAATCTACGAGCCAAAGGGGGCGAGCCACGAGCCAACGCTGCGAGCCACGAGCCGATGGGGTGAGCCATGAGCCGAAGGGGCTGAGCCACGAGCCAAAGGAAGGCCTCGAGTCGGTCTTCGAGCCTGGACCGCGAACAAACCGATGATGACCGAACCAGACTTGAGCTTTTACCACGTGATGATGATCGAGAACTCT
This sequence comes from Allium sativum, assembly GCA_030737875.1. Taxonomy (NCBI): domain Eukaryota; kingdom Viridiplantae; phylum Streptophyta; class Magnoliopsida; order Asparagales; family Amaryllidaceae; genus Allium; species Allium sativum. The sequence goes on from CM060910.1 coordinate 396,299,179, forward strand.
TCTGAAAATCAAATGCAATCCGACAAAAACCCAAAATGGAAAGGATGTCCAAATCCGAAGTTATTACTCAGGATCCAGATGGGAACCAACGCGTTAACTTCTATTGTTGGGCTCTGCTGCGGGACGTAGGCAAAGTGGTTATCGATATCCATAACTTTGGTTCACCATTGAGAGAGGGGTTATGTAGACAAACCAGGGCCATGGCCAGGTCTATGTGGACTGGTTGGCCTGTTAGGGTTATTTACTACGGACCAGTGCAGTGGAGTCAGAGGTTGTATGGAGTGGGACTCCGTCAGGGCCCTAAAGGACAAAGTGGTCGTAGCGGTAGTTGTACGGAGTTGGATTCCATCATGGCCCCAATGGATCTGGTGATCAAAACGGTGAATATCGTTTTCTTTACGCACTGAGTGAGAGATGTGAGGATGATTGCTATGTTTGATGTTTGCTATCACCATGACACTCACACTTCCATTTTACACCCTATGTTAGTGTTACCTTACAGTACTGTACATCTTGTTGTGCTAACTCTTTGGTTGTAGGTCCAGGTCAGGTATGATTATTTATACATGTTATTGTTTTATTTTGATTCTATCGCTCAAATCAGACTTTTGTCTGACCCAGAGTTTCATGTCTCTTCTTATTACTCTGGGTGCTACTAAACGAACAGACTAGAGACATGTTAGGTAGTTTTGCACGAGCAGCTGTCTGGAAATGAGCAGGAGGCTTCCACGTACTATATACATATATTCTCCCTGTGTTGTTGCTGGTCACTGCTTTGGGCATTAGTAGTGTACCTCTTTTATTTCCTTTTTAGAGACAGTATTTTGAAGTTGTAATAATGGTTTGGACCATAAGCTGTATTTTGGATTTCGCTACTCTAATGGATATGGTTTAGTTTTCAGCTTATGCATTGTATCGCCTATTTTATGTCAAGTTATGTTATTATTATATTTTATTCCATGCGCTGTGTGATATACTATAGGTTCTTGGCGACCGTTCTGTGCCAGTCGGACATTGGTACAGCGCGTCTCAAGGGAAATGTCTGATGGTATGGGGCGGGCCGTCACACTTGGTATCAGAGCCTAGGTTGTGCAGTTTGACCTAGAGGAAGACATCAGGGAGATATAGTATACGTATATGAGAGCGCGTATTTATCCCTTATACATATGCTGGTCTACGGGTCAAACGTCATTGGGGTCGGTCGTACATAGTCCACTCCAGTCCAGTACACCTAGACAGTTTGTAAAGAGCAAGGAACGATCACACAACAAAGTTCAAGCACCAACTTAAGGTTAAGCACTACAAGGAAAGTCGCATACATCAGAACAAGTTGGGTCGTCCGCTCAACACAGTTAGGACCGGTCATACAGCATAATACAATCATACAGAGGGATCGTGTGCACGAAGCCAGCTCAAGAATGGTACTGCCCAAGAACGGTGAGTCTCGTACATCGTGCAAAGATCGCCCATATTAAGGAAGTCGCTCATTCTTATACCAAAGGAATTATTCCTATAAGACGATAAGAAGAATTGGTTCCGGTCAAATGTTCCATTCTGCAATCACTCATCCACGTTTCCCCAATCGATCGTGCATAGCAGGGGACACAAAGATGCAAGAAATCGCACATGCATCCCATGTCCGATCATGGATTGCAACCTCAGCCGCTCGCTCATTCCTAAATCAGTCACTAATGCTACAATCATATGCTACCTACCAATCCGGCAGATATCGACTCCAGAGCGATCACACATATGTCTTCTCTACAAACTTTGATCCGTCACCCATCTACGATCAGATACAGATGCTTCAACCAGATAGTGTACGCTAGTCAATTACAAAAGGCTTAACATGATCCGGTCGATCGTTCTTATACCAGCCAAGTAGCATTGACAAGCCGCTTATACGCTCATCAACTGTCCACCCATTCAATGTATTCAAACCTATGCAGTCACTCTCTCCTATGCAACTGTGCGCTCCCATGAAGTCGCCCGTACAGGACAGCTAAATACAGCCATCGAAAGATTTGCTACAGCTAGGTGGTGCCATTTTCTTAATAAGCAAGATGGACGATCCCTGACCTGCATATACGGGTTTCAGCTTATTTCTTCAGGGGAGTCCACCTACAAATAGGCCATGGCTTCCACCATAAAGGATATCGTATCCTCGTCACCATGAAATGATGCTGAATTCTTTCCTCCACCCTTCCTTATGCATTCTCGACCATTCATCATTTCCACTGGAAAAATCTTCATTCGTTTGGCCATGGCGTTTATTAGGATCTCATAAGTGTAAGAGGATCGAAGGCATCATCCTACTCCTCCATGAATTCTACCATTCCTCCACTGTGTTCCGTGAATTCAAGTTAGATTTGTATGTGAGGGTGAAAATATATAGAAAGAATGAGAAGATGTATGAAAAAAGAGAGTTTATATGCTTTGTAATCGTTGTCATGATAATGCAAACCATCTCCATAGTGGATGTAGGCCTAGCTTAGGGCTGAACCACTCTAAAACCTTGTCTTCTTTTTTACTTTCCATACATTTTTTACTTTCAACTTTTATTGAGTACGGCTCCAGTTACTTACGAACCGTATTGGTGAAGTACAATTTTCGTACCCTTGGTGTTTAAGCCATTTTTTGGTGAAAACATTTGGCGTCCACCATGGGGCCATGTTCGTATTTCCTTCCTTCACACTTTCCTCCAATTTCAACATCCTACACTTGAAATCCTAAACCGCTTCCTTCCTCTAAGCCATGGTCGGTTCGAAGAAAAATAGCAAGTCCATTAGAGCTACCCCGATTGTTGAGGATATTCATAGTGATGAAGCTACACCGCAAACTTTGAATCGAGAAGTTGAGGAGGCCTCTAGGCCATATGTAACGCGAGATGAATTGAATGTGGTTGTGACCGGATAAAACAAAAAAATGGATGCTACGGCAAAAGTGATGATGGAAAGGCTTGATGCCCTGATTAATGCTCAAGCCAATCTTCCACCACCGAATGCTGTAAATAATGTTGAAGAGAAAGAGGACTCTTCAGCCTCGGACCCTAGTAAATCCCACTTCTTAGTGGAAGACAAGGGGGCCGGCGTTGAGGACTCTAAGGTCAAATCCTGACGGCACGAGGAGAAACGTGCAACTCAGAGCGTCGCAAGTCCCACCAAAAGGACACCTAGAGCAAGGCATCGGAGCTTAAACCGCGGTCGCACTAATAAAAGAATCGATGCCAATCTTGTGGAAAGAGCAAGCGATGAGAAGAGCATTGTAGATATGATCCCATGAATAATTAAAGAAAAAACAATCTGAGAGGATGAAGAGAATAAATGGGAGTTTTTACCCAGTAAAAACCCGTTTATAGAAAGAATCCATCAAGCGAAGTTTTTTTAGAAATTCGCACCCCCGACAATAGCACCATATGGTGGAATTGGGGACCCAAACATCTTTCTATTCAAGTACGATCAACACATGAATGGAGCTGGGGCAACTAATGAGATAATATGCTTGTACTTTCCCGTATGCCTAGAGGATGCGGCTTCACTATGGTTCACTAGACATCCACCTAAGTGCGTTGACCAGTCTGTCGATCCGGCAAGAAGATTTCAAGGACAGTTTCATCTCCAAACAACCAAAGCAAGGGATGTGATGTCGCTAAGCAAGATGGAACAGATGTTTGGAGAAACTATAAAAGATTTTCTTACACAATTACATGCTGCGGCGGCTGAAGTCATAGAACCGGAACCTGGGTACTTATTGGCAGCTCTGAAGGGTGCTATTGATAAGGAATTAGAATTCGGGAAATGGCTCAAGATGAAGAAACCCAAAACTCTAAAGAAGTTCTGTAAGAAAGCCGAGGAGCATATGAGCGTGGAGGATGATGCACCAAATGTTCAGAAGGTCATAGAAAGTAGCACTATCAACGAAGGGAAAGGTAATAAGTTCCAAACCGAGCAGAAGAATGACTCTAGACAGAAAAGCGGAAGCGGTGAGAAGGATAACAAAGCCTATAAGAAAACGTGGCTTTATAAGCATTCAGAATTGAGTCCCTTAAAAGAAACCCCAGAGAGGATCTACTCCGCCATAAAAGATTCAGGCTTATTTCCTCAAATGAAGGCCCAAAAGATTACTGAGCAACAAGCCAACTCTAGTAAATTCCGCCGGTTTCATAATCAACCAAGGCATAGCACTAATGAATGTCAACACCTGAAAAGTTTGATCGAAGAACTCATCAGAAAGAACCAACTTCAACAGTATGTGAAGAATCCTCAAAACTCTCCGACTACCCAAGGACACAATAATACCACCAATCAATCCAGTTCCGGAGAGAAAGCTCAAGCACCTGTTGATTCAAGGCCAGTGATCAACATGATCTTCGGCGGGACCCACCCAGCCGGAAGTAGCTGGGCAGATATGGAAAGGTACGCTAACGAGCTGAAGGTTGTCTCGAAAGAAGAAAGGTGTATGATCCTAAGCAATGAGCTTCCAATGAAGACGCCTAGAACTTCGACCGATGACATGGTATTCAAAGATAGAGATGCTGACGGATTACTTGCACCAACCATCGATGCCATGGTAGTCGCAATCGATATTGGCCCTATAGTTGTGAAAAGAGTCCTAGTTGACACGGGGGCATCCGTTTATGTGATCTTCATAAATACATTCCAAAAAAAGAACCTTTCTATGACAGAAGTGCGACCCTATCCAAACAAAATCCATGGATTTACAGGACAACCCACACAACCCATGTAACACCCCGTAATTTTATAACATTAAAATTCAAAAATTAAAGTATACTTAATTTTTAGAAAAGAATTAAGTGAAATGGGTTGCGCAGAGATATATATATTGATATATATATATATATATATATATATATATATATAAATTAAAAATTAAAAAATAAATATGCGAAAAAAGTTCAAAACAGCGAATTGGGAGGGGAAATAACCGAACCGGTCCATTTTTGAGGTCGACCCGAGCTCTGCTGGGTCGACTAGGGGTTAATCCAGGGTGTTTGGCTGTCAACCCGTGGGCTGATTCGCTCAAATGCAGATTTTGCATTTGATTGGTTCTCATGGTTCAGGGTTAATCTAATGGTCCTAAATAACTTCCTACACCTATAAATACATCCTAATGCTAACCCCAAACCTAATTAAAATAGAATAGTTACCGTCATACCATCGCCATGGAAATCAATGGAGCCGCCGCCAACTAAGAAAGAAGGAAGGAAAATTCAATTCTAATTCTCTCAACCCTAAAGCAAAGCAAAACTCTCTCTTTTTTTCTCTAAATTGTGAGTATGATGATCTTAACAAGATTATTATCATTTTAATTAGGTTGAGTTATGAATGGATTATGAGTAGATGATGTGAATTATCATATATGTTGTTGTAAACACCTTTTGCTATCATGTATATTGTAAATCCAATGTTATGTGATTATGATATCTTATATGTTGTAAATCATGCTATGATGATGTTATGTATGTTGAAAGTTTCAATGCTAAGTTGTGATGAATCATACATGTTAAAAAGGCCATGATGTTACCATCTATGCTAGTTAGTTCATATTAATTAAATCATCATGTTTGGGTTATGTTAATCTATATGACAAGTCACATATGCAAGTTAGATTGATTAGAAAAGTTATGAACATATACCAAGACATCTATTATGACATCTAGAATTATGCTATGACATATGTGATATCCTATGCTAGTTCACACCATCATTATGTTGCCTAAAAACCCCATATGCAAGTTTATGTATAGATTTGGGCTATGATCATATCATATAAATTGAGACATTTAACAAGTTGACACCTTTTGATCCTTAACATGTGTAGTTTATGCAAGTTTCACCCCTATTATGATTAGATTTATTTTAATTGTCTATATGTTGTGATAATTTATCTTTGTGCTAGGTGTTAGACTATACAAGTCTAGCCTATATTATGCGTTGAATAAGCGAACGTATAAACGTGGGGTAGGGGTAATATTAAGGATTTAATATTAAAAAGTTGGGGTGCAATTGATATGATTTTGCATGCCATAAGTGGATGGCCATAATTGAGTCAATTATGGACATCATTGAAAGTTGACTTAATTAATAATTTGAATAGGGAATTATTAAAACTGGGGTAAAAGATTTTAAGTGTTAATCAATGCTTAGGACACGAGGTTGGACTCGTTTGTGACGTAAACCTGCCCGGACCGGCCGGCAAATCCAGTGGTCACAAATGTCAGCCCAGTGTGAGAGGTCCTAGGCCTAAACTAAAGCATAACGGTTGTAAAGACACGAGGTTAGACTCTTTTATGGTGTAAGACTGCCCGGACCCACCCGGCAAATCCAGCTGCCGTAAATGCCAGTCTAATGTGAGAGGTCTTTATGAGGTTATGGCCTGAATGAATTAAGAAATACTTAACCAGATAAACATGTAAGGTGGGACATGGGGGTTAAGTAGGTGCCTTGGGTGGCATGAGGAATCTAGGGGGTGCCCTTAGTGGCATGTGAAATACGATTAGTAAGACTTAACCAAACACACATGTAAATGAACATGACTAAGAGGGTTAAGTGGGATATACTAGTGACAAGCTTAGGTGGGTAGCTTGTGGGGGCCCATTTCGACCAGTATCCCAAACGTATCTTTGTGGGCTCGACCCAAGTCGAGGACGGGACACGCATGCTGGGTTCGACTGTAAGAGGCCAAAACGGGGAGCGGTGGCAACGCAAGTCCAACGGGTTTCGTATGCGTGTGTGGACCCGGGCTGGTAGGTAAGACGTTGTTGCATCGTGTAGGTATAAACCGTGCATTCTCAAGTTGTATCGGGTTGCCACTTTAGGGGAGTGATACACCCCATTGTGGGGCCAGCACGGGTATCTACGAGTAGGGAGCCGATCGAAAGTGGGTAGTGGGGTACACCTAGTGGAGATAGGGGCAGACGGCACCTATGTAGTCAGCTAGGTGTACGTAAGGCTATTTATAAAGTTTCTGTGTGAAGCAAGTGGGATCAAACAATAGGGTGACTGGTGTGGTGCAGTGTAGTAATGTGCGGTGCAGTGTAGTAATCATTCGTTAGTAATTAGGTGTGCCTTACCGTTATCTTTAACGTTATCTATACGCTATCTTTATCTTCCTAAGTGTTCATAGACATTTACTTGTCTTCCAGCTTATGCCTTAGTCTAGATATTTTGATAATAGTATTGTTAGAATTATCATACTCGCCAGACTTTATGTCTGACCCCCTCTATTTCTGTCCTTTTTCCCCCTCTAGGTCCTCAGGTTGGGCCCAGCTCTAGTGGAGTTTGATTGACTTGCTTCATCTCTCTTTGGAAAGCTTGGACCGTTGAAGTAAAGTCCAGCTTGTTATCTTTTTAATGGCTATTTATGTAATGGGATTATGTATTTTGTTTTTATGAAGATGGATATTGTACTTGGTTATGATCTATGGTTTTATGATGTAACAAACATGTTTAATTTCCGCTGCAATAAAATGAAGTTTTAGATTTCCAAGTACTATTTACTATCTGTCTTGTTGTAATTTTTCTGTTCTATATTCACTTATAACCTCCATGGAAGTTAATGCATTCCCTTCTTGAGTGACATTAATGGACGTGGGGTGTTACACGTGGTATCAGAGCTTAAGGTTACCAGAACAGATAAAAATACTTTAGAAAAATAGTTATTTTTGGAAGAAGTGCTTTCAAAAACATGTTTAATGAGAAATTTAAAGAGAAAAATTTTTAAGAAAAAAAACATAATCCCCAATAGCCCATATCTTTATCTTTTGAATTCTCCATTTTGAATCATTCCTTTTTCGTTTCAGCATGGCTGAAGATCTTAATCTACCCGACGGTGTAACGATACCAGGATGGTATAGGAGGCTATTGGAGGCTAGGGCCGCTGCAGGTCCAGCCAATGTTCCTCCACCACCAGTTGCACCCGTTCCTCCTCCTCCTCGCGTAGATACATTTGCAAAGACGTGCAAGGAATTCATGGCTATGGGTGGAAAACCATTTCAAGGGTCAGAAACGTTTGTGGAAGCTAGAGATTGGCTTAAGGAGGTGGAAGAATTGCTAGAAATATTTGAAGAATAAGGGAGGAGAGTTTGATTAGCAGCTTGGTTGATGAAGGGAGAGGCCTCGTTATGGTGGGAGGTCACTAATGGGGAGCGTCCTGTTGACTCTTGGGCGGATTTCAGACGTAGGTTCGAGGAGAAGTTTCTCTCAAGGGCGGAAGAAAATCTATATATGGAAAGTTTCTTGACATTGAAGCAAGGAAGCTCATCAGTGAAAGAATATGTCAATAAATTTAATCAGTTATCAAGGTTTGGCTTAGACTTAGTAAACACGTCGGAGAAGAAGGCTCTAAGGTTCGTAAATGGCTTGAATGAACCATTGCAAGGGTTGGCTATGACCCACATCCCTATGGGGGCCACCTTTGAGAAGTTAGTAGAAATGGCGCTTATGCATGAGGAGAAAAGCGCTAAAGCTGATAAAGCACCCGAGAAGAAGGGGGATCAGAAGAAACCACAACAGCAAAACAAGAAGGGTGGTAAAGACAATAACGGCAAGGGAAAGAAGAAATGTTTTAACTGTGGGACACCATGCCATCTCAGCAAGGATTGCCGAAAGAAAAAGAAGACAGGCTGTTTTCATTGTGGCGATGCGGGACATTTAGTGAAGGACTGCCCAAAGAAGGGGCAGAGGGCAGGAGCTACCTCGGGAGGACAGGTGCAGGCTCTTATGGCACCAGGGCAGGCAAGGGGACATGTTCAGGCTCTCGCGGTCCCACCGCTGCAAGAACGAGGTAGAACCATTTCTGTTGAAAGCTTAGTTTTTCTGTTTGATCATCCTGTCCGTACCTTTTTCGATTCGGGCGCATCACATTCGTTTATCTCTACATCATTAGTTGAATCACTGCACTTAAACACCAGTTTAGTAGAGGATCCCTTAGTTGTTTCGAATCCAATTGGGGGCTCAGCTTATTTGTCTATGATGTGTTTGGATTTGAAAATTTCCATACTTAGCGTTGAATTTAGATGTCATGCTTATGTGTTGGGCTTCACGGGCTATGGGCTAATTTTAGGAATGGATTGGTTATCCAGAAATGGGGCCGTTCTTGATTGTGAAAGGAGAGTAGTTAGGCTCGTGACTCGCCTTGGCAACACTCTCGAAATCTTTTGTAATCCCATAAATTTGGTTATGCTAAGTTATCTAGAATCGCTTGACGCGTCTGAGGAAAATCTACGATCTGTTAGAGTGGTCCGAGAATATTCGGATGTGTTTGAGGAGGTGAAGGGCTTGCCTCCGAAGCGGGAGATAGATTTTCGAATATATCTTGTGGATAATGCGAAACCAGTATCTTTGCCAGTACGCCACATGGCTCCACGTGAAAGGAGGGAACTCGATAAGCAAGTGAAGGAGTTGCTTGAGAAGGGGTTCATAAGACGAAGTATATCGGAGTGGGGTGCTCCAATAGTATTTGCCACGAAGGCGGATGGGTCCCTTAGACTGTGTGTGGACTATAGAGAACTTAATAAACTTACTAAGAAGAACAGACACCCACTACCGAGGATTGACGATCTCTTCGATCAGTTAGTTGGCGCCTCAGTGTTTTCGTAGTTGGACTTAGCCACTGGGTTCCATCAGTTGAGAGTGGCTGAGGATAACATAGACAAGACTGCCTTTAGGACTCCGGACGGTTTCTATGAATGGATAGTGATGCCCTTCGGTTTGACAAACGCCCCAGCATATTTTGTTGATTTGATGAGTAGGGTGTTTAGGGAGTACCTTAACAAATTCGTGGTAGTCTTTGTAGATGACATCTTGATCTTTTCTAAGGATGAAGAAGAGCATGCCCTACATCTGAGGGAAGTGTTGGAGACCCTACGAGCGCATAGCCTTAAGGCAAAATTTTCTAAGTGTCACTTTTGGAGGAAGGAAGTACGGTTCTTGGGGCACGTGGTTTCCAAAGAAAGGATAGCCATGGATCCCGCGAAGGTGGTGGTCATCCAAGATTGGAAGGTCCCTAAAAATGCTATCGAAGTGAGAAGTTTCTTGGGGTTGGCTGGCTACTATAGGAAGTTTATCAAAGACTTCGCAAAGATATCAGCTCCATTGACACGCTTGACGAAGAAGAACCTAGTTTTCACATGGGACGTAGATTGTGATGATGCGTTCCAACGTTTGAAGAGAGCTTTGACTTTAGCCCCAGTCTTAGTATTGCCATACGGGAGTAAGCCGTTTACCGTTTATACTGATGCTTGTGGGACAGGACTAGGCGCAGTCTTAATGCAAGAGGGTAGGGTAATAGCCTATGGTGGAAGGCAGTTGAGAGCGCATGAGAAAAATTATCCTACACATGACCTAGAATTGGCCGCTATTGTTTTCGCGCTTAAGTCTTGGCGTCATTATCTTCTTGGCAAGAAATTCGAATTATTCACTGACCACAAGTCTTTAAAATACCTATTCTCTCAAAAGGACTTGAACTTAAGGCAGCAAAGGTGGATGGAGTTCTTAGCGTCCTACGACTTCGAAATAGCCTATACCGCTGGCAAGGGTAACGTGGTGGCAGACGCCTTAAGTAGAAAAAGATTATCCTTAAGTCCTTTGTTTGTTGAGCGACGAAGTTTAGAATTCATTTCGATGTTTGACTTTAGACCTTCCGTTGACTTCGTACCCGGTTTGCTAGCATCCTTGGAGGTCAGACCTACGCTTTTGGGACGGATTGGCGAGGCACAGCGAGACGACCCGCAGTTAGTTGAGTTAGTAGAAAAGCTCAAAGGAGGGGAGTCATCAAGCTATCTCCGTAGGTATACCCTAGATGATAAGGGTTGGTTACGTAGGGACGATAGACTTTGTGTACCAAAAGACGATGACCTAAGGAAGACTATTCTTGACGAAGCACATCGTTCGAAGATGACCATTCATCCCGACGGGGAAAAGATGTACAAAGACATGAAGAGAGTTTACTTTTGGGTCGGCATAAAGAAAGACGTGGCCGAGTATGTCGCTAGATGCTTGGTGTGCCAACAAGTAAAAGCGGAGCAAAAGAAACCCAGTGGGTTGCTTCACCCATTGGAGGTTCCACTATGGAAATGGGAAAGCATCTCGATGGATTTTGTGGATGGATTACCGCGATCGAGGAAGGGTAATACGGGAATTTGGGTTATAGTAGATAGACTTACTAAGAGCGCCCATTTTATTCCCGTGAAGAGTAAGAGGACTGCTCCATGGTTAGCTTCTGTATACGTTCGAGAGATAGTTCGGTTGCACGGTGTTCCTTCTAGCATAGTGAGCGACCGTGATCCTATTTTCACTAGCGAATTTTGGAGAAGCTTACAAGAGGCGGTAGGGACTCAGTTATGTTTGGGCACCACATATCATCCTCAGACGGACGGCCAGACCGAGAGGGTGAATCGCATTCTAGAGGATCTGTTGAGGCTATGTATCCTAGACTTTGGGGGTACGTGGGAAGAGCATCTATCATTGGTGGATTTCGCATATAATAACCGCTTTCAGTCCAGCATTGGTATGGCACCATTCGAAGCTCTTTATGGACGACCTTGTCGTTCATCTACATGTTGGTGGGAATCTACGGATAAGATCTTACTTGGGCCCGATATGATTAGGGAGACTTCGGAGAAGATCGACTTGATTCGAAGGAGGATGAAAGCAGCACAGGATAGGCAGAAATCTTATGCGGATAAGAGGAGGACAGATCTCGAGTTTGAAGTTGGGGACATGGTCTTTGTCAAAGTGTCTCCATTACGGAACGTTGTTCGGTTTGGGTCCGTTGGGAAATTAGCCCCAAGGTTTGTAGGGCCGTTTCCTATTAAGGAGAAAATTGGACAGATGGCGTATAGAGTGGAGTTGCCCGAGAGACTTAGTGGTGTACACGACGTATTCCATGTGTCACATTTGAGGAAGTGCTTGCACGAGACCGCGGAAGTGGTAGAGCCGAGTTTTCTTAGAGAGGTGGAGATAGAGCGTGAGGCGACAATTCGACGAGCTCCTACGCGCATTCTTGGGTCGGAGATCAAGAGGTTGAGGAATCGAGAGGTCAGACTAGTCAAAGTGCAATGGGGATATGATGAGAGCAACGCTACTTGGGAGACAGAAGAGAAGATGCGTTCACGATACCCTTTTCTTTTTTAGGTTATGTCTTTTAATTTCTCCTTTATCGCTTAGCTTGTACTTATCTTATCTTTAGTATATCCTCTTGCTAGTATGTTTGACCTTTAGTTAGGATAATCCTATGGTTAAAACATGTGTTTGAGACATGTTATGTATGGTGGATGCAAAGTGGATGCAAGTGTTTGCTAGTGGTTGCTCGTGGATGCATATACACACACTATTAGGCACCAGATCGGCTCAGTCACTTCATATTGCATATTGCATATATATGGATGTATTTAGTAAAATGGATGTATAATGGTTGTATTATCATATAGTTGCTGCATTCGTGTGGATGGTTGTGCACGCATATAGAATTAATATGTATCATTAGGAATCTTTTGCATACATATTGGACGCATGGCACTATCATGAATTGCACTAAGGAGGTCGACTGAATCAGTAGACCGCCTAATTTTGCATTAGATATGGACATATACACACACTGTGCATATAAACATTAAAGCATTAGAAGTCTTTTAAGGACAATGGATGCTGGTGTTTGATGGTTGAGTAGATGGACGATTAGATGGTAGGATATACATTCTTCTTGACTTGGAGATTTCGGGGACGAAATCCTTTAAGGAGGGGAGAATGTAACACCCAGTAATTTTATAACATTAAAATTTACAAATTAAAGTATACTTAATTTTTAGAAAAGAATTAAGTGAAATGGCTTGCGCAGAGAAATATATATATATACATATTGATATATATATATATATATATAAATAAATAAATAAATAAATAAATATGCGAAAAAGTTCAAAACAGCGAATTGGGAGGGGAAATAACCGAACCGGCCCATTTTTGAGGTCGACCCGAGCCTCGCTGGGTCGACTAGGGGTTAATCCAGGGTGTTTGGCTGTCAACCCGTGGGCCGATTCGCTCAAATGCAGATTTTGCATTTGATTGGTTCTCATGGTTCGGGGTAAATCTAATGGTCCTAAATAACTTCCTACACCTATAAATACATCCTAATGCTAACCCTAAACCTAATTAAAATAGAATAGTTACCGTCATACCATCGCCATGGAAATCAATGGAGCCGCCGCCAACTAAGAAAGAAGAAAAGCAAATTCAATTCTAATTCTCTCAACCCTAAAGCAAAGCAAAACTCTCTCTTTTCTTCTCTAAATTGTGAGTATGATGATCTTAACAAGATTATTGTCATTTTAATTAGGTTGAGTTATGAATGGATTATGAGTAGATGATGTGAATTATCATATATGTTGTTGTAAACCCCTTTTGCTATCATGTATATTGTAAATCCAATGTTATGTGATGATGATATCTTATATGTTGTAAATCATGCTATGATGATGTTATGTATGTTGAAAGTTTCTATGCTAAGTTGTGATGAATCATACATGTTAAAAAGGCCATGATGTTACCATCTATGCTAGTTAGTTCATATTAATTAAATCATCATGTTTGGGTTATGTTGATCTATATGACAAGTCACATATGCAAGTTAGATTGATTAGAAAAGTTATGAACATATACCAATACATCTATTATGACATCTAGAATTATGCTATGACATATGTGATATCCTATGCTAGTTCACACCATCATTATGTTGCCTAAAAACCCCATATGCAAGTTTATGTATTGATTTGGGCTATGATCATATCATATAAATTGAGACATTTAACAAGTTGACACCTTTTGATCCTTAACATGTGTAGTTTATGCAAGTTTCACCCCTATTATGATTAGATTTATTTTAATTGTCTATATGTTGTGATAATTTATCTTTGTGCTAGGTGTTAGACTATACAAGTCTAGCCTATATTATGGGTTGAATAAGCGAACGTATAAACGTGGGGTAGGGGTAATATTAAGGATTTAATATTAAAAAGTTGGGGTGCAATTGATATGATTTTGCATGCCATAAGTGGATGGCCATAATTGAGTCAATTATGGACATCATTAAAAGTTGACTTAATTAATAATTTGAATAGGGAATTATTAAAACTGGGGTAAAAGATTTGAAGTGTTAATCAATGCTTAGGACACGAGGTTGGACTCGTTTGTGACGTAAACCTGCCCGGACCGGCCGGCAAATCCAGTGGTCACAAATGTCAGCCCAATGTGAGTGGTCCTAGGCCTAAACTAAAGCATAACGGTTGTAAAGACACGAGGTTAGACTCTTTTATGGTGTAAGACTGCCCGGACCCGCCCGACAAATCCAGCTGCCATAAATGCCAGTCTAATGTGAGAGGTCTTTATGAGGTTATGGCCTGAATGAATTAAGAAATACTTAACCAGATAAACATGTAAGGTGGGACATGGGGGTTAAGTAGGTGCCTTGGGTGGCATGAGGAATCTAGGGGGTGCCCTTAGTGGCATGTGAAATACGATTAGTAAGACTTAACCAAACACACATGTAAATGAACATGACTAAGAGGGTTAAGTGGGATATACTAGTGACAAGCTTAGGTGGGTAGCTTGTGGGGGCCCATTTCGACCAGTATCACAAACGTATCTTTGTGGGCTCGACCCAAGTCAAGGACGGGACACGCATGCTGGGTTCGACTGTAAGAGGCCAAAACGGGGAGCAGTGGCAACACAAGTCCAACGGGTTTCGTATGCGTGTGTGGACCCGGGCTGGTAGGTAAGACGTTGTTGCATCGTGTAGGCATAAGCCGTGCATTCTCAAGTTGTATCGGGTTGCCACTTTAGGGGAGTGATACACCCCACTATGGGGCCAACACGGGTATCTACGAGTAGGGAGCCGATAGAAAGTGGGTAGTGGGGTACACCTAGTGGAGATAGGGGCAGACGACACCTATGTAGTCAGCTAGGGGTACGTAAGGCTATTTATAAAGTTTCTGTGTGAAGCAAGTGGGATCAAACAATAAGGTGACTGGTGTGGTGCAGTGTAGTAATCATTCGTTAGTAATTAGGTGTGCCTTACCGTTATCTTTAACGTTATCTTAAACGCTATCTTTATCTTCCTAAGAGTTCATAGACATTTACTTGTCTTCCAGCTTATGCCTTAGTCTAGTTATTTTGATAATAGTATTGTTAGAATTATCGTACTCGCCAGACTTTATGTCTGACCCCCTCTATTTCTATCCTTTTTCCCCCTCCAGGTCCTCAGGTTGGGCACAGCTCTAGTGGAGTTTGATTGAATTGCTTCATCTCTCTTTGGAAAGCTTGGACCGTTGAAGTAAAGTCCAGCTTGTTATCTTTTTAATGGCTATTTATGTAATGGGATTATGTATTTTGTTTTTATGAAGATGGATATTGTACTTGGTTATGATCTATGGTTTTATGATGTAACAAACATGTTTAATTTCCGCTGCAATAAAATGAAGTTTTAGATTTCCAAGTACTATTTACTATCTGTCTTGTTGTAATTTTTCTGTTCTATATTCACTTATAACCTCCATGGAAGTTAATGCATTCACTTCGTGAGTGACATTAATGGACGTGGGGTGTTACAACCCATTGGTACAATTGACTTGCTCGTCGAACTTGCAGATGGGGTACGCAAGGTCTCTATGATGTAAACTTTCGTCTTGGTGGACGAGCTCTCCGCCTACAATGCGTTCCTCGGGCGACCGACCCTCGCAGGCTTTAAGGTTGCGCTAGCTCCATGATGTTTAACTATGAATTTTCCAATTGAGAATGGAATTGGCGTAATCAAGGGCGACTAGGCCACTGCGAGGGATTGCTATGTGACAGAGTTGCATGAGCCAAAGAAAAAAGATTTGGAGAAGAATGCGGAGGCTCAACCCCGCATTCGTGAATTCCCTTTATAGCAATTAAGAAACGGTCCCTGCACTGGCGAAAACAGTGGTGCGCAAAAGGAAATCGACCCTAGAAAAGTGAGTGCAGAGGACGAAAGAGCGGCCCCGGCTGAGATCACAATTCCTATAGCTGTTAGTCCGAAAGATCCAAACCATGTGCTGAATATTGGATGTCAGTTGATCGCCGAATTGAAGAGTCAATTAATTGTCTATTTAAAGGCTAATTTGGATGTGTTTGCATGGAATCATTCTGACATGAGCGGCATATCTCTAGATCTTGCAGTCCATAAACTTAATATTAATCCACATATTCCACCTGTCCAGCAGAAAAGGAGGACCTATGGGCCAGAGAGATCAAAGGCCTTGAAGGAGGAGGTCGACAGACTAATGGAAAACAACTTCATCATGGAATCTACCTATCAAAACTGGGTCTCCAATCTTGTACTTGTAAAGAAAGCAAATGGTAAATGGCGAGTCTACGTGGACTATTCGGATCTTAATAAAGCTTGTCCAAAGGATAGGTTCCCTCTTCCCAGAATAGATCAATTGGTGGATTCCACGGCTGGGCATGAGTTGTTGTCTTTTATGGATGCATATTCTGGTTACAATCAAATCATGATGTACGGAACGGATCAAGAGGACATAAGTTTTATCACTGATCTTGGCCTATATTGTGACAAAGTGATGCCATTTGACTTAAAGAATGCAGGGGCAACTTACCAGTGATTGGTAAATACTATGTTCAAAAAACAAATTGGCAAGACAATCGAAGTCTATGTCGATGATATGTTGGTAAAGTCCAAAAAGGCAGTTGATCATTTGGAAGATTTAGCCCAGGTGTTCGATATTCTACGCCTATATGGTATGAAACTAAATCCTTTAAAATGTTCCTTTGGGGTCGGTTCGGGCAAGTTCCTAGGGTTTATGGTCAACGCTAGGGGCATAGAAGCCAATCCAGCAAAAATATCAGCCTTAAGGGAAATGCACGCCCTAGGAACTAAGAAAGAGCTTCAGCGTTTAAATGGGAAAATTACAAGTTTGAATCGTTTCATATTCAGGGCAACAGAGAGTTGTCTTACCTTCTTCGATGCCCTTAGGAAAGGAAAGAGATAAAATGGACTCCTGAATGCCAGATACATTCGAAGAGCTAATCCAACACATGGCGACACCTCCAATGCTGTCAAAGCCTAATGATGGAGAAAATTTGTTTGTATACCTAGAAGTATCCGCCCATGCTCTAAGCGCGGCGTTAGTAAGGGAGGATTCAAAGGTTCAGAGACCGATTTATTACATTGGTAAGAGATTATCCGGGAAAGAACTGAACTACCTAAAGCTCGAGAAGCTCGCTTATTGTTTAATTATTGCATCAAAGAAGCTTCAACTCTACTTTCAGGCTCACCCTATTAAGGTCCTTAGGTATCAACCTTTGAGGAAAGTTTTGTTTCGACCAGAGACTTCCGGGAGGTTGTTAAAGTAGAATATTGAGCTTAGTCAATACGACATTACATACCATCCCCGAAAGCCAATTGACGGACAAGCACTTGCAAATTTCATCATAGAGTTTACCGACCGAGGAGGGATAAAAGAGGAGCCTGATACTGAAATCAACATCCAATGGAAATTATTCGTCGATGAAGCATCAAACTATTACTGCTCTGGGGCAGGAGTAGTCTTGGAAACCCCTGAAGGAAGATCTATATGCTATGTGCTAAGACTAGAATTTCCATCAACAAATAACGAAGCCGAATATGAAGCCCTCATTACATGAATAAGATTAGCAAGAGAGTTACGACTAAGAACCATACAAATCTTCAGTGACTCCCTACTAGTGGTGTGTCAGATACGAGGAGAGTTCCAAGCCAAGATGGATAACTTACCGACTTATCTATCTAAGGCCCTGGAACTACTAGAGAGCTTCGAGCATTATACCATATCTCACATTCCGAGAGAAGAAAATACCAAGGCGGATTCACTGGCAAAGTATGCAAGCACAGGAGATGCACAACTTATAGGGTTAGTCCCAATGGAGGTCCTCTCCAACCCCAGCATGGAACAAATTGAGATTGATTGGGTCATGGAGGTGGATGATGAGCCAGACTCATGGATGACACCAATCAAAGAGTATCTCACGATCGGTGCACTCCCGGAAGAAGTTAAGAAGCGAAGGAAAATCTTATGAAAAGCCCGATGTATCTCATTTAGGATGGACGGCTATACAGACGAGGATTTTCTATGCCCTTACTTCATTGTGTTACCAAAAAGGAGTCAATAGAAATCATGACAGAATTACATGAAGATGAATGCGGAGGTCATACTGGTAGCCAGACATTGGCCAGGAAAATTATGTGATATGGTTATTTATGGCCAGACATAAATAAGGACTACGTGGCATATACTAAAATATGCGATAAATGTCAGAGGTTTGCAAAAATTCCAAGGACGCCATCAATGGTTATAACCCAAATGGTCAGCGCATGGTCGTTCGCTATCTGGGGCATCGACCTTATAGGAGCACTTCCACCATGAAATATGGCTTTAAATATGCTATTATTGCTGTTGATTATTTTACAAAATGGGTTGAAGAAGAACCATTGGCAACTATAACCTCAAAGAAAGTTATTAACTTTGTCTTGAAAATAATATTTGTAGGTTCGGAGTGCCACAAAAAATAATCACAAACAATGGAACCCAATTTGAGAGCGAATAATTCCAAAATTTCTGTGCCAAGTTTAAAATCCAGAAAAGTTTTTTCGTAGTTGCCCATCCGCAAGCAAACGGGTAAGTGGAAGCGGTAAATAAAATCATTAAATCGACCATCAAGAAGCGACTGTAGAAATCCAAAGGTGGTTGGGGAGATGAGCTTCCACTAGCTTGTGGGCTTACCGTACCACTCATAAAACTGCGACTGGGCACACTCCCTTTTCCTTAGCCTTCAGCTATGAAGCCCCGATCCCTGTAGAACTGGAAGTTCCCACCCATAGGAGGATTCACTTCAACCGGGAGGAAAATGAGACGCTACAACTTGAGGCCCTCGACCAACTCAAGGAAAAAAGAAAGGAAGCAGAATTCAGGGTGGCTGCACATCAGAGAAGGGTAGCAAGGCATTTCAATTCAAAAGTCAGACATAGGACTTTCGAGATCGGAGACCTTGTGCTGAAGAAAGTAATGACCGGAACCAGGGTTTTTGGGCCAAATTGGGAAGATCCCTATGTTATAAAGCAAAAACTTCGGGATGGTACTTTCAAATTGACCACCATTTATGGAGTCCAGATTCCTCGAGCTTGGAATAGTGAACACATCCGCTGTTACTTTCTATAATGCATTGTACATATCTATTGCAAAAGCTGTGAATATTTGCAAGAAACTTCGCATTCAAACTATGTACATATAAAGAAACATGAGTGAGAAACTCCATTTGCTTACATGAATCATATATTTGCAAAATTCTGCTAAAAGTTAACTTCTTTTACGTAGGCAAACAAGAACAGTAACTCTCTCAAAATCCAACCATAGTTGGAGACTTCCCAAGCATATCCCGGTCGGAACAATTCAAAAACATTGAGTGCCGGAGCATCATTCAAACTAAGAAATGGGTGGGTGACAAATCAGAAAGTTGCATTTTTCATCGCAACAACACCAAATCCTCAGTAAGCATAAAGCAAAAGAATGGGTGCCAAACTGAGAAAATAATGCAAAGTTGGAAACAACCAAATTTGTCCCATGAATAAAAGATTGCCAATCCCAAAAGAGGCACCTTGTTAGGTGTAGGACACGAATTTTTCAATTCGAACTAAAACTCGATAAGATGAACTAGTGTCCACCTCCCGGAATGAAGCATAAAGTCTGAAGGACCAACAAAACCTAGGCTGGAAGTACCAGTACTAGTGGCGGAAGGACCAGCAAAAAAGCTGGAAGGACGAGCAGTCAGAAGGACCGACAAACCTAGGTTGGAAGCACCAATCCTAATGTCGGAAGGACAGACAAACATGCTGGATGGACTAGTGCAAAAAGAAGTCCTAGCGGAAATAGGGTAACATAAATCCTAGCCAAAAGGGGGTATCTAATTTAGGTCTTGTTTGATTCCAAATAACTAGAACAAACAGGACCAAAATTGGATCGAAACTTAAAACTCAAGTCCTCCCCTGGGGGCTCGTACTCAAAACCAGTCTCCGAAGGGCTTGGGTCACCGAGTTAGTGAGATATGGGGTTGAGTACATTCTAATAAAGAATAAAATGCATATATATACGAATGTGTGTTTAACCAAGTCTCCGAAGGACTCAGGTCACTGAGTTAGCGAGAAATATGGTTAAATACGTCGGAAACCAAAAACATGCATTTAAAATAAATCTCCGAAGAATTTGGATCACCAAAAAGAAAGAAAAGTGGCGTACAATCAGTCAACTAAATTCTAAGAAGCTGATCGCTTCCAGTCTAACGAAGCTATAATAAACTACTATAACATTGAAAAGCAAGTCGGTAGCATTAAGGTTACACACCGTAAACGCGATACTAACGCACGATCGTCAAAGAAAATTGTAACGCAAGCTATAAATAGATAATAATGCCAAGATGGATGAAATACCACAACATAACAAACAAGAGCATCGTCTTGTACTAACAAAACAGGGAACAGAAGCATCACAGCGTCCCAAACCAGTCACAGAGCCACCAAAATAAGCAAAAGTCGCAACACAGACCAACATAAAGTCAAATGCGAGGATCGACACTCACTTATACAACCGATCTAAAAGCATAGTTTGCAAAAGAAACAACCAAAGGAAAGATAGAAAAGCTACAGATCCTTGTTCTTCCTGGGCCTGCCAACCTTCCTCTTAACCTGAGTAGAGCATGATGGAGGTTCATCAACCAAGGACTCTTTGTGCTTTGGAACTGCAAACTCGACATCTCCCAGAGCAAAAGAAGCAACCACACTATCCCTGGACCTAAGAGCTTGAATCAACTTCACCTTGTCATCCTCTAAGGAAGAAATACGCTCAAGATTGTCCTTATAAAGCTTTTGGATATCGCAAGCCAGTGTCTGCCAACCGCTCATTTGTTTTGCAGAATGATCCTTGAGAAGACCCATTTTCTTCCCAAAATTTTACATAGCAGTCTCAAAATGGGCAAGCATCTTACCCTTCGCAGCAACCATATAACAAGAAAAAGTTTGATGATCAGACGGAGATATGTCCACATTAGAAGATACCCCTTGTAAGCTCCAGCCTTTGAGTCATTTAGCAAGCCTGGGATTGCATGGTCCAGGGGCATAACGTGGCTTATTAATGATCATTTGAAGTTTTGCATGAGAGGGACTAAGGGGAGAGTTCACCGACGGTTGACCTGTCGATTGAACGTCAGTTATCAGAACATCCAAGTCAAAGAACCTTTCCGGCCGACGTCGCTCCGGAGACGAATCCATCCTGTACGAGTGAAGTAGTAAATGGCTGTGTAATTCAGGGATTTAATGAGTCAGTCAAGGTTAAACAAGTGACGTGACCAAAAACAGAACCGCAAACGACCGATCCCTCCAACTCTGCTCACGCAAAAAAAGTTCACGTTATCCTCGCATGCTTCACTCAAAAAGGGTGCTCATATTTAACCAAATCAGGATCATTCAGGATTAAATAAAAATAATAAAAAGTAGAGGAATGACCTTCTGTCAAAAGCACTTGGGCGACCATAGGAATCAAACCAGAAGTATGGATCATAATGATAAAATCAAGGCCACATGGTCTAAGCATTCCATCAAACATCATGTGTGAAAAACAGACAACTGGGGACAAATTATTGGCACATGGTTACCAGGTAAGGAATTGTGCAAGGTGTGAACTTATCTTAAGCATTTTAGTGAGCATATCATGTGTATGAAGTTTAGAACCAGAAGAAAAAGGAACATTGGAGTTAAATGTTCTCAGACTAGTGCATGCATAGAACAACCCAGATCCAGTCCAAAAATTCTGACTATTGTCATCATAAAAGATCAACAACAACCCAAATCGCATCTAATGACCATAAGAGTTTTGGAAAGCATAAAAATAACTTATTTCCTATTGAAACATATGTTATTAATTCAAAAGAGGGACAAGCATAAGCAAGAATGACAAACCTATGCTTCACAGATTGATGAAAGGAAGGAGTATGGGTATTTCGACTGAAAGAATCTAATCGAAAGGAAATAGAAGTAGAGATTAGGGTTTTTGGAAAATGAAGTAGGTATTATCGATGTGTTTTACATAGGAAATAAAGGTGAATTAAAGAGAGGAGTAAGAAAATGACAGGGAAGATTAAAAGACATGTATCTAGATTATTCTCGCCACATCAGCTCAATACTCGATTGCACAAGTATAAGTGGCCCATCAAGTCCAGCTGGCTTGCCTACGTCCCGGCGATTTGATCGATCATGATGATACTTTGACTCAAAGGAAATAGTGTGAGTGACTTAGGCCTCTCGCTCATGAGAAGAGGCGGTCCTAAATATCTTTACCTTAACGATCCTGAGCTCTACGCGATCATTCCTTGGTAAATCTGATTTAATCTACCAAACTATGTTATGATCAGTTATTTCGAAGCCTATAAATTTTTGCAAAATCAAAATTACAAACTTCGAGGAGCGAATGTTTATCCCTTATACATATGCTGGTCTACAAGTCAAACGTCATTGAGGTCGGTTGTACATAGTCCACTCCAATCCAGTACACCCAGACAGTTTTGTAAAGAGCAAGGAACAATCACACAGAACAAAGTTCAAGCACCAACTTAAGGTTAAGCACGACAAGGAAAGTCGCATACATCAGAACAAGTTGGGTCGTCCGCTCAACACAGTCAGGATCAGTCATACAGAATAATACAATCATACAGAGGGATCACGTGCACGAAGCCAACTCAAGAATGGTACTGCCCAAGAACGGTGAGGCTCGTACATCGTGCAAAGATCGCCCATATTAAGGAAGTCACTCATTATTATACCAAAGGAATTATTCGTACAAGACGATAAGAAGAATTGGTTCGGGTCACATGTTCCATTCTGCAATCACTTGTCCACGTTTCTGCGATCAATCGTGCATAGCAGGGGACACAAAGATTCAAGAAATCGCACATGCATCCCATGTCCGCTCATGGATTGCAACCTCAGCCGCTCGCTCATTCCTCAATCAGTCACTAATGCTACAATCATATGCTACCTACCGATCTGACAGATATCGACTCCAGAGCGATCGCACAGATGTCTTCTCTACAAATTTTGATCGGTCGCCCATCTGCGATCAGATATAGATGCTTCAACCAAATAGTGTGTGCCAGTCAATTACAAAAGGATTAACATGATCCGGTCGATCGTTCTTATAAAAACCAAGAAGCTTTGACAAGCCGCCTATACGCTCATCAACTATCCATCCATTCAACGTATTCAAACCTATGCAGTCGCTCTCTCCTATGCAACCGCCCACTCCTATGAAGTCGCCCGTACAGGACAGTTGAATACAACTATCGACAGATTAGCTACAACTAGGCGGTGGCATTTTCGTAATTAGTAAGACGAACGATCCCTGACCTGTATATACCAATTTCAGCTTATTTCTTCAGGGGAGTCCACCTATAAATAGGCCATGGCTTCCACCATAAAGGATATCGACTCCTTGTCACCACAAAGTGCTACTGAATTCTTTCCTCCACCCTTTCTTAAGCATTCTCGACCATCATCATCATTTCCACTAGAAGAATCTTCATTCGTTTGGCCATGGCGTCCATTAGGATCTCCTAAGAGAATCAAAGGCATCATCCTTCTCCTTATGAATTCTACCATTCCTCCATTGAGTTCCATGAATTCAAGCGAGATTTGTATGTGAGGGTGAAAATATATAGAAAGAATGAGAAGATTTATGAAAAAAGAGACTTTATATACTTTGTAATCATTGTCATGATAATGCAAACCATCTCCATAGTGGATGTAGGCCTTGCTTAGGGTCGAACCACTCTAAAACCTTATCTCCTTTTTACTCTCCCTACAATTTTTACTTTCAACTTTTATTGAGTATGGCTCCATTAACTTACTAACCGTATTAGTGAAGTACAGTTTTCGTACCAATGGTATTTGAGCCATTTTTTGGTGAAGACAGCGCATATTTGTGATATTTTGATTTTCAAAAACTATATATATACACTATTAGTATATCAAAGGATGAAGTCACTTAGGAGAAGGATAATCATTTTCTCTTTACAGGTTGAACGATGAGCTGAAACACGAGGAGTACGGGTTCAGGGTCCAACAATGAGAATGTTCCTGATATAAGGATGATGTATACTACCATCACGCGAGAGATGCTTAGGGATGCTCAGGGAGTAGTTCCTAATGTTGCTAACAGTGGTGGTGTAGTAGTGTAGGCGCCTAGAATCGATTTCACCATACTCAGCAAGGATTATACTATTCTTGGTGGGAAGTCATTCCATGGAATGGAATCAGCTACGGAGGTTCAAGATTGGCTTGATAGTTGTGAGCGCATCTTCGAGGAATTGGTGATCGGTGATGCAATGAAGAGAAAGTTAGCATCG
This sequence comes from Allium sativum, assembly GCA_030737875.1. Taxonomy (NCBI): domain Eukaryota; kingdom Viridiplantae; phylum Streptophyta; class Magnoliopsida; order Asparagales; family Amaryllidaceae; genus Allium; species Allium sativum. The sequence goes on from CM060910.1 coordinate 396,323,661, forward strand.
CGTCAGCTTCAAGGACATGCTATGAATTGGTGGAATGCTATAAAAGCGGCTGCTCCTGAGGATCAAGTTACTTGGGATCAGTTTAGGACTCGTTTCAGTGATAAGCTTATTCCAACTGCTTAGAAATCAGAATTTTTTAAGAAGTTTCTTGGGATTAGCTGGAAATTATCATAAGTTTATCCAAGACTTCTCCAAGACAGCGACGCCGTTAACTCAGTTGATCAAAAAGAATCAAGCTTTTTCTTGGGACGAAAGGTGTGAGAATGCGTTTGAGAGCTACCAGTATTAGTTATTCCTAAGGGGAACGAAGAGATGACGGTATACACGGATGCTTGTGGGGCCGTACTAGGTGCTGTACTGATGCAAGGAGGTAGGGTTGTGGCTTATGGTAGTCGGCAACTGAAACCACATGAGAAAAGATAAGCTACCCATGATTTGGAATTGGCAGCGATCGTGTTCGCGTTAAAGATGTGGAGACATTATCTCTTGGGAGACAAATTCGAGTTTTTTACAGATCATAAATCATTAAAGTATCTTTTCTCTCAAATGGATTTAAATCTTCGTCAGCAGAAATGGTTAGAGTTCTTGGCTTCATATGATTTCGATATCGCATATACACCTGGGAAGGGAAATGTGGTAGCTGATGCATTAAGTAGAAGACATGCCAGTTTGGGGGCCATGTTTTTGGAATGGAAGCAACTGGAGTATATCGCGGGATATGATTTCAGACCTAAGTGTGAATTAGACCCAAAAATGTTAGCAAGTTTCACGATCAGACCGACTTTGATTTAATGGATCGGTTCCAGTCAGAGGGATGATCCTAACCTATTGGAAATCATCTCCAAGGTGGAGATAGGTACTGATGGTGAGGAGATGAACAAGTATGGGCTTGATCGAGAAGAATGGCTTCGAAATAATGGGAGATTGGTTGTACCTGACGTTAATGGTTTGAGAGATGAAGTGCTTAGAGAGTGTCATCAATCTGAACTGACTATACATCCCGGTGATAACAAAATGTATCGAAACATGAAGCAGACCTACTACTGGGAAGGGATGAAGAGACGTTGGGAAGTTTATATCCAAGCGCATGAATTGCCAATTAGGTTAAGCCGGACAAAAGAAGCCTAGTGGTTATTTACAACCGTTAGAAATTCCCAAATGGAAATGGAAATAAGTCTCAATGGATTTCATCGATTACTTAGGACTAGATCGGTCATGAGAGTATTTGGGTGATTGTGGATCGGCTGACCAAAAGTACAAGGTTTATACCGGTCAAGTCGAATAGAACGGCAACTAAGTTAGAGGAACTGTATATGAAGTGGGTAGTGAGATTTCATGGAGTACCTAAGGTATTGTGAGTGACTGAGATCCATTATTTACTAGTGGGTTTTGGAAGAGCTTACAAGAGGATTTAGGGTCAGAATTACATCTCAGTACCGTGTACCATCCTCAAACCGACGATCAAATAGAGAGAGAGAGTAAATAGTGTATTAGAGGATCTCTTGAGAGCTTGTATATTGGATTTTAGAGGTTCATGGAATGACCATCTGCATCTGGTTGAGTTTGCGCATAATAATAGTTATCAGTCTAGTATTGGTATAACTCCATTTGAAGCTTTGTACAGAAGACCGTGAAACTCACCATCATGTTGGTTAAAAACCAATGATAAATTTGTGCTTGGGCCTGATGTAATAAGAGAAACTTCATATAAAATCAAGGATATTCAACAACGAATGAAGGCTGCCCAAGATAGGCAGAAGAGTTATGGTGATAAAAGGCGAAGAGATTTGAAATTCTCCATTGGCGACTTGGTATTCATCAAGATTTCCCCGTTGAAGAGTGTGATTCGGTTTGATATGAGAGGTAAATTAGCCCAAGGTTTGTTGACCCATTTCCAGTTCTCGAACAAGTGGGGAATTTAGCGTATAAAGTTGGATTGCCTGATAAGATGGTGGGAGTGCACAACGTATTTCATGTTTCCCAACTAAGGAAGTTAGTACATGATTCTGATATGACTATTTCACCAAATCAGTTGGATGATATCGAGGTAGAACCCAAGGCAGTTGGAAACCGCAGAACGATTCGTATTGTCGGACCCAATACGAAGCAGCTTCGAAGGAAGACGGTGAAACAGGTTAAGATCCAGTGGGGTGATAATGAGAACGACTGCATTTGGGAAATGGAGTGGAACATAAAGAAGTCGTGTCCAGAGCTCTTTACTTGGTAAGATTTTAATCGCGATATAGTTACTCCCTTGTTAGTAAACCGCATGCTAGGATAGGCTTGTTGTGTTATTATGTATGCTTGATTGCTTATAAATGGCTGATAGGCATGTGGGGGCACCATTGCTTGTTTTTCTTAGTTAAGGAATTTCGGGGGTGAAATTTCTTAAGGGGGGAGAGTGTAACGACCCGCATTCTATGTATCGAGGATCGTAGAATATTTATTTTATTTTCATACAAAGTCATATGGTCATGTAACTTTGGGAAACGACTATTGGGGTCATTTCCCACATTCACGATTTTTTCCGAATTTTAAATGCTGTTTTACCCCTGGAGAATCTTATTTCACCTATAACTTTTGATTGGTAAGGAGTTTTGACCTAAAACCACTCCCATTAGATTTGGATGATGGTTTACCTTTCCGTAGAGTGGTCACATGAATCAAGTGGACTTTTTGGGAGATATGACTAAAATAAGATTTAAAGATGGAAAAACAGCCTAATCAGGCTTATTAGGTTGATTAGCAGCTAGGCCCATAAGCCATTTCGGGATTAGGGTTATGGGAGGGCTGAAAGGAGTTGAAGAATCATCTCCTGTCATTTTTCCATCTGCCACAAACATTTCTTGAACCCTAGTAATGGCCTCCATCTTCTAGATCTCTCTCTAATCACTTCCTAATCACATATTAAGCAAATCAACATCAAATCAAGTCGGATTAGCATCAAAATCGAGGTAGAGCTGCTGCACTACATAGGAATCCGATCCAAATCAGTAGAATTTTCAGATCTGTCATTTATTTGTGGCTAAGGTGAGTGATTAGCATGTTTACTCACTAATTACGGCTAATTAGGGATGATTAGTGATAATTAGCAAAATTATGACTCGGAAAAATATGAACAAATATGTATAAATTCTAAAATATTATTTTATGTCGCTGGTATAAATTTGGGTTAATTTGGATTAAGATTGATAATCCTATTGTTAGATATGGTTAAACATAGTTAAGGGGAAATCATGAATTTTGGTATGTTTGATTTAAAATAGTCTATATAATTAATGTTTTGATCTTTTTGATTGAAGTCATATGTTGTTACTGTTGTTTGGTATGTTTTATGATTGCATAGGAAAGTTAGGATGGTTGAAAACACCGTCGTGTGGCGAAATTAGTTTACTGGAACACTACTATGAGGTGATGTTCGTGACACAGTTACACGAACCGGGTCGTGAACCACGAACTGCGAGCCGCCCCAGGGAGGGACGAACTGCGATCCATGCCAGGGAGAGGAGAACCACGAGCCAGGTGCCAGGGGCGAGCCACAAGCCGAGGGGGCAAGCCACGAGCCGAAGAGGGTGACCCACGAGCCGAAGGGGGTGAGCAACGAGCCGAAGGGGGGATCGAATCGGTCTTCGAGCCTGGACCGCGAATGAACCAATGATGACCGAACCGGACTTGAGCTTCTACCACTCGATGATGATCATGAACTCTTCTGAAAATAAAATCCAATCCGACCTAAACCCGAGATGTAAAGGAATTCCAAATCCGAAGTTATTACTCTGGATCCAGAAGGGAACCAACGAGTTAACTTCTAGAGTTAGGCTTTGCTGCGGGACGTGTGCAAAGGGTTTATCGATATCCATAACTTTGGTTCACCATTGAGAGAGGGGATATGTAGATGAACCAATACCAAGACTATGTGGACTGGTTGGCCCGTTAGGGATACTGACTATGGACCAGTGCAGTGGGGTCAGAGGTTGTATGGAGTGGGACTCCGTCAGGGCCCCAAAAGACAAAGTTGTCGTAGCGATAGTTGTACAGAGTTGGACTACATCATGGCCCCAATGGATCTGGTGATCAAAACGGTGGATATTATATGCTTTACGCACTAAGTGAGAGATGTGAGGATGATTGCTATGTTTGATATTTGATGTTTGCTATCACCATGACACTCACAGTTCCATTTTACACCCTATGTTAGTGTTACCTTAGAGTACTGTACAACTTGTTGTGCTAATTCTTTGGTTGCAAGTCCAGGTTAGGTATGATTATTTATACCTTTATTGTTTTATTTTGCTGCTATCGCTCATACCAGACTTTTGTCTGACGTAGAGTTTTATGTCTCTTCTTATTACTCTGGGTGCTCCTAAACGAGCAGACTAGAGACAGGTTAGGTGGTTATGCACGAGTAGTTGTCTAGAGACGAGTAGGAGGCTTCCACGTACTACATACATATATTCTCCCTGTGTTGTTGCTGGTCACTGCTTTGGGCATTAGTAGTGTACCTCTTTTATTTCCTTTTTAGAGAGAGTATTTTGAAGTTGTAATAATGGTTTGGATCATAAGCTGTATTTTGGATTTCGCTACTCTGATGGATATGGTTTAGTTTTCAACTTATGCATTGTCTCGCCTGTTTTATGTCAAGCTATGTTATTATTAAATTTTATTCCATGTGCTGTGAGATATACTACAGGTTCTTGATGATTCATCGTTTCAAACCCTTTCTCTTGGTGACCGTTTCGTGTAAGTCGGACATTGCCACAGTGCATATCAAGGGAAATGCCTGATGGTACGGGGAAGGCTGTCGTAGCGTAACTACCCGGTGAGTAGCCTTGACTGCAAAAGTAGCTTTGCAGTCAGAAAGCTATGTGGAGGTGACACTTGGGTGATTCAGCGATCGTCTCAACAGGGAGGTAGGGGTCATGCCCAACAAGGATAGTAGATCGTCGGGTACCCGTCATCGGCAGCTAGTGGGATGCGAAAAGACTAGAGCTAAACCCAAGATGCCATCCACCTTTCATTATCGAGGCACGGTGGTTGAAGGGAGACACCAACTACATGTTTAGATTGTTTGTTAAGGGCGAGTCGCTCTGCTCTTGTAATCTTTACTAGTTGATGGAAGGGCCGATGTGGGGCCATAACCACCATGAAAAACAGACCTGAATGATATCTGTATTTCGAGGCTCTTAAAGGCGGACCTGTACAGATATGGAAAAGCTCCCGACCAAGTTTCGTGTTTCTTATATAGCCCTGCCACGGAACTTGGTGCACATTAGAGGTTATGTGCGGTTAATTCATCGAATACGATTGACGATACATACATGGGAAATTCTAGATACATGCATGTCTGCTCTAAGTGGTGTATCGTAGACTTGAGGACATTACTCTGTGATGGAATCTGATTGGATCAAGTTGGCAGTCCGTACGCTTACGTAGCATAGTAATGACAGATATATGCGGAATGTAACATTGTTATATAGAGATCCGTACGTCATTCTAGCGTTGGATGAGGGACTGCGTATATTTCTGTGGCATTACAGTGGAGATCGTGCGAGTGGGGTACCATGGGGTGTACCTTAATATTGGGGCAGCTACATATATAGTGTATTAGGTTAATCCACTGGGAAGTAAATGGGTATGACGTGTGTATAAGCCTTGAGTGCTGTTAACCTAAGTAACCTAATAAATAAGAAAATGTGATTGAATGGTATATATAGGGTTATCCAAAATGTTTAGTTTAAATCCAGTCACCAGAACATGTATTTTGACCCCATCCTCATAACATACTCGCAGTTTTGATTTGTAGCAAAGATAGTATAGCTTTGGATACTGTTAGGCAGTATTATTAATACGCTAAGGCTGTACTTTGATTATATTATATTTTAACCATTCCGCTGTGAGATATTTTCTGAGCTCTGATATATTTTATATCTTTGTCTTTTCTGTAGGATACCAGAGAAACAAACACGGGTTTTGATGGATTAGAATTTTAAAATATATCGGTCTGTCGGAATTCAGGTTGTTACACGCTAGACCTCCCACATTAAGTCTACAACTTGTGGATGCTGGATATGCCGGTTGGGTCCGTGCAGACTTCTTCCACAAGTCGGACTTAACCTTGTATCTTAGCACGTTATGTGTTTATGCACTTAGACCCCTCACATTAGATTTACCACTTGTGGACGCTGGATATGCCAGGCAGTTCCGGGTAGGCTTCTACCACAAGTGTAATCCAACCTCGTGTCTAAGCGCGGTTACAGTTTCTAATTACTGTAAATCTAGGCATTTTCACTATTAACCTATTATTATGTTTTATCATGCCCAAAATCCCCGTCCGATCTACGATACATGTTGTGCCCCCAAATTAAGGTTCAAATTAAGATATAGATTATGACCCCAAATCACAAGTTTTGGCTCAAGGTATAAGTTTTGCCCAAAATTCCCAATCATGTTTTACAATATGAATTATGACCCAAATTAATCATTCCCAATCGTCCTCAATTTCGTGCATTCGCGTATTTCAGCGATAGGCCTAGGCTCGAAGGTAGTCTGGCTATAAAAACCAAAAAGGGAAAGAGGGAGAAAAGAGAACAAGAATAGGCATAGTAAAAAAAACAGGCATAAGATGACATAATCAGGCAAACTAACATAATAGGCATAAGCTGACATGATTAGGAAAACTAACATAATAGGAATATCATACTTCTAAAAGGTATACAAGTAATGGTAGATCTAAGTAGTGAATTGGGTATACAAGTAATGGTAGATCTGTTGTGATTCATACTTCTAATAGGTATAGGCTTAGATCCAACTTTATAAACATGTCAAGATTACATTTTAGGTACTTATATCTAAAAACAACATAAGCTCACTGTGATTTGATCTAAAGAACAGGGAATTGATTGCAGATGTTGTAGCACAAATCCTTGAATACATATAACATGTTGTTGAAGAAGAATACGCTATTTTACTCTGATTTGGGGCAGCACCTCGTTGTCTCCATTGATTTAGATGAATAAAACAATGGGATTAAGGTCCTTTATATTGCCTAATTTCAATGAATATAGTCAAGAAACGAGTCCACGTTCAGAAACTGAATTCTTCCCAGGTCTCGGGGGAGGGAGGGGTCGACATGGGTGTCGACACCCCTGTGTTGGTGTCGACCCATGGGTTGACACCCTTAGCGTGGGGTCAACCCCTGACGGGCCTAACTCCAGCCCAACCCCCCGTCTCTGATTTTTGAAGTATTTTGAATGTTTTGATTGGTTTTGTATATATATAATTCTCTTGTGCATATTCAAATTTCTAGGCTTAATAACTTCTTCATACGTTGTCCATTTTACGTAAACTCAAAGTCTATCTCTAGCAGAATTCCGAGACGACACAATGATGCAATCCGTTTTACTTCATTCTCAATATTTAATTAAGTATCCTTTAATTTATCATTATAGTATATTTTAAAATTACGGGGTGTTACATGCTCTGCTGCTACAAGTGATGTTGTTTTCCCTGGAACATTTTGCTAGAGATGTTCCGAAGTTCGAATCAGGACGATCCTTCCCCTCGGCTCATGAAGGAATCCAATTTCCAATACGATACTTTATGGGTTTAGTTGCAAACCTATATGATGACATAGTAGGTAGGGAATTATTTCATCTATGATCGATACATTTATTTTTGAAATTGTTTTCCACACTATGCACTAGTAATAATAAAAGAGAAATTTCGTGTTTTAGCATGTTTGGCTATTATAAGGTAAAAATCTATCCTCCGGCTTGCGCTTGCATTGCGTGATGGGACCTGAGTCTTATAATAGCTTCATTTTTTTAAAAAGCATTGCGAGTTTTATTTTCTGGTATTCATGTAGAGGAAACATGTTACATGTCATACGGCGTGGTCCTGTGATTTACCCAACTTTAAAATAAGATTTTAAATAATAATTTTTAGTTCTCACACCAGTCCCATGACTGACTCAGAGTTTATTGTTTCCCACCTAAACTCTGGGTGCCCATATTTTCCACACGGGCATCCAATAGTTTTTGTTTTGCAAATATTCTTTTACATTATCCTAGATTATGGCTGGAGCTATACTCTGGATTATTTTGCAATCTTATGATGTTTGTATTTATATATTTATGTTTCCTCTGTCTGTAATTTATTATTCTTATATTATTTTTCCGATGCATATCTGTTATCTATACTCTGATATTCTTGAACTCTCATGTAAATTGTTATCATTTGTTCTGATCTGTCGTATCCTTATAGCAATCCGCCTTTGAGAGCATTTCGAGTGGGCTGACCACTGGCTCGAGGCAGGCTCGAGGGCGGATTGTTGCAGTTTGGTATCGGAGGTTTAGTTTACAAAGCTTTTAGGATATGACGCATTTGAACAAGATAAAAGAACTTATCTGAGGTAGTATTAGTAACATCCTATAAAAGAATACTCATTAGATATGGGATCAGTAGTATCCTAGAATGAGTGGCTCAATAGAGATGGGGTTATTAATGCCCTAGAATGAATTGAAAGTGTTTATATACGGGAGGCATATTTGTGATTATTATATTTATATAAATAATCTGACTTTGAAAATATACTTTATGTATAAAAAAGATTTATGTTTGGACAACATATATGATTTGAAACGTTAATCAATTAATTGATTGTTAGATGTGATGTTTGATTGCTGGTTTAACAACTTAAGATATCTTATTAGGATAAGTACATGGAATTTTTAGCAATTTTGGACAGTCGATGAATTCCAATACACATTAGTTTATGCTTATAGATGAAGTTATATTCATGATTTTGGATAGTGAATACACATGAAACCACAGGTTGTTTTACTAAAAAGAGTTAGTTTAACTTGTGTTCCAGTTTAAAATTCTTTATTTTAAATTGTAATGAGGTGAGCACTTGCTAGTTAGACAGTACGTGGCGCATTTTATACATTCTTCTACTTCGTCTAGTAGCTCATTCCACAGTTCATATGACAGCTCTTCAGCCTCACTGTATACTGATAACATCGATAGTGTTTCTAGTCAAGGTAGTGCCAGTGATTATATGTCTGATGCCACATCCGTCAATAGACCACTTGAGGTTACGGATACCGATTCTGACTCACATGATGCTTCTATGGACTTGGACTCTAATGATTAAGAGGATTCAGGAGAATACGATGATTGGATGTTAGAGGATGGTGATGGATTTGTGTTGGATGCATACAGTCATATGGTGATGGAAGATCAAGTCCCTATAACACCTCCAGCAGCAGATATGGAGCCACCTCTGAATGGTGGAGATAATCCTCAACTACGTTCCAGAGGTAGTTCCCGAGATAGTATATCATGTGGCAGATTTTTGTTTACTCATCTTACCGCAGCCTAAGCTAGATTTACTTATATGGAATGAGATGCAGTTGGTACCTAAGATGGATATTAGCATAGATGATTTGGATCAATACATGGCACTAGAAGAGCCACCCGCTTGGGATCTTTCTCTCGAGATACACGATGCATATGAGCCACAGTTAGCTCCATAGCCACCCGCATGAGCCAGAGGATCTATAGATCGAGGAGGAAGTCGAGCCATAGATTGAGCCGCTAGTGGATCCAGAGGTTGATGAGGCAGCCAATGAGGCAGTTGAGGAGGATGACGATGATGTTGTTATATACTGGTCTAACCATGAGAGTTATGATGATGAGCCAGACGATTTCTGGATTGAGGAGGAGATAACCCCTGACAAGGCTGACGAGCCTCTAGGTGGAGATGGTGAGTTTGATTAGAAGCCAGAGGAGTTATTACTGTCTGGGTCTTCAGTTCATAGCTCTGGAGAGGTGTAGAGGGTTGGTTGTTGTTAGTGTGTATGTGTTGTATATGTAGTAGATCACATTTTGGTGCAGTCTAGGCACTACTTGCATATTTTGGGTATGCCATTTTGGCAGTTTATAGACTGCCTTAAGTACGTAGTTGTACTGAGGTTAGCATAGTTAGATGCATATACATAGCTTATACCTTAAGTTGCACTATACACTAGGGTATATGTTATGTCTGTAATTATAGTTTATATTTTGGTTGTGACATGACAATAATATGCTATGATATGATACTTTTTGTTTTAAAATGTTTCAGCATGATTTCAATATTGCTTTTTTGTTCTCTTCATTGCTTCGTTCCTTTTCATGGACAAAAATTTTTTAAGTGGGGAAGATTGTGACGACCCATATTTTTGGTTAATTTAAAATATGAATTTTAATCAATTTTAATTGATTTTAAGATGGAAAATGCTGACTTTGGACATGATAAAATTTGGAAATAGATTCAAACTTGGTTTTATGTTTTATTTGACTTAAAATAGGGTCAGTAAACTTTTTAAATCAACTTAAAAACGAAGATTTTGAAAATTAATATTTTAATGCTATTTTGATGACCTGTAAAAGGACCATTTTTGAGATATTCTCGGAATCCAATGAAACAAACTTTATTGGATTCGAAATGTCAAAATATGGTAGGATTTAAAATTTCAAGTCAAACAGAGTTAATATGTAAGCGTACGGTATATAAACGTAAGTTGAATATTCAGTCAAGTTCCGGTTAAGGCTAGAAATAAGGCAAATTTTCAAACGGTCTTCGAATTCGACAAGACTAGGTTCATTGGAACCATAATTGCGTAAGGTAGCAAGATTTTAAATTTCGTAATTTTTGGAGTTAGCGTGTAGTCGTACGACCAGAATAAAGTTTACGTTGTTTAATTGATAATCCCCTTTCACTAAATCCTATAAGCAACTATAATTAGACAACTAATTGTCTTTTTGGACACATGTTTTGTGCTTCCTAAAGGGGTCATTCCTACGTACTTAAGGCCATTTTTTCTTTTTATTTCTAATTTTCCATTTCTAAATGTCCTTTTCTTCTTCCTAAATCCCTAACTCCATTTTCACCATTCTCCTCCCCCATGAATCTCACGCCGCCCCCAACCCTCCACCACCAGCTCCTCCTCCACCGTGCACCACCACTAGTCCTCCTCCAACTGTCCTCCGGCCGTAGGCCCCTCCCTTAGCCCCAATCTCCTCTTTCCTTTCCAATTTGCGAAAGCAAGCACCTTTTCCCCTTAAATCAAGTTTATACACCTCCTACCACCCCCTACGGAACCAACACCCCGACGCCTTGGCCTCCACCTCCTCATCCAGAGAACGCCTCCTCCCTACAACCCATGCCATGTGTCCCCCATGTCCCTAAGCCCTAAAAATCCATAGGAATCCCAACTTTCCTCTTAATTCCCTAAATTAAAGTGTGTTTGAGTGTGTGCGTGTAGTAACTAGATGTATTGGGTTAAAAAGAAGAGATTTTGGGTTCATTGCAAGCGTAGGAGGTACTACAGTGAAGTATCGAGGTGTCGAAATGGCTGGGGTGAGAACTTTTTGTTTAATTTGGTTAATTAGACAATTAATTATAGGTTGTACTGTGGTTTATACTTTGAAATTTTTGGTTGTTATGCGGTTGAATTAGTTATGAACAATGATATGATTTGGTAATTGAATTGGATTATTTATCATGTTAAAACACTGTTAAAATGTTTGTAGTAGTGGTTGTAGGTTTAAACACCCATTTATAAGTCATGCGATGCATTAATAATCACTTGTTTAAATCAAGTGGACTTTGTAGAAATATAACCTAAAATGAAAAAGTTATTATTGATTGTTCGAATTTATGGTTGATCTGAATGGGATGTAAACCCCATACGGGTATTAGGATGATATTTGGTTGACACATCTCCCAATTGTTTTGTCTGCGTGTTAATCGTTTGATTGACAAAATTATATAAGCGTTATTCATTTAAGGCTTATACGGTAAATTACACATTGTATGTATGATAATTGGATGATGATAGTTGTTTACAACTATTATTGGATGTATATGATGTGTGAAATCTATATAAATTGAATAATATGGTAATTGGTTGAATCTCGTTCTAATTCGGAATAAACTGAATATTTTAATAATATAATATTCGATGAAAACTAAAAGTTCGAATTGGACATTCGATTTTTGTTGGATGCGAAGATATTAAAATATCGGTGAATATCGGTGAATTAATTTTCATATAATTTTGGCCTATCAAAGTTTTAAATTTAAAATGAATAGTAATAGTTTATTAATGCCAAAAATAGCACTAACACCCAAAGGTGAGTTCACTTCACCAATTATCAAAACAAAGTTAATAGCAAATAAGTGCGCGAAAAGATAAAGTAGAGAGTGTTTATAATGGTTCGGCCTCAGATTTTTCCTATATCCACTTTAATCGGGGATTTCATTACGATCTTCATCGTTACAAAGTACACGATCATTTTCACTTTACACATCTTTTCTGTTTTCTTTTTACGATGAATCTCTCTTCTCCATAATTCTCTATCTCTTCTCTATAATCTCTTGAATTCACCGTGGAAATACTTAGATCTCTTTAGTTGCGGAGATTATTAAAGTAGATCTTCGATAATCGTGCACTTTAATGATCATTGATGATTTCACAATGATGGAGATGCTTGATTGAAGCTTGATGGAACTTTAATGGAGTTGGAGATGATTGCACGATGTTGAGAAATGAAAATGGCAGTCCTTCGGGGTAGAAAATTCGGTCGTTTTAATGTGTGAAATGGCGGGGTATTTATAGACGAAACTCGAAGGGAGTAGCAAGATTGGAATTTTGGTCTGAGAAGGGCCATGGATCCGAACCCCGATCCATGCCACGTGGCATGTAGCACCAAGTATGCCCGATCTAGGCCATTGGCCGGCCTTCGTGCTCATTCCAAATAAATGAGTCGATCCACCGAGCGACACTCTACCAAATCACCCTTTTGACCGTGCGCAGCGGCTTGCCAAATCATAGTGGGATGCCTGATCTATCAAGTGGATCTTTGCCCGATCCATAGCAGATGAAAGTTGCCCGATCCATAGTAGCAGCCGTGTCTGATCCATAAAGATAAAAGCACACGATCCATGGTATATTGCGAGTGGTCGATCCATAGAGATAAAAGTGCATGATCCATGGTATATTGCGAGTGGCCAATCCATGAAGCAAGTGTGCTTGATCCACTGCAATACACCATACCGATCCATAGCCAATAAAAAGTGCCCGATCCATCATACGGAAGACAGCCCGATCCATCGAAGAACATTCGCCCAATCCATGGTTATGAAACGTGATTGATCTATGGTATATAAAAATGCCCGATCCACTGATGAAAAATTCTCGATCCATCGTGTAAAATGGTGACCAATCCATCATTCTAGCAATGAATACCTACTGTTTAAACAACTTAACACATTGTCTTGAAATCGCATCTTTAATGGGGTTAACATTTTCCCCTTGGAGCTTATATTTTTTCTTGTGAAAATGTAAGCTTCGAACTTGCAACGGTCTTGATGTCGCTCTGATGGATCATGATTAACTTCGACCGATGGATTAGTGAAAAGAAATATAGTGGACCTTGGTAGTTTTTTTTATGGATCGGTAAAATGAGTTTACAATGGACTATGGTGAGCTTTCTCAACGGACCGACAAGGCCCATATAATGGATCAGATAGGCCATATTTAGCATTACTTTGTATATTTTCTGATCCTCATTTTTTCACTTTACCCTTCACATCGAAGAAAGCATTTTAATGGCGGCTAAATTTCTCTGAAGAACCCTTTAACTCTGATCGGCTATTCCTCCATCAATTGACCTTGATTCTAGCTAATTCTTCATCGTTGTTCATCAAAAACGCTAGATCTACCATCGAGTTCGATTTCCGCTGCAAACTTAGCCGATTTCAAATTAAATTGAGATCCCCCTTTCAGATCCAAAATGCCTTGCCTTGTCCAAGCTTTAGTGAGCCACTTGTCATCGGAGTTAAGCTTTTCCCATCATCGCCAACTACTGTAGGTATCTTATTTCTATTGACTACGCTAGTGAACAATTTTTTAGGTATTTAGGGATTGTGAGGCGATTTGTTTTGAGATTGGTTTTGATGACTAAACTATGTATGGATTCAATGATTTGTATTTGAAACCAAGTTTGATCGAGCTTCGATACTACGACTTGTATTCAACTTTTTCAGACTGATTTTGTTAATTTGATTTTCCTTTGAGAACTGCAGATTTGGGCAGATATGATTTTTGTTGTAACTGAGTCTTGATCCTTGAGTGTTCAAATGAATCCATGCTTCGATAATATGTTCTGGGCGAATCGTGCTCTGGATCTTGTATGATAATTTTGCAATTTTGATGCTAGTTTGCATTTTCACATTTGTTGTACACTTCCATAAACTGTTGTTCGAATTTGATCATGGTCATTGTATGTGGCAATTCGGATTCTCATAGATAGACCAATGTTTTTGTGTATCAACTCTCAAGTTTATAATGCTGCTAAACATTTGCAACATACTGTTTTTCATTGTGACCTTGTTGATCTCGAGTTTTAGAAGCTAGAATTTGATTGTCACTTTTGCATTGAATTAGTCTTTGTAGTGTCTACAACTTAACATTAATGCGAGAATTTTTGTGCTGATCAACACTTGAGTTTTCACTTTCCATTGTTAACATTGTGCTAATATGTAAACGCTTTAATTTTGGTCAAGACCTGAATGGATCAATCATGCTAGACCTACGATGGATCGGTCATGCCCGATCTAGGACAGATCGTTTGTTTTGGAGGAGATCTCCTTAGCCATTGAACCTTTTTGAAGCATTGCACACTCTTTAAAGCAAATGACAACAACTCAAACTCATAATTAATAAGCTAAACATGCCTTTTCACCGCTACATCTTGTCCTGTAACAACAAAAACATTTGCATGTTTCTGGGCTAATATTTTGTCATCGATTTCCCATATCGATAACAGATTAGTTAACCGTTAAACATTTAACTATAGCTAATTTCTTGTCCTGAATTGAATGAACTACTTACACAAAACCGTTTCATTCAATTGTTTTCAACTAGTTGAACTTCGCCTGCATAAGTACAACATTCTGATTTGAATTCGCAACAACGCTTGCTATCAACTAATTGAGACGCGCCGGCTGTGGATTTCAAGCGTCGCTTTTTAATGACTTGTATAATTGTGCACATCACTTATCCTTAGGAAATGCGCACCTGTGTTTTATTTAAAAACATGATTCCTTGTGTAGAAATGGTAATTCGACAGCAATTGCGTCACTAGTCTGAGGAAAGAATAATGTCCACTCAACGAAGTTATCGCCTAAGTTCCTGGAGCCCTGACGACTGCAGCTCCTAGGTAAAACTTTAGTCAAGAATTTCCTTTGCCCTATCCTCTTACCAAATCACCTTCCGAGAGACACCCTAAAATGCTTTCATTACGTTCATTTAGATATTTGTGCACTCAGTTCGGCGTCCTAGAAGCCGATGCAAGATTACCAGGGAAGGATGATTTTTCTGATCTTCCGCCCTTCGGCTATGTAACAAGTTAATCACTACACGTTAGTAAGTGGAGACGTCCCTCCTTTCAACCCATTTTTAGAGATGATCCTTCAACGCTTAGCTATTGCCCCATTCCAGCTACACCCAAACGGCTACGCCATTTTGATAGGGCTTTGCGTGCTTTTCATGAGAACAAAGAGCTGCATGCTTACTTTCCAGGATATCTGCTCCCTTTGCGTTTTCAAAAGGAGGAAAGAACACCCTTCAATCATTTTGATTGAAGGCGCTAGAAACTCACAGCTTATCCTCGGCCTACCAGACAACATTCTAGGATTCCTGAATCAATAATTTTACATTCGGTGCGCTGAAAGCTTTTATGGCATCTTGACAGAAGGAGTTGAACACATTTTCTTAGAGCCCTTCATCCAGTTTCTATCTAAGTCTTGATTCTTAAATCTACCCTTTGTTTTGTAGAACTTCCCTCTCCTGACAAAGACTCTACTACTGATCAATCTACACTTGAGACCTTGAGAGTTATCAAAGACAGAGAGAGAAGCAAAAAGTATTTAATCACGGAAGGATTTCTTCGCAATATAACATGCTCGACCCTTCACGATCTTTTCCTTCTGGAGGGATCTCTACTCCTTATTCTATGCCTACAGAATCGGGTGATGCGGCTTCTGGAGAAGGTATAGCATCGAAAATTCATGTCGATGACTCCTCATAAAAGAAATGCTCAGACCTTGTTGGCGGGGTTGACTCATCTTCCTAGCCTCAATTTCCCTCCATTGAAGAGGAAGAATATGTATATCGTGAGGGTAATGATCCAGTGACAAATGAAGAACAAGCTGAGGAAGGAGAGATTGTGAACAGAGGCGATACTTTCGCAGAGAGAGTTGACGTTGACCCCACATTTTCGACCACCATTGAGGAGGACTTTACGAATGTGTATGGGGATTTGAGCGATCTCAATGTCACAACTTGCGAGCTTACTACGAGTGATATTATAACTTCTAAACTCGCTTCCCTGGCGATGAAGGGGGCTTCTGAATTGACTCTGACTTCTCAGAAACTATCATTGAAACTCTTACCTCTTTAGCTCCGAAATCAGCGAGCGGTTCGTTGTTTGATGCGCATTAGAGCACACACAACACACACTTAGAGCTATGATATTTTGCATATGCTTTATGTCTTGGCTCAGTACGTACTGCTTTAAAATGTTAAACTCTTGCTTTTTTTCGTTTCAGGTCAAACCACGAGTCGCCGCTCTTACACTGAAGAATTCAAGCGCTATCATCGTAACCCTCAACATCATGTACAAGCTCACTATTATGGAGAGACCGATGAGCAGAGAAGAACGAGAAAATCCCAATAAGAACGAGATTGTCAGGATGAGTATGAGGGGAACAGACAAGATGGTGACAGCCGCTATGGTCAGTATAGGACAGAGGGGGATGATCATCATAAGAAGAGGGAAAGGGATAAAAAGGCAAGGATCACAATGAAGGAAGTTCTCATGAGCGATCTAAGACTGATAAAGGTCCCGCCACTGCTGTTCAAACTTCTAGCATCCTTATGCCTCCCGTAGCACCATCTGTTATGCCCACTCCTACCGATATCCATTAGATTATCCAGAGGCCAAAACACACTCTTGACCCAGCACACAGACACTTGCTAAGTGATTACCTGATTGGTTTTTGAAAGGAGTTCGATTCAATTTAAACATAAGTTGAATGGACTGGGTCGAAATGCTTAAAGACCTGGATAAGATGAAGGGTGCCATCGAGAAGTTGACCTTGTGGGAAAGGCTCGCTGATGAGCTCCAAAGGGTTAATAAGATTAATGTTTAGGCCATGCCGACGACAGAGAATGACAAAGCTGAACGGGACAAGACCCTTCGATCTAATGATGCCAGCATTCAATTTCTCACCCAGAGGAACCAGGAGTTAGAAGATGAGAACAAAAGGCTTAGAGAAGAGCTCGCTGTCGCTAAACAAAGAGAAATTTTGTTAACTTCTCAGGTCATAGATGCTCGTTCCTCTTAGATGACTGCTGAGGACAAATTAGCCATGGAGCAGGAAACTATTGGAACTTATCAGCGGGCCAATGCTATTCTTCGTGAAAAGAATACTGCTCAGGAATTGGAGATTTCTTCGCTGAATGCTAAAGTAAAAAATCTTGAGCAGGAGAGAGATCAAGATGTTGCAGGCAAGGCAGCTGTGGAGAAAGCACATGCCGAAGGCTAGAGTAAATTCGATTCTATTTTATTTGGATTCTATACTTATAGCATCATGGGACGTGACAACTTATCTTTCTTGGGAGAGAAATTGTCAATCACATCAGCTGAGGTTTCAGAAGCAGTGCTTGCGCAGTTTAAGGACGGTGGTTATACCAAAGATGAACTCTTCAAGTCCCTTCTAGATGATGGGTCTTGTGCTGCCCTAGCCAAGGGGAAAGAGGAGCTCATGAGGGAGCGCGGTATAGTAGTTGGTGCTAGATCTTCTAGAGTGCATGCCCCAGATACAGCTGCTACCACTACCTGCAAAACCTCTACTGATATAACCGCTTTTGACCCCAAAGCTGGTATTATTCCTTCCACAGATCCCGCTTCCAATGTTTAAGAAAAGAAGGGAGCTGCTAAGGAGCACCTAGGAGACGGTGATGATAACAACAATGACCCAAGCAAATATGAAGTGGAGCACAAAAGCCCTCATGCCTCAGGTAAAATTGATATTGGTCAAGTCTTATCGGACTTGGATTACTTTATCACTCCATAAGGGTATAATGAGCTCCATACTTACCATTCTTTTGCATTAGGCCTAATTACACCGAGGCCTTCTCCCGCTATTGCTGAAGTGACAGGAACTATGGCCATCTTTACTCCTTCAACACTGATGGCGACAACTGCTTTGACCAGCACTCCTCCTCAGGGCGATCCTTCTTTGGCTGTTGTCTCTACTCCCGCTTCCGCTACTCAACACAGGTCACAAGCAGATAAAATTAATGCAATTGCTAACTTGGATGACCCGGACTTCTCACCAGGAGGAATAGAGGACCTTGAGGATGCAGACGAGAGCCCGGAGAAAGGCGCTAAAGGCCGCTCGGGGAAGAAGGTTAAGTATTCATAAAAGAAACGCAAGGGGAAATACAGTGCTCGCAAGAAGACACTTGCTCTTTCCTCTCCCGATGATCCAAAGGATGATGGAGAGGCCAAGGGCAAAGACCATCCTGCTACTACTCCTCCTCCCAAAGTTCCCAAAATTACACTAAGATCTGGCAGTGCTTCTTAGGACAGGAAGAAGGATGATTAGAGCTTTTGGCATTTTGTTTTGCTTTATGTAGCTTTGTTACTTGTAGTTTGCTTTGACCGAATGTTTATGTGAGTTCTGGTCCTCACCTTTGAGTTTATGAAGACTTGATTCTGAAACCTACTTTGATGTAAAAATAATAATGCTTCTGGTTTGTTGCACTTTAGCTTTTTCTCCAGCTTTGTAATACATTTACAAATTCATCTCTTTGAAGGATACAAGTCTTTTATTTGTTGCGATATCGTGATGAGTTGTGGTATGCTTTCAAAGGATTATTCCATTCCAATAAGGTTGTGTTTCCCCCATACCATAGGTCATCACGAATTGCATATGTTGGATGTGATCAACTTCGTCGGGTTTCTTCGATTTTGGGTAAAGAAATCGAAGCTTCCAATTTGTTGGAAAAGTTTTTCAACTTCTGCCAGCACGTTTGGGAGGTTCTGAGCCTACCACTGCATTTAGGAAACTCAGCTTCGTTGGTTTATCCAGTGCTTCTTCATGAAGAAGTATTTGGTATCTATGCCCCCACATGGGAGGTTTTATATTATGGCCCAATGTTAGTCTACTATCCAGCTTAGTTAATTCAAGTGTTGAAGACTTTCGTCTACTACCAGCCGATTAACTTAACTGTCAGCGACTTGGATTGGGTGCTCCTGTAGAGGTCTTGGGTTAAATTCCAACTTCGTTAACTATCCAGTTGGTTAATTCAGGCATTAAAGACTCTCATTAATCAATTAAACTAATTAATCCAAGCGTTGACAAACTTAGAGAGGGTGCCTCCATAGAGGTCTTGGGTTAAAGCCCAACTTCGTCTACTGTCTAGCTGGTTAATTCAGGCATTGAAGACTCTCATTAATCAATTAAACTGATTAATTCAAGCATCGAAAGACTCAAAGAGGGTGCCCCCATAGAGGTCTTGGGTTAAAGCCCAACTTTGTCTACTATCCATCTTAACTAATTCAGATAGTGAAGACATTCATCTCTAATTAAACTAATAAACTGAAGCATCGGTAAACTCAGAGAGGGTGCCCCCGTAGAGGTTTTGGGTTAAAGCCCAACTTCATCTACTATCCATCTTGGTTAATTCAGGCATTGAAGACTTTCATCTCCTATTAAACTCATTAACCGAAGCGTCGGTAAATTCAGAGAGGGTGCTGCCGTAGAGGTCTAGGTTATTTTGTAGTTCCACGGGGTGGAAGTCGATCCTTTTACTGGACACTTGTCCTAGCAAGCTATCTCGATTAGGGAACCAAGGCCCTATGCCTCTCACTAGGGGAGGTGCCCCTTCAGTAGAACTTGCAACTAGTGTTCTTTCATCTACTTGTTGCGCTTCTCATCATTGGACTCCTAGAAATTTGACTACTAACATTTCCCACTTTTTGGTTTTCAAGGTGGTGCTCTATATCCTCGTGTATGTGCAGATGTACGTTGGTGGCACTCGACACTTGAGTTATCCTTGTCGGGATGCTTTGTAAGTATCATTGAATTTTGAGGAAGTAAACGCTTTTTTGATGACATGCAATATTAAATCGATTTTAAGCAATTTTTGAACTGTTTGACAAAAATTGGCAAAAATATTTTTGGCATAAGAAGTCATGCTATTCATTTATGATGATGTCCAATTACAAGACTTGCAAAAATATTTACAATCGTTATTTTTACATGAAATTGAGCAAAGAAACTATCTAAAATAACAATGCAGGTGGTTAGAGTTCCAAGCTCATGGGATGGGTATTCCATCAACTGTTAAGAGTTTGAAGATGTCGTCCAGAAGCTTCTAGCTGATAACATATGGTCCTTCCCATTTTTGTCCGAATACGCATGTGGCAGTCATCACCCTTTTAAGCACAAGGTCACCAACCTCGAAAGTCCTCTTATGAACTTTGCTGTTGAAGTGCCTGGTTACTCTCCTTTGATGTGCTGCGATTCAGAGTTCTGCTTCATTCCTTCTTTCCTCACGTTGATCGAGTACCTCTAGTTGCAGCAGATCATTTTGTGCTTGGTCGAAATGAATTCTGCAGTGAGTAAGACCTCTAGCTCTACCGGAATCATCGCTTCAGAACCAAATGCCAAGGAAAAAGGAGTGTGCCCAATCGCAGATTTATGAGTCGTTTGATATGTACATAGTACAAAAGGGAGTTTGTCCACCCAATCACCTTTTGCTTTGTCAAGACTCTTCTTGATGGTTGACTTTATGATCTTGTTGATTGTTTCCACCTTCCCGTTTGCCTGCGGATGGGCTACAACTGCAAAACTCTTTTGGATCTTATACTTGGAACAGAAATCTTTGAATTCTTCATGCTCGAACTATGTCCTATTATTTGTGGTTATCTTTTGCGGAACACCAAACCTGCAAATGATGTTCTTCAAAACGAAATTGATGACTTTCTTTGAGGTAATGGTGGTCAGTGGCTCTGCCTTGACCCACTTTATGAAATAATCAACGACGACTATGGCATACTTCATGCTGGATTTGCTGATTGGCAACTCTACAATCAGATCGATTCCCCAGATAGAAAACGGCCATGGACAGACCATTTGAGTTAACTCTGTGGACAGTGCTCTAGGAATTTTGGCGAATCTATGACATTTGATACATTTCTTGGCATATACTGCAGAGTCTCGATTCAAGTCAGGCTAGAAATAACCATATCGCAGAATTTTCTTAGCCAGTGTATGTCCACCTGAATGTCCTCTAAACTCTTCACTATGCAACTCTGCCAGAATTGACTTGGATTCCTCTTTGGTAACAAATATGAGTAGAGGAATAGAGAAACCCCTTCTATATAACCGACCATCCTGCATAAGAAATAGAGGTGCCTTCCGCAACAATTTCCTTCGCTTCTTTTGATCTGGGAGAAGTGTCCCATTAAGAAGATAGTCCTTGATTGGGGTCATCCATGAGTCTGGCTCTTCGGCGATTTCAATGAACCAATCAATATCAGCATCTTCAGTACTCGGATTGGAGAGAACTTCCACAGGCACTAACCCCAACAATTGAGCATCTCCTAAGCTGGCATATTTGGAAAGTGAATCCACCTCCATGTTCTCCTCCCTCAGAATACGAGTGATGGTATAACAGCCCAAATTATTGAGCGGTTTGTAATAGCCTGCATTTTACGTATCAAAGGATCGTAAAATATTTTTATTTAATTCCCAGAGGTTGGATCATTCTCATATTTTGGTATGTTTGTTATGGGGATGTGAGGCATGTCTATAATTTTTACCAATTTTGTTTGTGACCATTTTCCCCTATCAGTTTTGTACTGGGGATAACTTTTGACTGGTATCGAATCAGGTGCTGAGATCGGTCTCATTGGAAAGGAAATGGTGTTGCCAATTCCGTAGAGTGGTCACACTAAAGATTTGGTTCAGCGGTTTGGAAGGAATCAATGTTTTAGTGTTTCACAATTTGCTGTTCTGGTTTTAGGCCATAATGGGCTGATTTGAAGAGGCCCATTAGTGGCCTGGTGGGAGGCTATAAATAGGGGGTTAGAGGCATGGTGAATAGTTTACTTTCTTCCTTCTATCATTTGGTTGAGCTCGTGATCCTCCTTGCTCAATCAAATACACATTTCCACCATTACAATATAGAAATAAGGAAGAGAATCGAAGATCTACATCGTTTGAAGCCAGATCTTTGCAAAGTAATGAGAAATTTCATCAAATCGAGAGGTTTGAAGATTATTCTTCGCTGTTCGGAATCGAGATTCATCGTTTTTGTGTTGTATTGGAGAATTGGTGAGTGATATGCATCTCTCACACAGATTCAATCAAGTATATGGGTTGTATGATCATAATTTCATCATTTTGAGACATTTTCACCTAGATCTACATCATGGTAAGTCTGTTTCCATATGAATCAATAGAGGATCTAATTTGGCAACTTAATACCGGTAATTTTTATTTGATTTCATGTGTTTATACAAGTTAGATCCATTGTTTTTGTTTATTTATCGATTTATCATGATTTGGTGAATTTATATAATTATTGATGGAAATTGTCATTTTGATGTTGTTGATGGTTTCATAACATGCTAAATGTTGAATTGGATGATTTGTATGAGTGGTTTTCATCGATGTTGTCATTTAGCGAATATTTGGTAAAGAATGAAGCTATTTTGGTCAGATCTGGAGTTAGGTCATTTTTCCTGGGTTAGGTCGTTTTTCTTGTTCTCTAAGGAATGGGTTTGGATCGTTGGAGCTATTTCAAGATGGAAAAGTGCTTCACGTCTTTAGTGGGTTTAGGTCGTTCAACGACCTAGGGTATTAGACCGTGCAAAGCATGGGTGATGTAGGAAAGAGATAGGTCGACTTATGATGGCAAAAGTTAGCTCGTTGGGAAAGTCGGGTCGTGGAGCAGTAGGCCATTGGAATGACCTAGGGCATTGGGTCATGGGGACGGGGCAAGGCAGAATTGCGTGAAGGCTTCAGACCATGGGCCGTTAGGTCATGGGACGAGGTAAGATTTAGGAACGACCTAAGGGTTGATGATGGATGGAGTCAGACCGTGAGATGATAGGTCGTGGGACGACCTAGAGTGAACAACATAACCATGTTGGGCCATTATATTAATGTTGTTTTGGTTCAACAAGGAATGTTACTTCGAAGTGAATTCTAGGCGGAATGTTCGAAGTGTGATGAGATGTTCGTTGATCGATGAAATGCAACGAATATGAAGACAACTCAAGGGTGTGGATTTATGGATAATGGTTGCTCGAGGGGACTTGAGCTTATGGATAGTCGCCGGCGATGACGACTAGAGAAGACGAAGGCTGAGAGATTATCATTGTCATAGGTTCTAGCGGACTCAAAGCAGGGGTATAGTTGGCAGTCACGATGGGCCTAGAAATACCGTGGGTAGTCATAATGGTCCTAGAGATACGAGTCGTGAAGGCCTATGGAGTTTTTGATAGAATCTGGGTTTACCATTAGCCCTTGATGGACGACAAGTGTTGAGCCGGTCATACTATTGCAATAGTTTCAAAGCAGGATTGGCGGTGATAGCTAGAGTCATGGATGATGATTGTTTTATCTGTACCATCTTGTGTGGATTATTCGACATACGAGATATCTCTTGGGTGCTTGTCTGATATTGGTTAGGACTCTAAGGCTTGTGCTTGGGAGATGTCAATGTAGATTAGAATGGTCTACACTTGATAATTGATTGTTATGAATGTACATTTTTTCCAAATGGTTGCATGTAAAGGATATCACCGTCGGATGTGGGGAAGACGGATGTGCGTTCTTCACTGTTGATGTTGGTAGATTAGTTGATTAATCTTCCTATTCTAATATATTTTATTGATGATGTTAGATAGTTGTTTTATCGCTCACTAAGACTGTTGTCTGGCTCAAGATTTTATGTTTTCCTCTTATTACCTTGGGCTGTTCATCCTGATGGGATAGGCAGACTGAGTAGCACATGACAGGTGATACCTTGGTGAGGACAATGATGTCGATCGATGGCGAGTTGGAGGCTTACGTACCAGTTCTTATTATTATCTAGTGTTTCTGTTTCCGATGTTGTTGATATAAGCTTTGGGTGATCTGGTGAAGCCTATTGTACAGAGATATTAATATGATTTGAGGATGTATGGATATTCTGCTAGGTGTTGTGGAAGTTTTAAGTTTCTGTGCAATTGTGTTTCACTATTATTACATGTTGTATATGTTCTATCATATTTTATCCTTGCGCTGTGAGTTATACGGCAGGTTCCTCTTGTGTTATCATACCCCGATGATCGTCCACAGCAGCCTAACACGTCTTTCAGCGCATTATTCCTCTTATTTAGTGCAGGAATTGTGGACGGTCATCACATTTGGTATCAGAGATCTGGTTAGCGATTTTAACCAAAGTTCGAAGACATAATTACGTATGAGAGACGTATTCGTAGATTTCTGATGGATGTATACTATATAGTAGTATGTAGTATAGTAGCGTTTGAACTCCATTAGCAGTTTTTCTTGTAAGAGGATGATCATTCTATATTGCAGATTTCGAATGAGTCGACAAACTTCAAGACACACTGCTAGGGAAGAGACTGTGCCTAGGGGGGAAATGGAGGAATACGAGACTACCCAGCTATGTTCGAGGCCATGGCGGCAACGATCATGATAAGGGCCCCCGATCAAGAGACAACTGCGGTAGATGTTAGAGTTCAGGTGCCTAGGGTTGTGGATTTTGCAAAGTTGTGCAAAGACTTTACATCTCTGGGAGGGAAGCGGTTCAAGGGTACAGAACTGTCAAAAGAGTTCAGAGGTGGTTGGATACTTGTATTCGTACTTTTGGAGACTTGGGCATTGATGACGCAACAAAGAGGAAGCTTGCATCAAGGCCACTAGTAGGAAGAGCTATGGACTAGTGGAACTCTATCACTCTTAAGACTCATGAAGATGTTATTTTGTGGGAGCAGTTCCAAGTCAAGTTCGGGGCAAAGTTTATCTTTACCATGCAGAAATCTATTCTATTTAAGAGGTTTGTCGAGCTTAAGCAGAATGGTCGACCAGTGCTTGATTATGTTCCTGACTTCGAGACTTTGTCGAAGTATGGTCTTTCATATGTGGATACTCCTTAAGAAAAGAACGAGAATTTTGTCATTGGTTTGGATGAATATCTTAGAAATTAGTATATGGATCATCTAGATGACACTTACGAGAAGATAGTAGAGAAGGCTTTGAGGTATGAAAGTTTGTTTCCCAAGAAAGAGACTGTTGTTGCAGCTAAGGAAGAACTGAAGCCACGACAGGGTGGTAACAACAAGAAGAGGAAGCAGCAACAACAGAAAGGGACGGATGGCCAGAAGAAGCAGAAAGGCGAGGTGGTTTTCTTTAGTTGCCAGCAGAAGGGCCATTATCCCAAGGATTGCAAGAATCCGAAAGTTGAGAGGAAGTGTCACAACTGGGACAAACCTGGGCGTCTCAAGAAGGGCTGTCCAGAACAAGCTAAGAGGGACCAGGTTGTGAAGGCATATGCTTTGGAAGTTGTGCCATCGTCTTCTAGAGCTCCTACTGCAGAGGAGAAAGGAAAGGATGTCGTCAACCAAGGTACTCTTTCTAATCAGGGTCTTTCAGTTCTTGTGTTATTTTCTACTGGAGCATCACATTCATTCATTTGTAATGTGCTTGTTTGTCGCTTAGGTTTGGAACCCGAGATCTGTGATAGGCCATTGGTCGAGACTAATCCAGTTGGGGGTTCATCCAATTTGTGCATGATTTGTCGTGGTCTAGTGTTATCGAATCATGGTTGCTCCTTTGTATGTGATTGCTTTGTTTTTGAACTTCGTTGGGTTTGGGATAATTTTGGGTATGGACTAGCTTAAGAGGTATGCAGCAAGTGCGAATTGCGAGAAGCTAGAGCCTTGAGGTGAGAGTCGGGGAAGTGGAAGAGCAAAAGGTTTTGATTCGATGTAAGCTCGAAGATAGGGTCTTTGTGAGCTATTTATATTCGCTTGTGATTCCACATGAAGACTTGTCATCATTGCCGATCGCAAACGAGTTTGAGGACGTCTTTGATGACGTCAAAGGGTTGCCGCATCGAGAGATTGAGTTCAGGATCGATTTGGTCAAGGGTGCTAGACCTATAGTCATGCCTCTTAGGCGGATGGCGCCTAAGGAATAATGAGAGTAAGAGGTGCAGGTACGTGAACTTCTTGGAAAAGGGTTCATTCGGAGAAGTATTTCCGAATGCAGTGCACCAGTTGTGTTTGCAACCAAGGTAGATGGCTCATTGAGATTGTGTGCGGACTATTGTGAGCTGAATAAGGTGACCAAGAAGAACACGTACCTGTTGTCGTTGATCGATGACTTGTTCGATCAGCTTCACAAAGCCAAAGTGCTTTCTCAGATGGATTTGGCAACGAGATTCCACCAACTGAGGGTGGCAAGGGATAGTGTGCCTTTAGGACACCATCCAGTTTCTTCGAATGGTTGGTGATGCCATTTGGGTTGACTAACACGCCAGCGTACTTTGTGGATCTTATGAATAGAGTTTTCAAAGATTAGTTGAACAAGTTCATGCTTGTGTTCGTGGTTGATATTCTGGTTTACTCATGGAATGAGGAATAGCGGTTGACCCCGCTAAGGTAGCAGCAATCCCGGACCGGGATAGGCCTAAGAATGTGACAGATGTTCTAAGTTTCCTTAGGTTGGCAGGGTATAACTGATGGTTTATCAAGGACTTGTTCTAGATAGCTGCACCGTTAGCGGGATTGACGAAGAAGAATCAGGTGTTCACATGGTATGCAAAGTGTTAGCAAGTGTTTAAAATCGTGAAAGAGAGACTGACGAGTGCTCCTTTTTTGATCATTCCAAGTGGCAATGAAGAGTTAGTGATATACACTGACGCATACGGTACTTGGCTTGGAGCAGTGCTGATGTAGAAGGATAAGGTTATGGCCTACACGAGTCGATAGCTGAAGCCACATGAGAGGAATTATCCAACTCATGATTTGGAGTTGGCAGCGATTGTGTTTTCTCTGAAGATGTGGAGACATTACCTTTTGGGGTTTACAGATCATAAGTCGTTGAAGTATATTTTCTTCCAAAAGGATTTGAATCTCCGACAGCAATGGTAGTTAGAATTCCTGGCATCATATGATTTTGGTATAGCCTATACTCCAGGGTAAGGTAACGCAGTGGCGGATGTGTTGAGTCGAAGACACCCAAGTTTAGGAGCGATGTTTCCGAAGTGGAAATGCCTTGAGTACTTGGAAAGATTCGATTTCAGGCCACGGTGTGAGTTGGAACCTGAAATATTGGTAAGTTTATCGACAAGACCTACTCTCATCAAAAGGATTGGCGAGAGCCAAAAGCGAGATGCAAAGTTTGTCGAGATTATCTAGAGGTTGGAACCAGAGAGTAAAGAGTTCGAGGTCGATCCAGAAGGTTGGATTCGAAAGTGAGGACGACTAGTTGTTCCTGATATCGACGGATTGAGAGATGAGGTTATGAGAGAACGTCATCACTCGATGTTGATGATTCATCCTGGTGGTAATAAGATGTATCAGTACATGAAGTAAGCCTACTATTGGGAAGGGATGAAAAGAGATGTTGGGAAGTTCATTTCCAAGTGCTTGAACTGTCTGTTGGTGAAAGCTGAAAAGAAGAAGCCGAGTGGGTTGCTTCAGCCATTGGAAGTTCCTACATATAAGTGGGAGCAGATATCGATGGATTTCATCGATGGAATACCTAGAACCAGGGCAGGAAACGAAGGACCTTGGGTCATTGGAGATCGTTTGACCAAGTGTGCATGGTTTATTTCTGTCAGATCGACTAGGACAGCATCGAAGTTGGCTGAGCTTTATGTTAAATGGACAGTTCGATTCTATGGTATCCCGATGAGCATAGTGAGTGATCGGGATCCCTTTTTCATGAGTGGATTTTGGTAGAGCTTGCAAGAATCTTTGGGAACCGAGTTATGTTTGAGTACGGCTTATCATCCCCAAACTGATGGTCAAACCGAGAGGGTTAACCAAGATTTGGAAGATCTTCCGAGGGCTTGTGTATTAGACTTCGGAGGATCATGGTAAGACCATCTACATTTAATGGAGTTTGCGCATAAAACAGGTACCAGTCGAGCATTGGAATGGCACCATACGAGGCATTGTATGGAAGACCATGTAATTCTCTAGCATGTTAGTTAGAAACTGGAGATAAGTTGATACTTGGGCCTAAGATAATCAGAGAGACCTCGGATTGTATCGACATCGTTCAACAACGAATGAAGGCAGCCCAAGATCGTCAGAAGAGTTATGTTGATAAACATCGAAAGGATTTGGAATTCGACGTGGGCGATATGATTTACGTGAAGATTTCGTCGTTGAAGCATGTTGTTCGATTCGGAAGTAAAGGAAAGTTATCTCCTAGGTTTTTTGGACCGTTTCCGGTAGTCGGGCGAATTGGAAAACTCGCATATAGATTGAAGTTAACCGAGAAGATGTCGAGTGTGAATACTGTTTTTCATGTGTCATTTATACGGAAGTACGTGCATGATTCGAATGTGGTGGTATCTCCTGAGCAGTATGAAGACCTAGAAGTCGAGACCGTAGTTACTAGACCTCAAAAGCCGCTTCGCGTTGTAGGGAATGACAAGAAACAACTTAGGAGGAAGACAGTTAAGCTATTCAAGATACAATGGAATGAGGATGATGACGATTGTACGTGCGAGACGGAAGAGAGTATGAAGACGACCCATCTAGAACTCTTCGTATGTATGACCCATAAGTGTCGTGTCATTCTTACCCCATTGTAACTTGTACTATTGTTGTTAGAATTTCGCATGCTAGAATAAGGCTATAGATGCATGGCTTGATGGCTGCTGGTTGGATGATAGAATTGGCTTCTTATGGATGATAGCCATGCAGAATTGTTTTGGTTGCTTTGAATTTCGGTGGAGAAATTCCTAAGATGGGGGGGGGGGGGCGAGAATGTAACAGCCCGCATTTCACGTATCAGAGAATCGTAAAATATTTTTACTTAATTCCCTGAGGGTTGGATCATTCTCATATTTTGGTATGTTGGTTATGGGGATGTGAGACATGTCCATAATTTTAACAGTTTTGTTTGTGATCATTTTACCCCTGTCTGTTTTATATAGGGCATAACTTTTGATTGGTATCGAATCAGGTGTTGAGACCAGTCTCATTGGAAAGGAAATGGTGTTGTCGATTCCGTAGACTGGTCATACTTAAGATTTGGTTCAGCAATTTGGGAGGAATCGCTGTTTTAGTGTTTCACAGTTTGCTGTTTAGGTTTTAAGCCATAATGGGCCGATTTGAAGAGGCCCATTAGTGGGCTGGTGGGAGGCTATAAATAGGGGGTTAGAGGCATGGAGAATAGTTTACTTTCTTCATTCTCGTATTTGTTTGAGCTCTTGATCTTCCTTGCTCAATCAAATACACCTTCCCACCATTAAAATCTAGTAACTTAAAACTGGTATTTTCTATATGATTTCATATGTTTATACAAGTTAAATCCATTGTTTTAGTTTATTTATCGATTTATCATGATTTGGTGAATTTATATAATTATTGATGAAATTGTCATTTTGATATTGTTGATGGTTTCATAAAATGCTAAATGTTGAATTGGATGATTTGGATGAGTGGTTTTCATCGATGTTGTCGTTTGGCGAAGATTTGGTCAAGATTGAAGCTATTTTGGTCAGATCTGGAGTTAGGTCATTTTTCTTGGAACAGGTAGTTTTTCTTGTTCTCCAAGAAATGGGTTTGGATTATTGGAGCTATTTCATGATGGAAAAGAGCTTCAGGTCATTAGTGGGTTTTGGTCGTGGTACCTTAGGTCATTCAACGACCTAGGGTATTAGACCGTGCAAAGCAAGGGTGATGCAGGAAAGAGATAGGTCATCTTATGATGGCGAAAGTTAGGTTGTTGGGGAAGGTCGGGTCATGGAGTAATAGGCCGTTGGAACGGTTTCGGGCGTTGGGTCGTTGGGACGAGGCTAGGCAGAATTGCATGAAGGCTTTAGACCGTGGACTGTTAGGTCATGGGATGACCTAAGATTTAGGAACGACCTAAGGGTTGATGATGGATGGAGTCAGACAGTGGGATGATAGGTCGTGGGACGACCTAGTGTGAAGGACATGATTATGTTGGGCCATTATATTGATGTTGTTTCGGTTCAGCAAGGAATGTTACTTCGAAGTGGATTCAAGGCGGAATGTTCGAAGTGTGATGAGATGTTCGTTGATCGATGAAATGCAATGAATATGAAGACAACTCAAAGGTGTTGAGTTATGGATAATGGTTGCTCAAGTGGGACTAAAGCTTACGGATAGTCGCCGGTGATGACGAGTAGAGATGATTAAGGCCGAGCGATTATTGTTGTCGTAGGTTCTAGCGGACTCAAAGCAGGGGTATAGTTGGCAGTCACGATGGGTCTAGAAATACCCTGGGCAGTTACGATAGGGCTAGAGATACGAGTCGCGAAGGTATATGGAGTTTTTGCTAGAACCAGGGTTTACAATTAGCCCTTGACAGACGACAAGTTATGAGCCGTTCATACGATTAGCGATGGTTTCGAAGCAGGATTGGCTATGATAGCCAGATTCATGGATGATGGTTGTTTTGCCTATTTCATCTTGTGTGGATTATTCGACGTCGAAGGAGATATCTCTAGGGTGCTTGTCTGATATTGGTTTAGGCCTTTGAGGCTTGTTCTTGGGAGATGTCAATGTCGATTAGAATGATCTACGCTTCATAATTGATTTTTATGAATGTACATTATTTCTGAATTATTGGATGTAATGGCTATCACTGTCGGATGTGGGTAAGACGGATGTGGGTTCTTCTCCTTTGATGTTGGTAGAATGGTTGATTAATCTGCCTATTCTCATATGCTTTATTGATGATGTAAGATAGCCGTTTTATTGCTCACTAAGACAGTTGGCTTAAGGTTTTATGTTTCCCTCTTATTACCTTGGGTTGTTCATCCGATGTGGATGGGCAGACTGAGTAGCAGGTGATACCTTAGTGAGGACGATGATGCTGATTGATGGTGAGTTGGAGGCTTACGTACCGGTTCTTATTACTATCTTGTATTTATGTTTCCGATGTTGTTGATATATGCTCAGAGTGATGTAGTGAGGCCTATTATACAGAGATATTGATATGATTCAAGGATGTATGGATATTGTGCTAGATGTTATGGAATTTTTAAGTTTTTGTGCAATTGTGTTTCACTATTATTACCTGTTGTATATGTTCTATTATATTTTATCCTTGCGCTGTGAGTTATACGACAGGTTCCGCTTGTGTTATCATACCCCAATGATCGTCCACATCTTCCTGGAACGTCTTTCAGCACATTATTCCTCTTGTTTAGTGCAGGAGTTGTCGGCGGTTGCCACACGGTTCCCAAGCCTTAGACAAATAAGCTGGCAAAATCCCCCCCACCCTTTAGCTTGAAAATCCCGTTTGACTTGACATACCACCAACTGATAATCGTTGGAAATCTGCAAAGCTTTCAAGTTGAGTTCCTTCGCTATCCTCAATTCGGCTATCAAGGCCTCATACTCTGCTTCGTTATTTATCGATGGAAATTCCAACCTTCAAGCGTAACACACTTAGCGTCCTTTTGAAGTTTCTAGAACCACTCCCGCCCCAGCGCAATACTCATTCATGGCTCCATTGATAAATAGCTTCCATTAAACCATCACTTGCATAGGCTCTTCCTTCTCATCACCTCGTCAAAGAATTCTGCTATGAAATCTACTAAAGCTTTCCCGTTGATTGTCCTTCTAGGATGATATGTGATATCATATTGACTGAGTTCAATATTCCACTTCAACAATCAACCTGAAGTCTTTAGACGGAATAAGACTTGCTTCAACGGTTTGTTTGTAAGCACCTTAATGGAATAAGCCTGGAAATATGGCCTGAGCTTCTTCGAGGCAATGAGTAGACAGTATACGAGCTTCTCCAACTTTGGGTAGTTCAACTATTCCCCGGTAAGCTTTTTGCTGATATAATAGACTGGCCGTTGCACCTTTGAATCCTCTCGTACAAGAGCTTCACTTAAAGCACGGGATGAGACTGCCAAAAAAACAAATCCTCACCATCACCTGGCTATGAAAGAATTGGAGGTGTTTTCATATGTCTGATAAGATCTTCAAAGGCTGTTTAACAAGCTGGAGTCCGTTCGAAGTCTGTCTTTCCTTTTTTCAGAGCATCAAAAAACGGAATACACCTATCTGTTTCCTTTGAGATGAAGCAATTCAATGCGACAACTTTTCCATTTAAGCTCCGAACCTCATTCTTCGTCCTTGGAGCTCGCATCTCTCTTAGTGCTGAAATTTGAGCAGGGTTGGCCTCGATGCCCCTGGCATTGACCATAAATCCCATAAATTTCCCTGATGCGACTCCGTACGAACATTTGAGAGGATTTAACTTCATGCCAAGGGATATCGAACATCTGAGCCAAATTCTCCATGTGATCGGCAACTCTCTTCAACTTCATGAGCATATCATCAACATACACTACCATGGTTTTGCCAGTCTGGGGTTTGAACATTGCATTGACGAGCCGTTGTAAGTTTCCCTCGCATTCTTTAACCTGAATGACATGACCTTGTAGCAGTATAAGCCTACTTTTGTAATGAAGTGGGTATTCACTTGGTCTGGCTCATGCATCATTATCTGATTGTAGCCCTAATAAGCATCCATGAATGATAAAAGTTCATGCCTCGCTATAGCATCTACAAGCTAATCAATCCTGGGCAGAGGAAAATTATCTTTTGGGCACGCTTTATTGAGATCTAAATAGTCGATGCAAACACGACATTTTCCATTTGCCTTCTTCACAAGAACAGGATTGGAGACCCAATCTGGATATGTGGATTCTCTGATGAAGCGATTCTCCATTACCCTATCAATTTCATCTTTGAGAGTCATAGACCTTTCGAGACCTTGAACCCTCCTCTTCTACTTTACAGGTGTGATGCGGGGATCAATGTTGAGTGCATGAACAACCACTTCAGGAGATATTCCACACATATCTGCATGGCTCCAAGCAAACACATCTAGATTAGCTTTAAGAAAAATTATTAACTCACTTTGCAATTTTTGGCCCAGCTAAGACCCTATTTTCAATACTTTGTCAGGATCTTTAGGATGCACTAATGGAAATTGTGATCTCCGCTGGCACATAGAAATTGTGACCTCCGCTGGCACCGCCCTATTCTCCCCTGCACTGGACTTTCAGGGGTCGTGCTTTAGCTGCTATAAGGAAGGTTCGTGAATGCGGAGGGAGCCCTCCACACTCTTCCCCTTATCTTTCTTCTTAGCTTCTTTCATCTCTGTAAGACAACGTTCTCTGGCTGATTCCTGGTCTGCTTTAACCACTCCAACACCATTTTCTGTGGGGAATTTCATTGTGAGACACCATGGCGCTAGGGTGATTCTGAAATCATCTAAAGTGGGCCTGCCAAGGAATGCATTATAAGCAGAAATCTCATTGACAAGTACAAAGGTTTGCTTAAGAATAGCTTTCCTATCCCCCTCTCCCAACTCGACAACCAGATAAATAGTTCCAATAAGTTACTTGGGCTCTCTTGTGAACCCTTGGATCTTGCTTTGGAAAGCTTGAACATCTGACATAGAGAGATTCATCCGATTAAAGGTCTTTCGGAATAAGACATTGACGGAGGCGCCGCAATCAACAAGCACCCTTTGGATCATAGCTGTGCCTATCCCGACCGTGACTACCATCAGATCTAGAGTTGGGGTTAGGATACCTTCTGCATCTTCGTCTCCGAATGTGATAGTTCCATGAGAAACTTTTTGCTGCTTCGGTGGAATGGTATTGCTAGGAATCAATCACCTCTCCCCCTTCGGCACATACTTCAAAGCTCCTGCGTACCTTTCAATCACGCCCCGGTTATTAACTGTCGGATGAAGACCACCAGATATTGTATTAATCACCGGCCTTGAGTTAGCTTGCACTGTAGCTCCACTGCTTGAACTAGGCTGATTAACAGGTGCACTCTACCCTTGAGGATTCGAGGAAGGATCCACAGTCTGTAGCTTCTTCACATATTGTTGCAACCTATTCTTCCTTATCAATTCTTCGATCAAGCTCTTAAAATGTCTGCATTCGTTTGTGTTGTGGCTAGGTTGATTATGGAAACGACAAAACCTTCCCGACTTCAACTAGTTTTCCCTAGTCTTTACCGGTCTTGGATTCGGATAATTTTCTGTATCTTTAGTGGGAGTGAAGATATTTTCTGGAGTGTCTGTCAAAGGAGTCAATTCTAAGAGGCTGAAGAATCAGAGCTTCTTGCCATTCCTGTTATCCTTCCCACCACTTCCTCTCTTCTGTCCCACATTGCTCTTTTGACCGCCCTGAGCTCCATTATCCTTCTTTTCTGGCACAACACTACTTTCAGCAACATTCTGAGCATGAGAAGGGTCATCTTCTACTCTGATTAATTCCTCGGCCTTCTTATAGAACTTATCAAGAGTAATAGGCTCCTTCATTTTCATCCATCTCCCAAGCTCGATCTTCTTACCCACAACAATGTATAATGCCATCAACACCATACGAGGCTCTGGATTCCCCACTTCAGTTATGGAAGCATTGAAGTGAGAAAGAAAGGCTCTAACTGATTCACTAGGTCTTTGCTCCAAGTCATTCAACAACATTACGTCTTTGACTTTTGTAGTATACAGCCTAAACTGTTCCTTGAATTTCTTTGCCAAAACAGAAAAATTATCCATGGACTTTGACAGCAATTTGGTGATCAAAATTGTTACTACTCCCCCAAGTAAATAGGAAAGTACAAGCACTTGATTTTATCTATGGCCCGTGCACCATTCATATGCTAGTCATACTTGTATAGGAACAAGTTAGGACCGCCAGTTCCACAATAAGCTAGCAAGGTCGGAGGAGCAAATTTCTTCGACAATTCAGCCTTCCGAATTCTCTTAGTTAGCGGAGTTTTGCTTGGAGCAAAATCCCATTCTATTTCATCGTTATTCCTTCCCATACTCTCCTTCATAATCTGCCTAACCATTTCCGAAAGACGTTCTTCATCACCGTGTCAACCCACGGGGCGGACGCCATCACCTTTACTCGATGTTCGCTTAAGCGAATGATCACGTTTTAGGATCTATGACCTGGTATTCCCTCATGGGGAGGTGCCATTTGGTGGGACTAGCCACGGTACGAGAAGTATTTATCACGGAGTGGTTCTTAGCAATAGGCTTAGATTCCTCAATATCAGCATCCTCCTCATCGCTCGGTGAATCACCAACTTCGTGTACATCATTCTCACGGTTACGGCCTAAAGCAGAAGGGTGAGCATTATCATCCAAGTCAACATGGGCCTTCTGATTTATTGGATTGGCTTGAGCAGCGAAGAGAGCTTCTAGCCTATCCATCATGGCTTTTGTTTGAAACCTCCATTTGCTAGGTCAAACCAACGACAACCCTATCCAAATCTTCTCCAGTTACACCAAAACCAGAAGCTTGAGGAGTGGATGAATGGTTGGTTTGAGGAGTGGTCACATCATCAGCCGCAATCCTCGAACCGAAGCTATTTCAGATTTAATAGTTTTCCTCGGTGGTGCAATAATATCTGACAACCTTTTGAACTTCGTAGAAACTCTTTCGACATGCTAGACTTTTAGATCTCATGGACCTATAGTGAAAGATCAAGCTCTAGCTCTAGCTACTTCCCCCAACAAAGCTCTTAACCTTGTGGTCGTGGGTTCAAGCCCCACGGTGGGCACCAAAAATGTTAATGCAAAAAGTAACACTAACACCCCAACGTGTGTTTCAACACATCACAAATGATCGAAACAAAGTTAAGAGAAAATAAGTGCGAGAAAAAGTAAAGTAGGCATACGTCCACTTTAATCGGGGATATCATTACGATCTTCATTATTACAAGGTACATGATCATTTTAACTTTACACATCTTTTCTATTGTCTTTTTACGATGAATCTCTCTTCTCTACGATTCTCCATCTCTTATTTACAATCTCTCGAATTCAACATGGAAATACTTAGATCTCTTTAGTTGCATAGATTATTGAAGTAAATCTTCGATAATCGTGCACTTTGATGGCCTTTGATGATTTCACGATGATGGAGATAGTTGATAGAAGCTTGATGGAACTTTAATGGAGTTGGAGATGATTGCACGATGTCGAGAAATGAAAATGGCAACCCCTCGAGCTAGAAAATTCAGTCCCTTTAATGTGTGAAATAGCAGGGTATTTATAGACGAAGCTCAAAAGGAGTGGCAAGATTGTAATTTTGGTGTGAGTAGGGCCATGGATCGGATGCCCGATCCGTGCCATGTGGCATGCAACACCAAGTATGCTCGATCTAAGCCATGGATCGGCTTTTGTGCTCTAACCAGAAAAATGTGTTGATCCATCAAGCGGTGCTCTGCCAAATCACTCTTTTGACGGTGCGCAGCGGCTTGCCAAATCATAGTGGGATGACTGATCTATCAAATGGATCTTGTCCGATCCATAGTAGATAAAAGTTGCCCAATCCATAGTAGCAGCCATGTCCAATTCGTAAAGATAAAAGCTCCCGATCCATGGTATATTACGAGTGAACGGTCCATGAAGCAAGCATGCCCGATCCACTGCGACACACCATACCGATCCATAACCAATAAAAAGTGCCCGATCCATCATACGGAAGACTGCCCGATCCATCATACGGAAGACTGCCCGATCCATCGAAGAACATTCGCCCGATCCATGCTTATGAAATGTGATCGATCCATGGTATATAAACACACCCGATCTACTGATGAAAACTGCCTGATCCGTCGTGAAAAATGGTGACCGATCCATCATTCTAGCAATGAACACCCACTGTTTAAACAACTTAACACAATGTCTTGAAACCACATTTTTAATGGGGTTAACACCGTCGAAAGTGAAGTTTAGTTAGGCTGTCTGGAAAATGTTTAAAAAGAAGTTTCTTCTCAAAATTATCTTATTTATTTTTATGACGAATATCAGGAAAGTTTGGACATAAAATAATGAGTTTCGAAAAATAATATTATTTTAATGATTTAAATAGTATTACAATGGCTTAATATTGAAACATTTGATTTTGAAGGGATATAATTTAAATAGAATTTCCAATGATAATTATATATATCTTATATAAATTAATAAATTATCTTGGAAGCAATTCGGTTTATTTTTAATTATAAATTGAATTGGGTTTGAATAGAACTTGTCGCGCAGCGGCAGTTTGCGAATTTCGACCCGTAGCTTTAAATTGACGTACTGGGAGATCCGATTGTTGGATTCTCCTAAAATGAAAAATGTTGGGTCTGAAATGAAAAGTGTTTTCCAGTGGAATCGGAAGCTTTAAGATCCAATGATTTGATTTTAAAATAAGTCCAAATCTGTTTTGGAAAATGGTCGTTATGGATGCAGCTCGGTGACCCAAAATTTGAAACCGACTGTAAGGGCCTTAATAAAATTATTAAATATGTGAATAAATTATAATAAATCATTTAAAAAGGATTTGGATAGAATATTCTGAATTTTGGAAAGATAAAAGATATTTTATCTGAATGTGCTAGTTAACAACTAGAATAAAGAACCAAAAGGGATATGCGGTGATTCTTAGGAGTATAGCCTAGTAACACTATGAGATCTAACTGAAACTATTATGTTAGGCGAGAGGTGAGAAGAGCCGAAAGGATATCAGATATCCAACAAAGATAAGACAAAGTTTTCTAAAGTTAAACGATCCAATGTTTTAAAATAACATATTGGACTATAAGGGTTTAAAATGTAACTAAAGTTTCCAATGTATAAATTGGATGGATTTTGAATGGTAATAGTCTTCGGATATTTCTATATTGGATTCTGTGATTATAAGGATATTGTTTTGAGGAATTTGGATGATATAGATATCGTTATTCGCTATACGGTATCTGTCGGTTCCCAAATTTGATATTGAATATAAGTCGATTCTATTTCTATTAAAAACCTTGTATTTGATATCAAATTGAGTTTTCGGTTTGTCACGAATGGTGTCTTCAATAACACTATTCTTAAACCCTATTAAAACGGAATTTATGGAATAAATCTTTAAATTAAGATCTGATGGAATTGATTTTTGAAGTTGAATGGACATTAAATAATGATTTTTGGAGATTAAAACTGTGTTATTGTTTTAATGAATCTTTAATTAGATTTGAAATGTAAGAAGGTAATTAAATTTACCAGAACATGATGGGTGTTAGATATGGAGTATCACCAGTTTTGCTCCATGGGATAAATAGGTTGGGAATGGGATAATGATATGAGATATTATCATTCATGTAAGACTTGATAATTCCATTAAGACTTAAAAATCTTAAATTGCGATAAGTTTGTGAAAAGTGAAATTTATAATCTTTGATATGATTTCCCAAGAAAGATTTAAACAAGAAGTCTAAATGATATAAATCTTTGTTAAGATTTATGGGAGTAATTCCCAATGTAATGAGTATTTGAATAAAAAAATATTCTGAATTGGAATGAGATTGATTATATGTTTATGTATCACTTGATTTTAAAGATGCACAAGTTAT
Organism: Allium sativum; assembly: GCA_030737875.1. Taxonomy (NCBI): domain Eukaryota; kingdom Viridiplantae; phylum Streptophyta; class Magnoliopsida; order Asparagales; family Amaryllidaceae; genus Allium; species Allium sativum. The sequence goes on from CM060910.1 coordinate 396,362,460, forward strand.
TTGGAAAGACCGAGTTTAACCCATTCTGAATAACTGATGTGACGATTAAAAGTCAAAGATATTGATGACAGTGGTTGAAGACCGGAGTTCTTCACATCGTTTGGATTATTGTTAATGTCCCCATTGGGCCATACACCTAAGACAAAGTTATAAGTGATGATCGTCCAAACACACTTGGTGATCGATCGGTATGCAAGGGCCTCTCTCCTATATTGGACATATGGATTGAGGAAAAAGGTGCCTTCGGTTTTGTTCAGACACAGAACGAACTTGCAAATAGATTGTGTGTCTGACATTATATTTTATGTTGTATTAATTGATCTCTACTAAATATATATCTGTTTGGTGGCAGAGAATTTATTCTCTTAGCTTAACACCCTTCTCTGAGACGTATGAGCTTAGAGGTTATATATTAATAGACATCAGTTGCATGGTATGAATTGACAATGTGGCATGTTAAGATGTTGATTGATCAAAGCTTTTGTTTAATATCAGAGCTTTGTGGATGATAATCAAAGCAGGGCATATATAGCGTAGCTTTGTGTTGAGATGTGACTTCGTCAAGCTTCACTCCCTGGTATGAGCCAAAAACGGGATGAAGAACCGCAGAGAGGACATATGTTTCTTTCTAGCTAGAAGTGATGCCATGGTATGGATTCCAGACAATTTACTTATGTAGATGTTGGAATCGAGGGCCCTCCGAAGGTGGTCGACGTATTGACCAGTAGGTCCGATAGGACTGGGAAACGTTACGTTCAGGCAATTGTCTGATCCACATGAATATATGGATCGGATCTGCCACTCCAAGGGATGTTGTTTTCCTTGGAATATTTTGCTAGAGAAGTTCCGAAGTTCGGACGAGGAAGATCCTTTGCCTGGGCTCATGGTGGAATCCAATTTCTAATACGATACTTTACGATTTTAGTCGTAAACCTATATGGCGACATAATAGGATGGGGTATTATGCCATCTATGATTGATACATTTATTTTTGAAATTGTTTTCCACACTATGCACTAGTAATAATAAAAGGGAAATTTCGTGTTTCAAGCATGTTTGTCTATTATAAGGTAAAACTCTATCCTCTAGCTTGCGCTTGCATTGCGTGACGAGATCTGAGTCTTATAATAGCTTCATTTCTTTATAAAAACATTATGTGTTTTATTTTCTAGTATTCATGTAGAGTAAACCCGTTTCATGTCATACGGCGTGGTCCCGTGATTTACACAACTTTAAAAATAATGTTTTGAATAACTTTTTGTAGTTCCCTCACTAGTCCTATGACTGACTAGGAGTTTATTGTTTCCCACCTAAACTCTGGGTGCCTAAATTTTCCATACGTGAAGCTAGTAGTTTTGGTTTTGCAGATATTTTTTAACAAGATCTTGGATTATGGCTGGAGCTATACTTTGGATTATTTTGCAATCTTCCGCTATTTGTATTTATATTTATGTTTTTGTTGTCTGTTATTAATTATTCTGATATTGTTTTTCCAATGCGTATTTGTTATCTGCACTATGATATTCTTGTACTCTGATGTAAATTATTGTAATAGCAATGAAATGTTCTCTTGTGTTCTGTTCCGATGTGTCGTATTCTCATAACATCTCGCCATTGAGAGTGTTTCGAGTGGGCTAACCACCGGCTCGAGGCGGGATCAATAGCGGATCATTACTATTATTTTCCCATTTTAGTTGTTATATGTTAATATGCATGTTTATGCCATAATTGAGAGAAATGAACTTGTACAACTTTAATTTGATAGGGATTGACATTTCAAACGTGGTAAGGACGTTAATCTCATTCGCATAATTCACGCCTATATATATTAATAGCGTAATAAACATAATATTAATGTGTATTAATAGCATACTATATGCATTTAAACTGGGAATTTGAATATCCCCGTAGTAATTTGTATGTGTGTGAGTTAATGGCTTTAATTATAACTATTAACACAAAGATACAAGGTTAATCATTACTTGTAGTAGAAGCATGCCCGAAACCAACCAGCATATCCAACATGTACAAGTAAGATTGGTTAATGTGAGAGGTCTAGGTGCCATGGGACACTATATTTATGATACTATGATACGAGGTTAAGCCCAACTTATAGTAGAAGCCTGCCCGGAACTGCGCATCAAATCCAATATCTACAAGTGCACGACCAAATGTGAGATTTCTAGTGTATGCATATATATTATATGTGTGGTAGGCCAGCCTTGAGAAGGTAATAAGTGCTGACCTACCTCGTTTAGGGTATTCAGTGGTTAGGACATTAGGCCTCCTCCAATGTTTATTCTTTAGAAAGGCTGAAGTCACTGAACCCGCCCTCATTAGGTCTTAAATGGTCATTTGGTTCGCCTTTATCTAATAAGGTATTAAATGGTCTTACTAGACGATAGTGCATATGTAGGGTAGTGCTCCAAGTATTGTCCGCTTCTTATCTAGGGGCTAGTGAGGGATAACATAGGGACGAATTATATATATATATATGTATGGCTTAAAGGAACCACTGTCTAAGGGAAGTATTAAGTGACTAGCGGTTCACCCGTAGGGACAGTTAGATGGTAACACGCGGGCCCTCCAGGAGGGTTTTCTTGAATGAAGTTTTGTTCCTGACCCATAGTAAGTTATCGTTACTATTTCTCGATCTACAAGGAAAGAATATATATTATGTAACGTTGACGTTCAAACAAGATATTAAGTGGATAGTGGCCCTCCATGAGTATTAAATGACTGTAAGGAATTCCGCCCATAATAAATTTGATAATGGCCTTAAGTGACAAGGTATAGCCCTCCATGTAGGGTATTAAGTGATTGTATGGATTCCTTCCCTTAGATTTATTTGTGGGTATTAAGTGACTGTAAAGATGTCAACCCTTATTGTAACAACCCGTATTTCGATAACATGTTAAGACGAGAATCAAGGCAGAATTTAATTTTAAATTCTGAATCAAGTAAAACGGGCTATGCTATTGCGTTCGTCTCGGAAAAATACGCGAAATAGAGTCTGAGTTTTCGAGAATCGGAGTCCGTATGACAAGTTATGGTCCGACGAAGTTTTCAGAAAATTCAAGTTCAAAAACGAGTTCTAATTTCGAAAATTTGGCCTAGAAGGCTAGGTGGGAAAATTCCCGCCAGCCACCCCAAGTTGACAGGGCTGTCGACTTGGGAGTCGACATGGCATGACCCAAGTCGACAGCCCTGTCGACTTGGGTGTCGACTTATGGTGGCCGGGCTGTTTTGCCTGGTGCACCTGTTTTCTGTCTTGGCTAGGTTTTTGGGCCTGGTTCAAAATCTGATGGTTCAGGTTGATCCTAGGGTTAATCTAAGGGTCCTAACTAATCCTAATCTCTATAAATAAGCCCCTAACCCTCTCCTAAATCCTCATTATTCATTCATGCAACTAAACTATGCCAAAATTGCTCCTCACATGGCCTCCACTCAAAACCCTAGCCTCCATCCTCTTGCCCAAAGTTTCTATCTTCATTTCTATGAGAGGTTTCATGATCATGTGAGTGTTAGAGAGTCTCTATGTTAGTATGAGAGCTTCTCAAGTTGATTTCAAGGCTAAAGTTTTGATCTTTGTTCATCAAGATGGGGTTTTTCTTGATTTGGAGCTTTCATCTTTGGGTTTTTGGATGATGGCATGCATAGGCTTTGTCTCAATCTTTAATTTAAATCGATTTGTGCCTTCATAGCAATGTAAGCCCTTTCCCTACTCTTAGATATTAACTATGAAGTTAAATGTTCATGTTGCAAGTTTGGGTTTGATCATTAAGCATGATACTTGCTATCATGTCATGCAAGTTTATGAAGTCATTATCATGATCTTGTGGGCTAAAAGCTACAACCTTTATGTTGAAATGTTGCATTATGCAACATGAGAACCCTCATAACCTTTATGTCAACTTGCATATGAAGTCATAACCCTTATATGATGATATATGCGAGTTACTAGTCATCATTCCATGTCTTTTGTCACCATGATTCGCTTATGTGGCAAGTTTGGGTTTATGCATGTTTTTGAGGCTTAAGAATGTAACATGCAAGTTAATGAACACATTTGTGCCTCATTTGCCACCATGATTAACTTGTGGCTTAATATCCATTTTTGTCATGCCTTTGCCAAGTCTCTTCTTTTAATCCATTACGTTGTTGCGAACGTATATGCGAGTTTAAAAGCGTTGGGTTATGTTATGGGTAATTTCTAATGACATGAAAATATAACTTAAAAGCATGACTAGAAATATAACATGGAAGTTGACATGTGAGTATGCTTGAAAATATGAAATTGGGAATTTACCTATTAAGTTAGGTCTACCCATACTATGGAATTGGGAATTTACCTATTGAGTTAGGTCTACCCATGTTCTTAAGAAAACTTGAATATGAACATGACACTAGACTAAACGTGAAAGTGACCAACTCGAGGTTGGGTTGAGTTTGCAACATAAAACTACCCGGAACCGACCGGCCTAACTAGTAGTTGCAAACAATAGGACCCAATGTGAGAAGTTGGTCATGTTGTACCTTGAACCCGAGGTTAGACCAAGTTGTGGTGTAAAGCTACCCGGAACCAACCGGCTTAACTAGTAACCACAACAAAGTCTAATGTGAGAGGTTGGGGTGCATTAAGTAATTAATGCCACATAATAGGGTTAAGTTAATTTGATTAATGACTCTTAACCAAATATGACATGGACAAATGGGTTAAGTAATTTGATTAGGCTAATGATACTTAACAAAACATGACAAGGTTGGGTAGGTTAAGTAACTTGATTTGCCTAATGACACTTAACCATTTTTATACGACTAGTGGACGGGGTTAAGTTAACCAACACTTAATCAATCCAACACGATAATTTGGTAAGGTTAAGTAAGTTTTCTTAATGACACTTAACCGAAAAATACAGTTAATGGATGGGGTTAAGATTAGACTCATCTAGTCTAAACATGGAAATCGGATGGGGTTAAGTTAGCCTAGACTTAATTAATCCCACTTGGTAGTTTAATGGGGTTAAGTTAAACACTTAACTAATCTAACATGATGATTTGATGTGGTTAAGTGACCTATACTTAACCAATCTAACTCGTTAATTTATTGAGGTTAAGTTAACCAATACTTAACCAATCTAACGTGATAACATGATAAGGCTAAGTCATGAATCGTCTGAATACACTTGACCGATTTGACTAAGTAAATTGATAGGGTCAAGTTAATATATACTTAACCAATCTAGAATGATAATTGGACGAGATTAAGTCGTGAATTGCTTAATATACTTAACTAACTTGACACATGGTTTGCAGGGTTAAGTCTTGAACTTGGATACTTAGCCAATTTTGACATGATTTGTAGACGGATTAAGTCATGAACTTAAGTGACACTTAATCCATTATATAAACCCTAGTTCAGAGAATTAGGTGGATAACCATAATTAACAAGAATAACGGGAATAAGCTAAGTGGTAAACCTTAGTTGGAGAATAGCTAAGTAATAATTCTTAGTCAAGGAATTTTGGACCAGTTCATAGATTGGATGAGTAACCCGATACGGTAGGTCATCGTTGTAACACCCCACCTCCACTAGGATCACTCCTTAGAATGTACTAGCTTTGGAGGGGCGTTATTGTGAAGGTAAACATGCACAGAGATATCGCAAGACAGAATATATAAAAATAAATATAAGTAAAGCAGCGGTAGCAGATAAAAACCCATCATCATCATCTCAGAAAACCAACATAGTCAAGTACATAATATCAAAATGTCATGATCCAAAATACAACATAAGTCTAGATACGTGATAACAAAATACATGGTAAACATCAGTACTAATCCCCAGAAATAAAAGATAAGCCACAGCTAGCTCAGATCCATACATGAGCTATCCAACAAGCAAGCCAAAGATCCACTAAGCAGATGTAGCCCCTCCCTGAGAACCTGTGGGGGGGGGGGGGGAACGGAAGAAAAGAAGCGAAAGGAAACAGGTCAGTCAAAAAGACTGGTAAGCCCTACTACGATCAATCTATAAACTAATAAAGTTAACAGCATGATGGAAACTGAGATGAACATACTGGCAATAGATAAAGGGGACATCACATAGATGAGGATTAAACTTTGCACCACAGTGTACTAGCAAACCCACAAAACAGATCTTGATCCCTTAGCCCAAACTTTGGCCCAATAACATGAAGTGACCTTAGTATAAGGTCCAGCCCAACGGTCTAGTCGATCGGCTCCCTATAAACCTAACACGTCCAGTGTTGGTGTCCATACGGCCCACATGGATGTAGTCAGACTGCGCTGGGTCCACCTTTGGGTGTATCAAGCCCTCGGGTGTCAACCCCAGACACCTAAGCAATAATGCACAGTCCAAGCCTACCGGTACCCGTGCCTCGAGTTTGTCCAACATCGTACTACGTGCACGTCCGTAGCCCGCCGGACCCGCACCGCTGTACCACTCAGCCGTCGCTTTGGTCGCTTACATCAGTCCAGTAATCGTGCCCCGCCCTAACCTAGCTGTAGGGTTGTAGTGATACCAAACTGGGATTACTGCTGGAACAGACCACGTTGCTAGGGTTTCTAAGAGGGTTAAGTGTGGTTTTAACCCCTCACTAACCATGGATTAAATTAGTTAAGTGTAACCACTTAACCCCATCTAATCCTCGCATCCCCATTATTGGTTAAGTATTAGTGGGCCATGACTTAACCCTAATCATGAGGCATTAATTACTTAACGCACCCAACCTCTCACATTAGACATCCGTGGTTACATGGGAAGATTTACACCACGTCTAGGTCTAACCTCGGGTCTTATGGTGCAACATGACCAACTACCCACATTAGACCCCACGTTGTGGTTACCTGGGAAGATTTACACCACAACTAGGTCTAACCTCGAGTTGGCCATATCATGTTATCTAATGTCATGTCCACTTTAACACATATTTACAAGTTAACGTATACTTGGGTAGACCTAACTTAATAGGTAAATTCCCAAGGGGTAGACCTAACTTAATAGGTAAATTCCCAATCTTTTAGTTTCATGTATTTTTAAGTTTACCCAAACCCTCCCAACGTCATTATCTCGCTTATATATTCGTCATAACGCATAAGGGTATAAAAGGTAACTTGGCATAGCATACATGATGAACTTCACATATCATAATAATGATGCATAACATGTTAAACTTGCAAATCATGTCATAGTGAACTCGCATAAACATGCATAGCTTATTAAATATGCATAACATGGTAAGATGAACTTGCATAGACATGCATAACCCATTAAACTTGCATAACATGGTAAGGTAAACTTGCATAAACATGCATAATCCATTAAACATGCATAACATGGTAAGGTGAACTTGCATAAACATGCATAATCCATTAAACATGCATAACATGGTAAGGTGAACTTGCATAAACATGCATAATCCATTAAACATGCATAACATGGTAAGGTGAACTTGCATAAACATGCATAATCCATTAAACATGTAGAGCATGGCATAGTAAATTCGCATAAGCATGCATAACTTATGAAACATGTAAAACATGGCATAGTGAGTTCGCATAAGCATGCATAATCAAATAAACTCACATAAATCTCAACTTTCACCACATATTAACTTTAGAGTTTGTAAAGTGAAGGTAAGAGGGCTTACAAATATAAACAAGCCACAAATCCACCAAATAAGATGAAGAAGCCCTTTTAAAAACCCAAAACAAAGCTTCAAATAAGAAAACCCTTTTGCAAAATCCCAAAAACACAAACTTTAGCAAATCAAACTTGCAACTTAATGAAGTATGCAAGTTATTAAGCATTCATACAACATAGAAAAGGTTGTATGATCATCATATCATCATAGGATTTAACTTTGAGGAAGGTGGAGGCTAGGGATTTTAGGTGGAGGCCATTTGAGGATTCAATTTGGCATAGCTTAGTTGCTAGATTGATTAATGAGGCTTTAGGGTAGGATTAGGGGTATATTTATAGAGAATTAGAGTGTTTTAAGCCCTAGGATTAACCCTAGGTTAGATTAGGCCCGTCAGATCTAGGAACTCTCCAGAACCAAGCCACAAGACCCAACCCAAATCAGAAATGGTGCACCAGGCTAAACTGCCCGGGCACCCCCTGTCGACAGGGCTGTCGACAGGGCTGTCGACACCCTGGGGGCCCTGTCGACATGCCTGTCGACATGGGGCCCCTGGCGGGAATTTTCCCGCCTAACCCCGATTAGCCCTAAACCTGGTTTTTAATTTGAAATTTAAATCTGTTTTTAGCATAGAAATTTCTGAAAACTTCAATGGGCCTTAACTGGGTCATACGGACTCCGATTTCCGAAAACTCGGACTCTATTTTGTGTATTTTTCCGAGACGAACGCAATCGCATAGCCCGTTTCCCTTGATTCAGATTTTAGAATTAAATTCTGCCTCGATTTATGTTATAATAGTTTATTGAAAATACGGGTTGTTACATTCTCCCCTCCTTAAAGGATTTCGTCCCCGAAATCTTCAAGTTAGGAAGAACGTATCCTACCATCCAATCATCCATCTACTCAAAACATCATCCACGAGCAACCATTGTCCTTAAAAGATTCTAAATGCTGTATGAACATATGCAAAAGTGTGTGTATATGTACTTATCTAATGCAAAGATCAATGCAAAATATGTTAGTGAAATGTATCCATATGTATGCAAATCCCTAACATAATGTATAATATCTACATGCGTGCTCAATCATACATCCATATGCAACATCCATGTGATTGCATACAAATTTCATCCAAGAATAAGCATAAACACTCATGCACATGCAATATGAGGAGTGTGTGAGCCGATCTAGTGCCTAATGTGTATCATGCATCCACGAGTAACCACTTGCAAACACTTGCAACCACTTGCAACCATCAAACATAACATGTTTCAAACACATGTTTCATCCAAAGGGTTTCTACCTAAGGTTCTCATGACAAGATTTGCACGATAACTAGGTAAACATGGATAACAAAGGGAAAGATATGCTAAACAAAGAGATTGAGAGTGTACCCTCAAAAAGGAATGGATAAAGCCCACGCATCTTCTCCTCGGTTTCCCAAGTTGCGTCTTCTTCGGCTTCACCCCATTGAACTTTCACTAACCTGACCTCACGATTCCTTAGCTTCTTGGTCTCTGTCCCCAAGATACGAATCGGAGCTCTCCTTAAAGTTGCCTCTTTCTCCACTTCCACGTCTTCAAGAATGCTAGGTTCAACCACCTCAGCGGACTCATGTAGGCACTTTCGGAGATGCGAGACATGAAAGACATTATGCACTCCGGACAACTTTTCGGGCAATTGCACTTTATAAGCCATCTTCCCAATTCTCTCTATGATTGGGAAGGGTCCAACGAATCTCGGTGCCAACTTCCCAACAGCTCCAAACTGGACCACATTCCGTAAAGGAGAAACCTTTACGAAAACCTTGTCCCCAACCTCAAACTCCAATTCGGACCTTCGCCAGTCAGCATAAGATTTCTGTCTGTCTTGGGCTGCCTTCATTCGTCTTCTGATCAACTCGACCTTCTCGGATGTATCTCTAATCATGTCAGGTCCAAGTATAAGCTTGTCTGTAGTCTCCCACCAACATGTAGGTGACTTGCATGGTCTCCCATATAAAGCCTCAAACGGTGCCATACCAATGCTCGCCTGATAACTGTTATTATAAGCAAATTCTACAAGAGGAAGGTGGTCTTCCCAAATACCACCAAAATCCAAGATGCAAAGTCTCAACAAGTCCTCAAGCACTCGATTCACCCTTTCGGTCTGGCCATCCGTCTGTGGGTGATAAGCTGTACTCAGATTCAACCTTGTGCCCATAGCCTCCTGCAAACTGTTCCAGAATTGACTAGTAAAGATGGGGTCTCGGTCACTGACTATGCTGGAAGGGACTCCATGTAGTCGTACTATCTCACGAAGATATACTGATGCTAGTCCAGATGCGGTCCTTTTGCTCTTTACTGGGATAAAATGAGCACTCTTCGTAAGCCTATCTACGATGACCCATATGCTCGTATTCCCTCTCCTTGACCTTGGAAGCCCATCAATAAAGTCCATAGAAATGCTCTCCCACTTCCATAGCGGGACCTCTAGCGGATGTAATAGCCCACCGGGCTTCTTCGACTCAGCTTTTACTCTCTGACAAATAACACATCTCGAGACAAACTCCGCCACATCCTTCTTCATTCCGGGCCAGAAGAAAACGCGCTTCATGTCCTTATACATCTTATCACCACCTGGATGTATAGTCATCTTGGAGCGATGTGCTTCCTCAAGAACTTTCCTCACCAAGTCTCCTACCATCGGAACACAAAGCCTTCCGTCTCTCCTTAGCCAACCCTTATCGTCTATAGAATATCGAGCAAGGTGACTAGATGTCTCCCCTCGAACCAGCTTGTCCATGATCTCAATTATCTGGGGGTCTTCCTTCTGTGAAGCCCCGACTTGATCCAGAAGGGTAGGCCTGAGCTCTAGAGATGCCAAAGAACCGGTCATCGTCCCAACTGTCAAAGAAAAATCAAAGGTTGCCAAGAACTCTAAATTCTTCATCTCAACAAATAGAGGACTTAGTGTCAACCTTTTCCTACTCAACGCATCCGCTACAACATTCCCCTTGCCAGGGGTATAGGATATCTCAAAATCATAGGAAGCCAAGAATTCCATCCATCTCTGCTGCCTTAAGTTCAGATCCTTCTGCGAAAAGAGATACTTCAAAGACTTATGATCAGTATATAGCTCAAATCTCTCTCCCAGAATATAATGACGCCAAGCCTTGAGTGCATACACAATCGCTGCCAGCTCTTGATCATGAGTGGGATAATTCCTCTCATGCACCTTAAGTTGCCTCCCACCAAAACATATAACTCTGCCCTCTTGCATCAGAACGGCGCCCAATCCCGTGCCACAAGCATCAGTGTACACGGTAAATATCTTGCCACCATCGGGTAAGGCTAGAACTGGTGCTGAGGTGAGGGCTCTCTTGAGCCTTTGAAAAGAAAGCTCACAATCTATATCCCAAGCAAAAACTAAGTTCTTCTTCGTCAACTTAGTAAGAGGAGCGGATATCTTTGCGAAGTCCTTGATGAACTTCCGGTAAAAACCCGCAAGACCCAGAAAGCTTCTCACCTCGGTTGCATTCCTTGGAGTCTTCCAATCCTGAACCGCAACCACCTTAGCGGGATCCACCGCTAAGCCTTGCTTGGATACGATGTGCCCAAGGAATCTGACTTCCCTTCTCCAAAAATGGCACTTGGAGAACTTGGCTTTTAACTGGTGTGCCTTGAGCGTATCCATCACCTCTACCAGGTGCCTCGCATGCTCCTCCTCATCCTTGGAGAAGACCAGAATATCATCCACAAAGACCACGACAAACTTATTCAAGAACTCCCGAAACACCCTACTCATCAAATCCACAAAATACGCGGGTGCATTCGTCAAACCGAATGGCATAACAAGCCATTCAAAGAATCCGTCTGGAGTTCTGAATGCAGTCTTGTCTATACTATCTTCAGCCACTCTGAGCTGATGAAAACCCGTAGCAAGATCAAGCTGAGAGAAAACAGAAGCACCAACAAGCTGATCAAAGAGATCATCGATCCTCGGTAACGGGTGTCTGTTTTTCTTAGTCAGCTTATTCAATTCTCTATAATTCACACAGAGCCGAAGAGAACCATCTGCCTTAGTTGCAAACACCACAGGCGCTCCCCATTAGGATATACTTCTTCTGATGAAGTTCTTCTCAAGCAATTCTTTCACTTGCTTGCTCAGCTCCCGTCTCTCACGCGGAGCCATATGCCGAACGGGCAAAGAAACAGGCTTAGCATTATCTACCAGATAGATGCGAAAATCAATCTCTCGTTTAGGGGGCAACCCCTTAACTTCTTCAAAAACGTCTGGATAATCTCGGACCACCCTTACAGACTGAAGGGCCTCCTCTGATGAGTCGAGAGATTCTAGATAGCATAACATGACGGGATTCTTCGGATTGCATGAAATCTCTAAGGTGTTGCCCAGGCGAGTCACAAGCCTTACAACCCTATGCTCACAATCCAGAATGGCTCCATATCTAGACAGCCAATCCATGCCCAAGATCAATCCGTATCCCCTGAAACCAAGAACATACGCACTACACAAGAACTCTACGCTGAGTATAGAGATCCTCAGATCCTCACATATCATAGATAGATGAGCAGAACCCCCAATGGGATTCGAGACACAAACGGGATCATCCACTAAGCTAGTACTAAGGTGCAAGCTATCAACAAGATCATATGAAATAAAGCTATGTGAAGCACCAGAATCAAACAAGGTACGCACTGGAAGATCAGAGATATAAACAAGGTTCTCAACAGAAACACTACCTCGCTCGGGAACTGAAGCGGTATTGAGAGCATGAACTTGCCCTCCTGAAGGTCCAGCCTGTCCCTTCTTCTTTGGGCATTCTTTGCTAAAGTGCCCAGTCTCTCCACAGGAAAAGCATCCACCACTAAGCTTCCTTTTTTTCTTCCTGCAATCCTTAGCAAAGTGCCCAGCTATGCCACAGTAATTGCACTTTCCCTTGCCTTTGTTGTTGCCCTTCTTGTTCTTGTTCTGGTTTCCTTGACTGCTTTGACCACCTTGGTTGCCTTTGCCTTGAGAATCAGCCTTCTTTGCTTGAGTATCACCCGACTTGACTTCTTTCTTTCCATCTCCCTGAAGCAGAGCCATATTGACCAAACTCTCAAAAGTAGCTCCATGCGGAATATGTGACATCGCCAAGCCCTGTAGCGGCTCATTCAACCCCCTAGCAAATCGAAGAGCCTTCTTCTCCGGAGTGTTCACCATATCCAGACCAAAACGGGCCAGCTGATTAAACTTGTTCACATACTCCTTGACAGACATATCACCTTGCTTTAATGCAATGAACTTCTCCATCTGTAAATTCGCCTCAGCTGAAGATAGAAACTTGGTCACAAATCTAGCCCTCAAATCGGCCCAAGTCTCAACGGGCCTCGTCCCATTGGTGACCTCCCACCGGTAGGCCGCCTCATCCTTCAAAAGCCATACTGTCAATAATATTTTCCTCTCGTCATCAATCCCAAAGATAGAAAACAAGTCCTCCGTGTCTTTCAGCCAATTCCTAGCTTCAACGAAAGATTCCGTGCCTAGGAAATTCTTGCCTCCCATTGCCTTGAAGTCTTTACAAACCTTCGTAAACTCAATCTGAGGGTGCTGAGGGGGAGGGGGAGGAAGAGGAGCCTCAGCAACAGGAGGGGAGGAATATTAGCAACGGGAGGAGGAATATTAACTGCTGGAGGAGGGGGAACAGGAATCACCGGAGGAGGGATATTAGGGATAGGATTCTCAACTACAGGAGGAGGAGTGGGAGTAGGGTTGGCGGGACCAGCTGCCGCCCTAGCTTCTAGAAGTCTCCTATACCAGAGTGGTACGTTCACTCCATCTGTGATGTCAAGATTCTCAGCCATACTGAAACGAAAGATAAGATAAGATCAGGTCAAGGGAACGAAGGATAACGCTAATGGCTTTTGGGGATTAGCCTTAAAATAATCTAGACTTTATTTTGGAAAATACTTAGTAGGTTTTTGAAAATAGTTTTTCAAAAAGGGTTTTTTTTTTTCAAAAGTTTTGCTCAATCTTGTTAACCTTGTGCTCTGATACCAAATGTAACACCCCACCTCCACTAGGATCACTCCTTAGAATGTACTAGCTTTGGAGGGGCGTTATTGTGAAGGTAAACATGCACAGAGATATCGCAAGACAGAATATATAAAAATAAATATAAGTAAAGCAGCGGTAGCAGATAAAAACCCATCATCATCATCTCAAAAAACCAACATAGTCAAGTACATAATATCAAAATGTCATGATCCAAAATACAACATAAGTCTAGATACGTGATAACAAAATACATGGTAAACATTAGTACTAATCCCCAGAAATAAAAGATAAGCCACAGCTAGCTCAGATCCATACATGAGCTATCCAACAAGCAAGCCAAAGATCCACTAAGCAGATGTAGCCCCTCCCTGAGAACCTGTGGGGGGGGAAACGGAAGAAAAGAAGCGAAAGGAAACAGGTCAGTCAAAAAGACTGGTAAGCCCTACTACGATCAATCTATAAACTAATAAAGTTAACAGCATGATGGAAACTGAGATGAACATACTGGCAATAGATAAAGGGGACATCACATAGATGAGGATTAAACTTTGCACCACAGTGTACTAGCAAACCCACAAAACAGATCTTGATCCCTTAGCCCAAACTTTGGCCCAATAACATGAAGTGACCTTAGTATAAGGTCCAGCCCAACGGTCTAGTCGATCGGCTCCCTATAAACCTAACACGTCCAGTGTTGGTGTCCATACGGCCCACATGGATGTAGTCAGACTGCGCTGGGTCCACCTTTGGGTGTATCAAGCCCTCGGGTGTCAACCCCAGACACCTAAGCAATAATGCACAGTCCAAGCCTACCAGTACCCGTGCCTCGAGTTTGTCCAACATCGTACTACGTGCACGTCCGTAGCTCGCCGGACCCGCACCGCTGTACCACTCAGCCGTCGCTTTGGTCGCTTACATCAGTCCAGTAATCGTGCCCCGCCCTAACCTTGCTGTAGGGTTGTAGTGATACCAAACTGGGATTACTGCTGGAACAGACCACGTTGCTAGGGTTTCTAAGAGGGTTAAGTGTGGTTTTAACCCCTCACTAACCATGGATTAAATTAGTTAAGTGTAACCACTTAACCCCATCTAATCCTCGCATCCCCATTATTGGTTAAGTATTAGTGGGCCATGACTTAACCCTAATCATGAGGCATTAATTACTTAACGCACCCAACCTCTCACATTAGACATCCGTGGTTACCTGGGAAGATTTACACCACGTCTAGGTCTAACCTCGGGTCTTATGGTGCAACATGACCAACTACCCACATTAGACCCCACGTTGTGGTTACCTGGGAAGATTTACACCACAACTAGGTCTAACCTCGAGTTGGCCATATCATGTTATCTAATGTCATGTCCACTTTAACACATATTTACAAGTTAACGTATACTTGGGTAGACCTAACTTAATAGGTAAATTCCCAAGGGGTAGACCTAACTTAATAGGTAAATTCCCAAGGGGTAGACCTAACTTAATAGGTAAATTCCCAATCTTTTAGTTTCATGTATTTTTAAGTTTACCCAAACCCTCCCAACGTCATTATCTCGCTTATATATTCGTCATAACGCATAAGGGTATAAAAGGTAACTTGGCATAGCATACATTATGAACTTCACATATCATAATAATGATGCATAACATGTTAAACTTGCAAATCATGTCATAGTGAACTCGCATAAACATGCATAGCTTATTAAATATGCATAACATGGTAAGATGAACTTGCATAGTCATGCATAACCCATTAAACTTGCATAACATGTTAAGGTAAACTTGCATAAACATGCATAATCCATTAAACATGCATAACATGGTAAGGTGAACTTGCATAAACATGCATAATCCATTAAACATGCATAACATGGTAAGGTGAACTTGCATAAACTTGCATAATCCATTAAACATGCATAACATGGTAAGGTGAACTTGCATAAACATGCATAATCCATTAAACATGTAGAGCATGGCATAGTAAATTCGCATAAGCATGCATAACTTATGAAACATGTAAAACATGGCATA
Organism: Allium sativum; assembly: GCA_030737875.1. Taxonomy (NCBI): domain Eukaryota; kingdom Viridiplantae; phylum Streptophyta; class Magnoliopsida; order Asparagales; family Amaryllidaceae; genus Allium; species Allium sativum. The sequence continues at coordinate 396,378,193 of CM060910.1, forward strand.
GTGAGTTCGCATAAGCATGCATAATCAAATAAACTCACATAAATCTCAACTTTCACCACATATTAACTTTACAGTTTGTAAAGTGAAGGTAAGAGGGCTTACAAATATAAACAAGCCACAAATCCACCAAATAAGATGAAGAAGCCCTTTTAAAAACCCAAAACAAAGCTTCAAATAAGAAAACCCTTTTACAAAATCCCAAAAACACAAACTTTAGCAAATCAAACTTGCAACTTAATGAAGTATGCAAGTTATTAAGCATTCATACAACATAGAAAAGGTTGTATGATCATCATATCATCATAGGATTTAACTTTGAGGAAGGTGGAGGCTAGGGATTTTAGGTGGAGGCCATTTGAGGATTCAATTTGGCATAGTTTAGTTGCTAGATTGATTAATGAGGCTTTAGGGTAGGATTAGGGGTATATTTATAGAGAATTAGAGTGTTTTAAGCCCTAGGATTAACCCTAGTTTAGTTTAGGCCCGTCAGATCTAGGAACTCTCCAGAACCAAGCCACAAGACCCAACCCAAATCAGAAATGGTGCACCAGGCTAAACTGCCCGGGCACCCCCTGTCGACAGGGCTGTCGACAGGGCTGTCGACAGGGCTGTCGACACCCTGGGGGCCCTGTCGACATGGGGCCCCTGGCGGGAATTTTCCCGCCTAACCCCGATTAGCCCTAAACCTGGTTTTTAATTTGAAATTTAAATCTGTTTTTAGCATAGAAATTTCTGAAAACTTCAATGGGCCTTAACTGGGTCATACGGACTCCGATTTCCGAAAACTCGGACTCTATTTTGCGTATTTTTCCGAGACGAACGCAATGGCATAGCCCGTTTCCCTTGATTCAGATTTTAGAATTAAATTCTGCCTCGATTTATGTTATAATAGTTTATTGAAAATACGGGTTGTTACAATCGTTTAAGCACATGAGTAGGAGCAAGTTATCTGATTTAGATAAAGGCTCCAGCGAACTGGGTAACGAAGCAGCGGCTTCGGGGAACGTGAGGATATTCTTGGTATCCCTCTGTGAGCTGCCAGGTGATCATACTAGGCTCATGAGAGGTTAAGGTCTGCGTTAGAAGAACCAAGAGTATGCCTTGGTTGCTATACGAGCGACCTAAAGACGGGGATGGATAGGGGATAGTCGACGATACACGGTCGTGCCCTAGATAGCATTTCGTCAGGCTACCTACCATCTTTGGTCAAGCGTGTACGTACGGAAAGGCAGAGAACACCCAAAAGACCATAATTGCTATCTAATTATGGTTGCGGTAAGGCTAGGATTGTGGGTTGGCCAGTAGTGTGTTCTCATACAGGATTTATCCTGTCTTGTCTTTCACTAGTTGAGGGAGTGGTCTCGTGGGACCATAGCCACGTATAGGAAAAACAGACCTTAGCATCTGCATTGGCAGATAAATCGAAAGCTCCCGACCGAGTCCTGTATTTCTTGATCTGCCCTGTGACAGGACTCGGATGGCACGATGTGATACATGTGCATACAGTCATGGAAAAATGATTCACGATGAATGCATGGGAAAAAGGGCGCGGTTGACGGTTAGCGTAATTCCTAGTGGCCCTGGGTGGTTGAACCCAAACCGAAATACGAAAACGTGCAATAGGTAAGCATAATCACTAGTGGTCCTAGGTGGCATAAATCCTAGTTGCACAAACGATGATTTATGTTGGGAAAGCCTAGCTAGGTCTAGGGTAACAGTCCAAATGAGCTTAAGGATCATGGAATTACATTGGAGTAGTATAGAACCTCATGGGAAAGCCCGTACGGTCTACGGCAAGGAACTGAACACTTACATGGAAAGAAACATACGAGTTGAGTAACCTATAAATGCGATATATTAGGTTGACACAAACCATTACACGACTTTTGAGTAAGGGTCATTCATGGTTAACACATGATACGGTGGGGATACTAGTATGGTAGGTGCAGAGCTAAAATACAGGATAGATACCATGGGACGTTATACATGATAGATATCTTGGGGATATTATACTTGATAGGAACCTGACGATGGGATACCTTGTTTTATCTTGACATCGTAATTTATCATGACACCTTAGTTTATCTGAGTTCAGTAGTTCATCCTGTTATTTTGATTTAGCTTATCTATCTTGTCATCATGCTTATGTTCATCTCAGTTTCTCATGTCAGTTAACTTTACTAGTTTTTATGCTGATAGTAGATAGGGCTTACTCAGTCTTTTTGACTGACCCGTTTTGTTTCGCCTCTTGTCTTCCGTTTCCCCCCCCAAGGTTACAGGGAGGAAATACTGTTGTTTAATTCGGACTTCTTCTGCTTGAAGGTCATCGTGGATGGCTTGGACTTTTCTTGGCTATGGTTACTTTACTGTTTTACTTGGGGAATAATTTTCGAAAATGTCTTTATGCTTCTTTACTATTGCAAGACAGGTTTTGATGTACTCTGATGTAAAAGGCTTTAGACCTTATTTATTCATGTTATGAACGTTTGATTTTACTTCCGCTATTTTATATGTTCTGTCTTGTGATATTTCTGTGCATGTTTACAAATAATGCCCCTCTAAAGCTAGTGCATTCCTTTGCGAGTGACCCTAGCGGAGGCGGGGTGTTACACGTGGTATCAGAGCAGAAGGTTACCAGACTGGGCAAAAGTTTATAAAGACCTTCTGAAAACTATTTGAAAATCGTTTACAAAGAAGCATTTTTCAAGAAAATTTTCTTTTAAAAGAAAAAGGCTATTCCCCAAAGGCCATTAGCACTATCCTTGTTTCCTTAATTGAATCTCTTTTCCTTTCTTTCCTCCATCTGTAGTCACAGTGATTTTAACTGCGACTAGTCTTTTCTATCTACGAAAGTGCTTTCCATACGATGGAGGTGGTTCTCGAGAGACCAGTGGCCGCGTTATAAGAAAGGATAGTGAGGAAGAGGATAAAGGATACGAGCTTAAGGATGAGCAACTTGTTGGTATGGCTTAGTCCTCAAAGAAGCGAGGAAGATGAACAATGAAACCCATGACGAGAGAGTACCTTTGGCATGGTAAAACGGGGCGGATAGTTAAGTATCATGGGACAAGGACAAGATCATCGGGAGGGCAATAGTATGCTCTCATTTCTAGGGTACCTCGGAAGGAGGGTAACGATCTTGTTAAAGGTTTAGCTCTTCTTCTCTATCATCCTGTTAGGACTTTGTTTTGATCATCGTATCATTTAAGTCTGCTTCGATAGTTGAGTCTCTACACCTTAAGTACTAGCGTAATAGAGAATCCCATTTTTGTCTCAAGTCCTGTGGGAGAATTGGTCCATTTATCCATGACTTGTTTTGGATTTGAGAATGACATGCCTCGGTTATGGATGGATTCTAAGGATGAAGTGGTTATCCAGTAGGGGGTGCCACTCTCGGTTTTGATAGGAGGGTAGTTAGACCTTTTGACTAGCCTTGGTAATACCCTCGAGGTATCGTGTAACCTTTTTGAGGTTCTGTCATGACTAGTTACTTAGAACCCCTCGAAGCCTTTATTGGAAATTTGAAGCCCGATCGAGTGGTGTTCGCCGATAAGACGGATGGTTTACTTCATTTATGCATGGGTTATAGAGATCACCCTAGTAAGTGCGCTTGATAACCTGGTTGACATCTGTTTACTTTCAAGAGAAAGTTCTTCTACATGGAATACCTTATAGTATATAAACGAGATCCAAGATTCACTAGTGAATTTTGGAAAGCTTGCATGAGATCATGAGTACGCAGTCATGTTTGCGCCAAGTATTCTAGAAAAAGGATAAGTGCAAGTGGAATGAGAGGCGACGAAGAAATGAGTTCCAGCTCATGTTATGGAAACAGGAAATAAGAAGCTACGAAATCGCGAAGTTAAAAGACGGACAAGGCACACTGGAATTAAGCTCAAGGAAATACGACTTTTATGGTCAAAGACTAGATACGCGCATGATATCTCTTTTTGGGAGTATATCCTTGATCCCTGTTTTCTGTAGAGCTTACTTGTAGGCTATCTTTTGTGGACATCCTCTCGGTCCTATTTTCTGTTACAAACCCCGTAAGGAGTTTGTCTTGTTTATCTTCTCGACCCTGTTTCAGGGAATCCTAGGTAGAACGCTATGGATGTAAACATGTATTTGAAACATGTTATGATTGATATGGTTGCAAGTGGTTGCAAGTGGTTGCTCGTGGATGCGCGAATACACATTAGATACTAGCTCGACTCGGTCACATTTTGCATATGCACGAGTATTTATACTTGTTTATGGATGAAATCGAATGTATTATCATGCGGTTGTTGCATATGAATGAATGATTGTGCACGCATATAGTATCTATATGACTAGGACTATTTGCATACATGTTGGATTCATGGCACTATACATATTTTGCATTAGAAAGATTATTCAGGCCTGATCATTAGCATTAGCTAAGGAACATGTACACACACGTTTTGCATATATTCATACAGCATTAGAAATCATCTAAGGACAATGGTTGCTTGTGGATGATGTTTTGAGTAGATGAATGATGGATGGTAGGATATGTTCTTCCTAACTTGGAGATTTCGGGGACGAAATCCTAAAAGGTGGGGAGAATGTAACAACCCGTATTTCGATAACATGTTAAGACGAGAATCAAGGCAGATGTTAATTTTAAATTCTGAATCAAGTAAAACGGGCTATGCCATTGCGTTCGTCTTGGAAAAATACGCGAAATAGAGTCTGAGTTTTCGAGAATCGGAGTCTGTATGACCAAGTTATGGTCCGACGAAGTTTTCAGAAAATTCAAGTTCAAAAACGAGTTCTAATTTCGAAAATTTGGCCTAGAAGGCTAGTTGGGAAAATTCCCGCCAGCCACCCCAAGTCGACAGGGCTGTCGACTTGGGAGTCGACATGGCATGACCCAAGTCGACAGCCCTGTCGACTTGGGTGTCGACTTATGGTGGTCGGGCTGTTTTGCCTGGTGCACCTGTTTTCTGTCTTGGCTAGGTTTTTGGGCCTGGTTCGAAATCTGATGGTTCAGGTTGATCCGAGGGTTAATCTAAGGGTCCTAACTAATCCTAATCTCTATAAATAAGCCCCTAACCCTCTCCTAAATCCTCATTATTCATTCATGCAACTAAACTATGCCAAAATTGCTCCTCTCATGGCCTCCACTCAAAACCCTAGCCTCCATCCTCTTGCCCAAAGTTTCTATCTTCATTTCTATGAAAGGTTTCATGATCATGTGAGTGTTAGAGAGTCTCTATGTTAGTATGAGAGCTTCTCAAGTTGATTTCAAGGCTAAAGCATTGATCTTTGTTCATCAAGATGTTTTTTTTTTATTGATTTGGAGCTTTCATCTTTGGGTTTTTGGATGATGGCATGCATAGGCTTTGTCTCAATCTTTAATTTAAATCGATTTGTGCCTTCATAGCAATGTAAGCCCTTTCCCTACTCTTAGATATTAACTATGAAGTTAAATGTTCATGTTGCAAGTTTGGGTTTGATCATTAAGTATGATACATGCTATCATGTCATGCAAGTTTATGAAGTCATTATCTTGATCTTGTGGGCTAAAAGCTACAACCTTTATGTTGAAATGTTGCATTATGCAACATGAGAACCCTCATAACCTTTATGTCAACTTGCATATGAAGTCATAACCCTTATATGATGATATATGCGAGTTACTAGTCATCATTCCATGTCTTTTGTCACCATGATTCGCTTATGTGCCAAGTTTGGGTTTATGCATGTTTTTGAGGCTTAAGAATGTAACATGCAAGTTAATGAACACATTTGTGCCTCATTTTCCACCATGATTAACTTGTGGCTTAATATCCATTTTTGTCATGCCTTTGCCAAGTCTCTTCTTTTAATCCATTACGTTGTTGTGAACGTATATGCGAGTTTAAAAGCGTTGGGTTATGTTATGGGTAATTTCTAATGACATGAAAATATAACTTAAAAGCATGACTTGAAATATAACATGGAAGTTGACATGTAAGTATGCTTGAAAATATGAAATTGGGAATTTACCTATTAAGTTAGGTCTACCCATACTATGGAATTGGGAATTTACCTATTGAGTTAGGTCTACCCATATTCTTAAGAAAACTTGAATATGAACATGACACTAGACTAAACATGAAAGTGACCAACTCGAGGTTGGGTTGAGTTTGCAACATAAAACTACCCGGAACCGACCGGCCTAACTAGTAGTTGCAAACAATAGGACCCAATGTGAGAAGTTGGTCATGTTGTACCTTGAACCCGAGGTTAGACCAAGTTGTGGTGTAAAGCTACCCGGAACCAACCGGCTTAACTAGTAACCACAACAAAGTCTAATGTGAGAGGTTGGGGTGCATTAAGTAATTAATGCCACATAATAGGGTTAAGTTAATTTGATTAATGACTCTTAACCAAATATGACATGGACAAATGGGTTAAGTAATTTGATTAGGCTAATGATACTTAACAAAACATGACAAGGTTGGGTAGGTTAAGTAACTTGATTTGCCTAATGACACTTAACCATTTTTATACGACTAGTGGACGGGGTTAAGTTAACCAACACTTAATCAATCCAACACGATAATTTGGTAAAGTTAAGTAAGTTTTCTTAATGACACTTAACCGAAAAATACAGTTAATGGATGGGGTTAAGATTAGACTCAACTAGTCTAAACATGGAAATCGGATGGGGTTAAGTTAGCCTAGACTTAATTAATCCCACTTGGTAGTTTAATGGGGTTAAGTTAAACACTTAACTAATCTAACATGATGATTTGATGTGGTTAAGTGACCTATACTTAACCAATCTAACTCGATAATTTATTGAGGTTAAGTTAACCAATACTTAACCAATCTAACGTGATAACATGATAAGGCTAAGTCACGAATCGTTTGAATACACTTGACCGATTTGATTAAGTAAATTGATAGGGTCAAGTTAATATATACTTAACCAATCTAGAATGATAATTGGACGAGGTTAAGTCGTGAATTGCTTAATATACTTAACTAACTTGACACATGGTTTGTAGGGTTAAGTCTTGAACTTGGATACTTAGCCAATTTTGACATGATTTGTAGACGGATTAAGTCATGAACTTAAGTGACACTTAATCCATTATATAAACCCTAGTTCAGAGAATTAGGTGGATAACCGTAATTAACAAGAATAACGGGAATAAGCTAAGTGGTAAACCTTAGTTGGAGAATAGCTAAGTAATAATTCTTAGTCAAGGAATTTTGGACCAGTTCATAGATTGGATGAGTAACCCGATGCGGTAGGTCATCGTTTAAGCACACGAGTAGGAGCAAGTTATCTGATTTAGATAAAGGCTCCAGCGAACTGGGTAACGAAGCAGCGGCTTCGGGGAACGTGAGGATATTCTTGGTATCCCTCTGTGAGCTGCCAGGTGATCATACTAGGCTCATGTGAGGTTAAGGCCTGCGTTAGAAGAACCAAGAGTATGCCTTGGTTGCTATACGAGCGACCTAAAGACGGGGATGGATAGGGGATAGTCGACGATACACGGTCGTGCCCTAGATAGCATTTCGTCAGGCTACCTACCATCTTTGGTCAAGCGTGTACGTACGGAAAGGCAGAGAACACCCAAAAGACCATAATTGCTATCTAATTATGGTTGCGGTAAGGCTAGGATTGTGGGTTGGCCAGTAGTGTGTTCTCATACAGGATTTATCCTGTCTTGTCTTTCACTAGTTGAGGGAGTGGTCTCGTGGGACCATAGCCACGTATAGGAAAAACAGACCTTAGCATCTGCATCGGCAGATAAATCGAAAGCTCCCGACCGAGTCCTGTATTTCTTGATCTGCCCTGTGACAGGACTCGGATGGCACGATGTGATACATGTGCATACAGTCATGGAAAAACGATTCACGATGAATGCATGGGAAAAAGGGCGCGGTTGACGGTTAGCGTAATTCCTAGTGGCCCTGGGTGGTTGAACCCAAACCGAAATACGAAAACGTGCAATAGGTAAGCATAATCACTAGTGGTCCTAGGTGGCATAAGTCCTAGTTGCACAAACGATGATTTATGTTGGGAAAGCCTAGCTAGGTCTAGGGTAACAGTCCAAACGAGCTTAAGGATCATTGAATTACATTGGAGTAGTATAGAACCTCATGGGAAAGCCCGTACGGTCTACGACAAGGAACTGAACACTTACATGGAAAGAAACATACGAGTTGAGTAACCTATAAATGCGATATATTAGGTTGACACGAACCATTACACGACTTTTGAGTAAGGGTCATTCATGGTTAACACATGATACGGTGGGGATACTAGTATGGTAGGTGCAGAGCTAAAATACAGGATAGATACCATGGGACGTTATACGTGATAGATATCTTGGGGATATTATACTTGATAGGAACCTGACGATGGGATACCTTGTTTTATCTTGAAATCGTAATTTATCATGACACCTTAGTTTATCTGAGTTCAGTAGTTCATCCTGTTATTTTGATTTAGCTTATCTATCTTGTCATCATGCTTATGTTCATCTCAGTTTCTCATGTCAGTTAACTTTACTAGTTTTTATGCTGATAGTAGATAGGGCTTACTCAGTCTTTTTGACTGACCCGTTTTGTTTCGCCTCTTGTCTTCCGTTTCCCCCCCAAGGTTACAGGGAGGAAATACTGTTGTTTAATTCGGACTTCTTCTGCTTGAAGGTCATCGTGGATGGCTTGGACTTTTCTTGGCTATGGTTACTTTACTGTTTTACTTGGGGAATAATTTTCGAAAATGTCTTTATGCTTCTTTACTATTGCAAGACAGGTTTTGATGTACTCTGATGTAAAAGGCTTTAGACCTTATTTATTCATGTTATGAAAGTTTTATTTTACTTCCGCTATTTTATATGTTCTGTCTTGTGATATTTCTGTGCATGTTTACCAATAATGCCCCTCTAAAGCTAGTGCATTCCTTTGCGAGTGACCCTAGCGGAGGCGGGGTGTTACACTTATATTTACATATAAGTCTTTAGTGACTATGAGGATGTTCGCCTAATATGTTTTAGTTGTGTGTGTTTGTTCTGTAGGCATATAGTAAAGAATTTATACTACCAAATATAGGAGATAGTTATTCCTTAAAATGTATGTGATTTTCATTTACCAGAGCTTTATGTTTTGAGCTCCCTCCGCTTAACATATAAATAGAATAGTAGGTAGGAACTTTTGGATCAGTGATACCTTGGAGATGGAGGATTCATAGCTATTAGTCATCATTTATGGCAGTATTATTATATTGGGATAATTACTATTGATGTACCTATTATTGTATGAGACACATTGTAACTAACATTTATGATGGTTTTAATTAAAGGTACATCTATTTTAAGTTATTATATTTTATCCCTACCTCTGTGTGAGACTCTGATTATGTTTTAGTATGCTCTGTTATAGCTGTTATACATTTCCTTATAGGAACTATCGATTCGTTTAAAATGGCTCTAAGTTTTAATTAACCTTTTTGGGTCAAAATTTAGGCTCATTTCGAGCGGGTTGTTACATTTGGTACCAAAGCATAGGTTACCTGATTGTAGGAAAATATATACGTATGAGAATCGTACTTGTTATTTTGAAAAAAGTATTTTCATAAGTTATAATATATATATATATATATATGAATATATATATATATATCTAAAGTATGCATATCTTTGGAAAATATTATCTATAGGTCCTTCTAAGAAAGGATTAACCCTATTTTCTAGAAAATCTCTAGAAACCATGTAGCGATTTAGCAACTTCCTTATCGATTTAGAAGCTTTTATGAACATAAGGTATATAAGGACCACAAAGTTAGAGAGGTGGAAAGGAATCAAAATCCCTAATTTAATGGGAAATTAATGGGAATAAATTAGTGACTTAATTATCATTCGTGGAAAAATTAAGGGAGAAATAAGTGGAAAGAATTCGGGATAGGTATCTATTAGGATAACCATTAATAAGGATAAATCAATGTCCTTAGCGTAAGGGTATGCTAAAGTTCCAGGAGAAATGGAAGAATATTTTCAATTAAATGGAATAAACTTCTACATTAGTAAATATGGAATTTTGACATTCGAAAGAGCATTAAATGGCCAAAAAGTGAAAGGATATTGAAAATGGAGAACATTAAGGATGTAATTAAGGCCATTTATGCAAAAGTATGAATATTCGATTTTAAATTAAATGTCCATAAGAATAAGCATTATTTAATGGATAAAATGGAAATAAAGGTGACAAGACTGAAACTCGCCCTTACGGGAAAGCCCAGATTGAGTTGAGAATACGACAGATCAGAACACAGACAGAAGAACATTTCATTGCTATTACAACAATTTCATTAGAGTACAAGAATAACACAGTACGAATAAATAGTTTAAAGTAGAAAATACCAAAGATTTTAAAATACATTACATAGCAGCGAAAAAATAATACATAACAATACATAACACAATTGAAGGGAATATACAGATACAGAGCATTCTGAATATAGCTCCAGCTGTAATCCAGGATCCTGTGAATATAATATCTGCAAAACCAAAACTCCTAGTTGCCCGTGTGAAAAATAGGGGGCCCCAGAGTATAGGTTAAAACAATAAACTCCGGGTCAGTCATGTGATTGGTGTGAGAACTAAAACAGTTATTAAATCTTTATTTTAAAAATAAAGTAAATCAAGGGACCATGCCGTATAACACGGAACGAGTTTCCTCCCGAGAATACCAGTTCATATAACAAAAAGCGCAATGCTTTTTGGAAAAATGAAGCTATTATAAGACCCAGGTCCCATCACACAATGCAACGCAAGCCGAAGGATAGGGTTTTCCCTTATAATAGCCAAACATGCTTGATACGTTTAAAACAAATCATTTGATACTATTATAAGTGCATAGTGTATAAAACAACTTCAAATATAAATGTATCAATCATAGACGGCATGGGTACCATATATCATGTCGCCAATACTAGGCTCTACAATCAAAACCGAAATGTCACGTATTGGAAGTTGGATTTCCATCCGTAAACCAAGGCAAGGGATCTTCCTTACCGCTTCAAGACAATCAAGCATACCATGTCTCAGGGTCAGCCGCAACTGCACCTGGAGCGATAGGACTGGTCCACATTTTAAGTAGATTAAAAAGCCCTGAACATGCGTTTCCCCGCCCTATGGGGCGTAAGTCTGGTCAGTATGTTGACCATATCGTCCATTGGCCCCATAGTGACCGATATAACCGAGGCGCCTTGATATCCATCATCTACATAAGTAAAATGTTTAGGCTCCATACCATGACACCACTCCTTGCTAGAAAGAAACGCATGTCCTCCCTGAGGTCCTCTCCCGTTTCTAGTTCACACCGGGGTGTGAGGCTCGCGAATTAACGTTATACACAAAGCTATGCTATATTAAAGCCGTGCTTTGTACATCAACCACAAGACTATGCTTTTCAACAGAAGCCTTGATAATTTGCATCTCAGCATGCCACACAGGGGATTCACGCCATGCGACTGATGTCTATCGATATATAACCTCTGAGCTCGTACATCTCAGAGAAGGGTGTTAAGAAAGAGAATAAATTCTCCGCCACCAAACAGATATATATTTAATAGAGATCAATCAACACAGAATAAAATCCAATGTCAGACACACATCCATTTACAAGTTCGTTTTGGGTCTGAACGAAACCCGAGGCACCTTATTCCTCGTCCCATATGTCCAATACAGGAGAGAGGTCCTTGCATATCCGGTCGATCTCCAAGTACGTCTGGACGATCACCACTTATTACCTCGTCTTGGGTGTACAACGCAATCAATACATCAGTAATCATCCAAACGATGTGAAGACATCCGGTCTTCAACCACCATCTTCATCGTCGACCTATCGCCGAATCAGTTATTCAGAATGGGTGTAAACCCGGTCTTTCCGAATAACTCGCGTATATTATAAACAAATGCTATAAAAACACAACATACGCCTCATTCCAATCCAGAATATTCTTTTATTTAAATATTCATATCCTTTGGGAAAGGTTCCCATTAATTTTATCAAAGATAAATTCTTTAAATTTATTCTTTAATCTTCTATTGGATATCAATTCAAACCAAATTAAGGTTTATCCAAACTAGTCGGGATTAGCGAACCTTACCGAAGTAATCATTTATTTTATTTCCAAATCCCGACCTATTCATCCCATGGAGCAAAACTGGTAATACCCCATATCTAACACCACGGTGCTATCGGTAAAATTATTTACCATTTCACGTTCAAATCTAATTAAAGATTTAACTATTTCGTGGAGCAAAACTGGTGATACTCCATTCACAATCGTTTCATGAATTCGATAAATTTAATTATCTCATTCACATTCCAATCTGATTAAAGATTCATTAAAACTCTAATTCAGTTTTAATCTCAAAACTCATTACTTAATGATTATTCAAAGTTAAGAAATTAATCTTATCTTTAACTGGGTTAAAGAACTAATGTCATTTAAAACACAGTTCACGAAAACCCAAATCACATTCCATTATTTATGGAATCTTCACGGAAAACAGATCAATATATAATCGATATCAATTTCCGTGTCCGACTAATATATAAATGGAGTAACGACAAAGCCTTTTAAATTCCATATATATTAACAGTCTTCCTCCACAGAAGCTCACTTCAATTATTATCCAATCGAATTCCATTCCAATTTATTGTATTAAATTGGAAAACTTTACTTTGGTAAATTTCCTTTAAATCTTAATAAAAGATTTATAAATTCCAAATCACATTTCACTGTAAATCGGGTTAAAGAACAAGTGTCATTAAAAACACAGTTCACGATAAACCTAATTCACATTCCATTTTATTCCAATTACCAAATGTAACCGGAAACTCTAATAATCTTAATTAAAAGATTTATTCCTTTCAAACGTGGTTTAATAATAGTGTTACTGAAGACGTCGTTCACGACAAACCCAAAATCCAATTCTTTTATTCAATTCCAATTAAATATTAATTAGTTGGAAAATTTCACTAAATCTTAATAAAAAGATTTATTCTTTCCTCAACTGTGTTTAAGAACAGTGCTATTTAAGACACCGTTCACGACAAACCCAAAATTCCATTTGATATTAAGTACAAGGTTCTGAATAGAAAATATATAGGCTTATATTCAATATCAAATTCTGAAACCAACAAATATCGTATTGGAAATAACGATGTAAATATATCTTTAAAATTTCCATAACAATATCTGTAAAATCACGAAATCTAACATCGAAATATTCTGAAGATGATTTCCATTCAAATCCATTCCAATTGTTATATTGGAAATTTCGGTTGTATTAAAACCCAACCTCAATCCAATTTATTTATTTAAATATAATTGGATTATAATTCTAGTTCAATTTGATAAAAATAAATTTTTATCTTTTCAAATATGGATTCATCCCAATTCTTTCCAAATCATTTATTATGATTTTACATAAATTATCAATATTTTTAATAATTTTATTAAGGCCCTTTCAGTCGATTTTCCATAAACAGTCATCGAACTGCACTTACAGCAACCTTTTCCAAATTTGATTTGGACATAATTCCAAATCCAACCGTTAGATTTCAAATCTGTTATATTCATTGGAAAGCTCTTTTCGATACGAACCCAACTGTTCTGGTTTTAGGAGACTCGGACTGTCGGATCTCCCGTAATGTCAATTCGAAGTCAATGGTCGAAATTCGCAAACTGCCGCAGCGCGGCGCTGCGCGTTCTATTCAGGCCATTAAATATATATAATATATATAAATATTATATATATTTCGACGATTTCCATTTAAAACGTATTTTATAAATAGTTTTAAATTCGTTTTAAAAACGATTTCAACTTCATTTTCAATTTTAAATATTAAAATGATAATACTTTCAAAATATCAGATTTCGAAATCAATTCTTTTCGATATTCATTATAAAAATGAATAAAATCGATATAAATATCGTTCGCGTCAAAATGGCGCATATCTAATCAACACAACTTCATATATTTCAATATTTTCATGTCCATCCAAAATCGGACATCAAAATCAGATTTTAATCCTTTATTGAATATTATTTTAAAATATTCGTTATTTTAAAATATTCTTTATTTCCGAATTGGAATCAGACATAGTCAATTACCATATAATATTATTTATATGGATTTCATACAACACACGTATACAACACCAATCAAAATCAATCAACCATCATCCAGAGTGCACCCCACAACTGCATAAGCATTAAATATAAATAATTAACGCTTACAACAGTCTGTCAACCAATCGATTGACATACAACTAAACAATTGGGATTATTGTACGTCAAATATCATTCCAATACCCGTATGGGGTTTCAACCAACATATACTGAATATTATTTGTGCAGTTGTGCGATGTGTAAAATATACCGTCCCAATCAATATTAGTTAAATGTGTGTACATAAACAAATTGTCTGACTTGTAAATGAATATTTATTTTCATTTCAGTAAAACTTTATGTCATTCATATATATGTTAAAATTATATTTTTAACGATAAAATATTTATTTCAACACTTGACTATTTTATATAGTTCATATATGTTAAAAATAATATTTTTAATGAACGAACATTTATTTTAACACATGGTCATTTTTAACACTTCATTAACATGATAAAAATAATACTTTTAACTAATAAAAATATATTTCAACATAAGGTTATTTTTAACACTTCATTAACATGATAAAAATAATAATTTTAACTAATAATTTTTTTTCATGTGGTTATTTTTAACAATTCATTAACATGATAAAAATAATATTTTTATTGTTCAATCATTTTATTCAACACATGAATATTTTATATAGTTCATTCATTCAATATACACAACGCAGTCAATTTAATCTAAACAAACAATCATGGTTTGTACAATTAATGGTGTCAGCTGCTGTTAAGCACCATCTGCATTCTAGTATATATTTAACTGTAAATTAAACAGAGTGAGAAGAAGTTCTCACAGTGTTCCGTTTTGAAATCGTTAAAACGATTATTTTAATTAAATTAAAGTGAAAATTAGGCACACATCTCGAAAAGCAAACTTAATTAGGCTCACATCCAGTCATAAACTTATTATAAATTAGGTCCCTATTTTTCAAAACTCTATAAAATAATAATTAAAAAAATTAAAAAAAAATTCTTAAATTAGTAATAAAATAAATTATGCATTATACAGAAAATTCAGTCCAAAAAGCAACAAAAGCCACGACTGAAACAAGAAAACAGCGAAAAAGTGCAGTTAAATGCATAATATTATGCACATATTTGATTTTGTTGCATGCATATGCGCATGTATTCTAGTTCTTCCATCCGCCTTGATTTATTTGCATATTTCTATGCATGTATTTCATATTTCTTGCATAGAAGTATGCAATAATTCGTAACAGTCCAACTAAGTTCATTTTTATTTGCATTCAGATGTGGAAATAAAATTGAAAACATGCACACATGTGTGCAACATATCTGCAGGCAAAATGTTAGCTGAATTTCCTTTATGCAATAGTTGCATACATGTGTGCAACAATTGGCAATAGTTGCATACGTGTATGCAACTTTTTTTTGGATTGGCGCGGACTTCTGGGATTATTATATGATTTTAGAAGAAGAAAAATTAATGGCAGCCGCATTTTTTTCTGGCCAGAATTGAAGGAGGCGAAAGGTTTGAAATGAGGAGGCGGAACATTTAAAGTGGAAGGCGGCTGTAGAAAATAGGGGGCGGGTTTAAATATGAAACTTGACAGGGACGTGGTGTTTATTTCAAACCTTAATATGGACCTCCAAAAAACGCACCCTAAATTAAACCCGGTGTTTAATTTAATCAAAATTTCCATCTGCTTATGTTTTCCTTCTGTTCTGCTCCATGTTGTAGTGCTCAATCCCACGGTTCCAATAAAACCGACGGTTCATAAATCCGAGGTCATATGAGCTAGATATGATCATTTAAAAATTAATTACATTTATTAAACAATTAATTAATAATTAATTAATTTAATCTCCCTTAATCCTCACTTTAATCGTTCTTCCTCAATTTACCTGTACTGATATAGCCTAAACCATCGTCCCCGTTGACCTCGATTTCCACGCTCCACCGTTGACCTGTTGCCGATCCAAGACCGCCAGCTGAAAGCCCTTGCC
Organism: Allium sativum; assembly: GCA_030737875.1. Classification (NCBI taxonomy): domain Eukaryota; kingdom Viridiplantae; phylum Streptophyta; class Magnoliopsida; order Asparagales; family Amaryllidaceae; genus Allium; species Allium sativum. Next base: position 396,394,378 of record CM060910.1, read on the forward strand.
AACGCCTACCACCGCCGCGATTAGGAGGGAGCTCGGCGCCCCCTATGGCCCACAAAACCATTCGAAAGTCGCCCTCTTTCAGTCGCGATTCCGGTAGATTCTAGCCCTTATCAGCGATCATGTCCGTCCACGTCGAAGAGCTCGCCTAGCTCTTGAAGGTTCCAATTGGAAGTGGTGCGAGATAATCGATGGATCGAGAGTGGTGAGGGGATTAAATTTCGAAAATTTGGGCCCTAGGATTTAGGGTGGCGGTGGGTTCTGTAAAGGGGGCTAGGGTTTTGTTTTAAGGGATATTTATAGAAATTTATTTTATACTTTAATATTATTTAGTTCTAAGAATATGTGTTTTTACATACGAACTCCAAATCGAACCCAGCGACTATTGCCCCTAACGTAATACCCCCATTCCGGACACAATAGGATATGTTCCGTAAGCCAATTCGACCATTTCGATCAGTTTTCATCAAAATTAAAATATAAATATATACATATTTAATTTAAACGTACATTTTAATTTACTAGGGCCACATACTGACACAAAATTCTAGAAAAATTATTTCTAGCTTTGTTTTAACGATACGGTTCTAATAAAACTAATTTCGTTGAATTTGGAGACCGTTTGAAAATGGCCATTTTCTGGTCGATCCAATTCAAACTAAAACTGTCAAACACGTTTTCTTTTGCCACGCTCACAAATTAATTCCAAAAATTATGAATTTGAGAATCTAGCAATAGTTTGACATTTCAGATCCAGTAAAAGTGGTCTCGTTGAAAACGGAGGTCGTTTGCAAAATCGCTATTTTTAAGGGCTATATATTATTTAAATTCCATAGCGACTATTCTGAATTTGCAACTGGGCATAACTTTTTATTCCCATTATGAAATCTGGATTTTTCACATTCGGTGGAAAGATATTTTCAAACAAATTCAAATATTTCTGGTTTTACTAAAATCCGGTTTATTTTGAATCCTGTACATTCATTTAAAGTTAGAAATCGAATTTTCAAACTACCGCGCCATTTCCAATTCCTTTTATAATTAAAATAAATATTTATATTCTAACTTTGATTTAAATAAATTTACACGTTCTAATTCTATTCAAAATAAATTTCTAATCGTTATTATTTAAAATAAATCATTTTAAATATTAAAAATTCATTAAAATTGCCAAAATAAAAGTTTTAAATTGGTTCTGATTTTCCGGGTTGTTACAAAAGGACATTGAAAATCACTAATTAGGAATGTCAAGAATTGAAAAATATAGGAACACAAAAAAAGGATTTAATAAAAAAGATAGACTTCCATAAAATAATGTGTTAGGATGAATTGACGAAAAGGTCAAGAATGTTAAAAAACCTATGAAAATGATTTTGTCATACTAATTAATTTGTTTTGAAAAGGAATTTTAACATTTCATTTATGTGCTCAAGTTGCATAATAATTCCATTCGAGAAAGAAAATTTGAAATATAATTTTTGGGAAAATAAATGTTTTAGAGGAATTTGAAAAGTTTGATGTTTCTTCATTCAGACAAACTATAAATTAAAACTGTAGGGAAGACATAAGGTGAATTCAGTAATTAAAGAATAACAGTAAACGCTTTCAGTTTGAGCTTTAAAATAAAGAAATATAACTGTCAAGTAGTAAATAATTATAATGACAAATTTATAATTGTCATTTCCTTGACATAACAAGCTTTTAATATTGGAATGCATATGAAATGATTCTTTTCTTAAAAATCATATATAAGTTATGACAATAAATTTGACGTTCAATCAGAAAGAAAATAATACATATAAAATTTTAGTATGATAAACGTCATAAATATACTCATTTGAGAAAGAGTGGATAGTAAATTTATTTACTAAAATTTAGGTAGAATTTTAAATAGTAAAATTCTCGTATTCTAAGGAGTATATGTAGGAGTAATAATACAGAAGTAGGACAAATGGTGCATGACTACTCCAATAAATTACTTTACTAATTTATAATTTATTACAACTATTAAATTAAAATTTTGAAAAGCACCCTCATTGAGCAAATAGAGTGTAATCAGTAATTAAGGACGTCCTAAATTAACATGCACTTTTAATGTGAAATTTGATAATAGTATACGCGCATGGTAGTAAGAATTTTAAACTATATTGCTAAAATATACAGAGTCTCGAATTAATGTTTTAAAACATATTTTGGCAGTAACAACAATAATTGAGAATATAGAACTGAATGTATTAAAAGGCTTAATTGCTACTTAATTTAATGTTGAATTATTAACATCATGTTTTCAAATAAAAACAAGCATTTATCTCAGAACATCTGTTGTTTGAAGGACATTAAAGACTCATTCAGAATACAAATAAAAGACAATTATCAAAACAAGAGAGGTTATTTAACTCTTAATTTAAGAATTTATATGCATTTGATAAATGTTATAATTTTAAAAATAGGGCATTTATTTGAAATGTTTTATAAGAAAGTTATTAAGAGTTATTGTTAAAAAGGTACACATACTTTGGGTAATGCCTCAAAAGTGTTATTGTGTGAAGTAATAAGGCATTTTGAATTTTTTAGTAATAAATGTTATTAGACCTTTTTGGAAACTTAATTTCCGCATAATTGAATCTTGGATATTAATTGAAATTCTATTTTCTAAAATAGAATGGACAGCTATTTTATTAGCTATAAAAAAAGTTTTATTGACCGTTTTGAAAATGTGAATGACTGACATTCAAATAGTTAATAAAGTTAAGTGTTTTAGTAGAAAGAGTATTTCTGCTCTCATTTTAAACATTTAAGTTAACACTTGAAAAGAAGCATCCTTATTATAACATTTTGGAATATACTCTAAAATGTAAAGGATGTTGTAATGAAACTAAACTTGTATTGCCATTTAGTTCAATATGCATAAAAGTCTCCGCAAAGATTTAACATTTCAAGTTTTAATAATAAGGTGTTAAATACCTATTTTCTAATTTGAGCAAATTTAAGAACTAATAAGGATATAACAACATTTAGAAAAATATATTTTGAGTAATCATTTAAAATTCCACTTATAAAAAGAGATAACTGTGGAGTAATAAGGGTAGCCAATTAGGTAAGTTAGAATTAGGTTCTAGGACTAAGTAAGGATAAATTGCACAAACTAATCCAGAAATTTTAGCGTCAGTCCTAGAAGGTTCTATTTGAAAGGCTGATGAGGTATAGTGTTTCCAGAATCAAGGTTTGGTTGTGAATTAGATTACCCTAAATAGTTTACTCTAGGAATTAGAACATTTATATCTATATCTAGCTATAAGTGTGTATATATAAATAGTGTAGCCTAACTTACCGTAAGTTGCAATTTCAGAGAAAGGTCCATGGATATTAATTGCAAATTTAGTGGGCAATAAATTTGTAATTAATAAGATCAAAAGAGGATTTTTGGGGACTGATTTAGAAAATAAATTGATTTGGAGAAAATGGATATATTTTCAAGCTTAAAGGACCTTGAAAGAGTTAAGTAAGTATTCATGGAATGGTCCGGTTTTGAGAATGGAATGGACCACAAATATGAGAAAGACAAAGGTGGAAAATTTAAAGGAATTGGTTGGCATCTTAAGCAATTGGAATAAAAGAATTTAGACCTCATCACCATTTAAACCACGTGATTGTAGGATAAAACTTCCAAAAAGGATATTTTTAGGTTGTGATCACTAATGGTCCCCCATATTGGTTGGATAAGGGTACAAAGTTATATAAGCAAGGGATCCCTATTTAGGCCTATGATGGTGAGATTTGAAACCCTTATTAAAAATTTAAGATAAATGAGTAAGAAAGGATTTCATGAGGATACTTAGCTTAGCGATCTACCATCTATGAGATTTGGAAGTTAATAACAGACTTAGATTTGTAGCCTATAAGGAGGAAGTGTGTGGTCTTGTGATTTTTGGAATAATTGGCGAAGAAGAAGATTAGCCTTAAAGAATGTCATCCTCAAGAATAAGAACTTGAAGCATGAGAATAAGTAATAGACTCAAACATTGGAATTGTAATAGCCATTCTAGTTTGAATTTGACCGTTTTCTGGTTTGCATAAAGGTACTTGTTTAATTTTTGTAAATTAACCATTTTTCCATTTCTTTACAAAAAGGACTGTATGTGAAATTATCAGGAATATATATAAAAGGTAAAGGGTATGATGTATAATTTTCGTATTTACACGTAGATTATACTATCCATTCAAAATAAGACATTCCTTATAATTTTAAATATGTCAATAATACTGTTTGGGCAAATTTATGGAAACTATAACTAAAGACCTCATTGGGATTTGAATTCCAGCAAATTGGAGCATTGGAAAATATCCAAATTATGGTATTGACTAGAACATTAATTAATTAAATTTATAAAATTTTGGTTTAGCAAACATTTTAAGTTATTGAGTTGCATTTCATTCGAAGACTGAAGGACAAATTGAAGGCAACCAGAGCTTTGGGGATGAGAGGAAGAGTTGCACCTTGGATCTCTTAGATAATAGGAATAATATTTCCCATTTTATGAGTAGTAGAGTTTTCTTTTTGGTAATCAGTGAGCGCTCTTGAAGAATTTCAAGGAGGCCATCTGAGATACCATGGGTTGATGGGATAACCGTGGATAAATTCATAATCGGACCGAATTTGTGGTTAGATTTTAAGAAAAAGTTTAATTTGATTAGCTAATTAGGAAAGGATAGAAAGTCGGTGTTATATTTTGGGCTTTCCTAAGGTTAGGAGTATAAATGTAACAACCTGGAAAATCAGAACCAATTTAAAAATTTTATTTTGGCAATTTTAATGAATTTTGGATATTTAAAATGATTTATTTTAAATAATAACGACAAGAAATTTATTTTGAATAGAATTAGAACGTATATATTTATTTGAATCGACGTTAGAATACAAATATTTATTTTAAATATAAAATAAATAGGAAATGGCGCGTTAGTTTGAAAATTTGATTTCAAATTTCAAATGAATGTACATGATTTAAAATAAACTGGATTTTGGTGAAACCAAAAATATTTGAATCTGTTTGAAAATATCTTTCCAACGAATCCGAAAAATTGAAATTTCATAGCGGGAATAAAAAGTTATGCCCAGTTGAAAATTCAGAATAGTCGTTATGGAAATATAGCCCTTAAAAATAGTCATTTTGCAAACAACCTCCGTTTTCGACGAAACCACTTTTGTTGGATCTGGGATGTCAAATTATTGCTAGATTCCAAAATTCATAATTTTTGGGATTAATATGTGAGCGTGGCAAAAGAAAACGTGTTTTAACAGTTTCAGTCAATTTGGATTGACCAGAAAATGGCTATTTTTCAAACGGTCTTCAAATTCAATGAAATTAGTTTTGTTAGGACCGTATCGTCAATACGAAGCTAGAAATAAATTTTGTGGAATTTTCAGAGTCAGTATGTGGGCCCGGTAAATTGAAATGTGCGTTCAAATCCAATATATAGATTTATATTTTGATTTTGATGAAAACTGATCGTAACAGCCGAATTGGCTTACCGGACATATCCCATTGTATTTGGAATGGGGGTAATTAGCTATGGGCGACAGTCGTTGGGTTCGAATTGGAGATCTAATGAAAGGGTATTTTTTTTTTGATTTAAAAATAAATTAAATATAAAAATATATATTCCACCCCCTCCTTTCTCTTCTTTTAAGTCAACCCCCCACACCCCACGCCAGTTAAAAGAAAAAAAAAACAAAATCGAAATCGCGCTTTCCCCACACGCCGACGGCAGCCGCTCCGACCGCGCCACCATCCATCCCCCCTTCTCCTTCGCACCTCCTTCTTCTTCCTCAGCCCCTCTGCTCTCTCCTCCTCCCACCAGCGAATCCCCGAACCCCCTCTCCACCCTAATCCTCCGCATCCATCGCCTGAGACGCCCCACCGCCGTGCGCTTCTCTCCAGTTCCACCTCAGCCTTCCCCAACCCTCCAGACCTCCTGCCACATCAGCAGATAACTCCCCTACTTCTTCCTCCTTTAGAACAGCAACCCCCCCCCCCCGCTCGTGCAGCCCTCACCACTTCGATCCGCGCGGTGGACACCACCCTCCTCCGACTACAATAAGGTAATTTTTAATTTAAATAACCTTTTTGCTTCTTGTTTCTTTGTTTCTAATTTATTTAAAAATCATTATTTTAAAAACCAGTTTTTATATGAGAATCTTTGATTTAGTAAAGATATGATTTTTGGTTTAGTAAAGACATGATTTTTGACGTTAAAAAGATTTGATTTTTGAGAATATAAAGCGCTGATTTTTTGATAGTGAAAAGTTATGAATTTTGAAAGAGAAATGTAATGATTTTTAAAATATAAAAGTGGAATTTTTATATAAATGGTTTTGAAGTAAAAATATGATTTTTATCATATGATTAACAAAATAAAAATATCATTTTTATTGTTTAGATGTTAAAGTAAAAATATAATTTTTAGTGAAGTAAAAATATAATTTTTAACTATGTAAAAATTGGATTTTTATTGTTTGAATGGAAGTATAAAAATATAATTTTTATATAAAGGAGTGTAGTAAAAATATGATTTTAACATATGAAGTAACGATGTAAAAATGTGATTTTTACTATGAACAGCGGGAAAATATAGCAAAGGAATCGAGTGGAATTCAAATCTAGACCGTTTAGAAATCGAGAATGGAGGAGTGGAACCTAAAGGTGAGAACTCCTCACTATAATTTTCTTTATACAGTTATTTATTTTATAACTGCATGAATGAACCGCTCCCCATCATCCACAAACCATGGAAGACTTGTTTGATTGTTTGGTTGATTGGAATATTTGTTTGAATTTGGTTTGGGATGAATAATGAATTGATATGATTTGGTTTGTGTATGGCATGAGCCATTATTAGGCGAGGGATATGGCTAGACCTTATTCGGTTCTAGTATCGTGCCGTTATGCCGCCAAAATTTTCTAAAATATGTTATAACAATAAAAATATCATTTTTATTGTATAAGTGAACTGAATAGAATATTCATATGCTGAATAAAATATTTTATCGTTAAAAATATAATTTTTAACGTTGATATAAATAAAATAAATATTCATTTGCAAATCAGACGATTTGTTTATGTACACCCATTTGACTGATATGGATTGGGATGATAAATTTTACACATCACCCAACTGCACAAATAAAATCTGTGTTTGTTGTTTGAAAACCCTACACGGGTATTGGGATGATATTTGACGTACACTAATCCCAACTGTTTAGTTGTATGTCAATCGATTGGTTGACAGACTGTTGTAAGTGTTAAATATCTATATTTAATGCTTATACAGTGTAGAATGCACTCTGGATGATGGATGATTGTTTATTATTGTTGTGATATACATGTGTTGTATGAAATCCATATAATCAACATTATATGGTAATTGACTGTGTCTGATTCCAGTTCAGAAAAAATGAATATTTTAAAATAACGAATATTTTAAAATAATGAATATTTTAAAATAATATTCAGTAAGAGATCAAAATATGATTTTGATGTCCGATTTGGGATGGAAACGAATATATTTAAATATATAAAGCCGTGTTGATTAATTTAACGCTATTTTGATGTGAACGATATTTATGTCAACTTTATTCTATTTTATAACGAGTATTGAAAAGGAAATGATTTCAAAATCTAATATTTTGAAAATATTATCATTTATATATTAATGATATGGAATATTCAATTTTGATTTGAAATTGAATATGAAGTTGAAATCGTTTTGAAAACGAATTTAAAAAGATTTATAAAATACGTTTTAAATGGAAATCGACAAAATATATAATATAATATAATATATATATAAGGGCCTGAATAGAACGCGCCGCGCCGCGGTAATTCGTGAATTTCGACCATTGACTTCGAACGGAAATTACGGGAGATCCGACCGTCGGATTCTCCTAAAACCGGAACCGTTGGTTCGTATCGAAAAGAGCTTTCTAACGAATATTTGAGATTTGAAATCTAACGGTTGGATTTGGAATTATGCCCAAATCAAATTTGGAAAAGGTCGCTGTAAGTGTAGTTCGATGGCCGTTTATGGAAATCGACTGTATGGGCCTTGATAAAATTATTAAAAATATCAATAATTAGTGTAAAATCATAAGAAATGATTGGTAAAGAATTGGGATGAAAAATTCCATATTTGAAAAGATAAAAATAGATTTTTATCGAAATGAACTAGTTATTAACTAGAATTATAATCCAAAAATTTTAAATAAATAAATTGGATTTGAAATGGTTTTAAAAATAACCAGAATTTCCAATATATAAATTGGAATGGATTTGAATTGAAATTGACTTCGGAATATTTCGATGTTGGATTTCGTGATTATACAGATATTGTTATGGAAATTTTAAAGATATATTTATATCGTTATTTCCAATATGATATTTGTTGGTTGTAGTATTTGATATTGAATATAAGATGATATATTTTCTATTCAGAGCCTTGTATTTAATATCAAATGGGATTTTCGGTTTGTCATGAACGGTGTCTTTAGTAACACTTTTCTTGAACCCCATGTGAAGAAAATAAATCTTTTTAATTCTGATTGTTAGAATTTCCAATCATATTTAATAATCGGAAGAAAATGGAATGTGAGCTGGGTTTATCGTGAACTGTGTTTTTAACGAAATTCGTCCTTTAACCCGATTTACAGTGAAATGTGATTTGGAATTTATAAATCTTTTGTTAAGATTTAAAGGAGATTTTCCAAAGTAAAGTTTTCCAATTTAACATATTAAATTGGAATTGAATGGAATTCGATTTGGTAATAATCGAAGTGAGCTTCTGTAGAGGATGACTGTTAATATATATGGAATTTAAAAGGCTCGGCCGTTATTCCATTTATATTATCGGTTGGATATGGAAGTTCATATCAATTATATATATTGATCTATATTCCGTGAAGTTTCCATTGTTAATGGAATGTGATTTTGAGTTTATCGTGAGCTGTGTTTTAAATGACATTAGTTCTTTAACCCAGTTAAAGATAAGATTAATTTCTTAACTTTGAATAATCATTAAGTAATGATTTTTGGAAATTAAAACTGAATTAGAGTTTTAATGAATCTTTAAATAGGTTGAAAGGTGAATTTGATAACTAAAATTATCAAATCCAAGAAATGATCAAGAATGGAGTATCACCAGTTTTGCTCCAAGCGTTTGTTAAATCTTTAATTAGATTTGAACGTGAAATGGTAACTAATTTTACTGATAACACTGTGGTGTTAGATATGAAGTATTACCAGTTTTTCTTCATGGGATGAATAGGTTGGGATGGGGAAATTAAACAAATGATCTCTTCGGTAAGGTGCGCTAATCCCGACTAGTTTGGATAAACCATAATTTGGTTTGGATTGATATCCAAAGGAAGATTAAAGAATAAATTTAAAGAATTTATCTTTGATTAAATTAATGGGAACCTTTCCCAAAGAACGTGAATATTTGAATAAAGAATATTCTGGATTCGAATGAGGCGTATGTTGTGTTTTTATAACACTTGTTTATTATATACGCGAGTTATTCAGAAAGACCAGGTTTATCCCATTCTGAATAACTGATTCGACGATATGTCGAGGATGAAGACGATGGTGGAAGACCGGAGGTCTTCACATCGTTTGGATGATTACTGATGTCTTGATTGGCCTGTACACCCAAGACAAGTTAATAAGTGGTGATCATCCAGACGTACTTGGAGATGGACAGAATATGCGAGGACCTCTCTCCTATATTGGACATACGGGACGAGGAATAAGGTGCCTCCGGTTGCGTTTAGACCCAGAACGAACTTGTAAATGGATGTGTATCTGACATCGGATTTCATTCTATGTGATTGATAGACATCGGTTGCATAGCGTAAATTGCCTGTGTGGCATGTTGAGATGCAAATGATCTAGGCTTCTGTTGAAAAGCAGAGTCTTGTGGTTGATGATCAAAGCATGGCTTTAATGTAGCATAGCTATGTGTAGCATTAATTCGCAAGCCTCGCACCCCGGTGTGAACCAGAAATGGGAGACGACCTCAGGGAGGACATGCGTTTCCTTCTAGCTAGGAGTGGTGTCAGCGTTTTGCAAGCCCTGACGTTTTACTTATGTGGATGATGGATAGCGAGGCGCCTCGGTTATTTCGGTCTCTGCGGAGCCAATGGATGGTCTTTATATAGACTAGATTTTACGCCCCATAGGGCGGGAAAACGTAGTGTTCAAGCATTTTAATGCACATCGAGTGGACCGGCCCTGACAATCCAAGGGTCACTCGAGCTCTGATCTTGAGACATGGGCTAGATTGTCTCAAAGCGGTAAGGACGATCCCTTGCCTTCGTTCACAGATGGAAATCCAACTTCCAATACGACATTTTGCGGTTTTGATTGTAGAGCCAAGTATGGAGACATAGTGGGATGGGGCACTCATGCCGTCTATGATTGATATATTTATATTTGAATTTGTTTTGACACTATACACTTATAGTAATAGTAAAATATGAAATTTTACGTACCAAGCATTTTTGGCTATTATAAGGTAAAAACACTATCCTCCGGCTTGCGTTGCATTATGTGATGGGAGCTGAGTCTTATAATAGCTTCATTGTTCTTAGCTTTGCGATGTTTGTTTTATGCACTGGCATTCTTGGGGGTAAACCCGTTCCATGTTATACGACGTGGTCCCTTGATTTACCTAACTTTAAAATCAAATTAATAAATGTTTTAGTTCTCACACCAGTCACATGACTGACCTAGAGTTTATTGTTTTAACCTAAACTCTGGGTGCCCCTATTTTCCACACGGGCAGCTAGCAGTTTTGGTTTTGCAGATTTATATTTATAGGATCCTGGTTTACAGCTGGAATGATATTCAGAAAGCTCTGTATCCGTATATTCCTTTCAGTTGTGTTTGTATTAGTTTTCCGCTGCTATGTATTTGAATGTTATTTTAAATATCTGATATTTTTCTTCTGTATATTATTCATGTATACTCTGGAATATTTTTGTATTCTGATGAAATTGTTATAATACGCAATGAAATGTTCTTCTGTTTGTGTTCTGATTTGTCGTGTTCTCAAAGCAATCCGGGCTTTCCTTCACGGGGAAGTTCGGCTCGTGTCATTTTGGTATCAGAGCTTTGGTTTACAGAGCTCGGAGAACAAGATACATTAGAACCAAACGAAAGAGTTCATTAGAGATTGGATTAGTAATATCCAATGAGGATGACTCGTTAGAGATGGGATCAGTAGCATCCTAGAATGAGTCGAAAGAGTGTTATTTTTTAAAATAAAAATGAAAACAAACTTTGGTTTGAAAATTTAAACCTTATTATACGTATTTAACTATTTTATTTTAAATTGATTTGGACAATCAAGTATATAAAGATTTTGCATATACGTCTGATTCACGTGTATACGAAGTCTCAAATATACTGGATAAATATGGAATCACACTCTAGATCGCCCGGGGATGAAACTGTTGATGACTATATAGCATCAGTAGTTTGTGTTCGAGTTTTGAAAGTGGGATACCTATATATTTCCAATTGACTGGTGTGAGAACCAAAATATATTTAGAATATATTGTTGTGAATTAGCGTCAAACACATGATTTTTGAGTATATAAAAAATTATGAATTTGAAACGTTAATCAACTAATTGATTGCTGATTGTGTTGTTTGATTATTGTTTTGATTAATTAGAATTTGAGACCATTAAGCCAAATTGTATTAAAATATTGGACTGAATTGAAAATTGATTGAAATTGCATGCATATACATGTATATACATTGAACAGGTCATGGCAAGGAAGCTAGAGAAGAGGAATAAAATTGTATGCCCAACAAATAGGTACATGTTTACTAATTTATTGGGTTTGGATGATTTTATGAGCCGATTGGCTAGCTGCTTGGCTTTTTCTTTTTCTTTTTGAGATGAGAGGGCCTGTGTGGCGGTTTGGGGATTTTCCCGGTGCTCCCCATACATATAGGAGGTTTTGGAGAAAATTTTCGAAAATTTAGGGTATTAGCCAAATTTTTGAAAAAATTAGAAATTCTCAGAAACTAAAAAGTTGAAGAATTAACGCCAAACTGAAAGTTGAGTTGATTAATAAAACAACTTTCAACTCCTTTTCTTTTCGAGGACGAAAAGATTTTAAGTGGGGGAGATTGTAACAACCTGGAAAATCAGAACCAATTTAAAAATTTTATTTTGGCAATTTTAATGAATTTTGGATATTTAAAATGATTTATTTTAAATAATAACAACAAGAAATTTATTTTGAATAGAATTAGAACGTATATATTTATTTTAATCGACGTTAGAATATATATATTTATTTTAAATATAAAATAAATTGGAAATGGCACGGTAGTTTGAAAATTCGATTTCAAATTTCAAATGAATGTACAGGATCCAAAATAAACCGGATTTTGGTGAAACCAAAAATATTTGAATCTGTTTGAAAATATCTTTCCAACGAATCCGAAAAATTGAAATTTCATAGCGGGAATAAAAAGTTATGCCCAGTTGAAAATTCAGAATAGTCGCTATGGAAATATAGCCCTTAAAAATAGCCATTTTGCAAACGACCTCCATTTTCGACTAAACCACTTTTGTTGGATCCGGGATGTCAAATCATTGCTAGATTCCAAAATTCATAATTTTTGGGATTAATATGTGAGCGTGGCAAAAGAAAACGTGTTTTAACAGTTTCACTCAATTTGGATCGACCAGAAAATGGCCATTATTCAAACGGTCTTCAAATTCGACAAAAATAGTTTTGTTAGGACCATATCATCAATACGAAGCTAGAAATAATTTTTCTGGTATTTTCAGAGTCAATATGTGGGCCCGGTAAATTGAAATGTGCGTTCAAATCCAATATATAGATTTATATTTTGATTTTGACGAAAAATGATCGTAACAGCCGAATTGGCTTACCGGACATATCCCATTGTGTTCGGAATGGGGGTAATTAGCTAGGGATGGTAGTCGTTGGGTTCGAATTGGAGATCAAATAAAAGGGTATTTTTTTTGGATTTAAAAATAAATTAAATATAAAAATATAAATTCCACTCCCTCCTTTCTCTTCTTTGATGTCACCCCCTCCCCCCCGTCAGTTAAAAGAAAAAAAATCGAAATCGCGCCTCCCCCGCACGCCGACGGCCGCCGCTTCGACCGCGCCACCATCCATCGCCCCCCCTTCTCCTCTGCACCTCCTTCTTCTTCAGCACCTCCGCTCTCTCCTCCTCCCACCAGCGAGTCCCCGAACCCCTTTCCACCCTAATCCTCCGCCTCCAGCGCCTGAGACGCCCCACCACCGCGCGCTCCTCTCCAGCTCAGCCTCGGCCTTCCCCAACCCTCAAGACCCCCTGCGACATCACCAGAACCCCCCTCTTCTTCCTCCTTTCGAACAGCATACCCCCCTCGTGCAGCCCTCTCCACTACGATCCGCGCGGTGGACAACACCCTCCTCCGACTACTATAAGGTAATTTTTAATTTGAATAACCTTTTTGCTTCTTGTTTCTTTGTTTTTAATTTATTTAAAAATCATTATTTAAAAAAACATTGTTTTAAAAACCAGTTTTTATATGAGAATATTTGATTTAGTAAAGATATAATTTTTGGTTTAGTAAAGACATGATTTTTGACGTTAGAAAGATTTGATATTTGACAATATAAAGCTTTGATTTTTTGATAGAGAAAGTTATGAATATTTAAAGAGAAAGGTAACGATTTTTAAAATATAAAAATGGGATTTTTATATAAATGGCTTTGAAGTAAAAATATTATTTTTATCATATGATTAACAAAATAAAAATATCATTTTTATTGTTTAAATGGTAAAGTAAAAATATAATTTTTAGCGAAGTAAAAAAATAATTTTTAACCATGTAAAAATTGAATTTTTATTTTTTGAATGGAAGTATAAAAATATAATTTTTATGTAGAAAGAAGTGTAGTAAAAATATGATTTTTACATATGAAGTAACATTGTAAAAATGTGATTTTTACTATGATCAGCGGGAAAATATAGCGAAGGAATCGACTGGAATCCAAATCTAGACCGTTAAGAAATCAAGAATGGAGGAGTGGAACCCAAAGGTGAGAACTCCTCACTATAATTTTCTTTATACGGTTATTTATTTTATAACTACATGAATGAACTGCTCCCCGTCGTCCACAAACCATGGACGACTTGTTTGATTGTTTGGTTGATTGGAATATTTTTTTGAATTTGGTTGGGATAAATAATGAATTGATATGATTTGGTTTGTGTATGGCGTGAGCCATTATTAGGCGAGGGATAGGGCTAGACCTTATCCCGGTTCTAGTATCGCGCCGTTATGCAGCCAAAATTTTCTAAAATATGTTAGAACAATAAAAATATCATTTTTATTGTATAAGTGAACTGAATAGAATATTCATATGTTGAATAAAATATTTTATCGTTAAAAATATAATTTTTAACGTTGATATGAATAAAATAAATATTCATTTGCAAATCAGACGATTTGTTTATGTACACCCATTTGACTGATATGGATTGGGACGATAAATTTTACACATCGCCCAACTACACAAATAAAATCTGTGTTTGTTGTTTGAAAACCCCACACGGGTATTGGGATGATATTTGACGTACACTAATCCCAACTGTTTAGTTGTATGTCAATCGATTGGTTTACAAACTGTTGTAAGCGTTAAATATCTATATTTAATGCCTATATAGAATAGAATGCACTCTGGATGATGGATGATTGTTTATTATTGTTGTGATATACATGTGTTGTATGAAATCCATATAATCAACATTATATGGTAATTGACTGTTGTAACAACCCAGAAAATACTAGCCAATTTAAAATTTTTAAATTGGTTATTTTTAAGAAATTTAAACAATTAAAATAGAATATTTCAATAAAATAATGAGTTAGAAATGGTGCGGCAGTTTGAAAATTTGAATTCAAACTTTGACTGACTGTACCGGGTGCAAAATAAAATGGATTTTAGTGAAACCAAAAATATTTAAATCTGTTTATGAATATCTTTCTAACGAATCTGAAAAATCGAAGTTTCATAGCGGGAATCAAAAGTTATGGCCAAATGAATTTTCAGAAAGGTCGCTATAGAGAATATATAGCCCTTGAAAATAGACATTTTGCAAACGACCTCGGAATTCGATGGAACCACTTTTGTTAGATCTGGGATGTTAAATTATTGCTAGGTTTCAAATTTCATAATTTTTGAAGCTAGTATGTGAGCGTGGCAAAAGAAAATGTGTTTGGTCAATTTCTGTTAAATTGGATCGCCAGAAAATGGCCATTTTTCAAACGGTCTAACAATTCGACGAAACTAGTTTTGTTGAGACCGTAGCGTCAAAACATAGCTAGATTTATTTTTCTAGAATTATTCGAATCAGTTTGTGGCCCTGGCAAACTGAAATGCACGTTCAAATCGAATATTGAATGTTTTACATTTTAATTTGAAGAATAACTGACTGTAAAAGTCGAATGGGACTACGAAACATATCCCATCGTGTTCGGGATGGGGGTATTTAGCTGGGGCGACAATCGTTGGGTTTGGATTGGTGCTCGTTTAGAGAAACACTATTTTAAAAATTAAATAAAGCCTCGGTCAATCAAAAATTCTCATTCATAATTAAAAAAAAACTCTGAACCCCTCCCCCCTCCCCGCCGCCTCTCTCACACTCGACGGATACGGTTTTCCGAACTTCCCCGCCGTTTTCCGATCAACTCCCATCAAATTAGCCCCTGCCACCACCCAAATTTCGAAGCTCTCCTCCTCTTCAAATCAATACCCACCACGCCCCCTATCACCTAGAGTTCATCGCGAATCACCTCCTCCAAGTCCAGACCTTCCCTCCGCCGCCTTGCCCTATCCCGAGTCGCCAGCGCCACCACCCCCAGGAGCGCCTCTCTTCCCTCTGTCATGTCGCACCACCTGATCGACGCGATACTTCACGGATTTGCCGCAAATTCGACACCTAGTTTCAAAGGTTCAAAGGAGGTATACGGCTTTGATTTTCAGAACTGAAAATAACACTTTTAAGTGTTGCAAACTTTGAAAAATCGTATCTTTATCGTGTATTAACGAAATTCAATGAAACAGGAAACATCGTGACCGCAAGGACGCTCTCTACAGTCTAGAAGTGTCCGGGGATTTTTCTGAGCTTGCTATGATTTTTAGAAAAGCGACAAACCAATGTGAGATTTCTAAACTGAAATATGAAAAGAAATGTGATATATAAATTATACAAGAGAAATATAAATTATATACGTGTTGTATGCCTCATGTACATGCGTTATATAAGTTATATGAGTGAGGTATGAATTATACATGCATTGTATAAATGATATGTGTGTTGGAATGGAAATAAAATATATTTATATACGAATATATATATATACTCCCCTCGTCCACAAACCATGGATGATATTTATTGATTGTGAATTGGCACGAAAAATTTGGTGAATAATGCGAATGGTTGATAGGATTGCTTGTGGTTGATATTGTTTGGATTGTGGTTGAAAAATACCATTGTGGTTGAAAAATACCCATTTGTGATTGAAACAAAATAAGAATAAATTGTGGAAAAGAAAATCATACTCGCTTGCGTGCGAATTAGATGTATGAAATCACCATTGTCAAAAACTGCGAGGTTTTAAGGTAGAGCAAGGAGCCGTACTCGGGACGGTGCCGGTTTTAACTACCCTGCCGTTATGCTATCGAAGTTTTCAATAATATTCATGTGTTAGAATTATTTTCATATGTTGAAATTATTTTCATGTGTTAAAACCTTATTCATGTGTTGAAACCATATTCATGTGTTGAAGCTAAAGTCATGTGTTGAAACCATCTTCATGTGTTGAAAAATATATCCATGTATAGAATAAATTCTTTAAAGGATAAAAATAACATCTTTAACATATGTGTGAAGTAAATAATGCTCATGTGTTGAGAAGTTCAAGTGTTGAAAAATAAATTCATGTGTTGAATAAATAAATTGTTTTAACAATAAAAAAATCACATCTTTCTTATATGTACTAACTATATAAATTATCCATGTGTGGAAATACTCATGTGTTGAGAAATTCATGTGTTGAAAAATAAATTCATGTGTTGGATAAATAAAGTGTTTTAACAATAAAAATCACATTTAAATTATATATATGAAGTATGTAAAATATTCGTGTTTTAAATAAATTGTTTTAACAATAAAAATCACATCTTTCTTATATGTACGAACTATATAAAATATCCATGTGTGGAAATACTCATGTGTTGAGAAGTTCATGTGTTGAAAAATAAATTCATGTGTTGAATAAAAGATCGAATAATAAAAATTACATTTTTATTGAGAATATGAAGTGTTAAAAACATTCATGTGTTGAATAAATATTTTTGATGATAAAAATACCATTTTTATCATGTATATGATTTGCTAAAAATATACAAGTCTTGAAATAAATATTTGTTTGCTATGAATATTATTTTTAACATGTATAGGAACTAAATAAAACAGTCATGTGTTGAAATATATTTTAGTTCGCTAAAAATATCATTTTTAAATGAATTATGAAGTGTTAAAATAACCACTTGTTTAAACAAATATTCATGAGTTGGAAATATTGATTTGTTGGCTAATAATGTGATTTTCAGCTTATGTATGCAACATTGGAATGAATGGTAATGTAAAACCAAATCGAATCAAACATGAAACTGAATTGAAAATTGATAAGTGATTAGAATTGCACACATGTACATGCATATTTATTGAACAGGTTATAGCAAAGAGGCTAGAGAAGAGGAATAAAATTGTGTGCCCGACAAATAGGTACATGTTTACTGTTTTGCTTGGGTGATGATTTTATGAGCCGATTGGCTTGCCGCTTGGCTATTTCTTTTTCTTTTTGAGATGAGACACCCGTGTGGCTGTTTGGGAATTTTCCCGACCCTTCCCGTACAAAGGAGGTTATGCGAAATTTTCCAGAATTTAAAGGTGTTAGTGAAATATTTGAGGTGAAAACGATATAGAAATCGCCGAATGGATTATATATATATATATATATATATATATATATATATATATAAAATTAAAACGAATCGATGCTGTGCAGTTCGCGTTTTGAAATCGTAATTTTAAACGATTATACCGAAAAATCCGACCATCGGATTTTGACGAAACTGGAACCGTTGGGTTCGCTTTTGAGAGATCTTCCCAATGATATAAACTTTGTTAAGATCCAACGGTTAGATTTTCAGATATGTGTAAAACAAATTTAGGGAAAAACAGCGCCAGTGCCTCGGCACGACCTGAAACGTCTTTTAATTAAATAGGGTCGTTTTCAAATAAATAAAAATGGCGATATATCATTATGAAATATTATAGACGATATAGAATGGAAATAAACTGATTCTGCTTGGTTTGCTTGATATTTGATGGTTGAATGTGTTTGACACGAAAATTATACTAAGGAACTGAAATGTGAATGTTGAATAATTTAACCATGTGAAGAATTGATTTGAAAAATCTAAATATACGTGGATTATTTGAAAAGGCCGAGTTCATTCTCATTTCAAATAATCGGTCGACGGTTAGAAGTCGATGAGTTGAAGATGGTTCAAGACTGACGATCTTCACATTGGATGGATGGGCGCTATTGATGCTCATGATTGGAGTAGTTACCTTGAAGGAGCTGAAGTGGTAGCCGTCCGGACGTATTGTTGATTGTACGGATATGCGAGGAATATGGTGCCTCCGGCTTCGTTCAAACCCAGAACGAACTTGTAAATGGACTGTGTGTCTGACATTGGATTTTGTTCTGTGCTGATTGATTTCTATTAAATATATATCTGTTTGGCGGTGGAGAATTTATTCTCTTGCTTAACGCCCTTCTCTGAGACGTACGAGCTCATAGGTTATATATCGATAGAAATCAGTCGCATGGAGTGAATTGCATATGTGGCACGCCTAAGTGGCAGATGATCAAGGCTTCTGTTGCAAAGCAAAGTCTTGTGGTTGATGATCAAAGCATGGCCTATGTGGCATAGCTTTGTGTATAGCATTGATTCGCGAGCCTCAGACCTCGGTATGAGTCAAAAACGGGATAAGGACCGCTGGGAGAACACGACGTTTCTTTCTAGCTACGGTGGTGTCAGTGACTTACCAGCCCTGACATTTATATATACTTTTCACCTGTGTGGTTGTTGGAATGCGAGGCGCCTCGATTATAGGTCTGTAAGGACCGAGAAACGTGTGTTCAGGAATTGCTAATCCTCAAAAGTAAGAGAGGACTGGCCCAGCCGATTCAAGGGATCGCTGTGTGTGATCCTGAGGCATTTGCTAGAGTGTCTCGAACGGAGAGGAGCTTGCCCCTTGCCTCGACTCATGATGGAATCCAATTTCCAATACGAAATTGCGGATTTGATTGTATTACTAATATGGCGACATAGTGGTATGGGTCACTTATGTCGTCTATGATTGATATTTATGATTGAATTTGCTTTTGAAACATATCTGCACTAGTAATAATATCAAACACTTTTATTTTATACGTATCAAGCATTTCTTAGCCATTATATGGTAAAACTCTATCCTCCGGCTTGCGTTGCATTGTGTGATGGGACCTGAGTCTTATAATGGCTTCATTCTTATAAAAAGCGTTGCGATGATTTAATAATTTACTTTATTTCATGCACTAGCAATCATTGGAGTAAACCCGTTTCGCGAAAGTGGCGTGGTCCTTTGATTTGCCTTATTATTGTTGTTAATTAGTTAAGTAGATTTCTCATACTAGTCCCATGACTGACTCGTAGTTTGTTTCACCTTGCAAACTCGGGTGCCTTTATTTTCACACGGGCAGCCTAGTATCAGGTAGCTGGACCTATTTTGGCTTTGCACCGCAGCAAAGGTGCATCTTTTGGCTCATGGCGAGGCTTGACTACACAGTGTTGACTATTGATTTTTGTTCCATTATTACATATGTATATGATTCCGCCTCTGGCGATGTAGACTGATTTTCCTTTTATGTACTCTCTATGTATATGTACCGCTTATGGCAATGTAGACTGATCATGTACTTTTATGCACTAAGTTGTATCCTATTCTGTGCTCTCTGATGTTGTGATATGTATGATTCCGCTGTCATACTTGTGTAAATTATTCTATTTCCTGCTTATGCTATTATCTGTACTCTGCTAATGATGATTAATGTGTTATATTCCAATGATTATCCTAAACACCGTCGTACGGGGTTTTGGGATCGTCACAGGTGGTATCAGTGCTTTGGTTAACCTTAGTTCTGGAATTTAACACATTAAACACCTCGTCAGAATAGAATCAGTAGTATTCTAAGGCGAGTAGCTCATTAGAGATAGGACTAGTAATGTCCTAGAATGTGCTAAGCAGAATAGCAAAAATAATCTGATCAATACATCGTTGTTGTTCCTTAAGTTCTTCTGCTGTATCATACAATAAAATTTTCGTTTTTGAGGGCTGACTCTTTCCTTGCTTATACAGAACTTGAAAAATGGCTACCAGAGCAGCAGTAGGTAGACGAGGCCGAGCTGGCCGTGGCAGAGGACGAGGAGATGTCCCCGCTGCAGAAGGACCATTAATACAACCACCAGCCGCTCAGCCATTCGAGCTCGACCGAGTGGTCAAAAGATATAAGAATCTAGGAGGCAAAACCTTCTCAGGAACAGACACCGTGATTGAGGCCTTAGCATGGTTGAAAACGTGCGAAAAGATCTTGGGAGGCTTGAGGCTTGGAGATCAGGACAAAGCATTCATGGGTGCCTGGCTTTTGCAAGACGAAGTAGAATTATGGTGGGAAGCCATCACCGCAGAGAACCGAAATGCAGGAAGAACATGGGATGAGTTCAAAGATTTGTTCAAGGAAATGTTCATCCCAGAACAAGCGATTGAGCGCATGCATGACGAATTTGCAAACCTTCAACAAGGAGACCTCTCTGTGCAAGACTACCTCAATAAGTTTACACAGTTATCCCGCTATGCCCTAGAGCTTATCGCGACTGCCAAGTCCAAGAACAAAAGGTTCATCCATGGGCTAAAGCATAAATATCAAGACAAGGCAATGAGCCACATCAAACTAGCATTTTCAGACTTAGTGGAGATGGCCTATAATTATGAGGACCTGGACCAAAGGAACCTTGATCTAGACCGCGCTAAAAGTCAAGCGGGGAATAAACGCAAGCTCTCTGCAAACAAGGCTGAGTCAAGCAACGCGGCATCCACAAATCAGCAAACAAGCAAGCCGCCAAAGGGAAGCTGCTTTAATTGTGGCAAGATGGGGTACTACTCTAATGTGTGCACAACCCCAAAACGGTAGAAGACCAACTCCCAAGGCACAAGCCAGAACTCTCAGAATTCTCGTTCATGCTTTAACTGCCGTAGAATAGGACATCTTGTCAAAGATTTTCCCTTGCTTAAGAAGGCAGAGGTTGCTCATGTGTATGACGGGGCGAACCCGCCAGCTATTACTGATGGATCAGGTAAATCCGATGTTTTGGGAGGTACCCTTACAATTAAAAATATTCCTGTTTCTATACTATTTGACACGGGTGCATCACGTAGTTTTATTGCTAGTAACACTGTTAACAAGTTAAAGTTAAAACAAAAAGAGTTTACAGAATCGGTTAGGGTTCATAATCCAATAGGGGGTTCTATTATTCACAGTTCATATTGTAAAGTTCCCGCTTCTTTTTCTCGATACTGGTTTCCTTTTAATCTAGTCCTTATGGATTTTCCTGAGTTCGATATCATTCTCGAGCTAGATTGATTAACAAAATACGAAGCCGAAGTAAATTGTGCGGAAAGGATAGTAAAAATTAAATCGAAGCTTGGATATATTACTGTACCATGCCATGGTTCGAATCCAGATAGAAAGGAATTTTGGTCTGCACTAGAAGTTATCCCCACTTCCTTAGAAAAGATTCATGTTGTTAAAAACTACGCGGACATGTTTGAAGAGGTCAAAAACTTACCTCCGCAAAGAGAAATTGAATTCAGAATCGATCTAATTCCAAATGCCAGACCAATGGTACATCCAATTCGAAGAATGACTCCAAAGGAAAAAGAAGAATTAGGCGATCAAACTCGTCAACTGCTATGGAAGGGCCTGATCAGACCTAGCTTTTCTAGTTGGGGTGCAGCTGTAGTGTTTGTCCCTAAGTCAGACGGTACTCTCCGATTGTGTGTTGATTACCGAGACCTCAACAAACAGACGCTCAATAACAAATACCCGTTACCCCGCATCGATGATCTGTTATACCAATTAAATGGGGCGAGAGTATTTTCCAGAATGGACCTAGCTACAGGTTTCCATCAACTGAGAATTGCCGAGGAGTGTGTTCCTTTGACAGCTTTCAGAGGTCCAAACATATTTTACGAATGGTTAGTAATGCTGTTCGGCTTATGCAACGCTCCAGCATACTTTGTCGATCTAATGAATAGAGTGTTCAGAGAAGTTCTGAATAAATTTGTCCTTGTATTCATCGATGATATTTTAATCTACTCAAAACCAAAACCCGAGCATGAAAAACATTTAGAACAAGTATTGGGGATTCTGAGAAAGAACGTCTTCAAAGCTAAATTCTCTAAATGTATCTTCTGGCAGGAAGAGGTGAAGTTCCTTGGCCATGTCATGTCAAAGGAAGGAACTTCTGTAGATCCGAGCAAAATTACAGCAATTCAAGACTGGAAACAGCCTATTACACCCACAGAGGTCCGAAGTTTTATGGGATTGGCTAGTTATTATCGAAAATTCGTTAAGGATTTTTCGAAGATATCCGGTCCATTAACGAAGCTTACAAAGAAGCATGAGAAATTTAAGTGGACTTCCGACTGTGAGGAAGCTTTCCAGGAATTGAAATCGAAATTGAGAACCGCTCCAGTATTAACCATTATCGATAGCAATCAGGATTTGACGGTTTGGACGGATGCTTCTATTAGAGGTCTTGGCGTAGTATTAATTCAAAGAGGCCAAGTAGTCGCTTATGCAAGCCGCCAGCTGAAACCGCATGAGAAGAATTATGTAACTCATGATCTTGAGTTGCTAGCCATCGTTTTTGCTTTGAAAATCTGGAGGCATTACTTATTGGGTGAGAAATTCGAACTGTTTACGTATCATCAATCATTGAAGTATTTGTTCACCCAGAAAGATCTGAACTGGAGACAGCAACATTGGTTAGAATTTCTTGCAGCGTATGATCTAGATATCCTATATACGCTGGGAAAGGCTAATATAGTAGCTGATGCGCTCAGCAGAAAGAATGAAATCCTCGCCAGTTTTATCGTCACGTCTTCATTGAATGACAAGATCTCTGTTCTTCAGAAAAACGACAATTTTGTTAAAGAGATGATCAAAAGAATTCAAAAAGGCGAAGACTCCAGTTTACAAGTGGATAGTGAGGGAGTTCTGAGATTAAATGGAAGAATTTGTGTTCCCGACATCCCTGAGCACAAAAGAGAGGTGCTTGATGAATGCCATCAGTCCAAACTTTGCATTCATCCTGGAGTGAGTAAAATGTACAATGATATCAAGCGCACTTTCTGGTGGAAGGCGATGAGGAGGGACATTTCTTTATATGTTAGCAGGTGCCCTACTTGTCAACTAGTCAAGAGCGACCAACAAAAGCTGGCCGGATTGTTGCAAATGTTGGAAGTCCCAGGTTGGAAATGGGACTAGATTTCCATGGATTTCATAGATGGTTTGCCCCGAACCAATAAAGGAAATGACAGTATTTGGTTGATCATAGATCGCTTCACGAAGACCACCCATTTCATACCTGTCAGATGCAATAGAACCGCCCAAAGTCTAGCACAGATTTATTTCAAAGAAATTGTTAAGCTGCATGGAGTTCCCATCAGCATAGTCAGTGATAGAGACCCAATATTTTCTAGCAAATTCTGGGAGGCATTCCAGACAGAATTGGGAACAAAACTAAACCTGAGCACCGCTTATCACCCTCAGACAGATGGCCAACCTGAGTGGGTGAATAGAATTTTAGAAAATTTACTGTGGGCTTGTATTATTGATTTTGGCGGGTCATGGGAACATCACTTGCATTTGGCAGAATTCTCATATAACAACAGCTATCAAGCAAGTTTGAAAATGTCTCCATTTGAAGCATTATATAGTAGACCGTGCAGATCTCCCGCATGTTGGGTAGAACCTGGCAACAAACTTGTGTTGGGACCCGATATGATTAGAGAAGCATCTGACAAAGTCGATTTCATCAAGAAACAATTGAAAACCGCGCAAAGCCAATAGAAAAGTTATGCGGATTCTAGAAGAAGAGATTTGGCATTCGCCGTAGGTGATTATGTTTATTTGAAAGTTTCTTCGATGAGAGGAGTAGTCCGATTCGGTAAAACTGGGAAGTTGGCACCCAGATTTATTGGTCCCTTTCCTATACTTGAACGAATTGGAACTCTTTCTTATAAGGCTCAATTACCTGATTGGTTGCCTGGAGTGCATAATGTGCTTCACGTATCTCAACTTAGAAGACATGTGCATGATCCGGATCTTGTTGTAGAAGAAATAGCGCAACAGGACTTGGAAATTACTCCAGAATTAGCAGTCAGAAGAGAGCCGTTAAAAATTGTTGGCAAAGAAACTAAAGAGCTAAGGAGCAAAAAAGTTCATTTAGTTAAAGTGCAGTGGAGTGATCCTAGAGACTGTACTTGGGAGACTGAGGAAAGCATTAAGCAAGCTTACCCCAAATGCAGAGTGGACATCTTTGACTAACTCCGGTGCAAGGTACCTTCACAATACTTTGCATTTCCATTTTTGTTTCCTACTGTACTGTTGTTTCCTTTTCAGGGACGAAAAGTTTTAAGTGGGGGAGATTGTAACAACCCGGAAAATACGAGCCAATTTAAAAATTTTAAATTGGTTATTTTAAAGAAATTTAAACAATTGAAATAGGATATTTCAATAAAATAATGAGTTAGAAATGGTGCGGCAGTTTGAAAATTTGAATTCAAACTTTGACTGACTGTACCGGGTGCAAAATAAAAGGGATTTTAGTGAAAACAAAAATATTTAAATCTGTTTATGAATATCTTTCTAACGAATCTGAAAAATCGAAGTTTCATAGCAGGAATCAAAAGTTATGGCCAAATGAATTTTCAGAAAGGTCGCTATAGAGAATATATAGCCCTTGAAAATTGACATTTTGCAAACGACCTCGGAATTCGACGAAACCACTTTTGTTGGATCCGGGATGTTAAATTATTGCTAGATTTCAAATTTCATAATTTTTGAAGCTAGTATGTGAGCGTGGCAAAAGAAAATGTGTTTGGTCAATTTCTGTTAAATTGGATCGCCAGAAAATGGCCATTTTTCAAATGGTCTCAGAATTCGACGAAACTAGTTTTGTTGAGACCGTAGCGTCAAAAAAAAGCTAGATTATTTTTTTTGGAATTTTTCGAATCAGTTTGTGGCTCTGGCAAACTGAAATGCACGTTCAAATCGAATATTGAATGTTTTACATTTTAATTTGAAGAATAACTGACTGTAACAGTGGAATGGGCCTACGAAACATATCCCATCGTGTTCGGGATGGGAGTATTTAGTTGGGGGCGACAGTCATTGGGTTTGGATTGGTGTTCGTTTGGAGAAACACTATTTTAAAAATTAAATAAAGCCTCGGCCAATCAGAAATTCCCATTCATAATTAAAAAAACCTCTGAAACCCCCCGGCCTCTCTCGCTCTCGACGGATACGGTTTTCCGAACTTCCCGGCCGTTTTCCGATCAACTCCCATCGAATTAGCCCCTGCCACCACCCAAACTTCGAAGCTCTCCTCCTCCTCTTCAAATCAATACCCACCACGCCCCCTATCACCTCGAGTTCATCGCGAATCACCTGCTCCAAGTCCAGACCTTCCCGCCGCCGCCCTGCCCTATCCCGACCACCGAGTCGCCAGCGCCGCCACCCTCAGGAGCGCCTCTCTTCCCTCTGTCACGTCGCACCACCTGAT
The DNA here is from genome assembly GCA_030737875.1 of Allium sativum. NCBI lineage: Eukaryota > Viridiplantae > Streptophyta > Magnoliopsida > Asparagales > Amaryllidaceae > Allium > Allium sativum. The sequence goes on from CM060910.1 coordinate 396,420,440, forward strand.
CGACGCGATACTTCACGGATTTGCCGCAAATTCGAAACCTATTTTCGAAGGTTCAAAGGAGGTATACAGCTTTGATTTTCAGAACTGAAAATAACACTTTTAAGTGTTGCAAACTTTGAAAAATAATATCTTTATCGTGTATTAACGAAATTCGATGAAACAGGAAACATCGTGACCGCAAGGACGCTCTCTACAGTCTAGAAGTGTCCGGGGCTTTTTCTGAGCTTGCTAGGATTTTTAGTAAAGCGACAAACCAATATGAGATTTCTAAACTGAAATATGAATAGAAATGTGATATATAAATTATATAAGTGAAATATAAATTATATACGTGTTGTATGCCTCATGTACATGCGTTGTATAAGTTATATGAGCGAGGTATGAATTATACATGCATTGTATAAACGATATGTGTGTTGGAATGGAAATAAAATATATTTATATACGAATATATATATATATATATATATATATTCCCCTCGTCCACAAACCATGGACGATATTTATTGATTGTGAATTGGCGTGAAAAATTTGGTGAATAATGCGAATGGTTGATAGTATTGTTTGTGGTTGATATTGTTTGGATTGTGGTCGAAAAATACCATTGTGGTTGAAAAATACCCATTTGTGATTGAAACAAAATTAGAATAAATTATGGAAAAGAAAATCATACTCTCCTGCGTGCGAATTAGATGTGTGAAATCCCCATTGTCAAAAACCGTGAGGTTTTAAGGTAGAGCGAGGAGTCGTACTCGGGACGGTGCCGGTTTTAACTACCCTGCCGTTATGCTGTCGAAATTTTCAATAATATTCATGTGTTAGAATTATTTTCATATGTTGTAATTATTTTCATGTGTTGAAACCTTATTCATGTGTTGAAACCATATTCATGTGTTGAAGCTAAAGTCATGTGTTGAAACCATCTTCATGTGTTGAAAAATATATCCATGTATAGAATAAATTCTTTAAACGATAAAAATAACATCTTTAACATAAGTGTGAAGTAAATAATGCTCATGTGTTGAGAAGTTCATGTGTTGAAAAATAAATTCACGTGTTGAATAAATAAATTGTTTTAACAATAAAAATCACATCTTTCTTATATGTACTAACTATATAAATTATCCATGTGTGGAAATACTCAAGTGTTGAGAAATTCATGTGTTGAAAAATAAATTCATGTGTTGAATAAATAAAGTGTTTTAACAATAAAAATCAGATTTAAATTATATATATGAAGTATGTAAAATATTCGTGTTTTAAATAAATTGTTTTAACAATAAAAATCACATCTTTCTTATATGTACGAAATATATAAAATATCCATGTGTGGAAATACTCATGTGTTGAGAAGTTCATGTGTTGAAAAATAAATTCATGTGTTGAATAAAAGATCGAACAATAAAAATTACATTTTTATTGAGAATATGAAGTGTTAAAAACATTCATGTGTTGAATAAATATTTTTGATGATAAAAATACCATTTTTATCATGTATATGATTTGCTAAAAATATACAAGTGTTGAAATAAATATTTGTTTGCTATGAATATTATTTTTAACATGTATAGGAACTAAATAAAACAGTCATGTGTTGAAATATACTTTAGTTCGCTAAAAATATCATTTTTAAATGAACTGTGAAGTGTTAAAATAACCACTTGTTCAAACAAATATTCATGAGTTGGAAATATTCATTAGTTGGCTAATAATGTGATTTTCAGCTTATGTATGCAATATTGGAATGAATGGTAACGTGAAACCAAATCGAATCAAATATGAAACTGAATTGAAAATTGATAAGTGATTAGAATTGCACACATGTACATGCATATTTATTGAACAGGTTATAGCAAAGAGGCTAGAGAAGAGGAATAAAATTGTGTGCCCGACAAATAGGTACATGTTTACTATTTTGCTTGGGTGATGATTTTATGAGCCGATTGGCTTTTTTTTTTCTTTTTGAGATGAGACGCCCGTGTGGCTGTTTGGGAATTTTCCCGACCCTTCCCGTACAAAGGAGGTTATGGCGAAATTTTCCAAAATTTAAAGGCGTCAGTGAAATATTTGAGGTGAAAACGATATAGAAATCGCCGAATGGATTATATTTTTATATATATATAAATATAAATAAAATTAAAACAAATCAAGGCCGTGCAGTTCACGTTTTGAAATCGTAATTTTAAACGATTATACCGAAAGATCCGACCATCGGATTTTGACGAAACTGGAACCGTAGGGTTCGCTTTTGAGAGATCTTCCAAACGATATAAACTTTGTTAAGATCCAATGGTTAGATTTTCAAATATGTGTAAAACAAATTTAGGAAAAAACAGCGCCAGTGCCTCGGCACGACCTGAAACGTCATTTAATTAAATAGGGCCGTTTTTAAATAAATAAAAATGGCGATATATCATTATAAAATATTATAGACGATATAGAATGGAAATAAACCGATTCTGCTTGGTTTTCTTGATATTTGAAGGTTGAATGTGTTTGACATGAAAATTATACTAAGGAACTGAAATGTGAATGTTGAATAATTTAACCATGTGAAGAATTGATTTGAAAATCTAAATATACGTGGATTATTTGAAAAGGCCGAGTTCATTCTCATTTCAAATAATCGATCGACGATTAGAAGTCGAAGAGTTGAAGACGGGTCAAGACCGACGATCTTCACATTGGATGGATGGACGCTACTGATGTTCATGATTGGAGTAGCTACCTTGAAGGAGCTGAAGTGGAAGCCATCCAGACGTATTGTTGATTGTACGGATGTGCGAGGAATATGGCGCCTCCGGCTTCGTTCAAACCCAGAATGAACTTGTAAATGGACTATGTGTCTGACATTGGATTTTGTTCTGTGCTGATTGATCTTTATTAAATATATATATATATCTGTTTGGCGGCGGAGAATTTATTCTCTTGCTTGACGCCCTTCTCTGAGACGTACGAGCTCAGAGGTTATATATCGATAGAAATCAGTCGCATGGAGTGAATTGCCTGTGTGGCACGCCTAAGTGGCAGATGATCAAGGCTTCTATTGCAAAGCAAAGTCTTTTGGTTGGTGATGAAAGCATGGCCTATGTGGCGTAGCTTTGTGTATAGCATTGATTCGCGAGCCTCACACCTCGGTATGAGTCAAAAAGGGGATAAGGACTGCTGGGAGAACACGACGTTTCTTTCTAGCTACGGTGGTGTCAGTGATTTACCAGCCCTGACATTTATATATACTTTTCACTTGTGTGGTTGTCGGAATGCAAGGCGCCTCGATTATAGGTCTGTAAGGACCGGGAAACGTGTGTTCAGTAATTGCTAATCCTCAAAAGTAAGAGAGGACCGGCCCAGCCGATTCCAGGGATCGCTGTGTGTGATCCTGAGGCATTTGCTAGAGTGTCTCGAACGGAGAGGAGCTTGCCCCTTGCCTCGACTCATGATGGAATTCAATTTCCAATACGAAATTGTGGATTTGATTGTATTACTAGTATGGCGACATAGTGGTATGGGTCACTTGTGCCGTCGATGATTGATATTTATGATTGAATTTGCTTTTGAAACATATCTGCACTAGTAATAATATCAAAAACTTTTGTTTTATACGTATCAAACATTTCTTGGCCATTATAAGGTAAAACTCTATCCTGCGGCTTGCATTGCATTGTGTGATGGGACCTAAGTCTTATAATGGATTCATTTTTATAAAAGCATTGCAATGATTTAATAATTTACTTTATTTCATGCACTAGCAATCATTGGAGTAAACCCGTTCCGTGAAAGTGGCGTGGTCCTTTGATTTTCCTTATTGTTTATTAATTAGTTAAGTAGATTTCTCATACCAGTCCCATGACTGACTCGTAGTTTGTTTCACCTTGCAAACTCGGGTGCCCTTATTTTCACACGGGCAGCCTAGTATTAGGTAGCTGGACCTATTTTGGCTTTGCATCGTAGCAGAGGTACATCTTTTGGCTCATGGCGAGGCTTGACTACACAGTGTTGACTATTGATTTTTCCGCCATTATTACATATGTATATGATTCCGCCTCTGGCGATGTAGACTGATTTTCCTTTTATGTACTCTCTATGTATATGTACCCCTTGTGGCGATGTAGACTGATCATATACTTTTATGCACTAAGTTGTATCCTGTTCTGTGCTCTCTGATGTTGTGATATGTATGATTCCGCTGTCCTACTTGTGTAAATTATTCTATTTCCTACTTATGTTATTATCTGTACTCTGCTAATGATGATTAATGTGTTATATTCCAATGATTATCCTTAACACCGTCGTACGGGGTTTTGGGATCATCACAACTGTGTCTGATTCCAGTTCAGAAAGAATGAATATTTTGAAATAACGAATATTTTAAAATAATGAGTATTTTAAAATAATATTCAGTAAGAGATCAAAATATGATTTTGATGTCCGATTTGGGATGGGCAAGAATATATTTGGGATGGACACGAATACATTTAAATATATAAAGCCATATTGATTAATTTAACGCCATTTTGACGTGAACGATATTTATATCAATTTTATTCATTTTTACAATGAGTATTGAAAAGGAATTGATTTCAAAATCTATTGTTTTGAAAATATTATCTGTAACAACCCGCATTCTACGCATCGAAGGATCGTAGAATATTGTTTTTTTCTCATACGAAGTCGTATGGTCATGTAACTTTGGGAAACAACCATTAGAGTCATTTCCCATGTTCATGGTTTTTTTCGATTTTTAAATGACCGTTTTACCCCCAGTTGGTACTGTTTCGTCCATAACTTTTGATTGGAAAGGAATTTTGACTTGAAACCACTTCCATTGGATTCGAATGATGGTTTCTCTTTCCGTAGAGTGGTTACATTAGCCAAACGGACTTATCGTTTGGGAGATATGGCTGAAACAAGGTTTAGAAGGTGAAAAACAGCTTAATTGGGCTAAACCGGGTGATTAGCAACTAGGCCCAATGGGGGATTTCGGGATTTGGGGTATTTAAGGGCTGCTAGGGTTAGGATTTCGGTTTTAGACTCATTTTTCCAGCCACCACTTACCTCCTTCAAGATCTAGCAATGGCCTCCACCTTCTAATTTCATCCCAAATCGTCTCTAATCACTTTCTAATCGAAGATTAAGCAAAACTACATCAAATCAAGGGAGGGTAGCACCAAATCAAAGAGAGAGCTGCTGGAACACATAGGGATTGAATCCAAATCAGAGATTATTTCAGATCTAAAGTTTGTTTATGGCTAAGGTGAGTGATTTGCATTGTTTTTCACTAATTACGACTAATTATGGTAATTAGCGAAATTATGGCTCAGAAAAATCTAGAAAAATTCCTAAAATTCTAAAACATCATTTTATGCCTCTGATATGAATTTGGGTTAATTTCGACTAATTTTGTAAATCCCGGAATTTGGGGGATTAAGGGGTGATTAGTGGAAATTAGCGAATTTATGCATGTTAAAAATCTGGAAAAATATTCATAAATTCTGAAATATTGGTTTAGACCTCTGATGTGAATTTGGGATAATTTGGTTAAGTTTTGCTAATCATATCATAAGTTTCACCCAAACATGCTTAAGGGGAAATATGGGATTTTGGCTATGTTTGATCCATTTTAACCTATCATATTATTGTTTTGGTGTTTGCGGTTGATTATACATGTTACTATGACTGTACAGTATGCTTTGTGATTGATTAGAATAGTTGGAATGGTCGAAAACGTCGTCGAATGACGTAAAATGTTCGTTGGAAAAGTTGCAGGAAAACAGTGCAGGCTTTCAGACCGGATCGGGTGGATGGGCTCGGACCGGAGCAGACTGAGCAAAGTATCACCGAACCGAACCGAAGTTTGACACAGGAGAGAGTGGCAAAAAGGAAGGCCACCATTATATGAACCAGACCGGATCGGCTATAGAGACCACGACCTGATGGTGGAAGGAGCTCCGACCCGAACCATGGATGGAGATGGACTTGGAGACCCCGACCCGACCCGTTGAGGTGTTGATGATCCGAACTGCCACCAGGTGGATACCACGAGTTGGAGCATGGAGCACGACCCGACCCGATCCGGTGCATCATGGAGGGACTTGAGGAACTCGATCCGATCCGAGGTGATGAAGCAATCCGAACCGAACCGATGGCAAGGAGGAATCCGAACCGATCCAGTATTGACCAAAAACCCGAGATGCATAGGTAGTCCGAATGGAAGTTAGATCTCAGGATCCAGACGGGAACCAATGAGTTCACTTCGTGATTGGGCTTTGCTGCGGGACGTGTGCAAAGGGGTTGTCGGTATTCATAACTTTGGTTCACCACTGAGAGATGGATAGTGGGCTTGTAGTGATAGTTACACGGGATTGGATTCCGTCATGGCCCAAAGTATTAGGTGACCAAAGTAGTGGATATTGTATGCTTTACGCACTGAGTGAGGGATGTGAGGATGGTTGCTATGCTTGATTGTTTGACACCACTAGGACATGCACACCCCCACCCCCGTATCTCTTACACAGTATGTTAGTGGCACCTTAGAGTATTGTACGGTATGTAGTGCTAACTCTTTGGTTGCAGGTCCAGGTTCAGGTATGATTGGATTATACATATTATTGTTCTGTTTTGTTGCTTATCGCTCATACCAGGCTTTATGTCTGATCCAGAGTTTTATGTCTCCTCTTATTACTCTGGGTGCTCACACGAGCAGACTAGAGACAGGTTATGGTTAGTTGGTGATGCGCGAGTAGCTGATTCGGAGGCGAGCAGGAGGCTTCCACGTATGATATATAGATATTCTCCCTGTGTTGTTGAAGATCACTGCTTGGGCATTAGTAATGCATCTTCTACTTAAGCTTTCTTTGTTTCAGAGACAGTAATTTGGAAAGTTGTAATAAGCTGTATTTGGATTTCCGCTGCTATGTTGGTTTAGTTTTCAGCTTATGCACTGTCTCGCCTGTTTTATGTCAAGATTATGTTATTATTATATTTTATTCCATGCGCTGTGAGACATTCTACAGGTTCCTTGTTAGTTCTTTTCCTTCTTCCCTTTTTCTTCTGACGACCGTCCCGTGCTAACTGGACATGTGTACAGCGCACTTTTGGAGGAAATGTCGGTTGGTGCAGGACGGGCCGTCACACTTGGTATCAGAGCTCTAGGTTGCGTAGTTAACCTAGGGAAAGACACTAGGGAGAGGTAGTACGTATATGAGAGCGCGTATTTGTGATTATTTTGGTTTTCAAAAGCTATTTATATGTATATACTATTAGTAGTATAAAGATGAAGTCGCACTGCACTAGCACCAGTATGAGATCGTTAATCGTTTTCTCTTTACAGATTGAACGATGAGTCGAGATACAAGGGGTGCTGGTAGAGGGACCAACCATGGGAATGCTCCTGACATGAGGACAATGTTCACCAACTTCATGAGGGAGATGCTTAGGGATGTTCAAGAGGCAGTTCCCAATCCCGGAAATGGTGGTGGTCCAGTAGTGCAGGCGCCTAGGGCCGATTTCGCCAAGTTGTGCAAGGATTACACTAACCTTGGTGGGAAGCCGTTCCACGGAACGGAGTCGGCCACAGATGTTCAGGATTGGTTGGATAGCTATGATCGTATCTTCGACGACTTGGGTCTTGAGGATGCGATGAAGAGAAGGCTAGCGTCTCGTCAGCTGCAAGGGCGAGCGATGAATTGGTGGAATGCCATTAGAACAGCTACTCCAGAAGATCAAGTTACTTGGAATCAGTTTAAGACTCGCTTTTGTGATAAGTTTATTCCAGCTGCTCATAAATCAGAACTGTTCAAGAAGTTCTTGGAGCTTAAGCAGAACGGTAGAGCAGTCTCGGAGTATATCGCTGAATTCGACACTTTATCGAAATATGGATGGTCCCTTATCGATACAGTCGAAAAGAAGAACGAGAAGTTCATAACTGGCTTGGATGGGTACTTGGGGGAAAGACTTATAAACCATATCGATGAGACGTTCGAGTCTATTGTAGGAAAGGCATTAAGATCAAAGAGCCTTTTCCCTAAGTCGAAGACTGAGGTTGCTACGGCATCTGCAGAGGAGCCAAAGCCGCAAGCAGGCGGTGAAGGCAAGAAGAATTCTCAGAACAAGAGGAAGCAGAACCCGACCAAGGATGGTCAGAATAAGAAAAATAAGAAAGATGGAGAATGCTTTAGTTGTGGCAAGAAGGGCCATTACGCCAGAGATTGTCGAGAAAAGCCTGGGGAAAGGAAGTGCTTTAACTGCGGCCAGGCGGGACATCACAAGGATGATTGCCCACAACCTCCTAGGGAGAAGCAGATTGTGAAAGCGTATGCTATCAACGTTGTTCCTTCTTCGTCGAATGCTCCAAGTGCGGCGTAGAAGGGAAAGAGTGTCGTTATAAAAGGTATGCTTTCTATTTAAGATGTTTTTGCTCGGGTATTGTTTGACAAACCCAAGATAGTCGATAGACCTCTAGTTGTGGCGAACCCGATTGGTGGTTCGACTAGTTTTGGCATGATTTGTTGTAATGTGGTCTTATCGAGTCATGGATGTATGTTTCCTTGTGATTGCTTTGTTTTGGGCTTTACTGGGTTTAGCATTATTTTGGGGAGTCGATTTACTCTAAAAGAATAGGGTGGTATTAGGTACCTACCTAGTGATAGCGATAGTAACTGGAGTTAAGGAACCTGAAAGGTTATCGTTGTAATAAGTTCTAGTTGTCTCTGGGAGGCAAATGAGTACTCCAGTGCTAGATTGTTTTAATAGTATCACCTCATGTGGATTGTCCGAATTCGGAGGAGATGTTCCTTGGGCGCTTGTCTGATATTGGTTTAGGCCTTTGGGGCTTGTGCTTGGGGAATGTCGAGTTTGACTAGGATGGTTTGCGTGAGGGATAAGTAGACGTTGCGATTTTCATTGGATGATATATTGGTTCACTCGAGGAGTGATGGGCAGACGGAACATGATGAGACTGTTCAATGATATAGACTGCCCAGAGTTATACTCGATAGGGTTATGAGATTGCTCGAGTGGGACTCGGGAAAGATGCAAAGTAATGGATTGTTTAGGACCCTATGTTGACGTTCTCTATTGGATAGTAGAACTTTGAAGAAATAGGATGTGTTCGTTGATCATGGAGGATACAACGAAGATTAGGGCGATTCAAGTTGGACTTGAATTCGTAAAGGAAAATGGGTGTTCGTTGATCTTGGAGATGCAACGAATAGGGAGACGACTCACGTTGGACTAGAGTTTGTCGGTACTCAAGACCGGGTCTGAGTTATAGAGTGACTCGAGTTGGACTCGAGAAGGCTGCAAGGAATTGGATTCAGCTCGAGTTGGACTCGAGAGGGCAGCAAGAAAATGGATAGACTTGGGTTGGACTCAAGTATTTTAGGAGGACTAAAAGCAGGAGTATATGGGGACGCCCGTTACCTTTGATCCGTTGGACGTGATCTAGTTATCCTTGGAGGATAAACGTACGTTGGACGTACGGTAGTCCGATTGGAGGCTGGGCTTCCATTAGTTTAATTATCCTTGGAGGATAAACGTGCGTTGGACGTACGGTAGTCTGATTGGAGGCTGGGCTTCCATTAGTTTAATTATCCTTGGAGGATAAACGTACGTTGGACGTACGGTAGTCCGTAGGGAGGCGGGGCTTCCATTGGCCTGGGATTGGTTGGACCAGTCAAGTAGGCATCGGTGTATGTATGGAGGCTGGGCTTCCATTAGTTAGTGATGTTGGTTGGACCAGACATGCTAGAATCGACATATTGGGATTGGTTAGACCAGTCATGTAGGTGTCGATGTGTTTATGAATTTAGCAGGTAATAGGTAGGACCTGTTTGATGGATATTATGGTTGCTATGTTGTTCCTATTTTTCTTCCCTTGAGTAGACTATCACCTGTAGGGTTCCAGCGATGGGGAACAAAGTGATTGCAGTAGGACTATGAGCCAGTGCAGTAGAGTTGTCATGACTCGAGGGGTAAAGTGGACATAGTAAAGGATTAGTAAGGCTATGAGATAGTGCAGTGGAGTTGTTATGACTTCATGGGGGCAGAGTGGACATAGCAAAGGACTAGTGGCTATGGATCAGTGCAGTGGAGTCGCCATGACTCCATGAGGCATAGTGATCATAGTAAAGGATTTGGGTGCGGTAATAGTTGCATTTAGTAGGAAACATGCTAGTTTAGGGGTTTTGTTTCTAGGATGGAAGCAACTAAAGTATATCACAGGTTATGATTTCGGGCCCAAGAGAGAATTGGATTCAGAAACACTAGTAAGCTTGACGATTAGATCGATTTTGATTAAGTGGATTGGTTCCAGTTAGAAGGACGATCCTAATCTATTGGAAACCATCTCTAGGGTAGAGATGGGTATCGATGGAAAGAGAATGATCAAATAAGGATTTGATCGAGAAGGGTGGCTTCAAAAGAATAAGGGACTAGTTGTACCCAACGTAGATGAACTGAGAGGTGAAGTGCTTAGAGCATATCATCACTCGAAATTGACTATACATCCCAGTGGTAACAAGATGTATTGAGACATAAAGCAGATCTACTACTGGGAAGGGATAAAGATAGGCAGAAGGCTTATCTCGGTAAGAAACGAAGAGATTTGGAATTCTTCGTTAACGACTTGGTGTTCGTCGGGATCTCCCCATAGAGAATGTGATTCGGATTGGTTGGAGAGGTAAGTTAGCACCAAGATTTGTTGGCCCATTCCTAGTCCTCGAGCAAGTTGGGAATTTGGCGTATGAGGTAGAGCTACCTGACAAGATGGCGGGAGTTCACAACGTATTTCATGTTTCCCAGTTAAGGAAATTCGTGCACGACCCTAGTGTGGCTATTTCACCTGATCAGTTGGATAACATCGAAGTTGAACTCGAGGCGGTTGGGAACCGTAAGTCTATGCGTATTATTGGGAACGATACGAAGCAGCTTCGAAGGAAGGCGGTGAAACTAGTCAAAGTCCAGTGGGGTGAGAATGAAAAAGACTGTACTTGGGAACAGAGGAGGATATAAGGAAGAAGTATCCAGAACACTTTGCTTAGTAAGGTTTTGGTAGTGATAGTTTCTTCCCTTGTTAGTAAACCGCATGCTAGGATAGACTTGTTTTGCATGTTGATTGTTGTTTTATGGTTGATAGGCATGCAGGACCCTTTGTGTGTTCTGGTTAGGGAATTTCGGGGGCGAAATTTCTTAAGGGGGGGAGAATGTAACAACCCGCATTCTACGCATCGAAGGATCGTAGAATATTTATTTCTTTCTCATACGAAGTCGTATGGTCATGTAACTTTGGGAAACAACCATTAGAGTCATTTCCCATGTTCATGATTTTTTTCGATTTTTAAATGACCGTTTTACCCCCAGTTGGTACTGTTTCGTCCATAACTTTTGGTTGGAAAGGAATTTTGACCTGAAACCACTTCCATTGGATTCGAATGATGGTTTCTCTTTCCGTAGAGTGGTTACATTAGCCAAACGGACTTATCGTTTGGGAGATATGGCTGAAACAATGTTTAGAAGGTGAAAAACAGCTTAATTGGGCTAAACCGGGTGACTAGCAACTAGGCCCAATGGGGTATTTCGGGATTTGGGGTATTTAAGGGCTGCTAGGGTTAGGATTTCGGTTTTAGACTCATTTTTCCAGCCGCCACTTACCTCCTTCAAGCTCTAGCAATGGCCTCCACCTTCTAGTTTCATCCCAAATCGTCTCTAATCACTTTCTAATCGAGGATTAAGCAAAACTACATCAAATCAAGGGAGGGTAGCACCAAATCAGAGAGAGAGAGCTGCTGGAACACATAGGGATTGGATCCAAATCAGAGATTATTTCAGACCTAAAGTTTGTTTGTGGCTAAGGTGAGTGATTTGCATTGTTTTTCACTAATTACGGCTAATTATGGTAATTAGCGAAGATTAGCGAAATTATGGCTCAGAAAAATCTATAAAAATTCCTAAAATTCTAAAACATCATTTTATGCCTCTGATATGAATTTGGGTTAATTTCGACTAATTTTGCAAATCCCGGAATTTGGGGGATTAAGGGGTGATTAGTGGAAATTAGCGAATTTATGCATGTTAAAAATCTGGAAAAATATTCATAAATTCTGAAATATTGTTTTAGACCTCTGATGTGAATTTGGGATAATTTGGTTAAGTTTTGCTAATCATATCATAAGTTTCACCCAAACATGCTTAAGGAGAAATATGGGATTTTAGCTATATTTGATCCATTTTAACCTATCATATTGTTGTTTTGGTGTTTGTGGTTGATTATACATGTTACTATGACTGTACGGTATGCTTTGTGATTGATTAGAATAGTTGGAATGGTCGAAAACGTCGTTGAATGGCGTAAAATGTTCGCTGGAAAAGTTGCAGGAAAACAGTGCAGGCTTTCGGACCGGATCGGGTGGATGGGCTCGGACCGGAGCGGACTGAGCAAAGTATCACCGAACCGATGTTTGACACAGGAGAGAGTGGCAAAAAGGAAGGCCACCATTATATGAACCAGATCGGATCGGCTATAGAGACCACGACCTGATGGTGGAAGGAGCTCCGACCCGAACCATGGATGGAGATGGACTTGGAGACCCCGACCCGACCCGTTGAGGTGTTGATGATCCGAACTGCCACCAGGTGGATACCACGAGTTGGAGAATGGAGCACGACCCGACCCGATCCGGTGCATCATAGAGGGACTTGAGGAACTCGATCCGATCCGAGGTGATGAAGCAATCCGAACCGAACCGATGGCAAGGAGGAATCCGAACCGATCCAGTATTGACCAAAAACCCGAGATGCATAGGTAGTCCAAATGGAAGTTAGAGCTCAGGATCCAGACGGGAACCAATGAGTTCACTTCGTGATTGGGCTTTGCTGCGGGACGTGTGCAAAGGGGTTGTCGGTATTCATAACTTTGGTTCACCACTGAGAGATGGATAGTGGGCTTGTAGTGATAGTTACATGGGATTGGATTCCGTCATGGCCAAAAGTATTAGGTGACCAAAGTAGTGGATATCGTATACTTTACGCACTGAGTGAGGGATGTGAGGATGGTTGCTATGCTTGATTGTTTGACACCACTAGGACATGCACACCCCCACCCCCGTATCTCTTACACAGTATGTTAGTGGCACCTTAGAGTATTGTACGGTATGTAGTGCTAACTCTTTGGTTGCAGGTCCAGGTTCAGGCATGATTGGATTATACCTGTTATTGTTCTGTTTTGTTGCTTATTGCTCATACCAGGATTTATGTCTGACCCAGAGTTTTATGTCTCCTCTTATTACTCTGGGTGCTCACACGAGCAGACTAGAGACAGGTTATGGTTAGCTGGTGATGCGCGAGTAGCTGATTCGGAGGCGAGCAGGAGGCTTCCACGTATGATATATAGATATTCTCCCTGTGTTGTTGAAGATCACCGCTTGGGCATTAGTAGTGCATCTTCTACTTAAGCTTTCTTTGTTTCAGAGACAGTAATTTGGAAAGTTGTAATAAGCTGTATTTGGATTTCCGCTGCTATGTTGGTTTAGTTTTCAGCTTATGCACTGTCTCGCCTGTTTTATGTCAAGATTATGTTATTATTATATTTTATTCCATGCGCTGTGAGACATTCTACAAGTTCCTTGTTAGTTCATTTCCTTCTTCCCTTTTTATTCTAACGACCGTCTCGTGCTAACTGGACATGTGTACAGCGCACTTTTGGAGGAAATGTCGGTTGGTGCTGGGCGGGCCGTCACATTATCATTTATATATTAATGATATGGAATATTCAATTTTGATTTGAAATTGAATATGAAGTTGAAATTGTTTTGAAAACGAATTTAAAACGATTTATAAAATACGTTTTAAATGGAAATCTACGAAATATATATAATATATATAATATATATATATATATATATAATGGCCTGAATAGAACACGCCACACCGCGGTAGTTCGCGAATTTCGACCATTGACTTCGAACGGACATTACGGGAGATCCGACCGCCGGATTCTCCTAAAACCAGAACCGTTGGGTTCGTATTGAAAAGTGTTTTCTAATGAATATTAGAGATTTGAAATCTAACGGTTGGATTGGGAATTATGTCCAAATGAAATTCAGAAAAGGTCGCTGTAAGTGCAGTTCGATGGCCGTTTATGGAAATCGACTGTACGGGCCTTGATAAAATTATTAAAATTATCAATAATTAGTGTAAAATCATGAGAAATGATTTGGAAAGAATTGGGATGAAAAATTCCATATTTCAAAAGATAAAAATAGATTTTTATCGAAATGAACTAGTTATTAACTAGAATTATAATCCAATATTTTTAAATAAATAAAATGGATTTGAAATGGTTTTAAAAATAACCAAAATTTCCAATATATAAATTGGAATGGATTTGACTCGAAATTGTCTTCGGAATATTTCGATGTTGGACTTCGTGATTATACAGATATTGTTATGGAAATTTGAAAGATATATTTATATCGTTATTTCCAATACGATATTTGTTTGTTGTAGTATTTGATATTGAATATATGCCGATATATTTTCTATTCAGAGCCTTGTATTTAATATCAAATGAGATTTTGGGTTTGTCGTGAACGGTGTCTTTAGTAACACTGTTCCTGAACCCCATGTGAAGAGAATAAATCTTTTTAATTAAGATTGTTAGAATTTCCAATTATATTTAATAATCGGAAGAAAATGGAATGTGAATTGGGTTTATCGTGAACTATGTTTTTAACGACATTCGTCCTTTAACCCGATTTACAGTGAAATGTGATTTGGAATTTATAAATCTTTTGTTAAGATTTAAAGGAGATTTTCCAACGTAAAGTTTTCCAATTTAACATATTAAATTGGAATTGAATGGAATTCGATTTGGTAATAATCGAAGTGAGCTTCTATAGTGGAAGAATGTTAATATATATGGAATTTAAAAGGCTCGGCCGTTATTCCATTTATATTATCGGTTGGATATGGAAGTTCATATCGATTATATATATATATATATATTGATCTGTATTCCGTGAAGATTCCATTGTTAATGGAATGTGATTTTGGGTTTATCGTGAGCTGTGTTTTAAAGGACATTTTCTTAACCCAGTTAAAGATAAGATTAGTTTCCTAAATTTGAATAATAATTACGTAATGATTTTTGGAAATTAAAACTGAATTAGAGTTTTAATGGATCTTTAAATAGATTGAAAGGTGAATTTGATAACTAAAATTGTCAAATCCATGAAACGATCGAGAATGGAGTATCACCAGTTTTGCTCCAAGCGTTAGTTAAATCTTTAATTAGATTTGAACGTTAAATGGTAATTAATTTTACTGATAACACCGTGGTGTTAGATATGAAGTATTACCAGTTTTGCTTCATGGGATGAATGGGTTGGGATTGGGAAATTAAACAAATGATTACATCGGTAAGGTGCGCTAATCCCGACTACTTTGGATAAACCATAATTTGGTTTGGATTGATATCCAAAGGAAGATTAAAGAATAAATTTAAAGAATTTATCTTTGATAAAATTAATGGGAACCTTTCCCAAAGAATGTGAATATTTGAATAAAGAATATTCTGGATTGGAATGAGGCGTATGTTGTGTTTTTATAACACTTGTTTATTATATACGCGAGTTATTCAGAAAGACCGGGTTTATCCCATTCTGAATAACTGATTCGACGATATGTCGAGGATGAAGACGGTGGTGGAAGACCCGAGGTCTTCACATAGTTTGGACGATTACTAATGTCTTGATTGGGCTGTACACCCAAGACAAGGTAATAAGTGGTGATCGTCCAGACGTACTTGGAGATCGACCGGATATGCGAGGACCACTCTCTTGTATTGGACATACGGGACAAGTAATAAGGTGCCTCCGGTTTCATTCAGACCCAGAACGAACTTGTAAATGGATGTGCGTCTGACATCGTATTTCATTCTGTGTAATTGATAGACATTGGTTGCATAGCGTGAATTGCCTGTGTGGTATGCTGAGATGCAAATGATCCAGGCTTCTATTGAAAAGCAGAGTCTTGTGGTTGATGATCAAAGCACGGCATTAATATAGCATAGCTTTGTGTAGCGTTAATTCACGAGCCTCGCACACTTGTGTGAACCAGAAACGGGAGAGGACCTCAGGGAGGGCATGCATTTCCTTCTAGCTAGGAGTGGTGTCAGCGTTTTGCAAGCCCTGACGTTTTACTTATGTGGATGATGGATAATGAGGCGCCTCGATTATTTCGGTCTCTGCGGAGCCGATGGATGGTCTTTATGCAGACCGGAATTTACGATCCATAGGGCAGGGAAATGTAGTGTTCAGGCATTTTAATCCACATCGAGTGGACCGGCCCTGACGATCCAAGGGTCACTCGAGCTCTTATCCTGAGACATGGGCTAGATTGTCTCGAAGCGGCAAGGACGATCCCTTGCCTTGGTTCACAGATGGAAATCCAACTTCCAATACGACATTTTGCGGTTTTGATTGTAGATCCTAGTATGGCAACATAGTGGGATGGGGCACTCATGTCGTCTGTGATTGATACATTTATATTTGAAATTGTTTTGACACTATACACTTACAGTAATAGTAAAATATGAAATTTCACATACCAAGAATTTTTTGCTATTATAAGGTAAAAAATCTATCCTCTGGCATGCGTTGCATTGTGTAATGGGAACTGAGTCTTATAATAGCTTCATTGTTCTTTATTTAGCATTGCGATGTTTGTTTTATGCACTCGTATTCTTGGGGGTAAACCCGTTCCGTGTTATACGGCGTGGTCCCTTTATTTACCTAACTTTAAAATCAAATTGATAACTGTTTTAGTTCTCACACCAGTCACATGATTGACCTGGAGTTTATTGTTTTAACCTAAACTCTGGGTGCCCCTATTTTCCATATGGGAAACTAGTAGTTTTGGTTTTGCAGATTTATATTCACAGGATCCTGGTTTACAGCTGGAATGATATTCGGAAAGCTCTGTATCCGTATATTCCTTTCAGTTGTGTTTGTATTAGTTTTCCGCTGCTATGTATTTGAATGTAATTTTAAATCTCTGATATTTTTCTTCTGTATATTATTCATGTATACTCTGGAATATTCTTGTATTCTAATGATATTGTTGTAATAAGCAATGAAATGTTCTTCTGTTTGTGTTCTGATTTGTCGTGTTCTCAAAGCAATCTGGGCTTTCCTTCACGGGGAAGTTCGGGTCGTGTCAATAAAAGATATTATTGAGGATAGGAGCCCATAATAGTTTTATGTTTGATAATATACCTTCACAGTACAACGAATTTTGGTAGGGCATAATTAAGAAGCGGGGATAAAGATGGAGCCTTGGGAATATTGTGCCACCGTCGACATTTTGGAGCATGGGATTTCGAAACTTCGCATTATTTAGTAAGATTGGCTCGAGTACAATAATGAGAAAATTCGAGAATAGGAATGAAAATTTAAAAGTTTTGTAGCCTTTCTTGAAAATTTAGGATTATATGGTTGCACTGTGGCTGCTAGATTGGATGGTAGGAGATGTTTGCAACACAAATGCACTGAGCACTCATGCTAAAAAAATTTGCATGTCAAGGTGTTTTACATACATTCAGCATCACTTACTATATATACACGCTAGGATTGAGCTAACTATAGCTAGTCTACAGTGCATAATCACGTCGAATCACGGATGTTTATTGGATGTTGAATAAATAACTCAGGTGTATGTCATGTTTGTTAGATCGAGTTGTGTTTTTTCTCCCTCAAAAAGATTCCGGGACGAAATCTCTTTTAAGGGGGAAGAATGTAACTTCTCATAAAATATACCCTAAGTAGACATAGATGATTAAATTAAATATAAACAACAACAAATTAATAAAGTATTAATGGGCTGAAAATAGAAATTTTGGAAAATTTGGAATTGATCTACGAAAGTATTACTATTGCTTTCGTGGAGAGCTGATCCGTTTACATATTTTATTTACTAAACACGATGTTCGTATGAAGAAGTTATCAATAAAACAAGTTGTGTGTAAATTGTTTACATACAAGGTTTGAAATTCAAATTGAATGAATAGATATACGGGATATAAATATATATTAATTAGCCTGAAAGAATATTCCATAATAATTTGAATTGTGTGTATATATATACGAACAGAAGGGGACAAGAATAAGCAACTTAAGGAAGGTAATTAATCAATTAAATCAATAATTAATAAATTTGGCATATGATCAGGAAATAAATTCCTTGGGCAAAATTAACTCAAAGAGGTCAACCACTTCCCTTAATGGGTGTCGACCTCCCTTGAGTAAAATTGGTAGAGAAGGCATGCTTTTGTAGGGGTTTTTAAACAATTTGCAAACACAGGTTGTCTGGATTTAATCTAATATATCCTACAGTCTTTATTAACACTTGCAACTATATAAACAACCCCCTAGCCTTTCCCAAACTCAATTCCTCATTCCATTCTTGCACCTCCACTTTGCTTCTCCATTTCTTAATTCCAAACCTCAGGTTAGTTTCTTCTTCTAAATCATATCTTCCTAAATGTTTACTTTAATCTCCCTAGATCTAAATTCTTATGTGTAAACTCTGGAATTAAATTACATATATGCAAGATTCTAAACTTTGATTCTCTTATATATATTTTAGGATAAGTTGGAGTTCGTTTCATCGAAGGCTGATATCTAGACTTTTGAGATATTCTATACCAGCTTTCCACTGATCTCTTTTACAAATCTCCGTGAGTTGAAATGATATCAGTTTGTTATTTTCTCTATTTTGTAGTGTGGATCTAGATCTATATGCCTAAATGAATTTGGATATAAATGAAAATATAATATTAAACATCCTCCAAATTCCCTATATTTTTTATTGTTATGGAGATGGTTCGTATATTTGTGTATGAGGGTTTGGATTATTGAGATAATAAAAGAAAGGCATTTTGGTGTTGTATAATTCTTTATTTTGGTCATATTTATTTTGCTATAAGTTCATATATATATGCGTAGTTTTGTTACAAAAGGTTAAGACTTTGAGAATAGTAAATTGAATAGGTTTAAACAACTATTTCTAAAATAGATCGTTTGAACATATTATTCACAAGTTACTAAAGTATTAAGGTTTTGTACACAAAATTAACAAAAAAATGAATGTGTCCCAAAATGGAAATTATATATATATATATATTTGGAAATATGGCACTTTTTTATCTTTTGTTATTGAGATAATCAAATCTAACCTAGGTTACAAGTTTTGTATCGATATTGCTATTTTCACATTTTAATTGTTATATGTTAATATGCATGTTGATGCCATAATTGAGAGAAATTCGGGAAATGAACTTGTACACCTTTAATTTGTAAGGGATTGATATTCCAAATGTGGTAAGGACGTTATCTCGTTCACATATTTTACGCATATATATATATATTAATAGTGTAATAAACATAATATTAATGCATATTAAGTGTGTAGTAAATGTGTTTAAATTGGGAATTTGAATTTGAATGTCACTATAGGAATTTGTATCTATATTCATGAGTTAATGCCTTTAATTATAATTGGTGACACATAGATACAAGATTAACCATTACTTGTAGTAGAAGCCTACCCGAAACGGATAGGCATATCCAGTATCTAACAAGAAAGATTGGTTAATGTGAGAGGTCTAGATGCCATAGGGCCATTATACTTATTACACTATGATACAAGTTTAGGACCAACTTGTAATAGAATCCTTCCCGAAACCGCTCAAATCCAGCATCAACCAGTGGACAACCTAATGTGAGATGTCTAGTGTATACGTATATTACTTATATGTGAAGTAGGCCAGCCTTGAGAATGAATTAAGTTTTGACCTACCTGGTTTGAGTATTAAGTAGTTAGGACACTAGGCCTCTTTTCATGTTTATTCTTTAGAAAGGTTGAAGTCATTGGGCCCGCCCTCATTTGGTCTTAAATGATAATTAGGTCTTCCTTTCTCTAATAAGGTGTTAAATGGTCATACTAGATGATAACATATGAGTAGGGTAGTTCTCCAAGTAATGTTCGCATCTTTTCTAGGTGCTAGTGAGGGATGACCTAAGGACGATTATATATATATTGTCCTAAAGGAACCACCATCTAAGTGAAGTATTAAGTGATTAGGAGTTCACCCGTAAGGACAGCTGGATGGTAATAAGAAAGTCCGCCAAGAGGGTTTTCTTAAATGAAGTTGTGTTCCTAACCCAAACCAAGTATTAAGTGGCTGTTACTATTTCTCGACCAACAAGGAGAGAATATATATCATGTAACTTTGACATTAGGACAAGATCTTAAGTGGCAAGGGGTCTTCCATAGGTATTAAGTGACTGTAAGGATGTCCGCCTTTAATAAATTAGATAATTGCGTGAAGTGACTAGGTATAGCACGCCTCATAGGGTATTTAGACTGCAAGGATGTCCGCCCTTTTATTTATATGTGGGTATTAAGTGACTATAAGGGTGCCCGCACTTAGATTTACATATAGTCCTTAAGTGACGGTGAGGATGTCTACCTTATATGTTTTAGTTGTGTGTGTTTGATTGTGTAGACATACCATGAAGAATATATATTGCTAAATATAGGAGACATTCATTTCTTAAGACTTATGTGATTTTCATTCAACGGAACTTTATGTTCCGACCTTCCTTCTCTTGACATATAAATAGGATAGTAGGTTGGAACGCTTGGATTGGTGATATCTTGGAGATGGAGCTTGATGATGGAGGATCCATAGCTATTAGTCATCATTTATGGCAGTATTATTATATTGGGATAATTACTATTATTGTATGAGACTCATTGTAACCGACATTTATGATGGTTTTAATTAAAGGTACATCTATTCTAGGTTATTATATTTTTATCCTTACCTCTGTGTGAGATTCTGATTTTCTTTTAATTAAAGTTACATTATCTTAACGAAATGCATATTTCCACTAATTTTCACAACTGTCTTCTTACAATAGATAAATGTTTTTTTAAAGCAATTAACATAACTCAAATCAGTTTTTGTATGTGTTTTTCCTTCTCAAATGAAATGAAATATAGTGACTCAACTAACACAGAGCAATTCAGATAACACAGAGCAGTTCAAATTTCACCTATATATAGACAATATCAAACAATATCATATAGACAGTATTAAAAAATATCAACATCGACACCAAATCAAATACCTCCTACAATAATCGATTCAACATGAACTACACAAACTAGGCAACTGAATCCATGTATATACAAAATTCAACAAAACTAACATTGGCAAAGCTGACTAAAAAGGGTTCAATTGGCACACACATATAGAATTCAGGCGCTATGATTATACAAAGTTGTAGACATGTATAGCTCATTCCACACACACAACATATACATCCTTTTGTGAAAATTTACTTTTTACTCTCTTCTCCCACTGCAACAAATAGGAAATGCAGAGGATAACTTTACTCGGCATGTATCTTGATATATGCCTATATACAAGTATGGCAGTGCATGAGTTTTAAACAACCTAACACAAGTGTTCGAGGAAATCCCAACTTTACCCACATGCAAGCGCAATATTGGATAGGAGAAAAATGCACAATGACATGGTACACCAATAATGGACACATCGTTACTTCAATAATGGCGGCGACACGCATAACAATGGACACAACAATGGTGTAGTGTACTGGAAGTATATTTTTCAAAGCACATGGATTTAATATGCAAGACACACACAAACACACACACACACACACACACACATATATATATATATAGTATATGTATTTATTACCTTAGCCGTCTATAGTTGATTCTTGTCTCCCACGATGTCTTTCATGTAGCGCATAACCCAAAAACCACACGTCAAATTCCCCTCTCCGTTTTGGAGCTCCCTGAAGTATGCATAAATATCAATCAATCATGTTGAGGAAAAAGTGATGACCATAACTGTTTTAGCTCAGACTTTTTTTTCTAAGTATATATATGCAGGTCAACGGTTTTAAATCACGTTTTTAGACCAGCAAACGTTAAAATTTTGGAAAACGCTACAAATGAAAGTTCTAATCTTTCTGGAATAAGTAAAATCATGAAAAGTCGACAAATCATTTGAAAGTTATGCTAAGTTTTGTTCAGCTCGGATTTTCCCGAAGTGTAAATGCAGGTCAGCTTTGCCAAATCAAAATTTTAGCCTAATAAACCTCAAAATGTTACAAAATATTAAAATTATAAATTGAGTTCTCAGCTTTCGAGAATGTCTAAAATCAGACAAATCAACCAAAAATTAAGATTAAATGAATTTCTACAATGTATGCATATAAAATAAACCGCCTATAAAATACTTGGAAGAAGGTGGGTTTCTCTGTTTAGTTTACCACATTAATTCAGGTTCCTCTAATGACCAATAACAATATTTATAATGAACACCCCCCTCCGTTCATTTAACTAATCAACCACTTCAATAAAAGGAAATAAAATAATGAACACACCCGTTTCAAATGGCTTAAATACTGCGCAAACCTGAAGTTTCTAAACAAATTAATAAGTAGATGCAACAATTAAATTCGAAAAGAACAAACTTAATGATAAAAACTGATAAAGTAAGCTAAAGTTCAACATATTTACTTGAATTTTAGACAGAAGGTCAATCTGGACTAAGAATAGTATTTATTGCAATTTTCTTTTTGCTCAAAGCTTCTGCAAATTCATCATTCTTCATCGGTTCATGTAGAGCATCAGGGCCAAGCTTAGAGATGGAAGGTACAGTTGCTGGCTGCAAGAATATATTTTATTAGTGGGAGCTGCTATGATACTGAAAATACAAATATATATATATATATATATATAATGATAAGAAATGAATTGGATTGGATTGGATTGTCGTTCCCATTGATTGTAGGACTCGGCAATAGGAATCTTCCCAATTTTTATGTTATTCAACTCTAGCCTCATTAATATCAACAATCGAGATTGCAAATACGATTTGGGTTCAATTGATCATTGATGGCCTAACAAAAATTGTGCCAGTAGGAAGCTGCAAGAAATTATGCAATCTCGATTATTGATATCGATGAGGAAAGAGCTTAAAACAAATTGTCTTCGTCCCCTTTGGGAGATCAGCTAAGAAGAAACCAAGTTGCCCTCTGTAACATAATGCTTTTTCTGAGAATGCAGGGAAACTTTTATGATATGTATCAGTTATATAACAATATAGTCATAAACATAACATATGTTATACAATCTTGTTCCCTGCTGATGGCTCTGTCCATTTTACTTATGGCACTATCCTTTGTGTCTTCAAGTGTTCTCACCGTGTTTGCATGCACCTTCTTTGCGTTCTTTTCATTGCAATGGTCGTTATTTTTGGTGATGATACATGTCTTGGTGCCATGCGTTGCCTTCTACCATGCTGTAGCTGTGCATGTCTTGTATTTAAGCCTTGTGTACTGCTTTTTATTCCCAGCTTTAGCTGCCATCAACCCAACTATTTTTGTTGTTGAGTGAGGCTTCACCTAGTTCATTGCCATGAGTGATGGCATTCCAGCATTCTCAAAATATGAGTGGGTGCACCCGACCCCACTGGTCCTATAGTGGGTACGTTCTTACTGTTAAGCAGTACTGCCAGAAAGTTTATTCCAGAACCATGTCGATGAGGTGTTCAATATCTTAAAGATACTGCGACCAAATTCCATGAAGTTGGACAATTCACGTTTTATTAAATACTAAATCACGAGTTATTTGCATATACCTGGAGAATTGATCAAACCTGTAGGATTGTTCCAGCATATTTATTGCCTATTAGCATGTGCAAGGGCCTTCGGTTGATTCCAAAATTTTGTCCAATCAGCAGAAATTTATGGCCTGGAGCAGCAGTAATCTTTGACTATAATTAAAAGAAGCATCTGGTCACCATTTTCAATTATTGGATATATGAATATAAACAAGTTGTTCTGGACCTTCACATGCAAGAAATAGGCCTGTTTGGACAAAAGTGGCTATTCTTTGGACAAAATTAGAAATACACGTGCAGTGCGCACCAACAAGGATGTAGGCTACTTTAAGACCAGTGTCAATTTGCTACAGGCATTTACACGGTGTAACATCCCGAGATTTTGCGATAATTTATATTATTAAATTTAATATGATTTTGGATATTATATGGTCATAAATAATGTTTAATAATTTAATTGTGAAATTCTATGTTGAAAACTGTTAGATCCAAAAGTGGCTCTAACACCCAAATTTTTTGAATATGCAGAGATGATATATCTAGAAATATAAAAAAGCACATAAAACACACAAGATTTATAGTGGTTCGGCGTTAATGAGCCTACGTCCACTTTATATCTATGATTATAAGCAAGATTCAAGTACAATCAATGATTTCTCTCTCAATCTCACTTTTATAATGGTGATTCACTCAATAATTTCGAGCTAAGACTGATAAGAAATAATAGAACAGCAGCAATGGTGGAACAAACACTCAAAATAGCTAAAAGATCCTGAAAAATGCCAAGTGATAGGCTATTTATAGGTGATATTTGAATGCGGATCGTGGTCATACGTGGCACAAATCCCGAGGATCTCGGACTGGTTCGTGAGCAGATGTAGAAATGGTCAAAATGACCGTTGTGGACAGATGTCGCGAGATCCGGGCCTTTCGGGTCGTGATAGACCAAGTTCTCGCTTTCATTCTTTGGCCGTGAGGAGCAGATCGTGGAGCATTGGAGTGGGCGGATCGGGTCGCTATAAGTGGTCACGATCGGGGGTCGTGGTATCAAAATCACGAGTTGTTGAAGATGGGGCGATCGCGATTGGGTCTCCAGTGGCTTGGTGAGTGAGGCTCCATATTGTCTTTGTGTATGAGTCTTGGTGGCTTGATCCAAAAGCTAGCCAACATTTTGTATCACAACCCGAAAGGCCCGGATCTCGTGACATCTGTCCACAACGGTCATTTTGACCATTTCTACATCCTCTCATGAACCAGTCCGAGATCCTCGGGATTTGTGCCACGTATGACCATGATCCGCCTGCAAATATCACCTGTAAATAGCCTATCACTTGGTATTTTTCAGGATCATTTGGCAGTTTTGAGTGTTGTTTCCACCATTGCTGCTGTTCTATTATTTCTTATCAGTCTTAGCTCGAAATTATTGAGTGAATCATCATTGTAAAAGTGAGATTGAGAAAGAAATCATTGATTGTACTTGAATCTTACGTATAATCATAGATATAAAGTGGACGTAGGCTCGTTAACGCCGAACCACTATAAATCTTATGTGTTTTCTGTGCTTTTTTATATTTCTAGATATATCATCTCTGCATATTCAAACAATTTGGGTTTCAGAGCCACTTTTGGATCTAACATTTTTGTGCTTTCACTGAGAACTGAAGTCTCAGCATATCAGATAGTCACTCTACTGTTTGGATAGTCAAATCCGAAGAAGATAGTCCGAATCTTCACTGTTTTGATTTTTGAAGAACTCGACAAACTCAAGGCATTATGGCTGGAAAGAAGTCTAAGGATGCACGAGCTTCGCAAGCTAATGAAACAACAAATGAAGCTCATGAAGATAGCATTCAAGAGCAGGTCGAACTGGAATCCCCAGATCGTGGTGATGGGGGGGCGACCCGACCCGGAGAGGGTGTCACAACCCGAGTAGCTGAAGGCGTCACGACCCGGTCTCAAGATTACACCACTATCCTTCCTGTTAATGCTTCCACGATCCAAACCGAAGGGGCCACCACGAGCTGGCGCAAGGAAGGTACCGCGAGCCATCAGCATAGGGTGACCACGACCCGAAATGATAATCAGACCACTACTCGACCTGGGAAGAAAATTATGGCTCGTTCTGCTCGTGCTGGTGCTTCTGTACGACCTGGTTCAGGTTCTTTATGTGTAAGAGAGAATGTTGATGATCAGTTAAACGCTTCTGCTCCAACAATCGAAGGAGATCTCTCTCGCATACTTGAAGCATTGGACAGACAAACTGATGAATTGGCCGCTCAAAGGCGAGAGAGCTCGTTGTTGCGTCAGACTATTACTGCTTTAGACAGACGAATTGATGATATACAAAGGCAGGTGTCACCACCGCCAGCTCACCCTTTTACCCCAGAATACTCATCCTCGTCTGAAGAACCTCGAAGAAACCAGTGATGGCCTCCGTTAGAAAGGGCTGAGAACATAGAGCAGCTCCGATTTGGGTCACTTCCTTCTCGATAAGAAGAGGCACTCAATCGGGAAGTTAATAATCGCAACTTAAATGAGCCCGTTTTGCCACCTAGGAATGGAGACGTCGTCGATCCTGCTCAGAATCAACCCATTCCTCCCACTCACCGCGTGATTGACCACGGCAACAGAGGGCAAAGGAGTTCTGCTCAGGCCCCAGACTTTGTAGAAGCACGTCAAAGAAATGCTGGAGGAGCTCGTAGGGCAAGAAGTGTCGATCTCGAATCTACCCTAACTCATGCAGATGTCAAAACCATGATTAGACAAATGATGGTAGAAAACCGCGGACAAAGTAGCGAAGATTGGGGTATAGGCCGCAGTCACACACCCTTCACCGATGACATATTAGAGGTTCGATTCCCAAGGAAATTCAACATGCCATCTATGAACCGTAATACAGGAAGGGCGAATCCAGTCCAGCACCTAATGAGATATTCATGGTACATGAATGCAGCTACCGCCTCCGACGCTGTAAAGTGTAAGGCATTCCCGATATTTCTAGAGAATAAGGCGTTAATGTGGTTTACCCATTTGCCAGCGTGATCGATCTCTAGTTTCAGGGAATTAAGTGAACAGTTCGTATCAGTTCCGGGTGCATACTCAGAGGTCTAAGAATGCCATCGAATTATCCCTCATTAAGCAACGTCCGGACGAATCTTTGAGGTCCTATCTAAATCGCTTTAATCTAGCAGTCACAGAGGTTAGAGATCCCCACGAACAAACTGTTTTGATGGCGTTGATCGACGGAGTGGATAAGGATACAGAGTTTGGAAGATACTTGGTCAGCAAGCCACCGTTGACCAGGGAAATATTCTATGAAAAGCCAACATCAGCCTGCGTCAAGACGAAATCTACGCCAACTGAAAGAGGAAGGCCACTAACAAGGAAGATATACAGAGTAATGTGGCTATCAAAAAAACTGGGGATAGCTCTGGAAATGTAACAACCCGTATTTTCAATAACCTGTAATAATGAAAATTGAGGCAGAATTAAATTATAAAATGTGAATCAAGGGAAACGGGCTATGCCATTGCGTTCGTCTCGGAAAAATACGCGAAATAGAGTCCGAGTTTTCGAAAATCGGAGTCCGTATGACCCAGTTAAGGCCCATTGAAGTTTGCAGAAAATTTCTAAGTAAAAACAGATTTAAATTTGAAATTAAAAACATGGGCTAGGGCAAACTGGGCAGGCGGGAAAAATTCCCGCCCAGGACCCCATGTCGACAGGCCTGTCGACAGGGGTCTAGGCATGTCGACTGCCCTGTGGACAGCCCTGTCGACAGGGGGTGCACGGGCTGCTTAGCCTGGTGCACCATTTCTGATTTGGGTTGGTCTTGTGGCTTGTTTCTAGAGAGTTCCGGGATCTGATGGACCTAATTGAATCTAGGGTTAATCCTATGATCCAAATCACTAACCTAATCTATAAATAAGACCCTAACCTACCCTAAATCATTCATTATTCATCCTAGTAACTAAACTATGCCAAAATCCATCCTCTCATGGCCTCCAACCTCTTCATACAATTCCTAAACAAATCCCTAAGAGATTTCCATGCATATAAGGGTATTTAGGCTTGTATGATCCTCCTTAGCTTGCATTAAAGGCTTGTTTTTCTATTGGCATCATAAAGGAGGAGTCTTGATCAAGTTTGCTTGCATTTGGGGGCTTTAATTAGTTGCATAAGGGGTTTCTTGCATTGGTTATACTCATTTGAGTCCGCATAAACATTGTAAGCCCTCTTACCCTCATTTTAGAAACTCTAAAGTTAATGTGTGATGAAAGTTGGGGTTTATGTATTGTGCATGTTTATGCAAGGGTACTAAGCCATGACTTGCAAGATTAATAAATTATGCATGTTTATGCAAGTTTGCTAAGCCATGATTTGTATGTTTATTAAGTTATGCGTGTTTATGCAAGTTTGCTAAGCCATGATTTGTATGTGTATTAAGTTATGCATGTTTATGCAAGTTTGCTAAGCCATGATTTGTATGTTTATTGAGTTATGCATGTTTATGCAAGTTTGCTAAGCCATGATTTGTATGTTTATTAAGTTATGCATGTTTATGCAAGTTTGCTAAGCCATGATTTGTATGTTTATTGAGTTATGCATGTTTATGCAAGTTTGCTAAGCCATGATTTGTATGTTTATTGAGTTATGCATATTTATGCAAGTTTAAAATGACAAGTTGTGCATGTTTTGACAAGTTGTGCATGTTTATGCAAGTTTAAAGTGACAAGTTGTGCATGTTTCGACAAGTTGTGCATGTTTTGGCAAGTTGTGCATGTTTATGCAAGTTTAAAGTGACAAGTGGTGCATGTTTTGACAAGTTGTGCATGTTTACGCAAGTTTAAAATGACAAGTTGTGCATGTTTTGACAAGTTGTGCATGCTTATGCAAGTTTAAAATGACTAGTTGTGCATGTTGACAAGTTATGCATGCTTATGCAAGTTTAAAATGACAAGTTGTGCATGTTTGACAAGTTATGCATGATTATGGTAATATGCAAGTTCACTATGCTAAGTTATGCAAGTTTAACATGTTATGCATGTTTATGGTAATACGCAAGTCCACTATGCTAAGTTGTGCAAGCCTAACATGCTATGCATGATTTTTGTGCAAGTTTATCATGTATGTTGTGCCAAGTTCCCTCTTCCTATCCTTTATGCGTTACTACGAATATGTAAGCGATAGAATGACGTTGGGGGTTTTGGGGTAAACTTAAAATACATGAAAATATAAGATTGGGAATTTACCTATTAAGTTAGGTCTACCCCTTGGGAATTTACCTATTAAGTTAGGTCTACCCAAGTAATTGTTGACTTGTAATTATGTTTTGAAATAAAGTGGACATGACACTTAGAAAACATAAGTGTGGCCAACTCGAGGTTGGGTTGAGTTTGTAGCGTAATTCTACCCGGAACCGACCGACTTAACTAGTGGCTACAAACAATAGGACCCAATGTGAGAAGTTGGTCATGGGGTGCCAAGACCCGAGGTTAGACCAAGTTGTGGTGTAAAGCTACCCGGACCCGCCCGGCCTAACTAGTAACCACAACAAGGTCTAATGTGAGAGG
This sequence comes from Allium sativum, assembly GCA_030737875.1. Classification (NCBI taxonomy): domain Eukaryota; kingdom Viridiplantae; phylum Streptophyta; class Magnoliopsida; order Asparagales; family Amaryllidaceae; genus Allium; species Allium sativum. The sequence continues at coordinate 396,449,735 of CM060910.1, forward strand.
TTAAGGTGCATTAAATTAATTAATGCCTCATGATTAGGGTTAAGTCAGGGTCCACTAATACTTAACCAATTTGGGGATTCGAGGATTAGATGGGGTTAAGTAGTTACACTTAACTAATTTAATCCATGATTAGTGAGGGATTAAAACCACACTTAACCCTCTTAGAAACCCTAGCAACGTGGTCTGTTCCAGCAGTAATCCCAGTTTGGTATCACTACAACCCTACAGCTAGGTTAGGGCGGGGCACGATTACTGGATTGATGTAAGCGACCAAAGCGACGGCTGAGTGGTACAGCGGTGCGGGTCCGGCGGGCTACGGACGTGCACGTAGTTCGATGTTGGACAAACTCGAGGCACGGGTACCAGTAGGCTTGGACTGTGCATTATTGCTTAGGTGTCTGGGGTCGACACCTTAGGGCTTGATACACCCGAAGGTGGACCCAGCACAGTCTGACTACATCCATGTGGGCCGTATGGACACCAACACTTGACGTGTTAGGTTTATAGGGAGCCGATCGACTAGACCGTGGGGCTAGACCTTATACTAAGGTCACTTCATGTTATTGGGCCAAAGCTTGGGCCAAGGGATCAATACCTGCTATGTTGGGTTGCTAGTACACCGTGGTGCAAAACTTAACCATGTTTATGCGATGACACCTCTATCTATCTTGTAGTTAATTTATTATGTCAGTATGTTGTTATCTATGATCATCTCAGTTTCCATCATGATGTTAACTTTATTAGTTTATAGACTGATCGTAGCAGGGCTTACTCAGTCTTTTTGACTGACCTGTTTTCTTTCGCCTCTTTTCTTCCGTTTCCCCCCCCCCAGGTTCTCAGGGAGGGAATACAGGAGCCTAGCTTGGAGCTTAGCTGCTTTCTTGGATAGCTCATGTATGCTTTGGACTTGAGCTCGCTATGGTCTTTCCACTTTGGGGATAGCTACTATTATGTTTTCTTTTTCAGTTTCAGATGATGTTATTTCATGTACTAGACTTGTTTATTTGGGAAATTGACATTTTGATGTAACAGACTTGTTTTTGAAATGGTTGAAAAATCTTCCGCTGTTTTATTTACTTACTCTGTTTATTCATATATATGTCATGTCCCGCCTTGCTATATCATTATGCATGTTTACAATAATGCCCCTCCAAAGCTAGTGCATTCCTTTGCGAGTGACCCTGGCGGAGGTGGGGTGTTACATTTGGTATCAGAGCATATGGTTTACGAGAAGGGATAAAAAGGTTTTAAAACTTTTGAAAAACTATTTTCAAAACCAAGTATAAAGTATTTTCCAAAGAAAAGTCTAGTTATTTTTAAAGGCTATCCCCCAAAAGCCATTAGCACTATCCTTTGACCCCTCGTTTGAACTCTTCTCTCTTCGTTTCCAGCATGTTTGATAATCTCATCTTGCCCGAAGGGGTAACAATACCCGATTGGTTTCGTCGGTACTTGGAAGTCACGGCACCGGTCTCGGGTGTCTCTAATGTTGTCTTTCCAGTCAAGGCCGCTGTTTCTCCTTCCCCTTCCATACCTCTTTTCCCTCAGCCTCCACAAGCGGATTTTGTGGAAACTTGTAAGAACTTTAAGATGATGGGTGGCAAGAATTTTAGTGGAACAGAGATTCTTGTAGAGGCAAGGAGTTGGTTGAAAGAGACCGAAGATCTTTTAGCCACCTTTGATATAGGTGACCGCAGGAAGGTTTTAGTGGCAGTATGGTTGCTAAAGGAAGAAGCTGCACGTTGGTGGGTAGTCACCACCGCTACTAGGCCAATTGAGACTTGGGATGACTTTAGAGGAAGGTTTGGACTAAGGTTCTTATCACTGAAGCAAGGGTACATGACTATTAGGGAATACATAGATAAGTTTAATCAACTGGCTCAGGACGATTTAGACTTGGTTAATACAGCTCAGAAGAAGGCCCTACACTTTGCTCTAGGATTAAACGAGCCATTACATGATTTGGCCCTGTCTCATATACCCTTGGGGGCGACTTTCGAGAGTTTAGTGAATTTGGCCCTACTTCAAGAAGAAGGTAGCAATGATAAGAAAGAGGTCAAGGCAAATGAGTCTCAAGGCAAAAGAGTAAATTCCGGGAAACGGGGCAAGAATATGAAATGTAACTTCTGTGGTGAAGTTGGACATATAGCCAGGGAATGTAGGAAGAAGGAGAAGAGAAAGCGGGGCGAATGCTTTGATTGTGGTGGGTTTGGACATTTCAGCAAGGATTGCCCGAGGAAACAAGGGCAAGGTCAGACTCAGTGTGCAGGACTATCTGGAGGGCGAATCCATCCCCTCAACCTTGTCCTTCCAGCTCATGATAGAGGTAGTGTTCCTGTTGAAAATCTTGTTTACATTTTCTGATTTTCCCTGTTCGAACTTTGTTTGATTCTGGCACATCGCATAGTTTTATTTCATCTGATCCAGTTGAAAGTTTTGCACCTAAGTACTAGTGTAGTTGATGATCCCGTATGTGTTTCAAATCCAATTGGGGGGGTTCTGCCCGTTTGTCTATGGTCTGAGTGGATTTGAAAATTTCTATCTTGAGTATAGAATTCTCGTTGGATGTTTATATTCTCGGTTTCAGGGGATATGGGTTGGTTTTGGGCATGGAATGGTTGTCCTGTTTTGAAGCCATTCTTGGTTTTTGTATATAGGGTTGTGAGGCTCATGATCCGCCTCGGTAATACCCTAGAAATTTCTAGTAACCCTATGGGTCCCGTCATGTTATGTTATCTTGAATCCCTCAACTCGTCTATCGATAGTTTGCAATCTGTGAGGGTGGTCCGAGAATATCCTGATATCTGGGGATAGATTTCCGTATTATCTGGTTGGTAATGCCAAGCCAGTTTCGTGGCCGATTAGGCACATGACCTCACGAAATGAGAGTTAAGAAAGCAAGTCAAGGAGTTGCTTGAGAAGAACTTCCTAAGACGAAGCACTTTCGAGTAGGGTGCTCCAGTAGCATTCGTTACTAATGTGGACGGTTTGCTTCGCTTATGTGTCGGTTATTGTGAGAAGAATAGACAACCGTTACCAAGGATCGATGATTTATTTGATCAGCTAGTAGGAGCATCTGTTTTCTTTAGATCTAGCTACCCAATTCCATCAGCTTGGATGGCTGAGAATGGAATTGACAAGACTGCGTTTAGGACTCTAGATGGATTTTTAGAATGGCTAGTCATGCTATTTGGTTTGACTAATGCACCCGCATATTACGTGGACTTGATGGGTAGGGTGTTTAGGGAGTCCTTGAACAAGTTTGTCGTGGTCGTCGTAGACGATATTTTGATCTCCTTAAAAGAACGAGGGAAAGCATGCTAGACATCTCAAAGAGGTGATGGATACGCTTAGAGCCACCGGTTGAAGGTCAAGTTCTCCAAATGCCACTTTGGAGGAAAGAAGTTGGATTTCTTGGGCACATAGTTCTTAAGTAAGGCTTAGCGGTGGATTCCGCTAAAGTGGCTGCGGTTTGAAACTGGAAAGCTCTGAGAAGGGCAATTGAAGTAAGAAGCTTTCTCCGTTTGGCTAGTTAGTTAGCATTCCCGGGGCTTAGACTTACTCTTCTGAATCAAGAAGGGAGTTTTACGGGAAGAAGACCCGCAGTTGGTCAAGAACATGGACCAGTCGACTCGAGGCGAGATGTTAGGTCACCTCGCTAGATATATTATAAAGGATGACTAAGGCGCGATAAGAGATTATGTGTTCCTCGAGTGAAAGACTTGGTAAAGAAGGTTCTTGAAGATGCGCATCACTCGAGGAGGTGGCCGAGTTGGTTTCGGAATACATGTTGTGCCACCAGGTTGAGGCCAAGTCATAGAAGCCCAGTGGGCCATTACCTCCATTGGAAGTTTCGCAAGGGAAGTGTGAAAACATCTCGATAGATTATGTGGATAGACTACCTAGATCAAAGAAAGGGAATACGGGTATGAGGGTCATAATAGGTAGACTCACGAAGAGTGCTCATTTCAGTCCGGTGAAGAGCGAGAGGACTGCATCATGGTCAGCAACGGTTTACCATCAAGAAGTTGGCCAGTTCTGAAATAGCCTACAGGAAGCCATGGGTAGGCAACTGAATCTAGGTACGGCCTATAGGCGGATGGTTCATGTCGATTAAGCCTGAGTTATAGGAAATCACGTTTATAAGGGCAATTGGCAACGTGGAGTGTTATTTCCAAGAAAAGTTCTGCTGCATGGAATACCTTATGGTAAGAAGACGAGATCCAGGATTCACTGGTGAATCTTGGAGAGCTTGCACGAATCATGAGGTTATAATTATGTTTAAGCCAAGTATACAGAAAGAAGAATAAGTGGGAAAGAAAGACGAGAGGCAATAATGAAATGAGTTCCAACTCGAATTTGGGAAATAGGAGTTAGGAAGCCAAGGAATCATGAAGTGGAAGATAGTCAAAGCACAGTGGAGTTAAGCTCAAGGAAACGTGACTAAGAAGAGTGAAGACTAGATACGCGCATCATATCTCTTTTTAAGAGTGCATCCTTGATCCTCGTTTTCCTGTGGAGCTTGCTTGCAAGTTGTCTTTTGCATATATCCTCTCGGTCCCATTCTCGATCTTATTTCTGTTGTAAACTCCATAAGGGGGTTAAGACTCATCGGTTAGTACTATATGTCAAAGTTTGAATGGATTTCTTGTAATCCAAAAAGGAGTTTATCTAGTTTATCATGTCATGAGAATCTTTGGTAGAAACCCTTTGGTTGAAACATGTGTTTGAAACATGTTATGCTTGATGGTTGCAAGTGGTTGCAAGTGTTTGCAAGTGGTTGCTCGTGGATGCATTATACACGATTAGGCACTAGATCGGCTCACACACTCCTCATATTGCATGTGCATGAGTGTTTATGCTTATTCTTGGATGAAATTCGTATGCTATCACATGGATGTTGCATATGGATGTATGATTGAGCACGCATGAAGATATTATACATTATGTTAGGAATTTGCATACATATGGATTCATTTCACTGACATACATATGCATTAAGGAGGTTTACTGTATCAGTAACCGCCTGATTTACATACATAGGCATTAAGGAGGTTTACTGTATCAGTAACCGCCTGATTTTTTTTTGCATTAGGTAAGTACATATACACACACTTTTGCATATGTTCATCCAGCATTTAGAATCTTGTAAGGACAATGATTGCTCGTGGATGATGCTTTGAGTAGATGGATGATTGGATGGTAGGATACGTTCTTCCTAACTGGAAGATTTCGGGGACGAAATCCTTTAAGGAGGGGAGGATGTAACAACCCGTATTTTCAATAACCTGTAATAATGAAAATTGAGGCAGAATTAAATTATAAAATGTGAATCAAGGGAAACGGGCTATGCCATTGCGTTCGTCTCGGAAAAATACGCGAAATAGAGTCCGAGTTTTCGAAAATCGGAGTCCGTATGACCCAGTTAAGGCCCATTGAAGTTTGCAGAAAATTTCTAAGTAAAAACAGATTTAAATTTGAAATTAAAAACATGGGCTAGGGCAAACTGGGCAGGCGGGAAAAATTCCCGCCCAGGACCCCATGTCGACAGGCCTGTCGACAGGGGTCTAGGCATGTCGACTGCCCTGTGGACAGCCCTGTCGACAGGGGGTGCACGGGCTGCTTAGCCTGGTGCACCATTTCTGATTTGGGTTGGTCTTGTGGCTTGTTTCTAGAGAGTTCCGGGATCTGATGGACCTAATTGAATCTAGGGTTAATCCTATGGTCCAAATCACTAACCTAATCTATAAATAAGACCCTAACCTACCCTAAATCATTCATTATTCATCCTAGTAACTAAACTATGCCAAAATCCATCCTCTCATGGCCTCCACCCTCTTCATACAATTCCTAAACAAATCCCTAAGAGATTTCCATGCATACAAGGGTATTTAGGCTTGTATGATCCTCCTTAGCTTGCATTAAAGGCTTGTTTTTCTATTGGCATCATAAAGGAGGAGTCTTGATCAAGTTTGCTTGCATTTGGGGGCTTTAATTAGTTGCATAAGGGGTTTCTTGCATTGGTTATACTCATTTGAGTCCGCATAAACATTGTAAGCCCTCTTACCCTCATTTTAGAAACTCTAAAGTTAATGTGTGATGAAAGTTGGGGTTTATGTATTGTGCATGTTTATGCAAGGGTACTAAGCCATGATTTGCAAGATTAATAAATTATGCATGTTTATGCAAGTTTGCTAAGCCATGATTTGTATGTTTATTAAGTTATGCGTGTTTATGCAAGTTTGCTAAGCCATGATTTGTATGTTTATTAAGTTATGCATGTTTATGCAAGTTTGCTAAGCCATGATTTGTATGTTTATTGAGTTATGCATGTTTATGCAAGTTTGCTAAGCCATGATTTGTATGTTTATTGAGTTATGCATGTTTATGCAAGTTTGCTAAGCCATGATTTGTATGTTTATTGAGTTATGCATGTTTATGCAAGTTTGCTAAGCCATGATTTGTATGTTTATTGAGTTATGCATATTTATGCAAGTTTAAAATGACAAGTTGTGCATGTTTTGACAAGTTGTGCATGTTTATGCAAGTTTAAAGTGACAAGTTGTGCATGTTTCGACAAGTTGTGCATGTTTTGGCAAGTTGTGCATGTTTATGCAAGTTTAAAGTGACAAGTGGTGCATGTTTTGACAAGTTGTGCATGTTTTGACAAGTTGTGCATGTTTATGCAAGTTTAAAATGACAAGTTGTGCATGTTTTGACAAGTTGTGCATGCTTATGCAAGTTTAAAATGACTAGTTGTGCATGTTGACAAGTTATGCATGCTTATGCAAGTTTAAAATGACAAGTTGTGCATGTTTGACAAGTTATGCATGATTATGGTAATATGCAAGTTCACTATGCTAAGTTATGCAAGTTTAACATGTTATGCATGTTTATGGTAATACGCAAGTCCACTATGCTAAGTTGTGCAAGCCTAACATGCTATGCATGATTTTTGTGCAAGTTTATCATGTATGTTGTGCCAAGTTCCCTCTTCCTATCCTTTATGCGTTACTACGAATATGTAAGCGATAGAATGACGTTGGGGGTTTTGGAGTAAACTTAAAATACATGAAAATATAAGATTGGGAATTTACCTATTAAGTTAGGTCTACCCCTTGGGAATTTACCTATTAAGTTAGGTCTACCCAAGTAATTGTTGACTTGTAATTATGTTTTGAAATAAAGTGGACATGACACTTAGAAAACATAAGTGTGGCCAACTCGAGGTTGGGTTGAGTTTGTAGCGTAATTCTACCCGGAACCGACCGGCTTAACTAGTGGCTACAAACAATAGGACCCAATGTGAGAAGTTGGTCATGGGGTGCCAAGACCCGAGGTTAGACCAAGTTGTGGTGTAAAGCTACCCGGACCCGCCCGGCCTAACTAGTAACCACAACAAGGTCTAATGTGAGAGGTTAAGGTGCATTAAATTAATTAATGCCTCATGATTAGGGTTAAGTCAGGGTCCACTAATACTTAACCAATTTGGGGATTCGAGGATTAGATGGGGTTAAGTAGTTACACTTAACTAATTTAATCCATGATTAGTGAGGGGTTAAAACCACACTTAACCCTCTTAGAAACCCTAGCAACGTGGTCTGTTCCAGCAGTAATCCCAGTTTGGTATCACTACAACCCTACAGCTAGGTTAGGGCGGGGCACGATTACTGGATTGATGTAAGCGACCAAAGCGACGGCTGAGTGGTACAGCGGTGCGGGTCCGGCGGGCTACGGACGTGCACGTAGTCCGATGTTGGACAAACTCGAGGCACGGGTACCAGTAGGCTTGGACTGTGCATTATTGCTTAGGTGTCTGGGGTCGACACCTTAGGGCTTGATACACCCGAAGGTGGACCAAGCACAGTCTGACTACATCCATGTGGGCCGTATGGACACCAACACTTGACGTGTTAGGTTTATAGGGAGCCGATCGACTAGACCGTGGGGCTGGACCTTATACTAAGGTCACTTCATGTTATTGGGCCAAAGCTTGGGCCAAGGGATCAATACCTGCTATGTTGGGTTGCTAGTACACCGTGGTGCAAAACTTAACCATGTTTATGCGATGACACCTCTATCTATCTTGTAGTTAATTTATCATGTCAGTATGTTGTTATTATGATCATCTCAGTTTCCATCATGATGTTAACTTTATTAGTTTATAGACTGATCGTAGCAGGGCTTACTCAGTCTTTTTGACTGACCTGTTTTCTTTCGCCTCTTTTCTTCCGTTTCCCCCCCCCCCAGGTTCTCAGGGAGGGAATACAGGAGCCTAGCTTGGAGCTTAGCTGCTTTCTTGGATAGCTCATGTATGCTTTGGACTTGAGCTCGCTATGGTCTTTCCACTTTGGGAATAGCTACTATTATGTTTTCTTTTTCAGTTTCAGATGATGTTATTTCATGTACTAGACTTGTTTATTTGGGAAATTGACATTTTGATGTACCAGACTTGTTTTTGAAATGGTTGAAAAATCTTCCGCTGTTTTATTTACTTACTCTGTTTATTCATATATATGTCATGTCCCGCCTTGCTATATCATTATGCATGTTTACAATAATGCCCCTCCAAAGCTAGTGCATTCCTTTGCGAGTGACCCTGGCGGAGGTGGGGTGTTACAGGAAAGGTGGAAGTGAACGTAGGGAATAAAAAGCAGGGGAATGGCCGTCAATCTGGGAACGGTAACAAGAGGAGGAATCAAGGAAATAACTCACAGAAGAGGCCTCAATACCTACCATTCGAGAGTTTCATCCCATTAAATGATACCTTAGAAAATATCTTTATGGATACTTACAACGTCCTCCAGTATAAGAGGCCCCCACCTAGGGATTCTATAGAGAAAGAACGAGAGTCGGGGAAGTTCTGTCTTTTCATCAAACCTACGGACACTCCACCAACGAATGTCGACATTTGAGGGATGTTGCCGAGAAGTTACTTCGTGAGGGAAAGTTGGACGAGTATAAGATTACTCCAAGAGACAAGGGGCAAGCTAGACAACCCCCGAATCAGAATCAACCTACCGCCAGACCTACCGCTCAACAGAAAGGAAAGAACATTGTTATTAACTCTATTGTAAGAGGACCTCATCCTGTTGGACACAACTTTAGTGCAATGGATCAATATGTGAATGCAGCCAAACATCTTGAAATAGGGGAGTGCAGTAATCCTGAAGTTGCAGCCCCGGCGAAACAACAAAAAACTATGTCCGATGATGTCATCTTTCGTGACAGAGACAGTGTTGGAATTCATTCCCCCACCGTGGACCCTCTGGTGATCACCGCAAACATTGGCCCCGCATTAGTCCACAAAGTCTTGGTGGATAATGGAAGTTCAGTGAACATACTATTCAAAAAGGCGTTCGACCAGATGTAGTTGGAAGCGAAAGATTTGAAGCCTTGTGATGGGTGGATACGCGGCTTCAACGGAGCCTCAACATCCCCGATCGGATATGTAGATTTGCCCATAACTCTGGGAGAGGGAGATCGCCGGAGAGTGAGAATCCTCTCATTTGTAGTGTTGGACATTGAGTCGCCTTATAACGCTTTCTTGGGTCGACAGGCCCTACTAGAATTCAGGGCCTATATCGTTCCCTGGTGCCTATTGTTAAAATTCCCGACGAACGCGAGAGTGGGAGTAGTTAGAGGCAACCAAGTCGCCAGAAGAGCTTGCTATATAGCAGAATTGAAATTGTTGCTCAAGGGATTAAATATCGATCCAAAGGATACTTCTCCGCCTGTAAAGGAGAATACAACATAGCAATTAAAGACAGTTCCTAGGGAGCCGCCAAAGGAACTACCCGAGGATATAGATCTCAAAGAGGACGAGGAACCCGGGAGTAGAATGGCGACTCCTAACGAAACAACTGAGGACGTTCCGATCGATGATAATGACCCAGCGAAGGTCTTAAAGATCGGGTCCTAGTTGGACCCTATTCATGCAAAGGAGCTAACCGACTTTCTGAAGGCCAACTTGGATGTGTTTGCCTGGACTCACGCTGATATGTGTGGTATATCTCCGTCAATCATGCGTCATTCGTTGAGTATCAACCTGAAGCATCTACCTGTCAAACAGAAAAGGCGAATGCTAGGCCCGGAGAGGTCGACCGCCTTAAAAGAAGAAGTTGAGAAATTGAGGAGCAACGGATCCATCAGAGACTCGACATACCTGAATTGGATCTCAAACCTGGTTTTGGTAAAGAAGGCCAATGGAAAATGGCGTACCTGCATCGATTTCTTGGATTTAAATAAGGCCTACCCGAAGGACAGTTTTCCACTTCCTAGAATTGACCAATTAGTGGACTCAACGGTAGGCCATGAGCTCCTCTCCTTCATGGATGTCTATTCTGGATATAACCAAATCCCTATGCATGTTCCGGATCAGGAACCCACTAGCTTTATCACAGATTTGGGACTATACTGCTACGTGGTGATGCCCTTCGGCCTAAAGAACGCTGGAGCAACATACCAAAGGCTAGTAAACAGAATGTTTTATAACCAGATTGGGAAGACAATGGAGGTATATGTGGATGACATGCTAGTAAAGTCTAGACAGTCAGTGAATCACACTACTGATCTAGCTGAAATGTTCGATATACTCAGACGCTATGGAATGAAGCTCAACCCTTTGAAGTGTTCGTTTGGAGTTGCTTCTGGGAAGTTTTTGGGCTTTATCGTTAGTTCACACGAAATTGAGATCAATCCAGACCAAATTACAGCAATCCGAAATATTCAGGAACCAAGGAAAATTAAAGATGTGCAAAGCCTCGCCACGAAAGTATCCTCATTGAGTAGACTCATCTCCAAAGCTACAGATAAATGCATCCCATTCTTCGAGCTGATAAAGCAAGGCAAGCGCAACTCTAAATGGACTCCTGATTGTGTGGAAGCATTTCATAACCTATTGGATCATTTGGAAAAGCCCCCGATATTGTCTAAGCCAGTGGATCATGAGGATTTGTTCGTATACTTGGCAGTGTCATCCCACGCCATAAGTTCATCCCTGGTAAGAGAAGAGGATAAAGTTCAGAGATCCGTGTATTACGTAAGCAAAAAGTTAGCGGCTGCAGAGCGAAATTATCCGAAGATAGAAAAGCTTGCATATAGCCTGCTAATCACGTCTAGAAAGCTTCATCACTACTTTCAGGCTCATCCTATTACTGTATACATGGATCATCCGCTGAGACAAGTATTACAGAAACCAGAGGCGTCGGGAAGACTCTTAAAATGGAATGTTGAATTGAGTGAGTTTGACCTGAACTTTCAGCCCCGAAGATCGATAAGGAGGCAAGTACTGGCAGACTTCATAGCAGAATTCACCATCCTAGAAGATGATGAATTGAGTGAAGAAGTCGACACCCCAAAACAACTCCTTGACCCTAATGCATGGAAACTGTACACAGATGGGGCTAGGAATGATAGAAGATCAGGTGCAGGAATTGCACTGGAAACCCCTGAGAAGCGATCAATATACTATGCTTTGAGGTTGGAGTTCCATGCCACTAATAATGATTCGGAATATGAAGCCCTGATTGTCGGGTTCAGGCTTGTAAGGAATTGGGAGTAACGAAGCTGGATATTTTCTGCGATTCGAAGATAGTGGTGAACCAAGTCAACGAAGAGTTTCAGGCTAAAGGGCCGAGACTGGTGTTATATCTAAAGAGATCAAAGGAAATGCTGAGTAGCTTTGAACGCTATAGCGTCACACACATCCCTCGATCGGATAATCAGAGGGCCGATAAGTTAGCCAAAATGGCTAATTCTGACAACCCCGAGGACACAGAGATGGTCCCGGTAGAAACACTTCAGACTCCAAGCATCGATCAGATGGAAATTGATCATGTGCTAGAAACTGAGCCAGAAAGGGAGTCGTGGATGACACCCTTGAAGAATTTCCTCGTAAACGGGATGCTTCCAACCAAGAAGAGTGAGAGGCGTGCCGTTATTCGAAAGGCTTCGCGATATATCATGCAAGGTGAAGATCTACATTGGCAAGGATTCTCGATGCCGCTCCTCCGGTGTATAGCCCATGACGATATAGAAAGAGTATTAAAAGAAGTTCACGAAGGAGAATGCGACGACCACACTGGAGGACAAACACTGGCGAAAAAGATATTACGATACGGGTATTTTTGGCCCACTGTGAACAAGGATGCAGCTAAATATGCTCGACACTGCGACGCATGCCAGAAATTCTCAAAGATCCCTAGGGCACCTCCTAGCCAGTTAAAGACAATGATGAGTCCGTGGCCTTTCGCTGTGTGGGGAATTGATATCATCGGAAGTCTCCCCCTAGCAAAGGGTGGAGCAAAGTTTGCTATAGTGGCCATCGATTAATTTACAAAATGGGTTGAAGCAGAAGCATTGACAACAATTTCGACCAGGAAGGTGATCAACTTCGTCGTGAGAAATATCATATGTCGATTTGGGATCCCGAAAGTTATCATAATTGATAATGGAACCCAATTAGACAGCTCTAAGTTCCGAGATTTTTGCCAAAGATACCATATCGAGAAGAGGTTCATGGCTGTGGCACACCCACAGTCAAATGGAAAGGTAGAAGCGGCAAACAAAGTAATCAAGTCCATTTTGAAGAAGCGACTTAAGCGAGCCAAAGCCATGTGGCTCGATGAGTTATCTTTGTCACTATGGGCCTATAGAACAACTTTCAAATCAGCTACCGGGCATACTCCTTTCTCCCTCGCATTTGGGTCGAAGGCAGTCATCCCGGTGGAACTTATAGTACTGTCCCATAGTGTCACTTATTACGACCCAATGACTAATAATGAGCTGCTTCTCGAATCCCTGGATATGGAAGAAGAAAAAAGAGACGAAGCAGAGCTACGTTCATTGAGGCACAAGCAGCAAGTAGCTCGGTACTACAACAAAAGAGTCCAAGATCGAACCTTTGAACCCGGAGACTTGGTTCTAAAGCGTGTCTTCCCACCCCCAATACATTTGGGCCCGAAGTGGGAAGGACGTTATGCCATCCTACGGAGGCTTGATATTGGATCCTTCAAGCTAACGACCGTGGATGGAATTGAAATCCCCAGAGTGTAGAATGCCCAACATTTGCGGCAATATTTGACGTGAAACTGTCATTCTTATTCTTTTGTTTGTAGGACCATGTAACAAGGCTCGACTTGCCTAGAACTATCCAACTATATGAACAAAAGATTATAAAGTGGACGTAGGTCATGATTCGACTGAACCACTATAAAATATCGTGTGTCATTTACTTTTACCGCACCTTTGCTTATTATATTAGTACTCATGAATTATCGTAAACTATGTAATTACTAACAATATGCAGGGTATCGAGAAGGCGATAAAGTAAACAACACAATCATCAAAGCTCTACTTCTCAAGACCTGAGAAGAAGTATATAGGACAAGGAAACAAATTGTCCATGAGACGTGAAGGTGCACCATGATTTTAGAGACTGTCTCGACTAACACTCTACCCTTGGTATTCGACGGGAGAGTATAAAGGCGCTGGAGACTCGGCACCGCAAAAGAACTCCTACCCCGTTGAAGGATCGGGGAACGAACTAAAAGCTGAGTTCGAACTCTATGCTGGGCGTACGACAGGAGAGTATAAAGGCATTTTAACTAAATGCCGCATAAGGGCTCCTATCCTGCTGCAGGATCGGGAACGAGAATAAAAGTTGAGCCCGACCCCCTCATTTCCGGACATGGGGGGCAACCTAAGTGTGACTCTAATCAATCTTCAATAAGCCCTGGCCAGGCATTATAATGATGATTGATCGGGGGCATATTCATACAACACTTTGCATTTGTGTATACTTCACATTTACTTAGCGCACGAACTTTTCAACGGTTATCATCTATGACTTCAAAGCTAGTTGTGATTATCAACATTACTTATGATTATATTTAATGTCTGTGATTTAGAATGATAAACTTTGCAGATATGATAAATTTGCAGGTATGCGATGATACAAAAGAAACAGATTTTCATTTACTAAGTGCTGATTTACAAAATAAAACTAAGAAAAAGGTGAGGGCCATACTCGCGGCTACATCATAAGGCCAGCGGAAATACTAAAAAGAAAGGCATAGTTAAACTAGCACTACTTGGGCTTCGGGGACGACCTTAGCCTCTTATCCTTCTTTTTCTTCCCCGTCTCCTCCTCCTTGTCAACTCGGCTTTATCATGCTTTTTCCTCTTCTTTTTGTTTGAAGGAGGATCCACTGGAAGGTCAGTAGAATGGCTTGCGAGCTGCGAAGTTATTGACTTAGAGGGGAACTTTATGATTAACCCCGTTTTGGGATCAGCATCGGTGATAGGAGGCACATACAGAGGCTCTTGTTCTTCTATTTTTAAAGCCAGTTGCTTATCCCTCCTCGCCTTCATCTCGGCCAGAGTCTCACTCTCAGGATCTTTGGTTTCTCCCACGATGTCTATCTCCTCCTCTTCATCCTCATGGCTGTCATCAATATCGTCCAAGGCCCCGATAATTTCAGCATGCTTTGGGGCATCCTTGCTGGAAGCCTCAATAGTTTCCTTAGTTATCTCAGTTTCGGGCTACTTTGGATCTTCGGGAGTAACCATAGTGACTGGAGGTACATCAACCTTCTTGGCATCCGCCGGCTTCTCTGTAACCTTCTTGGGTAGCCTGATACCTATATTATGAGAAGCAATAGTTATTAGTTCGGGAGAAAGCATTGTCCCTTCAATGGATTGCTCTGCATAGCAACGACAAGTTATAATAGCTTTGACAAACTGTGGAGAAAATGTGGAGATACCTTACATTGATCCTTCGGCCGAAGCCACAGTAGAGGCTCCAATGACAGAAGGGACTGGAATTTCGGAGATCAAGGGATCGTCGGGATTGTATTCCTCGACTTCAGAAGTTTTAAGCTCCGGTGCTGAGCTGGATCCCTCATCGATTTTGGTTTTGCCCTTGAGATCGGTTTTTTCTTTATCCATGACCTCTCGAATCATATTTCTACCTTCTTCCAAGGCCTCAGGCTCTCCACCCTTAAGGAAAGTTTCCATAAGTTTGCTTTCGTTGATCTCATTATCCCCGAACCGCTACTTCTCTCGATCGACTATCATATCCCAGACATTAGCCAGAGTGATGTTATAATCTTGGATCCAGGAGATGTCTCAGGTTCCGATAACCTGAGAAAAAAAGTCCATAAGCAGCTCCTCAAACCCTCCTATTTCTTTCTCGGCTGTAGCAAGATTAGCAGTAGCAGCGGAGGCAGACTCAAGAGAAGTATCGGCATTACTCTCTGCAAGAGCTACTCGCTCCTCGGCATGAGCGAGCCTGTCGTTTAAGCTCGTCTTCTCCTTTTCCCATGCAGTCGTCTCTATATAGCGAATCGATCTTGTGCAGCCTTCAATTCAGCATTAGCAAGTTTTAGGTCCTCTACCTCCTTCCTCAAGGCCACACACTCTTGACTATTTGAATCAAGTTCGAGATGGAAGCACATCTGGGCATTTTCTAGCTCAGTCTTAAAGTTGTTAGCATCCCGCTGAGCTATCGCAAGAAGGGCTTGTGTATCCTCAAGATCTTTTATTGCTTTATTCCTGGCCCTGGTATCATTATCAATTTTTACCCTCGCCCTAGCCGCATCCGTCTCTAAGGTATGATCACATCTGAAAGATTCCTAGCATGTTTTTTCATCACCCTATACTGCTTGGATACGTGGGTGACGCGTCCCACAACTTCGTCATCCCAATTCTCAGGAACCGGCTCTACGTATGGGACAAAGACCATCCTCTCAAAATAGAGTTCAGGAATTTGCTTCCGCAAGCGCTTTAGTTTTGCCTTAGTGTCAGGAGCCAAGGCCACTTCTTGCGTAGTAGAGGACTCTAACTGTCGTTGACCCGAAGAAACGAAAGTTGTTTCTCCTGCTCTTTTCCTTTGCTCAGTTCTTTCTGTTTGCCCTTGGGATCATGGGGCTTTTTAGAAGGTTTGCCGTGGGGAGGTAAGCCTTTTGGAGGAGTTGGAGCCTTAGGAATTTCTTTGCCTCCAGCATGTAGTCTTTGGCGACTGTGGGACTTCCCAAGATCCTTCTTAGAAGCAGAGAGGGAGCACGGAGACTGAGGTTGATAGGAATCAGAACCTCTTTGACTATCCCTCCCAAGACTACCGCTGTAGTCATGCTCGGATATGGAAGAAAGCCTGGGAGCATTCTCGCGAAGAGCGCGGTAAGAATAAGAATGACGAAGAGACATATTTCCTGCAAAGAATAGTAAACGGAAATCAAGATAACGAATATGATTAATGTAAAAGTGTCATGATAAGTGGTGCATCTGGTGTATGTGTGTGTCCGCATAATCCCCCTAACAGACCAGGGCCCGAAGCTTGGCTTGTCTGTGCAGTCTCTTTATCTTTTGCAGGGGAGGTATCCCCCTCAGAGGTAGGAAAGAATGGCTCCCCTCCAAAATCTCCGGAAGTGTAGAGGTCATCCAGCAAGGGATTCTTTTCTAAACCCTCATGTATTTGCTCATCTGTTAACGAGGGTTCGAGTGGTGGTGGAGTCTTAGCGAGAGATTGTCCCTTAGAGGAAGGGTTATTTTCCGGCTCACTGACCCGAGTATCACCCTCTTTATACATATTTAAATCCTCATCATCTTGATCGGTCAGAGGTGAAGGACTTTTAGGAATTTCAACAATTTTTGCGGCTTCTGTGGACCCTTCTCCCCTAGCCGGGGGCATGCTGCTAGACTCCCCAGCAGCAGGGGACACATACTTATAAGGCTTACCACCTAAGCCAAGCCCAAACCTCATATCCAAAAGGCGGTGCTTGTGAAAATTCTCGTCGGTGATACATCTCTTGATTTTTAAGAAATCGGATGTGCTTTTGAGAAGGCGGGACAGTCGATCATCATATACCGAGCCTTCTGTTTTTGGGAAAATATGATCTGCACAGAGAAAAGAAACATGTTAGCGCTTTGATTATGTAATTAGGTCATGCATCTAGAGACCAAAGGCTTACTTGACTTTAGCCACTTCCTCGCACACCCGGCCTGGTGTTTTATGTAGAACCAATCAGCTTTGGGATCCTCTACGTTGCTGTGACCCTCCGATAAAACCTTCCTGTTGGCCACCGATACTAAGAAAGTGAAGTTTGGAGTCACTGTGGAATGGTGTTTGAAGAGATAATAGAATTTTAAGTCCCTGAAGGTGAGAACGGTCTGTAGAATCTCCGCATACGCAGCACATAGAGTGTATAAAGCCGCGTACGCATTTGGATGAAGTTCCATAGGGGCAATGCGTAATCGTCTTAAGGTCTCAACAACGATTGGTGGAAATGGAGGAATAGCGCCTACCCAGCACATTAGCCTACTAACGGTCATGTACCCTGGTGGGGCAGAATGAGGTCTATCCTCACTTTCTGGAGTCTTAACATCGTCCCAAGGGATACCGTGTCTCAAACTTATTTTCTTAAGCTTTATGTCATCTAATTTGGAAACTAGAGAATCAGTGAGCTTCGTTTTCTCAACTTCCTCAACACCAGGAATTTCATCAGGAGCTCGGTCATCTTTTTCTTCCTCCTCCTCAAGCGATGTACTCTCAGAAGAATTCGATTCTGTATCTTTCTCAAGTTCGGAGCCATAATTACTCCAATCTGAGCCTGACGAAAGCACGTCAGGATTGTGGAATTTCGAAGACTACGGGTCTGCTCTCACTTCAGATATTCTTGAAGAACATCTATCTGATATAGTTGTTTGGCAAGTAAACACGAAGGATTAGGATGCAATTACCCGTGAACCCTGTGCGTGTGCAAGTACTGGTGTGTGCAAGTGTGCATAATACGAAAAAATAAAATCACAAAGTGAACTTGATAAGCGTAATAAATATGTTGTAAAGTAATGCTTTTGTTCAATCCGGAAAGTTCATCTTGAAGGATCTAACCTAACTGACCATTGATATATATTGCACAGTGTTCTTTAGCTAATATATTCATGGGATCGTTAATAAAGTTGGTTCGTTGAAGTCTTGGCGATCGGGTCGCAGTACAGATGCCAGTGCTAGGGACAGGGTTCAGATCGTGGGTGTCGGATCGCTGACAATCTACGCTAGTGAGGGAGCATCGACTCGTGAACTATGTTATGGATCATGGAACGATCCGGTTCGTGACAATTCCCCTTTACTCGAATGGCTTGTGGAAAGGACCCCCGATCCATTCCACTCCATGACTCCACGAGCCAGTACTCCCTCAATGATTCACGACCCGATCTGCTGTTCCTATTGACACCAACTCCATCTCACTTTCCTCCATCCCACTGTCACCACGACCCGAGTGGTAACCTCTTCCACGAGACGCCATGCTCTTCTACATCTTCTTCCTCATCGTTTCCCTCCTCTCCATTCATAAATACACGAACCCATTACCACTGTCGCCAAACCCAAAGCTCTCATCATCGCTATCACCATATTAATGAAAATTTAACGGAAATAAAGAGGCGCGGAAAAGAAACCAAACAAAATGGGAAGTAAGCCTAACGCCGTTACCTTTTAATTATAAGAAAATCTTGGTTTTTGGAAAGCTAAATTAGGGTTTTTGCGATAAAATTGGCGGTGGCTGCAACGACAGAGAAAAGAAAGAGAAGGAAGAAGGAGGCGGTTAGCTTATATAGATAGTTTGATGACCGTTCGTCTCCCCAAGTTTGTCCTATTCGGACCCGTGAAAATACTTGGACCACGAAGGCTCACGGAGGCCCATCGCAGTACAGCGAACGACCCACTCGAACATGGACTCGTTGTGACCATCCCGATCATGCCATATCGCAACAACCCTAGTTTTAAAAAAAAAGGAAGAAAAGAGAAAACTTACTTGACGGGTCGATGGTGATGTCTTCTGAAATCCAAGAGATGAAAATTACCCGATGAACAACGAAATGACTGATGATTCAGTCTAGTATTTATACCAGTCAAAGGACGCGACTTCGTGAAGCAGTACGACGTTTCAGACAAACACGACTTTTGATTCACATCGTTTCATGTAAAAATAGCTCAGTAATTTCGAACCATGTTCCATATCCGATAAAACATACTTCGAGGGGGCAAAATGTTGGCTAGCTTTTGGATCAAGCCACCAAGACTCATACACAAAGACAGTATGGAACCTCACTCACCAAGCCATTGGAGACCCGACCGCGATCACCCCATCTTCAACGGCTCGTGATGCTGATACCACGACCACCGATCGTGACCACTTATAGCGACCCAATCCGCCCACTCCAGTGCTCCACGATCTGCTCCTCACGACCAAAGAATGAAAGTGAGAACATGGTCTATCACGACCTGAAAGGCCCGGATCTCACGACATCTGTCCACAATGGTCATTTTGACCATTTCTACATCCGCTCACGAACCAGTCCGAGATCCTCGGGATTTGTGCCACGTATGACCACGATCCGCCTGCAAATATCACATATAAATAGCCTATCACTTGGCATTTTTCAGGATCTTTTGGAAGTTTTGAGTGTTGTTTCCACCATTGTTGCTGTTCTATTATTTCTTATCAGTCTTAGCTCGAAATTATTGAGTGAATCATCATTGTAAAAGTGAGATTGAGAGAGAAATCATTGATTGTACTTGAATCTTACATATAATCATAGACATAAAGTGGACGTAGGCTCGTTAACGCCGAACCACTATAAATCTTGTGTGTTTTATGTGCTTTTTCACATTTCTAGATATAGCATCTCTGCATATTCAAATAATTTGGGTGTTAGAGCCACTTTTCGATCTGACAAAAAAAAAATTGAATTGTTTATAGTAATGAAATTTAGCTTATTACTGCGATAATAACTTGCATTGATCGCAAATAAAATTACGATTTAGTTATTTCGATAAAGGTTGAAAGTTGGAATTGATATTAATATATTTAATGAAATTGATTGGTGTGATTAATAATTGAAATAGAACTTGAAATGTAAATAATGAAAAATTAAATTAACAATTAACGATAGTTGATTTATAAGTTATATTAATTTATTTGTATTGATTTGAATGACACTGAGTATCATTGTCGATTTAAACGGTCAAAAATCTCGGATGTTACATTTGGTATCAGAGCTTTGGTTTAGCGAAAACCTTGGCTCTATTGGGATTAACTCATTACAGATGGGGTAGTAATACCCTAGAATGAGTTCAAGTATATACGAGAGAGCGTACTTGTAATTTTGATATAAAGTGATTTTGTATTGTGTTGGTTTGTTCCGTTGAGTATTTATGAATTCTGGTCGGTGCTTGGGACGCCAAGGCATCGATAGGGATTCCTAAACACTCGAATAGAGCTTACAGAAATAATATTATTTTGAATTATATTTTTCTATATATAAAGAATTATTTGAAAATATATGGATTTTGATTTTTGTTGATGATAATATTAAATTTTCATCATTTATCATTCGAGTGATCAATAGTTAAAACTATTGGTTGTTGAATGATTTGAAGAAAATGAAATATTGAAAATTAATTGGTAATGAAATAAGAATAAGTTAAATATGAATTTGAGAATTTAACTTCGGGTGGTTTTATAATATTGATTTGTAAATGGCTTGAAATAATATATTTATATTTTAAAAGTTGTTTCATATAGAAATTGTTTTCAAATGAATTTTTGAACTATGTGTATACTCCCCTCTTGCCTTTGGAAATAATTTCTGTGATGAGTGCACGCATCATCGACGCTCATTTTCAAGAGCTTAAGTGGGGAGACCACTTAGAAGTTTTACCCTATTTGAGAAATTGAAATTCATTTAAATCGTTTATAATATGGTTTATGTAAAGATATAACAAATAAAATATTTTGAAATTTGATTTGGAAATGAACCCGAAGTTGAATTACTAAGTTCTCAAGTAATGAATGATTTTAAAACTAAGGAAACGAATCAAACTTGAAATTGTTAAACTTTTGAACTGTGGAATAAGGAAATGAGCATAAAAGATAAATAAACTGAATAAGAAATCCTTTTAAATTTATAATTTTTGATTTGAAATAACTTGGAGACTATTGAACTTGTATAATAATCAATCTTCTTCCATAGCATATACAACTTACTATATATATAATAAGTTAAAATGTTATAGGAGCAGTGAAACACCCCACCTCCGTTAAGGTCACTCGCAAGGGGAATGCATTAACTTTGGTGAAGCATTTTAGGTGAAAGGCACAGATAATTTACAAGACAGACATATAAGCAGTGGAAAACTGAAATCATTTCATAAATAGCGTGGTTCAGTCAAAACATTACAAGCATCGTCTCAAAACCCAACTTCTAAATTATAACAATAAAACATCTGTCTTGATTTAAAACTCCAAGTACATAAGGAAGCATAAAACAGTAGTAAAGCAGCATAAATCCCCAATAAAAGTGTAACCACGGCCATAGAAAAAGAAAAGTGAATCCCAACAATACATCTACTCTCTTCAAGCTGGAAAAGGTTAGCACTAAGCTGAAGTATTTCCTCCCTGAGGACCGGGGGGGCTGAAGAAAAGAAGGCGAAAGAAAACGGGTCAGACATAAGCCTGGTAAGTCCAGTGATTATTCAGCATGTAAACAAGTAAAAGGATCATGACATGAATAAACTGAACATAGGACAATACCATAACAATTAGATAACATAAGATAAGGCAAGATAAACTGAATATACTATAGCACTCATTTCCATTTCTCTACACCTACTAACGAATGTTTCTACTACCATCATGTGTTCATAAAAAAGTGATCCCTTTTCCGATCGGCTTCTACTCGCATACATTTATTACTTGTGTCATTCGGCCCCGCTTGATTGTAGATACCTGTGCTGGTGCCGCCATTGGGTGTATCAATTCCTATGGTGCTAACCAGACACAAAATCAAGATGCACAGTGTATACTACTGATGCCCAGTGACTGCTTTTTCCACTCCGGAGTACGTGCATGCCCATACTCCGCCGAAACCTACACTGCTGCACCACCCACCGCTATTTTGACCGCTTATAATCAACCCAGTAATCGTGCCCCACCCTGCCTAGTTCAAGGTACCGTGATACATCTATGTGGGTTACTGCTGAAATGGGTCCCTGTTACTAAGGTTTCCTAATCAACATGTTATAACGGTTAAGTATTCTCAAATTAACCTAACCCCATCCATCTGTTTAATTAACATGTGGTACTGGTTAAGTGTTGCCTTAATTAACTTAACCCTACCATTCTTAGCCTGTCCGTCCCTTAGCTTTAATTCATTCATTAAAGCACCGACCTCTCACACTAGATCTATATTGTTGTGGTCGCTGGATGTGTCGGACGGTTCCGGGCAGTCTTACACCGCAACTCAATCTAACCTTGGGTTTTTGGGCTTAATGCGCTAACTTCTCACATTAGATCTATATTGTTGCGGTTGCTGGATGTGCCGGGCGGTTCCGGGCAGTCTTACACCGCAACTCAATCTAACTTCGGGTTAGACATGATCATCTTTATCCAATTTACATATTTGTCATATGTCCAAGTTTAGGAATTTTTCTGTCAATATCCCCAAGTGTAGTCAGTACAAGTTTTATGCCACATTCACTTGTCATGCCCAAAATTTACTCAATTAAATTATACCCAATTTTTCCCCGCATTATAATCGCACGTACAACGAGATTCAATCTAAGTTCCGAATGAACCTAGTATTCATAAAAGAAAATAAAAAGGGGAAAAATAGAGAAGGAGAATAAGAATTGACATAAGAAAAAATAGGCATGTAAAGGTGTATCCAATTCAAGAATCATGTTTCCAATAGGCATGTTGTACATTAACAATAAGTGTGGGCATGCTAAGCAATTTACACCATAGGTATAAAGATTAGATAGAATTGGACTTAAGAGAATCACTAATTTTGATGTACAACATGATAAGTTCCATTATATCGATCACAATAGTCTCATAGGCATAGGATGTACAACATGATAGGTTCCATCATATCAATCACAACAGTTTCATAGGCATGATAGGTTCCATTATGTCAATTACAACAGTCTCATAGGCATGATAGGTTTTATTATATCAATCACAACAGTCTCATAGGCATGATAGGTGTAACACCCCACATCCGTTAAGGTCACTCACAAAGGGAATGCCTTAACTTCAATGGAGCATTGTGGGTACTGGAACAGAAATATTACAAGACAGACATATATAAAACAGCGGAAAGTAAAGTGGAAGTACTTCAAATCATTTATTAAATTTAAGTGTTTACAAGAAAATCCCATCAACTTCCAATACCCAATTACATAGTTAAAATATCTGTCTTGCTCAAAAACAAAGAAGCATAAAAACAAACTGTAGTATTCCCCAATAAAGCAAAGCAAGCCATAGCCAAGAGAAATCCAAGCCATACATGAAAGAGCCTTGGAGCTTGGTAAGATCCGAACTCGGCTGTATTCCCACCCTGTGAACCTGGAGGGGGGGGAACGGAAGAAAAAGAGGCAAAACAAAACGAGTCAGTCATAAAGACTGAGCAAGTCCTAGTGACTTCCAGCACAAAAATAGGTAAAGATAATATGGCATGAGTAAACTGAAAGTAAACATAAGCATGATGACAAGATAAGCAACAAGCAAGATAACTAAGGATAACATGATGTGATTTTTGTCAAGTAACATCGCAAGGTTCCCATTCAAGATAAACTAAGTATAATTTCGTAAGATTCCTATCAAGCATATCATGATTCCTCTGCTTCGCCATTAAAAGATTTCTGTGATATCTATTTGCACTGCACCACCTAACTAGCATCTTCACAAGTGTCTTACAAGGAATGATCTATATTCTTACTAGTACTCCAACTAGTGTCCTAAACAAGGATCCTTACCCCCTACTAGTGTCCCAACTAGTAGCCCGTGTTATATAATAAGGTGATCCCACCCACTACTTAGAAATCATAATACTAGTCTTATGTACCCCTAGCTGACTACATAGGTACCGCCTGCCCCTATCTCCACTAGGTGTACCCACCAATCCCCATGCGATCGGCTCCCTAACTCGTAGATACCCGTGCTGGCCCCACAGTGGGGTGTATCATTCCCCAAAGTGGCAACCCGATACAACGGAGATGCACGACTTATACCTACACGATGCAACAACGTCTTACCTACCAGCCCGGGTCCACACACGCATATGAAACCCGTTGGACTTGCGTTGCCACCGCTAACCCGTTTGGCCTCTTATAGTCAAGCCCAGTATGCGTGTCCCGTCCTCGACTTGGGTCGAGCCCACAAAGATACGTTTGGGTTACTGGTTGAAATGGGCCCCCTTTCCTCGACACAAGCTTCCCACCTATGCTTGGTCCCCTCTAGTAATTCTTACTTAACCCCTTCTTATTCATGTCCACTTACATGCTTAAATTTTGGTTAAGTATACACTAGTTATGTCTTACATGTTACCCATGTCCTCCACTTAACCCCTACATCATCCTCATGTCTTAATACATGCTTTATCTTGGTTAAGTGCTTATAGGTTATATTTTACATGTCATTCATATTACCCCCAACGTCTGGGTTTAACCAAGCGCCTTGGCTTTATCTGCCATTAGACCCTATGTCTATCCATTAATTATGCGCTTGTGCTACCTCATCAGTCTTATCATTTAACTTGGTTATTTCCATTCATACCACCCTTCAACTTTGCTTATTAATTCAATTCTTAACTTGCACTATATTAAGTCCATTAATAAGCCCACAACATGTTATTCCTATGATTCATACATTAACCCCCGTTATGGTACAATGACATGTTCTTATTCAATCTTTACAACCAAGTACCCCTTAACTTACAAACACACTGGAGAGAGTGAATAATTCCCTAAATACCAACCCCGAAGACCGGAATCAACATCAGATTGGTACTCAGAGTATTATCCAACCTAACCAATGTTTTGTTCCTTCTTATAATATAACTTATGTTGCCTTCAATTGTAAATTCATTCTTGTCTTTACGTATTTCTTAATCTACAATGAAGCACATCTTTCCTTATTACGTAAGTTATCTCGTCTTATCTATTGTTCCGCCTAACTTACTTTATTCCATAAGTTATCATTCCCACCTAGGCATTAATTAAGATTTACTTAACTCAACCATTCATGTCATAACAGTTAAGTGTCATTAGCCTGGTCATATTACTTAACCCACCCATTCATACCATATTGGTTAAGTGTCATTAGCCTAATCATATTACTTAACCCACCCACTCATACCATATTGGTTAAGTGTCATTAGCCTAATCATATTACTTAACCCACCCACTCATACCATATTGGTTAAGTGTCATTAGCCTAATCATATTACTTAACCCACCCACTCATACCATATTGGTTAAGTGTTCTTAGTTTACTTAACCCTACCCACTGGTCTAATTACCATGTTATGTTGGTTAAGTTTTACTATTCGTATTTCCACATGTCACCCACTTAACCCCCATGTCCCACCACATGTTTATCTGGTTAAGTATTTCTTAATTCATTAAGGCCGTAACCCTATAAAGACCTCTCACATTAGACTGACATTTATGGCAGCTTGATTTGCCGGGCGGGTCCGGGCAGTCTTACACCATAAAAGAGTCTAACCTCGTGTCTTTACAACTGTTACGCTTTTAATTTGGGCCTAGGACCTCTCACATTGGGCTACCATTTGTGACTACTGGATTCGCCGGGCGGGTCCGGGCAGTTTTACGTCACAAATGAGTCCAACCTCGTGTCCTAAGCATTGATTATCACTTATAATCTTTTACCCCAGTCTTAATAATTTCCCTATTCAAATTATTAATTAATTCCTAATTTAACGATGTCCATAATTGACTCTATTATGTTTATCAATTAATGGTATGCAAAATCATACCAATTTTACCACAATTTATCTTATGCCATTAAAGGCAACTTATCTCAATTTATATTTATCCCTCCTTTAAGGCTATTACATGCCAACTACCCAAAACCTATTTAGGCGTGTTCATGTTAGCCCCTTTTCAAGACATAAATTATCATATGTGTTTCAACTACAAACCTCACATAACTAACATATGCCCAAGTTCTAGACTACATGTCCGTTTTACATATGCCTAATTCATACCAAATTTACATACATTCAGTTCATGCCATTTTATATGTATGCCAAATTTATGCCAATTTACACCTATCAAGTTCTAGCCAAATTACATATGCCAATCCCAATTCTTGCAATTACCATTTTAATGGCAATACCCAATTATCAAATTTCATATTAATGGCAATAATACCCATACATCCAATTTTCATGTTATGCCATCAATTCCACCAATCACATATATCCAATAGGTAATATTCCCATACTTTTCCCCGTATTCAATCGTACGCAAAATCGTGGTTTAAGCCTAGATCCGAAATTGATCTAGGTTCATCAAAAGAAAATAAATAGGGGAAAGGTAGAATATTGCAATAAAACAAGATCAGAGAGAAAACAACATAAATCATCATGATAGGCATAAAGATTAGATCTTGATAATAATATCAACATGAATCCAAGAAACTGATTTACAACGGCTGAATAGAGCATGAACTAGACATAAGAATGGAGATGAACAAGTCTCAAAACTCAAGGTTCAAAGGTAAACAGGAATAGATCTGAATTGATAAACATGCTTATATCCAATTACACTTTATTCCATAACCATATTAAAATTAAGTATTTTAATCTAAAAAGTAACTAGAACTTACTCAGTCTTTATGACTGACCCGTTTTGTTTTGCCTCTTTTTCTTCCGTTCCCCCCCCCCAGGTTCACAGGGTGGGAATACAGCTGAGTTTGGATCTTACCAAGCTCCAAGGATCTTTCATGTATGGCTTGGATTTCTCTTGGCTATGGCTTGCTTTGCTTTATTGGGGAATACTACAGTTTGTTTTTATGCTTCTTTGTTTTTAAGCAAGACAGATATTTTAACTATGTAATTGGGTATTGGAAGTTGATGGGCTTTTCTTGTAAACACTTATATTTAATAAATGATTTGAAGTACTTCCACTTTACTTTCCGCTGTTTTATATATGTCTGTCTTGTAATATTTCTGTTCCAGTACCCATAATGCTCCATTGAAGTTAAGGCATTCCCTTTGTGAGTGACCTTAACGGATGTGGGGTGTTACATGTAACACCCCGTAATTCAGATAATATTAATATTCACAAATTAAAGAATAACTAATCCCAGACTTGAGAATTGTGGGAAACGGGTTGCGCCATTGTGTTCGTCTCGGAATTCTAGTTGAAATAGAGTCCGAGTTTGCGTGATTTGGACTTCGTATGAAGAAGTTATAGCCATCGGAAGTTTCTGAAAATTTAAAACAGCTAGCAGGAAATTTAAAATTCAAAATTCGAAGTCAAACAGGCTAGGCGGGAAATTTCCCGCCCAGTGCCCCAGGTCGACGGGGGAGTCGACTGGGCAGTCGACACCCCAGGGGGAGTCGACTGGGAAGTCGACACCCCAGGGACCAGGTCGACTGCGCAGTCGACCTGGGTGTCGACCTGGTCTGGCGGCTATGGTTTCTGGCTGACCTGTTTTTAATGGGCTAATGACCCATTAGGGTTTCTGACCTAATCTGGTTGGCTAGGATTAATTCTGAGATAATCTGACGGTTTAAAATAAACCCTAACTCTATAAATTCCTAGGTAGTCTCTCACCCTAATTCATAAGAAAAATAGAATAGTTACCGTCATACCGTCGCCATGGAAATCAATGGAGCCGCCGCCAACTAAAAGGAAGAAAAGCTAATTCAATTCTAATTCTCTCAACCCTAAAGCAAAGAAAAACTCTCTCTTTTCTTCTCTAAATTGTGAGTACGATGATCTTAACAAGATTATTATTATTTTAATTAGATTGAGTTATGAATGGATTATGAGTAGATGATGTGAATTATCATATATGTTGTTGTAAACCCTTTTTGCTATCATGTATGTTGTAAATCCAATGTTATGTGATGATGATATCTTATATGTTGTAAATCACGCTATGGTGATGTTATGTATGTTGAAAGTTTATATGCTAAGTTGTGATAAATCATACATGTTAAAAAGGCCGTGATGTTACCATCTATGCTAGTTAGTTCATATTAATTAAATCATCATGTTTGGGCTATGTTGATCTATATGACAAGTTACATATGCAAGTTAGATTGATTAGAAAAGCTATGAACATATGCCATGACATCTATTAGGACATCTAGAATTATGCTATGATATATGTGATATCCTATGCTAGTTCACACCATCATTATGTTGCCTAAAAACCCCATATGTAAGTTTATGTATAGATTTGGGCTATGATCATATCATGTAAATTGTGACCTTTAACAAGTTGACCCCTTTAGATCCTTAACATGTGTAGTTTATGCAAGTTTCACCCTATTATGATTAGATTCAGTTTAATTGTCCATATGTTGTGATAATTTATTTTTGTACTATAAGTTAGACTATTCGAGTCTAACGTATATTCTGCGTTGAATAAGCGAACGTATAAACGTGGGTAGGGGTAATATTAAGGATTTAATAATAAGAAGTTGGGGTGCAATTGTTATGATTTTGCATGCCATAAATGGATGGCCATAATTGAGTCAATTATGGACATCATTAAAAGTTGACTTAATTAATAATTTGAATAGGGAATTATTAAAACTGGGGTAAAAGATTTTAAGTGTTAATCAATGCTTAGGACACGAGGTTGGACTCGTTTGTGACGTAAACCTGCCCGGACCCGCCCGGCAAATCCAGTGGTCACAAATGTCAGCCCAATGTGAGAGGTCCTAGGCCTAACTAAAGCATAACCGTTGTAAAGACACGAGGTTAGACTCTTTTATGGTGTAAGACTGCCCGGACCCGCCCGACAAATCCAACTGCCATAAATGCCAGTCTAATGTGAGAGGTCTTTATGAGGTTATGGCCTGAATGAATTAAGAAATATTTAACCAGATAAACATGTAAAGTGGGACATGGGGGGTTAAGTAGGTGCCTTGGGTGGCACGAGGAATCTAGGGGGTGCCCTTAGTGGCATGTGAAATACGATTAGTAAGACATAACCAAACACACATGTAAATGAACATGACTAAGAGGGTTAAGTGGGATATACTAGTGACAAGCTTAGGTGGGTAGCTTGTGGGGGCCCATTTCGACCAGTATCCCAAACGTATCTTTGTGGTCTCGACCCAAGTCGAGGACGGGACATGCATGCTGGATTTGACTATAAGAGGCCAAAACGGGGAGTGGTGGCAACGCAAGTCCAACGGGTTTCATATGCGTGTGTGGACCCGGGCTGGTAGATAAGACGTTGTTGCATCGTGTAGGTATAAGCCGTGCATTCTCAAGTTGTATCGGGTTGCCACTTTAGGGGAATGATACGCCCCACTGTGGGGCCAGCACGGGTATCTACGAGTAGGGAGCCGATCGAAAGTGGGTAGTGGGGTACACCTAGTGGAGATAGGGGCAGACGGCACCTATGTAGACAGCTAGGGGTACGCAAGGCTATTTATAAAGTTTCTGTGTGAAGCAAGTGGGATCAACCTTTAGGGTGACTGGTGCGGTGCAGTGTAGTAATGTGCGGTGCAGTGTAGTAATGTGCGGTGTAGTGTAGCAATCATTCGTTAGTAATTAGGTGTGCCTTTGACGTTATCTTTCACGTTATCATTATCTGCTCATTCCATACCTAATAGTTCATAGACGTTTACTTGTCTTCCAGCTTATGCCTTAGTCTAGTTATTTTGATAATAGTATTGTTAGAATTATCATACTCGCCAGACTTTATGTCTGACCCCCTCCATTCCTATCCTTTTTCCCCCTCCAGGTCCTCAGGTTGGGCCCAGCTCTAGTGGAGTTTGATTGAATTGCTTCATCTCTCTTGGAAAGCTTGGACCGTTGAAGTAAAATCCATCTTGTTATCTTTTTAATGGCTATTTATGTAATGGGATTATGTATTTTGTTTTTATGAAGATGGATATTGTACTTGGTTTTATGATGTAAAAACACGTTTAATTTCCACTGCAATAAAATGAAGTTTTAGATTTCTGAGTACTATTTATTATCTATCTTGTTGTAATTTTTCTGTTCTATATTCACTTATAACCTCCATGGAAGTTAATGCATTCCCTTTGTGAGTGACATTAATGGACGTGGGGTGTTACATTACATTTGGTATCAGAGCCTATACCCAGCCGGAATTGTGTGTGTAATGCTGTGGATGTCGGTCGGTGTGGTACTGATGCGGATTACATGCACAACGCCTAAGCGGTGAGTGATATGAGCCAACAAGGACGTTGGGATCTTTAAGGGGGGTAGTCTGTAACACCCCTCTCGAAAAGCTAACACAAAGATCTTTTGGCACAGTGGTTAGTGCGTGGTGTTTCTTTCCGAGAGGTCGGGGGTTCGAATCCCGTAGTTGTCACAATAGGTTTCATTATGTCAATCACAACAGTCTCATAGGCATAGGCAATTCAGATTTGACAAAAGGATAAGCATGAATCAGAATTAGGCATAGTTCTAGATCCGATTATTACAGTCATGATTTTTATTAGGTGTTCAAATCTGAATAATAACTGAACTTACAGAAAAAGAACGGATCTTGTATTCTGGGATCTGATTTCTGAATTTGTTAAGCTTAACCCTTGATGTAGACGTTTGATTCTCTAGTTTGGATTTGGTTTGGAGCTTTCTAACTTGATTTCTAGTTTAGAGAAGATGGAGGCTAGATTAGCTTAGACATGGACAACATGACGGCTTCATAGAATAGGGTTATGAGGTCTAGGGTTGAGGTTTGGGGTGATTATATAGAAGTGTAGGATTAATATGGGCCTTTAGATCAACCTAGGAGTCATCAAAGCCATCCAAGCCCAAGAGAGCCAACCAGAACATGACACATATGCCCTAACACCTCATAAAATCATCACTGTCCAGATCAGTTCGTAGGTGTCGACCCTACAGGGGGGGTCGACACCTATGTCGACACCCCTTGGGTGGTCGACACTCTGAGCGAGAAATTTCCCACTCAGCTGTTTTCTGATGTTTTGAAATTCGAATCTGCTTTAATTATTTAATTATTATTTTAACTTAATTTCTGCTTAAACTTGAAAACTTCTAACCTTCATAACTTCTTCATACGGAGTCTGATTCACGCCAACTCGAACTCTATCTCAAGCAGAATTTCGAGACGAACGAAATGGCGTAACCCGTTTCCCTTAATTCCTCTTCTAAAAATTAAGTGTTCTTAATTTTGTTATTTTAATATTCATGGAAAATACGGGGTGTTACATTCTCCCCTCCTTAAAGGATTTCTTCCCCGAAATCTCTAAGTTAAGAAGAATGTATCCTAACATCCAACATCCATCTACTCAACCATCAATCACAGGCATCAATTGTCCTTAAAAAAAGATTTCTAATGCTTTCATGATTATATGCATAGTGTGTGTATATGTCCTTATCTAATGCAAAATCAGGCGGTCTACTGATTCAGTTGACCTCCTTGATGCGAATCATGTCGGTGCTATGAGTCCATCATGTATGCAATTATTCCTAATCGTATTTTGTAACTTTCTACATGAGTGCACAATCATTCATACAAATGCAATGTCCACATGATAACACATCAAGTTTCAATCCATATATAAATACATATATGCATATGCAATATGAAAGTGACTGAGCCGATATAGAACCTAGTGTGTGTGTGTGTGTGTATATGCATCCACGAGCAACCACTAGCAACCACTTGCAACCATCAATCATAACATGTTTTCAAATACATGTTTACTTTCATTGGTTTCTACCTAAGGATCAAGAATAGGACTGAGGAGATATACTTAAGAGATAGATACAAGCATGCATAAACTAATGGAAAAAGAGATCAAGGATATACCCTCAAAAAGAAAAGGGTAGGATGCGCGTATCTTGTCTTCAGTCTCCCAAGTCGCATCTCCTTCAGCGTCACTCCACTGTACTTTAATTAGCTTGACCTCACGATTGCGTAGCTTTTTAACTTCTGCATCCAAGATATGAGTTGGAACTCTTCTCACCGTCGCTTCTCGCTCCACTTCTACTTCCTCTAGTATGCTCGACTCCACAACTTCCGCAGACTCAGGTAAGCACTTCCGTAGATGAGAGACATGTAAAAAATTATGAAATCCAGCCAAATTTTCGGGTAGCTCTACTTTATAAGCCATCTTCCCAATCCTCTCAATGATAGGAAATGGCCCTACAAATCTTGGTGCCAATTTTGTTACGGACCCAAAGCGAATGACATTCTTCAAAGGAGATACTTTAAGAAAAACTCTGTCTCCAACCTCAAACTCAAAGTCGGTCCTTCTTTTATCAGTGTAGGACTTTTGTCTATCTTGTGCGGTCTTCATTCGTCTTCGTATCAAGTTCACCTTCTCTAAAGTTTCTGTGATCTTGTTAGGCCTAAGTACGAGCTTGTTTGTAGACTCCCACCAACAAGTTGGTGATCGGCATGGTCTTCCATATAAAGCCAGAAAGGGTGCCTTGCCTATGGTGGCTTAGTGGCTACTGTTGTAGGCGAACTCCACCAAAGGAAGATGGTCCTCCCATGTTCCTCCAAAATCAAGAATGCACAATCTCAAAAGATCTTTTAATACTTTGTTCACCCTTTCCGTCTGACCATTGGTTTGAGGGTGATAGGCAGTGCTTAAGCATAGCTGTGTGCCTACAGCCTCTTGCAAACTCTTCCAAAACTCGCTCGAAAAGATAGGATCTCGATCACTTATTATGCTAAAGGGTATTCCATGCAGTCGAACCACCTCTTTAAGATAAATGGATGCTAACGATGAGGCAGTCCTCCTACTCTTAACCGGTATAAAGTGAGCGCTTTTAGTGAGCCTGTCCACTATTACCCAAATACTGGTATTGCCCCTTCTTGACCTAGGCAACCCATCAATAAAGTCCATCGAAATGCTATCCCATTTCCACTGTGGGACCTCTAGAGGATGAAGCAGACCACCAGGCTTCTTCTACTCTGCCTTGACTTGCTAGCATATCAAGCATTTAGAGACAAACTCAGCTACATCCTTCTTCATGCCATTCCAGAAGAAAACCCTTTTTATGTCTTTATACATCTTGTCCCCACCTGGGTGTATGGTCAACTTAGAATGGTGTGCTTCTTCTAGAATGGTTTTCACCAAATCCCTTGCTTGTGGGACGCATAGTCTTCCGTCCCGTCTCAACCAACCCTTGTCATCGATGGAGTGTCTATTGAGGTGACTAGAAGTCTCACCTCTAATTAGCTTATCCATCACAACAACTAGTTGAGGGTCTTCACGTTGCGTAGTTCCTATTGAGTCCAAAAGAGTAGGCCGCACCTCTAGCGATGCTAACTAACTAGGTACAAATTCAAAGGAGGGTCTAAAGTCAAAGTTTGCCATGTACTCCAAGCTTTTCCTTTCTACAAAGAGAGGACTAAAGGTCAGCTTTTTCTTACTTAAGGCGTCTGCTACCACATTGCCCTTGCCAGGAGTATAAGCAATCTCAAAATCGAATGAGGTAAGAAATTCCATCTACCTTTGTTGTCTTCAGTTAAGATCTTTCTATGAGAAAAGGTACTTTAACGATTTATGGTCAGTAAGCAATTCAAACCTTTCTCCTAGTAGGTAATGACGCCATGACTTAAGAGAGAAAACAATAGCAGCTAGTTCTAAATCATGAGTTGGTAGTTCTTCTCATGTACCTTCAGCTGCCTTCCCCCATAACAAACTACTTTGCCCTCATGCATCAAGACAGCGCCTAGTCCGGTACCGCATGCGTCTGTGTATACCGTAAACATCTTACTCCCATCAGGCAATGTCAGAACTGGGGCCGTTGTCAGAGCCCTTTTCAGTCGTTGGAAAGCAACATCACAATCCAAATCCTAGGCAAAAGTTAGGTTCTTCTTCGTCAACCTAGTAAGTGGGGCTGAGATCTTCGCAAAGTCCTTAATGAACTTTCTGTAAAAGCCCGCTAGCCTGAGAAAACTTCGTACTTAAGTTGCATTCCATGGAATCTTCCATTCTTGCATCGCAACTACTTTTTCGGGATCTACAGCTATCCCCCCTTTGGACACCACATGTCCAAGAAACCTTACTTCTTTTCTCCAAAAATGGCATTTGGAGAATTTTTTTTCAGCCGATGTGCTCAAAGAGTATCCATAACATCCCTTAAATGCAAAGAATGTTCTTCCTCACTTTTTGAGACAATCAAAATGTTGTCCACGAAGACCACTACAAATTTATTAAGGAAGTCTCTGAACACCCTACTCATCAAGCCTACGAAATAGGCGGGTGCGTTTGTCAACCCGAAAGGCATGATAAGACATTCGAAGAAACCATCCGGGGTCCTGAACGCGGTCTTAACTATGATGTCTTCAGCCACTCTTAGCTGATGAAATCCAGTGGCCAAATCTAGTTAGGAGAAAACCGAGGCACCTACGAGCTGGTCCAACAAGTCGTCTATTCTAGGAAGTGGGTGCCTATTCTTCTTGGTCAGCTTGTTTAGCTCCATATAGTCCACGCACAGGCGAAGTGAACCATCCGCATTGGTTGCAAACACCACTGGAGCACCCCATTCAGAAATACTCCTCCTTATGAACCCCTTTTCAAGCAACTCTTTAACTTGCTTGCTGAGCTCTTTCCTTTTCCTTGGAGCCATGTGTCTAATGGGTAAAGCAACAGGTTTTGCATTATCAACAAGGTACATGCGGAAGTCTATCTCTCGCTTCGGAGGTAAACCCTTCACCTCTTCAAAGACATCCGAGTATTCACGGACTACTCTAACAGATTGCAAGTTTTCAACAGACGCATCAAGAGATTCTAAGTAGCTAAGCATAACTGAATTCATGGGATTACAAGAGATTTCGAGAGTATTACCGAGGCGAGTCATAAGTCTAACCACTCTCTTTTCACAATCAAGGATGGCACCATTACTGGATAACCAATCCATGCCTAGAATCAACCCATAGCCTGTGAAACCCAAAACATAAGCATTACATCTAAACCCAACGCTTAGTATAGAAATTTCCAAATCCAAACAAATCATTGACAAATAAGCCGAACCCCAATTGGATTTGAAACAACCATGGGATCATCTACTATACTGGTATCTAGTTGTAGAGATTCAACTAAAGCAGTAGATATAAAAGAGTGCGATGCGCCAGAATCGAAAAGAGTACGAACTGGATGATCAGAAAGATAAGCTAAACTATCAACAGAAATATTTCTACCTCTTTCTTGTTAGGGTGCTATGAGAGCGTGAATCAACCCTCCAAAAGTAGATCCAGTCCTCTGCCCTTGTCCTTGCCTTTTTGGGCAATCCTTAGCCATATGCCCTGTCTCGCCGCATTGAAAACAACCACCCATCTTCCTCTTCTTCTTCCTGCAGTCTTTAATTAGATGTCCAGGTATGCCAAAAAAATTACACTTCCTCTTATCACATGGTTTGTTATTCTTCCCGCCTTTCTTGGAATCCGTCTTCTTATTCTGCGATCCCTCCACTTTCTTGTCTAGAGGTTCTTCCACCTTTGCCTCTTTCTTGTCATCCTTGTCTTCCTCCTATAACAGTGCCATGTCCACCAGTCTCTCAAAAGTCGCACCCATAGGTATATGGGACATAGCTAGGCTGTGCAGTGGCTCATTTAACCCTTTAACAAATCGAAGAGCCTTTTTATGTGGAGTGTTTACTAACTCCAGTCCAAATCTAGCCAACTGGTTGAATTCGTTGACATATTCCTTAACCGATAGGCTTCCCTGTTTGAGTGCTAAGAACTTCTCCATCTGTAGGCTTTTTTCAGCTTGCGAGAGGAACTTCATTTCAATTCTAATTCTGAAATCCTCCCAAGTTTCAACTGGTCTCTCAGCATTAGTAACTTCCCACCAGTAAGAGGCTTCGTCCTTAAGTAACCGTACAGCCAATTGTATTTTCTGCCTATCGTCCACTTCGAAGATAACAAACAAATCTTCTATTTCCTTGAGCCAGTTTCTTGCTTCCATAAATGACTCAGTCCCATTAAAGGTCTTTCAACCCATAGCTCGAAAGACTCCACATATCTTCGAGAAAGCATTCACACGCGGAGGAGGAGGAACGGCTGCAGCTGGGGGAGGAGGAACGTCTGTTGGGCCTACGTCATTAGCACTAGCCTTTAGATACCTTCTGAACCAGCCAGGTATCGGTATGCCCTCAGGAAGATTAAGATCCCCAGACTTGCTGAAACGAAAAGAAAAGTTTCAAAACAAAGGATAGAAAGATAATGCATATGGCTTTGGGGATTATGCCTTTAAAATAAAACAACACTTTTCCTGAAAATGCTTCTTTAAACTTCTTTTTGAAAAGTAGTTTTCAAAAACTTTTATCTGATCCGGTAAACCATCGCTCTGGTACCAAGTGAAACACCCTACCTCCATTAAGGTCACTCGCAAAGGGAATGCATTAACTTTGGTGAAGCATTAGGTAAAAGGCACAGATAATTTATAAGACAGACATATAAACAGTGGAAAACTGAAATCATTTCATAAATAGCGTGGTTCAGTCAAAACATTACAAGCATTGTCTCAAAACCCAACTTCTAAATTATTACAATAAAATATCTGTCTTGATTTAAAACTCCAAGTACATAAGGAAGCATAAAACAGTAGTAAAGCAGCATAAATCCCTAATAAAATTGTAAACACAGCTATAGCCCAAGAAAAGAGAATCCAAGCAATACATCTACTCTCTTCAAGCTAGAAAAGGTCTGCACTAAGCTAAAGTATTCCCTCCCTGTGGACTTGGGGGGAACGGAAGAAAAGAAGGCGAAAGAAAACGGGTCAGACATAAGCCTGGTAAGTCCAATGATTATTCAACATGTAAACAGGTAAAAGGATCATGACATGAATAAACTGAACATAGGACAATACCATAGCAATAAGATAACATAAGATAAGGCAAGATAAACTTAATATACTATCACACTCATTTCCATTTCTCTACACCTACTAACGAATGTTTCTACTACCGTCATGTGTTCATAACAAAGTGATCCCTTTTCCGATCGGCTTCTACTCGCATGCATTTATTACTTGTGTCATTCGGCCCCGCTTGATTGTAGATACCTGTGCTGGTGCTGCCATGGGGTGTATCAATTCTTATGGTGGCTACCCGATACAAATTCAAGATGCACAGCGTATACTACTGATGCCCAGTGCCTGCTCTTTCCACTCTGAAGTACGTGCACACCCATACTCCGCCGGAACCTACACTGCTACACCACTCGCCGCTATTTTGACCGCTTATAATAAGCCCAGTAATCGTGCCCCACCCTGCCTAGTTCAGGGTACCGTGATACATCTATGTGGGTTACTTTTGAAAGGGGTCCCCGTTACTAGGATTTCCTAATCAACATGTTATAATGGTTAAGTGTTATCAAATTAACCTAACCCCATCCATTTGTTTAATTAACATGTTGTATTGGTTAAGTGTTGCCTTAATTAACTTAACCCCACCATTCTTAGCATGTCCGTCCCTTAGCTTTAATTCATTTACTAAAGCACCAATCTCTCACATTAGATCTATATTGTTGCGGTCGCTGGATGTGTCGGGCGGTTACGGCCGGTTCCGAGCAGTCTTACACCGCAACTCAATCTAACCTTGGGTTTTTGGGCTTAATGCGCTAGTCTCTCACATTAGATTTATATTGTTGTGGTCGCTGGATGTGCCAGGCGGTTCTGGGCAGTCTTACACCGCAACTCAATCTAACCTCGGGTTAGGCATGATCAAATTTAGCCAATTTACATATTTTCCATATGTGTCCAAGTTTAGGTCTTTTTATGTCAATATCCCCAAGTGTAGTCAGTACAAGTTTTATGCCAAATTCATCTGTCATGCCCAAAATTTACTCAATTAAATTATACCCAATTTTCCCGCGTTATAATCGCATGTACAACGAGATTCAATCTAAGTTCCAAATGAACCTAGTATTCATAAAAGAAAATAAAAAGGGGAAAAATAGAGAAGGAAGATAAGAATTGACATAAGGAAAAATAGGCATGTAAAGGTGTACCTAATTCAAGAATCATGTTTCCAGTAGGCATGTTGTACATTAACAATAAGTGTGAACAAGGTAAGCAATTTACACCATAGGTATGAAGATTAGATAGAATTGGACTTACGAGAATCACTAATTTTGATGTACAACATGATAAGTTCCATTATATCGATCACCATAGTCTCATAGGCATAGGACGTACAACATGATAGGTTCCATCATATCAATCACAACAGTCTCATAGGAATGATAGGTTCCATTATGTCAATCACAACAGTCTCATAGGCATGATAGGTTTTATTATATCAATCATAACAGTCTCATAGGCATGATAGGTTTCATTATGTCAATCACAACAGTCTCATAGGCATAGGCAATTCAGATTTGACAAGAGGACAAGCATGAATCAAAATTAGGCATAATTCTAGATCCCATTATTACAGTCATGATTTCTATTAGGTGTTCAAATCTGAATAATAACTGAACTTACAGAAAAAGAACGGATCGTGTATTATGGGATCTGATTTCTGAATTTGTTAAGCTTAACCCTTGATGCAGACTTTGATTCTCTAATTTGGATTTGGTTTGGAACTTTCTAACTTGATTTATAGTTTGGAGAAGATGGAGGCTAGGCTAGATTAGACATGGACAACATGACGGCTTCATAGAATAGGGTTATGAGGTCTAGGCTTGAGGTTTGGGGTGATTATATAGAAGTTTAGGATTAATATTGGCCTTTAGATCAACCTAGAATTCATCAAAGCCTTCCAAACCCAAGAGAGCCAACCAGAACATGACACATATGCCCTAACACTTCATAAAATCGTCACTGTCCAGATTAGTTTGTAGGTGTCGACCCTACAGGGGGGTCGACACCCATGTCGACACCCCTAGGGGGGTCGACACCCATGTCGACACCCCTTGGGGGGGTCGACACCCTGAGCGGGAAATTTCCCGCTCAGCTGTTTTCTGAAGTTTTGAAATTCGAATCTACTTTAATTATTTAGTTATTATTTTAATTTAATTTCTACTTAAACTTGAAAACTTCCGACCTCCATAACTTCTTCATACGGAGTCCGATTCATGCAAACTCGGACTCTATCTCAAGTAGAATTCCGAGATGAACAAAATGGCATAACCCGTTTCCCTTAATTCCTCTTCTAAAAATTAAGTGTTCTTAATTTTGTTATTTTAATATTCACGGAAAATACGGGGTGTTACTAGGCCTGGAAATTTGACACGTGACACGCTAACACGAAACGAAACGACACGAAATAAATGGTTATGGGTTTTTATTTTTGGTATACGAAACACGAAAGTACACGAACACGAAATTACACGATAAATTTCGTGTCGGATATGTGTTTTCACTTTCAATACACGAAAGTACACGAAATATTTTATATATAATTTTTATTTTTTATATATCGTATAATATATTAATTTCGTGTACTTTTCATGTACACAAAAGTACACGAAAGTACACAAAAGTACACGAAAGTACACGAACAGGTAGTACACGAAAGTACACGAAATTAATTTCGTGTACTTTTCGTGTCGTTTCGTGTTTACACGAATTATTTCGTTTCGTGTTCGGATCGGGTAAACAGGTACACGGAATGATTTCGGGTCGTTTTCGGTTTTAGCTCTGAGTACACGAAAACACGAAAGTACATGAAACGACACGATTGTCAGGTCTAGGTGTTACAAGCGAGCAATTAGATAATACACAAGTATCGACATGGATAATGAATGGTAAAATAAAAAATTGTTGGTTTATATATACAAATGAAACTTAAGTTATGAAATAAATGATATACTTAGTTATGTTTGAAATTTAATTTGACTAAGTAACGCAAATAAGCCAAAACAATGAATAGGTTAATAAAAATGAATTGTTTAGTTATCAATTATATGGATTGGTGTCGACAGTTAGATGTTCGACGATTTAGGAAGCCATTTTTTCAAGTTGAATATGATTGGTTAACTAGTTTTGTGAAATATAAGTAAATAAGCTTAAAATTTATAAATTTAATGATGGTTAAACGAAGTAATTAAATTAAATTAAAACGTGCTCGTCGCGTAGCGGTAGTTCGTAATTTTATGAATTGAAGTTTAAATGAATGTATATGATCCAAAATAAGTCGGAATTCTTTAAAACAAGAATACTTCGGATCTATTTGAATATAGTTTTCTAGTGAAAAAGAAAATTTTGGATTTCAACTTGTAAATTTTAAGATATGTGTAAATTAAATTTTCAGAAAAATCACGGTATGTTAATTCCTGATTTAAAACTAAAATATTAATAAAATGGATGTTTAGAATATAAATTCGAGAAAATAATGAACTCAACATCGGTTTTAAATACTGTACCAATTGAGTTGAATAAGAAATTATATGTTTAAATATATATAAATTGACAACTTTCGTACTACGCCTTTTCGAGTACGAAAAGTTTTGAAGTGTGGGAGAATGTAACATCCCGAGATTTTGCAATAATTTATATTATTATATTTATATGATTTTGGATATTATATGGTCATAAATAATATTTAATGATTTAATTGTGAAATTCTATGTTGAAAACATAATTGAATTGTTTATAATAATGAAATTCAGCTTATTGTTGTGATAATAACTTGCACTGATTGCAAATAAAATTATGATTTAGTTATTTCGATAAAGGTTGAAAGTTGGAATTGATATTAATATAATTAATGAAATTGATTGGTGTGATTAATAATTGAAATAGAACTTGAATTGTGAATAATGAAAAATTAAATTAACAATTAACGATAGTTGATTTATAAGTTATATTAATTTATTTGTATTGATTTGAATAGAGTTTATAAATATTTGAATTTAATTTAAAGGTGAATAAACATAAATTATTTTGTGTATAGTTTAATTTAATAATCGATTTTTAAAAGAAACTGCTAAGGACTTTGGAATTGGGCTTTGAAACCTATTCCATTACGTTCAGAAGGCGTCAAAACATATTGTTAGGCAGTAAGCGGGCCTGATTTGGAGTCAATCCATTTTTATGGCTTTATAACACGCCTAACGATAAAAATATTATTAAATAATAATCCGAAACCCTAATTTCTGTGTATAGCCGCCGCCCTTTCTTATTCGATGGCCAGCGTCTTCCAGCAATCTTTCATTATTTTCTTTCAATCCATGATTCGATTCAACAAAGTTTCAATGAAAAAATTATAGAGCATCGTAAGATCTTCGATTCCATACGATTGGATCGAATTATCAACTTCACAAATCACCAAGATTTGAGCTTTTAAGCTACGCGGATTATGGACATTTGAGGGTGACGGCGACCATTGGAGGACGCCGAAGTTCGAGCGTAGGTAGAGTCGATGGCGGCGCTCCTCGTGGTGCGTCCTGATCGAATTCTTGTGTGGATTTGGGGCATGCACAATTTTCTTTTTGAATGCGGCAATTGGGTTTCTAGCTTGCGTGAAAACTGTACGTAAAACGCACGGAGAAGAAGGCAGTTAGAAGAAGGGTGACGTAGTGTGCAATTAGTGGGTAAGGAAGATATTATATTATATTATTTTATTTTAATTTGAATTGAAAACGTTCTAACTCAAATAACTTTTACATACGAATTCAGTTTTACGCATGGTTAGATCCGTTGGATTCATATCGTAATTCCGGACGACATGGCGATGTTCAAGACTGATTCTGAGACTGTTGATTTTTGGGCTAAAATTGGGATTTCAATCTCGTTTGAAACCAAAGGTGAGTGGTTACACCTAACTAAAATATTTGATTATTAGTTAAATCAAATTTATGTTATGATATGATTGTTTTGTTTGTTGTTTGATTGTTTAAACTGCTTATTTGTGTTAACCGATATAGACAGTGTAATTTAATTAACTGTTGTTATAAATTGTACAGTTAAAATTTAATTTCTAGTTTAAAATTTCATACCTGATGGCTAGTATGCTGATATTATATTTAACTATTTAGATGTACTGATTTTGATGAATGCCTTTAAATTATATATTTAATGTATTGATATGAAATTTATCTTGTTATCGACATTTTATATATATGTTTTGATTTTATTGATTTATCCCAACCATCACCTTAGATGTTACGTGCATCAAATAAACCCGGGATTAATCATTTCAATAAATTAAGAATGTAGGTTGAAATAATAAACCTATGACCTTGATTTGGATTGAAATGATATATATATCCTTTCCCAAAATACTAAAATTAAATTTTTAAGTATCACTTGTCCATAGGATAGAAAATTTATATACGGACACCGGTTGGATAAATCCAATTTGTTTTAACTTTGAACCTTGGAGTATTATTTAAAAATAATATAAACGATGTTTTATCAATTGATTTCCTTTGAACTTGAACTTTGAGTTTTGAAATATAAAAGAAAAAGGGAAATAATTTAATGTGGTAACTGAAGCTAAAAATGAAATTTGAATGTGAATCGAATTTATTGAAATTGAATTGTTTTAACGACCACTAGAATTTAATTTAAATCAACATTGATTTAAAATGATATCTGAATTATGAACTCATATTTTTGTTATGAATATAAACCATTAAAAATGAGAATCTAATTTGTAATTTAACTATTTGAATTAAACTGATTGAACTGAAATGAATGTGAATTGGAAATTTAATTGATTGAAATATTGAGATGGAGTCGATTTGTTTGAAATTGGAAAATGACTTCAAGTCTAATTGAAATTTTGTGGAAACGGTTCTAACTCCAACTATATTATTTTAAACCATTTTAGAAACTATTTTAGTAGTTAACTATTTTACTTTATAACTATTATTCTTCTTATATATATATATATATATATTAATTTTCTTCAATAAACAATTTTGATAATCAATTACTTATTTTATAAACTACTTTAATATATTTTATTTTACTATAGATTTTACTAATTTTGATCAATTTTATTTTACACAAGCTATTTATTTCAAAATTTTCAAAAGCCTATATTTAAACTATTCCAATATTTTTTAGAACTATTATATATATATATATATTTAGATGGGAATCGTTTCAAGCTGTTAAATTGGTTTTGTGACGGCCCACCCCGCACCAGCCGACATTTCCAATGAAACGCATTGTGCCGATGCCTTACCAGAATGGGATGGTCGTCAAAGGAAAGGAAAAAGGGACAATGAATCATGAAAGAACCTGTAGTATATCTCACAGCGCATGGAATAAAATATAATAACAACATAACTTGACATAAAACAGGCGAGACAGTGCATAAGCTGGAGACTAAGTCATCATAGCAGCGGAATCCAAAATACAGTTTATGATCTAAACCATCATTATTACAACTTCAGAATACTGTCTCTAATGCAAAATAGAAAAGGTACACTACTAATACCCAAAGTAGTAACCAGCAATAACACAGGGAGAATATATGTAAATAGTACGTGGAAGCCTCCAGCTCGTCTCCAGACGGTTACTCGTGCATACCACCTAACCTTTCTATAGTCTGCTCGTTTAGGAGCTTCTAGAGTAATAAGAAGAGACATAAAACTCTGTGTCAGACAAAAGTCTGGTATGTGCGATAGCAGCAAAACAAAACAATAACAGGTATAAATAATCTTACCTGAACCTGGACCTGCAACCAAAGAGTTAGCACAATAGGATGTACAGTACTCTAAGGTAACATTAAAGTTTGGTGTAAAGTGGAAGTGCACATGTCATGGTGATAACAAACATCAAACATAGCAATCATCCTCACATCTCTCACTTAGTGCGTAAAGCATACGATATCCACCACTTTGATCACCAAATCCTTTGCTACAACCACATGCCTTTGGGAGTGTTAATGATCCTATTGAGCTAGTCCATAGCCACTAATCCTTTGCTATGATCACTTTGCCCTTGGGAGTCCTAATGGTCCCATTGCACTGATGCATAGTCATGCTACGATCACCTTGCCCTTGGAAGTCGTAATAATCCCATTGCGCTGATCCATAGCCAGTAATCCATCTCTTGGTGGTGAACCAAAGCTATAGATATTGATAACCCCTTTGCACACGTCTTGCAGCAAAGCCCAACTTTAGAAGTTAACTTGTCAGTTCCCATTTGGATCCTGAGTTATAACTTCTCACTTGGACTTCCTTTGCACCTCGGGTTTTTGGTCGAATTGGAGTAGGTCTTCAGAAGAGTCATCACGCAGAAGTAGTGGAGGCTCGAACTCGGTTCG
Organism: Allium sativum; assembly: GCA_030737875.1. NCBI lineage: Eukaryota > Viridiplantae > Streptophyta > Magnoliopsida > Asparagales > Amaryllidaceae > Allium > Allium sativum. The sequence goes on from CM060910.1 coordinate 396,493,971, forward strand.
GTTCAGTCCTTGACCATTGCCTCGGTTCGGTCATGAAGTTCCATGGTGCGGTTCGGTTCGGTCTCTCAAGGTGCGGTTCGGTGCTCCCCTTCTGGCTCGGTTCGGTGCTCCTAAAGCGGTTCGGCTTGGTGCTACTCCGGTTCAGTGCCCCATTCAAACTCCAACCCTACTCCAATCCGATCCGACCTTCCTTGTTGCCTATTTCATTTGCATGCTCCAGAAGATGCCACACTCTGGTTCGATTCGTCCTTCTCTCCAGACTTCCAGTCCGGTTCAGTTCGGCTATACCGATCCGACCCCCTTATCTGATCCACACCGGATCCCTACAGCATATCCAACAAGCTATTTTGCATTCATTCTCACCATACGACGGCATTTTCAACCATTCTAACTTTTCTAAGCAATCATAAAACATTCCAAACAGTAGTAACAACATATATGATCAACCAACAAGGTCAAAATATCAAGCATATAGGTTATTTAGATCAAACATACCCAAAAACCATGAATTTCCCTTGAACCATGTTTTAACTATAGGATTAGCAAACTTAATCCAAATTTATATCAGTGACGTAAAATAATATTCTAGAATTTGTACATATTTTTCCATATTTTTATGATGCATAATTTCGCTAATTATCACTAATCACCCCCTAATTAGCCGTAATTAGTGTAAAAACATGTTAATCACTCACCTTAGCCACAAATAAACCTCAGATCTGAAAATATCTCTGGTTTGGTTCGAATCCCAATGCAACACAGCAGCTCTACCCCCAATTTGATGTTAATTAGCTTAATATTGGATTAGGATGTGATTTGGAGGTAGTTTAGAAGGTGGAGGCCATTACTAGGTTTGAAGAAATGAAAGAGGCGGCTAAGAAAATGAAATGATATGGTTTCCTAACTCATTTCAGCCTCCCCATAACCTTAATCCTAAAATGAGTTATGGGCCCATCCACTAATTACCCTATTATGCCCGCTTAAGTAGTTTTTTTACCATCCAAACCTTGTTTCAGCCATATCTCCCAAACGGTAAATCCGTTTGACTAATGTGACCACTCTACGGAAAGATAAACCATCATTTGAATCCAATGGAAGTGGTTCAGGTCAAAACTCCTTACCGATCAAAAGTTATAGGCAAAACAAGATTCGCTAGGGGCAAAACGGTCATTTAAAATTCGGCAAAAATCGTGAACATGGGAAATGACCCTAATAGTCGTTTTCCAAAGTTACACGACCATATGACTTCGTATGTGAAAAAATAAATATTCTATGATCCTCCGATGCGTAGAATGTGGGTCGTTACAGGTTTAAATGGAGATTTTAATATAAAATATTCTATCTCGACTATTGAAACGAGTTTTAAAGCAAAATATGTTATTTTGATATGAAGTATGAACATCTTTGAAAAGTAAAAGAACTGAACGTTGTGAAAAATGTAAACGTTTGGTTGTTAAAGAGACCAGGATCGGATATTGTCATACTCTCTGCCAATACCGAAAACCACTTTAACAAATGTGTACGCGGTAGAGTTACAAAATGAAGTAGGATGGATTTGGAGGCGATTACTGGATTTGAAGAAAGAGAACGCTGATGGATAGCCTTGACCTTCGGGTCATAATTAAAATGACTAAAATAGGAGCCATACACAGGTTAATGTGAGCTAGCTCCTCTTAGTAGACTTGCTTCTTCGATACCATATATATTACTTTGTGATTGATTGGCACATTTGAATTTTGGGGCATTGTCTGGGATGGGCGTTTGACGCGGCTATGCGTTACCACTGGCCTGGGTCCACAATCCGTTAGAATCCTACTGATGGGTATTGCCTCGACGCCTTATCATTTTTATCCTGATCAAGCCCCCTACGATTTTGATTTAACGTTGTCGTATCACGGCGCATCCCTATCCATCGACGTACTGGTGTGTTATATGCAAACTGTACGACAATGGTATAAACGGTGTAAGGGTAATAATGGTTGTAACACCCCACGTCCGTTAATGTCACTCACAAAGGGAATGCATTAAGTTTCGTGGAGCGTTATAGGTAAACAGAACGGAATATTACAAGACGGATAAATTAGTACTTGAAAAAAAATTATAACTTTATTACAGCGGAAATAGAAATAGGTTTGGTTACACCTTCAAAAGTACAAAACCAAGTACATAATATCAGTCTTGTACAAAAGCCTTCAGAGTACATAATTTTAAAGCCATAACCCCAACAGAAAATGCCATAAGCAGAATCAAAGCCAAGCAATACATCTTTCATCTTCAAGCTGGAAGAAAGAGACATCTGAAGTAAGCTTGAGTATTTCATCCCTAAGAACCTGATGGGGAAACGGAAGAAAAGAGGTGAAACAAACTAGGTCAGACATTAGTCTTGTGAGTCCAGTAACTTTAACAATATAATCATTAAAGTAACAGGATAAGAACATAAACTGGAAAGTAAGAAGTGACTGTACATAAGCATGAATGACAAGGTAGGCAAGATGAATAAGATAAACGTTGATTGCACTTCTAATCACTATAGTATAATTACTACATTACACCAATGCTAATTACACCGCACCCTTACCAGTCACATATCAAAAGTTGATCCCCATCTTGTAATTGGGAGTCCTGAGGCGTAACATCTAGTAAGAGGTATCCACCCCATACAACCCTTACTTGCCCATACTAAATACTAGATGTCCCCACACTACCCCCTTATCGCTTAATCGATCGGCTCCTCAACTCGTATGTATTCATTACTTGTGTCATTCGGCCCTGCCTGTTGGTAGATACATGTGCTGGTCCCAAGATGGGGTGTATCAATCCCTATGATGGAAACTCGACACAATTCAAGATGCACAGTGTATAACTACTGATGTCCAGTACCTGCTTTTTCCACTCCGGAGCACGTGCACGCCCATACTCCATCGGAACCTACATTGACGCACCACCCGCTGCTATTTTGACCGCTTATAGTCAACCCAGTAATCGTAACCCACCCTGCCTAGTTCAGGGTACCATGATACATCTATGTGGGTTACTGCTCAAATGGGTCCCCGTTACTAGGGTTTCCTAACCAACATGTTATAACGGTTAAGTGTTCTCAATTTAACCAAACCCCATGCATCTGTTTTAATTAACAAGTTGTATTGGTTAAGTCTCACCTATTCATATGTTACTTAACCTTTCCATTGATTCACGCATGTTTATTTAACGGTTAAGTTTGTGGGCCTATATATACTAATATTACCCATCTACCCAAGATTTACTTAACCCTTCCACTTATCAAGTCCATATGTATTATTGGTTAAGCTTGCCATAACCCTATCCACTTTGTTCATGTAATATTGGTTAAGTTGTCTTCTTACCCATTTAAACTTAACCCCACCCACCTAACTCGTTTAGGTACCATATACATCTTTGATCAGCATTAACTAGTTATTAATGTACAGACCTCTCACATTAAGTCGATCACTTGTGGCCGCTGGATATGTCGGGCGGTTCCGGGCAGACTTCCACCACAAGCCAGACTTAACCTCGTGTCTAAGCATCTAATTCATGCCTTTGACCTCTCACATTAGACTACTGTTGGCAGTTGCTGGATATGCCGGGCGGTTCCAGGCAGTCTTAATCCGCAAACCAAGTCTAAACTCGTGTCTTAGGCGTTCATCATTTAGTCAATTTACATATTTACTGTCCAAGTCTAGATTTATATGTAAATTATCCATAAGTGTGGTCAATTCAAGTTATGCCACACTTACTTGTTATGCCCAAAATTACTTAATTAAATTATACACAATTACCCGCGTTTCAATCGCACGTACAACAAGGTCCAAAAATAAAATGGAGAGGGATAGAGGAGAAACACAAGAATTGACATAAGGAACAAAATAGGCATGTAAAGGTGTACCCAACTCAAGAATCATGTTTCCAATAGACATGTTGTACATTAACAATAAGTATGGCTAAACTGAGCAAGTTACATCATAGGCATAAAGATTCGATAGAATTGAACATAAAAGAATCACCACTTTGGTGTACAACATGATAGGTTCCATTGTATCAATCACAACAGTCTCATAGGCATAGGTAATTCAGATTTGACAAAAGGATATGCATGGATCAGAATTGATTATCTTATAGTTAGGCATAGTTCTAGATTCGATTCATTACAAGTCATGATTCCTATTACATGTTCCGAATTTGAGAAATAACTGAACTTACCAAATTATCACAAGTTTACATCCTAACTCAATTACGTCAAGTCTCATGTTTACTTATTATATACAATTTTTCCCAAACCATAGCCATCATCAATTTATGTTTTTTTACAAATCACATGTTATTCAACATTTCCCAAACTTTTTCCTTATCATTCAAGCGTTATACGTGCGTGAATTTCGCATAATATGTTAGGCTCGAAGTTAGCCTAACTCATAAAAAGAAAAAGGAAAAAGGAAGAGGGAAGAGAATCATGGTATCAAAATAGGCATAAATATACGAGCACGGACAAGCATGAACTGATAGAATTGATCAGAAAAGCATAGGCTATGAATCAAAAAAGATGACAACTTGCAAATTTGATAAGATCCATTACAGGCATAATCATACGATCCCAATTTACAACTAATCATAATTACTTTTGTTTAATTATCTTGTGAATGCTACATGTACTCACAGAGATTAAGAAAGAAGAGAAGATCTACAATCTGATTTCAAAAGTTGATAAGCTAATCCATTGATGTAGGCTTTGATCTTTATCTTTAACCTTGAATTTGATTAGTTATGGTGGAGGCTAGGATGGACAGCATGACGGCTTCATAGAATAGGGTTAAGAGGTTTAGGGTTAAGGTTTGATGTGATTATATAGAAGTATAGAATTAATTTGAGCCTTTAGATCAACCAAGGATCCATCCAGTCCAAGAAAATGTGTCATCAGGCCAATCAGAAGTCGCCACGTAGCCCTACGACTCAGAAAATCGTCATTGTCAAGAACAGTCAGCAGGGTTCGACCCCTACAGGGGGGTCGACATCCCTATTGAGGGGGGGGGGTCGACACAGTGTCGACACCCCTTAAGGGGGGTCAACTCCCTCTGGCGGGAATTTTTCCCGCCCACTTCTTTTCGCTGGTTTGAATTCGAATTTTGATTTTTTTAATTATTTATTTAATTCTGATTTAAACTTAAATCTTCTAACCTCCATAACTTCTTCATACGGGGCCCGATTTACGCTAACTCGGACTCTATCTCAAGCAAAATTCTGAGACGAACGCAATGGCGTAACCCGTTTCACCTAATCTTCTGAAAATTAAGTGTTCTTAAATTTGTTAATTTTAATATTTAAAACTACGGGGTGTTACATTCTCCCCTCCTTAAAGGATTTCGTCCCCGAAATCTCCAAGTCAAGAAGAATGTATATCCTACCATCCAACATCCATCTACTCAACCATTAAATCACAGGCATCCATTGTCCTTAAAAATATTTCTAATGCTTTCACGCTCATATGCATAGTGTGTGTATATGTCCTTATCTAATGTAAAATCAGGCGGTCTACTAATTCAGTTGACCTCCTTAATGCAAATCATGATAGTGCCATGTGTCCATTATGTATGCAAAAGAATCCTAATTATACATATTGTTTCTACATGAGTGCACAACTTTTCACTCAAATGCAACATCCATATGATAACACATTCAATGTACATCCATTAAATATGCACACATATTCATATGCAATATGGAAGTGATTGAGCCGATCTAGTGCCTAATGTGTGTGTAAATGCATCCACGAGCAACCACTAGCAAACACTTGCATCCACTTGCATCCACCAAACATAACATGTCTCAAACACATGTTTACAACCATAGGATTTTCCTATCTAAAGATCGAGGATGTAAATGAGAGGACATACTAAACGATAGAATCAATATAAACAAAGCAATAGAAAAAGGAGAAGCTAAGAGTCTACCCTCAAAAAAGGAAAGGGTACAGCATACGCATCTTGTCTTCCGTCTCCCAAGTCGCGTCTCCTTGATCAACTTCCCATTGCACTTTGACCAATTTGACCTCTAGGTTGCGTAACTTCTTGATCTCTGATCCAAGAATGCATCTAGGAGCTCGTCTAATCGTGGCATCTCGCTCCACTCCCACTTCTCTAAGCATGCCCGGCTAAACCACTTCTGCGGTATCATGTAAACATTTCCACAAATACGACACGTGAAACACGTCATGAAAACCACTAAGCTTCTCTGGCAACTTCACTCTGTACGCCATCTGTCCAATCCTCTCTGTAATGGGAAAGGGTCCTACGGACCTTGGTGCACACTCCCCAAAGCGAACTATGTTCCTCAATGGTGACACTTTAATAAAAACTATGTCTCTAACATCGGACTCAAGATCGGTTCTTCTCTTATCAGCGTATGACTTTTGCCGGTCCTGTGCCGTTTTCATTCGCCTTCGAATCAAGTCCATCTTCTCCGAAGTCTCTTTCTAATCAGCTCGGGTCCAATCAAAATCTTATCCGTAGATTCCCACCAACAAGTTGGTGATCGATACGGTCGTCCATAAAAACCCTAATACTAGCTTAATAGCTGTTGTTATAAGCGAACTCCTTAAATGGAAGGTTCCCTTCTCATGTCCCTCCAAAATCTAGGGTACATAACCTCTAAAGATCTTTAAGGATTCTATTCACTTTTTCTGTCCGTCAATCCGCATGTGGACGATACGTGATGCTCAAACCTAACTGCATACCTACCCTTTTGCATATCACATTTTCCTCTTGCATCGAAAACTGCTCCAAGCCTTGTCCCGCAAGCAGCGGTATATACTGTGAACGGTTTGCTCCCATCTAGCAAAGTCAAAACTAGGGATGATATCTTCGCAAAGTCCAAAACGAACTTCCTATAATAGCCTGCCAACCCTAGAAAACTTCTTACTTCCATTGCTTTTCTAGGAACCTTCCAATCTTGGATTTCCACCACCTTTGTAGGATCCACTGCTACCCCTTCCTTAGAGACAACGTGTCCTAAGAACCTCACTTCTTTCCTCCAAAAATGACATTTGGAGAACTTAGCTTTGAGTTGATGCACTCATAGGTTCTCTAAGACTTCCATAGATGTAGGGCATGCTCTTCCTCGCTTCTAGAGAAAATCAAAATACCATCCACAAAGACTACCACAAACTTGTTTAGAAACTCTCTAAACACCCTACTCATCATATGCGGGTGCATTCGTCAAACCAAAAGGCATGACGAGCCACTCGAAGAAATCGTCGGGGGCCCTAAAAGCAGTCTTATCTATGTTGTCCTCAGCCGCCCTTAGCTGATGAAATCCTATAGCTAAATCTAACTACGAGAAAACCGATGCGCCAACCAACAGATCGAACAAGTCATCTATCCTTGGCAATGGGTGTCTGTTCTTCTTCGTGAGCTTGTTCAGCTCCCTATAGTCCATGCACAATCTAACCGAACCATCAGCCTTCGTAGCAAAAACAACTGGAGCATTCCATTCCGAAATACTTCTTCTTATGAGTCCTTCCTCAAGTAGCTCCCCTACTTGCTTACTGAGTTCCCTCCTCTCTCTCGAAGCCATGTAGCACACTGGTAATGCAACTGGCTTTGCATTATCTACTAAGTATATACGAAGGTTTATCTCGTTCCTTGGGGTTAAACCCCGAACCTCATCAAAGACATCCACGGACTACTCGAACAGATTCCAAATCATCGATGGATGTGTCAAGTGATTCTAGGTAGCTAAGTGTCACCAGACCTCTAGGGTCACAAGAAACATCAAGGGTCTTTCCACAACGATTCAATAGTCTAACTACCCTCCTTTCACAATCTAGGATGGCACCATGCCTAGTTAGCCAATCCATTCCTAGAATCATGCCGTAGCCCATGAAACCAAGAATGTAGGCGTTGCATTCAAACTCAACTCCCAAGACAGACACTCTCAAATCCCGACAAAGCATAGATTAATGAGATGAACCTCCAATAGGATTTGAGACTACAATGGGATCCACAACTAGACTAGTTATTTTGGTGCAGTGTTTCAACTAACGAAGTAGATACAAACGAGTACGAAGCGCTAGAATCAAACAAAGTTCGAACAGGATGATCAAAAAGGAAAAATCAAACTTTCAATCAAAAACGTTTCTATCTCTCTCTTGTCCTGGTGCCATGAGAGCATGAACCTGTCCTCTGCCCTTGCCCTCGTCCTTGTCCTTGCCTCCTCGGGCAGTCTTTAATCAGATGTCCTGCATCATCGTAATGAAAACAACCAGGCTTCTTCTTCTTCTTCTTCCTACAGTCCTTAATTACATGGCCCGTTATACCTCAATAAAGACGCCTTCTTTTGTCATGGGGTTAATTATTCTTTCACTTTGTCCTTTACCTTCTTCGTGGATTAAAGACATATCAACAAATTCTTCATCCTTGGCTGTGCTCCTTAGCCTAAATTCCCTCATCGACCAAGCAGCTAGCTGAATCTTCCTTCCATCGTCTATCTCAAAGATACCAAACGAGTCCTTCCACTTCCTTGAGCCAATTCTAGTTTCGACAAACGTCTCAGTCCTATGAAACGGTTTTCCGCCCATCGCACGTAAGTCCTTACATATCTTAGAAAAAGCATCTACACGTGGTGAAAGAAACTCAAGAAGGAAAAAGGAAGAGATTCGAAACAAAGAATCAAAAGAAAGATAAATGGCTTTTGGTGATTGTGTTTTTCATAATAAACCCTTATCTTGAAAACTCCGTCTTTAAAACATGTTTTTGAAAATACTTCTTTATAAAAATGCTTTCGAAAACGGTTATTCAAAATCTTTTATCTATTATGGTAACCTTCAGCTCTGATACCAAGTGTAACACACCACGTCCATTAATGTCACTCACAAAGGGAATGCATTAAGTTTCGTGGAGCATTATAGGTAAACAGAACGGAATATTACAAGATGGATAAAGTAGTACATGAAAAAAAATTATAACTTAATTGCAGTGGAAACAGAAATAGGTTTGGTTACACCTTCAAAACAACAAAACCAAGTACATAATATCAGTCTTGTACAAAAGCCTTCAGGGTACATAATTTTAAAGCCATTACCCCCAGCTGGAAGAAAGAGGCATCTGAACTAAGCTTGAGTATTTCCTCCCTGAGAACCTGGGGGGATGTAAGAAAAGAGGCGAAACAAACTAGGTCAGACATTAGTTTGGTGAGCCCAGTAACTTTAACAATATAATCATTAAAGTAAGAGGATAAAAACATAAACTAGAAAGTAAGAAATGATTGTACATAAGCATGCATGACAAGGTAGGCAAGATGAACAAGATAAACGTTGATTGCGCTTCTAATCACTATAGTATAATTTCTACACTGCACCAATGCTAATTACACCGCACCCTTACCAGTCCCATACCGAAAGTTGATCCCCATATTATAATTGGTAGTCCTCAGGCATAACATCTAGTAAGAGGTATCCACCCCATACAATCTTTACTTGCCCATACTAAATACTAGATGTCCCCACACTACCCCCTTATTGCATAATCGATCGGCTCCTTAACTCGTATGTATTCATTACTTGTGTCATTCGGCCCTGCCTGTTTGTAGATACCTGAGCTAGTCCCACCATGGGGTGTATCAATTCCTATGACGGCTACCCGACACAATTCAAAATGTACAGTGTATAACTACTGATGCCCAATGCCTGCTTTTTCCACTCCGGAGCACGTGCACACCCGTACTCCATTGGAACCTACACTGACGCACCACCCACCGCTATTTTGACCGCTTATAATCAGCCTAGTAATCGTTCCTCACCCTACCTAGTTCAGGGTACCATGATACATCTATGTGGGTTACTGCTGAAATGGGTCACCATTACTAGGGTTTCCTAACCAACATGTTATAACGGTTAAGTGTTCTCAATTTAACCTAACCCCATCCATCTGTTTTAATTAACATGTTGTATTGGTTAAGTGTTGCCTATTCATATGTTACTTAACCTTTCCATTGATTCACGCATGTTTATTTAACGGTTAAGTTTGTGGGCCTATATATACTAATATTACCCATCTACCCAAGATTTACTCAACCCTTCCACTTACCAAGTCCATATGTATTATTGGTTAAGCTTGCCTTAACCCTATCCACTTTGTTCATGTAATATTGGTTAAGTTGTCTTCTTACCCATGTTAACTTAACCCCACCCACCTAACTCGTTTAGGTATCATATTCATCTTTGATCAGCAATAATTAGTTATTAATGCACAGACCTCTCACATTAAGTCGGTCACTTGTGGCCACTGGATATGCCGGGCGGTTCTGGGCATACTTCCACCACAAGTCAAACTTAACCTCATGTCTAAGTATCTAATTTATGCCTTTGACCTCTCACATTAGACTGTCATTTGCGGTTGCTGGATATGCCGGGCGGTTCCGGACAGTCTTATACCGCAAACCAAGTCTAACCTCGTGTCTTAGGCATTCATCTTTTAGTCAATTTACATATTTACTATCCAGGTCTAGATTTAAATGTAAATTATCCATAAGTGTGGTCAATTCAAGTTATGCCACATTTACTTGTTATGCCCAAAATAACTTAATTATGTTATACCCAATTACCCGCATTTCAATCGCACGTACAACAAGGTCCAAAAATAAAACGGAAAGGCATATTGGAGAAACACAAGAATTGACATAAGGAACAAAATAGGCATGTAAAGGTGCAACCAACTCAAGAATCATGTTTCCAATAGACATGTTGTACATTAACAATAAGTACGGCTAAACTGAGCGAGTTACATCAAAGGCATAAAGATTCGATATAATTGAACATAAAAGAATCACCACTTTGGTGTACAACATGATAGGTTCCATTGTATCAATCACAACAGTCTCATAGGCATAGGTAATTCAGATTTGACAAAAGGATAAGCATGGATCAGAATTGATTATCTTATAGTTAGGCTTAGTTCTAGATTCGATTCATTACAAGTCATGATTCCTATTACATGTTACGAATCTGAGAAATAACTGAACTTACCAAATTATCACAAGTTTACACCCAAACCCAATTACGTCAAGTTTCATGTTTACTTATTATATACAATTTTTCCCAAACCATAGCCATCATCAATTTATGCTTTTTTTACAAATCACATGTTATTAACCATTTCCCAAACTTTTTCCCTATCATTCATGCGTTATACATGCGCGAATTTCACAAAATGTGTTAGGCTCGAAGTTAGCCTAACTCATAAAAAGAAAAAGGAAAAAGGAAGAGGGAAGAGAATCATGGTATCAAAATAGGCATAAATATACGAGCACGAACAGGCATGAACTAATAGAATTGATCAGAAAAGCATAGGCTATGAATCAAAAAAGATGACAACTTGTAAATTTGATAAGATCCATTACAGGCATAATCATATGATCCCAATTTACAACTTATCATAATTACTTTAGTTTAATTATCTTGTGAAAGCTACATGTACTCACAGAGATTAAGAAAGAAGAGAAGATCTGGAATCTGATTTCTGAAGTTGATAAGCTAATCCGTTGATGTAGGCTTTGATCTTTATCTTTAACCTTGAATTTGATTAGTTATGGTGGAGGCTAGGATGGACAACATGACGGCTTCATAGAATAGGGTTATGAGGTATGATGTGATTATATAGAAGTATAGAATTAATTTGAGCCTTTAGATCAACCTAGGATCCATCCAAACCATCCAGTCCAAGAAAATGCGTCATCAGGCCAACCAGAAATCGCCACGTAGACCTACGACTCAGAAAATCGTCATTGTCCAGAACAGTCAGCAGGGGTCGACCCCTACGGGGGGGGGGGGGGGGTCGACACGCCTATAGGGGGGTCGACACCAGTGTCGACACCCCTTAAGGGGGGGTCGACTCCCTCTGGCAGGAATTTTTCCCGCCCACTTATTTTCGCTGGTTTGAATTCGAATTTTGATTTATTAATTTTTTATTTAATTCTAATTTAAACTTAAATCTTCTAACCTCCATAACTTCTTCACACGAAGCCCGATTTACGCAAACTCGGACTCTATCTCAAGCAGAATTCTGAGACGAACGCAATGACTTAACCCGTTTCACCTAATTCTTCTTCTAAAAATTAAGTGTTCTTAAATTTGTTAATTTTAATATTTAAAATTATGGGGTGTTACATTCTCCCCTCCTTAAAGGATTTCGTCCCCGAAATCTCCAAGTCAAGAAGAATGTATATCCCACCATCCAACATCCATTAAATCACAGGCATCCATTGTCCTTAAAAAGATTTCTAATGCTTTCATGCTCATATGCATAGTGTGTGTATATGTCCTTATCTATTGAAAAATCAGGCGGTCTACTAAATCAGTTGACCTCCTTAATGCAAATCATGATAGTGCCATGCGTCCATTATGTATGCAAAAGAATCCTAATTATACATATTATTTCTACATGAGTGCACAACTATTCATTCAAATGCAACATCCATGATAACACATTCAATGTACATCCATTAAATATGCACACATATTCATATGCAATATGAAAATGATTGAGCCGGTCTAGTGCCTAATGTGTGTGTAAATGCATCCACGAGCAACCACTAGCAAACACTTGCAGCCACTTGCATCCACCAAACATAACATGTCTCAAACACATGTTTAAAACTATAGGATTTTCTTATCTAAAGATCGAGGATGTAAACGAGAGGACATACTAAATGATAGAACCAGTATAAACAAAGTGACAGAAAAAGGAGAAGCTAAGAGTCTTCCCTCAAAAAAGGAAAGGGTACAGCATACGCATCTTGTCTTCCGTCTCCCAAGTCGCGTCTCCTTGATCAACTTCCCATTGCACTTTGACCAATTTGACCTCCAGGTTGCGTAACTTCTTGATCTCTGATCCAAGGATGTATGTAGGAGCTCGTCTAATCGTGGAATCTCGCTCCACTCCCACTTCTCTAAGCATGCCCCGCTAAACCACTTCCGCGGTATCATGTAAACATTTCCACAAATGCGACACGTGAAACACGTCATGAACACCACTAAGCTTCTCCGGCAACTTCACTCTGTATGCCATCTGTCCAATACTCTCTGTAATGGGAAAGGGTCCTATGAACCTTAGTGCACACTCCCCAAAGTGAACTATGTTCCTCAATGGTGACACTTTAATAAAAAGCATGTCTCCAACATCGAACTCAAGATCGATTCGTCTCTTATCAGCTTACGACTTTTGCCGGTCCTGTGCCGTTTTCATTCGCCTTCGAATCAAGTCCATCTTCTCTGAAGTCTCTTTCTAATTAGCTCGGGTCCAATCAAAATCTTATCCATAGATTCCCACCAACAAGTTTATGATCGACACGGTCGTCCATAAAAAACCCTAATACTAGCTTAATAACTGTTGTTAAAAGCGAACTCCACAAATGGAAGGTGCTCTTCTCATGTCCCACCAAAATCTAGGGCACAAAACCTCAAAAGATCTTTATGGATTCTATTCACGCTTTCTGTCCGTCCATCCGTCTGTGGACGATACACGATGCTCAAACCTAACTGCGTACCTACCCTTTTGCATATCACCTTTTCCTCTTGCATTGAAAACTGCTCCAAGCCTTGTCCCGCAAGCACCGGTATATATTATGAACGGTTTGCTCCAATCTGGCAAAGTCAAAACTAGGGATGATATATCTTCGCAATGTCCTAAACGAACTTCCTATAGTAGCCTGCCAAACCTAGAAAACTTCTTACTTCCGTTGCTTTCCTAGGAGCCTTCCAATCTTGGATTGTCACCACCTTTGTAGGATCCGCTGCTACCCCTTCCTTAGAGACCACGTGTCCTAAGAACCTCACTTCTTTCCTCCAAAAATGACATTTGGAGAACTTAGCTTTGAGTTGATGCGCTCGTAGGGTCTCTAAGACTTCCCTAGATGTAGGGCATGCTCTTCCTCACTTCTAGAGAAAATCAAAATACCATCCACAAAGACTACCACAAACTTGTTTAGAAACTCTCTAAACACCCTACTCATCAAGTCTACGAAATATGCGGGTGCATTCGTCAAACCAAAAGGCATGACGAGCCACTCGAAGAAATCATCGGGAGCCCTAAAAGCAGTCTTATCTATGTTGTCCTCAGCCGCCTTTAGCTGATGAAATCCTGTAGCTAAATCCAACTACGAGAAAACCAATCCGCCAACCAACTGATCGAACAAGTCATCTATCCTCGGCAATGGGTGTCTGTTCTTCTTCGTGAGCTTGTTCAGCTCCCTATAGTCCACGCACAATCTAAGCGAACCATCAGCCTTCATAGCAAAAAACAACTGGAGCACTCCATTCCGAAATATTTCTTCTTATGAGCCCTTCCTCAAGTAGCTCCCCTAATTGCTTACTAAGTTCCCTCCTCTCTCTCGAAGCCATGTGGTGCACTAGTAATGCAACTGGCTTTGCATTATCTACTAAGTATATACGAAGGTTTATCGCGCGCCTTGGGGTTAAACCCCGAACCTCATCAAAGACGTCATCATAACCACGGACTACTCGAACAGATTCCAAATCATCGATGGATGTGTCAAGTGATTCTAAGTAGCTAAGCGTTACCAAACCTCTAGGGTCACAAGAAACATCAAGGGTCTTTCCACAACGAGTCAATAGTCTAACTACCCTCCTTTCACAATCAAGGAAGACACCATGCCTGGTTAGCCAATCCATTCCTAGAATCAAGCCGTAGCTTACGAAACCAAGAACGTAGGCATTGCATTCTAACCTAATGCCCAAGACAGACACTCTCAACTCCCGACAAAGCATAGATAAATGAGCTGAACCTCCAACAGGATTTCAGACTACAATGGGATCCACAACTAGACTAGTTATTTAGGTGCAGTGTTTCAACTAACGAAGCAGATACAAACGAGTACGAAGCGCTAGAATCAAACAAAGTTCGAACAGGATGATCAAAAAGGAAAAATCAAACTTTCAACAAAAACGTTTCTATATATCTCCTGTCCTGGTGCCATGAGAGCATGAACCTGTCCTCTGCCCTTGCCCTTGCCCTTGTCCTTGTCCTTGCCTCCTCGGGCAGTCTTTAATCAGATGTCCTACCTCATCATAATGAAAACCACCAGACTTCTTCTTCTTCCTACAGTCCTTAATTACATGGCCCGTTATACCTCAATAAAGACGCCTTCTTTTGTCACGGTGTTAATTGTTCTTTCCACTTTGTCCTTTACCTTCTTCGTGGATTAAAGCCAAATCAAAAAATTCCTCATCCTTGGTTGTGCTCCTTAGCCTAAATTCCCTCATCGACCAAGCAGCTAGCTGAACCTTCCTTCCATCGTCTATCTCAAAGATACCAAACGAGTCCTCCACTTCCTTGAGCAAATTCTAGTTTCGACAAACGTCTCAGTCCTATGAAACGGTTTTCCGCCCATCGCACGTAAGTCCTTACATATCTTAGAAAAAGCATCTACACGTGTGGAAAGAAACTCAAGAAGGAAAAAGGAAGAGATTCGAAACAAAGAATCAAAAGAAAGATATATGGCTTTTGGGGATTGTGTTTTTCATAATAAACCCTTCTCTTGAAAACTCCTTCTTTATAACATGTTTTTAAAATACTTCTTTATAAAAATGCTTTTGAAAACGGTTTTTCTAAATCTTTTATATTTTATGGTAACCTTCAGCTCTGATACCAACTGTAACACCCCACGTCCGTTAATGTCACTCACAAAAGGAATGCATTAAGTTTTGTGGAGCATTATAGTTAAACAGAATGGAATATTACAAGACGGATAAAGTAGTACTTGAAAAAAAATATAACTTTATTGCAGCGGAAACAGAAATAGGTTTGGTTACACCTTCAAAACAACAAAACCAAGTATATAATATCAGTCTTGTACAAAAGCCTTCAGAGTACATAATTTTAAAGACATAACCCAAAGCTGGAAGAAAGAGACATCTAAACTAAGCTTGAGTATTTCCTCCTTGAGAACCTGAGGGGAATGTAAGAAAAGGCGAAACAAACTAGGTCAGACATTAATCTGGTGAGTCCAGTAACTTTGACAATATAATCATTAAAGTAACAGGATAAGAACATAAACTGGAAAGTAAGAAATGACTGCACATAAGCATGCATGACAAGGTAGGCAAGATAAATAAGATAAACGTTGATTGCGCTTCTAATCACTATAGTATAATTACTACACTACACCAATGCTAATTACACCGCACCCTTACCAGTCCCATACTGAAAGTTGATTCCCATCTTATAATTGGTAGTCCTCAGGCGTAACATTTAGTAAGAGGTATCCACCCCATACAATCTTTACTTGCCCATACTAAATACTAGATGTCCCCACACTACCCCCTTATTGCTTAATCGATCGGCTCTTAACTCGTATGTATTCATTACTTGTGTCATTCGGCCCCGCCTATTTGTAGATACCTCTGTTGGTCCCACCACTGGGTGTATCAATCCCTATGATGGCAACCCGACACAACTCAAGATGCACAGTGTATAATTACTGATGCCCCGTGCCTGCTTTTTCCACTCCGAAGCACATGCACGTCCGTACTCCGTCGGAACCTACACTGACACACCACCCGCCGCTATTTTGACTACTTATAATCAGCAAAGTAATTGTGCCCCACCCTGCCTACTTCAGGGTACCATGATACATCTATGTGGGTTACTGCTGAAATGGGTCACCGTTACTAGTGTAATGACCCGGATTTTGAGCGACTTTGGTTATCGACATAAGCTCGATGTCGATAACCAAAACATCGAAAAATCCCGGTAATTAATGAAAGAAATTAGAGGGTGAGAATAGATAAGATAGAAACTTAGAATAGAAGAAGAACACAACATCAGAGTAACACGAACCTCACAGCGGAACGAATAACATATAATAGATAACATAACTTTGAAATATAACAGTTATGTATACAATAGCACTTATCAGAGTACAGCACTTACAACACAGTGGAAATAACTATAGCTATATGATCTTGAAGTCTCCTGCTCCAAGCTCTCCAAGTATACCTGTAAACTCCTGACTACTTGACTGCCCGTACAAATTTAGGCACCCAAGAGTTTAGGGAAAACAACAAAGTAAACTCCGGGTCAGTCATGGGACTGGTGTGAGTAAAACAGTTTAAAACAGGTATATGAACAAGTAAACGATATCTCATAAGACCACGCCGCAGAACGGAATGGGGTTTTCCCTTATGAGAATCCAAAATATCTTTATATCAAAACCTTTGATATTATCATAATGTCTATCAAACCACAATATATTAATCATCTAGCAGAAACGCTTTCATCTCACGTTCTACATATATAGTATACAATCAAAATCGCAAGCACGTATTGGATAATGGATTTCCAACTATGACAAGGTATGGAACCACCTTCCGATCAGTGTACTCTAGGAACGATACACTGGAGTTCAACAAGAACATCTTGTAACTCAGCCACACATGACCGACCACTCATTTTGCTTGAGTGTATCGAATGTATATCACCAACGGTTGGGATCAGCAATCGTTCCCGTATATATATGGGACAACATTGATAGATTTAAGAAACAAATGAATATTCTCTAGATAGGTGATTATACACCCTACTTCGGTGCGACCGACTTAGCCATGCTGCCTGCCCGATTTCTGTCATTTACTGGTTGATGAGGCTAGAAGCTACGCTTTATCATCACATCAGATTCACTTCGAATGCCACATTGTCAGATCCATCGAAAATCACTAATTGGCGTCTACAACAGTACGTTACGTATTAGCTAAAGAAGTTTCCTTCTCCGCTTCCACTCTTGGTATAGTTGAAGAAATCAATGTACGTGACCTTTCTGGAAATACTCTGTCAGACATTCATCAACACAAGTCATCCTCATTCACTTAGAATGTCACATCGTCATACCCGCCAAATCACAAATTGATTTATCCAAAAATAACACGGGTATACAGCTTAGAGAAACGAATTCCTCTGCCACCAAACGTGAATATGTTTGAACAGATCAACTTACGCGATCCATTGGATTTACTCTGTCAGACCTTCATCCATACAAGTTGTCCTGGGACTGGACAAACCGAAGGCACTATTCCGTATATCCATCTTAGTCACTGTTATCTAAGACTTATACAACATCCCTTGCATTTTACTCCGTCTTCAATTAACTTTGGCATATATGATTAGCAACGCTTATGCCAATACATAGTGGTTCTTTGGATAATAATCCAACCGGTCTCTCCATATTAACAACGTTAAAATGGTCAAAACTTCGATAGTCTGTGAGTTAACTATCAAAGAAAAACAAGTGTGCAAACAACGATATTATTTCCAGATGGAAATTATATCGAACAAACATCATTTAACATTAATCTCTTTAGTTCATTTATTTACTTATCTCCTGTTTCCCTATATTCTAAATTCTTATTTTATTTTATCAGAAAACATTTCTGATTCTCGTTTGGAAAACATTTCCAAAACTCCTTTACGATCAAACCTTACCATTTCTTAGTCAAGAAGGAAGTCACTCAAGTTGGGGTATAATTACCTCTCAGACCTTAACTGAACAACGTTATAACTTCGAAATGGTCAAAGATTATCTTTTAATCTTTAACAACTTCTTTACGCCTTTCTCGGATTCAATTTTACTAATCCACTTCTATATTTAAAACATTGGTTATAACGATAACGTTATAATCCCTACTTTCGAATTATCTAACTTTAATTATAACTTCTCTTCTTATTAGTGAATAATTAACCTAACACTTATTTATTTATAAATAAATAAATCTCTATTTAAACACTGGAAAGTATAAGTACTTTCCCGAATTCGATATGATCGAATTCGCCGATTTACTCTCTTCGAGAAGTCTCTATTTGATTAACTCTTCTTCGAATAACCTATATTCGATTAACCCCTTCCTTTCGAATATACTATATTTGATTACTCCTCGAATAAACGATATTCGATAATCTCTCCTCGAATAACTAATATTCGATAACTCTTTCTTTTCAAATATCTCATATCTGAAAATCTCACTTTAGAATAAACTATAATCGATAAATCTGTTTTCGAATAACTCTTATTCGATAAATCTCACTTCGATCAAACTATAATCGATAACTCCTTTCGATGAAACTAACATTGATAACTCCTTTCGGTGAAACTAACATCGATAACTCCTTTGATGAAACTAACATCGATTAATTTAACTAGACGAACTTAACTCGACTAACTCGACTAACTTAACTTGACTCGACTAACCCGACTTACTTGGTTTGACCAATTCGATTCGATTAACCTAGGCTCGACTAACTTGGTTTTATTTAACTCAACTTGATTAACTCCTATCGAATAACTAATATTCGATTTAACTCCATTCGATTGACTCTAGATCGCAGTGATCACAAATGGTTACACCTGATTCCCTCAGGAAACATCCGACCGCCTTAGGCTATCTGTAGCCCTGCGAATTTCGCTAGCAGTCGTACGAGATGACAACTTACCCTGAATACTATGTTTGACTAACTCTGTCTCAAATAACTATATTTGATTAACTCTAGTTCATTTTAACTCTAATCGATTTACTCTAACTGATTTACCTACCTGATTAACTCTAACTGATTAACTCTAACTGGTTAACTCTAACTGGTTAACTCTTACTGATTTACTTGACTGACTTAACCCAACTGGTTAACTCGACTTACTTAACCCAACTGGTTAACTCTACTGAACTGGTTAACTCTACTAAACTGGTTAACTCTACTGGACTGGTTAACTCTAACTGGTTATTCATTACGTTCCTTTTAACAACGTTTATTCATTTTTAAAGATTTACTTTTGGTAACGGTTCTTCACTTTAAAAATGACTTTTCCTTTTCAATTTGCCTATATTTATTTCATATAAATACTTCCTTTATAACTTTATTTATTTCCTACATAAATATTTCCTCTTAACTCTTTATTTATTTTCACAAGTATTTCCTTTATATTTGGTTTCCACAAATATTCCTTTTATATATTCTAACTCCTCAAATTTCCGGGAAAATTCGCCATAACCTCCTTTGTATCGGGAGTATCGGGAAAATCCCCAAACCCGCCACACAGGCCTTTCTACTCAAAAGAAAATGTTTTGAAATTATTTTCTTTTTCTATGTATCTCCTATTTATAAATATTCCAATTTATAAATATTTCTTATTTATAAATATTCGAATTTATAAATATCTCTTATTTATAAATATTCCAGTTTATAAATATTCTGTTTTTAATATCACTTTGAAAATCCCCTTATCAACATCCCACATGTTATGGTATTCAATCAGATCAAATCACGATGTTCAATATCGTCCAAGCACATATAATCGACCACGGATTCTATATCATAATATATGAATCAAAATAGTATTATAAATATTGAGGAACCCAGTTGGGCCCCTCCAACCTGTTTTCCTGCATCCACAGATGTTACACAGTAAAATCAACATCACTTTCAGTTCAGTACTGATTATTCTGATAACAGCATCAATATATAAATATTTAAAGGTATATATATATATATATTTATATATATATATAATTTCCACTAACTGACTAGCAGTTCAATCAATCAACCAACACACAGCAATTAACAGATGATTAACAGTTCTAACAATACATTATAAAAATATAACTATTCAGAGTTGGTGAGTTTTACTCACATTTGCAGTTCATCGTTAAAGAACGATAAACTGTTGTTTGATTTGAATCAAACAGTTTAATTCGCCGTAAATTCAAACGAGCTCCAATCCACTTCCAATTAGCTTCATTGTGAAGCTCTCGTCCATACGGTCCCAACGTGGCTGACGGTTCATAATTCTGATTCCGTATGACCGAAATATTCAGTTTACAAGTTAGTGTACTATTTTAAATAAAATAAAAACTTTAAATTCATTCAACCGGGCCTCACCCCTTTAACAACTCCGGCCCACTAACCAAATCAGGCCCGCTCCCTTTATTTCCTTCTTTACCGATTATAGCTCCCCAATCCCATTCCCAGTCAAAAACCGCTCCACCCTTTGACACTTCGATCCGTCCTTCTCCCCCATTATACTTTGTTAAACTCAAAATAATCATCCCGACCGAGCTACTCTTCGAATCCTTGTCAACCTCGACACCACCAAACCCAACTCGCACCTCCCCATGAACATCCGACCTCGACCAGTGTTGCTCTTCGATCGACACTTCTGTGTTCAGAAATCCACCAAAAAACTACTCGAGCTTCCAATCATCACGAGAAATCAGATTACGAACTCGAAATCCAGAATCGAGGCCAGTATAACCCGAGTTTTTGAACCCTAGGGCTACTGCGTTCAATTTCAGCGAGCACAAATGGAAGCCGAACACTCAGAATTTGTTATGAGGTTGAAGAGAAACATCGTAGGAATTCATATATATAAGTTCTACGACTTTAGGATTTTTCTTGGATTTTACTTTGATTTTACAAAGAATGAAAAATCATTTTGCCGAAGAAAAGGGTTACGGCGGATTTTTGTTTGACTTGTGGAAGTGAGAATTAGGTTTAGAAAGATTTGTGGGGTATTTATAGTGTTGGAAAATATCTAGATATTTTTATATTAATATTTTAATATTTTATTTAGTCCTTGATATTCGTTTCAGCACTCTAAAAATCCCTACGAACACCCACGATATCCAAAAATCACGAAACTGGACCTGTAGCTAGAGTTCGACATTACGGTCCGAACGAAACTGGTTTCGTCGAATTCCGACTCCGTATGCTCACACAGCATATTTTTAACTGTCGAAATACTGACTATTTCTCACTCTAAAAATCCGTACGACCAAATAGTGACTCTAAAAATCACGGAACTTGGAATCTAACAAATATTTGACATTGCGGATCCAACAAAATTAGTTTCGTCAAATTCCGATTTTGTTTGCAAAAGTGGCTATTTTTCAAGCGTTGAACAGACCGTTTAAATATATAAATATATTTAAATATAATTAAATAAAATATTAATAAATTAATATTATCGTATATATTCGCATATGATATCGTACAGCTCCAGAATATCCTATCAGAATTTACGGCTTGATATTTCAGATTCCAGATTATCTCGATATTCAGTTTATACTGGAAAACCATTTATAACGTATATAAAGCATCGCAAATTATAAAGGAATTCCACAGCGACTTTTCTGAAATTTGATTTGGACGTAAATCAAAATCTACACGATGAAATCCCGATTTTTCTCTACCACTAGAAAAATATACTCTACCAGCTCCACACGTTTCTTGTTTCACAGAAATCCGACTTAAAACGGTCCCTGTACATTCAGTTGAAGTTCAAATCGCCAAATAGCGAACTGCCGCGTCGTTTCAAGCTCGATTTTAATTATAATATAATTATACGTTCAAATTGTCGTTTAAATAAATATATTCGTCAATATAATTCAACTCTAAGCTGAATTACATCTTAGGGATGACCCCGTTCACAGAATATTGTGATTTCCAATATTTTTTATTATTTCTGAATTAAATATATTATTTAATTTATTATTTTAATTAAATATTCCCAGTTATTTAATTCCACGACCATTAAATCCTTTAATTTACCATTTAAATAATTAAATAAATTAATTATTATATCGCTGAAAATGCGGGTCATTACATTCTTTCGCACTTAAAATAATTTCGTCCTCGAAATTGCTAAGGTAGAGGACAACCCTATCGACTGGTTAGAACATATTTGTTCACTTCTCAACTTCAGTTTCAATTGAACCAATTTAATTTCAATTAAATTATTAATTAATTCTTATCAACGAAAATTTTCAAAAATCCTGAAAATTTTCTAACACCTTAACTTTTCGAAAAATTTCGCCAGCACCTCCTTTGTACAGCCCTATCGGTAAAACCACAACTCGCCTCTCTAGGCCATCTCTAACCCAATAGAAAATCAAACAGCCAAGCGGCTTGCCAATCAGGCTCATAAATCTCATGCTTATATCAAATATAAACTTGTACCTTTTTGTCGGGTATATCAACTCTATCACTTCTATATGCTATCGATTCAGCATATACTAATGTTATCCCTAATCAAATCCTGTTCACTTTATCCTTACCACAGTTATTGGTTTTATACTCAAACCAAATCTCATTTAAACTCAAGTCTCATCCTTGATTCAAAACTTTTTACCAAGTAATACCATTTCCATTACCAGATTATCTCTAACCATATCCAATCCATCTTTATTTAACTTAGTTTAAGTTAAATCCAGTTTATTCACTTTTACCATTTCAACTATTTAACTTCATAAGTTAAATTTAAATTTTGAAATTTAAATCCCTGGGCTTTATTTCAAATCAAATTGGAAACCATAATCACAATTCAAATCATTTGAATTCCCGAACAACTTGTTTCTCGACACAATTTCAAAAACAAAATCTTTGGTAGTAATCCTTCACTTACGAACTTGAAAATGAACACCGATGATGTCCGGATCATCATCGGAATCTATTTCCAGCTATCGAAGTGAGTTCAATACTATAACATTTTTAAACTCGATCTTAAACCCTTCATTTTGAAATCAATTCAAAATAACTTTCACTATACCTGAAACCATTTTAAAATCTCCCAGGATTTTAAAATTCTCATATATTCAATCCAAATTCATTTACAAACACTCTTCACATTTCCAGAGTTTTAATTTAAATTCTGATTTGGATTCAGATTTAATTCATTTCGTAACACTTATACGAATTTTACTTGGTTATTTACATAACCATTTAATTTATAATCTTACTCGATTATAATAACAACCAATATATCCAATACATTATAATTTTGATATATATATCTTCCCTATATCAAGATATACCTTGGGTAAACTTAATTTAATTTACCCTCTTTTCAAAACATATCGCGACGACCCGTCGTATTCAAGTGTTTAGTGACTCCTACCGATACAGTGGATCAAACTGATCGACCAGAACTCATAAACAACTCAACCCATGAATCTCCACAATATAAAATTATTTTTATATCAAATACAAATACGCACTCGTATATATACCCTCAAACTCAATCTAGGGTATTACTAAACCTACCTCTACCGAGTCACGCCACAAAGCCAAGTAATTCTTAACTTAAGCTCTGATACCAACTGTAACGACCCGAATTTTGAGCGACTTTGGTTATCGACATAAGCTCGATGTCGATAACCAAAACATCGAAAAATCCCGGTAATTAATGAAAGAAATTAGAGGGTGAGAATAGATAAGATAGAAACTTAGAATAGAAGAAGAAGAAGAAGAAGAAGAAGAAGAAGAACACAACATCAGAGTAACACGAACCTCACAGCGGAACGAATAACATATAATAGATAACATAACTTTGAAATATAACAGTTATGTATACAATAGCACTTATCAGAGTACAACACTTACAACACAGCGGAAATAACTATAGCTATATGATCTTGAAGCCTCCTGCTCCAAGCTCTCCAAGTATACCTGTAAACTCCTGACTACTTGACTGCCCGTACAAATTTAGGCACCCAAGAGTTTAGGGAAAACAACAAAGTAAACTCCGGGTCAGTCATGGGACTGGTGTGAGTAAAACAGTTTAAAACAGGTATATGAACAAGTAAACGATATCTCATAAGACCACGCCGCAGAACGGAACGGGGTTTTCCCTTAAGAGAATCCAAAATATCTTTATATCAAAACCTTTGATATTATCATAATGTCTATCAAACCACAATATGTTAATCATCTAGCAGAAACGCTTTCATCTCACGTTCTACATATATAGTATACAATCAAAATCGCAAGCACATATTGGATAATGGATTTCCAACTATGACAAGGTATGGAACCACCTTCCGATCAGTGTACTCTAGGAACGATACACTGGAGTTCAACAAGAACATCTTGTAACTTAGCCACACATGACCGACCACTCATTTTGCTTGAGTGTATCGAATGTATATCACCAACGGTTGGGATCAGCAACCGTTCCCATATATATATGGGACAACATTGATAGATTTAAGAAACAAATGAATATTCTCTAGATAGGTGATTATACACCCTACTTCGGTGCGACTGACTTAGCCATGCTGCCTGCCCGATTTCTGTCATTTACCGGTTGATGAGGCTAGAAGCTACGCTTTATCATCACATCAGATTCACTTCGAATGCCACATTGTCATATCCATCGAAAATCACTAATTGGCGTCTACAACAGTACGTTACGTGTTAGCTAAAGAAATTTCCTTCTCCGCTTCCACTCTTGGTATAGTTGAAGAAATCAATGTACGTGACCTTTCTGGAAATACTCTGTCAGACATTCATCAACACAAGTCATCCTCATTCACTTAGAATGTCACATTGTCATACCCACCAAATCACAAATTGATTTATCCAAAAATAACACAGGTATACAGCTTGGAGAAACGAATTCCTCTGCCACCAAACGTGAATACGTTTGAACAGATCAACCTACGCGATCCATTGGATATACTCTGTCAGACCTTCGTCCATACAAGTTGTCCTGGGACTGGACAAACCGAAGGCACTATTCCGTATATCCATCTTAGTCACTGTTATCTAAGACTTATACAACAACCCTTGCATTTTACTCCGTCTTCAATTAACTTTGGCATATATGATTCGCAACGCTTATGCCAATACAGAGTGGTTCTTTGGATAATAATCCAACCGGTCTCTCCATATTAACAACGTTAAAATGGTCAAAACTTCGATAGTCTGTGAGTTAACTATCAAAGAAAAACAAGTGTGCAAACAACGATATTATTTCCAGATGGAAATTATATCGAACAAACATCATTTAACATTAATCTCTTTAGTTCATTTATTTACTTATCTCCTGTTTCCCTATATTCTAAATTCATATTTTCTTTTATCAGAAAACATTTCTGATTCTCGTTTGGAAAACATTTCCAAAACTCCTTTACGATCAAACCTTACCATTTCTTAGTCAAGAAGGAAGTCACACAAGTTGGGGTATAATTACCTCTCAGACCTTAACTGAACAACGTTATAACTTCGAAATGGTCAAAGCTTATCTTTTAATCTTTAACAACTTCTTTACGCCTTTCTCGGATTCAATTTTACTAATCCACTTCTATATTTAAAACATTGGTTATAACGATAACGTTATGATCCCTACTTTCGAATTATCTAACTTTAATTATAACTTCTATTCTTATTAGTGAATAATTAACCTAACACTTATTTAATTATAAATAAATAAATCTCTATTTAAACACTGGAAAATATAAGTACTTTCCCGAATTCGATATGATCGGATTCGCCGATTTACTCTCTTCGAGAAGTCTCTATTTGATTAACTCTTCTTCGAATAACCTATATTCGATTAACCCCTTCCTTTCGAATATACTATATTTGATTACTCCTCGAATAAATGATATTCGATAATCTCTCCTCGAATAACTAATATACGATAACTCTTTCTTTTCAAATATCTCATATCTGAAAATCTCACTTTCGAATAAACTATATTCGATAAATCTCTTTTCGAATAACTCTTATTCGATAAATCTCACTTCGATCAAACTATAATCGATAACTCCTTTCGATGAAACTAACATCGATAACTCCTTTCGATGAAACTATCATCGATAACTCCTTTCGATGAAACTAACATCGATTAATTTAACTAGACGAACTTAACTCGACTAACTCGACTAACTTAACTTGACTCGACTAACCCGACTTACTTGGTTCGACCAATTCGATTCAATTAACCTAGGCTCGAATAACTTGGTTTTATTTAACTCAACTTGATTAACTCCTATCGAATAACTAATATTCGATTTAACTCCATTCGCTTGACTCTAGATCGCAGCGATCACAAACGGTTACACCTGATTCCCTCAGGAAACATCCGACCGCCTTAGGCTATCTGTAGCCCTGCGAATTTCGCTAGCAGTCGTACGAGATGACAACTTACCCTGAATACTGTGTTTGACTAACTCTGTCTCAAATAACTATATTTGATTAACTCTAGTTCATTTTAACTCTAATCGATTTACTCTAACTGATTTACCTACCTGATTAACTCTAACTGATTAACTCTAACTGATTAACTCTAACTGGTTAACTCTAACTGGTTAACTCTTACTGATTTACATGACTGACTTAACCCAACTGGTTAACTCGACTTACTTAACCCAACTGGTTAACTCTACTGAACTGGTTAACTCTACTGAACTGGTTAACTCTACTGGACTGGTTAACTCTAACTGGTTATTCATTACGTTCCTTTTAACAACGTTTATTCATTTTTAAAGATTTACTTTTGGTAATGGTTCTTCACTTTAAAAATGATTTTTCCTTTTCAATTTGCTTATATTTATTTCATATAAATATTTCCTTTATAACTTTATTTATTTCCTACATAAATATTTCATCTTAACTCTTTATTTATTTTCACAAGTATTTCCTTTATATTTGGTTTCCACAAATATTTCCTTTATATTTGGTTTTCACAAATATTCCTTTTATATATTCTAACTCCTTAAATTTCCAGGAAAATTCGCCATAACCTCCTTTGTATCGGGAGCATCGGGAAAATCCCCAAACCCGCCACACAGGCCTTTCTACTCAAAAGAAAATGTTTTGAAATTATTTTCTTTTTCTATGTATCTCCTATTTATAAATATTCCAATTTATAAATATTTCTTATTTATAAATATTCGAATTTATAAATATCTCTTATTTATAAATATTCCAGTTTATAAATATTCTGTTTTCAATATCACTTTGAAAATCCCCTTATCAACATCCCGTATGTTATGGTATTCAATCAGATCAAATCACGATGTTCAATATCGTCCAAGCACATATAATCGACCACAGATTCTATATCACAATATATGAATCAAAACAGTATTATAAATATTGAGGAACCCAGTTGGGTCCCTCCAACCTGTTTTCCTGCATCCACAGATGTTACACAGCAAAATCAACATCACTTTCAGTTCAGTACTGATTATTCTGATAACAGCATCAATATATAAATATTTAAAGGTTTATATATATTTATATATATATATATATATAATTTCCACTAACTGACTAGCAGTTCAATCAATCAATCAACACACAGCAATCAACAGATGATTAACAGTTCTACGAATACATTATAAAAATATAACTATTCAGAGTTGGTGAGTTTTACTCACATTTGCAGTTCATCGTTAAAAAACGATAAATTGTTGTTTGATTTGAATCAAACAGTTTAATTCGCCGTAAATTCAAACGAGCTTCAATCCACTTCCAGTCAGCTTCATTGTGAAGCTCTCGTCCATACGGTCCCAACGTGACTGACGGTTCGTAATTCTGATTCCGTATGACCGAAATATTCAGTTTACAAGTTAGTGTACTATTTTAAATAAAATAAAAACTTTAAATTCATTCAACTGGGCCTCACCCCTTTAACAACTCCGGCCCACTAACCAAATCAGGCCCGCTCCCTTTATTTCCTTCTTCACCGATTATAGCTCCCAAATCCCATTCCCAGTCAAAATCCGCTCCACCATTCGACACTTTGATCCGTCCTTCTCCCCCATTCTACTTTGTTAAATTCCAAATAATCATCCCGACCGAGCTCCTCTTCGAATCCTTGTCAACCTCGACACCACCAAACCCAACTCGCACCTCCCCATGAACATCCGACCTCGACAAGTGCTGCTCTTCGATCGACACTTCTGTGTTCAGAAATCCACAAAAAAACTACACGAGCTTCCAATCATCACGAGAAATCAGATTACGAACTCGAAATCCAGAATCGAGGCCAGTATAACACGAGTTTTTGAACCCTAGGGCTACTGCGTTCAATTTCAGCGAGCAAAAATGGAAGCCGAACACTCAGAATTTGTTATGAGGTTGAAGAGAAACATCGTAAGAATTCATATATATAAGTTCTATGATTTTAGGATTTTTCTTGGATTTTACTTTGATTTTACAAAGAACGAAAAATCATTTTGCTGAAGAAAAGGGTTGCGACGGATTTTTGTTTGACTTGTGGAAGTGAGAATTAGGTTTAGAAAGATTTGTGGGGTATTTATAGTGTTGGAAAATATCTAGATATTTTTATATTAATATTTTAATATTTTATTTAATCCTTGATATTCGTTTCAGCACTCTAAAAATCCCTACGAACACCCACGATATCCAAAAATCACGAAACTGGACCTGTAGCTAGAGTTCGACATTACGGTCCGAACGAAACTGGTTTCGTCGAATTCCGACTCCGTATGCTCACACAGCGTATTTTTAACTGTCGAAATACTGATTGTTTCTCACTCTAAAAATCCGTACGACCACATAGTGACTCTAAAAATCACGGAACTTGGAATCTAACAACTATTTGACATTGCGGATCCAACAAAATTAGTTTTGTCGAATTCCGACTTCGTTTGCAAAAGTGGCTATTTTTCAAGCGCTGAACAGACCGTTTAAATATATAAATACATTTAAATATAATTAAATAAAATATTAATAAATTAATATTATCGTATATATTCGCATATGATATCGTACAGCTCCAGAATATCCTATCAGAATTTACGGCTTGATATTTCGGATTCCAGATTATCTCGATATTCAGTTTATACTGGAAATCCATTTATAACATATATAAAGCATCGCAAATTATAAAGGAATTCCACAGCGACTTTTCTGAAATTTGATTTGGACGTAAATCAAAATCTACATGACGAAATCCCGATTTTTCTCTTCCACTAGAAAAATATACTCTACCAGCTCCACACGTTTCTTGTTTCACAGAAATCCGACTTAAAACGGTCCCTGTACATTCAGTTGAAGTTCAAATCGCCAAATAGCGAACTGCCACGTCGTTTCAAGCTCGATTTTAATTATAATATAATTATACGTTCAAACTGTCGTTTAAATAAATATATTCGTCAATATAATTCAACTCTAAGATGAATTACATCTTAGGGATGACCCCGTTCACAGAATATTGTGATTTCCAATATTTTTGCTTATTTCGGAATTAAATATATTATTTAATTTATTACTTTAATTAAATATTCCTTGTTATTTAATTCCATGACCATTAAATCCTTTAATTTACCATTTAAATAATTAAATAAATTAATTATTATATCGCTGAAAATGTGGGTCATTACAACTAGGGTTTCCTAACCAACATGTTATAACGGTTAAGTGTTCTCAATTTAACCTAACCCCATCCATCTGTTTTAATTAACATGTTGTATTGGTTAAGTGTCACCTATTCATATGTTACATTACCTTTCCATTGATTCACGCATGTTTATTTAACGGTTAAGTTTGTGGGCCTATATATACTAATATTACCCATCTACCCAAGATTTACTTGACACTACCACTTATCAAGTCCATATGTAGTATTGGTTAAGCTTGCCTTAACCCCATCCACTTTGCTCATGTAATATTAGTTAAGTTGTCTTCTTACCCATGTTAACTTAACCCCACCCACCTAACTCGTTTAGGTATCATATTCATCTTTGATCAGCATTAATTAGTTATTAATGCACAGACCTCTCACATTAAGTCGGTCACTTGTGGCCGCTGGATATGCCGGGCGGTTCCGGGCAAACTTCCACCACAAGCCAGACTTAACCTCGTGTCCAAGCATTTAATTTATACCTTTGACCTCTCACATTAGACTGTCGTTTGCGGTTGCTGGATATGCCGGGCAGTTCCGGGCAGTCTTATACCGCAAACCAAGTCTAACCGCGTGTCTTTGGCATTCATCTTTTAGTCAATTTACATATTTACTGTCCAAGTCTAGATTTATATGTAAATTATCCATAAGTGTGGTCAATTCAAGTTATGCCACATTTACTTGTTATGCCCAAAATAACTTAATTAAGTTATACCCAATTCCCCGCATTTTAATCGCACGTACAACAAGGTCCAAAAATAAAACGGAGAGGGATATAGGAGAAACACAAGAATTGACATTAGGAACAAAATAGGCATGTAAAGGTGTACCCAACTCAAGAATCATGTTTCCAATAGACATGTTGTACATTAACAATAAGTATGGCTAAACTGAGAAAGTTAAATCATAGGCATGAAGATTCGATAGAATTGAACATAAAAGAATCACCACTTTGGTGTACAGCATGATAGGTTCCATTGTATCAATCACAATAGTCTCATAGGCATAGGTAATTCAGATTTGACAAAAGGATAAGCATGGATCATAATTGATTATCTTATAGTTAGGCATAGTTCTAGATTCGATTCATTACAAGTCATGATTCCTATTACATGTTCTGAATCTGAGAAATAACTGAACTTACCAAATTATCATAAGTTTACACCCAAACCCAATTACGTCAAGTCTCAAGTTTACTTATTATATACAATTTTTCCCAAACCATAGCCATCATCAATTTATGCTTTTTTTTCAAATCATATGTTATTCAACATTTCCCATTCTTTTTCCCCATCATTCAAGTGTTATACGTGCGCGAATTTCACATAATATGTTAGGCTCGAAGTTAGCCTAACTCATAAAAAAAGGAAAAAGGAAGAGGGAAGAGAATCATGGTATCAAAATAGGCATAAATATACGAGCACGAATAGGCATGAACTGATAGAATGGATCAGAAAAGCATAGGCTATGAATAAAAAAAGATGACAACTTGCAAATTTGATAAGATCCATTATAGGCATAATCATATGATCCCAATTTCCAACTTATCATAATTACTTTAGTTTAATTATCTTGTGAAAGCTACATGTACTCACAGAGATTAAGAAAGAAGAGAAGATCTGCAATCTGATTTCTGAAGTTGATAAGCTAATCCGTTGATGTAGGCTTTGATCTTTATCTTTAACCTTGAATTTGATTAGTTATGGTGGAGGCCAGGATGGACAGCATGACGGCTTCATAGAATAGGGTTATGAGGTTTAGGGTTAAGGTTTGATGTGATTATAGAAGTATAGAATCAATTTGAGCCTTTAGATCAACCTTGGATCCATCCAAACCATCTAGTCCAAAAAAATGTGTCACCAGGCCAATCAGAAGTCGCCACGTAGCCCTACGACTCAGAAAATCGTCACTGTCCAGAACAGTCAGCAGGGGTCGACCCCTACAGGGGGGTCAACACCCCTATAGGGGGGGTCGACACCCCTTAAGGGGGGTTGACTCCCTCTGGCAGGAATTTTTCCCGCCCACTTCTTTTCACTGGTTTGAATTAGAATTTTGATTTATTAATTATTTATTTAATTCT
Organism: Allium sativum; assembly: GCA_030737875.1. Classification (NCBI taxonomy): domain Eukaryota; kingdom Viridiplantae; phylum Streptophyta; class Magnoliopsida; order Asparagales; family Amaryllidaceae; genus Allium; species Allium sativum. The sequence goes on from CM060910.1 coordinate 396,526,270, forward strand.
GATTTAAACTTAAATCTTCTAACCTCCATAACTTCTTCATACGGAGCCCGATTTACGCAAACTCGAACTCTATCTCAAGCAGAATTCCGAGACGAATGCAGTGGCATCCATTTCACCTAATTCTTCTTCTAAAAATTAAGTGTTCTTAAATTTGTTAATTTTAATATTTAAAACTATGGGGTGTTACAATGGTAATCCCGCTTACACTATTTTAATATTTTATATTTAACCATAGACACTATTATAATAGCGTATTATATTATACAGTATCTAGTTTGACGGATCCTTAAGAGATGGAATTTCCCGTAACATCTCTTAAGTTAATGCACTCATATTATCATATTAAATTGATTTAACTAATATGAGAATATTTTAGTTCTAATCCGAGTGCTTTTGTCTTTACATTTATGCTCGGGTCAACTTGAGTTTTCAGCTATTGAAGATGACGTTATGAAGATGAAGATGGGCTTGACAGACATATTATTATTATTATTTCACTACAAATATTGGTATGTTGTATAACAGTTAACTTTGATAATCGTTGTAAGTGTATAATCAATGTATGTTTTAACAGCTTCATGAACTGTTATTTATTTATTATATTTTGTCCTTCCGCTGTAAGATTCTGTGATTGTTTTTCTTCTTTCTTCTTTTCTTATTTTAATCCCAACAAGCATGCAGGCTACTTTAAGACCAGTGTCAATTTGCTACAGGCATTTACACAGTGAAGCAACTACATATATACATGTACCATACACATACACATATATAGACAAACTTCTTGTAACACCCCGTATTTTCTGTTAACATTAAAGTTACGAATTAAAGAATATTTAATTTTAAATGTGAGAATTAAGGGAAAAGGGTTGCGCCAGTGCGTTCGTCTCGGAATTCTGCTTGGGATAGAGTCCGAGTTTACGTGAATTGGACTCCGTATGAAGGAGTTATGGTCTTCAGAAGTTTCAGTAGTTTAAATAAATAGTTCAGAAATTCAAAATTCAAAATTCAAAATTCAAAATCAGAAGTAGAAGCGGGCTGGGCGGGAAATTTCCCGCCCAGGGCCAGGTCGGCCTCCCCCCATACAGGTCGACCAGGGGTTCGACCTGGGGGTCGACCTACCCCCCCCCCCCCCTCGGGCAGATCTGAAAACTGATGTGTTCTAACTCCCTACTGAGTCATCAGTGCTGATTTGGCTGTTCTATCTTGTCTGGATGGTCTTGATCGCTTCTGGGTTGATCTGACGACTCTAAATTAATCAAACTTCTATATAAGCAACCTAAATCTAAACCCTAAGCCACACAAAAATATTCCTATAGCTGTCATGCCGTCAGTAATGAACCTAGAATAGCCGTCATCTCTTTTAACTCAAAGGCAAGATAGAAGCTACATCAAAATCAAATCAAATCTAGTTTAATTCAGCTAAGAGAATTCAATGTTCTACATCAAAGGCGAGCAATTCAGTTTCAGAATACAGATCCCAGAACTCAGGAATTCCTTTTTGTTAGTAAGTGTGGTTACCTTTCAGTTGTGAATAAATTAAAGACATGATTTGTAATGAATTGTAAAATTGAATTTGAACCAAGTTGTATGTGATGCTGATTCATGTCTATTCATGTCTATTCTATCATGTTTGCCTATGAACTATTATGGTTTATCGTGTTAATTTTGCGATCATGTTGTATGTAGTTTGATGATAAAACTACCATTGTAAAAGGCTTAGCAATGAACCTATGTGTTGTATGTTGAATGGGCGATGACATGTCATGTTGTATAATTTACTGATGACATCTATATGTTGTATGTCAATTTGGGAGTTTTGCCATGTTTATGCAAGTTAGTGATTTTATCATGTTATGAATACATGTAAGTTTATAGGTTAGAAACATGATTATGTAAACCTATATGTTTAGATCTACACTTTATATGTTAGATCCATATGCCTCTATGTTAGCATGATTCAACCCCTATGCCAGTTCACCACTACATGTCTAATTAAGTTTTGGTAGTTCTATGTAAAACTATTATTTTATGATTCATGTTGCATAGATCTAGTTTGCAAGTTCATAATTAAAAATATATCATGCCAAGTTCATGTGACACATCTGTAGTGAGATCCATATTTTTGTATGATGTTGGAATGTTGCAAGTTCCTCTTTTTCCCCTTTTAGTTAAAAAGTTAGGCTAAAATGTCAAGCCTAACATTCTATGAAACTTTGCGAACGTACAACGGGGGTAACGTTGGGGGAAAACATGAAAGCTACATGTAATTGACATATTTGGCTCATAACCATGTAAATGGTATGGCATTGAAATGGTATAATTTACATACCAAAATTATGAATTTGAATTAAGAGGAAAGTGCGCCATGACAATAAATTGTTGATAAATTTGCATATAAGCATAAAAGGATAAATATGTAAATTTAGAAAAGACGAAAATGCCTAACCCGAGGTTAGATTAAGTTGTGGTGTAAAACTGCCCGGAACCGACCGGCACATCCAGTGACCACAACAATACATGTCTAATATGGGTGGTTAGTGCATTGAGCCCAAAAGGACCCGAGAATAGACTGAGTTGTGGTGTAAAACTGGCCGGAACCGACAGGCACATCCAGTGACCACAACAATACCTGTCTAATGTGAGTGGTTGGTGCTTTAATAAAGCTAAGTCAAGATTGGTAGGGTTAAGTCAATTAAAGAAACACTTAACCAATTCAACATGTTAACTAAACTGATAGGTGGGGTTAGGTGAATTTTGACACTTAACCAATTTAACATGTTGGCTAGAAAACCCTAGTAACGGGGACCCATTTCAGCAGTAACCCACATAGATGTATCATGGAACCCTGAACTAGGCGGGGTGTGGCACGATTACTGCGCTGAATTGTAAGTGGTCAAAACGTCGGCGGGTGGTGCGTCAGTGTAGGTTCCGACGGAGTACGGGCGTGCACGTACTCCAGAGTGGAAAAAGCAGGCACTGGGCATCAGTAGTCATACACTGTGCATTTTGAATCATGTCGGGTTGCCACCATAGGATTTGGTACACCCCGTGGTGGGACCAACACAGGTATCTACAATCAAGCGAGGGCCGAATGACCCACATGATAAATGCATGCGAGTAGGAGCCGATCGGTATAAGGGCATCATTTCACCATGAACACGTGGTGCTAGTTGGACAAGTATAAGTAGGTGCAGAGAATTAGACATGGGTGCGATGTATATTCGGTTTATCTTGCCTTATATAGCTTTAAGTTAGTTTGTTGTTCTGGTACTATCCTATTTTCAGTTTATTCCTATCATGACCTTTTCCTTATTCAAACACTGAAAAGTCACTGGACTTACTCAGACTTATGTCTGACCCATTTTTCTTTCGTCTTCTTTTCTTCTGTTCCCCCCCCCTCAGGTAGCCAGGGAGGGAATAACTCAGCTTAATTTGGACCGTTCATCTTTCCAAGCTTGAAGACTCTGTGATGTATGGCTTGGAATCTCTTATCTTTGGCTATGGCTTTGGACAAACTAGACTTGGGGATTTATGCAGTTTTATTTATGTTTTATGCTTCTTTATGTTTTAATCAAGACAGAGATTATGATGTAATGTTTTGGAAGTTATTTTGAGACAATTTGCTGTAATGACTTTTGTATTGAACCACGTATGAAATAAATGTTTGTTTTCCACTGCTTATATTTCTGTCTTGTAAATTTTCTATGTCTTTTACCTATAATGCCCCACCAAAGTTAAGGCATTCCCTTTGTGAGTGACCTTAACGGAGGTGGGGTGTTTCACTTGGTATCAGAGCAAAGGTTTACTAGATCAGATAAAAGTTTTTGAAAACTATATTCAAAAAGAAGTATAAAGAAGCATTTTTCAAGAAAAAGTGTTATTTTACTTTAAAAGGCATAATCCCCAAAAGCCATATGCACTATCTTTCTATCCTTTGTTTTGAACCTTTCCTTTTTCTTTTCAGCATGTCTGGGAATCTTAACCTTCCAGAGGGTGTACCGATACCTAACTGGTTCAGGAGGTACCTAGAGGCTAGGGCCAACGACGCAGGCCCGGTAGATATTCCTCCTCCCCCAGCTGCAGCGGTTCCTCCTCCTCCTCCTCCTCATGCTAATGCTTTCTCAAAGATTTGTAGAGACTTTAGAACCATGGGTGGAAAGATTTTTAATGGAACTGAATCATTCGTGGAAGCAAGGAACTGGCTTAAAGAAACTGAGGATCTATTCGTTATCTTCGAGGTGGATGATAGGCAGAAGATACAGTTGGCAGTGTGGTTGCTTAAAGATGAAGCTTATTATTGGTGGGAAGTTACCAATGCTGAGAGACCGGTTGAAACTTGGGATTTTAGAATGAGGTTTGAAATGAAATTCCTCTCACAAGCTGAACGAAGTCTACAGGTGGAAAAGTTCTTATCTCTTAAGCAAGGAAGTATGATGGTCAAAGAATACGTCAACCAATTCAACCAGCTAGCCAGATTCGAATTGTATTTAGTGAACACTCCTCATAAGAAGGCTCTCCGTTTTGTTAAGGGATTGAATGAGCCACTACACAGCCTAGCTATGACCCACATACCCATGGGGGTGACTTATGAGAGATTGGTGGACATGGCACTCTTACACGTGGAAGACAAGGGCAAGAAAGAGGCAAAGGTGGAGGTGCCTCAAGACAAGAAAGCGGAGGGGTCACAGAATAAGAAAGCAGATTCAAAGAAAGGCGGGAAGAACAAAAAACCCCGTGAAAAGAGGAAGTATAACTTTTGTGGCATTCCTGGACATCTGGTTAAGGACTGCAGGAAGAAGAAGAGGAAGATGGGTGGTTGTTTCCATTGTGGTGAGACAGGATACATGGCTAAGGACTGCCCAAGAAAGCAAGGGCAAGGGAAGAGAGCTGAATCAACTTCTGGAGGGCAGGTTCACGCTTTCATAGCACCTCTGCAAGAACGAGGTAGAAATATTTCTGTTGAGAGTTTAGTTTATCTTTTTGATCATCCTGTTCGTACACTCTTCAATTCTGGCGCATCACACTCTTTTATATCTACTGCTTTAGTTGAATCTCTGCACCTAGACACTAGTATAGTAGAGGATCCCTTGGTCGTTTCAAATCAAATTGGGGGCTCATCTTATTTGTCAATGGTTCATTTGGATTTGAAAATTTCTATACTAAGCATTGGGTTTAGATGGAATGCCTTTGTATTGGGCTTCTCGGGCTATGGGTTGATTCTAGGCATGGATTGGCTATCCAGTAATGGTGCCATCCTTGATTGTGAAAACAGAGTGGTTAGACTCATGACTCGCCTCAGTAACACTCTCGAAATCTCTTGTAATCCCTTGAACTCTGTTATGCTTAGTTATCTAGAATCTCTTGATGCGTCTGTTGAGAACTTGCAGTCTGTTAGAGTAGTCCGTGAATACTCAGATGTATTTGAAGAGGTAAAGGGCTTACCTCCGAAGTGGGAGATAGACTTCTGCATATACCTTGTTGATAATGCAAAACCTGTAGCTTTATCCGTTAGACAATGGCTCCTAGGGAAAGAAAAGAGTTCAGTAAGCAAGTCAAAGAGCTGCTCGAAAAGGGGTTTATAAGGCGGAGTATTTCTGAATGGGGTGCTCCAGTAGTATTCGCAACCAAAGCAGATGGTTCACTTCGCCTATGTGTTGATTATAGGGATCTAAACAAGCTGACCAAGAAGAATAGGCACCCACTCCCAAGAATAGAAGACTTGTTTGATCAGCTTGTAGGTGCGTCTATTTTCTCCCAACTAGATCTGGCCACCGGATTCCATCAGCTAAGAGGGGCTGAAGACAACATTGATAAGACCGCGTTCAGAACCCCGGATGGTTTCTTCGAACGGCTTGTCATGCCTTTCGGCTTGACAAACGCACTCGCTTACTTCTTTGATTTGATGAGCAGGGTGTTCAGAGAATTCCTTAATAAGTTTGTGGTGGTCTTCGTAGATGATATTTTTATTTTCTCGAAGAGTGAAGAAGAGCATGCTCAGCATTTAAGGGAAGTCATGGATACTCTTCGTGCACATCAGCTGAAAGCCAAATTCTCTAAATGCCATTTCGGGAGAGAAGAAGTGAGGTTTCTTGGACATGTGGTGTCCAACGAAGGGGTAGCTGTGGACCCCGCAAAAGTAGTTGCGGTGCAAGATTGGAAGGTTCCACGGAATGCAACCGAAGTCCGAAGCTTTCTCGGGCTAGCGGGCTTTTACCGAAAATTCATTAAAGACTTTGCAAAAATATTAGCCCCACTTACAAGGTTAACGAAGAAGAGCCTAACTTTAGCTTGGGATTTGGATTGCGATATTGCTTTCCAACGTTTGAAGAGGGCTCACAACAGCCCCAGTCTTGACATTGCTGGATAGGAGCAAGATGTTTATGTATACATGGATGCATGTGGTACGGGACTAGGTGCTGTCTTGATGCAGGAAGGGAAGGTAGTAGCTTATGGAGGCAGACAGTTGAGAGTACATGAGAAAAACTACCCAAACCACGGTCTAGAGTTGGCTGCCATCGTCTTTGCGCTTAAGTCTGGGCGCCACTATCTCCTAAGTGATAAATTTTAATTGTATACTGACCATAAATCATTGAAGTACCTTTTCTCGCAGAAAGATCTCAACTTGAGGCAGCAAAGATGGATGGAGTTTCTTGCCTCATATGATTTTGAGATTTCCTATACTCCTGGCAAGGGCAATGTAGTAGCAGACGCTTTGAGTAGAAAGAAGCTGACCCTAAGCCCTCTCTTTGTAGAAAGACAAAGCTTGGAGTACATAGCCAATTTTGATTTTAGACCCTCTGTCGATCATGTGACTGGTTTGTTAGCATCGCTAGAGGTGCGGCCTACTTTTTGGACTCAACAGGAACCGCACAACGTGAAGACCCTCAGCTAGTTGATGTGATAGATAAGCTGATTAAGGGTGAGACTTCTAGTCACCTCAATAGATACTCCATCGATGACAAGGGATGGTTGAGGTGGGATGGAAGACTATGCATCCCACAAACAAGGGATTTGGTGAAGAAAGTTCTTGAAGAAGCACATCATTCCAAGTTGACCATACACCCCGGTGGAGAAAAAATGTACAAAACATCAAAAGGGTTTTCTTTTGGAATGGCATGAAGAGGGATGTAGCTGAATTCGTTTCTAAGTTCATGATATGCCAACAATTCAAGGCGGAGCAGAAGAAGCCTGGTGGTTTGCTTCATCCTCTAGAGGTCCCACAGTGGAAATGGGATAGCATCTCGATGGACTTTATTGATGGGCTGCCTAGGTCAAGAAGAGGCAATACCAGTATTTGGGTAGTAGTGGACAGGCTCACAAAATGCGCTCACATCATACCCGTTAAGAGTTGAAGGACTGCCTCATCCCTAGCATCCATATATCTTAAAGAGATAGTTCGACTCCATGGGATACCCTCCAGCATAGTGAGTGACCGAGATCCTATCTTTACGAGCGAGTTTTGGAGGAGTTTGCAAGAAGCAGTAGGCACACAATTATGCTTAAACACGGCCTATCACCCCCAAACCGATGGTCAGACTGAAAGAGTGAACAGAGTATTAGAAGACCTCTTGAGACTATGCATTCTTGACTTTGGAGGTACATGGGAGGATCATCTACCTTTGGTGGAATTCGCTTACAACAATAGTTACCAAGCCACCATAGGCATGGCACCTTTCGAAGCTTTATATGGAAGACCATGTCGATCACCAACTTGTTGGTGGGAGTCTATAGACAAGCTCATACTTGGACCGAACATGATTAGAGAAACTTGAGAGAAAGTGGACTTGATACGGAAAAGAATGAAGACTGCCCAAGATAGACAGAAATCCTACGCAGACGAAAGAAGGATCGACCTTGAGTTTGAGGTTGGAGACAAGGTGTTCCTTAAAGTATCTCCTTTGAGGAACGTCGTTCGTTTTGGATCCGCAGGGAAGTTAGCACCAAGATTTGTAGGGTCGTTTCCTATCATCGAGAAGATTGGGAAGATGGCTTATAGAATAGAGCATCCTGAAAGATTGGCTGAAGTTCATATTGTCTTTCATGTTTCTCACCTATGGAAGTGCTTAAATGAGTCTGCGGAAGTGGTGGAACCAAGCATATTAGAGGAAATAGAAGTAGAACGAGAGGCGACTGTGAGAAGAGATCCAACTCGTATCTTGGGTACAGAAATTAAAAAGCTACGCAACCGCGAAGTCAAACTTGTTAAAGTTCAATGGAGTGACGCTGAGGAAGATGTGACTTGGGAGACTGAGGCCAAGATACGCTGTAATAACCGGGAAATTCCGAGCCAATTTAAAATTTTTATTTTGGCAATTTTGATGAATTTTGAATATTTAAAATGAATTATTTTAAATAATAACGACAAGAAAATTATTTTGAATAGAATTCGAACGTATATATTTATATAGATCGTCGTTAGAATATAAATATTTATTTATAATTATAAAAGGAATTGAAAATGGCGCGGTAGTTCGAAAATTCGATTTCAAACTTCAAATGAATGTACAGGATTCAAAATAAACCGGATTTTAACGAAACCAAAAATATTAGAATCTATTTGAGAATATCTTTCCAACGAATCCGAAAAATTAAAATTTCATAGCGGGAATCAAAAGTTACGTCCAGTTGAAAATTCAGAATAGTCGCTATGGAATTCTGGCCCTTAAAAATGGAAATTTTGCAAACGACCTCGGTTTTCGACGAAACCACTTTTGTTGGATTCGTGATGTCAAGTTATTGTTAGGTTTCAAAATTCATAATTTTTCGAATCAATATGTGAGCGTGGCAAAGGAAAACGCGTTTGACCAGTTTTAGTTGATTTTAATCGACTGGAAAATGGCCATTTTTCAAACGGTCTCAGAATTCGATGAAATTAGTTTTATTAGAACCGTATCGTCAATACGAAGCTAGAAAATATTTTTTGGGAATTTTTAGAGTCCGTAATTGGCCCAGGTAAATTGAAATGTGCGTTCGAATTCAATATATAGAGTTATATGTTGATTTTGACGAAAAACGATTGAAACGGTCAAATCAGCTTACGACACATATCCCATTGTGTTCAGAATGGGGGTATTACGCTAGAGATGACAGTCATTGGAGTTCGACTGGAGTTCGAACACGAAACTAGTAAATTAGCGAATTAAAATATTAAATATTTTATAATATATATAGCCTCCTATAATTGGTCAAAGCCCTTCATTTACTTCCCCGTGGTCAAAGCGGTCAAAAATCCGCCCCCTTCTCAAATCAAAATCGCGACCTCACCCACGATCACCCCGCCGCCTGCGCCTGCTTCCGACCACCCCACAGCGCCGCCTTCCCCTCCCTCTCTCCTCCTCCAATGTTCCCTCTCCTCCTCACGTATCGCGACCCCCCCTTTCCTCAAATTGAACGCAACACCCTGAACCCTAAACCGCCGCCACCTGGACCTGCTCCCCTGCCACTTGCCAACTCCGACGCCGCACCTTCACCCCCCCTGACGACCTCCGACGTTGATGAATCCTCCCCCCTTTTTTTTTCAAAATAAAGGTAAAATTTATTTATTTCATTTTTTTTCTGTTTTGTTTTCATTATTTATTTTCTTTAAAACTAAAAATTAAAGTGACGATTTTTCTTAAGAAAGATACAAGTTTTATACTAAGAAGGTTTAGATTTTATGACATGAAGGTTTAGATTTTTATTGTAAACAAAGATTTGATTTTTAATGTAAAGAAAGGTTCGATTTTTAATTAGTGAAAGAAGTGATTTTTATAGCGATGATATAAAAATGCGATCTTTGTATATGAAGCAGAAATATAAAAATATAATGTTTATATAGAAAGAAGCGTTGTAAAAATATATATGAAGTAGAAATAAAATTATGATTTTTATTTATCGAAATAAAGCAATAAAAATATAATTTTTATTATGAATAGTATAGCAAGGACTACATTAGAATTTCAAATAGATCTAGACGGTTCAGCAGTTCAGAAGTAGAGCACGGCGGAGTGGAACCCTCGGTGAGAACTCCTCACTTTTATTTATTTTCTAGTTGAAATATATACTAGGATGCAGACGGTGCTTAGTAGCACCCGACACCCATTGTCCACAGACCATGGACGACTTGTGTGATTGTTTGTGTTGTGAAATTTAACTGTCGATTGTGATGTGGAAAATAATTTCATGTGTTGAAATAAAATAAGTTCATGTGTTGAAATAAAATAATTTCATGTGTTGAAATAAAACAATTTCATGTGTTGAAACAAAATATATATTCATGTGTTGAAATAAAATATACATTCATTTACAAATCGAACGGTTTGTTTATGTACACTAATTTGACTGATATTGATTGGGACGATAAATTTTACACATCGCCCAACTGCACAAATAAAAATCTGTGTTTGATTGTTTGAAACCCCACACGGGTGTTGGGATTAAATTGGGCAAACACTAATCCCTATAATTAGCTGTATGTCGATCGATTGATTGACAGGCTGTTATAAGCGTTGAATATTTATATTTGATGCTTATACAGCGTAGAATGCACTCTGGATTATGGTTGATTATTTATCGTTGCTATTATATACATGTGTTGTATGGAAACCATATAATTAACATTATATGGTAATTGATTGGGCCTCATTCCAATTTGGAAAATAGAAATATAAATTCATGTGTTGAATAGAAATATAAATTCATGTGTTGAATAGAAATATAAATTCATGTGTTGAATAGAAAGAAAATTCATGTGTTGAATAGAATAAAAATTCATGTGTTGAATAAAATATATATTCATGTGTTGAATAAAAATATATATTCATGTGTTGAATAAAATATTCATTTGTTGAATAGAATAACGAAGTTATTGAAATATATAAATCCGTGTTGGTTAGATATGCGCCATTTTGACGCGAACGATATTTATATCGATTATATTCATTTTTATAATGAATATAGAAGAGGAAGTGATTTCAAAATATAACATTTTGAAAATATTATCATATATATATATCGATGATATGGAATATTCAATTTTGATTAGAAATTGAATAGTAAGTAGAAATCGTTTTGAAAACGAATTTAAAACGATTTACAAAATACGTTTTAAATGGAAATCGACGAGATATATATAATATATATAATATATATATATTATATATATATATATAATGGCTGGAATAGAACGTGCCGCGCTGCGGTAGTTCGCGAATTTCGACCACTGACTTGGAATGGACGTTGCGGGAGATCCGACCGTCGGATTCTCCTAAAACCGAAACCGTTGGGTTCGTATCAAAAAGAACTTTCTAACGAGTATTAGAATTTAGAAATCTAATGGTTGGATTTGGAATTATGTCCAAATCAAATTTGGAAAAGGTCGTTGTAAGTGCAGTTCGTTGGCCGTTGATGGAAATCCACTGTATGGGCCTTGATAAAATTATTAAAAATTTCAATAATTTGTGTAAAATCATAAGAAATGATTTGTGAAGAATTGGGATGAAAAATTCCATATTTGAAAACATAAAAATAGATTTTTATCGAAATGAACTAGTTTTGAACTAGAATTATAATTCATTTATTTTTAAAATAAATAGATTAGATTTGAAATGGTTTTAAAAGTAACCAGAATTTCCAATAATTGAATTGGAATAGATTTGAATCGAAATTGTCTTTGGAATATTTTGATGTTAGATTTCGTGATTATACAGATATTGTTATGGAAATTTGAAAGATATATTTATATCGTTATTTCCAATACGATATTTGTTGGTCGTAGAGTTTGATATTGAATATAAGCTGATATATTTTCTATTCAGAGCCTTGTATTTAATATCAAATGTGATGTGGGTTTGTCGTGAATGGTGTCTTCATTAACACTGTTCTTGAGCCCAGTTGAGAAAAAGATTAAATCTTTTTATTTAGATTTAGTGAAGTGTACCAATTAAATGGTATTTAATTGGAATTGAATTTGAATTGATTTTTGGGTTTATCGTGAACGGTGTTTTAAATAACACTTGTTCTTTAACCCGATAATTAATGGAATGTGATTTTGGGTTTATAGTGAACCGTGTTTTAAATGACATGGGTTCTTTAACCCAGTTAGAGACAGGAGGTGATTTCCCAACTTAAACAATCATTAATATTGATTTTTGGGAAGATTAAAACCAAGTGGAGTTTTAATGAATCTTTAATTAGATTAAAATGATCGAGAATGGAGTATCACCAGTTTTGCTCCAAGCGATAGTTAAATCTTTAATTAGATTAGAACGTGAAATGGTAATTGAATTTACTGATAACACCGTGGTGTTAGATATGAAGTATGACCAGTTTTACTTCATGGGGTGAATAGGTAGGGATTGGGAAATAAAATAAATGATTACTTCGGTATGGTTCACTAATCCCGACTAGTTTGAATTGATATCAAAAGAAGATTAAAGAATAAATTTAAAGAATTTATCTATGATAAAATTAATGGGAACCTTTCCCAAAGTATAAAAATATTTGAACAAAAGAATATTCTGAATTGGAATGAGGCGTATGTTGTGTTTGTATAACACTTGTTTATTATATACGCGAGTTATTCAGAAAGACCGGGTTTATCCCATTCTGAATAACTGATTCGACGTGGTGTCAAGGATGAAGACGGTGGTCGAAGACCGGAGGTCTTCACATAGTTTGGGAGATTACTGATGATCTTGATTGGGTTGTACACCTAAGAGGAGGGAATCAGTTGGTGATCGTCCAGACGTACTTGGAGATCGATGGATATGCGAGGTACAAGGTGCCTCTGGTTTCGTTCAGACCCAGAACGGACGTGTAAATAGACTCTGTGTCTGACATTGGATATCATTCTGTGTGATTGATGGATATCGGTTTCATGGAGTGGTTTGCCTATGTGGCATGCTAAGATGCAAATGATCAAGGCTTCTGTTGAAAAGCAAAGTCTTGTGGTTGATGACCAAAGCACCGCCTGTGTGACATAGCTTTGTGTAGCGTTGATTCGCGAGCCTCACATCCTGGTGTGTACCAGAAATGGGAGAAGGACTTCAGGGAGGGCATTCGTTTCTTTCTAGTTAGAAGTGGTGTCAGTGCTTGAACTGGCTGACATTGCTTATGTGGATGATGGAATTTGAGGCGCCTTGGTTATATCAGTTTCGGCCGATGCATTCTGGTCGGCAAACAGACCAGACTTACACCCCATAGGGTGGGGGAAACGCAGTGTTCAGGCATTTTAATCCACATCGGTGGATCGGCCCTGACAATCCAAGGGTCACTCGAGCTCTGATCCTAAGGGGCAGACTAGAGGCTCTCGAATCGGTGAGGACGATCCCTAGCCTAGGTTCATATCATAAATGATAATCCAACTTCCAATACGACGTTTTGCGGTTTTGATTGTAGAGCCTAGTATGGCGACATGATATATCGTACCCATGCAGTCTATGATTGATACTTATGATTGAAATTGTTTTAAACACTATGCACTTATTATAGTATCAAATGATTTGTTTTAAACATATCAAGCATGATTTTGCTATTATAAGGGAAAACCCTATCCTCCGGTTTGTGTTGCATTGTATGATGGGACCTGGGTCTTATAATAGCTTCATTGTTCTTTATTTAGCATTGCGCTGTTGTTTTATGCACTGGTATTCTTGGGAGGAAACCCGTTCCGTGTTATACGGCATGGTCCCTTGATTTACCTAACTTTAAAATAAAGATTAATAACTGTTTTAGTTCTCACACCAATCACATGACTGACCTGGAGTTTATTGTTTTAACCTAAACTCTGGGTGCCCCTATTTTCGACATGGGCAGCTAGTAGTTTTGGTTTTGCAGATTTATATTCACAGGATCCTGGTTTACAGCTGGAATGATATCCGGAAAGCTTTGTATCCGTATATCTCCTTCAGTTGTATTTTGTATTATTTTCCGCTACTATGTAATGAATTGTAATCTCTGATATTTTATGATGTGTAATATTGATTCATACTCTGTGTATTCTTGTAGTCTGATGAAATTGTTGTAATATACAATGAAATGTTCTTCTGTTTGCGTTCTGATCTGTCGTGTTCTCATAACAATCAGGGGTTTCGAACGGTCTTGGTTGGTTTAGCGACTGATTCGTATCGAGCGAATTTCCTTGTTGTTACAGTTGGTATTAGAGCTTTGGTTTACAGAGCTCGGAGAACAAGACACGTTAGAACCAAACGAAAGAATTCATCAAAAATTGGATTAGTAATATCCAATGAGAATGACTCGTTAGTGATGGGATCAGTAGTATCCTAGAACGAGTGTGAAGAGTATATTTTTAAATTGAAAACAAATTTTGATTTGAAAATTTAATTCAATTATTCGTATTTGAATATTTATTTATATTGAATTTGGACAATCCAATATATAAAGATTTTGCATATACGTCTGATCCACGGGTATTCGAAGTTTTAATATACTGGATAGATATAGAATCACACTCTAGTCGCCCGGAGATGATTCTGATGATGCCGCGACGTCATCAACATTTATATTCTTGTGTCGAAAGTGCGATATCTATATATTTCCAATTGGCTGGTGTGAGAACCAAAACTAGATAGGGCTTATTGTTGTGAATTGGCATCAAAAATATGATTTTTGGACTATGTATCAAAGTTATGTGATTGAAATGATAATCAACTAATTGATTGCTAATTGTGTTGTTTGATTATTGTTTGATTAATTAAATGTTGAACCTTTAGCCCAATTGAACCAAATATTGAGTTGTACTGAAACTTTGTCGCATTTGCATGCATATACATGTACTTACATTGAACAGGTCATAGCAAGGAGGCCAGAGCAGAAGAATAAAATTGTTTGCCCAACAAATAGGTACATGTTTACTAATTTATTGGGGTTTGGATGATTTTATGAACCGATTGGCTAGCCGCTTAGCTTTTTCTTTTTCTTTTGGATTGAAGAAGGCCATGGGAGGCTCTATGAAATATCCCGAAGCTCCCGGTGCAGGGGAGGTTATGGCGAAATTTTTCGAAAATTTAAGGTGTTAGCCAAATTTTTGAAAATTTTGAAAAGTTGAAGAACTTAAGCCGTAATGAAAATAATGAAAGTTGAGTTGCTTAGTAGAACAACTTTCGGCTTCGTTCCTTTTCGGGGACGAAAAGTTTTAAGTGGGGGAGATTGTAATAACCCGGAAATTCCGAGCCAATTTAAAATTTTTATTTTGGCAATTTTGATGAATTTTGAATATTTAAAATGAATTATTTTAAATAATAACGACGAGAAAATTATTTTGAATAGAATTCGAACGTATATATTTATATAGATCGTCGTTAGAATATAAATATTTATTTATAATTATAAAAGGAATTGAAAATGGCGCGGTAGTTCGAAAATTCGATTTCAAACTTCAAATGAATGTACAGGATTCAAAATAAACCGGATTTTGACGAAACCAAAAATATTAGAATCTATTTGAGAATATCTTTCCAACGAATCCGAAAAATTAAAATTTCATAGCGGGAATCAAAAGTTACGTCCAGTTGAAAATTCAGAATAGTCGCTATGGAATTCTGGCCCTTAAAAATGGAAATTTTGCAAACGACCTCGGTTTTCGACGAAACCACTTTTGTTGGATCCGTGATGTCAAGTTATTGATAGGTTTCAAAATTCATAATTTTTCGAATCAATATGTGAGAGTAGCAAAGGAAAACGCATTTGACCAGTTTTAGTTGATTTTAATCGACTGGAAAATGGCCATTTTTCAAACGATCTCAGAATTCGATGAAATTAGTTTTGTTAGGACCGTATCGACAATACGAAGCTAGAAAATATTTTTCGGGAATTTTTAGAGTCGGTATGTGGCCCAAGTAAATTGAAATGTGCGTTCGAATTCAATATATAGAGTTATATTTTGATTTTGACGAAAACTGATCAAAACGATCAAATCAACTTACGATACATATCCCATTGTGTTCAGAATGAGGGTATTACGCTAGGGATGATAGTCATTGGAGATCGACCGGAGTTCGAACACGAAACGAGTAAATTAGTGAATTAAAATATTAAATATTATATAATATATATAGCCTCCTATAATTGGTCAAAGCCCTTCATTTACTTCCCCATGGTCAAAGCGGTCAAAAATCCGCCCCCCTTCTCAAATCAAAATCGCGACCTCACCTACGCTCACCCAGCCGCCTGCGCCTGCTTCCGACCACCCCACAGTGTCACCTCCGCTCCCTCTCTCCTCCTCCACCGTTCCCTCTCCTCCTCACGTATCGCGAGCCCCCACCCCTTTCCTCAAATCGAACGCAACCCCCTGAACCCTAAACTACCACCACCTGGACCAGCTCCACTACCACTTGCCAACTCCGGCGCCGCACCTTCACCCCCCCCCCCCCCCCCGACGACCTCCGACGTTGATGAATCCTCCCCCCTTTTTTTAAAATAAAGGTAAAATTTATTTATTTCATTTTATTTCAGTTTTGTTTTCATTATTTATTTTCTTTAAAACTGAAAATTAAAGTGACGATTTTTCTTAAGAAAGATGCAAGATTTATATTAAGAAAATTTAGATTTTTATGACATGAAGGTTTAGATTTTTATTGTAAACAACGATTTGATTTTTAATGTAAAGAAAGGTACGATTTTTAATTAGTGAAAGAAGTTATTTTTATAGCGATAATACAAAAATTCGATCTTTGTATATGAAGTAGAAATATAAAAATATGATGTTTATACAGAAAGAAGCGTTGTAAAAATATATATGAAGTAGAAATAAAAATATGATTTTTATTTATCGAAATGAAGCAATAAAAGTATAAATTTTATTATGAACACCAGAGCAAGGACTACATTAGAATTTCAAATAGATCCATACGGTTCAGCAGTTCAGATGTAGAGCACGGCGGAGTGGAACCCTTAGTGAGAACTCCTCACATTTATTTATTTTCTAGTTGAAATATATACTAGGATGCAGATGGTGCTTAATAGCACCCGACACCCGTTGTCCACAGACCATGGACGACTTGTGTGATTGTTTGTGTTGTGCAATTTGACTGTCAATTGTGATGTGGAAAATAATTTCATGTGTTGAAATAAAATAATTTCATGTGTTGAAATAAAATAATTTCATGTGTTGAAATAAAATAATTTCGTGTGTTGAAACATAATATATATTCATGTGTTGAAATAAAATATATATTCATTTACAAAGCGAACGATTTTTTTATGTACACTGATTTGACTGATATTGATTGGGACGATAAATTTTACACATCGCCCAACTGCACAAATAAAAATCTGTGTTTGATTGTTTGAAACCCCACACGGGTGTTGGGATGAAATTGGGCATACACTAATCCCAATAATTAGCTGTATGTCGATCGATTGATTGATAGGCTATTATAAGCGTTCAATATTTATATTTGATGCTTATAAAGTGTAGAATGCACTCTGGATTATGGTTGATTATTTATCGTTGCTATTATATACATGTGCTGTATGGAAACCATATAATTAACATTATACGGTAATTGATTGGGCCTCATTCCAATTTGGAAAATAGAAATATAAATTCATGTGTTGAATAGAAATATAAATTCATGTGTTGAATAGAAATATAAATTCATGTGTTGAATAGAAAGAAAATTCATGTGTTGAATAGAATAAAAATTCATGTGTTGAATAAAATATATATTTATGTATTGAATAAAAATATATATTCATGTGTTGAAGAAAATATTCATTTGTTGAATAGAATAACGAAGTTATTGAAATATATAAAGCCGTGTTGGTTAGATATGCGTCATTTTGACGCGTACGATATTTATATCGATTATATTCGTTTTTATAATGAATATAGAAGAGGAAGTGAATTCAAAATATAACGTTTTGAAAATATTATCATATATATATCGATGATATAGAATATTCAATTTTGACTAGAAATTGAAAAGGAAGTAGAAATCGTTTTGAAAATGAATTTAAAATGATTTACAAAATACGTTTTAAAGGGAAATCGACGAGATATATATAATATATATTATATATATAATGGCCGGAATAGAACGCGCCGCGCTGCGACAGTCCACGAATTTCGACCATTGACTTCGAATGGACGTTGCGGGAGATCCGACAGTCGGATTCTCCTAAAACCGGAACCGTTGGGTTCGTATCGAAAAGAACTTTCTAAAGAATATTAGAAGTTAGAAATCTAATGGTTGGATTTGGAATTATGTCCAAATCAAATTTGAAAAAGGTCGTTGTAAGTGCAGTTCGATGGCCGTTGATGGAAATCGACTGTATGGGCCTTGATAAAATTATTAAAAATATCAATAATTTGTGTAAAATCATAAGAAATGATTTGCGAAGAATTGGGATGAAAAATTCCATATTTGAAAACATAAAAATAGATTTTTATTGAAATGAACTAGTTTTGAACTAGAATTATAATTCATTTATTTTTAAAATAAATAGATTAGATTTGAAATGGTTTTAAAAGTAACCATAATTTCCAATAATTGAATTGGAATAGATTTGAATCGAAATTGTCTTTGGAATATTTCGATGTTGGATTTCGTGATTATACAGATATTGTTATGGAAATTTGAAAGATATATTTATATCTTTATTTCCAATATGATATTTGTTGGTCGTAGAGTTTGATATTGAATATAAGCCGATATATTTTCTATTCAGAGCCTTGTATTTAATATCAAATGTGATGTGGGTTTGTCGTGAATGGTGTCTTCATTAACACTGTTCTTGAGCCCAGTTGAGAAAAAGATTAAATCTTTTTATTTAGATTTAATGAAGTGTACCAATTAAATGGTATTTAATTGGAATTGAATTTGAATTGATTTTTGGGTTTATCGTGAACGGTGTTTTAAATAACACTTGTTCTTTAACCCGATAATCAATGTAATGTGATTTTGGGTTTATAGTGAACCGTGTTTTAAATGACATGGGTTCTTTAACCCAGTTAGAGACAGGAGGAGATTTCCCAAGTTAAATAATCACTAATATGGATTTTTGGGAAGATTAAAACCAAGTGGAGTTTTTGATGAATCTTTAATTAGATTAAAATGATCGAGAATGGAGTATCACCAGTTTTGCTCCAGGCGATAGTTAAATCTTTAATTAGATTAGAACGTGAAATGGTAATTGAATTTACCAATAACACCGTGGTGTTAAATATGAAGTATGACCAGTTTTACTTCATGGGGTGAATAGGTGGGGATTGGGAAATAAAATAAATGATTACTTCGGTATGGTTCGCTAATCCCGACTAGTTTGAATTGATATTCAAAAGAAGATTAAAGAATAAATTTAAAGAATTTATCTTTGATAAAATTAATGGGAACCTTTCCCAAAGTATAAGAACATTTGAACAAAAGAATATTCTGAATTGGAATGAGGCGTATGTTGTGTTTGTATAACACTTGTTTATTATATACGCCAGTTATTCAGAAAGACCGGATTTACCCCATTCTGAATAACTGATTCGACATGGTGTTGAGGATGAAGACGGTGGTCGAAGGCAGGAGGTCTTCACATCGTTTGGGTGATTACTGATGATTTTGATTGGGCTGTACACCCAAGAGGAGGGAATCAGTTGGTGATCGTCCAGACGTACTTGGAGATCGATGGATATGCGAGGTACAAGGTGCCTCGGGTTTCGTTCAGACCCAAAACTAACGTGTAAATGGACTGTGTGTCTGACATTGGATATCATTCTGTGTGATTGATGGATATCGGTTGCATGGAGTGGTTTGCCTGTGTAGCATGCTAAGATGCAAATGATCAAGGCTTCTGTTGAAAAGCAAAGTCTTGTGGTTGATGATCAAAGCACCGCCTATGTGGAATAGCTTTGTGTAGCGTTGATTCGCGAGCCTCACATCCCGGTGTGAACCAGAAACGGGAGAAGGACTTCAGGGAGGGCATGCGTTTCTTTCTAGTTAGAAGTAGTGTCAATGCTTGAACCGGCTGACATTGCTTATGTGGATGATGGAATTTGAGGCGCCTCGGTTATATCGGTTTCGACCGATGCATTCTTGTCAGCAGACGGACCAGACTTACACCCCATAGGGTGGGGAAACGCAGTGTTCAGGCATTTTAATCCACATCGGTGGACCGGCCCTGACGATCCAAGGGTCACTCGAGCTCTGATCCTCAGGGGAGGACTAGAGGCTCTCGAATCGGTGAGGACGATCCCTAGCCTCGGTTCATATCATAAATGATAATCCAACTTCTAATACGACATTTTGCGGTTTTGATTGTAGAGCCTAGTATGGCGACATGATATATGGTACCCATGCCGTCTATGATTGATACTTATGATTGAAATTGTTTTAAACACTATGCACTTGTTATAGTATCAAATGATTTGTTTTAAACGTATCAAGCATGCTTTGGCTATTATAAGGGAAAACCCTATCCTCCGATTTGTGTTGCATTGTGTGATGGGACCTGGGTCTTATAATAGCTTCATTGTTCTTTGTTTAGCATTGCGCTGTTGTTTTATGCACAGGTATTCTTGGGAGGAAACCTGTTCCGTGTTATACGGCGTGGTCCCTTGATTTACCTAACTTTAAAATAAAGATTAATAACTGTTTTAGTTCTCACACCAGTCACATGACTAACCTGGAGTTTATTGTTTTAATCTAAACTCTGGGTGCCCCTATTTTCGACATGGGAAGCTATTAGTTTTGGTTTTGCTGATTTATATTCACAGGATCCTGGTTTACAGATGGAAAGCTTTGTATCTGTATATCTCCTTCAGTTGTATTTTGTATTATTTTCCGCTAGTATGTAATGAATTGTAATCTCTGATATTTTATGATGTGTAATATTGATTCATACTCTATGTATTCTTGTAGTCTGGTGAAATTGTTGTAATATACAATGAAATGTTCTTCTGTTTGTGTTTTGATCTGTCGTGTTCACAGAACAATCAGGGGTTTCGAACGGTCTTGGTTGGTTCACCGACTGATTCGGATCGAGCGAATTTCCTTGTTGTTACATACGCGCAGCCTACCCTTTTCTTTTTGAGGGTACATCTTTGATCTCTTTTTCCTTAAGTTTGTTCATGCTCGTATCTATCTTTTTACTATTTTCCTCAGTGCTGTTTTTGATCCTTAGGTAGATACCAATGGATGTAAACATGTATTTGAAACATGTTATGATTGATGGTTGCAAGTGGTTGCAAGTGATTGCTAGTGGTTGCTCGTGGATGCATACACACACATTAGGTATTAGATCGGCTCAGTCACTTTCATATTGCATATGCGTATATGTACTTGTATATGATTGAAACTTGATGTGTTATCATGTGGACATTGCATTTGTATGAAAGATTGTGCACTCATGTAGAAAGTTTGATTAGGGATGATTGCATACATAATGGACTCATGGCACCGACATGAATTGCATTAAGGAGGTCAACTGAATCAGTAGACCTCCTGATTTTGCATTAGATAAGGACATGTACACACACTATGCATATGATCATGAAGCATTAGAAGTCTTTTAAGGACAATGGATGCCTATGTTTGATGGTTGAGTAGAAGGACGATTGGATGGTAGGATATACGTTCTTCTCGACTTGAAGATTTCGGGGACGAAATCCTTAAAGGAGGGGAGAATGTAACACCCCGTATTTTCTGTTAACATTAAAGTTACGAATTAAATAATATTTAATTTTAAATGTGAGAATTAAGGGAAAACGGTTACGCCATTGCGTTCATCTCAGAATTCTGCTTGGTATAGAGTTCGAGTTTGCGTGAATTGGACTCTGTATGAAGGAGTTATGGTCTTCAGAAGTTTCAGTAGTTTAAATAAACAGTTCAGAAATTCAAAATTCAAAATCAGAAGCAGAAGCGGGTTGGGCGGGAAATTTCCCGCCCAGGGCCAGGTCGACCAGGGGGTCGACCTCCCCCCATACAGGTCGACCTACCCCCCCCCCCCCCTCGGGCAGATCTAAAAACTGATGTGTTCTGACTCCCTGCTGAGTCATTAGGGCTAATTTGGCTGTTCTATCTTGTCTGGATGGTCTTGATCGCTTCTGGGTTGATCTGACGGCTCTAAATTAATCAAACTTCTATATAAGCAACCTAAATCTAGACCCTAAGCCACAAAAAATATTCCTAGAGTCGTCATGCCGTCAGTAGTGAACCTAGAATAGTCATCATCTCTTTTAACTCAAAGGCAAGATAGAAGCTACATCAAAATCAAATCAAATCTAATTCAACTAAGAGAATTCAACGATCTACATCAAAGGCGAGCAATTCAGTTTCAGAATACAGATCCTAGAACTCAAGAATTCCTTTTTGTTAGTAAGTGTGGTTACCTTTCAGATGTGAATAAATTATAGACATGATTTGTAATGAATTGTAAAATAGAATTTGAACCAAGTTGTATGTGATGCTGATTCATGTTTATTCATGTCTATTCTATCATGTTTGCCTATGAACTATTGTGGTTTATCATGTTAAATTTGCGGTCATGTTGTATGTAGTTTGATGATAAAACTACCATTGCAAAAGGCTTGGCAATGAACCTATGTGTTGTATGTTGAATGGGTGATGACATGTCATGTTGTATAATTTAGTGATGACATCTATATGTGGTACGTCAATTTGGGAAATATGCCATGTTTATGCAAGTTAGGTGATGCTATCATGTTATGAATACATGCAAGTTTATAGGTTAGAAACATGATTATGTAAACCTATATGTTTAGATCTACACTTTATATGTTAGATCCATATGCCTCTATGTTAGCATGATTCAACCCCTATGCCAATTCACAGTGACGAGAAGGAATTTCGCTCGGTCCGAACCAGTCGCTAAACCGACCCAGACCGTTCGAAAACGCCCTATCGTTTGAGAATAAGACAAATCAGAACGCATATAAAAGAACATTTCATCGTATATTACAACAATGCATCAGATTACAAGAATATACAGAGTATAAATGAATAAATATTACACAGAAAAATCAGAAATTTAAATTACATTTAAATACATAGCAGCGGAAAATAATACAATACACAACTAGAAGAGATATACGGATACAAAGCTTTCCGGATACCGTTCCAGCTGTAAACCAGGATCCTGTGAATATAAATCTGCAAAACCAAAACTACTAGTTGCCCGTGTCAAAATATGGGCACCCAGAGTTTAGGTTAAAACAATAAACTCCAGGTCAGCCATGTGACTGGTGTGAGAACTAAAACAGTTAATCTTTATTTTAAAGTTAGGTAAATCAAGGGACCACGCCGTATAACACGGAACGGGTTTCCTCCCAAGAATACCAGTGCATAAAACAAACAGCGCAATGCTAAATAAAGAAAAATGAAGCTGTTATAAGACCCAGGTCCCATCACACAATGCAACGCAGCCGAGGATAGGGTTTTCCCTTATAACAGCCAAAGAATGCTTGATACGTTTAAAACAAATCGTTTGATACTATTATAAGTGCATAGTGTATAAAACAACTTCAAATCATAAGTATCAATCATAGACGGCATAAGTGCCCCATCCCACTATGTCGCCATACTAGGCTCTACAAATAAAACCGCAGAATCACGTATTTGGAAATTGGGTTTCCATCTATGAACCGAGGCAAAAGATAGTCCTCAACCGATTCGAGACTGCCTAGCCCGAGCCTCAGGACCCAGACTCGGGTGGGCCCTTGGATCGTCAGGGCCGGTCCACCGATGTGGATTAAAATGCCTGAACACTGCGTTTCCCCGCCCTATGGGGTGTAAGTGAGCCAACTAAATGACTCCATCGGACCCGGATCGTCCGATCAAACCGAGGCGCCTCGCAACAGCAACAACCACATAAGTCAAACTCGTCAGGGCGTGTAAAACCACTGACGCCACTTCTAGCTAGGAAGAAACGCAGGCCCTCCCTGAGGTCCTTCTCCCGTTTTTGGTTCATACTGGGTGTGAAACTCGCGAATCCACGTTACATAATGCTGTGCCACACAGGCTGTGCTTTGATCATCACCACAAGACTTTGCTTTTCAACAGAAGGCTTGATCAATTGCCACTTAGGCGTGCCACACAGGAAATTCACTCCATGCGTTTGATATCCATCAGTATATAACCCCTGAGCTTGTACGTCTCAGAGAAGGGCATTAAGCAAGAGAATAAATTCTCCGCCGCCAAACAGATATATATTTAATAGAAATCAATCACACAGACTAAAATCCAATGTCAAACACACAGTCCATTTACAAGTCCGTTCTGAGTCTGAATGAAACCGGAGGCACCTAGTACCCCGCATATCCATCGATCTCCAAGTACGTCTGGACGATCACCAACTGTTTCCATCTTCTTGGGTGTACAGCCCAATCAAGATCATCAGTAATCACCCAAACGACATGAAGACTTCCGGTCTTCGACCATCGTCTTCATCTTCGACTTATCGTCGTACCAGTTATTCAGAATGGGATAAACCCGGTCTTTCCGAATAACTCGCGTATATTTTAAATAAGTGTTACACAAACACAACATACGCCTCATTCTAATTCATCAGTCACTAACGGTAAATTAATCAAGAGAATAATCCCCAAATATTAACCCCGAAGGCCGAAACCAACATCAGATCAATATCTAGAAAACCTTTCTGCTTGGCTAACCGACAGTTAGTTTCTAAATTTTACATTCATAGGGAAAGGTTCCCATTAATTTTATCCAAGATAAATTCCTTGAATTTATTCTTTAATCTATCCTTTTGAATTTTGATTCAACTAGTCGAGATTAACGAACCTTACCGAAGTAATCATTGGTTTTAATTTCCCAATCCCAACCTATTCATCCCATGAAGCAAAACTGGTAATACTTCATATCTAACACCACAGTGTTATCGGTAAATTCAATTACCATTTCCCGTTCAAATCTAATTAAAGATTTAACTATCGCCTGGAGTAAAACTGGTGATACTCCATTCTCGATCTTTTCAATCTAATTAAAGATTCATTAAAACTCCACTTAGTTTTAATCTTTAACTGGGTTAAAGAATCAGTGTCATTTAAAACACAGTTCACGATAAACCCAAAATCACATTCCATTAATTATCGGGTTAAAGAACGAGTGTTATTTAAATCACTGTCCACGATAAACCCAAAATTCAATATCAATTCAATTCCAATTAAATATCATTTAATTGGTACACTTCATTAAATCTAAATAAAAGGATTTAATCTTTTCTCAACTGGGTTCAAGAACAGTGTTAGTGAAGACACCATTCACGACAAACCCAAATCACATTTGATATTCAATACAAGGCTCTGAATAGAAAATATATCGGCTTATATTCAATATCAAATTCTACGATTAACAAATGTCGTATTGGAAGTAACGATATAAATATATATCTTTCAAATTTCCATAACAACATCTGTATAATCACGAATTCCAACATCGAAATATTCCGAAGACAATTTCGATTCAAATCCACTCCAATGCAATCATTGGAAATTCTGGTTATTTTTAAAACCCTTTTCAAATTCAATTTATTTATTTAAAAATAAATAGAATTATGATTCTAGTTCGAAACTAGTTCATTTCGATAAAAATCTATCTTTATCTTTTCAAATACGGAGTTTTTCATCCCAATTCTTTCTAAATCATTTCTTATGATTTTACACAAATTATTACTATTTTTAATAATTTTATCAAGGGCCGTACAGTCGATTTCCATCAACGGCCATCGAACTGCACTTACAGCGACGTTTTTCAAATTTGATTTGGACATAATTCCAAATCCAACCGTTAGATTTCAAATTTCTAATATACGTTAGAAAGCTCTTTTCGATACGAACCCAACGGTTCCGGTTTTAGGAGAATCCGACGGTCGGATCTCCCGTAATGTCCGTTTGAAATAAATGGTCGAAATTCGCGAACTGCCGCGGCGCGGCGCGTTCTATTCAGGCCATTATATTATATATATAATATATATAATATATTTTTCGTCGATTACTATTTAAAACGAATTTTATAAATAGTTTTGAATTCATTTCAAAAACGATTTCAACCTTTATTTCAAATTCAAATCGAAATTGAATTTTCTATTATAAATCCTTTTTACTTTCATTTCTATTTGATTTTAATTCAAATCGATTTTTAATTCGATTCGAATTCATTTTACTTTTTAATTCAATTCGAATTCATTTTCCTATTCAATTCAAATTCAATTCATTCTCTATTCAATTCAAATTCAATTCATTCTCTATTCAATTCAAATTCAATTCATTTTCTAATCAAATCAAATTCAATTCATTTTCTAATCAAATCAAATTCGTTATATATTCAATTCGAATCAAATTTCATTTCAAAATAGTCGATTTCGAAATCATTTTTCAATATTCATTTTAAAATGAATAAAATCGATATAAATATCGTTCACGTCAAAATGGCGTCAATCTAATCAACACGGCTTCATATATTCCTATTTTCAAATATTCTATTTCAAATATTTCAATTTCAAATATAATTCGTTCAACACATGACTAATCTCAACGGATGAGTACTGTCAACACATGAACCTTTATTTTATATTATTCTTTATTTTTCAAATTGGAATGAGGCCCAATCAATTACCATATAAAGTTAATTATATGGATTCCATACAACACATGTATATAATAGCATTGAAAAATAATCAACCATTAACCAAGGTGCACTACACTGTATAAGCATCAAATATAGATATCTAACGCTTATAACAGCCTGTCAATCAATCGATCGACATATTTAATCAATCAGGATGAGTGAACTTCAAATTTCATCCCAACACCCGTGTGGGGTTTCAAACAATCAAACACAGATTTTATTTGTGTAGTTGGGCGATGTGTAAAATTTAACGACCCAATCAATATCGGTCAAATCAGTGTATATAAACAAATCGGCTGATTTGTTTATAAATATCTATTTATTCACTTTCACGTTAAAAATTATATTTTTAACGATAAAACATTTTATTTTAACACATGAATTTCTATTCAGTTCATTTACACAATAAAAATGATATTTTTATTTTTCTAACATATTTTAGAAAATTTCGGCGGCATAACGGCACGATACTAGAAACGGGACGAGGCCTAGCCTTATCCCCGGTCTAGTGAAGGCCCACGCCATTCACACATCAATCAAATCAATTTCATTTCACCAAACAATTCAAACCAAATAATCTAACTAATTTTTTGCAATCAAACAAACAAGTCCATGGTCTGTGGACGATTGTGTCGGGTGCTACTAAACACCGTCTGCATCCTAGTATATATATAACTAGAAAAATGAAATTGAAAGGTGAGAAATTCTCACCAATAGCTATCCAAACATCTTAACTCTTCTTTGATAGAAGTTTTCGCCAACCTCGCCTTTTGGTCGCTTTCGCCCGTATTCTCTACATATGTAAAAATCGAATTTTTACGATGCTATTCAATATATAAAAATATGATTTTTTACTTCGACTTTCAATATATAAAAATCTGATATTTTACTTCGACTTTCAATATATAAAAATCTGATTTTTACTTCGACTTTCAATATATAAAAATCTGATTTTTACTTCGACTTTCAATATATAAAAATCTGATTTTTACTCCGACTTTCAATATATAAAAATCTGATTTTTACTCCGACTTTCAATATATAAAAATCTGATTTTTACTCCGACTTTCAATATATAAAAATCTGATATTTTTACTTCGACTTTCAATATATAAAAATCTGATTTTTTTACTTCGACTTTCAATATATAAAAATCTGATTTTTTACTTCGACTTTCAATATATAAAAATCTGATTTTTACTTCGACTTTCAATATATAAAAATCTGATTTTTACTTCGACTTTCAATATATAAAAATCTGATTTTTACTCCGACTTTCAATATATAAAAATCTGATTTTTACTCCGACTTTCAATATATAAAAATCTGATTTTTTTACTTCGACTTTCAATATATAAAAATCTGATTTTTTTACTTTGACTTTCAATATATAAAAATCTGATTTTTTTTACTTCGACTTTCAATATATAAAAATCTGATTTTTTACTTCGACTTTCAATATATAAAAATCTGATTTTTACTTCGACTTTCAATATATAAAAAACTGATTTTTACTTCGACTTTCAATATATAAAAATATGATTTTTTTACTTCGACTTTCAATATATAAAAATCTGATTTTTACTTCGACTTTCAATATATAAAAATCTGATTTTTACTCCGACTTTCAATATATAAAAATCTGATTTTTCTTTTTAAAGTTTAAATCTTTTTCTTTTTAAATCTCAAAATAAAATCAGTTTTTTAAACCCTTTTTAAAATTCAGTTTTAAACCTTTTTTAAAAAATTCAGTTTTAAACTTTTCAAAGATCAGTTTTTAATTCCTTTAAGAATCAGTTTTTAAACTTTTCAAAAATCAGTGTTTAACCTTAAAATCGAAATTAGTTTTAAACCCTAAAATCGAAATCAGTTTTAAACTTTTAAAATAAAAATAAAAGTAAAATAAAATACTTACTGTATGCGAAGATGGGGGGGCGTCGTCTTCGTCGGAGCTGGCTTCTAGGGGGGGCGGCGGCGGCTTCAGCGTCTCGAACTAGGGGGGGACGCGTCACTGGCGGTTCGACGTACGAGGGGAGGGGGTGCAAGGTCTTCATCGCGCTCGGGACTTCGATCGATGGAGGGGGGGACAGGCGGAGGCGGGGGTCTCTTCGACGAGGCGATGGCGCCTTCTGGTGGCTGCTGCCTCTCCATTCTTCTTCTTTTCTTTTTTTTTCTTCTGCTTCATGAAATCGGGGGGGGGGGGGGGCAGAAAGGGAAAATAAAGAGAGGGAGGGAAATATATAATATATATATATTTTTATTTTATTAATTAATTTAATTGCATAAAGTTGACTTTTACCCACGACCATAAAACGAGGCCCACCGCCTGTCGCCCATAGCGTTTTACCCCCATTCCGAACACAATGGGATATGTATCGCAAGCTGATTTGATCGTTACAATCAGTTTCCTTTTGAATTTTCATTTAAATCACTATATTGAATTTTAAGCGTACATTTCAAATTACCGGGGTCACATACTAACTAGAAAAATTCTCGAAAAATATTTTCTAGCTTTGTATTGACGATACGGTCCTAACAAAACTAGTTTCGTCGAATTCTGAGACCGTTTGTAAAATGGCCAATTTCCAGTCGATTAAAATCAACTTAAACTGGTCAAACGCGTTTTCCTTTGCCACGCTCACATATTGATTCGAAAAATTATGAAATTTGAAACTTAGCAATAACTTCACATTCCGGACCCAACAAAAGTGGTTTCGTCGAAATCCGAGGTCGTTTGCAAAATGTCCATTTTTAAGGGCCTGAATTCCATAGCGACTATTCAGAATTTTCAACTGGACATATCCTTTGATTCCCGCTATCAAATATCGATTGGTCGGATTCGTTAGAAAGATATTATCAATTAGATCCCATTATTTTTGGTTTCACTAAAATCCGGATTATTTTGCACCCGGTATGTTCAATTGAAGTTTGAAATCGCATTATCGAACTACCGCGCCATTTTCAATTCTATTTATAATTATATATAAATATATATATTCTAACGACGACGCGTATAATATATACGTTCGAATTCTATTCAAAATAAATTTCTCGTCGATATTATTTAAAATAATTCATTTTAAATGATCAAATTTCGCTAAAATTGCCAAAATAAAAATTTTAAACTGGCCCAGATTTTCGGGTTATTACAATCTCCCCCACTTAAAACTTTTCGTCCCCGAAAAGGAACAAAGTTGAAAGTGATTTGATTAATCAACACTACGTTCGATCTGGCTTCCATTCTCTAACTCTTTAGTTTCTGAGAATTTTCAAATTTTCAAAAATTTGGCTAACACCCTAAATTTCCGAAAAATTTCGCCATAACCTCCCCTGCCCCGGGAGCATCGGGGAATTTCAAATAGCTTCCCCGATCCTTCTAATCTCAAAAAGAAAAAGAAAAAGCCAAGCGGCTAGCCAATAGGCTCATAAAATCATCATCACCCAAACAAAACAGTAAATTATGTAGTAAACATGTACCTATTTGTCGGGCAAACAAATTTTATTCTCTGCTCTAGCCTCCTTGCTATGACCTGTTCAATGATATATATGTATATGCAAGCAAATGCGACTAATTTTCAAAACAATTCAATATTTGATTCAATTAGGCTTAATGGTTCAAAATTATCAAACAAATAAACAAGCAACACAAACATCAATCAATTAGTGAATTAGAGTTTCAAATTCATAATTTTGATACATATACAAAAATCAAATTTTTGATGCCAAATCACAACAATAGGCCCTATCTAATTTTGGTTCTCACACCAGTCAATAGGAAATATATAGATATTACACGTTCGGAGCACGAACATAAATATTGATGATGTCATGGTCATTATCAACATCATCTCCGGGCGACTAGAGTGAGATTCTATATCTATCCAGTATATTAAAACTTCAAATACACGTTTGCAAGGCGTATATGCGAAATCTTTATATACTGGACTGTCCTAATCAATATAGATAAATAATCAAATACGAATAATTGATTTAACTTTTCAAAACAAAAATTTGTTTTCATTTTAAAAAAATATACTCTTCACATTCGTTCTAGGATACTACTGATCCTATCTCTAACGAGTCATTCTAATTGGATATTACTAACCCAATATCTGATGAATTCTTTCGTATGGTTCTAATGTGCCTTGTTCTCTGCTTTGTAAACCAAAGCTCTGATACCAACTGTGACGAGAAGGAATTTCGCTCGGTCCGAACCAGTCGCTAAACCGACCCAGACCGTTTGAAAACGCCCTATCGTTTGAGAACAAGACAAATCAGAACGCATATAAAAGAACATTTCATCGTATATTACAACAATGCATCAGATTACAAGAATATACAGAGTATAAATGAATAAATATTACACAGAAAAATCAGAAATTTAAATTACATTTAAATACATAGCAGCGGAAAATAATACAATACACAACTAGAAGAGATATACGGATAAAAAGCTTTCCGGATACCGTTCCAGCTGTAAACCAGGATCCTGTGAATATAAATCTGCAAAACCAAAACTACTAGCTGCCCGTGTCAAAATAAGGGCACCCAAAGTTTAGGTTAAAACAATAAACTCCAGGTCAGTCATGTGACTGGTGTGAGAACTAAAACAGTTAATCTTTATTTTAAAGTTAGGTAAATCAAGGGACCACGCCGTATAACACGGAACGGGTTTCCTCCCAAGAATACCAGTGCATAAAACAAACAGCGCAATGCTAAATAAAGAAAAATGAAGCTGTTATAAGACCCAGGTCCCATCACACAATGCAACGCAGCCGAGGATAGGGTTTTCCCTTATAACAGCCAAAGAATGCTTGATACGTTTAAAACAAATCGTTTGATACTATTATAAGTGCATAGTGTATAAAACAACTTCAAATCACAAGTATCAATCATAGACGGCATAAGTGCCCCATCCCACTATGTCGCCATACTAGGCTCTACAAATAAAACCGCAGAATCACGTATTTGGAAATTGGGTTTCCATCTATGAACCGAGGCAAAAGATAGTCCTCAACCGATTCGAGACTGCCTAGCCCGAGCCTCAGGACCCAGACTCAGGTGGGCCCTTGGATCGTCAGGGCTGGTCCACCGATGTGGATTAAAATGCCTGAACACTGCGTTTCCCCACCCTATGGGGCGTAAGTGAGCAAACTAAATGACTCCATCGGACCCGGATCGTCCGATCAAACCGAGGCGCCTCGCAACAGCAACAACCACATAAGTCAAACTCGTCAGGGCGTGTAAAACCACTGACGCCACTTCTAGCTAGGAAGAAACGCAGGCCATCCCTGAGGTCCTTCTCCCGTTTTTGGTTCATACCGGGTGTGAAACTCGCGAATCCACGTTACACAAAGCTGTGCCACACAGGCTGTGCTTTGATCATCACCACAAGACTTTGCTTTTCAACAGAAGGCTTGATCAATTGCCACTTAGGCGTGCCACATAGGCAATTCACTCCATTCGTTTGATATCCATCAGTATATAACCCATAAGCTCGTACGTCTCAGAGAAGGGCGTTAAGCAAGAGAATAAATTCTCCGCCGCCAAACAGATATATATTTAATAGAAATCAGTCACACAGACTAAAATCCAATGTCAGACACACAGTCCATTTACAAGTCCGTTCTGAGTCTGAACGAAACCGGAGGCACCTAGTACCCCGCATATCCATCGATCTCCAAGTACGTCTGGACGATCACCAACTGTTTCCATCTTCTTGGGTGTACAGCCCAATCAAGATCATCAGTAATCACCCAAACGACATGAAGACTTCCGGTCTTCGACCATCGTCTTCATCTTTGACTTATCGTCGTATCAGTTATTCAGAATGGGATAAACCCGGTCTTTCCGAATAACTCGCGTATATTTTAAATAAGTGTTACACAAACACAACATACGCCTCATTCCAATTCATCAGTCACTAACCGTAAATTAATCAAGAGAATAATCCCCAAATATTAACCCCGAAGGCCGAAACCAACATCAGATCAATATCTAGAAAACCTTTCTGCTTGGCTAACCGACAGTTAGTTTCTAAATTTTACATTCATAGGGAAAGGTTCCCATTAATTTTATCCAAGATAAATTCCTTGAATTTATTCTTTAATCTATCCTTTTGAATTTTGATTCAACTAGTCGAGATTAACGAACCTTACCGAAGTAATCATTGGTTTTAATTTCCCAATCCCAACCTATTCATCCCATGAAGCAAAACTGGTAATACTTCATATCTAACACCACAGTGTTATCGGTAAATTCAATTACCATTTCCCGTTCAAATCTAATTAAAGATTTAACTATCGCCTGGAGCAAAACTGGTGATACTCCATTCTCGATCTTTTCAATCTAATTAAAGATTCATTAAAACTCCACTTAGTTTTAATCTTTAACTGGGTTAAAGAATCAGTGTCATTTAAAACACAGTTCACGATAAACCCAAAATCACATTCCATTAATTATCGGGTTAAAGAACGAGTGTTATTTAAAACACTGTCCACGATAAACCCAAAAATCAATATCAATTCAATTCCAATTAAATATCATTTAATTGGTACACTTCATTAAATCTAAATAAAAGGATTTAATCTTTTCTCAACTGGGTTCAAGAACAGTGTTAGTGAAGACACCATTCACGACAAACCCAAATCACTTTTGATATTCAATACAAGGCTCTGAATAGAAAATATATCAGCTTATATTCAATATCAAATTCTACGATTAACAAATGTCGTATTGGAAGTAACGATATAAATATATATCTTTCAAATTTCCATAACAACATCCGTATAATCACGAATTCCAACATCGAAATATTCCGAAGACAATTTCGATTCAAATCCACTCCAATGCAATCATTGGAAATTCTGGTTATTTTTAAAACCCTTTTCAAATTCAATTTATTTATTTAAAAATAAATAGAATTATGATTCTAGTTCGAAACTAGTTCATTTCGATAAAAATCTATATTTATCTTTTCAAATACGGAGTTTTTCATCCCAATTCTTTCTAAATCATTTCTTATGATTTTACACAAATTATTACTATTTTTAATAATTTTATCAAGGGCCGTACAGTTGATTTCCATCAACGGCCATCGAACTGCACTTACAGCGACCTTTTTCAAATTTGATTTGGACATAATTCCAAATTCAACCGTTAGATTTCAAATTTCTAATATTCGTTAGAAAGCTCTTTTCGATACGAACCCAACGGTTCTGGTTTTAGGAGAATCCGACGGTCGGATCTCCCGTAATGTCCGTTTGAAATAAATGGTCGAAATTCGCGAACTGCCGCGGCGCGGCGCGTTCTATTCAGGCCATTATATTATATATATAATATATATAATATATTTTTCGTCGATTACTATTTAAAACGAATTTTATAAATAGTTTTGAATTCGTTTCAAAAGCGATTTCAACCTTTATTTCAAATTCAAATCGAAATTGAATTTTCTATTATAAATCCTTTTTACTTTCATTTCTATTTGATTTTAATTCAAATCGATTTTTAATTCGATTCAAATTCATTTTCTTTTTAATTCAATTCAATTCGAATTCGTTTTCCTATTCAATTCAAATTCAATTCATTCTCTATTCAATTCAAATTCAATTCATTCTCTATTCAATTCAAATTCAATTCATTTTCTAATCAAATCAAATTCAATTCATTTTCTAATCAAATCAAATTCGTTATATATTCAATTCGAATCAAATTTCATTTCAAAATAGTCGATTTCGAAATCATTTTTCAATATTCATTTTAAAATGAATAAAATCGATATAAATAACGTTCACGTCAAAATGGCGTCAATCTAATCAACACGGCTTCATATATTCCTATTTTCAAATATTCTATTTCAAATATTTCTATTTCAAATATAATTCGTTCAACACATGACTAATCTCAACGGATGAGTACTGTCAACACATGAACCTTTATTTTATATTATTCTTTATTTTTCAAATTGGAATGAGGCCCAATCAATTACCATATAAAGTTAATTATATGGATTCCATACAACACATGTATATAATAGCATTGAAAAATAATCAACCATCAACCAAGGTGCACTACACTGTATAAGCATCAAATATAGATATCTAACGCTTATAACAGTCTGTCAATCAATCGATCGACATATTTAATCAATCAGGATGAGTGAACTTCAAATTTCATCCCAGCACCCGTGTGGGGTTTCAAACAATCAAACACAGATTTTATTTGTGCAGTTGGGCGATGTGTAAAATTTAACGACCCAATCAATATCGGTCAAATCAGTGTATATAAACAAATCGGCTGATTTGTTTATAAATATCTATTTATTCACTTTCACGTTAAAAATTATATTTTTAACGATAAAACATTTTATTTTAACACATGAATTTCTATTCAGTTCATTTACACAATAAAAATGATATTTTTATTTTTCTAACATATTTTAGAAAATTTCGGCGGCATAACGGCACGATACTAGAAACGGGACGAGGCCTAGCCTTATCCCCGGTCTAGTGAAGGCCCACGCCATTCACACATCAATCAAATCAATTTCATTTCACCAAACAATTCAAACCAAATAATCTAACTAATTTTTTGCAATCAAACAAACAAGTCCATGGTCTGTGGACGATTGTGTCGGGTGCTACTAAACACCGTCTGCATCCTAGTATATATATAACTAGAAAAATGAAATTGAAAGGTGAGAAATTCTCACCAATAGCTATCCAAACATCTTGACTCTTCTTTGATAGAAGTTTTCGCCAACCTCGCCTTTTGGTCGCTTTCGCCCGTATTCTCTACATATGTAAAAATCGAATTTTTACGATGCTATTCAATATATAAAAATATGATTTTTTACTTCGACTTTCAATATATAAAAATCTGATATTTTACTTCGACTTTCAATATATAAAAATCTGATTTTTACTTCGACTTTCAATATATAAAAATCTGATTTTTACTTCGACTTTCAATATATAAAAATCTGATTTTTACTCCGACTTTCAATATATAAAAATCTGATTTTTACTCCGACTTTCAATATATAAAAATCTGATTTTTACTCCGACTTTCAATATATAAAAATCTGATTTTTTTACTTCGACTTTCAATATATAAAAATCTGATTTTTTTTACTTCGACTTTCAATATATAAAAATCTGAATTTTTACTTCGACTTTCAATATATAAAAATCTATTTTTTACTTCGACTTTCAATATATAAAAATCTGATTTTTACTTCGACTTTCAATATATAAAAATCTGATTTTTACTCCGACTTTCAGTATATAAAAATCTGATTTTTACTCCGACTTTCAATATATAAAAATCTGATTTTTTTACTTCGACTTTCAATATATAAAAATCTGATTTTTTTACTTCGACTTTCAATATATAAAAATCTGATTTTTTTACTTCGACTTTCAATATATAAAAATCTAATTTTTTACTTCGACTTTCAATATATAAAAATCTGATTTTTACTTCGACTTTCAATATATAAAAATCTGATTTTTACTTCGACTTTCAATATATAAAAATCTGATTTTTTTACTTCGACTTTCAATATATAAAAATCTGATTTTTACTTCGACTTTCAATATATAAAAATCTGATTTTTACTAAGACTTTCAATATATAAAAATCTGATTTTTACTCCGACTTTCAATATATAAAAATCTGATTTTTCTTTTTAAAGTTTAAATCTTTTTCTTTTTAAATCTCAAAATAAAATCAGTTTTTCAAACCCTTTTTAAAATTCAGTTTTAAACCTTTTTTAAAAAATTCAGTTTTAAACTTTTCAAAGATCAATTTTTAATTCCTTTAAGAATCAGTTTTTAAACTTTTCAAAAATCAGTGTTTAACCTTAAAATCGAAATTAGTTTTAAACCCTAAAATCGAAATCAGTTTTAAACTTTTAAAATAAAAGTAAAATAAAATACTTACTGTATGCGAAGATGGGGGGGCGCCGTCTTCGTCGGAGCTGGCTTCTAGGGGGGGCGGCGGCGGCTTCAGCGTCTCGAACTGGGGGGGGGGGGGATGCGTCACTGGCGGTTCGACGTACGAGGGGAGGGGGTGCAAGGTCTTCATCGCGCTCGGGACTTCGATCGATGGAGGGGGGGACAGGCGGAGGCGGGGGTCTCTTCGACGAGGCGATGGCGCCTTCTGGTGGCTGCTGCCTCTCCGTTCTTCTTCTTTTTTTTTTTTTTCTTCTGCTTCATGAAATCGGGGGGGGGGGGGCAGAAAGGGAAAATAAAGAGAGGGAGGGAAATATATAATATTTTTTTTTTATTTTATTAATTAATTTAATTGCATAAAGTTGACTTTTACCCACGACCTCGAAACGAGGCCCACCGCCTGTCGCCCATAGCGTTTTACCCCCATTCCGAACACAATGGGATATGTATCGCAAGCTGATTTGATCGTTACTATAACACCCCACCTCCACTAGAATCACTCCTTAGAATGTACTAGCTTTGGAGGGGCGTTATTGTGAAGGTAAACATGCACAGAGATATCGCAAGACAGAATATATGAAAATAAATATAAGTAAAGCAGCGGTAGCAGATAAAAACCCATCATCATCATCTCAGAAAACCAACATAGTCAAGTACATAATATCAAAATGTCATGATCCAAAATACAACATAAGTCTAGATACGTGATAACAAAATACATGGTAAAACATCAGTACTAATCCCCAGAAATAAAAGATAAGCCACAGCTAGCTCAGATCCATACATGAGCTATCCAACAAGCAAGCCAAAGATCCACTAAGCGGATGTAGCCCCTCCCTGAGAACCTGTGGGGGGGGGGGGGAAACGGAAGAAAAGAAGCGAAAGAAAACAGGTCAGTCAAAAAAAATGGTAAGCCCTACTACGATCAATCTATAAACTAATAAAGTTAACAGCATGATGGAAACTGAGATGAACATACTGGCAATAGATAAAGGTGACATCACATGGATGAGATTAAACTTTGCACCACAGTGTACTAGCAAACCCACAAAACAGATCTTGATCCCTTAGCCCAAACTTTGGCCCAATAACATGAAGTGACCTTAGTATAAGGTCCAGCCCAACGGTCTAGTCGATCGGCTCCCTATAAACCTAACACGTCCAGTGTTGGTGTCCATACGGCCCACATGGATGTAGTCAGACTGCGCTGGGTCCACCTTTGGGTGTATCAAGCCCTCGGGTGTCAACCCCAGACACCTAAGCAATAATGCACAGTCTAAACCTACTGGTACCCGTGCCT
Organism: Allium sativum; assembly: GCA_030737875.1. Lineage (NCBI taxonomy): Eukaryota > Viridiplantae > Streptophyta > Magnoliopsida > Asparagales > Amaryllidaceae > Allium > Allium sativum. The sequence continues at coordinate 396,564,120 of CM060910.1, forward strand.
CGAGTTTGTCCAATATCGGACTACGTGCACGTCCGTAGCCCGCCGGACCCGCACCGCTGTACCACTCAGCCGTCGCTTTGGTCGCTTACATCCGTCCAGTAATCGTGCCCCGCCCTAACCTAGCTGTAGGGTTGTGGTGATACCAAACTGGGATTACTGCTGGAACAGACCACGTTGCTAGGGTTTCTAAGAGGGTTAAGTGTGGTTTTAACCCCTCACTAATCATGGATTAAATTAGTTAAGTGTAACCACTTAACCCCATCTAATCCTCGCATCCCCATTATTGGTTAAGTATTAGTGGGCCATGACTTAACCCTAATCATGAGGCATTAATTACTTAATGCACCCAACCTCTCACATTAGACATCCGTGGTTACCTGGGAAGATTTACACCACGTCTAGGTCTAACCTCGGGTCTTATGGTGCAACATGACCAACTACCCACATTAGACCCCACGTTGTGGTTACCTGGGAAGATTTACACCACAACTAGGTCTAACCTCGAGTTGGCCATATCATGTTACCTAATGTCATGTCCACTTTAAAACATATTTACAAGTTAACATATACTTGGGTAGACCTAACTTAATAGGTAAATTCCCAAGGGGTAGACCTAACTTAATAGATAAATTCCCAATCTTTTAGTTTCATGTATTTTTAAGTTTACCCAAACCCTCCCAACGTCATTATCTCGCTTACATATTCGTCATAACGCATAAGGGTATAAAAGGTAACTTGGCATAACATACATGATGAACTTCACATATCATAATAAACATGCATACATGTTAAACTTGCAAATCATGTCATAGTGAACTCGCATAAACATGCATAGCTTATTAAATATGCATAACATGGTAAGGTGAACTTGCATAAACATGCATAACCCATTAAACTTGCATAACATGGTAAGGTGAACTTGCATAAACATGCATAACCCATAAAACATGTATAACATGGTAAGGTGAACTTGCATAAGCATGCATAATCCATTAAACATGTAGAACATGGCATAGTAAACTCGCATAAGCATGCATAACTTATGAAACATGTAAAACATGGCATAGTAAACTCGCATAAGCATGCATAACTTATGAAACATGTAAAACATGGCATAGTAAACTCGCATAAGCATGCATAACTTATGAAACATGTAAAACATGGCATAGTGAATTCGCATAAGCATGCATAACTTATGAAACATGTAAAACATGGCATAGTGAGTTCGCATAAGCATGCATAATCAAATAAACTCACATAAATCTCAAATTTCACCACATATTAACTTTAGAGTTTGTAAAGTGAAGGTAAGAGGGCTTACAAATATAAACAAGTCACAAATCCACCAAATAAGATGAAGAAGCCCTTTGAAAACCCAAAACAAAGCTTCAAATAAGAAAACCCTTTTGCAAAATCCCAAAAACACAAACTTAGCAAATCAAACTTGCAACTTAATGAAGTATGCAAGTTATTAAGCATTCATACAACATAGAAACGGTTGTATGATCATCATATCTTCATAGGATTAAACTTTGAGGAAGGTGGAGGCTAGGGTTTTTAGGTGGAGGCCATTTGAGGATTCAATTTGACATAGTTTAGTTGCTAGATTGATTAATGGGGCTTTAGGGTAGGATTAGGGGTATATTTGTAGAGAATTAGAGTGTTTTGAGCCCTAGGATTAACCCTAGGTTAGTTTAGGCCCGTCATATCTCGGAACTCTCTAGAACCAAGCCACAAGACCCAACCCAAATCAGAAATGGTGCACCTGGCTAAACTGCCCGGGCACCCCCTGTCGACAGGGCTGTCGACACCCTGGGTGCCCTGTCGACAGGGCTGTCGACATGCGGGTCCTGGCGGGAATTTTTCCCGCCTGCTCCAGATTGCCCTAACCCTTGTTTTTAAATTAAATTTAAATCTGTTTTTACTTAGGAATTTTCTGAAAACTTCCATGGGCCTTAACTGGGTCATACGGACTCCGATTTTCGAAAACTCGGACTCTATTTCGCGTATTTTTCCGAGACGAACGCAATGGCATAGGCCGTTTCCCTTGATTCAGATTTTTGAATTAAATTCTGTCTCGATTTATGTTATAACAGGTTATTGAAAATACGGGTTGTTACATTCTCCCCTCCTTAAAGGATTTCGTCCCCGAAATCTTCAAGTTAGGAAGAACGTATCCTACCATCCAATCATCCATCTACTCAAAACATCATCCACGAGCAATCATTGTCCTTACAAGATTCTAAATGCTGGATGAACATATGCAAAGGTGTGTGTATATGTACTTATCTAATGCAAAAATCAATGCAAAAGATGTTAGTGAAATGTATCCATATGTATGCAAATCCCTAATATAATGTATAATATCTACATGCGTGCGCAATCATACATCCATATGCAACATCCATGTGATTGCATACAAATTTTATCCAAGAATAAGCATAAACACTCATGCACATGCAATATGAGGAGTGTGTGAGCCGATCTAGTGCCTACTGTGTATCATGCATCCACGAGTAACCACTTGCAAACACTTGCAACCACTTGCATCCATCAATCATAACATGTCTCAAACACATGTTTCATCCAAAGGATTCTACCTAAGGTTCTCATGATAAGATAGACACGATGAACTAGATAAACTAGATAGCAAAAGAAAGAGATTGAGAGTGTACCCTCAAAAAGAAATGGATAAAGCCTACGCATCTTCTCTTCAGTCTCCCAAGTCGCGTCTTCCTCGGCTTCACCCCATTGAACTTTCACCAACTGGACCTCACGATTCCTTAGCTTCTTGATCTCTGTCCCTAAGATACGAATCGGAGCTCTCCTCAAGGTAGCCTCTTTCTCTACTTCCACATCTTCTAGAACACTTGGCTCAACCACCTCTGCTGACTCATGCAAGCACTTCCGGAGATGCGAAACATGAAAGACATTATGCACTCCAGCAAGCTTCTCGGGCAACTCTACTCTATAAGCCATCTGCCCAATCCTCTCTATGACTGGAAATGGTCCAACAAACCTCGGCGCTAACTTCCCCACGGCTCCAAACCGAACCACATTTCGCAAAGGAGAAACCTTCACGAAAACCATATCCCCAACCTCAAACTCCAAATCAGACCTCCGCTTATCAGCATAAGATTTCTGTCTGTCTTGGGCTGCCTTCATTCGTCTTCTGATCAACTCGACCTTCTCGGATGTATCTCTAATCATGTTAGGTCCAAGTATAAACTTGTCTGTAGTCTCCCACCAACATGTAGGTGACTTGCATGGTCTCCCATATAAAGCCTCAAACGGTGCCATACCAATGCTCGCCTGATAACTGTTATTATAAGCAAATTCTATAAGAGGAAGGTGGTCTTCCCAAGTACCACCAAAATCCAAGATGCAAAGTCTCAACAAGTCCTCAAGCACTCGATTCACCCTTTCGGTCTGGCCATCCGTCTGTGGGTGATAAGCTGTACTCAGATTCAACCTTGTGCCCATAGCTTCCTGCAAACTGTTCCAGAACTGACTAGTAAAGATGGGGTCTCGGTCACTGACTATGCTAGAAGGGACTCCATGTAGTCGCACTATCTCACGAAGATATACTGATGCTAGGCCAGATGCGGTCCTCTTGCTCTTTACTGGGATAAAATGAGCACTCTTCGTAAGTCTATCTACAATGACCCAAATGCTTGTATTCCCCTTCCTTGACCTCGGAAGCCCATCAATAAAGTCCATAGAAATACTCTCCCACTTCCATAGCGGGACCTCTAGAGGATGCAATAGCCCACCGGGCTTCTTCGACTCAACTTTTACTCTCTGACAAACAACACATCTGGAGACAAACTCTGCCACATCTTTCTTCATTCCAGGCCAGAAGAAAATGCGCTTCATATCCTTATACATCTTATCTCCACCCGGATGTATAGTCATCTTGGAGCGATGTGCTTCCTCAAGAACTTTCCCCACCAAGTCTTCCACCCTCGGAACACAAAGCCTTCCGTCTCTCCTCAGCCAACCCTTATCATCTATAGAATATCGAGCAAGGTGACTAGATGTCTCCCCTCGAATCAGCTTCTCCATAATCTCAATTATCTGAGGGTCTTCCTTCTGCGAAGCCCCAACTTGATCCAGAAGGGTAGGCCTGAGCTCTAGAGATGCCAAAGAACCGGTCATCGACTCAACTGTCAAGGAAAAATCAAAGGTTGCCAAGAACTCTAAATTCTTCATCTCAACAAATAGAGGACTTAGTGTCAACCTTTTCCTAATCAACGCATCCGCTACAACATTCCCCTTGCCAGGGGTATAGGCTATATCAAAATCATAGGAAGCCAAGAATTCCATCCACCTTTGCTGCCTTAAGTTCAGATCCTTCTGCGAAAAGAGATACTTCAAAGACTTATGATCAGTATACAGCTCAAATCTCTCTCCCAGAAGATAATGACGCCAAGCCTTGAGTGCATATACAATCGCTGCCAGCTCTAGATCATGAGTGGGATAATTCTTCTCATGCACCTTAAGTTGCCACCCACCAAAACATATAACTCTGCCTTCTTGCATCAGAACGGCGCCCAATCCCGTGCCACAAGCATCAGTGTACACGGTAAATATCTTATCACCATCGGGTAAAGCTAGAACAGGTGCTGAGGTAAGGGCTCTCTTGAGTCTCTGAAAAGCAAACTCACAATCCATATCCCAAGCAAAAACTAAGTTCTTCTTCGTCAACTTAGTGAGAGGAGCGGATATCTTCGCGAAGTCCTTAATGAACTTCCGGTAAAAACCTGCAAGACCGAGAAAACTTCTCACTTCGGTTGCATTCCTTGGAGTCTTCCAATCCTGAACAGCCACTACTTTAGCGGGATCCAACGCCAAGCCTTGCTTAGATACTATATGCCCAAGGAACCGAACTTCCCTTCTCCAAAAGTGACACTTGGAGAACTTGGCCTTCAACTGATGCGCCCTAAGCGTATCCATCACTTGCACAAGATGCCTCGCGTGTTCTTCTTCATCTTTGGAGAAGATTAGAATATCATCTACGAAGACCACGACAAACTTATTCAAGAACTCTCGGAACACCCTACTCATCAAGTCCACAAAATACGCGGGTGCATTCGTCAAACCAAACGGCATCACAAGCCATTCGAAGAATCCATCTGGAGTTCTGAATGCAGTCTTGTCTATACTATCTTCAGCCACTCTGAGCTGATGAAATCCAGTAGCAAGATCAAGCTGAGAGAAAACAGAAGCACCAACAAGCTGGTCAAAAAGATCATCAATCCTCGGTAACGGGTGTCTGTTCTTCTTAGTCAGCTTATTCAACTCTCTATAGTCCACACAGAGCCGAAGAGAACCATCTGCCTTAGTAGCAAAAACCACAGGCGCTCCCCACTCGGATATACTTCGTCTGATGAAGTTCTTCTCAAGCAATTCCTTCACTTGCTTGCTGAGCTCCCGTCTCTCACGCGGAGCCATGTGCCGAACGGGCAAAGAAACAGGCTTAGCATTATCCACCAGATAAATGCGAAAATCAATCTCTCGTTTAGGGGGCAACCCCTTAACTTCTTCAAAAACATCTGGATAATCTCGGACCACTCTTACAGACTGAAGAGTTTCCTCTGGCGAGTCGAGAGATTCAAGATAGCACAACATAAAGGGATCCTTCGGATTGCATGAAATCTCTAAGGTGTTGCCCAGGCGAGTCACAAGCCTTACAACCCTATGCTCACAATCCAGAATGGCTCCATATCTAGACAGCCAATCCATGCCCAAGATCAATCCGTATCCCTGAAGCCAAGAACATACGCACTACACAAGAACTCTACACTAAGTATAGAGATCCTCAGATCCTCACATATCATAGATAGATGAGCAGAACCCCCAATGGGATTCGAAACACAAACGGGATCATCCACTAAGCTAGTACTAAGGTGCAAGCTATCAACAAGATCAGATGAAATAAAGCTATGTGATGCACCAGAATCAAACAAGGTACGAACTTGAAGATCGGAAACATAAACAAGGTTCTCAACAGAAACACTACCTTGCTCGGGAACTGAAGCGACATTGAGAGCATGAACTTGCCCTCCTGAAGGTCCAGCACGCTGAGTCTGACCCTGCCCTTTCTTCTTCGGGCATTCGTTGCTAAAGTGCCCAGTCTCTCCACAAGAAAAGCATCCACCACTAAGCTTCTTTTTCTTCTTCCTGCAATCCTTAGCAAAGTGCCCAGCTATGCCACAGTAATTGCACTTTCCCTTGCCTTTGTTGTTGCCCTTCTTGTTCTTGTTCTGATTTCCTTGACTGTTTTGACCACCTTGGTTGCCTTTGCCTTGAGAATCAGTCTTCTTTGCTTGAGTATCACTCGACTTGACCTCTTTCTTTCCATCTCCCTGAAGCAGAGCCATATTAACCAAACTCTCAAAAGTAGCTCCATGCGGAATATGCGACATTGCCAAGCCCTGCAGTGGCTCATTCAACCCTCTAGCAAATCGAAGAGCCTTTTTCTCAGGAGTGTTCACCATATCCAAACCAAAACGGGCCAGCTGATTAAACTTGTTCACATACTCCTTGACAGACATATCACCTTGCTTTAATGCAATGAACTTCTCCATTTGTAAATTCGCCTCAGCAGAAGATAGAAACTTGGTCACAAATCTAGCCCTCAAATCGGCCCAAGTCTCAACGGGCCTCGTCCCATTGGTGACCTCCCACCAATAGGCCGCTTCATCCTTCAAAAGCCATACTGTCAATAAGATCTTCCTCTCGTCATCAATTCCAAAGATAGAAAACAAGTCCTCAGTGTCTTTCAGCCAATTCCTAGCTTCAACAAAAGATTCCGTGCCTAGGAAATTCTTGCCTCCCATCGCCTTGAAGTCTTTACAAACCTTTGTGAACTCAACCTGAGGATGCTGAGGGGGAGGAGGAGGAAGAGGAGCCTCAGCAACGGGAGGAGGAATATTAACTGCTGGAGGAGGGGGAGCAGGAACCACCGGAGGAGGGATATTAGGGAGAGGATTCTCAACTACAGGAGGAGGAGTGGGAGTAGGGTTGGCGGGACCAGCTGCCGCCCTAGCTTCTAGAAGTCTCCTATACCAGAGTGGTACGTTCACTCCATCTGGGATGACAAGATTCTCAGCCATACTGAAACGAAAGATAAGATAAGATCAGGTCAAGGGAACGAAGGATAACGCTAATGGCTTTTGGGGATTAGCCTTAAAATAATCTAGACTTTATTTTGGAAAATACTTAGTAGGTTTTTGAAAATAGTTTTTCAAAAAGGGTTTTTTTTTTCAAAAATTTTGTTCAATCTTGTTAACCTTGTGCTCTGATACCAAATGTAACACCCCACCTCCACTATGATCACTCCTTAGAATGTACTAGCTTTGGAGGGGCGTTATTGTGAAGGTAAACATGCACAGAGATATCGCAAGACAGAATATATGAAAATAAATATAAGTAAAGCAGCGGTAGCAGATAAAAACCCATCATCATCATCTCAGAAAACCAACATAGTCAAGTACATAATATCAAAATGTCATGATCCAAAATACAACATAAGTCTAGATACATGATAACAAAATACATGGTAAAACATCAGTACTAATCCCCAGAAATAAAAGATAAGCCACAGCTAGCTCAGATCCATACATGAGCTATCCAACAAGCAAGCCAAAGATCCACTAAGAGGATGTAGCCCCTCCCTGAGAACCTGTGGGGGGGGAACGGAAGAAAAGAAGCAAAAGAAAACAGGTCAGTCAAAAAGACTGGTAAGCCCTACTACGATCAATCTTTAAACTAATAAAGTTAACAGCATGATGGAAACTGAGATGAACATACTGGCAATAGATAAAGGTGACATCACATAGATGAGATTAAACTTTGCACTACAGTGTACTAGCAAACCCACAAAACAGATCTTGATCCCTTAGCCCAAACTTTGGCCCAATAACATGAAGTGACCTTAGTATAAGGTCCAGCCCAACGGTCTAGTCGATCGGCTCCCTATAAACCTAACACGTCCAGTGTTGGTGTCCATACGGCCCACATGGATGTAGTCAGACTGCGCTGGGTCCACCTTTGGGTGTATCAAGCCCTCGGGTGTCAACCCCAGACACCTAAGCAATAATGCACAGTCTAAACCTACTGGTACCCGTGCCTCGAGTTTGTCCAATATCGGACTACGTGCACGTCCGTAGCCCGCCGGACCCGCACCGCTGTACCACTCAGCCGTCGCTTTGGTCGCTTACATCCGTCCAGTAATTGTGCCCCGCCCTAACCTAGCTGTAGGGTTGTGGTGATACCAAACTGGGATTACTGCTGGAACAGACCACGTTGCTAGGGTTTCTAAGAGGGTTAAGTGTGGTTTTAACCCCTCACTAATCATGGATTAAATTAGTTAAGTGTAACCACTTAACCCCATCTAATCCTCGCATCCCCATTATTGGTTAAGTATTAGTGGGCCATGACTTAACCCTAATCATGAGGCATTAATTACTTAACGCACCCAACCTCTCACATTAGACATCCGTGGTTACCTGGGAAGATTTACACCACGTCTAGGTCTAACCTCGGGTCTTATGGTGCAACATGACCAACTACCCACATTAGACCCCACGTTGTGGTTACCTGGGAAGATTTACACCACAACTAGGTCTAACCTCGAGTTGGCCATATCATGTTATCTAATGTCATGTCCACTTTAAAACATATTTACAAGTTAACATATACTTGGGTAGACCTAACTTAATAGGTAAATTCCCAAGGGGTAGACCTAACTTAATAGGTAAATTCCCAATCTTTTAATTTCATGTATTTTTAAGTTTACCCAAACCTTCCCAACGTCATTATCTCGCTTACATATTCGTCATAACGCATAAGGGTATAAAAGGTAACTTGGCATAACATACATGATGAACTTCACATATCATAATAAACATGCATACATGTTAAACTTGCAAATCATGTCATAGTGAACTCGCATAAACATGCATAGCTTATTAAATATGGATAACATGGTAAGGTGAACTTGCATAAACATGCATAACCCATTAAACTTGCATAACATGGTAAGGTGAACTTGCATAAACATGCATAACCCATAAAACATGTATAACATGGTAAGGTGAACTTGCATAAGCATGCATAATCCATTAAACATGTAGAACATGGCATAGTAAACTCGCATAAGCATGCATAACTTATGAAACATGTAAAACATGGCATAGTAAACTCGCATAAGCATGCATAACTTATGAAACATGTAAAACATGGCATAGTAAACTCGCATAAGCATGCATAACTTATGAAACATGTAAAACATGGCATAGTGAATTTGCATAAGCATGCATAACTTATGAAACATGTAAAACATGGCATAGTGAGTTCGCATAAGCATGCAAAATCAAATAAACTCACATAAATCTCAACTTTCACCACATATTAACTTTAGAGTTTGTAAAGTGAAGGTAAGAGGGCTTACAAATATAAACAAGTCACAAATCCACCAAATAAGATGAAGAAGCCCTTTGAAAACCCAAAACAAAGCTTCAAATAAGAAAACCCTTTTGCAAAATCCCAAAAACACAAACTTAGCAAATCAAACTTGCAACTTAATGAAGTATGCAAGTTATTAAGCATTCATACAACATAGAAAAGGTTGTATGATCATCATATCTTCATAGGATTAAACTTTGAGGAAGGTGGAGGCTAGGGTTTTTAGGTGGAGGCCATTTGAGGATTCAATTTGACATAGTTTAGTTGCTAGATTGATTAATGGGGCTTTAGGGTAGGATTAGGGGTATATTTATAGAGAATTAGAGTGTTTTGAGCCCTAGGATTAACCCTAGGTTAGTTTAGGCCCGTCATATCTCGGAACTCTCTAGAACCAAGCCACAAGACCCAACCCAAATCAGAAATGGTGCACCTGGCTAAACTGCCCGGGCACCCCCTGTCGACAGGGCTGTCGACACCCTGGGTGCCCTGTCGACAGGGCTGTCGACATGCGGGTCCTGGCGGGAATTTTTCCCGCCTGCTCCAGATTGCCCTAACCCTTGTTTTTAAATTAAATTTAAATCTGTTTTTACTTAGGAATTTTCTGAAAACTTCCATGGGCCTTAACTGGGTCATACGGACTCCGATTTTCGAAAACTCGGACTCTATTTCGCGTATTTTTCCGAGACGAACGCAATGTCATAGCCCATTTCCCTTGATTCAGATTTTTGAATTAAATTCTGCCTCGATTTATGTTATAACAGGTTATTGAAAATACGGGTTGTTACAGTTACAATCAGTTTCCTTTTGAATTTTCATTTAAATCACTATATTGAATTTTAAGCGTACATTTCAAATTACCGGGGTCACATACTAACTAGAAAAATTCTCGAAAAATATTTTCTAGCTTTGTATTGACGATACGGTCCTAACAAAACTAGTTTCGTCGAATTCTGAGACCGTTTGTAAAATGGCCAATTTCCAGTCGATTAAAATCAACTGAAACTGGTCAAACGCGTTTTCCTTTGCCACGCTCACATATTGATTCGAAAAATTATGACTTAGCAATAACTTCACATTCCGGACCCAACAAAAGTGGTTTCGTCGAAATCCGAGGTCGTTTGCAAAATGTCCATTTTTAAGGTCCTGAATTCCATAGCGACTATTCAGAATTTTCAACTGGACATATCCTTTGATTCCCGCTATCAAATTTCGATTGGTCGGATTCGTTAGAAAGATATTATCAATTAGATCCCATTATTTTTGGTTTCACTAAAATCCGGATTATTTTGCACCCGGTATGTTCAATTGAAGTTTGAAATCGCATTATCGAACTACCGCGCCATTTTCAATTCTATTTATAATTATATATAAATATTTATATTCTAACGACGACGCGTATAATATATACGTTCGAATTCTATTCAAAATAAATTTCTCGTCGATATTATTTAAAATAATTCATTTTAAATGATCAAATTTCGCTAAAATTGCCAAAATAAAAATTTTAAACTGGCCCAGATTTTCGGGTTATTACATTCACCACCACATGTCTAATTTAGTTTTGGTAGTTCTATGTAAAACTATTATTTTATGATTCATGTTGCATAGATCTAGTTTGCAAGTTCATAATTAAAAATATATTATGTCAAGTTCATGTGACACATCTGTAGTGAGATCCATATTTTTGTATGTTGTTGGAATGTTGCAAGTTCCTATTTTTTCCCCTTTTAGTTAATAAGTTAGGCTAAAATGTCGAACCAAACATTCTATGAAACTTTGCGAACGTACAACGGGGGTAACGTTGGGGGAAAACATGAAAGCTACATGTAATTGACATATTTGGCTCATAACCATGTAAATGGTATGGCATTGAAATGGTATAATTTACATACCAAAATTATGAATTTGAATTAAGAGGAAAGTGGGCCATGACAGTAAATTGTTGATAAATTTACATATAAGCATAAAAGGATAAATATGTAAATTTAGAAAATACGAATATGCCTAACCCGAGGTTAGACTGAGTTGTGGTGTAAAACTGCCCGGAACCGATCGGCACATCCAGTGACCACGACAATACCTGTCTAATGTAGGTGGTTAGTGCATTGAGCCCAAAAAGTACCCGAGGTTAGACTGGGTTGTGGTGTAAAACTGCCCGAAACCGACCAGCACATCCAGTGACCACAACAATACCTGTCTAATGTGAGTGGTTGGTGCTTTAATAAAGCTAAGTCAAGATTGGTAGGGTTAAGTCAATTAAGGAAACACTTAACCAATTTAACATGTTAACTAACCTGATAGGTAGGGTTAGGTAAATTTGGACACTTAACCAATTTAACATGTTGGCTAGAAAACCCTAGTAACGGGGACCCATTTCAGCACTAACCCACATAGATGTATCATGGTACCCTGAACTAGGCGGGGTGGGGCACGATTACTGGGCTGAATTGTAAGCGGTCAAAACGTCGGCGGGTGGTGCGTCGGGGTAGGTTCCGACGGAGTACGGGTGTGCACGTACTCCGGAGTGGAAAAAGCAGGCATTGGGCATCAGTAGTCATACACTGTGCATCTTGAATCATGTCGGGTTGCCACCATAGGATTTGATACACCCCGTGGTGGGACCAACACAGGTATCTACAATCAAGCGGGGGCCGAATGACACACGTGATAAATGCATGCGAGTAGGAGTCGATCGATATAAGGGGATCATTTCACCACGAACACGTGGTGCTAGTTGGACAAGTATAAGTAGGTGCAGAGAATTAGACATGGGTGCGATGTATATTCGGTTTATCCTGACTTGTATAGCTTTAAGTTAGTTTGCTGTTCTGGTACTGTCCTATTTTCAGTTTATTCATATCATGACCTTTTCCTTATTCACACAATGAAAAGTCACTGGACTTACTCAGACTTATGTCTGACCCATTTTTCTTTCATCTTCTTTTCTTTCGTTCCCCCCCCCCTCAGGTAGCCAGGGAGGGAATAGCTCGGCTTAATTTGGATCGTTCTTCTTTCCAAGCTTGAAGACTCTGTGATGTACGGCTTGGAATCTCTTATCTTTGGCTATGGCTTTGGACACATTAGACTTGGGGATTTATGTAGTTTTATTTATTTTTTATGCTTCTTTATGTTTTAATCAAGACATAGATTATGCTGTAATGTTTTGAAAGTTATTTTGAGACAATTTGCTGTAATGACTTTTGTATTGAACCACGTATGAAATAAATGTTTTTTTTCGACTGCTTATATTTCTGTCTTGTAAATTTTTAGTGTCTTTTACCTATAATGCTCCACCAAAGTTAAGGCATTCCCTTTGTGAGTGACCTTAACGGAGGAGGGATGTTTCACTTCTTTTTGATATATTTGACCATTAATGAAGAATTTGACCATTAATCAAGAATTGAGGCTAACATGCATGGGTCAGGGTCACTACGCAAGTCCAGGACAACAAAGGGAAGTGCCCAAGATTTCAGGTTATAAGAAATGCAAATAAATTTTCTCAGTCATGGCCAGGCTTGTAAATATAACACATTGTCACCAAATGTAATAGGGTGAATACGCAGCAGAGAACTCAAGTATGACACATTAAAATGCCCAAATACATGGTGATGATCCTAATGACTTGTGGACAACATCAATGCTTATTACTTAGTAAAGGACTGGATCAGACATAATTGAAATTGTCAACTATTATATATCTAGTATTTCATGTGAATCAATAAACTTGAAATTAAAGTTAATCATGAGTGAAATCTCACCTTACAACCATGCTTCCAAATCGAAGTGACAACCTGGGTAAAAATTATGAATAATCGCTGCCACATATATCATTCTGAAGCAAACCACCTAGACCAAAAATTTCTCAAGAACATGTTTATCAAAAAGATAATGATGAATATTTCAATTACAAAATATAGATGCCTTCGTTTGTTAATCAATAATATACCATCACATCATAATATAACATAATGCATTATTCACAACATGTAATCAAACATAAAAGTACAAAACATTATTGCTTTCTGATAGCTACCTCTAACACCAGATTTTGGCTCATCTGATCGACCTTTTTTTCGATTACGTTTCATGATGTATTATTGTATACATTATGTAAGCTTGTTACCCATATAAACATTGAATAATATTCACTCTTTAACTTTTTAAACACTATAGCGCTGGTTAAATTATATCACTATGTAATTGTAAAAGTAAAAAAAAAAAAAATTCTTTTTGACATTAGTATTGTACTTGTTCAACTACAAAATCACTTATTCAAGAAGAAGATTGCACAAGTCAGAGAGCCTAAAGAGCATAAGAATACATGGAATTGCATCCAATATGAATATCAGCTCAAACTTAACTAAAACAAAGAATGTCATAAACACATACCACATGGAAAAGGGAATTAAACTCACTTCTCTGGAAACTTGCTCTGCATCTTTTGATGGCCTAGTGCAGTTAAGAAGCACCTGAAATAGAATTTTGAGGCAAGCAAATTAGTAGCATAAAATAATTTTTAGAATCAGTCATGTTGCATACTTTAAAATTACAAAATGCAGGACATACTGTAAAAGAAAATGAAAAAATGCTAAATAGTATTGAGACCATAATTATATACATGAATTATCTTGATTTAACATAGATCCATGATAGAAGTCTCACTTGAAAACTTATCTCCATCATCTAGAACATCCACACACCGTACATCTTAGTAAAAATAAGATTCAAGCAATAAACTGATATATCGAGCCTCCATTGTAGATTTAATTGCACAAGAGATCAATAATGCAAACTTTCTACTAAGCTGAGCATCCATTGCACTACTGATCTCTAATGTTATTAAATATGCATAAAAAATCTTTTGAAACCAATCCATAATGAAATACATCTCTAGTCATAATCTTATCAAGCATTATTCCCACGGTCAAGGTGATGTAATCTATCTGCATAAAGCTTCTGCATACATAACAATTAATTATTTTGTATTTAGAAATTTGAAACATTAAATAAGAACTGATTCCAAAGGATAACATGTATAATTGATTTCAAATTTCTGTAGCCACCAATGATGGGAGATGTAAAAAGAACGAAAACTACGAAATACATGTTCTGAACTAACCTAAGATCAAAGGTATGATAAGTTACTAAAGTACAACACATGTAAGCACATTTCATGCACATATTAATTCTTGAGTAGTGGCTTTATATTTTTCCACAAAATAATTCCAATCCAGTATTGGTGTTAATTTACAAAATCGGCTGGCATTTAATAAAGCATAAATGTTGCAACAGAATTTCCGGACGGTATATGAATTGCTGAAGCATGGTCATGTACTTGTATATCTAATGCCACATGCACAATAAGTAATTATTAGTACAAACCATTTTTTATTCAATACTAACTGACAACAGACAATAGAGTAGAAATCACTGAATAAAAACCAAAATTGGTGAGTAGCCAAACCAACAAGATGAAGAACAATAAAAGGGTACAATTGTAGTAAGCACAATAGCCAAATTCCCCAATAATAGAACAACCAATAACAACGGATAAAAGTTGCCAAATTTTCATCATAATTTCATAAACAAAAGGCAAGAGAATTGTGGTTTATTCTATTATCGCATAGATTAGGGTTTCGCTGCCGAATCATCGAGATTAGGGTTCGATTGGTTTTTTGAGATAGAGAAATTATCGAGAAAGAGAGAGTGAAAAATAATAAGAAGAAGAAGAGGGAAAATAAAACTGTGAGTGGGAAAGTAAAGTATAATATGGATCTGAACACGTAATATTTTCACAATCCCAACACACAACGGAAACGATAAAACATAGAGGTGGAAACTGACCGAAAAGTAATTTTTTTTGAATACTTCTTCAAACAACAAATAAATATGGTCTGTATACAAAATTAAAATATGAAAAGGAAAAGTCAAACTATTGACCAGTGTTTGGAGGGTGAGCAAATTTTTTCGGAGCCAAATATGAATTTTTTATAACTCTAATCAAACAACATAAAAGTATGGTCTGAAATCATATCTAAAATATGAGAGGGAAATAAAACGTTGACCAACATTTTGGAGGGAAAAACATTTGTGTGAATCCAAATCTAAATTTGTTTATAACTGCAATCAAACAACATATAAACTGTTGTTTGAATGTCATGGATGAAATCTTCATAAAATAATGATTTCATGGGCTTTGCGAGACAACAGATGATTCCTCTTTATATTGTGCAAAAAACTAGGATAACAAAGAATCTATCTTATGTTGTCTGATCGTTGTTGTTTGATTCAAAATGTGGCGTGGTTTACTCTCTACCAATATCGAAAACTGGTTTAACAACTGCGCACATGGTGGAGAATCGAGAATGAAGTAGGATGTTTGGCGAAATGAAGCAAGAGAACGATGATGGATATCCTTGACCTTCGGGTCATAACTAAAACGACTAAAATATGTGCTATACCATGACCAAGTTGGTTCGCTAGCCCTATCAGTAACACTTCTTTTTTATCACTATAGTCCCATGGTTTTTTTTGATGCGCATCCTTAATTTTAGCGTGTAGTTCCAAGGTAGGCGGTAGCTGCGGCCAAGTGTTACCACCAGTCTGGGCGTACAACTGGTAGATTACTATCTTGGGTATTCCTCTTGTGTCTTGCCATATTATCCTGAACGAGTCCTCTACGATTTTGATTTGATAATTTACCTGTGGATTGCTCCATGATGCCACCAGCTTATGGTGGGTTTACAGTACTGTATACATTATAGCATTTATAAACAACGTAAGGGTAAAAATGTAATCCGCTTAAGATATTTTGATACTTTACTGAATAGACACTATTATAATAGCATACTGTATTTTATAATACCAAGTTTAACGGATCCTTAGGAGATGGAAATTCCTGTAACATCTCTTAAGTTATTGCACTCACGAACACATTGGATATGAGATGTGAATTACCGTAAGTATCTCTGACGCTGTGACACTCATATTGTTACATGGTTTTGATTTTACTTATATGAGATTATTTTGGTTCTGATCTGGGTGTTTTTGTCTTTTCATTTATGCTCAGGTCAACCCGAGTTCTCTGCTATCGAAGAACTCGTTATGAAGATAAAAATGGAGCTTAACAAACGTATTTGTTAGTATTATTCCACTGCATTTATTATTATGTTTTGTGATAGTTATCTCAGATAATTGTTGTAAAGTATAATCAAATGTATATATTTAACAGCTTCATAAGATGTTATTTTATTATTATATTTTGTCCTTCCGTTGTGAGATTCTGTGATTGTTATTTTTCTTCCTTTCTTTTTCTTATTTTTACCCCAATAACTATCTGTATTTTGGAATTTTTTTTTAGTCAACTTGTGGTTTATTGTCGACTTGAACAGTCAAAAATGCATGTCGTTATAGTTGGTGTCAAAGCTTAGATTTAGCGATAACCTTGGCTCTATTTGGCATTAACTCATTAGAGATAGGGTAGTATTACTCTAGAACGAGTTTGAGCATATATGAGAGAGCATAATTGTAATTTTGATATAAAAATGGTATTGTATTGTGTTAATTTGTTACGTTGAGTATTTATGAATTTTGTTCGATACTTGGAACACCAAGGCATCGATAGGGGTATCTAATTACTCGAATATCGGCACAATATTGTTTTAGATTATATTTTATATATAAGAAATTATTTTGAAAATCTATTAACTTTGATTTCTTTGGTTATTTAGGAAGATAATACTAGATTATCATCATTTATTGTTTGATTATTCAGTGTTTCTAAATAATTAATTTTTGAATGATTTTAAGAAAAATGAAATATAGTATCTTAATAGACATTGAAATAAAATGGATTTAATAGAAATTAAGTATAACACGGAAGTAAGTTTGTAATAGAAATTGCTTCCAAATGAAATTTCTTAGAAGTAAGTGTATATTCCCCTCTTGGAAATGACTTCGGTGATGAGTGCATGCATCATTGACATTTATTTTCGAGATTCTAAGTGGTGGAGACCACTTAGAAATTTTATGCCTTGTTTTAAAAATATAAATTTCATTTAAATCTTTTAAAGTATGGTTTGATATAAAAAGTATAATATATATTATTTCAAAAATTGATTTGGAAATGAACCAAACTTTGAATTCTTAGGTTCTCTAATAATTAATGATTATCAAATTGTTGTAATTAATTCAAACTTTGAATTTTAGAAACTTTTGAATTTTGAAATAGAAAATGAACCTAAGAGAAATAAATTGAAGTAAAAACTCTTAGAAATTTGAAATAGTGAATTTGAAACATACTGAAATTGTTGAACTTGTATAATACTAAATCTTTTCTATAACATATATATAACTTACCAAATATTTAAGTAGTAAAAAATGTTATAGGAATAAACAATTGAATAATACGAAAAATGAAAGGTGAAATTAAATTGATGGATCATGAATATTAATAAAACCTAAGTTATGACAATAAATGATGTATACTTAGTTTTGTTATGAAACTGTATTCAACTAAGTAAGATAAACAAATCGAGTCAATGAAACAGCTAACAAAGTGAATTAGGTTAACAAAATGAATAAAATGAAATGGAAATTGATATAAGATGGAATTAAAAATTGTAAAGTAAAACAAGTTTGGTGAACCATAATGATTGAAAACAAGTCAACTGGATTTTTAGAAATATAGATTGATTCGATGTGAATTCATTATAAGCAAATAAGTGTATAAGTAATACATTTAAAGTGAATCAACTAAGAGGTAAATGGACTGAATGTAGACCTATAAAGTTGTAAACCTATAAAGTTATTGATAATAATGAATGCCAATAAGTAAATGTAAACTAATCGAATATTGATAGAAATAAGGTATAATAAACAAAATATTGACATTTGGAAATATGAATTTTATATTAATGGAATGAACAAAATGAAATTGTATAAATAATATACCGACATTGCAAAACTTGTAATTGTGCTTTGGTTGGAAGAATATGATTGTTTGGATTTTTAATTTATTCCTTTTGTTGTATTTGCCATTCCATATAGGAATTCATTATGAGTTAATAAGTGTATAACTTAATACATTTGAAGTGAATTGAATGCGAGTCTATATATTTATTAATAAAAAAAATAATGTTAATGAAGGAAAGAAAACGAATGGGAAAGTGGTAAGAAATGAAGTGTAATAAACCAAATGTGATATGTGAAATTATGAATGTGTATTGTTGTTAAAAATTTAGATGAGTACTAGTGTTGGGTACTTTGTTTTTTGCAATTGCTATTAGCGTATGATTGTTGTATATGTATTTGTTTATTTCTTATATATATATGTGTGTTCTTATTTGTTGTTGTGTATTTTAGTAGGTATGGATGACATATGCTCACCTTTGGAGCCACATGCGCAAAATATTGATTTAACTTACTTAAAAATGAGCTAAATTTCTAATAACGCTAATAAAAGGTATGCATATCAGATTATATATCATATATTGGTGTTATATGTTTTCTCCGCATATTTTGGGATGCCTCATCACTGAGATGAGATGTTTATTTGTGGTGATATATAATATTGTTTTCCAGACCTACCACACAAAGAAGACTCCACCGAATTTTTTTTGAAAATTTAGACTTAGAAAATTTTGTGGAAATTTGAGTTTTCGAACCTATATGAAACTATTTCTGTAAATTAAATGTTTTCTAAGTTCAGTAGGAAATGATATACTAAAAAACAACTTCCTTACTACGCCTTTTCGAGGACGAAAAGTTTTGAGTAGGGAAAGTGCAACAACCTGTATTTTTTGACCATTTAAATTATTGAATTTAATAAGATTTTAATTATAATTATGATTAGAATTTAAAAGTTAATGACTTAACTGTGAAAATGTATGATGTGAAATTAATTTAATTTAATAGGTTATGTAATGAATTTCAACTAGTTATAACAATGAAAACTTGTATTGATTGTAAATGGAACCATGATTTGGTTCGTATTGATAAATATTGAAATTGAATTTAAATATTAAAATTTTAAATGAAATTGAATTAATTAATGTATAATTGATATTCAAATTGAATTTGGTAAATATTCAAAATTTGGAATTTAATATACATGAAATTCGATTTACAAAGTTAATTTGAATTCTATTTTGATTTGAATAAAGTTAATAAACTTTTGAACTGAACTAAAAAGTGAATAAACGAAAACTAAATATAATATATATAAAGAAAATGTTAAAATAGCCATTTCGCAAATGATCTCGGAATTCGATGTAATCAGTTTTATTGAATCGGAAATTGAAAATTATTCTAACATTTAAATTTCATAGCCATCGAATTTGTCATTTGGTTGTGCGACATTAAAACACGCAGAAATTAATTTGATAAATTAAATTGATTTTGGAAAATATCTTTTGAATACAATGGAATTAGGCCACGAGTGTGAGAACCCGTAACTTCCCCGTGAAGGAAAGGGCGGATACTTTGAGAACAACACATAAAAGAACGCAGACGGAAGAACATTTCATTGTTATTACAACAATTCCATCAGAATACAAGAATATACAGAGTATGAATGAATAAATTACATTCGATAAATATCAGAGATTACAATAAATTACATTGTAGCGGGAAATAATACAAAGCACAACTGAAGGTGATATACGGATACAGAGCTTTCCGGATATCATTCCAGCTGTAAACCAGGATCCTGTGAATATAAATCTGCAAAACCAAAACTACTAGCTGCCCGTGTCGAAAAATAAGGGCACCCAGAGTTTGGTTAAAACAATAAACTCCAGGTCAGTCATGTGACTGGTGTGAGAACTAAAACAGTTATTTAAAACTTTACTTTAAAAGAGAGTAATTCAAGGGACCACGCTGTATAACACGGAACGGGTTTCCTCCCAAGAATACCAGTGCATATCAATAAATAACGCAATGCTTTTTCGAAAAATGAAGCTATTATAAGACCCAGGTCCCATCACACAATGCAACGCAAGCCGGAGGATAGGGTTTTCCCTTATAATAGCCAAACATGCTTGGTACGTTTAAAACAAATCATTTGATACTATAATAAGTGTATAGTGTCAAAACAATTTCAATCATAAATATCAATCATAGACGGCATAGCATCCCATGCTACTATGTCGCCATACTAGGCTCTACAAATAAAGCCGAAATATCTCGTATTGGAAATTGGATTCCATCATGAGTCGAGGCAAGGGGCAAGCTCCTCTCCGCTTTCGAGACACTCTAGCAAATGTCTCAGGGCTACGCACTCTGGGCAACCCTGGATCTTCAGGGCCGGTCCTCACTTACGTTAGAGGATTGGCAATTCCTGAACACACGTTTCCCAGTCCTTACAGACCTAAAATCGAGGCACCTCATCCAACAACCACATAGGTGAAAAGTATATAAATGTCAGGGCTGGTAAGTCACTGACACCACCAAAGCTAGAAAGAAACGGCGTGCTCTCCCTGCAGTCCTTATCCCGTTTTTGACTCATACCGAGGTGTGAGGCTCGCGAATTCACGTTATACACAAAGCTGCCACGTAGGCCGTGCTTTGATCATCAACCACAAGACTTTGCTTTTCAACAGAAGCCTTGATCTATGTAACTCAGCATGCCACACAGGCAATTCATGCCATGCAATTGATATCTATCGATATATAACCTCTAAGATCGTACGTCTCAGAGAAGGGCGTTAAGCAAGAGAATAAATTCTCCGCCGCCAAACAGATATATATTTAACAGAAATCAATCAACACTGAATAAAATCCAATGTCAGACGCACAATCCATTTACAAGTTCGTCCTGGGTCTGAACGAAACCGGAGGCACTTTCCTCGCATATCCATCCATCTCCAAGTACGTCTGGACGACAACCAACTGATTCCCTCATCTTGGGTGTACAGCCCAATCAAGATCATCAGTAATCACCCAAACGATGTGAAGACTTCGGGTCTTCAACCACCGTCTTCATGTTCGACATATCGTCGAATCGGTTATTCAGAATGGGTATAAACCCGGCCTTTCCGAACAACCCGCGTATATTAAAAACAAATGTTACACAAACACAACATACGCCTCATTCCAATTCAGCAGCCACTAACCGCAAATTAGTAAGAGAACAATTTCCCAAATATTAACCCCGAAGGCCGAAACCAACATCAGATCAATATCCAGGAAACCATTCTTCTTAACTAACCTACAGCTAGTTTCTAAATTCCACATTCTTAGGGAAAGGTTCCCATTAATTTTATCCAAGATAAATTCTTTAAAATTTATCCTTTAATCTTCCTTTGGATGTCGTTTCAAACCAAATTATGGTTTTCCAAACTAGTCGAGATTAGCGAACCACACCGAAGTAATTATTTATTTTATTTCCCAATCCCAACGTATTCATCCCACGAAGCAAAACTGGTAATACTCCATATCTAATACCACGGTGTTATCGGTAAAATTAATTACCATTTCACATTCAAATCTAATTAAAGATTTAACTATCGCTTGGAGCAAAACTGGTGATACTCCATTCTCGCTCATTTCCCAAATTTGATAATTTAGATTATCAATTCACATTTCAATCTAATTGTAGATTCATTAAAACTCCTTTTTCTGGGTTAAAGAACTAATGTTATTTAAAACACAGTCCACGATAAACCCACGAATCAATTCTATTTAAAACCCCTTTCAAATCCAATTTATTTATTTGAAAATAAATGGGTTTTAATTTTAGTTCAAAACTAGTTCATTTCGATAAAAATCTATTTTTATTTTTTCAAATATGGAGTTTTTCATCCCAATTTTCCCCAAACCATTTCTTGTGATTTACACAAATTATTAATATTTTTAATAATTTTATCAGGGTCCGTACAGTCGATTTCCATCAACGGCCATCGAACTGCACTTACGACGACCTTTTCCAAATTTGATTTGGACGTATCTCCAAATCCAACCGTTAGATTTCAAATTTCTAATATTCGTTAGAAAGCACTTTTCGATACGAACCCAATGGTTCCGGTTTTAGGAGAATCCGACGGTCGGATATCCCGTAATGTCCGTTCGAAGTCAATGGTCGAAATTCATGAACTACCGCGGCGCGTTCTATTCAGGCCATTATATTATATATATAATATATATTTCGTCGATTACTATTTAAAAACGAATTTTATAAATAGTTTTGAATTCGTTTCAAAAACAATTTCAACCTTTATTTCAAATTCAAATCAAAATTGAATTTTCTATTATAAATCCTTTTTACTTTCATTTATATTTGATTTCAATTCAAATCGATTTTAATTCGATTCGAATTCATTTCGTTTTCTATTCGATTCAATTCAAATTCGTTTTCTATTCGATTCAATTCAAATTGGTTGCATATTCAATTGAAATCAAATTCTTTATATATTCAATTGAAATCAAATTCGTTATATATTCAATTCGAATTCAAATTGGTTTTCTATTCGATTCAATTCAAATTCGTTTTCTATTCGATTCAATTCAAATTGGTTTCATATTCAATTGAAATCAAATTCGTTATATATTCAATTGAAATCAAATTCATTATATATTCAATTGAAATCAAATTCATTATATATTCAATTCGAATTCAATTCGTTTTCTATTCAATTCAATTCAAATTTCATTTCAAAATATTCAATTTCGAAATCACTTTTCAATATTCATTTTAAAATGAATAAAATCAATATAAATATCGTTCACGTCAAAATGGCATCAATCTAATCAACACGGCTTCATATATTTCTATTTTATAATATTCTATTTCAAATATTTCTTTTTCAAATATTTCCTTTTCAAATATTTCTATTTTTAAAATATTTCGTTCAACACATGACTAATCTCAACGGATGAGTACTGTCAACACATGAACCTTTATTTTATATTGATAAAGATGTAAATTTTATTATTAAAATATTTCGTTCAACGGATGAGTACAGTCAACACATGAACCTCTATATTATAATATTCTTTATTTTCTAAATTGGAATGAGGCCCAATCAATCACCATATAGCGTTAACTATATGGATTCCATACCACACATGCATATAATAGCAATGATAAATAATCAACCATCATCCAAAGTGCACTACACTGTATAAGCATCAAATATAGATATCTAACGCTTATAACAGCCTGTCAATCAATCGATCGACATACAACTAATTATTGGGATTAGTGTATGCCGTATTTTATCCCAATACCCGTGTGGGGTTTCAAACAATCAAACACAGATTTTATTTGTGCAGTTGGGCGATGTGTAAAATTTATCGACCCAATCAATGTCCTTCAAATAGGTGTACATAAATTTTTAACGATAAAATATTTTTAACTATAAAACATTTTATTCAACCTATGAAAATATCCTATTCAGTTCATTTATCAAATAAAATGATATTTTTGTTTTTCTAATTTATTTTAGAAAATCTCGGCGGCATAACGGCACGATACTAGAAACGGGACGAGGCCTAGCCTTATCCCCGGTCTAGTGAAGGCCCACGCCATTCACACATCAATCAAATCCATTCATTTCACCAAACAATTCAATTCAAAACCAAATAATCTAACCAACTACACAAACAAACAAACAAGTCCATGGTCTGTGGACGATTGTGTCGGGTGCTACTAAGCACCGTCTGCATCCTAGTATATATATATATAACTAGAAAAAGAAATTGAAAGGTGAGAAATTCTCACCGATAGCTATCCAGTACCACGACTCTTCATTGACTGAAATCTTCATCGTTCTCGCCTTTTTGTCATCTTCGTTGCCCGTATTCTCTACATATGTAAAAATCGAATTTTTACTTCGCTATTCAATATATAAAAATCGAATTTTTACTTTGTTATTCAATATATAAAAATCGAATTTTTACTTTGTTATTCAATATATAAAAATCGAATTTTTACTTCACTATTCAATATATAAAAATCGAATTTTTACTTCGTTATTCAATATAAAAAAATCGAATTTTTACTTTGTTATTCAATATATAAAAATCGAATTTTTACTTTGTTATTCAATATATAAAAATCGAATTTTTACTTTGTTATTCAATATATAAAAATCGAATTTTTACTTCGCTATTCAATATATAAAAATCGAATTTTTACTTCGTTATTCAATATATAAAAATCGAATTTTTACTTTGTTATTCAATATATAAAAATCGAATTTTAAAACAAATCTGGGTTTTTCTTATTTCTAAAACCATACGCCAATTTCATTTTAAAAGCAAATCTAATTTATTATTTAGAAACATCATTACCTTTATTTGAAAAAAAAACAAAGCTATTTTTATTTTTCTAAACAAATGCATATTCAAATTTCAAAACAGATGCATATTCAAATTTTAAAAACAAAGTATATTCAGATTTTAAACACAAAGTATTTTCAGATTTTAAACACAAACTATATTCAGATTTTAATCACCTCCCCAAAAGCATCAGGCCTTCTTCATTTTCTTCTTTCTGTATACGCCGCAGGTGATTCAACGAAGGCCGCTACCTAGGGTTCACCGCCGTTCACAACTTCGTTGACCGGACCTTCATTAACCCCTTCCACCTCGAGCGCCTTCGAGAGAGCATCACAACGACCCCCGACACAGTGAATTCGAACGCGGTTTGGAGGCGGATTTTGATGTCGAGCGGCAGCACTTTGGTGCTCGATTTCGAACCCAATACTCAATGATAATCCCTTAATCAAGTATGGATGTATAAATGGGATGGAGCTATCTGATTTCCCTTCTTAAGCACCGAATTTTATTGCGTGAATCATTCTAGATTTGAGGGAAAAAGATTGAACGCTTTCCGTTCGTTCGTCGCTTGAGAGGTGTGGGTTTGACCCGTTGACTTTGAAATGAAAAGGATAGGGTTTTAAACAGGTTATATATATAATTTAATAATATTAAATTCATTTATTCTCTTATTAGCCAAGTTTCTCATCCGAACTCGAAATGGATCCCAACGACTGTCGTTCATAGCTAATTATCCCCATTCCGAACACAATGGGATATGTATCGTAGGCTGATTCGATCGTTTCGATCAGTTTTCGTCAAAATCAACATACAACTCTATATATTGATTTTGAACGCGCATTTCAATTTACTGGGGTCACATACTAACTTGAAAAATTCCAGAAAAATATTTTCTAGCTTCGTGTTGACGATACGGTCCTAACAAAACTAGTTTCGTCGAATTCTGAGACCGTTTGAAAAATGGCCATTTTCCAGTCGATTAAAATCAACTGAAATTGGTCAAACGCGTTTTCCTTTGCCACACTCACATATTGATTCAAAAAATTATGAAATTTGAAACCTATCAATAACTTGACATCACGGACACAAAAGTGGTTTCGTCGAAATCCGAGGTCGTTTGCAAAATTTCCATTTTTAAGGGCCTGAATTCCATAGCGACTATTCAGAATTTTCAACTGGACATATCTTTTGATTCCCGCTATGAAATTTCGATTTTTCGGGTTTGTTGGAAAGATATCATCAATTAGATCCTAATGTTTTTGGTTTCACTAAAATCCGTATTGTTTTGCACCCGGTATGTTCAATTGAAGTTTGAAATCGAATTATCGAACTACCGCGCCATTTTCAATTCTATTTATAATTATATATAATTATTTATATTCTAACGACGACGTATATAATATATACGTTGAATTCTATTCAAAATAAATTTTCTCGTCGATATTATTTAAAATAGTTCATTTTAAATATTCAAAATTCGCTAAAATTGCCAAAATAAAAATTTTAAATTGGCTCAGATTTTCGGGTTGTTACAACGAGACCTATTCCATTGGGTTCAGAAATATCAAAAACATTACTTTTGATATGTAGATTATTTTAGTTCGTCTAGGATTGTAAAAATGAGATTTTCGGGATTCAAACCACCATTTAGGCCTAACTCAGCTTAGAATTTAATTTTAATTTATAACCTAGCTCATTTTTTTATCTCGAATCCCAGCCCATTTTATTGTGTAACCCTAGCAGCCTCGATTTCTCATTTGGTATGTACCAAGAAATTTCTAATTTTTGTTTCTTAATGGCGATCAAACTCAAATCAAAATTAAACTCAAAAATCAAAATGCTTAGAAAAATTCATAAAAAAATGAAATTGAAAAGTCTCGATGACATGAATCTGCTGGAAGTGTCCATTTTCTAAAACAGCGAATGGATTGATCAGAAACTGCATTCAAAGTTGCTAATTTAGAAATCACTAAGCAAAAATTGGGAGGTTTTGATTCGTCGATCGATTGGCGATGAAGTCTAAAAAAAAGGTGTAGATCTCGATCTCACGCCCCAATGACGTCAACTATTTGATCTGTATTGTTGGGGTTTGTCCGAAATCATTAAAATAGGGTTTCAAAACCCATGACTTTACGGTGGCGGTGTGGATCCTAGGCAGAGCTGTTGGATGTGGAGGTGCTGCTCGACGGTGGTCTTGGTCAAAACGGTGGCCAAAGAAAGGTTGTAGGAGTAGTCAAAGTTATGGTTATTCTGAAAGTGATGGGTTTCATTGGTTGTATCGTGAATAATCATGCGGGAAGAAGACATGGTGACTTCTGGCAAGTAAAATTTTGTGGACAATGTTTGTTTTATAATTCATTTAATTTTCAATCACGTTAACACATATAAAATTTTCATACGAACTCAGAATGATGCGATTTTGTTCCACTGGGTTCGTATCGAAATTCCAAACAACATGGAGTTATTCTGGATGAATTATGAGATTGCTAAATTTTGGGACTATTTTTGGATTTCAAAAGGATTTGAAATCAAAGTTGAGTGATTAAACCCCCTTTTGAAATCAAAGTTGAGTGATTAAACCTACTCATACTTAACTCTAAAATATTTGATTTAGTCAAATTAAAATCATGTTATGATATGTTTGTTTTGGCCGCTGTTTGGCAGTTAAAATTGCATATTTGGGTTGATTTGCATCGATAGTGTAAATTAATTTGACTATTAATTTAAAAGTTTTTAGTTAGATTCAAATTTAAATTTAGATTCTAGTTTAAACCTGACACGTGACAACTAGTGTATTGATGTGATATTTAATTATTTAGATGGATTGATTTTGATGGATGCCTTGGATTGATATGTTTGACATATCGATTTTTAATTGTGTGATTCATCCTGTTATTCACCTTATTTATGTATGACCGTTTCTTTGTGTTGATTAATAGCAACCATTTACCCTAGATGTTACCGACATTAAATAAACCCAGGACTAATATTTAAAATGAATTTAGAACATAGGATGAAATGATAAATACCTATGACCCTAATTTGGATTGAAATGATATACACACATACTTAAAATACTAAAATTAAATTCAAGTATCACATGGCCATAAGATAGAATATTATATGCGGACACCGGTTGATTGTATAAAATTCGTTTAAACTTTGAATTTTTAAAAACTGTTTTAAAGGAAATATTAATGATGTTTTATAAATTGATTTCCTTTAAATTTGAACCTTGAATTTTGGAATTTAAAGGTTAAAATAAACGATTGAATGTTGTGAACTAATCTAAAATTTTCAAATTTAATATGAATTGAATCTATTGAAATTGAATTGTATAAAATTATAAACTAACTATTAATCTTTGAAATAAACTTAACTTGATTTAAAGTGATATTTGAATTGTGAACTCGGGATTTATTATAAATGGAAATAATTCAAAATGCGAATTCTAATTGGAAACTTTAAATGTTTAAATCGAATTGTAAGAACTAAATTGATTTTGAAATGGAAGATGAATCGAATTGAAATATTGAAATTGAGTTGATTTGATTTGAAATTAGAATATGACTTCTAGTCTATTTGAAATTTGGAAGAAACAATTCTAATTCCAGCTATAGTATTTTAAATCACTATATAATCTATTTTATTAAACAAATGTTTTACTTTATAAACTACACTATTTTTAACATATACAAGTATTGTAACGATCTTAATAAACTACTTTAATAAATAACTATTTTTAACTTACATATATATATATACACACATATTTTACTTTAATAAACTATCTTTTTAACACCCCGTATTTTCTGTGAATATAAGAGTAACAAATTAGAGAATAATTAAATTGTAACAAAATAATTACGGAAAACGGGTTACGCCATTGCATTCGTCTCGAAATTCTGCTTGGAATAGAGTCCAAGTTTGCGTAAATCGGACTCCGTATGAAGAAGATATGGCCTTTAGAAGTTTCAGTAAAAACCAGCCCGAAAATTCAAAACTCAGATTTCGAAATTCAAACAGACACCCGGGCTGGGCGGGAAAATTCCCGCCCAGGGCCCAGGTCGACACTAGGGTCGACCTGGGGTTGACCTGGGTAAACAGATCGACACTAGGGTCGACCTCTCCCCCCTTTTCCAGATCTGTAGACAGATCCATTTTCTGCACCTGGACGCCTTTCTGACCGGATTCATGAGCTCTAACCTATTTAAACACCGCCAAACCTAGCTTTCTCTCCACACAATTTCATTCTGCCTATACTCTACCTCTATTCTAATTAAAAATAAAAATGGCATCGCTACTCTACTGGAATCAAAACTAGGATCTTCTTCCAACCTGAATAGAGTTAAAAGAGAACAACTATTTTCTAATCTAATCGATAGTCTGCGCCAAAGGAGCGCTATTCAGTGTCAGAATACAAATTCCAGAACACAAGAATCGTTCTCTTTTTGTGAGTACAGTTATTTTTAGATATAAACATTTATTATGATCTTGGCATGGTTATAAATCTGAATCTGAGGTTATGCATATTCTTATCAGTCTGATCTGTTTTCTATGACTATTCTGTTTCTCATTTTTCTTTCTGTTCTATAGCCAGGCTACTACGAGCCTGCGTCAAATTTCATAAGAGATTAACGCATGAACGCTAATTTTGGGACAAATAATGAATATTGCATAATTGGACATGACTGATCTATGACTGATTTGGAAGAAAAAAACATAGGTTGTAAACTAAGATCTATAATGAGTGCATACTATGTATAATAGACTGTGATTTGGAAGAAGAATTATTATATGATAGCATATGACTTGGGATTTGGAATATAATGCATATTATAATGCAAGATCTGATTTTGAGGACATAATACATGATTAAAATTTAAGATCTAGATTTTGGGGCATATTTTATATCACGATCTATGACTTGAAAAGAAGAAGAAAAAAGAGAAATATGTGACTTAGGCGTAAAGGTCTATATTAAAACAGGATAACCATTAATGCGAACACGCCTAAAAGTGAATTTTTTGACATTTGGCATTAAAGGCTATAACTTGGCCTAGTTCATATTTTATATTTTGATTTGGGGCTTTTAGAGAATGTTCTGTACTTTGCAAAGTTTAAACTAAAATTTGGGCATATGTTGTATTATGAATTATGACCATGATTTATGATTAGGCAAGATATGTAAATAGAATTTTAGAAATGATAAATCTGTTGAATTGCCTAATCTGCCAAATCTGTTATCTGCTAAATCTGTTGAATTGCCTAATCTGCCAAATCTGTTATCTGCTAAGTATGTTATATTGCCTAATCTGCCAAATCTGTTATCTGCTAAATCTGTTGAATTGCCTAATCTGTTGAAAATAAAATAATTGTAATTTGGGTATGAAAATCCGTAGGCTCGATCTAAGATTTAGTAAAACATGGAAATTTGATTAGTCTGCTGTAACCTGGAAGGAAGTTTAATCTGTTAAATGGACATAAATTAGTCTGATATCTGTATAATGTGTATTGGAATAAATTGGCTATGACACGAAGTTAGACTCCGTTTGCGGTGGAAGCCTCCCCGAAACCAACCGGCTTAACCAGCGACCGCAAACTGTCAGTCTAATGTGAGAGGTCGTAGGCATAACTAAAATATGCTTAGACACGAGGTTAGGTCTGGCTTGTGGCAGAAGTCTGCCCGGAACCGCCCGGCATATCCAGCGGCCACAAGCTACCGACCTAATGTGAGAGGTCTGTGCATTAATAATTAATTAATGCAAATCTAAGATAAATATGATACCTAAAACGTTTTGGGTGGATAGGATTAAAATGGTTGGACTGATTAATCTAATAAACCCGTTTTGTAAATCTACAGGCCCAATACAAAGTTGGGTAAAACAATCTGTAAGTCTGTTAATCTGTGTATCTGATCCGTTAGTCTGAAAACTTGTTAACTTGATTGTCTGATCTGTGAACTAGTAACCTGAACTCTATCTGAAATATGTAAACAAGTAAATCTGAAATCTTTTAGTCTGGGGACACAAGGTTAGGAGGGGGAAATACTTGTGTCATCTGTTGTTTGGGACCCATATTAGTCAGTAACCCTTTCTGGTATCAAAACTTTGACCCCACACTATGTAGGGGTCCGGGCACGCTTACTGAACTAATTATAAGTGGTTCATTCTGATAATGGCGAGGGGTGTTGATGGCGCATTCCAACCGGGTCATGTGCGTGCATGGATCCGGTCTGCTCTGAGGATGTAAGACACCGTGACATCTATAAATAGGTCTGTGCCAATAAGTTGCCACTTTATGGAGTGATACACCCTACTGTGGGGTCGACACAGGGTATTTATGTATTAGGGAGCCGATCGCTTGGGGGTAGGACTTAGGGTACACTTAGTTCTGTCTGTTTCTGTGGGTACCGTCTGTTTCTGTTGGGTGGTAACACCTGTCTGTTTCTGCGTGGTACCGTCTGTTGGGGTGGTAAAGGCCCATTACTAGTGTACACCTAATTCTAACATTCTGTTTCCGTAGGGATTATTCTGTTTTCGTCTCTAATTCTGTTTCCGATTCTATTTCCATCCCTTCTGTCTGTTGGGGTGGTAAAGGCCCATTAGTTGGGTGGTAAAGGCCCATTATTAGTATTCTGCTTCTGTACCTTCTGTCTATTGGGGTGGTAAAGGCCCATTACTAGCATTCTATTTCTGTAGAGATTATTCTGTTTTCGTTTCAGTTTCAGTTTAGACATCAGGGCAACACCTAATCCTGTTATACTAGTATTAGTGCAGAGAAGTGAAGACTAAGTAAGAAGCTTAGCTTAGTCTCTATCATTCTGTTAACCTGCTATTCCTTTTACGGTTATCTCTCATCTAGTTTTATTTACACGTCATGATACTATTATCTGTTTATATGCTAAAAGTCACTGGACTTACCAGACTTATGTCTGACCTAGTTTGTTTCGCCTCTTTTCTTTCCGTTCCCCCCCCCCCCCAGGTTTTTAGGGTGGAAACATAGGAGCTTGATTCAGATTCTCTCTACTTGAAGTCTTTGAAGTATTGCTTGGCTTTGGCTCTATCTTTCTATGGCAAGTTATGTTGGGGATTATGACTTTAAAAACTATGCATTCTGAAGGCTTTTGTACAAGACCGATATTTTGTACTTGAATTCTGATATTGTGATTTGGAAAGATGTAACCAAACTTATTTCGGTTTCTGTTGTAATAAAGCTATATTTTTTTTTTCAAGCACTACTTTATCTGTCTTGTAAATTTCTGTTCTGTCTACTAAAACGCTCCATCAAAGTTAAGGCATTCATTTTGTGAGTGACCTTAACGGAGGTGGGGTGTTACACTTGGTGTCAGAGCTGAAGGTTACCAGATTTGATAAAAAGTTTATGAAAAACTATTTTCAAAAAGGGTTTGAAAAGGAAGTATTTTCAAAAGTAAAGTTTATTTTGAAAAACATAGTCCCCAAAAGCCATGTATCTATCTTTCAACTCTCCATTTTGAATTCCTTTTCTTTCGTTTTAGCATGTCTCGGGATCTTAACCTTCCGGAGGGCGTACCGATACCTGGCTGGTTCAGGAGGTACCTACAAGCTAGGGCTAATGACGTAGGCACAGCAGACATTCCTCCTCCCCTAGTTGCAGCAGTTCCTCCTCCTCCTCCTCCGCGCGTGAATACTTTCCCGAAGATATGTAGAGATTTTAAAGCCATGGGTGGAAAGGATTTTAAGGGAACTGAAACATTCGTGGAAGCAAGGAACTGGCTCAAAGAAACTAAGGATCTGTTCGTTATCTTCGAGGTGGACGATAGGCAAAAGATACAGTTGGCGGTATGGTTGCTTAAGGACGAAGCTTCTTTTTGGTGGGAGGTCACAAATGGAGAGCGTCCAGTAGAGACATGGATGGATTTCAGGCATAGGTTCGAGATGAAATTTCTCTCATGAGCGGAAGAGAGTCTATACGTAGAGAGATTCTTGGCGTTGAAGCAGGGGGATTTATCAGTGAGAGAGTACGTCAAGAAGTTTAATCAGTTTGCGAGATTCGGCTTAGATTTGGTAAATACACCGCATAAAAAGGCACTGAGGTTTGCTAAAGGCTTGAATGAACCGCTACACGGATTGGCAATGTCCCACATTCCTATGGAGGCAACCTTCGAGAAATTGGTGGACATGGCGTTAATGCATGAAGAGGAAGCCAAAAGTAAAAAGAAAGTGGGAAAGCTTGAAGGACCACAGAACAAGAAAGCAAGGCCCAAAAAGGAAACACAAAAGAAGGATGAGAAGTCTGAAGATAAGAAGGAGAAGAAGTGCTTTACTTGTGGAAGCTCGATCCATCTGAACAAGGATTGCAGGAAGAGGAAGGGCATTTGCTTCAACTGTTGAGAAATGGGACACTTCACTAGGGGTTGCCCAAAGAAATGTGGGCAAGGGCAGAGGGCAGAACCTACTTCTGGAGAGCAGGCGAATGCTCACGTGGCTGGTAGATAGGGTAGAGATAGGAAAAATTTCTATAGAAGGTTTTATTTCCTTATCTGATAAAACTATTTTTGATTCCGGCGTTTGATTCTGTAATTGAGACTCTGCACTTTAATACTAGTCTTGTTTCTGATCCCGCTATAGTCTCAAATCCCATGAGGATTACGATTCATCTGTTTGTGATAAGTTGGGGTTTGAAGGTATATGTGTTAAGCGTTAAGTTGACTATGATGCATACATTGTGGTTTTCTGTTGGGGTTTTATCATGTTTAGTTTCTTAAGAATCATTTGATAATCTGATATGTACCAGTAGTCTGTAAGTATCTGAATATTTCTGAAAAGGATAGGGGTTTTTACTCGAAGCGTGAAGAAGTTTTCCAGTTTGACATTGTTTAACGGGAGTAATTCTCTGGGTGTCAATCTGATGTTGATTTCGGTCTTCGGGGTTGATACTTAGGGGGTTATTCTCTTAAATCGATGTCTGATAGGAACAAAGCTTTTGTTTTAATCATACTTGCTTCTGTCACTCTGTTGTATCGTATCGATCTAATCTTCGACCTTTAGGTAGAAACTAATCGGTGTAAACATGTGTTTGAGACATGTTATGTTTGATGGTTGCAAGTGGATGCAAGTGGTTGCTAGTGGTTGCTCGTGGATGCATATACACACACTAGGCACTAGATCGGCTCAAAAACACTCTCATACTGCATATGGATGTGTGTGCATTTTTAAAATTTTTATGGATGTGAAATGGTTGACTCATCACATGGATGTTGCATTTGGATCAATGGTAATGCACACATATAGAAATAATATGTACCAAATAGGAAAATTGCATACATGTTGGACTCATGGCACTGACATAATTCGCATTAAGGAGGTCAACTGAATCAGTGGACCGCCTGATCTTTGCATTAGATAAGGAACATATACACACACTTTTGCATGTGTTCATACAACATTAGAAGTTTCTAAGGACAATGAATGCTTGTAGATGATGGTTGAGTAGATGGGTGATTGGATCATAGGACACATTCTTCTTAACTTGAAGATTTCGGGGACGAAATCCTTTAAGAGGGGAGAATGTAACACCCCGTATTTTCTGTGAATATAAGAGTAACAAATCAGAGAATAATTAAATTTTAACAAAATAATTAAGCAAACGGGTTACGCCATTGCATTTGTCTCGAAATTCTGCTTGGAATAGAGTCCAAGTTTTCATAAATCGGACTCCGTATGAAGAAGATATGGCCTTCAGAAGTTTCAGTAAAAACCAGCCCGAAAATTCAAAATTCAGATTTCGAAATTCAAACAAACACCCGGGCTGGGCGGGAAAATTCCCGCCCAGGGCCCAGGTCGACACTAGGGTCGACATGGGGGTCGACCTGGGTAAAAAGGTCGACACTAGTGTCGACCTCCCCCCATTTTCCAGATCTGTAGACAGATCCATTTTTCTGCACCTGGACGCCTTTCTGACCAGATTCATGAGCTCTAACCTATTTAAACAACCCCAAACGTAGCTTTCTCTCCACACAATTTCATTTTGCCTATACTCTTCCTCTATTCTAATTAAAAATAAAAATGGCGTCGCTACTCTGCTGGAATCAAAACTTGGATCTTCTTCCAATCTGAATAGAGTTAAAAGAGAACAACTATTTTCTAATCTAATCGATAGTCTACGCCAAAGGAGCGCTATTCACTGTCAGAATACAGATTCCAGAACACAAGAATCATTCCCTTTTTGTGAGTACAGTTATTTTCAGATATAAACTTTTATTATGATCTTGGCATGGTTGTAAATCTGAATCTGAGGTTATGCATATTCTTATCTGTCAGATCTGTTTTCTGTGACTATTCTGTATCTCCTTTTTCTTTCTGTTCTATAGCCAGGCTACTACGAGCCTGCGCCAAATCTCGTAAGAGATTAATGCATGAATGCTAATTTTGGGACAAATAATGAATATTGCATAATTGGACATGACTGATCTGTGACTGATTTGGAAAAAAAAATAGGTTGTAAATTAAGATCTAGAATCAGTGCATACTATGTATAATAGACTGTGATTTGGAAGAAGAAATATTATATGATAGCATATGACTTGGGATTTGGAATATAATGCATATTATAATGCAAGATCTGATTTCGAGGACATAATACATGATTAAAATTTAAGATCTAGATTTTGGGGCATATTTTATATCACGATCTATGACTTGAAAAGAAGAAAAAGAAAAAAAGAGAAATATGTGACTTAGGCATAAAGGTCTATATTAAAATAGGATAACCATTAATGCGAACACGCCTAAAAGTGGATTTTTGGACATTTGGCATTAAAGGCTATAATTTGGCCTAGTTCATATTTTATATTATGATTTGGGGCTTTTAGAGAATGTTCTGTACTTTGCAAAGTTTAAACTAAAATTTGGGCATATGTTGTATTATGAATTATGACCGTGATTTAGGATTAGGCAAGATATGTAAATAGAATTTAAGAAATGATAAATCTGTTGAATTGCCTAATCTGCCAAATCTGTTATCTGTTAAATCTGTTGAATTGCCTAATCTGAAAAATCTGTTATCTGTTAAATTTGTTGAATTGCCTAATCTGTTGAAAGCTAAATAATTGTAATTTGGGTATGAAAATCCGTAGGCTCGATCTAAGATTGAGTAAAGCATGGAAATTTGATTAGTCTGCTGTAACCTGTAAGGAAGTTTAATATGTTAAATGGACATAAATTAGTCTGATATCTGTATAATCTGTATTGGAATAAATTGGCTATGACACGAGGTTAGACTCCGTTTGCGGTGGAAGCCTGCCCGGAACCAACTGGCTTAACCAGAGGCCGCAAACTGTCAGTCTAATGTGAGAGGTCGTAGGCATAACTAAAATATGCTTAGACACGAGGTTAGGTCTGGCTTGTGGCAGAAGTCTGCCCGGAACCGCTCGGCATATCCAGCGGCCACAAGCTACCGACCTAATGTGAGAGGTCTGTGCATTAATAATTAATTAATGCAAATCTAAGATAAATATGATACCTAAAACGTGTTGGGTGGATAGGGTTAAAACAATTGGACTGATTAATCTAATAAACCCATTTTGTAAATCTGTAGGCCCAATACAAAATTTGGTAAAACAATCTATAAGTCTATTAATCTGTGTATCTGATCCGTTAGTCTGAAAACTTGTTAAATTGATTGTCTGATCTGTGAACTAGTAACCTGAACTCTGTCTGAAATCTGTTAACAAGTAAATTTGAAATCTGTTAGTCTAGGGACACAAGGTTAGGAGGGGAAAATACTTGTGACATCTGTTGTTTGGGACCCATATTAGTCAGTAACCCTTTCTGGTATCAAAACTTTGACCCCATGCTATGTAGGGGTCCGGGCACGCTTACTGAACTAATTATAAGCGGTTCATTCTGATAATGGCGAGGGGTGTTGATGGCGCGTTCCAACCGGGTCATGTGCGTGCATGGATCCGGTCTGCTCTGAGGATGTAACACATCGTGACATCTGTAAATAGGTCTGTGCCAATAGGTTGCAACTTTAGGGAGTGATACACCCTACTGTGTGGCCGACACAGGGTGTTTATGTATTAGGGAGTCGATCGCTTGGGGGTAGGACTTAGGGTACACTTAGTTCTGCCTATTTCTGTGGGTACCATCTGTTTCTGTTGGGTGGTAACACCTGTCTGTTTCTGCATGGTACCGTCTGTTGGGGTGGTAAAGGCCCATTACTAGTGTACACCTAATTCTAACATTCTGTTTCCATAGGGATTATTCTGTTTCCGTCTCTGATTCCGTTTCCGATTCTGTTTCGATACCTTCTGTCTGTTGGGGTGGTAAAGGCCCATTAGTTAAGTGGTAAAGGCCCATTATTAGTATTCTGCTTCTGTACCTTCTGTCTGTTGGGGTGGTAAAGGCCCATTACTAGCATTCTGTTTCTGTAAAATTATTCTGTTTCCATTTCTTTTTCTGTAACACCCCACCTCTGCGAGGGTCACTCACAAAGGGAATGCACTAGTTTTGGTGGAGCATTATCTAGGTAAACATACACAGAGATATCACAAGACAGAACATAAATAAAGCAGCGGTAGAAATTAAAAACCAAATTTCATTACTTTCGTGGAAAGAGTCAAAACCTCATATATCCGAAGTACAAATTATTCCATTACATCAAGTTCTAAATAAAGAAGCATAAACTTAAAATAACAATAGTAAATTATTCCCCAATATAGCAGTAGTGCAGCCATAGCATAGCTCAAGACCAAACCGTACATGAGCTGTCAGAAAAGCAAGCTAGATCCAAGCTAAGAGCTAGAGTTTCCTCCCTGAGAACCTGGGGGGGGGGGGGGGGGGAACGAAAGAAAAAGGGGGAAAAGGAAAAGGGTCAGTCGTAAAGACTGGTAAGTCCTAGTGACTTTCAGTATAAAAACTAGTTAAGGTAACATGACATGTGAAAACTGGAATTAAACATAAGGATGATAACATGATAGGTATAATAACTAAGATAACAAGATAAGTCAAGTCTAGCATCGCATATTAAAGATTTACTGCACCAACTGTACTAGTATTCTAACCCATGTCAAGTATTAACCATGAAATGATCCCTTGGCCCAATATCATGAAATGACCCATTACGGGGTCCTACAGAACGATCTACTAATCGATTGGCTCCCTACAAGTTTTAGCTCGTCATGTGTCTGTGTCATACGACCCTATCATGCACCTGTGCTAGGTCCACCATAGGGTTTATCAAGTCCTAGGGTGCCAACCATCGACACGAATCATGCACGCACAGTGTAAACCTACGGGTGCCCAATGCCTGCTTTTTCAACTCCGGACTACGTGCACGACCATTGTCCGCCTGAACCTACAATTGCGCACCAACTCAGCCGTCGTTCTGGTCGCTTACAATCAGCCCAATAATCGTGCCCCACCCTTCCTAGTCCCAGGGTATCGTGATACTCCTAAGTGGGTTACTACTGAAAAGGACCGCGTAACTAGGGTTTCTAATGGGTTAAGTGTTGTCATTTAAGTTCGTGACTTAACCCTATCCAATCATTTATCAAGTTGGTTAAGTGTGTTCAAGCGATTCATGACTTAACCCTACCAAATCATGCATCAAGTTAGTTAAGTATATTCAAGTGGTTCATGACTTAACCCTATCTTGTGGCATTAATTCATTAATGCACCCCAACCTCTCACATTAGACTTGTGGTTGTGGTCAATGGATTCGCCAGGCGGTTCCGGGCAGATTTACACCACAACCTAGTCTAACCTCGGGTTTTAAGCGCGATATGACCAACTACCCACATTGGATCTTATTGTTTGTAGTTACTGGATTCGCCGGGCGGTTCCGGGCAGATTTATACTGCAAACTCAACCCAACCTCGAGTTGGTCATGTTCAAGTTTATCTAAGTGTCATGTCCATGTTCAAGCTTTCAAGTATAATTTCATGTCAAGTTTTTCATGTCATGTTTCATGTCAAATCATGTCAAGTTCATAGCCAATTTAGGTTTGCCTAAACTACCCAAAACGTATTCCCATCGCACGTGAATTCGAATCGATACAATAATATCTAATTAGGGAATAACATAAAAAGAACGGGCATAAGGTAGAAAAGGTGTTTACAAGTCGAGCATGGTACAACTTGAGATAAATGATTACAACAATATTGGCATATGAAATAGTGGTCTCAAATATCAAATCTAGCAAAATAGAGTGATAGTCATGGTGACAGTTGATACGAGATAATAACCCCAAACTTGTGAATAACAACTAATTCAACATTATAGGTATGTTAATATCATGGACATGAGGGGTTTTAGGTTTATAACATGTATAGTCCCCAAATCAATTTCATAGCAATTCACCCAAAAGTCAAGATTCAAAGTGAACGGTACTAGGTTCAAGGTGGGCAATAATAGATCCAATATGAACAATGATAGATTCAAGATATACAATGATAGATCCAAGATAATCATCACTTAGGTTCAATTACAATTTACAACATGTCCATATTAAGTTTAAAGTTTAGATCTAAAAGTAACTCGGGCTTACAGATCATGGTTTGAGAATTAGAGAATAAAAGAGGCGATGTAGAATCTCTAGAAATCCCCCAAATCAGCAAATTCTCTAAACGTAGTCTCGACGTAGAAGAAGAAGTCCCTTTCTCTAACTTTTCAACCAGAATTTGAGCAGCATATGGCTAGAGAGAAAATGTGTAGAGAGAAGGGGCTAGGGGGTTGTTTATATAGGGTCAGACCAACGAATTTAGACTGAAATCGAACCAGAAACATCAGAATGGATTCTGACCCAAAAATGGGTTCGGGGTACCAGGTCGACCACCAGGTCGACACTATGGTCGACCTGGTCCTGGGTAGGTCGACTACATGGTCGACCACCCAGTCGACCTGGTCCTAGGCGGGAAATTTCCTGCCCAGCATGTTCTGGTTTTGAATTCGAAATTTGAATTCGAATTCGAGCTGTTTTGAATTCTGAAAAATTCTGAAACTTTGGAGGGCCATAACTTGGTCACACGGACTCCGATTTTCGAAAACTCAGACTCGTTCCCAAGCAGAATTTCGAGACGTACATAATGGCGTAACCCATTGCCCTTGGTTCTTATTTTAAAAATTAATTCTACCTTGATTTATAGTTATCACATGTTATAAAAATACGGGTTGTTACATTCTTCCCTCCTTAAAGGATTTCGTCCCCGAAATCTCTAAGTTAGGAAGAACGTATCCTACCATCCATCATCCATCTACTCAAAACATCATCCACAAGCAACCATTGTCGTTAAAATATTTCTAGTGTTGTATGAACCTATGCAGTAAGTGTGTGTATATGTACTTATCTAATGCAAAAGATCAGGCGGTTACTGATTCAGTAAACCTCCTTAATGCAAATATGTTCGTGTAATGAGTCCAATATGTGTGCAAATTCCTAACATAATTTATAATCTCTACATGATTTCACATAACATTCATTCATATGCAACATCCAAGTGATAGCATAACAAGTTTCATCCATGTACAAGTATAAGCACTCATGCATATGCAACATGAAAATGTGACTGAGCCGATCTAGTGC
Organism: Allium sativum; assembly: GCA_030737875.1. Classification (NCBI taxonomy): domain Eukaryota; kingdom Viridiplantae; phylum Streptophyta; class Magnoliopsida; order Asparagales; family Amaryllidaceae; genus Allium; species Allium sativum. The sequence continues at coordinate 396,604,437 of CM060910.1, forward strand.
CTAATGTGTGTCATGCATCCACAAGCAACCACTTGCAAACACTTGCAACCACTTGCAAACATCAACCATAACATGTTTCAATCACATGTTTACATCCATATGGTTCTACCTAAGGTTCTCAAGATAAGATCGAGAAGATAACAAGACAAACGTAGGTAGTAAAAGCATGATACGAAAGGTTTTCAAGCTTATAGGATAAAGAGATTGAGAATGTACCCTCAAAAAGAAAGGGGTAGAGCGCGCGTATCTTCTCTTCGGTTTCCCAAGTTGTGTCTTCTTGGGCTTCACTCCACTGTAATTTAACTAGTTTGACTTCTCAATTCCTTAGCTTCTTGATCTCCGTTCCTAAGATATGGATCGGAACTCGCCTCAAGGTTGCTTCTTTTTCCACTTCTACGCCTTCAAGGATGCTTGGCTCAACCACTTCGGTTGATTCATGTAAGCACTTTCGGAGATGCGAGACGTGAAAGTCATTGTGCACTCCGGCCAGCCTCTCGGGTAATCCTACCTTATAGGCCATCTGCCCAATCCTCTTAGTGATAGGGAACGGTCCTACAAATCTTGGTGCTAGCTTTCCAACCGCTCCAAAACGAACCACATTGCGTAAAGGAGAAACTTTTATAAAGACCATATCTCCGACTTCGAACTCTAGGTTTGTCCTTCTCTTGTCCGCATAAGACTTCTGTCTATCTTGGGTCGTTTTCATCCGCCTTCGTATCAACTCAACCTTCTCAGAAGTGTCCCTTATCATGTCGGGCCCAAGTATAAGCCTGTCTGTTGTCTCCCACCAACAAGTTGGTGACTTTCACGGTCTTCCATACAAGGCTTCGAACAGTGCCATTCCTATGCTAGCTTGGTAGCTATTATTGTATGCAAACTCCACAAGAGGAAGATGGTCTTCCCAAATACCACCAAAGTCAAGAATGCATAACCTCAAAAGATCCTCTAGTACCTTATTTATCCTTTCGGTTTGTCCATCCGTCTGTGGGTGATAGGCCGTGCTTAAATCCAGTCGTGTACCCATTGCTTCTTGCAGACTATTCCATAATTGGCTAGTGAAAATCGGGTCACGATCACTAACTATACTAGAAGGAACCCCGTGCAATCGTACTATATCTCGAAGGTAAACAAATGCTAGCCATGATGCGGTCCTCTTGCTTTTCACCGGAATGAAATGAGCACTTTTCGTGAGTCTATCAACTATGACCCATATGCTAGTATTTCCCTTCCTTGACCTAGGCAATCCATCCACGAAATCCATCGAGATACTTTCCCATTTCCATTGCGGAACCTCCAGAGGATGTAATAGCCCACCGGGGTTCTTCGACTCGGCCTTTACTTGTTGGCACACCATGCACTTTGAAACGAACTTTGCCACGTCCTTTTTCATTCCAGCCCAAAAGAAAATGTGTTTCATATCCCTGTACATCTTATCCCCTCCGGGATGTATGGTCATCTTCGAGTGATGCGCCTCCTCGAGGACTTTCCTTACTAAGTCTCCCACTTGTAGGACACATAGCCTTCCATCGCGCCTTATCCATCCCTTGTCATCTATGGCATACCTACTGAGGTGACTTGATGTCTCACCACTAATCAACTTGCCCATGATTTTGACTATCTGTGGGTCTTCCTTCTGTGAAGTCCCTACTTGATCTAGAAGTGTAGGTCTTAACTCAAGAGATGCTAGCGTAGCAGCCAATGACTCAATAGCTGGTGTAAAATCAAAGGTTGCTATAAACTCAAGACTTTTCCTTTCAACAAACTAGGGGCTCAAGGTCAACTTCTTCCTACTTAGCGCATCCGCCACTACGTTACCCTTTGCCAGGGGTATAAGCTATATCGAAGTCATATGATGCCAAGAATTCCATCCACCTCTGTTGCCTTAGATTCAAATCTTTTTGCGAAAAGAGGTACTTAAGCGATTTGTGGTCGGTATACAGCTCGAACCTCTCCCCTAGGAGATAATGGCGCCAAGATTTAAGTGCAAAAACGATCGCCGCCAACTCCAAGTCATGTGTGGGATAGTTCTCCTCATGAACTTTAAGTTGTCTACCCCCATAGCATATCACTTTCCCTTCTTGCATTAGGACACCGCCTAATCCCGTGCCACACGCATCGGTGTACACCGTAAACATCTTACCTCCGTCGGGTAATGCCAAAACTGGAGCTGTGGTGAGGGCTCTCTTGAGTCTCTGAAAAGCAATCTCACATTCTATGTCCCATGCAAACCCTAGGTTTTTCTTTGTTAACTTAGTAAGAGGGGCTGAAATCTTAGCGAAGTCCTTAATGAACTTCATATAGAAGCCCGCCAAACCGAGAAAGCTTCTCACCTCTGTTGCATTCTTAGGAATTTTCCAGTCTTGCACCGCAACTACCTTTGCGGGGTCCACAGCTAAACCTTGCTTAGGAACTACGTGTCCAAGGAACCGAACTTCCTTCCTCCAAAAATGGAATTTGGAGAATTTAGCCTTTAACTGGTGTGCTCTAAGCGTATCCATGACTTCCTTCAGATGTCTAGCATGCTCTTCTTTATCCTTTGAGAAGATCAAAATATTGTCCACAAAAACCACCACGAACTTGTTAAGGAACTCCCGAAACACCCTACTCATCAAATCTACAAAGTACGTGGGTGCATTCGTTAAACCAAATGGCACGACGAGCCATTCGAAGAACCCATCTGGAGTCCTAAACGTAGTTTTGTCAATGCTATCCTCAGCCACTCTAAGCTGATGGAACCCTGTGGCTAGATCGAGTTGAGAGAAAACAGACGCTCCTACAAGCTGGTCAAAAAGATCGTCGATTCTTGGTAGTGGGTGCCTATTTTTCTTTTTCAGCTTGTTTGACCCACGATAATCTACGCACAGACGAAGTAAACCATCCGCCTTAGTAGCGAATACAACCGGAGCACCCCATTCAGAAATGCTTCGCCTTATGAAATTTTTCTCTAGTAACTCCTTGACTTATTTACTGAGCTCTCTTCTTTCTCGAGGGGCCATGTGCCTAACGGGCAATGAAACCGGCTTGGCATTATTAACAAGATAAATTCGGAAGTCTATCTCGCGTTTAGGGGGTAACCCCTTCACCTCATCAAAGATATCAGGATATTCTCGGACCACCCTTACGGATTGCAAATTGTCGATGGACGAGTCAAGAGATTCAAGATAACATAACTTGACCGGACCCTTAGGGTTACAAGAAATTTCAAGGGTATTACCAAGGCGAGTCGTGAGCCTCACTACCCTTTGTTCACAATCAAGAATGGCTCCATAATTGGATAGCCAATCCATACCTAGGATCAAACCGTATCCCGTAAATCCAAGAACATAAGCATTACACGTGAATTCTATGCTTAAGATAGAAATCCTCAAATCCACACACATCATAGATAAATGAGCGGAGCCCCCTTTTGGATTTGAAACCATAACGGGATCCTCAACTAGACTAGTACTTAGGTGCTGATTTTCAACAATATTAGAAGAAATAAAAGTATGCGATGCACCAGAGTCAAATAAGGTTCGAACAGGAAAGTCAGAAATGTAAACAAGGCTTTCTACGGAAATATTACTACCTCGGTTAAGAGCTGGAGTGGTGTTGAGAGAATGCAACTGCCCTCCAGAAGGTCCTGCTAACTGGGTCTGCCCTTGCCCTTGCTTCTTAGGGCAATCCTTGCTGATGTGTCCAGTATCCCCACAATGAAAGCATTCACCCAACTTTCTCTTCTTCCTTCTACAGTCTTTATCCAGATGTCCCGTAATACCACAAAAGTTGCACTTCCTTGTCTCACGTGGTTTGTTAGCATTGTTGTTGTTGCTCTTGTTATTCTTGTTATTCTTTGTAACACCCCACACCCACTACGGTCACTCACTAAGGGAATCCATAACATCGGTGGAGTATTTTAAGTGAATATAGAACAGAAAAATTACAACAAGACAGATTAAGTAATACTTGATAATTTAAAACATCATTTCATTGCAGCGGAAAGTAAAACATGTTTGGTTACACCAAAACCATAAACAAGAGTCAAGTACATAATATCCATCCTGATAAAACAAAAGTACATAATCCCACTACATAACTTAATAGCCATAATAGAAAAGATAAACTGAGCTTTACATCCACGGTCCAAGCTCCAAAAGATAGATAAAGCAGTCTGATCAAAGCCCACTAGTGCTAGGCCCACTCTGATAACCTGAGGGTTGGGAAAAAGATAAAAACAACGGGGTCAGACATAAGTCTGAGCGAGTCCTATAACTTTAACAATACAATCATTAAAGTAACCAGAGTAAGACATAAGCTTGATATACGGTAACGACTGGGGATAAATGGCTACACTAAGCAGCCAACTAGACTTAGGATGAACTAAGATAACCGTAAAGACGCATCTACCCACCCAAGGATAATTACTACACTGCACCACCCCAGATCTACCCACCCAAGGGTAATTCCTACACTGCACCACCCCAGATCTACCCACCCAAGGGTAATTCCTACACTGCACCACACCAGTTCTACCCACCCAAGGGTAATTCCTACTTAAGGTTGATCCCACTAAGTGTACTTAGTAATTTTTAATAGTAGTTTCGTGTACCCCTAGCTGACTACATAGGTGCCGTCTGCCCCTATCTCCACTAGGTGTACCCAGTACTCCCCAAGCGATCGGCTCCCTAACGTAGATACCCGTGCTGGCCCCACAGTGGGGTGTATCATCCCCCAAAGTGGCAACCTGATAATATCAACGGTGCACGGCTTATACCTACACGATGCAACAATGTCTTACTTACCAGCCTGGGTCCACACACGCATATGAAACCCGTTGGACTTGTGTTGCCACCGCTAACCCGTTTTGGCCTCTTACAGTCTAGCCCAATATGCGTGTCCCGTCCTCGACTTGGGTCGAGCCCACAAAGATACGTTTGGGATATTGGTTGAAATGGGCCCCCACAAGCTACCCACCTAAGCTTGTCATTTCTAGTGAATCCCACTTAACCCTTTAACCATGTCCACTTACATGTTATAAATTTTGGTTAAGTCTTTTAATCATATTTTAATTGCCACTCAAGGCACCCACTAGATTTCCACATGCCACCCAAGGCACTTACTTGATTCCCACATGCCACCCAAGGCACTTACTTAACCCTTTAATCATGTTTAATTACATGTTCCACTTTGGTTAAGTATTCTAATCGTATTTTCTATTGCCACCCAAGGCAACCCACTAGTTTCCTCATGCCACCCAAGGCACCCCCACTAGTTACTACATGCCACCCAAGGCACCCACTTAACCCCTCATGCCCCACTACATGCTAATTTGGTTAAGTGTTTCTTAATTAATTAAGATCGTAACCTTTGTAAAGACCTCTCACATTAGACGGTCTTTTATGGCAACTGGATATGCCGGTTGGTTCCGGGCAGCCTTACACCATAACAGAGTCTAACCTCGTGTCTTTACACTTGTCACGTATTTAGTTTATGACTAAGACCTCTCACATTGGGCCAATCATTTGTAGCCGCTGGATTTGCCGGTCGGTTCCGGGCAGTCTTATGCTACAAAAGGGTCCAACCTCGTGTCTTAGTCGATTAATTACACCTAATTAATCACCCCCATAATTTGTATTAATTATCCCTAATTAATTACAAATATTTAAAAATATGGGTAGACCTAACTCAATAGGTAAATTCCCAATTCCATAATATGGGTAGACCTAACTTAATAGGTAAATTCCCAATTATGTCCATCCACTTTATGGTATGTTTAATCATACCAACTTCACACAATTTTATGTGTTCATTAATTTTTACCCCATCGTCCCCACGTAAATACGTTAACATGACATACTTTAAAAGAGGAGATTCATCATACACACAATGGGTTCAACTTAGCATATCATTAGCATTATCATGGGTTTAAAAGGTGTCAACTTGCATATATGACCATAAACCCAACTTGCATAAATAACCAACCCAAACTTGCATGAATCACATATGTCATAAAGATGGTAACTTGCATAAATGTTCATGTCATAGACCTATCATAAAGGTGTCAACTTGCATACATGTCATAGGTCTAAAAGGGATGAACTTGCACATGTACTTATGTCATACAAAGGGGTAAACTTGCATATGTATGTATGACATACAAAGGTGTAAACTTGCACATGTTACTTGCATATAATCAACCACCAAACTTGCATAACATGTCATATATAGACTTGCATATAATCAAACACCAAACTTGCATAACATGTTACATATGAACTTGCATATAATCAACCACCAAACTTGCATAACATGTTACATATGAACTTGCATATAATCAACCACCAAACTTGCATAACATGTTACATATGAACTTGCATATGTATGTATGACATACAAAGGTAAACTCGCATATGTTATGCATATCACTAATCCAAACAACTTGCATAGATTATGCATATTATAGATCCAAACTCATAGGTTAAACTTGCATGTCATGTCACTTATTTCACACATGATTCTAGCATAAAACCAAGCATTTAACTTGCATAAAACCAAACACTTAGCATGCATAAAACCAAATACTTAGCATGCATAAAACCCACCACTTAACATGCATAAACCCAAACACTTAACTTGCATAAACATAGTGTCATCATGAATAAGTGTTAAACATAGTGATTAGCAAACTAGCATCATAACATATGACCTAAAACCCATTGATCCGCAAGCAAAACCATATGATCTCATCACATCTCATCTACTTAGTTTAGCAATTGGTTATTAAAGTGATAGAAACTCACAAACTCCAAGATTAGATCCTTAGATAGCTGCTAGAGTTGAAGTAGAGGTGGATTAGTAGTTGATTAGCTTGCAATCCTCTTCTCTAATTAGTGGAGGCTCCTTCTAAGTTGCATTTTGGCGGCATGATGGCATAGATTCTATTTTTAGTATGGATTAGGGTAGTCTTAGGGTGTATTTATAGGTTAGGTTGTGTTTTAGACCCTTAGATTAACCCTAGGTTAGTTTAGGTCTGTCAGATTTCGTCCCAAGCCCTCCAACCCAGCCCAAAACTCAACCAGGTGCACCCACGCCAGAATCAGCCGACAGGGCAAGTCGACAGCCCTGTCGACTGCCAAGTCGACAGGCATGTCGACAGGCAAGTCGACAGCCCTGTCGACAGCCAAGTCGAGTTGGCTGGGCGGGAGTTTTCCGGCTTGGCCCTCATTTCTGCATGTTTCGAAATTCAAATTTCCCGAAAACTTCTTTGGGCCTTAACCGGGTCATACGGACTCCGATTTACAAAATTTCGGACTCTATTTCGCGTATTTTTCCGAGACGAACACAATGACGTAACCCGTTTCCCCTGATTCTCACATCTGAGATTATTAATTCTGTAATTAGTGAATATCAGTGTTAACTGAAATTCGGGGTGTTACATTCTCCCCTCCTTAAAGGATTTCGTCCCCGAAATCTCCAAGTTAAGGAGAATGCATATCCTACCATCCAAACAACCATCTACTCAATCCACCAAGCACGGGCATCCATTGTCCTTAAAACAATTTCTACTGATGTATGAGCATATGCAAAAAGTGTGTGTATATGTTCCCTATCTAATGTATGAACATATGCAAACCGTGATAGTGCCATGCATCCAATATGTATGCGAAAGAACCCTATCGACACATACTATATCTACATGAGTGCACAATCATTCACCAAAATGCATCATCCATATGATAACACAACCATTATACATCCATAAATATAGCTACCTACACACAATTATATGCAATATGCAATATGAAGTGATTGAGCCGATCTAGTGTCTAGAGTGTGTGTATATGCATCCACGAGCAACCACTAGCAAACACTTGCATCCACATGCATCCATCAATCATAACATGTCTCAAACACATGTTTCAACCATAGGTTTACCCTATCTAAAGGTCAAAGGCACTAACAAGAGGACATACTAAAGATAAGATAAGAACTAGACAAACGATAAAGGAGAAGTTAAAAGACATACCCTCAAAAAGGAATGGGTATAATGAACGCATTTTCGCTTCCGTCTCCCAAGTAGCTTTGCTCTCATCTTCTCCCCATTGCACTTTGACTAGTTGAACCTCCCTGTTTCTCAACCTCTTAATCTCTGACCCAAGGATGCGTGTAGGAGCTCGTCGAATAGTCGCATCACGCTCTATCTCTACTTCTCTAAGCAAGCTCGGCTCTACCACCTCTGCGGTCTCATGTAGGCACTTCCTCAAATGTGACACATGGAATACATCATGTACACCACTAAGTCTGTCGGGCAACTCCACTCTATAGGCCATCTGTCCAACCCTTTCCTTAATAGGAAACGGTCCAACAAACCTTGGTGCTAACTTCCCAACAGATCCAAAGCGAACCACATTCCGTAACGGAGATACTTTGACAAAGACCATGTCCCCAACATCAAACTCAAGCTCTGTTCTCCTCTTGTCCGCATAAGATTTCTGTCTGTCTTGCGCCGCTTTCATCCTTCTTCGAATCAAATCAATCTTTTCCGAAGTCTCTCTAACCATGTCGGGCCTAAGTAAAATCTTATCCGTAGATTCCCACCAACATGTAGGTGATCGACAAGGCCTTCCATAAAGAGCTTCGAAAGGAGCCATGCCAATACTAGACCGAAAGCTGTTATTATATGCGAACTCCAGCAATGGAAGATGCTCTTCTCATGTACCTCCAAAATCTAAGATACATAGCCTCAAAAGGTCTTCTAAAATGCGATTCACCCTCCCGGTCTGGCCGTCCGTCTGAGGATGATTTGCGGTGCTCAAACACAGCTGATTCCCTACCGCCTCTTTCAAACTCTTCCAAAACTCGCTAGTGAAGATAGGATCTCGATCACTCACTATGCTGGAAGGTACACCATGCAATCTAACAATCTCTCGAATGTATATTGAAGCTAGCCATTGAGCAGTCCTCTTACTCTTCACGGGTGTAAAATGGGCACTCTTAGTAAGTTTGTCTACCCCAACCCAAATTCCCGTATTACCCTTCCTCGATCTTGGTAATCCATTGACGAAATCCATCGAGACACTATCCCACTTCCATAGCGGAACCTCCAATGGGTGAAGCAACCCACCGGGTTTCTTTTGCTCCGCTTTTACTTGTTGGCACACCAAGCATCTAGCGACATACTCGGCCGCGTCTTTCTTCATACCGGCCCAAAAGAAAACTCGCTTCATGTCTTGGTACATCTTGTCCCTACCGGGATGAATGGTCATCTTCGAACGATGTGCATCATCAAGTATAGCCTTCCTCAAACCCACGTCTTGCGGTACACAAAGTCTACCGTCTCTACGCAACCACCCCTTACCATCTAGGGTGTACCTACTCAAATGGCTGGACGACTCCCCCTCCTCATGAGCTTCTCTACTAACTCAACCAACCGTGGGTCGTCTCGCTGTGCTCCGCCAATCCGCCCCAAAAGAGTAGGCCTAACCTCCAAGGAGGCTAGCAAACCGGGTACAAAGTCAACGGAAGGTCTAAAGTCAAACATAGAAATAAACTCTAAGCTCCGTCGTTCAACGAACAATGAACTCAAGGACAACCTTTTTCTACTTAAGGCGTCCGCTACCACGTTACCCTTGCCAGGGGTATACGCTATCTCAAACTCATAGGATGCTAAGAATTCCATCTACTTTTTGCTGTCTTAAGACTATGCTCTCGAAGAGTCTCCAACACTTCCCTAAGATGTAGGGCATGCTTTTCTCCACTTCTAGAGAAAACCAGGATATTACTCCATCCAAAATCATCACAACTGTCCATCTCTCACGCAGACCATTCTAGTCGAACTTGACATCCCCCAAGTGCAAGCCCCAAAGGCCTAAACCAATATCGGACAAACACCCAAGGGATACCTCCTTCGAATTCAGACGACCTACGTGAGATGATACTAGTAAAAACGGCTAAACAATTAAGCCCTTGTCCAACTCTTGGATGTCCTTGCCAGTCTCGCTCCAAAACCACCGTTTTTCCCATAACTGGCTTTGCTCAACCTATTAAGCACATACGAAAACTTATTTCGCTCCTAGAAAAGACCAAGATGTCATCCACAAAGATCATCACGAACTTATTTAGGTACTCCCTGAACACCCTTCTCATCAAATCAACAAAGTATGCGGGGGCGTTCGTCAAACCAAATGGCATCACCAGCCACTCATAAAAACCATCCGGAGTCCTAAAGGCAGTCTTCTCTATACTATCCTCAGCCACTCTCAACTGGCGAAACCCCGTGGCTAAGTCCAACTGCAAAAACACTGAGGCGCCAACCAACTGATCAAAGAGATCATCAATCCTCGGCAATGGGTGTCTATTCTTCTTTGTTATCTTGTTCACCTCTCCATAGTCTACACAAAGTCTGAGGGACCCATCCGCCTTCGTGGCAAGAACTACTGGAGCACCCCACTCTGATATACTTCGTCTTCTGAACCCCTTCTCAAGCAAATCGCCTACTTGCTTATGGAGTTCCCTCCTCTCACGAGGAGCCATGTGGCACACTGGCCAAGATACTGGTTTGGCATCGTCTACCAGATATATTCGGAAGTCAATCTCCCGCTCCGGAGGTAAGCCCTTCACCTCTTCAAACACATCCGAGTATTCCCGGACCACTCTAACAGATCGCAAACTCTCGACCGACGTGTCAAGCGATTCTAGATAACTTAGCATAACAGATTCCATGGGATTACAAGAGATCTCGAGAGTGTTACCTAAGCGGGTCATAAGCCTAACAACTCTCCCTTCAAAATCAAGAACGGCACCATTACTGGATAACCAGTCCATGCCCAAAACTACCCCATAGCCCGTGAAGCCCAAAAAGCATCACATCTAAACTCAACGCTAAGTATAGAAACTTTCAAACCCAAACACATCATGGAGCCCCCAATTGGGTTTGAAACAACTAAGAGATCATCTACTAAACTGGTGTCTAAGTGCAGTGACTCAACTAACAACGATGAGATAAACGAACTCGATGCATCAGAATCAGATAAAGTTTGAACCGGATAATAAAGAAATCCAAATTCCAACCTAGACGGTCCTATCCCCATCTGGTACACTAGCCGTGAGGGAATACAACTACCCTCCAGAAGATTCCATACCTTGCCCTTGCCTCTTTGAACAATCCTAATAAGGTGTCCTATTCCTCCCGAAAGGATAACTACTAGCCTTCTTCTTCCCATTCTCCATCGTAACCTCCCACCAATGAGGTTTCGTCCTTCATTAATCAAACAACTATTTGAGCCTTCCTCCCATCGTCTATCCTATAGGTACCTACCAGTCCTCCTCCTTCTGGAACCAACTTCTAATCCGACAAATGTCTAAGTCCCTCGAAGTGGTTTTCCATTCTTATCTATCTTAGAAAAGATCATCTATACACGGAGGGGAAACTCAAAACGAGAGAGGAAGAGATTCAAAACGGAGAATTCGAAAGATAAAGATATGGCTATTGGGGATTATGCTTTTCTTTCAAAAACTTTTCTCTTAAAAGACATGTTTTTGAAAATACTCCTTCCAAAAATATTCTTAGAAAATAGTTTTTCTAAAAATTTTATCTGTTCTGGTAACCTTAAGCTCTGATACCACGTGTAACACCCCACACCCGCTACGGTCACTCACTAAGGGAATGCCATAATATCGGTGGAGTATTTTAAGTGAATATAGAACAGAAAAATTACAACAAGATAGATATAAGTAATACTTGAGAATTTAAAACATCATTTCATTGCAGCGGAAAGTAAAACATGTTTGGTTACACCAAAACCATAAACAAGAGTCAAGTACATAATATCCATCCTGATAAAACAAAAGTACATAATCCCACTACATAACTTAATAGCCATAATAGAAAAGATAAACTGAGCTTTACATCCACGGTCCAAGCTCCAAAAGATAGATAAAGCAGTCTGATCAAAGCCCACTAGTGCTAGGCCCACTCTGATAACCTGAGGGTTGGGAAAAAGATAAAAACAACGGGGTCAGACATAAGTCTGAGCGAGTCCTATAACTTTAACAATACAATCATTAAAGTAACCAGAGTAAGACATAAGCTTGATATACGGTAACGACTGGGGATAAATGGCTACACTAAGCAGCCAACTAGACTTAGGATGAACTAAGATAACCGTAAAGACGCATCTACCCACCCAAGGATAATTACTACACTGCACCACCCCAGATCTACCCACCCAAGGGTAATTCCTACACTGCACCACCCCAGATCTACCCACCCAAGGGTAATTCCTACACTGCACCACACCAGTTCTACCCACCCAAGGGTAATTCCTACTTAAGGTTGATCCCACTAAGTGTACTTAGTAATTTTTAATAGTAGTTTCGTGTACCCCTAGCTGACTACATAGGTGCCGTCTGCCCCTATCTCCACTAGGTGTACCCACTACTCCCCAAGCGATCGGCTCCCTAACGTAGATACCCGTGCTGGCCCCACAGTGGGGTGTATCATCCCCCAAAGTGGCAACCTGATAATATCAATGGTGCACGGCTTATACCTACACGATGCAACAACGTCTTACTTACCAGCCCGGGTCCACACACGCATATGAAACCCGTTGGACTTGCGTTGCCACCGCTAACCCGTTTTGGCCTCTTACAGTCTAGCCCAATATGTGTGTACCGTCCTCGACTTGGGTCGAGCCCACAAAGATACGTTTGGGATATTGGTTGAAATGGGCCCCCACAAGCTACCCACCTAAGCTTGTCATTTCTAGTGAATCCCACTTAACCCTTTAACCATGTCCACTTACATGTTATAAATTTTGGTTAAGTCTTTTAATCATATTTTAATTGCCACTCAAGGCACCCACTAGATTTCCACATGCCACCCAAGGCACTTACTTGATTCCCACATGCCACCCAAGGCACTTACTTAACCCTTTAATCATGTTTAATTACATGTTCCACTTTGGTTAAGTATTCTAATCGTATTTTCTATTGCCACCCAAGGCAACCCACTAGTTTCCTCATGCCACCCAAGGCACCCCCACTAGTTACTACATGCCACCCAAGGCACCCACTTAACCCCTCATGCCCCACTACATGCTAATTTGGTTAAGTGTTTCTTAATTAATTAAGATCGTAACCTTTGTAAAGACCTCTCACATTAGACTGTCTTTTATGGCAGCTGGATATGCCGGTTGATTCCGGGCAGCCTTACACCATAACAGAGTCTAACCTCGTGTCTTTACACTTGTCACGTATTTAGTTTATGACTAAGACCTCTCACATTGGGCCAATCATTTGTAGCCGCTGGATTTGCCGGTCGGTTCCGGGCAGTCTTATGCTACAAAAGGGTCCAACCTCGTGTCTTAGTCGATTAATTACACCTAATTAATCACCCCCATAATTTGTATTAATTATCCCTAATTAATTACAAATATTTAAAAATATGGGTAGACCTAACTCAATAGGTAAATTCCCAATTCCATAATATGGGTAGACCTAACTTAATAGGTAAATTCCCAATTATGTCCATCCACTTTATGGTATGTTTAATCATACCAACTTCACACAATTTTATGTGTTCCTTAATTTTTACCCCATCGTCCCCACGTAAATACGTTAACATGACATACTTTAAAAGAGGAGATTCATCATACACACAATGGGTTCAACTTAGCATATCATTAGCATTATCATGGGTTTAAAAGGTGTCAACTTGCATATATGACCATAAACCCAACTTGCATAAATAACCAACCCAAACTTGCATGAATCACATATGTCATAAAGATGGTAACTTGCATAAATGTTCATGTCATAGACCTATCATAAAGGTGTCAACTTGCATACATGTCATAGGTCTAAAAGGGATGAACTAGCACATGTACTTATGTCATACAAAGGGGTAAACTTGCATATGTATGTATGACATACAAAGGTGTAAACTTGCACATGTTACTTGCATATAATCAACCACCAAACTTGCATAACATGTCATATATAGACTTGCATATAATCAAACACCAAACTTGCATAACATGTTACATATTAACTTGCATATAATCAACCACCAAACTTGCATAACATGTTACATATGAACTTGCATATAATCAACCACCAAACTTGCATAACATGTTACATATGAACTTGCATATGTATGTATGACATACAAAGGTAAACTCGCATATGTTATGCATATCACTAATCCAAACAACTTGCATAGATTATGCATATTATAGATCCAAACTCATAGGTTAAACTTGCATGTCATGTCACTTATTTCACACATGATTCTAGCATAAAACCAAGCATTTAACTTGCATAAAACCAAACACTTAGCATGCATAAAACCAAATACTTAGCATGCATAAAACCCACCACTAAACATGCATAAACCCAAACACTTAACTTGCATAAACATAGTGTCATCATGAATAAGTGTTAAACATAGTGATTAGCAAACTAGCATCATAACATATGACCTAAAACCCATTGATCCGCAAGCAAAACCATATGATCTCATCACATCTCATCTACTTAGTTTAGCAATTGGTTATTAAAGTGATAGAAACTCACAAACTCCAAGATTAGCTCCTTAGATAGTTGCTAGAGTTGAAGTAGAGGTGGATTAGTAGTTGATTAGCTTGCAATCCTCTTCTCTAATTAGTGGAGGCTCCTTCTAAGTTGCATTTTGGCGGCATGATGGCATAGATTCTATTTTTAGTATGGATTAGGGTAGTCTTAGGGTGTATTTATAGGATTAGGTTGTGTTTTAGACCCTTAGATTAACCCTAGGTTAGTTTAGGTCCGTCAGATTTCGTCCCAAGCCCTCCAACCCAGCCCAAAACTCAACCAGGTGCACCCACGCCAGAATCAGCCGACAGGGCAAGTCGACAGCCCTGTCGACTGCCAAGTCGACAGGCATGTCGACAGGCAAGTCGACAGCCCTGTCGACAGCCAAGTCGACTTGGCTGGGCGGGAGTTTTCCCGCCTGGCCCCCATTTCTGCATGTTTCGAAATTCAAATTTCCCGAAAACTTCTTTGGGCCTTAACCGGGTCATACGGACTCCGATTTACAAAATTTCGGACTCTATTTCGCGTATTTTTCCGAGACGAACACAATGACGTAACCCGTTTCCCCTGATTCTCGCATCTGAGATTATTAATTCTGTAATTAGTGAATATCAGTGTTAACTGAAATTCGGGGTGTTACATTCTTGTTGCCTCCCTTCTTGAAGTCAACCTTCTTATTTTGAGTCTCATTAGGCTTAATCTCCTTCTTGTTATTCTTGTCTTCCTCATGAAGTAGAGCCATATCCACCAAGCTTTCAAAGGTCGCCCCCATGGGTACATGGGTCATGGCCAAACTGTGAAGTGGCTCGCTCAATCCTCGAGCAAAGCGTAGAGCCTTCTTCTGAGCCGTGTTGACTAAGTCCACACCAAACCGAGCAAGCTTGTTAAACCTATTCACGTACTCCCTAACAGACATGTCCCCTTGCTTGAGTGCTAGGAACCTCTCCATCTGAAGGTTCTCTTCTACCGACGATAAGAATTTAAGCCCAAACCTCTCTCTAAAGTCTGCCCAGGTCTCAACTGGCCTGGTAGCGTTGGTGACTTCCCACCAAAATGCAGCTTCCTCTTTCAACAACCATGCTGCCAACTGTACTTTCCTATGATCCTCCACATCGGAAATAAAAAACAGGTCTTCAGTCTCCTTTAGCCAGTTTCGTGCCTCAACGAAGGTTTCAGTTCCAACGAAGTTCTTGCCGCCCATTGCTTTAAAGTCTTTTCATATTTTGGCAAAGGCGGTACCAGGAGGAGGAGGAAGAGGAACCTCAGCCACTGGGGGGGAGGAGGAGGAGGGATGTCTGCCGGGCCCGCGCCATTGGCCCTAGCTTCTAAGTACCTTCGGAACCATCCAGGTATGGGTACTCCCTCGGGAAGGTTAAGATCAGCCATGCTAAAAAACGAAAAGGAAAATATTCAAACGAGGAAACAAAGGAAAGTGCTAATGGCTTTTGGGGAATATCCTTTTCTTAAAAATAAACTTTTCTCGAAAAATGATTCTTTATAAATGGTTTTGAAAATAGATTCAGAAGGTTTTTAAAACTTTTGCCCAGTCTGGTAACCTTCTGCTCTGATACCAAATGTAACACCCCACCTCTGCTACGGTCACTCACAAAGGGAATGCACTAGTTTTGGTGGAGCATTATCTAGGTAAACATACACAGAGATATCACAAGACAGAACATAAATAAAGCAGCGGTAGAAATTAAAAACCAAATTTCATTACTTTCGTCGAAAGAGTCAAAACCTCATATATCCAAAGTACAAATTATTCCATTACATCAAGTTCTAAATAAAGAAGCATAAACTTAAAATAACAATAGTAAATTATTCCCCAAAATAGCAGTAGTGCAGCGATAGCAAAACTCAAGACCAAACCGTACATGAGCTATCAGAAAAGCAAGCAGGATCCAAGCTAAGAGCTAGAGTTTCCTCCCTGAGAACCTGGGGGGGAAACGAAAGAAAAAGGGGCGAAAGGAAAAGGGTCAGTCGTAAAGACTGGTAAGTCCTAGTGACTTTCAGTATAAAAACTAGTAAAGGTAACATGACATGTGAAAACTGGAATTAAACATAAGGATGATAACAGGATAGGTATAATAACTAAGATAACAAGATAAGTCAAGTCTAGCATCGCATATTCAAGATTTACTGCACCAACTGTACTAGTATTCTAACCCATGTCAAGTATTAACCATGAAATGATCCCTTGGCCCAATATCATGAAATGACCCATTACAGGGTCCTACAGAACGATCTACTAATCAATCGGCTCCCTACAAGTTCTAGCTCGTCATGTGTCTGTGTCATACGGCCCTATCATGAAATGTAGTCACCTATGCTAGGTCCACCATAGGGTGTATCAAGTCCTAGGGTGCCAACCATCGACACGAATCAAGCACACACAGTGTAAACCTACGGGTGCCTAATGCCTGCTTTTTCAACTCCGGACTACGTGCACGACCATAGTCCGCCTGAACCTACAATGGTGCACTAACTCAGCCGTCGTTCTGGTCGCTTACAATCAGCCCAGTAATCGTGCCCCACCCTTCCTAGTCCCTGGGTACCGTGATACTCCTAAGTGGGTTACTGCTGAAAAGGACCGCGTAATTAGGGTTTCTAATAGGTTAAGTGTTGTCATTTAAGTTCGTGACTTAACCCTATCCAATCATTTATCAAGTTGGTTAAGTGTGTTCAAGCGATTCATGAATTAACCCTACCAAATCATGCATCAAGTTGGTTAAGTATATTCAAGTGGTTCATGACTTAACCCTATCTTGTGGCATTAATTCATTAATGCATCCCAACCTCTCACATTAGACTAGTGGTTGTGGTCACTGGATTCGCCGGGCGGTTCCAGGCAGATTTCCACCACAACCTAGTCTAACCTCGGGTTTTAAGCGCGATATGACCAACTGCCCACATTGGATCTTATTGTTTGCAGTTACTGGATTCGCCGGGCGGTTCCGGGCAGTTTATACTGCAAACTCAACCCAACCTCGAGTTGGTCATATTCAAGTTTATCTAAGTGTCATGTCCATGTTCAAGCTTTCAAGTATAATTTCATGTCAAGTTTTTCATGTCATGTTTCATGTCAAATCATGTCAAGTTCGTAGCCAATTTAGGTTTTCCTAAACTACCCAAAACGTATTCCCATCGCACGTGAATTCGAATCGATACAATCAGATTTAATTAGGGAATAACATAAAAAGAACGGGCATAAGGTGGCAAAGGTGTTTACAAGTCGAGCATGGTACAACTTGAGATAAATGATTACAACAATATTGGCATATGAAATAGTGGTCTTAAATATCAAATCTAGCAAAATAGAGTGATAGTCATGGTGACAGTTGATACGAGATAATAACCCCAAACTTGTGAATAACAACTAATTCAACATTATAGGTATGTTAATATCATGGACATGAGGGGTTTTAGGTTTACAACATGTATAGTCCCCAAATCAATTTCATAGCAATTTACCCAAAAGTCAAGATTCAAAGTGAACGGTACTAGGTTCAAGGTGGGCAATAATAGATCCAATATGAACAATCATAGATTCAAGATATACAACGATAGATCCAAGATAATCGTCACTTAGGTTCAATTACAATTTACAACATGTCCATATTAAGTTTAAAGTTTAGATCTAAAAGCATCTGGGGCTTACAGATCGTGGTTTGAGAATTAGAGAATAAAAGAGGCGATGTAGAATCTCTAGAAATCCCCCAAATCAGCAAATTCTCTAAACGTAGTTTCGACATAGAAGAAGAAGTCCCTTTCTCTAACTTTTCAACCAAAATTTGAGCAGCATATGGCCAGAGAGAAAATGTGTAGAGAGAAGGGGCTAAAGGGTTGTTTATATAGGGTCAGACCAACGAATTTAGACTAAAATCGAACCAGAAACATCAGAATGGATTCTGACCCAAAAATGGGTTCGGGGTACCAGGTCGACCCCCAGGTCGACACTATGGTCGACCTGGTCCTGGGTAGGTCGACTACATGGTCGACCACCCAGTCGTCCTTGTCATGGGCGGGAAATTTCCCGCCCAGTCTGTTCTGGTTTTGAATTCGAAATTTGAATTCGAGCTGTTTTGAATTCTGAAAATTTCTGAAACTTTGGAGGGCCATAACTTGGTCATACGGACTCCGATTTTCGAAAACTCTTCCCAAGCATAATTTCGAGACGAACGTAATGGCGTAACCCATTTCCCTTGGTTCTTATTTTAAAAATTAATTCTGCCTTGATTTATAGTTATCACATGTTATAAAAATACGGGTTGTTACAGTTTCAGTTTAGACATTAGGGTAACACCTAATCCTGTTATACTAGTATTAGTGTAGAGAAGTGAAGACTAAGTAAGAAGCTTAGCTTAGTCTCTATCATTCTGTTAACCAGCTATTCCTGTTACGGTTATCTCTCATCCAGTTTTATTTACATGTCATGATACTATTATCTGTTTATATGCTAAAAGTCATTGGACTCACCAGACTTATGTCTGACCTAGTTTGTTTCACCTCTTTTCTTTCCATTTCACCCCCCTCCCCCCCAGGTTTTTAGGGTGGAAACATAGGAGCTTGATTCAGATTCTCTCTGCTTGATGTCTTTGAAGTATTGCTTGGCTTTGGCTCTATCTTTCTATGGCAATTTATGTTGGGGATTATGACTTTAAAAACTATGCATTCTGAAGGCTTTTGTACAAGACCGATATTTTGTACTTGAATTCTGATATTGTGATTTGGAAAGATGTAACCAAACTTATTTTTGTTTCTGTTGTAATAAAGCTATAAAAAAAAAATTCAAGCACTACTTTATCTGTCTTGTAAATTTCTGTTCTGTCTACTAAAATGCTCCATCAAAGTTAAGGCATTCCCTTTGTGAGTGACCTTAACAGAGGTGGGGTGTTACAATCTTAATAATCAACTATTTATTTTATAAAATACTTTAATATTTTAACTATATATATTTAACTAAAATTTGTTAAATCTTAATTTTAAATTCGAACAATTTATATAAACTTTTGTTGTCCTACCTATTTATTTTGAAACTATTTCAAATATATCTAAATTATTTTATTGTACTTTTCAACTATTTTAAATATTTTAATCGTTTTAAATTGGAATTGTTTCAAGATTCCAAGTTTGCTTTTAATTAGAGATTTCAATATGAAAGCATATTCTATCTTGAATATGAAATAATTTTAAAGCAAATCCGGATGTTTTGATATGAAGTATGAACCATTTTGAAATGTAAAAGAACCAACAGTTGTGAAATAAACATTTGGTTATTAAAGAGACTGGGATCGGTTATTATGATACTCTCTACCAATACCCAAAACCACTTTAGCAACTGTGCACGTGGTGGGGAATCCGAAATGAAGTAGGATGCTTGACGAACGCTACTGGAATGAAGCAAGAGAATGATGATGGATATCTTGACGTTCGGGTCATAATTAAAATACCATGACCAAGTGGGATCGCTACCCCTATCGGTAGCACTTCTACCATTATTACTATAGTCCTTTGATTTGGTTTGATTTGTTTTGATGTGTATCCTTGATTTGAGAGTGCTGTCTCGAGGTGGGCAGTAGCTGCGACTATGCAATACCACCAGTCTGGGCGTGCAACTGGTAGATTCCGACCTTGGCTATTCCGCGTGTGCCTTGTTATATTGTCCTGATCCATCCCCCTATGATTTTAATTTGATGTTATACCTATGGAGTTATGACACCCCACGTCCGTTAATGTCACTCACTAAGGGAATGCATTAAGTTTCGTGAAGCGCTTATAGGTAAACAAACACAGAATAATTACAAGATAGATATAAATAAGACAACAGAGGAAATTTAAATTTTATTTTAAACATAAATATAATACTGTGGTCCACAATTCATAAGTCACAAAAACCATTACAATAAAATAACTTCTGTCTTGCACCATCAGAGTACATTAGCAAATAAAAAGCATAATTCCCGAATTAAAAGAGTTTAGCCATAGTACAGACAAGAACTTGAGCAATACTTCAGAAGTAGCTCCTAGCAAGATGATATCCGAGTCCTGACTAAGGATGAGTGTTTCCTCCCTGAGAACCTGGGGAGGAACAAAAGGAAGAAGGAGACACAAAAGGGTCAGACATAAAGTCTGGCAAGTCTAGTTACTTTTAGCCAGTAGATAAATAAAAGCAACATGATAGGAAAATAAAGTGGATAATAGAGATCACTACATAAATGGCAGGTGTGACAAGGTAAGAAAGATAAGGTGTGAGTCCCTCACTAATGATTACTCTGCACTATTACTAGTATAACTAAAATGAGATGATCCCTTCCACTATAAGTTGGTAGACTTAGGGCATACGTCCGAGTGTACCCTAACCACTACCTTAATCGATCGACTCCCTAACCTGTAGATATCCTATGCTGGCCCCACAGTAGGAGGTATTATTCCCTAAAGTGGCAACCCTTTATTTCCAAGATGTGCACAATCATATCTACTTGTGTCACGGTCATCTTATCCCTTTCCGCTCGGCTCATGCACGCACATGGCCCGGTCGGTTCGCACCGCCCGCACCGTCCATTCCGTTTGGATCTCTTATATTCAATCAGTAAGCGTGCCCCTTCTCTGCCTAGTATGGAGTTTTTATTTGATACCTACTCCGGGTTACTGACTTGAAATGGGTCCCACAAAATATGATACAAGCTCTCCCCTTTGTCTTGTATTCCCACTAGGTTTTCCCCTGACTATGTAAATCCTTAGGTGTCTTTAATTACATAGCCCTATGTCAGTTATGCTTACCCTAAAGGGTGTCTTTAATTACATAACTTTATTATATTTTTCCACCGGTTATGTATACCACTAGGTGTTTTTAATTACATAACCTTATTGGGTTAAGTTCGTGGGCCTATATGTAAATATTGCCCACCTTCTCTAATTTACATAACCCACCCACTACCCGTCCAATTTTACTTAACCCTAACTTAACTTCATAATCATACAATCTTTATGGATTAAATTAGGTTAAGCACTCCAATTCTTTACCATTTCCATTTATGGTTTTATAATGGGCTAGACCTCCCACATTAGGCCTATAATATGTGGATGTTGGATATGCCGGTCGGGTCCGGGCAAACTTATCCAGCAGTTGGGCCAAACCTTGTGTCATAGCCCGATTCGTATTTACGTACTTAGACCTTCTACATTAGGTTCAACATTAGTGGCTGCTGGATATGCCGGTCGGGTTCGGACAGACTTCCACCACTAATACAACCTAACCTCGTGTCATAAGTACAATTACAATTCCTAATTGTAATTACTAAACATTCCATTTTTTATTCAAATCTACCCATGTCATTATAGGTGATTATTTCTATGTTTCCCTATTTGAATTATATGTCCAACTTATATAAATATTACATAAATTATGCCAATTATAAATCCCTTTTCCCCGTTTCCTAACTAACATATTCACACGTATTTTGGTGGTATCTAGGCTATAAAGCAGCCTAACCATAACAATGAAAAGGTAATATGACAAAGGTGATAGTTTCAACATATCTTGGCATAAATTAGCATGATAACAAGGTGAATGGATATGTAATTACCACCATCACAAGGAAGACATAAAACTGATAACTTATGGCAATTACTATGTTGTCAAAACAAGCATTATGAGATCTAAATTAACCCTTTAGGTGTCCAACTATTTAGATCTAGCATAATTAGGGTGACATAGTAACATATTAAGATTTAAAGGTGGATTCACATGTCAAGTCTACAATATATATAAATTGATCACAATATGACAGGTGAAGGGTGGTTTACATGAAGAACTAGATCTAACCAATGTTACAATTGTCCAATTTAATAGATGTACATTCACCACAATATAGTTACAAGTCAAGATCCACATAGGCAACATAATAGAACAACCACAATTGTATTAGATCTAGGAAATAGATCTATCATGACATAGTATATGATTTAACACTTGCATAGAATCATACTTTACAACATATCCAAGTCATAGTCTTTCACAATTTACTTTAATTTATCTAAACCTAAAAACAACTAGAAACTCACAGTGTTAGGTTTAGAGAATTGAGAAAGAATGGATCTAGAATTTCTGAATGTGATTTGTAAAGTATGTTGTTGTAGAAAACGGTTCAGTTCGCACTCAAGCAGTATATGGCCTCCATGATTTCCAATGAAGAAAATAGGAGAATAGGACACATATATATAGCTGCCAGACCCCCTGAAACCTAGTGCCACATCATCCCTATGGGTGTCGACACCCCTGTGGGTCGGTCGACCCCTAGGTAGACACCCCTTAAGGGGGGTCAACCTCCTAGAGCGTGAATTTTGCCGCTCTGAGGAATTTTCAAATTTGAATCGTTTTGGATAAAATTCTGACTCATCTCTGACTCATGCGTATATATATATATATATATAATCTTTCTAGCGTATACAAACTTAAAACCTGCATAACTTCCTCATACGTTGTCCGTTTTACGCAAACCAAATGTCTATCTTGACCAGAATTTCAAGACAGACGCAATGGTGCAATCCGTTTCCTCTAATTCTAAATATTAAATTAATTATTATTTAATTTATCCTCTTTAATGTTGTTAAAAATTTGGGGTGCTACATTCTCCCCTACTCAAAGGATTTCGTCCCGAAATCTCTAAGTTGAGAAGAATGCATATCCTACCATCCATTATCCATCTACTCATCCACCAATCACTGGGATCCATTGTCCTTTAAGATTTCTAATGTTTATATGAATATATGCGAAGGTGTGCGTATATGTCCCAACACGAATGAAAAGATCAGGCGGTCTACTGATTTAGTTGACCTCCTTAATGCAATGTATGTTAGTGCCATGAATCCAATATGTATGCAAATAAACCTATTGTATCATATAAGTTCTATATGTGTGCACACCCATCCGTCCAAATGCAACATCCATATGCTAGTTCATCCATTTCCATCCATAAAAGAAAAGAAAATGCACACATATTCATATGCAGTATGAACGTGATTGAGCCGATCTTAGTGCCTAATCTGTGTGTGTATTCGTCCACAGGCAACCACTAGCAAACACTTGCGTCCATTTGCATCCATCAAACATAATATGTTTCAAGCACATGTTTACACCCATAGGATTCCTATCTAAAGGTCGAAAATACTATGGATAAGATATACTCTATTGACAGAAACAAGCACTGTTAAAACTTAGGAAAAGGAGTTAAGAATATGCCCTCGAAAAGAAAAGGGTACGAAGCACGAATCTTGTCTTCGGTCTCCCAAGTCGCATCTTCTGGGTTATCTCCCCATTGAACCTTTAGCAACTTGATCTCCTTATTGCTCAGCTTATTAATTTCTGACCCAGGAATATGGGTAGGGACTCATCTGACTGTCGCCGCCCGTTCCACTTCGACTTCTTCCAACATGCTCGGCTCAGCAACTTCTGCGGTGTCATGCAGGCACTTCCGCAGATGAGAGACATGGAAAACGTCATGAACACCGGATAGATTTTCTGGGAGCTTTACTCCGTAGGCCATTTGGCCAATCCTCTCGGTTATGGGAAATGGTCCCACAAACCTAGGTGCCAACTTCCCTACTGATCCGAAGCGAACCACATTCCTCAATGGTGATACTTTGATAAAAACTAAGTCTCCCACTTCGAGTTCGATGTCATTCCTTCTCTTGTCTGCATAGGACTTTTTCCTATCTTGATTTGTCTTCATCCGTCGTCGAATAAGGTCAATCTTTTCGGACGTTTCCTTAACCATATCTGGTCCAAGTGATAATCTTTCTGTAGATTCCCACCAATAAGTTGGCGATCTACAGGGTCACCTGTACAATGCTCTGAAGGGTGCCATGTCGATGCTAGCTTGAAAACTATTATTATAGGCAAACTCTACTAAAGGAAGATGCTCTTCCCAAGTCCCTCCGAAGTCTAGGATACACAGCCTCTAAAGATCCTCAAGAATCATGTTCACCCTCTCCGTCTAAGGATGATAAGCGGTGCTTAAACACAACTGTGTACCTAATGCTTCTTGTAAACTCCTCAAAAATTTGCTGGTAAAGATGGGGTAACGATCGCTCATGATGCTGGAAGGTACTCCATGAAGACAGACTATCTCCCGAGCATAAATTGCTGCCCACCATGATGCCGTCCTCTTACTCTTAATTGGGATAAAGTGAGCGCTCTTAGTGAGTCTATCCACTATCACCCAGATGTTGGTATTACCTTTCTTCGTTCTAAGCAAACCATCTATGAAATCCATAGAGCCGCTCTCCCATTTCCACTGCGGAACCTCCAACGGATGAAGTAATCCACCAGGCTTCTTTTGCTCAGCTTTGACTTGCTGGCAAACTAAACATTGAGAAATAAATTTGGCTACATCTTTCTTCATCCCAGCCCAAAAGAAAACCCTCTTCATGTCCCTGTACATCTTATCACCGCCTGGATGAATGGTCATCTTAGAATGGTGGGCTTCTTCTAGGACTGCCTTTATTAAGTTTCCAGTTTCCATCTCGTCGCAAACACCCTTTTTCATATATGGTATATTTGCTGAGGTGACTAGAATTCTCCCCTCTTCTAAGCTTATCCATGATGTCTAGAATCTGTGGGTCACCATATTGCGAATCTCCTATCTGATCCGCAAGAGTTGGTCGTATCTCCAAGGATGCAAACAAATCAGGCAAAACCTCGATCAAGGGTCTAAAATCAAAAGCTGATATGGACTCCAAGCTCTTTCTTTCCACAAATTGAGGACTCAGGGCCACCCCCTGCCTGCTTAGTGCGTCTGCCACCACATTACCCTTGCCAGGGGTATAAGCAATCTCGAAATCATATGAAGCTAAGAACTCCATCCACCATTGTTGCCTTAAGTTGAGATCCTTCTGTGATAATAGATACTTGAGAGATTTATAATCGGTGTATAACTCGAACTTTTCTCCAAGTAAATAATGTTGCCACGTCTTTAATGCGAATACTATGGAAGCTAGCTCTAGATCATGGGTGGGGTAGTTCTTCTCATAAACTCTCAACTGTCTACCCCCATAACTTATTACTTTCCCTTCTTGCATCAGAACTGCACCAAGCCCTGTACTGCACGCATCAGTATAAACAGTAAACACTTTACTCCCATCGGGCAAGGTCAAGACTGGAGCTGTTGTCAGAGCCCTTTTTAGTCGTTAGAAAGCATTGTCATAGTCTATGTCCCATGAGAATGCCAAATTCTTCTTTGTCAGCCTAGTGAGAGGGGCTGATATCTTTGCGAAGTCCTTAATGAAATTCCTATAATAAATTGCCAACCCAAGAAAGCTTCTCACCTCGGTTGCATTTTTAGGAATCTACCAATCTTTCACTGCAACCACCTTCGTAGGATCTACAGCTATCCCTTTTTTGGAGACTACATGCCTCAAGAATCTTTCCTCCTTTCTCTGGAAATGGCATTTGGAGAACTTTTCTTTTAGCTGATGGTCACAGAGAGTTTTCAAAACTTCTCCCAAATGCTGGGCATGCTCTTCTTCGCTCTTGGAGAAGATCAAAATATTATCAACGAAGACTACACCGAATTTATTTAGGAACTCCCAAAACACCCTACTCATCAAGTCAACAAAATAGGCGGTTTCATTTGTTAACCCCAAAAGGCATAACTAGCCATTCAAAGAAACTGTCCGGAGTTCTGAAAGCAGCCTTACTTATGCTGTCCCCAGCAACCCTCGGCTGATGGAACCCCGTAACCAGGTCCAACTGAGAAAATACCAAGGCACCAACAAGCTGATCAAACAAATCATCAATCCTCGGAAGTGGGTGTCTATTCTTCTTTGTGAGCTTATTCAATTCTCTATAGTCAACACACAAACGAATTGAACCATCCGCTTTAGTTGCGAATACTACTGGAGCACCCCATTCCGGTATGCTTCGTCTGATAAACCCTTTCTCAAGTACCTCCCCTACTAGCTTCCTTAACTACCTCCTTTCCCTTGTAGCCATGTGGCGCACTGGTAATGCTACTGGCTTTGCATTGTCCACCAGATATATGCAGAAGTCAATCCCGCACCTTGGAGGTAAACCCCGTACCTCATCAAAAACATCGGAATAATCTCAAGCCACTAGAACAGATTGCAAATCATCTATGGATGCATCTAGAGACTCTAGGAAGCTAAGCATAATAGACCCTTGGGGGTCACAAGAAACTTTGAGGGTCTTACCATGACAAGTCAGGAGTCTAACAACCCTCCTCTCACAATCCAAAATGGCCCCATACGTGGTAGGCCAATCCATTCGTAGAATCAACCCATAACCCATAAACCCGAGCACATACGCGTCACATTCAAACAGGACACCTAACACAGATATTTTCAAACCCCGACAAATCATCGATAAATGAGCTGAACCACCAATGGGGTTTGAAACAACTATGGGATCTACTACCATACTAGTAATTAAGTTCAGAGATTCAACTACAAAACTAGATATAAACGAGTGTGAAGCACCAGAATCAAAAAGTATTCTAACTGGATGGTTTGAAAGAGAAACTAAACTTTCTACGGAAATTTTTCTACCTCTTTCAGGAGCACTGATAGTGAGAGCATGCACCTGCCCTCTAGAAGTCCCTGCTCTTTGACCTTTTCCCTGCGATCCCTGTTTCTTCGGGCACTCTTTAGAGAAGTGTCCGATCTCTTCGCAATTAAAGCAATTGGCCTTCCTTATCTTACAATCTTTGATCAAGTGACCCTCCTTTCCACAATTGTTACATTTTCTCTTATCCTTGCCTTTGCCATCTTTCCCTCCTTTCTTCTGTTGTTGTTGCTGTTCCTGTTGTGGTTGCTATTGTTGCTGCCCCTTCTTGGGCCACACCTTCCTATTCTGCGTTGTCCCCTCAGTCTTTTCTTCCTTCTTCTTTCCCTTTTCCTCCTCATGCATTATGGCCATATCAACAAGCTTTTCAAAAGTTGCCCTCGTTGGAATATGGGACATAGCTAAACCATGCAGAGGCTAATTAAGTCCTTTAGCAAACCGCAAAGCCCTTTTGTGCGGTGTATCCACCAACTCTAACCCGAACCTTGCCAGCTAGTTGAACTTGTTCACACACTCCTTCACCATCAAATTTCCTTGTTTGAGTGCTAAAAACCTCTCCATTTGTATGCTTCTCTCAGCTTGGGAAAGAAATTTCATTTCGAACCTTTGTCTAAAACCTTCCCAAATTTCCATCGGATGTCCAACTTGGGTGACTTCCCACCAAAATGAGGCTTCGTCCTTTAACAGCCAAGCAGCTAACGGAATCTTTCTTCGGTCCTCCACTTCAAAGATTATGAATAAGTCCTCAGTCTTCTAAAGCCAATTCCGAGCTTCTATGAATGTCTCGTTCCCATGGAATGGCTTCCCTTCCATAGCACGGAAGTCCTTATAGATCTTAGCGAAGTTATCTGCTCTTAGAGGGGGATGAGGAATGATTGGTGCAGCTGGGGGAGGAACATTTCCTTAGCCTTCGACAGGCGCCGTGTACTCCAAATACCTATGGAACCATCTGGGTATTGTGACGCCCTCTGGAATATTAGGTATGTTTTGTTCCCCAGATATGCTGAAAAAGGGAAAAGGAAGAAATTTAGTAAACGAACGAAGGATACTACATATAGCTTTTTGGGAATGTTTTTCAAAACAGACTTTTCTTTTTAAAATGCTTTCTTTTAAATCCTTTTTGAAAATAATTTCCAAAAACTTTTATCTAATATGGTAACCTTCAGCTCTGATACCAAGTGTGACTCCCCACGTCCGTTAATGTAACTCACTAAGGGAATGCATTAAGTTTCGTGAAGTGCTTATAGGTAAACAAACACAGAATAATTACAAGACATATATAAATAAGACAGCAGAGGAAATTTAAAATTTTATTTTAAACATAAATCATAATACTGTGGTCCACAATTCATAAGTCACAAAAACCATTACAATAAAATAACTTCTGTCTTGCACCATCAGAGTACATTAGCAAATAAAAAGCATAATTCCCCAATTAAAAGAGTTTAGCCATAGTATAGACAAGAACCTGAGCCATACTTCAGAAGTAGCTCCTAGCAAGATGATATCCGAGTCCTGACTAAGGCTGAGTGTTTCCTCCCTGAGAACCTGGGGGGAACATTAGTGGCTGCTGGATATGCCGGTCGGGTCAGGGCAGACTTCCACCACTAATGCAACCTAACCTCGTGTCATAAGTACAATTACAATTCCTAATTGTAAATAATAAACATTCCATTTTTTTTTCAAATCTACCCATGTCATTATAGGTGATTATTTCTATGTTTCCCTATTTGAATTATATGTCCAATTTATATAAATATTACATAAATTATGCCAATTATAAATCCATTTTCCCCGTTTCCTAACTAACGTATTCACACGTATTTTGGCGGCATCTAGGCTGTAAAGCAGCCTAACCATAACAATGAAAAGGGAATATGACAAAGGTGACAGTTTCAACATATCTTGGCATAAATTAGCATGATAACAACGTGAATGGATATGTAATTAACATCATCACAAGGTGGACATAAAACTGATAACTTATGGAAATTACTATGATGTTAAAGCAAGCATTATTGTGATGGCCCGCCCCGCACCAGCTGACATTTCCAATGAAAGTGCGTTGTGCCAATGCCCGACTAGCACGGGACGATCGCCAAAGAAAGGAAAAGAAAGGATTTTTGAACTAACAAGGAACCTGTAGAATGTCTCATAGCGCATGGGATAAAATATAATAATAACATAACTTTGACATAAAACAGGTGAGACAGTGCATAAGCTGAAAATTAAATCATCATAGCAGCGGAAAATCCGAAATACAGCTTATGTTCCACATCATCATTATTACAACTTTAAAACTGTCTCTAAAGCAAAATAAGAAAGGCACACTAGTAATGCCCAAAGTAATGACCAACAGTGACACAGGGAGAATATATGTATATATCATACGTGGAAGCCTCTGCTCGTCTCTGGTACCGCTACTCGTGCATACCACCTAACCTGTCTCTAGTCTGCCCGTTTAAGAGCACCCAGAGTAATAAGAAGAGACATACAACTCTGGGTCAGACAAAAGTCTGGTATGAGCGATAAGTAGCAAAACAGAACAATAACATGTATACTAAACCATACGTGAACCTGGACCTGCAATTAAAGAGTTAGCACAACAAGATGTACAGTACTCTAAGGTGACACTAACATATGGTGTAAAGACACGGGGGAGGGGGTGAGCATGTCATAGTGATGTCAAATAATCAAGCATAACAACCATCCTCACATCTCACTCAGTGCGTAAAGCATACGATATCCACTGCTTTGACCACCCAAATCCTTTGCTATGATCACTCTGTCCCGTGGAGTCACAATACTCCACTGCACTGATCCATAACCACTAATCCTTTGCTATGTCCACTCTGCCCCCATGAAGTCATAACAACTCCACTGCACTGGCTCATAGCCTTGCTATGATCACTCTGCCCCATGAATCAATGATGACTTCACTGCATTGATCCATAGCCAATATCCGTCTCTCAATGGTGAATCAAAGCTATAGACATCGATAACCCCTTTGCACATGTCCCGCAGTAAAGTCCAATCATGAAGTCAACTCGTTGGTTCCCATCTGGATCCTGAGTTCTAATTCCCATTTGGACTACCTTTGCATCTCGGGTTTTGGTCTCCTCCGGATCGGTTCGGTTCTTCTACTATGATTTAGATCGGTCGTGGTTGTCCCTATACCATTCGTGAACTCAGGCCGGGTCGTGGTCATCACATCAAGTCATGATCCAGGCTTAGTGGCTCCTCCAGTGGTTCGGTTCGTGATCAGCAACCCAGTTCGTGTCGGGCGTCCTCCCACTGGTTCGTGGCTCCTTCATCCTCTTCCTCAAGCACTGGGTCGATCGTGGTCTTCGGTTCGGGTCGTGGTACGTAGACCACGAGTGGGTCAGTCGTGGAGCTCTGGCAGTGGTGTCTTGTGGTGCCCCTGGTCGGATTAGGGTGAGTGTCACGATCGGGTCGGTTCGAAGGGTGCGATCCGATCCAGTTCCTATGTAGTTTTCTGCAACTTTTCCAGCGACTATCTTATGCCATACGACGGCGTTTTCGACCATTCTAACTATTCTAAGCAATCATAAATCATACCACAAAGTCATAGTAACACGTACAATCACCCACAAACAGCAAAACAACAATTTAACATGTTTATACGGATCAAACATACCCAAAAACCCATGTTTTTCCCTTAATCCCCCTTAATCATGTTTAAGAATACAATTAGAAAAACATTCAAATTAGCCCAAATTTTTATCAGAGCCCTAAAATAATATTTTAGAATTTTACAAATTTTTCCACATTTTTCTGAGCCATAATTTCGCTAATTATCACTAATCACCCCTAATTAGCCGTAGTTAGTAAAAAACAATGCAAATCACTCACCCTTGCCACAAATTAAGATATAAGATCTGAAACTCTACTGTTTGGATCGAATTCCTAAGCAACACAGCAGCTCCAACTCTGATTTGGTGTTGATTTGCCTTGATTTGATGTAGTCTAGGCTAAAACTTGATTAAATGGTGATTAGAAGGTGATTTGGGTGTTGGAGACCATTGTTACTGTTAGGGAAATGTTTTAGGCGGCTGAAAAATGAAATAAAAATCGTTTCCTAACTGTTCTCAGCCTCCCCATAACCCTAATCCCGGAATGAGTTATGGGCCCTCTTGCTAATCACCCTAATTAGGCCCAGTTAAGTTGTTTTTCACCTTTCAAACCTTGTTTCAGCCATATCTCCCAAACGGTAAGTCCGTTTGACAAGTGTGATCACTCTACGGAAAGGTAAACCATCATCCGGGTCTAATGGAAGTGGTTTCAGGTCAAAACTCCTTACCAATCAAAAGTTATAGGTGAAACAAAATTCTCTAGGGCAAAACGGTCATTTAAAAATCGGCAAAAATCGTGAACATGGAAAATGACCGGAATAGTCGTTTCCCAAAGTTACACGACTATATGACCTCATATGAAAATGAAATAAATATTCTACGATCCTTCGATACGTAGAATGTGGGTCATTACACTCTCCCCCCTTAAGAAATAACGCCCCCGAAATTCCCTAATTAAAGCATACAACGGGTCCCGCATGCCTAACAGCCATTTACAAACAATCAAACATACATTACAAACACATCAAGTCTATCCTAGCATGCAGAATAACTAAAACGAAATTTAAAATCTTACCAGGCAAAGAGTTCTGGATACGTCTCCTTAATGCTCTCCTCTGTCTCCCAAGTACAGTCATTCTCATCCCCGCCCCACTGAACCTTGACTAGATTCACCGGTTTCCTTCGAAGTTTCTTCGTATCGTGCTTGACAATACGAATAGGCTTGCGATTCCCAACCGCCTCGGGTCCTACTTCGATATCGTCCAACTAATCAGGTAAAATAGCCACATTGGGGTCGTGCACGAATTTCCTTAACTGGGAAACATGAAATACATTATGAACTCCCACCATCTTGTTCGGTAACTCAACTTTATATGCTAAATTCCCAACTTGTTCGAGAACTGGGAATGGTCCAACAAATCTTGGTGCAAACTTGCCTTTCCTACCAAATCGAATCACGCTCTTTAATGGAGAAATCTTGATAAACACCAAGTCGCCAATGGAGAATTTTAAATCTCTTCTCCTCTTATCAGCATAACTCTTCTGCCTATCTTGGGCAGCCTTCATTCGCTTTTGGATAACCTAAATCTTGTATGAAGTTTCTCTTATCACATCTGGCCCAAGCACAAACTTCTCACCGGTTTCTGACCAACACGATGGTGAGTTGCACGGTCTTTCGTACAAAGCTTCAAATGGAGCTATACCAATACTGGATTGATAACTATTATTATATGCGAACTCCACTAGATGCAAATGGTCATCCCATGATCCACCAAAATCCAATATACAAGCTCTCAAGAGATCCTCTAATATACGATTTACCATCTCTGTCTGACCATCGGTTTGAGGATGACACGCAGTACTAAGATGTAATTCTGATCCTAAAGCCTCTTGTAAGTTCTTCCAAAATCCACTAATGAACAACGGATCCCAGTCAGTTACAATTCCTTTGGGTACTCCATGAAATATAACTACCCACTTCATATATAGTTCCGCTAACTTAGCTGCTGTTCTATTCGACTTGACGAGTATAAACCTTGCATTCTTGGTCAGTCGGTGCACAATCACCTAAATGCTATCATGGCCCGATCTAGTCCTTGAAAACCCATCAATGAAATCCACTGAGACTTGTTCCCATTTCCGTTCTGGAATTTCTAATGGTTGCAATAAACCACTAGGTTTCTTTTGCTCGGCTTTAACTAGCTGGCAATTC
Source organism: Allium sativum (assembly GCA_030737875.1). NCBI lineage: Eukaryota > Viridiplantae > Streptophyta > Magnoliopsida > Asparagales > Amaryllidaceae > Allium > Allium sativum. The sequence continues at coordinate 396,637,375 of CM060910.1, forward strand.
ATGCATTTGGATATAAACTTCCCAACGTCTCTTTTCGTCCCTTCCCAATAGTAGGTCTGCTTCATGTCTCGATACATTTTGTTATCACCGAGGTGTATAGTCAATTTTGAGTGATGACATTCTCTAGGTACTTCATCTCTTAATCGATTGACATCGGGTACAACTAGTCTCCCATTCTTTCTAAGCCATCCACCTGGATCAGGCCCATACTTGTTCATCTCCTCGTCGATTCCCATTTCTAACTTGGAGATGATTTCTAATAGACTAGTATCGTCCCTCTGACTGGAACCAATCCGCTCAATCAAAGTGGGTCTGACCGTCAAACTTGCTAACATCTCTGGATCCAATTCTCACTTTGGTCTGAAATCATACCCTGCGATATACTCCAATTGCTTCCATTTAAGAAACATAGCCCCTAAACTAGCATGCTTCTACTCAATGCATCAGCTACTGCATTGTCCTTTCCAGGGGTATACGCGATATCGAAATCATAGGAAGCCAAGAATTCTAACCATCTCTGCTGACGGAGATTTAAATCCTTCTGAGTGAAAAGATACTTTAACGATTTATGATCAGTAAACAAATCGAATCTTTCTCCCAAGAGATAATGTCTCAACATCTTCAATGCGAATACGATCGCTGCCAATTCCAAATCATGGGTAGGATATCTTTTCTCATGTGGTTTCAGTTGCCGACTTGCATAAGCTACAACCCTACCTCCTTGCATCAGCACCGAACTTAGTCCGGTACCACATGCATCCGTGTATACCGTCATCTCTTCATTCCATATTGGAATGACTAGCACTGGCGCACACATCAACTTTTCCTTAAACTCTTGAATGTATTTTCACACCTTCCATCCCAGACGAAAGCTTGATTCTTTTTGGTCAACTGATTTAATGGTGTCGCTATCTTGGAGAAGTCTTGGATAAACTTACGATAATATCCAGCCAGTCCCAAGAAACTTCTTACGTCGGTTGCATTCTTGGGCATAGACCAATCTTGTACCATAGTCACCTTTGCAGGCTCCACGGCAATACCATTTTCTAAAACAACATGGCCCAAGAATGTGACGGCCTGGAATTTCGCTCGATCTGAATCAGTCGTTAAACCGATCTAAACCGTTCGAAACCCCTGATCGTTTGAGAACAGGACAAAATAGAACGCAGACGGAAGAACATTTCACTTGTTATTACAACAATTACATCAGATACAAGAATATACAGAGTATAAATGAATAAATTACATTCGACAAATATCAGAGATTACAATAAATTACATAGCAGCGGAAAATAATTCAAAGCACAACTGAAGGTGATATACGGATACAGAGCTTTCCGGATATCATTCCAGCTGTAAACCAGGATCCTGTGAATATAAATCTGCAAAACCAAAACTATTAGCCGCCCTTGCGGAAAATAGGGGCACCCGAGTTTAGGTTAAAACAATAAACTCCAGGTCAGTCATGTGACTGGTGTGAGAACTAAAACAGTTATTTAAAACTTTACTTTAAAAGAGAGTGATTCAAGGGACCACGCCGTATAACACGGAACAGGTTTCCTCCCAAGAATACCAGTGCATAGAATAAACAACGCAATGCTTTTTCGAAAAATGAAGCTATTATAAGACCCAGGTCCCATCACATAATGCAACGCAAGCCGGAGGATAGGGTTTTACCTTATAACAGCCAAACATGCTTGATACGTTTAAAACAAATCATTTGATACTATAATAAGTGTATAGTGTCAAAACAATTTCAATCCTAAATATAAATCATAGACGGCATGAGTGCCCCATACCACTATGTCGCCATACTAGTTCTACAATTAAAACCGCAATATCACGTATTGGAAATTGGATTTCCGTCATGAGTCGAGGCAAGGGGCAAGCTCCTCTCCGCGCTCGAGACACTCTAGCAAATGTCTCAGGACTACACACTCTGGGCAATCCTGGATGCGGCTGGGCCGGTCCTCACTTACGTTAGAGGATTAGTTATTCCTGAACACACGTTTCCCGGTCCTTACAGACCTATAATCGAGGCGCCTCATTCCAACAACCACAAAGGTGAAAAGTATATAAATGTCAGGGCTGGTAAGTCACTGACACCACCAAAGCTAGAAAGAAACGTCGTGCTCTCCCAGCGGTCCGTATCCCGTTTTTAACTCATACCGAGGTGTGAGGCTCGCGAATTCACGTTATACACAAAGCTGCCACAAAGGTTGTGCTTTGATCATCAACCACAAGACTTTGCTTTTCAACAGAAGCCTTGATCCATGCAACTCAGCGTGCCACACAGGCAATTCATGCCATGCGATTGATATCTATCGATATATAACCTTTAAGCTCGTACGTCTCAGAGAAGGGCGTTAAGCAAGAGAATAAATTCTCCGCCGCCAAACAGATATATATTTAATAGAAATCAATCAACACAGAATAAAATCCAATGTCAGACACACAATCCATTTACAAGTCCGTTCTAGGTCTGAACGAAACCGGAGGCACTTTCCTCGCATATCCATCCATCTCCAAGTACGTCTAGACGACCACCAACTATTTCCATCCTCTTGGGTGTACTGCCCAATCAGGATCGCCAGTAATTATCCAAACGATGTGAAGACTTCCGGTCTTCAACTACCGTCTTCATCTTCGACATATCGTCGAATCAGTTATTCAGAATGGGTGTAAACCTGGTCTTTCCGAACAACCCGTGTATATTAAAAACAAATGTTACACAACCACAACATACGTCTCATTCCAATTCAGAATATTCTTTTATTCACAAAATCACATTTTTAGGGAAAGGTTCCCATTAATTTTATCCAAGATAAATTCTTTGAAATTTATCCTTTAATCTTCCTTTGGATGTCGTTCAAACCAAATTATGGTTTTCTAAACTAGTTGAGATTAGCGAACCGTAACGAAGTAATTATTTATTTTATTTCCCAATCCCAACCTATTCATCCCATGAAGCAAAACTGGTAATACTCCATATCTAATACTATGGTGTTATCGGTAAGATTAATTACCATTTCACGTTCAAATCTAATTAAAGATTTAACTATCGCTTTGGAGCAAAACTGGTGATACTCCATTCTCGCTTATTTTCAAAATTTGATAATTTAGATTATCAATTCACATTTCAAATCTAATTGCAGATTCAATAAAACTCCTTTTACTGGGTTAAAGAACTAGTGTTATTTAAAACACAGTTCACGATAAACCCAAATCACATTCTATTTATTATCGGGTTAAAGAACTAGTGTTACTTAAAACACCGATCACGATAAACCCATTTCAAATCCAATCAAATATATTAGGAATTCCGATTATTTAAAACCCCTTTTTAAATCTAATTTATTCATTTAAAAATAATTGGGTTTTAAATTTAGTTCAGAACTAGTTCATTTCGATAAAAATCCATTTTTATCTTTTCAAATATGGAGTTTTTCATCCCAATTTTTCCCCAAATCATTTCTTGTGATTTTACACAAATTATTACTATTTTTAATTATTTTATCAAGGCCCGTACAGTCGATTTCCATCAACGGCCATCGAACTGCACTTACAGCGACCTTTATCGAATTTGATTTGGACATAACTCCAGATCCAACCGTTAGATTTCAAATTTCTAATATTCATTAGAAAACTCTTTTCGATACGAACCCAACGGTTCCGGTTTTAGGAGAATCCGACTGTCGGATCTCCCGTAATGTCCGTTTGAAATAAATGGTCGAAATTCACGAACTGCCGCGGCGCGGCGCGTTCTATTCAGGCCATTATATTATATATATAATATATATAATATATATTTCGTCGATTCTATTTTTAAACGAATTTTATAAATAGTTTTGAATTCGATTCAAAAATAATTTCAACTTCCATTTCAATCCAAAGCAAAATTGAATTCTTCTTTATAAATTCGTTTTAAAATTCATTTCTATTCAATTTGAATTTCAATTCAATTTGAATTCATTTCAATTCAATTCAATTTCAGAGTCGTTTCCTATTCGATTCAATTCAAATTGGTTTTCTATTCGATTCAATTCAAATTGGTTTTCTATTCGATTCAAATTCGTTATATATTCAAATGAAATCAAATTCGTTTTTCAATTCAATTCATTTCGAAATCGTTTTATATTCAATTCATTTCGAAATCGTTTTATATTCAATTCATTTCAAAATCTGCGATTTCGAAATCACTTTTCAATATTCATTTTAAAATGAATAAAATCGATATGAATATCGTTCACGTCTAAATGGTGTCAATCTAACCAACACGGCTCCATATATTTCTATTTTCAAATATTCTATTCAACAAATGAATATTTATTTTTGTCAACACACGACTAATCTCAACGAATGAGTATTGTCCACGTGTGACTATTTTTGTTATTTAATATATTTTATAAAAATTAAGGTATCTATCGTTTGATATTAAATCAGACTCCAACTGTAAATTAGTAAGAGAATGATTCCCTGAATATTAACCCCGAAGGCCGAAGCCAACATCAGATTAATATCCAGAAGACCACTCATCTTATCTATTTTCCAGTCAGTTTCTAATTTTATATATGATAAGATGTAGATTTTATTATTAAAATATTTCGTTCAACACATGACTAATCTCAACGGATGAGTACAGTCAACACATGAACCTTTATTTTATAAAGATAAAGACGTAAACTTTATTGTTAAAATACTTCGTTCAACACATGACTAATCTCAACGGATGAGTACAGTCAACACATGAACCTTTATTTTATAAAGATAAAGACGTAAACTTTATTGTTAAAATACTTCGTTCAACACATGACTAATCTCAACGGATGAGTACAGTCAACATATGAACCTTTATTTTATAAAATTCTTTATCTTCTAAATTGGAATGAGGCCCAATCAATTACCATATAAAGTTAATTATATGGATTCCATACAACACATGTATATAATAGCAACGATAAATAGTCAACCATCAACCAAAGTGCACTACACTGTATAAGCATCAAATATAGATATCTAACGCTTATAACAGCCTGTCAATCAATCGATCGACATATTAAATCAATCAGGATGAGTGAACGTCAAATTTCATCCCAACACCCGTGTGGGGTTTCAAACAATCAAACACAGATTTTAGTTGTGCTGTTGGGTGATGTGTAAAATTTATCGACCCAATCAATATCATACAAATAGGTGTACCTAAACAAACCGTCCGGTTTGTAAATGAATATTTTATTTTATTCACTTTCATGTTAAAAATTATATTTTTAACGATAAAACATTTTATTTTAACATATGAATCTCCATTCAATTCATTTATTCAATAAAATGATATTTTTATTTTTCTAATTTATTTTAGAAAATTTCGGTGGCATAACGGCACGATACTAGAAACGGGATGAGGCCTAGCCTTATCCCCGGTCTAGTGAAGGCTCACGCCATTCACACATCAATCAAATCAATTTAATTTCACCAAACATTTCAATTTCAATCAAATAATCTAACTAATTTTTGCAATCAAACAAACAAGTCCATGGTCTGTGGACGATTGTGTCGGGTGCTACTAAGCACCGTCTGCATCCTAGTATATAAATATAACTAGAAAAGAAAATTGAAGAGTGAGAAATTCTCACCAAAGCTATCCAATCATCTTGACTCTTCTTTTAGAGAAATCATCGCCATTCTCGTCTTTTGTCGCTTTCGTTGCCCGTAGCCACTACATATATAAAAATCACATTTTTATTTATTCACTTTCAATTTAAAAAAAAATCATATTTTTATAATCACTTCATACATTTAAAAATCGAATTTTTACTTTGCTATTCAATATATAAAAATCGAATTTTTACTTTGCTATTCAATACATAAAAATAGAATTTTTACTTTGCTATTCAATATATAAAAATAGAATTTTTACTATGCTGTTCAATATATAAAAATAGAATTTTTACATCGCTGCTATATAAAAAGATTTCGCCTTTTCAAATGTAAAGATTTTATTTTTAATATTCCTATCATGTAAAAATTATATTTTTAATTCTCTACCTAACCAAAAATCATATTTTTACATCTTTTATATAGTAAAGATTATATTTTTAATACTTTAAAAATATAAAAATCATATTTTTAACTTCTCTATATAATAAAAATTATATTTTTACCTTACATGCTTATATAAAAATTATATTTTTACAACGCCCACCTCATAATAAAAATCCCATCTTTTCTGTGAACAAAATCCTATTTTTGAATATGTAAAAATCGAACCTTTCACTCATATATTGTATTCAATAAAAATCGGATTCTTATTATTAAATAGCATAAAAAGAGTAGCAAGAAAACACACCTTCTTTTCTTTGCCAAAAATTGATTTTTCTGATGTAGGAGGGCCCCACGGTGGAGATAGCGGCTGGGGATGGTGGCTGCGAGGTGTTGGAGCTAGGGGGAGGTCGCGGTTGGGTAGGGGAGAAGCGGTGGGGTCAGGGTGGTCTGGGCGGCGGGTTCCTGCTCGAGACGGAGGGGCGCGAGGGGTTCAAAACAGCGGAGGAGGGTGCGATGGGGAGAGGGGGAGGATCGGAGGGTGGCGGCTGCTCCGACGAGGGGGTAGGCAGAGCGGTGGTCGGCGTTGGTGGTGGAACGTCGAAGTCTGGGCGGCGCGATTAATTAGGGCGTAGGTTTTTTTTTGTTTTGAAATGAACCCGGGGGGGGGGGGGGGGGTCGGCTGATAAAAGGAGAAGATTATATTTTTTTTTTATTTTTATACTCTCATAAAGTATCTTTTTCTATCGACTTCAGAATCGAACCCACCGCCTGTCGTCCGTAGCGTTTTACCCCCATTCCGAACACAATGGGATATGTATCGTAGGTTGATTCGGACGTTACGATTAGTTTCCGTTGAATTTACATTTAAATCGCTATATTGAATTTTAAACGTACATTTCAATTTACCGGGGTCACATAACAACTCTATAAATTCCATAAAAATATTTTCTAGCTTCGTATTGACGATACGGTCCTAACAAAACTAGTTTCGTCGAATTCTGAGGCCGTTTGAAAAATGGCCAATTTCCAGTCGATTAAAATCAACTGAAACTGGTCAAACACGTTTTCCTTTGCCACGCTCACATATTGATTCTAAAAATTATGAAATTTGAAACCTAGCAATAATTTGACACTGCGGATCCAACAAAAGAGGTTTCGTCGAAATCCGAGGTCGTTTGCAAAATGTCCATTTTTAAGGGCCTGAATTCCATAGCGACTATTCAGAATTTTCAACTGGACATATCTTTTGATTCCCGCTATGAAATTTTGATTTGTTGGATTCGTTGGAAAGATATTATCAATTAGATCCTAATGTTTTTGGTTTCACTAAAATCCGGATTGTTTTGCACCCGGTACATTCAATTGAAGTTTGAAATCGAATTATCGAACTACCGCGCCATTTTTAATTCCTTTTATAATTATATATAATTATTTATATTCTAACGACGACGCGTATAAATATATACGTTCGATTTATATTCAAAATAAATTTCACGTCGATATTATTTAAAATAATCCATTTTAAATATTCAAAATTCGCTAAAATTGCCAAAATAAAAATTTTAAACTGGCCTAGATTTTCCGGGTTATTACAATCTCCCCCACTTAAAACTTTTCGTCCCCGAAAAGGAACAAAGTCGAAAGTGGTTTGATTAATCAGCTCTACGTTCGATCTGGCTTCCATTCTCCAACTTTTCAGTTTCTGAGAATTTTCAAATTTTCAAAAATTTGGCTAACACCCTAAATTTTCAAAAAATTTCGCCATAACCTCCCCTACACCGGGAGCATCGGGGAATTACAAATAGCTTCCCCGGTCCTTCTAATCTCAAAAAGAAAAAGAAAAAGCCAAGCGGCTAGCCAATAGGCTCATAAAATCATCATCACCCAAACAAAACAGTAAATTATGTAGTAAACATGTACCTATTTGTCGGGCAAACAAATTTTATTCTCTGCTCTAGCCTCCTTACTATGACCTGTTCAATGTAAGTATATGTATATGCAAGCAAATGCGGCTAATTTTAAATATAATTCAATATTTGGTTCAATTAGGCATAATGGTTGAAAATTATCAAACAATTTAACAAACAATGCAAACATCAATCAATTAGTGGATTAACGTTTTCAAATTCATAATTTTGATATATATACAAAAATCATGTTTTTGATGCCAATTCACAACAATGTGTTCTAGCTATATAAGTTTTGGTTCTCACACCAGTCTGATGGAAATATATCGATATCACACCTTCGTTACTCGAACATGAATACTAATGACGACTAGTCAATCATCAGAATCATCTTCGGGCCACTAGAGTATGATTCTATATCTATCCAGTATATTAAAACTTCGAATATACGTTCATGACGCGTATACGCGAAATCTATATATACTCGATCGTCCATATTCAAAATAAATAAATAAATATTCAAATACGTATAAAATGGTTTAAATTTTCAAAACAAAATTGTTTTCATTTGAAAAATAAACTCTTCACACTCGTTCTAGGATACCACTGATCCTATCTCTAACGAGTCATTCTAATTGGATATTACTAATCCAATATCTGATGAATTCTTTCGTATAGTTCTAATGTGTCTTGTTCTCGAGCTCTGTAAACCAAAGCTCTGATACCAAATGTGACGGCCTGGAATTTCGCTCGATCTGAATCAGTTGTTAAACCGATCTAAACCGTTCGAAACCCCTGATCGTTTGAGAACAGGACAAAATAGAACGCAGACGGAAGAACATTTCACTTGTTATTACAACAATTGCATCAGATACAAGAATATACAGAGTATAAATGAATAAATTACATTCGACAAATATCAGAGAATACAATAAATTACATAGCAGCGGAAAATAATACAAAGCACAACTGAAGGTGATATACGGATACAGAGCTTTCGGATATCATTCCAGCTGTAAACCAGGATCCTGTGAATATAAATCTGCAAAACCAAAACTACTAGCTGCCCGTGCGGAAAATAGGGGCACCCAGAATTTAGGTTAAAACAATAAACTCCAGGTCAGTCATGTGACTGGTGTGAGAACTAAAACAGTTATTTAAAACTTTACTTTAAAAGAGAGTGATTCAAGGGACCACGCCGTATAACACGAAACGAGTTTCCTCCCAAGAATACCAGTGCATAGAACATACAACGCAATGCTTTTTTCGAAAAATGAAGCTATTATAAGACCTAGGTCCCATCACACAATGCAACGCAAGCCGGAGGATAGGGTTTTACCTTATAACAGCCAAACATGCTTGATAAGTTTAAAACAAATCATTTGATACTATAATAAGTGTATAGTGTCAAAACAATTTCAATCATAAATATAAATCATAGACGGCATGAGTGCCCCATACCACTATGTCGCCATACTAGTTCTACAATTAAAACCGCAATATCACGTATTGGAAATTGGATTTCTGTCATGAGTCGAGGCAAGGGGCAAGCACCTCTCCGCGCTCGAGACACTCTAGCAAATGTCTCAGGACTACACACTCTGGGCAATCCTGGATGCGGCTGGGCCGGTCCTCACTTACGTTAGAGGATTAGTTATTCCTGAACACACATTTCCCGGTCCTTACAGACCTATAATCGAGGCGCCTCATTCCAACAACCACAAAGGTGAAAAGTATATAAATGTCAGGGCTGGTAAGTCACTGACACCACCAAAGCTAGAAAGAAACGTCGTGCTCTCCCAGCGGTCCGTATCCCGTTTTTAACTCATACCGAGGTGTGAGGCTCGCGAATTCACGTTATACACAAAGCTGCCACAAAGGTTGTGCTTTGATCATCAACCACAAGACTTTGCTTTTCAACAGAAGCCTTGATCCATGCAACTTAGCGTGCCACACAGGCAATTCATGCCATGCGATTGATATCTATCGATATATAACCTCTAAGCTCGTACGACTCAGAGAAGGGCGTTAAGCAAGAGAATAAATTCTCCGCCGCCAAACAGATATATATTTAATAGAAATCAATCAACACAGAATAAAATCCAATGTCAGACTCACAATCCATTTACAAGTCCGTTCTGGGTCTGAACGAAACCGGAGGCACTTTCCTCGCATATCCATCCATCTCCAAGTACGTCTGGACGACCACCAACTATTTCCATCCTCTTGGGTGTACTGCCCAATCAGGATCGTCAGTAATTATCCAAACGATGTGAAGACTTCCGGTCTTCACTACCATCTTCATCTTCGACATATCGTCGAATCGGTTATTCAGAATGGGTGTAAACCCGGTCTTTCCGAACAACCCGTGTATATTAAAAACAAATGTTACACAACCACAACATACGTCTCATTCCAATTCAGAATATTCTTTTATTCACAAAATCACATTTTTAGGGAAAGGTTCCCATTAATTTTATCCAAGATAAATTCTTTGAAATTTATCCTTTAATCTTCCTTTGGATGTCGTTCAAACCAAATTATGGTTTTCTAAACTAGTCGAGATTAGCGAACCGTAACGAAGTAATTATTTATTTTATTTCCCAATCCCAACCTATTCATCCCATGAAGCAAAACTGGTAATACTCCATATCTAATACTATGGTGTTATCGGTAAGATTAATTACCATTTCACGTTCAAATCTAATTAAAGATTTAACTATCGCTTTGGAGCAAAACTGGTGATACTCCATTCTCGCGTATTTTCAAAATTTGATAATTTAGATTATCAATTCACATTTCAAATCTAATTGCAGATTCAATAAAACTCCTTTTACTGGGTTAAAGAACTAGTGTTATTTAAAACACAGTTCACGATAAACCCAAATCACATTCTATTTATTATCGGGTTAAAGAACTAGTGTTACTTAAAACACCGTTCACGATAAACCCATTTCAAATCCAATCAAATATATTAAGAATTCCGATTATTTAAAACCCCTTTTTAAATCTAATTTATTTATTTAAAAATAATTGGGTTTTAAATTTAGTTCAGAACTAGTTCATTTCGATAAAAATCCATTTTTATCTTTTCAAATATGGAGTTTTTCATCCCAATTTTTCCCCAAATCATTTCTTGTGATTTTACACAAATTATTACTATTTTTAATTATTTTATCAAGGCCCGTACAGTCGATTTCCATCAACGGCCATCGAACTGCACTTACAGCGACCTTTATCGAATTTGATTTGGACATAACTCCAAATCCAACCGTTAGATTTCAAATTTCTAATATTCATTAGAAAGCTCTTTTCGATACGAACCCAACGGTTCCGGTTTTAGGAGAATCCGACTGTCGGATCTCCCGTAATGTCCGTTTGAAATAAATGGTCGAAATTCACGAACTGCCGCGGCGCGGCGCGTTCTATTCAGGCCATTATATTATATATATAATATATATAATATATATTTCGTCGATTCTATTTTTAAACGAATTTTATAAATAGTTTTGAATTCGTTTCAAAAACAATTTCAACTTCCATTTCAATCCAAAGCAAAATTGAATTCTTCTTTATAAATTCGTTTTAAAATTCATTTCTATTCAATTTGAATTTCAATTCAATTTGAATTCATTTCAATTCAATTCAATTTCAAAGTCGTTTCCTATTCGATTCAATTCAAATTGGTTTTCTATTCGATTCAATTCAAATTGGTTTTCTATTCGATTCAAATTCGTTATATATTCAACTGAAATCAAATTCGTTTTTCAATTCAATTCATTTCGAAATCGTTTTATATTCAATTCATTTCGAAATCGTTTTATATTCAATTCATTTCGAAATCTATGATTTCGAAATCACTTTTCAATATTCATTTTAAAATGAATAAAACTGATATGAATATCGTTCACGTCTAAATGGCGTCAATCTAACCAACACGGCTCCATATATTTCTATTTTCAAATATTCTATTCAACAAATGAATATTTATTTTTGTCAACACACGACTAATCTCAATGAATGAGTACTGTCCACGTGTGACTATTTTTGTTATTTAATATATTTTATAAAAATTAAGGTATCTATCGTTTGATATTAAATCAGACTCCAACTGTAAATTAGTAAGAGAATGATTCCCTGAATATTAACCCCGAAGGCCGAAGCCAACATCAGATTAATATCCAGAAGACCACTCATCTTATCTATTTTCCAGTCAGTTTCTAATTTTATATATGATAAGATGTAGATTTTATTATTAAAATATTTCGTTCAACACATGACTAATCTCAACGGATGAGTACAGTCAACACATGAACCTTTATTTTATAGAGATAAAGACGTAAACTTTATTGTTAAAATACTTCGTTCAACACATGACTAATCTCAACGGATGAGTACAATCAACACATGAACCTTTATTTTATAAAGATAAAGACGTAAACTTTATTGTTAAAATACTTCGTTCAACACATGACTAATCTCAACGGATGAGTACAGTCAACACATGAACCTTTATTTTATAAAATTCTTTATCTTCTAAATTGGAATGAGGCCCAATCAATTACCATATAAAGTTAATTATATGGATTCCATACAACACATGTATATAATAGCAACGATAAATAGTCAACCATCAACCAAAGTGCACTACACTGTATAAGCATCAAATATAGATATCTAACGCTTATAACAGCCTGTCAATCAATCGATCGACATATTAAATCAATCAGGATGAGTGAACTTCAAATTTCATCCCAACACCCGTGTGGGGTTTCAAACAATCAAACACAGATTTTAGTTGTGCAGTTGGGCGATGTGTAAAATTTATCGACCCAATCAATATCATACAAATAGGTGTACCTAAACAAACCGTCCGGTTTGTAAATGAATATTTTATTTTATTCACTTTCATGTTAAAAATTATATTTTTAACGATAAAACATTTTATTTTAACATATGAATCTCCATTCAATTCATTTATTCAATAAAATGATATTTTTATTTTTCTAATTTATTTTAGAAAATTTCGGCGGCATAACGGCACGATACTAGAAACGGGACGAGGCCTAGCCTTATCCCCGGTCTAGTGAAGGCCCACGCCATTCACACATCAACCAAATCAATTTAATTTCACCAAACATTTCAATTTCAATCAAATAATCTAACTAATTTTTGCAATCAAACAAACAAGTCCATGGTCTGTGGACGATTGTGTCGGGTGCTACTAAGCACCGTCTGCATCCTAGTATATAAATATAACTAGAAAAGAAAATTGAAGAGTGAGAAATTCTCACCAAAGCTATCCAATCATCTTGACTCTTCTTTTAGAGAAATCATCGCCATTCTCGTCTTTTGTCGCTTTCGTTGCCCGTAGCCACTACATATATAAAAATCACATTTTTATTTGTTCACTTTCAATTTAAAAAAAAAATCATATTTTTATAATCACTTCAAACATTTAAAAATCGAATTTTTACTTTGCTATTCAATATATAAAAATCGAATTTTTACTTTGCTATTCAATACATAAAAATAGAATTTTTACTTTGCTATTCAATATATAAAAATAGAATTTTTACTATGCTATTCAATATATAAAAATAGAATTTTTACATCGCTGCTATATAAAAAGATTTCGCCTTTTCAAATGTAAAGATTTTATTTTTAATATTCCTATCATGTAAAAATTATATTTTTAATTCTCTACCTAACCAAAAATCATATTTTTACATCTTTTATATAGTAAAGATTATATTTTTAATACTTTAAAAATATATAAATCATATTTTTAACTTCTCTATATAATAAAAATTATATTTTTACCTTACATGCTTATATAAAAATTATATTTTTACAACGCCCACCTCATAATAAAAATCCCATCTTTTCTGTGAACAAAATCCTATTTTTGAATATGTAAAAATCGAACCTTTCACTCATATATTGTATTCAATAAAAATCGGATTCTTATTATTAAATAGCATAAAAAGAGTAGCAAGAAAACACACCTTCTTTTCTTTGCCAAAAATTGATTTTTCTGATGTAGGAGGGCCCCACGGTGGAGATAGCGGTTGGGGATGGTGGCTGCGAGGTGTTGGAGCTAGGGGGAGGTCGCGGTTGGGTAGGGGAGAAGCGGTGGGGTCAGGGTGGTCTGGGCGGCGGGTTCCTGCTCGAGACGGAGGGGCGCGAGGGGTTCAAAACAGCGGAGGAGGGTGCGATGGGGAGAGGGGGAGGATCGGAGGGTGGCGGCTGCTCCGACGAGGGGGTAGGCAGAGCGGTGGTCGGCGTTGGTGGTGGAACGTCGAAGTCTGGGCAGCGCGATTAATTAGGGCGTAGGTTTTTTTTCTTTTTGTTTTGAAATGAACGGGGGGGGGGGGGTCGGCTGATAAAAGGAGAAGATTATATTTATATTTATTTTTTTAATATTCTCATAAAGTAACTTTTTCTATCCACTTCAGAATCGAACCCACCGCCTGTCGTCCATAGCGTTTTACCCCCATTCCGAACACAATGGGATATGTATCGTAGGTTGATTCGGACGTTACGATCAGTTTCCGTTGAATTTACATTTAAATTGCTATATTGAATTTTGAACGTACATTTCAATTTAACGGGGTCACATAACAACTCTATAAATTCCATAAAAATATTTTCTAGCTTCGTATTGACGATACGGTCCTAACAAAACTAGTTTCGTCGAATTCTGAGGCCGTTTGAAAAATGGCCAATTTCCAGTCGATTAAAATCAACTGAAACTGATCAAACACGTTTTCCTTTGCCACGCTCACATATTGATTCTAAAAATTATGAAATTTGAAACCTAGCAATAATTTGACACTGCGGATCCAACAAAAGAGGTTTCGTCGAAATCTGAGGTCATTTGCAAAATGTCCATTTTTAAGGGCCTGAATTCCATAGCGACTATTCAGAATTTTCAACTGGACATATCTTTTAATTCCCGCTATGAAATTTTGATTTGTCGGATTCGTTGGAAAGATATTATCAATTAGATCCTAATGTTTTTGGTTTCACTAAAATCTGGATTGTTTTGCACCCAGTACATTCAATTGAAGTTTGAAATCGAATTATCGAACTACCGCGCCATTTTTAATTCCTTTTATAATTATATATAATTATTTATATTCTAACGACGACGCGTATAAATATATACGTTCGATTTATATTCAAAATAATTTTCACGTCGATATTATTTAAAATAATCCATTTTAAATATTCAAAATTCGCTAAAATTGCCAAAATAAAAATTTTAAACTGGCCAAGATTTTCCGGGTTATTACAAAGAATCTCACTTCCCTCCTCCAGAAGTGACACTTAGAAAACTTCGCTTTCAATTGGTGTTTTCTCAACACCTCCATCACTATCCTCAAATGTTCCTTGTGTTCTTCCTCTGTCCTCGAATAAACCAAGATATCGTCTACGAACACAAGAACAAACTTATTCAATTGATCCCTGAATACCCTATTCATAAGATCCACAAAATATGCTGGTGCATTGGTCAACCCGAATGGCATGACCAGCCACTCATAGAATCCAGATGGCATCCGAAATGTCGTTTTAGCTATACTCTCAACTTCCGCCCTAAGCTGATGGAAACCTGTCGCAAGATCCAACTGGGAGAACACTCTCGCGTCACTCAACTGATCAAACAAATCATCTATCCGTGGTAGAGGATACTTATTCTTCCTCGTCACCTTATTCAACTTGCGGTAGTCCACACACAATCAAAGGGAACCATATGCCTTAGTAGCAAACACAACCGATGCTCCCCACTTGGAAACACTTCTTCGGATAAATCCCTTCTTCAAAAGATCGCTTACTTGCACCTCGAGCTCTCGTTGCTCCGTTGGTGCCATACGACGAAGTGACATCTCTATAGGTCTTGTATCTTTCACTAAATCAATACGGAACTCAATCTCTCGGTGTGGTGGAAGTTCGGTCACTTCCTCGAAGATATCCGGATACTGGCCAACAATGGGAATTCCTGCTAACTCGTCCTCCGGGATGTCGAGGGAATTTAGAAAACTAGCCATCACCTATCACTAGGTAGGCCACCAAACACTACCCTCCGCAAATCATCCTCCCTAATAGTCACCGAAAATCCCTCATAGTCTACCACCACCCCGTATCTTTGGAGCCAATCGACTCCCAAAATAATGCCAAACCAAGTAAAGCCCAAAACAAAGCAATCACAAACAAACACACATCCATGACTCGATATGACCATATTACGACAAATCATACTAAGGAACCAATCGGGTTCATCACCGCTAAAGGTCTATCGACTATCTCGGGTTCCAATCCCAACCTATCTACCAGGTCACTAGATATGAAGGAACGGGAAGCCCCAGTATCGAACAACACTCTAACTGGAACATTATAAACGGAATGTATACCTTGTATAACAACATTCTTTCCTTTCTCCGCCGCAGTTGGGGCATTCAAAGAAGAAGGAACAACATTGATAGCATATGCTTTCACAATCTGCTTTTCTTTAGGGGGTTGCGGACACTTATCCTTGTGATGTCCCACTTGGCTATAGTTGAAGCACTTCTTGTCTGCTGGTTTTTCTCGACATTCTTTGGCATATTGGCCCTTCTTGCCACAGCTAAAGCACTCAACCTCTTTCTTATTCTTTTTCAGACCATCCTTAGTCTGATTCTGTTTCCTTTTGTTCTGAGAATTATTCTTGCCTCCACCGCTTGCTTGTGGCTTTGGTTCCCTTGCAGATGCAACAGCGACTTCAGTCTTGGGCTTAGGATAAAGGCTCTCTGACCTCATTGCTTTTCCAACAATCAATTCAAAAGTCTCATCAATATGGTTGATAAGCCTTTCCCCCAAGTACTGATCTAAGCCTGTTATGAACTTCTTATTTTTCTTATCGGGAGTGTTAATAAGGGATAATCCATACTTCGATAAAGTATCGAACTCAACATTATACTCCGAGACTGCCCTACCATTCTGTTTAAGCTCCAAGAACTTCCTAAAAAATTCTAATTTCTGGGCAGTTGGGATGAACTTATCACTGAATCGGACCTTAAACTGATCCCAAGTAACTTGATCCTCAGGGGTAGCTGCCTTAATAGCACTCCACCAATTCATAGCCCGTCCGTGCAGCTGACGGGATGCTAGCTTCCTCTTCATCGCATCATCGATCCCTAAGTCCTCGAAGATGTGCTCACAACTATCGAGCTAATCCTGAACTTCTGTAGCCGATTCTGTTCCGTGGAACAGCTTCCCACCAAGACTATTGTAATCCTTGCAAAGCTTGGCGAAATCGGCCCTAGGCGCCTGCACCGCTGGACCACCACCATTTGCAGCATTAGGAACTGCCCTCTGAACATCCCTAAGCATCTCTCTCATGAAGTCAGTGAACAGCGTCCTCTACCAGGGACATTCCCATTATTAGCTCCTCTACAATTAATCCTCATATGTCGGCTAATCGTTCAATTTGTAAGGAGAAAAAGATTAACCATCCCTTCAGTGGTGCCAGTGCAGTGCGACTCCATCCTTAGATATACTAATTGTGTATATATATATCTTTTGAAAACCCAAAATATAACAAATACGTGCTCTCTTATACGTACTATCTCTCCCAGGTGTCTTTCCTTAGGTTAACTACGCAACCTAGAGCTCTGATACCAAGTGTGACGGCCCGCCCCGCACCAACCGACATTTCCAATGAAAGTGCGTTGTGCCAATGCCCGACTAGCATGGGACGATCACCAAAGAAAGGAAAAGAAAGGAATTTTGAACTAACAAGCAACCTGTAGAATGTCTCATAGTGCATGGGATAAAATATAATAATAACATAACTTTGACATAAAATAGGTGAGAGAGTGCATAAGCTGAAAACTAAACCATCATAGCAGCGGAAAATCCGAAATACAGCTTATGTTCCACATCATCATTATTACAACTTTTAAAACTGTCTCTAAAGCAAAATAAGAAAGGTACACTAATAATGCCCAAAGTAACGACCAGCAGTGACACAGGTAGAATATATGTATATATCATACGTGGAAGCCTCCTGCTCGTCTCCGGTACCGCTACTCGTGCATACCAACTAACCTGACTCTAGTCTGCCCATTTAAGAGCACCCGGAGTAATAAGAAGAGACATAAAACTCTGGGTCATGCAAAAGTCTGGTATGAGCGATAAGCAGCAAAATAGAACAATAACAGGTATACTAAACCATACCTGAACCTGGACCTGCAACCAAAGAGTTAGCACAACAAGATGTACAGTACTCTAAGGTGAAACTAACATATGGTGTAAAGATACGGGGAAGGGGGTGTGCATGTCATAGTGATGTCAAATAATCAAGCATAGCAACCATCCTCACATCTCACTCAGTGCGTAAAGCATACAATATCCACCGCTTTGACCACCCAAATCCTTTGCTATGATCACTCTGCCCCATGGAGTCACAGTGACTCCACTGCACTGATCCATAACCACTAATACTTTGCTATGTCCACTCTGCCCCATGAAGTCATAACAACTCCACTACACTGGCTCATAGCCTTGCTACGATCACCCTACCCCATGAAGCCATGATGACTTCACTGCACTGATCCATAGCCAATATCCATCTCTCAGTGGTGAATCAAAGCTATAGACGTCGATAACCCCTTTGCACACGTCCCGCAGCAAAGTCCAATCATGATGTTTGTTGGTTCCCATCTGGATCCTGAGTTCTACTTCCCATTTGGACTACCTTTGCATCTCGGGTTTTGGTCTCCTCCGGATCGGTTCGGTTGTTCTAAGACGGTTCGGATCGGTCGTGGTTGTCCCTCTACCATTCGTGAAATCTGGTCATCTCGTGGTCATCACATCAGGTCGTGATCCAGGCCTCGTGGCTCCCCCAGTGGTTCGGTTCGTGATCAGAAACCCGGTTCGAGTCGGGCGTCCTCAAACTGGTTTGTGGTTCCTTCATCCTCTTCCTCAAGCACCGGGTCGGTTGTGGTCTTCGATTCGGGTCGTGGTACGTAGGCCACGAGTGGGTCAGTTCATGGAGCTCTGGCAGTGGTGTCTCGTGGTGACCTTGGTCGAATCGGGGTTAGTGTCACGATCGGGTCGGTTCGGAGGGGTGCTATTCGATCTAGTTCCTGTGTAGTTTTCTACAACTTTTCGAGCGATTATCTTATGCCATACGACGACGTTTTCGGCCATTCTAAGTGTTCTAAGCAATCATAAATCATACCATAAAGTCATAGCAACACGTACAATCACCCACAAACAGCAAAACAACAATTTAACATGATTATACGGATCAAATATACCCAATACCCATGTTTTTCCCTTAATTCCCCTTAATCATGTTTAAGCATATAATTAGCAAAACTTATCCAAATTATCCCAAATTTTGATCAGAGCCCTAAAATAATATTTTAGAATTTTACAAATTTTTCAAGATTTTTCTGAGCCTTAATTTCACTAATTATCACTAATAACCCCTAATTAGCCGTAATTAGTGAAAAACAATTTTGATCAAGGCAGCTTTGCAACAAATAACCCCTAATTACGGCTAATTATCACTAATTATGGCTAATTACAGCTAATTATCACTAGTCACCTTTGCAGCAAATTAAGATAAAAGATCTGAAACTCTACTGTTTGGATCAAATTCCTAAGCAACACAGCAGCTCCAACTCTGATTCGGTGTTGATTTGCCTTGGTTTGATGTAGTTTAGGGTAAAACTTAATTAAATGATGATTAGAAGGTGATTCGGGTGTTGGGGGCCATTGTTAAGGTTAGGAAAATGTTTTAGGCGGCTGAAAAATGAAATAAAAATCGTTTCCTAACTGTTCTCCGCCTCCCCATAACCCTAATCCCGAAATGGGTTATGGGCCCTCTTGCTAATCACCCTAATTAGGCCTGGCTAAGCTGTTTTTCACCTTCTAAACCTTGTTTCAGCCATATCTCCCAAACGGTGAGTCCGTTTGACAAGTGTGACTACTCTACGGAAAGCTAAACCATCATCCAGATCTAATGGAAGTGGTTTTAGGTCAAAACTCTTTACCAGTCAAAAGTTATAGGCGAAACAAGATTCGTTAGGGATAAAACGGTCATTTAAAAATCAACAAAAATCGTTAACATGGAAAATGACCCAAATAGTCGTTCCCCAAAGTTACACGACCATATGACCTCATATGAAGAAGAAATAAATATTCTATGATCCTTCGATACGTAGAATGTGGGTTGTTACAATTATGAGATCTAAATTGACCCTTTAGGTGTCCAACTATTTTGATCTAGCATAATTAGGGTGACATAGTAACATATTAAGATCTAAAGGTGTATTCACGTGTCAAGTCTACAACATATCTAAATTGATCATAATATGACAGGTGAAGGGTGATTTACGTGAAGAACTAGATCTAACCAATGTTACAATTGTCCAACTTATTAGATGTACATTCACCACAATATAGTTACAAGTCAAGATCCACATAGGCAACATAACAGAACAACAACAATTGCATTAGATATAGGGAAATTGATCTATCAGGACATAGTATATGATTTAACACTTGCATAGAATCATACTTTACAACATATCCAAGTCATATTCTTTCACAATTTACTTTAATTGATCTAAACCTAAAAACAACTAGAAACTCACAGTGTTAGGTTTAGAGAATTGAGAATGAACGGATTTAGAATTTCTGAATCTGATTTACAAAGTATGTTGTTGTAGAAAACGGTTCAGTTTGCACTCCAACAGCAAATGGCCTCCATGATTTCCAATAAAGAAAATAGGAGAATAGGACACATATATATAGCTGCCAGACCCCCTGAAACCGAGTGCCATGTCAGCCTTAGGGGTGTCGACACCCCTGTGGGTGGGTTGACCCCTAGGTCGACACCCATTAAGGGGGGGTCGACACCCCTCTATGGGAGTCGACCCTCTAGAGCGGGAATTTTGCCGCTCTGAGGAATTTTCGAATTTGAATCGTTCTGGATAAAATTCTGACTCATGTGTATATATATAATTTTTCTACGCGTATACAAACTTAAAACCCTCATAACTTCCTCATACGGTGTCCATTTTACGTAAACAAATGTCTATCTTGACTAGAATTTCGTGACGGACGCAATGGTGGAGTCCATTTCCTCTAATTCTGAATATTAAATTAATTATTATTTAATTTTTCCTCTTTAAGTAGTTTAAAATTCGGGGAGTTACAGGAGTGCTCCATTATGCCACTAGTTTACAATGGGTTTACAATAAAGTACAAACTATAGTGTTTATCGATGACATAAGGGTAAAAATGTAATTCCGCTTACACTATTTTGATACTTTACTTTACTGAATAGACACTATTATAATAGCGTATTTTATTATATAATAATTATTTTAACGGATTCTTAAGAGATTGAAAATCCCATAAAATGTCTTAAGTTACTGCACTCACAAACATATTGGATATGAGGTGTAAGCTACCGTAAGCATCACTGACTCTATGACACTCATATTGTTACATGATTTTAATTTGACTGATATTAGAACATTTTGGTTTTTATCTGAGTGTTTTTGTCTTTTTATTTGTGCTCGAGTTTGCCTGATTTTCATTTATTGAAGACCTTGTTATGAAGATGAAGATAGAGCTTAACAAACGTTGATGGGCCTTTTGGCGAGCTCATCAAGGCTCATTGGCATTATGAACGTGTGTCAAGGGAACCTAAACGGGATGGCTATTTAAAAAAAAAGATGGATTGGTTAGCGGGGAATTTGGCCTAAGCCCTGTTAAACTTAATACAGAGAAATAGCACGTAATCCAGTTGGAACTCTCCATTACCGAACTGACCAAGTCAAGCCATACTTGATCCCAAACCAAATATCTGCATGAAGAATAGCTCGTGCTCGGCTTCATCTATTCCACGCTATCCACATAAATCAGATCAGGTGCTACCTATTGCCATAGATTCAAATCATGCTGATTCCATAAGGAGAGAACTCCTCTTCATACTTTCCTACTATCTTGGATCACATGGCACATATTCCAGCCAACGTACGTGCTGTATCATCTATAAATACCCCTTCTAGGCTCAAAAGAAAGGACTTTTGGAGAACTAAGAGTATTTTCTATTCTTAGATAATTGCCAAACTCTTATATTGCTGTTGTAATTGTTCCGACTGTAATAGTTGATAAAGTATTTAATAGATTATAAAGTGGACATAAGCTCGTTAACACCGAACCACTATAAACATGTATGTGATTTCCTCTATTTTCAGTTTTGCAATCATTTATCTTCACTTATTCTCTACAAAACCCTTTCTTTGGGTGTTGTGCCAATTTTTGGTGTCAACACTTTGGTGCTTTCGCTGAGAAATTGATATTCTCAACATAAAATGGTTTTTGCTCTACTTTCAGATCATCAAGTCCGAGACAAAATCTTATATTTTTTTTTTCCATATTGTTGAGTCATGGCGGGAAAATCGTCAACTCGCAATACTGGGAAACAGCCACAAACCGGAGCCTCCATGGATACAGCTGGTGAATCGAGTGCTCCTGGCCCTACTTCGAGTCAACCCGCATTACCCCTTCCAGTGCAACCCATTTTAGCCGACCCAGCTTCCTCCTCAGCATTCGCCACTCGTGACAAATTCATGAGCGTGCTAGATCAGCTCTGGGAAACCACAGATGCCTTAAAATCTCATGCTCGGGAGAATGTTACAATGCGGCAGGATATGAACCGCCTGTCTAGAAAACGGGAGGAGTGCAGGAATTATCAAGCTTAAGAGCTCAGGGATCACCAAATTCCCCCCATCATCTGGACCAAAACTTGGAAAGCTTGTCTTCGTTCTGGGACAACAGGGATCAGCGTCAATCTCAAAGTCTGTTAGAAAGAGCCGAGAATATTCGCCAGTTGCATCTCGAAGGATGTTCAGACCAGCTAGGGGTAAAAGGTCAAACTCAGGCCGACCAGGCCGAGATAGAAGTCGTCGACCCCGTAGCCCCGCAAAATCGAGAAGCCTCTCCAGATGCCCATCAAAATACTACTCAGGCTGATCGAACCCTATTCATCCCCCCTGGAATCTTGTGATCGAACTAGATGCCCGGGGAGGAAGAAGGACCACCCGGACGACAAGCCAGATGATGATACCTGTGGAAAGAGCCAGGAGTGGTTGGTCCATTGAGGAAACCGATCGAGACGCAGTCATTCCTCCGAAACTGACCGCCATGGTACAGCAGATCATGAATGATGGTAGAGGACACAAGAATGATGACTGGGGAGTCGATCGAAGACGTACGCCATTCACTGATGACATCTTACGAGCTGAATTCTCTAGAAGGTTCAATATTCCCCAAATGAACCACTACGATGGAACCATCGATCCACAACAACACTTGATGAGATACTTGTGTAATATGGAAGTGGCAGTAGCTCCCGACACTATCAAATGTAAAGCCTTTCCAATTCTCTTGAGCGAAGTGGCACTCATGTGGTTCGTCCATCAACTCCCAAGATCGGTCTCGAGCTTTAAAGACTTGAGTGAGAAATTTTCCGTCTCCATGCCTCCAAATCGAAGCATGTCATGGCTCTTTCAGCAGTCAAGCAGGGAAGAGGCGAGTCCCTGAGAAACTAACTCAATCGATTCAACCAGGCTGCCACCGAAGTAAGAAACCCTAATCATGAAACCGTCTTGATGGCCATGGTCGATGGCATTAATAAGCGGACAGAGTTCGAAAAATATTTAATCGGGAAGGAGCCCACATCGATTGAAACATTCTATTAAAAGGCCAACATTCGGCTTAGGTAGGAGGATGCGCAGCTAGATGACTAGGACGCACCGAAAGATGTATCTACTAAACCAATCCAAAGCAATGTCGCAGTCAAACAATCTAGGGATAACTTAGGGAAGGTAGAAGTGAATGTTGGGAACCGTGGCAAGCGGAATGGTGATGGATTGAAGGAAGCCAATGGAAACCCTAAACGAAGAGGGAATTCCATAAAACGACCCCAGTTCTAGGTTTTCGAAACTTACACAATGTTCAATGACATGCTAGAGAATATTTATCTTGATACCTGTTGTACATCAGTACAAGATGCCGCCATTGCGCAAACCTACTTAGTAAGAGCGGGCAACTGGAAAGTTTTGTTTATTTTATGAATTTTACGGACATACGACCAATGAATGTAGACATCTTCGGGGCATCGTCGAGAAGTTGATTTGAGAAGGAAAACTTGATGAATATAAAGCAGCCCTGAGAGACCGGGGTTGGGGACTTCAGCACCCAAACAGAGTCAAGCAACGCCTCAAGTCACCTCCCAGGAGAAGGGAAAGGGGATTGTGATTAACGCCATTGTCGGAGGACCGCCTCCCGCAGGCTACATCATCCGGTCCATGGAGCGTTATGTAAATTCTTCAAAGCATCTGGACATTGCAGAATCAAGCCCCCCCTGAAGCTTCAAGTCCCATAAAGCAAAGAAAGACGATGTTCGATGATATCGTCTTTCGTGATCGGGAGCCGATCAACATAGAGGCTCTAACCAATGATCCACTGGTGATAACGGCCATTATCGGCCCAGCTTGTAACACCCCACCTCCGCCAGGGTGGCTCTTGCAAGCAACTCTGACTTTGGTGGGGCGTTTTAAAACAAGGTAAACATGCATAATGATATATCAAGGCAGAACAAGAACATATGTATATATGTAAACAGAGTAAATAACATAGATAAAACAACGGAAGATTTAAACCATTTCAAAACAAGTCTGGTACAACATAATATCAATTTTCCCAATAAACAAGTCTAGATAAAACAACATCATCTGAAAATAGAAATACATAAAGTACTATCCCCAAAATGAAGTGATAAACCATAGCTAGCTCAATGTCCAAACCGTACATGAGCAAATCCAGTAAGCAAGCTGTAAAGATCCAAGCTAAGCTCCAATGTTCCCACCCTGAGAACCTGAGGGGGGGGAACGGAAGAAAAGAGGCGAAAGAAAACAGGTCAGTCAAAAAGACTGAGCAAGCCCTACTACAATCAATGTAAACTGATAAAGTTAACTGGTATGGGCAGCAAGGGATGAACATAAGGATAACAACATACTAGCATGATGATTAACTATCAAGGTAGATAAAGGTGTCATCGCATAATCAGGATTAAGGTTTTGCACCACAGGTGTACTAGTAAACTAACATAACAGGTATTGATCCCTCAGCCCAAACTTTGGCCCAATAACATGAGGTGACCTTAATACAAGGTCCAGCCCAACGGTCTAATCGATCGGCTCCCTATAAACCTAACACGTCAAGTGTCGGTGTCCATACGGCCCACATATGGTTGTAGTCAGACTGTGCTGGGTCCACCTTCGGGTGTATCAAGCCCTCGGGTGTCAACCCCAGACACCTAAGCAATAATGCACAGTCTAAACCTACTGGTACCCGTGCCTCGAGTTTGTCCAACACCGGACTACGTGCACGTCCGTAGCTCGCCTGGACCCGCACCGCTGTACCATTCAGCCATCGCTTTGGTTGCTTACATCAGTCCAGTAATCGTGCCCCGCCCTAGCCTAGCCTCTAGGGTTGTGAATGATACCAAACTGGGATTACTGCTGGAACAGACCACGTTGCTAGGGTTTTCTAAGAGGGTTAAGTGTGGTTTAACCCCTCACTAATCATGGGTTAAATTAGTTAAGTGTAACCAACAGTTCACCACTTAACCCCATTTAATCCCTCGTATCCCCAAAATTGGTTAAGTATTCAAGCGGTCCATGACTTAACCCTACCATGTGGCATTAATTAATTTAATGCACCCAACCTCTCACATTAGACCTTGTTGTGGTTACTAGTTAGGCCGGGCGGGTCAGGGTAGGTTTACACCACAACTTAGTCTAACCTCGGGTTTCACGTGCAACATGACCAACTTCTCACATTAGGTCTTATTGTTTGTAGCAACTAGTTAAGCCGGTCGGTTCCGGGTAGGTTTACGCTACAAACTCAACCCAACCTTGAGTTGGTCACACTTATCTTTTCTAAGTGTCATGTCCACCATGTTTCCAAAACACATTACAAGCTTTTCAAGCAATTGGGTAGACCTAACTTAATAGGTAAATTCCCAATGGGTAGACCTAACTTAATAGGTAAATTCCCAAGCTTACGTTTTTATGTCTTTTAAGTTTACCCAACCCCAAACGCAATCCCATCGCTTACATATCGCAATAGCGCATAAAGGATAGAAAGAGGGAACTTTGCATAATCATGACATAAAAGTGTTGAAGCCACAAGTTCAACATGGTGGCATATGAGACAAAGATGTGATCATAAACTTGCATATCTTGTTATCAACTTGCAAAATATAAGCATGCATAACATCATTTTAACTTGCATAGTGTTCATATGCATACATAACATGGTTTCAACTTGCATAAAGTTCATATGCATGCATAACATCATTTTAACTTGCATAGTGTTCATATGCATACATAACATGATAGCATGAACAAAATGTTCAACCCAAACTTGCATAACATACTTGCATACCAAAACATGACATACTTGCCTATAAACTTGCATATTACAACATGATAAACTTGCATATCAACTTACATAACATATGACAACTTGCATATCAAACTTGCATACAAAACTTGCATAACATATGACAACTTGCATATCATACTTGCATAATAAAACTTGCATGACATATGGCAACTTGCATATCATACTTGCATAATAAAACTTGCATGACATATGGCAACTTGCATATCATACTTGCATACTAAAACTTGCATAACATATGATAGAAAACTTGCATATCATACATTTAACTTTAAAGTTCAAGTATGAAAGGAATAGGGCTTACAATGCTTATGCGGACTCAAATGAGTTTAGCAAATGTAAGAAACCCCTTATGCAACTAATTAAACCCCAAAAATGCAAGCAAACTTGATCAAGACTCCTTCTTTATGATGCCAATAGAGAAACAAGGCTTTAATGCAAGCTAAAGAGGATCATACAAGCCTAAATACACTTGTATGCATGGAAATCTCTTAAAATTTTGATTTAGGAATTTATGAAGAGAGTGGAGGCCATGAGAGGTTTGATTTTGACATAGTTTAGTTGCTAGAATGAATAATGAATGATTTAGGGTAGGTTAGGGTCTTATTTATAGATTAGGCTAGTGTTTTAGGCCCTTAGAATAACCCTAAATTAGATTAGGACCCTTAGATTTCGGAGCCTTCCAGAAACCAGCCCTAAGACCAAGCCCAAACCCCAAACTGGTGCACCCAACCACAGAACTCTCTAGAAACTGTGCAGGTTTTCTGGCTCGACACGGGCGCACTTCCCAAGTGCGCCAGTGTAAAAATGTATTGGCGCACTTCACAAGTGCGCCAGTGCATTTATTGTGTTGGCGCACTTCACAAGTGCGCCAGTGCATTCTGGCTAGTGTTCGGGTTTTTCTGCCAAACTTCGTTCGTCCATATCTTCTTCATACAGACTCCGATTTTCGAAAACTCAGACTCTATTTCGCGTATTTTTCCGAGGCGAACGCAATGGCATAGCCCGTTTCCCTTGATTCAGATTATAGAATTAAATTCTGCCTCAATTTATGTTATAACAGGTTATTGAAAATACGGGTTGTTACATTCTCCCCTCCTTAAGGGATTTCGTCCCCGAAATCTTCAAGTTAGGAAGAACGTATCCTACCATCCAACATCCATCTACTCAAAACATCATCCACGAGCAATCATTGTCCTTACAAGATTCTAAATGCTGGATGAACATATGCAAAGGTGTGTGTATATGTACTTATCTAATGCGAATATCATCAATGCAAATTATGTTAGTGAAATGAATCCATATGTATGCAATTCCTAACATAATGTATAACATCTATATGTGTGCACATAACATACACCCATATGCAACATCCATGTGATAACACAAAAATTTCCATCCATGAATAAGCGTAAACACTCATGCATATGCAATATGAGGAGTGTGTGAGCCGATCTAGTGCCTAATGTGTATAATGCATCCACGAGTAACCACTTGCAAACACTTGCAACCACTTGCAACCATCAAGCATAACATGTTTCAAACACATGTTTCATCCAAAGGGTTTCTACCTAAGGTTCTCATGACAAGATTAACACGATAAACTAGATAATCCAGACAAACATGGATAGCAAAAGATATGCTACAAAGGGATCGGGAAGATAAGCAGGATATACTCTTTTCGGATTACAAGAAGTCCTTTCCTAACCCAACCCATATTCCATAAAAGCCCAAAAGGTTTAGTCAACCTAACGGACCCCTTCAAACCTTGACATGTATTACTAACCGATGAGTCATACCCCCTTATGGAGTTTACAACAGAAACGGGATCGAGAATGGGACCGAGAGGATATACGTATAAAGATAATATGCGAGTAAGTTCCACAGGAAAACAAGGATCAAGGATATGCTCTTAAAAAGAGATATGATGCGCGTATCCAGCCTTCAATCTTCTAAGTCACGTTTCCTTGAGTTTAACTCCACTGTGCTTTGACTGTCTTTTACTTCATGATTTCTTAGCTTCTTAACTCTTATTTCCAAATATGAGTTGGAACCTATTTCATTGTCGCCTCTCGTCTTCCTCTTTCACTTACTCTTCTATCATTCTTGGCTTAAACATAACTATGACATCATGGTTTCATGCAAGCTCTCCAAAACTCACTAGTGAATCCTGGATCTCGTTTACTTACCATAAAGTATTCCATGCAGTAGAACTTTTCTCGAAAATACCAATCCATGTTGCCAATGAACCATCCGCCTGCGAATGATAGGCCGTACTTAGATTCAGTTGCTTGCCCATGACTTCCCGTAGACTATCTCAAAACTTGACTGGTGAAGATTGAGTCATGGTTACTAACTATACTTTAGGGAACCTCGTGCAACTACTTTATTTCTTGAAAGTAAACTGTCGCTAGCTATGATGCAGTCCTTTCGCTCTTTACCGGAGTGAAATGAGCGCTCTTCGTGAGTCTACCTACTATGACCCACATGCTCGTATTCTCTTTCCTTGACCTAGGCAGTCCATCCATGAAATCCTTCGTGATGCTTTTCCCTCTTCTATTGCGGGGACCTCCAATGGATATAGTAGCCCACCGGGCCTCTATAACTCGGCCTTAATCTGTTGGTACCACATGCACCTTGGGACAAACTTGGCCACTTCCCTGTGTGATGTGCATCTTCAAGAGCCTTCTTTCTCTCATTGCGTCCTAGCTATCCCTTGTCATCTATAGCGAGGTGTCTTAACATCTCGCCTCGAATCAACTTGTCCATGATCTCGACTAACTGCGGGTCCTCTTTCTGTGAAGTCCCTACTTGATCCAGAAGGGTAGGTCTAAGCTCAAGGGACGCTATCTAACTAACTAATTAAACTGAGAGAACTTCTAACTTCAATTGTCCTCGTCGGAGCTTTCCGGTCTTGAACCGTGACCATTTTAGCGGGATCCACCGCTAAGCCTTGCTTAGAAACTATGTGCCCAAGAAATCTAACTCCTTTTTCTCCAAAATGACATTTGGAGGACTTGGCTTTCAACTGATGCGCTACGAGCGTATCCATCACCTCCACGAGATGCCTTGCATGCTCTTCCTTATCCTTAGAGAAGATCAGAATATCATCTCCGAAGACCACGACAAACTTGTTCAAGAACTCCCTGAACATCCTACTCATCAAGTCCACGAAATATGTGGGTGCATTAGTCAAACCGAATGGCATGACCAGCCATTCTAAGAATCTATCTGGAGTTCTGAACGCAGCTTTGTCTATACTATCCTCAGCTACTCTGAGCTGATGGAATCCAGTAGCAAGATCAAGAGAGAACAGATGTTCCTACAAGCTGATCAAACAGATCATCGATCCTTGGCAATGGTTGTCTATTCTTCTTGTTCAACTCACGATAATCAACATACGGGCGAAGCGAACTGTCCACATTAGTAGCGAATACTATTAGAGCACCTTCCTTGGAAATGCTTCATCGAATGGAGTTCTTCTCAAGCAACTCCTTCACTTGCTTACTTAGCTCCCGTCTCACGGGACCATGTGCCTTACCGGCCACATAACTGGCTTGGCATTATCAACCAGATAAATGCGGAAATCTATTTCTCGTTTAGGGGTAACCCCCTTCACTTCACCCAAGATATCAGGATATTCTTGGACCACCCTCACCGATTGCAAACTATCGATAGACGAGTCGAGGGATTTAAGATAACACAACATGACGAGACTCATGGGGTTACTAGAAATTCCTAGGGTATTACCGGGGCGAGTCATGAGCCTCACAACCCTATGCTCAAAAATCAAGAATGGCTCCAAAACTGGACAACCAATCCATGGTAAAAATCAACTCATACCCCATGAAACCGAGAATACAAGCATTACACGAGAACTCTACCCTAGAGATAGAGTTTTTCAAATCCACGTAGATAATAGACAAGTGGGCGAAAACCCCAATTGGATTTGAAACACACGCGGGATCACATACTAGACTAGTACTCAGGTGCAAACTTTCAACTAGATCAGATGAAATAAGCTATGCGATGCACCAAAATTAAACAAGGTACGAACAGGAAAATCAGAAATGTATACAAGGCTTTCAACAGAAATACTACCTCGATCAGGAACTGGAGTAGCATTGAGAGCATGAACTTGCCCTCTCGAAGGTCTAGCACGCTAAGTCTGACCCTGGCCTTGCCTTTGCTTCTTCGGGCAATCCTTACTGAAATGTCCAGTCTCACCGCAGAAAAAGCATTCACCATTATTCCTTTTTCTCTTCCGGCAATCCTTACTAAGATGCCCAACTGAACCGCAATAATGACACTTCCTCTTGTTGTTCTTGCCCTTGTTCTTATTGCCTTGACTGCTCTGACCGCTTGGATTACCCTGATTTCCTTTCCACTGGGAATCAGTCTTCTTGGCTTGAGTATCCTTCATCTTGATCTCCTCCTTGTCACCCCTACTCTCTTCATCAAGTAGGGCCATATTCACCAAACTCTCAAAAGTTGCCCCCAAGGGTATATGAGTCATGGCCAAACCATGTAATTGCTCGTTTAATCCTAGAGCAAAGTATAGGGCCTTCTTCTGAGCTGTGTTAACTAAGTCTAAACCGACCTGAGCCAGTTGATTAAACTGATTTATGTATTCCCTAATAGTCATGTCCCCTTGCTTCAGTGATAGGAACCTTAGTCCAAACTTTCCCCGAAAGTCTTCCCAAGTCTCAATTGGCGTAGTAACGGTGGTGACCACCCACCAATGTGCAGCTTCTTCCTTTAACAACCACACTGCTAATAAAACCTTCCTACGGTCATCTATATTAAAGAAGGTAAAAAGATCTTCGATTTCTTTCAACCAATTCCTTGCCTCCACATAAGTCTCGATTCCAAAGAAATTCTTGCAACCCATCGCCTTAAAATCTTGGCAAATCTCTGCGAAGTCAGTTTGAGGATGCTGAGGGGAAGGAGGAAGAGGAACCTCAGCGACAGGAGGAAGAGGAACATCAACTACCGGAGGAGGAGTAATATTTGCGGGGCCGGCTTCGGTCGCCCTAGCCTCCAAAAGTCTCCTATACCAAACAGGTACGTGTACTCCCTCCGGAATGGCAAAGTTATCGGCCATACTGAAAACGAAGAAAAAGATAGATTCAGAATGGAGAAAAAAACGAAGGAATTTTGCTAATGGCTTTTTGGGGAATAGCCTTTAAAATAAACTAGACTTTTCTTTGGAAAATACTTTATACTTGATTTTGAAAATAGTTTTCCAAAAAAAGTTTTAGAAACCTTTTTGTTCCTTCTCGTAAACCATATGCTCTGATACCAAATGTAACACCCCACCTCCGCCAGGGTGGCTCTTGCAAGCAACTCTGACTTTGGTGGGGCGTTTTAAAACAAGGTAAACATGCATAATGATATATCAAGGCAGAACAAGAACATATGTATATATGTAAACAGAGTAAATAACATAGATAAAACAACGGAAGATTTAAACCATTTCAAAACAAGTCTGGTACAACATAATATCAATTTTCCCAATAAACAAGTCTAGATAAAACAACATCATCTGAAAACAGAAATACATAAAGTACTATCCCCAAAATGAAGTTATAAACCATAGCTAGCTCAATGTCCAAACCGTACATGAGCAAATCCAGTAAGCAAGCTGTAAAGATCCAAGCTAAGCTCCAATGTTCCCACCCTGAGAACCTGAGGGGGGGGGGGAAATGGAAGAAAAGAGGCGAAAGAAAACAGGTCAGTCAAAAAGACTGAGTAAGCCCTACTACAATCAATGTAAACTGATAAAGTTAACTGGTATGGGCAGCAAGGGATGAACATAAGGATAACAACATACTAGCATGATGATTAACTATCAAGGTAGATAAAGGTGTCATCGCATAATCAGGATTAAGGTTTTGCACCACAGGTGTACTAGTAAACTAACATAACAGGTATTGATCCCTCAGCCCAAACTTTGGCCCAATAACATGAGGTGACCTTAATACAAGGTCCAGCCCAACGGTCTAGTCGATCGGCTCCCTATAAACCTAACACGTCAAGTGTCGGTGTCCATACGGCCCACATATGGTTGTAGTCAGACTGTGCTGGGTCCACCTTCGGGTGTATCAAGCCCTCGGGTGTCAACCCCAGACACCTAAGCAATAATGCACAGTCTAAACCTACTGGTACCCGTGCCTCGAGTTTGTCCAACAACGGACTACGTGCACGTCCGTAGCCCGCCTGGACCCGCACCGCTGTACCACTCAGCCGTCGCTTTGGTTGCTTACATCAGTCCAGTAATCGTGCCCCGCCCTAGCCTAGCCTCTAGGGTTGTGAATGATACCAAACTGGGATTACTGCTGGAACAGACCACGTTGCTAGGGTTTTCTAAGAGGGTTAAGTGTGGTTTAACTCCTCACTAATCATGGGTTAAATTAGTTAAGTGTAATCAACAGTTCACCACTTAACCCCATTTAATCCCTCGTATCCCCAAAATTGGTTAAGTATTCAAGCGGTCCATGACTTAACCCTACCATGTGGCATTAATTAATTTAATGCACCCAACCTCTCACATTAGACCTTGTTGTGGTTACTAGTTAGGCCGGGCGGGTCCGGGTAGGTTTACACCACAACTTAGTCTAACCTCGGGTTTCACGTGCAACATGACCAACTTCTCACATTGGGTCTTATTGTTTGTAGCAACTAGTTAAGCCGGTCGGTTCCGGGTAGGTTTACGCTACAAACTCAACCCAACCTCGAGTTGGTCACACTTATCTTTTCTAAGTGTCATGTCCACCATGTTTCCAAAACACATTACAAGCTTTTCAAGCAATTGGGTAGACCTAACTTAATAGGTAAATTCCCAATGGGTAGACCTAACTTAATAGGTAAATTCCCAAGCTTACGTTTTTATGTCTTTTAAGTTTACCCAACCCCAAACGCAATCCCATCGCTTACATATCGCAATAGCGCATAAAGGATAGAAAGAGGGAACTTTGCATAATCATGACATAAAAGTGTTGAAGCCACAAGTTCAACATGGTGGCATATGAGACAAAGATGTGATCATAAACTTGCATATCTTGTTATCAACTTGCAAAATATAAGCATGCATAACATCATTTTAACTTGCATAGTGTTCATATGCATACATAACATGGTTTCAACTTGCATAAAGTTCATATGCATGCATAACATCATTTTAACTTGCATAGTGTTCATATGCATACATAACATGATAGCATGAACAAAATGTTCAACCCAAACTTGCATAACATACTTGCATACCATAACATGACATACTTGCCTATAAACTTGCATATTACAACATGATAAACTTGCATATCAACTTACATAACATATGACAACTTGCATATCAAACTTGCATACAAAACTTGCATAACATATGACAACTTGCATATCATACTTGCATAATAAAACTTGCATGACATATGGCAACTTGCATATCATACTTGCATAATAAAACTTGCATGACATATGGCAACTTGCATATCATACTTGCATACTAAAACTTGCATAACATATGATAGAAAACTTGCATATCATACATTTAACTTTAAATTCAAGTATGAAAGGAATAGGGCTTACAATGCTTATGCGGACTCAAATGAGTTTAGCAAATGTAAGAAACCCCTTATGCAACTAATTAAACCCCAAAAATGCAAGCAAACTTGATCAAGACTCCTTCTTTATGATGCCAATAGAGAAACAAGGCTTTAATGCAAGCTAAAGAGGATCATACAAGCCTAAATACACTTGTATGCATGGAAATCTCTTAAAATTTTGATTTAGGAATTTATGAAGAGAGTGGAGGCCATGAGAGGTTTGATTTTGACATAGTTTAGTTGCTAGAATGAATAATGAATGATTTAGGGTAGGTTAGGGTCTTATTTATAGATTAGGCTAGTGTTTTAGGACCTTAGATTAACCCTAAATTAGATTAGGACCCTTAGATTTCGGAGCCTTCCAGAAACCAGCTCTAAGACCAAGCCCAAACCCCAAACTGGTGCACCCAACCACAGAACTCTCTAGAAACTGTGCAGGTTTTCTAGCTCGACACGGGCGCACTTCCCAAGTGCGCCAGTGTAAATATGTATTGGCGCACTTCACAAGTGCGCCAGTGCATTTATTGTGTTGGCGCACTTCACAAGTGCGCCAGTGCATTCTGGCTAGTGTTCGGGTTTTTCTGCCAAACTTCGTTCGTCCATATCTTCTTCATACGGACTCCGATTTTTGAAAACTCAGACTCTATTTCGCGTATTTTTCCGAGACGAACGCAATGGCATAGCCCGTTTCCCTTGATTCAGATTATAGAATTAAATTCTGCCTCAATTTATGTTATAACAGGTTATTGAAAATACGGGTTGTTACACAGCTACAGTGCGGAAGGTTCTGGTCGATAATGGAAGCTCGGTGAATATTTTATTTAAACAAGCCTATGACCAAATGAAGCTTGAGTTGAAAGACTTAGAGCCTTGTACTGGCCAGATACGCAGTTTCAATGGAGCATCCACTGAACCAGTCGGCTAGGTTAAGCTATCTAAAGAATTGGGAGATGGAGATCACCAAAGAGTTAGAATTCTGCTGTTTGTTGTAGTGAACATCATCTCCCAGTATAATGCATTTCTGGGGCGACCGGCCTTGGCTGAGTTCAAGGCATGTATTTCTCCCTGATCTTTGCTTTTGAAATTCCCAAATGATGGTGGAATCGGGAAAGTGCGAGGAGATCAGGTAAAGGACGAGCCTGCTACTTGGCAGAATGGAAAGAGCTATAAAGAAAAAGTAGCAAAGAATCTGAAGAATCCTCTCCCTTGTGGAAGGGAAAGAAGTATAGCAACTACGGAAAACATCCGGGTCGGGACCGTCCATTTGTGAAGTCGAGGATATCGACGCAAGAGAGGACGAGTAACCGAGATGTAGGAAGGCAGCCCCAAATGAGGCTACAGTAGAGATTTCGATCGATAGAGACGACCCCACTAGGATTCTGAAGACCTGGTCTCATCTTGATCCCCTCCGGACAAGGTAATTGACTGAATTTCTCCATGCAAAACTTGACGTGTTTACATGGACCCACACTGACATGTGTGGAACCTCTCCCTGCATCATAACTCACTCCCTCAGCATTAATCCGAAGTACACCACTATAAAGAAGAAGAGACGAATGCTCGGCCTCGAAAGGTCTGCGGGCCAGAAAGAGGAAGTTGGAAACCTACAAGCCAATGGGTTTATCCGAGACTCGACCTATCCTGACTGGATAGCCAACCCGGTGCTTGTGAAAAAGGCTAATGGAAAGTGGCGGACTTGCATCGATTTTTCTGACTTAAACAAAGTTCCATAAGGACAACTTCCTGTTACCTAGGATTGATCAGTTAATCGACTCAACTGCAGGTCATGAACTCCTCTCATTTATGGATGCTTACTCGGGGTATGACCAAATTGCTATGCACATCCCAGACCAAGAGCTCACTAGTTTCATAACAGACCTTGGACTATACTGCTATGTAGTCATGTCGTTCGGCTTGAAGAATGCTGGGGCCACGTACCAGCGTTTGGTTAACCGGATGTTCCATGATCAGGTAGGAAAGACGATGAAGGTATACGTGGATGACATGCTGGTAAAGTTGAGACAATCATCCGATAATGTAAACGACCTATTAGAGATGTTTGGCACTCCCCGGAGGTATGGGATGAAATTAAATCCCTTGAAGTGTTATTTTGGGGTAGCATCAGGCAAGTTTCTGGGTTTCATAGTTAGTTCTCGAGGGATCGAAGTCAATCCCGACCAGATTTTGGCCATTAAAAGAATTCAGGAACTTAGAAGAATCAAGGATTTTCAGAGCCTGGAAGACAAGGTCGCAACGATGGGCCGATTTATTTCCAAGGTGACAGATAAATGCCTACCTTTCTTTGAATTGATTAAAAGAGGAAAATGGAACTTCACTTTGACACCTGATTGTGGCGAAGCCTTCCAAAACTTGCTCGATCATTTGGAGAAACCCCCCATCTTATCCAAATAAATCGATCACTAAGATCTGTTTGTATATTTAGCAGTATATACACACGCGATCAGCTTGGTCCTAATTCGTGAAGAGGACCCGGTGCAACGACCATTTTATTATGTAAGCAAGAAATTGACAGGGGTCGAACACAACTATCTGAAGATCGAGAAACTCGGATATAGTTTATTGATTGCGTCAAGAAAGCTTCGGCACTACTTCCAAGCTCTTCCCACTAAAATATTCACCGACCAGCCTCTTCGGCAAGTTTTGCAGCGGCCCGAGGCGAGTGGAAGACTGCTTAAATGGAACATTGAGTTGAGCCAATTCGACTTAACTTATGTTCCGCAGAATTCCATCCGGTGGCAATCCCTAGCCAACTTTATAGTAGAATTTACAACTCCAAAAGATGAAAACTTAGAGGATAGTACCGAACCCCTGGAAATCGAATCAAAGTCAGACACTTGGAACTGTACACTGATGGAGCTCGGAATGACCAACGCTCGAGCGCTGGCATAGTGTTTTTATCTTCCAAGGGGCGATCGATTTATTATGCCATAAGGCTAGATTTTTTGGCAGCAAACAATGACTACGAGTATGAGGCCCTTACTGCTGGGCTCAAACTTGCGAAAGACCTAAGAATAGCATCACTGGAATTTTTTTGTGATTCACAACTTGTTGTGTTCCAGGTTCGGAAAGAATATCAAACCAAAGGAGCTCGACTGACCTCCTATCTTAAATAGGTCGAGAAATTGTTATATAACTTCGACCAATATAGCATCTTCCACATTCCCAAGGAAGAAAATAAAAAAGTGGATAAGTTGGCAAAGCTCGCTAGTTCAGATAACTCGAGCGAAACGGAGTTGGTTCTATAGAGACTCTGGCATTCCAAGCATCGAACAGATGAAGACCGACCAAGTTGAAGCCGAGCCTGAAAGGGAATCCTGGTTGACTCCCATCGAGAATTTCCTCCCACACGACACACTTTCCAAAAAAAAAGAAATGAAACACAAACTGCCGTACGGCAGGCAACTAGGTATGTTATCCAGCAAGACCAGCTCTACAAACGGGGTTTTTCCGTGCCCACGTTACGGTGTGTGGCCCATGATGATATTAAAAGAATACTGAAAGAAGAACATGAAGGGGAATGCGGTGCGCAAACCGAGGGGTAAACTTTGGCCAAGAAAGTACTGTGGTATGAGTACTTCTGGCTGACTCTCATCAAGGAGGTAGCCAGTTATTCTAAACAATGTGATAAGTGCCAGAGGTTTGCACAGATTCCATGAGCCCTACCAACTAGGATCAACAAAATGGTCAGTCCTTGGCCATTCTCCATGTGGGAGATAGACATCATTTGAACACTGCCCATTTCGAAAGGGGGGGGGGCAAAGTAGGCGATCGTGGTAATGGATTATTTTACAAAGTGGGTAGAAGCCGAACAGATGACCATGATCACAACAAAGCGAGTCATTAACTTCATTGTTAGGAATATCATATGTCGATATGGGTACCCTGGACTATTATTACGGATAATGGGACTCAGTTCGATAGCTGGGAATTCAGAGATTTTTGTGAAAAATATAGCATCGAGAAGAAATACATTGCGGTCGCTCATCTACAGTCTATTGGACAAGTCGAAGCGGTTAATAAAATCATCAAATCCATCCTGAAAAAAATACTGGAACGAGCTAAAAGTTAATGGGTCGATGAGCTTTCTCTAACTCTTTGGGCATATCGGACCACCCATAAGACCGCTACAGGGCACACTCCTTTCGCTTTGTCTTACGGATCTGAAGTTGTCATTCCCATCGGACTTGAAGTTCCTTCCCACAGAACCACATACTATGATCCATTATCGAACAAAGCCCTTCTACTGCAATCTCTGGATATGATTAACGAAAAAATAGATGAGGCAAACCTCAGCGCCGAAGCTCACCGACGGAGAGTTGCTCGATATTACAACAAGAAGATTCGACACAAAACCTTTGATGTTGGTGATCTTGTCCTAAAGCGGATTTTCTCGACTCCTGTCGCAACAATCCGCATTTTTAAGTATCGGAAGATCGTAAAATATTTTTATTTTATTCCCTGAGGGTTGGATCATTGTCATATTTTAATATGTTACTTATGGGGATGTTAGACCAAAAAGTGGTTCTAACACCCAGATTGACTAAAAGCAGAATGAAATAAGATCAAAATTAAAATGGAGACACAGAATTTATAGTGGTTCGGCGAAGAAAAGTCTACGTCCACTTGTCAATCACTATTCTCGATGATATAGTTGCAATTACAATGAGATATTCACTCAATTTCACTCACAACTCACATACATTCACTCAATTGTCTCAAAACAAATGTTGAAAGACGATTTGGATTATCCGGGAGTGCTGGAATTCGGTTTATGAAAGTGGTTGAACTCTCAAAGTGCCAAAAAGAAGATCCTTTTCATTGTCTCTAGACAGGGTATTTATAGGTGAAAATTTGCTCAGAACCCGATTTGGATCGGAGCCACGTGTCTTTCATCCCATCATCCTCGGGTTCGGATGGATTTCAGTGTTGACAGCGCATCAGAGCAGTGGACGTTGTGGGAAGGAACTGGTCATACCCGCTCCGCATAACCAGGCGATCATGGGGGAGAGTGATGTGGAATATGGGTTCGGATTGGAGAAGCATGCGGTGGGGGTTCGGATCGGAGTATCCGATCCGATCCGGATTAACCCAAGACTAAGTCTTCATCCACTTTTGCTCCGTTCCGATCTGTCTCTGTAGCAGGTAGCCCTCCGCTCCAACTAGCAGTAGGTTGCTCTCCGATCCGAACAGCAGTGCCTCTCTGATTCCAACAATAACAGCTCACCGATCCGAACAGCAACACTTCTCCGATCCGAACCACTACATTTCTCCGATCCGACCCGCTATAATGCTTTCCAAGTTTTTCAACGTTTCACATCTCGACTTTGTGTTGCCCAGTTCACAAAGTGGGCTAACATTTTGCCCCCTCAAAGGATGTTCCTGTTGGAAACGGAGCATGCTTTGATTATCACTGCATATCGCCTGCTAGGTAATTTTTCCTTTGACTTTTCTCGTGCTTTCATCCTCTTCTTTAAATTTTAAATTTATTCATATGCTGAGTTACAGAATTCTGTTCGGTTCGGATTCCGATCCGAACGGACCCCCTCTTCTTTCTATTTTTCATTGGACTACTGGGCCAAGCTTTGCTACTGGACTGTCGATCCGGTCCGAACGGGGAGACGAATAGTCACCCTGCTTCTCTATATAAACTGGGTCTTCATCTTCCTCTCATTTCCTTTTATCGTTTTACCCTTTCTGCTTCGGAATTCCAGAATTTAGAGAAAAAGAAATAAGAACTTTTCACCATTCTCGTGCGAATTTCAATTTACATACTCTGGTAGGTTTGAATCCTTGATTGATTTCGTGATAACAAGTTTTAATTGAAACTAATGGTCAATTCGACCGATCTGGACATGGTTTCCACGCCGCAGTCTCCTCTTCCTTCGTTATCGTCGTTGGTGGCCTCGCTGCTACTTCGAGGCGTTGGAAGAGGGAGTTATGGTATGAGGCAAAAAAGGAGGAAGAAGAAGATGGCAGGGAGTCGGTTCGGGCGGTGGAATATGGAAGGTGGAAAAAGGGGAAAAGAAAAGAAGTTCAGGAAGTCGGATCGGGTCGGGGCAAGTAGAGAAAGGGAAAAAGAAAAGAAGTCCAGAAGATCGGATCGGGTCGGAGCAAGTAGTTAAAAAAAAGGGGGGAAGGGAGCTCACCTAACCGGATCGGAACGGACTGTAAGATAAAGGAAGAGAAGCATGACTACGTGATCCGATCCGAACCGTTAGGGGAATCTACCTCCGAGCCGATCCGATTTTGATTTCTGAGTTTCAAAGTTTATCCGAGCCCAAGACGAGGCCATGCCCCCGATCCGATCCCAATGAATGCGACCGAACCGAAGGGCAGTCCATCTTAATGCATAAAAACTTGTTTGACTGACCCAATCAACTTTTGGCATAATCTTCAACTTAATGGACAGTTAGGATAGTGCCTTGCGAACGTAACTGGACATCAAGAACTACTTCAATCCTTTATACTTTGCCAAAATTTTGCGTCGCACTTTTAAACATTTACTTTACACTTTCCGCATACACTGTTTACACTTT
This sequence comes from Allium sativum, assembly GCA_030737875.1. Classification (NCBI taxonomy): domain Eukaryota; kingdom Viridiplantae; phylum Streptophyta; class Magnoliopsida; order Asparagales; family Amaryllidaceae; genus Allium; species Allium sativum. The sequence goes on from CM060910.1 coordinate 396,678,022, forward strand.
AGTTTGCACACATGCACGGGGGGATACGGGCTAACTTACTCTAATTTGTGCTATTGCTTCTTCAATAGTTTTATGACCATGAGACCCAGACGCTCTTCTAGGCTAGCTGAGAAGATAGAGGCCCCGGAGACCTCCAACAAAGTTACTCTCGAGGACATATCTTCTCCTTCGGATCCAGAATGGAATGATGAGGGTTCAGACTACAAGGTTGGAAATCGTGAAAGCGACAATGTGTCTTCGGAGGGTGGAGTTTCTCTAGGTTTTGAAGAGGAAGGAGGGATTGGTGACGACCGGGCTCCAGATGAGTTTGAATCGGCTGTCATATTGGAATCACCCCAAGATTCTGTTGAATCAACAATCGACAACGACAGACTTATCCGAATTTGTTTAAAATACGGAATACTAAAAAGGGACACCCTAGTGCCTTCGAGAACTGACCGTCCCCACAACCCTCTAGAAGGGTATATGGCAATTACTCGGTTGATGTGCATGGTCGGTGCTATCCCTCCATTTTCTCCCTTCATCGTTGATTTTCTAAGACAAATGCGGATTGCCCCCATGCAGCTGCATCCCAATTCTTATGCTTACTTACACACCTTATATATAGCATACCGTGAGATCTTAGGCATAGAGCTCACTTTCGATGACGTTCATTTCTTCTACAACTTCAAGCATCGGACTCGAGAGACTCCTTCTTTCTGCTATTTTGAGTTTGTCCCTAAGAGGAAGATAATTTCAGCGCCATTCAGTAGCAAAGCTGGAGATTCCAGGTTGGAATGGTTTTATGTGAAGCGACAGCCTGGGTGTGCCAGGAGGTGGACGAAATCAAGTAAAGCACTGATTTTCTAAATCTCGGCTCTATACATTCAAGTCATCGCCTTAACTCGTTTTTCTTTTTGTTTGCAGTCGACAACCCAAAACAAATATCAGACCAGGTATTCTTTGACCGGATGCACCAGCTCCTTAATGGCGATCAGAAGTTCTTGACTATTGATGAAGTCCTTAAGGACGAGTATCTTCATTTTCATGGGTTGCTATCTGTTACTCGTAGCATTGGTCACGGGACGGCTCCATACATATATATTCCTCTAGTGGATGTAGTCCCAGAGACAGGGGAAGGTTCGGGAGCTCCTACAGTGCCTCTTCAAACTTCACCCTCTCCATCTTCTACTCAAGATGATGACTTGGCTAACTTGGCCGAAAAGCATCGCGAAGGGTATACTGTTCCTGAGGATGCCATTTCTCCAGAAAGGTCAACGTCTTCCAAAGAGCCGCCAACTGATGCTTCCGAGGGAGATGTCCCTAGTACTGATGACCCATTATTTCAGGGTTTGGGGGATCTCCCCTTACCTGAAACTATATATACCTCAGAGGATTTTAGGAAGGATCCTTTAGTTTTCACCTCTTATGAAGAGACCACTCCTGCTAAGGCCAAAGAGCCCGCCCGTACTAGTCTAGCTTCGGACTCGGGTTTGTCGGGGGGAAAAACACCACTTAGGACACATTATACACAAAAACATTACCACTCATTGCATCTTTCTCTTTGTGAAAATATTGATCCTGAATTTCATTTGTCTTATTGTGCAGGCACGATGTCTCGATCTTACTATGATATCAGAAAACTCCGCCGCAGCATGTCTAATCCACCTTATGATACTGAGTATGATCGCCGCGACGATCGCAGTAGGGAGGAGAGAAGGCCTTATGAACCCTATCGCTCTCGAACTTCGCGTTCTCTCTCTCCTGTTCGGACGGACCCAGAAAGACATAAAGGTTATCAAGGTCGTCGGGAAGAGGACAGGCCGCAACCGAAAGACTCCACCTCTTCCCAAGAAAAGCGCAGCAGGGAGAGAAGTCCGCCAAAAGATACCGAGTCGCGAAGTAAACGCAAAGTCTCTGCTAAACGGCCTAGAATAGATAAAGAGACTATTGAATCCTCCACGCACAAGGATACTGAGTTGACGATCCCCGCCCCTCCACCACTAGATGCTAAAACTGCAATCAAGCGGGCGTATTTGGAGGAGCAATTTCCCGAACATTACTTCGAGAACTTGACTTTTTTACCTGCCCTCGAGCCTATTTCTTCCAGGTGGGAAGATGAGGCCAAAGCAAAGATAGATGCGGTCGAAAAACAGTATTCTGAAATGTTCAAATATTCACGCAACCTTTCCAGAATCATTCGTACTCTAATCACGAATGCTGATTCGATGCAAAAAAACGCGGAAGAAGATGCAAAGGCCTTAAAGAATCTAGGAAAAGATTTGGAGGACACACAAGCCTAGCTTGCTGTTGCTCAAAGGGACGCTACTAGCTTCAAACAACAATTTGAAGATATGCAAAAACGTTATCATGATTTGCTTGAATCTCACACTCAAGAGAGTTCTGAGTTAAAAAAGCAAGCTGAAGATGCTAAGTCAGATGCCGCTAAAACGCGCCTTGCTTACACTGACCTTGAACGGAAAAATGCCGAGTTAGCAAAGAGGAATGCTGAGCTAGAAAAGAAAAATGCTGAATTGGCTTCTAAGCTAATGGAGGCGGAGAACAGAGCTGCCCTGGCGAAGGGTAACGTCGAATGTGCTATCAAATCCGCTGAGGAGGCCTGCAAACAATTGTCAGAGGCGGAGGCAGAGATTCAGGGTTTCGGCGAATTAATGATTGAATTCTTTGCACATATCATCCGTCGCCGGAACATTTCTTGGATTGAGGATTATCCATCTACTCTAGTCCAAGTATGGAGTCAGATCGTTGAGTGGGAGAAAGAGGAGCTCAAGGTTGATTCCATTGATGAGGACAAGCTGATGGAGAAATATTTAAGGGATGACGAGCCAGAACGCCTAGCTGAAGGGCGCCGCCTCATTGCTGATGCTATGGAAGAAGAGAGGCGGAGGACTAAGCAGAAGAACATTCCCTAGGCTGGTTCCTCTTCTACTGCCCCCGCAACTTCTGAAGTAGAGGGGTATGATCCTGAAAACCCGGGAATCCCTCGAACAACTCTGCTATCCCCTATTCCCGAAACAGCATCGGAGACAGCAGTTACCCCTGCCGAGAAGTCTTCGGAAGGTATCTCTACATTTTCTCCTCAATTCGTCAGGGCCATCTCTACCTTTCGCCACGTGACTGAGCAATCGATAAAAAACCCATCATTTTCTCCTGAGTTGATAACTGTTGCTTCTCATTCTGTAGGTATTGAGCCATCCGGAAAGATAGATGTGACTCAAGGAACCGCCTCTGGGGCGGAGCCTATAGAGAAGGCAAAAGGGGGAAAGGACAAGGCTGCTCCTATAGATTTGGGAGAAGGAAGCGAGCCGTCTAAGGCTGACACTCCTCGTGATGAAGAAATGATAGCCGCCTTAAAGGATGATTGCGGCGACGGAGGACATGAGGAAGATCCAGAGGTGGCAATAATCGGGGAGTCGAAAAGTGCAGATGATGTTACTTTGGCTGCAATGAAAGCTGATCAAGATAAACGCTTGCAGTTAAAAGCTGAAGACTTAGACCCTGAAATCCTCAAGCCTCTCGCAGTTGTGGATGCGGGATCAAGGTTAGTTGTTAAGCTTTCAACTAGATCTATTACAGAGGAACTCGCTAAAAAGTCTTCTCTTGATTCCAGCGCTCCGCCCTCCAGGAAGAAGTCAACCGATTCCAGCGCCGCATCTTCAGGAAAGAGAAAATCAAAGCGCATCTTGACGGAGGCCGAGAAAGAGGCGAAGGATGCGGAGAAAGCCGCCAAGAAGTCCAAGCCTCACTCGAAGTCTAAATAGTGGGCTGTCTTGCGTTGTTTTAGCATTTGGTGGACCAACAATTGCTGCTATAAGGGTGGCTCTTGCACCTTCTTTTTGGCTATTTTCCTGTACAAATTCATTCATTTGTAAATAAAAAATAATTCATTTTCCGCAATGTCTATTAGTCATTAGTTCTGCACTTATGTAAGAATGCATGTCTTACTATAGTTATGTAATGAAGTTATGGTGGGAGGAAATATGTGTATACATATATGCCCCCAGTCAATTTCAAAAAACTATTCGAGACTTAATCAAGTAGTCTGAATGTCCCCGATTTTCTGACGGGATCGCATTTTCTGTGTCGTCAATGCCTGTCGTTTTTTCTGGCATTTTTTTATACTCTCCTGTCTTATACTCAGGTTAGAGTTCTTACTGAGGCGGTCTCTTATCTGGGTGCACCTTCACACCTCAGAGGACGTCGTCTTCCCATCCTTTTATACTCTCTCTCAATTCTCGAGAGTTAGAGTTAAGAATGTCGTTTTCCCATTCTTTTATGTCTTATCGCACAAATAGTCGTTGTGCTTTTTCTTACGTTTAAACTGTTTTCAACCTTTCAGGTTTTAAATCATCTTATATTCCATAATCACAACAGAATAGTCGATGAATGTATATATATAATGCATGAAAGTAAATAACACACGATATTTTTATAGTGGTTCGGCTAAGTCGTAGCCTACATCCACTTTATAGTCCTTTATTCATATCATCAGATTTTCCTAAGGCAAGTTGTGCCTTTTTATAGAGTTCATAAGAAAAATAACAAAGAATACAACATTTCTAATCCAAATATCGCATCAACTGTTGGGCATTCCATGCCTTAGGTACTTCTTCGCCATCTACGGTCGTTAACTTGAAGGTTCCTTTTTCAAGTTTCCGTTGGATGACAAAGGGTCCTTCCCATTTTGGACCGAGGTGAGGAAGGGAAGGAAAGATTCTCTTTAGCACCAAATCTCCTGGTTCAAAAGTCCTAAGGCGAACTTTTTTGTTGTAATAGCGTGCCATCTGACGTCGATGTCTTGTCGCGCGCAAATCTGCTTCGTCCCTTTTTTCTTCAATTTCATCAAGAGACTCGAGTAAGAGCGCCCGATTCATCATCGGGTCATAATACGTCACCCGGTGGGAGGGAACTTCAAGCTCTACTGGAATTACTGCTTCTGAACCAAAAGAGAGAGAGAAAGGGGTATGACCAGTAGCTGTCTTAAATGTTGTTCGATATGCCCACAAAGCTAAAGGCAATTCGTCAACCCATTTTGCCTTTGCGCGCTCTAACCGTTTCTTGAGGATGGATTTAATAACTTTGTTTATTGCTTCAACTTGCCCGTTCGACTGCGGATAAGCAACCGCAGTATACCGTTTGTCGATCTTATATTTCTGGCAGAAATTTCTGAATTCAGCACTATCGAACTAGGTTCCGTTGTCAGTTATAATGGTCCTTGGGATCCCGAATCGGCATATAAAATTTCTAACCACAAAACTTATCACCTTCCTCGCCGTAATCTTGGTTAGGGGCTCAGCTTCCACCCACTTCGTAAAATAGTCCACAACAACTATTGCATATTTCGCCCCTCCTTTAGCAATTGGTAGGACTCCGATGATATCAATTCCCCACGTGGCAAAAGGCCAAGGACTCACCATTGATTTGAGTTGAGTCGACGGTGCTCTGGGGATTTTGGCGAATCTCTGGCACTTATCGCAGCGTCGTGAATAATCAGCTACATCTTTAATAATTGTGGGCCAGAAGTATCCATAACGCAATATCTTTTTCGCTAAAGTCTGACCTCCTGTATGATCTCCGCACTCACCTTCGTGTACTTCTCTTAGTACACGTTTGATGTCGTCGTGTGCTATACATCGTAACTGGGGCATAGAAAATCCTTGCCTATAAAGAGTATCATCTTGTAGGACATATCTGGTAGCCTTGCGAACTATAGCCCTTCTCTCACTCTTCTTTGATGGGAGTGTCCCATTCTTAAGGAAATTCTTAATTGGGGTCATCCATGACTCCTTCTCCGGTTCTGCTTCGAAAGCGAACTCAATTTCCATCGACTCAAAGCTTGGCGATTCCAACGTTTCAATTGGAATTATTTCAGTTTCTACCAGATTGTCGGAACTAGCTAGCTTCGCCAGCCTGTCTGCCTTCTGGTTTTCAGCTCTTGGGATATGCGTTATACTGTACCGCTCCAGGTTGCTCAACAGCTTTTCCACTTTCCCGAGGTAGGCGATGAGTCGAGGTCCTCGAGCCACAAATTCCTTTCGCACTTGGCAAACAACGATTTTAGAATCGCAAAATATGTCCAACACTTTTATTCCGAGGTCTTTAGCAAGCTTCAGCCCGGCAATCAGGGCTTCGTATTCAGAGTCATTTTTAGTCGCCGAAAATTCTAATCATAGAGCGTAATATAACGACCGCCCTTCAGGAGTAACTAAGACGATTCCAGCTCCGGACCTTCGGTCGTTTTTGGCTCCATCTGTGTATAGCTTCCATGAATCTATCTTTAACTCATCTTCGGACTTGACCACTCTATCATCGATTACTTCCTCCTCTGGGATAGTGAACTCTGCTATAAAGTCTGCCTGAGCTTGCCCCCTGATCGACCTTCGTGGCTGAAAATTTAAATCAAACTGACTTAATTCAATATTCCATTTGATCAATCGTCCCGATGCTTCGGGTCTCTGCAACACCTGCCTTAAAGGTTGGTCAGTGTATATGGTTATTGGGTGAGCTTGGAAATAGTGACGAAGTTTTCGGGAGGCGATTAGGAGGCTGTAAGCAAGCTTCTCAATCTTTGGGTAGTTGCGTTCTGCCGCTGCCAATTTCTTGCTGACATAATATACTGGCCTTTGCACTTTGTCTTCTTCTCGAACCAAGGCTGTGCTAACAGCGTGAGCCGAGACTGCCAAGTAAACAAATAACTCTTCGTGATCCACTGGCTTTGACAAAATCGGCGGTTTTTCTAGCAATTCCAATAAATTTCGAAAGGCCTCAACACAGTCCGGAGTCCACTCGAAGTTCTTCTTTCCCCTTTTAATCAAATCAAAAAACGGGACGCATTTGTCCGTGACTTTGGAGATAAACCTACTCAAAGCAGCTACTTTCCCCGTAAGACTTTGGACGTCTTTAATTCTCCTCGGCTCTTCAATGTTTCTAATCGCTGCTATTTGGCTGGGATTGATTTCAATTCCTCGGGAGCTCACAATGAAGCCTAGAAATTTTCCCGATGCCACTCCAAATGAACATTTCAAAGGATTCAACTTCATCCGATACTTTCGTAGGATACCAAACATTTCTGCCAAGTCTTGCGTATGGCTGGAGGACTGTTTCATAAAACGTTCGCTCAATTCCCTATAATTCGATATCGAACGAGGGGGAAGTCGGGTAAACCATAGCAACGCCACATCTTCTAAATAGATCGGGTATGCTTTACACTTCATTGCGTCAGGAGCAGCAGCAGCATTCATGAGCCACGAGTATCGCATCGAATGCTGTCCCGGATCGGTTCTCCCATTGTACTTGTCCATCTGCGGCAGGTTAAAACGTCGAGGAAATTGAAAATTGAGGATGTCGTCAGTGAAAGGAGTATGGCTTCGCTCAATGCCATAATCTTCATTGGTATAGTTCCGGCTTTCGGACATAATATGGCGTACCATTGCCTGTACATCAGCGTTAGTTAGGGGCCGTTCAGGCTCCATGGCCCTGTTATTCGGGTTCCTTCTGGGCTCTTGTTCAGGAGATGCCCTTCTTCTTTGAGCTGCTTCTGCTCTGCTGCGTTCCCTACGCCCCCGGTCGATCTCGGGAGGAGGGGGCTGGAGCATCTGCCCCTGAGTGGGATTAGTATGGTTAGGGTCTCTCAAGCTTGGATCATTGGTTCCTAGTGCTCGTGCAATATCCTCGCGGGACCCCAAAGATCCGAACGTCAGTTGCTCCAAATTCTGAGGTCGTTCGAGCGGCCTTCTTTCACGGGGCCGTTCTTCCTCGCAAGAAGAAGACTGATCCATTGGTGTGTCGCGAACCGGGGATGGGGTTCTCTGTCTACGGAGTTCGCTAATTTCCCTGCTCATGAGTCTCATGTTTTCTTGCATCATGAGATTGGTGCGCTCGTGGATTTTCATAGCCTCCCTAGTACTCTCAAGCATGTCAAGTAGGCGTGAGAAATCTCCTTGAGTAATAGGTGCGGATGGATTGACCTGATCATTGACCCTGGTGGCTGGAATCGGAGCATTTGTGGGGGCTCGAGTAGAGGTTCCAACATCACCAAGTGATGGGTCGGTTCGGAGATGGGAAATCGGGTCGGGTCAGAGCTGGGAAGCCTGTTCGGGTCGGAGCTGGAAAGCCAGGTCGGGTCGGTGTAGGGCGAGTGTAACACCCCGCCTCCGCTAGGGTCACTCGCAAAGGAATGCACTAGCTTTAGAGGGGCATTATTGGTAAACATGCACAGAAATATCACAAGACAGAACATATAAAATGGCGGAAGTAAAATCGAACTTTCATAAACATTAATAATTAAGGTCTAAAGCCTTTTACATCAGAGTACATCAAAACCTGTCTTGTAATAATAAAGAAGCATTAAGACTTTTCCATAAATTATTCCCCAAATAAAACAGTAAAGTAGCCATAGCCAAGAAAAGTCCAAGCCATCCATGATGACCTTCAAGCAGAAGAAGTCTGAACTAAACAACAGTATTTCCTCCCTGTAACCTGGGGGGGAAACGGAAGACAAGAAGCGAAAGAAAACGGGGTCAGTCATAAAGACTGGTAAGCCCTATCTACTATCAGCATATAAACTAGTAAAGTTAACTGGCATGAGGAACTGAGATGAACATAAGCATGATAACAAGATAGATAAGCTAAATCAGAATAACAGGATAACTACTGAACTAAGGTATCATGATAAACTACGGTGTCATGATAAATCAAGGTATCATATCGTCAGACTTCTATCAAGTATACTATCCCAAGGTATCTACCCCGTCTAACATTCCACGGTATCTATTCCGTATATTCTTCCTGGTTCTAACATGTATATTTGCTCTGCACCCTCCGTACTAGTATCCCAGCCTTGTTATGTGTTAACCATGAATGTCCCTTACTCAAAATCGTGTAATGGTCCATGTCAACCTAACATATCGCATATATAGGTTACTCAAATCATATGTTTCTTTCCATGTATATAAGTTCAGTCCTTTGCCGTACCTCGTACGGGCTTCCTCATGTCGTATTATCCTTGAAATCGTTTGGACTGTCACCCTTGTTCTAGCTAGGCTCTTCCATATGAATCATCGTTTGAACTACTAGGACTTACGCCACCTAGCACCACTAGGGATTACGCTTGCCTGTTGCACGCTTTCGTATTTTGGTTTGGGTTAAACCATCTAGGCCACTAGGGATTACGCTAACCCTCAACCGCGCCCTTTTTCCCACGCATTCATCGTGAATCGTTTTTCTATAACTGTATGCACATGTATCACATCGTGCCATCCGAGTCCTGTCACAGGGCAAAACAAGAAATACAGGACTCGGTCGGGAGCTTTAGATTTATCTGCCGATGCAGATACTAAGGTCTGCTTTTCTACACGTGGCTATGGTCCCACGAGACCCCTCCCTCAACTAGTGAAAGGCAACACAAGAGAAAATCTTGCATGAGAACTACACTCCGGCCAGCCCACATCCTACGGCCTACCTCACCCATAATTAGATAGCAATTATGGTCTGTTGGGTGTTCCCTGCCTTTCCGTACGTACACGCTTGACTCAAGATGGTAGATGATCGACGAACTTGCTATCTCGGGCACCTTATGTATTCGTCCACTCACTGCTATCCACCCCGGTCTTTAGGTCGCTCGCATAGCAACCAAGGCATATTCTTGGTTCTTCTACCGCAGACCTCAACCTCTCGTGAGCCTAGTATAATGACCTGGCAGCTCACAGAGGGATCTCAAGAATATCCTCACGTTCCCCGAAGCCGCTGCTTCGTTACCCAGTTCGTTGGAGCCTTTATCTAAATCAGATAGCCTGCTCCTACACGCATACTTAAACGTTGACCTAACGTATCGGGTTACTAATCTATCTAAGAAATGGTCCAAATTTCCTTGACTAAGAATTATTACTTAGTCTCCCTTAACTAAGGTTTACCACTTAGCCTTATTTCCATAATCCTTGTTAACTATGGTTATTTACCTAATCCTCCGAATTAGGGTTTATCTAATGGGTTAAGTGTCACTTAAGTTCATAACTTAGCCCGTCTACAAACCATGTCAAAATTGGCTAAGTATCCAAGTCCAAGACTTAACCCTACAAACCATGTGTCAAGTTGGCTAAGTATATTAAGCAATCCATAACTTAACCTCGTCTAATTATCATTTTAGATTGGTTAATTATATAAATTAACTTGACCTTGTCAAATTACCAAGTCAAATCGGTCAAGCGTATTCAAGTGATTCGTGACTTAGCCTTATCATGTTTTCACGTTAGATTGGTTAAGTATAGGTCACTTAACCACATCAAACTAACGAGTTGGATTAGTTAAGTGTAAATTAACTTAACCCCGTCCAATTACCATGTTTAGATTAGTTAGGTCTGAGTTGACTTAACCCCATCCATTAACTGTATTAAACGGTTAAGTGTTACTAAGAAATTTTACTTAACCTTATCAAGTTATCGTGTTGGATTGATTAAGTGTTGGTTAACTTAATCCCGTCCCCTCGTCGTATAAAAATGGTCAAGTGTCGTTAGGCAAATCAAGTTACTTAACCTACCCAACCCTGTCATGTCGGTTAAGTGTCATTAGTCAAATTAAATTACTTAACCCATTTGTCCATGTCATATTTGGTTAAGCCTCATTAATCAAATTAACTTAACCCTATTATATGGCATTAATTACTTAATGCACCCCAACCTCTCACATTAGACTTTGTTGTGGTTACTAGTTAAGCCGGTCGGTTCCGGGTAGCTTTACACCACAACTTGGTCTAACCTCGGGTTCAAGCACAACATGACCAACTTCTCACATTGGGTCCTATTGTTTGCAACTACTAGTTAGGCCGGTCGGTTCCGGGTAGTTTTACGTTGCAAACTCAACCCAACCTCGAGTTGGCCACTTTCATGTTTAGTCTAGTGTCATGTTCATAGTCAAGTTTTCAAGCAATTGGGTAGACCTAACTTAATAGGTAAATTCCCAATGGGTAGACCTAACTTAATAGGTAAATTCCCAAGCTTATGTTTTTATGCATACTTACATGTCAACTTCCATGTTATATTTCAAATCATGTTTTCAAGTATAAACACATGTCATATTTAACGTTACATGTTGTCATGTTTATACCCATTTACCCAAGTCATATTCATGTCATTATGTTTCCCCATAATGTGACCCCAACGCTTTTTTTTAAACTAGCATATACGTTCGCAACAACGTGATGGATTAAAAGAAGAGACTTGGCAAAGGAATGACAAAAATGGGTATTAAGCCACAAGTTAATCATGGTGGCAAATGAGGCACAAATGTGTTCATTAGCTTGCATGTTACATTCTTAAGCCTCAAAAACATGCATAAACCCAAACTTGGTACATAAGCGAATCATGGTGACAAAAGACATGGAATGATGGCTAGAAACTCGCATATATCATCATATAAGGATTATGACTTCATATGCAAGGTGACATAATGATTATGAAGATTCTCATGTTGCATAATGCAACATTTCAACATAAAGGTCAAAGCTTTATGACCACAAGACCAAGGTAATGACTTTATAAGCTTGCATAAGATGATAGCATGCTACATACTAATGTTTAAACCCACTTACAACATGTCATATTAAGTTTAAAGTTCATATCTAATAGTAGGAGAAGGGCTTACATTGCTATGAAGGCCTAAATCGATTAAACTAAAGCTTGTGATGAAGCCTATGCATGCCATCACCCAAAAACCCAAAGATGGATGCTCCAAACCCACCAAAACACCATCTTTATGAACAAAGATCAAAGCTTTTGCCTTGAAATCAACTTGAGAAGCTCTCATACTAACATAGGGACTCTCTAACACTCTCATGATCATGAAACCTCTCATAGAAATGAAGTGGAGGCTAGGATAGTTGAGTGGAGACCATGAGAGTAGAAATTTGGCCATAGTTTAGTTACATGAATGAATAATGAGGATTTAGGAGAGGGTTAGGGGCTTATTTATAGATTAGGCAAGTGTTTTAGGCCATAGGATTAAACCTAGATTCAATCCAAGCCATCAAAGCATGTCTTGGGGAAGAAGTCAAGTGTAGGAACCATCTAGGGCCTTTAGATTAAAGATGAACCATGAGAACCATTCAAATGCAAAATCTGCATTTGAGCGAATCGGCCCACGGGTTGACAGCCAAACACCCTGGATTAACCCCTAGTCGACCCAGCGAGCTCGGGTCGACCTCAAAAATCGGCCGGTTCGGTTATTCCCCTCTCCCAATTCGCTGTTTTGAACATTTTTGCATATTTATTTATTTATTTTTCAATTATATATATATATATATATATCAATATATATATATTTCTCTGCGCAACCCATTTCACTTAATTAAGTATACTTTAATTTGGGAATTTTTCGTGAAACTTCGCGAGGCCATATCTTGGTCATACGGACTCCGATTTTCGAAAACTCGGACTCTATTTCGCGTATTTTTCCGAGACGAACGCAATGGCATAGCCCGTTTCCCTTGATTCAGATTTTACAGTTTAATTCTGCCTCCATTTATGTTATAACATGTTATTCAAAAATACGGGTTGTTACATTCTCCCCACCTTTTAGGATTTCGTCCCCGAAATCTCCAAGTTAGGAAGAACCTATCCTACCATCCGTCATTCATCTACTCAAAACATCATCCATAAGCAACCATTGTCCTTAGATGATTTCTAATGCTGTATGAATATATGCAAAACGTGTGTGTACGTGTTCCTTAGCTAATGCTAATGATCAGGCCTGAATAATCCTTCTAATGCAAAAATATGTATAGTGCCATGAATCCAACATGTATGCAAATAGTCCTAGTCATATAGATACTATATGCGTGCACAATCATTCATTCATATGCTACAACCGCATGATAATACATTCGATTTCAACCATAAACAAGTATAAATACTCGTGCATATGCAATATGAAATGTGATCGAGTCGAGCTAGTATCTAATGTGTATTCGCGCATCCACGAGCAACCACTTGCAACCACTTGCAACCATATCAATCATAACATGTTTCAAATACATGTTTACATCCATAGGGTTCTACCTAGGATTCCCTGAAACAGGGTCGAGAAGATAAACAAGACAAATTCCTTACGGGGTTTGTAACAGAAGATAGGACCGAGAGGATATTCACAAAAGATAGCCTACAAGCAAGCTCTACAGGAAAACAGGGATCAAGGATATACTCTCAAAAAGAGATATCATGCGCGTATCTAGTCTTTGACCATCAAAGTCGTATCTCCTTGAGCTTAATTCCATTGTGCCTTGACCGTTCTTTAACTTCGCGATTTCGTAGCTTCTTATTTCCTGTTTCCATAACATGAGTTGGAACTCATTTCCTCGTCGCCTCTCGTTCCACTTGCACACTTAGCGCAAACATGACTGCGTACTCATGATCTCATGCAAGCTTTCCAAAATTCACTAGTGAATCTCGGACCTCGTACCATAAGGTATTCCACGTAGTAGAACTTTCTCTTGAAAGTAAACAGATGCCAACCGGGTTATCAAGTGCACTTACTAGGGTGATTTCCATAACCCATGCATAAGTGAAATAAACCATCCGTCTTATCGGCGAACACCATCCGATCGGGCTTCAAATTTCCAATAAAGCATCTAGGGATTCTAAGTAACTAATCATGACAGAACCCAAAAGGTCACGCGATACTTCAAGGGTATTACCAAAGCAAGCCAAGAGTCTAACTACCCTCCTTCTAAAACCGAGAGTGGCATCCCTTACTGGATAACCACTTCATCCCTAGAATCCATCCACAACTTATAAACATAAGCATTATTTCCAAGCTCAACACTTGATATAGACATTCTCAAATCCAAACAAGCCATGAGTAAATGGACCGATCTTCCAATAGGACTTGAGACAAAAACGGGATCCTCTACTACGCTAGTACTAAGGTGCAGAGACTCAACTATCAAAGCGGACTTAAAAGATGCGGTGATCAAAACAAAGTCCCCACAGGATGATAGAGAAGAAAAGCTAAACCTTTAACAAGATCGTTACCCTCCTTCTGAGGTACCCTAGAAATGAGAGCATACTATTGCCCTCCGAATGATCTTGTCCCTGTTCCATGATACTTAACTATCCGTCCCGTTTCACCATGCCAAAGGTACTCTCTCGTCATGGGTTTCATTGTTCATCTTTCTCCCTCCTTTTAGGACTCAGCCATACCAACATGTTGCTTATCCCTGAGCTCGTATCCTTTATCCTTGTTCTTACTATCCTTTCATGCATAACTCTGCAACGGTCTCTCGAGAACCACCTCCATCGTACGGGAAACACTTACGCAGCTAGAAAGACTAGTCGCAGTCAAAACCACTGTGACTATAGATAGAGGAAAGAAAGGAAAAGAGATTCAATCAAGGAAACAAGGATAATGCTAATCGCCTTTGGGGAATAGCCTTTTTCTTTTTAAAAGAAAATTTTCTTGAAAAATGCTTCTTTGTAAACGGTTTTTCAAATAATTTTCAGAAGGTCTTTAAAAACTTTTGCCCAGTCTAGTAACCTTCTGCTCTGATACCAAATGTAACACCCCGCCTCCGCTAGGGTCACTCGCAAAGGAATGCACTAGCTTTAGAGGGGCATTATTGGTAAACATGCACAGAAATATCACAAGACAGAACATATAAAATGGCGGAAGTAAAATCGAACTTTCATAAACATTAATAATTAAGGTCTAAAGCCTTTTACATCAGAGTACATCAAAACCTGTCTTGTAATAATAAAGAAGCATTAAAACTTTTCCATAAATTATTCCCCAAATAAAACAGTAAAGTAGCCATAGCCAAGAAAAGTCCAAGCCATCCATGATGACCTTCAAGCAGAAGAAGTCTGAACTAAACAACAGTATTTCCTCCCTGTAACCTGGGGGGGAAACGGAAGACAAGAAGCGAAAGAAAACGGGGTCAGTCATAAAGACTGGTAAGCCCTATCTACTATCAGCATATAAACTAGTAAAGTTAACTGGCATGAGGAACTGAGATGAACATAAGCATGATAACAAGATAGATAAGCTAAATCAGAATAACAGGATAACTACTGAACTAAGGTATCATGATAAACTACGGTGTCATGATAAATCAAGGTATCATATTGTCAGACTTCTATCAAGTATACTATCCCAAGGTATCTACCCCGTCTAACATTCCACGGTATCTATTCCGTATATTCTTCCTGGTTCTAACATGTATATTTGCTCTGCACCCTCCGTACTAGTATCCCAGCCTTGTTATGTGTTAACCATGAATGTCCCTTACTCAAAATCGTGTAATGGTCCATGTCAACCTAACATATCGCATATATAGGTTACTCAAATCATATGTTTCTTTCCATGTATATAAGTTCAGTCCTTTGCCGTACCTCGTACGGGCTTCCTCATGTCGTATTATCCTTGAAATCGTTTGGACTGTCACCCTTGTTCTAGCTAGGCTCTTCCATATGAATCATCGTTTGAACTACTAGGACTTACGCCACCTAGCACCACTAGGGATTACGCTTGCCTGTTGCACGCTTTCGTATTTTGGTTTGGGTTAAACCACCTAGGCCACTAGGGATTACGCTAACCCTCAACCGCGCCCTTTTTCCCACGCATTCATCGTGAATCGTTTTTCTATAACTGTATGCACATGTATCACATCGTGCCATCCGAGTCCTGTCACAGGGCAAAACAAGAAATACAGGACTCGGTCGGGAGCTTTAGATTTATCTGCCGATGCAGATACTAAGGTCTTCTTTTCTACACGTGGCTATGGTCCCACGAGACCCCTCCCTCAACTAGTGAAAGGCAACACAAGAGAAAATCTTGCATGAGAACTACACTCCGGCCAGCCCACATCCTACGGCCTACCTCACCCATAATTAGATAGCAATTATGGTCTGTTGGGTGTTCCCTGCCTTTCCGTACGTACACGCTTGACTCAAGATGGTAGATGGTCGACGAACTTGCTATCTCGGGCACCTTATGTATTCGTCGACTCACTGCTATCCACCCCGGTCTTTAGGTCGCTCGCATAGCAACCAAGGCATATTCTTGGTTCTTCTACAACAGACCTCAACCTCTCGTGAGCCTAGTATAATGACCTGGCAGCTCACAGAGGGATCCCAAGAATATCCTCACGTTCCCCGAAGCCGCTGCTTCGTTACCCAGTTCGTTGGAGCCTTTATCTAAATCAGATAGCCTGCTCCTACACGCATACTTAAACGTTGACCTAACGTATCGGGTTACTAATCTATCTAAGAAATGGTCCAAATTTCCTTGACTAAGAATTATTACTTAGTCTCCCTTAACTAAGGTTTACCACTTAGCCTTATTTCCATAATCCTTGTTAACTATGGTTATTTACCTAATCCTCCGAATTAGGGTTTATCTAATGGGTTAAGTGTCACTTAAGTTCATAACTTAGCCCGTCTACAAACCATGTCAAAATTGGCTAAGTATCCAAGTCCAAGACTTAACCCTACAAACCATGTGTCAAGTTGGCTAAGTATATTAAGCAATCCATAACTTAACCTCGTCTAATTATCATTTTAGACTGGTTAATTATATAAATTAATTTGACCTTGTCAAATTACCAAGTCAAATCGGTCAAGCGTATTCAAGTGATTCGTGACTTAGCCTTATCATGTTTTCACGTTAGATTGGTTAAGTATAGGTCACTTAACCACATCAAACTAACGAGTTGGATTAGTTAAGTGTAAATTAACTTAACCCCGTCCAATTACCATGTTTAGATTAGTTAGGTCTGAGTTGACTTAACCCCATCCATTAACTGTATTAAACGGTTAAGTGTTACTAAGAAAGTTTACTTAACCTTATCAAGTTATCGTGTTGGATTGATTAAGTGTTGGTTAACTTAATCCCGTCCCCTCGTCGTATAAAAATGGTCAAGTGTCGTTAGGCAAATCAAGTTACTTAACCTACCCAACCCTGTCATGTCGGTTAAGTGTCATTAGTCAAATTAAATTACTTAACCCATTTGTCCATGTCATATTTGGTTAAGCCTCATTAATCAAATTAACTTAACCCTATTATATGGCATTAATTACTTAATGCACCCCAACCTCTCACATTAGACTTTATTGTGGTTACTAGTTAAGCCGGTCGGTTCCGGGTAGCTTTACACCACAACTTGGTCTAACCTCGGGTTCAAGCACAACATGACCAACTTCTCACATTGGGTCCTATTGTTTGCAACTACTAGTTAGGCCGGTCGGTTCCGGGTAGTTTTACGTTGCAAACTCAACCCAACCTCGAGTTGGCCACTTTCATGTTTAGTCTAGTGTCATGTTCATAGTCAAGTTTTCAAGCAATTGGGTAGACCTAACTTAATAGGTAAATTCCCAATGGGTAGACCTAACTTAATAGGTAAATTCCCAAGCTTATGTTTTTATGCATACTTACATGTCAACTTCCATGTTATATTTCAAATCATGTTTTCAAGTATAAACACATGTCATATTTAACGTTACATGTTGTCATGTTTATACCCATTTACCCAAGTCATATTCATGTCATTATGTTTCCCCATAATGTGACCCCAACGCTTTTTTTAAACTAGCATATACGTTCGCAACAACGTGATGGATTAAAAGAAGAGACTTGGCAAAGGAATGACAAAAATGGGTATTAAGCCACAAGTTAATCATGGTGGCAAATGAGGCACAAATGTGTTCATTAGCTTGCATGTTACATTCTTAAGCCTCAAAAACATGCATAAACCCAAACTTGGTACATAAGCGAATCATGGTGACAAAAGACATGGAATGATGGCTAGAAACTCGCATATATCATCATATAAGGATTATGACTTCATATGCAAGGTGACATAATGATTATGAAGATTCTCATGTTGCATAATGCAACATTTCAACATAAAGGTCAAAGCTTTATGACCACAAGACCAAGGTAATGACTTTATAAGCTTGCATAAGATGATAGCATGCTACATACTAATGTTTAAACCCACTTACAACATGTCATATTAAGTTTAAAGTTCATATCTAATAGTAGGAGAAGGGCTTACATTGCTATGAAGGCCTAAATCGATTAAACTAAAGCTTGTGATGAAGCCTATGCATGCCATCACCCAAAAACCCAAAGATGGATGCTCCAAACCCACCAAAACACCATCTTTATGAACAAAGATCAAAGCTTTTGCCTTGAAATCAACTTGAGAAGCTCTCATACTAACATAGGGACTCTCTAACACTCTCATGATCATGAAACCTCTCATAGAAATGAAGTGGAGGCTAGGATAGTTGAGTGGAGGCCATGAGAGTAGAAATTTGGCCATAGTTTAGTTACATGAATGAATAATGAGGATTTAGGAGAGGGTTAGGGGCTTATTTATAGATTAGGCAAGTGTTTTAGGCCATAGGATTAAACCTAGATTCAATCCAAGCCATCAAAGCATGTCTTGGGGAAGAAGTCAAGTGTAGGAACCATCTAGGGCCTTTAGATTAAAGATGAACCATGAGAACAATTCAAATGCAAAATCTGCATTTGAGCGAATCGGCCTACGGGTTGACAGCCAAACACCCTGGATTAACCCCTAGTCGACCCAGCGGGCTCGGGTCGACCTCAAAAATCGGCCGGTTCGGTTATTCCCCTCTCCCAATTCGCTGTTTTGAACATTTTTGCATATTTATTTATTTATTTTTCAATTATATATATATATATATATATATATATATATCAATATATATATATTTCTTTGCGCAACCCATTTCACTTAATTAAGTATACTTTAATTTGGGAATTTTTCGTGAAACTTCGCGAGGCCATATCTTGGTCATACGGACTCCGATTTTCGAAAACTCGGACTCTATTTCGCGTATTTTTCCGAGACGAACGCAATGGCATAGCCCGTTTCCCTTGATTCAGATTTTACAGTTTAATTCTGCCTCCATTTATGTTATAACATGTTATTCAAAAATACGGGTTGTTACAGCGAGCTGCTCGGGTCGGTTCAGATTGGGGGAGTGCACTGCTTCAGATTCTCCTACCCGGATCAGATCGGAGCTCTCCCCCTGAATGTGGTTCGGATTTCCTGTATTAGTCCGTCCTGCTGCTGAGCTCTGCCCACGAGACCTTGTCACGACCGCATTTTGCTGATCTTCACCAACTCCATTTCCTCGACTAGTTTGAACTTCCTTGCCTTTTCCTTTGGCCATAGTTCTTCAACAATCAATTCAACAAATAATCAAGAGCGTCGAAACTTGAGGATTAACTTCTTTGAACTCAACGGTCCAAAAAGTAGAGCGATAATCCAGAAAAACAAAGAATTCAGATGATTCTCAGTGAAAGCACCAAAATGTTAGACCAAAAAGTGGTTCTAACACCCAAATTGACTAAAAGCAGAATGAAATAAGATCAAAAGTAAAATGGAGACACAGAATTTATAGTGGTTCGGCGAAGAAAATCCTACGTCCACTTGTCAATCACTATTCTGGATGATATAGTTGCAATTACAATGAGATATTCACTCAATTTCACTCACAACTCACATACATTCACTCAATTGTCTCAAAACAAATGTTGAAAGACGATTTGGATTATCCGGGAGTGCTGGAATTCGGTTTATGAAAGTGGTTGAACTCTCAAAGTGCCAACAAGAAGATCCTTTTCATTGTCTCCAGACTTGGTATTTATAGGTGAAAATTTACTCAGAACCCGATCCGGATCGGAGCCATGTGTCTTCCATCCCATCATCCTCGGGTTTGGATGGATTTCAGTGTTGACAGCGCATCAGAGCAGTGGACGTTGTGGGAAGGAACTGGTCATACCCGCTCCGCATAACCAGGCGATCATGGGGGAGAGTGATGTGGAATATGGGTTCGGATTGGAGGAGCGTGCGGTGGGGGTTCGGATCGGAGTATCCGATCTGATCCGGATTAACCCAAGACTAAGTCTTCATCCACTTTTGCTCCGTTCCGATCTGTCTCTGTAGCAGGTAGCCCTCCGCTCCAATTGGCAGTAGGTTGCTCTCCGATCCGAACAGTAGTGCCTCTCTGATTCCAACAATAACAGCTCACCGATCCGAACAGCAACACCTCTCCGATCCGAACCACTACATTTCTCCGGTCTGACCCGCTATAATGCTTTCCAAGTTTTTCAACGTTTCACATCTCGACTTTGTGTTGCCCAGTTCACAAAGTGGGCTAACAGGGGATATGAGACATGTCCATAATTTTTACTGATTTTGTTTGTGACCATTTTGCCCATGTCAGTCTTGCACAAGGCATAACTTTTGACTCATGTTGAATCAAAGGGTGAGACCTGTGATATTGGAAAGGAATTGATGATTGCCTTTCCGTAGAGTGGTTACATTAAAGTTTTGGCTCAGCAGTTTGGGAGGAATCGCTATTTTAAGGTTTTTCAGTTGGCTGTTCAGGTTTGGAGAGCCACAACAGGCTGATTTGGGAAGGCCCATTGGTGGGCTATTGGAAGGGTATAAATAGAGGGTGAGAGGTATAGGAAATAGTTTTACTTCCTCATTCTCTCATTAGGTGGCCTTGAGCTCCTCCTTCCTCTAACGCCTTTTGTAACAACCCACATTCTACGTATCGAAGGATCGTAGAATATTTATTTCATTTTCATATGAGGTCGTATAGTCGTGTAACTTTTGGGGAACGACTATTGGGGTCATTTCCCATGTTCATAATTCTTGCCTATTTTTAAATGACCGTTTTGCCCCTAGCTGATCTTGTTTCGGCCATAACTTTTGATTGGTAAGGAGTTTTAACCTGAAACCACTTTCATTAGATCTGGATGATGGTTTACCTTTCCGTAGAGTGGTCAAGTTAGCCAAACGGACTTACCGTTTGGGAGATATGGCTGAAACAAGGTTTAGAAGGTGAAAAATGCTTAAGCGGGTTGATTAGGGTAATTAGCAAATGGGCCCATAACCCATTTCGTGATTAGGGTTATGGGGAGGCTGAAATGAGTTAGGTTTTCATTCTATTTCAGTTTTCTAGCCGCCATTTACCTCTTAGAAACCCTTACAATGGCCTCCACCTTCTAATTTCATCACAAATCGCTCTCTAATCAAGGATTAAGCTAGTCAACATCAAATCAAGACAAATCAACACCAAATCAGAGTTGGGGCTGCTGTGTTACATAGGAAAACGCCCCAAATCAGAGATAGTTTTAGATTTGATATTTTATTTATGGCTAAGGTGAATGATTTGCATTGTTTTTCACTAATTACGGCTAATTAGGGGTGATTAGTGTTAATTAGCAAATCATTGCATGTTAAAATTCTGGAAAAAATCTAAAATATTATTTTAGGTCTCTGATAGAAATTTGGGCTAATTTGGATAAGTTTTGCTAATTGTATGCTTAAACATGATTAAGGGGGGTTAAGGGAAAAACATGGGTTTTTGGGTATGTTTGATTCGTATAAACATGTTAAATTATTGTTTTGATGTTTGTGGATGATTATATATGTTGTTGTGACTGTATGGTATGCTTTGTGATTGATTAGAAAAGTTAGAATGGTCGAAAATGCCGTTGTATGGCGTAAAATAGTCGCTCGAAAAGTTGCTGGAAATGCTACAGTGATCGGGATCAGATCGGATGAGGGGTCGGGTCGGTTAGCCGAACCGAACCAAGGTGATGGCATCTTCAGCAGCGTAAAATGACAAGGGCAACAAGGAAGGCTCGGACCGGATCGAACTAGGGTGAAACAAGTAGGATTGGAGTGAATGGGAATTGGGGATTTCGAACCAAACCGAGGGAGCTTGAAATACCGAACCGATCCGCCTCAGGGGCATCGAACCGATCCAGAAGGGGAGCACCGAATCGAACTGCACCATGGAGCTTCACGACCGAACCGAGCAATGACCAAGGACTCGAACCGAACCGGGGAGGTGACCTAATGATGATCCGAACTGAACCAGGGTGACAATTCGAACCTAGGGAGAGATAGTACGTATATAAGAGCGTGTATTTGTTATATTTTTGGTTTTCAAAAGTTATATATATACTATTAGTATATTTAAGTATGAAGTCGCACTGTACTGGCACCACTAAAGAGATGGTTAATCGTTTCTCCTTACAGATTGAACGACGAGCCGATACACGAGGAATACTGGTAGAGGAGCCAATAATGAGAATGCTCCTGATATGAGGACGATGTTCACTGACTTCATGAGAGAGATGCTTAGGGTTGTTCAGAGGGCAGCTCCTAATGCTGCAAATGGTGGTGGTGCAGTGGTGCAGGCGCCTAGGGCCGATTTCGCAAAGCTTTGTAAGAACTACACTAGTCTTGGTGGGAAGCCGTTCCACAGAACGGAATCGGCTATAGAAGTTCAGGATTGGTTGGATAGCTGTAAGCGTATCTTCGAAGATTTAGGTATCGAGGATGCGATGAAGAGAAAGCTAGCATCCCATCAGCTGTAAGGACCGGTAATGAATTGGTGGAATTCTATTAAGGCAGCTACTCCAGAGGATCAAGTTACTTAGGATCAGTTTAAGACCTGATTTAGTGATAAGTTCATCCCAGTTGCTCAGAAATCAGAATTGTTTAGGAAGTTCTTGGAGCTTAAGCAGAATGGTAGGACAATCTCGAAGTATATTGCTGAGTTCGATACTTTATCAAAGTATGGATTATCCCTTATTGACACTCCCGAGAAGAAGAACGAGAAGTTCATAAATGGCTAAGATCGGTACTTGGGGGAAAGGCTTATCAACCATATTGATGAGACTTTTGAATCGATTGTTGGAAAAGCATTGAGATCAAAGAGCCTTTATCCTAAGCCTAAGGCTGAAGTCGCTGTTGCATCTGCAGAAAGGCCAAAGCCGCAGGCAAGCGGTGGAGCCAAGAAAATTCTCAGAACAAAATGAAACAGAATCAGACCAAGGATGGTCAGAAGAAGAGTAAGAAAGATGTAGAGTGCTTTAGATGTGGCAAGATGGGTCATTATGCTAAAGAATGTCGAGCAAGGCCAGCGGTCAGGAAGTGCTTCAACTGTCCAAGTGTGACATCACAAGGATAAATGTCCGCAACCCCCTAAAGAGAAGCAGATTGTGAAAGAAAATGCTATTAATGTTGTTCCTTCTTCGTCGAATGCCCCAACTGCGGCGGAGAAAGGAAAGAATGTCGTAATTCAAGGTATGCTTTCTGTTTGTGATGTTCGAGTACTGTTTGATACCGGGGCTTCCCGTTCCTTCATATCTAGTGACCTAGTTGATAGGTTGGGATTGGAACCCGAGATAGTCGATAGACCTTTAGCGGTGATGAACACGATTGGTGGTTTGACTAGCCTTAGTATGATTTGTCGTAATGTAGTCTTATCGAGTCATGGATGTATGTTTTCTTGTGATTGCTTTGTTTTGGGCTTTACTGGGTTTGGCATTATTTTGGGAGTCGATTGGCTCCAAAGATATGGGGTGGTGGTAGACCGTGAGGGATTTTCGGTGACTATTAGGGCGGATGATGGGCAGAGGGTAGTGTTTGGTGGCCTACCTAGTGATGACGTGATGGCTAATTTTCTAAATTCCCTCGACATCTCGCAGGACGAATTAGCAGGAATTCCCATTGTTGGCCAGTATCCGGATATACTCGAGGAAGTGACAGGACTTCCACCACACCGAGAGATGGAGTTTTGTATTGATTTGATGAAAGATGCCAGACCTATAGTGATGCCACTTCGTCATATGGCACCAAGGGAGCAACGAGAGTTCGGAGTGCAAGTGAGCGATCTTTTGAAGAAGGGATTTATCAGAAGAAGTGTCTCTGAGTGGGGAGCACCAGTTGTATTTGCTACCAAGGCAGATGGTTCCCTTCGTTTATGTGTGGACTATCGCAAGTTGAATAAAGTGACTAGGAAGAATAAGTATCCTCTACAACGGATAGATGATTTGTTTGATCAACTGGAGGGAGCAAGAGTGTTTGTAACACCCCGTAATTTTCAATATTAATGTTCAGAAATTAAAGAATAACTAATCACAGATGTGAGAATTAAGTGAAATGGGTTGCGCCATTGTGTTTGTCTCGGAATTTTGGTTGAGATAGAGTCCGAGTTTGCGTGAATTGGACTTCGTATGAAGAAGTTACGGCGATCGGAAGTTTCAGAAAATTCAAAACAGATTTCAAAATTCAAAATTTCAGAGTCAGATAGGCTAGGCGGGAAATTTCCTGCCAGGGCCAGGTCGACGAGGGGGTCGACCTACCCTCACCAGGTCGACTATAGGGTCGACCTGGGGGTCGAACTGCCCCCTCCCCCCCCTCTCCGGGCAGGTTTGTTTGATGACCTGTTTATGACTGTATGCTAAGTCATTAGGGTTTCTGATCTGATCTGAATGGCTGGGGTTAATTCTGGGTTGATCGGACGACTTAAATTAATCCTAAACTCTATAAAAACACATGTAGACTCAAACCCTAAAATCAAATTAAAATTAGAATCATGGCCTCCATGCCGTCACCTTGCAACCTAGAATAGCCGC
Source organism: Allium sativum (assembly GCA_030737875.1). Taxonomy (NCBI): domain Eukaryota; kingdom Viridiplantae; phylum Streptophyta; class Magnoliopsida; order Asparagales; family Amaryllidaceae; genus Allium; species Allium sativum. The sequence goes on from CM060910.1 coordinate 396,702,487, forward strand.
CACCAACTAGAGAGGAAGAAAAGCAAATCAAATTCAATTCTAATCTAAACCGCAACAAAATGTCTTCTTCAAAGGAAAGCTAATTCAACTTCAGAACTCGGATTTCAGAACTCAGGACCTTCTTTGAGTTGTGAGTTTGATTTCTTTAATAAAATAATTAACAATTTAATTGGATTAAGCTATGATGTGGATTATATGGTTATGTTGTGAATCATTGATCGTATGTTATCATCTATGTTGTAAAATTGTGATGTTATTATCTATTTTGTAAATTCTATGATGTTATCATCTATGTTGTAAAGTTGTGATGTTATCATCTATGTTGCAATTTTATGATTGGCTTATGTATAATCAATCCATAATGATGTTTCATATGCTAGTTTGTTATGTTGTTGGAACTAATTCATATGATAAATCATATGTATTTATGCAAGTTAGGATGTAAATTGAGGCATGGATCATATGCAAGTTAGTGAAAATTATATATAACCTTACATGTTTCATGACATCTATTTTATGTGTAAATTGGATCTAAAGTTAGGCTATGACATGTGTGAGTTATATGCTAGTATACAAAATTCTACATGCTAGTTTACATGTTTAGATATAAGTTTACACCATCGTTATGTTGCATAAATCACATATGCAAGTATATATATATATATATATATATATATATATATATGTTTGGAGTATGAATCATGACTATGCAAGTTTACCCCTTATGGCGAGATCCATGACATACATGGTTTATGCAAGTTTATGACTATTACCTAAACAAGTTTACACCTTTAGATTTAGATCTATGACATATGTAGTTTTATGCAAGTTTGTGACTTTGGCCTATGCAAGTTTTAGATGAAGAACCTCATTCACACATGCAAGTTCACCCTTATGTTTAGATCTAGTTTTATTTCTATGTATGTTGTGATGTTTTCTCTTTATTCCATAAGTTAGACTATTCGAGTCTAACGTATATTTTACGTTAAACGAACGAACGTACAACGTGGGGCAAGGGGATAATATTAAAAGATTTAATATTAAGAATTGGCATAAATGCCTTAAATGGCATAGAATTAATTTATGATGAAAATTGGGATGATTTTGCATACCATAAATAGATGGACATAATTGAGTCAATTATGGACATCGTTAAATTTGGAATTGATTGATAATTTGCATAGGGAAATTTATTCAAATTGGGAGGTCCTAATGAAGAGATTTGGCTTGGACTTGGTGAATACACCAGAAAAGAAGGCACTGAGATTTGTTAAGGGTTTGAATGAGCCACTTCATGGGTTAGCTATGACCCACATCCCCATGGGGGCTACCTTTGAGAGACTAGTTGACATGGCGCTTATGCATGAAGAAGAGAAGGGCGCTAATGCTAATAAGGCACCCGAGAAGAAAAGGGATCAAAAGAAACCGCAGCAGCAACAACAGAACAAGAAAGGTAGTAAAGGAAACAATGGTAAGGGAAAGAAAAGATGCTTTAACTGTGGGACACCATGCCATCTAAGCAAGGACTGTAGGAAGAAAAAGAAGACTGGCTGTTTCCACTGTGGCAAAGCGGGACATCTGATTAAGGACTGCCCAAGGAAACGGCAGAGGGCAGGGTCTACCTCGGGAGGACAGGTGCAGGCTCTTATGGCACCAGGGCAGGCAAGGGTGCAAGTTCAGGCTCTCGTGGTCCCGCCGCTACAAGAACGAGATAGAACGATTTCCGTTGAAAGTTTAGTTTTTCTGTTTGATCATCCTGTCCGTACTTTATTCGATTCTGGCGCATCACATTCATTTATCTCTACATCAATAGTTGAAACACTGCACCTAAATACTAGTTTAGTTACTGATCCCTTAGTAGTCTCAAATCCTATTGGTGGTTCGGCTCATCTTTCTATGATCTGTCGGGATTTGAGAGTGTCTATCTTGGGCGTTGGGTTTGAATGCAATGCCTTTGTTCTTGGCTTCATGGGCTACGAATTGATTCTAGGTATGGATTGGCTAACTAGATATGGGGCCAACCTAGATTGTGAAAGAAGGGTAGTTAGATTGTTGACTCGTTGTGGAAAGACCCTTGATATTTCTTGTGACCCTAGAGGTCCAGTAATGCTTAGCTACCTAGAAACCCTTGACGCATCCAATGATGATTTACATTCTGTTCGTATAGTCCATGAATATGTTGATGTCTTCGATGAGGTGAGGGGTCTACCCCCAAAACGTGAGATAGACTTTCGAATATATGTAGTAGATAATGCAAAGCCAGTTGCATTGCCAGTGCGCCACATGGCTCCAAGAGAGAGAAGAGAACTCAGTAAGCAAGTGAAAGAATTGCTTGAGAAGGGGTTCATCAGACATAGTATATCGGAGTGGGGTGCTCTAGTAGTATTTTCCACGAAGGCAGATGGGTCCCTCAGACTTTGTGTGGAATATAGAGAACTTAACAAGCTTACTAAGAAGAATAGGCACCCACTGCCGAGGATTGACGATCTCTTCGATCAGTTAGCTGGCGCCTCAGTGTTTTCGCAGTTGGACTTAGCCACGGGTTTCCATCAGTTGAGAGTGGCTGAGGATAGCATAGACAAGACTGCCTTTAGGACTCCGGACGGCTTCTTCGAGTGGCTTGTGATGCCGTTCGGTTTGACAAACGCCCCCGTATACTTTGTTGACTTGATGAGTAGGGTGTTTAGGGAGTACCTTAATAAATTCGTGGTAGTCTTTGTGGACGACATCTTGATCTTTTCTAAGAGCGAGGAAGAGCATGCCCTACATCTTAGGGAAGTGTTGGAGACCCTTCGAGCGCATAGCCTTAAAGCTAAATTATCTAAATGTCACTTTTGGAGGAAGGAAGTGCGATTCTTAGGGCATGTGGTCTCCAAAGAAGGGATAGTTGTGGATCCCGCGAAGGTAGTGGCCATCCAAGATTGGAAGGTCCCTAAAAATGCAACCGAGGTGAGGAGTTTCTTAGGGTTGGCTGGCTACTATAGGAAGTTTATCAAAGACTTCACAAAAATATCAGCCCCATTAACACGCTTGACGAAGAAGAACCTAGTTTTCACATGGGACATAGATTGTGATGATGCATTCCAACGTTTAAAGAGAGCTTTGACCACAGCCCCAGCCTTAGTGTTGCCAGATGGGAGTAAGCCATTTACCGTTTATACCGATGCTTGTAGGACAGGACTAGGCGCAGTCTTAATGCAAGAGGAAAGGGTAATACGGGGATTTGGGTCATGGTAGATAGACTTACTAAGAGCACCAATTTCATTCCCGTGAAGAGTAAGAGGACTGCTCCATGGTTAGCCTCCGTATACATTCGAGAGATAGTTCATTTGCACGGTGTTCCTTCTAGCATAGTAAGCGACCACGATCCTATCTTTACTAGCGAGTTTTGGAAGAGCTTGCAAGAGGCGTTAGGGACTCAGGTATGTTTGAGTACCGCATATCATCCTCAAACGGACAGCCAGATCGAGAGGGTGAATCGTATTCTAGAGGACCTATTGAGGTTGTGTGTCTTAGACTTCGGAGGTACATGGGAGGAACATCTTCCTTTGGTGGAGTTCGCATATAATAATAGCTTTCAGTCTAGCATCGGCATGGCACCGTTCGAGTCTCTTTATGGACGACCGTGTCGTTCGCCTACATGTTGGTGGGAATCTACAGATAAGATCTTTGCTCGGGCCCGATATGATTAGAGAGACTTCAGAAAAGATCGATTTGAATCGAATGAGGATGAAGACGGCACAAGATAGGCAGAAATATTATGCGGACAAGAGGAGGACCGATCTTGAGTTTGATATTGGGTACATGGTCTTTGTCAAGGTGTCTCCATTTCAAAATGTTGTTCGCTTTGGTTCCGTTGGGAAGTTAGCACCAAGGTTCGTAGGGCCGTTTCCTATTAAGGAGAGGATTGGACAGATTGCGTATAGAGTGGAGTTGCCTGAGAGACTTAGTGGTGTACACGATGTGTTCCATGTATCACATTTGAGGAAGTGCTTGCACGAGACCGCGGAAGTGGTAGAACCGAGCTTGCTTAGAGTGGCCGAGATAGAGCATGACGCGACGATTCAACGAGCCCCTACGTGCATTCTTGGGTCTGAGATTAAGAAGTTGAGGAATCGAGAGGTCAAGCTAGTCAAAGTGCAATGGGGAGATGATGAGAGCAACGCTACTTGGGAGACGGAAGAGAAGATGCGTTCATTGTACTGTTTTCTTTTCGAGGGTATGTCTTTTAGTTTCTCCTTTATCGCTTAGCTTGTACTTATTTTATCTTTAGTATGTCCTCTCGCCAGTATCTTTGACCTTTAGATAGGGTAGTCCTATGGTTGAAACATGTGTTTGAGACACGTTATGTATGATGGATGCATGTGGATGCAAGTGTTTGCTAGTGGTTGCTCGTGGATGCATATACACACACTTTAGGCACTAGATCGGCTCAGTCACTTCATATTGCATATTGCATATAAATGTGTGCATATTTAAGTTAATGGATGTATAATGGTTGTACTATCATATGGATGCTGCATTTTGGTGAATGGTTGTGCACACATTTAAAAATAATATGTATCGATAGGATCTTTTCGCATACATAATGGACGCATGGCGCCATCATGGTTTGCATTAAGGAGGTCAACTGAATCAGTAGACCGCCTGATTTTGCATTAGATAAAGAACATATCCGCACACTTCTTGCATATGTTCATACAGCATTAGGAATTTTATAAGGACAATGGATGTCTGTGTTTGATGGTTGAGTAGATGGTTGATTGGATGTTAGGATATGCATTCTCCTTAACTTGGAGATTTCGGGGGCGAAATCCTTTAAGGAGGGGAGAATGTAACACCCCATAATTTTCAATATTAATGTTCACAAATTAAAGAATAACTAATCTCAGATGTGAGAATTAAGGGAACCAGGTTGCGCCATTGTGTTCGTCTCAAAATTCTGGTTAAGATAGAGTCCGAGTTGGCATGAATTGGACTTAGTATGAAGAAGTTATGGCGAACGGAAGTTTCAGAAAATTCAAAACAGATTTCAAAATTCAAAATTTCAGAGTCAGATGGGCTAGACGGGAAATTTCCAGCCAGGGCCAGGTCGACCTGCCCTCACCAGGTCGACCTGGGGGTCAACCTGCCCCCCCCCCCCTCGGGCAGGTTTGTTTGATGACCTGTTTATGACTGTATGCCGAGTCATTAGGGTTTCTGATCTGCTCTGAATGGCTGGGGTTAATTCTGGGCTAATCGGACGGCTTAAATTAATCCTAAACTCTATAAAAACACATGTAGACTCAAACCCTAAAATCAAATTAAAATTAGAATCATGGCCTCCATGCCGTCACCTTACAACCTAGAATAGCCGCCACCAACAAGAGAGGAAGAAAAGCAAATCAAATTCTATTCTAATCTAAACCGCAAAAAATTGCCTTCTTCAAAGGAAAGCTAATTCAACTTCAGAAGTCAGATTTCAGAACTCAAGACCTTCTTTGAGTTGTGAGTTCGATTTCTTTAATAAAATAATTAACAAATTAATTGGATTAAGCTATGATGTGGATTATATGGTTATGTTGTGAATCATTGATCATATGTTATCATCTATGTTGTAAAATTATGATGTTATTATCTATGTTTTAAATTCTATGATGTTATCATCTATGTTGTAAAGTTGTGATGTTATCATCTATGTTGTAATTTTATGATTGGCTTATGTATAATCAATCCATAATGATGTTTCATATGCTAGTTTGTTATGTTGTTGGAACTAATTCATATGATAAATCATATGTATTTATGCAAGTTAGGATGTAAATTGAGGCATGGATCATATGCAAGTTAGTGAAAATTATATATAACGTTACATGTTTCATGACATCTATTTTACGTGTAAATTGGATCTAAAGTTAAGCTATGACATGTGTGAGTTATATGTTAGTATACAAAATTCTACATGCTAGTTTACATGTTTAGATGTAAGTTTACACCATCGTTATGTTGCATAAATCACATATGCAAGTATGTGTATATATATATATATATATATATATATATGTTTGGAGTATGAATCATGCTTATGCAAGTTTACCCCTTATGGCTAGATCCATGACATACATGGTTTATGCAAGTTTGTGACTATTACCTAAACAAGTTTACACCATTAGATTTAGATCTATGACATATGTAGTTTTATGCAAGTTTGTGACTTTGGCCTATGCAAGTTTTAGATGAAGAACCTCATTCACACATGCAAGTTCACCCTTATGTTTAGATCTAGTTTTATTTCTTTGTATGTTGTGATGTTTTCTCTTTATTCCATAAGTTAGACTATTCGAGTCTAACGTATATTTTACGTTAAACGAACGAACGTACAACGTGGGGCAAGGGGATAATATTAAAAGATTTAATATTCAGAATTGTCATAAATGCCTTAAATGGCATAGAATTAATTTATGATGAAAATTGGGATGATTTTGCATACCATAAATAGATGGACATAATTGAGTCAATTATGGACATAGTTAAATTTGGAATTGATTGATAATTTGAATAGGGAAATTAATTCAAATTGGGGAATAATTAATTTTGTGTAATTAATCGCCTAAGACACGAGGTTAGGCTCTTTTCTGGTGTTAGACTGCCTGAACCCGCCCGGCAAATACAGCTGCCACAAATGCCAGTCTAATGTGGGAGGTCTTAGGCATAAATTAAATGTGTAACAGTTGTAAAGACACGAGGTTAGGCTCGTTTGTGGTGTAAGACTTCCCGGACCCGCCTGGCAAATCCAGCTGCCACAAATGCCAGTCTAATATGGGAGGTCTTTACAAGGTTACGGTCTTAATGAATTAAGAAACACTTAACCAGATAAACATGCAGTGGGACATGAGGGGGTTAAGTGGGTGCCTTGGGTGGCAATGGAATTAAGTGGGTGCCTTGGGTGGCATTTGAAATACGATTAAAAACACTTAACCAAAATTGAAACATGTAAGTGAACATGAATAAGAAGAGGGTTAAGTGGGATGTACTAGAGGGGACCAAGCTTAGGTGGATAGCTTGTGTCAAGTAATGGTGGCCCGTTTCAACCAGTAACCCATAAGTATCTTTGTGGGCTCGACCCAAGTCGAGGACGGGACACGCATACTGGGCTTGACTGTAAGAGGCCAAAACGGGTTAGCGGTGGCAACGCAAGTCCAACGGGTTCATGTGCGTGTGTGGGCCCGGGATGGTAGGTAAGACGTTGTTGCATCGTGTAGGTATAATTCGTGCACTATTGGTGGTATCGGGTTGCCACTTTGGGGAGTGATACACCCCACTGTGGGCCAGCACGGGTATCTACAAGTTAGGGAGCCGATCGCATGGGGGTAGTGGGTTCACCTAGTGGAGATAGGGGCAGGCGGCACCTATGAAGGCAACTAGGGGTGTACAAAACTACCATTATCATTATTAAGTTCTGTAGGCGGGATCAACCTTAGGGTGACTAGTGGTGGTGCAGTATAGTAATTATCTTATAGTGGTTTAGGTGCGCCTTTAACGTTATCTTTGTTCATCTAATTTCCTTGTTTACTCTGCCATACCCAATTGTTCGTAGTCATTTCCTTATTTTCCAACTTATGCCTTAGCCTAGTTATTTTGATAATTATATTGTTAAAGTTATTGCACTCGCCAGAATTTATGTCTGACCCCCCTTTGTTTCCACCTCTTTTCTTCCTTTTCCCCCCAGGTGCTCAGGGTGGAACTAGCACCAGTGGAGCTTGATTTTGGATAGTTGTATCTCTTGCTTTTAGAAGTTGCTTGGATCGCTGAAGTAAAAGTTTAGCCTATCCTATTTATGGCTATTTTGTGTTGGGGTTATGTCATTCAATTTATGTACTCTGATTTAGTCAAGATGGATATTATGTACTTTGAATCTGGTTTTTGATGATGTAATCAAACCTATGTGTTTACAGCTGCAATGAATGAAATTTTAAATTTTTAAGTACTGCTTATATCTGTCTTGTTGTTAAGTTTCTGTTCTATACACACTTAAAACGCTCCATAGAAGTTAATGCATTCCCTTTGCGAGTGACATTAATGGACGTGGGTTGTTACAGTGTTCTCTCAATTGGACCTCGCGAAATGTTTTCAACAGCTCCGAGTAGCAGCTGAGAGTATTCCTAAAATGGCATTCCGGACGCCGTCTGGATTATATGAGTGGTTGGTCATGCCATTCTGATTGACCAATGCACCATCATATTTTGTGGATCTTATGAATAGAGTATTCCGATATCAGTTGAATAAGTTTGTTCTTGTGTTCATAGACGATATCCTTGTTTACTCGAGGATAGAAGAGGAACACAAAAAACATTTGAGGACAGTGATGGCGGTGTTGAGAAAACACCAATTGAAAGCGAAAATTTCTAAGTGTCGCTTCTGCAGGAAGGAAGTGAGATTCTTGGGCCATGTTGTTTCAAAAAATGGTATTGCCGTGGACCCTGCAAAAGGTGGCTACGGTACAGGATTGGTCTACGCCCAAGAATGCAACCGACATAAGAAGTTTCTTGGGATTAGCTGGATATTATTGTATGTTTATCCAATACTTCTCCAAGATAGTGGCACCGTTAACTCAGTTGACCAAGAAGAATCAATCTTTCGTCTAGGAAAGAGGTGTAAAAATGCATTCAATAGTCTAAAGGAAAAGTTGACGCGTGCGCCAGTGTTAGTCATTCCTAAAGGGAATGAAGAGATGACAGTATACACGGATGCATGTGGTACCGGACTAGGTGTTGTAATGATGCAAGGAGGTAGGGTCGTAGCTTATGCTAGTTTACAACTGAAACCGCATGAGAAAAGATATCCTACCCATGACTTGGAATTGGCAGCGATCGTATTCGCATTGAAGATGTGGAGACATTATCTCTTGGGAGAAAGATTCGAGTTGTTTACTGATCATAAATCGTTAAAGTGTCTCTTCTCTTAGAAGGATCTAAACCTCTGACAGCAAAGATGGTTAGAATTCTTGGCTTCCTATGATTTCGATATCGCATATACACCAGGAAAGGGCAATGTGGTAGCCGATGCATTGAGTAGGAGACATGCTATTTTTGGGGCTATGTTTCTTGAATGGAAGCAACTGGAGTGTATCGCAGGGTATGATTTCAGACCAAAGTGCCAGTTGGATCCATAGATATTAGCAAGTTTGACGATCAGACCCACTTTGATTGAGCGGATTGGTTCCAGTCGGAGGAATGATCCTAGTCTATTGGAAATTATCTCCAATTTAGAGATGGGTATTAACGAGGAGTTGAACAAGTATGAGCTTGATCGAGATGGATGACTTAGAATGAATGGGAGACTGGTTGTACCCAATGTCAATGGATTGAGAGATGAAGTGCTAAGAGATTGTCATCACTCAAAACTGACTATACATCCCAGTGGTAATAAAATGTATCGAGACATGAAGCGGACCTACTACTGGGAAGGGATGAAAAGAGACGTTGGGAAGTTTATATCCAAATGCATGAATTGCCAGCTAGTTAAAGCCTAGCAAAAGAAACCTAGTGGTTTGTTGCAACCATTAGAAATTCTAGAATCGAAATGGGAACAAGTCTCAATGGATTTCATTGATGGGTTACCTAGGACTAGATCGGGCCATGATAGCATTTGGGTGATTGTGGACCGATTGGCCAAGAGTGCAAGGTTTATTCCCGTCAAGTCGAATAAAACAACAACTAAGTTAGCAGAACTATATATGAAGTGGGTAGTGAGATTTCATGGGGTACCCAAAGGCATTGTAAGTGGTCGAGATCCGTTGTTCACTAGTGGATTTTGGAAGAGTTTACAAGAGGCTTTAGGATCAGAATTACATCTCAGTACCGCGTACCAACCTCAAACCGATGGTCAAACAGAGAGAGTGAATCGAGTATTAGAAGATCTATTGAAAGCTTGTATATTGGATTTTGGTGGATCATGGGATGACCATTTGCATCTAGTGGAGTTCGCATATAATAATAGTTATCGGTCCAGTATTGGTATGGCTCCATTTGAAGCTTTGTACGAAAGACTTTGCAACTCACCATCATGTTGGTTAGAAACCGGTGAGAAGTTTGTGCTTGGGCCAAATGTGATAAGAGAAACTTCAGACAAGATTAAGGTTACCCAATAGCGAATGAAGGCTACTCAGGATAGGAAGAAGAGTTGTGCTGATAAGAGGAGAAGGGATTTAAAATTCTCCATTGACGACTTGGTGTTTATCAAGATTTCTCCGTTAAAGAGCGTGATTCGATTTGGTAGGAAAGGCAAGTTAGTACCATGATTTGTTGGTCCATTCCCAGTTCTCGAGCAAGTTGGGAATTTGGCATATAAAGTTGAGTTGCCGGACAAGATGGCGGGAGTTCATAACGTATTTCATGTTTCCCAGTTAAGGAAATTCGTGCACGACCCCGATGTGGCTATTTCACCTGATCAGTTGGATGACATCGAAGTAGAACCCAAGGCAGTTGGGAACCCCAAGCCGATTCGTATTTTTGAGCATGATACGAAGCAACTTCGAAGGAAGGCGGTGAAACTAGTCAAGGTTCAGTGGGGCGAGAATGAAAATGACTATACTTGGGAAACGGAGGAGAGCATAAGGGAATCGCATCCAGAACTCTTTGCCCAGTAAGATTTTAATAGTGATAGTTTCTTCCCTTATTAGTAAACCGCATGCTAGGGTGGGCTTGTTGTGTTTGTTGTGTATGTTTGATTGTTTGTGAATGATTGATTGGCATGCGGAACACCTTTGTATGTTTTTGGTTAAGGAATTTCGGGATCAAAATTTCTTAAGGGGGGAGAGTGTAACGACCCGCATTCTACGTATCGAAGGATCGTAGAATATTTATTTCATTTTCATATGAGGTCGTATAGGCGTGTAACTTTGGGGAACGACTATTGGGGTCATTTTCCATGTTCTTGATTTTGCCGATTTTTAAATGACCGTTTTTCTCCTAGCTGATCTTGTTTCGGCCATAACTTTTGATTAGTAAGGAGTTTTGACCTAAACCCTCTTTCATTAGATCCGGATGATGGTTTACCTTTTCGTAGAGTGGTCAAATTAGCCAAACGGACTTACCGTTTGGGAGATATGGCTGAAACAAGTTTTAGAAGGTGAAAAATGCTTAAGTGGGTTGATTAGGGTAATTAGCAAATGGGCCCATAACCCATTTCGGGAATAGGGTTATGGGAAGGCTGAAATGTGTTAGGTTTTCATTCTATTTCAGTTTTCTAGCTGCCATTTTCCACTTAGAAACCCTTACAATGGCCTCCACCTTCTAATTTCATCCCAAATCGCTCTCTAATCAAGGATTAAGCTAGTCAACATCAAACCAAGACAAATCAACACCAAATCAGAGTTGGGGCTGCTGTGTTACATAGGAAAACGCCCCAAATCAGAGATAGTTTTAGATTTGATATTTTATTTGTGGCTAAGGTGAGTGATTTGCATTATTATTCACTAATTACGACTAATTAGGGGTGATTAGTGGTAATTAGCAAATCTTTGCATGTTAAAATTCTGGAAAAATTTGTAAAATTCTAGAATATTATTTTAGGGCTCTAATAGAAATTTGGGCTAATTTGGATAAGTTTTGCTAATTGTATGCTTAAACATGATAAAGGGGGATTATGGAAAAAACATGGGTTTTTGGGTATGTTTAATCCGTATAAACATGTTAAATTGTTGTTTTGATGTTTGTGGATGATTATATATGTTGTTATGACTGTATGGTATGCTTTGTGATTGATTAGAAAAGTTAGGATGGTCGAAAACGCCGTCGTATGGCGTAAAACAATCGCTAGAAAAGTTGCTGGAAATGCTACAGGGATCCGGATCAGATCGGATGAGGGGGTCGGGTCGGTTAGCCGAACCGAACCAAGGTGATGGCATCTTCAACAGCGTAAAATGGCAAGGGCAACAAGGAAGGCCCGGACCAGATTGAATTGGGGTGAAACAAGTAGGATCGGAGTGAATGAGAATTGGGGATTTCGAACCGAACCGAGGGAGCTTGAAAGACCGAACTGAACCGCCTCAGGAGCATCGAACCGATCCAGAAGGGGAGCACCGAACTGAACTGCGCCATGGAGCTTCACGACCGAACCGAGGCAATGGCCAAGGTGCCGAACCGAGCCGAGGAGGTAACCCAATGATGATCTGAAATGAACCAGGGTGACAAGTCAAACTGAACCGGATGTGCACTTCTGCTTATACGCGTCGACTCCCCTGAAGACCAACCCCAATTCGACCAAAAAACGAGATGCAAAGGAAGTCCAAATAGGAAGTAAAACTTAGGATCCAGATGGGAACCAACGAGTTAACTTCATGGATTGGACTTTGCTGCGGGACGTGTGCAAAGGGATTATTGACGTCTATAACTTTAACTCACCACTGAGAGACGGATATAGGCTACGGATCAGTGCAGTGGGGTAGTTATTACTCCATGGGGCAGAGTGATTGTAGCATGGCTATGAGCCAGTGCAGTGAAGTCGTCATGACTTCATAGGGCACAGTGGACATAGCAAGGACTAGTGGCTATGGATCAGTGAAGTGGAGTCGCCATGACTCCGTGGGGCAGAGTGATCATAGTAAGGATTTGGGTGGTCAAAGTAGTGGATATCGTATGATTTACGCACTAAGTGAGAGATGTGAGGATGGTTGCTATGCTTGATTGTTGATATCACTATGACATGCACACCCCTACCTCGTATCTTTACACCATATGTTAATGTCACCTTAGAGTATTGTACATCCTGTTGTGCTAACTCTTTGGTTGCAAGTCCAGGTTCAGGTATGGTTTAGTATACCTGTTATTGTTCTGTTTTGCTGCTTATCGCTCATACCAAACTTTTGTCTGACCCAGAGTTTTATGTCTCTTCTTATTACTCTGGATGCTCTTAAATGGGCAGACTAGAGACAGGTCAGGTGATTATGCACAAGTAGTTGTACCGGAGACGAGTAGGAGGCTTCCACTTATGATATATATATATATATATATATATATATATATATAATCTCCCTATTTTATTGTTGGTCACTACTTTGGGCATTAGTAGTGTACCTCTTTCTTTTGCTTTAGAGACAATATTTCAAGTTGTAATAATATTGGTTTGGACGATAAGCTGTATTCAAGATTTCCGCTGCTATGATGGTTTAGTTTTCGGCTTATGCACTGTCTCGCCTGTTTTATGTCAAAGTTATGTTATTATTATATTTTCATCCCATGCGCTATGAGACATTCTACAGGTTCCTTCTTAGTTCAGATTCCTTTCTTTTCCTTTCTTTGGCGACCGTCCTGTGCTAGTTGGGCATTGGCACAGTGTATTTTGAGGGAAATGTCGGCTGGTGTAGGGCGGGCCGTCACACCTTTCCACCATTAAAAATCAAAATCCAAGGAGGGAATCATAGATATACACCATTGGAGGCTAGATCTACATCAATTTAAGAAGAGTTCATCGGATCAAGGGGTTTGGTTCGAGTTGCTTGCTGTCCAGAATTTTATTGCATTGATTTTTGCTTGTTTGGGAGAATCGAAGAGTGATTAACATCTCTCACATGGATGCAATGAATTATATGAATGTTCGATCATGTTTTTCACCATATCTAAGTGCTTTATCATAGATTTATACCCTTATAAGTCCATACTCACATGAATTACCCTATGATCTAGTTTAGCAAGTTTAAATTGACAATTTCTACGATATTCCATATGATCATGCAAGTTAGATCTATAATTTTGTTCATATATTATGGTTTTGGAGTGATTTGCATAATTTTGGTAAAAATCGTTGTATTCATGTTTTGAATGACTTCATAACATGCTTATGATTGTGTTGAATGAACTGGACGAGTATGTTTCGTTGATTGTGTCGATTGGAGAAGTTTTGGTCAAAATTGGAGTTGCATAGGGGTGGTGCAGGTTTTGGGTCGTGCATGGTGGTCAGTCGGTCGTATGTAGGATGGTTCGAGTCGAGTGGCATGGGGTCGATCAAACCAAACTCCAAGGTCGAGCGGCATGGGGTCAGTCGAATTAAGGACCAGGGTCGGTCATGCAACCAAAGGCCGGGTCGGTTCGCACAGGTGTTCAGTCATGCACATGGTCGAGCGGCATGGTTAGGGTCGAACATGTTTGGTCGAGCACGGTTGGTGTGATGTATGTAGTGGAAGGGTCGGTCACAAAGGTCGTTCTAATGGAAGTTGGCTCGAGCATAGAGGGTCGAACAGATGGTGGTCGGTTACCTTGGTCGAGCAAGTGTCGGTCACACCAGGGTCAGTCGTGTATAACAGTAACAATTCTGAAAATTTTATTTTATGGGTACGACTCAGATTCAAACAAAAAGGTCTGGAAAAAATATTTGAAGTGTTGAATGTGTTCATTGATCGGTGTAGACCAACGAGAAAGATGGCAACTCAAAGGTTGTGAGTTAGTGGATAATGGTTGCTCGAGAAGATTTCTTAAGCTACGAAGAGTCATCGGGTTGGATGACTAGAGATGCGAAGGCTAGAAGATTATTGTTGTCGTAAGTTCTAGCAGGCTTGAAGCAGGGGTACACTAGAGACGTCTAAAAGATCAGTTGTAGGTCGAGTACCCTGGATCTTATAGAAAGGCATAGTTGTCAAGGTTGGACATATGGTGTTTATGCTAGAACTGGGGTTACCATTAGCCCTTGACATGTGGCAAGGTTGGTCATCATACGATTAATGATGGTTTCAAAGCAGGATTGGCGGTAATAGCCAGAGTCAGTCATGGATGATTGGTTGTTCTGTTTGTACTGTCTCATATAGGTTGTCCAACATCGAAGGAGATGTTCCTTGGGTGCTTGTCTGATATTGGTTTAGGCCTCTGGGGCTTGTGCTTGAAGGATGTTGAATTCGATTAGGATGGTTTACATGAGATACATATAATCTGGATGTTATGAGTGCTTTACCATGATTGAATGGGTGTTCTGGTTTCCATGGATGAATGGTTGAATTGTTTTTCGTAAAGGCTATCACTGTCCGATGTGGGGAAGATAGTGTTGAGTTCTTCTCTGGTGTTGTGGGTAGATTAGTATGTTTATCTATCCATCATCATATGCTTTATTGTTGAAGTTTATTAGCTGTTTTATCGCTCACTAAGACTGTTGTCTGACTCAAGGTTTTATGTTTCCTCTTATTACCTTGGGCTGTTCATCCGGTTGTGGATGGGCACACTAAGTAGCAGGTGACAGGTGATTAGTGAAGACGATGTTACTGTGCGATGGCAAGCAGGAGGCTGGCATATTACTTTTACTACAATCTAGTATTTCTATTTTCATTTTTGAGTGATCTATGAGGGTTGTAGTGAGGTTTTATGTAAAAACTTTGGTATTCGTTGGATAACCTTTCAGGATGTTGTGAAAGTTTGAGAATTTTGCTATATGATGCTTCATTATTATTACTAGTTGTATAAGTTATATTATATTTTATCCTTGCGCTGTGAGTTCTACGACAGGTTCCGCTTGTGTTTACCTACTCTTATGATCATCCATAGCTGCCTGACACACCTTTCAGCGCATTATTTCTCTTGTTTAGTGCAGGGGTTATAGGAGGTCGTCACACCCGTACATATGGGAACCAAGTGGGAAGGACCCTACGTCATTCAGTGTAAGCTTGATAACGAACCTTCAGGCTATCGACGGTTGACGGCGAGCCTTTTCAGAGAGCATGGAACGCAGAGCACTTACGACCTTATCTTTCTTAGGAATTTTTATTTTCTTTACTATTTTATTTGTTTTAGTATTGTAATAAGCAATGACTTAACACTTGCAATAATTTGTGAATAAACGGCTCCTTTTATGCTCTGACTTATTAACTATAGTGGCTAATGTTGTGATTCGACCGACATTAGGTCAAACATTGAAGACTTGATATGCCAACCCGTGAATAATAGGCCGGCATCATTGGGAAAACAATAAAAAAACAGAAAAGCGGATCCGAAACTTAGAATGACCGATCAGCTTTTGGGTCCTACTCTGTTAACTAAGAGTAAGGATGACATCGATACAAACAAAATGACTGATTATTTGAAAATGACTATAACTCCCTCGACCTGGGAAGAAGTGTAAACGACGGATGAGCGTGAAAGGTGCACCTCGACAAAAGACCGCTCGATCCTTAAAACTTTAACCCTCACCGACTAGAGGATGAGTATAAAAGACTAAAGGCATTCCTACTTAGGGGCACCTGACTCCAAGACTGGGATGAATCAATCTTACGTACAACCAGAGAACATGACGACCGTTCCATCTCCCCACTACACTGTAGGAAAGAGGGTCGACAAATTGCCCTCAAAGGTCGAAACAAGTTGGGAATGCTGACATTATTCCCATTTCAATGTATTAGCAACAAATACTTAAAAGAAAAAGCACAGACTTCAGTTAATATTAACATAACGTGCTTACAAAACATTATTGCATACGAGTACAATTAAACATCGTCCACAAAATTACAGAAATTGACGATTGCAAAAACGCGGGGGCCGCACTCGCATGAAACTTCCAAAGGGCCTAAAGTAAAATTTCAACAAAAAAGACTTTAAGGTGGAGGTGGTATGTCCCCACGCTCGATCATATCTTCCAACTCTTTCTGCTTGACCATCTTCAACACCTCCTCATTGGTTAACCTAAGTTTTGATGCTTTAAGTGTGCTGCCAAAGGAACCAGAACGACTACGAACTGATGCTGCACCTCGTTCTTTTGGATTGATTGAATTTGCAAAAGGGGGAACATTGACTGATGAAAGGATTGTTGGGGAAATGGCTTGACGGGGTCGAACGTTCAAAGGCTCTTCAAATGGCTTGGGTTTCATAAACGAAACCTCTTTCTCGCTTTTGGTTTGAACTCGACCATGAAAGGGTGCTTACCTCCCTTAATCTCCCATACCAACTCCACATCATTGACCTTTGACGTGTCTTTGTCACCTCCTTTCTCCTCCGACACTTCAACTATCCCCCCAACGCCATCCTTCTCCACCATCATAGTTTTTGCCTCGATATTTTCCTTTGCCAACGAAGAACCTACAATACAAGACGTAAATTTTGACTAAATGGGAAAACAAGAAGTTGGGAAGAAATGAACAAGTTTACCTCCAACATCGGACTTGGTCGGCAGCCTATCCATAGCCTTGGATGGATCAGGAGGAACGAAAGTCAAGCCTGCTTCCATGTTTGCAAAAAGAAATTGAAAGGGTGTCTTAGCTCGACTACTACCAACCACTTTTTCGAGGACCGAATTCCCCTTTGATTTATGACGATTAGCATCTGTTGTCTCCTTCTCCTTTCTCTTTCCTTCGGCTAGCACTGCTCGTTCATCGTCGTGAAGAAACCGGATCATTAAAGCTTCCTCGTTTACCTATTGTCCTCCTATTGCATCTTCCTTCTCTTTCATAAAAACTTTCCAAGTGTCTATCAGCACCTTTGGGTAGCCAGTTATCCAGGCCAAGTTCCTATGATGGATTACCCTCGCAAAAAATGTAAGGGCTTGGCCTCTATGTCTCTTCTTCATATTGGATATCTCCAAAGCTTGCTCGGCTTTGATTTCTTGAATGTTTATATCATGTTGAAGCCGAAGGTTGTTGGCGGACTCGATAGCAGTAGCTGCATTCTCCTCGGCCCGCTTTTTATCTGACTCGGATGAACTAAGAAGGGCTTTAATATTTTGGACTCCTAGGTCAAGTCGACCTTTCTCACCTTTCAAATTTTCAACCTTTTCCTTCAAAGAATCATGCTCTTGGTTCTTTGATTGAAGACGGGCGTTTAGATCCATGGAGGCTTTCTTGAATTTTTCCTTTGTGGTCACTACCTGCGACTCATACTCTCCTATCCTCCTATCGAGAAACCCGAACGTCCTCTTATCGCACTCAGTCTCTCTCTTTAAACCAACGTTCTCTGCAAGCTTGCTCTTTAGTACCCCGCATACTTGCTTGGCATATTCATACATTGCATCATACTAGGATAAGGCGTGGTCAAGGTTAGTTCAGATATAATGGCGGAAGCTTGATGGGAGCGGTTGCAACTTGGGGGCAGGCTCGATTTTGGTGAAAATCAGATCATGGAAGGTTTCCTCTAATTCTCTAATTCGATCGGTGGGAAACGTTTCAGGAGAAGGGCCGATCGGGGGTCTGAGACGATTTAGAGCAGCCTGAGAGTGTTCGACCTTGTAGCCTTCCTTTGGGGTCTTCCCTGGGCATAAGAAAGAATTCGATACACAGGGGACTTATGCTCTTTTTCCTTCTTGGACTCTCTCCCATCTCCTTCTTCCTCCTCATGCACCCACTTGTGCTTTTTCAAGTCCCTTTTTCTTTGCTTCTCTCTCTCGACCTTTCTCTTCCTTTTCCTTCTCTTCTTTCTCCTTCTCGTTGTTGTCTCTATCTTCATTGCCTTGCCCAACTTGTTGCAAGGTCAGTATAACTGGTCCGCCTTCTGCCGAAAGGGAAGCAAAGAGATCAAGATAATATTTGGTGTTTATTTCCCCTATGAAAGACAAAAATAACAAGACAATGAATATGACCAATATTAAATTTACACATGATAAAGTAGTATTGTTACATGCAGTAACAATGCTGTATGACTAAATTACTTAGGACCTGTAACACCCTGTAATTTTAATTTTAATGTTAACGAATTAAATAATACTTAATTGTAAATGTAAGAATTAAGGGAAGCGGGTTACGCCATTGCGTTCGTCTCGGAATTATGATTGAGATAGAGTCCGAGTTTGTGTAAAACGGATACCGTATGAAGGAGATATGGACGAACGAAGTTAGGCAGAAAAAACCTGGAAACAGGCCAGAATGCACTGGCGCACTTGGGTAGTGCGCCAGAACAAAATTGCACTGGCGCACATGGGAAGTGCTCCCGTGCAAATTTGCACTGGTGCACTTGGGAAGAGCGCCCAGGCCAAGCAGAAAGCCTGCAAAGCTTTCTGGTGTGATCTGATCCACACTGTGACTCATTGCTGAGTCCTTTCTGACTCCTTGCTAAGTCATTAGGGCTGACTTGTCACTCTATCTTGACTAAATGGTTGTGGTTAATCCTAGGTTGATCGGATGGCCAAATTAATTTTAAACTCTGTATAAACTCATGTAGACTCAAACTCTAAAATCAAATCAAAATTAGATCAATGGCCGTCATGTTGTCACTCCAAAACCTAGAGTAGCCGCCAACAACCAGAAGAAAAGTAAAGCAACTCAATTCAAATCATAGTCTAATCTTAACAACGAAATTGTCTACATCAAGGGAACGCTAATCAATTACAAAATTCAGACCCCAGAACTCAAGACCCTCTTTTTCGGTGAGTTCTAGTCACTTTTAGGTTTAAATAGATAAAAGTGAATGGTGGTAGACTATGATTTGGGTATATGATGTTTGTAGTTATGCAAGTTATTATGTTACGAATTCATGAATCTATGCAAGTTGTTATCATGAATCTATGCAAATTGTTATCATGAATCTATGCAAGTTGTCATCATGAATCTACGCAAGTTGTTATCATGAATCTATGCAAGTTGTTACCATGAATCTATGCAAGTTGTTATGAGATCATGCAAGTCGGCTATACAAGTTATTATTCATGAAATTATGCAAGTTGTTATGTTATGCAAGTTTGTTATGTTGTGAATCATGAACCTATGCAAGCTACCTATGCAAGTTTATTATTGTTATGAATCATGAAATTATACAAGTTAATTATATGGTAAATCATGAAATTATGCAAGTTGTTAATTATGTTGTATACGCCCTATTATGATTTCATGTCCATTCACCTAGTTTTTATGCTTATGCCAAAAACTGTACTGAAAACTATCACCTTGTTATTCCCTTTTATTTTATTGTTATGGCGAGCTACCTTGTAGCCTCGATGACGCCAAAAACGCAAACGGTTACGCTAGTTAAGAAATGGGGAAAAGGGAAATTTGTAATAGGCATAATTTATATAACGTTTATATAAATTTGGACACATGATTCTAGTAGGGAAACATATAAAGAATTACCTATTATGACATAGGTAAAGTTGAGTAAAAATGGTATAATTTGAATATGACCATTTATGGATAAGAAATTCAAATTGTTAATAAAATAGGTATTGACACCTATAAAAAGGAAAGGATTAATTAATTAACTTAATTAATCAAAAGAGGAATGTTTAAGAAATTAAAGTCTGAAAATTTAATTAACACTTGTGACACGAGGTTAGGTTACATTAGTGGTTGAAATCTGCCCGGACCCGACCGGCATATCCAGCAGCCACTAATGTTGAACCTAATGTGAGAGGTCCAAGTGTGTGAATACGACTCGGGCTAAGACACGAGGTTAGGCCCAACTGTGGAATAAGACTTCCCGGACCCGACCGGCATATCCAGCATCCACACGTTGTAGGCCTAATGTGGGAGGTCTAGCCCAATATAAACATAATTGGACATGGTAATAAGAAAAGACTACTTAACCTAACTTAATACATGTGGACTGTATGATGTTAAACATAAGTTAGGGTTAAGTAAAATGTGTTGAATTGTGGGTGGGTTAAGTACAACTGAAGGGTAGGTGGGTAATATTAGTATATATATAGGCCCACAAATTTAACCATTAAATAAATAGGATGAAATTAATGGGAGGGTTAAGTACAACTGAAGGGTAGGTGGGTAATTTTAATATGTATAGGCCCACAAACTTAACCGGATAAAAAGGGTTATGTAATTAAAGACACCTAATGGTATACATAACCGGGGCAGAATAGTAAAGTTATGAATTAAAGACACCCTTAGGGGTACGCATAACTAATGGGAATATATAGAGGTATGTATTAAAGACACCTATAGGTACGCATAACCGATAGGTAGAATAGGGGTTATGTATTAAAGACACCTATAGGTATGCATAACTGATTGAGGGCTATGTAATTAAAGACACCTTAGGGTATACATAGTCAGTAGAAAACCTAGTGGGGGTACAAGACATAGGGGAGAGCTTGTATCATGTTGTGTGGGACCCATTTCAGTTAGTAACCCGGAGGGGTATCAAAGTAAAGAACTCCGTACTAGGCGGGGAAGGGGCACGCTTACTGATTGATTGTAAGAGATCCAAAACGTGACCGATGGTGTGGGCGGCGCAAACCGACCGGGGACATGTGCGTGCATGGGCCGGGCATAGGGGGACAAGAAGATCGTGACACCAGTAGGTATAACTGCGCACACCTTGGGTTGCCACTTAGGGAAGTGATACCCCCTAATTGTGGGACCAGCACAGGGTATCTACAGAGTAGGGAGCCGATCAATTAGGGTAGTGGTTAGGGTATATCCGGACGTATGTCTTAAGTCTACCAATTTATAGTAGGAGGGTAGTGGGTACAAGTAGCTGAGATAGGAGCAGGTGGCACCTATGACAGCAGCTAGGAACACGCGAAACTACCACCATCGTTATCATTAGTGGGAAGGGATCATCCCATCTTGATTTTACTAGTAATAGTGCAGAGTAGTTTGTAGTGAAGAATGCATACACCTTACCTTATTTGTCCTGTCATACCTGTCATCTGTACCGTGAATCCTCTTATCCACTTTGTATGCCTATCATGTTTACCTTTATTTATTTACTGGCTAAAAGTTACTGGACTCACCAGACGTATGTCTGACCTAGTTTGCTTTGCCTCTTTTCTTTCGTTCCCCCCCCCCCAGGTTATCAGGGAGGAAACATCCAGGTTTAGTCTGGATTTGGATATCATCTTCTAGGAGCTACTTCTGAAGTATGGCTCGAGTCTCTGTCTCTTATATGGCTTTATCTTTAATCTGGGGAATGATGTTTTTCTTTTAAATACCTATGTACTCTGATAATGTAAGACAGAAGTGTTTTGTTGTAAGGGTTTTATGACTCATAGTATTATGTAACAAAGTATTTCCGTAATTTTAATAAAGCTGTTTATTCTGCTGCAAATTTTTTAATATCTGTCTTGTGATATTCTATATCTGTTTACCTAAAATGCTCCACTGAAGTTAAGGCATTCCCTTTGTGAGTGACCTTAATGGAGGTGGGGTGTTACACTTGGTATCAGAGCTGAAGGTTACCAGACTAGATAAAAGTTTTGAAAAAAATAATTTTCACGAAAGTTTTTTTTAAAAGAAAGTATTTTCAAAAAGGAAAGCCTGTTTTGAAAAACATTCCCCAAAAAGACATATGTAGTATCCTTCGGTCCTTTTTCTAAAATCTCTCCCTTTTTTTCTTAGCATGTCTGAGGATCTTAACCTTCCAGAGGGTGTACCGATACCAGGATGGTTTGGGAGGTATTTGGAAGCTAGGGCCACCACCGCAAGTCCAGCAAATGTTCCTCCTCCCCCAGCTGCACCCGTTCCTCCTCCTACCCCTCCTCGTGTTGATACTTTTGCAAAGATATGTAAAGACTTTCAGGCAATGGGCGGGAAACCTTTTCACGGGTCGGAGACATTTGTTGAAGCTCGAAATTAGCTAAAGGTGGTGGAAGAATTGTTTGGAATCTTTTAGGTAGAAGATGGAAGAAAGATCCAGTTAGCTGCCTGGTTAATGAAGGATGAGGCCTCGTTTTAGTGGGAGGTCACTAATGGAGAGCGTCCAGTTGATACATGGCCGGATTTCAGGCGTAGGTTTGAGGCGAAATTTCTCTCACGAGCAGAAGAAAATCTATACATGGAAAGGTTCTTGGCATTGAAGCAGGGGAATCTATCAGTGAAAGAGTACGTCAATAAGTTCAATCAGTTGGCGAGATTTGGAATGGACTTGGTGAATACACCAGAAAAGAAGGCTCTGAGATTTGTTAAAGGCTTGAATGAGCCGCTACGCGGATTGGCTATGACCCACGTTCCCATGGGGGCCACTTTTGAAAAGCTTGTGGATATGGCCTTAATGCATGAAGAGGACAAGGGAGCAAAGAAAGAGGAAAAAGTTGAAGGGACATTGAAAAATGAGAAGGCGGGACCCAAGAAAGGACAGCAACAGCAGAAGAAAGGCGAGAAGGATGACAAGGGAAAGGATAAGAGGAAATGCCACTATTGTGGGAAAGAAGGTCACCTAGTCAAAGAATGTAAAAGGAGGAAGTTCAATTTCTTTAAGTGTGGAGAGGTCGGACACTTCTCCAAGGAATGCCCGAAGGGGCAGGGATCGCAAGGGACTTCTGGAGGGCAGGCGAATGCTCTCGTGGCTGATGGATAGGATAGGGATAGGAAAATTTATATAGAAGTTTTAATTTCCTTATCTGATTATGAAGTTAAGACTCTTTTTAATTCTGGCATTTTGATTTTGTAATTGAGACTCTGCACTTTAATACTAGTCTTGCTTTTGATCCCGTAGTTGTTTCAAACCCCTTTGGTGGTTTGGCTCATTTATTTGTGATTTGTAAGGGTTTGAAATTATCTGTGTTAGGCGTCAAAAATTTGAATGTGACATTTGTGTGCTCAAGTTTATAGGCTATGGGTTGGTTCTTAATGGACCAGCTTTCTATGTAGAGGGTCGTTCTAGATTATGAGAGGAGGGTCGTTAAGTTTCTAACTTGTCATGGGAAGACCCCCAAAGTTTCTTGTGACCCGCAAGGGTCTGTTATGCTTAGCTTTCTGAGAATCATTCTGTAATCTGATTCGTACCGGTAGTCTATAAGTATCTGGATATTTCTGAAGGATAGGGGTTTCTACTTGAAGCATCAAGTAGATTTCCAGTTTTGACATTGTTTAATGGGGGTAATTCTCTGAGTGTCAGTCTGATGTTGATTTCGGTATTCGGGGCTGAGACTTAGGGAATTATTCTCTTAATCGATGTCAAATGAGAACAGAGCTTTTGTTTTAGTTATATCATTTATTTGTATCCCATCGACCGAATCCTCGACCTTTAGATAGGAAATCCATGGATGTAAACATGTGTTTGAGACATGTTATGTTTGATGGTTGCAAGTGGATGCAAGTGTTTTCTAGTGGTTGCCTGTGGACGCATATACACACACATTAGGCACTAGATCGGCTCAATCACTCTCTCATTCTACATATGGATGTATGTACATTTTCTTTTATTTTTATGGATGAAAATGGATGAGCTAGCATATGGATGTTGCATTTGGATTAATGTGTGTGCACACATATAGAACTTATATGATGTAATAGGTTTACTTGCATACATAATGGACTCATGGCACTGACATAATTTGTATTAAGGAGGTCAACTGAATCAGTAGACCGCCTGATTTTGCATTAGATAAGGAACATATACACACACTTTTTGCATATGTTCATACGACATTAGAAATCTTTTAAGGACAATGGATGTCTGTGTTTGATGGTTGAGTAGATGGATGATTGGATGGTAGGATGCACATTCTTCTTGACTAGAAGATTTCGGGGACGAAATCCTTTAAGGAGGGGAGAATGTAACACCCGTAATTTTAATTTTAATGTTAACGAATAAAAGAATACTTAATTGTAAATGTGAGAATTAAGGGAAGCGGGTTATGCCATTGCGTTCGTCTTGGAATTCTGGTTGAGATAGAGTCCGAGTTTGCGTAAAACGAATACCATATGAAGGAGATATGGACGAACGAAGTTAGGCAGAAAAAAACCGGAAACAGGCCAGAATGCACTGACGCACTTGGGAAGTGCACCAGAAAAAAATTGCACTGGCGCACTTGGGAAGTGAGCCCATGCATATTTGCACTGGCGCACTTGGAAAGTGCGCCCAGGCCGAGCAGAAAGCCTGCACAACTTTCTGGTGTGATATGATCCACACTGTGACTCATTGCTGAGTCCTTTCTGACTCCTTGCTGTCATTAGGGCTGACTTGTCACCCTATCTTGACTGAATGGTTGTGGTTAATCCTAGGTTGATCCGATGGCCTAAATTAATTTAAAACTCTATATAAACACATGTGGACTCAAACCCTAAAATCAAATCAAAATTAGATCAATGGCCGTCATGTTGTCACTCCAAAACCTAGAGTAGCTGCCATCAACCAGAAGCAAAGTAAAGCAACTCAATTCAAATCATAGTCTAATCTTAACAACAAAATTGTCTACATCAAGGGAACGCTAATCAATTACAGAATTCAGACCCCAGAACTTAAGACCCTCTTTTTCGGTGAGTTCTAGTCACTTTTAGGTTTAAATAGATAAAAGTGAATGGTGGTAGACTATGATTTGGGTATATGTTGTTTGTAGTTATGCAAGTTATTATGTTGCGAATTCATGAATCTATGCAAGTTGTTATCATGAATCTATGCAAGTTGTTATCATGAATCTATGCAAGTTGTTATCATGAATCTATGCAAGTTGTTACCATGAATCTATGCAAGTTGTTATCATGAATCTATGCAAATTGTTATCATGAATCTATGCAAGTTGTTATCATGAATCTATGCAAGTTGTTACCATGAATCTATGCAAGTTTTTATCATGAATCTATGCAAGTTGTTATGAGATCATGCAAGTCGCCTATACAAGTTATTATTCATGAAATTATGCAGTTGTTATGTTATGCAAGTTTGTTATGTTGTGAATCATGAACCTATGCAAGCTACCTATGCAAGTTTATTGTTGTTGTGAATCATGAAATTATACAAGTTAATTATATGGTAAATCATAAAATTATGCAAGTTGTTAATTATGTTGTATACGCCCTATTATGATTTCATGTCCATTCACCTGGTTGTTATGCTTATGCCAAAAACTGTACTGAAAACTATCACCTTGTCATTCCCGTTTATTTTATTGTTATGGCGAGGCTACCTTGTAGCCTCGATGACGCCAAAAACGCAAACGGTTACGCTAGTTAAGAAACGGGGAAAAGGGGAATTTGTAATAGGCATAATTTATATAACGTTTATAAAAATTTGGACACATGATTCTAGTAGGGAAACATATAAAGAATTACCTATTATGACATATGTAAAGTTGAGTAAAAATGGTATAATTTGAATATGACCATTTATGGATAGGAAATTCAAATTGTTAATAAAATAGGTATTGACACCTATAAAAAGGAAAGGATTAATTAATTAACTTAATTAATCAAAAGAGGAATGTTTAAGCAATTAAAGTCTGAAAATTTAATTAACACTTGTGACACAAGGTTAGGTTACATTAGTGGTGGAAGTCTGCCCGGACCCGACCGGCATATCCAGGAGCCACTTATGTTGAACCTAACGTGAGAGGTCCAAGTGTGTGAATACGACTCAGGCTAAGACACGAGGTTAGGCCCAACTGTGGAATAAGACTGCCCGGACCCGACCGGCATATCCAGCATCCACACGTTGTAGGCCTAATGTGGGAGGTCTAGCCCAATATAACCATAATTGGACGTGGTAATAAGAAAAGACTACTTAACCTAACTTAATACATGTGGACTGTATGATGATAAACATAAGTTAGGGTTAAGTAAAATGTGTTGAATTGTGGGTGGGTTAAGTACAACTGAAGGGTAGGTGGGTAATATTAGTATATATATAGGCCCACAAACTTAACCATTAAATAAATAGGATTAAATCAGTGAGAGGGTTAAGTACAACTGAAGGGTAGGTGGGTAATATTAATATGTATAGGCCCACAAACTTAACCGGATAAAAAGGTATATGTAATTAAAGACACCTAATGGTATACATAACCGGGGCAGAATAGTAAAGTTATGTATTAAATACACCCTTAGGGGTACGCATAACTAATGGGAATAGATAGAGTTATTTATTAAAGACACCTATAGGTATGCATAACCGATAGGTAGAATAGGGGTTATGTATTAAAGACACCTATAGGTACGCATAACTGATTGAGGGCTATGTAATAAAGACACCTTAGGGTATACATATTCAGTAGAAAACCTAGTGGGGATACAAGACATAGGGGAGATCTTGTATCATGTTGTGTGGGACCCATTTCATTTAGTAACCCGGAGGGGTATCAAAGTAAAGAACTCCGTACTAGGCGGGGAAGGGGCACACTTACTGATTGATTGTAAGAGATCCAAAACGTGATGGATGGTGTGGGCGACGCAAACCGACCGGGGACATGCGCATGCATGGGCCGGGCAGAGGGGACAAGACGACCATGACACCAATAGGTATAACTGTGCACACCTTGGGTTGCCACTTAGGGAAGTGATACCCCCTGGTTGTGGGACCAGCACAGGGTATCTACAGAGTAGGGAGTCGATCAATTAGGGTAGTGGTTAGGGTATACCCGGACATATGCCCTAAGTCTACCAATTTATAGTAGGAGGGTAGTGGGTACGACTAGCTGAGATAGGAGCAGGTGGCACCTATGACAACAGCTAAGAACACGCGAAACTACCACCATCGTTATCATTAGTGGGAAGGGATCATCCCATCTTGATTTTACTAGTAATAGTGCAGAGTAGTTTGTAGTGAAGCATGCATACACCTTACCTTATTTGTCCTGTCATACCTGCCATCTGTACCGTGAATCCTCTTATCCACTTTGTATGTCTGTCATGTTTACCTTATATTTATTTACTGGCTAAAAGTTACTGGACTCACCAGACGTATGTATGACCTAGTTTGTTTCGCCTCTTTTCTTCCGTTCCCCCCCAGGTTATCAGGGAGGAAACATCCAGGTTTAGTCAGGATTTGGATATCATCTTCTAGGAGCTACTTCTGAAGTATGGCTCGAGTCTCTGTCCCTTATATGGCTTGATCTTTAATCTGGGGAATGATTTTTTTTCTTTTAAATACCTATGTACTCTGATAATGTAAGACAGAAGTGTTTTGTTCTAAGGGTTTTATGACTCATAGTATTATGTAACAAAGTATTTCCGTAATTTTAATAAAGTTGTTTATTCTGCTGCAAAAATTTTAATATCTGTCTTGTGATATTCTGTATCTGTTTACCTAAAACATTCCAGTGAAGTTAAGGCATTCCCTTTGTGAGTGACCTTAATGGAGGTGGGGTGTTACAGGACCTATACCTTCAGTGACTTCAGGCTTGGTAGGGGCAGAAACTTCCCTGGACTTGGTGGCGAAGAAGTTGTCGAGATCTAGATTTTGCGAAGAAATAATAATGTCGGGTAACTTCAAGCCCTTTAAGCCATGAAAAGAGGATGTGACCTCCTTCTCCAATGAGCTATGATGTTCACCAAAATCTTCCTCAGCTAAAATCTCATGGGTCACCTCCCGAGCTTTTACAATCGAACTCTTTTGCCTCTTCAAGTGGTCGGCCTCCCAAAACAACCTTTTAAGAGCATGCCTCTTCTTTAGAGCACGAGATTCCTTTTTCCCTTCGGGCAGGGGATGGATAGATGACTTCCCGATCAGGGGAGTATCGTTAGATGATCCCTTCTGGCTAGGCGTTGTCGAAGAATATTTCTTCTTCCGGGACCCCAGTGTTATGTTCTCGTTAAGGAAACCGTGCTGATGTAGATGTGAGTCGGTCAGACAATTCCAAAACTTACATTGCTTGAGCATCATCTTGGACAGTCTGCTGAAGCGCCTTTCACAATTTTCCCCTCGGGCCTTTTCGGATTTTCTCATGCAAAAGAAACAGTCGACATAAGAAAATTTCATTACAGGCATGACAAGAAAAGTGGAAAACTTACTGCATTGAAGCTAATGACGAGCACATCCCGCTGATGTTTAATAAAGAACCAGTCATGCTTGTTATCCCCCAACTTGCTCGGAATTTTCTCAATAACTTTACAATTGCGGGCTGCTTCGAAATAAAGATAGGAGGGGGAATTCTTCTCATTATGTTTAAAAGTAAAAAAGAAGGCTATATCATCAAAGATTGAAGGATAACCTAGATACCTCATAAACAGATAACACAACGATAACAAGTTGCCATAAGCAATCGGATGAAACTATATGGGAGCCAAGTTCATCTATCATAGAAAGTAGTCAATAAACGAAGGAAAAGGAGGGATAGCTCTGACGATGCACATAGGACGAGACAACGCCATGTAACCAATAGGAGGATTGAGAGGACAATCATGTTCTCTAGGAAGTTGGAGATTTCCCTAAGGGATATTATGCTTAGCAGAAAGATTCTGTAATTGTTTAAGGGTCATTTTTCTCTCCTCGGCATTCGGGGGGTTTCTCAAGATCGGTGCATTTGGAAGTTTGTCGGGTGTTGTTGGTATTGTCATTGCCCTGCTCAGGTAGCCTATAACCCAGGGCGAGGGGGCGAATGTATCGACCTATCTTGGGTGCCGACGTCCGGTTCAGATTTAGAACTAGAGGACGGTTCAGGAGTGGCGTCTATTGTTACTGGGGTGGATAATTATTTTCCGTTGTCAGTTCCTTATCTGCGAAGATCTAGTTTTCTGACCACTGTGATCGAGCTATATATATATATTAAGAAAAATTGTCAGTCGAAGACGTAACTCTACAGAAAAGAATGAGGACGAGCAGAAAGATTATCGAGCTAAAGTCAAGGATTGTTTTAGAAACAGTTAACCCCACTCTACAGTGCTATCTTGGTAAATGACAATCACAAAATCACTTTTGTCCTTATTCGCCAGACTATGTAAAAATCGCTATCATTATAGCCACGCTTTCAAACATTGCCACATGTCCAAGGGTATAACGACTCCTTGGAACACATGACGTTTTAAAAAGGAGGGAAACTTTTTCCACCTTTATATCATTCTAAATAGCAACCCAATTACCATCGAATTTTGCTACAATGGTATTGAGATCACAACAGACAGCCGCATCGCTTCCGACTCTGGCGATCCAACGTCGATGACTCCGGCCTTGGACAACATGGAACTCGAGTTATAACAAAAAAGTTGAAAGAAGAGAGATTATGCACTGAAATCTAGTCAGAATGCATTGGAAAAAGTGCGAAGGAGGAATCGGTTCATACCTGAAAAATTGGTAGAAGAAATGATCTCGGTTAAAGATGAAGGTTATATCTCTGTTTCTTCCTTCGAGGCAGTAAATCAATTTGGGGTAAAAGTAAAATAGAAAAATGGTAAAAAGGAGGCAGTAATTATTACCTGAGTCGGCATGGAGTTCCAAGGCATTTGATAGGTCAACATAGGATCACGAGGTTCATGGAGAGACGACTCGAGCTAGCCTTTATGAGACTTTCTTATCCATGTAAAGAAAATAATTCAGATTGAACCGATACAAAGCATGCCCCGTTCTCCAATGCAGCATACTTTGGAGAGCAAAGAGTTGATGGGTCTTTTGGCAAGCCCATCAAGGTTTATTGACATTATGAACCAGTGTTAAGGGAACCTAAATGGGATGGCTATTTTTTAAAAAAAGATGGATCAGTTAGCGAGGAATCTGGACCAAGCCTCGTTAAACTTAATATAGAGAATTAGTACGTAACCCACTTGGAACCCGCTACTATCGGACTGACCGAGTCAAGCCATACTTGATCCCAAACCAAATATCTGCATGAAGAATAGCTCGTTCCCGGCTTCATCTATTCCACACTGTCCACATAGATCGGATCAGGTGCCACCTGTTGCCATAGATTCAAATTTTGTCGATTCCATAGGGAGAGAGCGCCTCTTCATGCTTTCCTACTATCCTGGATCACATGACACGTATTCCAACCAATGTACGTGTTGTATCATCTATAAATACCCTTTCTGGACACAAAAGGAAGGACTTTTTGGAGAACTGATAGTATTTTCTATTCTTAGATAACTACCAAACTCTTATATTTCCGTTGTAACCGTTCCAACTGTAATAGTTAATAAAGTATATAAGAGATTATAAAGTGGACGTAGGCTCGTTAATTCTAAACCACTATAAACGTGTGTGTGATTTCCTCTATTTTCAGTTTTGTAATCATTTATCTTCACTTATTCTCTACAAAACCCTTTCTTTGGGTGTTGCGCAAACTTTTGGTGTCAACAGATGTATCGATTAGTATTGTTCCGTTGCATTTATTGGTATGTTTGGTGATAGTCAACTCTGATAATTTTTGTGAAGTATAATCAAATGTATATATTTAACAGCTTCATCAAATGTTATTTTATTATTATATTTTGTCCTTCAGCTATGAGATTCTGTGATTGTTCTTCTTCTTCTTCTTTATTTATTTTTCTTATTTTTACCCCAATAACTATCTATATTTTGGAATTGTTTGAGTCCACCAGTGTTGTTTATTGTCAATTTGAACAGTCGAAAATGCATATCGTTTTATGAACCCATACTGATATGTATGGCATCACGATAAGGATCGCAAGTCATACCCTGGATATTGACCCAAAGTTCCTAAAGTCAAATAGAAATGCCTTATCATAGGGTAGAGAGTCGGCTTCACACGAAAAGGATTTAGATAAGCTATTAAACAACGACTTCACCTGTGGTGCCCTTTACCCAGATTGAGTCTCCAATTCAGTGCCTATGAAGAAATAAAATGGGAAGTATAGGACATGCATTGATTATTCCGACTTAAATATAGCATGCCCAAAAGATAGTTTCCCACTTCTAAAGATATACCATTTTATGGACTCAATAGTTGGACACTAACTCCTACCACTTGTGGATGCGTATTCTGACTATAACCAAATACCAATGCACGTCCCAAACCAAGAACACACAACTTCATGATTAACTTAGGGTTCTACTGCTATGTTTTCGTGCCCTTCATTTAAAAAATGTTGGGGCTACCTATCAACAACATGTTAACAGGACATTCAATTAGAACCATCGAAGTATATGTGGGCGACATTCTCGTGATGTCACAACGGTTGAATGACCACATTAATTATCTAGCAGTGATGTTTATTATTCTCAACAAGCATTGTAACATCCTGAATTCTGATAGACTGATTTTTTTTTTCAAAATTCTAACATGTCGAAACTCGTGTTGGTGCCTCTCGTATCCTGCAGAAAAGATAGAGATATAAAATATATTAGAGCTCAGAAAATATCTCACAGCACAATGGATAAAGTATAATATAATCAAAATATAGCCTTACCGTAGTAATAATACTGCCTGACCAGTATCCAAAGCTATCATATCTCTTCCACAAATCTAGCTATCCTGCGAGTATGTTATGAGGAGGGGGTCAGAACACAAGTTCTGGTAACTGGATTTAAACTACACAATTTGGATAATCCTATATATACCGTTCAATTATATTTTCTTATTTATTAGGTTACTTGGGTTAACATCACTCAAGGCATACACACACGTCGTACCCATTTACTCCCCAGTGGATTAACCTAATACAGTATAAATGTAGCCACCCCCAATATTGAGGTACACCCCATGGTACTCCACCCGCACGGTCTCCACCATAATGCCATAAAAATGTATGCAGTCCCTCATCCTACGTCGGAGTGACGCACAAATCTTTATATAACAATGTTATGTTCTGCATATATCTGCCATTTCTATGCTACGTAAGCATACGGACTGCCACCTTCGATCGAATTAGATTCCATCACAGAGTAATGCCCTCGAGTCTACGATACACCACCCATAGCAGACATGCATGTATCTAGACTTTTCCATGTACGTATCGTCAATCGTACTCGTTGCCTTAACTGCACATGACCTCTAATGTGCACCGAGTTCCATGGAAGGGTTGTACAAGAAACACGGAACTTGTTCGTTAGCTTTTCCATATCTGTGCAGGACCGCCTTTAAGGGCCTCAAAATACATATATCCCTTGGGGTCTGTTTTTCATGGTGGCTATGGCCCCACCTCGGCCCCTCCCTCAACTAGTAAAGACTACAAGAGCTAAGCGACTTGCCCCTAACAAACAATCTAAACATCCAGTTGGCATCTCCCTCAACCATCGTGCCTCGACAGTGAAAGGTGGATGGCGTCTTGGGTTTAGCTCTAGTTTTTCTACATCCCACTAGCTGCCGATGATGGGTACCCGACGATCTACTATGCTTGTTTGGTCCTGACCCCGCCTCCCTGTTGAGGCGATCGCCGAATCATCCTAGCGTCACCTCATCACAACTTTCTGACTGTAAAACTACTTTTGCAGTCAAGGCTACTCACCGGGTAGTTACGCGCAGACCTAACCTTTCTGAGCACAACCCGAACACTACACCACCACAGAGGACTACCAGGGGCACCTTCCACGACCCAGGAAGTCGCGTGCTTCCCCTTCTAGTCCTTCGAAGCTGACAGAATAATCAGATAAACATGCGCTCCCTTCGTGCCTCTTAAAACCAAGATGATCTACCCCGTTGGGTTATTCACCCTCAAACGTACGAATTGATCCAAGAGTCTTAGTTTAATGTGTTATTAGACCCTATGTATAAACATTCAATTATGCGCTTGCTCTACCTCATCGGGTTTCCATCTAACTTGGTTATTCCAATTCACATTGACTTCTTATTCAAGTTACCAAGTTCTTCTTGCTTATTAATTTCAATCCTATAACTTAACCCATTTAAGTTTATTAATAATCCCACAACATGTTATTCTCTAGATTGTGATCCAAGGTCTGTAATCCACAATCCCTTTATATTATTGTTTGATTTCATAGATACAATAACATGCCCTAC
The DNA here is from genome assembly GCA_030737875.1 of Allium sativum. Taxonomy (NCBI): domain Eukaryota; kingdom Viridiplantae; phylum Streptophyta; class Magnoliopsida; order Asparagales; family Amaryllidaceae; genus Allium; species Allium sativum. Next base: position 396,735,940 of record CM060910.1, read on the forward strand.
TTAGTATGTAATTAAGTATATCTCAATTCACATGTTTTATGTTTAACATGTCACTCATTATTTATGATTAAATATGACTTATTTCATTTCATAAGTTTGCCTCATTCTTTCTTATTTAATCATAATTCCATCTTATACTGTCACTACCACTTATCTTTGCTTACTTATTAACTTAGTTCTCTTAACTAAGGTTTACTAATAAGTTTTCTTTCCATAAATATAACTTATGTTGTCCTCATCCATAGATTTCAGATTCTCGTTCTTACAAATAACTTAATTTACAATTAAGTAAAACTTATCTCATTACATAACTTATTCCATTTTCTTTATCGTTTTTTATAACCTAAGTTATAATTTCCACTTGTCCCTAGGACAGGCCTGCCTATTATACAACATTCCCATTAATGTATTTTATTTATAATAGGTTATTATCATTCCCATTAATGTAATTTATTTATAATAGGTTATTATCATTTCCCATTCATTCCATTTATTTTACTGTTGAAACTTCCATTCATTTCCATTAATCACAATTAAAGCTATTTTATCAATCTTGCTATTTACATATATATATATATATATATATATGTTTATGCACTAGACCTCTCACATTAAGCCTACACTTGTAGATGTTGGATTTTCCGGGTGGTTCCGGGTAGACTTCTACCACAAGTTAACTTAACCTTGTGTCTTAGCACCGTTACATGTTTATTTACGCACTAGACCTCTCACATTAAATTAACAACTTGTGGATGCCAGATTTGTCGTGTGGTTCCGGGCAGACTTCTACCACAAGTTGAATTTAACCTCGTGTCTAAGTGTAGTTACATTTTCTATTTACTATAAATTTTCTATATAATTTAGGCGTGCCCATTCTTTCAAATTTTTACTGTAATCTATATTTTACATGTCATCGTTTTAAGCCCATTTTATGTCGCATGTACTTTATAACATGTAATTAATTCTACTCTTACATGTAATCATTTAATTGTTCAAATCTAACAAATTAACATGTAATCTTCTCAATTCTACAGTTAAGAATTCAAGTACATAATATGCCACAAGTTAATTATGTAATTAGAACATGTATGTATACAACAATAATGTTATACATATTTTAACAAGTTTACATTTCAGCATATCAAAGGTTTCAACATATGAATTTTCCAACATATTAATATTTCAACATGTCATATTAGCATTTCATCACTTTTATCATTCTAGCAGATTTACTTTGCATATTAACGGGGAATGTCAAACGATAATATACCATTATTAAAAATGATATAACTTAAATCCACTCACTTAAATTGCTTTCCAATTCCTGAACCTGGTCTAGAACTAGCATTCCATGGTTTTCTTTAACTGGATTTAGAACTTAACAACCATGGATCCACAATTCTTACTAAAAGAAAAAGGGAAGAAAGAGGAGAAAAATTGAAGAGACCAGATCCAAGAATTTATCTTGCTTCGAACATGATTCTGAACACCTTCTTTATTAATTTACATCCTTTTCCTCCAGATCTGGAATCAGAATTTTCCTAAACTAGTTATCTTATTTTTCTGAAGAGATTTGAGGAGGAAGAAGAATGGCAGAGCATAGGCGGCTTCTCAGAAAATGTGAGATTTAGGCTTGGCTCTGCTAGCATTTATAGGTGTTCAGGACCTTATTGTACACGCAGCGCTGAGTCAGCAATGAACGTCGTTAAGAGAACAGTCCAGATTCGTTGATGAATCTGCCCGGATCTGTGGTAGGGTAGACCACTCTACAAGGGTGTTGACCCCCTAGGTCGAACCCCCTACAGGTGTGTCGACCCCTGGGTCAACCCCCCTATGGGTCCCACGAGCTGTTTTGGCGTAGAAGTTAATTTGTTTGAACGTTTGAATTTCTGGAATTTATTTAAATATTATATTTACATATAATCTCCTTATATGTATACAAATCTTCTGATGACCATATTGTACGTATATATACACACAACTTTTATTTCGTTTTCAAAATTCAGACGGTGTTATGCCATTATTTAATTCTTTCCATATTTCTTTGATTGCAGCCTTATTTTGAACTTTTCTCTTGTGTGTGTGTGTATATATATATCTGCACATATATACGCATATGTTCTCATATACATATACATATATTTTTCTATACTTCCTTATATGTATATTTTTCCTTATATGTGCGCTTATACATATTTTTCGTTTAGAACATGTGTTATTTCAGTCGTTCCCTTAAAACAAAAATATGACACCGGCGGGCATCAAACTCTGTACCTTTTGTATGCAAGCCACATGCTCTAACCAGCTGGCCTACTAAAGCTATTGTTAACAAGGCTTAGAAAAATGGTGGTCATTGTTCTTTTCACATTCCTCTTTTTCATGTTTTTGTAATCTTATTTAAACCATTGCATGTAACTTTATTATTTTGCATGCATCTTTTTCTTTTATTTCACTTTTATTATTAATGTATAATATTTGTTAATCAGTGCATGCAACATGTTTACACTGCATGTAACCAATCCTTTCTTTCTTTTAGTGCATTCGTTACATTTTTATTTACATTAATCTTTTTTTTCTTTTTTCGTGCATGTACTTATTACATGCAATCATATATTGTCATTATTACATTTTTTCTTTTAAATGTTTATGTCTATGCATATATATACACATATGCATTATTTAGTTATTTAATTGTTACAAAATGTTGGGTGTTACAAGTATGAAATGAAACTTAATTCCCTTAAAATGCTTTTTTGGCATTATGATAGGAAATTTCTTCCGTTTTCATCCGCACTCTTGCAGGACTGAAGCTAATCTCAAGAATATCGTAGCTATCCCAAAGATCAAAGTTCTGAAAAATATCAAAGACGTTCAAGTTCTTAATGGGAAGGTTATCGTCCTAAGTCAATTCGTCTCCCAAACCACTGACAAATGCATTCCCTTCTTTGACTTGATAAAAAGGAAAAAACAAAACTTTGATTGGACACAAGTTTTCATTGATGTGTTCCACAACTTGATGAATCGCTTGAAGAGATCTCTCATCCTTTTATGGGTCATTCATCTACCTACTTGTGTCTGCACGATATCAATTTCATGCATATATGCGAGAAGATTCATATCCAGAGGTCTACCTACTACATCAACGAAAGATTGAAATGTGTCGAAAGAAACTATCCCAAGCATGAAAAGCTTGCATATTGCATGTTGATCTCCTCAAGCAAGCTTCGCTCCTACTTCCAAGCTCATCCTATCAAAGTCTATACTGACCAGCCGCAACGATATGTCCTATAATGACTTAAGGTATATGTAATACTATTGAACTGAGCTAGCTTAACCTTACTTTCATCTCTCAGAGAGCATTTAAGGATAAGAATTAGCGGACTTCATTGCAAAATTCACTTCTCCCGACGACTCATCGGAAAATAGTAAATGACCGAACATCTAATGGAAATTATATGTGGATGGATTAGCTAATGATCGATATTCTGGCATCGAAGTTGTATTTATAACTCCGGAGGGACACACAATTTTTAGCCTGAAACTAGCCTTCTCGCTACAAATGATGATATCATATATAAAGCTTTGACTGTTGAACTTAAAATTGACAAAGAGTTTGGAATAAAAGCCATTTGGATATCCCTGGCTAGATTCCCAACATGTCATTTGCTAAGTACAAAAGGAGTCTCGGGTTAAAGGAGCACTAGTGGCTCCTTATCTCACTTGGATTCACAAACTACTCAATGACTTCAACCATTGCTCTATCACTCACATTCAGCGAGGTAAGAAAGAAAAAGTAATCTCTCTAGCTATACTTGCCGACTTTAAGGATACATAACTCATGGGATTAATCTCAGTTGAAGTACTAGAAGATCGAAGTATTGATCAGGTGGAAGCTGGTTTGATATTAACGACAGAGCATGAGCGGAGCCATGGATCACTCAAATAAAAAATTATCTACAATGGGGAATCCTCCCTAAAAGCAGAAATGAAAGACAAACATTCCTCTAAAAGCATTATTCTGCATCATTCAAGAAGGAGTGTTATACGAAAGAGTCTTCTCTGTTCCACTACTCCTATGTGTAGCACACAATTACGTCACATTTGTGTTATCTGAAGTACACAAAGGAGAGTGTGGTGATCATGCCGGAAGGTAAACTCTTTACAAAGAAGGTACTTCACTATGACTATGTTTGGGCTACCATTAGTCAGAATGCAGTTGATTACATCCGATGAGGTGACAAATGCCAGAGGTTCGCTAAAATTCAAAGAGCCCCACCAACGGAACTCACTCAAATGGCCAGTCCATGGACATTCACAATTCGAGGTATTGATATCAATGTCAGATTACCAAAATCTAAAGGCGATGCGAAATATGCCATTGGCACTATTGATTACTTCACCAAATGAGATTAAACTGATCTCTTGACAACAATTTCAATAAAGAAATTAATCAATTTCGTTGCTTAAAATATTGTATGTTGCTCTGGTACTCCCAAAACCATTATTACTGGTAATAAGACCTAATTTTATAACTTCGAGTTCAAAAACTTCTATCAACATCATTACATCCAAAAGAGATTTGCGGCAGTTGCTCTTCCTAAAGCTAATGGACAACTTAAAGCAATAAACAAAATCATAAAGTTAATCTTGAAGAAGCAATTGGAAAAAGCTGGAAGCAAGTTGGTAAATGATCTTCCAATAGCCCTATGGGTATAAAGAACTACCCTTAAGTTAATGATTGACCGCACTCCATTCGCCATTTCGTATGGCCTAAAGTCGTCACCCTAGTTGGACTGGAAGTCCATCCTTATCGAGTCATTACAATAATTTTAAAACCAATAGAGGTCTCCTTTTAGAATATCTAGAAATTATATATGAGAAACGTTATGAGGCTGAAATGAGAACAACCACCAATCGACGTCGAGTTCCCCGATACTATAATGCCAAAGTCCGACCAAAAGCTCTGTTTCTTGGCCAAATTGGGCCTTCAACGAGAAAGACCTAATGCGTAACACTCCGTAATTTTAAAACATGACATAAGAGATAACTAAAGAATACTTAATTTTTATAAGAAGAAATAAGGGAAATGGGCTGTGCTATTTCGTTCGTCTCGGAATTCTGCCTGGAATAGAGTCTGAGTTTGCGTAAATCGGATATCATATGAAGAAGTTATGAAGCTTAGAAGATTTCGGTTTAAAGCAGAATTTATTTAAATAATAATTAAATAACAAAAACTGTTCAAAAATCAAAATTTAGACAAAGCGGGCTGGGCGGGAAATTTCCCGCTCGTGGGTGTCGACCCCCCCATGGGGTGTCGACAGAAGTGTCGACCCCCCTATAGGGGTCTCGACCCTATCGGCCCAGATTTGGCCTGACGTGTTTTGTGGTGGATATGATGACGGGATGACGTGTTTTTCTGTTCTGAATGGTTCAGATGGATCCTAATCTAATCTAAGGGTCCTAAATCACCTAGAGCATCTATAAAGTACCCCTAAACCTAACCCTAATCTCATTGTTTTCATCCATGGAGCCTCCATGCTGCTCTAATCTAAACTAGCCTTTCTTCTCCACAAAAAACAAATCAGAATAGAAGTATTCCAATTAGAAGATCAGATCTACAAATCAAAGTAGAGATTATTCAAGATCAGAATTGCTACAACATCACCTAATTCTCTTTTCTAAGAATCCTATCGTTGTGAGTCTATGTTACTTTCACATAAAATTAAATAAAAAAGTAATTGTGATAGGATTGTAAATTGGATCTAATGTATATGCCTGTGACTGAAATGAATATAATCAAGCTTCTAAATCATTAACTTTCAGATTCATACCTATAAATCTATCATATGCCTTTCTGACCCATTTTATTGTTATATGCCTGTTTATATTTCATATGCATGTTCTTATGTTTATGCCAGTTTTGATGTTTTGATTCTCTTTCCTTCTTCTTTTCCTTTTTCTTTACGAGATTAGGCTAACTTCGAGCCTAACATATTGCGTTGAGATTTACGTACGAATAACGTTGGAACGATTGGGAAAAGTTTGGGAAATATGCAACAAAATGGGATTGGCATAAATTGTTGATGAATATGGAAAATTGGTTTGGGCATAATTGAGTATGACTTGTATACATGAGATTTGGCATAAACTGTTAATAACTATGAAAATGGGTTTGGGCATAATTTGGCACATGAGATTATGAACATAATTTAGGTTGGAAATTATGGGTAATTGGAATATATTGTAATCCAAAGATTTGAAATTGGGACTTGAATCAAGAAAGTGATAATGAATGCCTAAGACACGAGGTTAGAATCAGATTGTGGTATAAGCCTTCCCGGAACCACCCGTCATATCCAGCAACTACAATTTGGTAATCTAATGTGAAAGGTCAAAGGCAGAAACTAGATGCGTAATAATGCAAAGACACGAGGTTAGATTCGGATTGCGGTATAAGCCTGCCCGAAACCGCCCGGCAAATCCAACAACCACAAAACGGTAGTCTAATGTGGGAGGTCTAGCTAGATTACGGTTATAATGAATTAATGAACACTTAACCAAGATAAGACATGTGATTAGACATGGGGATGATAAAGGGTTAAGTGGGTAACATGGGTAGCATGTGAAACATAATAAAAGCACTTAACCAAGATGAGACATGTGATTACACATGGGTATAAAGAGGGGATAAGTGGGAATTCCTAGTGGGGACCAAGCTTAGGAGGGAAGCTTGTGTCAAGTGGGTGGACCCTTTTCAACCAGTAACCTATTTTAGTATCTATATGAGCTCGAACTAGGTCGAGGACAGGGACACGCTTACTAGGGTTGATTGTAAAAGGACAATAAAGAGTTAGCGACGGCAGTGCAAGTCCAACGGAGTCATGTGCGTGCGTGGGTTATGGCCGGTAGGTAAGACGCTGTTGCATCGTGTAGGTATAAGCTGTGCATTTCAGTAGTATCGGAGTTGCCACCTTAGGGAGTGATACACCCTATTGTGGGACCAGCACAGGTATCTACGAGGTTAGGGAGCCGATCGAATGGGGAGGGTAGTGGGTACAACTAGTGGTGGTAGGAGCAAGTGGGCACCTACGAGAGTATCTAGGAGTACACGAAGCAACCATTATTATGATTAGTAGGAAGGGATCAACCTTTAGTATGTAACTAGTATGTGGTACGGTGCCGAGCATATATTATAGTGGCTAGGAGCACAGTCGATGTTCTATCTTACTTACCTTGTTTACCTTGTCATATCTGCTCATGTTACAGTCATCTCTTATATCCAGTTTATGTTCTTATCCTGTTACTTTACTGGTTATATTGTTAAAGTCACTAGAATCGCCAGACTTATGTCTAACCCTTTTGTTTTGCCTTTTTTCTTTGCCCCCCCTTAGGTCCTCAGGGTGGGATTAGTGAAGCTTGCTTGGATTTCCTTCTTCTTGAACTGCTTGGAAGTGTTGAAAGTAATGCTCAGCTTTATCTCTTTTCCATTATGGCTATTTGGAGTGGGATTATGGTTTTACTTTTATGTACTTTGATAATAATTTTGTTCAAGATGGATATTTGTGTACTTGGCTTTAGTATATGGTTTTGATGTTGTAACCAGACATGTTTTGCTCTTCCGCTGCAATGAATAAATTTTGAATTTTCTTAAGTACCATTTTATATATCTGTCTTGTGATATTTTGTTCTATACTCTTATAATACTCCATGAAAGTTAATGCATTCCCTTAGTGAGTGACATTAATGGACATGGGGTGTTACACGTGGTATTAGAGCTGAAGGTTACCAAAACAGATAAAAGATTTTGAAAACCGTTTTAAAAGCATTTTTTAGAAAGAAGTATTTTCAAAAACATGTTTTAAAGAGGGTATTTTCAAGAGAAAAGATTATTATGAAAAACATAATCCCCGAAAGCCATATATCTATCTTTCGATTCTTTATCTAGAATCTTTTCCTTTTTCCTTTCAGCATGTCTGGGGAACCCATTATACCCGAGGGAGTACAGATACCAGGCTGGTTCAGAAGGTATCTGCAGGCTAGGGCTACTACTGCCGCAGGCGCAGCAAACGTTCCTCCTTCCCCAGCTGCAGCCGCTCTTCCTCCTCCTCCCCATGTAGACGCTTTCTCTAAGACATGCAAAGACTTCTGTGCGATGGGCGGAAAACCGTTTTATGGAACTGAGACGTTTGTTGAGGCTCGGAATTCGCTCAAGGAAGTGGAGGATTTGTTTGGTATCTTTGAGATAGACGAGGGAAGGAAGGTTCAGCTAGCTGCTTGGTTAATGAAGGATAAAGTTTCCTTTTGGTGGGAAGTAACTAATGGAGGACGTGCAGTGGAGACGTGGATGGATTTTAGGCAAAGGTTCGAGTTGAAATTTCTTTCACAAGCGGAGGAGAGTTTATACATGGAGAGGTTCTTGGCTTTGAAACAAGGGAGTTTGTCTGTAAAGGACTATGTTAATAAGTTTAATCAGTTAGCAAGATTTGGCATGGAATTAGTTAATACACCACACAAGAAGACCTTGAGATTTGACAAGGGTCTGAATGAACCTTTACACGGGTTAGCTATGTCCCACATTCCTATGTGGGCTACTTTCGAGAATCTTGTTGATATGGCGTTGATACATGAAGAGGAGAAAGGTGCTATTGTAGATAAGGCACAGGATAAAAAAGGTGATCAAAAGAAGGCACAACAACAACAAAAGAAGGGCGGCAAGGATAACAAGGGTTCAGAGAAAAGGAAGTGTCACAATTGTGAAATACCTAGCCATTTGAAGGACTGTAGGAAGAAGAAGAAGACGGGTTGCTTCCAATGTGGTGAGGAAGGACATTTGATTAAAGACTGCCCAAGCAGGTAAGGACAAGGGTAAGGACAGAGGAAGGGATCTACTTCTAGAGGGCAGGTTCATGCTCTCATGGCACCTAGACAAGAGAGAGGTAGAAACATTTCTGTCGAAAGTTTGATTTTCCTTTTCGATCATCCTGTACGTACTTTGTTTTATTCTGGTGCTTCACATTCGTTTATATATGCTTTTGTTGTTGAGTCTCTGCACCTAGGTACTAGTATAGTAGTGGATCCCGTTGTTGTCTCAAATCCTATTGGGGGTAAGGCTCATCTTTCTATGTAATGTTGAGATTTGAGAATATTTGTGTATGGCGTTGAGTTCGAATGCAACGCTTATGTGCTTGGTTTCATGGGCTATGGGTTGATTCTAGTAATGGATTGGCTAGCCAAGTATGGTGCCATTCTCGACTGTGAAAAGAGGGTAGTTAGACTATTGACTAGTTTGGGGAATACTCTCGATATCTCATGTGACCCTAAGGGTTCTGTTATGCTTAGCTACCTAGAATCTCTTGACACATCTATTGATGATTTGCAATCTGTTCGAGTAGTCCATGAGTATGCAGATGTCTTTGAGGAGTTTAGGGGCTTACCTCTAAAACGCAAGATAGATTTTCGTATATACTTAGTGGACAATGCAAAGCCAGTTGCATTGCATGTGTGCCACATGGCTCCAAGAGAAAGGAGGGTGCTTAGTAAGAAAGTGAAAGAGTTGCTTGAGAAAGGGTTCATAAGAAGAAGTATCTCGAAGTTGGGTGCTCCTGTTGTTTTTGCTACAAAGGCTGATGGTTCGCTTAGATTGTGCGTGGACTATAGGGAGATGAATAAGCTTACGAAGAAGACCAGACACCCATTGCCGAGGATAGATAATTTGTTCGATCAGTTGGTTGGTGCTTTGGTTTTCTCGTAGTTGGACTTAGCTATAGGATTTCACCAGTTGAGGGTAGGTGAGGATAGTATAGATAAGACTGCTTTTAGGACTCCCGACGGTTTCTTCAATGGCTCGTCATGCCTTTTATTTTGACGAATGCACCCGTCTATTTCGTAGACTTGATGAGTAGGGTGTTTAGGGAGTTTCTAAACAAGTTCGTGGTGGTCTTTGTGGATGATATCTTGATATTCTCTAGAAGCGACGAAGAACATGCCCTACATCTTAGGGAAGTCTTAGAGATGCTTCGAGCACATCAACTCAAAGCTAGGTTCTCCAAATGTCATTTTTGGAGAAAGGAAGTGAGGTTCTTAGGGCATGTGGTCTCCAAGGAAGGGATAGTAGTGGATCCCGCGAAGGTGGTAGCAATCCAAGATTGGAAGATTCCTAGGAATGCAACGAAATTAAACACAAAGAGAGAGACACAAAGCCTCCACCGTTGGATTTGTTTGTCTTTATGTAGGGAGTGTAATTCATGGGAGGATCCAATGGTTGAGATTTATTGTGTGCAGTTTTATGTCCTCATTTTGTGTCTAAATAGAGTTTCCCATATATATATATATATATATATATATATATATATATATATGTGTGTGTGTGTGTGTGTGTGTGTGTGTATATATGCCAATTCGATACGTATATACATGTATACACATATTCGAATCTCCAAATCCCAAGGTATGGTCAACAAATTTCACAAACAAAGTTCGGATCTAAGGAGTTCACATGTGAGCAAAATGATTTCAAGTTTCAGTTTTTAGCAAAACCATCTCTTCCTAAAGCAAGTAGCAAATCATGTAGCCAAGCAACCACACAAATCAACTATTATATTCCTAGTTCATATTGAGTCAAAGTACTTGAACAAAGACTTATCTATCGTGAGCAAAATACTCACCTTGAAAATGGTATGCGATGGATTTAGATGCACGGAGGAGCTGGGTTCGGATCTTGGTGGCTTCGGTCGGGGGCTGTAGTGGGCTGAGCAGCTCTGGAGCGTGGTATGCAAGATCTGGTTGGCGAAGTAACTCAAACGTGGTGATGTTGATCAACTTAGTCGAGTAGCAGCTTTAGGGATTACGCGACTCTAGTGGTAGCGACGACGATGAACTGTGATGGTGGTGATTAGGGCTTCGGTGATTTGTGGTTTAGAGGTGGACGGAAAACGAATTGGCAGAAGCCATTCAAAATTAGAAAAGGGAAACAAACTGATTTTTTGGGAAAAAGGATTACTCGCTGCCATTAAAAGAAAAAGGAAAAACAAAGTGATTTTTTTTCCTGAGGAAATTGGGGAAGAGATGAGTTGTTTTATAGAGGAAAAATCTGAAGATAAGAACGACGTTACATCAATAGAATAGGGTGGTGGCGAAACTAAGATATAGGTCGGCGTGTTAAAAACTAAGGAAGCTGTTATTTAAATTTATATTAATGTTAAATTCTACCCTGTAACGCTCAATATTCGCACCGCCATCACACTCTTCAAATGCAATGAAAATATACGCACTTATACACTTCAACATTCTGAATTCACTAAAAACTAAATATTTTACATATGTTTGATTTTAAATTTCTAATCCCAGTAAAAATGATCATTAATAATCAAATATGTAATAAATTTCACATTCCAGTTGTCGATATTTCTAGGACGTTACAATCTACCCCCCTTTAAAACTTTTTGTCCCCGAAAAGGAGAGATCGCTAGAGTTATACTAATGTATACTTTTAATTTTCATATTTGTGTGAAATCTTTTCACAACTATATCAATATTTAAGTCATCGATCCTCTTGTTTATTCATCATATTGATTAACTTGGAAAAATTCAAAAAAAAAATTATAGTTAGAGATCAATTTTGATTAAACATGATTTTTCCAAATCAGTTTTATTCATTTCCACGCTCTTAAATAATATTCAATTTTCTCAGACTAATTTCTATCTCAAATTATTTTGAGATATCTTCCAATTTTTTTATTCTATCTAATCTTCTAAGAGATTCAAAATCATAATATTTCTTTTCAAAACCAACCTCTTCTTACATTTCAAATTCTGCATATGTTAGATTTACACATCTCAAATTATTCCAAATTCCTTTATAAACCTCCCTAGTCAATATTTGCTTATCCATTGTTGCCTTTGTTCTTTACAATTCAAATTCAACCAAATCTCCTTATACTTAATCCATTTAGTCGTTCCCAACACTCATTGAAGAGTGTAATAACATTCAAGTCACAAATTGTCAACTTGAAAATTTCCAGAATCTGAAATCCTTTATAACCCTTTTATAGATAACACGATATTCATGTAAAAATATATGTATTTTTATCTAAAAACTAAGGTTGAAAATTCCCTGAAATTCTCTTAACTTATTAAGATAGGTATAATTTAATTTCAAATCATTAATTTGAAAACATTTGATAACTCGAAGTTTGACAAGTGTATTGTCGTTCTCACAAATGTTATGCATATGCTGGCCAGGCGCACGACTAAAATCTCCAAGCAATAAATATCCTTGCTTCAACTCCTAGTGAAAATATTTCAGAAATTCTCTTTAAAAACAGATACGGAAAGTACAATTGTGATATTGATATGTTGATTGTTCATGAATCGTAGATACACAATGATTTCGTCTGGATCCCCCAGAAAACAACTGTATCCATAGAAAATCATTTCCCTACGAATTTCGTCATGGACATATTAACAGAAGATATTTTAGAATCAAAAGAAAATATGAGGTCACTGAGCGTTGACGGCTCTATCTCAGGATCACGAAACAAATTATGAAAATAAATCAAGACCCGAGGATTAATCAAGTCAAAAGGACAATTCACGTCACGAAGACGAATCAAGTCACGAAGACACAGTGCCGCATCAAACAGGTGGCTCAACATTACTAAGATATCTCAACAACGCATGGCTCCATTCTACCTTTAGTAACTCTAGTGGTTACATCTCTTTCACTTGTAGATATGCCATGGGGACCAAAGGTACACAATGGTTACGCCTGATTCCCTCAGGAAACATCCATACCCGTAAGCTTTCACAGCTGTTAACCCAGTTGTGAAAACATGGTGCAAAATTATGGAGTAATAACGAACATCAACACGCGGCTTCATCTAATTTGCGACTTCATTAGCTTATGACCTTCATTTGGCTCGCTGTGAATTTTAGCCCGTCAGCACCTTAAGGTCGTTGGCATTTTAAGCCGTTAAAAATGGTTAAGCTCGTGGTGTCGTTTAGCTCGCAACTCCATTGGGCCCGCATCAGTGTTTAACCCGCTCATCATTTTGGGTCGTGCCTTACTTTAGTCCAAATGATCTTTTAGCCTACCTCTTCATTTAGATCATGGATGATGCTTTAGCCCGTCAGTTGCAAAGCACAGATACTTTAGCTCACGCGCGTACTTTGGCTCGTTCACAACAATACGTGGCATTCACTTGGACCGCAGTGTTTGGCTCGCAGCATCTTCTTAGCTTGTCAGCACGAATACATTGGATCGTGGCAAGTTTACATGAGTTAAAACATGAAAAGTGTGAAGGCGTGAACTGTATTTAATATAGCAAAGCAAGCCATCCCAGTTACTTTACGTCGAAACATCATCAGGTCATAAAAGCGACCTTAGCTAGGTCGTGCCAGCGGCCTTGGTTAAGTCGTGAGCTCTGACGCTGCTTTTCAGGTCGTTGCCTCCAACTATGTATGACACGGTTAGCTCGTCCCTCACTTTCGGGTTGTGCCACGCCTCAGGTCCAAGACGTTGGCATGAATTTTATATGCCTTTATATCGACAACGTACAAGAAATCATGGCATGTATGTGTAAATGTTCTGAGCTCTCACTACACAGTGCATGGTGTTGGATTAACACAATACGTGGCATTCACTTGGACCGCAGTGTTTGGCTCATTCCTGGTTTAATTATATAGACCATGGAGGTGATTTTAGGCACGTAAAGCTTTGGATCGTAAGGTACAATGGAGTTGTGGGGACCGCTTGTTTAAGGTCGTGACACGTCTGAAATACCTTTTAATCCGCAAAAGACAAATCAGTTTTGTACAAAGCTTTTGGACCATGAACGCCTAACATATTTTAGGTCGTTGGACCCTTAAGGATTTTTTCTAGGTCGTTTATATGATGTGTGAACTAAAGAAATGATGGGACCATCCCTTAGACCGTCAGCTCCTGTTAGAGCGCAGCTTCTTGCAATGGACCGCCAACTGTAAAGCATGGAGAGTGAGCTACCAAAAGGAGTTGCATGGCCATCTTTTAGATCGGTGTAAGGCTTTTTAGGACATGAGTGTGAAACCTTTTTAGGTCGTTCAAGACCTTGAGGTGCCAACCTAGTGCCAACTATACACTCTTATTTACATGTGTGCCACTACCTCTAAAATTCCAACTATAAATACCCCTCATAATCCACATTGAGGGGGGCCTAATTTGATTCCAAGAAGGAGATGCCGCCAAATTAAAAGCTTGTCTACAACTTCACTAATGGCTTTCATGGATCTAACAACTCTTCCCCAACTTCATATGGATCAAATCCATTTCAATGATCATTAAAGCTCACTCCAATTGAATCAAAGCTCCTGGAATCTCATTCAAGCTTCATGAAAAAGCTCTCTAGCACAATTTAAACGATCTCGAATCTTCTCTAATCCAAGTCTAAATTTAATGCTAATTCACTATGAAGTCTATGAAGATCATTCAAAACGCCTAAGTGATCAAGGATTGATACATCTATCATCACAAAGTTAAAGATCCCTTCATTTTCTTCACTAAATTCAAGTGAGACTCAATCATAAAAGAGAGTGAAAAGAGAGAAAAGGGAAAAACGAATGTATGGAGAGAATTTATTCATGTTGTAAACAAAATATCGTAATGAAATTTGATTAGAAAGTGGACGTAGATTCATCGTGAATCGAACCACTATAAAAATTCCTTTGTCTTCCTTTTTATGCTTTTTATTTTGTAATAACGCAGTTCCACATTTTAATCTTACTGAATCGGTGAAGTGCATCGTTTGCACCTTTGGTGTTGAATCTGAATTCGGAGTGAAACATTTGGCGTCCACCGTGGGGCCGCGTGCGCATTTCTCTCGATCCTAAGAGCCTAATTCTACCACAGATTCCGCAAATCTAAGATCTAGGCCAGTCAACGAACTATCTTTCAAATTCAAGGCCTTATCCGATATAATGGCCAAATCTAAGAAGACTACTACCAATGGCGTTGAAGAAAATAACAATGCTATCAATAACAAAGCTACTCCACTCACTAACCGTTTCGAAGTAGGAGAAAATTCGATGTCCAGTCCTGGAGTAACTAAAGCAAAATTAGATGTCGTTTTTGCTAACTTGAGCCAATGAATGGAAATTTCCAATCGAGCCTTAATCGATGCTAATAAAACCCTCGTGGATGCTAATCAAGCTTTGATGGAAAAAGTGAGCTCTCTCCTAAATGCTCAAGCAAATCCCGCTCCTCTTCCGGAAATCCATGTCAACGTTGAAGAGAATGCAAATTCATCATCCTACGATCCTCATAATGACAACTTAGAAGGATTTGTTGGCAAAGACAACGCTAATGCTGAAGACTCAAAGTTGAATGCTGTAAACCACTCCGATCGAAATAACCGACGAGTTGCGAGACCCGTCAAGGGGGCACCTTCCCACAACGGAAGTAAAAGACCTTGATCCTCTAAACGTGATCACTCGCCACGACGAGCATCCGGAAAAGAGATCGAGGTCCCCTCCCCGGAATGACACAACTCGAAGGAATATATAGTGGATGTGGTAAAGCAAATCATGAAAGACAACATGCTTCGCAAGGATAGTGGAATGGAATGGGATTTCTCTCTTGGCAAAAATTTGTTCACAAGGAGGATCCGCAAAGCTGGATTCCTGTGACAGCCCGCCCTGCACCAGCCGACATTTCCAATGAAAGTGTGTTGTGCCAATGCCTGACTAGCACAGGACCAAAGAAAGGAAAAGAAAGGAATTTGAACTAACAAGGAACCTGTAGAATGTCACACAGCGCAAAGAATAAAATATAATAATAACGTAACTTTGACATAAAACAGGAAAGACAATGCATAAGCTGAAAACTAAACCATCATTGCAGCGGAAAATCCAAAATACAGCTTATGTTCCACATCATCATTATTACAACTTTTAAAACTGTCTCTAAAGCAAAGTAAAGGAAAGGTACACTACTAATGCCCAAAGTAGTGACCAGCAGCGACACAGGGAGAATATCTATATATATCATATGTGGAAGCCTCCTGCTCATCTTCGGTACAGCTACTCGTGCATACCACCTAACCTATCTCTAGTTTTCCCATTTAAGAGCACCAAGAGTAATAAGAAGAGATATAAAACTCTTGGTCAGACAAAAGTCTGGTATGAGCGATAAGCAGCAAAACAGAACAGTAACAGGTATACTAAACCATACCTGAACCTGAATCTGCAACAAAAGAGTTAGCACAACCGGATGTACAATACTCTAAGGTGACACTAACATATGGTGTAAAGATACGGGGGAGAGGTGTGCATGTCATAGTGATGTCAAATAATCAAGCATTGCGATCATCCTCACACCTCTCACTCAGTGGGTAAAGCATACGATATCCACTAACTTGACCACCCAAATCCTTGCTATGATCACTCTGCCCCATAGAGTCATGGAGACTCCACTGCACTGATCCATAACCACTAGTCCTTGATATGTCCACTCTTCCGCATGAAGTCATGACGACTCCACTGCACTGGCTCATAGCCACGCTACGATCACTCTGCCCCCATGGAGTAATAACTACCCCACTGCAGTGATCTGTAGCCTAACATCCGTCTTGGTGGTGAATCAAAGTTATGGACGTCGATAACCCCTTAGCACACGTCCCGTAGTAAAGTCCAATCATGAAGTCAACTCATTGGTTCCTATCTAGATCCTAAGTTCTACTTCCCATTTGGACTACCTTTGCATCTCGGGTTTTGGTCTCCTCCGAATCGGTTCGGTTCTTCTAAGACGGTTCGGATCGGTCGTGGCTATCTCTCTACCATTCCTGAACTCTGGTCGGCTCATGGTCATCACATCAGGTCGTGATCCAGGCTTCGTGGCTCCCCCAGCGGTTCGGTTCGTGATCAGCAACCCAGTTCGAGTCGGAGTTCCTCCAACTGGTTCGTGGCTCCTTCATCCTCTTCCTCAAGCACCGGGTCGGTCGTGGTCTTCGGTTCGGGACGTGGTACATAGGCCACGAGTGGGTCAATTTGTCGAGCTCTGGTAGTGGTGTCTCGTGGAGCCCCTGGTCGGATCGAGGTGAGTGTCACGATCAGGTCGGTTCGGAGGGTGCGATCTGATCCAGTTCCTGTGCAATTTTCTACAACTTTTCCAGCGACTATCTTACGCCATATGACGGTGTTTTCGACCATTCTAACTATTCTAAGCAATCATAAATCACACCATAAAGTCATAGCAACACGTACAATCATCCACAAACAGCAAAACAACAATTTCACATGTTTATACGGATCAAATATACCCAAAAACCCATGTTTTTCCCTTAATCCCCCTTAATCATGTTTAAGCATACAATTAGCAAATCTTATCCAAATTAGCCCAAATTTCTATCAGATCCCTAAAATAATATTTTAAATTTTACAATTTTTTCTAGATTTTTCTGAGTTATAATTTCGCTAATTAACACTAATCACCCCTAATTAGCCGTAATTAGTGAAAACAATGCAAATCACTCACCTTTGCCACAAATTAATCTTAGATCTGAAATTATCACTGATTTAGGTTGAATCTCTATGTGTTCCAGCAGCTCTATCCTAAATCCTATGCTAATTTGCCTTGGTTTGATGTAGATTAGGCTAATACTTGATTTGAAAGTGATTAAAGATGAAATTAGAAGGTGAAGGCCATTGTTAGGGTTTCTAAGAGGTAAATGGCGGCTAGAAAATTGAAATAAAATGAAAACCTAACTCATTTCAGCCTCCCCATAACTCTAATCTCGAAATGGGTTATGGGCCCATCTGCTAATTACCCTAATCAGCCCACTTAAGCTGTTTTTCACCTTCTAGACCTTGTTTCAGCCATATCTCCCAAACGGTGAGTCCGTTTGGCTAATGTGACCATCGACGGAAATGTAAACCTTCATCCGAATCCAATGGAAGTGGTTTTAGGTCAAAACTCCTAACCAATCAAAAGTTATGGCCGAAACAAGATCAGCTAGGGGGAAAACGGTCATTCAAAAATCGGCAAAAAATGAGAACATGGGAAATGATCCCAATAGTCGTTCCCCAAAGTTACATGACTATACGACCTCATATGAAAATAAAATAAATATTCTACGATCCTCTGATGCGTAGAATGCGGGTCGTTACACTGCCCCCCCCCCCCCCCTTAAGAAATTTCGCCTCCGAAATTCCTTAACCAAAAACCTACAAAGCTGTTCCACATGCCTATCAGCCATATCTCGCAATCAAACATACAAAACAAACAATAACATACCTATCCTAGCATGTGAAAAGACAAAATCGAAATGAAAAACTTACCAGGCAAAGAGTTCTGGATATGTCTCCTTAATGCTCTCCTCTGTCTCCCAAGTACAGTCATTCTCATCTTTGCCCCACTGAACCTTGACTAGATTCACCGCTTTCCTTCGAAGTTTCTTTGTATCGTGCTCGACAATACGAATCGGCTTGAGGTTCCCAAATGCCTCTACTTCGATATCATCTAACTGATCAGGTGAAATAGCCACATCGTGGTCGTGCACGAATTTCCTTAACTGGGAAACATGAAATACATTATGAACTCTCGCCATCTTGTCCGGCAACTCAACTTTATATGCCAAATTCCCAACTTGTTCGAGAACTAGGAATGGACCAACAAATCTTGGTGCTAACTTTCCTCTCCTACCAAATCGAACCACGCTCTTTAATGGAGAAATCTTGACAAACACCAAGTCGCTAACGGATAATTTTAAATCTCTTCTCCTCTTATCAGCATAACTTTTCTGCCTATCTTGGGCAGCCTTCATTCATTGTTGGATAACCTTAATCTTGTCTGAAGTTTCTCTTATTACATCTGGCCCAAGCACGAATTTCTCATCGGTTTCCAACCAACATGATGGTGAATTGCACGGTCTTCCATACAAAGCTTCAAATGGAGCCATACCAATACTGGATTATTAACTTTTATTATATGCAAACTCTACTAGATGCAAATGGTCATCCCATGATCCACCAAAATCCAATACACAAGCTCTCAAGAGATCCTCCAATATACGATTCACCCTCTCTGTCTGACCATCGGTTTGAGGATGGTACGCAGTACTAAGATGTAATTCTGATCCTAAAGCCTCTTGTAAGCTCTTCCAAAATCCACTAGTAAACAACGGATCTCGGTCACTTACAATGCCTCAAGGTGCTCCATGAAATCTCACTACCTACTTCATATACAGTTCTGCTAACTTAGCTGCTGTTCTATTTGACTTGACGGGTATAAACCTTGCACTCTTGGTCAATCAGTCCACAATCACCCAAATGCTATCATGGCCCGATCTAGTCCTTGGTAACCCATCGATGAAATCCATTGAGACTTGTTCCCATTTCCATTCTGGGATTTCTAATGGCTGCAACAAACCACTAGGCTTCTTTTGCTCGGCTTTAACTAGCTGGCAATTCATGCATTTTAATATAAACTTCCCAACGTCTCTTTTCATCCCTTCCCAATAGTAGGTCTGCCTCATGTCTCGATACATTTTGTTACCACCGGGATGTATAGTCAGTTTTGAGTGATGACATTCTCTAAGCACTTCATCTCTCAATCCATTGACATTGGGTACAACCAGTCTTCCATTCTTTCTAAGCCATCCATCTCGATCAAGCCCATACTTGTTCATTTCCTTGTCGATACCCATCTCTAGCTTAGAGATGATTTCCAATAGGTTAGGATCGTCCTTCTAACTGGAACCAATCCGCTCAATCAAAGTGGGTCTGATCCTCAATCTTGCTAACATTACTGGGTCCAATTCGCACATTGGTCTGAAATCATACCCAGCGATATACTCTAGTTGCTTCCACTCAAGGAACATAGCCCCTAAACTGGCATGTCTCCTACTCAATGCATCAGCTACCGCATTGCCCTTTCCTGGTGTATATGCGATATCAAAACCATATGAGGCCAAGAACTCTAACCATCTCTGCTGATGAAGATTTAAATCCTTTTGGAAGAAAAGATACTTCAACGATTTATGATCAGTAGACAACTTGAATCTTTCTCCCAAGAGATAATGTATCCACATCTTCAACGCGAATACGATCGCTGCCAATTCCAAATCATGGGTAGGATATCTTTTCTCATGCAATTTCAGTTGCCGACTAGTGTAAGCTACAACCCTACCTCCTTGCATCAGTACAGCACCTAGTCCGGTACCACATGCGTCCGTGTATACTGTCATCGCTTCATTCCCTTTAGGAATGACTAACACTGGTGCACGCATCAACTTTTCCTTTAGACTCTTGAATGCATTCTCGCACCTTTCGTCCCAAACAAAAGCTTGATTCTTCTTGGTCAACTGATTCAACGGTGCTGATATCTTGGAGAAGTATTAGATAAACTTACGATAATATCCAGCTAATCCCAAGAAACTTCTTACGTCTGTTGCATTCTTGGGCATAGACCAATCCTGTACCGTAGCCACTTTCGTAGGATCCGCGGCAATACCATTCTCTGAAACAACATGGACCAAGAATCTCACTTCCCTCCTCCAGAAGTGACACTTATAAAACTTTTCTTTCAATTGGTGTTTTCTTAACACCTCCATCACTATCCTCAAATGTTCCTTGTGTTCTTCTCTGTCCTCGAATAGACCAAGATATCGTCCACGAACACAAGAACAAACTTATTCAGTTGATATCTAAATACCCTATTCATAAGATCCACAAAATATGCTGGTGCATTGGTCAACCCGAATGGCATGACCAATCACTCATAGAATCCAAACGGTGTCAGAAATGCCGTTTTAGCTATACTCTCAGCTTCCACCCGAAGCTAATGAAAACCTATCGCGAGATCCAACTAGGAGAACACTCTTGTGCCACTCAACTGATCAAACAAATCATCTATCCGCGGTAGAGGATACTTATTCTTCCTCGTTACCTCATTCTACTCGCAGTAGTCCACACACAATCGAAGGGAACCATCTGCCTTGGTAGCAAACACAATTGGTGCTCCCCACTCGGAGACACTTCTTTGGATAAATCCCTTCTTCAAAAGATCACTCACCTGCACCCCGAGCTCTCTCTGCTCCCTTGGTGCCATAAGACGAAGTGGCATCACTATAGATCTGGCATCTTTCACTAAATCAATCCGAAACTCAATCTCTCGGTGTGGTGGAAGCCCGATCACTTCCTCGAAGACATCCGAATACTGGCCAACAAGGGGAATTCCTGCTAACTCATCCTACGGGATGTCGAGGGAATTTAGAAAACTAGCCATCACCTCATCACTAGGTAGGACACCAAACACTAGCCCCCGCCCATCATCCGCCCTAATAGTCACTGAAAATCCCTCACAGTTTACCACCACCCCATATCTTTGGAGCCAATCGACTCCCAAAATAATGTCAAACCCAGTAAAGCCCAAAACAAAGCAATCACAAGCAAACATACATCCGTGACTCGATAAGATCAAATTTCGACAAATCATGCTAAGGCTAGTTGAACCACCAATCGGGCTCATCGCCGCAAAAGGTCTATCGACTATCTCGGGTTCCAATCCCAACCTATCTACCAGGTCATAGATATGAAGGAACGGGAAGCCCCAGTATCAAACAATACTCGAACAGGAACATCATAAACAGAAAGCATACCTTGAATGATGACATTCTTTCCCTTCTCCGCCGCAGTTGGGGCATTCGACGAAGAAGGAACAACATTAATAGCATATGCTTTCACGATCTGCTTCTCCTTAGGGGGTTTCGGACATTTATCCTTGTGATGTCCCACTTGGCCGCAGTTGAAGCACTTCCTATCTGCTAGCTTTGCTCGACATTCTTTGGCATAGTGGCCCTTCTTGCCACAGCTAAAGCACTCAACATCTTTCTTACTCTTCTTCTGACCATCCTTAGTCTGATTTTGTTTCCTCTAATTCTAAGAATTATTCTTGCCTCCACCGCTTGCTAGCGACTTTGGCTCTCCTATAGATGCAACAGCGACTTCAGTCTTGGGCTTAGGATAAAGGCTCTTTGATCTCAATGCTTTCCCAACAATCGATTCAAAAGTCTCATCAATGTGGTTTATAAGTCTTTCCCCCAAGTACTGATCTAAGCCTGTTATGAACTTCTCATTCTTCTTCTCGGGAGTGTCAATAAGGAATAATCCATACTTCGATAAAGTATCGAACTCAGCAATATACTCCGAGACTGCCCTACCATTCTGCTTAAGCTCCAAGAACTTCCTAAACAATTCTGATTTCTGAGCAGTTGGGATAAACTTATCACTGAATCGGGCTTTAAACTAATCCCAAGTAACTTGATCCTCAGGGGTAGCTGCCTTAATAGCATTCCACCAATTCATTGCCCGTCCTTGCACCTGATAGGATGCTAGCCTTCTCTTCATCGCATCCTCGATACCCAAGTCTTCGAAGATACGCTCACAGCTATCCCACCAATCCTGAACATCCGTAGCCGACTCCGTTCCGTGGAATGGCTTTCCACCAAGGCTAGTGTAATCCTTACAGAGCTTGGCAAAATCGGCCATAGGCACCTGCACCTTTGCACCACCACCATTAGCAGCATTGGGAACTGCCCTCTGAACATCCCTAAGCATCTCTCTCATGAAGCCAGTGAACATCGTCCTCATATCAGGAGCATTCCCAATATCAGCTCCTCTACCAGTACCCCTCGTATGTCGGCTCATCGTTCAATCTGTAAGGGGAAAATGATTAACCATCTCTTCAGTGGTGCCAGTGTAGTGCGACTTCATCCCTAGATATACTAATAGTATATATATAGCTTTTGAAAATCAAAATATCACAAATATGCGCTCTCATATACATACTATCTCTCCTTGGTGTCTTTCCCTAGGTTAACTACGCAACCTAGAGCTCTGATACCAAGTGTCACGGCCTGCCCCACACCAGCCGATATTTCCAATGAAAGTGCGTTGTGCCAATGCCTGACTAGCATGAGACAGTCGCCAAAGAAAGGAATTTGAACTAACAAGGAAATTGCAGAATGTCTCACAGCGCAAGGAATAAAATATAATAATAACATAACTTTGACATAAAACAGGCGAGACAGTGCATAAGCTGAAAACTAAACCATACTAAACCATCATAGCAGCGGAAAATCCAAAATACGGCTTATGTTCCACATCATCATTGTTACAACTTTTAAAACTGTCTCTAAAGCAAAGTAAAGGAAAGGTACATTACTAATGCCGAATGTAGTGACCAGCAGCGACACAGGGAGAATATCTATATATATCATACGTGGAAGCCTCCTGCTCGTCTTCGGTACAACTACTCGTGCATACCACCTAACCTGTCTCTAGTTTGCCCGTTTAAGAGCACCCAGAGTAATAAGAAGAGACATAAAACTCTAGGTCAGACAAAAGTCTAGTATGAGCGATAAGCAGCAAAACAGAACAATAACAGGTGTACTAAACCATACCTGAACCTGGACCTGCAACCAAAGGGTTAGCACAACAGGATGTACAATACTCTAAGGTGACACTAACTATGGTGTAAAGATACGGGGGAGGCGTGTGAATGTCATAGTGATGTCAAATAATCAAGCATAGCAATCATCCTCACATCTCTCACTCAGTGCGTAAAGCATACGATATCCACTACTTTGACCACCCAAATCCTTGCTATAATCACTCTACCCCATGGAGTCATGGCAACTCCACTGCACTGATCCATTGGTCTTTGCTATGTCAACTCTGGCCCATGGAGTCATGACGACTCCACTGCACTGGCTCATAGCCATGCTACGATCACTCTTCCCCATGGAGTAATAACTACCCCACTGCACTGATCCGTAGCCTAACATCCGTCTTGGTGGTGAATCAAAGTTATGGACTTCAATAACCCTTAGCACACGTCCCGCAGCAAAGTCCAATCATGAAGTCAACTCATTGGTTCCCATCTGGATCCTGAGTTCTAATTCCCATTTGGACTACCTTTGCATCTCGGGTTTTGGTCTCCTCCGGATCGGTTTGGTTCTTCTAAAACAGTTCAGATCGGTTGTGGCTGTCTCTCTACCATTCGTGAACTCTGGTCGGCTCGTGGTCATCACATCAGGTCGTGATCCAGGCTTCGTGGCTCCCTCAGCAGTTCGGTTCATGATCAACAATCCGGTTTGAGTCGAGCGTCCTCCCACTGGTTCGTGGCTCCTTCATCCTCTTCCTTAAGCACCGGGTCGGTCGTGGTCTTCGGTTCGGGTCGTGGTACGTAAGCCACGAGTGGATCAGTTCGTGGAGCTCTGGTAGTGGTGTCTCGTGGTGCCCTTGGTCAGATTGGGGTGAGTGTCACGATCGGGTCGGTTCAGAGGGCTGCGATCGGATACAGTTGCTGTGCAGTTTTCTACAATTTTTCCAGCGACTGTCTTACGCCATACGACGGCGTTTTCGACCGTTCTAACTGTTCTAAGCAATCATAAATCACACCATAAAGTCGTAGCAACACGTACAATCATCCACAAACAGCAAAACAACAATTTAACATGTTTATACGGATCAAACATACCCAAAAACCCATGTTTTTCCCTTAATCCCCCTTAATCATGTTTAAGCATACAATTCGCAAAACTTATCCAGATTAGCCCAAATTTCTATCAGAGCCCTAAAATAATATTTTAGAATTTTACAAATTTTTCCAGATTTTTCTGAGTTATAATTTCGCTAATTAACACTAATCACCCCTTATTAGTCGTAATTAGTGAAAAACAATGTAAATCACTCACCTTTGCCACAAATTAATCTTAGATCTGAAACTATCTCTGATGTGGGTTGAATCTCTATGTGTTCCAGCAGCTCTATCCCAAATCCTATGCTAATTTGCCTTGGTTTGAGTAGATTAGGCTAGTACTTGATTAGAAAGTGATTAGAGATGAAATTAGAAGGTGGAGGCCATTGTTAGGGTTTCTAAGAGGTAAATGGCGGCTAGAAAACTGAAATATAATGAAAACCTAACTCATTTCAGCCTCCCCATAATCCTAATCCCAAAATGGTTTATGGCCCATTTGCTAATTACCCTAATCAGCCCACTTAATTGTTTTTCACCTTCTACACCTTGTTTTAGCCATATCTCCCAAACGGTGAGTCCGTTTGGCTAACGTGACCAGTCTACGGAAATGTAAACTATCATCCGAATCCAATGGAAATGGTTTCAGGTCAAATCCCCTTACCAATCAAAAGATATGGCCGAAACAAGATCAGCTAGGGGCGAAACGGTCATTTAAAAATCGGCCAAAATCGTGAACATGGGAAATGACCCCAATAGTCGTTCCGCAAAGTTACACGACTATACAACCTCATATTAAAATAAAATAAATATTCTACGATCCTCCTATGCGTAGAATGCGGGTCGTTACAATTCCACAAAAAGTTCACTCATCCTACTCTGCCTCCGTATAACTGGACTTCTGATCCAAATCACTTCCTATATAAATATGAGTGGCACATGAATGCAGCCAAGGAAACGGACGAGATCAAATGCTTGTGCTTCCCTCTCTATCTAGAAAGTGTCGCATTGTTGTGGTTCACAAGCCTGCCACCCATGTCCGTCGATCGATTTGATGATTTGACTCCGAAATTCAAAGAGCAGTTCAAGTTGCAGGCTACGAGGGCTAAAGACGTCATTTCTCTTACATCCATGAAGTAGAATCCAGGAGAATCTGTCAAAGCTTTCCTCAAAATATTTAATGGTGCTGTATCCAAAGTAGGAAATCCCGAGCCCCGCATGATCTTAATGTCTCTAATCAGCGCCATAGACGAAAATAGCAAATTCGGTAAATGGATTAAAATGAAAGAGCCAAGTACGCTTGAGAAATTCTATAAAAAGGCCGAGGAATACATGAGATTAGATAATAATCCTGCGCTTCTTCGGATCGTTGATGCAAACCAACCCTTCGAAGCTGCCAAAAACGCTCCTACTTAGTACAATCAGAAAAATACCGGAGGTCAGAAAAGAGGAGGCAACGGAAAAGAAAATCGAGATGGCAAGAAGCCACACTTTTCCAATCCATCCGAGCTAACACCCTTAAATGACACTCTAGAAAACAATTTTGCTGCAACCAAAGACACCGAAGATTAACCAATACCTAAACCTCAGAAAATCAGTGACCATCAAGCAAATTCTGGAAAATTCTGCTGATTCCATAATCAGCCAGGCCACAACACCAACGAGTGTATGCATCTGAAATCATTGATCGAAGAGCTGATTAGGAAGAATCGTCTGCAACAATATGTGAAAAATCCACAATCCTCAAACACTATTTTGAATCCCCAGGGCCAAGGGGCAATGAACAACGAATATTTTGTTCAGACTATGCCAAGGCTGATCATCAACTGATAACTGCTGACTGTGCTTCAATTCCAATAGCCCATAATAAGCGATCAACATCGTCACTGCTTTACTTCATGCTCTGTTTCTTGCTTTAGTTCATGCTTTATTTCATGTTCTACTTTCTGTTATGTTCAAAAATTCTTGTAAACAGTCTGTAATAAACTACAAGTGATGTACTGAACTTCAACTCTACAATTAAGAGCATATCTGCCTGAATTAATTTCTATCTTGCAATTCTCATGTTAAATCAAAACTTGAATAAAAATGATTCCATGTTGCAGGCTGTCCGTCGAGCGCTTGTTCCTTCAGAATCAGACAAAGTATTGCTACCCCAACAACACTAACTCAAGTACCAAATGCTGTAAATATCAACATGCACAAATGCAAGAATAGAAAAGCACCGCCTTAAGAAGTGAATGGGAAAGTCGCAAAGATTCAAACAATGAACAAGCACCATGACAAATAAACGAGAATATTGTAACTTTCATCGAAGGGGCATTCCTCTAAGTGAAAGTTTCAAAGCTTCGATCCCCAATCTGAAATAGCCCGCCAAGTCAAGCGGCCAACAAGGGAATTGGAGAAAATCCAAAGCTGGAATAACCAGCATCAAGCCGGAAGGACCGACAAACACGCTGGAAGGACCAGCACCAAGTCGGAAGGACCGAAAAACCTGATGTTGGAAGTACCAACATCAGGCCGGAAGGACCGACAAACACGCTGGAAGGACCAGCACCAAGTCGGAAGGACCGACAAACCTAATGTTGGAAGTACCAACATCGGGCCGGAAGGACCGGCAAACATGCTGGAAGGACCAATACAAACCAAAGACCTCTCCGAGGGCACCCAATTGATCATCAGAATCTGTAACACCCCACTTCCGTTAATGTCACTCACTAAGGGAATGCATTAACTTTCATGGAGTATTATAAGAGTATAGAACAGAATATCATAAGATAGATATATAAAATAGTACTTAAGAAAATTCAAAATTTATTCATTGCAGCGGAAAAGCAAAATATGTTTGGTTACAACATCAAAACCACATACTAGAGTCAAGTACATAAATATCTATCTTGGACAAACTTAGTATTAGAGTACATAAAAGTAAAATCATAATCCCACTCCAAATAGCCATAATGGAAAAGAGATAAAGCTGAGCATTACTCTCAACACTTCCAAGCACTTCAAGAAGAAAGAAATCCAAGTCAAGCTCCACTAGTCCCACCTTGAGCACCTGGGGGGAAAGGAAAGAAAAGAGGTGAAACAAAATAGGTCAGACATAAAGCCTGGCGAGTCCAGTGACTTTAACTATATATTTAGTAATGTAACAGGATAAGGACATCAAATGGATATAAGAGATGACCGTAACATAAGCAGATATGACAAGGTAACAAGATGTAACATTGACTGCGCTTCTAATCACTATAAGATAATTCCTACATCGCACCAATACTAGTTCCATACTAAAAGTTGATCCGTCTTACTAAACATAATAATGATGGTAGTTTCGTGTACTCCTAGCTGTTGTCATAGGTGTCGCCTGCTCTTATCTCCACTAGTTGTACCCACTACCCTCCCCATTCGATCAGCTCCTTAACTCGTAGATACCCGTGCTGGTCCCACAGTATGGTGTATCACTCCTTAAAGTGGCAACCCGATACTACTAAAAAGGCACGACTTATACCTACACGATGCAACAACGTCTTACCTACCAGCCCGGACCCACGTACGCATATGACTCCGTTAGACTTGCGTTGCCACCGCTAACTCTTTTGACCTCTTACAATCAAAGCGAGTAAGTGTGTCCCATCCTCGACCTAGTTCAAGCTTACATAGATATAGAATGGGTTACTGGTTGAAAAGGGTCCACATACTTGAAACAGGCTTCTCTCCTAAGCTTGGTCCCCACTAGGAATTCCCACTGAACCCCTCTTTATTTCCTTGTCTAATCACATTTTTCACCTTGGCTAAGTACTTCTACTTATATTTCACATGTCACCCACCTAACCCCCATGTCTTACTACATGTCTTATCTTGGTTAAGTGTTCATTAATTCATTATAACCGTAATCTTGCAAGACCTCCCAGATTAGATTGTCGTTTTGCGGTTGTTGGATATGTCGAGCGGTTCCGGGCAGTCTTATACCGCAATCTGAATCTAACCTCATGTCTTTGCATTATTATGTAACTAATTTCTGCCTTTGACCTCTCACATTAGATTACAAAATTGCGGTTGTTGGATGTGCCGGGCGGTTTCGGGCAGTCTTATACCGCAATTCGAATCTAACCTCGTGTCTTAGGTGTTCATTATCACTTTCTTAATTCATGTCCCCAATTTCAAATCATGGATTATAATATATACCCATAATTCCCAATCTAAATTATGTTCATTATTTTAATCCAAATTTATGCCTATAATCTCATGTAAAAAAATTGTGCCAATTGGTGCCCCAAATCAATTACATGATTTCAAGTCCTTTTATGCCCAACAACATATTATTGAATAATTTCTCCAAACTTTTCCCACAACGTTCCCACGTCATTCGTACGTATAATAATATGTTAGGCTCGAAGTTAGCCTAATCTCATAAAAAGGAAAAGAAGAGAAGAGGGGAAGAGAACCAGGACATCAAAACTGGCATAAAAATAAGCATAAGAAGTATAAACTGGCATAGAACAATAAAATAGATCTAATTAGGCATACGGAACATAAACTAACATAGAACAACAAGATAGATCTAACAAGCATTTGGAACATAAACTGGCATTGAACAATAAGATATATCCAATAAGCATTTGGAACATAAACTGGCATAGAACAATAGGATAGATCCAATAAGCATATGGAACATAAACCGACATAGAACAATAAGATAGATCCAATTAGTCATATGGAACATGAACTTTAGGTATGAATCCAAAAGATAAGAATTCAGCAAACATGATATGATTCATCTTACAGGCATGTTCATAAAGTCCAAATCACAAACTTATCACAATTACTTTTAATTAATTATTAGTGAAAGTAACGTGGACTCACAGTGGTAGAAGAGAAAATAGATCTGAATTATGTATTCTGAATTTGATAAGCTAAACCGTTGTTGTAGAATTTGATTCTTATCTTCCAATATGAATACTCTATTCCGATTTGTTTTAGTGTAGAAGAAAGACTAGTTTAGGTTGTGGAAGCATGGAGGCGTATGAATTAGTGTAATGAAATTAGGGTTAGGTCTAGGTGTGTTTTTATAGATGTATTAGGTGAATTAGGGCCTTTAGATTAGATTAGAGATCATCAGAACCACACAGCTCAAAAGACACGTCATCCAGCCAATCCCAAAAGGACATGTCATCATCCACAAAACACGTCACTAGGAGGCTGCCCAGACCCAACCGGTCGACCGGCCAATTTCAACCGGTCGACCGTTTTTGCTTTTGTCCAAAAATGGTCGACTAGTGAAAAATGGGCAGTCGACTTGTTCTTCAACTTTAAACTTTAAATCTTCCGAGCTTCATAACTTCTTCATACGATGTTCGTATTATGCAAACTCGGACTCTATCTCAAGCAGAATTCCGAGACGAACGCAATGGCGTAACCCGTTTCACCTAATTCTTCTTTTAAAAATTAATTATTCTTTAATTATCTCTTATGCCATGTTTTAAAATTACGGGGTGTTACAGAATCAGGAAGCACCTGATCCGGTAATGACAAACATTGGGGTTTCAATCAAAGTCCTCTCCGGGGGCACCCAATTGATCATCAGAATCAAGAAGCACCTGATCCGATAACGACAAACATTGGGTTTTGTAATCAAAGTCCTTTCCCGGGGCATTCCTTTCCTGGGGCATTCCTATTAAAATTACCGACGCTTGGATTAATCAGTATAATTGAGTGACGAAAGTCTCCTGTAACTGGATTAACCAAGCCGGATTGTGGACGGAGTTTGGACATTAGCGAATTAACTTGTGTAGTGTCTGAAAATCTCAGACACGACAAGTGCTAAACTTTTGCCCAAACACGGGTATGGAATCCAAAATACCTCTGGGGGAGAAAATTGATAACGAATTCCTAAAATAGGGGCACAAATGTCCAAGCCTTCTCCGAAAGGATGTCAAAAATCTCTTAGATGCATATTTCCTAAATATGAAATATCATACAATTCAGTTAGAATAATAGCACTTGAAATCCACAGTCGAATTATATTGACTAATTGACCTTAAGTGTCAACACGAATCCAAGCTAGAGTGTCGTATTTTTGCAGACAATATTCAATAGATTCTAATTCATTGAACAAAACGAGCCTCTAAAAATACTTCATTCAATGAAAATTCATCATACCTAAATGTTTAACCGACTAATCTGTTGTTGATTTGGGCAGTCAATAACAAAATATTAGCCCAGAAATATGCAATGTTTTTGTTCTCGTAAAACAGGTTGTAGCGGTGGAAAATTGCCCAATTGAAAACCAAGGTAGTCAAACCCTAGCACAACATTGTTAAGCAACAGATTCTGAAAGTCAAAATTGAAGCGTCTGTGTGATAATACAATGTAACAACCCACCTCCATTAAGGTCACTCACAAAGGGAATGCCTTAACTTCAGTGGAGCGTTTTAGGTGAGTATAGAACAGAAACTTAACAACAAGACAGATATAAACAGTACTTGAAAATTTAAAACTTTATTTCATTGCAGCGGAAAATACATAAGTTTGATTACATCATCAAAACCAAAGTCAAAGTACATAATATCCATCTTGACTAAATCAAAGTATATAAATTGAAAGACATAATCCCCAATACTAATTAGCCATAAATGAGAGAGGATGAACTTTACTTCAGCGATCCAAGCAATCTTCTAAAAACAAGAAATACAGCTGTCCAAAATCAAGCTCCACTGGTGCTAGTTCCAACCTGAGCACCTTAGGGGGGGGAAGGAAGACAAGAGGTGGAAAGAAAAGGGTGTCAGACATAAAGCCTGGTGAGTGCGATAACTTTAACAATATAAGTACCAAAATAACTAGGCTAAGGCATAAGCTGGAAAATAAGGAAATGACTGTGAACAATTGGGTATGACAGAATAAACAAGGAAATAAGATGAACCAAGTTATTCGTTAAAGGCACTCCTAATCACTATAGGATAATTACTATACTGCACCACAACTAGTCACCCTAAAGGTTGATCCCGCCTACAGAACTTAACAATGATAATGGTAGTTTAGTGTACCCCTAGCTACCTTCATAGGTGTCGTCTACCCCTATCTCCACTAGGTGTACCCACTACCCTCCCTATTCTAATTACAAAATTTATTCATAATATGGTAGTTATACCCCTAGCTGTCTTCATAGGTGTCGTCTGCTCCTATCTCCACTAGGTGTACCCACTACCTTCCCCATTTTAATATTTATTCATAATATGGTAGTTATACTCCTAGTTGTCTTCATAGGTGTCGTCTGCTCCTATCTCCACTAGGTGTACCCACTACCCTCCCCATTCGATTGGTTCCCTAACTCGTAGATACCCGTGCTGGTCCCACAGTGGGGTGTATCACTCCCCAAAGTGGCAACCCGATACCACCAATAATGCACGGCTTATACCAACACGATGCAACAACGCCTTACCTACCAGCCCGGGTCCACACACGCATATGAAGCCATTGGACTTGCGTTGCCACCGCAACCCCGGTTTGGCCACTTACAGTCAAGCCCAGTATGCGTGCCATGTCCTCGACTAGGGTCGAGCTCACAAAGATACGTATGGTTTACTGGTTGAAACGGGCCCCCATTACTTGACACAAGCTATCCACCTAAGCTTGGTCCCCTTTAGTACATCCCACTTAACCCACTTCCTGTTCATGTTCACTTACATGTTTCACATTTTGGTTAAGTGTTTCTAATCGTATTTCAAATGCCACCCAAGGCACCCACAAGATTCCACATGCCACCCAAGGCATCCACTTAACCCCTAATGTCCCACTACATGTTTATCTGGTTAAGTGTTTCTTAATTCATTAAGACCGTAACCTCATAAAGACCTCTCACATTAGACTGGCATTTGTGGCAGCTGTATTTGTCGGGCAGGTCCGGGCAGTCTTACACCACAAACGAGCCTAACCTCGTTGTGCCTAAGACCTCCCACATTAGACTGGCATTTGTGGCAGCTGGATTTGCCGGACGGGTCCGGGCAGTCTTACACCACAAAAGAGCCTAACCTCGTGTCTTAGACGATTAATTACACCTAATTAATCATTCCCCAAATTTGAATTACTTTCCCTATTCAAATTATCAACTAATTCCAAATTTAACAATGGCCATAATTGACTCAATTATGTCCATCCATTTATGGTATATAAAATCATACCAATTTTCATCACAAATTTATTCTATGCCTTTTAAGGCATTTATGCCAATTAAATCTTTTAATATTATCCCCTTTACCCCACGTTGTACGTTTGTTTATTTAACGTAAAATATACATTAGACTCGAATAGTCTAACTCATGGAATAAAGAGAAAACATCACAACATACATATAGTTGAAACTAGATCTAAACATAAGGGGTAAACTTGCAAGTGTGAATGATGTTCTACATCTAAAATTTTCATAGGCCAAAGTTACAACTTGCATAAAACTACATATGTCATAGATCCAAATCTAAAGGTGTAAACTTGTTTAAATAATGGTCACAAACTTGCATAAATCATGTATGTCATAGATCTACATCTAAAGGGGTAAGCTTGCATAGGCAATAACCACAAACTTGCATAACATGATTCATATTCCAAACTCATATATTTATATAAACTTGTATATGTGATTTATGCAACATAACAATGGTGTAAACTTACATCTAAACATGTAACTGGCATGTAGAATTTAGCATATAACTCACACATGTCATAGCCTAACTTTTAGATCCGATTCACATAAAAGAGGTGTCATGAAAGTTATACATAATTTGCATATGATCTATGCCTCAATTCACATCCTAACTTGCATTAATACATATGATTTATCATATGAACCCAAATAACATATGAACAACATAATGATTTGATCATATAAAATTACAACATAGATGATAGCATCATAACTTTACAACATGGATGATAACATCACAACATAACATCATGATAACATTAAAATTTTACAACATAATCATAATATGCGGTCAATAATTCACATCACATCCATATAATCCACATCATAACTTAATCCAATTAATTTAATAATTATTTTATTAAAGAAATCGAACTCACAACTCAAAGAAGGTCTTGAGTTCTGAATTCCGAGTTCTGAAGTTGTATTAGCTATCCTTTGAAGAAGATTCGTTGTTAAAGTTGAATAGAACTGATTTGATTTGCTGTTCTTCCTCTCTAATTGGTGGCGGCTATGCTGAGTTGCTAGGTGACGGCATGACGGCCATAGTTTCAGTTTTAATTTGATTTAGGTTTTGAGCCTCCATGTCTTTTTATAGAGTTTTAATTTAATTATAGCCGTCAGATGATCCTAGGGTTAATCGAAACCACTCAGTCAAGATAGGGTGACAAGTCAGCCCTAATGACTCAGTAAGGGGTCAGAAAGGACTCAGCAATGAGTCGAAACATAGATCGGACTGAACCAGAAAGCTGTGCAGGTTTTCTCTCGGCCTGGGCGCACTTGGGAAGTGCACCAATGTAAATTTGTACTGGCGCACTTCCCAAGTGCGCCAGTGCAATAATAATAATTTTTTTCTTCTTCTTCCGGTTTTTCCGCCTGACTTCGTTCGTCCATATCTCCTTCATCTGGTATCCGTTTTACGCAAACTCGGACTCTATCTCAACCAGAATTCCGAGATGACCACAATGGCGCAACCCGTTTCCCTTAATTCTCACGTCTGAGATTAATTATTCTTGAATTTAGTTAATTCGATTATTCCAAAATCCGGGGTGTTACATTCTCCCCTACTTAAAGGATTTCGTCCTCGAAATCTCTAAGTCAAGAAGAACGTATCCTACCATCCAATCATCCATCTACTCAACCATCAACCACTAGCAACCATGGTCCTTAAAAGCTTTCTAATGCTTTTCATGTACATATGCATAGTGTGTGTATATGTCTGTATACTAGTGCAAAATCAGGTGGTCAGTCGACCTCCTTAATGCAAATAATGATAGTGCCATGTATCCAACATGTATGCAAGGAACCCTATACATATCATTACTACATGTGTGCACAACCATTCATTCAAAAGCAACATCCGTATGATACGCACATTTAATGTACATTCATTCTACTAAATACATCCATTTATATGCAATATGAAGTGATTGAGCCAATCTAGTGCCTAAAGTGTGTGTATATGCATCCACGAGTAACCACTAGAAAACACTTGCATCCACATGCATCCATCATACATAACATGTCTCAAACACA
The DNA here is from genome assembly GCA_030737875.1 of Allium sativum. NCBI lineage: Eukaryota > Viridiplantae > Streptophyta > Magnoliopsida > Asparagales > Amaryllidaceae > Allium > Allium sativum. The sequence goes on from CM060910.1 coordinate 396,770,676, forward strand.
TGTTTCAACCATAGGACTACCCTATCTAAAGGTCAAAGATACTAGCGAGAGGATGTACTAAAGATAAGATAAGTACAAGCTAAGCGATAAAGGAGAAATTAAAAGGCATATCCTCGATAAGAAAAGGGTACAATGAACGCATCTTCTCTTCCGTCTCCCAAGTAGCTTCGTTCTCATCATCTCCCCATTACACTTTGTCTAGCTTGACCTGTTGATTCCTCAACTTCTAAATCTCCGACCCAAGAATGCATGTAGGAGTTCGTCGAATCGTCGCATCATGCTCTATCTCCACCTCTTTAAACAAGCTCGGCTCTACCACTTCCGCGGTCTTGTGCAAGCACTTCCTCAAATGTGATACATGGAATACGTCGTGTACACCACTAAGTCTCTCAGGCAACTCTACTCTATACGCCATCTGTCCAATCTTCTCCTAGAAAACTTCTTATTTCCGTCGCTTTTCTTTGAACCTTTATTTCTTGGACTGTCGCCACCTTCGCGGGATCCACAGCTACCCCTTCCTTAGAGACCACGTGTCCTAAGAATCTTGCCTTCTCCCTCTAAAAATGGCATCAACATAGGGTTCTAAATAATCCATTACTTCACATCCCACTGGAGTCATCTCATAACCCTATTGAATCTAACTCGGGGCAGCCCATACCATCGAATAGTCCTATCATGTCACGGCTGCACATCACTTCTTGAGAAAACCAAGATATCATGCAATGAAAATTGTCATAGCTATTCATCTCACACAAACCATCCTAGTCGAACTCGACATTCCCCAAGCACAAGCCCCAAAGGCCTAAACCAATATCAGACAAGCACCCAAGGAATATCTCCTCCAAATTCGGACAATCTACGTGAGATGATACTAACAAAGTAACCAAACAATTGAGCACCCCACTCCGATATACTACGTCTTATGAACCCCTTCTCAAGCAACTCCCCTACTTGCTTATTGAGCTCCCTCCTCTCACGAGGAGCCATGTGGCGTACTGGCAGAGATACTGGTTTTGCATTGTCTAAAAAATAAATACGAAAGTCTATCTCACGCCTCGGGGGTGAACCTCGAACCTCCTCGAAGACATCAACATATTCATGGACTATGTGAACAGAATGTAAATCATCATTGGATGCGTCAAGGGATTCTAGGTAACTAAGCATTATTGGACCTCTAGGGTCACAAGAAATATCAAGGGTCTTTCCACAACGAGTCAACAATCTAACTACCCTTCTTTCACAATCTAGGATGGCCCCATATCTAGTGAGCCAATCCATACCTAGAATCAAGTCGTAGCCCATGAAGCCAAGAACAAAGGCGTTGCATTCAAACTCAACGCCCAAGATAAACACTCTCAAATCCCGACAGATCATAGAAAGATGAGCCGAACCACCAATAGGATTTGAGACTACTAAGGGAACAGTAACTAGACTAGTATCTAGGTGCAGTGTTTCAACTAACGAAGAAAACACGAACGAGTATGAAGCGCCAGAATTCAAACAAGGTTCGAACAGGATGATCAAAAAGGAAAAACCAAATTTCCAACCAAGATATATTTCTACCTCTATCGGGTATGCTAGTTGTGAGGGAACGCGTCTGCCCTCTAGAAGATCCTGTACCTTGACCCTACCTTTGCCTTTTTCTTCTTTGGACAATCCTAATAAGATGTCCCGTAACAAGTGTGGCCCTTCCTTTTCTCTTGGCCCCTTGTTATCCTTATCGCCTTTCTTTAGATCTACTTTGTCGTGTGTCCTTTCCATGTCTCTCCTACACATTCTATGTTCGTGATCTCCTACCAAATGAGGTTTCGTTCTTCATTAACCAAGTAGCTAATTGAACTTTCCTCCCACCGCCTACCTTAAAGGTACTAACAAGTCCTACGATTCCTTCTAGCTTTGACAGACGTCCCAGTCCCATAAAGTGGTTTTCCGCCCATCGTACGGAAGTTCTTACACATCCTAGAAAAAGCGTCTATACGTGGAGGAAGAAATTCAAAAAGGAAAGAGGAAGAGATTCAAAAACGGAGAATCGAAAGAAAGACATATGGATCTTGGGGGTTATGTTTTTCAAAATAAACTTTTCAAAATTCATATATGTTCTGGTAACCTTCAGCTCTGATACCACGTGCAACACCCCACCTCCATTAAGGTCACTCACAAAGGGAATGCCTTAACTTAAGTGGAGCGTTTTAGGTGAGTATAGAACAGAAACTTAACAACAAGACAGATATAAACAGTACTTGAAAATTTAAAACTTTATTTCATTGCAGCGGAAAATACATAAGTTTGATTACATCATAAAAACCAGAGTCAAAGTACATAATATCCATCTTGACTAATTCAGAGTATATAAATTGAAAGACATAATCCCCAATACTAATTAGCCATAAATGAGAGAGGCTGAACTTTACTTTAGCGATCCAAGCAATCTTCTAAAAACAAGAAATACAGCTGTCCAAAATCAAGCTCCACTGGTGCTAGTTCCAACCTGAGCACCGTGGGGGGGGGGAAAGGAAGACAAAAGGTGGAAAGAAAAGGGGGTCACACATAAAGCCTGGCGAGTGCGATAACTTTAACAATATAATTACCAAAATAACTAGGCTAAGGCATAAGCTGGAAAATAAGGAAATGACTGTGAACAATTGGGTATGACAGAATAAACAAGGAAATAAGATGAACCAAGTTATTCGTTAAAGGCACTCCTAATCACTATAGGATAATTACTATACTGCACCACCACTAGCCACCCTAAAGGTTGATCCCGCCTACAGAATTTAACAATGATAATGGTAGTTTAGTGTACCCCTAACTACCTTCATAGGTGCCATCTGCCCCTATCTCCACTAGGCGTACCCACTACCCTCCCCATTCTAATTACAATATTTATTCATAATATGGTAGTTATACCGCTAGTTGTCTTCATATGTTTCGTCTGCTCCTATCTCCACTAGGCGTACCCACTACCTTCCCCATTCTAATATTTATTCATAATATGGTAGTTATACTCCTAGCTATCTTCATAGGTGCCGTCTGCTCCTATCTCCACTAGGTTGTAACAACCCGAAAATCTGGGCCAGTTTAAAAATTTTATTTTGGCAATTTTAGCGAATTTTGAATATTTAAAATAGATTATTTTAAATAATATCGACGAGGAATTTATTTTGAATAGAATTCAAACGTATATATTATATACGTCGTCGTTAGAATATATAATATTTATATATAATTATAAAAGGAATTGAAAATGGCGCGGTAGTTCGATAATTCGATTTCAAACTTCAATTGAATGTACCGGGTGCAAAACAATCCGGATTTTAGTGAAACCAAAAATAATGGGATCTAATTGATAATATCTTTCCAACGAATCCGAATAATCGAAATTTCATTACGGGAGATCCGACCGTCGGATTCTCTTAAAACCGGAACCGTTGGGTTCGTATCGAAAAGAGCTTTCTAAAGAAGGTTAGAAATTTGAAATCTAACGGTTGGATTTGGAGATACGTCCAAATCAAATTCGAAAAAGGTCGCTGTAAGTGCAGTTCGATGGCCGTTGATGGAAATCGACTGTACGGGCCTTGATAAAATTATTAAAAATAGTAATAATTTATGTAAAATCATAAGAAATGATTTGTGAAGATTTGGGATGAAAAACTCCCTATTTGAAAGGATAAAAATAGATTTTTATCGAAATGAACTAGTTTTGAACTAGAATTATAATTCTATTTATTTTTAAATAAATTGAATTTGAAAAGGGTTTTAAAAATAACCAGAATATCCAATGATTGCATTGGAGTGGATTTGAATCGAAATTGTCTTCGGAATATTTCGATGTTGGAATTCGTGATTATACAGATGTGGTTATGGAAATTTGAAAGATATATATTTATATCGTTATTTCCAATACGACATTTGTTAGTCGTAGAATTCGATATTGAATATAAGCCGATATATTTTCTATTCAGAGCCTTGTATTGAATATCGAATGTGATTTGGGTTTGTCGTGAATGGTGTCTTCACTAACACTGTTCTTGAACCCAGTTGAGAAAAGATTAAATCTTTTTATTTAGATTTAATGAAGTGTACCAATTAAATAATATTTAATTGGAATTGAATAGATATTGATTTTTGGGTTTATCGTGAACAGTGTTTTAAATAACACTTGTTCTTTAACCCGATAATTAATGGGATGTGACTTTGGGTTTATCGTGAACCGTGTTTTAAATGACAATGATTCTTTAACCCAGTCACAGATTAAAACTAAGTGGAGTTTTAATGAATCTTTAATTAGATTTGAATGTGAAATTTAGAAACTAACTGGCGGTTAGCCAAGCAGAATGGTTTTCTGGATATTGATCTGATGTTGGTTTCGGCCTTCGGGGTTAATATTTGGGGAATTATTCTCTTGATTAATTTACGGTTAGTGACTAATGAATTGGAATGAGGCGTATGTTGTGTTTGTGTAACACTTATTTAAATATACGCGAGTTATTCGGAAAGGCCGGGTTTATCCCATTCTGAATAACTGATACGACGATAAGTCGAAGATGAAGACGATGGTCGAAGACCGGAGGTCTTCACGTCGTTTGGGTGATAACTGATGATCTTGATTGGGCTGTACACCCAAGAAGATGGAAACAGTTAGTGATCGTCCAGACGTACTTGGAGATCGATGGATAGGCGGGGTACTAGGTGCCTCCGGTTTCGTTCAGACCCAGAACGGACTTGTAAATGGACTGTGTGTCTGACATCGGATTTCATTATGTGTGACTGATATCGGTTGCATAGGATGGTTTGCCTGTGTGGCATGCTAAGATGCAAATGATCAAGGCTTCTGTTGAAAAGCAAAGTCTTGTGGTGATGATCAAAGCACGGCCTTTGTGGCGTAGCTTTGTGTAACGTTTACCTCGCGTGTTTCGCACCAGGTATGAACCAAAAACGGGAGACGGACCTCAGGGAGGACTTGCGTTTCTTTCTAGTTAGAAGTGGCGTCAGTGGTTTGACACGCCCTGACGAGTTTGACTTATGTGGTTGTTGCGGTTGCGAGGCGCCTCGGTTATATCGGTTTCGGCCGAATGCATTCTGGTCGGCTGACGGACCAGACTTACACCCCATAGGGTGGGGAGACGTATTGTTCAGGTATAATAATCCACTCCGTGTGGACCGGCCCTGACGATCCAAGGGGCAGTTGCGGCTGTTCCTGAGGGGCGGGCTAGAGCGTCTCGAATCGGTTGAGGACTATCTTTTGCCTCGGTTCATAGACGGAAATCCAATTTCCAAATACGTGACATTTGCGGTTTTATTTGTAAACCTATATATGGCGACATGATATATGGTACCCATGCCGCCTATGATTGATACTTATGATTTGAAGTTGTTTTATACACTATGCACTTATAATAGTATCAAATGATTTGTTTTAAACGTATTAAGCATTCTTTGACTGTTATAAGGGAAAACCCTATCCTCGACTGCGTTGCATTGTGTGATGGGACCTGGGTCTTATAACAGCTTCATTTTTCTTTATTTAGCATTGCGCTGTTGTTTTATGCACTGGTATTCTTGGGAGAAAACCCGTTCCGTGTTATACGGCGTGGTCCCTTGATTTACCTAACTTTAAAATAAAGATTAACTGTTTTAGTTCTCACACCAGTCCCATGACTGACCTGGAGTTTATTGTTTTAACCTAAACTCTGGGTGCCCCTATTTTTGACGCGGGCAGCTAGTAGTTTCGGTTTTGCAGATTTATATTCACAGGATCCTGGTTTACAGCTGGAACGATATCCGGAAAGCTTTGTATCCGTATATCTACTTCTAGTTGTGTATTGTATTATTTTCCGCTGCTGTGTATTTAAATGTAATTTAAATCTCTGATATTTCTGTGTAATATTCTTTATACTCTGTATATTCTTGTAATCTGATGCATTGTTGTAATATACAATGAAATGTTCTTCTGTATGCGTTCTGCTGTGGGTTGTTCTCGAACTATCCGACGCTTTCCTTTACGGGGAAGTTGCGGGTCGTCACATAGGTGTACCCACTACCCTCCCCATTCGATCGGCTCCCTAACTCGTAGATACCCATGCTGGTCCCATAGTGGGGTGCATCACTCCCCAAAGTGGCAACCCGATACCACCAATAATGCACGGCTTATAGCTACACGATGCAACAACGTCTTACCTACCAGCCCGGGTCCACACACGCATATGAACCCATTGGACTTGCGTTGCCACAGCTAACCCGGTTTGGCCTCTTACAGCCAAGCCCAGTATGCGTGTCCCGTCCTCGACTTGGGTCGAGCTCACAAAGATACATATGGGTTACTGGTTGAAACAGGCCCCCATTACTTGACACAAGCTATCCACCTAAGCTTGGTCCCCTCTAGTACATCCCACTTAACCCACTTCCTGTTCATGTTCACTTACATGTTTCACATTTTGGTTAAGTGTTTCTAATCGTATTTCAAATGCCACCCAAGGCACCCACTAGATTCCGCATGCCACCCAAGGCACCCACTTAACCCCTCATGTCCCACTACATTTTTATCTGGTTAAGTGTTTCTTAATTCATTAAGACCATAACCTCATAAAGATCTCTCACATTAGACTGGCATTTGTGGCAACCGGATTTGCCGGGCGGGTCCGGGCAGTCTAACACCACAAACGAGCCTAACCTCATGTCTTTACAATTGTTACGTATTTAACTTGTGCCTAAGACCTCCCACATTAGACCGGCATTTGTGGCAGCTGTATTTGCCGGGCGGGTCCGGGCAGTCTTACACCACAAAAGAGCTTAACCTCGTGTCTTAGACGATTAATTACACCTAATTAATCATTCCCCAAATTTGAATTACTTCCCCTATTCAAATTATCAATTAATTCCAAATTTAACAATGGCCATAATTGACTCAATTATGTCCATCCATTTATGGTATGTAAAATCATACCAATTTTCATCACAAATTTATTCTATGCCTTTTAAGGCATTTATGCCAATTAAATATTTTAATATTATCCCCTTTACCCCCACGTTGTACGTTTGTTCGTTTAACGTAAAATATACATTAGACTTGAATAGTCTAACTCATGGAATAAAGAGAAAACATCACAACATACATATAGTTGAAACTAGATCTAAACATAAGGGGTAAACTTGCATGTGTGAATGATGTTCTACATCTAAAATTTTCATAGGCCAAAGTTACAACTTGCATAAAACTACATGTCACAGATCCAAATCTAAAGGTGTAAACTTGTTTAAATAATGGTCACAAACTTGCATAAATCATGTATGTCATAGATCTACATCTAAAGGGGTAAGCTTGCATAGGCAATAACCACAAACTTGCATAACATGATTCATATTCCAAACTCATATATTTATATAAACTTGTATATGTGATTTATGCTACATAACAATGGTGTAAACTTACATCTAAACATGTAACTGGCATGTAGAATTTAGCATATAACTCACACATGTCATAGCCTAACTTTTAGATCCGATTCACATAAAAGAGGTGTCATGAAAGTTATACATAATTTGCATATGATCTATGCCTCAATTCACATCCTAACTTGCATTAATACATATGATTTATCATATGAACCCAAATAACATATAAACAACATGATGATTTGATCATATAAAATTACAACACAGATGATAGCATCATAACTTTACAACATGGATGATAACATCACAACATAACATCATGATAACATTAAAATTTTACAACATAATCATAATATGCGGTCAATAATTCACATCACATCCATATAATCCACATCATAACTTAATCAAATTAATTTAATAATTATTTTATTAAAGAAATCGAACTCACAACTCAAAGAAGGTCTTGAGTTCTGAATTCTGAGTTCTGAAGTTGTATTAGCTCTCCTTTGAAGAAGATTCGTTGTTAAAGTTGAATAGAACTGATTTGATTTGCTGTTCTTCCTCTCTAATTGGTGGCGGCTATGTTGAGTTGCTAGGTGACGACATGACGGCCATAGTTTCAGTTTTAATTTGATTTAGGGTTTGAGCCTCCATGTCTTTTTATAGAGTTTTAATTTAATTATAGCCATCGGATGATCCTAGGGTTAATCAAAACCACTCAGTCAAGATAGGGTGACAAGTCAGCCCTAATGACTCAGCAAGGGGTCAGAAAGGACTCAGCAATGAGTCACAACATAGATCGGACTGAACCAGAAAGCTGTGCAGGTTTTCTCTCGGCCTGGGCGCACTTGGGAAGTGCACCAATGTAAATTTGTACTGACGCACTTCCCAAGTGCGCCAATGCAATAATAATTTTTTTTTCTTCTTCCGGTTTTTCTGCCTGACTTCGTTCGTCCATATCTCCTTCATCCGGTATCCGTTTTACGCAAACTCGGACTCTATCTCAACCAGAATTCCGAGACGAACACAATGGTGCAACCCGTTTCCCTTAATTCTCATGTATAAGATTAATTATTCTTGAATTTAGTTAATTCGATTATTCAAAAATCTAGGGTGTTACATACAACATCAACAAATAGCAGATGCAAATATCGTATTAGATCAAACAAGCCAAATGGTGTCAACAATAAAATTCATTTCGAAGCCTGCATTCCTTGCAAGAAAAAATAAAAGCTTCGAGGGGAAAATGTTAACCCTGTTGTGAAAACGCGGTTCAAAATTATGGAGCAATAACGAATGTCAACACGCGACTTCATTTAATTTGCGACTTCATTAGCTCGTGACCTTCAATTGGCTTGCTGACAATTTCAGCCCGTCAACACCTTAAGGTCGTTGGCATTTTAAGCCGTTAAAAATGATTTAGCTCGTGGTGTCATTTAGCTCACAACTCCATTGGGCCCACATCAGTGTTTAACCCGCTCATCAGTTGGGTCGTGCCTTACTTTAGTCCGCATGATCTTTTAGCCCGCCTCTTCATTTAGATCGTTGATGATGCTTTAGCACCTTGCAAAGCACGGATGCTTTAGCTCGCGCATGTACTTTGGCCCGTTCACAACAATTTAGCTCGTGACATTCCCTAGCTCGCAGCATCTTTTTAGCTCATCAGCGCGAACACATTGGATCGTGCCAAGTTTACATGAGTTAAAACATGAAAAAGTGTGAAGGCGTGAACTGTATTTAATATAGCAAAGCAAGCCATCCCAGTTACTTTATGTCGAAACATCATCAGGTCATAAAAGCGACATTAGCTAGGTCGTGCCAGCGGCCGTGGTTAAGTCGTGAGTTCTGCCACTGCTTTTTAGGTCGTTGCCTCCAACTGTGTGTGACACGATTAGCTCGTCCCTCACTTTTGGGTTGTGCCACGCCTCAGGTCCAAGACGTTGGCATGAATTTTATATGCCTTTATATCGACAGCGTATAAGAAATCATGGCATGTACGTTTAAATGTTCTGAGCTCTCACTACACAGTGCCCGGTGTTGGATTAACACAATGATTCATACAATGCTTTTTAGACCGTGGAGGTGATTTTAGGCACCTAAAGCTTTAGATCGTGAGGTACAATGGAGTTGTGGGGACTGCTTGTTCAAGGTCATGATACATCTGAAATACCTTTTAATCTGCAAAATACAAATCAGTTTTGTACAAAGCTTTTGGACCATGAACGCCTTACATATTTTAGGTCATTGGACCCTTAAGGATTTTTTCTAGGTCATTTATATGATTTGCGAGCTAAAGAAATGATGGGACCATCCCTTAGACCGTCAGATCCTGTTAGAGCGCAGCTTCTTGCAATGGACCGCCAACTGTAAAGCATGGAGAGTGAGCTACCAAAAGGAGTTGCTTGGCCATCTTTTAGACCACGGCAAGGCTTTTTAGGACGCGAGTGTGAAACATTTTTAGGTCGTTCAAGACCTTGAGATGCCAACCTAGTGCCAACTATACAGTCTTATTTACAAGTGTGCCACTACCTATAAAATTCCAACTATAAATACCCCTTACAATCCACATTGAGGGGGACCTAATTTGATTCCTAGAAGGACATGCCGCCAAATTCAAAGCTTGTCTACAACTTCACTAATGGCTTTCATGGATCTAACAACTCTTCCCTAACTTCATGTGGATCAAATTCATTTCAATGATCATTAAAGCTCACTCCAATTGAATCAAAGCTCCTGGAATCTCATTCAAGCTTCATGAAAAAGCTCTCTAACACAATTCAAATGATCTCGAATCTTCTCTAATCCTCTCCGACGTCTAAATTGAATGCTAATTCACTATGAATCTATGAAGATCATTCAAAACGCCTAAGTGATCAAGGATTGATACATCTATCATCAGCTAAAGATCCCTTCATTTTCTTCACCAAATTCAAGTGAGACCAAATCATAAAAGAGAGTGAAAAGAGAGAAAAGGAAAAAATGAATGTATGGAGAGAATTTATTCATGTTGTAAACAAAATATCTTAATGAAAATTGACTAGAAAGTGGACGTAGATTCATTGTGAATCGAACAACTATAAAAATTCCTTTGTCTTCCTTTTTATGCTTTTTATTTTGTAATAACGCAGTTCCACATTTTAATCTTACTGAATCGCTGAAGTGCATCGTTCGCACCTTTGGTGTTGATTCCAAATTCGGAGTGAAACAACAGCTCTGCGGATTACGCCCTTATCACGACTGTATATCGCAGTAGACACAATGGTTACGCTTGGTTCCCCCAAAAACATCTGTCCGCCATAGGCCATCTGCAGCCCTGCGAATTACACTACACGGTCGTGTTCTTTCTGACAACTCGAGTTTTATGTCTGGACAACCTACTACCACCGCAGCACATCTTAACAAAGTTCGGAATTCAAAGGAGAAGGAAGGTTCTTTCCTTATTTTTCTTTGAAAACATATAATACTATTTACATATAGTATTTCAATCCATATTTCTCATAAATCATAATTATGATGTTATTTCCAAATCATATTTCCAAATATCTCATTCTTATATAAATTCCATTATATAAATTTCATTTCAAACCGATTACCTTCCAAATCATTAAATTCTTATCTATTTTCCATATGGATTTCGAAAACTTCTATATCCAATATCCGAAATCAAATCCTCAAATTTCATTCCAATTTCAAAAATTTAGTTTTGATCTCTTATTTAATTCAGATATTTGATATCTTTTCAACTCGGATTTATGACTCCATTGCCACAAACCAGTTTTCTTTTCATTTTCCAATTATATAGTTCATCACTTAACTCAAATTCTTGTGCTTTCAAAAATTTAAAAAAATTTCCATTCTTATCACAATTTACTTATCCACGCATTATTACTCTTCCATATTCACATCCTTCGACTGTAAAGTAGCAAGCGAACAACTCCCTAAGCATCAACCCCGAAGGCCGAAACCAACATCAGATCAACTCTCAGGAAATTATTCAACTTAACTAACCTCCAGTCGATTTCTAAATTATTTAACTTCGCTCTAAAAAAATTTAACAAATCAATTCATACACGACTCCTAGATTCAATTTTCAAATCCACATTTCTTTACGTGTTGCCGCTCTTCGTTCTCGTCGTGCGGCTTTTAATTCTTCGGCTCTCTCTATTCTAATTTATCAAAACCCGTTAGCCTCTCATGGTCTTTTGATAAATATTTCCAATTATTATATTTATATATATTTATATATATTTATAATTTTAACAAAATCTCTTATTACCATTGAAAATCATTTTCATATATGTTAATCCTTTAAAAATCCATACGCACATTGAGCAAAGGATGCGGAACGAGCGCCATCAGGATCGGTCGTGCATGATGTTATCTAAGGCGCTTAAACAACTCACAACAGACAGGATGCAACCGCACAGGGCTAGATCCAAATGTCAAACCCAAGTCAAGTCAACCAGTACAACCAAAGATGATGGCACGATATGAAATGAGAAATGCGACCCAAAAAGGATAGAGGTCGCATATCCTGTAAAGACGCTCACTATTTTCCTGTCAAAAGACCAAGCCTGAAATGAAGCTGCAGTACGAGCACCTACAACATCATATGTGACCATATCTCCAATCGGAGTTAGGCATGAATCGTGACTCAGGTGCGGGAGGCAAGGTCGATCGTTCGAATTGGTGCGAAGCCGTTCAAACACAGAAGCAAAGAAAATCGCCCGTTCAACATAGGCGGGAGCGACCTTATGGCATAGCATTAGGGACAAATAGTGTCATACAAAGGCAGCCAAAAGACGAGCTCCCTTGAACTAATAAGAACGGTCGTGCAAGGAACAGGGGAGAACCAGGTCCAGTCCCGCGTCCCGTTTTATAAAAGTTTCCAAGTTTTCAAAGCATTCATACTAACAGGAATGCCCACTCCTATGGATCCGCTCAACCACTTAAGGCGCCCGCTCTACTAAGTCGCTCGTGCATGACAACCAAATACAGATCTGGATAACTGGTTACAGCTAGCCAATGACATGATTGTAATTAATAGAATGAGCGATCTGTAACCTGTATAAATGGATTTCAGATCATTTCCCAGGGGGAGCTCACATATAAATACACTATGGCTATCAACATAAAAGTAGGGGGATCTTGGGAAATCGGGGAATTTCTGCCAAATTCCATCCTCAACTACTGATTCGGTCATGGCGTCAAGTATGATCTTGTGATCAAGGAGAACAAAAGCATCCTCCTCCTCAATCATTCACTCATCCTTCATCTCCTCAAACTCCACCGTCCCCTTGTGTGATTCTAAGATTGAAGTATATAAACGAGGGTATATTGAGTGAATACAAAGATGTATGAAAAGAGAGAATTGATGTGTTCTATAATCTCTATTATAAGATTGGAAATCGCCTTCATAGTGGACGTAGGCCTAGTTAATAGCTGAACTACTCTAAATCTTGTCTTTACTTTTCTTGCATTTTTCATTTTTAGTTGCTGACTAAACTCGGTTCCATTTATTTCTTACCAAATCGGTGAAGTACAACTTAGTACCTTAGGAGTTTAGACCATTTTTGGTGTAAACATTTTGGCGCCCACCGTGGGGCCGTGTTTTGCCTTTTCCCCATTTCAAGTCCGATGAGATTTTCTGAGAGGCATTGTGCTTGAGGTCATGAGCACGCCAAGGAGAACCACTGACGAAGTCAACGACCCCAACAACGGCGTCAACATCGTCACGCCGTCAGACAGCGATTCCGGTGAAGAAGGATAGCCAGAAGTTAAAGAAGCTGTATCCAGGAAGGAATTGGAGGAGGCGATGACAGGATTAACGAGTCAAATAACTATTGCAAGCGACGCAATGATGAAGAAGCTCGAGTCGATACTTGCCATTCAGGCCGCCACCGCAAAAGCCACTTTAAGCGCCACCTGTTCCTCACTAGCTCGCACGAATTGTGAGTCAAAAACAGAGCTCCCTGCTTCAAGCTCAAGACAGCAGGATTCCATCCAAAGAATTTCACGTCTCACCAATCAAAACTATGAAGGGGCCAAAGCACCTGTGCGCAATCACTCTGACGATACAATCGCAGAGCGGGAAAACAGTCCCATTATCATTGGAATGTCCTTCTCAAGGGGAAGCCTAAATTTCTTGCCCCTAGTTTATGAGGACACATCTAGATTAGGGATCAATAATAAAAATGGTGGTCGATCCATGGAGCGACCGAGCAAGGAACGGAAGTACATCTTGAGAATGGCGCGAGCAATTGTGGAGGAAAGCCTAGAGAAGAGGGATGATCGAAGTGAATGGGAGTCCTTCCCAACTAAAACCCCGCTCACTAAAAGGGTTAAGAAAACTGTATACCTACAAAGATTCGAACCTCCATCATTACAGTCCTATGATGGGACAAGCGACCCTGATATATTTTTATGCAAATATGACCAGTACATGAATGGGGCTTGCGCTACTGATGAAATCAAATGCTTATATTTTCCAACTTATTTAGAAGGAGTGGCTTATCTATGGTTCACAAAGCTGCCACCGCAGTCCGTGGATAATTTCGTGGCCTTGGCTAGGCTGTTCAATAAGCAATTTAAATCCCAAGCACTCAAAACTTGGGATGCTACGGAGCTAAATGGACTTCAACAAAGACCAGGAGAGCCCATCAAAGCATTTCTCACTCGCTTTGATATGGCAGTGGCTAAAGCCAAGAATATCGAAGCCGACCTAATCTTAATGGCTCTTAAGGGGGGCATACGTAGAGAAACCAAGCTGGGGCGGTGGATCAAGAAAATGAACCAAATACACTCGAATGGTTGCTCAACAAAGCCGAAAAGTATGCAAGTATCGAAGGAAAAACCGCGCAAGTGGAGAAGAGTGGAAATGGCAAAGCAACCTAGACAATCAAAAAAGGAGCAACGAAGAAGAAGACATTCGACCAAAAAATAAGCTGCATTTCTTCAAGAAATCCGAGTTTACTCCCCTTAACGATACCGTGGGAAATATCTTCATGGCAACTAAAAACCTAGAGATATCCGGTTTTGAAACAAAGACAAGTCAAAAGTGCCGCTATGAAGTCAGGAAGATTCTGTCAGTTCCACAAACAGTCAAGGCACGATACTAATGAATGCAGCCACTTGAAGTCAGTAATCGAGGGGTTAATCCAAAAAACCATTTGCAACGGTATGTACAAGATCATAAGAGTTACCCTGACTCTCCCCAAACGAGGGGCAATGCGCCCTAAAGAGGAAGGGGCTTAAACCAATCCAAAGAAGACGCTCATCAGGGGGACTAGCCACTAATATCTCAAAAATGGAACATTGAACTAGAGCTCTCATTACTTTGCTTCATTCCCTTGATTTTATCTTGTTATTAAGATTGTTTTAACTTGCTTTACTATTCACTATGTTTGTATCAAGCTGTGGTTTACTTATAAGAACTATGTGCATCAAAAATTAATTATGTGTCTATCTGAATAACATACTTATTGGTCCATGCTAAAAGAAGAACAATCTCTTGGAATGTAGGCATGGTAAAAGCAAATCCGCTATATGCAGCAAGACTTTGACGGAAAAATCCCAAGGCGCTCACTAAACGAAGCAGTTTGGGAATCACGAACATCAAGCAAGATCAAACGGGAGGAATAGACACATCACCTCAAAAAGAGAAACCTATTCTAAGATAGGAAACAAGGCTGCACCTCTCATTATGGAGTATGCTGAATGCTTAGCAAACACCCATTCAAAGGACCGCCGCTAGACCTCAATGAAAGTACATGAATATTGCCAAATCTGTCCCTCGGATAAAATTGCTAATCCAAAAGAGGCGTTCTCTCAGGTACGGGACATGAACTCCTTAAAACCGAAGTTAAATTCGGTAGCAAGGATTGATGTCCACCTCCTAGGAGTCAATGCTGAAGTGGAAGCAATTTAAAAAGTCCCACGGTTAAAGTCCCACGGTTAATGTCCCACGGATAAAATTGCCAAGCCCACCGAAGAAACACCTTCTTAGGTGCTGGACACGGGTTCTCCAACTTGAAAAAAACATTCAATGAGGCGGACCAGTGTCTGTTTCCTAGGGCAAAGGCACAAAGTCGGAAAAACCAACATGTCCCGAAACGGAAAAATTGTCGATTCACGAAGGGCACCATGTTAGGTGAAGGGCATGAATTTTATCTCTTTTGAGTCAAGGCTCGATGAGATGAATTAGTGTATGCTCCTCGGGATGAAGCATAAAATGGGGAAGGATTAAACATGCTGGAAGGACCAACGCAAAACAGAAATCCTAGCCGAAAGAGGGTGTCAGAAATCCTAGCCGTAAGGGGGTATCCATTCTAGAACCTTTTTGAATAACAAAGACAACCAAATAGGGTCTAGAATGGATCGAAAACCTTTAACCCAAGACCTCCCCGGGGGCACGTATTCAAAACCAGCCTCTGAAGGGCTCGGATTACCAGTCAGTCAGTCGCGGGGTTGAATACTACTAAATAAAAGATACCAAACACTCTTATAATAATACAAGTGCGTAATAATCCTCGATAAGAGATGAACTTCAAAAGCTAACTAAATCCCAACAATAATAATAATAGAAAATCGGGCGTAATCGGATGATCAATAAAGCGCTCGGACGAATGTGTAAATCATAAAATAAAGGTGCAGCGTGCGACGCACCCGCATGAAAATAAATGAGTTGCATAATAAGAATTAAACCCTTCAAAAGAAAGGGCAAAGGAAGAAATAGGCTATCCTAAATTAAAAGTAAGCTAGCGTTTATTGACGATGAACGACGTAGAAACGTAACCATCGCACAAACCATAAAAGTTACAAACCCAAGTGTACGAGAATAAACGAGGCTAGCTCCCGCATACACAGGCCAGACTAAAAGTATCATTCAGAATCAAAACCAAAATAACAGAACAGGTAAAGTGTTAGCAAGCCACAATGTTCAGATGAGGTAAGAGATGATCCTCTCCCTAGATTCAAGAGCCTTGACCAGTTTGTATCTATCCTTTTCCAGGGCATGAAGTCGTTCAAGATTTTCTTTATTTGACTGCTGAAGATCTTCAACAAGAGAATGCCAGGCAGCCATTTGCTCCATAATGTAATCCCTGACAGTGGTAATAAGGCCTTCGACCAAATGCGGACGTGCTTCCAATTGGTCAAACTCAGCCAATATGCAATCCTTCATGTCGTCTATCTTACCTACAATAATCCATCTATCAAACGGATCTATGTACACACCGGAACGCGAGCCAGCCGGACATTCAGCCACAAAGTCCTCAGCAAGTAAAGTATGGCAAGGGTTAGGAATAGGAAGGGGCACTGTCACTACTGCAGGGTCCAAAGTAATGGACGAAGAAGCCATATGACCAAGAGCAGTCTGAGTATCTGAGCTAGGAAGTCTATTCAGCAAACAATGACTTTGAGTGTCGGTTGCACACAAGATCCCCTTTTCTTGGGGCATCTTTTGTTTACCGATCCCCTTTCCTTGGGGCATCTTTTGGGTACCGGCCCTCCTTGTCGATCTTTTACTGAGTCTCTTGGACATGAAAAATTTCATCCTCAGACGACCTATTTCAAAGGAAATCAGTATGGACTCGAAAAACAACTATGAAAAGGGAAACAGCTCAGCCAGACTCAGGCAATAGGCAGAAACATCTCAACTGAAGAAACCCGGGGCATTTCACCAAACAATTTGTGAACAAATACCAAGCATAAGGGTTTCAAAGAAAGCCATCGGATGATTCATATTCACCGAAGAAGATTATAGAAACGACATCTACGCTATACAAAAATTTGGTCGCTGCCCAAATCCCACAGCCTGGCCAGGTTGTATTGAAACATCCTAATTTGGAAACGCATGAGTACTCATACAAAACAAAGTAAAGGAAAAACTCACCCAGGAATATCATGGTATCTCGAAGCCAAAAGAAAATTGCTTAAGGAAAAAACAGGTGTTGTTGCAAGCACCGGGCAAGATGATAGAATAAGAAAGCCAGAACCTTTTGAAGAAAAATCAAGACATAAATGTCAAACACAGATTACCTGGTTAAACTCTCAGTGAAGCACAACTATGACCGGAAGATTTCTCGAAAAAGGTAAAAGTGGAATGAAGTAGGCTAAGAGTGAATAAGGAAGATTAAAAGGCATACATCCAGAGAATTTTCGCCATGTCAGCTTAGTGCCCAAAAAGTGTCTCGTCAAATTCCAGCTGGCATCCCGAAATTCAACTAATCGCACAATGACCGAAAATGATGCATCAAGCCTTTAGCTTATGAAAAAGACAATACCAACCAGCTTAATGAAGCAATATTTACCTTTTGCACGAACGACCCCTCGACAAGTCAGGATAAATCTACAAAACAATGTGCGATCGAATATGTCGAAGATCGTAATCCCTTATGAAAAGAAAGAAATCATGGACTTTGAGAGGCAAGTATTAATCCCTAAAAAATCCATACGCACATTGAGCAAAGGATGCGGAACGAGTGCCATCAGGATCGGTCGTGCATGATGTTGTCTAAGGCACTTAAACGACTCACAACAAACAGGATGCAACCGCACAGGGCCAGATCCAAATGTCAAACCCAAGTCAAGTCAACCAGTACAACCAAAGATGATGGCGCGATATGAAATGAGAAATGCGGCCCAAAAAGGATAGAGGTCGCATATCCTGTAAAGTCGCTCACTATTTTCCTGTCAAAAGACCAAGCCTGAAATGAAGCTGCAGTACGAGCACCTGCAACATCATATGTGACCATATCTCCAAGCGGAGTTAGGCATGAATTGTGACTCAGGTGCGGGAGGCAAGGTCGATTGTTCGTATTGGGGCAAAGCAGTTTAAACACAAAAGAAAAGCAAATCGCCCGTTCAACATAGGCGGGAGTGACCTTGTGGCATAGCTTTAGGGACAAACAGCGCCATACAAAGGCAGCCAAAAGGCGAGCGCCCTTGAACTAATAAGAACGGACGCGCAAGGAACAGAGGCGAACCATGTCCAGTACCGCGTCCCGTTCTTATAAAAATTTCCATGTTTTCAAAGCATTCATACTCACAGGAACGCCCGCACCTATGGATCCTCTCAACCACTTAAGGCGCTCGCTCTACTAAGTCGCTCGCGCATGACAACCAAATACAGATCTGGATAGCTGGTTACAACTAGCTAATGGCATGATTGTAATTAATAGAATGAGCGATCTGTAACCTGCATAAACGGATTTCAAATCATTTCCCAGGGGGAGCTCACATATAAATACACCATGGCTATCAACATAAAAGTGGGGGAATCTTGGGAAATCAGGGAAGTTCTGCTAAATTCCATCCTCAACTATTGATTTGGCCATGGCTTCAAGTATGATCTCGTGATCAAGGAGAACAAAAGCATCCTCGTTCTCAATCATTCACTCATCCTTCATCTCCTCAAACTCCACCGTCCCCTTGTGTGATTCTAATATTGAAGTATATAAACGAGGGTATATTGAGTGAATACAAAGATGTATGAAAAGAGAGAATTGATGTGTTCTGTAATCTATATTATAAGATTGGAAATCGTCTTCACAGTGGACGTAGGCCTAGTTAACAGCTGAACCACTCTAAATCTTGTCTTTACTTTACTTTTCTTACATTTTTCATTTTTAGTTACTGACTAAACACGGTTCCATTTATTTCTTACCCAATCGGTGAAGTATAACTTAGTACCTTGGGTGTTTAGACCATTTTTGGTGTAAACAATATATTCACGAACTTTTATTTTCTATAGAAATGTACTTTTATTCTCAGGGGAAAACATTTGTAAATTCTTTATTTAGATTAAAATAGGTACTAAATAGAACACCGCTATTTTTACTTAATTGCTAGCACTTGTTTACTTACTTCACTCAACCATTCTTGCTATCGAACCTTATACATTTCTTAATCAACGATGAAGTCAATCAAGTTGGGGTATATTTACCTATTGGACCTTAATTGAACAACATTATTAACTTCGAAATAGATCAAGTTCGCAGCTTCGAATACTAACACAACATCCATTCTCATAACTTATGAAATCATTTCTTTTTCTAAATTCTTTGATTATAGCAATAATTCATACCTTCAGAATATTTAACTTTAAATTATACTTTATTCTTTAATCTGAATACATAAACAATTAATTAATATTTTAAATATTAAATTTTGATTTAAAATGGAAAGTTAATAGGACTTTCCTGATATTCGACATAATTGTCTCCCACAAATAATTTCTTTCAAATAATTCGTTATGTGGTACCATATTCCGAACTTCGGTAAATCTCATTTGACTTAGATTCTAAACTTCAGAAAAATCTTGCGGTACTGGTCGACTTCATTTACTTTATACCAAATTTATTTGCACATTTTTGCTTTACTTCTAAAAACTAAATATTATTCCCCTTTTCGAAATCTGAACTCGTCATATCAAATAAATTTTGATTTTAATCAAATATCGATTCAAAATTCTTCACACTCTTTATTCATATATCGCTTCATTTACCGTTCTTGTTTACAATTCACTTCTTGTAAATTAATTAACAGATTTATACTTTATTATCGAATTCTTGTATTTGATTATACATTATTAGTTTGAACCCAATTATAAATCATCTTGCCTAATTCTGAATACAATTTGACACAATTGAATTTCAATTATAACCCTATTTTTTTCATTGATCCATATTTCGAATATCGAAATAAAATTAATCGTTTCATCTTTGAAACGATTTCAAACTTCCCATTTCTTCTAATTCCCATCTAGATTCTCATTTCAGCTGTCTTTGATGACTAAAATACATAATTAGAGAAACTGGTTCATTAATTCGCTTATACTTATCTTCCTTTATTACTATTCGACGATGGATTCAAGACTCAAATCTAATAGGGACCTTATCGAAGATTATCTCTCGCAAATCTGGATTCGAAGACTGGGGATTCCAAAAAATTTAATTTTCAAAATATTTTTTTTTCCTCTGTATTAGTTTCGAAACACTAATTTCAAAATACTTAAAATTCCCAAAATAATTTTTTTTAGAATAATTTACTTTTCAAAAACTTATTTTTCAAAACTCTTTTTATTTTCAAGATCCGTTCTTCTAGTGTCAATCATGCTCATTTAAACCCAATAAGCTACGCTTTGAATTAACCAAAGCTCTGATACCACTTGTAACGTCCTTCCTTTTTTACCGCTTCAAATTGATAATTCAACCAACTTGAAACATCCAAATTGACGGAGCGTATTTAGCTTATAGAGCTTAAATGCAGAATTAACTTAGAAAATACAGAATAAAATAAAAGACATGGTATTAAACGGCAAAATATCACTTTTATATATATAACCAGAATTTTGAATATAAGATTTTCAGTACAACGGAATTTGAAAATATAAATTGAATACAGAAAAATCTCTACTGGTTTGAAATCTTCAGAGCGCGCGTCTTCGGAATCCCCAGCTTTGACAGTCTTAGAATCCCAAGCTGTAATCATTAAATCTGTATTGCTCGAGTCTGATCCGAGCAGTTCATGCAAAAACATAAAATACTCGAGTCAGGATAAATCATTTGTTCAAATAAATTAATTTCAACATAAACTGAAATATATCAGTTAATTTCAACACGAGGTCTTATATAAAATAAACAGTGGTGGTATATGTTCATAATCAGATATATCTACATGAATGGATGTTCAGAAATTTTGGAACAGGGCACATGCTCACAAATTTACATTCTTAGTTCATCCCTTAAAAACAATATTAAATTTGCAGTGGACATTTTAAATTCACAGTGTACAAATAATTCACAGTGGATAAATGATTCATAGTGGACAAATGATTCAAGCTTACTGAACATATGGGTAACATGGACCGACATACTAGAAATATATGTGGTACCAATACATACATACATACATATATATATATATATATAAACACTCATACATGAATGCCAAACATACACACGCCACACAACACAGTGTACTCACATGAACTATACAGCCACCCATATATGTCCACATGTAAATGCATATGTATACGGGTGTGGTCCATCATTCCTATATAATTATATACAAGTGCATACATCAAATAAATAAATATATACATATATATGCTTCAACATTTCAAGTAACCTATATTGATCTGCATGCTGACATGTAGCATGGCGTAGGCACAAACAATAATTTGGTATTATATATATATACATGTAGCTGGACCATTTGATTAAACTGTCGTTGACAACCGCCAAATTGATCCAATAATTCCAGTTTTCTTCTAATATTTAAGCAAGGGATTTTGTTCAGTCAACCTTGTTTCAGATTGGTAACACATGGATTCATACATCACCTAGGCTTGATTACGAAATTAGTAGCAGTGCCATTTCATTTGAATATAAATATTATTCGACAACGGAAGAGATAAATCATAATCAATAATGCAAATTAACAATGAAGTTAATTAGTATTATTGAATTAAAAACTATATTAGAGTTTTGACGTAAAAAGATGTAGTATAACCTATAAAATAATTTTAGTAAGACACTTCAATAATTTAGACATTTAAACTCTAATAAACGTGTACGTAAAATTTCTACTTTTCTTATCACTAAATAAATAAGCTATTCATTATTTGTTATGCGGATTGTTATAATAGAATAGTTTCGTTATAATCATTATAATCGATATTTATGCATTCCATGTTAAAAATATACGAAAACACAGAGTACAAACATGTGCAGGGTGACACAAGTAAGGCTAACTTTCGGGTTTACAAACATAAAGTGAAAGTAATAAATAACAACGTGTAAGTATTAGTGTAACAACATTCAATTATTTTAAATTCCAGGAAGCTAAATGCAGGATACTGTAACAATGCAAGAAGACGCAGGAATAAGGACCAAGCAAGATACAATGGCAAGAGAAAGATAACCAGAACTGATATATCCAAAAAGGGCGAATATCACATGGAAGCATGAACAATTATGAAGACTAGGATAGTAGACATAATACAAGCAAGGTAAACTTCCGCAAATAGCTTTATTTAAATTTTAATGGAATAAGTGTCATTAAATCTACATGTAGTTTAAAATTTGCACAGTATTACAATGGGTTATGATCTAAAAAAACTATATGTGTACATATATAAAGGTTCAATAGTCACAATATGCATGCATCACATGGTTAGCAACATTTCCCAATAACACATCTTGCTACAGTTTCAGAAATGGGTTCACATAGATGTATAACCAAGAGGAGGAACACGTATACTATGACCAACTTGATGTATACTATAAATATATATGACATTAACCAAGCATCCATCTTAAGGGCTGATATATATATATATATATATATATATATGCCAATTTGATACGTATATACATGTATACACATATTCGAATCTCCAAATCTCAAGGTACGGTCAACAAATTTCACAAACAAAGTTCGGATCTAAGGAGTTCGCATGTGAGCAAAATGATTTCAAGTTTCAGTTTTTAGCAAAACCATCTCTTCTTAAAGCAAGTAGCAAGACATGTAGCCAAGCAACCACACAAATCAACTACAACATTCCTAGTTCATATTGAATCAAAGTACTCAAGCAAATATTTAACTATCGTGAGTTAAATACTCACCTTGAAAATGGTATGCGATGGATTTAGATGCGCGGAGTAGCTGAGTTCGGATCTTGGTGGCTTTGGTCGGCGGCTGCAGTGGGCTGAGCAGCTCTGGAGCGTGGTATGCAAGATATGGTTGGCAAAGTAACTCAAACGTGGTGATGTTGATCGACTTAGTCGAGTAGCGTCTTCAGGGATTACGTGACTCTAGTGGTAGCGACGATGATGAACTGTGATGGTGGTGATTAGGGCTTCGGTAATTTATGGTTTAGAGGTGGACGGACAACGAATTGGCAGAAGCCATTCAAAATTAGAAAAGGGAAATAAACTGATTTTTGGGGAAAAAGGATTACTCGCTGCCATTAAAAGAAAAAGGGAAAGCAGAGCGATTTTTTTCCTGAGGAAATTGGGGAAGAGAGGAAAAATCTGAAGATAAGAACGACGTTACATCAATAGAACAGGGTGGTGATGGCCCGCCTCGCACCAGCCGACATTTCCCATGAAAGTGCGTTGTGCCAATGCCCGACTAGCACGGGACAGTGTCCAAAGAAAGGAAAAGGAAGGAAACTTTACGGTGAACTAACAAAGAACCTGTAGAATGTCTCACAGCACATGGAATAAAATATAATAATAACATAACTTTGACATAAAACAGGCGAGACAGTGCATAAGCTGAAAACTAAACCATCATAGCAGCGGAATCCAAAATACAGCTTATGATCCAACATCATTATTACAATTTCAAATTCACTATCTCTAAAGAAAAAGAAAGGAAAGGTACACAGCTAATGCCCAAGCAGTGACCAGCAACAACACAGGGAGAATATATGTAATAGTACGTAGGAGCCACCTGCTCGTCTCCGGATCAGCTACTCGTGTATACCACCTAACCTGTCTCTAGTGTGCTCGTTTAGGAGCACCCAGAGTAATAAGAAGAGACATAAAACTCTGGGTCAGACAAAAAGTCTGGTATGAGTGATAAGCAACAAAACAGAACAATAACAGGTATAATCCAATCATACCTGAACCTGGACCTGCAACCAAAGAGTCAGCACAACGTACTGTACAATACTCTAAGGTAACACTAGCATAGGGTGTAAAGATAACGGGGGAGGGGGTGTGCATGTCACAGTGATAACAAAGAAATCAAGCATAGCAACCATCCTCACATCTCTCACTCAGTGCGTAAAGCATACGATACCCATTACTCTGTTCACCTAATCCTTCGGGACATGACGGAGTCCAACCCCGTATAATTATCACTACAAGCCACTAATCCATCTCTTAGTGGTGAACCAAAATTATGGATATCGATAACCCCTTTGCACACGTCCCGTAGCAAAGC
The DNA here is from genome assembly GCA_030737875.1 of Allium sativum. NCBI lineage: Eukaryota > Viridiplantae > Streptophyta > Magnoliopsida > Asparagales > Amaryllidaceae > Allium > Allium sativum. Next base: position 396,795,024 of record CM060910.1, read on the forward strand.
CCAATCATGAAGTTAACTCGTTGGTTCCCAACTGGATCCTGAGTTCTACTTCCCATTTAGACTACCTTTGCATCTCGGGTTTTGGTCTTCTCCTCCGGATCGGTTTTCATTCAGTTCGTGATCATCACATAGGCTCGGCTCATCTTCTTCCTCCATCCGGATTGGTTCTCCTGAGGCGGTTCGGATCAGTCGTGGTTATCTTCCTTCCGTTCGTGAACACCAAGTTGAGTCATGGTCATCACATCGGATCGGTTCGGCCTCCTCTATCGGTTCGGGTCGTGGTCAACTGCTTCTGAATGCTCCAGACTGAGTCGTGGAGCTACACTGGTTTGGATCGTGATCAAGCACTTGGTTCGGGTCGTGACGCGCCTCCCTGATCGTATCGGCCTCCCTTTGATTCGAGCTGAGCTTCGGTTCGTGGGACCCCTTCGGATCGGGTCGAGTTCCTTCATTTGTTCGGATCGACTCGTGGACTCCTCCTTAAGGCAGTTCCGGTCGGAGGTGCCATCATTCATGAGCGGATTGGGGTAGGGTAGGGCGATCCGATCCGGTTCCTACACAGTATCCTGCAACCTTCCAGCGACTGTTTTACGCCATAGGACGACGCTTTCGACCAATCTAACTTTTCTAATCAATCACAAAGCATACCATATAGTCATAGCAACATATAGAGTTGACCACAAACACTAAAACAACAATTTGATAGGTTAAAATGGATCAAACATAGCCAAAATCCCATATTTTTCCCTTAAGCATGTTTAAGCAAAACTAATGATAGAATTAGCAAAACTTAACCAAATAAACCCAAATTTCTAACAGGGCCCTAAAATAATATTTTAGAATTTTACAAATTTTTTCCAGATTTTTCTAAGGTCTAATTTCGCTAATCTTCGCTAGTACCCTAATTAGCCGTAATTAGTTAAAAACAATGCAAATCACTCACCTTTGCCACAAATTAAACAATAGATCTGAAATATCCTCTATTTTGGGTCGAATCCCAATGCTTAGCAGCAGCTCCAACTCTGATTTGACACTAATCTTCCTTGATTTGGTGTAGATCTTCTTAATTAGTGATTAGAAGGTGATTTGGGGTGTTTTTAGAAAGTGGAGGCCATGGCTAGGGTTAAAGATATGTTTGTGGCGGCTGGAAAATGACTAAAAACCGAAATTCCTAACCTTAGCAGCCTTTAAATACTTCTAATCCCGAAATTCCCCAATGAGCCTAGTTGTTAATCACCTATTTGGCCCGGTTAAGCTGTTTTTCACCCTCTAAACAATAATTCAGCCAATCTCCCAAACGGTAAGTCCGTCTGGCTAATGTGACCACTATACGGAAAGCTAAACCATCACCCGGATCTAATTGAAGTGGATTCAGGTCAAAACTCCTTACCAATCAAAAGTTATGGACGAAACAAGATCAGCTAGGGGCAAAACGGTCATTTAAAAATCAACAAAAATCATGAACATGGGAAATTACCCCAATAGTCGTTCCCCAAAGTTACATGACCATACGACTTCATAAGAAATAGAAATAAATATTCTACGATCTTCCGATGCGTAGAATGCGGGTCATTACATTCTCCCCCCTTAAGAAATTTCGTCCCCGAAATTCCTTAACCAAAACATACAAAGAATTCTGCATGCCTATCAATCATTTTCAAACAATAAAACATACAAAACAACGCAACAAGCCTATCCTAGCATGCGGTTTACTAACAAGGGAAGAAACTACCACTACCAAAACCTTACCAGGGAAAGAGTTCTGGATACTTCTTCCTTATGTCCTCCTCTGTTTCCCAAGTGCAGTCTTTCTTATCATCACCCCACTGAACTTTGACTAGTTTCAACACCTTCCTTCGAAGTTGCTTCGTATCGTTCCCAACAATACACATAGGCTTGCGGTTCCCAACCGTCTCGGTTTTAACCTCGACATTATCAAACTGTTCTGGTGAAATAGCCACACTAGGGTCATGCACAAACTTCCTTAACTGGGAAACATGAAATACGTTGTGAACTCCCGCCATCTTGTCTGGTAACTCAACCTTATATGCCGAATTTCCAACTCGTTCGAGAACTGGAAATGGAGCAACAAATCTTGAGCGGCCTTCATTCGTTGTTGGATAATCTTGATCTTATCTGAAGTTTCTCTTATCATATGTGGTCCAAGCGTAAACTTCTCACCAGTCTCCAGCCAACATGATGGTGAGTTGCACGTTCTTCCGTACAAAGCTTCAAATGGAACAATATCAATACTGGACTAACAATTATTGTTATATGCAAACTCAATCAAATGCAAATGGTCATCCTATGACCCTCCAAAATCCAATATACAAGTCCTCAAAAGATCCTCTAATACAGGATTCACCCAAATACCACCACAACCTGATCTAATCCTTAGTAAACCATCAATGAAATCCATTGAGACTTATTTCAATAGTTGTGACAAACCACGAGGCTTCCTTTGCTCAGCTTTAACTAACTGGCAATCCATGCACTCGGAGGTAACTTCCCAACGTCTCTCTCCATCACTCAATCCTTTTACGTTGGGTACAACCAGCCTTTCATTCTTTTGAAGCCATCCTTCTCAATCAAGTCCTTACTTGATCAATCTCTCACCATCGATATACATCTCAACCTTAGAGGTGATTTCCAATAGGTTAGGATCGTTCCTCTAACTGGAACCAATCCACTCAATCAAAATCGATCTAATCGTCAAACTTGCTAACATTTCTGGATCCAATTAATACTTAGGTCTGAAATCATATCCCACGATATACTCTAATGGCTTCCATCCCAGAAACATAACCCCTAAACTGGCATGTCTCCTACTCAATGCAATTGTTACCGCACCTAAATCCTTTGCTATGTCCACTCTTCCCCATGAAGTCATGACAACTTCACTGCACTGGCTCATAGCCTTGCTACGATCATTCTGCCCCATGGAGTAATGACTACCCCACTGCATTGATACGTAGCATAATGTCCGCATATACCACCATCTCTTTGTTCCTCATTGCTAGAATCCTACAGGTGATAGTCTACCCAAGAGAAGAAAGATAGGAACAAACATAGCAACCATAGCATCCATCAAACAAGTCCTATCTATCACCTGCTAAAGTCATAAACACGTCGATGCCTACATGACTGGTCTAACCAATCCCAATATGTCGATTCTTGTATGTCTGGTCCAACCAATATGAATAACTAATGGAAGCCCAGCCTCCAAATGGACTACCATACGTCCAACGCACATTTATCCTCCAAGGATAACTAGATCACGTCCAACAGATCCAAGGTAACGGGCGTCCCCAGATACCCCTGCTTTAAGTCCGCCTAAAATACTTGAGTCCAACCCAAGTATGTCCATTATCTTGCTGCCCTCTCGAGTCCAACTCGAGCCAAATCCAATTCCTTGCAGCCTTCTCGAGTCTAACTCGAGTCAATCTATAACTCAGACCCAGTGTTGAGTATCCATTACCGACAAACCCTAGTCCAACGTGAGTCGTCTCCCTATTCGTTGCATCTCCAAGATCAACGAACACCCATTTCTTTTACGACTTCAAGTCCGACTTGAATCGTCCTAATCTTCGTTGCATCTTCCATGATCAACGAACACATCCTATTCCTTCAAGGTTCTACTATCCAAAGATAACATCAACATAGGGTCCTAAACAATCTATTACTTTGCATCTTTCTCGAGTCCCAGTCGAGCCATCTCATAACCCTATCGAGTCTAACTCGGGGCAGTCTATACCATTGAACAGTCTTATCATGTCATGGCTGCCCATCACTCCTTGAGTAAACCAAGATATCATCTAATGAAAAATCGCAACAACTATTTATCTCTCATGCAAACCATCCTAGTCGAACTCGACATTCCCCAAGCACAAGCCCCAAAGGCCTAAACCAATATCAAACAAGCACCCAAGGAACATCTCCTCCGAATTCGGACAATCCACGTCAAGTGATACTAGCAAAACAACCAAGCACTGGAGCACTCATTTGCCTCCTAGAGACAACTAGAACTTATTACAATGATAACCTCTCAGCTTCCTTAACTCCAGTTACTATCGCCGTCACTAGGTAGGTACCTAATACCACCCTATTCCTTTGGACTAGATCGACTCCCCAAAATAATGCTAAACCCAGTAAAGCCTAAACAAAGCAATCACAAGCAAACATACATCCATGACTCAATAAGACGAAACTACAACAAATCATACTAAGATCAGTCGAACCACCTATCGGGTTCGTCACAACTAGAGGTCTATCGACTATCTCGAGTTTGTCAAACAATACTCGAATAGAAACACCTTAAATAGAAAGCATACCTTTGATAACGACACCCTTTCCCTTTTGCGCCGCAGTTGGAGCATTCGACGAAGAAGGAACAGCATTGATAGCATATGCTTTCACAATCTGCTTCTCTTTAGGGGGTTGTGGACAATCATCCTTGTGATGTCCTGCCTGGCCGCAGTTAAAGCACTTCCTTTCCCCAGGCTTTTCTCGACAATCTCTAGCATAGTGGCCCTTCTTGCCACAACTAAAGCACAAGCCACCATTCTTATTCTTCTTATTCTGACCATCCTTGGTTAAGTTCTACTTCCTCTTGTTCTGAGAATTATTCTTGCCTTCACCGCCTGCTTGCGGCTTTGGCTCCTCTGTAGATGCAATAGCAACCTCAGTCTTCGACTTAGGAAAAAGGCTCTCTGATCTTAATGCCTTTCCAACAATAGACTCAAATGTCTCATCGATATGGTTTATAAGTCTTTCCCCCAAGTACCCATCCAAGCCAGTTATGAACTTCTCGTTCTTCTTCTCGACTGTATCGATGAGGGACAATCCATATTTCGATAAAGTATCGAATTAAGCGATGTACTCCGAGACTGCCCTACCATTCTGCTTAAGCTGCAAGAACTTCCTGAACAATTCTGATTTCTAAGCAGTTGGGATAAACTTATCACAAAAGAGAGTCTTAAACTGATTCCAAGTAATCTGATCCTCTGGGATAGCTGCCTTAATAGCATTCCACCAATTCATAGCCCGTCCTTGCAGTTGACGCGATGCTAGCTTCCTCTTCGTTGCGTCCTCGATTCCCAGATCTTCGACGATGCGCTCGCAACTATCTAGCCAATCTTGAACTTCTATAGCCAACTCTGTTCCGTGGAACGGCTTCCCACCAAGACTAGTATAATCCTTGTTTAGCTTGGCGAAATCGGCCCTAGGCGCCTGCACTACTGCACCATTACCATTCAGCATTAGGAACTGCTCCCCAAGCATCCCTAAGAATCTCCCGCATGAAGGTAGTAAACATCGTCCTCATATCAGGAACATTCCTATTATTTGCTCATGAACCCGTACTCCTCATATATCGGCTCATCGTTCAATCTATAAAGAGAACGATTAACCATCTCCTTTGTGGTGCCCGTGCAGTACGACTTCTTCCTTATATACTAATAGTATATATATAGCTTTTGAAAACCAAAATATCACAAATACGCGCTCTCATATACGTATACTATCTCTCCCTAATGACTTCCCTAGGTTAACTACGCAACCTAGAGCGCTGATACCAAATGTGACGGCCCGCCTCGCACAAGCCGACATTTCCCATGAAAGTGCGCTGTGTCAATGCCCGACTAGCACGGGACGGTCGCCAAAGAAAGGAAAAGGAAGGAAACTTTACGGTGAACTAACAAACAACCTGTAGAATGTCTCACAGCGCATGGAATAAAATATAATAATAACATAACTTTGACATAAAACAGGTGAGACAGTGCATAAGCTAAAAACTAAACCATAATAGCAGCGGAATCCAAAATACAGCTTATGATCCAACATCATTAATAGAATTTCAAATTCACTGTCTCTAAAGCAAAAGAAAGGAAAGGTACACTACTAATGCCCAAGCAGTGACCAGCAACAACACAGGGAGGATATATGTAATAGTACGTAGGAGCCACCTGCTCATCTCCGGATCAGCTACTCGTGCATACCACCTAACCTGTCTCTAGTCTGCTCGTTTAGGAGCACCCAGAGTAATAAGAAGAGACATAAAACTCTGGGTCAGACAAAAAGTCTGGTATGAGCGATAAGCAACAAAACAGAACAATTACAGGTATAATCCAATCACACCGGAACCTAGACCTGCAACCAAAGAGTCAGCACAACATACCGTACAATACTCTAAGGTAACACTAGCATAGGGTGTAAAGGTAACGAGGGAGGGGGTGTGCATGTCACAGTGATAGCAAAGAAATCAAGCATAGCAACCATCCTCACATCTCTCACTCAGTGCGTAAAGCATACGATACCCATTACTATATTCACCTAATCCTTCGGGCCATGACCGAGTCCAACCCCATATAACTATCACTACAAGAGCCCTTAATCCATCTCTTAGTGGTGAACCAAAATTATGGATATCGATAACCCCTTTGCACATGTCCCGCAACAAAGCTCAATCATGAAGTTAACTCGTTGGTTCCCAACTGGATCCTGAGTTCTACTTCCCATTTGGACTACCTTTGCATCTCGGGTTTTGGTCTTCTCCTCCGGATCGGTTTTCATTCAGTTCATGATCATCACATAGGCTCGGCTCATCTTCTTCCTCCATCCGGAACGGTTCTCCTTGGGCGGTTCTGATCGGTCGTGGTTATCTTCCTTCCGTTCGTGAACTCCAAGTCGACTCGTGGTCATCACATCGGATCGGTTCGGCCTCCTCTACCAGTTTGGGTCGTGGTCACCTGCTTCAGAATGCTCCAGATTGAGTCATGGAGCTACACTGGTTCGGATCGTGATCAAGCACTTGGTTCGGGTCGCGACGCGCCTCCCTGATCGGATCAGCCTCCCTTTGATTCGAGCTGAGCTTCGGTTCGTGGGACCCCTTCGGATCGGGTCGAGTTCCTTCATTTGTTCGGATCAACTCGTGGACTCCCCCTCAAGGCGGTTCGGATCGGAGGTTCCATCATTCATGAGCGGATCGGGGTCGGGTAGGGCGATCCGATCCGGTTCCTATATAGTATCCTGCAACCTTCCAACGACTGTTTTACACCATACGACGACGTTTTCGACCAATCTGACTTTTCTAATCAATCACAAAGCATACCATACAGTCATAGCACCATATAGAGTTGACCACAAACACTAAAACAACAATTTGATAGGTTAAAATGGATCAAACATAGCCAAAATCCCATATTTTTTCCTAAAGCATGTTTAAGCAAAACTAATGATAGGATTAGAAAAACTTAACCAAATTTCTAACAGAGCCCTAAAATAATAATTTAGAATTTTACAAATTTTTTCTAAATTTTTCTGAGGTCTAATTTCGCTAATCTTCGCAGATTACCCTAATTAACCGTAATTAGTGAAAAACAATGCAAATCACTCACCTTTGCCACAAATTAAACTATAGATCTGAAATATCCTCTGTTTTGGGTTGAATCCTAATGCTTAGTAGCAGCTCCAACTCTGATTTGACACTAGTCTTCCTTGATTTGGTGTAGATCTTCTTAATTAGTGATTAGAAGGTGATTTGGGGTGTTTTTAGAAAGTGGAGGCCATGGCTAGGGTTAAAGATATGTTTGTGGCGGCTGGAAAATGACTAAAAACCGAAATTCCTAACCCTAGCAGTCTTTAAATAATTCTAATCCCGAAATTCCCCAATGGCCCTAGCTGTTGATCACCCTGTTTGGCCCGGTTAAGCTGTTTTTCACCCTCTAAACCTTAATTCAGCCATATCTCCTAAACGGTAAGTCCGTCTGGCTAATGTGACCAGTCTACGGAAAGCTAAATCATCATCCGAATCTAATGGAAGTGGTTTCAGGTCAAAATATTCTTACCAATCAAAAGTTATGGACGAAACAAGATCAGTTAGGGGCAAAACGGTCATTTAAAAATCAACAAAAATCATGAACATGGGAAATTACCCCAATAGTCGTTCCCCAAAGTTACATGACCATACGACTTCACAAGAAAAAGAAATAAACATTCTACGATCTTCCGATGCGTAGAATGCAGGTCGTTACAGAGCAGCCCTGGAGCGTGGTATGCAAGATATGGTTGGCAAAGTAACTCAAATGTGGTGATGTTGATCGACTTAGTCGAGTAGCGGCTTCAGGGATTACGTGACTCTAGTGGTAGCGACGACGATGAACTGTGATGGTGGTGATTAGGGCTTCGGTAATTTATGGTTTAGAGGTTGAGGGACAACGAATTGGCAGAAGCCATTCAAACTTAGAAATGGGAAACAAACTGATTTTTGGGGAAAAAGGATTACTCGCTGCCATTAAAAGAAAAAGGGAAAGCAGAGCGATTTTTTTCCTGAGGAAATTGGGGAAGAGACGAGTTGTTTTATAGAGGAAAAATCTGAAGATAAGAACGACGTTACATCAATAGAATAGGGTGGTGGCGAAATTCAGATATAGGTCGGCGCATTAAAAACTAGGGATGGTGTTATTTAAATTTATTTTAATATCAAATTCTACCCAGTAACGCTCAATATTCATACCGCCATCACACTCTTCAAATGCAATGAAAATATACGCACTTATACACTTCAACGTTCTAAATTCACTAAATATTTTTTTTGGTTGTAATTCGATTCCATTTGTATAAGACGTTATTTTATTTTATTTTATTTATTGATTCGTTGATTTTGTACCATTTATTCACCAAACAACTCTGTTTGATTCTAAATCTGAAACGTTAAATTTTAATTTCTCTATATGCACAAATACACACATACCCAAGCCAATACATACATACATACATATATATATATATATATATATTAACGAATAAAAATTCTCCAATTCATATAACGCCAACTACACTTATCTTTAAATTCAACCGTTCATATTTTCCCAGTCGAATTCCAAATCCAATCTCAATAAAATTCGATTCAAAGATTCAATAATAAATCTTTGATTCTCGGCAACCATTCTGAATTAAATATTAAATTTAATTCATCTACAAACCATATATTTGATTTTAAATTTCTAATTCCAGTAAAAATGATCATTAATAATCAAATCTGTAATAAATTTCACATTCCAGTTGTCGAAATTTCTAGGACATTACACATTTCCACAACCGATCCACACCCACACTTTCCTCTTCCCCTCTTCGCTTTCTTCCTTTCCTCTCCAATTTCTGAACCGACTCCGCATCTTTAAGATTCAATGAATCGATCTCACCAGATTATAAGTTCCAAATCCAAGATGTGTGTGAGATTCATGAATTAATAATTTCAAATGATTTCAAACAAACAAATATTCAAATCAAATGATCATGAAATAACAGTGAGTTTCAAGACCAGATTTTCAAGGAATTTTCACAATTTTTTCTGACAAGCACAGGAGAGATTTTCAAAATATTTACATCAAGCATGAGAGATAATTCATGATCCAAAATTAAAATGATTTGTTTGAAATCACTTGAATACATGTGAATTTTGAGATACAAAGAATCAATCATACAAGATTATTAATTTCAGATCTAAGGGGTGTGTTAGATTCAAAAAATAAAAAAATTCAAATGATTTCAATCCATTAAATATCCAACCAGAAACAATAATGAACAAAAATGAATTTCAAGATGTATCACAGTGATTTAAGTGAAAAAAATTCAATTCAGGAATAATCAAGCCATTCCGAGTATCAACGAAATTATCACAACTGAAAAATAGCAGTGTTCTGTAATGAGTATAAATTTCAAGCCCTCCCAAAATGAATTAGAAGAAACTCAACATAACAGGGGTGTGTGAAATTTCATTAATTTTTCAGATCTTCAAAAATTTAGAATTCAAAAATAACAGTGTTAAAGGTATAACAGGAATGCTTCAGCACTGTTATGAATTCAGAAATAAAAAATAAACTTCAAAACAATTGTAGATACTTACAAATTTAAATTCAAGATCTGAAATGATTAAAACATGAGAGTTTTATTCAAATGAAGCAAATTTCCAGAAAACCAAGAATTCTACAATTGGAAGTTAAGAAGCTCAAAATATAATAATTTGGCAGTGTCAAATTATTATCAGAATAATCAAAAGAAAATAGACAGAAGAGGTAGAAGGAGGAAAAAACCAGGAAAAAACAGAGAATATTAACAATGATGAGTTTAGAGATCATACCAGATCTTTCAGTAGATGTTGTGGGTTCTCTAACTCAAATCAAACTTGGCTAAGGAACACTGAATGATACAATGATAAGAAACAATTTGAATTCAACCTCTTTTTTGCAAAGCGGTTCCTCATCCATCTTACCTAACGGTTTAGGCGATCGAGTGGTCTAGTAAAACCACTCTGAAATGTGTTCACAACTTTCAGTACCCAAACCTGTTTGTATAACAATCCATGAACCTTTGTACCCTTAGGAACCCAAAACTGTTTGAATTTAATTGAACTCGTTTTATTTCTTTTTGGGGTCCAAGATAGTTTGAATGGATTGTTACACAACCAGTTTTCATCCCGTTTATGATTTGAAAATCCTTTCAAATTATCAGAGTTTAAATTTTCAAATCAATTCTTTTCAAAGCATTTTGAAGGATTTTTAAAACTATTTGAATTCCGGTTTTCAAAAACATTTGCTTTCCCAAACACAAGACCATATTTATTTCCAACAAAGACTTGGTTTTGTATTCAACGATTTTTCCCTATTAGAAATTTTATCCAAAGTTGATTCTAGTCGTTGAATTTTGGATTCAAGATCGCTATTTTCTTTTGTTCGATTTGAGCAATGATTTAGAGTCATCTTCTTTTAAGCATTGGACTATTTCAAAACCAAATTCTCATTTTCAAGTAATTTAATTTTGGCTTGAGACTTACAGATTTCAAATTCAAAATGTTTTTCCTTTTCAAACTCACATTTTTCAAAATTCTTGAATTTTTCAATTCCACTTTCAAATTCATTCAATATCAAATCAGTTTGCAACAAATTTTGTTTTTCAACAATATCATGTTTTGAATTTTTGGTAGTCTTAAAATTCTCAAATTCCTTTTGTAAAAAATTGTTTGTCCCTTTTAGCTCAATCTCGTTATCTTTTAAAATTAGGATTTCCTCTTCAGGCCTTTGACTGTTTTTATTGAGACGAATGAGATCAGTTTTCAATTTCAAACCATTTTCACAATCAGAATTTTCTAATTTCATGACATTTGAAAGTTTTGACTCCAAATAGTTATTTTTGCCGATCAACTCATGATTTTTACATTTCAAAGATTTTTTTCAATGGAGATTATCAACAGTTTTTGTTAAATCAGCACACATAAAAGCCAAATCTTCATAAGAAAAATTTTCTATCTCATCGTCTGTTGAGTCTCCAATGTTTGATCTACTTGGATTTTCATCTATTTCTCCTTTTAAGCATAGATTTGAATCTGAGTTGACCATTTGGGGTTTTAAGTTGTTGTTGTCAATTATTCCATATTCTGATTGAGAGTATTCCAAATATCCTATGCAGTTAAACAATGAGTGATAAATTTTAATTGGTCATTACCAAGATATAAATAAATAATGTGCATAGCATTAGCATTGAAACCCTTATTCCTCTTATCTAACATATCTCCCATATTCTCAATAATATTCCAGTATTCAAAATTAATAGATTTTAAATAGAATTCGATTTTCGATTTCCAAATTAAAAAATATGTCCCATGAAAATAATTGGAACATCACTCGACTGACTCTCACTATACTGACAACAAGGGAACACCATCTCTAGAGTTAATAAAATACCAATCATTGATACCACTTGTTGGATCTAGATTAACCCTAGAGGGGTGAATAGGGTTTATCGGAGTTTTACGAGATATTAAAAATTATCACAACAAAGAATGCAGTAGATAAAATAAATAAAGGAAATAAATAACACATATTTTACCCAGCTTCGGCAAACCCTACCTACTGCTGCATTTCTAAGATTTTTACTAGGTATTAAAACAGATCCTGCTTACAAACCCTGTAAACTCGCAAACCTTGCTCATGTTTTAATCCTACGCTCAAAACCCTAGACTGGTCTTTACCTCCAAGATCAGATTTTCCGCTACTTACAAACCTGTAGCTAGTAAACCCTAGTTTTACTGACAAACTAGTAAACCCCTAGTTGTTACAGACATTAGAAAACTATTTTAAATAGTTACAAAATAAAATAGAAAATACAATATAAAAAAACCTTTTTAATTTAAGTTAAAAACAAGGCCGCCCCTTAATCTCTTTATTTCATTGAAAGGCTTGCTCCAAAAATGTTGGTTGTCTTCACAAATTAGGGTTTTCAAAATCCCTAATTGCAATCAATTATTCTTGGAATTGAATCTTAGTGACTTTGAATTCTCTTGGCTTTCTGATGCTTCCTCATCACGATTTGGGATTTTTCTGGCAATCGAAAAACTTTGAGTTTATAACGATTCTATGGTATGCTTTCGAATTGATTTCTTTTGCTTGTTTGTTTTTCGATACTCATATTTACCAGTGATGAATTGGATATATATAGGATAATTAAATCTTATAAATTCTCTGATTTCTTGAAATTGATTTGCTCTGATTGCTTGCCTGATTTTGTCCCTCTTTTGTTTCCTTGTTTTGGAATGAATCGGCCTTGGCTGAATTATAAGAATTCTGGAAATAATTGATTCACTGTCCCTTGTTGTGAATATTGATTACTTTCCTATTATAGCATTCGAAATTGTGGTTTAAAAACTTGTGTGAATTCTGATATGTTTCCCCGTGAAGAAAACTTTGAATATTCTGACCAAAAATGAATTTCTGGAATTGTTTGTGGCCGTGATTTCATACATGCCAAACTTGCTAGAATTGATTTCAGCAAATAGTTTGAAAAGTTTCTTTCCCATTGTATATATTAAAACCGATTTCAAACATTTTGTTCTTTCCAAAATATTCTTGTCTAAAACTGGAAACAAATTGAAATTATTCTTTCCATTCTTATGTTGCTATTTTCCAATTTACCATTCTTGTATCCCCTTGAGTATTTATAGCAGTCATCTTGCCTTGTGAATGCATGTATAGTTTTCAATGCTATCGAGCTTGTATCACTTCGGGTTATTGAAACTGTCTTTCCATGTTTGTCATTTTGTAACTGCCTTGAGCTATTTAAATTTGCTCATGTTTGCACCTGAGTTCAACTTACTTGCATGCCTATACACTTTGTTACTTGCTCGAACTTGTTTGAGTTGTTTATTGTACTTGCCAATTTAGCTATGACTTGTTGATTTGGCACACATGTTCGCTTTGATCTCTTGCGTAAATCTGGCTTAACATATCACCACTGTTTTATTGGCTTGGTGAGGAATTTGAGAAGTTGGTCTTAGCAGTCCAGTTTTGTTTGCTTATGTATTTGAACGCTTGTATTTGCAACTGTGACTTTGCACATTATTTGCTGCACCAAACTGGACAGTCATGCTTTAAGCCTTATTTCAGTTTGAATTGTGCAGTTGAAACCTAGCTTCTTGTATATTGAAGTGAATGTTAACCAATCCATCTTGACTCCATGCAATGTATACCTGACTTGATCATTTTGCATCATGCATAAATTTAGCCTGCAACTTGCTTTTCACTTCCATCTATATATTTGCTTTGACTTGTTGTGGCATGTACTTGGTCGAGCTTGTTTTGTGATAATTGGATTAATCCATTGTTGTGTACATCATGTGTGACATTTGGCTTGACCATGCTCGAGCAGTCCTATGTATCAATCCTTGGATTGTTGTTCAGTGCCATTTGATTGTGCTGCCTTGTACTCGACCCTGTTTAAAACTTGTTGCACCATGCACTTCACACTATCTTGTCACTCGTGCACGACCATTGACCATTCATGCTTGAAACTGAATTTTAGTTGTACATTCGTACACTTGGACTGGATTGACCATGTGTATATTTATATATATATATATATTGTGTATATATATACATACATTTATACATGTGTGCGCTATCACTTCATTGTTCCTCTTGTGTTGTTCAGGGAAACTTGACCCATGCACCATGCATTTGTGTTAGGCTTCACCTGAACACCACTCGCTTGATATATTTGTCCCTTGCTGATTGTATTGTCCCTGCACAAAAATATGTGTATATACATACAATGTATGTGTATGCATGTATAATGCACGTCCAGAGAATATATATATGTGAGCACTACAGACAATGTCTACTGTAACACCCCACATTTTTTAGATAATAAAATATAAGTAACTAAATTAAATAATGAGAATTAAGTAAAACGATCTGCGCCATTCCGTTCGTCTCGGAATTCTGGTCAAGATAGACACCTGGTTTGCGTAAAATGGACATCATATGAAGAAGTTATTAAGCATAGAAGTTTGTATACACGTAAGAGAATTATACATATACAAACAAATAAAAATATAAAAAAATTCAAAACAGCGATTGGAATACCCAGGAGCCGAATCGCCCCATTCTGGGGGTCGACCCAGGGTGTTTGGGGGTCGACCCGGGGTCGAGGGGGGTCGACCCCTATTCATATCCGGGCAGAATTGATTTTTGTGAACGTGGACTCGTTTCTTGACCAAATACGTTGCTGAACACCTATAAATAAGCCAGTAGAGCCTACCCTAAGTCTTGTATTTCTGAGACAATGTAGAAGCTCTGTCGTTCCTCATTCTCCTCAAATCTCTTTAGAAAAATTAGATTATTTGTTTAGGAAAATTCTGAATCTAGATCTAGAGGAAAAGGATGAAAATTAATTAGAAGGTGTTCAGATCTCTTATCGAAGTGAGGTAATTTTCTAGATCTGGTCTATTTCAATTCTCTTTTCTTTCTTTCCTTTTTCTTTTAGTAAAAATTGTAGATCCATGGTTGTTAGGTTCTGAATTCAATTAAGGGGAAAACCATGGAATGCTAGATCTGGACTAGATCCAGGATTTGGAAAGCATATGAGGTGAGTTGTAACACCCCGAATTTCGGTTAATGCTAAAATTCACTAATTACAGAATAAATAATCTCAGATGTGAGAATTGGGGGAAACGGGCTGCGTCATTGCGTTCGTCTCGGAAAAATACGCGAAATAGAGTCCAAGTTTTCGAGAATCGGAGTCCGTATGGCCCGGTTATGGACCAATGAAGTTTACAGAAAATTCAAAGTTCAAAACTGATTTAAAATTCAGATTTAAATTTCAAAAATTGGGGCCATTGGGGCCAGGCGGGAAAAATCCCGCCGAGCCAACCAAGTCGACAGCCCTGTCGACTGGGCAGTCGACTTGGCTAGGACCAAGTCGACAGCCCTGTCGACTTGGGTGTCGACAGGGGGTGCTCGACAGGTTTAACCTGGTGCACCATTTTAGGGATTGGCTGTGTTTTGGGCTGTTCTCTAGAAGCTTCCGGGATTTGATGGTCCTAATCTAACCTAGGGTTGATCTAAGGGCCTAAAACACTTGCCTAATCCTATAAATAAGACCCTAAGCTAGCCCTAAATGATCATAATCCTATCTCCTAACTAAACTATGCCAAAATTTTCTATGATCATGGCCTCCACCCAAAACCCTAGCCTCCATCCTATTTCTAAACTATTTCTATGAAGGCTTTCATGTGCATACAAGCATCTTTGAGTGGTATAAGTGATCATTAGCTTGCATTCACCATCAAGTTGCAAGCTTTATGTTCAAGGCTAGAGTTTTTGGGTAATTTGTGGCAAGGGTTTGCTTATGGGAGCTTAGTGGTGAGTTCCTATAGCTTTAATAATCAATTGTTAAATTGATTATGGTAGGATATGATAAGAGATGGCTATGTTTGTGGTTAAATGTGTTTATGCAAGTTTAGTATAGTGTATGTTATGTGTTTTGCAAGTTTTATGCTATATGCAAGTTTAATGCCATGTTTTATGATGCAAAACACTATGATGAACATTTATGCATATGTAACATGTTATGCAAACTATATGTGAGAGTATATGCAAGTTACATGTAACATGATATGCAAGTTATGCATTTGGTTTTATGCATGCTATGTAATTGGTTTTATGCATGCTATGTATTTGGTTTTATGCATGCTAAGTATTTGGTTTTATGCATGCTAAGTACCTTGTTTATGCATGCTAAGTATTTTGGTTTATGCATGCTAAGTGCAAGTTCATATGCAAGTTATGATGCAAGTTGTGATGCAAGTTCATATGCAAGTTGTGATGCAAGTTCATATGCAAGTTGTGATGCAAGTTCATATGCAAGTTATGATGCAAGTTCATATGCAAGTTATGATGCAAGTTCATATGCAAGTTGGCCTTTATGTATGACATAAGTACATGTGCAAGTTCGTCCCTTTTAGACCTATGACTTGTATGCAAGTTGACACCTTTATGATAGGTCTATAACATGAACATTTAAGCAAGTTACCATCTTCATGACATATGTGATTCATGCAAGTTTGGGTTGGTTATTTATGCAAGTTGGGTTTGTGGTCATATATACAAGTTGACACCTTTTAAACCCATGGTAATGCTAATGATATGCTAAGTTGAACCCATTGTGTGTATGTTGAATCTTCTCTTTTGAAGTATGTCATGTTAACGTATTTACGTGGGGACGATGGGGTAAAAATTAATGAACACATAAAATTGTGTGAAGTGGGTATAATTAAACATACCGTAAAGTGGATGGACATAATTGGGAATTTACCTATTAAGTTAGGTCTACCCATATTATGGAATTGGGAATTTACCTATTGTGTTAGGTCTACCCATATTCTTAAATATTTGTAATTAATTAGGGATAATTAATACAAATTATGGGGGTGATTAATTAGGTGTAATTAATCTACTAAGACACGAGGTTGGACCCTTTTGTAGCATAAGACTGCCCGGAACCGACCGGCAAATCCAGCGGCTACAAATGATTGGCCCAATGTGAGAGGTCTTAGTCATAAACTAAATACGTGACAAGTGTAAAGACACGAGGTTAGACTCTGTTATGGTGTAAGGCTGCCCGGAACCAACCGGCATATCCAGCTGCCATAAAAGACAGTCTAATGTGAGAGGTCTTTACAAAGGTTACGATCTTAATTAATTAAGAAACACTTAACCAAATTAGCATGTAGAGGGACATGAGGGGTTAAGTGGGTGCCTTGGGTGGCATGTGGAAATGTAGTGGTTGCCCTGGGTGGCAATAGAAAATACGATTAGAATACTTAACCAAAGTGGAACATGTAATTAAACATGATTAAAGGGTTAAGTAAGTGCCATGGGTGGCATGTGGAAATCTAGTGGGTACCTTGTATGACAATTAGAATATGATTAAATGACTTAGCCAAAATTTATAACATGTAAGTGGATATGGTTAAAGGGTTAAGTGGGATTCACTAGAAATGACAAGCTTAAGTAGTAGCTTGTGGGGGCCGTAAGTGGCAACTGAAAAATAATTAAAGGGCAAGCTTAAGTAGTAGCTTGTGGGGGCCGTACGTGGCAACTGAAAAATAATTAAAGGGCAAGCTTAAGTAGTAGCTTGTGGGGGCCTTAAGTGGCAATTGAAATATGATTAGATGACTTAACCAAACCTTAACATGTAAGTGGGCATGATTATAAAAGGGGTTAAGTGGGATGCATTAAATAAAATGACAAGCTTAAGTAGTAGCTTGTGGGGGCCCATTTCAACCAATATCCCAAACGTATCTTAGTGGGCTCGACTCTAGTCGAGTGACGGGGCACGCATATTGGGCTTGACTATAAGAGGCCAAAACGGGTTAGCGGTGGCAACGCAGGATCAACGGGTTTCATATGCGTGTGTGGACCCGGGCTGGTTGGTAAGTCGTTGTTGCATCGTGTAGATATAACCCGTGCACCATTTGTTGTATCGGGCTTGCCACTTTGGGGAGTGATACACCCCATTGTGGGGCCAGCACGGATATCTACGGTAGGGAGCCGATCGCTTGGGAGTAGTGGGTACACCTGGTGAAGATAGGGGCAGACGGCACCTATGTAGTCAGCTAGGGGTACACAAAACTACTGGGTAAAATTACTAAGTACACTTAGTGGGATCAACCTTTAAGTAGGAATTACCCTTGGGTGGGTAGAACTGGTGTAGTGCAGTGTAGGAATTACCCTTGGGTGGGTAGATCTGGGGTGGTGCAATCTAGTAATTATCCTTGGGTGGATAAATGCGTCTTTTCGGTTATCTTAGTATATCCTGTGTTTAGTTGGCTACTTAGTGTAGTCATTATCCCCAGAGGTACCGTACCTTGTTTATATCATACCCTAATTACTTTAATGATTGTATTGTTAGGGTTATAGGACTCACTCAGACTTATGTCTGACCCCGTTGTTTTTATCTTTTTCCAACCCTCAGGTTATCAGAGTGGGCCTACCATTAGTGGGCTTTGATCAGACTGCTTTATCTATCTTTTTGGAGCTTGGACCGTGGATGTAAAGCTCAGTTTATCTTTTCTGTTATGGCTATTAAGTTATGTAGTGGGATTATGTACTTTTGTTTTATCAGGATGGATATTATGTACTTGACTCTTGTTTATGGTTTTGGTGTAACCAAACATGTTTAACTTTCCGCTGCAATGAAATGATGTTTTAAATTCTCAAGTTTTACTTATATCTGTCTTGTTGTAATTTTTCTGTTCTATATTCACTTAAAATACTCCACCGATGTTATGGCATTCCCTTAGAGAGTGACCGTAGCGGGTGTGGGGTGTTACACGTGGTATCAGAGCTTAAGGTTACCAGAACAGATAAAAATTTTAGAAAAACTATTTTCTAAGAATATATTTGAAAGGAGTATTTTCAAAAACATGTCTTTTAAGAGAAAGGTTTTTGAAAGAAAAGCATAATCCCCGATAGCCATATCTTTATCATTCGAGTTCTCCGTTTTGAATCTCTTCCTCTCTCGTTTTGAGTTTCCCCTCCACGTATAGATGATCTTTCTAAGATAGATAAGAATGGAAAACCACTTCAAGGAACTTGGACATTAGTCGGGCTAGAAGTTGGTTCAAGAAGGAGGAGGACTCGTAGGTACCTATTGGATAGACGATGGGAGGAAGGCTCAAATAGTTGATGTTTAATGAAGGACGAAACCTCATTTTGGTGGGAGGTTACGAGTGGAGAATGGGAAGAAGAGGGCTAGTAGTTATCCTTTTGGGAGGAATAGGACATCTTATTAGGATTGTCCAAAGAGGCAAGGGCAATGTACGGAATCTCCTGGAGGGTGGTTGTATTCCCTCATGACTAGGGTACCAGATGGGGATGGGACCGTCTAGGTTGGAATTTGGATTTCTTTAGTATCCGATTCGGACTTTATTTGATTCTGACGCATCAAGTTCGTTTACCTCATCATTGTTAGTTGAGTCACTGCACTTAGACACCAGTTAGTAGATGATCCCTTAGTTGTTTCAAACCCAATTGGGGCTCCATGATGTGTTTGGGTTTGAAAGTTGCCATACTTAGCATTGAGTTTCGATGTGATGCTTTTTGGGCTTCACGGGCTATGGGTTAGTTTTGGGCATGGACTGGTTATCCAGTAGGGGTGCCGTTCTTGATTTTGAAGGGAGAATTGTTAGGCTTATGACCCGCTTGGGTAACACTCTCGAGATCTCTTGTAATCCCATGGAATCTGTTATGCTAAGTTATCGCTTGACACGTTGATCAAGAGTTTGTGTTCTGTTAGAGTGGTCCGGGAATACTCGGATGTGTTGGAGGAGGTAAAAGGCTTACCTCCGGAGCGAGAAAATGACTTCCGAATATATCTGGCAGACAATGCCAAACCAGTATCTTGGCCAGGGTGCCACATGGCTCCTCGTGAGAGGAGGGAACTCCTAAGCAAGTAGGTGATTTGCTTGAGAAGGGGTTCATAAGACGAAGTATATCGAAGTGGGGTGCTTCAGTAGTTCTTGATATGAAGGCGGATGGGTCCCTCAGACTTTGTATAGGTTATAGGGAGTTTAACAAGATAACAAAGAAGAATAGACACCCATTGCCGAGGATTGATGATCTTTTTGATCAGTTGGTAGGCGCCTCAGTATTTTCGCGGGGGACTCAGCCACGGAGTTCCATCAGTTGAGAGTGGCTGAGGATAGTATAGAGAAGACTACCTTTAGGACTCCGGATGGTTTTTATGAGTGGCTGGTGATGCCATTTGGTTTGATGAACGCCCCTGCATACTTTAGTGACTTGATGAGAAGGGTGTTCAGGGAGTACCTAAATAAGTTCGTAATGGTCTTTGTAAATGACATCTTGGTCTTTCCTAGGAGCGAAATAAGTTTTCGTGTGAGCTCAATAGGTTGAGCAAAGCCAGTTATGGGATAAACGGTGGTTTTGGACCGAGACCGGCAAAGACATCCAGAGTTGGACAAGGGCTTAGTTATTTAGCCGTTTTTACTAGTATCATCTCACGTAGGTCGTCTGAATTCGAAGGAGGCATCCCTTGGGTGTTTGTCTGATATTGGTTCAGGCCTTTGGGGCTTGCATTTGGGGGATGTCGAGTTCGACTAAGGAGGTCTGCGTGAGAGATGGATAGTTGTGATGATTTTGCATGGGAGAATATCCTAATTTTCTCTAGAAGTGGAGAAAAGCATGCCCTACATCTTAGGGAAGTGTTGGAAACTCTTTGAGCAACAAAGGTGGATGGAATTCTTAGCATCCTATGAAGTTGAGATAGCGTATACCCCTAGCAAGGGTAACGTGGTAGCAGACGCCTTAAGTAGAAAAAGGTTGTCCTCGAGTTCATGGTTCGTTGAACGACGGGGCTTAGAGTTTATTTCTATGTTTGACTTTAGACCTTCCGTTGACTTTGTACCCGGTTTGCTAGCCTCCTTGGAGGTTAGGCCTACTCTTTTGGGACGAATTGGCGAGACACAGCGAGACGACCCACAGTTGGATGAGTTAGTAGAGAAGCTCACGAGGAGGGGGTCGTCCATCCATTTGAGTAGGTACACCCTAGATGGTAAGGGGTGGTTGCGTAGAGACGGTAGACCTTGTGTACCGCAAGACGAGGGTTTGAGGAAGGCTATGCTTGATGATGCACATCGGTCGAAGATGACCATTCATCCCGGTGGGGACAAGATGTACCAAGACATGAAGCGAGTTTTCTTTTGGGTCGGTATGAAGAAAGATGTGGCCGAGTATGTCGCTAAACGCTTGGTGTGCTAGCAAATGAAAGCGGAGCAGAAGAAACCCGGTGGGTTGCTTCACCCATTGGAGGTTCCGCTAAGGAAGTGGAATAGTGTCTCGATGGATTACCAAGATCGAGGAAGGGTAATACGGGAATTTGGGTGGTAGTAGACAGACTTACTAAGAGCGCCCACTGTATACCCGTGAAGAGGAAGAGAACTACTCCATGGCTAGCTTCAGTTTACATTCAAGAGATTATTAGATTGCATGGTGTACCTTCCAGTATAGTGAGCGATCGAGATCCTATCTTTACTAGCGAGTTCTGAAAAAGTTTGCAAGAAGCAGTGGGGACTCAATTATGTCTGAGCACTGCATATCATCCTCAGACGGACGGCCAGACTGAGAGGGTGAATCGTGTCCTAGAAGACCTTTTGAGGCTTTGTATCTTAGATTTTGGAGGTACATGGGAATGGCATCTTCCATTGGTGGAGTTCGCATATAATAACAGCTTTCAGTCCAGTATTGGTATGGCTCCTTTCGAAGCTCTTTATGGAAGGCCTTGTCGATCACCTACATGTTGGTGGGAATCTACGGACAAGATCTTGCTTGGGCCTGATATGGTTAGGGAGACTTCTGAGAAGATTGACTTGATTCGAAGGAGGATGAAAGCAGCGCAGGATAGGCAAAAATCTTATGTGGACAAGAGAAGGACGGATCTTGAGTT
Source organism: Allium sativum (assembly GCA_030737875.1). Lineage (NCBI taxonomy): Eukaryota > Viridiplantae > Streptophyta > Magnoliopsida > Asparagales > Amaryllidaceae > Allium > Allium sativum. The sequence goes on from CM060910.1 coordinate 396,816,819, forward strand.
TGAAGTTGGGGACATGGTCTTTGTCAAAGTGTCTCCGTTACGAAATGTGGTTCGCTTTGGATCTATTGGAAAGTTAGCACCAAGGTTCGTAGGGCCGTTTCCTATTAAGGAAAGGATTGGACGGATGGCATATAGAGTGGAGTTGCCCGACAGACTTAGTGGTGTACATGATGTATTCCATGTGTCACATTTGAGGAAGTGCTTACATGAGACCGCAGAGGTGGTAGAGCCGAGCTTACTTAGAGAAGTGGAAGTAGAGCGTGATACGACTATTCGACGAGCTCCTACTCGCATCCTTGGGTCAGAGACTGGGAAGTTGAGAAACAGAGAGGTTCAACTAGTCAAAGTGCAATGGGGAGAAGATGAGAGCAACGCAACTTGGGAGACGGAAGCGAAGATGCGTTCATTGTACCCATTTCTTTTTGAGGGTATGTCTTTTTAATTTCTCCTCTATCGTTGTCTAGTACTTATCTTATCTTTAGTATGTCCTCTCATTAGTACTCTTTGACCTTTAGATAGGGTAAACCTATGGTTGAAACATGTGTTTGAGACATGTTATGGTTGATGGATGCAAGTGTTTGCTAGTGGTTGCTCATGGATGCATATACACACACTCTAGGCACTAGATCGGCTCAGTCACTTCATATTGCATATTGCATAAAAATTGTGTGTAGGAAGCTATATTTATGGTTGTATAATGATTGTGTTATCATATGGATGATGCATTTTTGTGAATGATTGTGCACTCATGTAGATATTGTATGTGTCGATAGGGTTCTCTCGCATACATAATGGATGCATGGCACTATCATGGTTTGCATATGTTCATACATTAGATAGGGAACATATACACACACTTTTTGCATATGCTCATACATCATTAGAAATTGTTTTAAGGACAATGGATGCCCGTGTTTGATGGATTGAGTAGATGGTTGTTTGGATGGTAGGATATGCATTCTCCTTAGCTTAGAGATTTCGGGGACGAAATCCTTTAAGGAGGGGAGAATGTAACACCCCGAATTTCGGTTAATGCTAAAATTCACTAATTACAGAATAAATAATCTCAGATGTGAGAATTGGGGGAAACGGGCTGCGTCATTGCGTTCGTCTCGGAAAAATACGCGAAATAGAGTCCAAGTTTTCGAGAATCGGAGTCTGTATGGCCCGGTTATGGCCCAATGAAGTTTACAGAAAATTCAAAGTTCAAAACAGATTTAAAATTCAGATTTAAATTTCAAAAATTGGGGCCATTGGGGCCAGGCGGGAAAAATCCCGCCGAGCCAACCAAGTCGACAGCCCTGTCGACTGGGCAGTCGACTTGGCTAGGACCAAGTCGACAGCCCTGTCGACTTGGGTGTCGACAGGGGGTGCTCGACAGGTTTAACCTGGTGCACCATTTTAGGGATTGGCTGTGTTTTGGGCTGTTCTCTAGAAGCTTCCGGGATTTGATGGTCCTAATCTAACCTAGGGTTGATCTAAGGGCCTAAAACACTTGCCTAATCCTATAAATAAGACCCTAAGCTAGCCCTAAATGATCATAATCCTATCTCCTAACTAAACTATGCCAAAATTTTCTATGATCATGGCCTCCACCCAAAACCCTAGCCTCCATCCTATTTCTAAACTATTTCTATGAAGGCTTTCATGTGCATACAAGCATCTTTGAGTGGTATAAGTGATCATTAGCTTGCATTCACCATCAAGTTGCAAGCTTTATGTTCAAGGCTAGAGTTTTTGGGTAATTTGTGGCAAGGGTTTGCTTATGGGAGCTTAGTGGTGAGTTCCTATAGCTTTAATAATCAATTGTTAAATTGATTATGGTAGGATATGATAAGAGATGGCTATGTTTGTGGATAAATGTGTTTATGCAAGTTTAGTATAGTGTATGTTATGTGTTTTGCAAGTTTTATGCTATATGCAAGTTTAATGCCATGTTTTATGATGCAAAACACTATGATGAACATTTATGCATATGTAACATGTTATGCAAACTATATGTGAGAGTATATGCAAGTTACATGTAACATGATATGCAAGTTATGCATTTGGTTTTATGCATGCTATGTAATTGGTTTTATGCATGCTATGTATTTGGTTTTATGCATGCTAAGTATTTGGTTTTATGCATGCTAAGTACCTTGTTTATGCATGCTAAGTATTTTGGTTTATGCATGCTAAGTGCAAGTTCATATGCAAGTTATGATGCAAGTTGTGATGCAAGTTCATATGCAAGTTGTGATGCAAGTTCATATGCAAGTTGTGATGCAAGTTCATATGCAAGTTATGATGCAAGTTCATATGCAAGTTCATATGCAAGTTGGCCTTTATGTATGACATAAGTACATGTGCAAGTTCGTCCCTTTTAGACCTATGACTTGTATGCAAGTTGACACCTTTATGATAGGTCTATAACATGAACATTTAAGCAAGTTACCATCTTCATGACATATGTGATTCATGCAAGTTTGGGTTGGTTATTTATGCAAGTTGGGTTTGTGGTCATATATACAAGTTGACACCTTTTAAACCCATGGTAATGCTAATGATATGCTAAGTTGAACCCATTGTGTGTATGTTGAATCTTCTCTTTTGAAGTATGTCATGTTAACGTATTTACGTGGGGACGATGGGGTAAAAATTAATGAACACATAAAATTGTGTGAAGTGGGTATAATTAAACATACCGTAAAGTGGATGGACATAATTGGGAATTTACCTATTAAGTTAGGTCTACCCATATTATGGAATTGGGAATTTACCTATTGAGTTAGGTCTACCCATATTCTTAAATATTTGTAATTAATTAGGGATAATTAATACAAATTATGGGGGTGATTAATTAGGTGTAATTAATCTACTAAGACACGAGGTTGGACCCTTTTGTAGCATAAGACTGCCCGGAACCGACCGGCAAATCCAGCGGCTACAAATGATTGGCCCAATGTGAGAGGTCTTAGTCATAAACTAAATACGTGACAAGTGTAAAGACACGAGGTTAGACTCTGTTATGGTGTAAGGCTGCCCGGAACCAACCGGCATATCCAGCTGCCATAAAAGACAGTCTAATGTGAGAGGTCTTTACAAAGGTTACGATCTTAATTAATTAAGAAACACTTAACCAAATTAGCATGTAGAGGGACATGAGGGGTTAAGTGGGTGCCTTGGGTGGCATGTGGAAATGTAGTGGTTGCCCTGGGTGGCAATAGAAAATACGATTAGAATACTTAACCAAAGTGGAACATGTAATTAAACATGATTAAAGGGTTAAGTAAGTGCCATGGGTGGCATGTGGAAATCTAGTGGGTACCTTGTATGACAATTAGAATATGATTAAATGACTTAGCCAAAATTTATAACATGTAAGTGGACATGGGTAAAGGGTTAAGTGGGATTCACTAGAAATGGCAAGCTTAAGTAGTAGCTTGTGGGGGCCGTAAGTGGCAACTGAAAAATAATTAAAGGGCAAGCTAAAGTAGTAGCTTGTAGGGGCCGTAAGTGGCAATTGAAAAATAATTAAAGGGCAAGCTTAAGTAGTAGCTTGTGGGGGCCTTAAGTGGCAATTGAAATATGATTAGATGACTTAACCAAACCTTAACATGTAAGTGGGCATGATTATAAAAGGGGTTAAGTGGGATGCATTAAATAAAATGACAAGCTTAAGTAGTAGCTTGTGGGGGCCCATTTCAACCAATATCCCAAACGTATCTTAGTGGGCTCGACTCTAGTCGAGTGACGGGACACGCATATTGGGCTTGACTATAAGAGGCCAAAACGGGTTAGCGGTGGCAACGCAGGATCAACGGGTTTCATATGCGTGTGTGGACCCGGGCTGGTTGGTAAGTCGTTGTTGCATCGTGTAGATATAACCCGTGCACCATTTGTTGTATCGGGCTTGCCACTTTGGGGAGTGATACACCCCATTGTGGGGCCAGCACGGATATCTACGGTAGGGAGCCGATCGCTTGGGAGTAGTGGGTACACCTAGTGAAGATAGGGGCAGACGGCACCTATGTAGTCAGCTAGGGGTACACAAAACTACTGGGTAAAATTACTAAGTACACTTAGTGGGATCAACCTTTAAGTAGGAATTACCCTTGGGTGGGTAGAACTGGTGTGGTGCAGTGTAGGAATTACCCTTGGGTGGGTAGATCTGGGGTGGTGCAATCTAGTAATTATCCTTGGGTGGATAAATGCGTCTTTTCGGATATCTTAGTATATCCTGTGTTTAGTTGGCTACTTAGTGTAGTCATTATCCCCAGAGGTACCGTACCTTGTTTATATCATACCCTAATTACTTTAATGATTGTATTGTTAGGGTTATAGGACTCACTCAGACTTATGTCTGACCCCGTTGTTTTTATCTTTTTCCAACCCTCAGGTTATCAGAGTGGGCCTACCATTAGTGGGCTTTGATCAGACTGCTTTATCTATCTTTTTGGAGCTTGGACCGTGGATGTAAAGCTCAGTTTATCTTTTCTGTTATGGCTATTAAGTTATGTAGTGGGATTATGTACTTTTGTTTTATCAGGATGGATATTATGTACTTGACTCTTGTTTATGGTTTTGGTGTAACCAAACATGTTTAACTTTCCGCTGCAATGAAATGATGTTTTAAATTCTCAAGTTTTACTTATATCTGTCTTGTTGTAATTTTTCTGTTCTATATTCACTTAAAATACTCCACCGATGTTATGGCATTCCCTTAGAGAGTGACCGTAGCGGGTGTGGGGTGTTACATGAGTGGGATTAAGTTATATCATTTTAGATAATGATATATTATCATTTAGCATTCCCCATTATCATGAAATGTGAATTGCCAGAATAATTAAAAGTGTTAAGATGTTGTTATAACAAGTTGAGATATTAATATGAATATGTTGGAAAATTTATATGTTGAATCGGTTAGAGTATTGAATGTTTACATGTTGAAAAACAAACTTGTTAGAATGTGAGTAGTGACTACTATTTTTATAATTACATGATTCACTTGTGGCATATTATGTATTGGAATTATTGGATGCAGAATCGAGAAAATGACATGTTAACTTGTTAGATTTGAACAATTACCCGATTAAATGGTTACATGTCAGGATAAAATTAATTACGTGTTAAAAAGGACATGCGACATAATATAGGCATAATATGATGACATGTAAATTAGATTACAGTAACATGTGAAAGGACAATATGCCTAAACTTTATAGTAAATAAGGAAACTGTAACCACACTTAAACACAAGGTTAGATTACACTTATGGTAGAAATCTGCTTGGAACCGCCCAGCACATCCAGCATCCACAAGTGGTAAATCTAATGTGAGGGGTCTAAGTGCATAAATAAAACATGTAATGGTGCTAAGACGCAAGGTTAAGTCAACTTATGGAAGAAGTCTGCCCGGAACCGCCCGGCAAATCCAGCATCCACAAGTGTAGGCTTAATGTGAGAGGTCTAGTGCGTAAGTATATACATATACATACATACATACATACATACATATATATATATATATATATGTAAATAGCAGGACCGATAAACAACATTAATTGTAATTAATGGAAATAAAAGGGAATTGAAAGAAAGTTACAATAGTAAAAAGGAATGGAATGAACAGGGAATGATAATAACCTATTATAAATAAATTACATTAATAAGAATGTTGTATAATAGGTAGACTTGTCCTAGGGACAAGTGAAGATTATAACTTAGGTTATAATAAACTAGTAAGGACATGAGATAACTGGTGAAATGAGATAGGTGGCAAGTAATCAGTAAATGGGGAAAACTGAAACCAATTGTTTGTAATAAGTGGGGAAAAAGGGGAAAGTTTACGAAATGTAAGAAGTTGTACTTAAATATAAATTAAGTAATCTGTAAACTTGGAAGTATGAAATCTGCTGATAAGAATAACATGTTTAGGCTTGTCCTAGGGACAAGTGGAAATTATAACTTTGGTTATAATAAACAATAAAGGGAATATAATAACTTATGTAAGGGGATAGGTTGTACTTAATTGTAAATTAAGTTATTTACAAGAACAAGAATCTGAAATCTACGGATGAGGACAACATAAGTTATATTTATGGGAAGAGAAACTTATGAGCGGACCTTAGTTAAGAGAACTAAGTTAACAAGTAAACAACGATAAGTTGTAGTGAGGGTGTAAAATGGAATTATGATTAAATAAGAAAGAATGAGGAAAACTTATGAAATGAAATAAGTTATATTTAATCATAAATAATGACTGACATGTTAAAAAGAAAACATGTGAATTGAGAAATAATTAATTACATACTAAGTAGAACATGTTATTGTAACGATCAAATCAAACAAGAATATAAAAGGGATTGTGAATTACAGACCTTGGATCACAATCTAGAAAATAACATGTTGTGGGCTTATTAATAAACTTAAAAGGGTTAAGTTATATGACTGTAATTAATAAGCAAGAGAAACTTAGTAACTTGAATAAGAAGTCAATATGAACGGGGATAACCAAGTTAAATGGAAACCTGGTGAGGTAAAGCAAGCGTGTAAAAGAATGTTTAGACATAGGGTCTAATGACATATTAAAATGAGGCGCTTGGACCAGTCCGTACGTTTGAGGGTGAATAACCCAACGGGGTAGATCATCATGGTGTCATGAGGTGCAAGGGGAGCGCACGTTCATCTGATTATTCTGTCGGCTCCGAAGGACTGGAAGGGGAAGCATGCGGCTTCCTGAGATACGTAAGGTTCAACTTGTAGTCCTCTGTTCGGTGGCAGATGTTTAGGCTGTTCTCGCAGAGGTTGGGTCTGCGCGTAACTACTAGGTTGGTGGGCTTTGACTGCAAAAGTAACTTTGCAGTCAGAATGCTGTGACGTTGTGACACTAGGGTGATTCGGCGGTCACCTCAACGAGGAGGTAGTTGTCAGGAAAAACAAAGATAGTAGATCGTCGGGTACCCGTCATCGGCAGTCGATGGGATGCGAAAAGATTATAGCCAAACCCAATAGACCGTTCACCTTTCGCTATCGAGGTACGATGGTTGAGGGGAGACGCCAACCAGATGTTTAGATTGTTTGTTAGGGGCAAGTCGCTTAGCTCTTATAGTGTTTACTAGTTGAGGGAGGGGCCGAGGTGGGGCCATAGCCACCATGAAAAATAGACCCTAGGAATATCTGTATTTAGAGGCACTTAAAGACGGGCCTATATAGATATGGAAAAGCTCCCGACCGAGTTCCGTATTTCTTTTATAGCCCTGCCACGGAACCCAGTGCACATTATGTGCGGCTAAGTCATCGAATACGATTGACGATATGTACGTAGGACAGTCTAGATACATGCATGTCGGCTCTGGGTGGTGTATCGTAGACTTGAGGGCATTACTCTGGTATGAAATCTAATTCGATCGATGGTGGTAGTCCATACGCTTACGTAGCGTAGTAGTGATAGATATATGAGAAACGTAACATTGTTATGTAGATATCCATACATCACTCCGGCGTAGCATGAGGGACTGCGTTCATTTCTGTGGCATTACGGTGGAGACTGTGCGAGTGGGGTACCATGGGGTGTACCTCATTATTGAGGGGTAGCTACATATATACTGTTTTAAGTTAATCCACTGGGAAGTAAATGGGTATGCCGTGTGTGTAAGCCTTGAGTGTTGTTAACCCAATTTACCTAATAAATAAGAAAATGTGACTGAACGGTATATGTAGGATTATCCAAAGTGTATAATTTTAATCCAGTCACCAAAACTTGTGTTCTGACCCCCTCCTTATAACATACTCGCAGGATAGATTTGTGGCAAAGACATGATAGCTTTGGGTACTGGTTAGGCAGTATTATTAATACGATAAGGCTATACTTTGAGTATATTATATTTTATCCATTCCGCTGTGAGATATTTTCTGAGCTCTGGCCTATTTTATGTCTCTGTCTTTTCTGTAGGATACCAGAGCAAACCAACACGAGTTTCGATAGATTATAATTTTGAAAAAAAATTCGGTCTGTCGGAATTCGAGTTGTTACATCTAGTATCAGAGCTTAGGTATAGGATTCCTGTATAAATAGTGAGTGAACGTATTTGTATTTTTAAAAATATAAATATATATATACCTAGATCCATAGAGGAACCCACTAAATAGAAAGAGTATATTATGGTAAGAATTAGGATGATTGTTTTGTACACTAAAGGAATGAATGTAGAAATTTGAGACCCTTACGAGATTTGGGTGGGAAATTGTACAATATATTTTGAAATAAAGAAAGGAGGATCCGATATGTTAGTGTTTTGGGTTAGTGGGTTTGGCAGTAAAATCTTATAAATTGGAAAAGGTTAAAAAGAGAAAAATGGATTAGGAATATATATAGTTGAGATAATTGACCTTGGGAAGTGTCTAGGAAAGCCTAGAAAAATTGGAAACCCGCTTTGAGTCTAACCCCATTGTTAATTTTTAAGAACTTGCAGTTGTAAAAGTTTTGGGAAAATGGTTTATGGTGCTTTCAAGTTTTAATCTTAAAAGTTATAGTTTTAAATATGTAAAGTAGACATATTGAGTTTTAAAATAAAGTGGGGTATATTTTGTAAATAGTGATTTCTTGCGAAAACTTTGTCTAAAGTAAAATTCTGTCAGTAAAAGGTGCATATTATAGAGCATGTAAAGCTCGCTAGTTTTCTTGTTATATTGCATTAAAAAAATTTAACAAAGGAAGTTTTGAAGTCTCTATTCTTTTGACAATCATTTTTGATAAATTGTTTAAAAGAGAAAATTTTGTTGGGAGTACAAAATAAGTTGTAGAAATTAAGAATAGAGTAGATGGTTGCACCTTGTAGTTAGAGACTGAACCGACCTTATATGTAAGAACAAGTTATAAACCCGATTGAGGAATAGTTGTTCTTATATACTCCAGTTTTTGTGGTTTGAAAAAAAATGATTTACATTTTTTTATACGACATGTTTTATGGTTTGGCAAAAGTAAGTTTTCATGAGGAAAATAAGGTTTTGACACTTTTAAATTTTTGGAAGAAAATTTAAATGAAAAGGGCCAAACCATGTTTAAAAAAAAAGTATGGAGTAGATAAGTATTAGTGCCTAGGAAAGACGGGAAAAGTTTTGAGGCTATGAAGTAGATAGCGAGAATTATCTTGGAATAATGGTAAGTTTCCGTGGAATGCATAAGCATTAAAAAGCCTAGGATGTTACTTGAAATGATTATTGGTACACAGCTAGAATTAGTGGTGACTACTAGATAGAAGAAGAATAAGTAAGTGTTTAGATCATGTTGTTAATTTTCATGTTAGGGGTAAAATCCGTTACAACATTTCTGTTGGGATCGTTCCATTATTTTGTTCTTGTTGGGTAGTTAGGGTAACACCTAAACCTGTCGTGGATCCGATGGTTTGGACTTTGTTGTTTGAGGGGGACATAGTCCCGAGATTCTTGGCCCTTAGTAGTAGCTGTGCAGAGTGTCTGTTTTCCTGTTTTAGTTGAAGGACTAGAAGGCTTATTGGAAAACTAAACTTAGATTAGAAGATAAACTAAGAAAAGAGAAATGGTACAGCTAAAAAGGACACAGCAAATTTATTAAAGCAACAAACATGATAAATTATGAGAAAAGATGGATAAAGATAAAAATTTCCAAGATTAGATGCAAAAGAAAATCAGTAACAAAAGAAAATTTTCTTATGTGGGCTGTGCTTTTATAAGAAAATAGGGAATCTTTATAAATATTTAAATAAAATCAAAGTACGGTTGGAAAAGGGTACATAAAAGAAAAACGGAAGATGTGAAGTTTTCCATTTTCCACCTTTTTGTAACATAAGAAATCAAATTTAGAAAATTAGATTTTTCTGAAATTCGAAAAACATAGTTGGTTGGTAGGATTATGGATGCAACAATTGGATGAACTACGCTCTTACTCAGTACGAGTGTGGGAAAATTCGGATGAAAAAGCATTTTGATTTTTGAAATATTGCATTCATGTAGAACTGCTAATATATTTAGGATGTGAGCATCATATTTTAAAAGGATTTTTGAAAAATTTTCATACACATAGGAGGTACCACTTAGGCATACATGCATTATTATGTTGTATTTCACTTTTCACAAGTGCACAATGGTTGCAAAAATTGGATGCACACATGATGGATGGATATTATGCGAGTGGTTATTTGATTTTACCCTTATCCAATTTCGGGGATGAAATTCCTAAGGGTGGGAGAATGTAACACTCCACATTTTTAAGATAATAAAATATAAGTAACTAAATTAAATAATGAGAATTAAGTAAAACGGACTGCGCCATTGCGTCCCTCTAGGAATTCTGGTCAAGGTAGACACCTGGTTTGCGTAAAACGGACATTGTATGAAGAAGTTATTAAGCCTAAAAGTTTGTATACGCGTAAGAGAATTATACATATACAAACAAATAAAAATATTAAAAAAAATTCAAAACAGCGATCGGAAGACCTAGGAGCCGAATCGCCCCATTCTAGGGGTCGACCCAGGGTGTTTGGGGGTCGACCCATGGGTCGACCCGGGGTCGACACCATAAGAGGGGGGTCGACCCCTATTCATATCTGGGCAGAATTTATTTTTGTGAACGTGGACTCGTTTCTTGACCAAATACGTTGCTGAACGCCCATAAATAAGCCTGTAGAGCCTACCCTAAGTCTCGTATTTCTGAGACAATGTAGAAGCATTGTCGTTCCTCTTCCTCCTCAAATCTCTTTAGAAAATTTAGATTATTTGTTTAGGAAAATTCTGAATCTAGATCTAGTCAATTAGAAGGTGTTCAGATCTCTTATCGAAGTGAGGTAATTTTCTAGATCTGGTATATTTCAATTCTCTTTTCTTTCTTTCCTTTTTCTTTTAGTAAAAATTGTAGATCCATGGTTGTTAGTTCTGAATTCAATTAAGGGGAAAACCATGGAATGCTAGTTCTGGACCAGAACCAGGATTTGGAAAGCATATGAGGTGAGGGGATTAAGTTATATCATTTTAGATAATGATATATTATCGTTTAGCATTCCCCGTTATCATGAAATTTGAATTTTCCAGAATAATTAAAAGTGTTAAGATGTTGTTACAACAAGTTGAGATATTAATATGAATATGTTGGAAAATTCATATGTTGAATCGGTTAAAGTGTTGAATGTTTACATGTTGAAAACCAAACTTGTTAGAATATGAGGAGCGACTACTGTTGTTATAATTACATGATTCACTGGTGGCATACTATGTATTTTAATTATTAGATGTAGAATTGAGGAAATGACATGTTAAGTTGTTAGATTTGAACAATTACCCGATTAAATGATTACATGTCAGGATAGAATTAAATAAGTGTTAAAAAGGACATGTGACATAATATAGGCATAATTTGATGACATGTAAATTAGATTACAGTAACATGTGAAAAGGATAATATGCCTAAAATCTATAGTAAATAGGAAACTATAACCGCACTTAGACACGAGGTTAGATTACACTTGTGGTTGAAGTCTGCCCGGAACCGCCCGACATATCCAACATCCACAGTGGTAAATTTAATGTGAGGGGTCTAAGTGCACAAATAAAACATGTAATGGTGCTAACACACGAGGTTAAGTCAACTTGTGGAAGAAGTCTACCCGGAACCGCCTGACAAATCCAGCATCCACAAGTGTAGGCATAATGTGAGAGGTCTAGTGCATAAATATATATATATATATATATATATATATAAATAGCAGGACCGATAAACAACATTAATTGTAATTAATGGAAATAAAAGGGAATTGAAAGAAAGTTACAACAGTAAAAAGGAATGGAATGAACAGGGAATGATAATAACCTATTATAAATAAATTACATTAATAAGGCTATTGTATAATAGGTAGACTTGTCCTAGGGACAAGTGAAGATTATAACTTAAGTTATAATAAACTAGTAAGGACATGAGATAACTGGTGAAATGAGATAAGTGGCACTTAATATTAAAAAGTAATAAGTAAATGGGGACAACTGACACCAGTTGTTTGTAATAAGTATGGAAAAAGGGGAAGCACACGGCTTCCTGAGATATGTCAGGTGCTCCTGCTAGTCCTCTATATGGTGGCAGGCGTTTAGGCTGTGCTCGCAGAGGTTGGGTCTGCGCGTAACTACTAGGTGGGTGGGCCTTGACTGCAAAAGTAGATTTGCAGTCATAATGTTGGGATAAGGTGACACTAGGGTGATTCGGAGATTTCCTCAACGAGGAGACAGAGGTCAGGACCAACAAGGATAGTAGATCGTCAGGTACCCGTCATTGGCAGCCAATGGGATGCGAAAAGACTAGAGCTAAACCCAATAGATCATTCACCTTTCACTATCGAGGTACGGTGGTTGAGGGGAGATGCCAACTGGATGTTTAGATCGTTTGTTAGGGGCAAGTCGCTTAGCTCTTGCAGTCTTTACTAGTTGAGGGAGTGGCTGAGGTTGGGCCATAGCTACCATGAAAACAAACCCTAGGAATATCTGTATTTTGAAGCTTAAAGGCAGACCTGTACAGATGTGGAAAAGCTCCCGACCGAGTTCTTTGTTTCTTGTATAGCCCTGCCAAGGAATTCAGTGCACATTATGTGTGGTTAAGGAATCGAATACGATTGACGATATGTACGTGGGACAGTCTAGATACATGCATGTCGGCTCTAGGTGGTGTGTCGTAGACTTGAGGGCACTGCTCTGGTATGAAATCTGATTCGATCGACGGTGACTCCGGCGTAGGATGAGGGACTATGTTCATTTCTGTGGCATTATAGTGGAGACCGTGCGAGTGGGGTACCATGGGGTGTACCTCAATATTGAAGGGTAGCTGCATATATATACTGTATTAGGATAATCCACTGGGAAGTAAATTGGTACGACGTGTGTGTAAGCCTTGAGTGTTGTTAACCCAAGTAACCTAAAAAATAAGAAAATGTGATTGAACGGTATATGTAGGATTATCCAAAGTGTATAATTTAAATCCAGTCACCAAAACTTTTGTTTTGACCCCCTCCTCATAACATACTTGTAGGTTAGATTTGTGCCAGAGACATGATAGCTTTGGATACTGGTTAGGCAGTATTATTAATGCGGTAAGGCTATACTTTGAGTATATTATATTTTATCCATTCCGCTGTAAGATATTTTCTAAGCTCTGAACTATTTTATGTATCTTTCTTTTCTGCAGTATACCAAAGCAAACCAACACGAGTTTCGATAGATCAGAATTTTGAAAAAAAATCGGTCTGTCGGAATTAAGGTTGTTACATCCATCGTCTAAGCTTAGTTTTTTTACTTATGGCTCCCTTTAAAGCCATTAAACCCAAACGAGGCTCATAATTTCCAACCTCGGCTGCCGCAGTGTTGAAGCAGGTAAGAAAATCCTTGATGGGTTCTCCTAGCCTTTGTTCGAGCTCGTTCAACTCCATGACATCTCATACTTTCGTAGCTTGGAGCCTGAACTGCTCTTTGAATAGCTTGGCCAAAGTTGCAAAATTATCCATATATTTAGGTCTTAATTTTGTGAACCAAAGTGATTTCACCCCTTCGAGGTAAGTTGGAAAGTACAGGCATTTAAACTTGTTTATGGCACGCACTCCATCCATACGTTGATCATATTTGAACAAGAACACGTTGGGATCACTTGTAACACCCCACGTCCATTAATGTCACTCACAAAGGGAACGCATTAACTTCCATTGAGCATTTTAAGTGAATATAGAACAGAAAATCAGAACAAGACAGATATAAAGCAGTACTTGAAAATTTAAAACTTTATTTATTGCAGCAGAAGGTAAATATGTTTGGTTACATCATCAAAAACCTTAAACCAAAGTCAAGTACATAATATCCATCTTGATAAAACAAAGTACATAATCCCACTACTACAATTAGCCATAAAGAAAATGATAGGTTGAATTTTACTTCGACAATCCAAATCCAAGTGCTCCCAAAGAGATCCCAATCAAGCTCCACTAGTACTAGTCTCACCCTTAGAACCTGGGGGGGAAAAGGAAGAAAAGAGGTGGAAACAAAGGGGGTCAGACATAAAGTCTGGCGAGTGCGATAACTCTAACAACATAATTATTAAAGCAATATGATAAGATATAAGCTAGAGAATAAGGTAATGATTGTGTGAACCACATGGGTATGGCAAGGCAATCAAGAGAAACAGAGACAACGTTAATGGCGCTTCCTAATCATTATAGGATAATTACTATACTCTACCGTATTGTACCATACTGTACTGTACTAACACTAACTGCACCCCTAGTAGTCACTCTAGAAATTTGATCCCTCTTGGGTAAATAGAATGATGATAGTTTCGTGTACTACTATATGTACCCACTATCCTCCATGTTTGACTGTATATCGCTAGTTGCTATCATAGGTACCCAGCGTGTACCTATCCCCACTAGATGTACCCCTTCAATAAGTAATAATGGTAATTCCACGTACTCCTAGGTGCCGCCTGCTCCTATCTCCATTAGGTGTACCCCCATAATAATTATTAACAATAGTGGTAGCTTCGTGTACCCCTAGCTGACTACATAGGTGCCGTCTGCTCCTATCTCCACTAGGTGTACCCACTACCCTGCCCCATTCGATCGGCTCCCTAACTCGTAGATACCCGTGCTGGCCCCACAGTGGGGTGTATCACTCCCCAAAGTGGCAACCTGATACAACCAACGATGAACGGCTTATACCTACACGATGCAACAACGTCTTACCTACCAGCCCGAGTCCACACACGCAAATGAACCCGTTGGACTTGCATTGCCACCGCTAACCCGGTTTGGCCTCTTACAGTCAAGCCCAGTATGCGTGTCCCGTCCTCGACTTGGGTCGAGCCCACAAAGATACGAATGGGTTACTGGTTGAAACGGGCCCCCATTACTTGACACAAGCTATCCACCTAAGCTTGGTCCCCTCTAGTATATCCCACTTAACCCACTTCATGTCCACTTACATGTTTTAAATTTGGTTAAGGGTTTCTATTAGTAATTCCACATGCCACCCAAGGAACCCACTTAATCCCTATGTCCCACTTACATGTTTTACCTTGGTTAAGTGTTACTAAAAGTATTTCCTCATGGCACCCAAGGCACCAACTAGATTTCACATGCCACCCAAGGCACCCACTTAACCCCCTTCATGTCCCACTACATGTTTATCTGGTTAAGTGTTTCTTAATTCATTAAGATCGTAACCTCATAAAGACCTCTCACATTAGACTGGCATTTATGGCAGCTGGATTTTCCGGGCGGGTCCGGGCAGTCTTACACCACAAAAGAGCCCAACCTCGTGTCTTTACAATTGTTACGTATTTAATTTATGCCTAAGACCTCTCACATTAGACTGGCATTTGTGGCAGCTGGATTTGTCGGGCGAGTCCGGGCTGTCTTACACCACCAAAGAGCCTAACCTCGTGTCTTAGACGATTAATTACTCCTAATTAATCATTCCCCAATTTGAATTACTTTCCCTCTTCAAATTATCAGTCAATTCCAAATTTAACGATGTCCATATTTGACTCAATTATGTCCATCCATTTATGGTATGTAAAATCATACCCATTTTCACCACAATTATATTTTATGCCTTTTAAGGCATTTATGCTCATCTATTTATGGTATATAAATTATACCAATTTCATTACTAATTAATTTTATTCTTTAAAATTAATTACATGCCTTTTTAGGCCATTACATGCCAAATTCACAATATGTGTGTATCCACTATTATCCCCATCGTACCCCCGTCATTCGTTCGATTAACATGATGTATACATATTAGACTAGCAAATAGTCTAATACTTAAAAAAGGGAATAAACGTCACAAAGTCACATACACACAATAATAGATCTAATTTGCATCTAACTTGCAATTTAGAATTACAACATACTTGCATAGTCTTTGTATTATCAAGGATCCAAACATCATAGATCTAAAAGGTGTGAGCTTGCATGTATGAACATAGTTTTACACCCAACTAGCCTAGGTAATTATCACAAACTTACATAAACTGTGTATGTCGTCAACCTAAACAAAAAGGTGTCATCTTGCATAACTATGGATCCAATAAAGGTGTTAACTTGAGTAAACTATGGATCCACATAAAGGTGTAAACTTGCATAACTAGGCATGTCATAGATTCAACATAAAAATGTCAACTTGAATATGGATTTAAACTTTAAAGGTGTGAACTTGTATGAATCCAATTATCACTTAAACTTGCATATGAACATAATACCTATACGAACTAGCATATGTTCCTCATCCATATTCGCATAAAAACTAATGTTATAAACCACGGTGATTGGATTATAAAAAGGGATTCATTGACACAAGTTAACATCATGAACTACTAGCATATATTTTAGATCCAAACTTACATAACATCATATAACTCGCATACAACTTGCGTGATCCTATTAACTTGCATAACATCATATGTGAAACTTGCATAACATCATACATGAAACTTGCATAACATCATATATAAAACTTGCATAACATCATATGTGAAACTTGCATAACATCATATGTGAAACTTGCATAAATTATACATGAAATTTTCATAACATCATATGTGAAACTTGCATAACATCATATGTGAAACTTGCATAACATTATACATGAAACTTGCATAACATCATATGTGAAACTTGCATAACATTATACATGAAACTTGCATAACATCATATGTGAAACTTGCATAACATCATATGTGAAACTTGCATAACATTATACATGAAACTTGCATAACATCATATATATATAAATATATGAATCAAGTTAACATACATGATTAAACATATGAATTAGATTCACAACAACAACTTATAATCCAACGTATATCACTTCATAATTGATTTAGCAATTATTTTGTTAAAGTGATCGAACTCACAACTCAAAAGCGGTCTTGAGTTCTGAATTCTGATTTCTGGGGTTGTATTAGCTCTCCTTTGAAGAAGATTCGTTGTTAGGGTTGAATAGTTCTGATTTGATTTGCTGTTCTTCCTCTTTAATTTGGTGGCGGCTGCTCTAGGGTTCAAGACAACAGCATGACGGCCATAGTTTCAGTTTTAATTCTGATTTAGGGTTTGAGTCCATGGGTCTTTTTTTATAGATTTTTGAATTAATTTAAGCCGTCGGATGATCTTAGGGTTAATCATAGCCATTCAGTCAAGATAGGGTGATGAGTCAGCCCTAATGACTCAGAAAGGAGTCAGAAAGGACTCAGCAATGAGTCATAACACTGATCGGACTGAACCAGAAAGTTGTGCAGGTTTTCTCTCGACCTGGGCACACTTGTGGAGTGCACCAATGCAAATTTGTACTGGCGCACTTCCCAAGTGCGCCAGTGCATATTTTTTTTCCTTCTTTTGCCACCAAACTTCCTTCATCTATAACTCCTTCATCCGGTACTCGTTTCCCGCAAACTCAGATTATATTTCAACCAGAATTCCGAGACGAACACAATGGCGCAACCCCATTCCCTTAATTCTCACGTCTGAGATTAATTATTCTTTATTTTAGTTATTTCGATTATTCAAAAATCCGGGGTGTTACATTCTCCCCTCCTTAAAGGATTTCGCCCCCGAAATCTCCAAGTTAAGGAGAATGCATATCCTACCATCCAAACAACCATCTACTCAACCATCAATCACGGGCATCCATTGTCCTTATAAAATTTCTAATGTTGTATGAACATATGCAAGAAGTGTGTGTATACGTTCCTTATCTAATGCAAAATCAGGCGGTCTACTAATTCAGTTGACCTCCTTAATGCAAACCATGATAGTGCCATGCGTCCATTATGTATGCGAAAGAACCCTATCGATACATATTATTTCTACATGTGTGCACAACCATTTACCAAAATGCAACATCCATATGATGGTACAACCATTATACATCCATACTTAAATATGTACACACATTTATATGCAATATGCGATATGAAGTGACTGAGCCGATCTAGTGCCTAAAGTGTGTGTGTATGCATCCACGAGCAACCACTAGCAAACACTTGCATCCACATGCATCCATCATCCATAACATGTCTCAAACACATGTTTCAACCATAGGATTACCATATCTAAAGGTCAAAGATACTAGCGAGAGGACATACTTGAGATAAGATAAGCACAAGGTAAGCGATAAAGGAGAAATTTAAATGACATACCCTCGGAAAGAAAAGGGTACAATGAACGCATCTTCTCTTCCGTCTCCCAAGTAGCGTTGCTCCCATCATCTCCCCATTGCACCTTGACTAGTTTGACCTTTCGATTCCTCAACTTCTTAATCTCCGACCCAAGAATGCGCGTAGGAGCTCGTCGAATCGTCGCATCACACTCGATCTCCACCTCTCTAAGCAAGCTCGGCTCTACCACTTCCACGGTCTCGTGCAAGCACTTCCTCAAATGTGATACATGGAATACGTCGTGTACACCACTAAGTCTCTCGGGCAACTCCACTCTATACGCCATCTGCCCAATCCTTTCCTTGATCTTGGTAATCCGTCAACAAAGTCCATCGAGACGCTTTCCTACTTCCATTGTGGGACCTCCAATGGGTGAAGCAATCCACCGGGCTTCTTTTGCTCTGCTTTTCCTTGTTGGCACACCAAGCATCTATTAACATACTCGGCCATGTCCTTCTTCATACCGGCCCAAAAGTAAACTTGTCTCATGTCCATGTACATCTTGTCCCGCCGGGATGAATGGTCATCTTCGAACGATGTGCATCATCAAGAATGGTCTACCTCAGATTCTCGTCCCGTGGTACATAAAGCCTACCATCCCTACGCAACCAACCCTTATCATCTAGGGTATACCTATGGAGATGGCTCGATGACTCCCCTCTTATGAGCTTCTCTACTAACTCCATCAACTGTGGGTCATCTTACTGTGCCTCACCAATCCGTTCCAAAAGCGTAGGTCTGACCTCAAGGGCGCTAGCAAACTGGGTACAAAATCAATGGATGGTCTAAAGTCAAAGGTAGAGATAAACTCTAAGCTACGTCGCTCGACAAACAAAGGACTCAATGTCAACTTTTTCCTACTCAAGGCATCCGCCACAACGTTACCCTTGTCAGGGGTATATGCTATCTCGAAATCGTAGGACGCCAAGAACTCCATCCACCATAACATACCACCCTTCCCTAGAGACCACATGCCCTAAAATCCTCACTTCTTTCCTCCAAAAATGGTATTTTAGAGAACTTAGCTTTAAGCTGGTGCGCTTGTAGGGTCCCTAAGCTTTCCCTAAGATGTAGGGCATGCTCTTCTCTCCTTCTAGAGAAAACCAGGATATTATCCCATACAAAATCGTCACAACTATCCATCTCCCACACAGACCATCCTAGTCGAACTCGACATCCCCCAAGTGCAAGCCCCAAAGGCCTAAACCAATATCAGACAAACACCCAAGAGATACCTCCTTCGAATTCAGACGACCTACGTGAGATGATACTAGTAAGACGGCCAACCAATTGAGCACTTGACCGACTTTGGTTGTCCTTGCCAGTCTTGCTCCAAAACCACCGCTGATCACATAACTGGCTTTGCTTAATCTATTAAGCACATACGAAAACTTATTTCGCGCTTCTGGGTAAAACCCCGCACTTTATCAACGACGTCTCCATACTCACGGACCACACAAACAGACTCCCAATCATCATTGGATGTGTCAGAAGATTCTAGGCAGCTAAGCATCACTGAACCCCTAGGGTCACAAGAAATATGAGGGTCTTTCCATAACGAATCAATAGTCTAACTACCCTCCTTTCACAATCTAGGATGGCACCCCGCCTGGCTAGCCAATCCACCCCTAGAATCAAACTATAGCCCGTGAAACCAAGGACGAAGGCGTTGCATTCAAATCCAACGCTCAAGATAGACACTCTCAAATCCCGACAAACCATTGAAGGATGAGCCGAACCACCAACAGGATTTGAGATTAGGATGGGATCCTTAACTAGAATGGTATTTAGGTGCAGTGTTCCAACAAACGAAGCATATACTAACGAGTATGAAGAGCCAGAATCAAACAAAGTGCAAACAGGATGATAAAGAAAACCAAATTTCAACCTAGACGGTCCTACCCTCATCAGGTATACCAGCTGTGAGGGAATACAACTACCGTCCAGAAGATCCTGTACTTTGTCCTTGCCTCTTTGGACAATACTAAGGTGTCCTATTTCTCCAAAACAACTAGCCTTCTTCTTCACATTCTCCATTCGTGTCCTCCCACCAAGATGAGGTTTCTTCCTTTATTAACCAAACGGCCATTTGAACCTTCCTCCCATCGTCTATCTTAAAGGTACCAACAAACCCTCCACTTCCTTGGGATAACTTCTAGCCCGACAAACGTCTAAGTCCCTTGAAGTGGTTCTCCGTCCTTCGTACGGAAGTCCTTATTTATCTTAGAAAAAGCATCCATGCGCGGAGGGGGAAAAACTCAAAAAGAGGAAGAGATTCAAAACGGAGAATAGAAGGAAGGATATATGGCTCTTGTGGATTATGTTCTTAAAATAAAACCTTTCTTTCAAAAATACTCTTCTACAAACATATTTTTGAAAGTATTCTTTATAAAAATGCTTTTGAAAAATAGTTTTTCAAAATATCTTATCTGTTCTGGTAACCTTCAGCTCTAATACCACGTGTAACACCCCACCTCCATTAATATCACTCACAAAGGGAATGCAATAACTTCCATGGAGCATTTTAAGCGAATATAGAACAGAAAATCACAACAAGACAGATATAAAGCAGTACTTGAAATTTTAAAACTTTATTTATTGCAGCAGAAGGTAAATATGTTTGGTTACATCATCAAAAACCTTAAACCAAAGTCAAGTACATAATATCCATCTTGATAAAACAGAGTACATAATCCCACTACTACAAGTAGCCATAAAGAAAACGATAGGCTGAATTTTACTTCGGAAATCCAAATCCAAGTACTCCCAAAGAGATCCCAATCAAGTTCCACTAGTACTAGTCCAACCCTTAGAACCTGGGGGGGAAGGAAGAAAAGTGGTGGAAACAAAAAGGGTCAGACATAAAGTCTGGCGAGTGCGATAACTCTAACAACATAATTGTTAAAGCAATATGATAAGATATAAGCTGGAGAATAAGGTAATGACTGTGTGAACCACATGGGTATGACAAGGCAATCAAGAGAAACAGAGATAACGTTAATGGCGCTTCCTAATCAATATAGGATAATTACTATACTCTACCGTACTGTACCATACTGTACTAACACTAACTGCACCCCTACCAGTCACTCTAGAAATTTGATCTCTCTTGGGTAAATAGAACGATGATAGTTTCGTGTACTACTAGATGTACCCACTATCCTCCATGTTTGACTGTATATCTCTAATTTCTATCATAGGTACCCAGCGTGTACCTATCCCCACTAGATGTACCCCTTGAATAAGTAATAATGGTAATTCCACGTACTCCTAGCTGACGTCATAGGTGCCGCCTGCTCCTACCTCCACTAGGTGTACCCCCTTAATAATTAATAAAAATAGCGGTAGCTTCATGTACCCCTAGCTGACTACATAGGTGTCGTCTGCTCCTATCTCCACTAGGTGTACCCACTACCCTGCCCCCATTCGATCGGCTCCCTAACTCGTAGATACCCGTGCTGGCCCCACAGTGGGGTGTATCACTCCCCAAAGTGGCAACCCGATACAACCAATGATGCACGGCTTATACCTACACGATGCAACAACGTCTTACCTACCAGCCCGGGTCCACACACGCATATGAACCCGTTGGACTTGCGTTGCCACCGCTAACCTGGTTTGGCCTCTTACAGTCAAGCCCAGTATGCGTGTCCCGTCCTCGACTTGGGTCGAGCCCACAAAGATACGAATGGGTTACTGGTTGAAACGGGCCCCCATTACTTGACACAAGCTATCCACCTAAGCTTGGTCCCCTCTAGTATATCCCATTTAACCCACTTCATGTCCACTTACATGTTTTAAATTTGGTTAAGGGTTTCTATTAGTAATTCCACATGCCACCCAAGTCACCCACTTAACCCCTATGTCCCACTTACATGTTTTACCTTGGTGAAGTGTTACTAATCGTATTTCCTCATGCCACCCAAGGCACCCACTAGATTTCACATGCCACCCAAGGCACCCATTTAACCCCCTTATGTCCTACTACATGTTTATCTGGTTAAGTGTTTCTTAATTCATTAAGACCGTAACCTCATAAAGACCTCTCACATTAGACTGGCATTTGTGGCAGCTGGATTTGCCGGGCGGGTCCGGGCAGTCTTACACCATAAAAGAGCCTAACCTCGTGTCTTTACAATTGTTACGTATTTAGTTTATGCCTAAGACCTCTCACATTAGACTGGAATTTGTGGTAGCTAGATTTGTCGGGCGAGTCCAGGCAGTCTTACACCACAAAAGAGCCTAACCTCGTGTCTTAGACGATTAATTACTCCTAATTAATCATTCCCCAATTTGAATTACTTTCCCTATTCAAATTATCAATCAATTCCAAATTTAACGATGTCCATAATTGACTCAGTTATGTCCATCCATTTATGGTATGTAAAATCATACCCATTTTCACCACAATTATATTTTATGCCTTTTAAGGCATTTATGCTCATCTATTTATGGTATATAAATTATACCAATTTCATTACTAATTAATTTTATTCTTTAAAATTAATTACATGCCTTTTTAGGCCATTACATGCCAAATTCACAATATGTGTGTATCCATTATTATCCCCATCGTACCCCCGTCATTCGTTCGATCAACATGATGTATACATATTAGACTAGCAAATAGTCTAATACTTAAAAAAGGGAATAAACGTCACAAAGTCACATACACAAAATAATAGATATAATTTGCATCTAACTTGCAATTAAGAATTACAACATACTTGCATAGTCTTTGTATTATCAAGGATCCAAACATCATAGATCTAAAAGGTGTGAGCTTGCATGTATGAACATAGTTTTACACCCAACTAGCCTAGGTAATTATCACAAACTTACATAAACTGTGTATGTCGTCAACCTAAACAAAAAGGTGTCATCTTGCATAACTATGGATCCAATAAAGGTGTTAACTTGAGTAAACTATGGATCCACATAAAGGTGTAAACTTGCATAACTAGGCATGTCATAGATTCAACATAAAAATGTCAACTTGAATATGGGTCTGAACTTTAAAGGTGTGAACTTGTATGAATCCAATTATCACTTAAACTTGCATATGAACATAATACCTATACGAACTAGCATATGTTCCACATCCATATTCGCATAAAAACTAATGTTATAAACCTAGGTGATTGGATTATAAAAAGGGATTCATTGACACAAGTTAACATCATGAACTACTAGCATATATTTTAGATCCAAACTTACATAACATCATATAACTCGCATACAACTTGCGTGATCCTATTAACTTGCATAACATCATATGTGAAACTTGCATAACATCATACATGAAACTTGCATAACATCATATATAAAACTTGCATAACATCATATGTGAAACTTGCATAACATCATACATGAAACTTGCATAACATCATATATAAAACTTGCATAACATCATATGTGAAACTTGCATAACATTATACATGAAACTTGCATAACATCATATGTGAAACTTGCATAACATCATATGTGAAACTTGCATAACATTATACATGAAACTTGCATAACATCATATGTGAAACTTGCATAACATCATATGTGAAACTTGCATAACATCATATGTGAAACTTGCATAACATTATACATGAAACTTGCATAACATCATATATATATATATATATATACATATATATATGAATCAAGTTAACATACATGATTAAACATATGAATTAGATTCACAACCACAACTTATAATCCAACGTATATCACTTCATAATTGATTTAGCAATTATTTTCTTAAAGTGATCGAACTCACAACTCAAAAGCGGTCTTGAGTTCTGAATTCTGATTTCTAGGGTTGTATTAGCGCTCCTTTGAAGAAGATTCGTTGTTAGGGTTGAATAGTTCTGATTTGATTTGCTGTTCTTCCTCTTTAATTTGGTGGCGGCTGCTCTAGGGTTCAAGACAACAGCATGACGGCCATAGTTTCAGTTTTAATTCTGATTTAGGGTTTGAGTCTATGGGTCTTTTTATAGAGTTTTGAATTAATTTAAGCCATCGGATGATCTTAGAGTTAATCATAGCCATTCAGTCAAGATAGGGTGATGAGTCAGCCCTGATGACTCAGCAAAGAGTCAAAAAGGACTCAGCAATGAGTCATAACACTGATCGGACTGAACCAGAAAGCTGTGCAGGTTTTCTCTCGGCCTGGGCGCACTTGTGAAGTGCACCATTGCAAATTTTTACTGGCGCACTTCCCAAGTGCGCCAGTGCATTTTTTTTCTTCTTTTGCCACCAAACTTCGTTCGTCTATAACTCCTTCATCCGGTACTCGTTTCCCGCAAACTTGGACTCTATTTCAACCAGAATTCCGAGACGAACACAATGGCGCAACCCCATTCCCTTAATTCTCACGTTTGAGATTAATTATTCTTTATTTTAGTTATTTCGATTATTCAAAAATCCGGGGTGTTACATCACTCATTCCATTATAGGCTTGTACCATTGGCGGTTTAAATTTATTTGTGTACGAAGCCATTTTGGTCCTTTCCGCGAGTGGGGTTTTGGTAGGAGCGAACCCCCAATCCTTCTCATCGTCTATCTTTTTCAAGCTTTTCTCCATGATCTTATGAACCATTTCCGATATGTGTTCCTCTTCGTTGAGTTGGTCCACGAGGAGGATGTCATCATCCTTGCCGGATGTTTGCCTAAGCAAACGGTCACGGTTCAGATTCCGGGGCCCTGGGCCTCCCGCTTGGGGAGGTGACCCTTTGGTGGTTCCAAGCACTTGTCGAGAGGTCGCTTTATCGTAGTGGTTGCGTGTAAAAGGTTTTTCTTCTTTTCGAGGGTCTTTAGGATTTGCAACTTCTTGGACATAATTTTCTCAATTTGGACTTGAAGAGGAAGAACCCACATTTTCTGTATGATCTATCTGAGCAGATTTAGCATGAGCGGCATTCATCGTAACTTTTGTCGTAGCGGCTTGCATGACAAACATAGACTCAAGTTTCTTTAGCATAGCATTGTTTGTAATATCCATTTGACTTGTTAAACCCACAACAACTTCATCCAACTCTCTTCTCGTTACAGCCGCTCTAGCCTTAGGAGTTTCACCAACTTCGAATGGATTGGTGAGTGGAGTAGTTTCATTGTTAGCGGCGTTGTCGATCTCTTCGACAGTTTTACTAGCATTCTTCCTTGATGGTTTACCCATGTTTTTGGACAAGGACTTGAATTTGAGAGAAAGTTCGTCGATCGGCCTAGATTGTAGTCTTGTAGGTTCTATACTAGAAGTAAGCTTAGAACCTCAATGCAAGGCCTTCAACCTTGTGATCGAGTGTGAGAGATGGAAGTGTGAATGCGGCCCCACGGTGGGTGCCAAATGCTAAAACCCAAATTGGATCTTAATTCCAAAGGTAGATGAATTGTACTTCACCAATATGTAAGAGATTAAAAGGAGCCACAATCCTAAATGCAAGTAAAAAAGATAGTGATTTTTATAATGGTTCGATCTTAGGAAAGATCTACATCCACTTTGAGAGAAACTTTCATTATCACATACAAATTTACAAGACTTGAATACTCTCTCATTACATAGATTTTCATCCTCACACACTCTTCTCTTGATTTAATTCAAAAAGCCAAAGGAAGTAGAGAAATCCTCCAAGTATAGAAATTTGAGAAGTAGATCTATGATTCACCAAGCTCTTGAGTAGATTCCATGATTTGATTGAGAATTCCACGTTTGATCTTGGATTGAAGGAGATTGGAGATGTAGAAATCACTTAGTATTGTTGAGGAAATGGTTGGACAGCCCTTCGGGGTCATAAAATTTGCTCCCCATTAAAGTGGAGTTCCTCCTCTATTTATAGAAGTGAGGAATGGCTGAACTACATCCTTCAAGTTTTGGGTCGGCCTATTAGATATTTACGAAAATGCCATTGCCAGTTGTCGCCAGCTGTTGCTAGCTAATTACTAATTTTCATGCACCTGACTGACCCAATATGGTCTCGGCCAACCCACTTGTGGTCCGATCGATTAATTTGAAGTTCTCATGAGCGGAGCACAACTTACTTTTGATCCGTCCAGCCCACTTCATTACTGGATGGTCCGACCCGCACCTTTAAAAGTAAGACTGGCCTGGTGCTTCATGACTAGGCCGACCCGATGCTTTTTAACTAGGACGACCCGATGCTTTCTAACTAGGCCGACCCGATGCTACAGGAACCTGGCCGACCCACTATTGTGGGACATGACTGATCCATCGTTTTATGACTAGGCCGACCCGTACTTGATCCATCATAACGTGTGTTACTTTTATGGATAACAACTTGTATGAATATATTTTAATTTGAATATGTAATTGAAGATGGGTTACTGCTTGATTCATCTATCAATCTATTACTTAAACAAAAGAACCTCCAATTGCATACTTATGTCAGTGCTACCTATCCATTTCAAAATACTAAAATTTTACTGCTTGCATTTGATTTTAGTCTACTCCCTACTGCACCACGACACAATTTAATTACTTCTATTTTTTTACCTAAAATTCTCCCTTTTAACCAACAACTCCCAAGCTCCTTTCGATTATACTACATTTCAAAACTTGATTTGTTATAAAATGACGGAAACCAAACCGTAAGAAAACTTAATCTTCATTCAGTGGTTAATATGATATATTCATCTTATTAATTATTATTTTTTAAAAGTAATCAAATTTTAGGAAACATTTCCATTTAATTATTATGCACAACCACTGTGTTAATTCACATTTTTTATATGCTCAAGTGTATATTGTTATGTATTCTGACAATTGCAAAAAATTTAAGAATTGTAGCCCAGATACATAACAAAGGATTGACGAACAAGAAAAGTTGAACTGGAAGTAAACGTTGAACATTATATATTCTTATTTTGTATTGTTTTAATGCTCAGGTTCCTATCATTCTTTTGTATGCGGCCTTGATACTGAACAAGAAAAGTTAAAAAACTCTCAAGAAGCACATAAGACATTAATGAACGAAATGTAAATAAACAATGAGCATCCAACGTATGGCTTTGCAGAAGATTCAAATAACTACGACGAAATACTAGCCCTTGCAAATAGTGGGAATTATTTGTATGCAATGAGAATTCTGCCAAAGTAACCCAGTCTCAATGCAATGGGTTTTGGATTGCAGAATTTAGTGTGCCAATAAAATGTTTACTACTGATGTTAATGAGGTTAAATCTGCTTGTAAGTTATAATACACTCAATTCTTCTTGTAATATAATTTAGTCGATTTTAGTTCAGGATTTAAGTTTGTTTAATACATTTAGTTTTGTAGATAATAATAGTATAGTGTTTGATTAGCTTATTTTTACTATTTTGCAATGTTTATCTACTACTTTTACTTATCTCATGCTGGCTTCCTTAACAAAATGTGTTTGAAAATTTATTTATTTTATTTTGCATTATTATTATCATAATTGCCTATAACAGTTGCGAAAAAATCTTTTACAACTTTCAAAGGCTGTTGTATAGATTTTTTACAACTGTCAAATACCAAAAGCAGTTTTATAAAATTCTTTACAAGTTTTAAAACAGTTGCAAAGTGTGACAACCCGGATTCCGACAGACCGATTTTTTTACTCAAAAATCCAATCTATCGAAACCCAAGTTGGGTGCTCTAGTATCCTGCAGAAAAAGACAGAGATAAAGAAACATGTCAGAACTCGTAAAGCATCTCACAGCGGAAGGAAATAAAGTATAATATTCAAATGTTTCTTTACCTTATTAACAATACCGCTAAACAAGTATCAAAAGCTATACCATCTCTGTCATGAACCTAACCTGGAAGTATGTAATGAGGAGGGGGTCAGAACATAAGTTTTGTGTGAGTGGACTTAGAATAAACTTCTGTATAATCCTACATATACCGTTCAGTTACATTTTCTTGGTTATTAGGTTATTAACAATTTTAGCTCTTTAAGCTATACTCATGTCCCACTAGTAGGTTAACCTAATACAACGTATATGTAGATACCCCCAACTCGTCTAATCCTTTCCATGTATATATACAGTCCCTTGCCGTATGTCGTACGGGCTTCATCATGTAAATCTATACTACTTTAGTGTAGTGCCACCATTCTCGAAATCGTTTGGACTGCCACTCTCGATCTTGCTAGATTCCGTTTATCATCTAGATCTAATCTAAGGTTTACTATCGAGCGCTCCCTAGATTCAACCAGGGTTTACACTACCCAGGGCCACTGGGGTTTGTGCTACCTATTGAACGCTTCTCGGATTCAGGGTTTACGGGACCTAAGTCCAACTAGGGATTATGCTACCTATCGAACGAAGCCCCCTAATCTAGGATACACTACCCAGAGCGATATACGTTCCTAGACTTTCCCTACGTACGTGTCGTGAATCGTTATCGATGTCTAGTTGCAAATGTCCTCTATATGTGCAGCCCGAGTCCCGTGACAGGGCTAATCAAGAAACACGGAACTCGGTCGGGAGCTTTAAGTTATCTGCCGATGCAGATGCTAAGGTCTGTTTTTATCTGTGTGTGGCTATGGTCCCACTTGACCCCTCCCTCAACTAATGAAAGGCACCCAAGAAAATCAAGAATGAGAACTATACGCAGGCCCCCCTATACCCCCACAAACCTATTGGCCCAACCCTCACCCATAACTAGATAGCAAGTATATGGTCTGTTGGAGTTCTCCGCCTTTCCGCTTCACGTACTCAATTGACTCAAGATAGTTGGTAGACGACGACGTGCTATCACAGGGCTAAACAAGATATTGTCGCCTCAAGCTGGTCCATCCTAGTCTTTAGGTTGCTTGTATTGCAACCAAGGCATACCCTTGGCTCTTCTAACGCAGACCTTAACCTCTGTGAGCCCAGGAGTATCATCTGCAACCTCACAGAGGGATACCAAGAGTACCCTCATGTTCCCTCGAAGCCGCGTGCTTCGTAACCCAGTTCGTTGGAGCCTTCTTCATGATCAGATGGACGTTCGCTCCTCCTCATGTTCTACTTGGCTTTCTTGACTAAGGTTTACTACTTAGTTCTCTTAACTAAGGTTTACTACTTAGTTCTATTAATCGTTCGTTTTCTTCACTAAGGTTTACAACTTAGTCCTCTTAACTAAGGTTTACTACTTAGTTCCCTTAACTAAGGTTTATTACTTGGTTCTCTCAACCAAGGTTTGATACTTTGTTTTTGTTACTTAGTTCTCTTTAACTAAGGTTTGTTACTTAGTTCCTTTTAACTAAGGTTTACCAATGAATTCAAGCATGACTTAAGTTCTCTTTATCAAACGATAGCGTATGGGTGTTTTCCCACATTTCCAGCTTAGATTAACTTATTTCATGGTATATGTCGTCCCACCCTTCGAGTCTTGTATTACATCTTAAGTCATATTCATTTCTTATCCCTAGGTAAGTTTATCTATTATTTAATCTTATCATTCCCCACTTTTCCTTGCTTTGGTACTGTTATATTGGTTAAGTTTTCCCATGTGTTCAAGTTGACTTAACCCCCAATCACTTATTCAATTCAACCCACGCGTCATGTCAAATTGGTTAAGTGTTATCTATCAGTTCATGTTGACTTAACTTACCCATATATCATGTCAAATTGCTTAAGTGTTATGTATCAGTTTATGTTGACTTAACTTACCCATATATCATGTCAACTTGGTTAAGTGTTATCTATCAGTTCATGTTGGCTTAACTTACCCATATATCATGTCAAATTGGTTAAGTGTTATCTCATCTTCCTTATCGTTTCCTATAACTTATCTTGTCCCATAAGTTATAATTTCCACCTATTATCCTTTCTTGCCTTATTCAAGTTTATTCATAATAGGTTATTTATCATTCCCATTTCTTTTCATTAATTTTAGATTTGGCTTAACCCTTCCATTTACTTAACCTGTTACATAAACTTTTCCCAATTCAATTAATTTATAATACCGTTACGGGTCCCATTTGGTTAAGCATATCTAAATTTTTGTTTCACATGTCACCCGTGTCCCACTTAACCCTCTTTATTATAGTTTCCGTGTCTTACACATGTCTTACTACGGTTAAGTCTACCTTAGTCATGTTTTACATGTCATTTATATCACCTACTTAACCCTCTAACCATACCCATGTCACCCACGTCTTATTATGGTTAGTATTTCTTAATTTATTTATTATGTCGTAACGATGTATGACCTCTCACATTAGACGTCCGTTCGTGGCTGCTGGATTTGCTGGGCGGTTCCAGGCAGACTTATACCACAATGCGCATAACCTCGTGTCATAAACCGTTACGCCTCTAGTTCTTGCCGTTGACCTCTCACATTAGACGTCCGCTTGTGGTTGCTGGATTTGTCGGGCGGTTCCGGGCAGTCTTACACCACAAACCCGCCTAACCTCGTGTCATAGGCGTTCATTAACAATCGTCTTTCACCCAAACCCCAAATTCATGTCATGTGTTCCAAATTCAACTTAATTACAATTCATGTCTATTCTAGGTGTCATAGGCCAATTATAAATTTGCAAGCATGTTCATGTTCATAATCCCGTTAATAGGCTATACCTATTATTCCAATTTCCCAATCACATTCCATATTCACTAATTCCAATTAAATTTACACAATATCATGTTAACATTATAAGTCAGAATTCATAATTATGCGCTATTCACCATAGATTCATGTTCCCAAATCATACCAAAAGATTCATTATGAATTACTCCCCAAAATTATCAATTCAAACTTTACTTCATTGAATAATCCCCATACACAATTTACCAATTTCCCCAATATTTGCAATAATAATTGTTACGCCCCAATCCCAAATTACAGATTATATTCCTCGATAGGATAAAATAAATTATGCCCACAACAACAATTGTTATGCCACAAACCCCAAATTACAGATTATATTTCTCGATTGCATAAAATAGATTATGCCCAACATTTCCATATTCCAACCGCACGTATGCATAAGAAGATTTTCGTCTAGGTTCGAGATAACCTAGATCCAAAAATAAAAAGGGGAAGGAGGATAAAAGGAACAACTATTATAACATGAATCTTGAATTAAATTAATAACTGGGGAATGTTGAACGATAATAACACTATTATACAACAAATTTATTATAATTCCACTCACCTTGACTAGATTGGGGAAAGTAAACGATTTGTTGATGTAGAACGCTAATTTAGTCTTCTTATTTGATTGTTGGTGAAGAGCTTGAATCGTTGATGAAGAATTTTGCTTCTTGATTTGATTAAACTCCAAATTTGGTGAAGAACTTGCAATTTAGTTTAGGGGTTTGGGGGCGGCGGCCATGTTTGGTTGAAGTTTGGCGGCATAGAGGCGTCAGAAGGAATTGTTTATGAATTAGGTTAGGTCTAGGCACTATTTTATAGGTGTAGAGAGTGTTTTAGAGCCATTAGATCGCCCTAGAAGCCATCCGGTCCGTCCAGCACATCAAAAATCGTCACTGGCCAGATCTGGAAAAATCAGGGGGGAGGTCGACCCCAAGGTCGACCCCCAGGTTGACCTCCCTGGGTAGGTCGATCCCCAGGTCGACCTCCCTGGGTAGGTCGACCCCCAGGTCGACCTGCCTGGTTATTTTCCTATGTAAATTCTGAATTTTTGTTGAATCTTCCGCAGGCCATAACTCTTTCATACAGAGTCCGATTTTCGAAAACTTGGACTCTATTCCAAGCAGAATTTTGAGACGAACGCAATGGTGATGTCCGTTTTACTTAATTCCTGATATTTAAATTAAGTATCCTTATTTTTTTATCTTCTCTGTTACGTACACTGTCATTGAATTAATCTTTCCTTCTCTTTCATGTATTAATTAATTTTCATTGAACATCACCACTATTAACCTATCTACGCATATATACACATTTTTAGATATATTAAAAATGCGGGGTGTTCAATTCTCCCACCCTTAAGGAATTTTGTCCCCGAAATTCGATAAGAGCAAAATAGAAAATCCCTCGCAACATCCAATTAGCGTTCATCCAATTATTGCAACATTGTGCACATGTGCAAAGTGAATTACATCATAGCAAATCATGTATGCCTAATTTGGATCCACCTATATGTATGCAAACTTTAAAAACTCTTTCAAAACATGATTCTCACATCCTAAATATACTTGCAGTTCTATATGAATGCAATATTCTTGAAAAATCAAAATATTTTTCATCTAAGTTTTCCCATACTCTTATAGAATAAGAGCATAGTTCACCCAATTGTCGCATCCAAAACCCTACCATCCATCATTAAATTCAAAATTTAGAAAATTCTAATTTTCCAAATTTGATATCTTATGTTATGAAAAGGTATAAAACGGAAAAATTCACATCCTCCGTTTTTCTTTTCTAATCGTACTTGGATTTTTATGTGACTATTCTATGAAGATTTCGTATTTTCCTATCCAAGCACAACCACATAAGAAAATTTCTTCTCTTTTTCAACTTACGTTGGAAGAATTTCATATTTGTTCATCTTTTTCTTAAGATCTTTATTTTTTTTCCCGACTCGTTTTGCTGCTTGATTGATTCTGTTGTTTTCTTTTTAGTTTGGCTAGTTTCTTTCTTAGCTTATTTGACTTAATCAAATTACTTAAGTTTATTATTTTCAAATAAGCCTTTTCGTTTTCAACTCAAACAGCATCCTACACAACTACTACTATGGGCCAAGAATCTTAGGACTTATGTCACGAGTCCACTCAATAGGATCTATACACTTGCTTGCCCTTCACTACCTAGTAGTCACCACTAGTCCATGTTGTGTATTACTAGCCTATACTTCTCTTTCAAGCATCAATCCTTTTTCTTTTTCTCAAGCAAAAAACCTAGTTTTCTCAATGCTTATGCATTCTACAGGAAATTTTCCATTAATTCAATATTATCTAATCCCTGACTGTAAATTGGCAAGAAAATAATTCCCTAAGTATCAACCTCGAAGACCGAAATCAACATCAGAATGACACTCAGAGAATTACTCAACTCAACCAATCCCCAGTTGGTTCTAATAGCTTTAACTTTATCTCGTTCTTTCTAGGCTTTAATCCTTAACTACTCCATTTTTAAAATGGTTTGGCCTTCTTTCTTTTTATTACATTCTCCTTCCAAAAACTAAAAGTGGTAAAACTTTTATTCTTTTCTCAAAAACTTGCTTTTGCCAAACCATAAAAACATGTTACAAAGTAAAATTGCAAAAAATTTTTTTTTCAAATCACAAAACTGGAGTAGACAAGGACAACTAATGGGTTACACTGTTCCTATTTACAATGTTAACTTAACTACTCGCTATAAGGTGTAGACATCTATTCTATACCTACACTCTACCACTTATATTGTTCACCCAACAAAAATTTCTTTTTAAAACAATAATCAGATTTTATTGTTAACAGAATAGAATTTCTTTTACAAAACGCAACACTTCCTTTTCAATCCTTTCATATACTATAATATGAAAACTAGCGAGCTATATGTGCTCTATATTATGCACCTTTTTAATGAGAGAATTCTTTTAAAACAAGAAATCATTGTTTTACAAAATATACCCCGCTTTACTTTAAAAACCC
Source organism: Allium sativum (assembly GCA_030737875.1). Classification (NCBI taxonomy): domain Eukaryota; kingdom Viridiplantae; phylum Streptophyta; class Magnoliopsida; order Asparagales; family Amaryllidaceae; genus Allium; species Allium sativum. The sequence goes on from CM060910.1 coordinate 396,850,582, forward strand.
AACATGCACTAAATAATTTCTCAAACATCAGAAATACTTTTAAGATTAAAACTTGAAAAACACCACAAACTCTTTTACAGATTCAAGTTCTTAAAAGTTTATTATTGGGTTAGACTCAAAGCGGGTCTTCAACTCACTAGGCTTTTCCTAGGCACTTTCGCGAATTCAATTCTCTCGACTATATATATTCCTAATCCATTTTCCATTTTTCAACCTTTTCTAGTTTCTAAGGTTACACTACTAAACCCACTACTCTGGAATACTAATATTTCAGTTTCCATCCTATGGGATATTTTTCTTTCTCTAGCTTCAAGTCATATTGTACACTTTCCAAATGACCTAATGGTTTCCAAATTCCTATGTTCATTCCTTGAGTGTACAAACTAGATATCACAACTCTTTTTATGTCTAGTGGGCTACTATATGGATTTAGGTTTATATATATAATATATTTATATTTTAGAAAATACAAATACGTTCACTCATTATCTCCCTATGATCACTAAACCTGGCTCTGATACCAGATGTGACAACCCGGATTCCGACAGACCGATTTTTTTCCAAAAATCCAATCTATCGAAACCTGAGTTGGGTGCTCTGGTATCCTGCAGAAAAAGACAGAGATAAAGAAACATGTAAGAACTCGTAAAGCATCTCACAGCGGAAGGAAGTAAAGTATAATATTCAAATGTTGCTTTACCTTATTAACAATACTGCTAAACCAGTATCCAAAGCTATACCATCTCTGTCATGAACCTAACCTGGAAGTATGTAATGAGGAGGGGGTCAGAACATAAGTTCTGTGTGAGTGGACTTAGAATAAACTTCTGTATAATCCTACATATAATATTCAGTTACATTTTCTTGGTTATTAGGTTGTTAACCATGTTAGCTCTTTAAGCTATACTCATGTCCCACTAGTAGGTTAACCTAATACAACGTATATGTAGATACCCCCAACTCATCTAATCCTTTCCATGTATATATACAGTCCATTGTCGTATGTCGTACGGGCTTCATCATGTAAATCTATACAACTTCAGTGTAGTGCCACCATTCTCGAAATCGTTTGGACTGCCACTCTCGATCTTGCTAGATTCCGTTTATCATCTAGATCTAATCTAAGGTTTACTATCGAGCGCTCCCTAGATTCAACCAGGGTTTACGCTACCCAGGGCCACTAAGGTTTGTGCTACCTGTTGAACGCTTCTTGGATTCAAGGATTACGCTACCTAGATCCAACTGGGGATTATGCTACCTATCGAACAATGCCCCTAGTCTAGGATACACTACCCAGAGCGATATATGTTCCTAGACTATCCCCACGTACGTGTCGTGAATCGTTATCGATGTCTAGTTGCACATGTCCTCTATATGTGCAGCCCGTGTCCCGTGGCAGGGCTAATCAAGAAACACGGAACTCGGTCGGGAGCTTTAAGTTATCTGTCGATGCAGATGCTAAGGTCTGATTTTATCTGTGTGCGGCAATGGTCCCACTTGACCCCTCCCTCAGCTAATGAAAGGCACCCAAGAAAATCAAGAATGAGAACTATACGCAGGCCCCCCTATGCCCCACAAACCTATTGGCCCAACCCTCACCCATAACTAGATAGCAAGTATATGGTCTATTGGAGTTCTCCGCCTTTCCGCTTCTCGTACTCGAATGACTCAAGATGGTAGGTAGACGACGACTTGCTATTACAGGGCTAAACAAGATATCGCCGCCTCACGCTGGTCCATCCTAGTCTTTAGGTTGCTTGTATTGCAACCAAGGCATACCCTTGGCTCTTCTAACGCAGACCTTAACCTCTGTGAGCCTAGGAGGATCATCTGCAACCTCACAGAGGGATACCAAGAGTACCCTCACGTTCCCTCGAAGCTGCGTGCTTCGTAATCCAGTTCGTTGGAGCCTTCTTCATGATCAGATGGACGTTCTCTCCTCCTCGTGTTCTACTTGGCTTTCTTGACTAAGGTTTACTACTTAGTTCTCTTAACTAAGGTTTACTACTTAGTTCTCTTAATTGTTTGTTTTCTTAACTAAGGTTTACAACTTAGTCCTCTTAACTAAGGTTTACTACTTAGTTGTCTTTCTCATTATTTACTTAGTTCTCTTAACTAAGGTTTATTACTTGGTTCTCTTAACCAAGGTTTGATACTTAGTTTCTGTTACTTAGTTCTCTTCAACTAAGGTTTGTTGCTTAGTTCCTTTTAACTAAGGTTTACCAATGAATTCAAGCATGACTTAAGTTCTGTTTATCAAATGATAGCGTATGGGTGTTTTCCCACATTTTCAGCTTAGATTAACTTATTTTATGGTATAAGTCGTCCCACCCTTCAAGTCTTGTATTACATCTTAAGTCATATTCATTTCTTATCCCTAGGATAAGTTTATCTATTATTTAATCTTATCATTCCCCACTTTTCCTTGCTTTGATATTGTTATATTGGTTAAGTTTTCCCATGTGTTCAAGTTGACTTAACCCCCAATCACGTATTCAATTCAACCCACGCGTCATGTCAAATTGGTTGAGTGTTATCTATCAGTTCATGTTGACTTAACTTACCCATATATCATGTCAAATTGGTTAAGTGTTATCTATCAGTTCATGTCGACTTAACTTACCCATATATCATGTCAAATTGGTTAAGTGTTATCTCATCTTCCTTATCGTTTCCTATAACTTATCTTGTCCCATAAGTTATAATTTCCACCTATTATCCTTTCTTGCCTTATTCAAGTTTATTCATAATAGGTTATTTATCATTCCCCGTTTATTGTCATTAATTTTAGATTTGACTTAATCCTTCCATTTACTTAACCCGTTACTTAAACTTTACCCAATTCAATTAATTTATGATACCGTTACGGGTCCCATTTGGTTAAGCATATCTAAATTTTTGTTTCATATGTCACCAGTGTCCCACTTAACCCTCTTTATTATAGTTTATGTGTCTTACACATGTCTTACTACGGTTAAGTCTACCTTAGTAATGTTTTACATGTCATTTATATCTCCTACTTAACCCTCTAACCATACCCATGTCACCCACATGTCTTATTATGGTTAGTATTTTTTAATTTATTTATTATGTCGTAACGATGTATGACCTCTCACAATAGATGTCCGTTCGTGGCTGTTGGATTTGCCGGGCAGTTGCGGGTAGACTTATACCACAACGCGCCTAACCTCGTATCATAAACCGTTACGCCTCTAGTTCTTGCCATTGACCTCTCACATTAGACGTCCGCTTGTGATTGCTGGATTTGCCGGGCGGTTCCTGGCAGTCTTACACCACAAACGCGCCTAACGTCGTGTCATAGGCATTCATTAACAATCATCTTTCACCCAAACCCCAAATTCTTGTCATGTGTTCCAAATTCAACTTAATTACAATTCATGTCTATTCTAGGTGTCATAGGCCAATTATAAATTTGCAAGCATGTTCATGTTCATAATACCGTTAATAGGCTATACCTATAATTCCAATTTCCCAATCACATTCCATATTCACTAATTCCAATTAAATTTACACAATTTTATGTTAACATCATAAGTCAGAATTCATAATTATGCGCTATTCACCATAGATTCATGTTCCCAAATCATACCCAAAGATTCATTATGAATTACGCCCCAAAATTATCAATTCAAACTTTACTTCATAGAGTAATTCCCATATACAATTTGCCAATTTTCCCAATATTTGCAATAATAATTGTTATGCCCTAATCCCAAATTACAAGTTATATTCCTCAATTGCATAAAATAAATTATGCCCACAACAACAATTGTTATGCCACAAACCCCAAATTACAGATTATATTCCTCGATTGCATAAAATAGATTATGCCCAACATTTCCATATTCCAACCGCACGTATGCATAATAAGATTTTCGTCTAGGTTCGAGATAAACTAGATCCAAAAATAAAAAGGGGAAGGCGGATAAAAGGAACAACTATTATAACATGAATCTTGAATTAAATTAATAACTAGGGAATGATGAACGATAATAATACTATTATACAACAAATTTATTATAATTCCACTCACCTTGACTGGATTGGTGAAAGTAAACGATTTGATGATGTAGAACGCTGATTTAATCTTCTTATTTGATTGTTGGTGAAGAGCTTGAATCGTTGATGAAGAATTTTGCTTCTTGATTTGATTAAACTCCAAAGTTGGTGAAGAACTTGCAATTTAGTTTAGGGTTTTGGGGCGGCGGCCATGTTTGGTTGAAGTTTGGCGGCATAGAGGCGTCAAAAGGAATTGTTTATGAATTAGGTTAGGTCTAGGCACTATTTTATAGGTGTAGAGAGTGTTTTAGAGCCATTAGATTGCCCTAGAAGCCATCCGGTCCGTCCATCACATCAAAAATCGTCACTGGCCAGATCTGGAAAAATCAGGGGGGAGGTCGACCTCCCTGGGTAGGTCGACCCCCTGGTCGACCTGCCTGGGTATTTTCCTATGTAAATTCTGAATTTTTGTTGAATCTTCCGCAGGCCATAACTCTTTCATACGGAGTCCGATTTTCGAAAACTTGGTCTCTATTCCAAGCAGAATTTCGAGACGAACCCAATGGTGATGTCTGTTTTACTTAATTCATGATATTTAAGTTAAGTATCCTAATTTTATTATCTTCTCTGTTATGTACACTGTCATTGAATTAATCTTTCCTTCTCTTTCATGTATTAATTAATTTTCATTGTACATCACCATTATTAACCTATCTATACATATATATACATTTTTAGTTATATTAAAAATGCGGGGTGTTACATAAAGTTGTCTTTTACAACCGTATAAGGCAAAAAATAGTTGTAAACAAGTTTTTTACAACTGTTAGAAGCAGTTGTAAAAATCCTTTTTCAACTGCCGTAAGAAGTTGTAAAAAAATTATGTGGTTATCTCAGAATAGTGAAGTTATAAAATGTAACTCTTTAATGTTCTTGCAGATCATAATAATTGCTTGTAGGAAATAAACGAGGATAATATTATGTTGGATAATCATGATGGATCAACTTCTGATATGAATGTAGACAAGAAATTAGTCAATAGAGATGTTCCTGGAGGAAATCAGTTTAGGGTGGAAGCAGGTAATATAAAATCTGAATTGACACATGTTGCCTTAAAGAATTCAGAGGATGTTACATCTCATACCAAGGTTAGTACTAGTTTGAATTTAGAACAGTTAGATGCATGAAATAATTTATCATATAAAATCTTGATGGAAGACTCAGATAGTAGCTCGTCAAGTAGCATTAAAAGAAATAAAAATAGATTTAAATCTACTAAGTTTAAAGGAGGGAATAGGATAATATGTGATGACCCTTAGTTGAAACTAATCTTGAATGAATCAAGCTAATTGTTTAGATTCAAACACGATCTAAAGCAAAGAGGGTTAAGGAAGACAGTTCTAATCCAAGTGGTGTGTTGAAAGGAGAAGTTTGTAAAAAATAGTATTAGTTATTCAGTCAGAGGTTTTAAATCTTCCTTCTAGTGTTGCATCTGTGTTGTAGAGTTGGTTTTCTTTCTTTTTTGTCAGTGTACATGTGGTTTTTTTGTCTAGTTTATTTCTGGTATGTGTGAATTTTGAGGTTTGGGTGCTTATCTTCTTCCTATAACATTTAGTTTTTGGAACTGTCTCTAGCCTCTTATGTTTATGCTTTGGAAAACTGGGGATTTTTTGTGAAGCTTCAGGTGCTTGGTGTCTTTTCTTTTTGTTTCTAGAACTTTTTCTGACGATGTTGAATGTTGGACTCTGTGGAGAATTGGTTCAGGGTTTTTTGCTGCAGTAGTGCTTATGGTTTGCATGTTCTTTTGGCTTGTGATCTTCAATGATTAAGCCTAGTTTCATGCTTGTTCTATGTTGGTTAATAGTTTAAAGTTTGGTGATGTTGCTTTTGGAGTTTCCCTGATTTCGGATGTCTCGTCTTGTAGATGAGGTGTATATTGTTATCATATCTAAATTGCAAATTTTTCCGATAAAGCCATAAAAAGGAGACGCTATCAAATTTTTTTGTAAATCAGAGTGGTAGAATAATTTATGAGATGTTAAAATTCTATCAATTATTTTCATTCTAATAAGCTCAAAGCAAAGTAAAAGTTGACAAGTATTAGTAAAATTATATTTGATTTCTACGACACTTCTTTTCGAGGACGAAAAGTTTCAAGTGGGAGGGAGTATAACGACTCGCATATTCTAACGTTTAAATTAATATAGTTAACAAACACTTAACCAAAATTTGAATTGAAGATTTGATATTGATTTAAAACCGATTCAATAATCAGAACCGACTCCGTTTAGTTAATCAACATTGATTGTAAATCTATTTTGTAAATTTATAGACAATAATAAATAGTTTGGAATTTCGATTGTTATTCAAATGGTATTTGTTGACGTCAAAAGTTGGTCACTAGTGACGGTCAACCCCCAACCGCGTGATCAACACACGAATAAAGATAAAAAACGCAATAAAAAAGTAAAAGAATGGGGAATACACACAGAATTTTTATAGTGGTTCGGCAAAGACAGTGCCTACGTCCACTTTATATATCATTTCTCTTTTTTTTAATTACAAATACAATGCTTTTTCTGTTTGGAGAGGAGAAAGAAAGTGATTATCTTCCTTTCTTCCCTTTGAGAGATTGAGGTTATTGAGAAGAATGGAGATGAAAAGCTTGCATAAGACGTCTGGTTTTTAGAAAATCCAAAGTCTCAACTCCATAAAAAGGTCTCCAGAAAAGAGGTCCCTTTCTTCTTTAAGCTTGGAGGTATTTATAGGTGGAGAATGTAGCTTGGGCTATTTGCGATGTGGTCCGGCCATTTCAGGAAAGCCTGGACATGTGGAATCCATCTATTGGCTTGAATTGCGGCTGGAAGACTAATTCCACTGCTCATAAATAGTATCTTCGAAAGTTGTGGTTGACGTGGCATCCGCGGAGAGGTTTATTAAAAGTAGAGCTTTGTCCGCATATGCTTTGACCGCCTTTGTCTCCTTGGAAGTCGGGATATTAGGTGGACTGGCTCTGTAGAAGGTTTCCACGCTGGCCCAAAATAATCGGTCGACTTACTCCGATAAACTCGGTCGACTAGGAGACCTATTCTTCCGGAGCGAGCCATTTTTTGATTAGTCTGGACGTAGGCCGATGTGCGACTGTTTCGGACCTTGTGCTTGCTGACTCTGGATGCAGCTTACATCTGGTTGCGCGTTTGGGCTTTGGTTTTGGCTCGATGAGATTAGTGCCAAAAAGAGGGCTAACACTTTGCCCCTCAGAATGTATCTTCATCGACAGAGGGAGGTGTATTCTGAAATCTGAACTGAAGCACAAACGCTCGGGCTACTATGGTCGCGCCGGACCATATTAAGGCCAGAAAACCAATGGTCCGATGTTGTATTAAGACCAGAAATCCGACGACCATGCCAGGTCGTATTAAGGCCAGAAAACCGACAACTATCGGGAACCGTATTAAGGCCGAGATGACGATTGCCATAAGAATTGGTTCCTGCAAATACAAAACAAACAATGGGTCGAGCATTTTATTCCACTTGGCTTTAGAGGGTGGCGAGCATAAACCATACTCGGCTTAGTGGCGAGCATAAACCATACTTGGCTTAGGGGCGAGCATAAACCATACTCGGCTTAGAGGCGAGCATAAACCATGCTCGGCTTAATGGCGAGCGTAAACCATGCTCGGCTTAATGGCGAACACTAATCTGGTTCGGCTTAGATAGGGCGAGTATTAACCATACTCGGCTTAGGGAAAGTGTTTCTCATGCTCGACTCATATTAGGTTAATTAGTTTAACGAGCTATGCACACTCGTAGTGTAAAGAAAGAGAGCGTAATCCACACTCGTTTTTAAGAAAATGTGACCTCTCTCACTTGAAGGAGTAGGTGCTTAAAGTAGTGGTGGGCTTTCGCGCTAACCACATAGAACAGGGGGGCGAGCATTAATCATGCTCGGCTTAGAAATTTTACGACAACGATCTACTTTTGCAAAAAGTAAAGTTCATAACTGCTAAGCAACTACTACAAAGAAAAGCTATGGGGACAGCGATTGATTACAGAGCATCAAGGCGTCCTTGTTATTGAAAGAAATACATCGAAAGAAAAGATAAAAAATCTAATTAATGATAATGCCGTGAGTGCTATTCTCAGGGTCCTTTCCATTTCTAGGAGCTCGCGGACCAGCCTGAGGAGCTTGGGAAGAAGGTCGCGGTGGCATGGCCGGGGCGCGATCTTTAACATATTCAATGAGTTCCCCTTTTCTGACTCGTCCTTCGATGAGATCGCGCAGATGTCGGCAATCATTTGTATTATGTCCAGCTACGTTATGGAATATACAATGCTTGCCAGAATCAAGTTCCATCTGGGTCGGTTCTCGTCGAGGTGGTCTTGGAGTGGGGAAGGACTCGCGCATATCGAGATAGATATCGAGTAAAGAAGAGTTGAGCTCGGTGTACCGATCATATTTGTTTCATTTCGAGGTCGGACATTGCGTTCATCCTTTTCCGGGGCCTTTCCTCTTCCTTTATTCTGGCCATTGCCGTTGAGTGGACCCTGTTGCTTGGCTACTAAAACTTCAAGGCTCTCCATCTCAAGGCTGGCATCCTCTTGTCGGAGGAATATTTCGACCTCGAAGTAAAAATCATCTATATCTTTGGGAGGATCCCTGGTTAAGGAGTTCGAGAATTCTGATATCTTCTGGACTCCCGCGATGGCTGCCATCGGCACCATCGATGGCTCGGGCCGATCGACATATGCTACAGCTGCATTGAACCTTTCGAGGAAGGATCTTAGCATCTCTTCAGATCGCTGTTTAATGTTAGATAGAAACATAACACTTTTCGGTCGAGAGATATGCACTCGAAACTGCTCGATGAAGCGGGTGTCCAGAGTATTCCAACTACTGATCGACTCCGTTGTTAGCTGCCGAAACCACATACCGGCTATATCTGTGAGAAAGAGGGGAAAGCACTTAGCCATGAAGCTGGTCGACGCACCAAGTACTTCCATATGTCGCACGTACCGCATAAGATGAATGGTCGGGTCAGTGCGACCGTTGTATGGCTCGATGGTAGGGAACCTAAAGTCCGGAGGGTTTCGAGAATTTCTGATTTCTCTAGTGAAGGGGTTGCGATTGACATTGTCTATGTCTCGCTACGAAGAATTGCCCCGAGTGAAGCGTCGGATGATGGTGGCGAGCTGACTTCCATCTCCGTGGAGTCGTTGCCATGAACTTAGCTCTGCATCCTGAGAGGGTTCTGCACGAGGATCCGGCAAAAGCATGCTTGGAAGGGTGGCCGTTGGCTGGGCTCGACCTCCGAGAGTTGAGTGATGGTGTGAGGGAAGGTGAGATCTGGCGGGTGGTTCTGGGTAGAATGGCCCCTCTAGAACCAAATGAGTCGTGGATCGAGCCATACCCGTAGCAAAGGGTCTAGGCTGATCCAGCATAGCATGTGATGTTCGGAGGCCAGGGTCGCCCCTGCTTGAAGCGAGGTTAGGAGGGTCTACGGTTGCGTTTTCTCCTGCTACGGTGAGGACCGGCATGGTAGGGTGGCTTCCCTCGTTCGAAGGGAAGGCTGTTCCAACTCTTCGTTGAAAAGGAAGAGTGGTTAGACTAGTCTGCGGCAAGATCCCGGGTTGTAATGGGAATGGCGTTGATTCTGAGGTACCCGGCGGTAGCTCGACTGATTCGGTAGGTTGAGATGTTCCAAAGAGTGGAGGCATATTTGCCAGACGACCTAGATCTTGGTCACCTGCCTCCTGAGGTTATGTAGCTGCAGCCGCGCTGGTTGCTGGAAGTGATATTCTCGGCTGGGATCAATCGGTTGGTGGAACCAAACCAGGATGAAATAAAGGTGTAGCCTGATCAGTGGATTGATTCCGTGTAGACCAAAGATCGGTTATTGCCCCAGCTTCGGTCGATGGAGGAATTGATGTTGAAGTGTTCAACCCTGTTTCCAATTGACCGAGAAGGTGATCCATCAACTGCTGTTGTCGTTCGAGGACTTTACCCTACGATGTCATATGGTCTTTGAGTTCGACCATGATTTTATCCATGTCGTCCCGGGTAAGGAACCGAGACATGTCGTCATGAGAGGAAACTTCGTGGCTTGCTTCTGCAGCATCGGCATCGGCTGCATCGGCGTTTGCGGGACGAGAGAATGTTGCATCTTTCTTTCGTTTGTTTGCCATGACCTAAGATAAGCAGGAGCTCGATGGCGATGTCGGTGCGCTCCCCTACCTGGCGCGCCAAAGTGTTGCCGTCAAAAGTTGGTCACTAGTGACGATCAACCCCCAATCGCGTGATCAACACACGAATAAAGATAAAAAACGCAATAAAAAAGTAAAAGAACGGGGAACACACACAAAATTTTTATAGTGGTTTGGCAAAGACAGTGCCTACGTCCACTTTATATATCATTTCTCTTTTTTTATTGCAAATACAATGCTTTTTCTGTTTGGAGAAGACAAAGAAAGTGAAAAGAAAGTGATTATCTTCCTTTCTTCCCTTTGAGAGACTGAGGTTATTGAGAAGAATGGAGATGAAAAGCTTGCATAAGACGTCTGGTTTTTAGAAAATCCAAAGTCTTAACTCCAGAAAAAGGTCTCCAGAAAAGAGGTCCCTTTCTTCTTTAAGCTTGGAGGTATTTATAGGTGGAGAATGTAGCTTGGGCTGTTTGCGATGTGGTCCGGCCATTTCGGGAAAGCCTGGACACGTGGAATCCATCTATTGGCTTGAATTGCGGCTGGAAGACTGATTCCACTGCTCATAAATAGTATCTTCGAAAGTTGTCGTTGACGTGGCATCCGCGGAGAGGTTTATTAAAAGTAGAGCTTTATCCGCATATGCTTTGACCGCCTTTGTCTCCTTGGAAGTCGGGATATTAGGTGGACTGGCTCTGTAGAAGGTTTCCACGCTAGCTCGAAATAATCAGTCGACTTACTCTGATAAACTCGGTCGACTGGGAGACCTATTCTTCTGGAGCGAGCCGTTTTTTGATGAGTCTAGACGTGGGCCGATGTGCGACTGTTTCGGACCCTGTGCTTGCTGACTTTGGATGCGTCTTACATCTGGTTGCGCGTTTGGGCTTTGTTTTTGGCCCGATGAGATTAGTGCCAAAAAGAGGGTTAACAGTATTTTTTAAAATTAATATTTTAATATGGAAACGGTTATTTTGCGAAATGTCTCAGAATTCGTTGAAACCGGCTTCGTCGAATATGAAACGGTGAATTATTGCAAGATTTTAAAATTTGTCATAATCGGACGATCAATGTGATCGTGCAATCTCGATACATCTAATAAAAATTGAGTGAATATTATATGAGAATGTATGAATATACTTATCAAATATAAAAAAAAATAGAAAGAGAAAAAAAGAAGAAAAAACATAAAACACATGAGTAAAATTATTAGTTGAAATAACACGTGCATCCTTTATTTTCAAAACCTGGTAATCCTTCCTCTTCTATTTCTTCATGTCTATAGCAAATAAGAAACAACACAACTTACCTCCTTTTAAAAATGAAAACAAAATTCACATGAAATCAAATAAATACAAAGAGTTGATCTTTGAGCTTGTTAAATGTAAATCTACGTTTGGATGAAGTTTGGTAGTTAGCGTATGCATTTAGGTGCTTAACAGTGGGTTTTATAGAGTCTAAAAAACTAGGATTCGAATTATCATTTAATTCAAGCATCGACTGGCCTATTGAAGTTTGGATTCCTGTTCGTAGGAGAGAGAATAGCAATTTAATAATAAAAATATGGGATTTGGTGCATATTTTTGTTGCATTATCTACAATTGATTGCGATAAGGGTAAATGACGAAAATCGATGGGGAGTGTGACACCCCACGTCCGTTAATGCCACTCGTTAAGAGAATGCATTAAGTTTCGTGAAGCGTTAAAGGTAAATAGAAACAGAAACATTACAAGACAGATATAAAATAGTAGCAGAATTTAAATCTTTATTAGAACAGAAAACATAGTGGTTCAAAACTCAGTTACATCATAAGTTTGAAGTACTGAAACCCCATTACATTAATATAAAGCTTCGGTCTTGTACTTAAAATCATCAGAGTACAGAAATACATAAAAAGCATAATCCCCAAAATATAGCCATATTAGAGAAATCAAGTGGTACATCAAAGCAACTCCAAGCAGAATTGAAGAGAGAATCCAAATCAAGCCCGAGTATTCCTACCCTAAGAACCTGGGGGGAACGGAAGAGAGAGAAGTGGAAACAAAATGGGTCAGATATAAAGTCTGGCGAGTCCAGTTATTTTTAGTATATAAATAAGTAAAAGCATCATGACAGACATATAAACTAGACAGGAGAGATAACAATGTCCTAACTCAGGTATAACAGACTGAGCAAGATAAGGAGAATAAACATAACAGAATAAGTTACACTTCTCTAATACTTTTCTCTGCACCAATACTAGTATAACAGATATATAACAGGATTGCATACTCCATAATTACTTAACAGAAACAAGACGATCCCAACAGAAATATAATGGTAGTTTTAGGTGTACTCTAGTAACGGGTTTTGACCCAAACAGAATTAATTCGTACCTAAACAGAAATAATGGATGTTAACCCAAACAGAAATACAGGTATCCCACAGAAACAGATAGGACTAGGTGTATCCTAATTACCCTTCCCCTATTGATCGGCTCCTTATCCCATAAATACCCCGTGTCGGCCCCATAGTAGGGTGTATTACTTCCTAAAGTGGCAACCTACAGAAGGACACAGACCTATTTACTGGTGCTACAACGGCTTATTTTCCCAGATGAAGGTTGTACTTATGCACGCACATAAGTACATTGGAACGCGCCAGTACACACCTCCTCTCAGATGAACCTCTTATAATTAGTTCAGTAAGCATGCCCTGACCCCAACCTAGTGCGGGGTCCCCCTTTAATTCCAGAATGGGTTACTGACTAATGTGGATCCTACACAATAGATGACACAAGCCAACCCTTACAGATCTTGTGTCCCCAATTAACTAGGATTTTGACAGGTTATGCCTAACAGATATAACAGATTCACAAAACCCCCTACAGATTTACGGGTTAAACTTTACATGTTAACGGGTCCATATAATCCCAACAGATTTAACAGGTTAAGTTTTCTAAATTAACAGGTTCGTATAACCCCCCATAGATTTCACAGGTTTACTTAACTCTACATATTTAACAGGTTTACTTAACCCCATAGATTTAGCAGGTTTACTTAACCCCACAGATTTAACAGGCATACTTAACCCTACATACTTAACAGGTTTACTTAACCCTACAGATTTAACAGGATCATACAATCCTTATGGATTCAAATAGGTTAAGTATTACAACTTCATTTCCATACATGCATTTATGGTCATAATGCGCTAGACCTACCATATTAAGTCTACCAATTGTGGATGCTGGATATGCCGGTCGGTCCGGGCAGACTTCTTCCACAAGTCGGACTTAACCTCGTGTCTTATACCATCACGTCTTTATGCACTTAAACCCCTCACATTAGATTCACCGCTTGTGGTCGCTGGATATGTCGGGTGGGTCCGGGCAGACTTCTACCACAAATGTAACCTAACCTCGTGTCTAAGCGCGGTCACAGTTACTTATTACTGTAAATCTAGGCATTTCCATTATTAACCAATTATACCTATTTCAATATAGGTTTTCATGCCCCTTTCCCAAGTCATGTTCATCATGTACCGCATGCCCCAAATTAGGATATAAATCACTATTTGATTTATGCCCGGATCCATATTCATATTTTCAGTTCAAGTTTGCCCCATATTTAACAGATTAAACAAGCTTTACAGTTTTTTCACAGTTCCATTAACATGTTTCACTTAATCTTAAATTAAGCCTACAGATTTACATGTCCCAAACCACAAGTCATAATTCACCATATAAATCATGCCTTAATTTTTAGTCTGATTTCACATAGTTTGATTCCCCCAGATCCCAATCGTGATTCAAAGTACAAGTTTGCCCCCAAATTACCATTTCCAATCATTCTCAATTTAACCCAATTTCGTTCGTACGCATATTTCAGCGATATCGGCCTAGACTCGAAAGTAGCCTGGCTATAAAAATAAAAAGGGAATGAGAGAGAGAGAAGGACAGAATAGGCATAAAACCAACAGTAACAGAAATGGGCATATGATAGCAGAAATAGGCACATAAGAACATATCTGATAAGCAGAAATAAGCATATAATAACAGATTTGATGAACATGTAATAATAATACTGATTATGCATAGTGTCATAATCATAAATAAGCATAATGAGATCTAATCAGTGAATTAGATATACAAATATAGCAGATTTGATATGATTCCAATAGTCACAGGCTTAGATCTAATTCACAGGCATGTCAAGATTGCATTTTAATTATTTCTATCTAAAAATAACGTAGACTCACAGAGAATAGATCTAAGAGACAGAAGAATAGTTGCAGATGTTGAAGCACGGATCTCTGAATTTGTCTAACTCTTGTTGTGGTAGAAATATAGGCTATTTTAATCTAGGCAGAGGCAGCATCTAGTTCTCCAATGTTTTAGAATGTATAATGCACTGAGAATGGGGTCTTATTTATAGCCTAGGGTTCATGAATCTCGCTCAGAACTGTGTCCAGGTGCAGAAACCGAATTCTGCCCAAATTTGTATGGGGGTCAACTCCCCCTTTGGGTGTCGACCCCCAGAAACGGTCGGCTCCTCTTCTGGGGCTTCTGCTTCGCTGGTTTGAAATTTTTCTTTCTTAATTTGATTTGTTTGTATTTATAATTCTCTTGTGCGTATACAAAATTCTAGGCTTAGTAACTTCTTCATACGGTGTCCAATTTACGCAAACCAAACGTCTATTTGACCAGAATTCCGAGACGAAGGAAATGGCGTAGTCCGTTTCCCTTAATTCTGAATATTACATTAATTATTCTTTAATTTATCATCTTTTAGTGTTGTTAAAATGTGGGGTGTTACATTCTCCTCTACTCAAAGGATTTCGTTCCCGAAATCTCCAAGTTAAGAAGAATGTGTATCCTACCGTCCATCACCCATCTACTCAACCACCAATCATAGGCATCCATTGTCCTTAAATATTTCTAATGCTTATATGAACAAATGCAAAGGTGTGTGTATATGTCCCAATACTAATGCAAAGATCAGGTGGTCTACTGATTCAGTCGACCTCCTTAATGCAATGTGTGTTAGTGCCATGAATCCAACATGTATGCAAATAATCTTATTATAACATGTAAGTTTTATATGCGAGCACAATCATCCGTCCAAATGCAACATCCATATGATGATACACTTAATTTCATCCATTAAAAGAAGAAAAATGAACACACATCCATATGCAGTATGAGGTGATTGAGCCGATCTAGTTTTTAATGTATGTATATGCATCCACGAGCAACTACTAGCAAACACTTGCATCCACTTGCATCCATAAAACATAACATGGCTCAAACACATGTTTGCAACCATGGGATTTCTATCTAAAGGTCGAAGATTCGATCGATAGGATACACACGAATGACAGAAGCAAGTACGAATAAAAGCTTGGAAAAAGAAGTTAAGAACATAGTCCCAAAAAGGAAAGGGTATGAAGCACGATCCTTATCTTCAGTCTCCCAAGTCACATCCTTGTTGTCTTCTCCCTATTGCACTTTTACTAACCTAACATCTATGTTGTGCAGTTTCTTAACCTCCGATCCAAGTATACGGGTAGGAACTCGTCTAATTGTCGCCTCCCATTCTACCTCTACTTCCTTAAGCACGTTAGGCTCAACTACCTCTACTGTATCGTGCAGACACTTCCATAAATAACAAATGAGAAAAACATCGTGAATATCCACACAAACGCAAAGCGAGCTGTACGCCTTAGTTGTGAATACCACCGAAGCACCCCATTCAAATATGCTTCGCTTAATAAACCCTTTCTCAAGCAGCTCTCGTACTTGCTTGCTAAGCTCCCTCCTTTCCCTTGGAGCCATACGGCGCACAGGCAATGCAACTAGCTTTGCATTGTCCACCAAGTATATACGGAAATCAATCTCGCGCCTCGCGGGTAAGCCCTGAACCTCATCAAAAACATCAGGATATTCACAGAATACTAATACCGATCGCATATCATCAATAGATGCATTAAGTGACTCTAGGAAACTCAGCATGACAGACCCCTTAGGGTCACAAGAAATCTCGAGGGTCCTCCCATGGCAAGTCAAAAAGTCTAACGACCCTCCTCTCACAATTTAGAATGGCACCATACATGGCTAGCCAATCCATCCCTAGAATCAGACGGTATCCCATAAAACCATGCGCATATGCGTCACATTCAAACTCGACGCCTAACACAGATATTCTCAAACCCCGAAAAATCATAGAGAGATGAGCCGCACCCCTAATTGGGTTTGAGACAACAACGGGATCCAAAACCATACTAGTACCAAGGTGCAGAGACTCAACTACAGAATCAGATATAAAGAGTGCGAAGTGCCAGAATAAAAAAGAGTTCTAACAGGATGTTCGAAAAGAGAAATGAAACCTTCAACAGGAATTTTCCTACCTCTATCCAGTACATCAGCCACGAGAGCATGTACTTGCCTTCCATAAGATCCTGCTCTTTGTCCCTACCCTTCTTCTTCGTGGACTCCCTAGTATAGTGTCCGACTTCACCATAGTTGAAGCAAGCATTCTTCCTTTTTCTGCAGTCTTTGACCAAATGATCCACGTTCCCACAACCATGACATTTCTTTTTTCCTTGAGCTTTGTCGTGATTTCTACCCTCTTGTTGTTGTTCTTTCTTGGGCCACACCCTCTTGTTTTGTGTTTCCTCAACCTTAGCCTCTTTCTTTTCACCTTTGTCTTCTACATGCATTAAGGCCATATCAACGAGACTTTCAAAACATGCTCCCATCGGAATATGGGACTTAGCTAACCCATGCAGGGGTTCATTCAGTCCTCTAGCAAACTGCAAAGCTTTCTTATGCGGAATGTCTACTAGCTCCAACCCAAACCTCGCCAGTTGATTAAATTTGTTAACATACTCTTTGACAGTCATGCCTCCTCGCTTGAGCGCCAAGAACCTTTCCATTTGCATACTTTTCTTAGCTTGAGAAAGAATCTTCATTTCAAACCGTTGTCTAAAATTATCCCAAGTTTCCACCGGATGCCCTACTTGTGTTACTTCCCACCAGAACAAAGCTTTGTCTTTCAGTAGCCAGGCGGCTAGCTGAATCTTCCTATAATCGTCCACTTCAAAAATTCCAAACAAGTCCTCTGTCTCCTTGAGCCAATTCCTTGCCTCTACGAACGTTTAAGTTCCACGGAATGGCTTTCCTCCCATGGCACAAAAATCTCTGTAGATCTTAGAGAAATTATCTGCTCGTAGAAGAGGAGGAGGAATGCTGAGTGCAGCTGGGGGAGGAACGTCAGATTGACCACCGGTAGGCGCCGTGGCCTCTAGATACTAACGGAACTAGCCTGGTAACGCCCTCAGAAATATTAGGTTCCCCAGACATGCTGAAAAGAAAAGGAAAAGGGATTCAGACAAAGGATCGAAAGATGTAACATATGGCTTTGGGGAATATGTTTTTCAAAACATAATTTTATTTTGAAAATGATTTCTTTTAAAATCTTTTTGAAAATAACTTACAAAATCTTTTATCCAATCTGGTAACCTTCAGCTCTAATACCAAGTGTGACGCCCCACGTCCGTTAATGCCACTCGTTAAGAGAATGCATTAAGTTTCATGAAGCGTTATAGGTAAACAGAAACATTACAAGATAGATATAAAATAACAGCGGAATTTAAATATTTTTTAGAACATAAAAAATAGTGGTTCAAAACCCAGTTACATCATAAGTCTGAAGTACTGAAACCCCATTACATTAATATAAAGCTTCTGTCTTGTACTTAAAATCATCAGAGTACAGAAATACATAAAAAGCATAATCCCCAAAATACAGCCGTATCAGAGAAGACAAGAAATCAAGCGGTACATCAAAGCAGCTCCAAGAAGAATTGAAGAGAGAATCCAAATCAAGCCCGACTATTCCCACCTTAAGAACCTAGGGGGAACGGAAGAGAGAGAAGAGGAAACAAAATCGGTCAGACATAAAGTCAGGCGAGTCCAGTTATTTTTAGCATATAAATAAGTAAAAGCACCATGACAGGCATATAAACTAGATGAGTGAGATAACAACGTCCTAAGACCGGTATAACAGACTGAGCAAGATAAGGAGAATAAACAAAACAGAATAGGTTACGCTTCTCTAATACTTTTCTCTACACCAATACTAGTATAACAGATATGTAACAGGATTGCATACTCCATAATTACTTAACAGAAACAGGATGATCCCAACATAAATATAATGGTAGTTTTAGGTGTACTCTAATAATGGGTTTTAACCCAAACAGAATTAACGAGTACCTAAATAGAAATAACGGGTGTTAACCCAAACAAAAATACAGGTACCCCACAGAAACAGACAGGACTAGATGTACCCTAATTACTACCCTTCCATAATCGATCGGCTCCCTATCCCGTAAATACCCTGTGTCGGCCCCACAGTAAGGTGTATTACTTCCTAAAGTGGCAACCTACAGAAGGACACAGACCTATTTATTGGTGCTACAGCGGCTTATTTTCCCAGATGCAGGTCGTACTCATGCACGAACATGAGTTCATTGGAACACGTCAGTACACACCTCCTCTCAGATGAACCTCTTATAATCAGTTCAGTAAGCGTGCCCTGACCCCTACCTAGTGCGGGGTCCCCCTGTAATACCAGAATGGGTTACTGACTAATATGGGTCCCACACAACAGATGACACAAGCCAACCCTTACAGTTCTTGTGTCCCCAATTAACTAGGATTTTGGTAGGTTATGCGTAACAGATTTACAAGATTCAGATAACCCCCTACAGATTTACGGGTTAAACTTTACAAGTTAACGGGTCCGTATAACCCTAACAGATTTAACATGTTAAGTTTTCTAAATTAATAGGTTCGTATAACCCCCACAGATTTAACAGATTTACTTAACCCCACAAATTTAGCAGGTTTGCTGAACCCCACAGATTTAGCAGGCTTACTTAACCCAAAAGATTTTACAGGCTTACTTAACCCCACATACTTAACAGGTTTACTTAACCCCACAGATTTAACAGGCTCATACAATCCTTATGGATTCAAACAGGTTAAGTATTACAAGTTCATTGCCATACATGCATTTATGGTTATAATGCATCAGACCTCCCACATTAAGTCTACCACTTGTGGATGCTGGATATGTCGGTCGGGTCCGAGCAGGCTTCTTCCACAAGTTGGACTTAACCTCATGTCTTAGAACCATCACGTCTTTATGCA
The DNA here is from genome assembly GCA_030737875.1 of Allium sativum. Classification (NCBI taxonomy): domain Eukaryota; kingdom Viridiplantae; phylum Streptophyta; class Magnoliopsida; order Asparagales; family Amaryllidaceae; genus Allium; species Allium sativum. Next base: position 396,869,994 of record CM060910.1, read on the forward strand.
CTTAGATCCGTCACATTAGATTCACCACTTGTGGTCGTTGGATATGTCGGGCGGGTCTGGGAAAACTTCTACCACAAATGTAACCTAATCTCGTGTCTAAGCGCGGTTACAGTTACTTATTACTGTAAATCTAGGCATTTCCATTATTAACTAATTATACCTGTTTCATTATAGGTTTTCATTCCCCTTTCCCAAGTCATATTCATAATGTATCGCATGCCCCAAATTAGGATATAAATCACTATTTGATTTATGCCTAGATCCATATTCGTATTTCCAATTCAAGTTATGCCCCAAATTTAATAGATTAAACAAGCTTTACAGATTTTTCACAGTTCCATTAACATGTTTCGCTTAATCTTAAATTAAGCCTACAAATTTACATGTCCCAAACCACAAGTCATAATTCACCACGTAAATCATGCCCCATTTTTAGTCCAATTTCACAATATAGTTTTATGCCCCCAGATCCCAATCGTGATTCAAAGTACAAGTTATGCCCCCAAATTACCATTTCCAATCATTCCCAACTTAACCCAATTTCGTTCGTACGCATATTTCAGCAATATCGGCCTAGGCTCGAAAGTAGCCTGGCTATAAAAATAAAAAGGGAATGAGAGAGAGAAGGACTGAATAGGCATAAAACCAGTAGTAACAAAAATGGGCATATGATAGTAGAAATAGGCATATAAGAACAGATCTGATGAACATGTAATAACAGGACTGATTATGCATAGTGTCATGATCTTAAACAGACATAATGAGATCTAATCAGTGAATTAGATATACAAATATAGTAGATCTGATATGATTCCAATAGTCACAAGCTTAATTATTTCTATCTAAAAATAACGTAGACTCACAGAGAATAGATCTAAGAGACAGAAGAATAGTTGTAGATGTTGAAGCATAGATCTCTGAATTTGTCTAACTCTTGTTGTGGTAGAAATATAGGCTATTTCAATCTAGGTAGAGGCAATATCTAGTTCTCCATTGTTCTAGAATGAATAAAACACTGAGAATGGGTCTTATTTATAGCTAGGGTTCACGAATCTTGCTCAGAATTGTGTCCAAGTGCAGAAACTGAATTCTTCCTAGGTTTATAAGGGGCCGACCCCCCCCTTTGGGTGTTGACCCCCCCCTTTGGGTGTCGACCTCGGGGTCGATCCATGGGTCGACCCCAAAGAGCCTGGGTCGACCCATCGGGGTCTCGGGTCGACCCCCCGAAACGTCGGTTCCGCTTCGCTGGTTTGATATTTGTTCTTAATTTGATTTATTTGTATATAAAAATTCTCTTGTGCGTATACAAACTTTTAGGCTTAGTAACTTCTTCATACGGTGTCCGATTTACGCAAACTAGGTGTCTATTTTGACCAGAATTCCGAGACGAACGCAATGGCGTAGTCCGTTTCCCTTAATTCTGAATATTAAATTAATTATTCTTTATTTTATCATCTTTTAGTGTTGTTAAAATACGGGGTGTTACAGCGAGGTGTGCACATGTAGTAATGATGAGGAGACGATGGAGCTTTAAGCAAGGAGTTTGTGGATGAAATCGAGTTGAGGTTTCGTTGAGAGAATAGGGTGCGCTAAGGATTCAAAACTATGGCCATGGCTTGCGTGTGTTTGAAGGGAGAAGAAGAACTTATGCATGGAATAAGGTTAAGTAAGTAATTAATTAGTTTAATATAATTAAGTTTTATAAATTTGATTTCTTGTTAAACTTGTTTCTAACCTGAACGAGGTCGGATTTGAATACCGCTTATCATGTTGGACTCGTATCGACTTGAGCTTTGCAATAGGACTGGATTGGTTGCTTTTTGAGCTAATTGGGATTTATACTAAAATCAAACACCGTTTGATTTTAGTGTAAATCAAGTCGTTGTGACAATAATCCAAAATCAAGGTGAGTACACTCACTTACGACTATCATTCCATCAAGTAAATTAACATACTTAGTATGACACATGAAGTATTAGGATTGATATAGAAATACACAAATGTTGTTTTTTAACTTGTGAACATGCGACACACACATGAATGACATATATGACACAAAAACTGTGTAAGTAATTGTTTGATATATGTTTATTAATGTGTGATATCTAAAATATTATATTCCTTTATTCTTCCACTGCAAGTTCACGTAGATTTAGGAAAAATCACGGTGGGTTGATGTAATGACCCGCATTTTCAGTGGTATAATAATTAATTTATTTAATTATTTAAATAGTGATTCAGAGAATTAAATGGTCGTTAAATTAAATAATGGTGAATATTTAATTAAAATAATAAATTAAATAATATATTTAATTCTGAAATAATCAGAATTGGCTAAAATGGCGATATGGTGTGAACTGGATCATCTGTGATATTTAATTCAACTTGGAATTGAATTTGAATAACGAATATATTATATAAACGACAGTTTGAATGTAGAGTTATAATATAATTAAAATCGAGCTCGAAATGGCGCTGTAGTTCGTAAATTGGCGATTCGAACTTCAACTGAATGTACAGGATTCGTTTTAAGCCGGATTTCTGTGAAACAAGAAACGTGTGGAGCTGGTGGAGTATATCTTTCTAGTAGAAGAGAAAAATCGGGATCTCATCTTGTAGATTTTGATTTATGTCCAAATCAAATTTTAGAAAAGTCGATGTGGAATTCCTTTATAATTTATAAAGGAATTATTTATATTTTAAAAAGGAATTTCATTTTTAAATCGAATATCGATTTAATCCAGATTTGAAATATCAAGTATAAATCCCAGTAGAGCTGTATGGTATTCCACTGTGAGTATATACGATATTATAAATTTATTTGTATTTAATTTAATTATATTTAAATATATTTATATATTTAAACGGGTCATTCAGAGCTTTAAAAACAGCCACTTTTGCAAACGAAGTCGGAATTCGACGAAACAAATTTTGTTGGATCCGCAATATTAAATTATTGCTAGATTTCAATTTCCGTGATTTTTGAAGTCAGTATGTGGCCGTACGGATTTTTAAAGTAAAAAATAGTCGATAAATTGACCTTTAAAAATACGCTGTGTGAGCATACGAAGTCGGAATTCGACGAAACCAGTTTCGTTGGGACCGTAATGTCGAACTCTAGCTACATGTCCAGTTTCGTCATTTTTGGGTATCATGTGTGACCACATGAATTTTTAGAAGTCGGAAACAAATAAGAAAAGGAGATTAAATAAAAATATCTTACTTTAGTGGACTAACCAAGGACACACAACCATCGTTCCAGCCACACATGAGGTTTGGTTCTCGATATAAAAACTCTTTGGAGCTGCCGAGTTCATTTTGACTGTAAACATAATTTTAGATCCTTGTAAAAATCAAAAGAAATCAAAATAAAACTCTATAAATCATGGATCATGCATATTATAGATCCTTAGGTGTTTAGCTTCATTTCTATATGTGTATTGAGGGGTTCGACGTCTTCCTCGCGTCTCTGAAAATGGACACAGTAAATTAGGGTTGCCAATCGATTTGTGTAGGAGTGTTGATTCGAGTTTTTGAGGTCATATTGGTAATCACGGCATCGAATCGAGTCTGGGTTGGATTTGTGGGATTTTTGCAAGTTAAAAGATGTCGTTCGACACCCTGTAGCCGCGCTCGGTTGTTCTTGAAACAAAATATCATTGGGGATGGCGAGTTCTTTGAAATCGGTATGGAAAGGGAGTGTGTTGAAAGAGAAAAGGAATGGTGAAGACGGCTGTTGATTTCATTGAGAGGTAGAGGAGATTGGATCGAAGAAGCAATTGGGGATGGCCACTCTAAAGCATCGGGTATCTTCATTTGGGAAGAAGTAAAGGTGCGGTGTTGGGCTTTAAGGGGAGCTGTTGGGCCATAAGGATTTGGTAAAGCCCAAAATGGGTATTTACTTAAGATTTAATTTATTCAAAGTTTTTACGTTAACTTGTCAGTTTAATAATCCACTCATACGATATCAGATTGACGAACCATAAGTTGCGTTGGGATCGTATGGACGAACACTACCCAATGGGACTGACTGGGAGCGGATTGGTGCTTGTTTGAATTTACGACAAAATAAATTGTTTGATTCAAATCAAACAAACATTTTATCTTTCTTTAATGATGAACTGCCAAAGTGAGTAAATCTCACCAACTCTGAACAGTTATATTTTTATAACGTATTTTTAGAACTATTAATCATTTGTTGATTTGATGTGTGTTGACTGTTTGATTGAACTGCTAGTCAGTTGGTTGAAATATATATATATATATATATATATATATATATATATATATATAAACCGTTAAATCTATATGTGTTGATTCTGTTAAACGGAATATATCATATTGAACTGATAGTGATGTTGATTATATTGTGTAACATCTGTGGATGCAGGGAGACAGGTTGGAGGGGTCCAACTGGACTCCTCAATATTTAAAATACTGTTCTGTTCATATATTGAAATATGTGATGTGATATATAATCTGTTATCGATTATATGTGTTTGAACGATATTTATCATTGTTATATGGTATGTTAAATACCATAAGAAATCCCAGAATGTAGAAAGGAGATTTTCAAAGTATATATTGGAAATAATTTATTTATATAAAATCACTGGATTTTATATATAAAAGGAAAAAAGGATTTTTTACAAGGAAATAATTATAAAATCAAAAGAGGTAAAAGAATATATTTGTGAATCAAATATAAAGGAAAATATTTGTGAGTCAAATATAAGGGAATTTTTTTGTGAAAACAAGTATAACTGAATTGGAATTTATTTGTAAAACAAATAGAAAGAGGATTATTTGTAAACCATTTACAAATAGAATTTAAAAGGGGATACTTGTAAAACCTTTACAAATAGATTTAATGGAAATATTTATTTAGAGAAAATAAATAAAAGTCAAGGGAATATTTATTTAGGGAATAAATGAAATTAAAAAGGGATATTTATTTAGGGAATAAATGAAATGAAAAAGGATATTTATTTGGAAAATAAATAAGATTATTATAAAAAGGAAATTATTTATAACGGAATAGGATGTTATAAAAAGGAACACGTTATTAAAGGAACATCTATAAAGTGAAGAACTATTAATAAAAGTAAATCTTTATAAATAGATAAAACGTTGTAAAAAGGAAAATCTTTATAAATCAGGATTTGATTTTTGAGATTAGATAATCGAGTTAAGTTATCAGGATTTGATTATCGAGTTAATCAAATTGAGTTAAGTTATCGAGTTAATAAAATTGAGTAAGTTATCGAGTTAATCAAATTGAGTTAAGTAATCGAGTTAATAAAATTGAGTTAAGTTATCGAGTTAATCAAATTGAGTTAAGTTATCGAGTTAATCAAATTGAGTTAAGTTACCAAGTTAATCGAGTTGAGTTAAAGTGAGTTAATCGAGTTGAGTTAAACCGGGTTAGCCAAGTCGAGTTAATCAGTTAGGGTTAACCAATTAGGTTAAACCGTAGAGTTAAACCAGTTAGAGTTAATCGATAGAGTTAAATCGAACTAGAGTTATTAAATAGAGTTAAATCGAATTTAGTTATTTGAAGAAGTGAATCAAATCAGAAATATTCGAAGTGAGATAATCGAATAGTAGATATTCGAAGTGAGATAATCGAATCAGAAATATTCGAAGTGAGATAATCGAATAGTAGATATTCGAACTGAGATAATCGAATCAGGGATATTCAAAGTGAGATAATCGAATCAGAAATATTAGAACTGAGTTGATCGAATCTAGTTATTCGACAGGAGTTAAATCGAATAAGATTTATTCGAAGAAAGAGATTTTCGAATATAAGTATTCGAAAGTAAGCAAATCGAATATAAGTTATTCGAATAATTTATTCGAATAAGAGTTAATCCAGTAAGAGTTATTAGGTTGGAGTTATTCAAATAAGAGTTATAGATTAGAGTTAACCGAATAGGAGTAAATAAATTAGTTGTCGTTATATTATTCGAGTTAGGAAATAAAAGTCATATTAAAGATAATATATTTCGGATGTAGGAGATTATAACACCATTGTTATAATCACGTAAACTTGTAAAAGAAGGGGGTTCGTAAATAGAATCCGAGGGTTCGTAAGGAAGTGTTAAAGGGTTAAAAGATGAACTTACCCTATTTCGAGATTTGAAATATTGTTTAGTTAAGGTCTGAGAGGTAGTTATACCCCAACTTGATTGACTTCGTTTTTAATTTAGAAATGGTTAAGGTTCGAGAGTGAAAGTGGTTAAGTGAATTTAGTAATTTAGTATAGTGGTTTGAGTCGTCATCGCAATATAGTTTTAAACATCTGTTTAAAATCCCAAATAAGAAGTTTTGGAAATGTTTTCCAAACGAGAAACAGAAATGTTTTCTGATAATAGAAAATAAGAATTTAGAATATATGGAAACATGAGATAAATAAATTAATGAAATAAAGAGATAAATGTTGAATGATGATTGATCGGTATAATTTCCTCCTGGAAATAATATCGTTGTTTGCACACCTGTTTTTCTTTGATAGTTAACTCACCGACTGTCGAAGTTTTTGACCATTTTAACGTTGTTAATATGGAGAGACCGGTTGGATTATTATCTAAAGAACCACTCTGTATTGGCATAAGCGTTGCGAATCATATATGCCAAAGATAATTGAAGACGGAGTAAAGTGCAAGGGCTATTGTATAAGTCTTAGATAACAGTGCCTAAGATGGATGTACTGAATAGTGCCTTCGGTTCATTCTGTTCCTGAATGACTTGTATGGATGAATGTCTGACAGGGTATTTCCAGAAAGGTCACGTACATTGATTTCTTCAACCGTACCAAGAGTGGAAGCGGAGAAGGAAACTTCTTTAGCTAACACGTAATGTACTGTTGTAGATGTCAATTAGTGATTTTCGATGGATCTGACAATGTGGCTTTCGAAGTGAATCTGATGTGATGATAAAGCGTAACCTCAAGCCTCACATCCGGTAAATGACAGAAATCGGGCAGGTAGCATGGCTATGTAGGTCGCACCTATTAGGGTGTATAATCACCTGATCTAGAGTTTCATTTACTTCTAAAAATCTATTGTTGATGTTGTCCCATTCGGGAAACGGTTGTTGATCCCAACCGTTGGTGATATACGTTCGATACACTCAAGCGAAATGAGTAGTCGGTCATGTGTGGCCGGGTTGCAAGATTTTCTTATTGAACCCAGTGTATTCCTCTCTAGAGTCATGTGTGGCCGGGTTGCAAGATGTTCTTGTTGAACCCAGTGTATTCCTCTCTAGAGGTACACTAGCGAAAGGTGGTTCCATACCTTGTCATAGTTGGAAATCCATTACCCAATATGTGCTTGCGGTTTTGATTGTATACTATATATGTAGAACGTAAGATGAAAGCGTTTCTGGTAGATAATTATTATATTGTGGTTGATAGACATTATTATAATATCAAAAGGTTTTTGATATAAAGATATTTTGGATTCTCATAAGGGAAAAACCCGTTCCGTTATACGGCATGGTCTTATGAGATATCATTTACCTGCTTGAACTGTTTTAAACTGTTTTACTCACACCAGTCCCATGACTGACCCGGAGTTTATTTTGTTTTGTTTCCATAAACTCTTGGGTGCCCAATTTTGTACGGGCAGTCAAGTAGTAAGGATTTACAGATACTTGAAGAGCTGGAGCAGGAGGCTTAAGGATCATATAGCTATTGTTTATTTCCGCTGTGTTGTAAGTGCTGTACTTTGAAAATGATGTATATTCAAGTACAGATTTATATTTCAAAGTTATGTTATATATATTATATGTTATTCGTTCCGCTGTGAGGTTCGTGTTACTCTGATGTTGTGTTCTTCTTCTTCTTCTATTCTAAGTTTCTATCTTCTCTTTCCTCACCCTCTAATTTCTTTCATTAATGACCGGTATTTTCGACCCTTGGATGTTCGATATGTGTTGTATATCAGATAACCAAGGTCGCCAAAAAAATGGGTCATTACAGTTGAAATGATACATAACCGAACGATTGTATGGATTTCAGGAATTGAAACTAAAATCTATTTTAGAAAAATTAAATTAAGATTTTATTAAAACTTAGACTTCGATAAGAATAAATATTTAAATTAAAATTAAAAGTTATAAAAATTTGGTTTATAAGATTTTTTTTTGAAAATGGGTAAACTGCCTCATTAAAAACCTAAACTAATGCTCAGTGTAAGCATTAGCCAGGAAAAAGAGTGCAGCGTTTTATTGACAGCGAATAAATAAAAATATTGTACAAGAATCCAAGTACAAAGGTCATTTAAACAAAAGATCAACAAAGCCCATCCCAAATTCATACATTAAGCAAAAACACAAAAACGAAGAGTCAGCACAACAGTTCAATCTTGAAGTTGCAAACCCATAAACCCGCTCCACATCAGCAAAGAAGCAAACATAACAGACGAGTTTAATTAATCTCACTTGAAACTCTACTTTCCCAAAATAGAAGAAAGAGAAACCCTAGAGCTGGGCCGCCAAGAAATTGAGCAGAAAAAGATATGCGCTACCCTTCGTTGTAGAGCTCAATACCCCACTTTTGCAAAATCCTCATGTCTGTAAGCTGGTGGATGCGTCCTTTAGACTTGCGAAGAAGGTAAGAAATATCCAAATTAATACACTCCCATTGTTGAAACTTATCTCTGCGCTGATTACTGTGGAATCTTTCGTTTCTCTCCTTCCAGATATGATATACAGTAGTAACTATACTACAGAAGGCGATGTCTTGGATGAAACCTTTATGTTGAAACGCCGCTTTGAGAAGGAGCATCTCGTTCTCCAACAATAACGGTTCCGCAGATAAGTGATCCTTGTCCTCTAAATATTCATTGCATAACACACACTAAGGATTAACCTCATACACCCACGAACTCATCTTGTATGTAGTACTTAAACGGCTAAGCATAGCTTTATATGTACATAAAGACATTTTAGGATTATTTATGTAGTGCCACGTCACCTTGCACCAATCAAGTTCTGGTAAATGTTCTCTGGTAATGTCCCACGCTGAATAAAAGTAGAAGCCATTTGGTTTATCATTCCAACTCCAAAAATCTTTGTCGTAAGAATGATGAATCTTGACCGATCTAATCTTGTCTGACACCAATCTAGTAGCTAGCTGATTATTAGTGTTGAACATGCCATTGTGAATGATACTACTTACCAGTAAATCTTCACCTCCACAAATACTAAGATAATCCCATCCTTGTAAATTACCTAGGATATCGCTGTTTATCCAAGGATCGTACCATAGCTTAGAATCAGCCCCATAAACAATACATCTATAAATGATTGAAGCCCCAATTTTCTATGTTTTAAAATTGATTTCCACGTACAAGAGCTATTAGGATCGCATTTCATAACCCAAAAAAAACCGTCAGCACAATATCTACTCGTCATCCATTTTTTCCACAAGCTTTCCCTATTTACAAAATGCCATAACAATTTAAGGGCCGCAGCTGTCTTAATGTCTTTAAAATTCTGCAAACCAACACCTCCTTCAGATTTAGGTGTGCATAAAGTATCCCACGCAATTTTATGAGATTTCCCAGCCCAGATGAAGTTAGCACACAAACTGTTAATCTTCCCAATGGTAGCTGCCGGTAATTGGTATGTCAAAATCCAATACAAAACCATAGGCGTAATGACAGACCGAATAAGTTCCACTCTTCCTGCCATTGATAAAAGCCTGCAATCCCAGCTATCCATTTTTTTCTAATATTATCAAAAAGTTGACCACAATCAGCAAAATTCAAGTAGTTTGTAGATAACGGGATCCCCAAGTATTTAATTGGTAATCTTCCTTCGTTCATGTCTAGCAACTGTAGAACTTGCGCTTTATTACCAACCCCTTTACTGAAAAAGACCTTAGACTTGACACTGTTCAGTTTAAGCCCTGCCACTTCCCTCAAATCCTCTAAAATCTTTTTAGTTTCTTTAACACATTTAATTTTGGCCTTATAAAAAATCATGAGATCATCTGCATGAATTAAATGTGTAATTAAAGGATCATTCTTGTAAATAGGCTCCACATATTTCATTCTTTCAGCCTTAGACATAAGAATGGAAAAGTATTCCATAGCAATACAAAAGAGATAAGGTGATAGCGGACCCCCTGTCATAAACCTCTATTACTCATAATAAAACCTTTCAAACTCCCATGAATTAAGATGGAGAAAGTAGGTGTTGAAATGCAAGATCTAGTATTCTGAACTATGATTCTAGGGAAACCCATCATAACTAACATATGACAGATAAACTCCTTGTTAATCATATCATACGCTTTTTGAAGATCAATCTTAATACATAGTCTGCTACTTCCTTTTCGATTAAAAAGTCTTATATGTTCATGAGCCAAAAGAATGTTTTCAGCTATGTATCTACCCAGGATGAAGGCCGTCTGATTTTCCGAAATGAGATGTTTTAGAAAAGGTTTTATTCTATTGCAAATCACTTTGGAAATGATTTTATATAGCACATTACAGCATGATATAGGCCTGAAATTAGTGATACTAGAAGGTTTGTCCATTTTGGGAATGAGAGTAATAAAAGTATGATTTAAACCTTTTGTCAATTTTCCGGTTCTGAAAACCGTTTGGATCATATCTAGCATTATATCACAAATATTAACCCAATGAATTTTGAAAAACTTTGCAGAGAACCCATCAAGTCCAAGGCTTTTATCGTCTGGGATGGAAAAGACGGCCTTGTAGACTTCCTCCATACTAACACTTGAAGACAGGTGATTCTGCCCTCTTTCATTAATAATGGTTTTACAATTTATATGCTGAAAAGAATTATGACCTGAAGCATTAGACATAAACATACCTGAAAAGTACTTTATGGACTCATTTTCCAAGTAGTCATCATTGTGTTTAATTTCCCCGTTTTCCATAAACACTTTACCAAAATTATTGATGTGCTTCCTAAGAGACATCTTAGCATGAAATTTTTTAATACACGAGTCCCCTTCTGTAAGCCAGGAGATTTTAGATTTTTGACGGTTGTTAATGCATTGAATGATGCTTTGCTCCTTCCACCCATTATAAGCTGCTTTAAGGCTGTCAAAAATACTGTGATCGATAGGAGAATCATCCAACTCTTTCAAGATATCCCTGTAATTCTCTTCCATTTGCTTTAGAGTATCATTATCTTTAATTCTTTGACTGTTCCATCTTTTCATAAGGATTTTGCATTCTTTCAAGAAAATTTGGAATTTGTGCAGTTTTTTACCTTCCCAGAAACAAAAACATAGTTTTTCGAAGGTAGCAATAAAACAATCCCAATAACCTTCATTCAAGTACCAAGAATTTATATACCTGAATGGAATGTTCTTAATAACTCTATTTTCCATCCTGAAATTTATACAAATTGGTATGTGATCGCTCATAGGATTAGCATATCCATAAACATATATGCCCGGGATCGCTTCCAACAAACTGCAATTGCAAAAAACCTTATCTATTCTAGTCGCGACACCTTTTTTCCTCCAGGTAAATTTAAATCCCGTGATGTTAAGTTCCTGAAGACCAGAGCTAGTAATGCACTCTATAAGACCCGACATGTATCTAAAAGGCACAGCAGTGCCTCCCTTTTTGTCACTAAGGGAAGTAATATTATTAAAATCCCCCAAAACTATCCACGGCCCATTCACCTGTCTAGCTTCCTTAGAAATATTGGTCCAAAGTTTTTACCTGTCTAGTAAGAAATTACTAGCGTAGATAAAAGTCATTCTACATTTGAAACACCCTGCATTTTCAGCTGAAATGGACATATGTTGATAAGATTTAAAAACTACCTGAATCGACCACACATTAGAGTCCCACAAAATAATTATTCTGCCCTTGCTACCGCAGTCGTTGTTGTCCACACATGACCAATTTGATTGCAAAAAGGTTCTCAGCGTATTAATTTTAACATCAGATAGTTTGTTTTCTAACAGGCCAATCAACGACGGCCTGAATTTGTTAAGGAACTTGACCACTTCGGACATTTTGTGCAGAGCGTTCAACCACCTAACATTCCATGCCACAATATTCATTTTATTTTGCTTTGGCTCTTTGTCGTTACTTTAGGAGGAGCAAAAGAGTTTGAGCCATTACCTTTTTTATTAATAATACTGTATAGAGCATCCATTTCCTTATGAAAATTATTGTTGCTCTCTACAAATGCAGATACATCAATATCTTTCTCAGGGGGATCTGGTTGATTATCGGGGACTGTAAGATGATTAGCCAAGTCATCGTCTTCAAATTCCGCCCAATTATCCACCTGCCCTTCCTCAGTATCCTCAGAGCTCGTGTTAGATGCAGTCTCATCGGTCTCCGCCAGATTCACACATTCACCAGAAGTATTGTTCTATATAATTGCAGTGTTTACAAACTCACCTTATTTTTGTACTAACTTTTCAAACCTATTTTGTATTATCGGTACGTTTATCTCTTGTTTATTAGCCTCTTCTTGTACATCATTAATGCATCCTGCGTCTGTATTGATAGCACTGTTATGATTAGTAATACCATTGGGTATGGTAAAATTATTTTGCCCTGCATCTGAAACAACTTCATGGGATACATCAATAGTGTTATCTCGCATGCATGTCAATTATGAATTATGTTCAGTTGTATAATTTTCTTCCATATTATCTCTAACTGAATTATCCAGATCCCTTTGACCAGTCACTTCCGCATTAACGTATGAATCTCCATTCCGGGTTGTCGTTCTCGGAACCCAATATGTTAACTTATAAACTAAATTTAAATAACTTAATAAAATAAAGTAAGTTAATAAGAATTGAATGTATACATATAAATATATATTTTCTAGAATATAACTATGGATTTTCAAACACTTCGATTTTGAAGATAAGTTGAGATTGAATTGCAACTCAATGTATGTAAATGAAAATGATGATAATAAGAACATGTAAGAAATTACTTAAGGTGTGGTTTGAATGCTGATTTCAAACAAAATTAATATAAGTCAATATTTTATAAAATAAATAATTTTGAAAAAATAATTCAACGTTAACTTTATATAAATTTACTTTTAAAATCCTAATTTCACATAGAGATTTTATTTTATTAATTTAATATAATATCAAAATTCCATAACAATATATAATAAAAATATAATAATTAAGTTATGTTAAAGGTTTCGTTAAGATCATTGTCAAATTTATTAAGATATGACATATATAAACTGATTTAAAATGGAACATGATAATTTGACCAATGAAGTTAAAATATATCTCTATGGATTGAATGGCTTTAAGTAAAGTCAATTTCAATTGATATTTCGATTTAACAATGTGAATAAACTAGTTGGATATGAATTCAACATTATAAAACGTATTAAGCCATGATAATTTGGAATATATGATTTGTTTTAAGGTAAACTCAATAGTTGGACTTGGTTAAACCAAAAAATTGGTATTTTTTAAGTCAAAGGAACGTAAAATAATTTTTGACGATTAATACTTTGAGTTAGGGTTCATGGTTGTAATAAAATGTATTGAGTTTGAAAAAGTGAATATAGCGATATGATATAGACATTAAATAAATAAATGTGAGATGAATTTATTTATGAGGAAATTAGTTTAAAGGAAAAACATTAAAATAATTTTTAAATCAAGGACGCGACTTTTATAAGTTATAAAGAAAGACAATTGCGGGATTTCGTCTTCATGCAACTCTGACATCATCTTTCTTTAGCCATTTTTTCCCCTAGCCGCCATTTGAAGTCACCCTAATCTGAAGCGGGCGTCGTCTAAGGCCATCATCGTCGTTCGAAATCAACCGAAACCAACCGTCGTCATTTTTGAAGCAGATGTCTAAAGTAATCAAATCGTCTGAAATAATCATTGTCCAAAGCCATCGTTGTTTATGTCACTCGTTTTTCGGTGTTCAAATCCAAATGGATCTTCTGTTGTCGACCCAGAATCTATTGCTAATTTCTCCAAATTCGACAAAGCATAATTTGAAACACGGTAGATTTTTTAATATGCTAAATGATAGATTAATATATCATTTATACTCCAAAACTGTAATACCATAATATGAATATGTAAAATGATAGTTGAATATAGCATTGGTATGTTTCAGTTAAACAAAGATGAAAAAAATACATAATTATACTTGAATTTTGCATCAGTGTATTTAAAGTGAACTAACATAAAATATGATGTATGTAATGATATAAGTATTCCTAAAGATAACTACCATGAATAAAATATTCAAAATGATAATAGTATATAGCATATTTTTAATGTAACAATTTGATTGCAAAATACTTGAATTTTTCGTAAGTATATTTGAAGTGAATTTGCATGAATAGAATATTCAAAATGACATAAATATTCTGAAAGATAACTAACATGAATAAAACATGCAAAATGATAACTGCATATATCATTTGATTGTTTTAATGTAACATTTTAAATACAATGTCGACTAGCATATTTAAAATACACAAAATAATAGTTTAACATAGCATTTGAGTTATGAAGTCCACTATCATGCTTAAAATATGAAAAAGATAGGTTAATGTAGCATTTTTGTTATAAAGTTCGATAACATGATTATAATACGCAAAATAATATTTAAACTAGCATTTAATAACAAAGTCCGCTAGCATATTTAAAGTATATACAAAATGATAGTTTAGCATAGCATATGAGTTATCAAATCCATTATCATGTTTAAAATATGCAAAATGCATGATAGTTTAATATAGCAGTTAGTTATAAAGCTCACTATAATGATTGAGTAGTGTTTAATATAGCATATTTTATGTATACAAAATGATAGTTTGACATAGCATTTAAATTAAAAAGTCCATCGTTGTGTTTAAAATATTCAAAATGAAATTTTTAATATAGCATTTTAGTTATGGATTTCGATAACAAGATTATAATGTGCAAAATAAAATTTAATATATTATTGTAAGTACGAAGTCCAGTTAGCATATTTTATGTATGCAAAATGACAGTTTAACATAAAATTTAAATTATAATGTCCACTAGTGTGCATAAAATACTCAAATGAAAGGTTAATACAGCATTTTAGTTATGAAGTTTGATGTAACGTCCCAGAAATTCTGAACCAGTTTAAAATTTTTATTTTGGCAATTTTAATGAATTTTGGATATTTAAAATAGATTATTTTAAATAATATCGACGAAAAATTTATTTTGAATAGAATTAGAACATATATATTTATATAGATCGTCGTTAGAATATAAATATTTATTTTAAATTATAAAAGGAATTGAAAATGGCGTTGTAGTTCGATAATTCGATTTCAAATTTCAAATGAATGTGCTGGATTCAAAATAAACCGGAATTTAACGAAACCAAAAATAATAGAATCTAATTGAGAATATCTTTCCAACGAATCCGAAAAATCAAAATTTCATAGCGGGAATCAAAAGTTATGCCCAAATGAAAATTCAGAATAGTCGCTATGGAATACTGGCCCTTAAAAATGGAAATTTTGCAAACGACCTCGGTTTTCGATGAAACCACTTTTGTTGGATCCGCGATGTCAAGTTATTTCTAGGTTTCAAAATTCGTAATTTTTCGAATCAATATGTGAGTGTGGCAAAGGAAAACGTGTTTGACCAGTTTCAGTTGATTTTAATCGACCTGAAAATGGCCATTTTTCAAATGGTCTCAGAATTCGATGAAATTAGTTTTGTTAGGACCGTATCGTCAATACGAAGCTAGAAAATATTTTTCTGGAATTTTTCGAGTTCGTATGTGACCCCAGTAAATTGAATTGTACGTTTAAATTTCAATATAATGATTTAAATGTAAATTTGACGAAAACTGATCGAAACGATCGAATCAGCTTACGATACATATCCCATTGTGTTCGGAATGGGGGTAATTAGCTATGGACGACAGGCGGTGGTTCTCGTTTAGAGGTCGAAATTAAAAGGTACTTTTTGAAGTTAAATAATTAAATAATAAATTTAAAAAAAAACTTCTCTCTATACTCTCAGGCCCCTCGCCCCGTATACCTTTCTCCCCCAATTCAGTGTTTCATTCGAGAAAAAAAATACAAAAGTCGTCGCCCCCTCGATCTCGTGCGTCGCCGCCTCTGGCGAGGCTTCCCCAGGCCGCCGACTCTCCTCCAGAAACTCCGATCCTCCCTCCATCAGCTCGCCCCATCGACTCCCTCCCCTCGCGCGACAGCTCCTCCGCGATGGCCCAGTACCCCGTGCCTCTCCCTTCTCGCTCCTGGCTTCTCCCCTCCCTTCAATCTCTCCCCGCCTTCCTTCTCTCCCCTCTCTCCCTTGCCTCCCGTACCTCCTCTACCGCCGCATCCCCCCTCTTCCTCCTCCCCCTGCCCTCATCCTCGACTGCGACGGCGCGAGCCTCGCACCCCTCCCCTTCAGCTCCTCCGATGCACTGACGAACCCCTCCTCCCTGATTTTCAACTATAAGTTTTTTTTATTTCTTTATTTCCTATTTCAAAATAAAATTAGGATTTTTATGTGTATAATTTCAAAGTAAAAATAGGATTTTTATGAGTAGGATTTCAAGGTAAAGTTCTGATTTTTAAAACGTAGAAAGATTTGATTTTTTACACAAAGAAAGATTGAATTTTTATAAAAAGAAAGACAAGTTTTCTAAAGTGATAATAAAAAATTTAAAGTGATAAAGGTAAAAATTTTAATGTGATAAATGTAAGATCTTTAAAGTGATGGAGGAAAGATATGATTTTTATATTATAGAAATAATAAAAATATGATTTTTATAATATATAGATAATAAAATTTTGATCTTTATATATGTAGTAGAGATATAAAAATTCGATTTTTATATATTAAGTGGCGATGTAAAAGTTGGATTTTTATTATAAAGTTAGTGAAATAAAAATATGATTTTTATTGTTTGAAAGGCGATGTAAAAATTGAAACACCCCACCTCCGTTAGGGTCACTCTCAAAGGGAATGCCCTAATTTTGGTGGAGGTTTATAAGTATAAGTCACAGATATACAAGATAGATATAAAAACACATATTTGTAAACAGCGGAAAAGTGGTAACTTTTATTTCATAAAAGCAAATACGTGCTACAACAACATCACCATAATTGTCTTACATCCTTTCCAAAAACATAACATAACTCCTTCATAATCTGTCTTGATTACATTATTTAAAGAAGCATAAATAAAACATAGATAAACTGCAAAAGCCCCATAGTGGTTGTCCAAAGCCATAGTTCAAAACGAAAGGGTCCAAGCAATACATTTTTCCTCTTCAAGCTGGATATGATATGAAGGCTGGTCAAACTGCAGTGTTCCCTCCCTGTGGACCTGGGGGGGGGAAACGGAAGAAAAGAAGACGAAAGAAAAGTTGAGTCAGACATAAAGCCTGAGTAAGTCTAGTAATATTCTGTCTATGAATAAAGAACTGGGTATGATAAGTATAAACAAGAAGTGGGAAAGCACTATAAACTTAGTTAAGTTATCTAGGATCGAATATACTATCGTACCCCATGTTAATCTCTGAACCCATATAAACTAGTTCCCAACAGGCACCCCATAATCAGGGTGAAGTGATCCATTTTACGATGATCGGCTCCTACTCGCATAGTTACATGTGTCTTACGGCCCCCGATGTTGTAGTTACCTATGCTGGTCCCACCATGGGGTGTATCAAGTCCCATGGCGGCGGCCCGACACAACCCTAGAATGCACAGGTATGCTACTGGTGCCCAGTGCCTTATTTTTCTGCGCCGGAGTGTGTGCACGCCCGCACCCCGTTAGAACCTACACTGCTACACCACCGCCGTCGATTTGACCTCTTACAATCAGCCCAGTAATCGTGCCCAACCCTGCCTAGTTTCAGGGTATCCTGATACACCTTCTAGGGTTACTGCTGAAAAGGGTCCCCCGTTACTAGGTTTTCTATCTCTAGCCAACATGCTAAGTTGGTTAAGTGTTTTCTAACCTAACCCTCACCAGTCTGTTTAGTTTAGCATGTTCCATTTTGATTAAGTCTTTAGTTCACTTAATCCTAACAATCCTGACTCAGCCTTAATTGTCTTATTAAAGCCTTGACCTCTCACATTAGACAGGTATTGTTGTGGCTGCCTGTTGCCGGTTGGTTCCGGGCAGTCTTACGCCACAACTCAGTCTAACCTCGGGTTCTTATTGGGCTCCATGTTTAACCTCCCACATTGGATAGGTATTGTTGTGACTACTGGACAGCCGGGCGGTTCCGGGCAGGTTTACATCACAACTCAATCCAACCTCGGGTTAAACACATCGTATGTTCTACATTTACATATTTTGTCTTTCTTCTTTATTTTCTTATATGTAAATATTTGCGGCCCATTATTAAGTTAATGGTGTAAAGGTTACACCAATCATGGGCCCAACCCATACTTGAATTTGGGCCCTTATACTTTATATTTTCATTTATTAATAAATTTAACCCGACGTTATTTTCCCCCGTTTAACACGTCCGTTTATTATATATATATGTTGGGCTTAGCCTTTTTAAGCCCAACTTAGCCATGCGAAAAGGGGAGGCTTAAAGCGTGATTACATACACAAAAAGGGGAATGTGAACGCATGAACTTGCAATATGACGTTGGAAATACAAAATAGAAACTGGTGTACTTGCATAGTAGTGACATATACTTTGGTCATAAAGCATAAGTGACATGAATCAAACCATGTAAACTTGTAGTTAAGTTAAGAATATCACTATTGACACACATAGGCTTAACTACAACATAAACCCATATTTTATTTAGGCATAATATCAAACATAAGCAAATCATGTTCATAAGATTACTACATGTTTACAAAGGTGCTTACTTTAGTTACTAACACAAAAGTATAGTTCAACTTAATCATGATTTTAAATCTATTCACATAACCATGGCATAAATATTTCTAACATGAAATCATGATTTTTACTTTAGTCATGCAAACTGGCAAAAGGGATTTTTGAATCTAACCTAGCTATGTACCACATATGTCATCATATAATTCTTGTTAACAATATGGATTTCAATTACGCAAAATATCAATCATAGCCTAGTCATATTCATAAGTTTGCAAATAGATTTTCTAGTACAAAAGCATGGCTTAATACATAGATCATGGTGCCGAAATTTCAACATAGTTTCATATGAACTATAACAACCCAAAATTTGTTCCAATTACGTACAAAATGATTTATGTACACAAAAATATACATCATGATGGCATAGTAGCAAAACCCCAAACTTGCATGAGTTTCAATTAAACAACTACATACATGTAGCTTCAACATGGATTACATAATTTGCGAATATTCCAAACGTATACTTGCATAAAACTACCGCATGTAGTTTTTTATAATGAATAACATAATTTGAGAATATCCAAACGTATACAATATTCCAAATCGATAAGATTCATAGTAACGCACAATTATGAATTACTTTATCACCACAAATCGAGTATACAAACCAACACAGTTATTTGTTCATACCAAAATAATACTCTACTTACAATTGTATGGCGAATTCTCCAATTTAGGGATTTGGAGATGCGATTCGTAGGTGCTGATTTGATTTGTTTATGTTGCTTTATGCTTTAGAATTTGCCTCCTAATCCTCTCTCCAATTGGCGGCTACTCTTAGTCGTTCCTCGGCAACATGACGGCTTTGTTCTTATTTTTGAATGAATAGATTAGGGTGAGTCTAGGGTCATTTTTATAGGGTTTATGAACTGATTAGGACCATTGATGTTGCTTGGATTGATTGTAGCCATTCATTCGAAAGAGAGACCAATTAGAGCCTGCCACCTAGCCCTAATGACAAAGCAAGCTTCTGAAAATCGGCCAAACACAGACCTGGCCAGCCAGGGCTAGACCAGACCTGGCCAGCAGGTCATTTTTGACCTGGGCGCACTTGGCAGGTGCGCCAGGTCAAAAATGTACTGGCGCACTTCACAAGTGCGCCAGTTCATTTTTGTTCTGGCGCACTTCCCAAGTGCGCCAGTGCATTCTGACCCTTCTCCGGTTTTTCGCCCAACTTCGTTCGTCCATAACTTCTTCATACGATATCCGTTTCACGCAAACTCAGACTCTATTTCGCGTATTTTTCCGAGACGAACGCAATGGCGTATCCCATTTCCCTTAGTTCTTTGATTTGAAATTAATTATACTTTAATTTGTGAGTTTCACAGTTATAGAATTCATGGGGTGTTACATTCTCCCTCACTTAAAAGGATTTCGTCCCCGAAATCTTCAAGTTAGGAGGAATGCATATCCTAACGTCCAATCATCCATCTACTCACCCATCAAACACGAGCATCCATTGTCCTTAAAAGACTTCTAATGCTTCATGATCATATGCGAAGTGTGTGTGTACATGTACTTATCTAATGCAAAAATCAGGCGGTCTACTGATTCAGTTGACCTCCTTAATGCGCGAATTATGTAAGTGCCATGAATCCATTATGTATGCAAATTTTTCTATTCATGATTCTACATGAGTGCACAATCATTCATACAAATGCAACATCCATATGACAATACATTAAAGTTCAACCATATACGAATGCAAACATATATGCATATGCAATATGAAGTGACTGAGCCGATCTAAAACCTAGATTGTGTGTGTATATGCAACCACGAGCAACCACTAGCAATCACTTGCAACCACTTGCAACCATCATCCATAACATGTTTCAATTACATGTTTCCATCCAAAGGGTTTCTACCTAAAAGATAAGGTCGAGGAAATATACCTAAAAAGATAGATAAAAGCGCAACATAAGGAAAAGGAAAGATCAAGGATGTACCCTCGAACAGAAAAGGGTAGGCAGTGCGTATTCTAGATTCAGTTTCCCAAGTCGCGTCTCCCTCGGCGTCGCTCCACTGAACTTTGACGAGTTTGACTTCGCGGTTGCGTAGCTTTTTCACTTCCGTTCCCAATATGCGGGTTGGAACTTTTCTTATGGTTGCTTCGCGTTCCACTTTGGCCTCTTCGAGGATATTTGGCTCTACCACTTCAGCAGACTCATGTAGACATTTTCGGAGATGTGAAACGTGAAAAACGTTGTGAACTCTGGCCAGTTTCTCGGGTAGCTCTAATCTATAGGCCATTTTCCCAATTTTCTCGATGATAGGGAATGGCCCTACGAACCTTGGCGCTAGCTTTCCTGTGGTTCCAAAACGAACAACGTTCCTTAGCGGGGATACCTTGAGAAAAACTCTGTCTCCAACCTCAAATTCAAGGTCGGTCCTTCTCTTGTCGGCATAGGACTTTTGCCTGTCTTGGGCCGTCTTCATCCTTCTTCGTATTAAGTCTACTTTCTCTGGAGTCTCTCGGATCATATCTGGTCCAAGTATGAGCTTATCAGTAGACTCCCACCAGCAAGTGGGCGATCGACACGGTCTTCCATATAAAGCTTCGAAGGGCGCCATTCCGATGGTTGCTTGATAACTGTTGTTGTAGGAAAATTCCACCAAAGGAAGGTGGTCTTCCCATGTCCCTCCGAAGTCAAGGACGCACAGTCTTAAAAGGTCCTCCAAAACTCTATTCACTCTCTCTGTTTGGCCGTCGGTTTGGGGATGATAGGTTGTGCTCAAGCATAACTGCGTTCCTACTGCTTCTTGCAGACTCCGCCAAAACTCGCTGGTGAAGATGGGGTCTCGGTCACTAACAATGCTAGATGGTATTCCATGGAGTCGAACGATTTCCTTGAGATAAAGTGATGCTAGGGATGAGGCAGTTCTTTTACTTTTGACAGGTAAAAAGTGGGCGCTTTTAGTAAGCCTATCCACTATTACCCAAATGCTAGTGTTGCCTCTCCTAGACCTAGGCAGCCCATCGATGAAGTCCATTGAGATGCTATCCCACTTCCACTGCGGGACCTCCAGAGGATGTAGCAGTCCGCCAGGCTTTTTTTGTTCCGCCTTAACCTGTTGGCACACCATACACTTAGAAACGTATTCTGCCACGTCCTTTTTCATGCCGTTCCAGAAGAAAGTCCTTTTTATGTCTTTGTACATTTTATCTCCGCCTGGGTGTATCGTCATCTTGGAGTGATGTGCTTCCTCGAGAACCTTCTTTACTAAATCTTTTGTTTGTGGGACGCATAGTCTTCCGTCTCGCCTTAGCAAACCTTTATCGTCGATGGAGTATCTGTTGAGGTGACTTGAAGTCTCACCCCTAATTAGCCTATCAATTATTTCCACAAGCTGAGGGTCTTCGCGTTGCGCTGTCCCTACTGTATCCACTAAAGTTGGCCGTACTTCGAGAGATGCTAGCAAGCCTGGTACGAAATCGGAGGAAGGCCTAAAGTCGAAGTTGGCTATAAACTCTAGGCTTTGTCTTTCAACAAACAACGGGCTTAGGGTTAATTTCTTTCGGCTCAATGCGTCTGCCACTACGTTGCCTTTGCCCGGAGTGTAGGAGATTTCGAAATCGTACGAGGCAAGAAACT
This sequence comes from Allium sativum, assembly GCA_030737875.1. NCBI lineage: Eukaryota > Viridiplantae > Streptophyta > Magnoliopsida > Asparagales > Amaryllidaceae > Allium > Allium sativum. Next base: position 396,892,474 of record CM060910.1, read on the forward strand.
CCATCCATCTCTGTTGCCTCAAGTTAAGATCTTTCTGCGAGAAAAGATATTTCAACGATTTATGGTCAGTGTAAAGTTCGAACTTCTCACCTAGGAGATAGTGTCGCCAAGACTTGAGTGCAAAGACGATGGCAGCTAACTCAAGATCATGGGTTGGGTAGTTCTTTTCGTGCACCTTCAACTGCCTCCCGCCATAAGCTACTATCCTTCCTTCTTGCATTAAGAAGGCGCCTAGCCCTGTCCCACATGCATCCGTATAAACAGTGAACATCTTACTCCCATCTGGCAGCGTCAAAACTGGGGCTGTTGTAAGAGCCCTTTTCAGTCGTTGGAAAGCAAACTCGCAATCCAAGTCCCAATTGAACACTAGATTTTTCTTAGTCAATTTCGTGAGCGGAGCTGAGATTTTCGCAAAATACCTTATGAATTTTCGATAGAAACCTGCTAGTCCTAGAAAGCTTCGGACCTCAGTTGCATTCCTTGGTGTCTTCCAATCCTGTACTGCCACTACCTTAGCAGGGTCCACTGCTAACCCTTGTTTGGATACTATGTGCCCAAGGAACCTCACCTCTTCTCTCCAAAAGTGGCATTTGGAGAATTTGGCTTTTAGTTGATGGACTCGCAAAGTTTCCATGATTGCCCTTAAGTGCTGAGCATGTTCCTCTTCACTCTTTGAGAAAATAAGGATATCATCTACGAAGACCACTACGAACTTGTTGAGGAAATCTCTGATTACCCTACTCATCAGGTCTACGAAGTAAGCAGGTGCATTTGTCAAGCCGAAAGGCATGACAAGCCATTCAAAGAAGCCGTCTGGGGTTCTGAATGCCGTTTTATCGATGCTATCTTCAGCCACCCTTAGCTGATGAAAACCGGTTGCTAAATCGAGTTGGGAGAAAACAGACGCTCCTACAAGCTGGTCAAATAAATCGTCAATTCTAGGGAGAGGGTGCCTATTCTTTTTCGTTAGCTTGTTGAGCTCCCTATAATCAACACATAGACGGAGTGAACCATCCGCCTTTGTAGCGAACACCACTGGAGCGCCCCATTCTGAAATGCTCCTCCTAATGAACCCCTTTTCTAGAAGCTCTTTAATCTGTTTACTGAGCTCTTTCCTCTCCCGCGGAGCCATGTGTCTAACGGGCAATGCAACGGGCTTTGCATTATCTACAAGATATATGCGGAAGTCTATTTCCCGCTTCGGAGGCAAGCCCTTCACCTCTTCGAAGACATCCGGATATTCCGGGACCACTCTAACTGATTGCAAATTTTCAACAGAGGCATCTAGCGATTCAAGATAACTAAGCATAACCGCATACGAGGGATTACAAGAAATTTCCAAAGTATTACGGAGCTGGGTTAGGAGCCTAACAACCCTTTTCTCAAAATCAAGGATGGCCCCATTACTGGATAGCCAATCCATACCCAAAATCAAACCATACCCCGAAAAGCCCAAAACAAAGGCACTACATTGAAATTCTATGCTTAGAATAGAAATTTTCAATCCCAAACAGATCATAGACAAATGTGTTGGGCCCCCAATTGGGTTTGAAACAATTAAGGGGTCCTCTACCATACTAGTTTTTAGGTGCAGAGATTCTACTAAAGCAGACGAGATAAAGGAATGTGATGCGCCAGAATCAAATAAAGTGCGAACGGGGTGATCATAAAGATAAACTACACTTTCTACAGAAGTATTTATACCTCCCTGTTGCAAAGGTGGCGCTTCTAGCACATGAACCTGTGCCCCTGAAGTGGATCCAGCCCTCTGCCCTTGTCCTCGTTTCTTTGGGCAGTCCTTAGCCCTGTGGCCCGTCTCACCGCAAGAAAAGCACCCACCATTCTCCTTGGCCTTCTTTTTCCGGCAGTCCTTTACTAAGTGTCCCACTTTGCCACAGAAATTGCACTTCCTCTTCTCTTTGTTGCCTTTCCCACCCTTTTTAAAGTCTGTCTTCTTAGGCTGCAAACCCTCTTTCTTCCCTTGAGAGCTTTCTGCCTTTGTCTCCTTCTTGCCCTTATCCTCTTCATTCAGCAATGCCATTTGCACCAATCTTTCATACGTGGCTCCCATGGGTATATGGGTCATGGCCAAACTGTGTAATGGCTCATTCAACCCTTTGACGAAACAGAGAGCCTTCTTGTGCGGGGTGTTGACTAGGTCAAGCCCAAACCTAGCCAGCTCATCGAACTGATTCACATACTCTCTGACTGTCTTGTTCCCTTGCTTAAGAAATAAGAATTTTTCCAACTGCAAACTTCTTTCCGCATCTGAGAGAAATTTAGTCTCAAACCTTGCCCTAAAGTCCTCCCATGTCTCCACTGGTCTTTCAGCATTAGTGACTTCCCACCAGTAGGAAGCCTCGCCCTTTAATAGCCATACTGCCAGTTGTACTTTTTGTCTATCTTCTACCTCAAAGATGATGAATAGGTCCTCAGTTTCTTTCAGCCAATTTCTAGCTGCCACGAAGGACTCAGTTCCATGGAAATCCTTTCCTCCCATAGCTTTAAAATCTTTACATATCTTAGAAAAAGTGTTTCCCCGAGGAGGAGGTGGAGGAAAAGGTGCCGCTGCAGCTGGATGATTTCCGGCAGCTGGGGGAGGAGGAACGGTAGGACCTGGCTGAGTGGCTCTTGCTTCTAAGAACCGTCTAAACCAACCAGGTATTGGCACCTCTTCTGGCAAGTTAAGTTCTTCGGACATGCTAAAACAAAAAGGATAGATTCAAAACGAAGGATAAAAGATAGTACCTATGGCTTTGGGGAGTGGACTTTGCCTTTTTAAAATAAAATAATACTTTTCTTTTAAAAATGCTTCTTTAAATTTCCTTTTTGAAAATAAATTTTCAAAACTTTTTATCTTATCTGGTAAACCTATGCTCTGATACCAAGTGAAACACCCCACCTCCGTTAGGGTCACTCTCAAAGGGAATGCCCTAATTTTGGTGGAGGTTTATAAGTATAAGTCACAGATATACAAGACAGATATAAAAACACATATTTGTAAACAGCGGAAAAGTGGTAACTTTTATTTCATAAAAGCAAATACGTGCTACAACAACATCACCATAATTGTCTTACATCCTTTCCAAAAACATAACATAACTCCTTCATAATCTATCTTGATTACATTATTTAAAGAAGCATAAATAAAACATAGATAAACTGCAAAAGCCCCATAGTGGTTGTCCAAAGCCATAGTTCAAAACGAAAGGGTCCAAGCAATACATTTTTCCTCTTCAAGCTGGATATGATATGAAGGCTGGTCAAACTGCAGTGTTCCCTCCCTGTGGACCTGGGGGGGGGGGGAAACGGAAGAAAAGAAGACGAAAGAAAAGTAGAGTCAGACATAAAGCCTGAGTAAGTCTAGTACTATTCTTTCTATGAATAAAGAACTGGGTATGATAAGTATAAACAAGAAGTGGGAAAGCACTATAAACTTAGTTAAGTTATCTAGGGTCGAATATACTATCGTACCCCCATGTTAATCTCTGAACCCATATAAACTAGTTCCCAACAGGCACCCCATAATCAGGGTGAAGTGATCCATTTTACGATGATCGGCTCCTACTCGCATAGTTACATGTGTCTTACGGCCCCCGATGTTGTAGTTACCTATGCTGGTCCCACCATGGGGTGTATCAAGTCCCATGGCGGCGGCCCGACACAACCCTAGAATGCACAGGTATGCTACTGGTGCCCAGTGCCTTATTTTTCTGCATCGGAGTGTGTGCACGCCCGCACCCCGTTAGAACCTACACTGCTACACCACCGCCGTCGATTTGACCTCTTACAATCAGCCCAGTAATCGTGCCCCACCCTGCCTAGTTTCAGGGTATCCTGATACACCTTCTAGGGTTACTGCTGAAAAGGGTCCCCCGTTACTAGGTTTTCTATCTCTAGCCAACATGCTAAGTTGGTTAAGTGTTTTCTAACCTAACCCTCACCAGTCTGTTTAGTTTAGCATGTTCCATTTTGATTAAGTCTTTAGTTCACTTAATCCTAACAATCCTGACTCAGCCTTAATTGTCTTATTAAAGCCTTGACCTCTCACATTAGACAGGTATTGTTGTGGATGCCTGTTGCCGGTTGGTTCTGGGCAGTCTTACGCCACAACTCAGTCTAACCTCGGGTTCTTATTGGGCTCCATGTTTAACCTCCCACATTGGATAGGTATTGTTGTGACTACTGGACAGCCGGGCGGTTCCGGGCAGGTTTACATCACAACTCAATCCAACCTCGGGTTAAACACATCGTATGTTCTACATTTACATATTTTGTCTTTCTTCTTTATTTTCTTATATGTAAATATTTGCGGCCCATTATTAAGTTAATGGTGTAAAGGTTACACCAATCATGGGCCCAACCCATACTTGAATTTGGGCCCTTATACTTTATATTTTCATTTATTAATAAATTTAACCCAACGTTATTTTCCCCCGTTTAACACGTCCGTTTATTATATATATATGTTGGGCTTAGCCTTTTTAAGCCCAACTTAGCCATGCGAAAAGGGGAGGCTTAAAGCGTGATTACATACACAAAAAGGGGAATGTGAACGCATGAACTTGCAATATGACGTTGGAAATACAAAATAGAAACTGGTGTACTTGCATAGTAGTGACATATACTTTGGTCATAAAGCATAAGTGACATGAATCAAACCATGTAAACTTGTAGTTAAGTTAAGAATATCACTATTGACACACATAGGCTTAACTACAACATAAACCCATATTTTATTTAGGCATAATATCAAACATAAGCAAATCATGTTCATAAGATTACTACATGTTTACAAAGGTGCTTACTTTTGTTACTAACACAAAAGTATAGTTCAACTTAATCATGATTTTAAATCTATTCACATAACCATGGCATAAATATTTCTAACATGAAATCATGATTTTTACTTTAGTCATGCAAACTGGCAAAAGGGATTTTTGAATCTAACCTAGCTATGTACCACATATGTCATCATATAATTCTTGTTAACAATATGGATTTCAATTACGCAAAATATCAATCATAGCCTAGTCATATTCATAAGTTTGCAAATAGGTTTTCTAGTACAAAAGCATGGCTTAATACATAGATCATGGTGCCGAAATTTCAACATAGTTTCATATGAACTATAACAACCCAAAATTTGTTCCAATTACGTACAAAATGATTTATGTACACAAAAATATACATCATGATGGCATAGTAGCAAAACCCCAAACTTGCATGAGTTTCAATTAAACAACTACATACATGTAGCTTCAACATGGATTACATAATTTGCGAATATTCCAAACGTATACTTGCATAAAACTACCGCATGTAGTTTTTTATAATGAATAACATAATTTGAGAATATCCAAACGTATACAATATTCCAAATCGATAAGATTCATAGTAACGCACAATTATGAATTACTTTATCACCACAAATCGAGTATACAAACCAACACAGTTATTTGTTCATACCAAAATAATACTCTACTTACAATTGTATGGCGAATTCTCCAATTTAGGGATTTGGAGATGCGATTCGTAGGTGCTGATTTGATTTGTTTATGTTGCTTTATGCTTTAGAATTTGCCTCCTAATCCTCTCTCCAATTGGCGGCTACTCTTAGTCGTTCCTCGGCAACATGACGGCTTTGTTCTTATTTTTGAATGAATAGATTAGGGTGAGTCTAGGGTCATTTTTATAGGGTTTATGAACTGATTAGGACCATTGATGTTGCTTGGATTGATCGTAGCCATTCATTCGAAAGAGAGACCAATTAGAGCCTGCCACCTAGCCCTAATGACAAAGCAAGCTTCTGAAAATCGGCCAAACACAGACCTGGCCAGCCAGGGCTAGACCAGACCTGGCCAACAGGTCATTTTTGACCTGGGCGCACTTGGCAGGTGCGCCAGGTCAAAAATGTACTGGCGCACTTCACAAGTGCGCCAGTTCATTTTTGTTCTGGCGCACTTCCCAAGTGCGCCAGTGCATTCTGACCCTTCTCCGGTTTTTCGCCCAACTTCGTTCGTCCATAACTTCTTCATACAATATCCGTTTCACGCAAACTCAGACTCTATTTCGCGTATTTTTCCGAGACGAACGCAATGGCGTATCCCGTTTCCCTTAGTTCTTTGATTTGAAATTAATTATACTTTAATTTGTGAGTTTCACAGTTATAGAATTCATGGGGTGTTATAAAAATATAATTTTTATTATATATAAAGCGCTATAAAAATATAATTTTATAATGTGGCAGCGAAATATAATCTTTACAATATATGAAGTGAAATAAAAATATGAAATTTATTTCTATCATATATGTAGCAAAGTAAAAATATGATTTTTATCATATGTGAAGTTTAAAAATATGATTTTTATTTATTGAAAAGAAGTAATAAAAATATAATTTTTATTATGAACAGCGGGACAAAGACTGCATTGGAATTTCAAACCGATCCGGACGGTTCAGCAGTTCAAAAGCAAAGCACGGCGGAGTGGACCCCTCGGTGAGAACTTCTCGCCTTTTAATTTTGTTTTCTAGTTAAAAATATATATTAGGATGCAGACGGTGTTTAGTAGCACCCGACACCCGTCGTCCACAGACCATGGACGGCTTGTATGCTTGTTTGTTTGATTGATTTTAATGTGTAGTTGATTGTGTGATATGAAATGAAATAAAATATTTATAGTTAAAAATATTTTATAGTTAAAAATATTTTATAGTTAAAAATAGAAATTTTTAACATGTATATAAAATGAAATAAATATTTATAAACAAATCGAACGATTTGTTTATGTACACATTTGACTGATATTGATTGGGACGATAAATTTTACACATCGCCCAACTGCACAAATAAAATCTGTGTTTGATTGTTTGAAACCCCACACGGGTATTGGGATGATATTCAACGTACACTAATCCCGATTGTTTAATTGTATGTCAATCGATAGGTTGACAGACAGTGGTGTGGTGCACTTTGGATGATGGTTGATTATTTGTCATTGTTGATATATACATGCATTGTATGGAAATCCATAGAAATAAAATCTATGGTAATTGATTGGGCCTCATTTCAGTTTTGAAATAGAATATTTGGAATAGAAATATTTGAAGAGAAATATTTGAAACGAAATATTTTAACAATAAAATTTACATCTTTATCATATATAAAATTAGAAACTAACTGGAAAATAGATAAGATGAGTGGTTTCCTGGGTATTGATCTGATGTTGGTTTCGGCCTTTGGGGTTAATGCTTAGGGAATCGTTCTCTTACTAATTTACGGTTGGAGCCTGATTAAAAATTAAACGATAGAAATCATAATTTTATAAAATATATTAAATAACAAAAATAGTCACGTGTTGACAGTACTCATTTGTTGAGATTAGTCATGTGTTGATAGAAATATAGATTCATGTGTTGAATAGAATAAATATTCATTTGATGAATAGAATAAAGAAGTTTTTGAAAAATATAAAGCCGTGTTGATTAGAGATGCGTTATTTTGACGCGAACGATATTTTTATCGATTTTATTCGTTTTATAATGAATATTGAAAAGTGATTTCATAATCGAATATTTTGAATTGAAATAGAATTGAATTGAATTGGAATTCGAATTGAATTGAATAGAATTGGAATTCAAATTGAATGGAATGAATTTGAAATTCGAATCGAACTGAATTTGAATTGAAATCGATTTGAAATGAATTTAAAATGAATTTATAAGGAAAGATTCAATTTTGATTTAAAATTGAATATGAAGTTGAAATTGTTTTTGAAACGAATTTAAAACTATTTATAAAATTCTTTTTAAATAGAAATCGATGAAATATATATTATATATATAATATAATGGCCTGAATAGAACGCGCCACGCCGCGGCAGTTCGTGAATTTCGTCCATTGATTTCGAATTGACGTTGCGGGAGATCCGACCGCTGGATTCTCCTAAAACCGGAACGGTTGGGTTCGAATCGAAAAGAGCTTTCCAATGAATATTAGAAATTTGAAATCTGACGGTTGGATTTGGAGATACGTCCAAATCAAGTTTGGAAAAGGTCGCTGTAAGTGCAGTTCGATGGCCGTGGATGGAAATCGACTGTACGGGCCTTGATAAAATAATTAAAAATATCAATAATTTGTGTAAAATCATAATAAACGGTTTGGAAAGAACTGGGATGAAAAATCCCATATTTGAAAAGATAAAAATGTATTTTTATCAAAATGAACTAGTTTTGAACTAGAATTATAAATTCAATATTTTTTAAAATAAATAAATTGGATTTGAAATGGGTTTAAAAATAACCAGAATTTCCAATATATGAATTGGAATGGATTTGAATCGAAATTATCTTTGGAATATTTCGATGATTAGATTCGGGATTATACGAAAATTGTTATGGAAATTTGGAAGATATATTTTATTTCGTTATTTCCAATACGATATTTGTTGATTTCAGAATTTGATATTGAATATAAGCCGATATATTTTCTATTCAGAGCCTTGTATTTAATATCAAATGAGATTTGGGTTTGTCGTGAATGGTGTCTTCATTAACACTGTTCTTGAACCCAGTTTAGAAAAGAATAAATCTTTTAATTAAGATTTAGTGAAATTGTACAGTTAATTGGTATTTAATTGGAATTAAATTTAAATTGGCTTTTGGGTTTATCGTGAACCATGTTTTAAATGACATTGGTTCTTTGACCCAATTAAAGATTAAAACTAAGAAGAGTTTTAATGAATCTTTAATTAGATTGAAATGGGAATTGATAATATAAATTATCAAATATAGGAAAGGATCGAGAATGGAGTATCACCAGTTTTTCTTCGAGCGATAGTTAAATCTTTAATTAGATTTGAATGTGAAATGGTAATTAAATTTGCCGATAACACCGTGGTATTAGTTATGGGGTAATAACAGTTTTTCTCCATGGGATGAATAGGTTGGGATTGGGAAATAAAATAAATAATTACTTCGGTGTGGTTCGCTAACCTCGACTACTTGGGAAAACCATAATTTGGTCTGAAATGACATCCAGAGGAAGATTAAAGAATAAATTTAGAAGAATTTATCTTTGATAAAATTAATGGGAACCTTTCCCTAGGAATGTGAACATTTGAATAAAAGAATATTCTGAATTGGAATGAGGCGTATGTTGTGTGTGTGTAACACGTGTTTATTATATACGCGGGTTATTTAGAAAGGCTGGGTTTATACCCATTCTGAATAACCGATTCGACGATAAGTCGAAGATGAAGACGATGGTCGAAGACCGGAAGTCTTCACATTGTTTGGATAATTACTGATGATCCTGATTGGGCTGTACACCCAAAAGGAGGGAAACAGTTGGTGGTCGTCCAGGCGTACTTGGAGATCGATGGATATGCGTGGAAAGTGCCTCCGGTTTCGTTCAGACCTAGAACGAATTTATAAATGGATTTTGTGTCTGACATTGGATTTTATTCTGTGTTGATTGATTTCTGTCAAATATATATCTGTTTGGCGGCGGAGAATTTATTCTCTTGCTTAACGCCCTTCTCTGAGACGTACGAGCTCAGAGGTTATATATCGATAGATATCAATCGCATGGCATGAATTGCCTATGTGGCACGCTGAGATGCAGTGATCAAGGCTTTTGTTGAAAAGCAAAGTCTTGTGGTTGATGATCAAAACACGGCTTTAATACAGCATAGCTTTGTGTATAGCATAAATTCGCGAGCCTCACACCTCGGTATGAGTCAAAAATGGGATGAGGACCCAAGGAGTGTGCGACGTTTCTTTCTAGCTATGGGTGGTGTCAGTGCTTAAACTGGCTGACATTTATATTATTTTCACCTTTGTGGTTGTTGGATGTGAGGCACCTCGATTATAGGTCCTATAGGGTCAGGAAACGTGTGTATAGGAATTGCCAATCCTCAAACGTAAGAGAGGACCGGCCTTGGAGGTTCCCAGGGGTTACCCAGTGAGAGTAGTCTTGAGACATTTGCTAGAGTGTCTCGAAGCGGAGAGGGGCTTTCCCCTTGCCTCGACTCATAACGGAAATCCAATTTCCAATACGAGATACTTCGGTTTTATTTGTAGAGCCTAGTATATGTAACACCCCACCTCTGCTAGGGTCACTCTTAAAGGGAATGCACTAGTTTTGGTGGAGCATTATCTAGGTAAACATACACAGAGATATCACAAGACGGAACATAAATAAATCAGCGGTAGAAATAAAAACCAAATTTTCATTACTTTTGTGGAAAGAGTCAAAACCTCATATATCCAAAGTACAAATTATTCCATTACATCAAGTTCTAAATAAAGAAGCATAAACTCAAAATAGCAATAGTAAATTATTCCCCAAAATAGCAGTAGTGCAGCCATAGCATAGCTCAAGACCAAACCGTACATGAGCTGTCAGAAAGCAAGCTAGATCCAAGCTAAGAGCTAGAGTTTCCTCCCTGAGAACCTGGGGGGACAACGAAAGAAAAAGGGTTAGTCAAAAAGACTGGTAAGCCCTAGTGACTTTCAGTATATAAACTAGTAAAGGTAACATGACATGTGAAAACTGGAATTAAACATAAGGATAATAACAGGTTAGGTATGATAACTAAGATAACAAGATAAGTCAAGTCAAGCATCGCATATTCTAGATTCGCTGCACCAACTGTACTAGTATTTTTTACCCATGTCAAGTTATTAACCATGAAATGATCTCTTGGCCCAATATCATGAAATGACCCATTACGGGGTCCTACAATACGATCTACTAATCGATCGGTTCCCTACAAGATTTTAGCTCGTCATGTGTCTGTGTCATATGGCCCTATCATGAAATGTAGTCATTTGTGCTAGGTCCACCATAGGGTGTATCAAGCCCTAGGGTGCCAACCACCGACACGAATCAAACACGCACAGTATAAACCTACGGGTGCCTAACGCCTGCTTTTTCAACTCCGGACTATGTGCACGACCATAGTCTGCCTGAACCTACAATGGCGCACCAACTCAGCCGTCGTTCTGGTCGCTTACAATCATCCCAGTAATCGTGCCCCACCCTGCCTAGTCCCAGGGTATCGTGATACTTCTAAGTGGGTTACTGCTGAAAAGGACCACGTAACTAGGGTTTCTAATGGGTTAAGTGTTGTCATTTAAATTCGTGACTTAACCCTACCCAATCCTGTATCAAGTTGGTTAAGTATATTCAAGTGGTTCATGACTTAACCCTATCCAAATCCTGTATCAAGTTGGTTAAGTTTATTCAAGTGGTTCATGACTTAACCCTATCATGTGGCATTAATTCATTAATGCACCCAACCTCTCACATTAGACTAATTGTTGTGGTCACTGGATTTGCCGGGCGGTTCCGGGCAGGTTTACACCACAACATAGTCTAACCTCGGGTTTTACGTGCAATATGACCAACTACCCACATTGGATCCTATTGTTTGCAGTAACTGGATTTGCCGGGCGGTTCCGGGCAGATTTACACTGCAAACTCAACCCAACCTCGAGTTGGCCATTTTCAAGTTTATCTAAGTGTCATGTCCACGTTCAAGATTTCAAGTATAATCTCATGTCAAGTTTTCATGTCATGTTTCATGTCAAATCATGTCAAATTCATAGCCAATCCAAGTTTTCCTAAACTACCCAAAACGTATTCCCATCGCACGTAAATTCGAATCGATACAATTAAATCTAATTAGGGAATAACATAAAAGAAACGGCATAAAGTGGCAAAGGTGATTACAAGTCAAGTATGGTACAATTTGAGGTAAATGATTACAACAATATTGGCATATGATATAGTGGTCTCAAATATCAAATCTAGCAAAATAGAGTGATAGTCATGGTAGCAGTCGATATAAGATAGTAACCCCAAACTTGTGAACAATAACTAATTCATCATCATAGGCATGTTAATCATCATGGACATGAGGGGTTTAGGTTTACAACATGAATAGTCCCCAACTCAATTTCATAGTAATTTACCCAAAAGTCAAGATTCAAGATGAACGGTACTTGGTTCAAGGTGGGTAATAATAAATCCAATATGAACAATAGTAGATCCATGGTGAACAAAAGTAGATTCAGAATATACAATGATAGATTCAAGATATACAATGATAAATCCAGGATAATCATCACTTAGGTTCAATTACAATTTACAACATGTCCATATTAAATTTAAAGTTTAGATCTAAAAGTAACTGGGGCTTACAGATCGTGGTTTGAGAATTAGAGAATAAAAGAGGCGACGTAGAATCACTAGAAATCCCCCCAAATCAGCAAATTCTCTAAACATAGTTTCGTCGTAGAAGAAGAAGTCCCTTTCTCTAACTTTTCAACCAGAATTCGAGCAGCATAAGGTCAGAGAGAAAATGTGTAGAGAGAAGGGGCTAGGGGGTTGTTTATATATAGGGTCAGACCAACGAATCTAGACTGAAATCGAACCAGGTACATCAGGATGAATTCTGACCCAAAAGTGGGTTCAGGGTACCAGGTCGACACCGAGGTCGACTCTATGGTCGACCTGGTCCTGGGCAGGTCGACTCTAGGGTCGATCACCCAGTCGACCTGGTCCTGAGCGGGAAATTTCCCGCCCAGTCTGTTCTGGGTTTGAATTTCGAATTTTGAATTCGAATTCGAGCTGTTTTGAACTGTGAAAATTTCTGAAAATTTGGAGGGCCATAACTTGGTCATATGGACTCCGATTTTCGAAAATTCGGACCCGTTTCCAAGTAGAATTTCGAGACGAACGTAATGGCGTACCCCGTTGCCCTTGATTCTTACTAAAAAAATTAATTCTGCCTTGATTTATAGTTATCACACTTTATTAAAAATACGGGTTGTTACATTCTCCCCTCGTTAAAGGATTTCGTCCCCGAAATCTCTAAGTTAGGAAGTATGTCCTACCATCCAATCATCCATCTACTCAAAACATCATCCACATGCAACCATTGTCCTTAAAGGATTTCTAATGTTGTATGAACATATGCAGTAAGTGTTTGTATATGCTCTTATCTAATGCAAAAGATCAGGCGGTTACTGATTCAGTAAACCTCCTTAATGCGGAATATGTTAGTGTAATTGAGTCCAATATGTATGCAAATTCCTAACATAATTTAAAATCTCTACATGAGTGCACATAACATTCATTCATATGCAACATCCAAGTGATAGCATAACAAGTTTCATCCATGTACAAATGTAAGCACTCATGCATATGCAACATGAAAATGTGACTGAGCCGATCTAGTGCCTAATGTGTGTCATGCATCCACTAGCAGTCACTTGCAAACACTTGCAACCATTTGCAAACATCAACCATAACATGTTTCAATCACATGTTTACATCCATATGGTTCTACCTAAGGTTCTCAAGATAAGATCGCGAAGATAACAAGACAAACATAGGTAGTAAAAGCATGATACGAAAGATTTTCAATCTTATAGGATAAAGAGACTGAGAATGTACCCTCAAAACGAAATGGGTAAAGCGCGCGTATCTTCTTCTCGGTTTCCCAAGTTGCGTCTTCTTGGGCTTCACTCCACTGTACTTTGACTAACTTGACTTCTCGATTCCTTAGGTTCTTGATCTCCGTTCCTAAGATACGAATCGGAACTCGCCTCAATGTTGCTTCTTTTTCCACTTCTACGCCTTCAAGGACGCTTGGCTCAACCACTTCGGCTGATTCATATAAGCACTTTCGGAGATGCGAGACATGAAAGACATTGTGTACTCCGGTCAGCCTCTCGGGCAATTCTATCTTATAGGCCATCTGCCCAACCTTCTCAGTGATAGGGAATGGTCCTACGAATCTTGGTGCTAGCTTTCCAACCGCCCCAAAACGAACCACATTGCATAGAGGAGAAACTTTTATAAAGACCATATCTTCGACTTCGAACTCTAGGTCTGTCCTTCTCTTGTCCGCATAAGATTTCTATCTATCTTGGGCCGCTTTCATCCATCTTCGTATCAACTCAACCTTCTCAGAAGTTTCTCTTATCATGTCGGACCTAAGTATAAGTCTGTCTATCGTCTCCCACCAACAAGTTGGTGACTTGCACGGTCTTCCGTACAAGGCTTCGAACGGTGCCATTCCGATGCTAGCTTGGTAACTGTTGTTATATGCAAACTCCACGAGAGGGAGATGGTCTTCCCAAGTACCACCAAAGTCAAGAATGCATAGCCTCAGAAGATCCTCCAGTACCTTATTTACCCTTTCGGTTTGTCCATCCGTCTGTGGGTGATAGGCTGTACTTAAATTCAGTCGTGTACCCATTGCTTCTTGTAGACTATTCCAGAACTGGCTAGTGAAAATTAGGTCACGATCACTTACTATACTAGAAGGAACCCCGTGCAATCGTACTATCTCTCGAAGGTAAACAGACGTTAGCCATGATGCTGTCCTCTTGCTTTTCACCGGAATGAAGTGGGCACTTTTCGTGAGTCTATCAACTATGACCCATTTGCTAGTATTTCCCTTCCTTGACCTAGGTAGTCCATCCATGAAATCCATCGAGATACTTTCCCATTTCCATTACAGAATCTCCAAAGGATGTAATAGCCCACTGGGCTTCTTCGACTCAGCCTTTACTTGTTGGCACACCATGCACATCGAGACGAACTCCGCCACGTCCTTTTTCATTCCAGCCCAAAAGAAAATGCGTTTCATATCCCTGTACATCTTATCCCCTCCGGGATGTATGGTCATCTTCGAGTGATGCGCCTCTTCGAGAACACTCCTTACTAAGTCTCCCACTTGTGGGACACATAGTCTCCCATCACGCCTTAACCATCCCTTGTCATCTATGGCATACCTACCGAGGTGACTTGACATCTCACCCCTAATCAGCTTGTCCATGATTTCGACTATCTGTGGGTCTTCCTTCTGTGAAGTCCCTACTTGATCTAGAAATGTAGGTCTTAATTCAAGAGATGCTAACGTAACAGTCAATGACTCAACAGCAGGTGTAAAATCAAAGGTTGCTATAAACTCTAGACTTTTCCTTTCAACAAACAAGGGGCTTAAGGTCAACCTTTTCCTACTTAGCGCATCCGCCACCACGTTACCCTTGCCAGGGGTATAAGATATATCGAAGTCATATGATGCCAAGAATTCCATCCACCGTTGTTGTCTTAGATTCAAATCTTTCTGCGAGAAGAGGTACTTAAGCGATTTGTGGTCGGTATACAGCTCGAACCTCTCCCCTAGAAGATAATGGCGCTAAGATTTAAGTGCAAAAACGATCGCCGCTAACTCCAAGTAATGTGTGGGATAGTTCTTCTCATGAACTTTAAGTTGTCTACCCCCATAGCATATCACTTTCCCTTCTTGCATTAGGACAGCACCTAATCCCATGCCACACGCATCTGTGTACACCGTGAACATCTTACCTCCGTCGGGTAACGCCAAAACTGGAGCTGTGGTAAGGGCTCTTTTAAGCCTTTGGAAAGCGACGTCACATTCTATGTCCCATGTAAAAGCTAAGTTCTTCTTTGTTAACTTAGTAAGAGGAGCTGAAATCTTAGCGAAGTCCTTAATGAACTTCCTATAAAAGCCTGCCAAACCGAGAAAGCTTCTCACCTCCATTGCGTTCTTAGGAATTTTCCAGTCTTGCACCGCAACTACCTTTGCGGGGTCTACAGCTTTACCTTGCTTAGAAACTACATGCCCAAGAAACCGAACTTCTTTTCTCCAAAAATAGCATTTGGAGAACTTAGCCTTTAACTGGTGTGCTCTAAGCGTATCCATGACTTCCTTGAGGTGTCTAGCATGCTCTTCTTCATCCTTTGAGAAGATTAAAATACCATCCACGAAAACCACCACAAACTTGTTAAGAAACTCTCGAAACACCCTACTCATCAAATCTACAAAGTACGCGGGTGAATTCGTTAACCCAAACGGCATGACGAGCCATTCAAAGAACCCATCTGGAGTCCTAAACGCAGTTTTGTCAATGCTATCCTCAGCCACCCTGAGCTGATGGAATCCTGTGGCTAGATCGAGTTGAGAGAAAACAGACGCTCCTACAAGCTGGTCAAAAAGATCGTCGATTCTTGGTAGTGGGTGCCTATTTTTCTTTGTTAGCTTGTTTAACTCACGATAATCTACACACAGACGAAGCGAACCATCCGCCTTAGTAGCGAATACCAACGGAGCACCCCATTCAGAAATGCTTCGCCTTATGAAATTTTTCTCTAGCAACTCCTTGACTTATTTACTGAGCTCTCTTCTTTCTCGCGGGGCCATGTGCCTAACGGGCAAGGAAACCGGCTTGGCATTATCAACAAGATAAATTCGGAAGTCTATCTCGCGTTTAGGGGGTAACCCCTTCACCTCATCAAAGACATCAGGATATTCTCGGACCACCCTTACGGACTGCAAATTGTCGATGGACGAGTCAAGAGATTCAAGATAACATAACATGACCGGGCCCTTAGGGTTACAAGAAATTTCAAGGGTATTACCAAGGCGAGTCGTGAGCCTCACTACCCTTCGTTCACAATCAAGAATGGCTCCATAATTGGATAGCCAATCCATACCTAAGATCAAACCGTATCCCATAAATCCGAGAACATAAGCATTACACGTGAATTCTACGCTTAAGATAGAAATCCTCAAATCCACACACATCATAGATAAATGAGCGGAGCCCCCAATTGGATTTGAAACCATAGCGGGATCCTCAACTAGACTAGTACTTAGGTGCAGATTTTCAACAACATCAGAAGAAATAAAAGTATGCGATGCGCCAGAGTCAAATAAGGTTCAAACAGGAAAGTCAGAAATGTAAACAAGGCTTTCTACAGAAATATTACTACCTCGGTCAAGAGCTGGAGTGGTGTTGAGAGCATGCAACTGCCCTCCAGAAGGTCCTGCTCGCTGGTCTGCCCTTGCCCATGTCCTTGCTTCTTAGGGCAATCCTTGCTGATATGTCTAGTATCCCCACAATGAAAGCATTCACCCAACTTTCTCTTCTTCCTTCTACAATCTTTTGCCAGATGTCCCGTAATACCACAAAAGTTGCACTTCCTTGTCTCACGTGGTTTGTTAGCATTATTGTTGTTACCCTTGTTATTCTTGTTATTCTTGTTGCCTCCCTTCTTGAAGTCATCTTTCTTATTCTGAGTCTCATTAGGCTTAACCTCCTTCTTGTCACCCTTGTCTTCCTCGTGATGTAGGTCCATATTCACCATGCTTTCAAAGGTCGCCCCCATGGGTACATGAGTCATGGCCATACCGTGGAGTGGCTCACTCAATCCTCAAGCAAAGCGTAGAGCCTTCTTCTCAGCCGTGTTGACCAAGTCTAAACCAAACCGAGCAAGCTAATTAAATCTATTCACGTACTCCCTAACAGACATGTCCCCTTGCTTGAGTGTCAGGAACCTCTCCATCTGAAGGTTCTCTTCTGCTGACGATAAGAATTTAAGCCCAAACCTCTATCTAAAGTCTGCCCAAGTCTCAACTGGCCTGGTAGCGTTGGTGACTTCCCACCAAAATGCAGCTTCCTCTTTCAACAACCATGCTGCTAACTGAACTTTCCTATGATCCTCCACATCGAAAATAACGAACAAGTCTTCAGTCTCCTTTAGCCAGTTTCGTGCCTCAACGAAGGTTTCAGTTCCAACGAAGTTCTTGCCGCCCATTGCTTTAAAGTCTTTGCATATTTTGGCAAAGGCAGTACCAGGAGGAGGGGGAGGAGGAGGAACCTCAACCACTGGAGGAGGAGGAGGAGGGATGTCTGCCGGGCCCAGGCCATTGGCCCTAGCTTCTAAGTACCTTCGAAACCATCCAGGTATGGGTACCCCCTCCGGAAGGTTAAGATCAGCCATGCTGAAAAGCGAAAAGAAAAAGATTCAAACGAGGAAACAAAGGAAAGTGCTAATGGCTTTTGGGGAATAAGCCGTTTATTAAAAATAAAACTTTAGAACTTTTCTTGAAAAATGCTTCTTTATAAAGGATTTTAAAAATAGTTTCAGAAGGTTTTTACAACTTTTTGCCCAGTCTGGTAACCTTCTGCTCTGATACCAAATGTAACACCCCACCTCTGCTAGGGTCACTCTCAAAGGGAATGCACTAGTTTTGGTGGAGAATTATCTAGGTAAACATACACAGAGATATCACAAGACGGAACATAAATAAAGCAGCGGTAGAAATAAAAACCAAATTTTCATTATTTTCGTGGAAAGAGTCAAAACCTCATATATCCAAAGTACAAATTATTCCATTACATCAAGTTCTAAATAAAGAAGCATAAACTCAAAATAGCAATAGTAAATTATTCCCCAAAATAGCAATAGTGCAGCCATAGCATAGCTCAAGACCAAACCGTACATGAGCTGTCAGAAAGCAAGCTAGATCCAAGCTAAGAGCTAGAGTTTCCTCCTTGAGAACCTGAGGGGAAAACGAAAGAAAAAGGGGCGAAAGAAAAAGGGTCAGTCGAAAAGACTGGTAAGCCCTAGTGACTTTCAGTATATAAACTAGTAAAGGTAACATGACATGTGAAAACTGGAATTAAACATAAGGATAATAACAGGTTAGGTATGATAACTGAGATAACAAGATAAGTCAAGTCTAGCATCGCATATTCTAGATTCGCTGCACCAACTGTACTAGTATTTTTTACCCATGTCAAGTTATTAACCATGAAATGATCCCTTGGCCCAATATCATGAAATGACCCATTACGGGGTCCTACGGTATGATCTACTAATCGATCAGCTCCCTACAAGATTCTAGCTCGTCATGTGTCTGTGTCATATGGCCCTATCATGAAATGTAGTCATCTTTGTTAGGTCCACCATAGGGTGTATCAAGCCCTAGGGTGCCAACCACCGACACGAATCAAGCACACACAGTATAAACCTACGGGTGCCCAATGCATGCTTTTTCAACTCCGGACTACGTGCACGACCATAGTCCGCCTGAACCTACAATGGCGCACCAACTCAGCCGTTGTTCTAGTCGCTTACAATCAGCCCAGTAATCGTGCCCCACCCTGCCTAGTCCCAGGGTATCGTGATACTTCTGAGTGGGTTACTACTGAAAAGGACCGCGTAACTAGGGTTTCTAATGGGTTAAGTGTTGTCATTAAAATTTGTGACTTAACCCTACCCAATCCTGTATCAAGTTGGTTAAGTATATTCAAGTGGTTCATGACTTAACCCTATCCAAATCCTGTATCAAGTTGGTTAAGTATATTCAAGTGGTTCATGACTTAACCCTATCATGTGGCATTAATTCATTAATGCGCCCAACCTCTCACATTAGACTAATTGTTGTGGTCACTGGATTTGCCGGGCGGTTCCGGGCAGGTTTACACCACAACATAGTCTAACCTCGGGTTTTACGTGCAATATGACCAACTACCCACATTGGATCCTATTGTTTGCAGTAACTGGATTTGTCGGGAAGTTCCAGGCAGATTTACACTGCAAACTCAACCCAACCTCGAGTTGGCCATTTTCAAGTTTATCTAAGTGTCATGTCCATGTTCAAGATTTCAAGTATAATCTCATGTCAAGTTTTCATGTCATGTTTCATGTCAAATCATGTCAAATTCATAGCCAATCCAAGTTTGCCTAAACTACCCAAAACGTATTCCTATCGCACGTAAATTCGAATCGATACAATTAAATCTAATTAGTGAATAACATAAAAGAAACGACATAAGGTGGCAAAGGTGATTACAAGTCAAGTATGGTACAATTTGAGGTAAATGATTACAACAATATTAGCATATGATATAGTGGTCTCAAATATCAAATCTAGCAAAATAGAGTGATAGTCATGGTAGCAGTCGATATAAGATAATAACCCCAAACTTGTGAACAATAACTAATTCATCATCATAGGCATGTTAATCATCATGGACATGAGGGGTTTAGGTATACAACATGAATAGTCCCCAACTCAGTTTCATAGCAATTTACCCAAAAGTCAAGATTCAAGATGAACGGTACTTGGTTCAAGGTGGGTAATAATAAATCCAATATGAACAATAGTAGATACAAGGTGAACAAAAGTAGATTCAGAATATACAATGATAGATTCAAGATATACAATGATAAATCCAGGATAATCGTCACTTAGGTTCAATTACAATTTACAACATGTCCATATTAAATTTAAAGTTTAGATCTAAAAGTAAATGGGGCTTGCAGATCGTGGTTTGAGAATTAGAGAATAAAAGAGGCGACGTAGAATCACTAGAAATCCCCCCAAATCAGCACATTCTCTAAACGTAGTCTCGTCGTAGAAGAAGAAGTCCCTTTCTCTAACTTTTCAACCAGAATTCGAGCAGCATAAGGTCAGAGAGAAAATGTGTAGAGAGAAGGGGCTAGGGGGTTGTTTATATATAGGGTCAGACCAACGAATCTAGACTAAAATCGAACCAGGTACATCAGGATGAATTCTGACCCAAAAGTGGGTTCTGGGTACCAGGTCGACACCCAGGTCGACTCTATGGTCGACCTGGTCCTGGGCAGGTCGACTCTAGGGTCGACCACCCAGTTGACCTGGTCCTGGGCGGGAAATTTCCCGCCCAGTCTGTTCTGGTTTTGAATTTTGAATTCGAATTCGAGCTGTTTTGAACTGTAAAAATTTCTGAAACTTTGGAGGGCCATAACTTGGTCATACGGACACCGATTTTCGAAAATTCGGACCCGTTTCCAAGTAGAATTTCGAGACGAACGTAATGGCGTTCCCCGTTGCCCTTGATTCTTACTAAAAAAAATAATTCTGCCTTGATTTATAGTTATCACACTTTATTAAAAATACGGGTTGTTATAGTATGGCGACATGATATATGGTACCCATGTCGTCTATGATTGATATTTATGATTGAAATTGTTTTGACACTATACACTTATAATAGTATCAAATGATTTGTTTTAAACGTACCAAGCATGTTTGGCAATTATAAGGGAAAACCCTATCCTCCGGCTTGCGTTGCATTGTGTGATGGGACCTGGGTCTTATAATAGCTTCATTTTTCTAAAAATAATTGCGTTTGTTTATTCTATGCACTGGTTTTCTTGGGAGAAAACCCGTTCCGTGTTATACGGCGTGGTCCCTTGAATTACTCTCTCTTAAAATAAAGTTTTAAATAATTGTTTTAGTTCTCACACCAGTCACATGACTGACCTGGAGTTTATTGTTTTAATCTAAACTCTGGGTGCCCTTATTTTCGACACGGGCAGCTAGTAGTTTTGGTTTTGCATATTTATATTCATAGGATCCTGATATACAGCTGGAACGATGCTCGGAAAGCTCTGTATCCGTGTATTACTTTCAGTTATGTTTTATATTGTTTTTCCGTTGCTATGTAATTCATTGAAATCTCTGATATTTATCGAATGTATAATATTCATTTATACTCTGTATATTCTTGTATCTGATGGAATTGTTGTAATAAACAATGAAATGTTCTTCTGTTTGTGTTCTGATTTGTCTTATCCTCAATTCTATCTGTGATTTCCCGTAAGGGGGATTTCGGGTCGTCTCATTTGATAACAAGATTACAATGTGCAATGATATTTAATATAGCATTTTAACCAAAAAGTCCACTTGCATGTTTTTATATACAAAATGATAGTTTAGTATAGCATTTGAGTAATGAAGTTCAATCCTATGTTTAAAGTATGCAAAATGCTAATTTAACGAATCATTTTACTTATGAACTATAACGTAAAAAATACAAAATGAAAAATACATCTGAATGTTAAATCTAATTGGGTACGCATGGCTTGTAAAAGACATCCAGTTTCAAAACCAAATTGGGTACTTATGGGATGTAAAAGATGTTAGGATTCAAAACCTAGTCAGATACTAACGGGATGTAAAAGTCATCCGAAATCCAAACCAAATCGGTTACCTATGGGGTGTAAAGGACATTAAAATTCAAAACCTAACCAGGTACCTTTGAAAACCAAGATATATGTTTTAACCAAACAAACTAAAAAATGCAAAAGATGGTCGAATTCAATACCTAATCGGGTACTTATGGGATGCAAAAGACGTCGGGATTCAAAACCTAGTCGGGAACCTATGGGGTAAAGAACGGTCTAATTCAAAACCTAAACGGGTACTTATAAGATGTAAAAGACATCTAGAATCCAAACTAATCGGGTACCTAAGGGATGTAGAAGACATTTGAAATCCAATTCTAATCGGGTACCTTTGGAAACCAATCTATACCAAAAATATATTGTTTAATCGAACAAACTAAAAAAAAGGCAAAAGACATCCGGATTCAAAACCTAGTCGGGCACTTATGAGATGTAAAAGATGTCTGGATTCAAAACCTATCGGTTATCTATGGTAAAAGACGATCGAATTCAAAACCTAATCTGGTGCTTATGGGATGTAAAAGACATCTGGAATCTAAACCTAATCATCTACCTAAAGGATGTAAAAGTCATCCCGAATCCAAAACTAATAGGATACCTTTGGAAACCAATTTATACTAAAGATTTACTGTTTAACCGAACAAACCAAAAAAAATGCAAAAGACGTCTGGTTTCAAAACCTAACCTGGTATTTATGGGTTATAAAAGACGTCTTGTATCAAAACCTAATCGGGTACTTATGGCATGTAAAAGACATCCAGATTCAAAACCTAATCGGGTAACTATGGGATGTAAAGGATGGTCCTATTCAAAACCTAATCAGGTACCTATGGGATTTAAAGAATGGTCGAATTCAAAACCAAATCAAAACTTATAGAATGAAAAAGACATCTGGATTCAAAACCTTATCGGGTACCTATGGGATGTAAAGGACGGTCGGATTCAAAACCTAATCGGGTACCTATGGATTGCAAAAGACTTCCGGATTCAAAACCTAATCGGGTACCTAAGGGATGTAAAAGACATCTAGAATCTAAACCTAATCGGGCACCTTTGGAAACCAATTTATATCAAAGATATATTGTTTAACCGAACAAACCAAAAAATGCAAAAGATGTCTGGTTTCGAAAGCTAATCGGGTATGTATAGGATGTAAAAGACGTCTGGTTTCAATACCTAAGCGGGTACATATGGGATGTAAAAAATGCTCAGATTCAAAACCTAATCAGGTACCCATGGGATGTAAAGAAAGGTCGGATTCAAAACCTAGTTGGGTACATATGGGATGTAAAGGACGATCAAATTTAAAACCTAATTGGGTACTTATGGAATGCAAAAGACATCTGGATTCGAAACCTAATTGGGAACCTAAGGGATGCAAAAGACATCTGGAATCCAAACCTAATCATTTAACTTTGGAAACCAATCTATACCAAAGATATATTGTCTAACCGAACAAATAAAAAATGCAAAATATGTCAGATTCCAAAACCTAATTGGGTACTTATGGGAAGTAAAAGACGACCGGTTTCAAAACCTAATCAGGTACTTTTGGAATGTAAAAGATGTCTGGTTTCAGAACCTAATCGGGTACGTATGGGATGTAAAAGATGGTTGGATTCAAAATCCGATTGGGTACTTATGTGATGTAAAAGACCTCTAGAATCCAAACCTAATCGGGTACCTATGGGATGTAAAAGACATCCGAAATCCAAACCTAATTGGGTACCTTTGGAAACCAATCTATACCAAAGATATATTGTTTAACCGAACAAACTAAAAAAATGTAAAAGACGTCCCATTTCAAAACCTAATCGGGTAATTTTGGGATGAAAAGATGTCTAGTTTCAAAACCAAATCGGGTACCTATGGCTATGGGATGTCAAAGATGGTTCGGTTCATAACCTGATCGGGTACTTATGGGATGTAAAAGACATCTAGAATCCAAACCTAATCGAGTACCTATGGGATGTAAAAGGCATAAAGAATCCAAACCTAATCGGGTATGTATGGGATATGTAAGACATCCGAATTCAAATCCTAATTAGGTACCTGTGAGATGCAAAAGATATATGGATTTTGAACTTAATCAAGTACCTATAGTAACCAATTTGTACCCAAGATATAATGTTTAACAAACCAAAGTGAAAGTCTAATGATAGTTTTATGTAGCATGTTAACTATGATTTCTGCTAGCAATATTTGTGATATGTAATGATATAATTAAAAGGATAGTTTCATATAGCAGTTTAGAAATGATATCATTTATAGTAACATGTTTATGCCATGTGTAACAAAAGTCTTATATGACATATTATTTGTGCATTTGCCTAGAATATTGATAACATTAAAAGAGATAGATTAATATAGCAGTTTCTTACAAAGTCTACTAGCAGTATTTAAAATGATACTCCATTGTTTCATTTTAACTATGAAGTCCACTAGCCAATTTAAATAATGCAAAGTGATAGTTTAATGTAGCACTGTAGTTACGAAGTTCAGTAGTGCTTATATAATATTTGAAATGATATTTTTACGTGGCATTTAAGCATAAAATCAACTTCCATATTTATAGAATGATGAACTATTAGATACTTGCAAAAATATGAAAAGTATGTAATTCAAATTTATATTATACAAAAGTATGTCAATTCCGACTACTTTTGGTTATACTGAAATGCAATTTGCAAATAACATAATGCAAAAAATTGGTGTTCAATGTTGGTAATGTGAAAATCATATACTGTTGATTAATTAGAATTGTCCAAAAATATGCAATACACTTGTAAATTCCACAATATTTATGAATGGTACAAAAAGTTAACTATTAAAATAAAATTCTATATACATATAGCATTACACTTTGCAAATTCATCAACAGCCTGAAGCTTGCCAGAAATAAAATCAACATCAAATGCAACATCTATAGCTAACAAGAGCAACATTCAAAATCACATCCAAAATAATAAAATAATAACAGACTAAATTGAATAGTATACACAGAAATGCTAGTTTCATATATCACAATAATATAATAAATACAATAAACACGTACAAGCAGGAATCACACTAATTTGTGTCAGGTGGATGGAATACACTCATGATAAAATCTCCAATTCTCGGTATCACAAAGAAGGAGGACGGAAAACTCGACATAAGCAAGAGCGACGATCTCAATCTTCATCTGAGAGAAATGATGAACAGAGATTTAAGATTAAAATAGAGTAACGATTTGAGATCGAGATTAAGTGACGTCTCAGATACTTCACAATGGTGAGGAACATATAAAGCGACGATTTGAGATTGGGATTAAGCAAAACACCCAATTTAATTTTTTTACAAATAATTCCCTTCAGTCAAAATTATAAAAGTTGTGTCCTTCTAATGTAAAAATAATATCCACGTCCTTCAGCAAGAAAACCAAGCTATGTTTCTCCTTGTAATAACCCGGAAAATCTGGGCCAGTTTAAAATTTTTATTTTGGCAATTTTAGCGAATTTTGAATATTTAAAATGAATTATTTTAAATAATATCAACGAGAAATTTATTTTGAATCTAATTAGAACGTATATATTATATACGTCGTCATTAGAATATATAATAATTATATATAATTATAAAAGGAATTGAAAATGGCGCGATAGTTCGAAAATTCGATTTCTAATTTCAAATGAATATACAGAATTCAATATAAGTCAGAATTGAACGAAACAAGAAATATTTGAATCTGTATAACTATGTCTTTGTAACGAAGTTAACAAACTGAGATTTCATCTTAGAAATGATAAGATATGTCCAGTTTAAAATTAGAAATAGTCGCTGTGGAATATATATATATTTTTATATATATAAGGCCCTTAAAAATAGCAATTTTGCAAACGACCTCGGATTCCGACGAAACCAGTTTTGTTGGGTCCGCAGTTTCGAGTTATTGCTAGATTCCAAATTTCATAATTTTTCGAATCAATATGTGAGCGTGGCAAAGGAATACGCGTTTGACCAGTTTCAGTTGATTTTAATCGACTGGAAATTGGCCATTTTTCAAACGGTCTCAGAATTCGACGAAACTAGTTTTGCTAGGACCGTATCGTCAATACGAAGCTAGAAAATATTTTTCTGGAATTTTTCTAGTTAGTATGTGACCCCGGTAATTGGAAATGTACGTTTAAAATTCAATATAGTGATTTAAATGTAAATTTAACGAAAACTGGTTGTAACAGCCAAATCGGCTTACAAAACATATCCCGTTGTGTTCGGAATGGGGGTGATTAGCTAGGGGCGACAGTCGTTGGGTGTGGATTGGGATTCGTATCAATAAACAAGTATTGATAGAAATTAAATAATATTATAAAGTCCAAGGGGTATAGAAGGAAATTTAAAGAGGAAAAAAAAAACTCTAAACCCTAATTCTCCAGACCCCATCCCCCAAATAAAAATAAAAAAAACGATGGCGCACGATCATCAACGGTTATGGGGGGGATCCATGCGCCTGAGGGGGCCCTGTCACCATCCGAGATCATCGATGCTGCAGCCCCTCGTCGGAGCTGAAATCGAGCTCGAAAGCTCTGGACTCCCCGTGGGTTTTTCTGGCGCTAGGGGGCACCGAAGGCAGCGCCGCCGCTGGAGGAGACAAAGCTGGAGGTGGCGCGTCGAGTGGGGCATGCTGATGGCACTCCGTTCAACTACGATGGCGGCGCTGGGCAAATTAAGGTAGCGGCTTCCTTTGAGCTGAACAGGACAATGAACAGTGAGCCTATGTCTATCTCTTTTTATTTTTTTTATTATTATTTTTTTTTTTTATTTATTATGGAAAGAAATCTGATCTTTATAATATATATATATATAACATGAGAAAAAGATAGCATTGTCAAAATGGTGATTTTTGCATAAAATATTTGATTTTTCTAAAACATAAAAAATAGGATTTTTATATATTGAACTTCGAAATAAAAATGTGATTTTTATTTATTGAACTTCGAATTAAAAATATGGTTTTTATATACTGAACTTCGAAATAAAAATGTGATTCTTATTTATTGAACTTCGAATTAAAAATCTGATTTTTATTTATTGAACTTCGAAATAAAAATATGATTTTTATATATTGAACTTCGAAATAAAAATATGATTTTTATATATTGAATAGCGAAGTAAAAATTCGATTTTTACATATGTAGTGAAAACGGACAACGAAGGTGACAAAAGGGCGAGAACGAAGAAGATTTCCTGCATTAGAAGTGTCGTGGAGTTTGGATAGCTATCGGTGAGAACTTCTCACCTTTCAATTTAATTTTTCTAGTCATATATATACTAGGATGCAGACGGTGTTTAGTAGCACCCGACACCCGTCATCCACAGACCATGGATGGCTTGTTTGTTAAATTGTTTGGTTGTGTAGTTGATTAGATGATTTGATTTGAAATTGAATTGTTTGGTGATTTTGATTGATGTGTGAATGGCGTGGGCCTTCACTAGACCGGGGATAAGGCTAGGCCTTGTCCCGTTTCTAGTATCGTGCCGTTATGCCGCCGAAATTTTCTAAAATATGTTAGAAAAATAAAAGTATCATTTTATTTAAAGAATGAACTTAATAGAAATTCATATGTTGGAATAAAATGTTTTATCGTTAAAAATATAATTTTTAACGTGAATGTGAATAAATAAATATTCATTTACAAACCAGACGGTTTGTTTATGTACACCTATTTGAAGGACATTGATTGGGACGATAAATTTTACACATCGTCCAACTGCACGAATAAAATCTGTGTTTGGTTGTTTGAACCCCCACACGGGTGTTGGGATGAAATTTGAAGTTCACTCATCCTGATTGATTAAATATGTCGATCGATTGATTGACATGCTGTTATGAGCGTTAGATATCTTTATTTGATGCTTATACAGTGTAGTGCACTTTGGTTGATGGTTGATTATTTTTCAATGCTATTATATACATGTGTTGTATGGAAATCCATATAATTAATTTTATATGGTAATTGATTGGGCCTCATTCCAATTTGAAAAATAAAGAATATTATAAAATAAAAGTTCATGTGTTGACAGTACTCATCTATTGAGATTGGTCATGTGTTGAACGAAATATTTTAGTAATAAAATTTACATCTTTATCAATATAAAATAAAGGTTCATGTGTTGACAGTACTCATCCATTGAGATTGGTCATGTGTTGAACGAAATATTTTGATAATAACAACTATTTTGAAAATAGAAATTTATGAAGCCGTGTTGATTAGATTAACGCCATTTTGACGTGAACGATATTTATATCGATTTTATTCATTTCGAAATGAATTGAATTGAAAACGATTTCGAAATGAAATGAATTGAAAACGATTTCGAAATGAATTGAATTGAAAACGATTTCGAAATGAATTGAATTGAAAACGACTTCGAAATGAATTGAATTGAAAACGATTTCGAAATGAAATGAATTGAAAACGATTTCAAAATGAATTGAATTGAAAACGATTTCGAAATGAATTGAATTGAAAACGATTTCGAAATAAAATGAATTGAAAACGATTTCGAAATGAATTGAATTGAAAACGATTTCGAATTGAATTGAAAACGAATTCGAATTGAATTGAAAGTGAATTGAAATGAATTCAAATTGAATTGAAATTTGAATTGAATAGAAATGAATTTTAAAACGAATTTATAAAGAAGAATTCAATTTTGATTTGAATTGAAAAGGAAGTTGAAATTGCTTTTGAAACGAATTTTAAAACTATTTGTATAATTCGTTTTAAATAGAAATCGACGAAATATATATTATATATATTATATATATAATATAATGGCCTGAATAGAACGCGCCGCGCCGCGGCAGTTCGTGAATTTCGACCATTTATTTCAAACGGACATTACGGGAGATCCGACCGTCGGATTCTCCTAAAACCGGAACCGTTGGGTTCGTATCGAAAAGAGCTTTCTAATGAATGTTAGAAATTAAAAATCTAACGGTTGGATTTGGAGTTACGTCCAAATCAAATTTGAAAAAGGTCGCTGTAAGTGCAGTTCGATGGCCATTGTTGGAAATCGACTGTACGGGCCTTGATAAAATTATTAAAAATAGTAATAATTTGTGTAAAATCATAAGAAATGATTTGTGAAGATTTGGGATGAAAAACTCCATATTTGAAAAGATAAAAATAGATTTTTATCGAAATGAACTAGTTTTGAACTAGGAATATAATTCTATTTATTTTTAAATAAATAAATTGAATTTGAAAAGGGTTTTGAAAATAACCAAAATTTCCAACGATTGCATTGGAGTGGATTTGAATCGAAATTGTCTTCGGAATATTTCGATGTTGGAATTCGTGATTATACAGATGTTGTTATGGAAATTTGAAAGATATATATTTATATCGTTATTTCCAATACGACATTTGTTAGTCGTAGAATTTGATATTGAATATAAGCCGATATATTTTCTATTCAGAGCCTTATATTGAATATCGAATGTGATTTGGGTTTGTCGTGAGTGGTGTCTTCACTAACACTATTCTTGAACCCAGTTGAGGAAAGATTAAATCTTTTTATTTAGATTTAATGAAGTGTACCAATTAAATAATATTTAATTGGAATTGAATTGATATTGATTTTTGGGTTTATCGTGAACAGTGTTTTAAACAACACTCGTTCTTTAACCCGATAATTAATGAATGTGGTTTTGGGTTTATCGTGAACTGTGTTTTTAAATGACACTGATTCTTTAACCCAGTTAAAGATTAAAACTAAGTGGAGTTTTAATGAATCTTTAATTAGATTGAAAAAATCGAGAATGGAGTATCACCAGTTTTACTCCAGGCGATAGTTAAATCTTTAATTAGATTTGAACGTGATATGGTAATTGAATTTACCGATAACACTGTGGTGTTAGATATGAAGTATAACCAGTTTTACTTCATGGGATGAATAGGTTGGGATTGGGAAATAAAATAAATGATTACTTCGGTGTGGTTCGCTAATCCCGACTAGTTTGAATTGATATTCAAAGGAGATTAAAGAATAAATTTAAAGAATTTATCTTGGATAAAATTAATGGGAACTTTTCCCAAAGTATAGGAATATTTGAATAAAAGAATATTCTGAATTGGAATGAGGTGTATGTCGTGTTTGTGTAACACTTTTATAATATATACGCGAGTTATTCAGAAAGACCGGGTTGATCCCATTCTGAATAACTGATTCGACGTGGTGTCGAAGATGAAGACGATGGTCGAAGACCGGAGGTCTTCACGTCGTTTGGGTAATTACTGATGATCTTGATTGGGCTGTACACCCAAGAAGATGGAAACAGTTAGTGATCGTCCAGACGTACTTGGAGATCGATGGATATGCGGGGTACTAGGTGCCTCCGGTTTCGTTCAGACCCAGAACGGACTTGTAAATGGACTGTGTGTCTGACATTGGATTTTAGTCTGTGTGATTGATCTCTATTAAATATATATCTGTTTGGCGGCGGAGAATTTATTCTCTTGCTTAACGCCCTTCTCTGAGACGTACGAGCTCAGGGGTTATATATTGATGGATATCAAACGCATGGAGTGAATTGCCTGTGTGGCATGCCTAAGTGGCAATTGATCGAGGCTTCTGTTGAAAAGCAAAGTCTTGTGGTGATGATCAAAGCACGGCCTTTGTGGCGTAGCTTTGTGTAACATTTGCTTCGCGAGTTTCACACCCGGTATGAACCAAAAACGGGAGGGGACATCAGGGAGGACTTGCGTTTCTTTCTAGCTAGAAGTAGCGTCAGCGGTTTTACACGCCCTGACGAGTTTGACTTATGTGGTTGTTGCTGTTGCGAGGCGCCTCGGATTGATCGGTCGTTCTCGAACCGATGGAGTCATTTAGTTGGCTCATTTACGCCCCAAAGGGCGGGGAAACGTAGTGTTCAGGCATAATAATCCACATCGGTGGACCGGCCCTGACGATCTAAAGGGTTGATGCGTTCTGATCCTGTGGCTCGGGCTAGAGAGTCACGAATCGGTAGAGGACTATCTTTTGCCTCGGTTCATAGATGGAAACCCAATTTCCAAATACGTGACATTTGCGGTTTTAATTGTAGAACTAGTATGGCGACATGATATATGGTACCCATGCCGCCTATGATTGATACTTATGATTTGAAGTGTTTTATACACTATGCACTTATAATAGTATCAAATGATTTGTTTTAAACGTATCAATCATTCTTTGGCTGTTATAAGGGAAAACCCTATCCTCGGCTGCGTTGCATTGTGTGATGGGACCTGGGTCTTATAACAGCTTCATTTTTCTTTATTTAGCATTGCGCTATTTGTTTTATGCACTGGTATTCTTGGGAGGAAACCCGTTCCGTGTTATACAGCGTGGTCCCTTGATTTACCTAACTTTAAAATAAAGATTAACTGTTTTAGTTCTCACACCAGTCCTATGACTGACCTGGAGTTTATTGTTTTAACCTAAACTCTGGGTGCCCTTATTTTGACACGGGCAGCTAGTAGTTTTGGTTTTGCAGATTTATATTCACAGGATCCTGGTTTACAGCTGGAACGATATCCGGAAAGCTTTGTATCCGTATATCTCCTTCTAGTTGTGTACTGTATTATTTTCCGCTGCTATGTATTTAAATGTAATTTAAGTCTTTGATATTTCTGTGTAATATTCATTTATACTCTGTATATTCTTGTAATCTGATGCATTGTTGTAATATACAATGAAATGTTCTTTTGTATACGTTCTGTTTTGTCCTATTCTCAAACGATAGGGCGTTTCGAACGGCCTGGATCGGTTTAGCGACTGGTTCGGACCGAGCGAAATTCCTTCTCGTCACACTCCTTTAGCCGATTTTCCTATATATTTATTCTATGATTTGAATCGGAATATAAGTGAAGTAGCATGTTGGATAAATCTAAATGTGATACGTATATAAAATTTCCACTGATCCATAAGGATGGAAATACCATATCCTTTATGTCATTGTGCACTTCTACGAATATTTCTCTTGAGTTAATTTACTTAGGTGATACGTTAGTCCTGATCCTAGAATTTTATTTTTGCATGATGCTCGGGTCAGACTGAGTATTACAGCTTGAGATTTGCATTGGACGAAGCTAGAGATTCGTGAAGACGTCGTCTTTGTTTAGCTACTTTTTTCATTTTACATGTATTAATGAAATTTATCTATTAGCCTTCCATTGTATTAAAATTTGTGACTCTGATGTATTGTATTATTTTATTCCGTTGTGAGATATTGTATTATTCTGTGTATGTGATTTTGTGACTAGTTCTGATTTAAACCCAATGCAATAACAATCTACTATTTCGAGCGATTTGAGTTGGTTTTATCATCGACTTAAATGGGTAGAAATAGCAGGTTGTTACAGGCCTTGACTCCAAAGATTGGATCACTTGAAAGCACCAAAGAGTGACGTGGATCAGACCATGGAGCAGCTTTGGATTAGAGCCTCAGACTTGTTGTTGATGCTTGATAGGATCAGACGCATTAAATCGGTACCGATCCAAGCTCGGATCGGCACTGATCCCTATGGATCGTTATGGTCTAATCGCCTCTTTACCAGCGTTGTCTTTTATGAGAACCTATTTTTACTCATGAATTATGGTTGATTCGAGCTACTATGCAGCTATAAATACACCACCAGATGGCTCATTTCGGGGATCTTTTGACTCTCCAACGTCGGGGCTCTACCATTTT
Organism: Allium sativum; assembly: GCA_030737875.1. Taxonomy (NCBI): domain Eukaryota; kingdom Viridiplantae; phylum Streptophyta; class Magnoliopsida; order Asparagales; family Amaryllidaceae; genus Allium; species Allium sativum. The sequence continues at coordinate 396,925,039 of CM060910.1, forward strand.
ACTATTCAACTTTGATTTCTCTACTTTATTATAAACAAATCAAAACTGTATTATAATCCTACAGTATAAACAATCAATTACACGAAGTGTACTTTTGTCTGATTGCCAAACCACTATAAATCTTATCGTGTCCTTTACTTTTCTACGTTATTTCGTGATCTGTGATTGTTTTGTTTGTAATATCTATGAACTAAATTGAACTGATTCAGGAGTTAGTGACCATTTTTGGTGCTAATGTGTATTAATGAGAAAAGTGCATTATACATTGTGATTTGAGGCGCTATACTATGGGTCTGAGTAACTAATATTATATATATTTTCAAAAAAAACTAATTAGTAATTATGATGGTATGGTGAAGGTTGTACTACTTAGTACTTAATAGGTTTATAATATAAGTATTATTAAGGGTAGTTATAGGGCAATTGCTATAAACCTCCTTATATGGGTGCACGAAGGTGGTTCCACCTTCTACGGGACTGTGACTTAAGTCTTTACGGACACTTCATGAAATCAAGATACAGACACAAGGTCAATCCATGTGTCGTCTTATGAACGATCTAAAGAAAAGAAAATGATTATGTGAGACACATCCGATATGTTGCACGAGATTGTTAATTCAATGCTAAGCCAACAACCCCATCCTAACATGCTTTGATAAGTTATCATTACGCATATATTAAAGTCCACTAGACATTTATACTTATGCACTAGCTTTCCTACAACATATGATGAGAAATTTTATCAAAAATTTAGCAGAAGATTGTCCATGAATTTTTTTATAAAAAATTTTGTGTGAGTTATTTTTTTATAATAAGAGAAAAATAGGAGGGAGGGAGAGAGATTGAATGGCCTCGCATAGGCATAAGCGTTTGGTTGGTTTGGTTATAATAAAATTTGTTAACCGGCCTAAAACCAATAAAAATGAAAATCGAACCAAATTGACTTAATTAAGTTCGATTTTTATATGATCTAACCGAACTAAATTATTTCACATTTAGTATTTGGTATATCAATCATACATCAAAATAAACCATTAATATATAATTTAAATATCCTTTTATTGCATTTTTTATACTTTTTGACAGTAATTTGCATAGGTATATGATAAATAAAATTTATAAAGACACTAAACTAGTCTAAAAAAATGGTTAAATTTTGTGATTTTAACAGTATAATAAAAGTTTGATTAACCGATAATCAAACTAAATTATTTTATCGAACAATTTTAAATTAATCTAGAACCAACCGAAATAATCAAGTTTATTTGGTTTTAACTAAAGTTTCTCATCCCTTGGCTCATATCCTAGAATTATAGGAATTATATTTTTTAACTATAAATTCCTAGTGAAAGGTTGGAACTTTTTGAAAACTAAATGTTTACTCAATTGTGAGGAGAGAGATCTTGTATGACCATTGCGTACATGCATGCCACAGTCGTTCGATCATCAGATCGACTGGTGTAATGACCCGCACTTCCACATACTTCAAACTGACCAAAAACCGAAGTTATATCGATTCAAAGTAAGCAAAAGTACATTCCGTTATGATTTCTTAGAGCAAACACAGTGGAATACAAAGCTCACAGCGGAACAGATAAAATATAATAAGAATATATTATTGCAGCAGAAACATTTTTGAATACAAAATCTGATTTCACATACCAGTACTCCATAAAGACTTGACATAATATACCGATAATAGAGTACGTCCGGCCTTCATATGAAGCTCCAACTCTCTCTGGAACAACAAGTCTTCAAGCTTGAACCTGATCTCGGAAACTGAAAAAACAAACTTACAAACTACCCGTGTGGAAATTGTGGGCACCCGCAGTTTGCAAGGGAAAAACAAACTACGAGTCAGTCATGGGACAGGTGTGAGAAAACTTTATTAACTAATCTTATACTTAGCCTTATTTTGAATAAGGCATCTCGGGACCACGCCGCATGTTGCGGAACAGGTTTCCTCCCAAGGATACATGCACAAACATAGCAACCAGAACCAAACATAGCAACCATAAACCAGATTTAGAAATCATGACTTTAGAAAAATGAACGGTTATAAACCCCAAGTCCCATCACACAATGCAAACGCACACCAAATGATAGGGGTTTGCCTTATAATCGCAAAACATGCTTGATATAGTTCAAAACAAAAACATTTGATATTATTATAATGACTTGGGTGTGAAAATCTTTTCGAAAATAAACTTATGAATCTTAGCTCGCATAGTGCCCCATCCCACTATGTTGGCTACATGGGTATACAACTGAAAATCGTAAAGAGTTCGTATTGTAAGTTGGATTTACATCAATGAGCCTGGGCTAGGGATCTTCCCAGTTCGATGCGGAACCCCCAGCTAGGTTCCAGGATCCCGTCTGGCTCCTTTAGAGCGGCAGGGTCGGTCCGCCCTACTTCATGGATTAAAGTAACAGCCTGAACATAACGTCCCTCAGTATGTGTGTAGACTGTCATCTAGGTATATTGACCTAGTCCGAGGCGCCTCATCTAACAAACCACATAAGTAAATGTCTAGGCTCCATACCATGGCGTTACCTTTTGCTAGATGGAACGTTAAGTCCCTACCCTTGCGGTCTATAATCCTGTTTCGGCTCAATCCAGGTTGTGAGGTCCGCGAGGTCTCGTCATACACAAATCTATGCATTTAAGCCATGCTTTGATCTTCAACCGTAAGGTCCTGCTTTTCAACAAAAGCCTTGATCCTTTCCACTTATCATGCCACACTATTATTCCTTAAAACACAAACTGCTATTCACCAACATACAACCTTTGAGCTCGTACGTCTCAAAGAAGGGTGTTAAGCAAGAGAATAAATTCTCCGCCATAAAACAGATATATCATTAAGAGTAACAAATCGGTTATGTGATGAATTACGACGTCAAACACATAATACATTTCTAAATCATTTCGAAAACATCGGGTTTAGCCCTCGAAATCCTTTCTGTCTTATAATTTTTTTTTATAAAAGATCCTTGTCCAAAATCGGGAAAACATTTCTTTTCACTTAAGAAAATCACATTTCAAAACATTCATTAACTTGAAATGAACCCAAAAGCATCGCTAAACACCTCGTAGTCAAATCGTGAAGTGTTTCACAAGGTGTTAGCATACAAGTATTATCTACCCAACCCCATGCTAATTATAAAAGCAATTATTTGCTCATAAACAGGTCGAGCATAATCCAACCAACCAATCAATCACAATAAGGAATTTGTATTATCAACCACATATAATCATATAAGTTCACTAATTATTGACGCCCCTAATCGGTTGATAAACATTCCACTAATCATTTACTTATAGTTCGGAAAACAGTTCGCGGGTTAAAAACTTCAAAATAGATTGCTTTCAAAGAAGGTGTTACAATAGTGTTTCAAAGGTGTTACAAAAGCGTTACAAAACCGTTATCTTAACTACTTTGATAAAAATGTTGTTTATCTTAGAAAAAACTTATACTTTACAATTCAAAACACTTTTACATAATTTATAATGATTTTACAATTTTTTCCATATTTTTAGAACATTTATGTTGACATATTTTTTGGCAAAAGCTTTCACACATGGAATTCCTGAATGATAACATGCTCAAGCGATGGAAACAACGTCAGAAGACATTGAGAAATTTGGTCAAAATCACATCCTCAACATAAACAGGCCCGAAACTCCTATCAGACGAACTCTTTTGGGCCCGAAAACAGCGATTACGGAGCTAAGCTCCGTAATTTTTGTAGATCTCTGAGTTAGCTTCAGTTTGAGCTTCGGTTTGGCTCAATCGGACTTACGGTTTGAAAGTTATGCCCATTTCCGTGAATGGGTGTAACCTAGCATCGAAGACTCAGAACCATTGCACCGGATCGCTCCCATCGGCTCGCCCACGATTGGATCGCCCCCTCGGATTGCACTCCTACATCACGATTCGATCTGTACTGCGTCACCTTCAGCGCCCGAGCACCACGACCGGATCGGCTCGCCCTGTCTCCTCACGATCTGATCCCATGAACACGATCCGACCTTCAGACCTGTAGATACACTCCCTGTTTTGACCTATTCTCATGCCACATCTTGCTCCTACTTTCCAGGATCGCGTGCCACGTACCCCCATCATGATCCGGTCAACCCAGAGGCTCTCCTACAGCTATAAATACACCATTTGAAGGCATTTTCAAGGGATCTTTTGGCCATTCTTCTTCACGGATTCCACCATTACTGAATTGCAAGGATTTTGCACCTTTCTACACATAAATTCTCCTCTTATAATCTCAATAAACACACGGATTGTGTGTCTGCATGTAACTGATTCTTGTGATCTATCAGTATAACAATAAGATTATAAAGTGGACGTAGGCTACATATACAGCCGAACCACTATAAAAACTTCGTGTGTTCCCTCTTATTTATCATTTTCTGCATTCTGTGATCTGCATTTGGGTGTTTGGCCCAATTTTTGGTCTAACAATTTATAATTGATGTTTTTAGTTATGGCCGACGTCTGCTCTTACAACAACCTTTTCAAAACGGTTTTAAATATAACTTGAAATTATAACCCGAAATTAAAATCTTCTCTCACTCATTTGAAAGCTCTCATAAATAGGAATCAAACGTACTTTGTTTCGTGGAAATCCAATTTAAATTGCAAAAGTTATAAGCGTTTAAAGTTTATAACTAAAAATATGTGAATTGCCATTATGTGACAAAAGTTATTTTGATCGCCATAAAAATTATTCTACGATACTTCAAATACCTTAGAAAACCATTATGTACTTATATAAACCATTCAAAATCATTTTAAATTTATTTTTGCAAAATATTTGAGGTTTAAAATTCAACTTTTATATTTCACTAATAAATTAAATCCCAATTTATTTTGAAATTCAAATAATTTCAGATCAGATTTTTAATTAACCATCCCATCCGTTGGATCAGTTAGGGATAGCCAGGGAGAGCAAGAAACTATATTTTCTAAACCCAAGCCTAGACATTATCCTCTCTGTCACCCTTGAATGTTCCGGTATTTATTTATTCATTTAAAAAGACTTTATCATAAATTATTATCCTTCAACTTCCAAAAATATTGCTTCTAATTACAAAAGAGATTTGTCGATCACCAATGTAATACCATAATTGATGCGTCATGGTGTGTGCGAAACAACAACCATTATAAACATTCATAGAAACCATTATTAGCATAATGAAATAATAAATGTGCACAAGTGTTATAACACTAACGCTTAATTGTTTGTGTGCTCTAAACTACACAACCATCATCCATCATAACAAACATCATACATGCAATCATTAAATCAAGCAAAAAAAAAACCTTTAAAAGTTCAGTTTTTCTCACCCCGTGAAGTCCAAGCTTTTGCCTAAGGGTCCCCGGTTCCTAGTCTTGCCCTCCTTTCTCCTTTTCTTCCTTTTCCTTTGCTTTTTTTTATTCATGAATTTCGGCCATGGCCATGAGCTTAAGGGAGAGGGAGGAAGAAGAAGACGGATGTGAGATTAAAGTGGAGGGGGAAGGTCCTTTTATAGCTTAGAAAGTCACATGGATTGGTGACATGTCACAAATCTAAGGGAAGAGAAATGAACAGCTTAGATTCATCCTTATCCATTTTCATACTTATCCAAAAGTGTACTTTCTCATGTGCTTTCTCGTCGACTTTCCAATCTCATTTCGGAGTATCAAACGATAACGGTTTTCAGAAATTCTACAACCATATTGTCCGGTTTCTAACATATTTCAATCCTATGTGTTCAAATCCAAAATCGGAGTTCGTTCGGATTTTCAAACAATTTATTTTAATTTTGTTTTTTTAATAACTTTCTATATTCGATACGGGATTTCCTCAAACTTCATACATAGCTAATATTCTATGTTCTAAATTTTTCCGGATAGGTCTCAGGTTCCAGTTTTGCCGTTAGGACTATCTAATTCCAATTATCGTCAAATTTTAGTTCAAATTTTGGCCTTTTATTTTTTCTTTTCCACGTACTGATGTCGTTTTACGCAAAACTTCCCTGAGTACTAAGATTCACTATTCCGGATCCAACGGAGGTGGTCTCACTATCTAGCGGTATTTCATTCTCAAGATATCCTCAAAATCGTTTGTTTTTAGTTTATATTTTGAATCTTTTGCGAATTTAACATATCTAACAGATGTCATTTTTGACGTAACTTGGTTAGTCATCTAATTTTATCATTCTGGACTTAATGAAATTGATTTCATCGAAATCCAAGTTCGTTAGCTACTACTTCCTTAAGAAACTACTATTTCTTAAGAGAAATCGATATTAAATTGGTTCTGAAATTTCTGGGTCGTTACAACTGGCCAAACCTGGTTTGGGTTTAAGTACAAATTATATTTTGGATAAAAGAATTTTCCCTTTAACAAAAGCCTGGAATTCAAAGTTAAATAAACAAAAGCAGCAAAAGATTGGACTAGTACAAACGATGGGAGAAGGTGCGATTGTTTGAATTAGTGAACTATTTGAAAAATCAAATGAAAGGAAGCGTTATTTGCTACGAAATGCAAGTTTTCCAAAAGAACTGACATCTCTTCATAGCTATAAATAGCTACACCCAAAAAGCTATTTCGAATGAATTTTCTTTTCAAAAGTTGGAACGCTTGGAAACTGTCTCAAAACACTTTCGCTTCCCGAAGGAAGAACCCTAGAAAGCATTGCAAAATTTGATTTTTCTCATTCTTCTCTTTAATTCCTTTCAAAACTATATCGTGTTCGTGATTCTCCAAAACTCCATATTATGTCATTATCAATTCAGAAGATATTTTAGATCCATTTATTCAGAAGATATTTTCGATCCATTTTGATGGTGATATTGCAATTAATTAAGGAAATAATCATGTCAACTACATTATATCTTGGAAGACGATTTTTCTTAACCCAAAACACATACTTATTTTTTTGGCAAGGACAACCGATTTTTATAGTGATCTATAACACTGTTCTCATTACAACAAATAATGATTACATGAAAATACAGGAGACAAGCAGTTCGTTTATCCAGTACATGCATTTTGCAATCCTAAAATTACGACATAAAAGTTCAAACTACACCATGCTGGGTTCAAAGGAAAGTAAAATGCAATTACAAGTCTAAAGACCACACAAGGAACTATCGAGGCAGTTACATACAAAACTCATTTGTAAAGTAAATAATTACACACACTAAACCGCTAAGCACAGTCACACTATATACTCACCACCAAGCTTTCACCTGCCAATAATTACTAGGCAACAAAACACAAGCAGATGACACAGTAGAATATCATCAGCACAAGACTCTCAGTGCAAGTTTACACTCTGGAGTCTGGACCAGCAGAAGCCTGCCAGTACAACACTATGACCTGTTACAATCACTAACTACAAAACTCACATGAAGTGCCAAACCCCAACACCAAGCCAACACTAAGACAAGAGCAGCTACTGTTAGAAATACACACCTTACACAGAATTCCAGCAAGACTACAAACCAGACTTTCACACAAAACAAGTCGAAACTCCTTTACCCACATCACCCGACCACACTACCAAGCAGTGTAGAGACGAACCAACCACACCTACTAACAACCACAAACGTAAAACAAGGAAATAGGACTTACCATCATGTTGCAAATGTGATCCGAGCCCGAAAGCCTGCCTTTCGATGAACCACAATTAATTGGAATTACAAAGGAAGCAGTAGAGGGTCGCGATACCTCTCGATGCTAATAGTTGAGTAAACTGGAATAGGGAAAGTAGAACACTGCGTTTGTAGAGGATTGTGAAACCTCTCGATACTGATGGTTGAGTAAACAGGAATAGGGAAAATAGAACACCGCGTTTGTAGAGGGTCGCGATACCTCTCGATACTGATGGTTGAGTAAACAGGAATAGGGAAAGTAGAACACTGCTTTTGTAGAGGGTCGCAATACCTCTCAATACTGATGGTTGAGTAAACGGAAATTGGGAAAGTAGAACACCGCATTTGTAGAGGGTCGCGATACCTCTCGATATTGATGGTTGAGTAAACAGGAATAGTGAAACACCCCGTAATTCTGTAACACTAAGATTCGCAAATCATGGAAGAATTAAAAGTTAAAATTAAAATCAAGGGAAACGGGTTGCGCCATTGCGTTCGACTCGGAAAAATACGCGAAATAGAGTCCGAGTTTTCGAAAATCGGAGTCCGTATGACCAAGATATGGCCCGTCAAAGTTTTCAGAAAATTCCAAGTTCAAAACAGTTTAAAAACTAGGGCCAAATTCGAATTCAAACACACAGGGGGCAGGGCGGGAAAATTCCCGCCCAGGTCAAGTCGACAGGGGTGTCGACTGCGCAGTCGACACCCCCCCCCCATGTCGACTGCCCAGTCGACATGGGTGTCGACCTGCCCGCTTTTTTCAGCTTTCTGCACCTGGTTCGTTCTGCTGTATTTGGTCACGTTTTCTGACCAGGTTCATCCGCCTAACACTATATAAACAGCCCTGGTCTTCTTCTCTATTCACAATTCTTTTCTACCATTATGCTGCAAAGATTCTTGCTAGACATGGCTTCTCCCCCTCCTCTAAAATATATAAATAACATATATAAAATAAACCAAGACGAGGAAATGCTGCTAAAAGATTTTCAAGAAGAGGTTCAAGTCAAGCTAGGATTCAAGAGGAGGTTCAAACGACTTCAACGACTGTTTTTCTACGAATCATAGCAACGCCTCCTTTCTATTCTAATCTAATCTCTGTAAGTCAGTTATTTTTAGATTTGAACGTTTTGTTTTTATTCGTGACATGAAATTAAAGGGATAAAAGACTATGCCTAATCTTTCTACTTGAATCAGTGCTTGTACCTTTGGACCTAATTAAGAACTGTTGTGATTCGATGACCAATAAGACTGTGACGGTGAAACTATGGAATTTGGAACCATATGCCTTGGAACTATAAAACATAATCCTTTGATTTTGGGACATAAAACATTGCCTATGACTATGAATATTTCCTATGACTATGAACGTTGCCTATGACTATGAACATCGCCTAAGACTGTGATTCATTGAACTGTGAGGATTATTGCCTATGACTATGAACATTTCCTATGACTATGAACGTTGCCTATGACTATGAACATCGCCTATGACTGTGATTCATTGAACTGTGAGGATTATTGCCTATGACTATGGATACAAGATTATTATTTATGCCCATGACATTGTAGTTACAAAACCATGCTGTTTAACAAACTGACATTATTTTGGATCTAGGCCTGACTTTCTATTCAGTTTATTCTTGGTTATCTTTGGTTTTAGACCTTGAGAATTTACCTATTAAGTTAGGTCTACCCATGTTCTTGAACCTTTGTCTCTATTCTGTCTATTCTTGGTTTTAGACCTTGGTAATTTACCTATTTAGTTAGGTCTACCCATGTTCTTGAATCGACGTCGTTATTCAACCCTTTTTATGCCAGTTATTATGTCTATCTTTTGCATAGCATCTTTGGTTCATCCCCTATTTTCTGCGAATCTAGATTTATCTATAATCTAGATTGAATCACGATTATACGAACGGTGGGAATGCGATTTGGGGAAAAATATGAAATTTACTAAAACATAGTTACAAACTTGGAAATTGGCATAAATTGGGAACATGTATTATGGCATGTTCATAGAAATGCAAATGGGATAAATTTGACAGGAATTACAGGATTGTGTAATTTGAATCTAGTATTGACATGTAAATCTAGCATTTACATGAATTGTGAACTATAGTAATAAGTCTAGTTTGACGTGAATTAGAATGTTAAATCAGAATTGGATTAGCTAATTTGGCTCGATAAGTATATTGGCATAAACTTGAAATTGGCCATAATTGGGAGTAATTGTCAGGATTAGCAAAATCATGGTCAGTGACACTTCATTTGGTATGGTTTACATACCAAAAAGCATAAACATGATATAGAGGGGAAAATGGGCCGTAAGAATAAATGTTGACAATTTACATTAAAAGAGTAATAGGGAAATAAGTAAATTAGGATTAATTTACTTATAGAATTTGTCCTAAATGAGGAAATGTTAAATTAAAGGTTTGTTAACGACATCTCTTTTAATAATAAACCAGAAAGTTCTAGGGTGACAGAGAGGATAGTATCTAGGCTTGAGTTTGGAAAATACAAGTTTCCTGCTCTCCCTGGCTATCCCTAACTGATCCAACGGACGGGATGGTTACTTTCAAAACCTGATTTGAAAATTAATCAAACCCCTTTGAACTAGAAAACACGAATAGGCCTAACCCGAGGTTAGACTGAGTTGCGATGTAAACCTGCCCGGAACCAACTGGCACATCCAGTAATCGCAACAATATCTGTCTAATGTGAGTGGTCGTGGCTTTAATTTATTTAGTTAAAGCTAGAACAAGAATGCTAGGGTTAAGTTAACTAAGACACTTAACCAACTCAACATGATAACAAGACTGGTAGGTGGGGTTAGGTTCATACAGTTAAGCTAGAATGGGAGGGTTAAGTCCATAGGAACACTTAACCAACTTAAGCACGGTTAGGCTAGAACGGAGGGCTAAGTCCACAGGGACACTTAACCAAACTCATGGTAACAAGACAAGATTTGTAGAGGTTAAGTAACTAAGAAAACACTTAGCCAAATTAACATGTTAACTAGTCTAGAAAGTGGGGTTAAGTAAAGTTAATACACTTAGCCAAATTAACATGTTAACTAGACTAGAGATTGGGGTTAAGTAAGATTTAATACACTTAGCCAATTTGATATGTTAGCCGGGCTAGACCGTAGGGTTAAGTAAACTTGAAAACTTAACCATCAGATTTTGATAAAGGGATATGGTTAAGTCTAAAACATGAAGGGATAATACTTAACAGTTAATAACAGGTTAGTTAAAACAGACGGGCAAGGTTAAGTTAAAAAGGAACACTGAACCAATACAGGGTGAATGGGTAAGGTTAAGAAATAAGAAATACTTAACCAATATAACTTGGTTTGTGGTGGGGTTAAGTCAACATGAATTACTGATAACACTTAACCAGTTTGACAGGATAAATGAAGAGGGTTAAGTCGGCTTGAATTGACTAATGACACTTAACCAATCCAAATTGACGGGAAAGGGAACTAAGTAGTAAACCTTGGTTAAGAAAACAACGATTCTGGAAACTAAGTGATAAATCTTAGTTAGTAAAACTAAGTAGTCATTCTTAGTATAACACGGGAAGGAGCGAATGTCCGTCTGAATAAAAAGAAGGCTCCAACGAATTGGGTTACGAAGCCCGAGGCTTCGAGGGGGCGTGAGGGTACTCTTGGTATCCCTCTGTGAGGCTGCAGATGATCCGCCTGGGCCCACAGAGGTTAAGGTCTGCGTAGAAGAACCAGGTGTATGCCTTGGTTGCAATACATGGCAACCTAAAGACTAGGATGGACCGGCGTGATTCGGCGAGCAAACGGTAGCCCTGTGATAGCAACTCGTCGTCTACCATCCATCTTGAGTCAATCGAGATACGTGAAGCGGAAAGGCGGAGAACTCCAAAAGACCATATACTTGCTATCTAGTTATGGTTGCAGATGGCCATAGGATAGTGGGGCACTGGGGGCCGGCGTATAGTTCTCATTTTACAAGGTGTGCCTTTCATTAGTTGAGGGAGGGGTCAAGTGGGACCATAGCCACTGAAATAAAAACAGACCTTAGCATCTGCATCGGCAGATATCTGAAAGCTCCCGACCGAGTTCTGTATTCCTTGATTTGCCCTGACACAGGACTCGGACCGCACATTATGGGACGTGTGCATCTAGACAAGCGATAACGATTCGCGATACATGCGTGGGGAAGTATAGGAACATATACCACTCTAGGTGGTTTGTCCTAGACTTGGGGGCATCGTTCGACAGGTAGCGTAATCCCTAGTTGGACTAGGTGGCATAAACCCTGAACTCGAGAAGCGTTCAGCAGATAGCGTAAACTCTAGTTGAAACTAGAAAGCACTTGATAGAAAACCCCAGATTAGATCCAGGTAACAAATAATGAATGTATGCCGGAAGGCAATGGAAAATACAGGGATTGGGATCACGTTATCGTTACTAGTTAGGTGGTGCAGAGATATAATATAACAAGGAAATAGCGAAGCGGCGAAAGTATTAAAGCATATCCAGTTAGTCTTATCTTAGCATATCTTGTGATTACCTTGTCTAATCTTGTTGACCCTATCGTCATGGTGTTATCTTGTATTCAGTTAATTCATGTCGTTTTGTTTTTCCATGTTCACATGCTAGAAGTTACTAAACTTACTCAGGCTTTATGTCTGACTCTGTTTTTCTTTCGTCTTCTTTTCTTCCGTTCCCCCCCCCCAGGTAGTAGAGGAGGGAATAGTATAGCTCAGATTAAGTTGGAATGTCACCCTTTCCCAGCTTGAAGATTTGTCGAAGTTTGCTTGGATTCTCTTTCCAGATGTTATGGCTGGCTCTTGCTAAATTTGGGGAATATAAATGTATTTTCATGCTTCTTTATTTTGTAAGATAGATGATATTCTGATATTGTAAAGAAATCATTGTACAAACTATTTATCAATAAAGCAAAGTCTTATTTTCCATTGTTTAATTTTTGTCTGTCTTGTAATTTATCTGCATCTTTTACCCTAAATGCTCCACAGAATTTAGTGCATTCCCTTTGTGAGTGACACTAACGGACGTGGGGTGTTACACGTGGTATCAGAGCTGAAGGTTACCGGATCAGATAAAAGATTTGAAAAATTATTATTTTTCAAAACGGTTTTTAAAGAAGCATTTTCAAAAGAAAAGTTTTGTTTTAAAAGCATATTCCCCAAAGCCATACGCACTGTCTTCTCTTCCTCTGTTTGAATTCTTGTCTCCTTCTTTCTTGAGTCTTTGGGGCTCCTGGCTTTCTGGGAGGTAACCTCATCGAAGGGCAAAGTAGTGCCCGGCTTCCATCCATAGCCGTAGTTGTTTCATCTACGAGCAGTTTTCTTTCGAAGCTTATAGGGTTTTCCGGACGATGGAGGCAGTTTTCGAGAGATTTGTCAACATGACTACAGACGGAAGGGGATGAGGAGCTTGGCTAGGGAGCACAACCCTAGGATGAGGAATTCATGGATGCAGATTTAGCTCACAAAGGAGGAAGGAAATATAAAACCCAAGACAAGAGGAAGTATCTTTACTAGGGTATGATAGGGCATATACTTAAGGACAAGGGCAAGAACGAGGACGAGATTTTCAGAAAGACAAGTACATGCTTTCGCCACCAAGCGTACCTAGAAGAAAGGTAGTAAAGTTTTGATGGAAGAGTCTAGTTTGGCTATTCGTACTATTTCCTTTGGCTTTAGCGCTTCGCATTTTTTCATATCTACTTCCATAGTTGAGTCTCTGCACCATAGTACTTGTATAGTAGAAAGATCCCTCTAGAGTCTCAAATCCAATTGGTGGTCCGACCAGTCTATTTTTAGTAGGGATTTGAGGATAGCTATCGAGTTTGCTTATATCATCTCACGTAGGTCGTCTAAATTCGGAGGAGATATTCCTCGGATGCTTGTCTGATATTGGTTTAGGCCTTTGGGGCTCGTACTTGAGGAATGTCGAGTTCGACTAGGGTGGTTTGCATGAGAAATGAATAGTTGTGGCAGGCACTCTAGAAAGTGCGTAGTGACCTTTTTACCCTCATAGTTATAGCGTGATGGATAAGCTAAGAGGAGAGACCTCTAATCATCTTAGTACATACACTTGGTATCATAGTTGACATCTGGTTACTTTAGAGATGGAGGTCAGAAACTTCACAATCGTGAAGTTAAATTAGTTAAGATACCGTGGAGTAAAGCTCAAGAAGGCTAGATACTAGCATCATACCCTTTTTCCTTGGGTGCATCCTTGATTTCTTTTGTTTGTAGGAGCTTTACGCATAATTGTTTCATTCTTTCCAAAGTATATCCTCTAGGACGTATCATCGATCCTTAGGTAGAAGCCAATGGATGTAAACATGTATTTGAAACATGTTATGGTTGAATGGTTGCAAGTGGTTGCAAATGGTTGCTCGTGAATGCATATGCATACGTATTAGACACTAGATCAAGTTCGGACGCTTTCATACTGCATTTACAGATGTGTATTTGTTTGTAAGTTGAACTGGATATGTTATCATATGGATGTTGCATATGGATGAATGGATGTGCACGCATGTAGTATTTACATCACTAGGGATGCTTGCATACATATTGGACGCATGGCACTGACATGATTCGCATTAAGGAGGTCAACTGAATCAGTAGACCACCTGATTTTGCATTAAGACATGTACACACACTATGCATATGAACATGAAGGCATTAGAAATCTTTTAAGGACAATGGATGCCTGTGATTGAATGGTTGAGTAGATGGGTGATTGGATGGTAGGACACATTCTTCCTAACTTGGAGATTTCGGGGACGAAATCCTTTTAAGTGGGGGAGAATGTAACACCCCGTAATTCTGTAACACTAAGATTCGCAAATCAAGGAAGAATTAAAAGTTAAAATCAAAATCAAGGGAAACGGGCTGCGCCATTGCGTTCGTCTCGGAAAAATACGCGAAATAGAGTCTGATTTTTTGAAAATCGGAGTCCGTATGACCAAGATATGGCCCGTCAAAGTTTTCAGAAAATTCCAAGTTCAAAACAGTTTAAAAACTAGGGCCAAATTCGAATTCAAAAACACACAGGGGGCAGGGCGGGAAAATTCCCGCCCAGGTCAAGTCGACAGGGGTGTCGACTGCGCAGTCGACACCACCACCCCCCTCCCCCCATGTCGACTGCGACATGAGTGTCGACCTGCCCACTTTTTCCAGCTTTCTGCACCTGGTTCGTTCTGCTGTATTTGGTCACGTTTTCTGACTAGGTTCGTCCGCCTAACACTATATAAACAGCCCTGGTCTTCTTCTCTATTCACAATTCTCTTCTACCATTATGCTGCAAAGATTCTTGCTAGACATGGCTTCTCCCCCTCCTCTAAAATATATAAATAATATATATAAAATAAACCAAGACGAGGAAATGCTGCTAAAAGATTTTCAAGAAGAGGTTCAAGTCAAGCTAGGATTCAAGAGGAGGTTCAAACGACTTCAACGATTGTTTTTCTACGAATCATAGCAACGCCTCCTTTCTATTCTAATCTAATCTCTGTAAGTCAGTTATTTTTAGATTTGAACGTTTTGTTTTTATTCGTGACATGAAATTAAAGGGATAAAAGACTATGCCTAATCTTTCTACTTGAATCAGTGCTTGTACCTTTGGACCTAATTAAGAACTGTTGTGATTCGATGACCAATAAGACTGTGACGGTGAAACTATGGACTTTGGAACCATATGCCTTGGAACTATGAACATAAGCCTTTGATTTTGGGACATAAAACATTGCCTATGACTATGAATATTTCCTATGACTACGAACGTTGCCTATGACTATGAACATCGCCTAAGACTGTGATTCATTGAACTGTGAGGATTATTGCCTATGACTTTGAACATTTCCTATGACTATGAACGTTGCCTATGACTATGAACATCGCCTATGACTGTGATTCATTGAACTGTGAGGATTATTGCCTATGACTATGGATACAAGATTATTATTTATGCCCATGACATTGTAGTTACAAAACCATGTTGTTTAACAAACTGACATTATTTTGGATCTAGGCCTGACTTTCTATTCAGTTTATTCTTGGTTATCTTTGGTTTTAGACCTTGGGAATTTACCTATTAAGTTAGGTCTACCCATGTTCTTGAACCTTTGTCTCTATTCTGTCTATTCTTGGTTTTAGACCTTGGGAATTTACCTATTTAGTTAGGTCTACCCATGTTCTTGAACCGACGTCGTTATTCAACCCTTTTTATGCCAGTTATTATGTCTATCTTTTGCATAGCATTTTTGGTTCATCCCCTATTTTCTGCGAATCTAGATTTATCTATAATCTAGATTGAATCACGATTATACGAACGGTGGGAATGCGATTTGGGGCAAAATATGAAATTTACTAAAACATAGTTACAAACTTGGAAATTGGCATAAATTAGGAACATGTATTATGGCATGTTCATAGAAATGCAAATGGGATAAATTTGACAGGAATTACAGGATTGTGTAATTTGAATCTAGTATTGACATGTAAATCTAGCATTTACATGAATTGTGAACTAGAGTAATAAGTCTAGTTTGACGTGAATTAGAATGTTAAATCAGAATTGGATTAGCTAATTTGGCTCGATAAGTATATTGGCATAAACTTGAAATTGGCCATAATTGGGAGTAATTGTCAGGATTAGCAAAATCATGGTCAGTGACACTTCATTTGGTATGGTTTACATACCAAAAAGCATAAACATGATATAGAGGGGAAAATGGGCCATAAGAATAAATGTTGACAATTTACATTAAAAGAGTAATTGGGAAATAAGTAAATTAGGATTAATTTACTTATAGAATTTGTCCTAAATGAGGAAATGTTAAATTAAAGGTTTGTTAACGACATCTCTTTTAATAATAAACCAGAAAGTTCTAGGGTGACAGAGAGGATAGTGTCTAGGCTTGAGTTTGGAAAATACAAGTTTCCTGCTCTCCCTGGCTATCCCTAACTGATCCGACGGACGGGATGGTTACTTTCAAAACCTGATTTGAAAATTAATCAAAACCCTTTGAACTAGAAAACACGAATAGGCCTAACCCGAGGTTAGACTGAGTTGCGATGTAAACTTGCCCGGAACCAACCGGCACATCCAGTAATCGCAACAATATCTATCTAATGTGAGTGGTCGTGGCTTTAATTTATTTAGTTAAAGCAAGAACAAGAATGCTAGGGTTAAGTTAACTAAGACACTTAACCAACTCAACATGATAACAAGACTGGTAGGTGGGGTTAGGTTCATACAGTTAAGCTAGAATGGGAGGGTTAAGTCCATAGGAACACTTAACCAACTTAAGCACGGTTAGGCTAGAACGGAGGGCTAAGTCCACAGGGACACTTAACTAAACTCATGGTAACAAGACAAGATTTGTAGAGGTTAAGTAACTAAGAAAACACTTAGCCAAATTAACATGTTAACTAGTCTAGAAAGTGGGGTTAAGTAAAGTTAATACACTTAGCCAAATTAACATGTTAACTAGACTAGAGGTTGGGGTTAAGTAAGATTTAATACACTTAGCCAATTTGATATGTTAGCCGGGCTAGACCGTAGGGTTAAGTAAACTTGAACACTTAACCATCAGATTTTGATAAAGGAATATGGTTAAGTCTAAAACATGAAGGGATAATACTTAACCGTTAATAACAGGTTAGTTAAAACAGATGGGCAAGGTTAAGTTAAAAAGGAACACTGAACCAATACAGGGTGAATGGGTAAGGTTAAGAAATAAGAAATACTTAACCAATATAACTTGGTTTGTGGTGGGGTTAAGTCGACATGAACTACTGATAACACTTAACCAGTTTGACAGGATAAATGAAGAGGGTTAAGTCGGCTTGAATTAACTAATGACACTTAACCAATCCAAATTGACGGGAAAGGGAACTAAGTAGTAAACCTTAGTTAAGAAAACAACGATTCTGGAAACTAAGTGGTAAATCTTAGTTAGTAAAACTAAGTAGTAATTCTTAGTATAACACGGGAAGGAGCGAATGTTCGTCTCAGTAAAAAGAAGGCTCCAACGAATTGGGTTACGAAGCCCGAGGCTTCGAGGGGACATGAGGGTACTCTTGGTATCCCTCTGTGAGGCTGCAGATGATCCGCCTGGGCCCACAGAGGTTAAGGTCTGCGTAGAAGAACTAGGGGTATGCCTTGGTTGCAATACATGGCAACCTAAAGACTAGGATGGACCGGCATGATTCGACGAGCAAACGGTAGCCCTGTGATAGCAACTCGTCGTCTACCATCCATCTTGAGTCAATCGAGATACGTGAAGCAGAAAGGCGGAGAACTCCAAAAGACCATATACTTGCTATCTAGTTATGGTTGCGGATGGCCATAGGATAGTGGGGCACCGGGGGCCGGCGTATAGTTCTCATTTTACAAGGTGTGCCTTTCATTAGTTGAGGGAGGGGTCAAGTGGGGCCATAGCCACTGAAATAAAAACAAACCTTAGCATCTGCATCGGCAGATATCTGAAAGCTCCCGAACGAGTTATGTATTCCTTGATTTGCCCTGACACAGGACTCGGACCGCACATTATGGGACGTGTGCATCTGGACAAGCGATAACGATTCGCGATACATGCGTGGGGAAGTATAGGAACATATACCACTCTAGGTGGTGTGTCCTAGACTTGGGGGCATCGTTCGATAGGTAGCGCAATCCCTAGTTGGACTAGGTGGCATAAACCCTGAACTCGAGAAGCGTTCAGCAAATAGTGTAAACTCTAGTTGAAACTAGAAAGCACTTGATAGAAAACCCCAGATTAGATCCAGGTAACAAATAATGAATGTATGCCGGAAGGCAATGGAAAATACAGGGATTGGGATCACATTATCGTTACTAGTTAGGTGGTGCAGAGATATAGTATAACAAGGAAATAGCGAAGCGGTGAAAGTATTAAAGCATATCCAGTTAGTCTTATCTTAGCATATCTTGTGATTACCTTGTCTAATCTTGTTGACCCTATCGTCATGGTGTAATCTTGTATTCAGTTAATTCATGTCATTTTGTTTTTCCATGTTCACATGCTAGAAGTTACTGAACTTACTCAGGCTTTATGTCTGACTCTGTTTTTCTTTCGTCTTCTTTTCTTCCGTCCCCCCCCCAGGTAGTAGAGGAGGGAATAGCATAGCTCAGATTAAGTTGGAATGTCACCCTTTCCCAGCTTGAAGATTTGTCGAAGTTTGCTTGGATTCTCTTTCCAGATGTTATGGCTGGCTCTTGCTAAATTTGGGGAATATAAATGTATTTTCATGCTTCTTTTTTTGTAAGACAGATGATACTCTGATATTGTAAAGAAATCACTGTACAAACTATTTATCAATAAAGCAAAGTCTTATTTTCTGCTGTTTAATTTTTGTCTGTCTTGTAATTTATCTGCATCTTTTACCCTAAATGCTCCACAGAACTTAGTGCATTCCCTTTGTGAGTGACACTAACGGACGTGGGGTGTTACAAATGGGGAAAGTAGAACACTGCATTTGTAGAGGGTCACGATACCTCTCGATACTGATGGTTGAGTAAACAGGAATAGGGAAAGTAGAACTCCACGTTTTTAGAGGGTTACGATACCTCTCGATACTGATAGTTGAGTAAATAGAAATAGGGAAAGTAGAACACCGCGTTTGTAGAGGGTCGCGATACCTCTCGATACTAATGATTGAGTAAACAGGAATAGGGAAAGTAGAACACTGCGTTTGTAGAGGGTCGCGATACCTCTCAATATTGATGGTTGAGTAAACAGGAATAGGGAAAGTAGAACACCGCGTCTTTGATCTTGAATGAAGTGGATAAAGCAGGTCGATGAGTGTAGAACGAGTTGGTGGAAGATGGTGAACGATCGACCAGCGGGAAGAGCAAATCTGAAAATAGATCTAAGAAATAAAAGCATAGTGGATACAGATCGAAACCTACAGTAGTGGGGAAAACTTAGAAAAGGAGAGAAGAAACGAAAAGAAGCGTTTGGGGAGGAGAAATGAGTAGGAAGAAAAGGGTTTGGAAAGGAGGCGGAAGAGGGACGAGTTCCTAAGTCCCCATTGATGAAGATCTGGGGCGGCTTGTATTTTTCAACATATTTGTTTGTTTAAACGAGTGATAATGGCAAATAA
The DNA here is from genome assembly GCA_030737875.1 of Allium sativum. Lineage (NCBI taxonomy): Eukaryota > Viridiplantae > Streptophyta > Magnoliopsida > Asparagales > Amaryllidaceae > Allium > Allium sativum. Next base: position 396,944,835 of record CM060910.1, read on the forward strand.
CATCTTGAAGAAAGCATCATCAACATGCATTGGAACGATCTCTACAAGTTTGATTTTATTGTTGTTGTGCCAATTCATCAAATATAAAGAAATCCAATGCAAACAAGACTGTCCATATCAATACCGATGTTTTGATTAGCTGAGTAAAGTCCTATGGCTGTATTTGCTGAAACTACTGGAAAACCCAAATGATCACTCCATTTTAAAGTTATGGACTTGTGACGACCCTAGGATTTTTGGCCCTGAAAATCGACATAAATACAATTCCATATCTCATGCCGACCTTCCAAGCACCGAAAACACAGGAACGTTATTAGAAAGAAATTAGAGGGTGAGATAAGAAAGAAAGGATTATTAGAATAGAAGAAGAAGAAGAACCAACACAACACAGAATCAGAGTCTCACATCGCTATGGAACAAAATATAATACATAAATGAATCTTTAGTGAGAGCTTTTAAAAATACTTACAATATCAGAGTACATCAACACATCTGGACAGTTATAATAATCTGCCACATACACAACACACAGCGGAATACACACCATATATGTAATACATCTGAACACCTCCAGCTCGTCTCTGGACATCGCAGCATCCGATAACCTGGACCTGTACACCCCGGTCTAACTGGAGCATTTACAAAACACCGGGTCAGTCTAGTGAACCAAAGTGAGAAAAACTCGCACAGCTTTAACGAAATCATCCAACTTGATTTTAAAGTTAAAAAATTTTCTAAAGAAAAGGATAATCTTAAGACCAAATCCACACATAAATACGGACGACTTTTACCTTACGATAATCCAAAACATTTTTGAAATCAATATCTTTTATGCTATTATAATAGTGTGTAAATACAAGTAAATATCAATCTAGCAGAATGCTTGCATCTCATGCTCCACGTATATAGTATACAATCAAAACCGCGGGTGCTTATTGGAGATTGGATTCCGACTATGACAAGGTATGGATCCATTTGCATATAGTGTATCTCTAGAGGGGAATACACAGGGTTCAACAAGAACGTCTTGCAAACTGGCCCACACATGACCGACCACTCATTTCGCTTGAGTGTATCGAATGTGGATCACCAACGGTTGGGATCAGCAATCGTTTCCCGAAAGGGACAGCATCGATAGATTAATAAAGAAGCAAAAGGAATTTCTCTAAATAGGTGAATATACATCCTATTGGGAGCGACCCACATAGCCATGTTGCCTGCCCGATTTTTGTCATTTCCCGGTTGGTGAGGTTTGAGGTTTAAATTATCTTTTAAAACAACTGGTCACCATTCACTTTGAATGCCACACCGTCAGATCCGCCAGATATCACTAATTGACGTCCACAAAAGTACTCTAGTTGGAAGCTAAGAGAAAGGTCATTCTCCGCCACCAACTATGATACGTTTGAAGAAATCAACGTACGTGATCCGTTTGGAAATACTCTGTCAGACATCCGTCCATACAAGTCATCCAGGAACAGGATGAACCGAAGGCACTCTCCTACTGCATCCAATATAGGAATCACCCCATGGATCAGTAGTGAGTAGTCCTTGCAAACCGTAGATTCCAACCACGACAGTATTGCAGCTTATCTCTATTTGTCAAGCAGAGAATATTAGTGGTTCTTCTGTTTATGAAAATCCACGGTCTTCCGTGCTCCATCTCGATCATCTTCTGATATCTTCACGTATTTGTTGGCCGGAATTGTTTTTGAATATAAATTCGATCTCGGTCTTTCCGTACCAACAATCGTATTGGACAGATTTGATAGTCGTTTATTTAACTATCAAAATAAACAGTGATTCAATCATGAAAATCCAATGAGTACATTGGTTCAATATTCAGCATCACTTGGCCTTTTAATTAAAACAAACTAATTCACTTCTGCCTAATCAAAACTTTTAACTCTTTTAATATTTTAAAAAAATACGATATTTGATTCTTATTTTATATGCTAGTGTTCTCAAAACCAATTCTTTATAATACTTAGAAAAAATACTTTACATTTGCTACATCATTCTTCGTTATCTAAAATTGGAAAATCAGTTCAACTTATTATTCGTAAAAACACGTTACGAAATATCTTTTGTTTCATTGCCCAACAACAACCAGTGCTTATTCTTATAGGGTAAATCTATTTAATACTCAACTTTACATTTCGTTTCTACCTCGCGAATATCGTTATCATTTCACGCAATCCCCTTTTACTTCCCTTTTACTTTGGAATCCTCATTATATATATTTTCCAATCTTTCACCAAAATGTTGCGTTATTATTTCTCTAGTGAAATAATAAATTATTACTAACCCTTTTTACCATTTCAACTAATATTTCAATCTAGTGTCAGTCCAAATTCCATTTAACTATTTTATTCAAATACGGCTCCATAAAACCTTCTTACTTTTGGAAAATCTCTTTCTCGGATATAATAATTAAGTAATTTCTCATAAAATACCCCTTTTTAATCTCTACCCTTCTAAACAAATTCATTTCATAATTCGGATTTGTTTACAGAACCATATGACCAATTTCTTTTACCAAATTCACTTCCACTAATTCCTTTTCAAATCCATTCAACCATTTCCCGCTTGAGATTCTCGTTTCAATTCCCCATTTTTACTTAATCCCATTATTAAGCAACGTCAATTTAAAATTAATGCTTTACCACCTCACCTCTTTTTATAAACTCTGTTTATGTAACTCTAGTTTAATATAAACCCTTTCATTCTTAATTCCTTTTACATAATTCGAATATTAAGTAAACATTTAATTTAATCTATCGTACTCGCTTAAACTTCTCTTTATAACTTCGTTATAAAAATTCGGGTTTTTAATACAAAACTCGTTCATAAACTCCTTCCACCATTCAACAAGATTTCATTTCAACTTCGATTACTTTTTAAATGAATTTCCATGAAAAATAATTTTCTAAATTATTATTAGTCAAAATAATAATTTACTTCAGTCATTAACTACTTCAGTAGTTAATCTCTTTATTAACTAAAATAAATAGTAAATTTCTTTTTAAAAATATTATTAAAATTAAAACAATATTCATTAAACTAATTTATTAGATTATTTCAAAACAATCTAATTAAATAATCAATTCCAATTAAAAGCAGTCGATTTAGTCCACTCAAAACACGGTTATCACGTTAACCGATTCCAATTAGTTCTCTCTTTAAATTAATTAATAATATAATTAATTTAAATAATTCCATTTAATTGTTTCTTAAAACAATTATCCAAATTTATCGTTAGATTAATTTCTATTCACTCATTTATAAATCTGATTAACATCAGAAATTTCCATATAAAACCAATTAATAATTAATAATAAATTTAAATAATAAATAATATATATTTATTTTCCTTTTAATAAACTTCTATTCAAAATAATATATATTTAAAAATCTATCTCCAGTTATAAAATAAATTTTATAACTTTGGTTCTATCGATTCACTTGACGGTAAATCAACATTTATAAAACAATTGATTTTATAGGCCATACGCTGCCAATTACTCAACCAATATTGCTCATTGGTTTAAACAAAACATAGGTTTAATTCCCAGTCAATAATCAATAATCTAATCAATCACCCAATCAGTACAGTTCATATATGATAATATGAAGATAAATAATATATTTGAGGAATCCCGTTGGATCCCTCCAATCTGTTCTTCCCTGTATCCAAATGGTTATCTCAAAACAGATCATTCAGTTTCATTTAAGTGATAACAATAAATAACGACCATTTAACATCAACCAACTCACAAGCAATTCAAACAATTTAAACACGTTTATCTTATAAACGTGACCAATCAAGGTGAGTTACCTCTATTGGATCCAATCGTTAAAATAACGATTTGGAATTTCACTGAAATTAAACAACGGTTTCATTTCGTCGGTTAAATCAATAAATAATATATAACTAGCAAGCAGTCAACCATTAGCAATCAGAGCACACAAAATAAAAACCCAATTTATAAAAAATATAAATGGGAAGAACTGAGTGAGTTTAACTCACCTTGATCTGATTCGTTGTTGCTAAGGCGATATGATTTCGGTTAAATTAAACAGATGTTTAATTTAATGAAAAATCTTCAATGTTGATAATATATACACGAATTATAAATATTATAAGTTCCAGTTTAAACTAAACGAATTATTTCCTTTAATTGGTCTTTATTAAGATTACTTTTGCTAAACATGAGATTAGGTAGACTCCCTCTTTTGTCCACGGTTTGTTTGACAGTCCCAATATCATGCCCTGCATATAATTCATCTTAATTTAATACCCCTTAAATTATCAATTTTATGCCTAAATGATTAAACAAATTTTGAACTAATTACTTTGTATTATCAGTAACCTAGGCTGATCTGCTACGTTGTCCAAAACTCTGCATCAGATTTCACCGATCCTGCACACCGATTCCTGTTCAAAAGGATATCAGTACGATTGTTAATACGATGTACTTAATTGTTTGTGAACAAATCAAACAATTGTAAACAACTGTAAGATCCGTTCGGCTTTCCAAAACAACAAGGATTGTTGTAGAGGGTGTCGAACTCTGGGACCAAAAATTATTTTACTAATAAATCCAATCAAGTTGTTCCAAGATTTTGATTGATTGAAAACACAAAAAATAATAGAAATTAAATAAAAAGAGAGATTTATATAATAAGAGAAAGCAATTAGGGGATAATGACATAGATTGGATTCACACTCATCAATAGCCAACAAATAAATATAGATCTAATTCATGTTTCTGTCACACACATGAATCAACGATAATTAGGTTCTCAGAAACAAATAAGTAAATAACAACAAGCGTAGCCTATGCAGGAGCTGAGCTCTTAAACAACCATAGACTATCAGGACAGATTCACTAATTAATTTCTAAAACCCTAAGATTAGATCTAAATCTGACAATTGTTAGATCAAACACGAATATACCCTGTGAAGGAGCATAGCTCTTAAACGACACAGAATATGAAGGTTCAGATCTAACCCTTGATTCAGATCCAGATCTACATGCATAAAGTCCTCATCTATTGGCTATGTGATTCATGTTGAATCATATCTATTAGCATCATCACCCCCTAATTAAAGGGTATTAGCTAGACATAGCTAAAGAAGAAGAGAAACAGAAACTAAATAACATGAACATAAATAAAATAAAATAGCAACTGAGAGAAAGGGAAAAGAAGAGTTTTATTCCAAGAAGAGAATTACAGAATAAAACTAAGTGTGTTTTACAATGAATGAGATAAAGTGTATTTATAGCTGATATGACAAAGGCTACTTGGCAAATTCCATAATGTGGGACTAAAGAATTAGCCCAACTAACACATAAGCTAGTGTGAACGCAGCTGTAGAGTGAGAGGCCTTGCAAATGAGCTAATGTGAACGCGACATGAGTCTTTAGTGAGCCAAATCTACCCAACTGAACTCTATTTGCAACCGTTCTTCAAGCTTTAAACTCTTCAAGCTTTAGTAATTTCAACTTCACTCTTTTTAAGCAAATTCTTCATGCTTTATCCATCAAATGCTCTAAACCAAGCTTTTTATCAACAATCTGAAAACACACCTATAAATACACAATATTAATTATTTTAAATAGAAAACTAGATAAATAAGCGGATAAAATATACACATTTACGTGTATATCATTAATCTCTTTAGTTAATAATTAATTAAATTTTAATTAAATTAATTACTATCAAACTAGTTCTGAAACAAACAGGGTCTGGCCTTCTTCCTCCTGCCTTCGCGTTCAGGTCCTTTCTTCCAGTTCAGTGGACTTCGAAACAAACAACCACGGCATCTCTGACCTCCATCTTCACTAACATAAGCAGGCCAATCCAAAACATCTTCTACCTTCACACCCTTAAGAACAAACGGCCGACCGATTATAATCCTCTTCCCAGTCCCATAAATGGCTACTGTAAATCCTTCGATTTAGAACTCTCCTTGTCTGTTCAGAACACTTCATGTAGATTCGTTAATCCAGGCAAAAAGAATCAGTCTGATTCTTTAGTTCATTTCTTGCTTCACGTGATTCCTATAACGCAGGAAAACGTTTCCTCTTCATTAACTACTAATATTATTTAATTAACATTAAGTTAAATCCAATTATGTTTATACCGTAAAACCCAGGTTGACAGTTTGTGCTTTCCTCCTGCCTTCAATCCGACGTATACTGCTGAGGATGAAATCACATAATGTAACACCCCACGTCCATTAATGTCACTCACAAAGGGAATGCATTAACTTCCATGGAGGTTTTAAGTGAATATAGAACAGAAAAATTACAACCAGACAGATAATAAGTAGTACTTGGAAATCTAAAACTTTATTTCATTGCAGCGGAAATTAAACATGTTTGTTACATTATAAAACCATAAATCAGAGTCAAGTACAATATCCATCTTGATAGAACAAAATACATAATCCCATTATATAAATAGCCATTAAAGAAGATAACAAGCTGGACTTTACTTCAGCGGTCCAAGCTTTCCAAAAGAGAGATAAAGCAATCCAATCAAACTCCGCTAGAGCTGGGTCCACCCTGAGGACCTGGTGGGGGAAAAAGATAGAAATGGAGGGGGTCAAACATAAAGTCTGGCGAGTATGATAATTCTAACAATACTATTATCAAAATAACTAGACTAAGGCATAAGCTGGAAAACAAGGAAATGTCTATGAACTATTGGGTATGGAAGAGCAGATAAAGATAACGTTAGAGGCACACCTAATTACTAATGAATAATTACTACACTGCACCACACCAGTCACTCTAAAGGTTGATCCCACTTGCTTCACTTAGAAATTATATAAATAGCTTCGTGTACCCCCTAGCTGACTACATAGGTGCCGCCTGCCCCTATCTCCGCTAGGTGTACCCCACTACCCACTTGCGATCGGCTCCCTACTCGTAGATACCCGTGCTGGCCCCACAGTGGGGTGTATCACTCCCCTAAAGTGGCAACCCGATACAACTTGAGAATGCACGGCTTATGCCTACACGATGCAATAACGTCTTACCTACCAGCCCGGGTCCACACACGCTTATGAAACCTGTTGGACTTGCGTTGCCACCGCTACCCCGTTTTGGCCTCTTATAGTCAAGCCCAGTATGTGTGTCCCGTCCTCGACTTGGGTCGAGCCCACAAAGATACGTTTGGGTTACTGGTTGAAATGGGCCCCCACAAGCTATCCACCTAAGCTTGTCCCCACTAGTATATCCCACTTAACCCTCTTCTTAGTCATGCTCATTTACATGTGTGTTTTGCTAAGTCTTACTAATCGTATTTCAAATGCCACTAAAGGCACTCACTAGATTCCTCATGCCACCCAAGGCACCTACTTAACCCTCATGTCCCACCATACATGTTTATCTGGTTAAGTATTTCTTAATTCATTCAGGCCATAACCTCATAAAGACCTCTCACATTAGACTGGCATTTATGGCAGCTGGATTTGTCGGGCGGGTCCGGGCAGTCTTACACCATAAAAGAGTCTAACCTCGTGTCTTTACAACTGTTATGCTTTAGTTTGGGCCTAGGACCTCTCACATTGGGCTGACATTTGTGACTACTGGATTTGCCGGTCGGGTCCGGGCAGGTTTACGTCACAAACGAGTCCAACCTCGTGTCCTAAGCATTGATTATTACTTATAATCTTTTACCCCAGTTTTAAATATATCCCTATTCAAATCATTAATTAATTCCAATTTTAATGATGTCCATAATTGACTCAATTATGGCCATCCACTTACGGTATGCAAAATCATATCAATTGCACCCCAATTAATATTAAATCCTTAATATTACCCCTACCCCACGTTATACGTTCGCTTATTCAACGCAAAATATACGTTAGACTCGAATAGTCTAACTCATAGCACAAAGATAAATTATCACAACATATAGACAAATAAAATAGATCTAATCATAATAAGGGTGAAACTTGCATAAAATTACACATGTCATGGATCTAAAGGTGTCAACTTGTTTGGTTAAATGTCACAATTTACATAATATGATCATAATCCAAATTCATGTATAAACTTGCATATGTTGTTTATGCAACATAATGATGGTGTGAACTAGCATCTAACACAAAGAACTCACACATGTCATAGCACAATTCTAGATCTAAATAGATGTCATGGCATATGTTCATAATCTTTACTAATCAATCTAAACTTGCATACATGATTTGTCATATAGATCAACATAGGCCAAATAATATCAACATTATGATTTGATTAACATGAACTAATTAGCATAGATAATAACATCATGACTTTATAACATGTATGATTTATCACAACTTAGCATAGAAAATTACAACCTATACAATATCATTATAGCATGATTTACAACATATAGGATATCATCATCACATAACATAGGATTTACAACATTCATGATAGCATAAGGTTTACAACAACATATATGACAATTCACATCATTTTCTTATGATCCATATCACATCTTAATCTAATTAGTTTGCTAATAATCTTGTTAAGATCATCATACTCACAATTTAGAGAAGAAAGAGAGTCTTGATTTGCTTTAGAGTTGAGTAGAATTAGGGTTTTGATTAGCTTTCTTCCTTCTTAGTTGGTGGCGGCTACACTGAGTTCCATGGCGATGGCATGACGGCGGCTACTCTATTTTTCATGTGAATTTAGAGTGAGAGACTACCTAGGTATATATAGAGTTTAGGATTTATTTAGACCGTCAGATCAACTCAGTACTAACCTGAACCGTTAAATTTACCAACTCAGCCCTAAAGACACATCAGCAGCTCAAGATTGGGCTCAGTCAAACCCTAGCTGACTGGACTAGGTCGACACCCAGGTCGACTGCGCAATCAACCTGGTCCCTGGTGTGTCGACTGCCCAGTCGACCTGGGGTGCTGGGCGGGAAATTTCCCTCCTAGCCTGTTTGACTTCGAATTTTGAAATTTAAATTTTCTGAAATCTGTTTTGAATTTTCTGAAACTTCCGATGGCCATATCTCCTTCATACGAAGTCCAAATCACGCAAACTCGGACTCTATTTCAACCAGAATTCCGAGACGAACACAATGGCGCAGCCCGTTTCCCACAATTCTCACGTCTGAGATTAGTTATTCTTCAATTTGTGAATATTAATAGAATTACGGGGTGTTACACAGAACCTCGTCGACTTCGAGAATTCCCTGTAGCACCGCCGGTCCTCGTTCTGGCGATCATCAGAGTGCACCGGTCTGTGCGGCCCAGCGTCGCCCATCTCCTCGTGAAACAGCCTGAGTCTCGAAGTCCCCAAGCACCAGTAGTTTTCCATGAGCATTGGCATCCTCAGCAGCAGTTCCCGGTCATCAGAACTCACGACAATTAATCACCACCATTCACTATCAAGCTCTCATTGAGGCCGAGATAATTTCTATTGGGAGTTTGGCGGATTGATGAAAGGATTGGGAGATACGGAGATTCGAATTCCAGAGTTTTTCAGCCATTCCCTTTGGTGGATGTTGGCTACAATACGTTTGACCAGAAGAAGGAGGGTTTGACGCTGAAGACACAATTGGCATGTATTTATAATAGGAGACTAGTATTTTTTGCCTGCTTTGCTGGGCGTTAAAATTTATTTTATTAAAAAAAATACTGTAATGATTAAATATCAAAAATAAAAGAAAACTAAAGGAACGTAATTAATATTAAATAGTTACATATAAATTTTTAAATATTATAATTTATGCGGCAACAATAATAAATTGTTCTGTTGTTCATCCAAAAATAATTTTATTATGGATGATTATTTTGATTAATTGTTCTGTTATCCATCTCATTAATGTATGCAGTAACAATAATTAATTATCTTGTGCATTCAACAATAATTTTGTCGTGGATGATTATTTGGTTAATTATTCTGTTATCCATCTAATTTTTTTGTTATGAATGGTTATTTTTTGGCATAGATACAGAAAAAATGATTATTCATGATTTTATTCTGAAAACATGTTCTTAATCCATTACAATTTAAACTTATTTTGTGATCTTTAAATGTGAAAAATTGAACAAATAATCATTAAAATTATGTAAGTGATACAATTCAAGTAATATTATATAAATTATATACAAACTACAAAATGATAACTTTTTTCGATGAAGCAAAAAAGTGTGATGATGTCATTATATATATATAATATGATGCAATGTATGCTTTGTTATTAAATTTTAAATATATTTTTATATGTATAATAGGAATTCTAACTAAATTTTCAAATTACAACATAAAAATAAACATCCATAACAGAAAAATACATTAATCAATAGCAGTTTTCAGAGCAAAATAAATATAAGATCATGAGTAGTTTTCTTTCCAAACAAAATAAATATGAAAATCAGAGAAAAATAAATATAAGATCATGAGTAGTTTCCATTCCAAACAAAATAAACATGAAAATTATGTTCAAGTCCAGTCTTGTTCCCAGCATAACTTCATGATTTCCACTTTTTTGAATAGTTTTCATTCCTCTAGTGCAACAAACATTTAAATAGATGAACAATTAATTAGTCATTCCTTACCAAACAAATAATAATATGTACACCGTATATAAAATAACCATCAAATATATATATAACTTACTTTTTCTTTTTTAATTGCTTTCAGTTTTGAAATAAATTCATTTTCATCATCTTTTTTATCCTTAAAGTCGTCAAAAATACATGGCAGCTTGACATCATTATCAATCTCTTTGCTTTTCCTCTTCAAATTATTAGTGTTTGGAGATTTTTCAGTACCGTGGCTTTGCATATTGATGTTAGTTTTAGATTCAGTGCTGAAACTTGGTATAGACATCTGCACATAAATGAAATAAAATAACTTGTTGCAATGAACATGACTAACTATATATGTGTGTGTGTGTGTGTGCGTGTGTGTGTATGTGTGACAACAAAATACCTGTGAACTTTGTAACGCAACTACACCGTCTTCACTTTCTATCATAGAATTCCCAATCAACTCAAAACCTTCATATATGTCTGTGGCCGTGTACATGCTTGAACCTTTGTGTACATTATTCTCATCAACACATATAATAATTGTATACTGCCTTCCCTCCAAACACTTCAAAATTGTTGGAAATCCATTTTTCTTTCCTTGCTAGAAAGAATATTATAATTTATTTAATTTTGTCAAAAAATAAAGTATTAAAATTTTCTTTTAGTATATTTGGAGCTATACATACCTTTCCTTGATCTCACATTATGTCATAAACATTTTTCTTAACTATTCTGTAAACTCACGGTCTTGCAAAATTATTACAGCACTGCCACTATTATCTTCAACAATAACACATAATCTAAATTTGCACACACACACACACACACACATATATATATATATATAACTATTAGTCGGAAAGTAAGTAAATTTTTCTCTAGCATTACAGAAAATTACCTCATGTCTGGACAGGGTATGCTTCTTTTACAATTAGGACATTTATACTTCCCATTTTTCTCCTCAACTTCTTGATCACTACATGCTAAGCAAGCATCATAATACCAAGTTTGTTCCTCTTTTACATTCCTAATGGTTACTTGACAAATAACTTCTTTCTAAAATTTATAAAATATAGTAATTTCAGGTACTTGAATAGGAACGACAAATTAAAAATAAAAAATACTAAAGTCTAGGGAGCATACCTCAATATATTCATATTTTAAGTTCCTTATCTCATCAATACTCAGTATTTGATCATCTCCAGTAATCATATCGTTAACATCAACTTTTCCTTCATTGAAATAAATAATATCCAACCTACATATTTTATAAGTTTAATTTTTGATGTATATTATATTTAAAAAATATATTATATTACATTTCAATAAAACTCAAATTCACCTCTTTCTCATTTTAACAACACTGTGATGATTGTAGTTGATGAAAAACCGTGTTGCACCAACATTGGTCATATTAGGTTGCTCTACAATATAAGAAACGTCATGTTATTAAATTTTCACAAATTAAAGTAATTGATAGTCGATAGCATAATTGGACTGATGGATGAGAGAATTGAGCTAGAATGATGGAAAAAGGGGTAAATCCTACCAAAACATATTTTAATAAATTTTCTCAATTATGAATAACATAAAAGTCATACTAAAATTGTACCTTTAAATGGATTCAACCTACAACTTGCCACAATGATGATAACTGTTTTCTCAGTAGCTTCTTCTAAAGCGGTGGCAAACAATTTGGCAAAATCATCCCTAAAACAAAATTTCACAGTAGAACTGTCAAAACATAAAAATGGGAAGCAAAATATTGTTTATGCATATAACAAAATAAAGATTTAAATTCCATAATATTTAAAGTGTTATATATACATACCTCCCATCTGTAAGTTCAAATATAAAATTGCATCGCTCTTTGCCATTTGCATTCACAAACTCATTTAAACCATCTTTTGAAATATCACAATCCTTATACTTGAGCACTCCAATAAAATCTGATAAATAATAATAAATAAATGACACTTGCTACTTATTGTAAAATAGATGTGTATGTATGTCTAAAGTATCTTAGATCATACCTAATAATTGAGCTTGGTCTTTCTCTAGTGATAACTCTTTCACATAAGCAATATCAAAGAAATCAAATTCACTTTCCCGTATCATCATCTCATTATTCAATAATTTGCTTACCATGGTGCATCTTGTTAACCAAATATGTAGATCATTGTGGATAGGTTTTATAGATCCTGGTTTGTAGGATTTGACACACTAAAACACCCCGCCTTCGTTAGGGTCACTCACAAAGGGAATGCCCTAATTTCAGTGGAGGTTTTTAAGTATAAGTCACAGATAAACACAAGACAGATATAAACACATATATTTTAAACAGCGGAAAACAACAGACTTTTATTTCACAAGATACGTGTTCATACAAAACATTTCCATAATTGTCTCATAATACTTCCAAGAAACATTACATTCTCTATACTGTCTTGATTATTAAAGAAGCATAAAACATAATTAAAGTAACAAAATCCCCATAGTGGTAACCAAAGCCATGATCCAAGCGAAAGAGATCCAAACCATACATCTACGGTCTTGAAGCTTGCAAAGAGTCTGACTAAGCTGGGTTGTTTCCTCCCTGTGGACCTGGGGGGGAAACGAAAGAAAAGAAGACGAAAAGAAAATAGAGTCAGACATAAAGCCTGAGTAAATCTAGTGACTCTTCAGTATGTGAATAAAAAAAAGGGCATGATAGATATAAACTGAAAACAGTAAAGTATCATAAGCTAAGGGAGTGTAGTCTAGAATCGAATATACTATCGCACCCACACTATATCTCTGCATCTACTAGAATTTATTCTAACTGGCACCCCATGTTGAGGGTGAAATGATCCTTTTAAATTTTCTAAAAGATCGGCTCCTACACGCACATGTGTCTTACGGCTCCCCCAAGAAGTGTAGATACCTATGTTGGTCCCACCACGAGGTGTATCAAGACCCATGGTGGCGGCCCCGACACAATTTCTAGCTAGAATAGGTTATACTACTAGTGCCCCCGGTGCCCTGTTTGTCTGCTCCGGAGTGTGTGCACGCCCGCACCCCATTAGAACCCACACTGTGCACCAAACATTGCCGTTATTGACCGCTTACAATCAGCCCCGTAATCATGCCCCACCCTGCCTAGTTTCAGGGTACCATGATACCTAATTTGGGTTACTGCTGAAACGGGTCCCACGTTACCAGGGTTTTCTTGTCAAACATGTTAAGTGGTTAAGTGTCTGTATTTACCTAACCTTACCCATCAATTCTCGTTAACATGTTGAATTTGGTTAAGTGTTTTCAGTTGACTTAACCCTACCATCTGTTCTTAGCCTCTTAAAGCACTGACCACTCACATTAGACAGTTATTGCTACGGTTACTGGATGTGCCGGTTGGTTCCGGGCAGGTTTATACCGTAGCTCAGTCTAACCTCGGGTCCTTATTGGGCTCAATGCTTAACCACCCAAATTGGATAGGTATTGTTGTGACAACTGGACAGCCGGGCGGGTCCGGGCAGGTTTACGTCACAACTCAATCCAACCTCGGGTTAAGCTTATCGTCTTTTCTAAATTTTCATATTTTATCATTTCTCAATTTTATATGTAAATGTCATGTCCTTTATTCTTGGGTATAATAATTTATACCGCTTAAATGTCACAGTCGTTGGCATGTGCCAAACATGCCAACATATACATTTTCATGTTTTACACCCAACGCTATTACCCCCGTTTGTACGTTCGCAACATTATAACAAATATTGGGCTTGACACAATTTAGCCCAACTTTATAAACATGTGAAAAGGGGAAATCAAGAACATGTAATATTTCTCAATACAAAAAGGGTGTGTGGCGCATGAACTTGCAATTTAGCGATTCAACTAACATAAGAAATGGGTCGTGTGAACTTGCAATTTAGATAGGCATATAACTAAAGAGGTATCATATGAAATGGCATAGTTTTTGTTTATACAAACTTGGGTTTAAACATGTTCAACTTGGCATAATGTCAACCACAAAACTAGCATGTTGTATATTCACCAAAATGTCCCATTTTAACATCTAAACATATACCCTATTTCAATATGAACTTGCATAGTCTATGCAACCCAAACTATACTTGACATCGATCCAAATCATACATGCAATGAACATAAGATGTACACATAGGTTTTTAGGTTACATAGGCATAAAGGTCTCAATCTAGAACATGTTACATAAGTCTAAATTTAGACAAAAAGGATGTATATAGTCCATACTATCGATGTAAACATAAAGGAATCAAATTCTAGTTCTTGCCACAAACTTGCAATTGCTATGTTTTTCATATACAAATGTCCAATAGCCTTGCATCAAATCAACTTATGCCACGAATATAAATACACAAATCATGACAGAATCATTACAATACACAGAATTCACATCGTTATAATAATACAATTCTATTTTCATTTACATCGATTCACATCACAGTTTCTATTTATATTCTGAAAGATCACTATACTTACAACGAGTGATGAATTCTTGTTTTCTGATATCTGTTATTCTGATTTGGAGATGCTCTCCTTCGGGTAGCAAAGTTGTGTTGAATGATTTGATTAAGCTTTTAGTTTTCTTCTTAAATTGATTCGTCTCTAAGCTCCTCCCTCTTGACGGCTACGCTCAACTCCTTCCCGGCAGCATGACGACTCCTTTCTTATTTTTTTGTGTGAATTTCAGTTGAGACTGAGGGTTTATTTATATATTTTTAAATTGTTTTGAGCCATCAGATGAGGACAGGAGGAATCCAGACCATACAAAGTCCAAAGAGACAATCAAGAGGCGACATGTCAGCCCTAATGACACACCGAGCCATAGAATTTCGAGCCAGAGCCAGACCCAGCCAACCAGGTCGACACCTAGGTCGACTCTATGGTCGACCTGGGGTGACTAGGTTGACACCATGGTGGACCCTATGGTCGACCTGGTCACTAGGCGGGAATTTTCCCGCCCAGCCCAGTTTGAGTCTGTTTTGAAATTTCGAATTTTGAACTGAGCTGTTCTGAATTTTAAATTTAATTCTGAAACTTCCGAATGTCATAACTTCTTCATACGGGGTCCGATTCACGCAAACTCGGACTCTATCTCAAGTAGAATTCCGAGACGAACGCAACGGCGTAACCCATTTCCCTTAATTCTTTCATTAGAATTAATTACTCTTTAATTTATAGAATTTACGGGGTGTTACATTCTCCCCCTCTTAAAAGGATTTCGTCCCCGAAATCTTCAAGTTAGGAAGAATGTATATCCTATCATCCAATCGTCCATCTACTCAACCAACAAACACAGATGTCCATTGTCCTTAAAGATTTCTAATGCTTCATGATCATATGAACGGTGTGTGTACATGTCCTTATCTAGTGCAGAAATCAGGCGGTCTACTGATTCAGTTGACCTCCTTAATGCGAATCATGTGAGTGTCATGAATCCATTATGTATGCAAATTTTTCCTACTCATAATTCTACATGAGTGCTCAACCATTCATACAAATGCAACAACCATATGACAACATATAAAGTTTCAACCATGTACAAATGAGAATACATATATGCATATGCAAATATGAAGTGACTGAGTTGATCTAAAACCTAGGATGTGTGTGTATAT
Source organism: Allium sativum (assembly GCA_030737875.1). Classification (NCBI taxonomy): domain Eukaryota; kingdom Viridiplantae; phylum Streptophyta; class Magnoliopsida; order Asparagales; family Amaryllidaceae; genus Allium; species Allium sativum. The sequence continues at coordinate 396,961,038 of CM060910.1, forward strand.
GCATCCACGAGCAACCACTAGCAATCACTTGCAACCATTTGCAGTCATCATCCATAACATGTTTTCAAATACACGTTTGCATCCATTTGTTTTCTACCTAAGGATTTAGGAAAAAGGACCGAGGAGATATACCTAAAAAGATAGATAAAGCATAACTTAAGGAAAAAGAGAGATCAAAGATGTACCCTCAGAAAGAAAAGGGTAGGCAGCGCGTATTCTGTCCTCAGTTTCCCAAGTCGCGTCTTCCTCGGCGTCGCTCCACTGAACTTTGACGAGCTTTACTTCCCGATTGCGTAGCTTTTTCACTTCGGTTCCTAAGATGCGAATTGGAACTCTCCTTACAGTTGCTTCACGTTCCACTTCGGCTTCTTCTAGAATGCTAGGCTCCACCACTTCCGCAGACTCATGTAAACACTTCCGAAGTTGAGAAACATGAAAGACGTTGTGAACTCCGGCCAGTCTCTCGGGTAGCTCTAATCTATAGGGCATCTTTCCAACCTTCTCGATGATAGGAAACGGCCCTACAAATCTGGGTGCTAGATTCCCAGTGGATCCAAAGCGAACGACGTTCCTTAAAGGAGATACCTTAAGGAAAACCCTGTCCCCAACCTCAAACTCAAGGTCGGTCCTTCTTTTGTCGGCGTAAGATTTTTGTCTGTCTTGGGCTATCTTCATCCTTCTCCGTATCAAGTCTACTTTCTCTGAAGTTTCCCGAATCATGTCTGGCCCAAGTATAAGTTTATCGGTAGACTCCCACCAACAAGTTGGCGATTTGCACGGTCTTCCATACAATGCTTCGAAGGGCGCCATACCGATGGTGGCTTGGTAGCTGTTGTTGTAGGCAAATTCTACCAAAGGAAGATGCTCCTCCCATGTCCCTCCAAAGTCAAGAACGCAAAGTCTCAAAAGATCCTCTAAAACTCTATTCATCCTTTCCGTCTGGCCATCGGTTTGGGGGTGATAGGCTGTGCTCAAACATAACTGTGTGCCCACAGCTTCTTGCAGACTCCGCCAAAACTCGCTTGTGAAGATAGGGTCTCGGTCACTAACAATACTGGAAGGTATCCCATGGAGTTGAACTATTTCCTTGAGATAAAGAGATGCTAGAGATGAGGCAGTCCTTCTACTTTTAACGGGTATAAAGTGGGCGCTTTTAGTAAGCCTATCCACTATTACCCAAATGCTAGTATTGCCTCTTCTTGACCTAGGCAGTCCTTCAATGAAGTCCATTGAAATATTATCTCACTTCCACTGTGGGACCTCTAGGGGGTGAAGCAGTCCTCCAGGCTTTTTCTGTTCCACCTTGACCCGTTGTCATATTATACATTTAGAAACAAAATCTGCCACGTCCTTCTTCAGGCCGCTCCAAAAGAAAACTCTCTTTATGTCCTTGTACATTTTATCTCCGCCTGGGTGTATTGTCATCTTGGAATGATGTGCCTCCTCAAGAACCTTCTTTACCAACTCCCTTTCTTGTGGGACGCATAGTCTTCCATCGCATCTCAGCCAGCCTTTATCATCGATAGAGTACCTATTGAGGTGAATAGAAGTCTCACCCCTAATAAGTTTATCAATCACATCAATAAGCTGAGGGTCTTCACGTTGTGCAGCCCCTATTGAGTCTACGAGAGTCGGGCGTACTTCGGGAGATGCTAGCAAACCTGGTACAAAATCGGAGGAGGGCCTAAAGTTAAAACTGGCTATATACTCCAAGCTTTGCCTTTCTACAAAGAGCAGGCTTAGGGTCAGTTTCTTTCGGCTCAACGCGTCTGCCACTACGTTGCCTTTGCCGGGAGTATAGGAAATTTCAAAATCATACGAGGCAAGAAACTCCATCCACCTTTGTTGCCTCAAGTTAAGATCCTTCTGCGAGAAGAGATATTTCAATGATTTATGGTCAGTGTATAATTCGAACTTCTCACCTAGGAGATAATGGCGCCAAGACTTAAGTGCAAAGACGATGGCGGCCAACTCAAGATCGTGGGTTGGGTAGTTCTTTTCATGAACTTTCAGTTGCCTTCCCCTATAAGCTACTACCCTTCCTTCTTGCATTAGAACGACGCCTAGTCCTGTTCCACATGCATCTGTGTATACAGTGAACAACTTGCTTCCGTCAGGCAGAGTTAGAACTGGGGCTGTTGTAAGAGCCTTTTTTAGGTGTCGGAAAGCAATGTCGCAGTCTAAATCCCAAGCAAATGCTAGATTCTTTCTTGTTAGCCTTGTGAGTGGGGCTGAGATTTTCGCGAAATCCCTAATGAATTTTCGGTAGAAACCGGCTAGCCCAAGAAAGCTTCGGACTTCGGTTGCATTTCTTGGTGTCTTCCAATCTTGCACTGCCACTACTTTCGCGGGGTCCACAACCAACCCTTCTTTGGACACTATATGCCCAATAAATCTTACTTCTTTTCTCCAAAAGTGGCACTTGGAGAATTTGGCTTTTAGCTGATGAACTCGAAGAGTTTCCAAGATTTCTTTCAGATGCTGAGCATGTTCTTCCTCATTCTTTGAGAAGATTAAGATATCATCTACGAAGACCACCACGAATTTATTGAGGAATTCTCTGAATACCCTGCTCATTAGGTCTACGAAATAAGCAGGTGCGTTTGTCAAGCCGAAAGGCATGACAAGCCACTCGAAGAAACCGTCTGGGGTTCTGAACACCGTTTTATCAATGCTATCTTCAGCTACTCTTAGCTGATGGAATCCAGTTGCCAGATCAAGTTGGGAGAAAACCGACGCACCTACAAGCTGATCAAACAAATCGTCGATTCGGGGAAGAGGGTGCCTATTTTTCTTGGTCAATTTGTTTAACTCCCTATAGTCGACGCAAAGGAAAAGCGGACCGTCCGCTTTGGTTGCGAACACCACTGGAGCACCCCATTCCGAAATTCTCCGTCTAATGAACCCCTTTTCGAGAATTTCTTTAACCTGCTTACTGAGATCCTTTCTCTCCTTTGGAGCCATGTGTCTGACAGGTAAAGCTATAGGCTTTGCATTATCCACAAGATATATGCGGAAGTCTATTTCCCGCCTCGGAGGTAAGCCTTTCACCTCCTCAAAGACATCCGGATATTCCCGGACTACTCTAACTGACTGTAAATTCTCATCAGAAGCATCAAGTAACTCTAGATAACTGAGCATAACCGCATTCAAGGGATTACAAGAAATTTCTAGAGTGTTACCAAGTCGAGTCAAGAGCCTAACTACTCTTTTCTCCCAATCAAGAATGGCACCGTTACTAGATAACCAGTCCATGCCTAAGACCAAACCATATCCCGAGAAGCCCAAAACAAAGGCATTACAACTAAACTCAACGCTAAGAATAGAGATTTTCAAACCCAAACTAACCATTCACAAGTAAGTGGAGCCCCCACTTGGATTTGAAACTACTAAGGGATCTTCTACCATACTAGTATCTAGATGCAGAGATTCTACTAAAGCAGATGAAATAAAGGGGTGTGATGCACCAGAATCAAAAAGTGTGCGAACTGGATGATCATAAAGATAGACTACACTTTCTACAGAAATGTTACTACCTCGTTCCTGTGGAGGTGCCACTAGTGCATGAACCTGACCCCCTGAAGTGGATCCGGCTTTCTGTCCGTGCCCCTTTGTAACACCCAGTATTTTCTGTGAACGTATAAGTAACAAATCAGAGGATAATTAATTTTTAAACTAAGAATCAAGGGAAATGGGTTGCTCCATTGCGTTAGTCTCGGAATTCTACATGAAAACGAGTCTGAGTTTGCGAGAATCGGAGTCCGTATGAAGGAGATATGACCCTCCGAAGTTTCAGGAAATTTAAGAATTGAATACAGCTCAAAATTCGAATTCAAAATTCGAATTCAAACCCAGAAGCGGGCTGGGCGGGAAATTTCCCGCCCAGGGCCCAAGTCGACTGGGGAGTCGACTGGGCAGTCGACCCCCCAGGACCCAGGTCGACTGGGGAGTCGACTGGGCAGTCGACCCCCCAGACCAGGTCGACTGGACAGTCGACCTGGGGGTCGAGCCCTGGTCGAACCTGGAACGTGTGTGTGCGATTTTGAAGGCTGTGACGTGTTTTGACGGACCTGATGAGTTCTAGGGTTAATCTGAGGGCCTAGATGAGTTCCTACACCTATAAATACATCCTAAGACCTAGCCTTCTCTACACACAATTCTATTCTGCTTCTTCTCTGCCTCTGTTCTAATAAAAAATAAAAATGGCGTCGCTACTCTGCTGAAATCAAAACTAGAAGCTAATCAACATCAACCTAAGCAACTCAATTCAAATTAGAGATTAAAGCTTCTGCAACGATTCTGCAACAACTAAAGTTCTTTCTTTAATCCAATCAAGGAAAGTACAGTTATTTTCCGATATAAACGTTAATTCTGATTGTGACATGAATTGTAAATCTGAATCTGAGGTTATATCTGTTTTGTTCTGTTTAGATCTATCTTATTCTGTATCTCTTTCCTCTTTCTGTTTTATAGCCAGGCTACCACGAGCCTGAGCCAATCTCATAAGAGATTAACATACGCTAAAATGTTTGGGACAGTAAAATGAATGATGCATAAATTGGGCATGACCAATAGGTGACTGATTTGAGGAAAGAACATGGACTGTAGCTAGAACGTAAATCTGAGACATATGACTGGACATGTTATATTTATAACATAAAGGGTATTGAACATATGATTTGAGGACATGACATAGAAAGGTATATAATTGGACATAAATATAGACTGTATTGAACATATGATTTGAGATAAAGAGAATATGGCTTAGGTATAAAGATTTACATGAAAGTAGGGTATCTATTAATGTAAATAAACACCTAAGCAAGGGATTTTTGGGATATATGACATGCATAGTAATCGATGGCTATATTTGGTATAATTTATATATATATGGATCTTCTGTACTATGCAATTTTAATAAAAATTGAAACATATAATATTTGTTATATGATCATATTGTGAATCATGACTATTATTTATGCATGTGAACTTAGGTAAGATTTATAATTAGGCAAAATATGTTTGGGAAACTTTAAGGAATGGTTAAATCTGTTATATTTGCCTAATTTGCTAGTTTTGTTATATTGCCTAATCTGCTAGTTCTGCTCTACTGCCTAGTCTGTTAGATCTGTTCATCTGCCAAATCTGTCATCTGTTAAGTCTGTTGAAAATGCCAAATCCGCTAAACTAAATCTGTTGAGATGCCTAATATGTTGTCTGCTAAATCTGCTAGTTTGCTTAATCTGCTAAATCCGTTAGGTCGCCAAATCTGAGAAACCTGTTATCTGCTATATCTGTTGAATTGATATAATTAGTCCGTTATTGACATAATCTGAATTGGCTATAGTTATGAATAATTGACATGTATATTAGGCGTGGGTATAAATGGTAAATTATTAATTAATTGGCCGCAAAGATGAACATGGCTAACTCGAGGTTAGAATGAGTTTGCGGCGTAATTCTGCCCGGAACCACCCGGCATATTCCAGTGGCCGCAAACAATAGGTTCTAATGTGAGAAGTTAGTCATAACGTGCTTGAAACCCGAGGTTAGACTCAGTTTGCGATAGAAACCTGTCCGGAACCAACCGGCCTAACCAGTAGCCGCAAACTGTTAGTCTAATGTGAGAGGTCTGGGCATTAATATTTAATTAATGAAAATCTGAGATAAATATGATGTCTAAAATGTGTTGGGTGGGTAAGGTTAAACCAATTGGACCAATGAATCTGATAAACCCGTTTCGTGAATCTGTAAGCCCAATACAAAGTTAGACAATCTGTAACCAGTAAATCTGTAAGTCTGTTAATCTATATATCTGATCCGTTAGTCTGAAAACTTGTTTGTGAACTAGTTGATCTGAATTCTGTATGTCTGAACTTGTAAACAAGTTAATCTGAAATCTGTTAGTCTGGGGACACAAGGTTAGGAGGGAATTTACTTGTGTCATCTGTTGTTTGGGACCCATATTAGTCAGTAACCCTTTCTGGTATCAAAACTTTGACCCAACAGTAGGTAGGGTCCGGGCACGCTTACTGAACTGATTATAAGCGGTTCATTCTGATAATGGCGAGGGGTGTTGATGGTGCGTTCCAACCGGGTCATGTGCGTGCATGGATCCCGGTCTTCCTCTGAGGATGTAAGACGCCGTGACATCTGTAAATAGGTCTGTGCCAATTGGTTGTCACTTTAGGGAGTGATACACCCTACTGTGGGGCCGACACAGGATATTTATGTATTAGGGAGCCGATCGCTTGGGGTAGGGTTTTAGGGTACACTTAGTTCTGTCTGTTTCTGTTGGTACTGTCTGTTTCTGTTGGGTGGCAACACCTGTTTGTTTCTGCGTGGTACCGTCTGTTCGGGTGGTAAAGGCCCAATTACTAGTGTACACCTTATTCTACATTCTGCTTCTGTCTGTTTCTGATCGGGTGGTAAAGGCCCATTACTAGCATGGAAATTATTTTGTACCCGTTTCTGTTTCAGTTTAGACATTAGGGTGACACCTAATTCTGTTATATTAGTATTAGTGCAGAGAAGTGTAAAGCAATAGCTTATATCATTCTGTTCTTCTGTTATATCTGCTACTTCTGTTACAGTTATCTCTCATCCATTTTATTTTCATGTCATGTTATTATTATCTGTTCATAACTGAAAATCACGGGACTTGCCAGACTTTTGTCTGACCCTTGTTGTTTCGCCTCCTTTCTTCCGTTCCCCCCCCCCCCCCTCCCCAGGTTTTCTAGAAGGGAATACTCTAGCTTGATCCAGATTTCTTCCGCTTGCAATGCTTAAAGTATGGCTTGTCTTCTTCTGTGGGGATTATGATTTTAAACTATGCATTCTGAAGGCTTTTGTACAAGACTGATATTTTGTACTTGAATTCTGATATTGTGATTTGAAAGGATGTAACCAAGCTTCTGTTGAAATAAAGTTATAAAACCTTTTTCAAGTACTGTTTTATCTGTCTTGTAAGTTTCTGTTCTGTTTACTAAAATGCTCCACCAAAGTTAAGGCATTCCCTTTGTGAGTGACCTTAACGGAGGTGGGGTGTTACACTTGGTATCAGAGCTGAAGGTTACCAGATTGGGTAAAGTTTTTGATAACTATTTTCAAAAAGGTTTTGAAAGGAAGTATTTTTAAAAATAAAGCTTATTTTGAAAAACATGATCCCCAAGAGCCATATATCTTTCCTTCAGTCCTTTTTTTGTATTGAATCTTTCCTTTTTTTCGTTTCAGCATGTCTGAAGCATCTGAGATACCAGAGGGTGTTCACGTACCTGGTTGGTTTCGCCAATATCTTGAGGCTAGGACCGCCGCCGCAGGTCCAGCAAATGATCCCCCTCCTCCACCCCCTCCTCGTGCAATTACTTTTTCAAAGATCTGTAGAGATTTTAGGGCCATGGGTGGGAAGGATTTCAAAGGAACTGAATCATTCGTAGAAGCAAGGAACTGGCTCAAAGAAACTGAGGATCTATTTGTTATCTTCGAGGTGGACGATAGGCAGAAGGTACAGTTGGCGGTATGGCTGCTCAAAGACGAAGCTTCCTACTAGTGGGAAGTCACTAACGCCGAGAGGCCGGTTGAGACATGGATGGATTTCAGAACAAGGTTTGAGACAAAATTCCTCTCGCAAGCTGAACGAAGTTTACAACTGGAAAAGTTCTTATCTCTTAAGCAAGGAAGTATGACGGTCAAGGAATACGTCAACCAGTTCAACCAACTAGCTAGGTTCGGATTTAGTCAACACTCAGCATAAAAAGGCCCTCCGCTTTGTTAAAGGATTGAACAAGCCACTGCACAGCCTAGCCATGACTCATGTACCCATGGGAGCGACTTACGAGAGATTGGTGGACATGGAACTACTGCACGAGGAAGACAAAGGCCTGAAAGAGACAAAGAAGGAAGAACCACAGAATAAGAAAGCAGGGCCCAAAAAGGAAACGCAAAGGAAGGATGAGAAGTGAAACACCCCACCTCCGTTAGGATCACTCTCAAAGGGAATGCCCTAATTTTGGTGGAGGTTTATAAGTATAAGTCACAGATACACAAGACAGATATAAAAAAACATATATTTTTGAAACAGCTGAAAACAACAGCAACGTTTATTTCATTAAAATACGTGTTACATAAACCATACCACAATTTGTCTTACAATACTTCCAAAAACATAACACCTTCATAACTGTCTTGATTACATTATTTAAAGAAGCATAAAAACATAAGTAAACTGCATAAGTCCCATAATTGCTGTCCAAAGCCATAGTCCAAAACGAAAAGATCCAAGCAATACATTCTTTCTCTTCAAGCTGGATGTGAAAACTGGTCAAGCTGCGGTATTCCCTCCCTGTGGACCTGGGGGGGAACGAAAGAAAAGTAGAGTCAGACATAAAGCCTGAGTAAGTCTAGGACTATTCAGTCTATGAATAAAGAACTGGGCATGATAAGTATAAACTGGAAATGGGAAAGCACCATAAACTAAGTTAAGTTGTCTAGAGTCGAATATACTTATCGTACCCCATAATAATCTATGCATCCATATAAACTAGTTCCCAACAGGCACCCCATAATCAGGGTGAAGTGATCCGTTTCTAATGATCGGCTCCTACTCGCATAGTTACCTGTGTCTTACGGCCCCCGTTGTTGTAGTTACCTATGCTGGTCCCACCATGGGGTGTATCAAGTCCCATGGTGGCGGCCCGACACAATTCTAGAATGCACAGGTATACTACTGGTGCCCAATGCCTTATTTTTCTGTGTCGGAGTGTGTGCACGCCCGCACCCCGTTAGAACCTACACTGCCGCACCACCGCCGTCGATTTGACCTCTTACAATCAGCCCAGTAATCGTGCCCCACCCTGCCTAGTTCAGGGTATCCTGATGCACCTTGTAGGGTTACTGCTGAAAAGGGTCCCCCGCTACTAGGTTTTCTATTTCTAGCCAACATGCTAAGTTGGTTAAGTGTTTTGTAAACCTAACCCCCAATCAGTCTGTATAGTTTAGCATGTTCCATTTTGATTAAGTATTAATTCAATTTACTTAATCCTATCAATCCTGACTCAGCCTTAATTGTCTTATTAAAGCCTCGACCTCTCACATTAGACAGATATTGTTGTGGCTGCCTGTTGCTGGTTGGGTCCGGGCAGTCTTACGCCACAACTCAGTCTAACCTCGGATCTTTCTTGGGCTCCGTGTTTAACCACCCACATTGGATAGGTATTGTTGTGACTACTGGACAGTCGGGCGGTTCCGGGCAGGTTTACATCACAACTCAATCCAACCTCGGGTTAAACACATCGTATTTTCTAAATTTACATATTTTGTCTCTTTTCTTTTTATATGTAAATATTTGCGGCCCATTATTCAAATTCATCTTTATTGGGTAAAATTAATTTATACCACTTAATGGTTTTTCAAGGTCATTGGCATGCGTCAAACATGCCAACACATATGTTTTATATTTTAACCCAAACGTCACTACCCCCGTTTTATACGTTCGCTACAATATAACATATGTTGAGTTTATCATTTAAACCCAACTTAGCCACATGAAAAAGGGGAGGCTTAGAACATGGTGTTTATATATTCTAAGTAACATAAAAAGGGGAGTGTGAACGCATGAACTTGCAACATAGCGAACCAATTAACATAAATTTGGCACTTGTGAACTTGCATTGTAATAGCATATAATCATGGCATAAACATACCTAAACATGAAATCATGGTTTTTGATCTATTCATATAATCATGGCATAAATATACCTAAACATGAAATCAAGGTTTTTGATCTATTCATATAATCATGGCATAAATATACCTAAACATGAAATCATGGTTTTTAATTTATACATGCAAACTTGCAATTGGAATGTAAATCTAACTTAGCTATGTGTCACATATATTATCATATGATTTTTGATAACAATATAGGCCTAAAACATGTTTTTCAGTTAGGCATAACACCAAACATAGTCTAGTCATGTTCATAGAGTCAACACAAGTTCACAAAGATGCTTACTTTTGTCTCTAATACAAAAGTATGGTTTTACACTTGAATCATGATGCCAATTCCAACATAAATTCACATAAGTCATAATACCCAAATGGATCCAACTACACTAAAAGTGATTATAATATATATTATGTTGGCATAATAGTGAATCATATACTTGCATGAATCTCAAATAAACTACCACAAACATGTAGTTGTTAACTTTCAACATGAAACACATACTTGCAAATATCCAATCGTTATGCCACAACATCCCAAATCGTTTAGAATCAAAGCAACATTCAAATATGAATTATTATCACCACAAATCAAATACAATTCTATTTCTCATTTTACACAAATCAAAACACAATTATTTATTCACATCGGAATAGCACTCTACTTACAACGTATGACGAATCTTCAATTCAGGGATCTGAATTCTGAATTTGGAGATGCTATCCTTTGTTGTAGGCGTTGTTTTGATTTAGTTGTCGATGCTTTAAGCTTTTGAATTGTCTCCTAATCGTCTCTCTATTTTGACGGCTATTCCTAGTCTTTCCTCAGCAGCATGACGGTCTCATTCTTATTTTTGTTTGTATGAATTAGGTGGAGTCTTAGGTCCTTTTTATAGAGTTTGTGAATTGATTAGGATCGTCGATGGAGCTTGGATTAATATTAGCCATTCATTTGAAGGAGTGACCAATCAGGAGCTGACACCTAGCCCTAGTGACAAGGCAAGGCTCAAAAATTCGGCTAAGCACAGACCAGGCCAGGCAGGGGGGGCTGGGTTCGACCTGGCTCAGGGGCCAGGTCGACCCCCCAGTCGACCCCCAGGTCGACTCTAGAGTCGACCCCCAGGTCGACTCTAGAGTCGACCCCCAGGTCGACTCTAGAGTCGACCTGCCTGGGGCAGGTCGACCCCCAGGTCGACTCCGAGGTCGACCTGGCCTGGCAGGTCGACCCTAGGGTCGACCCCCAGGTCGACCTGGTGGGTTGGGCGGGAACTTTTCCCGCCTACTCTGATTGGGCTGAAATTCAAATCTGTTTTCGAAATTTGAATTTTCTGAAACTTCATCGGGCCATAATTTGGTCATACGGGCTCCGTTTTTTGAAAACTCAGACTCTATTTCGCGTATTTTCCCGAGACGAACGCAATGGCGTATCCCGTTTCCCTTAATACTTTGATTTGGAATTAATTATACTTTAATTTTGTGAATTTCACTGTTATAAAATACTCGGGGTGTTACATTCTCCCCCCACTTAAAAGGATTTTGTCCCCGAAATCTTCAAGTTTAGGAAGAATGTATATCCTAACATCCAAACATCCATCTACTCATCCATCAAACACGAGCATCCATTGTCCTTAAAAGACTTCTAATGCCTCATGATCATATGCGAAGTGTGTGGACATGTACTTATCTAATGCAAAATTAGTCGGTCTACTGATTCAGTTGACCTCCTTAATGCAAATTATGTAAGTGTCATGAATCCATTATGTATGCAAATTTTCCTATTCATGATTTTACATGAGTGCACAATCATTCACATATAAATGCAACATCCATATGGAAACACATTAAACTTCAACCATATACAAATATAAATACGTATATGCACATGCAACATGAAGTGACTGAGCCGATCTAAAACCTAAATTGTGTGTGTATATGCAACCACGAGCAACCACTAGCAATCACTTGCAACCACTTGCAACCATCATCCATAACATGTTTCAATTACATGTTTTCATCCAAAGAGTTTCTACCTAAAAGATAAGGTCGAGGAGATATACCTAAAAAGATAGATAAAAGCGCAATGTAAGGAAAAAGAAAGATCAAAGATGTACCCTCGAAAAGAAAAGGGTAGGCAGCGCGTATTCTAGCTTCAGTTTCCCAAGTTGCGTCTCCCTCGGCGTCGCCCCACTGAACTTTGACGAGCTTGACTTCGCGGTTGCGTAGCTTTTTCACTTCCGTTCCTAATATGCGGGTTGGAACTTTCCTCACGGTTGCTTCGCGTTCCACTTCAGCTTCTTCTAGGATATTTGGCTCTACCACTTCAGCAGATTCATGTAGACATTTTCGGAGGTGCGAAACATGAAAAACGTTGTGAATTCCGGCCAGCTTTTCGGGTAGCTCTAATCTATAGGCCATTTTCCCAATTTTCTCGATGATAGGAAATGGCCCTACGAACCTTGGTGCTAGCTTTCCTGTGGTTCCAAAACGAACAACGTTCCTTAGCGGAGATACCTTAAGAAAAACTCTGTCCCCAACCTCAAATTCAAGGTCGGTCCTCCTCTTGTCGGCGTAGGATTTCTGTCTGTCTTGGGCTGTCTTCATTCTTCTCCGTATTAAGTCTACTTTTTCTGAAGTCTCTCGGATCATATCTGGCCCAAGTATGAGTTTATCAGTAGACTCCCACCAACAAGTGGGCGATCGGCACGGTCTTCCATATAAAGCTTCGAAGGGCGCCATTCCGATGGTGGCTTGGTAGCTGTTGTTGTAGGCAAATTCCACCAAAGGAAGATGGTCTTCCCACATCCCTCTGAAGTCAAGGACGCACAGTCTTAAAAGGTCCTCCAAAACTCTGTTCACTCTTTCCGTCTGGCCGTCGGTTTGGGGGTGATAGGCTGTGCTCAAGCATAACTGTGTGCCTACCGCTTCTTGCAGACTATGCCAAAACTCACTTGTGAAGATAGGGTCTCGGTCACTAACAATGCTGGAGGGTATTCCATGGAGTCGAACAATTTCCTTGAGGTAAAGAGATGCTAGGGATGAGGCAGTTCTTTTACTCTTGACAGGTAAAAAGTGGGCGTTGTTAGTAAGCCTATCCACTATTACCCAAATGCTAGTGTTGCCTCTTCTAGACCTAGGCAGCCCATCAATGAAGTCCATTGAGATGCTATCCCACTTCCATTGCGGGACCTCTAGAGGATAGAGCAGACCGCCAGACTTTTTCTGTTCCGCTTTAACCTGTTGGCACACCATACACTTAGAAACAAAATCTGCCACGTCCTTCTTCATGCCGTTCCAAAAGAAAGTTATCTTTATGTCCTTGTACATTTTATCTCCGCCTGGGTGTATCGTCATCTTCGAGTGATGTGCTTCCTCGAGAACCGTCTTTACCAAATCCCTTGTCTGTGGGACGCATAGTCTTCCGTCTCGCCTTAGCCAACCCTTATCATCGATGGAGTATCTGTTGAGGTGACTTAAAGCCTCACCCCTAATTAGCCTATCAATCGTTTCCACAAGCTGAGGGTCTTCGCGTTGTGCTGTCCCTATTGAGTCCACTAAAGTCGGGCGTACTTCGAGAGATGCCAGCAAGCCCGGTACAAAATCAGAGGAGGGCATAAAGTCAAAGCTGGCTATAAACTCTAGGCTTTGTCTTTCAACAAATAGCGGGCTTAGGGTCAGTTTCTTTCGGCTCAACGCGTCTGCCACTACGTTGCCTTTGCCCGGAGTGTAGGAGATCTCGAAATCGTACGAGGCAAGAAACTCCATCCATCTTTGTTGCCTCAAGTTAAGATCTTTCTGCGAGAAAAGATATTTCAACGATTTATGGTCAGTGTAAAGTTCGAACTTCTCACCTAGGAGATAGTGTCGCCAAGACTTGAGTGCAAAGACGATGGCAGCTAACTCAAGATCGTGGGTCGGGTAGTTCTTTTCGTGTACTTTCAACTGTCTTCCGCCATAAGCTACTACCCTTCCTTCTTGCATTAAGACAGTGCCTAGTCCTGTCCCATATGCATCTGTATAAACTGTGAACATCTTGCTTCCATCTGGCAATGTCAAAACTGGGGCTGTTGTAAGAGCCCTTTTTAGTCGTTGGAAAGCAAACTCGCAATCCAAGTCCCAATTGAACACTAGATTCTTCTTGGTCAGCCTTGTGAGCGGAGCTGAGATTTTCGCAAAATCTCTTATGAATTTTCGGTAGAAACCTGCTAGTCCTAGAAAACTTCGGACCTCAGTTGCATTCCTTGGTGTCTTCCAATCCTGTCCGCTACTACCTTAGCAGGGTCCACAGCTAACCCTTCTTTGGATACTATATGCCCAAGGAACCTCACTTCTTCTCTCCAAAAGTGGCATTTGGAGAATTTGGCTTTTAGCTGATGGACTCGCAGAGTTTCCATGATTGCCCTTAAGTGCTGAGCATGCTCTTCCTCATTCTTTGAGAAGATCAAGATATCGTCTACGAAGACCACTACGAACTTATTGAGGAAATCTCTAAACACCCTACTCATTAGGTCCACGAAGTAAGCGGGTGCGTTTGTCAAGCCAAATGGCATGACAAGCCATTCAAAGAAGCCATCTGGGGTTCTGAATGCCGTTTTATCGATGCTATCTTCAGCCACCCTTAGCTGATGAAAACCGGTCGCCAATCGAGTTGGGAGAAAACAGACGCTCCTACAAGCTGATCAAACAGATCGTCAATTCTGGGGAGAGGGTGCCTATTCTTTTTCGTTAGCTTGTTGAGCACCCTATAGTCGACACACAGACGGAGTGAACCATCCGCCTTTGTGGCAAACACCACTGGAGCGCCCCATTCTGAAATACTCCTTCTAATGAACCCCTTCTCTAGAAGCTCTTTAATCTGTTTACTGAGCTCCTTCCTTTCCCATGGAGCCATGTGTCTAACGGGCAACGCAACAGGCTTTGCATTATCTACAAGATATATGCGGAAGTCTATCTCCCGCTTCGGAGGTAAGCCCTTCACCTCTTCGAAGACATCCGGATATTCTCGGACCACTCTAACCGATTGCAAACTTTCAACAGAGGCATCTAGCGATTCAAGATAACTAAGCATAACCGCATACGAGGGATTACAAGTAATTTCCAGAGTGTTACCGAGTTGGGTCAGAAGCCTAACCACCCTTTTCTCACAATCCAGGATGGCACCATTACTGGATAGCCAATCCATGCCCAAAATCAAACCATATCCCGAGAAGCCCAAAACAAAGGCACTACATCTAAATTCTTCGCTTAGAATAGAAATTTTCAATCCCACACAGATCATAGACAAATGAGCTGGGCCCCCAATTGGGTTTGAAACAATTAAGGGGTCCTCTACCATACTAGTTTCTAGGTGTAGAGATTCTACTAAAGCAGACGAGATAAAGGAGTGTGATGCGCCAGAATCAAATAAAGTGCGAACTGGGTGATCATAAAGATAAACTACACTTTCTACAGAAGTATTTATACCTCGCTGTTGCAGAGGTGGCGCTTCTAGCACATGAACCTATGCCCCTGAGGTGGATCCAGCCCTCTACCCCTACCCTCGTTTCTTTGGGCAATCCTTAGCCATATGGCCTGTCTCACCGCAAGAAAAGCACCCACCATTCATCTTGGCCTTCTTTTTCCGGCAATCTTTCACCAAGTGCCCCACTTTGCCACAGAAATTACACTTCCTCTTCTCTTTGTTGTCTTACCCGCCCTTCTTAAAGTCTGTCTTCTTAGGCTGTAAACCCTCTTTCTTCACTTGAGAGCTTTCTGCCTTTGTCTCCTTCTTGCCCTTATCCTCTTCGTTCAGCAATGCCATCTGCACCAACCTTTCATACGTAGCTCCCATGGGTATATGGGTCATGGCCAAACTGTGTAATGGCTCATTCATCCCCTTGACAAAGCGGAGAGCCTTCTTGTGCGGGGTGTTGACTAGGTCCAGTCCGAACCAAGCCAGCTGATCGAACTGATTAACATACTCTTTGACTGTCATATTCCCTTGCTTAAGAAATAAGAATTTTTCCACCTGAAGACTCCTTTCAACTTCTGAGAGAAATTTAGCCTCAAACCTTGCCCTAAAGTCCTCCCATGTTTCCACTGGTCTTTCTGCATTGGTGACTTCCCACCAGTAGGAAGTCTCGCCTTTAAGTAGCCATACTGCCAGTTGTACCTTCTGCCTATCTTCTACCTCAAAGATGACGAATAAGTCTTCAGTTTCCTTTAGCCAATTCCTGGCTGCCACGAAGGACTCGGTTCCATGAAAGTCCTTTCCTCCCATAGCTTTAAAATCTTTACATATATTAGCAAAAGTATTACCCCGCGGAGGAGGTGGAGGAAGAGGTGCTGCTGCAGCTGGATGATTTCCTGCAGCTGGGGGAGGAGGAACGGTAGGACCTGGCTGAGTGGCCCTTGCTTCTAAGAATCGTCTAAACCAACCAGGTATTGGTACACCCTCTGGCAAGTTAAGTTCTTCGGACATGCTGAAACAAAAAGGATAGATTCAAAACGAAGGATAAAAGATAGTACCTATGGCTTTGGGGGACTATGCCTTTTTTTTAAATAAAATAACATTTTATCTTTAAAAATGCTTCTTTAAATTATCTTTTGAAAATAAATTATCAAATTTTTTTTTTTTCTTATCTGGTAAACCTATGCTCTGATACCAAGTGAAACACCCCACATCCGTTAGGGTCACTCTCAAAGGGAATGCCCTAATTTTGGTGGAGGTTTATAAGTATAAGTCACAGATACACAAGACAGATATAAAAAAAACATATATTTTTGAAACAGCGTAAAACAACAGCAACGTTTATTTCATTAAAATACGTGTTACACAAACCATGCCACAATTTGTCTTACAATACTTCCAAAAACATAACACCTTCACAACTGTCTTGATTACATTATTTAAAGAAGCATAAAAACATAAGTAAACTGCATAAGTCCCATAATTGTTGTCCAAAGCCATAGTCCAAAACGAAAAGATCCAAGCAATACATTATTTCTCTTCAAGCTGGATGTGAAAACTGGTCAAGTTGCGGTATGCCCTCCCTGTGGACCTGGGGGAGGGGGGAACAAAAGAAAAGAAGACGAAAGAAAAGTAGAGTCAGATATAAAGCCTGAGTAAGTCTAGGACTATTCAGTCTATGAATAAAGAACTGGGCATGATAAGTATAAACTGGAAATGGGAAAGCACCATAAACTAAGTTAAGTTGTCTAGAGTCGAATATACTTATCGTACCCCATAATAATCTATGCATCCATATAAACTAGTTCCCAACAGGCACCCCATAATCAGGGTGAAGTGATCTGTTTCTAATGATCGGCTCCTACTCGCATAGTTACCTGTGTCTTACGGCCCCCGTTGTTGTAGTTACCTATGCTGGTCCCACCATTGGGTGTATCAAGTCCCATGGTGGCGGCCCGACACAATTCTAGAATGCACAGGTATACTACTGGTGCCCAGTGCCTTATTTTTCTACGCCGGAGTGTGTGCACGCCCGCACCCCGTTAGAACCTACACTGCCGCACCACCGCCGTCGATTTGACCTCTTACAGTCAGCCCAGTAATCGTGCCTCACCCTGCCTAGTTCAGGGTATCCTGATACACCTTGTAGGGCTACTACTGAAAAGGGTCCCCCGCTACTAGGTTTTCTATTTCTAGCCAACATGCTAAGTTGGTTAAGTGTTTTGTAAACCTAACCCCCAATCAGTCTGTATAGTTTAGCATGTTCCATTTTGATTAAGTATTAATTCAATTTACTTAATCCTATCAATCCTGACTCAGCCTTAATTGTCTTATTAAAGCCTCGACCTCTCACATTAGATAGATATTGTTGTGGCTACCTGTGTCCGGTTGGGTCTGGGCAGTCTTACGCCACAACTCAGTCTAACCTCGGGTCTTTCTTGGGCTCCGTGTTTAACCACCCACATTGGATAGGTATTGTTGTGACTACTGGACAGCCGGGCGGTTCCGGGCAGGTTTACATCACAACTCAATCCAACCTCGGGTTAAACACATCGTATTTTCTAAATTTACATATTTTGTCTCTTTTCTTTTTATATGTAAATATTTGCGGCCCATTATTCAAATTCATCTTTATTGGGTAAAATTAATTTATACCACTTAATGGTTTTTCAAGGTCATTGGCATGCGTCAAACATGCCAACACATATGTTTTATATTTTAACCCAAACGTCACTACCCCCGTTTTATACGTTCGCTACAATATAACATATGTTGGGTTTATCATTTAAACCCAACTTAGCCACATGAAAAAGGGGAGGCTTAGAACATGGTGTTTATATATTCTAGGTAACATAAAAAGGGGAGTGTGAACGCATGAACTTGCAACATAGCGAACCAATTAACATAAATTTGGCACTTGTGAACTTGCATTGTAATAGCATATAATCATGGCATAAACATACCTAAACATGAAACCATGGTTTTTGATCTATTCATATAATCATGGCATAAATATACCTAAACATGAAATCATGGTTTTTAATCTATTCATATAATCATGGCATAAATATACCTAGACATGAAATCATGGTTTTTAATTTATACATGCAAACTTGCAATTGGAATGTAAATCTAACTTAGCTATGTGTCACATATATTATCATATGATTTTTGATAACAATATAGGCCTAAAACATGTTTTTCAGTTAGGCATAACACCAAACATAGTCTAGTCATGTTCATAGAGTCAACACAAGTTCACAAAGATGCTTACTTTTGTCTCTAATACAAAAGAATGGTTTTACACTTGAATCATGATGCCAATTCCAACATAAATTCACATAAGTCATAATACCCAAATGGATCCAACTACACTAAAAGTGATTATAATATATATTATGTTGGCATAAGAGTGAATCATATACTTGCATGAATCTCAAATAAACTACCACAAACATGTAGTTGTTAACTTTCAACATGAATCACATACTTGCAAATATCTAATCGTTATGCCACAACATCCCAAATCGTTTAGAATCAAAGCAACATTCAAATATGAATTATTATCACCACAAATCAAATACAATTCTATTTCTCATTTTACACAAATCAAAACACAACTATTTATTCACATCGGAATAGCACTCTACTTACAATGTATGACGAATCTTCAATTCAGGATTCTGAATATGGAGATGCTATCCTTTGTTGTAGGCGTTGTTTTGATTTAGTTGTCGATGCTTTAAGCTTTTAAATTGTCTCCTAATCGTCTCTCTATTTTGACGGCTATTCCTAGTCTTTCCTCAGCAGCATGACGGTCTCATTCTTATTTTTGTTTGTATGAATTAGGTGGAGTCTTAGGTCCTTTTTATAGAGTTTGTGAATTGATTAGGACCGTCGATGGAGCTTGGATTAATATTAGCCATTCATTTGAAGGAGAGACCAATCAGGAGCTGACACCTAGCCCTAGTGACAAGGCAAGGCTCAAAAATTCGGCTAAGCGCAGACCAGGCCAGACAGGGGGGCTGGGTTCGACCTGGCTCAGGGGCCAGGTCGACCCCCCAGTCGACCCCCCAGTCGACCCCCAGGTCGACTCTAGAGTCGACCTGCCTGGGGCAGGTCGACCCCCAGGTCGACTCCGAGGTCGACCTAGCCTGGCAGGTCGACCCTAGGGTCGACCCCCAGGTCGACCTGGTGGGTTGGGCGGGAAATTTTCCCGCCTACTCTGATTGGGCTGAAATTCAAATCTGTTTTCGAAATTTGAATTTTCTGAAACTTCATCGGGCCATAATTTGGTCATACGGGCTCCGTTTTTTGAAAACTCGGACTCTATTTCGCGTATTTTCCTGAGACGAACGCAATGGCGTATCCCGTTTCCCTTAATACTTTGATTTGGAATTAATTATACTTTAATTTGTGAATTTCACTGTTATAAAATACTCGGGGTGTTATAAGAAGTCTGAAGATAAGAAGGGGAAAAAGTGCTTTACTTGTGGAAGCTCGACTCATCTGAACAAGGATTGCAGAAAAAGGAAGGGCGCTTGCTTCAACTGTGGGGAGATGGGACACTTCACTAGGGACTGCCCGAAGAGACGAGGACAAGGAGGGCAGGCGAACACTCTTGAGGCTAGTGGCTAGGATAGAAATAGGAAAATTCCTATAGTAGGTTTAATTTATTTATCTGATTATGGAGTTAAGACTCTTTCTGATTCTGGTATTTTGATTTTGTAATTGATACTCTGCACTTGAATACTAGTATTGTTTCTGATTCCGTTGTAGACTCAAACCTATAAGGGTTATGACTCATCTGTTTATGATAGATTGGGGTTTGAGGGATATCTGTGTTAGACGTCAAGTATGACGCATACATTCTGAGTTTTTGTGGGATATGATTTTATCATGCTTAGCTTCCTAAGAATCATTAGGGTACCTGATCTGTACCAGTAGTCTGTAAATATTTGAATAATTCTGCTTTCCAGTTTTGACATTGTCTAAAGGAGGTAATCCTCTGGGTGTCAATCTGATGTTGATTTTGGTCTTCGGGGTTGATACTTAGGGGAATTATTTTCTCAACCAATGTCTAATGGGAACCAAGTCTTTGTCTTATCTGTACTCGCTTCCATCATTCGACTGTATCCTATCGATCGAATCTTCGAACTTTAGGTAGAAACTAATGGGTGTAAACATGTGTTTGAGACATGTTATGTATGATGGTTGCAAGTGGATGCAAGTGGTTGCTCGTGGATGCATATACACACACTAGGCACTTGATCGGCTCGAAAACACTCTCATACTGCATATGGATGTGTGAGCATTCTTCAATTTTTGTGGATGCAAAATGATTGACTCGGCACATGGATGTTGCATTTGACTGAATGTTTGTGCACTCATATAGAAATGATATGTATCAAGTAGGGAAATTGCATACATGTTGGACTCATGGCACTGGCATAATTCGCATTAAGGAGGTCAACTGAATCAGTGGACCGCCTGATCTTTGCATTAGATAAGGAACATATACACACACCTTTGCATATGTTCATACAACATTAGAGGTTTCTAAGGACAATGGACGCCAGTGATTGATGATTGAGTAGATGGATGTTGGATGGTAGGACACATTCTTCTTAACTTGAAGATTTCGGGGATGAAATCCTTTAAGGAGGGGAGAATGTAACACCCCGTATTTTCTGTGAACGTATAAGTAACAAATCAGAGGATAATTAATTTTTAAAATAAGAATCAAGGGAAAAGGGTTGCGTCATTGCGTTCGTCTCGGAATTCTGCATGAAAACGAGTCCGAGTTTGTGAGAATTGGAGTCCGTATGAAGGAGATATGACCCTCCGAAGTTTCAGGAAATTTCAGAATTAAATACAGCTCGAAATTCGAATTCAAAATTCGAATTCAAACCCGGAAGCGGGCTAGGCGGGAAATTTCCCGCCCAGGGCCCAAGTCGACTGGGGAGTCGACTGGGCAGTCGACCCCCCAGGACCCAGGTCGACTGGGGAGTCGACTGGGCAGTCGACCCCCCAGACCAGGTCGACTGGGCAGTCGACCTGGGGGTCGAGCCCTGGTCGAACCTGGTGCGTGTGTGTGCGATTTTGAAGGCTGTGACGTGTTTTGATGGACCTGATGAGTTCTAGGGTTAATCTGAGGGCCTAGATGAGTTCCTACACCTATAAATACATCCTAAGACCTAGCCTTCTCTACACACAATTCTATTCTGCTTCTTCTCTGCCTCTGTTCTAATAAAAAATAAAAATGGCGTCGCTACTCTGCTGAAATCAAAACTAGAAGCTAATCAACATCAACCTAAGCAACTCAATTCAAATTAGAGATTAAAGCTTCTGCAACGATTCTGCAACAACTAAAGTTCTTTCTTTAATCCAATTAAGGCAAGTACAGTTATTTTCCGATATAAACGTTAATTCTGATTGTGACATGAATTGTAAATCTGAATCTGAGGTTATATCTGTTCTGTTCTGTTTAGATCTATCCTATTCTGTATCTCTTTCATCTTTCTGTTTTATAGCCAGGCTACCACGAGCCTGAGCCAATATCATAAGAGATTAACATACGCTAAAATGTTTGGGACAGTAAAATGAATGATGCATAAATTGGGCATGACCAATAGGTGACTGATTTGAGGAAAGAACATGGACTGTAACTAGAACGTAAATCTGAGACATATGACTGGACATGTTATATTTATAACATAAAGGGTATTGAACATATGATTTGAGGACATGACATAGAAAGGTATATAATTGGACATAAATATAGACTGTATTGAACATATGATTTGAGATAAAGAGAATATGGCTTAGGTATAAAGATTTACATGAAAGTAGGGTATCTATTAATGTAAATAAACACCTAAGCAAGGGATTTTTGGGATATATGACATGCATAGTAATCGATGGCTATATTTGGTATAATTTATATATATATGGATCTTATGTACTATGCAAGTTTAATAAAAATTGAAACATATAATATATGGTATATGATCATATTGTGAATCATGACTATTATTTATGCATGTGAACTTAGGCAAGATTTATAATTAGGCAAGATATGTTTTGGAAACTTTAAGGAATGGTTAAATCTGTTATATTTGCCTAATTTGCTAGTTTTGTTATATTGCCTAATCTGCTAGTTCTGCTCTACTGCCTAGTCTGTTAGATCTGTTCATCTGCCAAATCTGTCATCTGCTAAGTCTGTTGAAAATGCCAAATCTGCTAAACTAAATCTGTTGAGATGCCTAATATGTTGTCTGCTAAATCTGCTAGTTTGCTTAATCTGCTAAATCCGTTAGGTCGCCTAATCTGAGAAACCTGTTATCTGCTATATCTGTTGAACTGATATAATTAGTCCGTTATTGACATAATCTGAATTGGCTATAGTTATGAATAATTGACATGTATATTAGGCGTGGGTATAAATGGTAAATTATTAATTAATTGGCCGCAAAGATGAACATGGCTAACTCGAGGTTAGAATGAGTTTGTGGCGTAATTCTGCCCGGAACCGCCCGGCATATTCCAGTGGCCGCAAACAATAGGTTCTAATGTGAGAAGTTAGTCATAACGTGCTTGAAACCCGAGGTTAGACTCAGTTTGCGACAGAAACCTGCCCGGAACCAACCGGCCTAACCAGTAGCCGCAAACTGTTAGTCTAATGTGAGAGGTCTGGGCATTAATATTTAATTAATGAAAATCTGAGATAAATATGATGTCTAAAACGTGTTGGGTGGGTAAGGTTAAACCAATTGGACCAATGAATCTGATAAACCCGTTTCGTGAATCTGAATGCCGAATACAAAGTTAGACAATCTGTAACCAGTTAATCTGTAAGTCTGTTAATCTATATATCTGATTCGTTAGTCTGAAAACTTGTTTGTGAACTAGTTGATCTGAATTCTGTATGTTTGAACTTGTAAACAAGTTAATCTGAAATCTGTTAGTCTGGGGACACAAGGTTAGGAGGGAATTTACTTGTGTCATCTGTTGTTTGGGACCCATATTAGTCAGTAACCCTTTCTGGTATCAAAACTTTGACCCAACAGTAGGTAGGGTCCGGGCACGCTTACTGAACTAATTATAAGCGGTTCATTCTGATAATGGCGAGGGGTGTTGATGGTGCGTTCCAACCGGGTCATGTGCGTGCACGGATCCCGGTCTGCCTCTGAGGATGTAAGACGCCGTGACATCTGTAAATAGGTCTGTGCCAATTGGTTGTCACTTTAGGGAGTGATACACCCTACTGTGGGGCCGACACCGGATATTTATGTATTAGGGAGTCGATCGCTTGGGGTAGGGTTTTAGGGTACACTTAGTTCTGTCTGTTTCTGTTGGTACTGTCTGTTTCTGTTGGTTGGCAACACCTGTTTATTTCTGCGTGGTACCGTCTGTTCGGGTGGTAAAGGCCTAATTACTAGTGTACACCTTATGCTACATTCTGCTTCTGTTTGTTTCTGATCAGGTGGTAAAGGCCCAATACAAGCGTGGAAATTATTCTGCACCCGTTTCTGCTTCAGTTTAGACATTAGAGTGACACCTAATTCTGTTATACTAGTATTAGTGCAGAGAAGTGTAAAGCAATAGCTTATATCATTATGTTCTTCTAGCTTATATCATTATGTTCTTCTGTTATATCTGCTACATTTGTTACAGTTATCTCTCATCCAGTTTTATTTTCATGTCATGTTATTATTATCTGTTCATAACTGAAAAACACTAGACTTGCCAGACTTTTGTCTGACCCTTGTTGTTTCGGCTCCTTTCTTCCGTTTCCCTCCCCCCCCCCCCCCCCGGTTTTGTAGAAGGGAATACTCTAGCTTGATCCAGATTTCTTCCGCTTGCAGTGCTTAAAGTATGGCTTGTCTTCTTCTGTGGGGATTATGATTTTAAACTATGCATTCTGAAGGCTTTTGTACAAGACTGATATTTTGTACTTGAATTCTGATATTGTGATTTGAAAGGATGTAACCAAGCTTCTGTTGAAATAAAGTTATAAAACCTTTTTCAAGTACTGTTTTATCTGTCTTTTAAGTTTTTGTTCTGCTTACTAAAATGCTCCACCAAAGTTAAGGCATTCCCTTTGTGAGTGACCTTAACGGAGGTGGGGTGTTACACCCTTCTTCTTTGGGCAGTCCTTAGCTTGGTGCCCAGTCTCTCCGCAATGGAAGCAGCCACACATCTTCGCCTTCTTCCTTCGGCAGTCTTTCTCTATGTGTCCAACTTTGCCATAGAAATGGCATTTTCTCCTCTCATAGGACTTTTTGTTCTTCCCTCCTTTCTTGAAGTCTGTTTTCTTAGGCTGTAAACCCTTTTTCTTTTCTTCCACTTTAGTCTCTTTCTTGCCGTTGTCTTCCTCGTGTAGCAACACCATGTCCACCAAGCTTTCATAAGACGCTCCTGTGGATACATGGGTCATCGCAAGGCTGTGTAGAGGCTCATTTAGACCTTTGACGAAGCGAAGCGCCTGCTTATGTTGGGTGTTTACTAAGTCTAGCCCAAATCTGGCCAGCTGATTGAACTGACTAACGTACTCCCTGATTGTCATACTTCCTTGTTTCAGAGTTAGGAACTTCTCCATTTGTAGGCTTCTTTCAGCTTGGGAGAGGAATTTCATCTCAAATCTTGTCCTAAAATCTTCCCATGTTTCTACTGCCCTCTGAGCATTGGTAATTTCCCACCAATAGGAAGCTTCATCTTTAAGCAACCATACTGCTAGCTGTATCTTTTGCATGTCATCAACTCCGAAGATGACAAACAGATCCTCGGTCTCCTTTAGCCAGTTTCTTGCCCCTACAAAGGATTCTGTCCCATGAAAGTCTTTTCCACCCATAGCCTTGAAGTCTCTACATGTTTTTGCGAAGGCATTTCCACGAGGAGGAGCTGGAGGAGGAGGAGGAACCGCTGCCACTGGAGGAGGAATGTCCGCCGGGCCCGCTCCATTGGCCCTAGCTTCTAAGTACCTCCTAAACCAGTCGGGTATTGGTACTCCTTCAGGAAGGTTAAGGTCTCCAGACATGCTGAAACAGAAAGGAAAGATTCAAAACGAGGGACATAGAGAGATAGTGTACATGGCTTCGGGGGATTATGCCTTTTTAAAATATAACGCTTTTTCTTAGAAAAATGCTTCTTTAAACTTTCTTTTGAAAATAATTTCAAAAACTTTTATCTTATCTGGTAAACCTATGCTCTGATACCAAGTGAAACACCCCACCTTCGTTAGGGTCACTCACAAAGGGAATGCCCTAATTTCAGTGGAGTTTTTTAAGTATAAGTCACAGATAAACACAAGACAGATATAAACACATATATTTTAAACAGCGGAAAACAACAGACTTTTATTTCACAAGATACGTGTTCATACAAAACATTTCCATAATTGTCTCATAATACTTCCAAGAAACATTACATTCTCAATACTGTCCTGATTATTAAAGAAGCATAAAACATAATTAAAGTAACAAAATCCCCATAGTGGTAACCAAAGCCATGATCCAAGCGAAAGAGATCCAAACCATACATCTACGGTCTTGAAGCTTGCAAAGAGTCTGACTAAGCTGGGTTGTTTCCTCCCTGTGGACCTGGGGGGGAAACGAAAGAAAATAAGACGAAAAGAAAATAGAGTCAGACATAAAGCCTGAGTAAATCTAGTGACTCTTCAGTATGTGAATAAGAAAAAGGGCATGATAGATATAAACTGAAAACAGTAAAGTATCATAAGCTAAGGGAGTGTAGTCTAGAATCGAATATACTATCGCACCCACACTATATCTCTGCATCTACTAGAATATATTCTAACTGGCACCCCATGCTGAAGGTGAAGTGATCCTTTTAAATTTTCTAAAAGATCGGCTCCTACACGCACATGTG
Source organism: Allium sativum (assembly GCA_030737875.1). NCBI lineage: Eukaryota > Viridiplantae > Streptophyta > Magnoliopsida > Asparagales > Amaryllidaceae > Allium > Allium sativum. The sequence goes on from CM060910.1 coordinate 396,987,097, forward strand.
TCTTACGGCTCCCCCAAGAAGTGTAGATACCTATGTTGGTCCCACCATGGGGTGTATCAAGACCCATGGTGGTGGCCCCGACATAATTTCTAGCTGGCATAGGTTATACTACTGGTGCCCCCCAGTCCCTGTTTGTTTGCTCCGGAGTGTGTGCACGCCCACACCCCGTTAGAACCCACACTGTGCACCAAACATTGCCGTTATTGACCCCTTACAATCAGCCCAGTAATCGTGCCCCACCCTGCCTAGTTTCAGGGTACCATGATACCTAATTTGGGTTACTGCTGAAACGGGTCCCACGTTACCAGGGTTTTCTAGTCAAACATGTTAAGTGGTTAAGTGTCTGTATTTACCTAACCTTACTCATCAATTCTTGTTAACATGTTGAATTTGGTTAAGTGTTTTCAGTTGACTTAACCCTACCATCTGTCCTTAGCCTCTTAAAGCACTGACCACTCACATTAGACAGTTATTGCTACGGTTACTGGATGTGCCGGTTGGTTCCGGGCAGGTTTACACCGTAACTCAGTCTAACCTCGGGTCCTTATTGGGCTCAATGCTTAACCACCCACATTGGATAGGTATTGTTGTGACAACTGGGCAGCCGGGCGGGTCCGGGCAGGTTTACGTCACAACTCAATCCAACCTCGGGTTAAGCTTATCGTCTTTTCTAAATTTTCATATTTTATCATTTCTCAATTTTATATGTAAATGTCATGTCCTTTATTCTTGGGTATAATAATTTATACCGCTTAAATGTCACAGTCGTTGGCATGTGCCAAACATGCCAACATATACATTTTCATGTTTTACACCCAACGCCATTACCCCCGTTTGTACGTTCGCAACGTTATAACAAATATTGGGCTTGACACAATTTAGCCCAACTTTATAAACATGTGAAAAGGGGAAATCAAGAACATGTAATATTTCTCAATACAAAAAAGGTGTGTGGCGTATGAACTTGCAATTTAGCGATTCAACTAACATAAGAAATGGGTCGTGTGAACTTGCAATTTAGATAGGCATATAACTAAAGAGGTGTCATATGAAATGGCATAGTTTTTGTTTATACAAACTTGGGTTTAAACATGTTCAACTTGGCATAATGTCAACCACAAAACTAGCATGTTGTATATTCACCAAAATGTCCCATTTTAACATCTAAACATATACCCTATTTCAATATGAACTTGCATAGTCTATGCAACCCAAACTATACTTGACATCGATCCAAATCATACTTGCAATGAACATAAGATGTACACATAGGTTTTTAGGTTACATAGGCATAAAGGTCTCAATCTAGAACATGTTACATAAGTCTAAATTTAGACTTAAAGGATGTATATAGTCCATACTATCGATGTAAACAAAGGAATCAAATTCTAGTTCTTGCCACAAACTTGCAATTGCTATGTTTTTCATATACAAATGTCCAATAGCCTTGCATCAAATCAACTTATGCCGTGAATATAAATACACAAATCATGACAGAATCATTACAATACACAGAATTCACATCGTTATAATAATACAATTCTATTTTCATTTACATCGATTCACATCACAGTTTCTATTCATATTCTGAAAGATCACTATACTTACAACGAGTGATGAATTCTTGTTTTCTGATATCTGTTATTCTGATTTGGAGATGCTCTCCTTTGGGTAGCAAAGTTGTGTTGAATGATTTGATTATGCTTTTAGTTTTCTTCTTAAATTGATTCGTCTCTAAGCTCCTCCCTCTTGACGGCTACGCTCAACTCCTTCCCGGCAGCATGACGACTCCTTTCTTATTTATTTTGTGTGAATTTCAGTTGAGACTTAGGGTGTATTTATAGATTTTTAAATTGTTTTGAGCCGTCAGATGAAGACAAGAGGAACCCAGACCATACAAAGTCCAAAGAGCCAATCAAGAGGCGACATGTCAGCCCTAATGACACACCGAGCCACAGAATTTCGAGCCAGAGCCAGACCCAGCCAGCCAGGTCGACCAGGCAGGTCGACTGGCAGGTCGACACCCAGGTCGACTCTATGGTCGACCTGGGGTGACCAGGTCGACCCTATGGTCGACCTGGTCACTGGGCGGGAATTTTCCCGCCCAACCCAGTTTGAGTCCGTTTTCGAATTTCGAATTTTGAACTGAGCTGTTCTGAATTTTAAATTTAATTCTGAAACTTCCGAAGGTCATAACTCCTTCATACAGAGTCCGATTCACGCAAACTCGGACTCTATCTCAAGCAGAATTCTGAGACAAACGCAACGGCGTAACCCGTTTCCCTTAATTCTTTCATTAGAATTAATTACTCTTTAATTTATAGAATTTACGGGGTGTTACACACACAAATTGCTGAGAATGTATATTTGTCCTTTTTCCAACTTGTCCTTCAAGTATTCAACATGATTTGCCCATATAAAAGCATGAATTCGGGTATGCTATGTTATGCAATAAAAAACATTTGGAAAAAAAATGAATAATTATGAGATTGCAATATATATATAAAGAATAAACTGTTTAAATATAATTATTTATCTTGTCATCTAACAATAGGAGATTTCTTCCTAGATATTCCTTGTCACCTTTACTGCTGTAACTTTCCTAGATTCTAATAACTCGAACTCTGGTTTTCCAGTCATATTTATTATCAATAGGTTTTAGAGAGCTTAAGCTATCAAATCTTTCCATATATGCCGCTGATATGAGTTCTTATGAAAAAAATTAGCTAAGTTTTGATAATCAATGATATATGGACGAAAAAAATAAAAGAGATGTTACATGTCTATGTGCGATATTGACAGTTTTTAGAAGTACTAACCTAAGAATACAGAGAGGCTCAGAGATGAGGAGGGTGTGACAATATGGAGATGTAGGGACAAAAGTGATTTATATTGTGCTATATACAATCTCTTTAGCTGGTTATATGTTAAGATATTACTTATATATGTTAAGATATCAGTGTAAAATTATATACAAATAATTGGTATCTATTTTAGTCAAATGAGTAAAGGTATTAATGTCATATCACTGTGATACATAATATAAAAAGAAATAAAGCAACGAAACATATGAGAATATATGGAAAAATGTTATATGTTAAGATATTACTTACATATGTTAAGATATCATTGTAAAATTATATACAAATAATTGGTATCTATTTTAGTCAAATGAGTAAAGGTATTAATGTTATATCAGTGTGGTACAAAAAGAAATAAAGAAATGAAACATATGAGAATATATGGAAAAAGTATATATAAATAACAACTAAAATTAATTGCAAGTGTATAAGTTAAGAATTCAAGTAAATCAAGTATAATGTGGGAACAATTGTCAAAGAAGGGAAAATGTCATAACATACCATTAAAAGCCTGAGCATTACATGAGCCAATAAATATGACTCATAATCAATTCATGTCAACAATGGAATTAACAATTCCTTGATGCGTTTTTGATTGTTTATCAAACATGTGTATTTGGAAGCAATATAAATTTATTTCATGTAAAAAAAATCGTAAATTATATTAAATTCAATAAACATAATTAGAATGTTTGCACTAAATTAAGAAAATGTAACAGGTGTATTTGGAAGCAATATAAATTTATTTCAAGTAAAAATTATCATAAATTATATTAAATTCAATAAACATAAATAGAATGTTTGCACTAAATTCAGAAAATGTTGTGGCAACATTTTATAGTGTTTATGTTTCTAATAAAGTGTTCAGACACACAACATAAGATGTATGTTAACCATATAATGCAATCTACATATAAGAAAGAATTAAGATAAATCTAAATGTTCAAATAGCACTACCTTCCTTGTAGAAGCAATAAATACTGGCAGTAAACAGTAATAAAGCATGATTAAAATATAGATTTCTATTAATTATATATGGAAAAATATAGATTTCTAATAGTTATTACCTTTTAATTTCTTCTTAGTTTTTGTCATGACTGATTGTTTGGCATCAACTGTAAGCAATTTTTTTAATGTAAAAGTAGTGGTTTAAGAACTGATGACCGAAGAGAAATAGAAATGAAGGTAATAAGAACTGTAGTAATGAAAAATAAAATAAATAAGTATACATGCAACTGAGAATGATATATAGTATATATGGAAAAAAGCCAGTCTAGCAATATAATTATGCAACACATTATACAGGAAATATATTTTACATTGGATGATTGGTAGATATATTAAAAAATTGAACCAATAAAGATTGAAACAGGTAGTATATTCAAACAAACGTAAACATGTTACACACTGTTGACAACAACATGTTCAACAAAAAAAGTATTCTTGAGTTTTCCTAATCATTCCCAAGTTAATAGTATACAAAAAAGTCAATAAAAAGCGCAAAACAATATTTATGTTTTAATTCTTTAACTGCTTGCATCCATCACAGTTTACAAATAACCAACAGTGGGTCATCACGTTGATTGAAAATGGGTACACTAAAAATGACATTTGTTGTCAATATTATCTGAAAGACTAAAATAGATCCAGAATATTAATTCTGAAATACAGACATGCAATCTAAAAAAATAAAACTAATCCATGTACTATATTGAGGAATAATTAAATTTATCAATATTTGGATGAGCGGTTCTTCTTAACTGAAAAACAAAAACTGCATTTTGTATGCTGTAAATGTTTAGAGAAACCCAAAATAACAAAAAAAAAATTGAACTTACCAGCAAAATCAAAGAAGGTCTTAAACTGTTTCAGTGTTTGTATGACTGTGCCAGATCCACCACCATCATTTTTTTTAAATCGCAGCAGTGCGAAGTTGATTTTAACTTGTTAACTACCAATCTTTGTTGCAAATGACCTCGGTTGGATAACTGTACCAGATCCACCGCCCTTATTGTTGAAATAAACAAAGTAAATCCTGGAAGAACCAAGTTTAGTTATGCGTAACAAATCTAATCAACAAAACCAGCAAAAAAAGGATTTTTACTTGGAGTATGATCGTTCGCTGTTAGACCCAAAAGTGGTTCTAACACCCAAATTGACTTGAAACAAGATAAAATGAGATAAAAATAAAAATGAACACACAGGATTTATAGTGGTTCGGCGAACAAATGCCTACGTCCACTTATTTTTCACTATATTCAATAATTCAGTTGCAAATACAAAGTAATATTCACTCACAACTCACTTTTGTTCACTCAATTGACTAAAACAAGAAATGAAAGATGGTTTGGATTCTCCGGGAGTAATGGAGTTCGGATGATGGAGGTGATTGAATTCTCTAAGTGCTAAAAAAAGATCCTTCTCTTTGTCTCCAGATGGGGTATTTATAGGTGTGAATTTGCTTGAGACTTGATCCGGGTCGGGCCACGTGTCATCCATCGCACTCTCTTCGGGTTCGGATGAACTATCAGGTTGACAACGCATCAAAAGGGAGGACGTTAGGGGTAGGAATTAGTCATAGCCGGTCCGGTTCTCCAGGCGATTTCACAGGAGATTAACATGGATCATGGGTGCGGGTCGGAGACGTGCAGGTAAAGGGTTCGGATCGGGATACCCGATCCGAACCGGACTGGTTTGGGCGCCTCTCCTTCTCTAACCTGTTCCGCTCCGCTCCAGTGTTGTGGCAAGCAGATGGCTTTCCGATCCATTCGAGATTTAGTTGCCTTCCGATCCGATTGGATATGCCTTACCAATCTATCCAGTAAGAGATCACCGATCCGAACAGAGAACTCTATCCGATCCGAACCAATATGCTGCTCTAACCCGATCCGAACAGAGGACTCTATCCGATCCGAACATCTGCAGCTATCAACCTGTATTGTAGTGTTTTCCTCCAATCCGAACCGAAGCCTTATAATTAAAAATACCATTCAATGTTTGGTTTCTCGACTTTGTGTTGCCTAGTTCACAAAGTAGGCTAACATTTTGCCCCCTCAAAGGATGCTTCTGTTGTACGAAGCGTGCTTTGATGTCGTTTAATTGCTAGTCCTTGAATCAGAACAGTCAGGAGGAATGCACAGATTTCTATTCGGTTCGGTGTCCGACTCGAGTACATTTTCTTCATTTCTGAGCAAATTTGGGAATTTTTCTCGACATATAATGCTTCTTGCAGGTATGCTCTTCCTTTATTCTTCTTCTCTTCAATTCGAGTCGGATGCTAAATTAATGTGTGAAATTTGCTCGGTTCGGATTCCGATCCGAAGCGCTTTCGTGGATTTGGTTCTCGGACATTGGGCCTTCAGGCAGAGTTGTGCTACTGGGCCTTCACTCCGGTTCGAGCGGGTGAGAAAGAATAGGAATACGAGGAGTCAACACTACCTCTTATATAAATTCACCACCGTCTTCTTTCTTTTCTTCTTCTTTTCCGCCGCCGCTTCCAAACCTAGTATTGAAAACTTCAAAAACTCCAATATCCTGAAACCATTCCTTGTAGATTTCTCAAATCGAACATATAGGTAGCTTTTTTAATCTCGAATAACTTCGTTGTAACTGTTCTTGATTTCAATTCGTGGTTGATTGGGATGGTTTAGCCACGGGGTTTTGCTTGAACTCCACGTCGTTACTGGTGGATCCGCCATCACTTCGAGGCGTTGCGAGGCTGGAGAGGGCAAATATTTGTCCTTAACGGTAGCTTTGGTGATAGAACGGACTTGTTTGTGAGTAGGGGGGAAAGAGGAAGAAGATGAAGAGCGTGATGACAAATTGGAGTTGGTTCGGGTAGAAGACGAAGGAGCAAAAAGGAAGGAGAAGGAAAGGGGATCGGTTCGGGTTGCATACTTTAGAAAGACGGGAAGGAAGGAAAATGTCGGTTCGGGTCGGAGAAGAGAATGGGATAAGAGGTTGAAATAAATGGACTGGTTAAGTGATGCTGGTTCGGTTCGGATCAGGTCACCCGATCCGATCAGATCAGTCCTGCTTCCGAACCCATTGTTTCCCTTGTCTTGAACTGACCTTGCTTTAATGAAGCATCCGAACCGACCCTATATCTGTATTTGTATTGAGCCAATTATCATATGCATATCCGAACCGAACCGAACGTATCAAACTTGGCACATAAAGACTACCCAACTAATTCAACTAACATTTACTCTAGACGATAACTTCGCGGACAGTTAGGATAGTGCCCTGTGAACATAAACGAGAATTAAGAACAACTCTGACTATCACTTTCTCTTCAAAGCTTCGTCTTACATTGCTGTACTTTTATTTTGCATTTCCCACATTTGCTGCACACACTTTAGTTCACACACATACACAAAGGGGGGCACGGGATAATTTACCCTAATTCGTGCTATTGCTTCTTCAATAGTTCCATGACAATGAGGCCCAGACGCTCTTCCCGTCTAGCTGAGAGGAAAGAAGCTCCGGAAACTTCTAGCAAAATCACTCTTGAGGATATATCTTCTTCGTCCGATCCGGAATGGGACAGTGAAGGTCCGGATTACGGAGTTGGTCATCGGGAAAGCGACGAAGCGTCTTCAGAGAATGAAGTTTCCCTGGGCTTTGAGGAGGAAGGAGGGATTGGTGACAATTGAGCACCCGATGAATTTGACTCAGCCATTATATTGGAGTCACCTCCAGATTCCGTAGAATCGACAATCGACAATGACCGACTTGTTCGAATTTGCTTAAAGTATGGAATAATGAAAAGGGACACCCTAGTGCCCTTACGCTCTGACCGTCCCCACAACCCTCCAGAAGGATATATGACGGTCACTCGATTGATGTGCATGGTCGGCGCCATTCCTCCGTTCTCGCCTTTCATCGTTGATTTCTTAAGACAAATGCAGATTGCCCCCATGCAGTTGCATCCCAATTCATATGCCTATTTGCACACCTTGTACATAGCATATCGTGAAATCCTAGGCCTAGAGCTCACATTCGATGACGTTCATTTCTTTTATAATTTTAAGCATCGGACTCGAGAGACTCCATCCTTCTGCTACTTTGAATCAGTCCCAAAGAGAAAGATAATCTCTGCACCATTTAGCAGTAAAGCTAGAGATTCCAGACTAGAATGGTTCTATATAAAGCAACAGTCTGGATGCGCCAGGAGATGGACAAAATCAAGTAAAGCGTTGATTTTCTGAACCCGGACTCTACACACTTGAATCATCACCCTGACCTGTTTTCCTTTTTATTTGCAGTTGACAATCCCAAACAGATATCAGATCAGGTGTTCTTTGATCGGATGCACCGACTTCTTAATGGTGATCAAAAATTCTTGACGATCGACGAGGTCCTTAAAGATGAATACCTTCACTTTCATGGGCTGCTATCTGTTTTTCGTAGCATTGGACATGGGACGGTTCCATACGCGTACATTCCTCCAGTGGAGGTGGTCCCAGAGATAGGAGAAGGTTCAGGAATTCCTACGGCTTCTCTTCACACTTCACCTTCTCCATCTTCTACGCAAGATGATGAATTGGCTAATCTGGCCAAAAAGCATCGTGAAGGGTATATTGCCCCCGAGGAAACTACTTCTCTAGACAAGTCAAAATCTTCCCAAGAGTCGCCACTTCACGCTTCCGAAGGGGATGTTCCTAGCACTGACGAGCACATATTTCAGGGTTTGGGGGATCTCCCCTTACCTGAGACTATATATACTTCAGAGGATTTCAGGAAGGACCCTTTAGTCTTCACCTCTTCTGAAGAAACTACTCCCGCTAAGGCCAAAGAGCCTACCCGCACCAGTCTAGCTTCAGACTCGGGTTGGTTGGGGGGACACACACTACTTAGGATGCACTTTACACCACATCATTAGCATTCATTGCACTTCTTTCTCCATGAATCCATTGATTCTAAACTCCGTTTATTTTATCGTGCAGGTACAATGTCTCGATCCTATTATGATATAAGAAAGCTTCGTCGCAGCATGTCCAATCCTCCTCAGGATGTCGAGTATGATAGCCGGGATGATCGTGGTAGGGAGGAGAGAAGACCTTATGATCCCTATCGATCTCGGCCCTCACGCTCCCGCTCACCAGTTCGACCGGAACAAGAGAAATACAAGAGCTATCAAGGTCGTAGGGAGGAGGATAGACCACCATCCAAGGATTCCACTTCCTCCCATGAGAAGCGGAGTAGAGAGAAAACTCCTCCAAAGGAAACCGGATCTCGAAGTAAGCAAAAAGTCCCTGCTACTAAACGACCTAGGACAGACAAGGGTACTACAGAATCCTCTTCAGGAAGGGACACCGAATTAACAATCCTTGCTCCTCCTCCACCAGATGCGGGAACTGCAGTAAAGCTGGCATATTTAAAGGAGCAATTTCCCGAGCACTACTTCGAGACTCTGACCTTTCTACCTACCCTTGAACCTATTTCTTCTAATTGGGCAGATGAGGCCAAGGCAAAAATTGATTTGGTAGAAAAACAATATTCCGAGATGTTCAAGTATTCACGCAATCTTTCTAGAATCATCCGCACTCTAATGACAAATGCTAACTCAATGCAAAAGACCGCGGAGGAGGATGCTAAGGCCTTAAAAACCTTAGGAAAAGACTTAGAAGACACTCAAGCCCAACTAGCTGTCGCTCAAAAGAACGCTTCTAATTTCAAACAACAGTTTGAGGACATGCAAAAGCGTTATCATGACTTGCTTGAGTCCCATACTCAGGAGCGTTCTGAACTAAAAAAGCAAGCTGACGAGGCCAAATCAGAAGCCGCTAAAACACACCTTGCTTATGCTGAGCTTGAACGGAAAAACGCCGAGTTAGCAAAAAGGAGTGCTGAATTAGAAAAGAAGAATGCTGACTTGGCTTCGAAGCTGTTGGAGGCAGAAAACAGGGCTGCTCTGGCCGAGGGCAATGTGGAATGTGCCATTAAATCTGCGGAGGAAGCCCGCAAGCAATTATCTGAGGCGGAGGTTGAGATTCAAGGTTTCGGCGAATTAATGATTGAATTCTTCGCACATATTATTCGTCGTCGAAACATTTCTTGGATCGAGGACTATCCATCCACTCTGGTTCAAGTATGGAATCAAATTGTTGAGTGGGAAAAAGAAGAACTTAAGGTCGATTCCCTTGATGAAGATAAGCTGATGGAGAAATACTTGAGAGACGATGAACCGGAGCGCCTAGCTGAAGGGCGCCGCCTAATTGCTGAGGCCATGGAAGAAGAGAGGCGGAAGTCTAAACAGAAAACCATTCCTGAAGCTGGCTCCTCTTCTTCTGCTCCTACAACTCCCGAAGTAGAAGGGTATGATCCCGAAAACCCGGGAATTCCCCGGACAACTTTGCTATCTCCCATTCCTGAAATAACTCCAGAGGTAGTAGTCACCCCCGCTGAAAAGTCTTCAGAAGGTATTCCTATCTTTTCTCCTCAATTTGCCAAGGCTACTACTACCTTTGGCTACGTGATTGAACGTTCAATGAGAAACCCTTTGCTTTCGCCTGAGTTGATAACCGATGCTTCTCATTCTGTAGGTGTTGAATCATCCGCAAAGGCAGATGTAGCTCAAGGAGCTACCGCTGGGACAAAGCCCGCAGATGGGGCCAAAAAAGGGGAAGACAAAGCTGCTTCTATAGACTTGGGAGAAGGAAATGAACCAACTAAGGTCACCACTCCCCATGATGAAGAAATGATCGCAGCTTTAAAAGACGACGGAGGAGACGAGGGGCATGATGAGGAACCGGAGGTTGCAATAACTGGGGAGTCGAAAAGCGCCGATGACGTTACCTTGGCGGCCATGAAGGCTGATCAAGACAAGCGCTTGCAATTAAAGGCCGAAGAACTAGACCCTGAGGTCCTTAAGCCCCTCGCAGTTGTGGATGCAGGTTCAAGGTTAGTTGTTAAGCTCTCAACTAGATCTATTACCGAAGAACTTGCTAAAAAATCTTCTCTTGATTCCAGTGCCCCGCCCTCCGGGAAGAAGTCTGCTGGCTCCAGTACCACATCTTCAGGGAAAAAGAAATCAAAACGAATCTTGACTGAAGCCGAGAAGGAAGCAAAGGATGCGGAAAAAGCTGCCAAGAAATCGAAGGCTCATCCCAAACCCAAATAGTGGGTTCCCCTGTGTCTTTTTAGCATCTTTGTGAACCAATAAGTGCTGCTACAAAAACAGCTTCCGCACTTTCTTTTTTTAGCTATTTCCCTGTACAAATTCATTCATTTGTAAATAAAAATAATTCACTTTTGCAATGTTTATTTGTTAGCAGTTCTGGACTTATGTAAAAATGCATGTCTATAGTAAAGTTGTGGAGGGGGGAAATATGTGTATGCATATGTGTCCCCAGTCAATTTCCATAAGTTATTCAATGCTTAACCATGCAATCTGAATGCTCCCAATTCTCTAACGGGATGGCATTTCCTGTGTCGTCAATACCTGTTGTTTTTCCCGGCATTTCTTTTATACTCTCTCTCTTTCTCTTGAGAGTTAGAGTTCGAGCTTAGTCATCTATTCATTCCCCGGTCTCTCAACGGGAAAAGATTTCTTTCTCGGCGCTCGGTCGGAGACGCCTTTATACTCTCTTTCTCTCTGGAAAGTTAGAGTTTGGAGTAGAATCTCTTTTTCAGCGCTCAGTCGGAGACGCTTTTATACTCTCTCTCTTTCTCTGGAGAGTTAGAGTTAAGAATAGAATTTCTTTTTCAGCGCTCAGTCTGAGACGCTTTTATACTCTCTCTCTTTCTCTGGAGAGTTAGAGTTAGAATGTCGTTTTCTCATTCTTTTACGTCTTATTGCACAAATAATCATTGTGCTTCTTTTTATGTCCAAACTGTTTTCAACCTTTTTTAGGCTCTGAGTTATCCTGTATTTTATAATCACAACAGAACAACTAATGAATGTAAATGCATAAAAGTAAATAACACACAATATTTTTATAGTGGTTCAGCTAAGTCGTAGCCTACATCCACATTATAGTCCTTTATTCATATCATCTGATTTTCCCAAGGCAAGGCATGTCTTGTTACAGAATTCACAGTAAAAATAACAAAAAATATAGCATTTCTAATCCAAATATCGCATTAAGTGTTGGGCATTCCATGCTCGAGGAACTTCTTCGCCATCTACGGTCGTTAACTTGAAGGTTCCTTTTTCAAGTTTCCGTTGGATGACAAAGGGTCCTTCCCATTTTGGGCCGAGGTGAGGAAGGGATGGAAAAACTCTCTTTAGCACCAAATCTCCTGGTTCAAAAGTTCTGAGGCGAACTTTTTTGTCATAATAGCGTGCCATCTGACGCCGATGTCTTGCTGCACGCAAGTCTGCTTCGTCCCTTTTCTCTTCGACTTCATCAAGAGACTCAAGTAAAAGTGCCTGATTCGTCATCGGGTCATAATACGTCACCCTGTGGGAAGGAACTTCCAGTTCAACTGGAATTACTGCTTCTGAGCCAAAGGAGAGAGAGAAAGGGGTATGACCGGTAGCCGTTTTAAATGTTGTTCGATATGCCCACAAAGCTAGGGGCAATTCGTCAACCCATCTTGCCTTTGCACGCTCCAACCGTTTCTTGAGGATGGATTTTATAACTTTGTTTACTGCCTCTACTTGCCCATTCGATTGTGGATAGGCAACTGCAGTATATTGTTTGTCTATCTTATATTTCTGGCAAAAATTTCTGAATTCAGAGCTATCAAATTGGGTCCCGTTGTCAGTAACAATCGTCCTTGGGATCCCGAATCGGCATATAATATTTCTGACCACAAAACTTATCACCTTTCTTGTGGTGATCTTAGTCAAGGGCTCAGCTTCCACCCACTTTGTGAAATAATCCACGGCTACTATTGCATACTTAGCTCCTCCTTTAGCAATCGGTAAAACTCCAATGATATCAATTCCCCATGTGGCAAATGGCCAAGGACTCACCATCGATTTAAGCTGGGTTGACGGTGCCCTGGGGATTTTGGCGAATCTCTGGCACTTATCGCAGCGTCGTGAATAATCAGCCGCATCTTTGTTGATCGTAGGCCAGAAGTATCCGTACCGCAATATTTTCTTTGCTAAAGTTTGACCTCCTGTATGATCTCCACATTCACCTTCGTGCACTTCTCTTAGTACACGCTTGATGTCGTCGTGTGCGATACATCGTAACAGGGGCATAGAAAATCCTTGTCTATAGAGAGTATCGTCTTGTATAACATATCTGGTTGCTTTGCGAACTACAGCTCTTTTCTCACTCTTCTTCGATGGGAGTGTCCCATTCTTAAGGAAATTCTTAATTGGAGTCATCCATGACTCCTTCTCTGGTTCCGCTTCAAGAGCGAATTCAATTTCCATTGACTCAAAGCTTGGCGACTCCAACGTTTCAATTGGAATTACCTCAGTCCCTTCTGGATTGTCAGAACTAGCCAGTTTTGCCAGTCTATCCGCTTTCTGGTTTTCAACTCTGGGAATATGTGTTATGTTGTACCGCTCTAAGCTATTCAATAGCTCTTTCACTTTCTTGAGGTAGGCGATAAGTCGAGGTCCTCGAGCCGCGAATTCCTCTCGCACTTGACAAACAACAATCTTAGAGTCACAAAATATGTCAATCATTTTTACTCCGAGGTCTTTAGCAAGTTTCAGCCCGGCAATCAGGGCTTCATACTCAGAGTCATTGTTAGTTGCCGAAAATTCTAATCGCAGGGCGTAATATAACGACCGTCCCTCGGGAGTGACTAAGACAATTCCAGCTCCGGACCTTCGGTCATTTTTAGCTCCATCTGTATATAATTTCCACGGATTCATCTCTAGCTTATCCTCGGATTTGACCACTCGGTCATTGATTATTTCCTCCTTTGGAATGGTGAACTCCGCAATAAAGTCTGCTAGAGCTTGCCCCCTGATTGACTTTCGTGGTTGAAAATTCAAATCAAACTGGCTTAGTTCTATGTTCCATTTGATCAACCTTCCCGATGCTTCGGGTCTCTGCAACACCTGTCTTAACGGCTGGTCGGTGTATATGGTTATTGGATGGGTTTGGAAGTAGTGACGAAGTTTTCGGGATGCGATCAGGAGGCTGTAAGCAAGCTTCTCAATCTTTGGGTAGTTGCGCTCTGCCGCTGCTAATTTCTTACTCACATAGTACACTGGCCTTTGTACTTTGTCTTCTTCTCGAACCAGGGCTGTGCTGACAGCGTGAGCCGAGACTGCTAGATAAACAAATAATTCTTCGTGATCTACGGGCTTTGATAAGATTGGCGGTTTCTCTAACAGCTCTAACAGATTTTGAAAGGCCTCAACACAATCGGGAGTCCACTGGAAGTTCTTCTTTCCCCTTTTTATCAAATCAAAAAACGGAACACACTTATCTGTGGCTTTGGAGATGAATCTACTCAACGCCGCTACTTTCCCTGCCAGACTTTGGACGTCTTTAATTCTCCTCGGTTCTTCGATGTTTCTAATCGCTGCTATCTGGCTAGGGTTGATTTCAATTCCTCGGGAACTCACAATGAAGCCAAGGAACTTCCCCGACGCCACTCCAAATGAACATTTTAAAGGGTTCAGTTTCATACGGTATTTTCGCAAGATACCAAACATTTCCGCTAAGTCTTGCGTATGACTGGAAGACTGCTTTGATTTGACAAGCATATCATCCACATAAACTTCCATAGTTTTTCCTATTTGATCATAAAACATTCTATTTACCAAGCGCTGATAAGTAGCTCCAGCGTTTTTTAACCCGAATGGCATTACAACATAACAATATAGCCCCAAATTCGTAATGAAACTCGTATGCTCTTGGTCTGGTACATGCATAGGAATTTGGTTGTATCCAGAGTATGCGTCCATGAAAGAAAGAAGTTCATGACCTGTTGTCGAGTCTACAAGCTGGTCAATCCTGGGAAGCGGGAAACTATCTTTTGGGCAAGCTTTATTTAAATCTGAAAAGTCAATACAAGTTCGCCACTTTCCGTTTGGCTTCTTTACCAAGACGGGATTCGATATCCAGTCGGGATAAGTCGAATCTCGAATAAATCCATTTTGCTTCAATTTCTCTACTTCCTCTTTGAGAGCAGCCGACCTCTCTGGGCCCAGCATGCGTCTCTTTTGCTTCACAGGCGGATGCTTCGGATTTACATTCAATTTGTGACTGATAATGGAAGGTGATATCCCACACATGTCAGCATGGGTCCTGGCGAACACGTCTAAGTTTGCCTTCAAGAAGTCCGTCAGTTCTTCTGCACGACGTGGATCCAATTGAGAACCAATCTTCAAAACTTTCGTCGGATCAGCTTTATCAATGGGAATTTCCACTGTCGCCTCATTAGGAGTTGCATTCCTAGCCTCTGGTTCCTCGTCTTTTCTAGGATCCAGGTCTTCAGGCGTTCCTTTGGGCAACTCCCTCGGGTTCAATCTCTCTAATTGCTATGCCGAGTCCCCCTTTGAGGGAGACGAGGCATCCTTACTCTCAGCATTAACTCCTTTCATCAACATCTTCAGTTCGGCCACATAGCAGGCCCGTCCAGAAACCTGATCCCCTCTCATTACTCCAGTCCCGGCTTCGGTTGGGAACTTTAGTAACAAGCACCAAGGGGCGATACAAACTCTAAATTCAGCGAGGGCAGGTCTCCCTAAAAATGCGTTATGTGGCGAATCTACGTCCAATACTACGAACTGAAGCATTCGCACTCTTCTACGTTCTCCTTGCCCTAGGGTCACGGGCAACTCTATATATCCCATGGGAGCTGTCGTCGCTCCGTTGAAGCCTCTAATCCATCCTTCACAAGGTTTCAGATCTTCGGGCTCAAGCTTCATCTGATCAAATGACTTCTTGAACAAAATATTAACGGAACTTCCGTTGTCTATTAATACCTTATGGACCAAGGCCGGCCCAATGGTGGTAGTAATAACCAACGGATCATTGGTGGGAGATTGTATCCCCGTGTTGTCTCGGCTGCGAAATACCACGTCGTCGAACATGGTTTTTTGTTGTTTTATGGGGGTGACATCTTCCAAATCGTCACCTTCATTCACATCTAGATGCTTGGCAGCATTCACATATTGGTCCATTGACCTAAAACTTCGGATTGCCGGGTGAGGTCCGCCTACTATGGAGTTGATGACAATCCCTTTACCTTTCTGCTGCGCTGTAGGCTTGGGTGCAGGTAGGATCTGTTTTGGAGCCTGCTCTCCTTGCCCCCGGTCCCTCGGGGCAACCTTGTACTCATCCAACTTTCCTTCACGCAGCAGCTTCTCAATCACATCCCTCAAATGCCGACATTCATTGGTCGAATGTCCATGAGTTCCATGAAATAAGCAAAATTTCCCTGTCGCCATTTCTTTCTCGGTCGAATCACGAGGTGGCGGTCTTTTGTACTGCAATACATTGTACGTATCCAGGTAAATATTTTCCAGGGTGTCATTCAATGGTGTATAGTTCTCGTAGTTCTGGAATCGGGGCCTTTTGTTAGGGTCGCTTCCCCTATTTCTGTTTCTCCTGATACCGTTCGAATTACGGTTGTTGTTGTTTCCCCCATTTCCAGTATTGCTGTTTCCACCCTTGTTTCCTACATTTACTTCAACCTTGCCAGAACTTTCCCCAGACTGCTTCACGGCAATATTACTCTGCACATTCTCCTTTGAAGCTGTCTCAGACTTTCTCTTTCGGTTTGCCCTGGCCTCCTCTCGTCTTAGATAAATATCGGCTTTTTCGTAGAATATCGCCCTTGTGGGGGGTGTCTTCCCAGAAAGGTAGTCTCCAAACTCAGATTCAGGATCAACTCCTTCCTTCAATGCCATCAGAATAGTGGGCTCATGCGGGTCACTGACCTCAGTTACAGCTTGGTTAAAACGATCAAGATATGCCCTTAAAGATTCTCCTGGTGCCTGTTTGATTCTCGATAATTCAATTACACTCTTGGACTTTCGGGCATGTAGCCGGAACTGGTTCATGAAACGCTCGCTTAGTTCTTTGTAATTAGAAATCGAACGAGGAGGAAGTCGGGTAAACCAGAACAATGCCACATCTTCTAGGTAGATTGGGAATGCTTTGCACTTCACTTCATCAGGGGCAGCAGCGGCGTTCATGAGCCACGAATACCGCATCAAATGCTGTCCCGGATCAGTCCTTCCGTTATATTTGTCCATCTGTGGCAAGTTAAAGCGTCGGGGAAACTGGAAGTCGAGGATATCGTCGGTGAACGGAGTATGGCTTCGCTCAATGCCATAGTCTTCATTTGTATAATTCCGGCTCTCGGACATAATTCGGCGAACCATTGCCTGTACATCAGCACTAGTTAGGGGCTGCTCAGGTTCCCTGGCCCTAGTATCCGAATTCCTTCTGGGCTCTTGCTCAGGAGATGCCCTTCTTCTTCGAGCTGCCTCTGCTCGATTCCGTTCCCTGCGTTCCCGGTCGATCTCGGGAAGAGGGGACTGGAGTCTTTGCCCCCGAGTGGGGTCATCGTTTCCTAATGCTCGTGCGATATCCTCGCGAGATCCCAAAGATCCAAATGTCAGCTGCTCCACATTCTGAGGTCGTTCGAGTGGCCTCCGTTCACGGGGCCTCTCTTCCTCGGAAGATGAAGATTGATCTACTGGTGTGTGACGAACCGGTGATGGAGTTCTTTGCCGACGGAGTTCACTAATCTCCCGACTCATGAGCCTCATATTTTCCTGCATCATGAGATTAGTGCGCTCATGAACTCTCATAGCTTCCCTCGTGCTCTCAAGCATATCAAGCAAGCGCGAGAAATCTCCTTGAGTGATGGGCGCAGATGGATTGACCTGATCACCAACCCTGGCAGCTGGAATTGGAGCATTCGTAGGGACTCGAGTAGAGGTTCCAGCTTCACCAAGGATCGGGTCGGATCGGAGGTAGGAGGTCGGGTCGGATCGGAGCTGGGGTGCCTGGTCGGATCGGTGCGCAGCGAGCAGCTCGGGTCGGTTCAGATTGGGGGAGTGCACTGCTTCAGAGTCTCCTACCCGGATCGGATCGGAGCTCTCCCCCTGCTGTCGGTTCGGATTTCCTGCATTGATTCTTCCTGCTGCTGAACTCTGCCCCCGAGATCTTGTTACTACAGCATTTTGCTGATCTTCGCCAGCTCCATTTCCTCGAATAGACTGAACTTCCTTGCCTTTTCCTTTGGCCATGAGTCTTTGACAATTACTTCAATGAATGTAAGAAAACGGAGAAACTTAAGGATTCACTTCTTTGAACTCAACGGTCCAAAAAGTAGAAAGAGATCCCGGAAAATAAAGAATTTAGATGAGGATTCTCAGTGAAAGCACCAAAATGTTAGACCCAAAAGTGGTTCTAACACCCAAATTGACTTGAAACAAGATAAAATGAGATAAAAATAAAAATGAACACGCAGGATTTATAGTGGTTCGGCGAACAAATGCCTACGTCCACTTATTTTTCACTATATTCAATAATTCAGTTGCAAATACAAAGTAATATTCACTCACAACTCACTTTTGTTCACTTAATTGACTAAAACAAGAAATGAAAGATGGTTTGGATTCTCCGGGAGTAATGGAGTTCGGATGATGGAGGTGATTGAATTCTCTAAGTGCTAAAAAAAGATCCTTCTCTTTGTCTCCAGATGGGGTATTTATAGGTGTGAATTTGCTTGAGACTTGATCCGGGTCGGGCCACGTGTCATCCATCGCACTCTCTTCGGGTTCGGATGAACTATCAGGTTGACAACGCATCAAAAGGGAGGACGTTAGGGGTAGGAATTAGTCATAGCCGGTCCGGTTCTCCAGGCGATTTCACAGGAGATTAACACGGATCATGGGTGCGGGTCGGAGACGTGCAGGTAAGGGGTTCGGATTGGGATACCCGATCCGAACCAGACTGGTTTGGGCGCCTCTCCTTCTCTAACCTATTCCGCTCCGCTCCAGTGTTGTGGCAAGCAGATGGCTTTCCGATCCATTCGAGATTTAGTTGCCTTCCGATCCGATTGGATATGCCTTACCAATCTATCCAGTAAGAGATCACCGATCCGAACAGAGAACTCTATCCGATCCGAACCAATATGCTGCTCTAACCCGATCCGAACAGAGGACTCTATCCGATCCGAACATCTGCAGCTATCAACCTGTATTGTAGTGTTTTCCTCCAATCCGAACCGAAGCCTTATAATTAAAAATACCATTCAATGTTTGGTTTCTCGACTTTGTGTTGCCTAGTTCACAAAGTAGGCTAACATTCGCTAAGAAAAAAAATACGAAGGAACAAACTATGCAATATGACACCTCAAATAGATCTGAGAAAGGGAAATAGAGCCGCCATTACAAATTGGTGGAAGACATTAGAGAAGGCGACGATCGATTTTCCAGTTTAATTTGACTTTGGAATGCTGGATGAAATTAGGGTTAGAACAGGGGTAAAGCGCGAAGGAATTAAAAGAAAAACCGACGATTCAATTCTTGTATGACATGGAATATCTCTGATCTATTTATTTTGAATTGGGTAACTATAGTATAGTATAAATTGTGCAATATTTTGATTTAATACAAATATCTTGAGGGAATTAAGGAGAATAGAGATAATTGAGGGAATTAAGGAGAAAGAATCAAGGAGGTAGCAGGAAATTTTTCTGCTTTACTATTATTTAATAGATTTCGTACAAAACATATCATATGTTTTTTCTTTTTATTTCTTTAAAACCGTTGATTGCATTTATGTCTAGTTCTATTTAAACTATAGAATTCCAATTAATTTAAAAGCATTAATTTCAACATTAAATTCTAAAATAAATTTTAATTTCTGAAAGGTAAAAAATAGTTGTATTCTAATTATACTAATTGAAACATATTAATAACTTTACAAAATTCAAGAGGTTATTTGGTACTAATCATTGAATAGAAAGGAAAGAAATCAGGGAAGATAGTTGTAGGTATACGCATATATGTATATGTTGATAGATTTTACACATTTAAACAATTACAATTAAATACACAGAGGTAGCTATATCCGAATTTTATGAAACTAATTATAACATCTGCATTAGAAATGTTCTAGTATTTAAAAAGGGGGATATTTAAATTTCAAAAATGTTTTATTTTCAAAGAATTTATGGATTCTAATTAAAATCTCGCAAATGAATAAAACTTGCGTAATTTACTATGATAAGCATATATATGCAAATGGTTAAGAAATGTTGAAATAATTGGTAAGAATGTGAAAGCTAAACAGGTAGTATAAAGAACAAATGGTTAGGAAATTAGCGTTTCCAGAAATATTATGTATTAAATAACATCATCATATTTAGTAAGAAATATTAAATTTACGTATATTATGTAAAGCATTTCCAGAAATATTATGTATGTGATAAGAAAGTTTTTCGTCATATCAGCGTTTCCAGAAATATTATGTATTAAATAACATCATCATATTTAGTAAGAAATCTTAAATTTACGTATATTATGTAAAGCATTTCCATATACTAATAAAGTTTTTGGTCATATTATGTAAAGCATTTCCAGAAATATTACTAAAAACGTTATTATGTATGTTATTTTTACAAATAATATACATTTGTAAAAAAGATTAGTAAATTTACGTATATTATGTATGTTATTTCCAAAACTAAAAAAGATTAGTAAGGTTACGTATATTATGTATGTTATTTCCAGAACTTAAAAAGATTAGTAAATTTACGTATATTACGTATAATATACATTTGTAAAAAGAACTAAAAAGCATTTCGCCATATCACGTATATTATTGAAACGTTATTATGTATGTTATTTTTACATAATTTCCAGAAATATTTATTGTAATTTACGCCATTTTGGAAATAATAGTTTACGTATATTATGTAAATAAAGCATTTCCAGAAATATTTGAATAGACAAAATTATTAATTATACATGTGATAAGAAATCAAGTAAAGAGCAGTAAAAAAATTATTATTGTCATATTATGTAAAGCATTTCCAGAAATGTTACTGAAAACGTTATTATGTATGTTATTTTTACAAATAATATACATTTGTAAAAAAAGATTAGTGAATTTAAGATTAGTATATTTACGTATATTATGTATGTTATTTCCAGAACTAAAAAAGATTAGTAAAATTACGTATATTATGTATGTTATTTCCAGAACTTGAAAAGATTAGTAAATTTACGTATATTACGTATAATATACATTTGTAAAAAGAACTAAAAAGCATTTCGTCATATCAAATATATTATTGAAAACGTTATTATGTTTGTTATTTTTACATAATATTTCCAGAAATATTTATTGTAATTTACACCATTTTGGAAATAATAGTTTACGTATATTATGTAAATAAAGCATTTCCAGAAATATTTGAATAGACAAAATTATTAATTATACATGTGATAAGAAATCAAGTAAAGAGCAATAAAAAAAAGTATTAATTACATTTGTTGGTCGGACCAAATACATGTAATTTTTCCTAATTTGTAAAAATACATGTAATTTTTTTAATAATTATTCCTAATTTGTAACAATACATGTAATTTTTTTAATATATTGTCATTCGTATGTAGTTTCAAATAATTTAAAAAACTACAATAAAATAATATTTTTAATCAATTATATCAAACCTTTTAGACTTTTTTGTTGAATATTTATTTATGTATTTAATATTTGCATGTGTTTGATTAGTTAGAATAATTATTCCTAATTTGTAACAATACATGTACTTTTTTTAATATATTGTCATTCGTATGTAGTTTCAAATAATTTAAGAAACTACAATAAAATAATATTTGTAATCAATTATATCAAACCTTTTAGACTTTTTTGTTGAATATTTATTTATGTATTTAATATTTGCATGTGTTTGATTAGTTAGAATAATTATTCCTAATTTGTAACAATATATGTATTTTTTTAATATATTGTCATTCGTATGTAATTTCAAATAATTTAAAAAACTACACTAAAATAATATTTTCAATCAATTTTATAGCATTACAAAGTTGGAATAATTAAATATTAGTGGGAATAATTAAAGGTCGGACCAAAGGTTAGAATAATTAAATGACCTTGATAAATATGAGCAATTTGGGTATTTTACGGTCGGACCAATTAGTAATCATTAAAGATTAGTGGGAATTATAATATAAATAGATTATTATTATTATTTAATTATATATGAAACTTACACGTGAAGTAACACGCAAAACCTATGTAAGGACCCGTAACTTCCTCGTGAAGGAATGAGCGGATACTTTGAGAACAACACACAAAATAGAACGCAGACGGAAGAACATTTCATTGTTATTACAACAATTCCATCAGATACAAGAATATACAGAGTATAAATGAATAAATTACATTCGATAAATATCAGAGATTACAATCAATTACATAGCAGCGGAAAATAATACAAAAGCACAACTAGAAGTAATACACGGATACAGAGCTTTCCGAGCATCGTTCCAGCTGTAAATCAGGACCCTGTGAATATAAATCTGCAAAACCAAAACTACTAGCTGCCCGTGCGGAAAATAGGGGCACCCAGAGTTTAGGTTAAAACAATAAACTCCAGGTCAGTCACGTGACTGGTGTGAGGACTAAAACAGTTATTTAAAACTTTACTTTAAAAGAGAGTAATTCAAGGGACCACGCCGTATATCACGGAATGGGCTTCCTCCCAAGAATACCAGTGCATATAACAAAACAGCGCAATGCTATTTGGAAAAATGAAGCTATTATAAGACCAAGGTCCCATCACACAATGCAACGCAAGCCGGAGGATAGGGTTTTCCCTTATAATAGCCAAATAATGCTTGATACGTTTAAAAACAAATCATTTGATATTATTATAAGTGTATAGTGTCAAAACAATTCAAATCATAAATATCAATCATAGGCGGCATAGCTACCATCTACTATGTCGCCCTACTAGGCTCTACAAATAAAACCGCACTATCACGTATTGGAAATTGGATTTCCGTCATGAGTCGAGGCAAGGGGCAAGCTCCTCTCCGCATTCGAGACACACTAGCAAATGTCCCAGGACCCCACTCTGATCCTTGGATCTTCAGGGCCGGTCCTCACCTAACTTTGGAGGATTAATTATTCCTGAACACACGTTTCCCAGTCCTTACAGACCTATATCCGAGGCGCCTCGTATCCAACAACCACACAGGTGAAAAGTATATAAATGTCGGGGCTGGTAGGTCACTGACACCACCCTAGCTAGAAAGAAACGTCGTGCTCTCCCTGTAGTCACTATCCTGTTTTTGACTCATACCGAGGTGTGAGTCTCGCGAATTCACGTTATACACAAAGCTAAGCCACACAGGCTGTGCTTTGATCATCAACCACAAGACTTTGCTTTTCAACAGAAGCCTTGATCAATTGCCACTTATACGTGCCACACTGGCAATTCACTCCATGCGACTAATGTCCATCGATATACAACCTCTGAGCTCGTACGTCTCAGAGAAGGGCGTTAAGCAAGAGAATAAATTCTCCGCCGCCAAACAGATGTATATTAAATAGAGATCAATCAACACAGAATAAAATCCAATGTCAGACACACAATCCATTTACAAGTTCGTTCTGGGTCTGAACGAAACCGGAGGCACTTCCCTCGCATATCCATCCATCTCCAAGTACGTCTAGACGATCACCAACTGTTTCCCTCATCTTGGGTGTACAGCCCAATCAAGATCATCAGTAATCACCCAAACGATGTGAAGACTTCCGGTCTTCAACCACCGTCTTCATCTTCGACATCTCGTCGAATCGGTTACTCAGAATGGGTATAAACCCGGCCTTTCTGAATAACCCACGTATATAATAAACGAATGTTACACAAACACAACAAACGCCTCATTCCAATTCAGAATATTCTTTTATTCACAAAATCACATTCTTAGGGAAATGTTCCCATTAATTTTATCCAAGATAAATTCTTCTAAATTTATTCTTTAATCTTCCTTTGGATATCATTTCAAACTAGTCGGGATTAACGAACCACACCGAAGTAATTATTTATTTTATTTCCCAATCCCAACCTATTCATCCCATGGTGCAAAACTGGTAATACTCCATATCTAACACCACGGTGTTATCGGTAAAATTAATTACCATTTCACGTTCAAATCTAATTACAGATTTAACTACCGCTTTGGAGCAAAACTGGTGATACTCCATTCTCGATCACCTTTCAAATTTGATAATTTAAATTATCAATTCACATTTTTAATCTAATTAAAGATTCATTAAAACTCCACTTAGTTTTAATCTTTTCAAAAATCAACATCCTGCCTTTAACTGGGTTAAAGAACCAATGTCATCTAAAACACGATTCACGATAAACCCAAATCACATTTGATATTAAATACAAGGCTCTGAATAGAAAATATACCGGCTTATATTCAATATCAGATTCTGAAACCAACAAATATCGTATTGGAAATAACGATATAAAATATATCTTTCAAATTCCCATAACAATATCTGTATAATCACGAAATCCAACATCGAAATATTCCGAAGATAATTTCGATTCAACTCCAGTCCAATTCACGTATTGGGAATATTGATTATTTTTAAAATCACTTTCAAATTCAATTTATTTATTTCAAAAATAAATTGATTTTGATTCTAGTTCAAAACTAGTTCATTTCGATAAAAATCTATTTTTATCTTTTCAAATGTGGAGTTTTTCACCCCAGTTCTTTCCAATTCACATATTATGATTTTACACAAATTATTAATATTTTTAATAATTTTATCAAGGCCCGTACAGTCGATTTCCAACAACGGCCATCGAACTGCACTTACAGCGACCTTTTCTGAAATTGATTTGGACATAATTCCAGATCCAACCGTTAGATTTCAAATTTCTAATATTCATTGGAAAGCTCTTTTCGATACGAACCCAATGGTTCCGGTTTTAGGAGAATCCGACGGTCGGATCTCCCGCAACGTCAATTCGAAGTTAATGGTCGAAATTCACGAACTGCCGCGGTGCGGCGCGTTCTATTCAGGCCATTATATATATAATATATATATTTCGTCGATTTCTTTTTAAAACGTATTTTATAAATCGTTTTAAATACGTTTTCAAAACCACTTCAACTCTATATTCAATTTCAAATCAAAATTGCATATTTCATATCATTACTATATAAATGATAATATTTTCAAAACGTTATATTTTGAAATCACTTCTTTTTCTATATTCATTTTAAAAACGAATATAATCGATATAAATATCGCTCACGTCAAAATAGCGCAACTATAATCAACACGACTTTATATATCTCAATAAATTCGTTACTTTATTCAACAAATGAATATTCATTCTATTCAACACATGAATATATATTTCTTCTTACTTACAATAAAAAGGTGAATTTTACTGTATAAATATTTTATTCAACACATGGATACACTTTCAACACATGAATTCTCAACACATGAGCATCGTCAACACATGACTATTTATTCTATTCAACACATGAATTTTCTTTTATAATATTCATTATTTCCCAATTGGAATGAGGACCAATCAATCACCATATAATGTTAATTATATGGATTACATACAACACATGTACATAAATAGCAACGATAAATAATCAATCATCATCCAAAGTGCACTACACTGTATAAGCATCAAATATAGATATCTAACGCTTATAACAGCCTGTCAATCAATCGATCGACATACAACTAATTATTGGGATTAGTGTATGCCAAATATCATCCCAACACCCGTGTGGGGTTTCACATCAACAAACACAGATTTTTATTCACACACACACGTTAAAAATAATATTTTTAACGATCAAATATTTTATTTCAACACATGAATTTTTATTTAGTTCATTTGCACAATAAAATGATATTTTTATTTTTCTAACTTATTTTAGAAAATTTCGGCGGCATAACGGCACGATACTAGAAACGGGACAAGGCCTAACCTTATCCCCGGTCTAGTAATGGCCCATGCCATACACATATCAATCAAACCAATTTCAATTCACCAAACAACCAAATTTAGATCAAATAATCTAACCAACTACACAACCAAGCAAACAAGTCCATGGTCTGTGGACAATGGTGTCGGGTGCTACTAAGCACCGTCTGCATCCTAGTATATATTTTTAAACTAGAAATGAAGATTTAAAGTGAGAAGTTCTCACCGATAGCTAATCCAACTCCACGACACTTCATTTAGAGAAATCTTCATCGTTCTCGCCTTTTTGTCACTTTCGCTGCCCGTAGCCACTACATATGTAAAAATCTAATTTTTACTTTACTATTCAATATATAAAAATCGAATTTTTACTCCGCTATTCAATATATAAAAATCGAATTTTTACAACGCTACTATATAGATAAAAAATTCTATTTTTACACCGCTATTCTCTATATAAAGATTTCGCCTTTTCAAATATAAAGATTTCGCCTTTTCAAATATAAAGATTTCGCCTTTTCAAATATAAAGATTTCGCCTTTTCAAATTTCAAAAATCTAATCTTTTCTATTTTAAAAATCTAATTTTTGCTATTTTAAAAATCTAATTTTTATTCGTTATTCATAGATCTAAAAATCGAACTTTCCTATAATAAAAAAAAATATTAACTTTCCTATAAAAAAAATATTAACTTTCCTATAATAAAAATTTTAACTTTCCTATAATAAAAATATTAACTTTCCTATGTTATTTATATAAAATTTGAAAATAACCAATTGATTTTTGGTTCTATAAAAATCAGAAAATGAAACAACGTATTTTAATTAAATATATATAAAAAAAATGAACTTAATGTGCTCAAAATCGGAAGAGGAGGGGGTGCTCTCGGGTGGCGCGCCAGGGGGTTGAACGGAGGGTGGTGGTTGCGGTTAGGGTTTGGGTGGCGGCTCCGTTCGGATTTGAGGGGGAGGCGATGGCGAACTCGAGGAGGGGAGGAGCGTGGAAGGCGTAGGCTGCCGCGCCTGCTGCGCGGTGGCGCGCTCCTCGGAGGAGCGGCGTCGCTCCTCCCGTTTCTTCTTTTTTTTCTTATTTCGATTTGAAATGAATTTGAATGGGGGGCCAGAGGTAAAAGGGAAGAAAGAGAGTTTTTTTATTTAATTATCTCCCAAAAAGCAACTTTTATTTTCGACCTCTAAACGAGGCCCACCGCCTGTCGTCCATAGCGTTTTACCCCCATTCCGAACACAATGGGATATGTATCGTAAGCTGATTCGACCATTTCGATCAGTTTCCGTTAAAATCAACATATAACTCTATATATTGATTTTGAACGCGCGTTTCATTTTACCGGGGTCACATACTAGCTCTAAAAATTCTCGAAAAATATTTTCTAGCTTCATATTGACGATACGGTCCTAACAAAACTAGTTTCGTCGAATTCTGAGACCGTTGGAAAAATGGCCATTTTCTAGTCGATTAAATTCAACTGAAACTGGTCAAACGCGTTTTCTTTTGCCACGCTCACATATTGATTCGAAAAATTATGAAATTTGGAATCTGGCAATAATTTGACATCACGGACCCAACAAAAGTGGTTTCGTCGAAAACCGAGGTCGTTTGCAAAATTCCCATTTTTAAGGGCCTGAATTCCATAGCGACTATTCAGAATTTTCAACTGGACATATCTTTTGATTCCCGCTATGAAATTTTGATTTTTCGGATTCGTTGGAAAGATTTCCTCACATAGATCCTATTATTTTTGGTTTCACTAAAATCCGGATTGTTTTGCACCCGGTATGCTCAATTGAAGTTTGAAATCGAATTATCGAACTACAGCGCCATTTTCAATTCTATTTATAATTATATATAATTATTTATATTCTAACGACGACGTATATAATATATACGTTCGAATTCTATTCAAAATAAATTTCTCGTCGATATTATTTAAAATAATTCATTTTAAATGTTCAAAATTCGCTAAAATTACCGAAATAAAAAATTTAAATTGGCTCGCATTTCCGGGTTATTACAATCTCCCCTACTTAAAACTTTTCATCCCCGAAAAGGAACAAAGTCGAAAGTGGTTTGATTAATCAACTCTACGTTCGATCTGGCTTCCATTCTCCAACTTTTCAGTTTCTGAGAATTTTTAAATTCTTCAAAAATTTGGCTAACACCCTAAATTTTCGAAAAATTTCACCATAACCTCCCCTGCACCGGGAGCCATGGGAAAATCCCGAAATTGCCATAAAGGCCTTCTGATCTCAAAAAGAAAAAGAAAAAGCCAAGCGGCTAGCCAATAGGCTCATAAAATCATCATCACCCAAGCAAAACAGTAAATTATAGTAAACATATACCTATTTGTCGGGCAAACAAATTTTATTCTCTGCTCTAGCCTCCTTGCTATGACCTGTTCAATGTAAGAACATGTATATGCAAGCAAATGCGACTAATTTCAATACAGTCCAATATTTGATGCAATTAGGCATAATAGTTCAAAATTATTAAACAAATAAACAAACAACACAAACATCAATCAATTAGTGAATTTAACGTTTCAAATTCATAATATTGATATATATACTGAAAAATCATGTTTTTGATGTCAAATCACAACAAATAAATCTATCTATATTAGTTTTGGTTCTCACACCAGTCTAATGGAAATATATAGATATCACACCTTCGAAACACGAAAATAAACCACTGATGTCGTACGTCATCAGTGGAATCATCCCCGGGCTACTAGAGTGTGATTCTATATCTATCCAGTATATTAAAACTTCGAATATACGTTCATGACGCGTATATGCAAAACCTTTATATACTAGATTGTCCAAATCAATACAATTAAAATATTCAAATACGTATAAAACGATTTAAATTTTCAAAACAAAATTGTTTTCATTTGAAAAATATACTCTTCACACTCGTTCTAGGACACTACTGATCCTATCTCTAACGAGTCGTTCTAATTGGATATTACTAATCCAATATCTGATGAATTCTTTCGTATGGTTCTAATGTGTCTTGTTCTCGAGCTCTGTAAACCAAAGCTCTGATACCACTGTAAGGACCCGTAACTTCCCCATGAAGGAAAGAGCGGATACTTTGAGAACAACACACAAAATAGAACGCAGACGGAAGAACATTTCATTGTTATTACAACAATTCCATCAGATACAAGAATATACAGAGTATAAATGAATAAATTACATTCGATAAATATCAGAGATTACAATCAATTACATAGCAGCGGAAAATAATACAAAAGCACAACTAGAAGTAATACACGGATACAGAGCTTTCCGAGCATCGTTCCAGCTGTAAATCAGGACCCTGCGAAAATAAATATGCAAAACCAAAACTACTAGCTGCCCGTGCGGAAAATAGGGGCACCCAGAGTTTAGGTTAAAACAATAAACTCCAGGTCAGTCATGTGACTGGTGTGAGGACTAAAACAGTTATTTAAAACTTTACTTTAAAAGAGAGTAATTCAAGGGACCACGCCGTATATCACAGAACGGGTTTCCTCCCAAGAATACCAGTGCATATAACAAAACAGCGCAATGCTCTTTGGAAAAATGAAGCTATTATAAGACCCAGGTCCCATCACACAATGCAACGCAAGCCGGAGGATAGGGTTTTCCCTTATAATAGCCAAATAATGCTTGATACGTTTAAAAACAAATCATTTGATACTATTATAAGTGTATAGTGTCAAAACAATTCAAATCATAAATATCAATCATAGGCGGCATAGCTACCATCTACTATGTCGCCCTACTAGGCTCTACAAATAAAACCGCACTATCAGGTATTGGAAATTGGATTTCCGTCATGAGTCGAGGCAAGGGGCAAGCTCCTCTCTGCGTTCGAGACACTCTAGCAAATGTCCCAGGACCCCACTCTGATCCTTGGATCTTCAGGGCCGGTCCTCACCTAACTTTGGAGGATTAATTATTCCTGAACACACGTTTCCCAGTCCTTACAGACCTATATCCGAGGCGCCTCATATCCAACAACCACACAGGTGAAAAGTATATAAATGTCAGGGCTGGTAGGTCACTGACACCACCCTAGCTAGAAAGAAACGTCGTGCTCTCCCTGTAGTCACTATCCCGTTTTTGACTCATACCGAGGTGTAAGGCTCGCGAATTCACGTTATACACAAAGCTAAGCCACACAGGCCATGCTTTGATCATCAACCACAAGACTTTGCTTTTCAACAGAAGCCTTGATCAATTGCCACTTATGCGTGCCACATTGGCAATTCACTCCATGCGACTGATGTCCATCGATATACAACCTCTGAGCTCGTACATCTCAGAGAAGGGCGTTAAGCAAGAGAATAAATTCTCCGCTGCCAAACAGATGTATATTTAATAGAGATCAATCAACACAGAATAAAATCCAATGTCAGACACACAATCCATTTACAAGTTCATTCTGGGTCTGAACGAAACCGGAGGCACTTTCCTCGCATATCCATCCATCTCCAAGTACGTCTGGACGATCACCAACTGTTTCCCTCATCTTGGGTGTACAGCCCAATCAAGATCATCAGTAATCACCCAAACGATGTGAAGACTTCTGGTCTTCAACCACCGTCTTCATCTTCGACATCTCGTCGAATCGGTTATTCAGAATGGGTATAAACCCGGCCTTTCTGAATAACCCACGTATATAATAAACGAATGTTACACAAACACAACAAACGCCTCATTCCAATTCAGAATATTCTTTTATTCACAAAATCACATTCTTAGGGAAATGTTCCCATTAATTTTATCCAAGATAAATTCTTCTAAATTTATTCTTTAATCTTCCTTTGGATATCATTTCAAACTAGTCGGGATTAACGAACCACACCGAAGTAATTATTTATTTTATTTCCCAATCCCAACCTATTCATCCCATGGAGCAAAACTGGTAATACTCCATATCTAACACCACGGTGTTATCGGTAAAATTAATTACCATTTCACGTTCAAATCTAATTACAGATTTAACTACCGCTTTGGAGCAAAACTGGTGATACTCCATTCTCGATCACCTTTCAAATTTGATAATTTAAATTATCAATTCACATTTTTAATCTAATTAAAGATTCATTAAAACTCCACTTAGTTTTAATCTTTTCAAAAATCAACATCCTGCCTTTAACTGGGTTAAAGAACCAATGTCATCTAAAACACGATTCACGATAAACCCAAATCACATTTGATATTAAATACAAGGCTCTGAATAGAAAATATATCGGCTTATATTCAATATCAGATTCTGAAACCAACAAATATCGTATTGGAAATAATGATATAAAATATATCTTTCAAATTCCCATAACAATATCTGTATAATCACGAAATCCAACATCGAAATATTCCGAAGATAATTTCGATTCAACTCCAGTCCAATTCACGTATTGGGAATATTGATTATTTTTAAAATCACTTTCAGATTCAATTTATTTATTTCAAAAATAAATTGATTTTGATTCTAGTTCAAAACTAGTTCATTTCGATAAAAATCTATTTTTATCTTTTCAAATGTGGAGTTTTTCACCCCAGTTCTTTCCAATTCACATATTATGATTTTACACAAATTATTAATATTTTTAATAATTTTATCAAGGCCCGTACAGTCGATTTCCAACAACGGCCATCGAACTGCACCTACAACGACCTTTTCTGAAATTGATTTGGACATAATTCCAGATCCAACCGTTAGATTTCAAATTTCTAATATTCGTTGGAAAGCTCTTTTCGATACGAATCCAACGGTTCTGGCTTTAGGAGAATCTGACGGTCGGATCTCCCGCAACGTCAATTCGAAGTTAATGGTCGAAATTCACGAACAGCCGCGGCGCGGCGCGTTCTATTCAGGCCATTATATATATAATATATATATTTCGTCGATTTCTTTTTAAAACGTATTTTATAAATCGTTTTAAATTCGTTTTCAAAACCACTTCAACTCTATATTCAATTTCAAATCAAAATTGTATATTTCATATCATTACTATATAAATGATAATATTTTCAAAACGTTATATTTTGAAATCACTTCTTTTTCTATATTCATTTTAAAAACGAATATAATCGATATAAATATCGCTCACGTCAAAATAGCGCAACTATAATCAACACGGCTTTATATATCTCAATAAATTCGTTACTCTATTCAACAATTGAATATTCGTTCTATTCAACACATGAATATATATTTCTTCTTACTTACAATAAAAAGGTGAATTTTACTGTATAAATATTTTATTCAACACATGGATACACTTTCAACACATGAATTCTCAACACATGAGCATCGTCAACACATGACTATTTATTCTATTCAATACATGAATTTTCTTTTATAATATTCATTATTTCCCAATTGGAATTAGGCCCAATCAATCACCATATAATGTTAATTATATGGATTCCATACAACACATGTATATAAATAGCAACGATAAATAATCAACCATCATCCAAAGTGCACTACACTGTATAAGCATCAAATATAGATATCTAACGCTTATAACTGCCTGTCAATCGATCGATCGACATACAACTAATTATTGGAATTAGTGTATGCCAAATATCATCCCAACACCCATGTGGGGTTTCACATCAACAAACACAGATTTTTATTCACACACACACACGTTAAAAATAATATTTTTAACGATCAAATATTTTATTTCAACACATGAATTTTTATTTAGTTCATTTACACAATAAAATGATATTTTTATTTTTCTAACTTATTTTAGAAAATTTCGGCGGCATAACGGCACGATACTAGAAACGGGACAAGGCCTAGCCTTATCCCGGTCTAGTAATGGCCCACGCCATACACATATCATTCAAACCAATTTCAATTCACCAAACAACCAAATTTAGATCAAATAATCTAACCAACTACACAACCAAGCAAACAAGTCCATGGTCTGTGGACAATGGTGTCGGGTGCTACTAAGCACCGTCTGCATCCTAGTATATATTTTTAAACTAGAAATGAAGATTTAAAGTGAGAAGTTCTCACCGATAGCTAATCCAACTCCACGACACTTCATTTAGAGAAATCTTCATTGTTCTCGCCTTTTTGTCACTTTCGCTGCCCGTAGCCACTACATATGTAAAAATTGAATTTTTACTTTACTATTCAATATATAAAAATCGAATTTTTACTCCGCTATTCAATATATAAAAATCGAATTTTTACAACGCTACTATATAGATAAAAATTCTATTTTTACACCGCTATTCTCTATATAAAGATTTCGCCTTTTCAAATACAAAGATTTCGCCTTTTCAAATATAAAGATTTCGCCTTTTCAAATTTCAAAAATTTAATCTTTTCTATTTTAAAAATCTAATTTTTGCTATTTTAAAAATCTAATTTTTGCTATTTTAAAAATCTAATTTTTATTCGTTATTCATAGATCAAAAAATCGAACTTTCCTATAATAAAAAAAATATTAACTTTCCTTTAATAAAAATATTAACTTTCCTATAATAAAAATATTAACTTTTCTATGTTATTTATATAAAATCTGAAAATAACCAATTGATTTTTGGTTATATTAAAATCAGAAAATGAAACAACGTATTTTAATTAAATATAAAAAAAATAAAAAATAAAAAAAATGAACTTATTGTGCTCAAAATCGGAAGAGGAGGGGGTGCTCTCGGGTGGCGCGCCAGGGGGTTGAACGGCGGGTCGTGGTTATGGTTAGGGTTTGGGTGGCGGCTCCGTTCGGATTTGAGGGGGAGGCGATGGCGAACTCGAGGAGGGGAGGAGTGTGGAAGGCGGAGGCTGCCGCGCCTGCTGCGCGGTGGCGCGCTCGTCGGAGGAGCGGCGGCGCTCCTCCCGTTTCTTTTTTTTTCTTATTTCGATTTGAAATGAATTTGAATGGGGGGGCAGAGGTAAACGGGAAGAAAGAGAGTTATTTATTTATTTATTTATTTATCTCCCAAAAAGCAATTTTTATTTTCGACCTCTAAACGAGTCCCACCGCCTGTCGTCCATAGCGTTTTACCCCCATTCCAAACACAATGGGATATGTATCGTAAGCTGATTCGACCATTTCGACCAGTTTCCGTTAAAATCAACATATAACTCTATATATTGATTTTGAACACGCATTTCATTTTACCGGGGTCACATACTAGCTCTAAAAATTCTCGAAAAATATTTTCTAGCTTCGTATTGACGATACGGTCCTAACAAAACTAGTTTCGTCGAATTCTGAGACCGTTGGAAAAATGGCCATTTTCTAGTCGATTAAATTCAACTGAAACTGGTCAAACGCGTTTTCTTTTGCCACGCTCACATATTGATTCGAAAAATTATGAAATTTGGAATCTAGCAATAATTTGACATCACGGACCCAACAAAAGTGGTTTCGTCGAAAACCGAGGTCGTTTGCAAAATTCCCATTTTTAAGGGCCTGAATTCCATAGCGACTATTCAGAATTTTCAACTGGACATATCTTTTGATTCCCGCTATGAAATTTTGATTTTTCGGATTCGTTGGAAAGATTTCCTCACATAGATCCTATTATTTTTGGTTTCACTAAAATCCGGATTGTTTTGCACCCGGTATGTTCAATTGAAGTTTGAAATCGAATTATCGAACTACCGCGCCATTTTCAATTCTATTTATAATTATATATAATTATTTATATTCTAACGACGACGTATATAATATATACGTTCGAATTCTATTCAAAATAAATTTCTCGTCGATATTATTTAAAATAATTCATTTTAAATGTTCAAAATTCGCTAAAATTGCCGAAATAAAAAATTTAAATTGGCTCGCATTTCCGGGTTATTACAACCTACTTCATACGATTTCTGTTTTTGCCAAAAAATGTAATCTTAGCATAAAAAAATATTCTGGATCCGATGGGACAGATTTCATCAAATTTCGAGGTCGTTTGTGAAAAGTCCTTTATAAATATCGATGAAAAATCAAGCATTTAAAATTCCTAGAATTACAGAAAAAATCCAATAAATTGGAAACCTTGACATTTCACTAGACCTCTTCCTTACGATCCAATGGAATTTATTTCGTTCAAATCGGAGTTCATTTGGTTAGTCGTTTATTCGTTTAAAGTTACCCCTGTTTGAATTGACCAAAATAATATAACTGATTTGGGCGTTTATCATTGCCACAATCAAACGGTATGTCCGATTGACACGAAAATTGAATTTTTTTATAATAATTAATTAATACGAATCCAGCGGCACCAGTTTCGTCTCATTCCGAGACTGTTTTCAGGTACGCTATTTTTATACGCACCACAATGCTATTTTAAACACCAAATTACTCGGTCTTCAAAAATAATAAACTATATACCTATCCTGACTATAATCGACGATACAAACTCAACGGAATTGGTTTCGTGGCTTAGTTCGATCATCTGCTCAAGTTACACTCAAATATCTCTCTATTAAATTAAATAAATTTAATTACGCGCTATAGAAAATAACTGGGCGTTTACGGCTGCCGTGGTCACATACGATATCGGTTTGCCACGCAATTTAATACCGTATAGTAATTTAAAGTTACGGTTCCAATGACACTAATTTCATCGAAATCCGAGACCGTTTGAAAAATGGTCATTTTAAAGGCCTATATTTTAATAACGATTTCCATGGCGACTATTTTAAAATTTGATTTGGCCGTAACTAACAATCTATAACACGAAATCTGAATTTTTCTTTTCCATATGAAAATTATCATCAACGGGATTCCAACGTTTCTTCTTTCACATAAAACCGACTTATATTGGATCTTGTATATTCAATTGAAGTTCAAAACTCCATATTACGAACTACCGCGCCATCTCGAGCTCGTTTTATATTATAATTAAATTAGCGTTCAAACTTCGTTTTAATAATGAATTAAATATTAAAATTCACTAATATTCCAAATATAATATTTAAAATAATAAATTAAATTAAATATTGGACTGCCAAAAATACGGGTCGTTACAGGACTCCTCTTCCAAAATGCCTTTTAGAGTGAAATTTAATGTCGTGCTTGAAAGCTCAGGTTGTACTTCATCCACTGCTTTAGTTGTAAAAATATCAACATGTGTGGAGATCATGGTATTTTTTTTCAAATGCGATATTCCTAAACATCTGCTTCAAATAACTATTATTGGTGCAAATTTCCATTTTGTGATAGTTTGATCAATTTCTTAATACAAAATTAAAAAGAAATAAGTAATTCGAATTGGTAAATGGTTAGAAGTTGAAAAACCAAACACGTTAACTTTATCTACCCATCAAACGTCATCACTAGCCATTATATTAGTTTGAATATCCCAAACTGCACCAGTTTCTGTAACAACCCGGAATTCCGAGCCAATTTAAAAATTTTATTTTGGCAATTTTAGTGAATTTTGAATATTTAAAATGAATTATTTTAAATAATAACGACGAGGAATTTATTATGAACAGAATTAGAACGTATATATTTATTTGAATCATCGTTAGAATATAAATATTTTATTTTAATTATAAAAGGGATTGAAAATGGCGCGGTAGTTCAAAAATTCGATTTCAAAGTTCAAATGAATGTACAGGATTCAAAATAAACCGGATTTTAACGAAATCAAAAATATTAGAATCTAATTGAGATTATCTTTCCAACGAAACCGAAAAATTGAAATTTCATAGCGGGAATCAAAAGTTACGTGCAGTTGAAAATTCAGAATAGTCGCTATGGAATTTTGGCCCTTAAAAATGAAAATTTTGCAAATGACCTCTATTTTCGATGAAACCACTTTTTTTGGATCCGGGATGTCGAATTATTGCTAGGTTCCAAAATTCATAATTTTCCGAATCAATATGTGAGTGTGGCGAAGTAAAACGTGTTTTGACAGTTTTAGTCAATTTCGATCGACCAGAAAATAGCCATTTTTCAAACAGTCTCGGAATTTGACGAAATTAGTTTTGTTAGGACCGTATCGTCAATACGAAGCTAGAAATATTTTTTGGGATTTTTTAGAGTCCATACGTGACCCCGGTAGATAAAAAGGTGCGTTCAAAATCCAATATATAGATTTATATTTTGATTTTGACGGAAACTGGTCGAAACGATGGAATTGGCTTACAAAACAAATCCCATTGTGTTTGGAATGGGGGTAATTAGCTATAGACGACAGTCGGTGGGTTTCATTTCGAGTTCATAATAAAAAGTTACTTTTTGGATTTTAAAATTAAAATTAAAATAATATATTTATTTATAACCCTCCCTTCTTCATTCTCTCTCCCTTCAGAAGTCAACCCTCCCTCTTATTTGATAAAACCCGACCTTTCCCCCACGATTTGAACCCGCCGCGCCACCGTACACCGCACCCTTCCCCCTCGCGCCGCCTTCCCTCCTCTTCGATCCCCTCTTCCTCCTCCACCAGCTCAGCAAACCCAACGCCCTAAACCCCCTGTCCCGCGAGACCCAGCACCCACCGCCACCATTGGCCAACCACCCACCGCCGACGCCCTGACCGCCACCCATGACCCTCAGCGCCCCTCCCCGACGCCTCAGCAAACCCCGGCGGCTCCTCCTCCTTCGATTGAATTTTGTGAGTTTTTATTTTTAATTTATCTATACTTCTTTGTTGTAATTAGTTTTAGAAAGGATTTTAAATCAGTTTTCCTTTAAGTATAGCATTGTTTGAATAGCGAGAGGAGTACGATTTTTCATAGAGGAAAGAAATGATTTTTCATAGTAAAAAGATTGGGTTTTTAATTAACAAAAGACTAGATTTTTATAATAGTAAAGTTTATATTTTTAAATTAGTAAAGTTAAGATTTTTTAAATGTAAAGATACGATTTTTATTATGGAAAAGATTATATTTTTTTAATATAAAAAGATTATATTTTTATTTTCATAAAGGCATGATTTTTCCATATGAAAGGATTTAATTTTTTATAAAATAAAAATACGATCTTTGGCTATGTAAAAATATGATCTTTAGTTAAGTAAAAATATAAATTTTAGCAAATAAAGATACGATTTTTATCATCTTGAAAGCAAAGTAAAAATATGATTTTTTATTATCTAGAAAGAGAAATAAATTTAGGATTTTTATATATTTGAAGTGACGATAAAAATGTGATCTTTATATTGAAAGAGAACTTATAAAAATGGGATTATTATTTTAAAGTAGCAATATAATTTTTATTTATGAAGGGATGGAATAAAAATGTGATTTTTATTGTGAACAGCGTGAAATGGTTGAGTTGGAATGTTGAGCGAATCTGAACCATTCAGAATTAAAGAATGGCGGAGTGGAAACCCGAGGTGAGAACACCTCACTTTTAAATTGTTTTATAGTTGAAATATATACTAGGATGCAGACGGTGCTTAGCAGCACCTGATGTAACGACCCGGAAAATCCGAGCCAGTTTAAAAATTTTATTTTGGCAATTTTGATGAATTTTGAGTATTTAAAATGAAATATTTTAAATAATAATGATGAGAAAATTATTTTGGAAAGAATTCGAACGTATATATTATATAGAATGTCGTTAGAATATAAATATTTTATTTTAATTTTAAACGGAATTGAAAATGGCGTGGTAGTTCGATAATTCGATTTCAAAATTCAAATGAATGTACAAGATTCAAAATAAACCGGAATTTAGCGAAACCAAAAATATTAGAATCTAATTGTGAATATCTTTCCAATGAATCCGAAAAATCAAAATTTCATAGCGGGAATCAAAAGTTATGCCCAGTTGAAAATTCAGAATAGTCGCTATGGAATTCTGGCCCTTAAAAATGGAAATTTTGCAAACGACCTCGGTTTTCGACGAAACCACTTTTGTTGGATCCGTGATGTCAAGTTGATGCCAGATTCCAATTGTCATAATTTTTCGAATCAATATGTGAGCGTGGCAAAGGAAAACGCGTTTGACTAGTTTCAGTTGAATTTAATCGACTGGAAAATGGCCATTTTTCAAACGGTCTCAGAATTTGACGAAACTAGTTTTGTTAGGACCGTATCGTCAATACGAAGCTAGAAAATATTTTTCTGGAATTTTTCGAGTTAGTATGTGACCCCAGTAAATTGAAATGCGCGTTCAAAATTAAATATATAGAGTTATATTTTGATTTTGACGAAAACTGATCGAAACGATCGAATCAGCTTACGATACATATCCCATTGTGTTCGGAACGGGGGTAATACGCTAGGGATGACAGTCGTTGGGTCTCGTTTGGAGTTCGAAGCAGAAAGTTACTTTTTGAAGAATTAATCAATTAATTAATTAAATTATAATCACAACCACCTTCCTTTACTCTCTCTCCCCGCCTCCTTTTCCCTTCAGTCGAAATCGAATTAAAAAAAGGGAGAAAGGAGCCGCCGCGACAGAGCTGGACGCCGCCACCCTGGCCCACGCCGTCGTCGCTCCGCCTAAAACCCCCTCCCCTCCGCTTTCCCCTTCGCTCCCTCTCTCTACCGTGTGCCAAAGCCTCGAAACCCTAGCCTTCCCCTTCGACATCCGCCTCCCACGTCGACGCCGCCCTCCGCCAGTCTCCACCTCCCCCTCCGACGCCGCCCAGTCCCGACCCCCTACCTCGTGTCGATCACTCTCTCCTTTCCACCACCGAAGTCGTCGTTCCCCCAATTCGAGACACCCTCAGTCGCGTCAGACCCTGCGCGCAAACCCTCCCCTTCTCTCTCCTTAATCCGTGCAGCATCCCTCCTCCCCTTCGACAGCAACACCCCTTCGACCAAGCCTTCCTTACTCCGACCTTCGGGCGAAAAGAAACGGTGAGCTTCTATTTTTTTTATTATTATTATTCACTTAATTTCTTTTCAGTTTTATATAGATAGATAATACGAAAAAAAATTGATCTTTTCACATAGGATTGGAAATAAAAATGTGATTTTTATTTAAATAAATAACAAGAAAAAAGGTTAGATCTTTAATGAGGAATGTTTTGATTTTTATTGTTTAAAAGTTTTGATCTTTCATATATGAACAACAATGAAGAAGTATGATTTTGATAGATTTTTAACATAATAAAAATATGATTTTTATATTAGTAAAAGATTAAAAATATGATTTTTATATTATATAAAGAATAAAATTTTGATCTTTATATATGTAGCAAAATAAAAATCTGATTTTTATTATATATATAGTGAAATAAAAATGTGATTTTTATAGCGATGGTATAAAAAATTCGATCTTTATATATAAAGTAGAAATATAAAAATATAATTTTTATATAGAATAAAACATCGAAAAAATATATGAAGTAGAAATAATAAAAATATGATTTTTATTTATTGAAATGAAGTGATAAAAATATAATTTTTAATATGAACAAAAGGAAAGGGTCGCAGTGGGATTTTTGGCATTATCCGAACCATTCAGAAATTGATAATGGAGGAGTGGATCTCCAAGGTGAGAACTCCTCACTTTTATTTTAAATTTCTAGTAAATATATATACTAGGATGCAGACGGTGCTTAGCAGCACCCGACACCCGTCGTCCACAGACAATGGACGGCTTGTATGCTTGTTTGTTTGATTTTGATGTGAAAAATTGAATGTGTGATGTGTGAATGAAATAAAATATTTATATAGTGAAATAAAATATTTATATAGTTAAAAATATAATTTTTAATGTGTATATAAAATGAAATATATATTTATAAACAAATCGAACGATTTGTTTATATACACACATTTGACTGATATTGATTGGGACAAATAAATTTTACACATCGCCCAACTGCACAAATAAAATCTTTGTTTGATTGATTGAAACCCTACATGGGTATTGGGATGACATACACTAATCCCAATATTTTGTTGTATGTCGATCGATAGGTTGACAGACAGTTATGTTGTGCACTTTGGATGATTGTTGATTATTTATCGTTGATGTGATATACATGTGTTGTATGGAATCCATATAATTAACATTATATGGTAATTGATTGGGCCTCATTCCAATTGGAAAAATAAAGAATATTATAAAATATAGACTCACGTGTTGACAGTACTCATTTGTTGAGATTAGTCATGTGTTGAAAGAAATATAGATTCATGTGTTGAACGAAATATTTTAACAATAAAATTTACATCTTTATCATGTATAAAATTAGAAACTAACTGGAAAATAGATAA
This sequence comes from Allium sativum, assembly GCA_030737875.1. Lineage (NCBI taxonomy): Eukaryota > Viridiplantae > Streptophyta > Magnoliopsida > Asparagales > Amaryllidaceae > Allium > Allium sativum. Next base: position 397,028,037 of record CM060910.1, read on the forward strand.
GATGAGTGGTCTCCTGGATATTGATCTGATGTTGGTTTCGGCCTTCGGGGTTAATATTTAGGGAGTCATTTTCTTACTAATTTACGGTTGGAGCCTGATTAAAAATTAAACGATAGAAATCATAATATTATAAAATATATTAAATAACAAAGATAGTTGTTGGCTCGCTTTTTGACCAAGCCATCCAGGATCATTCATAAAAGGAAATCAGGAAACCAAGTCCCCCAAGAAAGTGGAAGAATGGATCGCACGCCTTCGTCTCGCCCAGGAATGGATCGTGCTCTATCGACTCGCCCCAGAATGGATCGCGTTCTATCGACTCACCCAGGGACGGATCGCTCCTATCTCGTCGACGAGCGTTACCTCCAGGCGATCCGATCCCTTGTAACGAACCGAGTCCCCTGACCCGTTCAACCACGAGCTGGTCTTCAGCGATCCTAATCGCACGGATCTGACGACACCTGTTCACAACGGCTAGTTTGACTGTTTCTTCAATGGCTGCGATGCGATCCGAAAATCTCGGGATTCGTGCCACGTGTCCGCGATCCGTCCGACAAAATCAGCTATAAATAGCCCAGAGCTTGGCATTTTTCGGGATCTTTTTTTGGACAATAGTGAATACTGAGTCCGCCATTGTTGTCAAACTACTGAAATATTGAGAGAAATCTCTGTTGTACTAGCTTTTAAAGCATAATCAATAAGATATAAAGTGGACGTAGGCTCGTTAACGCCGAACCACTATAAATTCTGAGTGTTATTTTCTTTTTCCTTGTTCCTCATTTAGAATTCTCTACAGTTCATAACAATTTGGGTGTTAGGTCCAAATTTTGATCTAACATTTTGGTGCTTTCATTGAGAGACTCAGCCTTAAAGTTTCGTCATTCGTTTTCTTGAAGATTCCAGCGATTCGGATTCCATGGCTGGAAAAAGATCTAAAGTTTCGCAGACCAACGAAACGATCGAGGAGAGTGTGCACGAATTGGGCAACGAAGAGACTCTGGATCGCGGAGCGCAGGGGGCGATCCGATCCGATGAAAACGCCTCGTTCCGAGTCGATGAGAATGAGACGATCCGCGCTACCGAAGGGGTTGTTACTCGATCCCGAGGCAACACCTCGCAGCCTCCGCGCACCATGACCACGAGTCGATCCCAGGGGGCGCAGCGAACCGCCCTCCACGAACCGCAGCTACCCGGACTGATGGTCAGAACACAACTCGACCTGGAAAAGAACCCATGACCCACTCCTATCGTCCTGGAACCTCTGCCCGATCCGGTCCGAGCACTATGCCCATAAGAGAGGGGAATGATGACCATTATGATCCTGTTGCTCCTGTCACTGAGGGGGATCTTTCCCGTTTTGTCGAAATGTGGGATAGGCTATTTGATGAGTTAGCCGCCCAAAGGCAGGAAAGTTCGATCCTACGGCAAAACCTAACGGCTATGGATAGAAGACTTGATGAGCTAACAAGGCAAAGAACATCGCCAGTACGTCCACTCACCCCAGCATATTCCTCTTCATCTGAAGAATCGCCGAGACCTCCGCGGCGACCGTATGAAAGAGCCGAAAACATAGAACAGCTTCGGTTCGGGACCCTGCCCTCACAAGAAGAAGAAGAACTAGGGGCAAGACCCACAAACCGTAATATGGATGGTCAAGCAACGACCCTCAGGACTCGAGGCATGAACAGTCCTGTTCATGACAGACCACCTCAGCCTCGTCACCGTACACATACTCATGATAACAGGGGGCAGCGAGGCCCCGTCCAAGCCCCAGATTTTGTGGCTGCTCCCCGAAGAGGGATCAGAGAGCCACGTCGGGCCAGAGGCACTGATCCTGAACCTCCTTTGACTAGTGCAAACGTTGCAGCCATGGTTCACCAGATTTTGGCCGACAGCCGTGGACAGCGGAACGAGGATTGGGGGATTGACCGTAGTCATACTCCTTTTACTGACGATATTTTGGATGCAACTTTTCCAAGGCGTTTCAACATGCCGCAAATGAACCGATATGCAGGAAGATCTGATCCTGTTCAACACCTGATGAGATACTCTTGGTCGATGACTGCTGCCGCCGCTTCTGATGCAGTTAAGTGTAAAGCGTTTCCCATATTCCTGGAAGACGTGGCTTTGCTATGGTTTACTCGCCTGCCGGCAAGATCGATCTCCAGCTTCAGGGAACTAAGCGAGAAGTTCGTAGAGCAATTCCGTATCTACGCACAGAAGACGAAAAGCGTGATCGATCTATTTCTTGTCAAACAGCGACCAGGCGAAAGTCTAAAGATGTACCTGGACCATTTCAATTTGGCAGCCACTGAGGTCAAAGATCCTCATGAGCCGACCATTGTCGCAGCACTAATTGATGGAGTGGATAAGGATACTGAATTCGGGAGGTACTTGGCAGGCAAACCACCCCACACCAGAGAATTATTCTATGAGAAAGCCAATGTACATCTACGCCGGGAAGAGGTGTACGCGAACCGAAAGCTTAAAACAACTGATAAGGAGGAAGTTCAGAGCAATGTCGCCATCAAACAGACTGGAGACAGCTCGGGGAAAGTTGAGGTTAACGTCGGAAATCAGAACCAGGGTGGTCGCCAACCGGGTAACAATAGTAACAATGCTAATGGCAACAGCCGGAAGAGGGGCCGAGGGAACGACTCCCAGAGAAGGACTCGTCCCAGGGCCTTTGAAAGTTATACACCCATAAATGATACTCTGGAAAATATCTTCATGGATGCGTATGAAGTCCTCCAGAATAAGAGGCCGCCTCCTAGAGAGTCGACGGAAAAAGAGCGTGAGACAGGGAAGTTTTGCCTCTTTCATCAAATTCACGGCCATTCGACGAATGAATGCCGTCACCTGAGGGACGTAGTCGAAAGGTTGCTTCGAGAAGGGAAGCTAGACGAATACAGAGTAGCGCCTAGGGACAGGGGGCAAGCAGTACAGGCCCCGAATCAGAATCAAAATCAACTTGCTGCTAGGCCAACTGCTCAGCAAAAGGGAAAGAATATTGTAATCAACACCGTGATCGGTGGACTCTACCTTGCTGGGCACAGTTCCAAAGCTTTGGATCAATATGTTAACGCAGCCAAACAACACCTCGAAGTGGGCGAATGTAGCAACCCCGAGGACAGTGCTCCGGTGAAGCAGCAAAAGATGATGACTGATGATGTTATTTTCCGAGAGCGAGAAAGTATTGGGGTCCATGCTCCAACTGAAGATCCACTTGTAATCACAATACCCATTAGGCCAGCCACTGTTCATAAGGTACTGGTGGACAACGGGAGTTCCGTTAATATCCTTTTCAAGAAAGCCTTCGACCAGATGAATCTTGAGATAAAAGACTTGAAGCCATTCCAAGGATGGATTCGTGGATTCAACGGAGCATCCACCGCACCTATGGGTTACGTAGAGTTGCCAGTTACACTTGGGGAAGGAGAACGCCAGAGAGTGAGAATCCTTCCCTTTGTGGTTTTGGATGTCGAATCGCCATACAATGCCTTCTTGGGTCGGCCGGCCCTCGCAAAATTCAGAGCCTATATAGCCCCCTGGTGCTTGCTATTGAAGTTCCCCACAGAAGCCGGCGTTGGTATCGTCAGAGGGGATCAAGTTGCTGCGCGAGCATGTTATGTTGCCGAATTAAAGTTGCTTCGCAACGGCGGGGATATCGAAACTAAAGGCACTCCTCCCCCTTTGGGGGCGGAAACCTTATAGCAATCAAAGAGGATAATTGTTGGAGAGTTGCCTAGAGTGATGCCCGAGGATATAGATCCCAGAGAGGATCAAGAACCCGGGGGCAGAACGGCAACTCCCAACGAAGCAACTGTGGATGTGCCAATCGATGACAGTGATCCGGAGAAGGTCCTTAAGATTGGATCCCAGTTAAGTCCGACTCATGCCGAAGAATTGACGGCTTTCTTAAAGAACAACTTGGATGTATTCGCTTGGACCCATGCGGACATGTGCGGCATATCCCCATCAATCATGAGCCATTCTTTGAGCATTAACCCCAAACATCCTCCAGTGAAGCAAAAAAGGCGAGTGCTGGGCCCAGAGAGGTCCGCTGCCTTGAAAGAAGAGGTTGGGAAGCTGAAGAGTAATGGATTTATCAGAGATTCAACCTACCCAGATTGGATTTCGAACCCAGTCCTGGTAAAGAAGGCCAACGGGAAGTGGCAAACGTGTATCGACTTCTCGGATTTAAACAAAGCTTGTCCCAAAGATAGTTTTCCATTACCTCGAATTGACCAGTTGGTAGATTCGACGGCAGGTCACGAGCTTCTCTCATTCATGGATGCTTATTCAGGATACAATCAGATTCCGATGCATGTTCCGGACCAAGAGCATACTAGCTTTATCACTGATCTGGGATTATATTGCTACGTAGTGATGCCCTTTGGTTTGAAGAATGCAGGCGCTACGTACCAACGTTTGGTCAACAGAATGTTTTATAACCAAATTGGGAAAACGATGGAAGTATACGTCGACGATATGTTGGTCAAATCCAAGCAATCCTTTCAACACACTACTGACTTGGCAGAGATGTTCGGCATTCTTCGAAAGTATGGGATGAAACTCAATCCCACCAAATGTTCATTCGGTGTTGCTTCTGGAAAATTCTTAGGGTTCATTGTCAGTTCGCGCGGTATCGAGATTAATCCGGACCAGATCACGGCGATCAGGAACATTCAGGAACCTAGGCAAATTAAGGACGTGCAAAGCCTTGCTGGAAAAGTGGCCGCACTAAGCAGATTTATCTCCAGGGCTACGGATAAGTGCATCCCATTCTTCGAATTAATAAAGCGGGGAAAGCGCCACTTTGAATGGACACCAGACTGCGTGGAAGCGTTTCAGAACTTGCTCAGACACTTGGAGAAACCTCCAATTCTATCTAAACCAATAGACCACGAGGATTTATTCGTGTATTTGGCAGTATCATCTCATGCAGTCAGCTCAGCATTGGTAAGGGAAGAGGAGAAGGTCCAAAGACCCGTGTATTACGTGAGTAAAAAATTAACAGCGGCAGAGCGTAATTATCCACGGATAGAAAAACTGGCGTATAGTTTACTGATTGCCTCCAGAAAACTTCGGCACTACTTCCAAGCACATCCTATTATCATATATACTGATCACCCACTCAAGCAAGTTCTACAGAGGCCAGAGGCGTCTGGAAGATTACTCAAATGGAATATTGAGTTAAGTCAATTTGACTTGAACTTTCAGCCCAGACGATCAATTCGGGGGCAAGCGATAGCTGACTTCATAGCAGAATTCACTGTTCCTGAAGAAGACATAGCAAACGAAGAGGTGGAACCCTCAAAGTTACTTTTCGACCCTAATGTCTGGAAATTGTATACTGATGGTGCTAAAAATAACGAAAGATCCGGCGCTGGAATAGTGCTTGAAACCCCCGAGAAACGATTGATAACTTATGCCATCTGAATGGAGTTTCAGGCCACTAACAACGATTCTGAATATGAAGCTCTGATAGCCGGGTTAAAGATTGCAAAGGTGCTAGAAGTCACAAAACTGAACATCTTCTGCGATTCCAAGTTAGTTGTGAACCAAGTCACTGGGAAATTCCAAGCTAAAAGTGCAAGATTGATTCTATACTTAAAAAAAGTGAGAGAACTGCTGAATGAGTTTGATCACTACAGCATATCTCATATTCCGCGGTCAGAAAATCAGCAGGCAGACAAGTTGGCAAAGATGGCTAGTTCTAACGATCCTGAAGTGATAGGGCTAGCCCCTGTTGAAGTACTTCGGTCTCCCAGCATTGATCAGATGGATATCGACCTAGTACTAGAGACGGAACCAGAAAAGGAGTCGTGGATGACCCCTATAAAGAATTTCCTAATGGATGGAGCGCTTCCGACCAGGAAAAGCGAGAGGCGAAAAGTGATTCGTAAAGCCGCCCGATACGTACTGCAAGGCGGAGTCCTTTATAGACAAGGGTATTCAATGCCCCTCCTTCGGTGTATAGCCCACGATGACGTCAAACGTGTGCTGCAAGAAGTCCACGAAGGCGAATGTGGCGACCATACCGGGGGGCAAACTTTGGCAAAAAAGATATTACGGCATGGTTACTTCTGGCCTACCATAAACAAGGATGCAGTAAGATATGCACGACGATGTGATGCATGCCAGAGATTTTCAAAGATACCCAGAGCGCCTCCAAGCCAGTTAAAAACAATGATGAGCCCGTGGCCATTTGCTATGTGGGGAATTGATATTATTGGAAGTCTCCCCATAGCAAGGGGTGGAGCAAAGTTCGCCATTGTGGCTGTAGATTATTTCACTAAGTGGGTCGAGGCAGAACCACTAACTACGATCACAACTAAACGGGTGACCAACTTCATCGTGAGAAACGTCATCTGTCGATTCGGGATTCCAAAAATTGTGATAACAGACAACGGAACTCAATTTGATAGTGCAGAATTCAGAAACTTCTGCCAAAAATACCACATCGAGAATCGATACACATCTGTGGCACACCCACAATCGAACGGGCAAGTTGAAGCTGTAAATAAAGTAATTAAGTCCATTCTGAAAAGAAGAATGAAGCGGGCTAGATCCATGTGGGCTGACGAATTGCCCTTGGCACTATGGGCCTACAGGACGACATATAAATCAGCGACAGGACATACCCCGTTCTCCCTTGCTTTTGGAACGGAAGCAGTTATCCCGATTGAGATAAAGGTACCTTCTCATCGGGTGACCTATTATGATCCAATGTCCAATAATGAATTGCTCCTTGAGTCCCTGGATATGATCGAAGAAAAGAGGGATGAAGCCGACCTGCGTGCTCTGAGATGCAAACAACAGGTCGCCCGATATTACAACAAAAAGGTCCGAACCCGAACCTTGGAACCCGGAGACTTGGTTCTGAAACGTGTCTTTCCGCCCCCAACTCATATGGGAGCGAAGTGGGAAGGACCGTACTCTATTCTCAGCAAGCTTGATAATGGAACCTTCAAGCTGGCAACCGTAGATGGAAAAGAAATCCCCAGAGTGTGGAATGCCCAACATCTACGGCCATATTTAACATGAGAGGCTTCAAACTTATTCTTTTGCTTTGTTAAAAAAAAAAAACAATGTACAGGGCATGACTCGCCTAGAACAGTTTGATTCTTTAAAGCAAGAGATTATAAAGTGGACGTAGGTCATGATTCGACCGAACCACTATAAAAATGATGTGTGCCATTTACCTTTACTGCATCTTTACTTATTTGCCTATGAAACTCAGTGTGAATAATGTAGGTACCTGAAGTCCGGTGCCGACAGTTCCTCTCATAAACTAATCAGAGGAACCCGAAGCCTTGGAAAATGCTCTAGCTGCTCATCCAACTGGTTTTTATCCTCGGAGCTTGGATTAAAACGTGAACCTGAGACGAGTTCGATGAGCATGCATGATCGCAGACGGCTGAGTCCGAACTCTAACTCTCCAGAGAGAGAGAGAGTATAAAAGCGTCTCCGATTGAGCGCTGAGAAAGAGCTCCTTTCCCGCTGAAGGATCGGGGAGCGAATGAATCGCTGAGCTCGAACTCTAACTCTCCAGAGAGAGAGAGAGAGAGTATAAAAGCGTCTCCGATTGAGCGCTGAGAAAGAGCTCCTTTCCCGCTGAAGGATCGGGGAGCGAATGAATCGCTAAGCTCGAACTCTAACTCTCCAGAGAGAGAGAGAGTATAAAGGCGTCTTCGATTGAGCACTGAGAAGTAGCTCCTTCCCCGCTGAAGGATCGGGGAACGAACGAATTGCCAAGCATAAAGCTCTAACAATTGATTATGGGGGCATCGCGCGCTCCTATGCGAACACTAAGCTTTGATATAACAAGTGTAACATAGCATGAACATTCTTCTTCCTGTTGATTGACTGACTTATAATTATTAATAGTTGGCTAACGACTAAACGTGGAAAGTTACTATGAATACAGGTACACAATGATGTAAGAAGAAACAAATCCTTGTTTATGTGCTGCAGATCAGCAAAGTGAAAACAAGCTAGAAACAAAAGTGAGGGCCAGTCTCACAATTACACTTCCTGGCCAGTGGGAAGCTTAAAAGACAAAATATCAATAAACATCCTATTTATGCTTTGATATCTTCTCTCGCTTCTGCCTCTCCAGCCTCTCCTTGTCGGCTTCAGATGGATCCCCCTTCTTCCTTTTCCGCTTGTCCACGAGGGGAACATCTGACTCCTCTGAGGTTTCCTCTCCCCCATCTTTTCCCTTGCTTCTGCCGGAGAGGGAAGCCGGGAAGTCATCAGGGTTTGCAAAGTGAAGTTGCCGGCTGATGGACTTGGACTGGATTTTCATAATCATCCCAGTCTTGGGATCGAACTCTGCAAGAGGGACCACATCCAAAGCCTCATCCCCCACCTTCTTCAAAGCCAATTCTTTCTCTTGTCTGGCTTTTCGGCTGGCCAGGGGTTCCTCATCATCATCATCATCGTTGGCTTTCTTGGTGCCGGTGGTATCCTCTTCGTCATCCGCATGCCGGCCATCCAAGTCTTTTAAAGCCTCGATAGTCTCAGCATCTTTGGGTGCGTCGGCGCTATGCACCGAGATGCTTCCTTCAGCTGTTGCGGCCTTGTCTCGCTCTGAAACATCGATTTCGGCACCCGGCAGGACGGCCCCCTCCTCCACTTCTCTCTCTTTTCCAACACCCTTGTCGGCGGGCTCGCCACCTGCATTATGAGAGACACACATTGCTAATTCAATGGGTTGTCCTGTTAGACGACGGCAATTCGCAATCGCTTTAGCAAATTGTTGGGAAAAGAGAAAGGTACCTTCTGCGGATGCTCCCTCTTGAGTAGATCCGGATGCTCCAGCAACCACGGGAGTTAATCCTAAAGGGATTAGCGGATCGTCAGGGTGATACTCCTCGACTTCGGAAGTTTTAGACTTGGCGGCGGAGCCGGAACCTTCGTCAATTTTGCTTTTGCCTTTAGCCATGGTTCTCTCCTTCTCCATTTCCGCCAGGATTAAGCGACGGCCCTCTGCCAGATCCTCAGGCTCGTTGTCCCTTAGGATGCTTTTCATCAATTCATCTTCATCGATCTCTTCGACCCCTAGTCTATGTTTTTCGCCTTCCACGATGGCATCCCATAAGTTGGCCAATGTAACATGATAATCCGGGATCCATGAGATATTGCGAGTTTTGAGAACCTGACCGAGGAAATCGAAGATCATATCCTCAAACCCCTCGATTTCTTTCTCTCTTGCAAGGAGTTTGTTGTTGGAGGCAGTGGCCATTTCAATGGCGCTATCAACGTTCTTCTCGGCAAGAGTTGCCCGTCTCTCCGCGTCGGCCACCTGATCATTCAAAATCACTTTTTCCGCCTCTACCAGAGCCAACCTTTCTTTTAGACTCGCATTTTCCGCCTCCCAAGCAGCCTTCTCCGTCAAAAAATGGCCTTGTGCCGTTACCAATTCGATGTTGGCCATCCGGAGGTCTTCAACTTCCTTTTTTAAGGCCATTTTTTCCTGGCTATTGGAATCCAGTTCTGAATGAAAGCGCTGCTTGGCATTTTCCAATTCAGTTTTATAGTTTGCGGCGTCTCTCTGTGCCAAAGCGAGCTGGGCTTGAGCGTCTTCCAGATCCTTCTCTAATTTTGTCCTAGCCCTTTCATTATTTTCGAGTTTTGCTTTAGATCTGTGAGCTTCTATTTCGAGTGTTCGGATGACTTCTGAAAGATTAAGTGCGTGCTTTTTCATCGCCTCGTACTGCTTGGCCACGTGACGAATATGCCCGATAACTTCCTTGTCCCAGTTTTTGGGAACTGGTTCCAAGGCAGGAACAAAGACCATCCTGTCGAAGAACATTCCTGGAAATTGTTCCCGTAACTTTTCCAGCCTACCTTGGATTTCAGGACCGTGAACGTAGTCCCTTGAACCGGAGGCAGCTAATTCTGGTTGGCTGGTGGGAATAATGTTACTTCGCTCTTGCTCAGTGTCTTTGGATGAATCTCTGTCCCCATCTTTGGATTCGTGACGCCTTTTTGACGACCGACTGTGGGAAGGCGCACACTTTGGAGGGGTCAGCTCTTTTGGAAGTGTCTTCCCCCCGGTCGGAATTGTTGGATGACTCGAAGGCCTGGTAGAAGTTGATTTGGGTGGAGATCGAGGTTGCGAAGAGCTCGGCTTGTGAGAAGGACCGCGAGGGCGCTCAGTACCCGAACGAAGGCTGGGGGTGCCTTCACGAAGAGAACGATACGAATAAGATTTCCTGCGCGACATCGCTCCTGCAAAAAAGAAAAGAAGAACATATCATCACATTGAATATCCACGACATAATAGTGCATGGTCAGGTAGTGTGTGTGAGGTGTGCGTCCCATATAATTCCCCCTAACAGACCCGGGCCTGGAGACAGGCTCGTCTGGCCCGTTTCACGTCCCCTTGTTGAATCAACCGCCTCTTCGGGAGCAGAAAAGAAAGGCTCCTCGCCGAAGTCTTTTTCCGTGTATTCAATGTCGGGCAAAGGGATTTTATTCAGCTCGTCGAATAACTGTTCTTCTGTCAATTCGTCATCACCGACGGTTTCCATCGGGGCAGAGGTAAGGATTTCCTTCGACGCATCACCACGGGACTCATCCCCCCTGTATACATTCAAGTCTTCGTCGTCTTGGATGACTATCGGAGAAGGACTTTTGTGAAATTTGGTTGTCTCCACCGCTTGTGAAGTTCCCTTTTCTTCCGTCGGGGGCACATATTTGTAAGGTTTGCCGCCGGCTCCAAGTCCAAATTTCCTATCCAAGAGACGGTGCTTGTGAAGGTTGTCATCCGTAATGCATTTTTTAATCCTTAAAAAGTCGGATCTGCTTTGCAAAAGAATGGATAACCGGTGGTTGTATAATGCACCCTCTGTTTTCGGGAAGACATGATCTGTTTAAGACAAAGGAAAAAGCGGACGGATGTTATTATTTAAACTCCCCAAGCAAGATATTCAACTAGGCGATCAAAATTTACTTGATTTGAGCCATCTCCGTGAACATCCAGCCTGTCCTCTTATGTAAAACCAGTCAGACTTAGGATCCCCGATGTTGCTGTATCCGTCATACAGAACTTTCCTGTTCGCTACTGATTCAAAAAAGGAAAAGTTGGGAGTTGCAGAAGAACGGTGCTTGAAAAGAAAGAAGAACACCAGGTCTCTGAATTTGAGTTCGGCGTGCAAGATTTCCGCATAAGCAACATATAAAGAGTATAGAGACGCGTAGGCGTTTGGATGAAGTTGCATCGGGGAAATGCCTAATCGTCTCAGAGTTTCAATGACAATTGGAGGGAACGGAGGAATAGCTCCTACTAGGCACATCGTCCGACTGATCGACATATACCCTTCCGGTGCTAGATGGGGTCTGTCTTCGATTCCAGGTGTTAAGACATCGTCCCAAGGAATGCCGTGTCTTAAGCAGATTCTCTTGAGTTTTATCTCGTCGAGCTTGGAAGCTAAAGAGTCAGAGAATTTATCTATCCCGATTGTGCCTGGGATTTCGTCCGGAGCTCGTTCGTCAGACTCGGAGTTGTTACTGGATGATGTGCTTTCTATCGGATCTGATTCTGTGGCTTCATATTCAGACCCGGAATCTTCGCCTTCTGGATTGATTGGAGGAATTTGAGGATTGTGCTGTTCAGGAGTCTCGGATTCCGTTTCGGCTACAGATCTTGAGGAAGAGTGGTCGTTCGACATTGCTGCTAGGATGAGAAAATATGAACGATGAGATCAACACTACCCGTCCCCCGTGTGTGCGAGTGCTGCTGTGTGTGTTTGTGTGTGCGCATTATTAGAAACGATAATAAAACATGAAAGCAGTCGAGGTTATTAAAGGTCGTTAGTCGTCATATGCAGTCAAATCATGAAGTCATTTAGTCCAGAGAGATCAACGTCAAGGCTCTATCCTAACTGTCCAGAGTTTTGTAGCGACAAGGCGCTGATTAAAGACTGAAGTTTCTTCGTGTCACCAGCCGTGAGACGGATCGCGTAGTAGAGGGACCGCCCCCTTCGACTCGCATAGCAGAGGGATCGCCCCCTTCGACTCGCATAGCAGAGAGTCCGCCCCTCATCGAATCGCCGGACGAAGGAAAGGCTCCCTCACGAACCGTTGCAACTGCCGTGAAACGACCCTTGGTTGCCATCTCAATCTTTCGTCTCGCCATTTGCTTCCGTCCTCAATCGTTGACCACGATCCGAGTCGGCCTTCCTTCTCCTTCTGCATCCTTCTTCTTCCTCATCTCCTTCCCGTCCTCAAGTCCTGAGCTCCACGCTCAATGGCCATGGCGGTTTGGTGATTCATTCGGAAAGTAGCGGATTTATTTTTGTTTCTCTCTGAAATCAGCTGTAAAAATTCAGGAGAGTAGTATGAGAGTGCTTTCTATAAAGTTACCTTTCTAAAAGCTGAGAAAGTTCTTGGATTTTCGAAAATTTTAAAAGATTGGATTCGTTTTTCGACAGCTCGCGCGAGACGATTCAGCAGAGAAGAAAAAGAAGGAAAATGAAGAGGGGAGCGTCGACTTATATAGGCAAAGAAGGTGACCGTTTGTCTCCCCTCCTTTGTCTTATTCGGACCACGAAGCGCCCCACAGGCCACGATCCAGAGATGAAATCGCAAAGAAGCCCACGGACCGCATTGAAATGATGGCCCACAAAACTCAGAGCCCGGTACGACTCGAAGGAAGATGCGCCCCGTATCGCACAGGACCCTGGGAACTCAGCACGAGACGAGTAGATGACCGAATCGGATCGTGTTGTCCTATGACGATCCGATTCATCAATGTGTCAATTTGAACCAATGTGACTGTAAACTCACGTCCCGTCAGGAGATAGTCAATAAGCATCTTCGAAGCATGTTTCATCATCAATAAAACATACTTCGAGGGGGCAAAATTTTGGCTCGCTTTTTGACCAAGCCATCCAGGATCATTCATAAAAGGAAATCAGGAAACCAAGTCCCCCAAGAAAGTGGAAGAATGGATCGCACGCCTTCGTCTCGCCCAGGAATGGATCGTGCTCTATCGACTCGCCCCAGAATGGATCGCGTTCTATCGACTCGCCCAAGGACGGATCGCTCCTATCTCGTCGACGAGCGTTACCTCCAGGCGATCCGATCCCTTGTAACGAACCGAGTCCCCTGACCCGTTCAACCACGAGCTGGTCTTCAGCGATCCTAATCGCACGGATCTGACGACACCTGTTCACAACGGCTAGTTTGACTGTTTCTTCAATGGCTGCGATGCGATCCGAAAATCTCGGGATTCGTGCCACGTGTCCGCGATCCGTCCGACAAAATCAGCTATAAATAGCCCAGAGCTTGGCATTTTTCGGGATCTTTTTTTGGACAATAGTGAATACTGAGTCCGCCATTGTTGTCAAACTACTGAAATATTGAGAGAAATCTCTGTTGTACTAGCTTTTAAAGCATAATCAATAAGATATAAAGTGGACGTAGGCTCGTTAACGCCGAACCACTATAAATTCTGAGTGTTATTTTCTTTTTCCTTGTTCCTCATTTAGAATTCTCTACAGTTCATAACAATTTGGGTGTTAGGTCCAAATTTTGATCTAACAATAGTCATGTGTGGATAGTACTCATTTGCTGAGATTAGTCACGTATTGAAAGAAATATAGATTCATGTGTTGAATTGTAACACCCCACCTCCGCTAGGGTCACTCACAAAGGGAATGCACTAGCTTTGGTGGAGTATTATCTAGGTAAACATGCACAGAAATATTACAAGACAGAACATATAAAACAGCGGAAGAAAACATGATTTTATTACTTTATAAAAGTAATAAGGTCTAAAACCTTTTTCATCAAAGTGCTATTAAATTACTTACATCGAAACTTGTCTTGCAATAATAAAGAAGCATAAAACCATAGTCATAAATTATTCGCTAAGTAAAACAGTAAAATAGCCATAGCCAAGAAAGTCCAAGCCATAGATGATGATCTTGAAGCAGAAAATCCGCACTAAGTAGCAACATTTCCTCCTTGTAAACCTGGGTGGGGGGAAACGGAAGAAAAAGAGGCGAAACAAAACGGGGTCAGTCATAAAGACTGGTAAGTCCTATCTACTTCCAGCATAAAAACAGGTAAAGGTAACATGACATGCATAAACTGAGAGTAGACATAAGGATGATGACAAGATAGACAAGCTAAACCAAGGTAGCAGGATGAACTATTGTATCAAGATAAACTACGGTCACTGTGAATCAAGTATAATATACTAAGGTTCTATCGAGTATAACATCCCAAGGTTCTATCGAGTATAACCCCCAAGGTTTCTATCGAGTATAACATCCCAAGGTTCTATCGAGTATAACTCCCAAGGTTCTATCGAGTATAACCCCCAAGGTTTCTATCGAGTATAACATCCCAAGGTTCTATCGAGTATAACCCCCAAGGTTCTATCGAGTATATTTGCCCTGCACCTTCCGTACTAGTATCCCAACCCGTGTCATGTGTTAGCTACTAAATGTCCCTTGCCCAATGTCATGAAATGGTCCATGTCAACCTAATGTAGATTTTCATAACTCGCATGTTTCTTCCCATGTATATGTTTAGTCATTTGTCGTAAATCCTACGGGCTTCCTCACGTAGTTCTATACTACTTCAACATAGTTCCATTATCCTTGAAATCGTTTGGACTGTCACCCTTGATCTAGCTGTATTTTCTTATCATGAATTATCGCGTGTTTATCTAAGGTTTACGCCACCTAGGACCACTAATGATTATGCTACCTATTGGACGTTTTCTAGATTCGATCAGGGTTTATGCCACCTAGGACCACTAGGGATTATGCTACCTATCGACTACGCCCTTTTTCCACGTAGCGATCTAATCGATTGGCTCTCTACAAGTCCTAGCTCGTCGTGTGTTGGTGTCATACGGCCCAATCACGAATGTAGCTACTCTGTGCTAGGTCTACCCTAGGGTGTATCAAGCCCTAGGGTGTCAACCACTGACACCATTCCAAGCACGCACAGTGTACAACTACTGGTGCCCACGCCTGCTTTTTCAACTCCGAACTACGTGCACGACCATAGTCCGCCTGAACCTACAATGGCGCACCAAACTCAGCCGTCGTTTTGGTCGCTTACAATCATCCCAGTAACCGTGCCCCACCCTAGCCTAGTCCCTAGGGTATCGTGATACATCCAAGAGGGTTACTGTTGAAAAGGACCGCGTAACTAGGGTTTCCGTCCAGCAGGTTAAGTGTTGTCATCTAAATTCAAGGCTTAACCCCTATCAGTCTAGCATGTCAAGTTGGTTAAGTGTGGTCATTCAAGTTCGTGACTTAACCCGTCTACATGTCATGTCAAGTTGGCTAAGTGTTGTCATTCACGTTCATGGCTTAGCCCTTCGAATCACGTGTCAAGTTGGTTAAGCGTATTCCAGCGGTTCATGACTTAACCCTATCCAAATCATCGTGTCAAATTGGTTAAGTATACTTAAGCTTAACCCCATCAAATTACCGTGTTAGATTGGTTAAGTATATTCAAGCTTAACCCCATCAAATTACCGTGTTAGATTGGTTAAGTATATTCAAGTGACTCATGACTTAATCCCATCAAGTTATCATGTTAGATTGGTTAAGTATATTCAAGCGATTCATGACTTAACCCCATCAAGTTATCATGTTAGATTGGTTAAGTATATTCAAGCGATTCATGACTTAACCCCATCAAGTTATCATGTTAGATTGGTTAAGTATATTCAAGCGATTCATGACTTAACCCCATCAAATCATCGAGTAAAATTGGTTAAGTGTAGGTTAACTTAACCCCATTAAATTATCGAGTCGGATTGGTTAAGTATACTTAAGAGGTTCGTGACTTAACCCTATCAAATCATCAAGTCAGATTGGTTAAGTGTAAGTTAACTTAACCCCATCAAATTGCCGGATCGGATTGGTTAAGTGTAGGTTAACTTAACCCCATCCACTGGTCGTATTTATAATGCTTAAGTATCATTCTTGTGGGTTTTATTAACTCTACCACACATCGCGTTATCCCAGTCGGGTGTTATCTACCCATTTAGGTTAAACTAACCCATCCGCTAATCGTGTTATATGGTTAAGTGTCTTAAGTAATCAAGTCCGGTCTTACTTAACCTACCCATTCATGTCATATCGGTTAAGTGCCATTAGTCAAACTAACTTAACCTTATCATGTGGCATTAAGTAAATTAATGCACCCCAACCTCTCACATTAGACTTTGTTGTGGTTACTGGTTACGCCGGGCGGGTCCGGCCAGCTTTACACCACAACCTAGTCTAACCTCGGGTTTTGAGCGCGGTATGACCAACTTCTCACATTGGGTCTTATTGTCTGTAGCTACTGGATTTGTCGGGCGGTTCCGGGCAGATTTAAGCTACAAACCCAACCCAACCTCGAGTTGGCCACTTTCATGTTTTTCTACTTGTCATGTTCATGTCGAATTTAGGCTACGACAAAGTCCACGTTTTCCACTTATGCCAATTGTTCCCTTACTTAATTCATGTTAAGTTTCATAGCCCATCTCAAGTTTGCCTAAACTACCCAAGGCGTATTCCCAACGCAATTGAAAGCGAGTCAACATAGTAGGAATAATATGACAACATATTGGCCTCAAATCATGTATGATAGCAAAAAGGGATTGGCCTCAAACATGTATGATAGCATAAAAGGATTGGCCTCAAGCATGTATGATAGCATAAAAGGATTGGCCTCAAGCATGTATGATAGCATAAAAGGATTGGCCTCAAGCATGTATGATAGCATAAAACTAGGTTCATCATCATAGGCATGTAAATGGTCATGAGGGGTTTAGGTTCTTTTACATGCATAAGCCCCAAGTCAAGTTCATATGAATGTTCCACAAGTCAAATTGTTCTAAGGATTCATGCCAACATTTCCACAAGTCAAGATTAAATCTTGCATGATAAACTAAGTCAAACACAACGTGAGTGGCATGATTTAATCACTAAGAAATAGCCCAAAGTCATAGGTTCAAGAGAGAGGCAAGACTAGATTCACATAGACTAGCATACTTAGGTTTCATCTCATTTTATTCCATGTCAATATTAGAACTACCGTTTAGATCTAAAAGTAGCTAGAACTTACATATCGTGGCTAGAGGATTAAGAGCAAGAATTTGTCGTAGAACGGTATAGGAATGATGCTCTACTCCCTTGATTTGATGTAGAAAGCTTGCTCCTTTAACTTGAATCAAGTTTGCATGCTTAGGCCTTTGAAGATGAAGATGGAGGCTATGATCAAGAGACATTTGGGCAGCACCTTGTTGTTAGGATGGTTTGTAGTGAATTAGGCTAGGTCTTAGGGTGTTTTTATAGAAGTTAGGACTATTTTAGGCCCTTAGATTAACCCTAGTTTAGATCTGAGCCATCAAAAATCGTCACAGGCCAACAAACCAGACCACAAGACCTTGCAGGTGCACACAGGCCGACCTGGCTCGACCAGGGAGGTCGACCCCCAGGTCGACACCGAGGTCCACTGGGCAGTCGACCTGGTCCCTGGGGGGTCGACTCCCCAGTCGACCTGGGGCTGGGCGGGAAATTTTCCCATCAAGTCTGTTTGGGGCTAAAATCGAATTTCGAAAATCTGTTTTCGTTTTCTGATTTTTCGTGAAACTTCTAGAGGCCATATCTCGGTCATACGGACTCCAATTTACGAAATTTCGGACTCGTTTCCAACCAGAATTCCGAGACGAACGCAATGGCGCAATCCGTTTCGCTTGATTCTTATTTTAAAATTTAATTCTGCCTCGATTCTTGTCTTAACACGTTATTATTTAAAATTCGGGTTGTTACATTCTCCCCTCCTTTAAGGATTTCGTCCCCGAAATCTCTAAGTTAGGGAGGATGTGTCCTACCATCCAATCATCCATCTACTCAAAGCATCATCCACAGGCAACCATTGTCCTTAAAAGATTTCTAATGATGTGTGAACATATGCAGAAAGTGTGTGTATATGTTCCTTATCTATTGCAAATGATCAGGCCTGATTGATCTTCTAAATGCAAAATATGTTTAGTGCAATGAATCCACATGTATGCAAATAGTCCTAGTCACATAAACACTATATGTGTGCACAAACATTCATCCATATGCAATATTCACATGATAACACATTCAATTTCATCCATAAACAAGTATAAACACTCATGCATATGCAACATGAAAATGTGTCTGAGCCGATCTAGTGCCTAATGTGTATTCATGCATCCACGAGCAACCACTTGCAACCATTTCGCAAACATCAATCATAACATGTTTCAAATACATGTTTGCATCCATAGGGTTCTACCTAAGGTCCTCAAGAAAGGATCGAGAAGATAAGTAAGATAAACTCCTTTTTGGATTACAAGAAATCCCTTTCAAACCCAAACCATATCCTATAAAGCCCAAAAGGTTTAGTCAACCTAACGGACACCTTCAAACCCTGACAGGTATTATTAACCGATGAATCATACCCCCTATGGAGTTTGCAACAGAAATAAGATCGAGAATAGGACCGAGAGGATATGCATAAAGGATAGCATGCGGGTAAGCTCTACAGGAAAACAGGGATCAAGAATATACTCTTAAAAAGAGATATGATGCGCGTATCTTGTCTTCAATCTTCTAAGTCGCATTTCCCTGAGCTTAATTCCATTTTGCTTTAACCATCTTTTAACCTCATGATTTCGTGGCCTCTTAACTCCTATTTCCAAATATGAGATGTAACTCACTTCATTGTCACCTCTCGTTCCACTTTTACTTATTCTCCCTCTAGTATACTCGGCACAACCATATCCGTGTACTCTTGGTTTTCATGCAAGCTCTCCAAAATTCACTAGTGAACTCTGGATCTCATTTACTCACTATACAGCATTTCACGCAGAAGAACTATCTCTTGAAAACAAACAGATGCCAACCATGTTACCAAGTGTACTTACTAGAGTGATTTCCATAACGCATGCACAAGCGAAATGAACCATCCGCCTTAGTGGCGAACTCTACTCGAAATGCATCAAGAGATTCTAGGTAACCAATCATGACAGAACCCTAAAGGTTACATGAGAATTCGAGGGTATTACCGAGGCAAGTCAAGAGTCTAACTACCCTCCTTTCCGTCCCGAGAATGGCACCCTTACGGGATGACCACTTCATCCCTAGAATCAACCCATAGCTCAAAAACATAAGCATTATTCCCAAAAGTCATAGATGTCCTCAAAACAAGTCATGAATAAATGGGACGATCCCCCAACAGGATTTGAGACAAAACGGGACCCTCTATTGTTCTAGTACTAAGGTGCAGAGACTCAACTATCGAAGTAAGATTTTTTTTAAAAAAGGATACTATGTACAAAACAAAGTCCTGATGGGATGACAGAAAGGAAAACCTCTAACAGAAACGTTACCATCCCTCTTAGGTGAGAGTATACAATTGCCCTCTCGACGATCTTATTCTTTGCCCATGTCCTTGTCCTATAGTACTTAACTACCTTCTTGTTCTGAGCCTCATTCGCCTTAACCACTCCTATCCTTTCTTGTATAACGCGGTAACGGGTCTCTTGAGAACTTCCTCCATCGCACGGAAAACATTTGCGTAGCTAGAAAAGGATTAGTCACAGTTAAAACTACTGTGACTACAGGCGGAGGAAAGAAAGGAAAAGAGATTCGATCAAGGGAACACAGGATCGTGCTAATGGCTTTTTGGGGAATAGCCTTTTTCTTTAAAACTTTTCTTGGAAAATGCTTCTTTGTAAAATGGTTTTGAAAACAGTTTCAGAAGGTTTTAAAAACTTTTTCCCAGTCTGGTAACCTTCTGCTCTGATACCAAATGTAACACCCTACCTCCGCTAGGGTCACTCACAAAGGGAATGCACTAGCTTTGGTGGAGTATTATCTAGGTAAACATGCACAGAAATATTACAAGACAGAACATATAAAACAGCGGAAGAAAACATGATTTTATTACTTTATAAAAGTAGTAAGGTCTAAAACCTTTTTCATCAAAGTGCCATTAAATTACTTACATCGAAACCTGTCTTGCAATAATAAAGAAGCATAAAACCATAGTCATAAATTATTCCCCAAGTAAAACAGTAAAATAGCCATAGCCAAGAAAGTCCAAGCCATAGATGATGATCTTGAAGCAGAAAATCCGCACTAAGTAGCAACATTTCCTCCCTGTAAACCTGGGGGGGAACGGAAGAAAAAGAGGCGAAACAAAACGGGGTCAGTCATAAAGACTGGTAAGTCCTATCTACTTCCAGCATAAAAACAGGTAAAGGTAACATGACATGCATAAACTGAGAGTAAACATAAGGATGATGACAAGATAGAAAAGCTAAACCAAGGTAGCAGGATGAACTATTGTATCAAGATAAACTACGGTCACTATGAATCAAGTATAACATACTAAGGTTCTATCGCGTATAACATCCCAAGGTTCTATCGAGTATAACCCCCAAGGTTTCTATAGAGTATAACATCCCAAGGTTCTATCGAGTATAACCCCCAAGGTTCTATCAAGTATAACCCCCAAGGTTTCTATCGAGTATAACATCCCAAGGTTCTATCGAGTATAACCCCCAAGGTTCTATCGAGTATATTTGCCCTGCACCTTCCGTACTAGTATCCCAACCCATGTCATGTGTTAGCTACTAAATGTCCCTTGCCCAATGTCATGAAATGGTCCATGTCAACGTAATGTAGATTTTCCCAACTCGCATGTTTCTTCCCATGTATATGTTTAGTCCTTTGCCGTAAATCCTACGGGCTTCCTCACGTAGTTCTATACTACTTCAACGTAGTTCCATTATCCTTGAAATCGTTTGGACTGTCACCCTTGATCTAGCTGTATTTTCTTATCATGAATTATCGCGTGTTCATCTAAGGTTTACGCCACCTAGGACCACTAGGGATTATGCTACCTATTGGACGTTTTCTAGATTCGATCAGGGTTTATGCCACCTAGGACCACTAGGGATTATCCTACCTATCGACTACGCCCTTTTTCCACGTAGCGATCTAATCGATCGGCTCCCTACAAGTCCTAGCTCGTCGTGTGTCGGTGTCATACGGCCCAATCACGAATGTAGCTACTCTGTGCTAGGTCCACCCTAGGGTGTATCAAGCCCTAGGGTGTCAACCACTGACACCATTCCAAGCACGCACAGTGTACAACTACTGGTGCCCACGCCTGCTTTTTAAACTCCGAACTACGTGCACGACCATAGTCCGCCTGAACCTACAATGGCGCACCAAACTCAGCCATCGTTTTGGTCGCTTACAATCAGCCCAGTAATCGTGCCCCACCCTAGCCTAGTCCATAGGGTATCGTGATACATCCAAGAGGGTTACTGCTGAAAAGGACCGCGTAATTAGGGTTTCCATCCAGCAGTTTAAGTGTTGTCATCTAAATTCAAGACTTAACCCCTATCAGTCTAGCATGTCAAGTTGGTTAAGTGTGATCATTCAAGTTCGTGACTTAACCCGTCTACATGTCATGTCAAGTTGGCTAAGTGTTGTCATTCACGTTCATGGCTTAGCCCTACGAATCACGTGTCAAGTTGGTTAAGCGTATTCCAGCGGTCATGACTTAACCCTATCCAAATCATCGTGTCAAATTGGTTAAGTATATTTAAGCTGAACCCCATCAAATTACCGTGTTAGATTGGTTAAGTATATTCAAGCTTAACCCCATCAAATTACCGTGTTAGATTGGTTAAGTATATTCAAGTGACTCCTGACTTAATCCCATTAAGTTATCATGTTAGATTGGTTAAGTATATTCAAGCGATTCATGACTTAACCCCATCAAGTTATCATGTTAGATTGGTTAAGTATATTCAAGTGATTCATGACTTAACCCCATCAAGTTATCATGTTAGATTGGTTAAGTATATTTAAGCGATTCATGACTTAACCCCATCAAGTTATCATGTTAGATTGGTTAAGTATATTCAAGCGATTCATGACTTGACCCCATCAAATCATCGAGTAAAATTGGTTAAGTGTAGGTTAACTTAACCCCATTAAATTATCGAGTCGGATTGGTTAAGTATACTTAAGAGGTTCATGACTTAACCCTATCAAATCATCAAGTCAAATTGGTTAAGTGTAAGTCAACTTAACCCCATCAAATTACCGGGTCGGATTGGTTAAGTGTAGGTTAACTTAACCCCATCCACTAGTCGTATTTATAATGGTTAAGTATCATTCTTGTGGGTTTTCTTAACTCTACCACACATCGCGTTATCCCAGTCGGGTGTTATCTACCCATTTAGGTTAAACTAACCCATCCGCTAATCGTGTTATATGGTTAAGTGTCTTAAGTAATCAAGTCCGGTCTTACTTAACCTACCCATTCATGTCATATCGGTTAAGTGCCATCAGTCAAACTAACTTAACCTTATCATGTGGCATTAAGTAAATTAATGCACCCCAACCTCTCACATTAGACTTTGTTGTGGTTACTGGTTACGCCGGGCGGGTCCGGGCAGCTTTACACCACAACCTAGTCTAACCTCGGGTTTTGAGCGCGGTATGACCAACTTCTCACATTGGGTCTTATTGTCTGTAGCTACTGGATTTGCCGGGCGGTTCCGGGCAGATTTATGCTACAAACCCAACCCAACCTCGAGTTGGCCACTTTCATGTTTTTCTACTTGTCATGTTCATGTCGAATTTAGGCTACGACAAAGTCCACGTTTTCCACTTATGCCCATTGTTCCCTTACTTAATTCATGTTAAGTTTCATAGCCCATCTCAAGTTTGCCTAAACTACCCAAGGCGTATTCCCAACGCAAGTGAAAGTGAGTCAACATAGTAGGAATAATATGACAACATATTGGCCTCAAATCATGTATGATAGCAAAAAGGGATTGGCCTCAAACATGTATGATAGCATAAAAGGATTGGCCTCAAGCATGTATGATAGCATAAAAGGATTGGCCTCAAGCATGTATGATAGCATAAAAGGATTGGCCTCAAGCATGAATGATAACATAAAAGGATTGGCCTCAAGCATGTATGATAGCATAAAACTAGGTTCATCATCATAGGCATGTAAATGGTCATGAGGGGTTTAGGTTCTTTTACATGCATAAGCCCCAAGTCAAGTTCATATGAATGTTTCACAAGTCAAATTGTTCTAAGGATTCATGCCAACATTTCCACAAGTCAATATTAAATCTTGCATGATAAACTAAGTCAAACACAACGTGAGTGGCATGATTTAATCACTAAGAAATAGCCCAAAGTCATAGGTTCAAGAGAGAGGCAAGACTAGATTCACATAGACTAGCATACTTATGTTTCATCTCATTTTATTCCATGTCAACATTAGAACTACCGTTTAGATCTAAAAGTAGCTAGAACTTACATATCGTGGCTAGAGGATTAAGAGCAAGAATTTTTCGTAGAACGGTGTAGGAATGATGCTCTACTCCCTTGATTTGATGTAGAAAGCTTGCTCCTTTAACTTGAATCAAGTTTGCATGCTTAGGCCTTTGAAGATGAAGATGGAGGCCATGATCAAGAGACATTTGGGCAGCACCTTGTTGTTAGGATGGTTTGTAGTGAATTAGGCTAGGTCTTAGGGTGTTTTTATAGAAGTTAGGACTAGTTTTTGCCCTTATATTAACCCTAGTTTAGATCTGAGCCATCAAAAATCGTCACAGGCCAACAAACCAGACCACAAGACCTTGCAGGTGCACACAGGCCGACCTGGCTCGACCAGGGTGGTCGACCCCCAGGTCGACACCCAGGTCGACTGGGCAGTCGACCTGGTCCCTGGGGGGTCGACTCCCCAGTCGACCTGGTGCTGGGCGGGAAATTTTCCCATCCAGTCTGTTTGGGGCTAAATTCGAATTTCGAAAATCTGTTTTCGTTTTCTGATTTTTCGTGAAACTTCTAGAGGCCATGTCTCGGTCATACGGACTCCGATTTACGAAATTTCGGACTCGTTTCCAACCAGAATTCCGAGACGAACGCAACGGCGCAATCCGTTTCGCTTGATTCTTATTTTAAAATTTAATTCTGCCTCGATTCTTGTCTTAACACGTTATTATTTAAAATTCGGGTTGTTACATGAATAGAATAAATATTCATTTGTTGAATAGAATAACGAAGTTATTGAAAAATATAAAGCCGTGTAGATTAGAGATGCGCTATTTTGATGCGAACGACATTTATATCGAGTATATTCGCTTTTATAATGAATATCGAAAAGTGATTTCAAAATCGAATAATTTGAAATGAAATTCGAATTAAATTAAATTGAAATTGAATAGAATTAAATTCGAATTGAAATTGAATAGAATTAAATTCGAATTGAAATTGAATAGAATTAAATTCGAATTGAAATTGAATCGAATTAGAATTCAAATTGAAATTGAATAGAATTAAATTCGAATTGAAATTGAATTGAAAACGAATTAGAAATGAATTAAAATCGATTTGAATTGAAATCAATTTGAAATGAATTTAAAACGAATTTTTGATGGAAAATTCATTTTTGATTTGAAATTGAATATGAAGTTAAAATTGTTTTTGAAACGTATTTAAAACTATATAGAAAATTCGTTTTAAATAGAAATCGATGAAATATATGTTATATATATTATATACATAATATAATGGCCTGAATAGAACGCGCCGCGCTGCGGCAGTTCGCGAATTTCGACCATTGACTTCGAACGGACATTACGGGAGATCCGACCGTCGGATTCTCCTAAAACCGGAACCGTTGGGTTCGTATCGAAAAGCGCTTTCTAACGAATAATAGAAATTTGAAATCTAACGGTTCGATTTGGAGATACGTCCAAATCAAATTTGGAAAAGGTCGCTGTAAGTGCAGTTCGATGGCCATTGTAGGAAATCGACTGTACGAGCCTTGATAAAATTATTAAAATTATCTATAATTTGTGTAAAATTATAATATATGAATTGAAAAGAACTGGGATGAAAAATCCCATATTTGAGAAGATAAGAATGTATTTTTATCAGAATGAACTAGTTTTGAACTAGAATTATAAATTCAATATTTTTAAAATAAATAAATTGGATTTGAAACGGTTTTAAAAATAACCAGAATTTCTAATATATGAATTGGAATGGATTTGAATCGAAATTATCTTTGGAATATTTCGATGATTATATTCGGGATTATACGAATATTGTAAAGAAAATTTGGAAGATATATTTTATATCGTTATTTCCAATACGGTATTTGTTGAATTCAGAATTTGATATTGAATATAAGCCGATATATTTTCTATTCAGAGCCTTGTATTTAATATCAAATGGGATTTGGGTTTGTCATGAATGATGTCTTCATTAACACTGTTCTTGAACCCACTTGAGAAAAGATTATATCTTTTTAGTTAGATTTAATGAAGCATGCCACTTAATTAATATATTTAATTGGACTTGAATTAGAATTGATTTGTGGGTTTATCGTGAATGGTGTTTTAAAATAACACTTGTTCTTTAACCCGATAATAAATGGAATGTGATTTGGGTTTATCGTGAACTGTGTTTTAAATGACATTAGTTCTTTAACCCAGTAAAAGGAGTTTTAATGAATCTTTAATTAGATTGAAATGGAAATTGATAATATAAATTATCAAATATAGGAAATGATCGAGAACGGAGTATTGCCAGTTTTGCTCCAAGCGATAGTTAAATCTTTAATTAGATTTGAACGTGAGATGGTAATTAATTTTACCGATAACACCGTGGTGTTAGTTATGGGGTAATAACAGTTTTGCTCCATGGGATAAATAGGTTGGGATTGGGAAATAAAATAAATAATTACTTCGGTGTGGTTCGCTAATCTCAACTAGTTTGGAAAACCATAATTTGGTTTGATATGACATCCAAAGGAAGATTAAAGAATAAATTTTAAAGAATTTATCTTTGATAAAATTAATGGGAACCTTTCCCTAAGAATATGAAATTTAGAAACTAGTGGTAGGTTAGTTAAGAACAATGGTTTCCTGGGTATTGATCTGATGTTGGTTTCGGCCTTCGGGGTTGATATTTGGGGAATTGCTCTCTTACTAATCTACGGTTAGTGACTGATGAATTGGAATGAGGCGTATGTTGTGTTTTATAGCACTTGATTATAAGATACGCGAGTTATTCAGAAAGGCCGGGTATAACCCATTCTGAATAACTGATTCGACGGTAAGTCGAAGAGATTGAAGATGGTGCAAGACCGAGAATCTTCACATCGAATGGATGGGTGCTATTGATGCTCACGATGGGAGTAGCTACCTTGAAGGGGGCTAAAGTGGTAGCCGTCCGGACGTACCTGTTGATTGTACGGATATGCGAGGAAAGTGCCTCTGGTTTCGTTCAGACCTAGAACGGACTTGTAAATGGATGATGTGTCTGACATTGTATTCCTCTATATTGTATTCGTTGATCTCTGCTAAATATATATCTGTTTGGCGGCAGAGAATTTATTCTCTTGCTTAACGCCTTTCTCTGAGACGTACGAGCTCAGAGGTTATATATTGGCAGAAATCAGTGGTACGGTATGGATTGATAGTGTAGCATGCTGAGATGCAGTGATCCATACTTTTGTTGAAAAGCAAAGTTTGGTGGATGATGATCAAAGCGCAGCTTTAATATAGCATGGCTTTGTGTAGCGTTAATTCGCGAGCCTCACACCCCGGTATGGTGGTAAACTGATGGTTTGATCAGTATGCTTTTTAGAGGATGGGCACCTTCGTGGTGTCGTGGATTCGATCGACCGAGATTGAGCTTCGTGCTCAGAGGGATAGGGCTCACCCCCGATTCCCTGAGGGATAGAGTAAGCGGTGTTTTCTCTCGCCGAGACGTAAGCCGCAGTGATACTCGATTTCCCAAAAGTGTGGACGTGCATTACGGTGTTTTCTCTCGCTGAGACGTAAGCCGTTGTAGATGGCACTACGCGATCGATCTTTCGAACCAGGATCCACCATGATGGAAATCCAATTTCCAAATACGATATTTTGCGGTTTTGATTGTAGAGCCTAGTATTGGCGACACGATATATGGTACCCATGCCGTCTATGATTGATACATTTATATTTGAAGTTGTTTTCTTCACTTATAGTAATAATATAAGATGAAATTTCACGTATCAAGCATATTTGGCTATTATAAGGGAAAACCCTATCCTCCGGCTTGCGTTGCATTGTGTGATGGGACCTGGGTCTTATAATAGCTTCATTGTTCTTTATTTAGCATTACGTTGTTTGTTTTATGCACTGGTATTCTTGGGAGGAAACCCGTTCCGTGTTATACGGCGTGGTCCCTTGATTTACCCAACTTTAAAAACAAAGATTAATAACTGTTTTAGTCCTCACACCAGTCACATGACTGACCTGGAGTTTATTGTTTTAATCTAAACTCTGGGTGCCCTTATTTTCGACACGGGCAGCAAGTAGTTTTGGTTTTGCAGAATTATATTCACAGGATCCTGATTTACAGCTAGAACGATGCTCGGAAAGCTCTGTATCCGTGTATTACTTTCAGTTGTGTTTTGTATTGTTTTTCCGCTGCTATGTAATTTATTGTAATCTCTGATATTTATCGAATGTATAATATTCATTTATACTCTATTATATTCTTGTATTCTGATGGAATTGTTGTAATAAGCAATGAAATGTTCTTCTGTTTGCGTTCCGTTGTGTGTTGTTATCAGAGTATCTGGGCTTCCCTTACCGGGGAAGTTACGGATCTTCACACCTGACACCCGTCGTCCACAAACCATGGACGGCTTATTTGTTTGATTGATGTGTTGTGAAAATTGATTGTGTGATTGGAGTAGAAATAAAAATATATATTCATGTGTTGAGTAAAAATATATATTCATGTGTTGAAATCAAATATATATTTATGTGTTGAGTTAAAATATATATTCATGAGTTGAAATCAAATATATATTCATGTGTTGAAATCAAATATATATATTCATGTGTTGAAATCAAATATATATTCATGTGCTGAAATCAAATATATATTCATGTGTTGAAATCAAATATATATTCATGTGTTGAAATAAAAATATATATTCATGTGTTGAAATAAAAATATATATTCATGTGTTGAAATAAAATAAATATTCATTCATAAATCGGACGATTTGTTTATGTACACCGATTTGACTGATACTGATTGGGACGATAAATTTTACACATCGTCCAACTGCACAAATAAAATCTGTGTTTGATTGTTTGAAACCCCACACGGGGGTTGGGATGAAATTGGGCATACACTAATCCCAATAATTAGCTGTATGTCGATCAATTGATTGACAGGCTGTTATAAGCGTTGAATATTTATATTTGATGCTTATACAGTGTAGAATGCACTCTGGATGATGGTTGATTATTTATCGTTGTTATTATATACATGTGTTGTATGGAAACCATGTAATTAACATTATATGGTAATTGATTGGGCCTCATTCCAATTTGGAAAATAAGGAATATTATAAAAGAAAATTCATGTGTTGAATAGAAAGAAAATTCATGTGTTGAATAGAAAGAAAATTCATGTGTTGAATAGAAAGAAATTTCATGTGTTGAATAGAATAATTACATGTGTTGAATAAAATATATATTCATGTATTGAGTAAAAATATATATTCATGTGTTGAAGAAAATATTCATTTGTTGAATAGAATAACGAAGTTATTGAAATATATAAAGCCGTGTTGATTAGATATGCGCCATTTTGACGTGAACGATATTTATATCGATTATATTCGTCTTTATAATGATTATAGAAAATGAAGTGATTTCAAAATATAACATTTTGAAAATATTATCATTTGTATATCGATGATGTGGAATATTCAATTTTGATTTGAAATTTAATATGAAGTTGAAATCGTTTTGAAAACGAATTTGAAACGATTTATAAAATACGTTTTAAATTGAAATCGACGAAATATATATAATTTATATATTATATATATAATGTCCTGAATAGAACGCGCCGTGCCGCGGTAGTTCGCGAATTTCGACCATTGACTTCGAATGGACATTACGGGAGATCCGACCATCGGATTCTCCTAAAACCGGAACCGTTGGGTTCTATCGAAAGAGCTTTCTAACGAATATTAGAGAATTGAAATCTAACAGTTGGATTTGGAATTATGTCCAAATCAAATTTGGAAAAAGTTGTTGTAAGTGCAGTTCGATGGCTGTTGATGGAAATCGACTGTACGGGCCGTGACAAAATTATTAAAAATAGTAATAATTTGAGTAAAGTCCTAAGAAATAATTTGTGAAGAATTGAGATGAAAAATTCCAAATTTGAAAAGATAAAAATAGATTTTTATCGAAATGAACTAGTTTTGAACTAGAATTATAATCCATTTATTTTTTAAATAAATAAATTGGATTTGAAATGGTTTAGTAGTAACCAGAATTTCCAATAATTGAATTGGAATGGATTTGAATCGAAATTGTCTTTGGAATATTTCGATGTTGGATTTCGTGATTATACAAGTATTGTTATGGAAATTTGAAAGATATATTAATATCGTTATTTCCAATACGATATTTGTTGGTCGTAGAATTTGATATTGAATATAAGCCGATATATTTTCTATTCAGAGCCTTGTATTTAATATCAAATGGGATTGGGGTTTGTCGTGAATGGTGTCTTCATTAACACTGTTCTTAAACCCAGTTGAGAAAAAATTAAATCGTTTTATTTAGATTTAATGAAGTATACCAATTAAATGATGTTTAATTGGAATTGAATTAGAATGTGATTTTGGGTTTATAGTGAACCGTGTTTTAAATGACATTGGTTCTTTAACCCAGTTAAAGACAGGATATGGTTTCCCCGGTTAAATAATCATTAAGTAATGATTTTTGGAAATTAAAACTGAATTGGAGTTTTAATGAATCTTTAATTAGATTGAAAAGTGAATTTGATAATTTGATAATTTAAAATTATCAAATTCAGGAAATGATCGAGAATGGAGTATCACCAGTTTTGCTCCAGGCGATAGTTAAATCTTTAATTAGATTTGAACGTGAAATGGTAATTAAATTTATCGATAACACCGTGGTGTTAGATATGAAGTATGACCAGTTTTACTTCACGGGATGAATAGGTTGGGATTGGGAAATAAAATAAATGATTACTTCGGTGTGGTTCGCTAATCCCGACTAGTTTGAATTGATATTCAAAAGAAGATTAAAGAATAAATTTAAAGAATTTATCTTTGATAAAATTAATGGGAACCTTTCCCAAAGTATAAGAATATTTGAATAAAAGAATATTCTGAATTGGAATGAGGCGTAAATTGTTTTTGTGTAACACTTGTTTAATATATACGCGAGTCATTCAGAAAGACCGGGTTATCCCATTCTGAATAACTGATTCGACGTGGTGTCGAGGATGAAGACGGTGGTCGAAGACCGGAGGTCTTCACATCGTTTGGATAATTACTGATGATCTTGATTGGGCTGTACACCCAAGAGGAGGGAATCAGTTGGTGATCGTCCAGACGTACTTGGAGATCGATGGATATGCGAGGTACAAGGTGCCTCCGGTTTCGTTTAGATCCAGAACGAACTTGTATGGACTATGTGTCTGACATTGGATATAATTCTGTGTGATTGATGGATATCGGTTGCATGGAGTGGTTTGCCTGTGTGGCATGCTAAGATGCAAATGATCAAGGCTTTTGTTGAAAAGCAAAGTCTTGTGGTTGATGATCAAAGCACAGCATGTGTGGCATAACTTTGTGTAACGTTAATTCGCGAGCCTCACATCCCGGTTGTGAACCAGAAACGGGAGAGGACCTCAGGGAGGGCATGCATTTTCTTCTAGCTAGGGTGGTGTCAGTGACCTACCAGCCCTGACATTTATATTATTTTCACCTGTTTGGTTGTTGCTGTTGTGAGGCGCCTCGGATATATCGGTGACTATGTGGAGCCGATGGAGTCATTTGGCTCATTTACTCCCCAAAGGGCGGGGAGACGTATTGTCCAGGGTTTAAGTTTAATCCACATCGAGTGGACCGGCCCTGACGCTCCAAGGGACGATTGTTCTGTTCCTGAGACATGGGCTAGATTGTCTCGAATCGTTTGAGGACGATCCCTTGCCTCGGTTCACAGATGGAAATCCAATTTCCAAATACGTGATTTTGCGGTTTTAATTGTAGAACTATATATGGCGACATAGTGGTATGGGGCATCCATGCCGCCTATGATTGATACATTTATTTTTGAAGTTGTTTTCTTCACTTATAGTAATAATAAAAGATGAAATTTGGCGTATCAAGCATTCTTTGGCTATTATAAGGTAAAACCATATCCTCCGGCTTGTGTTACATTATGTGATGGGACTTGGGTCTTATAATAGCTTCATTGTTCTTTATTTAGCATTGCGCTGTTATTTTATGCACTGGTATTCTTGGGGGGAAACCCGTTCCGTGTTATACGGCGTGGTCCCTTGATTTACTGAACTTTAAAATAAAGAATAATAACTGTTTTAGTTCTCACACCAGTCACATGACTGACCTGGAGTTTATTGTTTTAAACTAAACTCTGGGTGCCCTTATTTTCGACACGAGCAGCTAGTAGTTTTGGTTTTGCAGATTTATATTCACAGGAACCTGGTTTACAGCTGGAACGATATCCGGAAAGCTTTGTATCCGTATATCTCCTTCAGTTGTATTTTGTATTATTTTCCGCTGCTATGTAATGTATTGTAATCTCTGATATTTGTCAAATGTATATTACTTGTTTATACTCTGTATATTCTTGTAATCTGATGAAATTGTTGTAATTAACAATGAAATGTTCTTCTGTTTGTGTTCTGATTCGTCTTGTCCTCAAAGCAATCCGGGCTTTCTTTACCGGGGAAGTTACGGGTCCTTACACTTGGTATCAGAGCTTTGGTTTACAGAGCTCGGAGAACAAGACACGTTAGAACCAAACGAAAGAATTCATCAGAGATTGGATTAGTAATATCCAATAAGAATGACTCATTAGAGATAGGATCAGTAGTATCCTAGAACGAGTGTGAAGAGTATTTTTTAAAATGAAAACAATTTTTGTTTTGAAAATTTAAATCAATTATTCGTATTTGATTATTTATTTTGTATTGAATTTGGACAGCCCAGTATATAAAGATTTTGCGTATACGTCTGATCCGCGTGTATTTGAAGTTTTAATATACTGGATAGATATAGAATCGCATTCTAGACACCCGGGGATGATTCTGATGATGTGGCCACATCATCAGTATGTATTTCGAGTTTCGAAAGTGTGATATCTATATATTTCCATTGGACTGGTGTGAGAACCAAAGCTAGATAGGTTTATTGCTGTGATTTGGTATCAAAAACATGATTTTCTGTATATGTACGAAAATTATGAATTTGAAAAGCTAATCAACAAATTGATTGCTGATTGTGTTGTTTGATTACTGTTTTGAATAATTGAATGTTGAACCTTTAGCCAAATTGAACCAAATATTAAACTGTATTGAAAATTTGTCGCATTTGCATACATATACATGTACTTACATTGAACAGGTCATAGCAAGGAGGCTAGAGAAGAGGAATAAAATTGTTTGCCCGACAAATAGGTACATGTTTATTATATTTCTTGGGTTTTGGATGATTTTATGAGCCGATTGGCCAGCCGCTTGGCTGTTCTTTTTCTTTTTGGATTGATGAGGGCCATGGGAGGCTATTTGAAATATCCCGAAGCTCCCAGTGCAGGGGAGGTTATGGCGAAATTTTTCGAAAATTTAGGGTGTTAGCCAAATTTTTGAAAAATTTGAAAAGTTCTTAGAAACTGAAAAGTTGAAGAACTTAAGCCGTAATGAAAATAATGAAAGTTGGGTTGATTTGTAAAACAACTTTCAGCTTTGTTCCTTTTCGGGGACGAAAAGTTTTAAGTGGGGGAGATTGTAACAACCCGGAATTTTGAGCCAATTTAAAATTTTTATTTTGGCAATTTTAGTGAATTTTGAATATTTAAAATGAATTATTTTAAATAATAACGACGAGGAATTTATTTTGAACAGAATTAGAATGTATATATTTATTTGAATCGTCGTTAGAATATAAATATTTTATTTTAATTATAAAAGGGATTGAAAATGGCGCGGTAGTTCGAAAAATCGATTTCAAAGTTCAAATGAATGTACAGGATTCAAAATAAACCGGATTTTAACAAAACCAAAAATATTGGAATCTAATTGGGAATATCTTTCCAACGAATCCGAAAAATTGAAATTTCATAGCGGGAATCAAAAGTTACGTCCAGTTGAAAATTCAGAATAGTCGCTATGGAATTTTGGCCCTTAAAAATAGAAATTTTGCAAATGACCTCTGTTTTTGACGAAACCACTTTTTTTGGATCCGGGATGTCGAATTATTACTAGGTTCCAAAATTCATAATTTTCCGAATCCATATGTGAGCGTGGCGAAGTAAAACGTGTTTTGACAGTTTCAGTCAATTTCGATCGACCAGAAAATAGCCATTTTTCAAACGGTCCAGGAATTTGACGAAATTAGTTTTGTTAGGACCGTATCGTCAATACGAAGCTAGAAATATTTTTCGGGAATTTTTAGAGTCCATACGTGACCCTGGTAGATTAAAAGGTGCGTTCAAAATTCAATATATATATTTATATTTTGATTTTGACGGAAACTGGTCGAAACTATGGAATTGGCTTACGAAACATATCCCATTATGTTCGGAATGGGGGTAATTAGCTATAGACGACAGCCGATGGGTTTCATTTCGAGTTCATAATAAAAAGTTACTTTCTGGATTTTAAAATTAAAATTAAAATAATATATTTATTTATAGCCCCCCCTTCTTCATTCTCTCTCCCTTCAGAAGTCAACCCTCCCTCTTATTTGAGAAAACCCGACCTTTCCCCCACGATCTGAACCCGCCGTGCCACCGTACACCGCACCCCTCCCCCTCGCGCCGCCTTCCCTCCTCTTCGATCCCCTCTTCCTCCTCCACCAGCTCAGCAAACCCGACGCCCTAAACCCCCTGACTCGCGAGACCCAGCACCCACCGCCACCATTGGCCAACCACCCACCGCCGACGCCCTGACCGCCACCCACGACCCTTAGAGCCCCTCCCCGACGCCTCAGCAAACCCCGGCGGCTCCTCCTCCTTCGATTGAATTTTGTGAGTTTTTATTTTTAATTTGTCTATACTTCTTTGTTGTAATTAGTTTTAGAAAGGATTTTAAATCAGTTTTCCTTTAAGTATAGCATTGTTTGAATAGCGAGAGGAGTACGATTTTTCATAGAGGAAAGAAATGATTTTTCATAGTAAAAAGATTGGGTTTTTAATTAACAAAAGACTAGATTTTTATAATATTAAAGTTTATATTTTTAAATTAGTAAAGTTAAGATTTTTTAAATGTAAAGATACGATTTTTATTATGGAAAATATTATATTTTTTTAATATAAAAAGATTATATTTTTAGTTTCATAAGGGCATGATTTTTCCATATGAAAGGATTTAATTTTTTATAAAATAAAAATACGATCTTTGGCTATGTAAAAATATGATCTTTAGTTAAGTAAAAATATAAATTTTAGCAAATAAAGATACGATTTTTATCATCTTGAAAGCAAAGTAAAAATATGATTTTTTTTATTATCTAGAAAGAGAAATAAATTTATGATTTTTATATATTTGAAGTGACGATAAAAATGTGATCTTTATATTGAAAGAGAACTTATAAAAATGGGATTCTTATTTTAAAGTAGCAATATAATTTTTATTCATGAAGGGATGGAATAAAAATGTGATTTTTATTGTGAACATCGTGAAATGGTTGAGTTGGAATGTTGAGCGAATCTGAACCATTCAGAATTAAAGAATGGCGGAGTGGAAACCCGAGGTGAGAACTCCTCACTTTTAATTTGTTTTCTAGTTGAAATATATACTAGGATGCAGACGGTGCTTAGCAGCACCTGACACCCGTCGTCCACAAACCGTGGACGGCTTATTTGTTTGATTGATGTGTTGTGAAAATTGATTGTGTGATTGGAGTCGAAATAAAATATATATTCATGTGTTGAGTAAAAATATGTATTCTTGTGTTGAAATCAAATATATATTCATGTGTTGAAATCAAATATATATTCATGTGTTGAAATAAAAATATATATTCATGTGTTGAAATAAAATAAATATTCATTCACAAATCGAACGATTTGTTTATGTACACCGATTTAACTGATACTGATTGGGACGATAAATTTTACACATCGCCCAACTGCACAAATAAAATCTGTGTTTGATTGTTTGAAACCCCACACGGGTGTTGGGATGAAATTGAGCATACACTAATCCCAATAATTAGTTGTATGTCGATCGATTGATTGACAGGCTGTTATAAGCGTTGAATATTTATATTTGATGCTTATACGGTGTAGAATGCACTCTAGATGATGGTTGATTATTTATCATTGCTATTATATACATGTGTTGTATGGAAACCATGTAATTAACATTATATGGTAATTGATTGGGCCTCATTCCAATTTGGAAAATAAGGAATATTATAAAAGAAAATTCATGTGTTGAATAGAAAGAAAATTCATGTGTTGAATAGAAAGAAAATTCATGTGTTGAATAGAATAATTACATGTGTTGAATAAAATATATATTCATGTATTGAGTAAAAACATATATTCATGTGTTGAAGAAAATATTCATTTGTTGAATAGAATAACGAAGTTATTGAAATATATAAAGCCGTGTTGATTAGATATGCGCCATTTTGACGCGAACGATATATATATCGATTATATTCGTCTTTATAATGATTATAGAAAACGAAGTGATTTCAAAATATAACAATTTGAAAATATTATCATTTGTATATCGATGATGTGGAATATTCAATTTTGATTTGAAATTGAATATGAAGTTGAAATCGTTTTGAAAACGAATTTAAAACGATTTATAAAATACGTTTTAAATGGAAATCGACGAAATATATATAATATTATATATATATATAATGGCCTGAATAGAACGCGTCGTACCGCAGCAGTTCGCGAATTTTGACCATTGACTTCGAATGGATATTACGGGAGATCCGACCGTCGGATTCTCCTAAAACCGGAACCGTTGGGTTCGTATCGAAAAGAGCTTTCTAATGAATATTAGAGATTTGAAATCTAACGGTTGGATTTGGAATTATGTCCAAATCAAATTTGGAAAAAGTCGCTGTAAGTGCAGTTCGATGGCCGTTGACGGAAATCGACTGTACGGGCCGTGATAAAATTATTAAAAATAGTAATAATTTGAGTAAAATCCTAAGAAATGATTTGTGAAGAATTGAGATGAAAAATTCCAAATTTGAAAAGATAAAAATAGATTTTTATCGAAATGAACTAGTTTTGAACTAGAATTATAATCCATTTATTTTTGAAATAAATAAATTGGATTTGAAATGGTTTTAATAGTAACCAGAATTTCCAATAATTGAATTGGAATGGATTTGAATCGAAATTGTCTTTGGAATATTTTGATGTTGGATTTCGTGATTATACAAGTATTGTTATGGAAATTTGAAAGATATATTAATATCGTTATTTCCAATACGATATTTGTTGGTCGTACAATTTGATATTGAATATAAGCCGATATATTTTCTATTCAGACCCTTGTATTTAATATCAAATGGGATTGGGGTTTGTCATGAATGGTGTCTTCATTAACACTGTTCTTAAACCCAGTTGAGAAAAAGATTAAATCATTTTATTTAGATTTAATGAAGTATACCAATTAAATGATGTTTAATTGGAATTGAATTAGAATGTGATTTTGGGTTTATAGTGAACCGTTTTAAATGACATTGGTTCTTTAACCCAGTTAAAGACAGGATGTGGTTTCCCCAGTTAAATAATCATTAAGTAATGATTTTTGGAAATTAAAACTGAATTGGAGTTTTAATGAATCTTTAATTAGATTGAAAAGTGAATTTGATAATTTAAAATTATCAAATTCAGGAAATGATCGAGAATGGAGTATCACCAGTTTTTCTCCAGGCGATAGTTAAATCTTTAATTAGATTTGAACGTGAAATGGTAATTAAATTTACCGATAACACCGTGGTGTTAGATATGAAGTATGACCAGTTTTACTTCATGGGATGAATAGGTTGGGATTGGAAAATAAAATAAATGATTACTTCGGTGTGGTTCGCTAATCCCGACTAGTTTGAATTGATATTCAAAAGAAGATTAAAGAATTTATCTTTGATAAAATTAATGGGAACCTTTCCCAAAGTATAAGAATATTTAAATAAAAGAATGTTCTGAATTGGAATGAGGCGTAAGTTGTGTTTGTGTAACACTTGTTTAATATATACGCGAGTCATTCAGAAAGACCGGGTTTATCCCATTCTGAATAACTGATTCGACGTGGTGTCGAGGATGAAGACGGCGGTCGAAGACCGGAGGTCTTCACATCGTTTGGATAATTACTGATGATCTTGATTGGGTTGTACACCCAAGAGGAGGGAATCAGTTGGTGATCGTCCAAACGTACTTGGAGATCGATGGATATGCGAGGTATAAGGTGCCTCCGGTTTCGTTCAGACCTAGAACGAACTTGTATGAACTGTGTGTCTGACATTGGATATCATTCTGTGTGATTGATGGATATCGGTTGCATGGAGTGGTTTGCCTGTGTGGCATGCTAAGATGCAAATGATCAAGGCTTTTGTTGAAAAGCAAAGTCTTGTGGTTGATGATCAAAGCACCGCCTGTGTGGCATAGCTTTGTGTAACGTTAATTCGCGAGCCTCACACCCCGGTTGTGAACAAGAAACGGGAGAGGACCTCAGGGAGGGCATGCGTTTTCTTCTAGCTATGGTGGTGTCAGTGGCCTACCAGCCCTGACATTTATATTATTTTCACCTGTGTGGTTGTTGTTGTTGCGAGGCGCCTCGGATATATCGGTGACTATGTGGAGCCGATGGAGTCATTTGGCTCATTTACGCCCCCAAAGGGCGGGGAGACGTATTGTCCAGGGTTTAAGTTTAATCCACATCGAGTGGACCGGCCCTGACGCTCCAAGGGACGATGTGTTCCTGAGACATGGGCTAGATTATCTCGAATCGGTTGAGGACGATCTCTTGCCTCAGTTCACAGATGGAAATCCAATTTTCAAATACGTGATTTTGCGGTTTTAATTGTAGAACTATATATGGCGACATAGTGGTATGGGGCATTCATGCTGCCTATGATTGATACATTTATTTTTGAAGTTGTTTTCTTCACTTATAGTAATAATAAAAGATGAAATTTAGCGTATCAAGCATTCTTTGGCTATTATAAGGTAAAACTCTATCCTCCGGCTTGTGTTGCATTGTGTGATGGGACCTAGGTCTTATAATAGCTTCATTGTTCTTTATTTAGCATTGCGCTGTTATTTTATGCACTGGTATTCTTGGGGGGAAACTCGTTCCGTGTTATACGGCGTGGTCCCTTGATTTATCGAACTTTAAAATAAAGAATAATAACTGTTTTAGTTCTCACACCAGTCACATGACTGATCTGAAGTTTATTGTTTTAACCTAAACTCTGGGTGCCCTTATTTTCGACACGGGCAGCTAGTAGTTTTGGTTTTGCAGATTTATATTCACAGTAACCTGGTTTACAGCTGGAACGATATCCGGAAAGCTTTGTATCCGTATATCTCCTTCAGTTGTATTTTGTATTATTTTCCGCTGCTATGTAATGTAATGTAATCTCTGATATTTATCAAATGTATATTATTTGTTTATACTGTATATTCTTGTAATCTGTTGAAATTGTTGTAATTAACAATGAAATGTTCTTCTATTTGTGTTCTGATTCGTCTTGTCCTCAAAGCAATCCGGGCTTTTCTTACCGGGGAAGTTACGGGTCCGTAAACTTTCATAGCGGAATTTCTCCCACTTTGTGAACTCTTTATGATCTGTGTCGTGCTTGTTTTTTGAGGTCGTGCATCTAACATCTACATCATTATCAAGAACGAGTTGTATTTATTGGCGATTTCGAATAAATTTCCATTTTTTTTCTTTTTTAAGGACATATTTTTAGGAGCAACATAAATTCTAGAAAAAGTAATGCATTTTCTTAGAAAAGGCCATTTAACAAGATTCGTTATAACAAAGACGCATGTCTTGTAAACAAAGAGGTGGATTATTTACAAGCATTTTGTGGACGTAATATTTTACGTCCAGCTTATCTTAGTTATGTTGAACGTAAATATTACGTTCATAATTTTGCCTTCAGTTTAAAGCGGTAAAGCGTACATCGAAAACCACTGACGTAATTTGCAATAAGAACACCTTTCGTGGTTGCAAAAATATAAGGAACCATTGTAGGACTCCATTTATCACTACTCATCAAAATCAAAAATATGAGAGCATATAAAATTTGCACTGATCATTTCTCATATATTCCAAGAAAATAACAAAAACCACAATGCTTACAATAAAACCATAAATACGAGCAGCAATAAGTCAAGATACTAACATCCCCGATTACTTTAATACATGCAGCAAAATCAAACAAGTTTTGCTAGCTACAACCGAAAAACCCCCAAAAATTAAACTACAGACCAAACTCTGCAGTTTAAACCACCATCATCATCAACAAAGAGTTAGTTGTGAATTGAAGAGAGAACACCACTGCTACTCTGAGTTGGAATTATAACTTCCCAGCCCGGGCCTTGCAGAGGCAGATCGCAACTAGCTTCAACATCAGCCATCAAGTCACTGCGATCCATCACTCTAACCAAATCAG
Source organism: Allium sativum (assembly GCA_030737875.1). NCBI lineage: Eukaryota > Viridiplantae > Streptophyta > Magnoliopsida > Asparagales > Amaryllidaceae > Allium > Allium sativum. Next base: position 397,067,835 of record CM060910.1, read on the forward strand.
CGTCACTTATATCGGTTTGTGTTAGTTTTTCTTCTGGATTTTCTTCATCTTTGAGCATCGCCAGAAGCTCTGCTTCCTAAATATTTCGAAAACAAAACTACACTAGAATTCAAAGAACAAGACAGTCCGAAACTTACAACAGTAAATTTAAGCTTACATTTAAGGAGTTCTTCGAGCTGTCTTGCAGAAACTTCCCTTCGGTGATAACCACATGTTCTAGTTTCAGCTTTCCAAGTGCTCTCTTGATGATTCGTCCCTAGTTAAAAAACAAGAAAAAGAATGCTCAATGATAAATTCCTATGTAGTTTGCACAGAAAAAAAAAACAGCCGGTACTGGATACCTCAACAGTGTGAGAAGTCGCAAGCCGGTACACATGTACTGGCCGAGTTTGCCCTATCCTGTGACATCTATCCATTGCTTGCAAATCCATTTGAGGATTCTGTATACAGAAATCATAATATGTTTAAAAAAAACAAAGGTGGGAAGCGTTTGTTGACTTCAGTAACATAAATAAATTACCCAGTCGCTATCGTATATAATGCATGTATCAGCAGCAGTAAGATTAATACCCAACCCACCAGCTCGGGTACTAATAAGAAATACACTGACACTGCTGTTCGAGTCATTGAACGCGTTGATCTTAAATGTAAAAATAAAGAAAATCAGGGTCATAAATATTCATATTGTGTGCAGATAAAAACTCATAATCTCAGAATGAAAAATAAAGCATTAGCAAAAGCTTTACTTGTCTTTTCCTTTCAGCCAACTTAACATTCCCATCAAGTCTGCAAGCATCAAGACCCTTCTCTTCAAAGTAGTAATCAAGTATGTTTAGAACTTTGGTCCATTGCGAAAATACTAAAATCTGGATATATATTTTAAAACAAAAATCAATATTATGATATACCAACTGAATATAAAGTGGAAGAAAAACATGCACAGATACTTTGTGTTTCCTAGCAAGTAGCCAAGGCACCAATCTGTCCAGCAACTGGAGCTTGCCACACTGTTCAACTAATTGATTGAGCGGTGGATAAGAATCTGTATAGATAAATGAAATGAGAGCTATAGAAGCAAATTCTACGGATATAGCAGGAAACAACAGATAGGACATCATTAAGGGATATGTTTACATGACCCATCAAACTGAGATTCTAAGAGATCGGGATGGTTGCAGTTTTTTCTAAGTTGAATGAGCAAATTGTTCAGCTTTCCATTCATTTGTCTTGTAGGAGGTATACCATCTTCAAAAACAGCACAAGCTACGTTAGGGCTAACTAAACCAAAACATCCTATAGATCTATGAGTAAAAATACAAGTGACATACGAGTTGAATACTCTTTGAGAAAATAGCTTTCAAGTGTTCTATCGAGTAAACGATTTTGGACGTCCTTTTGATAATCAGTCATATTAACATATAATATAATTTCTTTTTTTCTTGGAAGGTTCTGCTCAACATCTAGCTTTATACGTCGTAAGAGAAATGGACGAAGAATTGAATGTAGCTTTGATACCACCTATAGAAAACATACCATAAAAAAAAGGAAAGTAGCAAAATTAAATACTTAAATTTAAACAGAAAATTACCTGAACATTTCTACTTTCTTCAGAGTCTTCATGATGGGAGTCGCCATTGCATCTCCCGGACAGATCAAACCTGAACAAGATAAGATATTTAAAACTGCTTATCAACATTGTAAGGACAAACTTCAACACATTAACCCGACCACACAGAAATTATAAGGCTAAATCAATTGCTATCTAAACATCTCACAGCGTGGAGCACAAAGAACAATACCTGATTAATATTCAACTAGAGATTATCTTCTGACATTCGGGAAAATATATATACATGTACATACGTAGTGCTTTAGATAAAAACCCTTGTATCTTAGCAACATCAAACTATGTTAATGAAATGTTAAATATATTACTTATGACAAATATTTTTCCACTGATCAAAACTTACCAGGATTCAAACTCAGTATGGGACGAAAAAATGTCTGGTAAAATAAAATGCAGCATTGACCAAAGCTCTGATAAGTTATTTTGCAAAGGTGTCCCAGTCAAAAGAAGCTTATTTTCAATTGGCAACCGTCTCATTTCCCTCAACAAGATGCAATCCTTATTTTTTAATCGATGTCCCTAGAATTGAAGAGATCACAATGGTGTCAGAATACTAAAAAAAAAAACATCAACATATAACAATAGGGTTTGACTTACCTCATCAACAATAACATACTTCCACCTATAGTGAGCTAACGATCGTGCGTCATTTAGTACCACCTCGTAAGAGGTGATTATGATGGGAAAATTAGGGCCAATTGTTTTAGGCATTAACTTCTTTTGCATTTCCCTTCTCTCTTCTTTACTTCCATGGTATATGATTACTTCAATAGTTGGCACAAACCTAGTATAAAATTCAAAAGTTGACACTCTCAAAGCAAGATAACAGCAAAACTCCCAACACTTACTTACACTTAACGCTAAAAAGATACCAAAACCACTAATATCATAATACTGTTCCAAAAGCAACCCAAATGATCTTAGCTTGTGCTGCTGTTCTCACGCTTCACAACTTAATATTTCTTCCCATTTAAATGCATCCCTTTTAATATCTTTTTTAACCTTTACCTATCTCATGGCAAAGAGGTGCTACGAGTTTTATTGCTAATTTAAAAAGCATTACTCCATATGCTCCCTATGGGACCATTGGCAAGAGTTTATTGTTCTAAACAGGGTACAATTAGGGCTGTCAATTTCCTGCATGACCCGAAACCCACACGAAATTAGCAGGTTAACACAACCCGTTTAGTTGACGGGTCATTTTCAAATCAACCCGAATTTGACCCGTTTATAAACGGGTGGATTTAGAGTTGACCCGCTAACCCAATTTTAACCTGGCAAATCGGATTATATGTTGTATATATCATGTACTGTTAGTCTTTTACGTATGCAGTTAGTGTGACTTTTACTTATAACAAATATATATCTTCCATATGCTTAGTCCTTTAAGTATGCAGTATGCTCATATATTCTTATGTGTAGAGAATGATTTTCGGATATGATGATTTATATATGTGTTGTCTGTTGGTGATTTTGTAACTTGCTGTCCGTTGGTGATTTCATAGCTTGCTGCCTGCTGGTGATTATATAATAATGTTGTTTGTCAGTGATTTGATTATTTTGTTGTTTATATTAATGAGCAATATTTGCTAATGGGTCAAACGGCCCGACATGATCCGTTTAGTTAAACGAGGTACAGGGATCGGTTCGGATCAACCCGTTTATATACAGGTCAGGTTAGAATTGAGAAAAAATGATCCGTTTAATAAACAGATTGATCCGACCCGTTTATAAAACAATCCGAACCCGACTTGACCCGACCCGACTTGACCCGATCCGACCCGACCCATTAATAACCCTAGGTACAATGTCCAAGTTGGATAATAATATCCTATTGAGTTCCTAACAGTCATATGCATGCATACACATATGCATGCACATGAACAATACAGAAGTGGACATATCAACGGGTCTTACCTATTGAATTCACTAGCCCAGTTTGACAAAGTAGATAATGGAGCAACAACCATATACGGTCCATCAATGCAATTACTTTTGAGATGTGCAATAAATCCAATAGCCTGAATTGTTTTACCAAGACCCATCTGATCTGCTAGTATGCCGTTAAGTCCATTTTGCCATAACGAAATCATCCATTTCACGCCTTTGAGTTGGTATGCCTTTAACTGTCCCCCGGTCATCGTTGGAACAAGTTTAGCTTGTTCTTTAGCAGTTCTCTCCTCTTCTGTCAAACAGACATCTTCGGGTGCAATAACATCATGAGCACTTGTAAGCATGGCTGTGACTGCTGTCTTTGCATTTCTCTGATTAAAAAACATAGGCTAAGAATTGTCATTAGGTGCTTCAACCAATAAAATAAATGATTTTTACGAGTCTGATTACATAATGTAAAGCAAGCTTAACTTGCATCTATGACTATGCTCCAAAACCTTAAAAGATGTAATTTATACATTGAAGAAATTTATCTTACTTTTGTTGTGTTAATATTCCAAGCTTTAAGTTTATGCTTTGTATAACCAAATCAATGATTGATTGATTGAATGAACTTGAAATAGTAGAAGACGTACGTGATCCACACACAAAAGAGCGAACTCACAACTAATAAGTACTTCGTTCAAAAATCCAACATTTTATATAGGTCTAACATAACATAAATTAAGTTGCTTACGGTGCTGTAGCGGGAAATGCTTTTAGTCGCCTTCCTTTTCCTGCCCTTCTTCACAGTACAAGTATTTTCTTCGTCTTGCTCGTTCCTGACTCTAGAAGCATTCTGTTTGGCCAAGAAAAGAGTCAAAATTAAGACGAGTAAAGAAAATTAAGTCTCTGTTAGAGCTAAAAATAACATCAGAATAAATTTAAAAACCTGCAGATATCAAATAGATTTTCTAGGGTGACACAATTCGCTTAACAATGCATTGATCCTATTATCTTTGGCAATCATAATGCTTCTACAAAATTAGAAGGGTGCAAGCCATAAACAATCACTAGTCGGCATAATGCCAAATTTGTAGTGTCAATGCTGTCAAATATTCTGAACTTATGAGCTTCATGTGAATTACTGTGAAACAAAAGAGTTCTCTACAGTTTACCAAAAAAACTAACTGATTATGATAAAAGCAGTAAATGTACCATAGTGATGTCATCCATTTTTTCAAGCAAAAACTTCGAGTAAAGCTGGGCTTGCGAAAGCAACTCATCCAGTTTATTAGAGTTAGAATCTGGGTCCAAGTTGATCTCGGTCTCTTCTTTAGCATGCTCCTTCGTTAACTTCTCTTCTTCATTAACACTTTCCAGGGAAATACGTGAAGCATCCTCCTCCTTTGTTTCAAGCTTGATAGCAAGAGCTACATTGTTGTTACAGATGGTTTTGTTACAAAGTCCTGAACTGACCAGAGATTCCTGTTTCGTTTCTTCCTTTGAATCATCCTAGTACCATGTTTGGAAACTAATATCAGTAAAGAGTTTTGCAAGCTTTAATATGTTATAATTTTTAATCACTGAATTTCTTTAATATATTGATATTGTTTGATACTGAGCTACAAAACCTAAACCATTTCCAATCAGAATCAAATGCTCAAAGCGCTTCAATGTTTGAATCGTCAATAATTGACTGGTGACACATCATATAAGATGGAAACTCTAGTTCATACCGACTGGGCTACAAAACCTAACCCATTTCTCATCAAAATCACACCGACTGGGTTACAGTTATTGACTGGTGAGACATGATGGAAACTCTAGTTCAAACTGACCAGGCCACAAATTTGGTGGAAAGTTTTAATATATCAATATTGTTCCATACTGAGCTACAAAACCGAACCCATTTCTGACCAAAATCATATGCATAAGGTGCTCCAATGTTTTAAGTAGTTAATTATTGAGCGGTGAGACATAGTATAAGACGGAAATTGTAGTTCAGGTTGACAATTATTTGGTTCCTATTTTGTTCCTTCCTTTAAATCATCCTAGTACCATGTTTGGAAACTAAGATCTGTAAAGAGTGATTGTTCGCTATAATTTGTTATAGTTTCACAAATTCACTGGAAAATTTTAACGTATTAATATGGTTTCATAATGAGCTACAAACCCTAACACATTTCTGATCAAACTGATTGCCACGTTTGGATCGACCAATATAACTACCTTTTAGCTTTTCCGAAAACCAAAATGAATAGGTTTTATCTTTCAAGAAGCTAAAAAGGAAACTTATATAAGTCGGCTTACATAACGATTTACATCAACAGTACAAAACCTAAGCCTCCAGATTCCTTATACAACCAAGATTAATAAAACAAGTAAAGACCCAATCCTTCGCTACAAAAAGGATGAAAATGATAGTGAATTCGATTCAATCCAATTTTAGCTAACTAAAGTTGAGATATGATAAAATAATTGCGGGAAAATTAAAATACCTAACACACACTAGAAGATTAGGGGTAAACTGCGATAAGTTAACAAGGGTTTCATATCAGTAAATTTGCAATCGGCAATCATAAAATCTTTAAATTAACTTACAAAATTTAAAAACCGTAGGTATAAAAGCAAGAACGGAAATCCCGTGAGAAAGAACACAAAGTATATTTCAATACAACAAAAATACTTGAATCTTGATGTCACCTCTTCATTCAAAACTGACTTAGGAGATGCATTAAGAACATGGAGCGCCTCCATTTTGTTCCAGGTTTTGTCTAGAAAAGGAAAAATGGAAGACGAATTATTTCGATAGTTAGGAGAAAATGTTAAATAATCGAGACGAACCTTAACGGTGCAAGAAACAATAAAGTAGAGACGGATGTTTGGGCGGGAAATTTAGGGCCCCTCTGCCGCCAAATTTCGCCCAATAGTTGACCTGTGACATGGGCCTCCGGATGTTGCTCGACACTGCCCCGACCACTGTTTAGTTTTAGTGCTATCACGAAATTTGAGGTTATTTCGACAACGTTATTCTCCAATGGTTACGTTTTTGCAATCCATTTTGTATTAAGCTCTTGCATTAAGCTCCCCATATAGCTTATTGTAAATTTCAATTTATACACGGCAGATTGTTATACATACCGATATATGTATACCCATAGGCGTATGCAAGATTAGGCAACCGCAGATTGTTACACATTCCGATATATGTATACCCATAGGCGTATGCAAGGTTGGGCAAGCTAGAGCTAATGTCCAAGTAGAAAACTTAAAAATCATTTATGGTATGTCATACTTCTACTTATTGGTACTTGTTGAAATTTTAATTGGGTCTTAGTTCAATAAAAACAACTTCAGTCCAAACCATTTTCAAAATATCTTCTCATTCACGCTTGTTACTTTCTGTTTTTTTTTTTTCCCCCTTGGCTCTACATACACAAAGCATGCTGCTACTTTTCTTTCTCGACTTCGGTTTTAATAGTATTCACTAGTAAGTAATTTGTTACTACATACTCACAATTTAGCGTTCTCCTTAATGAAAAATTGTCCTAACTAAAATTTTCCATATACCGAAAAGTTCACCAAAATCAAATATATCAACTTTTGTTTAATATATATTACACATTGCTAAGATTACAAAACTACATTTAATTTAAATAAATATAAATGGAAAACGTGTACCTCTTTCCTAGGATGATTATTTTACATCTTTTTCACCAGCTACATTTCTTACTTTTTTAGATTCCAGTCTATGAGTTTAAAACTGACCGCTATGAATATTGATAGTATCTAAGATTAAATTTGTAACAACTCAAATTTTAAGAATAATCAATTAAGAAATATGAATATTAAAGGTTAATATTATGAAAATAATATGTTACAAGGTAATAAATAGAATTAATGAAAACATTCACAGTAACGTTATAAAAGAATAAATTGAGGAATCAAAGACAAACGTTATAACCATAACGTTAAAAGCTAGTTAATGAATTAATTCTTAAATGTTAACATACGCGTTTAAATTTGAAAAAGTAACACGCAAAATAAAACAATAATTAAGTCAGGTGTTAAGGGAATTTATTGGAATTTAAATAATATGAATGAAGAGGAATGAGTTATGAGTTTAATAGAAAGAGATTAACTGTAAATATAGAAATTATTTTAAAGAATTTTTTTATAGATTTCCAAGTTTGGCTATGAAACCTTTTTCATTGTGTCTATATAATTTTTTTTTTCAATTTTCATATATAACTTGTCAGTATCTGAGCTAGTATGTGGAAGCTATAAAAGAAATAAATCGAACGAATAAAATAAAGAATAAGAAAAGAGAAAAGAAATCATATAGTGTACAGGTTGACCTAGCTTGGGGCGGGTCAACCCGCAAACAAGCCTGGATGCAAATGCGTTCAGGAACATTCAACTTGCGAGATTTTTCTAATTACAATCAACGTGGCCTATTTTGATGTGTTGATTTGAGCATTTGATGGTCCTAAATCTATCATGACGTGGCTGGCTTGGATTAAATCTAAAAATCCAATGGTTTGAAATCCCCAGGCTACAATATTAATAGAACCCTAAACCTAGATATTCACTTACAACACAATCTCATCCATTCTCTAGGTACTCTCTTCTGAGACGAACCTAAACTTAAATTTTTCTAAGTAAAAGGTTTATAGAATAAAATATTAGTAATCTAGGCAGGATCTGCAACAGTCACGGAGAAGAGCTTAGGACCATGGATGAGTATAGTAAATATTTACATTATAAGTAGTTTAAGAGTTTAGGGTTTTAATAGTTTTATCTACAGTTTTACTTGTAGTTTTTCTAGTACTTCTTTTTAATAAGTAATTTACTAAATTTTTTACAGCTCCTTTTTTATTTAAGTTATGTTGTTAGTTTACTGTTTTTCTTACATTTCCTTTTACTTATTTATAATTTTATAAGTTTTCTTTTCAACTTTTTTCCACAGTATCTATTTATATCAATCATTTCAATTCTTCTGCAATTATTTACATTTTTCTCAAAACCGTAACACCTCCTATAATTCATAAGTATTAACAATAAATAAATAATTAAAAATAAGCAATTAAATAATATCGCTGGAAAATGAGATTTTGCAGCTTTAGGAATTTGGCTATGAAATTCTTTTATTTGAATTCGTGGCGAAATTCTACATCGTTTTCATATATAATATGTTGAAAACGGTCAATGTATGAAAAATTTATGAACAAATGAATTTGGACAGTAAACGTAGAAAATATATATAATTAAATGGATAATATATGTATGTGTGTGTGTGTCCAAAATATATTCAAAATAAAGAGGGACAATTCAAATTTTGAATTGAAAATAAGATCAAGGGGACAAAGTATATTGTATAAAAGGAATAAGATTAAGAGATTAAGGAACGTATTAATTAAATTTAACAACTCAACAACACAGCCTTATTGGGTGTTCCAACCCCCAAGGGGTCGACCGCCACCCTTAAGGGGTATCGATCATCGGTCGACTGCTTGCCTGCTGGACGACCCAATAAATCTAGCTGGTTAGGGTTTTTCTTTGAGGATTTATAAAAATAAAAGGCTTGGATTAATTCTAAGTAATCCAACGGTCCATGCTCACACATGCAACTATATATAGCCCCTCATATCACATTATGAAAACCCTAATCATTCTCTATTCCTGCGTCCATGTTGCCTCTCTACCATTGCTAAATTCCAAAGAAAATAAAAGTTAAGGATTTCTTCTAATTCTCCAATCTAAATTCTTATCTCCTTTCTATTCTAATTCATATAGGTTTTTAGAATCAACTTTGGAATTTGGTATAAATATGTATATATAAGATTCTAATACATGTCTCTTGTATGTATGTGTATATATATATATATATTAGGATGATTGTTGGAGCACGTTTGAACGCAAAGAATTAGTGCAGATCTAGATCTACTACTGATTTCTCTCTAATTTGCCTAGACCTATGAGTGGAATATCGTTTACTTAAGGCATATTCATGTTTTTATTAGATTATCATGTTAATAGATATGCCTGGGAGGATTTGGAAATTCGATAACAAAAAACATTAAAAACCCTAAATCCTCTATTTTATATTTGCTTATGAATTGTCATGATTATTTGGGTTTGTGGACTTTTTAATTTTAATATTGGGTTAAAGATGAAAATGGATGTTGCTGATATTGTTTCTATTTTGTGTAATTCGTCGTATTGAACAACTGATTGTAACCTAAAAAGGTTTAAATTTGGGTATTTCATGGTTTGATTAGGTTTAGGTTCTATTTTGAATCCAAACGTATTCATATTTTAAATATTTCAAATGTAAACCTTTTTATGTGCATACCACCAAAAAGAGATGAATTAGATAAAGTAGAAATTATAAACATATATGTATAAATGTATGTAATAATCTATCTTTAATCTAGTATTGAAATCGGTCCAACAAGCATAGGTTGCAAGTTGAAATTGCATGAATGTGTATTTTCCGTTCCCTACTATATGTTATCTTATTATTATGTCATCATGCCTAAGTTGTAGTGGTAAAATGTTTTGCGAACAAATTAAACAATTGTAAACAACTATAAAATCTGTTCGGCTTTCCTAAACAACAAGGATTGTTGTAGAGGGTGTCGAACTCTAGGACCAAAAATATTTTAATTAATAAATCCAATCAAGTTATTCCAGAATTTTGATTGATTGAAAACACAGAAAATAACAGCAATAAAATAAAAAGAGAGATTTATATAATAAGAGAAAGCAATTAGGGGATAATGACATAGATTGGATTCATACTCATCAATAGCCAACAAATAATTATAGATCTAATTCATGATTTTGTCACAAACATGAATCAACGATAATTAGGTTCTTAGAAACAAAATAGGTAAATAACGACAAGCATAGCCTATGCAGGAGCTGAGCTCTTAAACAACCATAGACTATCATGACAGATTCACTAATTAATTTCTAAAACCCTAAACTTAGATCTAAATCTGATAATTGTTAGATCGAACACGAATATACCCTGTGAAGGAGCATAGCTCTTAAACGACACAGAATATGAAGGTTCAAATCTAACCCTTGATTCAAATTCAGATCTATATGTATAAAGTCCCCCCTTATTGGCTATGTGATTCATGTTGAATCATATCTATTAGCGTCATCACCCCCTAATCAAAGGGGATTAGCTAGACATAGCTAAAGAAGAAGAGAAAACGAAACTAAATAACATGAACATAAATAAAATAAAATAACAACTGAGAGAAAAGGGAGAAGAGTTTTATTCCAAGAAGAGAATTACAGAATAAAACTAAGTGTGTCTTTACATGAATAAGATACAAGGTATTTATAGTTGTATTGGTCAAAGCTAAGAGGCTCGTTACACAATGTGGGACAAAATCCCTTTTTTCAAAATAACACATAAACCAAGTAGCTAAGTGTGAACGCATGTGAATGGAAGGCCTTTAAAATGAGCCAATGTGAACGTAGCACGAGTGAGAAGCCTTGCAAATGAGCTGATGTGAATGCGTATGAATAGATTTGCAATTGTAATAGCTTGCGGGCATCAAATGGCATCAATTCCAACTGTTTTGAGCACGAAAAGGAACTCCATAATTCTCTGTGACCAGCTATCATTATGAAAAGGCATTGAATCTTTAAAATATGCGGCAGGTGGTTGATCGACAACATTTCTTCAAGCTTTAATCTAACTCTCAAAATCAACACTCTTCATACACCAATTCTTCAAGCTTTTCAACAATTAAGTGCATTAATCCATTCATCATAAATAATCTAAAAACACAACTATAAATACACAGTATCAATTATTTTAAATATAAAATAAGATAAATAAGCGGATAAAATATACACAATTACGTGTATATCAAATACTCCCACACTTATCTTTTTATTCGTCATCGAATAAACTAAACTAAGATATGTCACACTTTCGTAGGAAACACGATTGCATTTAGCGTATGCAACAAGCCGTTAAACCCCTAGGTGTCCCTAGTAGGACGAGTGTTGTCTCGTGAGGGTTTTCAGCGGATACTACCCACAAAATCCAAAGCGTCTTATGTACGCGGATTAATCAACCAATATATTTAAGGTCTTTCATATTCCAAGGACTTTACCTGACTTCAATAATAACGGTTTAGCCCCAAATTGTCCATCCCATAATTGGTGCAAAAATGAGTAAAAAAATTCAAGTTGAATCGTAATTCCTTGATAACACTGTAATTGTCTTGAAGGTTAAGAGCGTGGTGTCAACCAAAGTTCTACACACTGACAATGTGCACCCAATCATTTATTCTTTTTTTTTTTTTGAATAATTTTGCACCAATATAACTGTAATGTATTGGATGTGAGTTATGCATAGATGAAGGAGAATTTTGTAAGTTCTAAAAATATTATAGATAAGAGAGCAAGTGTATTAGTTGAATTTCAAGCTACAAAGGATAAAGTAATACTAAAGCACATATGGACGTTTTGTTTCCTTTCATCTCCTCAACTACAATCCTTGCTTCAAAGTATGGTATGATGGATGTGGATGGAATGGAAATGGAAGCTTCATAGTCAAGAATGATAAATGACTATTTTATTCTGAGAGACTCTCTCTTTATTGCTTTTTTTTTCTTTTTCCTTTTTTTTTCTTTTTTCTTTTTTTCTTTTTGCATGATGAATGATGAGTGGAGATGGAATGGAAAGATACCGTACATTATTTCATTTTTCATTTGATTCCTCCTCTACTAAGCGAATCATAACCAACACTTCATGAAAGGAAAGTTTTGTGCCCTAGTTACTTTACTTCTATAACCCTAATTCAACACACAAGTCTGGATTGATGTTATATAAAAAACTGGAAGGAATGATAAGCAAAGTTTCGTAAGATAGATAACCCATATAAAATAAAATGTGGTATATGGTTATCTTACCTTTAAACAAGTACGGAGTGGGTAATGTAATATTGGTATAAAAGTGATGTTTTTAACCCTTTGAAAATAAAAGGTTCTTAAGTTTACCAATATAAGAAAAACTTGTTGAAACATGGATGTAAATCAACTAAAACCTGGGTTTGAATAGTGTGGGGTATCGAAGAAGAATGCTACAATGAGTCATTTCTCCTTAATTGGGTTAAGTGGATTTTGGAACTTACGATTTTGAAAATTTGAGTGGAAAAGAAAATATTATGCATGAAAACGAACTCAGAAAATCCAACAAATGTAGGTGCAAAATCATTTTTATTTCATGATTTTATTTTATTTTTGATTATTTTTACTTGCACATTCTAACATGTATAACAAGGGTTGACATGCTTACTCCAGAACACGACTAACGTCTGCACAGTCTCAAGCCAGCAACTTAAAAAGACACATTACGATTCAATGAATAAATAATGTTCATTCCCATCACCCAACAATTCAATTTATCAAACAAGAACAAAGGTTTTATTTATGAATTTAAGTTAATCCTTGTTCAATGAATGACCTACTTCATAAAATTTGATTGTTGATGTAATGTAAATCCCCCCCCCCCCCCACTTGAGTGTGACTGTGTCCCCACAGTCGTTAATCAGACATATCTTAGTGAAAGGTAAAAACAAATAAGAGAATATTTACATATGTACAAAAGAGGTTAGTGCGTCTTACCAAATGTAATGTGGCTCATGGAGGACCATGAGCTCTTCCTCTTGGTAGGGTATTGGTTCCAAGTAAGGTTTAAGGCGTTGACCATTGACCTTATAGGATGATCCATTAGTTTGATTCTCAATTTCTACCGCACCATACGGAAAAACAGTCCGCACAGTGTAAGGTCTTGTCCGTCTAGATTTTAACTTACCTGGAAATAAATGCAATCTTGAGTCATATAACAAAAAAAATTGACCTGGCATGAAAGTTTTACGTAAAATGGATTTATCATGAAAAACTTTCGTTTTGTCCTTGTAAATTCGTTCATTTTCATAGGCATCATTTCGAATTTCATCAAGTTCATTAAGTTGAAGTTTTCTAAGTTCACCTGCTTGCTCTAAGTCAAGATTTAAAGTTTTTATTGCCTATAACGCCCTATGTTCGAGTTCAACTGGCAAGTGACATGGCTTACCAAAAATTAACCGATAAGGGGACATACCTAAGTTTGTTTTGAAAGCGGTGTGGTAAGCCCAAAGAGAGTCGGTTAACTTTTGGGACCAATCTTTATGATTTCGATTCACAGTTTTCTCAAGGATTTGCTTAATCTGCCTATTCGATACTTCAACCTGCCCACAAGTTTGAGGATGGTAAGGAGTGGATAACTTGTGGGTTATCGAATACTTTCTCATGAGAGCTTCAAAAGAACGATTACAGAAGCGTGTTCCATTATCACTGATTATCGTGCGAGGTGTGCCAAACCTGGAGAAGATGTTTTCTTTTAAGAAGCGCACAAAAACTGAAACACCCCACCCTCCATTAAGGTCACTCACAAAGGGACTGCCTTAACTTTGGTGGAGGTTTGTAAGTAAAAGTCACAGATAAACACAAGACATATATAAACACATATATGTAAGCAGTGGAAAACAACAGACTTTTTATTTCATAAAAATACTTGTTCATACAAAACACTTCCATAACTGTCACATAACACTTCCAAAACATTACATCATCATTTCTGTCTTGGTTATTAAATAAAGAAGCATAAAACATAATTAAAACTGCATAAATCCCCATGATTGTGTCCAACAGCCATAGCCAACGCAAGAGAGTCCAAACCGTACATCTACAATCTTGAAGCTTGCAAAGAGTCTGACTAAGCTGAGTTGTTTCCTCCCTGTGGACCTTGGGGGGGGGGGGGGACGGAAGAAAAGAAGACGAAAGAAAATAGGGTCAGACATAAAGCCTGGAAAGTCTAGTGACTCTTCAGTATGTGAATAAGAATAAGGGCATGATAGGTATAAACTGGAAATAGGAAAGTATCATAAACTAAGATAAAGCAGTTTGAATCGAATATACTATCGCACCCCACACTATATCTCTGCACCTACATGCATTAGTTCTGAACTGGCACCCCATGCTGAGGGTAAAGTGATCCCCTTTTTCTAAAGATAGGCTCCTACTTGCATAATCATCTGTGTCTTACGGCCTCCAAAGATTGTAGATACCTATGCTGGTCCCACCATGGGGTGTATCAAGACCCATGGTGGCGGCCCGACACAATTCTAGAATACATAGGTTATACTACTGGTGCCCCTAGTGCCCTGTTTGTCAGCTCTGAAGTGTGTGCACGCCCGCACTCCGTTAGAACCCACACTGTTGCACCCACCGCCGTCGCTTTTGACCGCTTACAATTAGCCCAGTAATCGTGCCCCACCCTGCCTAGTTCTAGGGTACCATGATACCTAATTGGGTTACTCTGAAATGGGTCTCCGTTACTAGGGTTTTCTAGTCAAACATGTTAAGTGGTTAAGTGTCTGTATTAACCTAACCCCACCCATCAATTCTTGTTAACATGTTGAATTTGGTTAAGTGTTTTAGTTAACTTAACCCTACCATCTGTCCTTAGCCTCTTAAAACACCGACCACTCACATTAGACAGATATTGTTATGGTTACTGGATATGTCGGTCGGTTCCGGGCAGGTTTACACCGTAACTCAGTCTAACCTCGGGTCCTTATTGGGCTTAATGCTTAACCACCCACATTGGATAGGTATTGTTGTGACTACTGGACAGCCGGGCGGGTTCGGGCAGGTTTACATCACAACTCAATCCAACCTCGTGTTAAGCACATTCGTATTTTCTAAATTTACATATTTGTCTTTATTACTTGTTATATGTAAATTTGTCAACAATTAAATGTTATGGCCCACTTTCCAAGTTTAACGTTTTTGGTATAAAGATTTATACCATTCAAGTGCCACCAATTTTTGGCATGTGACAAACATGCCAATTCTATTTATGTCAAGTTTTACCAATATTCCCAACGTTACCCCGTCTAAATATTAGGCTAACAATCTTAGCCTAATTTTCGTTCGCATGGTTTTAACATATGATATTAAGCTAAAAACTTAGCCTAACTTTGCGCATACAAAATTGGCATAAGGGAATTCATAAACATGAACATGACATAGGTGTAAACTTGGCATTTTTGGCATAGTCAATATGAACATCATATGTGTGAACTTGGAAAATAGTCAACATGAATGTCATAGGTGTGAACTTGCAACATAGACTAATCAACATACATGTGAATTTACAACATAGCCTAAATCAACTTTCATATATGTGAACTTGCATTTAAATAGGGATCTAACCAAATAGGTGTCACATAAATTAACATATGATTTAGACAACATAAGCCTAAACATGTTTTGGATCTAGGCATAACATCGAACATCACTAGCATATGACAAGAATATGACATTTTCATAAGCATGTATAATTTTATGATAAGGGTGCGAACTAGATCCAATTATATATCTAATTACAACATGGAACATGTATTAAAGCGGATCTTGGCATGGATCCAATTAACTTGCAACTTTCTTACAAACATACTAGCATGTATGTGAACATAATCGTTTAGGCATAAAGGTTCTAACATATATATATATATATATATATATATATACATGACATCTTAATCACATACAACCTATATAATCACATAAACATATAGGTGTCGATTACAACATGAACTATACAACTTGCATGTGATTCTATATGTACAATAGGATCAATATCAATTCAACTATACCACAAACATCACAATACTACAATCATTTCAATACATAGATGTGAATTAACATCGTTGTTACACAATAACACAATTCCATTTCCATATTACATTGAATCAAATCCTAACTTTTATTCACATCGGAAAAATCATTATACTTACAATAAACGACGGTCTTGTTTTCTGATTTCTGAATTCTGAATTTGATTTGCTTTCCTTTGGATAGACTGACGTTGATTTGATTCTTGTTTTACTTTAGTTTGGCTTGTCTCTAAGCTTTCTCTAATTGACGGTCTCTCCTAGTTCCATTCCAGCAGCATGACGGCTCCAGTTCTATATTATTTGTGTGAATTTAGGTTGATATTTGAGTTGTATTTATAGAATTTCAAACTAATTGGAGCCATCGATGAAGCTAGAGTTAATCAAGGCCATCCATCTCCAGAGAAGCCAATCAGAAAGCGACACGCAAACCCTAGTGACACAGCCAAGCCCCAAAAATCGACCAGAAACCCGACCAGGCCATCCAAGGCCAAACCAGGTCGACTGGGCAGGTCGACCCCTAGGTCGACCCCCTGGTCGACCTGGTGCCTAGGCGGGAATTTTCCTGCCCAACCCAGTTTGGTCTGATTTTTGAATTTTGAACTTCGTTTTGAACCGTTTGAATTTTAATTTGAATTCTGAAACTTCCGGAGGTCATAACTCCTTCATACGGAGTCCGATTCCTGCAAACTCGGACTCTATTTCAAGCAGAATTCCGAGATGAACGCAACGGCGTAACCCATTTCCCTTAATTCTTTCATTAAGAATTAATTATACTTAAATTTGTTAGTATACAGTTAAAAGAAAATTTGGGGTGTTACATTCTCCCCTCCTTTTAGGATTTCGTCCTCGAAATCTTCAAGTCTAGAAGAACGTAAGTCCTAACATCCAATCGTCCATCTACTCAACCATCAAACACAGGCGTCCATTGTCCTTAAAAGACTTCTAATGCTTTATGATCATATGCAGAGTGTGTGTACATATCCTTATCTAATGCAAAATCAGGCGGTCTACTGATTCAGTTGACCTCCTTAATGCAAATCATGTAAGTGCCATGAATCCATTATGTATGCAAAAATTTGTCCTTACTCATAATTCTACATGAGTGCGCAACCATTTATACAAATGTAACATCTATATGATGACATATCAAGTTTCAACCACATACAAATATGAATACATATATGCATATGCAGTATGAAGTGACTGAGCCGATCTAAAACCTAGGTTGTGTGTGTATATGCATCCACGAGCAACCACTAGCAACCACTTGCAGCCATCAATCATAACATGTTTCAAATACATGTTTACATCCAAAGGGGTTTCTACCTAAGGACAAAGGATAATATCGAGGAGATATACCTAAAAAGATAGATAAAGCACAACTTAAGGAAAAAGAGAGATCAAGGATATACCCTCAAAAATAAAAGGGTAAGCCGCGCGAATTCTGTCCTCGGTTTCCCAAGTCGCGTCTTCCTCGGCGTCGCTCCACTGAACTTTGACGAGTTTTACTTCGCGGTTGCATAGCTTTTTGATTTCAGTTCCTACGTCCTACGATTCGAGTTGGAACTCTCCTTACAGTTGCTTCGCGTTCTACCTCGGCTTCTTCTAGAATGCTTGGCTCCACCACTTCCGCAGATTCATGTAGACATTTCCGGAGATGAGAAACGTGAAAGATGTTGTGAACTCCAGCCAGCCTTTCGGGCAGCTCTACTCTATAAGCAATCTTACCAATCTTCTCGATGATAGGGAACGATCCTACAAACCTTGGTGCTAGCTTCCCTGCGGATCCAAAGTGAACAATGTTCCTTAAAGGAGATACCTTAAGGAAAACCCTGTCCCCAACCTCAAACTCAAGGTCGGTCCTTCTTTTGTCGGCGTAGGATTTCTATCTGTCTTGGGCTGTCTTCATTCTTCTTCGTATCAAGTCCACTTTCTCTGAAGTCTCTCGAATCATGTCCGGCCCAAGTATAAGTTTGTCAGTAGACTCCCACCAACAAGTTGGTGATCGGCACGGTCTTCCATATAGAGCTTCGAAGGGCACCATACCGATGGTGGCTTGGTAGCTGTTGTTGTAGGCGAATTCGACCAAAGGAAGATGATCCTCCCATGTCCCTCCAAAGTCAAGAACGCAAATCTCAAAAGATCCTCTAAAACTCTATTCACCCTTTCCGTCTGGCCATCGGTTTGGGGGTGATAGGTCGTGCTCAAACATAACTGTGTGCCTACAACTTCTTGCAGACTCCGCCAAAACTCGCTTGTGAAGGTAGGGTCTCGGTCACTAACAATGCTGGAGGGTATCCCATGGAGTCGGACTATTTCCTTGAGATAAAGAGATGCTAGAGATGAGGCAGTCCTTCTACTTTTAACAGGTATAAAGTGGGCGCTTTTAGTAAGCCTATCCACTGTTACGCAAATGCTAGTATTGCCTCTTCTTGACCTAGGCAGTCCATCAATGAAGTCCATTGAAATGCTATCCCACTTCCATTGTGGGACCTCTAAAGGATGAAGCAGTCCTCCAGGCTTCTTCTGTTCCGTCTTGACCTGTTGGCAGGTCATGCACTTAGAAACGAAATCTGCCACGTCCTTCTTCATGCCGCTCCAAAAGAAAGTTCTTTTTATATCCTTGTACATCTTATCTCCGCCAAGGTGTATAGTCATCTTAGAATGATGCGCTTCCTCGAGAACCTTCTTTGTCAACTCCCTTGCTTGTGGGACGCATAGTCTTCCATCTCGCCTCAGCCAACCCTTATCATCGATGGTGTATCTATTGAGGTAACTAGAAGTCTCACCCCTAATAAGTTTATCAATCACATCAATAAGCTGAGGGTCTTCACGTTGTGCAGTCCCTATAGAGTCCAAGAGAGTAGGGCATACTTCGAGAGATGCTAACAAACCCAGTACAAAATTCGAGGAGGGCCTAAAGTTAAAACTGGCTATATACTCCAAGCTTTGCCTTTCCACAAAGAGATGGCTTAAGGTTAGTTTCTTTCTGCTCAACGCGTCTGCTACTACGTTGCCTTTGCCGGGAGTATAGGAAATTTCAAAATCATACAAGGCAAGAAACTCCATCCACCTTTGCTGCCTCAAGTTAAGATCTTTCTGCGAGAAGAGATATTTCAATGATTTATGGTCAGTGTATAATTCGAACTTCTCACCTAGGAGATAATGGCGCCAAGACTTAAGTGCAAAGACGATGGCGGCCAACTCAAGATCGTGGGTTGGGTAGTTCTTTTCATGAACCTTCAATTGTCTTCCACCATGAGCTACTACCCTTCCTTCTTGCATTAGAACAGCGCCTAGTCCCATTCCGCATGCATCTGTGTATATTGTGAACATTTTGCTTGCGTCAGGCAGAGTTAGAACTGGGGCTGTTGTAAGAGCCCTTTTTAGGCGATGGAAAGCAATGTCACAGGCCAAATCCCAAGCAAATGCTAGATTCTTCTTTGTTAGCCTTGTGAGTGGAGCTGAGATTTTCGCGAAATCCCTAATGAACTTTCGGTAAAAACCTGCTAGCCCGAGAAAGCTTCGGACTTCGGTTGCATTTCTTGGTGTCTTCCAATCTTGCACTGCCACCACTTTCGCGGGGTCCACAGCTAACCCCTCTTTGGACACTATATGCTCAAGAAATCTTACTTCTTTTCTCTAAAAGTGGCACTTGGAGAATTTGGCTTTTAGCTGATGAACTCGAAGAGTTTCCATGATCTCCTTCAGATGTTGAGCATGTTCTTCCTCATTCTTTGAGAAGATCAAAATATCATCTACGAAGACCACCACAAACCTATTGAGGAATTCTCTGAACACCCTGCTCATTAGGTCTACGAAATAAGCGGGTGCGTTTGTCAAGCCGAAAGGCATGACAAGCCACTCGAAGAAACCGTCTGGGGTTCTGAACGCCGTTTTATCAATGTTGTCTTCAGCCACTCTGAGCTGATGGAACCCAGTAGCCAGATCAAGTTGGGAGAAAACCGATGCACCTACAAGCTGATCAAACAAATCGTCTATTTTGGGAAGCGGGTGTCTATTCTTCTTAGTCAGCTTGTTTAGCTCCCTATAGCCCACACAAAGACGTAGTGAACCATCTGCTTTGGTGGCGAACACCACTGGAGCACCCCATTCCGAGATACTCCTTCTTGTAAACCCCTTCTTGAGAAGCTCCTTAACTTGCTTACTGAGCTCCTTTCTCTCCTTTAGAGTCATGTGCCTAACAGGCAGAGCCACGGGCTTTGCATTATCAACAAGATATATGCGGAAGTCTATTTCCCGCTTCGGAGGTAAGCCTTTCACCTCTTCAAAGACATCCGGATATTCCCGGATCACTCTAACCGACTGCAAATTCTCAACAGAAGCGTCAAGCGACTCTAGATAACTAAGCATAACAGTATTCAAGGGATTACAAGAAATTTCTAGAGTGTTACCGAAACGAGTCAAGAGCCTAACCACTCTTTTCTTACAATCAAGAATGACACTATTACTGGATAACTAGTCCATGCCTAAGATCAATCCATATCTTGAGAAGCCCAAAACAAAGGCACTACATCTAAATTCAGCACTTAGAATAGAGATTTTCAAATCCAAGCAAACCATCGACAAATAAGCTGAGCCCCTAATTGGATTTGAGACAACCAAGGGATCTTCTACCATACTAGTGTCTAGGTGCAGAGATTCTACTAAAGCAGATGAAATAAAGGAGTGTGATGCACCAGAATCAAAGAGTGTGCGAACTCGGTGATCATAAAGATAGACTAAGCTTTCTACAGAAATATTTCTACCTCGTTCCCATGGAGGTGCCACCAGTGCATGAACTTGACCTCCTGAAGTGGATCCAGCCCTCTGTCCCTGCCCCCGCTTCTTTGGGCAGTCCTTTGCCAAGTGCCCAGTCTCTCCGCAATGGAAACAACCACCACTCATCTTCGCCTTCTTCTTTCTGCAGTCTTTCACTATATGCCCAACAATGCCACAGAAGTTGCACTTTCTATTTTCACGGGTTTTGTTGTTCTTCCCTCCTTTCTTGAAGTCTGTTTTCTTAGCCTGTAAACCTTCCTTCTTTTCTTCCACCTTAGTCTCTTTCTTGCCCTTGTCTTCCTCGTGTAGCAATGCCATGTCCACTAAGCTTTCGTAAGTCGCTTCCGTGGATACATGGGTCATAGCAAGGCTGTGTAGAGGCTCATTCAGACCTTTGACGAAGCGAAGAGCCTTCTTGTGTTGAGTGTTTACTAAGTCCAGCCCAAATCTGGCCAGATGATTAACCTGATTAACGTACTCCCTGATTGTCATACTTCCCTATTTCAGAGTTAGGAACTTCTCCATTTGCAGGCTCCTTTCAGCTTGGGAGAGGAATTTCATCTCAAATCTTATCCTGAAATCTTCCCATGTTTCCACTGGCCTCTCAGCATTGGTGATCTCCCACCAATAGGAAGCTTCATCTTTAAGCAACCACACTGCTAGCTGTATCTTTTGCCTGTCGTCAACTTCGAAGATGACAAACAGATCCTCGGTCTCCTTTAGCCAGTTTCTTGCTAGTACAAAGGATTTTGTTCCATAAAAGTCCTTTCCACCCATAGCCTTGAAGTCTCTACATGTATTTGCAAAAGCATTTCCACGAGGAGGAGGCGGAGGAGGAGGAGGAGGAACCGCAACCACTGGAGGGGGAATGTCTGCTGGGCCCGCGCCATTGGCCCTAGCTTCCAGGTACCTCCTAAACCAGCCGGGTACCAGTACTCCTTCTGGAAGGTTAAGGTCTCCAGACATGCTGAAATAAAAAGTAAAGGTTCAAAACGAAGGATAGAGAAATAGTGCATATTGCTTTTGGGGGATTATGCCTTTTAAAATATCAAAATTTTCTTGAAAATGCTTCTTTAAACTTCTCTTTTGAAAATAGTTTCAAAAACTTTTATCTTATTTGGTAAACCTATGCTCTCATACCAAGTGAAACACCCCACCCTCCATTAAGGTCACTCACAAAGGGACTGCCTTAACTTTGGTGGAGGTTTGTAAGTAAAAGTCACAGATAAACACAAGACATATATAAACACATATATGTAAGCAGTGGAAAACAACAGACTTTTTATTTCATAAAAATACTTGTTCATACAAAACACTTCCATAACTGTCACATAACACTTCCAAAACATTACATCATCATTTCTGTCTTGGTTATTAAATAAAGAAGCATAAAACATAATTAAAACTGCATAAATTCCCACAATTGTGTCCAACAGCCATAGCCAACGCAAGAGAGTCGAAACCGTACATCTACAATCTTGAAGCTTGCAAAGAGTCTGACTAAGCTGAGTTGTTTCCTCCCTGTGGACCTTGGCGGGGGGGGGGGGGGGGACGGAAGAAAAGAAGACGAAAGAAAATAGGGTCAGACATAAAGCCTGGAAAGTCTAGTGACTCTTCAGTATGTGAATAAGAATAAGGGCATGATAGGTATAAACTGGAAATAGGAAAGTATCATAAACTAAGATAAAGCAGTTTGAATCGAATATACTATCGCACCCCACACTATATCTCTGCACCTACATGCATTAGTTCTGAACTGGCACCCCATGCTGAGGGTAAAGTGATCCCCTTTTTCTAAAGATAGGCTCCTACTTGCATAATCATCTGTGTCTTACGGCCTCCAAAGATTGTAGATACCTATGCTGGTCCCACCATGGGGTGTATCAAGACCCATGGTGGCGGCCCGACACAATTCTAGAATACATAGGTTATACTACTGGTGCCCCTAGTGCCCTGTTTGTCTGCTCTGAAGTGTGTGCACACCCGCACTCCGTTAGAACCCACACTGTTGCACCCACCGCCGTCGCTTTTGATCGCTTACAATCAGCCCAGTAATCGTGCCCCACCCTGCCTAGTTCCAGGGTACCATGATACCTAATTGGGTTACTGCTGAAATGGGTCCCCGTTACTAGGGTTTTCTAGTCAAACATGTTAAGTGGTTAAGTGTCTGTATTAACCTAACCCCACCCATCAATTCTTGTTAACATGTTGAATTTGGTTAAGTGTTTTAGTTAACTTAACCCTACCATCTGTCCTTAGCCTCTTAAAACACCGACCACTCACATTAGACAGATATTGTTATGGTTACTGGATGTGCCGGTCGGTTCCGGGCAGGTTTACACCGTAACTCAGTCTAACCTCGGGTCCTTATTGGGCTTAATGCTTAACCACCCACATTGGATAGGTATTGTTGTGACTACTGGACAATCGGGCGGGTCCGGGCAAGTTTACATCACAACTCAATCCAACCTCGTGTTAAGCACATTCGTATTTTCTAAATTTACATATTTGTCTTCATTACTTGTTATATGTAAATTTGTCAACAATTAAATGTTATGGCCCACTTTCCAAGTTTAACGTTTTTGGTATAAAGATTTATACCATTCAAGTGCCACCAATTTTTGGCATGTGACAAACATGCCAATTCTATTTATGTCAAGTTTTACCAATATTCCCAACGTTACCCCGTCTAAATATTAGGCTAACAATCTTAGCCTAATTTTCATTCGCATGGTTTTAGCATATGATATTAGGCTAAAAACTTAGCCTAACTTAGTGCATACAAAATTGGCATAAGGGAATTCATAAACATGAACATGACATAGGTGTAAACTTGGCATTTTTGGCATAGGCAATATGAACATCATAGGTGTGAACTTGGAAAATAGTCAACATGAATGTCATAGGTGTGAACTTGCAACATAGACTAATCAACATACATGTGAATTTACAACATAGCCTAAATCAACTTTCATATATGTGAACTTGCATTTAAATAGGGATCTAACCAAATAGGTGTCACATAAATTAACATATGATTTAGACAACATAAGCCTAAACATGTTTTGTATCTAGGCATAACATCGAACATCACTAGCATATGACAGGAATATGACATTTTCATAAGCATGTATAATTTTATGACAAGGGTGCGAACTAGATCCAATTATATATCTAATTACAACATGGAACATGTATTAAAGCGGATCTTGGCATGGATCCAATTAACTTGCAACTTTCTTACAAACATACTAGCATGTATGTGAACATAATCGTTTAGGCATAAAGGTTCTAACATATATATATACATGACATCTTAATCACATACAACCTAAATAATCACATAAACATATAGGTGTCGATTACAACATGAACTATACAACTTGCATGTGATTCTATATGTACAATAGGATTAATATCAATTCAACTATACCACAAACATCACAATACTACAATCATTTCAATACATAGATGTGAATTAACATCGTTGTTACACAATAACACAATTCCATTTCCATTTTACATCGAATCAAATCCTAACTTTTATTCACATCGGAAAAATCACTATACTTACAATAAACGACGGTCTTGTTTTCTGATTTCTGAATTCTGAATTTGATATGCTTTCCTTTGGGTAGACTAACATTGATTTGATTCTTGTTTTACTTTAGTTTGGCTTGTCTCTAAGCTTTCTGTAATTGACGGTCTCTCCTAGTTCCATTCCAGCAGCATGACGGCTCCAGTTCTATATTATTTGTGTGAATTTAGGTTGATATTTGAGTTGTATTTATAGAATTTCAAACTAATTGGAGCCGTCGATGAAGCTAGAGTTAATCAAGGCCATTCATCTCCAGAGAAGCCAATCAGAAAGCGACACGCAAGCCCTAGTGACACAGCCAAGCCCCAAAAATCAACAAGAAACCCGACAAGGCCAGCCAGGGCCAAACCAGGTCGATTGGGCAGGTCGACCCTATGGTCGACCTGGTCACCCAGGTCGACCCCAAGGTCGACCCCCTGGTCGACCTGGTGCCTGGGCGGGAATTTTCCCGCCCAGCCCAGTTTGGTCTGATTTTTGAATTTTGAACTTCGTTTTGAACCGTTTGAATTTTAATTTGAATTCTGAAACTTCCGGAGGTCATAACTCCTTCATACGAAGTCCGATTCCCGCAAACTCGGACTCTATTTTAAGCAGAATTCCGAGATGAACGCAATGGTGTAACCCGTTTCCCTTAATTCTTTAATTAAGAATTAATTATACTTAAATTTGTTATTATACAGTTAACATAAAATTTGGGGTGTTACAACAACCTTTTTATCGTTTGTTTTGCATGGAATAACTTCGACCCATTTAGAAACATAATCGACAGCTAAGAGGATGTAAATGTTCCCAAAAGAATTAGGGTAGGGTCCCATGAAGTCTATACCCCAAACATCAAAAACTTCGACTTCTTGAATTGGATTTAGGGGCATCATATTCCGTTTAGAAATTTTCCCTAAGAATTAACATCGATCACAAGTTTTGCAGAATTTGTAAGCGTCTTTGAAAAGGTTGGACCAGTAGAAACCCGACTGGAGAACCTTTTCGGCTGTCTTTTTGGGACCGAAGTGACCACCACAGGCTTGGTCATGACAGAAAGAGAGGACATTGCGAGTTTCGGTGTCGGGAACACACCTTCGAATGATTTGATCTGGACAGTATTTGAAAAGACAGGGGTCGTCCCAATAAAAATATTTCACTTGGGAAAATAATTTGTGTTTATCCTGCTTAGACCAAAAAGAAGGGGTCTGCTTGGTGACTAAGTAGTTGACAACGTCAGCGAACCAAGGATCAGTGGATAGAGAAAATAGCTGTTCATCAGGGAAATTCTCGTTGATCGGAAGAGAAGAAGACGGGGCATTTGGAAGACAAGACAAGTGGTCCGCAATAACGTTGTCAGATCCTTTTTTATCCTTAATGGCAAATTCTTGAAGTAAAAGGATCCAACAAATGAGACGAGCCTTAGCATCCTTTTTAGAGAAAAGGTACCTAAGTGCGGAATGATCAATATGAACAGTGATGTGTGAGCCAACTAGATAAAGTCTGAATTTTTCTAAAGCATAAACGACTGCCAAGAGTTCCTTTTCAGTGGTTGTATAGTTGATTTGAGCGTCGTTCAGAGTCTTACTCGCATAGTAAATGAGGTGAAGAATCTTATCGATACATTGTCCTAGGACAGCGCCAACAGCGAAGTTCGAGGTATCACACATGATTTCAAAAGGCAGCTTCCAATTAGGAGAGCAGATGATAGGAGCAGAGACAAGTTCATTTTTGAGATGCTCAAAAGATGTGATGCAATCAGAATTGAAGTCGAAAGGAACATCCTTACCAAGAAGGTTAGTTAAAGGTCGAGTGATTTTGCTGAAATTCTTTATAAAGCGACGGTAAAAGCCAACATGACCTAAAAAGGATCGGATGTCCTTAACGGATTTAGGAATGGGAAGATTAGAAATAACTTTGATTTTGGCTTTGTCTACTTCAATTTCTTTATTAGAGATGACATGTCCTAAAACAATGCCATGTTTGACCATGAAGTGACACTTTTCCCAATTAAGCGTTAAGTGTTTATCTTTGCAACGATTAAGGACAAGATCAAGATGATGTAAACACTCAGTGTATGAGTCCCTAAAGATGGAAAAGTCATCCATGAAAACTTCCAAAAATCGCTCGATCATATCAGAAAAAATGCTAATCATGCACCTCTGGAAGGTTGCAGGTGCATTACAGAGACCAAAAGGCATACGACGGTATGCAAATGTACCGAAGGGACAAGTGAAAGTGGTCTTCTCTTGGTCCTCAAGAGCGATAGGGATTTGATTGTTGCCCGAGTACCCGTCAAGGAAACAATAGTACTCGTGACCGGCTAGTCGTTCTAACATTTGATCGATAAATGGCAGAGGGAAATGATCCTTATGTGTTGCAGCATTAAGTTTCCTATAGTCAATGCGAACATGCCAACCAGTCTGGGTAGGGGTTGGGATAAGCTCGTTAGCTTCATTTTGGATCACGGTTATCCCTAATTTCTTAGGTATGACATGAATCGGACTAACCCATTGACTATCAGAAATCGGGTAAATGATTCCATTGTCAAGACATTTAAGGATTTAAGCACGAACTGCTTCTTTCATGATGGGGTTTAGTCGACGCTGGGGATCACGAGTGGGTTTGGCATCATCTATAAGGTGGATTCGATGTTGGACTATCGAAGGACTAATCCCCTTAATATCACCCATGGACCAACCAATTGCTTCCTTATTTTTCTTAAGGATGGGAAGGAGCAATTGTTCCTACTCTAAAGTAAGGTCAGAAGCGATAATGACAGGAAAAGTTTCATTGTCTCCTAAGTAAGCGTACTTAAGATGACTGGGCAGCACTTTGAGTTCATATTTTGGGGATGACTCAACTGAAGAAACTGGTTGATGGACATACTCAATTGTGAGCGGCACTACAGGAATCGAATCAGAGACATTTTCAGAAATATCTTGAAACAAGGTTTGGTAATTTGATTCAATTTCGTTATTCAGATGGTCGACTCGGGTTCATTGTCGTGGACTAAATAAATTTCAAAAAACTGATCCACGTAAGAGTTAGGAGAGTTTTCGGGTTTAAAGATGTTTAGCTCAACAGTCATGTTACCGAAAGAAAGTTTCATAGACCCATTTCTGTAGTTGATAAGCGCATTAGAGGTTGCTAAGAAGGGTCGTCCTAGAATCAAAGGGATCTGGTTTGCAGGATTGCTTACTTGTTGGGTTTCTAGGACAATGAAATCAACTGGAAAGATGAATTTGCCTATTTTGATCAATACATCCTTAATTTCGCCCACAGGTTTCTTAATTGAACAGTCAGCAAGCTGAAGGTTAACCTTGGTGGGTTTCAGTTCTCCTAGCCCTAATTGGCGATAGACGGAATATGGAAGCAAGTTAACAATTGCACCTAAGTCTAACAGGCATCTATCAATTTTCTTGTCCCCAATAGTGCATGATATTGTGGGGCAGCCAGGATCTTTGTATTTCACTGGCATTGATTGGGACAAGACTTCGCTTAGAGTTGCCGCCAGAAACACTTTCTTAGGTACATGTGTATGACGTTTCTGAGTGCACAAATCTTTTAGAAATTTAGCGTATTGTGGAACTTGCTGTTTAATATCTAAAAGAGGAATGTTCACTTTAACTTGCTTAAATATTTCAAGGATCTTTTCTAGCTGATCCGTCTTTTTTCTAGGTCGGAGTCTGTGAGGGAATGGAGCAGACAACTCAGCAGGTTTGGCTACTTGAGTTTGAGGATTGTCCTTATCAGAATTTGGCTCAATGTTTTGATCTGAGTTGGTTGAATTTTCGATAGGGTTTGGAAGATCGTCCGGTAAATCATTTGGGTTGCCCACATGGTTGTCAATCTTTTTGCCGGATCTAAGAGTCGTGACCGCATTCAAGTGACTAATGTTTGAATCTTGAATGATGTGAATTTGGTTGGGGTTTGAATTTTGTCCTCTAGGGTTTTGAATGGGTTGACTTGGAAACGTACCCTTTTCCCTTTCACTTAATCTAGCGTTAAGTTAAGACATTTGTTTTTAAAGTTCACTCATTTGTTGATTCATGTTTTGCATATATGATTGCAAGGAGTTGTCTAACTTGTTTTGATTTTCAACACTTTGCTTAGTCATTTGCGCTAATAGGTTGCTCACCTCAGATAAATTCCCCTCAATCGTAGAAAGGCGTTTTTCATATTGGGGTGCAACCGTTTGATTGTGGAAAGGCGCCTGGTTCGAAGTGTACTGATTTTGCCTAAGAGGAGGGTTCACAGCATTGTTCAGAAATGCTCGATTCGAAGGTCTGTTCATCAGAGAGTTATTCGGACCATAAGAAAGATTTGGGTGGTTGTTGGGTCGGTTGAAAGCGTTTACTTGCTCAAGGGACTGGGGACAGTCATCAGCCATATGACCAGGGTTAAGACATATGTGACACATGGATTGGGAAACGTTATTAGACTGAGTGTGTGTTCTAACAACGTTTAGGATGGCACCAACAAGAGTATTAGAAGAAGAAGAGGATTCGACAGATTTACTACTGGATCGCGAATAGAGAGATTTTTCACTAGTTCGTTCCCATTGTTTCGATTTTTCTGCTAACTCGTCCAGAAATTCCCAAGCTTCTACATCAGTCTGTTTTAGAAAATTGCCCTGACACATGGATTCTAACATTTGTCTAGAACTATTGTCGAGTCCATCGTATACAGTTTGACATAACGACCATGTTTCATAACTATGATGGGGAAAACTTAACATCAGTTCTTTAAATCTTTCGAAGTATGCCAAAAAGATTCACCCCCTTTTTGGTGGAAATTGGTGATTTCATTTCTGAATCTAGCTGTTTTTTCTGGGGGGTAGAACTTTTTAAGGAAAACTGCTGTAAATTCATCCCATTTTTTAATCGAATTTGGGGGCAACCTGCGAAACCATTTTTTTACGGAGTCAGTTAGTGCGAATGGAATCAAATGAAGTTTAATACCATCCTCACATAACTGTTGTAATTTAAAGGTTGCACAAGCATATTCAAATTTCGTTAAGAAACTATATGGTTCATCATAAGAAAAATTTCCAAATTTAGGAAGGATGTTTATCTGACTTGATCGGATTTCAAAGTGATTACCCACAGGATTGGGTAACTGAATGCAAGAAGGGACAGAAACTCTATCGGGACGAATTCTATCCATCAGGGTACGAGGTGCAAGCTCGTTACCCATTTCTAAGGGTTGTTCGGGAAAATTGGTTTTTGAAGAAGGGGAAGGTGGTCTGATTCGAACTAAACGATTAGATTCTTGGTCACGGGACCAAGTTTGCATGCACCAGAAAGAAGAAGAGAATTCATCAAAGAAATTTAGACAATGGAGGAGTTCGGAAAGAGGTGAGAAGGAAAAAAATTAAAATTGGGAGTTTTTGGAAAAGTACGACCTAGAGAACTAGCGAGGTTTAAAGAAAGAAAAAAATAATTATTTGTTTTTGTTTTCCAAATTTTTATTTGTTTTTGAGGAATTTTGAATTTTTTTTATACATAAAACAATCACACACAGAAATTGGCTACAATGAAATTTTCTGTCCTTAATGGCTCCTAACCCAAAATTATATAGTGACACATTTGATTACTTAGATCAAAAGATTTCTCAGCCAGTTAACGGACAGGACTTATCGGTGCACTAGGAATCACCCTAACAATGCATCCGAAGGTTTAAGTACCTTCAGAGTAACAGCCGATATAATATTTACGAATCACCGTAATATTTATAGACAGTTATTTCTCTGCCGTAGTCTAGACACCAAGAAATAATTTGTTCCAAATAAATCAACTATCAAAATACAATTAAGCCCTAGATGAGTCCACGATTCCCTTAAGTCCAACATCTAACCGTTGTTATTAGTCAGATTCTACGATGAAATGCAATTTGTGGGCTAAGGAAAGGGTGATAAAATCCCTCACCTTATGTGAATTGGGGTTTTGCCCTTAACAGAATGAGTAAAGATGCAGAAATGATAATCACAGAAAAAAGATTTTACAAGCAAGCCGCTGCCCCTGCAAAAATATTTTTACAAGCAATGTCTATATTTATTTTATTTGCAGCAGCAGTCCCTGTAGAGTTTAGAAAAAAATCTCACTTGGATCGGCAGTCCGTCCAGTGCAATTGGGTAGCGTTAGCGCGTTCACACTCCACTTGGTGTGCAACCGCTCCAACAATTTCTGAATTTCTTGTTCGTTTGCTCGAACCTGTTCTTTTATTTCTTTGGCCCTTGTTTTTTTTCGAAAAGAAATAAAACAAACAAAAGAAGAGAAACTAAATTGAAATTAAAAGAAGAAAAGCTAAGGAAAGGGTGATTCAAAGAAATTTTTGTTTTTGTTTTTTTTTGTTTTTTTTAAAGGCTAAATAAATAACACAAACTAACTCAACTAAAAAGAAGAAAGAAAAAAATAAAAATAAAATAACTAAACTAAACAAAAAAACCAAAAGAATAAAACAAAACAAAGGAAGACTCGGTAGGATTACTCTAACAAATACACTAGTGCACTCCACAATCAGGTCACGTGCTCACAACAAAAGGAAGGGCAACTCCATTATGCTGTTCGAACTTTAAAAAAAAATTTCACTCCCCCTGCATTATTTCTCAAAAAAACAAAATCGAAATCAAATTGCTCAAAACCCGTGAATTGTGTTTCACATTCAAAGTCCAAACCCCTTTTACCTTAATACACAAAGACTTAGCACTAGCAACACCTTTCCTTAGCCACAAAATTCTAACCCAAAAGAGATAATCGGAAACAGAGATTCAAAAGCTCACGCCCCTCTCCTCTCTGATTTTCTTTTCGAATTGATAAAATAAAATAAAAAATTGCAAATTCAAGCCTTGATTCGGGGATAGCCGATCTGGGAGGAAGGCGGTTTTGGATGGACTTGCCGTGAGGAAAAGGCGGTTTCTGGTAGGATTTTCGGTGCTGGCAGATGCTGAGTTTGTGGTAGGCTGATGACTTGGGTTCTGGAAATTCGGTGGTTGCGGATTTGTGTTGAACAGCAGGGAGTAGATGTGGGTTCGAATCGGTCTTTGGCAGGAGTGTGGTGGAATGATTGGAATCTGGTGGGTTCCTGGAGTCGGTTATGGCAAATAGAAGAGGGGATTTTTGGGTAAGTAGATGTTGTGAACTATGGTAGAGGTGATGAGGATTTGGCAGAGGTGATGCGTGAGTGGCAAGGGGATCTTGCGGTTTTGGTCTTATGGTTGATATATAGCGGTAGATGTGGTGGTTAGTGTAGCGTCAGGAGGTGATAAATGGCACTGTGATGTATGGGTAGTGATTGATGGGAGTTGTTGACGGTTGGATGATGTGGTAGATTGGATTTGCTGAGGAGCAGGTGGTTGCGTATGGAGTTTCTGTGGTTCAAGCATGAAAGGTGAGGATGTATGGAGCTTGAAGTGGTCTGGTTGTTATGGAGTGGGGATGGAATTGTGAGTGGGTGCTGATTGTTGAAAGAAGTGTTGTGTGGATTGTTGACTGTTGTGTGGTGATATGATAAAGTCAATGGGAAATTGGCCTTGAATTGGTAGTGAGTTGGATGTAGGGGATCTGATGGTGGTTGGAAAGGGACTGTGAATGGTTATTTGATTGGAGTTTTTGTATGAGGAAAGGGTGTTGGCAAAAGTTGTTCGTCAAGAGAAATTTATGATGGTGGTGGGTCTGCGATTAGGAGGAGAGAAATGAAGGGTTTGCAGTGGTTGTTTTTGGGTAAAGGAAGGATTTGTGATGGGGAGGGAGATGGTGAAGGGTATGTAAAGAGAAAAATAACACAAGGCAAGAAAAAGGGAGGAAATAAAAATTGGCAGAAGGATTTTTTTTCCAGAAAATATAAAAAAGAGGAAAGAAATTGTACAGGGAAAGAAATTGAAATTGGCAATGAAAGAGGAAAGAAATCAAACACAAAATTGCAACTTTTTTTTCTCTCTTAATTAGAAGATCCCAGTATCAATCAGCAATACCAAATCAAAGCTAATCAAGAGATTTTATATATATATATATATATATATATATATATAATTAAAAATAAAACTAACAAATTTTCTTTTATGAAGGAAAACTAAAAAGAAAGAAAAATATAACCCGAAGGATTATTAATAAAAATTATTTTGGTCCCCGGCAACGGCGCCATAATTTGTTTTGCGAACAAATTAAACAATTGTAAACAACTGTAAAATTCGTTCGGCTTTCCTAAACAACAAGGATTGCTGTAGAGGGTGTCGAACTCTGGGACCAAAAATATTTTAATTAATAAATCCAATCAAGTTATTCCAGGATTTTGATTGATTGAAAACACAGAAAATAACAGCAATAAAATAAAAAGAGAGATTTATATAATAAGAGAAAGCAATTAGGGGATACTGACATAGATTGGATTCATACTCATCAATATCCAACAAATAATTATAGATCTAATTCATGATTCTGTCACAAACATGAATCAACGATAATTAGGTTCTTAGAAATAAAATAAGTAAATAACGACAAGCATAGCCTATGAAGGAGCTGAGCTCTTAAACAACCATAGACTATCAGGACAGATTCACTAATTAATTTCTAAAACCCTAAACTTAGATTTAAATATGATAATTGTTAGATTGAACACGAATATACCCTGTGAAGGAGCATAGCTCTTAAACGACACAGAATATGAAGGTTCAGATCAAACGCTTGATTCAAATTCAGATCTACATGTATAAAGTCCCCCTTTATTGGCTATGTGATTCATGTTGAATCATATCTATTAGCGTCATCACCCCCTAATCAAAGGGGATTAGCTAGACATAGCTAAAGAAGAAGAGAAAAAGAAACTAAATAACATGAACATAAATAAAATAAAATAACAACTGAGAGAAAAGGGAGAAGAGTTTTATTCCAAGAAGAGAATTACAGAATAAAACTAAGTGTGTCTTTACATGAATAAGATACAAGGTATTTATAGTTGTATTGGCCAAAGCTAAGAGGATCATTACACAATGTGGGACAAAATCCCTTTTTTCAAAATAACACATAAACCAAGTAGCTAACTGTGAACGCATGTGAATGGAAGGCCTTTCAAATGAGCCAATGTGAACGCAGCATGAGTGAGATGCCTTGCAAATGAGCTAATGTGAACGCGTATGAATAGATTTGCAATTGCAATAGCTTGCGGGCATCAAATGGCATCAATTCCAACTGTTTTGAGCACGAATAGGAACTCCATAATTCTCTATGACCAGCTATCATTATGAAAAGCATTGAATCTTTAAAATATGTGGCAGAAGGTGGTTGATCAACAACATTTCTTCAAGCTTTAATCTAACTCTCAAAATCAACACTCTTCATACACCAATTCTTCAAGCTTTTCAACAATTCATTGCATTAATCCATTCATCATAAATAATTTAAAAACACAACTATAAATACACAGTATCAATTATTTTAAATATAAAATAAGATAAATAAGCGGATAAAATATACACAATTACGTGTATATCATAAAAGTATGGAAAATTTAACTTGTATACCTTGATTTGGACAAATTGACAATTGCCACATCGTTGGAACATTTCCTCGTTTATACGAATATTCACGTTATTTAGGCGATATAACTATTTTACTTATATAAACCTAATTAACGTTGTATTAACGTAATAAATGCAATTAGGTTAGAATTTGAGATGTCCCCTTAATAAATATATATTTGATTGCTTATGTGTGTGTGTATAGAATGGCTTTATATATATTAATAGTGACACATAGACACGAGGTTAGTTGTCATTGTGGTAAAAGTCTGCCCGGAACCGACCGACAAATCCAGCAACCACAAGTAGGCCCAATTAATGTGAGATGTCTAGGTGCCATGGGACATTCAAAAACTTAGTACACTAGACACGAGGTTAAACCAACCTGTTGTAGAAGCCTGGCCGGAACCGACCGGCATATCCAACATCTATAGGTATACAATTTATTGTGAGAGGTTTAGTGTGTGTGTGTATAACCACACACACACACATATATATATAAGTCTATTGCATGTGAAAATAGGCAGGTTTACTACACCTTGAGAAGGTCTTAAGTGGTTGACTATCTTTTTATCTAGTTTGGATCATAAGTGGTTAGGACTAGGATCCCTCTGAAGGTTTACTCCTTGAAGAGGAACCCAAGTCATAGGACCCACCCTTGTTAGATTTAAAGTAAGTCATTGGGTCCTCCTTCTCTAAAAATGGTTAGGCATAAAACGGTAACGGAGTAGGATAGTTCACGGGGATGTCCACTTCCTCTAGAAGCTTGTATGGGCTCAATTGGGGACAAACTTTGTATTTAAAGATATGTGGCCAATGCATGCTACCAACTATCTAAGGGCAGTATTAAGCGACATAGGCGTCCTACCGTAATATTAGTTAAGTAGTAACGTTCGCAATACTACTTCTCATATTACAAGTGAGGGTATAGATCTAAGAACATTACCGTTTTAGGACGGGGTCGTAAGATGCTAAGGGTCCGCCTCAGGGTTATAAGAGATCGTAAGAATACACCTTTAATAGGGCCATATGTGACCAATGATGCCTACCTCGTTGGGTATTTACCCTAAAAATACTAATGGGAGATTGACTTGGATATCCACCCCATTGTTTAGATACTTGGTGTTTGTGTGAATCATGTGTGTTGCGTAGACATACCTTGACATATGTAACCTGCTAAAAATATAGGGTATGGACATTAAGTAACACCATATTTCAATCACACAGAACTTTATGTTCTGACCCCTCTCCTTAACACATCCAACAAGTCAGTGGATGGGGTAAAAGCCATGGTCGAAGTCATGATTGAAGTTGATGAAGAAGACAAAGTTGTTATGCAATTATTAGTAGTTATAGCTTTACTTCTTTGGGGAACTTGTGAGAATGAACTATTTGATGTACCCATTGAACAGATGTAATTGTGACTATTGTATTTCTGTGGTTTTTAAATAAGTGGTACATCCTATTTGACTATTATATTTTCTCTTTTCGCTGTGTGAGATTTCCATTCGAAGTATCTGTGTATTCTATGCAAATGTAATCCTTACAGAAACCAACAACCCGTTTAGAATGGCTCTAAGTTTCGATGGGCTTTTTTGGGGTCAAAATTTAGACCCATTTCGGGAGGGTTGTTACATTTGGTATCAAAACGTAGGTTACTCAATTATAAGGGAATTATACGTACGAGAGGCATATTTGTAACTTGAAAAAGATTTTTCAAACTATATGTATAATATATATACTTACCCCAATAAGCATACGCATTTATACTAGGCACCTTTATCGTTTTCTTCCTTTTTCAGCTTAAATACTATCTCGGGTGTATCCACTAAAGGATTCTTCCTTTTATTTTCAGATAGTAGAGTGGTTGCAAATCCAACTGAGCATGGTAACTAGGCAAGACCCCGATACTTGCTAGAGTGGTTCCAGTAGTACCTCTGTACTGTAGAGTGCTATTCCGGTATGAATTAAATAATTGTGTTGATTTGTGTAATGTAAGAAATGGAATTGTGGCGATAATAATCTATATTTGCATGTTGCTTTGATGCAAAACGATTTGGGAATATTATGGTATACGATTGGATATTTGCAAGTACGCAATTTGCGTTGGAAACGAAATGGAATTGTGGCGATTATGACTTATATTTGTATGTTATTTTGATTCTAAACGATTTGGCAATGCTATAGTTTGATTCATAC
Source organism: Allium sativum (assembly GCA_030737875.1). NCBI lineage: Eukaryota > Viridiplantae > Streptophyta > Magnoliopsida > Asparagales > Amaryllidaceae > Allium > Allium sativum. The sequence continues at coordinate 397,104,169 of CM060910.1, forward strand.
AAGTATGTGGCTTATGTTGACAACAACATGTTGTGGAATTTTGATTGGGACTTATGCAAGCATATGATTCATATTGAAAACTACATGTTTGTGGTAGTTATTTACAACACCCATTTGGTAAATGCAAGTATAAGATTCATGTTGAAACAACAACTATATGTTGTAATAGTTTATTTTGAAATTCATGCAAGTCTATGATCTATTGTTATGACAACATGATGTATAATTCTATGGTCATCTTTAGTGTAATTTGATCCACTTAAGTATTATGATTCATATGAAGGTTATGTTGAAATTGGCATCATAGTTCAAGTATAAAAATCATATTTTTGTGATAGTGACAAAAGCACGCATCTTTGTAAATTTGTATTAATTTTATGAACATGACTAAACTATGTTCGTTATTATGCCCAATTGAAAAACATGTTTTTAGGCTCATGTTGTTATCATAAGTTACATTAGAATTACATTAGAGTTACATTCCTCTTGCAAGTTTACATAGATAAAATAAAAACCATGATGTAAGTTTAGATATGTTTATGCTATAATTCTATGAATAGAATGAAAACCATGATTCATATAAGAATTAGGTTGGGATAATTCTAGTTGAACCATACTTTTGTATTAGTGACAAAAGTAAGTACCTTTTTGTTAACATGTAGTGATTTTATGAACACGATTAGTTTATATCATGCCTAAATAAAAATATAGGCTTATATTTCTAGTCAAGACCCCGTGCCAATAATAATGATATCTAATTTAGTTAGATTCTTAATTACAAGTTTACATGGTTTGATTCTTGTCACTTATGCTTTATGACCAAAGTATATGTTACTACAATGCAAGTACACCAGTTTCTATTTTGTAGTTCCAACGTTATGTTGCAAGTTCATGCGTTCACATTCCCCTTTTTTGTGTATATAATCACGTTTTAAGCCTCCCTTTTTCACGTGGCTAAGTTGGGCTTAAAAGGCTAAGCCCAACATATATTATAATAAACGAACGTATAAAACGGGGGAAATAGCGTTGGGCCAAATTAATTAATAAATGGAAATATAAAAGTAGATGGGCCCAAATTCAAGAATGGGTTGGGCCCATGATTGGTGTAAACCTTTACACCATTAGCCTAAATTGATTTTGGATAATGGGCCGCAAATATTTACATATAAGAAAATAAAGAAAAGAGACAAAATATGTTAATGTAGAAAATACGATGTGTTTAACCCGAGGTTGGATTGAGTTGTGATGTAAACCTGCCCGGAACCGCCCGGCTGTCCAGTAGTCACAACCATACATATCCAATGTGGGTGGTTAAACATGGAGCCCAATAAGGACCCGAGGTTAGACTGAGTTGTGGCGTAAGACTGCCCGGACCCAACCGGCAACAGGCAGCCACAACAATACCTGTCTAATGTGAGAGTTCAAGGCTTTAATAAGACAATTAAGGCTAAGTCAGGATTGATAGGATTAAGTAAATTATATTAATACTTAATCAAAATGGAACATGCTAAACTAAACAGACTGATTGGGGGTTAGGTTTATAAAACACTTAACCAACTTAGCATGTTGGCTAGAAATAGAAAACCTAGTAGCGGGGGACCCTTTTCAGCAGTAACCCTATAAGGTATCATGATACCCTGAAACTAGGCAGGGTGGGGCACGATTACTGGGCTGATTGTAAGAGGTCAAATCGACGGCGGTGGTGCAGCAGTGTAGGTTCTAACGGGGTGCGGGCGTGCACACACTCCGGCGTAGAAAAATAAGGCACTGGGCACCAGTAGCATACCTGTGCATTCTAGGATTGTGTCGGGCCACCACCATGGGACTTGATACACCCCATGGTGGGACCAGCATAGGTAACTACAACATCGGGGGCCGTAAGACACATGTAACTATGCGAGTAGGAGCCGATCATCGTAAAAATGGATCACTTCACCCTGATTATGGGGTGCCCGTTGGGAACTAGTTTATATGGGTACAGAGATTAATATGGGGTACGATAGTATATTCGACCCTAGACAACTTAACAAAGTTTATGGTGCTTTCCCATTTCTAGTTTATACTTATCATACCCAGTTCTTTATTCATAGACTGAATAGTCCTAGACTTACTCAGGCTTTATGTCTGACTCTACTTTTCTTTCGTCTTCTTTTCTTCCGTCCCCCCCCCCAGGTCCACAGGGAGGGAATACCGCAGCTTGACCAGCCTTCATATCCAGCTTGAAGAGAAAGAATGTATTGCTTGGATCTTTTCGTTTTGGACTATGGCTTTGGACAACAATTATGGGACTTTTGCAGTTTATTTATGTTTTCTTTATGCTTCTTTAAATAATGTAATCAAGACAGTTATGAAGATGTTATATTTTTGGAAGTATTGTAAAACAAATTATGGCATGGATTGTGTAACACATATTTTAATGAAATAAAAGTTGTTGTTTTCCGCTGTTCAAAAATATGTGTTCTTATATCTGTCTTGTATATCTGTGACTTATACTTATAAACCTCCACCAAAATTAGGGCATTCCCTTTTGAGAGTGACCCTAACGGAGGTGGGGTGTTTCACTTGGTATCAGAGCATAGGTTTACCAGATAAGATAAAAAGTTTTGAAAATTTATTTTCAAAAAGGAAATTTAAAGAAGCATTTTTAAAAGAAAAATATTATTTTATTTTTTTAAAAAAAAAAGCAAAGTCCCCCCAAAGCCATAGGTACTATCTCTTATCCTTCGTTTTGAATCTACCCTTTCTGTTTCAGCATGTCTGGAGACCTTACTCCCCAGCTGCTGACGCTTTCACTCCTCCTCCTTCACGTGAACCAGCAAGCGGAAGAGTCTCAGAGTAGGAAGACGAATAATAGTCAAACAAGAAAGGATCGTAACAGTAATAATAAGAAACGAGAAAAAAGGAAATGCAATTTTTGTGGTACGGAAGGGCACATAGCCAAGGATTGTAGAAAAAGGAAAAGAAAGCAAGGAGAATGTTTTCATTGTGGGGAGACTGGACACATCAGCAAAGACTGTCCTGAGGAGACAGACTTTGAGAAGGGCGGGTAAGACAACAAGTCCCGAGAGAAGAGGGAGTGTAAATTCTATGGAAAAGTGGGGCACTTAGTGAAAGATTGCTGGAAAAAGAAGGCCAAGATGAATGGTGGGTGCTTTTCTTGCGGTGAGATAGGCCACATGGCTAAGGACTGCCCAAAGAAACGAGGTATAAATACTTCTGTAGAAAGTGTAGTTTATCTTTATGATCACCCCGTTCGCACTTTATTTGATTCTGGCGCATCACACTCCTTTATCTCGTCGGCTTTAGTTAGAATCTCTGCACCTAAGAACTAGTATGGTAGAGGACCCCTTAATTGTTTCAAATCCAATTGGGGGCCCAGCTCATTTGTCTATGATCTGTTTGGGATTGAAAATTTCTATTCTAAGCGTAGAATTTAAATGTAGTGCCTTTGTTTTGGGCTTTTCGGGATATGGTTTGATTTTGGGCATGGATTGGCTATCCAGTAATGGGGCCATCCTTGATTGTGAGAAAAGGGTTGTTAGGCTCCTGACCCAGCTCGGTAATACTTTGGAAATTTCTTGTAATCCCTCGTATGCGGTTATGCTTAGTTACCTTGAATTGCTAGATGCCTCCGTTGAAAATTTGCAATCGATTAGAGTGGTCCGGGAATATCCGGATGTCTTCGAAGAGGTGAAGGGCTTGCCTCCGAAGCGGGAGATAGACTTCCGTATACATCTTGTAGATAATGCAAAGCCCGTTGCGTTGTCCGTTAGACACATGGCTCCACGGGAAAGGAAAGAGCTCAGTAAACAGATTAAAGAGCTTCTAGGGAAGGGGTTCATTAGAAGGAGCATTTCAGAATGGGGCGCTCCAGTAGTGTTCGCCACTAAGGCAAAAGGTTCATTTCGCTTGTGCATGAGTAGTGGAGAATCACCTTAGTAAGTACATTTGGCAACATGGCTGGCATTTATTTCCAAGAGATAGTTCTGCTACGTGGAATACCTGATAGTAAGTGGACGGGATCTAAGATTCGCTAGTGAATTTTGGAGAGCCTGCATGAAACCATGAGTACGCAGTTATGCTTGAGCCAAGTATACTAGAAGGAGAATAAATGAAAGTGGAACGAGAGGCAACAGTGAAATAGGTTCCAACTCATATTTTGGAAACAAGAATTAAAAAGCTACGAAATTGTGAAGTTAAAGACGGACAAAGCATAATGGAGTTAAGCTCAAGGAAATGCGACTTAGAAGATTGAAGACTAGATTCGTGCATCATATCTCTTCTTAAGAGTATATCTTTGATCCCTCTCTTCCTGTAGAGCTTACTTGCGTGCTATCTTTTGTGTATATCCTCTCGGTCCCCTTCTCAATCCACTTTCTGTTGCAAACCCCATAGGGAGTATGACTCATCTGTTAGTAACACATGTTGGGGCTGGAGGGTGTTCGTTGGTTTGACTAAACTTTTTGGGTTTTATAGGATACGGGTTGGTCTTAGGGAGGGACTTCCTTGTGACCTAAAAGGAGTCCATCATGCTTAGTTTCCTAGAATCATATATAGTGGTTGGGTTGAGTAATTCTTTGGGTGTCAGTCTGATGTTGATTTCGGTCTTCGGGGCTGATGCTTAGAGAGTTCTTCTCCTAATCATCATATATGTGGCATAGATTTCCAGTTTTGACATTGCCTAATGGGCACAAAGTTTTTATTTGCTTCTATCATTCGACTATACCTTTAGATAGGAACAATTGGGAAAATGGCCTATAGATTAGAGCTACCCGAAAGATTGGCCGGAGTTCACAACGTCTTTCACGTTTCACATCTCCGAAAATGTCTACATGAGTCTGCTGAAGTGGTAGAGCCAAATATCCTAGAAGAAGCTGAAGTGGAACGCAAAGCAACCGTGAGGAAAGTTCCAACCCGCATATTAGGAACGGAAGTGAAGAAGCTACGCAACCGCGAAGTCAAGCTCGTCAAAGTTCAGTGGAGCGACGCCGAAGGAGATGCAATTTGGGAAACTGAAGCTAGAATACGCGCTGCCTACCCTTTTCTTTTCGAGGGTACATCTTTGATCCTTCCTTTTCCTTAAGTTGCGCTTTTATCTATCTTTTTTTTAGGTATATCTCCTCGACCCTATCTTTTAGGTAGAAACTCTTTGGATGAAAACATGTAGTTGACACATGTTATGGATGATGGTTGCAAGTGGTTGCAAGTGATTGCTAGTGGTTGCTCGTGGTTGCATATACACACACAATCTAGGTTTTAGATCGGCTCAGTCACTTCATATTGCATATGCATATATGTTTGCATTCGTATATGGTTGAACTTTATTGTGTTGTCATATGGATGTTGCATTTATATGAATGATTGTGCACTCATGTAGAATCATGAATAGGAGGATTTGCATACATAATGGATTCATAGCACTTACATAATTCGCATTAAGGAGGTCAACTGAATCAGTAGACCGCCTGATTTTGCATTAGATAAGTACATGTACACACACACTTCGCATATGATCATGAAGCATTAGAAGTCTTTTAAGGACAATGGATGCTCGTGTTTGATGGATGAGTAGATGGATGTTTGGATGTTAGGATATACATTCTTCCTAACTTGAAGATTTCGAGGACGAAATCCTTTTAAGTGGGGGAGAATGTAACACCCCGTGTATTCTATAACCGTGAAATTCATAAATTAAAGTATAATTAATTTCAAATCAAAGAATTAAGGGAAACGGGATAAGCCATTGCGTTCGTCTCGGAAAAATACGCGAAATAGAGTCCGAGTTTTCGAAAATCGGAGTCCGTTTGACCAAGATATGGCCTCTGGAATTTTCAGAATTAGGTTTAAAATTCGAAAAGACGAAAACAGCTCAGAAAAACTAATTCAAAATTCAAAATCGCGCCCAATTGGCCAAGGCGGGAAAATTCCTGGCCAAAGCACCCAGGTCGACTTGGCAGTCGACCTGGGGCTAGCCAGGTCGACTGGGCAGTCGACCTGGGTAACCCGTGTCGACTGCCAAGTCGACACGGTGTCGACTGGGGTGTCGACCTGGCCCCTGAGCCAGGTCGAACCCAGCCCACCCTGGCTGGCCAGGTCTGTGTTTGGTCGATTTTCTGAGCCTTGCCTTGTCACTAGGGCTAGGTGTCAGCTGCTGGTTGGTCTCTCCTTCAAACGAACGGCTATTATTGAACCAAGCTTCATCGACGGTCTAAATCAACTCACAAACTCTATAAAAAGGACCTAAGGCTAACCCTAATTCACATAAACTAAAATGGAGATGAGACCGTCATGCTGCTGAGGAGAGACTGAAGATAGCCGTCAGAAATAGAGAGACAACTAGGATATAATTCAAAGCTTAAAGCAACGTCAAATCAATCAAAGCAACGCCTACAACAACAAAAAAATAGCATCTCCAAATTCAGAATTCAGATTTCTTAATTGAAGATTCGCCATACGCTGTAAGTAGAGTGCTATTCCGGTATGAATTAAATAATTGTGTTGATTTGTGTAATGTAAGAAATGGAATTGTGGCGATAATAATCTATATTTGCATGTTGCTTTGATGCAAAACGATTTGGGAATATTATGGTATACGATTGGATATTTGCAAGTACGCAATTTGCGTTGGAAACGAAATGGAATTGTGGCGATTATGACTTATATTTGTATGTTATTTTGATTCTAAACGATTTGGCAATGCTATAGTTTGATTCATACAAGTATGTGGCTTATGTTGACAACCACATGTTGTGGAATTTTGATTGGGACTTATGCAAGCATATGATTCATATTGAAAACTACATGTTTGTGGTAGTTATTTACAACACCCATTTGGTAAATGCAAGTATAAGATTCATGTTGAAACAACAACTATATGTTGTAATAGTTTATTTTGAAATTCATGCAAGTCTATGATCTATTGTTATGACAACATGATGTATAATTCTATGGTCATCTTTAGTGTAATTTGATCCACTTAAGTATTATGATTCATATGAAGATTATGTTGAAATTGGCATCATAGTTCAAGTATAAAAATCATATTTTTGTGATAGTGACAAAAGCACGCATCTTTGTAAATTTGTATTAATTTTATGAACATGACTAAACTATGTTCGTTATTATGCCCAATTGAAAAACATGTTTTTAGGCTCATGTTGTTATCATAAGTTACATTAGAATTACATTAGAGTTACATTCCTCTTGCAAGTTTACATAGATAAAATAAAAACCATGATGTAAGTTTAGATATGTTTATGCTATAATTCTATGAATAGAATGAAAACCATGATTCATATAAGAATTAGGTTGGGATAATTCTAGTTGAACCATACTTTTGTATTAGTGACAAAAGTAAGTACCTTTTTGTTAACATGTAGTGATTTTATGAACACGATTAGTTTATATCATGCCTAAATAAAAATATAGGCTTATATTTCTAGTCAAGACCCCGTGCCAATAATAATGATATCTAATTTAGTTAGATTCTTAATTACAAGTTTACATGGTTTGATTCTTGTCACTTATGCTTTATGACCAAAGTATATGTTATTACAATGCAAGTACACCAGTTTCTATTTTGTAGTTCCAACGTTATGTTGCAAGTTCATGCGTTCACATTCCCCTTTTTTGTGTATATAATCACGTTTTAAGCCTCCCTTTTTCACGTGGCTAAGTTGGGCTTAAAAGGCTAAGCCCAACATATATTATAATAAACGAACGTATAAAACGGGGGAAATAGCGTTGGGCCAAATTAATTAATAAATGGAAATATAAAAGTAGATGGGCCCAAATTCAAGAATGGGTTGGGCCCATGATTGGTGTAAACCTTTACACCATTAGCCTAAATTGATATTGGATAATGGGCCGCAAATATTTACATATAAGAAAATAAAGAAAAGAGACAAAATATGTAAATGTAGAAAATACGATGTGTTTAACCCGAGGTTGGATTGAGTTGTGATGTAAACCTGCCCGGATCCGCCCGGCTGTCCAGTAGTCACAACAATACCTATCCAATGTGGGTGGTTAAACATGGAGCCCAATAAGGACCCGAGGTTAGACTGAGTTGTGGCGTAAGACTGCCCGGACCCAACCGGCAACAGGCAGCCACAACAATACCTGTCTAATGTGAGAGGTCAAGGCTTTAATAAGACAATTAAGGCTGAGTCAGGATTGATAGGATTAAGTAAATTATATTAATACTTAATCAAAATGGAACATGCTAAACTAAACAGACTGATTGGGGGTTAGGTTTATAAAACACTTAACCAACTTAGCATGTTGGCTAGAAATAGAAGACCTAGTAGCGGGAGACCCTTTTCAGCAGTAACCCTATAAGGTATCATGATACCCTGAAACTAGGCAGGGTGGGGCATGATTACTGGGCTGATTGTAAGAGGTCAAATCGACGGCGGTGGTGCAGCATTGTAGGTTCTAACGGGTTGCGGGCGTGCACAAACTCCGGCGCAGAAAAATAAGGCACTGGGCACCAGTAGCATACCTGTGCATTCTAGGATTGTGTCGGGCCGCCACCATGGGACTTGGTACACCCCATGGTGGGACCAGCATAGGTAATTACAACATCAGGGGCCGTAAGACACATGTAACTATGCGAGTAGGAGCCGATCATCGTAAAAATGGATCACTTCACCCTGATTATGGGGTGCCCGTTGGGAACTAGTTTATATGGGTACAGAGATTAATATGGGGTACGATAGTATATTCGACCCTAGACAACTTAACTAAGTTTATGGTGCTTTCCCATTTCTAGTTTATACTTATCATACCCAGTTCTTTATTCATAGACTGAATAGTCCTAGACTTACTCAGGCTTTATGTCTAACTCTACTTTTCTTTCGTCTTCTTTTCTTCCGTTCCCCCCCCCCAGGTCCACAGGGAGGGAATATCGCAGCTTGACCAGCCTTCATATCCAGCTTGAAGAGAAAGAATGTATTGCTTGGATCTTTTCATTTTGGACTATGGCTTTGGACAACAATTATGGGACTTTTGCAGTTTATTTATGTTTTCTTTATGCTTCTTTAAATAATGTAATCAAGACAGTTATGAAGATGTTATGTTTTTGGAAGTATTGTAAAACAAATTATGGCATGGATTGTGTAACACATATTTTAATGAAATAAAAGTTGTTGTTTTCCGCTGTTCAAAAATATGTGTTCTTATATCTGTCTTGTATATCTGTGACTTATACTTATAAACCTCCACCAAAATTAGGGCATTCCCTTTTGAGAGTGACCCTAACGGAGGTGGGGTGTTTCAGATTGCTCGGGTATTATAGGAAATTTATTAAAGACTTCACAAAGATCGCTACTCCCTTAACCCAATTGACAAGGAAGAATTTGGTTTTCTCTTGGAGTAATAAATGTGATATAGGCTTTAAGAAATTAAAGGAGGCATTAACTAGCGCACTAGTCCTAATTATACCCAACGGTTCAAAATTATTTACCATTTACACTGATGCATGTAGGACCGGTTTAGGAGCAGTCCTTATGCAAGAAGGAAGATTAGTTGCTTATGCTAGTAGACAACTCAAGGATCCATAAAAAAGATATCCAGTACATGACCTTGAGTTAGCCACAGTAGTGTTCGCCCTTAATATGTGGAGGCATTATCTTTTTGGGGAGAAGTTTGAACTCTTTACTGACCATAAACCACTTAAGTACTCATTTTCTCAACGTGACCTAAACTTAAGACAACAAAGGTGGATGAAGCATATTGCCTCATTTGACTTTACGATTCAGTATACTCCAGGAAAGGGGAATGTTGTGGTGGATGCTTTAAGTAGGAAACATGTGACTTTAAATGCAATCCTATAATGGAAACAATTAGAGTTCCTCTCTAATTTTAATTTGCAACCCTCACCAACCATTCTAATGGTTTTCTTTGGGCTATGATAATTAGACTTACCCTAAGAGAGAGAATCCAAAGCGCACAAGACCTTGATGAGGAATTAAGAAACGTAAAGGAGAAAGTGGGAAGGAAAGAAATATTTCTCCATTCGGTTAGATATTCGATCAGTAATGATGGGAGTTTACTTTCGGATGGACGACTTTACGTCTCTATAGATGAAGGGTTGAGGAAAGAAATTCTAGAGGAGAGCCATAGGTAAAAATTGATCATACACCCCGGTGGGGATAAAATGTATAAGGATATGAAGAGGAATCTCCATTGGGAACGAATGAAGAGAGATGTAGCCGAGTTCGTGGCCAAATGTTTGACATGCCAAAAGGTAAAAGCAGAAGAAGGGAAGCCATGAGGATTGTTACTACCTTTAGAGATCCCCACGTGGAAGTGGGAAGATATTTCCATGGACTTTGTAGATGGACTTCCTAGAAGCCAAAAGGGTAATGAGGCCATTTGAGTTGTGGTAGATCGTTTAACCAAAAGCGTCCATTTTATACCAGTCAAGAAGACAAGGGCTGCAGCCACTTTAGCCCAATTATATGCCAAAGAGATAGCCAGATTTCATGGCATCCCATCGAGTATCGTGAGTGATAGAGACCCTTTATTCACAAGTGAATTTTGGAGAAGCCTACAAACAACATTGGGAACAACCCTCAATCTAAGCGCAACCTATCATCCACAAACCGACGGACAAATAGAAAGAGTGAACAGAATCTTAAAAGACTTGCTCAAAGCTTACATCATCGAATTTGGAGGAGTTTGGGACAAGCACCTACCACTCGTAGAATTCACGCATAACAATAGTTTTCAAACGATGATTGGTATAGCCCCTTTTAAAGCACTATATGAGAGGACGTGCAAATCGTCAACTTGTTGGTAGGAAACTACCGACAAGATTATACTCGAATCAAACATCGTCCGTGATTCCACAGAGAAGATGTCTTTGATTAGGCACAGGATGAAGACAGCCCAATACCATTAGAAATCGTATGCCAATAAGCGAAGGTGGGAACTTGAGTTTAATGTTGGAGACTTAGTATTCATAAAAGTATCTCCTCTTAAGGAGACTTTTCGGTTTGGGAAGACTGGGAAGTTGGCTCCCGGATTTATTAGGCATTTTAGTATCATCGAGAAGATAGGATCTTTGGCTTATCGAGTGGATCTCCCAGAGCACCTATCGGAAATCCATAATGTTTTTCATGTATCTCATCTAAGGAAATGCCTTCAGGATTCTGTTGTAAGACTCGAGCTTGACGAAATTAGAGACATGGAAAATTCGAGTTAAAGTCCAGGGAGTCCCATGCCACTGCAAGGATTGTAGAGCGCGGAATCAAGAGACTCCGCAACAAAACCGTTCGCCTCATCCGAGTACAATAGGGGAATGACCCTGTAGAAAGCACATGGGAGACCGAGGATAAGATGAGACAGATTCACCTAGAGCTTTTCACGGGTATTTTTCCTCAAAATAACGTTTATGGATGCATTGTGATTGCTAGATTGGATGTTAGGAGATGGATGCAACACCATTGCACCGAGCACTCATATAGAAATATATGCATATTTAGGTTGTTTGCATACATATTGCATCACTTTTTACACTTACATGCTAGGGTAGAGCTCGCTTTAGTGGGTCTGCAGTTCATAATCACCGCGATTCATGGATGTTTATGTATGAATTATGAATAACATAGTTGTACAACATGGATGTTTCGAGCGAGTTGTATTTTTGGCCCCTTAAACATATTTTGGAACGAAATCTATTTTAAGGGAGTAGAATGTAACACCCCGTAAAATTCATAAATATTAATAATAAACAAATAAATAAAAATAAGCAATTAAATAATATGGCTAGAAAATGAGATTTTGTAGCTTTAGGAATTGGCTACGAAATTCTTTTATTTGGATTTGTGGCGAAATTATACATCGTTTTCATATATAATATGCTGAAAACGGTCAATGTATGAAGAAGTTGTGAACGAATGAATTTGGACAGTAAACGCAGTATATATATATATATATATATATATATATATATATATATATATATATATATATAGTACACATATATGTGTGTCCAAAATATATTCAAAATAAAGAGGGAGATTCAAATTTTGAATTGAAGATAAGTTCAAGGGGATAAAGTATAATGTATATAAGGAATAAAATTAAGAGATTAAGGAACGTATTAATTAAATTTAACAACTCAGCAACGCAGCCTTATTGGGCATTCCCGCCTCCAAGGGGTCAACCACCCGCCTTAAGGGGTGTCAACCGCTGGTCGACACCCAGGGTCGACCGCTTGCCTGCTGGACAGCCCAATAATTCTAGATGGTTAGGGTTTTTCTTTGATAGTATATATAAATAAAAGGATTGGATTATTTCTAAGTAATCCAACGGTCTATGCTCACACGGGCAACTATATATAGCCCCTCATATCACACTATGAAAACTCTAATCGTTCTCTATCCCTGCCTCAACGCTACCTCTCTGCTATTGCTAAATTCCAAAGAAAATAAAGGTTAAGAATTTCTTCTAATTCTCCAATCTAAATTCTTATCTCCTTTCTATTCTAATTCATATAGCTTTTTAGAATAAACTTTGGAATTCGGTATAAATATGTATATATAAGAATCTAATACATGTCTCTTGCATATATATATATATATGTATATATATATATATATATAGAGAGAGAGAGAGAATTGTTGGAGCACGTTTGAACGCAAAGAATTAGTGCAGATCTAGATCTACTATCGATTTCTCTCTATTTTGCCTATATCTGTGAGTGGAATATCGTTTACTTAAGGCGTATTCATGTCTTTATTAGATTATCATGTTGATAGGTATGCCTAGGAGGATTTGGAAATTCGATAACAAAAAACATTAAAACCCCCAAATCCCCTATTTTGCGTATGAATTGTCATGATTATTTGGGTTTGTGAACATTTTGATTTTAATATTGGGTTAAAGATGAAAATGGGTGTTGCTACTAATGTTTCTATTTTGTATAATTCGCCATATTGAACAACTGGTTGTAACCTAAAAAGGTTTAAATTCAGGTATTTCATGGTTTGATTATGTTTGGGTTCTATTTTGAATCCAAACGTATTCATATTTGAAATATGTTATGTGCATACCACCAAAAAGAGGTGAATTAGATAAAGTAGAAATTATAAACATATATGTATAAATGTATGTAATAATCTATCTTTAATCTAGTATTGAAATCGGTCCAACAAGCATAGGTTGCAAGTTGAAATTGCATGAATGTATATTTTCCGTTCCCTACTATATGTTATCTTATTATTATGTCATCATGCCTAAGTTGTAGTGGTAAAAGTATGGAAAATTTAACTTGTATACCTTGATTTGGACAAATTGACAATTTCCACCTCATTAGAACGTTTCCTCGTTTATACAAATATTCACGTTATTTAGGCGATATAATTATTTTACTTATATAAACGTAATTAACATTGTATTAGCGTAATAAATGTGATTAATATAGAATTCGAATTTGAATGCCCCCTTCATAAATATATATCTTATTGCTTGTATGTGCGTATATAGAATGGCTTTATATATATTAATAGTGACACATAGACACGAGGTTAGTCGCCATTTGGGGTAGAGGTCTGCCCGGAACCGACTGACAAATCCAACAACCACAAGTAGGCCCAACTAATGTGAGATGTCTAGGTGCTATGGGCCATTCAAAAACTTAGTACACTAGACACGAGGTTAATCCAACTTGTAGTAGAAACATACCCAGAACTGACCGACATATCCAACATCTAGAGGTATACGGCTTAATGTGAGAGGTCTAGTGTGTGTGTGTGTGTGTAAGTCTATTGCGTGTGAAAATAGGCAGGTTAACTACACCTTGAGAAGGTCTTAAGTGGTTGACTCTCTTTTTATCTCGTTTGGGTTTTTAGTTGTCAGGACTAGAATCCCTCCGAAGGTATACTCCTTGGAGAGGAACCAAGTCATGGGCCCCACCCTTATTAGATTTAAAGTAAGTCTTTGTAACACCCCGTATTTTCTGTAAACATAAGAGTTAAAAATCAAGGTATAATTAATTTTTGGGAGAAGAAATAAGGGAAACGGGTTGCGCCATTGTGTTCGTCTCGGAAAAATAAGCGAAATAGAGTCTGAATTTGCGTAAATCGGAGTCCGTATGAAGAAGATATGGACGAACGAAGTTAGGCAGAAAAACCAGAAACAGGCCAGAATACACTGGCGCACTTGTGAAGTGCGCCAGTACAAAAATACACTGGCGCACCTGCCAAGTGCGCCAGTACAAAAATACACTGGCGCACCTGCCAAGTGCGCCCATACAAATCCAGCACCGAATTCTGGAGTGTTCTGAGGTGACGTGTCTTCTTTTGAGTGGCTGGATGATGTGTATTCGAGCTGTGCGATTCTGATGACTTCTGGACTGATCTGAAGGCTCTAAATCACCCTATCCTCCTATAAATACATCCCTAACCTAATGCTAGAATCAAAACTAGAAGTCAATCAACATCATCCTAAATTCAAATTTGAGATAAAAGCTTCTGCAACAATTCTGTAACAACTAAAGTTCTTTCTTTAATCCAATCAAGGCAAGTACAGTTATTTTCTGCTATAAACATTAATTATAATTCTGATATGCTTTTAAATCTGAATCTAAGATTGTATATCTGTCAGATCTGTTTTTCTGTGACTGTTCTGTATCCCTTTCTGCTTCCTTTCTGTTTCTATAGCCAGGCTACCACGAGCCTGTGCCTAATCTCATAAGAGATTAACGTATGAACGCAAATTTTGGGATAAATAATGAATGATGCGAAATTTGACAAGACTGAATTGAACATATGACTTTAGATCTGAGGCATAAAATATATTGACATATGACTTGGGATTGGATGCATGAATTTGACTGTAAACATATAATTTATATATGTTGTATGCATAGTGTACGTTGAAATCTAGATCTGTAACTAATTAGAGAAATGAACATATGTTATTTAGATCTGTAATTAATTAGAAAAATAAGCATATGTTATAAACTAGTTTTAGACCTATGCATATTCTGTGATAAAAGAAGAAGAGGAACCACTGTAAGATTACATATGATTTGAGACTTTGGACAAAATGCATATAAAAGTCAAGATCTGATTTTTAGAAGATATGATTTAAAGATTTAGATTGTTGGGTATAGTTTGCATAATGATTCATGACTTAAAAAGAAGAAGATATGGAAACTTAGGTGTAAAGATTTACATTAATTAGGATATCTATTATTGTGATTACACCTAAATAGGGATTTTTGGATATATGGCATGCATTGAAATTAATGGTTATATTTGGTATAATTTATATGTGAATCTGCTGTAAAATGCTAGTTTAACAAAAAATTGGAACATATGTTATATGGGAAATTATGTCCATATTCTGCGCTTATGCAAACATGGAGTATATGTTGTGAATCATGACAATTATGTAGGCATATGAATTTAGGCCAATTTATGATTAGGCAAGGCATGTAAATAGAACCTTTAGAAATATTAAATTTGCTAAATCTGCTAATTTGCCAAGTTGCCTAAACTACTAGTTTTGTTATATTGCATAGACTGCTAATTAGATTGAAATGCCTAATCTGTTAAATTTGTCGGTTGAAATGCCTAACCTGTTATATGCCAAAATCTGCTAAGTTGCTAAATCTGTTAAATCCGTTAAGTCATATAAAATCTGTTATCTGCTAAAATCTGTTATCTGCTGTGTTGATATAATCATCCTGTTATTGATATAATCTGAATTGGCATATATATTGGGTGTGCGCATAAACGGTAAATTATTAATTAATTGGCCGCAAAGATAAACGTGACTAACTCGAGGTTAGAATGAGTTTGCGGCGTAATTCTGCCCGGAACCGCCCGGCACATCCAGTGGCCGCAAACAATAGGTTCTAATGTGAGAAGTTAGTCATAACCTGCTTAAGACACGAGGTTAGGTCTGGCTTGTGGCAGAAGTCTGCCCGGAACCGCCCGGCCCATCCAGCGGCCACAAGCTAGCGACCTAATGTGAGAGGTCTGGGCATTAATAATTAATTAATGCAAATCTAAGATAAGAATGACGTCTAAAACGTATTGGGGAAAAATAGGGTTAAACCAACTGGATTAATAGGTGTAGTAAACCCGTCCATGAATCTGTAGGCCCAATACAAAGTTAGACAAATCTGAAAAATCTGTACATCTGATCTGTTAGTCTGAAAACTTGTTAACTTAATCTGTGAACTAGTAAATCTGAATTCTGTATGTCTGAACTTGTAAACAAGTTAATCTGAGATATGTTAGTCTGGGGACACAAGGTTAGGAGGGGAATTACTTGTGTCATCTGTTGTTTGGGACCCATATTAGTCAGTAACCCTTTCTGGTATCAAAACTTTGACCCAACAGTAGGTAGGGTCCGGGCACGCTTACTGAACTAATTATAAGTGGTTCATTCTGATAATGGCGAGGGGTGTTGATGGTGCGTTCCAACCGGGTCATGTGCGTGCATGGATCCCGGTCTGCCTCTGAGGATGTAAGACGCCGTGACATCTGTAAATAGGTCTG
Source organism: Allium sativum (assembly GCA_030737875.1). Lineage (NCBI taxonomy): Eukaryota > Viridiplantae > Streptophyta > Magnoliopsida > Asparagales > Amaryllidaceae > Allium > Allium sativum. Next base: position 397,120,689 of record CM060910.1, read on the forward strand.
TGCCAATTGGTTGTCACTTTAGGGAGTGATACACCCTACTGTGGGGCCGACACAGGATATTTATGTATTAGGGAGCCGATTGCTTGGGGTAGGGTTTTAGGGTACGCTTAGTTCTGTCTGTTTCTGTTGGTACCGTCTGTTTCTGTTGGGTGGTAACACCTGTCTGTTTCTGTGTGGTACCGTCTGTTCGGGTGGTAAAGGCCCATTACTAGTGTACACCTAATTCTACATTTTGTTTCCGTAGGGATAAATCTGTTTCTGCTTCTGTCTGTTTCTGATCGGGTAGTAAAGGCCCATTATTAGCATTCTGTTTCTGTTAAAGTATTCTGTACCCGTTCCTGCTTCAATTTAGACATTAGGGTGACACCTAATTCTGCTATACTAGTATTAGTGCAGAGAAGTGTAAAACAATAGTTTATATCATTCTGTTTTTCTGTTATATCTGCTACACCTGTTACAGTTATCTCACATCCAGTTTTATGTTCATATCATATTATTATTATCTGTTCATATGCTGAAAGTCACTGGACTTGCCAGACTTTTTGTCTGACCCTTGTTGTTTCGCCTCCTTTCTACCGTTTCCCCCCAAGTTATCCAAGGAGGGAATACTTTAGCTTGATCCGGATTTCTCTTTGCTTGAAGTGCTTAAAGTATGGCTTGGCTCTGTACAGCTTCCGTTCCATGGGGATTATGATTTTAAACCATGCATTTTGAAGGCTTTTGTACAAGACTGATATTTTGTACTTGAATTCTGAAATTTGAAAGGATGTAACCATATTAATTTCTGTTTCCGCTGTAACAAAGTTAAAAAATTTCAAGTACTGTTTTATCTGTCTTGTAAGTTTCTGTTCTGTTTACTAAAATGCTCCACCAAAGTTAAGGCATTCCCTTTGTGAGTGACCTTAACGGAGGTGGGGTGTTACACTTGGTATCAGAGCTGAAGGTTACCAGATTGGGTAAAGTTTTTGAAAACTATTTTCAAAAAGGTTTTGGAAGGAAGTATTTTCAAAAATAAAGCTTATTTTGAAAAACATGATCCCCAAGAGCCATATATCTTTCTTTCAGTCCTTTTTGTATTGAACCTTTCCTTTTTCGTTCCAGCATGTCTGAAGCATCTGAGATACCAGAGGGTGTTCATGTACCCGGTTGGTTTCGTCAATATCTTGAGGCTAGGACCGCCGCTGCAGGTCCAGCAAATGATCCCCCTCCTCCACCCCCTCCTCGTGCAATTGCTTTCTCAAAGATCTGTAGAGATTTTAGGGCCATGGGTGGGAAGGATTTCAAAGGAACTGAATCAATCGTAGAAGCAAGGAATTGGCTCAAAGAAACTGAGGATCTATTCATTATCTTCGAGGTGGACGATAGGCAGAAGGTACAGTTGGCAGTATGGCTGCTCAAAGACGAAGCTTCCTACTGGTGGGAAGTCACTAACGCCGAGAGGCCGGTTGAGACATGGATGGATTTCAGAACAAGGTTTGAGACAAAATTCCTCTCGTAAGCTGAACGAAGTTTACAATTGGAAAAGTTCTTCTCTTAAGCAAGGAAGTATGACGGTCAAGGAATACGTCAACCAGTTCAACCAACTAGCAAGATTCGGATTGGATTTAGTCAACACTCAGCATAAAAAGGCTCTCCGCTTTGTTAAAGGATTGAATGAGCCACTGCACAGCCTAGCCATGACCCATGTACCCATGGGAGCAACTTACGAGAGATTGGTGGATATGGCACTACTGCACGAGGAAGACAAGGGCCCGAAAGAGACAAAGAAGGAAGAACCACAGAATAAGAAAGCGGGGCCCAAAAAGGAAACACAAAAGAAGGATGAGAAGTCTGAAGATAAGAAGGGGAAAAAGTGCTTTACTTGTGGGAGCTCGACTCATCTGAACAAGGATTGCAGAAAAAGGAAGGGCGCTTGCTTCAACTGTAGGGAGATGGGACACTTCACTAGGGACTGCCCGAAGAGACGAGGACAAGGAGGGCAGGCGAACACTCTTTAGGCTAGTGGCTAGGATAGAAATAGGAAAATTTCTATAGTAGGTTTAATTTCTTTATCTAATTATGGAGTTAAGACTTTTTCTGATTCTGGTATTTTGATTTTGTAATCGATACTCTGCACTTTAATACTAGTAGTATTTCTGAATTCCGCTATAGACTCAGACCCATAAGGGTTATGGATCATCTGTTTGAGATTGGGGTTTGAGGGATATCTGTGTTAGGCATCAAGTATGACACATACATTCTGAGTTTTCGTGGGGTATGATTTTATCATGCTTAGCTTCCTAAGAATCATTAGGGAACCTGATCTGTACCAGTAGTCTGTAAATATCTAAATACTTTTGATAGGATTTCCAGTTTTGACATTGTCTAAAGAAGGTAATCCTCTGGGTGTCAATTTGATGTTGGTTTCGGTCTTTGGGGCCGATACTTAGGACCCATGTCTAATGGGAACCAAATTTTCATTCTATCTGTACTCGCTTCCATCATTCGACTGTATCCTATCAATCGAATCTTCGAACTTTAGGTAGAAACTAATGGGTGTAAACATGTGTTTGAGACATGTTATGTTTGATGGTTGCAAGTGGATGCAAGTGGTTGCTAGTGGTTGCCCGTGGATGCATATACACACACTAGGCACTAGATCGGCTCGAAAACACTCTCATACTGCATATGGATGGGTGAGCATTTTTCAATTCTTGTGGATGCAAAATGATTGATTCAGCACATGGATGTTGCATTTGAGTGAATGATTGTGCACTCATATAGAAATAATATATATCATTAGAATTCTATTGCATACATGTTGGACTCATGGCACTGACATAATTCGCATTAAGGAGGTCAACTGAATCAGTAGACCGCCTGATCTTTGCATTAGATAAGGAACATATACACACACTTTTGCATATGTTCATACAACATTAGAAGTTTTCTAAGGACAATGGATGCTTGTGGATGATGGTTGAGTAGAAGGGTGATTGGATAGTAGGACACATTCTTCTTAACTTGAAGATTTCGGGGACGAAATCCTCTAAGGAGGGGAGAATGTAACACCCCGTATTTTCTGTAAACATAAGAGTTAAAAATCAAGGTATAATTAATTTTTGGGAGAAGAAATAAGGGAAACGGGTTGCGCCATTGTGTTCGTCTCGGAAAAATACGCGAAATAGAGTCCGAATTTGCGTAAATCGGAGTCCGTATGAAGAAGATACGGACGAACGAAGTTAGGCAGAAAAACCAGAAACAGGCCAGAATACACTGGCGCACTTGTGAAGTGCGCCAGTACAAAAATACACTGGCGCACCTGCCAAGTGCGCCAATACAAATCCAGCACCGAATTCTGGAGTGTTCTTAGGTGACGTGTCTTCTTTTGAGTGGCTGGATGATGTGTATTCGAGCTGTGCGATTCTGATGACTTCTGGACTGATCTGAAGGCTCTAAATCACCCTATCCTCCTATAAATACATCCCTAACCTAAACCTAAGTCTCTTACACAATTCTCTAGCCTCCATTGCTCTCTTCTTCTAATTAAAAATAAAAATGGCGCCGCTACTCTGCTAGAATCAAAACTAGAAGTCAATCAACATCATCCTAAATTCAAATTTGAGATAAAAGCTTCTGCAACAATTCTGTAACAACTAAAGTTCTTTCTTTAATCCAATCAAGGCAAGTACAGTTATTTTCTGCTATAAACATTAATTATAATTCTGATATGCTTTTAAATCTGAATCTGAGATTGTATATCTGTCAGATCTGTTTTTCTGTGACTGTTCTGTATCCCTTTTTGCTTCCTTTCTGTTTCTATAGCCAGGCTACCACGAGCCTGTGCCTAATCTCATAAGAGATTAACGTATGAACGCAAATTTTGGGATAAATAATGAATGATGCGAAATTTAACGAGACTGAATTGAACATATGACTTTAGATCTGAGGCATAAAATATATTGACATATGACTTGGGATTGGATGCATGAATTTGACTGTAAACATATAATTTATATATGTTGTATGCATAGTGTACGTTGAAATCTAGATCTGTAACTAATTAGAGAAATGAACATATGTTATTTAGATCTGTAATTAATTAGAAAAATAAGCATATGTTATAAACTAGTTTTAGACCTATGCATATTCTGTGATAAAAGAAGAAGAGGAACCACTGTAAGATTACATATGATTTGAGACTTTGGACAAAATGCATATAAAAGTCAAGATCTGATTTTTAGAAGATATGATTTAAAGATTTAGATTGTTGGGTATAGTTTGCATAATGATTCATGACTTAAAAAGAAGAAGATATGGAAACTTAGGTGTAAAGATTTACATTAATTAGGATATCTATTATTGTGATTACACCTAAATAGGGATTTTTGGATATATGTCATGCATTGAAATTAATGGTTATATTTGGTATAATTTATATGTGAATCTGCTGTAAAATGCTAGTTTAACAAAAAATTGGAACATATGTTATATGGGAAATTATGTCCATATTCTGCGCTTATGCAAACATGGAGTATATGTTGTGAATCATGACAATTATGTAGGCATATGAATTTAGGCCAATTTATGATTAGGCAAGGCATGTAAATAGAACCTTTAGAAATATTAAATTTGCTAAATCTGCTAATTTGCCAAGTTGCCTAAACTGCTAGTTTTGTTATATTGCATAGACTGCTAATTAGATTGAAATGCCTAATCTGTTAAATTTGTCGGTTGAAATGCCTAACCTGTTATATGCCAAAATCTGCTAAGTTGCTAAATCTGTTAAATCCGTTAAGTCATATAAAATCTGTTATCTGCTAAAATCTGTTATCTGCTGTGTTGATATAATCATCCTGTTATTGATATAATCTGAATTGGCATATATATTGGGTGTGCGCATAAACGGTAAATTATTAATTAATTGGCCGCAAAGATAAACGTGACTAACTCGAGGTTAGAATGAGTTTGCGGCGTAATTCTGCCCGGAACCGCCCGGCACATCCAGTGGCCGCAAACAATAGGTTCTAATGTGAGAAGTTAGTCATAACCTGCTTAAGACATGAGGTTAGGTCTGGCTTGAGGCAGAAGTCTGCCCGGAACCGCCCGGCCCATCCAGCGGCCACAAGCTAGCGACCTAATGTGAGAGGTCTGGGCATTAATAATTAATTAATGCAAATCTAAGATAAGAATGACGTCTAAAACGTATTGGGGAAAAATAGGGTTAAACCAACTGGATTAATAGGTGTAGTAAACCCGTCCATGAATCTGTAGGCCCAATACAAAGTTAGACAAATCTGAAAAATCTGTACATCTGATCTGTTAGTCTGAAAACTTGTTAACTTAATCTGTGAACTAGTAAATCTGAATTCTGTATGTCTGAACTTGTAAACAAGTTAATCTGAGATATGTTAGTCTGGGGACACAAGGTTAGGAGGGGAATTACTTGTGTCATCTGTTGTTTGGGACCCATATTAGTCAGTAACCCTTTCTGGTATCAAAACTTTGACCCAACAGTAGGTAGGGTCCGGGCACGCTTACTGAACTAATTATAAGTGGTTCATTCTGATAATGGCGAGGGGTGTTGATGGTGCGTTCCAACCGGGTCATGTGCGTGCATGGATCCCGGTCTGCCTCTGAGGATGTAAGACGCCGTGACATCTGTAAATAGGTCTGTGCCAATTGGTTGTCACTTTAGGGAGTGATACACCCTACTGTGGGGCCGACACAGGATATTTATGTATTAGGGAGCCGATTGCTTGGGGTAGGGTTTTAGGGTACGCTTAGTTCTGTCTGTTTCTGTTGGTACCGTCTGTTTCTGTTGGGTGGTAACACCTGTCTGTTTCTGTGTGGTACCGTCTGTTCGGGTGGTAAAGGCCCATTACTAGTGTACACCTAATTCTACATTTTGTTTCCGTAGGGATAAATCTGTTTCTGCTTCTGTCTGTTTCTGATCGGGTAGTAAAGGCCCATTATTAGCATTCTGTTTCTGTTAAAGTATTCTGTACCCGTTCCTGCTTCAATTTAGACATTAGGGTGACACCTAATTCTGCTATACTAGTATTAGTGCAGAGAAGTGTAAAACAATAGTTTATATCATTCTGTTTTTCTGTTATATCTGCTACACCTGTTACAGTTATCTCACATCCAGTTTTATGTTCATATCATATTATTATTATCTGTTCATATGCTGAAAGTCACTGGACTTGCCAGACTTTTTGTCTGACCCTTGTTGTTTCGCCTCCTTTCTTCCGTTTCCCCCCAGGTTATCCAAGGAGGGAATACTTTAGCTTGATCCGGATTTCTCTTTGCTTGAAGTGCTTAAAGTATGGCTTGGCTCTGTATAGCTTCCGTTCCATGGGGATTATGATTTTAAACCATGCATTTTGAAGGCTTTTGTACAAGACTGATATTTTGTACTTGAATTCTGAAATTTGAAAGGATGTAACCATATTAATTTCTGTTTCCGCTGTAATAAAGTTAAAAATTTTCAAGTACTGTTTTATCTGTCTTGTAAGTTTCTGTTCTGTTTACTAAAATGCTCCACCAAAGTTAAGGCATTCCCTTTGTGAGTGACCTTAACGGAGGTGGGGTGTTACAGTCTTTGGGTCCTCCTTCTCTAAAAGTGGTTAGGTATAAAATGGTAACGAAGTAGGGTAGTTCACGGGGATGTCCACTTCCTCTAGAAGCTTATAACGGCTCAACTAGGGACAAATTTGGTGTATGAAAGATATGTGGCCAATGCATGCTAACCAACTGTCTAAGGGAAGTCTTAAACGACATAGGTGTCCTACCATAATATTAATTGAGTAGTAACGTTCACAATACTACTTCTCATATTACAAGTGAGAGTATAGATCTAAGAACATTAACGTTTTAGGACGGGGTCTTAAGGGGCTAGGGGACCGCCTGAGAGTTATAAAAGATCATAAGGATCCACCTTTAATATGGCCATAAGTGACCAAGAATGCCTACCTCGTTGGGTCTTTACCTTAAAAACACTAATGGGCGATTGACTTGGATATCCACCCCACTGGTAAGATACTTGGTGTTTGTGTGAATCTTGTGTGTTGCGTAGACATACCATGATATTTGGAACCTGCTAAAAATATAGGGTATAAACATTAAGTAACACCATATTTCAGTCACATAGAACATTATGTTCTGACCCCTTCAGTAGATGGAGTAAAAGCCATGGACGACGTCATGATTGAAGCAGATGAAGAAGACGAAGTTGTTATGCCATTATTAGTAGTTATTGCTTTACTTCTTTTGGAAACTTGTGAGAATGAACTATTTGATGTACCCATTGAACAAATGTAACTGTAACTATTGTATTTCTTTAGTTTTTAAATAAGTGGTACATCTTATTTGAATATTATATTTTCTCTTTCCGATGTGTGAGATTTCCATTCGAAGTATCTGTGTATATATTCTTGCAAATGTAATCCTTATAGAAACCAACGACCCATTTAGAATGGCTCTAAGTTTCAATGGGCTTTTTTTGGGGTCAAAATTTAGGTCCATTCCAGGCGGGTTGTTACTAGAACTGTAAGTGTCCGTTTACAAATACAATCTTAATTCTCTTTTTGTATGTAAAATAGAATATTAACATAATATATGTAGAAATTACATATTTACAACAAAAAGGAATTAAACTAAATTAAGCATATTTGTAGAAATATGTAATGAATTATTACCTGTATTGTAATTCATAAGAAACGGAAAGATAAGTAGGTTATTATGATAATAAAGAACAAAAAGATCATAATAAAAAGAAGAAGAATAAAACCTATTATGATACTAGTAATCTCATTACTCAATCAGGGACTGGTCAATAGGTTGGGCTTAGATTTAGGATTGAGCTCAGAATAAAAGCAAACACGGATTAACAACTGGACTCTTCTGACCACCTCCCCTTTGTGATAGGATCTGAATGTATCAGGAAGGAAGGGCCCGCTTAGGTGGAACAATGTTGTAAGAGGTTAAAGGAATAAGATTCGGTTAGAACGCAAAACCATTGTTTTCTTGTTAGGATCCGTCCGACCACCTCCCCTTTCATACGGGATCTGACGGCCTCATAAATACCAGGCATGCTTATGTAGCATAGCGGTATAAGAGGTCAATAGAGTTTGTTTAGTAAGGCATATGATGTTTTCTAAGCATGCAGATTTTGATTAGGGACTACTATGACATGCTCTAGTTTACATGTTTATTTGTTAGTAGGCAGGATCAACTAGTGGTTGTTACCACAAGATGGAAACAAAAGGGGTAAGAGAAAATCAAATGACATAATTAGGAAAACAAACTCAAACCAAAAGAATTTAGAATAGTGAAGTGCAAAAAATCAAAGAAGAAACTCAGTTATAAGACTTATTGTTAGCACCAAAATGACCAATGTGAGGCTGAATAAGGTGAAGGGGTGTTAAGACAACAATCCTTTGGCGTAGTCAAAACATTCGTTCAATACTTACTTCTGAAATCAGAACTGGAGAGGCAAAAAATTCTTTCCTGCAAAGAAAGTCCCTGCCGGTGGAAACCGAAGGGTATGATCTTATAAATAGTAACCTTAAAGTACATGGAAAGAGGCTATGTCAAAAAGCTTAAGCCTCCATCAAATAATTATTGCAAGAAGGCATTGTATGCAAAAGAAGATAATGCCAGAAGTGGCGTCAAGCGCCGTGAGCTTCTACAAGTTCACTTCTCCTGCAAATAGCCAAAGTTTTATGTTCCTGGACGATTGCTTTTGGAGAGCCCTACATCAGTATTGTAGCTACCATCCCAGGGATAATGGAAGCGCATTCACTATGCTTCCATATGCACTTCCATGGAAGAGCCGAGACGAAGCCGATATGATGAAGGAAGGGCCAACCCGCACCTAAAATACGACCCTAGGGGCCCAGAATTGGAACCGAATTTCTCATTTTCAATCTTGTATTTATAAGTATGAGTTGTAAACCCTAATTTCAAAATTAACCAAGGAAAAAAATTCTGTAACACCGAAATTTAGAGATATAAAGGTAATAAAGTGGTAGTTTCTCAAATATTATATTATTATTATTATTATCATCTTATAACTTTAGAGGTTCAATATCGAAAATATCTGAAAGACAATGTTTTGAAAGAAGTACCTTTCAGATGTACTGAAGGGCCTCAATCTCTGGAATAGGTTACTTATACCAACTTCAAGAATGGGATACTCGAAACCACATAGCTAGTAGCCTGTCGATGGTTCCTTAAGACAATCCAAATTAGTTAGAATCCTAACTCCCTTCCAAAGATTTGATAAGATCCTTCATCGGCTCGACCGAAACCTTTATTGATAGAGATGTACATGGTAATCCACCATAGGAAATTAAAGATTTTTGAAGCCTCACAAAAAGGTTTATTAGTCTGATCGAAAGGACTACTACGAAATCTATAGGAAACGATCAATAGAAACTCACATGCTAGAGGGAAAAGCTTCCTCCAAATGTATTTTTCATACTGCATTCTTCCGACATCATATCATTATCCCTTGTTTTCTACATGAACTTATTTTCAGAAATTAACGATAGCGCTCAACGAGAAATTTATCACGGAAACAGTAGCAAAGCTCGAATTAACCCTCTCATAAGTAAAGGATTCTAAGGGGCTAACCATTTTGCGGTGTTGACCATATTTTTAGCTAACACTTATCATTTGAAATCATCTTATTTATACATAGAATAATTACCAGTCTATCCTTTCACCTTACCTATCAAGCTAGTAATTACTTTATTCATTAGACTCTAAGTCTAACCTACTCCTCTTCCTTCCCTTCCCCCTCCTCCAAGCTCACATGGTTGATATAGATTATTCTGGATTTCTTGGAGAAGCGTTCTTGTTGAAGTTCTGTTCTAATTTCAGATGTATTTCTTTTGCTACTTCTCATCATTTTCATTTGGTTGGTTTGTAATTTTACTTGAGAGGGGATTTTATGTTATCTACTTTAATTTTTCTAATGAGGATGGGTGAGTCATGTGATCTATGACATAGTATGAAGCGACCCGAACTTCCCCGTAAATGAAAGCCCAGATTGAATTGAGAACATGATGAATCAGAATACAAACAGAAGAACATTTCATTGCTTATTACAACAATTTCATCAGAATACAAGAATATACAGAGTATGAAAAAATATTACACATTTACTAAATATCAGAGATTTACAAGTTACAATGCAACGGAAAATAATGCAAAACACAACTGAAAGCGATAAACGAATACAGAGCTTTTCGAATATCATTCCAGCTGTAAATCAGGATCCTGTGAATATAAATCTGCAAAACCAAAACTACTAGCTGCCCGTGTGGAAAATAGGGGCACCCAGAGTTTAGGTTGAAACAATAAACTCCAGATCAGTCATGTGACTGGTGTGAGAACTAAAACAGTTATCTAAAACTTTACTTTAAATCAGATATATCAAGGGACCACGCCGTATAACACGGAACGGGTTTCCTCCCAAGAATACCAGTGCATATAACAAAAATATCGCAATGCTTTTCGGAAAAATGAAGCTATTATAAGACCCAGGTCCTATCACACAATGCATCACAAGCCGGGGGATAGGGTTTTCCCTTATAATAGCCAAACATGCTTGGTATGTTAAAACAAATCATTTGATACTATTATAAGTGCATAGTGTTTAAAACAACTTCAAATATAAATGTATCAATCCTAGATGGCATGTGTACCATATATCGTGTCGCCAATACTAGGCTCTACAATCAAAACCGCAAATGTCACGTATTGGAAGTTGGATTTCCATCTGTGAACCAAGGCAAGGGATCTTCCTTACCGCTTCAAGGCGCTCTGTCCCGTGTCTCAGGATCAGAACGCATCGACCCTTGGATCTTCAGGGCCGGTCCACACGGAGTGGATTAAAATGCTTGAACACTGCGTTTTCCCGCCCTATGGGGCGTAAATGAGCCAAATGACTCCATCGGTCCCGGATCGACCGATATAACCAAGGCGCCTCGCAATCCATCATCCACATAAGTAAAATGCTAGGGCGTGTGAAACGCTGTCACCACTGCTAGTTAGAAGGAAATGCATGCCCTTCCTGCAGTCCTCTCCCGTTTCTGGTTCACACTGGGGTGTGAGGCTCGCGAATTAACGCTTCACAAAGCTACGCTGTATTAAAGCTGTGCCTTGATCATCAACCACAAGACACTGCTTTTCAACAGAAGCCTTGAACATTTGCTACTCAGCATGCCACACAGGCAATTCACGCTATGCAACCGATGTCTATCAATCAAACAGAATGAAATCCGATGTCAGACACACATCCATTTATAAGTTCGTTCTGGGTCTGAACGAAACCGGAGGCACCTTATTCCTTCCCCATATGTCCAATACAGGGGAGAGGTCCTCGCATATACAGGCGATCTCCAAGTACGTCTGGACGATCACCACTTATTACCTTATCTTGGGTGTAAAGCTCAATCAAGACATCAGTAATCATCCAAATGATGTGAAGACCTCCGGTGTAATAACCCGGAAATTCTGAACCAGTTTAAAAATTTTATTTTGGCAATTTTAGCGAATTTAGAATATTTAAAATAGATTATTTTAAATAAAATTGACGACGTGAAATTTATTTTGAATATGAATGTATCAATCCTAGACGACATGGGTACCATATATCATGTCGCCAATACTAGGCTCTACAATCAAAACCGCAAATGTCACGTGTTGGAAGTTGGATTTCCATCTGTGAACCAAGGCAAGGGATCATCCTTACCGCTTCGAGACGCTCTAGCCCCTGCCTCAGGATCAGAACGCATCGACCCTTGGATCTTCAGGGCCGGTCCACACGAAGTGGATTAAAATGCCTGAACACTGCGTTTCCCCGCCCTATGGGGCGTAAATGAGCCAAATGACTCCATCGGTCCCGGATCGACCGATATAACCGAGGAGCCTCGCAATCCATCATCCACATAAGTAAAATGTCAAGGCGTGTAAAACGCTGACACCACTCCTAGCTAGAAGGAAATGCATGCCCTCCCTGCAGTCCTCTCCCGTTTCCGGTTCGCACGGGGGTGTGAGGCTCGCGAATTAACGCTACACAAAGCTACGCTGTATTAAAGCCGTGCTTTGATCATCAACCACAAGACTCTGCTTTTCAACAGAAGCCTTGATCATTTGCATCTCAGCATGCCACACAAGAAATTCACGCTATGCAACCAATGTCTATCAATCACACAGAATGAAATCCGATGTCAGACACACATCCATTTACAAGTTCATTCTGGGTCTGAACGAAACTGGAGGCACCTTATTCCTCCCCCATATGTCCAATACAGGGGAGAGGTCCTCGCATATCCGGTCGATCTCCAAGTACATCTGGACGATCACCACTTATTACCTTGTCGTGGGTGTACAACTCAATCAAGACATCAGTAATCATCCAAACGATGTGAAGACCTCTGGTCTTCAACCACCGTCTTCATCCTCGACATATCGTCGAATCAGTTATTCAGAATGGGATAAACCTGGTCTTTCTGAATAACTCGCATATATAATAAACAAGTGCTATAAAAACACAACATACGCCTCATTCCAATCTAGAATATTCCTTTATTCAAATATTCTTATACTTTGGGAAAGGTTCTCATTAATTTTATCAAAGATAAATTCTTTAAATTTATTCTTTAATCTTCTTTTGGATTTCAATTCAAACCAAATTATGGTTTATCCAAACTAGTCGGGATTAACGAACCTTACCGAAGTAATCATTTGTTTAATTTCCTAATCCCAACCTATTTATCCCATGAAGTAAAACCGGTAATACTTCATATCTAACACCACGGTGTTATCGGTAAATTCAATTACCATTTCACGTTTAAATCCAATTAAAGATTTAACTATCGCCTGGAGTAAAACTGGTGGTACTCCATTCTCGATCATTTCTTGAATTTGATAATTTTAGTTATCAAATTGACCTTTCAATCTATTTAAAGATTCATTAAAACTCTAATTCAGTTTAAATTTCCAAAAATCATTACTTAATGATTACTCAAATCCAGGAAATAAATCCTGTCTTTAACTGGGTTAAAGAACTAATGTCATTTAAAACACAACTCACGGTAAACCCAAAATCACATTCCATTAATTATGGAATCTTCACGAATAATAAATCAATATATATAATCGATATGAACTCCCATATCCAACCGATACTATAAATGGAATAACGGTCAAGCCTCTTAAATTCCATATATAGTAACAGTCTTCCTCCATAGAAGTCCACTTCGATTAATACCAAATCGAATTCCATTCCATTCCAATTTATTTTATTAAATTGGAAAACTTCACTTTGGAAAATTTCCTTTAAATCTTAACAAAAGATTTATAATTTCCAAATCACATTTCACTGTAAGTCGGGTAAAAGAACGAATGTCATTAAAAACACAGTTCACAACAACTCAATTCACAATCCATTTATAATCGGGTTAAAGAACAAGCATTATTTAAAACACCATTCACGATAAACCCAAAAATCAATTCCAATTCAATTCCAATTAAATATTAATTAATTGGTATACTTCATTAAATCCAAATAAAAAGATTTAATTTTTTCTCAACTGGGTTTAAGAACAGTGTTAATGAAGACACCATTCACGACAAACCCAAATCCCATTTGATGTTAAATACAAGGATCTGAATAGAAAATATATCGGCTTATATTCAATATCAAATACTACAACCAACAAATATAGTATTGGAAATAACGATATAAATATATCTTTCAAATTTCCATAACAATATCTGTATAATCACGAAATCCAACATTGAAATATTCCGAAGACAATTTCGATTCAAATCCATTTCCAATTTATATATTGGAAATTCTAATTATTTTTAAAACCATTTCAAATCCAATGTATTTATTTTAAAAATAATTGGATTATAATTCTAGTTCAAAGCTAGTTCATTTTGATAAAAATCTATTTTTATCTTTTCAAATATGGAATTTTTCATCCCAATTCTTTTCAAATCATTTCTTATGATTATGCACTAATTATTGATATTTTTAGTAATTTTATCAAGGCCCGTACAGTCGATTTCCATAAACGGCCATCGAACTGCACTTACAACGACCTTTTCCAAATTTGATTTGGACATAATTCCAAATCCAACCGTTAGATTTCAAATAGAAAGCACTTTTCGATACGAACCCAATGGTTCCAGTTTTAGGAGAATCCGACGGTCGGATCTCCCATAATGTCCATTCGAAGTCAATGGTCGAAATTCGCGAACTGCCGCAGCGCGGCGCGTTCTATTCAGTCCATTATATTATATATATAATATATATTTCGTCGATTTCCATTTAAAACGAATTTTTATAAATCATTTTAAAATCGTTTTCAAAACGATTTCAACTTCATATTCATCAAAATTGAATATTCCATATCATCGATATATAAATGATAATATTTTCAAAACATTAGATTTTGAAATCAATTCCTTTTCAATATTCATTATAAAAATGAATAAAATCGATATAAATATCGTTCGCATCAAAATGGCGCATATCTAATCAACACACTTATATATATTTAAATATATTCGTGTCCATCCCAAATCAGACATCAAAATCATATTTTGATTCTTTTTTGAATATTATTTGAAAATATTCATTATTTTAAAATAATCATTATTTTAAAATATTCATTCTTTCTGAACTGGAATCAGACATAGTCAATTGCCATATAATTTGATTATATAGATTTCATACAATACATGTATACAACAACAGTGGTAAATAATCATCCATCATCCAGAGTGCATTCTACGCTGCATAAGCATTAAATACAAATATTTAACGCTTACAACAGTCTGTCAACCTATCGATTGACATATAACTAAAAGTTGGGATTAGTGTACATCAAATATCACCCCAACACCCGTGTGGGGTTTCAATCAACAAATAATGAATTTTATTTGTGGAGTTGGGCGACGTGTTAAATTTATCGTCCCAATCCATATCAGTCAAACGGGTGTACATAAACAAATCGTCTAATTTGTAAATGGATATTTATTTTATTCATATATATGTTAAAAATTATATTTTTAACGATAAAATATTTATATGGTCCATTTACACAATAAAAATGATATTTTTATTTTTCTAACATATTTTAGAAAATTTTGGCGGCATAACGGCGCGATATCAAAATCAGGTAATGTCTAGCATTACCCCTTTCCTGATACGGGCTTACGCCATACACCAATAACTATTCTAATCAATTCATTTCACCCAAACAACCCAATTCAACCAAATAATCTAATCAACCAAACCAAATAAATCAAACAAGTCATCCATGGTCTGTGGACGACGGGGAACAGTTTATATATGCAGTTATAAAATAAATAACCGTATAAGAAAATTTCAGTGAGGAGTTATCACCTTTGGTTTCCACTCCACCATTTTTATTTCTGAATTTCAGAACAGTTCTAACTTGCCTGAAATTTCAACGTAATCTTCTTCACGCTGTTCATAGTAAAAATCACATTTTTATTTCAATTCTAAAAATTATATTTTTACTTCGCTAAAAATTATATTTTTACTTCGCTAAAAATTATATTTTTAATAACTCTACATATATAAAAATCATATTTTTATAACGCTACTACATAGGTAAAAATCATATTTTTAACATGATGTTTACATTACAAAAATCACATTTTTATATCACTACTACATATATAAAAATCAGATTTTTAGCCAACTAATAATTATTTCTCTGTATGACCATTTTATAAATAGCATATACAATCCAAAAATCATATTTTTATCTTTCTAAAAACATTTCTATGCCATACACTAGCTAAAAATCATATTTTTAATCTTGCCAAAAATATTTCCTTCCTACGATAAAAATCCTATTTTTAACTAACCAAAAATGATATTTTTACAAAACTAAAAATCATAACTTTATGTACTTAAAATAATAACTTTATGTAATTAAAAATCATAACTTTATATAAATAAAAATCATAACTTTATACTTCATACGTCAAAAACCATAGAAGCTTTAAAGCAGAGAAAACTCACATATTTTCTATCGCCCGGATTTGCTGTTCTGGTTCCAGATTTTGCAAACGATCTCCAATCTTCACACCATCTTTTTTTAGTTTAAAAACGGCATTCTGGACAACTTTCGCCTAGTGTTCTTCCTTCCGAAAATGTTCCATTTCATTGGAAATCGCGAAAAGACAGTATTTTGAAAGTGTTTGGACAACAGACTTTGGACGCGTTTTCCCGACAGCTCCGCAATCCAAAATAGGACAATCATATACCAAATCGAAGAGAAAATCGTGCTCTTCGAATTTGGTACTGTGGAGTTTTGGCCATATGCGCACTGTTTGAGAGTTATTGGTGAAATAGTGACAGGAGGTTTTATGCAAAAACGAGAATTTGGAGAAAAAAGGGGATTTTGGTGAAACGGGGCCCACGACCAGAGCTGGCCTGATGGGGTGGCGGCGCAGGGCCTGATTGGGTGTGGGGGAGGTGCAGCCAAGTGGTGGTGGCACTGGAGGGGCCCACGATGGTGGTGGTTTTCAATTTGGGACTTAGGGTTTGAAAATTTGAAAAGAGAAAGAGGAGGCGAGAGAGGAGAGGAGGAACAAGGGGGGTGCGATGTAGGTGGTGGCGCTGCTGGAGGGGAGGGGAGAGCGACGCGTTTTTTTTCTTTTTCTGAAAAACGACGGGAGAGGGAGAAGTGAAGGAGAGAGAGAGAGTATAGAGTTTGACCAAGTATATAATTTATTATTTTTAATTCCCAAAAGTAACCTTTTAATTCGGACTCCAAATCGAACTCACCGACTGTCGTCCCCAACCAAATACCCCCGTTACGGACACAATGGGATATGTCCCGTAAGCCAATTCGATTGTTTCGATCAGTTTTTCATTAAATTAAAATATAAATCAATATATTGCATTTTAACGTACATTTTAATTTACAAGGGCCACATACTGACTCCAAAAATTACAAAAAAATTATTTCTAACTTTGTATTGATGATACGGTCCTAACAAAACTAACTTCATAAAATTTGGAGGACATCTGAAAAATGGCCATTTTCCAGTCGATTAAATTTGACTGAAATTGATAAAACATGTTTTCTTCTGCCACGCTCACACATTGATCCCAAAAATTATGAAAATTGGAATCAAGCAATAATTTGACATTCCGGATGCAACAAAAGTGGTTTCGTCGAAAATGGAGGTCGTTTGCAAAATTTCCATTTTTAAGGGCCAAAATTCCATAGCGACTATTCTGAAATTTCAACTGGACATAACTTTTTATTCCCGCTATGAAATTTCAATTTTTTGGATTCGTTGGAAAGATATTTTCAAATACATTCTAATATTTTTGGTTTCGCTAAAATCCGGTTTATTTTGAATCTTGTACATTCATTTGAAATTTGAAATCGAATTTTCGAACTGCCGCGCCATTTTCAATTCCTTTTATAATTATAAAATAAATATTTATATTCTAATGTCGATTCAAATAAAGTCATACGTTCTAATTCTATTCAAAATAAATTTCTCGTCGTAATTATTTAAAATAATTCATTTTAAATATTCAAAATTCATCAAAATTTCCAAAATAATTTTTTTAAATTGGTTCAGATTTTCCGGGTTGTTACAATCTCCCCCACTTAAAATCTTTCGTCCCCGAAAAGGAACGGAGCTGAAAGTTGTTTTACAAACCAACTCAACTTTCATTATTTTCATTATGGCTTAAGTTCTTCAACTTTTCAGTTTCTAAGAACTTTTCAAAATTTTCAAAAATTTGGCTAACACCCTAAATTTTCGAAAAATTTCGCCATAACCTCCCCTATACGGGAGCACCGGGAAAATCCCAAAATCGCCATACAGGCCTTTCCAATCCAAAAAGAAAAAGAAACAACCAAGCGGCTAGCCAATCGGCTCATAAAATCATCAAAAACCCAAAGAAATACAATAAACATGTACCTATTTGTCGGGCAAACATTTTGATTCCTCTGCTTAGCTTCCCTGCTATGACATGTTCAATGCATGTACATGTGCATGTATGCCAATGCGATAAATTTTCAATACAGTTCAATATTTGATACAATTTGGTTATATGTACCGTTCTGTCACATAATGGTTTTATTAGATAACAAATCATCATACAACACAACCATCAATCAATTAGTGAATTAACATTTCAAATTCATAATTTTGACATATATACAGAAAATCATGTTTTTGATGCCAATTTACAACAATAACCCTATCTAGTTTTGGTTCTCACACCAGCCAATTAGAAATATATAGATATTCCACTTTTTGAAACTCGAACACAAATTCTGATGATGTTCGGACGATCATCAGAATCATCCTCGGGAGACTAGAGTGTGATTCTATATCCATCCAGTATATTTGAGACTTCCAATACACGTGGATCAGACGTATATCAAAATCTCTATATACTTGATTGTCCAAATTCAATACAAAATAAATATTCAAATACATTGAATAAGGTTTAAATTTTCAAAACAATATTTGTTTTCATTTTAAATATACTCTTCCGACTCATTCTAAGATACTACTGATCCTATCTCTAACGAGTCATACCCATTGGATATTACTAATCCAATCTCTGATGAATTCTTTCATTTGGTTCTAACGTGTCTTGTTCTCCGAGCTCTGTAAACCAAAGCTCTGATACCAAATGAAGCGACCCGAACTTCCCCGTAAAGGAAAGCCCGGATTGAATTGAGAACACGACGAATCAGAACACAAACAGTAGAACATTTCATTGCTTATTACAACAATTTCATCATAATACAAGAATATACAGAGTATGAATAAATATTACACATTTACTAAATATCAGAGATTTACAAGTTGCAATGCAGCGGAAAATAATACAAAACACAACTGAAAGCGATAAACGGATACAGAGCTTTCTGAATATCATTCCAGCTGTAAACCAGGATCCTGTGAATATAAATCTGCAAAACCAAAACTACTAGCTGCCCATGTGGAAAATAGGGGCAGCCAGAGTTTAGGTTAAAACAATAAACTCCAGGTCAGTCATGTGACTAGTGTGAGAACTACAACAGTTATTTAAAACATTACTTTAAATCAGATATATCAAGGGACCACGCCCTATAACATGGAACGGGTTTCCTCCCAAGAATACCGGTGCATATAACAAAAACATCGCAATGCTTTTTGGAAAAATGAAGCTATTATAAGACCCAGTCCTATCACACAATGCATCGCAAGCCGGGGGATAGGGTTTTCCCTTATAATAGCCAAACATGCTTGGTATGTTAAAACAAATCATTTGATACTATTATAAGTGCATAGTGTTTAAAACAACTTCAAATATAAATGTATCAATCCTAGATGGCATGTGTACCATATATCGTGTCGCCAATACTAGGCTCTACAATCAAAACCGCAAATGTCACGTATTGGAAGTTGGATTTCCATCTGTGAACCAAGGCAAGGGATCTTCCTTACTGCTTCAAGGCGCTCTGTCCCGTGTCTCAGGATCAGAACGCATCGACCCTTGGATCTTCAGGGCCGGTCCACACGGAGTGGATTAAAATGCTTGAACACTGCGTTTTCCCGCCCTATGGGGCGTAAATGAGCCAAATGACTCCATCGGTCCCGGATCGACCGATATAACCAAGGCGCCTCGCAATCCATCATCCACATAAGTAAAATGCTAGGGCGTGTGAAACGCTGTCACCACTGCTAGTTAGAAGGAAATGCATGCCCTTCCTGCAGTCCTCTCCCGTTTCTGGTTCACACTGGGGTGTGAGGCTCGCGAATTAACGCTTCACAAAGCTACGCTGTATTAAAGCTGTGCCTTGATCATCAACCACAAGACACTGCTTTTCAACAGAAGCCTTGAACATTTGCTACTCAGCATGCCACACAGGCAATTCACGCTATGCAACCGATGTCTATCAATCAAACAGAATGAAATCCGATGTCAGACACACATCCATTTATAAGTTCGTTCTGGGTCTGAACGAAACCGGAGGCACCTTATTCCTTCCCCATATGTCCAATACAGGGGAGAGGTCCTCGCATATACAGGCGATCTCCAAGTACGTCTGGACGATCACCACTTATTACCTTATCTTGGGTGTAAAGCTCAATCAAGACATCAGTAATCATCCAAATGATGTGAAGACCTCCGGTGTAATAACCCGGAAATTCTGAACCAGTTTAAAATTTTTATTTTGGCAATTTTAGCGAATTTAGAATATTTAAAATAGATTATTTTAAATAAAATTGACGACGTGAAATTTATTTTGAATATAATTAGAACATTTATATTATATACGTCGTTGTTAGAATATAAATATTTATATATAATTATAAATAGAATTGAGAATGGCGCGGTAGTTCGATAATTCGATTTCAAACTTCAATTGAATATACCGGGTGCAAAACAATCCGGATTTTAGTGAAACAAAAAACATTAGGATCTAATTGATAATATCTTTCCAACGAATCCGAAAAATCAAAATTTCATAGCGGGAATCAAAGGATATGTCCAGCTGAAAATTCTGAATAGTCGCTATGGAATTCAGGCCCTTAAAAATGGAAATTTTGCAAACGACCTCGGATTTCGATGAAACCACTTTTGTTGGATCCGCAGTGTCAAGTTATTGCTAGATTTCAAATTTCATAATTTTTCGATTCAATATGTGTGCGTGGCAAAGGAAAACGCGTTTGACCAGTTTCAGTTGATTTTAATCGACTGAAATTTGGCCATTTTTCAAACGGTCTCAGAATTCGACGAAACTAGTTTTGTTAGGACCGTATCGTCAATACGAAGCTAGAAAATATTTTTCGGGAATTTTTCAAGTTAGTATGTGACCCCGGTAATTTGAAATATACGTTTAAAAATTCAATGTAGCGATTTAAATGAATATTGAAAAGTGATTTCGAAATCGCATATTTTGAAATGAAATTTGAATCAGATCGAATAGAAAACGAATTCGAAATTGAATATATAACAAATTGAATTCGAACGGAATATAAAACGATTTCGAAATGAATTGGATATATAACGATTTCGAAATGAATTGAGTATAAAACCAATTCGAATTGAATTGAAACGAATTCAAATTGAATTGAAAGCGAATTGAAATGAATTCAAATTGAATTGAAATTTGAATTGAATAGAAATGAATTTTAAAACGAATTTATAAAGAAGAATTCAATTTTGCTTTGGATTGAAATGGAAGTTGAAAATGTTTTTGAAACGAAGTTAAAACGATTTATAAAATTCGTTTTAAATAGTAATCGACGAAATATATATTATATATATTATATATATAATATAATGGCCTGAATAGAACGCGCCGCGCCGCGGCAGTTCGTGAATTTCGACCATTTATTTCAAACGGACGTTACGGGAGATCCGACCGTCGGGTTCTCCTAAAACCGGAACCGTTGGGTTCGTATCGAAAAGAGCTTTCTAACGAATATTAGAAATTTGAAATCTAACGGTTGGATTTGGAGATACGTTCAAATCAAATTTGAAAAAGGTCGCTATAAGTGCAGTTCGATGGCCGTTGATGGAAATCGACTGAACAGGCCTTAATAAAATTATTAAAAATAGTAATAATTTGTGTAAAATCATAAGAAATGATTTGGGAAAAATTGGGGTGAAAAACTCCATATTTGAAAAGATAAAAATAGATTTTATCAAAATGAACTAGTTTGAACTAAATTTAAAACCCGATTTGTTTTTAAATAAATAAATTAGATTTAAAAAGGGGTTTTAAATAATCGGAATTCCTAATATATTTGATTTAAATTGAACTAGAATTGATTTGTGGGTTCATCGTGAACGGTGTTTTAAATAACACTAGTTCTATAACCCGATAATAAATATAATGTGATTTGGGTTTGTCGTGAACTGTGTTTTAAATAACTCCTAGTTCTTTAACCCAGTAAAAGGAGTTTTAACGAATCTGCAATTAGATTGAAATGTAAATCTATAATCTAAATTATCAAATTTAGAAATGAGCGAGAATGGAGTATCGCCAATTTTGCTCCAAAGCGATAGTTAAATCTTTAATTAGATTTGAACGTGAAATGGTAATTAATCTTACCGATAACACCATAGTATTAGATATGGAGTATTACCAGTTTTGCTTCATGGGATGAATAGGTTGGGATTGGGAAATAAAATAAATAATTACTTCGGTGTGGTTCGCTAATCTCGACTAGTTGGAAAAACCATAAGTTGGTTTTAAATGACATCCAAAGGAAGATTAAAAGATAAATTTGAAAGAATTTATCTTAGATAAAATTAATGGGAACCTTTCCCTAAAAACGTGATTTTATGAATAAAAGAATATTCTGAATTGGGATGAGGCGTATGTTGAGTTTGTGTAACATTTGTTTTAATATACGCGGGTTGTTCGGAAAGACCGGGTTTATACCCATTCTGAATAACCGATTCGACGATAAGTCGAAGATGAAGACGGTGGTTGAAGACCGGAAGTCTTCACATCGTTTGGATAACTACTGACGATCCTGATTGGGCAGTACACCCAAGAGGATGGAAATAGTTGGTGGCCATCCAGACGTACTTGGAGATGGATGGATATGCGAGGAAAGTGCCTCCGGTTTCGTTCAGACCCAGAACGGACTTGTAAATGGATTGTGTGTCTGACATTGGATTTTATTCCGTGTTGATTGATTTCTATTAAATATACATCTGTTTGGCGGCGGAGAATTTATTCTTTTGCTTAACGCCCTTCTCTGAGACGTACGAGCTCAGAGGTTGTATATCGATGGACATTAGTCGCATAGCATGAATTGCCTGTGTGGCACGCTAAGATGCAATGATCAAGGCTTCTGTTGAAAAGCAAAGTCTTGTGGTTGATGATCAAAGCACGACTACGTGGCAGCTTTGTGTATAACGTGAATTCGCGAGCCTCACACCTCGGTATGAGTCAAAAACGGGATACGGACTGCAGGGAGAGCACGACGTTTCTTTCTAGCTTTGGTGGTGTCAGTGACTTACCAGCCCTGACATTTATATACTTTTCACCTTTGTGGTTGTTGGAATGCGAGGCGCCTCGATTATAGGTCTGTAAGGACCGGGAAACGTGTGTTCAGGCATAATTAATCCTCTAACGTAAGTGAGGACCGGCCCTGAAGCATCCAGAGGTTGCCCAGAGTGTGTAGCCCCGAGGCATTTGCTAGAGTGTCTCGAGCGCGGAGAGGAGCTTGCCCCTTGCCTCGACTCATGATGGAATCCAATTTCCAATACGTGTAATTCGTTTTTAATTGTAGAACTAGTATGGCGACATAGTAGATGGTAGCTATGCCGCCTATGATTGATATTTATGATTGAAATGTTTTGACACTATACACTTATTATAGTATCAAAGGATTTGTTTTAAACGTATCAAGCATGCTTTGGCTGTTATAAGGGAAAACCCTATCCACCGGCTTGCGTTGCATTGTGTGATAGGATCTGGGTCTTATAACAGCTTCATTTTTCTTTATTTAGCATTGCGCTGTTGATTTATGCACTGGTATTCTTGGGAGGAAACCCGTTCCGTGTTATACGGCGTGGTCCCTTGAATTACTATCTTTAAAATAAAGTTTTAATAACTGTTTTAGTTCTCACACCAGTCACATGACTGACCTGGAGTTTATTGTTTTAACCTAAACTCTAGGTGCCCTTATTTTCGACACGGGCAGCTAGTAGTTTTGGTTTTGCAGATTTATATTCACAGGATCCTGGTTTACAGCTGGAATGATATCCGGAAAGCTCTGTATCTGTATATCACCTTCAGTTGTGCTTTGTATTATTTTCCGCTGCTATGTAATTTATTGTAATCTCTGATAGTTATCGAATGTAATTTATTCATTTATACTCTGTGTATTCTTGTATTCTGATGGAATTGTTGTAATAGCAATGAAATGTTCTTCCGTCTGCGTTCTATTTTGTCCTGTTCTCATGGTAATTCGTTCTTTCTCTTCTCTTCGAAGATGGGGAAGTTACGGGTCACTATATTTGGTATCAGAGCTTTGGTTTACAGAGCTCGAGAACAAGACACATTAGAACCATACGAAAGAATTCATCAGATATTGGATTAGTAATATCCAATTAGAATGACTCGTTAAAGATAGGATCAGTAGTATCCTAGAACGAGTGTGAAGAGTATATTTTTCAAATGAAAACAATTTTGTTTTGAAAATTTAAATCGTTTTATACGTATTTGATATTAATTTATTTTGAATTTGGACAATCTAGTATATAAAGGTTTTGCATATACGCGTCATGAACGTATATTCGAAGTTTTAATATATTGGATAGATATGGAATCACATTCTAGTCGCCCGGAGATGGTACTGATGATTGTCATGACATCATCAGTATTTATGTTCGTGTTTCGAAGGTGTGATTTTCTATATATTTCCATTAGACTGGTGTGAGAACCAAAACTAATATAGCTAGAGCACATTGTTGTGAATTGGCATCAAAAACAAGATTTTTTTCGTATAGGTATCAAAATTATGAATTGGAAACTTTAATCCACTAATTGATTGATGTTTATGTTGTTTGTTTATTTGTTTGATAATTTTGAACCATTATGCCTAATTGCATCAAATTTTGAATGTATTGAAAATTGGTCGCATTTGCTTGCATATACATATACTTACATTGAACAGGTCATAGCAAGGAGGCTAGAGCCGAAGAATAAAATTTGTTTGCCCGACAAATAGGTACATGTTTAATATAATTTACTGTTTTGTTTGGGTGGTGATGATTTTATGAGCCTATTGGCTAGCCGCTTGGCTTTTTCTTTTTCTTTTTGAGATCAGAAGGCCTATATGGCATTTTCGGGATTTTCCCGTGGCTCCCGGTGCAGGGGAGGTTATGGCGAAATTTTTCGAAAATTTAGGGTGTTAGCCAAATTTTTGAAATTTTGAAAATTCTCAGAAACTGAAAAGTTGGAGAATGGAAGCCAGATCGAACGTAGAGTTAATTGATCAAACCACTTTCGACTTTGTTCCTTTTCGGGGACGAAAAGTTTTAAGTGAGGCAGATTGTAATAACCGGAAATTCTGAACCAGTTTAAAATTTTTATTTTGGCAATTTTAGCGAATTTAGAATATTTAAAATAGATTATTTTAAATAAAATTGACGACGTGAAATTTATTTTGAATATAATTAGAACATTTATATTATATACGTCGTCGTTAGAATATAAATATTTATATATAATTATAAATAGAATTGAGAATGGCGCGGTAGTTCGATAATTCGATTTCAAACTTCAATTGAATATACCGGGTGCAAAACAATCCGGATTTTAGTGAAACAAAAAACATTAGGATCTAATTGATAATATCTTTCCAACGAATCCGAAAAATCAAAATTTCATAGCGGGAATCAAAAGATATGTCCAGCTGAAAATTCTGAATAGTCGCTATGGAATTCAGGCCCTTAAAAATGGAAATTTTGCAAACGACCTCGGATTTCGATGAAACCACTTTTGTTGGATCCGCAGTGTCAAGTTATTGCTAGATTTCAAATTTCATAATTTTTCGATTCAATATGTGAGCGTGGCAAAGGAAAACGCGTTTGACCAGTTTCAGTTGATTTTAATCGACTGAAATTTGGCCATTTTTCAAACGGTCTCAGAATTCGACGAAACTAGTTTTGTTAGGACCGTATCGTCAATACAAAGCTAGAAAATATTTTTCGGGAATTTTTCAAGTTAGTATGTGACCCCGGTAATTTGAAATATACGTTTAAAAATTCAATGTAGCGATTTAAATGAATATTGAAAAGTGATTTCGAAATCGCATATTTTGAAATGAAATTTGAATCAGATCGAATAGAAAACGAATTCGAAATTGAATATATAACAAATTGAATTCGAATGGAATATAAAACGATTTCGAAATGAATTGGATATATAACGATTTCGAAATGAATTGAGTATAAAACCAATTGAAAGCGAATTGAAATGAATTCAAATTGAATTGAAAGCGAATTGAAATGAATTCAAATTGAATTGAAATTTGAATTGAATAGAAATGAATTTTAAAACGAATTTATAAAGAAGAATTCAATTTTGCTTTGGATTGAAATGGAAGTTGAAAATGTTTTTGAAACGAAGTTAAAACGATTTATAAAATTCGTTTTAAATAGTAATCGACGAAATATATATTATATATATATAATATAATGGCCTGAATAGAACGCGCCGCGCCGCGGCAGTTCGTGAATTTTGACCATTTATTTCAAACGGACGTTACGGGAGATCCGACCGTCGGGTTCTCCTAAAACCGGAACCGTTGGGTTCGTATCGAAAAGAGCTTTCTAACGAATATTAGAAATTTGAAATCTAACGGTTGGATTTGGAGATACGTCCAAATCAAATTTGAAAAAGGTCGCTATAAGTGCAGTTCGATGGCCGTTGATGGAAATCGACTGTACAGGCCTTAATAAAATTATTAAAAATAGTAATAATTTGTGTAAAATCATAAGAAATGATTTGGGAAAAATTGGGGTGAAAAACTCCATATTTGAAAAGATAAAAATAGATTTTATCAAAATGAACTAGTTTGAACTAAATTTAAAACCCGATTTGTTTTTAAATAAATAAATTAGATTTAAAAAGGGGTTTTAAATAATCGGAATTCCTAATATATTTGATTTAAATTGAACTATAATTGATTTGTGGGTTCATCGTGAACGGTGTTTTAAATAACACTAGTTCTGTAACCCGATAATAAATATAATGTGATTTGGGTTTGTCGTGAACTGTGTTTTAAATAACACCTAGTTCTTTAACCCAGTAAAAGGAGTTTTAACGAATCTGCAATTAGATTGAAATGTAAATCTATAATCTAAATTATCAAATTTAGAAATGAGCGAGAATGGAGTATCGCCAGTTTTGCTCCAAAGCGATAGTTAAATCTTTAATTAGATTTGAACGTGAAATGGTAATTAATCTTACCGATAACACCATAGTATTAGATGTGGAGTATTACCAGTTTTGCTTCATGGGATGAATAGGTTGGGATTGGGAAATAAAATAAATAATTACTTCGGTGTGGTTCGCTAATCTCGACTAGTTGGAAAAACCATAAGTTGGTTTTAAATGACATCCAAAGGAAGATTAAAAGATAAATTTGAAAGAATTTATCTTGGATAAAATTAATGGGAACCTTTCCCTAAAAATGTGATTTTATGAATAAAAGAATATTCTGAATTGGGATGAGGCATATGTTGAGTTTGTGTAACATTTGTTTTAATATACGCGGGTTGTTCGGAAAGGCCGGGTTTATACCCATTCTGAATAACCGATTCGACGATAAGTCGAAGATGAAGACGGTGGTTCAAGACCGGAAGTCTTCACATCGTTTGGATAACTACTGACGATCCTGATTGGGCAGTACACCCAAGAGGATGGAAATAGTTGGTGGTCGTCCAGACGTACTTGGAGATGGATGGATATGCGAGGAAAGTGCCTCCGGTTTCGTTCAGACCCAGAACGGACTTGTAAATGGATTGTGTGTCTGACATTGGATTTTATTCCGTGTTGATTGATTTCTATTAAATATACATCTGTTTGGCGGCGGAGAATTTATTCTTTTTCTTAACGCCCTTCTCTGAGACGTACGAGCTCAGAGGTTGTATATCGATGGACATTAGTCGCATAGCATGAATTGCCTGTGTGGCACGCTAAGATGCAATGATCAAGGCTTCTGTTGAAAAGCAAAGTCTTGTGGTTGATTATCAAAGCACGACTACATGGCAGCTTTGTGTATAACGTGAATTCGCGAGCCTCACACCTCGGTATGAGTCAAAAACGGGATACGGACTGCAGGGAGAGCACGACGTTTCTTTCTAGCTTTGGTGGTGTCAGTGACTTACCAGCCCTGACATTTATATACTTTTCACCTTTGTGGTTGTTGGAATGCGAGGCGCCTCGATTATAGGTCTGTAAGGACCGGGAAACGTGTGTTCAGGCATAATTAATCCTCTAACGTAAGTGAGGACCGGCCCTGAAGCATCCAGGGGTTGCCCAGAGTGTGTAGCCCCGAGGCATTTGCTAGAGTGTCTCGAGCGCGGAGAGGAGCTTGCCCCTTGCCTCGACTCATGATGGAATCCAATTTCCAATACGTGTAATTCGTTTTTAATTGTAGAACTAGTATGGCGACATAGTAGATGGTAGCTATGCCGCCTATGATTGATATTTATGATTGAAATGTTTTGACACTATACACATATTATAGTATCAAAGGATTTGTTTCAAACGTATCAAGCATGCTTTGGGTGTTATAAGGGAAAACCCTATCCCCCGGCTTGCGTTGCATTGTGTGGTAGGATCTGGGTCTTATAACAGCTTCATTTTTCTTTATTTAGCATTGCGCTGTTGATTTATGCACTGGTATTCTTGGGAGGAAACCCGTTCCGTGTTATACGACGTGGTCCCTTGAATTACTATCTTTAAAATAAAGTTTTAATAACTGTTTTAGTTCTCACACCAGTCACATGACTGACCTGGAGTTTATTGTTTTAACCTAAACTCTGGGTGCCCTTATTTTCGACACGGGCAGCTAGTAGTTTTGGTTTTGCAGATTTATATTCACAGGATCCTGGTTTACAGCTGGAATGATATCCGGAAAGCTCTGTATCTGTATATCACCTTCAGTTGTGCTTTGTATTATTTTCCGCTGCTATGTAATTTATTGTAATCTCTGATAGTTATCGAATGTAATTTATTCATTTATACTCTGTGTATTCTTGTATTCTGATGGAATTGTTGTAATAGCAATGAAATGTTCTTTCGTCTGCGTTCTATTTTGTCGTGTTCTCATGGTAATTCGTTCTTTCTCTTCTCTTCGGAGATGGGGAAGTTACGGGTCACTATATCCGGTCTTCAACCACCATCTTTATCCTCGACATATCGTCGAATTAGTTATTCAGAATGGGATAAACCCGGTCTTTCTGAATAACTCGCGTATATAATAAACAAGTGCTATAAAAACACAACATACGCCTTATTCCAAACCAGAATATTCCTTTATTCAGATATTCTTATACTTTGGGAAAGGTTCCCATTAATTTTATCAAAGATAAATTCTTTAAATTTATTCTTTAATCTTCTTTTGGATTTCAATTCAAACCAAATTATGGTTTATCCAAACTAGTCGGGATTAACGAACCTTACCGAAGTAATCATTTGCTTAATTTCCCAATCCCAACCTATTCATCCCATGAAGTAAAACTGGTAATACTTCATATCTAATACCACGGTGTTATCGGTAAATTCAATTACCATTTCACATTCAAATCCAATTAAAGATTTAACTATCGCCTGGAGTAAAACTGGTGGTACTCCATTCTCGATCATTTCTTGATATTGATTATTTTAGTTATCAAATTCACCTTTCAATCTATTTAAAGATTCATTAAAACTCTAATTCAGTTTTAATTTCCAAAAATCATTACTTAATGATTACTCAAACCCAGTAAATAAATCCTGTCTATAACTGGGTTAAAGAACTAATGTCATTTAAAACACAACTCACGATAAACCCAAAATCACATTCCATTAATTATGGAATCTTCACGGAAAACAGATCAATATATATAATCGATATGAACTTCCATATCCAACCGATACTATAAATGGAATAACGGCCAAGCCTCATAAATTCCATATATAGTAACAGTCTTCCTCTACAGAAGTCCACTTCGATTATTACCAAATCGAATTCCATTCCATACCAGTTTATTTTATTAAATTGGAAAATTTCCTTTAAATCTTAACAAAAGAATTATAAATTCCAAATCACATTTCACTGTAAATCGGGTTAAAGAACGAATGTCATTAAAAACACAGTTCACAACAACCCAATTCACATTCCATTTATAATCGGGTTAAAGAACAAGCGTTATTTAAAACACCGTTCACGATAAACCCAAAAATCAATTCCAATTCGATTCCAATTAAATATTAATTAATTGGTATACTTCATTAAATCCAAATAAAAAGATTTAATCTTTTCTCAACTGGGTTTAAGAACAGTGTTAATGAAGACACCATTCATGACAAACCCAAATCCCATTTGATGTTAAATACAAGGATCTGAATAGAAAATATATCGGCTTATATTCAATATCAAATACTACAACCAACAAATATCGTATTGGAAATAACGATATAAATATATCTTTCAAATTTCCATAACAATATCTGTATAATCACGAAATCCAACATCAAAATATTTCGAAGACAATTTCGATTCAAATCCATTTCCAATTTATATATTGGAAATTCTGATTATTTTTAAAACCATTTCAAATCCAATGTATTTATTTTAAAAATAATTGGATTATAATTCTAGTTCAAAACTAGTTCATTTCGATAAAAATCTATTTTTATCTTTTCAAATATGGAATTTTTCATCCTAATTCTTTTCAAATCATTTCTTATGATTTTACACTAATTATTGATATTTTTAGTAATTTTATCAAGGCCTGTACAGTCGATTTCCATAAACGGCCATCGAACTGCACTTACAGCGACCTTTTCCAAATTTGATTTGGACATAATTCCAAATCCAACCGTTAGATTTCAAATCTATAACATTCGTTAGAAAGCTCTTTTCGATACGAACCCAACGATTCCGGTTTTAGGAGCATCCGACAGTCGGATCTCCCGTAATGTCCATTCGAAGTCAATGGTCGAAATTCGCGAACAGCCGCAGCGCGGCGCGTTCTATTCAGGCCATTATATTATATATATATATAATATATAATATATATTTCGTCGATTTCCATTTAAAACGTATTTTTATAAATCATTTCAAATTCGTTTTCAAAACGATTTCAACTTCATATTCAATTTCTAATCAAAATTGAATATTCCATATCATCGATATATAAATGATAATATTTTCAAAACATTTGATTTTGATATCAATTCCTTTTCAATATTCATTATAAAAATGAATAAAATTGATATAAATATCGTTCGCGTCAAAATGCGCATATCAAATCAACACGGTTATATATATATATATATTTAAATATATTCGTGTCCATCCCAAATCGGACATCAAAATCATATTTTGATTCTTTTCTGAATATTATTTGAAAATATTCGTTATTTTAAAATAACCATTATTTTAAAATATTCATTCTTTTTGAACTGGAATCAGACACAGTCTATTACCATATAATTTGATTTTATGGATTTCATACAATACATGTAAACAACAGTGATAAATAATCATCCATCATCCAGAGTGCATTCTACGCTGCATAAGCATTAAATACAAATATTTAACGCTAACAACAGTCTGTCAACCTATCGATTGACATACAACCAAACAGTTGGGATTAGTGTACGTGAAATATCACCCCAACACCCGTGTGGGGTTTCAATCAACAAATAATGAATTTTATTTGTGCAGTTGGGCGACGTGTTAAATTTATCGTCCCAACCATATCAGTCAAATGGGTGTACATAAACAAATCGTCTGATTTGTAAATGGATATTTATTTTATTCATATATACGTTAAAAATTATATTTTTAACGATAAAATATTTATCGGTCCATTTACACAATAAAAACGATATTTTTATTTTTCTAACATATTTTAGAAAATTTTGGCGGCATAACGGCGCGATATCAAAATCGGGTAATGTCTAGCATTACCCCTCTCCTGATATGGGCTCACGCCATACACCCATAACTATTCTAATCAATTCATTTCACCCAAACAACCCAATTCAACCAAATAATCTAATCAACCAAACCAAACAAATCAAACAAGTCGTCCATGGTCTGTGGACGACGTGGAACAGTTCATATACGCAGTTATAAAATAAATAACCGTATAAGAAAATTTCAGTGAGGAATTCTCACCTTTGGTTTCCACTCCGCCATTTTTATTTCTGAATTTCAGAACAGTCCTGATTTGCCTGAAATTTCAACGCAATCTTCTTCACGCTGTTCGTAGTAAAAATCACATTTTTATTTCAATTCTAAAAATTATATTTTTAATTCGCTAAAAATTATATTTTTAGTACACTACATATATAAAAATCATGTTTTTATAATGCTACTACATAGGTAAAAATCATATTTTTAACACGATGTTTACATTATAAAAATCACATTTTTATATCGCTGCACATATATAAAAATCGGATTTTTAGCCAACTAATAATTATTTCTTTGTATGACCATTTTATAAATAACATATGTAATCTAAAAATCAGATTTTTATCTTTCTAAAAATATTTCTATGCCATACACTAGCTAAAAATCATATTTTTAATCTTGCCAAAAATATTTCCTCCCTATGATAAAAATCCTATTTTTAACTAACCAAAAATGATATTTTTACATAACTAAAAATAATAACTTTATGTAATTAAAAATAATAACTTTATGTAATTAAAAATCATAACTTTATATAAATAAAAATCATAACTTTATACTTCATACGTCAAAAACCATAGAAGCTTTAAAGCGAAGAAAACTCACATATTTTCTATTGCCCGGATTTGCTGTTCTGGTTCCAGAATTTGCAAACGAGCTCCAATCTTCAAACCATTTTTTTTCTAGCTTAAACGCGGCATTCTGGACAACTTTCTCCTAGTGGTCTTCCTTCCGAAATGTTCCATTTCACCGGAAATCGCGAAAAGACAGTTTTTTGATAGCGTTTGGACAGCAGACTTTGGAATCGTTTTCCCGACAGCTCCGCAATCCAAAATAGGACTATCATATACCGTACTCTTCGAATTTCGTACTGTGGAGTTCTGGCCATAAGCGCACCGTTTGAGAGTTATTGGCGAAATAGTGACAGGGGGTTTTATGCAAAAACGGAATTTGGAGAAAAAAAGGGGATTTTGGTGAAACGGGGCCCACTGCCGGAGCTGGGCTGAGGGTGTGATGGCGCAGGGCCTGATTGGGTGTGGGGGACGTGCAGCTAGGTGGTGGTGGCACTGGAGGGGCCCACGGTGTTGGTGGTTTGCAATTTGGGGCTTAGGGTTTGGAAATTTGAAGAGAGAAAGAGAAGGAGAGAGAGGAGAGGAGGAGGAGGAGAGGAGGAACTAGGGAGTGCGATGTAGGTGGTGGCGCTGCTGGAGGGGAGGGGAGAGTGACGCGTTTTTTTTCTTTTTCTAAAAAACGACGGGAGGGAGAGAAGTGAAGGAGAGAGAAAGAGTATAGAGTTTGACCAAGTATATAATTTATTATTTTTAATTCCAATAAGTAACTTTTTAATTCGAACTCCAAATCGAACTCACCGACTGTCGTCCCTAGCTAAATACCCCCATTCCGGACATAATGGAATATGTCCCATAAGCCAATTCGACTGTTTCGATCAGTTTTTCTTTAAATTAAAATATAAATCAATATATTGCATTTTAACGTACATTTTAATTTACAGGGCCACATACTGACTCCAAAAATTACAGAAAATTTATTTTTAGCTTTGTATTGACGATACGGTCCTAACAAAACTAATTTCGTCAAATTTGGAGGCCGTTTGAAAAATGGTCATTTTCCAGTCGATTAAATTTGACTGAAATTGACAAAACACGTTTTCTTCTGCCACGCTCACACATTGATCCCAAAAATTATAAAAATTGGAATCAAGCAATAATTTGACATCCGGATCCAACAAAAGTGGTTTCATCGAAAACGGAGGTCGTTTGCAGAATTTCCATTTTTAAGGGCCAAAATTCCATAGTGACTATTTTGAAATTTCAACTGGACATAACTTTTTATTTCCGCTATGAAATTTCAATTTTTCGGATTCATTGGAAAGATATTTTCAAATGGATTCTAATATTTTTGGTTTCGCTAAAATCTGGTTTATTTTGGATCTGTACATTCATTTGAAATTTGAAATCGAATTTTCGAACTACTGTGCCATTTTCAGTTCCTTTTATAATTAAAAATAAATATTTATATTCAAACGTCGATTCAAATAAATATATACGTTTTGATTCTATTCAAAATAAATTTCTCGTCGTTATTATTTAAAATAATTCATTTTAAAATATTCAAAATTCATCAAAATTGCCAAAATAAAATTTTTAAATTCGTTCAGATTTTCTGGGTTGTTACATAGTACTATTGTTATGACTTGATGTTGGTTTCTGAAATGAATGTTATTTTATGAAATAGATAGTAAGCTATGTTTTTCTTTATGATTTCAATGTATCTATTTTACATGTCTTGTATACTTTAGTCTATGCGATTAACTTCGATTATACCTGTAAACGTTGCGCATTCTTTAGTATTCCTATTTGGGAATACTAAGGAGGCACTACACCAGAAATGCTAATTTGCAATAGCTTTAAGCCATTGCAAAATCATGGATAAAAAAAAATTAGCAATGACTATCAGCCGTTGCTAAATTATATTTTGCAACGGCTTAAAGCCATTGCGAAATTTGATTTTACAACAGCTTAACGCCGTTGTTATTTTTAATTTAGCAACAGTTTATATCCGTTGTGAAATCGCATATCCTTGTTTTCAGAAGAAAAAAATTACTTTTTTTGCTCTTCGACAATATCAAATTCATTTAATTTTCATAATCAATACAAACATTTACAAATTTAACACAATATCACAAAAGAAAGATCATTAAACCAAATATTATTTTATAGATTCAACATAAAGACCAAACTTAACAAGTTTTGAAATTACAACATTTAACAACGGTACGTTATACTTCAAAGTTCAACGACAATAGTAATAAAAATATTACAGAATACGATACATAGTTCTTTAATCCTTGAGAATGTTCTCCCGACTCTGATGTATTGCATTAACTAACCCGTTCATTTATTTCAGCTGCATAATGAGAAAAGGATAATCCATGAAGTAATAATGTACATATGAATTTGAAAAACGAGGTAGCTTCAGTACCTCATTATGCATCTCTTTTATCATGCTCAATAACGAAATGCAATTGGAAGGAATCTGATTGATGAAAATAAGCATTATAATTAAAAACATCCTTAGCTTCATTTTGCAACTAGAAATAACATTTTACTAAAATAAACAAAATCATTCATATGCGTACACTACTTATCAAATTTCATAAAAGTTAATATATGACAATTACAAAATACATACAACTTTAAAGCATACTACTAGAGAACGTATATAAGTTTACAGCTTACTCCTAAGATTTTAAACTAAACATAAACTGGTGGAGGCCGTTAATTTCTAGCCATAAATAGTTTTTAACACACAACAGAGTTATGCTGCCATGACTTATCCACCATCAAACGTATACAAGTTTAACACAGCCTTAAACGTATATAAGTTTACATTATTGGTTAATTTTCCAACACCTTATCAAAGCAGCATCACCCCTTCATCCAGACATCCACCATCCACAGCCAAACCTACACAAAAGAAAATCCATCACTAGTTTCAGACTGCAATTAGGTTAAATTAAAGTGATCGGTGAAATTAACCAATATTGTTAACTTATTATATGTTCAAGTAGCTAGTTTATGGAAAATGCAAGTGTGATTGTGATCCCTTCACTTCTCTGTCCACCTCAACACACACACAACTACTCACTGTTTTACATGCTTCTTTATTTTTAACTTGCCAGTTATAAATATTGAACTCTTAATTGTAGATACGGAAGAAGAGAAGAATTAAAGGAGATTCATGCTTTTCATTTAATGATGAATAGAAAATTAAAGTGCTGACGATGGTACAAATGCCAGTAAGCTCTTCAACATTCTTATACTTTTGAAATTCATTCACTATATACAAAGATTATTAGTAATAAATGACTTATTTAAATTTGCTTACTTGTCTATTATATTTATTTTTCGTTAAAAATATTCAACATACCTGTAACCATTTACCAAACATTTATCAGCCATCACCACTTCAGATTGCCACTGAATATTACCGCACAAGTTCAGATCATTTCTTTAAGTTTGCTTACAACACACTGGACCATATATCAGATTCATTTCTGCATGGAACGATGATTCTACTTTCTTGTGGATGCTACAAATTTTGTTTCTACTTTCCAGTTTTGGTACAACAAAGTTTTTCCCTCTTCGTTTAACCATGGAAAGGAATAGTGAAAATTAATATAGCTGTCTAAATTATTAACAGTGTATTACATAAAAGGGTGATATCATGAAATAACTGAAGTTTCCGAAAACATGTTGATAATGAGATGGGATGAAGTGATACCAAGGAGCTAAACCAGTGAATCGAGGATCACTGCATCATAACCAAAAGCTATCAACTTAATGATTGACTACCCATTTGGCATGCCTAGATAATGTATTAACTACGAGGGCAAAATATAAGGTTGTTCTGTTAAAAATGGTTACTCAAACATTTTTTCTCTATGTAACTAATATACCTGATTAGATATTCTAAATTTAAATGTTACGTACACATACCTGCACACATATATACATGTTTGTGTACATATGTTTTATGTGAATGTGCTGAATTTGACCAAACACGCTAGCCCTGATCACGTTACATCAACTCCCATCCTGAACATTGCCAATGATCCCAAACTCTCATTGGTGTGTTACTCAACTTGCAGTCTCATTCGGTGAACATGCACAAACACGGTTCTGGATAACACTGATCTTGTTCCCCACTCACTCGACCTCATCCAATCTGTCTCTGACATTCTTCCCTCCAAACCCAACTCTAGTGACATATCAACACTCTAACAGATGATGCAGCCTAACAATCTTAAACCCACCTCTAACAAACCCAAAGCAAGCTCGAGCCTACATATTACCCCAACGAAGAAAATCATGCTAGCCTTATCCCCATGCGTAACGAGAAGTATACAAAGGATAAAACCAAGGCATCGGTTTTTAGATATTTATTGTAGATAATTATTATAGATAACTAATTTGTATATGTGTGATAAACTAGCTCTCTCCCTGGGAATTTCTTAAATTTTTATGCCTGGTTCCACAGCTTAAAATTAGGCAAACCATACTCATCTGATCCAAATAACACAAAGCATTGAAATGATAGGCTAACCTTGCATTTTCATCTTGCTCTTCATCCAATCCATCGTCCAAATCTCTAAACTGCATTTATTACGAAAGTCAGTAGGCAAAAGCATGAACTCACAGGTACGTAAATATAAATAATACAAATTTTATTTTAACAATCAACAAACAATATGCGACCTTTTACAAAGAAAGAAAACCCACTTAATTTTTAGATTTATCCAGATGAATATTGCATCAATAATGAAGTTATACTACCCATTTACAAGGAAAACAAAATGAATGGATGGTCCATCTATCTTTCAAATCCTTTAACACACACACACACACACACACACACACACATATATATATACTAAAAAAATTTACTTTCTACTTGTTAGGAGCATCTAACTACTTTGGAAGATATTCCTAACCAAGACTTCAATAACAGTGAAATACAGTTGACCTATGTTCTAAATTAGTGATCTTTAATCTCAAATAACCACATAAAAGTTATCCACATAAAATGTAGAATTCAATATAATCTATGTTTAGCATCCAACCATTTACAGTAAGGTAATTATGCTGATTGGATCAACTACTATAAATGTGCACCATCCAGCATCTATAACGAAAATATTTAACGGCAGACTAACACTAAAATGTAACTTTTTTAAATAGAAAAATATAATTATATAAACTTTTTCATTTGCAGCACCGAATGCCATGGCTCTAATATCATCATCCTTCTCGAAACTCATCTAACATTTATTAATAGTATACCACATATTTTGAAAGAGACTTTTAAGTATTTCACCCACAAAAGTTACACAAAACTAGTTGCGATAGGCATGGTCCTCCAATTAGGAGATGTGTTATCTATCAAGGTTAAACTCGCTAAAATAATTTAGAAAATTATTATGTAACTTTAATAAAGTAGGTTGACTAACAATAATTGCTAATCTTCTGTGTATGCTAATGAGAACCAGGTAGTTTTGATGCTTTCAGATAGGAGGGTTTTCAAATTAGAAAGCTAAATGTCCTTTCAGTATTTCTACAAATATTTCAGTATTTCAGCAGTGTTGCAAATGGTAAACATTAGTTACCAAATTGTTAATATTGTCGTCAAAGTATAAGAGATTAAGAAGTGAGGAAACACGATGTATGTTCGACTTGATAATGCACACCAAGAGGTATTGTAACACCCCATAATTTTAAATATTAAAATTAATAAATTTAAGAACACTTAATTTTTAGAAGAAGAATTAAGGGAAACGGGTTACACCACTGCGTTCGCCTCAGAATTCTTCTTGAGATAGAGTCTGAGTTTGCGTAAATCGGGCTCCGTATGAAGAAGTTATGAAGCTTAGAAGATTTCAAGTTTATATCAGAATTAAATAAATAATTAATAAATCTAAATTCGAATTCAAACCAGCGAAAAGCAGTGGGCGGGAAAATTCCCGCCAGAGGGTGTCGACACCCCTATAGGGGTGTCGACATTAATGTCGACCCCCCTGTGGGGGTCGACCCCTGCTGACTATTCTTGACAATGACGATTTTCTGAGTCGTAGGGCTACGTGGCGACTTCTGATTGGCCTGATGACACATTTTCTTGGACTGAATGGTCTGGATGGAGCCTATGTTGATCCAAAGGCACAAACTAATCCTATACTCCTATATAATCACATCTAACCTAAACCCTAAGCTAAATTAAATTCGTTCATGAGCCTATATGCCGCTGAATCCTAAACTAGTCTAGCCTCCACCATAACAAATCAAATTCAAGGTTAAAGATAAAGATCAAAGCCTACATCAACGGATTAGCTT
This sequence comes from Allium sativum, assembly GCA_030737875.1. Lineage (NCBI taxonomy): Eukaryota > Viridiplantae > Streptophyta > Magnoliopsida > Asparagales > Amaryllidaceae > Allium > Allium sativum. The sequence continues at coordinate 397,159,550 of CM060910.1, forward strand.
ATCAACTTCAGAAATCAGATTCCAGATCTTCTCTTCTTTCTTAATCTCTGTGAGTTCATGTAGCTTTCACAAGATAATTAAACTAAAGTAATTATGATAAGTTGTAAATTGTGATCATACGATTATGCCTATAATGGATCTTACAAATTTGCAAGTTGTCATCTTTTTTTTGATTCATAGCCTATGCTTTTCTGATCAATTCTATCAGTTTATGCCTGTTCGTGCTCGTATATTTATGACTATTTTGATACCATGACTCTCTTCCCTCTTCCTTTTTCCTTTTCCTTTTTCTTTTTATGAGTTAGGCTAACTTCGAGCCTAACATATTATGCGAAATTCGCGCACGTATAACGCCTGAATGATGAGGAGAAAGTTTGGGAAATGTTGAATAACATGCGATTTGTAAAAAGGCATAAATTGTTGATGGCTATGATTTGGGAAAAATTGTATATAATAAGCAAACATGAGACTTGACGTAAATGGGTTTGGGTGTAAACTTGTGATAATTTGGTAAGTTCAGTTATTTCTCAGATTTGGAACATGTAATAGGAATCATGACTTATGATGAATCGAATCTAGAACTATGCCTAATTGTAAGATAATCAATTATGATTCATGCTTATCCTTTTGTCAAATCTGAATTACCTATGCCTATGAGACTGTTGTGATTGATACAATGGAACCTATAATGTTGTACACCAAATTGGTGATTCTTTTATGTTCAATTCTATCGAATCTTTATGCCTATGATGTAACTTGCTCAGTTTAGCCATACTTATTGTTAATGTACAACATGTCTATTGGAAACATGATTCTTGAGTTGGGTACACCTTTACATGCCTATTTTGTTCCTTATGTCAATTCTTGTGTTTCTCCTCTATCCCTCTCCGTTTTATTTTTGGACCTTGTTGTACGTGCGATTGAAACGTGGGGAATTGGGTATAACTTAATTAAGTAATTTTGGGCATAACAAGTAAATGTGGCATAACTTGAATTGACCACACTTATGGATAATTTACATATAAATCTAGACTTGGATAGCAAATATGTAAATTGACTAAAAGATGAACGCCTAAGACACGAAGTTAGACTTGATTTGCGGTATAAGACTGCCCGGAACCGCCCGACATATCCAGCAACCGCAAACGACAGTCTAATGTGAGAGATCAAAGGCATAAATTAGATGCTTAGACACGAGGTTAAGTCTGGCTTGTGGTGGAAGTCTGCCAGGAACCGCCCGACATATCCAGCGGCCACAAGTGATCGACTTAATGTGAGAGGTTTGTGCATTAATAACTAATTAATGCTTATCAAAGATGAATATGATACCTAAACGAGTTAGGTGGGTGGGGTTAAGTTAACATAGGTAAGAAGACAACTAAACCAATATTACATGAACAAAGTGGATAGGATTAAGGCAAGATTAACCAATAATGCATATGGACTTTATAAGTGGAAGGGTTAAGTAAATCTTGGGTAGGTGGGTAATATTAGTATATATAGGCCCACAAACTTAACCGTTAAATAAACATGCGTGAATCAGTGGGAAGGTTAAGTGACATATGGATAGGTGACACTTAACCTATACAACATGTTAATTAAGCAAATGGGTAGGGTTAGGTTAAATTGAGAACACTTAACCGTTATAACATGTTGGTTTGGAAACCCTAGTAACGGGGACCCATTTCAGCAGTAACCCACACAGATGTATCATGGTTGTAATGACCCGCATTTTTAGCTGTCGATTAATTAATTAATTTAATTATTAAATATCGAGTTGGCGATATCGATAATTGGAATTGAATAATAATTATATTTAATTAATATTAATAATAGAATAATATATATAATTCAGAAATAATCGAAAATGGTGAAATTCACAACATCATGTGAATTGGATTATTTATAAGATATAATTCAGTTTAGAATTTGAATTAGAATAACGAAAATATTATATAAATGAAGTTTGAACGTATAATTATATTATAAATATAATCGAGCTCGAAATGGCGCTGCAGTTCATAATTTGGTGATTCGAACTTTAAACAAATATGCAAAAGCCGTTTTAAGTCGGCTTTCTGTGAAACAAGAAACGTTAGGAGCTGGTGAAGTATATTTTTCTAGTGGAAGAGAAAAATCGAGATTTCGTCGTGTAGATTTTGATTTATGTCCAAATCAAATTTTAGAAAAGTCACTGTGGAATTCCTTTATAATTTATAACGATTTATTTATATTTATAAAAGGAATTTCATTATAAATCGAATATCGATTTATATCGGGATTTGAAATATCAAGTTAGAAATTTATATAGGAATAGTGTGGAGCTGTATGATATCGTATGTGAATATATACGATAATATTTATTTATAAATATTTAATTTAAATGTTTTTAAATATATTTATATATTTAAAAGGGTTATTTAGAGCTTTAAAAATAGCCATTTTTGCAAACGACCTCAGAATTGAACGAAACTAATTTTGTTGGATTAGTAATGTCAAATTATTGTTAGATTTTAATTTCCATGATTTTTGAAGTCTGTATGTGGCCGCATGGGATTTTAATGTGAAAACAGTCGATATTTTGACGGTTAAAAATACGCAGTGTGAGCAAACGGAGTCAAAATTCGACGAAACTAGTTTTGTTGGGACCGTAATGTCGAACTCTAGCTACATGTCAATTTTCATGATTTTTAGGTATCGTGTGTGATCGTAGGAATTTTTAAGGACGAATGTAAACAGCGTAAGCTTAAAAAATAAATATAAAAATGGAATAATAAAAATATCCTAAGTATGTGTGGACCTAAAGAAGGCCACATACCTACCTTTCTCAGCCACTACTTAGGAGATGGAAAATCAAACTCCACATCTTCTAAAAAATCGGTATAAATCCAAAAGAAAAATCAAAATAAAATCCAAACTAATTCTATAAATCACAAAAACTAGTTTTCAGAGATCGGTGGAGCTTATTCTAGCATCTGTTTAACTTTCGTGGGTTGCGAAGCAGCTTCGTCGATGCTGGAAAACCGACAGTAGTTCTAGGGTTAGGAATAACTCGAGTTTGAAGCATTTATTCACGAATTAATGGTTGTATTTGGGTTCAGCGAGGTAAACCGCACCTCGTGTGTGATTTTAGGTGGTATGGGTGGATAAAAGTGACGATGGTCACTGTGCTGAGCTCGACGTCGGCTTTTGATGGAGGCGTTCGAGTTGGGTATGAGTGATACGAGGAGGAAGAGCTGGAGACGAGGAGGCCAGCGGTGGTGATGGGGTTGGATTCGGTTGTTCATGGAAGGTGCGGTGGGAGTTCAAAGTTTGGAAATGGTTTGTGTGGTTGTTGGAGCTCGCGATGTGGAGGATGGGGAAGACGGGTCTAGTGTGGAGCGGGTCGGCTGTGTTTGGGTATGGTGGGCCGGGAACTTGAGGTAAAGCCCAAGTAAATATAAAGGAAAATTTAGTCTAATTTATATTAAATAGTATACCATCTTGTAAATTAAATATCTTGGTCATACGATAACAGAATTTCGAACGGTCAGATCCGTTAGGATCGCATGGATGGGAGCAACACAATGAACTGACTGGGAGTAAATCGGAGCTCGTTACAATTTATTGCAAAATAAATTGTTTGTCTGAATCAAATAACGTAAATCGTTATTTAACGGTTAACGCGAAATGTGAGTAAATCTCACTAACTCTGTTCAGTTTATATTTTTATAAACGGTACTTCATTTTTGATAAATATTGATTGATTGCTGTGTATGGACTGTTAAATAATTGATTGAAAACACAGTTATGGTTATATATATATATATATATATATATATATCGTTATTAAATATTAATTATGTCGATCAGAATATTTCTTCTTGAAATGAAAGTGATGTTATCTATATTGTTTACATCTGTGGATGCAGGGAAACAGGTTGGAGGAATCCGACTGGATTCCTCAACATTTATTTTACTGTTTTTAATATATTTTGATATATGATGTGATATATAATCTGTTATGGATTATGTGTGTTAGAATGATGTTGATCATTGTTATTCGATATTTTTAATATCATAAGAAACCCTGGGATGTAAAAAGAAATATTTCAATGTATCTTGAAATAAAGGAATTTTATAAAATCAACCGATTTTATAAAAGGAAATATTTTGAAAATAAAGTATTTATAAAATCATAGTATTTTATAAAGGGGAACATTTATTTAGAAAATAAATAGGATATCATAAAGGCATATTTATTGGGAAAATAAACAGGATATTATAAAAGGGAAATATTTATAAAACGAAAAAGGTTTTATAAAAAGGATATTTACTTAGAAAGTAAATAGAAGTGAAAAGAAATATTTATTTAGAAAATATATAGAATTATAAAGGGATATTTATTTAAAAAAGAAATAGAATTAGAAAAGGAGTAAATATTTGTAAAACAAGTAAGGTATTATAGAATGACCTATTTGGGAAAATAAATAGGATTTTATAAAAAGGATATTTGAGAAGTAAATTTCAAAAAGAGTGAATCGAATATAGTTATTCGAAACAAAGTCAAAACAGACATAGTTATTTAGAATGAAGTTAAATCGAATATAGTTATTCGAACCAGAATTAATCGAGTAAAGTTAATTGAATATTAGTTATTCAAATCGAGTTAAAAGGACTTATCGAATATTAGTTATTCGAATAGAGTTAAAAGGAGTTATCAAATATTAGTTATTCGAATCGAGTTAAAAGGATTTATCGAATATTAGTTATTCAAATCGAGTTAAAAGGAGTTATCGAATATAGTTATTCGAATCGAGTTAAAAGGAGTTATCGAATATTAGTTATTCAAATCGAATTAAAAGGAGTTATCGAATATAGTTATTCGATAATTCAAATCGAATTAAAAGGAGTTATCGAATATTAGTTATTCAAATCGAGTTAAAAGGAGTTATCGAATATAGTTATTCGAATCGAGTTAAAAGGAGTTATCGAATATTAGTTATTCAAATCGAGTTAAAAGGAGTTATCGAATCTAGTTATTCGAAAGGAGTTATCGAATCTAGTTATTCGAAAGGAGTTATCGAATCTAGTTATTCGAAAGGAGTTATCAAATCTAGTTATTAGAAAGGAGTAAATCGAATATAGTTTATTCGAATAGAATTACAGGAGTTAATCGAATATAGTTTATCCGAATAGAGCTAAAGGAGTTATCGAATATAGTTTATTCGGAAGGAGTTAAGTGAAAAGAGTTAATCAAATAGAGTTAATCGATTAGAGTTAAATCCAATAGAATTAATCCAATAGAGTTAATCCAATAGATTTAATTGATAAGAGTTAATTGAATAGAGTAAATCGAATATAGTTTATTCGAAGAAAAGTTTTCGAATCTAGTTATGCGTAAGAGAGATTATCGAATATAGTTATTCGAAGGGAGGAGTAATCGAATAGAGATTATTCGAAAGAGAATTACGTAAGGAAGTTTGTTAAAGGTTTAAAAGATAAACTTTGACTATTTCAAAGTTAAAACGTTGTTCAGTTAAGGTCTGAGAGGTAATTATACCCCAACTTGATTGACTTTCTTCTTAACTAAGGAATGGTAAGGTTTGATAGTGAATGATGGTTAAGTGAATTTAGTAAATTGTTTGAGTTGGTATAGCGATGTTTTATTTAATAATCTGTTTAAATCCAATAAATAAACTTTGGAAATGTTTTCAAAATAAGAATCAGAAATGTTTTCTAATATAGAAAACAAGAAATGGGAATGTTTTCCATTGTTAATAACGTATATTTGCTAAATTTAGAAAATAAGAAATGTTGAATATATGGAAACAAGAGATAAGTAAATTAATGAACTAAAGAGATAAAATGTTAAATGATGATTAATCGATATAATTTTCATCTGGAAATAATATCGTTGTTTGCACACGTTTTTTCTTTGATAGTTAACTCACCGACTATCGAAGTTTTTGACCATTTTAACGTTGTTAATATGGAGAGACCAGTTGGATTATTATCCGAAGAACCACTCCGTATTGGCATAAGCGTTGCGAATCATATATGCCAAAGATAATTGAAGATAGAGTAAAGTGCAAGGGCTATTGTATAAATCTTAGGTAAAGATTGCCTAAGATGGATATACTGAATAGTGCCTTCGGTTTGTCCAGTCCCAGGACGACCTGTATGGAAGAATGTCTGACAGAGTATATTTAATAGATCGCGTAAGTTGATCTTTTCAAACGTATTTATGTTTGGTGGCGGAGGAATTCGTTTCTCTTAGCTGTATACCCGTGGTATTTTTGGGGAAGCCAATTTGTGATTTGGCGGGTATGACGATGTGACATTCAAAGTGAATAAATGTGTGATCTGTCAGAGATAAGCGTGGCCTCTAGCCTCACAACCGGGAAATGACAAAAATCGGGCAGGCAACATGACTATGTAGGTCGCACCTATTAGGGTGTATAATCACCTGATCTAGAGTTTCATTTACTTCTAAAAATCTATTGTCGATGTTGTTCCATCCGGGAAACGGTTGCTGATCCCAACCGTTGGTGATATACATTATGTAATGACCCGTATTTTATGGTGGAATAATTAATTTATTTGATTATTTAAAATATGATTTGGTAATTTAAATGGTCATTTAAATTAAATAATAGTGGATATTTAATTAAAATAAGTAATATAATAATATATTTAATTTCTGAAATAGTCAAAAATAGTGGAATTCACAATACGGTGTGAACTGGATCATCTATGATATTTAATTCAGTTATAATTGAACTAGAATAACGAATATATTTAAATAACGACACTTGGAATGTATAATTATATTATAATTAAATTCAAACTTGAAATGGCGCTACAGTTCGTAATTTGGCGATTCGAACTTCAAATGTATGTACAGGATTCGTTTTAAGCCGGATTTCTGTGAAACAAGAAACGTTAGGAGCTGGTGAAGTATATTTTTCTAGTGGAAGAGAAAAATCTGGATTTCGTCGTGTACATTTTGATTTACGTCCAAATCAAATTTTAGAAAAGTCGCTGTGGAATTCCTTTATAATTTATAAAGGAATTAATTTTATTTTAAAAAGGAATTTCAATATAAATCGAATATCGGGTTGACCCAGATTTGAAATATCGAGTTAGAAATTCATATAGGAATATTCTGAAGCTGTATGATATTCTGTTGTGAATATATACGATAATATTTATTTATAAATATGTAATTTAATTATATTTAAATATATTTATATATTTAAATGGGTCAATCAGAGCTTTAAAATAAGCCAGTTTTGCAAACGAAGTCGGAATTCGACGAAACTAATTTTGTTGGATCCGCAATGTCAAACTCTAGTGGCATATCAATTTTCGTGATTTTAGGATATCGTGTGTGGTCGCAGGGATTTTTAAAGACCCAAGGTGAATAGAAAATCGATAATATAAAATATAAAGTTAAAAAGAAAAATATCCTAACTTTTTTCTTGGCCAATTTGAAGGCACGCCTCATGTCTTCTCAGCCACAAATGATACCTACCAAACACAGGCTTATAAAACTACCCATTTCATTTCCAACGTGAAAACCGCATGTTCCAAGAATTTTTAAAAGTCAAATACCCAACAAAAAAATGAAATTTTAGATCCGTTATGATCCCTAAGTCGAGAGGTCTGACCTGGTGCTTGTTTCACAATGTGCGATGCAAGCTGGAAGTTCGTCGTTCTACACAGTAAAGTTAGGGTTCGGATTTTCGAGTGGGGTGGGCTTCAATTCGCGATTTAAAGGATGGATGTGTGCTTAGGGATCGAATAGCATCTGATTGGAATTTTTTTAGGGTTGCGATGGCCATTTTGGTTGGGCGATGGTGTTCGATGGATTTGAAATGGTTGCGTCGAGTTCAACGAGGTGGTGTTGAGGTGGTACGGTTTTTGATGGCGAACGGGATGGTGGTTGTCGCGGTGGTCCTCGATGACCGGAGGGACGACGGTGGGCGGTCAAAGGATGGTAAACGGTGAAGTCAAATGATTTGGGAAAATTACTGGAGGGAGGATTTCAATATGGGGAAGATGGAGTAAAGGGAGCGGGTCGGGTATCAACGTATTGGGCCAAGAGAAAAAAACAAAAGGTGAAGGCCCATTAGTTAAATAAAGAGTTAAATTCAATTTTAATTTAAATGTATACGAACTTCATAATAGCATAAATTCGTCATACTTTATCAGAATTGGACAAAACAAGATCCGACGGGATCGTATGGACGGACACTACACCATGGAACTAACTGAGAGTGGACGGGGGCTCATTTGAATTTATGGCGAAATAAATTGTTTGATTCAAATCAAACAAACATTTTATCGTTCTTTAACGATGAACTGCCAATGTGAGTAAAACTCACCAACTCTGAACAGTTATATTTTTCTAACGTATATTTAGAACTGAAAATTATCTGTTGATTGATGTGTGTTAACTGTTTGGTTGAAATGCTGATTGATTAGTTGAAATTATTGCTAACGATATGTATATATGAATCGTTAATCAAATATTGATTCTGTTTAACAGAATATTTCATATTGAAATGAAATCGATGTTAATTATGCGGTTTAACATCTGTGGATGCAGGGAAACAAGTTGGAGGAATCCGACTGGATTCCTCAACATTTATTTTACTATTTTTCATATATTGTGATATATGATGTGTTATATAATCTGTAACGGATTATGTGTGTTAGAATGATATTGATCCTTGTTATTCGATATTTTAAATATCATAAAAAGACCCTGGGATGTAAATAGAATTATTTCAATGTATATTGAAATAAAGGGATTTTATAAAATCAACAGATTTTATAAAAGGAAATATTTTGAAAGTAAATAAAAGGAAAATGTTTATAAAACGAATAGAGTTTTATAAAAGGGAAAAATGTTGATAAAACGAATAAATAGAATTATAAAAGGAATATTTAGTTGGAAACTAAATAGGATTATAAAAGGAAATTGATGAAATAAAAAGGAGTTAATCCAGTTAAGATTAAATAAGTTGAGTTAAATAAGTTGAGTTAACCTAGTAAGTTAACAAAGTGAGTTAATCAAATATAGTTATTCGAATAGAGTTAAAGGAGTTAATCGAATATAGTTTATTCGAAAAGAGTTAAGTGAAAAGAGTTAATCGAAATGGAGTAAAACACAAATTGGAAACTGACTATAGATTAATAAGTTGAATGGTTTCTTGAGTATCGATCTGATGTTGGTTTCGGCCTTCGGGGTTTATACTTAGGAAGTTGTTCTCTTGTTAGTTTATAGATAGAGTCTGATAGATGTGGAAGAATAGTGGTACGTAATTAAGCCATGGAAATGTTTTCCAGTGTTAATAACGTATATTTTCTAAAATGTAGAAAATAAGGAAATATGAATATATATATATGGTTGATGATTGATCGATATAAATTCCAATTGGAAATAATATCGTTGTTTGCACACGTGTTTTTCTTTGATAGTTAACTCACCGACTATCGAAGTTTTGACCATTTTAACGTTGTTAATATGGAGAGACCGGTTGGATTATTATCCGAAGAACCATTCCGTATTGGCATAAGCGTTGCGAATCATATATGCCAAAGATTATTGAAGACGGAGTAAAGTGCAAGGGCTGTTGTATAAATCTTAGATAACAGTGCCTAAGATGGATATACTGAATAGTGCTTCGGTTTGTTCAGTCCCAGGGCAACTTGTACGGACGAAGGTCTGACATAGTATATCTGATAAATTGCGTAAGTTGATCTCTTCAAACGTATTCACGTTTGGTGGCGGAGGAATTCATTTCTCTTAGCTGTATACCCGTGGTATTTTTGGGAAATCAATTTTTGATTTGGCGGGTATGACGATGTGACATTCAAAGTGAATAAATGTGTGATCTGTCCGAGATAAGCGTAGCTTCTAGCCTCACAACCGAGAAATGACAAAAATCGGGCAGGCATCATGGCTATGTAGGTCGCACCTATTAGGGTGTATAATCACCTGATCTAGAGTTTCATTTACTTCTAAAAATCTATTGTCGATGCTATCCCATTCGGGAAACGGTTGCTTATCCCAACCATTGGTGAAATACATTCGATACACTCAAGCGAAATGAGTGGTCGGTCATGTGTGACTGGGTTGCAAGATGTTCTTGTTGAACCCAGTGTATTCCTCTCTAGAGGTACACTAGCGAAATGTGGTTCCATACCTTGTCATAGTTGGAAATCCATTACCCAATACGTTCTTGCGGTTTTGATTTGTATACTATATATGTAGAACGTGAGATGAAAGCGTTTCTGCTAGATGATTATTATATTGTGGTTGATAGACATTATTATAATATCAAAAGGTTTTTGATATAAAGATAATTTGGATTCTCATAAGGGAAAAACCCGTTCCGTTATACGGCGTGGTCTTATGAGATATCGTTTACTTGTTCAAACCGTTTTTAACTGTTTTACTCATACCAGTCCCTTGACTGACCCAGAGTTTAACTTGTTTTGTTTTCCCTAAGCTCTTGGGTGCCCAATTTTGTACGGGTAGTCAAGTAGTCAGGATTTACAGATATACTGGAAGAGCTTGGAGCAGGAGGCTTCAAGATTATATAGCTATAGTTATTTCCGCGGTGTTGTAAGTGTTGTACTCTGATAATGTTATTGTATACATATACTGATTTTATTTCAAGGATATGTTATCTATTATATGTTGTTCGTTCCGCTGTGAGATTCGTGTTACTCTGATGTTGTGTTCTTCTTCTTCTTCTATTCTAAGTTTCTATCTTATCTATCCTCACCCTCTGACTTCTTTCTATTAACTATCCGGTATTTTCGATCCTTGGATGTTCGATATGTGTTGTATATCGGATAACCAAGGTCGACAAAAACCGGGTCGTTACAGTTGGTATCAGAGCTTAAGGTTAAGTAATTACCTTGGCTCTGTGGCGTGACTCAGTAGAGATAGGGTTAGTAATAGCCTAGATTGAGTTTGAGTGTGTATATATGAGTGAACGTATTTGTTATTGATATAAAAATGGTTTTATATTGTGGAGATTTATTGGTTGAGTTGTTTATGAGTTCTGGTCGACCAGTTTGATCCACTGTATCGGTAGGAGTTGGTAAACACTTGAATACGATGAACCGTCATGTTATGTTTTGAAAAGAGGGTAAATTAAATAATTTTACCCAAATTATATTTTGATATAAAGGATTTATATTGGAATGATTATAATATATTGGATATATTTGTTGTGATTATAATCGAGTAAGATTATAAAAAGTGAAATGGTTATGTAAATAACCAATCAAAATTCGTATAAGTGTTATGAAATGAATTAAATCTGAATTTGAATTAGAATTGAAATTAAAAACCCTGGAAATTTGAAACAGAGTTTGTAAATAGACTTGGATTAAATATATGTAAAATTTTAAGATCCTAGGAGATTTTAAATTGTATTCCAAGCATTTGTGAATGATATTTTGAACTGATTTCAAATAAATGTGTTTAAGAATGATTTTGAAAGTGATATAGTATTGAACTCACTTCGGTCGCTGGAAAATAATTCTGATGATGACTGCGCAGCATCATCAGTGTTCATTTTCGAGTTGTAAGTGACGGATTACTACCGAAAAGATTTTGTTTTTAAATTGTTTTGAGAGAAACAAGTTGTTTGAAATCCAAAGAGGAATATTTGGTTTTAGAAAAGCAAAGCGGTTTAAAACTCCCAGGAAGAGGAACAAATTTAAATAGAAATTTGTGAAACCAAGCTGGAACTGAATTGAAACCAATTAACTGGAAATTTAATTGGATACGATATATCAGGTAGAATCAGATTTTGAATTGTGAGATAGAATCTGAAATGATATTGGATTGATGAGTTAAGAATTTGAAAATCAGGAATAGAACCTTGATTTGAAACTGAATTTGGCTTGGATAAGCAAATGGTTGTGTTGAAAATAAATTGATCAGAGTTTGATTGGATTGACACTGGTATATGCTGAAATGGGTAACAGGTGGAAGGGATATAACGATATGCCCGACAAAAAGGTACAAGTTTATATTTGATATAAGCATGAGATTTATGAGCCGAATTGGCAAGCCGCTTGGCTGTTTGATTTTCTTTTGGGTTCGAGATGGCCCAGAGAGGCAAGTTGGATTTTACCTATTGACCAGTACAAAGGAGGTGCTGGCGAAATTTTTCAAAAAGTTAAGGTGTTAGAAAATTTTCAGGATTTTGAAAATTTTCGTTATTAAGGGTTAATTAATAATTTAATTGAAATGAAATTACTTTAGTGGAAACTAAAGTTAAGAAGTGAACAGATAATTTCAACCCAGTTGATAGGGTTTGTTTTCTACCTTAGCAATTTCGAGGATGAAATTATTTTAAGTGGGGAAGAATGTAATGACCCGTATTTTATGGTGGAATAATTTATTTATTTGATTATTTAAAATATGGTTTGGTAATTTAAATGGTCGTTTAAATTAAATAATAGTGGATATTTAATTAAAATAAATAATATAATAATATATTTAATTTCTGAAATAGTCAGAAATAGTGGAATTCACAATATGGTGTGAACTGGATCATCTATGATATTTAATTCAGTTTAGAATTGAATTAGAATAACGAATATATTTAAATAACGACAGTTGGAACGTATAATTATATTATAATTAAATTCAAGCTTGAAATGGCGCTGTAGTTCGTAATTTGGTGATTCGAACTTCAACTGAATGTACAAGATTCGTTTTAAGCCGGATTTCTGTGAAACAAAAAACGTTAGGAGCTGGTGAAGTATATTTTTCTAGTGGAAGAGAAAAATTGGGATTTCGTCGTGTATATTTTGATTTACGTCCAAATCAAATTTTAGAAAAGTCGCTGTGGAATTCCTTTATAATTTATAAAGGAATTAATTTTATTTTAAAAAGGAATTTCAATATAAATCGAATATCGGGTTGACCCAGATTTGAAATATCGAGTTAGAAATAAATATAGGAATATTCTGAAGCTGTATGATATTCTGTTGTGAATATATACGATAATCTTTATTTATAAATATTTAATTTAATTATATTTAAATATATTTATATATTTAAATGGGTCATTCAGAGCTTTAAAAATAGCCAGTTTTGCAAACGAAGTCGGAATTCGACGAAACTAATTTTGTTGGATCCGCAATGTCAAACTCTAGTGGCATGTCAATTTTCGTGATTTTAGGATATCATGTGTGGTCGCAGGGATTTTTAAGGACCCGAGGCGAATAGAAAATTGATAATATAAAATATAAAATTAAAAAGAAAAATATCCTAACTTTTTTGTTGGTCAATTTGAAGGCCACGCCTCATGTCTTCTCAGCCACAAATGATACCTACCAAACACAGGCTTATAAAACTACCCATTTCATTTCCAACGTGAAAACTGCATGTTCCAAGAATTTTTAAAAATCAGATACCCAACAAAAAAATGAAATTTCAGTTCCGTTATGATCCCCAAGTCGAGAGCTCTGACCTGGTGCTTGTTTCACAGTGTGCGACGCAAGCTGGAAGTTAGTCGTTCTACACAGTAAACTTAGGGTTCGGATTTTCGAGTGGGGTGGGCTTCAATTCGCAATTTAAAGGATGGATTTGTGCTTAGGGATCGAATAACAGCTGATTGGAATTTTTTTAAGGGTTGCGATGGCCGTTTTGGTTGGGCGATGGTGTTCGATGGATTTGAAATGGTTGCGTCGAGTTCGACGAGGTGGTGTTGGTGTGGTACAGTTTTTGATGGCGAACGGGATGGTGGTTGTTGCAGTGGTCCTCGATGACCGGAGGGACGACGGTGGGCGGTCAAAGGATGGTAAACGGTGAAATCAAACGATTTAGGAAAATTACTGGAGGGAGGACTTCGATATGGGGAAGATGGAGTCAACATATTGGGCCAAGAGAAAAACACAAAAGGTGAAGGCCTATTTGTTTAATAAAGAGTTAATTTTAATTTTAATTTAAATGTATACGTACTTCGTAATCGCATAAAGTCGTCATACTTTGTCAGAATTGGACAAAACAAGATCCGACGGGATCGTATGGACGGACACTACACCATGGAACCGACTGAGAGTGGATTGGGGCTCGTTTGAATTTATAGCGAAATAAATTGTTTGATTCAAATCAAACAAACAGTTTATTGTTCTTTAACGATGAACTGCCAATGTGAGTAAAACTCACCAACTCTGAACAGTTATATTTTTCTAACGTATATTTAGAACTGATAATTATCTGTTGATTGATGTGTGTTAACTGTTTGGTTGAAATGTTGACTGATTAGTTGAAATTATTGATAACGATATATATATATATATATAAATCGTTAATCAAATATTGATTCTGTTTAACAGAATATTTCATATTGAAATGAGATCGATGTTAATTATGTGGTTTAACATCTGTGGATGCAGGGAAACAGGTTGGAGGAATCCGACTGGATTCCTCAACATTTATTTTACTGTTTTTCATATATTGTGATATACGATGTGTTATATAATCTGTTATGGATTATGTGTGTTAGAATGGTATTGATCCTTGTTATTCGATATTTTAAATATCATAAAAAGACCCTGGGATGTAAAAAGAATTATTTCAATGTATATTGAAATAAAGGGATTTTATAAAATCAACAGATTTTATAAAAGGAAATATTTCGAAAGTAAATAAAAGGAAAATGTTTATAAAACGAATAGAGTTTTATAAAAGGGAAAAATGTTGATAAAACAAATAAATAGAATTATAAAAGGAATATTTAGTTGGAAACTAAATAGGATTATAAAAGGAAATTGACGAAATAAAAAGGAGTTAATCCAGTTAAGATTAGATAAGTTGAGTTAACCTAGTAAGTTAACCAAGTGAGTTAATCAAATATAGTTATTCGAATAGAGTTAAAGGAGTTAATCGAATATAGTTTATTCGAAAAGAGTTAAGTGAAAAGAGTTATTCGAAATGGAGTTAAACAGAAATTGGAAACTGACTAGAGATTAATAAGTTGAATGGTTTCTTGAGTATCGATCTGATGTTGGTTTCGGCCTTCGGGGTTTATACTTAGGAAGTTTTTCTCTTGTTAGTTTAGAGTTAGAGTCTGATAGATGTTGGAGAATAGTGATACGTAATTAAGCCATGGAAATGTTTTCCAATGTTAATAACGTATATTTTCTAAAATGTAGAAAATAAGGAAATATGAATATATATATACATATATATATATACGGTTGATGATTGATCGATATAAATTCCAATTGGAAATAATATCATTGTTTGCACACGTGTTTTTTTTTGATAGTTAACTCACCGACTATCGAAGTTTTGACCATTTTAACGTTGTTAATATGGAGAGACCGGTTGGATTATTATCCGAAGAACCATTCCGTATTGGCATAAGCGTTGCGAATCATATATGCCAAAGATTATTGAAGACGGAGTAAAGTGCAAGGGCTGTTGTATAAATCTTAGATAACAGTGCCTAAGATGGATATACTGAATAGTGCCTTCGGTTTGTTCAGTCTCAGGACAACTTGTATGGACGAAGGTCTGACATAGTATATCTGATAAATTGCGTAAGTTGATATCTTCAAACGTATTCACGTTTGGTGGTGGAGGAATTTGTTTCTCTTAGCTGTATACCCGTGGTATTTTTGGGGAAATCAATTTGTGTTTTGGTGGGTATGACGATGTGACATTCAAAGTGAATAAATGTGTGATCTGTCCGAGATAAGCGTAGCTTCTAGCCTCACAACCGGGAAATGACAAAAATCGGGCAGGCAACATGGCTATGTAGGTCGCACCTATTAGGGTGTATAATTACCTGATCTAGAGTTTCATTTACTTCTAAAAATCTGTTGTCGATGCTGTCCCATTCGGGAAACGGTTTCTGATCCCAACCGTTGGTGATATACATTCGATACACTCAAGCGAAATGAGTGGTCGGTCATGTGTGGCTGGGTTGCAAGATGTTCTTGTGGAACCCAGTGTATTCCTCTCTAGAGGTACACTAGCGAAAGGTAGTTCCATACCTTGTCATAGTTGGAAATCCATTACCCAATACGTGCTTGCGGTTTTGATTTGTATACTATATATGTAGAATGTGAGATGAAAGCGTTTCTGCTAGATGATTATTATATTGTGGTTGATAGATATTATTATAATATCAAATGGTTTTTGATATAAAGATAATTTGGATTCTCATAAGGGAAAAACCCGTTCTGTTATACGGCGTGGTTTTATGAGATATCGTTTACTTGTTCAAACTGTTTTTAACTGTTTTACTCATACCAGTCCCATGACTGACCCGGAGTTTATCTTGTTTTGTTTTCCCTAAACTCTTGGGTGCCCAATTTTGTACGGGCAGTCAAGTAGTCAGGATTTACAGATATACTGGAAGAGCTTGGAGCAGGAGGCTTCAGGATTATATAGCTATAGTTATTTCCATGGTGTTGTAAGTGTTTTTCTCTGATAATGTTATTGTATACATATACTGATTTTATTTCAAGGATACGTTATCTATTATATGTTGTTCGTTCCGCTGTGAGATTCGTGTTACTCTGATGTTGTGTTCTTCTTCTTCTATTCTAAGTTTCTATCTTATCTATCCTCACCCTCTAACTTCTTTCTATTAACTATCCGGTATTTTCGATCCTTGGATGTTCGATATGTGTTGTATATCGGATAACCAAGGTCAACAAAAACTGGGTCGTTACACATTCGATACACTCAAGCGAAATGAGTGGTCGGTCATGTGTGGCCCGGTTGCAAGATGTTCTTGTTGAACTCAGTGCATTCCTCTCTAGAGGTACACTAGCGAAAGGTGGTTCCATACCTTGTCATAGTTGGAAATCCATTACCTAATACGTGCTTGTGGTTTTGATTGTATAATATATATGTCGAACGTGAGATGAAAGTGTTTCTGCTAGATGATTGTTATATTGTGGTTGATAGACATTATTATAATATCAAAAGGTTTTTGATATAAAGATATTTTGGACTTTCATAAGGGAAAAACCCGTTCCGTTATACGGTGTGGTCTTATGAGATATCGTTTACTTGTTCAAACTGTTTTAAAATGTTTTACTCACACCAGTCCCATGACTGACCCAAAGTTTATTTTGTTTTCCCTAAACTCTTGGGTGCCCAATTTTGTACGGGCAGTCAAGTAGTCGGGATTTACAGATACTTGAAGAGTTGGAGCGGAGGCTTCAGGATCATATAGCTATTGTTTATTTCCGCTATGTTGTAAGTGTTGTACTTTGATAATGATGTATATTCAAGTACAGATTTATATTTCAAAGTTATGTTATATATATTATATGTTATTCGTTCCGCTGTGAGATTCGTGTTACTCTGATGTTGTTGTCTTCTTCTTCTTCTATTCTAAGTTTCTATCTTATCTATTCTCAACCCCTAAATTCTTTCTATTAACTTTCCGGTATTTTTCCATGTTTGGTTAGTCATCATTGAGTTTATGGCGATAACTAATGTCGACAAAAACCGGGTCGTTACAATGGTACCCTGAACTAGGCAGGATGAGGCACGGTTACTGGGCTGATTATAAGCGGTCAAAATAGCGACGGGTGGTGCGTCAGTGTAGGTTCCGATGGAGTACGAGCGTGCATGTACTCCGGAGTGGAAAAAGCAGGCACTGGGCATCAATAGTCATACATTGTGCATCTTGAATTATGTCGGGTTGCTATCATAGGGATTGACACACCCCATGGTGGGACCAACACAGGTATCTACAAACAAGCAGGGCCGAATGACACAAGTAATAAATACATGTGAGTTAGGGAGCCGATCGATTAGGGGTAGTATGGGGACATCAAGTATCTATTATGGGCAAGTAGGCTGTCAAGGATTGTATGAGGTAGATACCTCTTACTAGATGTTACGCCTGAGGGCTACCAACTGCAGGGTTGGGATCAACTTTCAGTATGGAACTAGTAATGGTGCGATATATTTAGCATTGGTGCAGTGTTGTAGTTACCATATAGTGATTAGAAGCGCAGTCAATGTTTATCTTATTCATCTTGCCTACCTTGTTATGCATGCTTATGTACAGTCATTTCTTACTTTCCAGTTTATGTTCTTATCATGTTACTTTAATGATTATATTGTTAAAGTTACTGGACTCACCAGACTAATGTCTGACCTAGTTTGTTTTGCCTCTTTTATTCCATTTTCCCCCTCCCAGGTTCTCAGGGAGGAAATACTCAAGCTTAGTTCAGATGTCTCTTTCTTCCAGCTTGAAGTTGAAAGATGTAACGACCCGGGGAATTTGCGACCTTGGATATCGGCATACAACACCATGTCGAATATCCAAGAACCAAAAACACCAGATAGTCCATGAAAGAAATTAGAGGGTGAGAATAGATAAGATAGGAACTTAGAATAGAAGAAGAAGAAGAACATACAACATTAGAGTAAACATGAATCTCACAGCGGAACGAATAAATATATTTCATAACATAACTTTGAAATAAAAAAGCATCTGTATACAATACCATTATTAAAGTATAACACTTACAACACACAGGAAATAACAATAGCTATATAATCCTGAAGACTCCTGCTCCAGCTCTTCAAGTATCTGTAAAATCCCGACTACTTGACTGCCCGTACAAAATTGGGCACCCAAGAGTTTAGGGAAAACAAAACAAAATAAACTCTGGGTCAGTCATATGACCGGTGTGAGTAAACTCCAACCATTTGTTTAACTTTTAAAATCCTTTTTAAAAGAAACAATAATCGTAAGACCGATCCACACATAAACATGGATGGTTTTTACTTTACGATAACCCAAAACAGTCTTTTAAAATCCATATTCTTCTGATATTATAATAATGTCTAAATCAGATAAATAGCAGTCTAGTGGAAACGCTTTCATCTCACGTTCCACATATATTATATACAATCAAACACGGCGACGCTTATTAGGAAATGGATTTCCAACTATGACAAGGTATGGAACTACCTTACAATTAGTGTACTCTAGAAGCGATACACTGGAGTTCAACAAGAACATCTTGTAACTCGGCCACACATGACCGGCCATTCATTTTGCTTGAATGTTCCGAATATAATATCATCTTACGGTTGGTATACCAACATAACCATTCCCGGGAGATACAGAATTGAATGAAGTAACAAATATGAATTTTCTCTAGATGGTGACAATATACTCTAATTGGGTGCGGCCCACTTAGCCATGCTACCTGCCCGATTTCTGTCATTTCCCAGTTGATGAGGCTTGAGGTCATAACGTATCTTTTAATAGATCACTCTTTTAATTACTTTGAATGCCACATCGTCATACCCGTCAAATCACAAATTGATTTCCCCAAAAATACCACGGGTATAAGCTAAGAGAAACGAATTCCTCTGCCACCAACGTAAATACGTTTGAAATGATCAACTTACGCGATCTACTAGATATACTCTATCGGACATTCGTCCATTCAAGTTGTCCTGGGACTGGACAACCCGAAGGCACTATTCTGTAAATCCATCTTAGGCTATTTCTACCTAGGATTTACTGAACAGCCCTTGCATAACTCCGTCTTCAATTATCTTCATCATATTTGATTCGCAACGCTAATGCCATACGAAGTGGTTTTCAGATAATATATCTGAACCCGGTCTCTCCGTATTGACAACAGAATTGGTCAAAATCTTTGATAGACGGTGATTTAACTATCAAAGGAAAACATGTGTACAAACAACCGTCATATTTCCAAATGGAAATCTTGTCGATAAATCATCAATCAACATTTATCCCTTCAAATTAATTTATTCCATTTCCCTATTCCCCTTTTTTCCATATATTCGTAAATTCTTATTTTCTAAATTTAGAAAATATACATTATTAATCATTGGAAAAAATTTCCATATTTACTCTCATTTCTTACTTTCTATATTAGAAATATTTCTGATTTCTTATTTGGAAAACGTTCCCAAAACTCCTTCATTTGATTTAAAACAGATGTTTAAATAAAACATCGCGACGCCATCTCAAACTGTAATGTCCCGGATTTTTCGACTATTTAAATTTGAATATTTAAATTTTTTTATATATTATATTTGAAATATAATGGATTTTTAATTGAATTTATTTATTTAAATGAAGTTCGGATTTATATATTACATACGACCCAAACTGTAAGTGAGCAGTTCATAATAATCGTATCGGTAAGCTTTGGTAAGCAATTAAAATCAACGTACTTATGTTAAGTATACATAATAGTTTTAAGATCTTTCCATAGCAACTATCAGAATTACCAATGTTAAAATTATTTCTTTGTAGGATTACCTGCTCACTTGGAGTTAAAATATTTGTAAAATGCCGAATACAAATGTATGTATGATTCCAACTTCATAATGGAATCGGAAAGATGAGAACCACTACTAAGCGGTTGATAACATATGTCTTTGAAATGATAAAATATGTTGTGTCGTTGAATGGGAAAATGTGATAAAGATAAAACAAAAAGCCAATAATTAGTGGAGCAATGAATCGCTAGTGGACAATCAACAAATTAATCAGATATGTGTTTTTGTGTGTATATCCACTGCCTTGAGTACAACCTTGTATCCGTAAGTTACAGATGCAGACAGAGATGAATATATAAGTAAATATAGTTTATATGTTTTTTTTAATACCATGGAAGCATTACCGTTAGACATGGCATTAAATGTTGGCACCAATCTGAAACAGGAATCGTTTTATATCCAATGCATGAACGTATGCATGAAGGCATGCTTAGAATGAATTATAAAAAAACCGCACATACCATTAATCTATTGGTACAAATGCTGGACCTAACGAACAAATCAGCTCATTCTAATTTTCAAGTACATCATGCTTTTTCTTTCAATGATAAACAGTAAAACAAAACAGCAAATATATTTTTATATTTTTATATATACTGCCAATCAAACCATACATGAAATAAAAATAAGAATAAAATATGTACATAAATACAGGCAACTAAAAAGAAAAGGGTTCATACATCAATCTCTTCAAATGAAACCAACAAAAGAAAAGTAACAAGAAAAGCTAAGAAACAACTAAAAGAATTCATTTTTAAAACCAGACTTCAGCACTTCTTGTTTCTTCATGAAACAGTGAATTCGAATTGTCTTCTTCAGTTCGACCTGAAACGAAAAAGAAGAAAACCCATTAAAAAGGGAAAGATCATGAACAAGACAAGACTATACATAAGAAAAGAAAAAAAATGCATATGTATGAGTCTAGGCAACATAACTAAAGAAAGACTGAACTTCTTAAAGGTATGGTTTGCAGTTCAAATCTAGGAGAAATTTAACTACTGTGTACATATGCTTTATTGGAATGGGTTTCAATTGTTACAGTATGATGAGTTAAACCGATCATTACAGAACTAAGAAACACAAGCATTTACATGGAAATTAAAAGGGGAAATACTTTGGCCGTTGGGATTTCATGCACAGTCCCTATTGTTAAAATCTCTTACGCTATTGGGTACTCCAATTCTTTGTACAAGTGCAACTGTGCAGGTGATATATTTTCAAGTAAAACACATATGTCACAAATTGAACATGCATGGTAAATTAATCATACAAAAACCAATGACAGGATTGCTGACAACAAATTCCAGTGGTGGCATGTATATATATACCTACATATACCACAACTGTCTTCCAAATTAGGGTATATGAAGAAGTATTTTCAGGTCTAGGCTGAGCAAACATAAGTGACCAAACTGATTTATTTCAGCAGTAAGTAGTAAGGTAACCCTTCCTCAAATATAAGGCAATAGGTTTCCTAACGGTTAAAATAAAGACAACATAGCTTAAAATGTCTATAGTCAAGGTTCATATAATTTATGGCTTCAGAAGGTACACATACATGAGCTGTGAAACAATACTTAAAACCGCTTTATGAAATTATAGTAATGTTGTGACTGAAATGTGAAAACTAAAGTACCAACGCAAATCCTTTTAAGAAAAACGGAAAATCTACAATGAAGGACTCAAATCTTTGATAGAAATAACAATACATAGCCTCACAGTCCTATATGATCTACAAGCACATGTTCGATCAGTATACCCATGTGAATAGGTAAATAGGACTGTAATCCAGTACAAAATCCATATGTAAAACTGTGCCATGTATTTGGAAAAGAAAGGAAAAAATCTACATAAAAACAGAAGATATATGTTTACAGTTTTCAAATCTTCTATACAGTTACCAAATCTACACACATACCTAAGATCAATCAATCGCAACAGCTAAAGAAATGTTTCATACATAGAAAATCCATCAATATCTCGAATTAAATCCCTCACATATCATTTCAGTTCCAGTACACGAAAAATCTGAAAAGGGGATATGGCCAAAGTATAGCCGATCCTATCTAGGAAAAGGATTGAAAGACAGTGATCCTATCTACAATCAAACCGCAAGTATAAATACGTATCCAAGCACAAGTGTTCACCAACCCATTCGCAAACGCAGTAAATCAGAAAAACCTCATTCGAAACCAGTAAATAAAATGGAAATAATTCCGCAATTAAAAATCAAGTAAGAGGAAAACTTATCTTAAATTCGAGGGAGACTCGATTTGGTTCGCTCGTCGTGGTTCTAAGTTGCTCGACAGTATGGTGGCGGATCGTTGGAGGAGCTCGAAGGGGGTGCAACGCCATGTTGCTGAAATCAAATTGGGGATTAGGGTTTTCGATTTTGGATCAAATTTTGGGAGGCGGCTTGAATGAAATGAAGAGGGTTACGGTGGATTAGGTTTTTAAAAGGGGTAATGGGTTTGGGCCTGCGGATTAAAGGTAAAGACCAACCTTTAAAATTTAAAGTAAACCATGTTTTAAAATTTTAATTTATTTTATAAGTTTATTTACGCGATTTCTCACTCATACGATGTCAGATTTATGCACGGTCAGTTGCGTTGGGACCGTGGAGACGAGTATTTCGAGATGGAGCGGGCCTAGTCCGGATCTGAAGTGCCTGGAAATTTTATTCGAATTAAACGTTAGTTTAATTTGACTAAAAATGAACTGTTTATCAACAAATCAAAACCCCGGTGAGTTAAACTCACTCTGCTCTTCCCATTTATATTTTATATAATTTGGGTTTTTATTTTGTGTGTTCTGATTGTTAGAGATTGACTATTTGTTGGCTATATATATATATATATATTGTTGATTCAACAAAGGAAATTAAACGGTCGTTTAATTTCAGAAAAATACCCACTGTTTTGAGTTGACCCAAATAAAATAATTTCCCTTGACTGGTCACGTTTATAAAACGTGTTTGAAATTGTTTGAATGGTCTGTTATTTGATTGATGGTCGTATAGAAATTGTAACACCCCACCTCCGCTAGGGTCACTCACAAAGGGAATGCCCTAGTTTTGGAGGGGTATTATCTAGTAAACAGGCACAAAGATAACACAAAACAGAACATAGATAAAATAGAGTATATAAAGCAGCGGATATAAACTTTAAAACCAAATCTCATTACTGAAAAATAGAGTCAAAACCTCTTACATCAAAATGCCAAGTCATTATATCATTACATCAATTTCTAAAGAAGTAAAGTACTTAAAACAACATAAGTAAAATATTATTCCCCAAAAAGTGCATGAGTGCAGCCATAGCATAGCTCAAGACCAAACCGTACATGAGCTATCAGAAAGCAAGCAAAGTCCAAGATAAGAGCTAGAGTTTCCTCCCTGAGAACCAGGGGGGAACGAAAGACAAAGAGGCGAAAGAAAACGGGTCAATCAAAAAGACCGGTAAGCCCTAGTGACTATCAACATAGAAACTAGTAAAGTTAACAAGACATGAATAAACTGGAATTAAACATAGGAATGATGATAAGTCTGACATGATAACTAAGCTAACAAGATAACTCAAGTCTAACATTGCGTATTCAAGGTTCGCCATACCAACTATACTGGTATACTAATCCCGTGTCAACTATAAATCAAGAAATAATCCCTTGGCCCAATATCGTGAAGTGACCCAATCCGGGGTCCAACGGTATGATCTAATCGATCGGCTCCCTACAAGTCTAGCTCGTCGTGTGTCTGTGTCATACGGCCCTATCACGAACGTAGTCACCTGTGCTAGGTCCACCATAGGGTGTATCAAGCCCTAGGGTGCTAACCACCGACACGAATCAAGAATGCACAGATAATCCTACTGATGCCCAATGCCTGCTTTTTCAACTCCGGACTAAGTGCACGACCCTAGTCCGCCTGAACCTACAATGGCACACCAACTCAGCCGTCATTCTGGTCGCTTACAATCAGCCCAACAATCGTGCCCCACCCTGCCTAGTCCCAGGGTACCGTGATACATCTAGTGGGTTACTGCTGAAAAGGACCGCGTAACTAGGGTTTCGTTCAGCAGGTTAAGTTGTTATTTAAAATTGAGACTTAACCCCATCTACATGTCATGTCAAATTGACTAAGTGTGTCGTTCTAGTTCAAGACTTAGTCCTACGAATCATGTGTCAGGTTGGTTAAGTGTGTTCAAGCGGTTCATGACTTAACCCTATCAAATCAACGTGTCAAATTGGTTACGTATATTCAAGTGGTCCATGACTTAACACTATCCAGTGGCATTAATTTATTTAATGCACCCCTAACCTCTCACATTAGACTTGGTTATGGTTACTGTAACAACCCGTATTTCGATAACATGATCAAGGCAGAATTTAATTTTAAATTCTGAATCAGGTGAAACGGGCTATGCCATTGCGTTCGTCTCGGAAAAATACGCGAAATAGTGTCCGAGTTTTCGAGAATCGGAGTCCGTATGACCCGTTAAAGGCCCAAAGAAGATTTCTGGGAATTTGAATTTCGGAAACGGTTTTGGAAATCAGATCTGGGGCTAGGCGGGAAGTTTCCCCGCCTAGGCCATGTCGACAGGGCTGTCGACAGGCCTGTCGACTTGGGCCCAGATCAAGTCGACAGCCCTGTCGACTTGCCTGTCGACAGGGGGTGGCCGGGGCAAGCTTCCTGGCGCACCTTCTTGTCTCACCTGGTCTTGTTCTTGGCCTGATTCTGGAAGCTTCCGAGATCTGATGGTCCTAATCTATCCTAGGGTTAATCTAAGGGCCTAAAACACTCCTAATCTCTATAAAAAGACCCTAAACCTAACCTAAATCCCTAAAAATCAAACCTAGCAACTAAGTGCTGCCAAAATCAATTTTGATCATGGCCTCCATCTCCAATCCCTAGAGCCTATGCATTCAAATCGGGTTCAAATCAAGATATGCAAGCTTGCTACACCAAATGGAGGCCAAATCAACATTGTTATGCGAGTTTCATGATGGTTCTTCTTCAAAGGAGCCACCTTTCTTCGTCAAAATGATGCATGATCCCCTTTCCTAAGCCTTGCCTATGTAAGTTCTAGCTACTTTTGGATCAAAACGGTATTTTTGATGTTGACATGGGATAAAATGAGATAAAACATAAGTATGCATGTATGTGGACCTAACTTTGTCCCTTTTCTATGATCTATGACCTTAGACTAAGATGTAGCAACTTAATCATGTCACTCATGTTATGTTTAGCCTAGTTTACCTTGCAAGTTGGGATCTTTATGCATGAAATGCTAGCATGAACCTTTAGGAACCACTTTACTTGTGAAACATTGGCTAAGACAAGATTTTGGGCTTATGCATGTTTATGAACCCAAACCCCTTATGCTAACATGCAAGTTTGTGGCCAAATCCTTTATGAGATTATGCATGCTCGTGGCCAAACCCTTTTTGATAATGTGCATGTTCGTGGCCAAAATACCTTATGACACTATGCATGTTTATGGCCAATCCCTTTAGGATGTTATGCATGTGGAAGCCAAGCCCTTTTTGGCATCATGCATGTTTTGAGACCAATATGTGACATAGTATCCTTACTAGGTTGACTCGCTTTGCTTGCGTTGGGAAAACACGATTTTGGGTAGTTAGATAAACATGAACATGTCGCAAAATCTTAACTTGAATATGACATGTGTTTATACTTGAAAATATGACTTGAAAGATAACATGGAAGATGACATGTAAGTATGCATAAAAACATGAGCTTGGGAATTTACCTATTAAGTTAGGTATACCCTTTGGGAATTTACCTATTAAGTTAGGTCTACCCGAATGCTCGAAAACTTGTAACATGTTTTGGAAACATGATGAACTTAGATAATATGAGTATGGCCAACTCGAGGTTGGGTTGAGTTTGCAACGTAAAACTACCCGGAACCGACCGGCCTAACTAGTAGTTGCAAACAATAGGACCCAATGTGAGAAGTTGGTCATGTCGCGCTTAAGACCCGAGGTTAGACTAAGTTGTGGTGTAAATCTACCCGGACCCGCCCGGCTTAACTAGTAACCACAACAAGGTCTAATGTGAGAGGTTGAGGGTGCATTAATTAAATTAATGCCACATAACAGGGTTAGGTTAATTTGATTAATGAGGCTAATGATACTTAACAAAACATGATACTTAATAAAACATGATACTTAACAAAACATGATAAGCTTGGGTAGGTTAAGTAACTTGATTTGCCTAATGACACTTGACCATTTTTATACGACTAGTGGACGGGATTAAGTTAACCAACACTTAATCAATCCAACACGATAACGTGATAAGGTTAAGTAAATTTTCTTAATGACACTTAACCGTATAATACAGTTGATGGATGGGGTTAAGATTAGGCTTAACTAATCTAAACATGGAAATCGGATGGGGTTAAGTTAGCCTAGACTTAATTAATCCAACTTGGTAATTTAATGTGGTTAAGTTAAACACTTAACTAATTTAACACGATGATTTGATGAGGTTAAGTGACCTATACTTAACCAATCTAACTCATTAATTTGATGAGGTTAAGTTAATCTATACTTAACCAATCTAACGTGAAAACATGATAAGGCTAAGTCATGAATCACTTGAATACGCTTGACCGATTTAATGACAAGGTCAAGTTAATTTATATAAATTAACCAATCTAAAATGATAACTAGACGAGGTTAAGTTATGGATTGCTTAATATACTTAGCCAACTTGACACATGGTTTGTAGGGTTAAGTCTTGGACTTGGATACTTAGCCAATTTTGACATGGTTTGTAGACGGGCTAAGTTATGAACTTAAGTGACACTTAACCCATTAGATAAACCCTAATTCGGAGGATTAGGTAAATAACCATAGTTAACAAGGATTATGGAAATAAGGCTAAGTGGTAAACCTTAGTTAAGGGAAACCAAGTAATAATTCTTGGTCAAGGAAATTTGGACCATTTCTTAGATAGGTTAGTAACCCGATACGTTAGGTCAACGTTTAAGTATGCGTGTAGGAGCAGGCTATCTGATTTAGATAAAGGCTCCAACGAACTGGGTAACGAAGCAGCGGCTTCGGGGAACGTGAGGATATTCTTGGGATCCCTCTGTGAGCTGCCAGGTCATTATACTAGGCTCACGAGAGGTCGAGGTCTGCGGTAGAAGAACCAAGAATATGCCTTGGTTGCTATGCGAGCGACCTAAAGACTGGGGTGGATAGAAGTGAGTCGACGAATACATAAGGTGCCCGAGATAGCAAGTTCGTCGATCATCTACCATCTTGAGTCAAGCGTGTACGTACGGAAAGGCAGGGAACACCCAACAGACCATGATTTGCTATCTAATTATGGGTGAGGTAGGCCGTAGGATGTGGGCTGGTCGGAGTGTAGTTCTCATGCAAGATTTTCTCTTGTGTTGCCTTTCACTAGTTGAGGGAGGGGTCTCGTAGGACCATAGCCACGTGTAGAAAAGCAGACCTTAGTATCTGCATCGGCAGATAAATCTAAAGCTCCCGGCCGAGTCCTGTATCTCTTGGTTTGCCCTGTGACAGGACTCGGGTGGCACGATGTGATACATGTGCATACAGTAATAGAAAAACGATTCACGATGAATGCGTGGGAAAAGGGCGCGGTCGAGGGTTAGCGTAATCCCTAGTGGCCTAGGTGGTTTAACCCAAACCGAAATACGAAAGCGTGCAATAGGTAAGCGTAATCCCTAGTGGTGCTAGGTGGCGTAAGTCCTAGTAGTTCAAACAATGATTCATATGGAAGAACCTAGCTAGAACAAGGGTGACAGTCCAAACGGTTCCAAGAATAATACGACATGAGGAAGCCCGTACGAGGTACGGCAAAGGACTGAACTTATATACATGGAAAGAAACATATGATTTGAGTAACCTATATATGCGATATATTAGGTTGACATGGACCATTACACGACCTTGAGCAAGGGACATTCATGGTTAACACATGACGCAGGTAGGGATACTAGTACGAGAGGTGCAGAGCAAATATACATGTTAGAACTAGGAAGAATATACATAATAGATACCGTGGGATGTTAGACGGGGTAGATACCTTGGGATAATGTACTCGATAGAAATCTGACGATGTGATGCCTTGACTTATCATAACACCGTGGTTTATCATGATACCTTAGTTTACCTTGCCACAGTAGTTCAACCGGCTACCCTGGTTTATCTATCTTGTAGTTATCCTTATGTTTACTTTCAGTTTATGCATGTCATGTTACCTTTACCTGTTTTTATACTAGAAGTAGATAGGACTTACTCAGTCTTTTTGACTGACCCGTTTTGTTTCGCCTCTTTTCTTCCGTTTCCCCCCCAGGTTTCAGGGAGGAAACAATGTTGTTTAGTTCGGACTTCTTCTGCTTGAAGGTCATCATGGATGGCTTGGACTTCTCTTGGCTATGGCTACTTTACTGTTTTACTTGGGGAATAATTTATGAAAAAGTCTTTATGCTTCTTTACTATTGCAAGACAGGTTTTGATGTACTCTGATGTAAAAGGCTTTAGACCTTATTTATTCATGTTATGAAAGTTTGATTTTACTTCCGCTATTTATATATATATGTTCTGTCTTGTGATATTTCTGTGCATGTTTACCAATAATGCCCCTCTAAAGCTAGTGCATTCCTTTGCGAGTGACCCTAGCGGAGGCGGGGTGTTACATTTGGTATCAGAGCAGAAGGTTACCAGACTGGGCAAAAGTTTTTAAAGACCTTCTGAAAATAATTTGAAAAACCGTTTACAAAGAAGCATTTTTCAAGAAAATTTTCTTTTAAAAAGAAAAAGGCTATTCCCCAAAGGCCATTAGCATCATCCTTGTTTCCTTGATTTAATCTCTTTTCCTTTCTTTCCTCCATCTGTAGTCACAGTGGTTTTGACTACGACTAGTCTTTCTAGCTACGTAAGTGTTTCCCGTACGATGGAGGTGGTTCTCGAGAGACCATTGCAGAGTTATACAAGAAAGGATAGTGAGAAAGAGGATAAAGGATATGAGCTTATGGGTGAGCAACGTGTTGGTATGGCTTAGTCCTCAAAGGAGGGAGAAAGATGAACAATGAAACCCATGATGAGAGGGTACCTTTGGCATGATGAAACGGGGCGGATAGTTAAGTATCATGGGACAAGGACAAGATCATTGGGAGGGCAATAGTATGCTCTCATTTCTAGGGTACCTCGGAAGGAGGGTAACGATCTTGTTAAAGGTTTAGCTTTTCTTCTCTATCATCCTGTCGGGACTTTGTTTTGATCACCGCATCTTTTAAGCCCGCTTCGATAGTTGAGTCTCTGCACCTTAGGTACTAGCGTAATAGAGAATCCCATTTTTGTCTCAAAGTCCTATTGGAGAATTAGTCCATTTATTCATGGCTTGTTTGGATTTGAGAATGTCTATGTCAAGTGTTGAGTTTGAAAATAATGCTTATATTCATAAGCTATGGATGGATTCTAAGGATGAAGTGGTTATCCAGTAAGGGGTGCCACTCTCGGTTTTGATAGGAGGGTAGTTAGATTCTTGACTAGCCTTGGTAATACCCTCGGAGTATCGTGTAACCTTTTTGAGGTTCTGTCATGACTAGTTACTTAGAATCCCTTGATGCCTTTATTGGAAATTTGAAGCCCGATCGAGCGGTGTTCGCCGATAAGACAGATGGTTTACTTCACTTATGCGTGGGTTATAGAAATCACCCTAGTAAGTGCGCATGATAACCTGATTGACATCTGTTTACTTTCAAGAGAAAGTTCTTCTACATGGAATGCCTTATAGTATATAAACGAGATCCAAGATTCACTAGTGAATTTTGGAAAGCTTGCATGAGATCATGAGTACGCAGTCATGTTTGCGTCAAGTATTCTAGGAAAAGGATAAGTGCAAGTGGAACGAGAGGCGACGAAGAAATGAGTTCCAGCTCATGTTATGGAAACAGGAATAAGAAGCTACAAAATCGTGAAGTTAAAAGACGGTCAAGGCACGATGGAATTAAGCTCAGGAAAGATGACTTTGATGGTCAAAGACTAGATACGCGCATGATATCTCTTTTTGGGAGTATATTCTTGATCCCTGTTTTCGGTAGAGCTTACTTGTAGGCTATCTTTTGTGGACATCCTCTCGGTCCTATTTTCTGTTACAAACCCCGTAAGGAGTTTGTCTTGTTTATCTTCTCGACCCTGTTTCAGGGAATCCTAGGTAGAACCCTATGGATGTAAACATGTATTTGAAACATGTTATGATTGATATGGTTGCAAGTGGTTGCAAGTGGTTGCTCGTGGATGCGCGAATACACATTAGATACTAGCTCGACTCGGTCACATTTCATATTGCATATGCACGGGTATTTATACTTGTTTATGGATGAAATCGAGTGTATTATCATGCGGTTGTTGCATATGAATGAATGTTTGTGCACGCATATAGTATCTATATGACTAGGACTATTTGCATACATGATTGGATTCATGGCACTATACATATTTTGCATTAGAAAGATTATTCAGGCCTGATCATTAGCATTAGATAAGGAACATGTACACACATGTCTTGCATATATTCATACAGCATTAGAAATCATCTAAGGACAATGGTTGCTTGTGGATGATGTTTTGAGTAGATGGATGATGGACGGTAGGATATGTTCTTCCTAACTTGGAGATTTCGGGGACGAAATCCTAAAAGGTGGGGAGAATGTAACAACCCGTATTTCGATAACATGATCAAGGCAGAATTTAATTTTAAATTCTGAATCAGGTGAAACGGGCTATGCCATTGCGTTCGTCTCGGAAAAATACGCGAAATAGAGTCCAAGTTTTCGAGAATCGGAGTCCGCATGACCCGCTAAAGGCCCAAAGAAGATTTCTGGGAATTTGAATTTCGGAAACGGTTTTGGAAATCAGATCTGGGGCTAGGCGGGAAGTTTCCCCGCCTAGGCCATGTCGACAGGGCTGTCGACAGGCATGTCGACTTGGGCCCAGACCAAGTCGACAGCCCTGTCGACTTGTCTGTCGACAGGGGGTGGCCGGGGCAAGCTGCCTGGCGCACCTGCTTGTCTCACCTGGTCTTGTTCTTGGCCTGGTTCTGGAAGCTTCCGAGATCTGATGGTCCTAATCTATCCTAGGGTTAATCTAAGGGCCTAAAACACTCCTAATCTCTATAAAAAGACCCTAAACCTAACCTAAATCCCTAAAAATCAAACCTAGCAACTAAGTGCTGCCAAAATCAATTTTGATCATGGCCTCCATCTCCAATCCCTAGAGCCTATGCATTCAAATCGGGTTCAAATCAAGATATGCAAGCTTGCTACACCAAATGGAGGCCAAATCAACATTGTTATGCGAGTTTCATGATGGTTCTTCTTCAAAGGAGCCACCTTTCTTCGTCAAAATGATGCATGATCCCCTTTCCTAAGCCTTGCCTATGTAAGTTCTAGCTACTTTTGGATCAAAACGGTATTTTTGATGTTGACATGGGATAAAATGAGATAAAACATAAGTATGCATGTATGTGGACCTAACTTTGTCCCTTTTCTATGATCTATGACCTTAGACTAAGATGTAGCAACTTAATCATGTCACTCATGTTATGTTTAGCCTAGTTTACCTTGCAAGTTGGGATCTTTATGCATGAAATGCTAGCATGAACCTTTAGGAACCACTTTACTTGTGAAACATTGGCTAAGACAAGATTTTGGGCTTATGCATGTTTATGAACCCAAACCCCTTATGCTAACATGCAAGTTTGTGGCCAAATCCTTTATGAGATTATGTATGCTCGTGGCCAAACCCTTTTTGATAATGTACATGTTCGTGGCCAAAATACCTTATGACACTATGCATGTTTATGGCCAATCCCTTTATGATGTTATGCATGTGGAAGCCAAGCCCTTTTTGGCATCATGCATGTTTTGAGACCAATATGTGACATAGTATCCTTACTAGGTTGACTCGCTTTGCTTGCGTTGGGAAAACACGATTTTGGGTAGTTAGATAAACATGAACATGTCGCAAAATCTTAACTTGAATATGACATGTGTTTATACTTGAAAATATGACTTGAAAGATAACATGGAAGATGACATGTAAGTATGCATAAAAACATGAGCTTGGGAATTTACCTATTAAGTTAGGTCTACCCTTTGGGAATTTACCTATTAAGTTAGGTCTACCCGAATGCTCGAAAACTTGTAACATGTTTTGGAAACATGATGAACTTAGATAATATGAGTATGGCCAACTCGAGGTTGGGTTGAGTTTGCAACGTAAAACTACCCGGAACCGACCGGCCTAACTAGTAGTTGCAAACAATAGGACCCAATGTGAGAAGTTGGTCATGTCGCGCTTAAGACCCGAGGTTAGACTAAGTTGTGGTGTAAATCTACCCGGACCCGCCCGGCTTAACTAGTAACCACAACAAGGTCTAATGTGAGAGGTTGAGGGTGCATTAATTAAATTAATGCCACATAACAGGGTTAGGTTAATTTGATTAATGAGGCTTAACCAAATATGATATGGACAAATGGGTTAAGTAATTTGATTAGGCTAATGATACTTAACAAAACATGATAAGCTTGGGTAGGTTAAGTAACTTGATTTGCCTAATGACACTTGACCATTTTTATACGACTAGTGGACGGGATTAAGTTAACCAACACTTAATCAATCCAACACGATAACGTGATAAGGTTAAGTAAATTTTCTTAATGACACTTAACCGTATAATACAGTTGATGGATGGGGTTAAGATTAGGCTTAACTAATCTAAACATGGAAATCGGATGGGGTTAAGTTAGCCTAGACTTAATTAATCCAACTTGGTAATTTAATGTGGTTAAGTTAAACACTTAACTAATTTAACACGATGATTTGATGAGGTTAAGTGACCTATACTTAACCAATCTAACTCGTTAATTTGATGAGGTTAAGTTAATCTATACTTAACCAATCTAACGTGAAAACATGATAAGGCTAAGTCATGAATCACTTGAATACGCTTGACCGATTTGATGACAAGGTCAAGTTAATTTATATAAATTAACCAATCTAAAATGATAACTAGACGAGGTTAAGTTATGGATTGCTTAATATACTTAGCCAACTTGACACATGGTTTGTAGGGTTAAGTCTTGGACTTGGATACTTAGCCAATTTTGACATGGTTTGTAGACGGGCTAAGTTATGAACTTAAGTGACACTTAACCCATTAGATAAACCCTAATTCGGAGGATTAGGTAAATAACCATAGTTAACAAGGATTATGGAAATAAGGCTAAGTGGTAAACCTTAGTTAAGGGAAACTAAGTAATAATTCTTGGTCAAGGAAATTTGGACCATTTCTTAGATAGGTTAGTAACCCGATACGTTAGGTCAACGTTTAAGTATGCGTGTAGGAGCAGGCTATCTGATTTAGATAAAGGCTCCAACGAACTGGGTAACGAAGCAGCGGCTTCGGGGAACGTGAGGATATTCTTGGGATCCCTCTGTGAGCTGCCAGGTCATTATACTAGGCTCACGAGAGGTCGAGGTCTGCGGTAGAAGAACCAAGAATATGCCTTGGTTGCTATGCGAGCGACCTAAAGACTGGGGTGGATAGCAGTGAGTCGACGAATACATAAGGTGCCCGAGATAGCAAGTTCGTCGATCATCTACCATCTTGAGTCAAGCGTGTACGTACGGAAAGGCAGGGAACACCCAACAGACCATGATTTGCTATCTAATTATGGGTGAGGTAGGCCGTAGGATGTGGGCTGGTCGGAGTGTAGTTCTCATGCAAGATTTTCTCTTGTGTTGCCTTTCACTAGTTGAGGGAGGGGTCTCGTGGGACCATAGCCACGTGTAGAAAAGCAGACCTTAGTATCTGCATCGGCAGATAAATCTAAAGCTCCCGGCCGAGTCCTGTATCTCTTGGTTTGCCCTGTGACAGGACTCGGGTGGCACGATGTGATACATGTGCATACAGTAATAGAAAAACGATTCACGATGAATGCGTGGGAAAAGGGCGCGGTCGAGGGTTAGCGTAATCCCTAGTGGCCTAGGTGGTTTAACCCAAACCGAAATATGAAAGCGTGCAATAGGTAAGCGTAATCCCTAGTGGTGCTAGGTGGCGTAAGTCCTAGTAGTTCAAACAATGATTCATATGGAAGAACCTAGCTAGAACAAGGGTGACAGTCCAAACGGTTCCAAGAATAATACGACATGAGGAAGCCCGTACGAGGTACGGCAAAGGACTGAACTTATATACATGGAAAGAAACATATGATTTGAGTAACCTATATATGCGATATATTAGGTTGACATGGACCATTACACGACCTTGAGCAAGGGACATTCATGGTTAACACATGACACGGGTAGGGATACTAGTACGAGAGGTGCAGAGCAAATATACATGTTAGAACTAGGAAGAATATACATAATAGATACCGTGGGATGTTAGACGGGGTAGATACCTTGGGATAATGTACTCGATAGAAATCTGACGATGTGATGCCTTGACTTATCATAACACCGTGGTTTATCATGATACCTTAGTTTACCTTGCCACAGTAGTTCAACCGGCTACCCTGGTTTATCTATCTTGTAGTTATCCTTATGTTTACTTTCAGTTTATGCATGTCATGTTACCTTTACCTGTTTTTATACTGGAAGTAGATAGGACTTACTCAGTCTTTTTGACTGACCCGTTTTGTTTCGCCTCTTTTCTTCCGATTCCCCCCCAGGTTTCAGGGAGGAAACAATGCTGTTTAGTTCGGACTTCTTCTGCTTGAAGGTCATCATGGATGGCTTGGACTTCTCTTGGCTATGGCTACTTTACTGTTTTACTTGGGGAATAATTTATGAAAAAGTCTTTATGCTTCTTTACTATTGCAAGACAGGTTTTGATGTACTCTGATGTAAAAGGCTTTAGACCTTATTTATTCATGTTATGAAAGTTTGATTTTACTTCCGCTATTTATATATATATGTTCTGTCTTGTGATATTTCTGTGCATGTTTACCAATAATGCCCCTCTAAAGCTAGTGCATTCCTTTGTGAGTGACCCTAGCGGAGGCGGGGTGTTACAGTTACTGGAAGTGTTGGGCGGGTCCGGGCAGTTTTACACCATAACCTAGTCTAACCTCGGGTTTCGAGTGCGATATGACCAACTACTCACATTGGGTCGTATTGTTTGCAGTTACTGGATTCGCCGGGCGGTTCCGGGCAGATTTATACTGCAAACTCAACCCAACCTCGAGTTGGCCATGTTCAAGTTATCTAAGTGTCATGTCCCAAATTCATATTTTCAAGTATAATTTCATGTCAAGTTCATGTTCCTATCCAAGCTCAAGTTATAACGATATTCATGTTTTCAAGCTCATACTAAATTCAGGTTTTCCTAAACTACCCAAATCGCATCCCCAACGCTCGTGAATTCGAATCAAGGCAATAGATGTAACTAGGAAATAACATAACAAGGATGGGTATAAAGTGGCAAAGGTGATTTCAAGGCAAGCATGTTGTAACTTGAGATATGATCATAACATCACTGGCATATGAAATAGGGTGATAAACATATCAATAAATGACATAAGATGATAATCCTAAACTTGTGACTAGCAATAGTTTCAACATCACAACATCATAGGCATGTTAAAGTAATGATAGGGTTTAGGTTATGACATGAACAGGCCCCTAAATCAAGCTCTTATCAGTATTCCACAAATCAAGGTTCAATATGAACTATACTAGGTTCAAGGTGAATAGATCTAGGATGAACAAGAGTAGATCTAAAATAATAGATCAAAAAGGAATAGTCATAGATCAAAGATATACAAGAGTAGGTCTCAAGTAGTTATCATGTTTATGTTCAACTTCAATTTATACATGTCCATATTAAGTTTAGAGTTTAGATCTAAGAGTAACCGGGGCTTACAGATCGTGGTTTTTGAGAACTAAGAACAGAAATTGTCGTAGGATCGTTGTTGAGATGTTGATCTATTCCCTTGAATTGTTGTAGAAACGTTGGCCTTCGATTTGGATCTAGTTTGAATGTTTAAGCTTCAAGTTGGAGGCGGCGGCCATGGTTCAAGAGGAGACTTAGCAGCATAATGGTGTTAGAAAGATTTGTTGTGGATTAGCCTAGGTCTTAGGGTGTTTTTATAGTTGCAACAACTAGTTTAGGCCAAAGGATAAACCCTAGAATCGATCTGAACCGCCAAAAATCGTCACAGGCCCTCAAACAAGCCAACAGGGTCAAGCAGGAGCAACCAGGCCCAAACCAGGTTCGGGGACCAGGTCGACACCCAAGTCGACTGCGCAGTCGACCTGGTCCTAGGGGTGTCGACTGCCCAGTCTACTCCCCAGTCGACCTGGGGTGCTGGGCGGGAAATTTCTCGCCCAGTCTGTCTGGGTTTTGAAATTCGAATTTGAACTCGAATTCGAACTGTTTTGAACTCTGAAAATTTCTGAAACTTTGGGGAGCCATAACTTGGTCATACGGACTCCGATTTTCGAAAACTCGGACTCTATTTTATGTAGAATTCCGAGACGAACGCAATGGCGCAACCCGTTTCCCTTGGTTCTTAATTTAAATTTAAATTTTGCCTAGATTTATGGTTATAAAACGTTATCAAAATACGGGTTGTTACATTCTCCACTCCTTAAAGGATTTCGTAAATCTCTAAGTTAGGAAGAACATATCCTACCATCCATCATCCATCTACTCAAAACATCATCCACAAGCAAACATTGTCCTTAAGAGATTTCTAATGCTGTATGAACATATGCAAAAAAGTGTGTGTATATGTTCCTTATCTAATGCAAATGATCAAGCCTGATTGATCTTTCTAATGCAAAATATGTTTAGTGTCATGAATCCAATATATATGCAAAAAAATCCTAGTCACGTAAGCACTATATGTGTGCACAAACATTCATCCATATGCAACATTCATATGATAACACATTCAATTTCATCCATAAATAAGTATAAACACTCATGCATATGCAATATGAAAATGTGTCTGAGCCGATCTAGTGCCTAATGTGTGTTATGCAACCACGAGCAATCACTTGCAACCACTTGCAACCATTCGCAAACATCAAGCATAACATGTTTCAAATACATGTTTACATTCATAGGATTCTACCTAAGGTTCTCAAGACAGGATCAAAAGGATATACAAGATAAAGCAGAGTATCTAGGGAAAAGAAGTTAAAGATGTACCCCTAGAAGGTCCTTCTTGCGGTCCTTTCCCTTGCTTCTTAGGGCAGTTCTTGCTGATGTGTCCAGTTTCACCGCATTGAAAACATGCTCATATATTCATCTTCTTCTTCCTACAGTCCTGGACTATATGCCCATCAATTCCACAGAAGTCGCATTTTCTTTTCTCACGTGACTTGTCATTCTTGTTGTTGCTGTTCTTTCCTCCTTTCTCGGAGTCTACCTTCTTGTCTTGAGACTCATTCGCCTTGACCTTCTTCTTGCCATTCTCGTCTTCTTCATGAAGTAGGGCCATATTCACCAAGCTTTCAAAGGTCGCCCCCATGGGTACATGAGTCATGGCCATAGTGTAGAGTGGCTCGCTCAATCCTCGAGCAAAGCGTAGAGCCTTTTTCTCAGCGGTGTTGACTAAGTCCAAACCAAACCGAGCAAGATGATTAAACTTATTCACGTATTCCCTAACTGACATGTCCCCTTGCTTGAGTGCCAGGAACCTCTCCATCTGAAGGCTCGCTTCTGCGGATGATAAAAACTTAAGCCCAAACCTCTCTCTAAAGTCTGCCCAAGTCTCAATTGGCCTGGCAGCGTTGGTGACTTCCCACCAAAATGCAGCTTCCTCTTTCAACAACCATGCTGCCAACTGAACTTTCCTATGATCCTCCATATCGAAAATAACAAACAAGTCTTTAGTCTCTTTTAGCCACTTTCGTGCCTCAACGAAGGTTTCAGTTCCAATGAAGTTCTTGCCCCCCATTCCAATAAAGTCCTTGCATATTTTGGCGAAGGCGGTACCCGGAGGAGGAGGAGGAGGAGGGATATCTGCCGGGCCCGCGCCGTTGGCCCTAGCTTCCAAGTATCTTCGGAACCAGCCAGGTATGGGTACTCCCTCAGGAAGGTTAAGATCAGACATGCTGAAAAGCAAAAAGGAAAAAGATTCAAACGAGGAAACAAAGGAAAGTGCTAACGGCTTTTAGGGAATAGCCTTTTCTTAAAAATAAAACTTTTCTTGAAAAATGCTTCTTTACAAACGGTTTTGAAAATAGTTTCAGAAGGTTTTTAAAACTTTTTCCCAGTCTGGTAACCTTCGGCTCTGATACCAAATGTAACACCCCACCTCCGCTAGGGTCACTCACAAAGGGAATGCCCTAGTTTTGGAGGGGTATTATTTGGGAAACAGGCACAGAGATAATACAAGACAGAACATAGATAAAATAGAGTATATAAAGCAGCGGATATAAACTTTAAAACCAAATCTCATTACTGAAAAATAGAGTCAAAACCTCTTACATCAAAATGCCAAGTCATTATTTCATTACATCAAGTTATAAAGAAGCAAAGTACTTAAAACAACATAAGTAAAATATTATTCCCCAAAAAGTGTATGAGTGCAGCCATAGCATAGCTCAAGACCAAACCGTACATGAGCTATCAGAAAGCAAGCAAAGTCCAAGCTAAGAGCTGGAGTTTCCTCCCTGAGAACCTGGGGGGGGGGGGGGAATGAAAGACAAAGAGGCAAAAGAAAATGGGTCAGTCAAAAAGACTGGTAAGCCCTAGTGACTATAAGCATAGAAACTAGTAAAGTTAACAAGACATGAATAAACTGGAATTAAACATAGGAATGATGATAAGTCTGACATGATAACTAAGCTAACAAGATAAATCAAGTCTAACATTGCGTATTCAAGGTTCTCCATACCAACTATACTGGTATACTAATCCCGTGTCAACTATAAATCAAGAAATAATCCCTTGGCCCAATATCGTGAAGTGACCCAATTCGGGGTCCAACAGTATGATCTAATCGATCGGCTCCCTACAAGTCTAGCTCGTCGTGTGTCTGTGTCATACGGCCCTATCACGAATGTAGTCACCTGTGCTAGGTCCACCATAGGGTGTATCAAGCCCTAGGGTGCCAACCACCGACACGAATCAAGAGTGCACAAATAATCCTACTGATGCCCAATGCCTGCTTTTTCAACTCCGGACTAAGTGCACGACCCTACTCCGCCTGAACCTATAATGGCGCACCAACTCAGCCGTCGTTCTGGTCGCTTACAATCAGCCCAGCAATCGTGCCCTACCCTGCCTAGTCCCAGGGTACCGTGATACATCTAGTGGGTTACTGCTGAAAAGGACCGCGTAACCAGGGTTTCGTTCAGCAGGTTAAGTTTTCATTTAAAATCGAGACTTAACCCCATCTACGTGTCATGTCAAATTGACTAAGTGTGTCGTTCTAGTTCAAGACTTAGTCCTATGAATCATGTGTCAGGTTGGTTAAGTGTGTTCAAGCGGTTCATGACTTAACCCTATCAAATCAACGTGTCAAATTGGTTACGTATATTCAAGTGGTCCATGATTTAACCCTATCTAGTAGCATTAATTTACTTAATGCACCCCTAACCTCTCACATTAGACTTGGTTATGGTTACTGGATGTGCCGGGCGGGTCCATGCAGTTTTACACCATAACCTAGTCTAACCTCGGGTTTCGAGTGCGATATGACCAACTACTCACATTGGGTCGTATTGTTTGCAGTTACTGGATTCGCCGGGCGGTTCCGGGCAGATTTATACTGCAAACTCAACCCAACCTCGAGTTGGCCACGTTCAAGTTATCTAAGAGTCATGTCCCAAATTCATATTTTCTAGTATAATTTCATGTCAAGTTCATGTTCCTATCCAAGCTCAAGTTATAACGATATTCATGTTTTCAAGTTCATACTAAATTCAGGTTTTCCTAAACTACCCAAATCGCATCCCCAACGCTCGTGAATTCGAATCAAGGCAATAGATGTAACTAGGGAATAACATAACAAGGATGGGTATAAAGTGGCAAAGGTGATTTCAAGGCAAGCATGGTGTAACTTGAGATATGATCATAACATCACAGGCATATGAAATAGGGTGATAAACATAGCAATAAATGACATAAGATGATAATCCTAAACTTGTGACTAGCAATAGTTTCAACATCACAACATCACAGGCATGTTAAAATAATGATAGGGTTTAGGTTATGACATGAACAGGCCCCTAAATCAAGTTCTTATCAGTATTCCACAAATCAAGGTTCAATATGAACGGTACTAGGTTCAAGGTGAATAGATCTAGGGTGAACAAGAGTAGATCTAAAATAATAGATCAAAAAGGAATAGTCATAGATCAAAGATATACAAGAGTAGGTCTCAAGTAGTTATCATGTTTATGTTCAACTTCAATTTACACATGTCCATATTAAGTTTAGAGTTTAGATCTAAGAGTAACCGGGGCTTACAGATCGTGGTTTTTGAGAACAAAGAACAGAAATTGTCGTAGGATCGTTGTTGAGATGTTGATCTATTCCCTTGAATTATTATAGAAACGTTGGCCTTCGATTTGGATCTAGTTTGAATGTTTAAGCTTCAAGTTGGAGGCGGCGGCCATGGTTCAAGAGGAGACTTAGCAGCATAATGGTGTTAGAAAGATTTGTTGTGGATTAGCCTAGGTCTTAGGGTATTTTTATAGTTGCAACAACTATTTTAGGGCCTAGGATAAACCCTAGAATCGATCTGAACCGCCAAAAATCGTCACAGGCCCTCAAACAAGCCAACAGGGTCAAGCAGGAGCAACCAGGCCCAAACCAGGTTCGGGGACCAGGTCGACACCCAAGTCGACTGCACAATCGACCTGGTCCTGGGGGTGTCGACTGCCCAGTCGACGTGGGGTGCTGGGCGGGAAATTTCCCGCCCAGTCTGTCTGGGTTTTGAAATTCGAATTTGAACTCGAATTCGAACTGTTTTGAACTCTGAAAATTTCTGAAACTTTGGGGAGCCATAACTTGGTCATACGGACTCCAATTTTCGAAAACTCGGACTCTATTTTATGTAGAATTCCGAGACGAACACAACGGCGCAACCCGTTTCCCTTGTTTCTTATTTTAAAATTTAATTCTGCCTAGATTTATGGTTATAACACGTTATCAAAATACGGGTTGTTACAGAAATTTATCAGTTAAATAAGAATGTACGAATGATTGGTTTTGATGGTCGTTGAACCATATTTCAATATCTATTCTGATGTTCACCAATGTATAGAATTGGCAGGGTAATTAGCATCACCTGGCCTAAAAAATTATTCAGTTTATAAAATATGGATTTTTATCGACAAGGAATCGATGGTATTAAAGTTATAAATATATTCTTGACGAAAATGGGTTTTGAAAACTATTTAAAGGAAATAAATATGAATTATTTATTAATTAAAGTTTATAGGTAATTATGGAAGTGTTTTGGAAAACAAATTCTTATGTTAACAAGAATTATTTGCAAATGAACAAGTGATAACCTAGTGGTTAAGTACTTGATTAATTGCGTTAATTGAACAGTTAAATGAAGTTATCTAAATTAATTATGTTTTAATTAATTTAAAAAGGGAAATTAACTGGAATAGATGGAAGGAGTAATCGTGTTTTGAATTGACCGGGTCAATAGTGTTCAATGAGTTGGGTTTTATAATTAGTTGTGGATGAACTAAATAAATTCATTCAATAAATGGTTGTTTGAATTCTAAGAAGATTTTAAACAGATTTTATTATCTTTGTAAATAAAACTGTTTTTTCAATAATAAATGTAAAAATAAATCATTTGTTTTAATTTAATTAATTACTTCTTAAATGAGATATATTTAAGTAAGTAATTGTTATGGAGATATTAAGGGGTTTAGATTAAACCCGAGATGGATAAACAAGGTTTATAAATGGAATGTGAATTAAAACGTTGTTTAAATTGGAAATACTTAAAAAGCGTATTAAGTTAAATCGATGGATTTAAAAGGGAATTTTCTGAGAAAAAGGAAATTGGCTAAA
This sequence comes from Allium sativum, assembly GCA_030737875.1. Lineage (NCBI taxonomy): Eukaryota > Viridiplantae > Streptophyta > Magnoliopsida > Asparagales > Amaryllidaceae > Allium > Allium sativum. The sequence continues at coordinate 397,201,948 of CM060910.1, forward strand.
AGGGGTTTGTTTTGAGCTTGGTAAACCACGTTAGAAATGGGATTTGTAATTCAGTTGTGAAACGAAGTCATTTGGATAAGTCGAGAGTAAATAAAGTGATGTTTAGTAAGGAATTATTCAAATAACAAATTTAGCAATATTAATTACATTTAAAAAGAAATTTCCAAAAGATAAAGAGTACTGTAAAGCGATATTTTAAATAGTGGGATGTGTTTAATATCAGCTCTTGAATTACAACTCGTATTTATCTGAAGATAAGAACGTTGTTGATCAAGGTCAGAGAGGTAATTAAAATACCCCAACTTGAACGGCTTCGAGACTATCCAAGAATGATACCAGTTGGTAATGTCAAGAATGCGTGATAAGATTTCCAAAGTAAAGGAAATAAGTTGAGATGATATTTTACCTAGTAACGGAATTAAAAGGAGATTTGCTGATAAATTTTAAAAGCCAAGTGATGCTGAGTACTAGACTAGTGAATCTATTTTTATTTCATGGATGTTTACTTGATAGTTAAATAACCGACTATCGAGTCTGACCTTTACGATTGTTTGTATGGAAAGACCGGGATCGAATGAATATTCGAAAACCATTCCAACCAACAAATACGAAATATATAGAAGATATCAGGCGACGATCGAGATGGAGCATGTGAAGACCATAGATCTTCATAAAGCGGAAGAACCACTTACAATCTCTGATTCGACCCGGAGATATACTGGGGTTCTGTCGTGGTTGGAATCTGTGGATTGCAAGGACGATCGCTACTAATCCATGGGGTGATTCCTTTATTGGATGCAGTAGGAGAGTACCTTCGGTTCATCCTGTTCATGGATGACTTGTATAGACGGATGTCTGACAGAGTATTTCTTAAGGGTCACGTACGTTGATTTTTACAAACGTATCTCTGTTAGTGGCGGAGAGGGGCACCTCTCTAGCTTAACGACCAGAATATTTTTGTGGACGTCAATTAGTGACTTGGCGGATCTGACGATGGGGCATTCAAAGTGTATGATGACCAGATGTGTTCTGACCTCAAGCCTCATCAACCAGGGGATGACAAAAATCGGGCAGGCAGTATGGCTATGTGGGTCGCTCCCATTAGGATGTATAATCACTTATCTAGAGAAAATCCATTTCATTCTTTAATCTATTTCGATGTTGTCCCTTTTCGGGAAACGGTGGTTTGATTCCAACCGTTGGTGATATATATTCGATACACTCAAGGGAAATGAGTGGTCGGCCATGTGAGGGTTGGGCTGTAAGACGTTCATGTTGAACCCAGTGTATTCGCCTCTAGAGATACACGATCGGTAGGTGGTCCCATACCTTGTTAAGGTCGAAATCCAATCTCCAATAAGTACCCACGGTTTTGTTTGTATATATATACGTGGAGCGTGAGATGCAAGCGTTCCACTAGATTGTTATTTACTTGTATTTAGACACTATTATAATATTAGAAAAGATATTGATTTCGAAAACTATTTTTGGATTATCGTAAGTTAAAACCGTCCGTATTTATGTGTGGATTTGGTCTTACGATTATCCTTTTCTTTTAAAGGATTTTAACTTTAAAATTAAGTTGTGTGATACCTTAATGCTGTGCGAGTTTTTCTCACTCTGGTTCACCAGACTGACCCGGTGTTTTGTAAATGCTCGGGTTAGCCCGAGGTGTACAGGTTCAGGTTAGCAGGTACCGAGGAGTCCAGAGACGAGCTGGAGATGTTCAGACGAATGATATTTCGCTGTGTGATTATGTATATGAGGACAGATTATTATAACTATCCAGAGATGTTGTTGTACTCTGATATTGTAAGTATTTTTTTTTAAAATCTCTCAACAAAGATTTATTTCTGTATTATATTTTGTTCCGCTGCGATGTGAGACTCTGTGTTGATTCTTCTTCTTCTTCTTCTTCTATTCTAACTTTCTTTCTTTCTTATGTCACCCTCTAAATTCTTTCTATAAAACGTTCCAGAGTTTTCGGCGTTGGGAAGGTCGTCATAAGTTATGGTAAATGTATTTATGTCGATTTTCGGGGTCGGAAATCCCTGGGTCGTAACAGTGGTATCAGAGCTATTGGTTGAGTAGTAACCTTGGTTCTGTGGTGTAACTCAATAGAGATAGGGTTAGTAACACCCTAGATTGACTCGAGTATATATATATATATATATATATATATATATATATGAGGGCGTATTTGTAAGATTTTATAAAAAAAATGTTTTGTATTGTGTTATTTGACTGGTTCAAGTGTTGAGAAGCGTTGAACTAGTGGATGGATACAATATTGTTTTATAAAAGAGGGTAAATGAAATAATTTTACCCAACATATATTTTATATAGAAAAAGGAAATTATTTTCTATATTATACTATTGTGGGTTGATTTGTTGTTATGATTGATTTGATTTGAAATCAAATTGAAATATGAAATAAAGTTGAACTCATTAGAAAATCAATTAGTCAATTGAATCAAATATGAATGAGAAACTGAACCTGGTTGAGAAAAAACAATTTGAGAATGAATTCAAATAAATTGGGATTTAAAAATTTAATGGATAAATAAATTGGGATTCAAATAAAGTGGATTTCCATTTGGAATTTGAATTTTCTTTTCGAAGAGATTGAGGCCATAGTGGCAGTTGTAGTCGTACCGATCGAGCCATGCAGAGAAGGTGCTGGCAAAATTTTAGAAATTTTTAGAGTTTGAATTTATTTTGAAATTAATGATTTTAAAATAATTTGGTTTGGAATATTCTTCTTACCTTACAATTTCGAGGACGAAATTATTTTAAGGGGGGAAGAATGTAACGTCCCGGATTTTTCGGCTATTTAAATTCGAATGTTTAAATTTGTTTATATATTATATTTGAAATATAATGGATTTTTAATCGAATTTATTTATTTAAATGAAGTTCGGATTTATATATTACATATGACCCAAACTGTAAGTGAGCAGTTCATAATAATCGTATCGGTAAGCATTGGTAAGCAATTAAAATCAACGTACTTATGTTAAGTATACAGAATAGTTTTAAGATTTTTCCATAACAACTATCAGAATTACCAATGTTAAAATTATTTCTTTGTAGGATTACCTGCTCACTTGGAGCTAAAATATTTGTAAAATGCCGAATACAAATGTATGTATGATTCCAACTTCATAATGGAATCGGAAAGATGAGAACCACTACTAAGCGGTTGATAACATATGTCTTTGAAATGATAAAATATGTTGTGTCGTTGAATGGGAAAATGTGACAAAGATAAAACAAAAAGCCAATAATTAGTGGAGAAAGAAATCGCTAGTGGACAATCAACAAATTAATCAGATATGTGTTTTTGTGTGTATATCCACTGCCTTGAGTACAACCTTGTATCCATAAGTTACAGATGCAGACAGAGATGAATATATAAGTAAATATAGTTTATATGTTTTTTTTAATACCATGGAAGCATTACCGTTAGACATGGCATTAAATGTTGGCACCAATCTGAAACAGGAATCGTTTTATATCCAATGCATGAACGTATGCATGAAGGCATGCTTAGAATGAATTATAAAAAAACCACACATACCATTAATCTATTGGTACAAATGCTGGACCTAACGAACAAATCAGCTCATTCTAATTTTCAAGTACATCATGCTTTTTCTTTCAATGATAAACAGTAAAACAAAACAGCAAATATATTTGTATATTTTTATATATACTGCCGATCAAACCATACATGAAATAAAAATAAGAATAAAATATGTACATAAATACAGGCAACTAAAAAGAAAAGGGTTCATACATCAATCTCTTCAAATGAAACGAGCAAAAGAAAAGTAACAAGAAAAGCTAAGAAACAACTAAAAGAATTCATTTTTAAAACCAGACTTCAGCACGTCTTGTTTCTTCATGAAACAGTGAATTCGAATTGTCTTCTTCAGTTCGACCTGAAACAAAAAAGAAGAAAACCCATTAAAAAGGGAAAGATCATGAACAAGACAAGACTGTACATAAGAAAAAAAATACATATGTATGAGTCTAGGCATCATAACTAAAGAAAGACTGAACTTCTTAAAGGCGTGGTTTGCAGTTCAAATCTAGGAGAAATTTAACTACTGTGTACATGTGCTTTATTGGAATGGGTTTCAATCGTTACAGTATGATGATTTAAACCGATCATTACAGAACTAAGAAACACAAGCGTTCACATGGAAATTAAAAGGGGAAATACTTTGGCCGTTGGGTTTTCATGCACAGTCCCTATTGTTAAAGTCTCTTACGCTATTGGGTACTCCAATTCTTTGTACAAGTGCAACTGTGCAAGTGATATATTTTCAAGTAAAACACATATGTCACAAATTGAACATGCATGGTAAATTAATCATACAAAAACCAATGACAGGATTGCTGACAACAAATTCCAGTGGTGGCATGTATATATAAATATACCTACATATACCACAACTGTCTTCCAAAATAGGGTATATAAAGAAGCATTTTCAGTTCTAGGCCGAGCAAACATAAGTGACCAAACTGATTTATTTCAGCAGTAAGTAGTAAGGTAACCCTTCCTCAAATATAAGGCAATAGGTTTCCTAACGGTTAAAATAAAGATAACATAGCTTAAAATGTCTGTTGTCAAGGTTCATATAATTTATGGCTTCAAAAGGTACACATACATGAGCTGTGAAACAATACTTAAAACCGCTTTATGAAATTATAGTAATGCTGTGACAGAAATGTGAAAACTAAAGTACCAACGCAAATCCTTTTAAGAAAAACGGAAAATCTACAATGAAGGACTCAAATCTTTGATAGAAATAACAATACATAGCCTCACAGTCCTATATGATCTACAAGCACATGTTCGATCAGTATACCCATGTGAACAGGTAAATAGGACTGTAATCCAGTACAAAATCCATATGTAAAACTTTACCATGTATTTGGAAAAGAAAGGAAAAAATATACATCAAAACAGAAGATATATGTTTACAGTTTTCAAATCTTCGATACAGTTACCAAATCTACACACATACCTAAGATCAATCAATCGCAACAGCTAAAGAAATGTTTCATACATAGAAAATCCATCAATATCTCGGATTAAATCCCTCACATATCATTTCAGTTCCAGTACACGAAAAATCTGAAAAGGGGATATGGCCTAAGTATAGCCGATCCTATCTAGGAAAAGGATTGAAAGACTGTGATCCTATCTACAAACCGCAAGTATAAATACGTATCCAAGCACAAGAGTTCACCAACCCATTCGCAAACGCAATAAATCAGAAAAACCTCATTCGAAACTAGTAAATTAGATGGAAATAATTCCACAATTAAAAATCAAGTAAGAGGAAAACTTAGCTTAAATTCGCGGGAGACTCGATTTGGTTCGCTCGTCGTGGTTCTGAGTTGCTCGACAGTTTGGTGGCGGATCGTTGGAGGAGCTCGAAGGGGGTGCGACGCCATGTTGCTAAAATCAAATTGGGGATTAGGGTTTTTGATTTTGGATCAATTTTTGGGAGGCGACTTGAATGAAATGAAGAGGGTTATGGTGGATCAGGTTTTTAAAAGGGGTAATGGGTTTGGGCCGGCGGATTAAAGGTAAAGCCCAACCTTTAAAATTTAAAGTAAACCATATTTTAAAATTTTAATTTATTTTATAAGTTTACTTACGCGATTTCTCACTCATACGATGTCAGATTTACGCACGGTCAGTTGCGTTGGGACCGTGGAGACGAGTACTTCGAGATGGAGCAGGCCTAGTCCGGATCTGAAGTGATTGGAAATTTTATTCGAATTAAACGTTAGTTTAATTTGACTAAAAATGAACTGTTTATCGACAAATCAAAACCCCGATGAGTTAAACTCACTCAGCTCTTCTCATTTATATTTTATATAAATTGGGTTTTTATTTTGTGTGTTCTGCTTGTTAGAGATTGACTATTTGTTGGTTGTATATATATATATATTGTTGATTCAACAAAGGAAATTAAACGGTCGTTTAATTTCAGAAAAATACCCACTGTTTTGAGTTGACCCAAATAAAATAATTTCCCTTGACTGGTCACGTTTATAAAACGTGCTTGAAATTGTTTGAATTGTTTGAATGGTCTGTTATTTGATTGATGGTCGTATAGAAATTTATCAGTTAAATAAGAATGTACGAATGATTGGTTTTGATAGTCGTTGAACCATATTTCAATATCTATTCTGATGTTCACCGATGTATAGAATTGGCAGGGTAATTAGCATCACCTGGCCTAAAAAATTAATCAGTTTATAAAATATGGATTTTTATCGACAAGGAATCGATGGTATTGAAGTTATAAATATATTCTTGACGAAAATGGGTTTTGAAAACTATTTAAAGGAAATAAATATGAATTATTTATTAATTAAAGTTTATAGGTAATTATGGAATTGTTTTGGAAAACAAATTCTTATGTTAACAAGAATTATTTGCAAATGAGCAAGTGATAACCTAGTGGTTAAGTGCTTGATTAATTGCGTTAATCGAACAGTTAAATGAAGTTATTTAAATTAATTATGTTTTAATTAATTTAAAAAGGGAAATTAACTAGAATAGATGGAAGGAGTAACCGTGTTTTGAATTGACCGGGTCAATAGTGTTCACTGAGTTGGGTTTTATAATTAGTTGTGGATGAACTAAATAAATTCATTCAATAAATGGTTGTTTGAATTCTAAGAAGATTTTAAAGAGATTTTATTATCTTTGTAAATAAAACTGATTTTTCAATAATAAATGTAAAAATAAATCATTTGTTTTAATTTAATTAATTACTTCTTAAATGAGATATATTTAAGTAAGTAATTGTTTTGGAGATATTAAGGGGTTTAGGTTTAACTCGAGATGGATAAACAAGGTTTATAAATGGAATGTGAATTAAAATGTTGTTTAAATTGGAAATACTTAAAAAGGGTATTTGTAACACCCCACGTCCATTAATGTCACTCACAAAGGGAATGCATTAACTTCCATGGAGGTTTTAAGTAAATATAGAACAGTAAAATTACAACAAGACAAATATAAAATAGTACTTGGAAATTCAAAAACTTTATTTCATTGTAGCAGAAGTCAAAACATGTTTGATTACATCATGACACCATATTCAATGTCAAGTACAATATCTATCTTGATAAAACAAGTACATAATCCCATTACATGAATAGCCATTAAAAAGAAAGATAACAAGCTGGACTTTACTTCAGCAGTCCAAGCTTTCCAGAAGATAAGCGATCCAACTAGACTCCACTAGAACTTGGCCCAACCTGCGGACCTGAAGGGAGAAAAAGGATGGAAAAGAGGGGGTCAGACATAAAGTCTGGTGAATATGATAATTTTACAATACTATTACCAAAATAACTGGACTAAGGCATAAGCTGGAAAACAAGAAAATGTCTATGAAGAGCAGATTAAGGACATAGACAATCGCTAAAGGCAACGTTATAGGCGCTCCTAAATACTAAAGGATAAACACTATACTGCACCACACCAGTCACCCTAAAGATTCATCCCACTTAGCTTCACTTAGAAACTTTCCCAATGGCTTTACGTACCCCTAGCTGACTACATAGGTGCCGCCTGCCCCTATCTCCACTAGGTGTACCCTACTTCCCATTATTCGATCGGCTCCGTAACTCGTAGATACCCGTGCTGGCCCCACAGTGGGGTGTATCACTCCCCTAAAGTGGCAACCTGATACAACGGACATGCACGGCTTATACCTACACGATGCAACAACGTCTTACCTACCAGCCCGGGTCCACACACGCATATGAAACCCGTTGGACTTGCGTTGCCACCGCGCCCTGTTTTGGCCTCTTATAGTCAAACCCAGTATGCGTGTCCCGTCCTCGACTTGGGTCGAGCCCACAAAGATACGTTTTGGGATACTAGTTGAAATGGCCCCCCACTATTTACCACAAGCATTTCACCTAAGCTTGTCCCCATTAGTCCATCCCACTTAACCCACTTAGTCATGTTCATTTACATGTGTGTTTGGTTAAGTCTAATCGTATTTCAAATGCCTCTAAAGGCAACCACCAGATTCCTCATGCCACCCAAGGCACCTACTTAACCCCCATGTCCCACCTTACATGATTATCTGGTTAAGTATTTCTTAGTTCATTAAGGCCATAACCTCATAAAGACCTCTCACATTAGACTGGCATTTATGGCAGCTGGATTTGCCGGGCGGGTCCGGGCAGTCTTACACCATAAAAGAGTCTAACCTCGTGTCTTTACAACTGTTATGCTTTAGTTTGGGCCTAGGACCTCTCACATTGGGCCGACATTTGTGACTACTGGATTTGCCGGGCGGGTCCGGGCAGGTTTACATCACAAACGGGTCCAACCTCGTGTCCTAAGCATTGATTATTAATAATAATCCACTTTCCCCCAATTTTAATAATTCCCTACTTGAATTATTAATTACTTCCAATTTTTACCAGTGTCCATAATTGACTCAATTATGGACATTCATTCATGGTATGCAACATCTTACAAAATTGCACCCAATTTATTAATTCCTAATATTACCCCTACCCCACGTTTGAACGTTTATTCGTAAAATATATGTTAGACTCGAATAGCCTAACTCATAGCATAAAAGAGATTATCATAATAACAACATGTATATGTGACCAAATGAATCATAATAAGGGGTGAAACTTGCATATGTCCAACTTGCATAGATTATACATGTCATGGATCTAAAGGTGTCAACTTGTTCAAAATTCACCTAATATGATCTCAATCAATTTTCATAAACTTACATATGAACATGTGTGAATCAACATCATCTAATTTTTTAACAACATGGTTTTATATGGGTACACCTAACTCAATAGGCAAATTCCCATAATCAAGTTTTATTTAATTATAATTTCAAGTTTATGGGTACACCTAACCTAATAGGCAAATTCCCATAAACAAGATCCATTTAAATTAAGAAAAAAAAACATAACTTTAAGCATGATCCAACAACATCATGATTTTTCAACATAATATAGCATGATTTATAACATGGCATAGTATGATAGTATAACATAGCTTGACATGATTCTCAACATAGCACGACATAACATAAGAGAATTTACAACATAGCATGACATAGCATATATAATTTACATCATACGACAACATAATAACATAATAAGAGATCCACAATATATAGAATTTACAATTACAAATCACATCACTTTCTTGTGATCCATTCATAACTGAGTCAAATTAGTTTGTAATAGTCTTGTGAGAATCATCATACTCACCAACAAAAGAAAAGAATTAGAGAAAGAGAGATCTTTTGATTTGATTTGTGTAGATTTAGTTGTAGATGATTAGGCTTCCTCTTCTTAGTTTGTGACGGCTATGCTGAACTCCATGGCAGCAGCATGACGGTAGCTTCTCTAATTTTACAAGTGATTTAGGTCTAGGGTCTACCCACTTATTTATAGATTTTAGAATTCATTTAGGCCATTAGATTTTACCTAGAAATAACCGCAGCCGTTCAGACAAGATGGGGTTTATCTTGTTGACTCAGCAATGAGTCAGAAGTGACTCAGCAAACACTCAGCATATTAATAAACTTCTATTCATGTCATAAAAATATATATATTTTCTACAATGTACATATTAGATACATCCCCCTTTACTTATTATTGTTTTTATATTCATATTAGATACATCCCCTCTCTTACACACTTATTAATATTTTTATATTCATATTAGATACATCCCCTCTCTTACACACTTATTAATATTTTTATATTCATATTAGATTCATCCCCTCTCTTACACACTTATTAATATTTTAGCAACTTTAGTGTTAATAGAAAATTCGAGGTGTTACATTCTCCCCTCCTTTTAGGATTTCGTCCCCGAAATCTTCAAGTCTGGAAGAATGTATATCCTACCATCCAAACGTCCATCTACTCATCCATCATACACAGGCATCCATTGTCCTTAAAAGACTTCTAATGCTTTATGATCATATGCAAAGTGTGTGGTACATGTCCTTACCTAATGCGAAATCAGGCGGTCTACTGATTCAGTTGACCTCCTTAATGCAAATTATGTAAGTGTCATGAATCCATTATGTATGCAAAAGATCCTAATTGCTTACATACTACTTCTATATGCGTGCACACCCATTCAACCGAATGCAGCATCCATATGATGGTACAACCATTATACATCCATTATACTAAATACATCCATATATATGCAATATGCAATATGAAGTGACTGAGCCGATCTAGTGCCTAAAGTGTGTGTATATATGCATCCACGAGCAACCACTAGCAAACACTTGCATCCATTTTGCATCCATCATACATAACATGTCTCAAACACATGTTTCAACCATAGGATTATCCTAACTAAAGGTCAAAGATACTAATGAGAGGACATACTAAAGATAAGATAAGATAAGCTAAGCGATAAAGGAGAAATTAAAAGACATACCCTCAAAAAGAAAAGGGTACAACGAACGCATCTTCTCTTCTGTCTCCCAAGTTGCGTTGCTCTCATCATCTCCCCATTGCACTTTAACCAGTCTGACCTCTCGATTCCTCAACTTTTTGATCTCCGACCCAAGAATGCATGTAGGAGCTCGTCTAATTGTTGCATCACGCTCTATTTCCACCTCTTTAAGCAAGCTCGGCTCTACCACCTCCGCGGTCTTGTGCAAACACTTCCTCAAATGTGATACATGGAATACGTCGTGTACTCCACTAAGTTTCTCAGGCAACTCCACCCTATATGCCATCTTCCCAATCCTGTTTTTTTTTTACAGGAAACGGCCCTACAAACCTTGGTGCTAATTTCCCCACGGACCCAAAGCGAACAACATTCTGTAACGGAGATAATTTGATAAAAACCATGTCCCCAATGTCAAACTCAAAATCTGTCCTCCTCTTATCAGCATACGATTTTTGCCTATCTTGTGCTGCTTTCATCCTCCTTCGAATCAACTCAATCTTCTCCGAGGTTTCCCTAACCATATCGGGCCCAAGTAGGATTTTATCGGTAGATTCCCACCAACATGTAGGCGAACGGCAAGGCCTTCCATAAAGAGCTTCGAAAGGTGCCATGCCAATACTAGACTGAAAGCTATTATTATATGCGAATTCTACTAACGGAAGGTGCTCTTCCCATGTACCCCCAAAGTCTAGGATACAAAGCCTTAAAAGATCCTCTAGAATGCGATTCACCCTCTCGGTCTGGCCGTCTGTCTGAGGATGATATGCGATGCTCAAACATAGCTGAGTCCCTACCACCTCTTGTAAACTCTTCCAAAATTCGCTAGTAAAGATGGGGTCACGGTCGCTTACTATACTAGAAGGAATACCGTGCAAACGAACTATCTCCTTAATGTATACAGAAGCCAACCACGGAGCAGTCCTCTTACTTTTCACGGGAATAAAATGGGCGCTTTTAGTAAGTCTATCTACTATAACCCAAATCCCCGTGTTACCCTTCCTTGATCTTGGTAATCCATCCACAAAATCCATTGAGATGCTTTCCCATTTCCATAGTGGAACTTCTAATGGGTGAAGCAACCCACCGGGTTTCTTTTGTTCTGCTTTAACTCGTTGGCACACCAAGCATCTAGCGACGTACTCGGCCACATCCTTTTTCATACCGGCCCAAAAGAAAACCCGCTTCATATCTTTGTACATCTTATCCCCGCCGGGATGAATGGTCATTTTTGAGCGATGAGCATCATCAAGAATGGCCTTCCTTAAGTCTTCGTCTTGTGGTACACAAAGTCTATTATCCCTTCGTAACCAACCCTTATCGTCTAGGGTATACCTACGAAGATGGCTTGACGACTCCCCCCCCTTTGAGCTTTTCTACTATCTCAACCAACTGTGGGTCGTCTCGCTGTGCCTCACCAACCCATCCTAGAAGTGTAGGTCTAACCTTCAAGGATGCTAACAGACCGGGTACTAAGTCAACGGAGGGTCTAAAGTCAAACATAGAGATGAATTCTAAGCTTTGTCGTTCAACAAACAACGGACTCAAGGACAACCTTTTCCTACTTAAGGCGTCTGCCACCACGTTACCCTTGCCCGGGGTATATGCTATTTCAAAATCGTAGGAGGCTAAGAATTCCATCCACCGTTGCTGCCTTAAATTCAAATCCTTCTGAGAGAATAAGTATTTTATTGATTTGTGGTCAGTGAACAGTTCGAATTTCTCACCAAGAAGATAGTGACGCCAAGACTTAAGCGCGAAAACAATTGCGGCTAGCTCTAAGTCATGCGTGGGGTAATTCTTTTCATGAACCCTCAACTGCCTTCCACCATAGGCTATTACTCTTCCCTCTTGCATGAGGACCGCGCCAAGTCCCGTCCCACAAGCATCAGTATAGATGGTAAACGGTTTATTCCCGTCTGGCAGCACTAAGACTGGGGCTGAAGTTAAGGCTCTCTTTAAACGTTGGAACGCATCATCGCAATCTTTGTCCCACGTAAAAACCAGGTTCTTCTTCGTTAACCGTGTTAATGGAGCTGATATTTTTGCGAAGTCTTTGATAAACTTCCTATAATAGCCAGCCAACCCCAAGAAACTTCTTACTTCGGTTGCATTTTTAGGGACCTTCCAATCTTGGATGGCCACCACCTTTGCGGGATCCACTGCTATCCCTTCTTTGGAAACCACGTTCCCTAAGAACCGTACTTCCTTCCTCCAGAAGTGACACTTAGAAAATTTTGCCTTAAGGTTATGCGCTCGAAGGGTTTCCAACACTTCCCTAAGATGTAGGGAGTGCTCTTCTTTATTCTTAGAAAAGACTAAGATGTCATCCACAAAGACTACCACGGATTTGTTAAGGTATTCCCTAAACACCCTACTCATCAAATCAACAAAATATGCAGGGGCGTTTGTCAAACCAAAGGGCATCACTAGCCATTCATAGAATCCGTCAGGAGTCCTAAAAGCAGTCTTATCTATACTATCCTTAGCCACTCTCAGTTGATGAAAGCCAGTGGCTAAGTCCAACTGCGAAAATACTGAGGCGCCAACTAACTGATCAAAGAGATCGTCAATCCTCGGCAGTGGGTGTCGGTTCTTTTTAGTAAGCTTGTTTAGTTCTCTATAGTCCATACAAAGTCTAAGAGACCCATCCGCCTTTGTGGCAAAAACTACTGGAGCACCCCACTCCGATATACTACGTCTTATGAACCCCTTCTCAAGCAACTCCTTTACTTGCTTATTGAGTTCCCTCCTTTCACGAGGAGCCATGTGGCGCACTGGCAAAGATACGGGTTTAGCATTATCCACAAGATAAATTCGAAAGTCTATCTCCCGCTTTGGAGGTAAGCCCTTCACCTCCTCAAACACATCCGGATATTCCCGGACCACTTCTACCGATCGCAGGTTCTCTACAGACGCGTCAAGCGATTCAAGATAACTTAGCATAACGGAATTTATGGGATTACAAAAGATGTCGAGAGCATTACCAAGGCGAGTCACAAGCCTAACTACTCTCCTTTCACAATCAAGAATGGCCCTATTTCTAGACAACCAATCCATTCCTAAAATTAGCCCATAGCCCGTGAAGCCCAATACATAAGCATCACATCTAAATTCAACGCTAAGTATAGAGATTTTCAAATCCAAACATATCATGGTCAAATGAGCCGAACCCCCAATTGGATTTGAAACGACCAAGGGATCCTCTACTAAACTGGTGTTCAAGTGCAGTGATTCAACTAATGATGCAGAGATAAACGAATGAGATGCGCCAGAATCGAATAAGGTACGGACAGGATGATCAAACAGAAAAACTAAGCTTTCAACAGAAATTGTTCTACCTCTTTCTTGCAGCGGTGGGGCCGCAATAGCCTGAACTTGCCCCCTTGCCTGCCCTGGTGCCATAAGAGCCTGCACCTGTCCTCCCGAGCTAGACCCTGCCCTCTGCCCCTTCTTTGGACAGTCCTTCACTAAATGTCCCGCATCTCCACAATGAAAACAACCACTCTTCTTTTTCTTTCTACAATCTTTGCTGAGATGGCCAGGCGTCCCACAATTGAAGCATTTCTTCTTCCCTTTGCCATTATTGTTTTTACCACCCTTCTTATTTTGCTGTTGGGGTTTCTTCTGATCCCCTTTCTTTTCAACTGCCTTATCCTCATGCATAAGTGCCATTTCTACTAGCTTTTCAAAGGTGGCTCCCATATGGATGTGGGTCATAGCCAACCCTTGCAACGGTTCATTCAAGCCTCTAACGAACCTCAAAGCTTTCTTCTCTGGCGTGTTCACCAACTCCAAGCCAAACCTTGCTAACTGATTAAATTTATTGACATATTCCTTTACTGATGAGCTCCCTTGCTTTAGTGCCAGGAATTTTTCCATATTTAAGTTCTCCTCTGCCCTTGAAAGAAACTTTGCCTCAAACCTTCGTCTGAAATCCGCCCATGAATCAACTGGATGTTCCCCGTTAGTGACCTCCCACCAAAACGAAGCCTCTCCCTTCATTAACCAAGCAGCTAAACGGACTTTCCTCCCATCTTCCACTTCAAAGATATCCAACAATTCCTCGGTCTCCTTAAGCCAATCTCTGGCCTCCACAAACGTCTCAGTCCCTTGAAAAGTTTTTCCTCCCATAGCCTTGAATTCCTTGCACGTCTTTGCAAAAGTGTCAACACGAGGAGGAGGAGGAGGAGGAATGGGTGAAACTAGGGGTGGAGGAGTATCCGCTGGGCCTGCAGTGGTGGCCCTAGCCTCCAAGTATCTCCTAAACCACCCTGGAATCGTCACACCTTCTGGGAGATTAAGATCTTCAGCCATGCTGAAACGAAAAAGGAAAGATTCAAAATGGAGAATTCGAAAGATAAAGATAAGGATGTGGCTATTTGGGATTATGTTTTTCATAAAAACTCTCTTTAAATAACATGTTTTTTTTGAAAGCACTTCTTCCAAAAATACTTTAGAAAAAAAATATTTTTCTAAAATTTTTTTTTATCTGTTCTGGTAACCTTATGCTCTGATACCACGTGTAACACCCCATGTCCATTAATGTCACTCACAAAGGGAATGCATTAACTTCCATGGAGGTTTTAAGTGAATATAGAACAGTAAAATTACAACAAGACAGATATAAAATAGTACTTGGAAATTCAAAAACTTTATTTCATTGTAGCAGAAGTCAAAACATGTTTGATTACATCATAACACCATATTCAATGTCAAGTACAATATCTGTCTTGATAAAACAAGTACATAATCCCATTACATGAATAGCCATTAAAAAGAAAGATAACAAGCTGGACTTTACTTCAGCAGTCCAAGCTTTCCAGAAGATAAGCGATCCAACTAGACTCCACTAGAACTTGGCCCAACCTGCGGACCTGAAGGGAGAAAAAGGATGGAAAAGAGGGGGTCAGACATAAAGTCTGGTGAATATGATAATTCTACAATACTATTACCAAAATAACTGGACTAAGGCATAAGCTGGAAAACAAGAAAATGTCTATGAAGAGCAGATTAAGGACATAGACAATCGCTAAAGGCAACGTTATAGGCGCTCCTAAATACTAAAGGATAAACACTATACTGCACCACACCAGTCACCCTAAAGATTCATCCCACTTAGCTTTACTTAGAAACTTTCCCAATGGCTTTACGTACCCCTAGCTGACTACATAGGTGCCGCCTGCCCCTATCTCCACTAGGTGTACCCTACTTCCCATTATTCGATCGGCTCCCTAACTCGTAGATACCCGTGCTGGCCCCACAGTGGGGTGTATCACTCCCCTAAAGTGGCAACCTGATACAACGGACATGCACGGCTTATACCTACACGATGCAACAACGTCTTACCTACCAGCCCGGGTCCACACACGCATATGAAACCCGTTGGACTTGCGTTGCCACCGCTCCCTGTTTTGGCCTCTTATAGCCAAACCCAGTATGCGTGTCCCGTCCTCGACTTGGGTCGAGCCCACAAAGATACGTTTTGGGATACTGGTTGAAATGGGCCCCCACTATTTACCACAAGCATTCCACCTAAGCTTGTCCCCATTAGTCCATCCCACTTAACCCACTTAGTCATGTTCATTTACATGTGTGTTTGGTTAAGTCTAATCGTATTTCAAATGCCTCTAAAGGCAACCACCAGATTCCTCATGCCACCCAAGGCACCTACTTAACCCCCATGTCCCACCTTACATGATTATCTGGTTAAGTATTTCTTAGTTCATTAAGGCCATAACCTCATAAAGACCTCTCACATTAGACTGGCATTTATGGCAGCTGGATTTGCCGGGCGGGTCCGGGCAGTCTTACACCATAAAAGAGTCTAACCTCGTGTCTTTACAACTATTATGCTTTAGTTTGGGCCTAGGACCTCTCACATTGGGCCGACATTTGTGACTACTGGATTTGCCGGGCGGGTCCGGGCAGGTTTACATCACAAACGGGTCCAACCTCGTGTCCTAAGCATTGATTATTAATAATAATCCACTTTCCCCCAATTTTAATAATTCCCTACTTGAATTATTAATTACTTCCAATTTTTACCAGTGTCCATAATTGACTCAATTATGGACATTCATTCATGGTATGCAACATCTTACAAAATTGCACCCAATTTATTAATTCCTAATATTACCCCTACCCCACGTTTGAACGTTTATTCGCAAAATATATGTTAGACTCGAATAGCCTAACTCATAGCATAAAAGAGATTATCATAATAACAACATGTATATGTGACCAAATGAATCATAATAAGGGGTGAAACTTGCATATGTCCAACTTGCATAGATTATACATGTCATGGATCTAAAGGTGTCAACTTGTTCAAAATTCACCTAATATGATCTCAATCAATTTTCATAAACTTACATATGAACATGTGTGAATCAACATCATCTAATTTTTTAACAACATGGTTTTATATGGGTACACCTAACTCAATAGGCAAATTCCCATAATCAAGTTTTATTTAATTATAATTTCAAGTTTATGGGTACACCTAACCTAATAGGCAAATTCCCATAAACAAGATCCATTTAAATTAAGAAAAAAAAAACATAACTTTAAGCATGATCCAACAACATCATGATTTTTCAACATAATATAGCATGATTTATAACATGGCATAGTATGATAGTATAACATAGCTTGACATGATTCTCAACATAGCACGACATAGCATAAGAGAATTTACAACATAGCATGACATAGCATATATAATTTACATCATACGACAACATAATAACATAATAAGAGATCCACAATATATAGAATTTACAATTACAAATCACATCACTTTCTTGTGATCCATTCATAACTGAGTCAAATTAGTTTGTAATAGTCTTGTGAGAATCATCATACTCACCAACAAAAGAAAAGAATTAGAGAAAGAGAGATCTTTTGATTTGATTTGTGTAGATTTAGTTGTAGATGATTAGGCTTCCTCTTCTTAGTTTGTGACGGCTATGCTGAACTCCATGGCAGCAGCATGACGGTAGCTTCTCTAATTTTACAAGTGATTTAGGTCTAGGGTCTACCCACTTATTTATAGATTTTAGAATTCATTTAGGCCATTAGATTTTACCTAGAAATAACCGCAGCCATTCAGACAAGATGGGGTTTATCTTGTTGACTCAGCAATGAGTCAGAAGTGACTCAGCAAACACTCAGCATATTAATAAACTTCTATTCATGTCATAAATATATATATATTTTCTACAATGTACATATTAGATACATCCCCCTTTACTTATTATTGTTTTTATATTCATATTAGATACATCCCCTCTCTTACACACTTATTAATATTTTTATATTCATATTAGATACATCCCCTCTCTTACACACTTATTAATATTTTTATATTCATATTAGATTCATCCCCTCTCTTACACACTTATTAATATTTTAGCAACTTTAGTGTTAATAGAAAATTCGGGGTGTTACAGTATTAAGTTAAATCAATGGATTCAAAAGGGAATTTTCTGAGAAAAAGGAAATTGGCTAAAAGGGGTTTGTTTTGAGCTTGGTAAACTAGGTTAGAAATGGGATTTGTAATTCAGTTGTGGAACAAAATCATTTGGATAAGTCGAGAGTAAATAAAGTGATGTTTAGTAAGGAATTATTCAAATAACAAATTTAGCAATATTAATTACATTTAAAAAGAAATTTCCAAAAGATAAAGAGTACTGTAAAGCGATATTTTAAATAGTGGAATGTGTTTAATATCGGTTCTTGAATTACAACACGTATTTATCTGAAGATAAGAAAGTTGTTGATCAAGGTCTGAGAGGTAATTAAAATACCCCAACTTGAACGGCTTCGGGACTATCCAAGAATGATACCAGTTGGTAATGTCAAGAATGCGTGATAAGATTTCCAAAGTAAAGGAAATAAGATGAGATGATATTTTACCTAGTAACGGAATTAAAAGGAGATTTGGTGATAAATTTTAAAAGCCAAGTGATGTTGAGTACTAGACTAGTGAATCTATTTTTATTTCATGGATGTTTACTTGATAGTTAAATAACCGACTATCGAGTCTGACCTTTACGATTGTTGGTATGGAAAGACCGGGATCGAATGTATATTCGAAAACAATTCCAACCAACAAATACGAAATATATAGAAGATATCAGGCGACGATCGAGATGGAGCATGTGAAGACCATAGATCTTCATAAAGCGGAAGAACCACTTACAATCTCTTATTCGACCCGGAGATATACTGGGGTTTTGTCGTGGTTGGAATCTGTGGATTGCAAGGACGATCGCTACTGATCCATGGGGTGATTCCTATATTGGATGCGGTAGGAGAGTACCTTCGGTTCGTCCTGTTCCTGGATGACTTGTATGGACGGATGTCTGACAGAGTATTTCTTAAGGGTCACGTACGTTGATTTTTACAAACGTATCTCTGTTAGTGGCGGAGAGGGGCACCTCTCTAGCTTAACGACCAGAATATTTTTGTGGACGTCAATTAGTGACTTGGCGGATCTGACGATGGGGCATTCAAAGTGTATGATGACCAGATGTGTTTTGACCTCAAGCCTCATCAACCAGGAGATGAAAAAAATCTGGCAGGAAGCATGGCTATGTGGGTCGCTCCCATTAGGATGTAATAATCACTTATCTAGAGAAAATCCATTTTATTCTTTAATCTATTTCGATGCTGCTTTTGGGAAAAGGTGGTTTGAGTCCAACCGTTGGTGATATACATTCGATAGACTCAAGGGAAATGAGTGGTCGGCCATGTGAGGGCCGGGCTGCAAGACGTTCATGTTGAACCCAGTGTATTCGCCTCTAGAGATACACGATCGGTAGGTGGTCCCATACCTTGTCAAGGTCGGAATCCAATCTCCAATAAGTGCCCACAGTTTTGTTTGTATATGTATACGTGGAGCGTGAGATGCAAGCGTTCCACTAGATTTTTATTTACTTGTATTTAGACACTATTATAATATCAGAAAAGATATTGATTTCGAAAACTGTTATTAGATTATCGTAAGGTAAAAACCGTCCGTATTTATGTGTGGATTTGGTCTTACGATTATCTTTTTCTTTCAAAGGATTTTAACTTTAAAATCAAGTTGTGTGATACCTTAATGTTGTGCGAGTTTTTCTCACTCTGGTTCACCAGACTGACCCGGTGTTTTGTAAATGCTCGGGTTAGCCCGAGGTGTACAGGTTTAGGTTAGCAGGTACTGAGGAGTCCAGAGACGAGCTGGAGATGTTCAGACGAATGATATTCCGGTGTGTGATTATGTATATGAGGACAAATTATTATAACTATCTAGAGATGTTATTGTACTCTGATATTGTAAGTATTTTTTTAAAAAAAGCTCTCAATAAGGATTTATTTCTGTATTATATTTTATTCCGCTGCAATGTGAGACTCTGTGTTGATTCTTCTTCTTCTTCTATTCTAACTTTCTTATCTCACCCTCTAAATTCTTTCTATAAAATGTTCCAGAGTTTTCGGTGTTGGGAAGGTCGGCATAAGTTATGGTAAAGGTATTTATGTCGATTTTCGGGGCTGGAAATCCCTGGGTCGTTACACAAACCATTACACTCATTAACTAAATTCAGTTAACCAGCCTTCACTATCGAACCTTAACCATTCCTTAGTTAAAAATGAAGTCAATCAAGTTGGGGTATTACTACCTCTCAGACCTTAACTGAACAACATTTCTAACTTCGAAATTGACAAAGTTCACCTTCTAAATCTTTAACAAATTTCCTTACGTAACTCTTGGATTCTATTTACGAATCCACTTCTTTACAGAAATCTTTTGATTATAACAATAGTGTTATAATCCCATGCTTCTAAAATATAATAACTTAAATATGACTTTTATTTATTAATTTGAATAAATAAACAAACAACTAATTTATAAATGAGTAAATAAATCTTGATTTAAAAACGAAAAGTAAATGGTACTTTCCTACATTCGATATAATCGAATTTCAAAGTATAACTCTCTTTCGAGAAATCTCTATTCGATTAATTCTCTTTTGAGTAACTTATGTTCGATAACTTCCTTTGGAATATCTCTATTCGATTAACTCTCTTCGAATAACTTATATTCGATTAACTCTCTTCGAATATCTTATATTCGATTAACTCTCTTCGAATAACTCTATTCGATTAACTCTAATTCGATCTACACTATTCGATTAACTCTTATTCAATTAATGCTATTTTAGTTAACTCTAATTGATTAACTCTCTTTTCAATCCTATTTCAGAACCTAAATTCCTTTATAAATATTTTATTTGAAAAATATTTACTTCAGTCCCTTATTCACATCGAATGTGAAAAATATTTCTTTTATCGAATCAAAGCATTTTGATTTCACAATTTAAAAACACTATCCCCAAATCCAATTTCTTTTTATACTTCTATTTATACAATTTTCTATAAAAACTTATTTTATAATTCTAATACTAAAATCTCATTTAATTCCCCTTAAAAACTAAGTTCAAATTCCATTTGAAATATCGGTGTTAAAACCAGTTTCTACTTCTCTACATAAATCCAGACTTATATTTTAATTTATCCAGTGATAAATATTTTACTTAATTTATAAATATCGTTTATAAATTAATCTTCTTAATTTATCTATTAAAACAGATTTCTATTTAATATCCACTTTTCACATATTTCGTTTAATAAAATTCTATTCATTTTATAATTCTATTTATTTTCTAAATAAATATTCCTTTTATAATTCTATTTATTTTCTAAATAAATATTCCTTTTTCAATTCTATTTGTTTTCTAAATAAATATTCCTTTTATAATTCTATTTATTTTTTAAATAAATATTTCTTTTTCAATTCACTTTGAAAATTCCTTGTTATATATTCCAGTATTTCTTATGGTATTTTAAATACCAAATAACTAGACCAGTGTTATCATAATCAATCACAGATTATATATCACATCATATATCACCATATATGAAAACAAACAGTATTATAAATATTGAGGAATCCAGTTGGATCCCTCCAACCTGTTTCCCTGCATCCACAAATGTTAAACGATATAATTAACATCAAATTTCATTTCAATATGAAATATTCTGCTAAACAGAATCAATATTTAATTAACGCTATATATATATATATGTGTGTGTACATATATATAACCAGATCTATAATTTCAACCAATTACTTAGCAGTTCAACCAAACAGTCAACACACAGCAGTCAAGCAACACTTATCAATTCTGAAAATACGTTATAAAAATATAAAATGATCAGAGTTAGTGAGATTTACTCACCATTGGTTCACCGTCGACTATGCCGCTTTCATTCTATTTATAATCAAACAGGTGTTTGATTTTTCCATGGTATATTAGTAGCTCCGTTCACAGCGAAAACCATTCCACAGTGTAGCTCTCGTCACTACGATCCCATCAGATCTTGTTTCACTGAATTCTGATACTGTATGGATAAGTTATGGGGTTTATACTTAATACGTTATTAATTTAAAACTTTTAACTTTAAACTTTAATTTATTTATCATTATCGGCTTTACCTTTTTATACGCTGGCCTAATACCCCAATATAAAAGCCCACACCAGCTTCTTGTTAACCTTCTCCAAATCAAGGATGGCACTCACGCCCTGTACATCCCTTCACGCAAATTCACCAAAAATACGAGCATCCCCGCCAACCTCTTCGCGTGGAACAATATACTGAAGTTACTCCCATGGCCGCACAACTACCTCCCCTTGTGTATCTCTTCTGATAATTTGTTTCGTTTAACCCGCACCGTTGTTCTGAGCCATAACTATATCATTTGATTAACTAAAAGCATTGAAGACCAGCTGCACTAATCTTATGGATCCCTCAATCCATGCTTAAGTAATGGCCATTCACCATTTCTACAGTAAGTCCTCATGTCACATAAATTTCTCCAGGACTTCGTTTGGTTTGAATTTTCCCCTACCCTGCTTTCTCTTTGAACCAGCCCTTCCCTATTCCTTCAAGAACAACTCACGCTCCAGGTTGTAAATGGTCAGCCGAATCCAAGACCCCTGTTACTCATCATTTCTACACATAAGTTCCAATGTACCATTATTATATATTTTTATAAACTTGTATATTCCAGTTAGAAGTTATTATACCTCCTGATAATTCAAAAATGGCTTCCATCCCTTACTGCCGGTTCTTCACGTCATTTGAAACCCCCCTCATACTATTTCACTTTCAACTATTGGCTTCACGTTCTTTATCCCAAATCTTGTGTATACGCACTTCAGTACACACACCGATCACCAAAGAACTTCATACCCCTCACTTCATCAAACTACACCACCCATTGCTTGCGATCTGTTTCTCGTCTTATGCCAAGCCATTTCGAGACTTGATGCTCCCTAAAACAGAGCCTGCTACTCCATTAACTCCCGCATATACCCTCACACATGTGACGCCTTCCCTTGACTTCCTCGTTACCACACGTACATCCAAACTGTCGCCGCCTTTCTTTTTACAGTCCACGTTCCACCTAGCTCACATGCCCTTTCACTCTTTTTCCCAACAACAGCTAAAAACATCTCGCCAAACTCCCATCTCGCTCACTGTCTTTCGAAACAACCAACTCTACTTGTCCATTCTTCATTTACAAACATCACTCCAGTATATATCACGCAAGCACACATATAGAAACCGGTGCACTTTGCTTCATGCGCCAGCATGCTTACGCCAGGCTTTCTTGAATCACATAAGAAAACGAGGAAAGAAAAATATTAGAAAGGGCAAGATACTCTTAGCGTTGGCGCATATAAATATATGAGTTTGGTTTTGTATGGTGGCGTATTTAATTTGTTTTGATTTTAAATTGTTGATTGTCATGAAAAGAAGAGGCTTCGCTGCTAATGT
Organism: Allium sativum; assembly: GCA_030737875.1. Classification (NCBI taxonomy): domain Eukaryota; kingdom Viridiplantae; phylum Streptophyta; class Magnoliopsida; order Asparagales; family Amaryllidaceae; genus Allium; species Allium sativum. Next base: position 397,225,343 of record CM060910.1, read on the forward strand.
TTCGAAGAGGAGAAGACGAGGACCTACAGTTGTGATGTATTTATATTACATGAACCTTACTGCTTAAGTAATTATGGGTAGGTAAGCTAGTTACTTCGTCATGAAGTCTTGGCATAGGCGAGGTAGCCTGGGTGATGTGAGTTCACAGCACTGTACCAATACTTAACAACTAAGGTAGGAAGGAATATATGTATTATTAAATATATATGTTAATTAAGGCATCGAGTATAGTGTCCTGTACTCCTTTGGTTAATATTGCATAGCCGAACATTAATGTTGGGTTTGCGATTTCGTATACACAATGGTTAAAGTTGATATGATATCGACCATACAGAATTCTGTTTATTTATGACTGCTATAGACAAAAAAATATAATCGTGACGAGCAATGTGCCACGATCTCAAAAATATATTAATATAGACAAGTTAACTTGTTCTGTGAAACCCCAAAATGCTGATATAGGGTGTAAAATACTTCAAAATAAAAAGTGTTTATTTTCCAAAATAAAAATTACAGAAAAATTCTAAAAATTAAATTATACCTACATCTCAAAGATCCTATCTAAATTCGAAGCCAATATTTAATTAAAATTAAATATATCTTTGTGGTTTATAACTGATTCCATAGCGACTATTTGAAATTTTGATTTAGCCATAACTTACAATCTATAAGACGAAATCTCCATTTTTCTCTTCCATTAGAAAAATACAGCTCAATAGATTCGAACATTTCTTGTTTGAGCAAATCCGACTTATAATGAATCTTGTATACTCAGTTGAAGTTCAAATCGAAATATTACAAACTACCGCATCAATTCGAGCTTGATTATAATATATATTATAATTAATACGTTCAATTGTCGTTTAAATAATATATTCATTATTATAACTTAAATTTAAACTAAATTAAATATATTAAAATAATTAAATTAATTAATTGTTATATCGTTAAAAATATGGGTCGTTACATTCTTTCCCCCTTAAAAGAATTTCGTCCCCAAAATTACTAAGCTGTAAAAATGCTATCACCCTATTAACTGGACTAAATCATTTATTTTACTTATTAATTCCAGTTCCAACAGAACCATTTAAGTTCAATTAATTACTAATTCATTTATACTAACGATAATTTTTAAAAATTCTGAAAATTTTCTAACACCCTAAATTTTCGAAAAATTTCGCCAGCGTCTCCTTTGCACAGCTCAATTGATTCAACTACAACTCGCCTCTGTAGGCCTTCTCTAATCAAAAAAAAAAAAAATTTCAACAGCCAAGCGGCTTGCCAAATAGCTCATTAAAAATTTCAGACTCGATATAAATATAAACTTGTACCTTTTGTCGGGAATTCAACTTTATCTCTTCAATTTTATACCCCTTCAGCACATACAAATGCATTTCCAATTGATCTCCCATCAATTTACCATCGAATTCAATCATTCGCTTACACCCAAGCCAAATTCAAACTCTAGTTCCAATCTCAAATTTCAAATTCTTACTCAACAATCTAATTTCATTCCAGATTTTATCTTTAATCCAATCCAATTTTATTTAACTTAGTTTAAGTTAAATTCTAATTTATTTATTCACCTTTGCCATTTCAATCTTCATAAGTTAAATTTAAATTTCAGAATTCAAATTCTTGGGGTTTTATTTCAAATCAGTTCGAAACTATATATAATTCAAAATATTTGAATTCCTGACAACTCGTTTCCTCAAAACAATTCAAAACAAAATCTTTGGTAGTAATCCGTCACTTAGAAACTCGAAAATCACACCGATGATGTCCGGATCATCATCGGAATTATTTTCTAGCAATCGACGTGAGTTCAATACTATATCACTTTTAAATTTATTTTCAAACACTTTCATTTTGAAATCAATTCAAAATATCCTTTCTTAGCTCTTGGAAAATATTTTCAAAACTACCCAGGATTTTAAAATTCCTATATATTCAATCCAATATCCATTTTCAACACTTTTCAAATTTTCCAGAGTTTCAATTCCAACTCTAGTTGAAATCCAGATTAAATTCATCTGAATTTATATATTATACTTAAACGAATTCTAATTGGTTATTTATAACCATCTTAATTATAATTCATTCGATTATAATAATAACCAACACATCAAATATATATATTATAATAATTAAATATATATACTTTTCATATCAAAATATAATTTTGGGTAAAATTATATCATTTACCCTCTTTTCAAACATACCGTGCCATTTCATTGTATTTGAGTGTTTAGAAATCCCTATCGATATCGTGGTGCCCCACCATCGACTAGAATTCATAAGCCACTCAACCCAATAAATCTCCAGAATAAAAATCATTTTTAATCAATCTACAAATACGCTCTCTCGTATATATACACTCAACTCAATTTAGGGTATTACTAACCCTATATCTACTGAGCCACACCATAGAGCCAAGGTAATCACTTAACCTTTAGCACTGATACAACTGTAACGACCCGGGGAATTTGTGACCTTGGATATCGGCATACAACACCATGTCAAACATCCAAGAACCGAAAACACCGGATAGTCCATGAAAGAAATTAGAGGGTGAGAATAGATAAGATAGGAACTTAGAATAGAAGAAGAAGAACATACAACATCAGAGTAAACACGAATCTCACAGCGGAACGAATAAATATATTTCATAACATAACTTTGAAATAAAACAGCATCTGTATACAATTATTAGAGAATAACACTTACAACACAGCGGAAATAACAATAGCTATATAATCCTGAAGACTCCTACTCCAGCTCTTCAAGTATTTGTAAAATCCTGACTACTTGACTGCCCGTACAAAATTGGGCCCCCAAAAGTTTAGGGAAAACAAAACAAAATAAACTCTGGGTCAGTCATGTGACTGGTGTGAGTAAACTCCAACCATTTGTTTCACTTTTAAAATCCTTTTTAAAAGAAAGAATAATCGTAAGACCGATCCACAAATAAACACGGATGGTTTTTACTTTACGATAACCCAAAACAATCTTTTAAAATCCATACTCTTCTGATATTATAATAATGTCTAAATCAGATAAATAGCAATCTAGTGGAAACGCTTTCATCTCACATTCCACATATATTATATACAATCAAACACCGCGGCACTTATTGGGAAATGGATTTCCAACTATGACAAGGTATGGAACTATCTTCCGATCAGTGTACTCTAGAAGCGATACACTAGAGTTCAACAAGAACATCTTGTAACTCGGTCACACATGACCGGCCATTCATTTCGCTTGAATGTTCCGAATATATTATCACCTTAGGGTTGGTACACCAACATAACCATTCCCCGGAGATACAGAATTGAAAGAAGTAACAAATATGAATATTCTCTAGATGATGACAATATACCCTAATTGGGTGCGGCCCACTTATCCATGCTGCCTGCCTGATTTCTGTCATTTCCCAGTTGATGAGGCTTGAGGTCATAACGTATCTTTTAATAGATCACTCTTTTAATTACTTTGAATGCCACATCGTCATACCCGTCAAATCACAAATTGATTTCCCCAAAAATACCACGTATAAGCTAAGAGAAACGAATTCCTTTGCCACCAACGTAAATACGTTTGAAACGATCAACTTACACGATCTACCAGATATACTCTGTCGGACATTCGTCCATTCAAGGTGTCCTTGGACTGGACAACCCGAAGGCACTATTCTATAAGTCCATCATAGGCAATTTCTACCTAGGATTTACTGAACAGCCCTTGCATAACTCCGTCTTCAATAATCTTCATCATATTTTATTCGCAACGCTAATGCCATACGGAGTGGTTTTCAGATAATATTCTGATCACGGCCTCTCCATATTGACAACGAAAATAGTCAAAATCTTTGATAGTCGGTGATTTAACTATCAAAGGAAAACATGAGTACAAACAATGGTCGTATTTCCAAATGGAAATCTTGTCGATAAATCATCAATCAACATTTATCCCTTTAAATTAATTTATTCCATTTCCCTATTCTCATTTTTCCATGTATTCGTAAATTTTTATTTTCTAAATTTAGAAAATATACATTATTAATCATTGGAAAACATTTCCATATTTACTCTCATTTCTTACTTTCTATATTAGAAACATTTCTGATTTCTTATTTGGAAAATGTTCCCAAAACTCCTTCATTGGATTTAAAACAGATGTTTAAATAAACATCGCAACGCCAACTCAAACAATTACACTCATTAACTAAATTCACTTAACCAGCCTTCACTATCGAACCTTAACCATTCCTTAGTTAAAAACAAAGCCAATCAAGTTGGGGTATAACTACCTCTCAGACCTTAACTGAATAACATTTCTAACTTCGAAATAAACAAAGTTCACCTTCTAAATCTTTAACAAATTTCCTTACGTAACTCTCGGATTCTATTTACGAATCCACTTCTTTTACAGAAATCATTTGATTATAACAATAGTGTTATAACTTAAATATAACTTTTATTTATTAATTTGAATAAATAAACAAACAAATAATTTATAAATGAATAAATAAATCTTGATTTAAAAATGAAAAGTAAATGGTACTTTCCTACATTCGATATAATCGAATTTCAAAGTATAACTCTCTTTCGAGAAATCTCTATTCGATTAATTCTCTTTTGAATAACTTATGTTCGATAACTTCCTTTGGAATAACTCTATTCAATTAACTCTCTTCGAATAACTTATATTCGATTAACTCTCTTCGAATATCTTATATTCGATTAACTCTCTTCGAATAACTCTATTCAATTAACTCTAATTTGATTTGCACTATTCGATTAACTCTTATTCGATTAACACTATTTCAATTAAATCTAATCGATTAACTCTAATTGATTAACCCTCTTTTTAATCCTATTTCAGAACCTAAATTCCTTTATAAATAATTTATTTGAAAAATATTTACTTCAATCCCTTATTCACATCGAATGTGAAAAATATTTCTTTTATCAAATCAAAACAGTTTGATTTCGCAATTTAAAAACACTATCCCCAAATCCAATTTCTTTTTATACTTCTATTTATATAATTTTCTATAAAAACTTATTTTATACTTCTAATACTAAAATCTCATTTAATTCTGCTTAAAAACTAAGTTCAAACTCCATTTGAAATATCGGTGTTAAAACCAGTTTCTACTTCTCTACATAAATCCAGACTTATATTTTAATTTATCCAGTGATAAATATTTTACTTAATTTATAAATATCGTTTATAAATCAATCTTCTTAATTTATCTGTTAAAACAGATTTCTATTTAATATCTACTTTTCACATATTTCCTTTTATAAAATTCTATTAATTTTGTAAATATTTCATTTTATAATTCTATTTATTTTCTAAATAAATATTCCTTTTATAATTCTATTTATTTTCTAAATAAATATTCCTTTTTCAATTCTATTTATTTTTAAATAAATATTCCTTTTATAATTCTATTTATTTTCTAAATAAATATTCCTTTTTCAATTCACTTTGAAAATTCCTTTTTATTCATTCCAGTATTTCTTATGGTATTTCAAATACCAAATAACTAGACCAGTGTTATCATAATCAATCACAGATTATATATCACATTATATATCACCATATATGAAAACAAACAGTATTATAAATATTGAGGAATCCAGTTGGATCCCTCCAACTTGTTTCCCTGCATCCACAGATGTTAAACGATATAATTAACATCAAATTTCATTTCAATATGAAATATTCTATTAAACAGAATCAATATTTAATTAATGATATATATATATACATACATATATATATATAACCAGATCTATAATTTCAACCAATTACTTAGCAGTTCAACCAAACAGCCAACATGTAACAACCCGAAAATCTGGGCCAGTTTAAAATTTTATTTTGGCAATTTTAGTGAATTTTGAGTATTTAAAATAGATTATTTTAAATAATATCGACGAGAAATTTATTTTGAATATAATTATAACGTATATATTATATACGCCGTCGTTAGAATATATATAATTATATATAATTATAAATAGAATTGAAAATGGCGCGGTAGTTCGATAATTTGATTTCAAACTTCAATTGAATGTACCGGGTGCAAAAAAATCCGGATTTTAGTGAAACCAAAAACATTAGGATCTAATTGATAATATCTTTCCAACGAATCCGAAAAATCAAAATTTCATAGTGGGAATCAAAAGATATGTCCAGTTGAAAATTCTGAATAGTCGCTATGAAATTCAGGCCCTTAAAAATGGAAATTTTGCAAACGACCTCGGATTTCGACGAAACCACTTTTGTTGGGTCCGCAGTGTCAAGTTATTGCTAGGTTTCAAATTTCATAATTTTTTGAATCAATATGTGAGTGTGGCAAAGGAAAACGCGTTTGACCGGTTTAAGTTGATTTTAATCGACTGGAAAATGGCCATTTTTCCAACGGTCTCAGAATTCGACGAAACTAGTTTTGATAGGACCGTATCGTCAATACGAAGCTAGAAAATATTTTTCTAGAATTTTTAAAAGTTCGTATGCGACCCCGGTAATTTGAAATGTACGTTTAAAATTCAATATAGTAATTTAAATGTAAATTCAACGGAAACTAATCGAAACAGACAAATCAGCTTGCGATACATATCCCATTGTGTTCAGAATGGGGGTAAAACGCTATGGACGACAGGCGGTGGGCCTCGTTTCGAGGTCGTATGTAAAAGTCCACTTTTTACAAATAAAATAATTAAATAAAATTTAAAAAAAATATCTCTTCCCACCCCCTTTAACTCTGCCCCCCCCCACGTTCAAAACAGAAATAAAAAAAAGGAAAAAAAAAGAAGACGAAGACGGAAAGGGGCGCGACGCCCAGGCCTCTGGCCATCGCACGCCTCGACCGGGCCCTCCCCCTCCGACCTCGTCAGCGCTACCCCCCCCCCTCAGCCGCTCGCAGCTAGCCCCCGATCTGCTCCTCCGCCTCTTCTTCTCCTCCTCGCCGAACCCACATCGAACCCCCCATAAATCCCTAAATCGCGCCGCTCCGTTCCCCCTCCCCTCCTCCGTCCGACGACCCCCGTACCCTTCCCCCCCTCCTGGTGTCAACCGACGCAAGCAAACCCCCCCTCACCTCGAAGTTCAACAGCGAAACCACCCCCTCCTTTCAAAAAAAACAATGTAAGTTCTTATTTTTATTTATTTAATTATTATTATGGTAAAACTGATTTTTATTTTAAAATAAAAGGGTTAGGCCTTTAAAATAAATAAAAAGAGAGTAGTAGTATAAAGATATAATTTTTATATAAGGAAGATAATCAAAATATGATTTTTATATTTTTAAAGTATTAAAAATATAATCTTTACTATATGGAAGATGTAAAAATATGATTTTGTTTATGTAGAGGAGTAAAAATTTAATTTTTACATGATAGGAATATTAAAAATAGCATCTATATATGTGTAGCAAAAGACGATATTTTTAGATATGAAAAGACGATATTTTGAGATGAGTAGTGAAGTAAAAATATGATTTTTACTTCGAGGAAAATATAATTTTTATATTATAGAAAGGCAAATCTTTATATTTGAAAGGGCGAAATCTTTATTTTTGAAAAGGTGAAATCTTTATTTTTATAAAGGCGAAGTCTATATTTTTGAAATGGAATTTTTATCTATATAACATCGTAATAAAAATTCGATTTTTATATATTAAATAGCAAAGTAAAAATTTGATTTTTATATATTGAATAGCGAAGTAAAAAATTCGATTTTTACATATGTAGTGGCTACAGCAACGAAGAAGACAAAAATGAGATAACGATGAAGATTTCTATAAAAGAAGAGTCAAGATGATTGGATAGCTATCTGTGAGAACTTCTCACCTTTCAATTTAATTTTTTCTAGTTATATATATATACTAGGATGCAGACGGTGTTTAGTAGCACCCGACACCCGTCATCCACAGACCATGGATGACTTGTTTGTTTAATTGTTTGGTTGCATAGATTAGTTAGATGATTTGATTTGAATTTGGTTGTTTGGTGATTTTGATTGATGTGTGAATGGCGTGGGCCTTCACTAGACCGGGGATAAGGCTAGGCCTCGTCCCGTTTCTAGTATCGTGCCGTTATGCCGCCGAAATTTTCTAAAATATGTTAGAAAAATAAAAATATTATTTTATTGAATAAATGAACTGAATAGAGCATTCATAAGTTAAATAAAATATTTTATCGTTAAAAATATAGTTTTAACGTGGAAGTGAATAAAATAAATTATTCATTTACAAACCGGACGGTTTGCTTATGTACACCTATTTGAAGGACATTGATTGGGTCGATAAATTTTACACATCGCCCAACTGCACGAATAAAATCTATGTTTGATTGTTTGAAACCCCACACGGGTATTGGGATGATATTTGACGTACACTAATCCCAATAATTAGTTGTATGTCGATCGATTGATTGACAGGCTGCTATAAGTGTTGAATATTTATGTTCAATGCTTATACAGTGTAGAATGCACTTTGGATGATGGTTGATTATTCATCGTTGTTATTGTATACATGTGTTGTAGAAAATCCATATAATTAACATTATATGGTAATTGTTTGGGCCTCATTCCAGTTTCGAAAAAGAAATATTTGAAATAGAAATATTTGAAAAAAAGAAAATTTTGAAATGGAATATTTGAAAATAGGAATATATGAAGCCGTATTGATTAGATTGACGCCATTTTGACGTGAACGATATTTATATTGATTTTATTCATTTTATAATGAATATCGAAAGTGATTTCAAAATCTGATATTTTGAAAAGAATTGAACGAATTCGAATTGAAATCGAATATAAACGAATTCGAATTGAAATTGAATATAAACGAATTCGAATTGAAATTGAATATAAACGAATTCGAATTGAAATTGAATATAAACGAATTCGAATTGAAATTGAATATAAATGAATTCGAATTGAAATCGAATATAAACGAATTCGAATTGAAATTGAATATAAACGAATTAGAATTGAAATTGAATATAAACGAATTCGAATTGAAATCGAACTGAAATAGAATTAGAAATCAATTTGAATTGAAATCAATTTGAAATGAATTTAAGACGAATTTATATTGGAATATTCAATTTTGATTTGAAATTGAATATGAAGTTGAAACCGTTTTGAAATGAATTTAAAACGATTTATAAAGCACGTTTTGAATTGAAATCGACAAAGTATATATTATATATATTATATATATAATATAATGGCCTAAATAGAACGCGTCGCGCCGCGGCAGTTCGCGAATTTCGACCATTAACTTCGAACGAACATTACGGGAGATCCGACCGTCGGATTCTCCTAAAACCGAAACCGTTGGGTTCGTATTGAAAAGAGCTTCTAATGAATATTAGAAATTCAAAATCTAACGGTTGGATTTGGAGATACGTCCAAATCAAATTTGAAAAAGGTCGTTGTAAGTGCAGTTCGATGGCCGTTGATGGAAATCGACTGTACGGGCCTTGATAAAATTATTAAAAATAGTAATAATTTGTGTAAAATCATAAGAAATGATTTAGAAAGGATTGGGATGGAAAAACCCATATTTGAAAAGATAAAAATAATTTTTTATCAAAATGAACTAGTTTTGAACTAGAATTATAATTCTATTTATTTTTAAATAAATAAATTGAATTTGAAATGGTTTTGAAAATAACCAGAATTTCCAATTATTGCGTGGAATGGATTTGAATCGAAATTGTCTTCGGAATATTTCGATGTTGGATTTCGTTATTATACAAATGTTGTTATGGAAATTTGAAAGATATAGATATATATATATCGTTATTTCCAATACGATCTTTGTTGGTCGCAGAATTTGATATTGAATATAAGCCGGGATATTTTTCTATTCAGAACCTTGTATTGAATATCAAATGTGATTTGGGTTTGTCGTGAATGGTGTCTTCACTAACGCTGTTCTTGAACCCAGTTGAGAAAAGATTAAATCTTTTTATTTAGATTTAATGAAGTGTACCAATTAAATAATATTTAATTGGAATTGAATTGATATTGATTTTTGGGTTTATCGTGGACAGTGTTTTAAATAACACTCGTTCTTTAACCCGATAATTAATGAATGTGATTTTGGGTTTATCGTGAACTGTGTTTTAAATGACACTAATTCTTTAACCCAGTTAAAGATTAAAACTAAGTGGAGTTTTAATGAATCTTTAATTAGATTGAAAAGATCGAAAATGGAGTACCACCAGTTTTGCTCCAGGCGATAGTTAAGTCTTTAATTAGATTTGAACCTGAAATGGTAATTGAATTTACCGATAACACTGTGGTGTTAGATATGAAGTATAACCAGTTTTACTTCATGGGATGAATAGGTTGGGATTGGGAAATTAAAACAAATGATTACTTCGGTAAGGTTCGCTAATCCCGACTAGTTTGAATTGATATTCAAAAATAGATTAAAGAATAAATTCAAGAAATTTATCTTGGATAAAATTAATGGGAACCTTTCCCTATGAATGTGAAATTTAGAAACTAACTGTCGGTTAACCAAGCAGAATGGTTTTCTGGATACTGATCTGATGTTGGTTTCGACCTTCGGGGTTAATATTTGGGGAATTATTCTCTTGTTAATTTACGGTTAGTGACGGATGAATTGGAATGAGGCGTATGTTGTATTTGTGTAACACTTATTTAAAATATACGCGAGTTATTCGGAAAGACCGGGTTTATCCCATTCTGAATAACTGATACGACGATAAGTCGAAGATGAAGACGATGGTCGAAGACCGGAGGTCTTCACGTCGTTTGGGTGATTACTGATGATCTTGATTGGGCTGTACACCCAAGAAGATGGAAACAGTTGGTGATCGTCCAGACGTGCTTGGAGATCGATGGATATGCGGGGTACTAGGTGCCTCCGGTTTCGTTTAGACCCAGAACGGACTTGTAAATGGACTGTGTGTCTGACATTGGATTTTAGTCCGTGTGATTGATCTCTATAAAATATATATCTGTTTGGCGGCGGAGAATTTATTCTCTTGCTTAACGCCCTTCTCTGAGACGTACGAGCTCAGGGGTTATATATTGATGGATATCAAACGCATGGAGTGAATTGCCTATGTGGCATGCCTAAGTGGCAATTGATCGAGGCTTCTGTTGAAAAGCAAAGTCTTGTGGTGATGATCAAAGCACAGCCTGTGTGGCACAGCTTTGTGTAACGTGAATTCGCGAGCCTCACACCCCGGTGGTGAACCAAAAACGGGAGACGGACCTCAAGGGGGACATGCGTTTTCTTTCTATCTAGGGTGGTGTCAGTGACCTACCAGCCCTGACATTTATATACTTTTCACCTATGTGGTTGTTGCTATTGCGAGGCGCCTCGGTTTGATCGGACGATCCGGGTCCGATGGAGTCATTCGTTGGCTCATTTACGCCCCAAAGGGCGGATGAACGTATTGTTCAGGCATTATAATCCACATCGGTGGACCGGCCCTGACGATCCAAGGGGCAGTTGCGGCTGTTCCTGAGGGGCGGGCTAGAGCGTCTCGAATCGGTTGAGGACTATCTTTTGCCTCGGTTCACAGACGGAAATCCAATTTCCAAATACGTGACATTTGCGGTTTTATTTGTAAACCTATATATGGCGACATAGTGGCATGGGACGCTCATGTCGCCTATGATTGATACTTATGATTTGAAGTTGTTTTCTACACTATGCACTTATGATAGTATCAAATGATTTGTTTTTAAACGTATCAAGCATTCTTTGGCTGTTATAAGGGAAAACCCTATCCCCCGGCTTGCGTTGCATTGTGTGATAGGACCTGGGTCTTATAACAGCTTCATTTTTCTTTATTTAGCATTGCGCTGTTTGTTTTATGCACTGGTATTTTTGGGAGGAAACCCGTTTCCGTGTTATACGGCGTGGTCCCTTGATTTACCTAACTTTAAAAATAAAGATTAATAACTGTTTTAGTTCTCACACCAGTCACATGACTGACCTGGAGTTTATTGTTTTAACCTAAACTCTGGGTGCCTTTATTTTGACACGGGCAGCTAGTAGTTTTGGTTTTGCAGATTTATATTCACAGGATCCTGGTTTACAGCTGGAACGATATCCGGAAAGCTTTGTATCCGTATATCTCCTTCTAGTTGTGTATTGTATTATTTTCCGCTGTGATGTATTTAAATGTAATTTAAATCTCTGATATTTCTGTGTAATATTTATTTGTTTATACTCTGTATATTCTTGTATTCTGATTTATTGTTGTAATATACAATGAAATGTTCTTCCGTCTGCGTTCTGTTGTGGTTTGTTCTCGAACTATCCGACGCTTTCCTTTACGGGGAAGTTGCGGGTTTTTACACAACACACAACAATCAAGCAACACTTATCAATTTTGAAAATACGTTATAAAAATATAAAATGATCAGAGTTAGTGAGATTTAATCACCTTTGGTTCACCTTCGACTATGCTGCTTTCATTCAATTTATAATCAAATAGGTATTTGATTTCATCATGGTATATTAGTAGCTCCGTTCGGAGCGAAAACCATTCCATAGTGTAGCTCTCGTCACTACGATCCCATCGGATCTTGTTTCACTGAATTCCGATACTGTATGGATAATTTATGGGGTTTAAACTTAATACGTTATTAATTTAAAACTTTAAACTTTAATTTATTTATCATTATCGGGCTTTACATATTTATATTTTGGCCCAATACCCCAACATAAAAGCCCACACCAGCTTCTCGTTAACCTTCTCCAAATCAAGGATGGCACTCACGCCCTGTACATCCCTTCATGCAACTTCACCAAAAATACGAGCATCCCCGCCAACCTCTTCGCATTGTATAGTATATTGAAGTTACTCCCATGGCCACGCAACTACCTCCCCTTGCGTATCTCTTCTGACAATTTGTTTCGTTTAACCCGCTCCATTGTTCCTAGCCATAGCTGTATCATTTGATTTATTAAAAGCATTGAAGACCAGCTGCGCTGATCTTATGGATCCCTCAATCCATGCTTAAGTAATGGCCATTTACCATTTCTACAGTAAGTCCTCATGTCACGTAAATTTCTCCAGGCCTTCGTTTGGTTTGAATTTCCCCCTACCTCGCTTTCTCTTTGAACCATCCCTCCCATGTTCCTTCAAGAACAACTCACGCTCCAGGTTGTAAATGGTCATCCGAATCCAAGACCCCTGTAACTCATCATTTCTACACATAAGTTCCAATGTCCCATTATTATATTTTTTTTATAAACTTGTATATTCTAGTTAGAAGTTATTACACCTCCTGATAATTCGAACATGGCTTCCATCCCTTACTACCGGTTCTTCACGTCATTTGAAACCCCCCTCATACTATTTCACTTTCAACTGTCAGCTTCATGTTCTTTATCCCAAATCTTGTGTATACGCACTTCAGTACACACACCGATCACTAAAGAACTGCATACCCCTCACTTCATCAAACCACTCCACCCTTTGCTTGCGATCTGTTTCTCGTCTTATGCCAAGCCATTTCGAGACTTGATGCTCCCTAAAACAGAGCCTGCTACTCCATTAACTCCCGCATATACCCTCACACATGTGACGCCTTCCCTTGACTTCCTCGTTACCACACATACATCCAAACCGTAACCGCCTTTCTTTTTACAGTCCATGTTCCACCTAGCTTGCATGCCCTTTTACTCTTCTTCCCAACAACAGCTAAAAACATCTCGCCAGACTCCCATCTCGCTTACTGTCTGTAACAACCCGTATTTTAATAAAGTGTGATAACTATAAATCAAGGCAGAATTAGTTTTTTTAGTAAGAATCAAGGGCAACGGGGTACGCCAATACGTTCGTCTCGAAATTCTACTTGGAAACGGGTCCGAATTTTCGAAAATCGGAGTCCGTATGACCAAGTTATGGCCCTCCAAAGTTTCAGAAATTTTCACTGTTCAAAACAGCTCGAATTCGAATTCAAAATTCGAAATTCAAACCCAGAACAGACTGGGCGGGAAATTTCCCGCCCAGGACCAGGTCGACAGGGTGGTCGACTCTAGAGTCGACCTGCCCAGGACCAGGTCGACCATAGAGTCGACCTGGGTGTCGACCTGGTACCCAGAACCCACTTTTAGGTCAGAATTCATCCTGATGCACCTGGTTCGATTTCAGTCTAGATTCGTTGGTCTGACCCTATATAATAAACCCCCTAGCCCCTTCTCTCTACACATTTTCTCACCGACCTTATGCTGCTCGAATTCTGGTTGAAAAGTTAGAGAAAGGGACTTCTTCTTCTACGACGAGACTACGTTTAGAGAATTTGCTGATTTGGGGGGATTTCTAGTGATTCTACGTCGCCTCTTTTATTCTCTAATTCTCAAACCACGATCTGTAAGCTCCCGTTACTTTTAGATCTAAACATAAAATTTAATATGGACATGTTGTATAATTGAACCTAAGTGACGATTATCCTGGATTTATCATTGTATATCTTGAATCTATCATTGTCTATTCTGAATCTACTTTTGTTCACCTTGGATATACTATTGTTCATATTGGATTTATTATTACCCACCTTGAACCAAGTACCGTTCATCTTGAATCTTGACTTTTGGGTAAATTGCTATGAAATTGAGTTGGGGACTATTCATGATGTAAACCTAAACCCCTCATGTCCATGATGATTAACATGCCTATGATGATGAATTAGTTATTGTTCACAAGTTTGGGGTTATTATCTTATATCGACTGCTACCATGACTATCACTCTATTTTGCTAGATTTGATATTTGAGACCACTATATCATATGCCAATATTGTTGTAATCATTTACCTCAAATTGTACCATACTTGACTTGTAATCACCTTTGCCACCTTATGTCGTTTCTTTTATGTTATTCCCTAATTAGATTTAATTGTATCGATTTGAATTTACGTGCGATGGGAATACGTTTTGGGTAGTTTAGGCAAATTTGGATTGGCTATGAATTTGACATGATTTGACATGAAACATGACATGAAAACTTGACATGAGATTATACTTGAAATCTTGAACATGGACATGACACTTAGATAAACTTGAAAATGGCCAACTCGAGGTTGGGTTGAGTTTGCAGTGTAAATCTGCCCGGAACCGCCCGACAAATCCAGTTACTGCAAACAATAGGATCCAATGTGGGTAGTTGGTCATATTGCACGTAAAACCCGAGGTTAGACTTTGTTGTGGTGTAAACCTGCCCGGAACCGCCCGGCAAATCCAGTGACCACAACAATTAGTCTAATGTGAGAGGTTGGGTGCATTAATGAATTAATGCCACATGATAGGGTTAAGTCATGAACCACTTGAATATACTTAACCAACTTGATACAGGATTTGGATAGGGTTAAGTCATGAACCACTTGAATATGCTTAACCAACTTGATACAGGATTGGGTAGGGTTAAGTCAAAAATTTAAATGACAACACTTAACCCATTAGAAACCCTAGTTACGCGGTCCTTTTCAGCAGTAACCCACTTAGAAGTATCACGATACCCCGGGACTAGGCAGGGTGGAGCACGATTACTGGGCCGATTGTAAGCGACCAGAACGACGGTTGAGTTGGGGCGCCATTGTAGGTTCAGGCGGACTATGGTCGTGCACGTAGTCCGGAGTTGAAAAAGCAGGCATTGGGCACCCGTAGGTTTATATTGTGCGTGTTTGATTCGTGTCGGTGGTTGGCACCCTTGGGCTTGATACACCTTATGGTGGCCTAGCACAGATGACTACATTTCATGATAGGGTCGTATGACACAGACACATGACGAGCTAGAATCTTGTAGGGAGCCGATCGATTAGTAGATCGTACTGTAGGACCCCGTAATGGGTCATTTCATGATATTGGGCTAAGGGATCATTTCATGGTTAATAACTTGACATGGGTAAAAAATACTAGTACAGTTGGTGCAGCGAATCTAGAATATGCGATGCTAGACTTGACTTATCTTATTATCTCAGTTATCATACCTAACCTGTTATTATCCTTATGTTTAATTCCAGTTTTCACATGTCATGTTACCTTTACTAGTTTATATACTGAAAGTCACTAGGGCTTACCAGTCTTTTCGACTGACCCTTTTTCTTTCGTTTTCCCCCCAGGTTCTCAGGGAGGAAACTCTAGCTCTTAGCTTGGATCTAGCTTGCTTTCTGACAGCTCATGTACGGTTTGGTCTTGAGCTATGTTATGGCTGCACTACAGCTATTTTGGGGAATAATTTACTATTGCTATTTTGAGTTTATGCTTCTTTATTTAGATGTAATGGAATAATTTGTACTTTGGATATATGAGGTTTGGCTCTTTCCACGAAAGTAATGAAAATTTGGTATTTATTTCTACCGCTGCTTTATTTATGTTCCGTCTTGTGATATCTCTGTGTATGTTTACCTAGATAATGCTCCACCTAAACTAGTGCATTCTCTTTGAGAGTGACCCTAGCAGAGGCGGGGTGTTACATTTGGTATCAGAGCAGAAGGTTACCAGACTGGGCAAAAATTGTAAAAACCTTCTGAAACTATTTTCAAAATCCTTTATAAAGAAGCATTTTTCAAGAAAAGTTCTAAAGTTTTATTTTTAAGAAAAGGCTATTCCCCAAAATCTATTAGCACTTTCCTTTGTTTCCTCGTTTGAATCTTTTTCTTTTCGCTTTTCAGCATGGCCGATATTAACCTTCCGGAGAGGGTACCCATATCTGGATGGTTCCGAAGGTACTTAGAAGCTAGGGCCAATGGCACGGGCCCGACATACATCCCTCCTCCTCCTCCTCTAGTGGTTGAGGTTCCTCCTCCTCCCCCTCCTCCTGGTACTGCCTTTGCCAAAATATGCAAAGACTTTAAAGCAATGGGCGGCAAGAACTTCGTTGGAACTGAAACCTTCGTTGAGGCACGAAACTGGCTAAAGGAGACTGAAGACTTATTCGTTATTTTCGATGTGGAGGATCATAGGAAGGTTCAGTTAGCAGCATGGTTGTTGAAAGAGGAAGCTGCATTTTGGTGGGAAGTCACCAACGCTACCAGGCCAGTTGAGACTTGGGCAGACTTTAGACGGAGGTTTGGGCTTAAATTCTTATCGTCAGCAGAAGAGAACCTTCAGATGGAGAGGTTCCTGGCACTCAAGCAACGGGACATGTCTGTTAGGGAGTACGTGGATAGATTTAATCAGCTTGCTCGGTTTGGTTTTGACTTGGTTAACACGGCTGAGAAGAAGGCTCTACGCTTTGCTCGAGGATTGAGCGAGCCACTCCACGGTATGGCCATGACTCATGTACCCATGGGGGAGACCTTTGAAAGCTTGGTGAATATGGCCCTACTTCACGAGGAAGACAAGGGTGACAAGAAGGAGGTTAAGCCTAATGAGACTCAGAATAAGAAAGCTGACTTCAAGAAGGGAGGCAACAAGAATAACAAGGGTAACAGCAACAGTGCTAACAAACCACGTGAGACAAGGAAGTGCAACTTTTGTGGTATTACGGGACATCTGGCAAAAGATTGTAGAAGGAAGAAGAGAAAGTTGGGTGAATGCTTTCATTGTGGGGATACTAGACACGTCAGCAAGGATTGCCCTAAGAAGCAAGGACAGGGGCAAGGGCAGACCCAGCGAGCAGGACCTTCTGGAGGGCAGTTGCATGCTCTCAACACCACTCCAGCTCTTGACCGAGGTAGTAATATTTCCGTAGAAAGCCTTGTTTACATTTCTGAATTTCCTGTTCGAACCTTATTTGACTCTGGCGCATCGCATACTTTTATTTCTTCTGATGTTGTTGAAAATCTGCACCTAAGTACTAGTCTAGTTGAGGATCCCGCTATGGTTTCAAATCCATTTGGGGGCTCCGCTCATTTATCTATGATGTGTGTGGATTTGAGGATTTCTATTTTAAGCGTAGAATTCACATGTAATGCTTATGTTCTCGGATTTATGGGATACGGTTTGATCTTAGGTATGAATTGGCTGTCCAATTATGGAGCCATTCTTGATTGTGAACGAAGGGTAGTGAGGCTCACGACTCGCCTTGGTAATACCCTTGAAATTTCTTGTAACCTTAAGTGTCCGGTCATGTTATGTTATCTTGAATCTCTTGACTCGTCCATCGACAATTTGCAATCTGTAAGGGTGGTCCGAGAATATCCTGATGTCTTTGATGAGGTGAAGGGGTTACCCCCTAAACACGAGATAGACTTCCGAATTTATCTTATTGATAATGCCAAGCCGGTTTCCTTGCTCGTTAGGCACATGGCCCCGCGAGAAAGAAGAGAGCTCAGTAAACAAGTCAAGGAGTTGCTAGAGAAAAATTTCATAAGGCGAAGCATTTCTGAATGGGGTGCTCCGGTGGTATTCGCTACTAAGGCGGATGGTTCGCTTTGTCTGTGCGTAGATTATCGTGAGTTAAACAAGCTGACAAAGAAAAATAGGCACCCGCTACCAAGAATCGACGATCTTTTTGACCAGCTTGTAGGAGCGTCTGTTTTCTCTCAACTCGATCTAGCCACAGGATTCCATCAGCTCAGGGTAGCTGAGGATAGCATTGACAAAACTGCGTTTAGGACTCCAGATGGGTTCTTTGAATGGCTCGTCATGCCGTTTGGGTTAACGAATGCACCCGCGTACTTTGTAGATTTGATGAGTAGGGTGTTTCGGGAGTTCCTTAACAAGTTTGTGGTGGTTTTCATGGATGATATTTTAATCTTCTCAAAGGATGAAGAAGAGCATGCTAGACACCTCAAGGAAGTCATGGATACGCTTAGAGCACACCAGTTAAAGGCTAAGTTCTCCAAATGCCATTTTTGGAGAAAAGAAGTTCGGTTTCTTGGGCATGTAGTTTCTAAGCAAGGTATAGCTGTAGACCCCGCAAAGGTAGTTGCGGTGCAAGACTGGAAAATTCCTAAGAACGCAACGGAGGTGAGAAGCTTTCTCGGTTTGGCAGGCTTTTATAGGAAGTTCATTAAGGACTTCGCTAAGATTTCAGCTCCTCTTACTAAGTTAACAAAGAAGAACTTAGCTTTTGCATGGGACATAGAATGTGACATCGCTTTCCAAAGGCTTAAAAGAGCCCTTACCACAACTCCAGTTTTGGCGTTACCCGACGGAGGAAAGATGTTCACGGTGTACACAGATGCGTGTGGCACGGGATTAGGTGCCGTCCTCATGCAAGAAGGGAAAGTGATATGCTATGGGGGTAGACAACTTAAAGTTCATGAGAAGAACTATCCCACACATGACTTGGAGTTAGCGGCGATCGTTTTTGCACTTAAATCTTGGCGCCATTATCTTCTAGGGGAGAGGTTCGAGCTGTGTACCGACCACAAATCGCTTAAGTACCTCTTCTCGTAGAAAGATTTGAATCTAAGACAACCGCAGTGGATGGAATTCATGGCATCATATGACTTCGATATAGCTTATACCCCTGGCAAGGGTAACGTGGTGGCGGATGCGCTAAGTAGGAAAAGGTTGACCTTAAGCCCCTTGTTTGTTGAAAGGAAGAGTCTAGAGTTTATAGCAACCTTTAACTTTACGCCTATTGTTGAGTCATTGACTGTTACGTTAGCATCTCTTGAATTAAGACCTACACTTCTAAATCAAGTAGGGACTTCACAAAAGGAAGACCCACAGATAGTCGAAATCATGGACAAGCTGATTAGGGGTGAGACGTTAAGTCACCTCGGTAGGTATGCCATAGATGACAAGGGATGGCTAAGGCGTGATGGGAGACTATGTGTCCCACAAGTGGGAGACTTAGTAAGGAGAGTTCTCGAAGAGGCGCATCACTCGAAGATGACCATACATCCCAGAGGGGATAAGATGTACAGGGATATGAAACGCATTTTCTTTTGGGCTGGAATGAAAAAGGACGTGGCGGAGTTCGTCTCGAAGTGCATGGTGTGCCAACAAGTAAAGGCCGAGTCGAAGAAGCCCGGTGGGCTATTACATCCTTTGGAGATTCCGCAATGGAAATGGGAAAGTATCTCGATGGATTTCGTGGATGGACTGCCTAGGTCAAGGAAGGGAAATACTAGCATATGAGTCATAGTTGATAGACTCACGAAAAGTGCCCACTTCATTCCGGTGAAAAGTAAGAGGACCGCATCATGGCTAGCGTATGTTTACCTTCGAGAGATAGTACGATTGCACGGGGTTCCTTCTAGTATAGTAAGTGATCGTGACCCGATTTTCACTAGCCAGTTCTGGAATAGTCTACAAGAAGCAATGGGTACACGACTGAATTTAAGTACAGCCTATCACCCACAGACGGATGGACAAACCGAAAGGGTAAATAGGGTACTGGAGGATCTTCTGAGGCTATGCATTCTTGACTTTGGTGGTACTTGGGAAGACCATCTCCCTCTCGTGGAGTTTGCATATAACAACAGTTACCAAGCTAGCATCGGAATGACACCGTTCGAAGCCCTGTATGGAAGACCGTGCAAGTCACCAACTTGTTGGTGGGAGACGACAGACAGACTTATACTTGGGCCCGACATGATAAGAGACACTTCTGAGAAGGTTGAGTTGATACGAAGACGGAAGAAAGCGGCCCAAGATAGACAGAAATCTTATGCAGACAAGAGAAGGACAGACCTAGAGTTCGAAGTCGGAGATATGGTTTTTAAAAAAGTTTCTCCTCTACGCAATGTGGTTCGTTTTGGAATGGTTGGAAAGCTACCACCAAGATTCGTAGGACCATTCCCTTTCACTGAGAAGGTTGGGCGGATTGCCTATAAGATAGAATTGCCCGAGAGGCTGACCGGAGTACACAATGTCTTTCATGTCTCGCATCTCCGAAAGTGCTTACATGAATCAGCCGAAGTGGTTGAGCCAAGCGTCCTTGAAGGCGTAGAAGTGGAAAAAGAAGCAACATTGAGGCGAGTTCCGATTCGTATCTTAGGAACGGAGATCAAGAACCTAAGGAATCGAGAAGTCAAGTTAGTCAAAGTACAGTGGAGTGAAGCCCAAGAAGACGCAACTTGGGAAACCGAGAAGAAGATACGCGCGCTTTACCCATTACTTTTTGAGGGTACATTCTCAATCTCTTTATCCTATAAGATTGAAAATCTTTCGTATCATGCTTTTACTACTAATGTTTGTCTTGTTATCTTCGCGGTCTTATCTTGAGAACCTTAGGTAGAACCATATGGATGTAAACATGTGATTGAAACATGTTATGGTTGATGTTTGCAAATGGTTGCAAGTGTTTGCAAGTGACTACTAGTGGATGCATGACACACATTAGGCACTAGATCAGCTCAGTCACATTTTCATGTTGCATATGCATGAGTGCTTACATTTGTACATGGATGAAACTTGTTATGCTATCACTTGGATGTTGCATATGAATGAATGTTATGTGCACTCATGTAGAGATTTTAAATTATGTTAGGAATTTGCATACATATTGGACTCAATTACACTAACATATTCCGCATTAAGGAGGTTTACTAAATCAGTAACCGCCTGATCTTTTGCATTAGATAAGAGCATATACACACACTTACTACATATGTTCATATAGCATTAGAAATCCTTTAAGGACAATGGTTGCCTGTGGATGATGTTTTGAATAGATGGATGATTGGATGGTAGGACATACTTCCTAACTTAGAGATTTCGGGGACGAAATCCTTTGAGGAGGGGAGAATGTAACAACCCGTATTTTAATAAAGTGTGATAACTATAAATCAAGGCAGAATTATTTTTTTTAGTAAGAATCAAGGGCAACGGGGTACGCCATTATGTTCATCTCAAAATTCTACTTGGAAACGGGTCCGAATTTTCGAAAATCGGAGTCTGTATGATCAAGTTATGGCCCTCCAAAGTTTCAGAAATTTTCACAGTTCAAAACAGCTCGAATTCGAATTCAAAATTCGAAATTCAAACCCAGAACAGACTGGGCGGGAAATTTCCCACCTAGGACCAGGTCGACTGGGTGGTCGACTCTAGAGTCGACCTGCCCAGGACCAGGTTGACCATAGAGTCGGCCTGGGTGTCGACCTGGTACCCAGAACCCACTTTTGGGTCAAAATTCATCCTGATGTACCTGGTTCGACTTCAGTCTAGATTCGTTGGTCTGACCCTATATAAACAACCCCCTTGCCCCTTCTCTCTACACATTTTCTCTCTGACCTTATGCTGCTCGAATTCTGGTTGAAAAGTTAGAGAAAGGGACTTCTTCTTCTACGACGAGACTACGTTTAGAGAATTTGCTGATTTGGGGGATTTCTAGTGATTCTACGTCGGCTCTTTTATTCTCTAATTCTCAAAGCACGGTCTGTAAGCCCCAGTTACTTTTAGATCTAAACTTTAAATTTAATATGGACATGTTGTAAATTGTAATTGAACCTAAGTGACGATTATCCTGGATTTATCATTGTATATCTTGAATCTATCATTGTATATTCTGAATCTACTTTTGTTCACCTTGGATCTACTATTGTTCATATTGGATTTATTATTACCCAACATGAACCAAGTACCGTTCATCTTGAATCTTCACTTTTGGGTAAATTGCTATGAAATTGAGTTGGGGACTATTCATATTGTAAACCTAAACCCCTCATGTCCATGATGATTAACATGCCTATGATGATGAATTAGTTATTGTTCACAAGTTTGGGGTTATTATCTTATATCGACTGCAACCATGACTATCACTCTATTTTGCTAGATTTGATATTTGAGACCACTATATCATATGCCAATATTGTTGTAATCATTTACCTCAAATTGTACCATACTTGACTTGTAATCACCTTTGCCACCTTATGCCATTTCTTTTATGTTATTCCCTAATTAGATTTAATTGTATCGATTCGAATTTACGTGCGATGGGAATACGTTTTGGGTAGTTTGAGCAAACTTGGATTGGCTATGAATTTGACATGAAACATGACATGAAAACTTGACATGAGATTATACTTGAAATCTTGAACATGGACATGACACTTAGATAAACTTGAAAATGGCCAATTCGAGGTTGGGTTGAGTTTGCAGTGTAAATCTGCCCGGAACCGCCCGGCAAATCCAGTTACTGCAAACAATAGGATCTAATGTGGGTAGTTGGTCATATTGCACGTAAAACCCGAGGTTAGACTATGTTGTGGTGTAAACCTGCCCGGAACCGCCCGGTAAATCCAATGACCACAACAATTAGTCTAATGTGAGAGGTTGGGTGCATTAATGAATTAATGCCACATGATAGGGTTAAGTCATGAACCACTTGAATATACTTAACCAACTTGATACAGGATTTGGATAGGGTTAAGTCATGAACCACTTGAATATACTTAACCAACTTGATACAGGATTGGGTAGGGTTAAGTCACGAATTTAAATGACAACACTTAAGCCATTAGAAACCATAGTTACGCGGTCCTTTTCAGCAGTAACCCACTTAGAAGTATCACGATACCCTGGGACTAGGCAGGGTGGGGCACGATTACTGGGCTGATTGTAAGCGACCAGAACGACGGCTAAGTTGGTGCGCCATTGTAGGTTCAGGCAGACTATGGTCGCGCACGTAGTCTGGAGTTGAAAAAGCAGGCATAGGGCACCCGTAGGTTTATAATGTGCGTGCTTGATTCGTGTCGGTGGTTGGCACCCTAGGGCTTGATACACCCTATGGTGGACCTAGCACAGATGACTACATTTCATGATAGGGTCGTATGACACAGACACATGATGAGCTAGAATCTTATAGGGAGCCGATCGATTAGTAGATCGTACTGTTGGACCCCGTAATGGGTCATTTCATGATATTGGGCCAAGGGATCATTTTATGGTTAATAACTTGACATGGGTAAAAAATACTAGTACAGTTGGTGCAACAAATCTAGAATATGCGATGCTAGACTTGACTTATCTTGTTATCTCAGTTATCATACCTAACCTGTTATTATCCTTATGTTTAATTCCAGTTTTCACATGTCATGTTACCTTTACTGGTTTATATACTGAAAGTCACTAGGGCTTACCAGTCTTTTCGACTGGCCCTTTTTCTTTTGCCCCTTTTTCTTTTGCCCCTTTTTCTTTTGTTTTCCCCCCAGGTTCTCAGGGAGGAAACTCTAGCTCTTAGCTTGGATCTAGCTTGCTTTCTGACAGCTCATGTACGGTTTGGCCTTGAGCTATGCTATGGCTGCACTACTACTATTTTGGGGAATAATTTACTATTGCTATTTTGAGTTTATGCTTCTTTATTTAGAACTTGATGTAATGGAATAATTTGTACTTTAGATATATGAGGTTTTGACTCTTTCCACGAAAGTAATGAAAATTTGGTTTTTATTTCTACCGCTGCTTTATTTATGTTCCGTCTTGTGATATCTCTGTGTATGTTTACCTAGATAATGCTCCACCAAAACTAGTGCATTCCCTTTGAGAGTGACCCTAGCAGAGGTGGGGTGTTACACTGTCTTTCGAAACAACCAACTCTGCTTGTCCATTCTTCATTTACAAACATCACTCCAGTATATATCATGTAAGCACACATATAGAAACCGATGAACTTTGCTTCATGCTCCAGCATGCTTACGTCAGGCTTTCTTGAATCATAGAAGAAAACAAGGAGAGAAAAATATTAGAAAGGGCATGACACTCTTAGCGTTGGCGCATATAAATATATGAGTTTGGTTTTGTATGGTGGCCTATTTAATTTGTTTTGATTTTAAATTGTTGATTTCCATGAAAAGAAGAGGCTTCGCTGCTAATGTTTCGAAGAGGAGAAGACAAGGACCTACTACTGTGATGTATTTATATTACATGAACCTTACTGCTTAAGTAATTGTGGGTAGGTAAGCTAGTTACTTCGGCATGAAGTCTTGGCATAGGTGAGGTAGCCTAGGTGATGTGAGTTCACAGCACTGTACCATTACTTAACAACTAAGGTAGGAAGAAATATATGTATTATCAAATATATATGTTAATTTAGGCATCGAATATAGTGTCCTGTACTCCTTTGGTTAATATTGCGTAGCCGAACGTTAATGTTGGGTTCTCGATTTCGTATACACAATGGTTAAAGTTGATATGATATCAACCATACAGAATTCTATTTATTTATGACTGCTATAAACAAAAATAAAAATATAATCATGACGAGCAATGTGCCACGATCTCAAAAATATATTAACATAGACAAGTTAACTTGTTCTGTGAAACCCCAAAATGCTGATATAGGGTGTAAAATACTTCAAAATAAAAAGTGTTTATTTTACAAAATAAAAATTACAGAAAAATTCTAAAAATTAAATTATACCTACGTCTCAAAGATCCTGTCTAAATTCGAAGCCAATATTTAATTAATATTAAATATATCATTGTGGTTTATAAACGATTCCAAAGCGACTATTTGAAATTTTGATTTAGCCATAACTTACAATCTATAAGACGAAATCTCCATTTTTCTCTTCAATTAGAAAAATACAGCTCAACGGATTCGAACGTTTCTTGTTTCGAGCAAATCCGACTTATAATGAATCTTGTATACTCAGTTGAAGTTCAAATCGAAATATTACGTACTGCTGCAACAATTTGAGGTTGATTATAATATATATTATAATTAATACGTTCAACTGTCGTTTAAATAATATATTCGTTATTATAACTAGAATTTAAACTAAATTAAATATATTAAAATATTTAAATTAATTAATTATTATATCGTTAAAAATACGGGTCGTTACAAAAGATGTATTGCTTGGCTTTGATTTTGCTTATCGCATTTTCTGTTGGGGGTTATGGCTTTAAAATTACGTACCCTGAAGGCTTTTGTACAAGACTGATATTATGTACTTGGTTTTGTTGTTTTGAAGGTGTAGCTAAACCTATTTCTGTTTCCGCTGCAATAAAGTTATAATTTTTTTTCAAGTACTACTTTATCCATCTTGTTATATTCCGTTCTGTTTACTTATAATGCTCCATAATACTTAATGCATTCCTTTTATGAGTGACATTAACGGACGTGGGGGGTTACACTTGGTATCAAAGCTGAAGGTTACCAGAACAAATAAAAGATTTTGAAAACCGTTTTCAAAAGCATTTTTTTTATATAGAAGTATTTTCAAAAACATGTTTTAAAGAAGGAGTTTTCAAGAGAAAGGTTTATTATGAAAAACATAATCCCTAAAAGCCATATATCTTTCTTTCGATTCTTTGTTTCGAATCTCTTCCTTTTTCCTTCTTGAGCCTCTTTCCCCGCGTGTAGATGCTTTTTCTAAGATATGTAAGGATTTTCGTGCGATGGGAGGAAAACCGTTTCATAGGACTGAGACGTCTGTCGAAGCTAGAATTGGCTCAAGGAAGTGGAGGACTCATTTGGTATCTTTGAGATAGACGATGGAAAGAAGGTTCAGCTAGCTGCTTGGTCGATGAGGGGGTTTAGGCTAAGGAGCGCAACCCAAGGATGTGGAATTTGTTGATATGGCTTTAATCCATGAAGAAGATAAAGGAGAAAGTGGAAAGAATAATTAACCCCTTGACAAAAGAAGGTGTCTTTATTGTGATATAACGGGCCATGTAATTAAGGACTGTAGGAAGAAGAAGAAGCCTGGTTGTTTTCATTGCGATAAGGCAGGACATCTGATTAAAGACTGCCCGAGGAGGCAAGGACAGGGACAAGGGCAGTGGACAGGACCTACTTCCGGAGGACAGGTTCATGCTCTCATGGCACCAGGACAGGAGAGAGATAGAAACCTTTTTGTTGAAATTTTGATTTTTCCTTTTTGATCATCCTGTTCGAACATTGTTTGATTTTGGCGCTTCGCACTCGTTTGTATCTGCTTCGTTAGTTGAAACACTGCACCTAAATACTATTTAGTTATGGATCCCATTGTAGTCTCAAATCCTATTGGTGGTTCGGCTCATTTATCTATGCTTTGTCAGGATTTGAGAGTGTCTATCTTGGGCATCGGGTTTGAATGCAACGCCTACGTTCTTGGTTTCATGGGCTACGACTTGATTCTAGGGATGGATTGGCTAGCTAGGGATGGTGCCATCCTAGACTGTGAAAGGAGGGTGGTTAGATTGTTGATTAGTTGTGGAAGAACCCTTGATATTTCTTGTGACCCTAGAGGTCCGATGATGCTTAGCATCCTAGAATCTCTTGACGCATCCATCGATGATTTGGAATCTGTTCGTGTAGTCCATGAGTATGCTGACGTCTTTGATGTGGTTCGGAGTTTACCCCCGAGGTGCGAGATACACCTCCGTATATACTTAGTAGATAATGCAAAGGCAGTTACATTACCAGTGCGCCACATGGCTCTGAGAGAGAGAAGGGAACTCAGTAAGCAAGTGAAAGAGTTGCTTGAGAAATGGTTCATAAGAAGAAGCATTTCGGAATGGGGTGCTCCAGTTGTTTTTGCTATGAAGGCTGATAGTTCGCTTAGATTGTGCGTGGACTATAGGGAGCCGAACAAGCTCACGAAGAAGAACAGACACCCATTGCCGATGATAGATGACTTGTTCGATCAGTTGGTTGGCGCTTGGGTTTCCTTGCAGTTGGATTTAGCTACAGGATTTCATCAGCTAAGTGTGGCCGAGGACAACATAGATAAGACTGCTTTTAGGGCTCCCGACGGTTTCTTCGAGTGGCTCGTCATGCCTTTTGGTTTGACGAATGCACCTGCATATTTCGTAGACTTGATGAGTAGGGTGTTTAGGGAGTTTCTAAACAAGTTTAGTCTTTGTGGATGGTATTTTGAATTTCTCTGAAGCGAGGAAGAGCATGCCCTACATCTTAGGGAAGTCTTAGAGACCCTACGAGCGCATCAACTCAAAGCTAAGTTCTCCAAATGTAATTTTTGGAGGGAAGAAGTGAGGTTCTTAGGACACGTGGTCTCTAAGGAAGGGATAGCAGTAGATCTTGCAAAAGGTCTTGGTAATCCAAGATTGAAAGGTTCCTAGAAAAGCAACGGAAGTAAGAAGTTTTCTAGGGTTTGCGAGCTACTATAGGAAGATCGTTAAGGACTTTGCGAAGATATTAGCCACAGTTTTGACTTTGCTAGATGGGAGAAAACCGTTCACAGTATATACCGGTGCTTGCGGGACAAGGCTTGGAGTAATTTTCGATGCAAAAGGAAAAGGTGACATGCAAAAGGCGGTAGGTACGTAGTTATATTTGAGCATCGCGTATCGTCCACAGATGGATGGACGAACAGAAAGGGTGAATGGAATCCTTGAAGATCTTTTTGAGGTTATGTATCCTAGGTTTTGGAGGGACATGAGAAGATCACCTTCCATTTGTGGAGTTCACTTATGACAACAGTTATTAAGCTAGTATTAGGGTTTTTATGGACGACCGTGTCGATCACCAACTTGTTGGTGGGAATCTACGGATAAGATTTTGCTTGGACCCGAGCTGATTAGAGAGAAACTTCAGAAAAGATGGACTTGATTCGAAGATGAATGAAGACGGCACAGGACCAGTAAAAGTCAAACGCTGACAAGATACGGACCGATCTTGAGTTTGATGTCGGGGACACGGTTTTTGTCAAAGTGTCGCCATTGTGGAACGTAGTTTGCTTTGGAGCTGCAGGGAAACTATCACCAAGGTTTGTAGGACCCTTTCCCATTACAGAGAGGATTGGACAGATGGCGTACAGAGTGAAGTTGCCGGAGAAGCTTAGTAGTGTTCATGACGTGTTTCACAAGTCGTATTTGTGGAAGTGTTTACATGATACCGCGGAAGTAGTGGAGCCGAGCATGCTCGTGGAGCGAGATGCCACGATTAGACGAGCTCCTACATGTATCCTTGGATCGGAGATCAAGAAGTTACGCAACAGAGAGGTCAAGTCGGTTAAAATCCAATGGGGAGATGATCAAGGAGACGCGACTTGGGAGACGGAAGACATGATACGTGCATCGTACCCATTCCTTTTGTGAGGATATGTTCTTAACTTCTCCCTTTTCTACCGCTTTGTATATACTTGTTCTATCGTTTAGTATGTCCTCTCGTTTACATCCTCGATTTTTAGATAGGAAATTCCTATGGTTGTAAACATGTGTTTGAGACATGTTATGTTTGGTGGATGCAAGTGGATGCAAGTGTTTGCTAGTAGTTGCTCGTGGATGCATTTACACACACATTAGGCACTAGATCGGCTCAGTCACTTTTATATTGCATATGCATACATGTATTTGGATATAGGTTGAAACTTGATGTGTTATCATATGGATGTTGTATTTGTATGAATGTGCGGTTGTGCACTCATATAGAAATGATATGTATCAATAGGGTTCTTTAGCATACATAACGGACGCATGGCACTATCATGATTTGCATTAAGGAGGTCAACGGAATGAGTAGACCGCCTGATTTTGCATTAGATAAGGACATACACACACACACACACTATGCATATGATCATGAAAGCATTAGAAATCTTCTTAAGGACAATGGATCCCTGTGATTGAATAGTTGAGTAGATGGATGTGGGATGGTAGGATATACATTCTTCTTGACTTAGAGATTTCGGGGACGAAATCCTTTAAGGAGGGGAGAATGTTACACCCCGTAATTTTAAATACCAAAATTAACAAATTTAAGAACACTTAATTTTTAGAAGAATAATTAAGGGAAACGGGTTATGCCATTGCGTTCATCTTGGAATTCTGCTTGAGATAGAGTCCGAGTTTGCGTAAATCAGGCTCCGTATGAAGAAGTTATGAAGCTTAGAAGATTTCAAGTTTATATCAGAATTAAATAAATAATTGATAAATCTAAATTCAAATTCAAACCAGCGAAAAGCAGTGGGCGGGAAAATTCCCGCCAGAGGGTGTCGACCCCCCTTAAGGGGTGTTAACACAAGTGTCGACCCCCCTATAGGGGTGTCGACATGGGTGTCGACCCCCCAGTAGGGGTCGACCCCTGGTGACTGTTCTGGACAGTGATGATTTTCTGAGTAGTAGGGCTACGTGGCAACTTCTGATTGGCCTGATGACACATTTTCTTGGACTGAATGGTCTGGATGGATCCTATGTTAATCCAAAGACTCAAACTAATCCTATACTCCTATATAATCACATCTAACCTAAACCCTAAGCTAAACTAAATTCGTTCATGAGCCTATATGCTGCTGAATCCTAAACTAGTCTAGCCTCCACCATAACAAATCAAATTCAAGGTTAAAGATAAATATCAAAGCCTACATTAACGGATTAGCTTATCAACTTCAGAAATCAGATTCCAGATCTTCTCTTCTTTCTTAACCACTGTAAGTTCATGTAGCTTTCACAAGATAATTAAACTAAAGTAATTATGATAAGTTGTAAATTGTGATCATATGATTATGCCTATAATGGATCTTATCAAATTTGCAAGTTGTCATCTTTTTTTTGATTCATAACCTATGCTTTTCTGATCAATTCTATCAGTTCATTCCTGTTCGTGCTCGTATATTTATGCCTATTTTGATACCATGACTCTCTTCCCTCTTCCATTTTCCTTTTTCTTTTTATGAGTTAGGCTAACTTCGAGCCTAACATATTATGCGAAATTCGCGCACGTATAACGCCTGAATGATGGGGAGAAAGTTTGGGAAATGTTGAATAACATGCGATTTGTAAAAAGGCATAAATTGATGGTGGCTATGGTTTGGGAAATTTTGTATATAATAAGTAGACATAAGACTTGACTTAAATGGGTTTGGGTGTAAACTTGTGATAATTTGGTAAGTTCAGTTATTTCTTAGATTTGGAACATGTAATAGGAATCATGACTTGTAATGAGTCGAATCTAGAACTATGTCTAATTGTAAGATAATCAATTCCGATTCATGCTTATCCTTTTGTCAAATCTGAATTACCTATGCCTATGAGACTGTTGTGATTGATACAATGGAACCTATCATGTTGTACACCAAATTAGTGATTCTTTTATGTTCAATTCTATCGAATCTTTATGCCTATGATGTAACTTGCTCAGTTTAGCTATACTTATTGTTAATGTACAACATGTCTATTGGAGACATGATTCTTGAGTTGGGTACACCTTTACATGCCTATTTTGTTCCTTATGTCATTTCTTGTGTTTCTCCTCTATACCTCTCCGTTTTATTTTTGGACCTTGTTGTACGTGGGATTGAAACGCGGGGAATTGGGTATAACTTAATTAAGTAATTTGGGCATAACAAGTAAATGTGGAATAACTTGAATTGACCACACTTATGGATAATTTACATATAAATCTAGACTTGGACAGTAAATATGTAAGTTGGCTAAAAGATGAATGCCTAAGACACGAGGTTAGACTTGGTTTGCGGTACTAAGACTGCCCGAAACCGCCCGACATATCTAGCAACCGCAAACGGCAGTCTAATGTGAGAGGTCAAAGGCATAAATTAGATGTTTAGACATGAGGTTAAGCCTGGCTTGTGGTGGAAGTCTGCCCGGAACCGCCCGGCATATCCAGCGGCCACAAGTGATCGACTTAATGTGAGAGGTCTTGCATTAATAACTAATTAATGCCGATCAAAGATGAATATGATACCGAAACGAGTTAGGTGGCTGGGGTTAAGTTAACATGGGTAAGAAGACAACTTAACCAATATTACATGAACAAATTGGATAGGGTTAAGGCAAGCTTAACCAATAATACATATGGACATGATAAGTGGAAGGGTTAAGTAAATCTTAGGTAGGTGGATAATATTAGTATATATAGGCCCACAAACTTAACCGTTAAATAAACATGCGTGAATCAGTGGGAAGGTTAAGTGACATATGGAAAGGCGACACTTAACCTATACAACATGTTAATTAAGCAAATGGGTGGGGTTAGGATAAATTGAGAACACTTAACCGTTATAACATGTTGGTTAGGAAACCCTAGTAACGGGGACCCATTTCAGCAATAACCCACATAGATGTATCATGGTACCCTGAACTAGGCAGGGTGGGGCACGATTACTGGGCTGATTATAAGCGGTCAAAACAGCGGCGGGTGGTGCGTCAGTGTAGGTTCCGACGGTGTACGGGCGTGCACGTACTCCGGAGTGGAAAAAGCAGGCACTGGGCATCAATAGTCATACACTGTGCATCTTGAATTGTGTCGGGTTGCTATCATAGGGATTAATACACCCCATGGTGGGACCAGCACAGGTATCTACAAACAAGCGGGGCCGAATTACATAAGTAATAAATACATGGGAGTTAGGGAGTCGATCGATTAGGAGTAGTATGGGGACATCTAGTATCTATTATGGGCAAGTAGGCTGTCAAGGATAGTTTGGGGTAGATACTATTAGATGTTACGCTTGAGGGCTACCTATTGCGGGGTTGGGATCAACTTTCAGTATGGAACTAGTAATGGTGCGATATATTTAGCATTAGTGCAGTGTAGTAGTTACCCTATAGTGATTAGAAGCGCAATCAATGTTTATCTTATTCATCTTGCCTACCTTGTCATGCATGCTTATGTACAGTCATTTCTTACTTTCCAGTTTATGTTCTTATCCTGTTACTTTAATGATTATATTGTTAAAGTTATTGGACTCACCAGACTAATGTCTAACCTAGTTTGTTTCGCCTCTTTTCTTCCGTTTCCCCCTCCTAGGTTCTCAGGGAGGAAATACTCATGCTTAGTTCAGATGTCTCTTTCTTCCAGCTTGAAGTTGAAAGATGTATTGCTTGGCTTTGATTCTGCTTATGGCATTTTCTTTTGGGGGTTATGGCTTTAAAATTATGTACCCTGAAGGCTTTTGTACAAGACTGATATTATGTACTTGGTTTTGTTGTTTTGAAGGTGTAACTAAACATATTTCTGTTTCTGCTGCAATAAAGTTATAATTTTTTTTCAAGTGCTACTATATCCGTCTTGTAATATTCCGTTCTGTTTACTTGTAATGCTCCACGAAACTTAATGCATTCCCTTTGTGAGTGACATTAACGGACGTGGGGGGTTACAGGTATGAACTAAGTAAAAGATATTTCCAGTATAATTTCATAACCATAATTTGTATTGCAATTCAAAATTCAGAATAAATAAGCATTAATAGTACATAACAAAAACAGTCAATTTTCATAACTAGGTTGATTTTTCCTCTGGCCTTTTTCCAATGAATGTCTGAAAAAAATAGTATTTTAAAATTTATATCATACCTCTATGTCAGCCAACTTATATAAGCATGCTCACTTGAAATCTGTCAAGATTAAAAAAATAAACATGTTAATAGCCATTTCTTGCACAAAAATACAAGATAACTAAATTGAGCTTAGAGCAGCTAACATATAGAAAAAAATTGACCAAACATATGATTATAATGAACAAAACTCTTATAAATGGACTAAATACTTTATATGCAGCAGTTGCCAAAATGAAACTTGCAAAATCATCTCATGACTCAATAACTGGAAGCTTTATTCAATAAATAGAAATATAATCTGGACCATTCATTCTTATGTTAATCTGCAAATCCAATTTGTATTTATTACATCTCTATTTTATTTTTTGTATTTTTGCACGTCTTCAACCATATTAACTTACCAAATATTTCATGGGTACTGACTAAGGGAATTTTATTATTCTTGCACATATACTCATTAATTGGTAATTGAAACTTAATTCATGTCTATTAATTAGAAGGCAAAACATACTTATTTAGAAGGAAAAATAACATAGCTCCTAACATTCAGCAAAATAATCAATTTAAGAAAATAGAATGCCAAACCGATCCATTCCAATTCCTATTTGTAAACAGGAACTACTGCAACATTATATAAGGCTTATGCAAATCCATTATATCTATGGACACAGGTGGAGATGATACGGTGGTCCTCTTCCTTTTGGCACGATATGATCTATGATTCCTTACCAATCGTACGACTATAATTAACGAAGACCGTATAAGAGATAAGATTTAACAAAAGTGACTCACTGATTTGGGCAAGAACAACCACAGCGTCTCATTATGCCACAACGGACCTTTGGTTAATAAATTAACGCGTAGATAAAATATAGTCTCATGACTCACGAAAGAAAAGCTGCAAAGATTATTCAATGATTATTTAAGTAGTGAAAGTGAGTTCTCTGATTATTATTTCCAATAATAAATGGAAAGGATGCACAGATGTATGGCCTATTTGGATAGTTTAAATGTGAAATTCTTTTGCCGATTACCTGAGGATGCAACAGATGGCCGATTAAAGCTGGTTACGAGATCATCAGAGAGAGCAACTATGACAGGAGAGGCTGACCATGATTAGATCAAAGGCTCGAGTTTTCCAGATCTAGGGCACAACGTCCTTGTTTTCTTTCCCCCCTCTAGGAATCACAAAATTGGGAAAATTGGAAGTACGGGGGTGTATTGAAAGGGTAGGGAAAGGCGTAGTTATTTATAAAATAGGTGAAGTCCGTTCTAAAATTCAAAATGGTTGAAGACCGTACCAAAGTATTTTGCAACGGATTATAGCCGTTGCGAATTTTCCGCAAATGGGTGTTGCAGAATTGCTTGTATGGTGTA
Organism: Allium sativum; assembly: GCA_030737875.1. Lineage (NCBI taxonomy): Eukaryota > Viridiplantae > Streptophyta > Magnoliopsida > Asparagales > Amaryllidaceae > Allium > Allium sativum. Next base: position 397,259,824 of record CM060910.1, read on the forward strand.
GTTGGCTCGGGGTGTTTTATTTGGTACCAGAGCCTAAGGTTATGAGATTGCTAAAAACTTATATCAAAATTAAATTATTTTTCTAAAAAAAATAAAATTATCAAAATAAAGTATTTTGAAAATATAAAATTTAATCCCCTCGAGTCAGTAAAACCTTTCTTTGAATCCTTCAAATCTTAATTCCAATCTTTCTCTCTTACATAAAATGGAAGATGCCCCTAATCCTCCTGAGGGCATCATTATTCTTGCTTGGTTCCATAGAAGCTCAGTGCTACAACACTGTAGGATCCACAAGAAAATATGCAGAATCCGAAGTCCATAGGTGGGACCATCGATTACCCACCACTGGAGGAACCACAAGAAATCACGCAAGGGTGAGAGTGACCGGCCTAGTTCGGAGAAAGATTGTTTTGTGGCAGCACCAGAAGCGACTAATTCCGAGAGGGAAAGAAAGAAAGGGTATGACAAGAGGAAAGTTAGGGTAACCAAAAAGGGAAAAGTTAAGAAATATAATGTATAATAAGCGACTGTAATGCTAAAGACAGTAGGAAGGGGCTATTTAAAGGAAAATGCATCTTTTATGTAGAGATGGACATTTCAGCAAAGAGTGTCCTCAAAGAAATGGTGTGGCATAGAGGGCCGAAGCTCAAGCGGCTCAAGCTCAAGTTTTGGAATTTGGATATATCTCCTTCATCTATCAACAAAAGCGACAAAGGTAGGAAAGTTACCATTTGATTTCCATTTTCTTATCCATACTCTTTTGATTCGGAGTTTCGCGCTCCTTCATTTCTGAGTTCCTTCTAGTTGATTGTTTGGAACAAGAATATTAACCCATTTAGAAACACATTTCAACTAGTAGGAGGGGTGACTATGTGGAGCCATATCCATGCTGATAAGACATCCATATCGTAGGCCTAACGAAGTAGTCCTTCACAAAAGTAGTAAATCCACATTCCTTGTAGAGTGTGCATTAAAGGCTCTAGTTGATTGTTTGCATTTAGGCAGTTTTCTAGACATGATGGTAATCTTTTAACCCCGTAGGAGGATCGGTATAGTTGAATCAGGGTTTGAGATTAGAAACTCTAGATATACCGGGGGTTGCTTAGGGCATTTCCGGGTATGGGTTAACTTTGGGGTCTAGATAAGATAGCTAAATAGTTGACGATCTCAGATTTTGACACCGTAGTAAAGTTTGACCGAGATGCTTCTGTTTTTGGATTTTCAGGACAAGGAAAATTTTGAGATAATATTAAGTGAGCATTTATTGATTGCAAAAGGAGGATTATTGGGATCGGACAGGCAACATGCAGTAGGCAAACTCTTCAAATTTCTTGTGTCCTAAAGGGTCAATCACATTGAGTTTCCTATAATCCCCTTAGTGTACCTTTAGGCGATATCGATTTAGTTCCCGTCCTACTAGATTTTCCAAACACTGGAAGAGGTCGGAAGGCTATTCCCAGAAGAGGGATTGGATTTTCGGATTCATATTTATGACAATGATAAACCCATCATTTTATAATATTATAAACTGGACAGAGTTGGTGAGTTTACTCACTTTGGTTATCAATCATTGAACAATGATTAACTACTGGTAATTCAATCAAGCATTTTTGCTTGTTAAAAATTCTCACGAGCTCCAAATTTCTCTGAACTAGTTTCATTGTGTAGCCTTCGTCCATACGATCCCAGAGGATCTTATTTTGTCAGATTCTGACCACACATGCAAAAGTTATGTATTTTATAAGTTTGTGTACATATATATAAGCCGTTAACTTAATTAATAAATAAATTACTAAACCTTAATTACATTATTATCCTAAACACATATTCATTACCTTCTCTCTCACTCCAGTAAAGAACTCGCACGCCAAAAACAATGGCCACTGCGCCTCTTTCTTCTTCCACAACTCATTTTCCATTCCACTAAAGATTAAACAAAAATCACCAACATTCTCCTTATCTAAATCTCTTCCTCCCATATAAACCATCATCAACTCGCACGCACGACCCAATTTCTGTTCTTCAGCCATCTTCTACGCACGACATAGAACGGGTGAACTAAATCACTTGCAAATATTTCTAAAAATTTACAAATGAAGCTATTCTTCCTCACAATCCCAAAAACAAACTTGAATTCATGCATCGACGCTTCATTTACCCAAAAAAAATCGAACCCTAGAACAAAACACATGCTGTACACAAAACCAGCGAACCAAATGCTTCAAAACCCATCAAAATTTATATAGGAATATAGAGAAATCCCTCCATGAACTCAAATATATTTATTCCATGGTTTATCGGGTTTGATTTCAATTTGTTTGGACTTTTAAAACTCCCGAATTTCTTTTGGAGGTGGCGGCCATTTGATGTGTTGACCACGACATGAAAAAATGAGGGTTTAGTGATGTATAGGGTGGTATATTTAGGGTAGGTTAGCTTACAGATGAAGGTTTTCAATGTTATATCATTAGTTATTAGTTATCGCTACTTGTATTTGTTGTTTAAAAGTCCGTATGATCACATACGAAATTCAGTTGTGATGAAAATGGACATACAACTATATTTTGACATTACGGACCCAATAAAACTTATCTCGTCAAAATCCGAGTCCGTTTGCACAAGAAACATTATTTTAATTTCAAATTATTGATCGATTCACATTTTAATTCTGCACGGTCACAAAACAACTTCGATTAACGCAAAATTTGAAATCTAGCAATAACTGGTCATTATAGATTTAATAATATTCGTTTCATCGGAAATAGAGGTCGTTTGCAAAATGACTATTTTTAAGGCTTAAGTAAAACCAATAAAATATTTATAAATTCTAAAATAATCCAATTTAATAATAATAAATTAATATTATCTTATGTATCCAAATAGAAGATCATATAGCTCTAAAATAAACAGACTTGGATTTATAACTCGATATGTCAAATTTCAGGTTAAAACAATGTTCGAATTATTTAAAATCTATTTATTTATATAATAAATCGTTATAGTTTATAAACGATTCCATAAAGACTTCTGAAAATTTGATTTGGACATAACTGAAAATCAACAAGACGAAATTTCCATTTTTCTCTTTCATTAGAAACATATAGTTAAATAGATTCGAACTTTCTTGTTTCAAATAATTCCGACTTATAACAAATCTTATACATTCGTTTAAAGTTCAAAACGTAAAACTACGAACTACCGCGACGTTGCAAACTCGTTTTAAATTTAATTATATATTATATGTTCAAACATCATTTTATAAATAAATTTGTTATTATAATTCGAATCCAAACTCAATTAAATTTATTAAATTATCCATTTCACACAATATTGCAAATTCAACTTATTTCCGACTATTTGGAAAATAAACTTATTAATCCACTATTTATATTAATTAACTATTCAAAATTTATTGAATTCCAATCATTTAAATTGTCAAACCAATACTTAGATAATTAAATAAATTAATTATTCAACCGTTAAAAATCCGGAACGTTACAAATATAGTTTCTCAAAGGATCGTTTTATAACTAGATTTTTGTAAATATTTAAACAGTTTTGTTTATGAAAGAGTTTTATAAGCTTAACAAATGTCAAATGTTTTCCCGAAAATTAGTTTTATTACCATACTGTCAAAGGAATATTTTTTATATGAAATATCACACATTTTTGCACTTTTCGAGAAGACTTTATTGTGATTAAACGATGTCGTAAACTGTGTGGTATGGGACGCGAAGGTATACGAGACCGGTTAATTCCAGACTCGTTGATCGAAGTAATTTGTTGACTTCTAATGTGAAGTAAACTAACTTGTGGCGAATCTACTACTGAAACTTGCGGTATGGGACATATTACTTCCACTTTTCGAGTTACTGGTTGGAAATCTATGACACATTCCGGTGTTTTTTCCATTACTACCTTGGATGCGAAGCTAGACTCGAGGGGGGGGTCTTATATATATATGTATGTATGTATGTATTCGCTTGACCGACGTGGTCAAGTACACCCGACTGAGGCGGATTGTGGTGAAGTCATACTCGACCGAGATGGGTCGTAGTAAAGACAATAGACCAAGATAGGTCATATTAAGGATATATTCGACCGAGATGGGTCTTTAGTAATATTACACTCGATCAAGGCAGGTACTAATGAAGCTGTACTCGATCAAGATGGGTTATAATAAAGCCTACTCGGTCGAGAGAACCGAAGTAGAATTATATTTGACTATGACGGGTCAAAGTGGAGCGATCGAGGCAGGTCGTAGTAATAGGTGCTTGGATACATATATAGTACTAGGCAAAACTAGCTTTCTTTTGTAGATATTTGTGGAGTTTTGTATTTTGGATCCATTTTATAATGTTGTGTTGATTTAGTGACAACTTTCTTGTTTTGGATCCAAATTGATGCTTTCATTGATATTGTTGTTTTTTTGGTTTCTGTTAGCCCGCTTTATGATCGGGCTACACAAAGCTAATAGATTACTCAACAAATAGGTTCGAAGGAAGAATGAGTACTAGGAATTCGGATCGGTTCGAAGATCCCCGAACCGAACCACCCTTTTTGCTTTGAGACAAGCAAACTAGAATATGGCATAAAGAAGGTGCAACCGGGTCGGTTCGGAGCCCACCGACCCGGACCCCCTATTTGACCATCCAATCCAAACCGATATTCAGAAACTGCAACGGTTATGATTCACGATCCCGCCGAACTCGGGGCGGTTATGTATCCACTCTCCCACGTTCACCCACGAACAAAATGCGCTGGCATCGTCTCAAAGCCTCTGATCCTGACTCTAAAGGGATGGGCTCCACGTGTATCCGAATCGAAGGCCTTCAAAAGGGATTTTCTACTTATAAATTCACCACCAAGTATCATATCAAAGGATCTTTTGGAAAAATCTTGGCTCAAGCTTCCTTTACAACCGATCACCATTGCTTCATCCAGATTATCATCAACATTAGAGGCACTTTTCATCTAAGATTGAGTGAATTTACCAATTGTAAAAGTGAGATTGAGTGATAATTATCATTGTATTTGTATTTGCCTCATCCATCAACAAAGTTAAAAGTGGACGTAGCCTATTTAACGCTGAACCACTATAAATCGTGTGTTCTCATAGCTTTTCTTTCTATTTTACTTGGAATTATCTCTTGTTTGGGTGGTAGAACCAATTTTTGGTCTAACATTTTGGTGGTTTCACTGAGAAATTTTAAATTCTCAGCATTTTGGATTATCGTTATACTATTTGGACCCTCAAGTTCAAAGAAGTTAATTCATTTTCTTCGGCATCCTTGGAAATTTTCTGACTTCTCCCGAAAGAATCGGATATCATGACCAAAGAAAAAGAAGTGCAGAATGCTCGGGAAAATGAGGCGAGCGAAGATCAGCAGGCCATGGTTGTATCTAGGTCCTGAGGGCAAAGCTCAAGAGCAAACCGATCCGGAAAGGCTTCTCTGAACCGACCCGATCAGGTATCTCCGAACCGAACCGATCTCGAGGCCCCGAACCGGATGGGAGGTGCAAACCCGAGCCAAACCAATGCCCTTGACACTGCACACAATTCCTCATTGAACCGATCTAGAAGCGCAACCATGACCCGATCCAAACCGAATGTGGCAGAGGTTGGCACTTCTACTCGAGCCCCTACAGATGCTCTGATACCATCTGTGATGCCTAGTGATCAGCCTACTCCTTTTGCGCCTGTTACATACGGGGATTTCTCATGCTTACTCAATATACTGGATAGCACCAGGGATGCTTTAGAAGCCCGTAAGCGCGACAGTGTTCTCATGCGCGAGAACATGAAATCCATGATTAGGGAAATAAGTGAGCTGCGTAGGCAAAGAAGGTCCTCTCCAACTCATCATCCTGTTGTCGATCACGCATCTTCCTCAGACGAAGAGCGCCCGTGTCAGAGAAGACCATATGAAAGACCCAAGAATTTGGAACAGTTAACATATGGATCGCAGGGGTCTCGTGAGGACGTAGCCCGGACCCTTGGAGCTGACGATACGAGTTTGAGAGGATCACATGTTTTACCTAGAAACCCTAATGTTGCCAATTCTACTCAAGGACAGCTTCTCCAACCCACATGTCCCGTGAATGACCGGGATCGTAGAGGGCAAGGAAGGTTAGCCGCAACCCGGAACCAAAGGGTGACGCCTAATGTAAGCGATGAACGTACTAGAAGGAATAGAAGCATAGATCCTGAGCCAGCTTTGACCAACGCTGAAGTGGAAGCGATGGTGCGACAGATCATGGTCGATAGTCGGCGCTACACTAATAAAGATTGGGGAATTGAGCGTAGTCACACCCCATTCACCGATGACATCTTAGACTTTCAATTCCCCCGATGATTCAACCTGCCACAAATGGACCGATATGCCGGGAGAACAGATCTGGGACAACATTTGATGAGGTATGCATGGTGTATGAATGCCGCAGCCGCGCCTGACGCTGTGAAATGCAAAGCCTTCTTGATATATCTAGAAGATGTTGCGTCAATGTGGTTCACTCGACTTCCCCACGATCGGTGTCGAGCTTTAAAGGACTAAGTGAGCGTTTTATGAACCAGTTCCGACTCCATGCCCGGAAAGCTAAAAGTGTCATTAAACTGTCCAGAATCAAACAGGCCCCTGGAGAATCTTTGAAGTCATACCTGGACCGCTTCAACTTAGCCGTTACAGAAATAAGCGATCCCCACGAACCAACCATTTTGATAGCCTTAATAGATAGGGTCGATCCAGACACTGAATTCGGGGGATATTTAGCTGGAAAACCGCCATTGACTAGGGAGGCATTCTATGAAAAGGCAAATTTACGCCTATGGTGGGAGTAAATATATGCTAGTCGAAAAAGAAAATCTTATGGGGCTTCAAAAGAAGATATTCAAAGTAATGTTGCTGTGAAACAGTCGGACGACAGTTCAGGGAAGGTCGAGGCAAGCGTTGGCAACAAAAACGGAGGAAGTGGCAATAGGAATGGAAACGACAATAAAAGAAATAGGAACCGAGGAAACAACTCCGAAAAAAGACCTCGATTTCAAACTTTTAAAAACTATACACCGTTGAACGATATGTTGGAAAACATCTATCTGGATACATATAATGTCTTGCAATATAAGAAACCTCCGCTTAGAGACTCCACCGAGAAGGAGCTTGCGATTGGAAAATTTTGTTTGTTTCATGGAACTCACGATCACTCTACTAATGAGTGTCGGCATCTAAGAGACGTTGTTGAAAAACTGCTAAGGGAAGGAAAGTTAGATGAATACAAGGATGCTCCAAGAGACAGAAGGCAAGGAGGACAAGCCCCGAATCAAAGTCATCCTGCTCCTAAACCCACAGCTCAACAGAAGGGAAAAGGCATTGTCATAAACACTATAGTTGGAGGACCGCATCCCGCTGGATCCAGCAAAAGGTCAATGGAGCAGTATGTTAATGCGGCCAAGCATCCCGAAATAGGAGAATGTAGTAACCTTGAAGAAACCACACCATCAAAATAGCAGAAAACAATAGCTGATGACATTGTCTTCCGTGACAGGGAAAGTATCGGAGTTGAAGCACCAAGTACTGATCCGTTAGTAATAACCATGGTTATTGGGCCTGTAGTAGTCAAGAAAGTCCTTATGGACAATGGGAGCTCTGTAAACATTCTGTTTAAAAAGGCTTTCCATCAGATGAAACTGGAAATGGAAGACTTAAAGCCATGTGAAGGTTGGATTCTTGGTTTTAATGGAGCCTCCACCGCGCCGATCGGAGTGGTAGACCTACCCGTAGTGTTAGGTGAAGGAGAACGTAGAAGAGTGAGGATTCTCCAGTTTGTCATAATGGACGTCGACTCGCCCTACAACGCTTTCTTAGGACGGACAACCCTTTCGGAGTTCAGAGCTTGCAATGCACCATGGTGCTTACTAATGAAATTCCCAACAGATGCTGGTGTAGGAATGATTCGAGGCGATCAAGTTACCGGAAGGGCCTGCTACATGGCAGAGTTTAAAATGTTGCGTAATGGAAAGAGTTTGGAATCTAAGGACGCTTCCTCTCCCACTAAGGAGAGTTCTGCATAGCAGCTAAAGACAATACCGCCTAGGGAATCGTCTGACGAAATTCTTGGAGACATCGATCCTAGAGAGGACGAAGAACCAGGAACTAGAAAGGCGACACCTAATGAGGCGACTGTTGACATCCCGATCGATAGCAACGTCCCGACAAAGGTCTTGAAGATTGGGTCTCATCTGGATTCTTTCCGAACAAAAGAATTAACTAATTTTCTGAAAGCAAACCTTGATGTGTTTTCTTGGACTCATGCAGATATGTGTGGAATTTCTCCCGTAGTTATGAGCCATTCACTAAGCTTGAACCCAAAGCATCCTCCAGTCAAGCAAAAGAGACGTATGTTGGGTCCGAAGAGGTCAGCAGCCTTAAAGGAAGAAGTAGAGAAGTTAAAGAATAACGGGTTTATTAGAGACTCGACATATCCCAACTGGATATCGAATCCCATCTTATTCAAGAAGTCAAATGGGAAATGGCGAAGATGCATTGACTTTTCTGATTTGCACAAGGCTTGTCCAAAAGATGGCTTCCCATTTCCTAGGATTGATCGGCTGGTAGACTCAACAACAACACACGAACTTCTTTCCTTCGTGGACGCATATTCGGGATACAACCAGACCCCATGCATGTACTGGATCAAGAACACACAAGCTTCATTACCAACCTGGGATTATACTGTTAGGTGGTAATGCCATTCGTACTAAAGAATGCTGGAGCGATGTATCAGCGTTTGGTAAACCGAATGTTCTATGATCAAATCAGGAAACCGATGGAAGTCTATGTGGACGACATGCTTGTGAAGTCCAGGCAATCCTCCAATCATACAAGAGATTTGGCGGATATGTTTGGTATTCTGCGAAGGTACAGGATGAAAAATGAACCCCTTGAAATGTTCATTTGGGGTTGCGTCAAGAAAATTCCAAGGTTTCATTGTTAGTTCTCGAGGGATCGAGATTAATACTGATCAAATAGCAGCAATCAGAAACATAGAAGAACCACGGAAGATTAGAGACATTCAAAGCTTAGTTGGAAAAGTTGCGGCATTGAGCAGATTCATCTCCAAAGCCACAGACAAATGTGTCCCTTTCTTTGACTTAATCAAACGGGGGAAACGAAACTTCGAGTGGACCCCCGACTGTGTAGAGGCCTTCCAAAACGTGCTGGACTTGTTAAAGAAACCTCCGATATTGTCAAAACCGGTGGATCATGAGGATCTATTCATATATTTAGCAGTATCATCTCATGCTGTCAGCTCAGCTTTGGTACGCGAAGAAGGCAAAATCCAGAGACCGAATGTAACACCCCGAAAATTCTATAACTGTGAAATTCATGAATTAAAGTATAATCAAATTCAAATCAAAGAACTAAGGGAAACAGGATATGCCATTGCGTTCGTCTCGGAAAAATACGCGAAATAGAGTCCGAGTTTTCAAAAAACGGAGTCCGTATGAAGAAGATATGGCCTTCGGAAGTTTTGAATTAAATTTAAAATTCAAACAGAATAAAATAATAATTTGAAATGGGGCCCAATGGGCCAGGCGGATAAAACACCCGCCTAGCCACCCAGGTCGACTGGGCTGTCGACCTGGGCTACCCATGTCGACAGGGCTGTCAACAACCCTGTCGACAGGGGTGTCGACCTGGTCGAGCCCAGTCAACCTGGCTGGCCAGGTCGGTGTGTGGTCGAATTTCTGTGGTCTGCTTTGTCATTAGGGCTAGGTGGCGGGTTTTTATTGGTCTCTCTTCCTAATGAATGGCTACGATCTATCCAAGCAACATCAAGGGTCCTAATCAATTCCTAACCTCTATATAAACAACCCTAGACTAAACCCTAATCTATTCATTCAAAATTAAGAGCATAGCCGCCATGTTGCTGAGGAACGACTAAGAGTAGCCGCCGACTAGAGAGAGAGAGTTAGGAAGAAAGTTCTAAAGCCTAAAGCAATTCAAGCAACCTAAAGCCAATCAATTCAACAAAGGAATCATATTAGAGAATTCGCCGCAACCATTGTAAGTAGAGTATTACTTTGGTATGAATAAACAATTGTGTAGATATGTATGCTTGAATTGTGGCAATAAAATTCATATTTGTGCGTTCTTATCAATTTATATACGTTTGGATATTCTGAATTATGTCATTCAATTATAAAGAACTACATGCGGTAGTTCTATGCAAATATACGTTTGGAATATTGCGCAAATTGTGTTGAAGCTACATGTATGTAGTTAATTGAAATTCATGCAAGTTTGGGGCTTTGATATTATGTCATCATGATGTATATTTTTGTGCGTAAATCATTTTGCAAGTAATTGAAACAAGTTTGGTTGTTATAGTTCATATGAAACTATGTTGGAATTTTGACACCATAATCCATGTATTAAGTCATGCTTTTGCAAATTTATGGCTAGGCTATGAATGATATTTGGCATAATTGAAATCTATGTTAGTTCTATATTGTTAAATGACATATGTGAGACATGGCTAGGTTGGACTCAAAAATCCCCTTTTTGCAAGTTTAAAGCAAACACCATGATTAGGAATATTTAGGCATAAGTATGTTTGTACCATCGTTATGTGATTAGACTTAAACCATGATTAAGTTGAACTATGCTTTTGTGTTGGTAACAAAGTATCCCCTTGTAAACATGTAGAAACCTTATGAACATGACATGTTTGTGTTTATGCCAAAAGTACTTATGCCATGCTTATGTTTGACATTATGCCATGTTTATGCCAAAAGTATTTATGCCATGCTTATGTTGGACATTATGCCATGTTTATGCCAAAAGTATTTATGCTATGCTTATGTTTGACATTATGCTATGCTTATGCTAGAAATATTTACGACATGCTCATGTTTGACAATATGCCTAAATAAGAATATAGGTTCATGTTGTAGTTAAACCTATGCAAGTTCACATGCTTTTATTCATGTCACCTATGTTACCACTATGCAAGTACACCAATTTCTATTTTGTATTTCCAACGTCGTATTGCAAGTTCATGCGCTCACCTTCCCCTCTTTGTGTATACGCCATAAGCCTCCCCTTTTCGCATGGCTAAATTGGGCTTTAAAAGGCTAAGCCCAATATATATGAACGGACTTGTAAAACGGGGGAAAATAACGTTGGGTTAAAATTAATTAATGAATGAAAATATAAAATAGAAGGGCCCAAGTTCAAGTATGGGTTGGGCCCATGATTGGTGTAACCTTTACACCATTTACTTAATAATGGGCCGCAAATATTTACATATAAATAAAGAAGAATGACAAAATATGTAAATGTAGAAATGACGATGTGTTTAACCCGAGGTTGGATTGAGTTGTGATGTAAACCTGCCCGGAACCGCCCGGCTGTCCAGTAGTCACAACAATACCTATCCAATGTGGGAGGTTAAACATGGGGCCCAGCAAGGACCCGAGGTTAGATTGAGTTGTGGCGTAAGACTGCCCGGAACCAACCGGCAACAGGCAGCCACAACAATACCTGTCTAATGTGAGAGGTCAGGGCCTTAATAAGACAATTAAGGCTGAGTCAGGATCGTTAGGATTAAGTGAACTAAAGACTTAATCAAAATGGAACATGCTAAACTAAACGGACTGGTGGGGTTAGGTTAGGAAACACTTAACCAACTTAGCATGTTGGCTAGAGATAGAAAACCTAGTAACGGGGGACCCTTTTCAGCAGTAACCCTAGAAGGTGTATCAGGATACCCTGAAACTAGGCAGGGTGGGGCACGATTACTGGGCTGATTGTAAGAGGTCAAATCGACGGCGGTGGTGTAGCAGTGTAGGTTCTAACGGTGTGCGGGCGTGCACGCACTCCGGCGCAGAAAAATAAAGCACTGGACACCAGTAGCATACCTTTGCACTCTAAGGTTGTGTCGGGTTGCCACTATGGGACTTGATACACCCCATGGTGGGACCAGCATAGGTAACTACAGACATCGGGGGCCGTAAGACACATGTAACTATGCGAGTAGGAGCCAATCATCATAGAATGGATCACATCACCCTGATTATGGGGTGCCAGTTGGAAACTAGTTTATATGGGTTCAGAGATCAACATGGGGTACGATAGTATATTCGACCCTAGACAACTTAACCAAGTTTATAGTGCATGCCCACTTCTTGTTTATACTTATCATACCCAGTTCTTTATTCATAGACAAAGTAGTACTAGACTTACTCAGGCTTTATGTCTGACTCTACTTTTCTTTCGTCTTCTTTCTTCCGTTTCCCCCCCCCCCCAGGTCCTTAGGGAGGGAACACAGCAGCTTGACCAACCTCAACATCCAGCTTGAAGAAGAGAAATGTATTGCTTGGACTTTCCTGTTTTGAACTATGGCTTTGGACAATCCACTATGGGGCTTTTGCAGTTTATCTATGTTTTATTTATGCTTCTTTAAATAATGTACTCAAGACAGATTATGAAAGTGTTATGTTATGTTTTTTTGGAAAGGATGTTGTTGTAACACGTATTTGACTCTATGAAATAAAGTTTGTTGTTCTTCCGCTGTTTACAAATATGTGTTCTTATATCTGTCTTGTATATCTATGACTTGTACTTATAAACCTCCACCAAAATTAGGGCATTCCCTTTGAGAGTGACCCTAACGGAGGTGGGGTGTTTCACTTGGTATCAGAGCATAGGTTTACCAGATAAGATAAAAAGTTTTGAAAAATTATTTTCAAAAAGGAAATTTAAAGAAGCATTTTTAAAAGAAAAATATTATTTTATTTTGAAAAGGCAAAGTCCACCCCCCCCCAAAGCCATAGGAACTATCTCTTATCCTTCGTGTTTGGCTGTCAACCCGTGGGCCGATTCGCTCAAGTGCAGATTTTGCATTTGAATGGTTCTCATGGTCCATCTTTAATCTAAAGGCCCTAGATGGTTCCTACACTTGACTTCTTCCCCAAGACATGCTTTGATGGCTTGGATTGAATCTAGGGTTAATCCTATGGCCTAAAACACTTGCCTAATCTATAAATAAGACCCTAACCTACCCTAATTCATTCATAATTAAACCTAGTGACTAAACTATGGCAAAATGCTAGCTCTCATGGCCTCCACTAATTTTATGAAGAGGGTTGCATACTAATCACTCTCTAATCAACTTCTAATCCCTTCTTAGCATCTTAATCTTCTTCATTTGGTGTTCAAAGTTGCTAGTTGTGAGTTTCTATCACTTTGATGATCTTTTGGTAAACTAATTAGATGAGATGTGATGAGATTTATGGTTTTGTATGTGGGTTAATGAGCTTTGAATCATATGATATGATGTTAGCATTAATCTTATGTTTATGCATGTTGAGTATGTAAGCTTATGCAAGTTTAATATGATGTATGTTATGTTTGCATGATGCTAAATATGCAAGTTGTGGGCTATGTAATCATATGCATGTTATGCAAGTTCATGGTAATATGCTATGCAAGTTACATGTATGTAAATATGCAAGTTACATGTTTGTTAATATGCAAGTTACATGTATGTAAATATGCAAGTTACATGTTTGTTAATATGCAAGTTACATGTTTGTTAATATGCAAGTTACATGTATGTAAATATGCAAGTTACATGTTTCTTTATATGCAAGTTACATGTTTGTTAATATGCGAGTTACATGTATGTAAATATGCAAGTTACATGTTTATTAATATGCAAGTTCATGATGACACATTATGCAAGTCTATAAGATAATATGCAAGTTTGTTATGCAAAATGAATATGTAAGTTATGTGACATATTATATGCAAGTTATGTGACATGTTATGCAAGTTCATATGCAAGTTATGTGTTTGTTAATATGCAAGATGGCACCTTTGAAACATGTTCATTCATATGCAAGTTGACACCTTTTATATGTGTTATATCATGAACGAAATTACGTGGGAACGATGGGGTAATTAAATGCATAAGTTAATAAGATTGTGTGAAATTAATATAATTATGCATAACACAAAATAAATAAACATAGTATGGGAATTTGCCTATTTGGTTAGGTGTACCCATACTATGTGTTGGGAATTTACCTATTGAGTTAGGTCTACCCCATGGGAATTTACCTATTAAGTTAGGTCTACCCATGTTAAGAAAACTTGATTAATTAGGGATAATTAATATAAAATTATGAGGGTGATTAATTAGGTGTAATTAATTGACTAAGACACGAGGTTGGACTCAGTTGTAGCGTAAAACTGCCCGGACCCAACCGGCTTAACCAGTTGCTACAAATGTTAGCCCAATGTGAGAGGTCTTAGGCACAAACTAAATACGTAATTAATGTAAAGACACGAGGTTAGACTCTGTTATGACATAAGGCTGCCCGGACCCAACCGGCTTAACCAACGGTCATAAAAGACAGTCTAATGTGAGAGGTCTTTACAAAGGTTACGTTCTTAATTAATTAATTAAGAAACACTTAACCACATTAGCATGTAGAGGGACATGAGGGGTTAAGTGGGTGCCTCGGGTGGCATGAGAAAATCTAGTGGTTGCCTTGGGTGGCAATAGAAAATACGATTAGAATACTTAACCAAAATGGAACATGTAATTAAAACATGATTAAAGGGTTAAGTGGGATATACTAGAAAAAGGGACAAGCTTAGGTGGGTAGCTTGTGGAGGCCCATTTCAACCAGTAACCCATACGTATCTTTGTGGGCTCGACCCATGTCGAGGACGGGACACGCATACTGGGCTTGACTGTAAGAGGCAAACGGGTTAGCGGTGGCAACGCAAGTCCAACGGGCTTCATATGCGTGAGTGGGCCCGGGCTGGTAGGTAAGCCGTTGTTGCATCGAGTAGATATAAGCCGTGCACCTTTAGTTTCATCAGGTTGCCACATTGGGGAATGATACATCCCACGGTGGGGCCAGCACGGGTATCTACGTTAGGGAGCCGATCGAATGGGAAGTAGTGTGTACACCTAGTGGATTGTAGGGCCCCGTGGCGCCTACTTGGTCACCTAGGGGTACGCAGGTACTAATTAGTAAATTTTATAAGTCCTTGGGTGGGATCAACCTTTAAGTTAGGAACGACTGGTGTGGTGCAGTTTAGTAATTTACCTTAGGGAGGGTAGATGCGTCTTTATCCTTTATCTTCGTTTAGTTGACTGCTTAGGGTAGCCATTCATCCCTATATGTTACCGTATATCAGTTTATGTCTTCTCTGGTTACTTTAACGATTGTATTGTTAAAGTTATAGGACTCGCTCAGACTTATGTCTGACCCCGTTGTTTTTATCTTTTTCCCAACCCTCAGGTCCTACGGTGGATCCTAGCAGTAGTGGAGCTTGATCGGATTGCTGTTCCAGTCTTTAGGAGCTTGGATAGATGTAAAGCTCCAGTTATCCAGTTATCTTTTCTTTTGTTTGGCTATTGTATGAGAGTGGGATTATGTACTTCTTTATTTTGATGGATATTGTACTTGACCTTTATTGTGGTTTTATGATGTAACCAGACATGTTTTACTTCCGCTGTTATGAGATGATGTTTTAAAATTTCAAGTACTATTTATATCTGTCTTGTTGTAATTTTTCTGTTCTATATTCACTAAAATACTCCACCGATGCTATGGCATTCCCTTAGTGAGTGATCATAGCGGGAGTGGGGTGTTACACGTGGTATCAGAGCTTAAGGTTACCAGAACAGATAAAATTTTTGAGAAAAACTACTTTCTAAGAGTATTTTCGAAGAAAGTATTTTTAAAAGCATGTCTTCTAAGAGAAAAAGTTTTTGAAAAAGAAAAGCATAATCCCCAATAGCCATATCTTTATCTTTCGGAATCTCCTTTTTGAATCTTTCCTCTTTCGTTTCAGCATGGCTGAAGATCTTAACATCCCGGAGGGTTTAGTTATACCACTATGGTATAGGAGGTTGCAAGAGGCTAGGGCCGCGGCTGCGGGTCCGGCCAATGCTACTACACCAGAGACAACCGCTCCTCCTCCTCAGCCTAGAGTGGATAATTTTGCTAAGGTTTGCAAGGAGTTCAAGGCTATAGGAGGAAAACCTTTTCTTGGTTCAGAGACTTTCGTAGAGGCTAGAGATTGGCTTAAGGAAGTGGAAGAGTTGCTAGATATCTTTGAAGTGGAAGAGGGAAAGAAAGTCAAGTTGGCGGCTTGGTTAATGAAGGGAGAGGCCTCATTCTGGTGGGAGGTCACTAATGGAGAACGCCCTGTTGACTCTTGGGCAGATTTTAAGCAAAGGTTTGGGGCTAAGTTTCTCTCAAGGGCGGAAGAGAATCTGTTTATGGAGAAGTTCTTGAATTTGAAGCAAGGGAATCTCACGGTGAAAGAATATGTCAACAAATTCAATCAATTAGCAAGGTTTGGCATAGAGTTGGTGAATACACCGGAGAAGAAGGCTTTGAGGTTCGTTAGAGGCTTGAACGAACCATTGCAAGGAATAGCTATGACTCACATTCCTATGGGGGCCACTTTTGAGAAGCTTGTCTACATGGCACTTATGCATGAGGATGATAAGAATTCTAAGGCACCAGAGAAAAAGGGGGATCAGAAGAAACCGCAACAGCAACAACAAGGCAAGGGCGGAAAAGGCAATGGTGACAAAAAGAAGACGAAGAAGAAGTGCTTCAATTGTGGAACACCAGGACACCTTAGTAAGGATTGTCGCAAAAAGAAGAAGACCGGTTGCTTTCATTGTGGTGAAGCAGGGCATCTTGTGAAAAACTGCCCAAAGAAGGGGCAGAAGACGGGGTCTACCTCAGGAGGCCAGGTGCAAGCTCTTATAGCACCACCTCAGTCAGGGGGGCAAGTTCAGGTTCTCTCAGTTCCACCGATTCAGCAGAGAGGTAGAACTATTTCCGTTGAAAGTCTGGTTTTTCTGTTTGATCATCCAGTTCGTACTTTGTTTGACTCTGGCGCATCGCATTCTTTTATCTCATCATCGTTAGTTGAGTCACTGCACTTAGACACCAGTCTAGTTGATGATCCCTTGGTTGTCTCAAACCCAATTGGGGGCTCCATATATCTGTCTATGATATGTTTGGGTTTGAAGATTTCTATACTTAGCGTTGAGTTTAGATGTGATGCTTTTGTATTGGGCTTCACGGGCTATGGGTTGATCTTGGGCATGGACTGGTTATCCAGTAATGGTGCCGTTCTTGATTGCGAAAGGAGAGTTGTCAGGCTCATGACCCGCTTGGGTAACACTCTCGAGATCTCTTGCAATCCCATGGAATCTGTTTTGCTAAGTTATCTTGAATCGCTCGATGCTTCGGTCGAGAGTTTGTGTTCTGTCAGAGTAGTCCGGGAATATCCGGATGTGTTTGAAGAAGTAAAGGGTTTGCCTCCGAAGCGGGAGATAGATTTCCGAATTTATTTGGTGGATAATGCCAAACCAGTGTCTTTGCCAGTATGCCACATGGCTCCTCGTGAGAGAAGAGAACTTCATAAGCAAGTAGGGGAGTTGCTTGAGAAGGGGTTCATAAGGCGAAGTATATCGGAGTGGGGAGCTCCAGTAGTGTTTGCCACGAAGGCGGATGGGTCCCTCAGACTTTGTGTGGATTATAGAGAACTTAATAAGCTCACGAAGAAGAATAGACACCCATTACCGAGGATAGATGATCTCTTTGATCAGTTGGTTGGCACGTCAGTATTTTCGCAGATGGACTTAGCTACAGGGTTTCATCAGTTAAGAGTGGCGGAGGACAGTATAGAGAAGACTGCTTTCCGGACTCCGGATGGTTTTTTTGAGTGGCTAGTGATGCCATTTGGGTTGACAAACGCCCCCGCATACTTTGTTGATCTCATGAGTAGAGTGTTCAGAGAGTATCTGAATAAGTTTGTAGTAGTTTTTGTGGATGACATCTTGGTCTTTTCCAAGAATGAAGAAGAGCATGCCTTACATCTCAAGGAAGTGTTGGAGACTCTTCGAGCGCATAGTCTTAAAGCTAAATTCTCTAAATGCCATTTTTGGAGAAGAGAAGTGCGATTCTTAGGGCATGTGGTCTCTAAGGAAGGGATAGCTGTGGATCCCGCAAAGATAGTATCTATCCAGGATTGGAAAGTTCCTAGAAATGCTACCGAGGTAAGAAGTTTCTTGGGGTTGGCAGGATATTATAGGAAGTTCATCAAAGACTTCGCGAAGATATCAGCCCCATTAACCCGCTTGACGAAAAAGAATCTGGTTTTCTCGTGGGATGTAGATTGTGATGATGCTTTCCGACGGTTAAAGAGAGCTTTGACCACCGCTCCAGTTTTAGTGCTCCCGGATGGGAGTAAGCCGTTTGTTGTTTATACCGATGCTTATGGAACAGGATTAGGCGCAGTCTTGATGCAGGAGGGAAGGGTAATAGCCTATGGAGGGAGACAATTGAGAGTGCATGAGAAGAATTACCCTACCCATGATCTAGAGTTGGCCGCGATTGTTTTCGCACTTAAGTCTTGGCGCCATTATCTTCTTGGTGAGAGATTCGAGTTGTTCACCGACCATAAATCATTGAAGTACTTATTCTCTCAGAAGGATTTAAACTTAAGACAGCAAAGGTGGATGGAGTTCTTAGCATCCTATGATTTCGAGATAGCGTATACCCCTGGTAAGGGTAACGTGGTGGCAGACGCCTTAAGTAGAAAAAGGCTATCTTTGAGTCCATTGTTCGTGGAACGACGAAGCTTGGAGTTTCTTTCTTTGTTTGACTTCAGACCTTCTGTTGATTTTGTACCTGGTTTGTTGGCATCCTTGGAGGTTAGACCTACTCTTTTGAGACGGATTGGCGAGGCTCAGCGAGACGACCCACAATTGGTTGTGTTGGTAGAGAAGCTTATAAGAGGGGAGTCGTCCAGCCATTTGGGTAGATACACCATAGATGATAAGGGATGGTTGCATAGAGACGGTAGACTTTGTGTACCGCAAGATGAGGGTTTGAAGAAGGCTATTTTGGATGATGCACATCGTTCAAGAATGACTATTCATCCCGGTGGAGACAAAATGTACCAAGACATGAAGAGAGTTTTCTTCTGGGCCGGTATGAAGAAAGATGTGGCCGAGTATGTGGCTAGATGCTTAGTGTGCCAACAAGTTAAAGTGGAGCAAAGGAAACCCGGTGGGTTGCTACACCCATTGGAAGTTCCACAGTGGAAGTGGGATAGTGTCTCGATGGATTTCATCGACGGGTTACCGAGATCGAGGAAGGGCAATACGGGAATTTGGGTTGTGGTAGACAGACTTACCAAGAGTGCCCATTTTATACCCGTAAAGAGTAAGAGGACCGCTCCATGGCTTGCTTCAGTCTATGTTAGAGAGATTGTTAGATTGCATGGCGTACCATCCAGCATTGTGAGTGATCGAGATCCTATTTTCACTAGTGAGTTTTGGAGAAGTTTGCAAGAGGCGGTAGGGACTCAGTTGTGTTTGAGCACCGCATATCATCCTCAGACGGACGGTCAGACTGAGAGGGTGAACCGTATCTTAGAAGATCTTTTGAGGCTTTGTATCTTGGATTTTGGAGGTACATGGGAAGAACATCTTCCTTTGGTGGAGTTCGCATATAATAACAGCTTTCAGTCCAGTATTGGTATGGCTCCTTTCGAAGCTCTTTATGGAAGGCCTTGTCGATCTCCTACATGTTGGTGGGAATCTACGGATAAGATCTTGCTTGGGCCGGATATGGTTAGAGAGACTTCAGAGAAGATTGATTTAATTCGAAAAAGGATGAAAGCAGCGCAAGATAGACAGAAATCTTATGCGGATCGGAGAAGGACGGATCTTGAGTTTGAGGTTGGGGACATGGTTTTTGTCAAAGTATCTCCATTGAGAAATGTTGTTCGCTTTGGGTCCGTAGGGAAGTTAGCACCGAGATTTGTTGGGCCGTTTCCTATTAAGGAAAGGATTGGACGGATGGCATATAGGGTGGAGTTGCCCGACAGACTTAGTGGTGTTCATGATGTATTCCATGTATCACATTTGAGGAAGTGCTTACATGAGACCGCGGAGGTGGTAGAGCCGAGCTTGCTTAGAGATGTAGAGGTAGAGCGTGATGCGACGATTCGACGAGCTCCTACTCGCATCCTTGGGTCAGAAACTAGGAAGTTGAGGAACAGAGAAGTTCAGCTAGTTAAAGTGCAATGGGGAGATGACGAAAGCAATGCTACTTGGGAGACGGAAGCAAAGATGCGTTCTTTGTATCCATTTCTTTTTGAGAGTATGTCTTTTAACTTCTCCTTTATTGCTTGTCTAGTACTTATCTTATCTTTAGTATATCCTCTCGCTAATACCTATGACCTTTAGATAGGGTAAAACCTATGGTTGAAACATGTGTTTGAAACATGTTATGGTTGATGGATGCATATGGATGCAATTGTTTGCTAGTGGTTGCTCGTGGATGCATATACACACACATTAGGCACTAGATCGGCTCAGTCACTTCATGTTGCATATTGCATAAATGGATGTGGTAGTTAGATTGATGGATGTATCATGGCTGTGTTATCATATGGATGATGCATTTTTGTGTATGGTTGTGCACGCATGTAGAAATTTGTATGTGTCAATAGGGTTTCGCATACATATTGGATGCATGGCACTATCATGGTTTGCATTAAGGAGGTTTACTGTATCAGTAACCGCCTGATTTTCGCATTAGGTAAGTACATATACACACACTTTTGCATATATCCATCCAGCATTTAGAATCTTGTAAGGACAATGATTGCTCGTGGATGATGCTTTGAGTAGATGGATGATTGGATGGTAGGATACGTTCTTCCTAACTTGAAGATTTCGGGGACGAAATCCTTTAAGGAGGGGAGAATGTAACAACCCGTATTTTCAATAACCTGTAATAACATAAATCGAGGCAGAATTTAATTCTAAAATGGGAATCAAGGGAAACGGGCTATGCCATTGCGTTCGTCTCGGAAAAATACGCGAAATAGAGTCCGAGTTTTCGAAAATCGGAGTCCGTATGACCAAGATATGGCCTCGCGAAGTTTCACGAAAATTCCCAAATTAAAGTATACTTAATTAAGTGAAATGGGTTGTGTAGATATATATATATATATATATATATTGATATATATATATATATATATATAATTGAAAATTTAATAAATAAATATGCAAAAATGCTCAAAACAGCGAATTGGGAGAGGGGAATAACCGAACCGGCCGATTTTTGAAGTCGACCCGAGCCCGCTGGGTCGACTAGGGGTTAATCCAGGGTGTTTGGCTGTCAACCCGTGGGCCGATTCGCTCAAGTGCAGATTTTGCATTTGAATGGTTCTCATGGTCCATCTTTAATCTAAAGGCCCTAGATGGTTCCTACACTTGACTTCTTCCCCAAGACATGCTTTGATGGCTTGGATTGAATCTAGGGTTAATCCTATGGCCTAAAACACTTGCCTAATCTATAAATAAGACCCTAACCTACCCTAATTCATTCATAATTAAACCTAGTGACTAAACTATGGCAAAATGCTAGCTCTCATGGCCTCCACTAATTTTATGAAGAGGGTTGCATACTAATCACTCTCTAATCAACTTCTAATCCCTTCTTAGCATCTTAATCTTCTTCATTTGGTGTTCAAAGTTGCTAGTTGTGAGTTTCTATCACTTTGATGATCTTTTGGTAAACTAATTAGATGAGATGTGATGAGATTTATGGTTTTGTATGTGGGTTAATGAGCTTTGAATCATATGATATGATGTTAGCATTAATCTTATGTTTATGCATGTTGAGTATGTAAGCTTATGCAAGTTTAATATGATGTATGTTATGTTTGCATGATGCTAAATATGCAAGTTGTGGGCTATGTAATCATATGCATGTTATGCAAGTTCATGGTAATATGATATGCAAGTTACATGTATGTAAATATGCAAGTTACATGTTTGTTAATATGCAAGTTACATGTATGTAAATATGCAAGTTACATGTTTGTTAATATGCAAGTTACATGTTTGTTAATATGCAAGTTACATGTATGTAAATATGCAAGTTACATGTTTCTTTATATGCAAGTTACATGTTTGTTAATATGCGAGTTACATGTATGTAAATATGCAAGTTACATGTTTATTAATATGCAAGTTCATGATGACACATTATGCAAGTCTATAAGATAATATGCAAGTTTGTTATGCAAAATGAATATGTAAGTTATGTGACATATTATATGCAAGTTATGTGACATGTTATGCAAGTTCATATGCAAGTTATGTGTTTGTTAATATGCAAGATGGCACCTTTGAAACATGTTCATTCATATGCAAGTTGACACCTTTTATATGTGTTATATCATGAACGAAATTACGTGGGAACGATGGGGTAATTAAATGCATAAGTTAATAAGATTGTGTGAAATTAATATAATTATGCATAACACAAAATAAATAAACATAGTATGGGAATTTGCCTATTTGGTTAGGTGTACCCATACTATGTGTTGGGAATTTACCTATTGAGTTAGGTCTACCCCATGGGAATTTACCTATTAAGTTAGGTCTACCCATGTTAAGAAAACTTGATTAATTAGGGATAATTAATATAAAATTATGAGGGTGATTAATTAGGTGTAATTAATTGACTAAGACACGAGGTTGGACTCAGTTGTAGCGTAAAACTGCCCGGACCCAACCGGCTTAACCAGTTGCTACAAATGTTAGCCCAATGTGAGAGGTCTTAGGCACAAACTAAATACGTAATTAATGTAAAGACACGAGGTTAGACTCTGTTATGACATAAGGCTGCCCGGACCCAACCGGCTTAACCAGCGGTCATAAAAGACAGTCTAATGTGAGAGGTCTTTACAAAGGTTACGTTCTTAATTAATTAATTAAGAAACACTTAACCACATTAGCATGTAGAGGGACATGAGGGGTTAAGTGGGTGCCTCGGGTGGCATGAGAAAATCTAGTGGTTGCCTTGGGTGGCAATAGAAAATACGATTAGAATACTTAACCAAAATGGAACATGTAATTAAAACATGATTAAAGGGTTAAGTGGGATATACTAGAAAAAGGGACAAGCTTAGGTGGGTAGCTTGTGGAGGCCCATTTCAACCAGTAACCCATACGTATCTTTGTGGGCTCGACCCATGTCGAGGACGGGACACGCATACTGGGCTTGACTGTAAGAGGCAAACGGGTTAGCGGTGGCAACGCAAGTCCAACGGGCTTCATATGCGTGAGTGGGCCCGGGCTGGTAGGTAAGCCGTTGTTGCATCGAGTAGATATAAGCCGTGCACCTTTAGTTTCATCAGGTTGCCACATTGGGGAATGATACATCCCACGGTGGGGCCAGCACGGGTATCTACGTTAGGGAGCCGATCGAATGGGAAGTAGTGTGTACACCTAGTGGATTGTAGGGCCCCGTGGCGCCTACTTGGTCACCTAGGGGTACGCAGGTACTAATTAGTAAATTTTATAAGTCCTTGGGTGGGATCAACCTTTAAGTTAGGAACGACTGGTGTGGTGCAGTTTAGTAATTTACCTTAGGGAGGGTAGATGCGTCTTTATCCTTTATCTTCGTTTAGTTGACTGCTTAGGGTAGCCATTCATCCCTATATGTTACCGTATATCAGTTTATGTCTTCTCTGGTTACTTTAACGATTGTATTGTTAAAGTTATAGGACTCGCTCAGACTTATGTCTGACCCCGTTGTTTTTATCTTTTTCCCAACCCTCAGGTCCTACGGTGGATCCTAGCAGTAGTGGAGCTTGATCGGATTGCTGTTCCAGTCTTTAGGAGCTTGGATAGATGTAAAGCTCCAGTTATCCAGTTATCTTTTCTTTTGTTTGGCTATTGTATGAGAGTGGGATTATGTACTTCTTTATTTTGATGGATATTGTACTTGACCTTTATTGTGGTTTTATGATGTAACCAGACATGTTTTACTTCCGCTGTTATGAGATGATGTTTTAAAATTTCAAGTACTATTTATATCTGTCTTGTTGTAATTTTTCTGTTCTATATTCACTAAAATACTCCACCGATGCTATGGCATTCCCTTAGTGAGTGATCATAGCGGGAGTGGGGTGTTACACTTCGTTTTGAATCTGTCCTTTTTGTTTCAGCATGTCCCAAGAACTTAACTTGCCGGAAGGGGTACCAATACCTGGTTGGTTTAGACGGTTCTTAGAAGCAAGGGCCTCTCAGCCAGGTCCTACCATTCCTCCTCCCCCAGCGGAAGGAAATCATCCAGCTGCAGCAGCACCTTTTCCTCCACCTCCTCCTCGGGGAAACACTTTCGCTAAAATATGCAAAGATTTTAAAGCTATGGGAGGAAGGGATTTCCATGGAACTGAGTCCTTCGTAGCGGCTAGAAATTGGCTGAAAGAAACTGAAGACCTATTCATCATCTTTGAGGTAGAAGATAGACAAAAAGTACAACTGGCGGTGTGGCTATTGAAGGGCGAGGCTTCCTACTGGTGGGAAGTCACTAATGCTGAAAGACCAGTGGAGACATGGGAGGACTTTAGGGCAAGGTTTGAGACTAAGTTTCTCTCAGATGCAGAAAGAAGTTTGCAGTTGGAAAAATTCTTATTTCTTAAGCAAGGAGACAAGACTGTCAGAGAGTATGTGAATCAGTTCGATGAGCTGGCTAGGTTTGGGCTTGACCTAGTCAACACCCCGCATAAGAAGGCTCTCCGTTTCGTCAAGGGGTTAAATGAGCCATTACATAGTTTGGCCATGACCCATATACCCATGGGAGCCACGTATGAAAGATTGGTGCAAATGGCATTGCTGAACGAAGAGGACAAGGGCAAGAAGGAGACCAAGGCAGAAAGCTCTCAAGGGAAGAAAGAGGGTTTGCAGCCTAAGAAGACAGACTTTAAGAAGGGCGGAAAAGGCAACAAAGAGAAGAGGAAGTGTAATTTCTGTGGCAAAGTGGGGCACTTAGTAAAGGACTGCCGGAAGAAGAAGGCTAAGGAGAATGGTGGGTGCTTTTCGTGCGGTCAGACAGGCCACAGGGCTAAGGACTGCCCAAGGAAACGAGGACAGGGGTAGGGCGCTGGATCCACCCCAGGGGCACAGGTTCATGTGCTAGAAGCGCCACCATTGCAACAGCGAGGTATAAATACTTCTGTAGAAAGTGTAGTTTATCTTTATGATCACCCCGTTCGCACTTTGTTTGATTCTGGCGCATCACACTCCTTTATCTCGTCTGCTTTAGTAGAATCTCTGCACCTAAAAACTAGTATGGTAGAGGACCCCTTAATTGTTTCAAACCCAATTGGGGGCCCAGCTCATTTGTCTATGATCTGTTTGGATTTGAAAATTTCTATCCTAAGTGTTGAATTTCTATGTAGTGCCTTTGTTTTGGGCTTTTCGGGGTATGGTTTGATTTTGGGTATGGATTGGCTATCCAGTAATGGGGCCGTCCTTGATTGTGAGAAAAGGGTTGTTAGGCTCCTAACCCAGCTCGGTAATACTTTGGAAATTTCTTGTAATCCCTCGTATGCGGTTATGCTTAGTTATCTTGAATCGCTAGATGCCTCTGTTGAAAATTTGCAATCAGTTAAAGTGGTCCGGGAATATCCGGATGTCTTTGAAGAGGTGAAGGGCTTACCTCCGAAGCGGGAAATAGACTTCCGCATATATCTGGTAGATAATGCAAAGCCCGTTGCGTTGCCCGTTAGACATATGGCTCCACGAGAAAGGAAAGAGCTCAGTAAACAGATTAAAGAGCTTCTAGAAAAGGGGTTCATTAGGAGGAGCATTTCAGAATGGGGCGCTCCAGTGGTGTTCGCTACAAAGGCGGATGGTTCACTCCGTCTATGTGTTGACTATAGGGAGCTCAACAAGCTAACGAAAAAGAATAGGCACCCTCTCCCTAGAATTGACGATTTATTTGACCAGCTTGTAGGAGCGTCTGTTTTCTCCCAACTCGATTTAGCAACCGGTTTTCATCAGCTAAGGGTGGCTGAAGATAGCATCGATAAAACGGCGTTCAGAACCCCAGACGGCTTCTTTGAATGGCTTGTCATGCCTTTCGGCTTGACAAATGCACCTGCGTACTTCGTGGACCTGATGAGTAGGGTATTTAGAGATTTCCTCAACAAATTCGTAGTGGTCTTCGTAGATGATATCCTTATCTTCTCAAAGAGTGAAGAGGAACATGCTCAACACTTAAGGGCAATCGTGGAAACTTTGCGAGTCCATCAACTAAAAGCCAAATTCTCCAAATGCCACTTTTGGAGAGAAGAGGTGAGGTTCCTTGGGCACATAGTATCCAAGCAAGGGTTAGCAGTGGACCCTGCTAAGGTAGTGGCGGTACAGGATTGGAAGACACCAAGGAATGCAACTGAGGTCCAAAGCTTTCTAGGACTAGCAGGTTTCTATCGAAAATTCATAAGGGATTTTGCGAAAATTTCAGCTCCGCTCACGAAATTGACCAAGAAGAATCTAGTATTCAATTGGGATTTGGATTGCGAGTTTGCTTTCCAACGACTGAAGAGGGCTCTCACAACAGCCCCAGTTTTGACGCTGCCAGATGGGAGCAAGATGTTCACTGTTTATACGGATGCATGTGGGACAGGGCTAGGCGCCGTCTTAATGCAAGAAGGAAGGGTAGTAGCTTATGGCGGGAGGCAGTTGAAGGTGCACGAAAAGAACTACCCAACCCACGATCTAGAGCTAGCCGCCATCGTCTTTGCACTCAAGTCTTGGCTACACTATCTCCTAGGTGAGAAGTTCGAACTTTACACTGACCATAAATCGTTGAAATATCTTTTCTCGCAGAAAGATCTTAACTTGAGGCAACAAAGATGGATGGAGTTTCTTGCCTCGTACGATTTCGAAATCTCCTACACTCCGGGCAAAGGCAACGTAGTGGCAGACGCGTTGAGCCGAAAGAAATTGACCCTAAGCCCGTTGTTTGTTGAAAGACAAAGCCTAGAGTTTATAGCCAGTTTCGACTTTAGGCCCTCCTCCGATTTCGTACCAGGTTTGCTAGTATCTCTCGAAGTGCGCCCGACTTTAGTGGATTCAGTAGGGACAGCACAACGCGAAGACCCTCAGCTTGTGGAAATAATTGATAGGCTAATTAGGGGTGAGACTTCAAGTCTCCTCAACAGATACTCCATTGACGATAAGGGTGTACTAAGGCGAGATGGAAGACTATGCGTCCCACAGACAAACGATTTAATAAAGAAGGTTCTCGAGGAAGCACATCACTCCAAGATGACGATACACCCAGGCGGAGATAAAATGTACAAAGACATAAAAAGGACTTTCTTCTGGAATGGCATGAAAAAGGACGTGGCAGAATTCGTTTCTAAGTGTATGGTGTGCCAACAGGTTAAGGCGGAACAGAAAAAGCCTGGCGGACTACTACATCCTCTGGAGGTCCCGCAGTGGAAGTGGGATAGCATCTCAATGGACTTCATCGATGGGCTGCCTAGGTCTAGGAGAGGCAACACTAGCATTTGGGTAATAGTGGATAGGCTTACTAAAAGCGCCCACTTTTTACCTGTCAAAAGTAAAAGAACTGCCTCATCCCTAGCATCACTTTACCTCAAGGAAATCGTTCGACTCCATGGAATACCATCTAGCATTGTTAGTGACCGAGACCCCATCTTCACCAGCGAGTTTTGGCGGAGTCTGCAAGAAGAAGTAGGAACGCAGTTATGCTTGAGCACAGCCTATCATCCCCAAACCGACGGCCAAACAGAGAGAGTGAACAGAGTTTTGGAAGACCTCTTAAGGCTATGCGTCCTTGACTTCGGAGGGACATGGGAAGACCACCTTCCTTTGGTGGAATTTGCCTACAACAACAGCTATCAAGCAACCATAGGAATGGCGCCCTTCGAAGCTTTATATGGAAGACCGTGCCGATCGCCCACTTGTTGGTGGGAGTCCACGGATAAGCTCATACTTGGACCAGACATGATCCGAGAGACTTCAGAGAAAGTAGACTTAATACGAAGAAGGATGAAGACGGCCCAAGACAGACAAAAGTCCTATGCCGACAAGAGGAGGACCGACCTTGAATTTGAAGTTGGAGACAGAGTTTTTCTCAAGGTATCACCGCTAAGGAACATTGTTCGTTTTGGAACCACAGGGAAGCTAGCGCCAAGATTCGTAGGGCCATTCCCTATTATCGAGAAGATTGGGAAAATGGCCTATAGATTAGAGCTACCCGAGAAGTTGGCTGGAGTCCACAACGTTTTTCACGTTTCACATCTCCGAAAATGTCTGCATGAGTCTGCTGGAGTGGTAGAGCCAAATATCCTCGAAGAGGCCGAAGTGGAACGCGAAGCAACCATAAGAAGAGTTCCGACCCGCATATTAGGAACGGAAGTGAAGAAGCTACGCAACCGTGAAGTCAAGCTCGTCAAAGTCCAGTGGAGCGACACCGAGGGAGACGCGACTTGGGAAACTGAAGATAGAATCCGTACTGCCTACCCTTTTCTGTTCGAGGGTACATCCTTGATCTTTCTTTTCCTTAAGTTGCGCTTTTATCTATCTATCTTTTTAGGTATATTTCCTCGACCGTATCTTTTAGGTAGAAAACCTTTGGATGAAAACATGTAGTTGAAACATGTTATGTATGAATGGTTGCAAGTGGTTGCAAGTGATTGCTAGTGGTTGCTCGTGGTTGCATATACACACATAATCTAGGTTTTAGATCGGCTCAGTCACTTCATATTGCATATGCATATATGTTTGTATTCGTATGTGGTTGAACTATAATGTGTTGACATGTGGATGTTGCATTTGCATTGAATGATTGTGCACTCATGTAGAATCATGAATAGGAAAATTTGCATACATAATGGATTCATGGCACTTACATAATTCGCATTAAGGAGGTCAACTGAATCAGTAGACCGCCTGATTTTGCATTAGATAAGAACATGTACACACACACTTTGCATATGATCATGAAGCATTAGAAGTCTTTTAAGGACAATGGATGCTCGTGTTTGATGGATGAGTAGATGGATGATTGGATGTTAGGATATACATTCCTCCTAACTTGAAGATTTCGGGGACGAAATCCTTTTAAGTGGGGGAGAATGTAACACCCCAAAAATTCTATAACTGTGAAATTCATGAATTAAAGTATAATCAAATTCAAATCAAAGAACTAAGGGAAACGGGATACGCCATTGCGTTCGTCTCGGAAAAATACGCGAAATAGAGTCTGAGTTTTCAAAAAACGGAGTCCGTATGAAGAAGATATGGCCTTCGGAAGTTTTGAATTAAATTTAAAATTCAAACAGAATAAAATAATAATTTGAAATGGGGCCCAATGGGCCAGGCGGATAAAACACCCGCCTAGCCACCCAGGTCGACTGGGCTGTCGACCTGGGCTACCCATGTCGACAGGGCTGTCGACAGCCCTGTCGACAGGGGTGTCGACCTGGTCGAGCCCAGTCAACCTGGCTGGCCAGGTCGGTGTGTGGTCGAATTTCTGTGGTCTGCTTTGTCATTAGGGCTAGGTGGCGGGTTTTTATTGGTCTCTCTTCCTAATGAATGGCTACGATCTATCCAAGCAACATCAAGGGTCCTAATCAATTCCTAACCTCTATATAAACAACCCTAGACTAAACCCTAATCTATTCATTCAAAATTAAGAGCATAGCCGCCATGTTGCTGAGGAACGACTAAGAGTAGCCGCCGACTAGAGAGAGAGTTAGGAAGAAAGTTCTAAAGCCTAAAGCAATTCAAGCAACCTAAAGCCAATCAATTCAACAAAGGAATCATATTAGAGAATTCGCCGCAACCATTGTAAGTAGAGTATTACTTTGGTATGAATAAACAATTGTGTAGATATGTATGCTTGAATTGTGGCAATAAAATTCATATTTGTGCGTTCTTATCAATTTATATACGTTTGGATACTCTGAATTATGTCATTCAATTATAAAGAACTACATGCGGTAGTTCTATGCAAATATACGTTTGGAATATTGCGCAAATTGTGTTGAAGCTACATGTATGTAGTTAATTGAAATTCATGCAAGTTTGGGGCTTTGATATTATGTCATCATGATGTATATTTTTGTGCGTAAATCATTTTGCAAGTAATTGAAACAAGTTTGGTTGTTATAGTTCATATGAAACTATGTTGGAATTTTGACACCATAATCCATGTATTAAGTCATGCTTTTGCAAATTTATGGCTAGGCTATGAATGATATTTGGCATAATTGAAATCTATGTTAGTTCTATATTGTTAAATGACATATGTGACATGGCTAGGTTGGACTCAAAAATCCCCTTTTTGCAAGTTTAAAGCAAACACCATGATTAGGAATATTTAGGCATAAGTATGTTTGTACCATCGTTATGTGATTAGACTTAAACCATGATTAAGTTGAACTATGCTTTTGTGTTGGTAACAAAGTATCCCCTTGTAAACATGTAGAAACCTTATGAACATGACATGTTTGTGTTTATGCCAAAAGTACTTATGCCATGCTTATGTTTGACATTATGCCATGTTTATGCCAAAAGTATTTATGCCATGCTTATGTTGGACATTATGCCATGTTTATGCCAAAAGTATTTATGCCATGCTTATGTTTGACATTATGCTATGCTTATGCTAGAAATATTTACGACATGCTCATGTTTGACAATATGCCTAAATAAGAATATAGGTTCATGTTGTAGTTAAACCTATGCAAGTTCACATGCTTTTATTCATGTCACCTATGTTACCACTATGCAAGTACACCAATTTCTATTTTGTATTTCCAACGTCGTATTGCAAGTTCATGCGCTCACCTTCCCTTCTTTGTGTATACGCCATAAGCCTCCCCTTTTCGCATGGCTAAATTGGGCTTTAAAAGGCTAAGCCCAATATATATGAACGGACTTGTAAAACGGGGGAAAATAACGTTGGGTTAAAATTAATTAATGAATGAAAATATAAAATAGAAGGGCCCAAGTTCAAGTATGGGTTGGGCCCATGATTGGTGTAACCTTTACACCATTTACTTAATAATGGGCCGCAAATATTTACATATAAATAAAGAAGAATGACAAAATATGTAAATGTAGAAATGACGATGTGTTTAACCCGAGGTTGGATTGAGTTGTGATGTAAACCTGCCCGGAACCGCCCGGCTGTCCAGTAGTCACAACAATACCTATCCAATGTGGGAGGTTAAACATGGAGCCCAGCAAGGACCCGAGGTTAGACTGAGTTGTGGCGTAAGACTGCCCGGAACCAACCGGCAACAGGCAGCCACAACAATACCTGTCTAATGTGAGAGGTCAGGGCCTTAATAAGACAATTAAGGCTGAGTTGGGATCGTTAGGATTAAGTGAACTAAAGACTTAATCAAAATGGAACATGCTAAACTAAACGGACTGGTGGGGTTAGGTTAGGAAACACTTAACCAACTTAGCATGTTGGCTAGAGATAGAAAACCTAGTAACGGGGGACCCTTTTCAGCAGTAACCCTAGAAGGTGTATCAGGATACCCTGAAACTAGGCAGGGTGGGGCACGATTACTGGGCTGATTGTAAGAGGTCAAATCGACGGCGGTGGTGTAGCAGTGTAGGTTCTAACGGTGTGCGGGCGTGCACGCACTCCGGCGCAGAAAAATAAAGCACTGGACACCAGTAGCATACCTTTGCACTCTAAGGTTGTGTCGGGTTGCCA
Source organism: Allium sativum (assembly GCA_030737875.1). Classification (NCBI taxonomy): domain Eukaryota; kingdom Viridiplantae; phylum Streptophyta; class Magnoliopsida; order Asparagales; family Amaryllidaceae; genus Allium; species Allium sativum. Next base: position 397,291,460 of record CM060910.1, read on the forward strand.
CTATGGGACTTGATACACCCCATGGTGGGACCAGCATAGGTAACTACAGACATCGGGGGCCGTAAGACACATGTAACTATGCGAGTAGGAGCCGATCATCATAGAATGGATCACATCACCCTGATTATGGGGTCCCAGTTGGAAACTAGTTTATATGGGTTCAGAGATCAACATGGGGTACGATAGTATATTCGACTCTAGACAACTTAACCAAGTTTATAGTGCATGCCCACTTCTTGTTTATACTTATCATACCCAGTTCTTTATTCATAGACAAAGTAGTACTAGACTTACTCAGGCTTTATGTCTGACTCTACTTTTCTTTCGTCTTCTTTCTTCCGTTTCCCCCCCCCCCCCAGGTCCTCAGGGAGGGAACACAGCAGCTTGACCAACCTCAACATCCAGCTTGAAGAAGAGAAATGTATTGCTTGGACTTTCCTGTTTTGAACTATGGCTTTGGACAATCCACTATGGAGCTTTTGCAGTTTATCTATGTTTTATTTATGCTTCTTTAAATAATGTACTCAAGACAGATTATGAAAGTGTTATGTTATGTTTTTTTGGAAAGGATGTTATTGTAACACGTATTTGACTCTATGAAATAAAGTTTGTTGTTCTTCCGCTGTTTACAAATATGTGTTCTTATATCTGTCTTGTATATCTATGACTTGTACTTATAAACCTCCACCAAAATTAGGGCATTCCCTTTGAGAGTGACCCTAACGGAGGTGGGGTGTTTCACCGATGTATTACGTTAGCAAGAAATTAGCAGCGGCAGAACGCAATTATCCAAAAATAGAAAAACTTTCTTATGGTCTCTTGATTGCATCCCGAAAGCTTCATCATTATTTCCAAGCTCATCCGATAGTCATATACACTGATCATCCACTCAGACAAGTATTGCAACGACCCGAAGCATCGGGACCACTACTTAAGTGGAACATTGAATTAAGTCAATTTGATTTAAATTTCCAACCAAGAAGATCAATAAGTGGGCAAGCCCTAGATGACTTCATAGCAGAATTCAAGATTCCCGAAGAGGATGCATTAGAGGATGAGGCCGACCCTTCGAAACATAATTTAGAACTTAGTCCCTGGAAATTGTATACTGACGGGGCTAAGAATGATCGGAGGTCCGGCGCCAGATTTATTCTAACTACGCCTGAAGGATGATCTATTTATTACGCCTTGCTGTTGGAATTCTTTGCCACCAACGATGATTATGAATATGAGGTCCTAATTGCCGGGCAAAAACTCGCTAAGGAACTAGGGGTGGTGACACTAGATGACACGATCCAAACTTCCCCGTAAAGGAAAGCCCGGATTGAGTTGAGAACAAGACGAATAAAAAAACAGACAGAAGAACATTTCATTGCTTATTCCAACAATTTACATCAGAGTACAAGAATATACAGAGTATGAATAAATAATATACATTCAATACATATCAGAGATTTACAAATTACAATGCAGCGGAAAATATACATAACACAACTGAAAGGAATATACGGATACAGAGCTTTCCGAATATCATTCCATCTGTAAACCAGGATCTGTGAATATAAATCTGCAAAATCAAAACTACTAGTTGCCCGTGTGGAAAATAGGGGCACCCAGAGGTTAGGTTAAAACAATAAACTCCAGGCCAGTCATGTGACTGGTGTGAGAACTAAAACAGTTATTAAATCTTTACTTTAAAAATAAAGTAAATCAAGGAACCACGCCGTATAACATGGAACGGGTTTCCTCCCAAGAATACCAGTGCATATAACAAAACAGCGCAATGTTTTTTGGAAAAATGAAGCTATTATAAGACTCAGGTCCATCACACAATGCAACGCAAGCCGAAGGATAGAGTTTTACCTTATAATAGCCAAACATGCTTGGTACATTTAAAACAAATCATTTTGATAATATTATAGTGTAAAGTGTATGAAAACAACTTCAAATATAAATGTATCAATCATATACGACATAGTGCCCCATACCACTATGTCGTCATACTAGGCTCTACAAATAAAACCGAATGTCACGTATTGGAAATTGGATTTCCGTCATGAATCTAGGCAAGGGACGTACTCCTTTCCGCTTCGATACACTCTACATAGAATAAAATCCAATGTCAGACATACAGTCCATTTACAAGTTCATTCTGGGTCTGAATGAAACCGGAGGCACCTTATTCCTCGTCCCATATGTCCAATACAGGAGAGAGGCCCTCGCATATCCGTCGATCTCCAAGTACGTCTGAACGATCACCACTTATTACCTCGTCTTGGGTGTACAACCCAATCAAGACATCAGTAATCATCCAAACGATGTGAAGACCTCCGGTCTTCAACCACCGTCATCATCGTTGACTTATCGTCAATCAGTTATTCAGAATGGGTATAAACCCGGCCTTTCCGAGTAACTCACGTATATAATAAACAAGTGTTATAAAAACACAATATACACCTCATTCCAATTCTTAATATTCTTTTATTTAAATATTCATATCCTTTGGGAAAGGTTCCCATTAATTTTATCAAAGATAAATTCTTTAAATTTATTCTTTTAATCTTCCTTTGGATATCAATTCAAACCATGTTACGGTTTTCCAAACTAGTCGGGATTAGCGCACCTTACCGAAGTAATCATTTGTTTAATCTCCCAATCCCAACGTATTCATCCCATGGAGCAAAACTGGTAATACTCCATATCTAACACCACAGTATTATTGGTAAATTTAATTACCATTCCACGTTCAAATCTAATTAAAGATTTAACTATCGCTAGGAGCAAAACTGGTGATACTCCATTATCGATCATTTCCCAAATTTGATAGTTTAAATTATCAATTCCCATTTCAATCTAGTTAAAGATTCATTAAAACTCCACTTAGTTTTAATCTTTCCAAAAATCAATATTCATGATTATTTAACTTTGGAAACACAAGCATATCGCATCGACTATCTACACCGTACTATTGATTTCTGCCGATACATAAAACCTCTGAGCTCGTACGTCTCAGAGAAGGGTGTTGAGCAAGAGAATAAATTCTCCGCCACCAAACAGATATATATTTAGCAGAGATCAACCATACAGTTTGAAATACAATGGCAGACATGTAATCCTGCCTTTAACTGGGTTAAAGAACTAATGTCATTTAAAAATTAGTTCACGATAAACCCAAATCACATTCCATTAATTATGGAATCTTTACGGAAAACAAATCGATATCAATTTCCGTATCCGACTAATAATATAAATGGAATAACGACAAAGCCTTTTAAATTCCATCTGTATTAACAGTCTTCCTCCATAGAAGTTCACTTCGATTATTATCAAATCGAATTCCATTCAATTCCAATTTAATATATTAAACTGGAAAACTTTACTTTGGAAAATTCCCGTTAAATCTTAATAAAAAGATTTATAAATTCCAAACCCCATTTCACTGTAAATCGGGTTAAAGAACGAATGTCGTTAAAACACAGCTCACGATAAACCCAATTCACACTCCATTTTATTCTAATTAAATCTTAATAAAAAGATTTATTCTTTTCACACGGGGTTTAAGAACGGTGTTAATAAAGACACCACTCACGACAAACCCAAATCCAATTCAATATTAAATACAAGGCTCTAAATAGATATTATATCGGCTTATATTCAATATCAAATTCTGAAATCAACAAATATCATATTGGGAATATCGATAAATATATCTTCCAAATTCCTCCACAATATCCGTATAATCATGGAATCCAATATCGAATTATCCCGAAGATAATTTCGATTCAAATCCATTCCAATTCATATATTGGAAATTCTAGTTATTTTTAAAACCATTACAAACCCAATTTATTTATTTAAAAATATTGGATTTTTAATTCTAGTTCATAACAAGTTCATTTTAATAAAAATATATTTTTATCTTTTCAAATATGGAATTTTTCATCCCAATTATTTCCAAATCATTTAATATGATTTTACACAAATTATTGATATTTTTAATAATTTTATCAAGACTCGTACAGTCAATTTCCATACACGGCCATTGAACTGCACTTACAACGAATTTTTCCAAATTTAATTTGGACATAATTCCAAATCCAACCGTTAGATTTCAAATATTTTATATTCGTTGGAAAGCGCTTTTCGATATGAACCCAACGGTTCCGATATTAGGAAAATCTGGCGGTCGGATCACCCGTAATGTCCGTTCGAAGTCAATGGTCGAAATTTGCGAACTGCCGCGGCGCGGCGCGTTCTATTCAGGCCATTAAATATATATAACATATATATTATATATATTTCGTCGATTTCCATTCAAAACGTATTTTATAAATTGTTTTAAATTCGTTTTGCAAAGGATTTCATATTCAATTTTGAATCAAAATTGAATATTCCATATCATTAATATATAAATGATAATATTTTCAAAAACATTAGATTTTGAAATCAATTCCTTTTCGATTTTCATTATAGAAATGAATAAAATCGATATAAATATCGTCCGCATCTAAATGGCGCATAACTATCGTATCCATCCAAAATCAGACATCAAAATCATATTCTGATATTTAGCTGAATATTATTTTAGAAGATTCATTATTTTAAAATATTCGTTATTTTAAAATATTCATTCTTTCTGAACTGAAATCAGACACAGCACATCACCATATAATGTTGATTATATGGATTTCATACAATACATGTATACAGTAATAATGATTCACAATCAACCATCATCCAAAGTGCACTACACAACTACATAAGTGTAACACCCCACCTCCGCCAGGGTGTCTCTTGCAAGCACTCTGACTTTGGAGGGGCGTTTGAATCAGGTAAACATGCATAATGATATATCAAGGCAGAACAAGAACATATGTATATATGTAAACAGAGTAAATAACATAGATAAAACAGCGGAAGATTTCATACTATTTCAAAACAAGTCTGGTACAACATAGCTTTCCAAATAAACAAGTCTAGATAAAAACAACATCAACTGAAAAACTGAAATACATAAGTACTATCCCCAAAATAAGTGATAACCATAGGTAGCTTCATGTCAAGACCATACATGAGCTAAAATCCCTCAAGCAAGCGATCAGAAATCCAGCTAAGCTCCAATATTCCCTCCCTGAGAACCTGGGGGGGGGGGGACGGAAGAAAAGAGGCGAAAGAAAGCAGGTCAGTCAAAAAGACTGAGTAAGCCCTACTACAATCAATGTAAACTAATAAAGTTAACTGGCATGATGATTAACTAACAAGGTAGATACAGGTGTCATCGCATAATCAGGATTAAGGTTTTGCACCACAGGTGTACTAGCAAACTAACATGACTTGAATAAACCAGTATTGATCCCTTGGCCCAAGCTTTGGCCCAATAACATGAAATGACCCTAATACAAGGTCCAACCAAACGGTCTAGTTGATCGGCTCCCTAAGCCTAATTCGTCACGTGTTGGTGTCAATACGGCCCAAACATAATTGTAGTCGAACTGTGTCGGGTCCACCCTTCGGGTGTATCAAGCCCTAGGGTGCCAACCCCTGGACACCATAAACATGAGTGCACAGTCTCGATCTACTGGTACCCATGGGTGACTTCTCCAAATACGGACTACGTGCACGACCATAGTCCGTCTGGAACTACATCGGCGTACCACCCGGCCGTCGTTTATTTGGTCGCTTACCTCCAGCCTAGGAATCGTGCCCCCTCCCTAGCCTAGTCCCTAGGGCTTTAATGATACAAACAGGGATTACTGCTGGAGTGGGCCTCCATTGCTAGGATTTTTCCTAGTGGGTTAAGTACGGTTTAACCCTCTTGATAATCATGGATTAACTTGGTTAAGTGTAACGATGAGTTCACGACTTAACCCTGACTAATCTACCAAGCCCAAATTGGTTAAGTATTAAGTGGACCATGACTTAACCCTAATCACGAGGCATTAGTTAATTTACTGCGCCATAACCTCTCACATTAGACCTTGTTGTGGTTACTAGTTAAGCCGGTCGGTTCCGGGTAGCTTTACACCACAACTTGGTCTAACCTTGGGTTCAAGGTACAACATGGCCAACTTCTCACATTGGGTCCTATTGTTTGTAGCAACTAGTTAAGTCGGTCGGTTCCGGGTAGGTTTACGCTACAAACTCAACCCAACCTCGAGTTGGTCACACTTATCTTTTCTAAGTGTCATGTCCATCATGTTCCAAAACATGTTACAAGTTTTCAAGCATTTGGGTAGACCTAACTTAATAGGTAAATTCCCAATGGGTAGACCTAACTTAATAGGTAAATTCCCAAGCTTATGTTTTTATGTCTTTTAAGTTTACCCAACCCCAAACGCAATCCCATCGCTTACATATCGCAATAGCGCATAAAGGATAGAAAGAGGGAACTTGGCATAATCATGACATAAAGGTGTTGAAGCCACAAGTTTAACATGGTGGCATATGAAATGTTCATGTGTTCATACACTTGCATATTACATTTTTAGGCCCCAAAAGCATGCATAAAACCAAACTTGGCATATTGGTGATACATGGTGCTAAATGACATGTAGAAATGGCCATAAGTTCGCATTTAGCCTCACACGCAAGTTATCATAAGAGATATGATAACTTACATGTTGCCAAAATGCAACCTTTAGCATAAAGCTTGAAGCTTTATGTTCATATACTCAAGATAAGCTTGCATAACATGATAACATGAACAAAATGATCATCCCAAACTTGCATAACATACTTGCATATCATAACATGGCATACTTGCATAGCATAACATGGTAAACTTCATAACATGACATGATGAACTTGCATATCATAACATGGCAAACTTGCATAGCATAACATGGTAAACTTGCATATCATAACATGGCATACTTGCATAACATAACATAATAGACTTGCATAATACATCATAGTAAACTTGCATATCATGGCAATCTTGCATATCATACATTTAACTTTAGAGTTTAAGTATGAAAGTAGAATAGGGCTTACAATGCTTATGAGGACTCAAATGAGTATAGCAAATATAAGAAAGCCCTTATGCAATCAATTAAACCCCAAAATGCAAGCAAAACCCTTAAGCCAAAGTGATCAAAACCCTTGCTTTATGATGCAAATATAGAAACTTGACTTGAATGCAAGCTAATGATGCTCATACAAGCTTGAAAACACTTGTATGCGTGGAAAATCTCATAAAAAAATTATTTAGGAATTTATGAAGAGAGTGGAGGCCATGAGAGGAATGATTTTGCCATAGTTTAGTTGTATGAATGAATAATGATGATTTAGGGTTAGGTTAGGGCCTTATTTATAGATTAGGCAAGTGTTTTAGGCCATAGGATTAAACCCTAGTTGCAATCTCAGCCCTTAAAACCGAATCTGGCCCCCAAGCTCAACACAATCTCAAAATGGTGCACCAGGCTAAACAGCCCGGCTGGACCAAGTCGACAGCCAAGTCGACAGGGCTGTCGACTTGGGTCCAACCAAGTCGACTCCCAAGTCGACAGGCCTGTCGACTCGGGTGTTCTGGCAGGGTTTTTCCCGCCTGGCCCAAACTGGCCCAAATTTCCAAATTCAAACTTGAATTTGAAATCTGTTTTTACTTTGAAATTTTCTGAAAACTTCGTTGGGCCTTAATCGGGTCATACGGACTCCGATTTTCGAAAACTCGGACTCTATTTCGCGTATTTTTCCGAGACGAACGCAATGGCATAGCCCATTTCCCTTGATTCAGATTTTAGAATTAAATCCTACCTCGATTTACGTTATAACAGGTTATTGAAAATACGGGTTGTTACATTCTCCCCTCCTTAAAGGATTTCGTCCCCGAAATCTTCAAGTTAGGAAGAACGTATCCTACCATCCAACATCCATCTACTCAAAACATCATCCACGAGCAATCATTGTCCTTACAAGATTCTAAATGTTGTATGAACATATGCAAAGGTGTGTGTATATGTACTTATCTAATGCAAATATCACCAATGCAAATTATGTTAGTGAAATGAATCCATATGTATGCAATTCCTAACATAATGTATAACATCTATATGTGTGCACATAACATACATCCATATGCAACATCCATGTGATAACACAAAAATTTTCATCCATGAATAAGCATAAACACTCATGCATATGCAATATGAGGAGTGTGTGAGCCGATCTAGTGCCTAACGTGTATAATGCATCCACGAGTAACCACTTGCAAACACTTGCAACCACTTGCAACCATCAAGCATAACATGTTTCAAACATATGTTTCATCCAAAGGGTTTCTACCTAAGGTTCTCATGACAAGATTAACACGATAAACTAGATAAACATGGATAGCAAAGAGAAAGTATGCTAATAAAGAAAAGAGATTGAGAGTGTACCCTCAAAAAGGAATGGATAAAGCCCACGCATCTTCTCCTCGGTTTCCCAAGTTGCGTCTTCTTCGGCTTCACCCCATTGAACCTTCACCAACTTGACCTCTCGATTCCTTAGCTTCTTGGTCTCCGTCCCCAAGATACGAATCGGAGCTCTCCTCAAGGTAGCCTCTTTCTCCACTTCCACATCTTTTAGAACACTTGGCTCAACAACCTCTGCTGATTCATGTAAACACTTCCGGAGATGCGAGACATGAAAAACATTGTGTACTCCGGCAAGCTTCTCGGGCAACTTCACTCTATAAGCCATCTGCCCGATCCTCTCTATAATAGGGAATGGTCCAACAAACCTCGGTGCCAACTTCCCAACGGCTCCAAATCGGACCACATTCCGCAAAGGAGAAACCTTCACGAAAACCATATCCCCAACCTCAAACTCCAAATCAGTTCTTCGCTTATCAGCATAGGATTTCTGTCGGTCTTGGGCTGCTTTCATCCGTCTCCGAATCAACTCGATCTTCTCGGATGTATCTCTGATCATATCAGGCCCAAGTATAAGCTCATCTGTAGTCTCCCACCAACATGTAGGCGACTTGCACGGCCTCCCATATAAAGCTTCAAATGGTGTCATCCCTATGCTTGCCTGATAACTGTTATTATATGCAAACTCAACAAGAGGAAGATGGTCTCCCCAAGTACCACCAAAATCCAAAATACAAAGTCTCAACAGATCCTCAAGTACCCTATTCACCCTTTCGGTTTGACCGTCCGTCTGTGGGTGATAAGCCGTACTTAGATTCAACCTCGTGCCCATAGCTTCTTGCAAGCTATTCCAGAATTGACTTGCAAAGATTGGGTCACGGTCACTGACAATACTAGAAGGGACTCCATGTAGTCTCACAATCTCACGAAGATATATAGACGCTAGCCAAGCTGCGGTCCTCTTGCTCTTCACCGGAATGAAATGAGCACTCTTCGTAAGTCTATCCACAATAACCCAGATGCTCGTATTCCCTTTCCTTGACCTTGGTAGCCCATCGACAAAATCCATGGAAATACTCTCCCACTTCCATAGTGGAATGTCTAGAGGATGCAATAGCCCACCGGGCTTCTTCGACTCGGCCTTAACTTGCTGGCAAATGATACATCTAGAGACAAACTCCGCCACATCCTTCTTCATCCCAGGCCAAAAGAAAATGCGCTTCATATCTTTATACATCTTATCTCCGCCCGGATGTATAGTCAACTTAGAGCGATGCGCTTCCTCAAGAACTTTTCTTACTAAATCTTCTACCATTGGAACACATAACCTTCCATCTCTCCTCAGCCAACCCTTGTCATCAATAAAATATCGAGCGAGATGACTAGACGCCTCTCCTCGAATCAGCTTATCCATAATCTCAACTACCTGAGGGTCTTCTCTCTGCGAAGCCCCAACTTGATCAAGAAGGGTAGGTCTGAGTTCCAGAGATGCTAAAGAACCGGTCATCGACTCAATCGCCAAAGAGAAATCAAAGGTTGCCACATACTCTAAATTCTTCATCTCAACGAATAGAGGACTCAGAGTCAACCTTTTTCTACTCAATGCATCTGCTACCACATTCCCCTTGCCAGGGGTATAAGTTATCTCAAAATCGTAGGACACCAAGAATTCCATCCATCTTTGTTGCCTCAGATTCAGATCCTTCTGAGAAAAGAGATACTTCAATGACTTGTGATCGGTATAAAGCTCAAATCTTTCTCCCAGAAGATAATGGCACCAAGCCTTGAGTGCATATACTATTGCTGCCAACTCTAAGTCATGAGTGGGATAATTCTTCTCATGCACTTTGAGTTGTCTACCGCCAAAGCATATCACCCTTCCTTCTTGCATCAGAACAACTCCTAACCCCGTGCCACATGCATCGGTGTATACTGTAAATAACTTCCCTCCATCGGGCAAAGCTAGAACAGGTGCTGATGTGAGAGCTCTCTTGAGCTTCTGAAAAGCAAGCTCGCATTCTATGCTCCAAGCAAAAACTAAATTCTTCTTCGTCAATTTAGTGAGAGGAGCGGAAATCTTCGCGAAGTCCTTGATGAACTTCCGGTAAAAGCCTGCAAGACCTAGAAAACTTCTTACTTCGGTTGCATTCCTTGGAGTCTTCCAATCCTGAACTGCAACTACCTTAGCGGGATCCACCGCTAAGCCTTGCTTAGATACTATATGCCCAAGGAATCTAACTTCCCTTCTCCAAAAGTGACACTTGGAGAACTTGGCCTTCAACTGATGCGCTCTAAGCGTATCCATCACCTCCACGAGATGCCTTGCGTGCTCTTCCTCATCCTTAGAGAAGAACAGAATATCATCTACGAAGACCACGACAAACTTGTTCAAGAACTCCCTGAACACCCTACTCATCAAGTCCACGAAATATGCGGGTGCATTAGTCAAGCCGAACGGCATGACAAGCCATTCGAAGAATCCATCTGGAGTTCTGAACGCAGTCTTGTCTATACTATCTTCAGCTACCCTGAGCTGATGGAATCCAGTAGCAAGATCAAGCTGAGAGAAAACAGAAGCACCGTCAAGCTGGTCAAAGAGATCATCAATCCTCGGTAACGGGTGTTTGTTCTTCTTAGTCAGCTTATTCAACTCTTGATAGTCAACACAAAGTCGGAGAGAACCATCTGCCTTGGTAGCAAATACCACAGGCGCTCCCCATTCAGATATACTTCGTCTAATGAAGTTCTTCTCAAGCAACTCCTTCACTTGCTTACTTAGTTCCCGCCTTTCACGCGGAGCCATATGCCGAACGGGCAAAGAAACCGGCTTTGCATTATCCACCAGATAAATGCGGAAATCAATCTCTCGCTTAGGGGGCAACCCCCTAACTTCATCGAAAACATCCGGATACTCTCGAACCACTCTCATAGACTGAAGAGTTTCCATTGACGAGTCGAGTGATTCAAGATAGCACAACATGACGGGACCTCTCGGATTACAAGAAATTTCTAGGGTGTTTCCGAGGCGAGTCACGAGCCTCACAACCCTATGCTCACAATCAAGGATGGCTCCATATCTGGACAGCCAATCCATGCCCAATATCAATCCGTATCCCCTAAAACCAAGAACATAAGCACTGCAAAAGAACTCTACACTCAGTATAGAGATCCTCAAATCCCCACATATCATAGACAAATGGGCGGAACCCCCAATAGGATTTGAGACACAGACGGGATCATCTACCAAGCTAGTACTAATGTAACACCCCGCCTCCGCTAGGGTCACTCGCAAAGGAATGCACTAGCTTTAGAGGGGCATTATTGGTAAACATGCACAGAAATATCACAAGACAGAACATATATAAATAACGGAAGTAAAATCAAACTTCCATAACATGAATAAATAAGGTCTAAAGCCTTTTACATCAGAGTACATCAAAACCTGTCTTGCAATAATAAAGAAGCATAAAAACCTTTTCATAAATTATTCCCCAAGTAAAACAGTAAAGTAGCCATAGCCAAGAGAAGTCCAAGCCATCCATGATGACCTTCAGGCAGAAGAAGTCCGAACTAAACAGCATTGTTTCCTCCCTGTAACCTGGGGGGGAAACGGAAGAAAAGAGGCGAAACAAAACGGGTCAGTCAAAAAGACTGAGTAAGTCCTATCTACTTCCAGTATAAAAACAGGTAAAGGTAACATGACATGCATAAACTGAAAGTAAACATAAGGATAACTACAAGATAGATAAACCAGGATAGCCGGTTGAACTACTGTGGCAAGGTAAACCAAGGTATCATGATAAACTGCGGTGTTATGATAAGTCAAGGTATCACATCGTCAGATTTCTATCGAGTACGTTATCCCAAGGTATCTACCCCGTCTAGCATTGTAACAACCCGTAAAATCTGGGCCAGTTTAAAATTTTTATTTTGGCAATTTTAGCGAATTTTGATTATTTAAAATGAATTATTTTAAATAATATCGACAATAAATTTATTTTGAATATAATTCGAACGTATATATTATACGCGTCGTCGTTAGAATAAAAATAATTATATATAATTATAAAAGGAATTGAAAATGGCGCGGTAGTTCGAAAATTCGATTTCTAATTTCAAATGAATATACAGAATTCAATATAAGTCAGAATTGAACGAAACAAGAAATATTTGAATCTGTATAACTATATCTTTGTAACGAAGTTGACAAACTGAGATTTCACTTTAGAAATGATAAGATATGTCCAGTAGAAAATTCAGAATAGTCGCTGTGGAATTTATATATATTTTATATAATATATAGCCCTTAAAAATAGCCGTTTTGCAAACGACCTCGGATTTCGACGAAACCAGTTTTGTTGGGTCCGAGATGTGAAGTTATTGCTAGGTTTCAAATTTCATAATTTTTCGAATCAATGTGTGAGCGTGGTAAAGGAAAACGCGTTTGACCCGTTTCAGTTGATTTTAATCGACTGGAAATTGGCCATTTTTCAAACGGTCTCAGAATTCGATGAAACTAGTTTTGTTAGGACCGTATCGTCAATACGAAGCTAGAAAATATTTTTCTGGAATTTTTAAAATTCGTATGCGACCCCGGTAATCTGAAATGTACGTTTAAAATTCAATATAGAGATTTAAAAGTAAATTAAACGGAAACTGATTGAAACGATTGAATCAGCTTGCGGTACATATCCCATTGTGTTCGGAATGGGGGTGAAACGCTATGGGCGACAGTCGGTGGACCTCGTTTCGAGGTCGTATGTAAAAGTCAACCTTTTTGCCAAATATAATAATAAAAAAAAAATATAATAAAAAAAAAAACCTTCCTCTCCTAATAACCGATGCCCCCCCCACTTTCTCCCTTCATTAATCGAATTCAGTTTTTTATAAAAAAAAAAAATAAAAAAAGAGAAAAGCGGGGAGGATCGGAGGAGCGCCCCCCCCCCCCCCGATCAGTCGCCGCCGCCTCCACAGAGGTGGGGCGCCACCTCGGAAAACCCCCCCCCTTCCCTCGCGAACGAGATCGACCCCCCCCCCATCTCGCAACCGACCACCCCCCCCCCTTCCTAAAATCGAAGACAGAACCTCAACACCCCAGACCGCCGTCGAGACCCCTGAGTCACCCATAGTCACTGCGCTGCCCTCATTGGCTCACCACCTCGCCGACAATCACCGGGAAGCACCGCCGACCGACAGTGAACCCTCCCCTTTCCATTTTAAATTGTAAGTGTTTACTTATTTTGGTTTATTTATTCAATGTAATTGGTTTTGCAAAATAAAAATCAGTTTTTTTTTGTGATAGAAAAGAATAAAAAGATTTGGTTGTTTTTTTTTTTAAAAGAAAGAAAAAAAAAAGAAGATTAGATTTTCTTTAAATAAAAGATTTGATTTTTGAAAATAAATAACATTGGGTAAAAGTAAGGATTTTTATACATGAAGCGTTATCATAAAGGTATGATTTTTATATATTGAGTAGCGAAGGAAAAATATGATTTTTATATTTTTAAAGAATTAAAAATATGATCTTTATATTTTTAAAGTATTAAAAATATAATCTTTATAGGATAGAGAATATAAAAATATCATCTTTGTGTATGTAGCAAAATAAAAATCTGATTTTTATTTTCTATACGTCGAAATAAAATGCTGATTTTTATAAAGATGAAATCTTTATAGTTGAAAAGGCGAGAAGTTTTATATATTGAACTTCGATAGAAAAATAGAATTTTTATATATTGAACTTCGATAGAAAAATAGAATTTTTATATATTGAACTTCGATAGAAAAATAGAATTTTTATATATTGAACTTCGATAGAAAAATAGAATTTTTATATATTGAACTTCGATAGAAAAATAGAATTTTTATATATTGAACTTCGATAGAAAAATAGAATTTTTATATATTGAACTTCGATAGAAAAATAGAATTTTTATATATTGAACTTCGATAGAAAAATAGAATTTTTATATATTGAACTTCGATAGAAAAATAGAATTTTTATATATTGAACTTCGATAGAAAAATAGAATTTTTATATATTGAACTTCGATAGAAAAATAGAATTTTTATATATTGAATAGCAAAGTGAAAATTCGATTTTTAAATATATGAAGTGTTTATAAAAATATGACTTTTTTTAAATTGAAAGAGAATGAATAAAAATGTGATTTTTATTTTAAGGTCATCAAAATATAAAAATGTGATTTTTATATATATAGTAACTACGGGCAACGAAGATGATGAAGATGCGATGAAGATGAAGAGTTCTATCAAAAGAAGAGTCGTGGTATTGGATAGCTTTCGGTGAGAACTTCTCACTCAAAATTTCTCTTTTGCTAGATATATATATATATACTAGGATGCAGACGGTGCTTAGTAGCACCCGACACCCGTCCACAGACCATGGACTTGTTTGTTTGGTTGAGTAGTTAGTTAGTCTATTTGGTTTAAATTGAATTGTTTGGTGAATTGAAATGGATTTGATTGATGTGTGAATGGCGTGGGCCTTCACTAGACTGGGGATAAGGCTAGGCCTTGTCCCGTTTCTAGTATCGTGCCGTTATGCTGCCGAAATTTTCTAAAATAAGTTAGAAAAATAAAAATAGCATTTTATTTAACGAATGAACTGAATAGAAATTCATATGTTAAAATAAAATGTGTTATCGTTAAAAATATAATTTTTAACGTGAATGTGAATAAATAAATATTCATTTACAAACCAGACGGTTTGTTTATGTACACCTATTTGAATGACGTTGATTGGGTCGATAAATTTTACACATCGCCTAACTGCACAAATAAAATATGTGTTTGATTGTTTGAAACCCCACACGGGTGTTAGGATGAAATTTGAAGTTCACTCATCCTGATTGATTAAATATGTCGATCGATTGATTGACAAGTTGCTATAAGCGTTGAATGTCTATATTTGATGCTTATACAGTGTAGTGCACTTTGGTTGATGGTTGATTATTCATCGTTGTTGATATATACATGTGTTGTAGAAAATCCATATAATTAACATTATATGGTAATTGATTGGGCCTCATTCCAGTTTTAAAATAGAAATATTTGAAATAGAAATATTCGAAATGGAATATTTGAAAATATCAATATATGAAGCCGTGTTGATTAGATTGACGCCATTTTGACGTGAACGATATTTATATCAATTTTAAACGATTTCGAAATGAATTGAATTGAAAACGATTTCGAAATGAATTGAATTGAAAACGATTTCGAAATGAATTGAATTGAAAACGATTTCGAAATGAATTGAATTGAAAACGATTTCGAAATGAATTGAAATGAAAACGATTTCGAAATGAATTGAATTGAAAACGATTTCGAAATGAATTGAATTGAAAACGATTTCGAAATGAATTGAAATGAAAACGATTTCGAAATGAATTGAATTGAAAACGATTTCGAAATGAATTGAATTGAAAACGATTTCGAAATGAATTGAAATGAAAACGATTTCGAAATGAATTGAATTGAAAACGATTTCGAAATGAATTGAATTGAAAACGATTTCGAAATGAATTGAATTGAAAACGATTTCGAAATGAATTGAATTGAAAACGATTTCGAAATGAATTGAATTGAAAACGATTTCGAAATGAATTGAATTGAAAACGATTTCGAAATGAATTGAATTGAAAACGATTTCGAAATGAATTGAATTGAATATGAATTCAAATTGAATTGAAATTTGAATTGAATAGAAATGAATTTTAAAACGAATTTATAAAGAAGAATTCAATTTTGATTTGAATTGAAATGGAAATTGAAATTGCTTTTGAAACGAATTTAAAACTATTTATATAATTCGTTTTAAATAGAAATCGACGAAATATATATTATATATATTATATATATAATATAATGGCCTGAATAGAACGCGCCGCGCCGCGGCAGTTCGCGAATTTCGACCATTTATTTCAAACGGACATTACGGGAGATCCGACCGTCGGATTCTCCTAAAACCGGAACCGTTGGGTTCGTATCGAAAAGAGCTTTCTAACGAATATTAGAAATTTGAAATCTAACGGTTGGATTTGGAATTATGTCCAAATCAAATTCGAAAAAGGTCGCTGTAAGTGCAGTTCGATGGCCGTTGTTGGAAATCGACTGTACGGGCCTTGATAAAATTATTAAAAATAGTAATAATTTGTGTAAAATCATAAGAAATGATTTAGAAAGAATTGGGATGAAAAACTCCATATTTGAAAAGATAAAAATGGATTTTTATCGAAATGAACTAGTTTTGAACTAGAATTATAATTCTATTTATTTTTAAATAAATAAATTGAATTCGAAAAGGGTTTTAAAAATAACCAAAATTTCCAATGATTGCATTGGAGTGGATTTAAATCGAAATTGTCTTCGGAATATTTCGATGTTGGAATTCGTGATTATACAGGTGTTGTTATGGAAATTTGAAAGATATATATTGATATCGTTATTTCCAATACGACATTTGTTAGTCGTAGAATTCGATATTGAATATAAGCCGATATATTTTCTATTCAGAGCCTTGTATTGAATATCGAATGTGATTTGGGTTTGTCGTGAATGGTGTCTTCACTAACACTGTTCTTGAACCCAGTTGAGAAAAGATTAAATCTTTTTATTTAGATTTAATGAAGTGTACCAATTAAATAATATTTAATTGGAATTGAATTGATATTGATTTTTGGGTTTATCGTGAACAGTGTTTTAAACAACACTCGTTCTTTAACCTGATAATTAATGAATGTGATTTTGGGTTTATCGTGAACTGTGTTTTTAAATGACACGGATTCTTTAACCCAGTCGAAGATTAAAACTAAGTGGAGTTTTAATGAATCTTTAATTAGATTGAAAAGATCGAGAATGGAGTATCACCAGTTTTGCTCCAGGCGATAGTTAAATCTTTAATTAGATTTGAACGTGAAATTTAGAAACTAACTGTCGGTTAGCCAAGCAGAAGGGTTTTCTGGATATTGATCTGATGTTGGTTTCGGCCTTCGGGGTTAATATTTGGGGAATTATTCTCTTGATTAATTTACGGTTAGTGACTAATAAATTGGAATGAGGCGTATGTTGTGTTTGTGTAACACTTATTTAAAATATACGCGAGTTATTCGGAAAGACCGGGTTTATCCCATTCTGAATAACTGATACGACGATAAGTCGAAGATGAAGACGATGGTCGAAGACCGGAGGTCTTCACGTCGTTTGGGTAATTACTGATGATCTTGATTGGGCTGTACACCCAAGAAGATGGAAACAGTTAGTGATCGTCCAGACGTACTTGGAGATCGATGGATATGCGGGGTACTAGGTGCCTCCGGTTTCGTTCAGACCCAGAACGGACTTGTAAATGGACCGTGTGTCTGACATCGGATTTCATTCTGTGTGACTGATATCGGTTGCATAGGATGGTTTGCCTGTGTGGCATGCTAAGATGCAAATGATCAAGGCTTCTGTTGAAAAGCAAAGTCTTGTGGTTGATGATCAAAGCACGGCCTTTGTGGCGTAGCTTTGTGTAACGTTTACCTCGCGTGTTTCACACCCGGTATGAACCAAAAACGGGAGACGGACCTCAGGGAGGACTTGCGTTTCTTTCTAGTTAGAAGTGGCGTCAGTGGTTTTACACGCCCTGACGAGTTTGACTTATGTGGTTGTTGCTGTTGCGAGGCGCCTCGGTTATATCGGTTTCGGCCGATGCATTCTGGTCGGCTGACGGACCAGACTTACACCCCATAGGGTGGGGAAACGTAGTGTTCAGGCATTTTAATCCACATCGGTGGACCGGCCCTGACGATCCAAAGGCTTGACAGAGTACTTGCCTGAGACACGGACTAGAGCGTCTCGAATCGGTTGAGGACTATCTTTTGCCTCGGTTCATAGAAGGAAATCCAATTTCCAAATACGTGACTTTGCGGTTTTATTTGTAAACCTATATATGGCGACATGATATATGGTACCCATGCCGCCTATGATTGATACTTATGATTTGAAGTTGTTTTATGCACTATGCACTTATTATAGTATCAAATGATTTGTTTTAAACGTATCAAGCATTCTTTGGCTGTTATAAGGGAAAACCCTATCCCCCGGCTTGCGTTGCATTGTGTGATAGGACCTGGGTCTTATAACAGCTTCATCTTTCTTTATTTAGCATTGCGCTGTTTGTTTTATGCACTGGTATTCTTGGGAGGAAACCCGTTCCGTGTTATACGGCGTGGTCCCTTGATTTACCTAATGATTTAAAATAAAGATTAACTGTTTTAGTTCTCACACCAGTCCCATGACTGACCTGGAGTTTATTGTTTTAACCTAAACTCTGGGTGCCCCTATTTTGACACGGGCAGCTAGTAGTTTTGGTTTTGCAGATTTATATTCACAGGATCCTGGTTTACAGCTGGAACGATATCCGGAAAGCTTTGTATCCGCATATCTCTTCTAGTTGTGTATTGTATTATTTTCCGCTGCGATGTATTTAAATCTCTGATATTTCTGTGTAATATTCTTTTATACTCTGTATATTCTTGTAATCTGGTGCATTGTTGTAATATACAGTGAAATGTTCTTCTGTATGCGTTCTGTTGTGGCTTGTTCTCGAACTATCCGACGCTTTGCTTTACGGGGAAGTTACGGGTCTTCACAGTTGGTATCAGAGCTTTGGTTTACAAAGCTAGAGAACAAGACACATTAGAAACATACGAAAGAATTCATCAGATATTGGATTAGCAACATCCAATGGGAATGACTCGTTAGAGATGGGATCAGTAGTATCCTAGAACGAGTGTGAAGAGTATATTTTTGAAAATGAAAACAAATTTTGTTTTGAAAATTTAAATCGATTATTCGTATTTGATTATCTATTTAAATTGATTTGGACAGTCCAGTATATAAAGAATTTGCATATACGCCTTGCAAACGTATATTCGAAGTTTTAATATACCGGGTAGATATAGAACCGCACTCTAGTAGCCCGACAATGTTCTGATGGTGGTTCGAAACATCATCAGCATTTATTTTCGAGTGACGAAGGTGTGATTTCTATATATTTCCATTAGACTGGTGTGAGAACCAAAATTAGATAGGGCCTATTGTTGTGATTTGGTATCAAAAATTTGATTTTTGTATATGTATCAAAATTATGAACTTGAAACTTTAATTCACTAATTGATTGATGTTTGTGTTGTTTGTTTAATTGTTTGATAATTTTGAACCATTATGCCTAACTGAATCAAATATTGACTTGTATTGAAATTTGGTCGCATTTGCTTGCATATGCATATATATCTTTGAACAGGTCATAGCAAGGAGGCTAGAGCAGAGAATAAAATTTGTTTGCCCGACAAATAGGTACATGTTTACTACATAATTTCCTGTTTTGTTTGGGTGATGATGATTTTGTGAGCCTATTGGCTAGCCGCTTGGCTTTTTCTTTTTCTTTTTGAGATCTGAAGGACCGGGGAAGCTATTTGAAATTCCCCGATGCTCCCGGTGCAGGGGAGGTTATGGCGAAATTTTTCGAAAATTTAGGGTGTTAGCCAAATTTTTGAAATTTTGAAAATTCTCAGAAACTAAAAAGTTGGAGAATGAAAGCCAGATCGAGCGTAGGGCTGATTAATCAAACCACTTTCGACTTTGTTCCTTTTCGGGGACGAAAAGTTTTAAGTAGGGGAGATTGTAACAACCCGTAAAATCTGGGCCAGTTTAAAATTTTTATTTTGGCAATTTTAGCGAATTTTGATTATTTAAAATGAATTATTTTAAATAATATCGACAATAAATTTATTTTGAATATAATTCGAACGTATATATTATACGCGTCGTCGTTAGAATAAAAATAATTATATATAATTATAAAAGGAATTGAAAATGGCGCGGTAGTTCGAAAATTCGATTTCTAATTTCAAATGAATATACAGAATTCAATATAAGTCAGAATTGAACGAAACAAGAAATATTTGAATCTGTATAACTATATCTTTGTAACGAAGTTGACAAACTGAGATTTCACTTTAGAAATGATAAGATATGTCCAGTAGAAAATTCAGAATAGTCGCTGTGGAATTTATATATATTTTATATAATATATAGCCCTTAAAAATAGCCGTTTTGCAAACGACCTCGGATTTCGACGAAACCAGTTTTGTTGGGTCCGAGATGTGAAGTTATTGCTAGGTTTCAAATTTCATAATTTTTCGAATCAATGTGTGAGCGTGGTAAAGGAAAACGCGTTTGACCAGTTTCAGTTGATTTTAATCGACTGGAAATTGGCCATTTTTCAAACGGTCTCAGAATTCGATGAAACTAGTTTTGTTAGGACCGTATCGTCAATACGAAGCTAGAAAATATTTTTCTGGAATTTTTAAAATTCGTATGCGACCCCGGTAATCTGAAATGTACGTTTAAAATTCAATATAGAGATTTAAAAGTAAATTAAACGGAAACTGATTGAAACGATTGAATCAGCTTGCGGTACATATCCCATTGTGTTCGGAATGGGGGTGAAACGCTATGGGCGACAGTCGGTGGACCTCGTTTCGAGGTCGTATGTAAAAGTCAACCTTTTTGCCAAATATAATAATAAAAAAAAAAAATAAAAAAAAAAAAAAACCTTCCTCTCCTAATAACCGATGCCCCCCCCCCCCCCACACTTTCTCCCTTCATTAATCGAATTCAGTTTTTTATAAAAAAAAAAAAAAAAAAGAGAAAAGCGGGGAGGATCGGAGGAGCGCCCCCCCCCCCCCCCCCGATCAGTCGCCGCCGCCTCCACAGAGGTGGGGCGCCACCTCGGAAAACCCCCCCTTCCCTCGCGAACGAGATCGACCCCCCCCATCTCGCAACCGACCACCCCCCCCTTCCTAAAATCGAAGACAGAACCTCAACACCCCAGACCGCCGTCGAGACCCCTGAGTCACCCATAGTCACTGCGCTGCCCTCATTGGCTCACCACCTCGCCGACAATCACCGGGAAGCACCGCCGACCGACAGTGAACCCTCCCCTTTCCATTTTAAATTGTAAGTGTTTACTTATTTTGGTTTATTTATTCAATGTAATTGGTTTTGCAAAATAAAAATCAGTTTTTTTTTGTGATAGAAAAGAATAAAAAGATTTGGTTGTTTTTTTTTTTAAAAGAAAGAAAAAAAAAAGAAGATTAGATTTTCTTTAAATAAAAGATTTGATTTTTGAAAATAAATAACATTGGGTAAAAGTAAGGATTTTTATACATGAAGCGTTATCATAAAGGTATGATTTTTATATATTGAGTAGCGAAGGAAAAATATGATTTTTATATTTTTAAAGAATTAAAAATATGATCTTTATATTTTTAAAGTATTAAAAATATAATCTTTATAGGATAGAGAATATAAAAATATCATCTTTGTGTATGTAGCAAAATAAAAATCTGATTTTTATTTTCTATACGTCGAAATAAAATGCTGATTTTTATAAAGATGAAATCTTTATAGTTGAAAAGGCGAGAAGTTTTATATATTGAACTTCGATAGAAAAATAGAATTTTTATATATTGAACTTCGATAGAAAAATAGAATTTTTATATATTGAACTTCGATAGAAAAATAGAATTTTTATATATTGAACTTCGATAGAAAAATAGAATTTTTATATATTGAACTTCGATAGAAAAATAGAATTTTTATATATTGAATAGCAAAGTGAAAATTCGATTTTTAAATATATGAAGTGTTTATAAAAATATGACTTTTTTTAAATTGAAAGAGAATGAATAAAAATGTGATTTTTATTTTAAGGTCATCAAAATATAAAAATGTGATTTTTATATATATAGTAACTACGGGCAACGAAGATGACAAAGATGCGATGAAGATGAAGAGTTCTATCAAAAGAAGAGTCGTGGTATTGGATAGCTTTCGGTGAGAACTTCTCACTCAAAATTTCTCTTTTGCTAGATATATATATATATACTAGGATGCAGACGGTGCTTAGTAGCACCTGACACCCGTCCACAGACCATGGACTTGTTTGTTTGGTTGAGTAGTTAGTTAGTCTATTTGGTTTAAATTGAATTGTTTGGTGAATTGAAATGGATTTGATTGATGTGTGAATGGCGTGGGCCTTCACTAGACTGGGGATAAGGCTAGGCCTTGTCCCGTTTCTAGTATCGTGCCGTTATGCTGCCGAAATTTTCTAAAATAAGTTAGAAAAATAAAAATAGCATTTTATTTAACGAATGAACTGAATAGAAATTCATATGTTAAAATAAAATGTGTTATCGTTAAAAATATAATTTTTAACGTGAATGTGAATAAATAAATATTCATTTACAAACCAGACGGTTTGTTTATGTACACCTATTTGAATGACGTTGATTGGGTCGATAAATTTTACACATCGCCTAACTGCACAAATAAAATATGTGTTTGATTGTTTGAAACCCCACACGGGTGTTAGGATGAAATTTGAAGTTCACTCATCCTGATTGATTAAATATGTCGATCGATTGATTGACAAGCTGCTATAAGCGTTGAATGTCTATATTTGATGCTTATACAGTGTAGTGCACTTTGGTTGATGGTTGATTATTCATCGTTGTTGATATATACATGTGTTGTAGAAAATCCATATAATTAACATTATATGGTAATTGATTGGGCCTCATTCCAGTTTTAAAATAGAAATATTTGAAATAGAAATATTCGAAATGGAATATTTGAAAATATCAATATATGAAGCCGTGTTGATTAGATTGACGCCATTTTGACGTGAACGATATTTATATCAATTTTAAACGATTTCGAAATGAATTGAATTGAAAACGATTTCGAAATGAATTGAATTGAAAACGATTTCGAAATGAATTGAATTGAAAACGATTTCGAAATGAATTGAATTGAAAACGATTTCGAAATGAATTGAATTGAAAACGATTTCGAAATGAATTGAAATGAAAACGATTTCGAAATGAATTGAATTGAAAACGATTTCGAAATGAATTGAATTGAAAACGATTTCGAAATGAATTGAAATGAAAACGATTTCGAAATGAATTGAATTGAAAACGATTTCGAAATGAATTGAATTGAAAACGATTTCGAAATGAATTGAAATGAAAACGATTTCGAAATGAATTGAATTGAAAACGATTTCGAAATGAATTGAATTGAAAACGATTTCGAAATGAATTGAATTGAAAACGATTTCGAAATGAATTGAATTGAAAACGATTTCGAAATGAATTGAATTGAAAACGATTTCGAAATGAATTGAATTGAAAACGATTTCGAAATGAATTGAATTGAAAACGATTTCGAAATGAATTGAATTGAATATGAATTCAAATTGAATTGAAATTTGAATTGAATAGAAATGAATTTTAAAACGAATTTATAAAGAAGAATTCAATTTTGATTTGAATTGAAATGGAAATTGAAATTGCTTTTGAAACGAATTTAAAACTATTTATATAATTCGTTTTAAATAGAAATCGACGAAATATATATTATATATATTATATATATAATATAATGGCCTGAATAGAACGCGCCGCGCCGCGGCAGTTCGCGAATTTCGACCATTTATTTCAAACGGACATTACGGGAGATCCGACCGTCGGATTCTCCTAAAACCGGAACCGTTGGGTTTGTATCGAAAAGAGCTTTCTAACGAATATTAGAAATTTGAAATCTAACGGTTGGATTTGGAATTATGTCCAAATCAAATTCGAAAAAGGTCGCTGTAAGTGCAGTTCGATGGCCGTTGTTGGAAATCGACTGTACGGGCCTTGATAAAATTATTAAAAATAGTAATAATTTGTGTAAAATCATAAGAAATGATTTAGAAAGAATTGGGATGAAAAACTCCATATTTGAAAAGATAAAAATGGATTTTTATCGAAATGAACTAGTTTTGAACTAGAATTATAATTCTATTTATTTTTAAATAAATAAATTGAATTCGAAAAGGGTTTTAAAAATAACCAAAATTTCCAATGATTGCATTGGAGTGGATTTGAATCGAAATTGTCTTCGGAATATTTCGATGTTGGAATTCGTGATTATACAGGTGTTGTTATGGAAATTTGAAAGATATATATTGATATCGTTATTTCCAATACGACATTTGTTAGTCGTAGAATTCGATATTGAATATAAGCCGATATATTTTCTATTCAGAGCCTTGTATTGAATATCGAATGTGATTTGGGTTTGTCGTGAATGGTGTCTTCACTAACACTGTTCTTGAACCCAGTTGAGAAAAGATTAAATCTTTTTATTTAGATTTAATGAAGTGTACCAATTAAATAATATTTAATTGGAATTGAATTGATATTGATTTTTGGGTTTATCGTGAACAGTGTTTTAAACAACACTCGTTCTTTAACCTGATAATTAATGAATGTGATTTTGGGTTTATCGTGAACTGTGTTTTTAAATGACACGGATTCTTTAACCCAGTCGAAGATTAAAACTAAGTGGAGTTTTAATGAATCTTTAATTAGATTGAAAAGATCGAGAATGGAGTATCACCAGTTTTGCTCCAGGCGATAGTTAAATCTTTAATTAGATTTGAACGTGAAATTTAGAAACTAACTGTCGGTTAGCCAAGCAGAAGGGTTTTCTGGATATTGATCTGATGTTGGTTTCGGCCTTCGGGGTTAATATTTGGGGAATTATTCTCTTGATTAATTTACGGTTAGTGACTAATAAATTGGAATGAGGCGTATGTTGTGTTTGTGTAACACTTATTTAAAATATACGCGAGTTATTCGGAAAGACCGGGTTTATCCCATTCTGAATAACTGATACGACGATAAGTCGAAGATGAAGACGATGGTCGAAGACCGGAGGTCTTCACGTCGTTTGGGTAATTACTGATGATCTTGATTGGGCTGTACACCCAAGAAGATGGAAACAGTTAGTGATCGTCCAGACGTACTTGGAGATCGATGGATATGCGGGGTACTAGGTGCCTCCGGTTTCGTTCAGACCCAGAACGGACTTGTAAATGGACCGTGTGTCTGACATCGGATTTCATTCTGTGTGACTGATATCGGTTGCATAGGATGGTTTGCCTGTGTGGCATGCTAAGATGCAAATGATCAAGGCTTCTGTCGAAAAGCAAAGTCTTGTGGTTGATGATCAAAGCACGGCCTTTGTGGCGTAGCTTTGTGTAACGTTTACCTCGCGTGTTTCACACCCGGTATGAACCAAAAACGGGAGACGGACCTCAGGGAGGACTTGCGTTTCTTTCTAGTTAGAAGTGGCGTCAGTGGTTTTACACGCCCTGACGAGTTTGACTTATGTGGTTGTTGCTGTTGCGAGGCGCCTCGGTTATATCGGTTTCGGCCGATGCATTCTGGTCGGCTGACGGACCAGACTTACACCCCATAGGGTGGGGAAACGTAGTGTTCAGGCATTTTAATCCACATCGGTGGACCGGCCCTGACGATCCAAAGGCTTGACAGAGTACTTGCCTGAGACACGGACTAGAGCGTCTCGAATCGGTTGAGGACTATCTTTTGCCTCGGTTCATAGAAGGAAATCCAATTTCCAAATACGTGACTTTGCGGTTTTATTTGTAAACCTATATATGGCGACATGATATATGGTACCCATGCCGCCTATGATTGATACTTATGATTTGAAGTTGTTTTATGCACTATGCACTTATTATAGTATCAAATGATTTGTTTTAAACGTATCAAGCATTCTTTGGCTGTTATAAGGGAAAACCCTATCCCCCGGCTTGCGTTGCATTGTGTGATAGGACCTGGGTCTTATAACAGCTTCATCTTTCTTTATTTAGCATTGCGCTGTTTGTTTTATGCACTGGTATTCTTGGGAGGAAACCCGTTCCGTGTTATACGGCGTGGTCCCTTGATTTACCTAATGATTTAAAATAAAGATTAACTGTTTTAGTTCTCACACCAGTCCCATGACTGACCTGGAGTTTATTGTTTTAACCTAAACTCTGGGTGCCCCTATTTTGACACGGGCAGCTAGTAGTTTTGGTTTTGCAGATTTATATTCACAAGATCCTGGTTTACAGCTGGAACGATATCCGGAAAGCTTTGTATCCGCATATCTCTTCTAGTTGTGTATTGTATTATTTTCCGCTGCGATGTATTTAAATCTCTGATATTTCTGTGTAATATTCTTTTATACTCTGTATATTCTTGTAATCTGGTGCATTGTTGTAATATACAGTGAAATGTTCTTCTGTATGCGTTCTGTTGTGGCTTGTTCTCGAACTATCCGACGCTTTCCTTTACGGGGAAGTTACGGGTCTTCACAAGCATCCCACGGTGTCTATTATGTATATTCTTCCTAGTCCTAACATGTACATTTGCTCTGCACCCTCCGTACTAGTATCCCAGCCTTGTTATGTGTTAACCATGAATGTCCCTTACTCAAAGTCGTGTAATGGTCCATGTCAACCTAATATATCACATATATAGGTTACTCAAATCATATGTTTCTTTCCATGTATATAAGTTCAGTCCTTTGCCGTACCTCGTACGGGCTTCCTCATGTCGTATTATCCTTGAAATCGTTTGGACTGTCACCCTTGTTCTAGCTAGGCTCTTCCATATGAATCATCGTTTGAACTACTAGGACTTACGCCACCTAGCACCACTAGGGATTACGCTTACCTATTGCACGCTTCCGTATTTCGGTTTGGGTTAAACCACCTAGGCCACTAGGGCTTACGCTAACCCTCAACCGCGCCCTTTTTCCCACGCATTCATCGTGAATCGTTTTTCTATAACTGTATGCACACGTATCACATCGTGCCATCCGAGTCCTGTCACAGGGCAAACCAAGAAATACAGGACTCGGTCGGGAGCTTTAGATTTATCTGCCGATGCAGATACTAAGGTCTGCTTTTCTACACGTGGCTATGGTCCCACGAGACCCCTCCCTCAACTAGTGAAAGGCAACACAAGAGAAGATCTTGCATGAGAACTACACTCCGGTCAGCCCACATCCTATGACCTACCTCACCCATAATTAGATAGCAAATTATGGTCTGTTGGGTGTCCCCTGCCTTTCCGTACGTACACGCTTGACTTAAGATGGTAGATGATCGACGAACTTGCTACCTCAGGCACCGTATGTATTCGCCGACTCACTGCTATCCACCCCAGTCTTTAGGTCGCTCGCATAGCAACCAAGGCATATTCTTGGTTCTTCTACCGCAGACCTCAACCTCTCGCGAGCCTAGTATAATGACCTGACAGCTCACAGAGGGATCCCAAGAATGCCCTTACGTTCCCCGAAGCCGCTGCTTCGTTACCCAGTTCGTTGGAGCCTTTATCCAAATCAGATAGCCTGCTCCTACACGCATACTCTAACGTATCGGGTTACTGATCTATCTAAGAAATGGTCCAAATTTCCTTGACTAAGAATTATTACTTAGTTTCCCTTAACTAAGGTTTACCACTTAGCCTTATTTCCATAATCCTTGTTAACTATGGTTATCTACCTAATCCTCCGAATTAGGGTTTATCTAATAGGTTAAGTGTCACTTAAGTTCACAACTTAACCCGTCTACAAAACATGGCGAAACTGGCTAAGTATCCAAGCCCAAGACTTAACCCTACAGACCGTGTGTCAAGTTGGTTAAGTATATCAAGCAATCCATGGCTTAACCTCGTCTAATTATCATTTTAGATTGGTTAAGTATATATTAATTTGACCCCATCTGATTACCGAGTCAAATCGGTCAAGCGTATTCGAAACGATTCGTGACTTAGCCTTATCATGTTTTCACGTTAGATTGGTTAAGTATAGGTTAACTTAACCTCATCTAATTAACGAGTTAGATTGGTTAAGTATAGGTCACTTAAACTCATCAAATCATCGTGTTAAATTAGTTAAGTGTTTAACTTAACCCCATTAAATTACCAAGTTAAGTCGGTTAAGTATGGGTTACTTGACCTCATTGAATTATCAAGTTTAAATTGGTTAAGTGTTTAACTTAACCCTATCGAATTACCGTGTTTAGATTAGTTAAGCCTAATCTTAACCCCATCCATTAACTGTATTATACGGTTAAGTGTCATTAAGAAAATTTACTTAACCTTATCACGTTATCGTGTTGGATTGATTAAGTGTTGGTTGACTTAATCCCGTCCACTAGTCGTATAAAAATGGTCAAGTGTCATTAGGAAAATCAAGTTACTTAACCTACCCAAACTTATCATGTTTTGTTAAGTATCATTAGCCTAATCAAATTACTTAACCCATTTGTCCATATCATATTTGGTTAAGCCTCATTAGTCAAATTAACTTAACCCTATTATGTGGCATTAATTTAATTAATGCACCCTCAACCTCTCACATTAGACCTTGCTGTGGTTACTAGTTAAGCCGGGCGGGTCCGGGTAGATTTACACCACAACCTAGTCTAACCTCGGGTCTTAAGCGCGACATGACCAACTTCTCACATTGGGTCCTATTGTTTGCAACTACTAGTTAGGCCGGTCGGTTCCGGGTAGTTTTACGTTGCAAACTCAACCCAACCTCGAGTTGGCCACACTCATATTATCTAAGTTCATCATGTTTCCAAAACATGTTACAAGTTTTTCGAGCATTTGGGTAGACCTAACTTAATAGGTAAATTCCCAAAGGGTAGACCTAACTTAATAGGTAAATTCCCAAGCTCATGTTTTTATGCATACTTACATGTCATCTTCCATGTTATCTTTCAAGTCATATTTTCAAGTATAAACACATGTCATATTCAAGTTAAGATTTTGCGACATGTTCATGTTTATCTAACTACCCAAAATCGTGTTTTCCCAATGCAAGCAAAGCGAGTCAACATAGTAAGGATGCTATGCCACATATTGGTCTCAAAACATGCATGATGCCAAAAAGGGCTTGGCTTCCACATGCATAACATCATAAAGAAATTGACCATAAACATGCATAGTGTCATAAGGTAATTTGGCCACAAACATGCATATTATCACGAAAAGGGTTTGGCCATAAACATGCATAATCTCATAAAATACTTGGCCACAAACTTGCATGATAGCATAAAAGGGTTTGGGTTCATAAACATGCATAAGCCCCAAAATCTAGTCTTAGCCAATGTTCCACAAGTAAAATGGTTCCTAAAGGTTCATGCTAGCATTTCATGCATAAAGATCCAAACTTGCAAGTTAAACTAGGTTATGCATAGCATGAGAGGCATAATTAAGTCACTCACATGGCCTAAGATCATAAACATGAACACAAGAGGCAAGGTAAGGTTCATATAGGTTCGCATAATCATGTTTAGCCTCATTTTATCCCATGTCAACATTAAAATACCGTTTTGACCCAAAAGTAGCTAGAACTTACATAGCATGGCAAGAGGACTAGGAGCATGAATCGTTTTGGCGAAGAAAGGTGGCTCCTTTGATGAAGATCCGCCATGAAACTCGCATAGAAACATTGATTTGGCCTTGATTTGGTGTAGCAAGCTTGCACCTTTTGATTTTAACTTGATTTGAATGCATAGGCTCTAGGGATTTGAGATGGAGGCCATGGCCAAGATTGATTTTGGCAGCACTTAGTTGCTAGGTTTGATTTTTAGGGATTTAGGCTAGGTTTAGGGTCCTTTTATAGAGATTAGGATAGTTTTAGGCCCTTAGATTAACCCTAGGATAGATTAGGACCATCAGATCTCGGAAGCTTCCAGACCCAGCCCAAGCACAAGACTAGGTGAGACAAACAGGTGCGCCAGGTTATTTGCCCCGACCACCCCCTGTCGACAGGCAAGTCGACAGGGCTGTCGACTTGGTCTGGGCCCAAGTCGACAGGCCTGTCGACAGCCCTGTCGACATGGCCTAGGCGGGGAAACTCCCCGCCTAGCCCCAGATTTGATTTCCAAAACTGTTTTCCGAAATTCAAATTCCCAGAAATCTTCTTTGGGCCTTTAACGGGTCATACGGACTCCGATTCTCGAAAACTCGGACTCTATTTCGCGTATTTTTTCGAGACGAACGCAATGGCATAGCCCGTTTTACTTGATTCAAAATTTAAAATTAAATTCTGCTTTGATTCTCGTTTTAACATGTTATTAAAATACGGGTTGTTACAACTAAGGTGCAAACTATCAACAAGATCAGATGAGATAAAGCTATGCGATGCACCAGAATCAAACAAGGTACGAACTGGAAAATCAGAAATATATACAAGGCTCTCAACAGAAATACTACCTCGATCGGGAACTGGAGCGGTATTGAGAGCATGAACTTGCCCTCCTGAAGGTCCAGCACGCTGAGTCTGAACCTGGCCTTGCCCTTGCTTCTTCGGGCAATCCTTACTGAAATGTCCAGTCTTACCGCAGAAAAAGCATTCACCATTCTTCCTTTTCCTCTTCTTACAATCCTTAATAAGATGCCCAACTGAACCGCAATAATGGCACTTCTCCTTGTTGTTCTTGCCCTTGTTGTTGTTCCCCTTGTTGCCTTGACTATTGTTCTTGTTCTGATTGCCTTGACTGCTTTGACCACTTGGATTACCCTGATTTCCTTTTCCCTGGGAATCAGTTTTCTTGGCTTGAGTATCATTCATCTTGGTCTCTTTCTTGACATCTCCCTGAAGTAAAGCCATATCAACCAAACTCTCAAACGTGGCCCCATGGGGAATATGTGACATAGCAAATCCCTGCAACGGCTCATTCAATCCTCTAGCAAAACGAAGAGCCTTCTTCTGAGGAGTATTCACCATATCCAAGCCAAAACGAGCTAACTGATTGAACATGTTCACATATTCTTTGACAGACATATCTCCTTGTTTCAAAGTTATGAACCTCTCCATTTGCAGATTCTCCTCAGCAGAAGATAGAAACTTAAGCACGAACCTTGCCCTGAAATCGGCCCAAGTCTCAACAGGCCTAGTACCATTGGTGACTTCCCACCAATAAGCGGCTTCATCCTTCATAAGCCAAACCGCCAACAAGATCTTCCTCTGATCGTCTAACCCAAAGATAGTAAATAAATCCTCGGTCTCTTTCAACCAATTTCTGGCCTCTACAAAAGTCTCAGTGCCTTGAAAATTCTTGCCACCCATTGCTTTGAAAT
Organism: Allium sativum; assembly: GCA_030737875.1. Taxonomy (NCBI): domain Eukaryota; kingdom Viridiplantae; phylum Streptophyta; class Magnoliopsida; order Asparagales; family Amaryllidaceae; genus Allium; species Allium sativum. Next base: position 397,322,886 of record CM060910.1, read on the forward strand.
CTTTGCAAGTCTTTGCGAAGTCAGCTTGAGGATGCTGAGGGGGAGGAGGAAGAGGAACCTCAGCGATAGGAGGAGGAGGAACATTAACTACTGGAGGAGGAGGAACATTAACTACCGGAGGAGGAGGAACATCTGCGGGGCCGGCTTTGGTCGCCCTAGCCTCCAAAAGTCTCCTATACCAAACAGGTACGTGCACTCCCTCCGGAATAGCAAAGTTATCGGCCATACTGAAAACGAAGAAAAAGACAGATTCAGAATGGAGAAAAACGAAGGAATTTTGCTAATGGCTTTTTGGGGAATAGCCTTTAAAATAAACTAGACTTTTCTTTGGAAAATACTTTATACTTGGTTTTGAAAATAGTTTTCCAAAAGTTTTCTAAAAACCTTTTTGTTCCTTCTCGTAAACCATATGCTCTGATACCAAATGTAACACCCCACCTCCGCCAGGGTGTCTCTTGCAAGCACTCTGACTTTGGAGGGGCGTTTGAATTAGGTAAACATGCATAATGATATATCAAGGCAGAACAAGAACATATGTATATATGTAAACAGAGTAAATAACATAGATAAAACAGCGGAAGATTTCATACTATTTCAAAACAAGTCTGGTACAACATAGCTTTCCAAATAAACAAGTCTAGATAAAAACAACATCAACTGAAAAACTGAAATACATAAGTACTATCCCCAAAATAAGTGATAACCATAGCTAGCTTCATGTCAAGACCGTACATGAGCTAAAATCCCTCAAGCAAGCGATCAGAAATCCAGCTAAGCACCAATATTCCCTCCCTGAGAACCTGGGGGGGGGGACGGAAGAAAAGAGGCGAAAGAAAACAGGTCAGTCAAAAAGACTGAGTAAGCCCTACTACAATCAATGTAAACTAATAAAGTTAACTGGCATGATGATTAACTAACAAGGTAGATAAAGGTGTCATCGCATAATCAGGATTAAGGTTTTGCACCATAGGTGTACTAGCAAACTAACATGACTTGAATAAACCAGTATTGATCCCTTGGCCCAAGCTTTGGCCCAATAACATGAAATGACCCTAATACAAGGTCCAACCAAACGGTCTAGTCGATCGGCTCCCTAAGCCTAACTCGTCACGTGTTGGTGTCAATACGGCCCAAACATAATTGTAGTCGAACTGTGCCGGGTCCACCCTTCGGGTGTATCAAGCCCTAGGGTGCCAACCCCTGGACACCATAAACATGAGTGCACAGTCTCGATCTACTGGTACCCATGGGTGACTTCTCCAAATACGGACTACGTGCACGACCATAGTCCGTCCGGAACTACATCGGCGTACCACCCGGCCGTCGTTTATTTGGTCGCTTACCTCTAGCCCAGTAATCGTGCCCCCTCCCTAGCCTAGTCCCTAGGGCTTTAATGATACAAACAAGGATTACTGCTGGAGTGGGCCCCCATTGCTAGGATTTTTCCTAGTGGGTTAAGTACGGTTTAACCCTCTTGATAATCATGGATTAACTTGGTTAAGTGTAACGATGAGTTCACGACTTAACCCTGACTAATCTACCAAGCCCAAATTGGTTAAGTATTAAGTGGACCATGACTTAACCCTAATCACGAGGCATTAGTTAATTTACTGCGCCATAACCTCTCACATTAGACCTTGTTGTGGTTACGAGTTAAGCCGGTCGGTTCCGGGTAGCTTTACACCACAACTTGGTCTAACCTCGGGTTCAAGGTACAACATGGCCAACTTCTCACATTGAGTCCTATTGTTTGTAGCAACTAGTTAAGCCGGTCGGTTCCGGGTAGGTTTACGCTACAAACTCAACCCAACCTCGAGTTGGTCACACTTATCTTTTCTAAGTGTCATGTCCATCATGTTCCAAAACATGTTACAAGTTTTCAAGCATTTGGGTAGACCTAACTTAATAGGTAAATTCCCAATGGGTAGACCTAACTTAATAGGTAAATTCCCAAGCTTATGTTTTTATGTCTTTTAAGTTTACCCAACCCCAAATGCAATCCCATCGCTTACATATCGCAATAGCGCATAAAGGATAGAAAGAGGGAACTTGGCATAATCATGACATAAAGGTGTTGAAGCCACAAGTTTAACATGGTGGCATATGAAATGTTCATGTGTTCATACACTTGCATATTACATTTTTAGGCCCCAAAAGCATGCATAAAACCAAACTTGGCATATTGGTGATACATGGTACTAAATGACATGTAGAAATGGCCATAAGTTCGCATTTAGCCTCACACGCAAGTTATCATAAGAGATATGATAACTTATATGTTGCCAAAATGCAACCTTTAGCATAAAGCTTGAAGCTTTATGTTCACATACTTAAGATAAGCTTGCATAACATGATAACATGAACAAAATGATCATCCCAAACTTGCATAACATACTTGCATATCATAACATGGCATACTTGCATAGCATAACATGGTAAACTTGCATAACATGACATGATGAACTTGCATATCATAACATGGCAAACTTGCATAACATAACATGGTAAACTTTCATATCATAACATGACATACTTGCATAACATAACATAATAGACTTGCATAATACATCATAGTAAACTTGCATATCATGGCAAACTTGCATATCATACATTTAACTTTAGAGTTTAAGTATGAAAGTAGAATAGGGCTTACAATGCTTATGAGGACTCAAATGAGTATAGCAAATATAAGAAAGCCCTTATGCAATCAATTAAACCCCAAAATGCAAGCAAAACCCTTAAGCCAAAGTGATCAAAACCCTTGCTTTATGATGCAAATATAGAAACTTGACTTGAATGCAAGCTAATGATGCTCATACAAGCTTGAAAACACTTGTATGCATGGAAAATCTCATAAAAAAATTATTTAGGAATTTATGAAGAGAGTGGAGGCCATGAGAGGAATGATTTTGCCATAGTTTAGTTGTATGAATGAATAATGATGATTTAGGGTTAGGTTGAGGCCTTATTTATAGATTAGGCAAGTGTTTTAGGCCATAGGATTAAACCCTAGTTGCAATCTCAGCCCTTAAAACCGAATCTGGCCCTCAAGCTCAACACAATCTCAAAATGGTGCACCAGGCTAAACAGCCCGGCTGGACCAAGTCGACAGCCAAGTCGACAGGGCTGTCGACTTGGGTCCAACCAAGTCGACTCCCAAGTCGACAGGCCTGTCGACTTGGGTGTTCTGGCGGGGTTTTTCCCGCCTGGCCCAAACTGGCCCAAATTTTCAAATTCAAACTTGAATTTGAAATCTGTTTTTACTTTGAAATTTTCTGAAAACTTCGTTGGGCCTTAATCGGGTCATACAGACTCCGATTTTCGAAAACTCGGACTCTATTTCGCGTATTTTTCCGAGACGAACGCAATGGCATAGCCCGTTTCCCTTGATTCAGATTTTAGAATTAAATTCTGCCTCGATTTACGTTATAACAGGTTACTGAAAATACAGGTTGTTACAATAAGCATTAAAATAAATAATTAACGCTTACAACAGTCCGTCAACCAATCGATCGATATAGTGCTAAGCAATTGGGATTAATGTATGTCAAATATCATCCCAATACCCGTGTGGAGTTTCAATCAATCAAACACAGATTTTATTTGTGTAGTTGGACGATGTGTAAAATTTTATCGTCCCAATCAATGTCAGACAAATGTGTGTAAATAAACAAATCGTCCGATTTGTAAATGAATATTCAATTCTTTTCAGGAGAATTTCATGTCGTTCATTTATACGTAAAAAATTATATTTTTAAAGTTAAAATATTTATTTCAACACTTTGCTATTTTTAACAGTTCATACATTCAATAAAAAATGTTATTTGTAACTAACACATTTTATTTTAGAAAATTTCGGCGTTATAACGGCGTGATATTGAAATCGGGTAATGTCTAGCATTACCCCTCTCCTGATATTGGCTCGTGCCATGCACATATCAATTCTAATCAATTCATTTCACCCAAACAACCAAACTCAAACAAGTAATCCAATCAAACTCACAACCCAACAAACAAGTCGTCCATGGTCTGTGGACGACGAGGAACAGTTCATATATGTCGTTAGAAAATAAATAACTGTATAAAGAAAATTATAGTGAGGAGTTCTCACCTTGGGTTTCCACTCCGTAATTCTTTATTTTTGAACGGTCTGGATTCCGTTAAGCTTTCAGTCAGTTCCATCGCACTCTTTTTCTCGCTGTTCATAGTAAAAATCACATTTTTATTATGATGTTTATATTATAAAAATTACATTTTTATCTTAACGCTCTATATATAAAAATCGCATTTTTATATCAACTCCATACAGATAAAAATCACATTTTTATATCGTTATTTCATATATATATATATATATAAATTCATATTTTTATTTCAAAACCATATGTATAAAAATCGTATTTTTATTTAAAAATCATTCATATAAAAATCATATTATTCTATAATCAAAAATCATCTTTTTCCACAATGAAAAATCATATTTTTCCTACCCTGATAAAATCATATTTTTCACCCATGAAAAATCATACTTTTTCTACTATGAAAAATCATATTTTTCAACCATGAAAAATCATATTTTTCTACTATGGAAAATCATATTTTTTTTCATATTATTAAAATTCATGTCTTTATTTATTCATAGAAACCTGATTTTTTTTAAAACAAGGTATTATATTTAAAACTGAAATTAAAAAAAATATTGTAAAAACTCACCTTTACCTTGAAAAAAAATCGGACATATACGCTGGAGGGGGTTTCACGTCGGGTCAGTGGCCAGAGGGGGGGGCCTTGTGGCGCGGTGGCAGTCAAGGGGGAGGCAGATGGTCGGCGGCAGGCAGTGCGGGTCACGGCGTCGGCGGATTTAGCTAGGGCTCGGGGATTTTGGCGTTGGATTGAAGAGGAGAGAAAAGGAGGGGGTGGCGCCAGCGTGAGGGTGGGGGCTCCAGCGACAGGGTGGTGACCTCGGAAGGGCGCGATGGGGTGGAGGTGGCGGGGGTAGCGGATCGTCGATCTGCGAGAGGTTTTTTTATTTCTTTTTTATCAATTAAGAGTTGACCGAAGGAAAGAGGGGTAAGGGAGAATATAAGAGAATATATAATTTTATATTTATTTTTCTCTCCAAAAATTGAGATTTCATCCGGACTCCAAACGAGACCCAACGACTGTCACCCCTAGTTAGTTACCCCCATTCTGAACACAATATGATATGTATCGTAAGCCAGTTCGGCTGTTTCGATCAGTTTTCATTTAAATTACAATATAAATCAATATATATTTAATTTAAACATACATTTCAATTTATTGGGGCCACATACGGACTCCAAAAATTCCAGAAAAGTAAATCTGGCTAGGTTTTGACGATACGGTCCTAACAAAATTAATTTCGTCGAATATGGAGACCGTTTGAAAAGCGGTCATTTTCCAGTCGATTAAATTCAAACTGAAATTACCAAACAAGTTTAAATTCGCCACGCTCACATATTGATTCCAAAAATTATGAAAATTGGAACCAAGCAATAATTTGACATTCCGGATCCAACAAAAGTGGTCTCGTCGAAAACGGAGGTCGTTTGCAAAATTTCCATTTTTAAGGGCTATATTTTCATAGCGACTATTCTGAATTTTCAACTGGACATAACTTTTATTCCCGCTATGAAATTTTGATTTTTCAGATTCTTTGGAAAGATATTTTCAAATAGATTCTAATATTTTTGGTTTCGCTAAAATCCGGTTTATTTTGAATCCTGAACATTCATTTGAAATTTGAAATCGAAATTTCAAACTACAACACCATTTTCAATTCCTTTTATAATTAAAATAATAATTTATATTCCAACTTCGATCTAAATAAATATATACGTTCTAATTCTATTCAAAATAAATTTCTAGTCGTTATTATTTAAAATAATTAATTTTAAATATTCAAAATTCATTAAAATTGCCAAAATAAAATTTTTAAATTGGTTCTGATTTTCCGGTTTGTTACACGAGACATGTTTTGCAATTCCAAAATAGTTGTTTGCCAAGTTTGAAAGGAATTTGAAACCAGGGGACCTCGACCCATTACTTACCTGGAAAAGGTTGAAGAATTACTAGACAACTTGGAACGCTATAGCATAACTCACATCCCGAGAACAAAAAATCAGAAAGCGGACAGCCTAGATAAGTTGGCAAGCTCTGATAACCTCGAGGAGACGGAGATGGTTCCGATAGAAGTACTGAAATCACCAAGCTTCAATCAAATAGAAATCGGTCCAGAGTTGGAAACTGAACCGGAAAGATAGTCATGGATGACACCAATTAAGAACATCCTTAAAGATGGAACGCTCCCAGCAAAAAAGAGCGAGAGACGAGCTGTAATCCGTAAAGCTGAATGGTATGTCTTGCAGGGTGAAACCCATTATCTCCAAGGGTTTTCCATGCCTTTGCATCGGTGTATAACACATGACGACATCAAACGTGTGCCCGTAGAAGTACACGAAGGTGAATGTGGAGACCACACCGAAGGTCAGACAATGGCAAAGAAGATTTTACGGAATGGCTACTTCTGGCCTACCATAAATAAAGACGCAGCCGATTATTCACGATGATGTGACAAATGCCAGAAACTTGCAAAAGTTCCCAGGGCGCCTCCAAGTCAACTAAAATCTATGGTGAGCCCATGACCGTTCGCTACGTGGGGAATAGACATCACTGGGAGCCTGCCAATCTCCAAAGGAGGAGCTAAATATGCAATCGTGGCCGTATATTATTTCACAAAATGGGCGTAAGCCGAACCCCTAACTACGATCACAACAAAGCAGGTGATAAACTTTGTGGTCAGGAATATCATCTGCCAATTTGGGATACCAAAGACCGTTATAACCGACAATGGGACCCAATTCGACGGTACAGAATTCAGAAATTTCTGCCAAAAGTACAAGATTGATAAGAGATATACTGGCTCACCCACAATCAAACGGATAAGTTGAAGCAATAAACAAAGTCATTAAGTCCATCCTTAAAAAGAGATTGGAACGAGAAATGCCATGTGGGTTGACGAATTACCACTAGCTTTGTGGGCCTATCGGATGACCATCAAGACAGCAACGGGTCACACTCCTTTTTCACTCTCCTTTGGATTAGAAGCAGTAATTCCAGTGGAGCTTAAAGTCCCCTCTTATAGGGTAACGTATTATGACTCGATGACAAACAAAGCACTCCTCCTTGAATCCCTTGACATGGCTGAAGAGAAGAGAGACAAAGCGGACTTGCGTGCCTCAAGGAACAGGCGTCAAGTGGCACACTATTATGACAAAAAAGTTCATCCTCAGACCTTTGATCCTGGAAACTTAGTACTGAAGCGAGTCTTTCCTCTTCCGGTTCATCTAGGTCCAAAGTGGGAAGGACCGTATACCATCCAACGAAACTTGATACAGGAGCTTTCAAGCTAACGACCATGGATGGTGAAGAAATTCCTAGAGCTTGGAACGCCCGACATTTACGGCGATACTTGACTTGAATTTGCATTGTTCCATTTTTGTTTTATAAGCCATGTAAAAAGGCACGACTTGCCTAGAAAAGTCTGGTTAATATAAAGCAAAAGGTTATAAAGTGGACGTAGGTCACGACTTGGCCGAACCACTATAAAAACATTGTGTGTGATTCACTTTTCTTGCACAAATCTTTCTATATGCTCTGTGATATGGATATAAAAAACTAATTTGAATTGAAATCAGAACAAGCGAGATAGTCGTTTGTGTAACAAAAAAAAGAGGATAGGAAGACGATGTCCCAAACTCTAACTCTCATGATCCAAGACAGAGTAAAAATACAGGAAGACGACATTCCTAAGGCATGACGGTGCACCACGACAAAAGACTGCCTTGAATCCACTCTAACCTGATTATTCGATAGGAGAGTATAAAGGTACTAGGAATTGGTACCGCTGAAAAAGAATATTAACCCTGCCAGAAAGCTGGGGGCAACTAAGTGTTGAACCTAATCAATCTTAAACAAGCCCTGGCCAGGCATCACCTTCAAGATTGATTGGGGGCATATATACATACATCACATCTTATCATTAATTACTTTGTATAGCAGAGATGTTAGCACCGTGCACTTAATCCGTTTATGACGTGACTTATTATTTACTGCTTGTACTACACTCAAACAAAATAAATGACAAACTTACAAACACTTGACATTGCAAGGAAACAAACTACTTTATTTATGTGAGTGCATGTTTATACAAAAGGACTAAAATAAAGAAAGGCGAGGATCGCACTCGCTACAACACTGCAGGCCAGGAGAAAATCAAAATAAAAGATAAAGCCGCCCTTTATTTGGACTTTGGAGTAGACTTCGCTTTCTTAGAAGCCTTGAGTTTTTCCTTCTCCTCTTTATCAGCCTCGGTCAAAATACGCTTTGGCTTCTTCTTCCCTGGGACTGGAGCGCTAGGATCAATAGAAGATTTTTAAGCAAGCTCTTCGGTAATTGACCAGGTTGAAAGTTTGACAGCTAACCTTGACCCAGGAGGGATTATCACTAGAGGCTTGAGCTTCTCGGGATCTTCCTTCTCAACTTTGGCTTTTAAAAGCATATCCTGCTTGGCTTTCATGTCGGCCAAAGTTATATCGTCAGCATTCCCCGAATCTCTAGTCACAACAACGTCATCGTCTTCCTCATGACCATCATTGTTGCCATCATCTTTTGAAGCGTCTATTATATCCCTGTCCTTGGGAATCTCAGTGCTAGATGGCATGGAAGCTTTCTCAGCAACCTCCTCCTTGTCCTCGGCCCTCTCTATAGACTTTGAGCCAGTAGCCTCATCATGTTTCTCCCGGGCCTCTTCTGCAGACTTCGCATCGGTGATTTCTTCTTGTCGCTCATCGGCCTTTTCAACGGGTTTTGCACCTATAAAATGAGAGGCAACAATTATTAATTCAGGAGAAAACTCGTACCCTTCAATTGTTTATCCAATGATATGACGAAAAGTTGAGATAGCTTTGACAAACTGAGGAGAAAAGGTGGAGATACCTTCGGGTGATTTCTTGATTTGAGTAACAGGAGTCTCTGAGGTTGTTTCTATAATAGGAGACAAGAAAGCGCCTTGGGAATTCTTGGATTCTCTGGATCATATCCTTCCATCTCGGTAGCCACGGGGGTAGAAGAAGAGGAACCGACTTCGACGATTTCTTTCCCTTTGGCCTGACGCCTCTCATTCTCCATAACTGCAACAATAAGCTTGCGCCTTTCGGCCAAGCGTGTTACTTCCTTACCCCTAAGATACTTCTCCATTAGCATGTCCTCGTCAACCGAATATGCCTTGAGCTTCTGCTTTTCCCATTCGACTACCTGATCCCATACATATACCAGAGTGGTAGGATAATCCTTAAGCCATACAATGTTTCGATGACGGATCACTTGGGCAAAGAATCCCATCATGGTTTCAGCACTCTCATCCAACTCTTTTTGCGCTTCCGTAAGCTTATCATTGATATTCTCGACCTGTTGTAAAGCTGCATTTGCATTTCCCTCAGCAAGAGTTGCCCGCGTCTCAGCTTCCATCAATTTGGTTTCTAAATCTGCATTCTTCCTTGCTAACTCTGCTTTCTCCTTCTCAAGGCGAGTGCAAGCCAGCTTGGCTGCAGTGCTCTCAGACTTAGCATCCTCAGCTTGCTTTTTTAAGTCTATGCGCTCCTGGCTATGAGAATCAAGCTCGGCGTGATGACGCTTTTGTATTTCTTCAAATTGCTGCTTATATGTGTTCGCGTCATGTTGTACAAGAGAAAGTTGGGTCTGGGCGTCCTCGAGATCTTTCTCAGAATTCTCAATAGCTTTTGCATCATAATCGACATCATCCTTCATGGTCTTCATATCGGCCAGCAAGTCCTTAATGATCCTGGACAAGGTCCGCGTATACCTGTGAGAACCCAAACCCCCGAGCCACGGAAGCAAGGATAATCATTGGAATATAACACATTAATCACATCAGCACATTACAGATAATAGCATAGCACATGAAATAATAGAATAATATACATCATCATAACAATGGAATCATAAATGTCATCATCATCTGAGTTACATAGATACAGGATACTACTTAGTACATAAAAGGATGTATCAGGTAGATAATAAGTCTACTACATCATCAAATACAACATACATAAGTTGATGTCTAAATGTCCAAAATATGTGATAAAAGATAGTCTTCGTCTTCAGCAAAAGAGCACCCCCTGCTATGGTGCATATCCAAAATAAATCCAGCTAACTGATTACTTGGCTGCCCATGTAAAAATAAGGGGCACCCGAGTTTGAAAGTGAAAACAAACTACGAGCCAGTCATGAGACTGGTATGAGAAATCTTACTTAACTTATTTAACAATAAGGTTAATCACAGGACCACGCCACTAACGCGAAATGGGTTAACTCCATTGGATTGTCTGTGCATAAAATAAGTAAATCATTCAAACAACACAATGTTTTTTAGAAAAATGAAGCCATTATAAGACTCAGGTCCCATCACACAATGCAACGCAAGTCGGAGGATAGAGTTTTACCTTATAATGGCCAAGTATGTTTGATACGTATAAAACAAAATCATTTAATATTATTACTAGTGTCTAGTCAGTTCAAAACACTTTCAATGTAAATGTATCAATCCTAGATGGCATAGTACCCCATCCTATTATGTCGCCATATATGTTTACAATCAAATCTGTAATGTCGTATTGGAAAATGGACTTCCATCATGAGTCAAGGCTAGGGATGGCTCCTCCCGATTCGAGACACGTACTCAAGAAAATGCCTCAGGATACCCCGCAGTGGACCCTTGGTTCCTACAGGGCCAGTCCACATATACTTTAGTGGATTGGTTATTCCTGAACACACGTTTCCCGATCCTATCGGACCTATCACTTGGCCAGTAGCGACCAATATCCAAGGCTCCTCGCAATCCATCATCCACATAAGTAAAAATGTTCAGGCTCCATACCATGACACCACTTCTAGCTAGAAAGAAACGTCGTGCATTCCCTGCGTCCCTAATCCCATTTCTAAATCAAACCGGGGTGTGAGGCTCGCGAATTAACGCTATACACAAAGCTATGCTAATTAAAGCTATGCTTTGATCATCAACCACAAGACTATGCTTTTCAACAAAGCCTTGATCATTTGCATCTCAGCATGCCACACTGACAATTCACGCCATGCGAATGATGTCTATCAATATATAACCACTAAGCTCGTACGTCTCAGAGAAGGGTGTTAAGCAAGAGAATAAATTCTCTGCCACCAAACAGATATATATTTAATAGAGATCAATCAACATAGAACGGAATCCAATGCCAGACACACATCCATTTACAAATCTGCTTTGGGTCTGACGAAACCTGAGGCACCTTATTTCTCGTTCCACGTGTCCAATGCGGAAGAGAGGTTCTCGCATATCCGGACAATCAACAAATACGTCCGAACCACTACCACTATAACCTCATCAAGGGAGCTACCCATATCGAAGGCATCAGTAGTAATCCATTCGATGCGAAGATTACAGGTCTTGCACCGTCTTCATTTCCTTTGACTTTTAATCGTCGTTCAATTATTTGAAATGAGATTTAACTCGGCCTTTTCAAATAAGTTTTGAATATATATATAATTCAAACCATTTCTTTTCTTGGTCGAATTCAATTCAATTTTATAGATTAATGTCAAATGAATCTAACTGTCTATCGAATTCTTGTTTTGATCTGGAGGAGGAAGCTTCCTCTGGTTTTAAGGTTGCGAAAGGAGGAGTGAAACTACCCAGATATTTATAGTAATTAATACGTGGTGGCCACGTTACCAAGAGCAATAGGTTTTCAGAAGTAGGGTGCTATTGCGTGGAGATTCTCGAAACAAACTGTGGTCTGCACGGTTTTGACATTGTTTGGGGCACAAGAAATGAAAACAAATTTGGGGCGCAAGGCTTCGATAGTGCCTGGCGAAAGGCATGGTATAAATTTATGTTGTAACCGGTACATTAAAAATAGTTCCCGGCAGCACATACTAATCTGTCCATATTTTATTATATATATTACCCTTAGTTCTAAGCATATACTACCACTACCACACATAACGTAAAAAGGGAATTTGGCAATTTCATATATATAGTTTAAGTTTATAAAAATCCTGTTATAGTATGGTTGTTTTATTAACCGCTAACCGTTAAAATACACCTTGCCATACCCGACCCCGAAACACAATGGAAATAAATATACCGTTATGTTTTTATGTTTCGGTCCCAATAAAACTAATTTCGTCGAAAACAGACTCCGTTTGCACAACGACGTTAGTTTAATTTATCGGTAACCTTTTAAATATCGCCTACCGATAAAACAACTCTGATTGGCCCCAAACTGGAAATCTAGCAATAATTAATTGTACGCATTCCAATAAAATTTGTTTCGTCGAAAATAGAGGTCGTCCGAAAAGAATACATTTTTAATGCCTATAAAATATCAATTAAAATATAATTAAATCCAAACAATTCTATTTAAATAAAAATAAATTATTATTAACATATATTTTGAAATGAAATGTTATATAACTTCAATATAAACCAATACATATACTGTAAACTCCATATTAATAAATTTCCGGGTTAAACGATATTCAAATCGTATATAAAATCCTTAATATTTTATAAAATAAACGTTATCGATTATTAATGAATTCCACAACGACTATTTGGAAATTTGAATTGGACATAACTAACAATCTATAGTATGAAATCTCCATTTTTCTCTTCCGTTACAAAAATAAAATCAAATAGATTCAAACGTTTCTTGTTTCACAGAATTCCGACTTATATTGGATCCGGTATATTCAATTAAAGTTCAAATCGAAAATTACGAACTACCACGGCGTTTCAAGCTCGTTTTAATTATAATATAAATATATATATTCGAACTCCATTTTAATAAATAAATTTGATATAAAATCCATTATATTTCCAATATAATATGTAAAATAAATTTAAATATTTCGATTCAAATGGCAGAAAAATCTGGGATGTTACAATTCCATTGCGTGGATCAAAAATTATTGAGGAGGGAAGATCAGAGTGTTTTCCGCGTCGAATAGGTTGAAGGCGGCGGTTTTTTTTACCGGAGCGAATTAATTAGGTTTATGGAGAATTTTCATTGGCCCATTTTATTTATATTTAATTTATTTTATTCTTTTAATTCCAAAAATACCCATTAATCCATACGAACTCCAAATCAAACCCAACGACTGTCACCCCTAGCTAAATACCCTTATTCCGGACATAATAGAATATGTTCTGTAAGCCAATTCGACTGTTTCAGTCAATTTTTCTCTAAATTAAAATATATAATGTTCAATATTGAATTTGAACGTACATTTTAATTTACCAGGGCCACATACTGATTCCAAAAATTCCCGGAAAATAAATCTAGCTATGCTTTGATGACACGGCCCTAACAAAACTAATTTCATCGAATTTGGAGACCGTTTGAAAAATGGTCTTTTTACCGGTAGATCCAATTCAATAGAAATTACCAAACGCGTTTTATTTTACCATGCTCACATATTAATTCCAAAAATTATGGAATTTTAAACCTAGCAATAATTTGATATTCTGGATCCAACAAAAGTGGTTACGTTGAAAACGAAGGTCGTTTGCAAAATGGCTATTTTTAAGGGCTATATTCTAATTTAAAAACTGAATTTTTAAATTCTGACACAATTTCTGACAAAATTACCTTAAAAATAATTTTTAAATTGGTTCTGAACTTCCGGGTTGTTACAATACCTCTTCATCTCCTTGTATCGAGTATCTACTTCATCAATTTTGGCCTTAGCTACGGTTGCCCAGTCGGAATCCAATAGCTTGAGAGATGGAAGGAAATGCATGTTTTCAAAATGATGGTCAGGAAACTGTTTCTTCAAAAGTTCTAGTTTAGCCTTGTTTTCATCATCGAGTATAACCGGCCTCGTGGTGGTAATGTCAATATTGCAACACCTCGATGGCACAATGGATGTGCCCTTCTTTGCTTCTTTCCATGGCTCCTGCTGTTTTCCTTTTGGATCAGGCTCTTTCTTCGAAGATGGCACAACGGTTATGATTCACGATCCCGCCGAACTCGGAGCGGTTATGTATCCACTCTCCCATGTTCACCCACGAACAGAATGCGCTGGCATCATCTCAAAGCCTCCGATCCCGACTCTAAAGGGATGGGCTCCACGTGTATCTGAGCCGAAGGCCTTCAAGAGGGATTTTCTGCTTATAAATACACCACCAAATATCATTTTAAAGGATCTTTTGGAAAAATCTTGGCTCAAGCTTCCTTTACAACCGATCACCATTGCTTCATCTGGATTATCATCAACATTTGGGGCACTTTACAGCTAAGATTGAGTGAATTTACCAATCGTAAAAGTGAGATTGAGTGATAATTATCATTGTATTTGTACTTGCCTCATCCATCAACAAAGTAAAAAGTGGACGTAGGCTCTTTAACGCCGAACCACTATAAATCGTGTGTTCTCATAGCTTTTCTTTCTATTTTACTTGGAATTATCTCTTGCTTGGGTGTTAGAACCAATTTCTGGTCTAAAATTTTCAGACCCTTTTTATAATTATTTTTTGGGTTTTTGTCAATTAATGCTTTGGGTCCAATTATGTTGGATTGGTGAAATTGAATCCGTTTATAGCCTTAGAGTTAATTGATGTCCATTAAATATAATGATCACTTTTTGGTTGAATATACTTATATATGAGTTATATGTTGTCCTTGATGGAGTTTTGTTTTATTTCTTGGTGTTGTACCTTTGTGCTTAGCTTGATTCTTAGCACCCTTTTAGCGGAAATAAATTCTTCCTTGTGATTATTTGTGTTGTTCTTGGGATCTCATAGGTTGTTTTAGCCTTATTTATCTTATAGTTTAATCGTTGTCTTAGGCTTATATAATTCCTTTTCTGTAAAAATGAATTCTTGTCTATATGACTTTACACTCGTTTGTCTTATTATTGCAAATATGTTTAAGCTAGACTGATCTGTGTATATAATACTCAGATCAGACCGAGTTGTTCCAGGTTGTGGCTTTATGTTGATTCGTGGTTAGTTGATTCATCTTGGACTATTTTTTTGGAGTTATTCCCTTAGATGTCTGGTGTATTCATGTCATCCATATATTTATTCTATTAGAACATGTTGTATTTATGGATAGTTCATGTGAAAACATAGGAGTTGTAGTACATTTATCTGTTGTATTTTGTGTTGTACTTAGATATATTTTGTTCCACGATCTGCTACCTGTAGTGTCTTGTAGTTTGTTCCGAATACGATCCATAGCCATCATAGTTTTATATTAGATGAATTGAATACGTTGATCTACTTGAGGTAAGAAAAGAAAATTTTATACAACCAATCGACGTATTCGATACTTGTCTAATACAAGATTACGGATGGTCGCTCCTAACCAGCCCTATTCTCCGCTCTAATAAACAGCATTACTCGTTAATGCTCTTTATTATGGTCGATCTCGGGGTGGGGCTCTACAATTTCGTTTGGAAATTGATTAGAATTAGGATTGTAGATCCAAATAATTATACCGAATATGTCAATGTGGATGAATAATTTTTTCTAACCCGCGATATTAGCTAGGTTTGAATTCAAATATAAAACGGTATTGTAAAGCGAGAGATTCGGTTTGAAACATAATCTAATTCGTAGGATTTTAAGATTTTTAAGAAGAATATTGTTTAACACCCGCTTTAGCAACATTAACCTGCAAAAGCGGATTTGAGTAATACTCTTCTAAACCAAATCAAAGAAGCTATGGTAAAGACCTAATTTTAAGGCATTTGTGTAGTTAAAACGCTTAGCGGCTATATAGCAGTGAAGCTACAAAATGTTACGACGAGGATAAATTAGGGAAATATCGAGGATATAACGGAAGGTGCAAAAAAGTTCATTAGATTAGAAGTAAAGCTCAAATATTTAAAATTAATTAAGTATCATTCTCATATCATTTGTGTATAACAAACTAACAGTAATTAGTCTACATAACAAATAAAAGAAAATCAAGGTTATGCACACTAGTTTAATGACTATAATATATTTCTACCTTATATTAAGCTCTTATGTCTTAAAATTAGCTTTTTGCACTAACATTTTTTTAGTTTTATTTTAAAAGAAAACCGGTCAAGTCAGCCTCTGATATTAATTGTTAAAGTGAATGCTAAAATTTTTAACTTAGCGGATGCAGCGGAAATAACGGAGTTTAAAGCGGTTCTACTGTTCATTAGGACTAAATTGAAATAGCATAGCAGTTGAAGAGTGGTACAGGCTATAACAACAGGAATTTTATGGGGCTTCAACTGCATAGTAAAGCATAAGTGTCCAGTATATATTAAAAATATGCTGCAATCAAAGAATTTAGTTTGCATAATTAAGGATATTTTTCAGTTTTATTATAGACCTTTTTGTTACATAAATGATTTGAAAATAATAAGTTAAGATTTAAATATTTGTTTTTATATCTAACAATTTTTTTGCACATTTTTTGTATACCTGTTTTATTCTCGCTCTTCTGCTACTATAGAACCACTAACACTTTTAACTAGGACTGGACATTTCTACCATATTACCACCTACCAACCATTATCAATTGATACCAACGAAAGTGGTACCGAATAATTGGTAACCGATTTGATTGGTATGGTATGCCAAACCATATAAAAATATGCAGTATGGTAACGGTAGTTGATCATTAATAATGATAATTACCATCCCTACCACATACCTTAAATAATACATATGTATATTCTTATATTTCATTATATATGTTTATTACATAAAACGAACTTCTAATATGTAATGATTTAATAAAATACTTAGAAAGATATTATTACGATACAAGATTGAATGCAATTTTTATCATATATCTTAGAAATAGTATAATTTATATGATATTTTAGTTCATCCATAATGTTTTTTTTGCATGTTTGACTACAGCAAATAAGATGGATAAATAATAATATAATATCACAAAAATTAATTTTAATATTCAATATTTTAACGTGAAATATTGTAAACAAAAAGATCTCATACTAGTAAACGGCAAAAACTTATTACCGACCTCTATCAACCATTACCAACCATAAACCGAACTATTGATAACTAATTTTTTTGGTTGGTAATAATATGATTTTTCTATTACCATATAAGTCGGTACGGTAATGGTTTTGAATACAAAGTTCCGATACCGAACCGATTCCATCCCTCTGGATAAATCTACTTCATCTCATGTGCTACAACCCGAATTCTTTGATTTCAACTACTTTTTTTTTTTTTTTTTTTTTTTTTTTTTTTTTTTTTTTTTTTTTTTTTTTGCTTCTTCTGAAAATTGGTTAATATGTTAAGATGATGGTTAAAATAGGCTAAGACTTCTGATCACATACAAGGCAGAAGCACGTCTTTCCACTGTCTCATGCTCTGTTGGTTGCATATTATATACTTGAATCAAAAGAAATAAAATATAATCATTTTTGCGACCATGTTGAAACTAAAAGAGATTTGAGATAAAGCAAAACCGAGGAATAGACCATCCTTACACAGCTATCAGGCAAGAATCTCATTTGTCCGTATGGCCGTTATCAGTTCTCCATATTCTCCTTGTCCATTAGAAGTTGCAGCAAACATATAGCATACATCTCCGTGTGCAGTTTATAAACTTCTGTGACTAAGTTCAAAATTACTATTAGTCTGAATACATTAAACATGTTGAATTTGGAACGAGATTACGTACAGCAATTTTCAGTTTGTATACAACAATGTTTAATCATTGTGAAATGCAACACTATATGCAGTCTTATATCGTTTGTCAAAACTCACCAGTAATCCCCACAAGAACAGGAACCATTACTAAAACGATGGAACCTGACTCGATCTCTAACAACAATATCTCTACCATAAACCCTCGATGCGTACTTCATCCAACTGTGGCAATCCCTGCACGCTCTCAAATTCTTCACAATCAAAATCCCCTCTCTCCCTTCTCCACCACATATCAATCCAAGCGCCAATGCCAGCTTCTCACTATGACATCCCACCCTCAAACACTTCTCCACCTCATCCCCGTCAACCACAACCTCATCGATTACCGGCGTGTACCCTTCCGACCTCAACCTCTCCTTCATTTCTTCCAGTTTCTCATATATTAGTTCGCTCATTCTATGCTTACCATCTCCTGCCTCAAACTCATGCACCACTCCTCCTATTTCAATGGCACTTCTTCCTCTTAACTTTTCCACCTTCTTCCTACTCACAAACCTTCGAACTCTCATCTTCCATGCATGCACGTTCTCTTTAAGTATGTACATGTCGCCACTTCCTGAGTCCAGTTCCATGTTCTCTGTTTCATGAATCAATCTTCTTGCTCTCTCGTAATCTCCGTGTAGTTTACACCCCCATATCAAATTTCTCCAAATCACTGAATCTGGCTTTACATCCAGGTCCATTCTTCTAACAATGTCTTCTGCCTCTCCCAACCTCCCTGCTCGAACTAGCAAATCCACCATGCAACCGTAATGGTGAATACTTGCTTTAACTCCATACTTGTGCATACTGTTGAAAATTTTGCACCCTTCGTTTACCCATCCTGAGTTCTTACAGGCGGATAAAACTGTGGTGAAAGTTCTCTCGTTTGGTACCAACCCGAACCCGTCCATTTTGTAAAACAATTCGAGAGATTCTTTGCACTTACCGTGAGCAGCGAACCCGCCAATCATAGCCGTCCAGGACCACAGATCCTTATGCAGCATTCTATCGAACAGCTGTTCAGCAAGATCAAGTCGGCCGGATTTGGAGTACATATCGATCAGAGCCGTGATTATGTTAGGGTTTCGTGAAATTCCGATACGAGTCGCGAGACGGTGTGCTTTTTGGCCGGTGGAGAGAGCGCCTAATTTGGAGCAGGATTTGAGGACCAAGATGAGGATGGCGAGGTCAGGGAGGAGTGGAGGCATGGCGTGGAAGATAGAGAGGGCGAGGCCATAGCGGTGGGAGGATACGGCGGAGGAGATGATCGTGGTGTAGGTGATGACGTCGCGGGTTGACGGAGGGATGTCGTTGAAGAGGAGGAAGGCGTGGTGGAGGGAGTTGGACTGGGAGTAAAGGCGGATGAGAGAGTTGTTGAGGTGGATTTTATGGGTGGAGGAGAGGGGGAGTTTTAGGGTTATGGCGTGGAGCTGGGGAGTTAAGGAATGAGGATCGGAGTTTGGGTAGAGATGACGTGGGATGGAGATGAAGGGGATGAAAGCATCCATTTGAATTTATGACCCAGACATAACGAATGCAGCGATTATTTTGAGAGTTGAAGCGATTATTTGAGAGTTGAATTTCCGTTTCCTTTTTCCTTTGTTTTTGATGTGCACTTTGTATCATGCAATGCCATATTTTAAGTTGGATTTTTTTCTTTTTCTTTCAATTTATCCTTTTTTTATGAACTTATAACACAAATATCCATATTTTAAAGCTAATTATAAATATAGATCTGTAACGACCAGCTTTTTCATACCATTCAAGTCGGTAATAATAGCAACACAAATCGTATGAAACAGCAGATTGTTTTAACTATGAAATTTAATAAAATCAAATCACACAATACAGTCAGATCTCGTATATAAAATGCCAGAATAACTCACAGCGGAATAAATAACTTAGTAGTTCAAGAAACTACTGATTATAAAGTCTCAAAATCAAAATGCATAATATCAGAGTAATAAATTAATACGTTAGAAATCTTAAATATGCCTAGTATATAAATAAATGATAGAAATGAAATAATCGAATCACCAAGATAGCAATAGCAAATAGTGTAACGGTCCGCAAATTCGTACCTTTCGAGTTGACTAAATACACCACACGTCCAACCCAAATTGCATAAAAATACGAATCATTATAGGTAAAGAAGAAAAAGATAGAAGAAGAACAAAAACAACAACACAGAATCTCACATCGCATCGGAATATATATATATATATATATATATATATATATATATATATATATATATATATATATATATATATAACATCCTTTAAATACAAAATTTTGTACCATATATACATACATACCATCATCAGAGTACAACACAACACATCACATCAGAAATAAACAGTAGATATCTAACACTAAAGCCTCCTGCTCCAAGCTCCTCCAAGGATATCTGCAAACACCTTAACTACTTGACTGCCCATACAAATTTGGGCACCCGAGAGTTTAGGGTAAAACAAAATAAATAAACTCTGGGTTAGTCACGGACTGGTGTGAATAAACTCTTGTCACTTGATTTACCTTTAAAATCATTTTGAAAGAAAAGATCTTCGTAAGACCGATCCACACATAAACATGGATGGTTTTATCTTATAATAACCCAAAACATTCTTTGTATCAAAATTATTCTGATATTATTATTTTTTGGCAAAACCAACCGGTTTATATAGTGCCCGTAACACTCTTTTATTTATTAAAAAACAAAAAGGTACATTTGAGTAAAGGTGATATGCGATACACATATCAACTAATAAATAAAAGAAGGTGATTTATCACATCGTATATCAACCATATAGTCCCACGCAGGGGGTACAATGCTGAAACACAAAAATTACATACATAAACAAGTACAATTGCATGATACATTACATTACAGACAATTTCATCCAGAATATCCTGTGAGCCAATACAAAGCACAACACACCACACACTGCTAAAGGACTAGCCTTTTTCTATTTGTGCTTGCAATAGTTCTTTCTTTCTGCTGTGGGTGATAGAGGAGTTCACAACTGCAGAAGCATCACCAGCCACTTGCAGTTTAGCCACTTCCAAAGGAAGAGGAGGTACTTTATGCCCTGGTGGTGGTGCAATGTGAGCGTAGGGAGATATCACTTTAGAGAGTGACATAGGCACTGATGAGAAGAACTGTGGCCACCAATGGACATTTTCCTAGGACTTTGCGAATTAAGAAAACCATGCTTGAAGGGTATTGGTGAGCGATGCTTAGGTTGATTCAAGACTGGTTTATCTTGGGTCACTACCACATTTTTAGGAGTAACTTCACGTGTAGCATTCATGTTAGTTCTAAATGAAGTGAAATCCTTAAGCGTTTTCTCTAACATTGCTCTCTTTTCTGCATTAACTTCTCCGCTGACACTACCATCCTTAAGCTGTGCACTAATTCTATCAGTGATTTCAAGTCTCTCAGGGCATTTATCACCTACAAAGGGCATAACTGTAGCATTATCATTTAGGGGTTAGGCCCTATCGTCACTATCTTGTACTTCATCAAGATTGAAATTTTGAAGAAGAAAGTTATCAAGAGTAGCAGAGTTACTCAAAGGACTGGTGGTATTATCTATTTTCTTTTTGCGTTTGTCTTCAATTAAATGGATTATTTGGTACGCTAAAAAAAGATTTGTAGACCCTTCAATAGGAGTAGAAGCATTTGCATTTTGCTGCATATTTTCCAGATAAAATTCATTTCCTGCTTTCACTTGCTTATCATGAAACCCCACAACATTATCACTCTCAATAGATCACTGCAAAATACCCTTGTAAGAAATCATTAATCTCTCCTTCTTCAAGTGCAACACCTTAATGATACAAATTAACATTATTCTCAATGATAACAAGAGGATCCCCAGAATGCACAACATCAACACTTGGTACAACTGCCTGAACCTCACCATTGTTCCTAATAGTGCTAAGTACATTAAAGCAATTATAATTAAAATCCTTAACAAATGTAGAAACATGGAGGGCACTACCATCTTCATTCCTAGGCAGCTTACCATTGACTTTCTTCCATACTTCTTTTATTTTGAGCACTGATTTGTCCTTGTTTCTAACAGAGTAAGAACTACCAGCATCATCTTTGTTACCAGTTGAATTACTAACTGGAACAAATTTAGTTCCTTTCTTTAAACCAACCTTAATCAATTCCTCGTCACTTTTGTCCTTATCGACAGATTCACACTTGGCAGTAATATTCCCAAACTTTTTGCATGTCACACAGATATCTGGCTCCTATATATATGTAACATAGATTGTTTGCTCTGTGCCATCAGGCAGCATAACAGGAAATTCAGTGGGTAGTTCAACATTAGGGGTGATCTCTACCATACACTTAGCAAATTCGAGTCTATCAAGTCATTCAATTGACATATCCATACACAAGAAATTACCAACCTTTGTGGCCAACTAACTCACACCCACTTTCACTCAGGTAAACAGTGGGAGATTAGTAAGTTTGATACATATCGGGACAGTTTTTATTCTTAAACTAACAACTCTTATACCAGCATTCCATGGTCTAATTATGAAAATCTTATTGTGAATAATTACTGGGTCTACCCTCAAAATATGATCCTTGTCTTCAGTATTGTAACAACCCGTATTTTCAATAACCTGTTATAACATAAATCGAGGCAGAATTTAATTTAAAAATCTGAATCAAGGGAAACGGGCTATGCCATTGCGTTCGTCTCGGGAAAATACGCGAAATAGAGTCCGAGTTTTCGAAAATCGGAGTCCGTATGACCCAGTTAAGGCCCATTGAAGTTTTCAGAAATTTCCATGTTAAAAACAGATTTAAATTTTAAATTAAAAACAAGGATTAGGGCTAACTGGCGTCAGGCGGGAAAACTCCCGCGAAGACCCCCATGTCGACAGGCATGTCGACAGGGGTCTAAGGGTGTCGACTGCCCTGTCGACAGCCCTGTCGACACGGGGTGGCCGGGCAGTTTTGCCTGGCGCACCATTTTTGATTTGGGCTTGGTTGTGTGGCTTGGTTCTGGAGAATTCCGAAATCTGATGGACCTAATTCAACCTAGGGTTAATCCTATGGTCTAAATCACTAGCCTAATCTATAAATAAGACCCTAACCTACCCTAAATCACTCATTATTCATTCTAGCAACCAAACTATGTCAAATTGATTTCTCAAATGGCCTCCACTTAAAAACCCTAGCCTCCACCCTCTTCAAAAATCATTCCTATGAAGGTTTTGATGTTCATACAAGCATTTCTAAGTTGTATGAATGATCATTAGCTTGCATACATCATCAAGTTGCAAGCTTTAATTGCTAAGCTAGAGTTTTTGGGATTTTTGTTAATTGGAGCTTTGTTTTGGGTTTTTATATGCTTGCATAAAGGGCTTCTCAATCTTTATTAGTAGATTTGTGCCTTCATAATATTTGTAAGCCCTCTTACCTTCATTTTAGAAACTCTAAAGTTAATATGTGATGAAAGTTGGGATTTATGCATGTTTAATAAGTTATGCATGCTTATGCGAGTTCACTATGCTATGTTATGCATGTTTAATAAGTTATGCATGCTTATGCGAGTTCACTATGCTATGTTATGCATGTTTAATAAGTTATGCATGCTTATGCGAGTTCACTATGCTATGTTATGCATGTTTAATAAGTTATGCATGCTTATGCGAGTTCACTATGCTATGTTACACATGTTTGATAAGTTATGCATGTTTATGCAAGTTCACTATGCCATGATTTGCAAGTTTAACAAGTTACGCATGTTTATGCAAGTTCACTATGCTAAGTTATGCAAGTCCAACATGTTATGCATGTTTATTATGATATGTAAGATTCATCATGTATGTTGTGTCAAGTTCCCTCTTTCTATCCTTTATGCGTTATAACGAATATGTAAGCGATAGAATGACGTTGGGGGGTTTGGGGTAAAACTTAAAATACATGAAAATATGAGATTGGGAATTTACCTATTAAGTTAGGTCTACCCCTTGGGAATTTACCTATTAAGTTAGGTCTACCCAAGTATTTGTTAAACTTGTAATTATGTTTTGAAAATAAAGTGGACATGACACTTAGAAAACATAAGTGTGGCCAACTCGAGGTTGGGTTGAGTTTGTAGCGTAAACCTACCCGGAACCGACCGGCTTAACTAGTTGCTACAAACAATAGGACCCAATGTGAGAAGTTGGTCATGTGTACCTTGGACCCGAGGTTAGACCAAGTTGTGGTGTAAAGCTACCCGGACCCGCCCGGCTTAACTAGTAACCGCAACAAAGTCTAATGTGAGAGGTTAAGGCACAATTAAATTAATTAATGCCTCATGATTAGGGTTAAGTCATGGCCCACTAATATTTAACCAATTTTGGGGATACGAGGGATTAAATGGGGTTAAGTGGTGAACTGTTGGTTACACTTAACTAATTTAATCCATGATTAGTGAGGGGTTAAACCACACTTAACCCTCTTAGAAAACCCTAGCAACGTGGTCTGTTCCAGCAGTAATCCCAGTTTGGTATCATTCACAACCCTAGAGGCTAGGCTAGGGCGGGGCACGATTACTGGACTGATGTAAGCGACCAAAGCGACGGCTGAGTGGTACAGCGGTGCGGGTCCAGGCGGGCTACGGACGTGCACGTAGTCCGGTGTTGGACAAACTCGAGGCACGGGTACCAGTAGGTTTAGACTGTGCATTATTGCTTAGGTGTCTGGGGTTAACACCCGAGGGCTTGATACACCCGAAGGTGGACCCAGCACAGTCTGACTACAATCATATGTGGGCCGTATGGACACCAACACTTGACGTGTTAGGTTTATAGGGAGCCGATCGACTAGACCGTTGGGCTGGACCTTGCATTAAGGTCACCTCATGCTAATGGGCCAAAGTTTGGGTTGAGGGATCAATACCTGTTATGTTAGTTTGCTAGTACACTGGGGTGCAAAGCTTAGTCTTCTTTATGTGATGACACCTTTGTCTATTGCCAGTATGTTCATCTCAGTTTCCATCATGATGTTAACTTTATTAGTTTATAGACTGATCGTAGTAGGGCTTACCAGTCTTTTTGACTGACCTGTTTTCTTTCGCTTCTTTTCTTCCGTTCCCCCCCCCCCAGGTTCTCAGGGAGGGAACAGTGGTGCTTAGCTTGGATCGCTTGCTTGTTCGCTGGATAGCTCATGTATGTCTGGACATTGAGCTCGCTATGGTTTATCATCTTTATTTTGGGGATAGCACTATGTATTACAGTATTTCTGTTTATGATGTACTAGACATGTTTATTTTGGCAGTTGACTTTATGATGTACTAAGACTTGTTTTGAGATGGTTTGAGATATTCCGCTGTTTTATTCTCACTTACTCTGTTTTACATATATATTTATGTTCTTGTTCTGCCTTGATATATCATTATGCATGCTTACCCAGTTCTAACGCCCCCCAGAAGCTAGTGCCCCCGAAAGAGTGACCCTAGCGGAGGTGGGGTGTTACAAAATTTGGTATCAGAGCATATGGTTTACAAGAAAGAACAAAAAGTTTTTAAAAGACTTTTGAAAAACTATATTCAAAACAAGTATAAAGTATTTTCCAAAGAAAAGTCTAGTATTTTAAAAGGCTATTCCCCAAAAAGCCATTAGCGTTATCCTTCGTTCCCTTGACCTAATCTTATCTTATCCTTCGTTTCAGTATGGCTGAGGATCTTGCCATCCCCGATGGAGTAAACGTACCACTCTTGTAACACCCCACTCCCGCTATGATCACTCACTAAGGGAATGCCATAGCATCGGTGGAGTATTTTAGTGAATATAGAACAGAAAAATTACAACAAGACAGATATAAATAGTACTTGAAATTTTAAAACATCATCTCATAACAGCGGAAGTAAAACATGTCTGGTTACATCATAAAACCACAATAAAGGTCAAGTACAATATCCATCAAAATAAAGAAGTACATAATCCCACTCTCATACAATAGCCAAACAAAAGAAAAGATAACTGGATAACTGGAGCTTTACATCTATCCAAGCTCCTAAAGACTGGAACAGCAATCCGATCAAGCTCCACTACTGCTAGGATCCACCGTAGGACCTGAGGGTTGGGAAAAAGATAAAAACAACAGGGTCAGACATAAGTCTGAGCGAGTCCTATAACTTTAACAATACAATCGTTAAAGTAACCAGAGAAGACATAAACTGATATACGGTAACATATAGGGATGAATGGCTACCCTAAGCAGTCAACTAAACGAAGATAAAGGATAAAGACGCATCTACCCTCCCTAAGGTAAATTACTAAACTGCACCACACCAGTCGTTCCTAACTTAAAGGTTGATCCCACCCAAGGACTTATAAAATTTACTAATTAGTACCTGCGTACCCCTAGGTGACCAAGTAGGCGCCACGGGGCCCTACAATCCACTAGGTGTACACACTACTTCCCATTCGATCGGCTCCCTAACGTAGATACCCGTGCTGGCCCCACCGTGGGATGTATCATTCCCCAATGTGGCAACCTGATGAAACTAAAGGTGCACGGCTTATATCTACTCGATGCAACAACGGCTTACCTACCAGCCCGGGCCCACTCACGCATATGAAGCCCGTTGGACTTGCGTTGCCACCGCTAACCCGTTTGCCTCTTACAGTCAAGCCCAGTATGCGTGTCCCGTCCTCGACATGGGTCGAGCCCACAAAGATACGTATGGGTTACTGGTTGAAATGGGCCTCCACAAGCTACCCACCTAAGCTTGTCCCTTTTTCTAGTATATCCCACTTAACCCTTTAATCATGTTTTAATTACATGTTCCATTTTGGTTAAGTATTCTAATCGTATTTTCTATTGCCACCCAAGGCAACCACTAGATTTTCTCATGCCACCCGAGGCACCCACTTAACCCCTCATGTCCCTCTACATGCTAATGTGGTTAAGTGTTTCTTAATTAATTAATTAAGAACGTAACCTTTGTAAAGACCTCTCACATTAGACTGTCTTTTATGACCGCTGGTTAAGCCGGTTGGGTCCGGGCAGCCTTATGTCATAACAGAGTCTAACCTCGTGTCTTTACATTAATTACGTATTTAGTTTGTGCCTAAGACCTCTCACATTGGGCTAACATTTGTAGCAACTGGTTAAGCCGGTTGGGTCCGGGCAGTTTTACGCTACAACTGAGTCCAACCTCGTGTCTTAGTCAATTAATTACACCTAATTAATCACCCTCATAATTTTATATTAATTATCCCTAATTAATCAAGTTTTCTTAACATGGGTAGACCTAACTTAATAGGTAAATTCCCATGGGGTAGACCTAACTCAATAGGTAAATTCCCAACACATAGTATGGGTACACCTAACCAAATAGGCAAATTCCCATACTATGTTTATTTATTTTGTGTTATGCATAATTATATTAATTTCACACAATCTTATTAACTTATGCATTTAATTACCCCATCGTTCCCACGTAATTTCGTTCATGATATAACACATATAAAAGGTGTCAACTTGCATATGAATGAACATGTTTCAAAGGTGCCATCTTGCATATTAACAAACACATAACTTGCATATGAACTTGCATAACATGTCACATAACTTGCATATAATATGTCACATAACTTACATATTCATTTTGCATAACAAACTTGCATATTAGCTTATAGACATGCATAATGTGTCATCATGAACTTGCATATTAATAAACATGTAACTTGCATATTTACATACATGTAACTCGCATATTAACAAACATGTAACTTGCATATAAAGAAACATGTAACTTGCATATTTACATACATGTAACTTGCATATTAACAAACATGTAACTTGCATATTAACAAACATGTAACTTGCATATTTACATACATGTAACTTGCATATTAACAAACATGTAACTTGCATATTTACATACATGTAACTTGCATAGCATATTACCATGAACTTGCATAACATGCATATGATTACATAGCCCACAACTTGCATATTTAGCATCATGCAAACATAACATACATCATATTAAACTTGCATAAGCTTACATACTCAACATGCATAAACATAAGATTAATGCTAACATCATATCATATGATTCAAAGCTCATTAACCCACATACAAAACCATAAATCTCATCACATCTCATCTAATTAGTTTACCAAAAGATCATCAAAGTGATAGAAACTCACAACTAGCAACTTTGAACACCAAATGAAGAAGATTAAGATGCTAAGAAGGGATTAGAAGTTGATTAGAGAGTGATTAGTATGCAACCCTCTTCATAAAATTAGTGGAGGCCATGAGAGCTAGCATTTTGCCATAGTTTAGTCACTAGGTTTAATTATGAATGAATTAGGGTAGGTTAGGGTCTTATTTATAGATTAGGCAAGTGTTTTAGGCCATAGGATTAACCCTAGATTCAATCCAAGCCATCAAAGCATGTCTTGGGGAAGAAGTCAAGTGTAGGAACCATCTAGGGCCTTTAGATTAAAGATGGACCATGAGAACCATTCAAATGCAAAATCTGCACTTGAGCGAATCGGCCCACGGGTTGACAGCCAAACACCCTGGATTAACCCCTAGTCGACCCAGCGAGCTCGGGTCGACTTCAAAAATCGGCCGGTTCGGTTATTCCCCTCTCCCAATTCGCTGTTTTGAGCATTTTTGCATATTTATTTATTAAATTTTCAATTATATATATATATATATATATATATCAATATATATATATATATATATATATATATCTACACAACCCATTTCACTTAATTAAGTATACTTTAATTTGGGAATTTTCGTGAAACTTCGCGAGGCCATATCTTGGTCATACGGACTCCGATTTTCGAAAACTCGGACTCTATTTCGCGTATTTTTCCGAGACGAACGCAATGGCATAGCCCGTTTCCCTTGATTCCCATTTTAGAATTAAATTCTGCCTCGATTTATGTTATTACAGGTTATTGAAAATACGGGTTGTTACATTCTCCCCTCCTTAAAGGATTTCGTCCCCGAAATCTTCAAGTTAGGAAGAACGTATCCTACCATCCAATCATCCATCTACTCAAAGCATCATCCACGAGCAATCATTGTCCTTACAAGATTCTAAATGCTGGATGGATATATGCAAAAGTGTGTGTATATGTACTTACCTAATGCGAAAATCAGGCGGTTACTGATACAGTAAACCTCCTTAATGCAAACCATGATAGTGCCATGCATCCAATATGTATGCGAAACCCTATTGACACATACAAATTTCTACATGCGTGCACAACCATACACAAAAATGCATCATCCATATGATAACACAGCCATGATACATCCATCAATCTAACTACCACATCCATTTATGCAATATGCAACATGAAGTGACTGAGCCGATCTAGTGCCTAATGTGTGTGTATATGCATCCACGAGCAACCACTAGCAAACAATTGCATCCATATGCATCCATCAACCATAACATGTTTCAAACACATGTTTCAACCATAGGTTTTACCCTATCTAAAGGTCATAGGTATTAGCGAGAGGATATACTAAAGATAAGATAAGTACTAGACAAGCAATAAAGGAGAAGTTAAAAGACATACTCTCAAAAAGAAATGGATACAAAGAACGCATCTTTGCTTCCGTCTCCCAAGTAGCATTGCTTTCGTCATCTCCCCATTGCACTTTAACTAGCTGAACTTCTCTGTTCCTCAACTTCCTAGTTTCTGACCCAAGGATGCGAGTAGGAGCTCGTCGAATCGTCGCATCACGCTCTACCTCTACATCTCTAAGCAAGCTCGGCTCTACCACCTCCGCGGTCTCATGTAAGCACTTCCTCAAATGTGATACATGGAATACATCATGAACACCACTAAGTCTGTCGGGCAACTCCACCCTATATGCCATCCGTCCAATCCTTTCCTTAATAGGAAACGGCCCAACAAATCTCGGTGCTAACTTCCCTACGGACCCAAAGCGAACAACATTTCTCAATGGAGATACTTTGACAAAAACCATGTCCCCAACCTCAAACTCAAGATCCGTCCTTCTCCGATCCGCATAAGATTTCTGTCTATCTTGCGCTGCTTTCATCCTTTTTCGAATTAAATCAATCTTCTCTGAAGTCTCTCTAACCATATCCGGCCCAAGCAAGATCTTATCCGTAGATTCCCACCAACATGTAGGAGATCGACAAGGCCTTCCATAAAGAGCTTCGAAAGGAGCCATACCAATACTGGACTGAAAGCTGTTATTATATGCGAACTCCACCAAAGGAAGATGTTCTTCCCATGTACCTCCAAAATCCAAGATACAAAGCCTCAAAAGATCTTCTAAGATACGGTTCACCCTCTCAGTCTGACCGTCCGTCTGAGGATGATATGCGGTGCTCAAACACAACTGAGTCCCTACCGCCTCTTGCAAACTTCTCCAAAACTCACTAGTGAAAATAGGATCTCGATCACTCACAATGCTGGATGGTACGCCATGCAATCTAACAATCTCTCTAACATAGACTGAAGCAAGCCATGGAGCGGTCCTCTTACTCTTTACGGGTATAAAATGGGCACTCTTGGTAAGTCTGTCTACCACAACCCAAATTCCCGTATTGCCCTTCCTCGATCTCGGTAACCCGTCGATGAAATCCATCGAGACACTATCCCACTTCCACTGTGGAACTTCCAATGGGTGTAGCAACCCACCGGGTTTCCTTTGCTCCACTTTAACTTGTTGGCACACTAAGCATCTAGCCACATACTCGGCCACATCTTTCTTCATACCGGCCCAGAAGAAAACTCTCTTCATGTCTTGGTACATTTTGTCTCCACCGGGATGAATAGTCATTCTTGAACGATGTGCATCATCCAAAATAGCCTTCTTCAAACCCTCATCTTGCGGTACACAAAGTCTACCGTCTCTATGCAACCATCCCTTATCATCTATGGTGTATCTACCCAAATGGCTGGACGACTCCCCTCTTATAAGCTTCTCTACCAACACAACCAACTGTGGGTCGTCTCGCTGAGCCTCGCCAATCCGTCTCAAAAGAGTAGGTCTAACCTCCAAGGATGCCAACAAACCAGGTACAAAATCAACAGAAGGTCTGAAGTCAAACAAAGAAAGAAACTCCAAGCTTCGTCGTTCCACGAACAATGGACTCAAAGATAGCCTTTTTCTACTTAAGGCGTCTGCCACCACGTTACCCTTACCAGGGGTATACGCTATCTCGAAATCATAGAATGCTAAGAACTCCATCCACCTTTGCTGTCTTAAGTTTAAATCCTTCTGAGAGAATAAGTACTTCAATGATTTATGGTCGGTGAACAACTCGAATCTCTCACCAAGAAGATAATGGCGCCAAGACTTAAGTGCGAAAACAATCGCGGCCAACTCTAGATCATGGGTAGGGTAATTCTTCTCATGCACTCTCAATTGTCTCCCTCCATAGGCTATTACCCTTCCCTCCTGCATCAAGACTGCGCCTAATCCTGTTCCACAAGCATCGGTATAAACAACAAACGGCTTACTCCCATCCGGGAGCACTAAAACTGGAGCGGTGGTCAAAGCTCTCTTTAACCGTCGGAAAGCATCATCACAATCTACATCCCACGAGAAAACCAGATTCTTTTTCGTCAAGCGGGTTAATGGGGCTGATATCTTCGCGAAGTCTTTGATGAACTTCCTATAATATCCTGCCAACCCCAAGAAACTTCTTACCTCGGTAGCATTTCTAGGAACTTTCCAATCCTGGATAGATACTATCTTTGCGGGATCCACAGCTATCCCTTCCTTAGAGACCACATGCCCTAAGAATCGCACTTCTCTTCTCCAAAAATGGCATTTAGAGAATTTAGCTTTAAGACTATGCGCTCGAAGAGTCTCCAACACTTCCTTGAGATGTAAGGCATGCTCTTCTTCATTCTTGGAAAAGACCAAGATGTCATCCACAAAAACTACTACAAACTTATTCAGATACTCTCTGAACACTCTACTCATGAGATCAACAAAGTATGCGGGGGCGTTTGTCAACCCAAATGGCATCACTAGCCACTCATAAAAACCATCCGGAGTCCGGAAAGCAGTCTTCTCTATACTGTCCTCCGCCACTCTTAACTGATGAAACCCTGTAGCTAAGTCCATCTGCGAAAATACTGACGCGCCAACCAACTGATCAAAGAGATCATCTATCCTCGGTAATGGGTGTCTATTCTTCTTCGTGAGCTTATTAAGTTCTCTATAATCCACACAAAGTCTGAGGGACCCATCCGCCTTCGTGGCAAACACTACTGGAGCTCCCCACTCCGATATACTTCGCCTTATGAACCCCTTCTCAAGCAACTCCCCTACTTGCTTATGAAGTTCCCTTCTCTCCCGAGGAGCCATGTGGCGCACTGGCAAAGACACTGGTTTGGCATTATCCACCAAATAAATTCGGAAATCTATCTCCCGCTTCGGAGGCAAACCCTTTACTTCTTCAAACACATCCGGATATTCCCGGACTACTCTGACAGAACACAAACTCTCGACCGAAGCATCGAGCGATTCAAGATAACTTAGCAAAACAGATTCCATGGGATTGCAAGAGATCTCGAGAGTGTTACCCAAGCGGGTCATGAGCCTGACAACTCTCCTTTCGCAATCAAGAACGGCACCATTACTGGATAACCAGTCCATGCCCAAGATCAACCCATAGCCCGTGAAGCCCAATACAAAAGCATCACATCTAAACTCAACGCTAAGTATAGAAATCTTCAAACCCAAACATATCATAGACAGATATATGGAGCCCCCAATTGGGTTTGAGACAACCAAGGGATCATCAACTAGACTGGTGTCTAAGTGCAGTGACTCAACTAACGATGATGAGATAAAAGAATGCGATGCGCCAGAGTCAAACAAAGTACGAACTGGATGATCAAACAGAAAAACCAGACTTTCAACGGAAATAGTTCTACCTCTCTGCTGAATCGGTGGAACTGAGAGAACCTGTACTTGCCCCCCTGACTGAGGTGGTGCTATAAGAGCTTGCACCTGGCCTCCTGAGGTAGACCCCGTCTTCTGCCCCTTCTTTGGGCAGTTTTTCACAAGATGCCCTGCTTCACCACAATGAAAGCAACCGGTCTTCTTCTTTTTGCGACAATCCTTACTAAGGTGTCCTGGTGTTCCACAATTGAAGCACTTCTTCTTCGTCTTCTTTTTGTCACCATTGCCTTTTCCGCCCTTGCCTTGTTGTTGCTGTTGCGGTTTCTTCTGATCCCCCTTTTTCTCTGGTGCCTTAGAATTCTTATCATCCTCATGCATAAGTGCCATGTAGACAAGCTTCTCAAAAGTGGCCCCCATAGGAATGTGAGTCATAGCTATTCCTTGCAATGGTTCGTTCAAGCCTCTAACGAACCTCAAAGCCTTCTTCTCCGGTGTATTCACCAACTCTATGCCAAACCTTGCTAATTGATTGAATTTGTTGACATATTCTTTCACCGTGAGATTCCCTTGCTTCAAATTCAAGAACTTCTCCATAAACAGATTCTCTTCCGCCCTTGAGAGAAACTTAGCCCCAAACCTTTGCTTAAAATCTGCCCAAGAGTCAACAGGGCGTTCTCCATTAGTGACCTCCCACCAGAATGAGGCCTCTCCCTTCATTAACCAAGCCGCCAACTTGACTTTCTTTCCCTCTTCCACTTCAAAGATATCTAGCAACTCTTCCACTTCCTTAAGCCAATCTCTAGCCTCTACGAAAGTCTCTGAACCAAGAAAAGGTTTTCCTCCTATAGCCTTGAACTCCTTGCAAACCTTAGCAAAATTATCCACTCTAGGCTGAGGAGGAGGAGCGGTTGTCTCTGGTGTAGTAGCATTGGCCGGACCCGCAGCCGCGGCCCTAGCCTCTTGCAACCTCCTATACCATAGTGGTATAACTAAACCCTCCGGGATGTTAAGATCTTCAGCCATGCTGAAACGAAAGAGGAAAGATTCAAAAAGGAGATTCCGAAAGATAAAGATATGGCTATTGGGGATTATGCTTTTCTTTTTCAAAAACTTTTTCTCTTAGAAGACATGCTTTTAAAAATACTTTCTTCGAAAATACTCTTAGAAAGTAGTTTTTCTCAAAAATTTTATCTGTTCTGGTAACCTTAAGCTCTGATACCACGTGTAACACCCCACTCCCGCTATGATCACTCACTAAGGGAATGCCATAGCATCGGTGGAGTATTTTAGTGAATATAGAACAGAAAAATTACAACAAGACAGATATAAATAGTACTTGAAATTTTAAAACATCATCTCATAACAGCGGAAGTAAAACATGTCTGGTTACATCATAAAACCACAATAAAGGTCAAGTACAATATCCATCAAAATAAAGAAGTACATAATCCCACTCTCATACAATAGCCAAACAAAAGAAAAGATAACTGGATAACTGGAGCTTTACATCTATCCAAGCTCCTAAAGACTGGAACAGCAATCCGATCAAGCTCCACTACTGCTAGGATCCACCGTAGGACCTGAGGGTTGGGAAAAAGATAAAAACAACAGGGTCAGACATAAGTCTGAGCGAGTCCTATAACTTTAACAATACAATCGTTAAAGTAACCAGAGAAGACATAAACTGATATACGGTAACATATAGGGATGAATGGCTACCCTAAGCAGTCAACTAAACGAAGATAAAGGATAAAGACGCATCTACCCTCCCTAAGGTAAATTACTAAAC
The DNA here is from genome assembly GCA_030737875.1 of Allium sativum. Lineage (NCBI taxonomy): Eukaryota > Viridiplantae > Streptophyta > Magnoliopsida > Asparagales > Amaryllidaceae > Allium > Allium sativum. The sequence goes on from CM060910.1 coordinate 397,357,386, forward strand.
TGCACCACACCAGTCGTTCCTAACTTAAAGGTTGATCCCACCCAAGGACTTATAAAATTTACTAATTAGTACCTGCGTACCCCTAGGTGACCAAGTAGGCGCCACGGGGCCCTACAATCCACTAGGTGTACACACTACTTCCCATTCGATCGGCTCCCTAACGTAGATACCCGTGCTGGCCCCACCGTGGGATGTATCATTCCCCAATGTGGCAACCTGATGAAACTAAAGGTGCACGGCTTATATCTACTCGATGCAACAACGGCTTACCTACCAGCCCGGGCCCACTCACGCATATGAAGCCCGTTGGACTTGCGTTGCCACCGCTAACCCGTTTGCCTCTTACAGTCAAGCCCAGTATGCGTGTCCCGTCCTCGACATGGGTCGAGCCCACAAAGATACGTATGGGTTACTGGTTGAAATGGGCCTCCACAAGCTACCCACCTAAGCTTGTCCCTTTTTCTAGTATATCCCACTTAACCCTTTAATCATGTTTTAATTACATGTTCCATTTTGGTTAAGTATTCTAATCGTATTTTCTATTGCCACCCAAGGCAACCACTAGATTTTCTCATGCCACCCGAGGCACCCACTTAACCCCTCATGTCCCTCTACATGCTAATGTGGTTAAGTGTTTCTTAATTAATTAATTAAGAACGTAACCTTTGTAAAGACCTCTCACATTAGACTGTCTTTTATGACCGCTGGTTAAGCCGGTTGGGTCCGGGCAGCCTTATGTCATAACAGAGTCTAACCTCGTGTCTTTACATTAATTACGTATTTAGTTTGTGCCTAAGACCTCTCACATTGGGCTAACATTTGTAGCAACTGGTTAAGCCGGTTGGGTCCGGGCAGTTTTACGCTACAACTGAGTCCAACCTCGTGTCTTAGTCAATTAATTACACCTAATTAATCACCCTCATAATTTTATATTAATTATCCCTAATTAATCAAGTTTTCTTAACATGGGTAGACCTAACTTAATAGGTAAATTCCCATGGGGTAGACCTAACTCAATAGGTAAATTCCCAACACATAGTATGGGTACACCTAACCAAATAGGCAAATTCCCATACTATGTTTATTTATTTTGTGTTATGCATAATTATATTAATTTCACACAATCTTATTAACTTATGCATTTAATTACCCCATCGTTCCCACGTAATTTCGTTCATGATATAACACATATAAAAGGTGTCAACTTGCATATGAATGAACATGTTTCAAAGGTGCCATCTTGCATATTAACAAACACATAACTTGCATATGAACTTGCATAACATGTCACATAACTTGCATATAATATGTCACATAACTTACATATTCATTTTGCATAACAAACTTGCATATTAGCTTATAGACATGCATAATGTGTCATCATGAACTTGCATATTAATAAACATGTAACTTGCATATTTACATACATGTAACTCGCATATTAACAAACATGTAACTTGCATATAAAGAAACATGTAACTTGCATATTTACATACATGTAACTTGCATATTAACAAACATGTAACTTGCATATTAACAAACATGTAACTTGCATATTTACATACATGTAACTTGCATATTAACAAACATGTAACTTGCATATTTACATACATGTAACTTGCATAGCATATTACCATGAACTTGCATAACATGCATATGATTACATAGCCCACAACTTGCATATTTAGCATCATGCAAACATAACATACATCATATTAAACTTGCATAAGCTTACATACTCAACATGCATAAACATAAGATTAATGCTAACATCATATCATATGATTCAAAGCTCATTAACCCACATACAAAACCATAAATCTCATCACATCTCATCTAATTAGTTTACCAAAAGATCATCAAAGTGATAGAAACTCACAACTAGCAACTTTGAACACCAAATGAAGAAGATTAAGATGCTAAGAAGGGATTAGAAGTTGATTAGAGAGTGATTAGTATGCAACCCTCTTCATAAAATTAGTGGAGGCCATGAGAGCTAGCATTTTGCCATAGTTTAGTCACTAGGTTTAATTATGAATGAATTAGGGTAGGTTAGGGTCTTATTTATAGATTAGGCAAGTGTTTTAGGCCATAGGATTAACCCTAGATTCAATCCAAGCCATCAAAGCATGTCTTGGGGAAGAAGTCAAGTGTAGGAACCATCTAGGGCCTTTAGATTAAAGATGGACCATGAGAACCATTCAAATGCAAAATCTGCACTTGAGCGAATCGGCCCACGGGTTGACAGCCAAACACCCTGGATTAACCCCTAGTCGACCCAGCGGGCTCGGGTCGACTTCAAAAATCGGCCGGTTCGGTTATTCCCCTCTCCCAATTCGCTGTTTTGAGCATTTTTGCATATTTATTTATTAAATTTTCAATTATATATATATATATATATATATATATCAATATATATATATATATATATATATATATCTACACAACCCATTTCACTTAATTAAGTATACTTTAATTTGGGAATTTTCGTGAAACTTCGCGAGGCCATATCTTGGTCATACGGACTCCGATTTTCGAAAACTCGGACTCTATTTCGCGTATTTTTCCGAGACGAACGCAATGGCATAGCCCGTTTCCCTTGATTCCCATTTTAGAATTAAATTCTGCCTCGATTTATGTTATTACAGGTTATTGAAAATACGGGTTGTTACAACTCTGGTATAAGAGACTTCTAGAAGCTAGGGCGGCAGCCGGCCCCGCAAACCCTACTCCCACTCCTCCTCCTGTAGTTGAGAATCCTCCCCCTAATGTCCCTCCTCCGGTGGTTCCTGTTCCTCCTCCCGTTGTTAATGTTCCTCCTCCTCCAGTTGCTGAGGATCCTCTTCCTCCTCCTCCCCCTCAGCATCCTCAGGTTGAGTTCACGAAGGTTTGTAAAGACTTCAAGGCGATGGGAGGCAAGAATTTCCTAGGCACGGAATCTTTTGTTGAAGCTAGGAATTGGCTGAAAGACACTGAGGACTTATTTGCTATCTTTCGGATTGATGACGAAAGGAAGATCTTATTGACAGTGTGGCTTTTGAAGGACGAAGCAGCCTATTGGTGGGAGGTCACCAATGGGACGAGGCCTGTCGAGACTTGGGCCGATTTGAGGGCTAGATTTGTGGCCAAGTTTCTATCTTCTGCTGAGGCGAATTTACAGATGGAGAAGTTCATTGCATTAAAGCAAGGTGATATGTCTGTCAAGGAGTATGTGAACAAGTTTAATCAGCTGGCCCGTTTTGGTTTGGATATGGTGAACACTCCTGAGAAGAAGGCTCTTCGATTTGCTAGAGGGTTGAATGAGCCGCTGCAGGGCTTGGCGATGTCACATATTCCGCATGGGGCTACTTTTGAGAGTTTGGTCGATATGGCTCTACTTCAGGGAGATGGAAAGAAAGAGGTCAAGTCGAGTGATACTCAAGCAAAGAAGGCTGATTCTAAAGGTAAAGGCAATCAAGGTGGTCAAAGCAGTCAAGGGAATCAGAGCAAGAACAAGAAGGGGAACAACAACAAAGGCAAGGGAAAGTGCAATTACTGTGGTGCGCCTGGACACTTTGCTAAGGATTGTAGGAAGAAGAAAAGGAAGCTTAGTGGTGGATGTTTTTCCTGTGGTGCGACTGGACACTTCAGCAAGGAATGCCCGAAGAAGAAAGGACAGGCTGGACCTTCAGAAGGGCAAGTTCATGCTCTCAATACCGCTCCAGTTCCCGATCGAGGTAGTGTTTCTGTTGAGAACCTTGTTTATGTTTCTGATCTTCCAGTTCGTACCTTGTTTGATTCTGGTGCATCACATAGCTTTATTTCATCTGATCTTGTTGATAGTTTGCACCTTAGTACTAGCTTAGTGGATGATCACGTTTGTGTTTCGAATCCCATTGGGGGTTCTGCTTATCTATCTATGATATGTGAGGATCTAAGGATCTCTATACTCAGTGTAGAGTTCTTGTGTAGTGCGTATGTTCTTGGTTTCAGGGGATACGGATTGATATTGGGCATGGATTGGCTGTCCAGATATGGAGCCATTCTTGATTGTGAGCATAGGGTTGTGAGGCTTGTGACTCGCCTTGGCAACACCTTAGAGATTTCATGCAATCCGAAGGATCCCGTCATGTTGTGCTATCTTGAATCTCTCGACTCGTCAGAGGAAGCCCTTCAGTCTGTAAGGGTGGTCCGAGATTATCCAGATGTTTTTGAAGAAGTTAAGGGGTTGCCCCCTAAACGAGAGATTGATTTTCGCATTTATCTGGTGGATAATGCTAAGCCTGTTTCTTTGCCCGTTCGGCACATGGCTCCGCGTGAGAGACGGGAGCTCAGCAAGCAAGTAAAGGAGTTACTTGAGAAGAACTTCATCAGACGAAGTATATCCGAATGGGGAGCGCCTGTGGTGTTTGCTACTAAGGCAGATGGTTCTCTTCGACTCTGTGTGGACTATAGAGAATTGAATAAGCTGACTAAGAAGAACAGACACCCGTTACCGAGGATCGATGATCTCTTTGACCAGCTTGTTGGGGCTTCTGTTTTCTCTCAGCTTGATCTTGCTACTGGATTTCATCAGCTCAGAGTGGCTGAAGATAGTATAGACAAGACTGCATTCAGAACTCCAGATGGATTCTTTGAATGGCTTGTTATGCCGTTCGGTTTGACGAATGCACCCGCGTATTTCGTGGACTTGATGAGTAGGGTGTTTCGAGAGTTCTTGAACAAGTTTGTCGTGGTCTTTGTGGATGATATTCTGATCTTCTCCAAGGATGAAGAAGAGCACGCGAGGCATCTTGTAGAGATGATGGATACGCTTAGAGCGCATCAGTTAAAGGCCAAGTTCTCCAAGTGTCACTTTTGGAGAAGGGAAGTTAGATTCCTTGGGCATATCGTATCCAAGCAAGGCTTAGCGGTGGGTCCCGCTAAGGTGGTTGCAGTTCAGGATTGGAAGACTCCAAGGAATGCAACCGAGGTGAGAAGTTTTCTAGGTCTTGCGGGTTTTTACCGGAAGTTCATCAAGGACTTCGCGAAGATATCCGCTCCTCTTACTAAGTTGACGAAAAAGCACTTAGTTTTTGCTTGGGATATGGACTGTGAGCTTGCTTTTCAGAGACTCAAGAGAGCCCTTACCTCAGCACCAGTTCTAGCTTTACCCGATGGTGGTAAGATGTTTACCGTGTACACTGATGCTTGTGGCACGGGATTGGGCGCCGTTCTGATGCAAGAGGGCAGAGTTATATGTTTTGGTGGTAGGCAACTTAAGGTGCATGAGAAGAATTATCCCACTCATGATCTAGAGCTGGCAGCGATAGTATATGCACTCAAGGCTTGGCGTCATTATCTTCTGGGAGAGAAATTTGAGCTGTATACTGATCATAAGTCTTTGAAGTATCTCTTTTCGCAGAAGGATCTGAACTTGAGGCAGCAAAGGTGGATGGAATTCTTGGCGTCCTACGATTTTGATATAGCCTATACCCCTGGCAAGGGGAATGTTGTAGCGGATGCGTTGAGTAGAAGAAGGTTGACACTAAGTCCTCTATTTGTTGAGATGAAGAATTTAGAGTTCTTGGCAACCTTTGATTTTTCTTTGACAGTTGAGTCGATGACCGGTTCTTTAGCATCTCTTGAGCTCAGGCCTACCCTCCTAGAACAAGTTGGGGCTTCGCAGAAGGAAGACCCTCAGATAATTGAGATCATGGATAAGCTGATTCGAGGGGAGACATCTAGTCACCTTGCTCGATATTCTATAGATGATAAGGGTTGGCTGAGGAGAGACGGAAGGCTTTGTGTTCCGATGGTAGAAGACTTGGTGAGGAAAGTTCTTGATGAAGCACATCGCTCCAAGTTGACTATACATCCGGGTGGAGATAAGATGTATAAGGATATGAAGCGCATTTTCTTCTGGCCTGGAATGAAGAAGGATGTGGCAGAGTTTGTCTCTAGATGTGTTGTTTGTCAGAGAGTAAAAGCCGAGTCGAAGAAGCCCGGTGGGCTATTGCATCCTCTAGAGGTCCCGCTATGGAAGTGGGAGAGTATTTCTAGGGACTTTATTGATGGGCTTCCAAGGTCAAGGAAAGGGAATACGAGCATTTGGGTCATTGTAGATAGGCTTACGAAGAGTGCTCATTTCATTCCGGTGAAGAGCAAAAGGACCGCATCTGGACTAGCATCAGTATATCTTCGTGAGATAGTACGACTACATGGAGTCCCTTCCAGCATAGTCAGTGACCGAGACCCCATCTTTACTAGTCAGTTCTGGAACAGTTTGCAGGAAGCTATGGGCACGAGGTTGAACCTGAGTACGGCCTATCACCCACAAACAGACGGTCAGACAGAAAGGGTGAATAGGGTACTTGAGGACTTGTTAAGGCTTTGCATTCTGGATTTTGGTGGTACTTGGGAAGACCATCTTCCTCTTGTTGAGTTTGCATATAATAACAGTTATCAGGCAAGCATAGGGATGGCACCATTTGAGGCTTTATATGGGAGACCGTGCAAGTCACCCACATATTGGTGGGAGACTACAGATAAGCTTATACTTGGACCTGACATGATTAGAGATACATCCGAGAAGGTCGAGTTGATTAGAAGACGGATGAAAGCGGCCCAAGACCGACAGAAATCCTATGCTGATAAGCGAAGATCCGATTTGGAGTTTGATGTTGGGGATATGGTTTTCGTAAAGGTTTCTCCTTTGCGGAATGTGGTCCGATTTGGAGCTGTTGGGAAGTTAGCACCGAGATTTGTTGGACCCTTCCCTATCATAGAGAGAATTGGGAAGATGGCTTATAAAGTGCAATTGCCCGAGAAGCTATCCGGAGTGCATAATGTCTTTCATGTCTCGCATCTCCGAAAGTGCCTACATGAGTCCGCTGAGGTGGTTGAACCTAGCATTCTTGAAGACGTGGAAGTAGAGAAAGAGGCAACTTTGAGGAGAGCTCCGATTCGTATCTTGGGGACGGAGACCAAGAAGCTAAGGAATCGAGAGGTCAAGCTGGTGAAGGTTCAATGGGGTGAAGCCGAAGAAGACGCAACTTGGGAAACCGAGGAGAAGATGCGTGGGCTTTATCCATTCCTTTTTGAGGGTACACTCTCAATCTCTTTCCTTTGTTAGCATATCTTCCTCTTTGCTATCCATATTTATCTAGTTATCGTGCTAATCTTGTCATGAGAACCTTAGGTAGAAACCCTTTGGATGAAACATGTGTTTGAGACATGTTATGTTTGATGGTTGCAAGTGGTTGCAAGTGTTTGCAAGTGGTTACTCGTGGATGCATGATACACATTAGGCACTAGATCGGCTCACACACTCCTCATATTGCATGTGCATGAGTGTTTATGCTTATTCTTGGATGAAATTTGTATGCCATCACATGGATGTTGCATATGGATGTATGATTGAGCACGCATGTAGATATTATACATTATGTTAGGGATTTGCATACATATGGATACATTTCACTAGCATATTTTGCATTGATCTTTGCATTAGATAAGTATATATACACACACTTTTGCATATGTTCATACATCATTTAGAATCTTTTAAGGACAATGATTGCTCGTGGATGATGTTTTGAGTAGATGGATGATTGGATGGTAGGATACGTTCTTCCTAACTTGAAGATTTCGGGGACGAAATCCTTTAAGGAGGGGAGAATGTAACAACCCGTATTTTCAATAACCTGTTATAACATAAATCGAGGCAGAATTTAATTTAAAAATCTGAATTAAGGGAAACGGGCTATGCCATTGCGTTCGTCTCGGGAAAATACGCGAAATAGAGTCCGAGTTTTCGAAAATCGGAGTCCGTATGACCCAGTTAAGGCCCATTGAAGTTTTCAGAAATTTCCATGTTAAAAACAGATTTAAATTTTAAATTAAAAACAAGGATTAGGGCTAACTGGCGTCAGGCGGGAAAACTCCCGCGAAGACCCCCATGTCGACATGCATGTCGACAGGGGTCTAAGGGTGTCGACTGCCCTGTCGACAGCCCTGTCGACACGGGGTGGCCGGGCAGTTTTGCCTGGCGCACCATTTTTGATTTGGGCTTGGTTGTGTGGCTTGGTTCTGGAGAATTCCGAAATCTGATGGACCTAATTCAACCTAGGGTTAATCCTATGGTCTAAATCACTAGCCTAATCTATAAATAAGACCCTAACCTACCCTAAATCACTCATTATTCATTCTAGCAACCAAACTATGTCAAATTGATTTCTCAAATGGCCTCCACTTAAAAACCCTAGCCTCCACCCTCTTCAAAAATCATTCCTATGAAGGTTTTGATGTTCATACAAGCATTTCTAAGTTGTATGAATGATCATTAGCTTGCATACATCATCAAGTTGCAAGCTTTAATGGCTAAGCTAGAGTTTTTGGGATTTTTGTTAATTGGAGCTTTGTTTTGGGTTTTTATATGCTTGCATAAAGGGCTTCTCAATCTTTATTAGTAGATTTGTGCCTTCATAATATTTGTAAGCCCTCTTACCTTCATTTTAGAAACTCTAAAGTTAATATGTGATGAAAGTTGGGATTTATGCATGTTTAATAAGTTATGCATGCTTATGCGAGTTCACTATGCTATGTTATGCATGTTTAATAAGTTATGCATGCTTATGCGAGTTCACTATGCTATGTTATGCATGTTTAATAAGTTATGCATGCTTATGCGAGTTCACTATGCTATGTTATGCATGTTTAATAAGTTATGCATGCTTATGCGAGTTCACTATGCTATGTTACACATGTTTGATAAGTTATGCATGTTTATGCAAGTTCACTATGCCATGATTTGCAAGTTTAACAAGTTACGCATGTTTATGCAAGTTCACTATGCTAAGTTATGCAAGTCCAACATGTTATGCATGTTTATTATGATATGTAAGATTCATCATGTATGTTGTGTCAAGTTCCCTCTTTCTATCCTTTATGCGTTATAACGAATATGTAAGCGATAGAATGACGTTGGGGGGTTTGGGGTAAAACTTAAAATACATGAAAATATGAGATTGGGAATTTACCTATTAAGTTAGGTCTACCCCTTGGGAATTTACCTATTAAGTTAGGTCTACCCAAGTATTTGTTAAACTTGTAATTATGTTTTGAAAATAAAGTGGACATGACACTTAGAAAACATAAGTGTGGCCAACTCGAGGTTGGGTTGAGTTTGTAGCGTAAACCTACCCGGAACCGACCGGCTTAACTAGTTGCTACAAACAATAGGACCCAATGTGAGAAGTTGGTCATGTGTACCTTGGACCCGAGGTTAGACCAAGTTGTGGTGTAAAGCTACCCGGACCCGCCCGGCTTAACTAGTAACCGCAACAAAGTCTAATGTGAGAGGTTAAGGCACAATTAAATTAATTAATGCCTCATGATTAGGGTTAAGTCATGGCCCACTAATACTTAACCAATTTTGGGGATACGAGGGATTAAATGGGGTTAAGTGGTGAACTGTTGGTTACACTTAACTAATTTAATCCATGATTAGTGAGGGGTTAAACCACACTTAACCCTCTTAGAAAACCCTAGCAACGTGGTATGTTCCAGCAGTAATCCCAGTTTGGTATCATTCACAACCCTAGAGGCTTGGCTAGGGCGGGGCACGATTACTGGACTGATGTAAGCGACCAAAGCGACGACTGAGTGGTACAGCGGTGCGGGTCCAGGCGGGCTACGGACGTGCACGTAGTCCGGTGTTGGACAAACTCGAGGCACGGGTACCAGTAGGTTTAGACTGTGCATTATTGCTTAGGTGTCTGGGGTTGACACCCGAGGGCTTGATACACCCGAAGGTGGACCCAGCACAGTCTGACTACAACCATATGTGGGCCGTATGGACACCAACACTTGACGTGTTAGGTTTATAGGGAGCCGATCGACTAGACCGTTGGGCTGGACCTTGCATTAAGGTCACCTCATGCTAATGGGCCAAAGTTTGGGCTGAGGGATCAATACCTGTTATGTTAGTTTGCTAGTACACTGGGGTGCAAAGCTTAATCTTCTTTATGTGATGACACCTTTGTCTATTGCCAGTATGTTCATCTCAGTTTCCATCATGATGTTAACTTTATTAGTTTATAGACTGATCGTAGTAGGGCTTACCAGTCTTTTTGACTGACCTGTTTTCTTTCGCTTCTTTTCTTCCGTTTCCCCCCCCCCCCCCAGGTTCTCAGGGAGGGAACAGTGGTGCTTAGCTTGGATCGCTTGCTTGTTCGCTGGATAGCTCATGTATGTCTGGACATTGAGCTCGCTATGGTTTATCATCTTTATTTTGGGGATAGCACTATGTATTACAGTATTTCTGTTTATGATGTACTAGACATGTTTATTTTGGCAGTTGACTTTATGATGTACTAAGACTTGTTTTGAGATGGTTTGAGATATTCCGCTGTTTTATTCTCACTTACTCTGTTTTACATATATATTTATGTTCTTGTTCTGCCTTGATATATCATTATGCATGCTTACCCAGTTCTAACGCCCCCCAGAAGCTAGTGCCCCCGAAAGAGTGACCCTAGCGGAGGTGGGGTGTTACAAGTATTGGCTAGTAGGAAGAAAAAAAATTACCTGTTGAACTGACCTTAACACCACTAGTTGGTTTCCAAATCCGTTTGAGGTGAGTTGTTACCGCTGTGTATGAAAGAGGCTTTTCGAGGAAGTACCCAACGATGTAGTCATTTCATACTTCCTTCCCAGCTTCTACGATTTCATCAGTGGGCCTAAGGGCTTTATCAGAGTACTCTAGCTTGAAAGATGGTGGTGAGAAGGAGCCCGCATGCCTAGGCTTGACTTTGAAGAGAGTGGACCATTTCTTTTTGGAGGTGAAAGTGACGGGTTTTGGGATCGTCGGCAGGGCAAATGCGTAAGGTGCTGGTGGAGGATCCGATGGAGAAGGATTTAGTGGGGGAGGAATCGAAGGGGTGGAAGAAAAATATGTTTATTGATTTGAGAGAGGAAGAGGCGAGAGGATAAGGTAGGATGGGAGGGCAGAAGCAAAAGGCTCGAGGGAAAGGACGCCATGAAAGAATGACGAACCAATTTTTTGATGACTATTCTGATATTATAACAGTGTCTAAATCAAATATATAGCGATCTAACATAACGGTTGCATCTCATGCTCCACGTACATAGTATACAATATAAACCGCGGGTGCTTATGGAACCAACTTCCAATAATGTGTCTCTAGAGATGAATACACTGATTTCAACAAGGAAATCTTGCAACTCGGCATACATAACCGGCCACTCATTCCACTTGAGTGTACTGAATGTATTATCACCAATGGTTCTGACCAGCAACTGTTACCGAAAGCATATAGCAGTGATAGAATAAGAAGCAAATGAATTTTCTCTAGATCAGGTGATAATACACCATAATGGGTGCGATCCACATAGCCATACCGCCTGCCTGATTTTTGTCATTTCCTGGTTAATGAGTCTTGAGGCTACGATTACCTTTTAGAGTTATCACATTCACTTTGAATGTCACATTCTTAGATCCACAAATCTCTAATTGATTCGTACTAATATACTCCAAGCGTTAAGCTAAGAGAAGTTATCTTCTCCGCCACTATACTCGATACATTTGTAAAAACCAATGTACATAATCATTGGAAATACTCTTCCAGGCATTCGTCCATACAAGTCCGTTTTGGGCCTGAACGAAACCGAAGGCACTACTTTCATTAATTCATCTTAGGTAATTTCTACTTAGGATTAACTGAAAAAGCCCTTGCACTTTACTCCATCTTTGATTATCTTCAAAATAATTTGATTCACAATGCTTATGCCAATACGGAGTACTGACTATTGAAAAAACAGACATTCATCCAAGTACCTTATTTCTAAAAGGAAATACTATTGATTTGCACCAAACAATCACTAAGCCCTTTTTAATTAATATTTAATTGATTAAATTCTTCCCAATATTCATTATCAAATTTCCTTATCGAGATATTTTCAAACCCGCTTGGATTCTCACTATACTTGGAAAACATTTCCATATTTCACAAAATACTTTATTTTTTATACTTAGAAAATATTATACTATCATCGGAAAACATTCTGTTCACTTTTCTCTTTCATAGAACCATTTATTTTCTACAATTACGAAATATTATATTCCAAACCCATTTATAAAATATTGGTTTTCAAACTAATAGAAGTCCATTTCATTTTATTTACTAATTTGGTTTCTAATTCCATATGCAATCGATACATCGATTTAGTTATCAAATTTTCTAACTCTTTAAATTTTCGAAATTTTTCGCTAATGTCTCCTTTGCGAGGCTCAAGTGGTACAACTACAAATTTCCTCTCTAGGCCCTTTCCATTCAAAAAGAAAATCAAAAAGCCAAGCGACCTTCCCTCTAGGCTCATAAAATCTCGTACTCAATTAAATATGTACCTTTTCGAGCATTCAATTAATTTCCTTCATCCACTACATTCCATACTTGTCTCAATATATTCAATCATTTCAAATTTATTCTGAATCAATTTAACACTTTTAATTTAATCACTTTCCATTAGCTAATTAATTTTCTAATTAGCTCTTTTGCTTTGTAACGTCCCGTATTTTTGGCAGCCAAATACTTTATTTATTTTATTTATTTTAAATATTTTATTTTGAATATTAAAGGGTTTTAATATTTAAATCACTATCTAAACAAAGTTGAACGATATATATTCATATAAAAAATAAAACGAGCCCAGAACAGCGCTGCAGTTCGTAAAATAGAGTTTTGAACTTCAACTGGATATACAGAGCCTGTTTTAAATCAGATTTCTGTGAAACAAGAAACGTACGGAGCAATTGAAGTATATTTTTCTAGTGAAAGAGAAAAATCGAGATTTCGTCGTGTAGATTGGAAGTTATGCCCAAATCAATTTGGCAGAAAAACGGCGGCGTAATCGTTTATCGACCGTAACGGTTTATTCGATATAACTAGATACCGGTTTCGAATTTAGCCAAGGTTCTTTTAAGACATAGTGCTAATATAATTTTTAGAATTTTACTGTAATTTTTAATTAATTAAATAAGCAACTTTTTATTTGGAGTATTTTACACCCTGTGACAACATTTTGGGATTTCACAATATAAGTTAAACTACCGGTATTATTATATTTTTGGGATTGCGACACCTCACTGAACACGACTGTATTTTTATTTCAGTCTACAACGCTCATACATGAATACATAGTGGTGTAGGTAACTTTATTTGAATGATTAACTGGTCAAACGAACTCAAAATTCAACGAAACAAGTTTCATACGAAACCTTAGGAAGAGGTCTAGTGAAATGTCAAGGCCTCATATTTTTAGGATTTTTTCTGTAATTTTAAGGAATTAATGCTCGGTGTTTTTCATCGATATTTTCTAAAGGATTTTCGCAAACGACCTCGGATTTCAACGAAACCTGTCCCATTGGGTCCGGAATATGTTTTTATGATAGGAATAGGTGTCTTTGCTTCGATTAGAGATCATATGTAGAGATTTTTAACGTGTTTTCTTAACAAAGTTTGCACACATTAAAATATTAATAAAACTAGCCAAACATTTCACTGTAGCTCATTTCTTTGTTTGCTGTAGCGTTTATTTCTTGTCCCCAAGCATGCTTGCGTACCAAACCTTGTCAGCTTGCGTCCCAAACCAATCCTTCCTTGCATCCCAATCTTTTATATTTCTTGTTTGCCAATTTATTTCTTCCGTGCCGACAAAGTAAATCCTCGAGCCTTAATTTTTCCTGCAAACCTATACTTATTTCCTTGGCTCGCACGGTGTCTCTCTTCTATATAAACCTAGCTGTTCTTCTTAATTTTTCCCATCGCTTCGGTGATAGTGGAAATAGATCCAACCTTAGAAAAAAAAATGGAAGGGACCAAAATGTTGCAGGCGGTAAAGCATGTGGACGGACAAGGCTACGGGCGTGGGCTTCTATTTTTGACGTTAGGGAAGAAGAAAGAGTGGGAAGGGGAGCTGAACGTGAATAGAAGGAGAAGAAATAAGGTGGAGCATGTACTGTTCAAGGGAAAAAAATATATGAAAAGGGCGGAAGGAAGAGCTGACGTGGAGGGGGGAGTGCTCCATGCGCAAGAATGCATTGGCAGGAAGGTGAAAGCTCCAAGCGTTCTTGAAGAACATGAACAGTGGTGAGCTAATAGTCCTAACCCCTTTTATATAAGTTAACATTGATAATAAAGAAATAATTAACATGGCCTAAATTGCTGTTACGCCTAATCTGGTATTAATTTGGCAAATCCTACCTAAGTCTAATCATGTTTTATATTATACTTAAACTTCTAATTGACGTGGTAAATTAAACGGATCATCAAGTAGAAGAAACACAGCAGGCATCCATCGTCCGTTAGGAAATAATAAGGAGTTAAGAGAGTGATATACGTCCGATAGTGTATTTCAACAATAAAACCATTTCGGTGATGTATAACATAGTAACCGAAATCACTTATGTAACATATGTAACTTAATCAAATTAGAAGACTTGGACTATTATCCATATTTTTAGTCAAAGTTTTGGATTGATCCATTTTCTATGGAATAGATATAGCTATTAGTTTGGACATATGTTTAAAAATAAATAATTTGTTAAAAATCTAATTAACATTGTTAAAATTTAATTAAGTTTTAATAAAATTAATTTAAATCGTGACCGTCTAATTATTTTAACGTTCACCTTGGTTATCAGAATTCAACAAGACCAGAGCAGTGAGAACCGTATCGGCGGACATAACATTTTGAAGCTGAATCGGACGAAGTTGAAAACAGTAGAAACATACCGGTTTTATAACGAATGGAAATCAAGGTGAGTTAAACTCACTCAGTTCTCCCCTCTTATATTTTATATAAGTCGGGTTTTATAACTGTGTGCTATGGTTGTTAATGGGTGTTTGTTTGTTTGTTCGTTGTTGATTTTATATTCATACATGGACTGAAACGGTTAAATTAAACGGTGGTTTAATTTAATTGAAACTGATCGTTATTTCTAACGATAAAAATCCAATAGAGGTAACTTCCCTCAGTGGTTACATTTATAACACTATAAACGTTATAATGCTTGCCTTTCTGTTATTACCACAGTATAGACTGTTACATTTATTATTGACCGTCATTATTAAAGTGTTCACATCATGGAAACCAAATATTGATTGGCCATTTTGAACTGAATAACGTTATCAATATGATTATATTGTTTGTTAGGTAATGTGAAATTAATTTATATTTCACGTTTGGTACTGTAGTAACCATTTGCCTCTTTAATACCGTCGACTAAAAGGAATGACTTTTCGAAATCAGTAGTAAATAGATTTTGAATGTTTTCAAAGATATAAATATATTTTTATAGGATTTTGAAATACGATTTTTATTGTAAAAATAATAGTCGAAGTTAAATTTATCAATTTTACATAAATATAACTAGTAGGGATGCAAGATGTATTAAATGAACGGTGAAACGATATACTTTATCGTGTTGATTATTCAAATATTGAAATGGCTTTGTGAAGGCCTTACGGTCATAAAAGAAGTTTTAAACTGATTTCAAAGTATAAAATGGAATAGTTAAATCATGGGTATACGAGAATGTGTAAAAGAGTTCAAAGAGAAATGTTTTGTGATGAATGATCGTTTTTACCAAACGGTGTTTTAAATAATACGAAATGTGATAACATTTCGTGTAGGAGATTAACAAATCAACGGATTTGAAAATGAGTGTGATTTTGAAATGGGATTTCATATTTTAAATGAAATCGAAGTTGACATTATGAATATGAATTTATAAATGAAATTTATATATGAGATTTAGTTAAATAAATGGAAGTGAGTTTATTTCAAGGTACGGAATGTGGTATTCCGAACTTTGGAATGATTCATCAAAGCGAGTTTTATTCCAAGATTCGGAATGTGGCATTCCGAAGTTCGGAATGATAAATCAAAGTGAGTTCTATTCCAAGATTCGGAATGTGATATTCCGAAGTTCGGAATGTTAACTGAAGGCAGGAATTTAAATGAAGTCAAAGTTTTGGATAACGACAACGAATATTAGTTGTCAATAATGAGTTGCAAAAGAGATTTGTAGGCAAAGTAAAGTTATGGAAATGAAAATGAATGGCAAGATATTGTAAATGGAAATTTAAAGTTTTGAAAATGGAATCGAGTTAATAAATAAAGGTAAGGGTTTATGAAATGTGATTTGTAACACTTGTTACAAAGGAGACGAACCATCTCTGGACATGAGATTTTAAAAAGGATTATTATATGTTTCCTAAACAACGAATAAGCGGCGAGTATGGTTTAAGAGAATTGGGATAAGTATAAGTTGAATTGTTTTGATGCATATCAAGATAAGGATTTGAAAATATAACAATGGTATAGGATATTAGTATAAGATTTCTAAAAGCGTTGTTTATATGGTTTTAAAACAAATGAATTTGAATTGCCGAAATAAATGGTAATATTGTAATAATGAGATATCAAGGAAGTTTCATAAAGAATTTATTTATAATAGAATCAAAGTTCGTATATAATATTGTAAATGGTTATTAATATAAATCAAAAAGATTTAATAAGAGTTTACTTAACAATTAGTTAAGTAAACATGGTCAAAATTTAATGAGGATTTCAAAGGGAAATATGCTGTTAATAAACTTCTATTTATTCCGAAGATATGAATGTTGTTGGTCAAGGTCTGAGAGGTAAATAAAATACCCCAACTTGAATAACTCCATGATTATCCAAGGATGGTATTAGTTTATGAACGAGAACAGTTAAGGAAAACATAAGTTATGATTTCCGTAAATGATATTATAAACTGTTTCCGGAAAAAGTTTATAGGTTGGAAAAAAATGAATTTGGAGAATAGTCTTATTTCAAAATAAGAAGTGAAAGGGATGTTTTCAAATATTGGAAATTTAAAGAATAGAATTAACGGGCGGTTCGTTAGAGAGGCTAAATGATACTGAGTATTGAATCAGTGAATCCATTTTCTTTTATGGATGAATGTTTGTTTATTCGATGGTTAAATAACCGACTATCAAATTTGCCCATACGATTGTTGGTACGGAAAGACCGGAATCGTATTTATTCGAAAACCATTCCGTCCAGCAAATACGAATACGTTGAAGAGGCTGGTTCGAGATGGAGCTATTGAAGACCGTTGATTTTCATAAGCGGAAGGATTACTTAAAATCTCTGGCTTGCAACCAGAGATATACTGTGATTCTGTCGTGATTGGAATCTACGGGATGCAAGGACTTCTCGCTACTGATCCATGGGGTGATTCCTATATTGGATGCAGTAGGGGAGTACCTTCGGTTCATCCTGTTCCTGGATGACTTGTATGGATGAATGTCTAACAGAGTATTTCCAGAAAGGTCACGTACATTGATTTCTTCAACCATACCAAGAGTGGAAGCGGAGAAGGAAACTTTTTTTAGCTAACACGTAATGTATTGTTGTGGACGTCAATTAGTGACTGTTGATGGGTCTGACGATGTGACATTCGAAGTAAATATGATGTGCTGATAAAGCGTAGACTCAAGCCTCATCAACCGGGGAATGCCAAAAATCGGGCAGGCAGCATGGCTATGTGGGTCGCTCCCATTAGGGTGTATAATCACCTATCTAGAGAAATTCCTTTTGCTTCTTGAATCTATTTCAATGCTGTCCCTTTTCGGGAAACGGTGGTTTGAGCCCAACCGTTGGTGATATACATTCGATACACTCAAGCGAAATGAGTGGTCGGTCATGTGTGGGCCGGGTTGCAAGACGTTCTTGTTGAACCCAGTGTATTCGCCTCTAGAGATACACTATCGGCAGGTGGTCCCATACCTTGTCAAGGTCGGAATCCAATCTCCAATAAGCGCCCGCGGTTTTGATTGTATATTATATGTGTGGAGCGTGAGATGCAAGCATTCCACTAGATTGATATTTACTTGTATTTAGACACTATTATAATATCAGAAAATATATTGATTTTAAAAGTGTTTTGGGTTATCGTAAGGTAAAAACCGTCTGTATTTATGTGTGGATTTGGTCTTACGATTATCTTTTTCTTTCAAAAGGATTTTAACTTAAAAATCAAGTTGGATGATCCCCCTTAATACTGTGCGAGTTTTTCTCACTCTGGTTCACCAGACTGACCCGGTGTTTTGTAAATGCTCGGGTTAGACCGGGTTGTATAGGTTCAGGTTATCGACTGATGTGAAGAGACGAGCTGGAGAAGCTCAGACGCATTATATATATGGTGTGTATTCCGCTGTATGATTATATATGAGGACAGGTTATTATAACTGTCCAGATGTGTGATGTACTCTGATGACTGTAAGTATTTTTTTAAGGCTCTCAATAAAGATTTATTTCTGTATTATATATTGTTCCGCTGCGATGTGAGACTCTGATTCTGGGTTGTGATGTCTCTTCTTCTTCTATTCTAATATTTCTTTCTTTCTTATCTCACCCTCTAAATTCTTTCTAATAACGTCCAGTGTTTTTGGTATTGGTAAGGTCGGCATGAGTTACGGTAAGGGTATTTATGTTGATCTGGGCCGAAAATCCTCTGGTCGTTACATGCTTAGTCCACTTTTAGTTTGAACATATCACGTTCAAATTTTTATTCTCTTACAAACCAGTAGAATTCCATTTTTAACTCAAGTTCCATGTTCGATTTCGAATTTAAATTCATAGCTTTAATTTCCTTAACTAAAGTCAAGTTTGATCCCAAAAACTCCATTAACTAATTAACTTAAATTAGTTTACTTCCACTCCATAACTCAAAATTGGATTTTGATTTCAGAAATTAATCCACCTTGTTCACTTGAGTTCAAATTTATTGATAATTCAAGTCTGGATTTTCTAATTGAAATCCGATTTTTATTCACTCAAAATCCTTCTATATTATTTAACAAATCATTATGGTTTATAAATGATTATACCACGATTTTTTTGGAAATTTGATTCTGACATAACTCAAAATCTATAAGATGAAATCCAGATTTTTCTCCTTCATTAGAAAACTATTATTCAACAGTCTGGATGATTCTTCTTTCAAAGAAATCTGACTATTACTGCATTATATATATTCAGTTAAAGTTAAAAACGTAAAACTATGAACTATCGCGCTACGGTGAACTTGTTTTAAATAAATTTTAATTTATACGTTCAACTTCGTTTATTAAATAAATTATAACCATATCCTATTTAAACCATTTCCCTTTTGGAATCCATTTGGTTATACTTCAAATATATTTTTAAAATTCCTTTTCCGTATTCAGAAAAATAAATAAAATGTTATTCAATTCATCATTTGAATTTTAGTTAGGAAATATTTCATGATTTTATAGAGTATTACCGGAGTTCGATTTAATTTGCTTTTACCACTTTTAAATGATTATGCTCTCTTATAATCTTAGCTAGTTTGCCCAAATCATTCCTTTCCACTTTGTTCAACTATTCAATATCTCTTCTTTAAATGTTTTCCAAACCCATAAACATTATATTTATTTTACTTTTACAAAACTTCTTTATTTAGTAATTCCATTTTAAGAAAATATTTCATTATTATAAAACTTATATATATATAAACATAGAATCTAATTTTATATTTTAAATACTGGAAATGCTCAACTTCTTAAATAGTTACATTTAAATTATAATTTCTACTAAATAAAAATCAAATATCCTTTCTAAAAATAAATTATTTCTATAAAATTAGACATAGTCGAATTCAAATTATAAACCCATATGGATTTATTTCAGTTCCATTCACATTCCGAACATCGGAATAAATTTCATCGTTTCCCTTTGAAATGATTTCCAATTTCCCTTTAATTTCACTCTTGAATTTACATTTCCAAATTATCTAATGATAACTATTTCACTTCATTTATAAACATCATTTATAAATTAAACTATTTGTTTTTATTATTAAAAACAAGTTATTATTTCGTAGCCTATTCAAATATTCAATTTCTATTTTGGAAAAATAAATTTCCTATAAAATCTCAAAAATCCCTTGTTAAATATCAATTTAAGGCCAGTGCTATTCAACATCCAAATATAGCAAAATCTATCAGAAAACATCTAACACATCTTATGTCTCAGAATATATGAAAACAAATAGTAATAATTTTAAGGAATCCAGTTAGATCCTTCCAACCTGTTTTTCTTGCATCCAAGACGTTAGACAACATAAATAATACCAATCCAGCTTCGAGGTGGGATATTGCGGTATAGAAGGTCATCCTCTATTATGCGGGGCGCATAGGGTCTCATCCACCAAAATGTGCGGGAATATCCAACTACCAACCTTAAATATACTTAATATATATAATAGCAGCCTGTGACAATAATATTATCATTTCATCCAATCAAGCATCAACAAAATAGCATAAAACATAATACTAAATAAAAATTCATTTGTAATAAATTATAAATGAACCAGAGACAGTGAGTTTACTCACCTTGATTTGAGTTTTCAAGTAACGATTTGATTTTAAAACTAAAATTAAACTGACTAATTTTAGCTTAAATCCCAATAGACTCAAAAATTCATCAATCCAGATTCAGAATAAAAACAAATCTATCCCTAATGCAACTGCCCTTACCCGATTTCGATCTTGTATGAGTTAAACACAAAATTTCTAAGGATTCGATTAACTAAATTAGTAACTAAAACTTAATTAACAAAATATAATTAACTAATATATCATTCCCAAATCTCCTTAATTAACTTCAACTCCCTCGTTTTAATCTTCGTTCCCTCCTGTAGCTATTTGAACACCAAAATGAACCCCCTTCCTCCCTTTCCTCTCTCTAGTCAGCTAACCACCATGCTCTCACCTTCATTCTTCTTCCCTTAGCATGCTCTTCCATTCCATCATCATACAGTCAAACTCGAACAACATAGCCCCACGACCTGAAGCATGCCACGCTGAAAACAAGTGACACTTTATATGCTCCAATCACTTCATTTTTTGATGTTAGGTGCCAATCCTCATGTTAAACCCAAATCCAACATCCAATTTGGCAATCCTTGCCCACACACTCAAAAAAATGGATCTCTAGTTCGTTGTCTCGACTTCCTAGCAGTAAAATGTGGATCGCATCCAACGCTAAACGCATGGAATTGAAAAGCATGATTGAATGAATCCAAGGATTCAAGCTTAAGAATTTTTAGATTTTTATTTCATTTGTTTTGGATTTTCAAAACTCACGTTTAATGAAGGAGGATGGAGACTTTGATTTTGTTGGATAATAGGAAATGAACAAAGTAGAAGAAGAGATGGGGGGTATAGGGTGTATTTATAGAAGTTTTCATTATTAAAATATGCTCATGAAACTTACGCCCAACGTAACACGCTTAAACGACCACATACGAGCTCTAATCGCGATGAAACTTGTAATCCTATAACAACTTAATATTTCACACATAATGGAAGTGGTTACGTCGAATTTTGGGGTCGTTTGTAAAACTTCCTTTTAATTTCTCAATGTGAATCGATACGCATTTATATTGTGCATGATTACAAAACAACTCCAATTGACTCGAAACTAGAAATCCTACAATAATTTACCATTATGGATTTTATAAAATTAGTTTAGTTGAAATCCGAGATTGTTTGAAAATTACTATTCTTAAGTTTCAAATTAAATCGATAAACTATAATTGATTCCAAATAAAAATCTATTGATAATAAATTATCATTACCATATATACTCAGATAGAATTTCATATAACTTCCAAATAAACTAACTTAATTTTAAACTCGATATTTTCAAAAACGATATTCAATTTATTTTAAAATCCTTTTATATTTCCATTACAATGTTTAAACAAGTTTTAAATATTCAAAACTGAACGACTAAAATTTTAGGTCGTTTCCTTTCCCCCAAAAGAATTTCGTCCCTGAAATTACCAAGGTAGGAAAAATGCTACAAACCCATTAATTTATCAAAAACTCTCTAAGTTGAAACTCAAAATTTCATACTATTACAACTTTAGTTCCTTACAAAACTTTTAGTTTAGAGGAAAATCATTAATTTCCGATTCCTATTTCAAAATCCTTCAAATTGAACCTATTTTGAAAATCATCTCTTTTAGCTTACAAATTTTTTCAAAAGTTTTGAAAATGTTTCTAACTCCCTAAATTTTTGGAAAATTTTGGTAGAGTCTTCCCTGTGCGGAGGAGCTTTCGAAAACAGTTCATATAACGGATTTGGTATTTTTTTTCGTAGGCGTACCTTATATAAGCATTATTTAAGTGAGCATGCTTAGTATATGCACAATCTATGCACCTAAAATCAAGTCAGGTAGCTGCATCTACTTGTACTTGCTCAGTTTAAACCAATAAGCGTCATAATATTAAAATTCAATAATTTTCATTCATTTTACTGATTAAACACGTGGATTAATCACCAAACATATAACATATATTTAGCACATACATGTTAATACAAGTCCCACATTTAGTTTACATGTCATTTTATTTATATTACACACCATATATACTCATATTCATTTAATTCGAATGATTTACAATTAATATATTTACATCCAATTCATATTCATTCAAATTGGTTCAACATCACTTATTCACTTTGTTTAAAACAAAACAAACGACAATTTTTCTACGTAATTTGCTGTTATTTGGTTAATACATTATGTGACACCCCATATCCTTTAATGTCACCCATATCAGATGCATTGAGTTCTGTGAAGCGCAATAATAATACAGAGACTAATTTTAACAAGATATAATATAATATGCAGCGAAAAAGAAAACTTCAAACTTTTATTTCAGACCAAATTCAACATTACATTTTCAAATGAACCATCAATGTCAAAACATTTGTCATCAGAGTACAAAAGCATAAAATAATATCCCTCATATGTCATCAGAATAAACATAGAAAAAGAAATTGAAGAAGTACGTATAAAGAGGAGGAATCCAAGTCCAAGACTAATAGAATCACGGTCACTACTACTGTCCACCAGCGCTCTGAGAACCCGAGGGAGGGAAAGGAAGAGAGAGAAGGAAAACAAAATAGGTCAGATATAAAGTCTAATGAGTTCTAGTGATTTTCAGCATAAGCATAAGAAAAGAAGTATCAAGACAGATAAATGGTACTATATATAAAAATACAGTAAAATATACAAGTACAAAGTAAACGAGATAACAAGGCAAGGTAAAGATCAAGTAAGCTTCTCATTCATATCCTTCTAACAAGTTTCTGCACCAACTATCAGGATTATGTGTTAATATAATTACTACCTATGTATTCGACTCCCTACATACACGAATAACCTGTGTCAGCCACGACAGTAGGGGATATCAGTGCCTAACCCGTCATTTATAAAGACACAACCCTATTCGCCGGTGTTACGTCTTAGTTTCCCCTATCGGACCCATGCACGCTCATGACTCCGTCGGAACGCGTCCATACCCACCTCCAAGACTTTGAACCTCTTACAATCCAGATCAATAAAGCATGCCCTGGCCCCTACCTAGTGTGAGTCCCCTTTATGATTTTGTTACTGGCCTTTTGGTTTGGTTCCTAAAAGTAAACCAGACACGCTCAATTCAATGTATCGCGTAACGTAAAAGCTCAAAGTGTTGCCAAAGTGCCAGGGACACAAGCTCAGAAGAAGTTACGCGAATAAGAGTCTCACAACTCCTCAAAATCGTGCATCCATCACATTTCGTATCCCTTGGACAAGGGATTTCGAATCCCTATTATAAAGGATTTCAGATTCCCAACGTTCGTGCCTCTTACATATCACAAGAGTTAGTACCCCTCACCCATGGTATTTCGACACTACAACGCAGTCCAAGTAACGTATCCCTCGGGGTACGAGTTCATACCTCTTAAGGGGTACGCAAAACTTGTATCCCCTAGGGACACAGAATTACCGTATCCCCTAGGGGATACGCCATTCTGTATCCCAAGGGATACAAATTTTATATCCCTGGGGATACGAAGTTCATATCCCAGAAGATGGATATAAATTTTCTTCTGAACACAATGAAGGGAGTCAAAATTCCATGTGTTGCCTCCCAGGGATACAAAAGTCTGTGTTGTGGTCCCCAAATCCTACCTACTCCCACCTAACCACTCCATTATAAATAATGTAATCTCACACTTCAAAGGGGTTGGATTTCTTGCTGATTTGGCATCTCATAGAGCTCCAAGAGATCTCTTTAATGACATCCTTGCTTTGTGGAAGAAGAAGCATAAAAGTGACTTTTTCACAATATTCATGTATGACAATTATGACTCCAAATTACATGGAAATACTTGTAATTAAAAGCCTAGATTAGGCCTGTAGCTTGTGACCCTTATTGTAAATAAAATATCAGAACTCTTCCAAAGTGGACGTAGGCCCCTCACGGGACCGAACCACTATAAATCTATTGTGTCATTTAGTGCTTTCTGCACTTAATTTCTCATGCAAAATGATATTCTTAAGTAATTAAGAACCTTTGGGTGTCGACGACATTTTTTGCTGTCAATTCTGGTGCTTTCATTGAGAGAACTTAAACTCGATTCTTTGTCACGCACTCCCATCTTGATCTTGACGCGCTTTAGGTTTCTTCTCTAACTGCCGTCCGAATCCACTTACGATGGCTAAGTGACCAAAGAATATGATGTTCGGCTCCTTTGCTGCAGCCGAAGCTGGAACGTTTCAACAAACTCAGCTGGCGAATAACCCGGCCGAAATGGACATCCTTTCTCCTACGGACCCCGAAGTCCCTGCAACCCAAGCGTAGATCTACGCGCTTAATAAGAAGTATGAAAATATGGCTCTTGAACTCAACCAAGCATTAAAAATAACATCGACCTTATGCGTCAACTTCAAGACAGTCAACGCCTCGTCGCCAAACTTCAACTTGCTCAGAACAACCCCCGAGTAAGGCGTATTGTCCGGGTATCCTCTTCCTCTGAGTCACGGGGCCCACATCAAAGAAGGAGGTTCAACCTTAACAACAATGCCATTGTACGCTCCAATGCTCATACAAACAGCCATGACAACAGAAACGGTGATAGAACCACCGTAACTTACAACGAGGGAATGCATCACCGTGATCGCTCCCGGTTGGTTATTAACGACAAACCGGGTCCGAGTAACAGACCCCCTCCTCGACAGAACTCAACTGTCATTGCTTAGAACTTAGGGCCTCCGCTCCCGGCAATCCAGCGGGCCCAATTTCCATCGAATCAGGACGCGCACCTACCCGCTCAGTCTTATCAGCCATACCAAAACCAGACAATCAATGTCGACGACATGGATGAGGACGAGCCCGATGTGCATCATAGAAGGCTTCCACAGAACAGGACTCCTGAAGTCAACCGTAACCAATGGATTCCACCGGAAGATGTCCATCCAGCATATCTCCCCGACATGCCCCGAAGGATCATAAGAGATATGCGGGGAACGCAAATGACCGTGAGAAACCCACTTGAGGCGTTACCCTTTCACTAGGAATGTGCACGAAGCCGAGTGTCTCCGATGCTTTAACTTGCCACAGATGGCATTCTATGATGGCATGACTGACCCATGCGCTTTACTAAACCGCTATGAATGGCAGATGGACTCCAGTCGGGCCACCGACGTAGTCAAATGCAAGTGCTTCCCAGTCTTCTTGTCAGGCACAACTCTGCTTTGGTTCTCCCTCCTTCCACTCCAATCTATCAACAGCTTCGGCCAGTTGGCCACGGAGTTGGTTAGGTAGTTCAGAGTGCATGTTCCGACTCCGAAGAATGCCCTCACCTTTTCCAACCTTTACCACAACCCTGCAGAATCTCTCAAAAGATATCTCGAGCGATTAAAAACCGCCCTCGATGAGGTCGATGATACTGAACCTTGCACAGTACTCTTCCAGCTCTCAAAGGGTGTCCTTCCCACTTCCGAGTTTGGAGCCTGGATCGATTGAAAGCAGCCTAAGACCTTAGAGGCCTTCTACGAAAAGGCTTGATAATTCTTGTGCCAAGAGGAAATAAGGCGTAATAGAGCTTCTTGGGGAAACTACTCCAACAACCTACACGCTTGGCTAGGATCCAACTCCTTCCCTCCAGAAGCATAGGCTGGAGCCAAGGGTGCAGTATGAGGAGGAGCCATCAACGAAGAATGCTTGGTGCTTGGTCGTCAAGTCTTGTATCTGCCCCCATACTTCCATACAAGGGGTAGCGGAGTTGGAGACCGCCGGTACCGCTCTCTATGACGGTATTTGCTGCCATTGTCACGGGGAGAAGGGGGCTCGGTGTACAAGCTAGCACATTCCCTGAATTATGAAATGAAACCACACCTAGACGGTCGACGACTCCCATATCCATAGCCTCAGCCTCTTCCTCCTCAATTCATATCACTTGTAAAAGAAGCGGATTAGAGATTAAACTCGCACACCTTATGCACACCAACGAGTGATGTGTTATGCAGTGACTATGGATGTGTGTGTCCTAAGTGTTCTCTCAACAAACCAAATAACGGTCCGCTCGGAAGAGTAACCTCCCTAACGACAAGATTTATTTCTTCCAAAGTTGTGGCACTAGGCCAAGGAAATGTGATGCGAGGGAGCTTGTTTAGCTCGTCAAACTAGCCTTCCCTTTCAAGCAAGACGACGGTCCCAGAGGTAGTTGCAGGAGACTCCGGCCTGGGCGACATCCCTTCCCTTGCCACATCCACCGCAAGTGGAGCGGGTTAAGTCATCAGGCCCTCACCCCAAGTGACATCCTCCTCATCATCGGATCCACCTCTACTAGCTCCCTCATGAATTTTGGCGACCCTGTGTCGCTCAGACACGACAGGAGATCCTTCCTTCTTACGGCTCGGGGAGCCTCCACCTCTCTCAGCCTTCGTCTTTCCTTTAACACCGGCAATCACCGACCTTATTATTGAACGATTAGAAGGAAGTAGTCCTACACGACGAAGACGTTCCTAGTCCAAAACACTCTCGGTGGAATAATCCTTGGGAGGGATAGCCAACAAGGATTCGAGACACTACTGATACATCGGCTTTGTAGGCGCAACAGGGTTGCTTGTTACAAAAGAAACCGTTACCTCCTAACTGAAAACTCGACAAATTTCGAAAACCGAAGAGATCAGGAATACATACTTCCTTCCACCCGTCCCCTTGAGAAATCGAGAGGACAGTGCACATAGAACCAGTCATACTTATATACGCCCAACTTGGGCCACTTCCCACTAAAGAACTTGGTACTGGGCAGAACTTCCAAGAAATACTAGGAGGGTGCGACATTAGCTCTCCTTTTCAACTGAAATAAATACCAGATGTCCTCTCCGATAGGCTATAAGTGCAGGTACTCTCTGTAGAGAACGCAGGTACCCAAGAAGGAAGCAAACACATTTGGATGGAGCTGCGATGCCATAAGGCGGAAATAATGCAGTATATCCCAGCTAAAGTTGCTAGTCGAGGGCACGCACCCAGAAAGGCACGTTTGCCTGTTCCATGCAGTGCACCCTTCGGTGGTGCGTGAGCCCTATCGTCCTTCCCCGGCGCGCGAACATCTCTTTGGGGGATACTAAACCATGTCACCCGCACCTCATTGTCGTTTCACCCATATGCGATGACACCGAATCTGGTGGGTTCTCAAGAATAATCGTGCCCCCCATTACGTCTGGCGCCACCAAAGTGCTTCTTTCGACAATATCTGCGTGCTCTTCCTTAACAGGGTTCTCCCCGGGCCCTCCAAGTGCTCCCTGAGTCGACGACCCGACCGAGTGCTCAACTGTCGGTAGCAGTCCTCCTGACTGCACCCCTCAGTCAGGTGCTTTAGGCGAGCCCGACGGCTGTGGAGGAGTAGACTCTCCTGAGGTCTCATACTCACTGCCCCCGCGATGACATCACTAGCTGAACCAGATGGGAACGATGAATGCTGCGAAGCTTTGGTTTTTTGAATTTGTTGTGTTTTAGATCTTATTTCCATTGCTAGCTATACTTTCATTATACTTGCGTTAGACATCACATTGCATAACCTGTACCCTCGTATTGGAGTAAAATAACATGTATGTACAGTGCCATGCAGTGCCATGCTAACACAATTGTAACTTAGAAACTTGGGACACAACGATGATCACAGGTCCCCAAGACTAAAACCGTCGTCGTAGTCAACCAACGTTACTGGCCTTCCATCTAGTCACGACTACGTTACAAATAGAATCGATAAATCACACGAAACAGTTCGATGCTTCGGTCGGAGTAACATTCCAAGTATATATGCTATAATCCTATGTGCTGGGCTGGGTTATCAGTTCAATTATGATTGCAATGAACGCCGATTCAATTGTACAATGTCACGAAAGCAACGTGAACCCAGGGGAAAGTTTCCCGGAGTCCGAGTCTCGAATGGGGAAGGCAAAACCTAACTAAGGTAGACTCGAAATGCCACATCCATCAGAAATCCCAATCCCCTTCAGAGGTACGAAGTCTCGTATCCCTCGGGGGGAGGGGGTTACCAAATTCCGTAACCCACAAAGGGATACGAAAATTCGTATCCCCTCTAAAGGGTAAAAAAATTCGTATCCCCTCTAAGGGACACAAAAGTTCGTATCCCTTAAGGGGTATGAAGATTCGTATCCCTCTAAGGGGTACGTAAATTCATATCCCCCAAAGGGTACGGAAATTCATATCCCCTAAGGGGTATGAAAATTCGTATCCCCTCTAGGGGATATGAGCATTCCCAACTTTAGCCACACATTTTGAATCCCCTAATGTTCCATCTCCCCTTCTTCTCCACTCTGAACTCAATTCCCTCTCTCTTCCTCTTCTCCAAAATATCATCTTCCCTGAATCTCTCTCCCTCACTAATCACGAAGCTTAGCACCACTACTAGGCTCAACCTCGAGCTCTGACCTCGTGTTCAACTCGAAAACCATTCATTAATTTCTTAAGCTTCGGTTTCAAGCTCAAGAACATGAACGATCTCGAGTTACATCGAAGTTCGTATCGAGGCCGATCCGATTGTCAGAGCGAAGCTCATGGCAAGAGACTACCGCCAACAGTCGAGACCGAACCCACCTGTGTTCTCAACGTTCAAATCTTTTGGGATATAGGGTTTGGGTTCAGAGTGCAAGAAAAAGAAGTAAAAGAGAGGAAATGGGAGGTCGTTAGAATTTATAGGGGGAGAGGAACTTGGGCTTTCGCCCGATAGGCAGCTGGTATCCCACATAGGAATACAGGTTATCGTATCCAATTAGGATATGAAAATTTTGTATCTCGCCGGAACACGAGATTTCATATCCCCATGCTGGATACGAAAATCTCGTGTCCCATACCTAGGGCACGAACTTTCCTTTTTAATAAATTAATAATAATAATTATTATAATATATAATATATGTATATTTATATATATGTAATAATGTATAAATATATATACTACATGATATGATAGTATGTGTATGTATATTTACAAGTGAATATGTATAATTATGCGTGTTATGTACATGAATGTGGGTAACGTACATGCACTTGGTTTTCCCATGTCCCAAAGATCAAACATTGGCAAACATTATTCACATACATTTCTCACTCACGCATACAGATACCACATTTCATTTGTTACTTCATAACGCATCGCGCCCATGTAACAACGTGTGAACATTCACATGGTACCTTGTCGATAACCACTCATTTATATGTTATAATGTAAAAGGGAGTCAACAACTAACTTCTACGCTCATGAGTTAACAGGAATTCGATGACTTAGCGCAATAATTCTATTAAATCAAAGCACATCATGTCAAAACAAGGCTTACTTTGGAGGGTAAATGTTAACCGACCTTTTGGTCCGGTTCCCAAAAGTACACCAGACACGCTCGACTCAACACATCGCGTGACACAAAAGCCTGAAGTGTCCCCAAAGAGCTAGGGACACGAGCTCAGAAGAAGTTATGCGAATAAGAGCCTCACAAATCCTCAAAACCATGCATCAATCGCATTTCGTATCCCTTGCACAAGGGATTTCAAATCCCTATTATTCGTATCCCTCTTATAAAGGATTTTAGATCCCCAACGTTCATGCCTCTCATATACGAAAGGTTCGAAGCTCCCTTTAAGCTTCGAGTCCCTCTTTTTCATGCACGAAGCCTCGGATCCCTCACTTACACCAAACCTCATAACCCTTGGCCTTTGCACAACTCTCGTGTCTCTTACTTTCATATCCGAACAGCCCAAATCCTTTAGCTCCGCCATCCAATTTTCGAACCCCTCATATCACAAGAGTTCGTACCCCTCACCCATGGTATTTTGACACCACAACGCAGTCCAAGTAACGTATCCCTCGGGGTAAGAGTTCCTACCCCATGAGGGGTACACAAAACTCGTATCCCCTATGGATAAGGAATTACCGTATCCCCTAGGAGATATGCCATTCCATATCCCAAAAGTGTGATACATATTTTCTTCTGAACGCAATGATGGGAGTCGAAATTCCATGTGTTGCCTCCTAAGGCTACGAAAATCTATGTTGTGGTCCCCAAATCCTATCTACTCCCACTTAACCACTCTACTATAAATACCCCCAAGCTCACACTTCAAAGGGTTAGATTTCTTGCTAATTCGACATCCCATAGAGCTCCAAGAGACCTCTTTTATGGCATCCTTGCTTTGAGGAAGAAAAAACATAAAAGTGACCTTTTCACAATATTCATGTATGGCAATTATGACTTCAAATTACATGGAAATTCTTGTTATTAAATGCCTAGATGATGAGGCCTATAACTTGTAATCCCTTATTGTGAATAAAATATCAGCAACTCTTCCAAAGTGGACGTAGGCCCCTGACGGGACCGAACCACTATAAATCTATTGTGTCATTTACTTCTTTTCTACACATAATTTCCACTGTGAAATGATATTCTTAAGTAATTAAGAATCTTTGGGTGTCGACGATATTTTTTGCTGTCAACAGATACCAACATGTATATTGGCTGATACGGGTTCCACACAATAAGATTGACACAAGCCATCACTTAGGCTTGTGCCCCCATGTAACTAGGATTTTAAGAGTCCCAAACCCGGATATAAACAACAAGATGTGGGACCTCTTAGCTTATTAATTAACAGGTTTAGCTTAGCAGGTTCAAATTTATTAATAAGCATGGTTGTAAATGACATTTCCTATAAATGTTATTCTGTGTACAACCCCTCCCCCAAAACAGACAAGCACCTGCTCAGATGTATATAAATTACAGTAACTCGTTTTACTTAATTACATCTGATCCACATATTTTCCATAACATGTTCTACTTAGATTAAGTCCAACCTATTCAGATTAACATGTTTGCATATTCTTCACTTATAATTACCCCAAATTTACAGTCAAAGATTCTCAAGCTATAATATGCCTGATTCTCCTTTTTATTATCATTCCAAATTATCCCAATCATACGCAATTCAAATGGAAATGTCCTAGGGTCAACGTAAATAAAAAGGAAAAGGAGAAAACATATCCAAACTCAACTGAATAAATAGGAATAGAAAAGATCGTAATAAATAAAAGACAGAAAGGGAATAAGGAAGAAAGATGTATATATGAACATATAATAACTGTAAACTAAATAGATGATTGATAATAAAACAATAACATATCAACATAGTTACTTTTCAGATCCAAATCATTTACTGTCAAAATAACAGATCCAAAAACAACTAGAACTCACATTGATTTGATTAAGATCCAGAAAATGTCTCTTTGAAATTGTTGTTGTAGAAAACTCGAATTATCCCTTTAACCTATGTTTGGGTAGCACCTCGACATCTTCTTATTTTTCTATTTAGAGATGAATTGGAGGAGGAAGAAAATGAAGATATGTTTGTGTGTAAGAAAATGGAGAGGCTGCTAGCCTATTTATATATTGGTTAGGATAAATCTAAACCATAGGATATTAGGTTATCAAATCAAACCGTACACCTCAAGCTGAGTCAGTGTATGTATGTAGCAAATAAAACAGTACAGGTTTAGGTGCAGGAATCTGCTCTGCATGCAGGTGGGTCGACCCACCTACTACTTAGGTCGACACATGGGTTAACCCACCTTAGACCTGGGTCGACCCCTATGTCGACCCAGTTAGGGGCTGGATTTGCCCACTTACCATTGTCTTCTACGTTCAGTTTTTCTATATTATATATATAATACACTATTTTAGTTCAATTTTTTTAGTTCATAACTTCTTCATACTTAATCCGATTTACAAAAATCAAGAGTTTATCTGAACCAAAATTTCATAGTGAACGATATTTTATTAATTAATATTCATTAATATTCAGTTCTGGATACTCATCCATCTACTCAGTTCGTACCCCATAATTTAACACACCAGAATACTCAGTTCTGGCATCCATTTTATTATCTTCATCATATAATTATGGTGTGTTAAATTATGGGGTGTTACATTCTCCACTCCTTAAATGATTTTGTCCCTGAAATCTCCAAATTAAGAAGAATGTTATTATTTAACAACTACCTACATCCATCTACTCATCCATCAACCACTAGCATCCATCGTCCTTAATATTTCTAATGCTTTGTATGAACATATGCAAATGTGTTGTGTGTATATGTTCCTACTCTAACGCAAAAATCAGGCGGTTGACTGATTCAGTTGACCTCCTTAATGCAATATATGTTTGTGCCATGTATCTAATATGTATGCAAAAGAGTCTTAATAGCATATATAAATTCTATATGCGTGCACAATTATTCACCAAAATGAAACATCCATGTGATGGTTAAACCATTTTCATCCATCGAAAAATTTAAAATGCACACATTCATATGCAATATGAAAGTGTTTGAGCCGATTTAGTGCCTAGTGTGTGTATATATGCGTCCACTGGCAACCACTAGCAAAAAATTGCATCCACTTGCATCCATCAGTCATAACATATCTCAAACACATGTTTTCAACCATTGGTTTTTACCTAAGGATTGAGATTCATACGATAGGATAAACATACTTGAATGATAGAAACAACATATTCAAATTCAAAAGTTTAGAAAGGAAATTAAGAACGTACTCTCAAAGAGAAAAGGGTAAGAAGCGCGAATCTTGTCTTCGGGTTCCCACATCGCATCGTCTTGGTCTTCTCCTCATTGCACCTTCACTAACTTGATTTCTTTGTGGCATAGTATTTTAACTTCCGACCCAAGAATACGGGTAGGAACTTTCCTAACTGATGCCTCCTTTTCCACTTCCACACCCTCAAGCGTACTTGGCTTAACTACTCTGCTGAATCACGTAGACATTTCCTTAAATGGGAAACATGGAATATGTCGTGAACTCGCGCCAGCCTCTCTGGTAGTCTAACTCTGTAGGTAATCCGGCCTTTCCTCTCAACTATGGGTAGTTGTAACGACCCAGAAAATCTGAACCAATTTAAAAATTTTAAATTGGCTAAAATAATGGATTTTAAATATTTAAAATAAATATTTTAAATAATGGCAATGAAAACTGAGTTTGAATCGACATTTGAAAACGAATATAATTAATTATAATTATATATAGAATTGAAAATGGCGCGGTAGTTCGATAATTCGATTTCCAACTTCAATTGAATATACCGGGTGCAAAACAATCCGGATTTTAGTGAAACCAAAAATATTTAAATCTGTTAGTGAATATCTTTCTAACGAATCCGACCAATCGGAATTTGATAGCGGGAATCAAAAGGTATGTCCAGTTGAAAATTCTGAATAGTCGCTATGGAATTCAGGCCCTTAAAAATGGACATTTAGCAAATGACCTCGGATTTCGACGAAACCACTTTTGTTGGATCCGCAGGGTCAAGTTATTGTTAGGTTTCAAATTTCATAATTTTTCGAATCAATATGTGAGCGTGGCAAAGGAAAACGCGTTTGACCAGTTTCTGTTGATTTTAATCGACTGGAAATTGGCCATTTTTCAAACGGTCTCAGAATTCAACGAAATTAGTTTTGTTAGGACCGTATCGTCAATACAAAGCTAGAAAATATTTTTCGAGAATTTTTCTAGTTAGTGTGTGGCCCCGGTAATTTGAAATGTACGTTTAAAATTCAATATAGTGATTTAAATGTAAATTCAAAAGGAAACTGATTGTAACAATCGAATCAGCTTGCGATACATATCCCATTGTGTTCGGAATGGGGGTAAAACGCTATGGGCGACAGGCGGTGGGCCTCGTTTCGAGGTCGTATGTAAAAGTCAACTCTTTGCTAAATTAAATAATTAAATAATAATAATAAAAAAAAATATTTTAATTCTCCCTTCCCTCCTTTATCTCCTTCTGCCCCCCCCCCCCGAATTCATTTAAACAAAAAAAAAAACCTAAACAAATCGAGACCCGCCCCCCCCCCCTCGTCTGGACGCCGACGAAGAGCCGCCCTCCCCCTCAGGCGAACGCCGCCGAAGACAAGCCATCGCCCCCCCTCCATCGACGAAGAGCCGAAGCCCTCGAGCCCCCGTCGAATCAAAGCGCGAGTCCCCCTCGAAGCCGCCGACCCTGACATCGAGCAGCCCCCCCTACCTCGACGCGACGCCTCCCCGACTGCCGCCAAGAGCAGCAACAACCCTCCCCTCGCCGTAAGTTTTTTTATATATATTATTTTATTCGTATTTTATAAAAACTGATTTAAAGATTTTAAAAACTGATTTAAAGATTTTATAAAACTGCTTTTTTTAAAGATTTTAAAAACTGATTTTAATTAGGTTTCTAAAACTGTTTTTTTTAAGATGCAAAAACTGATTTTTTTATAAAATAAATAAAAACTGATTTGTTTTAAATAAATAAAAACTGATTTGTTTTAAATAAATAAAAACTGATTTGTTTTAAATAAATAAAAACTGATTTGTTTCAAGAAATAAAAACTGATTTGTTTTAAAGGTAAAAACTTTAAATAGGAAAAAGGTTTAATCTTTAAAGAGAAAAAGGATTTGAACTTTACGAAGTAAAAATCATATTTTTATCTATCGAAAGTCAAAAGAAAAATCATATTTTTATATATAGAAAGTCGAAGTAGAAATCAGATTTTTATATATTAAATAGCATAGTAAAAATTCGATTTTTACATGTGTAGAGAATACGGGCGAAAGCGACAAAAGGCGAAGATTTCTATAAAGGAAGTGTCGTGCAGTTGGATAGCTATTGGTGAGATTTCTGATTTAAAATTTATATATATATGTGTGAAGTAAAAGTGAATTGCTATATATATATATATATATATATATATATACGCCCCTCGTCCACAAACCATGGACGATATTTATTGGTTGAAATTGTTGTGAAAATTTGATTGATAGCGAATGATTGTTTGGGATTGTTTGTGATTGATATTGGTTGATGGTGGTTGAAAAATACCCATTTGTGGTTGTGAAATATTTGGTTGAAACCACATAGGATTAGTTTGTGGAAATGAAATAAATATATACATGCCGCCTGCGTGCGAACTAGATGCATGATCCCCATTGTCAAAAACCGCGAGGTTTTAAGGTAGAGCGAGGAGCCGTACTAGGGACGGTCCCGGTGTAACTACCCTGCCGTTATGCTGCCGAAATTTTGAATAATATTTGTGTGTTTGAATTATTTTCATATGCTTAAACTATATTTATTCATTGTATAGAAAACATTCATGTGCTGAATTGATATTCATTCGTTGTTTAGAAATTCATGTGTTGAATGGAATTCATATTTTGAAATAAATTGTTCGATAATAAAAATCACATTTTTATCTATATATAAAAACTATTGAAAACATTCATGTGTTGAATTGATATTCATTCGTTGTTTAGAAATTCATGTGTTGAATGGAATTCATATTTTGAAATAAATTGTTCGATAATAAAAATCACATTTTTATCTATATTTAAAAACTATTGAAAACATTCATGTGTTGAATTGATATTCATTCGTTGTTTAGAAATTCATGTGTTGAATGGAATTCATATTTTGAAATAAATTGTTCGATAAAAAAAAATCACATTTTTATCTATATATAAAAACTATTGAAAACATTCATGTGTTGAATTGATATTCATTCGTTGTTTAGAAATTCATGTGTTGAATGGTATTCATTTTTTTGAAATAAATTGTTTGATAATAAAAATCACCTTTTATCGACTATATGAACTATATAGAAAAGTAGTGTTTTGAAATGAATTGTTTTACAATAAAAATCACATTTTTATTGTATGCATAAATCGTTGAAATGTGAAGTGTTAAAAATAGCCACTTGTTCAAAATAAACATATATGAGTTGAAATATTCATTAATTAGCTAATGAAATGATTTGCACCTATTTATGTAACATTAGAATGAATGGTGTTTTTAAACCAAATAGAAATCAAATATGAAGTTGAATAGAAAATGAAAAATGATATGAACTGTATATATATGTACATGCAATATTCATTGAACAGGTTATAGCAAAGGGGCTAGAGAAGAGGAATAAAATTTTGTGCCCGACAAATAGGTACACATTTACTGATTTGTTTGGGTGATGATTTTGAGCCTGTTGGCTAGCCGCTTGGCTTTTTCTTTTTGAGATTAGAAGGACCGGGACGCTATTTGCGATTTCCCGATGCTCCCGGTGCAGGGGAGGTTATGGCGAAATTTTTCCAAAATTTAAGGAGTTAGAAAATTTTTTTGAAGTGAAAACGATATAGAAATCATTGAATGAACTATATTTATATAACTATATAAATATAAATAAAATTAAAACGAAACGAGGCCGTGCAGTTCGTATTTTGAAACCGTGATTTCAAACGACTAGTACGGGAAATCCGACCATTGGATTTTCCCGAAACCTCAACCGTCGGGTTCGCCTTGGAATAATCTTTCCAACGGCACCAACCTTGTAAAAATCCAACGGTTGGATTGTCCGGAATGTTTAATTCAAATTTGAAGAAAAACAGCGCCAGAATCGATTATATTTATATATAAATATAAATAGAATTATATTTAATCGAATAACGACGCTGCAGTTCGTATTTTGAAATCGAAATTTCAAACGATTGTACCGGGAGATCCGACCGTCGGATTTTCCCGAAACTGGAACCGTTGGGTTCGTTTTGAAAAGACCTTTCTGATAAGGTAAATTTTGTGAAGATCCAACGGTTAGATTTTTAGATATGTGTAAATCAAATCTGAAGAAAAACAGCGCCACGGCCGCCTTATGGCCCGAAGCGTCGTTTTGAATAAAATGGCTATTTTAAAATAAATAAAAATAGCGATAAATAGTTATAAAATACCATAAACGATATGGAATGGAAATAAACTGAATTTGTTTGATTTGTGTGGCTTTTGATGGTTGAATGTGTTTGGTGTGAAAATTACATTAAAGAACACAATTGGTGTTGTCGAATAATTTAACCATTGAAATAAATCGATTTGAAATTCTAAATATACGTGAATTATTTGGAAAGGCCGAGTTAATTCTCATTTCGAATAATCGACCGACGATTGAAATTCGAAGATGAAGACGATGGTCGAAGACCGGAGATCTTCACCTCGTTTGGATGGTAACCGAGGTCCTGATTGGGAGGCATCCCGAAATATGGATAATGAGTGGTGATCGTCCAGACGTACGTGTTGATCGAAGGGTTTGCGAGGTATTTAGTGCCTCCGGTTTCGTTCAGACCCAGAACGGACTCGTAAATGGACTGTGTGTCCGACATTGGATTTTATTCTGTGTTGATTGATCTCTGTTAAATATACATCTGTTTGGCGGCGGAGAATTTATTCTCTTGCTTAACGCCCTTCTCTGAGACGTACGAGCTCAGAGGTTGTATATCGATGGACATCAATCGCATGGCGTGAATTGCCTGTGTGGCATGCTAAGATGCAGTGATCAGGGCTTCTGTTGAAAAGCAAAGTCTTGAGGTGATGATCAAAGCCCCGCCTGTGTGGCATAGCTTTGTGTATAACGTGAATTCGCGAGCCTCACACCTCGGTATGAACCTAAAACGGGAGAGGACATCAGGGAGGACATGCGTTTCTTTCTAGCTAGGGTGGTGTCAGTGACCTACCAGCCCTGACATTTATATACTTTTCACCTATGTGGTTGTTGCTGTTGCGAGGCGCCTCGGTTTGATCGGACGATCCGGGTCCGATGGAGTCATTCGTTGGCTCATTTACGCCCCAAAGGGCGGGGAAACGTATTGTTCAGGCACTATAATCCACATCGGTGGACCGGCCCTGACGATCCAAGGGGCAGTTGCGGCTGTTCCGGTGGCTCGGGCTAGAGAGTCACGAATTCGGTAAGGACTATCTTTTGCCTTGGTTCATGACGGAAATCCAATTTCCAAATACGTGACGATGCGATTTTGATTGTATACCTATATATGGCGACATAGTGGTATGGGGCATTAATGCCGTCTATGATTGATAGTTATGATTTGAAATTGTTTTCAAAACATATAAACACTAGCAATAATATCAAATGCCTTTGTTTTATTCGTATCAAGCATATCTTGGCCGTTATAAGGTAAAAACTCTATCCTCCGGTTTGCGTTGCATTATGTGATGGGAACTGAGTCTTATAACGGTTTCATTTTTATAAAAAGCATAGCGATGTTTAAAAGAAAGATTTGTTTTAAAGCACTGGCAATCCAATGGAGTAAACCCGTTCCACGAAAGTGGCGTGGTCCTGTGATTAGCCAATTATATATATGTGTTGAGTGGATTTCTCATACCAGTCCCATGACTGACTCGTAGTTTGTTTCACTCTCAAACTCGGGTGCCCCTTTTTCCACACGGGCAGCCTTGTTTTCAGGTTTAGCTGGTTCTTTCTGGATAGCTGGAGCTGAAGATGGATTCAATCATTTATTTATTTTTATGCTGTTCAACTCCTATAGTACATATTTTGTTTATTTCCGCTGTAGACATTTATGTATAGCTGAACTGTATTTGTACTAAGTAAGATCCTGTATACTGTGTAACTCTGATGATTACTTTTATCCAGTATATTTTGTTGTTCATTCTGGTGTATTTATTTAATTTTGTTCTGCTATTATCTGTTTCTGTGTTATATTCCAAAGATAACCTTGTTTCCGTGAGAACGGGAAATCGGGTCGTCTCAACGTGGTATCAGAGCTTTGGTTAAGCTTAGTTCTGGAATATAACATTTGAACGAACTCGTCAGAAATAGAACCAGTAGTGTTCTAGGACGGGTAACTCTATACAGATAGGATCAGTAATATCCTAGTATGAGTAAAGCAGAATGAAATTACACCTTGATAGACACATTTACATTTGAAGTATGTGTTTCTATATGTTAAACTATCTTTTCTGTGACCTGACACTTGATCTGCTAATTGCAGAAGTACTAGAAAAATGAGTGCCAGAAACAGAAGGAATACAGAACCCGATCTAGAGGCTCTATTAAAGAAATATCGAAATCTGAACGGAGCGCAATTCTCGGGTAATGAATCTATTATTCAAACTCAAGCTTGGTTGAGTTCTGTCGAAAGAATCTTTGAGCATATCCAGCTGAGAGATGACCAGAAACGGTTAGTAGCATCTTGGGCGCTCAAAGAAGAAGCTTTAATCTGGTGGGAAACAATCATCAAAGATAATCCAGAAGGTGATATCACCTGGGACAGATTCAAAGTGATTTTCCTAGAGAGATTTACTCCTCCCGAAGCAACTGAGAGATTATGTGATGAATTTTCTTATCTAATACAAGGTGATATGACCATCCCCGAATATCATAAGAAATTCAATGAACTTTCTCATTTTGCCCCTCATCTAATTCAAAATCCGAAGGGGAAAAATATGAGATTTATTCATGGGCTTCAAAGGAAATACCAGAATAAAGTATTGGGGCATGTGAAGCTTCCTTTCTCAGAAATGATTTATATGGCTTATCAGTATGAAGATCTAGACAAGAAAGGAATGTTGCGCGACGAAGAAGAAGTTTGTTGTGGTGACAAAACAGAGTCAGAAACTGATATTCCAGAGGCAAGTACAATGTCTGAGATCAGTAAGAAGGCCAGTGCCAAGAGAAAAAGGGCCAAATCAGAGAAGAAACTAGTAACGACAACTGTATGCTCTAACTGCAATAAGCAAGGACATCTCTCGATGAGTTGCCGATCTCTAAAGAAACAAAGAAATGAAGGATCTAAGTCTATTAAGAAATTTCAAGAGACTAGAGAATGCAGCATTTGCCATCGGTTTGGCCATGTCGGACAGGATTGCCGGCTGTTAAAGGCAACCAAGGTGGCTCAAATAAATGAAGTAGCAGAAACCTCTGAGCCCTCAGCTAGTCAAGAAAGGGCCGACGTCTTAGAAGGCACGCTCAATGTCAAAAACATTCCAGTTAAAGTACTGTTTGACACAGGCGCGTCACGAAGCTTTATTGCAAAGAGTGCAGTCAAGAAGTTGGATTTGAATTTGAAGAAGCTCAAAGAGCCAATGACTGTCCGAAATCCAGTTGGAGGTTCCATCAATCTCAGTTGGGTTTGTGCAGTACCCGTCTCTTTTTCTTGCTATAAATTCCCTATTATCTCTGTAGTCATGAATTTTGATGAATTCGATCTTATTTTGGGATTGGATTGGCTAACCAAATATGAAGCAGAGGTTAGATGCGTCGAGAGAGTTGTTAGAGCTAAGATTAAATCAGGGGGTTATATAACCATTCCCTGTGAAGGTCAGAATGCTAATAGAAAAGATTTCTGGTCAGCTCTCGATGTTTCTCCAGCTCAAATAGAAAATATCCCTGAAATCACAGAGAATATTCCTGACCTCATCAAAGACATTCCTGTCGTCAAAAACTATGCGGATGTGTTCGAGGAAGTTGTTCGCTTACCTCCGCAAAGAGAAATAGATTTCAAGATTGCTTTGATTCCCAATGCAAGGCCGGTAGTTCACGCTATTCGAAGAATGTCCTTGAAAGAGAAGGAGGAATTGGACAATCAAACACGACAGCTGGTATGGAAAGGTCTGATCAGGCCTAGTTTCTCTGATTGGGGTGCAGCAGTGGTATTTGTCCCAAAATCAGACGGTACTCTACGGCTATGCGTGGATTATCGTGATCTGAACAAATAGACAATAAAGAACAAATATCCATTGCCGCGAATAGATGATTTGTTGGATCGATTAAATGGAGCACAAGTATTTTCAAGAATGGACCTAGCTACAGGTTTCCATCAACTTCGAATTGCCGAAGAGTGTGTTCCAATGACAGCGTTCAGAGGCCCCGACTTATTCTACGAGTGGTTAGTAATGCCGTTCGGCTTATGTAACGCTCCAGCTTATTTCGTCGATCTGATGAATAGAGTATTCAGAGGAGTACTGAACAAATTTGTTTTGGTTTTTATTGATGATATTCTAATCTTCTCTAAATCAAAGGCCGAACATGAAAAGCATCTGGAACAGGTTCTAGAAATCCTCAGAAGGAATGTATTGAAAGCCAAGTTTTCCAAATGTATATTCTGGCAAGATGAAGTGAAATTTCTGGGCCATGTTGTATCGAAAGAAGGAATTGCTGTGGATCCAAGCAAAATCACAGCTATTCAGAATTGGAAACAGCCCAGTACTCCCACTGAAGTCCGCAGTTTTCTCGGATTGGCTAGCTATTACCGAAAGTTCGTTAAAGACTTTTCGAAGATATCTGGTCACTTAACTAAGCTAACAAAGAAGCATTCTAAGTTCAAATGGACTCAGGAAAGTGAGGAGGCTTTCGAAGAGCTAAAGTTAAGATTAACGACAGCTCCAGTGTTAACCATCATTGATGGCAACCAGGATTTAAAAGTCTGGACTGATGCGTCTAGAGAAGGCCTTGGGGCAGTGTTAATGCAAAGAGGTCAAGTGATTGCTTATGCTAGCCGTCAACTGAAACCGCACGAGAAAAACTACGTAACTCATGATCTTGAGTTATTGGCTATCATATTCTCTTTGAAAATCTGGAGACACTATCTTCTGGGCGAGAGATTTGAACTGTTTACAGATCACCAGTCGTTAAAGTATCTGTTCACTCAGAAGGACCTGAATCTGAGGCAGCAACGTTGGCTGGAGTTTCTTGCAGCATATGATTTTGAAATTATATATACTCCAGGAAAAGCCAATGTCGTGGCCGATGCGTTGAGCAGAAAGAATGTAATGATTGCCAGCTTTATTATCACGACATCCTTGATTGACAAAATATCTATTCTTCAGAAAGAGGATAACTTTATTAAGGATATGATCAAAAGGATCCAGAAAGGCGAACCCTCGTGTTTTCAAATAGATAACGACGAGACCTTGAGGTTAAAAGGAAGGATTTGTGTTCCTGACGTTCCTGAGCTAAAAAGGGAAGTGTTAGACGAGTGTCACAAGTCCAAGCTGAGTATCCATCCTGGCGTGGCCAAAATGTATAACGATC
The DNA here is from genome assembly GCA_030737875.1 of Allium sativum. Lineage (NCBI taxonomy): Eukaryota > Viridiplantae > Streptophyta > Magnoliopsida > Asparagales > Amaryllidaceae > Allium > Allium sativum. The sequence continues at coordinate 397,399,730 of CM060910.1, forward strand.
TCAAAAGAACATTCTGGTGGAAGGCTATGAAGAGAGACGTTTCAATATATGTTAGTCGATGCCCTACTTGCCAGCTAGTCAAAAGCGACCAACAGAAACTGGCTGGATTATTACAACCGCTGGAAGTTCCTGGTTGGAAGTGGGAGCATATTTCTATGGATTTCATTGATGGTTTGCCCAGAACCAGAAAAGGAAATGACAGTATTTGGGTGATCGTAGATCGTTTCACGAAGACCGCCCATTTCATACCTGTCAGATCAAACAGAACTGCTCAGAGTCTGGCGCAGATTTACTTCAGGGAAATAGTTAGACTACATGGAGTGCCGCTCAGTATAGTCAGTGATAGAGATACAATATTCACTAGTAAATTCTGGGAAGCATTTCAAGTCGAGCTAGGAACGAAGTTGAACTTGAGCACCGCTTATCATCCTCAGACAGACGGTCAGACTGAGAGGGTGAATCGCATTTTAGAAGATCTATTGCGGGCTTGTGTTATAGATTTCGGTGGATCATGGGAAGACCATCTACATTTGGCTGAATTCTCTTATAACAACAGCTACCAGGCGAGTCTGACAATGTCGCCATTCGAAGCATTGTATGGTAGACCGTGCCGATCTCCTGCTTGTTGGGTCGAGCCTGGAAATAGACTTGTGTTGGGTCCTGATATGATTCGAGAAGCTGCCGACAAAGTCGATTTTATTAAGAAGCGATTACTCGCCGCTCAAAGCCGACAAAAGAGCTACGCCAATAAAAGAAGAAGGGATATATCCTTTGAAGTTGGCGACTATGTATATTTGAAAGTATCACCGATGAGAGGAGTTATCCGGTTCGGTAAAACTGGAAAATGGCACCCAAATTTATTGGTCCGTTTCCTATTCTGGAACGGATTGGAACTCTCGCTTATAGGGTCAAACTGCCTGACTGGTTGCCTGGAGTGCATGATGTATTTCATATATCTCAACTTCGAAAGCACGTTCATGATCCAGACTTGGTCGTGGAAGAAGCAGCTCAGCAGGATATTGAGATTACTCCAGAATTAGCTGTGAGGCGAGAGCCGCTAAAGATTATCGGCAAAGAAACCAAAGAACTGAGGAACAAGAAGGTTCGCTTAGTCAAAGTGCAATGGAGTGGAGATCCGCGAGATTGTACTTGGGAAACTGAGGAGAGCATTCAGAAAGCTTATCCTAGATGCCGAGTAGATATCTCTGATTGACTCTGGTGCAAGGTACATTTACCCTACTTTGCATTACCATTTAATTCTCTATTCTGTTGCTATTTTCTTCCCATGGATGTGCGTTATTTATTCTACACTCTGAATATTAAAAACAAATTGGTTGTTGTGTTGTGTGATTGTAGATATATCAAACCACTTTCGACTTTATTCCTTTTCGGGGACGAAAAGTTTTAAGTGGGGGAGATTGTAACGACCCAGAAAATCTGAACCAATTTAAAATTTTTAAATTGGCTAAAATAATGGATTTTAAATATTTAAAATAAATATTTTAAATAATGGCAATGAAAACTGAGTTTGAATCGACATTTGAAAACGAATATAATTAATTATAATTATATATAGAATTGAAAATGGCGCGGTAGTTCGATAATTCGATTTCCAACTTCAATTGAATATACCGGGTGCAAAACAATCCGGATTTTAGTGAAACCAAAAATATTTAAATCTGTTAGTGAATATCTTTCTAACGAATCCGACCAATCGGAATTTGATAGCGGGAATCAAAAGGTATGTCCAGTTGAAAATTCTGAATAGTCGCTATGGAATTCAGGCCCTTAAAAATGGACATTTAGCAAATGACCTCGGATTTTGACGAAACCACTTTTGTTGGATCCGCAGGGTCAAGTTATTGTTAGGTTTCAAATTTCATAATTTTTCGAATCAATATGTGAGCGTGGCAAAGGAAAACGCGTTTGACCAGTTTCTGTTGATTTTAATCGACTGGAAATTGGCCATTTTTCAAACGGTCTCAGAATTCAACGAAACTAGTTTTGTTAGGACCGTATCATCAATACAAAGCTAGAAAATATTTTTCGAGAATTTTTCTAGTTAGTGTGTGGCCCCGGTAATTTGAAATGTACATTTAAAATTCAATATAGTGATTTAAATGTAAATTCAAAAGGAAACTGATTGTAACAATCGAATCAGCTTGCGATACATATCCCATTGTGTTCGGAATGGGGGTAAAACGCTATGGGCGACAGGCGGTGGGCCTCGTTTCGAGGTCGTATGTAAAAGTCAACTCTTTGCTAAATTAAATAATTAAATAATAATAATAAAAAAAAAATATATTTTAATTCTCCCTTCCCTCCTTTATCTCCTTCTGCCCCCCCCCCCGAATTCATTTAAACAGAAAAAAAAAAAACCTAAACAAATCGAGACCCGCCCCCCCCCCCTCGTCTGGACGCCGACGAAGAGCCGCCCTCCCCCTCAGGCGAACGCCGCCGAAGACAAGCCATCGCCCCCCCTCCATCGACGAAGAGCCGAAGCCCTCGAGCCCCCGTCGAATCAAAGCGCGAGTCCCCCTCGAAGCCGCCGACCCTGACATCGAGCAGCCCCCCCTACCTCGACGCGACGCCTCCCCGACTGCCGCCAAGAGCAGCAGCAACCCTCCCCTCGCCCGTAAGTTTTTTTATATATATTATTTTATTCGTATTTTATAAAAACTGATTTAAAGATTTTAAAAACTGATTTAAAGATTTTATAAAACTGCTTTTTTTAAAGATTTTAAAAACTGATTTTAATTAGGTTTCTAAAACTGTTTTTTTTAAGATGCAAAAACTGATTTTTTATAAAATAAATAAAAACTGATTTGTTTTAAATAAATAAAAACTGATTTGTTTTAAATAAATAAAAACTGATTTGTTTTAAATAAATAAAAACTGATTTGTTTCAAGAAATAAAAACTGATTTGTTTTAAAGGTAAAAACTTTAAATAGGAAAAAGGTTTAATCTTTAAAGAGAAAAAGGATTTGAACTTTACGAAGTAAAAATCATATTTTTATCTATCGAAAGTCAAAAGAAAAATCATATTTTTATATATAGAAAGTCGAAGTAGAAATCAGATTTTTATATATTAAATAGCATAGTAAAAATTCGATTTTTACATGTGTAGAGAATACGGGCGAAAGCGACAAAAGGCGAAGATTTCTATAAAGGAAGTGTCGTGCAGTTGGATAGCTATTGGTGAGATTTCTGATTTAAAATTTATATATATATGTGTGAAGTAAAAGTGAATTGCTATATATATATATATATATATATATACGCCCCTCGTCCACAAACCATGGACGATATTTATTGGTTGAAATTGTTGTGAAAATTTGATTGATAGCGAATGATTGTTTGGGATTGTTTGTGATTGATATTGGTTGATGGTGGTTGAAAAATACCCATTTGTGGTTGTGAAATATTTGGTTGAAACCACATAGGATTAGTTTGTGGAAATGAAATAAATATATACATGCCGCCTGCGTGCGAACTAGATGCATGATCCCCATTGTCAAAAACCGCGAGGTTTTAAGGTAGAGCGAGGAGCCGTACTAGGGACGGTCCCGGTGTAACTACCCTGCCGTTATGCTGCCGAAATTTTGAATAATATTTGTGTGTTTGAATTATTTTCATATGCTTAAACTATATTTATTCATTGTATAGAAAACATTCATGTGTTGAATTGATATTCATTCGTTGTTTAGAAATTCATGTGTTGAATGGAATTCATATTTTGAAATAAATTGTTCGATAATAAAAATCACATTTTTATCTATATATAAAAACTATTGAAAACATTCATGTGTTGAATTGATATTCATTCGTTGTTTAGAAATTCATGTGTTGAATGGAATTCATATTTTGAAATAAATTGTTCGATAATAAAAATCACATTTTTATCTATATTTAAAAACTATTGAAAACATTCATGTGTTGAATTGATATTCATTCGTTGTTTAGAAATTCATGTGTTGAATGGAATTCATATTTTGAAATAAATTGTTCGATAAAAAAAAAATCACATTTTTATCTATATATAAAAACTATTGAAAACATTCATGTGTTGAATTGATATTCATTCGTTGTTTAGAAATTCATGTGTTGAATGGTATTCATTTTTTTGAAATAAATTGTTTAAAAATCACCCTACAAACCTTGGCGCCAACTTCCATACCGAGCCAAAGCGAACAACATTTCTTAGAGGCAATACTTTGGTAAAGACCATATCTCCTACCTCAAATTCCAATTCAGTCCTCCTCCTAACGGCATATAACTTCTGCCTGTCCTGAGCCGCCTTCATTCGTCTGCAAATAAGGTCTATCTTCTTAGAAGTCACTCTCACCACTTCAGGCCCAAGTAGAAATCTGTCCGTACACTCCCACCAACATTCGGCGATCTGCAAGGTTGTCAATAAAGTGCCTCGAAGGGTGCCTTCCCAATACTTGACTGATTACTATTACTGTAGGCAAACTCAACCAATGAGAGATGCTCCTCCTAAGTCCCTCTGAAGTCTAGGATACACAGTCTCGCTAAATCCTCAATAATCCATCTAAAATGTTTTTTATTCAAAAATCCTTCAAACCGAAGCTATATTATCTTTGCATACTTCAGAAAATATTTTTCTAACCTCTCAGGCTTTAAATTCCAAATTCTGGGTTGAATCCAATTTTAGTTCATCTTATAATCTGTATTTCAAGTCCATTTAGAATTAAATTTCTAATTTTGGAAAAATAAATTCCCCTTTTAAATCTCAAATTCCTTCTCTATATTTGAAAATATTTTACGGTATTTAAATACCAAAATTCTAGGACCAGGATAATTCAAACATAACATAAGCAATCACCGATTACATATCACATGATATATCATAATCAATGAAAAACAGTAATATAAATATTAAGGAATCTCGTTGGATCCCTCCAACCTGTTTCCCTGCATCCATAGACGTTAATCAACATAAATTACATCAATTAAACTCTGATATGAGATAATATGGTAAATAACATCAATATTAAATCAACGATTTATATATGTGACTATATCAATCATTTCAACCAATTTTAGCAACCATTCATCCCAACAACTATCATACGATATAAAATTACTTTATATAAATTTAAACTTATTTATATAAAAATATAAACGAGCCAGAGTTAGTGAGTTTACTCACATTGGTTTGCAATTGACGATTCTGCTTTTGTTTCGTTTACAATCAAACAAGCGTTTGATTTTATCAACGAAATTCTAATAGCTCTGTTCTTGGCGAAATCAGTTCCACAATGTAGACCTTATCGCTATGTTTCCAACGTAACTGATTTCGTTCGATTTTGGCCACAGATGAAGCCATTATAATTTTTTTTATAAGTTACTGTATATATATAATAAAAATCACTATCCTTAATTGGCTTTATCAACTTATTAACCCTAGTTTAACATATTTTAATACGTGCTTTACTCCACGTTTTATTTCTTCCTATGCATCCAAAAACAACCCAACCTTCTGCTCCAGTTTCGAACCCAACGTTCAAATCTACACTACGCCATCCACCCATTGTCAGAGCCTATCGCACCTTCACCATCAGTCGCACCTCCTACCGAGCTTCCCTCTCCGACCATCCCTAAGAACTCTGATGCCTTGAAGCTTCCAAACGACACGGTTAAAACCGACATACTCAATTTCCGTTCATCCTATCACCGCTCCGACCATCGACCACTGGCGGCCCTGCCATTACACTTAGCTGACGCGTCGTACTCCCCCTACCCATGCTAGAAGTGGTTGCTCCCAGTTCTAACCAGTTCGCCAGAAAAGGTCCAAAATCGACGCGCCTTTATAACTAGATTTCTTCCTCCTCCGGCTCGTGCAATCGACGCCACTACCTCCGAAGCCTCCACCTCACTCCCCTCCTCCTTTTCCCTTCAGTCACCGCCTCCCCTCGATGTCAGTGTCACCAACAAAATCGGCTATATTTATTGTTTAAAAATTGGAGTACAAAAACATTTGCACCTTACCAGAAGTGTACGAAGATGAAGCTTAAGCCCTGGTGTGACCCAACGAATGTAGATTCGTTCGATTCCGTAGAAGATTGGATTTTTGAAGTCACGAATTCATCTTACTGGAACACGATTGGAAAAGAACGGGAAAAGAATAGGGGAACAGTGGTTTATATAGAAAGTTTAATTATTATTTTATTGAATTTTAAGAATTGATGACTGTCGCTATTTCTATTTATCGTTTATAATTTTGTATAATTTTATACGATATCAGTTTGCGATAAAAAGTGATATACAACTATAGTTTGACATTCCAGACTCAACGAAACTTGTTTCGTCTAAATCCGAGTCCGTTTGAAAAAAATAGCGAAATTTTAAATATTAAAATCGTTGATTGACTAAAGTTTATTTTTCGCACGCTCATAATATAACTCCGATTGGAAAGAAACTTGAAATCCTACAATAGTTAAATATTCTGGACATAATGAAACTGGTTTCGTTGAATTGGATAATTTGACGCCGAGTTGGCCAAAAAATACTGGTGCCATGTCAAATGACGTCAATGTAACTTTTATTTTCCATTTATGCTTACGCCATCTGAAAAATAAAAGTTACATTGACGTCATTTTGTTTAAAAGTGGTCCATTTACGCTTCCACTTGAAATTGCGCTAGTACATTTTTTTTAAGATTTGCATTGGCTTCATTTCAAATAGAGCCAATGTAAATTCTTAAAGAAAAAATTACAATGCGCAAGTGTATTTTACCCATTCAGCACTGAATTGACTAAAACCGGGTTATGTTTGTTATTAGTTTTGATACTGAACAATTTACGTAATAAGTTTGTAAAAGGGAGCCAAATTGAAAAATAAATCCTTTTATTTTTCTGACAAAAATATTAGGCTTACCAATACCAAAATTTTCCAAGTGCATATAATGTACCTTTAAATAAAGGTAAACATTTATTGGTTAGAACAAAAAAAAAAAAAAAAAAAAAAAAAACCAACGAAACCAGCTAAGTTTGGTTGATTTGGTTTTCTTAGTTAATTGGTTATTTTGGTCCCATGGTTGGGTTTGGTTTTTCAACATTTGAAAATTGAACTAACCAATTAAACCAGATATAAAAATAATTTATTTTGAAGTAATAAAATTACTATTAATAATGAGATTATTCATAATATTTTCACAAAATATTAATTCTCTTATATTTCTTTCAATTCATGGTAATTTTTTTAGAAGAAGAGTTTGTTTTAAAAATGTATGCATCATATGGACTCAATTAGTCATTTTAATCTTATATTATATCAACAATTAGAAGATATATTTCATTTTAGGTTAAACTAAGTAGTTTAACGAAAACAAACAAAATAATATCGGTTTTGTTGGTTTTGATTTAAAAAATTAAGTTTGGTTTGGTTCGGGTATGCAACTTGTACGGTTATTTTGGTTCGACTTTTTTGATTTTTAAGCCGAACCAACTATTTGCTTATCCCTACCTTTAAAGATTTGGAATTGTTAAATTTAGTTTTATCTATTGTTTTAATATGCATAGATAGACTAATATAAGGAAAGAAAGATAATGAATTTTTAGTTTAGCTTTAAGATTTGAATTTATTTGCATATCAAATTTTCCATTTGAAATTAAATACTAATATTTATTTAGAGCGAGATTTGAACTTCGTACACTTTTTTGGCATATGAGGACTATTTTTAAACTTCATGGTTGGATCAAATATTGTGTTTCTACTTCAATATATTAAACAATAGTAATGCAAAAGAATTTCATGCTTTCTTATTAATTTTAGGGATTTTGTCTTCTCTGCTAAATTCCCTTCAGATATTTAATTTTCAAATCTTGATATTTATCATTATTACCATTAATACAGCATTTTAGTCAGTTCTCTATTCTATTCTTACTTTTAAATACAAATGTTGACAATTTATATGCATGTTTATAATTTTTTTTTGGATTTTCTTCGGTTATTTTTAGCCTTTATGTTGAATCTAATTGGGTGATCCTAAATTTAAACATTATAAAAAATACAAGTGGAAAATACCCATTATAATTAATCTAATGAATTCATTAAAAATGACAATTCAGTGTGTATACCATATTCACAATATTGACAAAAATAGGTAAAGCAAATTTTTTATATTCAAGATTATGTAGCTTAAAGTTATCAAAATCATATAAAACTACAATGTTTCACTAATTTTCTATCCTACCATGTTACATTTAAGGCAAATTCTATTTAAATTCAGAAATCTGCTGAGTATACCCCTTTTTTTATAAAAAAATTTAGGACAAAACTACCCCTGTTCGACAATATTTTTTTTTAAGTTTCTCAGCACACCTCGTAGAAAAGGTACGTGGTGCCTTTAGGGCACCACGTATGACCATTACGTGGTACCATGAAGGCACCACGTGGGGACTTAACGAGGTGTCCTAAAGGCACCACATGGTTGCTCTACGTGGTGCCTTTATGGCACCACGTAGGGTTCTTACGTGGGAGGACAAAATTGTCTTTTTTTTTTAATTATGTATGGGTAAACTCAGCAAAACGCTGGGTTTAATCATTTTTTTAGAGTTTCATGGGTATACTCAGCACATTTACGAGTTTACATATAATTTGCCTACATTTAAATACCAGCACTCGGTAGTTTTCACAATTCTCTGCAAATTAGTCCATGTATTTGGATTTATTTAACGATCACAAAATTTAAACCCTTTATCAGTTTATCTTAGTCTCCAAAACCCTGTCTCAAATCTCCAGAACCTCCAATCTTTGTCCCTTCTTCAACCCTTATTTTAGTCTAATTTCTGCTCCCCACAATTTCCTATTTACGCCCCTCGTGACAATCAAGTTCTGGTCCAGAAGCCCTTACCTCTGCTCCGACCCGCACCACGTCTCCATCGTTAATCTTCTACTCTCGACGGTTACACTTCTGTCCTTTCTCTCTTCGCCTCCATGTGAATTGAAATTTCCCTTCAACCCCAGCCCTTTGTCATTGTGACTATAATCTTCGTTTCACCCTTGCCAACACATGAATGCTCTTCCTAAATTTCCTCGGTGGGTGGTGCTCCATTTGTTTCTGCTCCTATATTCTGAGTAATTTTACGCTCCTTATTAGTTAACAATTTTTCATAATTCTCCTCTGTAGTTCATGTATAATCGCAATGAGTTGTTGTATATGCATTTGATTGTAACAGGTGTTGCCTTATAAAAAGAATAGGCCAAATCTATTAGCATCCCACATTTTTCCTTTCACACCCCGTTGTTTTAACAAAAAACATTTCACCCCACCTTTTGCTTTTCACACCCCAAAAGTTACCAATACTACCCTTCAATTTAAATTTTCACAAAAAATAACCGTACGTTGACAATGAAATGAAATAAAAGATAGATCCAAAAACAACAAAATAGTAATTCATATTTATTTATTTTTATTCGTTTCGCAATCTTAAAAAGGTTATATTTCAGTTCAATTTAAAAATATTTGAAATATATATTATACTAAAAATTATAAAATCAAACAACATTAAGAAAAAAGACATAAAAGTTGAAAATGAGTAAATCTAAAATAAGACACCATTTTCATGGAAAAAACATTATTTTCTTTATCGGAATATTTTTTTTTTCAAAATATATTAGTATCATTGTATTTTTTTTAATAATTAAAAGTAACAGAATGGATAAGTAAATAATATATAAGGGTACATTTGTCATTTTATTTTTTTAGCTCTCAACGGGGTGGGAAAGGCAAATATTGGGGTGCTAATAGAATTTGCCAAAAGAATATGGTTACTTGAAAACATCATTTATATACAGTGTACTTATGCTTTTTCCCCCTTGTCTATCTAATAATTTTGGATTTTTAACATAACAAAAGCAACATAAAGGAGTGCGAAGAAAATCCAAAGAAACCCTCTAATTAACACAGGAGATTATTAATTCTCAAAATTTGTAGATGTCCGAAAAAACAGAAAGACCACATTTTTTTAATATAAAATCAATAGAAAACTAATGATTTTCTAAACATTTCTCAAGTAGTGTTGTATGATTTTCATTGATAGCACTACATTGTTTTGGGCCAAGTTTTATCATTTTAATTGAATACATCACACACATAAGAAGGAAGAAAGAAAAGAAGTAGTAGTCGTCAGATGAGGCAATTTAACAAAATAGAGATAATACCACTTAGAAATACTTTATTGTACAAATATGTAATTAGAGTCTATGCTATAAATCACTGGACAAAGGGAAAATTCTATTTGGACCCCAAAACATGCCGGGTAGCACCCTTTAATTACTAAACCTTGAATTGGTTGACATACCTTCCTTATATTTCTCCGTTATATATATACATATATGTATATGTATATAGGGAGCGGCTATAGGGACACAAAACTAGACACAAAATATTGTACATAAAATCTAGACCACAAGATTTGTTTGTCTTTATATGTGAGGTGGAATTCATGGGAAGATCTAATGGTTCAGATTTTGTGTGTTTAATATTGTGTCAACATTTTGTGTTCATTTAGACTTTCCCATGTATATATATATATATATATATATATATATATATATATATATATATATATATATATATATATATATATATATCTCTTTGACTTCTGTCTCTCTCTCTCCCCTTCGGAGAGAGAACATAAACTAAAGTTATAGAGGTGTTGATTCTTGTTATCTCCCTTTTCAAACCGATTTGTATTGAGCTTGGGCTGCAAAGCCCATGTCAATAATACGTTAACCCACTTTCAATATGTTTATTTGTGTGTATGTGTATAAGGAGCACTCCACATCGCTCCTATTTTATACCACCCTAAAAGTCCCTCATTTTTATCCACAAATTTGTATTTGGAGTTTAAGGAGAGAGATAGAATGGATCGGAAGAGAAATGGAAACATGTGGTTGAAATCATGGGACTATTTAGGTGCAATGAAGCGCTTATGCATACACACACACACACATATACACACACACACATACATGCACACACGCACACACACATATATATATATATATATACACACACACACACATGTACAGGGGCGGATGCAGGCCCTTTGAGTGGGGGGGACATGACACTACTAAAGCATTTCTAGTTTGTATTGAAATAGTATTTTTTTTGAATTATTATCATATTTATATTTTTATGTTTACATAAAGACCCCACTGAAAAGTTTTTCTGAATCCGCCACTGCACATATAGACTAAGACGTAAAGCACACATGTGATTTCTAAATGAACAACGTTATGTGAATGTATGGTTTATGTCCTAACATGCACTTGACCTACAATGTTAAAAGATTTACCTCACAATTACAGCTATGAGGGGGGGGGGGGTGTGTGTGTGTGTGTGTGTGTGTGTGTGTGTGTGTGTATATATATATATATATATATATAAAGCTCATAGATCCATTACCAGGTAAGCATTTGAAACTCGTAGGGCTAGTACGAGTAGGTTTTTCTACCGCTTAGTTGACCTACGATGTAAGTCTTTTGACCTCGTAGACCAAGTGCGCGGTATGTGTCTAAACCATGCATTTGCACTACGTGATTATTTCGGAATCCACATGTTTTACGTAGTGATCAAAAACATTTTTAAGAAAAATGGTAGATATTTGGAGGGGTAATTTAGTCCAATTAGGTTTTTGTTTTCGTGTGGGGGAGGAGGGATGGGGTGGGTTGAGGGGGTGCTACTCAACATATATACGGGTCCAAACTGAATTTGCATATGCAAAGAGCTGTTTTACTTCATACAACATAAGGTTTTTGATTTCCTTCACTAGATCCTATACCTGGTATTCAATATGAACAATTGTGTGGGCTAAACTCAACACCCTAGTACACACAGAAGCATGATGACATGTGCTTCACGTGTAAATTATTTTGTATAAATCGTATATGTTTAGCACATTCAAAAGAAAATGATTTCTAGAAATATTGAACAATATTTTTGCACTGAAATCAATTGGTAATTTAAATTTTATTTTTAAGTTGCAACTTCTATTTATTTTTTAAATTTGAATTTTTATTCAAGTTGATAATTTATTTGTTGAATCCTGATTACAAGTGATATTAAGATGTGATGTTATTTGTAGATGGATGTAGAATTTGTGAAAGAAATTTATTTGTTAGATCATGTTTTCAATTGTTGTTAAGATTTGGTATAATGAGTGTTTTTAGTAGTTTACGTAGACATCAAAAATGTGACATTAAAAAGTATTACAATTTTTGTTAAGATATGTTTAGCACATTCCAGAGAAAATAATTTTTAGAAATATTTAACTATATTTTTGCATTGAAATCAGTTGTTGCTAATTTAAATTTTATTTCTATGTTGCAACTTGTTTTTTTTTTTTTTAAAAAGTTTGATTTATTATTATTATTAATTAATAATTTATTTGTTAGATCCTAATTTTATATTATATTAATATGCGATGGCATCTGCAAGTGGATGTGTTGAATTTGAAAAGAACTTTATTTGTTAGATCTTATTTTTAAGTGGTATTAAGATTTGGTACTATGTGCGTTTTTTGTAGCTCATTAAAGAAGTGTGACATCAAAGAAATTACAACCTGCAAACGACTTCAAATATTGTTATGAAAGATCTTCGGTACGCGATACAGAAAATTATTAAAAGTTAAAGCATTTGAAATAGTGTAGCTCAAGATATGATAATGGCGCTGAAGGTGTGCTCTAGAATTGAGGCGCCATTGAACCTTGCTCTGTGTTATCTGCCTTTTTGCATTTATATTCCGTACAGTCGGTAGGATCAGCACTGAGATACATGACGTCCTTTACTGAATAATAATCTTTTGTAAGTGTGTTATGCCACACGAACAGCGCACTTAACACGTGCAACATTGTTGAATCCTCCTCTACGGAGTTTGCATTGTGCTGAGGAGCAGCATGCTATCTTATCAATGTTTTCTGTGAGCATGTTGCAATGTGTCCCCGCATCAGTCTTCGACTGGTTTTCAAGTACTCCTCTACTACATGGATTGTCAATGCCTGTAAAGGAGATTACATGCTGGGGGCTTGAAATTGCAGTAGGATCTGTTTGCTCATAATCATCATGTTGTGACTGGTTTTCAACTATTCCTCTACTACATGGATTGTCAATGCCGTTAATGGAAATTACATGCTGGGGGCTTGAAATTGCAGTAGGATCTGTTTGCTCATAATCATCATGTTGCTCTTTGTTACAGTGAATATGTACATCATGATAATGGTAGTGCTTTTCTTTTTCCTTGTTACAACATTCCTCTATATGATGATGTTCTTCTCCACAATGAAGATATCCATCCTTGCTATGGCATTGACCATGATTGTCTTTTCCAGACCCATTGCAGCAATTTTCTAGACTGGGTTGGTGATCATGTGCATGTGTATCATCACCATGGTCTTGGTCATGACGGCGACGATGGCCATCACAATCCGATTTCTGTTTATCATGTGCATGATCTTCGTCTGCAAGTTTGCATGTGTTATTACTGCAATGTTTATTCCTGTGTGCTCCATGACCATGATTGTGGACATGTGCTTTATGTAACGAACATGCCTGCATTGATTTTGGGTTTTCTACATGTAACAACATCATACTATTGAGTATGACGACCAAGCATGTACCGACATCAGCTAAAACCGCAGCCCAGAGAATCGGATGACCAGCTATAGCAAGTGAGAGGATGCCAATTTTTGGAATGCTTGAGATAATAATGTTTCCCATTATTTTGTGGTGTGTCCTCCTGGCAAGCTTGATTGCTTTGGCAATTTTGGTTATGTCATTTGACATTAATGTGATATGACTCGTCTCCATTGCAACAGCTGAGCCTGAAATGCCCATTGAGATACCAACATCAGCTGTTGCTAATGCTGGTGCATCATTCATACCATCTCCAACCATTGTGATAGGGCCGTACTCTTTTTTAAGATCCTTGATGACACCCGCCTTGTCTTGTGGGAGAAGCTCTGCATGCACGATTTCTATTGCGTTTCCTAACTGTCAGCGATTATGGGAAAAAAAAAAAGTTAGCTGGTTCGTTGATTTAAGATATGGTTTTGGTTTGCTTACAAACACATGTTCAAGTAAAACGAGACATGTTAATATAAATTGAATCAAAATACATATACATTGGTACATGTTTCCTATATGGTTACTCTTTCATCAGCTTTACATCCGTTGAAGTGTGTACATTATTCCCAAAGTAGTAGTCTGTGATTTTGATCATGGAAATGGTCTCATGCCATTGTTTTTGCTGTTAATGTTATTTAGTACTAATAGAAAGGGTGGATTCAGGCGGATAACTGATGTTAAACTCGGTCACTGCCCATTTTATGCCACAGGTAGTGATACAACCAGACTGATGGTAATTAGTAATTGGTGCTTAGTACATTTATAAATTATAGCTTTAGCAACAATATCTTACTGTTTTTTTTTCTTTTATTTTCTTTTTTCCCCTTTAAATAAAGTAAAATATTATTAGTTTAAGTATCAGACCTGTCGAGTATGGTATTATATACATGCATGCTATACCTGAATATTTGCATGCATGGCTGCTGGAAAGCTATCTCCAGTAAGCATTGAAATTTTGATACCTAAATATTTTAACTCCTGTATTGCCTCAGCTACCCCTGTTCGGCAGCTGTCGGAAAGGCTGAATGTACCAATCAGCATTGCATTGGAGAACACATATCCCCTTGTGATATCATCTCTAGTAACTTCCAAATTTGGACATGGAACTGGTTATGAATCAGACATGTTAATCATACATTCAGTTCTTGGCATTCCGCTTACTAATCATGCATTTGATGAGAAAACCATACCTGTATTACACCCAGCTCTCACTGCAATTCTTTTATTTCCAATGAATAGTTTATGTCCATCTATTTCTCCATAAACTCCCTCTCCGGGAATTATTTGAAACTCGCTTACGCTCTCTGGTTTGGGCTCAATTGACTTTGATCGAGCGTGTTCTATAAGTGCAGAGGCCATTGGGTGGCTTGATTTGCATTCTATGCTTGAAATCCTATTATGGTATAAAGTTTTTAGAGCGAATATTAAAACTTAAAAATGCATTTATTATTTTATTTTATTATGACATACCAGTAGATGAGTGATTCTGCTTCTGTGTGCGAATCGACAGGGAAAAGCTCCACAACGACAAAATCCCCTCTGGTGATGGTTCCAGTTTTGTCAAAAGCTACAACTTTTGTCTTTGCAAGGGCTTCAAGGACATCACCCCCTTTCACAATAAGTCCTAATCTCGCTGCAGTTAATAACGAACAGAATGTTGCAACTGGTGTTGACAGAACAAGTGCACACGGGCATGCACTCACAAGTAGTACAAGTGCCAACTGAAACCAATGCTTCCGGTTAAGTACATGCAACGTGAGAGGGATTATAGCCACACCAGCTGCTATCACCACTACCCCTGCATAACGTATCAGGTAAAACTGTAAAGTCAGCAGACTAGATGAATCCTTGTAAATATCACTGTTTTTAGTTATATTTTAGTGCTACAGTGTTTTTATGTCTTACCTGTTACTCTAATTATTTGAGGATATAAGACAAAAGGAAAAAATACTTATAATCAAATAATTTTTGATGATTTGGATAAGGGAGTATGTTGCTTGAAAGGCTTAAAGTGTTGTTGCGAAATTCAAATTTAAACACCAATCCCAATCCAAACTCACGAACTTAACGAAAAACTAGATCGTTGATAGATTTGCAAAAACAAACAAATCATAATATCTCAAATCATCAAAACAGCAAACTACCAATCCAAAACAATCAGTCTCAATCACAAGCAATCAATAACAACTAACAACAACAAAAATAAAGCACACACCCAATTTAAAGTGGTTTCAGTAACGATTTGTTAATGTACATCCACTTTGAAAAGAGAATTTTATTATCACGAAGAGAAGAGTACAAGAGTGTGATAAAATGATCACCAATAATCAATATAGAATTGAGTTTGTGGAGAATATAATTGAAGAACTAGAACTATGCTATAAACCTTAATTTTTCTCTTTTTGAAAAACCCTTGATCAAACAAGCTCTCAAACCTTAAAATATGAAGGTAACTTATATAATTAAGGATCCTGCCCAAGCAAAATATTGTTTTGAGGCTTTAGAAAATATTCTCTAGGAAACAGACTGAAAAACAGCTCGAAACTCGATTTAGACGTCCAGAAATCGATTTAGACGTCTAAATATGGGATCACTGTCTAAGCTTTAGAAATCCGGGCGTTTGGATTTGGAATCCAGACGTCGGGATTATATCTTGGGAATAATTTTTGAGCAAATCCAAACGTCTGGATCCAAATTCCAGATGTTCGGATTTAATTGCAGCTGCTACAGCCTCATCATGTACCAATCAACATGAATATTTCTCCAATGAGCTCTGGCAATGCCACCGCTCATTGCACCCCCATTAACAGAGCTTCGACAAAGTCGCCGTCCGCTAACGAGTGCTGAAAGTATCCAAACCAAAACCAGCCTCACCATAAGGCCAACATACTCGGAAGTGTAAACGAGTGCTTACCGAGAAGATAGATTTTCAACCTCTCACTAATACACCTCATCAAACAAACCATTCTCTCCAACCATGTCACCGTGTGGCACCTAGCACCTCAACAAGAGAATTAGGTTTGAGTAATGCTCGAACTTCCCTACCTACAATGTCTTAGTAAACACGGTCGCCGCAGTATCCATCGTGTGCACCTTCCGAAGGTATACTAGCGTACCTTCATTTATGACTACTAGAAATGACTCTCTCACTTCAATGTGCTTAGTACGTGTGAGCCGAATGTTAAGTTCTCCGCCAAGTGTATAACACTTTGGCTATCACATCGAATATCAATACCATCATGTTTTGAATCTCAAGTAACGCAACAATCACTTCAAATAGAGTGCTTCTTTTGTCGCATCCACCGCGACTATCAACTCTGTCTTCGTAGTGGATAAATCAACTACGCTTCGCAATCTCGATCTCCAACTAAAGGCCGTGCCATTAAGTGTAAAGACATACCCGAAAGTTAATTTCCTACATCCCTATCACAAGCGCAATCCAAGTCACAATAATCAACAAACTTGCAACTTATTCCTTCACTACCACAAAAAACAAGACCATGAAACGATGTACTTTTAAGGTATCTTAATATAGCCTTGACGGCTTTCTAATGCGATTTTCTCGAATTAACCATGTACCGATTAACCACCCCGATGACATTTGCAATAGCGGCCTTGTACACGCCCTGGTATACATCAAACTTTCAACCCCATTTGCATATGACACGTTTGCAATAGAAGCCTTGTCTTTCTTCAAGATAACTAATTCCTTACTCGAAAGCTTCATATGTAAAGGTAAACGTGTATTTAACGTCTTTGCATTCTCCATGCTAAACCGACAAAGTACCTTTTGAATGTACGCTTTTTGAGTCAGTCTCAACTCCAAACACTTTCAGTTTCTTTCAATTTCCATATCCAAGATTTTCTTTGCTTTTCCAAGATCTTTCATTTTGAATTACGTTTTCAAAAGCATCTTCTACTTGTTGATTTCCTTTTTGTCTTTAGAAGCAATGAGCATGTCGTCCACATACTAGAATAAATACATCCAACAATCATTTTCCAACCTCTTGAAATAAACACAAACATCCTTAATGCTTCAATCAAAATCCTTTTCAAGTATAAAATGACCAAATCTCTTATGCTATTGCTTAGGTGATTGCTTGAAGCCATATAGTGATTTTTTTTAACTTGCAAATCAAATTTAATTAACCATCTGCCATGGAGCCAATGCCGATTGACTTACATATAGCATCATTTCTCATAACAATTGTATTTTCCTCTTTGTCGACGTAAGAGGAAAACAATCCCTATTTAGCGTCATACGATAAGACACATCCGAGTCGAGTATCAACTCATTACTGGAAACACCCAATGTTACCGCCGTCAATACATTCTCGTCCACCTCACCAACACCATTCTCCACCGCTACAGATAAAGATGCTACTATTTTCTATTTTTGTTCAGACATTCATTCTTCTAATGTTCGGGTTTTTGGCAAATATAACACTTCTCATTTCTCTCGATTTTCGTTTCAATCGAGTTATCTTGATTCAGAACGCTCACGGTTTCTCTTCTTTGCATTCTTCTCCTTCTCCATAAATAACTCGTGACCATTACTAGTTCACTACTATTCTCACTCACTCCTTTATTTGATCTCACAACTCTTTACTAAGAAGACCCGCTTTGACATTATCAAGAGACAAAATATCTAGATACAGATCATAGTATTAGAGAATCCCCTATAACGCTTTGACAATGAACACAACAATATCATCGTCTTTTGTTCTTCATCAATCTTCAAATCTACCATCTTTATCTTCATTAGCAAACCATTAAAGACATTCAAGTATGCCTTAAGCAAATCACCCTTCTTCATCTTGAAGGTCAAAAATATTCACAATAAGATCAAATGATTTGTTAGTGATTTTTCATATATAACTCTTACAACTTATCCCAAATGCCTTTAGCAGTTGTCTCAGTACTGATTTCGGAGATTACATTCTCCCCCTTAGTAAGTTGGAGATATTCCATCTCCTTTTTCTTAACATCGGAGATATCACTTGGTAACAAATGAGTATCATATATCATCCAGTGCACCTGATTCCTCATAAGAACCGCTTTCATCTTTCATTGTCACTTCTCAAAGTTACTATCTCTATTCCATTTGTCTATGACCAATAGAGATCTTGACGCCGTATACGAACCACGTACATATGACGCTAAACTATTTGGGCTAACCGTTGAAGGACTACTCGAGCTATTACCCGATTCCGACATTTTCACAAACACCTACCAAAGTCTATCGCTCTGATATCACATGTTGCTCTGATATCACATGTTGTTGCGAAATTTGAATTCAAACACCAGTCCAAATCCAAACTGAAGAACTCAGCGGAAAACGAGATCGCTGATAGGTTTGCAAAAATAACAAATCACAATATTTTAAATCACCAAACTACCATTTCGAAACAACCAATCTCAGTCACAAACAATCAATAACTACTTAGAGCAACGAAAATAAAGCACACACAGAAGTTATAGTGATTTCACTAATGATTTGTTAGTGTACATCCATTTTGAGGAGAGATTTTTATCACCACGATGAGAAGAGTACAAGAGATTGATACAATGATATCAATAATCAATATAAAATTTAGTCTGTGGAGAATAGAATTCAAAATTTAATACTAGATGATAGACCTTAAGTTTTCTCTCTTTGAAGAACTCTTGATCAAACAAACTTTCAAATATGAAAATAGCTAATATAGATAAGAATCTCGTCCAGGCAAAAAACTGTTTGTCCCTCCACACTTAAGAAAATATTCTTCAGAAAATTAGATTGAAAAACAGCCCGAGACTCGATTCAGATGTCTGAAAATCAATTCAAACGTCTAGAAATCAATTCAAACATCTGAGTTTGGAGTCCAGACGTCTGGATTTGCTCAAAAATTATCTGAGTTTGGAGTCCAGACGCCTGGATTATATCTCGGGAATAATTTTTGAGCAAATCCAGACGTCTGGATTTAGTTGCAGCCACTGCAACTTCATCCTTTACCGGTAGGCTTCGTTCCATGATATCTCGAGTTACCGATTTTCAAATCGCGCGCCGTTTTCAACGTTTACAAACTTCTTCGGCCACTTCATTCTACCGTAGTGTCGCTGTAAAATTTAACATAAAGCATTTGCTATATGGTTTGCATGTATTGTAGACGTAGTGCCAGTTTAACGTGTGTTTCTTTAGCTAGGTAAAATTGTATAAATGGTTGAACTTCTTCTCCAATAACTCACACAACATATACACTATGCACCATGCATAATAATCTTATAAGAGTTGTGTTCGCTACCAATAGGAAGTTGATAATACCTGGTGTGTAGAACCGTGCGCATGAGTCTATCAGCCTCTGTGTTTTAGACCTGTTATTCTGGGCTTCCTCAACAAGGCTTGCCATTTTAGCTACAGCTGAGTTTTCAGCTAAAGCAGTTGTTTCGACAGTAATATAACCTGAAACAACCATCAAATAATTCGTTGAATTTTGAGGTCCAAGTACGTCAGCAAAATTAAGGGAAATAGAATGGTTTATGTATGTATAGTTAATTAGTTACCATCGATATTGAGGGTCCCCGCCCAAACCGGTGATTCAACTTGTTTGGCCACAGGAAAAGATTCTCCAGTTAAGCTTTGTTCATTGACTTCACTCTTGCCTTCAACAACTGTTCCATCAATCGGAATGACTTCTCCAGCCTTCACTGCAAGAATAGTGCCGACTTTTACATCTCGGGCATCAATAAGTTGACCCGTTTCTGCCAATGTAGCCTTCTGAGGTGCCATGTTCATCAAGGCTGTCATTCCATCTGTGGCCTGACCCAGTAGGAAATAAAGTAAATTAAAGATGATTGTATGTTTGAGGGCTTTGTACTATTAAGGTTATCCAAGACATTAGAACTAAAGGTCCTACAATAGTTTGTTTAGTATAGGAAGCAGTATGGTTTGTGATCGTGGTCAAGTATACATTGCTAGTTTGAAGTCATTGGCAAGCGTATCAGTTTGTTGGCAGTCATTTGCAGTATCAGTTTATCAAAAACTTTACATGCTCTCGCCGATAATAGTGTAGAGTTCAAATCTCACCACACACCATGGCCGTGCATGTGACTGAACCTAGGATAATAAATACCTTCATACTTTGAACAGTCCTGGAAAAGGTAAGGTGGCGTTTGGTTCATGTTGCATTTTGAGTTTCGAGTTTTTAATGTTTCCAACA
The DNA here is from genome assembly GCA_030737875.1 of Allium sativum. Taxonomy (NCBI): domain Eukaryota; kingdom Viridiplantae; phylum Streptophyta; class Magnoliopsida; order Asparagales; family Amaryllidaceae; genus Allium; species Allium sativum. The sequence goes on from CM060910.1 coordinate 397,420,584, forward strand.
AAACGATAGAAAATAAGAAAAGTTGAAGGATGACATTTGGTGATGGGATGTAGATGGAGAGAATAAAATACGAGATGGACGGATGACGGAAGAATGGATCATGTCTCATTCTTCCGTACTCCACAAAATACGGAAAACAAATAAATTTGTTTTCGGTTTTGTGTATTAATTCCGTTTTCTAAAATGACCGTTTTCAAATTTGTATGCGTCATTCATATTTCTGTAGGGAAGAAAATCCAAAACCAAAAATGGTTAACCAAACACCCCCTAAATTTCTTAATTGAACTTAACTCTAGTATCTTATTCTTATTCTGTTAAGAGCTCTTAAGATTGGTTATAATATGATATTATTAAAGATGCATATTTATCTGTTAGCCGATGGTCAAATGTAGTAGTCATATTAATTGGTCGATAACTCAGTACATGTGTGGTGATGTGTTGATACCTTATGGCAAGCCCATGTTTCTAGCCACTCAGCAATAGTAAATAGGAAGACGATGAACCCTGCTTCTGAGTAGTCTCTTAGTGCAATAGCCCCTCCCACTGCATAAGTAATAGACATCAAGGTTCTTTAGTTTATTGTAAGATTTGATTCTCTTTTACATATGAGTCATTTATGAATGTATGCACAGCGGATATTCCTGCAGAAAGCCTCTTTGACTGCACACTGTATTTGGGTTCTTACTTCTTGTCCAAACATAAAATTCCTTTTTGCGCTGGGTATCAAATATCAAAATTTAATTCTACTATAACAGTACTGGATGTGCCAAACAAATGGATCCAAATTGAAATTCATTTGTAGCAATATGCATTGATGCTTTCTGAAAGCATATCTGTCGACAATAAGCTAAATTAAAGGTAGATGACAATGAATCCATCAGCAAATATAATGCAAGTGGGCACAGCTTTGAAAGCAAAGCCTCTTCTTTACATCAAAACTACATATTGTATGGTTGTTTGTTCAGTGTAGGCTTCAATCATAACAACATGCTGAATTTTTTTTAGTGTATATGTGGTATCAGAAATAATTTCACGTATTTGCCAGTATCAAAGACCTGTTCTACCATTTTAACTGCTTATTAGTTATTACACTAGTATTATATGAATTTGCTTTCTGACCATTTGTCATTTTACCTGCAATTAGCATGAGTATGTTGATGTCAAGCATTAATCTTCGAACTGCGACAAAGCTTCTAAATACAATTGGGGGCAGTCCAAAAGCCACAGATGCGAGGGCGAGCCATTTAAGTGGATGGAAAAATATCTGAAGTAAGGAAAGTAGAAGAAATATGCCACATGCAACAATGTATAAGCTTGGCCATTTCTTTATGTTGCTGCCTGTATTGTTTGTTCGTATAGTTGCTTCTAGTCTTGCTTTGTTCAGTATCTTCTCTGTTCAGTTGATGCAAAGAAATTAATCAATAAAAGTATGAAAAAATTAAATGGCATATTTGTTGCGCGCGCTCATGTGTATCTTATTTTGTTGAACTCTATGCAAACCTTTTATTATTTGGCTTGCTGTGACTGTGAACGGTTTTCCTTTTGACAGGTGAAATGTATTGCATGTGAGTAAGCTACGGTTTAAAGGTAAAGTTTACGAAATGTTTTAAATGTGTAACGTTGAACATACTGACATGTGCATATGGTATGTATGTGTGAGGCAAAAAAAATTTGAGGGAAAGTGGGTGTTTTTTTTTGAAGGAGGGGGGGGTGGGGGGGGGGAGTGAGGAGGCCGTGTCCGTGTGCGCGCTTGTGAACAAATTTTGTCTGTAATTATGATTTTGGATGGTGGAAGCGGGTAGGTTGTCAATTGTTTCAGAAATGTGTTTGTTAACAAATTTTGTCTGTAATTATAATATTGGAACCTTTTTTTCCCTTGTAAAAAAAGAAGTTCAATTATTTTCTTATTTAATATTTTTCTTCCGTCATTGAGATTACTAAGCTGTAAACTTTTCTTTGAAGTATCTTAACATGTGAATCTGAGATGATATATAAACGGTTCTCGTTTTTTCTTTAAGGGTGCGTTTTTGATGAACTATAACGGGGTATTTGACCACAAGATTGTAATATTAGTCTCACATTGCCAAAACTTTATAAGTATCTTGATATATATATGAGTATGCAAACATTATAGTATCAATTGAAATAAAACCAAATGGATTTGAATAAACATGAAGGCTTGAAATTCATAGATATATATTAAGTGTCAAAGATAGACACCATGAAAGCTTGAAACTCATAGATGTTCTAATTAGGACTTTGACGCTTAGAAAAACAATAATTACAGTTCAAAAACTTAAGATAACAAGGAGATTTGCAGTATCATGTCCCAGAAAAAAAAAAATCAATATAATACATTTGTTTTGAAAACATGATCCATAAATTTGAGCAGTCTTATGTTTTTTGTTGATGTCAAGATTTACTGAATCAAAACTTTTTCGTACTTCTTTTTAGTCATATGTTATTCAGGTTATTTTTTTTTTTTTTTAAATTCTTCTATTTTGTTCCTTTCGTATCCTTAATCAAATCTCAAACTCAAATCCAAAATTTTAATACTACGTAGATTGAAACTTCGAATTTCCAAGATACGGTATTCTTATACAATCATCACTTTGGAAAATTCAAAATGTAAAATGAAAGATTATAAATGTAGAACTAAATATTTTGAAAAGCAATTTGTTTCAACTAATAATAACCAATATTTTAAAATTAAGACTCCAAAATACTTTTTAAATTTGTAATTTAAACGTAGAAATGTTTTGTAATCAACAATCTTAAAAATTTAATCTTCTAGAATATAATTTTTGAAGAACTTTTTCAAGTATTCAAAGTTCTCTTACTTCAAACATTGTGTAATTCAAAGTATTTGAATTTCATGTGGATATATTGTCATAAAGCACGCCGTATCACATAATCAGTAGTGTTACAACGTAAAGAAACGAACAAGTGATTATTCAAAATTCAACATTCAACGACAAACAAGCATTCCAAATTCAGAAACTTCAAGGTGAATGACTGATAGAATCAGCAAAATTAAGAAGATACATCACTGTTAATAATCGGAAAAAAAATCTATACCAATTTGAAATTGATTGATGAGAGTGGAGTCATGCTCAACGATAACGGTCTTGGAGGTGACAATGACGGAAACTTTACGGACACCATTAACCGGCGCCAATATCTTCTCGATTAAAGGAACTTCGGATGGGCAGCAAATGCCCATGACATCGAAATAGCTTTTCTGAGTATTTGCAGTTTCTCCCATCTGATAAATTCGCGCCGAAGTTATTATCTTATAACTGATTTTAGTTGCATTGATGATGATGTATGTGAGCTTTGCAGGTGAAATTTGCGTGTGGGAGGAAGAAACAAGGAAGAAAAAGGTTGTTAAAGCCCGAATTTAACTCGCATGGCCTTTTGAACGGGAGTGTGAGGTTTGTTGGAGCCAAGGGGGGTGTGTATATATATAGGTGATGGAGAAAGAGATGGGGCTGTTCAGTCTATTATTGTTCTTCTATACCAATACAGCGTCACTAAAACCCACGAACTAATTTATTTTGTTGATAACTTTTGTGACATAATAAACATTGAATAAGTTGGATTTGAGTGGATACATTGGGGTACACAAGAGAAGAATAAAGGAATTGATTAGGGGTGGGCATAGACCGCACCGCAATGCGGAAACCACCCAGATCGCACCGTATAAACGGTGCGGAAAACCGCACCAGATTCTCTTTTTAAAGCTAACAACCCAAATCGAACCGATCCGCAACGATACGGTTCAGTTGCGGTTTGAACTGTTACCAAACCATATTAAATCGAACCGAACCGCAAAGCTACACCAGTAATTACGATAAAAAGTTAACAAATTCCTATCTAACTTTTCATTTTAACCATATATTTTCTATTTTCAGCATATATTGCAATTATATCAATTCAATATAACACTATGTGTTTTACCTTCAGATGACACAACGTCATACAATCATAAATTGATTGTTGTTGGAAGTAATTCTCTTGTTTCATATTTAATACGGGTTCAAACCGGACCGAACCAAAAGCGGACCGTATTACTTCAAAACCGAACCTAAACCGAACTGTTTGAACGGTTAGTATAATGGTTTGTATTTTTGATTAACCGTTTGATGCGGTGCGGAAGCGGTTTGAGCTCCAAACCGCACCGAACCGAACCGCGCCCACCCCTAGAATTGATACATACAGTGATGCCAGAAACAGATGATTAATGACCATTTTTTTATAAATATTTTGAAAATAGAAAACGTACATTTAAGTAAAATAACGGTGGCAATAAGTAAGTAAATTTCTTAAAATGCGAGTGTGAAGTTTGCGGTAAAATAACAAATATTTCTCGAAAAATGACAAAAATATTATAAAATTTGATATTAACAATAATAAAGAAATGATGTTTTTTGGTGAAAGCTTACTTACGATTATTAATTATTGATTTTTATTTTTTGTTTTTTGTTTTTGAAAAGCCATAATTTAACTTGTATTTTTTAGGGGTGGACATAAAGCGCACTGCAATGCGGAAACCGCCCAGACCGAACCGCAAAAACGGTGTGGAAAACCGCACCAGATTCTCTCTCTAAAACAAACAGTCTAAACCGTACCGACTCGGAATGATACGGTTCGGTTGGGGTTTGAACTGTTATTAAACCGTATTAAACCGAACCGAACCGCATAGCTACTCCGGTAATGTTATGATAAAAAAAAATTAATAAATTTCAATCTAACTTTTTATTTTAACGATATATATTCTATTTTCAGTGTATGTTGTAGTTATATAAATTCAAGATAACACTATGTGTTTTAACTTTCAGATGATACAACGTCAAACAATCGTAATTTGATTGCTGATGGAAGTAATTCTCTTGTTTCATATTTAATATGGGTTCAAACCAGACCGTATTTACATCGAAACCGAACTGAAACCGAACCGTTTGAATGGTTTGTATAATGGTTTGTATTTTTGAAAAACCGTTTGATGCGGTGCGGAAGCGGTTTGAGCTCCAAACCGCACCGAACCGAACCGTGCCGACCTCGGGTATTTTCTATCAGAAAAGCTCGAGCTAATTTATATTTTCTATTTGAAAATATAAAAAATCATTTACATATTCATTATTGTAGTGTGCATATTTTTTCCATATTTTTAAAAAAGTGATATATTACAACTCTCTTTTGAAATACTGTATCATAATTTAACTCTAAATTATATTCCTAAGGTCGTACCATGTTTATGGGGAGGTCTTTGGGGTCGCCCGTAAGATTATCCTAAGGGGTTAAACATGAAGATGCGGACTAATGAGATTCTTATTGTTGATCGTTAGTCTGGAGATATTTCTTAGATTGGAATAGTACGCAATCTATGCTTTAAAGAAGCATTTACTATTGGGTGAATTAGAAATAATGGACTTTAATAGTTTGAACCAAGGACAAAACTTCATCAAATTATATTCAAATAAGAAAACATACGATAATTTTCATGAAATTTAGTTCGTAAAAAAGTAACGACTTGAATTGCACAAAAAATGCGACGAATAAGTAAAGTGGATTTTGTTCTGAAGGACAAATTCTATCACTTTTTTAACTTTAAGGATAACCCATTAAAAATTTATTCTTAGAGGCAATACATACTGTAAACTGATACCATACACACAGTAAAACTGATACTTAAAAACTGGTTGTTAAAATCTGATAGCATACACACTGTAAAATAGATACTTAAAAAGTGGTAGTTAAAATCTGATACCATACACACTGTAAAACTGATACTTAAAGACTAGTAGTCAAATTTTGATATCATACATACTGTAAAACTGATACCTAAAATGTAATGTTTTGTCCTTCACAATAAAATTTTAATAGGTCATCCTTACGGCTGAAAAAGCCCATAACTTTATCCTTAACATTATTTTTCCGTTATATATATATATATATATATATATATATGTATATATATATATATATATATTCATTCTTGAAATTTGTAAAATTAATTTTAGACAACTTTATCTATAGATGGGACATAAAACATACCAATTATGGGTTGGGATCACCTGGACCCAATTCTCCGGATCCGGTGGTCTCAACCAATGAAATCATTCCATTTGGGAGTGATTTACACTTTGCTCCCCTGAGTTACATTCAAATTTCAGAGAGTAAAATGCAAAATCTTCTAAATTGGAGTGATTTCATTGGTGTGAAACACCGGACCAAGAAGAATTGGGTTCAGGTGATCGGCACCCCAATTATGCATTGAAAGTTTGAAACCTAGACATTCAAATTAGCTTTTGACAGTGGGCCGCGTAGGCAATTAGTATATAACATGATCATGCCATTATTCAATTACATTTGCTTTACGGTGGATACGCTTTTAATGCGATTCAAATTCCTGCGCTTTCCATTTCAAATTCCCTTCGTATTCATCAGGTTATGATTGTTAAAAGTGCTGCTGACTTGTCTATCGACCATTGGCTCAATTCTACGTGCTTCCCTGCGAATTCAAACCCTAGCTTCGGCGACGGCAAGTCATTTCAAGACACGTCAGCAAAATGCATTTGTTCTATTCTTGTTTCACAAGATACGTGCAACACGTTGGTTGCTTGATGATGTAAATCTTTATATATAATGCGATCTGAGGAGGCTCAATCATTTTGCCATTTGCTCCGTGGAAAACATTTTGGTCCACCTACGTTTTCATTTTAAGCCTAAGAGTGCTATCACAAGCGTTCGTACGTGATTATGACATGTTACTTGCGCGAATTGTTACACAACAAATTGTATATGTTTTTTTTTTTTTTTTAAAAAATAGTTTTGTACTGTTGTTTAGTTATATTTTTGTTTCATTGAAATCATGTGTAGAAGATTTAATTTTTTATAATTTGAAACGTAATTTTATTTTTTAACCTGTTTCAGTTTTTATTTTACCACTAATCAATAAAATAAAATAAAAACATGTAAATAAACTTTATTTGTTAGATTTTTATTGTTCAGCAATATTAAGATTTAGTAATAGAAAGTAGCGATTTGAATCTGTAGAGAAAACTTATTTGATATATCCTGTTTTTAATTGATATAAAAAGAGCATTTTTGATTGTCTACGCCTACTCATAGACATTATATCATGTTTTTAATTGACATAAAAAGAGCATTTTCGATTGTCTAAGCCTACTTAAAGACATTAGATACTAAAATATTATTTAAAGATATTGGTTGATTTATAAAGATCTTACACTTTAACGATTATACTCTATGATTTGGAATTCAACATCTGGGTTTAAAGAAGTAACTGTAGGATGACTTATCTCCTTTTTTTTATGAATTTGTTAACCGAAATCATAAAACCCTCTAGTGCACTTAACCCGGTCCGTAAGTACCATAACACGAAGCACTTAACCATTGAGCTAAAGTTGCAGACCTATCTCCTACTTTAGTGGAGATATCATATATAATAACAATTAAATCATTAAAAAGTTATATACAAACATATTTCTGAAACTTCGCAATCCATGATTGTTCTATTTCTTCTACTTTAGTGGAGCATGTCCGATTGGAGGTGCTACCTTACTTGACCCGGTTATGACTCTTGTTTTAGTCACTCTAATTATGACACGATTATTAGGCTATCCATGATTGTTCTATTTCTTCAATCCACTAATTATTCGCTAAATCTATCCTACTTTGTTTTGGATTCTCCACCATATACACAGTTGTTAAAGTGGTTTCGGTTATAGAATATGTCAATATCTGATCCAGATCTCTTTAACAACCAAACGGTTATTTCGCACCGTGCTCATTTTTATAAAACATAATAAAATCTTAAGTTATAGTTTAATCGATTCTAAAATATTTATTTAAATATATTTTATCTCAAAATCATTTATCTTAAAACAATTCATACTATTAAATCAAAATTTCAAGTCAAATTATTAATTTTTATCATTCAAATTAAATTATACAATTTCAAAATCATATCTTTTGAAAATCAATTTAAATAATAAAATCTAATTTTTTTTAAAACTTTGCCATCTTATTAAAGTTATTAAAATAAATCTTGAATTTAAATTTTAATAACAAAATTTTAAATAAAATTTGAGACCTTATATTAAATTAAATTAAATCATAAAATTAAACTATTTTATTAATCAAGTAATTATATTATATTATATTAAATTAGAAAATTAATTTATTTTGTTAATTGAGTATTTATATTATATTAAATTAAATTATTTAAATTAAACTTTTGAAACTAAATAATATTTTAAGTTAATTTTTAAATTAAAAAATCTTTATATTAAACTTATAGATTTAGACTTTAACATATGTGTATACATATATAACACTAAATCTAAAATTAGTTTTTAAAACTTTTGTTAATCCAATAAAATTTAGATTCTAAACTTAATTCCTTTAAAAATCAAATTTATTTATCAAAACATACTTATAAAGTTCAAATCGACCAATAATGTTCGTATATAGTTTTCTACCCTATGGTTAAATAATTCGGATATAAATCACTTCAACCGAAAATAATTAAAATTTCGAGTATGTATCATTTCAACTCATATCCCAAGTTTAAATTTTCCTAATATATATAATCGTTCAGGTATGTATCATTTCAAACCTATAGTGATTTTCCAATTAACATATATGGGAACTTCCAATGTCATTTCATTAAATAAATAACATAACAACTAATACAATATTAGTCATATATCAGATCACATAGCATATCAATTATATCAAATATGTGTCAAACCACAAACAAAGCTTATATTTATATGTTAAAAGTAAACATTTTTATCATAACCAAATCATAGAATGATAGTTAAAAAAATGTAATTATAATAAACATATCACTTATCGTCAATTACTAAATCATAAGATTTCAATCAGGTATGATTTCTCGCTTTCCGTGGATCTTGGAAAATTGTATGACTAAAAAAGAACAAAGTAGAAAATCCGCCTTACACATTATCTGAAACAATGAATTAACACAAACCAAATTCAAACTTTGATTTGATTTTTCTTATATATATATAATTCAAAAGAAAAGAAGAGGGAAAGAAGCACTAGGGTTTTGATCTATGGGGTTTTGGGCTCGATCTATGTTGGAGTGGCTCAATTGGTGTGTTAGGGTCGGCCGGAGGTGGTAGGGTCGTGTAACACTACACCCCAAGACCCACCCTAATAATGAGCATTACTGAGTAATACTATCTATTAGAGTGGAAAATGATGCTGGTTAGGAGCAACCATCTGTAGTCTACATTAAACGAGTATCAAATACGTTAAATGGATGCATAAAATTTTCTTTCTTGTCTTAGATGGATCAATGTACTCAATTCATGTCTAATATAAACTTGCGGTGGTAAAGGATCGTATTCGGAATATAGTATATATATATATATACAAACACATCAAGAGATCACATAACAGATTATATATACTTATAGATGGTGGAATCATAACATACATCTATACATACTCGAATGGTCCAAAAGACCATATATAAATACAATAATTCTCGAAATGGATATACATCATATGACTCAGCCTCTCAACACATGACTCAAGTAATAGCTCAAAAAAGGTAAAGCCAGAGTAAAAGTGGAGTAAGCTCAAATCTATAGATATACCTGAAACAACTTGGTCTGACCTGAGTATAAATACATAGGTTAGTTTAGTTTAAACATATTAGTAAAAATAAGATGAGTGAAGCATAATTTCATCTAAGATAATAATTCCTTTTTATAAAAAAGGAACCTCAAATCACATATTAACTCAATACACAGATGTGATAATCTCCTTCTATCAGAAAGGAATAATATAACCTGGAACAATAAATTTCTCAAATGATAAATTCACGGACTTAATGCGTAGATTACTTGTAAGTGATAATAACACGGACTTAAATGCTTCCTTAAATAAATATTGCCCAAACCCTAAGACAATGGTTTATTATACTTTAAAATACATAAAACTCTAGATGGAAACTACAAATATCACAGAAATCACAGAACTCGGGAACTCGATTAAGAGTTCAAAACTCCGAAATAAAATCACCGTATATATAAATTCTCAGGTAGCTATAAGTTGTAATATCTAACAATCGTCATCTCAAAATGATGAAATCATAAAGATAACTCAGAACTCAGAAAATAATTGAGATTGGATATAATAAGACTATGATAATCTTGACAAGGTCACTAACATCTCCTTGTCAATTTTTCCATCCTTAACAAGCTCACTGACACCTTCCTAAAGTAATTATCCTAAAGGACAAGGTCATTGACACCTCTCAAAGCAGTTTCGTCGACCATGGAAAGATTGTTGACACCTCCCCAAAGTAGTTTCGTCATATGCCAAAAACACGTAGTGATGACTGAAAATATCTCATGAATGTGTCATAAACTCTAAGGCAGTAACCCAAATAATGGTAATTGTGCGTCTGTACTGCACGTTCTCACTTACCAGAATACTAACCAACAGTAAATTCCATACTAGAAAACAATAGCTTCAATTGCACAAGTATGGAATTAATCGATATAATATACCTTCGTGTCCCATACCACGAGGTTTATCACATGTTTAATCACAATATCGCCTTCTCAAAGAGTGTAAAAACGTGTGGTTTTATATAAGAAATATATGTGTTAGATAAATTGGGTTTTAAAGGATTGCAAAAAATATTTGAAAATCACTGATTTTGGATATCTCTTTATAATAAAAATACTTGTATTATAACGATTTAGAAATATAATAATATAGAAAAATATTTTCTTAAATAGTACTTGTTTACATTTAAAACTTCTTTTAAAACTAGTTTCTAAAACACGTGTAATGTGTACATGAAATTACAGAAAACTCACGTAATCAACACATGAAATTTACACAGAAATTCACAAAAAAAAAAATAGTTTAGCGATAATTTTGGCATCTTCATTATAGAATTAATATGAATTAAAACACAAGGACTATATCTTTAAAAATCTAATTAAAAGTTGTATAAAAATCACTTAAGAACCCACTTGAAACTATGGACTAAAAGCCATAAAATGCACCCAGGACCAAAAATTATGGCTTGACCTGGGCATCATTCTAGCATGCCTACGGTTGACCTGAGATTACCAATGGCAGACCCTTAATAAGAAAGGTCAACCTGGATGATAAATTTTCACACAGGTGCAAGAACCCCTCCGATCATAACTTTGCGCTGTAGTTTCGACATGTTGTAGGTCTCACCATTTCAGAAAGGCTTCAAACTTGACATGCACAAAGTTTAACACTCATACTTTAAATGGAAAAGGAATAAATGAAAAAAATCCAAAAAAAAGGAAGTTATGAATTTTCAAAGATTGCGTAACAACCCGGATTTTCTAAACAAATTAAAATTTTTATTTTTGTAATTTTAATGGATTTTGAATATTTAAAATTATTTATTTTAAATAACGACGGCTAAAAATTTATTTTAATCGAAGTTACAATGAATTATTTATTTTAATTATAAAAAGAGTCTAAAATGGCGCGGTAGTTCGAAAATTCGATTTTAAATTTCAATTGAATGTACAAGGTTCAAAATAAATCGGATTTCAGTAAAACAAGAAATATTTGAATCTGTTTAATTATATCTTTCTAAGAATATGAAAAATCCAGATTTCATAACGGGAATTGAAAGTTATGCCCAGTTTAAAATTTGGAATAGTCGCTATGGAATTTAATATAATATATGGCCTTTAAAAATAGCCATTTTGCAAACGACCTCCGTTTTCGACGATACCACTTTTGCTGGATCCGGAATGTCAAATTATTGCTAGACTCCAATTTTCATAATTTTTGAAACTGATATGTGAGCATGGAAAAATAAAACGTGTTCTGTCAATTTCAATTGAATTGGATCGACCAAAAATGGCGATTTTTCAAACAGTCTCCAAATTCAATGAAATTAATTTTGTTAGCACTGTATCATCAAAACATAGCTTGATTTATTTTCGGGAATTTTTGGAGTCAGTATGTGGCCCTGGTAAATTAAAATGTACGTTTAAATTCAATATATATGGATCTATATTTTAATTTTGACGAAAACTGATCAAAACAATCGAATTCGCTTATGGGAGATATCTCATTGTGTCCGGAACGGGGGTAATCAACTAGGGGCGACCGTCGTTGGGATTTGTTTGGAGTTCGAGGTGCTAAACTAGTATTATTTGAATTAAATTGAAATAAATAAATACATAAATAAATAAAATAGAAATACTATAAATACACCGTATTGTATTTCGTATTTCTTCAAAACCTCAATTAGTAAACAGCCGCTAACCTCATCTTTGATGGCCGATATCACTCGTTACTTTCACCCTCTTTTTCTCCCTCGATAAACGGAATTAAACCGAATTTATTATACCAAAATCAAAGAGATTTGTACAAGCTTCTAAGCAATACGGTGATGATTAAAATTCTTATGATAATTCGCTCGATTTTCCTACTCAAAGTCGTCGCGTCTAATGGGCTTTTGCCGGTGCAGGGGAGGACCGGACTTAGAGGCGCGGTTTAGTTAGGCGGAGGTCGGGGGAAGGTCTGATCGAGGTCCGATCAAATGGAGGAGGAGCGGCGTGCAGATGTTCGATTTGAGCGGATGGGTTTCGATCTCCTGGAGAGGAAGACGATGAGCAAGGGAATGTTAAAGCTTAAGGGGTGATTAAAACTAATTATTTTTATTCAGTGTTATTTAAGAAATTAAGGTAGTTAAAATATCAATTACCCAAAGTTTATTAATTTATACAGTTTTAAATAAATAATACAGTTTATATATATAGTTTAAATGAAATGTGATTTTTAATTTATAGTACGGTTTATAAAAAAACTGTGATCTTTTTTGTTATGAAATATTTTAAGTTAAAAATATGATTTTTTATTAATTTATATATATCGTTCTTTTAAATATATATATATACATATAAGTTGTTTTTAATACATATATATCATTGTTTTAAAAATAGAATTTTTACATAAATAACATTGTGATAAAAAGTGATTTTTATTATTAAATAGTTTAAATTAAAAATATGATTCTTAATTTATATATAGCATTGTTTTTGAAAATAAATTTTGCGCTGTTTTAAAAATGTGATTTTTATTTAATATATATAGCGTTGATTAAAAATGTGATTTTTTTCAAAATGTAAACATCGTATTAAAAATGTGATTTCCAATATAAACTACGTGAAACAGATTAAGTTGGAATCATGGTGAAGAATACAACGCGTTGGAGCAAATCCAAAATATTCAGAAGTTCAGAAATAAACTGGCGGAGTGGAAACCAAAGGTGAGAACTCCCTCTCACTCTATTTATTTTACAGTTAAAGATATATTAGGATGCAGACGGTGCTTAGTAGCACCCGACACCTTTGATTGAAACCATGATTGTTTGTTTGGACTGTATTGTGATCTGATTGTGGTGTGAAATAGAAAATAAAATATTCATATGTTGAATAAAATATTTTATCGTTAAAAATATAATCTTTAACGTGTGTGTGTATATATATATATGAACGACATAAAATTATCTTGAAAAGAAATAAATATTCATTTACAAATCGGACGATTTGTTTATGTACACCCATTTGACTGATATTGATTAGAACAATAAATTTTACACATCACCCAACTGCACTAATAAATAAACTGTTGTTGTTTGAGAACCCCACACGGGTACTGGGATGATATTTGACATACACTATTCCAATATTTAGTTGTATGTCAATCGATGGATTGACAGTTTGTGATGAGCGTAATTTATTTATTTTAGTGCTCACACAGTTGTAAATTGCACTCTGGATGTTGTATGAATTTTTAATGATTGTTTATCATTATTGTTGTATACATGAGATGTATAAAATCCATATAAATAACATTATATGGTAAGTGATTGGGTCTCATTCCAATTTGAAAAATAAAGAATATTTTAAAATAATATTCTATAAAGGATATAAAATATTTATGCGTTGAATAAAATATTCATGTGTTGAATAAGAATATTTAAACAATAAAAATATCATTTTTATTGAATGTATGAACCAATAAAATATTCTTTGTTTTGAAAAGAAAATGTTTAAACAATAAAAAAAATCACATTTTTATTGTATGTATGAATAAATAAAATATTCATTGTTGAAATAGAATATGTTAGCAATAAAAATATACATTTTTATTGTGTTTGTAGGAATGATTGAAAATATTCAATGTTTGAATAAAATGTTTAAACAATGAAAATTGCATTTTTATTGTATTATAAAATTATTAAAAAGAAACATGTTAAATAAAAAGATTAGACAATAAAAATTATATTTTTTATTGTATGAGATTTTGCTAAATTAAAATGTAAATCATTTACATGATAGTAAAGTAGAAAAATGATCATTTATTAATACATGTTTTTTTTATTAAAATGTAAATTATTTACATGATAGCAAAGTAGAAAATATTATCATTTATATATTAATGATATGGAATATTCAATTTTAATTTAAAATTGAAAATGAAGTTGAAATCATTTTAAAACAAACAAATAAATAATTTATAAATACGATTTAAATGGAAATCGACGATATATATTATATATATTTAATGGCCTAAATAGAACGCGCAGCGTAGCGACCGTTCGCGAATTTCGACCATTAACTACAAATTGGCATAACGAGAGATGCAACCATCGGATTCTCCTAAAATTGGAATGTTGGGTTCATATCGAAAAGGACTTTCCAATGAATGTAAGAGATTTGAAATCTAACGGTTAGATTTAGAGATACGTTCAAATCAATTTCAGAAAATATCGCTATGGATGCAGTTCGGTGGTCGTTATTGTAAACCAACTGTAATGGCGAAAAATACGGAAAAATTATGTAAAATCATAATAAATGATTTGGAAAAATTTTGGATGAAAAAAAATCTAGTTTTGAAAAGATAAAAATATATTTTTATTGAAATGAACGAGTTATTAACTAGAATAATAATTTAATTATTTTTAGAAATAAATAAATTGGATTTGAAAGTGGTTTTAAAATAACCAAAATTTTCCAATATATATATATATATGGAATGGATTTGAATGGAAATTATCTTTGGAATATTTCGATATTGGATTCCGTTATTATACGAATATTGCGAGGAATTTGGAAGATATATATATCGTTATTCCCAATATAATATTTGATGTTTTCAGAATTTGATATTGAATATAAGCCGATATAATTTTTATTCGAACCTTATATTTGATGTCAAATTGGATTTTGGGTTTGTCGTGAATGGTGTCTTTACTAACACTTTTCTTAAACCTAGTTTAGAAATAATAAATCTTTTATTTAAGATTTAAAGAAGTTTTTCAATTAATTAATATTAAATTGGAATTGAATAAAAAGAAATCGATTTTGGGTTTATCGTGAATAATGTTTTAAATAACATTTGTTCTTTAACCCAATTAACAGTTAATAATATGATTTGGAATTTATAATCTTTTAATTAAGATTTATGGAAATATTCCAAAATAAAGTTTTCCAATTTAATATATTAAATAGGAATTGAATGGGATTCGATTTGATAATAATCGAGATGAGCTCCTATGAATGAGGAGCGACACTATATATGGAATTTAAAACGGATTGCCGCTATTCCATTTATATTATTTTGATACGGGAATTTATATCGATTATACACCGTTATGATTTCCGTGAAGATTCCATAGTTAATGGAAGAAGATTTGGGTTTATCGTGAACTGTGTTTTAAAAGACATTAATTATTTAATCCAGTTAAAGGTAAGATTAATTTCTTAAATTCGAATAATCATTAAGTAATGATTTTTGAGCTTAAAAAAAATTACAAGAATTTATATTTGATAAAATTAATGGGAACCTTTCCCTAAAAATGTAAATATTTGAATAAAAGAATATTCTGAATTGGAATGAGGCGTAGGATGCGTTTTTATAGCACCTGATTATAAATTACGCGAGTTATTCGGAAAGACCGGGTTTAACCCATTTTGAATAATTAATACAACGACTAGCTATCAAAGAGATTGAAGACGGTGCAAGACCGATGATCTTCACATCAAATGGATGAGTTGCTACTGATGCCCATGATTGGAGTAGCTACCTTGAAGGGGCTACAGTGGTAGTCGTACGGACATACTTGTTGATTGTTAGGACATGCGAGGGCCTCTCTTCCGTATTGGACATATGGAACGAGGAATATGGTGCCTCCGATTTCGTTCAGACCCAGAATAGACTTGTAAATGGATGGTCTGTCTAACGTTGTATTTCTTTATGTTGTATTCGTTGATTTCTGCTAAATATATATCCGTCTGGTGGCAGATAATTTATTCTCTTGCTTAACACTCTTCTCTGAGACGTACGAGCTCAGAGGTTATATATTGGTAGAAATCAAAGGTATGGTATGGATTGACAATGTGGCATGCTGAGATGCATGGATCAAGGCTTTTGTTGAAAAGCAGAGCCTTGTGGATGATTATCAAAGCATTGCTTTAATTAGCATAGCTTTGTGTAGCGTGACTTCACGAACCTCACACACTGGTATGATGGTGAACTGATGGTCAGGTCAGTATGCTTTCGATATGAGGATGGATTCAGCCGACCGAGATGAGCTGAGTGTGGTCGCTACACGCTCAGAGGGATAGTGCATACCCCCCCGGTTCCCATATGGATAGAGTAAGCGGCGTTTTCTCATGCACAGGACGTAAGTCATGGAGATACTCGATATCCTAGATATAGTGCAGATGTGCATTACGGCATTTTCTCATGCCTAGGACGTAAGTCATGGAGAATTTCCCTATGCGATAGATATTTCGAATCAGGAGCCATCATGATGGAAATCCAACTTTCCAATATGAGCTTTACGGTTTTAATTGTAAACCTACATGTGGCGACATTGTGGGATGGGGCGCTCATGCCGTCTATGATTGATACATTTACTTTTGAAATTGATTTCTACACTACACACTTATTGTAATAATAGAAGAGAAATTTTGTGTACCAAGCATATTTGGATATTATAAGGTAAAATTCTATCATTCGGCTTGCGTTACATTGTATGATGGGACTTGAGTCTTATAATAGCTTCATTTTTCTTTAATTAGCATTGCGCTGTTTATTTATGCACTGGTATTCTTGGGGGTAAACCCGTTCCATGTTATACCGCATGGTCCCTTGATTTTCCTAACTTTAAAATCAAATTAATAACTGTTTTAGTTCTCACACCAGTCCCATGACTGACCTGGAGTTTACTGTTCCTTCCTAAACTCTGGGTGCCCACATTTTCCACACGGGCAGTCAGTAGTTTTGGTTTTGCAGATATTATATTCACAGAATCCTAGATTACAGCTGGAGCTATATTCGGAGAGCTTTGTATCCGTATATCTCTTTCAGTTGTGTCATTTGTTATTTTCCACTACGCATTATACTTATGTATTTTTTCCGCTGTTATGTAATTTTTAAAAATCTCTAGTACTGTATCTCCAATGTGTAATAGTTGTTCATAATCTGGGATATTCTTGTACTCTGATGTAATTGTTGTAATAACAATGAAATGTTCTATTGTTTGTGTTCTAATGCATTGTGTTCTCAACTCATTCCGGGCTTTCCCGAAAGGGGAAGTTTGGATCGTTTCAGATTGACTCATAACAGATTTCCGCAATTGTAACCACCTCCGAGCAATAAAACATTGTGTGCACCCAATTTCAAGCTATAGTTTCAATATGCTGCAAGGCTCAGCATAACTCCAAACTTGACATGCTTGTAGTTCAATAATAATACTATTAATAAGAAAAATATTAACAGAAACAAATAATAAACGAGAGAGAGAAAAGGTCACAAAGTTAGTATCACAACACGAATTCACTGTAAAAATTTGGAGCAAAACATGCTCGGATTCAACATTCGACAGTAAATTTCTACAGGCTACAACGGTTGGAATGACATGAAATTTGATATGTCATATAGTAATTACTTGCAGGCTATGAGCTGGAAGAAGAAACATATAATTCTGACATGTATTGATTGAGATATCACTGAGGATGACAAGTATTGGGAGAGAGATGTCATATAGTAGTTACCCGCCTCAGTTTTGACCCATTTACACCCGCCTCATTGGTCTTCAGGGTGGATAGGCCCGCGACCTGCTTTTGAAAGTCCGGGTCTAGGGTCGGGTCCAGGGCATGGCTGACCCTCCCCACCACGACCCGCGTTATTGAAATATCATTAAAACACCATATAACTATAACAATTTCTTGTTAATTTTCTTAAGTATACGAGGATATGACTTGAATATTATGTTCTTTCAATCAATGAGCTATAAATTTTTCATAGTATTAAGTTGCTTCAATGAAAATCATACAATAACAAATGCACACATTTTGAACTATTGTCTTACAACTCTTTTTATTATATTCTTATCACACATAATTATTTTATATATAGTTTGTTGTTTAGTGATAAAAAAGTATATGTATATAAATTTGTGTACATTGGAACACAAGTTCACCGGGTCGTGGGGCGGGTCTACCCTGACCCGTACGATTTTAGGTAAGGGGCCAAATTCCAGTCCGGCATTGGGTCTAAGGGGCGGGTCTAGGGCGGGATTTAAAAAGTACAAGGCGGGGTTTAAAAAGTCCGGAGTGGGTTTGGGGCATGAGAAACTCACCTCCTTGCCATTTTATATCAAGCTTCAAATAGTGACCCAGACAAGATTTCACTGTAAATTATTGAAACATAGTTTCAGCTGCAGTAGTCAATTTATTCTACAGATCTCACATAGACTCAATGTAAAACATATGTACGCAAGATGAGCGGGTTTTGCAACCCACGATGACAATTTTCCGCAAGATTTCAGCAACTTGAATGTGTTAAATCAACGATTTGAAACTTCCAGGACCTCAAGAATACAGAAAAAAACGACATTCAACTTAGAGGTTTGCTGTAATTTTCCTTTCCAATTTCTAAGAAATTTTTTAGTAGATTGCTTTGGATGAATTGATTTTTCTGATTGATTAATAATCTCTCTTCTCTTTTAAAATTTTAATTTGTAGAAGCATTTGGATTTTAGAAATTTTAAAGAAGAGTGAAACCATGATTTTCTCTGTAAGCTTCTAGGAGGATAGAAAGAAAAGGAACATAAGGAAATAAAATACTTACCTTTTATTTTACTTTTTTTCTAGACATCTCCTTGGGATTTCGGTTTAAATCCCATTTATCCCTTAACCCTATAAGCTCAAGTGTTACAAATTCAGCTTATTACAAAGCGCTCCAATTTCTACCTTCTTCATCACAACATAAGATAACACCCATTTAACCCAATTACATAAATTCTTGTCATATTTAACATTTTTCAAACTCTACAAATTATACAAACATGTCTAAAATAATTTAAACCATTTGAACACTAATTTTAGTGTAGAAATACAACATTTCCATGTTTGTAAAAAATACACATTTCACCTCGCTTGAATTAAAAGCTTACATATTTTTACTAAACCAATTTGCATAATCCTACCAAAAATCATTTCATCACTCATGTATGGATTTATCAATTAATATTGAGCCTCTTTATATTCCATACTCACCATTGACATTTTAAACTGCGATGTAAGAAATTTACAAACACTACAATGACTAACAAAATCCACCGTTTAACTAGAATTCACTAAATAGTTCCATTTTAACTTAAAACTATTATGTAATCATCAAATGAATTAACCAACTACGGACATGGCTTTTCATTACAAACCCAAATTTGCATATCCAGTTTTCAATTATTTTACAACTTAATAAAAAAATTACCCAAATACACGCTTAATTATTTCAAGCAGCCTAATAACTCATATTTAAAATATTTGACACTTAAACATTGATTCCAAATCAATATTTTATATTTTTGTATTTCTTAAATAACCCAAAAAGTTGCTATGTAAAAATCAGCCAATTATTACATTTGTAACGAACCTTTTAAACACAGTTTATAAGATTTCACTAGCTTTCATATTTTCATCTTAAACTTATTTAGCAACAAAATTTGAAGTAGATTTCCTTATTACATTATTTGAATTCAATTTACTTATAAAGTCTCAATTCATTAATTTCCCATCTTACGTAATTATACGAATTTGGCTTTTCAACTCGTACTTCTTAAATCTTAAATTACAAAACATGTTATAATATATATATATATATCTCGGGTATCCAAAAATCACAGACCCACCCCTTAAAAAAATTACGTCTTATCAATTTTCTTATGATAACACATTAATATTTTTAAATTTTCTAGTGACCCTTCTAAGATTTACTCCTTCAGAAATTCTTAATTGAAGCAACCAAATATATAGTATTCGAACTTCAATATTATTTACCAATTTACTTCCCCTAGAACAAAAAGTTCAAATTTAAATGCACGGTTTACAAAAAAATTATCTCCCATCCCGAATAATACACCTAAAAGCATTAAGTTATTTCATAGCATATAATTGGAATAGACACTCGTGTTTTCCCTAATTTCCAATCAGAGATAAATGCTGCTTCGCCATTACATTTGTACTAATTACCAAACAATGGCTGCTATTTTGATTATTGAATCAAATAGCCACGCCATTTACCCGTTATTATTCACATTTTAATGGCTGCAACCGTCCTTTGAACTCTAGTATAAGTGTAAAGACCCGAAAATCCCCACCCTTTGAATCGACCATGAACCACACAGGTCTAACCCAAAAGTTGGAAATCTTCGAATACTTTAACTTTGGGAGTACAACACATCAGAACAACAACATAAGACTTTTATAAAACATTATAATAATATTACATCAGAGTGTAGAATATCAGAGTACATTGAATGATATAATAATACAACGGAAGATAAATTACAATAAATTTAATACGCTGCAGCGGAAGACTATAAACGCTCTGGACAGAACTTTAAACTTCAATCCAGAATCCTGCTCAACAGACAAATATCTGCAAAACAAGCTACTCGACTGCCTGTGTGGAAAATATGGTCACCAGAGTTTGCCAGTGAAACAAACTACAGGTCAGTCATGGGACTGGTGTGAGAAATCTAACTTAACTAATCAAATAATAAGGCTAATCACAGGACCACGTCGCTAACGCAGAACGGGTTTACTCCATTGGACAGTGCATAAATTAAATAAATCGTTAAACAATGCAATGCTTTTTAGAAAAATGAAACCATTATAAGACTCATGTCCCATCACACAATGCAACGCAAACCGGAGGATAGAGTTTTACTTTATACTGGTCAAAAATGCTTAATATGATAAAAATGGATTTAATATTATTATTAGTGTTCATATGTTTTAAAACATTTTCAATCATAATGTATCAATCATAGACGACATAGTACCCCATCCTATTATGTCGCCATACTAGTTCTACAATCAAACTCGCAAGGTGTCGTATTGGAAATTGGGTTTCCATCATGAGTCGAGGCTAGGGATCGTCCTCTCCGATTCGAGACACTTTAGCAAATGCCTCAGGATTCGGACTCTAGCGAATCCATGGATCTTCAGGGCCTGTCCACACATAACGTTAGTGGATTAGTTATGCCTGAACACACGCTTCCCGGTTCTTTTGAACCTCTAATATGGCCACTAACAACCTATTAAACCTGAGGTACCTCATAATCCATCATCCATGTAAGTAAAAATGTCGGGGCTGGTAGGTCACTAACACCACTTCTAGCTAGAAAGAAACGTGTGCCCTCCCTGCAGTTCTGATCCCGTTTTTGACTCATACCGAAGTGTGAGGTTCATGAAGTCACGCTATACACAAAGCTATGCCTAAACAGGCTATGCTTTGATCATCTACCACAAGGCCTGCTTTCAAAAAAAGCCATGATCATTTGCATCTTGGCATGCCAATTGACAATCCACGCCATGCGATCAATCACTATCAATATATCCCCTCTGAGGGTGTTAAGCAAGAGAATGAATTCTCTGCCACCAAATGGATATATATTACTAGAAATCAATTTAATTTACATGGAATGAAATCCAATGTTAGACACGCATTCATTTACAAGTCCGTTCTGGGTCTGAACGAAATCGGAGTCACCTTATTCCTCCTCGTATGTCCAATATGAAGGAGAGGCGCTCGTATATCTGGACAATCAACAAGTACGTCCAGACAAACTACCACTATTAACCCTTTACTGGGAGCTACCCAATGTTGGACATCGGTAGTCGTCCATTCGATGTGAAGATCGTTGGTCTTCAATCACCATCTTCAATATCTTCGACTTAAAACGTCGTATAATCATTTGGAATGAGATTGAACTCGGTCTTTTCAAATGATTCTCGCATATATACAATTTTAAAACCATTTCATATCTTCCATATTATTTTATAACGATTTATCGCTATTTTTACTTATATAAAAATAGCTCAAATTAATTTAACGACGCTTCAGGTCGCTATGCAGCCTTGGCGCTATTTTTATCAAAATTTGATTTACACATGTCTAGAAATCTAACCGTTGGATTTCAACAAAATTTATATCGTCGGAAAGATCTTCCCAAAGCGGTTCTAACGGTTCCAGTTTTGGGAAAATCCGACGGTCGGATCTTTCAGTATAATCGTTTAAAGATACGATCTCGAAACGAGAACTACCGCGCGCAATTCGTTTATTTTTAATTTATATATATATATATAAACATATAAATATAATTCGCTCGACGACTTCAAAACCGTTAATCAATCAAATAATTTATTTCCACTATGCATTGTTCTAGCGAATCATCCATTCAATAAAAATGTAATTTTTATTGATTAACCAATTTATTTCAACTATGCATATTTTTAGCGAATCATACATTCAATAAAAATGTAATTTTTATTGATAAGCTAATTTATTTCAACTGTGCATATTTTTCATCATTTCTATATAAAATAAAATATGTAAATTTTTATTGTTAAACTTTTCTATTTCAAAAAAAGAATGTTTGTCATCATTTTTATATGTACACAATAAAAAATAAACTTTTATTGTAATACTTTTCTATTTCAACCAATGATCATTTTACATGAATCATGCTTTACATTAAAAATGTAAATCTTAATGTTTCAACCATTTTATCTATACAATGTATATTTACAAATATTTTATCTTTACATTAAAAATGTAATTTTTAATGTTTCAAATATTTTATCTTTACAACAAATTCTAATATGTGTATTGCACATAAAATGATAATTTATCCCGTATATAAATTCTAATATATGCATTTACAAATAAAAGTGATATTTTATACTCGCATATAAATTCTAATATACGCATATACAATAAAAGTGATATTTTATACTTGCATATAAATTCTAATATATGCGTTTACGATAAAAGTGATATTTTATAATTGCATATAAATTCTAATATATGCATTTACGATAAAAGTAATATTTTATACTCGCATATAAATTTAAATATATGAATTTACCATAAAACTGATATTTTATACTTGCATATAAATTCTAATATATGCATTTACAATCAAAGTGATATTTTATACTCGCATATAAATTCTAATATATGCATTTATGATAAAAGTGGTATTTTATACTTGCATATAAATTCTAATATATGCATTTACCATAAAAGTGATATTTTATACTCGCATATAAATTATAATATATGAATTTATGATAAAAGTGATATTTTATATTCACATATAAATTCTAATATATGCATTTATGACAAAAGTGATATTTTATACTCGCATATAAATTCTAATATATGCATTTACGATAAAAGTGTTATTTTATACTTGCATATAAATTCTAATATATGCATTTACGATAAAAGTGATATTTTATACCCGCATATAAATTCTAATATATGCATTTACCATAAAAGTGGTATTTTATACTTGCATATAAATTCTAATATATGCATTTACGATAAAAGTGGTATTTTATACTCGCATATAAATTCTAATATATGCATTTACGATAAAAGTGATATTTTACACTCGCATATAAATTCTAATATATGCATTTACCATAAAAGTGATATTTTATACTTGCATATAAATTCTAATATATGCATATACAATAAAAGTGATATTTAATACTTTTGATGATAATTCTAATTTATTTTTGTTCAATCCCTTTTTATTTGACAACATGTATATTTTGTTTCATCCTTTTTAAATGAACAAAAATGTACATTTTGGTTTAATTCTTTTTAATGACCAAAAATGTATGAATTACATGCTTACTTTCTTTCCAAAGCCTCGCATGAGCAAAACAAGCTACTCACTAAGACTGCCCAAGCTACTCATGCCAAGCAGCTTATCTTCCTGCTGGGGAATCAGTATCTGTTGCAATCGCTCATTTGTTCTGTTCTGTCGCAACTCTCGCATCTGGAAAGACAAGAAAATTTCAGGATAACAAACATTATCTAGAATTTCCCCCAGTATAAACATTCCGGTAAAATAGCCGGTGAGATAAATTCTCTGAATCTCGAGGAGTCAAATCAGGGTAAAGTAGTAGGAAAGCGCCTTCTTGCTTCGGATCTTCTTGCTTCTTCTTTCCGAAAGCGTGCCAATCCCTATGTTGTGCGGAGCTGAGCATCTTCTATTCGCTGGGAGAAAGCTTTTCCTCTGCTCACTAAGTAGGCAGACTGCTTCAGAAAGAAGATACGTACGTCGACTCTCTTGTTCGAGTAAGCATAAGCAGTTCGAGCCTCTTTCGTTGACCTGTACGATTCAGAGGGAGGCGATTCTAGTTTTCTCGAAAAGCAAGTAATTTTTTTTGGGCCTTTATTCTTTTTTTAGGTTCACTAGGATTCTTAGTGGTTGGAATTTCTAGTTATCTTGGTAGGAGTCTGATACCTGGATTTCCTTCTCAACAATTTTTTTTTATTCAAGTTGCCAATTTGGCAAGATTGACTCCTAACCGCCGCACCGATCATTCGGGGGGGGGGGGGGGGGGACATCTCGCTCACGCCTCCCGGTCGGCCCTGTTTGCTACCAAGTTTTTTGGCGGGAATGGGAGAGCCTCGCTCATGACTTGTATTGTAGTCTCTATAGTCGAGTCGGCCTGCCTCCTTCATTCGTTAAGCAGTAGCTATTACAGCGAGCGGCTGGAGCAGTTGGGAGCCGAGGAGCAAGGCAGTAGATAAGATAGGATGTTGGTAGAAGACTACCAGCCAATGATGGACGGACCTAGGCTTACTACCGCCAAGTAGTCTATGAAGTCTCAAATTGAGTACTAAAGAAAGTCAAACTACTTGTCCTCCCCAAAAGAGCAGCTGAAATCAACAACTATTCTTAGCCCCAAGTCCAGTATATTAAGCAGCATATCCGTTTATTAAGCATAGTCGCCCGTCTAAGGTTTCGGGACAAGAAGAGAGGCGGTTTCGACTGTTCATGTGCCAATTTCGGTTGAGGTAATGCTAATTGATCCCCCGTAGTTGATGAACCACTTTCAGAGTCTGTTACTCGTAAGTCAAAATCATTACCAAAGAGATCGCATTCTGACAGGGAGCACACGAAGCAAAGGAAAGACTGGCCTGCGTAGTATTAGATAGAGGTATTACCAGGCACACCTCTCCTAGTGTTCGTTCGCTACGCACCTTCAACCCTGAAGGGAATGAGCAGCTAGCTAACTCGAACTAACCATCATTTTGATCCAGCATGGTTCTCCGCAGAGAAGGATCAAAAGCAATGAAACCTACTTGATGGCCTTCCCTCTGTAATTTCTTCCACCGGCAAGAGTACCAAAGAATATTCCCGGGTGTCTCCTTCTACTTTAATGAAAAGCCTAGTCGTAAAACTAGGTTTAGGGGGGACGTTACGCGCTTCCAGTAACAAGGTCTTTCAATCGTTGTATTTCTCACCATTTTAGTAAAAGAAGGTTCAAGCGGCTCTCTCATTTCTCCATCTGCAGCCTTCGCTCTTTCACTCCGACAAAAAGACCTTGGCATCGCACTTAGCTGCTTTAGCCGACTTAGGGCCCTTTCTTCTTCTTCATACGCCGACCTTCTGGGAGGGCAAGCTCAGGAAACAACCAATATTGATGCCCCCGTTGATCCTGCTAACGCCGAAGCCTCTAATCCGCAAACTCCGATTAATCCTCCTGCTGTTCTCAAAGAAAAGGACACAGTTAGCGAGGAACAGAATCAAAATCTTTAGTTGGATCGCTACCATGTGGGGAGGTTCGATACAATACAAAACACCCATGTTATTTGCTCTAGGGTTCATCTTTTAATTGGGAACAGAATGAGAAAAGAAAGCACCAAACTTCCTTCACGGATAATAAGCTACTACTACCTTAGCGCTGGGAGTTCTAGCAAGGAGCAGCTAGGCAAAAGAAGATTAGATAGCAAGAGGAGAGGTGGTTCGGCTACCTTTTTCATCGTGTTTGCGGATAGAACATCAAATACACAATTTCTTTCTCTCTTTGTACTATGCCATTTATGAAGCCTAGAATCCAGCCGGCCTCGAAGGTTCCAGAGCCTTGCATCAATGGCTTAGCCCAGCGTCCTATATCAGTAGGACTCTCACTCACAGGAATCTAAGCAGCCAACTATCCCTTTGCCCCCATTCTTCGAGAATCAGAAAGATCCTTTTTGAGTTTGAATTTGTTCATTTGGAATATGGGCTCTTCTATTTTCTACTTTTTTTTATTCTTTATTTCATTCCCCTCCTCCGTGATGAACTGTTGGCACTAGTCCTACATTTTGTCTCTGTGGACCGAGGAGAAAGGTGGATCTTCCGCTAGTGATCTCAGCAAGAAAGCCTTTAATTGATGCTTTACTAATATAGGGGTAAAGGTTGCTTCCAAGCAAGAAAAGGGCTGCGCGAAAAGAAATATCTATAGGTCATCGACGATGTGACATGACAACCGGGGAGATAGGAAGCGAGAAAAGTCCATAGCTTGTCGCTGCTCACCCCTTGCTTGTTCGATCGAGGAAAGAGTACCAAACAATCCGTATGGTTCCACCAATTGATATGTTTCCACAAATCATTGAAATTCAATTTCTTGATCTGCTTCAATCTTGGGAACCTTATAAAGTTCTTCCGTCAAGTCCTGGCTGTATATCGGGGTGATTCCTGTTGAATCATATACTCGGGGGGTGGCGCGGGGCGGACGATTTCCAAACGGACTCCTCATTCATTAGATAGAGAAGATCACCAAGATTTCGTGATCTGCTGCCGAACCTGTTCCAATTCCAACAGCTCGGAGAGGAAGGGCAAAGCTCAACCAATAAGTGTACTAAGCACTCGTGTGCTTATGCGTTCGTCATGCCATCTAAGGCCTAGGTATGCTGGGGCGCCTAGTATATTAATTGGCTCACTCCATTCCCAAGCTTGCTATGAAGCTGACTAGTCAGGTTAGAATAGACTAGAACCTTAAGGCAGGCACCCCAGCAACATGGGAACAAGCAACCGGCTCATTTGAGGAAGCTAGACGGCTCTGGACAAGGATTTAAATCACGATGTTATTTTCTTGTTCCTGAATGGGCTAGCAGGTAGAGAAGGTCTAGAGTCAGTAGAGAATATTCTTCCCCTGCTGAGTAGATAATCGGAGATGATCATCATGGTATCAAATAGTTGATAAGATGACTGCACTGGGTAGAGAATGTGCTTCTGTCCCTAGGTTCAACCTTTACCTCAGGTCTTGGGCATCATATTCGGCTATGGATTGTGTGAAGGTCGCCTTGTCTAGGCTCTCCTCCATACTTGCAATGATGAAGAACATTGCTTTAAATAAAGGGCTGTAAAGAGAAGGCCAAAGTGCCTAACTAAGCGTACTACCTGCTTGGCAAACAGGTATGCTGCAATACACAGTTTCCTCCTACTGCGCGGGAGTATCAGCAGGGCGTCCCGGGACGGACCCTCTGGTGTTGACTAAAAAAGGTGCTTGCGAGGCGGGCGAGCTCTAGTGAAAAATTCCTTACTGAATGAGGCTCGGTATTCTGCTTCGGCACGAGATCGACCATCATGGGCTTATAATCTGAATCACGAGTAAGATCAAAATCAAGAGACACCGTTCAAGCAAGAGTCATGGGTGCTTTTTCGGTGCGGAGCCCAAACTGGGGAAAGGCACAAGTTACTGCAGCGATGTTTTTGTCAATTGGCTAACAGATCGAGGGGAAAAATCTTATAAAAAAAGGCGGAAAGTAGACAAGAAATCTCTATTAAAATGCTTAAGAAAAAAGAAAGGGGTACCCCTTTCTTTTTAGGGAGAGGGATAGAAAAGGCCCTGAAAAAACATTCTCCCTGGTGATCTAAAAATGTCATATAAAAAGACCGGTCCCCTAGAGGTCTGTTTATACTGGCCAATTAATATTCCTCACTTACGCTCGCCTCATGCCAATGTAACTTTTCTTGCTCCTCGCCCCAATTAATATACTGGCCCCCCAATTGATCGGGGTCGCCAATGAAAGAGATTGATCCCTCTCTCGCTCAAGTTCTTCCACTCTAGCCTTCAGCAAAGAAATTTCTAACTCCTAAGAAGCAGCATTCCCTCCGAAATAAGTCCATTCAAGAATAATAACAGGTTAAGGCCCCGTTCCACTAGATGAGAGGAAAGAATCTTTCGCTTATGTGACTATAGGAACTTTTCCCTGGAGGCAATAATGGTTCGGAACAAAAGCTAGGAGTTAGCAGATTTAGATAAAGCTTGCGACCGAAGGGAGGTGAGAAAAACGTGACATGTCAAGAAAGGTGGAATCATCGTGTAGAAGGATCATTAACACTGGTAGAGGGCCCAGGCCTGAAATAAGGCAGAGTCCCTCTCTCTTGCTTGTAACTACTTCCATTGGTGAACAACTAGTTCCATTGGCGAACCCAAGCTTGTAACGACCTTTGGTATGGGGGCATCACCACCGCATTAAAACAAATCAATAATGCTCTCAAAACACACGATCGCCAATCAGCTCCCATGCTGCAAACAGTCAAATCTGAACCTTGTCGCTTGTCAAGAACGAGAACTATGTTAATTCCTTCTATCTCGGTTGTCTTACTCACATAGGGCATGAGTCTATCCTGCCCAGCCAACAAAATAAAAATTCCTGAGGGACGCGAGTGTTTAGTTAATCTGGGTTGCCAACCCGACGGGCCTACAAGAAAGATCCAGAACTTTTCCCTATAATTCAACCTCCGACCTCTTTCTGACCTCGGGAGGCTGTTCGATTCTTCGAGGCGACGGGAGAAGGTGACGGAAGAGTGTTTACTACAGCATGATCCGGCGCAGGCGTACCGCTTTTCTTTGTATTCCATAAGTTTCTTTCGCCCAAGGCTTTCCTTAGATGACTAACTTGACTTTTCTTACTTAGACACTGGTGAAACTGCCTTTCCTAAACCTGCTTTCCTAAGCTGATTTGATTATTCTTAAGAGTTTTGACCGATAGCAGCAAACGAATGAGTGGACATTACATTGGCACGGTCAATAGATACCAATACTCTCTTTTTTTCCAATCATTCTGCTCTTGATAAATGAAATGGAATAGAGTGCTCAGATTTTTGGGGGGTACAGACACAAAATAGCTTTGTTTATTATATGATATACAATGAACTAAATCTTCATAGAAGTTAATTAGGTAGGAATTATATTACTTGCAACCACTACGGAATTTCGTGAACGACCTGCTTCACACCAACCAAAACCACAGGCTTTCTATGCTAACAGATGACCGAAGGAAACCTCTTCATCCAGTATAAACATTGGCGACGCGACATGCTGATCCGCGATTACTAGCGATTCCAACTTCATGTTCCCGAGTTGCAGAGAACTTGTCATTGAAAAAGAAATCACACGATATAGGAAGCGGATCTTCTGGAGGAATATCAATTCCGCAAGGTGTAAACTTCGTTGCGCCTACCCACCCTATTTGTTCCATGATTTATGGGTCTACTGGAGCTACCCACTTCGATCAATTAGCCAAGATTTTTACCGGATACGAAATCTCTGGTGCTCGATCTAGTGGTTATAACTGCCTTCTAGCTCTTCTCTCTCGACGAAAGTACGGGGAAGATGCAATTCTAGGGAAGAGGTTGGTAGAAAGGGTTTATGAGCACTACCAAAGGCGACCAACAAGAGTTGTTCTGCGTAAAACTAGGTTTAGGGGGGCGAAGCCAGCTTTGCTAGACCAGTGTGAACGCCAACAAGGTGCGTAGCAATTCGGATATGTATGGCGTATCGAACGTCGAACTCTCATGACTTGACGAGTAAGATAATAGACTAAGGGATTCTTGTTGCCAATTCTTGTGGATGAGGGCCAAAATTCTTCCTTATTCTACTGGAAGTCGAAAGGAAGCACGGTAGGAAGGAAAGTCCTGGTGAAGTAGCTATGCCTATGCCCCCATTACTAAGGCAAAGCGGTTTTCATGATCGTGGGAAAGGAGAGAGTTTCCAAAGTCGAGATGTTGGTGCATCCAGCCTACGCGGAAAGTCAGCCCCGCGCGGAAATGGAAAATATCGCACGGGTATTTAGGCGCCTATATTAATACCTCCCTTACTTGCCCTTTGAGGCAAGGAAATGCCTTCGAGGCCAACCTTTATAGAATCTGGCAGAACAGCTGGGAATAGACTTCCTAGCCCGCCGTATCGAAGCCGGCCACTGACTTAGAGAACGGGTCTCCCCCTTTTCGAGGTAGCAAGTCCGGAATCGGTTCGACTTCATTTTTTGGAGTGAAATTCGTTTAGTACGAGATCGCTTCACACCTCGCGGTGCTTACACCTCTCGCCTATCGAAGTTCTGTTCAAAAACCTCGTACGAGAACTTGTATAGAGAAGGATTTCCCGCGGCGCAGCAGTTCTTCCATACCAACTTAGCTGCCCGGCGCTGCTAATGGCATAACAACCGGTACACCATAGGTTGACCCAACCCAGTCCTCTCGTACTAGGGTTGGCTCCTCGCAGTTCTCCCTTTAACACCAAGTTTTGAATGACTTTCTAGTCAAATTGTTCCTGCGTTTCGGATATTCAGTCTCATTCGAAGCTTTAGACAAGGGTGCTATTGAGATATTGGGCCCTTATGGTATCTCGTACACATTCCGACGATTGGCCGAGCGTCTCCTCATGAAAAAGAGGAGGTAGAACCAACCCTTTCCTCACCCGAGAATTGCATTTCCGCTTCAGCTTCCTTACATCCTTCTTTTTCTGGATCCCTTCTCATTGCTTTTGATCCTTCTCTGCGGAGAACCATGCTGGATCAAAATGATGGTTAGTTCGAGTTAGCTAGCTGCTTTCACTTGACCGGTAGGAGGTGAACTGACAGCTTCCCATAGATTCTTTTTTATTTCTTCTTCAGGGGAGATTTGCAAGTCATTAATAGAACAATCCACCAAATAGATATTCACAGAGATAGAGAGGAGTGGAGCATCATCATATATCTCAGCTTGAAGCTTAACAAGATTTTTGATGAATGAATAAATGTCAGATAAACGATTATTCAGAGAGATTGATCCTTCATGTTCTTTCGTTGTTATAATATGGGAAAGATGTCGAGATCCTCTATAACCTGTCTGGACCTCTTCACGGGTATAACCTATCGTAAAATGGGAATTCCTCACTAAAGAAAGAGGATAAGCATACTTAAGCAAGATTCGCATTATTATAAAAGTCAGAAGCTCCTCATCCCTGTAACTAACATGCTTTTGGGCCCTTAGTTTCAATTTGTGTAAAGCTTAAGTTATATACTTGGGGCCTTCTAACTTAGAATGAATGATGCTGCTCTGCTGCCACTGCTGTCAATCGGTACGGCCAGGAAGAGTCAAATGGGTACCCACCGAAACCCGAGATGAATAGGAATCTCGAAGCAACGAGAGATATACCTCTTTGGTTGTTCAGATGAGAAACAAAGAATGGGGAAAGAACTTATTGGGGAATAATATAGAAATGGAAAGGATAAAACACTCTAAACTTCCATAAATTCGAAACTCAGAGCTGCTCAACGCACCACGAGCCGCACAACGATCAGGTCAAGCAAAGCGCTCCAAATAGGCTTGCGAGAACTCCTTGATGAAAAAGCAGGGAGTTTTCCTTCACAAAAGCTCGTTGCTTTTTTTTTATTTTACCAGAATTAGAGCCATAGAGCTCTATCCATTTATTCACTAGACCAAACTCTAACTGTGAATTTCTTAAAATAAAAAAAAAATAAGAAAGAATATAATAAGAAATTCATGTATATTTTTGTCTCATTCCTTTTCAAATGATAAAATTGAATACATTTGTCTTAATTTTCTTAAAATGGCAAAAATGAATATCTTTGTTTCCTTCTTTTTAATTGGAAAAAATGAATATTTTTGTCTTGTTCTTTTTAAATAACAAAAATGAATATTTTTCCTGGTTTTCAAATCTTACATTAAAAAGTAAATTTTTGATGTAAACATGTTTTAATTCCTAAACATGAATCTTCCCTATATTTTATAACATTACAAAAAATGTTATCCTTTTTATGCAATCATGTTTTTAATCCAAAAACATGAACCTTTTCTATTTTTATAACATTACATAAAAATGTTAACTTTTTATTTTAATCATGTTTTCATTCTTTTATTACATTATAGGAAAGTACAATCTTTTATTTCTTTAATTACATTCTAGAAAAAATGTAATCTTTTGTAATCTTTTATTATATTATACAAAAATGTAAACTTTTCTTATATTCTTTCATAAAAGAAATGTAAATTTTAATATGTTGTTGCATTAAAAACATGGTTCTTAATGTAAACATGTTTTCATTCTTAAAACATGAACATTTTTATAAATAAATTCATTACATTAAAAATATGGTTTTTAGTGTAAACATAATTTTATTCTTAAAATATGAACAATTTTCATACATTCTAAATTTACATTAAAAATGAAATTTTTAATGTTAAACATTTTTTTAATTAAACATCAACAAATTTCTCATATTCTACATTTACATTAGAAATGAAAGTTTTTGATGAAATCGTGTTTTTAATGTTAAACAAACCATTCATATTAACATAAAAAAACTTTTATATTACATCATTTCTAAGATTTGATATTAACATAAAAAGAATATTTTTATATTAAATCAATCCTAACATTCCAACAAAAACAAATAAAAAGATAACTCTGTTTTTGTCGACAATCCTATTTCAACAAAAACATATAAAAGTGATATATTGGCTTTGTCGACAACTCTAATTCAACAAAACATATAAAAGTGATATATTTGTTTTGTCGACCATTCTAACACAACAAAACATATAAAAGTGATATATTTGTTTTGTCGACCATTCTAACACAACAAAACATATAAAAGTGATATATTGGTTTTCTCGACCATTCTAACACAACAAAACATATAAAAGTGATATATTTTCCTATGTTAACATTTTTCTATGTATTCTAATATCATATAAAAGAATATTTCATATGTTAACCTTTTTCTATGTTTTCTAACATCATATAAAAGAATATTTTATATGTTAACCTTTTACTATGCTAAGTTAGCAAATTAAAATGGTAATTTTCATTTGTTAACAAATTTTTAATTAACAAAAATGATATTTTGTTTTCAACTATTTTATTTCAATTAACATGATATTTTTGTTTTATCTATTTTATTTCAATCAAAAATGATATTTGTTTTATCTAAACTATTGTAACAAAAATGAGTAATTTGTCCAATTATTATATTTTGACAAAAATGATCATTCTAATTCACATTTGTCAAAGATGACAATTATAATTCAACTACTCAAATTTGTCAAGAATGACAATTATAATTTTTTTTAAATTTAACACAAATGACAATAACATTTTGTCACTTTTAATTTAACACAAATGACAATCATATTTTGTCACTTTCAATTTAACACAAATGACAATCATATTTTGTCACTTTCAATTTAACACAAATGATAATCATTATTTTGTCACTTTCAATTTAACACAAATGACAACATATTTTGTCACTTTTGATTTAACACAGATGACAATCATATTTTGTCACTTTTGCTTTAACGCAGATGACAATCATATTTTGTCACTTTTGATTTAACACAAATGATTCCATCAAATCAACAGAGCAATAAACATCATCAACAATTTAAATTAAATCACGTACATGCAAGAATCTCTAAAGCACAATAATAATTAATTTATTTTTAATTATTTAAATAAGAAATCTCACCAGTGGTTTTAATTCTGATCAGTTCGGATTTGAAAATTTTCCAAAATCTGATCTGCTCTGTTTCAGATATGGTTTGTTTCATGTTGCAGTGTTCTTCAATACGATTGCAACGCATTTCGTTTCGATGAATTCTGATAAGATATGAAATAGTTATAGTCATTTAAACTTTTGATTACATAAATAATTAATTAATTTATAAATAACACTAATTACATTATTAAGGATTTAATCCCTCTTCTTCCTATCGCTTTACTGTATAACCGAACCCATCATTCCACTCTTCAGTCCGTCGATACCCACCACCACACGCCGCCTGGACATGATCCGACACCCTTACGGCCACTGTCTTCGCCACACCTCTCGGCGCCCTGCACCCCGATGAACTCGCCACCCCCTTAAAGCGGAAACAGCCTTCGAATGGCTGAACTTTGAGGCACAAATTGGCGAAGATTACTAGATGAAGTCTGATCTAGTCCGTATGAAATGGAAGAGCTAGAGGAGCTCCTCAATCCTTGTTTTATTTTCATGAATTGATCCGCCATTATTTGAGAGAAAAAGAAGGAATTAATCGGAGCAATTTTGACCGTAAAGTTATAGGGTGGCGGCTGCTCTAATGAATTAGGGGTTGGGGTTTCTTAATTCTATATTTATAATATTTTATATCATTTAATTCTTTAATTAACAAGAAAGCCTGTTAACTCTTAACTCCAATTCCAGCCCAACGAGAGTTGTCACTAGGCAATTACCCACGTTCCGGACGCAATAGGCTAGGTCCCGTCAGCCAAAACGAATGTCTTTGGCCTGTTTTATTTATTTTAATATTTAAATCATTTATTTAATTAATTTAATCTTATATTTAAATTCACCGGGGTCATATACTAACTCTAAAAATTCTATAAAAATTATTTCTAGTTATGTTTTGACGATACGGTCCTAATAAAACTAATTTCATCGAATTCCGAGACCGTTTGAAAAATGGCCTTTTCCTGGTCGATTAAATTTGACCAAAACTGATGAAACACATTTTCTTTTGCCACGCTTACGTATTAATTTGAAAAATTATGAAACCGGAAACCTAACAATAATTTGACATTCTAGTTCCAACAAAAGTGGTTTCGTCGAAAACGGAGGTCATTTGAAAAGTGGCTATTTTTAGTATTAAAATATATATATAAATTCTATAGCGACTATTCTGAATTTTAAACTGGGTATAACTTTTGATTCCCGCGACGAAATTACAATTTTTCGGATTTGTTAGAAAGATAATTTTAAATAGATTCTAATATTTTTGGTTTTATTGAAATCTGATTTAATTTGAATCCTGTACAGTCAGTCAAAGTTCAAATTCAAATTTTCAAACTGTCGCGCTATTGCTAACTCCTTTTCTAATTAAATTAAATTTATTTGTTTTAACTTCGATTAAAATAAATTTTTAGTCGTTATTATTTAAAAAAATCATTTTAAATATTAAAAAATCCATTAAAATTTCAAATTGGTCCCAAAATCCGGGTTGTTACAATCTCCCCCACTTAAAATCTGTTCGTCCTCGAAAAGAAACGAAGCTAAAGGTTATCTTGTTAACCAAATCAACTTTCATTCTGTTATTGGTTTCAATAATTTTATTAGTTGATTAACTTTTTTAAAAATATATAACCTTTAAATATTCAAAAATTATATTTTCTAAGATCGGATTATATGTATAATCATAAATACGTTAGTTATTGACTTGGCACTCTCACTAGGGCTAACCCCATCTCTAATGAGTTTTCTCATTCTAGGATACTGCTGATCCTATCTCTAATGAGTATTCTTATTGGATATTGCTAATCCAATCACTGATGAGTCTTTTGTTCAATTCTAGCGAGCTGTACCCCAAAGACTTGAGCTAACCAGAGCTATGATACCAACTGCAAAGACCCGAAAATCCCCACCCTTTGAATCGACCATAAACCACACAGGTCTAACCCAAAAGTTGGAAATCTTCGAATAATTTAACTTTGGGAGTACAACACATCAGATCAACAACATAAGACTTTTATAAAACGTTATAATAATGTTACATCAGAGTACATTGAATGATATAATAATACAACTGAAGATAAATTACAATAAATTTAATACATTGCAGCGGAAGACTATAAATGCTCTGGACATAGCTTTAAACTTCAATCCAGAATCCTGCTCAAGAGATAAATATTTGCAAAACAAGCTACTCGACTACTCGTGTGGAAAATATGGGCACCCGAGTTTTCCAGTGAAACAAACTACAGGTCAGTCATGGGACTGGTGTGAGAAATCCAACTTAACTAAATAATAAGGCTAATCACAAGACCACGCCGCTAACGTGGAACGGGTTTACTCCATTGGATTGCCAGTGCATAAATTAATTAAATCGTTAAACAACGCAATGGTTTTTAGAAAAATGAAACTATTATAAGACTCAAGTCCCATCATACAATGCAACGCAAACCGAAGGATAGAGTTTTACCTTATAATGGTAAAAAATGCTTGATACGATAAAAACAGATTTAATATTGTGAATATTAGGCTCACGTCCCTATTTTGAAACTTAATTAGGCTCACATCCGGTCATAAACTTATTGTAAATTAGGTCCCTGTTTTCAAAACTTATAAAATAATAATAAAAAAAAAATAAAAAAAATTCGTAAATTAGTAATAAAATGTATTATGCATTATAAAAAAAATCCAGTTCAAAAAACAACAAAAATAATGTCAGAAAGAAGAAAACAGCAAAAAAAACAGAAAAAACTGCAGTTAAATGCATAATATTATGCACCTTTTTGATTTTATTGCATGCATATATGCAATTATTGCAGTTCTTCCAGCGGATAGATTTAACATAATTTTTCGGTTCATTTTTATTTGCATCCAAATGTGCAAATTTCTCAAAAAAATGCACACATGTGTGCAACATTTTTATAGGATAAAAAGTAGGGACCTAATTTATAAAAAGAAAAACAAAGTTCTGAAATTTTTTAAACCCGTCCCCTATTTTATTTTTTCCGCCTTTTTGTATTTTTTTAAAAAAAATGCACGTACGTTCATAAATTTTTTTTTCTTCTACAATATGGAAATAATGTCAGGAATCTACGGAAATCGAAAAAAAATAGTTGCATACATTTATGCAATTATTACTGATAATTGCATATATGTATGCAACTTTTCTGTAAGCTGTTTTCAGATTAAAATTTGAAAATAAACCTGCACAAATGTATGCAAGTATTTGAAATTTTTGCGCACATGTATGCATTTATTTGCATGAATAAAAATCAACGAAGATGTATGTAGTGAAAAATATGCACGGATGTATGCAGGAAAGTGATATATGTGCATACTATTATGCATTTAACTGGAAATTTCGTTTTTTTTTTTGTTTTTTTGATTTTTGACGCCTTCTTTGATGGTTTTTTGTTCTGAATTTTTTATTGTTTACATGTTTTATTTAAATACGAATTTACGTGATTTTTTTAATATTTTTTTTTATATTTTTTGATGACTTTTCAGAAAATAGGGACCTAATTTACAATAAGTTTATGATCGGGTTTTTTTTTATATTTTGAAACTTAATAGGGACCTCTAAAAAACACACCCTTTAATATTATTATTAGTGTATATATGTTTCGAAACATTTTCAATCATAATGCATTAATCATAGACGGCATACACTACACCATATCTGCTGATTAGGCTGTGTTTTTAGTCGTATCTAAAGCTCTTGGGCACGGTAAAAAGTCGTATCAAAAAGTGGCGTGTCTAATTATTAGATACGGCTATAGGCCGTGTCTAACTTAAAATTTGACATGCCTACGTAGCCGTATCAAAAGGTAAAATAGAAACGGCTCGCTGTCGTATCTAAAGGGCAGCTAGATACGAATGTAAACTGTAGCTAATTTCCGATGGACGCTGCTTTAATATATTTTAGAAACGGTTTTAGACCGTATCTATGATGTCAGGTAGGCACGGTCTTAAACCGTATCTTATTATATATACGTATATATATACACACATATACATATACATATATATATATATATATATATATAAACAGAAACTACAACACATATTTTCCATAACACAGACCATATCACGATTTATACAAAGCATATATAGCACAAATTATACACAAAGCATAACAAGAGTTTTCATAACACAATTTATAAAGTATTGTACAATTATTAAACGGAAACTGTCACAGATGTTTCATCTAATTACAAAGTCTGATATAATTGAGCTGGTTATTGAAAGTAGCAAATTTAATCAAAGAAAAAAAATGTGATAAAACTGCAGGATCAGACCGGGAAGATTGAGCGTGTTGATCGTGTTGTGGTCCACGTTGCTGTAAATTAAAGCAATGATGAGCAGATGCTGATATTGAATGTACAAAATTTATATGTTTCAAATCTTGCGTTGATAAGCACAAAGTTAGATGTACACACATGAATTATCAGCGGATCAATGAATTTGCAAAAACATTAAATAATATTCGTGTGTGCATATCGTGTCGCATGTGTATGCCATCGAAGAGAGTTCATGAAACTAATGCAAACACAAGTGTCACGGAATTCTTGTTTCATAAGTAAACCAAGAGTCAGGTGTAAAATTATATATACCTGGTCCAACGTCTAAAGATAGAATCAGGGACTTCACATGACACACAAACCCACCCACTCCGACTTCATCAAAGGTCTCTACAAATTGACGATTCAGTTTAGAGGTTTTCTCATCTGGTAGCAGTATACTATCCAAAAC
Organism: Allium sativum; assembly: GCA_030737875.1. Lineage (NCBI taxonomy): Eukaryota > Viridiplantae > Streptophyta > Magnoliopsida > Asparagales > Amaryllidaceae > Allium > Allium sativum. The sequence continues at coordinate 397,459,560 of CM060910.1, forward strand.
CACTTTTTCATGTGTAGGTGGTACAGGAATCCCATGGCATCTGGATGACGTAGGATCTCGACAGACTGTACCTGTTGCAATAAAGTCGCGAATTTCAAAGGATGGTATTAATAAAATATGCTTAATTTTATTAAAACAGGAAAACGGGAGTACGTATCCATTAGACCTTAAGTACTCGCTTTAGATCAGAGTGCAATAAAATATGCAACACCCTTTGATTTTATTAATAAAACATACCTGTCGGTATTATGTCTAGATCAGAGTTGAGAATTTCACATCGTTGATTGTTCACCGCATTGGTCATATCCTGGATCGGAGAAGGAACACCCTTTGATGCACTGATGTGTGTACTACTGCGTCCTCCATCCGACGTAGTTAACAATGCCTGAGTTCCTTGATCAGTCAAAGTTCCTACCATGGTGATCAAAACCTCCATTTTCCAGACAAATTTCCCACTGTACCCTTCATATCAGTCATCATACCCTCCAAGCTTCCCACCCCCATTTTCAACTCATCATTGTCCTCACGAACATGTTTGAATCGTTTCTGTGCAATGACACAAGCCTTAACATGCATCTTTGGTATGATGCTCCCAACAGCGCGGCTCCTACCCCTTGTATCCTTACCCAACACTTGTGATAAGATATCTTCATCAACAAGCAATTTTTCTTCATCACTATCGGTGACCTTTTCCTTCAATTTGGCAATTTGATCCTGGGATAAAAATTAAATGTGTTTACACCAACATTTACTTGTAACAGCTTGTAACTATAGTATGTTACTCCTAACTGAATAAATTCAATCCTGACATAGCACCATAACAATAAAAACACGTAGTGAAGAAAATGTCATGAGAAACTAATTAATCACAATTATGGAAAGCCTGAAATAAAAGTCCAAACAATAGACTGCTCGATGTTAACTGTAATAACCATAACACAAGTAAAAACTTACGAAGTATGCAGACGTGGCATCTGATATGCTACCATCTTTTTTCCTGTGTGTCTTCTCCCATACTTGACGACGGTTGATATTTGCAGATGGACTTGTAATGATCTGCAATATATTCCAGTTCATGTATATTTTCTCCCATAATTGTGTTTTTTTACTACTGTTGAAAGAAAATGATCAAATAATTTACCAATTCGTGTTCTACTCTAGCGTGACTTTTACGTCCTACATGGTGGGCATAACTTAGACTGGATCTATTTTTTTTGCCTGTCGTCCTTCTTCCGCTTGCTTTAGGCGTTGCTTCATTCTTTATGAACTCGTTCTAATCATCTTGAGCAATTGAAGGTGGACAATGTTTCATCCGTTCTTCGTCATTATCGAAAATGTCATAATAAGTTGCTCTCAAGTTTTTCTTGTGTCTCCTAAAAGCCCCGGCCATTCTTTTTGAAAACATTTCCTTTGAAAGCGGCTCAACCGTATACATTTTCTACAAAAATTAAGAGTCAGAGACTATAAAAATAACATTTACATGCAATTTTTCACAAATTTACCACCAACGGGTTCCAAATGTCGTCCTTGTATGTTTTGGGTACTTTGTCCCAACCCGTGTAAGAGATCGGCACATAAGATCGTACTAGTTTACCAAGCGTAGTAGCGATTTTTGGAGCGTTTTCTGAGATTGTAATACCAAGTAGGTTTTGTTCAACTTGTTGATCTTTCGAACACGATGCATGTGATGATGTTGGATCTTGCAAACGTATTTTCCTACGAAATAGAAGCAACATTAAGAATCATGACAAAGGCCATGAATAAGAATATTATTCACATTTGTTACTGATCGTGTTCTCTATTACAATTTCAATCATGCATATACCATGAATATGAAATAGTTAAAAGAAATAATAAAAGCATAATGGATTGTGATCAGAAAGTGTAAGTCATGACATTCCAAATACATATGATTCCCTGGTAAAAAAAGCATTCAACAATTCATAAGTTAACACATGAGTTTGGTTAGATCTTCTAGTTTTTCACTGTCTTCAAAAGCTGATTGATATACGGTAGGAGACTCAATGTCATCCACATTTGTAGTCAACCGTTTTGGTGTATGCAAAACCACAGACCAGCTGTCATTTTCTAAATCTTTTGAGTAGAACACTTGGCTCGCTTCTAATGCAAGAATAAATCGCTCATCATTCACGTTGTCCCTGTTCTTTAATTTTCCTAAATTAACTATGATCAGGTTTGAAGCGGGATCTATTTTGCAACCATTGATCTTATCCTCGACTTTTACCCAATCACAATAAAAAACTGTTTGTTTGAAATCAATGTAATCCAACTCAAGTATCCGCTGAATGACTCCGTAATACCTTGTTTCTTCTTCCTTATAATTTTTATCTTTGCCACTCGCTCTAAATTTTGTAATTGTTCTCATGCATACACCGCTATCCTGTGTTACCATATGGTCTTCATACATTTTCGTGGAAAAAAAAACCCATTCGCTTGGTACTTCGTATAACTAAGCGCCGTGAAATTCGGCCCGTGTATTAGCCGCCAAAGAGTTGGGTCTACCTCGCTGCAATTCAGCAACTACATAAAACACAAGAAGAAAAATCAAGCATGTTCACAATGGTTTATTGCAAACTTCTAAAAACGTGAAATACTATAGATGATGTAATACCTTATTATGTAACCATATAGTAAAAGGTTTAACGACTTCGACGGTTGTACCTCTGCCTCGTGGTTGAAATTTAGTGCTTTTCACATAGGAGTTGTACCTTCTATACGTAGATAACACATATTGAAATGAAGGTATAAATTGAATTAAAAAATGTAAATTTGAAACCTATATCATAAACTTACTTCTTCCATGGATCCAATCCATCATACTTACTTAGGACCCATCTACGCACTTGTTCGAATTGCACTTGGGTTAAACTTATATCTTTACCACTATCCAAAGGTATCTCACTAGCAAACTCATCATCCTCGTCTAAAAATGCTTCGGGGGTATGTTTATGGTTGCCATAACCTCTGTTTGGGATATATTCCATGCAATAAAGGCTAGCTTCTTGTATGATATATTCTTCTGCAATACACCCTTCAATGTATCTTTTGTTGCGCACATACCCTTTATATGTTTTCATCAACCTATGATTGTAAGCCATTTATACCGAATAATAATGTACATAACTGAAATTAGTAATTTACCATTCAAAAGGGTACATCCATCTATATCTGATAGGGCCACCAACTAATGCTTGATCGGTTAAATGAACCATAACATGGATACTGATATCAAAAAATGCAGGTGGAAAATGTTTTTCAAAAACACACATTGCTTCCACCAACATAGCCTTTGCTTTTATAAGGTGTTCCCTATTGATAACCTTCGAGCACAAAATGTTAAAGAATAGACTAATATGATGAATAGCATTTCGTAGATCCTTATGTTGTGTATAAGTATATTGAAGCAATACCGGAAGCAGATGTTGCATTATGACGTGATAATCATGTGACTTCATATTTCTTAGTTCGAGAGGATTGATGCACACGTTGTTGTGGAAGTTAGAGGATAATTTGTTAGGTACTTTCAAAATTTTCAATATGGTGCAAAATCTTATCTTTTCTTCTTTGCTCAAGGTGAAATTTGCCTTTGGTATGATTGTTTTTTGGTTTCGGGATCTACCCTCACCCACAACTTTTGTTTTATACCCATGGTTTTCATATCCTTGCGTGCATTGATGCCATTTTTTGACTTCTCCTTATGGCCCATAATGGTGCTGATGAGATGCTCTGTGATATTTTTCTCCGTATGCATAACATCAATATTATATCGAATCATATTTGCTTTCCAATATGGTAAATAAAAAAAGATAGACCTCTTATACCAAGCAGAAACATTGTCACCTTCTTCAACGGCCGACTTTTTCCTTTTTCGACCAACTTCTTCTTTGTGTTTACTGATTTTCATTTTGACATTCGCTACTCTCTTTTCAACTTTAAAACCATTCAATGACCTTTTAGGATGACTAAGTTCTTGTTCATTGTTGAAATTTGTCTTGTCGTATCGAAACCTATGTCGGTTAGGAAGATACATTCGATGTCCCATAAAACACATCTTCTTACTTTCAGGAAGATGATAAGAACAAGTGTTTTCCCCACGAACGGGACATGCAAAGTAAGCGTGAGTTATACATCCCGATAAAGTCCCAAGAGCAGGGTGATCATGGATCGCCCACAACACCCTAGCTCTCATTGTAAACCCGGATTTACTTGATGAATCATATGTAACAACTCCTTCCCATAACTGCCTTAACTCGTCTACCAACGGCTCTAAATTAACATCAATATCCTTCCCCGGTTGTTTTGGCCCAGAAATCAACAGTGTTAACATTGAAAACTCCGGTTTCATGCACATAGACGGAGGAAGATTATACGGTACTACAATTACCGGCCAACAACTGTAAGGGTTAGTAAGAGAAGCACTCGGACAAAAACCATCTGTTGTTATTCCAAGTGTGACATTTCATGGCTCGACTGTGTATGTTTTATCAAAGGAATCCACGGCTTTCCATTGAGAAGTGTCACATGGATGACGCATTGCATTTGGATCAGACTTGGCACGACCATGCCAGGTCATTGCATCTGTTATCCATGGTACAGTATACAATCTCTTCAATCTAGAAATTAATGGAAAATGTCTTAATGTCTTTCGTGCTACTTTGGTTCCTTTTCTCTCGTCGTTAAAAGATGTCCTATATCTTGGTTCTTTGCAATTTGTACAAGAAATTCTATTCGCATCATCTTTCCAGTACAACATGCAATCATTGATGCATGCGTCATAAGTTGTGTAATTCATCCCAACTTTCTTAATGAACTTCTTCACGTCAGGGTATTTTGTCGGCAGCATGTTACCCTCGGGGAGTAACTCCTTCATTAGTTCGAGTAGTGCAGTCACACCATTATTTGAGAAGCTGTATTGAGTCTTCAAGCTATTCAGTTTCACAATGGCATACAGCTTCGTTATCCCTTTTGGACATGAAGGATACAGTGGCTCTTTTGCAATTACATAAAGTGGTGTATACTTCTTACTTTCATTGGCCTGCCAATTGCCATCATTCGTACTCTGCTCTCCAACATTAGCATGATCAAACAACGGATTTTCAGGTTGGAAATCATGAAATCTATTTGCATCATTGACTAGATCTTCCATCACAATATGTTCAGCCTCGTCAGTACTTATGGAATTAATAATTGGTTTCTCTTTTCCCATCTCCACCCTTTTTTCCCCATGAAAATACCACACGCTATATGATTGGATAAAACACCATCTAAGCAAATGAAAATGAATTTCATCTAATTTGAACGTCTTCATATTTTGGCGCCGATTGCAAGGGCATAAATACACCCCTTTCTTACCACCGTTTTCTTCAACAAAACAAATAAACTTTTTCACCCCACAAATATAGTATGGAGATCTTTGATTAGATTAATTTATCCACTTTTTGTCTATACCGAATGGCATGTTGCCAGCCTATAAATTCAAAAAAAATTACAATTTACAAATTGCATCAATCACTGGATGTTTTCATTGGCAAGTTGATTTTTTTACTAGTTAACCTAAAACTAGTTTTATTTACTGGAATGGGTATGGCAGTTGTTGGGAAACAAAACATTTCCAACAGCAATTTAACAAACAAAATTCAAGGTTCATATTTTACATATTTAGTATCATGACTAGCTAATTTAATACAAGAAAATAGATCAAATAACGTGTGCACTAACCATGGTGTACTATGACCAACTTGAAAAAACCTAACTTTCTTCAACGTTCAACCTTGCTTTGTAAATGCCCTTAGTTAAAAACCAATAAATTGCTCTCTGGCCTACAACATGTTGAGCATGAATTGAAACAATAGCGCAAAAAATATTGGTTACAAGAAACTAAATCAAACCAAAATTTTACCAGCAGTTGAGACGCACGATTTGCAGGCAATGACAAAGAAGCAGATATGAGCAGACAATTATCGGATTTTTGTAATTTTTTGGGAGAAATTTTCAGAAATGGAAAAAAGGCATGGGATACAATATTAGACGAGGGAAATAAAAAAAGGAGGGAGATAACCTGAAAGGATTAAAAAAAGTTGGAGGAGTAGGTGTGCTTTTTTGGGCAAAAGTTTTACATAAAAAAAGCACAAATTTGAAACGACCAACAATCGAATAGTATTAACCGATCCGGAGCATTCGCGATGGACGGTCAGATTTGGAGTACTTGTGGTGGTGCGGATCGCAAATTGTTGTTTGATACGGACCTGAGCATTATCAAATTTGATACAGCTATTAGACGAATTTTACACTCGCATCCGTGTGCGCTAAATTGGCTGATATGGTGTAGTGAGAGTACCCCATCCTTCTATGTCGCCATACTAGTTCTACAAGCAAAACCGCAAAGTGTCATATTGGAAATTGGGTTTCCATCATGAGTTGAGGCTAGGGATCATCCTCTCCAATTCGAGACACTCTAGCAAATGCCTCAGGATTCGGACTCTGGCGAATCCTTGGATCTTCAGGGCTGGTCCACACATAAGGTTAGTGGATTAATTATGCCTGAACACACGCTTCCTGGTTCTTTTGAACCTCTAATATGGCCACTAACAACCTATAAAACCCGAGGTACCTCATAATCCATCATCCACATAAGTAAAAATGTTAGGGTTGGTAGGTCACTGACACCACTTCTAGATAGAAAGAAATGTGTGCACTCCCTGCAGCCCTGATCCCGTTTTTGACTCATACCGAAATGTGAGGTTCATGAAGTCACGCTATACACAAAGCTACGCCTAAACAGTCTATGCTTTGATCGTCTACCATGGGGCTTGCTTTTCAACAAAAGCCTTGATCATTTGCATCTTGGCATGCCACATTGCCAATCCACGCCATGCGATCAACCACTATCAATATATACCCTCTGAGGATGTTAAGCAAGAGAATAAATTCTCCGCCACCAAATGGATATATATTAATAGAAATCAATTTAATTTACATGGAATGAAATCCAATGTCAGACATGCATCCATTTACAAGTCTGTTCTGGGTCTGAACGAAACCGGAGTCACCTTATTCCTCCCCGTATGTCCAATACGAAGGAGAGGCGCTCGCATATCCGGACAATCAACAATTACATCCGGACAAACTACCACTATTAACCCTTTAGTGGGAGCTACCCAATGCCAGACATCAGTAGTCGTCCATTTGATGTGAAGATCAGCGGTCTTCAATCACCGTCTTCAATATCTTCGACTTAAAACGTTGTATAATCATTTGGAATGAGATTGAACTCGGTCTTTTCAAATGATTCTCTCATATATACAATTTTAAAAACCATTTCATATCGTCCATATTATTTTATAACGATTTATCGCTATTTTTATTTATATAAAAATAGCTCAAATTAATTTAACGACGCTTCAGGTCGCTATGCAGCCTGGGCGCTATTTTTATCCAAATTTGATTTACACGTATCTCGAAATCTAACCGTTGGATTTCAACAAAATTTATATCATCGGAAAGATCTTCCCAAAACGGTTATAACGGTTCCAGTTTTAGGAAAACCCGACGGTCGGATCTTTCAGTATAATCGTTTAAATATACGATCTCGAAACGCGAACCACCGCACACGATTCATTTAATTTTAATTTATATATATATAAACATATAAATATAATTCGCTTGACGACTTCAAAACCATTAATCGATCAAATAATTTATTTCCACTATGCATTGTTCTAGCGAATCATCCATTTAATAAAAATGTAATTTTTATTGATTAACCAATTTATTTCAACTATGCATATTTTTAGCGAATCATACATTCAATAAAAATGTAATTTTTATTGATTAGCTAATTTATTTCAACTATGCATATTTTTCATCTTTTCTATATAAAATAAAAAATGCAAATTTTTATTGTTAAACTTTTCTATTTCAAAAAAATGAATGTTTGTCATCATTTTTATATATACACAATAAAAATGTAAACTTTTACTGTAATAATTTTCTATTTCAACCAACGATCATTTTACATGAATCGTGCTTTACATTAAAAATGTAAATTTTAATGTTTCAACCATTTTATCTATACAATGTATATTTGCATATATTTTATCTTTACATTAAAAATGTAATTTTTAATGTTTCAAACATTTTATCTTCACAATAAATTCTAATATGTGCATTGCACATAAAATGATAATTTATTCCCGCATATAAATTCTAATATATGCATTTACAAATAAAATTGATATTTTATGCTCGCATATAAATTCTAATATAAGCATATACAATAAAAGTGATATATATGCATTTACGATAAAAGTGATATTTTATTGTAATGACCCGGAAAATCTGAACCAATTTAAAATTTTTAAATTGGCTAAATAGTGGATTTAAATATTTAAAATAAATATTTTAAATAATAGCAATGAAAACTGAGTTTGAATCGACAATTGAAAACGAATATAATTAATTCTAATTATAAACAAGGCCTAAAATGGCGCTGTAGTTTCAAAAATTGAATTCAAACTTTGTCGGACAGTACCGGGTGCAAAACAAAACGGATTTGAGTGAAACCAAAAATATTTAAATCTGTTAGTGAATACCTTTCTAACGAATCTGAAAAATTGAAGTTTCATAGCGGAAAGCAAAAGTTATGGCCAAATGAATTTTCAGAAAGGTCGCTATGGAATTTATATAGCCCGTGAAATTGGCCATTTTGCATACGACCTCGGAATTCGACGAAACCACTTTTTTTGGATCCGGGATGTAAAGTTATTGCTAGGTTTCAAATTTCATAATTTTTGAAGCTAGTATGTGAGCGTGGCAAAGGAAAACGTGTTTTGGTCACTTACAGTTAAATTGGATTGACCAGAAATGAGCCTTTTTGCAAACGGTTTCAGAATTCGACGAAACTAGTTTTGTTGGGATCGTATCGTCAAAACATAGCCAGATTTATTTTTCTGGAATTTTTCGAATCAGTTTGTGGCCCTGGCAAATTGAAATGTACGTTCAAATCAAATATTAAATGTTTTATATTTTAATTTGAAGGAAAACTGACTGAAACAGTAGAATGGGCCTACGAAACATATCCCATTGTGTTCGGAATGGGGGTAAAACGCTAGGGATGACAGTCATCGGGTTTAGATTGGTGGTTGTGTCAGAAAACCCCTTTTAAAACCCACGGGCCAATCATATTTTTTATAAAAAAAATGAAAACCTTTTTTTTCTCTCTCCCGCTATACTGCAATATACGGCGGAGGCGCTTCAATTCTTCCCCTCCGATTATCTTCCGATCCACGCACCATTGTCGAACGCCCCAGTTAAACTTTTTGAAGATCCCAGCCTATTCTTCAAATCCACACCAGTCTCGCCCCTTCTGGTTTCGTATCCCTCGAGAATCACCCTCCTGAAGTTCCGTCGTTCAAGCCCCGATTTCCCCCTCGATTTGCGTGCGAGTTCGCCATCAAGGGGTGGCGCAGGAGCGCTGTTCCAAGCCCTTCCAGGTGGTGCCACCCGATCGCCTTCTCGTTTCACGGATTTGCAGAAAATTGCTGACCTAGTTTTGAAGATCCAGTGAGGTAATCGGCTGTATATATTTTAAATCAGTTTTAACACCTTTAAACCGTTGCAAACTTTGAAAAATCATATCTTTTTCGTTTCTTGACGAAATTCGATGAAACAGGAAACATCGTGATCGTGTGGACGTCTTCTACATTTTAGAAGAGGCCGCATATTTTTCTGAGCCTTCTGCAATTTTTGGTGGAGTGGAACCTAATGTGAGATTTCTAATTTATAAACTATATGGAAAACGACGATGTATAAATAATATAGTCGATGTATGAGTTATATAAGCGTTGTACACCTCTTGTATAAGCGTTGTATAAGTTGTACGTTGGATGTATAAGTTATATATGCGTTGAAAAAAAATTATATATGTGTTGAAATAGAAGTGAAATGCTATATATATATATATACGGCCCTCGTCCACAAACCATGGACGATATTTATTGATTGTGATTGGTGTGAAAATTGATTGATAGCGAATGGTTGATTGAAATTGTTTGTGGTTGATATTGATTGATTGTGGTTGAAAAATACCCGTTAGTGGTCGAGAAATATTTGGTTGAAACCACATAGGATTAGTTTGTGGAAATGAAATAAATATACATGCTGCCTGCATGCGAACTAGATGCATGATTCCCCATTGTCAAAAACTGCGAGGTTTTAAGGTAGAGCGAGGAGCCGTACTAGGGACGGTCCTGGTTTTAACTACCCTGCCGTTATGCTGCCGAAATTTTGAATATTATTCATGTGTTTGAATTATTTTCATTTGTTGAAACTATATTTATTCATTGAATAGAAAGCCTTTGTGTGTTGAGTCGATATTCATTCGTTGGATGGAAATTCATGTGTTGAATGGTATTCGTGTTTTAAATATAAATTGTTTTATAATAAAAATCACATTTTTATCATCTATATGAACTATATAAAATAACCTTATTTTGAAAGAAATTGTTTTATAATAAAATCCTTTGTTTATGACCTATATAAACTATATAAAATAATAGTGTTTTGAAATGAATTGTTTTACAATAAAAATCACATTTTTATTATATACATGAATTGTTAAATACAGTGAAGTGTTGAAATAGAAGACAGTTAGATAAAAATATCATTTTTATCAAATGTATGAAAAGAATATAGTTTTGAAATCGAAGAATCGATATATATATATATATATATATATAAATAGAATTAAAATATATCGAATAACGACGCTGTAGTTCGTATTTAGAAACCGTGATTTCAAACGATTATACCGAGAGATCCGACCATCGAATTTTCCCAAAACCGCCACCGTTGGGTTCGCTTTGGAAAAATCTTTCCAACGGCACCAACTTTGTAAAAATCCAACGGTTGGATTGTCTGGAATGTTTAATTCAAATCAGGAGAAAAACAACGCCAGAATCGATTATATTTATATATATATATATTTATAAATATAATTATATTTAATCGAATAACGACGATGCGGTTCATATTTTGAAATCGAAACTTCAAACGATTATACCGGGAGATCCGACCGTCGGATTTTCCCGAAACTAAAACCGTTGGATTCGTTTTGAAAAGATCTTTCTAATGATGTAAATTTTGTGAAGATCCAACGGTTAGATTTTCTTATATGTGTAAATCCAATCTGAAGAAAAACAGCGCCACGGCCGCGTTATGGCCCGAAGCGTCGTTTTGAATAAATTGGCTATTTTAAAATAAATAAAAATAGCGATAAATCGTTATAAAATATTATAAACGATATGGATGTGAAATTTAGAAATTAACTAAAGGTTGGCTAAGCCGAATTGTTTCCTGGGTGTCGATCTGATGTTGGTTTCGGCCTTCGGGGTTAATATTGGGAAACCGTTCTCTTACTGATTGACGGTTAGTGACTAATGAATTGAAATGGTGCGTATGTATGTTAGTGTTGCACTTGTTTATTATATATGCGAGTTGCTCAGAAAGACCGGGTTTATCCCATTCTGAATAACTGAATCGACGATAAGAAGTCGAAGATGAAGACTGGGGTTAAAGACCGATCTTCACCTCGTTTGGATGGTAACTGAGGTCCTGATTGGGAGGCATCCCGAAATATGGATAATGAGTGGTGATCGTCCAGATGTACGTTGGAGTCGATGAATATTCGAGGTATTTAGTGCCTCCGGTTTCGTTCAGACCCAGAATGGACTTGTAAATGGACTGTGTGTCTGACATTGGATTTTATTCTGTGTTGATTGATCTCTATTGAATATACATCTGTTTGGCGGCGGAGAATTTATTCTTTTGCTTAACGCCCTTCTCTGAAACGCACGAGCTCAGAGGTTGTATATCGATGGACATCAGTCGCATGGCATGAATTGCTAGTGTGGCATGCCTAAGTGGCAAATGATCAAGGCTTCTGTTGAAAAGAAAAGTCTTGTGGTGATGATCAAAGCACCGCCTGAGTGGCGAAGCTTTGTGTATAACGTGAATTCGCTAGCCTCACACCCCGGTATGGACCAGAAACGGGAGAAGGACATCAGGGAGGGCCTGCGTCTCTTTCTAGCTAGGAGTTGTGTCGGTGTTTTTATACGGCCTGACATTTTACTTATGTGGATGATGGATAGCGAGGCGCCTCGGATATATCGGTCGATCCGGGACTGATGGAGTCATTCGTTGGCTCATTTACGCCCCATAGGGCGGGGAGACGTAGTGTTCAGGCATAATAATCCACATCGGTGGACCGGCCCTGACGATCCAAGGGGCAGTTGCGGCTGTTCCTGAGACATGGGCTAGATTGTCTCGAAGTCGGTAAGGACTATCTTTTGCCTTGGTTCATGACGGAAATCCAATTTCCAAATACGTGACTGTGCGGCTTTGATTGTATACCTATATTTGGCGACATAGTGGCATGGGACGCTCATGTCGTCTATGATTGATAGTTATGATTCGAAATTGTTTTTGAAACATATAAACACTAGTAGTAATATCAAATGCTTTTGTTTTATTCGTATCAAGCATATTTTGGCCATTATAAGGTAAAACTCTATCCTACGGTTTGCGTTGCATTGTGTGATGGGAACTGAGTCTTATAATGGCTTCATTTTTTATAAAATGCATTGCGATGTTTAAAAGAATGATTTGTTTTAAAGGCACCGGCGATCCGATGGAGTAAACCCGTTCCACGAAAGTGGCGTGGTCCTGTGATTAGCCATATTATTAATGTGTTTAGTAGATTTCTCATACCAGTCCCATGACTGGCTCGTAGTTTGTTTCACTTTCAAACTCGGGTGCCCCTTTTTCTACACGGGCAACCTTGTATTCAGGTTTAGCTGGTTCTTTCGGGATAGCTGGAGCTGAAGATGGATTCTATTATTTATCTGTTTTTATGCTGTTCAGCTCCTATTGTACATTATGTTTGTTTCCGCTGTAGACATTTATGTATAGCTGAACTGTATTTGTACTAAGTATGATCCTGTATACTGTGTAACTCTGATGATTACGTTTATTGTAACAACCCGTATTTTGAATAACATGTTATAACGTAATTCAAGGCAGAATTAAATGTTAAATTCTGAATCAAGGGAAACGGGCTGTGCCATTGCGTTCGTCTCGGAAAAATGCGCGAAATAGAGTCCGAGTTTTCAAGAATCGGAGTCTTTATGACCAAGTTATGGCCCATCAAAGTTTTCAGAAAATTTCAAGTTAAAAAACAGTTCAAATTTCAAATCAGGAGCCAAACAGACTGGGCGGAAAAGTTTCCCGCCCAGCCCCCAAGTCGACTGGGGAGTCGACTTGGGAGTCGACACACCCCAGTGGGTGTCGACTGCCTAGTCGACACCCCTGTCGACCTGGGTGGTCGGGCCAGTTTGGCCTGGTGCACCTGCTGTCCACTTTGAGTCATGTTTTGAGGCCTGTGACGAGATTTGATGGCTCGGATCTAAACTAGGGTTAATCCAATGGCCTAAACTAACCTAAACTTCTATAAAAAGACCCTAAGACCTAGCCTAAACGCACACAAATCAATCCTACAACTAAGTGCTGCCAAATGCTCCCTAATCATGGCCTCCATCTTCATCTTGAGAGCTTCTAAGGAAAAAAGGAGTCATCTTTCTTCATCAAATCAGAGGAGCTACTTATTCTCATGGTTATTTGCGTTGCTACATCATCTCTATCTTGTTTTATTGTGTTCTAGTTCTCATAGCCACGCTTTGTAAGCCCTCCTCTACTCTTAGATCTAAACTATGAACTTAATATGACATGTAGCAAGTTGAAATGAGACTTTTGTGTTATGCTTGCCTTGGATTTCATGCATAGATTCATTCATGACCCTTTTGATCTATGTTTGTGGACCTAATGTTTACCTATCATGAATCTAGTACCATTTATGTTGACTTTTGGGTGGAAAGCTATGAGCTTTATGTGGTGATTGTGCATAAATGCAAAATAGAACCCCTCATGACCTTGATATTAACTTGCCATGATTGACCTATATGCTAATCACAAGTTTATCACCCTATTTGCTAAGTTTATTGCCATGCATGTGTAGATTGGAATTGGACCTAAGTGCAATATTTGCCTTGAAACTATCATTGTATGCATAGATCTATTCGTGTCTCTCTTGATCAATGATTGTGGACCTTTCATGAACCTAGTACCGTTCATGTTGACCTTCGGGAAAAATGCTATGAAATGGATTATGGCTTATGCATGTTAACAAACCTTAACCCCTCATGTTCCTTAACATGCATATGATGATATTGAACCTATTTGCTATGCACAAGTTAGGATTGTCACCCTATGTCAACTATTACCATGTTACCACCATATTTGCTAATTATGCTATTCATACATGTTTGTGGCCAAATCACCCTTATGCTATTATGCATGCTTGAGGCCAAAGCACCCTTATGCTATTTGATATGTTTGGGGCCAAGTCACCTTTTATGCTATCATACATGTTGAGGCCATATGCTAGTATGTTGAACCCCTTTTGCTTCAAATATCACCATGTTTAACTTGTGATAGACTTTGCCATCTTATGCCCACCTTGTCATATTCTTATGTTCCCCCTTTTGATCTATTAGTGTTGATGCGAACTTACGTGCGATGGGGTTACGTTATGGGTAAACTTAAATGACATGAAACATGACTTGAAAATATGACATGTGATTATGCTTGAAAACACGAACGTGGACATGACATGTAGAAAACATGAAAGTGGCCAACTCGAGGTTGGGTTGAGTTTGTAGCATAAATCTACCCGGAACCGACCGACTTAACTATTGGCTACAAACAATAGGACCCAATGTGAGTATTTGGTCATATCGCACTTAAAACCCGAGGTTAGACTAGGTTGTGATGTAAAGCTACCCGGACCCGCCTAGCTTAACTAGTAACCACAACAAAGTCTAATGTGAGAGGTTGGGGTGCATTATGTTAATTAATGCCACATAGTAGGGTTAAGTCATGGACTACTTGAATACTTAACCAATTAAACACGATGGATTGGTAGGGTTAAGTCATGGACTACTTGAATATACTTAACCAGTTGAACACGATTTATTGATAGGGTTAAGTCATGAACTGCTTGGATACACTTGACCAACTCAATACATGGTTAGGATAGGGTTAACCATACTTAACCCGTTTGCAATCCTAGTTATGTGGTCCTTTTCAGCGGTAACCTATAGTATCAAGATACCCTGGGACTAGGCTAGGGTGGGGCACGATTACTGGGCTGATTTTAAGAGACCAAAAGAGATGGCTGAATGGTGCACTAGTTAAGTTCAGGCGGACCATGGTCGTGCACATTAAGTCCGGAGTTGAACATGGGCACCGGTAGGTTTAGACCGTGCGTGCTTATTTTGTGTCTGTGGTTTACACCCTAGGACTGGATACACCCTAGGGTGGACCTTGCACAGTTAACTACATTCCATGATTAAGCCGTATGACACCGATACACGACGAGTTAGGCTTATAGGGAGCCGATCGACTAGACCGAGTAGTTGGACCTTGATTTAGGTCATCTCATGAGTTTGGGCCAATATTGGGCTAAGGGAGCATTTCTTGTTTATACTTGACATGGATTAGAATACTAGTACACTTGGTGCAACTTAACCTTGTATATGCGATGCCACACTTGATCTATCTTGTTAACTATTTACCATGCCAGTTTAGTTACCATCCTTATGTTTCATCTCAGTTTCTCATGTCCAGTTAATTTTACTAGTTTTTATACTAATAGTAGGTAGGACTTACCAGTCTTTATGCCTGACCTGTTTTCCTTTTGCCTCTTTTCTTCCGTTCCCCCCCCGGTTCTCAGGGTGGGAACACTAGCACCTAGCTTGGATCTTTGGCTTACTTTTCTGACAGCTCATGTATGGTTTGGACTTGAGCTTTGCTATGGCTACACCACTGTTATCTTTGGGGAATAATTTACTTATGTATTTTTCAGTTTATGTTTTCTAGACTTGTAGTAGCTGGAAAAATGATGACTAAGTACTTTGATGTAACTTGACTATGGTTTTGAAATAGTAATTTTATCCGCTGCTTTATTTACTCTGTTTTACTCATATGTTCTGTCTTGTGATATCTTCATGCATGTTTACCTTTACAAACACCCCTCCAAAGCTAGTGTACTTGCTTAGAGTGACCCTGGCGGAGGTAGGGTGTTACATTTGGTATCAGAGCATAAGGTTTACAAGATTTGAGCAAAAGGTTTTTAAAGCTTACCTTTTGAAAAACTATTTTCAAAACCGATTATAAAGAAGTATTTTTCCAAGAAAGTCTAGTTTATTTTAAAAGTCTATTCCCCAAAAGCCATTAGCACTATCCTTTGTTTCCTCGTTATGAATCTATCTTTTTCTTCGTTTCAGTATGGCTGATAATTTTGCCATTCTGGGGGGCGTATCAGTACCTATTTGGTTTAGAAGGTACATGGAGGCAAGGGCGAATGAAGCCGGCCCCGCGGACATTCCTCCTCCTTCCTCCGTGGCTAACATTCCTCCTCCTCCCGTAGCTGAGGTTCCTCCTCCTCCTCCGCATCCACAAGCGGATTTCACGAAGATTTGCAAGGACTTTAAGGCGATGGGTGGTAAGAATTTTATTGGGACAGAGACTTTTGTTGAGGCAAGAAACTGGTTAAAGGAAACTGAAGACCTCTTTGCTATCTTTGATATAGAAGACCGTAGGAAAGTTCTGTTAGCGGTATGGCTGTTGAAAGGGGAAGCTGCATATTGGTGAGTAGTCACCACCACTACTAGGCCAATTCAGACTTGGGATGACTTTAGGAGAAGGTTTGGACTAAGGTTTCTATCATCGATAGAAGAGAACCTTCAGATGGAGAGGTTCCTATCACTAAAGCAAGGGGACATGACCGTTTGGGAATACATAGATAAGTTTAATTAGCTTGCTCGGTTCGGTTTAGACTTGGTTAACACAGCTCAGAAGAAGGCCTACACTTTGCTCTAGGATTGAATGAGCCATTGCACGGTTTGGCCATGTCTCACATACCCATGGGGGCGACCTTCGAGAGTTTGGTAAATATGGCCCTGCTTCAAGAGGAAGATAAGAGTGGTAAGAAGGAAGTCAAGTTGAATGAGTCTCAAGGCAAGAAGGTAGATTCCGAGAAAGGAGGCAAGGATAACAACAACCGCAATGACAATAAGACCAGGGAGACAAGGAAGTGCAACTTCTGTGGGATCACTGGACACATAGCCAAAGATTGTAGGAAGAAGAAGAGGAAGTTGGAAGAATGCTTTCATTGCGGAAAGTCTGGACACTTCAGTAAGAATTGCCCAGGGAAGCAAGGACAAGGGCAAGGACAGACTCAGCGAGCAGGACCATCTGGAGGGCAGATGCATGCTCTCAACACTGCTCCAGTTCCGGACCGAGGTAGTATTTCTGTAGAAAGCCTTGTTTACATTTCTGGTTTTCCTGTTCGAACTTTATTTGATTCTGGCGCATCTCATACCTTTATTTCTTCTGATATTGTTGAAAGTTTGCACCTAAGTATTAGTCTAGTTGAGGATCCCGTTAGTGTTTCAAATCCAATTGGGGGTTCCGCCCATCTATCTATGATTTGTATGGATTTGAGGATTTCGATCTTGAGTGTAGAATTCATGTGTGATGCTTATGTTCTTGGGTGTATGGGATACGGGTTGATTTTGGGCATGGATTGGTTGTCCAGTTATGGAGCCATTCTTGATTTCTAACATTGGGTTGCGAGGCTCATGACTCGCTTCGGTAATACCCTCGAAATCTAGTGTGACCTTTAGGGTTCCATCATGATTAGTTATCTAGAATCCCTTGGCACCTTTGTTGGAAATTTGTAATCCAATCGAGTAGTGTTCGCCACTAAGGCGG
This sequence comes from Allium sativum, assembly GCA_030737875.1. Lineage (NCBI taxonomy): Eukaryota > Viridiplantae > Streptophyta > Magnoliopsida > Asparagales > Amaryllidaceae > Allium > Allium sativum. Next base: position 397,477,467 of record CM060910.1, read on the forward strand.
ATAGTCCATTTCACTTAAGCATGGGTTATAGAAATCACCCTAGTTAGTACATTTGGCAACATGGATTGGAATTTGTTTTCAAGAGATAGTTTTTCTGCGTGGAATACCGTATAGTATGAAAACGAGATCCAGGATTCACTAACGAATTTTGGAAAGCTCGCATGAAAACCATGAGCATGCAGTTACAGCCAAGTATTTTTAGGAAAAGGATAAGGGGAAGTGGAACGAGAGGCAACGATGAGACGAGTTCTAACTCATATTTTGAAACTATGAAATTGTGAAGTTGAAAGACGGTCAAGGCACGATGGGATTAAGCACAAGAAAATGCGACTTAGAAGATTGAAGACTAGATACGCGCATCATATCTCTTTTTAAGAGTATATCCTTGATCCCTATTATTCTGTAGAGCTTACCCGCATGCTATCTTTTAAGTATATCCTCTCGGTCCTATTTTCAATCTTATTTCGGTTGAAAACCCCATAAGGAGTGTGACTCGTCTGTTTGTGATATATAGTTAGGGTGAAGGTGTCCACTTAGTTGACCAAACTTTTTGGGCTTTATGGGATATGGATCATAGTTGATAGACTTACGAAGAGTGCTCACTTTGTTCCGGTGAAGAGCAAGAGGACCACATCATGGCTAGCATCTGTTTATCTTCGAGAGGTAGTGAGATTGCATGGAGTTCCTTCTAGCATAGTTAGCGATCGTGACCCAATCTTCACTAGCCAATTTTGGAGTAGTTTGCAAGAAGCGATGGGTACGCGATTGAATCTAAGTACGACCTATCACCCACGGACGGATGGTCAGACCGAAAGGGTGAATAGGGTACTAGAAGATTTGTTGAGGCTATGCATTCTTGACTTTGGTGGCACTTGGGAAGACAACCTTCCTCTCGTAGAGTTTGCTTATAATAACAGCTACCAAGCAAGCATAGGGATGGCACCATTCAAAGCTTTGTATGGGAGGCCGTGCAAGTCACCAACATGTTGGTGGGAGACGACGGATAAGCTTATACTTGGGCCCGACATGATAAGGGACACATCCGAGAAGGTTGAGTTAATTCGAAGGCGGATAAAAACGGCCCAAGATAGACAGAAATCCTATGCAGACAAGCGAAGGACAGACTTAGAGTTTGAAGTCGGAGATATGGTCTTTGTGAAGGTTTCTCCTTTGCGTAGTGTGGTTTGTTTTGGAGCATTTGGGAAGCTAGCACCAAGGTTCGTAGGAACCTTCCCTATCATAGAGAGGATTGGGAAGATGGCTTATAAGGTGGAATTGCCCGAGAAGCTGGCCGGAGTGCACAATGTTTTTCATGACTCGCATCTCCGAAAGTGCCCACATGAGTCAGCCGAGGTAGTTGAGCCTAGCATTCTTGAAGACATGGAGGTAGAGAAAGAGGCAACCTTGAGGCGAGCTCCGATTCGTATCTTGGGAACGGAGATCAAGAATTTAAGGAATCAAGAAGTCAAGTTAGTAAAGGTTCAGTGGAGTGAAGCCGAAGAGGACGCAACTTGGGAAACCGAGGAGAAGATGCGCGCGCTTCACCCACTTCCTTTTGAGGGTACATTCTCAATCTCTTTTCTTATAAGCTAGCATATCTATCTTTTGCTATCCATGTTTATCTGGTTACTTTGTTAACCTTGTCATGAGAACCTTAGGTAGAAACCCTTTGGATGAAGCATGTATTTGAAACATGTTATGCCTGATGTTTGCAAGTGGTCGCAAGTGTTTGCAAGTGGATACTCGTGGATGCATGATACACATTAGGCACTAAGATCGGCTCACACACTTTCATATTTCATATGCATGAGTGCTTATACTTATTCATGGCTGAAACTTGTTATGCTATCACGTGGATGTGGCATATGGATGAATGTTATGTGCACTCATGTAGAGATTATGAATTATGTTAGGAATTTGCATACATATGGATTCATTTCACTAACATACTTTGCATTAAGGAGGTTTACTGAATCAGTAACCGCCTGATTTTTCGCATTAGATAAGGACATATACACACACCTTTTGCATATGTTCATACAACATTTAGAATCTTTTAAGGACATTGATTACATGTGGTTGATGTTTTGAGTAGATGGATGATGGATGGTAGGATAGGTTCTGCCTGACCTGAAGATTTCGGGGATGAAATCCTTTAAGGTGGGGAGAATGTAACAACCCGTATTTTGAATAACATGTTATAACGTAAATCAAGGCAGAATTAGATGTTAAAATCTGAATCAAGGGAAATGGGCTGTGCTATTGCGTTCATCATGGAAAAATACGCGAAATAGAGTCCGAGTTTTCAAGAATCGGAGTCCGTATAACCAAGTTATGGCCCGTCAAAGTTTTCAGAAAATTTCAAGTTCAAAATTCAAATCTGGAGCCAAACAGACTGGGCAGGAAAGTTTCCCGCCCAGCCCCTAAGTCGACTGGGGAGTCGACTTGGGAGTTGACACACCCCAGTGGGTGTCGACTGCCCAGTCGACACCCCTGTCGACCTGGGTGGTTGGGCCAGTTTGGCCTGGTGCACCTGCTGTCCACTTTGAGTCATGTTTTGAGGCCTGTGACGAGATTTGATGGCTCGGATCTAAACTAGGGTAAATCCTATGGCCTAAACTAACCTAAAATTCTATAAAAAGACCCTAAGACCTAGCCTAAACCCACACAAATCAATCCTACAACTAAGTGCTGCCAAAATGCTCCCTAATCATGGCCTCCATCTTCATCTTGAGAGCTTCTAAGGAAAAAAGGAGCTATCTTTCTTCATCAAATCAAAGGAGCTACTTATTCTCAAGGCTATTTGCGTTGCTACATCATCTCTATCTTGTTCTATTGTGTTCTAGTTCTCATAGCCACGCTTTGTAAGCCCTCCTCTACTATTAGATCTAAACTATGAACTTAATATGACATGTAGCAAGTTGAAATGAGACTTTTGTGTTATGCTTGCCTTGGATTTTATGCATAGATTCATTCATGGCCCTTTTGATCTATGTTTGTGGACCTAATGTTTACCTATCATGAATCTAGTACCATTTATGTTGACTTTTGGGTGGAAAGCTATGAGCTTTATGTGGTGATTGTGCATAAATGCAACATAGAACCCCTCATGACCTTGATATTAACTTGCCATGATGGACCTATATGCTAATCACAAGTTTATCACCCTATTTGCTAAGTTTAATGCCATGCATGTGTAGATTGGAATTGGACCTAAGTGCAATATTTGCCTTGAACCTATCATTGTATGCATAGATCTATTCATGTCTCTCTTGATCTATGATTGTGGACCTATCATGAACCTAGTACCATTCATGTTGACCTTTGGGAAAAATGCAATGAAATGGATTATGGCTTATGCATGTTAACAAACCTTAACCCCTCATTTTCCTTAACATGCATATGATGATATTGAACCTATTTGCTATGCACAAGTTAGGATTGTCACCTTATGTCAACTATTACCATGTTACCACCATATTTGCTAATTATGCTATTCATACATGTTTGTGGCCAAATCACCCTTATGCTATTATGCATGCTTGAGGCCAAAGCACCCTTATGCTATTTGATATGTTTGGGGCCAAGTCACCTTTTATGCTATCATACATGTTGAGGCCATATGCTAGTATGTTGAACCCCTTTTGCCTCAAATATCACCATGTTTAACTTGTGATAGACTTTTCCATCTTATGCCCACCTTGTCATATTCTTATGTTCCCCCTTTTGATCTATTTGTGTTGATGCGAACTTACGTGCGATGGGGTCACGTTATGGGTAAACTTAAATGACATGAAACATGACTTGAAAATATGACATGTGATTATGCTTGAAAACATGAACGTGGACATGACATGTAGAAAACATGAAAGTGGCCAACTCGAGGTTGGGTTGAGTTTGTAGCATAAATCTACCCGGAACCGACCGGCTTAACTAGTGGCTACAAACAATAGGACCCAATGTGAGTAGTTGGTCATATCGCACTTAAAACCCGAGGTTAGACTAAGTTGTGGTGTAAAGCTACCCGGACCCGCCCAGCTTAACTAGTAACCACAACAAAGTCTAATGTGAGAGGTTGGGGTGCATTAAGTTAATTAATGCCACATGGTAGGGTTAAGTCATGGACTACTTGAATACTTAACCAATTAAACACGATGGATTGTTAGGGTTAAGTCATGGACTACTTGAATATACTTAACCAGTTGAACACGATGTATTGATAGGGTTAAGTCATGAACTGCTTGGATACACTTGACCAACTCAATACATGGTTAGGATAGGGTTAACCACACTTAACCCGTTTGAAATCCTAGTTACGTGGTCCTTTTCAGCAGTAACCTATAGTATCAAGATACCCTAGGACTAGGCTAGGGTGGGGCACGATTACTGGGTTGATTGTAAGAGACCAAAAGAGACGGCTGGATGGTGCACCAGTTAAGTTCAGGCGGACCATGGTCGTGCACATTAAGTCCGGAGTTAAACATGGGCACCGGTAGGTTTAGACTGTGCGTGCTTGTTTTGTGTCTGTGGTTTACACCCTAGGACTGGATACACCCTAGGGTGGACCTTGCACAGTTAACTACATTCCATGATTAAGCCGTATGACACCGATACACGACGAGTTAAGCTTATAGGGAGCCGATCGACTAGACCGAGTAGTTGGACCTTGATTTAGGTCATCTCATGAGTTTGGGCCAATATTGGGCTAAGGGAGCATTTCTTGTTTATACTTGACATGGATTAGAATACTAGTACACTTGGTGCAACTTAACCTTGTATATGCGATGCCACACTTGATCTATCTTGTTAACTATTTACCATGCCAGTTTAGTTACCATCCTTATGTTTCATCTCAGTTTCTCATGTCCAGTTAATTTTACTAGTTTTTATACTAATAGTAGGTAGGACTTACCAGTCTTTATGACTGACCTGTTTTCCTTTTGCCTCTTTTCTTCCATTCCCCTCCCCCCCCCCCAGGTTCTCAGGGTGGGAACACTAGCACCTTGCTTGGATCTTTGGCTTACTTTTCTGACAACTCATGTACGGTTTGGACTTGAGCTTTGCTATGGCTACACTACTGTTATCTTTGGGGAATAATTTACTTATGTATTTTTCAGTTTATGTTTTCTAGACTTGTAGTAGCTGGAAAAATGATGACTAAGTACTTTGATATAACTTGACTATGGTTTTGAAATAGTAATTTTATCCGCTGCTTTATTTACTTTGTTTTACTCATATGTTCTGTCTTGTGATATCATCATGCATGTTTACCTTGACAAACGCCCCTCCAAAGCCAGTGTACTTGCTTAGAGTGACCCTGGCGGAGGTGGGGGTGTTACATTTATCCAGTATATTCTATTTTTCATTGTCTGGTGTATTTATTTAATTCCGTTCTGCTATTATCTGTTTCTGTGTTATATTCCAAAGATAACCCTTGTCTCCGTCTGTACGGGATTTGGGGTTGTCTCAACGTGGTATCAGAGCTTTGGTTAAGCTTAGTTCTAGAATATAACATATTAACAGAAATGGAACCAGTAGTGTTCTAGGATGGGTAACTCATTACAGATAGGATCAGTAATATACTAGTATGAGTGGCAGAATGAAATAACACCTAGATAGACACATTTACATTCAAGTAATTGTATCTATATTTTGAAATATCTTTTCTGTGACCTGACACTTGATCTGCTGTTTGCAGAAGTACTAGAAAATGAGTGTCAGAAACAGAAGAAGTAATACTGACCCGGATATAGAAGCTCTATTTATGAAATATAGAAATCTGGGTGGAAAACCCTTCATGGGTGAAGAGTCAATTATGAAAACACAAGCCTGGATTCGTTCGGCTGAGAAAATCTTTGAAGGATTAAAGCTGAGGGATGACCAGAAAAGATTACTGGCCTCCTGGGCACTCAAAGACGAAGCTTTGTTCTAGTGGGATTAGGTTATCAAGGATAATCCAGAAGGTGATATCACCTGGGATAGATTTAAAGTGATTTTCCTGGAAAGATTTACTCCTCCAGAAGCAATTGAGCGACTATGTGATGAATTTTCTTATTTGATACAAGGAGATATGACCATTCCAGAATATCATAAGAAATTCAATGAACTTTCTCACTTTGCCCCTCATCTAATTCAAAATCCGAAGAGGAAGAATTTGAGATTTATCAACGGGCTTCAAAGAAAATATCAGAACAGTGTAATGAGGAGTGTGAAGCTTCCTTTTTCAGACATGATTTATATGGCTTATCAGTACGAAGATCTAGACAAGAAAGGTATGTTATAGTACGAAGAAGAAGTCAGCTCTAGTAATAAAATTGAGTCTGAAACTGATCGTCCTGATGCCAATACAATGTCTGAGGTCAGCAAGGAGCCCATAGTCAATCGAAAAAGGGCCAGATCCGGAAAATAACTAGCAACGACTGCCATATGCAATGCAATAACTTCCATAAGAAAGGGCATTTGCAAGGAAATTTTAAATCCTCGAAGAAACGAAAGAATGATGGATTTAAATCTGGCGGAAAGCTTCAGGAAAGTAGAGAATGCAATCTCTGCCAACAGGCTGGTCATGTAAAGCAAGATTGCTAGCTATTGAAAAAGACCAAAGAGGCTCAGGTAAATGAAGTAGCAAAAACGTCAGCACCCTCAGCTAGTCAGGGAAGATCTGATGTTTTAGAAGGAACGCTTACTGTCAAAAACATCCTCGTCAAAGTACTATTTGACACAGGCGAGTCACGAAGCTTTATCGCAAAGAATGCAGTTAAGAAGTTGGATTTGATGTTGAGAAAGCTTAAAGAACCAATGACTGTCCAAAATCCGGTCGGTGGTTCCATCGATCTCAGTTGGGTTTGTGCAGTACCTGTCTCTTTTTCCTGCTATAAATTCCCTACTATCTCTATCGTTATGAACTTTAATGAATTCGATCTTATTATGGGATTGGATTGGCTAACCAAATATGAGGCAGAGATTAAATGCGCCGACAGGATCGTTAAGGCAAAGATAAAATCAGGTTGTTATATAACCATTCCCTGTGAAGGTCAGAATGCTAATAGAAAAGACTTCTGGGCAACTTTGAATGTTTCTCCAGCTCAAATAGAAATTATCCCTGAAGTTACGGAGAATATTCCTGACCTCATCAAAGATATCCCTGTCGTCAAAAATTATGCGGGTGTGTTTGAAGAAGTTGTTCGCTTACCTCCGCAGAGAGAAATAGATTTCAAGATTGCTTTGATTCCGAATGCAAGGCCGGTAGTTCACGCTATTCGAAGAATGTCCTTGAAAGAGAAAGAGGAATTAGACAATCAAACACGACAGCTAGTATGGAAGGGTCCGATCAGGCCTAGTTTCTATGATTGGGGTGCAGCAGTGATGTTTGTCCCAAAATCTGATGGTACTCTACGGCTATGTGTGGATTATCGGGATTTGAACAAACAGGCAGCAAAGAACAAATATCCATTGCCGCGAATAAATGATTTATTGGATCGTCTGAATGGAGCATAAGTATTCTCAAGGATGGACCTAGCTACAGGCTTCCATCAACTTCGAACTGCCGAAGAATGTGTTCCAATGACAGCATTCAGAGGTCCCGACTTATTCTACGAGTGGTTAGTAATGCCGTTCGGCTTATGTAATGCTCCAGTTTACTTCGTCGATCTAATGAATAGAGTGTTCAGAGGGGTTTTGAATAAATTTGTTCTGGTTTTCATTGACGATATTCTAATCTTCTCTAAATCAAAGGCCGAACATGAAAAGCATTTGGAACAGGTTCTGGAAATCCTCAGAAGGAATGTATTAAAAGCCAAACTATCCAAATGCATATTCTGGCAAGATGAAGTGAAATTTCTAGGCCATGTCGTATCGAAAGAAGGAATTGCTGTGGATCCAAGTAAAATCACAGCTATTCAAAACTGGAAACAGCCCAATACTCCTATAGAAGTCCGCAGTTATCTCGGATTGGCTAGTTATTACCGATAGTTCATCAAAAACTTTTCGAAGATATCTGGCCACTTAACGAACCTTACAAAGAAGCACTCTAAATTCAAATGGACTCCAGAGGGTGAAGAGGCTTTTGAGGAGCTAAAGTGGAGATTAACAACTGCTCCAGTGTTAACCATCATCGATGGCAATCAGAATTTAAAAGTCTGGACAGATGCCTCTAGAGAAGGCCTTGGCGCAGTGTTAATGCAAAGGGGCCAAGTGATTGCTTATGTTAGCCGTCAGCTAAAGCCGCACGAGAAAAACTACGTCACTCATGATCTTGAGTTATTGGCTATAGTATTCGCTTTGAAAATTTGGAGACACTATCTTCTGGGTGAGAGATTTGAACTGTTTACAGATCACCAGTCGTTAAAGTGTCTGTTCACTCAGAAGGACCTGAATCTGAGGCAACAACGTTGGCTAGAGTTCCTTGCAGCATATGATTTTGAGATTCTATACACTCCAGGGAAAGCCAATGTCGTGGCCGATGCGTTAAGCCGAAAGAATGAAATGATCGCCAGTTTTATCATTGCGACTTCGTTGATTGACAAGATATTGGCTCTCCAAAAAGACGACCAATTTATCAAAGAAATGAGTCAGCGAATTCGTGAAGGCAATGCTTCGGATTTCCAGCTCGACAGCGAAGGGATTCTGAGGTTAGAAGGACGAATTTGTGTTCCCGAAATTCCTGAACTCAGAAGAGATGTGCTTGATGAATGCCACAAATCTAAGCTCAGTATCCATCTGGGTGTGAGTAAAATATATAACGATATCAAGCGAACATTCTGGTGGAAGTCGTTAAAAAGAGACATCTCGATATATATTAGCCGATGCCCTACTTGCCAGCTAGTCAAAAGCGACCAACAGAAACTGGCTGGATTGTTACAACCGCTGGACGTTCCAGGCTGGAAGTGGGAACATATTTCCATGGACTTCATTGATGGTCTACCCAGAACCAAAAAAGGGAATGACAGTATTTGGGTGATCGTAGATCGCTTCACGAAGACTGCCCATTTCATACCTGTCAGATCAAACAGAACTGCTCAGAGTCTGGCGCAGATATATTTCAAGGAAATAGTTAGACTACATGGAGCGCCGCTCAGTATAGTCAGTGATAGAGATACAATATTTACTAGCAAATTCTGGTAGGCGTTTCAAGTAGAACTGAGAACAAAGCTGAATCTAAGCACCGCTTATCATCCTCAGACAGATGGTCAGACTGAGAGGGTGAATCGTATTTTAGAAGATCTATTGCGGGCTTGTGTTCTAAATTTTGGTGGATCATGGGAAGACCATCTACATTTGGCTGAATTCTCTTATAACAACAGCTACTAGGCGAGCTTGACAATGTCGCCATTCGAAGCATTGTATGGTAGACCGTGCCGATCCCCTGCTTGTTGGGTCAAACCCGGTAATATAGACTTGTATTGGGGCCAGATATGATCAGAGAAGCTGCCGACAAAGCCGACTTGATTAAGAAGCGATTACTTGCCGCTCAAAGCCAACAAAAGAGCTATGCCGATAGGAGAAGAAGAGATATATCCTTTGCTGTTGGCGACTATGTATATTTGAAAGTATCGCCGATGAGAGGAGTTATCCGGTTCGGTAAAACAGGGAAATTGGCGCCCAAATTCATTGGTCTGTTTCCTATTCTTGAACGGATCGGAACTCTCGCTTATAGGGTTAAATTGCCTGATTGGTTGCCTGGAGTTAATGATATATTTCACATATCTCGACTTCGAAAGCACGTTCATGACCCAGACTTGATCGTGGAAGAAGCAGCTCAACAGGATATTGAAATTACCCCAGAATTAGCTGTGAGAAGAGAACCGCTAAAGATTATCGGAAAAGAAACCAAAGAGTTGAGGAACAAGAAGGTTCACTTAGTCAAAGTGCAATGGAGTGGAGATCCACGAGATTGTACTTGGGAAACTGAGGAGAGCATTCAGAAAGCCTATCCTAGATGCCGAGTGGATATCTCTGATTGACTCCGGTGCAAGGTACATTTACCATACTTTGCATTACTAATTAGTTCTCTACTTTGTTGTTATTTTCTTTCCATGGATGTGCACTTTTAATTCTATAGTCTGGATGATTTTAAAAGAGTATAGAAATTGATTAGTATATTTTTGAAAAGTTAAAAACAAATTGATTACTGTTTGTGTTGTGTGATAGTAGATTTGATTAATTAAAATTATTGAAACGATAGTTAATTTAATCAATAAGAGGATAATGGTAGAATTTATTCGATTATATCACATATTGAACTGATTAGAAAATAGATAGAAATATATACATGTGCATTATATATGATTGAACAGGTAAATGGATAGTTGTTGAGTAAAGATTTTATTTGCGTGCCCGACCAATAGTTAAACCTTAATGAGTTGGATGCGAAATATTATTATATCAACTCTTGTGAATGCCATTGGATGCGGAGTGCTAGTTGTTCTGTGTGAAATAATAAACATCGCCATAGGATAGTAACAATTAATTTTGAACTACACTGCATGGCCTACTTCTGAAGATAGGCATACTTCATCATATACCACATAAGCATTTGGAGCTCGTGTGACGAGGTGGAAGATTTACCATACGAGCGAGAGGCTTGTATGGCGATGACTATATTTTACAGGTTGAACTGATGACTGATATGGACTATTTAAATTGTAACGATAAAATTGCCAGATTAATAAAAACCCCACACGGGTCTGGAGTTGACAATAATCACGTCTCTCTAGTTATTAGATACGGCACGTGGACTATTTATTTCCCACACGGGACGAGGTGACGAGGATTTATCCTCTGGAGCATTTAAAATACACACTCCCTCAGGCTTTGACAGGATGACGAGAATTTATTCTCTGGAGTTATTATCTATACATGCTCCCATGTAAACACCAGAATATATCACTATAAATATGTGTATGCTTATTAGGATTTATTGGGTACCTAATACGGCCCAATAAATTTTTAAACCTCTCCCCGTACAAAGGAGGTTATGGCGAAATTTTTCGAAAATTCCGGGTGTTTGCCAAAAATTTTGAAGAATTTGAAAATTCTCAGAAACTGAAAAGTTGGAGAATGGAAGCCAGATTGAGCGTAGAGTTGATTAATCAAACCACTTTCGACTTTGTTCCTTTTCGGGGACGAAAAGTTTTAAGTGGGGGAGATTGTAATGACCCGGAAAATCTGAACCAATTTAAAAATTTTAAATTGGCTAAAATAATGGATTTTATATATTTAAAATAAATATTTTAAATAATAGCAATGAAAATTGAGTTTGAATAGACAATTGAAAACGAATATAATTAATTCTAATTATAAACAAGGCCTGAAATGGCGCTGCAGTTTCAAAAATTGAATTCAAACTTTGTCGGAAAGTACCGGGTGCAAAACAAAACAAATTTGAGTGAAACCAAAAATATTTAAATCTGTTAGTGAATACCTTTCTAATGATTATGAAAAATCGAAGTTTCACAGCGGAAAGCAAAAGGTATGGCCAAATGAATTTTCAGAAAGGTCGCTATGGAATTTATATAACCCGTGAAATTGGCCATTTTGCATACGAACTCGGAATTCGACGAAACCACTTTTGTTGGATCCGGGATGTGAAGTTATTGCTAGGTTTCAAATTTCATAATTTTTGAAGCTAGTATGTGAGCGTGGCAAAGGAAAACGTGTTTTGGTCAATTATAGTTAAATTGGATTGACCAGAAATTGGCCTTTTTCAAACGGTCTCAGAATTCGACGAAACTAGTTTTGTTGGGACCATATCATCAAAACATAGCCAGATTTATTTTTCTGGAATTTTTCGAATCAGTTTGTGGCCCTGGAAAATTGAAATGTACGTTCAAATCAAATATTAAATGTTTTATATTTTAATTTGAAGGAAAACTGACTGAAACAGTCGAATGGGCCTACGAAACATATCCCATTGTGTTCGGAATGGGGGTAAAACGCTAGGGATGACAGTCGTTGGGTTTAGATTGGTGGTCGTGTCAGAAAACCCCTTTTAAAACCCACGGGCCAATCATATTTTTTATAAAAAAAAACCTTTTTTTCTCTCTCTCCCGCTATACTGCGATATACGGCGGAGGCGCTTCAATTCTTCCCCTCCGATTATCTTCCGATCCACGCACCATTGTCGAACGCCCCAGTTAAACTTTTTGAAGATCCCAGCCTACTCTTCAAATCCACACCAGTCTCACCCCTTCTGGTTTTGTATCCCTCGAGAATCGCCCTCCTGAAGTTCCGTCGTTCAAGCCCCGATTTCCCCCTCGATTTGCGTGCGAGTTCGCCATCAAGGGGTGGCGCAGGAGCGCCGTTCCAAGCCCTTCCAGGTGGTGCCACCCGATCGCCTTCTCGTTTCACGGATTTGTAGAAAATTGCTGACCTAGTTTTGAAGATCCAGTGAGGTAATCGGCTGTGTATATTTTAAATCAGTTTTAACACCTTTAAACCGTTGCAAAGTTTGAAAAATCATATCTTTTTCGTTTCTTGACGAAATTCGATGAAACAGGAAACATCGTGACCATGTGGACGTCTTCTACATTTTAGAAGAGGCCGCATATTTTCTGAGCCTTCTGCTATTTTTGGTGGAGTGGAACCCAATGTGCGATTTCTAATTTATAAACAATATGGAAAACGACGATGCATAAATTATATAGTCGATGTATGAGTTATATAAGCGTTGTACACCTCTTGTATAAGCATTGTATAAGTTGTACGTTCGATGTATAAGTTATATATGCGTTGAAAAAAAAAATTATATATGTGTTGAAATTGAAGTGAAATGCTATATATATATATATATATATATATATATATACACGCCCCTCGTCCACAAACCATGGACGATATTTATTGATTGTGATTGGTGTGAAAATTGATTGATAGCGAATGGTTGATTGAAATTGTTTGTGGTTGATATTGATTGATTGTGGTTGAAAAATACCCGTTAGTGGTCGAGAAATATTTGGTCGAAACCACATAGGATTAGTTTGTGGAAATGAAATAAATATACATGCCGCCTGCGTGCGAACTAGATGCATGATTCCCCATTGTAAAAAACCGCGAGGTTTTAAGGTAGAGCGAGGAGTCGTACTGGGGATGGTCCCGGTTTTAACTACCCTGTCGTTATGCTGCCGAAATTTTGAATAATATTCAAGTGTTTGAATTATTTTCATTTGTTGAAACTATATTGTTGAATAGAAAGCCTTCATGTGTTGAGTCTATATTCATTCGTTGGATGGAAATTCATGTGTTGAATGGTATTCGTGTTTTAAATATAAATTGTTTTATAATAAAAATCACATTTTTATCATCTTTATGAACTATATAAAATAACCTTGTTTTGAAAGAAATTGTTTTATAATAAAAATCCTATTTTTATGACCTATATAAACTATATAAAATAATAGTGTTTTGAAATGAATTGTTTTAAAATAAAAATCACATTTTTATTATATACATGAATTGTTAAATACAGTGAAGTGTTGAAATAGAAGACAGTTAGATAAAAATATCATTTTTATCAAATGTATGAAAAGAATATAGTTTTGAAATCGAAGAATCGATATATATATATATATAAATAGAATTAAAATATATCGAATAACGACGCTGCAGTTCGTATTTTGAAACTGTGATTTCAAACGATTATACCGAGAGATCCGACCATCGGATTTTCCCGAAACCGCAACCATTGGGTTCGCTTTGGAAAAATCTTTCCAATGACACCAACTTTGTAAAAATCCAACGGTTGGATTGTCTGGAATGTTTAATTCAAATCAGAAGAAAAACAGCGCCAGAATCGATTATATATATATATAATTATATTTAATCGAATAACGACGCTGCAGTTCGTATTTTAAAATCGAAACTTCAAACGATTATACCGGGAGATCCGACCGTCGGATTTTCCCGAAACTGGAACCGTTGGATTCGTTTTGAAAAGATCTTTCTAATGATGTAAATTTTGTGAAGATCCAACGGTTATATTTTCAGATATGTGTAAATCAAATCTGAAGAAAAAGAGCGCCACGGCCGCGTTATGGCCCGAAGCGCCGTTTTGAATAAATTGGCTATTTTAAAATAAATAAAAATAGCGATAAATCGTTATAAATTATTATAAACGATATGGATGTGAAATTTAGAAATTAACTGAAGGTTGGCTAAGCCGAATGGTTCCTTGGGTGTTGATATGATGTTGGTTTCGGCCTTCGGGGTTAATATTGGGAAACCGTTCTCTTACTGATTGACGGTTAGTGACTAATGAATTGAAATGGTGCATATGTATATTAGTGTTGCAATTGTTTATTATATACGCGAGTTGCTCAGAAAGACCGGGTTTATCCCATTTTGAATAACTGAATCGACGATACGAAGTCAAAGATGAAGACTGGGGTTGAAGACCGATCTTCACCTCGTTTGGATGGTAACTGAGGTCCTGATTGGGAGGCATCCCGAAATATGGATAATGAGTGGTGATCGTCCTGACGTACGTGGGAATCGATGAATATGCGAGGTATTTAGTGCCTCCGGTTTCGTTCAGACCCAGAACGGACTTGTAAATGGACTGTGTGTCTGACATTGGATTTTATTCTATGTTGATTGATCTCTATTGAATATACATTTGTTTGGCGGCGGGGAATTTATTCTTTTGCTTAACGCCCTTCTCTGAAACGCACGAGCTCAGAGGTTGTATATCGATGGACATCCATCGATGGCATGAATTGCTAGTGTGGCATGCCTAAGTGGAAAATGATCAAGGCTTCTGTTGAAAAGCAAAGTCTTGTGGTGATGATCAAAGCACCCCTGTGTGGCGAAGCTTTGTGTATAACGTGAATTCGCAAGCCTCACACCCCGGTATGGACTAGAAACGGGAGAAGGACATCAGGGAGGGCCTGCGTCTCTTTCTAGCTAAGAGTTGTGTTGGTGTTTTTACACGGCCTGACATTTTACTTATGTGGATGATGGATAGCGAGGCGCCTCGGATATATCGGTCAATCCGGGACCGATGGAGTCATTCGTTGGCTCATTTATGCCCCATAGGGAGGGGAGATGTAGTGTTCAGGCATAATAATCCACATCGGTGGACCGGCCCTGAAGATCCAAGGGGCAGTTGCGGCTGTTCCTGAGACATGGGCTAGATTGTCTCGAAGTCGGTAGGGACTATCTTTTGCTTTGGTTCATGACGGAAATCCAATTTCCAAATACGTGACTGTGCGGCTTTGATTGTATACCTATATTTGGCGACATAGTGGCATGGGACGCTCATGTCGTCTATGATTGATAGTTATGATTCGAAATTGTTTTTGAAACATATAAACACTGGTAGTAATATCAAATGCTTTTGTTTTATTCGTGTCAAGCATATTTTGGCCATTATAAAGTAAAATTCTATCCTCCGGTTTGCGTTGCATTGTGTGATGGGAACTGAGTCTTATAATGGCTTCATTTTTTATAAAAACATTGCGATGTTTAAAAGAATGATTTGTTTTAAAGGCACTGGCGATCCGATGGAGTAAACCCGTTCCACGAAAGTGGCGTGGTCCTGTGATTAGCCATATTATTAATGTGTTGAGTAGATTTCTCATACCAGTCCCATGACTGACTCGTAGTTTGTTTCACTTTCAAACTCTGGTGCCCCTTTTTCTACATGGGCAGCCTTGTATTCAGGTTTAGCTGGTTCTTTCGGGATAGCTTGAGCTGAAGATGGATTCTATTATTTATCTGTTTTTATGCTGTTCAGCTCCTATTGTACATTATGTTTATTTCCGCTGTAGACATTTATGTATAGCTGAACTGTATTTGTACTAAGTATGACCCTGTATACTGTGTAACTCTGCTGATTACGTTTATCCAGTATATTCTATTGTTCATTGTCTGGTGTATTTATTTAATTCTGTTATGCTATTATCTGTTTCTGTGTTATATTCCAAAGATAACCCTTGTCTCCGTCTGTACGGGATTTGGGGTCGTCTCATTTATACTCGCATATAAATTCTAATATATGCATTTACGATAAAAGTGATATTTTATACTCATACTCGCATATAAATTCTAATATATGCATTTACGATAAAAGTGATATTTTATACTTGCATATAAATTCTAATATATGCATTTACGATAAAAGTGATATTTTATACTCGCATATAAATTCTAATATATGCATTTACGATAAAAGTGATATTTTATACTTGCATATAAATTCTAATATATGCATTTACGATAAAAGTGATATTTTATACTCACATATAAATTCTAATATATGCATTTACCATAAAAGTGGTATTTTATACGTGCATATAAATTCTAATATATGCATATACAATAAAAGTGATTATTTTTTTGAGAAACAAAAATGTGTGGTCTTCTAAGAAGAAGAGAGCACACATATATATCATAAAGTCAAAAAAATACAGAGTCCTAATACAACTCCCTAGGAGTAAAACGACCAACAACACTCAAAATATCCACTCAACTCTAGAAAGTATTGGATAGTAGATAGATGAGCTCCGGATAAACCACCACTCATTTACTCCTATACCGAATTCCGGCAAAGCCACCACCCGATATAGAAGTATATCTACTCCAATACTATAAACAAAACCTCCCAGGAAGAATAATAAGAAGTACAACCCACAATAACTCTCAAAGTACAGTCACAATAAGAGCTCCACCAAAAAAGCCAAGCATCAAAACCATATAGTTATCCATATATTTCTCCAATATGCTCTTCCATCTAAAAAACCTAAATAATAACTTGAACACCCTCCATTAGTAACCATCACATATATGTATGAATGTATATAGCTATATATAATTATAAATATATATATATCTAAATATATATATATATATATGTATATATATATAAACCATTATATATCCATACATATACGTGACATAAGAAGAAATAAATGCTGAAAGGAAATAAATTATGAATAACCCTGAATTTGAAGCAATCCATGCAATTCTTCGATATTCCTTCCACCTGAAAACCTGAATAATAACTACAGCACCCCTCGTTAGTTACCATCATATATATATATATATGTAAGGATATATTTTGTATATATAAATGTATAGAAATATATTTATATATACCATTGTGTGTCCATACATATATATGATAAAAAGAAAATAAACTAACATTTCCAAAATTAAAATTAAATTTCTATGCACTAATACGAAACCTATTGTTTCCAAAATATCTACTGATACTCTTAAATAACTCCAAATTAAACCTAACTTTTTGCAACAAGTTTCCAGCACTCAAGTCTCTAAAATACTTATAATATTGGGTGGTCATCCATTCCAAACAGAAATAAACTATCTTAATGATTAAATTATCAGAGGACACTGAAATAAAATGAAAAAATCTCTGATTCCTTTCCAACCAAATGAACCAACTAATGATAATAATTTACGAATCCATTACATATCTCTGTTTTGATTTATACGTAAGTCTAAGGTGGTTCCAATATTTCTCACAGTTATTAAATATATTCACACTAGACATAACAAAAATCCTTAGTACCATAGTTAAAATATAATTGGAAAAATTACAAGAAAAGAATATATGATCAACATCTTCCTCTGAATGACTACAAAAACAACATTTAACATCAAACACAACATTCTTGTTCTTTAAAAGCTCCACTGTGTTAAGCTTCTTATGGATAATCAACAACATAAGAAACTTAGCTTTAGGAGGAGAATTTGATTTCCATATAAACTTAAAAGGAAGCAATGACATACCAGGGAAATTAATAAGTTTGTACATTGAATTGACTGAGTAGACTAAACTCTTATCCAATCCCCAATTAGTGGTATCCCTATACTCATCCAGATGGTATAAGGTTAATTTTGCTTTCAATAGGGCCAATTGTCTTAGCAAATCTCCATCTAAAATATTGGCAAATGAAAACTCCCATAGGGGATCTAAATTCCTTCTATAGACATCCGCAATTAATGAATTCTTGAAGTCACAAACATTAAAAAGTTCAGCAAATTCTATTTTAAGAGGAATACAGGAAATCCAAGCATCATGCCAAAAAAAGGTAGTATTACCAGAATGAACTGTCATCTTGCATCCTAACTTGAAAAAGTCAAAACAGTTTAATACTTCCTTCCAGAAATGAGATAATCTATTAGACCTACTAACACCCGATCCCCCAAGGAACTCCCCCCTGGAGTAATAAGATTTAAAAACTAAATTCTTCCAAGTAGCCACTGTATTAGAACTTCTAAATTTCCATAACCATTTAGTTAGTAAAGAAGAATTAAAGTTAACAAGGTTAATAATCCCTAAACCCCCGTCTCTCTTAGACTTACAACACAATTCCCAATTAACTAAGCACTTATAACTACTACAATTGAGGTCACCATTCCAAATAAAATTCCTTCTAATTCTGTCGATTTTCTTAATAACCCACTTAGGAAAACGATGAACCGTCATCCAATAAGTGGGAATGGCTGATAAAACCGAATTAACTAACACTAATCTCCCCGCTCTAGAAAGAAATCTATTGTTCCAGCTTGATAATCTGTTAGTGATTTTATCAATAATAATTATCCAGTCATCCTTTTTAAGCTTGGAAGGTCTGATTTTAAACCCTAAATAGTCAAACGGAAATTTCATAATAGGACAATTTAAGGTGTTAACTACTAAGGACTCAACATTACAACTATCGTTAAGGATCATGACAGCACTCTTATCGAAATTAATTCGAAGTCCAGACAACATCTCAAAGCAATATAATATAAACTTAAGAGTAATAACATGCTTTGGTAAATGAGACGAAAATAATAGAGTATCATCTGCAAATTGAAGAATGGATAATTCATTGTGAAACTCCTCATTCCCCACTCTACCTGTGACACCTAAATTCCCAGCCCTCTTAATAATTCTTGAGAAAACATCTACCGCTAGATTAAATAAAAAAGGCGAGAGAGGATCGCCTTGTCTGAGACCTCTCTTAGACTGAATCTTTTTACCAATTACTCCATTAACCACTATACTGGAACAACCCGACTTAAGTAGTAACATAATCCAGTTTGTCCATCGAACACTAAAACCCCTAGCGAGACAAAGCTCACAGATAAAATCCCAATCGACAGAGTCAAATGTCTTTTCAAAGTCTAACTTCAAAATGGCGCATGTAAAATTATTTTTAACACAGACATTTATATACTCCTGTACTGCCGCTACCCCGTCCACTATATTTCTACCCTTAATAAACGTTGTTTGTGAAGCGTCTATTAGGTCATTCATCTTAGTACTTAGTCTATTGGCAAGAACTTTTGATATGATCTTTACCGATACATTAATTAATGAGATAGGTCTGAAATCCTTGAGTGAATTCGCTCCAACTCTCTTATGTATGAGAATGACATTAGCAAAATTAAAATTCCCTAACCTCAGATTACCACTATAAAAATCATTAAAAAGATTAGTAATGTCAATCTTTAGAATCTCCCAAAATTGTTTATAAAAAAGAATTGAAAAACCGTCAGGTCCTGGTGCTTTGTCACTAGGCATATCGCAAATTGCCTTCCATATCTCGTTCTCAGTGAAAAGACTATCTAAGCCAGTCAAATCAATCCTAGAGGTAAACAGATAAATATCATTCCATCTAACATTAATCCTTCTTTTTGTCCTAGTACCTAAGATCTGCTTGTAATACCTAGTAAAAGCGTCATTTAGGTCCTTCTGGACGGATACCTCTACATCATTAATAAAAATGGAATAAATCAAATTATCATGCCTCCTTTTATTGGCTATACTATGAAAGAATTTCGTGTTATTATCACCTTCTTTTATCCATTGAATTCTAGATCTTTGTCTCCACATGACCTCTTCTTTCTCCATAATCAACTTAAGATCATACCTTAAATTACTAAGTCTATCCCTCTCATTCATATTAAGTATTCTAGTTTCACTAACTTTATCTATATCTAACATTTCACATAAAATCTTATCTTTTTTAATTCTGACATTACCAAATACAAACTTGTTCCATCGTTTAAGAAAAAATCTTAGCTTTCCTAGTTTTGAAACAAAAATCTTAGCTGAGTTATCTTTATACAAATTATTGAAATAAAATAAGGAATTCCATTTAACGGAGATCAAATTACTAAAACTACTGTCCAGTAACCACATCTTCTCGAATTTAAAATTTCTACTTATAATTAAATTCGAATCACATGATAAAATGATTGGACAATGATCTGACAATAAAAATGGTAAACCTTTAACTCTACATATGGAAAATCTATCCTCCACCTCAGTATTAATGAAGAATCTGTCTAATAGAGCAAAAGAAGGACTATCTCTAACATTGGACCAGGTGAACATTCTATTATAAATCGGAATCTCTATCAGATTATTTCCTAATATAAATTCGTTAAATTCCTCCATGTCTGAGAAATCTCCTTCTCTAGGTGCTCTCCCCCCTAAAAATCTGGTGACATTGAAATCTCCCCTAACAACCCATTGATTGAAAGAGAGATTACTAAAGTCAGTACATTCTATCCACAACCGTCTTCTGTCTATTTTTGTGTGTGGCCCATATACATTTGAAATGCCCAAAAGGGAATTATCAACTGTCGAGGCTAATATAATATGCAATGAATGCATCATAGGTAGCTCCTGTACGAGTCTGAATTGATTATCTTTCCAACCGATCATAAGTCCACCGGCATACCTATTACCGGTAGACAAGACCAGATGCGAAAGGAAGACCCTCCTAACCTTCTAAAAAAACTAGGATCAGGATCATCTATCTTAGTTTCTTGAAGTATAACAATATCAAGGTGAAAATATTTAAAAAAATTCCTAACTTTATCACATTTTTTGGGTTCATTTAGACCTCTAATGTTCCAACTAGCGATCCTCATCGACCTATAGATGAAGCTCTCTCTAGTTCTCTACTCCTAATAAAATCAGCATCTAAGTCTAAGTCAGAAAAAACGAAAGTTGTATCACTGGCAAGCTGAAATAACTGATCAGTGGAAAGACTACCTAAAGCATACGGAGAATAATCACTACCGAAAACAGGAACAATACCTGTGCCCGAGTTCGCATTGCTACTACTAGCAACCAAATCCTGAGACCTACCGTGAGATGATGCAGATCTATGTCTCAACCTTGCACTGCGTCTAACCACTCCAGAACCACACTCTGCTCTCCTCCTCCTTCCTCTCCTAGCCGGAGATAAAAAATCACCAACAATAGGTGACCCCCCACTACGTTCGATTTCGCCAACCAATATCGAACCACTGGGTTGATCAACTGCCCCTGACCCCACACTCGGTAAAACACACACCATCTGAGATACACCAAAATTCGGGCACCATGACAAAGAGATAACTCTCGCAACAGGCTCCTCCAACCATATCATACAACCTGACAAAGCTAAACCCACCTTCCCACCATGCAATCTAAAACCATCCCATATTTTAATCCTTCTCCATTCTTTCCAGCTTTCATCATCCGACATCATAAACCCACTACGCTCCACCTCATCAACCTGTCGATCAATGAGTTCCACTGATGCACACCTATCACAGATATTATGAACAACACCACCAGCGCCATCTTTCAAATGACCTACCACGCCTATCCTTTCCCTGACAGCAAAGAGATTGTTCAAATCCACTTCATGTCCCAAAAGTGACATCCTTTGCCTTGCAAATTTTACTTTTCCAACTTTGATACCCTTTTTATACTTTGATGAAAATGTAGACATACCCCTTAAAAGATCATCTGAGACATCCATATCATTAACAAAGTTCAACAGCACCTCAAACCCGTTCTTCATCTCCTTCTCTCCATTAATCTGAGCACACCCATCTCTATCCAACAATTCAAAAGCATTCGAAAGCTCCACCTCCTAGGCCACTATCCATCTCGTGTTTTCCTCGGCCCCTGTCACATTTCCCTATGCGTTTTCAACAGTAACATGCACCCCACCAGACCCATCCTCATTTAAGATATCAGTATCACTGACAGCAAAATAATCCCCACCTGACACATTCTCAGTTTCTCTATCGAAGACGCTGACAGTAACATCTTCTCCCATGTCCTCTTCGACCCCACCTGTCCTTGCTTCTCCATCCAGCATGTTAGTACCATCTTTAATCCCATTATTTCCATCGTTAACACCATCATGAATGTTTACATCATCAACGAGCCCCATATGCAACACACACGGGTCCAATAACATCGGATCATTCAACACTGACCAATAAACACCATCATCATCCATCCCATCTTCATCAATACAAAAACCTCCAACATCAGATAAGACAACAAAGAATCCCAAATCCTCCCCTGATTTACTTACCAAACCAGTTTTACTCTTCTTAGCACTTACAGACTTGAAAAGCAAATCCTCTTCCTTATACTCGCAGTTAATAATAGTATTCACATTATCGAAATGCGCAAGTAGCTTGTCCAACAACCTAAACACCCTCCTCTTGTTCCTTGCCATCGAGTCAGTGTAAATTCTCCTCAACTAGACTAGGTTCAAACTAAAAGCAATGGCGCACTCCTTCCTTGTCATCGGTGGAGGAGCAGGCGGGAAAATATTCACAACATCCTCACTTTTACTCCACAAAATTCCATCTATCATACCTTCCAGGTTCCACCCCATCAACAATAACAAATAGGCCCCGTTATTCTCATTGAAAGTAAAATCAATGGTGTACAAATCCAGTAACTCAGACATTTTCAGACATATCATTATACAGTTGAAGTGCAACAGCTCCACCACCGATTTTCCAGAAAACCTTATCGGGCAATTTTCCTGACGATGCCCCAAACCTCTACAATTGAAGCATCGTAATCCATTTGTACATTCCTTTGCAATATGCAAGGAGTCACCACATCGAAAACAAAAACAATCGCCCACTTTTTTGTTAAAACTAGAATTTTTAGACGAAAACCAGTTGGGCATGAAAGAAGAAGGAGTTCTTACAACATCAGCAAAGGATCGATTATCAGAGTTTGATGTAAGATTAAAACTCACCTCTTTATTAGAGTGTTCACTCTGTCTGAAAGTCAAGTTCAGTCTCCCTATTTTCAAATTAGTCATCTTTTTAATCCGCTCCGGGCCTGAATCTTTTAGTATACCAGAAATTCCTTGATAGATACCTCTTGATTCACCACCAAAAATGAGTACATCTCCTGAATCCAGAGTGATCTTAACCATACCATTGGATCTTTCATCCCTATATACAAATTCTGCCGAGTCTCCTATAGAAAATGACACTACAGGCAGACCAAGCAAGATGCTTTCCAAGCTCTCATCTTTGTCTTGGTGTATACCCATTCTCCCCTCTAGATCATAGTAATTTACAATGCATACGTCAGGGGACATGGATGGTAACACATCATCTTTACCCCCAATTTCCTTTTGCGCGAGTGACATAGCATCTTTAACCAATTTCTCGAACTCCAATGGGATAATTGGAGGAGAAGCACCATCAAAATTCCGCCTGTCCTCATATGACCTTGATTGAGGATTCCAATGTCTACCTAAGCACATCATCAGAAGATTAAGCATCACACCATTATCGTAGCCTGGACGATAGAAGCCCCCTTCCCCCATTCCTAACTCCTGACATTTCTTCGCTATTAGGATCTGATCTTCCACGTTTATGAAGTTCTTTAATAAAATTAGCCCTGGACCCAGAACATAATAATGCGCAACATCAATCTTAGTCTTAACCCGCCAAGAATTTGTTGAGATCGAGCAATTTCCACTTTTATGACCTAATTGATCACATTTATAACATCTGATTTGGAATTTACAGTTTCTCGCCAGATGATCATACTCACCGCAACGAAAACAACGCTTCTTATATCGGATAGAAACCAGATCCGGACGCGAGGTAAATCTCACATTTCTCCCCTTCACATACGATTTGCCCAGGAAAGAATTTGAACGAGATCCATTCACCGAAGAAGAGGATAACGTTTCCGCCATTTTTCCGATTTCTTGAGATAATCACTAACATGTAAGATTGTTGTCTATCATATACAATAAAAGTGATATTTAATACTTTTGATGACAATTCTAATTTATTTTTGCTCAATCCTTTTTATTTGACAACATGTATATTTTTGTTTCATCCCTTTTAAATGAACAAAAATGTACATTTTGGTTTAATTCCTTTTAATGACCTAAAATGTATATTTTGTTTAAATCCCTATTGAAATGAAAAAATTGAATACATTTGTCTTAATCTTCTTAAAATGACAAAAATGAATATTTTTGTTTCCTTCTTTTTAGTTGACAAAAATGAATATTTTTGTCTTATTCTTTTTAAATAACAAAAATGAATATTTTTCCTGGTTTTCAAATCTTACATTAAAAAGTAAATTTTTGATGTAAACATGTTTTAATTCATAAACATGAATCTTCCCTATATTTTATAACATTACAAAAAATGTTATCCTTTTTATGCAATCATGTTTTTAATCCTAAAACATGAACCTTTTCTATTTTTATAACATTACATAAAAATGTTAACTTTTTATTTTAATCATGTTTTAATTCTTTTATTACATTATAGGAAAGTATAATCTTTTATTTCTTTAATTATATTCTAGAAAAAATGTAATATTTTGTAATCTCTTATTACATTATACAAAAAATATAAACTTTTCTTTTATTCTTTCATAAAAGAAATGTAAATTTTAATGTGTTATTGCATTAAAAACATGGTTCTTAATGTAAACATGTTTTCATTCTTAAAACATGAACATTTTTATAAATGCATTCATTACATTAAAAATTTGGTTTTTAGTGTAAACGTATTTTTATTCTTAAAATATGAACAATTTTCATACATTCTAAATTTACTTTAAAAATGGAATTTTTAATGTTAAACATGTTTTTGTTTTAAAACATCAACAAATTTCTCATATTCTATATTACATTAAAAATGAAAGTTTTTAATGAAATCATGTTTTTAATGTTAAATAATTCTAACTGTTCATATTAACATAAAAAGAATATTTTTATGTTACATCATTTCTAAGATTTCATATTAACATAAAAAGAATATTTTTATGTTAAATCAATTCTAAAATTTCAACAAAAACAAATAAAAGAATAACTTTGTTTTTGTTGACAATCCTATTTCAACAAAAACATATAAAAGTGATATATTGGTTTTGTCGACAACTCTAATTCAACAAAACGCATAAAAGTGATATATTTGTTTTGTCGACCATGCAAACACAACAAAACATTTAAAAGTGATATATTTGTTTTGTCGACCATTCTAACACAACAAAACATATGAAAGTGATATATTGGTTTTGTTGATCATTCTAACACAACAAAACATATAAAAGTGATATATTTTCCTATGTTAACATTTTTCTATGTATTCTAATATCATATAAAAGAATATTTTATATGTTAACCTATTTCTTTGTTTTCTAACATCATATAAGAGAATATTTTATACGTCAACCTTTTACAATGTTAACTTAGCAAAATAAAATGGTTATTTTCATTTGTTAACAAATTTTTAATTAACAAAAATGATATTTTGTTTTCAACTATTTTATTTCAATTAACACGATATTTTTGTTTTATCTATTTTATTTCAATCAAAAATGATTTTTGTTTTATCTAAACTATTGTAACAAAAATGAGTAATTTGTCCAATTACTATATTTTGACAAAAATGATAATTCTATTTCAAATTTGTCAAAGATGACAATTATAATTCAACTATTCAAATTTGTCAAGAATGACAATTATAATTTTTTTTAAATTTAACACAAATGACAATAACATTTTGTCACTTTCAATTTAACACAAATGATAATCATATTTTGTCACTTTCAATTTAACACAAATGATAATCATATTTTGTCACTTTCAATTTAACACAAATGACAATTATATTTTGTCACTTTTGATTTAACACAGATGACAATCATATTTTGTCACTTTTGATTTAACACAAATGATTCCATCAAATCAATAGAGAAATAAACAGCATCAACAATTTAAATCAAATCACGTACATGCAAGAATCTCTAAAGCACGATAATAATTAATTTATTTTTAATTATTTAAATAAGAAATCTCACCTATGGTTTTAATTCTAATCAGTTCGAATCTGAAAATTTTCCAAAATCCGATCTGCTCTATTTCAGATCTTGTTTGTTTCATGTTGCAGTGTTCTTCAATACGATTGCAACACATTTCGTTTCGATGAATTCTGATAAGATTTGAAATAGTTATAGTCATTTAAACTTTTGATTACATAAATAATTAATTAATTTATAAATAACACTGATTACGTTATTAAGGATTTGTTCCCTCTTCTTCCTACCGCTTTACTGTATAACCGAACCCATCGTTCCACTCCTCAGTCTGCCAATACCCGCCACCACACGCCTCCTGGACACGATCCGACACCCTCACGGTCACCGTCTTCGCCACACCTCTCGGCGCCCCACACCCCGATGAACTCGCCGCCCCCTTCTAAGCGGAAACAACCTTCGAACGGTAGAATTTTGAGGCACAAATTCGTGAAGATTACTAGATGAAGTCTGATCTAGTCCGTATGAAATGGAAGAGCTAGAGGAGCTCCTCAATCCTTGTTTTATTTTCATGAATTGATCTGCCATTATTTGAGAGAAAAAGAAGGAATCAATCAGAGCAATTTTGACCGTAAAGTTATAGGGTGGCGGTTGTTCTAATGAATTAGGGTTTGGGGTTTCTTAATTCTATATTTATAATATTTTATATCATTTAATTCTTTAATTAACAAGAAAGCCTGTTAACTCTTACCAACTCCAATTCCAGCCCAACGAGAGTTGTCCCTAGGCAAATACCCACGTTCCGGACGCAATGGGCTAGGTCTCATCAGCCCAAACGAATGTCTTTGGCCTGTTTTATTTAATTTTATATTTAAATCATTTGTTCAATTAATTCATTCTTACATTTAAATTCACCGGGGCCACATACTGACTATAAAAATTCCAGAAAAATTATTTCTAGTTATGTTTTGACGATACGATCCTAACAAAACTAATTTCATCGAATTCCGAGACCGTTTGAAAAATGGCCTTTTCCCGATCGATTAAATTTGACCAAAACTGACAAAAATATTTTCTTTTGCCACGCTTACATATTAATTCGAAAAATTATGAAAATTGTAACCTAACAATAATTTGACATTCCGGTTCCAACAAAAGTGGTTTCGTCGAAAACGGAGGTCGTTTGAAAAATGACTATTTTTAATATTAATGTATATATATATAAATTCTATAGCAACTATTCTGAATTTTAAACTGGGCATAACTTTTGATTCCCGATATGAAATTTCAATTTTTTGGATTCATTAGAAAGATATTTTTTGTAGATTGTAATATTTTTTGTTTTACTGAAGACTGATTTATTTTGAATCCTGTACAGTCAGTCAAAGTTCAAATTCAAATTTTCAAACAACCGCGCTATTTCTAACTCCTTTTCTAATTAAATTAAATTTATTTGTTTTAACTTCGATTAAAATAAATTTTTAGTCTTTATTATTTAAAATAAATCATTTTAAATATTAAAAAATCCAATAAAATTTTAAATTGGTCCCAAAATCCGGGTTGTTACAGTAAGGCTTTTTATTTAAAACAACTCTTTGTACTCAAAAACTCTATTTTTATTCTCTTAGTTTTCTCAAAACAAATTTTTTTACTGAAACAACTCTTAATTTGTTTTTAATAATATTAAACCACCAAATTTATAATGGTTCTTCTCATTATTTGGCTGCAAATTAAATATAGTATCAATATTACCTCGTCATCTTCTCTACTATTCTTTTCTTATGTAGTGGTTTAACACTATTTTCACATGAACATTTTACACTACTCTTTACCAAAATTATTTTTATTACTTAAAATATAGTGCCCGATCCTCTCGTATAAATGTTTAAGAAATTCCTATCGATGACGTTGATCAAACATATTGATCAGAACCCTCAAAATACCCAACGGAAAATTCAACACAAAAGATAATCACAGATTTTTGTTTACACCGGTTTTATTTATTATTTCATTATCACAAATACTCTTACTATATTTTAAATAAATACAACCCAACACTAAGTCTCATTAATTAGTCTTCCGTTTTAATTCCATCCTTTTAGTCCCACTTGCAAATTTCTTAGACTTAGCACAACCGAAAGAATTCACTAGTTCCGTTGCGCAACTCTAGTTATTGCAAGTTGGTACTCTTCTATCCTAATATGAATTTCACTTTTATAATCATTTATTCAATTTATTTTCCCATCCCATTTTATTTTATTTAACTCAACCATCAACTATACTCAAGAGGATAGGATTTAATTTTCATTAATTTTCTAAACCTAAGATTTTACACGCTGAAATGATCTAAGATGAAGGCGATTTTTCCAAATATATACTATAGACAATCAGATTCAATCCATGGAATATTACATAATGGAATTGTTAGACCAAAAATTGGTTCTAACACCCAAAATAGTTATGATTTCAATGAAATAGAATCAAAAAGCAGTAAAGAACACACGATTTATAGTGGTACGGCGTTAAGGAGCCTACGTCCACTTTGTTTCCTTTTATTAGATGATTTGAATACAAAGACAAAAATAATTCTCACTCAACTTCACAATTACAATGCATAAACTCACTCAAATCTCTCAAATATAGACTTTAAGAGATGGTTTTGATCTGAGTATGATTGTAGAATTCGGTTATGGAGGAAGTAAGAACTGAGAATTTTCCAAAAGATCCCTTCAAATGCCTCTAGATGGTGTATTTATAGGTGAAAAATCTCTTCGAAGTGGCTCCGGTTCGGAACTGCATGGCATCCATCCCTTGAGAGTCGGGTTCGGAGGCTCCAAGATGGCTACAGTGCAAGGATTTAGTAGAAGATCATGGGAGAAATGGTCAGGTCATGTCCGAGTCTTCAGGAGATATGCACAGGAACGGTTACAGATTCATATGAAGTGGTTCGGATCGGGTCCTCCGATCCGATCCGGTGGGGCAGCTTATTGTTTAATATGCTGATGCATCTCTCCGATACGATTCGATGAGGTTACTTGATATCCTTTGATAATGCTGACGTATTACCGATCCGATCCAATGTGATTTCTGCGTCTTTGATCTCCACTCACCTCCTGCGCTACTTTCCTCCGATCTGAACCGATTGATGACTTTTTCGTTGTTTGCTCTTTGTGTAGCCTAGTTCACAAAGTAGGCTAACATTTTGCCCCCTCGAAGTACCCTCTTATCTGAGATAAAGTGTACTTCGAAGCAGTTTACGATACATCCTTTGAATTAGAACCGTTGAATGATCACTTCCATCTAATTGTAGTGTCACTTCATGAAGTCATGGCTTTTGCTGCTTATATATATATATCCATAATTCATATGAATTACTTCCTTCATTTTCAAACAACTTTGAGAGCTTTTATTTAACGTCCAGTGATTCTTCCAGGTAAGCTCTTTCTTTACTTTTCCTTAAATTCACCCTGCGTGTCAAATTAGTGTATATAGTCTCTTTCGGTTCAGATTCCGATCCGAATGGATTTCCTCCAGTGGCACACCCGAGCAGATACATCGAACCAACTTCCCCCTGGATTAACAGGCCATAGGGCCTTGCTGGGCTTGACCTCCGGTCCGAACGGGTTGAGGGAAACTAGGAATACGAGTGGTCACTACGGTTTCATATAAGTACCCCCCGCCTCCTTCTTCCTCTTCCTTTCTTATTATCCTCTTCCAATGAAATTTACATCAAAACCCTAGAATTTTAAAAACTCTGAAACTCTTCTCGTTTTAATCCCCGAATTCAACACATAGGTAGTTTTACAATCTTGAATCTCATCTTTATAATTGCTTTTAGCTTAGACTCGCGGTTTCCTTGAACGATTCCAGCGATGTATTCGATAGATTTCGTTGCCATGACCTCCTCCACTCCGTCATCGCCGTTAATGGCGTTAAATTTCTCTTGAGGCGATGGTGGAGGGGGTTAAGATCCTTCATTGAGCGTTCGAATGCATCAGTACTCGATTTCAGTTGGAACTTTCAACATAGGAACGATCTTGACCCCACAGAGGAGGGAAAAAGGGAGAGGAGAAGTGCAGGGGATCGATTCGGGTGACAAGGCAGAGACGAGGAAAAAGAGAGAGAAGGAGTGCAGGGGATCAGTTCGGATGACAAGACAGAGATGAAAATGGGGCTCAACTGACCGGATCGGGTCGGACTTGCAAGCCAAGAGAAGAATAGGATTTACTTGACCAGACCGGATCAGAATGTGAAACAAAGAAGGGGAGAAGCATGGCCGTTCAAGTCGATCCGGACCGTCCGAGTATTCACTTCCGAACCGATCCAATTTTGGCCACTGGGCATCAACTCTTGTCCCAGGTTAGCACAAGGCCTTCTCCCCGATCCTACCCTAGTGTGTGTATCCGAACCGAACCGAAAAACAATCCAAGATTGCACATAAGACCTTGCTTAGTTGGTTAAACCAATTCTCAATATAATCTTCAACTTAATGGACAGTTAGGATAGTGCCTTGCGAACATAAACAAATATCAAGAACCGTTCTAAACATTACTGCTTACTTGGACCTTTACATTATGTTTTCATGTATTTACCTTGCATCTTTGTCACACGTACCACACACTTTAGTTCACATACACGCATGGGGGACATGGGCAACTTTACTCTAATCCTTGCCATTATTTCTTCAATAGTCTAGTGATCATAGCCAAGAGACGTTCTTCTAGATTAGCAAAGAAGACGGAAATTGCAGAAACTTCTGATAAATATACTCTCGATGACATATCTTCTTCTTCAGACCCTGAATGGGACAACGAGGGCTCAGATTATGAAGTAGGAGCGCATAACAGCGAAACGCCTTCTGACATCGAAGTTTCTCTGGACTATGAAGAGGAAGGAGGAATTGGAGATAATCGAGCTCCTGACGAATTTGAGTCTGCCATCATATTGGAATCACCTCAAGATTCTGTTGAATCGACGATTGACAACGATAGACTTGTTCGAATATGCTTAAAGCACGGGATACTGAAAAGGGATACCGTGGTGCCAACGAAAACTGACCGTCCTTACAATCCCTCAGAAGGATTTATGGCAGTTACTCGCTTGATGTGTATGGTTGGGGCTATTCCACCGTTTCCGTCTTTTGTTGTCGACTTCCTAAGACAGCTGCGGATTTCCCCCATGCAGTTACACCCCAACTCCTATGCTTACTTATGTACTTTATATATAGCATATAGAGAGATTTTAGGTACAGAGCTCACTTTCGACGAAGTTCACTTTTTTTATAATTTCAAGCATCGGACTCGAGAAACTCCTTCCTTTCTTACTTCGAATGAGTCCCAAAAAGGAAAATTATTTCAGCGCCATTCAGCAGCAAGGCTGGCGATTCTAAGCTAGAATGGTTTTATATAAGGCTACAGCCGGGATGTGCCAGGAGATGGACAAAATCAAGTAAAGCATTGGTTTCCTAGTTCTCAACTTTAAATGTTCAAACCAGCACATTAATCCATTTTCTTCTTGTTTGCAGTTGATAATCCAAAATAAATATCGGGTCAAGTGTACTTTGATCGGATGCACTGGCTCCTCAATGGCGACAAAAAATTTCCAACCATCGATGAAGTCCTTAAGGATGAATATCTTCATCTTCACGGATTGCTGTCCATTACCCATAGCATAGGTCACGGGTCGGGTCCATATGCATACAACCCCCCAGTGGACGTAATTCCGGAAACGGGCGAGAGCTCGAAAACCTCCACAGTGCCAATTCGAACTTCACCTTCTCCATCTTCAACTAAGGGCGACGAGCTGGCCAACATGGCCGAAAAGCACCAAAAAGGGTACATCGTCCCTGAGGATGCTATCTCTCTTGAAAAGTCAACGTCTTCCAAAGAACTGCCAATGGATACTTCCCAAGGAGATGCCCCTAGTACCGATGATCCTACATTTCAGGGTTTAGGAGATCTACTCTTACCTGAAACTATCTACACTTCAGAGGATTTTGGTACAAATCCTTTAGTTTTCACTTCTTCAGAAGAGACCACTCCCGCTAAGGCCAAAAAGCCCACTCGCACTAGTCTGGCTTCGGACTCGGGTTTGTCGGGGGGGGGGGGGGGGGGGACAACACTTAGGATGCACTTAACACAATAGCACCACATTTCGCAGCACTTACTTCTCATGAGAATACTGATTCTGAATTCCATTTTCATTGTTGCGCAGGTACAATGTCTCGCCCTCATTATAACATCAGGAAAATTCGTCGCAGCATGACTGGGCCCCGTTCTGACGTTGAGCATGATCGCCGCGAAGGCCGGGGTAGAGAGGATAGAAGGCCTCATGACTCTTATCATTCGCGGACCTCGCGCTCTCGCTCCCCCGTTCGGTCGGATCCAGAACGATATAAAAGCTACCAAGGTCGTTGAGGAGAAGAAACTTCACAGTCAAAAGATCAAACCTCTCCTCAAGAAAAACGCAGTAGGGAAAGGAGCCCGCCGAAAGATACCGACTCGCGAGGCAAGCATTAGGTTTCCGATAAGCGGCCTAGGAAGGGTGATACGGTCGTCGTGCCCGCTCATCATAAGGATACTGAGCTAACATATCGCGCACCTCCACCATTGGATGTTGAAGCTAAAGTTAAGCGGGCATATTTGGAGAAACAATTCCCCGAACACTACTTTGAAAACCTGACTTTCTTACCCGCTCTCGAGCCTATTTCCTCAAGGTGGGCAGACGAGGCCAAAGCGAAGATTGACGCAGTTGAAAAATAATATTCGGAGATGTTCAAGTATTCACGTAACCTCTCCAGAATCATCCGAACTCTAATTACGGATACTGAGTCGATGAAAAATACTGCAGCAGCTGACGCTAAAGCCTTGAAAAATTTGAGGAAAGATCTTGAGGACACACAGGCCCAACTTGCCGTTGCTCAATGGGATGCTACCAACTTCAAGCATCAATTTGAAGAGCTACAAAAACGTTATCATGACTTGCTCGAGTCTCATAGTCAAAAGCGCTTGGAGCTGAAAAAGCAAGCAGAAGATGCAAAATCAGATAACGCCAAAATGCAACTTGCTTACACTGTTCTTGAGCAAGAAAAGGCCGAGTTAGCGAGGAAGAATGCTGAATTGGAAAAGCGTAATGCTGACTTGGTTTCCAAGTTGATGGAGGCCGAGAATAGGGCTCCCCTAGCGGAGGGTAATGTTGAAATTGTTATTAAATCCACCGAAGAGACCCACAAGCAGCTGTCAGAGGCCGAGGAGGAAGTGCATGGTTTCGGCGAATTAGTGATCGAATTCTTTGCACATATAATCCACCACCGAAACATCTCTTGGATTGAAGATTATTCGACTACCTTGGTTCACATATGGAGTCAAATCGTTGAATGGGAGAAAGAGGAACTCAAGGTAGACTCTGTCGACGAGGACAAGCTTATGGAAAAATATATAAGAGATGATGAACCAGCACGCCTGGCCGAGGGACAACGCCTCATCGCTGCTACTATGGAGGAAGAGAAGCGGAAGGCTAAACAAAAGGATATCTCTGAGGTTGGTTCTTCTTCCACTGCCGCTGAAACTTCTGAAGTTGAGGGATATGACCTCGAAAACCCAGGGATCCCTCGGGCATCTCATTTATCCCCCATACCTGAGACGGCGTCGGAGACGACAGTTACTCCCACTGAGAAATCATCGGAAGGTATTTCTACCTTTTCACCTCAATTCGTCATGGCCGTCTCCACTTTTCATTACATAATCGGACAATCGATGGAGGACCCTTTATTTTCTCCTGAGTTGATAACTGTTGCTTCTCATTCTATAGGTGTTGAACCGAACGAGAAGGTTGGTGGGCCTCAGGGAACCACCACTGGAGCAAAATCCACGGAGAAGGCTCAAGGAGAAAAGGATAAGGCTATCACTATTGATTCAGGAGAGGGAGCTGAACTGTCTAAAGTTGATGCTCCTCAGGATGACGAAATGATAGACGCCTTGAAGGACGATGGAGGCAACGAGGGACATGAGGAAGACCCTGAGGTGGCTATAGTTGGGGATTCAAAAAGCGCTGATGACATCACTTTGGCTGCATTGAAAGCCGAACAAGACAAAACGTATGCAGCTTAAAGTTGAAGACCTGGACCCCGAAAGCCTTAAGCCTCTTGCAGTGGTGGATGCTGGATCAAGGTTAGTTGTTAAGCTTTCAACAAGGTCTATTACAGAAGAGCTTGCTAAAAAGTCTTCTCTTGATTCCAGTATTCCAACTCCTGGGAAAAAATCAACTGATTCCAGCACTTCGGTCATAGGGAGGAAAAAACCAAAGCGCATTTTAACTGATGCTGAAAGAGAGGCGAAGGATGCTCAGAAGGTTGCTAAGAAATCCAAGTCCACTCCAAATCCTAAGTGATGAAGTGCTTTGTTTTATTTTAGCATTTAATTGGCCCGCAATTGTTGAAGCGAGTGTGGCCCTCGCATCTTCTTTTTTGCTTGTTTTCCTTGTACAAACTCACACGTTTGTAAATAAAAATAATTTATTTCCTGTAATGCCTGATAGTCGTTAGTTCAACACTTAAGTAAAAATTCAAAAGTATGTCATACTAAAGTTATGTAATGAAATCATGGTGGAGGGGAATATGTGTGCACATGTATGCCCCCAGTCAATCTTGAATAACTGAGCAAGAACTACTCAAGATTAAATTAAATTAAAAAGTCCAAATGTCCCTGATTCTCTGATGGGGGCCATATTCCTTTCGTCATTGATGCCTGTTCTTTCTGGCATCTTTATACTCTCCTGTCTCATATCCAGGTTAGAGTTTTTGCTGAGGCGGTCTCTCATCTGGGTGCACCTTCATACCTCAGAGGACGTCGTCTTCCCGTCCTTTATACTCTCTCTCGATTCTTGAGAGTTAGAGTTAAGAATGTCGTCTTCCCATTCTTCTATGTCTTATCGCACAAATAGTCGTTTTGTTTGTTCCTGCATATAAATCATCTCCAACTTTCCAAATTTTAATTTAACCTTTCGTATTCCACAGTCATAATAGAATAATAGTTGAAGATATAAATAATGCAGGAAAGTAAATGACACACGATATTTTTATAGTGGTTCGGCTAAGTCGTAGCCAACATCCACTTTATAGTCCTTTGTTCACATAAACAAACTTTTTAAGGCAAGTTGTGCCTTTTTACATAGCTTATGGAAACAAAAGAAATGACGTTTCGTATTTAGCTCAGATATCTTCGTAGGTGCTGAACGTTCCAAGCTCTGGGAATCTCTTCACCGTCCACGGTCGTTAGCTTGAATGCTCCTGTATCAAGCTTCCATTGGATGGTGAATGGCCCTTCCCATTTTGGACCCAGTTGGGTCAACGGTGGGAAGACTCGCTTCTGTACTATGTCTCCTGGTTCAAAGGTTTTGAAGCGAACTTTTTGGTCATAATAGCGTGCCACTTGATGTCGATGTCTTGAGGCACGCAAGTCGGCTTCATCTCTTTTTTCTTCAATCATATCAAGAGATTCTAGGAGGAGTGCTTTATTCATCATCGGGTCATAGTAGGCAACTCGATGTGAAGGGACTTCTAATTCTACCGGGATCACTGCTTATGACCCAAAGGAGAGTGAATAGGAAGTATGGTCGGTAGCCGTCTTAAAGGTTGTCCTGTAGGCCCACAGGGCTAATGGCAACTCGTCTACCCATCTAGCTTTGGCCCGCTTCGACCGCTTCTTCAAAATTGATTTAATGACTTTGTTTATGGCTTCGACCTGGCCATTTGATTGCAGGTGAACTACTGCAGTATATCGTTTATCAATCTTGTATTTCTGGCAAAAATTTCTGAACTCGATGCCATCAAACTGCGTCCCATTATCAGTTATGATGGTCTTCGGTATCCCAAATTGACAAGTAATGTTTCTCACCACAAAACTGATCACTTTCCTTACCGTGATGGTTGTTAGAGGTTCAGATTCCACCCACTTTGTGAAGTAGTCCACGACAACGGTCGCATACTTAGCTCCTCCTCTGGCAATAGGCAGCACTCCAATAATGTCAACCCCCCACATGGAAAACGACATTGCAGGTGAACTACTGCAGTATATCGTTTATCAATCTTGTATTTCTGGCAAAATTTTCTGAACTCGATGCTGTCAAACTGCGTCCCGTTATCAGTTATGATGGTCTTCGGTATTCTAAATCGAAAAATAATGTTTCTCACCACAAAACTGATCACTTTCCTTGCCGTGATGGTTGTTAGAGGTTCAACTTCCACCCACTTTGTGAAGTAATCCACGGCAACGGTCGCATACTTAGCTCCTCCTCTGGCAATAGGCAGCACTCCAATAATGTCAAACCCCACATGGCAAACGACCATGGACTTACCATCGACTTGAGCTGAGTCGGTGGCGCTCTGGGAACTTTGGAATATCTTTGACATCTATCGCAGCGTCGTGAATAATGAATTGCGTCTTTATTCACGGTAGGCCAGAAATATCCGTACCTTAATATTTTCTTTGCCAGGGTCTGACCCCCAGTATGATCTCCACACTCACCTTCATGCACTTCTCGTAGTACACGTTTGATGTCGTCATCTGCGATACACCATAACAGGGGCATTGAAAACCCTTGACGATAAAGGACGTCGTCCTGTAACACGTATCTTGTAGCCTTGCGTATTACAGGTCGTCTTTCGCTCTTTTTTAATGGAAGGGTTCCGTCCTTGAGAAAATTCTTAATTGATGTCATCCAAGATTCTCTTTCTGGTTCGACTTCCAAGGTTAGCTCTGCTTCCATTAGGTCGAAGCTTGGTGAATCCAACGCCTCGATTGGGACCATTTCGGTTTCTTTAGGGTTATCAGAACTCGCTAATTTCGCCAGTCGGTCTGCTTTCTGATCTTCTGTTCTTAGAGTGTGTGTTATGCTATAATGCTCCAATCCTTCCAATAATCCTTTACCTTTTTGAGATAAGCACTGAGTCAAGGTCCTTTAGCAGCAAATTCTTCCCGAACTTGACATACAACTATCTTGGAGTCGCAATATATATCTAATGTCTTAACTCCCAAATCTTTGGCGAGTTTCAGCCCGGCAATCAGGGCTTCATACTCAGAATTATTATTAGTAGCAATAAATTCCAGCCGTAATGCGTAATAAATAGATCGTCCTTCAGGAGTCATTAAAACAACTCCAGCGTCGGACTTTCTATCGTTCTTGGCTCCGTCCGTATATAATCTCCATGGACTGAGCTCCAACTCTTGATCCAAAGTAACTATCTTGTCACCCACCGTTTCTTCTTCAGGAATTGTAAATTCAGCTATGAAGTCTGCCAAGGCCTGCCCCCTTATTGATCTTCATGGCTGAAAGTTCAGATCAAACTGACTCAGCTCGATATTCCATTTGAGTAATCGCCCCGATGCTTCGGGTTTCTGCAGCACTTGTCTCAAAGGTTGATCGGTATATACGATTATCGGGTGTGCCTGGAAGTAATGGCGGAGTTTACGGGAGGCAATCAGGAGGCTATAAGAAAGCTTCTCTATCTTCAGATAGTTGCGTTCTACACGCAGCTAGTTTTTTTACTTATGTAATACACAGATTTCTGGACTTTATCCTCCTCACGTACTAATGCTGTGCTGACGGCATGAGACGATACTGCCAAGTAGACGAACAAATCCTCGTGTTCCACAGGCTTTGATAATATGGGAGGTTTTTCTAAAAAGTCTAACAAATTCTGGAATGCCTCTACACAGTTGGGAGTCCACCCAAAATTTCGCTTTCCCCGTTTTATGAGATCGAAGAAAGGTACACACTTGTCTGTTGCCTTGGAGATGAACCTGCCCAGTGCTGCAACTTTGCCATCTAAGCTTTGAACATCCTTAATCTTCCGCGGCTCCTCTATGTTCTTGATTGCTGCTATTTGGTCCGAATTGATTTCAATTCCTCTGAAACTCACGATAAAGCCGAGGAACTTTCCTGATTCCACGCCAAAAGAACATTTTAAGGGGTTCAACTTCATCCCATACTTTCGTAGTATGCCGAACATTTCTGCCAAGTCCTTCGTACGATCAGGAGATCGCTTGGATTTCACGAGCATATCATCCACGTACACTTTGATGGTTTTCCCGATTTGATTGTAAAACATGCGGTTGACTATGCGCAGATACGTGGCTCCCGCATTTTTCAGCCCAAATGGAATTACCACGTAACAATACAATCCCAAGTCTGTGATAAAGCTTGTATGCTCTCGATCTGGTATGTGCATGGGAATTTGATTGTACCCGGAATAGGCGTCCATAAAGGATAAGAGTTCATGCCCGACAGTTGAATCTACTAGTTGATCAATTCTGGGAAGAGGAAAGCTATCCTTCGAGCAAGCCTTGTTTAAATCAGAAAAGTCGATGCACGTTCTCCACTTCCCATTTGACTTTTTAAGCAGGACAGGATTCGTTATCCAGTCGGGATATTTCGAATCCTTAATGAACCCATTACCTTTTAATTTTTCTACTTCTTCTTTCAAAGCTGCTGACCGCTCTGGGCCTAACATCCGTCTCTTCTGCTTGATTCGTGGGTGCTTTGGATTAATACACAAGGAGTGGCTCATGATGGTAGGCAAAATCCCACACATGTTAGCGTGAGCCCAGGTAAACACATCCAGATTTTCCCTCAAGAAATCAGCCAATTCCCTTGCTCTAACTATATCTAGTTGCGAGCCGATCTTCAGTACTTTTGTTGGATCAGTTTCATCAATAGGTATGTCGATTGTTATTTCATTGGGAGTTGCCTTCATGTCCCCAGGTTCTCTATCCTCTCTGGGATCTATATCCTCGAGCACGTCTGAGGGAAACTCTCTTGGGGCAGGACCCCTTAGTTGCTATGCTGAGGCCCCTTTTGGAGAGGCGGAATCGTCTTTAGCATCTATATTCATCCCTTTCATTATCATCTTTAACTCTGCCACATAACAAGCTCGTCCTGTAGCTTGGTCATCTCTCATCGTCCCAACTCCCGAGTCAGTCGGGAATTTTAGCAGCAAACACCAAGGCGCAATATATGCCCTGAATTCGGCAAGGGATGGTCGGCCTAGGAAGGCGTTGTAAGGTGACTTCAAATCCAGAACTACAAACGGCAGGATCCTTACTCTCTGGCGGTCCCCCTGCCCCAGTGTGACTGGTAATCCCACAAAACCCATTGGAGCTATAGATACTCTGTTAAAACCGCATATCCATCCTTGACATGGTTTTAAGTCTTTTTCTTCGAGCCTCATTTGTTCGAAGGCTTTCTTGAAGAGGATATTGACCGAGCTTCCGTTGTCCACTAGCACCTTATGGACCAGAGCAGGGCAAATTGTCGTGGTTATCACTAGCGGATCGTCGGTTGGGGATTGAACTCCAAACTCGTCTCTATTACGGAATACGACATCATCGGACATCGTATTTAGCTGTTTTATTGGAATGACGTCTTCAAGGCTGCTGCATTCTCCTACTTCATAATGCTTGGCGGCGTTGACGTTCTGGTCCAATGCTTTAAAACTACGACCAACCAAGTGAGGCCCGCCTATAATGGAGTTAATGACGATCCTCTTACCTTTTTGCTCAGCCGTGGGTTTTGAAGCAGGTTGTTCTTGGTTCGGGGCTTGTCCCACTTGCCCCCTGTCCCTTGGGGCGGCTTTGTACTCATCCATCTTCCCTTCTCATAGCAATTTTTCGACGATATCCCTCAAATGACGACACTCATTGGTGGAATGACCGTGTGTACCATGAAACAAGCAAAACTTTCCCGTTTCAATCTCCTTCTCAGTAGAATCTCCGGGTGGTGGTTTTTTGTACTGCAATATGCTGTATGTGTCTAGACAAATGTTCTCCAACGTATTATTTAACGGCGTGTAATTTTCAAAACTCTAGAATCTGGGTCATTTATTAGAGCTATTCCCACGGTTTCTGTTCCTTCTATTGTCGTTCCCATTTCTGTTGCTATTACCACCACTATGGTTGCCAACATTTACTTCCACTTTTCCTGAACTGTCACCGGACTGTTTCATGGCGACATTGCTCTGGACACCTTCCTTCGAGGCTCCTTCGGATTTTCTCTTCCGATTTGCCTTAGCTTCTTCTCGCCTTAAACGGACATTAGCCTTTTCATAGAATAATTCTCTTGTAGGAGGTGGTTTTCCAGCCAAGTAATCCCTGAATTCTGTGTCGGGATCTACCCCTTCTATCAAGGCCATCATGATAGTGGGCTCATGGGGATCAGTGACTTCGGTGACGGCCAGGTTAAAGCGATCCAAATATGACTTCAAAGATTCTCCTGGGCCCTGTTTAATTCGTGACAATTCAATGACAGTCTTGGACTTTTGGGCATGGAGTCGGAACTGATTCATGAAACGCTCACTCAATTCTGTGAAACTTGACACCGACCGAGGAGGAAGTCGAGTGAACCACATTAACGCTACATCTTCAAGATAAATGGGAAAAGCTTTGCATTTTACGACATCCAAAGCCGCTGCCTCATTCATGAACCTTGCATATCTCATCAGATGCTGCTCTGGGTCTGTTCTTCCTGAATATCGATCCATCTGAGGCAAGTTGAATTGTCAGGGAAACTGAAAATTCAGGATGTCATCTGTGAAAGGGGTATGACTTCGCTCGATGCCCCAATCTTGATTAGTATACTGCTGGCTTTCAAACATAATCTGGCGCACCATTGCCCATACGTCGGCGTTGGTTAATGTCTGCACTGGCTCTCTAGATCTAATGTTTGGATTACCCCTGGGTTCCTGATAAGGGGATAACCTTCGATTTCTGGCGGCAGACGCTCTACGTTGCTCTCTGCGCTCCCGGTCGACCTATGGAGGTAGAGGTTGGAGAAGTTGTTGCTGCGTGGGGTTAGTAATATTAGGATCCCTGGGTAAGACGTGGGATCCGCGCATAGGTAGTAACATAGGCTGTTGCAGACTCGGGTTATCAGGGCCCAATACACGAGCAGCATCTTCTCAGTATCCTAAAGATCCAAAAGTCAATTGATCTAGGTTCCGAGGTCGTTCAAGCGGCCTTCTCTCGCAAGGACGCTTCTCCTTCGAAGAGGACGAATCATCTGTAGGAATACGGTGCGGTGGGGAAGGAGTTCTCTGCCTCCGGAGCTCTTGTAATTCTCTACCCATGGTGATCATATTTTCCTGCATGCGAAGGTTGTCACGCCTTTGGGCTTCCAATGCTTACTTAGTGCTCTGAAGCATGTCAAGAAAACGTGAAAAATCTCATTGAGTAATGGGTGCAGATGGATCAGGCCGAACATTAGTCATTGTGGCTGGAATCAGAGCGTTGGAGGGAGCTCGAGTAGAAGTTCCAGCCTTACTATGGTTCGGATCGGATCGGTTCACAGCAGCCTGGTCAGTGCGGTTCGGAGGGAGAGATTGAGAGCCCCCAACATCATCGGTTCGGATCGGTGTTAACACGATCCGATTTGTTTCCTCTCGGTTCGGATCGGCACCTCCGATCCGGTTCGGATCCTCCTGGTTGGAGTGATCTGCTCCAGAGCTTTGAGCGCGTGACCTTGTTAACACGATAGCTTATTGATCTTCTCTGGGTTCATTTCCCCTTGCACCTTGCACTTCCTTTCCTTTGGTCTTAGCCATAACACTTGATTCTTCAACGGTTGATCAACAAATACTGAAAGATGTTCGAGAGAAGGGATTACTTCTTTGAACTTGAAGATCCAAATAGTAGAATGATAATCCCGAAAAAACTGAGAATTCGGAGATTTCTCAGTGAAAGCACCAAAATGTTAGACCAAAAATTGGTTCTAACACCCAAACTAGTTATGATTTCAATGAAATAGAATCAAAAAACAGTAAAGAACACATGATTTATAGTGATTCGGCGTTAAGGAGCCTACGTCCACTTTGTTTCCTTTTGTTAGATGATTTGAATACAAAGATAGCAATAATTTTCACTCAACTTCACAATTACAATGCATAAACTCACTCGAATCTCTCAAATATAGACTTTAAGAGATAGTTTTGATCTGAGTATGATTGTAGAATTCGGTTATGGAGGAAGTAAGAACTGAGAATTTTCCAAAAGATCCCTTCAAATGCCTCTAGATGGTGTATTTATAGGTGAAAAATCTCTTCGAAGTGGCTCCGGTTCGGAACTACGTGGCATCCATCCCTTGAGAGTCGGGTTTGGAGGCTCCAAGATGGCTACAACGCATGGATCTAGTAGGAGATCGTGGGAGAAATGGTCAGGTCTTGTCTGAGTCTTCAGGAGATATGCACAGGAACAGTTACAGATTCAAATGAAGTGGTTCGGATCGGGTCCTCCGATCCGATCCGGTGGGGCAGCTTGTTGTTTAATGTGCTGACGCATCTCTTTGATCCGATCCGATGAGGTTACTTGATATCCTTTGATAATGCTGACGTATTACCGATCCGATCCGATGTGATTTCTGCGTCTCTGATCTCCACTCACCTCCTGCGCTACTTCCCTCCGATCTGAACCGATTGATGACTTTTTCGTTGTTTGCTCTTTGTGTAGCCTAGTTCATAAAGTAGGCTAACAGGAATACATTCAAGACTTATTTGCAAAGCTTAGATTTGCTCATGACTCAGATGATTAAGAACACAGGTTAACCATAATAATGGAAAGTAGTAAAAATAAACATGAGTGTTATCCTTTTGTGTTGTAACACATGTACTATTCCGGTTCTATTAAGTGTTTATCGTACTTTGTTCTGAATTTTATCTGATACCAAAATGTAATGCTCACCTTGAGAACCACCCTAATAAAGATCATTACTAAGTAATACTGTCTATCAAAGCGAAGAAAAGGGCTGGTTAGGAGCGATCATCTGTAATCTTACATTAAATGAGTACCGAATACATCAATTTGGTATATAATTTTTTCTTTCTTACCTCAGATGGATCGACGTACTCAATTCATGTCTAATATAAACTTACGGTGGTTAAGAATCATATTATAACCGAGTATAAATACAAACACATACAATTGATCACAAAATAGATTACATATATTTACAAATAGCGGAATCATAACATTACATGTATACATAATCGAATGGTTCAAAAGTCCATCTATGAATGTAATAAATCTCAAGATGGATATGCATCATATGACTCAGACTCTTAACTATACGACTCAAGTAATAGCTCTAAAAAGGTAAAGCTAGAGTGAAAGTGGAGTAAGCTCAGATCTACAAATATACCTAAA
Source organism: Allium sativum (assembly GCA_030737875.1). Taxonomy (NCBI): domain Eukaryota; kingdom Viridiplantae; phylum Streptophyta; class Magnoliopsida; order Asparagales; family Amaryllidaceae; genus Allium; species Allium sativum. The sequence continues at coordinate 397,520,712 of CM060910.1, forward strand.
ACAACTTGGTCTGGTCCGAATATAAGTACACGCTAGTTTAAACATACCAGTAATAATAATATAAGTGAAGCATAATGGCATCTAAGACAATTTAACAACCCTGGTTTTAAATTTACCTACAGTAGTAATTAAAGAATTATAATAAGAATTATAAGTAGTTAATTAAAAAAATGTCCTTTAAAATATAAATTGAGCTTGGTTGGGTAGGTTAGAGTTTTATTTTTAAAATAGGAAATTGATGAGTATATGGAAAGGAAAAAAAATTGATTATCTTAGGGAGCTTAGTAAAAGTGGTAAATATAAATAACTTGTATTTAAGGAGATTAAATAAATAAATAAATGGTTTTGAGATAAATTGGATTTGTAATCTTATAATAATAAATGGGATAGTATAATTATTCAAAATGTTTTGATAAATCATTTTGAGATAAAATAAGTATTTTATGGTTTTTGGGATACTTAGCGCAACGGATTGGCAAAAATATAAGTAACAATTTCTTTGTGTTAAAACGGTGCTTCCTAGAACATCTTGTTGAAATAAATTACAAAATTTTAATATTGGTACAAAATATATTTATACCAATGTTGGAAATAATTTTTATAAGCTTGTGAAAATTTCTATAGCAAAAATATAGTTGTTAGTTCATTAGAACACTTAAACTTTTAAGTGTTTTCGAAAAGGAGAATTTTTTTGAATAAGTGTTAATATTAGTAAACTGTAGTAATAAATCTTTAAAATAATTATAAGAAGTGTTCCCAACTTGTATTTTATGTGTTGATGGTGTAATTTATATCAAGTAATAAAAATTAGTGAAGATAGTTGTTAAATAAGACATAACTAAGGTAATTGTTTATAAGAAGAAAAGTGAATCATCTCCAAAGAAACTTAGTAGCACTAGAATGGAAAAATCTCAAGAGAATCCCAACAATAGTAAATTGGTGCGAAATGTTGGTAGCGACAGAGATTTAGATAGAAATCGATTTGGTCTGCTTGCATGTGATGATGAAAATGCATCTTGTTGAGATTGTCCCACATCAGGAAATTGTCTACCTAATCTTCCTTAATATATGAGTAGTTCTCCCTTCACATTGCCAATTGGTTTTGTGATAATTCGGGTTCTCTAACATGGTATCAGAGCAGGTTAATTTCGTGCGCACAATGCTACACTTATCCACATCACCCAATAGAGGTCCACGTGTTAGGCTCATGATATGCCACACGTGCGGGGGCGTGTTGAGATTGTCCCACATCAGGAAATTGTCTACCTAATCTTCCTTAATATATGAGTAGTTCTCCCTTCACATTGCCAATTGGTTTTGTGATAATCTGGGGTTCTCTAACACATCTTTAGACTATGACCAAATTTTAGAAAATGGTGGGATTGGTAGAATTGATGACATTCTTGTTAAGGCCTTCACTATTGCTAACAAAGTAAAGTAGTGTGCTGATGTTAAAAGAAGTGGCACAACTATTGATATCGGTATGAACAGTGATCGAATAGAGAATAGGGCTGGTTAAGAGCGACCATCCATAGTTCTACATTAGGTGTGTTTCGAATACATCAATTGAGTGTACAATTTTTTTGTACCTTAAGCGGATCGACATACTCGATTCATCTAATATAAAGCTACGGTGGCTAATGATCATATTCACAATACAGTACATACAAAAACACAAATAACAAATAACATAACAAGTCACATAATCTTACAACAACTAAATACAACAAATACATATGCTACAAACTAGAATGATTATACGTAACCATCTATAAATACAACAAACTCCAAACAAATGATTATACGATGACACAGATATAGGAATGCATGACTTACACACTAAGGAATAAGCTTCAACAGAGATAGTTCAAGATGGATCAACAACCACGAATCACCCACATCTATACCTGAAACAACTCGGTTTGACTAGAGTATTACGTACTCGGATCATTCTAGTTTACATATCAATTGTAATACAATAGGTGAAATATGAAGCCATATAGATAAGAACTCCTTTTGACACAAAAGGAATTATAAGCCCAAGACAACAATTAATTTATGAGATAATTAAGGCTAAAATAGCCTATGAGATCTAAAGAACGGCATAATTAACCACAAGGAAGAACTTTATTCCCACCAAAAGGTGTCGTGCATTAAGCCAAGCAAAAAAACAACACCAAGAAATAACATAAAACTCCAAAAATATAACATATAAACTCGAGTACGAGTTAATTCAACTCAAAATTATCACTATTCCTAAATAGGCATCAAATAGCTCTAAAGCTATAAATGGTTTCAACTTCAAAGAGACAACATATAAATTGAATCCAAAACATCTAATGACATCAATTCAATAAATAAACAAATTAAGGATCTGAAATCACAAAGACAACAATATCAACAAAAGCATCAATTTGTATCCAAAACAACTAAGTCAAATATGATCATAAGATCAAAATTATCAAAACACCAATACCCTTTTGATGAGATAACTAGGGATAAGGACAAATATTTGAAGAAAAAAAATTAGGCTGAAGGACACCAGGTTTCATTTTCAGTCTGAAGAACAAACTTTGAAGAAAAAAATAGACTAAAGGAAAATGTTAAACGCAACTAGCATTCTATTCAGTTTTTACTAAAATACATATAAAATAAAATACTAACTTAATAACAAAATAAATACATGTATTTCATTTCACCAAAATACATATAAAATAAATTATAATCTTGATAAAAAATAAACAGATTATTTTCAGATGCAGATATTTTTGTATCGACATCTACATTTGTTTTCTGAATATTAGTTATTTGTTCGCTTTTCAGATAAAGTTAAATATGAATTTTAGTTTTTTTTTGTGTATCCATCAACAGTCTTATTTCTAGGAGAAACAATATGTTTATATCATTGTTTAGGTTCTAAAGCAAATAAATGTATAACTTACTTGCTGAACTAGCATGTAAATGAGTAAATAACGTTTAATTTTTTTTATGATAAATCTATATTCATTAACCTATACACCTATTTAATTTTCATAAGTGAGTCTACCATTAATCGATTAAAATGTTTTTGAAGTTACTTTTATTTGGTTGTTGTTTTTTGTTCAAATTCAGTTGTTATTATCTCTTTTTATGAGCCGCGTTTGTTGAAAATGAGTAAAAATATTTTATTCTAATATAAAGCGATGAGGTTTTATCCTTAAATCTAGCATAGTTCAATGTTTTAAATAGGTTCTTACTCCTAACGTATTATCAAAAGTAAATACTTCTTAAAAGCATTGATTTAGTAATATTCCAATCTGAGAAATCTCAGTTACACCAAGGATTGGAAGTTATATGTGTGTGTGTGTGTGTGTGTGTGTGTGTTTACATATATAGCCCTTACGAGTGTTATACAAAATAAGCTTTAAATAAAAGAAGCTAATTGTTTGCGTATGTCCTGTAGATTAGCCTGATAAAAAAAGCTTGTTCATGTAAATGCTTTTCAAGAGGTCCATCGACGAATATTTTCAAATGCAGATAATGTCATATACGCATCCGCATACATATCCAAAATCATTTTTGAGTGCTGGATATTTGCATCCATAAATACGAATAAATATCAGATAATTATCTAATTATCGATAAATTAAGAAATATAAATACGAATATATGTTTTTCATTTAACCAACACACACATAAAATAAGTTATAATCTTTATAAGGGGAAAAAAATTTATAAGGACAAATTAATTAAAAAATTTATCCAAAATGACAAGCCACTAATAATTTATCCATAAGGACAGTGAATAGGCCAGCCCAACAAAACCCCTCTTTTATTACGTTCTTCTTATCGCTTCCATCTTTTCACTGAAAACCCTAATCGCTGGCCGCCTCTTCCTCCAAACCTAGTCGCCTCCGATGATCAACTTCCACCACGTCACTGGCCGCCTCTTCCATCAAACCCTAATCGCCTCCGACAAACAACTTCCACCACATCCCATATCCTTTGCCATCAGTCGCTGTCTCTGCTTTCTCCATCTTCATCAATCGTCTATCTCGTCCATATCTCGGTCTTCTCATTGATCTGGAACGCAAGTTTTTTCCTTGAATATTTTTTTGTAAAAACATTAAAGCATTTTTTATGTATCTTTTTTATATTTTTCTAGGTATCATTTTTGTTTATTTACCACTGTTTTATATTCGTTTGGTCTGATTTTAATGTTGTATTTATTTTGTAGTTGCATTGTTGCATTATTTATGTATTACAGTCGAACTTATTTCATTATAATCAACCAAACTATGATGCAACATTTTTTGCATTAGTTTTAGTATTAAAATAGTGCAGCATTAAATTTAGTAGAAAATGATACCTAAGTTGGTATAAAAATGATACTCACTCATTATATAAAGTAAAAACTGTTACTTTCCACTATTGAAAAACTGATGTGTACATGTGAAATGATCATTAATGACACATAACATTTACATCTGATACTCATAAATCATATCATTTTGTTCTATATTATTTTTTCTATTATTAACCAGGATGATGATTTTGTTAATCCGCAGGCAAAAGACATTAGGCTGACTGCATCTTCTCTTTTATTAGCTATGCATGAATGTACTATCATTTTTAACTAAGTATTGGTATCACTTTCTTATCTGTTGTTACTTTTCAGCAATAATGTATAAATTTTAGTTGAAAAGTGGTATCATTTTCTTATTTCTAACCATCAATAGAGAATAAATTTTATACTATTATTGATAACCATCAATATTTTTCATACATACAAAGCAGATTGTGGAATATTTGTGATGATATTTTTGGCATCACACAACAGATTTGAAGTTACGCTGAAGGTGACAGAAGAAAACATGGATAAAACAAGAGCAATGATTGTGTGTTAAATACTATCAAATCATGCTAGCTGCTGGAATTTGGTTCGATTCATCACTGGATTGAGCAAAAAAACTACAAGAAAATGAATGAATTAATGTCTAGAGTAGTGTTGCTTGTAACTAGATTGTGTTTGAAAACGATGATTTTTACTTTGGTTTTATATGGAAAAAGTTTAAAATGTTTTGCAAATCAGTAATGACTATTATGTATATGTTGATGTATTGAACACTAATCTTGCTTATGTATATGTTGATGGATGGAATAATTGTTATGTTGGTGAGTTGGATGACAAATTAATGATATCAAATTTTGTCAGTATTGATACTCTGAAAGTCATGCAGAAATGAATTTTTCAACAACTGATACCTAAAAGAAAGTAATATTGATACTTATAAACTACAGAAAGTAGATAAAAGAAAACTGATACCTGCCTAATCATAAAAATGATACCTAAATACTGAGAGAGAGAAAAATAGAAAAAAAAACTGATTCCTACTACAGTATAAAAATGATAACTAAAATCTGATACCCGTAAACTGAGAACAATAATAAAACTAAAACTGATACCTACCAAAATATGAAAGTGCTACCTTAAAACTACAAGCATGAAAATAACACAAAACTGATACCTACTACAGTATAAAAATGATAACTAAAATCTGATACCCGTAAACTGAGAACAATAATAAAACTAAAACTGATACCTACCAAAATATGGAAGTGCTACCTTAAAACTGCAAGCATGAAAATAACACAAAACTGATACCTACTGCAGTATAAAAATGATAATAAAATACTGATATCAAATTTTATCAGTTTTTAATTATCATTTTTATACTGCAGTAGGTATCAGTTTTTTATCATAGCAGTTTTTAGGTATCAGTTTTATATTTTTTTAGATATCATTTTTGTTTATTTAACACTGTTTTATATTCGTTTGTTGTGTTTTAATGTTGTATTTATTTTGTAGTTGTATTGTTGCATTATCTATGTATTACAATCGAACTTATTTCGTTATAATAAACCAAATTGTGATATAAGTAATTTTTGTGTTACTTTTTATTTAAAACATTGCAGTGGTTTTTTGGTATCATTTATATATTTTTTTGGGTATCATTTTTACTGTATTCACTGTGCTATGTTTTTTTTAATTACTTTTTGTTGCTGTATTAATTTTGTTGCTGTACTATTGCACTAGCTTTGTAATTCAATTGAATTTATTTCATTTTAATTAATCAAATTGTGATTCAAACATTTTCTGTATTGCTTTTGTCATTAAAATATTAAAGCAGTTGTAAGGTATCATTTTTATATTTTTTTAGGTATCATTTTTATGGATTTGTGTATGAGAACTATGGCAAGTAGGTTGATTTGTGTTGTTTGCTTCGGTAATTGACTTTTTTTTATAACAACAGTAATTCTAACTGATACCCATTGATAAAAAAATAACACTCATCTAGTCAATTCAAATCTCACAAAAATAATATTTATTCTTAATACCTACTGATTAAAAAAATAATAGCAATCAATTCAATTTAATTATGACAAAAATGAGATTATTCTCAATAATACACAATAATACCCACTTGTATCATATGATACCTACAACCATACATAACTGATATACTAGGATACATTGTTTTCCTACACAATATAAGTACATACAACACTGCTCCCCATTCCAAGCATGCATTCATGCATTTACTTTTACTTGTACTCAATCCAGTCTTGAATTCAAGTAAATTCCAGCAGCATGTAGTATCTGCAAGAATTTCATACACAATCAAAACTTATACCAACATAATAATGTAAATTCAACTAGAAAATATAAAACTGATACCTTAAAAAATAAAAATGATACCTAAAAACTACTATGATGTAAATTTAACTAGAAAAATATAAAAGTGATACCTAAAAAAATATAAAAATAATACCTAGAAACTGCTATGATGTAAATTCAACTAGAAAATATAAAAGTGATACCTAAAAAAATATAAAAATGATACCTAAAAACTGCTATGATGTAAATTCAACTAGAAAATAAAAAACTGATACCTAAATTTTTTATAAAAATGATACCTAAAACTGCTATGATGTAAATTCAACTAGAAAATATAAAACTAATACCTAAAAAAATATAAAAGTGATACCTAGAAACTGCTATGATTTAAATTCAACTAGAAAAAAATCAAACTGATACCTACAAAAATATAGAACTGATACTTAAAAACTGCTTTGATATTTTAAAGGAAAACTAATACAAAAAATGTTTACATCCCACTTTGATTGATTAAAATGACATAATTTCAATTGAGTTGCAAATCTAATGCAACAGTACAAGTACAAAAGTAATATAGCACCAAAATTATAAAGACAAAAGCATAACACTGTTAATTTTGGAAAACCGATAGCAAACGATTCAAAAAAAGGAACATTAAAGCCTATATCTGCTTGAAGAGGCAATAGAATCCATGAATCACAGATTGAGGAAAAAAATACCTAATTGAAATATTTATGTTAGACTAAAGCAATTTTGATAAGAAAACAAATTCAATCAATGCAACAAAAAATAACCTGATTGATATTTGAAACTGGTATGCGTGAGGAACAATTTCTGAATCCGATATGCGCGAGGAACAAATCATCGTTAATCCCGTGAATAAAATCCCAAATCGATATGTTCGAGAGTGATTTTGCAATCTGAATCAGAAGAAAAAAACGCGCTGGAGATTTTAGGGTTTCCGAGATCTGAGAGAAGCGAGATATATGAATGATGAAGAAAATAAATCAGCATTTGTGTAATAAAAAAGAATCAGTATATTGTCCTTGTAAATAAAATTTTAGTGGGTTGTCCTTATGGAAAAAAGCCCTAAAATTTGTCCTTGTGATCATTGTTACACTTATAGTTTGTCACAATCTCTTGAACCGCTGAAAATGACAGATATTTGCATTTGCTAAGAGTAAAGCCATAGAAACATAAGGTTAAGTTCATATTCGATTTTTAAAGAAATTATTGTTGTAAATAAGTTTAGAATAAGTAAAGCTGTTTCAGTGATTATTTGCTTTGATTTTTATGTAAAAAAGCACAATTTTCAACTTGTGCAATGTGATTCCAACATATATTTACATGTAATATGTTGTATAATATCCAACATTTGTAGTACTAACTTAAGTTACAATCAAAGTACTGCCCAGAATAGGAAAGTAAACTAAAATGGTTTTTTCCTTGTTTATTGTAAGTATAGAGAATTTAAGTGTTCTCACGTAAACAGTGGGGCATATTGAAATCATGAATGGGGAGTCCAAATGCATGACTGTCAACATAGAGATGGTTCTTCACCTAAATTTAATACTCTTAAGGAAATTCTCCTGGAATATTCAAATTATACGAACAGGTGATTGTGGTTTGGCCAAACAAATTGTGCGACTACTAATAAATTATAGGTAAATGTAGGAGGCAATGTAAATAACATTTAGAGAATCCTTAAAAAATAACTTAAAATTACGTTCTGGACTAGTTTTCTTTCGAATTAACCCTTTACATTATTATTGTTTTTGGTGTTACATTGTAAAATTAATAATAACCAACATTACCTTACACATCAAGAGCAAGAATAAAAGTTAAAAATAAAAGTTTTCAATCGTTTTTAGCACGGTAGTGGTAATAATGATATTAGAAACAACAGTTACTCCAATGCATCTGTTGTGTGAAGTTTTCTTCCAATAACACCTCAAGAGGAATATAAATTACTTAATGATGAATGTCCTTTGAAGAGTAAAAAATAAGAATAGTGTCACTATGTTTTAAAAGAAGATCCAAACTAAATCTATTAATCTATTAAATAATAGTAAAGCAGAACCTTTTAAAATTCTCCCCTTACTTCTAGGAGTTTTCTCTCTTCTCCTTAATTATCTATAGATATTTTATTTTTAAATTAGTTTACCGATTTATACTTATTTACTAATTCTTTCACAATATTTTACATTTTCTTTCATTTTACATTTTAATATGCACATTTCAAAGTTTTTGCAATTATTTATTATCAGTTAGCTCCTGACATTTTATATGTAAGTCCACATATTTAAATTAGTAAAAAAAACTAAAATTTAAGTAACTAATATTTCTTTAAATACCAAAAATGACAAAATTAGTTTTTTTCGTTCCATATTTTCCTACACTTCAAATTTTCTTTTATCACTTAAATCTATCTCAATTCTTTGATAGAGTTCCATGTGTTAGGATAAGGCTATGGATGCATGACTTAATGATTGCTAGTTTGGGTAATAAAATTGGCTTCTCATGGATAATAGGCATGCAAAATTATTGTGGTTTCTTGGAATTTTAGAAGCGAAATTCTTAAGGGGGAAGAGTGTAACAGGTCGCATTTTACAAATTGAAAGATCGTGAAATATTTTTATTTTATTCTCTAAGGGTTGGATCATTCTCATCTTTTAATATGTTGTTTATGCAAATGTGAGACATGTCCTTAGTGATAACCAATTTTATTTGTGACCATTTTCGCCCATCAGTCTTGTACATGGCATAACTTTTGACTTAGGTTGAATCAAGTGGTGAGACATGTGCCATTGAAAAGGAAATGATGATTGCCTTTCCGTAGAGTGGTTACATTAAATATTTGGCTCAGCGGTTTGGGAGTAATCGTCGTTTTAAGGTTATTTAGTTTGTTGTTCATGTTTGGGGAGCCACAATGGGCTGATTTGGGAAGGCCCATTAGTGGGCTAGTGGAAGGGTATAAATAGGGGGTTGGAGGTATGAGAAATGTTTTAGTTTCTCTATTCTCTCATTAGATGGTCTATGTCCCCACTTCCTCTAACACATTTCCATCATTAAAAATCAAATCTAATGGAAGGAAATCGAAGATCTACACGATTAGAGGCTAGATCTACATCATTTGAAGTAAGAATTCATCGGATCAAGGGGTTTGGTTCGAAGTGCTTGCTGTCTGGAATCTTACTACATTGATTTTAGCTTGTTTGGGAGAATCGGTGAGTGGTTTACATCTCTCACATGGATTCAATGAAGTGTATAAGTGTTTGATCATGTTTTTCATCAAATTCAAGTGTTTTCTCATAGATCTATACCATTACAAGTCCATTTTCATATGAATCACCCTAAAATCTTTTTTAGAAAATTTAGATTGGCAGTTCCTATGCCACTTCATATGTTTATGCAAGTTAGATTCGCAATTTAGATCATATGTTCATTTATCATGGTTTTGGAGTAATTTGCATAATTTTAGTGATAACTGTAACAACCCGTATTTTCAATAACCTGTAATAACATAAATCGAGGCAGAATTTAATTCTAAAATGGGAATCAGGGGAAACGGGCTATGCCATTGCGTTCGTCTCGGAAAAATACGCGAAATAGAGTCCGAGTTTTCGAAAATCGGAGTCCGTATGACCAAGATATGGCCTCGCGAAGTTTCACGAAAATTCCCAAATTAAAGTATACTTAATTAAGTGAAATGGGTTGTGTAGATATATATATATATATATATTGATATATATATATATATATAATTGAAAATTTAATAAATAAATATGCAAAAATGCTCAAAACAGCGAATTGGGAGAGGGGAATAACCGAACCGGCCGATTTTTGAAGTCGACCCGAGCCCGCTGGGTCGACTAGGGGTTAATCCAGGGTGTTTGGCTGTCAACCCGTGGGCCGATTCGCTCAAGTGCAGATTTTGCATTTGAATGGTTCTCATGGTCCATCTTTAATCTAAAGGCCCTAGATGGTTCCTACACTTGACTTCTTCCCCAAGACATGCTTTGATGGCTTGGATTGAATCTAGGGTTAATCCTATGGCCTAAAACACTTGCCTAATCTATAAATAAGACCCTAACCTACCCTAATTCATTCATAATTAAACCTAGTGACTAAACTATGGCAAAATGCTAGCTCTCATGGCCTCCACTAATTTTATGAAGAGGGTTGCATACTAATCACTCTCTAATCAACTTCTAATCCCTTCTTAGCATCTTAATCTTCTTCATTTGGTGTTCAAAGTTGCTAGTTGTGAGTTTCTATCACTTTGATGATCTTTTGGTAAACTAATTAGATGAGATGTGATGAGATTTATGGTTTTGTATGTGGGTTAATGAGCTTTGAATCATATGATATGATGTTAGCATTAATCTTATGTTTATGCATGTTGAGTATGTAAGCTTATGCAAGTTTAATATGATGTATGTTATGTTTGCATGATGCTAAATATGCAAGTTGTGGGCTATGTAATCATATGCATGTTATGCAAGTTCATGGTAATATGCTATGCAAGTTACATGTATGTAAATATGCAAGTTACATGTTTGTTAATATGCAAGTTACATGTATGTAAATATGCAAGTTACATGTTTGTTAATATGCAAGTTACATGTTTGTTAATATGCAAGTTACATGTATGTAAATATGCAAGTTACATGTTTCTTTATATGCAAGTTACATGTTTGTTAATATGCGAGTTACATGTATGTAAATATGCAAGTTACATGTTTATTAATATGCAAGTTCATGATGACACATTATGCAAGTCTATAAGCTAATATGCAAGTTTGTTATGCAAAATGAATATGTAAGTTATGTGACATATTATATGCAAGTTATGTGACATGTTATGCAAGTTCATATGCAAGTTATGTGTTTGTTAATATGCAAGATGGCACCTTTGAAACATGTTCATTCATATGCAAGTTGACACCTTTTATATGTGTTATATCATGAACGAAATTACGTGGGAACGATGGGGTAATTAAATGCATAAGTTAATAAGATTGTGTGAAATTAATATAATTATGCATAACACAAAATAAATAAACATAGTATGGGAATTTGCCTATTTGGTTAGGTGTACCCATACTATGTGTTGGGAATTTACCTATTGAGTTAGGTCTACCCCATGGGAATTTACCTATTAAGTTAGGTCTACCCATGTTAAGAAAACTTGATTAATTAGGGATAATTAATATAAAATTATGAGGGTGATTAATTAGGTGTAATTAATTGACTAAGACACGAGGTTGGACTCAGTTGTAGCGTAAAACTGCCCGGACCCAACCGGCTTAACCAGTTGCTACAAATGTTAGCCCAATGTGAGAGGTCTTAGGCACAAACTAAATACGTAATTAATGTAAAGACACGAGGTTAGACTCTGTTATGACATAAGGCTGCCCGGACCCAACCGGCTTAACCAGCGGTCATAAAAGACAGTCTAATGTGAGAGGTCTTTACAAAGGTTACGTTCTTAATTAATTAATTAAGAAACACTTAACCACATTAGCATGTAGAGGGACATGAGGGGTTAAGTGGGTGCCTCGGGTGGCATGAGAAAATCTAGTGGTTGCCTTGGGTGGCAATAGAAAATACGATTAGAATACTTAACCAAAATGGAACATGTAATTAAAACATGATTAAAGGGTTAAGTGGGATATACTAGAAAAAGGGACAAGCTTAGGTGGGTAGCTTGTGGAGGCCCATTTCAACCAGTAACCCATACGTATCTTTGTGGGCTCGACCCATGTCGAGGACGGGACACGCATACTGGGCTTGACTGTAAGAGGCAAACGGGTTAGCGGTGGCAACGCAAGTCCAACGGGCTTCATATGCGTGAGTGGGCCCGGGCTGGTAGGTAAGCCGTTGTTGCATCGAGTAGATATAAGCCGTGCACCTTTAGTTTCATCAGGTTGCCACATTGGGGAATGATACATCCCACGGTGGGGCCAGCACGGGTATCTACGTTAGGGAGCCGATCGAATGGGAAGTAGTGTGTACACCTAGTGGATTGTAGGGCCCCGTGGCGCCTACTTGGTCACCTAGGGGTACGCAGGTACTAATTAGTAAATTTTATAAGTCCTTGGGTGGGATCAACCTTTAAGTTAGGAACGACTGGTGTGGTGCAGTTTAGTAATTTACCTTAGGGAGGGTAGATGCGTCTTTATCCTTTATCTTCGTTTAGTTGACTGCTTAGGGTAGCCATTCATCCCTATATGTTACCGTATATCAGTTTATGTCTTCTCTGGTTACTTTAACGATTGTATTGTTAAAGTTATAGGACTCGCTCAGACTTATGTCTGACCCCGTTGTTTTTATCTTTTTCCCAACCCTCAGGTCCTACGGTGGATCCTAGCAGTAGTGGAGCTTGATCGGATTGCTGTTCCAGTCTTTAGGAGCTTGGATAGATGTAAAGCTCCAGTTATCCAGTTATCTTTTCTTTTGTTTGGCTATTGTATGAGAGTGGGATTATGTACTTCTTTATTTGGATGGATATTGTACTTGACCTTTATTGTGGTTTTATGATGTAACCAGACATGTTTTACTTCCGCTGTTATGAGATGATGTTTTAAAATTTCAAGTACTATTTATATCTGTCTTGTTGTAATTTTTCTGTTCTATATTCACTAAAATACTCCACCGATGCTATGGCATTCCCTTAGTGAGTGATCATAGCGGGAGTGGGGTGTTACACGTGGTATCAGAGCTTAAGGTTACCAGAACAGATAAAATTTTTGAGAAAAACTACTTTCTAAGAGTATTTTCGAAGAAAGTATTTTTTTAAAAGCATGTCTTCTAAGAGAAAAAGTTTTTGAAAAAGAAAAGCATAATCCCCAATAGCCATATCTTTATCTTTCGGAATCTCCTTTTTGAATCTTTCCTCTTTCGTTTCAGCATGGCTGAAGATCTTAACATCCCGGAGGGTTTAGTTATACCACTATGGTATAGGAGGTTGCAAGAGGCTAGGGCCGCGGCTGCGGGTCCGGCCAATGCTACTACACCAGAGACAACCGCTCCTCCTCCTCAGCCTAGAGTGGATAATTTTGCTAAGGTTTGCAAGGAGTTCAAGGCTATAGGAGGAAAACCTTTTCTTGGTTCAGAGACTTTCGTAGAGGCTAGAGATTGGCTTAAGGAAGTGGAAGAGTTGCTAGATATCTTTGAAGTGGAAGAGGGAAAGAAAGTCAAGTTGGCGGCTTGGTTAATGAAGGGAGAGGCCTCATTCTGGTGGGAGGTCACTAATGGAGAACGCCCTGTTGACTCTTGGGCAGATTTTAAGCAAAGGTTTGGGGCTAAGTTTCTCTCAAGGGCGGAAGAGAATCTGTTTATGGAGAAGTTCTTGAATTTGAAGCAAGGGAATCTCACGGTGAAAGAATATGTCAACAAATTCAATCAATTAGCAAGGTTTGGCATAGAGTTGGTGAATACACCGGAGAAGAAGGCTTTGAGGTTCGTTAGAGGCTTGAACGAACCATTGCAAGGAATAGCTATGACTCACATTCCTATGGGGGCCACTTTTGAGAAGCTTGTCTACATGGCACTTATGCATGAGGATGATAAGAATTCTAAGGCACCAGAGAAAAAGGGGGATCAGAAGAAACCGCAACAACAACAACAAGGCAAGGGCGGAAAAGGCAATGGTGACAAAAAGAAGACGAAGAAGAAGTGCTTCAATTGTGGAACACCAGGACACCTTAGTAAGGATTGTCGCAAAAAGAAGAAGACCGGTTGCTTTCATTGTGGTGAAGCAGGGCATCTTGTGAAAAACTGCCCAAAGAAGGGGCAGAAGACGGGGTCTACCTCAGGAGGCCAGGTGCAAGCTCTTATAGCACCACCTCAGTCAGGGGGGCAAGTTCAGGTTCTCTCAGTTCCACCGATTCAGCAGAGAGGTAGAACTATTTCCGTTGAAAGTCTGGTTTTTCTGTTTGATCATCCAGTTCGTACTTTGTTTGACTCTGGCGCATCGCATTCTTTTATCTCATCATCGTTAGTTGAGTCACTGCACTTAGACACCAGTCTAGTTGATGATCCCTTGGTTGTCTCAAACCCAATTGGGGGCTCCATATATCTGTCTATGATATGTTTGGGTTTGAAGATTTCTATACTTAGCGTTGAGTTTAGATGTGATGCTTTTGTATTGGGCTTCACGGGCTATGGGTTGATCTTGGGCATGGACTGGTTATCCAGTAATGGTGCCGTTCTTGATTGCGAAAGGAGAGTTGTCAGGCTCATGACCCGCTTGGGTAACACTCTCGAGATCTCTTGCAATCCCATGGAATCTGTTTTGCTAAGTTATCTTGAATCGCTCGATGCTTCGGTCGAGAGTTTGTGTTCTGTCAGAGTAGTCCGGGAATATCCGGATGTGTTTGAAGAAGTAAAGGGTTTGCCTCCGAAGCGGGAGATAGATTTCCGAATTTATTTGGTGGATAATGCCAAACCAGTGTCTTTGCCAGTACGCCACATGGCTCCTCGTGAGAGAAGAGAACTTCATAAGCAAGTAGGGGAGTTGCTTGAGAAGGGGTTCATAAGGCGAAGTATATCGGAGTGGGGAGCTCCAGTAGTGTTTGCCACGAAGGCGGATGGGTCCCTCAGACTTTGTGTGGATTATAGAGAACTTAATAAGCTCACGAAGAAGAATAGACACCCATTACCGAGGATAGATGATCTCTTTGATCAGTTGGTTGGCGCGTCAGTATTTTCGCAGATGGACTTAGCTACAGGGTTTCATCAGTTAAGAGTGGCGGAGGACAGTATAGAGAAGACTGCTTTCCGGACTCCGGATGGTTTTTATGAGTGGCTAGTGATGCCATTTGGGTTGACAAACGCCCCCGCATACTTTGTTGATCTCATGAGTAGAGTGTTCAGAGAGTATCTGAATAAGTTTGTAGTAGTTTTTGTGGATGACATCTTGGTCTTTTCCAAGAATGAAGAAGAGCATGCCTTACATCTCAAGGAAGTGTTGGAGACTCTTCGAGCGCATAGTCTTAAAGCTAAATTCTCTAAATGCCATTTTTGGAGAAGAGAAGTGCGATTCTTAGGGCATGTGGTCTCTAAGGAAGGGATAGCTGTGGATCCCGCAAAGATAGTATCTATCCAGGATTGGAAAGTTCCTAGAAATGCTACCGAGGTAAGAAGTTTCTTGGGGTTGGCAGGATATTATAGGAAGTTCATCAAAGACTTCGCGAAGATATCAGCCCCATTAACCCGCTTGACGAAAAAGAATCTGGTTTTCTCGTGGGATGTAGATTGTGATGATGCTTTCCGACGGTTAAAGAGAGCTTTGACCACCGCTCCAGTTTTAGTGCTCCCGGATGGGAGTAAGCCGTTTGTTGTTTATACCGATGCTTGTGGAACAGGATTAGGCGCAGTCTTGATGCAGGAGGGAAGGGTAATAGCCTATGGAGGGAGACAATTGAGAGTGCATGAGAAGAATTACCCTACCCATGATCTAGAGTTGGCCGCGATTGTTTTCGCACTTAAGTCTTGGCGCCATTATCTTCTTGGTGAGAGATTCGAGTTGTTCACCGACCATAAATCATTGAAGTACTTATTCTCTCAGAAGGATTTAAACTTAAGACAGCAAAGGTGGATGGAGTTCTTAGCATCCTATGATTTCGAGATAGCGTATACCCCTGGTAAGGGTAACGTGGTGGCAGACGCCTTAAGTAGAAAAAGGCTATCTTTGAGTCCATTGTTCGTGGAACGACGAAGCTTGGAGTTTCTTTCTTTGTTTGACTTCAGACCTTCTGTTGATTTTGTACCTGGTTTGTTGGCATCCTTGGAGGTTAGACCTACTCTTTTGAGACGGATTGGCGAGGCTCAGCGAGACGACCCACAGTTGGTTGTGTTGGTAGAGAAGCTTATAAGAGGGGAGTCGTCCAGCCATTTGGGTAGATACACCATAGATGATAAGGGATGGTTGCATAGAGACGGTAGACTTTGTGTACCGCAAGATGAGGGTTTGAAGAAGGCTATTTTGGATGATGCACATCGTTCAAGAATGACTATTCATCCCGGTGGAGACAAAATGTACCAAGACATGAAGAGAGTTTTCTTCTGGGCCGGTATGAAGAAAGATGTGGCCGAGTATGTGGCTAGATGCTTAGTGTGCCAACAAGTTAAAGTGGAGCAAAGGAAACCCGGTGGGTTGCTACACCCATTGGAAGTTCCACAGTGGAAGTGGGATAGTGTCTCGATGGATTTCATCGACGGGTTACCGAGATCGAGGAAGGGCAATACGGGAATTTGGGTTGTGGTAGACAGACTTACCAAGAGTGCCCATTTTATACCCGTAAAGAGTAAGAGGACCGCTCCATGGCTTGCTTCAGTCTATGTTAGAGAGATTGTTAGATTGCATGGCGTACCATCCAGCATTGTGAGTGATCGAGATCCTATTTTCACTAGTGAGTTTTGGAGAAGTTTGCAAGAGGCGGTAGGGACTCAGTTGTGTTTGAGCACCGCATATCATCCTCAGACGGACGGTCAGACTGAGAGGGTGAACCGTATCTTAGAAGATCTTTTGAGGCTTTGTATCTTGGATTTTGGAGGTACATGGGAAGAACATCTTCCTTTGGTGGAGTTCGCATATAATAACAGCTTTCAGTCCAGTATTGGTATGGCTCCTTTCGAAGCTCTTTATGGAAGGCCTTGTCGATCTCCTACATGTTGGTGGGAATCTACGGATAAGATCTTGCTTGGGCCGGATATGGTTAGAGAGACTTCAGAGAAGATTGATTTAATTCGAAAAAGGATGAAAGCAGCGCAAGATAGACAGAAATCTTATGCGGATCGGAGAAGGACGGATCTTGAGTTTGAGGTTGGGGACATGGTTTTTGTCAAAGTATCTCCATTGAGAAATGTTGTTCGCTTTGGGTCCGTAGGGAAGTTAGCACCGAGATTTGTTGGGCCGTTTCCTATTAAGGAAAGGATTGGACGGATGGCATATAGGGTGGAGTTGCCCGACAGACTTAGTGGTGTTCATGATGTATTCCATGTATCACATTTGAGGAAGTGCTTACATGAGACCGCGGAGGTGGTAGAGCCGAGCTTGCTTAGAGATGTAGAGGTAGAGCGTGATGCGACGATTCGACGAGCTCCTACTCGCATCCTTGGGTCAGAAACTAGGAAGTTGAGGAACAGAGAAGTTCAGCTAGTTAAAGTGCAATGGGGAGATGACGAAAGCAATGCTACTTGGGAGACGGAAGCAAAGATGCGTTCTTTGTATCCATTTCTTTTTGAGAGTATGTCTTTTAACTTCTCCTTTATTGCTTGTCTAGTACTTATCTTATCTTTAGTATATCCTCTCGCTAATACCTATGACCTTTAGATAGGGTAAAACCTATGGTTGAAACATGTGTTTGAAACATGTTATGGTTGATGGATGCATATGGATGCAATTGTTTGCTAGTGGTTGCTCGTGGATGCATATACACACACATTAGGCACTAGATCGGCTCAGTCACTTCATGTTGCATATTGCATAAATGGATGTGGTAGTTAGATTGATGGATGTATCATGGCTGTGTTATCATATGGATGATGCATTTTTGTGTATGGTTGTGCACGCATGTAGAAATTTGTATGTGTCAATAGGGTTTCGCATACATATTGGATGCATGGCACTATCATGGTTTGCATTAAGGAGGTTTACTGTATCAGTAACCGCCTGATTTTCGCATTAGGTAAGTACATATACACACACTTTTGCATATATCCATCCAGCATTTAGAATCTTGTAAGGACAATGATTGCTCGTGGATGATGCTTTGAGTAGATGGATGATTGGATGGTAGGATACGTTCTTCCTAACTTGAAGATTTCGGGGACGAAATCCTTTAAGGAGGGGAGAATGTAACAACCCGTATTTTCAATAACCTGTAATAACATAAATCGAGGCAGAATTTAATTCTAAAATGGGAATCAGGGGAAACGGGCTATGCCATTGCGTTCGTCTCGGAAAAATACGCGAAATAGAGTCCGAGTTTTCGAAAATCGGAGTCCGTATGACCAAGATATGGCCTCGCGAAGTTTCACGAAAATTCCCAAATTAAAGTATACTTAATTAAGTGAAATGGGTTGTGTAGATATATATATATATATATATATATATATATTGATATATATATATATATATATAATTGAAAATTTAATAAATAAATATGCAAAAATGCTCAAAACAGCGAATTGGGAGAGGGGAATAACCGAACCGGCCGATTTTTGAAGTCGACCCGAGCCCGCTGGGTCGACTAGGGGTTAATCCAGGGTGTTTGGCTGTCAACCCGTGGGCCGATTCGCTCAAGTGCAGATTTTGCATTTGAATGGTTCTCATGGTCCATCTTTAATCTAAAGGCCCTAGATGGTTCCTACACTTGACTTCTTCCCCAAGACATGCTTTGATGGCTTGGATTGAATCTAGGGTTAATCCTATGGCCTAAAACACTTGCCTAATCTATAAATAAGACCCTAACCTACCCTAATTCATTCATAATTAAACCTAGTGACTAAACTATGGCAAAATGCTAGCTCTCATGGCCTCCACTAATTTTATGAAGAGGGTTGCATACTAATCACTCTCTAATCAACTTCTAATCCCTTCTTAGCATCTTAATCTTCTTCATTTGGTGTTCAAAGTTGCTAGTTGTGAGTTTCTATCACTTTGATGATCTTTTGGTAAACTAATTAGATGAGATGTGATGAGATTTATGGTTTTGTATGTGGGTTAATGAGCTTTGAATCATATGATATGATGTTAGCATTAATCTTATGTTTATGCATGTTGAGTATGTAAGCTTATGCAAGTTTAATATGATGTATGTTATGTTTGCATGATGCTAAATATGCAAGTTGTGGGCTATGTAATCATATGCATGTTATGCAAGTTCATGGTAATATGCTATGCAAGTTACATGTATGTAAATATGCAAGTTACATGTTTGTTAATATGCAAGTTACATGTATGTAAATATGCAAGTTACATGTTTGTTAATATGCAAGTTACATGTTTGTTAATATGCAAGTTACATGTATGTAAATATGCAAGTTACATGTTTCTTTATATGCAAGTTACATGTTTGTTAATATGCGAGTTACATGTATGTAAATATGCAAGTTACATGTTTATTAATATGCAAGTTCATGATGACACATTATGCAAGTCTATAAGCTAATATGCAAGTTTGTTATGCAAAATGAATATGTAAGTTATGTGACATATTATATGCAAGTTATGTGACATGTTATGCAAGTTCATATGCAAGTTATGTGTTTGTTAATATGCAAGATGGCACCTTTGAAACATGTTCATTCATATGCAAGTTGACACCTTTTATATGTGTTATATCATGAACGAAATTACGTGGGAACGATGGGGTAATTAAATGCATAAGTTAATAAGATTGTGTGAAATTAATATAATTATGCATAACACAAAATAAATAAACATAGTATGGGAATTTGCCTATTTGGTTAGGTGTACCCATACTATGTGTTGGGAATTTACCTATTGAGTTAGGTCTACCCCATGGGAATTTACCTATTAAGTTAGGTCTACCCATGTTAAGAAAACTTGATTAATTAGGGATAATTAATATAAAATTATGAGGGTGATTAATTAGGTGTAATTAATTGACTAAGACACGAGGTTGGACTCAGTTGTAGCGTAAAACTGCCCGGACCCAACCGGCTTAACCAGTTGCTACAAATGTTAGCCCAATGTGAGAGGTCTTAGGCACAAACTAAATACGTAATTAATGTAAAGACACGAGGTTAGACTCTGTTATGACATAAGGCTGCCCGGACCCAACCGGCTTAACCAGCGGTCATAAAAGACAGTCTAATGTGAGAGGTCTTTACAAAGGTTACGTTCTTAATTAATTAATTAAGAAACACTTAACCACATTAGCATGTAGAGGGACATGAGGGGTTAAGTGGGTGCCTCGGGTGGCATGAGAAAATCTAGTGGTTGCCTTGGGTGGCAATAGAAAATACGATTAGAATACTTAACCAAAATGGAACATGTAATTAAAACATGATTAAAGGGTTAAGTGGGATATACTAGAAAAAGGGACAAGCTTAGGTGGGTAGCTTGTGGAGGCCCATTTCAACCAGTAACCCATACGTATCTTTGTGGGCTCGACCCATGTCGAGGACGGGACACGCATACTGGGCTTGACTGTAAGAGGCAAACGGGTTAGCGGTGGCAACGCAAGTCCAACGGGCTTCATATGCGTGAGTGGGCCCGGGCTGGTAGGTAAGCCGTTGTTGCATCGAGTAGATATAAGCCGTGCACCTTTAGTTTCATCAGGTTGCCACATTGGGGAATGATACATCCCACGGTGGGGCCAGCACGGGTATCTACGTTAGGGAGCCGATCGAATGGGAAGTAGTGTGTACACCTAGTGGATTGTAGGGCCCCGTGGCGCCTACTTGGTCACCTAGGGGTACGCAGGTACTAATTAGTAAATTTTATAAGTCCTTGGGTGGGATCAACCTTTAAGTTAGGAACGACTGGTGTGGTGCAGTTTAGTAATTTACCTTAGGGAGGGTAGATGCGTCTTTATCCTTTATCTTCGTTTAGTTGACTGCTTAGGGTAGCCATTCATCCCTATATGTTACCGTATATCAGTTTATGTCTTCTCTGGTTACTTTAACGATTGTATTGTTAAAGTTATAGGACTCGCTCAGACTTATGTCTGACCCCGTTGTTTTTATCTTTTTCCCAACCCTCAGGTCCTACGGTGGATCCTAGCAGTAGTGGAGCTTGATCGGATTGCTGTTCCAGTCTTTAGGAGCTTGGATAGATGTAAAGCTCCAGTTATCCAGTTATCTTTTCTTTTGTTTGGCTATTGTATGAGAGTGGGATTATGTACTTCTTTATTTGGATGGATATTGTACTTGACCTTTATTGTGGTTTTATGATGTAACCAGACATGTTTTACTTCCGCTGTTATGAGATGATGTTTTAAAATTTCAAGTACTATTTATATCTGTCTTGTTGTAATTTTTCTGTTCTATATTCACTAAAATACTCCACCGATGCTATGGCATTCCCTTAGTGAGTGATCATAGCGGGAGTGGGGTGTTACAATAACCATCATATTCATGTTTTTAGTGACTTCATAACATGCTTATGATTGTGTTGAATGAATTGGACGAGTATATTTCGTCGATTGTGTTGATTGGAGAAGTTTTGGTCCAAATAGGAATAGCATTGGGGTGGTGCAGGTTTTGGGTCGTTCGTAGTAGGGTCGGTCGGTCCAAAATCGTGTATTGGGAAACAAGTAAGAAATGCTGGGTCGTTTTTAATGTGGGTCGGTCCGTTGTTCGTGAAGTACGGTGGTGAAATGGACAGGTTGGGTCGTTCGGTTGTGAAGACCCGTAACTTCCCCGTAAAGGAAAGCGTCGGATAGTTCGAGAACAAGCCACAACAGAACGCATACAGAAGAACATTTCATTGTATATAACAACAATGCATCAGATTACAAGAATATACAGAGTAAAAATGAATAATACACAGAATTATCAGAGATTTAAATTACATTTAAATACATAGCAGCGGAAAATAATACAATACACAACTAGAAGAGATATACGGATACAAAGCTTTCCGGATATCATTCCAGCTGTAAACCAGGATCCTGTGAATATAAATCTGCAAAACCGAAACTACTAGCTGCCCGTGTCAAAATAAGGGCACCCAGAGTTTAGGTTAAAACAATAAACTCCAGGTCAGTCATGTGACTGGTGTGAGAACTAAAACAGTTATTAATCTTTATTTTCAAAGGTAAATCAAGGGACCACGCCGTATAACACGGAACGGGTTTCCTCCCAAGAACACCAGTGCATAAAACAAACAGCGCAATGCTAAATAAAGAAAAATGAAGCTGTTATAAGACCCAGGTCCCATCACACAATGCAACGCAGCCGAGGATAGGGTTTTCCCTTATAACAGCCAAAGAATGCTTGATACGTTTAAAACAAATCATTTGATACTATTATAAGTGCATAATGTATAAAACACTTCAAATCATAAGTATCAATCATAGGCGGCATGAGCGTCCCATGCCACTATGTCGCCATATATAGGTTTACAAATAAAACCGCAAATGTCACGTATTTGGAAATTGGATTTCCGTCTATGAACCGAGGCTAGGGGCAAGATCCTCAACCTATTCGTGACTCTCTAGCCCGAGCCACAGGTCAGAGCTCGAGTGACCTTGGAGCGACAGGGCCGGTCCACCGATGTGGATTAAAATGCCTGAACACTACGTTTCCCCACCCTATGGGGTGTAAGTCTGGTCCGTCAGCCGACCAGAATGCATCGGCCGAAACCGATATAACCGAGGCGCCTCGCAACAGCAACAACCACATAAGTCAAACTCGTCAGGGCGTGTAAAACCACTGACGCCACTTCTAACTAGAAAGAAACGCAAGTCCTCCCTGAGGTCCGTCTCCCGTTTTTGGTTCATACCTGGTGTGAAACACGCGAGGTAAACGTTACACAAAGCTACGCCACAAAGGCCGTGCTTTGATCATCACCACAAGACTTTGCTTTTCAACAGAAGCCTTGATCATTTGCATCTTAGCATGCCACACAGGCAAACCATCCTATGCAACTGATATCAGTCACACAGAATGAAATCCGATGTCAGACACACAGTCCATTTACAAGTCCGTCCTGGGTCTGAACGAAACCGGAGGCACCTAGTACCCCGCATATCCATCGATCTCCAAGTACGTCTGGACGATCACCAACTGTTTCCATCTTCTTGGGTGTACAGCCCAATCAAGATCATCAGTTATCACCCAAACGACGTGAAGACCTCCGGTCTTCGACCATCGTCTTCATCTTCGACTTATCGTCGTATCAGTCATTCAGAATGGGATAAACCCGGTCTTTCCGAATAACTCGCGTATATTTTAAATAAGTGTTACACAAACACAACATACGCCTCATTCCAATTCATTAGTTACTAACCGTAAATTAATCAAGAGAATAATTCCCCAAATATTAACCCCGAAGGCCGAAACCAACATCAGATCAATATCCAGAAAACCATTCTGCTTGGCTAACCGACAGTTAGTTTCTAAATTTCACGTTCAAATCTAATTAAAGATTTAACTATCGCCTGGAGCAAAACTGGTGATACTCCATTCTCGATCTTTTCAATCTAATTAAAGATTCATTAAAACTCCACTTAGTTTTAATCTTTTGACTGGGTTAAAGAATCAGTGTCATTTAAAAACACGGTTCACGATAAACCCAAAATCACATTCATTAATCATCGGGTTAAAGAACGAGTGTTATTTAAAACACTGTCCACGATAAACCCAAAAATCAATATCGATTCAATTCCAATTAAATGTTATTTAATTGGTACACTTCATTAAATCTAAATAAAAAGATTTAATCATTTCTCAACTGGGTTCAAGAACAGTGTTAATGAAGACACCATTCACGACAAACCCAAATCACGTTCATTAATTATCGGGTTAAAGAACAAGTGTTATTTAAAACACTGTTCACGATAAACCCAAAAATCAATATCAATTCAATTCCAATTAAATGTTATTTAATTGGTACACTTCATTAAATCTAAATAAAAAGATTTAATCTTTTCTCAACTGGGTTCAAGAACAGTGTTAGTGAAGACACCATTCACGACAAACCCAAATCACATTTGATATTAAATACAAGGCTCTGAATAGAAAATATCCCGGCTTATATTCAATATCAAATTCTACGATTAACAAATGTCGTATTGGAAATAACGATATAAATATATATCTTTCAAATTTCCATAACAACATCTGTATAATCACGAATTCCAACATCGAAATATTCCGAAGACAATTTCGATTCAAATCCACTCCAATGCAATCATTGGAAATTTTGGTTATTTTCAAAACCCTTTTTCAAATTCAATTTATTTATTTAAAAATAAATAGAATTATAATTCTAGTTCAAAACTAGTTCATTTCGATAAAAATCTATTTTTATCCTTTCAAATAGGGAGTTTTTCATCCCAATTCTTTCTAAATCATTTCTTATGATTTTACACAAATTATTGCTATTTTTAATAATTTTATCAAGGCCCGTACGGTCGATTTCCATCAATGGCCATCGAACTGCACTTACAGCGACCTTTTTCGAATTTGATTTGGACATAATTCCAAATCCAACCGTTAGATTTCAAATTTCTACTATTTGTTAGAAAGCTCTCTTCGATACGAACCCAACGGTTCCGGTTTTAGGAGAATCCGACGGTCGGATCTCCCGTAATGTCCGTTTGAAATAAATGGTCGAAATTCGCGAACTGCCGCGGCGCGGCGCGTTCTATTCAGGCCATTATATTATATATAATATATATAATATATATTTCGTCGATTACTATTCAAAACGAATTATATAAATAGTTTTAAAATCGTTTCAAAACCTATTTCGACTTCCATTTCAATTCAAAGCAAAATTGAATTCTTCTTTATAAATTCGTTTCAAAATTCATTTCTATTAAATTCGAATTTCAATTCAATTTGAATTCATTTCAATTCGCTTTCAATTCCATTTGAATTCGTTTTCAATTCAATTCATTTCGAAATCGTTTTCAATTCAATTCATTTCGAAATCGTTTTCAATTCATTTTGAATTCGTTTTCAATTCAATTCATTTCGAAATCGTTTTCAATTCATTTTGAATTCGTTTTCAATTCAAATCAATTTCGAAATCGTTTTCAATTCATTTTGAATTCGTTTTCAATTCAATTCATTTCGAAATCGTTTTCAATTCATTTTGAATTCGTTTTCAATTCAATTCATTTCGAAATCGTTTTCAATTCATTTTGAATTCGTTTTCAATTCAATTCATTTCGAAATCGTTTAAAATCGATATAAATATCGTTCACGTCAAAATGGCGTCAATCTAATCAACACGGCTTCATATATTCCTTTATTTTCAAATATTCTATTTCAAATATTTCTTTTTTTCAAAACTGGAATGAGGCCCAATCAATTACCATATAAAATTAATTATATGGATTTTCATACAACACATGTATATAATAACATTGAAAATAATCAACCATCAACCAAAGTGCACTACACTGTATAAGCATCAAATATAGACATTTAACGCTTATAGCAGCTTGTCAATCTATCGATCGACATATTTAATCAATCAGGATGAGTGAACTTCAAATTTCATCCTAACACCCGTGTGGGGTTTCAAACAATCAAACACATATTTTATTTGTGCAGTTAGGCGATGTGTAAAATTTATCGACCCAATCAACGTCATTCAAATAGGTGTACATAAACAAACCGTCTGGTTTGTAAATGAATATTTATTTATTCACATTCACGTTAAAAATTATATTTTTAACGATAACACATTTTATTTTAACATATGAATTTCTATTCAGTTCATTCGTTAAATAAAATGCTATTTTTATTTTTCTAACTTATTTTAGAAAATTTCGGCGGCATAACGGCACGATACTAGAAACGGGACAAGGCCTAGCCTTATCCCCGGTCTAGTGAAGGCCCACGCCATTCACTCATCAATCAAATCAATTTCATTATGCAAACCACAAAATTTGGAGTAAGGGTCTAACCTAGCCTTACTCCTTCGCCTTATAACGGCGCACGTCTAATCCTAACCAATTCATCGATTCGATTTTTCATACCACAAATCACATTCAAACCAATATCGCAATCAATCACCAATCAATCAAACAAACAAGTCCATGGTCTGTGGACGATTGTGTCGGGTGCTACTAAGCACCGTCTGCATCCTAGTATATATATATAACTAGAAATAAAAATAGAAAGGTGAGAAATTCTCACCTATAGCTATCCTAGCTCCACGGCTCTTCTTTTGCAGAAGTCTTCGTCGTTTCGCCTTTTTGTCACCTTCGTTGCCCAAGGCCACTATATATAAAAATCGAATTTTTATTTCAAAGTTCAATATATAAAAATCGAATTTTTATTTCAAAGTTCAATATATAAAAATCGAATTTTTATTTCAAAGTTCAATATATAAAAATCGAATTTTTATTTCAAAGTTCAATATATAAAAATCGAATTTTTATTTCAAAGTTCAATATATAAAAATCGAATTTTTATTTCAAAGTTCAATATATAAAAATCGAATTTTTATTTCAATGTCATATAGATAAAAATTATATTTTTATCACGCTATTTTCCATATAGAGATTTCACCTTTCCTAAAATAAAGATTTAGCCTTTTCAAAAATAAAGTTTTTCGCCTTTATAAAAATAAAGTTTTCGCCTTTATAAAAATAAAGTTTTCGCCTTTATAAAAATAAAGTTTTCGCCTTTATAAAAATTACCACTTTATCTCAACGTATATAAAATAAAAATCAGATTTTTATTTCATTACATACACAAAGATGATATCTTTATATTCTCTATCCTATAAAGATTATATTTTTAATACTTTAAAAATATAAAAATCATATTTTTAATATTTCTATATAGTAAAGACTATATTTTTAATACTTTAAAAATATAAAAACTATATTTTTATCACTTTAAAAATATAAAGATCGTATTTTTAATTCTTTATATAAATTATATATTTTATTTTCCTATGGCTCGAATTCACGGGTTTATTATATGAATGCAAATTAAATAATAAACAACTAAGAAAATAAAGAAAATAAAATAAATAAATAAAAACCAAAATTGAACTTACAGCCGTGCGTGGGGGGGGGGGGGGGTCTTCCTGCATCGTCGGAGGTGGTCGGAGCGGTGAGGGGAAGTGGCGGAAGTGGCTGCAGGCGGTGGAGGTAGGGCGCAGGGTTTGGGGTTTCGTGGGGAGGGCTGCTGTCGCGATTGCTGAAACGGGGGGGGGTGGTCTTCGTCGCGGTCGACTTCGAGGAGGAGGGGGGTTTGGATGTGGCGGCGCGAAGGGCGAGGGCGGCGGCTGGCGATTCCAGGGTTCGACCGCTCTTCTTTTTTTTTTTTTTTTTTTTTTTTATTTCGATCTGAATGAATATGAACGGGGGGGTTTTAGAAAGAATTTATATATAATTTTATATTTTAATATTACAATTTCTCCGTAAAAAGCAACCTTTATTTTTCGACCTCTAAACGAGGCCCACCGCCTGTCGCCCATAGCGTTTTACCCCCATTCCGAACACAATGGGATATATATCGCAAGCTGATTTGATTGTTACAATCAGTTTCCGTTAAATTTACATTTAAATCATTATATTGAATTTTAAACGTACATTTCAAATTACCGGGGCCACATACTAACTAGAAAAATTCCAGAAAAATATTTTCTAGCTTCGTATTGGCGATACGGTCCTATCAAAACTAGTTTCGTCGAATTCTGAGATCGTTAGAAAAATGGCCAATTTCCAGTCGATTAAAATCAACTGAAACTGGTCAAACGCGTTTTCCTTTGCCACGCTCACATATTGATTCGAAAAATTATGAAATTTGGAATCTAGCAATAACTTAACATCACGGACCCAACAAAACTGGTTTCGTCGAAATCCGAGGTCGTTTGCAAAATTGCTATTTTTAAGGGCCTGAATTCCATAGCGACTATTCAGAATTTTCAACTGGACATATCTTTTGATTCCCGCCATGAAATTTTGATTTCCCGGATTCGTTGGAAAGATATTATCAATTAGATTCTATGATTTTTGGTTTCACTAAAATCCGGATTGTTTTGCACCCGGTACATTCAATTGAAGTTTGAAATCGAATTATCGAACTACCGCGCCATTTTCAATTCCTTTTATAATTTTATATAATTATATATATTCTAACGACGACGCATATAAATATATACGTCGAATTATATTCAAAATAAATTTCTCGTCAATATTATTTAAAATAATCCATTTTAAATAATCAAAATTCGCTAAAATTGCCAAAATAAAAATTTTAAACTGGCCCAGATTTTCGGGTTGTTACATCGGTCCAGGTTGGTCGGACTTGGTGGTAAAGGTCTGGATGAGATAGGTCGAGCGAGCCAGAAGTGGTTGGGTCGAGAAGGCCAGAAGGGTCGAACAGAACTAGGTCGGTCGTGCATGTATGGGTCGAGCAGCCCTAGGTTGAGCAAGGGACGGTCGAGCGGTTTGGGGATGAGCATGGTTGGGTCGAGCAGAGGCCGGGTCGAGCAGAGGCCGGGTCAGTCATGCAGCTTGTGTACGGGTCGGTCTCTGTTGTGATGTTGACTGGGTCGGTCGTGTACCTAGATGAAGGGTCGGTCGTACACCCAGGTGAGGGGTCGGTCGAACATGGCCTAGGGTCGGTCACAAGGTCGCAACCCCTCGAACCCTAGCCGCAATGCAGTGATGTAATTTTGCTCACTAATGGTGTGACTTCGAAGTAAATTCAAGTAGGAAGGTTCGAAGTGTTGAATGTGTCGTTGATCAGTGTAGAACAATGAATGAAGTGACAACTCAAAGGTCAGAGTTAGTGGATAATGGTTGCTTGAGCTATGGAAAGTCGTCGGGTTCGATGACTAGAGGTGCGAAGGCAGAGAGATCATCGTTGACGTAAGTTCTAGTAGACTCAAAGAAGAGGTACGATAGGGGCACCTAAAAGACCGGTTGTAGGTCGAGTACCCTGGGTATCGTTGAAAGGCCTAGTTGTCAAGATTAGACATACATACGTATCGTTGAAAGGTGTATGGAGTTTATGCTAGAACTGGGGTTACCATTAGCCCTTGATATGTGGCAAGGTTGGTCGTCATACGATTAACGATGATTTTGAAAGCAGAATTGGCGGTGATAGCCAGAGTGTGTCATGGTTGATTAGTTGCCTTGTTTGAACCGTATCATGTACAACGTCGAAGGAGATGTTTGTATGATATTGGTTTAGGCCACTAGGGCTTGTGCTCGAGGGATGTTGAATTCGATTATGA
Organism: Allium sativum; assembly: GCA_030737875.1. Lineage (NCBI taxonomy): Eukaryota > Viridiplantae > Streptophyta > Magnoliopsida > Asparagales > Amaryllidaceae > Allium > Allium sativum. The sequence goes on from CM060910.1 coordinate 397,550,285, forward strand.
TGGTTTACATGAGATACATATAATCTGGATGTTATGAGTGCTCTACCATTATTGAATGGGTGTTCTGGTTTCCATGGATGAATGGTTGAATTGTTTATGGTAAAGGCTATCACTTTCTGATGTGGGGAAGATGGGGTTGAGTTCTTCTGTGGTGTTGTGGGTAGATTAGTATCTTTATCTATCCATCCTCATATACTTTATTGTTGAAGTTTGTTAGTTATTTTATTACTCACTAAGACTGTTATCTGACTCAAGGTTTTATGTTTCCTCTTATTACATTGGGTTGTTCATCCCTTTGTGGATGAGTAGACTAAATACCAGGTGGCAAGTGATTAGTGAGGACGATGCTTCTGTTCGAAGGCAAGCAGGAGGCTGGCGTATTACTTTTACTACTATCTAGTATTTTTTCTGTTGTTTTGATTTTCTCTATGAGTGTTGTAGTGAGGCCTTATGTACATACTCGATATTTCCTATGATGTTGGGATAATCTTTCAGGATGTTGTGAAAGTTTGAAAAGTTTGCTATATGAGGCTTCACTACTATTACTTATTGTACGTGTTTTATTATATTTTATCCTTGCGCTGTGAGTTCTACGAAAGGTTCTGATGTTGTTTACCTACTCTGATGATCATCCAGAGCTACATGGCACACCTTTCAACGTATTATTCCACTTGTTTAGTGCAGGAGTTATGGACGGTCATCACATTTAGAATATTCAAATTATAAAAATAGATGATTGTTGTTGGACCAAACAAATTATGCGAATACTAATAAATTATAGGTAAATGTAGGAGGCCTTGTGCATTTCTTTCGTTGCCTTCTCACATTCGTTTCTAAAAAGTATATAAAATGAGCTGCTGCATCAAATCTCTGTCCTTCTCAAATCTTTTCCTCCTTCCATCTTCTTATTCCCACTCTATTCCCTCCTCCCTCGCAGCTTATGCGCGTAAAAATAAAATAGAGACTGAGACTGAAACACTGAAACCTATCACTGCTTGCACTTGGAAGACAGCTGCGCCTTCGAGCAACCACTGCCCGCCGCTTTCTGCATAGCAATCGCTGCTGCGTCAAGGTGAATTTTTTTATTGCAATTACTTTTTGTTCAAGTTGATTGACATCAACATAAACTAGTTAAAATAGTTGAATCTTGGTTGCCTTGTGCATTTCCTTTGATGCCTTGCTATGTTGATGTCACTTCACCTTGTTGATACCCATTTTCTAGCCCTTCACTGGTTGTAGTGCTTGCTAATGTGCCACTTGATTTGAATTGCAACACTGTTACATTCTGAACTGTGAGCTGTTGAATTATTGTTTTACACCTTATTGCATTGATGTTCACTTTGGTTCTATACAGATTCATGAATTGAACATAAGATTGATATATAAACCACTGTCATATATTTTGCATCATTGAACACATAAAATATTGCACTATTTACCCACTCTTACAACCACTGTTGTACTATTTATATTGACTGTACATATCTATGGGCACATGTACCCTACATGGTTTTTACTGCATAGTTAAGCTTGAAACATGTGTTTTCTTTCCTATTTGAGAAATCTGAGAATATTCCTTGCTTTAATTGTAAACATGACATTGATAGGCAATTTAGAATATGAAACTCTCTGTGTATATGCAGTACATATGTTATGGTCGCATGTTTATGTGTGTGTATGTGTGTATGTATGTATGAATCCTAATGTATGTATACATGTGTATGGTCGCAGTATATATGCATCCCCACATATATATTAACTCATTGATTTGATTTTTTTTGAAACACGTATGTAAATTCTTGTACCCATGCCTTGGTCGAAAATTGAGCATGTATATTGAGGTCAACTGTCACCTGTCTTGTTTCTATGAACCTGAAATACCCTGGGCATTACACCCTTATTTGTTTATAAACATGCCAAATTTGCTGCCTCTGTTTTGTTGAAATTGAAGCACGTACCTGTATCATGTTATAAAACTTGCCATGTTTCAAAACCTGAAATGATTTAGTTTGCACCTTTTCTTGTTTATAAACATACTATGTTTGCTGTGATTCATTCTCCTGTCAGTACTTGCTTTAAGATGCATGTTGTATCTTTAGTTTGACCATGAACATGTACATAAATTACTATGTGAACACGGTTAGTATAACTAGTTAAATATATCAGAGTTACATGTGGCATGCACCTACTTGTTAGTACACACAAATTTAACTTGCTACATACCTAAACCTTATCTACTATGCATGTTACCTTGTTTCCCGAAGCATGCCAAGCACTTCAGTGAAACAATTGCTTATGTGAACTTTAGAATTTTATGTATACCATATATATTGGTAATTGACACATATTTTGCAATGTAAAAATTTGTAAATGTTAGGATTGAATATTTTGTTTCAGTTTTTATTTAAGTTAATTTACTTGAACAAAGATTAATCCTGTAACACCCCGAATTTCACTTAATATTAATGTTTAGTAATTAAAGAATAATTAATCTCAGACGTGAGAATTAAGGGAAACGGGCTACGCCATTGTGTTCGTCTCGGAATTCTGGTTGAGATAGAGTCCGAGTTTGCGTGATTTGGACTTCGTATGAAGAAGTTATGGCCATCCGAAGTTTCAGAAAAATCAAAACAGATTTAAAATATTCAAATTTCAGAAGAGGCGGGAAAATTCCTGCCAGACAGAGGGTGTCGACACTAGGGTCGACATGGGTGTCGACCCCCCCAAGGGGTCGACCCATGTGTCGACCCAGGGTTCGACCCCCCCTGTCGGTCAGTTTGGCCTGGGTGCACTGATTTGAGCTTTGGGCTGTGTTTTGGTGGCTTGTGACAAAATTTGACGGCTCTAAACTAAATTAGGGTTAATCTAAGGGCCTAAACTACATCCTAATTCTATAAATACACCCTAAGACTACCCTAATTCATACTAAAAATAGATACAACGTCGTTATGCCGTCAAATTGCAACTTGAAGGAGCCTCCATCAAATTGTAGAAGAAGATAGCTTCTCAAATCAACTTCTAATCAACTCTAGCAACCTAATCTTCTTCATAGGAGTGCTAATCAACAAGTTGTGAGTTTCTATGCCTTTAGCAAGCAATTGCTAAATTAATTATGATAGGATATAATGAGGTTATGGTTATATATGTGGATCAATGCAATTTATGTTATCATATGCTATGTGTTCATGATGTTATGCAAGTTATGCAAGTCATATGCTATGTGTTTATGATGTTATGCAAGTTATGCAAGTCATATGCTATGTGTTCATGATGTTATGCAAGTTATGCAAGTCATATGCTATGAGTTCATGATGCTAGTTGTGCAAGTTTTATGCTATATGTTCATGATGCTAGTTATGCAAGTTTTATGCTATGTGCTCATGATGCTAGTTATGCAAATCGCTATGATAAACATTGATCCATTATGACACCATGTTATGCAAGTTTGGTGTTTGATTATATGCAAGTTCATATATGACATGTTATGCAAGTTTGGTGTTTGATTATATGCAAGTAACATGTGCAAGTTTACACCTTTGTATGATATGCATACATATACAAGTTAACCCCTTTGTATGTCATACATACATATGCAAGTTTACCCCTTTGTATGACATAAGTAACTTATGCAAGTTACCCTCTTTATGACACATGTGATTCATGCAAGTTTGGGTTGATCATTTATGCTAGTTGGGTTTGATGCTATGGTCATATATGCATGTTGACACCTTTAAAACCCATGTTGATGCTAATGTTATGCAAGTTGAACCCATTGTGTTTGTGATGAATCTTCCCTTTTAAGTATGTCATGTCAACGTATTACGTGGGGAACGATGGGGTTAATATTCATGTTAATAAAATGGTGTGAAGTTGGTATGATTATGCCTACCACAAAGTGGATGGACATAATTGAGTCAATTATGTACATCGTTAAATTTGTGATTAATTAGGGATAATTAATACAAATTATGGGGGTGATTAATTAGGTGTAATTAATCGACTAAGACACGAGGTTGGACCCTTTTGTAGCATAAGACTGCCCGGACCCGACCGGCAAATCCAGCGGCTACAAATGATTGGCCCAATGTGGGAGGTCTTAGGCATAAATTAAATACGTGACAAGTGTAATGACACGAGGTTAGGCTCTGTTATGGCGTAAGGCTTCCCGGAACCGACCGGCAAATCCAGCTGCCATAAAAGACAGTCTAATGTGAGAGGTCTTTACAAAGGTTACGTTCTTAATCAATTAAGAAACACTTAACCAGATAAGCATGTAGTGGGGGCATGAGGGGTTAAGTGGGTGCCTTGGGTGGCATGTGGTAATCAAGTAAGTGCCTTGGGTGGCATGTGGAAATCTAGTGGGTTGCCTTGGGTGGCAATAGAAAATACGATTAGAATACTTAACCAAGTGGAAACATGTAATTAAACATGATTAAAGGGTTAAGTGGGATGCACTAGAAAAAGGGACAAGCTTAGGTGGGTAGCTTGTGGGGGCCCATTTCAACCAGTAACCCATATGTATCTTATTGGGCTCGACCCATGTCGAGGACGGGACACGCGTACTCGGCTTGACTATAAGAGGCCAAAACAGGTTAGCGGTGGCAACGCAAGTCCAACGGGTTTCATATGCGTGTGTGGACCCGGGCTGGTAGGTAAGACGTTGTTGCATCGTGTAGGTATAAACCATGCACCGTTGGTTGTATCGGGTTGCCACTTTGGGGAGTGATACACCCCACTGTGGGGCCAGCACGGGTATCTACGTTAGGGAGCCGATCGCTTGGGGAGTAGTGGGTACACCTAGTGGAGATAGGGGCAGACGGCACCTATGTAGTCAGCTAGGGGTACACGAAACTACTAGTTAAATTTTCTAAGTCCTTGGGTGGGATCAACCTTTAAGTAGGAATGACTGGTGTGGTGCAGTGTAGTAATTACCCTTGGGTGGGTAGATGCGTCTTTACCGTTATCTTAGTTCATCCTATGTCTAGTTGGCTGCTTAGTGTAGTTATTTATCCCCAGTCATCACCGTACCAAGTTTATATCATACCCTAATTACTTTAATGATTGTATTGTTAAAGTTATAGGGCTCACTCAGACTTATGTCTGACCCCATTGTTTTTATCTTTTTCCCAACCCTCAGGTTCTCAGAGTGGGCCTAGCACTAATGGGCTTTGATCAGATTGCTTTATCTATCTTTTGGAGCTTGGACCGTGATGTAAAGCCCAGCTTATCTTTTTTATTATGGCTATTAGTTATGTAGTGGGATTATGTACTTATGTTTTATCAGGATGGATATTTAGTACTTGACTCTTGTTTTAGTTGGTTTTGATATGTAACCAAACATGTTTATCTTCTGCTGCAATGAAATGATGTTTTAGATTTCAAGTATTATTTATATCTGTCTTGATGTAATTTTTCTGTTCTATATTCACTTAAAATACTCCACCGAAGTTAAGGCATTCCCTTAGTGAGTGACCTTAGCGGGTGTGGGGCGTTACACGTGGTATCAGAGCCAGGTTACCAGAACAGATAAAACTTTTAGAAAAACTATTTTTCTAAAAACATTTTTGGAAGAAGTATTTTCAAAAACATGTCTTTTGAGAGAAAAGTTTTTGAAAGAAAAGCATAATCTCCAATAGCCATATCTTTATCTTTCGAATTCTCCGTTTTGAATCTTTCCTTTTTCGTTTCAGCATGGCTGAAGATCTTAACTTTCCGGAGGGTGTAGCGATACCAGTATGGTATAGGAGATTGATGGAGGCTAGGGCCGCCACAGCGGGTCCAACAAATGTTCCTCCACCAACAGTAGCACCCGATCTTCCTCCCCCTCCTCCTCCCCGCACGGATACTTTTGCTAAGACTTGCAAGGAATTTAAGGCTATGGGAGGGAAACCTTTTCAAGGATCAGAAACTTTTGTGGAAGCTAGAGATTGGCTTAAGGAAGTGGAAGAGTTGATAGATATCTTTGAGATGGAAGAAGGAAAGAAAGTCAAGTTAGCTGCTTGGTTAATGAAGGGAGAGGCTTCGTTCTGGTGGGAAGTCACTAATGGAGAGCGCCCTGTTGACTCTTGGGCGGATTTCAGGCAAAGGTTTGTGGCAAAGTTTCTTTCAAGGGCGGAAGAAAACTTGTATATGGAAAAGTTCTTGACTCTAAAGCAAGGAAACCTATCAGTGAAGGAATATGTCAACAAGTTTAATCAGCTAGCAAGATTTGGCATAGACGTGGTGAATACACCGGAGAAGAAGGCTTTGAGGTTTGTTAAGGGCTTGAATGAACCAATGCATGGATTGGCTATGACTCACATCCCTATGGGGGCCTCCTTTGAGAAGCTAGTAGACATGGCACTCATGCATGAGGAAGAGAAGGGTCCCAATGCTAATAAGGCACCCGAGAAGAAAGCAGATCAGAAGAGACCTCAATAGCAACAGCAAAACAAGGGTGGGAAAAGCAACAGTGGCAAGGGAAAGAAGAAGTGCTTCAATTGCGGGACACCAGGCCACCTAAGCAAAGATTGTCGGAAGAAGAAGAAGACTGGCTGCTTCCACTGTGGCGAAGCAAGGCATCTAGTGAAGGACTGCCTTAAGAAGGGGCAAAGGACGGGATCTACCTCAGGGGGACAGGTGCAAGCTCTTATGGCACCAGGTCAGGCAAGGGGGAAAGTTCAGGCTCTCGCGGTTCCACCGATTCAGGAAAGAGGTAGAACTATTTCCGTTGAAAGTCTGGTTTTTCTGTTTGATCATCCTGTCCGTACTTTGTTTGACTCTGGCGCATCGCATTCGTTTATCTCATCATCATTAGTTGAGTCACTGCACTTAGACACCAGTCTAGTAGATGATCCCTTGGTTGTTTCAAACCCAACTGGGGGCTCCACTTATTTGTCCATGATATGTTTGGGTTTGAAGATTTCCATACTTAGCGTTGTGTTTAGATGTGATGCTTTTTTTGGGCTTCACGGGCTATGGGTTGATTTTGGGCATGGACTGGTTATCCAGTAATGGTGCCGTTCTTGATTGCGAAAGGAGAGTTGTTAGGCTCATGACCCGCTTGGGAAACACTCTCGAGATCTCTTGTAATCCCATGGATTCTGTTATGCTAAGTTATCTTGAATCGCTTGACGCTTCGGTCGAGAGTTTGCGATCTGTTAGAGTGGTCCGGGAATACTCGGATGTGTTTGAGGAGGTGAAGGGCTTACCTCCGAAGTGGGAGATAGACTTCCGAATATATCTGGTGGACAATGCTAAACCAGTATCTTTGCCTGTGCGCCACATGGCTCCTCGTGAGAGGAGGGAACTCCATAAGCAAGTAGGGGAGTTGCTTGAGAAGGGGTTCATAAGACGAAGTATATCGGAGTGGGGTGCTCCAGTGGTTTTTGCCATGAAGGCGGATGGGTCCCTCAGACTTTGTGTAGACTATAGAGAACTCAACAAGCTCACAAAGAAGAATAAACACCCATTGCCGAGGATTGATGATCTCTTTGATCAGTTGGTTGGCGCCTCCGTGTTTTCGCAGTTGGACTTGGCCACGGGGTTTCATCAGTTGAGAGTGACTGAGGATAGCATAGACAAGACTGCCTTTAGGACTCCGGATGGTTTCTATGAGTGGCTTGTGATGCCATTTGGTCTGACGAACGCCCCTGCATACTTTGTTGATTTGATGAGTAGGGTGTTCGGGGAGTACCTTAATAAGTTCGTGGTGGTCTTTGTGGATGACATCTTAGTCTTTTCTAAGAGTGAAGAAGAGCATGCCCTACATCTTAGGGAAGTGTTGGAGACTCTTCGAGCGCATAGCCTTAAGGCTAAATTCTCTAAATGTCACTTTTGGAGGAAGGAAGTGCGGTTCTTGGGGCACGTTGTCTCCAAGGAAGGGATAGTTGTGGATCCAGCGAAGGTAGTGTCCATCTAAGATTGGTAGGTTCCGAAGAATGCTACCGAGGTGAGGAGTTTCTTGGGGTTGGCTGGCTACTATATGAAGTTTATCAAGGACTTCGCGAAAATATCAGCCCCATTAACTCGCTTGACGAAGAAGAACCTAGTCTTCATATGGGACGTAGATTGTGATGATGCGTTCCAACGGTTAAAGAGAGCTTTAACCACAGCTCCAGTCTTAGTATTGCCAGATGGGAGTAAGCCATTTGTTGTTTATACCGATGCTTGTGGGACAGGACTGGGCGCAGTCTTAATGCAAGAGGGAAGGGTAATAGCCTACGGTGGAAGGCGGTTGAGAGCGCATGAGAAAAATTACCCCACACATGATCTAGAGTTGGACGCTATTGTTTTTGCGCTTAAGACTTGGCACCATTATCTTCTGGGCGAGAGATTCGAATTGTTCACTGACCACAAATCATTGAAGTACTTGTTTTCTCAGAAGGATTTGAACTTAAGACAGCAAAGGTGGATGGAGTTCTTAGCATCCTATGATTTCGAGATAGCGTATACCCCTGGCAAGGTTAACGTGGTGGCGGACGCCTTGAGCAGAAAAAGGTTGTCCTTGAGTCCATTGTTCGTGGAACGACGAAGCTTGGAATTTATCTCGATGTTTGACTTCAGACCTTCCGTTGACTTTGTACCCGGTTTGCTAGCATCCTTAGAGGTCAGACCTACTCTTTTGGGACGGATTGGCGAGGCACAGCGGGACGACCCACAGTTGGTTGAGTTGGTAGAGAGGCTCATAAGGGGGGAGTCGTCCAGCCATTTGAGTAGGTACACCCTAGACGATAGGGGTGCTTGCGTAGAGACGGTAGACTTTGTGTACCGCAAGACGAGGGTTTGAGGAAGGCTATTCTTGACGATGCACATCGTTCAAAGATGACCATTCATCCCGGTGGGGACAAGATGTACCAAGACATGAAGCGAGTTTACTTTTGGGCCGGTATGAAGAAAGATGTGGCCGAGTATGTCGCTAGATGCTTGGTGTGCCAACAAGTGAAAGCGGAGCAAAAGAAACCCGGTGGGTTGCTTCACCCATTGGAGGTTCCGCAATGGAAGTGGGATAGCGTCTCGATGGATTTTATTGATGGGTTACCGAGATTGAGGAAGGGTAATACGGGAATTTGGGTTGTGGTAGACAGACTTACTAAGAGTGCCCATTTCATACCCGTGAAGAGTAAGAGGACTGCTCCATGGCTAGCTTCAGTTTATCTTCGAGAGATAGTTCGGTTGCATGGTGTACCTTCTAGCATAGTGAGCGATCGAGATCCTATCTTCACTAGCGAGTTTTGGAAGAGTTTGCAAGCGGCAGTAGGGACTCAGTTGTGTTTGGGCACCGCATATCATCCTCAGACGGACGGCCAGACCGAGAGGGTGAATCGTGTTCTGGAAGACCTTTTGAGGCTTTGTATCTTAGATTTTGGAGGTACATGGGAAGAGCATCTTCCATTAGTGGAGTTCGCGTATAATAACAGCTTTCAATCTAGTATTGGTATGGCTCCTTTCGAAGCTCTTTATGGAAGGCCTTGTCGATCACCTACATGTTGGTGGGAATCTACGGATAAGATCTTGCTTGGGCCTGATATGGTTAGAGAGACTTCGGAAAAGATTGATTTGATTCGAAGAAGGATGAAAGCGGCGCAAGATAGGCAGAAATCTTAAGCGGATAAGAGGAGGACGGATCTGGAGTTTGATGTTGGGGACATGGTCTTTGTCAAAGTATCTCCATTACGGAATGTTGTTCGCTTTGGGTCCGTTGGGAAGTTAGCACCTAGATTTGTAGGACTGTTTCCTATTAAGGAAAGGATTGGACGGATGGCATATAGAGTGGATTTACCCGAGAGACTTAGTGGGGTACATGACGTATTCCATGTGTCACATTTGAGGTAGTGCCTACATGAGACCGCAGAGGTGGTAGAGCCGAGCTTGCTTAGAGAAGTGGAGGTAGAGCGTGATGCGACTATTCGACGAGCTCCTACCCGCATCCTTGGGGTCAGAGATTAGGAAGTTGAGAAACAGAGAGGTTCGACTAGTCAAAGTGCAATGGGGAGAGGATGAGAGCAATGCTTGCGTTCACTGTACCCATTCCTTTTTGAGGGTATGTCTTTTAACTTCTCCTTTATCGTTTGTCTAGTACTTATCTTATCTTTAGTATGTCCTCTCATTAGTATCTTTGACCTCTAGATAGGTTAAACCTATGGTTGAAACATGTGTTTGAGACATGTTATGATTGATGGATGCGTGTGGATGCAAGTGTTTGCTAGTGGTTGCTCGTGGTACACACACACTTTAGACACTAGATCGGCTCAGTCACTTCATATTGCATATTGCATATAATTGTGTGTAGGTAACTATATTAATGGATGTATAATGGTTGTGTTATCATATGGATGATGCATTTTGGTGTACGGTTGTGCACACATGTAGAAATAGTATGTGTAGATAGGGTTCTTTTGCATACATATTGGATGCATGGCACTATCATGGTTTGCATAAAGGAGGTCAACTGAATCAGTAGACCGCCTGATTTTGCATTAGACAGGGAACATATACACACACTTTTTGCATATGTTCATACAGCATTAGAAACTTTAAGGACAATGGATGCCAGTGTTTGATGGTTTAGTAGATGGTTGTTTGGTTGGTAGGATACGTTCTTCTTGACTTGGAGATTTCGGGGACGAAATCCTTTAAGTAGGGGAGAATGTAACACCCCGAATTTCACTTAATATTAATGTTTAGTAATTAAAGAATAATTAATCTCAGACGTGAGAATTAAGGGAAAGGGGTTGCGCCATTGTGTTCGTCTCGGAATTCTGGTTGAGATAGAGTCCGAGTTTGCGTGATTTGGACTTCGTATGAAGAAGTTATGGCCATCCGAAGTTTCAGAAAATTCAAAACAGATTTAAAATATTCAAATTTCAGAAGAGGCGGGAAAATTCCCGCCAGACAGAGGGTGTCGACACTAGGGTCGACATGGGTGTCGACCCCCCCCCCAAGGGGTCGACCCATGTGTCGACCCAGGGGTCGACCCCCCCTGTCGGTCAGTTTGGCCTGGGTGCACTGATTTGAGCTTTGGGCTGTGTTTTGGTGGCTTGTGACGAAATCTGACGGCTCTAAACTAAATTAGGGTTAATCTAAGGGCCTAAACTACATCCTAATTCTATAAATACACCCTAAGACTACCCTAATTCATACTAAAAATAGATACAACGTCGTTATGCCATCAAATTGCAACTTGAAGGAGCCTCCATCAAATTGTAGAAGAAGATAGCTTCTCAAATCAACTTCTAATCAACTCTAGCAACCTAATCTTCTTCATAGGAGTGCTAATCAACAAATTGTGAGTTTCTATGCCTTTAGCAAGCAATTGCTAAACTAATTATGATAGGATATAATGAGGTTATGGTTATGTATGTGGATCAATGCAAGTTATGTTATCATATGCTATGTGTTCATGATGTTATGCAAGTTATGCAAGTCATATGCTATGTGTTTATGATGTTATGCAAGTTATGCAAGTCATATGCTATGTGTTCATGATGTTATGCAAGTTACGCAAGTCGTATGCTATGAGTTCATGATGCTAGTTGTGCAAGTTTTATGCTATGAGTTCATGATGCTAGTTGTGCAAGTTTTATGCTATATGTTCATGATGCTAGTTATGCAAGTTTTATGCTATGTGCTCATGATACTAGTTATGCAAATCGCTATGATAAACATTGATCCATTATGACACCATGTTATGCAAGTTTGGTGTTTGATTATATGTAAGTTCATATATGACATGTTATGCAAGTTTGGTGTTTGATTATATGCAAGTAACATGTGCAAGTTTACACCTTTGTATGATATGCATACATATGCAAGTTAACCCCTTTGTATGTCATACATACATATGCAAGTTTACCCCTTTGTATGACATAAGTAACTTATGCAAGTTACCCTCTTTATGACATATGTGATTCATGCAAGTTTGGGTTGATCATTTATGCTAGTTGGGTTTGATGCTATGGTCATATATGCATGTTGACACCTTTAAAACTCATGTTGATGCTAATGTTATGCAAGTTGAACCCATTGTGTTTGTGATGAATCTCCCCTTTTAAGTATGTCATGTCAACGTATTACGTGGGGAACGATGGGGTTAATATTCATGTTAATAAAATGGTGTGAAGTTGGTATGATTATGCATACCACAAAGTGGATGGACATAATTGAGTCAATTATGTACATCGTTAAATTTGTGATTAATTAGGGATAATTAATACAAATTATGGGGGTGATTAATTAGGTGTAATTAATCGACTAAGACACGAGGTTGGACCCTTTTGTAGCATAAGACTGCCCGGACCCGACCGACAAATCCAGTGGCTACAAATGATTGGCCCAATGTGAGAGGTCTTAGGCATAAATTAAATACGTGACAAGTGTAAAGACACGAGGTTAGACTCTGTTATGGCGTAAGGCTGCCCGGAACCGACCGACAAATCCAGCTGCCATAAAAGACAGTCTAATGTGAGAGGTCTTTACAAAGGTTACGTTCTTAATCAATTAAGAAACACTTAACCAGATAAGCATGTAGTGGGGCATGAGGGGTTAAGTGGGTGCCTTGGCTGGCATGTGGAAATCAAGTAAGTGCCTTGGGTGGCATGTGGAAATCTAGTGGGTTGCCTTGGGTGGCAATAGAAAATACGATTAGAATACTTAACCAAGTGGAAACATGTAATTAAACATGATTAAAGGGTTAAGTGGGATGCACTAGAAAAGGGACAAGCTTAGGTGGGTAGCTTGTGGGGGCCCATTTCAACCAGTAACCCATATGTATCTTATTGGGCTCGACCCATGTCGAGGACGGGACACGCGTACTGGGCTTGACTATAAGAGGCCAAAACGGGTTAGCGGTGGCAACGCAAGTCCAACGGGTTTCATATGCGTGTGTGGACCCGGGCTGGTAGGTAAGACGTTGTTGCATCGTGTAGGTATAAGCCGTGCACCGTTGGTTGTATCGGGTTGCCACTTTGGGGAGTGATACACCCCACTGTGGGGCCAGCACGGGTATCTACGTTAGGGAGCCGATCGCTTGGGGAGTAGTGGGTACACCTAGTGGAGATAGGGGCAGACGACACCTATGTAGTCAGCTAGGGGTACATGAAACTACTAGTTAAATTTTCTGAGTCCTTGGGTGGGATCAACCTTTAAGTAGGAATGACTGGTGTGGTGCAGTGTAGTAATTACCCTTGGGTGGGTAGATGCGTCTTTACCGTTATCTTAGTTCATCCTATGTCTAGTTGGCTGCTTAGTGTAGTCATTTATCCCCAGTCATCACCGTACCAAGTTTATATCATACCCTAATTACTTTAATGATTGTATTGTTAAAGTTATAGGGCTCACTCAGACTTATGTCTGACCCCGTTGTTTTTATCTTTTTCCCAACCCTCAGGTTCTCAGAGTGGGCCTAGCACTAGTGGGCTTTGATCAGATTGCTTTATCTATCTTTTGGAGCTTGGACCGTGATGTAAAGCCCAGCTTATCTTTTCTATTATGGCTATTTGTTATGTAGTGGGATTATGTACTTATGTTTTATCAGGATGAATATTTAGTACTTGACTCTTGTTTTAGTTGGTTTTGATATGTAACCAAACATGTTTATCTTCTGCTGCAATGAAATGATGTTTTAGATTTCAAGTATTATTTATATCTGTCTTGATGTAATTTTTCTGTTCTATATTCACTTAAAATACTCCACCGAAGTTAAGGCATTCCCTTAGTGAGTGACCTTAGCGGGTGTGGGGCGTTACAAATCCCGATTTGAGTGTTCTGTATTTTTGCATGCAACGCTCGGGCCAGATCCGAGTGTTGCAAATTATAAAATTTCAGCTGACGAAGTTAAAGACACATGAAGACGCGCACGCCTTAGATCGTAAAATATGTACATTTTATTTATTTAAAAGCCATGTATTTCGACTGTGTAAACATTGTACAACTCTGATATTTTGTGTAAAATGCTTCCGTTGTGAAATATTGTAGTTTATTTATTCTGTAATTTTGTGTTTTATTATGTTAAACTCGTAAGCTAAATAACAATCTGTCGTTCTGAGCGGTTCAAGTTGGTTTAATTACAAACTTCAAGTAGTCGAAAAGGCAGTCGTTACAGTTGGTATCAAAGCTTTGGTATGCACGAAGCCTAGCATATGGTGTTTAATAAGAATCAGTCATTAGAAATTGTTATTGAAAGTGCGTAATTTGAAATACAAATTTTTTTACACTAATATTTTGAAAGAGTAGCGCAGCGGAAGCTTTTTGAAATTAATAAATTTTTAAATAATTTTATTTCGATATTGATAAATTTTGAAATATACTATTTTGTCTTATATATTTAGAGATGGTGTATTTTATAAAAAGTTTTGAGTATTTATTCGACGGCAAGGTTAGACCATTGAGTATGTAAGATTTTGAATATACGCCTAGCTAATGTATATACAAAGTCTTATTTGTACTAAATAGATATGGAATCACACTTTGGGCATTTGGAGAGATATTCTTGTGATTGTCGTGACATCACCAGTGTTTATTTTCGATTTTTGAAAGTGGGATGACTATATGATTCCAATTGAAACATCGAGAAATACTTAGACTATTTTTTTGATAAATGTTCGAAAATGATCTGGATAAATTTTATTGAAATTGCTTTGGTAAATTGATGTGAACTTGGTTAAATGATCAAATTTTAAATGAAATTATGTTGTTGTGAAATATAAGTAAAATTTACAAATGAATGTTCAAAATTAAATTGTTAGTTAATGGCGAATGACTTGAATGGAGTAGAAATTTTTTATGATGACAAGCGAATATTTTGTAAAAAATGAACTAAACCAAATCCAATTTAAAATAGAAAAAAAGGGAGTTCGTAGCTGTATCGTTTAACCCCTTGGCCTTAAGAATAGATAGTCCATTTATTCATTTTGATTCGTTCACTTAGCTTTACTTGTTGTTGTTGACCCACTCATCTTTGTTTTACTCATGCCACTGCTAAATTCATATCCTTGTACCCTTCCGTTTATTGTGCATCAGAAAAAGACAAATAAAGTTGGATTAATGACATAGCTTTTGATTTGAACACATATTTGAACTTTGAATTACTACAACAATTGACAATTGAATTTTCGAAGTATTGATTTTATACACCACAGGAAAACTAACTTATAACCGCATAATAACTCAGCGTTTTGATAGCAAATGCTGTTGTGAATAACGTTTGCAAATAGAAAAAAGTTTAAACAAAATATGTAATGCTGTATTAACGATTCCCGCCAGTAAATTTGCTAACCCACCCAAGTTCCCCCTTTTCTTTTTGTTTACCACTTCAAACGTGCCGCCTTCTCAGAATATCAAAGCCCTAATTCTCAAAATCACTGCTCAAAATGTCAAAATCGTTCCTTCTTTTGTTTTAATTCACCGCTTAAAACATGTATTCTTCTACCTTAGATTATCGAACCCTAAATCTCAAATTTGCTGCTGGTCTCCCCAGGTTTTGCCAGAGTGGCAACTTCATCCAAGCATCTTAATATGCTATAAAATCATGATTTCATTTACTTATTACAGTTAATGTTATGCAATTGTAGGCGCCGATCCAAAATACCTCATCCAACTACTACCATCCGATGACTTAACGATCTGACTACTTCCCTTCTCGAAGCAAGATTTGGACAAGCCCTGCTTTTTGTTTGGCTGCCAATTAAAGGTGTCTTCAATGTTAATCCTGTTAAAGGTAACTTTTTCTATAGTTATATTTGTGTTTGACGTATGCTTTGAATTAACTTATTGGAAATGTGTGTACTTGGAGCTTCTATCTCTGGAGAACAATGACAAAAAATGATGCATCCAAAAAATTCTTTGAATGTGTGGACATTAAGAAAATGAAATTCTTTTTCCATAACATTCACCTCTAATGAAATCTATATGTGAAGTCTCTGACAGTGAGTATTTTAGTACTTGGTAATATCAAAGTTTGTATTATTACATTGTCGACTTGTGCAGTAGTTTGTGGTTGATTGAATCAATTAACTACATACAATACTAAGCATGGGATATCAATGAAAACACATGCAATGTTGTGATGCTACATTACAATAATGGAATAAAAAAATATGGTGCTTGCATTCGAAAGCTAAATCCCCTCAGTAAGGCGATGTTGCTCTAGTCATAAATGAACAAATTGGGCTAAGTTCCTTTTTCGAAAATTTAAACCCAGAATTCAAGACCAGAAGTTTTGGGAAGCTTCAACTTTTCACAGGTTTAAGTTCCTTATTGAGTTCCTTAATTAGTTTTAATAAGTTACTTTCAGCTTTTAGATACACTGTTTCTTTTTGGCTTTAAGTAGTATTAACCGGCTAACTTGAACATATATTTCGTTATTCTTTCAATGACTGATGTATAGATTTAAGTGAGTCGATCAACAAACAGGCAATAGTTAGTGAAGATAAAGCATAAATAAACAACAGTTATTGTCACTGTCTTTTGTGTTGCTTCCTTCGGAATTGTTTTCAGTTTGCCTGTTTACAACAATAATAGATGTTGTCACTGTGGCATAAGATCTAAATGATATTGATGAGGCAAGCGTTGAATAGCATAAAAATTGGGAAGATTCCTAAATTTTATGCTATTCAACTCTTGTCTTATCAATGTCATAGGTAATATATGATTGTGGACTTTGGTTAAGCGCCTTTACTGGGCTGGATGTGTTGCTTCCATCATCGCGCTATTCACATTTAGGTATTTTTCTTCTCTTGGAATCTCCAGGATTTAGTTTCAGGTGGTCACTGGTTAATTTGTTGAATGAGCAAGTGATTTAGATCATTCCATTTAAGTAATTGTTGGAAGCAAATTCTTTTTTGGATTATTTGTATTGGTTGCTGGTTTACCCTATATTTTTCTTGATGAATGACAGATAATTGACAGAATATGGAGCTTCCAATCTTAAACCATCATAGATTTGATCTCTAGATAAGAATGTGGTTTTAGTAAGTTCTAAAAGTATGTTTTTTGACCTTTTGCTAGATGATATCGAGTTTCTGGTCTACTGCAGTTTGTTTGGATTTCTAGAGAAAAAAGCAATAGGGGAAAAGCAACAGGAAAATGAAACCACACTAAACTCTGCAATAATGATAACACTCTGAAAAGCATAGTAGCCTGCATATGATAATTGATTACCACCATTGCCGCTTTATATAGAATTATTGTGTAAATAGTGACAAATTATTACATCTACCTGTACATCTAATAAAAAGTGAAATATCATCTTTGCACTAAGTTTTGGTCATTAAATTATTTTATTTAATTTCAACTTCATAACTTTTTTATTGTCTTTGAATAACATTAAAAGAAAACTAAACTAATGCGGAACCTGGACTATGAACTGCATTCTACTTCACGTGGATGAAATTCAATAGCCAATGCGGTGAAGCACTTGCAGGTGAAAGTGGCAGGTAATTTTTTTTTGATTTGTCATTTTCCTATGCATTAGGAGCTTATATGACTCATGAAATTATTAGTTAGTCATGACCAATTATCATCCAATGAGATTCGGTGAAGTTTATTGGGGTTCTTTGATATAAGAGTTAACTAATAATATTATTTTAGTTATTTTCGGTTAAATATGTCAATGATGGATTCATTGTCCTGATGGGTAAGTATGCAGACAAATCAAAGTAGAAAATGATAAGAAATGTAAATTTAAAAAGACAAATTTATACATATTCAAAATGGTATTGATAACTTAACTGAAACTCATGCATTGGCCAAACTAGAATTCTAAATTTAGGTCATATATTTGGAAACCAATTTTAAATTAATCCAGCACATTAGTCTTACTCTAATAGGTATGACATGTTTTGGTGAAATTTTCACGGAACGTATACAATTAGATCATCTTTTCTGATGTTATTTTGTGATTAGGTTTCCACCTGTTATATTTTATACACCCATGTAAATTGGAGATCTTGGTATGTTATCTAATGGGCCCCATCTTAATTCCGCGAAGCAACCTTTATTACAGTCAGCAGACAGATGTTGGTGTAACACACTTCAGAAATGGTATGAGTCATGAAGAAGATCAACTTATTCCTAGTTTGTATCGTTACATTCAGGTAATTCTTTTTACTTGTGCATATCTCTTAATGTCACTCTATCTTATGATTATGTTACTTGTTCATATCTCTTAATGTTTACATACTTACAGAGGTTTCTAGTTCGATGCCACATAGTACCCCATGCCAATTCTTGAATACTGGAACATAGGTATTAGCTTTACCCCTTCAACCTTCATTCAATCCAATCTTTCTAAACTATAAAACTTCAATCAGTCATACGTTATAATCTATTTTATGTTCTTAAAGGGATGGAATACGCTTAAAAAACAGGGATGTGCAAGCAATACAGCGTATGCGTAAAACTTTTAACACATGGCACAACTAGTACACAGACATTACAGGCGCAAGGTAACATTTTACTTGACCGTTGATAATTTTTTGTTTGTGTTAAGTACACAAAATCACTGTGATAATACATTCTACCAATATTCCTACAACCGTCAGTAGAGAAATTTATAACCACAATTCATTATTTCACTGACAAATGTTATGAGACCAATAGGTTAGTTTCAATGTATACTATATCATAGTTTTAATGGCTTTGTATAGTCACTACAAACTCTTGGACTCTGACTTTGTCACTAAACGTTGTTTTAAGTGGTGGTATACATGTTTTATGTAGTGGTATGCATATTGTATTTTTCAGCCGATGGATCAAATCAGAAAGAAGTGGTTGAGGTCAGCTCTAGTAAACTTCTGTAATATGCTGGTTTAAAGAATTATTGTGTTGTAGAACAATGCATGCTTACAAGCATGCTTTATATCGATTGTTAGTGCTCATTTGTGTTTACATCAGAAAAGAGCCTATCATACATTTCATCTGTAGATAAAGATTATTTGGTTCACATAATTGACTGTACACTCAGTATGATTAGAATACATCTAACGTTAGTCACCTACTCTAGTATAACATCGTGAATATCTTTTTTCTAACTGCATAGGTCTAATTGTATATTCGAATATGAACATGTATTATGTATATTTTGTTGCAGCCTCGATTATAGATTCTATCTTCTCAGTTATCTGTCAATTTGCATTTATTCTTGTTTGTGAAGTGGAATACTGATACAATCGGAGTACATAACTCCTTTTGTTAATTGATGAAAGTGCATGGCACTTGCAGGTTGTTGCAATGTGCTTTTTTTGGGAATGGCAGGACATTATGGCCTTGGTAAAGCAATAGCTTAGATACGATTGATGTTGTTAGAGAATTCATTATAAGTTTTATTTTACAACCAGTAACAGCTATTTTTTGTTTCCCATGTGTTAGTTGTACATAATAGTCTCATCTAATTGAACACAGAGTATTAGTTGCTTACCAGGAAAACCATGGGGTTTTAGTTTTATAGATGTGGTGAAATTCATGGCGTTTCTATTTTTTTTATTGGCAGAGCATAAGATAATTATTTTTACTATTGCTTTGAAATATTATTTTGAGCCTGTTAGGTTTGTTCAGAATAAGCCAAATTGATAGAGATGATATTGAATTAGGTAAGAATACATCCATGAAAAGTTTGAATATATTGATAAAATAAGAAGCATATTGCGTTTATAAACACAAATGTAAAGCTAGGACCAGTAGTCTTGTTTATTTAGCACCAGCTGTGGTTTGTTATAAATCGAAAACTATATTTTTGAATATATAATCATAAAGAAATACTTTGGGGTGGCAAAAGAGACAAAATTTATGATTAAATTTAAGAGGCATTCAGAAATGCGGTACAGTTTGAAGTGAAAAAGAAAACCATTATATATTTCACGTTAATATTCAAATATTTGGATTTTTTTTCTTTTATATAGATCAAATATTTATATATTTAGACATAATCCATATTTTGGTGTTTTATACCAAATATTTCGTGTGTCTGTTTTAACACAAAAGTAAACATAAAATGGGGTGTATATATATATATATATATATATATATATATATATATATATATATATATAAACTATAAATGGACTATTGGTTTCTCTTGTCTTTACGTAAAATGTGTAATTTAGAAAAAGATATAATGATCAGATGTGTGTGTGTATATATATATTTCCATTTGTTTTCCACTTTAATGGTGAAACCCGCCAAAAATTCTAATTCTCGATCTGATTTTCTATGATCAAATCCTTCGGTTTCTAGTTCTAATCCCGTATCATCTTCAATATCTGGTAATTTTGTACCCGTTTTGAATCCTAATGATGGTAATATCAATTGAATAAGGCGCTATTGCATCAAGTAATCGGAGATTGAATTTCGTTAGATCTGAGTCTAATTGTGTTCGAATTCCAGAGAAAATTTATAATGATTCTGAAATAGCCTGGGCGAATACTATTGCATTGATTCTGATTTATTTTAGGTTATCTACAGTGAAATTAAAGGATTATATCAAAAAGGTTTGGAGACCTTCTGGTAACTTCAATGTTCATATTTCTTCCTATAATGTTATTGTCCAATTTGAAGATCAGCAAGATTTTTCTCGAATCATAGAAAGTAATACTTACTCTTATTTTGGCCGATTGCTTATAGTGCTTGCTTGGCATCCAGGTTTCGATTACAATAATATACAGTGTAATAGTGTCCAAATTTTGATCAGAATTCATGATCTTGCCATGGAGTTATGGACCAAAGAAGCTATGCAAATGATTGCAAGCCTTATAGCAGTTCCTCTTTTAATTGATGAAAACACTGAAGCTAAAAAATTTAAAAAGTATGCTAGAGTCTTAATTGAAATAGATACAAAGATAGATCTCAAGCCAGTAATTCCTATTCTATTACATAATGGTTAGAGTATCTCTCTCAATATAGAATATGAATTCGTCCCATTGATATGTGAGAAATGTCTTATATTTGGTCATGATGAAAGCTTTCATGAAACTTCAAATGATTCTAAATGGAATGCTTCAGAGATCCCTTCCTTTTCTACTAGTCCAATTGATGAATCTATAAATCCAGATCATGTAGCTGCAAGTGAAGAAAACTGGAGTTCTAAATTTGGGGATGATATTGATTTTTTGAATCGCAATTTGCCTAATGTCCTGATTTCAGATGATCTGCAAAATGTAGCTGAGATTATTAAAGAGAGTGATAAACTGGATAATAATGATAAAGGTAAACAAGTTGATGTTTCTAGTTTTATTGAAAAAAATCCAAACTATTTACAGAACAAAGAGAACTCATCACATGTCACTTTTAATGCTCCTCCTAAAAGATCAACTAGGAGCTTTTCTTTTATTAAATGACGATTATATCATGGAATGTTAGAGGTATGAACACCATTTCTCGTATGAAAGAAGTGTTTAAACTCCTAACATTAGCTAAACCAACTATTGTTGGTTTAGTGGAAAACAAATTGTCAGCATCTGATTTGGCTCTATTCTGTTCTATGTTGCCTAGTAGTTGGAAGCATTTAAATAACAATTCTGTTTCTTCTAGTGGTCGTATATTGTTGATATGGGATTCAAATGTTTGGGACTTGTCAAGCTTGGCATCTTCTTCACAGCATATTACTGTTTCAGCTAATAACAAAGGAGGTTTCTCCATGGTTTTCTCAATTATATATGCAAGCAATCTCTTTAGTGACAGACAAAGGCTATGACAATTTCTTGTAAATGATTCTTCATTAGTGGATGGTGCTTGGATTCTTATGGATGACTTTAATAATACTCTCTCTCCTAAAGATAAATATGGTGGTTTACCGGTTCCTTATCGGCATCTAAGAGGGTTTCAAAATTTTATTGTCCAAACTGGTATGTCTGAAGTTAAACCAGTGGGCTTCAAATTTACTTGAAGAAGGAAAGATATTACTACTCATATAGATAAAGTCTTAGTGAATAACTGTTGTTTACAGCAATTTTTAAACTTGAAAGCTTTATCACTATTTCAACACTCTAGTGATCACAATCCCATTTTATTGGACCTCATTCCTACTGCAAATTCTAAAGGATATCCTTTTAGATAAAAGAATGAATTGCATAATATTTCAGGTTATAGTGAAGCTATTGAAAGAGGTTTAAACTGTTCTACATGGGGTTTTCAAAGTCTTAGATTACTACAGAAATTCAAAAGCTGTATAGCGGAACTGAAAAAGTGGAACAGAGTAAGCGATAAGAATGATTCTAACCTTTCAAATGCTGAGCAATTCCTTAAAAATCTGGAGCTTGCTGTAGACCAAAATCCTGAAAATATGATGATTTATGAAGATTTTTTACATGCTAAAACTGAATATCAAAGACTTCAGAAAATTTATTTTGTTGGCTTTAAGCAACAAGCAAAGGTGATTTGGTTACAGCAGGGTGAGACCAATTCAAATTTTTCTATGCTCATATGTCTAACTGTAGATTCTTTAATCATATTCGAGCTTTAATGGATGACAATGGCAATCTTATATTCAAACCTGAAGAGATTGGAAATGAGGCAATCAATTATTTTTTAGATCTTTTCAATGGTCACTGTTCTCAAGGGTTTCCCAATTTTCATCCAATTTCTTACATTAATTAGCAAGGGTATAATTTTCTTCTTAATGAAATATCTATTACTGAAGTTCATGAAGCCTTGTTTTCTATTAAAGATGATACTAGCACTGGCCGTGATGGTTTAAATTCGAATTTTGTGAAACTGCATTGGGATACATTGAAAAATGATTTACTGGCTGCCATGTCAGACATTTTTCATTCTGGTAAATTGCCAAATTCCATTAATCATACATTCATTACCCTAATTCCAAAGAATGAGAGGCCTACTGCAATTTCACATTTCAGACCAATATCATTTTGCAATATGTGCTACAAAATATTTGCTAAAATCTTGCGTTATAGATTGAAGCATTTCGTGCCTTTTTTTATTTCTGAGAATCAAAGTGTCTTTATCAAAAATAGAAATGTTGGAGATAACATATTGTTGGCTCATGAACTCCTAAGAAATTTCAAAAGAAAAGGATTGCCTAAATTCTGTGTGAAAGTGGATCTTCAAAAAGCTTATGATCGAGTTAATAGAGAATTCATATGTCGAATTATGTCTCTTACGAAGTTTCCTGTGCATTTTATAAACTTAATATATGAATGTACATCTACAGCCACATTTTCTATATTAATTGAAGGCAAACCAAAGGGATTTATTTCTTCTTCTAGAGGGATTCGACAAGGAGATACTCTTTCTCCTTATCTATTTGCCATTGCTATGCAATTCTTTTCTTTTCTGATGGATGATGAGACAGCTAAAAAAGAATTTCAGCCTAGTTGTGCGGTGCAACCTATTATATCTCATTTATTGTATGCTGATGATTTGCTAATTTTTGAAAAGTCTACTCCTCATAATGCATATATTCTCAAAGCTATATTTCGTAAACTTGAAGACTATGTACGTTTGAATGTTAATGCAGGCAAAACTAAGGTTTTTTTAAGCAATTCAGTCAGCAATGCAGTAGAAATATTGAATATACTTGGGTTTGAGCAAGGCCAGTTGCCAATTAAGTATTTGGGTGTTCCTCTTTCCTCCAATTATTTACACTATGCAGAGTGAAACTTTCTCATTCAAGAAGTGCAAAGTAAGATTCAAGGGTAGGAAACAAAGTTTTTATCTTTTGTTGGAAGGGCTGAACTAATAAATGGCATTTTAACTCCTATTGTCCTATATTGGTTATTCATTTATTAAATTCCTGAATACACATTGGACAAAATTCAATCCTTATGTGCAGATTATTTTTGGGGAGGAGTAGTACATAAAGTAGCTTGGAAAACTCTTTGTAAACCTAGAAGTGAAGGTGGTATTGGTCTGAAAAGCTTCACCGATATGAAAAAGGCTGCTTGCATAAAATTATTATGGAAATTTCTAGCTGTAGATTCTCTATGGAGCAAATGGACATCATGTAAATATTGTAAAAATAAACACTTCTGGAATGTTTCTGTTGATAATAATGCTCCTTCTGTGCGGAAATCTTTGTTAAGAATTCATACAAGATCAAAGCAAGTTTTTAATAGAAGCATAGCAAGGGGTGAGAAACTTACTTATGGCATGATCCTTGGATCAACTGCCAATGCTTAGTGGACCTTCTTGGTTTTGACATATTACATATGATGGACAATGCTGATATTCGAGTTAGTTCTTTAATTGTTAACGATTCTCTGGATCCTTATATCCACCCTGCAACAAGAGAACTATTAAATGAAATAAGCAATGTTCAAATACATCCTAATAAAGCTCATGATTCATATGAATGGAGAAATGGTGGTTGTTTCACTTTTCATAAGGCATGGGAAGAAGTTCGAAATCAAGGCAAAAAAGATACTGCTTTTGATGTGATTTGGCATAAGAGAAATAGTAGGAGAATGGCATTTATTTCATATCTTGCTATTATGGGGAGATTAAACACTAAAGACAGAATTGCTCACTTTGGCAATGTGTCAAACATCTTATGTCCATTATGTGAAGCTTACCCTGAATCTATAAAGCATCTGTTTTTTGAATGCAATTATTCATCTTTTATATGGATGTCTATAACGTAGAAACTGTCTGTATTTTTTCCTATTCAAGACAACATTATAGAGGAAGCGAGATCCATTCATCTTAAGTTCAAAACTCATGACCCGATTCATAATGTTGCATGTGGAGCATTTGAAACTACAATTTATTCTATATGGAAGGAAAGAAACTTGAGGATTTTTCAAAACAAGAGAATTATGGCTACTACTAAGCTGGTTAAAATTGAGAGGGATGTTAAGTACTTGGTCAGAAACAATGGAAGCCAAACTATTCGTAATTTGAGAAATTCTACTTTTCTTGAATGTTGGGGGATTGAATTATGTGATACTGGTTAATCGAGGAAACTACGCAGCTGTTTTGTAGACGAAGGTTTGGAAAGATGGGCTTAGTTATTGGGCCATGAAGCGGGGTTCTTTTTAATTTCTGTTTGGGTTTTTCAGATTATATTGAGACTCGTATGTTTTGTATTTCTGTTTATTTGATGTTCAGCAAATTTATATGTGCTCGTTTTCCCTGTAAGGTACCCATCTAGGTTAGGGGGGTTACAGGGTTTTAGCGAGGCATATAAAGAGGTTTTTAATTGGTATTAGCAATAAAGAGTACCAATTTTCAAAAAAGTAAAAAAATAACATATATATATATATATATATATATATATATATAAGAAAAGGTTACACATGTAGCAATATAAAATACTTGTCTTTGCATAGACTTGGTAAGTAAATGGAAGAAAGGAATCTTATCAAGTGACTGAATTACAGCTAATCATGATACCCAAGCAATTCTTCTTTATAACATGAAACAAACTGTAGTGGTGCAAATGCACCACAGTGGTGAACTGCACCACACGGTAGTGCATCTGCACCACTACAGTGGTGCAGATGCACTACCTGTAGTGCAGTTCACCACTGTGGTGCATTTGCACCACAAGAGTGGTGCACCTGTGCACCATTACTTTGGTGCTGTGCACCATTAGCACTATTGCATAATGTCCGATGATGACAATGATAATAAAAAAAATCTTCATTGTTTCGCTAATAGATAATTAATAATGGGAACTGATTGAGCTTATACTATACCAGCTTGCTTCGGTCCATGTTTCTTCCATTATAATGAGACTACCCAATCCTACAATGTTGAAGCTCAAGTGGACTTGAAGCATTAAAGAGATGAACAATCAAGCAATCTGCAGTGTGGACTAAAAGGAAGCAATAAACAACATGCTTAAGAGGTATGTGCCAGAACCAAAGGTTGAAGGGATAAATATGTATGTTTTTAACATGCATCATAAATAGGTTTGCTTTCATAAGTTTGTCTAATGTTGTATGACGTCTGTTTACGAATTTATGTAAATTTTGTCTATGGATATTGTATTCATATTACTTTATGAAAATGATGATTAATAATTATATTTTTGTATGGTAGTTTATAGTTTGATACAATGTTATGTATATTATTTAGTTGAAATATGATTAAATGAGTGTAGACTATTAATATAAATAGTGCAATGGAACGTGACAATGGTGGAGCAGAAATATCAAGAACTAACGACATCGTTTATATAATGTTGTTAGTTCTATGAAAAGACAAAGTATATTCACTATAACAACAAAAGAAAAACGCTGTGAAATATTAGTAACAACGTTTATAATCCGCTGTTGAAAATGGAAGCAACACACACTTGAAAACTATTAACAACTCATTATAAAAGTTGTGCATAAAGTATTAACAGCTCAGAAAAAACGCTATGCATAAAGTATTAACAACTCAGAAAAAACACAGTGAAGCTCAAAAAAAAAACATTGCGGTAGAATATTACAGCGTTTTGATAAACTCTGTGAAATTATGGGCCTACGACCGCATGTCATTATACAGCGTTTTGATAAACACTGTAATATCCTACCACAACATTTTTGAAACGCTGTTAAAAGCATTTTTTGGTATAGTGATACTATGTTAACGGAAGCGTTGAAATGAGATGTAAAAGATAATTGAAACGGGTTGAAATAGATTTCTTAATAGTTTTGGTATATATGAAACCCAACTTATATAAGAAATGAATATAAGAAATGGTTAAGGAAGGTTTTAACAAGGAATATTTTGAGAAGTGTTAACTAAGTATGTATGATGAATTGGAATTGTTTAACCATGAAATAAAATAAGAAATGTGTATTTCTAATGAAGGCAAATTATGGAATAAGATGATATATCAATTTAGTTATAGTTCAAGAGATCTTTTGACATAAATTTGAGAATTTGATTCCAGAATTTTTTTTGAAATCAATTTCCAAGGTTTTGAAAAAAAAAATTACTAGTATATATAAGTATTTCCGAATAGAAATGCCTGAAATGATTTTCTGGAATATTTTCAAAAAGAAATATATGAATGGAGAACCCACTTTTGTCACTAGAAAATAATTGCAATGATATTTCTTTCTCATCGGAATTTATTCTCGAGTTTCAAAGTGGGGGAGAACACTTTGGTAGCTTAGCTACATGTTTATCTTTATTTGGGCAATGTGCTACATGTTTATCTTAATCAAATGAAATTGATTTGTGAAACATGATTTGATATACAATTATATGTATATTTTGAATGATTGAAAGAAAAATCTGGAGTTGATTCTCGAGTTTGGTTGAATGATAATCCTGTGCAATAGGATAAAGAAATTGTACACCTAGAAGAGATGTCTTTAAAAAAATGATTGAACTCATGATTTCCCATTGTTGATTTGAAAGATAAATTTTCCAAATATTTAAATGATCCAACCTTTGCCAAACAAGATTTGAATTATAAGTTGTATATAATCTAAATGGCTCAAAGGAATCAAATAATGGAAATGGAAATTAAAGGAATTTTACAAGTATGAAAGTTTTGAAATATTTTGAATAAAATTTTATTTTAAATAATATTCTAACAAATGTAATAATTGAGATTATTTTTAGCTTGACTATATAAATAAAATGGTTTTGATGTTAAATTGCAAACTTAAATTAATATGTTAATATATTTAAATAGAAGGTATAAATTAACTTAACTAATTCAATGAATGGCTTTAATTTATTAAAATTTAGTTTGATAGTTTGAAAGTTGAAGATTGTTACTACCAAAATTAACAATGGAGTCGGTTGGCGATGAAGGGGTTTCGAATGACCACAAGCTCATGGGAATCCTTCAGAAGGCAGGGTCAAATACTAGGAGGAGTCAAGAGTAGGGAGAAATGGTCTGAAAGCTGCATCAACCGAGACCTTACTAGGAGAAAAGATCATAAAATCCTATGGGATCTAACCGACGGGATCTATCCAACAAGGTCATACCAGCAGGATCCTTCCAACAGCATCAACCCGGCAGGGGGTTCTGCGGCGAAAGGCCATCCAGGTCAGAAACCCAGAAAAATGAAGGCAAGAGCTTTGTCAGTTGAGGTTTGAAAGGACCTTCAATATTAATCTTCCTAATACCGATACGTCAGGAGTCTAAAACACCAAGAGCATCAAGCTAGGAACACATAAAGATTATCCAGAACCAGTTTCCGAAACACTCACTGCATAAATGTCGAGAGGCCGTGTTGATGAATAACAGACAAATAACCTAGAGAAACCTTCTGGAGGATCAGGCTACACCTGGAAATCACACCAAAAAGCAGTTTGGAACCCGGAAAGGATGTAAGCTATCTGCACTAGTCTATTTAGCACAGACACCGACAGCAATTCCGAACCGGCAGCTATCCACATACATAATGAGGGCAGGCTCCTATAAGTATTCATGGGAAAACCAGAAGACTATATCCTTAAATCTATGACCGAGAGTATACAATTTGAAACTCAAAATACCTTCTGGAGAGCTTTCACAATAGCAAGCATATATCAAGCTCAAAAAGGCACTCAATTAGCCAAAACTTTCGTTGCGAAAGCTATCATTAGCACTACGAAGCGGCCGAAAGCAAAAACATCTGAGACCAACGAAAAAGGCGGCCGACAAAGGCTCCTGAAGGTCCAATGGCCCAACAGTACAAGGGGCTCCAAGTTCTCTATAAATAAGATCCCAGGGATCACATTAGGGAGGACTGACTCGAATTCTTGTACTCTTTCTCTTATAACCCCAGTATGGAGATCAATTTGTGGATCTCTTCGATTCTGTTTGTGTACGCAAAGACAAAGGTTAATAAAGAGAAAATCTACACCTATGGTATTTTCTATGAGTTTATCATACTAATTCTTAGTTGTTGTTGTTATAATTTATTGTTTGTTCCCAATATATGCATGGATTCTTGTCCGAATCTAAACCTATGATCGGAGGAATCGTCCCTTTTTGTCGGCTTAAATTCTCCTTGCAAGCTTAGGTCCTATCTACGAGTTTGGTTTTCTCGGTGAGTTTGGTCCTCATATCTAGGGATAGTGATCTGATTCAAACTCACGAAGGATAAACAACCTATTTCTCCCTTAGGTATATTCCCATCAACCTATCTCCAGTGTTGACGAAAAATATCGTTAACATTTTGGCGCTGGAAGGAGGGCTTGAACCTCCAATTCCTTAGTTAACCTTTCTACACATCCACCTGTGCTATTCCGTCCCGGATTGGACTAAACCTTGAAGAGGCGAACACTATGAATATAAGGTCTCTACCAGTTATTAATGGGTTTCCATGGTTAGGACAAGTATTGGCGAGCTGTGGGCAACCAAAAGATTCAGATTAGAAACCCTGCATATCCAAGAGAAAGGGAAGGATTAACCCCTTCCACTTAGAACCAACTCTGATTTTTGCCCTAAATCAGTCCTTGACGGAAAGATATAACACCTTTCTCCATATCAAAAAAGCTGTCCAAGCACACGCTAGGGGAACCATATTCGAATAAAGAGTTGAGAAGGCTTCCACTGCTCTTACCAATAAAAGGTCTGATAAATATATACCCCCATGTCGAAAGGCAGTTAAAAGGAAGTTTAGGAACGAAGAAGTGACAAAGCCAAGTGATAAAAGGACCAATACGCAACAATGAAAAAGGGCTTTCGAGTCAAGGTTGCCAAAAGGATGTAAGATCACAACGTCAATCGAGGGTATCTACTTCCTAACTAGGCACGAGTTGAACTTTTGGCGTTAAAGAAGAAACCCAAAAACGAAGCTAAAAGGGAAGGGCCGTATTGCTACTACCATATGGTAAACGGACACGAAACAAACCATTATAGAGTTTTAGAGGGAATGGTCATCAACGTCTTAAGCCAAGGAAAGCTACAAAAATATGTAAAGAAAGCATAGGTAGTTAAGCTGGTAAGATCTTCTAGAAAAGAAAAGGAATAGATTATCTATCCGATTGCAAAGAAGGAAATCCCCACAAACTCAAAATGACCAAGGACAGGTCAAGCCACAAATGGATAAAAGAAAAAAGAAAAAAACCCTTGTCATCACCAAATTGGTCAGGGCAAGGCATCTGCTGTAGGGGGTGGTGTTTTAGTCTTTTTCCATGCCCAAATCAGAGGGGCTAGGTTAAAGCATCAAAAGAGTAAGCCTACGTTTCACACCAGAAATGGTCATGGCGATGCATCTAAAATTAGCATGCCCTCCCTCTGCTTGCAGAAGATTATGCCCTGCCTCTGCTAGAACTAAGCACATGTGACGACTACCCATAACCCCTGCACTAAACAAGAGGAATAATGTGCTAAAACGTGTGCCAGGCAGCTATGGATGATCATCAGAGTAGATAAACAACATCGGAACCTGTCGTAGAACTCATAGCGCAAGGATAAAATATAATAGAACATATACAATAGGTAATAGTAGTGAAGCATCATATGGAAAACTTTCACAACATCTTGAAAGATTATCCCAACATCATAGGAAATATCAAGCATGTACATAAGGCCTCACTATAACACTCATAGAGCAACTCAAACAGCGGAAACAGAAATACTAGATAGTAGTAAAAATAATACGCCAGCCTCCTGCTCACCTTCGCATAGCAACATCGTCCTCACTAATCACCTGTCACCAGTTACCTAGTCTGCCCATCCACAACCGGATGAACATCCTAAGGTAATAAGAGGAAACTTAAAACCTTGATTCAAAAAACAATCCTAGTGAGTGATAAAACAACTAACAAACTTCATCAATAAAGTATATGGGAAGGGATATATAAACATACTAATCTACCCACAACACCAAAGAAGAACTCAACCCTATCTTCCCCACATCAGACAGTGATATCCTTTACATTAAACAATTCAACCATTCATCCATGGAAATCAGAACACTCACTCAATCGTGGTAAAGCACTCATGACATCCAGATTATATATCTCATGTAAACCATCATAATCAAATTCGACATCCCTCGAGCAAAGCCCTATAGGCCTAAAGCAATATCAGACAAGCACCTAAGGGACATCTCCTTCAACATTGGACAATCCACATGAGATGGTACAAATAGAGCATCCAAACAATCAAGCATCCATGACTGACTCTGGCTATCATCGTCAATCCTGCTTTGAAACCATCGTTAATCATATGACAACCTACCTTGTCATATATCAAGGGCTAATAGTAACCCCAGTTCTAGCATAAACTCCATATGGCTTTCAATGATACGTATGTATGTCCAATCTTGATAACTAGGCCTTTCAACGATACCCAGGGTACTCGACCTACAACCGGTCTTTCAGACGTCTCTAGTGTACCTCTACTTCGAGCCTGCTAGAACTTACGACAACGATAATCTCTCGGCCTTCATATCTCTAGTCATCCAACCCGACGATTTTTCATATCTGAAGCAACCTTCTTAAGCAACCATTATTCACCAACTCACAACCTTTGTGTTGTCGCCTCATTCGCTGTTCTACACCGATCAACGAACACATTTCAACACTTCAAACCTTCGTCCTTGAATTCACTTTGAAGTCACATCATCATCGAGCCAAATCTGAGTCATACCCAAAAAGTATAATTTTCAGAAATAACCCTAGTGCGACCGACCAGAGATCAAACAACCCTTCATTTGCTCGATCGACCCTGCTACTCGAGCCCCTGCTGCTCGACCCAGCTGCACGACCGACCCAATTCTCAAACCAAGCCCAACCAACCCAACAACTTGAGTATACGAATGACCCGGTGTCTTCACACCAGATTGACCCACCCGCTCCTTAATGACCGACCGACCCACTTCGGACCATATTTCTCTAGTCTGCTCAACCCTACAGCAGTTGACTGACCCAATGCTCGCTTGACGACCCAGTCTTCTCACAGATGACCGACCCCAGTCCTGTCTTGTTCTCTCGGACATACACCATGGTGCAACCGACCGACCCACCATGAACAACCCAAAACCTGCACCACCCCAATGTCACTCCAATTTCGACCAAAACTTATCCAAACGACCAATTCGACGAAACCAACTCATCCAATTCATTCAACTCAATCATAATCATGTTGTGAAGTCAATAAAAACATGAATATGATAATTATCACCAAAATTATGCAAATCATTCCAAAAATCATGATAAATGAACATATGAATTAGATTGCGGATCTAACTTGCATAATCATGCGAAGTGGCATAGTAATTACCGGTTAAAACTTAATAAATTGGATCCTATGGTGATTCATATGAAAACTGACTTGTCATGGTATAGATCTAAGGTAAAACACTTGCATATGATGAAAACTTAATCAAACATTCATATATTTCACTGAATCCATGTGAGAGATGCAAAACACTTACCAATTCTCCCAAATAAGCAAAAATCAATGCAGTAAGATTCCGAACAACAAGTAATTCGAACCAAACCCCTTGATCTTATGAACTCCCGCTTAATCGTTGTAGATCTAGCCTCCAATGGTGTAGATCTATGATTTCCCTCCTTGGATTTTGATTTTTAATGGTGGAAAAATGTTAGCGGAAGGAAGTACAAAAGGCCACCAAATGAGAGTATAGATAAACTAAACCATTTCTCATACCTCTCACCTCATATTTATACCCTTCCACTATCCCACCAACGAGCCTCTCCAAATCAGCCCATTATGGCTTAAAAATCTGAACAACCAACTGTTAAACCTTGAAACAGTGATTCCTCCCAAACCACTAAGCCAACTCTTTATTGTAACCACTCTACGGAAAGGCAATCATCATTTCCTTTCCAATGGCACAGGTCTCACCTATGATTCGACCAGAGTCAAAAGTTATGCCATTTACAAGACTGACGGGGGAAAATAGTCATTAAAAAAATCAGTAAAAATTATGGACATGTCTCATATCCTATAAGCAACTATTAGAATATGAGAATGATCCAACCCTCAGGGAATAAAATAAAAATATTTTACGATCTTTCGATACGTAAAATGCGGCCTGTTACAGCATGTCCTACCTCTGCTCGCAGAAGAGCACGTCCTACCTCTGCTTATGTTCTGTGTTACCCACAGAAGGGAACGCAAACCCCTATCATCACCTACGATGGTCAGGATAGGGCACCCCTCGGAGTGGGGTGGCGTGTAAGCCTCTGTCAGTACTTACGATGGTCAGTATAGAGCATCAAAAGAGTAAACCTTAGTTCAGTGCCTAGGATGGCCCCATCTAAGTTTCTAAGACCTTATCATCATCTACAATGAATAGGATAAGGCGCCTCCTGAAGGAAGGTCGTGTAAGTTCTAGGGCCCTGCTTGTGGATAAGCTAGCCAAGCGCACCGTACGCACTGACCCAGAGAGTGGCCAACGAAGCACGTACATCGTCTGCTTTGACATCGAAAGCCCAGAGAGTGGCTCTAGGAGAACGTATAATCTCTGCTTCGCAAATTAAATCCAAAGGGATGCCAAAACGTTAATTATGGAGGGATTTCCAGTCTTCAAACTTTAAATAGCCGAATCTGGGTTGATTCGGATCTTCACAAATGCCAGAAAGGGTTTCCGGTCTTCAAACTTTAAATACCCGAATCTGGGTTGATTCGGCTCTTCATAAATGTCGGAAGGGTCTTCCGGTCTTCAAACTTTAAATACCCGAATCTGGGTCCTCAAGTAAATGTCTAGGTCCTCTCGATCCTCAAGTAAATGTCTAGCATACTTCAAATATCTAGGTCCTCTCGATCCTCAAGTAAAGGAGGATTAACGACATGACGAAGAGAGATGCTTAGTAACTTATTTAACTTTTGCACTTTTCTACTCGTTCCATTAAGATGGTAAGAGGGTTTGATCTGAAGCTTCAATGCCATGTTATAAGCCCTACACATAGCTCTAAGAGATTTGTTTTCTTTCTCTTACTCAAAAACATTCACGTGCAAATCATGCCGCTCTTCTTATAAGCGCCTAATTTGATCAGTATATCTGATGTCATGATAATGGGAATCCTTAATTAATTTAGGTCATAAGTCCCCTTCATCTCGGCCACCACTCTTTTGCACCACTCAGAAATGGCTTATTCCTTTAGCCCTGAGGGAGGGTTATTCAAGTAATAAAACTTCAAATGGGCAAGGGTCTCGCGAGTGGTCACAACACCAGATGAAGATCCCGTCATGATAGGAATATTCTTGAAACAATATTCCCATGTCTCGCACTTGGTAGTGGCATTATTTAAATCAATTTCCAAGTCAACAATACGTTGGCGTAAATGCCTCAATTCATCCCCAAACTTAATAGAGGGTGTGGTCTTTATGTATGCCCTCAATCTAAGAATAGTCCTATCTCTCTCTTCTAGCTTTTCTTTTAAAGCATTCATCCTCTCAGTCAGACATTCGATGGATAAATTTTGATGCAAGATCTTTCACTCTTGAGACATAGGAGGAATCTCTTTTGCCGACAATACTCTGCTCCGAGATGGGAGGATCTCATGTCGATCAACCTACCCACAGGCACATAGGAAAATAGTTACGACTATATTTTTCTTTTCAATTTTCAAGAATGAAACCCCTTTTCTTATATAACTTTGTGTGACTTAAGTCTGAAACCAATCTATCACAGCATATAGGTAAAGAGAAAATTACAAAAAGATCATTTTCACTTAATGAATACATTTATCATTTACATAACATCTTGGCATGATTAGCCCTTATACTCTTTAGAATTGCTTCACGGTCTTTACTTAGAAAGTCAAAAGAGAGTCGGGGAAATTTAGTGTAAACACTCTTAAGTTTCTCCAGAAAACACTTTGTCTTGAAAGCATGAGAAGATGTTGTTGAAAACTCCTTTTTCAGTCTACAAGTCATACGTAATGCATCTTCGTAATAACAAAATTCTGTCATGATACAAATAAGTGTATTAGTCTTCACATGTAGAAAACAAGACCCAATACAAATATTACATAGATCATTGAGTTTGATTTACAAGTGTGCCTTCTACTTTACAAGGGAACGGTTTAATTCACTCTGTTTGTTGCCTAACTCTGCTTAACGCAGAAACAAATTTTCTTTGCTCTATTTTAATGACAAGAGACTAGTTATATCAAATGTTATGGGAAGAGATAAACATTATCGTGCAAGAATTATACTCATGAAGAAAAAGCTTAAGGACCAGTAGCTTTCTTCTCTCCCGAATGACTAGAGGGGCCACCCTCTTTAGGCAAAGATGATTCAGGATCGCGGACAATATGGAAACCTCCTACCGCAGGACTACTCTTAACAGAACTATGGAAAGCTTTGGCACCCGAAAGAGGGTCATTTCCATCCCAACCGTGCTTATCCCAGCAGCGACTACCTCCGGAACCATTGTCGTCATTCTTCCCTTCGTTGCCAACAAAAGAAAAAGTCTCCCGTTCTTCACCTAAATCATCCAGAAGATTGTCAATATATAAAAGGCCCTCGAATTTAGATTCACTCCTCCACGGTATCTCAATGCCTTGATCGCCCAGCTTAATCCTTTCCATAACTCGATCTCTGACGAAAGGAGGAACTTTGGTGGTTTGGAGCTTAGGAAAACTTTAACGATTATCGGAAAGAAGGTGAAATAAGGTATCTTCATAACAGTCAGACTTAATATGCGGAAGATGAACTTGCAAGAAATTAGAAATCCTGTCTTCAACTGCATAGATTATCTACGCCACATGTGAAAGCTTCTCATCCTTCTTCTGAAGCTCATAAGTGTGAGTAACCACATCTTCCGCTATTTGATGTTTAAAGGCCAACACTTTGTCAGGGGTTATGTCCCTTGTCTGCCTTTCTTTCTTTAAAGCCGCCTCCGCATGTTCCAAGGAAGCTTTCAAGCTCTTACATTTATCGCTCAAAACTTCGTTTGCTTCTCGAAGCCGAACGATTTCAGTGGTAGTGGAAGGAGGAACTGCCTTAGACAAGTGCCATCCCTTGATAATCTGAAAAATTAGATGCATTCAGTATATAGTCGCAACAAATTGAAAGTCCAGAATAAAAAGAAAATTTTGTACCTTAAGCCGTCGGGTGAACAAATGCTGATAGAAATCTATCATGTTTGAAGAAGAGGAGGGTAACGAGATGTTAGAAAATTCTGGACCAGAAAGAATAAGCTTCACAAAATCAGTAAAATCCGTTGAGGGCTCAGGAGGCCTCGAAGGCTCAACAGACTGAGAAATTGGAATACACGACATGACATCTACATCTGCTCCCGATGTACTTAGAAGGGATGATGGAAAAACACTACCTCTTGCTTCTCTATCGGAAGCACCCACGGAATTCACAAAAGTAGGAAAATCAAACTTTAATCTCTTAGCTGGCGACAGGAAACTCAACCAACCTTTTAACAGCAACAATAGTAGATCGAGTCAAAACGTCAGTAAAGTTAGAGACTTCCAAAGTCAAAACTTCTAGTCAAACGAAAAAGCAAAGAAAGATTCAAGAATGCGGAACTGGGGTACCAAGGAGACTCGATAAAGAAACTATAGAATCAACAAAACATACCAGGAAATAAGGGAATAGAGGAAGCAAAAACTTATGAGCATAACAATAAACGCTTAGAGCCTGGAAGATGAATAGGTGGACGCCCCAAGAACTTCTGTCCGTTAGGAAGGTGGTCATACAGACACAACTTATCCTTAGTTAATAGAGCAGACCGACCTAGAGGCTTTTCAAGTAGCTTCAAAATGAACTCAAATACACATAATTCGCTTTCGGTTAAAGGCACTCTCTTAGAAGCAAGATCTGAAAGAAAACAATTAAAGATAAGTCACAGATGAGAAAAATAATCGCTCACAAAGGGTTAGAGGATTCACCATAATCAGCAAATTTGCCTGAAATACCGACAGGCAACTGATGAAGAAGAACCGATCTTCCCAAGATAAAGCCTTACCCATACCATCAATAATAATCTTCCATAAGGGGGTAGCATGGAATATAGGGAAGTCAGCACATTTTGAAAAACGCATCAGGTGTTGGATAAGGTTAGGAGTAAGAGAAGCCTGACCCGATTCAAGAGCAAGTACTTCAAGACATAAAAGCAGCGTGTAAGTGCTTGGTAAGAGTTAAATGAGTGCAATCTCCAGGTCCTTTAGAAGTTGAAACATGAAGGATGGAAAATAAAAGAAACCTCCATGCCAGATATGTGCAGCTGAGTAAGCGAAATATCCTTCAGGAGGATTCATGATGTCATCGCAATAAGCAACAGGGATAGCCTCCACATTATCTATTCCAAAGCTGGAAAGAATGGAGTTTACTTCATCTTGAGAGGTAATCAAATACTTCTTCAAGATGAAAGATTTCCTCCACCAAGAAATGCCATAAGCATCAGTTGACGATGGACCGGGACTTAGTGCTGCCAGGTGATAAAATTCCATGAACATATAAAATTCATATCCTACTCATTAGAACACTAGGGGGTGGTAACATGTAAACCTACTAGCAATGGATAGACAAAATAGTGAATGTTCGGGTAACTCTAAATACTAGTCAAGATAAAGTACACAACAAATGACACCTTAGTTTAAAACGATCAAGCCCTTGGTAATGACAGGGTCATCTTCTCTTAAGGTTAACGCTAAGAGAATCCGGAAGAAAAGATAACAATTGGGCCATAACCAGGCAACTATAAGTCACCATCGAAGACCTGGATGACACTATGCACCGTTCCCGTTACTTAATTATGAGAATAGATTCTATCGTGCAAATTGCTTATCTCAAACCCTAAAATTAATATTTGGTAAAAAGGCAAATGAGCAGCTCGCCATGAATTGTAATCCAGGTCATTAACATTTGAACTACTTATATCCGACAATAAAACCCTTGCAAATTCGGGAAGAACACTTTAATTCCTAGATAAGAGACCAAAACAGAAATATTTACCAAAGGTTCAGGCAATAAGATTCCCAAAATAAACTTCAAGTCGTCAATGAACAAATAATCTGTTTCGAATAATTAATGTTGCAGGTAAAAAGTGAAGAAGAAGTGATGGTAATTATGCAAAGAAATTTACCCAAATCTCCATCATACAAACGAAGACCAATCAACATTTTCAATCAAGGGAGATCAATAGACTCAGATATGACACTTCGAAAATGCAAAGCGGTTGACTTGGAAAGTCGAAAATACCCCTTCACTAGGGGGGGGGGGCAAATGTTACTACCAAAATTAACAATGGAGTAGGTTGGCGACGAAGGGGTATCAGATGACCGCAAGCTCATAGGAATCCTTTAGAAAACAGGATCAAATACTAGGAGGAGTCAAAAGTAGGGAGAAATAGTCCGAAGCCGCATACACTGAGACCTTCCTTGGAGAAAAGATCATAAAAGCCTATGGGATCTAACCGGCAGGATCTATCCGGTAAGGTCAGACCGGCAGGATCCTTCCAAAGCATCAACCCGAATGGGGTTTTTGAGGCGAAAGGCCATCCAAGTCAGAAACCCAGAAAAATGAAGGCAAGAGCTTCGTCAGTTGAGGTCCGAAAGTACCTTCAATATTAATCTGCCTAATACCGATACGTCAGGAGGCTAAAACACCAAGAGCATCAAGCTAGGAACACATAAAGATTATCCAGAAACAATTTCCGAAACATCCACTGCATAAATGCCGAGAGGTCGTACTGATGAACAATAGACAAATCACGTAGAGCAACCTTCTAGAGGTTCAAGCTTCGTCTGGAAATCCCACCAAAAAGCAGTCTATGAACCCCAGAAAGGATATAAGCTTTCCACACTAGTCTATTTTGCACAGACACGGACAACGATTCCGAACCGGCCGCTACCCACATACATAATGAGGGCAGGCTCCTCTAAGTATTCATGGGAAAATTGGAAGCCTATATCCGAAAATCTATGACCAAGAGCATACAACTAGAAACTCAAAATACCTTCCCGAGAGTACCACAACAGGAAGCACATATTAAATTCAAAGAGGTTCTCGATTAGCCAAAACCTTCTTTGCGAAAGCTATAATTAGCACCATAAAGAGGCCGGAAGCAAAAACAACCTAGACCAAGGAAAAAGGCGGTCGACAAAGGCTCCTGAAGGCCCAATAGCCCAACAGTAGAAGGGGCTCCAAGTTCTCTATAAATAAGACCCCAGGGGTCACATTAGGGAGGACTGACTAGAATTCTTGTACTCTTCCTCTTAAAACCCCAGTATTTAGATCAGTTTGAGGATCTCTTCGATTCTGTTCGTGTGCGTAAAGGCAAAGGTTAATAAAGAGCAAATCTACACCTATGATATTTTCTATGAGTTTATCATACTTGTTGTTACGATTTACTGTTTGTTCCCCATATATGCATGGATTCTTGTCCGAATCCAAACCTATGATCGGAGGAATAGCCCCTATTTGTTGGCTTAAATGCTCCCTATAAGCTTAGGTCCTATCTACGAGTTTGGATTTCTCGGTGAGTTTAGTCCTGGTATCTAGGGATAGTGATCTGATTCAAACTCACGAAGGATAATTGACCTACTTCTCCCTTATGTCCATTCCCATCGACCTATCTCCGGTGTTGACGAAAAATATTGTTAACAAACATAATTGCAACATTTAAATGATGTTTAAATTAAAAAAAAATTAATTGGTTAACTTAAGGATTTTATTATGTTTAGTCGTTATTAGATTCAAATTTAACGGAATCAATTTAAGGGATGAACTTAACATTTGGAAATTTGAAATTTGGTTTAAAACCAATGATATGGAATGAATGTAAAATTTAAACTTTCAGCGAAATTGAAGATGATATATTTGAGTTATGATCTAATTCGAACACCTGGTTCAAACTGAAACGTTTACAATTGAATCTTAAGTTAAATTTGAGTTTGACTTCGACATCAAAATCTATG
This sequence comes from Allium sativum, assembly GCA_030737875.1. NCBI lineage: Eukaryota > Viridiplantae > Streptophyta > Magnoliopsida > Asparagales > Amaryllidaceae > Allium > Allium sativum. Next base: position 397,590,008 of record CM060910.1, read on the forward strand.
TTGACTAAAATTTTGAAAAGTTTGGAAAATTGATTCGAATTGGAATATTTTTTGGAACTAGTATTTTTTTTACAACTATATATGTTTGACCATTGTTTTATTTGTACTAAAGCATTAAATATTTCTATCTAATATGATTATTCTATACCAAGTCTATTTTTGATTTTGAACAATTTTTGCAAACTTACTTTATGTCAAAACCTATCTTATTCCAAAGTTACTGTTTTTAAACTATTTTGTATCTAGTGATTTTGAGATAAAATTGTATTTCCGATCCAAGCAATTTAAGTCCGAAATAAATTGTGTGTAAAGATTTAGTTGAATAATGACATTTGTGATATGTAATCCAATTCGAAAGTGATGTTTTAATAATGAATTGATTGTCAATATGAACTAGATTTGAAATGATACTGAATATTCAAATCGTTTGTGAAATAAAAACTGAATTGGTATTGAAATGGAATTTCATGAATCTTTGATTTTCAATATTTGATATTAAGTTTTGAACCTTATATATGGAAGAATTATACGAAAATGATGATTATATTCAAAACGATTGATTGGGATGGTAATTGATACGAATGAAATCTTATGTAAAATGGAATTTGTACAAGAATGACATGTTGAAATATGATTTGAAAAATCTTATGTAAATGAAATTTTATGTAAATACGATATAAGTGGAGTGAAATGGATACTATATATAGTATTATATGATTTCAAATCTAAGATATGGGAATTACCTTCCATTGAAAATCGAGGTCCTACTCGGTAGGAACTCTTGTTGATATTTCTTTTATTGCGGTTGTCCGGACGTAATACTCATGAGTTTTCCTTTGAACTCGACTGCATAGCGAAATTTGCTGGGCCGCGAAGGCCTATGGAAATGGATGTTTCCTGGGTGAAGCAGGCGTAACCATTGTGTCTGCTATGATCTATGATCGTTTTATGATGGCGAAATCCATAGGTCTGCGAAGGCCTACGGGTACATATGTTTTTTGGGGTATCCAAGCGCAACCATTGTGTATCTGTGCCCCACATGAAATATTACGTAATTCGCAGGGCAGTGATTGCATAAGATCTATGGGTGAAAGAGACATAACCAACAGTGTTACTAAATGTAGACTGCGATCCATGCGATTGTTTTAAGGTGTTATAGCTAAATGCGTATGGCAATGATTACCTAGCCACCTATGGCCGCGACACTTTGTCCTCCCTACATAGTGATAGAGCGACCTTAGGCTCTGCATTCCATGATGATCTCAAGTTATTCTATTTCTGTAGATTCATCTCGTTGATTTTTCATGACGAAATTCACAGGGAAGAGATTTCCTACGAGTACAGATGCTTCCTGGGGTACCCAGGCGTAACGATTGCGTATTTGCGATTCATGAATAGTTTCATCAGTTGGTTTATTGGATGGAACTTCTTTTATCTATTTTAATGTTTTCAAGTATTTTCACTGGATGTTGAAGCGAGTTTACTTAGTATTTGAGATTTCTAGTTTTATGTCTGATCAACGCATTACCAGGTTCTTGAAGAACGATGATAAACTTGTAGAAATATCGAGTTATCAAAAACTATTTTTGATATAAAATGTTTTTTTTTCAAAGAATTTTTCTTATAAACTTTGAAATTTGTACATAAATCGAGGACACTTGAATTAAATACATTGGTATAACTAAAAAAATTAATGAACTATAATGCATCAATGTGCAAAAACCATTCTATTCACATAGCAATTTTGATTTAGTTTGGGTACACGATCTTGATTCCAAATAGAATTGTTCGCTCGTTTCTCAGTGACAAAAACTGATAAGAGTTTTTGATAAGAATCTGAAGTTCTCTATCATTGTTTATTGCTATTCAAGGAGAGTGGAAGTTTTTAATCAAGAAGTCAAATCAGAAGTATGCACTAGACTGTTCGGATTACCAATACTAATTGAAAGAAAAATTTGGATTTGAACAAGAAATCGAAGTTGATATGCGTATGAATGGTATATCGTATAATTACTAGTTCTTTATTTCATTCCTTTTCAAGGATGAAAAGTTCTGAGTGGGGGAGATTGTAACATCCCATAAATTTTGGTCCATTTAAGTTATGAATTTTTATCTAATTATTGAATTTAATGTGGTTTAAAATAAGAAATAAACAATTAATCTAATTTAGAATGTATTTATTTGGAATCTAAATTATACAATCGACTAATAACGAAACAAATGAATCGGACTCCCATATACACATCAACAGAGATAGTTTAACAATGAGCATTAAATGGTGTTATTGCACGTCTTAAATATGTGTTAACATGATTATATTATTATTCAAATTTATGTCCATTCTTAAAATTTAAATTTAAATATTAAAATTTTAACATTGAGCAATATGTTTGCCAAATTTATTAAAATGTAAAATTTTCTAGAAAAGTCAACTTTTATTAAAATTTGTCAAAATTTGAAATTGAGTTGAAATATCAAACATTTAAAAATTCAAAATTTTCTTTTTTTATGGTTCTACTCTGAATTCTAAGTTAACTAGAAATTTTCTTTTCATCAAATTCCTCTTCCATTTTTTATAAATCCAAGATTTACATTGTGTAAAACGCACAAACAGAGATCGTTTGTGCATTTGTATTTACATGTCCTCTTTTGCTCTTTATTGAGATATTTGTTTGGCTTTTAGGGAAAGCTTTGCCACCTCAAACTTCATTAAATATTTTACATTTGAATTTAAAAAGTTTTTTGAAGAAATAAAGGTACATATTCTTTTTCTCAACTTCCCATTTCCATTTCCTTGAAGTTCTCTGCCACTCTCCTTCTTTCTTCCTTTTTTACTTCACTTCGTCATTTAAATGAAACGTTCACATTAATAAATAAAAATATGTACCTGAAGTTACATAGAAAGAAAATTGTATTATGCCTTTTTCATTCATGACTAAAAAAAGGAATCAAGAAAGACAAAAAGGGAAACGAAGTGAACAACCATGCATTTGGCATAAATGCGCTCTTTCCTATAGCTTCAGGTGTTTGTTATTTATTTATTTATTTCTTTTGTTGCCTTCTCACATTCGTTTCTAAAAAGTATATAGATGGAACTACTGCATCAAATCTCTGTCCTTCTCAAATCTTTTCCTTCCTTCCATCTTCTTATTCCCACTCTATTCCCTCCTCCTTCGCAACTTATGCGTGTAAAAATAAAAGAGAGAGAGAGACTGAAACATTGAAACCTATCATTTCTTGCACTTGGAAGATAGCTGCGCCTTCGAGCAACCACTGCCCACCGCTTCCTGCACCGCAATTGCTGTTGCGTTAAGGTGAGATTTTTCTCACAATTAATTTTTGTTCAAGTTGATTGGCACCAACATAAACTAGTTAAAATAGTTGAATCATGGTTGCCTTGTGTATTTCTTTTGTTGCGTTGCTGTGTTGATGTCATTTCACCTTGTTGATACCCGTTTGCTGGCCCTTCACTGGTTGTTATTGTAACGACCCGGATTTTCAACGACTTTGGTTATCGACATAAGCTCGATGTCGATAACCAAAACATCGAAAAATCCTGGTAATTAGTGAAAGAAATTAGAGGGTGAGGAAAGATAAGATAGAAAATTAGAATAGAAGAAGAAGAAGAACACAACTTCAGAGTAACACGAATCTCACAGCGGAACGAATAAATATATTTCATAACATAACTTTGAAATACAAATCTGTACTTGAATATACATATCATTATCAAAGTACAACACTTACAATATAGCGGAAATAACTATAACTATGTGATCCTGAAGCCTCCTGCTCCAAGCTCTTCAAGTGTATCTGTAAAATCCCGACTACTTGACTGCCCATACAAATTTAGGCACCAAAGAGTTTAGGGAAACAACAAAGTAAACTCCGGGTCAGTCATGGGACTGGTATGAGTAAAACAGTTTAAAAACAGTTCGAACAAGTAAACGATATCTCATAAGACCACGCCGCATAACGGAACGGGTTTTTCCCTTATGAGAATCCAAAATATCTTTATATCAAAAACCTTTTGATATTATAATAATGTCTATCAACCACAGTATATATATAATCATCTAGCAGAAACACTTTCATCTCACGTTCTACATATATAGTATACAATCAAAACCGCAAGCACGTATTGGGTAATGGATTTCCAACTATGACAAGGTATGGAACCACCTTTCGCTAATGTACCTCTAGAGAGGAATACACTGGGTTCAACAAGAACATCTTGCAACCCGGCCACACATGACCGACCACTCATTTCGCTTGAGTGTATCGAATGTATATCACCAACAGTTGGGATCAACAACCGTTTCCCGAATGGGACAGCATCAACAATAGATTTTTAGAAGTAAATGAAACTCTAGATCAGGTGATTATACACCCTACTTCGGTGCGACCGACTTAGCCATGCTGCCTGCCCGATTTCTGTCATTTACCGGATGATGAGGCTAGAAGCTACGCTTTATCATCATACCAGATTCACTTTGAATGCCACATCGTCAAATCCATCAAATCACCGATTGATGTCTACAACAATACATTATGTGTTAGCTAAAAGAAGTTTCCTTCTCCGCCTCCACTCTTGGTACGGTTGGAGAAATCAATATACGTGAACGTCTGGAAATACTCTGTCAGACATTCATCCATACAAGTCACCCAGGAACAGGATGAACTAAAGGCACTATTTCTATTAATAGAAAAAGTCCTTGCACTCTACTCCGTCTTCGATTATCTTTATATAATGTGATTCGCACGCTACTGCCGATATGGAGTGGTTCTTCGGATAATAATCCAACCGGTCTCTCCATATTGACAACGATGGTCAAAACTTCGATAGTCTGTGATTTAACTATCGACTAAAAACAAGTGTTTCGATAGTCGATGATTTAACTATCGAATAAAACAAGTGTTCATCCAAACATCCAACAATCACTGAACCTTTAATTAATATTCCATTAATTAAATCTCTTCTCTATTTCTTATCAATATTTGTTAACCAAATATTTTCAATAACCATATTGGTCTTATACGTTCTTTGGAAAACATTTCCATATATCGCCTTCCTTTATTTTCTATACTAGGAAATATTCATTATTCTATTTCCAAGCTTTGCACATATTTGGGTTAAAACAGATGTTGTGTAAAACATCGTTACGACAACCCAAATACAGCATTTAACTAATTCTTATTCCACATTGATCTTCGAGCCTGAATCTTGCTACTTATCGGTATATCATGAAATCATCCAAGTTGGGGTATAATTACCTCTCAGACCTTGACTGAATAACATTTAACGTCAAAACAGACAAGACTACTTACTCGAATAATCAATACCATACAACTGATTTTTCACCTTTAAACACATATACATTTTCTCTTTCTATTCCTATGACATTTTATTCTTATACTTCCCTTTATAATTATACTATTCTATTTCTAAGTTCGTTTCCTTATCGACTTCTATATATTTTGATACGTTGATTTCTAACTATCAAATTATCTTAAAAATATTCTATCTCCTTAAATTCCCGGAAAAATTCGCCATAACCTCCTTTGTACCGGGAGCATCGGGAAATTTCAAATAGCTTTCCCGGTCCTTCTCATCTCAAAAAGAAAAAGAAAAAGCCAAGCGGCTTGCCGGTACGACACATAAAATCTCATATATGAATTAAATACGTACCTTTTTTGTCGGGCATTCTATTTATTTCACTTCTATACTTTATTCCAAACCTGTCTCCTGTATGTCTATACCTGTCCAATCTATTTTAACTATACCAATCGTTTTAACTCAATTTGTTAATTAAATCTGTTACTTAACTTTTCAGTCTATTTCACCTTCATATTTGAACATGACATGTTCAAATATATTTTAACTGCATATTAACAAATTCTAATTATACTCATACTCTCGTTTCCTTATCGACTTCTCTATTCAAATTCCAATTCAATTCTATTTGAATTCTCTTTATTTAAACTTCATTTGAATTCTATTTTCAAATTCTATAGTTTAAAGTCCATTTGAATTCTATATTCAAATTCTATAGTTAAAGTCCATTTGAATTCCATATTCAAATTCTATAGTTTAAAGTCCATTTGAATTCTATATTCAAAGTCTATTTTAATTCTATATTCAAAGTCTATTTGAATTCTCTGCATTATTTATAAACAACGTTTATAACTTCAATTCAAATCCCACCTTTCCATTTATAAACAACGTTTATAAATTCAATTCAAATCCCATAATTTCATTTATAAACAAAGTTTATAAATTCGATTCAAATCCCATCTTTCCATTTATAAACAAAGTTTATAAATTTGATTCAAATCCCATCTTTCCATTTATAAACAAAGTTTATAAATTCGATTCAAATCCCATCTTCTATTTATAAACAAAGTTTATAAATTCGATTCAAATCCCATCTTCCATTTATAAACAAAGTTTATAAATTTAATTACTTGTTTTATATACCTTCAAAACAAGTTAATATTTCTATAGTTTTATTTAAAATTCAAATTCTATTTACAAAAATAGAATTTCCTTTTTAAATATCAAATACCCTTTCCGATATTTTTATGAATCAATATTCAAGCCCCATTGATATTTTAAACAATCAAATCAACCAATTTTCAATCATTTGATTTTTATCACATCATATATGAATATATATGATATCAAACAAACAAACAGATAATATATATTTTTGAGGAATCCAGTTGGATTCCTCCAACCTGTTTTCCTGCATCCACAGATGTTAGTCAACATAGTAATACCCATCTTGCTTCGAGGCAGGATATCGCGGTATGAAGGTCATCCACTAATCATAGCGTGGGGCGTATAGGGTAATCATCCGCTATGAAACTGCGGGCATCCGCTAATGATACTACGGGAATCCAACCAATCATCAACCCAATATATATATATATATACCCTAAATAACTATATATATTTAAATCAGCTAGAATACATTCAAACAAGCATAACAATTATTTTTAACGATATAAAAATAATTCTAAACAAACAGGTGAGATTTACTCACCGTGTATTATTATTTCGTCGAATATCCACAAATTTGAACTTTCTAAATCCTCAGCTGACTCTGCAAAATTCCAAACCATCTCGAAAACATAGCCTATGTTCTTACGAATCCAATGCTTCTGATGGTGTTTAAAAATCTGATTTCCTATGTAGGATTTAAATTGTTTACAAGTTTTATTCTAATTAAAATAAAATTAGCAGCTTAAAATAATAAAAAAATATAATTACCTTACTAATAGGTTTCTCCCATTTTTTCTTCCCCTTATAAACCAAAAGAATTCACGTCTGAACCCTTCTCTCTGTTACACTCATGTTTGAAATAAATGCCCACTCGCCTGCGCCATTCCTGGGCAATCGAACTCTACTAACATCCAAAAGGAGACGATGCCTAAGCCTTTACTGTTCGAGTTCGAGCGATTTCAATAAGTATCGCAACCTCCATCGCGATCTGTGACCTCGCGAGAGTCCCTTTCCAAAAACTATGACCTCGAATTTCCCAAATTTTGACCATCGCGAGTCGAACGTCCTCACTGCTAAAAATCTCGAGCTCTAGAAACTGTTGCGCACCCTGAACACTGTCGCGACTTTACCCAGTATCGAACCCCACCCTCACGGCATATACCAGATCGCGATTCAACCCCAAAATCGAAGGCCCAAGATCGAGCCTTTCCTGGTCGCGACATCCCTATCGTGCTCCCGAAGATTTGAACGAGATCACTGATTCGAGAAATGGTGGAGGGAGGAAGATTTGAAAGGAGCGATTTCCAAATTAAGGAGACTTCGGCCATTTCATTTTTGATTTCAGAAATACGTTGGCTTTGATTTTTGAATGAACGAGGGCACAACCCCTTTTGTTTTGATTTCCTTTCAAGAATTAGAAGATGAGCACGGTTATAAATAGGCGCGACTACAGACAGAGATCATTTAATTTGTGGAGATAAAGAGGGGGCGTGGTTGTTTCTGGCCCTTTTGAATTGGAGGAAAAGGAAAGGCCACGGTTGTTTAATTCCATGGTAAGGAAAGGGCCAATGAGCACACCTTTATTTATCTATTTTTCTCTTTGAATTTAACCGATATCCTTAAATTAAAATATCCATGATCCCGAACTCCTTTTTGAACCCAACAACTGTCAATCCTAGGGTAATACCACTATTCTGAACCCACTGGGATAGGTCACGAAGTCCAGTTCGATTATCTGTAGAAGATATTAATTTAATTCAATATAAATTAATTTTCAAATCATTTATATTCTCCTCGAAAATAAATTAATATTATTATCGATATAAAATAAATTTTCCTATTAATTATTTGAACTGTATTTAATTCAAATCAAATTTTGAATTCAACTAAATCCATTTTCATATTCTGAAAATTTAATATTTTCAATATTAAATTGAAATTGATTTTTAAATCGATAACTCCCTATAAAAATTGATTTATTTACTTAACTAAATATTTAAATCCATATTAAACATTTTAAAATTAACCCATAAGAATCCGGGTCATTACAATCTTCACCACTTAAAATAATTTCGTCCTCGAAATTGCTATGGTAGGAAAAGTGCTACAAACCCATTTACTTTTCAGGACTTATTTATGTTGATACTCAACATTTCAAACTTCCTTACGTAACTCTCTTTCGAATAAATCCCTATTCGATAACTCCTCCCTTCGAATAACTATATTCGATTTACTCTCTTTCGAATAACTAGATTCGAAAACATTTCTTCGAATAAACTATATTCGATTTACTCTCTTTCGAATAACTAGATTCGAAAACATTTCTTCGAATAAACTATATTCGATTTACTCTATTCAATTTACTCTTATCAATTAACTCTATTGGATTTAACTCTTTTCGATTAACTCCATCGAATAACTAAATTCGATAACTCCTTCGAATAACCAATACTCTATAACTCACTTCGATTAAACTAATTGATAACTCTTTTCAATTAAACTATAATCGATAACTCATTTCGATTAAACTAATAATCGATAACTCCTTCGATTAACTAATAATCGATAACTCCTTCGATTAACTAATAATCGATAACTCCTTCGATTGACTAATAATCGATAACTCCTTCGATTAACTCCTTTAATTCTATTCGAATAACCAATATTCGATTTAACTCCATTCGCTTGACTCTAGATCGCAGCGATCACAATGGTTACGCCTGATTCCCCCCGGAAACATCCAACCGCCTTAGGCTATCTGCAGCCCTGCGAATTACGCTAGCAGTCGTACGAAATGGCAACATATCCTGAGTAACTATATTTGGCTAATTCTATCTCAATAACTATATTCGATCAACTTTAATTGAATAACTGACATTCAATTAAATCCTAATTCGAGTAACTATGTTCAATTAACTTTATCTGGTTAACTCTTAACTTGAATAACAAATATTCGATAAATTTTAATTGAATAACTAATATTTAATTAACTCTACGGATTAACCCTAACTGATTAACTCTATCTGGTTAATTCTTACTCTAATCGATTTATTCCAACTCTAATCGATTATTTATAACTCTAATCGACTTCTCCTATTCGAATAACTCCTATTGGATAGCGTTTATTCATTTATAAAGATTTACTTTTAATAACGGTTTTTCACTTTATAAATGTTCTCTTTAATACGTTACTTCACTTATACAAGTGTTGTATACCCCTTCTATTTCAAACTATCGGTGTTAAAAACCAATATCTCTTCTCTAAATAAGTTCAGACTTATATATTTCATTTATCGAATAATAAATATTTAATTTAATTTATAAACTTTTATTTTTATAAATTAATCTTTTCTATTTATCTGTTAAAAACAGATTTCCACTTTCTATTCATCTTTTAAATATTCCTTTGATTAATTTCTATTTATTTAACAAATAAATATCTCATTTATAACATTCAATTTATTTACTATAAATAAATATTTCCATTCAACCTATTAGTAAATGTTTTACAAATATTTCCTTTGTATTTGTTATACAAATATATTCCCTTTGTATTTGTTATACAAATATATTTCCTTTATTCACACCCAATTCATATTTCATTCACAATGATTTCACTCAATTTATTCATTTCGATCTATTTAACTTACTTAAGTTAAATTTAATTTCAAATCATTCACATTCCCATTAACTAGTTGTTAATTAACCGTTTTGCCTATTCCACCCTTTTTATTTGAATATAACTTGTTCAAATATATGTCAACTTAATTATAAACTAATCTAATTATATTTTCAACTCGAGTTATATATTCGATTTCGAATATAAATTCTCAATCTCTTTCACTTATCAAAAAACCCAATTTCGATTCAACTTTGATTAACTAATTTCTCTTTTACTTAGTTAATTCTATTCAATAATCAGAAATATGATCATTGTTTCCCAAACCATTTTATCTACTTCACTTGAGTTCACATTCATTTTATAACTCAAGTCTATATTTTTCTCATGGCCATTCGGATTTTATTTACTTTAAAAATCCTTTTACTTATTTAATTAAATCGTTGTGGTTTTATAATGGTTCTGGCGCTGCTTTTCTAAAATTTTGATTTTGACATAACTCAAAATCTATACGACGAAATCTAGATTTTTCTCTTTCATTAGAAAACTATTATTCAACCGGTCCCGATGATTCTTGTTTCAAAGAATTCCGACTTCAATTGAGTTCTGTATACTAAATTGAAGTTCGAATCGCCAATTTACGAACTACCGTGCTACGGCGAGCTCGTTTTAATTATATTTATAAATATAAACGTTCTAACTTTGTTTATAATAATTTCAACTCCATTCTAATATATTTTGAATATGTATCCAATCCATTTTTCCATTTCAACATAATATTCCCGATCTATTTCACTACTATTTGAAATTCTATATATTTACAAAATTGAATTTGAATCTCTTTATTCAAACTCTATATTTGAATTTCCTTCTATTAAATTTCTATTTGAATTTCTTCTATTCAAATTCCTATTTCAATTCCTTATCTTCAAATTCTATTTGAATTTCTTATTTTCAATTTCTATTTGAAATCTTTCATTCAAAAACCCATTTCAAATCCCTTCTTTTCAAATTCCATTTGAAATCCTTTATTCAATTTCTATTTAAATTCCTATTTCAATTTCTATTTGAAATCCTTTGAATTTAAATTCTATTTTAATTTCACTTTGAATTCAAATTCTATTTAATTTCACTTTGAATTCAAATTCTATTTAAACTCCTTTATTCAATTTCTATTTAAAATCCTTTGAAGTTATATAAATATATCCATATATTTATATCTATCTCAAATTCAAAACATTTGAATTTTCAAACAACTTGTTTCTTTCAAACAAATTTCCATCAAAAACTTTTCTAAGGAAGCAATTCGTCACTTAGAAACTCGAAAATGAACACTGGTGATGTTGCGACCATCATCAGAATTATTTTCCAGCCACTGAATGAGTTCAGTACCTTTTTTTTTCAAACTCCATTTAGAAAAATATTTTCCAAACTCCCAGGATTTTAAATTCTGAATTCTGGTTGGAATTCAATTTCAATTTCATCTCCTTTGTATATTTCATTTCATATACAAATTCTATTGGTTATATATCTATTTCTGTTTTATAATCTAATTTGATTATAATCTTAACAATCAACTTAACTATTTAAAAACAATATTGTGTCCAATCTTCTGTTCAAGTGTTTATAAACTCCTATCGACATCTTGGCGTCCCACGATTCGACCAAAATTTATAATCCACTCAACAGACTAGTCAACACAATATAAAACAGTTTTTATATCAAATAACAAATACGCTCTCTCGTATATATATACACTCAAACTCAATCTAGGTTATTACTAACCCTATCTCTACCGAGTCACGCCACAGAGCCAAGTAATTCTTAACTTAAGCTCTGATACCAAGTGTAACGACCCGAATTTTTAACGACTTTGGTTATCGACATAAGCTCGATGTCGATAACCAAAACATCGAAAAATCCTGGTAATTAGTGAAAGAAATTAGAGGGTGAGGAAAGATAAGATAGAAAATTAGAATAGAAGAAGAAGAAGAACACAACATCAGAGTAACACGAATCTCACAGCGGAACGAATAAATATATTTCATAACATAACTTTGAAATACAAATCTGTACTTGAATATACATATCATTATCAAAGTACAACACTTACAACACAGCGGAAATAACTATAGCTATGTGATCCTGAAGCCTCCTGCTCCAAGCTCTTCAAGTGTATCTGTAAAATCCCGACTACTTGACTGCCCATACAAATTTAGGCACCCAAGAGTTTAGGGAAACAACAAAGTAAACTCCGGGTCAGTCATGGGACTGGTATGAGTAAAACAGTTTAAAAACAGTTCGAATAAGTAAACGATATCTCATAAGACCACGCCGCATAACGAAACGGGTTTTTCCCTTATGAGAATCCAAAATATCTTTATATCAAAAACCTTTTGATATTATAATAATGTCTATCAACCACAGTATATATATAATCATCTAGCAGAAACGCTTTCATCTCACGTTCTACATATATAGTATACAATCAAAACCGCAAGCACGTATTGGGTAATGGATTTCCAACTATGACAAGGTATGGAACCACCTTTCGCTAATGTACCTCTAGAAAGGAATACACTAGGTTCAACAAGAACATCTTGCAACCCGGCCACACATGACCGACCACTCATTTCGCTTGAGTGTATCGAATGTATATCACCAACAGTTGGGATCAGCAACCATTTCCCGAATGGGACAGCATCAACAATAGATTTTTAGAAGTAAATGAAACTCTAGATCAGATGATTATACACCCTACTTCGGTGCGACCGACTTAGCCATGCTGCCTGCCCGATTTCTGTCATTTACCGGATGATGAGGCTAGAAGCTACGCTTTATCATCATACCAGATTCACTTTGAATGCCACATCGTCAAATCCATCAAATCACCGATTGATGTCTACAACAATACATTATGTGTTAGCTAAAAGAAGTTTCCTTCTCCGCCTCCACTCTTGGTACGGTTGGAGAAATCAATATACGTGAACGTCTGGAAATACTCTGTCAGACATTCATCCATACAAGTCACCCAGGAACAGGATGAACTAAAGGCACTATTTCTATTAATAGAAAAAGTCCTTGCACTCTACTCCGTCTTCGATTATCTTTATATAATGTGATTCGCACGCTACTGCCGATATGGAGTGGTTCTTCGGATAATAATCCAACCGGTCTCTCCATATTGACAACGATGGTCAAAACTTCGATAGTCTGTGATTTAACTATCGACTAAAAACAAGTGTTTCGATAGTCGATGATTTAACTATCGAATAAAACAAGTGTTCATCCAAACATCCAACAATCACTGAACCTTTAATTAATATTCCATTAATTAAATCTCTTCTCTATTTCTTATCAATATTTGTTAACCAAATATTTTCAATAACCATATTGGTCTTATACGTTCTTTGGAAAACATTTCCATATATCGCCTTCCTTTATTTTCTATACTAGGAAATATTCATTATTCTATTTCCAAGCTTTGCACATATTTGGGTTAAAACAGATGTTGTGTAAAACATCGTTACGACAACCCAAATACAGCATTTAACTAATTCTTATTCCATATTGATCTTCGAGCCTGAATCTTGCTACTTATCGGTATATCATGAAATCAACCAAGTTGGGGTATAATTACCTCTCAGACCTTGACTGAATAACATTTAACGTCAAAACAAACAAGACTACTTACTCGAATAATCAATACCATACAACTGATTTTTCACCTTTAAACACATATACATTTTCTCTTTCTATTCCTATGACATTTTATTCTTATACTTCCCTTTATAATTATACTATTCTATTTCTAAGTTCGTTTCCTTATCGACTTCTATATATTTTGATACGTTGATTTCTAACTATCAAATTATCTTAAAAATATTCTATCTCCTTAAATTCCCAGAAAAATTCGCCATAACCTCCTTTGTACCGGGAGCATCGGGAAATTTCAAATAGCTTTCCCGGTCCTTCTCATCTCAAAAAGAAAAAGAAAAAGCCAAGCGGCTTGCCGATACGGCGCATAAAATCTCATATATGAATTAAATACGTACCTTTTTTGTCGGGCATTCTATTTATTTCACTTCTATACTTTATTCCAAACCTGTCTCCTGTATGTCTATACCTGTCCAATCTATTTTAACTATACCAATCGTTTTAACTCAATTTGTTAATTAAATCTGTTACTTAACTTTTCAGTCTATTTCACCTTCATATTTGAACATGACATGTTCAAATATATTTTAACTGCATATTAACAAATTCTAATTATACTCATACTCTCGTTTCCTTATCGACTTCTCTATTCAAATTCCAATTCAATTCTATTTGAATTCTCTTTATTTAAACTTCATTTGAATTCTATTTTCAAATTCTATAGTTTAAAGTCCATTTGAATTCTATATTCAAATTCTATAGTTAAAGTCCATTTGAATTCCATATTCAAATTCTATAGTTTAAAGTCCATTTGAATTCTATATTCAAAGTCTATTTGAATTCAATATTCAAAGTCTATTTGAATTCTATATTCAAAGTCTATTTGAATTCTCTGCATTATTTATAAACAACGTTTATAACTTCAATTCAAATCCCACCTTTCCATTTATAAACAACGTTTATAAATTCAATTCAAATCCCATATTTTCATTTATAAACAAAGTTTATAAATTCGATTCAAATCCCATCTTTCCATTTATAAACAAAGTTTATAAATTCGATTCAAATCCCATCTTTCCATTTATAAACAAAGTTTATAAATTCGATTCAAATCCCATCTTCCATTTATAAACAAATTTTATAAATTCGATTCAAATCCCATCTTCCATTTATAAACAAAGTTTATAAATTTAATTACTTGTTTTATATACCTTCAAAACAAGTTAATATTTTCTATAGTTTTATTTAAAATTCAAATTCTATTTACAAAAATAGAATTTCCTTTTTAAATATCAAATACCCTTTCCGACATTTTTATGAATCAATATTCAAGCCCCATTGATATTTTAAACAATCAAATCAACCAATTTTCAATCATTTGATTTTTATCACATCATATATTAATATATATAATATCAAACAATCAAACAGATAATATATATTTTTGAGGAATCCAGTTGGATTCCTCCAACCTGTTTTCCTGCATCCATAGATGTTAGTCAACATAGTAATACCCATCCTGCTTCGAGGCAGGATATCGCGGTATGAAGGTCATCCACTAATCATAGCGTGGGGCGTATAGGGTAATCATCCGCTATGAAACTGCGGGCATCCGCTAATGATACTGCGGGAATCCAACCAATCATCAACCCAATATATATAAATATATACCCTAAATAACTATATATATTTAAATCAGCTAGAATACATTCAAACAAGCATAACAATTTGTTAGACCGAAATTTGGGCCTAACACCCAAATGCTATGTGAAAACCTCACAATCACAGATTAATACAGAAAAAACAGTAAAATAAGAGGAGACACACGAAATTTTTATAGTGGTTCGGCTCAATTCAAGCCTACGTCCACTTTATAGTTTCTTAAATCCTAAGAAGCTATTACAATGTTGTTTGTTTGCAGTTTATACACGAAATCCTCGTGTTTACAATGAAGAAGAGGAGATTAAAGGGGAGATTATACACGAAATCCTCGTGTTGTAATGTGGAATTGGACTTCTAGGTTATGCAATAACCTTGCGAAGAACCATAGTTGAAGCCATGGAGAGTTAGAGTTCCAAAAGTCCCTTGAAATAGCCATGCTGTGGTGTATTTATAGGCGTAGAAGAGCCTCTGGGTGACCCGGTTCGGATATGCCACGTGTCACGACCGGAGTTGATCTCGAGAAGCAGTGGAAGAAGTCCTCTGTTCGGGTTTTGCCAAGTGGAGCCAGATCCATGAATGTAGAGGCGGTTACTCCTTGAGAAGCGGTCAAAGTTGGAGTGCAGCAGCAGGTCCAAGCGGATCGGTTCGGGTCCGATCCGAACCGGGGTGGAGCATCCGAACCGAAGACAGGGTGTGCACTTCTGTGCGGAGCAAGGCGGGTCGGGTCTTATGGTCCGAACCGAAGGAAATGCATGCCGGAGTTTCTAGTACAAAATTTTGCCAAGGGGGTCGGGTCTCCTCCTCCGATCCGACCCGGTTAGGGGTGATGCCAAATTTCCAAGTTCGCAGTTTCCGGTTCTGCATGCGTTCACGGAAACGGGCGTAACTTTCAAACCGTAAGTCCGATTGAGCCAAACCAAAGCTCAAACTGAAGCTAATTCAGAGATCTACAAGAGTTACAGAGCTTAGCTCCGTAATCGCTGTTTTCGGGCCCAAAAAAGGCCATCTGGTAGGAGTTTCGGGCCATTCTTTGTTTGCGATGCGATTTCAACCAAATCACTTCATGTCTTCTGACGATATTCCCAACGTTTGAGTGTATTGTTGAGAAGAGATTCCATGTGTGACTGCTTTGACTAAAAAGCGGGTCAACATTTTGCCCCTCAGAACATATCTTGCTGAATGAAGGAAGATGTGTTCTGGATAATCCGAGGCCACGCCGGGCCTACCAGCTGCAAGTATAATTCATACCTACGAAGAAGAGAAAGCAAACAGGTATGTCAAAACCTAACAAAACCGATTACACTTTCGAGCATAAACCATGCTTGGACGTTTGTTTGAGCATAAACCATACTCAAGACACGTTCGAATCATCCTGCCAAAACCTGACGAAGGACCTAACCTTCCGGGTACAAGCCATACCAGGAAGTTCAAACTGAGCATAAGCCATACTCGAGTTTTATTGAGTTCCTTTGCCAAATCCTGGCAAGACAATAAGTCATTCCAGAGTATAATCCATACTTAGAAATGTAGTGGAGTACAACCCATACTCATACCGAGATGGAGTTATACTTGCCAAAACCTGACAAGATAGTCCGTCCCTAAGCATAATCCATGCCTAGGGGTTCGCGATAAGTATAAGCCATACTTTAGTTGAGATTGAGAATCCTGCCACAACCTGACAAGATACTTAAATTGCCAAACATAATCCATGCTCGGAAAGTCCTTCCTTATTCAATTCAAAGTACAAAACCAAAGCAAATTCTGATTGGTTTGTCATCGAGTGCAGAGCACGATTTGGAGCTAAATCCTAACCCCGAACGTGTGTACTCCGATTTAGCCAATCGGAAAACCTAAAGAAAGCAAAGAGACATATCTTAAATCCTAAGAAATGCCGAAAACACAGAGTGATCCAATCCAGATCATTTGATGACGAGCCGATGGGAGCTCGTTCCAGGGTCATTCCCTCTCCGGGGAGCAGGTGGTGGCAGCACAGGTACAGGTGTTGGTTGTTTCACATACTCGGGTAGCTCTCCACGTCTAACCCGTTCCTCAATCAGATCTCGCAAGTGTCTACAGTCATTTGTGTCATGACCGTCCATATCGTGAAATACGCAATATTTCCCAGAATCGCGTTCTCTTTGTGATGGCTCCCTCCTGGGAGGCTTTGGATAGGAGACGTCACCGTTTGTGTCCAGATAGATGTCTGAGAGTGGGGCATTGAGTTCAGTGTACTTTTCATATCTGGGCCCTCTCCGGGGCTGAGCGTTGCGGTCATTCTTGACGGCAGCTTTTCCTTTGCCTTTATCAGAATCAGACGGTTCTCCGTCTTTGAGCATGTTAACATCGAGAATTTTCTTCTCGGAGGTTGCGTCTTCTTCACGCAAAAACCTATCCGATTCAAGATAGAATTCACTGAGATTCCTTGGTGGGTCTCGGTACAAGGATTTCTTGAACTCCGAGCTGTCTAGAACGCCGGATACTGCCGCCATCAATACCATAGATGGCTCAGGCCGATCAACTGATGCTGCTGCAATGTTGAATCTTTCCAGAAATGATCGCAGAGTTTCTTTGGGTCTCTGCTTGATTGTAGTGAGTGACATGACATTTTTGGGTCGAGCGATGTGGACCCGAAACTGTTCAATGAAGCGGGTGACCAACATGTTCCAGCTGTTGATCGATTCAGATTCTAGCTGCCGAAACCACATAGCAGCAATATCAGTCAAAAAGAGAGGGAAGCACTTTGCCATGACGTTTTCCGATGGTAGGAGTTTCGGGCCATTCTTTGTTTGCGATGCGATTTCAACCAAATCACTTCATGTCTTCTGACGATATTCCCAACGTTTGAGTGTATTGTTGAGAAGAGATTCCATGTGTGACTGCTTTGACTAAAAAGCGGGTCAACACAATTATTTTTAACGATATAAAAATAATTCTAAACAAACAGGTGAGATTTACTCACCGTGTATTATTATTTCGTCGAATATCCACAAATTTGAACTTTCTAAATCCTCAGCTAACTCTGCAAAATTCCAAACCATCTCGAAAACATAGCCTATGTTCTTACGTATCCAATGCTTCTTTTGGTGTTTAAAAATCTGATTTCCTATGTAGGATTTAAATTGTTTACAAGTTTTATTCTAATTAAAATAAAATTAGCAGCTTAAAATAATAAAAAAATATAATTACCTTACTAATAGGTTTCTCCCATTTTTTCTTCCCCTTATAAACCAAAAGAATTCACGTCTGAACCCTTCTCTCTGTTACACTCATGTTTGAAATAAATGCCCACTCGCCTGCGCCATTCCTGGGCAATCGAACTCTACTCACAACCAAAAGGAGACGATGCCTAAGCCTTTACTGTTCGAGTTCGAGCGATTTCAATAAGTATCGCAACCTCCATCGCGATCTGTGACCTCGCGAGAGTCCCTTTCCAAAAACTATGACCTCGAATTTCCCAAATTTTGACCATCGCGAGTCGAACGTCCTCACTGCTAAAAATCTCGAGCTCTAGAAACTGTTGCGCACCCTGAACATTGTCGCGACTTTACCCAGTATCGAACCCCACCCTCACGGCATATACCAGATCGCGATTCAACCCCAAAATCGAAGGCCCAAGATCGAGCCTTTCCTGGTCGCGACATCCCTATCGTGCTCCCGAAGATTTGAACGAGATCACTGATTCGAGAAATGGTGGAGGGAGGAAGATTTGAAAGGAGCGATTTCCAAATTTAGGAGACTTCGGCCATTTCATTTTTGATTTCAGAAATACGTTGGCTTTGATTTTTGAATGAACGAGGGCACAGCCCCTTTTGTTTTGATTTCCTTTCAAGAATTAGAAGATGAGCACGGTTATAAATAGGCGCGACTACAGACAGAGATCATTTAATTTGTGGAGATAAAGAGGGGGCGTGGTTGTTTCTGGCCCTTTTGAATTGGAGGAAAAGGACAGGCCACGGTTGTTTAATTCCATGGTGAGGAAAGGGCCAACGAGCACACCTTTATTTATTTATTTTTCTCTTTGAATTTAACCGGTATCCTTAAATTAAATATCCATGATCCCGAACTCCTTTCTGAACCCAACAACTGTCAATCTTAGGGTAATACCACTATTCTGAACCCACCGGGATAGGTCACGAAGTCCAGTTCGATTATCTGTAGAAGATATTAATTCAATTCAATATAAATTAATTTTCAAATCATTTATATTCTCCTCGAAAATAAATTAATATTATTATCGATATAAAATAAAATTTCCTATTAATTATTTGAACTGTATTTAATTCAAATCAAATTTTGAATTCAACTAAATCCATTTTCGTATTCTGAAAATTTAATATTTTCAATATTAAATTGAAACTGATTTTTAAATCGATAACTCCCTATAAAAATTGATTTATTTACTTGACTAAATATTTAAATCCATATTAAACATTTTAAAATTAACCCATAAGAATCCGGGTCATTACAGTTATACTGGCTAATGTGCAGTTTGATTTGAATTGCTATACTGTTACATTCTGAATAGTAAGTTTAGAATTCTTGCTTCACACCTTATTGCATGATGTTCACTTTTTTTTATACAGATTCACGAATTAAACCTAAGATTGGTATATAAACCACTATCATATACTTTGCATCATTGAACACATAAAGTAATGCACTATTTACCCCCTTTTACAACCACTTTTGCACTATTAATGTTGACTGTACAAATCTATGGGAACATGTACCCTACATGGTTTTTATTGCATAGTTAATCTTGAAACATGCATTTTCTTTCTTGTTTGAGAAATCTGAGAATAAGCCTTGCTTTAATTGTAAACATGACATTGATATGCAATTTGAAAACTATGAAACTCTATGTGTATATGCAATACTATGTTGTGGCCGCATATGTGTGTGTGTGTGTATATATATGAATCCTAATGTACGTATACATGTGTATGGCCGCAGTATATATGTAGCTGCACATATATATTAACTCACTGATTTTTTATTTTATTTGAAACACATATGTAAATCCTTGTACCCATGCCTTGGTTGAAAATTGAGCATGTATATTGAGGTCAATTGTCACCTGCCTTGTTTCCATGAACCTGAAACACCCAAAGCTTTGCACTCTTATTTGTTTATAAACATGCCAGATTTGCTGCCTCTGTTTTGTTTAAACTGAAGCACCTGTATCATGTTATAAAACTTTCCATGTTTCAAAACCTAAAATGATTTAGGTTGCACCCTTGTTTGTTTATGAACATACCATGCTTGTTGTGACCCATTCTCCAGTCAGTGCTTGCTTTAAGATGCATGCTGCACCTTTACTTGACCACGAACATGTACATAAATTACTATGTGAACATGGTTAGGATAACTAGTTAAATATGTCTGAGTTACATGTAGCATGCGCCTACCTGTTACTGCACTCCTAAAACTTATCTACTATGTATGTTACCTTGTTTCCCCAAGCACGCCTAGCACTACAGTGTAACAAGTTGCTTATGCGAACTTTTGGCTTTTATGTTGACCGTATATATTGGTATTTGACATGTATTTTGCAATGTAGAAATTCATATATGTTATGTAACGTCCCAGATTTTTAATGAATAAATTATTAATTATTTTAATTATTTAAATGTTGATTTGGTAATTTAAAGTGACTTGAATAAAATAATATTGAATATTTAATTAATATAAATAGTGGAATAATATATTTATTTTCGAAATATTCGGAAATAGTTGAATTTGCAATATTGCGTAAATTGGATAGTATAAGAAATTAAATCAAGTTAGATTCAAAATATAATAATGAATTTATTTATAAACGACGTTGGAAAGTATTTATTTTAATATAATTTAAATAAAGCTCGTAATGTCGTGGTAGTTGTAGTTTTGAACTTTAACAACTTTACATGATTCGTTATAAGTTAGATTTCTTTGAAACAAGAAATGTTTCAATCTATTGAACGATAATTTTCTAATGGAAGTGAAAAATCGAGATTTCGTCTTATAAATTGAAAGTTATGTCCAAATCAAATTTTCAAAAAGTCGTTATGGGATCGTTTATAATAATAACGATTTATTTAATAATATAAAAGGTTTTCTTATAAATTGATTATCGATTAACTTGGATTTCGAAATATCGAGTTATAAATCCAAGTATGTTTATCTTGTAGCTATATGATATTTTATTTGGATATATACAAAAGTATTAATTTATTATTTTTAAATTTAATTATTTTGAAAATATTAATATTTTAATATTATATAAGCCCTTAAAAATAGCCATTTTGCAAACGACCTCCGTTATAGACGAAATTGATTTTGTTTGATCTAGATTTTTTTTTTTAAATTTCAAATTTCATGATTTTTGGAGTTAGTATGTGGCTTGCGCGATTTTAATGTGAAAGCAGTCAATATTTTGGCTTTAAAAATATGCTACGTGTGGAAACGGACTCGGAATTAGATGAAACAAGTTTCTTTGGGTCCGTAATGTTGAACTATAACTGCATGTCCATTTTCATCGAAATTGGATATCGTTTGTGATCGAACAAATTTTAAAATGATAAATGTAAACCGTGACACGATATAAATTAATAAAATAATCGATTTAAAAATTATTATTTCCATCCCATAAGTACCCTTACATCTTCTAACCCTAAATTCATTTTTGTCCGGTCAATCGCAATTCACGTTACCATGTTTACATTACAATATACGAAATCCCATTTAAAAAATCTATAGAAAACCAAATAAAATTCCTAAAATTAGCAAATATATGTATTCGAGTTCGTCTTGTGTTGCTCGTCATAGCTATGTGCTTTTTTTAAGCTCGACTGGTTTTTATTCGATGTATGATTTACAGCGTGAGTGCGAAGTGTGTTAGGGTTGATCGATTCTCTATTTTTGTACATTATTTGAGGATTTAGCTATTGTATCAGAGTTTGTAAGGTGATATAGCATGTACCGGTGAAGTTTCGTGGATTTTAGCATAAAATAAGTTCGATACCTGTATTCAAATAGCGAACGAGAAGCATTAAAATGCAAATCGAATGGTAGCATCGAGCTACATGTTTTTAGCATGAGGATGGAGTGTTTTGAAAGAGGAGAATTTCAGATATTTTCGTTTTGGGTACGATGAAGTAATTAGCAAGAATGGGGCATGGGAAAAATGGCCATGTACAGGCACAAAATTCATATGCGTTGAGTAGAGGAAGCTTTGTAGATTGGAGCGGACCAGATTGTGATGTGGGCCAGATGAAGTGGTAAAGCCTAAGTATAAAAATTAAATTTAAGTATGGATTAACTTATATATTATATGAACTTGTTAATTTAATATCTTATTCATACATGATAAGAATTCAACGAAGTAGGATTCGTTTGGATCGTATGGACGAAGGCTACACAACAGAACTGATTTGGAGAGATTTGGAGCTAGTCTCAATTTATGGCAAAATAAAATGCCTGATCGGACTTATTGACCGTTACTCATTATTAAACGATTAACAACCAAAATGAGTAAACTCACTAAATTTGTCTAGTTTTATAAATTTATAAATGTATTTTAAAATTTGTATGTGTTGATTGAATGTTATGTGATGGTTGCTTGGATGGATTGCTAAATAATTGGTTGAAATTATAGATATGATTATATATATAAATCGTAGGGTAAATATTAATTCTAATTATTATGATGTCACATATTGAAATGAGATTTGTGTTATATATGTTGATTAACATCTGTGGATGTAGGAAAACAGGTTGGAGGGATCCAACTGGGTTCCTTAAAATTTATTACTATTTGTTATCATATACTGTGATATATGATGTGTTATTTGTCCTGTGATGAATTTTTTGTGTTTGAATGCTTGAATAACACTGAGCCTAAAATAATTGGTGTTTAAAATACCGCATGAATATATCAAAATGAAATGGAAATTAAATTTGGATTTTAAGGGAAAAATCTATATTTTTAAGATAGAAATGTAATTTTGAATGGGTGAGAATATATTAACTTGTTTTTAATAATAAAAACAAGTGGTTTTATTTATAAACGAAGTATAATAATTTCCATTGGATAATTTGGGAATGAAAATTCAAGAATGAATTAAAAGGGAAATTAGAAATCATTTGAAATGGGAAAGAATGAAATTTATTTAAAATATGAATGGAACTAAAATAAATCCGTAAGGAAATGAAATTATAATTCGACTATGTCGAATGGTTTTAAAATATTTTATTTTAAGAAATGACATATTATATAAATTGGAACTTCAAAAGATAATTAATATTCGGTTTGAAACGATATTTTATAATCGAATGTAAAGGGAATGTAGAATTATAAACTTATTAAATAAAATCAACTAGGAAGTTGACATGTAAACGAGATTTGATAAATAAAATGGAATATGAATAAGAAGTTATAAAATGACTCAATAATTGGAATTTGAACCTGTAATAGTAATTTTAAATTGAAATAAAGTTTTGATTTGATAAACGAGTCTAGATTTCTATAAAGGAATAGTATTCACGTTTTAAAGTGAATAATGATCTAAAAGCAAACATTTTGCAAATTAAATGGTGATACCGAGATATTGGAAAATATTTGGAAGCAATAAATTCAAAAATGAATTTAGAAATTGAGTGGACTAAAAACGGTAGACTATTCTGAAGTTCGGAATGTTAATCGAATAAAGATTATTCGAAAGATAATTATATGTTGAAATTCGATTATATCGAATTTGGGAAAGTATTATTTACTTTTCAATTTTTAATCAAGATATTTTTATTTATTAATAAATTAGTTATTTATTTATTCTTCCAAATTAAGGAATAAAAGTTATATTTTGAAGTTAGATATTTCTGAAGTAGAGATTGTAACACTATCGTTATAATTAACGTTTTTCATAAAAGAAGTGGAAGCGTAAACTGAATCCGAGAGATGCATAAGCAATGATGTGATAAAAAGTAAAGAAACAAAGTCAAGGAAATTAGAAATTGACTGAAGATTAGTTAAGTTGAGTGGCTTCCAGAGTGTCGATCTGGTGTTGGTTTCGGCCTTCGGGGTTGATACTTAGGGAGTTACTCTCTTATTAGTTTACGGTTAGGGACTGAAGAATAGGGATGCACGAATAAGGTGGAAATGTTTTTCAAATGTTAATAACATATATTTTCTAAATTTAAAAAATAAGGATTTGTGAATATATGGAAACTTTTTCCAAGAATCGTGAAAGGCTAAACGGGTTGGGGAAATATTTGGATAAAGATATTGAAGAGAAATTGGGAAATGAATAATTTAATGATGAATTAATTTAAAAGGCTCAATGTTGATTGCTGATTGACCGGTTAAATTTCCGTTTGGAAATAGGATCATTGTTTATATGGATATTTTCCTTTGATAGTTAAATAATCGGCTATCAAAGTGTTGGCCCAATTTGTATTTCTGTTGTCACTAGGGACAGACCGAGATCAGATTTTTATCTCAAAGTCACTCCGTATGGCGTAAGCGTTGCGAGTGAAACATGTTGAAGATAATTGAAGATGAAGTAAAATGCAAGGGCTGTTTTGTTAATCCTAGGTAGAAATTTCCTAAGATGGATTGATGGAATGTTGCCTTAGGCTTGTCCAGTCCCAGGACAACTTGTATGGACGAAATCTGACAGAGTATGACTAACAAATCATATACATTGATCTCTTCAAAAGTATTACGTTAGTGGTGGAGGAATTCGTTTCTCTTAGCTTTATACCCGTGATATTTTTGCGAAAAATCGATAATGGTTTGGCAAGTTTTACGATGTGGCATTCAAAGTGAATTAAGATGTAACGTGTTAAAAAGGTAAGTTATGACCTCAAGCCTTACAACCCGGAAATGACAAAAATTGGGCAGGCAGCATGGCTAAGTGGGTTGCCCCCACTTAAGGTGTATATCACCTATCTAGAGAAAATTTATTTTCTTCTTTAATCTATCGATGCTGACCCTTTTGGGAAACGGTTGATGATCACAACCGTTGGTGACATACAATCGATACACTTAAGCAAAAATGAGTGGTCGGTCATGTGTGGCCAGGTTGCAAGATGTTCTTGTTGAACCCAGTGTATTCCTCTCTAGAGATACACTATCAGAAGGTGGTTCCATATCTTGTCATAGCTGTAAATCCATTACCTAATAAGGCATGTGGTTTTTTATTGTATATTATGTATGTGGAGCATGAGATGCAAGCGTTCTGCTAAATTTTTATTTATTTGATTAGACACTATTATAACATCAGAATAGTACTGATTTAAAAAAAATGTTTTGGGCTATCGTAAGGTTAAAACCATCCATGTTTATTTGTGGATCGGTCTTACGATTATCATTTCTTTTAGAAAGGATTTTTTTAAAGTTAAACCAAATGGTTGGAGTTCACTCACACCATTATTCCCATGACTGACCCGGAGTTTATTTTGTTTTGTTTTACCCTTAACTCTTGTGTGACGATCTCAAAATCCATGTGACGGTATTAAGGATAATCATTGGAATATAACACATCAATCATCATAGCAGAGTACAGATAATAGCAAAAACAATAAATAGAATAATTTTACATGGATATGACAGCGGAATCACAACATGTAACAATATCAGAATAGCAAAACGTAGGGTATACTTAGTAAATAAAAGGGAAATGATCAGTCACCATCGCCATAGGCGGAATATACACATACAGTGAGACATAATAAGGGTATCAGTCTACATCGCCGAAGGCGGTACATATACATATGATAATAAGTACTGGAAGTAAAGCAGTCTGCATCTTTGTATTTTCGCCTTCAAATCGTTCGATCAATTATTTGAAATGAGGGTTAGCTCGGCCTTTTCAAATAATTCACGTATAATTAGAATTCAAATAAATTCTTACCATGGTTATATTATTCGACATTCATATTTCAGTTCTTTAGTATAATTTTCGTGTCAAACACATACAACCATCAAATATCAAGCAGATTAAGCCAAACTGGTTTATTTCCAATCCATGTTGCTTATAATATTTTATAACGATTTTTCGCCATTTTTATTTATTTAAAAATGGCCATATTTAATTAAACGACGTTTCAGGTCGTGCCGTGGCACTGTTTTTCCCCTAATTTGTTTTACACATATCGGAAAATCTAGCCGTTGGATTTCTACAAAGTCTATACCACTGGTAAGATATTCCCAAAGCGAATCCAATGGTTCCAGTTTCGTGAAAATCCGACGGTCGGATCTTCCACACTAGTCGTTTGAAGTTACGGTTTCAAAATTCGAACTGCAGCGTCGTTATTTGATTTAATTTAATTATATTTATATTTATATATATAAAAATATAAACGATTCTGGCGCTGTTTTTCTTTAGATTTGAATTAAACATTCCAGACGATCCAACCGTTGGATTTTTACAAAGTTGGTGCCGTTGGAAAGATATTTCCAAGGCGAACCCAACGGTTGCGGTTTCGGGAAAATCCGATGGTCGGATTTCTCGTACTAATCTATTCAAATTACGATTTCAAAACAGGAACTGCACGGCTTCAATTCCTTTCCATTCTATTTATATTTATATATATATATATATATATATATATATAAATATAGTTCATTCTTTAATTTCAACATCGTTTTCACTTCTTTAATTTCAACATCGCTTTCACTTCAAATATTTTAACATCGTTTTCACTTCAAATATTTCACTAACGCCTTTATATTTCGAAAAATTTCGCCATAACCTCCTTTGTACGGGAAGGGGTTTGGAAATTTATTGGGCTGTGTTAGGTACCCAATAAATCCTATAAAGCATCCACATATTTATAGTGATATATTCTGGTGTTTACAGGGGAGCGTGTATAGATAATAACTCCAGAGAATAAATTCTCGTCACCCTGTCAAGCCTGAGGGAGCGTGTATTTTTAATTACTCCAGAGGATAAATCCTCGTCACCTCGTCCCGTGTGGGAATAGATAGTCCATGTGCCGTATCTAATGACTAAAGAGACGTGATTATTGTCAACTCCAGACCCGTGTGGGGTTTTTATTAATCTGGCAATTTATCGTTATATTTTATATAGCCCATATCAGTCATCAGTTCAACCTGTAGTATATAATCATCACCATACAAGCCTCTCGCTCGTATGGTAAATCTTCCACCTCGTCACACAAGCTCCAAATGCTCATGTGGAATATGATGAAGTATGCCTATCGTCAAGGAGTATGCCATGTAGTGTAGCTCAAAATTAATTGTTACTATCCTACGGCGATGTCTATTATTTCACACAGAATAACCAGCACTCCGCATCCAATGGCATTCACAGGAGCTGATATAAAAATAAAATTGCGCAGCCAACTCATCAAGGCTTACCTATTTGTCGGGCACACAAATAATTTCTTTACTCTACAGCTAATCCGTTTTTCCTGTTCGACACATGTATATATATGTAGAACAAAGCTAATAATAATATTTCTAGCAAACTAATATTTATTTCAACACGTGTGTATTTTTATCAAAGCGTATACATGATAAAACAAATATTTTTATCATCAAAAATATTTATTCAACACGTGAATGTTTTTAATACTTCATATTCACAATAAAAATGTAATTTTTATTGTCTATTCAATTTATTTTAAAATACGGATAACATTCAACACATGAATTTTCAATTCAACGAATGAATTTCAATTCAACACATGAATGTTCTCTATAGTTTGTATATATATAAAAATGTGATTTTTATCGTTATATCTATTTATTTAAAATTCGAATAACATTCAACACATGAATTTCGATTCAACGAATGAATTTCAATTCAACACATGAATATTCTCTATGGTTTGTATATATATATAAAAATGTGATTTTTATCGTTAAATCTATTTATTTAAAATTCGAATAACATTCAACACATGAATTTCAACTCAACGAATGAATTTCAACTCAACAAATGAATATTCTCTATAGTTTGTATATATATAAAAATGTGATTTATATCGTTAAATCTATTTATTTAAAATTCGAATAACATTCAACACATGAATTTCGATTCAACGAATGAATTTCAATTCAACACATGAATATTGGTTTCAACATATGTAATTAATTTCACAAATGAAAATTATTCTAACACATGAATATTGGTTTCAACATATGTAATTAATTTCGCAAATAAAAATTATTCTAACACATGAATATTTCAGAAAATTTCGGCACCATAACGGCAGGGTAGTTAAAACTGGGACCGTCCCTAGTACGGCTCCTCGCTCTACCTTAAAACCTCGTGGTTTTTGACAATAGGGATCATGCATCTAGTTCGCACGCAGGCGGCATGTTTTATTTTCATTTCCACAATCCTATTCTAATTTGTTTCAACCACAAGAGGATATTTTTCAACCACAATATCAACCACAAACAATTATTTCCAACCATTCGTCATACTATATAATTTCACGCCAATCACAAGCAATAAATATCGTCCATGGTCTGTGGACGAGGGGAGTATATATATATATATTATATATTATTTCTATAATTCACTTGCATTTCATCACAATTCAAAGCATATGTGTTTCATACAACGCTTGTATAATTTATACATCGTTAATATAACTTATACAACACATGTACATGAGGTATACAATGAGTATAATTTACACTTCGCTTATATAATTTATACAACACGATTCCATTCACACAATTTAATTTAGATTCCTCACATTGGTTTTTGGAGTGCTAAAAATCGTATGTAGATCAGAAAAATCCGCGGCTTCTGCTAGATGGTAGAGAGCCTCCCTGCGGTCCCGATGTTTCCTGTTTCATCGAATTTCGTTAACACACTAAAAAGATATGATTTTTCAAAGTTTTGCAACACTTAAAAGTGTTATTTTCATTTCAGAAATTTCAGAGCAGATATTTTTTCAAACCTTCGAAACTAGGTTTTTATTTTTCGATCGATCTGTGCAGTTGTCACAATCGGATGCTGCAACGTCGAAGGGCTTCGAACAGGCTTTCTAGCGCCTATGGTGGCAGCAAACTCGATGGTCCCTACGTGGCTCGGCGGCGCTCCAAAGGTGGTGACTTCCTCGCTGGAATTCGACGCCAATACCCGATGGTTTCAGTCGAGGCTTGGATTGATTGGAAGAGGGGAGAAAGGCGAACGGAAAAGTCAACTGGAGGGGATGGCGAAAACGCCTGTGGCGGCGGCGATCAGTCCTAGAAGTTTTGAGCTGGTTCCGTCGTTCGTTCGTAGGAGGGTTGACTAACTTTTCAGAAGAGAGAGAAAATGAAGGATATTTCCTATTATATTTAAATTTTAAATTCCTAAAATATCCTTTTAAACCAACGTACACCAATTTCAACCCAACGACTGTCGCCCCTAGCTAAATACCCTCATTCTGGACACAATGGGATATGTTTCGTTGGCCAATTCGACTGTTACAATCGGTTATTTTTCAAATTAAAGTATAAAACATTTAATATTCAATTTGAACGTACATTTCAATTTGCCAAGGCCACAAACTGAATCGAAAAATTCCAGAAAAATAAATCTAGCTTTGTTTTGACGATACAGTCCCAATAAAACCAGTTTCGTCAAATTCTGAGATCGTATGCAAAATGGCCATTTTCAGGTCGACCCATTTTAACAGAAATTGACCAATCACATTTTCTTTTTCCCCGCTCACATACTAGCTTCAAAAATTATGAAATTTGAAACCTAGCAATAGTTTGACATCTCGGATCCAACAAAAGTGGTTTCGTCGAATTCCGAGGTCGTATGCAAAATATCTATTTTCAAGGGCTATATATTCTATATAGCGACCTTTCTGAAAATTCATTTGGCCATAACTTTTGATTCCTGCTATGAAACTTCGATTTTTCAGATTTGTTAGAAAGGTATTCATAAACAGATTTAAATATTTTTGGTTTCACTAAAATCTGTTATATTCTCCACCCGGTACAGTCAGACAAAGTTTGTATTCAAATTTTCAAACTGCCTCACTATTCCCAATTCATTATTTTATTGAAATATGCTATTTCAATTGTTTAAATTCTTTGACAATAACCAATTATAAAAAATTTAAATTGGTTCACATTTTCAGGGTTATTACATCTTGGGAGTCCAAATTTGTACGGGCAGTCAAGTAGTTCGGGATTTTACAGATATACTTGGAAGAGCTTGGAGCACGAGGCTTCAGCATTTTATAGCTATTGTTTATTTCTGCTGTGTTGTACTCTAATAATGATATATACATGTATATATATGCAAGTACATAATTGTATTTCAAAGTTATCTGATATAATATATTTTATTCGTTCCGCTGTGAGATTCATATTTACTCTAATTTTTTTGTATTTACGTTCTTCTTCTTGTATTCTAATATTTCTTTCTTTCTATTTCTCACCTCTAACTTCTTTCTATTAATGATCCGGTATTTCTTAAGCTTGGTTAGTTGATACGGTATTTATGTCGATAATAAGGATCGAGAAATTGCCTGTTCGTTACATGTTAGGATTGAATGTTTTTTCTCGGTTTTTATTTAATTTAATTTACTTGAACACAGATTAATCCTAACTCGAGTGTTTTGTGTTTTGCATGAAATGCTCAGGTCAGACCCGAGTGTTGCACATTATAAAATTTCAACTGACGAAGTTAAAGACACATGATGACACACATGCTTCATAAAATATGTTATAAAAGCCATGTATTTTCACCGTGTAAACTTTGTATGACTCTGATATTTTATGTAAAATGCTTTTACTGTGCGATATTGTAGTTTATTTATTCTGTGATTTTATGTTTGATTCTATTAAACCCGTAAACTAAATAACAATTTTTCGTTTCGAGCGGTTTATGTTGGTTTAATTACTAACTTGAAGCAGTAGAAAAGACAGGCCGTTACAACCAGAGATTAAGTCGCTCTTTGTTTGACTTCTCTTGGCGTTGATGTGATTTTTGACGGGTATCTTAACCAGCCAGCATGTGCCTGGTGCCATCCAGGCTGCGGTTTATATGTGGTCCTCCCCTTAGTAAGGGATATGATGGTTTTATATATTTGGTTTCTTTCCATTGTGGTGCTAAGGCATTATTGTTGTGCAGTGGTCTTGTCTTCATTTTGAATAGTGGCTTGTCTCATTTCAGCGGCATGTTTCTGAACACTACTGGTTGTATTTGTGAGCCATCGAAGAAAGATGATTTTTCTGCACATTTGAGTTATATAGATCACATTCTTGGCTTAAAAAAGTGATCGAATATATTAATTATGGTCATAATGACGAGTCATAGAAACATAAATAGACACATCAAATGATTAAATATATTTACACTAATGTGAACTGACCTTTTACATCATTTCATTGTATATTGTCTATATATATACATATATATATATATATATATATATATATATGAATATGTTAATAAGTATATAATATTATTTAAAATATAAATCATAAAATAGTTTCCACATGCAAATATGAACATATGTTTAAATTAGTTATTTCTGATTTAATAGAACATATGTTTTTTGTATTAAATTCAATAACAATTAAATATTCACTATGTTTAAAATTTAAAACTTAAATTATTTTTGGCAATTTCAAATAAATAATTTTTTAAATAAACATGTCCATAATAAGATGATAATTATAATGAATTCATTCCAAAGTTAAAAAAAAATTAGAATATGATTTATTTTAAATAAAATAAAACTTGTTTTTCAATTTACTAAAAACGACAAGTATAATAAACTTTTATTTCCCTGTTGAAGTTGCATATGCACATACTTACATACTTACATACATGCATATATATATATATATATATATATATATATAAATTTATTTTATGTTTTAGATCCGAAAGCTAATAAGAATATTTTTCATTTAAATATGTGTGTGTGTGTGTGTGTGTGTGTGTATATATATATATATATATAGTAAGATCGTCAATTTGAACACGAAGTCTGTCACAACCGACCACACAAAAATACTGGGACCATTAGATCATTTTTTTTGGCAAAGCCGACAAGTTTTTTAAGTGACCGCAGACACTTAGATCATTTTGTTTTTATGCAGAAGGCAGAAATCATTAAGAAATCCAACGATATATATCCATTGTATCACCAATTTATATTCACATTTTCTACCAAATAGACTTCTTATTTAATAATCTATTTTTTAGTTTAGTGCTTGATTATGAAAAATTAATATTCAAAAATGAAAATAGTGTGGATGACAAAAGTCATTAAATTTTTAGGCTTGAGGACTTGATCAACTTTTTAGTGCGAATGACAAACTTTTCAACTAAATATACCATAAGGAAAAAAAATCTGTGAGAAAGACAATGTGCTTGGGATCAGTCTTGCATAATCTTTACATATAATAATATTGTATTGCTTCATTTTTTATAAGTTGTCCTTATGACAAAATTTTGAAGGGCCTGTCATTGTGGTTAAAAAATTCGGAAGTTTGTCCTTAAAAATAAAACCCTTTATTGAAGACAATTTTTTATATTTAGTTATGGTTGAAATACATATGGCGAATTAAAACATTCGGTAATAGTTGAACTAAATATGGGGAATTGAAAGCTAGCTTATGAACATGTTTATACTAAGTATATTTAAATAAAGAATAACATCCTCCTTGTGATGTTGTTGTCAAATGTCAAACACTTCAGTTGTTGTTATCTCTTCTTTATACACTCTATTTTATAGCTTTTGCTATGGATTTCTTTTGTCTGTTAAATAGGTTAACATTCCTAACATTTAAAAATGAAATTAAAAGATAATATTTGAAGATAAAGAGAGGATACCGAATTTTCAGAATAATTTAGTCTGTGTCCTAGGTCCATTACAATTTTATTGTTGATCAGACATGGCCAGTACAATTGAATTACAGTGCAAACTAGATTTAAATCCATTGATCTTAGTTTCAATGTGTTTACCCCAAAAATGGCTATAACACCTAGTTGATTGTGAATGCACCACCCCATGATGGGGAAACATAATAAAATAGTAAAATAAATGAAAAATACGAAAGAAATGGGAAGCAGAGAAAGAAAACACAATTTTATAGTAGTTAAGCTTGAGATTAAGCTTATGTGCATTCTGAACAATTTTATTATGGTCCTTGCCAAGTCAAGTATAATAGTTCACATGTGAATACAATGCTCACCACAATAAAGATAAACAGAAAATCACAAGTACTAGCTATTATCATAGAACCACGATAATCGATCTAGATGACCTAAGTTTGGCTATCTCTGGAGATAAAGCCATGCTTTTGAAGGTAAGTAATTCCCGAAAAGACGAGTAGGATCGAGTAATATGGAAATACGTGTATATGCATAAAATTGATAAGTTGATATATTATTCTTACTATATGCAAGTAATTATTTAATGAGATAAATACTTAGAGATGATATCACAGATAAGTCATATAAATGCAATAAATTAAAGTAAAGAGCACTGGGAATTTTTATACTGGTTCAGAGCACCGTCCTACATCTAGTCCCAGATTCCTTCTAGAATTTCAACTAATTAACACCCTCGCTTACTCGGAGGAATAAGTATTACAATACCTAAGCAGCAAAATAAGCACCTGAGCAACATAACAAGATTTCACCTCAACGACAGAAGTGGACTTCTTTCTTGAGTAGCGGAACAAGACATCAATAGACATAAAATGTTTGTTTGAATGTATACATTTTCTCGAAAACATGGATAAGTCACATTGAGTACACCTTTCTTATAATCTTCTCCTTGAATATATATATTTGTATGAGTATAAAGAATCAAGAAGGAAAGTAATTTATAATCACGAAATATTGAAAATTGAGAGCACAAGTGAATATTGTATAGAAATATTTTAGAATCAAATAATATTAAGATTGTACCAACCCATATTTTCATATAAATATTAAACGAAAATATCGATAATTTATAGTTTCAAAATTAATCCCCGAACCATATACTATTGTGTTCGCAGCAATTATCTCATTCGTTTTGATATGTGACTTGCCCAAAACGGAGCCCATATGGGAAAGTTATTAGTGAATTAACAATTAAAAGGTTGTATGCGTATATACGTGCACAAATTCGAAACTTAAAGCTAAATATGGGTTATAACTGGAAAATAATAATTCAGGTGAGTTATATTAAGAAATAAACTTAACATTATTATTTAATGTTAATCAAGAATTAAAATTGGCAAAACATGTTCATACCCAGGAGGTGGGTCGACCCAGCCTTCACTTGGGTCGGCAAAACATGTTCATACCCAGGAGGTGGGTCGACCCAGACTTCACTTGGGTCGACCCATGTATAGACCATAGGGTCGACCCATCTGTAAGGTGGGTCGATACAGGGGTCAACCCACCCGAGCCAGATATGTTTTATTTGTGACGTGATTTTTTGATTTAAACGGTTCATATTTTATATTATTTAATTCGATGGATCAGAGTGTCTTGTACACACTACGTCACAAATTGAATCAGAAAACAGCGATCACACAACATAAGATAGATTCTTTATTATCCCACTTTATTGCACAACATAAGGAGAAATCATCTGTTGTCTAACAAAGTCCATGAAATCATTATGTTATGAAGATTTCATGCATGACATTCAAACAACGGTTTATATGTTCTTTGATTTCAATTATAAAAAAATAGATTTGGCTTCACACAATTGTTTTTCCCTCCAAAATGTTGGTCAACAATTTATTTCCCTCTCATATTTTAGATATGATTTCAGACCATACTTTTATGTTGTTTGATTAGAGTTATAAAAAATTCAGATTTGGCTTTAAAAAAAATTGCTCTTCCTCCAAAAACTGGTCAACAATTTGACTTTTCCTTTTCATATTTTAAATTTGTATTCAGTCCATATTTATCTATTGTTTGAAGAAGTAGTAATAAAATTTACTTTTCGGTCCATTTCCACATCTATGTTTTATCGTTTCTGTTGTTTGTTGGGGTTGTGAAAATATTACGTGTTCAGATCCATATTATACTTTACTTTCCCACACACTGTTTTATTTTTCCTTTTCTTCTTATTATTATTTTTCACTTTCTTTCTCTCGATAATCTCTCTATCTCCAAAAACCAATCGAACCATAATTGAACCTTAATCTCGATAATTCGGCAGCGAAACCCTAATCTATGTGATATAAGGTAAATCCCAATTCTCTTGTGTTTTGTTTACGGAATTATGATGCGAATTTGATGATTGTTATCCGTTGTTATTGGTTGTTCTATTATTAGGAAACGAGCGTAACGGCACACGCTTTGTGCGTGATGACGGCACGTGCTTCGCGCGTGATCAAGGCACGCGCTTAGCACGTGGACTGGTTTACCTTAAATATTGTGTAATATATATATGTAGTATGTATCCCATCCCGATGATATGGGTTCAAGTTGTGTTTAGTATAAGTTATAGCATGTGATTCATGCTACGCATACATGCATTATGGGAATAACGTGATAATGTTGTAGTGATGATATATTAATTCTAATAATCAATATGTGTGCATATATTTCAATACATATGAAGTTTGGATGCTGAAGAGGTTATAATTGTGAAGGGCTTTAACTTGTTTGCTTATCAGTACCTATCGTGAATATTTATCAATGGTAGACGGTCCATTTTATATGCTGTACGATAAGGTTGATGCTAATGTACCAATGTTTCTGCAAACACAAAGTGTCATGTCCTGTACCATGAATTGGCAAAAAAAATTTAATAAGACAAATCAATAAACAAAAATTTATTGATTAGTGATGCATGCACTCAGTTTATTAGTTATAACCTCAAAACAGAACATCATATGTTCTTCAATTGCATACCCAGATAACACTAAGATGTCTTCTTAATGACGATTATCATAGTTGTCAATTGTAGTTCTATCCCAAGTTTTTTATCAATGGTACACCCAACCTATTCCTGACAACTAATCATTACATGTCACAATATAACTTCAAAATGGACCAACTCCAAAAATTTCAATGATTTCCTTGTCGATAGATAATGCATTATACATACGTATATAGTGCTGTAATAGGAAGAAATACGAAACATAATTTTAACAGTACTGGTAACTTCGGCAGAAATGTCACCTGAGCAGCATCTGAAATCTGAATACTGTGCTTTATATGTAGAGCTTTAATTTATATTCAAAGTGGGAAGAACTTGCATACTAAAGTAATGATGTAATAGAAAATCCAAAAGATAACTAATAAAAGCTTACCGTCTTCATTTGCAGAAGAAGGTGAGTGATAATACGGCAAATAAATTTTACATACTAATTTGTGATAATAAGGTGAGTGATACCAATCCAAATCCACCAACCTGATACTCAGGGGTGAATGCACGTGTATCTTAGAGGGAGCAGCTGACCCTTGAAAAATATGGCCCAAGGACCAAAAACTAGAAAATTGGATCCTTCTCATATTTATATAAATTGCAAGACCTTTTTGCAAAATAAGAAGACACCTTATTTTCAGCATCCAATTGCAGGCCACAGCTCAATACATTACCTGTCATATGTGGTAATTTATTTTAGCACCGTATTTTATCAAAAGTTCAGTGCAATGCATGCCAAAGCGTATTAGCATTTGCATGTAGGACTAGAATAAAAATGTTGAATAACTATGGTGAATCTGTAAATAATGCTAGATTGTATTAGCATTTGCACTTAGAACTGAATTGAAAATGCTAAAATTATATGTTAGACATCCATAAATGATGCATGATTAATGCTAAACTGTTTTAGCGTTATCATTTTGTAGTAAAATTGTGGTTATAACCATGTTGAGTATGTGAATGATACTAGATTGTATTAACACTTGCACCTAGAACTGAATAATTACTGGAAAGTAAACCCAATTGATGTCCCCCGATAAAGAGTTGTGTCTTTTGAGTCAAGAATCATGTCCATGTAATATGTTAAAGTTTGTGTCATTTCATGTTTATTTAGAAGAGTCTGCACTGGCGAACCTACATGTATAGCAGAGGGGTCAGCTGACCCATCTGAAATTTACAAAATTTGTTACAGTGTAAAAATTATGCCTCAAAAACTAACTCCCCTCAAGTTCATTTGTTCTGCCACTTATGTAGATTTTTATATATACAGTACACTACACGTATTGTTTTATATGTAAAGAATAAATTTAACCATTTTCTAAAAGCATGTAACCAATTTTGTCCTTTGTATTTCTTTATCCATAAATGTGCAGTTTACATCTTTTTTTGTTATAAACATAATTTGTGCATATTGTAATTAGCGTCGCTTTAAGTTTTCCTCGATGAAGCAAGACTTTTTGGATGCAGTGCACATTGTATCAAAGAGGAGTTATTTAATGATTTGTTCAGTCACTATGTTAGCTTCGACTCTGTTATAATTAGGGCTGTCAACGGATACCCGAAAAATCCGATATCCGTATTCGAAATATCCGTTATCCGGCATTATCCGAAAAGCGGATACGGATATCCGAAAAGCATTTCGGATACGGATATGGTTATAGTGATATCCGTATCCGAAAAATATTCGTCCGACTGATTGATGTAATATATATAATTCAAAACAGAAAAATAGAGTTAATAATTATTTTATAACTGTTAGATGTTACTATGATATAATTCTTTGTCAATTTTTAGTGAAAAATTGTAGTATTAGTGTTTAATTTTGGAATATTTTTGGATATGCTTATGCATATTAGTATAAAACAATGTTTCCTCATTATACTTCTTTATTTCCTTGTTTTTTTATAAATATTAATACAAAAATTATTTTATGTTGATCCAATTTTTTTTATTTATATTCTTAAATTTATTAATTACAGGCGGAGCGGATAAATATCCGATATCCGT
This sequence comes from Allium sativum, assembly GCA_030737875.1. NCBI lineage: Eukaryota > Viridiplantae > Streptophyta > Magnoliopsida > Asparagales > Amaryllidaceae > Allium > Allium sativum. The sequence continues at coordinate 397,628,314 of CM060910.1, forward strand.
CCGTATCCGAAAATTAAGCGGATACGGATATCCGATATCCGAAAATTAAACGGATACGGATATCCGATATCCGAAAATAATTTCGGATACGGATACGGATACGGCACTATCCGTATCCGAAAGCATCCGTTGACAGCCCTAGCTATAATATGCTACCATGTCAAAAACTCTGTTTGCTACCGAAACTGTGTAAAAAAAAAAAAAACAACAAAAAAAGAGCTTCTTGGATGTAGTGCATATTGTTTCAAATTACATTTCGATCGTTATGATTTTCTTCTTTAGTTTATGACCCCTCTCATGAATTATCCTGGATTCACCCCGGCTGATACTGAATTACATACAAACTTTTGTAGCATTAGACATTGCATCAAAAAATTACATCGAATTAGAAAGGGTGAAAATGTTCATCAAAAAATTACATCGATGCATTGTAAAAGTTGACTAAATGAGAATTGCTGTTAATATTCACCAGTAAGAAATGTTCCCAAAACCTAGGCCTTGTAGCAAATGTTAATGGACAGATATGCTGGATTACTGACGACAGGCTAAGGCATGCAGGTAGAGTTCTCCAATTTTCAGCTAATGTGGGTAATGCAAACTGTGGGGGTACGCAAAACTTTGCTATGATATCATATGTATACTTCTGTTGAGATTTTTTTTTTTTATCAAACATGAAGATTTTGTCCAACATAAAATCAAAGCCCTAATCAAATTCAAAGTAGTGCAATTAGAAGAGGCGGATAAATAAAATATAGAACCCAATTGCGGATTAGTGAAGAGATATGGAAAATTAACTCACTAAGCTATAAGCAAATCTGCTTTGTTTAGTAAATCGGAGGGATCTAAAAAACTGACGAACCTGTTAGGGATAAATACGATGCTTACTGCGAGCTTCGCAGTCTGAAAATCTACAACCGACTTGGTAGGCATGTTGATTGCGGGCGAAGACCACTCTTTTGAAGCTAATATTTGCGTTTGTTATTTGAAACCAAAAATGGGTACGGGGAAGAGAACAGAAATTTCAGAAGATATCTATATCTATTCCAAGCGTTTGTATATGATTTTCCGTTTCAGAAGATAACGGGTAGTGGGGAATTTCATGGAGAAGGACGGTTTAACATTGATATTATTTCGAGGAAAGAGATAAAAGGTTTAGCCCATAGATGAGGTGCGGTTGCTTTTTTAAGGAGGAGTATTCAGAAAGTGTAAGGTAATAGAAAGGAGGGTGAAAGTAACGGAGGAAAACGTGGGCGAGCAGATGTGGGACCGCTCTTTGTCTCTCGGTTTGTCCTACCAAGAGATTTTATTATATAGATTTTACTATTGTGATTACTGTAATTATACTTTGTTACCGTTTTTCTTCTTATTACTTAGGCTACTCAATGATTTTGGTTTTTATTCAGTGGTTTCAACTCTATTGTCTAGTGTCTGTTAGTATTGAATAAAAATGGTTTGTACTGAAATATAATGGTTTGATTAGTTTATACTTATTGTATGTATTTATCATTATGGTTTTCAATTTCTCTGAAAAATGATAAAATTGTTCATTTTGTTTAGTTGTAGGTGGATAATCTCAGTTACAAGATAACAATAAACTTAGTTCATTTTGTTTTATTTGTTTATGGATAAGTCATGAATGAATGCGGATAGATGTTCACATAAATTTGAAAAGGGATTAACATCATTTATTGAGTTTACATAAGCTAATTCCATGGATAAAAATAATATCATGTGTCCTTGCTTTGAAATGCTGTAATACAGATGGATTCTTCATTTCAGTTATTATGGACAATATTTAATTGAATGGCATTGATGAGGGTTATCAGCATTGGAAGTGTCTTGGAGAACCAAATATGTATGGGTCTGAGCATAATAGTGGAGAAGAATCTGAAAGCGAAGATGGAGAATGCCATGGTGATGTGTAGGAGGATGAGGTAGATGGTGAATAATGTGAGGATGAACATATGTCAAATGACTCAGATGAGTTTTTAAAGTATGTAGAGGATAGTGATAAACCACTGTACTCTGGTTCTACAAAGACAACTAAGTTGAACGCTTTGATTATGGTTTTCAATTTGAAAGCAAGGCATAACATGATTGACAGCTGTTTTACAGATATGTTATTATTGATTTGGGGTTTGTTTCTAGAAGATAATTTGGTTCCACACTCCTTATATGAAGCTAGAAAAAGTCTCGATGCATTAGGAATGAAATACGAAAAAAATCATGCTTATCCTAATGATTGCATGTTGTATAGAGGGCAACATACAACAAACGTTCGCTACCACATTTGTCGCTTTTCACGCTGGAAATAGGGAAGGAGAAAAAAGAATTAACAGGTGTTCCTGCTAAGGTTTTGCAGTACTTTCCAATAATTCTAAGGTTGGAATTGATGTATCAGTCGGCAAATACATCAAAGAATCTTGCATGGCATGACCATAATAGGAAGAATGATGGAATGTTGCGACATCCAGCTAATTCCCCAACTTGGAATTTAATACACAAAAAATGGCCAAAATTCGGCATTGAGCCGAGGAATCTCAGACTAGAACTATCATCTGGTGGATTTAATCCCTTCGGCAACCAAAGTAGGAAGAATTCTTGTTGGCATGTTTTGGTTGCCACGTATAATCTACCTTCATGGCTGTGTATGAAGAGGAAGTTTATGATGTTGACGTTATATATTTATAGACCAAAACAATCGGGTAATGACATTGACATCTATCTTCAACCCCTAGTAGATGATCTTAAGTTATTCTAAAAGGTGAACACTTCATGTTGAGAGCTACACTTCTTTAAACTATTAATGACTTTCCCACTTACGGGAACTTGTTTGGCACCGTTGTGGATGGTTACAATTCTTGTCCAATATGCATCAATAAGACAAAACCAAGATACATGAAGCATGATAGAAAAATGTCGTTCATGAGGCATAAGAGGTTCTTACCAAAAGATCACCCTTATAGGAAGCAGAAAAAAGCTTTTGACAACACGGTAGAGAAGGACATGGCTCATGTTCCGTTAATCGTTGAAGAAGCGTTAGCAAGAGTGGATGGTCTGAACTGTGTGTTTGGCAAAAAGGTATATCCTCCTTTGGTGATGGGTTGTGAAGACCGTGTCAAACCCATTTGGAAGAAAAAGTCTATTTTTTTTTCCAACTAGAGTATTAGCCATATATTCCTGTTCGACATATGCTTGATATGATGCATGTAGAGAAGAACTGTGTTGAGGCCATTCTTGGTACCGAGTTGAATGTTCCAAGGAAGACAGAACATGGGGCTTCTGCTCGATTAGGCATATGCACCATGGGCATTAGGAAGGATTTGGTAGCCAACGATGGTGCCAAAAGTTCGAAGTTGCCTACGACTAGTTGGAACCTTCTTGAAAAAGAAAAGGAAATTGTTTGTAACCCTTTCTTTAACATGATTGTGCCATTAAATTTTTCATCTAACATCAGGAATGCATGATTTAAGATTTATTGGTCTTAGTCGCATGACTGTCACACCGTATTGCAATTTCTTCTCCCTGCTGCATTGTGTTCTGTTCTAGAGAAGCCAGTAAGGTATGCAATCATATGCTTTTGCCTATTCTTCAAGACAATATGTGCCAGAGTGATTGATCCATCAAAGTTGAAAAAAATGCAAGCTAACCTAGTAGTTACAATTTGCTTGCTTGAGAAATCTTCCCTCCTTCATTTTTTGACATTATGGTTCATTTGACTGTTCATCTTATGAGAGAAGTAGAGCTAAGTGTGTAACACCCCACACCCGCTACGGTCACTCACTAAGGGAATGCCATAACATCGACGGAGTATTTTTAGTGAATATAGAACAGAGAAATTACAGCAAGACAGATATAAGTAATACTTGAAAATTTAAAACAACATTTCATTGCAGCGGAAAGTAAAACATGTCTGGTTACATCACAAAACCATAATAAGAGTTAAGTACAAATATCCAATCTGCTAAATAAAAATACATAATCCCAATACATGAACTGATAGCCATAAAAGAAAAGGGTAAGCTGAGCTCTACATCTAGGGTCCAAGCTCCAAGAGAGTAATAAAAGCAGCCTGATCAAAGCCCACTCGTGTTGGGCCCACTCTGAGAACCTGAGGGTTGGGAAAAAGATAAAAACAACGGGGTCAGACATAAGTCTGAGCGAGTCCTATAACTTTAACAATACAATCATTAAAGTAACCAGAGAAGACATAAGCTTGATATACGGTAATGTCTGGGGATGAATGGCTATACTAAGCAGCTTGGTAGACTTAGGATAAACTAAGATAACCGTAAAGACGCATCTACCCACCCAAGGATAATTACTACACTGCACCACACCAGTCATTCCTACTTAAAGGTTGATCCCTCCCAAGGACTTAGAAAATTTGCCCAGTAGTTTCGTGTACCCCTAACTGACTACATAGGTGCCGTCTGCCCCTATCTCCACTAGGTGTACCCACTACTCCCAAGTGATCGGCTCCCTACCGTAGATACCCGTGCTGGCCCCACAGTGGGGTGTATCACTCCCCAAAGTGGCAACCCGATACAATCAACGGTGCACGGCTTATACCTACACGATGCAACAACGTCTTACCTACCAGCCCGGGTCCACACACGCATATGAAACCCGTTGGACTTGCGTTGCCACTGCTAACCCGTTTTGGCCTCTTATAGTCAAGCCCAGTACGCGTGTCCCGTCCTCGACATGGGTCGAGCCCAATAAGATACATATGAGTTACTGGTTGAAATGGGCCCCCACAAGCTACCCACCTAAGCTTGTCCCTTTTCTAGTGCATCCCACTTAACCCTTTAATCATGTTTAATTACATGTTTCCACTTGGTTAAGTATTCTAATCGTATTTTCTATTGCCACCCAAGGCAACCCACTAGATTTCCACATGCCACCCAAGGCACCCACTTAACCCCTCATGCCCCACTACATGCTTATCTGGTTAAGTGTTTCTTAATTGATTAAGAAACGTAACCTTTGTAAAGACCTCTCATATTAGACTGTCTTTTATGGCAGCTGGATTTGCCGGTCGGTTCCGGGCAGCCTTACGCCATAACAGAGTCTAACCTCGTGTCTTTACACTTGTCACATATTTAGTTTATGCCTAAGACCTCTCACATTGGGCCAATCATTTGTAGCCGCTGGATTTGCCGGGCGGTTCCGGGCAGTCTTATGCTACAAAAGGGTCCAACCTCGTGTCTTAGTCGATTAATTACACCTAATTAATCACCCCCATAATTTATATTAATTATCCCTAATTAATTACACAATTTTAAGAATATGGGTAGACCTAACTCAATAGGTAAATTTCCAATTCCATAGTATGGGTAGACCTAACTTAATAGGTAAATTCCCAACTCCATAATATGGGTAGACCTAACTTAATAGGTAAATTCCCAATTATGTCCATTCATTTTATGTTATACACATTTCTATAAACATGCATATTAACCCCATCGTTTCCCACGTAATTCGTTTTCATAACATGTCATATAAATGGGAAGATTCACTATAAATGTAATGGGTTCAATCTTAGCACAACGTTGGCTTTTACATGGGTTTAAAAGGTGTCAACTTGCATCATAACATTAAACCCAACTAGCATAAATCATTAATCCAACTTGCATGGATACACATATGTCACATAAAGGTAACTTGCATAAGTGTTCATAGGTTATACAAAGGGTGAACTTACATATGTGACTTGCATCATAAGTAGGGTAAACATGCATATGTATGCATATCCTACAAAGGTGTCATCTTGCATATGTATGCATCTTATTTAAAAGGGTAAACTTGCATGTCATAATGTATGCATAAAACCAAACACTTAGCATGCATGAAATCAAGTACTTAGCATGCATAAAACCAAACACTTAGCATGCATAAAATCAAATACTTAGCATGCATAAACCCAAATACTTAGCATGCATAAAATCAAATACTTAGCATGCATAAAACCCAATACTTAGCATGCATAAAACCCAATACTTAGCATGCATAAAACCCACCACTTAACTTGCATAAACCCACATACTTAACTTGCATAAACATAGGGTTAACATTAAACATAGATTAGCAAACTAACATCATATCATATGACTTAAAACCCACTAATCCGCTTACAAAACCGCATGATCTCATCATATCTCATCTACTTAATTTAGCAATTGGTTATTAAAGTGATAGAAACTCACCAAAACCAAGATTAGCAAACTTATGAAGTAGAACTAGTTGCTATATTTGAAGATGGTGATGATTAGAGGTTGATTAGCTTGCAACTTTCTTCATAAACTAGTGGAGGCTCCTCCTAAGTTTGATTTTGGCGGCATGATGGTATCAATTCTATTTTTAGTATGGATTAGGCTTGCATTAGGGTGTATTTATAGGATTAGGGTGTGTTTTAGACCATAGGATTAGCCCTAGGTTAGATTAGGTCCGTCAGATTTAAGAAGTCTCTAGAGAATAGCCCAAAACACAGCCAAACCCTAAAATGGTGCACCAGGTTTAACTGGTCGAGCACCCCCTGTCGACACCCAAGTCGATAGGGCTGTCGACTTGGTCCCACCCAGTCGACTGCCCAGTCGACAGGGCCGTCGACTCGGGTAGCTGGGCGGGAGTTTTTCCCTCCAGCGCCCAATGGCCCCAATTTTGAATTTTAAACCTGAATTTTAAATATGTTTTGAACTTTGAATTTTCTGCAAACTTCATTGGGCCATAACTGGGCCATACGGACTCCGATTTACAAAATTTCGGACTCTATTTTGCGTATTTTTTCCGAGACGAACGCAATGACGCAGCCCATTTCCCCCAATTCTCACATCTGAGATTATTTATTCTGCAATTAGTGAATTTTAGCATTAACCGAAATTCGGGGTGTTACATTCTCCCCTCCTTAAAGGATTTCGCCCCCGAAATCTCTAAGATAAGGAGAATGCATATCCTACCATCCAAGCAACCATCTACTCAATCCATCAAACACGGGCAACCATTGTCCTTAAAACAATTTCTACTGATGTATGAGCATATGCAAAAAGTGTGTGTACATGTTCCCTATCTAATGTATGAACATATGCAAACCATGATAGTGCCATGCATCCAATATGTATGCGAGAGAACCCTATTGACACATGCAATATCTACATGAGTGCACAATCATTCACCAAAATGCATCATCCAGATGATAACACAACCATTATACATCCATAAATATAGCTATCTACACACAATTATATGCAATATGCAATATGAAGTGACTGAGCCGATCTAGTGCCTAGAGTGTGTGTATATGCATCCACGAGCAACCGCTAGCAAACACTTGCATCCACTTGCATCCATCAACCATAACATGTCTCAAACACATGTTTCAACCATAGGTTTACCCTACCTAAAGGTCAAAAGTACTAACGAGAGGACATACTAAAGATAAGATAAGTACTAGACAACGATAGAGGAGAAATTAAAAGACATACCCTCAAAAAGAAATGGGTACAATGAACGCATCTTCGCTTCCGTCTCCCAAGTTGCGTTGCTCTCATCTTCTCCCCATTGCACTTTGACTAGTTGAACCTCTCTGTTTCTCAACTTCCTAGTCTCTGACCCAAGGATGCGAGTAGGAGCTCGTCGAATAGTCGCATCACGCTCCACTTCCATTTCTTTAAGCAAGCTCGGCTCTACCACCTCTGCGGTCTCATGTAGGCACTTCCTCAAATGTGACACATGGAATACATCATGTACACCACTAAGTCTGTCGGGCAACTCCACTCTATATGCCATTCGTCCAATCCTTTCCTTAATAGGAAACGGCCCTACGAACCTTGGTGCTAACTTCCCAACAGATCCAAAGCGAACCACATATCGTAACGGAGATACTTTGACAAAGACCATGTCCCCAACTTCAAACTCAAGGTCCGTCCTCCTCTTGTCCGCATAAGATTTTTGCCTATCTTGCGCTGCTTTCATCCTTCTTCGAATCAAGTCAATCTTCTCAGAAGTCTCCCTAACCATATCAGGCCCAAGCAAAATCTTATCCGTAGATTCCCACCAACATGTAGGTGACCGACAAGGCCTTCCATAAAGAGCTTCGAAAGGAGCCATACCAATACTGGACTGAAAGCTGTTATTATATGCGAACTCCACCAATGGAAGATGCTCTTCCCATGTACCTCCAAAATCTAAGATACAAAGCCTTAAAAGGTCTTCTAGGACACGATTCACCCTCTCAGTCTGGCCGTCCGTCTGAGGATGATATGCGGTGCTTAGACATAATTGAGTCCCCACTGCCTCTTGCAAACTTTTCCAGAACTCACTAGTGAAGATAGGATCTCGATCACTCACTATGCTAGAGGGTACCCCATGCAATCGAACTATCTCTCGAAGATATACTGAAGCTAGCCATGGAGCAGTCCTTTTGCTCTTCACAGGTATGAAATGGGCGCTTTTAGTAAGTCTGTCTACCACAACCCAAATTCCCGTATTACCCTTTCTCGATCTGGGTAACCCGTCAATAAAATCCATCGAGACGCTATCCCACTTCCATTGCGGAACTTCCAATGGGTGAAGCAACCCACCTGGTTTCTTTTGCTCCGCTTTCACTTGTTGGCACACCAAGCATCGAGCGACATACTCGGCCACATCTTTCTTCTTACCGGCCCAGAAGAAAATCCGCTTCATGTCTTGGTACATCTTGTCCCCACCGGGATGAATGGTCATCCTAGAACGGTGTGCATCATCAAGAATAGCCTTCCTCAAACCCTCGTCTTGCGGTACACAAAGTCTACCGTCTCTACGTAAGCACCCCTTATCGTCTAGGGTGTACCTACTCAAATGGCTGGATGACTCCCCCCTTATGAGCTTCTCTACCAACTCAACCAACTGTGGGTCGTCCCTCTGTGCTTCTCCAATCCGCCCCAAAAGAGTAGGTCTGACCTCCAAGGATGCTAGCAAATCGGGTATATAGTCAATGGAAGGTCTGAAATCGAACATCGAGATAAATTCCAAGCTTCGTTGTTCCACGAACAATGGACTCAAGGACAACCTTTTTCTGCTCAAGGCGTCCGCCACCACGTTGCCCTTGCCAGGGGTATATGCTATCTCGAAATCATAGGATGCTAAGAACTCCATCCACCTTTGTTGTCTCAAATTCAAGTCCTTCTGAGAAAACAAGTACTTAAATGATTTATGGTCAGTGAACAATTCGAATCTCTCACCAAGAAGATAATGGCGCCAAATCTTAAGCGCAAAAACAATAGCGGCCAACTCTGAATCATGGGTAGGGTAATTTTTCTCATGTGCCCTCAACTGCCTTCCACCATAGGCTATCACCCTTCCCTCTTGCATTAAGACTGCGCCCAGTCCTGTCCCACAAACATCGGTATAGACAACGAATGGCTTACTCCCATCTAGCGACACTAAAACTGGAGCAGTGGTTAAAGCTCTCTTTAACCGTCGGAACGCATCACCACAATCTACGTCCCATGCGAAAACAAGATTCTTCTTCGTAAGGCGGGTTAATGGGGCTGATATCTTTGCGAAGTCTTTGATAAACTTCCTATAGTAACCCGCCAACCCCAAGAAACTTCTTACTTCGGTAGCATTTCTAGGAACCTTCCAATCTTGAATTGATACTACCTTCGCGGGATCCACAGCTATCCCTTCCTTGGAGACCACGTGCCCCAAGAACCGCACTTCCTTTCTCCAGAAGTGACATTTAGAGAATTTAGCCTTAAGGCTATGTGCTCGAAGAGTCTCCAACACCTCCCCAAGATGTAGGGCATGCTCTTCTTCACTCTTAGAAAATACTAAGATATCATCCACGAAGACCACCACGAATTTATTAAGGAACTCCATGAACACCCTACTCATCAAATCAACAAAGTATGCAGGGGCGTTCGTCAACCCAAATGGCATCACCAGCCACTCATAGAAACCATCCGGAGTTCTAAAGGCAGTCTTGTCTATGCTATCCTCGGCCACCCTCAACTGATGAAACCCCGTGGCTAAGTCCAACTGAGAAAATACTGAAGCGCCAACCAACTGATCGAAAAGATCATCAATCCTCGGCAATGGGTGTCTATTCTTCTTTGTGAGCTTATTGAGTTCTCTATAGTCTACACAAAATATGAGGGACCCATCCGCCTTCGTAGCAAAAACTACTGGAGCACCCCACTCCGATATACTTCGTCTTATGAACCCCTTCTCAAGGAACTCCCCTACTTGCTTATTGAGTTCTCTCCTCTCACGAGGAGCCATGTGGCGCACTGGTAAAGATACAGGTTTAGCATTATCCACCAGATATATTCGGAAGTCAATCTTCCGCTTCGGAGGTAAGCCCTTCACCTCCTCAAACACATCCGAGTATTCCCGGACCACTCTAACAGATTGCAAACTCTCGACCGAAGCGTCAAGCGATTCAAGATAACTTAGCATAACAGAATCCATGGGATTACAAGAGATCTCGAGAGTGTTACCCAAGCGGGTCATGAGCCTAACAACTCTCCTTTCGCAATCAAGAACGGCACCATTACTGGATAACCAGTCTATGCCCAAAATCAACCCATAGCCCGTGAAGCCCAAAACAAAAGCATCACATCTAAACTCAATGCTAAGTATAGAAATCTTCAAACCCAAACATATCATGGACAAATAAGTGGAGCCCCCAATTGGGTTTGAAACAACCAAGGGATCATCTACTAGACTGGTGTCTAAGTGCAGTGACTCAACTAATGATGATGAGATAAACGAATGCGATGCGCCAGAATCAAACAATGTACGGACAGGATGATCAAATAGAAAAACCAGACTTTCCACGGAAATAGTTCTACCTCTTTCTCGAATCGGTGGGGCTGCGAGAGCCTGAACTTGCCCCCTTGCCTGAGCTGGTGCCACAAGAGCTTGCACCTGTCCTCCTGAGGTAGACCCCGTCCTTTGCCCTTTCTTAGGACAGTCTTTCACTAGATGTCCTGCTTCGCCACAGTGGAAGCAGCCAGTCTTCTTCTTCTTGCGACAATCCTTGCTTAGGTGGCTAGGTGTCCCACAATTGAAACACTTCTTCTTGCCCTTGCCACCGTTGCCTTTCCCACCCTTGTTTTGCTGTTTTTGCTGAGGTCTCTTTTGATCTCCTTTCTTCTCGGGTGCCTTATTAGCATTGGGACTCTTCTCTTCTTCATGCATGAGTGCCATGTCAACTAGCTTCTCGAAGGTGGCCCCCATAGGGATATGAGTCATAGCCAACCCATGCATCGGTTCATTCAAGCCTTTCACGAACCTCAAAGCCTTCTTCTCCGGTGTATTCACCATGTCTAGGCCAAACCTTGCCAATTGATTAAACTTGTTGACATATTCCTTCACTGAGAGATTTCCTTGCTTTAGAGTCAAGAATCTTTCCATATACAAGTTTTCCCCCGCCCTTGAGAGAAACTTTGCCACAAATCTTTGCCTAAAATCCGCCCAAGAGTCAACGGGGCGTTCTCCATTAGTGACCTCCCACCAGAATGAGGCCTCTCCCTTCATTAACCAAGCAGCTAACTTGACTTTCTTTCCTTCTTCCATCTCAAAGATATCTATCAACTCTTCCACCTCCTTAAGCCAATCTCTAGCCTCCACAAAAGTTTCAGATCCTTGAAAAGGTTTCCCTCCCATAGCTTTAAATTCCTTGCAAGTCTTAGCAAAAGTATCCGTGCGAGGAGGAGGGGGAGGAGGAAGATCGGGTGCTACGGTTGGTGGAGGAACATTTGCTGGACCCGCAGTGGTGGCCCTAGCCTCCATCAATCTCCTATACCATACTGGTACCGTCACACCCTCCGGAAAGTTAAGATCCTCAGCCATGCTGAAACGAAAAAGGAAAGATTCAAAACGGAGAATTCGAAAGATAAAGATATGGCTATTGGGGATTATGCTTTTCTTTCAAAAACTTTTCTCTTTAAAGACATGTTTTTGAAAATATCTTTTCCAAAAATGTTTTTAGAAAAATAGTTTTCTAAAAAAAAAAATTATCTGTTCCGGTAACCTTTGCTCTGATACCACATGTAACACCCTACACCCGCTACGGTCACTCACTAAGGGAATGCCATAACATCGGCGGAGTATTTTTAGTGAATATAGAACAGAGAAATTACAGCAAGACAGATATAAGTAATACTTGAAAATTTAAAACAACATTTCATTGCAGCGGAAAGTAAAACATGTCTGGTTACATCACAAAACCATAATAAGAGTTAAGTACAAATATCCATTCTGCTAAATAAAAATACATAATCCCAATACATGAACTGATAGCCATAAAAGAAAAGGGTAAGCTGAGCTCTACATCTAGGGTCCAAGCTCCAAGAGAGTAATAAAAGCAGCCTGATCAAAGCCCACTCGTGCTGGGCCCACTCTGAGAACCTGAGGGTTGGGAAAAAGATAAAAACAACGGGGTCAGACATAAGTCTGAGCGAGTCCTATAACTTTAACAATACAATCATTAAAGTAACCAGAGAAGACATAAGCTTGATATACGGTAATGTCTGGGGATGAATGGCTACACTAAGCAGCTTGGTAGACTTAGGATAAACTAAGATAACCGTAAAGACGCATCTACCCACCCAAGGATAATTACTACACTGCACCACACCAGTCATTCCTACTTAAAGGTTGATCCCTCCCAAGGACTTAGAAAATTTGCCCAGTAGTTTCGTGTACCCCTAACTGACTACATAGGTGCCGTCTGCCCCTATCTCCACTAGGTGTACCCACTACTCCCAAGTGATCGGCTCCCTATCGTAGATACCCGTGCTGGCCCCACAGTGGGGTGTATCACTCCCCAAAGTGGCAACCCGATACAATCAACGGTGCATGGCTTATACCTACACGATGCAACAACGTCTTACCTACCAGCCCGGGTCCACACACGCATATGAAACCCGTTGGACTTGCGTTGCCACCGCTAACCCGTTTTGACCTCTTATAGTCAAGCCCAGTACGCGTGTCCCGTCCTCGACATGGGTCGAGCCCAATAAGATACATATGGGTTACTGGTTGAAATGGGCCCCCACAAGCTACCCACCTAAGCTTGTCCCTTTTTCTAGTGCATCCCACTTAACCCTTTAATCATGTTTAATTACATGTTTCCACTTGGTTAAGTATTCTAATCGTATTTTCTATTGCCACCCAAGGCAACCCACTAGATTTCCACATGCCACCCAAGGCACCCACTTAACCCCTCATGCCCCATTACATGCTTATCTGGTTAAGTGTTTCTTAATTGATTAAGAAACGTAACCTTTGTAAAGACCTCTCACATTAGACTGTCTTTTATGGCAGCTGGATTTGTCGGTCGGTTCCGGGCAGCCTTACGCCATAACAGAGTCTAACCTCGTGTCTTTACACTTGTCACGTATTTAGTTTATGCCTAAGACCTCTCACATTGGGCCAATCATTTGTAGCCGCTGGATTTGCCGGGCGGTTCCGGGCAGTCTTATGCTACAAAAGGGTCCAACCTCGTGTCTTAGTCGATTAATTACACCTAATTAATCACCCCCATAATTTATATTAATTATCCCTAATTAATTACACAATTTTAAGAATATGGGTAGACCTAACTCAATAGGTAAATTCCCAATTCCATACTATGGGTAGACCTAACTTAATAGGTAAATTCCCAACTCCATAATATGGGTAGACCTAACTTAATAGGTAAATTCCCAATTATGTCCATTCATTTTATGTTATACACATTTCTATAAACATGCATATTAACCCCATCGTTTCCCACGTAATTCGTTTTCATAACATGTCATATAAATGGGAAGATTCACTATAAATGTAATGGGTTCAATCTTAGCACAACGTTGGCTTTTACATGGGTTTAAAAGGTGTCAACTTGCATCATAACATTAAACCCAACTAGCATAAATCATTAACCCAACTTGCATGGATACACATATGTCACATAAAGGTAACTTGCATAAGTGTTCATATGTTATACAAAGGGTGAACTTACATATGTGACTTGCATCATAAGTAGGGTAAACATGCATATGTATGCATAGCCTACAAAGGTGTCATCTTGCATATGTATGCATCTTATTTAAAAGGGTAAACTTGCATGTCATAATGTATGCATAAAACCAAACACTTAGCATGCATGAAATCAAGTACTTAGCATGCATAAAACCAAACACTTAGCATGCATAAAATCAAATACTTAGCATGCATAAACCCAAACACTTAGCATGCATAAAATCAAATACTTAGCATGCATAAAATCAAATACTTAGCATGCATAAAACCCAATACTTAGCATGCATAAAACCCAATACTTAGCATGCATAAAACCCACCACTTAACTTGCATAAACCCACATACTTAACTTGCATAAACATAGGGTTAACATTAAACATAGATTAGCAAACTAACATCATATCATATGACTTAAAACCCACTAATCCGCATACAAAACCGCATGATCTCATCATATCTCATCTACTTAATTTAGCAATTGGTTATTAAAGTGATAGAAACTCACCAAAACCAAGATTAGCAAACTTATGAAGTAGAACTAGTTGCTATATTTGAAGATGGTGATGATTAGAGGTTGATTAGCTTGCAACTTTCTTCATAAACTAGTGGAGGCTCCTCCTAAGTTTGATTTTGGTGGCATGATGGTATCAATTATATTTTTAGTATGGATTAGGCTTGCATTAGGGTGTATTTATAGGATTAGGGTGTGTTTTAGACCATAGGATTAGCCCTAGGTTAGATTAGGTCCGTCAGATTTAAGAAGTCTCTAGAGAATAGCCCAAAACACAGCCAAACCCTAAAATGGTGCACCAGGTTTAACTGGTCGAGCACCCCCTGTCGACACCCAAGTCGACAGGGCTGTCGACTTGGTCCCACCCAGTCGACTGCCCAGTCGACAGGGCTGTCGACTCGGGTAGCTAGGCGGGAGTTTTTCCCTCCAGCGCCCAATGGCCCCAATTTTGAATTTTAAACCTGAATTTTAAATCTGTTTTGAACTTTGAATTTTCTGCAAACTTCATTGGGCCATAACTAGGCCATACGGATTCCGATTTACAAAATTTCGGACTCTATTTTGCGTATTTTTTCCGAGACGAATGCAATGACGCAGCCCGTTTCCCCCAATTCTCACATCTGAGATTATTTATTCTGCAATTAGTGAATTTTAGCATTAACCGAAATTCGGGGTGTTACAAAGTGTTCCTGTTTTTTTCCAATGGATGCACCTCTTTGAGCAATACATGAAGGTATTTGAAGTATGTGTGAAAAGTCGTAGTCATCCAGAGGGATGCATTACAGAGTGCTACATAGTTGAAGAGGCTTTGAATTTTGTGCCGAATGCTTGCTTGACAATCTTAGTATTGTTGAAATTCCACAAAGTTGCAGATCAGATATCCGTCATGCAAATAAAAGAAAATATGAAATGTTGTACTTAGCAGTTCATGGAAAGGAATTTGATCAAGTACATCTCTATGTATTGCATAATAAGGAGGATGCAAGGCATTACTTTGCGTAAGACTTATGCTACTTAACTATATATTATTTACTGAACATGTGGATTACATTACAATTTTTTCATGGTTAACTTGTTCTAATTTATTTGATTACAGTGAAGACTTGGAGATACTGAGGCTGGAAAATGCTAGCAAACCAACCAAATCAGAGAAATGGCTGAAGTATAAACAGAATAGGACATTTGCGACATGGTTAAAGAGAAGGGTAAGTCGTCGATTTATTGATGGCTTAATATAGTGCTTCCAACTTGTATTTTTTTGAATTTAAAGCTAATGCATTGTTCATGAAGGTATTAGATGAACTTGTTCTTTCATTTTTTGAATTGATAGCTGATGCATTTTTTGAATTGAAAGCTAATCCATTTTTTAAAACAAAAAGCAAATGCAATTTTTTTGAATTATTTTTGTAGGTATCAGATAAACTTGTCATTCCCAGAAACAAAGTTTAAGAAGATTTAAGGTGGATTTCAAGAGGTCCAAACCATCAAGCGCCTACCTTTGGTGCATACATGGTTGATGGAGTGCTTTTCAATACCAAGGAGCATGATGGCATTCGATCAGTTCAGAACAGTGGAGTATTTCTGGAAGCAGATGTAATGTTAGTAGCTGGTGCTAAGGATAAAAATCCTACAACAAAAGATATGGACATTTACGGTATGGCTATACATATTTAGGAGATGGACTACTATAACTTTAGTGTACCTATATTCAAATGGGATTGGGTTGAGAGAGTTAGGAGTATCAAAGTAGATGAACTAGGGTTTACTTTAGTCAATCTGAATAGGATAGGACATTTAAATGATTCTTTTGTCTTGGGTGCACATGTGCAACATTTTTTTTTTTACATATAAGACCCACTTAATCATCTATGGTCAGTGGTTGTACGATGCCTTGGCAGAAACTACCAAGGTGCTAATGAAGATGAGGAACTAGAAGATATTGAAATGGAGAAGCGACCATTTAATGCTACAAGTCCATCATTGGAGACTTTTGATGACATTATTAGTGATGGACATAGAAATTATAAGCGATCCGTAGACGAGGAAATAAATATCTATGAGATTTGAATTTGTGTTCTTCGATATGCTAGGGGGATTATTTTGTCAAACTGCATTGAGTTTGTGTTCTTCGATATGCTTGATCATATTTGAATACTTATGTAGATTACTTGATAGTTTGTGTGCTTTGTTGCTTTAAAATATATGGTTTGTTACTTTAAAATATATTCTTTTTTTGCTTTAAAATATGTTGTGTGGATTACTTATGTCTAATTAACTTGTTTATTTTTTAGGTTATGGCCCGGAAAAAGACAATTATCGCTTTGCCTTCTCGTTCACCTTCATGTCGTAAAGTTCAAAAAGATGTAACTTCGTCCTCACGCTCACCTTCACGTCATAAGTTCAAAAAGATGTAGGTTCGCCTTCACGCTCACTTTCCCGTTCACCTTCACAGCGTAAAGTTCAAAAAGTGTAGCTTTGCCATCATGCTCAGCTTCACATCATAAAGTTGAAAGCTGAAAAAACTGAAAATAAAATAAAATAGAAGGTTTGTAGTTCCACATCAAAGAGTGTTGCGACAACATCCAAGAACATTATGGCAACAATAACCAAGTCAATTTCTGGTGGTAACAGTTATGGAAAGCAGAAATTGGTCGAGGATGAAGTTGAGAATGTAATTGGTGGATTGCAATTGCTGAAGCGAGGAATGGTGATGATGAACCACTTTAACAAGCGATTTGTTATGGGAAAGAGATGGAAGGTTGAATTCAATGGCAGATGGGAACCAATTGGTAAGGCTGCGACGTGGATGTAGTCCTACATTGGGATGCAAGCACAAACAATGATCTCAATAGCTATTACTGATTGGAGACTTATTCCTGCCCACGAGAAGGACAATATATTTGCTTGTGTATAGATAAATGAATTTTCCACTTGTTACTTGTACAATCTTAGCAATTATAAAAATATTTTTATGTTAATTTGTTCATATACATGTAGAAATCATTTTTGTTGCCAATAGAATGCAAAAAAAACTCATTATAACATCAGTGGGGAATAAATGGAGAGAGTTTAAGAGCATACTAGTCAGCAAGTACGTGGTACCCTATTTAGACTCCTCAAGATGTTGGAGTTCCCTCCAGATGATTATCGGCTCATTTGGAAGGAAGGCTGTGATGTTTTTATTGCTCAATGGATTACAGAAGAATTTTGGTACACCTTCGATTTAATATTAGCTTTATATAAATTTAAATTAACCCTTTCGATTGTACTTCTGCGTATAATTTGTATACATTCATGTGTAATCTATAGGAAATTTGCAATGCCCAAATAGAAAAATGGAAAGGAAATGTGTACCCACATCGGATGGCACTCAAAGGATACGCTAATCTGATGCAATAACTGGTTAGTGTTGCTTGCACGACTGTGTGATATCAGATAAATGACTGATAATTGTAGTTTGTATACTTTTGTTAGGACTAATAAATGTTCAATATTTATGTATGTAGTTGCAAACCACTCTAGAGAAAGAACTGTCCTGTTGTATTTATGCTTAATGGCACGTCAGGATAAGAGTGGAAACTTCAAGGACCCAGAGACACATGTCGTTGCTAAATAAATTGTAAGTGTAATCAATTTGTTTTTACCTAATTCTTATTTTGCATTTATTGAAATAAAAGTAGATGAATCCAATATATTTGATTTTGTTGTCATGAGGCATTAGCTAAAGAAATTTATTTTGGACCCTTTAAGGTAGATGGACCTAATGATGTTAAGACAATGGCTTTGGGGACAACTGAGTATCCCGGTAGGGTACGAGATTTTGGTGGCTTTGTCAAGCCTGAGGCTTACTTCAATTTCCAATAAAACATCGAAAGGAAAGATCATCGGCAAATTTAAATATAACTCCTGCAAGCAGTCGGAAGATCTTAGAAGAGGAAAGAGCTGAGTGGGAAAGTGAGAAGAAGGAAGAAATGGGCAATCAATAGGCTTGGTTTGAGGAAAAATTAAAGCAAATAGGATCAAAAATTGGAGGCATAGCGGAAATGGATTGTTCACCCAAACTATCTACACAAGGCATTTGTTCCCAAGATGGTTTGGAGAAGACAACTGATGATTGTGAGAATGTAAAGAAGAAAGATGTGAAGAAGGGAATGACAAAGAAAGTGTTGTTGGTGGTTGATGAGGAAAATGTCAAGTTAGCAACAACCGTTATTGAGGAACATGCTAAGTCCCCAATAAGAAATTTGTCTGAAGATTTGGAAGCTTGGGAAAATTTTTGGTAAGCACCGGCTACCCTAATTTCGTTGACGGTGTTAAATTGATTAGCCATGATAACATTTTATAATACGTAATGTTGTTGGTGAAAGATGAAAGAACCCGTATTTGGCAACAAATGCCGAGTTTGCACTCGCAGTTGATTGTGTAGATAATGTCATTGCATATGGAACCGTCATTGAAATCAATATCGACGTCATAGACCAGAAGATCCATGGCGTTTCGCTTGCAAAAGAAACACATGCGTATCCACCACCAAACCTGTTGTTCTTGATGCATTGCCACCAATTCCTGTCAAGGGTGAATTTATGACAGTGCAAGATGCGCTTGGTGGTACATATATTACTTAGGCGAGAAATGTGATCTCTAATGCTGTTACTAAGAAGGTAATTTTAGAATCTATAATTTGATACTTGATTGTCTACACAAGCCAGTTGTTATTTACATAAGTTGGAGGTTGTTAAGTATGATGTTGTCAAGAAAAAGAGAATGGAAAATGATCACAATGAGCCAGAGGATGAAGACCTCGACACACTACTTCCTAAACTGCCCGGAGCATCAAGGGTGCTTAGCAAATGGGCGAACACATCCCTAAAGAATGGAGCCACCATCAACATCGTGTTGGACGAGGAAATATTTGGTTTTCAAACATAAATGGCTATCTTAAGGAGCGATATACATGCAATCACAAATCTTTTTCAAACATCTGCTCAAACCCTTGTTTTTTAAATGAGGTATGCGTTAATTATTCTTTAGACATTTCATAAACGCGCATTTCATAAATGCGCAAGCTCATATTCTAACATTTTAAAGTTTGCTTAAATTTTCCATTAGTTATAAGTATGCGGTCTAATTTAAAATGTGAACTTAAAATATGAACTGTAATTCTCTTATTAAGTATGTAGTCCAATTTTAAAACTGATAATTTAGTCCCATGTTGCAATTTGAGTAAACGTTACATAAGCAAATATCAGTATTGAAATTAAGAAAACCAAGTAGCATAACTAGGAATACTTATACGATTGAATACATTGTTAACATCCACAATAATCGCTAGTATAGATACATAAGCAAATATCAGTACCGATAATACTGAAGCGGTAACTACTAAATAGTTTAATTTTGCCTTCTAATATTTAAACCATAAAGTTGATCATGTAGTCCACTAAGTACGTTTTTTCACCCAACAGATTGATTTTGCAACGTTGTTATATAATACTGTAATTTGTTTGCGTAATCAACGGCCCATTGACAAAACGGTTCGTCAATCCAATGCCAAAAGCCATATTCGCCAGGGGAGGCGTGCCATTTGAAATAACGACAACCAATTTTATTTCCTCTTACAATAACATCTTCAACAGCTGCATATCCACAATGACAAATAATAATGGGTGAGTCAACTTCCTCTTCTCTTTTTTGTGTGATGATTGTGTCTTGTTGACATCCTGAATTATGTCTTTGTTATCAACCACGCCTTTGTTCTCGTCGTCTTTCTTCCCTCTCCTGTCTGCGAATTACTTCCTGTTCACGTTCGTTCTTTCTTAAATCTTCATATTGTCTTTCTTGTGTTTCAATATAGAAATCAATATCAGTTTCAGGGGATGAATGATTAGGAGGTAATGGGTGCTCCATCAGACCTTCATAGTCATATGAGGAAGGAAGTGAAATGTGACTATAATCTAGCGGTGTTGAATATTTAGGGTTTGAGAAGAAAGTAGTCTGGAAAATTTTGAAATTAGAGGAAGTGTGAGAATATGAGCTTGTGCATTTATGAAATTTTGTCTAAAGAATAGTCACTTTTGTCCAAACATGCCTATTTCTTGCATAGTGCAGCATGTGAAGGTCTATAATCATTATTATTCTACTTTGAGGGATGATTTTATTCCGATTTCTTGTAGCATGTTAAGGTCTAGAACAACTAGTTTATATTTATATATTTGATAATTGAAAATGGTGACCAGATGCTTCTTTTAATTAGTAAAGATGAAGCATTGATGCTGCTCATGTTATTGCTGAGACATGCTAAGGTCACAAATTTTTAATGTTGCATTTGGTGTTGATTATTCTTTTCTTATATGCTTTTATAGCTACCTTCATGAAGTGCTGAAGAAATGTAAGATGATGGAAATGATTGCCTTCGTACATCCTACTTATATGGATGCACATAAATGTGGAAATTCAACTAAATTAACTTCTGGTTTGGCAAAATGGTATAACCTAGGGAATCCTGATCAGACTTTTTTTTTGGTGTCGTATAACTCAAGTATGTACATTATGTTTATTTATATTGATCTACATTTGTACTTGATTCATGTTGTATATAATTTGTTATGAATGCTGAGTGGAATTTTCAATGTTAGCAATCATTGGTGTTTGACGGTTGTGAATCCTACTAAAAAACTGTGCATTTCATGGATCCATTGAGAGGATGATTGTGTTGTGGTGAATGGATGAATATTGTGAACATGTATGTGCAATTGCTATTACACATTTGAAGGGTTTGGTGGCTATCTATATTTGTTTACTTTGCAATGTTAACTTCTTGAGTATCTGTTTACTTTGCAGCTCCATTGAAATTTACAAACAAGACAAACTGAAAGATAATCAAGTTCAATGGAAGCCTTGTTTGGTGCATATACATGCATACTCACTATTTCTCATGTTTGATGACTTTTTTCTCAACATGATTGATTGAATTATAAGTTTACTTGATATTTATGCATGCTTCAGGGAGCTCCAAAACAGGGAGGTCATTTGATGTGTGAATTATGGGTTATGCTCTACATGAAAGACATCGCAGGAGACTAGAATCAACTATGGGCTACTAAGGTAATAAGTAGATATATATGTCCCTTGTTGTGTCCATTGTTATGCTGTATCGCCACCATTATTGAAGTTATGTTGTGTCCATTGTTGGTGCACCATGTCATTGTGCGTTTTCTCCTGTCAATGTTGCACTTGCATGTGGGTATTTTCCTATATAAATAATTGACATACATTATGGTTTGTTTATTTAAGTGTGATACATGGTTGTAGCAATGAGAGATGTTGCACCCATTTTAAAATGTCATCCATTAACATGGCGTATACATCTGCATGGTACAATTGATCACATCTAATGTCTTGTGCAAACTTGATTTTTGAAATGCACATGTCTTGCTGTCACTTTATGTGATATCTATAATGCAATCTACTCATTCTCCTTGTTGCTCAAGCCTTACCTCTGTTTACTGCATGATTAGTTGGGATTTCCTCGAACACTTGTGTTAGGATGTTTAAAAATCATGCACTACCATACTTGTATATAGGCATATATCGAGATACATGCCAGGTGAAGTTAACCTCTGCATTTCCTATTTGTTGCAGTGGGAGAAGAGTGTAAGAAGTAATTTTTCATAAAAGAATATTGATGTCGTGCGGGTGGAATGGGCTACACATGTCTACAATTTTGTATAATCATAGTGATGAATTCTATATGTGACTGCCAATTGAACCCTTGTTAGTCAGCTTTGCCAATGTTGATTTTATTGAATTTTGTGTACACATGGGTTCAGTTGCGTAGTTTATGTAGTTTATGTTGAACCGATGCTTGTAAAATGTATTTGGATTTGGTGTCGATGTTGATATTGTTTATATGATATTGATTAATATTGTCTATATATAACAAAAATCTAAACTGCTGTGTGTTATCTGACTGTTGTGTTATCTGAATTGCTTTGTGTTAGTTGAGTTGCTTTATGTCATTTCATTTGAGAAGGAACAACACATACAAAAATTGATTTGAGTTAAGTTATTTGTTTAAAAAAAATATTTATCTATTGTAAGAAGACAGTTGTGAAAATTAAAAGAAATATGCATTTCGTTAAGATAACGTAAACAACTATTTTATTAACTGTCAAATAACATATAATATTCATCACAACTATGTATAAAACAAGAACACCACATCAAGACAACATACGACTAAGTTTTTATATGTTACTATCGTTCAAATCAGACAATGGGTTATATCTGTGGTCTGATGCAGAATGAGATGGCACATAATTTAACGACAAAGATATATGTAATCACAAAATGGTGGATATCTGTCGTCTGATTCGATTTCTGGTGTAGTGACACTTATAAATAAACTAGCATGGGCTAGCTTTCAACTCATATTTTCAAAGACGATGCTAAGGCTCTTCCATTTTCTTTCCTCTTGAAATTTTTTAGAAATTAGAAAAGTTAGCTTTAGGAAATCCTGATTCAAGATTTGAAGATAACGAATGTAAATTACAACATAAGTGTTTAGATTTCCAATCAACGCAAGGTGAGTCTTGTGAATCTGATTCATTTGAGTTTCTTTCCTTCTTACCCTCTTCTTTTAATATCAGATTTGTAAATCCATGGTTGTTTAATTACTTGATTCAATTAGGAAGACCTCGGAACCACCAATTTCGATCAGTTTTGAGGATTGGAAAGCTCTTAGGTCTGTCGATTTAGAATTATACCTTTTGGATAATGGTATATTTAATGTTTACATTCCCCGTTATTCTTAAAATGTTAAAAAATGTAAATTTTGGTAATTGCGATATAATTTATTCTATAGATTGTTAAGAATATACCATTCTACAATTTTGTTTTGTTAATCTTCTGTTTGGATTAAAATTTACAGTAATACTGAAGTTGTAGGGATTTAAAATAAACGTGAATATTATACTGAAAATGTGGTTTAATGACAAATTGGATATACTGTAAATCAAATTACACTGAAATTGGGAATAACGGAAAAGGAATTAATGTTCCTAATTTGTATGGAAAATCTACAGTGATTTTGAAATGGAAAATAACATCTAACTCAGAAAATAAAATGGGGAAGTTAGTAGTGGACTGGGTTAGATGGATTTGGAAAAAATGGATACATTTCCATAATGGTAAAATTACTAAGAACAAAGTTGCAAGAAAAGAAAGAAAGAGATTAGTGTGAAATATGGATTCTTTTAATGTATTGCACACTAATCAAATAAAATGGTATATGTATGTCCGTGATGAAAGTAAAAGAAATAGCTTGCAACTACGAATCTTGATTATGTGCGTTATCGAAATGGATCTTTATATCTTTCCACTAATCAATCTAAAAAGATGTGTGAAATATTTTCTTGAAATAATGATAATATACAATGGTGAATAAGTGGATATTACAACAGTAAAAGTTTGGTTACTGTTAAAGAACCAAGGAAAATGTGATGAATGGGGAATATAACCTATTATAATTAAATTTATGAATGAGAATATAATGTAATAGGTTGGCTTGTCCTAGGGACAAGTGGAATTGAAACATGGGTTATAATATATAAAAAAGAGAACTTATTAATAAACCTTAGTTAAGAGAACTAATTTAATAAGTAAAAGACAACAATAGGTTGTGATGATAGTATAAGAAAAAGTCATGATTAAGAAGGAATAAAGTAGACTTATGAAATGAAAAAAGTTGCACTTGATTATATATTAAATAGACATGTCGTAAGAAAACATGAGAACTGGTAAAGGATATACTTAATTATACATTAAGTAAAACATGTAATTAGATAGTAAATGACATGGTAATAATGCAAAAGGATTGTAGATTACTTTCATTAACTGCAATCTAGGAATACCATGTTATAAGTTTATTAATGAACTTAAAACATGATTAAGTTAAACCTGTGCGATTAATAAGCGAGAAGGCACAGTCTTCAAGAGTATAAAGGGCTCAGGGAAACCTTGTAACTTGAATAAAAATGGAATATTTGGAGGTTAATTAGTGATCCGATAAGATAAAACAATAACTTGATTAAAAGTTTAGACATAGGGTCTAATAACACATTTGCATGATGCGCTTGGATCAGTCCGCACATACGAAGGTGAAGAACCCAGCAGGGTAGATCGTCGTGGTGTCTGGAGAAATGAGAGGAGCACGTCCATTTGATTGTTCCGCTTATATTCTACCTGATTTCTCTGCAGTACTAGAGGGAAGAACGCAGTTTCTAAGGGATGTGGTAGGGTACTCCGTGGTGGTCCTTTGTTGCGGTGTATGTTTAGGCTGTACTCACAGAGATTGGGTCTCCGCGGTACCACTCGGTGGGTATACCTAGAATGCAACTGTATCTTGGCAGTCAGAAGGCTGTGGCAGATGGCAATAGGTGATTCAGCGATTGCCTCGGAAAGAGCTTGGGTAAGGACCAATACAAGAAAGTAATTATCGGGTACCTGTCATCGATAGTTAGTGGGATGCGGAAAGACTAGAGCTAACCAAGAGACCATCGATCTTTCATTATCGAGACATTAGTTGAGGGACATGCCAAATTGGATGATTAGATTGCTTGCTAGGGGCACGTCAGTCAGCTCGTGATGTAGTCTTTCACTAATTGAGGGAGGGGTCAGGTGGGACCATAGCCACTGGGAAAATGCAGACCATATTCTGGATATCTACGTTGTAGGCCATTTTGGATGGACCTTTACAGATATGAAAAGCTCCCGACCGAGTTTCATGCATTCAGATGCAATCCTATTACAGGACTCGGTGTATAGTAGGTTGTACGTTCGTGTAAGGGTCTGGATACACACTCTGAGTGTTGTATCGTAGAAAAGAGGGCATTACTCTATGTTAAGACTTGATTCAACCAAAGAGTTTGGACATGACGATCTGTACGCTTGCGTAGCATAGCGATGATGGTTCTATGCGGTAATGTGGCATAATTATTTGGATTTTCGTACATTGTTCGGCGTAGGATGCGCTTCCATGACATGATGGTGGAGACCGTGCAAGGAGGATACTATAGGGAGTACCTTGAGATGTGAAGTATAACTACATATACACTATATTAGGTTAATTTACCGGGAAGTAGATGGGTACGACGCGAGTGTAGAGCCTTGCTAATAAATACGCAAACATAACTGAATGATATATGTAAGATTATTTAAGACTATATAATTTGCCCAATAACCAAAACTTTGTGTTGTGATCCCCACTTCATAACATACTCACAAATTAGGTTTATGGTAGAGATTTGATAGATTTGGGCACTGGTTAGACAATATTATTATTTCGGTAAGGCAATATTTAATTCTATAATATTTTATCCATTCCGCCGTGAGCTGTTTACCGAGCTCTGATATATTTATCATCTCTGCCTTTTTTGCAGGATACCAGACAAGCCGACTCGAGCTTCGATAGATTGGGATTCAAAAAAACGATCTATCAAAAATTCAGGTTGTTACATCTGGTATCAGAGATTATTTTTAGGATTCCTGTATGGACAGTGAGTGAGCATATTTTTATTTTAAAAACTATAAATATTATATATATATATATACACACATAGATACACAAAAAAACCCACTAAATAGGAAGAGTGACATATGGAAAGAATTGGGATACCAGTTTCGTACACTAAAGAAACCATTATGGAATTTTGAGAATAAGAGACCCTTAGGTGGTTTTGGTGAAAAGTGTACAATGCATTTCGTAATAAAGAAAGATGGGTCCTATATGTTATTATCTGAAACATTAGTATTTCAGATTACTGGATTTGGCAGTTGAGCTTTATAAATGGAAAAAGGATAAAAAGGAAATAAATTAGGAATATATACATATATATACACACATACGAGAGAAATGACTTCGTGGGAATATCTAGGAAAGTCTAGCTATGTTAGAAACCCACATTGAGTCTAGCTCCACTGTTAACTTTTAAAGAACTTGAAATTTTAAAGGCTTTTGGGTGATCGTTTACGGTGTTTTTCAAGTTTTGACCTTAAAAGTTTACAATTGAAAATATGTACTAGCTTTAATTGTGTAGAAACAATTTCTAAAACAAAAGAGATATTTTTTTTATGTTTGAAAAAATATGCAAGTAATATATTTGAAAAAATACATATTGGGTTCTAGGGAAATTGAGGTATATTTTGAAAATGTTGATTTCTTATGAAATTTTTGTCTAAAAATGAATTCTTTGAGAAAAAGGTATACTTTATAGAGCATGTATAGCTCCTAGTTTTTAAGCTATGAAGTATAAAAGAATTATATAGCAAAACGTAGAAAAGATTACATTTTGTTAAACGAAAATTTTTGGTAAAGAAAATTTTGAAAATATCTATTCTTTTGACAATAATTTTTGACAATTGTTTTGACATAAAACTTTAATGGGTGAACAAAGTAAGTTGTTAAGAATTTAGAATAGAGTAAATGTTTGGGATAAGTTTAGAAATTTACAACTTGTTGTAAGCAATTAAACTAGTATAGTGAAATGAATGGTTGTGAAACTAATTGAGAAATAGTTGTCCTTGACTACTTCATTTTGTGATTTTAAAAAAAGGACAAATTTGCATTTTTATGAGATGACATTTTTTTGTTTGGCAAAATTAAGTTTTAACGAAGAGAAATAAAGTTTTGGAAGCTTTTATTTTTTGGAACGAAAATGAAATGATGAGGCCAAACCACTTTTTTAAATCATGGAGTAGGTAAGGATTACTACCAAGGAAAGATGGAATTTTTTTTGAGACTATAAAGTAAATAGCAGGAATTATTTTGGAATAGTAGTAAATTCCTGTAGAGTGTG
Organism: Allium sativum; assembly: GCA_030737875.1. NCBI lineage: Eukaryota > Viridiplantae > Streptophyta > Magnoliopsida > Asparagales > Amaryllidaceae > Allium > Allium sativum. The sequence goes on from CM060910.1 coordinate 397,655,692, forward strand.
TAAGTATTATAGAGCTTAGGTTATTGTTTGGAAAAGACAGTTAGTATATAGTAAGGACTAGTTTTAAAAGGTAAATGGTAGTAGGCAAGCAAGTTGTTTAGATCATTGGTTTGGACTTTTCTTTGTCAACAGGGACATGGTCCTAAGATTCTTAGCCCTTGGTAGTAGCTGTGTAGTGTGCTTGTTTTCCTATTTTAACTTTGGATGAATTAGAGGGCTTATTTGAAACTAAGCATAGATCAATGTATTAAGTTTAATAAGCTAAGGAAAATGGTGGTGTCATAACTAAAAGAAAACAAATAATGACGACAACTGAAAAAGCGAAGCAACAAATATGATAATGGAGAAAAGTGGAAAATTTCATGAAACAAAAAAAATGGTTTCTCCAAAATAAATTGGAAAAGAGAATTTATAACTAAGAAAATTTTCTTATGTAAACCATGCTTGGATAGGAAGATAGGAAATCTTTATATAATAATTGCTTAAAATCCACGTACAGGTAGAAAAGGTACATAAAAGAAAATAGAAGATGTGAGGTTTTTCGTTTTGCACCTTTTTGCAACATAAGAAATCGAATTCAAAAAATTAGACTTTTCTGTAATTCGCAAATTTAAAGTTCTTGGTAGGGTTTGGATGCAAAAATTGATGAACTACATTTTTGCTCTACAAGAGTGTAGGAAAAATTGGATGAAAAAGTATTTTGATTATAAAAATATTATATTCATATAGAAATTTCCAGTATATGTAGGATGTCTGCATCATTTTTTTGAAAAGATTTTCAAGAAAATTTGCATTCATATAGGAGGTACCGCTTAGGCATTCATTACATCAATGTATTATTATGTTGTGTTACACTTTGCACAAGTGCACAAATTATTGAAAAATTGGAAGAATACATAATGGTTACAATTTATACATGGAAGAACATTATTACATCCTTAACAAATTTCGAGGACAAATTTTCCTTAGGAGGGTAAAATGTTACACCTCGTATTTTTATATAAATATTAAATGAAAATATCGATAGTTTACAGTTTCAGAATTTAGGCTTGAAACATATACCATTGTGTCTGTGGCAATTTTCTGATTCGTTTTGATATATGACTTGCCCAAAACGGAGTCCGTATGGGAAAGTTATTAACGAATTGATAATTAAAAGGTTATGTGTGTACATATGCACACAAATTCGAAACTTGAAACTAAATAAGAGTTATAACTGGAAAATAATAATTCAGGCGGTTATATTAATAAATAAACTAAACGTTATTATTTAATGTTAATCATAAATTAAAATCGGTAGAAAAACACGTTCAGACCCAGGAGCTGGGTCGACCCAGGCGTTACTTGGGTCGACCCACTTCTAAGGTGGGTCGACCCACCCGGGCCATTTTTTTTTGTTTTAATGTGTTTTTCTAATTTAAATGGTTCAAATTTTGTATTATTTAATCCGATGGATCAGAGTGTCCTATACATCTATAAATTGACTAGTAGGGCCAAGCTTTCAACTCATTTTTTGTTGAGACGACGCCAAGGTTCTGCCATTTTCTTTCCTCTCCGAATCATTCAGAAATTAGAAAAATTACATTTTGGAAATTATGATTAAAGATTTGAGGATAAAGAATGTAAATTTACAACATGTTCAGATTTTTGATCAACATGAGGTAAACCATGTGAATCTGATTTATTTGGGTTTCTTCCCTTCTTTCCCTCTTCTTTTAATATTAGATTTATAAACCCGTGGTTGTTTGATTACTAGATTCAGTTAGGAAGACCATGAAATCACAGATCTTGATCAGATTCAAGGATTGGAAAGTTGTCAGGTGAGTGGATTTAGAATTATACCTTTTGTATAATGGTATATTTACTGTTTACGTTTCTTGTTATTCTTAACATGTTAAAAAGCTGTAAATTATGGTAACTGCGATGAAATTCATTCTATAGAATGTTAAGAACATACAATTGTACAGATCTATCATATTAATCTTCTATTTGGATTAAAATTTACTGTAATACTGGAATTGTGGGGGTTTACAATAAATGTGAATATATTACTGAAAATGCGGTTTAATGACAAATTGCATATATTGTAAATCAAATGACAGTGAAATTGGGGAATAATGGAAAAAGAATAGGTGTGCCTAATTTGTATGGAAAATTTACATAAATTCAGACATGGTAAATGACATCAAACTCAGAAAATAAAAAGGGGAAATTAGTGGTGGACCGGGTCAGATGGATTTGGAAAAAATTGATACAATTTCATAATGGTAAAATTACTAAGAATGTAGTTGCAATAAAAGAAAGGAAAAAAGGGATTTGTGTGAAATAGGGATTCTTCTACCGTGTTGCACACTAATCAAATAAAAAGATATATATGTATGTCCACGGCGAAAGTAAAAGAAATAGGTTGCAACTACGTATCTTGATTTATATGCATTATGGAATAGATTTTAATATCTTTCACTAATCAATCGAATGAGGTATGCAAAATATTTTCCTGAAATAATGTGAATATACAAAACGGTAAATAAATGGATGTTACATGTAAAAGTTTGGTTAATGTTAAAGAACCAAGGAAAATGTGATGAATGGGGAATATAACCTATTATAATTAATTTTATGAATGAGAATGTAATGCAATAGGTTGGCTTGTCCTGGGGACAAGTGGAATTATAACATGAGTTATAATAAATGAAAAAGAGAACTTATTAATAAACATTAGTTAAGAGAAATAAGTTAATAAGTAAATGACAACAAAAGGTTATGATGACAGTGTAAGACAAAGTTATGATTAAATAAGAAGGAATAAAGTAGACTTATGAAATGAAATAAGTTGCACCTGATTTTATATTAAGTAGACATGCCATAAGAAAACATGAGAAATGGGAAAGGGTATACTTAATTATACATTTAGTAAAACATGTTATTGAGCTTGTAAACATGTATACGGACAGTAAATGACATGGTAATAATGTAAAAAGATTATTGATTACTTTCGTTAATTGTAAGATAGGGAATAACATGTTATGGGATTATTAATGAACTTGAGACATGATTAAGTTAAAATATGCGATTAATAAGTGAGAAGGACCCATTCCTCGAGGATATAAGGGGCTTAGGGAAACATTGTAACTTGAATAAAAAGGGAATATTTGGGTAATCAAGTTAATTAGTAACCCGAGAAGATAAAACAAGCGCTTGATTAAAAGATTGGACATATGGCCTAATAACAGATTTGTGTGCTTGGGCCAATCTGCACGTATGAAGATGAAGAACCAAATAGTGTAGATCATTGTGGTGTCTGGAGACATGAGAGGAGCTCACCCATCTGATAATTCTGCTTGATATTCCGCCTGATTGATCTGCGGGACTGCAGAGAAGCACACATCTTTTAAGGGTCATCGTAGGGTACTCCATCGCGGCACTCTCTTGTGGTGTAGGCTTAGGCTGTACTCGCAAAGGCTGGGTCAACATAGTACCACCCGGTGAGTATACCTATAGCTTGGTAGTCAGAAGGCTGTGGCGAATGGCATTGGGTGATTCGGCGATTTCAATGGGAAGAGGCTAGGTTAGGACCAATATAGGGTAATAATCGTCGGGTAGCTATCATCGACATTCAGTGGGATGCACAAAGACTATAGCTAAACCAAGAGACCATTGATCATTCAATATCGAGACTTTGGTTGAGGGACATGCCAAATTAGATGATTTGATTGCTTGTTAAGGGTGCGTCACTTAGCTCTTGATGTAGTGTTTTTCTAGTTGAGGGAAGGATCAGGTGGGACCAAAGCCACCGGGAATTTGTAGACCATCACTACACCAAACAAGCCATTTTGTAACACTTAACTCGGTTCAACTTGTAACAGTTATTACAGTTACAAAGTTATAACAGTTATTTCCATTATAACCTAATATAATGGTTATATCCGTTATTACACTTACGCACTTCCGTAAATACTGGAAAATGTAGTGAGGTAAATTGTAAATTCGTATTGTATTCGTGGTTTTACCCTAGTAATGCTTCTAAGCCTTCTTTCTCCATTTTCCCTATAAATCAAAAAAGAATTTATGGTTCACCGCTTCAATTCATCGTCACGTGCCTCCACCTCATCCGTTTTCACCTCCTCCAACCTCGCTTCGTTTCTGATCAAGTCACGCTCCTCCTCCTTACCTCGTTCGCGATTCCACTTCTCCAACTTTCCGCCTCGAGGTTAGGTTTTGGTCCATATTGGTTCTGTATTGTTCCTTTACATTTAATTTCATGTTTTTTAGATTTAATGCTAAAGTCGGTTTGATGATTTCTTCTATGGAGTGCTTGCTTATATTTTTTGTTAAAGAAGGATGCAAATTGCGAGCTATAAATTCAAAAGAAGATTGATATGCCAATTTTGATGCTAAAATGCATGTAGGCTTGCTTTACAGTGAACATTTTGGTTTAAATTTGCGATTTTATTTTCAAGTTGGTATAGCTTGTCATGTCCATCGTCATTCTCCACCATACATATACAAGCATGGTATTAATGGTATAAGCTATGACCAGCAGTGTCAAATCATCTGCAATTTCAGCATAAAACAGCACGAAAAACAGAACATAGCTTATACAATTAAAACATGGAAAATGTTGAAACTTTAACCTGTACGATAACCTATATTTGATATTGTGAACAATGAAATTCTTCTATTGGTCTAGTTATACTCATTCAGATGATCTGATAAAAAAATCCATGATTTAGTTCGGATAACAGCTTTATTATCAGTGGCATCTGGACCAACCTTTTTTGATAATTTGACAAGTCAGAGAGATATTTCTATTAAGACTTAGCAATAAAATGGGTTTAAAAGATTGAAGGCAGATAGTGCATTTTTGTTTGCTTTTCTTTTATGTTAAGTAGTTTTTTTCACCTTGGTAACCAATACTGTTTGAAATTTGGAATTTGAAATGAATTATTATAAAAATTTGAATAAGCGTACATTTATAGATGACCCTTATTCAGATAGTTCCATCCCTTGGGATAAAAGGAATGAAACGAGTATCAATATTTGTATCCTTAGAACTCAATGCTTGCTGTGTTTGCCACACCCATCCCTTAGCGCACACAATGTCCTCCAAAAAAGTTATTTTGGTACAAAAATATAAGGGCCAGTCAGCGTGTGTGCGCGGTGTCAAAAATAGTCTTCTGTTCACAAAAAAAAGAAAGAATTTTAGAAACTAATACTATTTGTTTTTTATATTCCAAGATGTGGAACTATCTGAAATAAGAGCCATGTATAAAAACCCTTATTCATATTTTTCTTTCAATAATTCATTTCAAAATTTCCAACAAATACTAAAGCTACATGGTATGTGTGTCCAACTTTGTGTAAGCTGTTTTGTGTACGCTTTTGATGTAATTGAGTACAAAAGTCTAACACACTGTAATTTTCCTGGATTTGCAGTGCAGACAACGTTTAACAAATGTACATTGAATGAATATATGATTATGTTATTATTCTCAGTGTAACATGCACAACAATATTTGAAACTGTATTCCAGCAGCGTTCAACGCCTTTTTAATTGTGAGTCACATCAGTGAAGTTGTCTTTGAGGAAAAATATAATATCCCTAATATCAGCGAACTTATTATCTTTCAGCTTTGTAACTAGTCTTATAGAACACAAGATGTGTCGTATAGATTGCACGTTTTGCACCTATTGTGGCACAACAAACATGTGAAAGCATAAGAAATTTTGCGTATGGTGCATAAAGAGCACTCAAGAGCTGAGGAAGGATGTGATTTACATTTTTACTATTTCTTTTTTTTCTTTTTTGTTTTTTCTATCTTTTTCCATGGTCATATGGTGCATAAAATTTAATATTCATCATGAAATTGAGTTTGCTATGTTTTTTGTATTTTGGGTTCTCTTTGTTTGAGGTACTAAATAACTTAAATTCTAAAAATGTTTTTTTATATTTTAAGTTCTCTGCTAGAGGACAAAAATTTAAGAATTGATGTAAAAGAATCGTTTTATGTAATGTTATCAGAGTAAGTTGTATAATATTAATTACATATTATAAACAAACTAATATTGATTTTAAACGTACTGTACTAATTTATTCATACGTTGACAAGATTTTCCATTTAAATACATTTATATATGAACAAATTGACGTAACATTTTGGTTGTATTTGATACTACATAAGTATTGAATTTGAGAATGTAATACACGAATTGCATTCAATTTAGTTTTAGTTGTTTCTTTTGTTATTTTGAATTTTGCTATTAAAATGACATAATTTTATGTTTAATGATATTTTTATTAAATAAGTTAAAAATTGATTTTATGGATATCCTTTAGTTTTTGGAAGAAATATAAATTATATTAGTCTTTTTAAATTAAATATTACATATAAAAAACTACGTCGAGTGCAAATGAAACTTTATTATTTATTTTTGATTAAAAGCTTAATACATCGATAATCAAAACATAGAACGATGCATCATACAAAATACCGGATAAAAATTTCTGCCTGAACTAAAATATTCGTATATAACACTAGTGCGGTATGTCTACGAAGATGTTTGGTGATAGTTTTTCTTGTATGCAAATCCACTATATTGTAATTTGTTACAACATAATCTATATTACAATTTATTTTACACTCACCCTTATAGGAAAATAGCATTGTTATTTATTGCATGATATTACTTTATGTAGTTCACAACTTTATGACAAAATGTTTTTAGTTATTTTCCATCATGGGATGCCTCATAACAAAAAATAAACATTAGTTTCACAATGTATGAGGCTATAAGTACTTGTATGCTATTTTTTCTAGTATAGGTCCGAAAATATTGTAATCTGAAGTGAATCTTGCACTCTTGACATCTAATGATATTGTTATCTAAAGTGAATCTTGCACTCTTGACATCCAACATATTCGGGTCATAATGTTTTAGTTCTCTAACCGATACGATTTTTTTTTTTATGAGCATATAACATCGGAATCATGATTATACGAGTATTTTCTCATTGAGTATTGGAAGTATCTGTATGTTATTCCTAAGTAATTCATATGTACCAATTTAAAAGTATATGTTTAGACATACAATATTATACTGAGGTCTTAAGTAACAAGCATGATAACTTGAATAATTATAGTCAGATAAATGTGTCTAATGTATCGCTTTACTGAGTTTCACAGCTTTTTAAATGCGCTTCTCATGATACTTTGTTGAATTTGTCAAGTATTGGTTGATCTTGTCTGTCCTTATAAACTAAACTACAATTTCTTACTTGAATTACTTTTAGCAATTATCTGAAAATCTTTTAATGCTCAGTGGAACCAAAACGAATTGTAGGGATGTCTAAAGGGAGTATCAATTCATTAACTCTGATATTAGTGACAAAATATTTGGAAATTAGTTACTTTGACGTAGGCAATGAGGCTAATAAAATATTTGATATGAAAGTTTCATATCTAAAAAAAAACGTTTATAACATGACAAATAAAAAAGCTTACTGTACCTTTATTTTGAACTTATCGCGAAAGCTGATCTGATTTTCACTAGGTTAGGTGCTTGGGCACTTAAGACGAATATCCTTGTAAAGGGATTTATGCTAACAGACAAGCACAAATTCCTAATTTGTTGAAAATCAAACTTATTTTTGTAAGTAGGTTTAAACAAAGCTATTGATTGTAACAAGTTATTATTATTTTTCCTTGAAGTCAGTTCCCTAAACTTTCAATATAAAATTGTCGTGTTATCTTACAATCAATGACTATACAGATCAAAACTTTCACTTAAAATTAATAACCTATATTTGTGTGCTAAAAGTGGATTTTGCAGTGCAACATGGCATTTATGAATACATTCTATGGACCTGCTCTTTGAATTAGTGAAACATGTGATAAGCTTTATGTGTTCAGATAATTTATTCACTCGCACCTCTTTCCCTTGCCCATTTTAAATTACATATTTTGGACAACTATTAGAAACAGAAACGGAAAAATAGTTCTTTCGGCTAGTTGCATCATCATCACTGAATTATTTTACGTATGGTAGACTGAAAATGTTCAAAAAAAAAGAAAAAATTGGGAAGAATAAAAGATTTTGAAATGAAACGAATTATTCATTTGTGAACTACTTCGATGTGAAACATAAATTAATTTTTAAATGTTAAATTTTGAGAATTATTTTGAAAAGAGAGTTAGATATTTTGTTTAATTTATAAAAGAAATTTGTGAAATTGTGTTTGATATAAAATGAAATCATTTATTTTAATATAATTTATTTGTTTTACATTCCTCCTTACGGGAACCTGGAGTTGCAAAGACGGAATTTTGTTAAGGGAAAAAATGTAATGACAAAATTTTTAGTAATAATTAGTTAACATTAACAGTAATATTTATTTAATTAAATTAGTATTTGGGATTTATTTGATAAATAGGTTTAAAAATTATTTAATGTAAGAATTTAAACTGTATGATAAAGTAGACAGTTCTTGCAGAATTGTAGCGAATCCTATTTCAAAACATAAGCTTTTCTGAAACTTCGGTTTCATCGCTTCTATTGCAAAAATCACTCTACCTCTTTGTGTATGTGTGTGTGTTGTGTGTGGTAACAGAAGGCATTCTGGTTGATAAATTGTTTTTGCTAATTAAGTTGGTAATAAAGGGTTGTCTTAGCATTTATGTGAGCATGTATCTATGTATTGGCCTCTTTTGTATGCTATCACATAGATTTTTTTTTTAATGTGCATATGCATGGCATGCTCATAGGATAGTTTCGACGCATACTCCTGCCTGTCCTGTCATTCTGATGTGGTGAAGCCAGGGGCCAAGATCAACATTTGAAAAACTATATTTCTATATAATTTCGTGTATAATTTATGACTGATTTATAAAAATTCATGTATAATTTCTGATTGATTCTTCAAAGCAAACTCAAGATCAACATTTGAAAGACTATATTTTGCATATGGTGATATTTTATAGGGATCTTATGAACAACAAAGATTCATTTGTTTTGAAAATTTGTTTTGAAAGAGACTTTCAATACATATAATATCAAATCAGTTTTAAGGGGATCACATCTTATTCCATTAAAGAAAGCTAAAATCAGGTTGTATCAAAAACAGTTCCACTAAACTCTCTTCCTGCTTATATGATATGATTATCATGCATTACAAATCATTAAATTTTAGATAATGATCAAGATCTAATGTTTTCTTTTTTTCTGTCCTTGGTAGATCATTTCCAAAGTTGAAGAACTTGTTTTCAGTGCCTATGCTTGACCCAAATGACAAAGGAGATGGAATATGTATTTTTGAGCATCTTGCTTTCTGTAACATTCATTTTAAATTTCAAAATAATACAATATCCTTTCCCAAAGATAAAATTTGAAGAACAATTTTCCTTTTTCTTTCAACTACGATGTAAATTGAAAGTATATTTGGTTTTTTGAATAGTGAGCATACACAGCATAAGCAATAAACATTATAAAGATGCAAATGATAGTAGTCGTACCCGTTCCCCACCTTATAATTAAAGCAGGAAATGATGTGAGTAGAGAGATAAAGATGATTTGAAGTGTAAAGATGGACTGATATAAGCACCAGCTTGTCATTTAACAATACAAATGTCCAACAAAATGCCAATATGAAACGGTCCAGTGGTGTACACTCACATGTCCGCAGCATTCGTTGGCTTTTCCCCTTTGTTTCTGCCTTAAATAAAAGATATATCATTGTTTTTATGATGTCATGATAGAAAAATTGGAGGCAACGTTTGGCATGGTGCGACTTTTGTTTCTGTTTTGTGGGACTATAATTTCCTAAAAAAAGCGCAAAAAAATCAATAATAATAGTTTGATTTTGTGGGATTGATGTAGTTCAGCACCATTCCTTTATAACTGCTCTATCAAGTTATAATGTTGTCGTGAATGATAAATCATTCAGTGTACTAATAGACGAATTGTTTAAGCTATAATCTAAAAAAAAATCTAATGGATAATTTTCAGATGCGGGAACGTCTTTGTATTTGCATTCGTCCTTTTTTTCGTATTTTCAGCTACAGATGTAAATGGATATCCAATTTTTAGGGTATCCATTAAAAAAAAACCCCTACATTGAATATAGTTTATTATCAACTCTGTTTTTAGGGTTCTAGGATTTACTAAGAAATGAGATATTGTGGTCACCGGCTCTTTATTCATTTTTGGATTTCTGTCATACATTGAAATCGTTTGTATATCTTTTCTGCATGGCTCCTCTCAACATAACTTATTTCCCCTATTTTTCAATGTTGTTGTCGTCTATTGTTTTTATTTGCTCACTCTTTTTTGTCTTTGAGCTGATTGATCATTGGTTTATATTGCTTATTACCTTGAAATCAAAATTTGATTTTCTCTATTTATGTGATTCACCATTTGCAAGTTCAGATTCAGCAATAATTAAAATCCATGGAATCCCTGACTGTTTTGCTCTATTCAGCTTTTGTTTTTGCATCCCATAGCTCATTTACTCTTTCTGCTGCAAGGGGTATATCTTTTGACAGAATTGCTACCAAAATTTCTGTTTCAGTTGCGCGAATTAGCTGCAATCAAAAGAATAATACGCAATATCATTTCACAAGAACTCTGATTTATTTCTATTTCTATTTTTTCCAAGCTTTAGCATGTTATTCCTAGGCAAATTCTGATTATAATAGCATGTACTGATTTCACGGCGGTGATGATTATTACCATTATGGGAAAAGATATTAAACCATCAAATATTAATAAGCAATCAATTTGACTACTGCATATTATATATGAATTCCTTATGGCCCTTGTACAAATCCATGAATTTAACGTTAATTCAATACAGTATATAAATGAAATAACTTCGCAGTAGTACCTAGTTACGATCTTTTTCAATTTGTTCCATTATAACTACAAATGGCTTTTCAATCATTAAATGCACTGTCAGCATTAATGGCTTTTAGTTGTTTATTTATGTTGTTGATATCAGTATCCTAAAGGATAATTATGCATTCATATGTAATGACTTCTGGTTTCTTTTTTTCATCAGCCTTGAATCAGTATGTAACAAACATGTGGACCTTTGTGTATTTAAATTTCAATTTTCAGTCTTTCATGCACCTTTGTGTAGTTAATACTGAGCAATCATGGCTCTGTTTAAACTGACTGAGCCAATTTGACTTATTCAGTTAATACTGACTGAGCCAATTGGCTCAGTATTAACTGAGCCAATTTGGCTCAGTCTGAATGAGCCAATTGGCTCAGTATTAACTGAGCCAATTTGGCTTAGTCTGACTGAGCCATGATGGCTCAATATTTACTGAGCCAGTTTGGCTCAGTTTTGACTGAACCAATTAGCTCAGTTTGACTGGGCCATTATGCTCAATTTTAACTGAGAGCCTAACGGCTCAGTAAAAAGCTGAGCCATGTAGGCTCAGTTTAAAACCGGGTCGAGCAATATTTCATTTACTATTGATGTCTGCATCATGTTATTTTATGATTGTTTCTAACTATGAAATATTTGAGTTATAATTATTTATTAGGAGGGATCATATGCATTGTTTTCATATCTTTGTCTCATATTATTATATTTGTTGAACATCGTAGGCTTTGGTTGAAGCAGCGGAAGCAAGGCAAAGAGTAGAAGGTGGCGATAAAGTTTGTCATCATAGAACTGTACTAGAAGGATAGAAAGCCATCTAGGTGGAGGAAGTTCTGGATTCGGATGCGTCAATTTTTGATCCACCCTAAAATGGTATGCGTACACTATCTGATCTTATCGATGGTGGATTTGTAATTTAGCCCACTTATCATATGCGTTTTGTGTAATGGTTATATGTTAAATTATGATATTAAGATGTTATTTAATATTTGTTTCTGATGATGAATGGTTGTATGTTAAATTGTGATAGTTTGATGTTTGTTGAAATGGAATTTGCTTTAGGATGCAAATTGTGATATGTTGTATATGCTTATTGATATATGTTTTATGAAAGTATTTGAAGCATATTATGATTGTTAGTGGTTTAAAGGAATTATTTGTTGTGGGGCTGGTATAATATTCACGTTTGTAACAGTTATTACTGCTATTAATTTTATTGTATGAAATAGTCAGCTTTATATACTAACAGTAATAACTGTTACAAGTTTCGTATTTGTAATAGTAATTACTGTTATAAAGATAAAATTTTATAACTATAATAACCGTTACATTGTACACTCTTTATAACAGTAATAACCGTGACAATGTACATTCTTTATAACAGTTATAACCTTTACAATATACATCATTTATAACGGTTATAACCGTTACAATATTCGTTACAATAGTTTGTCACGTATGTTGTAATAACGGTTATAACTGTTACGAAGTTGATTAGTAAGGGTAATAACTATTATTAAAACCCTTTTTTGGTTTTGTGCATATTTTGGGTATCTATATTGTAGGCCTTTTTGGGCGGAACTTTAAAGATATGAAAAGCTCACAACCGAATTCCATACATTCAGATGTAGCCCTATTACGAGATTCGGTGTACAGTAGGCAGTACGTTCGTGTGAGGGTCTAGATACATGCACTAGGTAGTATATGGTAGACGAGCGGGCACTACTCCGTGTTGAGGCTTGATTTCAACCGAGGCATTTGGACATGACGATTCGTACACTTGCATGGCATAGCGATGATGGTTTTGTGTAGTAGCATGGCGTAATGATTTGGATTTCCATACATTGTATGGTATATGATACACTTCCGTGACATGATGGTGGAGACGTGCGAGGAGGGTACTATCGAGAGTACCTTGAGAGTGGGGTATAGCTACATATATACTATGTTAGGTTAATCTACTTGGAAGTAGATGGGTACAATGTGAGTGTAGAGCCTTGAGTGCTGTTAACCCAAATAACATAATAAATAAGCAAACATAACTGAACGGTATATGTAGGGTTATTTTAGAATATATAATTTATCCAGTCACCAGAACTTTGTATTCTGACTCCCTCCTCATAACATACTCGCAGGTTAGGTTTATGGTAGAGGTTTGATAGCTTTGGATACTGGTTAAACAATATTATTATTTTGGTAAGACTATATTTGATTATATATATTTTATCCATTCCACTATGAGTTGTTTTCCGAGCTCTGGTATATTTATTATCTCTGTCTTTTCTACAGGATAACGGACAAGCCGACTCGAGCTTCGATAGATTCAAATTAAAAAAATCGATCAGTCAAAAATTCGGGTTGTTACAAAGATCAAGAAAGTTTGATTGTAATTGGTGATTGAAACAAGTGATTTTGAAGTATATTTATTGTACATAAAAGGTTGCAATTATTCGTGAAAAGGTTTAACCAAAAGTTATAGTCATAACTCTTTGGATTGAAGAGTTATGACTCATTAAACAATCACAACCTTTCAGGTTAGCTGGCTAAAAAATGGTCAGAATTTGAAAAAGTGTGCATGTGCATAGAAATAACAATATTCACTTGGCTGAATCCAATATTCAGCCATCTAAATTCTATTTAAGAGCAAAAGTCACCATAACCCATTTGGTTAAGGCACATGCCCTCTAAACTTGTGACATGACTTCGAGTACTAGAAATTCTAATTTTCGAAAACTTGTTTTCTATTTAAATAAATTGTGTGTATATATATATATCTTAGGAGAGATTTTGACATTGAATTTAAATAAACACTGACTCAAATACATACTAATATATCAATTTATCATGCTTTTGAATCTTCTTATATTGAACCATAATCTCTATTATTTTTCCTGCAATAATCGTTAGTATACGATATTATCGATATATAATTGCCACAGTAAAAAATATTGCTCGAGAATCGAGGTTCCAACAATCTTTCATTTTTGATGATGACATCTACATACGACTTATATATGTAACAATGAATCAAAATATAATTCAACCTATGCTCTGCTTGTGTATATTGGCACCTATGTATATACTATATATTTTTATTTCTCTCCCTCATTGTCACCGACAAAAAGAAACTATAGCTAATGGAAACTAATGACATGTGGTTCTTGAAATTAAATATATGAATTGAAGCTAGCTTACATGAACTAACTTAAATGTACGAAAAATATCTTGGTATATGATTTAGCAACATATTAAATTTTGTGAGTATCATTGAACTATGTAACATTGCATATGTTTATATGATGTTATAGTGAATCATGAGATAATGCATATTAAAATATAGACTTTCTCCTAAATTTATACTCTCACATTGATATGACCTCCCCATGTCAATCTGATTGTATTTCCCTTCCCTCCTTTTCATCAACAAGAAAGGAGATGAATATCAATCGGAGAAATATATGATTTTAATCTATGGGGAATAGAGTTGGATTTAAAAATCAAAAAGTGTAGGTTTATCAGATTCTTCAATTATTTCTTCATTTCTAGATCTGTTTCTAGAGATATGACGAACCTGCAAAAAATATGATATATGTAGTTTGGTATCCACTTCCTACATTAGGGTCCAAGAGGTTAGTCGTAAGGTAATCATGTCCAAAAGGGTTCAATGGAAACTTTAAAAATAAATTTCTCATTATTAACTATGAAATCAAAATAATCTTTGATATATTTTTCTCCAATTTTCCAATTTATAGGAATCCAAATAATTAGTAATTTGTACTAGTATTTCCTTTCGTACTTCTAGATTTATTATAAATATTTCTAGTCATAGAAGTATTCGAATTTCTATAAAAATTGGATCTTGGATTTACTCATACTTTAGTGCTAGCATTGATATTTTTATTATAAATAAATATTGTGTAAAGGTCTAGAACTAAAAAAATCACATTTAAATCATTTTCACCTTTATTACATTTCACAAACTTCCTTGTACATTTTTCAAATTTGATTCCGAAGTCGCGATTGACAATTTCAAAAGAGATTTTGTTATTTTTTAAATCATTAAATTCCTTTTTTAAGCACTGTTCTCATTTTAGAGACGACAAATTTGAGATTCCAGAATATCTAAAGATGATTATAATTTTCTAAAATTTTCTTTTGAGTCAGAAATAGCTTTTTTTCAAAATATTATTATTATTATTATTATTATTATTATCTTTGGGAATTTCATATTCTTTGGTTAATTCTAAATACTTTCTAGTTAAAGCTTCATTCTCTTTTTCAAGAGGCAAAATTAAAGAACCAGAATTATTTAAAGAATCTTCTAAAGATGTATTTTTATTTTGTAAAATAATAATTTCCTTTAAAAGATCATTTTTTTTGTCTTCAAACCACTCATTTTCTTTTTGAAGGAAATCCTTTTGAAAAACAAGCTCTTCTAAGGAATTTTCAAAACATTTAGTCTTTTTTGCTAATAATTTGTTTTCCTCTTTTAATTTGAAATTTTCATGCTTACGATCATTAGACTTACCTAAAATAACTGTATTAAGTTTACTCAAAGTTCTAAATTCTTTTAATAATTTTTCATAGTCCAGCAAAAGATCTTTATGTAAAGAATCTATATATACCGATTATGATCTGAACTTTGCCATGAGACATTTACTTACTTGCTCCTTTGATTTTCTTTTGTTGTTCTCCCACTTTCTAATGCCTTGACTAGATTTCTTTATCGCCATTTATTCTAGAATGTTGCTACGATATCTTGATTCCCAGGCTCTAATACCAACTGAAAAGACGAGTAGAATCGAGTAATATGGAAATATGTGTATATGAGAAAGTTTGACAAGATGATATATTGTTCTTAATATATGCAAGTAAATATTTAATGGGATAAATTTTTAGAGATGATATCACAAATAAGTAATATAAATGCAGTAAATAAAAGTAAAGAACACTAGAAATTTTTATACTAGTTCAGTATCGTCCTACGTCCAGTCCTAGACTCCTTCTAGAATTTCGACTAATCAATACCCTCACTTAACCCGGAGTAATAGGTATTACAGCACTTGAGTAGTAGAACAGGGAACTGAGCAATAAAACAAGATTTTTCCTCAGCAGTGGAAGAGGACTTCTTGCCTAAGCAGCGGAATAGGGATTCAATAGACATAAAAAGTTTGTTTGACTGTGTATGTGTTCTTGATAACAAAAATAAGTCACAATTGAGCATACCCATCCTATAATCTTCTCCTTGAGTACATATATTTGTAAGAGTATAAAGAATCAAGAAAGAAAGTGATTTATAATCATGAATTATTGAAAATTGAGAGCATAAGTGAATATTGTATAGAAATATTTCAAAATCAAAAGATATTAAGATCAAGAAAGTTTGATTGTAATCGGTGATTCTAAAGTATTTTTATAGTAAATAAAAGGTTGAAATTATTCGTGAAAAGGTTTAATCAAAAGATATAGTCAAACTTTTGTATTAAAGAGTTATGTCTCTTTAAAAAGTCGCAACCTTTCAGGTCAGCTGGCTAAATTTATAATTCAACTGGCTGAAAAATGCTTGGAATTTGAAAAGTTTGCATGTGCACAAAAATAACAATACTCAGCCAAATGAATCCAATATTCAGCTGTCTAAATTCCATCTAAGAACAAAAGTTACCATATTTCATTTGGTTAAAGCATACACCCTCTAAACTGGTGACCCGAGTTCGAGTACCAATAACTCGTATTTGTAAAAACTTGATTTTTATTTAAAATAGAGTGTATATATGATATATACACCTTAGGATATTTTGATCTTTAATTTAACTAAATACCGACTCAAATACACACTAATATATCAATTTATCATGTTTTTGAATTTTCTTGTATTTGGACAATAATCTCCAATATTTTTCCTGTAGTAATCATTAGCATATGATATTGTTGATATATGATTATCATAGTCAAAATATAGCTCAAGGATCGAGGTCCCAACAATGGTTGTTGGAGATGAAGTTATATCTTGATAGAGATTTGGAAGGACAAGGAAATCAAGCCTCTTTCAAATTGGAACAAACTACGTATTCATAGGGGAAGTATTAGGTCTTTGTGCCAACAAATGTACAAAATGGCCCAAAATGAGATTTTGAGCCATTCTAATAAATCTCAAACTCGTAAGACCTAAGGCCATTGATCAACATCAGTCCCTGGTCCATGGATCGGTACCGATCCACGGAGATAGACCGTATGATGTTCAGATTTTACCAGTTGGCATTTTTGTTATTCTGGGTCCTTTTGCTTAGTTTGGTGTTGATTGGGCTACATTTGATAGCGTTTGTACGTTCGTCACTTTATTCTTATTTGGTCCACTGAGTTGTTGCATCTAAAATGATCGTATTATCTTCAAATTTGGTCAATGTGCTCAGGAGGGAGATATGGTTACACTGGCCCAGGTCCTATGTCATAATAGCCTAATACTATGGATCGATACTGGTCTGTGGAGATAGCCACTTTGAAACTCAAACTTTTCGTGCTTGGTTTCCTCTGTCTTCTGGTCATTCCTATAAGATTTCATCTGAATCTGGGGTTGGATCTCCTTGTTTCTCACTTATATCCAATGTATAATTCTTTCGGGTTTATAATCGAGTTAACATTTCCTTATAGAGCGCATTCTTGTTGGGAACATAATGTGCTCTAGAGTGATGATTGCATGTACTAAAGGTGACACTGTCTGGAGTTGAAAGGTTGTCCTTCCTGAGAGATGACCATGGCCCGAGGTACATAACTTAGCATTGTTGTAGAGCTTAGGTTATTGTAACAACCCGGAAAATCAGAACCGATTTAAATTTTTTATTTTGACTATTTTAATGAATTTTAAATATTTAAAACGATTTATTTTAAATAATAATGACTAGAAATTTAGTTTGAATAGAATTAGAATGTATAAATTTATTTAAATCGAAGTTAGAATATAAACATTTATTTTAATTATAAAAGGAATTGAAAATGGAGCGGTAGTTTGAAAATTCAATTTCAAATTTCAAATGAATGTACAGGATTCAAAATAAACTGGGTTTTAGAAAAACCAGAAATACTTGAATCTGTTTGAAAATATCTTTCCAACGAATGTGAAAAATCCAGATTTCATAACGGGAATAAAAAGTTATGTCCAGTTGAAAATTCAGAATAGTCGCTATGGAATTTATATAATATATTGTCCTTAAAAATAGCGATTTTGCAAACGACCTCGCTTTCGGCGAGACCACTTTTGTTGGATCCGGAGTGTCAAGTTATTTCTAGATTCCAATTTTCATAATTTTTGGAATCAATATGTGAGCGTGGTCAATTTAAACGTGTTTAGTCAATTCATTTTGAATTTAATCGACTAAAAAATGATCGTTTTTCAAATGGTCTCCAAATTCGATGAAATTAGCTTTGTTAGGACCATTTCATCAAAATATAGTTAGATTTGTTTTTTTGGAATTTTTGGAGTTCATATGTGGCCTCCGTAAATTAAAATGTATGTTAAAATTCAATATATTAATTCATAATTTAAATTTGATGAAACTGATCATAACAGTCAAATTGGCTTGTGAAACATATCCTATTATGTTTGGAATGGGGGTGGCAGTTGTTGGATCCGATTTAGAGTTCAACTTAAAAAGCAGCTATTTTTGGAAAAATTATATTATATATGTTTATAAATTTTCTTTAAAAAACCCTAATTTCATTATTTCCCCAATCAGAAACCCATCGTACCCTTTCCTCGTTCCCCTTTCCCTCATCACACGCCGCCAGCACCTCCAGGATGCC
Organism: Allium sativum; assembly: GCA_030737875.1. Lineage (NCBI taxonomy): Eukaryota > Viridiplantae > Streptophyta > Magnoliopsida > Asparagales > Amaryllidaceae > Allium > Allium sativum. The sequence continues at coordinate 397,674,374 of CM060910.1, forward strand.
ACCACTACCACGCCGCTGGCCTCCATAACTGTCACGCCACCTTTCCGGCCCCCTCCGCCTCCAGCGACGCTCCCCCTCTTTCTCCGTTAACCCCAAAGCCCCATATCCCTGGAATCGAGCCACGGCGCCACCACAGCCCACACCCTGACCACCGCACCTTCCCCCAGCACCAGCGACCCCCAGCTCCCTCCCCGCCACGTCAGCGCCAACCTCGTGCCCCTCCACCAATAAATATCCAACTTTTATATTTTCAGTGCGTGCAAAAACACCCCCGACCCCTCAGCAGCCCTACCACCACCATTGACCACCCTCCTCCGACCGACAGTCCGCCGATGAGCATTTATTTTTATTTTTATTCGTTTATGTAATTAAAAATGCAATTTTAATTATAAATATCATTTATAAAAATATGATTTTATTAACATGAAGTTATGATTTTTAAATATAGAAAAGATATGATTTTTATTATAGAAAAGATTAGATTTTTATACAGGAATTATGTGAATAAAAATTAGATTTTTATATAGAGTACATGGTGATTTTTTATACGAATAGAATAATAAAAAAAATTGATTTTAATTGTTTGAATGGCATTATAAAAATATAATGTTTAGAGATGTAAAAATATAATTTTTAGTGATGTAAAATATGATTTTTGTTATATGAACATCGTTAGAAAAATAATGTAGTGACCGGGATTTTTGAGCGGCTTTGGTTATCGACGTAAGCTCGACGTCGATAACCAAAACATCGAAAAATCCCGGTAATTAATGAAAGAAATTAGAAGGTGAGAATAGATAAGATAGAACTTATAGAATAGAAGAAGAAGAAGAACATCATCATCAGAGTAACCACGAATCTCACAGCGGAATGAATAAAATATAACATAACATATCTTTGAAATAACATCAGTATATGTATACCAACTGTAGTGACCCGGATTTTTGAGCGGCTTTGGTTATCGACGTAAGCTCGACGTCGATAACCAAAACATCGAAAAATCCCGGTAATTAATGAAAGAAATTAGAAGGTGAGAATAGATAAGATAGAACTTATAGAATAGAAGAAGAAGAAGAACATCATCATCAGAGTAACCACGAATCTCACAGCGGAACGAATAAAATATAACATAACATATCTTTGAAATAACATCAGTATATGTATACAATAACACTTATTAGAGTACAACACTTACAACAACAGCGGAAATAATAATAGCTATAGAATCCTGAAGCCTCCTGCGCCAAGCTCTCCAAGTATATCTGTAAAATCCCGACTACTTGACTGCCCGTACAAATTTAGGCACCCAAGAGTTTAGGGAAAACAACAAAATAAACTCCGGGTCAGTCATGGGACTGGTGTGAATAAACTCAAATCATTTAAACAGGTATATGATATCTCATAAGACCACGCCGTGAGTACGGAACGGGCTTTTCCCTTATTAGAATCCAAATAACTTTTCAAAGCAATATCATTCTGAAATTATAATAATGTCTAAGTACAAATAAATATCAATCTAGCAGAAACGCTTGCATCTCACGTTACTACATATATAGTATACAATCAAAATCGCAAGCACGTATTGGATGATTGGATTTCCAACTATGACAAGGTATGGAACCACCTTCGGATCAGTGTACTCTAGGAATGATACACTGGAGTTCAACAAGAACATCTTGCAACTCAGCCACACATGACCGACCACTCATTTCGCTTGAGTGTATCGAATGTACATCACCAACGGTTGGGATCAGCAACCGTTCCCGTATATATATGGGACAACATTGATAGATTTAAGAAACAAATGAATATTCACTAGATAGGTGATTATACACCCTACTTCGGTGCGACCGACTTAGCCATGCTGCCTGTCCGATTTCTGTCATTTACTGGTTGATGAGGCTAGAAGCTACGCTTTATCATCACATCAGATTCACTTCGAACGTCACATTGTCAGATCCATCGAAAATCACTAATTGACGTCTACAACCATACATTACATGTCAGCTAAAAGAAGTTTCCTTCTCCGCTTCCACTCTTGATATAGTTGAAGAAATCAATGTACGTGACCTTTCTGGAAATACTCTGTCAGACATCCATCTTCATTTACTTAAAATGTCACATCGTCATACCCGCCAAATCACAAATTGACTTATCCAAAAATAACACGGGTATACAGCTAAGAGAAACGAATTCCTCCGCCACCAAACGTGAATACGTTTGAACAGATCAACTTACTCGATCCATTGGATTTGATAAGTGTTATTGTATACATATACTGATGTTATTTCAAAGATATGTTATGTTATATTTTATTCGTTCCGCTGTGAGATTCGTGGTTACTCTGATGATGTTCTTCTTCTTCTATTCTATAAGTTCTATCTTATCTATCTCACCTTCTAATTTCTTTCATTAATTACCGGGATTTTTCGATGTTTTGGTTATCGACGTCGAGCTTACGTCGATAACCAAAGCCGCTCAAAAATCCGGGTCACTACAAATAATATATATATATATAGCGATATAAAAATATGATTTATATATATATAGCGATATAAAAATATCATATATATATATATAGCGATATAAAAATGGAATCTTATATTTATATAGCAATATAAAAATGTGATCTTATATATATGTAGCGATATAAAAATGTGATCTTGTATACATATAAATATATAGCGATATAAAAATGTGATCTTATATATATATATATATATATATATATAGCGATATAAAAATATGATTTATATATATAGCGATACAAAAATGTGATCTTTTATATATATATATATATATATATATATCGATATAAAAATGTGATCTTATATATATATATAGCTACATAAAAATGTGATCATATATATATATAGCGATATAAAAATGTGATCCTTTATATATGTATATGTAGCGATAATGCAATTTTTAATGTATAAACATCATATTAAAAATGTGATTTTTACTATGAACAGCGTGAAAAAGGATTCTATTGACATTACGGGAAAATCCAAACTATTCCGAAATTCAAAAATAAAACTGGAAGAGTGGATCCCAAAGGTGAGAACTTCTCACTCTAATTTATTTTCTAGTTAAATATATGAGAATTGTTAAAGGGACTCCATATTTGGCTAAGGGGAGGATAATTTTAAGGGGACTACAGCTTATTTTTTTCTTTGTTAAGGGAGGATCTGGTTTATTTTAAAAGAAAAAGAAAATGAGACCTAATTACCCCTAGCTCATCACTTATGTTAAACCCCAACTTACTAAATTCAACACAAGTAACAAACGAGTGAATTACTAAACATCTCAATTACACAAATGCGATACAACATATTAGATCAAAATTTTCGTTTTTGCATTTATTTCAAATTAACCATTCCAATTCCAATATGAAATTACAGTTAATTACCTGATGTCTTTTGATCACCCATGAACTTTCTTATGTCTCTATTACATTAACTACGCTATTTTTTATTTGGCAAATTCTATTCATACATTGAAAACTACTTTATATACACCACTATTTTTCTAAAAATTTATATTACTAAATTACCCTTCTTCTTTATTGCATTTTTACCTTTTTAATTATAACTCATCAAACTAAAACATTGTAACTAACAATATATTTAATTAAATCTATGTAAAAGAATTTGAAGAACATAACGTATTTTTAAACATGAAACATAAATTTTGAATTACGTGAACTTTTACAAGTAACTATTTAAATGTAGAGTCATTTGATTCAAAAGCAGGGCCACTTTTGCTAAAATTAAGAATCTTTTGTAGCATTATAAATTGGTTATCATACATTCAAAAAATTAAAATACGTTTTACTGAATTTAAACTTTATCTAGTGCTACAGATTTCCTATTTTCTATAATAACTTTAAAGATTTAGAGAGGGAAGATGAAGAAAAAAATAAGGCTAGTATTATAAAAAAGATGGTGTATATAAAGTAATTTTTGGTGTATGGTAGTTTATTTTATTTTATGGTGTATGTTTAGATATTGTTGGTGTATGAATAAAATTGATCTTTTCATTTTTATGTGCAACATTAAATTGTAAGCATTTATTAAGGTTTAAGTTTTATGGTTTATATTAATGAGGATTATAGGGGGTTAATATCGGAATTTTAATTTATATTTTTAAGGGGAGGCTAACTTATTTTGTCCTCCCCATAACAATTATACAGTAAATAAAATTTGGTCCTCCCCCTAACCAGATGTGGAGTCCCTTTAACAATCCCCATATATATGTACTAGGATGCAGAAGGTGCTTAGTAGCACCTGACACCTTTGTTTGAAACCATGTTTGTTTGCTTGTTTGGTCGATTGGTTTATTTATTTGAATTTGGTTTGGGAAGTGAGTTGAATTGATTAGAATTATTATGTATATGGCGCGAGCCATTATTAGGCGAGGGATAAGGCTAGACCTTATTCCGGTTCTAATATCGCGCCGTTATGCTGTCGAAATTTTCTAAAAATGTTAGAACAATAAAAATATCATTTTTATTGTATTAATGGACTGTATAAAATATTCATGAATTGAAATAAATATTTTATAGTTAAAAAATATAATTTTTAACATGTATACTAATAAAATAAATATTCATTTACAAATTGGATAATTTGTTTATGTACATCCATTTGACTGATATTGATTGGGACGATATATTTTACACATCGCCCAACTGCACAAATAATAATCAGTGTTTGTTGTTTGAAAACCTCACATGGGTATTGAGATGATATTGGACATACACTAATCCCAATATTTAGTTGTATTTCAATCGATTGGTTGACAAACAGTTGTAAGCATTAATTATTTATATTTAACGCTTATGCAGTTGTGTAATGCACTCTGGATGATTGTTGACTGTGTTTGATTATTGTTGTGCACATGTGTGTATGAAATCCATATAAATAAAATTATATGGTAATTGGCTATGTCTGATTCCAATTTGGGAAGAACGAAATTTTAAATTAACGAATATTTTGAAATGGCGAAAAATGAATATTTTAAAATAACTAATATTTTAAAATAATATTCAGTAATAGATCAAAATATTATTTTGATGTCTGATTTGGGATGGACAAGTAAATATTTAAATATATAATGCCGTGTTGATTAGATTAACGCCATTTTGACGTGAACGATATTTATATCGATTTTATTCATTTTTATAATGAATGTCGAAAAGGAAATGATTTCAAAATCTGATATTTTGAAAATATTATCATTTATATATTATAATGATAAGGAAAATTCAATTTTGATATAAATTGAAAATGAAGCTAGAATCGTTTTAAAACGAATTTATAAAATACATTTTAAATGTAAATCGACGAAATATACATAATATATATATTGTAAATATTTAATGGCCTGAATAGAACGCGACGCGCTGCGATAGTTCGCGAATTTTGACCATTGACTTTGAATGGACATTACGGGAGATCCGACCGTCGGATTCTTCAAAAACCGGAACCATTGGGTTCATATCGAGAAGAGCTTTCTAACGAATACATGAAATTTGAAATCTAATGGTTGGATTTGGAATTATGTCCAAACCAAATTTGGAAAAGTTCGCTGTAAGTGCAGTTCGATGACCGTTTATGGAAATCGACAGAAAGGGTCTTAATAAAATTATTAAAAATATTGATAATTTGTGTAAAATCATAATAAATGATTTGGAAAGAATTTGAATAAAAATTCCACATTTGTAAAGATAAAAATATATTTTTATCAGAATGAACTAGTTAGGAACTAGAATTTTAATCCAATATTTTTAAATAAATAAATTGGATTTGAAATGGTTTTAAAAATAACCAGATTTTCCAATATACGAATTTGAATGGATTTGAATCGAAATTATCTTTGGAATATTTCGATATTGGATTCCGTGATTATACGGATATTGTGGAGAAAATTTGAAGATACATATATCATTATTCCCAATATGATATTTGTTGATTTCAGAATTTGATATTGAATATAAGCCGATATAATTTCTATTCAAAGCCTTGTATTTAATATTGAATTGGATTTTGGGTTTTGGGTTTGTCGTGAATGGTGTCTTAATTAACACTATTCTTAAACCCAGTTGAGAAAAGATTACATCTTTTAATTAAGATTTAATGAAGTTTACCAATTAGTCAATATTTAATTGGAATTGAATTGAAATTGGATTTTGGGTTTGACGTGAACGGTGTCTTCAGTAACACTGTTCTTAAACCCCGTTTGAAAGGAATTAATCTTTTAATTAAGATTATTAGAGTTTCCAGTTACATTTGATAATTGGAATAAAATGGAATGTGAATCGGGTTTATCGTGAACTGTGTTTTTGACGACATTCGTTCTTTAACCCAATTTACAGTGAAATGTGATTTGGAATTTATAAATCTTTTATTATGATTTAACGGAAAATTTTCCAAAGTAAGGTTTTCCAATTTAATACAATAAATTGGAATGGAATGGAATTCAATTGGATAATAATCGAAGTGAGCTTCTTTGGAGGAAGACTGTTAATATATATGGAAATTAAAAGGCTTTGTCGTTATTCCATTTATATTATTAGTCGGACATGAAAATTGATATGGATTATATATTGATCAGTTTTCCGTGAAGATTCCATACATAATGGAATGTGATTTGGGTTTATTGTGAACTATGTTTTAAATGACATTAGTTCTTTAACCCAGTTAAAGATAAGATTAATTTCTTAACTTTGAATAATCATTATGTAATGATTTTTGAGATTAGAACTGAATTAGAGTTTTAATGGATCTTTAATTAGATTGGAATGTGAATGAGATAATTAAACTTATCGAATTCATGAAATGATCGAGAATGGAATACCATCAGTTTTACTCCAAGAGATAGTTAAATCTTTAATTAGATTTGAACATGAAATGGGAATTAATTTTACTGATAACACCATGGTGTTAGATATGGAGTGCTACCAGTTTTGTTCCATGGGATGAATAAGTTGGGATAGAGAAATAGAACATATTATTACTTCGGTAAGGTTCGCTAATCCTGACTAGTTCGGAAAACCTTAATATGGTATAAATTGTGAAAAGAATATTTGAACAAAAGAATATTCTGGATTGGAATGAGGCGTATGTTGTGTTTTTATAACACTTGTTTATAAAATACACGAGTTATTCGAAAAGGCCGGGTTTACACCCATTCCAAATAACTTATTCGATGATGAAGACGGTGACTGAAGACCGGAGGTCTTCACATCATTTGGATGATTACTGATGTCTTGATTGGGCTATACACCCAAAACAAGGTAATAAGTGTTGATCGTCCAAATGTATTTGGAGATCAACCAGATATGCAAGGACCTCTCTCCTGTATTGGACATATGGGACGAGGAATAAGATGCCTCCGGTTTCGTTCAGACCCAGAACGAACTTGTAAATGGATGTGTGTCTAACATTGGATTTCGTTCTGTGTTGATTGATCTCTATTAAATATATATCTGTTTGGTGGCAGAGAATTTATTCTCTTGCTTAACACCCTTCTCTGAGACGTACAAGCTCAGAGGTTATATATGGTAGACATCAGTCGCATGGCTTGAATTGCCTGTGTGGCATGCTGAGATGCAAATGATCAAGGCTTCTGTTAAAAAGAAGAGTCTTGTGGTAGATGATCCAAGCACGACTTTAATTTAGCATAGCTTTTTGAATAGCGTTAATTCGCAAGCCTCACACCCCAGTGTGAACCAGAAACGGGAGAGGACCTCACGGAGGACATGCGTTTCCTTCTAGCTAGGTGTGATGTCATGGTATGGAGCCAAGACATTTTTACTTATGTGGATAATGGAAAGCGAGGCGCCTCGGTTATATCGGTCACTACGGGGCCGATGGATGGTATGGTCAATATACTGACCAGATTGTGTGACGGCAAGGAATTTCGCTCGGTCCGAACCAGTCGCTAAACCGACCCAGACCGTTCGAAACGCCCTATCGTTTGAGAACACGACAAATCAGAATGCATACAGAAGAACATTTCATTGTATATTACAACAATGCATCAGATTACAAGAATATACAGAGTATAAATGAATATTACACAGAAATAACAGAGATTTAAATTACATTTAAATACATAGCAGCGGAAAATAATACAATACACAACTAGAAGTAGATATACGGATACAAAGCTTTCCGGATATCGTTCCAGCTGTAAACCAGGATCCTGCGAATATAAATCTGCAAAACCAAAACTACTAGCTGCCCGTGTCAAAATAAGGGCACCCAGAGTTTAGGTTAAAACAATAAACTCCAGGTCAGTCATGGGACTGGTGTGAGAACTAAAACAGTTATAAATCTTTATTTTCTAAGTTAGGTAAATCAAGGGACCACGCCGTATAACACGGAACGGGTTTCCTCCCAAGAATACCAGTGCATAAAACAAACAGCGCAATGCTAAATAAAGAAAAATGAAGCTGTTATAAGACCCAGGTCCTATCACACAATGCAACGCAAGCCGGGGGATAGGGTTTTCCCTTATAACAGCCAAAGAATGCTTGATACGCTTAAAACAAATCATTTGATACTATTATAAGTGCATAGTGTATAAAACAACTTCAAATCATAAGTATCAATCATAGGCGGCATGAATGCCCCATACCACTATGTCGCCATATATAGGTTATACAATCAAAATCGCAAAGTCACGTATTTGGAAATTGGATTTCCGTCTACGAACCGAGGCAAAAGATAGTCCTCAACCGATTCGAGACTGTCTAGTCCGAGCCTCAGGCAAGTACTCTGTCAAGCCTTTGGATCGTCAGGGCCGGTCCACCGATGTGGATTAAACTTAAACCCTGTACATGCGTTCCCCCGCCCTATGGGGCGTAAACGAGCCAACGAATGGCTCCATCGGTTCGAGAACGACCGATCAATCCGAGGCACCTCGCAACAGCAACAACCACATAAGTCAAACTCGTCAGGGCGTGTAAAACCACTGACGCCACTTCTAACTAGAAAGCAACGCATGCCCTCCCTGAGGTCCGTCTCCCGTTTTTGGTTCATACCGGGTGTGAAACTCGCGAAGTAAACGTTACACAAAGCTACGCCACAAAGGCCGTGCTTTGATCATCACCACAAGACTTTGCTTTTCAACAGAAGCCTTGATCAATTGCCACTTAGGCATGACACACAGGCAATTCACTCCATGCGTTTGATATCCATCAATATATAACCCCTGAGCTCGTACGTCTCAGAGAAGGGCGTTAAGCAAGAGAATAAATTCTCCGCCGCCAAACATATATATATTTAATAGAGATCAATCACACGGACTAAAATCCAATGTCAGACACACAGTCCATTTACAAGTCCGTTCTGGGTCTGAACGAAACCGGAGGCACCTAGTACCCCGCATATCCATCGATCTCCAAGTACGTCTGGACGATCACTAACTGTTTCCATCTTCTTGGGTGTACAGCCCAATCAAGATCATCAGTAATTACCCAAACGACGTGAAGACCTCCGGTCTTCGACCACCGTCTTCATCTTCGACTTATCGTCGTATCAGTTATTCAGAATGGGATAAACCCGGTCTTTCCGAATAACTCGCGTATATTTTAAATAGGTGTTACACAAACACAACATACGCCTCATTCCAATTCATCAATCACTAACCGTAAATTAATCAAGAGAATAATTCCCCAAATATTAACCCCGAAGGCCGAAACCAACATCAGATCAATATCCAGAAAACCATTCTGCTTAGCTAACCGACAGTTAGTTTCTGATTTCACATTCAAGGGAAAGGTTCCCATTAATTTTATCAAAGATAAATCATTCAAATTTATTCTTTAATCTTCTTTTGAATTTCGATTCAACTAGTCGGGATTAACGAACCTTACCGAAGTAATCATTTGTTTTAATTTCCCAATCCCAACCTATTCATCCCATGAAGTAAAACTGGTTATACTTCATATCTAACACCACAGTGTTATCGGTAAATTCAATTACCATTTCACGTTCAAATCTAATTAAAGATTTAACTATCGCCTGGAGCAAAACTGGTGATACTCCATTTTCGATCATTTCAATCTAATTAAAGATTCATTAAAACTCCACTTAGTTTTAATCTTCGACTGGGTTAAAGAATCAGTGTCACTTAAAACACGGTTCACGATAAACCCAAAATCACATTCATTAATTATCGGGTTAAAGAACGAGTGTTATTTAAAACACTGTTCACGATAAACCCAAAATCACATTCCATTAATTATCGGGTTGAAGAACAAGTGTTATTTAAAACACTGTTCACGATAAACCCAAAAATCAATATCAACTCAATTCCAATTAAATATTATTTAATTGGTACACTTCATTAAATATAAATAAAAAGATTTAATCATTTCTCAACTGGGTTCAAGAACAGTGTTAGTGAAGACACCATTCACGACAAACCCAAATCACATTCGATATTCAATACAAGACTCTGAATAGAAAATATATCGGCCTATATTCAATATCAAATTCTACGATTAACAAATGTCGTATTGGAAATAACGATATAAATATATATCTTTCAAATTTCCATAACAACACCTGTATAATCACGAATTCCAACATCGAAATATTCCGAAGACAATTTCGATTCAAATCCACTCCAATGCAATCATTGGAAATTTTGGTTATTTTCAAAACCCTTTTCGAATTCAATTTATTTATTTAAAAATAAATAGAATTATAATTCTAGTTCAAAACTAGTTCATTTAGATAAAAAAATCTATTTTTATCTTTTCAAATATGGAGTTTTTCATCCCGATTCTTTCTAAATCATTTCTTATGATTTTACACAAATTATTACTATTTTTAATAATTTTATCAAGGCCCGTACAGTCGATTTCCACCAATGGCCATCGAACTGCACTTACAGCGACCTTTTTCGAATTTGATTTGGACATAATTCCAAATCCAACCGTTAGATCTCTAATTTCTAATATTCTTAGAAAGCTCTTTTCGATACGAACCCAACGGTTCCGGTTTTAGGAGAATCCGACGGTCGGATCTCCCGTAATGTCCGTTTGAAATAAATGGTCGAAATTCACGAACTGCCGCGGCGCGGCGCGTTCTATTCAGGCCATTATATTATATATAAAATATATATAATATATATATCGTCGATTTCTATTTAAAACGAATTATATAAATAGTTTTAAATTCGTTTCAAAAGCAATTTCAACTTCCTTTTCGATTCAAATCAAAATTGAATTCTTCTTTATAAATTCGTTTGAAAATTCATTTCTATTCAATTCAAATTTCAATTCAATTTGAATTCATTTCAATTCGCTTTCAATTCAATTTGAATTCGTTTTCAATTCATTTCGAAGTCGTTTTCAATTCATTTCATTTCGAAATCGTTTTCAATTCATTTCGAAGTCGTTTTCAATTCATTTCATTTCGAAATCGTTTTTAATTCATTTCATTTCGAAATCGTTTTCAATTCATTTCATTTCGAAATCGTTTTCAATTCATTTCATTTCGAAATCGTTTTCAATTCATTTCATTTCGTAATCGTTTTCAATTCATTTCATTTCGAAATCGTTTTCAATTCATTTCATTTCGAAATCGTTTTCAATTCATTTCATTTCGAAATCGTTTTCAATTCATTTCATTTCGAAATCGTATAAAATCGATATAAATATCGTTCATGTCAAAATGGCGTCAATCTAATCAACACGGCTTCATAAATTTCTATTTTCCAATATTCTATTTCAAATATTTCTTTTTCAAAAATAGTTGTTATTATCAAAATATTTCGTTCAACACATGACCAATCTCAATGGATGAGTACTGTCAACACATGAACTTTTATTTTATATTGAAAAAGATGTAAATTTTATTACTAAAATATTTCGTTCAACACATGACCAATCTCAATGAATGAGTACTGTCAACACATGAACTTTTATTTTATAATATTCTTTATTTTTCAAATTGGAATGAGGCCCAATCAATTACCATATAAAGTTAATTATATGGATTTTCATACAACACATGTATATAATAGCATGGAAAAATAATCAACCATCAACCAAAGTGCACTACACTGTATAAGCATCAAATATAGATATCTAACGCTTATAACAGCCTGTCAATCAATCGATCGACATATTTAATCAATCAGGATGAGTGAACTGCATATCTCATCCTAACACCCGTGTAGGGTTTCAAACAATCAAACAAATATTTTATTCGTGCAGTTGGGCGATGTGTAAAATTTATCGACCCAATCAATATCAGTCAAATGGGTGTACATTAACAAATCGTTTTGATTTGTAAATGAATATGTTATTTTATTCATTTCTAATAAAAATGATATTTTTATATTTCTAACATATTTTAGAAAAATTTCGGCGGCATAACGGCGCTATGCTAGAAACGGGATAAGGCCTAGCCTTGTCCCCGGTCTAATAATGGCCACCGACATACCCATATCAATCAAATCACTTTCGTTATGCAAACCACAACATTTGGAGTAAGAGTCTAACCTAGCCTTACTCCTTCGCCTTATAACGGCGCACGTCTAATCCTAACCAATTTATCGATTCGATTTTTCACACCACAAACCACATTCAAACCAATATCGCAATCAATCACCAAAACAGCCAAACAAACAAGTCCATGGTCTGTGGACGATTGTGTCGGGTGCTACTAAACACCGTCTGCATCCTAGTATATATATATAACTAGAAAATAAATTGAAGAGTGAGAAATTCTCACCAATAGCTAGCCAATTATCTTGACTCTTCTTTTGCAGAATTCTTCGTTCTTGCCTTTTTGTTACCTTCGTTGTCCGCTTTCACTACCTATGTAAAAATCGAATTTTTACCTCGCTATTCCATATATAAAAATCATATTTTTAATTCGAAGTTCAATACATAAAAATCATGTTTTTAATTCGAAGTTCAATACATAAAAATCATATTTTTAATTCAAAGTTCAATACATAAAAATCATATTTTTAATTCGAAGTTCAATACATAAAAATCATATTTTTAATTCGAAGTTCAATACATAAAAATCGAATTTTTAGTTCGCTATTCAATATATAAAAATCGAATTTTTAGTTCGCTATTCAATATATAAAAATCATATTTTTCTGTAAATCAACTATATAAAAATATGATCTTCTCACATTTCAAAATATGACCTTTTCGATTTATAAAATCTTATCTTTTCAAAAAATAAAAATCAAAACTTTAAACAAATAAAGACCTCGCCTTTAAACAAATAAAAATCGTATTTTTCCTATGAACAAAATCACAACTTTTATCATGTTAAAAATTACAACTTTATTTCATTAAAACTGAGAATTACTTCCCCGCTTCGTATACATATATAAATCAAATTGTATGTAAAAATTATTACCTAACAAAAACTAAAATTAAAATGAATAAATAAAATAAGAAAAAAAACGTACTGTCAGTAGAGGGAGGGGGCGGCCTGCGCTCGGATAGTCAACGAGGGGGGTGTCGCGGGTGGCCTCAGCAGGTGGTGGTGGCTATCGGGTCGGGTGGGTGCGGTTTGGTCGATTGGGGGCTGAGGGCTACGGGTTTTTCAGCAGCGGAGGGATGAAGAGGAGGACGGGGCTGAGGGGGTGGTGCGTCGGTGGAGGGAGCGGCTGTCTTGGGTGGTGGGCGGCGCCTCTGCGATGAGGGCGGCGGATCCCTCATCCGCGATTCGGAGTTTCTCTTTTTTTTTTTTTTTTTCTTCCGATTCGATTTATGAAAAGGGGGGGGGGCTGAAATTATTTAAGGAGAAGGAGAGAGAAGACTTTAGTTTTTTAATTATTTTATTTTCTAAAAAGTTGACTTTTACATACGACCTCTAAACGAGGCCCACCGCCTGTCGTCCATAACGTTTTACCCCTATTCCGAACACAATGGGATATGTATCGCAAGCTGATTCGATCGTTTCGATTAGTTTCCGTTGAATTTACATTTAAATCACTATATTGAATTTTAAACGTACTTTTCAATTTACCGGGGTCACATACTAACTCTAAAAATTCTCGAAAAATATTTTCTAGCTTCGTATTGACGATACGGTCCTAACAAAACTAGTTTCGTCGAATTCTGAGACCGTTGGAAAAATGGCCAATTTCCAGTCGATTAAAATCAACTGAAATGGTCAAAACGCGTTTTCCTTTGCCACGCTCACATATTGATTCGAAAAATTATGAAATTTGAAACCTAGCAATAACTTTACATCACGGACCCAACAAAACTGGTTTCGTCGAAATCCGAGGTCGTTTGCAAAATGTTTATTTTTAAGGGCCTGAATTCCATAGCGACTATTCAGAATTTTCAACTGGACATATTTTTTGATTCCCGCTATGAAATCTTGATTGTTCGGATTCGTTGGAAAGATATTATCAATTAGATCCTACTATTTCTGGTTTCACTGAAATCCGGATTGATTTGCACCCGGTACATTCAATTGAAGTTTGAAATCGAATTATCGAACTACCGCGCCATTTTCAATTCTATTTATAATTATATATAAATATTTATATTCTAACGACGACGCGTATAATATATACGTTCGAATTATATTCAAAATAAATTTCTCGTCGATATTATTTAAAATAATTCATTTTAAATATTCAAAATTCGCTAAAATTGCCAAAATAAAATTTTTAAACTGGCCCAGATTTTCGGGTTATTACAATCTCCCCCACTTAAAACTTTTCGTCCCCGAAAAGGAACAAAGTCGAAAGTGGTTTGATTAATTAACTCTACGCTCGATCTGGCTTCCATTCTCCAACTCTTTAGTTTCTGAGAATTTTCAAAAATTTCAAAAATTTGGCTAACTCCCTAAATTTTCGAAAAATTTCGCCATAACCTCCCCTGCAATGGGGGCATCGGGGAATTTCAAATAGCTTCCCCGGTCCTTCAGATCTCAAAAAGAAAAAGAAAAAGCCAAGCGGCTAGCCAATAGGCTCATAAAATCATCATCACCCAAACAAAACAGGAAATTATGTAGTAAACATGTACCTATTTGTCGGGCAAACAAATTTTATTCTCTGCTCTAGCCTCCTTGCTATGACCTGTTCAATGATATACATGTATATGCAAGCAAATGCGACCGATTTTCAATACAATTCAATATTCGATCAAATTAGGCATAATGGTTCAAAATTAGCAAACAAATGAACAAACAACACAAACATCAATCAATTAGTGAATTTAACGTTTCAAATTCATAATTTTGATACATATACAAAAATCATGTTTTTGATGCCAAATCACAACAATGTATTCTAGCTATATAAGATTTGGTTCTCACACCAGTCTAATGGAAATATATAGATACCACACTTTCATTACTCGAAAATAAATGCTGGTGATGGTATACTTCATCATCAGGACCATGTCCGGGCGACTAGAGTGTGACTCTATATCTATCCAATATATTAAAACTTCGAATACACGCGGATCAGACGTATACGCAAAATCTATATATACTGGATTGTCCACATCAATATAAATAAATAATCAAATACGAATAATTGATTTAGATTTTCAAAACAAAATTGTTTTCATTTGAAAAATATACTCTTCACACCCGTTCTAGGATACTACTGATCCTATCTCTAACGAGTCGTTCTAATTGGATATTACTAATCCAATATCTGATGAATCCTTTTGTATGGTTCTAATGTGCCTTGTTCTCTGCTTTGCAAACCAAAGCTCTGATACCAACTGTGACGGCAAGGAATTTCGCTCGGTCCGAACCAGTCGCTAAACCGACCCAGACCGTTCGAAACGCCCTATCGTTTGAGAACACGACAAATCAGAATGCATACAGAAGAACATTTCATTGTATATTACAACAATGCATCAGATTACAAGAATATACAGAGTATAAATGAATATTACAAAGAAATAACAGAGATTTAAATTACATTTAAATACATAGCAGCGGAAAATAATACAATACACAACTAGAAGTAGATATAAGGATACAAAGCTTTCCGGATATCGTTCCAGCTGTAAACCAGGATCCTGCGAATATAAATCTGCAAAACCAAAACTACTAGCTGCCCGTGTCAAAATAAGGGCACCCAGAGTTTAGGTTAAAACAATAAACTCCAGGTCAGTCATGGGACTGGTGTGAGAACTAAAACAGTTATAAATCTTTATTTTCTAAGTTAGGTAAATCAAGGGACCACGCCGTATAA
Organism: Allium sativum; assembly: GCA_030737875.1. Taxonomy (NCBI): domain Eukaryota; kingdom Viridiplantae; phylum Streptophyta; class Magnoliopsida; order Asparagales; family Amaryllidaceae; genus Allium; species Allium sativum. Next base: position 397,690,595 of record CM060910.1, read on the forward strand.
CACGGAACGGGTTTCCTCCCAAGAATACCAGTGCATAAAACAAACAGCGCAATGCTAAATAAAGAAAAATGAAGCTGTTATAAGACCCAGGTCCTATCACACAATGCAACGCAAGCCGGGGGATAGGGTTTTCCCTTATAACAGCCAAAGAATGCTTGATACGCTTAAAACAAATCATTTGATACTATTATAAGTGCATAGTGTATAAAACAATTTCAAATCATAAGTATCAATCATAGGCGGCATGAATGCCCCATACCACTATGTCGCCATATATAGGTTATACAATCAAAATCGCAAAGTCACGTATTTGGAAATTGGATTTCCGTCTATGAACCGAGGCAAAAGATAGTCCTCAACCGATTCGAGACTGTCTAGTCCGAGCCTCAGGCAAGTACTCTGTCAAGCCTTTGGATCGTCAGGGCCGGTCCACCGATGTGGATTAAACTTAAACCCTGAACATGCGTTCCCCCGCCCTATGGGGCGTAAACGAGCCAACGAATGGCTCCATCGGTTCGAGAACGACCGATCAATCCGAGGCGCCTCGCAACAGCAACAACCACATAAGTCAAACTCGTCAGGGCGTGTAAAACCACTGACGCCACTTCTAACTAGAAAGCAACGCATGCCCTCCCTGAGGTCCGTCTCCCGTTTTTGGTTCATACCGGGTGTGAAACTCGCGAAGTAAACGTTACACAAAGCTACGCCACAAAGGCCGTGCTTTGATCATCACCACAAGACTTTGCTTTTCAACAGAAGCCTTGATCAATTGCCACTTAGGCATGACACACAGGCAATTCACTCCATGCGTTTGATATCCATCAATATATAACCCCTGAGCTCGTACGTCTCAGAGAAGGGCGTTAAGCAAGAGAATAAATTCTCCGCTGCCAAACAGATATATATTTAATAGAGATCAATCACACGGACTAAAATCCAATGTCAGACACACAGTCCATTTACAAGTCCGTTCTGGGTCTGAACGAAACCGGAGGCACCTAGTACCCCGCATATCCATCGATCTCCAAGTACGTCTGGACGATCACTAACTGTTTCCATCTTCTTGGGTGTACAGCCCAATCAAGATCATCAGTAATTACCCAAACGACGTGAAGACCTCTGGTCTTCGACCACCGTCTTCATCTTCGACTTATCGTCGTATCAGTTATTCAGAATGGGATAAACCCGGTCTTTCCGAATAACTCGCGTATATTTTAAATAAGTGTTACACAAACACAACATACGCCTCATTCCAATTCATCAATCACTAACCATAAATTAATCAAGAGAATAATTCCCCAAATATTAACCCCGAAGGCCGAAACCAACATCAGATCAATATCCAGAAAACCATTCTGCTTAGCTAACCGACAGTTAGTTTCTGATTTCACATTCAAGGGAAAGGTTCCCATTAATTTTATCAAAGATAAATCATTCAAATTTATTCTTTAATCTTCTTTTGAATTTCGATTCAACTAGTCGGGATTAACGAACCTTACCAAAGTAATCATTTGTTTTAATTTCCCAATCCCAACCTATTCATCCCATGAAGTAAAACTGGTTATACTTCATATCTAACACCACAGTGTTATCGGTAAATTCAATTACCATTTCACGTTCAAATCTAATTAAAGATTTAACTATCGCCTGGAGCAAAACTGGTGATACTCCATTTTCGATCATTTCAATCTAATTAAAGATTCATTAAAACTCCACTTAGTTTTAATCTTCGACTGGGTTAAAGAATCAGTGTCACTTAAAACACGGTTCACGATAAACCCAAAATCACATTCATTAATTATCGGGTTAAAGAACGAGTGTTATTTAAAACACTGTTCACGATAAACCCAAAATCACATTCCATTAATTATCGGGTTAAAGAACAAGTGTTATTTAAAACACTGTTCACGATAAACCCAAAAATCAATATCAATTCAATTCCAATTAAATATTATTTAATTGGTACACTTCATTAAATCTAAATAAAAAGATTTAATCATTTCTCAACTGGGTTCAAGAACAGTGTTAGTGAAGACACCATTCACGACAAACCCAAATCACATTCGATATTCAATACAAGACTCTGAATAGAAAATATATCGGCCTATATTCAATATCAAATTCTACGATTAACAAATGTCGTATTGGAAATAACGATATAAATATATATCTTTCAAATTTCCATAACAACACCTGTATAATCACGAATTCCAACATCGAAATATTCCGAAGACAATTTCGATTCAAATCCACTCCAATGCAATCATTGGAAATTTTGGTTATTTTCAAAACACTTTTCGAATTCAATTTATTTATTTAAAAATAAATAGAATTATAATTCTAGTTCAAAACTAGTTCATTTAGATAAAAAATCTATTTTTATCTTTTCAAATATGGAGTTTTTCATCCCGATTCTTTCTAAATCATTTCTTATGATTTTACACAAATTATTACTATTTTTAATAATTTTATCAAGGCCCGTACAGTCGATTTCCACCAATGGCCATCGAACTGCACTTACAGCGACCTTTTTCGAATTTGATTTGGACATAATTCCAAATCCAACCGTTAGATCTCTAATTTCTAATATTCGTTAGAAAGCTCTTTTCGATACGAACCCAACGGTTCCGGTTTTAGGAGAATCCGACGGTCGGATCTCCCGTAATGTCCGTTTGAAATAAATGGTCGAAATTCACGAACTGCCACGGCGCGGCGCGTTCTATTCAGGCCATTATATTATATATAAAATATATATAATATATATATCGTCGATTTCTATTTAAAACGAATTATATAAATAGTTTTAAATTCGTTTCAAAAGCAATTTCAACTTCCTTTTCGATTCAAATCAAAATTGAATTCTTCTTTATAAATTCGTTTGAAAATTCATTTCTATTCAATTCAAATTTCAATTCAATTTGAATTCATTTCAATTCGCTTTCAATTCAATTTGAATTCGTTTTCAATTCATTTCGAAGTCGTTTTCAATTCATTTCATTTCGAAATCGTTTTCAATTCATTTCGAAGTCGTTTTCAATTCATTTCATTTCGAAATCGTTTTCAATTCATTTCATTTCGAAATCGTTTTCAATTCATTTCATTTCGAAATCGTTTTCAATTCATTTCATTTCGAAATCGTTTTCAATTCATTTCATTTCGAAATCGTTTTCAATTCATTTCATTTCGAAATCGTTTTCAATTCATTTCATTTCGAAATCGTTTTCAATTCATTTCATTTCGAAATCGTTTTCAATTCATTTCATTTTGAAATCGTTTTCAATTCATTTCATTTCGAAATCGTTTTCAATTCATTTCATTTCGAAATCGTATAAAATCGATATAAATATGTTCATGTCAAAATGGCGTCAATCTAATCAACACGGCTTCATAAATTTCTATTTTCCAATATTCTATTTCAAATATTTCTTTTTCAAAAATAGTTGTTATTATCAAAATATTTCGTTCAACACATGACCAATCTCAATGGATGAGTACTGTCAACACATGAACTTTTATTTTATATTGAAAAAGATGTAAATTTTATTACTAAAATATTTCGTTCAACACATGACCAATCTCAATGAATGAGTACTGTCAACACATGAACTTTTATTTTAAAATATTCTTTATTTTTCAAATTGGAATGAGGCCCAATCAATTACCATATAAAGTTAATTATATGGATTTTCATACAACACATGTATATAACAGCATGGAAAAATAATCAACCATCAAGCAAAGTGCACTACACTGTATAAGCATCAAATATAGATATCTAACGCTTATAACAGCCTGTCAATCAATCGATCGACATATTTAATCAATCAGGATGAGTGAACTGCATATCTCATCCTAACACCCGTGTAGGGTTTCAAACAATCAAACAAATATTTTATTCGTGCAGTTGGGCGATGTGTAAAATTTATCGACCCAATCAATATCAGTCAAATGGGTGTACATTAACAAATCGTTTTGATTTGTAAATGAATATGTTATTTTATTCATTTCTAATAAAAATGATATTTTTATATTTCTAACATATTTTAGAAAAATTTCGGCGGCATAACGGCGCTATGCTAGAAACGGGATAAGGCCTAGCCTTGTCCCCGGTCTAATAATGGCCACCGCCATACCCATATCAATCAAATCACTTTCGTTATGCAAACCACAACATTTGGAGTAAGAGTCTAACCTAGCCTTACTCCTTCGCCTTATAACGGCGCACGTCTAATCCTAACCAATTTATCGATTCGATTTTTCACACCACAAACCACATTCAAACCAATATCGCAATCAATCACCAAAACAGCCAAACAAACAAGTCCATGGTCTGTGGACGATTGTGTCGGGTGCTACTAAACACCGTCTGCATCCTAGTATATATATATAACTAGAAAATAAATTGAAGAGTGAGAAATTCTCACCAATAGCTATCCAATTATCTTGACTCTTCTTTTGCAGAATTCTTCGTTCTTGCCTTTTTGTTACCTTCGTTGTCCGCTTTCACTACCTATGTAAAAATCGAATTTTTACCTCGCTATTCCATATATAAAAATCATATTTTTAATTCGAAGTTCAATACATAAAAATCATGTTTTTAATTCGAAGTTCAATACATAAAAATCATATTTTTAATTCGAAGTTCAATACATAAAAATCATATTTTTAATTTGAAGTTCAATACATAAAAATCATATTTTTAATTCGAAGTTCAATACATAAAAATCGAATTTTTAGTTCGCTATTCAATATATAAAAATCGAATTTTTAGTTCGCTATTCAATATATAAAAATCATATTTTTCTGTAAATCAACTATATAAAAATATGATCTTCTCACATTTCAAAATACGACCTTTTCGATTTACAAAATCTTATCTTTTCAAAAAATAAAAATCAAAACTTTAAACAAATAAAGACCTCGCCTTTAAACAAATAAAAATCGTATTTTTCCTATGAACAAAATCACAACTTTTATCATGTTAAAAATTCCAACTTTATTTCATTAAAACTGAGAATTACTTCCCCGCTTCGTATACATATATAAATCAAATTGTATGTAAAAATTATTACCTAACAAAAACTAAAATTAAAATGAATAAATAAAATAAGAAAAAAAACGTACTGTCAGTAGAGGGAGGGGGCGGCCTGCGCTCGGATGGTCAACGAGGGGGGTGTCGCGGGTGGCCTCAGCAGGTGGTGGTGGCTATCGGGTCGGGTGGGTGCGGTTTGGTCGATAGGGGGCTGAGGGCTACGGGTTTTTCAGCAGCGGAGGGATGAAGAGGAGGACGGGGCTGAGGGGGTGGTGCGTCGGTGGAGGGAGCGGCTGTCTTGGGTGGTGGGCGGCGCCTCTGCGATGAGGGCGGCGGATCCCTCATCCGCGATTCGGAGTTTCTCTTTTTTTTTTTTCTTTCTTCTGATTCGATTTATGAAAAGGGGGGGGGCCAGAAATTATTTAAGGAGAAGGAGAGAGAAGACTTTAGTTTTTTAATTATTTTAATTATTTTATTTTCTAAAAAGTTGACTTTTACATACGACCTCTAAACGAGGCCCACCGCCTGTCGTCCATAGCGTTTTACCCCTATTCCGAACACAATGGGATATGTATCGCAAGCTGATTCGATCGTTTCGATTAGTTTCCGTTGAATTTACATTTAAATCACTATATTGAATTTTAAACGTACTTTTCAATTTACCGGGGTCACATACTAACTCTAAAAATTCTCGAAAAATATTTTCTAGCTTCGTATTGACGATACAGTCCTAACAAAACTAGTTTCGTCGAATTCTGAGACCGTTGGAAAAATGGCCAATTTCCAGTCGATTAAAATCAACTGAAATGGTCAAAACGCGTTTTCCTTTGCCACGCTCACATATTGATTCGAAAAATTATGAAATTTGAAACCTAGCAATAACTTTACATCACAGACCCAACAAAACTAGTTTCGTCGAAATCCGAGGTCGTTTGGAAAATGTTCATTTTTAAGGGCCTGAATTCCATAGCGACTATTCAGAATTTTCAACTGGACATATCTTTTGATTCCCGCTATGAAATCTTGATTGTTCGGATTCGTTGGAAAGATATTATCAATTAGATCCTACTATTTCTGGTTTCACTGAAATCCGGATTGATTTGCACCCGGTACATTCAATTGAAGTTTGAAATCGAATTATCGAACTTCCGCGCCATTTTCAATTCTATTTATAATTATATATAAATATTTATATTCTAACGACGACGCGTATAATATATACGTTCGAATTATATTCAAAATAAATTTCTCGTCGATATTATTTAAAATAATTCATTTTAAATATTCAAAATTCGCTAAAATTGCCAAAATAAAAATTTTAAACTGGCCCAGATTTTCGGGTTATTACAGATTGACGCCCCATAGGGCGGGGAAATGTATTGTTCAGGCATTTTAATCCACCAAGGTGGACCGACCCTGACGATCCAAGGGTCACTCGAGCTCTGATCCTAAGACACAGGCTAGAGCGTCTCGAAGCAGTAAGGACGATCCGTTGCCTTGGTTCACAGATGGAAATCCAACTTCCAATACGTGATTTTGCGGTTTTAATTGTAGAACTAGTATGGAGACATAGTAGCATGGGATGCTATGTCATCTATGATTGATACATTTATATCTGAAGTTGTTTTATATACTTTACGCTTATAAAAGTAAAAAAATGTTTTGTTTTAAATGTACCAAGCATGTTTGGCTATTATAAGGTAAAACTCTATCCTCTGGCTTGAGTTGCATTGTATGATGGGACCTGATTCTTATAATAGCTTCATTTTTCCAAAAAGCATTGCGCTGTTTGTTATATGCACTGGTATTCTTAGGAGAAAACCCGTTTCTTGTTATACAGCATGGTCCCTTGATTTACTCTATTTTAAAGTAAAGTTTTAAATAACTGTTTTAGCTCTCACACCAGTCACATGACTGACCTAGAGTTTATTGTTTTAACCTAAACTCTGGGTGCCTCTATTTTCCACATGGGCCGCTAGTAGTTTTGGTTTTGTAGATATTATATTCACAGGATCCTAGTTTACAGCTGGAATGATATTCGGAAAGCTCTGTATCCGTTTATCTTTTTAAGTTGTGTTATGTATTATTTTCTGCTGCATTACAACTTGTAAATCTCTGATAATTATCAAATGTATATTATTTGTTCATACTCTGTATATTCTTGTACTCTGATGTAAATTATTGTAATAAGCAATGAAATGTTCTTCTGTTGGTGTTCTGATTTGTCGTGTTCTCAGACAATCCTTTCTTTCTCTTCTCTTCGGAGATCGGGGAAGTTCGGGTCGTTATAGTTTGCATCGGAATAAGCCTTGTTAACTTGAAATTCTAACTATGGACTTGTTACTACATATGCATGCTGTTGGTATAGAAGCGTCACTATTTCGACAAGGCATGATGGAGCAATACCGGTCTATGGATGATAGACCGATGCCGGTCCTTGTACTTAGCAAAATTTTATTCTATCTCTCCTTACTTTATATACGGCCCAACCTCCTCCTTATTTTATTACCTCTGCTATAGAAAACTTATGGTTCCACTCCTTAAACTCATTTTCCATAGATCCATCGAATCTTCACCTGCCTACGACGATCTAGCACTAGCACTGACCACCAGAGTCTCCCAGCCTCGTCACTGACCAGTTGCACTCTCGTTCAGCCCAAATCCAACCACAATCTACTCATATTTTAGCAAAATTCCAAGTTGAATATGATTTTGCTGCTATCTCGCTCGATTTCGACCGTTTTCGGTTACTTTCAAACTAGCTACTATCCCTATGTGTCGATTCCTTACTGTTTTATTGTGTCCCAAATATTATTTTACATTTTGTGACCTAGTGATCTGTTTTTGGATTACTTGAGCCACAGGAACTGGTCTTAATACATATCTGGGATTTTGGAATGACATTTTGTATAATGAGGCAGCGCACATGTGATTTGTAATTGGACTAAACCGAACAGACGAATTGCCTTAAACTTAAATCTCCAATTCTGATTTTCACTTTCGACTAAATTAATGTTCCCGTACGAATGCATTTGCCTTGCAAACATATTAACTTTGTTAATCTGGAATATTATAGTTATCACTACAAGAAAATTTCTCATTGACTGCATTATGCAATAAAATAAACAATGGTTTTAAAGTGATTGCGGTTGATAGTCACTTGACTAGATGAAATCTAATAATGTGACGATGTTAAAGCTTCCGGCTTACAAATAGCCATATTTCAGCTAAAATATTTTCGAGGCCGCATTTTCCTTTTTCCCATTTCTACGCTTCCTGTCAAAAAATAGAACGAACCCAAATGAGCAAACGAAACCCTAAGAAATTCCAGTTTCTAATCTGATTCCCTTTCACCTTTCTTCCACTCTTCCTGATCCTCTATTGTCTCAACCAAAGAAGCCTCTTCTGTAATCATGTTATAAAATTTATTCGTGCTAATTGGATTAAAAAATTTATGTGTAGATATATAAAGACAACACATACACTGCAAGATTTGGAGCTTCGGATGACAGGGACGAGCTTGTTAAGGAAGTAGAAGAGCTACGAAGTACAAATCAAGAAATGGGTGTCACGATTAACAAACTACAAGGAGATTTAGGTTCCATGTAGGAACAAATGAGTTACGTGCAAGAGTTTATATGAGGATTGAGGCAGGAGCAAGAAACGAAGATATGACATCATTTGTGAGTTATTCTTATTTCGTTAGTGAGTTTGATGGTCTATTGTACAAGGTATATTATATGATGACCATGTTTAAGTTATGTAGCTACTTTATTTGATTTTCTGTTGGACATGATTAGTTTTAAATACATTTGTGGCAAGTTTATAGTAATCTGGTCATGGTATTCATTCTACATCAATGTTTTTATTAATATATATTATTATGATTTTGCATATATTTGGTTTTATTATGATATGTAGTAGATGGAGATAAATACAAAAGAAACATATTGAATTTGGTGAACGGCGTAGGGATGGCGCAGGGAGGCATAGGGAATACGGTGTAGGGATGGCGTATGGAAATTGGCGTAGGGAACACGTAGGCATGCTGGTGTAGGGATGGCGTAAGGAATACGGCGTAGGGATGACATAGGGAACGTGACGTATGGAACGCGTAGGCATGGAGGCGTAGGGACGGCGTAGGGAACTTGGTGTAGGGAACGTATAGGCATGCAGGCGTATGGATGACGTAGGGAATATAGCGTAGGGAATGCATAGGAAAATATTTATGATGGGCTATTTTCCAACTTCTTGTTTGGCATAGGGATGGCATAGGGAAATTCGATTCCCTACGTCGTCCCTACGCCAAATTGGCGTAGCGGATTCAGAATTCTTTTGTAGTGAATTAGGTTTAATTGGCTAACTATTGCTTGATTAAAAAGTGTAAATACTTCACGTGAGCATATTTTTATGGAGTTTAAACCATTTATTTCTGGCACAATGACTCATTTGTACATGAAACTAGAATTAATCTCTCAAAACTAGAAGTTGGAAGAACTGTTTTCACTAGAAAAGAAAGAAACCACTGCTATAAATTTGAACAATGTTGGGTAGAGTGCAGTAGAATGGTGGAACATATCATTCAGTCAAACAGGTGGAAGAGGCAGGAAATGATGAAGCACAGGAAGCTTTGGTTATTTTGTTCAACTTAAGTATTGATAGTGAGAATCATGTTGCGATCGTTTTGTCTGGAGTTGTGCCCATATTGAGGAAGATTATTATTGCTGAATGGTCGCAATGGAGTCGAGCACTTAGCTTGTTGAGGAACCTTCGTATACAATATGCTCACTGTGAGTTTTTATTCACCATTATCTTTATTATTAACTCTCTTGTAAACACAATCTCTTGGTCCGACCGTGAAATACCGAAATTTCCCATGAAATTCTAATATTCTTGATTAATAATTCTCTTGGAAGCGCAATCCCTTGGTCTGACCGTGAAATACTGGAATTGTCCATAAAATGCTATTATCAAACTGACCATTAGGGAGATTTTCTTACTGTCACTTAGCCAAAATATTCTTTTGTGAAGTCAAAAAAATACTCCTCTTTTCTCGGAATTATTGTCTCCGATATTTTTAACTGCTCAAATTCTAATGCCTAAATTTTCTCTAAAATATCCATTATATTTCAAATCTATTTCCGATCTACCATTATTATCATATTTCTACTATAATATTCTTTGATATATCTAAATAGAATATTTAGAGAATGCAACAAATTCTTAAATCAATCTTGCTTTAGTAGATTAATTTAAAAATATAACAAATTTTTTAAATTATATAATCAAAAAGTCGGTTTTCCCATTGTTGTGCGGTTATACTAGTTATTTAAAAAATCTCGTCCACCTACTCCTCAAAAATAGCATTTTCTATAGATTAGGCTGCAACTTAGATTTGCGATCCTAAAAAGTAGCATTCCCATTATACCTAGGTTTGAATATTGATCAGACATTATAATTCATTTGAGCATATTAAATTCAAAATATTTGTAGAAACAACATTTCATGTGCGAAGCATGTGCCATGACCATGCGCGGAGCGCGTGACATGACCACGTGTGGATCTCATGCCATAACCGCACGTGGAGTGCATGCCATTACCACGCACAGAGTGCGTACCATTACGCTCGTTGTAGATATATATGATGAATTCGTTCATTTTGTGTCTTTTCTTTTCACCATTAACATTTATTCTTTGTATGGAAGAAGATGGCCCAACTAAATGCAGATGTAAGCAACCAGGAACCTGTCTGTTAAGTATCATAACTGATGATTATTTATTATATTTGTTGAAGGTGATTCTAATTGGAACAAAATTCAATGCCTTCTTTTTTATAAAGAAAAGACATCAAAAATAAACTAAGTTTAAGCAGTAGAAGTTTGTTGACACCATTTTAACGTATGTCACCATGACACCACTAACGGTGTTAATGGTGTGGAGCTGTGATTGCCCTCTGAATTTCTCCTATTAAATCAGAACCACAAACCACTAACACTGTAAGTGGTTTCATGGTGATCCACATTAAATAATGTCAACAAAATCGCACTTAAGTTTACCCAGTCAACATGCACTGACACACGCTATATATGGTCACACACTCTTGAATGCTCAGCACAGAATCCCACACTCAAATGGACAGACTTATGTAGCACACAAAAATGTTATAAGCAATTTATGCAATATGTTTGTAAACAAACAAGCTATTTTTCATTGTCTATTTTTCCTTCTATCAAAACATTCTTCTTTCTAAATATGACGACAGTAGGCTAAGCATTATACATGCGCACACGCATACACTCTCTCTTCCGTAGTGAAAATAACAAGTCCAAGCCTCTGTTATTAATTGTTTTTGAAATCAAGCACATTGTCTATAAGCTTCTCACATGATATTAATGGATGTGAACATGACTGGATTATGAGTAAGTTAAGTTGGCAGTTACCTTCCATAATTTGAAAAGTGGCCCGCTCCCAATTCACACTTGAATAAAAGTACGTTATCATTAGTCTTTGTCTTCCTTAGCTTTGCAACAAATTTTGCTGGCTCAAAATGCATTACATGAAGATCTATTGGAATATATTTATGAGAAAGAGTGGTGTCAGAGTGGGAAAATTATGTGAACAAGGAACAATTACTAATTTGAAGGTGCCTGAAGACATACCATTTGGACTAGCTGTAACAAGAATATGAGGATAATTTTGTGGTTTCACCTATTGTACAAGAATTATATAAATGAAATAACATAAACAAGATGAATAATGCAGGCAAATGTGTTACCCAGCAGTATAACACATCTGATCTGATACCGTTTCAAGATGTAATATTTATAGAGGTTAAAATAAGTGAAGTTACTCAAGTATGAAAGGATTTCTTTTAAATGTATGGAACCTAAGATGAAGTAAGGTTCAAAAGAAATAAGATGGAAACCTGTGACATGCAAGCAAAAAATAAAAGGGAAAATAAATCTTTGCTATATAGGCAACGTTTTCCCATGGATCAAGTTTCCACCAGATTCCCCTATCAAAAACAATTAGAGAATAAATACTATTATATAAGAAGGTTGATTTTGCGTAGTTTTCCATACTATGCATACGCATCTTATCACAAGTGTGCAGATGTCGAGGGCTACCAGTAAATGTAGGACCTATAAAGTATGAATCTAGAGATTTTGGGTTTGATAGCAGTACATCAAAAACTTCTGTTATCAATTTTCAAAAAATAAAAAATAGAAAAGGTTGTCTCGTATCATGCTGATATACATCTGTTACTTGTAAGAAGGTTGATAATAACTAACTAAACATTCCTTTTTTTAATATACACACATTTTTTAGCTGCAGAACATGATAGTGGACTGCCTTCAGATGTGTGTGAACGGAAAGGCTACAGTCACTGTCGTCATGCAACAAGCAAACATAGATCCTAAGCCTGACCAAATAGATTAATGCTAAAGAATCAAGCATGTCGGGAGAGCTGATCCTCCATACCATAAATTCTCTGTCCCTCTGTACCCAATCAATCAGAATCCTTGATTTTCACCTTCTGCAATTAACTCAAAGGAAAAAAGGTTTAATTGGAAAAAACTGGAATTCAGGGGTGCTAATTAGTTGGGTATAAAGGTACAAACAAGTTTCGGTACATGTGATTTTATTTGGCATGTTGGAGGTTTTGTTCTTTAAATAGTCCAGATGTGTTGCAAGCTGCTAATCAAGCGAGTGGGCAGAGTTTGCAGGGTGAGAAGATATGATGCATGACAGTGCCAAACCAAAAAAGGGCAAAGCAGACCTATTAGAAGCTGGTAAAATTTATTACAGGTATATCGAGGATTCTCAATTTTTATATGGACTCTTTATTGTTCAGCATCTTGCCATAACATTTTACATCCATCCTAATAGCCTTTCCATTGTTTATGTTCATTTTAATAGAAAGTGCAACATGAGAAGCTTTTAGTATATGCAAATCAACTTGTTAAGAAGGAACAATTTGAATGTCAACTTGTTAGCAGAGAACATTCTTCATTATGGTATGAACAGAGGTGGACAAAACATTATCCTTTCCCTTAGTACATCTTGGTAATCTATGCAATCTATTAAGAGATGAGGATGAGAGTTATTAGTGAGAAACAATTGTAATTTTGTTGATACAAAAACATGATACTAAGAGCACATATATATAGTGCTATGAGCCCAACGGCTAGTACAAAATATACCAAATATGTATGAGCCTAACAGCTAGTATTAAATATACCAAGTAAGCATGAGCCTAATGGCTAATATTAAATATACCAAGTATGCATGAGCCTAACGGCTAGTAGATAATTACAAAACATACTAAATATAATAAAACATGTTCACATGCTAACGACTCTATTGTAACGGCTCTGTTGTCTTCATTATGCCCCCTCAGTTCGAATTAGGCTTTCCTTTTTCATCCTGGCTTCCGCCTCCACTGATAACGCGAAGTTCCTCTCTCATTCTGAAAAAATTCTTGGTCGAAAGGGCCTTAGTGAGTGCATCTGCTCTCTAATAGTATGCGGGCACATGACATACTGCAAGTCTTCCTGATTGTGTTCTTTCTCTCACAAAGTGGAGATCAATTTGAAGAGGTTTCATCCTTGAATGTTGAACAGGGTTTAGAGATAAAGATACCGTGCTCTTATTATCGCACCAAATGACCGTCTTTCGTCTTGGAGTGAAACCAAGCTCCTTCATCAGTGATTCTATCCACGTGATTTCAGCTGTAGCGCTTGCCAGTGCACGGTACTCCGCCTCTGTGCTAGATTTGGATGTAGTCTGTTGTTTCTTCGTACACCAGGAAATGATGTTGGAACCGAGGTAAACGTAGTATCCTGAGGCAGACTTTTAATCGTTAATATCGTTTGCTCAATCGGCATCGCTAAAACACTGTAAGTTAAGTTCCTATTCTGAATTTAGGCGTATACCGTAATTTCTTGTGTCTTGCAAGTATCGTAACACTCTTTTTAAAGCCATCCAATGTTCTGATAAAGGGTTCTCCATGTATTGACTGAGTTTATTGACGCTGTAGCATATGTCTGGTCGAGTAATAATTGCATATTGTAACGCTCCTATTATGCTTCTATATTGTTTGGCATTGTCAATAGCGTCTCCTTTGTGCTTAAATAGTCTTAGGTTACTAATCATAGGCGTAGGTAATGGGTTTGCCTTGTGTGTATTTTCCCATTGCAGTATTTCAGTGATATAATTTTGTTATGATAATATTAATTCACCGTTATTTTTTCTAATCACTTGTATTCCAAGAAAAAAATTTAGTTTCCCTAAGTCTTTAATGGCGAAATTTTGATCCAGCTTGTGTATGGTTCTGTTTATTTCTTAGTTGTTGTCTCCTGTTATTAGCATGTCGTCAACGTATACTAGAATGAACACAGTTCCATGTATGCCCTTTTATATATAGAGAGAATTGTCCGATTTAACTTTTGAGAAACCCATGTTAGACAAAGTTGAATTTATCTTTTCATACCAAGCTCTCGAAGCTTGTTTAAGCCATATATTGTTTTGTGTAGTTTGCATACTTTATCACCAGTACCATATCCTTCAGGCTGTTGCATGTGTACCTCTTCAGTCAATTCCCCATTCAAAAAAGCATTATTGACGTCCAGTTGCCTCACATTCCATCCTTTGTTTAGAGCAATGGTCAGTATAATTCTGATGGTTGTGGGCTTTATGACTAGGGAAAAAGTTTTGTTGAAATCAAAACCAAATTATTGTGTGTAACCTTTTGCAACCAGTCTGGCCTTGTATTTGTCAATAGATCCATCTTCTTTTCTTTTATTTTGCATGTCCACCTACAACCAATCATATTTTTGTGTTTTGATTGAGTCACTAAGCTCTAAGTGTTATTTCTTATGAGAGCTTTATATTCAGTATCCATTGCCTCCTTCCATTTGTTTGATCTTATGGCCTGAGTGAAATTCAATGGTTCGATCTCACTGGCAGAAATATTATATGCTTTGGGATTGAAAATGCCTCTCTTTAACCTGGTGATCATGTGATGTCCAATTGATTGTGGTGGTGTCTGCTGCCGTGTATCATTGTTGCTGGTAGTGTCAGCATGGTTGTTGTTTTCTATATCTTCACTACTACATGTTTTGATTTGATATATGTATGTTTGTCCTTCTGAGTCATTGTGTGTCTCATTGCTTTGCTAATTTGTTCGGTCCATAGTTTCTTCCTGTGTGTTTAAATTGCCTGTGTGTTGTTGCTATTCATTTCTATCAATTGAAGGTGGTTCAGTAATGAATGGCTCGAACCGTATGTTATTGTTTATGCTTTGTTCCCCATCTTTTTTTCCGATTTTCTTTTCTGCATAAGGAAACTTGTTTTCATCAAATATCACATGTCTAGAAACATATATTTTTCCATTTTTGTCCATGCGCTTATAGCCTTTTTGGTTTTGTGCATACCCAATGAATGTGCATGGGCTTGATCTCATACTTAATTTATGATTGTTATAGTCTATCAAACATGGAAAACATAGTCACCCATAGGCTTTTAGAAAACCATATTCTAGTCTAACACTGTATTTCATTTCATGAGGGCTTTTATTGTTTAAGACTTTGGTTGGCAACTTGTTAATGAGAAATACAGATGTGTAGAAAGCTTCATTCCAATATTTCATGGGTAGTGAGCTTTGTGATAACAAAGTTAGACCAGTTTCTACTATGTGTTGATGTTTTCTTTCGACTAAACCATTTTGTTCGGACATATAAGGGCAAGTTAATCTATATTTAATCCCTCTTTTGAGAAAGTAATCAGTTAGAGGTTTAAACTCAGCTCCCCCATCTGTCTAAACAACCTTAACAGTACTATTCATTTTTTTTCCGACCTGAGTTTTAAATTGCATAACTGTATTGCAAGCTTCTGATTTAGTTTTCAGCATGTATATCCAAGTATATCTAGAATAAGCATCCAAAAAATAAAGATAATACTTGTGTCCCTGATATGAATTTAGAGGCGCAGGTCCCCACAAGTCAGCGGCTATAAGCTCTAATGGCTCATTATGCTGGTTTCAGAATCACTAAAAGGGAACTTGTGGCTCTTGCCGAGTTGGCAGTGTGTGCATGTGTGTTTCATAGGTACATTTTTATAATAAATGTTATTATTACGCAGAACAGTCCTAACAGTTTCCAAATTAGGATGTCCTAATTTTAAATGCCAAAAATTAATCACGTTACATTTACTGCTATTATTGTCATAATCAACGTTATTGTAGCTATTCCTAATATAGTCATTGTCACTACTAGCATATACATTATTGCACCAGAATTCTCCACTTGAGTTTGCAGTCCTCAAGTTGTTGAATTTGTACAGACCATCATATAGGTTACCTTGAAGTAATATTTCATGATTTAGGGAAACTTTAACTAAGCAAAACCTAGAATGAAATTCAAAGTAAACCTTATTGTCATTGGAAAATTTTGATACACTTAACAAATTTTTATTAATCGTGGGTACCCTAAGAAGATTGTTTAATTTGAGTTGTCATTTCCCAAAAATTGTCCCTTGCCTGTGAGTGTGATACTAGCAGTACTACTACCATTACCCATATGCAAATTCCTCATACCTGAGTAATTTCTACTCCCAATGTTTAAATTCTGAAGATTGCTAGTTATGTGGTGAGTCGCTTTTGAGTTAGGGTACCATTCTTTGAATCCATTGTCTTCATTTTTTACTACATCATCATCTGTAGCATTATGTCTTCAGTTTGCGTCATAATTATTTTGAGCTGAATTCCCTGTTGTTGCCATATTTGCTTGTGCTCTTCTTTGTGAAGAGTAATTTTTGGTTTGCTTGTTGTCCACCTATGTCTGAATTAGTTCGCCATGTGACCAAACTTTTGGCATATTTGACATTTCTCACGATAGTTGTTGTTATCTCCTTATATTTGCTTATTTCTGACTATGACATAATTGGCAGAGAACTTATTTTATGCTGTTTTTCTTTGGTAGATTCTGCCTTCATGAGCAAGGATTGCTGATCAAATGAACTGTAAGTCAGGTAAGGTTGTTGTGTGGCTAACACAGTTATTAGATATTCGTATTCTTCATTTAATCCACCAATAATAAATAGGGTTTTCTCACTGTCATTGATCTTATGGCCAATAGCATTTAGTTTGTCACATAGGTTTTTAACTGATGTTATAACTGATGTTCCAAATTAACGGTTCTTGGTTCTAACTGATGTTATAACTGTTTCCCTTAAATGATTTGAACTGGACCAATGGTTTAGGTGGTAAGGTCTGAAGTAAAATAAGCAAGGATATATACAAGGTGTGTATTTATGGATGGAACATGCGTATGCTACTTTAAGAATTACAACTGTCTTACCAAATATATATTAATTATATTACTCTTTACTGTAACAAATAATCATCAATTGTATGTTTGTTTTCTCTGCCTTTAATCGGTAATAACTAATGGCAAAAATTGTTGATTCTTGGCTCAAACCACTTTTCATACTGTAACATATAATCATCAACTGCATGCTCCATATTAATGGTTCTCGGTTCTAACTGATGTTATAATTGTTTCCCTTAAATGATTTCAATTGGGCCGTTGGTTTAGGCAGTAGGGTCTGTTGTAACGAGAGCTAATCCTCTGTACCCAAAATTGTCTGTCCCATGTACCTAACCAATCAGGATTTCTGATTTTTATTATTTTGTAATTAAGTCAAAGAAATAAGGAGGGTTTAATTGTAAAAAGGTGGATTTTAGGGGGTGCTGATTGGTTGGGTATAGAGGGATAGACAACTTTGGGTACAGGTGATTTTATTTGTGCTGTAACAATGCAAAGATAAATACCACGCGTGTATTTTTGTATGGCACATGCACATGCTACTTTAAGAATTACAACTGTCTTATTAAATATATATTAATTAAATCAAATAGTCCATTTATGACATTTTGTCTTTATATCTAAAAGATTGTGTAAATATTTAAGAAAACCATAAAAATTCACCAGTTTTTCCATTAATAATTCTGTTATTACCTTCTATTAATCAATCATTTATGATTGAAGGTAAAAGAGTAGATATGATCAAATCTTTCAACAAAAAAGATTAGAAATTTAGAACTACAAATGCCTTACCAAATATGTATCAATTAAATCAAATATTCATGAATGACGTTTTATGTTATGTCTGAAAGATTGTATAAATATTTAAGAAATTGGCAAACTTTCCAGTTTTCATTAATAATAAATTACATACTTATTATAGCCGTCCGTCACATAGACCTTAAGAGCATGACAATTTTTTTAAATATTAATCTTTCTTTAATGACATTTAAAGTTCAAATAAATTGTTAACATCTAATGAAGAAAATCCTAAATAAAATGAGAAACTATAGGCTATCTAATAATCAAAATTAGACAACATACACTCTTTCTGTGCATGCCGATGGAATAATCATAAGTTAATATTTATGCAAGTATTTTCTAATTAATTTGTCTATTTTCAGGTTGTTTATGTTGTATCTCATTTTCAATAATTGCATATGACAATGTGAAGAAGCTTCTTGTGGGGAACAAATGTGATTTGTCTAACAAAAAGGTAATTTCTTACGAGGTTGGTAAGGTAAATAATAACGGTTCATGCTCGACGTACTTGTTATTATACAGTTGATTTGTGGATAATGTTATCTGAAGAGTGTATCTCCGTTTAATCAAATGGTTATACGATATGGTGAAGTCGTACTCCACATCTCTAGCAGCTAAAACAGTAGATGAAGCCCTCGTTGGCTTAATTCATCTACTTTCTTTCTAAATAAATTCAGTCCAGTAATGGTTTTTATTGATTTATGTTTTAAATGAATTTTAATTAGTAAGTTAACTTCTTCTTTTCCAGTTTAAGGGGTCAACTAAAGAGCTATACATGTAGAGAAGCTAATGGATTATCAAGCATATTATTATCAAAAGAGTTAAGCTCTTAAGTTATCTATCATCGGACATCACTATCTAGTAAGTATTAATTTTTAGTTAATCTCCTTTATTTATTGTCTATAAACGAGTTTGCAAATTCCATTTTAAACTGGCTATCATATTAGACAGTTATATATCTTATTTTATTTGATTCCCTTGGAGAATCTTATTGAAAGCATGATGGAGCTTTACAGTGTGTGCGCGCATTAATTTGTTCAACACTAGCGTGTTAGCTTTGAGATATTTATCTACCTAATTTCAATATATTAGAAGTATAAATGGGTTTTATATTTGATAGTAAAATTAAATATTTTTTAATGTAAAATATATGTTGGTATTAGTCATAAAAGAAAGAAAGGAATACAACAGAAAATACTTTGCTAGACTTATAAAAAAACACATTGGCATATTTCCTTAAAGTTGATCCAGTACATTGGCATTTTTATTGGGTAAAAGAAGGAGCCTTAGTTGTGTAACTATAATCTGGGTCACCAACTGTTAATGCTGCCCAGAACTGTCTTCACATTTTGCAGTGTAGCTAAACCTAGTCAAATGAATTGCCATTGCAACCTGAATCCACATTAATGCATGTCACAATTAGCAAGGAAACCACCATTAGTGACATGCCTAAGTTTTGACATCCCATTATTTGTACCCTGATTTTTTATGCAACTTCAGTTAGAAATTGTTAACCCGTTCAAGCATTCTGTCAAACAATGTATGGGTACTCAAGCAGATAAGAGAAGATATTGGGAACCAACTTCACTTAAACTCATAGCACGCTCACTCATAGCTTTCATGGTGTTAACACATCAAAATATGGTACTGGTATTAGTATCCATGTCGTCTTTTCCCAAGTTGTTATAAGTAAGCCAAGATATTCCAAGTTCATGTTGCAAGGAGGAAAAGCAATCCATGTCGTCCCCAAGTCATATCATCCCTCACCAAGTCGTTCCAAGGGAGCTGAGTCGTCCCGAAGTCATGTCTCACTACATTCATAACATTAGAGCCAAGTCAAGTTGCTCGATCATCTTTTCGATTCCATACCACGGCGCAGAATAGGGTCAACGTCATGCCATTTTATCCATGCCGCTCAACAACATACGGAAAAGATCGCCTCTTGGAGCTTATGCCATTCTCTACTACGTCGTATGCGATATAGTGTCATATCGTACTACGACATGAAGCAAAGGTGTAGCGCAAAGACAAAGTTATGCTGCATACACCCAAGTCATATCCGGGTCAATGCATCTCCATGTCATCACCAGCCAAGTCGTAGTCGACATGCGATATGAGTTATGCCGTTATAAGCTGGAGTCAGGTTGTCACCAGTTGTCTTCTGCCAGGCTGTTTCCAGCTGTATTCTCTACGATATGACTCATGTCGTTCCAGCGACATGACTTCCTACACTACATATTTTCAGCCTTCACCACTCCACATTGACTCCTATAAATAGGTGATGAACTCCACATTAATGGGGACCGAGTTCTAAGATCCCCAAGGGCTGCCCAACTATCTCTTCAACCATTCTAAGTGATTCTAACATCTCCAATCCAAGATCAAACATCAAATCTACCAGAAAATCATGGAAATCCACTCAAGTGTTTGAAGAATCATACATCAACTTCTCTAATTGCTATGCTTAGAGGTTCCTACCAACTTCCTTGGCTATTTTGATTAAATCAAGAGAAGAGTTTGTGAGAATGAAAATTGATGTAATGAGAGAGTGTTCAAACTTTGTAAACTCGCATGTGATAATGAAAATTTCCCTCAAAGTGGATGTAGATCTATTTTAGATCGAACCACTATAAAAATCTTTGTGTATTTACTTACTTTTTGCGATTGTGGTCTCATTCCTAACCATTTGGTGAAGTGCCTCCGTGGCACCTTTGGTGTTTGAACTAATTTCGGTTTAAACATTTGGCGCCCATCGTGGATCCCAATCGCACTTCCATTCTCTAGGTCATTTGCAAAGATAAAGGTTGGAGCTCGTTCCTCCTATAGATTTCCCAAATCTAAAGTCCAAGCTATTCAACAAACTCTCTCCTAACTTCAAGGCCTTGTCCAAATTATGGGTAGACCAAAGGAAATCACTAGTAAAACCGTTAGAGAGACCAATAATCTCACCAACGATGCTACACCGCCCACTAACCAATTTGAAGCTGGAGAAACTTCTAGAGTTGGAGCGACCGTAACAAGGAAAGAGTTGGATGGAGTTGTTGCGGGTCTAACAAGTCAGATAGATATCTCGAACGATGTTATGCTAAAAAGTTAGAATCCATGTTCTCTATACAAGCTGCAACAGCGAAAGTTACCATTAACGTCGCCCATGCTAAACCTACTAATATGAAAAATGCAGGTTCTTCCTCTTCAAGTCCGAATCGGGAAAATTTTGTCCGAGAGGTTGCAGATCCTAATGATCCTCATCATGAAGAGGCAAAACCACATACACGCAACCATTCCGAGAAAGCAACCTCTCGACAAGTGCTTGGCTCCGTCAAGGGGGCACCTCCTCAAGAGGGAGGCACAGGGCCCCGGAATCCAAACCATGACTGTTTGCCTAGGCAAACGTCTGCCAAGGAGGACGGTGTCCGCCCCATGGACCAGTACAACGAAGAGGAACGCATATCGGAAATGGTTCGCAAGATCATAGAGAAAAGCTTAAAAAAAGAGGATGATGAAAAATAGCAGGGATTTGCTCCTACTAAGACCCCACTCACAGAGAGAATCAAGAGGGCTCCATACCCGAACAAGTTCAAACCTCTAGTGGTACAAGCCTATAATGGGACTAGCGATCCCAACGTGTTCTTATTCAAGTATGACCAACATATGGACGGGGAACATGCCATAGATGAGCTTAAGTGCCTATACTTCCCAACTTATCTAAAAGGGGTGGCTTCTCTTTGGTTCATGAAGTTACCACCAAAGTCTATGGATGATTTCGCCACTTTAGCCAAGCTGTTTAGAGAGCAGTTCAGGCTCTAAGCAACTAAGGTCCGGGATGTTATGGAGCTGAACGAGTTAGAGCAAAGGACAAGAGAATCCATCAAGGCTTTTCTCACTTGATTTAACGCTGCTGCAGCCGAGGTTGGAAATCATGAGCCTCACTTGGTACTAATGGCTTTGAAGGGAGCCATATGCAAAAAGACTAAGTTTGGGCAATGGATCAAGAAGAAGAAGCCAAGCACGCCCGAGCAGTTATTTGATAAAGCTGAAGAATGTATGAGTGTCAAAGAAGATCTAGCCTATGCCCTGGATGTTCCTGATAGTAGTGCACAGCCTGAAAAGAAAGATAACAACATGCAGGGTGGCTAAAAGAATCCCAGTGGCCAGAAAAGGGGCAAAGATGGAAATGATAATTGGGCTAATAAGAAATTCCACTTCTTTAAGAATTCAGAGTTGACTCCTTTAAATAACACCGCAAAAAACATCTTCATGGCGACTAAGGATACTGAGGAATATCCAACGTAAAAGTAATTAAATGTCAATGATGCCACAATAAAATCAGCTAGGTTCTATCGGTTTCACAACCAACCGGGCCACAATACGAATGAGTGCAGCTATCTGAAGAACCTGATTGAGGAGTTAATAAGGAAGAACAAACTCCAGCAATATGTGAAGAACCCATAGAATACTCAAGCCAACCAAGGGCAAGAGACATCTGCAGAATAGTCTGGTCTGTGAGAGAGTACTCTAGTTGTTGTTATTCCAAGAACAATCCGCAACACAATTTCAGGTGGATCCCATCCAGCTAGAAGAAGCTAGGGGGACATCGTGAAGTATACTAATGAGATGAAGAACCTTCCGAGAGAAGAAGAACTCATGGTCATGAACAATGCCTTTCTCTTAAAAATGTCAAAGACTTTATGGGATGATGTAATGTTCAAAGATAGAGATTCAAACGGATTGCTAACACCAACAGTTGATCCTATGGTTATTACCATCGGTTTGGGTCCAGCTATAGTCAGGAGAGTCTTGGTAGAGAGCGGGGCATCTGTCATTGTTCCTTTCATTAATGCATTCAACAAGGTGAATCTTTCTATGGACGATGTAAGAGCTTGCCAGAATAAGATATGTAGGTTCACGGGGCAACCCACTCGACCAATTGGCATCATCGACTTACTTGTAGAGCTCGGAGAGGGAGAATAGAAAGTTGCCATGAAGCAAACTTTTGTTATAGTTGATGAACTTTCAGTCTATAATGCTTTCCTCGGAAGACCATCCCTTGCTGCATTCAGGATAGCAATGGCTCCATGGTGCTTGCCAATGAAATTCCCCACATAGAATGGAGCCAGTGTGATTAGAGTGATCAAAAAGCGGCAAGGGAGTGCTACATGGCAGATCTTGCTGTAGCTTGAAAAAAGAAGACGAAGAAAAATGTGGAGGCTCTGCCTTGCATTCGTGACTCCCTCTTATAGTAACTAGGGCGAGGCTCTCACACTAGCGAGCACAGCGGAGCTCAAAAGGAAATGTACCCAAGGAAAGCCAGTGTGGGGGAGAATTGTGTGGCACCAACTGAAGCCACAATCACAATTCCAGTGCATGACAAAGACCCTGACAAAGTATTGAAAATAGGTTCTCAGCTGAGGCTGAAGTTACAAAAAGAATTGGCTATGTTTTTAAAAGAGAATTTGATTGTTTTTGCTCGGAAACATTCTGATATGTATGGAATTTCATCTAATGTAATACTGCACAAATTGAATATTAATCCAAGTATGACTCCAATAAAACAAAAGAAACGAATTCAAGGACCTTAAAGATTAATAGCATCAAAAGAAGAGGTGGATAGGTTGTTTTAAAATAACTTTATATAAGAACCCACATATCCTAATTGGGTTTCTAATCCGGTCCTTGTAAAAAAGTCCATCAGCAAATGGATGGTGTGCATAGACTAGTCTATTCAGATCTCAACAAGGCATGTCCCTAGGATAGCTTCCCATTGCCCAAAATTGATCAACTTATTGATGTAACGGCTGGACACGAACTACTATCTTTTATGGATGCGTACTCCGGATACAATCAGATTTTGATGCACAAGCCGTATAAGGAAAACATGAGTTTCATAGTAGATATGGGCTTGTATTGCTATAAGGTTATTCCATTCGGACTAAAAAACGCAGGAGCAAGATACCGGTGTCTTGTAAAGTCTAAGTTCAAATCACAAATTGGGAATACAATGGAAGTCTTCATGGACGATATGCTGGTAAAATCGAAAAAAGCTGATGATCATCTGGAAAATCTGGCTGAAATGTTTCATATCCTCAGAAAATATAGAATGAAGCTAAATTCGCTTAAATGCTCGTTCAGAGTCTCATCAGGAAAGTTTCTCAGATTCATAGTCAATGCCAAAGGCATTGAAGCAAATCCTTCTCAAGTCACAGCCTTACAAGAGATGTGTGCTCTTACGACGAAGAAAGAGCTTCAAAGCCTAAATGAGAAAGTAGTTGCGCTTAACTGATTTATCTCTAAGGCAACAGATCGGTGCATTCCACTCCTCGATGCTTTGAAGAAAGGAAAGAAAGATTTCCAATGAACTCTTGAATGCCAAACATCCTTCAAAGAATTAATCAAACACATGGAGTCGCCACCGATGCTGTTAAAGCCTAAAGATGGAGAGGAATTGTTCCTATATTTGGCTGTCTCGTTTCATGCATTACGCACTGCACTCATCTGGGAAGATGCCAAGGTTCAATGGACAATTTACTATATCAGTAAAAGGCTTGCTGGGGCAGAACTAAACTATCCCAAGTTAGAAAAACTTGCGTATTGTCTGTTCATTGCCTCAAAAAAGATAAGGCCATATTTCCAAGCCCATCCTATAAAGGTTCTCACTGACCAACCGCTAAGACATGTTCTCTTTCGTCTAGAAACTTCGAGGAGATTATTGATGTGGAACATAGAGCTCAGCCAATATGACATCACTTATCATCCTCGAAGAGATATTAATTAGCAGGCTTTAGCAGATTTTATTGCCGAGTTCATGAATGGGGGGAAGAAACAGAAGAACTAGCAGAGGTGATTATTCATTGATGGATCTAGGAATGATTACTGCTCGGGGGCAGGAATAGTCCTGAAAGCTCCTGATGGCCACTCCTTATGCTACGCCCTAAGGTTAGAATTCCCATCAACTAATAATGAGGCCGAGTATGAAGCATTGATAATAGGATTGAAATTAGCAAAAGAGTTGAATCTGAAAACCTTGCAAATTCTTAGTGACTCACAACTGGTAGTATGTCAGGTCCGTAAAAAATTCCAGACCAAAGTTGGGAACCTTCCCGCTTATCTTACTAAAGCCTTGGAACTTCTCAATGATCTCGACTACTACACAATATCTCATATTCCCGGGGAAGAGAATTCAAAGGCAGATTCTCTCGCTAAATATGCTAGTTCCGCAGATGCGCAGTTGCTGGGTTTGATACCCGTCGAAGTCCTTTCAACTCCCACTATTGAAGAAGCGGATGTTGATTGGATCATGGAGGTAGTTGAAGATCCTGTATCTTGGATGACCCCAATAAAGGAATATAACCTTAATGAAACACTTCCAGAGGAACCAAAAAAGCGATGGAAAATGTTGTGCAAAGCTCCATTGTACCTTATCCAAGATGGAAGGTTATATAGCCGAGGTTTCTCTATGCCACTGCTGCGATGTGTAACCAAAGAAGAGTCCAGAGCAATCTTGGCAGAATTATATGAAGCGGTATGTGGAGGTCACACAGGAAGTCAAATACTAGCCAAGAAAATTCCGCGATATGGCTACTTCTGGTCTGATGTGAACCTGGATGCAATGACCTATGCTAAGAAGTGTGATACATGCCAAAGATTTGCAAAGATTCCAAGAGCACCTCCCGCAGAACTAACTCAAATGGTCAGCTCATGGCCATTTGCTATCTGGGGCATAGATTCAGTCGGAGCATTGCCTACAGCTAAGTCAAGTATGAAGTATGCAATAGTAGCCATTGACTATTTCACTAAATGGGCTAAAGCTGAGCCACTGGCTACTATTACTTCAAAAAATGTAATCAATTTTGTCCTACAGAACATTATCTACAGGTTCAATGTGTCACAGAAAATAATCAATGATAATTGAACTTTGTTTGAAAGCAGTGAATTCTTAGTTTTTTGTGTTAAATACAAGATTAAGAAGAGTTTTCCAGCCATTGCTCATCAACAGGCCAACGGGAAAGTTAAAGCAATCAATAAGATCTTAAAGTCAACCATCAAGAAGCGTCTCGAAAAAGCTAAAGGGCACACTCCATTCTCACTTGCATTTGGATCCGAGGCTATGATCCCGGTAGAGCTGGAAGTTCCCACTCACCGCTTAATCCACTTTAATCAAGAATATAATGAGAAGCTGCAACTCGAAGCACTTGATTTGCTCGAAGAAAAGAGGAAAGAAGCAGAAATTAAAACTAATGCTCATCAGAGAAGGATAGCCAAAAATTTTAATTCTAAGGTCAAATGGAGAACCTTCAAAATCGTGGACCTTGTTCTGAAGAAAAACATGATAGGAAATGGAGTATTCAGACCCAATTGGGAAGGACCATATACGATAAGCCAAAAATTCTTAGACGGCACCTTCGAACTGAAGACAATGGACGACATCCAACTTCCCAAAGCCTGGAATAGCATCCACCTCCGTCATTACTTTTCTTGAAATTTCTTTCACATATCTTGAAAAGTTGCAAACACCATGCATTATAAATACCATACAAACGTTGTCACAAGCTTTGTACATATTGATGAAATAAATTTCTTTACTTGCCTAAACCGTACATTTGCAAATTCTTGTTTACAAGTTGCTAAGATTCGATTTTAATTATA
Organism: Allium sativum; assembly: GCA_030737875.1. Taxonomy (NCBI): domain Eukaryota; kingdom Viridiplantae; phylum Streptophyta; class Magnoliopsida; order Asparagales; family Amaryllidaceae; genus Allium; species Allium sativum. The sequence goes on from CM060910.1 coordinate 397,717,397, forward strand.
GGTTCCCTAAAAGAACGTTGACGCTTCCATAACCTAATAAAGCCTGGTGACCGTTGCAATACATCCCGATTGGGATAGCTCAAGCGCCCATTGCTCAATGCTCAAAACATCATTTGCAACAAATACAAAGATGTTCAGCACATCATTGCAAACAAGGGACACCAGGAACTGAACTATCAAATGATGCAGCGTTCAGACTACAAACAAAGTTGTAAGTTTCACCGTAGGGGCACCTTCTTAATTGCAAGGTCCAGGACCCTACAAATCGTGGTAAAACCTGGTAAATGAACTAGAATCCTCCCCTTGAAACGATGAACCCCAAACCAAAGATCTCCTCGAAGGGAACCCAATCGATCGTTAGTTCCACCAATACATAGCCCAATTACGACAAATCTTGGGCTTCTTAAGGCCTCTTCAGGGGCATCCGATCAGATGTTGGGTCTTCCAAATCCAATTACTAACGGACTTTAAAGACCTCTTCGGGGGCATCTGATCAGATGCTAGGTCTTCCAAATCAAGTTACTAACGGACTTTAAAGACATCTTCGGGAGCATCCGATCAGATGTAGAGTCTTCCAAATTCCGTTACTGACGGACTCAAAACACCTTTTCGAAGGCGTCCAACAAATTCTACAATTGGCTGAATTGTTCAGTCACGACGAATAACGGATTTACAACGACCTCTTCGGAGGCATGAAAACCAAGACCTCCCCAGGGACATATATTCAAATCTAATCTCCGAAGGGCCTGGACTACCACGTTAGCGAGAAACATGGTTGAATAAATTAAAAATATAAGAACTCTCAAGCAGAGGCACAAAAACAAAAATTCCTTTCCATTAAAAGGCATGAGTCTGACTAACTAAACCAGGAATTCTTGGATCATGAGTAAGCAAGGAAGTCCCAAATGTGATGGCAAAAGCATATGACCAAGAAATTCCAAATATAGTCAGTCACACTTAACCTTTAAAGCTTGTGGCGAACTTTGGCATGGGGGCATCACCACCGCAATAAGAAAATTCAATAATGCTCACTTAAAATACCATAAGCTCATTACAACTTTACACTAAACAAAAAGTCTTGGCACCTACAAGGATTACTTCGATCAACAAAGTTTAATCCCTTTCAATACAGTGGTAAACACAAAAAGTGGTTATTAATGGAAAATCCAATTAATAATGACCCGTGGCTACAAAAAAGAAAAATCAATAATTACAAAAAGTACCACGAGGTCATTATAATACCAAGCATTGCAATAACAAATGACTTGTGATATAGAAAACTTGTGTTGAAAGTGTGTAAAGTCAACGTGTATGGAATGGAAGACAAGAAAGTATGACAAAGCTAGAGAAAAAGCTTAAGCACAATAAGCAGAAAACATTTCCCTCACAATAACACAAAGTCAAATCACAAAGTCACAAGTCTAGTACGAAAGTTTCATACCCAGAGTAACATAAAGTAACAAGCGAGAACAGATACCCGCATACCTAACGATCTGAATGAAACATATAAAAGAGGGTAGTCAGGAAGCAAAATAAGCTGGTACTAAGCACTATTTCTTCTTATCACTTGACCTTAGAGTTGGTTTGTATAGAGGAGTAGGAGGAGTCTCTGCCACGTCACTTGGATTTTCCTGAGAAGTCAAAGTAATAACTCATGTCTTCCGAGCAGTACGCTTATTTCTCTTGCATTTTGAAGATGTTTTAGGACTTGGCTATCTTATTTCCCTGATCCTTAGCAGTATCTCTTGGGCTTTCATATGTTTCTATGGCTTCGGGATCATCACTAAGAGTATAATCGACAACCTCCAAGTCAGAAAGCACACTGATTTTAGCATCCTGTGACCTAGGGGCTGTAATGGCAAGTAAAAACGTGTCAATAGATGAAGGAGTGATAACTGAGGCAAGAGGAATTATCGTCAAAGTTGATTCAGTTATAACAACTTCAGTTGTTATGGGTGAGATTAAACTTAGAGCATGGGAGCAATGAGCATAAAAGGAAAGAGGTCCAGGTGAACAAAAATGGAAATCTAAGAGTGATGCAGTCAAATCAGATTCGGTTTTACAAGAATCTAGAAGATTCTCTTGGATATCTCATTGCTCAATTCTCCATTTGTCCATGTTATCATCATTACCTTCATCATCTCCACCATGATCCTCAATAACATTCTCTATAGCAGTACACTCATCTGCAATTGTTTCCTTTTCTTTCGAAGCATTAGGGAGGTTAACCGATGTCTATGAGCTAGAAGCTCCAATGTTGGCAGAATCAACGGAAGGATCAATGTTGGTTTGATTCTAGGCCTGCTTCTTGGAAGCACCAGCCCTATTGCTTGCCAACCGAGCTTTTCCCTCAGCTAAAGATTTCCTGTATTTCTCATCTAAGGGATCATTAATGAGATCGTCTTCGTTGCGATCACCATTATTAATTTCAAGTACTTGCTCCCAAGAAAGAGACAATGTGGTTGGAAAGTTGTCCCCTAAATAATGTAAACTCCCTCGGTTATGACGCTAAAAACATAAAATCTGAATATGTCAGCATTAGCATCGTCCATTGCCTTCTTGAGAGCTTACTTGGTAGCTTTTTTATCCTTCTTAAGAGTCTCAACCTTAGCCGTTAATATAAGATTGGAAGCTTTCAAGGAATTTATAGTTTCACGAAGTTGGGCAGCATCGTCGCGATATTGTTTAGAGAAATCCTTCTCTACAGACAATGCAACTTCAGCATTGTGTCTGGCAGTTTGGGCTTCCTTTTTCTTAGCATCCGCAAGTTCTTCTTTGAGCTTCTTGTTTTCGGCATCTAGCCCCTCCAATTCTGCATTTGTTTTAGTGAGGGATGCAATAGTAACCTCCGGAGAATCCAGAACTTCTTCCCACTTAGCTTTGTCACTTTCCAAAGCAGCAATCCTAGCAAGGTTAGAGTCATTACGCTTTTGGAAATCATCACCGAATTTGTGGCATCTTCTCAACTGCTTCTTAGCATGGTCCTTGACGATACCCATCTTTGCGTCGAGTTGACTTTTTGCAGTGTCAAGTTGGGTATGCATCTGACTTATCACAGTATCTATTTCCTTGGCTTTCTCATCGGCATCAGTTGGATTAACCCTACAGTCAAGGAGTATCCCTTTCAAGTTCCAACCCTTGAATCATCCAGCAAGAGAAGTGTTTGATGGCTCAGGCTCATAACCAGGCTTTGAATAATCGAGTGAATTTCTGCAGAAGGGTCGGGAGGGCCAGTAGGCAGGATCGGTCGGGTTATAATAGGAAGCTTGTCCAATCGAAGGCGCTTATATGAGCCATCCTTCCCTTAATTGTCTTTGCCTCGCTTCTCTTCGTGGCTCCCTCCGTCATGAACATCATCGTATTCATCTCCAAGCTAACCACGTCATCGCCTTTCCTCCTCGTCTTCCTCATTCTTCCTTCGCCTCTACTCATCAGTCAATTCACACTCAGATATTTGCGAAGGCTTATGAGAGGATTGTGGGTGTCGGGAAGGATAAGATTGCTTAGAGTGTTGTGATTTTCGTGGTTGATAGGGTTGTAAGAGGCGCTTTGGGTTGTATGTGGTGCTTTTCTTCCTAATGTCTAACAAATGTGGCCCATGCATTTCCGAACCTGAGAAAATATAAGAAAAGCTTTTAACACTCAAACCGGAAGGTTTTGGGGCAAGTAGTGAAAGCTACAAGGAAATTTAAGAAGTGTGTGCGTATTAGAAATATTTTCTAAAATGCTTCTATTAAAAAATCAGTTATTCTAGTTTGTTCCAAGGAAAATCCTAGAGTTGCAAGCAATTTTCCTGGTTTAGAGATAGGAGCCTCCATTATGCTAGCTCTTATAATTGTGGTTTAAGGATCAAATGATTGGGTAACAGTATCACCTTGGCTAAGATACTTAGCCGAATTAAGGTCACCTAAACCCTCAAATGTACCTATGGAGCCTTCCTCTATGACATTTTGAACAAGAGGGTCCTCATCCATCATATCAGCATTCAGATCAATTTCTATTGCTGTTTCACCTTCCCCAACATGCTCAGTCTCATGTGTAGGATCTGGAATGTTACCCTCTCTCTCGTCTTTCCTGATCTGTTCGGTTTTTGGTATAAGATTCAGGGTGGCACCTTCTTTATCAACTTGTTCAGTTGAAGTCAGAAGACCCTTACCCTCGTGCTGGTTAAATGCTTCACCCTCAATAGGAGCCATTTTGGATGGCGACTTGCTACCGCTAATAGATTCAGAGCACTTTTTCAGTGATGGATCAACAATTTGGCCTTGGGCCTCATTATCGCTGCCAGAAGTACAAACATCTGGTTCCGCAGGCTTAAGTTTGGGAGTTGGAGGTGTTCCTTTGGAATATAATTTCCTAGAAAAATGGAGTAATCCGTACTTGCGAAGATTGTCTTCCGTTATCACGTACTGTCTGAATCTATCTCATATGCCGGCAGAACGAATAGATTCATAAAGAGGCTTATAAGGAGCACCATCTTTGTCTTTAATAGGAGCCAGGAGAACTAAAAAAATAAGAACATAAAGTTCAGTAGTTGAGGTCAATGGAAGGGTTAAAAATGAATTTTCATAAAAAAATTGTTTACTCCCTTCGGTCCAATTTACGTGAAAGGCTTTGGGGTATCGAAAAAAGAAAAATTGATTTAAAAACCCTGAAACGTTGTCTGGCAAGTTATGAATAAGTTTCCGATTCCAGGCTCCTTCAGCATGCGTGATAGAAGGAGTGTCTTTTCTAACTTTAAAAGAGCATAAGTGACGGAGTTTATGGAAAGTAGGCTCGCGTCCTTCTTTGTCCATAGCAAGAATATAAAGCCCTAATAGGAAGATGTAATCATTAGGGTGGAGCTGAAAGGGAGCCAGGGCCAAATGATTCAAAATTCGTTCTAAGAAAGGGTTGAATGGAGGAATAACACTGCTTGTTAGCATGTGTCGATTCATAGCTACATATCCAGCAGGAGTCTGTCCGTGAATACGCCCTCTTTGGGTAATATTGCATCAGTAATAGAAATTCCATATTATCCGCATAACTGTTCAAATTGATCTTGATTTAAGGTCGTGGACTACCATTCTTGTTCCCAAGCACTGCCAGGTCGGAGTTCCGGAAATTGTGGTGCAGAAACTTGTCCAGAAGTTTTGGTAGCAGTGCAGAAGAGGAGATTCCTTCCATGCAAAGGAGATAACTCTTTTTAGAAGTCATTCTACATAAGTATACCTGTTCGTAAACACATCACAAAAAAATTCTTAACTTTTAAACAGAAGCCATGGATTATCCAATTTCTGGAATGCTAAAAATGTTGATTAACAATCTAACTTTAAGATCTCATGTCGACTTAACAATTAGGTCATTCAAAACTTAAGTCCTAGTAGGACTTAAGCCATTCGGGCCTTAAGTCGTAAGAGTTTCAAGTCGTTAAGCGCCTTACGACACAAAGGATTCAAGTCGATGATCACTTAAGTCGCAGCAGGCTCACATCGCCACACACTTAAATCGTTAGAAAACTTAAGTCGTTAAAGACTCAATCGTAAAGGCTTGAGTTACCAAAGACCCAATCTGTCATATGGTTTAAAGTCACTCAACGAATGATGATCAAGTCGTACCATCACTTTAGTGGGACCAAGCCGATGGAAAGTCAAGCCGTTCGAACACCTTTAAAATCTCAAGTCATTCCAATGACTTAAGAACTAAAAACAATCGAGCGACATGGCATCTCCTACGGTTTGAAATATAAAATTTTCTACTACGACTCGGTGACTCATGTCGTTGCAACGACTTGAGATCTTAATATGAGCCATAAGTTCAAACAATGATATGCGACTGGCCTAAAGCTACATTTGCAAGTTAAGACAAGGTGTGCAATAAATATAAAAGTCAAACCACTTAGTTGATTCAAGAATCAAGTGAATCAAGTCTTAAGCCGTTCTTCACTCAAGTCGCTCAAGACTTCCTATGTCGGTTCTATGGCATGTAGTTATAGGTTACATTAGCCGAACCGTACTGACAGCTTAAAAAGCAAAAAGCCAATTCAAACGTGACAAAGGCAAACATATTTTATCATCAACGATCAAAGTTTAAAGCATTATCATGATCATTTCACAATCAAATCCAAATATGCAAGTAAATCAGCAAAATATATTGGATCCCACGTCTCAAGCATTTTGACAAACATATTGTGAGCGTTAAGCCAAAATTAAGTCATAAAAGGACTGTGGTAATCCAAATCCCTTAAGTACAACATTACATACATTATAATCCAGTTCAAGCCCGATTTACATCATTTCAATACCACAACTTTATCATTGCCAATTCAAACTGGCGGTTACCTACAAATTTCAATACCAAAGTTTACACTCTAAAATCCTAGAATCGAAGAAGATAAAGCAAGAATTAAACATGATTCTGGGCGGAAGCTATTTGCGATAGCTTTTGAGTGATTGGCTATGGGAAATACTTCAAATTGGGAGAAGCAGGTGCTGAATTGGTTCAGAATGGCTCGATTGAGTTTGGTGAAGCCTGGATATGATCAAAGCTTGATCAGCAGCATCGAATTGATCAATGGATTGCTCGAGAAAAGAGCGGTGTTTTATTTCAGGGCTTAACCACCATTAATGAATTAAAATCCTTGGATGAAGATGGAATATAAATAGGCAAGTGGATTAAGAGATGATATAAGGGTGCGAAGGGTAATTGGGCCAAATCAAATCGGTTTAAAGCCCAATGCAGCTAGAAGGTCCAGAACGACATAAAGGCCCAGTATGGATTGCAACATGGTAATGGTGAGCGAATGACTTGCGACATGATACGCATGAACGGAATGATTTTTCATAAAAACGGTTAACGACTTAGTAAAGGTGCATGTCAAATAACATCAATGGTATTGTAGTTCGAAACTCGTATCACTTTTTAATAATACAAACTACGAGGGAAAAATGTTAACCCATCAAAATATGGAATTGATATTAGTATCAATGTCTTCTTTTCCCAAGTCGTTACAGATAAGTCAAGCCATTCCAAGTTCATGTTGCAAGGAGGAAAAGTCCATGCCATCCCCAAGTCATACCGTCCCTCACCATGTTGTTCCAAGGGAGCTGAGTCGTCCCCAAGTCATGTCGCACTCCATTCATAACAATAGAGCCAAGTCAAGTTGCCCGGTCATCATGTCGATTCCATACCATTGTGCGGAACAGGGTCAACGTCATGCCATTTTATCCATGCCGCTCAACGACGTACGGAAAAGATTGCCTCTTGGAGCTCACGCCAAAGCCACATGTCGTTCTCTACTACGTCGTATGTGATATGGTGTCATATCGTACTACTGCATGAAGCAAAGGCGTAGCGCAAAGCCAGAGTTATGCCGCGTACACCCAAGTCGCATCCGCGTCAATGCATCTCCATGCTGGCACCAGCCAAGTCGTATCCGACATGCGATATGAGTTATGCTGTTATAAGCTGGAGTCAGGTTGTCGCCAGCTGTCTTCTGGTAGGCTGTTGCCAGCTATATTCTCCATGATATGACTCATGTCGTTCCAGCGACATTACTTCCTGCACTACATATTTTCAGCCTTCACCACTCCACATTGACTTCTATAAATAGGGAATGAACTCCACATTAATTGGGACCGAATTCTAAGATCCCGAAGGGCTGCCCAGCTATCTCTTTAACCATTCTAAATGATTCTAACATCTCTAATCAAAGATCAAACATCAAATCTACCATCAAATTATGGAAATCCACTCAAATGTTTGAAGAATCATAGATCTACTTCTCTAATTGCTTTACTTAGAGGATCCTACCAACTTCCTTGTATATTTTGATTAGATCAAGAGAAGAGTTTGTGAGAATGAAAATTGATGTAATGAGAGAGTGTTCATACTTTGTAAACTTGCATATGATAATGAAAATCTCCATCAAAGTGGATGTAGATCTTTTTTAGATTAAACCAGTACAATTTTTTTTGTGTATTTACTTGCTAATTGCGGTTGTGGTCTCATTCCTAACCATTTGGTGAAGTGCCTCCGTGGCACCTTTGGTGTTGGAACTAATTTTGGTTTTAACACATGGGTTGTTCAATCAAGTATGGGTCGAGCACCCCCGGTCTAGCACCTATGAAGTGACGGGACAAGCAGTGTTACGATAACCGGGTCGAGCAGCAACACCCATAGGGGTCGGTCGAGCATCCCCTGGAAGCTGATGGGTCGAGCGTCGTCAAGATAAGGGGTCGAGCAACACCAGACATGTCTGATCGTACACCTCACTTCTCAGTAAAGCACCATGTGAACGGTCGAGCGGGCCATTTCATTTTCCTGTTCGTTCATTATTCCCGGTCGAGCTCCATTCTATTGGCTGAGAAATACTAATGAAACTGAAGGAACTGCTTCAATATATAAAGCAATGGCAGGATCATAATTATTATTCCAATATTTTGAACAATAGCCTTTCACGTAGTCTGGGGTTAGCATATATAAAAGGGCTTCCTCGCACATCGTTTCAGGGAGTTGCACGTGATATCCACTCGCATACGAGTATGGACCACACGTTCATAGTAAATGAGTCGCGAATTCTCTTCTGTCTGCAACACCAAGGTCGCTCGAACATTGTATATTCCAAGTCGCTCGTTCACATAAAAGGGATCGGTCATGCCAGCTATTGCCAGTTGTGTATAGTTGGCTCCAGCTGTTCGATGGCAATTTCATAAATACATATGCGCTCGACCCCTACCCTGTACACCATAATTACAGCTCCGCCATTACCTCCAAACTTCACCTATAAATACCCTATTTCACCACCATTCAAAGGACCGATCTAAGCTACGACGAGGGGCTGTCATTTCGGTTTTCCACCATTCTCAAGCTCCCCAAGCTCCGTTAATGGCTTCCCAAGCTCACTCTTTCTTCCTCCAACATCAAGTGGATCTCGTCTTCTCTAAACACCATTAATTCTCACTCAAGTTCAATCCAAGTGATCTCCAACCGCCATTACTCCTCTTTAAAGTGTAGGATCTAAATTAACCCTAGAAGGGGAGGGGGTGAATAGGGTTTATCGTAGATTTTCGCAGAGTAATTAAATAATAACATCATAGATAATAATCAGAATAAATGCGGAAAATAAATAACACACACAGATATACCCAGCTTCGGCAAAACCCTGCCTACTGCTGCATTCCCCTAGGTTTCTACTAGGAGTTAAAACAATCTCTACGCTTACAATCCCCTGTAAACTCGCGACACTCGCTCCCAACTGTTCTTAACCCTACACTCAAAACCCTGCACTGGTTTCTATCCCCGAAACCAAATTTTCCCGAATTACAAATCCCGTAATTCATCTCCCTAGTTTTAGAGACAAACTAGAAAATTACAGATTTGATTACAAATTGAAATTGAAAAATGAATAAGAAATAAAAACCCTTATAAAACAAATTTTAAAAAACCCTTAGGAGTTTAAATAAGTTGCGTTATCCCCTTATAAAAACAAAGTTGGTCGGCTCCTTTTCAAAGTTGAATCACCACTTCACTAGCCCGATCTCTTTTCTCTGAAATAAAAATGGTGACGGTTACCCAACTAGGGTTTCCAATTTTTCCCCAAATCTCTGCGCTTGAGTGATGGAGTGCGATTTTTTGATGCTCGACTTCGATGTTGCTTTTAGATGCTTCGATTTGGATCCAAGTTACTTGCTTGTTCTCTGATATGATTTTTGATTTGAAATTTTCTTTGATTGTGCTTGACCTTGGATGATTTACTGCCGATGAGGATTGGGTGCTTATATAGGATTAAAAGTCCTTAAATTTTGCTCTGATTTCATGTTAGACTCCGTCAAGATATATGCAAAAATTTTGGGGCTTTTAACATACACGGCTTTGAATTGAATCCTTAATTTCTGGACCTAATTTGCGAGATAGATTCTGGAAAATTTTGTGTGAGGCTTCTTGATTTTGAATTGGTCTTGATCGATTACCATTAGATATTTCTTCGATATTAAATATAGCTAAAGTTAAATATTTCTAACTTGTGCAAGATTTCCAATACTTTGAATTTGTCCTTATAGGTTGCATGATTTCTGGAAATGTAATTCTGCCCTTAATTTCTAATAGTAGAAAGATTTTGAGTAAAATGATTTAGTGAGAAAGCTCTTTTATTTGACTTTGTCAACATGGTTTTAAAATGGGTATTTTGTTCATGAAAATTCTGTAACTCCACTGACATGCTCCAATGAGAATTTGACTTCAGCTATACCTCACTTGACTTGCTATGATTCTTTTATTAAGCCTGATGAATCCATTACTAATTTTACCATAGATTTGAACAGATACATCTTTGATCATTGATAAGAACATGTGCTACCCTATTTAGTATATTCTATTTTTTCTTGTTCTTTGAACTTCCTTGTCATGAATACTTATTTTAAGAAACAGATACTACTCTTGAGTTTTTGAACAGACCCTATTCTTGTGTTTAGTTGATGTTCCAGTCTTCATACTTCACAGCTGATACTATACTTGGCATTTTATTTTATAAGTGATGCTGATAGGAACACATAATATATTTGATCCTCTTTTAAGCCTGGTACTTGCTTGGACTTGTATTCGCATTTGTACTTCAAAATTTTGGCATGTTTGATGTTGAACTTGAACATTTGCCATGTGTACTTTTGAAACTTGTTATGGCCTGTAGCACACTTGTATTTTGGCTACTTTGAGCTTGCTTTAATTGAAATATTTCATTTGTATGTAAAAAAAACTTTTGTGTCATCTTGTATCCTTGCATATGAACCCATACTTTATGCACAATTCACTTGAAACTGATCATAGCTACTGCATGCTTGTCTTAGTTCATCAGTATTGGACTCCCTTTATATTTCTTTTGAAAATGCACTTTCCTGAAACTTACTTGACATTATCATGCTCCATTTGTAAACTGTTTGCTTATGAACTGTTGTTACATGCATTTGCTTCACTATTTCATGTTGTTGTATATTTGCTGAACTCCCATGACTAGCCAGTGCACCATTCTTTTTTGTATGAACATGCTGCTTCAACTATGTGTTGTTCCTGCGTGTGATTTTTCGTGCACCATACCCTTTGAAACTGCCTTGTCTTGTTGCATGTATTTGATTGACTTGTATCCAATGATGAACCACTCTGTTGCACTATCACTTGCTCATACATATGTTGACTTGAGCTGCTCCCATTAGCTTTGTCTACGGCACCTTGTTTCTTCACTTGTATCATGCACCATACCTTTGCATTCCTGACTTGTACATCTATGTTGCTCTAATTTGAACCTGACTTGGTGCTCGGCTCTTTTGTTTTTGCACCATGCTTGTATGATGATCATGCATACAGTCTTGAGCTTGACCATTGCCATGTATATGTCGAGTTGTTTTTCACTATGGCTTGATTATGAACTGTGCACTGAGTTGAGACGGTCCTTGTGGCTACTTCTCAGTTGCACACTGGATTGGCGAGGCAGTGCATACATGTATATACACGTGTGTATATGCAGCCATCCAGACAAGTTTTTCCGTCCCTGCATATCATACCAAGTCTAGAAAAATGATGAGAAACACACCGTAATTCTGAGGAAAATAAAATTTAAAAATAAAATTTTATTTGTTTGTATTTAATTTTATTTTTGTTGCAGTCCACTGTGTGTGTTTTTCTATTTGTGATAGGAATAAAGACAAGACTAACTGAAGGCTGTGAAGACAGAAGATTGAGGATGAAAACAAGAACAGTGTTAGTGTGTGTCTGTATTTGAAATGTCAACTGAGTGATAGTGTCAGCATATAAAAGTGATTGTATAAGTGAGTGATTGTGTATATATGTATATGAGACGTACAGAGTGATAAAATTGTACTGATATTTGTAATAAACAAATTTGATTGAAATAAAATATTATTTTATTGTTGTTAAACAAACTTGTCTATCGTATTCAGTTTAATTACAAGTACAGTCTCATGTGAATTGAATAAATAGTGGAGTTATAAATAGTTGTACTGTTTGAATGTTTGAAATATAATATTTAAATAAAATACTGTATGAATATATGAATGTCTGTACAGTTATATTCTATTTAAATATAAATATTATATTCATGTCTGTGATGTATATATAGAACAGTACAGTAACAAACACATTTAAAATAATATTTATTTGGTTGTTATCATCAAACAAAAAACATATAATTGTGTATACGACATTATTATATACAACATAAAGCCCGGATCTAACATTATTTTCATGATGGAATCAAGGAAGATCGTCTAAATGCCTAAGCGATTGAAGATCTACAAGATAAATATCAAAATTCATGAGATCTAATCCATTCCTTCCCAAATTCAAGTGAGATCTAAAGTTAAAAGAGAGTAGAAAGTAGAAGATCATTTTTAGAAAGATAATGAGTGATATAAATGAAATGTTTGCAACAATGAACTTTGTGAATTTCTCCATGGTAATGAAATCGCCTCCAAAGTGGACGTAGATCTATTTTAGATCGAACCACTATAAAAATTCTTATGTTTTTACTTACTTTTTGCGATTGTGGCTTCATTTTCTACTACTTACCATTTGGTGAAGTACGGTTTACATACCTTTGGTGTTTGGACCAATTTTTGGTTTAAAGATTTGGCGCCCACCGTGGGGCTGCGATCGCACTTCTCTCAATCTTAAAAGCCTTGTATTGAAGTTTTAAGCCCACTTCTACCATAGATTCTACAAGTCTAAGATCTAGCCCGATCGACGAGTTCTCTTCAGAATTCAAAGCCTTGTCCAAAATAATGGCAAAATCTAAGGAAACCGCAAGTAAAGCCGTCGGAGAAAATGACAATGTTGCTAACAATGAAACTACTCCACTTAACAACTACTTTGAAGTTGGAGAAAACTCAATAACCGGAGCCGGAGTGAACAGAGCCGAACTAGATGCCGTCATCGTCAATTTAAATCAATACATGGAAACTTAAAATAAAGCTTTGATGGATACTAATGATGCTTTAATGGAGAAGATGAATGCTCTTCTAAATGCTCAAGTAAACCCCGCTCCTCCTCCAAGAATCCATGTCAATCTTGAAGAGAATACAAATTCATTAGCCTCCGATCACCATCATAATGATAACATGGAAGGATTTGATGAAAAAGGTGATGCTAATGACGAAGACTCAAAACTAAAAACTGAAAACTTAAAACCATTCTGATCGAAATACCCAATGAGTTGCAAGTCACATCACGGGGGCACCTCCGCGCAGTGGAGGCAAAATACCTAGATCCTCTAATCGCAATCACTCGCCAAAATGAGCATCCGGAAAAGAGATCGAAGTCCGCTCTCCGGAATGACACAAATCGAAGGAATATATCGCAGATATGGTAAAGCAAATTATGAAAGATAGCATGGCTTGCAACGACAGTGAAAGAGAATGGGACTTCTCCCCCAACAAAAATCCATTCACAAATAGGATTCGCAAAGCTGAGTTCCCTAAAAAGTTCGCTCATCCTCCTCTGCCTCCGCACAACGTGACTACTGATCTGAATCACTTCCTGTATAGATATAAATTGTACATGAATGCGGCCAAAGCAATGGACAAGATCAAATGTTTGTTCTTCCCTCTCTATCTAGAAGGTGTCGCATTGTTATGGTTCACAAGGCTGCCGGCCAAATCCGTCAACCGATTCAATGATTTAATTCTAAAGTTCAAGGAGCAATTCAGGCTGCAAGCTACGAAGGATAAGGATGTTATTTCTATGACATAAATGAAGCAGAATCCGTAAGAATTTGTTAAAACCTTCCCCAAGAGATTCCACACTGCTTTGTTCGAAGTGGGAAATCCTCAGCCCCGCATGATCCTATTGTCTTTAATTGGCGACATAGGTGAGAAAAGTGACTTTGGTAGATGGATCAAAATGAAAGGGCCAAACATGCTTGAAAAATTCTACAAAAACATAGGAGTATATGAGAGTGGACAATAATCCTATGCCTCTTCAGATTAGTGATGCTAACCCACTTCTTGAAGCTCCCAAAAATGCTTCTACTCAATACAATTAGAAAAATCCAAGAGGTCAGAAAAGAGGAAATGACGGGAAAGATAATTGAGATGGCAAGAAAAATCGCTTCTTTACTCCCAATGAATTCACCCCTCTAAATAATATTCTGGAAAACATCTACCTCGCTACCAAAGATGCAGAACACTATCCAGAACCATCATCGCTGAATATTTCTAAGTAAGCAACGATTCTGGAAAATTCTACCGCTTTTATAATCAACCCGGGCATGACACTAATGAATGCCGACACTTAAATAACCTCATCGAGGAGCTGATCAGGAAAACTAGGCTACAACAGTATGTAAAAGATCCACAAGCTTCAAATTCTGCTCCAGTGCCTCAAGGGAAGCTTCAGGTAATGAAACTCTAGCACGAGTTAATACAAGGCCGATCATTAACTGACTAACGTTGATTGGCACTTCAATTTAAACGGCTCAGAATAAGCGATCATTATCTCCATTACTTTATTCCATGCTTTACTACATATTTTACTTCATGCTTTACTTCATGTTGTATTTGAATTTCATGTAACAATCTGTAATATTTTACAAACACTATACTGAACAATTAGCTCTGTGATTAAGAGAATATCTACCTGAATAAATTCCTTGCTTGCAAAATTGTATGTCAAATCAAAAATCGCTTAAAAGATGATTTCATATTACAGGCCATCTGTCGAGCGCGTGTTCCTATAAAATCCAATGAAACACAGCGACACCAACAACGCTAGTTCAAGTGCCAAATGCTGTAAATATCAATGTGTACAAATGCGAAAATAGAAAAGCTAATGGGAAGAGTCGCAAAGATTCAAACAGCAAACAAGCGCCATGACAAGCAAACAAGAGGGTTGCAAATTTTTTCGAAAGGGCACTCTCCCGAATTAGAGGTCCAAAGCCCCAGTTCCTAAACTGAGATATCCTGCCAAATCAAGCATTCGAAAAAGGAACTGGCGCCATCCCAACAAAACGATGTAATTAAGAAAAAACCCTCCATAATAAAGCAAACACTTCTCGAGTGAAGTAAAAAGACCTCCCCAAGCGGGGGCACTAAATCCAGAGACCTCCCCGAGCAGGGGCACTAAATCCAAAGATCTCCCCGAGCGGGGACACTAAATCCAAAGACCTCCCCGAGCGAGGACACTAAATCCAAAGACCTCCCCGAGTGGGGGCATTAAATCCCAAGACCTCCCCGAGCGGGGGCACTAAGTCCCAAAGTCCTCCCTAGTTGGGGCATAATATATAAGTCCTCCTCTAGTGGGGGCACAAAGATATGAATACTTCTCCAAGTAGAAGTACCAAACCAGCTAGTAAGGTCAGAATTCCTATTGTATTGACAAAGTTCAGAGGTTCTACTGATGATTGGAAAGTTTAAATAATTTTAGCTAACAAAGTAGAAGCTTCTAATGCGTCAACTAAAATCAAGGAAATTAGACAAGATGATCACATTGAGTTCTTGTGACTCGTGCTGACCCACAATACTGAGGCAACCACATAAGAGTTGAATAATGCTTGGAAAATAAAATGGGTCCATCACGACATTGCAACAAGTCCGAGAACCAATATACTCTCATCAAAAAAGTCAATACATTTGGCTTGACCATGCCTTCCAAATGGAGCATTTGAAAAGTTCGACAAAGTTGATGTGCTCGATATATCGACAAAACTCACTACACCAATAAGTATCAACTTGGGAAACCCAATTAGAATCCTGTAACACAAAGGCTTCCTCATCTGCAAAGCTCCAACCATAATATCTCACAAAAAATCCTATGATATCTTGCTTCAAATCTAAGGATAAGCAGAGCTTTAAAAGGCAACTGTGATAATACGGCATAGTTCGAATCTAATAGAGTAGTAATGCTTCTCAAGGAGTTGAAGCTAATATCTGTCAATAGTTTCAATGTGAAATATAAAATGGAGATTGAGCAGTAATCATGCACTGGGGAAAGCCTTCGTCAAATAGAGATTCAAAATTTAATACATCCCAGTATAATTCATGGTGACAAAACGAATTCAAATTTGAATTTCTAATTCTAACTAAGCTACCGCAACAAGTCTAAAGATGAACAGTCAGCAACCTGTGACAATTCTGCGTCAAAGTTAAGAATGCCAAAATAAGTTCATGCTTAATTAAAAAACATATTAAGTTAAGCATAAAATGGCCTCTTCCCGACAATTTATCAAGGGAGTAGGGAATAACCAAAGACTGATCCGTTTACAGTCCAAAAGCTGCTGTCGCTCTAGCCTAAGAAACTCAAATCAAAGCTCCGATTTGGAAAGGTACACGTTTCATAAAATATGAACCGTCGTACAAGATTATACAAGTCAATAAAAGAGTGAGGATTGAAATCTGTATTTGGTATACATATCGATTAATAGAACTCCAGTGTTATTGTGAATTGTGATTACAGTGTCCTATTTATATTGACAATGTTTGACGAATTATAAACAGTTAAAAAAATTGTTCTGTATAGGCTTGTTATTCAATCCCAGTCACAAAACTCACTATCACTCATTTTTTAATGATTAACTAATCTGGTATTGAGGTGGATGATCAATAACGAAGTATAAGTCCAATATCGTGTAAGTGCTTGTTTTATTACAGAACAAGTAACATGAGGCATATAAATTCAACTAACAAATTCTGCGCTTGGATCATTTGGAATCAACGAGTCAAAGGATTAAAGCATGATTCACTATAGCAAAACAAAAAGCTACGACTGAATCCCAACGCAAGTTGTGTTAACAAAGTTCAATTCGAAGCCCCCATTTCTCGCAAGCAAAATATACGAGCTCGAGAGGCAAATGTTAACCCATTCAAGCATTCTGTCAAACACTGTATGGGTACTCAACCAGATTAAAGAAGTTACTAGGAACCAACATCACCTAAGCTTATAACTCACTCACTCACAGCTTTCATGGGTCGATCACTCATGTATGGCTCGAGCACCCCCGGTCGAGCAGTCCATTTGCATGGCTAGTCAGTCAAGCACCTTCGTAGTGACGGGACAAGCAGTGCCACGACAAATGGGTCGAGTAGCAACACCCAAAGGGGTTGGTCGAGCATCACCTGGAAGCTGATGGGTCGAGCATTGTCATGGTAAGGTGTCAAGAAACACCATGCAGGTCTGATCGTATCCTCACTTATCGGTCAAGCACCATGTGAACGGTCGAGCGGACCTTGGTCGAGTGGGCCATTCCACTTTCCTGGTCGTTCATTATTCCCGGTCGAGATCCATTCTGTTGGCTGACCAATACTAATGAAACTTGAAGGAACTGCTTTAATATATAACGCAATGGTAGGATTGTAATTATTATTCCCATTTTGAATTGTAGCCTTTCACATAGTCTTGGGTCAGCATATATAAAAGGGCTCACTTGCACACCATTTCAGGGAGTTGCACGTGACATCCACTCACACATAAGTATGGATCACGCGTTCATGGTAAATGAGTCACGCATTCTCTTCTGTCTGCAACAACTGGGTTTCTCGTGCATTGTATATTCCAGTTCGCTAGTTCACATATAAGGGACCGGTCATGCCAGCTATTACCAGTTGTGTATAGTTGGCTCTAGCTGTCCGATGGCAATTACGTAAATACGTATGCGCTCGACCCCTACCCTTTACACCATAATTACAGCTCCGTCATTACCTCCAAACTTCACATATAAATACCCCATTTCACCACTGTAACACCCCATAATTCTGTTAATATTAATATTCACAAATTAAAGAATAACTAATCTCAGACGTGAGAATTGTGGGAAACAGGTTGCGCCATTGTGTTCATCTCGGAATTCTGGTTGAAATAGAGTCCGAGTTTGCATGAATTGGACTTCGTATGAAGAATTTATGGCCGTCGGAAGTTTTAGAAAATTCAAAACAGATTTCAAAAAATTTAAAATTCAAAATTCGAAGTCAAACAGACTAGGCGGGAAAATTCCCGCCCAGCACCCCAGGTCGACTGGGGAGTCGACTGGGCAGTTGACACCCCCACCCCAGGTCGACTGGGGAGTCGACTGGGGAGTCGACCTGGTCCAGTCGGCTAGGGTTTGACTGAGCCCAATCTTGAGCTGCTGATGTGTCTTTAGGGCTGAGTTGGCAAATTAAATGGTTCAGTTTAGTTCTGAATTGATCTGACGGTCTAAATAAATCCTAAACTCTATAAATACCTAGGTAGTCTCTCATTCTAATTCACATGAAAAATAGAATAGTCACCGTCATACCGCCGCCATGGAATTCAGTGTAACCGCCGCCAACTAAGAAGGAAGAAAGCTAATCAAAACCCTAATTCTACTCAACTCTAAAGCAAATCGAGACTCTCTTTCTTCTCTAAATTGTGAGTATGATGATCTTAACAAGATTATTATTAGACTAATTAGATTAAGTTATGAATGGATTATAAGTGAATGATGTGGATTGTCATATATGTTGTTGTAAACCTTATGCTATCATGTATGTTATAAATCCTATGCTATGTGATGATGATATCCTATATGTTGTAAATCATGCTATGATGATATTGTATAGGTTGTAGTTGTCTATGCTAAATTATGATGAATCATACATGTTATAAAGTCATGATGTTATTGTTTATGCTAGTTGGTTCATGTTAATAAAGTCATAATGTTGATATTATTTGGGCTATGTTGATGACAAACCATTTATGCAAGTTTAGATTGATTAGTAAAGATTATGAACATATGCCATGACATCTATTTAGATCTAGAATTATGACATCTAGAATTATCCTATGACATATGTGAATTCTATGTATTAGATGCTAGTTCACACCATCATTATGTTGCATAAAACCCCATATGCACGTTTATACACGAATTTGGGTTATGATCATATCACGTAAATTGTGACATTTAACAAGTGGACACCTTTAGATCCTTAACATGTGTAGTCTTATGCAAGTTTCACCCCTATTATGATTAGATTCATTTTAATTGCCTATATGTTGTGATAATTTATCTTTGTGCTATGAGTTAGACTATTCGAGTCTAACGTATATTCTGCGTTGAATAAGCGAACGTATAACGTGGGGTAGGAGTAATATTAAGGATTTAATATTAAGAAGTTGGGGTGCAATTGATATGATTTTGCATGCCATGAATGGATGGCCATAATTGAGTCAATTATCGACATCATTAAAATTGGAGTTAATTAATAATTTGAATAGGGAATTATTAAAACTGGGGTAAAAGATTATAAGTGATAATCAATGCTTAGGACACGAGGTTGGACTCGTTTGTGACGTAAACCTGCCCGGACCCGCCCGGCAAATCCAGTGGTCACAAATGTCAGCCCAATATGAGAGGTCCTAGGCCTAAATTAAAGCATAACAGTTGTAAAGACACGAGGTTAGGCTCCTTTAATGGCTATTTGTGTAATGGGGTTATGTATTTCGTTTTATCAAGATGGATATTGTACTTGACTCTGATTTATGGTTTTATGATGTAACAAACATGTTTAATTTCCGCTGCAATAAAATGAAGTTTTAGATTTCCAAGTACTACTTATTATCTGTCTTGTTGTAATTTTTCTGTTCTATATTCACTTAAAACCTCCATGGAAGTTAATGCATTCCTTTTGTGAGTGACATTAATGGACGTGGGGTGTTACACGTGGTATCAGAGCTTAAGGTTACCAGAACAGATAAAATTTTTAGAAAAACTATTTTTTTAAAGTATTTTTGGAAGAAGTGTTTTCAAAAACATGTTTTGATGAGTAATTTAAAGAGTAAAGCTTTTATGAAAAACATGATCCCCAATAGCCATATCTTTATCTTTCGAATTCTCCATTTTGAATCTTTCCTTTTTCGTTTCAGCATGGCTAAAGATCTTAACCTTCCGGACGGTGTAACGATACCAGGATGGTATAGGAGGTTATTAGAGGCTAGGACCGCTACAGGTCCAGCCAATGTTCCTCCACCATCGGTTGCACCCGCTCCTCCTCCTCCTCCTCCTCGCGCTGATACTTTTGCAAAGACGTGCAAGGAATTTAAGGCTATGGGTGGAAAACCTTTTCAAGGGTCAGAAACGTTTGTGGAAGCTAGAGATTGACTTAAGGAGGTGGAAGAATTGCTAGAAATCTTTGAAGTAGAAGAAGGGAGGAAGGTCAAATTAGCAGCTTGGTTAATGAAGGGAGAGGCCTCGTTTTGGTGGGAGGTCACTAATGGGGAGCGTCCTGTTGATTCTTGGGCGGATTTCAGACGTAGGTTTGAGGCGAAGTTTCTCTCAAGGGGAGAAGAGAATCTATATATGGAAAGGTTCTTGACATTAAAGCAAGGAAGTTCGTCAGTGAAAGAATATGTCAACAAATTTAATCAGTTAGCAAGGTTTGGCTTGGACTTACTGAACACGTCGGAGAAGAAGGCTCTGAGGTTCGTTAATGGATTGAATGAACCAGTTGCAAGGGTTGGCTATGACCCACATCCCTATGGGGGCCACCTTTGAGAAGCTAGTAGACATGGCACTCATGCACGAGGAGAAAGGCGCTAAAGCTGATACGACACCCGAGAAGAATGGGGATCAGAAGAAACCACAACAGCAAAACAAGAAGGGTGGTAAAGACAATAATGGCAAGGGAAAGAAGAAATGCTTTAACTGTGGGACCCCAGGCCATCTCAGCAAGGATTGCCGAAAGAAAAAGAAGACTGGCTGTTTTCACTGTGGCGATGCGGGACATCTAGTGAAGGACTGCCCAAAGAAGGGGCAGAGGGCAGGGTCTACCTCGGGAGGACAGGTGCAGGCTCTTATGGCACCAGGGCAGGTAAGGGGACAAGTTCAGGCTCTCGCGGTCCCACCGCTGCAAGAACGAGGTAGAACCATTTCTGTTGAAAGCTTAGTTTTTCTGTTTGATCATCCTGTCCGTACTTTATTCGATTCGGGCGCATCGCATTCGTTTATCTCTACATCATTAGTTGAATCACTGCACTTAAACACCATTTTAGTAGAGGATCCCTTAGTTGTTTCGAATCCAATTGGGGGCTCAGCTTATTTGTCCATGATGTGTTTGGATTTGAAAATTTCTATACTTAGCGTTGAATTTAGATGTGATGCTTATGTTTTGGGCTTCACGGGCTATGGGCTAATTTTAGGAATGGATTGGTTATCCATAAATGGGGTCGTTCTTGATTGTGAAAGGAGAGTAGTTAGGCTCATGACTCGCCTTGGCAATGCTCTCGAAATCTTTTGTAATCCCATAGATTCCGTTATGCTAAGTTATTTAGAATCGCTTGACGCGTCGGTAAAAAATCTACGATCTGTTAGAGTAGTTCGAGAATATTCGGATGTGTTTGAGGAGGTGAAGGGCTTGCCTCCGAAGCGGGAGATAGATTTTAGAATATATCTTGTGGATAATGCAAAACCAGTATCTTTACCAGTACGCCACATGGCTCCTCGTGAAAGGAGGGAACTCAATAAGCAAGTGAAGGATTTGCTTGAGAAGGGGTTCATAAGACGAAGTATATCGGAGTGGGGTGCTCCAGTAGTATTTGCCATGAAGGCGGATGGGTCCCTTAGACTTTGTGTGGACTATAGAGAACTTAATAAACTTACTAAGAAAAATAGACACTCACTGCCGAGGATTGACGATCTCTTCGATCGGTTAGTTGGCGCCTCAGTGTTTTCACAGTTGGACTTAGCCACTGGTTTCCATTAGTTGAGAGTGGCTGAGGATAGCATTGACAAGACTGCCTTTAGGACTCCGGATGGTTTCTATGAATGGCTAGTAATGCCCTTCGGTTTGACAAACGCCCCCGCATACTTTGTTGATTTGATGAGTAGGGTGTTTAGGGAGTACCTTAACAAATTCGTGGTAGTCTTTGTAGATGACATCTTGATCTTTTCTAAGGATGAAGAAGAGCATGCCCTACATCTTAGGGAAGTGTTGGAGACCCTACAAGCGCATAACCTTAAAGCTAAATTTTCTAAGTGTCACTTCTGGAGGAAGGAAGTACGATTCTTAGGGCACGTGGTTTCCAAAGAAGGAATAGTTGTGTATCCCGCGAAGGTGGTGGCCATCCAAGATTGGAAGGTCCCTAAAAATGCTACCGAAGTAAGAAGTTTCTTGGGGTTGGCTGGCTACTATAGGAAGTTTATCAAAGACTTTGCAAAGATATCAGCTCCATTGACACACCTGACGAAGAAGAACCTAGTCTTCGCGTGGGACGTAGATTGTGATGATGCGTTCCAACGTTTGAAGAGAGCTTTGACCTCAGCCCCAGTCTTAGTGCTGCCAGACGGGAGTAAGCCATTTATTGTTTATACTGACGCTTGTGGGACAAGACTAGGCGCAGTCTTAATGCAAGAGGGTAGGGTAATAGCCTATGGTGGAAGGCAGTTGAGAGCGCATGAGAAGAATTACCCCACGCATGACCTAGAGTTGGCCGCTACTGTTTTCGCGCTTAAGTCTTGGCGTCATTATCTTCTTGGCGAGAAATTCGAATTATTCACTAACCGCAAATCTTTAAAATACTTATTCTCTCAGAAGGACTTGAACTTAAGGCAACAAATGTGGATGGAATTCTTAGCATCCTACGACTTCGAGATAGCATATACCCCTGGCAAGGGTAACGTAGTGGCAGATGCCTTAAGTAGAAAAAGATTATCCTTAAGTCCTTTGTTTGTTGAGCGGCGAAGCTTAGAATTCATTTCGATGTTTGACTTTAGACTTTTCGTTGACTTTGTACCCGGTTTACTAGCATCCTTGGAGGTCAGACCTACGCTTTTGGGACGGATTGGCAAGGCACAGCGAGACGACCCACAGTTGGTTGAGTTAATAGAAAAGCTCAAAAGAGGGGAGTCATCAAGCCGTCTCCATAGGTATACCCTAGATGATAAGGGTTGGTTACGTAGGGACGGTAGACTTTGTGTACCAAAAGACGATGACCTAAGGAAGACCATTCTTGATGATGCACATCGTTCGAAGATGACCATTCATCCCGGCGGGGACAAGATGTACAAAGACATGAAGCGAGTTTTCTTTTGGGCCGGTATGAAGAGGGACGTAGCCGAGAATGTCGCTAGATGCTTGGTGTGCCAACAAGTAAAAGCGGAGCAAAAGAAACCTGGTGGGTTGCTTCACCCATTGGAGGTTCCACTATGGAAATGGGAAAGTGTCTCGATGGACTTTGTGGATGGATTACCAAGATCAAGGAAGGGTTATACGGGGATTTGGGTTATAGTAGATAGACTTACTAAGAGCGCCCATTTCATTCCCGTGAAGAGTAAGAGGATTGCTCCATGGTTAGTTCTGTATACATCCGAGAGATAGTTCGTTTGCACGGTGTTCCTTCTAGCATAGTGAGCGACCGCGATCCTATTTTCACTAGCAAATTTTGGAGAAGCTTGCAAGAGGCGGTAGGGACTCAGTTATGTTTGAGCACCGCATATCATCCTCAGACGGACGGCTAGAACGAGAGGGTGAATCGCATTCTAGAGGATCTTTTGAGGCTATGTATCCTAGATTTTGGGGGTGCATGGGAAGAGCATCTTCCATTGGTGGAGTTCGCATATAATAACAGCTTTCAATCCAGCATTGGCATGGCACCTTTCGAAGCTCTTTATGGACGACCTTTTCGTTCACCTACATGTTGGTGGGAATCTACAGATAAGACCTTACTTGGGCCCGATATGATTAGGGAGACTTCGTAAAAGATCGACTTGATTCGAAGGAGGATGAAAGCAGCGCAAGATAGGCAGAAATCTTATGCGGATAAGAGGAGGACAGATCTGGAGTTTGATGTTGGGGACATGGTCTTTATCAAAGTGTCTCCATTACAGAACGTTGTTCGCTTTGGGTCCGTTGGGAAGTTAGCACCAAGGTTCGAAGGACCGTTTCCTATTAAGGAAAGGGTTGGGCAGATGGCATATAGAGTGGAGTTGCTTGAGAGACTTAGTGGTGTACACGACGTATTCCATGTATCACATTTGAGGAAGCGCTTGCACGAGACCGCGGAAGCGGTAGAGCCGAGCTTGCTTAGAGAGGTGGAAATAGAGCGTGATGCGACGATTCGACGAGCTCCTACGCGCATTCTTGGGTCAGAGATCAAGAAACTGAGAAATCGAGGGGTCAGACTAGTCAAAGTACAGTGGGGAGATGATGAGAGCAACACTACTTGGGAGACGGAAGAGAAGATGCGTTCGTTGTACCCTTTTCTTTTTGAGGGTATGTCCTTTAATTTCTCCTTTATCGCTTATCTTGTACTTATCTTACCTTTAGAGTATCCTCTCGCTAGTATCCTTGACCTTTAGTTAGGATAATCCTATGGTTGAAACATGTGTTTGAGACATGTTATGTATGATGGATGCAAAGTGGATGCAAGTGTTTGCTAGTGGTTGCTCGTGGACGCATATACACACACTATTAGGCACTAGATCGGCTCAGTCACTTCATACTGCATATTGCATATAAATGGCTGTATTTAGTAAAATGGATGTATGATGATTGTATTATCATATGGATGCTGCATTCAGATGATGATTGTGCACGCATATAGAGATAATATGTAGCATTAAGTAACTTTTGCATACATAATGGACGCATGGCACTATCATGATTTGCATTAAGGAGGTCAACTGAATCAGTGGACCGCCTGATTTTGCATTAAATATGGACATATACACACAATGTGCATTTAAACATGAAAGCATTAGAAGTCTATAAGGACAATGGATGCCTGTGTTTGATGGTTGAGTAGATGGACGATTGGATGTTAGGATATACATTCTTCGTGACTTGAAGATTTCGGGGTCGAAATCCTTTAAGGAGTGGATAATGTAACACCCCGTAATTCTGTTAATATTAATATTCACAAATTAAAGAATAACTAATCTCAGACATGAGAATTGTGGGAAACGGGTTGCGCCATTGTGTTTGTCTTGGAATTCTGGTTGAAATAGAGTCCGAGTTTGCATGAATTGGACTTCGTATGAAGAATTTATGGTCGTCGGAAGTTTCAGAAAATTCAAAACAGATTTCAGAAAATTTAAAATTTAAAATTCGAAGTCAAACAGGTTAGGCGGGAAAATTCCCGCCCAGCACCCCAGGTCGACTGGGGTGTCGACTGGGCAGTCGACACCCCCCCAGGCCGACTGGGGAGTCGACCTGGGTGTCGACCTGGTCCAGTCGGCTACGGTTTGACTGAGCCCAATCTTGAGCTGCTGATGTGTCTTTAGGGCTGAGTTGGCAAATTAAACGGTTCAATTTAGTTCTGAATTGATCTGACGGTCTAAATAAATCCTAAACTCTATAAATACCTAGCTAGTCTCTCATTCTAATTCACATGAAAAATAGAATAGTCACCGTCATACCGCCGCCATGGAACTCAGTGTAGCCGCCGCCAACTAAGAAGGAAGAATGCTAATCAAAACCCTAATTCTACTCAACTCTAAAGCAAATCGAGACTCTCTTTCTTCTCTAAATTGTGAGTATGATGATCTTAACATGATTATTATTAGACTAATTAGATTAAGTTATGAATGGATTATAAGTGAATGATGTGGATTGTCATATATGTTGTTGTAAACCTTATGCTATCATGTATGTTATAAATCCTGTGCTATGTGATGATGATATCCTATATGTTGTAAATCGTGCTATGATGATATTGTATAGGTTGTAGTTGTCTATGCTAAATTATGATGAATCATACATGTTATAAAGTCATGATGTTATTGTTTATGCTAGTTAGTTCATGTTAATCAAGTCATAGTGTTGATATTATTTGGGCTATGTTGATGACAAACCATGTATGCAAGTTTAGATTGATTAGTAAAGATTATGAACATATGCCATGACATCTATTTAGATCTAGAATTATGACATCTAGAATTATCCTATGACATATGTGAATTCTATGTATTAGATGCTAGTTCACACCATAATTATGTTGCATAAAACCCCACATGCACATTTATACACGAATTTGGGTTATGATCATATCATGTAAATTGTGACATTTAACAAGTGGACACCTTTAGATCCTTAACATGTGTAGTCTTATGCAATTTTCACCCCTATTATGATTAGATTCATTTTAATTGCCTATATGTTGTGATAATTTATCTTTGTGCTATGAGTTAGACTATTCGAGTCTAACGTATATTCTGCGTTGAATAAGCGAACGTATAACGTGGGGTAGGGGTAATATTAAGGATTTAATATTAAGAAGTTGGGGTGCAATTGATATGATTTTGCATGCCATGAATGGATGGCCATAATTGAGTCAATTATGGACATCATTAAAATTGGAGTTAATTAATAATTTGAATAGGGAATTATTAAAACTGGGGTAAAAGATTATAAGTGATAATCAATGCTTAGGACACGAGGTTGGACTCGTTGGTGACGTAAACCTGCCCGGACCCGCCCGGCAAATCCAGTGGTCACAAATGTCAGCCCAATGTGAGAGGTCCTAGGCCTAAATTAAAGCATAACAGTTGTAAAGACATGAGGTTAGACTCCTTTATTGTGTAAGACTGCCCGGACCCGCCCGGCAAATCCAGCTTCCATAAACGCCAGTGTAATGTGGGAGGTCTTTATGAGGTTATGGCCTGAATGAATTAAGAAATACTTAACCAGATAAACATGTAAGGTGGGACATGGGGGTTAAGTAGGTGCCTTGGGTGGCATGAGGAATCTAGTGGGTGCCCTTAGTGGCATGTGAAATACGATTAGTAAGACTTAACCAAACACACATGTAAATGAACATGACTAAGAGGGTTAAGTGGGATATACTAATGATGACAAGCTTAGGTGGGTAGCTTGTGGGGGCCCATTTCAACCAGTAACCCAAACGTATCTTTGTGGGCTCGACCCAAGTCGAGGACGGGACACGCATACTGGGTTTGACTATAAGAGGCCAAAACGGGGTAGCGGTGGCAACGCAAGTCCAACAGGTTTCATATGCGTGTGTGGACCCGGGCTGGTAGGTAAGACGTTGTTGCATCGTGTAGGTATAAGCCGTGCATTCTCAAGTTGTGTCGGGTTGCCACTTTAGGGGAGTGATACACCCCACTGTGGGGCCAGCACGGGTATCTACGAGTAGGGAGCCGATCGAAAGTGGGTAGTGGGGTACACCTAGCGGAGGTAGGGGCAGACGGCACCTATGTAGTCAGCTAGGGGTACGCGAGGCTATTTATATAGTTTCTGTGTGAAGCAAGTGGGATCAACCTTTAGGGTGACTGGTGCAGTGTAGTAATTATTCGTTAGTAATTAGGTATGCCTTTAACGTTATCTTTAACGTTATCTTTATCTGCTCATCCCATACCTAATAGTTCATAGACATTTACTTGTCTTCCAGCTTATGCCTTAGTCTAGTTATTTTGATAGTAGTATTGTTAGAATTATCATACTCGCCAGACTTTATGTCTGACCCCCTCCATTTCTATCCTTTTTTCCCCTCCAGGTCCTCAGGTTGGACCCAGCTCTAGTGGAGTTTGATTGGATTGCTTCATCTCTCTTTGGAAAGCTTGGACCATTGAAGTAAAGTCCAGCTTGTTATCTTCTTTAATGGCTATTTGTGTAATGGGGTTATGTATTTCGTTTTATCAAGATGGATATTGTACTTGACTCTGATTTATGGTTTTATGATGTAACAAACATGTTTAATTTCCGCTGCAATAAAATGAAGTTTTAGATTTCCAAGTACTACTTATTATCTGTCTTGTTTTAATTTTTCTGTTCTATATTCACTTAAAACCTCCATGGAAGTTAATGCATTCCCTTTGTGAGTGACATTAATGGACGTGGGGTGTTACAACCACCATTCAAGGGACTGATCAAAGCCACCTCGAAAGGCTGTCATTTCGGTTTTCCACCATTCTTTAGCTCCAAAAGCTCCATTAATGGCTTCCCAAGCTCACTCTATCTTCCTCCAACATCAAGTGGGTCTCATCTTCTCTACACACAATTAATTCTCACTTAAGTTCAATCCAAGTGATCTCCAACAGCCGTTACTCCTCTTTAAAGTTCGAATCTAACACTATTTTTGTTATGGAATCAAGGAAGATCATCTAAATGCCTAAGTGATTGAAGATCTACAATATAATTATCAGAATTCATGAGATCTAATTCATTACTTCCCAAATTCAAGTGAGATCTAAAGCTAAAAGAGAGCAGAAAGTAGAAGATCATTCTTAGAGAGAGAATGGGTGATACAAATGAAATGTTTGGAACAATGCACTTTGTAAATTTCTCTATGATAATGAAATCGTTCCGAAGTGGACGCAGATCTATTTTAGATCAAACCACTATAAAAATTCTTGTGTTTCTACGTAATTTTTGTGATTCCGGTCCCTTTTTGTATTACTTACCATTTGGTGAAGTACGATTTACGTATCTTTGGTGTTTGGACCAATTTTTGGTTTAAACAGGAATGAACATTTATGCATCGTTCACTTGCATTTTATATTGGAACTGGATATTGTTTCTGCACCTTGACGAGTGTAATTATCAGATGTTTTTAGCTAGATGGGAAAGGTGATTCATGGTACAAAATGGTTGAGAGCTATGAGTTTCAACCGAAGACGGTTAAGGTGTTGGGTTGCAATGTTTAAATGGATATTGTATGAACTTAGTTTATGTAGTTATTTCTCTTTATCAAAATTATGTAAATTTTGTTTATAGATGGCGACTTTGTTTATGGGTATGTGTGCGAGTGCATTTACTATTTTGATAGTCGATGCAGATATTGTGTCTTATGCAGATATTATGTTTTTGTCTAATGTTGTATGAAGTTGGTTTATAAATTTTATATTTTTTTATGAATTTGTGACTTTGTTTATAGGTATATTGTTTAACTTAATTAATGAAAATCATTATAGTCATGTTTTTGAATGATGGTTTTTAGTTTGATTTGCGTACATCCTGTATGTTATTTAGTTGAAGTACAATAAAATGCAGTTTAGATTAATGATACATACATATGAAAGTATTAGGAACAAATGACAGTGTTTCAATCGTGCTGTCAGATTTATGAAATGATAATGCACATCAGTACGACAACACAGCTAAAAGCTGTGAAAAATTAATAACAGCGGTTATAAACTGATGTTGAAAAACGTCATTTTAAGGAGCAAGAACTCGTTTGTAGCAAACGAAGAACATTGACTAAATATATTTTTAACAACGTTTAATTTTTGTTATTATTGATTTGGTGTCTATGACCGCATGTCATTGTACAACGTTTTATATCATATTACAACTTTTACTAGACGCTGTTAAAAAAATATTTTTGTTTAGTGTATGGATTCATGTCTTCTCCAAATGCATAATTATTGTTTTAGTTTAAACCTGAATGATTTGGCAGTGCGTGATAGAGGTTGATGACTTCAAAGTTGCTTTTGGCATGTGGGCACTCGTTACTGACCTATAATAAAAGAGCTTTTTGCATCAATTCCGACGACACATTCATTGTCGATCGCTCATGTCGACAACGGATTAGTCTAGTCAAAGAAAAAGGAAGCATTGAAAGTTCTTTTCTATTTAACTGGACCATTTACGTGAACTCGTTTCTCTAGAAGGTATACAATCTACGAAGTACGTTTCACAGAAACATGACACTACACTTATACACGAGTGGCATTTGGGATTCGATAACTGACAAACGCCAGCTTTGAAGTCCAACCCCCAACCCTTCACACAACATTTATACACTTATAGGACATGCGTACGTGATTATTCTGTACACATGGTCGTTATGTAGAATGACATCCCCACCTTCTGAGCACCTCCTGTCCAGAGAAGGCGATTCCTCTCAGATTCAAATCCAATCTATTTCTAGTGCGCATTCGTCGTAAATGCAAATGGAAGCATCTTCGCGGTCCCTCTTGAGAGAGTTATTGTTGCATTGGGGATCGTGATTAATAGATCCCGCCCAATTCCCAAATTCATTGTGAACATTAGGGTGAGCAATATTCAATTCAAACCGAATTAACAGACCGAACCGGTTCTTTTCGGTCAGTTCGGTTCACTTTTAAAACTAAATCAATTTGAATTTGGTTCGTAAAATATATATTTTGGTTAACGGTTTAACCGAATTAACCAAACTTTTAATTTGTTATCTAATTTTATGGTATTGTAGTACTTTAAATAATTAGTTTAGTTATGTAATACAAAGGAATTTGTTGCAAATAGATCAAATCTTATCATAAACATGAAATTTACTATATAAAATTTCTCCAAACATGAATTTATATTTTACTTTGAGTGAATTCAGCTTTCTAATAATAATACATCCATCAAGTTTGGTTAAATTGGTTACCGACCAAATTAACCTAAATTAATTCGGTTTGGAAAATTTTCGGTTCCAGTTCGGTTTGAATTTTTTTTACCTCCAAACCGACCAAACGCTCACCCTTAGTGAACACGCCAAAGAGATGCCCCTCTGTGGTGACCCATTGGACGCTACAACACGCTTATATACAATTTGGCATCCCTTTTAATTTCCTGGGAAGGATGAAGTGGCCGACCGTCCTCCCGTTGGATTTACCGCTTGTCATTGCTATATGTGTCTGCATGGCACCATTGCGATCGATTCTCAAGGAATTAGGGGTCGCACCTTATCAGTTGCATCTAAGTGGTCATGATATGCTTACTGGTCTATACGTACTGTTCATGCGAACTTTGCAGTATGCACCAGCATTCGAAGAAATCTTTATCATTGCATTTCAAGAGAAGAAAATAACACCCTTCTCTGATTTTTGTTTAAGATGCCATGAAAACTCATCCTTGGATTACAAGACAAAATCCCACCTTTTGTGAACCTATTTTTCTACATCAATGTCTTTTGGGTATCAATAGGTTTTGGATAAATGGGGTGAGTGTTTTTTTTGTAGTACCTTTCCTTATTGAATTCGTGAATCTGCGTTGTTCTGGATCAACTTTCTGTTTCTCTTCTACCTTTATAGTTTTTCCTTCATAAGTTAAGGATCCCAAGCATTTTCCAACATTTGAATCTTTAAAAGTTGTCTATCAGGATGAGAGGCAGAAGGGTTTCCTACTTAAAGATGAATTCCTTCATCAATTTGGCTTGTTGGGAGGTTCTCGGTCGGTTATTCCTCGAGCGGTTTCAGCATTTGATCGAGCTATTATTGATAACTCGTCTATCCAATAGATGGAAGAGGGTAAGATGGAATGAATTCCTTCCGAAGATGCTTCTATTGCCAAAGCATCGGGTCGACCAGCTGATGAGGAACCAGGCACCCCTCACAGGATGTTGCCCATTAAAGGAGGTGATGAAAGGGAATTTATACAACGTAAGGGAAAAGCACTTGTGGATCCAGATATAGATAGAAAGGATGGAGAGCTTTTGAGCAATAGTGGCACCAGTGTGGGAACCAATGAATATGGTCCTCAGTTTGAATACTCCTATAGTGAAGAATCCACCAGTGATGAGTCTGAAGCTGATTCTGAAGACCTAGTTGTTGATGATTCCCAAACTCCTTTGACCTGAACTTCCCCCACTCAAGCTTTAGGCGTGAATGGACAGGATGGTTTTGGTGACTAAAGAGACATTTACGCAACACCCTCTGAAAATTTCAAGGATAATCCTATACCGCTCACTCTTGCAATGTCCATCTCGGGCACTCGTGTGATATTAAGTTCAAACACTTCGAAATTTTCTTTATATTCCCTAAAACTTACTCCCATGCTTTCCGTGACTCCTATGATTCCATCTGCGCCTACTAGTTCGTAGGGGAGCCGAGCTTAGATAACACTCACATGCATTTTGCACCATACATACTTTACACTAGTGTTCCTTCTATTCTCATATCCCCGTGCTGAACTCTATCACTAATTTTCTTTGCATTTTGCAAGGAGTACGACCGTAAGGATTAGGAAGAGCGTGATAGGAGGGACCACGAGGATAAGGAGAAGAGGGATCATGAACATCGCATCCGGGATCGTAACCAGGAAGATAAGCATAAGAAGCACAAAAGGAGGACAAAAAGAAAAATGCAGGCTTTGAAAAGACATCCAAGCATGCCAAAGTCGACCAGAGCTTGGTTCTTCTATCAATAACATCTTCCACTATTGCTCCTGTTGGCCCTTCTGGTTCCAACCCACCGGCCAATACTTCGGATAATGCAAACATCTAGAAGCTCGTATAAAGGCCTCCCTACATTTGTGTGGTTAAAACACTTAGCGATTCTACAACTGTAGAGGCATAAATAGCTATAGAGGGGATAAAACGGGGATATAGCAGAGGGGAAAAAATGTTAATTAGATATAAAACTATATAATAAAATTAATTAATTATCATTCTCACATCATTTGTGCAAAATAACCGAATATTAGTTAATATTATATAAGAATATCAAAGAATCTCATGTTATGCACACTAGATTCAGGGATTACTACATATTTCTATCTTATATAAGGAACTTATGATTTAAAATTAGCTCTTTGCATTAACTTTTTTAATTTATTTTAAATCAGGAACAGTCAAATCATCCTTTGTATACTAATATTGCTAAAGAGAGTGCTAAATAGCGTTGATTTACTTAGTGCAACGAAAATTAACGGGGCTTTAAGCGGAGCTACTGTTCATCAGCACTAAATTGAAATAGCGTAGCTGTCTGAGAGTGCTACGGGATATAGCGGGGATTTTGCGGGGCTTTAGCGGGGCTTTAACTGCATAGCCCTACACACATCCGCCTAGTCAATTATCTTGGAGATTTCCTGGATGGTCCCTAAACGGAGCGTGTTTTGATTTGGATATCTCTCTGGTCGACCTGGAGCAAATATTGAAGAATATCGTGCTTTTTAAGAGTGACGTAGAGGAACTCTCTTATTGGTAAAAGTTGGTTCCGAAACTCCAAAGATTTAATAGGTTGAATTATGAAGCTCAGCTCACAATGGAGAGCGATCATGCTGAATAGGAAAAGGCTCTTAAAGAGTGAGATAAGAATATTGATCGCATGGCTACTTCTTTTGAGGAAATGGAGGCTGCTAAAAGAAAACCCGAAGAAGATGCAGTTCAATCTCACAAACAGAAAGGGGCCCTATATGCGATTCCCATGCCTCATAGAAACGGGCCAAAGATTTATTGGATGTAGAGAAGAGAACTGTCGAGGATTATCATAAGCAGGTGGCAAACCACGTTGTGGCACTCAACAATGGATCTATTGAAAATTCAAGATTGAAGGAGCAACTTGCTAAAGCCCAATAAGGGCACGATCAAGGCATGCAGAAAAAACCCACAGTTGAGGGGAGCTATGCTAGTACCATGAGCGCCCTTAATGCCAATATTTTTTAGCTTTATGTTCTTTATGTCATGGGAAAGGGTAGTTTGGATTTTTTGGAGGAGAGGTATCCCTACACTTTGGTTGAGGTATGGGAGGTAGTTTTGAAATGAGTGGTTATTGATGGTGGGTATACATAAGAGGAGCTCTTGTCCTTCTATTTGGATAATGATTCCCGGGTTGCTCTCACCTAGGGACAAGAGGAATTAAGATGCGAGAGAGGCATTGCTACTGAGGGAGGTGGGCCTTCTGACAAATCTCATCCTGATTCCCAGGCTACTTTGGAAGCTTCCACTCCCTTTGAAGACCCTTTTAAGATCAGAATTGCCCCTGCCGAGGTTACTAGTGGTGTTACTGCTACTTCTATCGAATCCATCCTTGCTACCGTGGCCTTTGTCGATGTTACTACTAGAGAAATTATCCCTCAGACTACAGCTGCTAATGATGCAAATGCTGGGGTGAACTTATCCAGTGACGAAGGCATGGCCAGGTGCACAAGATTTTGGGATTATGGCATAGGTATGCTCGGAAGCTGGTAACGATGATATCATCTCTGGCTCACGGGATCACTTTCCTCCCATATAGGAGTTTGATGATTTACTCGATCAATTTTTTACTTGATGTTGGATTGGTCCTATCAGACTCTTTCCCTTTTGATGCTGGCACTATGGGGGATACTGCAATCTTTACTTCCTCGCCGATTGTTACAACAGACTCTGCACCAATATTCACTGCTCTTAGATTATTGTTTCCCCGATCACTCTTTCCTCAGCTTCTACTCTTGCCTCCCATCCGGGGTAACAAGATAAGTGCTGCCTTCCAAGACTTGGATGATTTGGTAGTTTCTTCTGGAGGCGACAGAGACCCTACCGAGGAGAGAGGGATCATCGAGGGTGGTTCAGGGAACAATAAAAAATCTAAGGGAAAGTGTAATGGGAAGCGCAGTGCATGTAAGAAGTCAAAGGCTTCCCCGTCTGATGAGGGGAATCTTATGATCCTAGAACTACCGCTCCATTGACACAACCTGCTAAACAGATGATTAAATCAAATGATACTTTGAAAGGCCCGAAGAAAAGGGATGGATGCTTTACCTTCAGTCTTTTACTTTTCTTGGTCATTATTGTGCAAGTATGGACCCTCGCCTTTTAATGTTCTGACATGAACTTGTAAATGGTTGTAGTTAATAAAATTTGATTTTCTTGTTGTGTGCCTCTGTATCACTTGTGTTTGGATATTCTTTGGTGTACTTTCTTATTTTCCAGATTTTACTTTATTGCAACCCTTTACTCTTTGACATATGTCCTTTATTCATCGTAGTGTTGGGATGATCCTATGGTGTGTTTCATCTTGATGTCATTCGAGGCCACTATAAGTAGTATTACCCCCATACCATGAGTCAATGTGAATAATATGTTGACTCTGACTCCTAATCTCCTCGTGTGGTTTCCAATTTTTTAAACTACTGGCCGTTAGTGTTTTCCTAGGCCGTGTTTATTTGATGTTTAGTCAAACACTCTTGTATAGAGGATTCTTTATGGCGCTTTCTGAGCACCTTGTAGGAGGGAGGTTTCTCATTCAATCGATATTTATCGGTCATCGTGTGCCTTTGTTCGGTGCTGGGACCACCTTGTGCTGGTCAGGTTTCCCGAGGCCGCACTCATCATGATGTATATCAAGAGTGCCTCGTGGGAGCGAGGTTTTTATCCACCCGATATTTGTCGATCATCATGTGCCTTTGCTCAGGGTCAGGAACAGCCTTGCCGATTGCGTTTCCCGAGGCCAGACTCTCTCATGATGTATATCAAGCACCTCATAAGAGCGAAGCTTTTACCCACTTGATGTTTATCGAT
This sequence comes from Allium sativum, assembly GCA_030737875.1. Classification (NCBI taxonomy): domain Eukaryota; kingdom Viridiplantae; phylum Streptophyta; class Magnoliopsida; order Asparagales; family Amaryllidaceae; genus Allium; species Allium sativum. The sequence continues at coordinate 397,752,533 of CM060910.1, forward strand.
CGTGTTTGCTAACAAATCAAACAGTTGTAAACAACTGTAAAATTCGTTCGGCTTTCCTAAACAACAAGGATTGTTGTAGATGGTGTCGAACTCTGGGACCAAAAATATTTTAATTAACAAATCCAATCAAGTTATTCCAGGATTCTGATTGATTGAAAACACAGAAAATAACAGTAATTAAATAAAAAAAAGATTTATCTAATAAGAGAAAGCAATTAGGAGATAATGACATAGATTTGATTCACACTCATCAACAGCCAACAAATAAATATAGATCTAATTCACGTTTCTGTCACAAACACGAATCAACGATAAATAGATTCTTAGAAACAAATAAGTAAATAACGACAAGCATAGCCTATGCAGGAGCTGAGCTCTTAAACAACCATAGACTATCAGGACAGATTCACAAATTAATTTCTAAAAACCTAAAATTAGATCTAAATCTGATAATTGTTAGATCGAACACGAATATACCCTGTGAAGGAGCATAGCTCTTAAACGACACGGAATATGAAGGTTCAGGTCTAACCCTTGATTCAGATCCAGATCTACATGTATAAAGTCCTCATCTATTGGCTATGCGATTCATATTGAATCATATCTATTAGCGTCATCACCCCCTAATTAAAGGGGATTAGCTAGACATAGCTAAAAGAAAAGAAAATAAAAAGAAAATAAACAACATAAATAAAATGCAATAAAAACTAAATAGAAGAGAGAGAAGAGTTTTATTCCAAGAAGAGAATTACATAATAAAACTAAGTGTGTTTTTACATGAATGAGATACATGGTATTTATAGCTGATATGACAAAGACTACTTGGCAAATTCCACAATGTGGGACTAAAGAATTAGCCCAAATAACATATAAGCTAGTGTGAACGGGGTTGTAGAGTAAGAGGCCTTGTAAGTGAGCCAGTGTGAACGCGTGCAGTGCATGAATGAGAAGCCTTGCAAAGGAGCTAATGTGAACGCTACATGAGTGAAATGGTCTGCAATTGAGCCAATGTGAACACAATATGAGTCTTTAGTGAGCCAAATCTACCCAACTGAACTCTATTTGCAACCGTTCTTCAAGCTTTAAACTCTTCAAGCTTTAGTAATTTTAACTTCACTCTTTTTCAGCAAATTCTTCATGCTTTATCCATCAAATGCTCTAAACCATGATTCTTGTCAACAATCTGAAAACACAGCTATAAATACACAATATCAATTATTTAAAATAGAAAACTAGATAAATAAGAGGATAAAATATACACATTTACGTGTATATCAAATACCCCCACACTTATCTTTTTATTCGTCCTCGAATAAACTAAACTAAGATATGTCACACTTTCGTAGGAAACACGATTGCATTTAGCGTATGCAACAAGCCGTTAAACCTCTGGGTGTCCCCAGTAGGACGAGTGTTGTCTCGTGAGGGTCTCAGCGGATTCTACCCACAAAATCCAAAGCGTCTTATGTACGTGGATTAATCAAACAATATATTTAAGGTCTTTCATATTCCAAGGATTTCACCTAACTTCAATAATAACGGTTTAGCCCCAAATTGTCCATCCCATAATTAGTGCAAAAATGAACAAAATTTTTCAAGCTGAATTGTAATTCCTTGATAACACTGTAATTGTCTTGAAGGTTAAGAGCGTGGTGTCAACCAAAGTTCTACACATCGACAATGTGCACCCAATCATTTATTCATTTTTTTTTGAATAATTTTGCACCACTGTAAGTGTACTGTATTGGATGTGAGTTATGCATCGATGAAGGAAAATTTTGTAAGTTCTAAAAATGTTATAGATAAGAGGGCAAGTGTATTAGTTGAACTTCAAGCTACAAAAGATAAAGTAATACTAAGGCACATATGAACATTTTTATTTCCTTTCATCTCCTCTACTACAATCCTCACTTCCAAGTACAGTATAATGGATGTGGATGGAATGGAAATGGATGCTTCATAGTCAAGAATGATGAAGACTATTTTATTCAGAGAGACTCTCTCTTTATTTCATTTTTTTCTCTTTTTTTTCCTTCTTTTTTTCTTCTTTTTTTTCATTTTTTTTTCTTTTGCATGATGAATGATGAGTGGAGATGGAATGGAATGATACCGTACATTATTTCATTTGATTCCTCCTCTACTAAACCAACACTTCATGAAAGGAAAGTTTTGTGCCCTAGTTACTCTACTTCTATAACCTTAATTCAACACACAAGTCTGGATTGATGTTATACAAAAAGCTGAAAGGAATGATAAACAAAGTTTCGTAAGATAGATAACCCATATAAAATAAGATGTGGTATATGGTTATCCTACCTTAAAACAAGTACGGAGTGGGTGGTGTAATATTGGTATAAAAAGTGACGTTTTGACCTTTAAACAAAGGTTCTTGAGTATACCAATATAAGATAAACTTGTCGAAACATAATGTAAATCGACTAAAACTTGGGATTGAATAATGTGGGGTATCGAAGAAGAATGCTACAATGAGTCAATTCTCCTTAATTGGGCCAAGTGGATTTTAGAACTTACGATTTTGAAAATTTGAGTGGAAAATAAAATATTATGCATGAAAATGAACTCAGAAAATCCAACAAATGTAGGTGCAAACAAATTTTTATTTCATGATTTTTTTATTTTTTTTGTGATTATTTTTACTTGCACATTCTAACATGTATAACAAGGGTTGACATGCTTACTCCAGAACACGACTAACGTCTGCACAGTCTCAAGCTAGCATCTTAAAAAGACACATTACAATCCAATGAATAAATAATGTTCATTTCCATCACCCAACAATTCAACTTATCAAACAAGAACCAAGGTGTAATTTATGAATTTTAAGTTAATCCTTGTTCAATGAATGACCTACTTCATAAAATTTGATTGCTGATGTAATGTAAATTCACCCCCCACACTTGAGTGTGACTGTGTCCTCACAGTCTTAATCAGACATATCTTAGTGAAAGGAAAAATAAGAGGGTCAGCACAGCTTACCGGGTACACGTGCAGAAAATACGCAGTCATTGAATAGATGAACCGGTCCACAATGGACCAATGGATCAGCCTCATTAAGATTATGAGACACAGCTGAAGCATAGAAAACCAAATCATAAATGATTTTAAATTACGTATTAGAATTGGAAAAACAAATTTTGTTTTTTCAAAAGTTTGAGTTGCTAATTTTAAAATTTTGAGCTTACAATTGATCCTAAAATCGAATTGAATTTTTGTAGCAACTAAAGAGAGGTCATCGAGCTGGGGTTCAGTAAAAGTTTCAAAAACAAAGTTTGATTTGTTCAGATGATGTATAAATTGAGAGACATGTGCAGCATTCTCACCCCCACAATGGTTTTTAGAAATATTGTTCAGTTTTGCTTTGATATTGCAAATTTTGTTGACTAAAGGTTCATTCATAAACCTAAAGTTAAAACCAAACAAGTGAATTTTCAGTAAATTTCGAAATCGTGTTTTCTCAAAAACCATGTTATTCCAAAAAGAGTTCATATACTGCAAAAATTTATCATTGAAAAACAAGTGATCAAAGTGAGATTCAGTTGAAACGATCAAGTCACAAGGGTTTTCAACAGTTTCAGAAAAATTGTCATTGTGTCTAACCTCAAGAATTTCAAAGGTTTCAAATGATTTAGTTTCAATTTCAGTCCCAACAACATTATCATCAATCGATTCAAGAAGTTTTCCCTCATCAAAATCATCCTCACCTAAACAGTTGTTACCCACATCGTCATTTCTTTCAAGTTGACAATCTAAAGTTGCTAAATTTTCAAATTTTTCAGAATTTGAGAAAGGAAGACCAAATTGAAGGTTGACGTCTTTGTTTTCAAGAGAATTTAAATTCAAATCAATTACCAAGATTTCAACAACTTCATTAAGATTTTCATTAATTTCAAAAGTTGTTAGTTGACAATTTTCGATTTCAGTAAGAGTTGAATTTTCAGCAGAAGCATCAGTTTGAGTTTGAATTTCAGTTTTGTAGAAATCAGAGTTTTGCACCAGAGATTTTTCAAAAATTTCATTTTCATCAATAGTCAAATCGTCAGAATCATCAATAATCGTTATGTACTGTTGTGACGAAGTTAATGCCTGGCTATTTCTTTCAAAAGAAACATTGGCAGAAAGTTGTTTGTCACTAGATTGGGATTTATAGTTGTTGTACAAGTTTGTAACTTCAGTTTGAAGAAGAGAAATGTGATAAACTATCCTAGTGCAACTTTGTTTGCTGTCTGTTATTCTTTGAGCAAGTTCTTCGACGTAAGTCAAGCCAAGTTTCATTAAATCCTCAAATTCATCATCATCCTCAATTCCCTCAAGTAATAACTTCTCTAGATTTTGCCAAAATTCAATAGTGTATTGAGTCAGTTGTTCAACGTTATACATGTTTTCGATATATTTATTTTCAGAATCTTGTTTTTCATCTAAAATTCGTGTCCATTCCTTGATGTCCTCGCGACAATTCCTAATGTCATGCATTAATTGATCAATTTCACTCAGGCTCTCATCTATCAAATTGGTAAACACACCAGACTTCAAAATGTTGTTTTTTAGATTTGTCATTTCTATGTGTTCCTCACTGGTTGACCTTAAAAACTCATCCACCTCATCTCTTAGAAGTCGTCCATTATTTATTTTCCAAAACCAACATCGCCAAAAATTTAGCTTGTTCGCAACACATTTTTCATATTCGATAACCAACATTTAACATTCACTCGTATTATGAAAATCATTTTGGTTTTCAAAAATTTCGTTAAAAACCGTGTTGCAATTGTTTTGATTTTCAGCACTTTGTTTAGCTATTTGCGCTAACAGTCGTCTCGCCTCAGATAAATTCTCATTAATCATAGAATGACAGTTTTCATATTGAGGTACAACCGTTTGATGAGATTGGTGGAAATTTTTCGAAAAAATTTCAGCTTGAAATTCAGTTTGATTTGAATTGAAACCAAAATCATTTAAAGTTTGAAAAGAATTGCAATTTTGGTTGTACATGGGGCAAGAGTGCATGTACTAGAAGTAGAAAGTTTTTCGCTGAAAAATCAGTTGCAAAGTTGTGGGTCTAAAGAAGCTCCTAAAAAATATGTTAAAATTAACAACATCGGATTATATGAATACAAGTCTGGGCCAGGTTCGGACAGGGGTTATCAGTGTGCCACGAATCACCGTCGAAACACGACTGAAGATTTAAGAACCTGTTTGAGTTCTAGACTCTACCGTTCCTTAGACACCTCAGAGAGTATCAATCCTAATTGTCAATTTAACAAATATTTTGTCCTATGAGCTTTGGGGAATCCTCGATTCGATTTCAAAAATAAACTTTTCAATTAAGCCCACGTTCGTTTTAAAATTTTAAACCACACATCAACAGGCAAAATATTCAGTCACAGAATGAACAATCTCAGAACAGTCACTGAACAGGAAATTGCAGAAATAAATTTTTTTACAAGCAAGTCGATCTCCTACAGAACATTTTTACAAGCAATGTCTATTTTTTTTTTTGCAGCAGCGGACCCTGTAGAGTTAGAAAATACTCACCTTGATCAGCAGTCCGTCCAGTGCAGTTGAGAAGCGCTAGCGTGTTCACACCCCACTTGGTGTGCAACCGCTTCAATCAAATCTGTTTGCAAATCACTTGGTTGAACTCTTCACTTCTCGTTGGCCTTTGAATTGATTTCTTTGCTTGACTTCGATTCCTTGATTTGTTTGCTTGAGCCTTGAATTCTTTCTGCTTTGGCCTTTGTTTGAGTTCTCTCTTTCTCTTTTTGACTTTTTTTTTGGAAGGAAAACTAAAATGGCACTAAAACAAAAACAAAAGAAAACTAAGGCTAATAAAAAAACTAAACAAAGAGATGAAATCTCTTTCTTCCTTTTTTTTAAGAAACAAAATAAAATATATAACAAACAAAGAAAACAAATTTTAAAAAAAAAAAGGATTTGGGAAAAGAAAGCTAGAAAAAACTTACAAAATTCAAAGAAGAGAAAAGGATTTTTTTTAAAGGGAACAGGAAGAACTATAAACTATGAGAAGAAAAAAAAACAAAGGAAGAGGATGGGGTATTGGTTTGAGAAGTGGTTGTGGTGACTATTGTTTGTGATGAAGAGGTTGGAGAGGATGGGTATATGTAGAACAGAAGAATGAAAATTGGAAAGAATTGAAAAAGGATTTTATTTTTATTTTTATTTTTGGAAAAGGAATGTATTTATACAAGGAATATTGGAAAGTAGATAAGTTTGGAAAGAAATTAAAGAAAAGAAAGGAAAGGAATTGTAATAAAAGCAATTTTTTTCTTTTTTAGAGAATTGCTGAAAATATAGAAAGAGATTGTAGAAATTTGGAAAGAAATAATGGAAAAGAGGGGAAAGAAATTGGAAAAAGTTGGAACGGAATTAATGAAAGAAAGGGAAAGAAATAAATTTGCAAGTTTTTTTTTGTTTAATTAGAATTATTGTAAAAGTAGAGATGTGGAAAGGTGGAAAGAAATTTGAAAGAAAAAGAAAAGAATTAAAAGAAAGGAATTGTTAGAAAGTTTGAAATTTTTTATATTGAAATGTTGAAAGGAGGAAGCAAGATGCAAATAAAAGTGGAAAGAAATAAATAAAAAAAATGCAATTTTTTTTTATTGTTGTCAAAATAGAAGAGAGAGAAGAGATTGTGTAGAAGAAAAATCGGAAAGAAGTAAATGAAAGGTTAGGATAGAAATAGATGGAAAGGAATTGAATGGACATTAATTAGAAAAATTGGCAAAATTTTATTTTTTAGAAACTTGGAAAGAAATCAATTTGTGAAACAATTGCAAGGAGGAAGAGAAATAGAAGAGTAGGAAAGAAAATCACAAAAAGATTTGTTTTTTTTAATTTATAAAAATTGTAAAAAGGAAAAAAAATTATGGAGAGATGTCAAGAAAGAAGGAAAGCAATAAAGAAAGGAAACAAAACAAAAGCAAGATTTTTTTTCTCTTATTTGGTAGATATACGGTATCACAAATCAAATACCAAATCAACCAACAAGATTTTTTTTATCTATGCTAGAAAACAAAAGGGAACAAAATAAAATAAAAATATTTTTTTGTGTTTTTTTTATATTAAGAAAAAGAAAATTATAACCCGAAGGATTTAAAAACAAAAATTATTTTGGTCCCCGGCAACGGCGCCAAAATTTGTTTGCTAACAAATCAAGCAGTTGTAAACAACTGTAAAATTCGTTCGGCTTTCCTAAACAACAAGGATTGTTGTAGATGGTGTCGAACTCTGGAACCAAAAATATTTTAATTAATAAATCCTATCAAGTTATTCCAGGATTCTGATTGATTGAAAACACAGAAAATAACAGCAATTAAATAAAAAAAAGATTTATCTAATAAGAGAAAGCAATTAGGAGATAATGACATAGATTAGATTCACCCTCATCAACAGCCAAAAAATAAATATAGATCTAATTCACGTTTCTGTCACAAACATGAATCAACGATAAATAGATTCTTAGAAACAAATAAGTAAATAACGACAAGCATAGCCCAAGTAGGAGCTGAGCTCTTAAACAACCATAGACTATTAGGACAGATTCACAAATTAATTTCTAAAAACCTAAAATTAGATCTAAATCTGATAATTGTTAGATCGAACACGAATATACCCTGTGAAGGAGCATAGCTCTTAAACGACACAGAATATGAAGGTTCAGGTCTAACCCTTGATTCAGATCCAGATCTACATGTATAAAGTCCTCATCTATTGGCTATGCGATTCATATTGAATCACATCTATTAGCGTCATCACCCCCTAATTAAAGGGGATTAGCTAGACATAGCTAAAAGAAAAGAAAATAAAAAGAAAATAAACAACATAAATAAAATGCAATAAAAACTAAATAGAAGAGAGAGAAGTGTTTTATTCCAAGAAGAGGATTACATAATAAAACTAAGTGTGTTTTTACATGAATGAGATACAAGGTATTTATAGCTGATATGACAAAGACTACTTGGCAAATTCCACAATGTGGGACTAAAGAATTAGCCCAAATAACACATAAGCTAGTGTGAACAGGGTTGTAGAGTAAGAGGCCTTGTAAGTGAGCCAGTGTGAACGCGTGCAGTGCATGAATGAGAAGCCTTGCAAAGGAGCTAACGTGAACGCTACATGAGTGAAATGGTCTGCAATTGAGCCAATGTGAACACAATATGAGTCTTTAGTGAGCCAAATCTACCCAACTGAACTCTGTTTGCAGTCGTTCTTCAAGCTTTAAACTCTTCAAGCTTTAGTAATTTTAACTTCACTCTTTTTCAGCAAATTCTTCATGCTTTATCCATCAAATGCTCTAAACCATGATTCTTGTCAACAATCTGAAAACACAGCTATAAATACACAATATCAACTATTTAAAATAGAAAACTAGATAAATAAGCGGATAAAATATACACATTTACGTGTATATCAGATCGTCATGTGCCTTTATTGGGGGTCGAGACTAGCTTGTGCCGGTCGTGTTTCCCGAGGCTAGACTCTCTCACGATGTATATCGAGTGCGTCGTAGGAGAGAGATTTTTATTTCAGCATGCGATCGTTAGTGATCTCTTTGAGTTCGCCCTCAAAGATCCGATCTTTCGTCGCACTTCTGCTGGTTGCTTTTCTGTCTTTGGATCACTACTTAGGGTAGCTTTTCTAAAATTCATGACGTTTTCTGTAAATCGCGTGCATTATTTGGACTTGTTGCCTGCAAATTTAAATTGACCTTAGCATTTTGCAATTTCAAACTAAAAGAAAATAAATTCACAAGTGCATAGTTAAAATCATTCAAAACAGATTTTATTGATAACCAAAATAGCAAAAGTTTGGATATAATTCCCTAGTTTAAGGTGTGGCTTATTCTTCGCAGGAAAAGAAAAGCAATAACAACATTACAACATCCAAATAATACTTTTTAAATGAAATAAGGACGCAAGTGATCACAATTTCGGGCCCGGGAATCGGGATTCCATCCACCGTAGTTAGTTTAAACATGTCGTCGAATAGCTTCTGTCTGATTACATAAGGTCTGTAATAACCAGAATTCCAACAGACCATTTTTTTAAAATTCTAATCTATCGAAACTCGTGTTGGTTTGCTCTGGTATCATGCAGTAAAGACAGAGACATAAAATATGTCAAAGCTTAGAAAATATGTAACACCCCACGTCCGTTAATGTCACTCTCAAGGGGAATGCATTAACTTTCATGGGGTATTATTGGTGAACAGAACATAATATAATAAGACAGATACGTATATTAGTACTTGAAAATTTTAAGACATGGAGCGGAGAAATAGTTTGGTTACAACAACATCAAAAACCAACAATAAAACCAAGTACACTTAATATCCAACTTGACAAATTGTTTTCTGAGTACATAAAGTAAAAAAGCATAACCCCATCATAAGTAGCCATTAAAGAGATAAGCTGAACTTTACTTTTGGCAATCCAAGCACTTCCAAAAGAGAGAGAAAGATCCAAATCAAGCTCCACTAGCACTAGTCCTACCCTGAGAACCTCGGGGGAGGGGGGGGGGGAGGGAGGAAGAAAAGAGGCGAAGACAAAGGGGGTCAGACATAAAGTCTGGCGAGTCCAACAACTTTAGAAATATAATTATTAAAGTAATTAAGGTAAGGCATAAACTGGTAAAACAAGGAATGACTGTGAAACAAATGGGCATGATAAAGCAAACAAGAAGAATAAGATAACGCTAGTTTGCGCCTCCAACACTATAGGATAATTACTATACTGCACCATTACTAGTTACCATAAACGTTGATCCCGCCTACTGAACATAATAATCATAATGGTAGTTTCGTGTATCCCTAGCCGTCTTCATAGGTGCCGCATGCCCCTATCTCCACTAGTTATACCCACTACCCCCATGCGATCGGCTCCCTAACTCGTAGATACCCGTGCTGGTCCCACAGTGGGATGTATCACTCCCCAAAGTGGAAACCCGATACCACTAAAGATGCACGGCTTATATCTACACGATGCAACAACGTCTTACATACCAGCCCAGGCCCACGCACGCACATGACCCCATTGGACTTGCATTGCCACCGTTAACCCGTTTTGACCTTTTACAATCAAACCTAGTAAGCGTGTCCCATCCTCGATCTAACTCGAGCTCACAAAGATACTTAATGGGTTACTGGTTTGAAAAGGGTCCCCATGTTTGACACAAGCTTTCCACCTAAGCTTGGTCCCCTCTAGGATTTCCTAATTAGCCCCTTCTTATTCATGTCTTCTTGCATGTTTCAATTTGGTTAAGTGTTTCTAATCGTTTTTCACATGTCACCCATGTTACCCACTTTTGGCTAGCTTTTTGGACCAAGCCACCAAGATTGATATATGCAGTCTATACAGTCTCCAGCTCAGAAGTCATCCAATCCTGACCACGCGGATCGCGGATCGCCCCACATCAGTGCGAGACGCGCCGAGTCACCACGATCCGGTTCGCTCTTGCCATCACGATCCACTGACCGACCATTGCGATCTGATCCGTTGTAGCCACCACGTGAAGACCTTGACTAAGTCAACCTCGATTCGATCCGAGCTGGAAGACACGATGATGGCCACGGACTTGGTCATCCACGATCCGATGTTTAAGGAGATCACAACACCTATCCACAACGACTAATTTGACTAATTCTTCATCAAGCTACGAACCGGTCCGAGATCTTCGGGATGTGGGCCACGTATGACCGCGATCCGTCACCAGAAATCAGCTATAAATAGCCCAGAGCTTGGCATTTTTCAGGATCTTTTGGCAGTTTTGAGTATTGATTTCACCATTACTGTCATACCACTATTTCTTATCCGTTTTACTTCGAGATTACTGAGAGAAATCATAATTGTAAGAGTGAGTTTGAGAGAAATCATTGGTTGTACTAGCATTCAAAGTATAATCAATAACATATAAAGTGGACGTAGGCTCGTTAACGCCGAACCACTATAAACCTTGTATGTTCTCTGCTTTTTCCTCATTTTTCAGTTATAATTCTCTACAAATCAGAACAATTTGGGTGTTAGAGCCAAATTTTGATCTAACATTTTGGTGCTTTCACTGAGAATTGATTTCTCGGCATATTGGATTGTTGCTCCGTTGTTTGGATATTCGAGTCCGAAGAAAACAGTCCCAAAACTTCACTGTTCAGATTTTTGAGGATTCCAGCAGCATCTGATATCATGGCCGGAAAGAAGTCTAAGGAAGTACGAGCTTCGCAGGCGATTGAAGTTGTGAATGAAGCAGTTGAAGAAAGAGTGCATGAGCAAGTTGAGGAAGGCTTTGCGGATCGCGGAGACATAAGGGCGATCCAACCCGAACATGGCATCACGAACCAATTTGAATGGGGCGCCACAATCCGAATTGAGGGTGGCACGAACCGAGCATCTGAAGGGGTCGTCACTCGATCCCGAGACAACACCGCGAACCCTAACCCTAATGTTACCACGATCCGACCCCAGGAGGGCGCTACGAGCCACAGACACAGGTCCACTACGATCCGAAGTGATGACCAGACTACAACTCGACCTGGAAAGGAGGTTATGGCTCACTCTTCCCGTCCTGGTACCTCTGTTCGACCTGGCTCAAGTTCTCTACGCATAAGAGAAAATGTTGATGATCAATATGACCCCTCTGCTCCGGTCACTTAAGGAGATCTCTCTCGCTTCTCTGAAATGTGGGATATGTTGTTTTATGAATTAGCTGCTCAAAGGCAGCAAAGCTCTGTGCTGCAGCAGAACTTAACTGCTATGGATAGAAGGATCGATGATCTCGCAAGACAAAGAACACTCCCAGTTCGCCCACTCACCCCAGAGTACTCTTCTTCGTCAGAGAAATCGCCAAGACCTCCGCGGTGACCGTATGAGAGGGCTGAAAACATAGAGCAGCTCCGATTTGGAACCTTGCCATCACGAGAGGAAGAGACACTTGGTGTAGGACCCTCAAACTACAACTTGAATAATCATGTCGCAACTCCTAGAGCTCGAGTTGTGGATAATCCTGTTGAGAATAGACCACCTCAGCCCCTTCGTCGTACAAATACTCATGGTAACAGGGGGCCACGAAACCCAATCCGAGCTCCGGACTTCGTGGATGTTCCTAGAAGAGAGATCGGAGAATTCCACCGAGTGAGAAACGCTGATCCCTAGACTTCGATGACCAGTGCAAATGTTGCAGCTATGGTCCATCAAATCCTGGTGGATAGCCGTGGACAAAGGAATGAAGATTGGAGAATTGACCGCAGTCACACCCCTTTTACGAATGACATTCTAGACATAACATTCCCGAGGCGCTTCAACATGCCTCAGATGAACCGTTACGTGGGTAGATCTGATCCAATCCAACATCTAATGAGATATTCTTGGTCAATGACCGCTGCCGCAGCCTCTAACGCAGTAAAGTGCAAAGCTTTCCCTATATTCCTGGAGGACGTAGCGTTATTATGGTTTACTCGCTTACCAGCAAGATCAATTTCCAGTTTCAGGGAGTTGAGTGAAAGGTTCGTGGAACCGTTCCGCATTTATGCACAGAGGTCAAAGAGTGTGATTGACCTGTTCCTCGTCAAAGAACGACCAGCCGAGAGCTTGAGGGTGTATCTAGATCGTTTCAACCTAGCCGCCACCGAAGTCAAGGATCCCCACGAGCCAACTGTTGTGGCAGCCCCAATTGATGGGGTAGATAAAGATACTGAATTTGGAAGATACCTGGCCGGCAAGCCACCTCATACTAGAGAATTTTTCTACGAGAAAGCAAAAGTACGCTTACGTCAGGAGGAGGTATATGCTAACCGGAAGATGAAAATGGCAAATAAGGAGGAAATCCAAAGTAATGTGGCCATCAAGCAAACTGGAGACAGCTCGGGAAAGGTTGAAGTCAATGTTGGAAACCGAAACCAGGGCGGCGACCACTAGTCAGGAAACAATGGTAACAACAGTAATGGCAATAATCGGAAGAGATATCGAGGGAACGACTCCTAGAGAAGGACCCGTCCCAGGTCTTTCAAAAATTATACGCCAATAAATGATACTTTGGAGAATATATTCGTAGACTCGTACAACGTCCTCCAACATAAAAGGCATCCTCCAAGAGATTCGACGGAGAAAGAACATGAGACGGGGAAGTTTTGTCTCTTCCATCAGACTCACGGCCACTCTACAAATGAATGCTGTCATCTGAGAGACGTAGTTGAGAGGCTGCTCCGAGAAGGGAAGTTGGATGAGTACCGGGTGACTCCTAGAGACGGGGGCAAGCTATTCAGACCCCGAACCAAAACCAGAATCAACCTACTACCAGGCCAACTGTCCAGCAAAAAGGAAAGGATCTTGTTATCAATACCATAATCGGAGGACTTCACCTAGCCGGGCATAGTTTCAAGGCGATGGATCAGTACGTAAACGCAGCAAAGCAGCATCTTGAGGCAGGAGAGTGTAGCAACCCTGAGGACAATGTCCCGGTAAAACAACAAAAGATGATGTCAGATGACGTCATTTTCCACAACCGAGAGAGTATTGGAGTCCACGCTCCGACCGAGGATCCGTTTGTAATCACAGTTCCTATTGGCCCGGCCAATGTCCATAAAGTTTTTGTGGATAACGGGAGTTCTATCAACATTTTATTCAAAAATACGTTCGATCAAATGAACCTTGAATTTAAAGATTTAAAGCCATGTGAAGGATGGATCCGTGGATTTAACGGAGCTTCGACTGCTCCAATGGGATATGTAGAGCTGCCGGTAACACTTGGGGAAGGGGAACGCCAGAGAGTGAGAATTCTTCCCTTCGTTGTTTTGGGTATTGAATCGCCTTATAATGCCTTCTTGGGCCGACCGACCCTAGCAAAATTTAGAGCTTGTATAGCCCCCTAGTGCTTGTTATTGAAGTTTCCTACGGAAGCTGGTGTTGGCATAGTCAGAGGAGATCAGGTTGTTGCACGAGCATGTTACACTGCAGAGCTAAAGCTACTCCGTAAAGAAAGAAATTTAGAAACTAAAGATGCTTCTTCCCCCACAAGGGAGGAGACGTCATAGCAATTAAAAAGAATGACTATGGGTGAGTCGCCCAGAGAACTTCCCGAGGATATAGATCCCAGAGAGGACGAAGAGACTGGGGGGTAGAATGGCGGCTCCCAACGAAACGACTGTGGATATACCGCTCGATGATAGTGACCCAGAGAAGGTCCTGAAGATTGGATCCCAGTTGGATCCAGTTCGAGCTAAAGAACTGACGGATTTCCTGAAAGATAACTTGGATGTATTTGCTTGGACCCACATGGACATGTGTGGGATATCTCCATCAATCATGAGCCACGCTGTAACACCCCGAATTTCGGTTAATGCTAAAATTCACTAATTACAGAATAAATAATCTCAGATGTGAGAATTGGGGGAAACGGGCTGCGTCATTGTGTTCGTCTCGGAAAAATACGCAAAATAGAGTCCGAGTTTTCGAGAATCGGAGTCCGTATGGCCCGGTTATGGCCCGATGAAGTTTGCAGAAAATTCAAAGATAAAAACAGATTTAATAATTTAAAACCAGATTTTGGAATGGAACAAGCGGGGTCAGGCGGGAAAATTCCCGCCCTACCCATGTCGACAGGGCTGTCGACAGGCCTGTCGACAGGGGTGTCGACTTGCCTGTCGACTTGCCTGTCGACAGGGGGGGTGGCGTCCAGTGAACCTGGGTGCACCAGGTTGCACCAGGTTGGGTTTTAGGCTGGCTTGGAGGGCTGGTTCTAGAGAGTTCCGAAATCTAAGGGTCCTAATCTAATCTAGGGTTAATCTAAAGGCCTAAAAACACTACCTAATCCTATAAATAAGACCCTAACCCTACCCTAATTCATTCATAATTAGATCTTGTAACTAAACTATGGCAAAATGAAACTTGATCATGGCCTCCACAAATCTATGAAGAGGAAAGCAAGCTAATCAACCTCTCTAATCAACCTCTAATCCATTCTAAGCATCTTAATCTTCTTCATTTGGAGTGCAAATTGCTAGTTGTGAGTTTCTATCACTTTAACATCAATTGTTAAAGCAAGTAGATTAGGTGTAATGAGACTTATGGTCTTGAATGCGGATTAGTGAGTTTGAATCATTTGTAATGATATGCTACTCTATGTTTTCCTATGTTTATGCATATTTAATGAGTTGGTTTATGCATGATTAATAAGTTGGTTTATGCATATTTAATGAGTTGGTTTATGCATGATTAATAAGTTGGTTTATGCATATTTGATAAGTGGGTTTATGCATGATTAATAAGTTGGTTTATACATGTTTAACAAGTGGGTTTATGCATGTTGAGTATGTAAGTTTATGCAAGTATAGTATGATGTATGTTATGTTTACATGATGCTAAATATGCAAGTTGTGGGCTATGTGATCATATGCATGGTATGCAAGTTCATGGTGATATGCTATGCAAGTTACATGTATGTTAATATGCAAGATATGCTATGCAAGTTACATGTATGTTAATATGCAAGATATGCTATGCAAGTTACATGTATGTTAATATGCAAGATATGCTATGCAAATTACATGTTTGTTAATATGCAAGTTACATGTATGTTGTTATGCAAGTTCATATGCAAGTTATGTGTATGATGTTATGTAAGTTACATGTATGTTGTGATGCAAGTTCATATGCAAGTTATGTGTATGATGTTATGTAAGTTACATGTATGTTGTTATGCAAGTTCATATGCAAGTTATGTGTATGATGTTATGTAAGTTACATGTATGTTGTTATGCAAGTTCATATGCAAGTTATGTGTATGATGTTATGTAAGTTACATGTATGTTGTTATGCAAGTTCATAGGCAAGTTATGTATATGCTTAAATGCAAGTTAACATGTTATGTAAGTTATGTGAATGCTTATATGCAAGTTTAACATGTTATGCAAGTTATGTGAATGCTTATATGCAAGTTTAACATGTTATGCAAGTTATGTGAATGCTTATATGCAAGTTCAACATGTTATGCAAGATATGTGTATGATAATATGCAAGTTCATATGCAACATGTTATGCAAGCCATGTGTGTGATAATATGCAAGTTTGGGTTAAATATAGTTGGGTTAATATATGCTCATATATGCAAGTTGACATCCTCTTAACCCATGACAAAGTTATATGCTAAGATTTGGTTAAACCCATGATATTTGTGATGCATCTTCCCTTTATTATGTCGTGAAATGAGAACGATTTGCGTGGGGAACGATGGGTTTAATAAATATGTTAATAAAAGTATGATTGGGTATGATTAAGCATACCATAAAAATAAATTAACATAAGTGGGAATTTACCTATTGAGTTAGGTCTACCCCATGGGAATTTACCTATTGAGTTAGGTCTACCCATGTTATGAAAAACTTGGTATTAATTAGGGATAGTTAATATAAATTATGAGGGTGATTAATTAGGTGTAATTAATCGACTAAGACACGAGGTTGGACTCAGTTGTAGCGTAAAACTGCCCGGACCCAACCGGCTTAACCAGTTGCTACAAATGTTAGCCCAATGTGAGAGGTCTTAGGCACAAACTAAATACGTGATTAACGTAAAGACACGAGGTTAGACTCGGTTATGACATAAGGCTGCCCGGACCCAACCGGCTTAACCAGCGGTCATAAAAGATAGCCTAATGTGAGAGGTCTTTATGAGGATCACGGTCTTAATTAATTAAGAAACACTTAACCATATAAGCATGTAGTGGGGCATGAGGGTTAAGTGGGTGCCTTGGGTGACTTGTGGTAACTAGTGGGGTGCCTGAGGTGGCATGAGGAAACTAGTGGGTTGCCTTGGGTGGCAATAGAAAATACAATTAGAATACTTAACCAAAGTGGAACATGTACTTAAACATGATTAAAGGGTTAAGTAAGTGCCTCGGGTGGCATGTGGGAATTAAGTAAATGACTTGGGTGGCATGTGGAAATCTAGTGGGTGCCTTGAGTGGTAATTAAAATATGATTAAATGACTTAACCAGGATTTATTACATGAAGGTAGACATGATTATTAAAAAGGGTTAAGTGGGATACACTAGAAATAACAAGCTTAGGTGGATAGCTTGTGGGGGCCCATCTCAACCAATATCCCAACGTATCTTAGTGGGCTCGACTCAAGTCGAGTGACGGGACACGCATATTGGGCTTGACTATAAGAGGCCAAAACGGGTTAGCGGTAGCAACGCGAGTCCAACGGGTTTCATATGCGTGTGTGGACCCGGGCTGGTAGGTAAGACGTTGTTGCATCGTGTAGGTATGACCGTGCACCACATGTTGTATCGGGTTGCCACTTTGGGGAGTGATACACCCCATTGTGGGGCCAGCACGGATATCTGCGGTAGGGAGCCGATCGCTTGGGAGTAGTGAGTACACCTAGTAAAGATAGGGGCAGACGGCACCTATGTAGGGGTACAAGAAACTACTGGGTAAAAATTACTAAGTACATTTAGTAGGATCAACCTTTAAGTAGGAATTACTCTTGGTAGGTAGAACTGGTGTGGTGCAGTGTAGGAATTACCCTTGGGTGGATAAGTCTGGGGCGGTGTAATCTAGTAATTATCCTTGGGTGGATAAATGCGTCTTTACGGTTATCTTAGTTTATCCTAAGTTTGCCAAGCTGCTTTGTGTAGTCATTCATCCCCAGTCGTTACCGTATACCAACTTATGTCTTCTCTGTTTACTTTAATGATTGTATTGTTAAAGTTATAGGACTCGCTCAGACTTATGTCTGACCCCGTTGTTTTTATCTTTTTCCCCGAACCCCAGGTTATCAGAGTGGGCCTAGTGCTAGTGGGCTCTGGTCAGATTGCTGTATCTATCCTTTGGAGCTTGGACCGTTGAAGTAAAGCTCAGTTCATCTTTTCTTTTATGGCTATTGTTTACTTAGTGGGATTATGTACAAATTTTTATCAAGATGGATATTTTGTACTTGACTCTTGTATGGTTTTGTAATGTAACCAAACATGTTTTACTTTCCGCTGCAATGTAATGATGATTTAAATTTTCAAGTATTACTTATATCTGTCTTGTTGTAATTTTACTGTTCTATATTCACTTAAAATACTTCACCGAAACTAAGGCATTCCCCTCTTATGAGTGACCTTAGCGGGTGTGGGGTGTTACACGTGGTATCAGAGCTTAAGGTTACCAGAACAGATAAAATTTTTAGAAAAATTATTTTCTAAGAATATTTTTGAAAGGAGTATTTTCAAAAACATGTCTTTTAAGAGAAAAGTTTTTGAAAGAAAAGCATAATCCCCAATAGCCATATCTATATCTTTCGAATTCTCCGTTTTGAATCTCTTCCTCTCTCTCATTTTGAGTTTCCCCTCCGCGTATAGATGACCTTTCTAAGATAGATAAGGATGGAAAACCACTTCAAGGGACTTAGACGTTAATCAGATTAGAAGTTGGTTCAAGAAGGAGGAGGACGGGTAGGTACCTATAGGATAGACGATGAGAGGAAGGCTCAAATAGTTGTTTGGTTAATAAAGGATGAAACCTCATTGGTGGGAGGTTACGAGTGGAGAATAGGAAGAAGAAGAAGGTTAGTAGTTATCCTTTGGGGAGGAATAGGACACCTTATTAGGATTGTCCAAAGAGGCAAGGGCAAGGTACGGAATCTCCTGGAGGGTAGTTGTATTCCCTCACGGCTAGTGTACCAGATGGGGATAGGAACGTCTAGGTTGGAATTTGGGATTTCTATATTATCTGATTCGAACTTTATTTGATTCTGACGCATCGAGTTCGTTTATCTCATCATTGTTAGTGAGCCACTGCACTTAGACACCAGTTAGTAGATGATCCCTTAGTTGTTTCAAACCCAATTGGGGCTCCATGATGTGTTTGGGTTTGAAAGTTTCTATACTTAGCGTTGAGTTTAGATGTGATGCTTGTTGGGCTTCACGGGCTATGGGTTAGTTTTGGGCATGGACTGGTTATCCAGTAGGGGTGCCGTTCTTGATTTTGAAGGGAGAGTTGTTAGGCTTATGACCCGCTTGGGTAACACTCTCGAGATCTCTTGTAATCCCATAAAATCTGTTATGCTAAGTTATCTAGAATCGCTTGACACGACGATCTAGAATTTGCGATCTGTTAGTGCGGTCCGGGAATACTCTGATGTGTGTGAGGAGGTGAAGGGCTTACCTCCGGAACGGGAGATTGACTTCCGAATATATCGGTTAGACAATGCCAAACCAGTATCTTGGCCAGTGTGCCACATGGCTCCTCGTGAGAAGAGGGAACTCCATAAGTAAGTAGGCGATTTGCTTGAGAAGGGGTTCATAAGACGAAGTATATTGGAGTGGGGTGCTCCAGTAGTTTTTGCTACGAAGGCGGATGGGTCCCTCAGACTTTGTGTAAGCTAAAGAGAACTAAATAAACTCACAAAGAAGAATAGACACCCATGGCCGAGGATTAATGATCTCTTTGGTCAGTTAGTTGGCGCCTCAGTATTTTCGTGGTTGGACTTAGCCACGGGGTTTCGTCAGTTGAGAATGGCTGAGGATAGTATAGAGAAGATTGCCTTTAGGACTTCAGATGGTTTTATAAATGACTGGTGATGCTATTTAGTTAGACGAACGCCTCCACATACTTTGTTGGTTTGATGAAAAGGATGTTCAGGGAGTACCTAAATAAGTTTGTGATGGTCTTTGTAAATGACATCTTGGTCTTTCCTAGGAGCGAAATAAGTTTCTGTATGTGCTCAATAGGTTGAGCAAAGCCAGTTATGGGATAAACAGTGGTTTTTGAGCGAGACTGGCAAGGACATCCAGAGTTGGACAAGGGCTTAATTGTTTAGCCGTTTTTACTAGTATCATCTCACGTAGGTCGTCTGAACTCGAAGGAGATATCCCTTGGGTGTTTGTCTGATATTGGTTTAGGCCTTTGGGGCTTGCATTTGGGGGATGTCGAATTCGACTAGGGTGGTCTGCGTGAGAGATGGATAGTTGTGACGATTTTGCATGGGAGAATATCCTGATTTTCCCTAGAAGTGGAGAAAAGCATGTCCTACATCTTAGGGAAGTGTTGGAGACTCTTTGAGCGCATTGTCTTAAGACAACAAAGGTGGATGGAATTCTTAGCATCCTATGGGTTTGAGATAGCGTATACCCCTGGCAAGGGTAACGAGGTGGTAGACGCCTTAAGCAGAAAAAAAAAACTGTCTTTGAGTCCATTGTTCGTGGAATGGCGAAGCTTAGAGTTTAATTCTATGTTAGACTTTAGACCTTCCGTTGACTTTGTACCCGGTTTGCTAGCCTCCTTGGAGGTTAGGCCTACTCTTTTGGGGGCGGATTGGCGAGGCACAGCGAGACGACCCACAGTTGGTTGAGTTAGTAGAAAAGCTCATAAGGGGGGAGTCGTCCAGCCATTTGAGTAAGTACACCCTAGATGGTAAGGGGTGGTTGCGTAGAGACGGTAGACTTTGTGTACCACAAAACGAGGGTCTGAGGAAGGCTATACTTGATGATGCGCATCGGTCAAAGATGACCATTCATCCTGGTAGGGACAAGATGTACCAAGACATGAAGCGGGTTTTCTTTTTGGGCCGGTATGGAGAAAGAGGTGGCCGAGTATGTCGCTAGATGCTTGGTGTGCTAGCAAATGAAAGCAGAGCAGAAGAAACCCGATGGGTTGCTTCACCCATTTGGAAGATCCGATATGGAAGTGGGATAGTGTCTCGATGGATTACCAAGATCGAGGAAGGGCAATATGGGAATTTGGGTTGAGGTAGACAGACTTACCAAGAGTGCCTATTTTATACCCGTGAAGAGTAAGAGGACCGCTCCATGGCTTGCTTCAGTCTATGTTAGAGAAATTGTTAGATTGCATGGTGTACCATCCAGCATTGGGAGTGATCGAGATCCTATCTTCACTAGTGAGTTTTGGAGAAGTTTGCAAGAGGCGGTAGGGACTCAGTTGTGTTTGAGCACCGCATATCATCCTCAGACGGACGGTCAGACCGAGAGGGTGAACCGTATCTTAGAAGATCTTTTGAGGCTTTGTATCTTGGATTTTGGAGGTACATGGGAAGGACATCTTCCTTTGGTGAAGTTCGCATATAATAACAGCTTTCAGTCTAGTATTGGCATGGCTCCTTTCGAAGCTCTTTATGGAAAGCCTTGTCAATCACCTACATGTTGGTGGGAATCTATGGATGAGATCTTGCTTGGGCCGATAAGGTTAGAGAGACTTCGGGAAAAGATTGATTTGATTCGAAGAAGGATGAAGGCAGCGCAAGATAGACAGAAATCTTATGCGGACAAGAGGAAAGCAGAGCTTAGGTTCGATGTTGGGGACATGGTTTTATCAAGGTATCTCCGTTACGGAATATGGTTCGCTTTGGATCTTTTGGAAAGTTAGCACCAAGGGTTGTTGCGCCGTTTCCTATTAAGGAAAGGATTGGACAGAGGGCATATAGAGGGGAGTTGCCCGACAGGCTTAGTGGTGTACATGATATATTCCATGTGTCACATTTAAGGAAGTTCCTACATGAGACCGCTGAGGTGGTAGAGCCGAGCTTGCTTAAAGAAGTAGAGATAGAGCGTGATAAGACGATTCGACGAGCTTCTACTCGCATCCTTGGGTCAGAGACTAGGAAGTTGAGAAATCGAGAGGTTCAACTAGTCAAAAGGCAATGAGGAGAAGATGAGAGCAACGCAACTTGGAGACGGAAGCGAAGATGCGTTCATTGTACCCAATTCTTTTTAAGGATATGTCCTTTAATTTCTCCTCTATCGTTTGTCTAGTACTTATCTTATCTTTAGTATGTCCTCTCGTTAGTACTTTTGACCTTTAGATAGGGTAAACCTATGGTTGAAACATGTGTTTGAGACATGTTATGGTTGATGGATGCATGTGGATGCAAGTGTTTGCTAGTGGTTGCTCGTGGATGCATATACACACACTCTAGGCACTAGATCGGCTCAGTCACTTCATATTGCATATTGCATATAATTGTGTGTAGGTAGCTATATTTATGGATGTATAATGATTGTGTTATCATATGGATGATGCATTTTGGTGAATGATTGTGCACTCATATAGATACTGTATGTGTCGATAGGGTTATCTCGCATACATATTGGATGCATGGCACTATCATGGTTTGCATATGTTCGTACATTAGATAGGGAACATATACACACACTTTTTGCATATGCTCATACATCATTAGAAACTATTTAAGGACAATGGATGCCCGTGGTTGATGGTTTGAGTAGATGGTTGTTTGGATGGTAGGATATGCATTCTCCTTAGCCTAGAGATTTCGGGGACGAAATCCTTTAAGGAGGGGAGAATGTAACACCCCGAATTTCGGTTAATGCTAAAATTCACTAATTACAGAATAAATAATCTCAGATGTGAGAATTGGGGGAAACGGGCTGCGTCATTGTGTTCGTCTCGGAAAAATACGCAAAATAGAGTCCGAGTTTTCGAGAATCGGAGTCCGTATGGCCCGGTTATGGCCCGATGAAGTTTGCAGAAAATTCAAAGATAAAAACAGATTTAATAATTTAAAACCAGATTTTGGAATGGAACAAGCGGGGTCAGGCGGGAAAATTCCCGCCCTACCCATGTCGACAGGGCTGTCGACAGGCCTGTCGACAGGGGTGTCGACTTGCCTGTCGACTTGCCTGTCGACAGGGGGGGTGGCGTCCAGTGAACCTGGGTGCACCAGGTTGCACCAGGTTGGGTTTTAGGCTGGCTTGGAGGGCTGGTTCTAGAGAGTTCCGAAATCTAAGGGTCCTAATCTAATCTAGGGTTAATCTAAAGGCCTAAAAACACTACCTAATCCTATAAATAAGACCCTAACCCTACCCTAATTCATTCATAATTAGATCTTGTAACTAAACTATGGCAAAATGAAACTTGATCATGGCCTCCACAAATCTATGAAGAGGAAAGCAAGCTAATCAACCTCTCTAATCAACCTCTAATCCATTCTAAGCATCTTAATCTTCTTCATTTGGAGTGCAAATTGCTAGTTGTGAGTTTCTATCACTTTAACATCAATTGTTAAAGCAAGTAGATTAGGTGTAATGAGACTTATGGTCTTGAATGCGGATTAGTGAGTTTGAATCATTTGTAATGATATGCTACTCTATGTTTTCCTATGTTTATGCATATTTAATGAGTTGGTTTATGCATGATTAATAAGTTGGTTTATGCATATTTAATGAGTTGGTTTATGCATGATTAATAAGTTGGTTTATGCATATTTGATAAGTGGGTTTATGCATGATTAATAAGTTGGTTTATACATGTTTAACAAGTGGGTTTATGCATGTTGAGTATGTAAGTTTATGCAAGTATAGTATGATGTATGTTATGTTTACATGATGCTAAATATGCAAGTTGTGGGCTATGTGATCATATGCATGGTATGCAAGTTCATGGTGATATGCTATGCAAGTTACATGTATGTTAATATGCAAGATATGCTATGCAAGTTACATGTATGTTAATATGCAAGATATGCTATGCAAGTTACATGTATGTTAATATGCAAGATATGCTATGCAAATTACATGTTTGTTAATATGCAAGTTACATGTATGTTGTTATGCAAGTTCATATGCAAGTTATGTGTATGATGTTATGTAAGTTACATGTATGTTGTGATGCAAGTTCATATGCAAGTTATGTGTATGATGTTATGTAAGTTACATGTATGTTGTTATGCAAGTTCATATGCAAGTTATGTGTATGATGTTATGTAAGTTACATGTATGTTGTTATGCAAGTTCATATGCAAGTTATGTGTATGATGTTATGTAAGTTACATGTATGTTGTTATGCAAGTTCATAGGCAAGTTATGTATATGCTTAAATGCAAGTTAACATGTTATGTAAGTTATGTGAATGCTTATATGCAAGTTTAACATGTTATGCAAGTTATGTGAATGCTTATATGCAAGTTTAACATGTTATGCAAGTTATGTGAATGCTTATATGCAAGTTCAACATGTTATGCAAGATATGTGTATGATAATATGCAAGTTCATATGCAACATGTTATGCAAGCCATGTGTGTGATAATATGCAAGTTTGGGTTAAATATAGTTGGGTTAATATATGCTCATATATGCAAGTTGACATCCTCTTAACCCATGACAAAGTTATATGCTAAGATTTGGTTAAACCCATGATATTTGTGATGCATCTTCCCTTTATTATGTCGTGAAATGAGAACGATTTGCGTGGGGAACGATGGGTTTAATAAATATGTTAATAAAAGTATGATTGGGTATGATTAAGCATACCATAAAAATAAATTAACATAAGTGGGAATTTACCTATTGAGTTAGGTCTACCCCATGGGAATTTACCTATTGAGTTAGGTCTACCCATGTTATGAAAAACTTGGTATTAATTAGGGATAGTTAATATAAATTATGAGGGTGATTAATTAGGTGTAATTAATCGACTAAGACACGAGGTTGGACTCAGTTGTAGCGTAAAACTGCCCGGACCCAACCGGCTTAACCAGTTGCTACAAATGTTAGCCCAATGTGAGAGGTCTTAGGCACAAACTAAATACGTGATTAACGTAAAGACACGAGGTTAGACTCGGTTATGACATAAGGCTGCCCGGACCCAACCGGCTTAACCAGCGGTCATAAAAGATAGCCTAATGTGAGAGGTCTTTATGAGGATCACGGTCTTAATTAATTAAGAAACACTTAACCATATAAGCATGTAGTGGGGCATGAGGGTTAAGTGGGTGCCTTGGGTGACTTGTGGTAACTAGTGGGGTGCCTGAGGTGGCATGAGGAAACTAGTGGGTTGCCTTGGGTGGCAATAGAAAATACAATTAGAATACTTAACCAAAGTGGAACATGTACTTAAACATGATTAAAGGGTTAAGTAAGTGCCTCGGGTGGCATGTGGGAATTAAGTAAATGACTTGGGTGGCATGTGGAAATCTAGTGGGTGCCTTGAGTGGTAATTAAAATATGATTAAATGACTTAACCAGGATTTATTACATGAAGGTAGACATGATTATTAAAAAGGGTTAAGTGGGATACACTAGAAATAACAAGCTTAGGTGGATAGCTTGTGGGGGCCCATCTCAACCAATATCCCAACGTATCTTAGTGGGCTCGACTCAAGTCGAGTGACGGGACACGCATATTGGGCTTGACTATAAGAGGCCAAAACGGGTTAGCGGTAGCAACGCGAGTCCAACGGGTTTCATATGCGTGTGTGGACCCGGGCTGGTAGGTAAGACGTTGTTGCATCGTGTAGGTATGACCGTGCACCACATGTTGTATCGGGTTGCCACTTTGGGGAGTGATACACCCCATTGTGGGGCCAGCACGGATATCTGCGGTAGGGAGCCGATCGCTTGGGAGTAGTGAGTACACCTAGTAAAGATAGGGGCAGACGGCACCTATGTAGGGGTACAAGAAACTACTGGGTAAAAATTACTAAGTACATTTAGTAGGATCAACCTTTAAGTAGGAATTACTCTTGGTAGGTAGAACTGGTGTGGTGCAGTGTAGGAATTACCCTTGGGTGGATAAGTCTGGGGCGGTGTAATCTAGTAATTATCCTTGGGTGGATAAATGCGTCTTTACGGTTATCTTAGTTTATCCTAAGTTTGCCAAGCTGCTTTGTGTAGCCATTCATCCCCAGTCGTTACCGTATACCAACTTATGTCTTCTCTGTTTACTTTAATGATTGTATTGTTAAAGTTATAGGACTCGCTCAGACTTATGTCTGACCCCGTTGTTTTTATCTTTTTCCCCAAACCCCAGGTTATCAGAGTGGGCCTAGTGCTAGTGGGCTCTGGTCAGATTGCTGTATCTATCCTTTGGAGCTTGGACCGTTGAAGTAAAGCTCAGTTCATCTTTTCTTTTATGGCTATTGTTTACTTAGTGGGATTATGTACAAATTTTTATCAAGATGGATATTTTGTACTTGACTCTTGTATGGTTTTGTAATGTAACCAAACATGTTTTACTTTCCGCTGCAATGTAATGATGATTTAAATTTTCAAGTATTACTTATATCTGTCTTGTTGTAATTTTACTGTTCTATATTCACTTAAAATACTTCACCGAAACTAAGGCATTCCCCTCTTATGAGTGACCTTAGCGGGTGTGGGGTGTTACACACGCATTGAGCGTTAACCCAAAGCATCCCCCTGTAAAACAAAAAAGGCGAATGCTGGGCCCAGAGAGGTCTGCAGCCTTGAAAGAAGAAGTTGAAAAGTTAAGAAGTAACGGATTCATCATAGACTCAACCTACCCAGATTGGATTTCAAATCCAGTTTTGGTAAAGAAGGCCTATGGGAAGTGACGTACTTGTATTGATTTTTCGGATTTGAATAAAGCTTTCCCAAAAGATAGCTTTCCGTTACCCAGAATTGATCAGTTGGTAGATTCAACGGCGGGTCATGAGCTTCTCTCTTTCATGGATTCTTATTCAGGATATAACCAGATCCCAATGCATGTTCTAGATCAAGAGCACACTAGCTTCATTACGGACCTGGGATTATACTGCTACGTGGTAATGCCTTTTGGTTTGAAGAACGCAGGTGCCACATATCAACGGTTAGTGAACAAAATGTTCTATAACCAGATTTGGAAAACAATGGAGGTATACATCGACGACATGTTGGTTAAGTCCAGACAATCATCCAATCACACTACAGACTTGGCAGAGATGTTTGGTATTCTTCAAAAGTATGGGATGAAACTCAACCCAACAAAATGCTCATTTGGGGTTGCCTCCGGGAAATTCTTGGGATTCATCGTCAGCCTGCGCGGGATTGAGATTAATCCAGACCAGATCGCAGCAATCAGAGGCATTCAGAAGCCTAGATAAATCAAAGATGTGCAAAGCCTTGCAGGAAAAGTAGCAGCATTAAGCAGATTCATCTCTAGAGCGACAGACAAATGCATTCCGTTCTTTGAATTGATAAAGCGAGGAAAACGCAATTTTAAGTGGACTCCTGATTGCATTGAAGCATTTCAGAACCTGCTGAATCATCTGGAGAGACCCCCGATACTGTCTAAGCTAGTGGATCACGAGGATTTATTCGTGTACTTAGCAGTGTCGTCCCACGCGATCAGCTCAGCGTTAGTGAGAGAAGAAGACAAGGTTCAAAGGCCAGTGTACTACATGAGTAAAAAATTGGCGGCAGCTGAGCGCAATTATCCGAGGATAGAGAAGCTGGCGTACAGTTTATTGATTGCATCTAGGAAGCTTTGACATTATTTCCAAGCTCATCCTATCACCATGTACACTGATCATCCACTCAAGCAAGTTCTACAGAGACCAGAAGCTTCTGGAAGGCTGCTCAAATAGAACATTGAACTAAGTCAATTTGATTTGAATTTTCAGCCCAGATGATCGATACGGGGGTAAGTGCTGGAAGATTTCATAGTGGAATTTACTGTCTCGGAGGATGACATGGTAAACGAAGAGGCTGACCCACCAAAATTACTTCTCGATCCTAGTGCATGGAAATTGTATATTGATGGTGCTAGGAATGATAAACGATCTGGTGCCGGAGTGGTGCTGGAAACTCCTGAGAAACGAATGATATCCTATGCTATCCATTTGGAATTTCACGCCACTAACAATGACTCCGAATATGAAGCCCTGATAGTCGGGCTGAGGATCGCAAAAGAATTAGAGATCGCGAAGCTGGACATATTTTTTGATTCCAAGTTGGTTGTAAATCAGGTCACTGGAAAGTTCCGAGCTAAGAGCCCAAGATTGATTTCGTATTTGGAGAAAGTGAAGGAGTTGTTGACTGGCTTTGATCACTACAGTGTATCCCATATTCCGCGGTCAGAGAACCAACAGGCGGACAAGTTAGCGAAGATGGCTAGCTCCGACGATCCTAAAGATGACGGGCTAGCCCTAGTTGAAGTACTTCAGTTCTCTAGCATAGGTCAGATGGAAATTGATCCGATACTAGAGACTGAGCCATAAAGGGAGTCATGGATGACCCCTCTAAAGAATTTCTTGATGAATGGAACGCTTCCGACCAAGAAGAGCGAGAGGCGTAAAATAATCCGTAAAGCTTCCCGATACGTTCTGCAAGGCGGAGTCCTGTATAGACAGGGATTTTCGATGCCTCTTCTCTGGTGTATAGCCCATGACGACATCAGGCGTGTACTGAAGGAAGTACATGAGGGTGAATGTGGTGACCATACTGGAGGACAAACATTGGCATAAAAGGTGTTGCTGTATGGTTACTTCCGGCCTACCATAAACAAAGATGCGGCAAAATACGCACGACGTTGTGATGCATGCCAAAGATTTTCAAAAATTACCAGGGCACTTCCTTTCCAGTTAAAGACAATGGCGAGTCCATGGCCTTTCGCTATGTGGGGAATTGATATCATCGAAAGCCTCCCTATAGCAAAGGGCGGAGCAAAGTTCGTTATTGTAGCTGTTGACTACTTCACCAAATGGGTCGAGGCTGAGCTGTTAACTACAATCACAACCAAGCGAGTGATTAATTTTGTTGTTAGAAACATTATTTTTCGATTTGGGATCCCGAAGATCGTCATAACTGACAATGGAACCCGGTTTGATAGCAACGAGTTTAGGGATTTCTGCCAGAAGTACCACATTAAGAAACGGTACACCTCTGTGGCACATCCGCAGTCGAACGGACAGGTCGAAGCAGCAAATAAAGTGATAAAGTCCATTATCAAAAGAAGATTGAAGTGGGCCAAAGCCATTTGTGTCGATGAATTACCCTTGGCATTATGGGCCTACAGGACAATGTATAAATCGGCGATAGGCCATACTCCTTTCTCTCTTGCTTTCGGAGCAGAGGCAGTCATCCCGGTTGAGCTAAAAGTACCATCTCACCGGGTCACTTACTACGATCCGATGACTAATAACGAATTTCTCCTTGAATCCCTAGATACAATAGAGGAGAAAAGGGATGAAGCAGACCTGCGTGCCTTGAGACACAAGCAACAGGTCGTTAGATACTACAACAAAAGAGTTCGAGCCCGAACCTTTGAACCCGGAGACTTGGTTTTGAAGCATGTCTTTCCACCCCCGACACATATGGGTGCGAAGTGGGAAGGACCATACTCCGTTCTACGAAGGCTTGATAATGGAACCTTCAAGATAGCAACCGTAGATGGAGAAGAAATCCCCAGAGTGTGGAATGCCCAACATTTGCGGCCTTATCTGACGTAAAGTCATCAGATTTATCCTTTTGTTTCATAGGACCATGTAAAAGGCATGACTTCCCTAGAATAGTCCAATGTCTTGAGCAAAGGATTATAAAGTGGACGTAGGTCACGATTTGACCGAACCACTATAAAAATATTGTGTGTCGTTTACCTTTATTTGCACTATTATTTATCTGCTCTTCTATCTTTATAAAGTTTGCTGTAAATACAGCGATCACAGAAACATGTAATTCTAGGTGCCATCCATCAGAATGGAGAGTAATCCGCAGCCAGAACGATGAAGGTGCAATAAAGTGAATCACGCCATTGATTGCGCTCTAACTCTCCAGAGCCGAGAGAAAACGCAAAGGACGCGAAAAAAACGTCCACATGGCAAGGCGATGCACCATGATAAGAACCGCCTTGACCGAACTCTAACCTTGGCGACCGCCAGGAGAGTATAAAAGCGTCTGTGATTAAGCGCTGAGAAAGAGCTCTTACCCCGCTGAAGGATCGGGGGGCGACTGAACAGCATAGCTCGAACTCTAGCCTTGGCGTCCGCCAAGAGAGTATAAAAGCGTCTGTGATTAAGCATTGAGAAAGAGCTCTTACACCGCTGAAGGATCGGGGGGCGACTGAACAGCTGAGCTCGAACTCTAACCATGGCGACCGCCAGGAGAGTATAAAGCCGTCTATGATTAAGCGCTGAGAAGGATGCTGGAGACTCAGCGCCCCCGAATTTCTGCCCCGCTGAAGGATCGGAGAGCAGATCATGATACGAGTTCGAACTTTAACCCGCAGACGGATCGGGAAAGTATAGCGGTACCGGAGATTTGGCGCCTTAAGGACTATAATCCTACTAAAAATTCCAAGTCCCACGTATTAAGAGATCGGGGGCAACGTGCATAGAAATTCTTAAATTTTTTCTACCGCTTGAAGGATTTGTAATATAATTTCAACTTGATTATAGTCAAATGACTTGCGACTAAGTGCAAGGAGTTTATTGAATGTAGGTACACGATGACGCAAAAGAAATAAACTTTCATTCATAAAATGCAAGCTTACAAGATAAAGAGGAACCTAAACAAAAGTGAGGGCCATTCTCACAATTACATTTCATGGCCAGTGGAAAACCTAAAAATCCTAAGGACAAAATATGAACTGATATCTGCATCCTACTTATGCTGGGGGGGAGGGGGCTATGTGGGCTTCTTGCTCTTCTTCTGCTTCCCCGACTCCTCCTTATCAACATTCGGATGATCACCTTTTTTCCTCTTCCTCTTATCAACAAGAGGCTCTGGCGAAGAACTAGAGGATTGAGAGGCTAGTTGTGAAGTTATTGATCGGGAGGAAAATCTTACGACCAACCCAGTTTTGGGATCGATCTCGGAAATAGGGGGAACATATACTGGATCATGTTCCCCTTTCATAAGGAGCAACTACCTCTCCTCTTCAGCCTATTGTTCAGCCAAGGTTTCCTCATCATCGCCTCTGCTTTCTTTGGTAACGGCGACTTCCTCTTCATCGCCGTCATGGCGCCCGTCCATATCTCTCAAAGCCTCGATGGGCTCAGCATCTAGGGGGACATCAACACCAACACTTGGCGGGATGTCAACCTTCTCTGCCTCTGTCTTCTTCTCAGCATCCTTATCAACTGGCCCGCCACCTGTATCATGAGAAACAAATGTTATTTTGGGAGAGAATGCGGTTTGCTCAGTTGATTGTCCGACAAGACGACGACAGTGACAATTGCTTTGACAAATTGCGGAGAAAATATAGAGATACCTTCTGCCGATCCTCCATCCAAACTAGCAGCAGAACCTCCAACAGCTGGAGGAGTTGGACCCAGAGGAATCAATGGATCGTTAGGATTGTATTCCTCAATTTCGGAGGCCTTGGGCTCTGTAGATGAGCTCGAGCCTTCTTCAATTTTATCTTTGCCCTTGGCCTGAGTTTTCTCTTTATCAATCTCTTCTTGGAGTAGGCGTCTGCCTTTCTCTAAATACTCAGGTTCGTTATCCCTAAGAATGGTCCGCATCAACTCATTCTCATCAATCTCATCGACTCCTAATCGTTGTTTCTCGCTCTGGACGATTGCATCCCGTATGTTGGATAAAGTAACATGGTAGTCCGGGATCCAGGAGATGTTACGGGTCTTAATGACCTGGCCAAGGAAGTCAAACAGCATTTCTTCAAATCCTTCAATATCTTTCTCTCTCTCGAGGAGCTTTTCATTAGAAACAGTAGCCATTTCAATGGCACTTTCCACATTATTTTTAGCAAGAATCGCGCGCTTCTCTGCACGCGCGAGTTGATCATTCAGAATCGCCCTCTTTTTTTTTGCCAGAGCTAAACTATCTTTCAAGCTTAACTTTTCTTTCTCCCAAGCAGCTTTTTCAGCTTCGAAATGATCCTGTGCTGTTTTCAGTTCGGTGTTGACCATCCTGAGATCTTCCACCTCCTTCTTCAATGACACACGCTCTTTGCTGTTAGAATCGGGCTCATTATGAAAACGTTGTCTGGCCTCCTCCAGCTCTGTCTTGTATTTTTTAACATCTCGTTGAGCCAAGGCAAGCAAAGATTGTGCATCTTCCAAGTCCTTTTCCATTTTTACCCTGGCCCTTTCATTGTTATCTATCTTCACTTTGGACCTGTGCGCTTCCATCTCTAGCGTTCGGATGACGTCTGAAAGATTGACAGCATGTTTCTTCATCGCCTCATATTGCTTGGCTATATGGCGAACGTGTCCGATGACTTCAGTGTCCCAATTCCTAGGGACTGGTTCCAGAGTTGGAACGAACATCATCCTTTCGAAGAAGATATCGGGGAATTGTTCTCGTAATTTTTCCAGCTTCGCCTGAGTCTCAGGACCATGGATATAGTCTCGTGCCCCGGGGGCACTCAAACTTTGTTGGCTGGAAGGGACAATGTTAGTTTTCTCCTTATCAGAATCCTTGTTTGGATCCTTGTTTTTATCTTTAGGCTCGCGGTGCTTTTTGGATGATCTGCTGTGAGATGGTACGCTCTATGGAGGAGTTAAGTCTTTGGGAAGTTGTTTTCCCCCTGTAGGTGGCACTGAATGACTGGGAGGCTTTCCAGAGGTTTGTTTTGACGGAGATCTGGACCGTGAAGGACTAGGCTTGTGAGAATCCCGGGACCAATGGCTGTCTCCCCCTCGGCTGCTGCTACGAGCACGCTCAGGATGTGGATGAAGACTAGGTGTGCCTTGACGAAGAGAACGATAGGAATAAGATCGTTTGCGAGACATCTTTCCTGCAAAAGAAACAAGTACATATTAAAACCTTGAATACTGTTGGTATAAAAGTGTGGGGTCAGACAGTGCATGTGATTTGTGCATCCCATATAATTCCCCCTAACAGACCAGGGCCCGAAGTTAGGCTTGTCTGGGTAGTCTCTCGTTCTTCAATTGGAACAGTTGTTTCCTCAGAAATAGGGAAAAATGGCTCCCCTTCGAAGTCTTCCTGTGTATATACATCGTCTGGTATAGGAATCTTGCTCAATTCTTTAAATAACTGCTCCTTTGTTAAATCATCGGGAGCAGCAGGTTCAACCGGTAGAGAGGCCCTTGAGGGGAAACTCCCCGGAGAGGCTGGTATTTCCTTAGACTCGTCAGGACGGGCCCCATCTCCTCTATATGCATTTAAGTCTTCGTCGTCCTGGTTAATTATCGGCGAAGGACTCTTATGAAGTTTAGTTGTCTCTGATGCCTGTGACGTTCCTTCTCCCTCGGTTGGGGGCACGTATTTGTATGGTCTGCCACCCGCGCCAAGTCCAAACCTTATATCCAGAAGGCAGTGCTTGTGAAGATTCTCGTCAGTAATACATTTCTTGATCTTTAGGAAATCGGATTTGCTTTTCAGAAGAAGGGATAGTCGATTACTATACACCGAGCCTTCCGTCTTTGGAAAGGTGTGATCTGCATAGAGAAAAGAAGCATGTTAGTGCTTCGATTTCTTAAACAAGTTATTCATTCAAAGGTTTAAAATTTACTTGATTTAAGCCATCTTCTTGCACACCCAGCCTGTCTCTTTATATAGAACCAATCGGCCTTGGGATCCCCTATGTTGCTGTAACCGTCAGATAAGACCTTCCTATTTGCTACCGATTCGAAGAAAGAAAAATTTGGGGTTGCCGTAGAGCGATGCTTGAAAAGGTAATAGAATTTCAAATCTTTAAACGTGAGCTCAGTTTGCATGATTTCCGCATATGCGATGTATAGAGTGTATAGGGCTGTGTAGGCATTGGGATGAAGCTGCATCGGAGCAATACCCAATCGTTTTAAGGTTTCAATGACGATTGGAGGAAATGGAGGAATAGCGCCTACCCAGCACATGAGTCGGCTAATTATCATATACCCCTCCGGAGTCAGATGAGGTCTATCTTCGCTACCAGGTGTCCTCACATCATCCCAGGGGATCCCGTGTTTCAAGCAAATTTTCTTAAGCTTTATGTCATCAAATTTGGAAGCTAAAGAGTCAGTGAATTTCTCTATTTCTAGTGCACTAGGAATCTCGTCGGGAGCTCGGTCGTCTACTTCAGACTCCTCATCAAGCGAGGTACTCTCAGATGGATCCGATTCCGTTTCTGCCTCATATTCGGATCCAGAATCCTCACCTTCTGGATTAATTGGAAGAACCTCGGGGTTGTGGTGCTCAGACATCTCGGGATCCATCTCTGTATCAGATCTTGAAGGGGAACGGTTATCCGACATTACTGTTTAGGCGAGTAAACATGAGAAATAAGAATATAATTACCCTTCCTCCCGTGTGTGTAAGTGCAAGTGTGTGCCTATGCATACATGGAAGAAAAGCATAAAAGTTAACAAGATCATCGAGATATTAGTCATTGCTTGTTGTTAAGTTATGCTGCCGGTCAGTCCAGAAAGTCCGTCTCAAAGGCTCTAACCTAACTGTCCATTGGTATGTTAGAATTAAGTTGCATTGTTTATTTAACAAGTAAATTGGATCGCACATCTCCTCGGGTCGCTTGTCTCCTCGGATCGCGAGATAAGGTCCGGATCGGATCGCGGAGCATCATCGGATCGTGAAGCAAATACAGTCTTGTAGCAGAAACACCAACCAACGAAAGAGTTAGTTCGTGGAAACCAGTACGGATCGCAAAGAACCATGGCGATCTGCCTCGATCACCCCGATCCGATCCGACGTCCAAGTTTTGAAGAATCCGCTTATCCTCCTCGACCCGATCCGCCCTTGCTACCGCGACCCGATCCATATCCAAACCATGCTCACAACCCGATCTGCTCAGCCCTTTTTCTCCTCCTTTCCTTCTTCTTCCTCTCCTCTTCTTCTTCTCCATCGCCGAGCTCGAGCGATTAACACCCATGGCACCTCATCAGCCTCCAAAGCTTCGAACGCCACAAAACTCTATCGTTTTTCTCCTAAATTCAAGACAAACAAGAGCGAAATTACATGAAGACTTTCTTTTTTATGATTACCTTTCTGAAAATAATGAAAACAAATGGATAAACGGAGGATTAAAAAGCTAGGGTTTCCGTTTAAGAGAACCGGCGGCGAAAGAAGGAAAAGGGAAAAGGGAGAGATGGGTTCGGGTTTAAATAGACAAAACTGCAACCGTTAGTCTTCCGTTTTTTTGTTTTACTCGAGCCGTGGAAGTAGATGGGCCATGGATCAAAGCCCATCGCGTTTCGAAGAGAAGCCCATCACGCTTCGTGAAGAGGCCCGAATGCTTACCTAAGGTCGAGACGAGCGGCTTACTCTGCGGACCATGATATGCCTGCGCGAGCCGAGCCGGTAAATGATAGACAGCAGTGGAAACTCGGAAAATATACACGAAAAATCAGAAGTTTACCTGGCAATCTGACAGTAAAGTTTCCGGAATCACCAGAGATAAGAATTGCCCAATAAAACAAAGAAGAAATTGAATGATCAACTGGATATTTATACGGATCAAAAGACACAACCTTTCGGAAACTGTGCGACGATATGAACAGATACGACCTTTTGTTTGCATCGCTTCAGGAAAAGGCAGTTCGAAAATTTCGAAGCATGTTCCATCCCCGATAAAACATACTTCGAGGGGGCAAAATGTTGGCTAGCTTTTTGGACCAAGCCACCAAGATTGATATATGCAGTCTATACAGTCTCCAGCTCAGAAGTCATCCAATCCTGACCAGACGGATCGCGGATCGCCCCCCATCAGTGCGAGACGCGCCGAGTCACCACGATCCGGTTCGCTCTTGCCATCATGATCCACTGACCGACCATTGCGATCTGATCCGCTGTAGCCACCACGTGAAGACCTTGACTAAGTCAACCACGATACGATCCGAGCTGGAAGACACGATGATAGCCACGGACTTGATCATCCACGATCCGATGTTTAAGGAGATCGCGACACCTATCCACAACGGCTAATTTGACTAATTCTTCATCAAGCTATGAACCGGTCCGAGATCTTCGGGATGTGGGCCACGTATGACCGCGATCCGTCACCAGAAATCAGCTATAAATAGCCCAGAGCTTGGCATTTTTCAGGATCTTTTGGCAGTTTTGAGTATTGATTTCACCATTACTGTCATACCACTACTTCTTATCCGTTTTACTTCGAGATTACTGAAAGAAATCATAATTGTAAGAGTGAGTTTGAGAGAAATCATTGGTTGTACTAGCATTCAAAGTATAATCAATAGCATATAAAGTGGACGTAGGGTCATTAACGCCGAACCACTATAAACTTTGTATGTTCTCTGCTTTTTCCTCATTTTTCAGTTATAATTCTCTACGAATCAGAACAATTTGGGTGTTAGAGCCAAATTTTGATCTAACACCCACTTAACCCCCATGTCCCACCACATGTTTATCTTGGTTAAGTGTTACTTAATCATTATAACCGTAACCTTGTATGACATCCCACATTAAACTACCGTTTGCGGTTGCTGGATTTTCCAGGCGGGTACAGGCCGTCCTATACCGCAAACCAGTCTAACCTCGTGTCTTTACAATTGTTACGCATTTAATTTATGCCTTCAACCTCTCACATTAGACTACCGTTTGTGGTTGCTGGATTTGCGGGCGAGTACGAGCTGTCTTATACCACAAATGAGTCTAACCTCGGGTCTTAGGCGTTTATTATTACACATAATTATTTCACCCCAATTGAACTAATTATCTCTATTCAAATTGTCTATAATTTCCAAATTAACCGATGTCCATAATTGTCACCTAAATTATGTCCATACGTTTCAGTTATATAAATTATACCAATTGTCTCAAATTAATTATATGCCTTTAAAGCCATTTTTCGCCATTTCACAATTTTCATAATTAATATTTTCCCATTGTCCCCACGCTATTCGTACGTTTTAATATGAAATATGTTAGACTCGCAAATAGTCTAACTCATAAAAAGAAAAGAAACATCAAAATTTGCATAACACATAAAATAGATCTAACCTCATGTCTTAGGCGTTTATAATTACACATAATTATTTCACCCCAATATGAATTAATTATCCCTATTCAAATTGTCCATAATTTCCAAAATAATCCATGTCCATAATTGTCACCTAAATTATGTCCATACTTTTCAGGTATGTAAATTATACCAATCATTGTCTCAAATTAATTATATGCCTTTAAAGCCATTTTATGCCAATTCAAAATTTGCATAATTAATATTTTCCCATTTCCCCATGCTATTCGTACGTTCTAATATGAAATATGTTAGACTCGCAAATAGTATAACTCGTAAAAAGAAAAGAAACATCACGACTTGCATAACACATAAAATAGATCTAACCTGCAAATAAGAATTATAACATAAGTTTGCATAGCCAATAACTTGCATAGGCAATGGACATATAAAACATAAATTTGCATAAACTACCATGGATCTAAATATAGACCTAAACATGAAATTGTGAACTTGCATATATGAATATGGGTTTCACCTAAAATTGCATAAATGGAATATGGTTTTCACCTAAACTTGCATATGTGTATATAGTTTTCACCTAAAAATGTGAATATAGTTTTCATCTAAACTTGCATATGGATTCCTACAAACTTGCATATGAATTTAAACATGTAAACTAATATCACATGTTTTGCATATAAACTAGCATATGTATATAATTGATTCACATATAAACTTGGGTATAATTCGCATACGGACTTGCATAAGATTCACATACAAACTAGCATATGTAAAACAGACTTGCATAAGATTCACATACAAACTAGCATATGTAAAAACAGACTTGCATAAGATTCACATACGAACTAGCATATGATTTACATCCCAAACTTGCATATTAACTGAAGCCATAAAATGAATCAGGTTAAACATATGCGATTGGACATATGAAATAGATCTACCATCATAAGTTAACAAAATCGTCATATGTTCACCAACATACGATAACAAAGTTAAGTAACATCACAAGATTCAATAGACATGTTCTCATAATCCCAATTATAACTCCTCATAATTAATTTATTAATTATTTTGTGAAAGAAATTGTACTCACAAAGATGGATTAGAGAAGAGAATAATTCGTTCTTCATTTGTATTAGAATTCTTACTTGCAATTCCTAAGCTTTAAGAAGAAGAACTATTCTAGCAGCAGCATGGAGACCAAAAGACTAATTTAGTTTAGGTTTACAGCTTGAGTCTATGCGCGCTTGTATAGAAGTTTAAATCAATATAAGCCGTTAGATTATCATAGGAGCAATCACAACCACCCAGACTAGATAGAGTTATCCAGAGTTGCCACCTATGCCCTAGTGACTCAGCAACGGGT
The DNA here is from genome assembly GCA_030737875.1 of Allium sativum. Taxonomy (NCBI): domain Eukaryota; kingdom Viridiplantae; phylum Streptophyta; class Magnoliopsida; order Asparagales; family Amaryllidaceae; genus Allium; species Allium sativum. The sequence continues at coordinate 397,790,527 of CM060910.1, forward strand.
CAGAAAAGACTCAGCAACAAGTCAGGATCGTCACAGTTCAGATCTGCCCGGGGGGTAGGTCGACCCCGAGGTCGACCTGTATAGGGGAGGTCGACCCCCTGGTCAACCTGGCCTGGGGCGGGAAAAATCCTGCCCAGCCTGCTTCCTTGTTTGAATTTTAATTTCGAATTTTAATCTGAGCTATTTTTAATTTATTTAAATTTCTGAAACTTCCGAGTGTCATAACTTCCTCATACGAAGTCCGATTTACGAAAACTTGGACTTTATTCCAAGCAGAATTTCGAGACGAACGCAACAGCGTAACGCATTTCCCTTAATTCTCAATTTAACAATTAAGTATTCTTAAAATTGTTAAATTTAATATTTAAAATTATGGGGTGTTACATTCTCCCCTCCTTAAAGGATTTCTCCCCCGAAATCTCCAAGTTAAGGAGAATGTATATCCTAACATCCAATCATCCATCTACTCAACCATCAAACACAGGCATCCATTATCCGTACAAGATTTCTAATGCTGTATGAACATATGCAAAAAGTGTGTGTATATACTCCTTATCCAATGCAAAATCAGGCGGTCCACTGATTCGGTTGACCTCCTTAATGCATATCATTATAGTGCCATGCGTCCATTATGCATGCAAAAGAATCCTAACGATACATATTACTTCTACATGTGTGCACAACCATTCATCAAAATGCAGCATCCATATGATACACAACCAATATACATCCATTAATTTAAATATGCACACATATTTATATGCAATTTGAAAGTGATTGAGCCGATCTAGTGCCTAATGTGTGTGTACATGCATCCACGAGCAACAACTAGCAACCACTCGCAACCATCAATCATAACCTGTTTCAAATACATGTTTACGTCCATTGGTTCCTACCTAAGGATAAAGAATAAGACTGAGGAGATAAACTTAAAAGATAGATATAAGCATGAATAAACTTACGGAAAAAGAGATCAAGGAGGTACCCTCAAAAAGAAAAGGGTAAGCTATGCTTATTTTCCTCTCAGTTTCCCAAGTCGCGTCTTCCTCAGCGTCACTCCATTGAACTTTAACAAGCTTGACTTCACGATTGCGTAGCTTTTTGACTTCCATACCCAAGATACGAGTTGGAACTCTTCTCACAGTCGCTTCTCGTTCCACTTCTACTTCCTCTAGTATACTTGGCTCCACAACTTCCGCAGACTCATGTAAGCACTTTTGTAGTTGAGAAACATGAAAAACATTATGAACTCCACCCAGTCTTTCGGGTAGCTCTACTATGTAAGCTATCGTCCCAATCCTTTCAGTGATAGGAAATGGTCCTACAAATCTTGGTGCTAGCTTTCCTACGGACCTAAAGCGAATGACAGTCCTCAAAGGAGATACATTAAGGAACACCCTATCTCTAACCTCAAACTCAAGGTCGGTCCTTCTTTTGTCTGCGTAGGACTTTTGTCTATCTTGTGCAGCCTTCATCCATCTTCTTATCAAGTCTACCTTTTCTAAGGTTTATCTAATCACGTCTGGCCCAAATATGAGCTTGTCTGTAGACTCCCACTAACAAGTTGGTGATAGGCATGGTCTTCCGTTTAAAGCTTCGAAGGGCACCATGCCTATGGTGCCTTGGTAGCTATTGTTGTAAGCAAATTCCACTTAAGGAAGATGATCCTCCCATGTCCCTCCAAAGCCAAGAATGCACAATCTCAAGAGGTCTTCCAACACTCTGTTCACCCTTTCCATCTGACCATCTGTTTGGGGGTGATAGGCCATGCTTAAGCATAATTGTGTGCCTACAGCCTCTTGCAAACTCTTCCAAAACTCGCTCGTAAAGATAGGATCTCGATCACTCACTATGCTGGAGAGTATCCCATGGATTCGAATTGTCTCTTTAAGAGAAATGGATGCTAGGGACGAGGCAGTCCTTTTACTCTTAACAGGTATAAAGTGAGCTCTTTTAGTGAGCCTACCCACTATTACCCAAATACTGGTATTGCCCCTTCTTGACTTAGGCAACCCATTAACAAATTCTATCGAAATGCTATCCCACTTCCACTATGGGACCTCTAGAGGATGAAGCAGACCACCAGGCTTCTTCTACTCCGCTTTGACTTGCTGGCATATCAAGCACTTAGCGACGAACTCAGCTACATCCCTCTTCATGCCATTCCAAAAGAAAACCCTTGTTATATCCATATACATCTTGTCTCCGCCTGGGTGTATGGTCAGCTTAGAATGGTGTGCTTCTTCGAGAACCGTCTTCACTAAATCCCTTGCTTATGGGACGCATAGCCTTCCATCCCATCTCAACCAACCCTTATCATCGATGGAGTATCTATTGAGGTGACTAGAAGTCTCACCCCTAACTAGCTTATCCATCATATCAACTAGCTGAGGTCTTCTTGTTGTGCAGTTCCTATTGAGTCCAAAAGAGTAGGCCGCACCTCTAGCGACGCTAACAGACCAGGTACAATTTCATAGGAGGGTCTAAAGTTAAAGTTTGCTATGTACTCCAAGCTTTTCCTTTCTACAAAGAGAGGACTCAAGGTCAGCTTCTTTCTACTCAAGGCGTCTGCTACCACATTGTCGTTGCCAAAGGTATAGGAAATCTCCAAATCATATGATGCCAGAAATTCCATCCACCTTTGTTGTCTTAAGATCTTTCTGTGAGAAAAGGTACTTTAATTATTTATGGTTAGTAAACAATTCAAACCTTTCTCCTAGTAGGTAACGACGCCATGACTTTAGAGCGAAAACAATGGCAGCTAGCTCCAAATCATGAGTTGGGTAGTTCTTCTCATGTACCTTCAACTGCCTTCCCCCATAACAAACTACCTTGCCTTCTTGCATCAAGACAGTGCCCAACCCTGTACCGCATGCGTCTGTGTATACAGTAAACATTTTGCTCCCATCAGGCAATGTCAGAACTGTGGCTGCTGTTAGAACCCTTTTCAAACATTGGAAAGCAATATCGCAATCCTAATCCCAAGCGAAAGTTAGGTTCTTCTTCATCATTCTTGTGAGTGGGGCTGAGATTTTTGCAAAGTCTTTAATGAAATTTTGGTAAAAGCCCGCTAGCCCGAGAAAGCTTCGGACTTCGGTTGCATTCCGTGGAACCTTCAATCTTGCACCGCAACTACTTTTGCGCGGTCCACAGCTATCCCCTCTTTGGACACCACATGTCCAAGAAACCTCACTTCTTCTCTCCAAAAATGGCATTTGGAGAATTGGCTTTCAATCGATGTGCACGAAGAGTACCCATGACTTCCCTTAAGTGAAAAGCATGCTCTTCTTCATTTTTCGAGAAAATCAAAATGTCGTCTACGAAGACCACCGCAAACTTATTAAGGAACTCCACGAGCACCCTGCTCATCAAGTAAACGAAGTAAGAGGGTGCGTTTGTCAAGCCGAAAGGCATGGCAATTCATTCGAAGAAACCATCCGGGGTTCTGAACACGATCTTATCGATGCTGTCTTCAGCCACTCTTAGCCGATGAAACCTGGTAGCCAAATCTAGTTGGGAGAAAACCGACGCACCTACAAGCTGATCAAACAAGTAGTCTATTCTTGGAAGTGGGTGCCTATTTTTTTTGGCCGGCTTGTTTAGCTCCCTATAATCAACACATAGGCGAAGTGAACCATCCGCTTTGGTTGCGAATAATATTGGAGCACCCCATTAAGAAATACTCCGCCTTATAAACCCTTTTTCAAGCAACTCTTTGACTTGCTTGCTGAGCTCTTTTCTCTCCCTTGGAGCCATGTGTCTAACAGGTAGAGCTACGGGTTTTGCATTATCAACAAGGTATATGCGGAAGTCTATCTCCCACTTTGGACGTAAGCCCTTCACCTCTTCAAATACATCTGAGTATTCACGGACTACTTTAACAAACTGCAAGTTTTCAATAGACGCATCAAGAGATTCTAGGTAGCTAAGCATAAAAGAATGTATGGGATTGCTAGAGATTTCGAGAGTGTTGCCGAGGCGAGTCATAAGTCTAACCACTCTCTTTTCACAATTGTGGATGGCACCATTACTGGATAACCAATCCATGCCTAGAATCAACCCATAGCCTATGAAGCCTAGAACGAAGGCATTGCATTCAAACTCAATGCTAAAGATAAACAATCTCAAATCCCGACATATCATTGAAAGATGACCGAACCACCAATAGGATTTGAGACTACTATGGGATCCGTAACTAGACTAGTATTTAGGTGTAGTGTTTCAACTAACGAAGTAGATACAAACGAGTGTGAAGCTCAAGAATCAAACAAAGTACAAATAGGACGATCAAACAGAAAAACCAAACTTTCAACAGAAATGTTTCTACCTCTCTCCTGTCCTGGTGCCATGAGAGCATGAACCTGCCCTCTTGCCTGCCCTGGCGCCATGAGAGCCTGAACCTGCCCTCCAGAAGTAGACCTTGTCCTCTGCCCTTGCCCTTGTCTTCTCGGGCAGTCTTTAATCAGATGTCCCACCTCACTACAGTTGAAACAGCCAGTCTTCTTCTTCCTACAGTCCTTGCTCAGATGGCCTGGTGTTCCACAGTTAAAGCACCTTTTCTTTCCTTTGCTATTGTTATCCTTACCACCTTTCTTAGGTTGATGCTGTGACTTCTTTTGGTCCCCTTTCTTTTCCGGTGCCTTATTAGCATTAGCGCCTTTCTCCTCTCCATGTATAAATTCTCTTCTGCTCGTGAGAGAAATTTCATCTCGAACCTATGCTTGAAATCCATCCATGTCTCTACTGGACACTCTCCATTCGTGACCTCCCACCAAAACGAGGCTTCGTCCTTCATTACCCAAGCAGCTAATTGGACCTTCCTTCCATCTTCTATCTCGAAGATACCAAACAAATCTTCCACCTCCTTAAGCCAATTTCAAGCTTCAACAAACGTCTCTGACCCATAAAAAATATTTCCTACCCATTGCCCAAAAGTCTTTGCATATCTTCGAAACTTGGAGAGGGAGAGGAGGAGGAGAGGCTTCAGCTGGGGGAGAAGGAATGTCTGCTGGGCCTGCGGCGGCGGCCCTGGCTTCCAGATATCTTCTGAACCAGGTTGGTATCGGTATCCCTCGGGTATCTCGGGTAACCCAGACATGATGAAAAGAAAAAGGAAGAGATTCAAAATGGAGAATCGAAGGAAAGATATATGGCTCTTGGGGGTTATGTTTTTAAAACGAACTTTTTTCTTGAAAATACTCTCCTTAAAACATATTTTTGAAAGTATTTCTTTATAAAATGCTTTTTAGAAAAACAGTTTTTCAAAATCTCTTATAACCTAGCTCAGATACCACGTGTAACACCCCACGTCCATTAATGTCACTCTCAAGGGGAATGCATTAACTTTCATGGGGTATTATTGGTGTATAGAACAGAATATAACAAGACAGATACATATATTGGTACTTGAAAATTTTAAGACAACTTTTATTGCAGCAGAGAAATAGTTTGGTTATAACAACATCAAAAACCAACAATAAAACCAACTGCACTTAATATCCATCTTGACAAATTGTTTTCTGAGTACATAAAGTAAAAAGCGTAGCCCCAACATAAGTAGCCATAAAAGAGATAAGCTGAACTTTAATTTCAGCAATACAAGCACTTGCAAAAGAGAGAGAAAGATCCAAATCAAGCTCCACTAGCACTAGTCCCACCATGAGAACCTTGGAGGGGGGGGAGGAAGAAAAGAGGCAAAGACAAAGGGGGTCAGACATAAAGTCCGGCGAGTCCAATAACTTTAACTTGTTAAAGTAATTTGGATAAGGCATAAACTGGTAAAACTAGGAATGATTGTGACATGACAAAGAAAACAAGAGGAATAAGATAATGTTAATTTTGTGCCTCCAACACTATAGGATAATTACTATACTACACCATTACTAGTCACCGTAAAAGTTGATCCCGCCTACTGAACATTATAATCATAATGGTAGTTTCGTGTACCCCTAACTGTCTTTATAGGTGTCGCCTGCCCCTATCACCACTAGTTGTACCCACTACCCTCATGCGATCGGCTCCCTAACTCATAGGTACCCGTGCTGGTCCCATAGTGGGGTGTATCACTCCCCAAAGTGGCAACCAGATACCACTAAAGATGCACGGCTTATATCTACACGATGCAATAACGTCTTACCTACCAGCCCAGGCCCACGCACGCACATGACCCCGTTGGACTTGCATTGCCACCGTTAACCCGTTTTTACCTCTTACAGTCAAACCCAGTAAGCGTGTCCCGTCCTCGGTCTAACTCGAGCGCACAAAGATACTTAATGAGTTACTAGTTTGAAAAGGGTCCCCATGTTTGACACAAGCTTTCCACCTATGCTTGGTCCCCACTAGGATTTCCCCTTAACCCCTTATTATTCATGTCTTCTTACATGTTTCAATTTGGTTAAGTGTTTCTAATCATATTTCACATGTCACCCATGTCACCCACTTAACCCCCATATCCCACCATATGTTTATCTTGGTTAACTGTTACTTAATTAGTTATAACCGTAACCTTGTAAGACCTCCCACATTAAACTACCGGCTGCGGTTGCTGGATTTGTCGGGCGGGTCCAGGCAGTCTTATACCGCAAACGAGTCTAACCCCGTGTCTTTACAATTGTTACGCATTTAATTTATGCCTTCGACCTCTCACATTAGACTACCGTTTGTAGTTGCTGGATTTGCCGGGCGGGTCCGGGCAGTCTTTATACCACAAACGAGTCTAACCTCATGTCTTAGGCGTTTATAATTACACATAATTATTTCACCCCAATATGAATTAATTATCCCTATTCAAATTGTCCATAATTTCCAAAATAATCCATGTCCATAATTGTCACCTAAATTATGTCCATACTTTTCAGGTATGTAAATTATACCAATCATTGTCTCAAATTAATTATACGCCTTTAAAGCCATTTTATGCCAATTCAAAATTTGCATAATTAATATTTTCCCATTGCCCCACGCTATTCGTACGTTCTAATATGAAATATGTTAGACTCGCAAATAGTATAACTCGTAAAAAGAAAATAAACATCACGACTTGCATAACACATAAAATAGATCTAACCTGCAAATAAGAATTATAACATAAGTTTGCATAGCCAATAACTTGCATAGGCAATGGACATATAAAACATAAATTTGCATAAACTACCATGGATCTAAATGTAGACCTAAACATGAAATTGTGAACTTGCATATATGAATATGGGTTTCACCTAAAATTGCATATATGGAATATGGTTTTCACCTAAACTTGCATATGTGTATATAGTTTTCACCTAAAAATGTGAATATAGTTTTCATCTAAACTTGCACATGGATTCCTACAAACTTGCATATGAATTTAAACATGTAAACTAACATCACATGTTTTGCATATAAACTAGCATATGTATATACTTGATTCAAATATAAGCTTGTGTATAATTCGCATACGGACTTGCATAAGATTCACATACGAACTAGCATATTTAAAAACAGACTTGCATAAGATTCACATATAACCTAGCGTATGTAAAAAAAACTTGCATAAGATTCACATACGAACTAGCACATGATTTACATCCCAAACTTGCGTATAAACTGATGTCATAAATTGAACCAGGATAAACATATGTGATTGGACATATGAAATAGATCTACCATCATAAGTTAACAAAACTGTCATATGTTCACCAACAGACGATAACAAAGTTAAGTAACATCACATGATTCAACAGATATGTTCTCATAATCCCAATTATAACTCATCATAATTAATTTATTAATTATTTTGTGAAAGAAATTGTACTCACAAAGACGGATTATAGAAGAGAATAATTCGTTCGTCGTTTGTATTAGAATTCTGACTTGCAATTCCTAAGCTTTAAGAAGAAGAACTATTCTAGCAGCAACATGGAGACCAAGAGACTAATTTAGCATGCGTGCTTATATAGAAGTTTAAATCAATATAAGCCGTTAGATTATCATAGGAGCAATCACAACCGTCCAAACAAGATAGAGTTATCCAGAATTGCCTCATATGCCCTAGTGACTCAGTAACAGGTCAGAAAATACTCAGTAACAAGTCAGGATCGTCAGAGTTCAGATCTTCCCAAGGGGTAGGTCGACCCCCAGGTCGACCTGCATAGGGGAGGTCGACCCCCTGGTCGACCTGGCCTGGGGCGGGAAAAATCCCTCCCAGCCCCCTTCCTTGATTGAATTTTAATTTCGAATTTTAATCTAAGTTGTTTTTAATTTATTTAAATTTCTGAAACTTCTGAGTGCCATAACTTCCTCATACGAAGTATGATTTACGAATACTTGGACTCTATTCCAAGCAGAATTTCGAGACGAACGCAATGGTGTAACCCATTTCCCTTAATTCTCAATTTAACAATTAAGTATTTTTAAAACTATTAATTTTAATATTTAAAATTACGGAGTGTTACAAAATATCTCACAGCGGAAAGGATAAAATATATTATAATCAAAGTATAGCCTTACCGTATTAATAATACTACCTAACCATTATCTAAAGCTATCATGTCTCAACCACAAATCTAACCCGCCAGTATGTTATGAGGCGGGGGTCAGAACACAAGTTATGGTAACTGGATTTAAATTAAACACTTTGGATAATCCTACGTATACATTTCAATCACATTTTCTTGTTTACTAGGTTACTTGGGTTAACAACACTCAAGGCTTACACACACGTCGTACCCATTTACTTCCCAGTGGATTAACCTAATACTGTATATATGTAGTTAACCCCCCCCCCCCCCCCGCAATATTGAGTTACACCCCCATGGTACCCCACTTGCACGGTTTCCACCGAAATGTCATAGAAATAAATGCAATCCCTCATCCTAGGCCGGAGTGACGTACGGATCTCTACATAACATTGTTACGTTCCACATATATCTGTCATTACAATGCTACGTAAGCGTACGGACTGCCACCTTCAATTGGATCAGATTCTATACTAGAGTAATGCCCTTAAGTCTACGATACACCACCCAGAGCAGACATGCATGTATCTAGACTTTCCCATGTACATATCGTCAATTGTAGCTCAATGCCTTAACTACACGTCCTCTAATGTGCACTAAGTTCCATGGAAGGGCGATACAAGAAACATGGAACTCGGTTGTGAGCTTTTCCATATATGTATAGGCCCGCCTTTAGGGGACTCAAAATACAAATATCCCTCGGGTCTGATTTTTATCATGGTGACTATGGCCCTACCTCAGGGCCTCCCTCAACTAGTAAAGACTACAAGAGCTAGGTGACTTGCCCCCAAAAAACAATCTAAACATCCCGTTGGCATCTCCCCTCAACCACCGTACCTCGATAGTGAAAGCTGAAGGGTTTATTGGGTTTAGCTCTAGCCTTTTTGTATCCCACTAACTGCTGATGATGGGTACCTGACGATCTACTATCTCCGTCGGTCCTGACCTCTACCTACCCGTTGAGGCGACCGCAGAATCACCCTAGTGTCACCACGTCATATCATTTTGACTGCAAAGCTACTTTTGCAGTCAAGGCCCTCCCACTTAGTAGTTACGCGCAGATCCAATCGCTACGAGTACAACCTAAACATCTGCCACCGCAGAGAAGACTACCAAGACTACCTTACGTATCTCAAGAAGCTGCGTGCTTCCCCTTTCAGTCCTTCGGAGCCGACAAAATAATAGGACGAATGTGCGCTCCCCTCGTGCCTCATAACACCACGATGATCTACCCCGTTGGGTTGTTCACCCTCAAGATTACAGACTGGTCCAAGCGCCCCAGTCTAATGTGTCATTAGATCCTATGTCTAAACATTCTTTTATGATCTTGCTTTACCTCATCAGGTTTCCATTTAACTCGATTATTCCCATTCAAATTGACTTCTTATTCAAGTTATCAAGTTCTCTTGCTTATTAATTTCAATCATATAACTTAACCCTAAGTTTATTAATAAGCCCACAACATGTTATTCTCTAGATTTTTATCCAAGGTCTGTAATCCCCAATCCCTTTATATTCCTGTTTGATTCAAGGTTACAATAACATGTTCTACTTAATACGTAATTAAGTATATCCCAATTTACATGTTTTCTGTCTAATATGTCACTTATCATTTATGATTAAATATAACTTATTTCATTTCATAAGTTAGCCTCACTTTTTCCTATTTAATCGTAATTCTATCTTACATTGTCACTACAACTTAACGTTGTTTACTTATTAACTTAGTTCTCTTAACAAAGGTTCACCGATAAGTCTCCTTTCCATTTATTATAACCTATGTTATGATTTCCTCTTGTCCCTAGGACAATCCTCAACATGTTATTGTTATCAGCAGATTTCAGACTTCCAGGTTTACAGATTACTTAATTTATAATTAAGTACAACTTCTTACATTTCATAAGTTTTCCCCCTTTTCTCTACTTATTACAAACAACTGGTTTCAGTCTTCCCCATTTATTGATAACTTAGTTTATAATTAAGTGCCACTTATCTCGTTTCACTAGTTATTTCACCAGTTATCTCATTTCCTTACTAGTTTATTATAACCTAAGTTATAATCTTCACTTGTCCCTTGGACAAGTCTACCTATTATGTAACATTCTTATTAATGTAATTTACTTATAATAGGTTTCTATCATTTCCCGTTCATTCCAATCCTTTTATACACACACACATATGTGTGTGTGTGTATATATAGTTATAGTTATGCGCTAGACCTCCCACATTAAGTCTACACTTGTGGATGCGGGAGTTGTTGGGCGGTTCCGGGCAGACTTCTTCCACAAGTTGACTTAAACTCATGTCTTAGCACCGTTACATGTTTTATTTATGTACTTAGACCTCTCACATTAGATTTACCACTTGTGGATGCTGGATATGCCGGGCGGTTTCGGGCAGACTTCTACCACAAGTGTAATCTAACCTCGTGTCTAAGTGTGGTTACACTTTCCGATTTACTGTAAATTAAGGCATATTATTCTTTTTACATTTTACCGCAACTTATTTTACATGTCATCATATTATGTCTATTTAATGTCGCATGTTCTTTCTAACATACGATAATTTCTATTCTAACATGTAATCGTTTAATCATATAATTGTTCAAATCTAACAAGTTAACATGTCATTTTTTCAATTCTATAGGTAATAATATGTCACAAGTGAATCATGTAATTACAATAGTAATAGTTACACATATTTTGACAAGCTTGCATTTCAACATATGAATTTTTCCAACATATTAATATCTTAGCATATTAATATTCCAACATGTCATATTCATCACTTTAATCTTTTTAACATATGTTTAATCATTTCAACATATCATATTTCGACATGTCATATATAACATTTCAATGCTTTTTAATTATTCTAGCAAATTCACGTCGTATGATAACGGGGAATGTCAAACGATAATATATCATTATCAAAAATAATATAACTTAAATCCACTCACCTTGGTAGGCCGATCTAGAAAAGAATCTCTTTGGATTAGATGGAGAGTCATGAGTTTGTACTGTTGTTGCAGTTGAAAACGCCTTATTTTCTGAATTTGTCATTGTTGACGATAAATTTTCTTTTTCTTTTCTTTAATCTTCATTTAAACAGCACCCCAATATTATAATTAATAATTTTATTCAGAAATTATATGGAGGAAGAAAAAGAGAGTGAAGAAACAGCAAATGAGAATGGAGAGCTATATGATCCTTTATATAAGAAGCTTAAATAATGCAAATCGTCTATTTTCCCTGATGAAATCTATTCTCTCCATGTCATATAGCCAATAGGAAGTTGCCACGTCAACAATAAATTTGAATTGGACCAATAGAATAAAGCCAATAAGGCATGCATTGTCATTTCCTACCAATTAAATGTGCCAATTAGGCGCAAAAGTTTGAATGTCGAATGTTTGAATTGTTTTGGCGTAGAAATTTGATTTTCGAATGTTTGAATTTTCTGGAATTTATTTAACTGTTATATTTACATGTAATTTTTTTATACATATACAATTCTTCTAACGATCATTTTACGCATATATATATACCCACAATTTTCGTTTCATTTTCAAAATTCAAACGATATTGCACCGTTATTTGATTCTTACCACATTTCATTGACTGTAGCCTTATCTTGAATTTTATCTCTTGTGTGTATACATACATATATATATTCCTACTTATATATACGTGTGTATTCTCATATACGTGTACGCATATATTTTCATTACTTTCTTATATGTATATTTTTCCTTATATGTGTGTTTATACATATTATCTTTCATGAACATGTGTTATTTTAGTCGTTTGCCTTAAAACAAAAATATGGTGTTGACGAGGATCGAAGTTTGTACCGCTTGTATGCAAATTATATGTTCTAACCAACTGGACTACTAAGGCTTTTGTTAATAAATCTTAGAACAATGATAATTATTGTTCTCTCCCCACTTTTTTTTTGTTTGTTACAATATTTAAATTAAATCATTGCATAAATCTTTTTCTTTTGTTTCTCTTTTAGTATTAATGTATTATGTTTGCAAATCAGTGCATGCAACATATTTACACTGCATGCAACCAATTCTTTTTTTTTCAATGAATGCATTACATTTTTCTTTTTTTCAGTGCATGTATTTATTACATGCAATCCTTATTTTATTCTTTATTTTATATTTTGATTTGTTTGTGTGTGTGTGTGTGTGTATATATATATTTCTCCTGTGCATATACGAACTTTTAGGCTTAATGACTTCTTCATACGATGTCCGTTTTACGCAAATCAGGTGTCTATCTTGACCAGAATTCCGAAATGGACGCAATGGCGTAGTCTGTTTTACTTAATTCTAATTATCTAATTAAGTTACTCACATTTTATTATCTTAAAAATGCGGGGTGTTATATTCTCCCATCCTTAGGAAATTTCGTCACCGAAATTTGATAAGGGTAAAAATCATTTAACCCCTCGCATAATATACATCCATCATGTGTGAAATACGATATAGTAATATATGTATGCCTAAGCGGAACCTCCTATGTGTATGCAAATATTCAAAAATTCTTTAAAAATATGATGCTCACATCCTAAATATACTGGCTGTTCTACATGAATGCAATATTTTCAAAATCTAAAATGCTTTTTCATCCAAATTTTCCCACTCTTACTGAGAACTAGCATAGTTCACCCATTTTTTGCATCCAAAATCCTAGCAACCAACTTTATTTTTCGTATTTCAGAAAAATCTAATTTTCTAAATTCGATTTCTTATGTTACAAAAAGGTGGAAAACGGAAAACTTCACATATTCCGTCTTTCTTTTAATTACCTTTTTTCCATCTGTACTTGGATTTTGTTCTATAAAAATCCCCTATTTTTCTGTCCAAGTATAGCCCTCATAAGAAAAAAAATTCTCTGTTATTAATTTTCTTTTTCATCTTATTTTGGAAATTTTTATTCTTATCCAACTTTTCTCATAATTTTTTCCATTTTTCTTGAACTGTCATGTTTGTTGCTTTACTGAATTTGTTGTTTCCTTTTTAGTTGTACCATATCTCTTTTCTTAGCTTATTTAATCATCTGATCAAAGTTTAGTTTTCAAAGAATCCCTCTAGTCTTTCAACTAAAACAGGAAAACAGACACCCTACATAGCTACTACTAAGGGCCAAGAATATTGGGACTATGTCCCCCTCTGAAAAATTCAACCAACAGGATGTAAAGACTTACTTTCCCTCCAATGTCTAGCAGTAACCACTAGTACTAGTTGTGTACCAACAATTATTTCAAGCAACACCCTAAGCTTTTCAACGCTTACACATTCTACGGGAACTTACTATTATTCCAAGATAATTCTCGCTATTTTCTTTATAGCCTTAAAATTTTCCCCATCTTTCCTAGGCTCTAATCCTTACCTACTCTATACTTTTTTTTAAAACACGGTTCGGCCTTTCCATTTCACTTTTCTTCCAAAAGTGTCAAAACTTTATTTTTCTCATAAAACTTACTTTTGCCAAACCATAAAACATGTCATTTAAAAAAAATGTTAATCATCATCATTCATTTTTTTAAATCACAAAAACTGGATTAGACAAGGACAATTAATTCTCAATTAGGCTTAGACTAGTTCTTACCTATAAGGTCGGTTCAGTCTCTTACTATGAACTGCAACCATCTACTCTACTCTTAATTTCTACAACTTATTTTTCCCACCCAAAATAATTTATCAAAAAGGATTATCATAAGAATAGATACTTCAAAACTTCCTTTATTAAAAATTCTTATTATGAAATATAACAAGAAAACTAGCAAACTATACATGCACCTTTTACTGAGAGAATTTTAATTTAGACAAAATTTTCACAAGAAATCACTATTTACAAAATATACCCCATTTTACTTTAAAACTCAATATGCATATTTTACATATTTATAACTTTTACGATTAAAACTTGAAAACACCATAAACCATTTTCCCAAAACTTTTACAATTTCAAGTTCTTAAAAGTTAACATTGGGGTTAGACTTAAAGCGGGTTTCCAATTTTTCTATGTTTTCCTAGACACTCCCACAGAGTCAATCCTCTCAACTATGTATATTCCTAATCCATTTTTTTAACCTTTTCCAATTTAGAAGGTTTTACCGCCAAACCCAGTAACCCAAAATAATAATCATATGGCATTCTCCTTCCTTCCATACAAAATATATTGTACACTTTCCACCCATATTTCCTAAGCGTCTCAAATTTCCATATTCATTCCTTTAGTGTACAAATCAAATATCTCATTTCATATCATATTATGCTCTTTCTATTTAGTGGGTTCCTCTATGGATCTGGGTATGCATGTATATATATAATAGATATATTTTTATTTTTAAAAATACAAATACGTTCACTCATTATCTATACAGGAATCCTAAACCTAAGCTCTGATACCAGATGTAACAACCTGAATTCCGACAGACCGATTTTTTTTAAAAAAATTCTAATTAATCGAAACTCGTATCGGTTCGCTCTGGTATCTTGGAGAAAAGACGGAGACATAGAATATGTCAGTGCTTAGAAAATATCTCACAGTGGAAAAGATAAAATATAATAAAATCAAAGTATAGCCTTACCGTATTAATAATACTGTATAACTAGTATCCAAAGCTATCATGTCTCTACCATAAATCTAACATGCGAGAATGTTATGAGGAGGGGGTCAAAAGACAAGTTCTGGTGACTGGATTTAAATTATACACTTTGGATAATCCTACATATACCGTTCAGTCACACTTTCTTGTTTATAAGGTTACTTGGATTAACAACACTCAAGGCTTACACACACGTCGTACCCATTTACTTCCCAGTGGCTTAACCTAATACAATATATATGTAGCTACCCCCAATATTGAAGTACACCCCATGGTAGCCCACTCGCACGTTTTCCACCGAAATGTCATAGAAATAAATGCAGTCCCTCATCCTAATCCAGAGTGACGTACGGATCTCTACATAACATTGTTACGTTCCGCATTTATTTGTCATTACTATGCTATGTAAGCGTATGGACTGACACCTTCGATTGAATCAAATTCTATACTAGAGTAATGCCCTCAAGTCTACGATACATCACCCAGAGAAGACATGCATGTATCTAAACTTATCCACGTACGTATCGTTAATTATAGCTCGATGCCTTAAATGTACTTCCTCTAATGTGCACCGAGTTCCGTGGCAGGGCGATACAAGAAACACGAAACTCGATCGGGAGCATTTCCATATCTGTACAGGCCCACCTTTAGGGGCCTAAAAATACAGATATCCCTAGGGTCTGTTTTTTTCATGTTGGCTATGGCCCCACCTCGGCCCCTCCCTCAACTGGTAAACACTACAAGAGCTAAGCGACTTGCCCCTAAAAAACAATTTAAACATTCAGTTGGCATCTCCCGTCAACCATCGTACCCCAATAGTGAAAGATGAATGGTCTATTGGGTTCAGCTCTAGTCTTTTCGCATCCCACTGGCTGTTGATGATGCATACCCGACGATCTACTTTCTCTGTCAGTCCTGACCTTTGCTTTCCCATTAAGGCGATCGCCGAATCACCCTTGTGTCATCACGTCACAACTTTCTAACTGCAAAACTACTTTTGCAGTTAAGGTCCACCCACCTGGTAGTTACGCGCAGACCCAACCCCTGCGAGCACAGCCTAAACATCTGCCACCGCACTAAGGACTACCAAGAGTACCTTACGTATCTCAAGAAGCCGCGTGCTTCCCCTTCCAGTCCTTCGGAGCCAACAGAGTAATCAGATGAACGTGCGGCCCCTCGTGCCTTATGACACCATGATGATCTACCTCATTGGGTTGTTCACCCTCAAGCGAACGGACTGGTCCAAGCGCCTAATGTGTCATTAGACCTATGTCTAAACATTCTTTTATGATCTTGCTTTACCTCATCAGGTTTCCATTTAACTCGGTTATTCCCATTCACATTGACTTCTTATTCAAGTTACCAAGTTCCTGTTGCTTATTAATTTCAGTCATATAATTTAACCCATTTAAGTTTATTAATAAGCCCACAACATGTTATTCTCTAGAATGTGATTCAAGGTTTGTAATCCACAATCCCTTTATATTCTTGTTTGATTCAAGGTTACAATAACATGTTCTACTTAATACATGATTAAGTATATCTCAATTTACAAGTTTTATGTCTAACATGTCATTTATCATTTATGATTAAATATAACTTACTTCATTACACGAGTTTGCCTCACTCTTTCCTATTTAATCATAATTTCATCTTGCGTTGTCACTACAACTTATCATTGTTCACTTATTAACTTAGTTCTCTTAACTAATGTTCACTGATAAGTCCCCTTTCCAATTATTATAACCGATGTTATAATTTTCCCTTGTCCCTAGGACAAGCCTAAACATGTTATTCTTATTAACAGATTTCAGACCTCCAAGTTTACAGATTACTTAATTTATAATTAAGTGCCAATTATCTCATTTCCTTACTAGTTTATAATAATCTAAGTTATAATCTTCATTTGTACCTAGGGAAAGTCTACCTATTATATAACATTCTAATTAATGTAATTTATTTATAATAAGTCTTTATCATTCGCCGTTCATTCCAATCCTTTAATATACATACATACATACATACATATATATATGCGCTAGACCTCCTACATTAAGCCTACTCTTATGGATATTGGAGTTGTCGGGCGGTTTCAGGCAGACTTGTTCCATAAGTTGACTTAACCTCGTGTTCTAGCACCGTTACATGTTTTATTTATGCACTTAGACCACTCCACTACAACAAAACTGCTGTTTTATAGCGGCTTATAGCCGTTATGAATAAGGAAGATAGCGGTTTCATAACTGTTGTATATGAACATGTTATAAAAAGCAGCTAAACTTTTATAACACTTTCTATGTCGTTATTGAAGATCTCTTTGATAGCGATGTATTGCTGCTATGTTATTTTATTTTATTTTATTATAGCTCATTTTGACCGCTATAATACATCAAAATCTCATTCCAAGAGAAAATATTTATAACATAGTATTGCCGCTATGAAATATGTGTTCAATAACAGATATTCGATGTTATTAATAAACATGTTATATTTTTACTAATCCCTTTGACAACTCATTTCTGCCGCTATGCTAGACCAATACAATAGCTCATTTTTGCTGCTATGCTACATCAATACAGTAGCTCAGGTTTACCGCTATTATACATCTAAATCTCAATAAATTTGAGATTATTCATAACGCAGGTTTACTGCTATAACATATATCTTTGATAGCTCATGCATTTTAATAACAATAATCAAAATGGATATTCATAACAAGTTAATGACGAACATTAGAAAATATACTAATTGCAAATAAAGTATCAACTAACAAAAGAAATTCAATACATGAGTTAATACCCAAATTCAATACATATGTTCTCAATTCTCACTAAAGTCAACTTGAGTACACAAAATACAAAACATAGTTTATAATTATTCAGTTAACACACAAAGGACACAAGACAAAACAACACAATCCATCTAGATAAAATTGCCCAAACCTGCTAGACAAAACACCCTTCCATTGGTAATCGCAACACCATCACCAAAGTCATGTTAATTTCCTCACTTGCAAATATAGAAATGTTAAAATAGTCCTTCATATAGAATATCATTGTCTTGAAAATAAATAAATAAAAAGTTGCACAAAAACACTTGAAATACTTTTTATCAGTGCAGGACATGTTCAAAGCAGGAAAAATACTGAGTGATAAAGAAAATCCTGAATATGGCTTTTCAAGGAGATTATATATATGAAAAGAATTGTTATATACACTTGAAGTAAACTATAACTGACTGTACTAGAAGGGTAAAAATGAAAAATGAAATTCATATTATCTAAATTCATTTTCCGATCGATAATCTTATACTGACCAACTCCAAGTAATATAAAAACCCATATATTTTGGACCATAGATCGACATATCTGACTTTGATCAGCCAGAACCACCAAATGAAGAGAAACCAGGGAGATGGTTTTCTATATATTTTAAATGGTCCAGTTACACTGAACTATCATTATATATCATTACTTACATTCATTGATCTACTGTGAACCATAGATTAGCAAAGTTTGAGAGATGAATTTTATCCTCATATTTCAAATAATCTAGCAATACCAAACAATAGTCCTTTATCATCCATTGTTCAATTTTTAGTTGACACTTCAGGTTTTAATGTTTCAGATGTATATTACAAAATGAGGAGTAAAAAAGGAAATGAAAACGAGATGAGGCAGCTACAAGAATGGGGAATTGGACAACCACGATGACGACCAATGAAATGAAGCCGCGATATTTTAGAGAGTGAATGTCAACAGTGAGATTTAGGATTTTCAAAGAAAAATAAAAGAGACAATAAATTAGATGATATGAAATAAACAATAGGTTATACTACACACAATCCAAAATGCATGAATGAAAAACATGTTCATTCTTTGGAACCCCGTACTTTATTCAGTTCTGCACTTGAATATGTAATTGAATAATGTGAATAGGAGATAAAACCAGAACAGAAAAATGCAGCGACTGGAGCGTTAGAAGACGGAGCAATAAGAGGAGAACATGGAAGTAAAACAGGGAACACACAACATAAAAGAACAAAGGATGTAATTTTTGGTTGAAACGAAAGTGATTTTTCCTGACACAGCAAGCAAAAACTATATCATACATATACAGCCATTCGTGTTCCTTTTTAAACAGTAAATGATATCTTACAGACTGCAGTTGGAGCAACTTCTCTATCTTCACTTCTCATTCAATTTTATTAGCTTTGGATCCGAAATATATATAAAACACACAAAGGCCTAATAAATATGATAGCCATCACATACGCAGAGTGCACATGTTACCACAAATGTAAGCATGACGAGCATTACATGTGTAATATACATATTTATCATGATTTTGCTGCAAAACAGAGACCAAATCAAAATGCTTACTTCCTACATGGTTCTCAACAAAATAAACGCATTACATATTCATGAGACAAACATGTTTTTGTGTTTGTGTATTTTATCAACCGAACAGGAGGAAGATTTTCTTAATTGATATATGAGAACTGTCCTTAATTGGCAGTCGAAATGATTGTTAAAAGGTTTACCAAACAAATTGAAAACCATGTTTCATTTCTTTTGCATGCACCATAAAAGACATCATGTATACATGTACAAATGTGGTCAAATTTATACTTATTTTGAACTGATGTTTTGGCAAAACAATCTTCTTTTTTGTTAATTCCAGTATTTCTCAAAGTGAAAGCTATAACTTAGTTCAATTTCACAGTGTACACTGGATCAAGCCTCCATGCAAGATCATTAGTTTTATCTTCTTGCATTGTTACCCTTTTGCTTATACCAAGATAAGGATTTTCATAGAATGACATGTAGAAACTAAAAGTGGCCATGACATGGCTGTTGATTGTTCTCAGCAATGTCCAGATGTAGTGTTTCTAGATCACATGGCTGCTGATTGCGTGATCTTAGCTCAGTTTATGTAAAGTGAATTCACTCAAGTTGGTTATTAAACTGAGCAAGCACGATTCTTCTAAAGTGAGCTTATTGCTCAGTTGATAACCTAGCTATGAAACTCGGTTACAAATTGAGTGGTGAAGCTCGGTAAATTCAATGCTGGTCAGTTATACGAACTAACCAGTAATCTTAGTTAAAAACCAAGTTATTAACTAACCAAATCACTTGGATTTTACTATCAAATTCGGTGCAATTTTTTTGTACGATGAAGCAAGTAAAGTTTGGATCTTATTATCAAACTCGAGCACTAAGCAAGGTTTTGTAATCTGATTGGAAAATCGGATTTTTGCAAGCTTTTTCTATTCATTTTTCAATTTTCCACAAGTTTCATTTCATTTGATTCAATTAGTTAGCAAAATAAAAAGAAATCAAATTGAAAAAAATATGAAATATATTTAGAAAATTCAATTCCTAAGCATCCAAATTGTCTTATATTTTTTTAAGCTATCGAGATTCCAAGGTCATAGTTTGATTTTTGTATTTCATAGTTAAGTACATGGGTCAGATGAAATCTCAAGTGAACCTCGGGATGATAGCGACAATGATTGGACCGCATATGTATACATTGAAAAAGGAGACGGTTAAAAATTAAATTCAGCTCACTAAGATTAAATTCAGCAGTTACATGCTTGCTAACTTTAACATAAAAATTATAAAGACTTACTCAAAATTCATTCCATTATGACGTGCTCAGCAGGCCAAGCTCTTTGAAATCTCATATGAATATAAAAATGTCCAATTCAAATTTTCAGAAAAACGAAATGGAAATGTTTATAAACCATAACGATAATTTAATATAATTAAATATCGGTTTCGAATTTGGACAAGATCTTTGAGGTGTAGTTATAATTTATTTTTAGAATTTTACTATAGTTTTTAATTTGGAAAATACGTCACTTTTTATTTGGCGTATTTTACACCCTGTATCAGCATTTTCGGGTTTCACAATATAAGTTAACCAACCGATATTGTTATATTTTTAGGATCGTGTGGCGTTGGTCAACACAACAATATTTTTATTTTTGTTGATGACGGTCCTTAAATGATAAATTTTTGTATAGCGCCACGGTACCTTAAAAATCAAATGTATACACTTATTTTTGAATGAGCATACATCCGCAAACATCTATTCCCATTAATTAAAGTAGGAGATCCTCATTTTTAAACCATGCCCATCGTACCATAAGGTAGGAATACGTCTTGTCCAAAATTAATACACCATACTGCAAGGAAAATATCTCACCTACTACCTTATACAAAATCATATCAACATTTAATAAAAAGGGATTAGCCTATTCCCTTGTAGCCGACAACATACTATGGATATTTGGCAGTAACCATATGAATGGAACAACTCTTCATTACATAAAATATCTCGGTGTAATGTCAACCCTTGTTTTCATATGTGAGATAAATATTGGCACGTCATTTTCAAGACTTGCACCATCCCTTTTGACTTTGAAACCATATATTTTGTAGGGACTGAAGACAACAGGTTACCTTGCAAATTATATTTTCTCGTATTGTTCAGGGCAAACACTGAATTTCTCATTAATATTGGAAGTGACAAAACAAAATCGCTCAATATCAAATTTCAAAGCCTAGGCATCCTTCCAAATCCTATCCTATAGTTGGGCATGTGATTAGTACCAAATGAGCACAATATTTTTCTTAATTCAAATATTGAGACTGAGCTATGCTGATATGTTGGAAGTGATATTTTGATTTCTATTTGTTCCATTTGTTCTGTTCCTATTCAAAATCTAGCGTTTACAAATAATATATAATATTAATATAATAAAATAAACATGTCTTTTTGGTAATCTGCTAGTATAAAAGCGCAGTCTCCTTCATCAAACAAAACCAACCATGAAAAAGAAAAGCCACGATTCATTTTAAAAATCATTTTAAATCGGAAATAAAAACAAATCGAAGTAGATCCTCCTATATACTTCGTGAAACGTAAGAAGAGTGGGGGACTTCGAGAGCGGTGCTGTTATGGTCCAGAGATAGTTGGCGTCATTGACAACGGTGTGGGGTTTTTGGAGAGAAGGAGTTTACAGTGGAGGAAGTTAAGTGTGGAAGGTGACATGGTTGGTGAAGCTTCAGGGTAAACGTGAATTGTGGGGAGGCTGATGGACCGTGTAGAGAGGAGTTTGTTGCGTGTGAATGGAAATAATGCATGGGATGGGAAAGTGTTCATGGACTGGGTCTGAAGCCTGAAGTGGTGAGAACGGTGATGTCATTGGGATGGTCTGTGTGAACTTCAAGACACTGGTATGGACCTGTAGACTCGAAAAAAGGGATCTAGAAGCATAACACGCACAGAATTGTTGTTGTGCATGGATGAATGCAAGGGAGATGACAGTATAGGATGAGAAGAGAGATGAAAGGCGTGAGATATGGAGGAGGGGAGTAGTACGCCTGTACGGATATCATGTCAAAGAGGAGGGCATGGTGTTATATCCTTGCATAAGGGTAGAGGTTTAGTTTTTACTGGGATGTGGTTTATATACTTCTAAAGTGAAGGGTTAGCGCGCAAATTAAGGTAGGAGAAAGGGTGTAAAATGCAGGCATGGCTGTTACAAGAAGGCCACAAACTGGAAACGAAAGATGGAAATGGTATTTGCTGGAGAAAGGAGTTTCCAGTGGTATTGTTAAGTGGTGTTCTGGAGACAACTGTCTATAGTTTGCTGGAACATTCCAAGTGAAGATGAAAGTAGAGTTTGGTGCTCACTGTTGACAAATGTATGAGACGTATGGTCAGCGGTAGAGCACAAGTCTTAGCAGTTCGAGAGGAACGAATGGCAATGGCGGTTATATGATAGAATGAGATGACGTGGTAATGGTATGCAAGGCGTGGTCTTTTGGAGTACATCTGGGCTTCGACACAGGTGTTATAAAAGTAGAAAAAAGAAATTAAATTTAGAAGAAAAAGGAAAAGAAGAAGAGCAAGACAATCTAATTCATTGTTAAGTTCTCACTTGATTCCAGTTGGTGCCGGGCTGAACAGAGAGGAACCGTTAGATGGTTAAAACAAGAATAAGGTAAAAACGTTATCATTATTTAATTAATAAAACAAGTTTGACATTGTTTAAAAATGTAAATATTCTAGGTAATAAGTAAATAACGAACGTTTTTCGAAGAAACAGAAATGGTTATGTTAAATAAGAAACAAAGGTAAATATTCGAATTGGAATTATATATTTTCATTGATGATTTATATTAAAAGTAATATTTGAAGTTTTAGAATAATAAAACCAATTGGGTTATAATAACTAAATTGTAGCTTGACATTGTTTGGCCATATGAGGACTAATAATTGGAGTTATACCATTAAGCGGGCAATATATCGATATTTCCCGGAGTAAAGTAAAAAGGGAATTTTTAAAAAAAAAGTAATATTTCCAAAATAAAGGAAATGGAAAGGTTTACTATAAAGATATTAAATCGATATAATGGTTTAAAGGAATGGTTTTTATCAAAGGGTCGGAGCTGCCAATGTACTTAACAATATTATTAACATTGATAGTTAAAACACCGACTATCAATGAAATATTATACTAGATCTTTTAAAGTGTTGTTTCGAAGAAACTGGGATGGGAACTAGACCCAAAACCACTTCGATCCAACGTTGCATACGAGACGATCTGCAGAAATTGAAGATGGAGGAACAGAAGACTGTAGATCTTCATAAAATGGAAGAAGTGCTTATAATCTCTGGGTCGCTCCCACAAAAGATATACACTGTGATTTTGTCGTGATTGGAATTTACGGATTGCAAGGACTACTCGCTACTGATCCTTGGGGTGATTCTTATATAGGATGCAGTAGTAGGGTGCCTTCATTTCATCCTATTCCTAGATGACTTATATGGACGAATGTCTGACAGAGTATTTTCTGAGGGTCACGTACGTTGATGTTTACAAATATACCAAGTTTGGTGGCAGAGAAATTCCCTTGCTTAACACCTAGAATATATTTGTGGACGTCAATTATTGATTTGATGGATCTGACGATGTGGCATTCAAAGTGAATGGTGGCCGGATGTTCTAAAAAGATAGACGTAGCCTTTAGCCTCACAACCGGGAAATTACAGAAATCGGGCAGGCTGCATGGCTAGTTAGGTCGTACCCAAGAAGGGTTTATTATCGCTAATCTAGAGAAAATTCATTTTTATTCTTCTTTCGATTCTGTATGTTTGGTTGACAGTTGGACAGCCGACAACGGTGGTGACAATATATTCGATACACTCAAGCTAAATGAGTGGTCGGTCATGTGTGGCCGGGTTGCAAGACGTTCTTGTTGAACCCCAGTGTATACCCTCTAGATTACACTGATCGGAAGGTGATCCCATACCTTGTTTGTTGGAATCCATTCTCCAATAAGCGCCATGCGGTTTTCGATTATATAATAAATATGTAGAGCGTGAGATGCAAGCATTCTACTACATGATTATTTATTTGGGGTTTGATAGGCATTATTACTATATCACTTGATTTAATATATCAAAACTGTTTTGGGTTATAGTAAGGTAAAAACCGTCCGTATTTATGTGTGGTTTGGTCTTACTATTATCCCTTCTTTTAAAAGGATTTCTAAAGTTAAACAAGTTGTTTATTATGAATTTACCACTGAAAGTAATCCAGACTGATCCGGATGAATTTTGTTTTAAATCAAATGTGCTCGGGTCTGACTAAGTATATTTCCATGTTAGGTTTTCCTTGGAGTTTCAGGAGCTGGAAGTAGGAGGCTTCACCGCTAGTTATCCAGAGTTTATTTCCACTGTATCTGATAAATGATGTACTCTAATGATTGGAATGTATATATATTGTTTATTTTTGTGTAAAGAGATTTGATATATTATACTTTACTCGTTCCGCTGTGAGATTCTGATGTTCTTCTTACTCTTCTATTCTATTAGTTCTATCTTTCTACTTCTCATCCTCTGACTTCTTTCTATTAACATTCTGCTTTTATGTATAATTTAGGTTGATTGTGACAGTATAATGTCAGCTTAAATTGGTACGAAAAAATGGGATGTTGCAACGTGCTATCAGAGCTATAGGTTTAATAATAACCTTGCTCTGTGGCGTAACTCAATAAAGATAAGGTTAGTAATACCCTTGATTGAGTTTCAGTGTATATATTTGAGTGCGTATTTGTAAATTGATATAAAAAACTGTTTTATACTGTGTTGCATGGTCTGTCGAGAGGTTTTTGGATTCTGGTCGATATGGTAATGCAAACTATATCGATAGGTGTTTATAAACTCTTGAACAGAGTAATTCGACATGGTATTGTTTCAAAAGCTGGGTAAATGAAATAATTTTACCCAAAATATATTTTGATATAAAAGGACTATATATCTTGAGATTATTATAATATGTTGGATGTCTGATCATTATTATAATCGAACAAGATCATAATTGGGTTGGTTATGTAAATAACCAATCGAAACTATGTAAGTATAAAATACAAACCAGATGATTACGTCGGAATTGGAATAAGTCTCCCAACAAAAAGGTAAACCTTAATATATTATTGGTTGGTGATTGAGTTTATACCCCTGAGTTGGATAGCCGTTTGGTTTTGACTTTATTTTGGAGTAGTTGAGGCCCTGTGGTAGTTGTAGTCGTACCGATCACGCAAAGGAGGTGCTGGCGAAATTTTCGAAAATTTTAGAAGAGTTTGAATTTATTTTGACGATAATTCAAAATAATTATTTTAATATAATAAGTCTCGGATCATTCTTCTTACTTTGTAATTTCAGGGGACGAAATTCTTTTAAGGGGGAAGGTATGTAACGTCCCAGATTTTCGAACATTAACTACGAATGTTAGTATTCGTGTTGTATATTGATTTGGTGATATAAATGGATTTTGTATCGAATTTATATATATTATAAATTAATTAAAACGAGCTCAAAATGGCGTTGTAGTTCGTAATTTATGATTTAAAACTTCAAGTGGTTATACGGGATCCAAATTAAATCAGGTTTCTGTGAAACAAGAAATAATTGAATCGATTAGATGATAATTTTTTAATGTAAGAGAAAATTCAAGATTTCATCGTATAGATGTTAAGATATATCCAACTCAAATTTTCAGAAAAACACTATGGAAACGTTTATAAACCTTAACGATGATTTAATATAATTAAATATCGGTTTTGAATTTGGACAAGATCTTTGAGGAGTAGTTATAATTTAATTTTTATAATTTTACTATAATTTTAAATTTGGAAAATACGCCACTTTTTATTTGGAGTGTTTTACACCATGTATCAACATTTTCGGGTTTCACAATATAAATTAACCTACTGATATTGTTATATTTTTTGGATCGTGTGGCGTTGGTCGACACAACGGTATTTTTATTTTTGTTGATGACGGTCCTTAAGTGATACATTTTTGTATAGCGCCATGGTTCCTTAAAAATCAAATGTATACACTTATTTTTGAATGTGCATACGTCCGCAAACATCTATTCCCATTAATTAAAGTACGACATCCCCATTTTTAAACCTTGCCCATTGTACCATAAGGTAGGAATACGTCCTGTTCAAAATTAATACACCATACTGCAAGGAAATTATCTCACCTACTACCCTATACAAAATCATATCAATATTTAATAAAAAGGGATCAGCCCATTCCCTTGTAGCCGACAACATAATTTCGATAATTGGCAGTAACCATGTGAATGAAACAACACTTCATTGCGTAAAATATCTCGGTGTAATGTCAACCCTTGTTTTCATATGTGAGATAAACATTGGCACGCCATTTTCAAGACCTGCACCATCCCTTTTGACTTTGAAACCATATATTTTGTGGGGACTGAAGAAAACACATTATCTTGCAAATTGTATTTCTCATTAATATTGGAAGTGACAAAACGAAATCACTCAATACCAAATGTGCACAGCATTTTTCTTAATTCAAATACTAAGACTGAGCTATGCTGATATGTTGGAAGTGATATTTTGATTTCTATTTTTTTCCATTTGTTCCGTTCCTATTCAAAATCTAGCATTTACAAATAATATGTAATAATAATAATGTAATAAAACAAACATGTCTTTTGGTAATCTGCTAGTATAAAAGCGCAGTCTCCTTCATCAAACAAAACCGACCATGAAAAAGAAAAGACATGGTTCATTTTAAAAATCATTTTAAATCGGAAATGAAAACAAATCGAAGTAGCTCCTCCTATATACTTCGTGAAATGTAAGAAGAGTGGGGGACTTCGAGGGTGGTGCTGTTATGGTCCAGAGAACATTGTCGTCATTAACAACGGTGTGGGGTTTCCGGAGAGAAGGAGTTTACAGTGGAGGAAGTTAAGTGTGGAAGGTGACATGGTTGGTGAAGCTTCAGGGAAAACGTGAATTATGGGGAGGTTGATGGACAGTGTACAGAGCAATTTGCTGCGTGTGAATGGAAATAATGCATGGGATAGGAAAGTGTTCGTGGACTAGATCTAAAGCCTGAAGTGGTGAGAACAGTGATGTCATTGGGATGGTTTGTGCGAACTTCAAGACACTGGTATCAGTGACGTCACCAGAAATTTAACTTGAGGTGGGCAGATTATAGAAGTGATCAAGCAAAATAAAATAAAAAAATAACACATAAATTACCCACATTGCAGTGCAAGGTGTAATCAGCTCAAGAAGAATTGACTTAAGGGGAAAAATGATAAGATAATATTATATTATAAGTAATTTTTGCCTGTGCGGTTAATTACATGTATAAGTGCATAGTGTAACATATGACCCTCAATTTTTCCCTGGGCAACTGCCCACCACATGGCCTGCATGGTTACGTCCCTGACTGGTATGGACCTACAGACACGAAAAAAGGGATCAAGAAGCATAACACGCAAAAATTGTTGTTGTGCATGGATGAATGCAAGGGTGATGTGTGTATAGGATTAGAAGAGAGACGGAAGGCGCGAGACATGGAGGAAGGGAGTAGTACGCCTGTAGGGGTATCATGTGAAGAGGAGGGCGTGGTGTTATATTCTTGCATAGGGGTGGAAGTATAGTTTTTACTGGGATGTCGTTTATATACTTCTAAAGTGAAGGGTTAGCATGCAAATTATGGTAGCAGAATGGGTGTAAAACGCAAGTAGGGCTGTTAAAAGAAGGCCACAAACTGGAAACAGAAGATGGAAATGGTATTTGTCGGAGCGAGGAATTTCTAGTGGTATTGTTAAGTGGTGTTCTATAGCAAACTGTCTGTAGTTTGCTAGAGCATTTCAAGTGAAGATAAAAATGGAGGTTTGGTGCTCACTGTTGACAAATGTATGAGACGTATGGTCAGCGGTAGAGCACAAGTCTTAGCAGTACGAGAGGAACGAAAGGCAATGGCGGTTATATGATAGAATGAGATGACGTGGTAATGGTATGCAAGGCGTGGTCTTTTGGAGTACATCTGGGCTTCGGCACAGGTGTTATAAAAGTAGAAAAAAAAGGAAAAGAAGAAGAGCAAGACAATCTAATTCATTGTTAAGTTCTCACTTGATTCCAGTTGGTGCCGGGCTGAACAGAGAGGAACCGTTAGATGGTTAAAACAAGAATAAGGTAAAAACATTATCATTATTTAATTAATAAATAACGTATTAATTCGTTTAAGACTTATAATATTCCTATGGGATTCATACGTTATCAGAACTCTACAGAACTAGAGATGCTGGAATTTGCAGAAACAAAGGCTACGGGTATGAGTTAAAATGGCGTGATTTCAAAGCGATTGGGATTTTATATATTTTAAGATGCTTGTTTGAAGCTATCTAAAAAGACGCGCGAACAATCGAATCAAAAATCAGGTGAGTTAATTCTTACACTTTTATGAAATTCTATGATGTACTAAATTAAAGTAGCTATAATTCACAATTAATTGGTTGATTCGATGCCATGATTGCTTATTGTTTGTTAACGGTTGGATGTTAGTTTAACTTATTGTTTCATATGTTGTTATGATCTAATGTGCAGGGAAGGATAGGTTGGGGGATCCGACCGGATTCCTCAAATAAATTATATATTATTAATTGTTCATATTATCCACACGTGAAGTGTTTACCCCAAATGATGTTATAACTAGTTATATTATTGGTGGTTGAATGAATGTTAATCATTGAACATATATTCAATGATCATTATGTTTTAATCAACCACAGTATTGATTAAGTTATTGGCCGCAGATGACCTGCTATCCATCGTTTTAAGACGTCATTTTGCCGTTAGGCGAACTGATGGAGTTTTCTATTATAAAAAAAATATTTTTATAACTGGATCAAAGCTTTCGAATATATTTTATAAAAGTTATTAAAATAAAAGGATTAAAAATATATTTTTATTTATAATCATGGATTACAGAAATTATCAAGTGTTATATACACAACGAATTCTTATGTCGCTATTAAGATTTATAAATAAGAAAGTATAAATTTACCGACAGGTTAGGGAATTGGAATAATTAATCAAATCATTGAGTTAATGAAGATGTTAGTTAATTTAAAAAGGTGGATTAATATAAATCCATTAATTAGTGTTTACAAGTTAGTCAACTAGTTAATGAAGATTCAATATTAGACTACGTTAATCTAAAAATTCTATGAACATCATTAACGAATGTTCTAAGTAGTTAATTTATCTCTAATTAACTATGTTTTAAAGTTGTTTGTTTATCTATTTATTTATTTTAAATAAGGGTATTATTATTTAATGACCTTTCTAATTATGAATTATTAGACTATGTTAGTTAATATTGAAGTGAACTACCTTTACTTCAAATTAGATGATAAAGTTTATTAAAGTGATTTACTTTTTAAATCATTTCATTTAAGAAGTAAGGGTAAGGAGATTCTAAATTGAATTAGAGAATTATAATAATTCCGAGTTTTGTAAACTGGATTAATAAAAAGGATTGGAATCAAATGGAACACTTTTTAAATGAACGTTTACTTAATAGTTAGATTAAGTAAGGCAATTATAAACAAATGACAGGTGGTAAATGGATTTTGGGATTAAAAGAAGTTAACTAATGACGTTGGTATATGCTGAATTAAGAACAGAATTTGGCTTGGGTATAACCGAATGATTGGAATAACATTGGTATATGCTGAATTGGTAGCAGATGTAAAAGATATAATTATATGCCCGACCAAAAGGTACACGTTTATATTCATATGAGTTTGATGAGTATGAGCCGATTTGGCAAGCCATTTGGCGTTTTGATTTTCTTTTGGGTTTGAGAAGGCCCAGAGAGGCGAGTTGTAGTTGTACCGATTGACCAGTACAAAGGAGATGCTGGCGAAATTTTTCGAAAATTTCAGGTGTTAGAAAATTTTCAGAATTTTTGAAATTTTTTGTTAATAGAAATGAATTAATATTTTAATTGAAATAAATTGATTCAATGAAACTGGAGTTAAAGAAGTGAACAAATAATTTTAACCAGTTAACAAGGTTTGCTTTCTACCTTAGCAATTTCGAGGACGAAATTATTTTAAGGGGGAAGAATGTAACGACCCGTATTTTCAACGATATATAATTTATTTATTTAATTATTTAAATCAGTGATATAGAGATTTAAAGGGTTGTTTAATTAAATAATATTGAATATTTAATTAATATAATAATTAAATAATATATTTAATTCTGAAATAATCAGAATTAGCTGAAATGGCAATATTGTGTGAATTGGGAAATTCAAAATATATAATTCAGTTTAAAATTAAATTACGATAACGAATATATTTAATTAACAATGTTTGAGCATATAAATTATACTATAATTATAATCGAGCTCGAAATGGCGTGGCAGTTCGTAATTTGGCGATTCGAACTTCAATTAAATATACAGGATCCGTTTTAAATCGGATTTCTGTGAAACAAGAAATGTTCGGAGCTGGTGAAGTATATTTTTCTAACAGAAGAGAAAAATCGGGATTTCATTGTGTAGATTCTGATTTATGTCCAAATCAAATTTTTGTAAAGTCGCTATGGAATTCCTTTATAATTTATAACGATTTATAAAGGGATTTAAATATAAATCGAATATCGATATAACTCTGATGATGAAATATCTAGTTTTAAATCTACATATATTTATTCAAGAGTTGTATGATATTCTATTGTAAATATATATGATAAAATAAATTTATTTATATTTAATTTAATTATTTTTAAATATATATATATGTATTTAAATGGGTTATTTAGAGCTTTAAAAATAGCCAGTTTTGCAAACGAACTCCGTTTTCGACAAAACTAATTTTGTTGGATCCGTAATATCTATTGTTAGAATTCAAGTTTCGTGACTTTTGGAGACAGTGTGTGGCCGTACAGATTTTTAATGTGAAAAACAGTCAGTATTTTGACAGTTAAAAAAAACTGTGTGAGCAAACGGAGTCGGAATTCGACGAAACCAGTTTCGTTGGGTCTGTAATGTCAAATTGTAGCTGTATGTCCATTTTCATAATATTTGGGTATCGTGTGTGATCGTATAGATTTTTAATGATGAATACGAACAGCGTTATAATAAAATAAAAATAAACGAAGCTTCCTTAAGAAGCCAAATCCATCATATATAAACACCCCAACATCCTTTAAACCTAAATCACTTCTTTGGTCAACAGAGAAAGGCGCCGCTTCCTTTTCTTTCTTCAATGTAAAATCTCCTTCTTCAAAAATCAAAGTAAAATGGTAGAAAGTTCTATAAATGTCGTGATTTATATATTTGCAATCGTCACAACCGGTTCTTCAATTTCATATGAATTTTGGGTTATTTGAAGTCCTACTCGTTTGCTGGAAAGTATCGATGTCAGCTAGGGTTCAACATCGCGTAGGATTGAAGCGTTAATCCTCGAATTGGATATCGTTTTTGGAATCAGGAGATCGAGTGGCATTGATTTTGATTTTTGTGGGGTTATTCCAAAATTAAAAAAATGTCGATGGACCTTCAACAGCAGCGTTAACGGCCGTTCGACGCGTTCCAGAGATTGACGTCGAGTTCCATGGATTTGGTACGGAAAGGAAGACGAGACGATGTGGAGTAGTTTGGTGATATTTGTTTTGGGTTACGCTGAAGAAGGGAGCAGCGGTGGAAGTTTGGGATTGCATAAATGGTGGAGTTTGAAGTCACGACATCTTGTTCTGGGAAGAAAGGGTATGGGCGGTTATGGTTTTGGAAGGTGTTGGGCCAAGGTTTAGTGGGTGAGCCCAAAATGGATTAATAATTGAAATTAAATATTTTTAATGCTTATCCAGACTTGTAAATTGAATATCTTTGACATACGTGAACAAAATTCAGCGAAACAAGTTCCGTTGGGATCGTGTGGACGGCGGCTACACCCTGGAACTGACAGGGAGTGAATTGGAGCTCATTAAAATTTATAGCGAAATAAATTGTCCGATATGAATCAAAGACAATTATCATTATTTAACGATGATCGTCCAATGTGAGTAAAACTCACCAACTCTACCAGTTCATATTTTTATAACATATTTTTAGAACTGATAAATGATGACTGATTACTGCGTGTTGACTGTTTGGTTGAACTGCTAATTGATTGGTTGGAAAAATCGATAAAGTTATATATATATATATCGTTAATCAAATATTGATTTTGTTTATCATAATATTTCATATTGAAATGAAATGTGATGTAAATTATATTGTGTAACATATGTGGATGCAGGGAAACAGGTCGGAGGAATCCAACTGGATTCCTCAAAATTTATTTTACTGTTTTTCATATATTGTGATATATGATGTGATATATAATCTGTTATTGATTATGGGTGTTTGTATGATATTGATCCTTGTTATTTGGGGTTTTAAATACCATAAGAAATACTGGGATGTAAAAAATGGAAATTTTCATAATGTATATTTGAAATGATATATTTATAAAACCAAAGATTTTATAAAAGCAATATTTATCATTTGATAAATAGAATAAATATAAAAGGAAATATTTGTTGAACAAATAGAATAGAAAAGAAATATTTGTAAAACATTTACAAATAGAATTGAAAAGGAAATATTTGTAAAACATTTACAAATAGAATTGAAAGGAAATATTTGTTGAACAAATAGAATTGAAAAGGAAATATTTGTAAAACATTTACAAATAGAATTGAAAGGAAATATTTGTTGAACAAATAGAATCGAAAGGAAATATTTGTTGAACAAATAGTATTGAAAAGGAAATATTTGTAAAGCATTTACAAATAGAATTGAAAGGAAATATTTGTTGAACAAATAGAATTGAAAAGGAAATATTTGTAAAACATTTAAAAATAAAATTGAAAAGGAAATATTTTTAAAACATTTACAAATAGAATTGAAAGGAAATAATTGTTGAACAAATAGAATTGAAAAGGAATATTTATTTGATAAATAAATAGAAAGATAAAAGGAAAACATATTGGGAGAATAAATAGAAGGATAAAAGGAATATTTATTTAGAAAATAAATAAGATATCATAAAAGGAAATATTTGGAAAGTAAATAGGATTATAAAAGGAATTAGAGTTATTCGAATAGAGTTAATCGATTAGAGTTAAATCGAATAGAGTTAAATCGAATTAGAGTTAAATCAGATTAGAGTTAATCGAATAAGAGGTAATCGAATATTAGTTATTCGAATTAAAGCTAATTGATTAGAGTTAATTTATTAGAGTTAATTGAATAGAGATAATCGAATAGAGTTAAATCGAATAGAGTTAAATCGAATAGAGTTAAATCGAATTTGAGTTAAATCGGATTAGAGTTAATCGAATAAGAGGTAATCGAATATTAGGTATTCGAATTAGAGTTAATTGATTAGAGTTAATTGATTAGAGTTAATTGAATAGAGATAATTGAATAGAGCTAATTGGTTAGAGACAATTGAATAGAGTTAATCGAATGTTAGTTATTCGAATAAAGTTAATCAAATAGGAGTTAATCAAATAAAGTTAATCGAATATTAGTTATTCGAAGAGAGATAATCGAATATAGTTTATTCGAAGAAAAGATTAATCGAATTAGTTATTTGAAAAAGGAATTAATCGAATACAGTTATTCGAAAGGAGTTAATCGAATATAGTTTATTCGAAAGGAGTTAATCAAATATAGTTTATTCGAAAAAGGAGTTAATCGAATATAGTTTATTCGAAAAGGAGTTAATCGAATATAGAGTTATTCGAAAAGGAGTTAATCGAATATAGAGTTATTCTAAAAGGAAATAATCGAATAGAGTTATTTGAAAAGGAGTTATCGAATATAGTATATTCGAAAGATAATTATACATTGAATTCGATTATATCGAATTCTGGAAAGTACTATTCACTTTCCGTTTTTAATCGAGATTTATTTATTCATTAATAAATTAGTTATTTGTTATTATCCAAATTAATAAATAAAAGTTATATTGAAGTTATTATATTTCAGAAGCATGGGATTTTAACACTATTGTTAAAATCAAATGATTTATGTAAATGAAGTGGATTCGTAAATAGAATCCGAGAGTTACGTAAGGAAGTTTGTTAAAGATTTGAAAGGTGAATCTTGTCTGTTTCGAAGTTAGAAATGTTGTTCAGTTAAGGTCTGAGAGGTAGTTATACCCCAACTTGATTGGCTTTGTTTTTAACTAAGGAATGGTTAAGGTTCGATAGTGAAGGTTGGTTAAGTGAAATTAGTTAATCAGGGAAATGGTTTGAGTGGCATAGCGATGTTTTATTTAAACATCTGTTTAAAATCCGATACGTTTTCCAAATATAATCAGAGATATTTTCTAATCATAGAAAATGAAATGTTTAATGGTAAAGAATACTGAAATGACAGTGATACGTGAAAAGAGACGGAAATGTTTTCCAATGATTAATAACGTATATTTTCTAAATTTAGAAAATAAGGAATGTTGAATATATGGAAACAGGAAATAAACAAATTAATGAACTAAAGAGATAAACGTTAAATGATGATTGATCGATAGAATTTCCATCCGGAAATAATATTGTTGTTTGCACACCGACTATCGAAGTTTTTGAACATTTTTCCCCCGTCGATACGGAGAGACCGGGATCAGATTCGTTACCTGAAAACCATTCTGTATGGGCGTTAGCATTGCGATCAAATATGATGAAGATAATTGAAGACAGAGTTATGCAAGGGCTGTCCTGTTTACAGAATAGTGCCTTCGCTTTGTCCAGTCCCAGGACAACATGTATGAAAGAATGTCTGACAGAGCATATTAATGGATCACGTAAGTTGATCTCTTCAAACGTATGTACATTTGGTAGCAGAGAAATTCGTTTCTCTCAGCTGTATACTCGTGGTAATTTTGGGGAAATCAAATTGTGATTTAACTGGTATAACGATGTGACATTCAAAGTGAATAAATGTGTAATCTGTCAGAGATAAGCGTGGCATCTAGCCTCACAACCGGGAAATGACAAAAATCGGGTAGACAGCATGGCTAAGTGGGTTACTCCAATTAGGGTGTATTGTCACCTGATCTAGAGTTTCATTTACATCTTTAATCTATTCGATGCTGTCCCATTCGGGAAACGGTTGTTGATCCCAACCGTTGGTGATATGCATTCGATACATTCAAGCAAAATGAGTGGTCGGTCATGTGTGGCTGAGTTGCAAGATGTCCTTGTTGAACCCATTGTATTCCTCTCTAGAGGTACACTATTGGAAGGTGGTTTCATACTTTGTCATTGTTGGTAATCCATTATCCAATGAGTGCTCACAGTTTTGATTGTATACTATATATGTGGAACACGAGATGAAAGCGTTCTGCAAGATGATTATTATATTGTGGTTGATAGACGCTATTATAATATCAAAACAGTTTTGATATGAAAGATCATTGTTTCTTTCAAAATGATTTGAAAGTTAAATCAAATTGATTTGGATTCTCGTATGGGAAAAACCCGTTCCATTAAATGGCGTGGTCTGATTAGATATCGTTATTTTTCCAAACTGTTTTAAATTGTTTACTCATACCAGTCCCAAGACTGACCCAAAGTTTATTTTGTTTTGTTTTCCTTTAACTCTTGGGTGCTAAATTTTGTATGTGCAGTCAAGTAGTCGGGATTTTACAGATATACTTGGAAAGCTGGAGCAAGAGGCTTCAACAGTGTTTGTATAGCTATTGTTTATTTCCGTTGTGTTGTAAGTGTTGTACTTTGATAATGATATGTATATTCAAGTACAAATCTTTTATTTCAAATTATGTTATATTTTATTCGTTCCACTGTAAGATTCGTGTTTACTCTGATATTGTATGTTCTTCTTCTTCTTCTATTCTAAGTTTCTATCTTATCTATTCTCAACCACTGTTTTCTTTATATTAGTTTTCTGGTTTCCAGTGCAATTTGGGTTGGACTTGTGTGATTTGGTCAGCTCAAATTGTACTGGAATTTCGGGACACTATAGCAACATTGGCAAGTTTTTAAATATTAATTAAACAACTTGGTTTAAAAATAAACAATGTTTAATTGTTAGGCCGAGTTAAAATAAAATGGAATATTATTGGTTGAAATGCACGTATTCTGGGTAATAAGTAAATAACGAACGTTTTTCGAAGAAACGGAAATGGTTATGTTAAATAGGAAACAAAGGTAAATATTTGAATTGGAATTATATATTTCCATGATGATTTAAATTAAAAGTAATACTTGAAGTTTGAGATTAATAAAATCAATTGGGTTATAATAACTAAATTGTCGCTTGACATTGTTTGGCCATACGAGGACTAATAATTAGAGTTATACCATTAAGCGGACAATATATTGATATTTCCCGAAGTAAAGTAAAAAGGGAACTTTGAAAAAGTATAATGTAATATTTCCAAAATAAAGGAAATGGAAAGGTTTAATGTAACGATATTAGTCGATATAATGGTTTAAACGAATGATTTTTATCAAAGGGTCGGAGCTGCCAATGTACTTAACAATATTATTGATATTGATAGTTAAAATGCCGACTATCAATGAAATATTTTACTAGACCTTTTGACGTGTTGTTTCGAAGAGACTGGGATGGGAACTAGACCCAAAACCACTTCGATCCAACGTTGCATACGAGGCGATCTGCAGAAATTAAAGATGGAGCATCATAAGATCGTAGATCTTCATGAAACAGAAGAAGTACTTATTATCTCTGGGTCGCTCCCACAAAGGAGATACACTGTGTTTCTGTCGTGATTGAAATTAACGGATTGCAAGGACTACTCGCTACTGATCTTTGGGGTGATTCCTATATAGGATGCAGTAGTAGGGTGCCTTCGGTTCATCCTATTCCTGGATGACTTGCATAGACGAATGTCTGACAGAGTATTTTCTGAGGGTCACGTACGTTGATTTTTACAAATATACCAAGTTTGGTGGCGGAGAAATTCTCTTGCTTAACACCTAGAATATATTTGTGGACGTCAATTAGTGATTTGACGGATCTGACGATGTGGCATTCAAAGTGAATGGTGGCCAGATGTCCTGAAAAGACAGACGTAGCCTTTAGCCTCACAACCGGGAAATGACAGAAATCGGGCAGGCAGCATGGCTGGTTGGGTTGTACCCAAGCAGGGTGTATTGTCCCTAATCTAGAGAAAATTCATTTTTATTCTTCTTTCGATTCTGTATCTTCGGATGACGGTTGGACGACCAACAACCATGGTGACAATGTATTCGATACACTCAAACTAAATGAGTGGTCGGTCATGTATGGCCGGGTTGCAAGACATTCTTGTTGAACCCCAGTGTATACTCTCTAGAGTACACTGATCGGAAGGTGATCCCATACCTTGTCCGTTGGAATCCATTCTCCAATAAGCGCCATGCGGTTTTCAATTATATAATAAATACGTAGAGCGTGAGATGCAAGCGTTCTACTACATGATTATTTATTTGTGGTTTGATAGATATTATTATAATATCACTGGATTTAATATATCAAAACTGTTTTGGGTTATAGTAAGGTAAAAACCGCCCGTATTTATGCGTGGGTTGGTCTTATTATTTTCCTTTCTTTTAAAAGTATATCTAAAGTTAAACAAGTTATTTATTCTGAATTTACCACTGAAAGTATTCCAGACTGATCCAGGTGAATTTTGTTTTAAATCAAATGTGCTCGGGTCAGACCAAGTATATTTCCAGGTTAGGTTTTCCTTGGACTTTCAAGAGCTGGAAGCAGGAGGCTTCACCGCTAGTTATCCAGAGTTTATTTCCGATGTACCTGATATATGATGTACTCTGATTATTGGTATGTATATATACTGTTTATTTTTGTGTAAAGATATTTGATATATTATACTTTACTCGTTCCGCTGTGAGATTCTGATGTTCTTCTTACTCTTCTATTCTATTAGTTCTATCTTTCTACTTCTCATCCTCTAACTTCTTTCTCTTAACATTCTACTTTTCTGTATAATTTAGGTTGACTGTGATAGTAAAATGTCAGCTTAAATTGGTACGGAAAAATGGGACGTTAGCCCACAACCCCTTTAACAACAATACTAGAGCAACCAGACGTAAGCAAAAGCATGATCCAGTTAATCCATCTGACACTAAAACCCCTAGCAAGACATAATTCACAGATAAAATCCCAATCAACATAATCAAACGACTTCTCAAAATCTAACTTCAACATTGCACAAGGGAAATTATTTTTACCATAAACATTAATATACTCCTGTATAGTGGCCACTCCATCCACTATGTTTCTACCCTTAATAAAGGCTATTTGGGAACAATCAATAAGATCGATCATCTTAATACTAAGCCTATTAGCTAGGACTTTGGAAATAATCTTGACTAAACAATTAATTAAGGAAATAGGCCTAAAATCCTAAAGAGAATGGGCATTCTCTCTCTTACGAATAAGGAAAACATTTGCAAAGTTAAAACTACCTAAACGTAAATCACCCCTATAAAAGTCATTAAAAAGATTAATGATATCAACTTTCAAGACCTCCCAAAACTGCTTATAAAAAAGAACAGAGTAACCATCAGGCCCAGGAGCTTTGTCACTAGGCATATCAAAGATAGCCTTCCAAATCTTCCGCTCAGAGAAAGGCCTATCTAAATCTACTAACTCAACCTTAGTGGCTGGCGGAAAAAATTTCATTCCATCTAACATTAATCCTTCTCTTAGTCCTAGAGGCAAAAATCTGCTTATAATACCTAGTAAAAGCCTCATTTAGTTCCTTCTGAATGGTCACTTCCACATCATTAATAAAAATAGAGTGAATCAAATTTTCACTCCTCCTCTTATTAGCCACACTATGAAAGAACTTCGTGTTATTATAACCCTACTTAATCCAATAAACTCGGGACCTTTGTTTCCATATGATCTCTTCTTTTTCTAAAATCAGCTTGAGATCATTCCTGAGGTTGCAAAGTCTATCCCTCTCATTGGAATTAAGAATCCTGGACTCACTAATATAAATCTAACATCTCACACATTATCTTGTCTTTCCTAATTCTAACACTACCAAAAATATACTTATTCCAACGTTTGGAAAAATATTAGCTTACCTAGCTTTGCAACAAAAAACTTCGCAGAATTACCACTATACAAATTATTAAAGTAAAACAACGAGGTCCACTTATCAGAAACTAGATTACTAAAACTGGAATTCAATAACCACATCTTCTCAAATTTGAAGCTGCTACTAATAGAAATATTCGAGTCGCACGAAAGGATTATAGGACAGTGATATGAAAATAAAAAAGGCAAACCCTTAACTACAAATAGAGAATCTATCATCCACCTTAGTACTAACCAAAAATGTATCTAATAAAGCAAAAGAAGGACAATCTCCGACGTTAGACCAAGTAAACGATCCATTGTTGAGAGGAATCTCAATCAAATTATTATCTAAAATGAAATCATTGGATTCCTCCATATCCGAGAAATCACCTTCCCGAGGTGATCTTTCCCCCCAAAAACCTAGAGACGTTGAAATCTACCCCCATAATCCATTGATTAGGAACAAGATTCCTAAACTCAGAACATTTCGACCCATAAAAGTCTCCTCTCAATTTTAGTATAAGGACCATACACATTTGAAATACCCAAAATAGAATTATCAATAAGAGAAGCCAAATTAATGTGTAAGGAATGCAATTTAGGAATCTCCTGAATGAGTCTAAGTTGATTATCCTTCCAACCAATCATAAGTCCCCCAGCACTACCAATGGCCAGAAGACAAGCCCAATTTCTAAAAAGAGATCCACCTGATCTTAAAAAAAAATCTGGATTCTCAGTTTTAGTTTCCTGAAGCAAAACAATATCAATATGGAAATTTATAAAAAAAGCCCAAACTTATCACATTTTTTAGGCTCGTTAAGACCCTAATGTTCCAACTAACAACTCTCAACATCATAAAGAGTTAACTCTCTCTAATTCCTTACTTCTAATGTACTCTATATCTAACTCAACATCAGTAAAAGCAAAAGCAGTATCATTTGCAAGCTGA
The DNA here is from genome assembly GCA_030737875.1 of Allium sativum. NCBI lineage: Eukaryota > Viridiplantae > Streptophyta > Magnoliopsida > Asparagales > Amaryllidaceae > Allium > Allium sativum. The sequence continues at coordinate 397,831,092 of CM060910.1, forward strand.
AATAACTGACTAGTAGAAAGGCTACCCAAAGCAAACGGCGTATAATCATTGCCATTAATAGGGATCATACCTAAGCCCGAGCTCGAATTGCTACCACTAGCACTCGAGTTCGGGAGCCTACCATGAGAAGAAGAGGAGGTAGATCTAATCCTCGCACTGCGACGGACCAATCCAGTAATGGGAGTTACTCTCTTGCGTCTCCCCCTCCTAGACAAGGAAGAAGACCTATCTCTGATCGAAGAAACCCCGCTACTAACCTCATGCAAATCACCTCTAACTGAAACACTTGCCTGATCAAAAGAATCCACCATCAAGCAAAACAACTCACAAATCATAAGAGATGAGTCGAAGAAAGGATGCACAACTAAGGAAAATAATCTCGTTCCCCCCGAATACACAGTACCACCTACCACGTCTAACATAAATAAAAAACACTCCCATCCAAACATAACCTCCCAACAGACATGGAATTCATCTCCACACAAACCACCCTCCAGCCGCTAGAACCATTAATTATGCCCAAAGACCCACCTAGTAAACCCTCTCTAGCTAAAAATTTAACACCGCAATCATAAGGGAATAAACGAATACCCCTTACGCCAGCAAAAACACAACACTGGCTCATAACAAGGTCTCCTCCCATACCCAAAATCGCAGAACACGAATTACCATGCCTCCAAACACCATAACTGGAACAGTCCTTGCTCTTCTTCAAGCCATCAGCACCACCCCTTCCACTCTGAAAACTACCAGCCAACCTGATTTTTCGCCTACCCACCTTAAAACACCTCCTCCTCAAAGGAGCAACCTTCACCGATATACCCTTAGAATCATCATAACCACCACGAAGCTCCTCCTTACAAGGAACTTCATCATCATCCACCTTCCTCATCAACTCAAAGCAGTTGCTCAGACCTATACCATTAGCAACGAACCAATCCATTTCGTCCACATTGCATGTAAAATTCACATCACGAATAGAAGCACCTTCCAAGCGACTGACAGAAACACAAGTCTGCAATTCAATCCAATCACAACCAGTCATCACCTCCTTACCCATATGGATTCCCAAAAAATCGTCACCCAAATCCATAATAGAACAAGAGTCATCAAAAACACCTAGAAACTCTATGACATTCGGATCAAGCAATATAGGATCAAGCCGTTGATCATTCCAAAACCCCCCAAACAGACCCTTCTTGTCTATCTAATGGAACATCAGTCCTTCATCAAGCACAAAAGCCGGTTCAGATTCAATATTTCCATCCATCTCAAACCTCCCTTCCACATCCACAGAGCAAAAAGGACCCTCAGGCTCCAATATAATGGCCTTATCACCCAAAGAATAACACTAAAACTCGGTAACACTACGGTCACAGTTAACAACTGTATTGATTGTATCAAACTATAAGAGAATCTTGTCTAACAGCAAAAAATCCTTCTTCTTGTTTAATAAGAATGATTCGGAAAATAACCTTCGCAATTTAAGGAGTTTAAGATAGAAAAAGAAGGCGTGCACCTTCCTCTCCAGAGGCCGCGGAAATGGAGGAAACACATCAGAACACAAGACATCATGATTCAACTTTTGCCACAATAATCCATCAACAAGTCCCTCCAATTTCAACCCAACAACAGTAGTATATATGCCCCACCATTCTCCTTCTTGGAATCATCCGAAGCAAAAAGATCTGACAGAGCACTCATTTTCTGACATAACTTCAAACATTTGAATCGCATTAGGTCAATAACGGAATTGCCTTTAAAAAGCTCTGGACACCTGTTCTTCCGATGTTCAATCCCCTACATCCAAAGCAACGGACAACATTTCTGCAATCTCTCGCTAAATGACCTGATTCACCACTTCTGAAGCAAAAACGATTACCAGACAATTTCTTTCCAACCGAGCTCTTGTAAGAGGAAGAAGACCAATTAGAAACAATAACAGTACTCCGATTTCCAACCGAGCTCTTGCAAAAGGGAGAAATCCGATTAGAATCAAAAACAAAACTCCGATTAAATTGCTGAGTCACCTCCACAAACGATCTCGGAAATCCTCCCCTAAAATCATGAGGAGATAAAGACGAAGGATTGATAAAACAAGAATGCATATCAGAATAAGCAGTCGTTGCCATTAAACTAGGATCTCAAATTTCGATCAAGAAAGTCCGATAGTCAAAGAACCAATGTTATTAAAAACACAGAGATTTTTAAAAATATAAAGATGAGATATTTAAAAAGATAAAGACGAGATATTTAAAAATATAAAGATGAGATTTTAAAAATATAAAGATGAGAATTTAAAAAATATAAAAATGAGATTTTTATCTTATGAATCATAATATTTTTAGTTATATAAAAAACTTGATTTTTAGTTAGATGAAAATTCGATTATTAGTTATATAATATATACATATCAATATAAAAATGCGATATATATAAACATCATATTAAAAATGTGATTTTTACTATGAACAACATAGAAAGGATTGCGTTGGAATTTCGGGCAAATCCAGACGGTTCAGAAATTCAGAAATAAAACAGGTGGAGTGGATCCCAAAAGTGAGAACTTCTCACTCTAATTTATTTTCTAGTTGAATATATATACTAGGATGCAGACAGTGCTTAAAAGCACCCGACACATTTGTTTGAAACCATGGATGTTTGGTTGTTTATTTAGATTGATAAATTGGTTGAATTTGATTTTGGATGTAGATTGAATTGATTATAATTTGGTTTGTATATAGTGCGAGCCATTATTAGGCGAGGGATAAGGCTAAACCTTATTCCGGTTCTAGTATCGCGCCGTTATGCTGCCAAATTTTCTAAAAATGTTAGAACAATGAAAATATCACTTTAATTTATAAATGAACTGTATAAAATATTCATGTGTTGAAATAAATAATTTATCATTAAAAATATAATTTTTAACGAGTATATGAATGAAAATAAATATTCATTTGCAGATCGGATGATTTGTTTATGTACAGTCAATGGTTATGTACACTCATTTGACTGATATTGACTGGGATGATATATTTTACACATCGCCCAACTGCACAAATAAAATCGGTGTGTGTTGATTGAAACCTTACACGGGTATTGGGATGATATTTGACATACACTAATCTCAATTATTTAGTTGTATGTCAATCAATTGGTTGACAGACTGTTGTAAGTGTTAATTATTTATATTTAATGCTTCTGTAGTTGTGTAATGCACTCTGGATGATGGTTGACTATGTTTGATTATTATTGTGAACATGTGTGTATGAAATCCATATAAATAAAATTATATGGTAATTGACTGTGTCTGATTCCAATTCGGAGAGAACAAATATTTTAAATTAACGAATATTTTAAAATAACAAATAATGAATATTTTAAAATAATTAATATTTTAAAATAATATTCAGTAATGGATCAAAATATGATTTTGTTGTCCGATTTCAGATGGACAAGAAAGTATTGACATACATGAAGCCATGTTGATTAGCTATGCGCCATTTTGACGTGAACGATATTTAAATCGACTTTATTTATTTTTATAATGAATACAAAAAAGGAAGTGGTTTCAAAATCTAATTTTTTTTGAAAATATTATCATTTATATATTAATGGTATGGAATATTCAATTTTGGTTTAAAATTGTAAATGAAGTTGGAATCGTTTTTAAAACCAATTTAAAACGATTTATAAAATGCGTTTTAAATGGAAATCAACGAAATATATATAATATATATTATATATATTATATAATGGCCTGAATAGAATGCGCCGCACCGCAACCGTTTGCGAATTTCGACCATTGACTTCGAATTGGTATTACGGGAGATCCGACCGTCAGATTTGCCTAAAAATAGAACCGTTGGGTTCGTATCAAAAAGAGCTTAAAAAGAATATAAGAGAATTGAAACTAACGGATGGGTTTGGAATTATGTCCAAATCAAATTTGGAAAAGGTCGATGTAAGTGCAGTTCGATGATTGTTTATGGAAATCGACTGGAAGGGCCTTAATAAAATTATTAAAAATATTAATAATCTATGTAAAATCATAATAAATGATTTGGAAAGAATTGGGATGAAAAAATCCATATTTGAAAAGACAAAAATATGTTTTTTTATCCAAATAAACTAGTTATTAACTAGAATTTTAATCCAATTATTATTAAATAAATAAATTGGATAGTTAATGGTTTTATTATAACCAGAAATTTCCAACGAACAAATTGGAATGGATTTGAGTAGAAATCATCTTCGGAATATTTCAATATTGGATTTCGTGGTTATATAGATATTGTTATGAAAATTTGGAAGATATATTTATATCGTTATTTCCAATACGATATTTGTTAGTTTCAGAATTTGATATTGAATATAAGCTGATATAATTTCTATTCAGAGCCTTGTATTTGATGTCAAATGGGATTTTGGGTTTGTCGTGAATTGTGTCTTCAGTAACACTGTTCTTAAACCCAGTTGAGAAAAAGAATAAATCTTTTAATTATGATTTAGTGAAGTTTTCCAATTAATTAATATTTAATTGGGATTGAATAAAAGAAGTAAATTTTGGGTTTGTCGTGAATGGTGTCTTCAATAAACTGTTCTTAAACCCTATGTAAAAGAATAAATCTTTTAATTTAGACTATTAGAGTTTCCAGTTAGTAACTGGAATAAAATGGAATGTGAATCGGTTTTATTGTGAACTGTGTTTTTAACGACATTTGTTCTTTAGCTCGATTTACAGTGAAATGCAATTTGGAATTTATAAATCTTTTTGTTAACTTTTAATGGGAATTTTCCAAAGTAAAATTTTCCAATTTAATATATTAAATTGGTATTGAATGGAATTCGATTTGGTAATAATCGAAGTGAGTTTCGGTGGAGGAAGACTGTTAATATATATATGGAATTTAAAAGACTTTGTCATTATTCCATTTATATTATTAGCCGGATAAGGAAATTGGTATCGATTACATATATTGATCTGTTTTCCGTGAAGATTCCATAATTAATGAAATGTGATTTGGGTTTTTCGTGAACTGTGTTTTAAATGGCATTAGTTCTTTAACCCAGTTAAAGGCAGGATTACATGTCTAACATTGTATTTCGAACTGTACGGTTGATCTCTGCTAAATATATATCTGTTTGGTGACGGAGAATTTATTCTCTTGCTTAACACCCTTCTCTAAGACGTATGAGCTTAGAGGTTATATATCAGTAGAAATCAATAGTACGGTTTAGATTGTTGATGCAACATGTTTGTATTTGCAAAGTTAAATAATCATTAGTATTGATTTTTGGGAAGATTAAAACCAAGTGGAGTTTTAATGAATCTTTAATTAGATTGAAATGCGAATTTGATAATTTAAATTATCAAATTCGGGAAATGATCAAGAATGGAGTATTACCAGTTTTGCTCCGTGGGATGAATTGGTTGGGATTGGGAAATAAAAAAAATGATTACTTCGGTAAGGTGCGCTGATCCCGACTAGTTGATAAACCTTAATTTAGTTTAGAAATGATATCCAGAGGAAGATTAAAGAATAAATTTAAAGAATTTATCTTTGATAAAATTAACGGGAACATTTCCCAAAGTATAAGAATATTTGAATAAAAGAATATTCTGGGTTGGAATGAGGCAATATGTTGTGTTTTTATAGCACTTGTTTATTATATACGCGAGTTATTCGGAAAGGCCGGGTTTATACCCATTCTGAATAACTGATTCGATGATAAGTCAACGATGAAGACGGTGGTTGAAGACCGGAGGTCTTCACATTATTTGGATGATTACTGATGTCTTGATTGGGTGGTACACCCAAGACAAGGTAATAAGTGGTGATTGTCCATACGTACTTGGATATCGACCGGATATGCGAGGACCTCTCTCCTGTATTGGACATATGGGACGAGGAATAAGATGCCTCCGGTTTCGTTCAGACCCAGAACGAACTTGTAAATGGATGTGTGTCTGACATTGGATTTTATTTTGTGTTCATTGATCTCTATTAAATATATATCTATTTGATGGTGGAGAAATTATTCTCTTGCTTAACACCCTTCTCTGAGACGTACGAGCTCAAAGGTTATATATGGATAGACATCAGTCGCATGGCGTTAATTGCCTATGTGGCATGCTGAGATGAAAATGACCCAGGCTTCTATTGAAAAGCAGAGTCTTATGGTTGATGATTAAAGCACGGCCTTAATACAACATAGCTTTGTGTATAGCGTTAATTCGCGAGCCTCACACCTCGGTATGAGTCAAAAACGGGATAGGGGACATAAGGAGGACATGACGTTTCATTCTAGCTATGGGTGGTGTCATCGTATGTAGCCCAGACATTTATTTATTTTTACCTATGTGGATGATGGATTACGAGGCGCCTCGGATATATCGGTTATCACAGTGCCGATGGATATAGGTCATATAGGACCGGGAAACGTGTGTTCAGAAATAATTAATCCTCGAACGTAAGGGAGGACCGACCTTGGAGGATCTAGGGGTCTTTTGTGGGAGATCCTGAGGCATTTGCTAGAGTATCTCGAAGCCGGCAAGGAGTACATCCCGTTCCTCGACTCATAACGAAAATCCAATTTCCAATACGTGACATTTCGGTTTTATTTGTAGAGCCTAGTTTGGCGACATGATATATGGTACCCATGTCGTCTACGATTGATACATTCATATTTGAAGTTGTTTTATACACTATGCACTTATAATAATATCAAATGATTTGTTTTAAACGTACCGAGCATGTTTGGCTGTTATAAGGGAAAACACTATCCTCCGGCTTGCGTTGCATTGTGTGATGGGACCTGGTCTTATAATAGCTTCATTTTTCCAAAAAGCATTGCGCTGTTTGTTTTATGCATTGGTATTCTTTCGAGGAAACCCGGTCCATGTTATACGGCGTGGTCCCTGGATTTACTTTATTTTTAAAGTAAAGATTTAATAACTGTTTTAGTTCTCACACCAGTCACATGACTAACTTGGAGTTTATTGTTTTATCCTAAACTCTAGGTGCCCCTATTTTCTACACGGGCAACTAGTAGTTTTAGTTTTGCAGATATTGTATTTCTTTTGGTTGTGTTTCGTATTATTTTCCACTGCATAATAATTTGTAAATCTCTGACATTTATCAGATGTATATTATTTGTTCATACTCTGTATATTCTTGTACTCTGATGTAAATTGTTGTAATAAGAAATGAAATGTTTTTCTATTTGTGTTCTGATTTGTCGTGTTCTCAACTCAATCCGGGCTTTCCCGTAAGGTCGTGTTTGGGTCGTTTCAACAAACCACACGTGTGAACCTCGACGAAAGCACTAGATTAACTGGTTGCTTCCTATATGACTTTTCCATGTCTAACCAACAACTCACTGGATAGATAGAAATTACATAGATATTATTTTGTGTTCCAAATTGTAAATAGCATTAGATTTGTATTATGAGTATCCTCAAAGAGAACCCTTACCATCATCAAATAGCATTTTATCAAACATGGTAAAATGATTGAACACAAGACAATTTTCCGTCTATCAATAAGATAGCTGAATGCAACCAGTGGCGGACCAATAAAGTTGTTGGCCGAGCGCGATTTTTTTTTTTGCCCCAAACTTTCAGCTCAAAAATCTTAAATTAGCTAAAAGAGGAAAAAAATCGCATAAAATTCACATTATGATACTATAACAAAACATAAAACATGCGTATTTCACATTATGCTTTTTATTATCAATGAGTGTTTGTTCTTAAAAATTAAATTGTAATAACACATTATAATATCCTACGAAGCATGGACTAGTTTCTGTTAGGATTGTCTCGCATGCTTTTAAGGAGGAATGTTGGTTTGGATACAATTGTCCCACATCATGGAATATATTGAAGGAATTGCGTACAAATATGAGCTAGTAGGTACGTAACGTTAGGGATTCCTTTTGTTATATCGGAGTTGTGTGCCAGTTCATATGCGTGCAAGGAAGGAGGCTTTGTTCCGACAATCGTTGCAGTGGTATCAGAGCCGAAGGTTCGGATTGGGTCATGCGGACAAGGTAGTTCTCTCAAAAGATACTCATAAGATGCGAGTCAAGGGGAAGACTGTTAGGATTGCCTCGCATGCTCTTAAGGAGGAATGATGGTTTGGATACAATAGTCTCACATCATGGAATATATTAAAGGAATTACGTACAAATATGAGCTGGTAGGCACATAACATTAGGGATTCCTTTTGTTATATGGGAGTGTGTGCCAGCTCATATGCGTGCAAGGAACATGGGCTTTGTTCGGACCGTCGTTACATAACAGTTTTTTTGTTACATCAATAGTAAGATGTTATTACAAGGTTATGAATGATGAAGAGTTTCAGCCATTATCTTTTAAAATATTTAAGTGTGTGTTACTATTTTGGTTCACAATTTGTGCAAGTAGTTCTCTTCTGAAACAAATAAAAAGGCATTGGTCACCAGCAATTGATCAAATGCACTATTTTATATTATTTTACTAAAACATCGAAGGTGGTTTCTAACTCCAAGATTTCTTTTAAGGCACGATCTAGTAGGTCAAAATGTGTATATGAATGTACTAGCAAAAAGAAAGAATCGAACAAAAAGTGTGATCAATAATTGCAAATGCAAATAAAATGGAAGGGCAACTCATCAGGTTAAGTTGCAACATGGCTGTTAGAATAAAGAAACATATATGCATACTTAATGTTATACATATGTATGAATGAACAAACTAATCAAGGTTAATTTTGGTTTACAACAACAATTTCGAGAAAATACTTAATATGAAAACAAATCGTATTAAGGTAAAACTTAAAAAAAATATCAATTAGTTAGATCGGAGAGCCTGAATATTTGATTTATGCCACTAAATGTGAATATTAGCAAAGAATTTATGCAAATTCTTTATTTCCAAGAGGACGCTCTTGGTTATTTGGTTAAAGTCGAGCATATATAACAAATTCCAACATTTCTCAATCCATTACCAACCATGTTAAGTTTTATGACATGACTTCTTATAAGATGAAATATAGTTTAGAAAGCGAAATCAAAAATTACAAAACTTTATTGCAGTTGAACCTGGAAAGTAAGTTTTATATCATCAAATACATAGCTAAGTATGAATTAACAATTTAAAGGTGAACAATTCAAAATAAAATAATTTGGTCCAACCTCAAAAACATTGCTAAATTGGAAATTCCCAAAATCAAATACCTGCAAGTGTCCCACTATCATTTCATAAGCATAGCGAAGGGACGGCTAGTAAGTTGATTACATGTTAACCTATATTTCATGTTTTTTCTGTGTATATACTTCAATATTTTTTCCTTTTTTTCTATCTTTTATATTTACAATTACTACTGACTGAGGAAAAAAATCTGTAGCTAACAAATTTCATATCCACTAGTTATGACCAGCTTTGAGAAGAAATGATGCCAAACTAAATCTCCCATATATGATTCTGGATGCCAGATATCACCATAAATTAAGTTTTTCAAACCCATACTCTAATACAATAAGGTATCACCGTATATGCCAAACTAAATCTCCCATATAAAAGGCTGGTTAATGGACCATTGGTATCAGTTTGACAAAAAAATACCAAATCATCTAATAGCATTGAAAAAAATGAACGTGTCTTACTTTATTAAGGATTTCCCTAAAAAAAATTAGCAAATCATCTAATAGCATTGAAAAAAATGAATGAGCCTACCAATTTAGAAAGGGTAATCTCATCGTCTGCTTGCTTGTCTCCAAGCTGCTTATTTGTTGCGCTTTTCTTTTTATGCTCGTCGAATTCTTTTTGCATGTGTCTAGTTCTCACATTCCCACAGTTGCTCATTTTCTGTACCACAAGCAACAAACTAATTAAACAATAACAAAATAATAATTACAAAACAAATTATGAAACTATATTCAAATATGATAGGTTTGCATGACAACGTGTCAAACAAGACACTACAGACAATGTGTGATATCAAATCCACATCGGAAACATGTAAAAAATAATAGTAATGATGTTGATACTGTGTTCACTCACTTTGAAAAATATTGATGCGATTTTAATAAAAGTATACAACGTTCACTCAACATCAGCTATGACATAACCAATGTATTTGCAGAGAAATTATTTGCAAATCCAAACAAGGCATACAAATTAAATAATACTTTAGACTTTCCTATATGTAGAATGAATAATGAAATATTTTGTGTATTTTTTAACTTCGTCTTTAAAAAATGCACGAACCCGTTTATTTGTTAATATTACGCCCTAAATCTATACTATTATCGTATACTAGCAAATAAGTAGGAATTACAAACCTCACAAGCAACTAAGTATGGAAATCTACTCAAATATGCCTTCACAATCTTCTCTAACATAGCCAACATTCTCAACCGAATCAATATCCATGTCGGTTTCTTCACAATCTTCCCTAACGAAGCTAACTTCCATAATAGGTTCATCTGTCTCTAACTCATGATAGCCTCTTGGTGGTGCTTTCATTACAACATACCAATTAGAATGGTCATTCTCTCTAGAATAAAAAACTTGTTTTGCTTGAGATGCAAGGATATATGGATCTTTTAAAATAAAGCTAGATTTTGTTGTAAATTTACAAGAGTGAATCCATCTTCGACCTTCGCTCCAATTCCTATATTTTCCCATTGACACTTGAATACGGGAATAAAAAAAACATGATAGTCTAACAAAATTATGTCTGTCAACACCCCATAATAAGTGACCACATCAACTCTTTAAGTAATACCTTTTGCCCTTGCCCTACACATGGTAGTTGCATCGTAAGTGACTCCGTAGTTTTGGGTTTCTCTTTCAACGTCTTTTGTATGAAAACGATGCCCTTTAATTATATAACCTTTGTATAACAATGCATTACTACTTGGGCTAAAAGCAATCCATCTTAGTATTTCATCACTTGTTGATTGAAAAGGTACCTACAATTAAATCGTTTTACATAAATTTTGAAGTACAAAAGAATTTTTTTTTTGTCCAATGAAGGTTAATTAAAATTAAACTATCCTTCTTTTTAATCCAATCCGAGAAATTATCAGTATGTTTTTTCCACAGCAATGTCGCATTTTTTCCAAATGCTTATCAGAATTTTGTAACTCCTCCAAATGCATATTGGTGTTTAAATAATTTTATCCAAGTTATATTCAACATCAAAAATTTATTAAAAAGGCATAAACAAAATATATTATGTACTTACTCTAGTATGGTTCCACTGTAGCTATATTCATTAGCTCAACCAAATGAGCAATATCTTTTTCATTTAATGACAATGTAATTGTCTTATGTTTTAAAATTGGACGTCCTTCAAGTATCGCTTTGTTTTCATAATCTTCATTTCGGACTTCTTTCCCCTCCATTTGTACTTTCTTTTGTAGAAATTGACTAAAGAATCTCCTTGATTCTTCTACAAGATAAGATTCTGCAATACACCCTTCAGGTCGTGCATAATTCCTAATATAATCTTTAATCGTTTTCATATACCTTTCAAAGGGTACATCTATCGAAAATGAACCGGACCATAGAATTGTGTTTCTCTTCCAAGATGAATTGTCAAATGTACCATTATCACTGCACCAAAACAGGTGATTCCCAACGAGTATAACCGTCGCAAACAATTTCAGCAACGCTTATTAGTGTTGCTATGGAGGGGTGGCAAATTAGTACCAACGCTTATAAGCATTGGTAGATTTTCTGTACCAACGCTTATAAGCGTTGGTAAATTTTCAGTCGCAACGCTTATAAGCGTTGGTAGATTTTCTTTAGCAACGCTTATAAGCGTTGGTAGATTTTCTTTAGCAACGCTTATAAGCGTTGTAAGATTTTTGTTTGCAACGCTTATACATGTTGCAATACATTTGTTTGTAACGCCTATACATGTTACAAAATTTTAATTCACAACAAATATAAATTTTAATAATAACAGAAATATGTATTAACGACTCGCATATTCTAATATTAATATTCAATTAATAACCAACATGATGATAATATAGATGATATTTAATATGAATCAAAAACTAATATTAAACTCAATGCATACTAATAGATAACATTCATAACATAACGACATAGAATATCAGTTAACAATAAACAAACACAATACAGAATTAAGATGTCAAATTCAATATTACATAATTAGTTTGCTAAATTCAATACATAAATAAGATTCTACAAATAACGAATACGAAACTCTGGCCATATAACGAAGCCTCCATCTGAAAATTCACATAACTTGTACATTCCATTTTGAGGACCATCATAAATTGGTGCATCCGGTTCAAGAACTTCAACAACCCAAATTACTTTCTCAATATTCGGTACCACTTTCCTAAAATGACAAACTGTTTGTGTTCCAAGATAACCTTTTGCTACCTCCTTCTCTAAATCATTTGACAATAGCATTACGTATTTCTTTTCCATTGTAGATGAATGAAGATCATTAAGTGACACATTTGGAGTAACGGTTACATTATTACTTATAGGAGAATCCCATAAATTAGAAGCACCTTCTGTACGAGGAGTGGAAGGACTTGCAACAAGTTTTTCTTGCATATTAGGTATAAATTTCATAAAAGTTGAAGTAATTGAATTGATGGCGTTATTAACTTGAGTAGCTACTTGCCTTTCTATCTCCAATTTCCAAACGGACAAATCCACGGCTTGTTTTTTATCAGCTACAGCTTTTACAGCTCGAGCCACCTTTACTTGTTTTATAGAAGAAGTAGAACTAATTGCTCGACAATAATTTTTCTTCGTGTCAGAACCAAAAACTTCTACAATTGGATCATTATCAAGATCATCTACTGCGCCACTAGAACTACCTTCCAATTTTCTCTTTTCTTCCGCTGCCTCTAGAAGTGCCTGCATTCATTGAATATCACACTAAATTGAAAATTTCAGTTTCTTGTTAAAAACAGAAAAACGTCTCGCACGAAATACCGAATTCACAAAAGTCAAAACAGAAAAACATCTTGCAAATTAGGTAAGGCTCGGCTCAGCAGTTGCTGAGCCAAAAGGCTCAGCATTTGCTGAGCCACAGCTGAGCAGCATTTGCTGAGCCTCAGGCTCAGCATTTGCTGAGCCTGTGCTGAGCCTCAGGCTCAGCATTTACTGAGCCTGTGCTGAGCCGTGGGCTCAGCATTTGCTGAGCCAAAACTCAGCAAATGCTGAGCCTGTGGCTCAGCAAAGCTGAGCGGTAAGGCTCAGCAGTTGCTGAGCCAAAGCTCAGCAAATGCTGAGCCACGGCTCAGCCTGTGGGTCAGCATTTGCTGAGCCGTGGGCTCAGCATTTGCTGAGCCAAAACTCAGCAAAGCTGAGCGGTAAGGCTCAGCATTTGCTGGGCAAAAGCTCAGCAAATGCTGAGCCACGGCTCAGCCTGTGGGTCAGCTTTGCTGAGCCGTGGGCTTAGCATTTGCTGAGCCAAAACTCAGCAAATGCTGAGCCTTACGGCTCAGCTTTGCTGAGCGGCAAGGCTCAGCTAGCTGAGCGGTAAGGCTCAGCAAAGCTGTATATGTTTTCGGTATTTGTAGAAACCCAACTTTATGTACTCAACATTGTTCAGGCAAAACATCATGAGTTCAGGCAAATAATGATCAATTAAAATAATTTACTGAGCTTAACAACATATATGCAAACCTACATATGTTTCTGCGGCACATGGTAGTACTTCTCCCGATTTTCTTTTATGTCCAACCTTCCAAATCGTCGTTCGTGAAATGTTTGCTTCTGGATTGGATAAGACCTACAAGAAATATCAAAGTTGACAACACATAATTAATATAACATTCTACAAACAACCATTTACAAAAGATAATTTTATTACCATTTCATGGTGCACTCTATGGTAAGGTTTCCTTCCTAGAGTATGAGTAATTTGGTTTTTCGCTTTGTTTTTTGCATTTTTTTTTACATTGCTCCATCTTTTCATTCGTATACTCAATATCAAGGAACTTTTCCCACCACACTCTATCTATATCATCTGGACATCTGTCAATGGCAACACATTTAGGAATCATAGTGTCATCAACTTTAAGAAGACTTTTTCTTAATGTTGACTTCATTGATCTATAGTACGGTGTGAAATGTTTCTCTAATAACGGTCGAGCTATGCTAGGGTCTACATCCATGTCAAATTCTTCCTATCACGAGAAAAGAAACAAAATAAACGAAATCATGAAACAATCAAATATATCATAATTTAAACTTGATGATGAAATTGATATGAGTGAAAATACCAAAAGCCCTTCCCATAGTTTATCCTTGTAGAAGCTATCTACGGCCCTCCATTCTTTGTAGAATTCCAAGATGGTGTAGCTTTCTTGTGACATTGCATTTTACGAGCTATCCATGTTATAGTGTACAATCTACTTAATCTTGGACTTATAGGAAAGTATCTTAAAACTTTTCTTGGTTCTTTCGTTAATTTAACCTCCCCTAACACTGTTTTTTTTGTTTTGTACCTTGTTTTATGGCACACAGGACATTCTTTCGCATCAACATTTTCTTTCCAAAATAATATACAATCATTGACACAAGCATGTATATGCTTCACCTCCATTCCCAAATCCTTTATTATTTTCTTCATCGTGGGATACTTGTCAGGTAAATTATTTTCTTTTGGAAGCCAACATTTTAATCGCTTCAACACCTCAGTCACACTATTTCCCGACCAGTTAAATTCTTTTTTAAGGTTCTGAAGCTCAACAATTACACCTAACGTTGTAATCCCCTCTTCGCAAGAAGATTAAAGTTTTTCATTTGCTTTGTCTGCGTATTCTTTGTGCTTCTCTCCTAGGTAAGAATGATAATTGTCTGTATTTGTATGTTGAACTTCCTCTTCACCGCTAGCTTGTGGCATATTATGCACTCCAAAAGCATCGTCTACGAGATTTCTAAGAGCCCCCTCTACACAATGGTCGGTTTGAATTTGATCTTGGATATGAGGATCTGAAATAATATTTTTTGTATGATTCATCCCCGTGTTATTATTGCTCATCTCTCCATTAAAAAACCACCTATTATATGTTTTAATCATACCATGAATGATTAAGTGTTTCTCAACGCTTTCCAGTGAGAGCTTCTTAGAGTTCTTGCACTTAATACAAGGACAGGTGCAAATTTCAACATCGCAAGATGAGTGATTCTTCACAAAACTAATGAAGTCTCGAACGCCTTGCTTATATTCTTCAGAATTTCTATATGGACTTTTAATCCACTCCCTTGAACTTGAGTTAGACATAAATCCACCCGTTGCTACAAAGAAAAAACTGCACTTGTTATAAAAAAAACTGCACTTATTATAATAAAAAAAACTGTACTTGTTATAAAAAAAAAACTGCACTTGTTATTAAAAAAAAACTGCACTTGTTATAAAAAAAAAACTGCACTTGTTATAAAAAAAACTGCACTTGTTATTAAAAAAAAAAACTGCACTTGTTATAAAAAAAACTGCACTTGTTATTAAAAAAAAAGCTGCACTTGTTATAAAAAAAAAACTGCTCTTGTTATAAAAAAACTGCACTTGTTATAAAAAAAAACTGCTCTTGTTATTATTAAAAAACCTGCACTTGTTATTATAAAAAAACCGGCTTGTGCAATGATGGTGAGTATGGTTATCGTGCTAACAAAGAGGAAGTCTTGTCCGCTCCTTGGGACAGATCCATCATTTTCTCACTTTGATGTCCTCGCTGTTTCCCTGAGATTATTGGTTGGTTCAGCCATTGTGCTGGGATTTATTTCGCCTTACCCTTTTGAGGCTCAGCATTGGATTTCTTTGTATTTTGCCTCGACGTTATATCTTGTTGGTGTCATCTGATTTTATTATTTATGCTATGTTTTAGTTTACTAAACTGTCGGACTGTCGAGCCTGTTGGCAGCTATTTTGCGATACAGGCCTCATGGCCTAGATCACACGCGCACACGCACACGCACGCGCATGCGCGCGCACACACACACATATATACATAGTATGGCTGTAAAATCCTTGGATCGTACATCCTATGTCGAAAAAAAAATATCGTACATCCTATGTCAAATTGTTTTTTTACTTATTCACAGTTTTAATTATAATGTTTTCAAAACAAAATAGAAATGTAATATGAGAGAAAATTGATAATATATAGAATCATACAAAATCATTTTCCTATATATGTCTCCGCTTTGCCAATATTAAGTTAGTCGTAATATACTGATTTCTTAACCATTGTTCAGTTTGGCAAAATAATATGTTTAATCTGTACATGGAAAACTGGAAAAATACAAATGTTTGCAGAAATAGGCAACACCTATAAATTTTGTTTTCCAGTTGACAGAACGAAGATAAGTGGACAAGTCAATTTTTCAGGGAGAATGACTGGATATTTTATCTCATAGTCTAACAACCAACCGATTAATAAACATGTACACTATGAGAAACCACGGCAGCTACAAGCTGCGGTGCCACGGCAGCTTCAAGCTGCTGTGCCACGGCAGCTTCAAGCTGCTGTGCCACGGCAGCTTCAAGTTGTGGCAACAGCAGCTACAAGCTGCTATGCCACAGCAGCTTCAAGCTGCTGTGCCACATTAATAATGCTGTGACATAGTATGATGTTACACGAACCTGAAATAATTATTCCAGTACCACTATTAAGGTTTAAGGAATTTGTTATTCGTTCGGGCCGCAATGGTGAATCTATCAAATTCTGTCTTTGATTATAATGATGTTTCCGTAACGATAAAGACAGCAATTATTAAAAGCATACAAAAGCATACAAAAATGAACATTTATATTTTTCTATAATACTTGAGGAAGATTTTCTTTTACTTCAGTTACTCATTTAAAATCAGAGATAAGGCTTTTGATTTATATGAATTTTATCTTGTAATAGATAAAAGCAAAAACAAAAGAACTGAAACAGGAGCAAGCAATAAGCAATTAGGACCAGGGCACACTGTTCCCATTCAAATCCTATCAGCAATCCAAGGAAACACAATCGTCTCACCACTAAGCACAACCGCCAAATTTATTTTAGCATATTTTAAATTAATTTTTTCATCCAAAATGTGCATGTACAGTAACCTTTATTATCGCTCACAACTTTCTTGTAATACCAACAAATAATATACTATGGGAATCTCTCTTAAATTCTTATTTTTTATTAATGGAGTAAATACGACTTAATTTTTCAAAAGAATTTTCAGATCAATTTCTTTGGTATTAAGTAGATCGAAAAACTAATATATTGATAAGCATATCCCAATATTGTATTAACGCTAGGATGGAAGGCGGGAGATCCAAGGATCAGCCCATAGCTAAGTAACTTTAGTTTTTAAACCATGATTTGAACTATGCATTAAATACGTGCTTTACTGAACACATCACTTAGATGACATGCTATATCTTCGTAAAACACATCTTACAAATATATTATGATTAATGGTCATTTGTTAAGTGGGTCTAGGCTTCTAGCATAGAATCCCTGGCTAGTGAAAAATGAGTTGATAAACGGACATTATCTGAATGAACGGTCGATTGGCAAAAAATGCGCTGCTTGCTCCAGATATTTTCAGCTAATGGCGCAGCAGTTATAAGTAAGATATTCACATAACAATAGCACATGTAAATACGGAACTAAAGGATCTTAGGACTTCATACACCCAAACTATATTTCATCACAAATGCGACAACCTTGATGCAAATTCTCTTTGTGTTTTATTTGGTCTGAAGCTGAAAAAGGAAAATAGTAAAAACATAGATCGAATTTTTTGCCCTTTTATTTCTATGCACAACACAATAAAAATTGTTGATCTTGTTTATTAATTATATGTTATTATCATGCTTATTTATTCAAAATTAAAATGACTGTGATACCTACACCACGACGTATTTATTAATTATCGCATGCTTTCATTGTATAATCCTTTATTTTGCCATATAATATCTTGGAATCAAGCCTTCTTACCAGAACTTATTTTTTTGAAAAAAAACTTGCATACATATGTTATTATCATATGCAGGTGCTTGTCATTTTAGTAGGCTGATTTGATATTAGAAAATATCGAGGTTTTAAGGAATCAATACACACAACATAAAAGCTCTGATTTCCAAAAGGAAATGACAAAATGCAAGGGAAAGCCAGATTTCTTTGCCACTCATTTTGTTCGTTTTCTTGCATGAGTTGTAGAAAGTGATGGATGGTGACTATACTTTATATAAAGGTAAAGATGAATCTTTAGACGTTTGAGGTCAAGAAAATTTGGTTTTTGCTCAAATGTTTCTATCTAACAATTTTACAGGTCAAAACCAGTTCACGTAGATTGAAAACACAACTAAAATATCCAACAAGTAAACATCAAAGAGAGATAATGCACTAGCAGTAGCAAAGACCATTTTAATGAAATATTAGCAAAACATGCCAATTTTATGCATAACAGAAAGTATTAGCAAAACATGTCGATGGACATAGTGGAACTTATATTCAACGCAGTTGGTGTGGCAACAGCAGCTTCAAGCTGATTTGGCAACAACAGCTTCAAGCTGTTGTGGCACAGCAGCTTCAAGCTGCTGTATATCATGGACGGTCACATCAGAATTACATTTGTATTTTATTCTATGTGCACGAACTATATAATAACCAATATGGTTCCTTCTACAACGCAAGCTTATACCAAAAGACCTTTTTCAAGTTTACTATCTAATGGTTTGATATTTCATTTCTGTGATGTTTTTATTTCATTAAATTTACATGCATAAACTTATGATGGTTGCTTTACAATTTTATTTAGATCGTGTACAGAGATAGCACAACCATTTGCAACAATGTAAGATACGTTAACTAGCCTGATATCTAAAAAAGGAAATGGATAAATTCAGCCATTCAGCGGTTCACTTTTAAATTCATTATGCAATTGTATTTGTTGCTTATGCATTACAATATTATCTGACAAGTAAACTGAGTTGTAGATTATATATTTTATTAGAAAAAGAATCTGATCGTTATTACAAAGGCTTGCATTGAAGTACTCAATAGTTGTATTCATGAATAGTCAATTATTTAACCATAATGTAATGTGATATAACTTCTCTTTTCATTACATTTCATCAAATTAAAAAACAAAGGTGTTACTTAAACATCATTTGTAGGCCAATTTAATTTAAAAAGTCAGAGCAACATTATCTTTAAGCGCTTAAGTTACGTGGTTTCTAAATAATTATAGCATAGGACCATTTCCCTTGACCTTGTATGAATTTTGATAAGCATTGATTTCTTCCAAATATAAGTGTATAGCCATTAATCACCCACCTAACTTTGCTGATTTACTAATATTTTGTTATACGCAGCCATTTAACAACCACAACTCATGTTTAAAAATGGAAAAGGATGAATCAACCACAACTCATGTTTAAATATTTTGATAAGCTTGAAGCCTGTTGCCACAGCAGCTACAAGCTGCTGTGCCATGACAAATCCTGACGTAACCCTCGGATTGACCTAACAAAGCTTATCTTTTACCAAACCTAACAAAGCTACAAGCTACATTACAGTATCATGAAAACCCTGACAATCAAAGGGACAAAAAAGATACCAAACCTAACAAAACATAAATCAATTGACCTAACTGCAACGATAATAAAATTATTTACCTCAAATCCGAAGATAATAGCAAAGACGGAGTTGAAAGCGAATTGAACCCTAAAGCACGAGTTGTAACCTGAAACGCGAGTTGTACCCTGAGTTGAAATCAAACAAAATCGCTAAAATTGAATGAAATTTATACCTGCGAGTTGAAAGCGAGTGAAGCCACCCCTAAAATCCGATCAGAGAGGAACCTTCATCTTCGCCTTCATCTTCGTCATGCTCAGATTTTTTTTTCCTCTGAGATTCTCGTGGGAGGGAAATAATGTTTTACGCGGCCAAAAGGGGGAAAGCGTTGGAACGATGGAACGTAGAAGAGGAATTAGGGTTATGCTGTTTTGTTTACATTTTTACCCCCAGAATCCTCCCTTAACAACCCAAATAAGTGTTGCTAATAATAAAGTTATTAATATGTATTTTTGGCAACACTTTTTTAATATAGCAACACGTACTATTGTTACCACCTTACAACCCAAATAAGTGTTGCCAATTGAAAAATAAAAGGGTTGCCAATTGGCTATTATGGTTTAGTGTATATTGAAAAAGGAAGGTGGAAAATATCTTTTGATTGAAAAAAAACATAAGACATAAACGAGTTATAAGTATTCTAACTTTTTTGGTAACAAATCTCTAACCGCAACAGGTAACAATTGTTGCATTAGGACATGATAATCATGCGACTTCAACGCACTAACATTGCACCCTTCTAATGATAAAAATCTTTTGAAATTTGAGCAATAAGCATCTGGACCTTTAAAATCATGTAACCTTTTACAATTTTTTTTTTTGGACAATGACAAGGTATATGAAGCCGGTGGTAGGTATATTCTATTCCCATGAGGTTGTGCATAAAGACTTTGTCGAATCCCCCATTCCTCCAAATCATTCCTTGAATTAATTCCAACTGTCGATTTACTGTCATGCAACATCGTGCTTAGTAGGCTTTCAATGACATTTTTCTCAACATTCATCACATCTAAATTATATCGTAAAGGAAGTTCCTACAAATATCAAAAATACAACAATTCATTAACTTTTATATTGTTAGGTCTACTAGACAAAATAAAATTTTAATACTAACCTCCCAATATGGAAAATAAAAAAAAGATTGATCTTTTTTTCCATCTTAATAGCTCTTTTTTTCTATCATCTTCCTCTTTTTTACTATGAGTACTCTTCCCCTTCCTCTTTTTTACTTTTTAACTTCTTCCTCAATTCTGTCTTTAGCTTCTTCTTACTCATCCTCCTTTTTGTTGTTTCATTCTTATCTTTTCCAAAAACATTTAGAAAACCATCCAAAATAGCAGAAATGTTTCGTCCCGTTAGAATTCTAGGTCTATTACCATCCTCTACAGTGTTATCAAACCAAGTTTTTTGTCTTAGGAACACTTTAGCTGGAACACCTCGTATAATCTTCTTGGTGTCCTCATTTATCTTCCGTCTCGAAGAGTTACATTTCGGACAACTTTCTAAATCTTGAAGCTCTTTTCTAAAAAGACAACAATCCTTCTTACAAGCATGAATCTTTTCAAACCCTATGTCAAATACTTTGAGAAACATTTTTACATCATACAAAGTCTTAGGAAGTACATTATTCACCGGCAAAAACAAATGTAGTACGTTCAAAAGCTTATCAAAACCATTGTCGGATAATCCAACCTCACATTCAAGATTATACAAAGCAATAATAGCAGATAATTTAGTTTGATCTACACAATCAGGATATAAGGGGGTTTCTTCATCCTCTAAATTCTTAAGTAAATCATCCTCACGTTTTTCAACATCCTCATCTTCATCAACATCAGTAAAAAAACCATGATTCAAAAAATCTTCATCTTCAAAATGAATAGCTTTAAGTAGATCAAATGTATTGTCCAACTTCATGTCTATGCCTACATTTAATTGTTCTCCATGATGATACCACTTATGAATGCTCTTGTACGTAGGATCCATCCCCCTTATAATTAAATGCTCAACAATAATGCCATCATGTTGTCGACTAAGATTTCGGCAATCTAAACAAGGGCTTAAAAGTTTCTCTACATTTCTTATATTTCTCTTTGTAGCATATACAAAGCTTCTTGCCCCTTGCGAGTACTCCTTGGAATTTCTATAATGAAAAAAATATCAACATAATAGTTGAGTTTTAACGTCAAATATTTTTATTCTCTAAAATTAAATACTGTTGAGAATACTAGATTATCTATTTACATGTGTAAATAAACCAAATCTTATTCCATCAACATACAATTAAGGATACACACGGGAAGAAAAAGTGCTCAAGCTCCAAAACTAAATAGAAAAAAGATTGCTATAGCATAAAGTACATTAAATTTATACTCACTTTGTTATGAAAGACAAACTTGTTAGTGAATATTGGAATATTTGAATGAACATTTCCTGAACAAAACACACATTTCCAAAAATAAGGAGAAATGCTTGATTATTGTATAATACGTTAAAAATGCAATTTCCGACCACAGTAAAAGTGAATCAACCATTCCTGAGTGCTACGCATTCTTCTTGAAAGATGCAACTCATTCATCATTTTTAAGTTTGTCTAAAATATGAAACCTAAATTATTACTGCAGTTAGCTTACGCTAAAAGATATTGTCTTCACGTACTGCTTTGCTCTACGCAGTAACTATTGAACTCTCTTCTAGTCACAACTACGTATTTCAGCATTGGGTCCTAGAATGTCCTATTATCAGTTAACTTCAACCTAATGAGCATTCTAATTTGCATTACAAACCAAATCTGCAGGAGATCTCCTTGACTTTTGCACATCCTTAGAGCCATTGACCTTTAGCATTTCATCATTTTCCAAGTTCACTCTCTTGCCCATGAAATGTCTCATTCACATATATAACCATAGTAACATTACATATGTTGACCACCACAACATCCGCAGAGGCATCTTTACTAGGATCATCTATATTCCTTCCAGTCCATCACCCAAAAATGCTTAAAACTCCATTTATTGCTAATCCAAACCAATTCCTTCCAATCCGCATCAGAAACCAATCGCACCAGCTGTCGGATACGCCTTCATGCAACTATGTTTATATGGATTACTAATTTATCAAAAAAAAAATTAAAGTTGAGGTAATGAAAAATCCTGCTGGAGATTTGATTACCAATCGCGCCTGCCTAGGGCTTTTCTGGCTATCGAGGCGCCAGAAAAGAGCTCGAGGCGGCGAAGCCCTAAAAAAGCGATGGAGTAAAAAAAGCGCGCTTCACTTAGTTTTTTTTCCAAGTTCAGCCAAAATCGAGCCCACTTAGAAACAAACTAGGTTTAGTCGGCTTACATCGAACAGCTAAAAAAAAAAAAAAAGAGCGAAGCGATCAAAGACGTCGGCTAGGTCCTTTTCAACTGCAGAATTTGCTCTCATCCAAATCCAATCGAATCTTGTCTGATTGCCATCATCTGAAGCTCGAGCCTTTAGCAGCTATTCTTCTATAAGATTTTTTTGTTTCTTTAAATAACAGCTCTTTTTCTTTTGATTCTTTGAAGAAATGCGGTTTTCTTTTTCAAAACAAATGCTATTTTTTTTTTAACAAATGCAGTTTTTTTTAGATGCAGTTTTTTGTTTCGAACAAATGCTGTTTTTTTAGTTTTAACAAACACAGTTTTTTAAAAAAAATCAGTGCAGTTTTTTTTTTTTAAAAAGTTCAGTGCAATCTTTTTATAAAACAAATGCTGGTTTTTTAATCAAATGCAGAATTTTTTTTGGGAACAAATGCAATTGTTTTAATCTCAATATTGCATTTATAAACACATTTTAAAAGCCAAAAATGGAGTTACTACACTTATTCATTACTGCACCGATTCAAGATTCTAGATTGATGTCCTTCTGATAAACAATGAATTACTGCACTCATTCATTACGTCTATTAATAACCGCTCAACAAAAAGGGTAAACTAACACCCATCTTAAATTTTAGTCATTTCAGCTTTAGTTGCTGGAGTTGCTTTTATATACCCTAGCTGTCTGCTTTTGTATATTTCCCAAGTATGAAACAAAAAATAATAGTAGATTCGCGTATCTCGCTGCCAACCAGCTGTTTTGTATATCCACTTAATACTATCATAATGACAAATTTTATTAACTGATATGAATGGCTAATCTCATATTAGAAGACAGTTATGTATCTTGCAACACGGGCATTTGTTGTAGTCTTTCATCTAAGTGTTCTATTTTTTTTTATCTTGTCAAGTTAGAGAAAAATCATAGATAATGAGTCAAAGCTTTTGTTATGGACTCAAAATACAATAATAAATAATAAGTACAGGTATTTTTGTAACTTTTTCTATCATATTCTACCATTGATATTGGCAATTTTTCAAATTTTATTTTTTAAGTAACACCGCAAAAATGCACAAAAATGTGTAGATGTAGTAAAACAAAGATCCATTTTACAATAAAAAAAAATAGCCGCTTTGAATTAACTTTGATTTCAAGAATACTTTTCAAATATTCACTCAAATTAAACCATGCTACGTGCATTTCAATTCAATGACATTATGTTTCATATCCAATTTAGACAAAACTGCATCATCCATGTTTGTCTTCAAAGATTTAATGTATTAGCTCCATGTTCTACATGCAATAATCAAATATAAACAACGACGCTTAAGAGCTGCCTTTTGATATCAAATTACCATTCCTGAATGCTCATTGCTCAATACTAGCATACTATTTCAAACCTTGTATAATTGAAAATTTGAAATGTTCTACAATATTTTTTCATTTCTTTAAACCATTAAGAGTCCATATGAATTTTTCGGTCGTCTAATTTTACTAGCAAAAATCAAATAAATCTGTGTCCTTCCTTAAGGTATACCCAGGTATTTGTTTAAATTTCAAAAGGCAAACAGTTCTGCTACAAAAGGGAGAAATTAGGCTTTACAAAATCGAAGTTTAAATTAAGAACTTTTAGCAATATTTCACCAATATTAAAAGCCAAATATGGAAATATTATATTAATTTACTTATTTTTGAAGGAGGACTCATTGGCGAAATAAATGCTAAATAAATAAAACTTAGGATGGCCATTCCGTGGTATCCTAAGATGACGTTCACTTTAAAGTATACATCATTTTTGGCTATTAAAGTGTATATAATACTTTAAATCACTTTAATTGGATTATATACGAACATAATATTAAAACACTGAATACACTGATAGGCTTCTATTCAAGCACAACTACTTTAAATTAGATTTGAAAACAAAAAGGTGAATAGTAATGTACATTTTTTAGAGCACAACTAATTATCAGTATTGCAACCACCGAATTCAGTTTGCACAATCATTTGCTTTCATGTTTAACAATATTAGTACATCAATTTGACAAGAAAACTAAATAAATATAGGCTAATATAGTAAATGCAATTCACCTAACTAGGAGAGATGAAATAGAAAATAAGTACTGAATGTCACAAGTGTATAGGCAATAGAGCAAAAGAGGTCATAACCCTAAAATTCAGATTATCATGAATTCAGATCGCAACCCTAAAATCATAAATCCGAATTGATTCCATAATCGTAAATTCAGATCTACAACACATACACTGTAATAACGCGGAAATCCGAGCCAATTTAAATTTTTTATTTTGGAAACTTTATTGAATTATGAATATTTAAAATGAATTATTTTAAATAAAAACGACGAGAAATTTATTTTGAATAGAATTAGAACTTATATATTTATTCGAATTGTCGTTAGAATATAACTAATTTATTTTAATTATATAACGAGCCTGAAATGGCACGGTAGTTCGAAAATTCGATTTCAAAATTCAAATAAATGTGTTGGATTCAAAATAAACCGGATTTTAGCAAAACCAAAAATATTTGAATCTATTTGAAAATATCATTCCAACAAATCCGAAAAATTGAAGTTTCATAGCGGGAATCAAAAGTTATGCCTAGTTGAAATTTCAGAATAGTCGCTATGGAATTCAAGCCCTTAAAAATGGAAATTTTGCAAATGACCTCGATTTTCAACGAAACCATTTTTGTTGGATCCGTGATGTCAAGTTATTGCTAGGTTTCAAAATTCGTAATTTTTTGAATCAATATGCAAGCGTGGCGAAGTAAAACGTGTTTTGTCAATTTCGATCGACCAGAAAATCGCCATTTTTCAAACGATCTCAGAGTTTGACGAAATTAGTTTTGTTAGAACCGTATCGTCAATACGAAGCTAGAAAATATTTTTCGGAAATTTTTAGAGTCCGTATGTGACCCTGGTAAATTGAAATGTGCGTTCAAAATCAATATATATATATATATATATATTGATTTTGATAAAAACTAATTGAAACAGTCGAACTGGCTTACGATACATATCCCATTGTGTTCGGAATAGGGGTAATTAGATAGGGACGACAGTCGGTGGGTTCGATTTGAAGTTCAAAAGAAAAAGTAACTTTTTGAAATTTAATTTAATTAAATATATTATTAAGCAAGTCAACCCTTATACCCCCTCCTTCCTATTCTCTCTCCCCGTTATAAGTTTCAGAACGAAAAAAACCCATCGTCGATGGCAGCCATCACCCGCCACCACCGCGACCCCCTCCTCCATCGTGACATTGGCCGCACTCCCTCCCTCTTTCCGATCCACCTCCCCCCCTCTCCTTTTCTGACCGGCGAATCCCAAGCCCCCCTTGAGAACGAAGACCACTGAACCCCCATTGCCAGTCCACATGGGCACGAGCACCAGCCCCCCTCCCCCGGCCAACGACGACCAGTGACTGCCCCCACCTTTGATCAAATTCCGGCGAGAGTATTTTCTTTTTATTGTATTTCAGATTTTTAGCCTTTACCGATTTTCTTTGATAAATAAAAATTGATTTTCTTTATTATATAAAGTTATGATCTTTATTGTATAAAGTTAGGATTTTATTTTATAACGAAAAAGATATGATCTTTAATCGTATGAAGATGAGATTTTTAGTTTAGAAAAATCCGATTTGTAGATAATAAAAATATGATTTTTATATAAAGTAGATAATAAAAATGTTATTTTTATATATGTAGTGGATGCGGACAACGAAAGTGATAAAAGGCGAGTGGCGAAGATTTTCTACATATGAAGAGTCGCGGTGTAATGGTTTAGCTAGTCGGTGAGAACTCCTCACTTTTATTTTAATTTCTAGTTGAAATATATACTAGGATGCAGACGGTGCTTAGCAGCACCTGACACCCGTCGTCCACAGACCATGGATGACTTGTTTACTTGATTTCTTTGTTGTGAAATTTGATAATGTGATGTGTTGAAATAAAATATATATTCATGCGTTGAAATAAAATATATATTCATGTGTTGAAATAAAATATATATTCAGCTGTTGAAGTAAAATAAATATTCATTTACAAATCGAACGATTTGTTTATGTACACCGATTTGATTGATATTGACTGGGACGATAAGTTTTACACATCGCCCAACTGCACAAATAAAAATCTGTGTTTGCTGGTTTGAAACCCCACATGGGTATTGGGATGATATTTGACATACATTAATCCCGATTGTTTAGTTGTATGTCAATCGATGGGTTGACAGACTGTGTAAGCGTTAATTATTTATATTTAATGCTTATACAGTTGTGTGGTGCACTCTGGATGATGGTTGATTATTTATCCTTGCTATTATATACATGTATTGTATAGAATCCATATAATTAACATTATATGGTAATTGATTGGGCCTCATTCCAATCTGGAAAATTAGGAATATTATAGAAAGAAAATTCGTGTGTTGAATAAAAATATATATATTCATGTGTTGAGTAGAAAGAAAATTCATGTGCTGAATAGAAAGAAAATTCATGCGTTGAATAGAAAGAAAATTCATGTGTTGAATAAAATAAATATTCATGTATTGAATAAAAAAATATATTCATGTGTTGAAGAAAATATTCATTTATTGAACAGAATAACGAGGTTATTGAAATATATAAAGTCGTGTTGGTTAGATATGCGCCATTTTGACGCGAATGATATTTATATTGATTATATTCGTTTTTAAAATGAACACAGAAAAGGAAGTGATTTCAAAATTTAACGTTTTGAAAATATTATCATTTGTATATCGATGATATGGAATATTCAATTTTGATTCGAAATTGAATATGAAGTTGAAATCGTTTTGAAAACGAATTCAAAACAATTTATAAAATACGTTTTAAAAGGAAATCGACGAAGTATATATTATATATATAATATAATGGCCTGAATAGAACGCGCCGCGCTGCGGCAGTTCGCGAATTTCGACCATTGACTTCGAATGGACATTACGGGAGATCCGACCGTCGGATTCTCCTAAAACCAGAACCGTTGGGTTCGTATCGAAAAGAGCTTACTAAAGAATATTAGAGATTTGAAATCTAACGGTTGGATTCGGAATTATGTCCAAATCAAGTTTGGAAAAGGTTGCTGTAAGTGCAGTTCGATAGCCGTTGATGGAATTCGACTGTACGGGCCTTGATAAAATTATTAAAAATAGTAATAGTTGGTGTAAAATCATAAGAAATGATTTGTGAAGAATTGGGATGAAAAATTCCAAAATTGAAAAGACAAAAATAGATTTTTATCGAAATGAACTAGTTTTGAACTAGAATTATAATCCCATTTATTTTTAAAATAAATAAATTGGATTTGAAATGGTTTTGAAAAAAACCAGAATTTCCAATAATTGAATTGGAATGGATTTGAATCGAAATGGTCTTTGGAATATTTCGATGTTGGATTTCGTGATTATACAGATATTGTTATGGAGAATCGAAAGATATATGTATATCGTTATTTCCAATACGATATTTGTTGGTCGTAGAATTTGATATTGAATATAAGTCGATATATTTTCTATTCAGAGCCTTGTATTTAATATCAAATGTGATTTGGGTATGTCGTGAATGGTGTCTTCATTAACACTGTTCTTAAACCCAGTTGAGAAAAAGATTAAATCTTTTTATTTAGATTTAATGAAGTGTGCCAATTAAATGGTATTTAATTGAAATTGAATTGGAATTGATTTTTGGGTTTATCGTGAACGGTGTTTTGAATAACACTTGTTCTTTAACCCGATAATTAATGGAATGTGATTTTGGGTTTATCGTGAATCGTGTTTTAGATGACATTGATTCTTTAACCCAGTTAAGGACAGGATATTGATTTTTGGGAAGATTAAAACTAAGTGGAGCTTTAACGAATCTTTAATTAGATTGAAGTGATCGAGAATGGGGTATCGCCAGTTTTGCTCCAGGCGATAGTTAAATCTTTAATTAGATTTGAACGTGAAATGGTAATTAAATTTACCGATAACACCATGGTGATAGATATGAAGTATGACCAGTTTTACTTCATGGGATGAATAGGTTGGGATTGAAAAATAAAATAAATGATTACTTTGGTGTGGTTCGCTAATCCCGACTAATTTGAATTGATATTCAAAGGAAGATTAAAGAATAAATTTAAAGAATTTATTTTTGATAAAATTAATGGGAACCTTTCCCAAAGTATAAGAATATTCGAATAAAAGAATATTCTGAATTGGAATGAGGCGTATGTTGTGTTTGTGTAACACTTGTTTATTATATACGCGAGTTATTCAGAAAGACCGAGTTTATCCCATTTTGAATAACTGATTCGACGTGGAGTCGAGGATGAAGACCGTGGTCGAAGACCGGAGGTCTTCACATCATTTGGGGGATTACTGATGATCTTGATTGGGTTGTACACCCAAAAGGAGGGAATCAGTTGGTGATCGTCCAGACGTACTTGGAGATCGATGGATATGCGAGGTACAAGGTGCCTCCGGTTTCGTTCAGACCCAGAACGAACTTGTAAATGGACTGTGTGTCTGATATTGGATTTTATTCTGTGTGATTGATTTCTATTAAATATTTATCTGTTTGGCGGCGGAGAATTTATTCTCTTGCTTAACGCCCTTCTCTGAGATGTACGAGCTCATTGGTTATATATTGATGGATATGAATCGCATGGAGTGAATTGCCTGTGTGCCATGCCTAAGTGGCAATTGATCAAGGCTTCTATTGAAAAGAAAAGTCCTGCGGTTGATGATCAAAGCACCGCCTGTGTGGCATAACTTTGTGTAACGTTGATTCGCGAGCCTCACACCCCGGTTGTGAACCAGAAACGGGAGAGGACCTCAAGGAGGGCATGCATTTCCTTCTAGCTAGGGTGGTGTCAGTGACCTACCAGCCTTGACATTTATATTATTTTCACCTGTGTGGTTGTTGTTGTTGCGAGGCGCCTCAGAAATATCGGTGACTGTGTGGAGCCGATGGAGACATTTGGCTCATTTACGCCCCAAAGGGCGGGGAAACGTAGTGTTCAGGCATAATAATCCACATCAGTGGACCGGCCCTGACGATCCAAGGCTTGTCTGCGCGCTTGCCTGAGGCTCAGGCTAGAGAGTCTCGAATCGGTAGAGGACGATCCCTGGTCTTGGTTCACAGATGGAAATCCAATTTCCAAATACGTGACTTTGCGGTTTTGATTATAGAGCCTAGTATGGCGACATGATATATGGTACCCATGCCGTCTAGGGTTGATACATTTATATTTGAAGTTGTTTTATACACTATGCACTTATAATAGTATCAAATGATTTGTTTTTAACGTATCAAGCATTCTTTGGCTATTATAAGGTAAAACCCTATCCTCTGGCTTGTGTTGCATTGTGTGATGGGACCTGGGTCTCATAATAGCTTCATTGTTCTTTATTTAGCATTACGTTGTTGTTTTATGCACTGGTATTCTTGGGAGGAAACCCGTTCCGTGTTATACAGAGTGGTCCCTTGATTTACCTAACTTTAAAATAAAGATTAATAACTGTTTTAGTTCTCACGCCAGTCCCATGACTGACCTGGAGTTTATTGTTTTAACCTAAACTCTGGGTGCCTTTATTTTGACACGGGCAGCTAGTAGTTTTGGTTTTGCAGATTTATATTCATAGGATCCTGGTTTACACCTGGGATGATATCCGGAAAGCTCTGTATCCGTATATCTCTTCTAGTTGTGTATTGTATTATTTTCCACTGCTATGTAATTTATTGTAATTCCTGATGTTTTCTGTGTAATATTTATTCATACTCTGTAATATTCTTATATTCTGATGAATTGTTGTAATATACAATGAAATGTTCTTCTGTTTGCGTCCCGATGTGTCTTGTCCTCAAAGTATCCGGGCTTTCCTACACGGGGAAGTTACGGGTCTTCACATACATAAAGAATAGGGATCGCTTACCAAAATCCAAATTGAATAGTAGAACCACGCCGCCTTAGCTTCGGCAGAGATTGGAGATGGGAGGTGTTTTGGAGGAAGACCATGAATAATGGTTGAGGGGATTGGAGATGGACTACGTTTTTGGCAATCGCTGGATGATTTGTTAGATATTGCTATGGAGGAAGGGTTTGCGATGGAGATGAATAATTATTTCTGAAGTGGCCTTGGACAGAAGCCAGCATTACAACGCGTTACACACTTAATTACCAAAAAAATAAAGGCTAAAAAAAGAGTTTAGTGTAACTAATAATAGTTTAGGAAAATGGGTTATTAAAAAGCATTATAAATATCATATTTTGTTGTAGTGCTCACATTAGATTTACCACTTGTGGATGCTGGATATGCCGGGTGGTTCCGGATAGACTTTTACCACAAGTGTATTCTAACCTTGTATTTAAGTGCAGTTACAGTCTCCTATTTATTGTAAATTTAGGCATATTATTATTTTCACATTTTTACCAAAACCTATTTTACATGTCATCATATTATGTCTATTTTATGTCGCATATTCTTTCTAACATACAATAATTTCTATTCTAACATGTAATCGTATAATCATATAATTGTTCAAATCTAACAAGTTAACATGTCATTTTCTCAATTCAACAGCTAATAATATGCTACAAGTGAACCATGTAATTACAACAGTAATAGTTACACATATTTTGACAAGTTTGCATTTCAACATATGAATTTTTCCAACATATTAATATCTTAACATATTAATATTCCAACATGTCATATTCATCACTTTAATCTTTTTAACATATGTTTAAACATTTCAGCATATCATATTTCAACATGTCATATATAACATTTCAATGCTTTTTAATTATTCTAGCAAATTCACATCATATAATAACGGGGAATGTTAAATGATAATATATCATTATAAAAAATGATATAACTTAAATCCACTCATCTTGATATGCCAATCTAGAAAAGAATCTATTTTGATTGGTTGCAGATGGAGAGTCATGAGTTTGTACTGTTGTTGCAGTTGAAAACACCTTATTTTCTGAATTCGTCATTGTTGACGATAAATTTTATTTTTCTTTTCTTTAATCTTCATTTAGACAGCGCCCCAATACTATAATTAATAATTTTATTTAGAAATTATATAGAGGAAGAAGAAGAGAGTGAAGAAACAAAAAACGAGAATGGAAAGCTATACGGTCCTTTATATAAGAAGCTAAAATCGATGTTAACCGTCTATTTTCCCTGATGAAATCTATTCTCCCCATGTCATATAGCCAATAGGAAGTTGTCATGTCAACAATAATTTTGAATTGGACCAATAAAATAAAGCCAACAAGACATGCGCTGTCACTTCCTACAAGTTAAATGTGCCAATTTGGCATAAAAGTTTGAATTTCGAATGTTTGAATTGTTTTGGGGCAGACTTTCATTTTCGAATGTTTGAATTTTCTTGAATTTATTTAACTATTATATTCACATGTAGTTTTCTTATACATATACAATTCTTCTAACGATCATTTTACGTGTATGTATATGCACAATTTTCGTTTCGTTTTCAAAATTCAAACAGTGTTGCACCGTTATTTGATTCTTGCCATATTTCATTGACTGTAGCCTTATTTTGAATTTTATCTCTTGTAAATATATATATATATATACCTACACATATATACGCATGTATTCTCATATACATATATACATATATTTTCTTTACTTCCTTATATTTATATTTTTCCTTATATGTGTGTTTATACATATTTTCTCTCATGAATATGTGTTATTTTAGCCGTTTGCCTTAAAACAAAAATATGGCATTGACAAGGACCAAACTCTGTACCTCTTGTATGCAAGTCACATGTTCTAACCAACTGGACAAATAAAGCTTTTGTTAACAAATCTTAGAACAATGATAATTATTGTTCTCTCCTTACTTCTCTTTTTCATGTTTGTTACAATATTTAAATTAAACCAATTGCATGAATCTTTTTCTTTTATTTCTCTTTTAATATTAATGCATTATGTTTGCAAATCAGTGCATGCAACATATTTATACTACATGCAACCAATCCTTTCTTTCTATCAATGCATGTATTACAATTTTTTTTCCAATGCATGTATTTATTACATGCAATCCTTATTTTATTCTTTATTTTATATTTTGATTTTTTTATGTGTATATATATATATATATATCTTATGCATAAACAAACTTCTAGGCTTAATGACTTCTTCATATGATGTCCGTTTTACGCAAACTAGGTGTATATCTTGACCAGAATACAAGACAGACGCAGTGGCGCAGTCCGTTTTATTTAATTCTCATTATCTAATTAAGTTACTCACGTTTTATTATCTTAAAAATGTGGGGTGTTACAAGGCCCTCCGAATTTGGCCCCAATACTTCAGTGTTAGTCATTATCCTTTTGAAGATGAGATTGTCGACTTCGAAAGTACAATGGCGGACTTTTGAGTTGAAATGTCTAGCCACCCTGCTTTGATTTGGTGCTAGCTTGAGTTCTACTTCCTCTCTTCTTTCATCAAGTTGATCATGGGATTTCAATAGTAACTGCTCATTTTCAGCTTGACTGAAACGAATCCTCTGATGGGTTAGCACCTCTAACTCTACTAGTATGCCTCCGAACCAAATGCCAAAGAAATGGGATATGCTTGGTCGTAGATTTGTGAGTTGTTCGGTAAGCCATAATGCAAGTGGTAACTCATCCACCCGTCCAATTTTAGCAATAATTAACTTCATTTTGATTGTGGGTTTGATGATTCTTTTAACTGCTTCCAATTTCCCGTTTACCGACGGATGAGCCAAGCTGCCAAGTTTTACTGAATTTGATATCCCTTTTGGACGCTCTGAAACTCTTCATTGTCGAATTGTGTTTCATTTTCAATGGTTATCTTTTAGGGAACGCACCTGTAAATGATGTTTTTAGTCACAGCATTAATAACCTTTGTAGTAGTAATTGTGGTTAGTGGTTCCACTTTAGCCCACTTTATGAAATAGTCTACAAAAACTATCGCATAGTTGGTGCCAGCTTTGATGACTTATGGTATTTCGATCAAATCAATGTCCCATATCGCAAATAGAAATGGGCAGATCATTGGTGTTAATTCGAAAGATGAGGCTCTTGAGATTTTAGTGAATCTATGACATCTATCAAACTTCCGGGCGTAATCTGAGGCATCCTTATTTACTTCAGGCCAAAAATATCCATGTCGAAGTATTTTATTTGCTAGAGTTTGACCACCAGAATAGTCCCAGCATTCACCTACGTGAATTCAGCTAAAATTCTTTACGCTTCCTCCCGAGTTATGCATCAAACAATGGCATAGAGAATCCCATTCTATACAACTTTCCGTCTTGCATGATAAACCTTAGGGTTTTTCTAAGCAACCTCTTTCGTTTCATCTGACTAGTGGGGAGTGTCCCGCTACTCAGATATTCCCTTATTGGGTTATCTATGACAATGGCTCTTCCGAAGTTTCCATGACGTACTCAAGTTCCATCTCAGTATTGTTAGGATTACTGAGGATTTACACCAGCACCAAACGTAAAAGTTGTGCATCTCCTGAACTAGCATATTTCGCAAGTGAATCGGCTTTCATATTTTCCTCCCTCGGAATGTGAGTAATGGCATAATGTTTGAAGTCATTGAGAAGTACCCATGATTTTGATAGATATGGAGCCGAATTTCCTTCTTTTGCTTGAAACTCTCTTCAGACTTGACACACCACAAGATGTGATTCACTGAATATTTAAATAGTTCAAAGATTCAATTCCTTAGCTATTATTAATCTAGCGATCAGAGCCTCGCACTCTGCTTCATTATTAGTGGTCAAGAATTCCAATCGTAATGTGTAACAAAATGAATGTCCTTCGGGAGTTTCCAGGAATGCCCTATGCCTAAACAGTATTCATTCATTGCTCCATTAAAATACAACCTCTTTTGCATGCTCATATCCACTGTTTCTTCCTCACTATCTTCCTGAAAGGTGAATTATGCGATGAAATTGGCTAAATATTGCCCATTAATCGCTCTTTTGGGACATTAGGTTTTCTCGTACTAGCTTAGCTTAATATTCTATCTTAACGAATATCCAAAAGTTTTTGGTCGAAACAAGACCTACTTTAGAGGCTGATTGGTAAGTACCTTAATCGAATGTGCTTAAAATAAGGTTGCAATTTCATTGATGAAAACAATAAACATTAAGCAAGCTCTCGAGTTTTGGGTTATTCTTTTCTGCCCTGGTAAATCGTTTGCAAATATTATACACATGCTACTACAATCGCGGTTCCTCCCATATGCCAAAGTCGCGCTTAAGGCATAGGATGATACCAATAGATAGATAAACAATTTTTCTCCGTTGCCAGGTTTGGAAAGCATTAGCGGGGTTCCCACAATTTCTCAAAAGCAATTTGGAATTCCACAATCTACTTGAAGTTCTTCTCTCCTATCTTCAATGTGTCAAAGAAGGGAATGCTTCTATTTATCACATTTGAGATGAATCTTCTTATTGCCGTGATTTTCCCCTTGGGACTTTGGATTTCTCTTTTGTTTCGAGGATCCCTTACTTCTCCAAAGGTCGTCACTTGCATCGGGTTAGCTTCAATACTTCTTGCACCAACCATAAATCCCAAAAACTTCTCAGATGAAACACCGAATGAACACTTCAACGGATTTAGCTCCATCCTATAGTTCCTTAGAATCCCAAACATCTCGGCTAGATTGTCAACGTGATTGATTAACTTCTTTGATTTGACTAGCATATCATCCACATATACTTCCATGGTTTTGCCAATTTTGGATTTGAACATCAAGTTGACCAGTTGCTGGTAAGTTGCTCCTGCATTTTTCAAATCGTTGAAATCACTTTATAGCAATACAATCCCAAGTTTGTAATAAAGTTGTTATTCTCTTGGTCAGGCTTATGCATCATAATCTGATTATATCCCTAATATGCATCCAAGAAAGATAATAGTTCATGCCATGTTGTCGCATCCACAAGTTGATTAATCTGTTGCAATGGAAAGCTATCCCTGGGGCATACCTCGTTAAAATCTAAAAAAAAGCTCGCCACTTTCCATTTGCTTTCTTAATCAACATCAATTCGGGTGTAACAACCCAGGTTTTTAGCCATTTAATTTTGACTATTTAAACTGGTTTTAAATATTGTATTGATAATTTAAACCGATTTTATAAGGATTTATTTATTAAAAACAACGTTTTAATGTATAATTTATAATTCAATTATAAACGAGCTCATAATGGCGTGGTAATTCGTAATATTATGTTCTGAACTTCAAGTGAATATACAGGGGCTGATATAAATCGAATTTCCTTGAAACAAGAATCGTTCAGATCTATTTGATCATGCTTTTGAAAAATCGAGATTTCGTCTTAAATATTTTATTTTATGTCCAAATCAAATTTTTTTTAATAGTTGCTATGAAATTCGTTATTAAAATAAAACGATTCATTTTATAAAATAAAAGGTGATTTTAATATATTGAATATCAATTTGTCTGAAAATCAACCAGAAGTATTTTATTTTTGATACTCTATGAAATTCTGCCTGAGAATGTCCAATTGCAATATTTCCTTATTATTATATTGAGATGTTTTGAAATTGATTTATTTTAATTTA
The DNA here is from genome assembly GCA_030737875.1 of Allium sativum. Taxonomy (NCBI): domain Eukaryota; kingdom Viridiplantae; phylum Streptophyta; class Magnoliopsida; order Asparagales; family Amaryllidaceae; genus Allium; species Allium sativum. The sequence continues at coordinate 397,867,691 of CM060910.1, forward strand.
AATTGGACCTTTGAAAAGGGCTATTATTCAAACGATCTCCATTTTCAATGAAACCAGTTCCAACATGTTCGGAATATTTAATTATTGTTAGATTTCAACGTTCGTGCTATTCGGAGTTGTTACGTAAGCATGGGATAAATAAACGTGAATCAATTAGCGAATTTAATATTTAAATTTTCGCTATCGTTCCAAATAGTTTCGAAATTCGATGAAACATGTTTCTTTGGGTCCGGAATGTCAAACTGTAGCACGCTGTCAATTTTCGTCGTAATTGAAGCGCGTATGTAATTATACAAAATTAAAACGATCATTGATAAATAGCGATACATTAAATTAAATAAACTATTTGGTTGAACCTTCCAGCACAAGACACCCTGAACCTTCTCACAGAAGCCAACTTCACTTTTGTTTATATCCGTGTCATTTCTTTCATTCTCCAGTACAGTAAATAAAACACAAGTTTTAAATCCAAGAAAAAATCAAGTGGAATAATATTTTTCCTTCTATTTAATTAGCCAATACTTCCCAATCCCTAATCCTAAGCATTTCTCCCCTTTTCAGTTTTGACAGTGGTTTTAATACCTTCAAAAATTGAAATCAAATACAATATTCAACGAAATGGGATAACCCTAATTTCAATGGTTACATTTTTCAGAGAGCTTGACCTTAATACCAATAATATTCAGCTCGGTAAAAATTTCTGGTGCAAGAAGTCGCATCCTTGTTGGTAGATTCTCGCGAGCTGAAGGCTACGAGTACTGCACCACTTCTAGCGTTGGTGGGGGAGGTTGGCGAATTGATTGAGGGTAGTAGGACGATTTCTGGTGGTCTCCATTACTAGCATCGAGCGGTTGTACGAAGTTGTGGACTTTTGTTTTTTTGAGTTCGTAAGGGTGTTTCAAGGGAGTCAGAGGGTTCACGTTGGTCAGAGAGGGCATCTAGATCATCGGCGATGGTAAGGGGGTGAGTGCTCAAGCGAGATGCAATCTCTGGTGATGGCGTATGTTTTTGGTGAGTGTGGAGGGAAAGCAGACACGGTCATGATGTTGAAATACTGTAGCGATATGTTGCCTCTCACTTAAAAAAAAGCTAAGAAACTGCAGCCATGGCTGCCAAGTCCTTTCTCAATCCTATTTTCGACAACAACCCTAATCAGAAAGGGGCCTCTTCATCTCCCCAACCTCCCCCCAATTCCTCAGCTAGCACTCCTCGTTCTCCCCCGGATTTTCTGGTTGATGAGGATGGGTTCACTAGGGTAAATCGAAAGAAAAATCCCAAATTTTTCACAAACCCTAAGAAAGTTACTGGCCAAGGCCAATTCCAACATGGGACTAATGGTTCAAACACACACATCAGGCAAGGGGCAGGCGGATCATCTGAGATCCCTGTCAAAGTAAGGCAAAAACCGTTCCTGGCCTCGAATGGAGAAAGATTTCAATCAAGAAGTGAGACCCAACCCAGAAATACTACAAGAAATGGTCAAGAACCACAGCAACAACACAAACAATTCCTGCCTAAAGATCTAAAGGCTTCATCTTGGGCGGATATGGTTAAAACTGGAGGACAAGACTCATTCTTTGATCTTAGTTATATTCCTCCGTTCGAGTCTATTGGAGAAAAGGGGGTTATTGTCTCCGAGGAGGCTAGCATCAGAACCGAGGGCAAGTGGAGGCTCAGTGTTGTCGCCTATGTGTTTGGCAAACGCCCTCCATATCATCATTTTAGGGCCTTTGTCGCACGCACATGGAATCCGATAGGGACATTCGAAATCTTCACGCGTGAAGACGGATTCTTCATTATCCGATTTACTAACGCGGAAGATTGTGCAAAACTTCTGCAAGGCGGACCTTATTTCATCAATGGTAAACTTATCATCTTAAAGAAATGGACCAAAAAATCAATACTAGATCGTGACATTCTGAACACGATGCCAGTGTGGATCCGACTCTCTGAGTTGAACTTACGTTTATGGGATAAGGAGATATTCAGCGGAATAGCAAGCTTAGTTGGCACCCCATTGAAAATGGATGAGCAAACTGCCAAAGAAACACGATTGAGTTATGCTCGTATTCTTGTGGAGATTGGAGCGGATGCTGACCTCCCCAACGAGGCAGCAGTTTTCATGCCTGATGGGGAAGTCATAACACAGCAGATTTCATATGAGTTAATTCCAGATAGTTGCAAGTCATGTAAGTGCTTTGGTCATTCATTTGAAAATTGTGTTTATAATCAAGATTCGAACAAAGATCCTAAAGAACCAACCAATCTTGGATCGCATCCTGATCATAATGACGTTGGAATTAACTCACATGAATCTCCTGATGATTCTACTAAGCGTACTAGGCCACCAAATGGGACCAACTCTGATGATATGAACATTGACACTACTGAGATTAACATAGCTGATAAGGATTATACGGCTATGCATTCAGCTCAGCAAATGCATAAAGCAGACAGTTCAACTCAACAAGCAAAAGCAGCTGCAAGTTCAGATGAGAACTTACAAACTGACTGTAGTCAAAATGAAGCAGAGGAAGGATTAAACAATACTCCCTCAGTTCATCAGGAAACTATTTCAGAACCAAGCAAACAACACAACAGCACAGAGGGGAACAAAAATGAAAAGGTCATTGAGTCCTCCCCCCAAAGGAGAACCCAAGCTTAATTACAAAAACTGATAATAAAAATTCAAAAGAAAAAGAGATAGATTGCAGTGAACTCCTAGCTGCTGATCCTATTTTCACTAACTTCAGCTTGCTAGCTTCTGGACTTGCTCCCATAAAGCCATCTGTTATAACTGAAGATAATATTCAGCAAGCTGTGAACTCAGTAGTTGCTCCTAAACCATCAAAACCTGCATCCCCAACAAAAAAAGAAGAAGAAATGCAGGACTAAAAGTTTATCTGAAATAAACACTGTAGAGGAGACAGAGGATTCTACAGATCAAGATTTCAGGAAAAAATACATTAACAAAAACACCAAATGGGATAAGCAGTTAAAGACTTCTGATTTCACAATTTTCAAAAAAAGTGGCAAACAGAAGTAGGTTAGAGTGAACAACAGAAAGTTCAGTGGTCCACCTTAGAGCTGCAGGTGGAGGTTCCTCCGGGAGTGCTCCAGACTCGCTCAATCACCTGGATAAAGGAAAATCAGAAGAAAAGATCAATTTTTTGCAAAAAATTGGGGATAATCACTACAAAAGCTTGCTTAACCACCAGATCTATCACTTATCTATATGGTCAGAAGGCGAGAGTAGCAGAGGTTGCTCCTCTAAAAACACCAGAGACATTTCTAGAAACAAGAGAAGCTTTGACAGCTTTAAAAGGTCAGATCTGACGGATTCGAACCCCTCGAACTCCATTAAACACCAGAAGCTCGTTTCAAGAAACTGGAGAAGGTGCCAGAGGGATCACGAAGTAAATATCAAGCCTGAAACAACTGAGAAGAGTTGCGAAGCCATGGACGTTCTCGTTTGGAAGCCGCCCTGAAGACAGCGCTGCCTTTTCTTTTAAGGAGCTCGCCATTTTCAGCTTCTTTTCTCTTTAGGGTTTCGTTGTGTATTGTGAGGCGGCTAGGGTTAGTCACGAATGTGACTGGGTGTATTACATTGGGTTGTAACCCTCTTTGGGTCTTGGGCCTTTATGTTTTTACCTTTTCAAAAAAATAAAAAATACTGTAGCGATTTTTTTTACTAGTAAGGAGTAGTGCTTTGAGCACTGTAACAAGGGATGGTGGTGCCGATGTTGATAGGTTGTCAGAGGAGGAGTTGGAGGCGGTCAAAACTTGGATGAACTGTGCTGGAGAGAGGGGAGCGAATTCATTGTGTTACTGAAGGTGGAACAATGCTTTAAAAATGCCAATACCGTGAGTTTGTAACTATAGATTGGTAAAGGAATGATGTTCTGCATTTCAACTTATGATATTGGGTTATTATTAGCATTATTATTTGACCTAGGAGAAGTTTGTGGCGAAAATTGTGATTGAGGAAAACTTTGAACGAGAGGAGTTAGAGTGGATTTGGGTTTCACGGTGTGGTCTGCTACGATGGAGGAGGGTACCGTGTTTTACACTGTAAGGGAAGAATGGTCAACCTAAAACTTTAGAGTATGAATCATTGATTTTGGGTAAATGTTAATGAAGAGGAAATTGCGTTGTTGACTACGTAGGAGAAAATGTTTCAGTAAAGGATTTAGGATTTAGTCTGAATGAAGGAGAAAGATTTTTGGACGACTATAATGGTGGATTAGAAAATGTTTAAGTAAGGAATTTAAAATTTTGGGCGTGGGTTTCGCAGCTCCTAGGGCACGATTTTTATCATCGATGAGGAAGTCGTCAGTTGATTTGAGTATGTATTCGCTTGTGTGGTATCTAATGGTGCGAGTTCTGATTTATTGGAATGATTTCGATCGAATTTATGTCACGCCCTTCTAGTGTTGCTACAGACCCAGCTCGAGCTCTCGACAATGAATAAAGGCCATTGTTTGAGGCCAAGCTTGCAGGAGAATGGTGTGAAGGAGCACAAGCTAGGGAGGAGGGGTCCGAGTTATACGATGGTAGCAGGTCACGGTTTCCATGGGGAAGTTACCGACTTATGTTCAATAAGAAGGAAAAAAACGATATATGTTGAGCTTGGTGTGGCAGCAAGTAATATCCTGGGAGTACATTGAATTGGGTTTGTTTGGTGAGGTTCATTATGATGCTCTGTTTTGTAAGGGAGTGAGTTTATTTGGTGATGTTCATCGAAACAGGAGAAGGCATGGTTAAGAGAGGTACGGGAAGTTGTTCAAGCAGTTGATGTGATAATTGAGTTACAGATGGAATTTTTGTCATTTTACAATGGAAATTACAAACAAGTTTTGAGCACTTTGTGAATATTGTGACATTGAAGAAGTGGGAAGTTAGAACTGGTCATGTGCTTAGCGGCATGGAGGTTGATGTGTTCATCAGTCTTGTGTAGGAGACTCTAGCACCACAAAAGAGCAACTCAAACTTCCTTTTTCGATTAATAAGGGTAAAGAAATTGAGATCATGCAAATACAAGGAAGCTAAATTAACAGTGCTACAGAATTAATATTGGTAATTAAAGTTAATTAAGGACCTTAGTAACAATGATTTATTTTTAAATGTATATATGTAATTGCAAACCGTTATAACTATGTCATGCGATAACAGAATTCGACAAAAACAAGGAGTGTTGAAATTGTGTGGGTGATATCTACGCGTACAAGTTGAAATGGCGTAAATTGGAACTAACATGGTTGAGAATAAAGCTACTGGGGTTACAAGATAAAATCAAATACATGTTTGATTGTAAGCGAAATAAGAGCAGAATCGTCAACTGCAAACAAGGTGAGTAAACTCACTACCTCTGCCTCGTCATATTTTTATATAAACGAGTTTTAAATTAATATATAGTAATTTTATACTGTGTGATGGTTGTTTGGATGAATGGTTGATAAATTGGTTGAAATGATTGATATAGATATATACTTAAATCATTGATTTAACATTGATTACATTCCCCTTATTATAACATAGTGAAGTGAAAATGATGTTTTTATGTTGATTAACATCTGCGGATGCAAGGAAACAAGTTGGAGGGATCCAATTGGATTCCACAACATCTATAGTACTGTTTTTATTTGATTGTGATATGTGATGTATTATGTAATCTGTGATTGGATATGTTGTGTTTGAATTACCTTGGCCCTAGCAACTAGGTATTTTAAATACCGTAAAATGTTTTCGAATATGCAAAAGGAAATTGGGATTTAAAATGGGATGTGTTTCCAAAATAGAAATAAAATTTTGAATAGAGTTGAAAATGCAAACCTGTTCAAATGGATAAATCAAGAAGTTGTTTTTAAACGAATGTATACAGTGAATTATTTATCATTGGATAAATTGAAATATAAATTCAAAGTTTGAATTTATATGGAAAAGTGGAAATCGATTTTGAAACTAAATATTTGAAATGAAATTTGGACATAGCAAATTATAAGGAAATTTTAAACGAGATTTTATATGATTTGAAATAAAAATGAGATTTGTATGGATAAATTCGGAATAGAAGTTATAAATAGAATTTGGGTTTAAGATATTAATTATAAGTACAAAATAAAACGGATTTGATTATAAAAGAAATATGTTCATGATTAAAATAAATAATAGTTTAAAGCAATATTTTGCAAATGAAATATCTAAAAGGGAAATTAGGTTTGAAATATGAATCCAAATTGGGAATTGAATGAAAAGGGAAATGGGTTATCATTTTAAAGGAAACGATGAGTTTTATTTCAAAATTCGGAATATAAAATAAAATGTGATAACGTTTTGTAGCCTAGGGTGGTTAAAGGAATTTGGTAATGATTTACAAAGGATACATTCAAAAGTGAATTCGGAATTTGAATTAACCTGAAATGGTATATAAATTCCGAAGTTCGGAATATAAATCGAACAAAGATTATTCGAGAGAAAGTTTTTTATTGGAATTCGATTATATCGAATTTAGGAAAGTAGTTATTTTTACTTTCCGTTTAAATCAAATTTAATTATTTAATTATTGAATTATTTATTTGTTTACTTATTAATTTATTTATTGAAATTAATAGGTAAAAGTTATATTTTAATAAACCAAATATTGGGAAACAACGATTATAACACTGCTATTATAATAAATGTTTTATAAATCTAAATGGCAATTTTAATGCTACCGTTATAATAAATGTTTTGTAGATCTAAACAATGATTATAACGCTGCTGTTATAGTAAATGTTTTGCAAATCTAAACATCGATTGTAACGCTGTTGGTATAACAAATGTTTTGTAGGTTTAAATAATGATTATAACGCTGTTGTGATAATAAATGTTTGGTAAATCTGAATAGAGATTTTAATGCTACCGTTATAATAAATGTTTATAAATCAAATATTTGGAAACAACGACTATAACACTATCATTATAATCAATGTATTTCGTAAAAGAAATGGATTCTTCAATTGAATCCAAGAGTTTCGTAAGTAACGTTTTCGATGAAATTTAAAGTTGTGAGCCTTGATTATTTCAAAATTAAGAATGTAGTTCAGCTAAGGTCTGAGAGGTTATTATACCCCAACTTGACTGACAGCATGATTACGGAGAAATGCTTAAGGTTCGGTAGCAAGGATTGGTTAGTGATACCGTTAGTTAACAAATGATTTATGGTTTGAGTGATAATAATGATGTTTTATAACATCAGTTTAATTTAAAGGATTTTGAAATGTTTTCCCCAATTAAAATGAGAGATATTTTCTATGTATAGAAAATGAAATGAATTGGTCAATGAGGAATTAATAAATGGAATATGGAAATATTTTCCAATGTTAATAAGGTATATTTTTTGAATATAGAAAATAAGGATTTGTGAATATATAGAAATGTTTCCTAACTAGAATAAGAGATATCTTCTCGAATAAAGGAATTATGATCTGGGATATATTTTCCAAAAATTGAGAAAGACAATTGAGTTTTGAAAGAATCTGGAAGAGGGAAAAGGGGAATTTGGAATCAATAATATAATAAGGAATCAATATAAAAAGGGGCCAGTGTTGTTTGATGCCTGATCGGTAGAATTTCCAATTGGAAATAGGACCATTGATGGTAAGGATGTTTCTTTGATAGTTAAATCACCGACTATCAGAGTTTTGATTTATTTTATACCTCCGTTATAAATATGGAGAGACCGGAATCATATTTAATATCTGAAAACCACTCCAATGGGTATAAACGTTACGAATGTAATTATGCTGAAGATAATTGAAGATGGAGTAAAGTGCAAGAGTTTTTCTATTAATCCTAGGTAGAAATTGCCCAAGATGGATTAATAGAATGGTGCCTTCAGTTTGTCCAGTACCAGGTAAACATATATGGATGGATCTGACAAGATGGCATTCAAAGTAAATGATGGCAAGATGTTCTGAATGATAATCATGACCTCAAGCCTCATCATCCGGGAAATGAAAAAAGTCGGGCAGGCAGCACGGTCATGTGGGTCATTCCCATTAGGGGTATTATCACCTAATCTAGAGAAAATTCATTTGCTTCTTATTTTATTCGATGCAGTGTGCTTTTGGTAATGGTTGCTGATCACAACCGTTGGTGATAATATGCTCGATACACTCTAGTTAAATGAGTAGTCAGCCATGTGTGGGCCGGGTTGCAAGACGTTCTTGTTGAACCCAGTGTATTCCCCTCTAGAGATACACTATCGGATGCAGGTTCCATACCTTGTCATAGTGGAAATCCAATCTCCAGTAAGCGCCCTGCGGATTTTGATTTAATATTATATATGGAGCGTAAGATGCAAGCGTTCCGCTAGATTTCTATTTATTTGATTTAGACACTATTGTAATATCACAAGATTTGATATCAAAGATATTTTTGGTTACCGTAAGATAAAAAACATCCGTGTTTATATGTGGATTGGTCTTATGATTATCATTTCTTTCGAAAGGATTTTTGAAAGTTAAACAAATGGTTGGAGTTTACTCACACCAGTCCCATGACTAACCCAGAGTTTATTTTGTTTTGTTTTTCCTAAACTCTTGGGTGCCCAAATTTGTATGGGCAGTCAAGTAGTCGAGATTTTTCAGATTCACTTGGAGGAGCTTGAAGCAGGAGGCTTCACCAGTTGGCTATAGACTATCACATTTTCCGCTGTGTACGGTGTTGTATCTAGAATCAGGTGTTTATAACTGTTCCAAGAATAAATGTTGCGCTCTGATGATGGTATGTATATATACAGTTATAGATTTGTGTTTCAAAGTTTATGTTATCTAATATATTTTATTCGTTCCACTGTGAGTTTGTGATCATTGTTTTCTTCTATTCTAAGACTTCTTTCTTTCTATTTCTCATCCTCTAACTTCTTTTTAATAATGATTCGTATTTCTGTGCAATTTGGGTTGGACGTGTGGTGTTATTAGTCGACTCAAAGGTATGGAAATTCGGGCCATTACATTTGGTATCAGAGCTGAAGGTTGAGTAGTAACCTTGGCTCTGTGGCGTAACTCGATAGAGATGGGGTTAATAGTACCCTAGATTGAGTTTTAGTATGAATATATGAGCTGTATTTGTAGATTTGATATAAAAATTGTTTTATATTGTGTTGATTGGTTTGTTGAGTGGTTTATGAATTCTGATCGATACAGAATGTACAACTGTATCAATAAGTGTTTCTAAACTCTCGAATAAAGCAACTTGACATGATATTGTTTTAAAATGGGTAATTGAAATAATTTGCCCAAAATTATTTTGATATAAAAAGGAATAATTTCTGAAATCTTATAGTGTATAGATGGGTTGATTGTTATCACAATCAAATGAAAATTCAAAATATTGAAATGGTTATACATAACCATAATTAATATGTATATGGATAATGTATACAAATAAGATAAACTGTAATTAAATTCAAACCAAAATTTGAGAATCTAGATACTGGATGTTTAGAAATTATTTTCTAAAAATTATAAAGTAATACTACATTACTTTGAAGTGTTTTTGAAAAAGAATGCTTTCAAATGGATTTTGAAAGTGACTAAGACTGAAATCACTTCAATGGCGAGAAAATAATCCTGATAATGGGTCGCGACATTATCGGTATTCATTTTCAAGTTTCCAAATGATCGATTGGTACCATATTAATTCGTTAATTGAAAATTGGTTGAAAAGGTTTTTAAAATTCAAATGTTTGAGTTGAAAATGGTTATTAAAATTTGCATATATTTATATTATTTTAAAGAAATTTGAGATTAAAGCCGGGAATTTGAACTCTGGAATTAATTGAACTCGTGCCAGTTAAATGGGTTGGAATGGTAAAAGTGAACCAAATGAATTAAAATTTGACTTAAGTAAGTTAAATAGAATTGTACTGAATTGGAAATAAATTCAATAGCTTATAAATTGAAATTCAATAAATTGATTTAAAATCAATGTGGACAAATGTGGATGTTTATGTTTATTATGGATTGGATGTGAAAATACTGACTGGCGATCATTCAAACCAAATGAAGTACTATGGTTATATAAGTTAATGGAATAAATGACTGAATGTTGATTATACTTCAAGTTTTGCAACTTACTTGTTGAATTGAGTAAGTACAGGTACTTGAAGCTATTGACATGAGTTTGGTTGGGTTTAACAGCATGAATATGAGGCAAGTTCACTTAATAACGTCCGTATAAGGTACGCCACGCAAAAATGCAAAATTTGGATTTTGAATTTTGTTTTCCGACAATGTGGGTCGATGTATATATATTTGTTGATCCTGCAATATCGCAGAAGTCCCTCCGTACACGGGAGACTCTGCCGAAATTTTTCGAAAATTTAAGGTGTTAGAAAATTTTCAAAATTTTTCGAATTTTTACTAGTAGGGATAAATTAATATTTCAATTAAAATAATTTTTTTCAGTTGAAATTGAAATTTAGAAGTAAACCAAAAGATTTTTACTTAGTGAAATGAGGTTTCCAGCATTATTCCTACTTTAGTAATTTCGGGGACGAAATTCTTTTAAGGGTGAAAGAATGTAATGGTCCAGATTTTAAGCCATTTAGTTTTGACTATTTAAATTGGTTTTAAATATTGTATTGATAATTTAAACCGATTTTATAAGGATTTATTTATTAAAAACAACGTTTTAATGTATAATTTATAATTAAATTATAAACGAGCTCGTAATGGCGTGGTAATTCGTAATATTATGTTCTAAACTTCAATTAAATATACAGAGGGCGATATAAGTTGGATTTCCTTGAAATAAGAAATGTTCGGATCTATTTGATCATATTTTTCTAATGGAAGTGAAAAATCGAGATTTTGTCTTAAGGATTTTTTTTATGTCCAAATCAAAAAAAAAAAAATAGTCGCTATGAAACTCGTTATTAAAATATAATGATTTATTTTATAAAATAAAAGGGGGTTTTAATATATTGAATATCAATTTGTTTGAAACTCAACCAGAAGTATTTTATTTTTGATACTCTATGAAATTCTGCCTGAGAATGTCCAATTGCAATATTTCCTTACTATTATATTGAGATGTTTTGAAATTTATTTATTCTAATTTAAATTGGACCTTTAAAAAGTGCTATTATTCAAATGATCTCCATTTTCAACGAAACCAGCTCCAGCGTGTCCGGAGTATTTAATTATTGTTAGAATTCAACGTTCGAGCTATTCGAAGTTGTTGTGAATCAATTAGCGAATTTAATATTTAAAATTTCGCTATCTTTCCAAATAGAATCGGAATTCGACGAAACATGTTTCTTTGGGTTCGGAATGTCAAGCTGTAGCACGCTGTCCATTTTCATTGTAATTGAAGCTCCTACGTAATTATACAAAATTAAAACGTTCGTTGATAAATAGCGATACATTAAATTAAATAAACTATTTGGTTGAATCTTCCAGCGCAAGACACCCAGAACCTTCTCACAGAAGCCAACTTTACTTTTGTTTATATCCGTGCCATTTCTTTCATTCTCCAGTAAGCCTCTTCAGTTACAGTAAATAGAACACAAGTTTTAAATCCAAGAAAAAAGCAAATAGAATAATATTTTTCCTTCTATTTAATTAAGCCGATACTTCCCAATCCCTAATCCTCATCATTTCTCCCCTTTTCTGTTTCGACAGTGGTTTTAATACCTTCAAAAATTGAAATCAAATACAATAATCAACGAAATGGGATAATCCTAATTTCAATGGTTACGTTTTTGGGAGAGCTTGACCTTAATACCAATAATATTCAGCTCGGTTAAAATTTCTGGTACAAGAAGTCGCATCATTATCGGTAGATTCTCGCGAGATGAAGGCTACGAGTACTGCACCACTTCTAGCGTTGGTGGGGGATGATGGCGAATCGATTGAGGGTAGTAGGACGATTTCTCGTGGTCTCCCTTACTGGCATCGAGCTGTTGTACGAAGTTGTGGACTTTTGTTTTTCTGAGTTCGTAAGGGTATTTAAAGGGAGTCGGAGGGTTCAAGTTAGTCAGAGAGGGCATGTAGGTCATCGGCGATGGTAAGGGGGTGAGTGCTCAGGCGAGATGCGATCTCTGGTGATGGCGTATGTTTTTGGTGAGTGTGGAGGGAAAGCAGACACGGTCACGACGTTGAAATACTGTAGCGATTTTGTTACTAGTAAGGAGTAGAGCTTTGAGTATTGTAACAAGGGATGGTGGTGACGATGTTGATATGATGTCAGAGGAGGAGTTGGAGGCGGTCAAAACTTGGATGAACTGTGCCGGAGAGAGGGAGCGATTTCGTTGTGTTACTGAAGGTGGAACAATGCTTTAAAAACGCCAGTACCGTGAGTTTGTAACTATAGATTGGTAAGGGAAGGATGTTCTGCATTTCAACTTATGATATTGGGTTATTATTAGCATTATTATTTGACCTAGGAGAAGTTTTTGGGGGAAACTGTGATTAGGGAAAACTTTGAACGAGAGGGGTTAGAGTGAAGTTGGGTTTCACGGTGTGGTCTACTATGATGGAGGAGGGTAGCGTGTTTTACACTGTAAGGGAAGAATGCTCAACCTAAAACTTTAGAGTATGAATCATTGATTTTAGATAAATGTTAATGAAGAGGAGATTGCGTTGTTGACTACATAGGAGAAAATGTTTCAGTAAAGGATTTAAAATTTAGTCTGAATGAAAGAGAAAGATTTTTGGACGGCTATAATGGTGGATTAGCAAATGTTTATGTAAGGAATTTAAAAGTTTGGGCATGGGTTTCGCAGCTCCTAGGGCACGATTTTAATCATCGATGAGGAAGCTGTGAGTTGATTTGAGCATGTATTCGCTTGTGTGGTATCTATTGGCGCGAGTTCTGATTTATTGGAATGATTTCGATCGAATTTCAGTCGCACCCTTCTGGTGTTGCTACAGACCCAGCTCGAGCTCGCGACAATGAATGAAGGCCATTGTTTGAGGCCAAGCTTGCAGGAGAATGGTGTGAAGGAGCACAAGCCAGGGAGGAGGGGTCCTAGTTATACGATGGTAACAGGTCACGGTTACCATGGGGAAGTCACTGACTTTTATGTTCAGTAAAAAGGAAAAAAAATGATGTATGTTAAGCTTGGTTGGCAGCTAGTAATATCCTGGGAGTACATTGAATTGGGATTGTTTGATGAGGTTCATTATGATGCTCTGCTTTGTAAGGGAGTGAGTTTATTTGGTGATGTTCATTAGAACAAGAGAAGGCATGGTTAAGAGAGATACGAGAAGTTGTTCAAGCTGTTGATGCGATAATTGAGTTACAGATGGAATTTTAGTCTTGTTACAATGGAAATTACAAACAAGTTTTGAGCACTTTGTGAATATTGTGACATTGAAGAAGGGGGAAGTTAGAACTGGTCATGTTCTTAGCGGCATGGAGGTTGATGGGTTCATCAGTCTTATGTAGGAGACTCTAGCACCACAAAAGAGAAACTCGAACTTCCGTTATCGATTGATAAGGGCAAAGAAAATGGGATCACACGAATAAAAGGAAGCTAAATTAACAATGCTACAGAATTAATATTGGTAATTAAAGTTAATTAAGGACCTTAGTAACTATGATTTATTTTTAAATGTATATATAAATTTGCGAACAGTTATAACTATGTCATGCGATAATAGAATTCAACAAAAAAAGGAGGGTTGAAATTGTATGGGTGATATCTACGCATACGAACTGGCATGGCGTAAATTGGAACTAACGTGGATGAGAATAAATCTACTGGGATTTCGTGATAAAATCAAATACATGTTTGATTTAAGCGAAATAAGAGCAGAATCGTCAACTGCAAACAAGGTGAGTAAACTCACTACCTCTGCCTCGTTATATTTTTATATAAACGAGTTTTAAATTTATATATAGTAATTTTATACTGTGTGATGGTTGTTAGGATGAATGGTTGATAAATTGGTTGAAATGATTGATATAAATATATACTTAAATCATTGATTGAACATTGATTCTATTTCCTATATTATCTCATAGTGAAGTGAAAATGATGTTTTTATGTTGATTAATATCTGTGGATGCAAGGAAACAAGTTGGAGGTATCCAACTAGATTCCTCAACATTTATATTACTGTTTTTATTTGATTGTGATATGTGATGTATTATATAATCTGTGATTGGATATGTTGTGTTTGAATTACCCTGGCCCTAGCAACTAGGTATTTTAAATACCGTAAAATATTTTCGAATATGGAAAAGGAAATTGGGATTTAAAATGGGATGTATTTCCAAAATAGAAATAAATTTTCGAATAGAGTTGGAAATGCAAACCTGTTTAAATGGATAAATCAAGAAGTTGTTTTTAAATGAAAGTATAAAGTGAATTATATATCATTGGATAAATTGAAATATAAATTCGAAGTTTGAATTTATATGGAAAAGTGGAAATCGATTTTGAAACTAAATATTTGAAATGAGATTTGAACGTAGCAAATTATAAGGAAATTTTAAACGAGATTTTATATTATTTGGAATAAAAATGAGATTTGCATGGATAAATTATGAGTAGATGTTATAAATAGAATTTGGGTTTAAGATATTAATTATAAGTACGAAATCAAACGAATTTGATCATAAAAGAAATATGTTCATGGTTAAAATAAATAATGGTTTAAGGAAATATTTTACAAACGAAATATCTAGAAGGGAAATTAGGTTTGAAATATGAATTTAGATTGGAAATTGAACGAAAAGGGAAATGGGTTATCGTTTTAAAAGAAATGATGTGTTTTAGTTCAAAATTCGGAATATAAAATAAAAGTATGATAATGTTTGGTAGGATGGAGTGGTTATAAAGGAATTTGGTAATGATTTAGAAAGGATAAATTCAAAAGTAAATTTAGAATTTGAATTAATCTGAAATGGTAGATAAATTCCGAAGTTCGGAATATAAATCGAATATAGATTATTCGAGAGAAAATTATTTATTGGAATTCAATTATATCGAATTTAGGGAAGTAGTTATTTTTACTTTCCGTTTAAATCAAATTTAATAATTTAATTATTTACTTATTAATTTATTTATTGAAATTAATAGGTACAAGTTATATTTTCATAAACCAAATATTTGGAAACAACGATTATAACGCTGCTGTTATAATAAATGTTTTATAAATCTAAACTGCAATTTTAATGCTACTGTTATAATAAATGTTTTGTAGATCTAAACAGCGATTATAGCGTTGCTGTTATATTAAATGTTTTGTAAATCTAAACATCGATTATAACGCTGTTGGTATAATAAATGTTTTGCAGGTCTAAATACTGATTATAACGCTGTTGTGATAATAAATGTTTTGTAAATCTAAACAGCGATTTTAATGCTACCGTTATAATAAATGTTTATAAATCAAATATTTGGAAACAACGACTATAACACTATCATTATAATCAATGTATTTCGTAAAAGAAATGGATTCTTCAATTGAATCCAAGAGTTTCGTAAGTAATGTTTTTGATGAAATTTAAAGTTGTGAGCCTTGATTATTTCAAAATTAAGAATGTAGTTCAGCTAAGGTCTGAGAGGTTATTATACCCTAACTTGACTGACTGCATGATTACGGAGAAATGCTTAAGGTTTGGTAGCAAGGATTGGTTAGTGATACCGTTAGTTAACAAATGATTTATAGTTAGAGTGATAATAACGATGTTTTATAACATCTGTTTAATTTAAAGGATTTTTAAATGTTTTCCCCAATTAAAATGAGAGATATTTTCTATGTATAAGAAATGAAATGAATTGGTCAATGAGGAATTAATAAATGGAATATGGAAATATTTTCCAATGTTAATAAGGTATATTTTTTTGAATATAGAAAATAAGGATTTGTGAATACATAGAAATATTTCCTAACTGGAATAAGAGATATCTTCTCGAATAAAGGAATTATGATATGGGAAATATTTTCTAAAAATTGAGAAAGACAATTCAGTTTTGAAAGAATCTGGAAGAGGGAAAAAGGGAATTTGGAATCAATAATATAATAAGGAAACCATTAAAAAGGGGCCAGTGTTGTTTGATGCTTGATCGGTGGAATTTCCAATTGGAAATAGGATCATTGATTGTATGAATGTTTCTTTGATGGTTAAATCACCGACTATTAGAGTTTTGATTTATTTTATACCTTAGTTATCAATATGGTGAGATTGAGATCAGATTTAATATTTGAAAACCACTCCTATTGGTATAAGCGTTATGAATCAACTTATGCTAAAGATAATTGAAGACGGAGTAAAGTGCAAGGGTTGTTCTATTAATCCTAGGTAGAAATTGTCCAAGATGGATTAATAGAATGGTGCCTTCGGTTTGCCCAGTCCCAGGACAACATATATGGATGGATCTGACAAGTTGGCATTCAAAGTAAATGATGGCAAGATGTTCTGAAAGATAATCGTGACCTCAAGCCTCATCACCCGGGAAATGACAAAAAATCGGGCAGGCAGCATGGCCATGTGGGTCATTCCCATTAAGGGTATTATCACCTGATCTAGAGAAAATTCATTTGCTTCTTATTCTATTCGCTGTTGTATGCTTTCGGTAACGGTTGTTGATCACAACCGTTGGTGATAATATGCTCGATACACTCAAGTTAAATGAGTGGTTAGCCATGTGTGGGCCGGGTTGCAAGACGTTCTTGTTGAACCCAGTGTATTCCCCTCTTGAGATACATTATCGGAAGGTGGTTCCATACCTTGTCATAGTGGAAATCCAATCTCCAATAAGCGTCTTGCGGTTTTTGATTTAATATTATATATGGAGCGTGAGATGCAAGCATTCCGCTGGATTTTTATTTATTTGATTTAGATACTATTGTAATATCACTGGATTTGATATCAAAAATATTTTTGGCTATTGTAAGGTAAAAACCATCCATGTTTATGCGTGGATCGGTCTTACGATTATCATTTCTTTCGAAAGGATTTTTGAAAGTTAAACAAATGGTTGAAGTTTACTCACACCAGTCCCATGACTGACCCAGAGTTTACTTTGTTTTGTTTTTCCTAAATCTTGGGTGCCCAAATTTGTACGGGCAGTCAAGTAGTCGGGATTTCTCCGATTCACTTGGAGGAGCTTGAAGCAGGAGGCTTCACCAGTTAACTGTAGACTATCACATTTTCCGCTGTGTACGGTGTTGTATTTGGAATCAGGTGTTTATAACTGTTCCAAGAATAAATGTTTTGCTCTGATGATGGTATGTATATATACAGTTACATATTTGTATTTCAAAGTTTATGTTATCTAATATATTTTATTCGTTCCACTGTGAGTTTGTGATCTTCGTTTTCTTCTATTCTAGTACTTCTTTCTTTCTATTTCTCATCCTCTAACTTCATTCTAATGATTGTTCGTATTTCTTTGCAATTTGGGTTGGACGTGTGGTGTTATCAGTTGACTCAAAGGTACGAAAATTCGGGCCATTACATTGGGTACCCAGTTAGGATATGTTGATTATTTAATAAATCTGTTCTCCATCAAGCGGTTAACTTCCTCTTTCAGAGTTGCTGATCTTTATGGGCCTTTGGTCCGTCTCTTCTGTATTACCAATGTGTAACAAGGATAAATATTCAGAGTGTTACTAGCTACTTTTAGCGAGATCCCACACATCTCAGCGTGGATCCAAGCGAATACTTCTAGATTGGCTTTAAGAAAAATATATTAGCACTTTTTTTATCCTCATACGAAGTTGCAATCCAACATTTTAATACTCGGGATGGGTCCTTGGTTCCATTGTGATAAGCATCGTCATCTTCGCAAGCACTGCCCCGTTATCCCCTGCGTTGTTCTTCCGAGGATCTATATATTTACGAGTGGGACTATGCTCTTCAGCGCATGGGTTACCCTTTAATTGTTATAAGATGAGTTCCTGAATGCAGTGAGGTCCGTCTACATTATTTAATTTCTAACAACCCTTTAATTGCTTCCCGTGGTCTAGTTATATAGAATTCTGGGGCCTTGCTTTTATTTCCTTTAACCACTCCAAGAATGTTTTCCATTGGGAATTTCATTATGAGATAACATGGGGACAAGGCGAACTTCAAACCCATCAATGCAAGTCTTCTTAGGAATGCATTATAGGGAGAAATCTCATAAACGATGTCAAAAGTTTGAACTAATACCACTTTTCTCTCTCCCACTTTGAGCTCGATAGGCAAATCAATTGTTTTGATAGACTACTGCGGCTCACCCGATAACACTTGGATTTTGATTTGGCAGGACGACACATCTGTCATTGTGTAATAACCCGAAAATCAGAACCAATTTAAAAAAAATTATTTTGGCAATTTTGATGAAGTTTGAATATTTAAAATGAATTATTTTAAATAATAACGACAAGAAATTTAATTTAAATAGAATTAGGATGAATATATTTATTTGAGTTGATGTTAGAATATAAATATTTATTTTTAATTATAAAATGAATTGAAAATGGCGCGGTAGTTTGAAAATTCGATCTCAAATTTCAAATGAATGTACAGGATTCAAAATAAAACGGATTTTGGCGAAACCAAAAATATTAGAATCTATTTGAAAATATCTTTCTAACAAATCCGAAAAATTGAAATTTCATAGCGGGAATAAAAAGTTATTCCCAGTTGAAATTTCAGAAAAGTCGCTGTGGAATTTATATATTTTTTAATATATATATATATATAAAGGCCCTTAAAAATAGCCATTTTGCAAATGATCTCTGTTTTCGAGGAAACTGGAATGTCAAATTATTGCTAGGTCTCAAAATTCATAATTTTTGAAATCAATATGTGAGCATGGCAAAGTAAAACTTGTTTTAACAGTTTCAGTCAATTTTGATCGACCAAAAATGGCCATTTTTCAGACGATCTCAGAATTTGACGAAATTAGTTTTGTTAGAACCGTATCGTCAATACGAAGCTGGAAATAATTTTTCTGGAATTTCTAGAGTCGGTGTGTGACCCCAATAAATTGAAATGTACGTTTAAAACTAAATATATAGATGTAAATTTTAAATTTACCTGAAACTGACCGTAATAGCCAAATTGGCTCATGATACATATCACATTGTGTTCGGAATGGGGGTAAATAGCTAGGGGCAACAGTCGTTGGGATCGCTTTGGTGTTCGATTTAAAAAGTATTCTTTTGGGAAAAAATAAAATTAAACTATAAAACTATAAACACCTCCCTCCTTTATCTTTTGCCAAGTCAACCCCCCCTGTAACAACCCGGAAATTCTGAGGCAATTTAAAATTTTTATTTTGGCGATTTTAATGGATTTTGAATATTTAAAATGAATTATTTTTAATAATAAGGATGGAAAATTTATTTTCGTCGAAGTTAAAACGAATAAATTTATTTTAGTTATAATTCGAGTCTGAAATGGCGCATTAGTTCGAAAATTCGATTTCGAATTTCAAATGAATATACAGAATTCGTTTTAAGTCGGAATTGGACGAAATAAGAAATATTCGAATCTGTTTAATCATATCTTTCTAACGGATGTAAGAAACTGAGATTTCACTTTAAAAGTTGAAAGATATGTCCAGTTTAAAATTCATAAAAGTCGTTGTGGAATTTATATATTTTTTAATATATATATATATAAGGCCCTTAAAAATGGAAATTTTGCAATCGACCTCGGTTTTCTACGAAACTACTTTTATTGGATGCGGGATGTCAAATTATTGCTAGGTTTCAAAATTCGTAATTTTCTGAATCAATATGTGAGCATGGCAGAAGAAAATGTGTTTTAACAGTTTCGGTCAATTTTGATCGACCAGAAAATGGCCATTTTTCAAACAGTCTCAGAATTTGACCAAACTAGTTTTGTTAGAACCGTATCGTCAATACGAAGCTAGAAATAATTTTTCTGGAATTTTTAGAGTCCGTATGTGGCCCCAGTAAATTGAAATGTGCGTTTAAATTGAATATATAAAGATTTATATTTTAAATCCAACAGAAACTGGTCAAAACATGGAATTGGCCTACGAAACATATCCCATTGTGTTCGGAATGGGGGTATTTAGCTAGGGACGTCAGTCGTTGGGTTCGATTCTGAGTTCAAAAGAAAAAGTTACTTTATGAGAATTTAAAATAAAATTAAATAAATTAAACATATATTACCCTCCCTCTCACCTCTCCTTTAGTCAACGACAGGTCAAAAAAAAGGGAAGAAAACCCGCCGATCTCGATCTTTCCCTACCCCCTCCCCCCTCCTCCCCGTTCAGTCCTCCGCCGCCGCAATGGGAGCCCCACCCCCGCCGTGGGTGGCACAACCCCCCACCCTCCGACTTCCCCCCTCTTCTACCCCTCCGTCTTCTTCCTTTCGCCCCTCTTCTCCCTTAAATCCCTAGCCCAAAACAAGTCAGAAACCGCCGCGCCCCCCGCATTCCGCTGCCACCAGACGAGCCTCACCACCCTCCTCCTCGATCCGCGCCTGTGAACCCCTCCCCCATCCTCTCCGTTCAATATAAGCCCTTATTTCCTTCATTTAGCTTTGTTTCATCATTTTCTTTTTAGTTGTTTGTTTCTATAACTAAGGTAATTAGTTTATAAAAAGAAATAGGATTTTTATTTATGAACAAGGTTAGATTTTTATAACGAAGAAAGATTATATTTTTCATAATAGAAAGGAGTGATTTTTATTTAGGAAAATATACAATTTTCATACTAGGAAGATTGAAAATATGATTTTTATTCATGTAGAGTATTAAACATATGATTTTTATAAGGTGAAGAATATAAAAATACGATTTATATATATATATATATAACGAAATAAAATTCTGATTTTTATTATACGTATAGTGATATAAAAATGTGATTTTTATCGATATAGCGTTGGAATAAGAATGTGATCTCTAATGTGAACAACGTGATAAAGATTATGTTGGGAGTATGGGCAAATCCAGATATTCAGAAATTCAGAAATAAAACTGGAGGAGTGGATCCCTCGGTGAGAACTTCTCACTTTAATTTTTCTTTTCTAGTTAAATATACACTAGGATGCAGATGGTGCTTAGTAGCATCTGACACCATCGTCCACAGACCATGGACGACTTGTTTGATTTTATTGTGATGTGGTTTTTGGTTTGGTTGATTAATTTGATTGAATTGGTTTGGTATGTGAAATGGGATTGATTAGATTGGTATGTGTATGGTGTGGGCCATTATTAGACTGGGGTAAGGCTAGGCCTTGTCCCGTTTCTAGTATCGTCCCGTTATGCCGTCGAAATTTTCTAAAATAAGTTAGAAAAATAAATAAAAAAGAATATCATTTTATTGAATAAATGAACTGACTGGAATATTCATAGGATGAATAAAATATTTAAGCGTTAAAAATATAACTTTTAACCTGTGTGAATAAAATAAAATATTCATTTACAAATCAGATGATTTGTTTATGTACACTGATTTGACTGATATGGATTGGGATGATAAATTTTACACATCGCCCAACTGCATGAATAAAAATCTGTGTTGTTGATGTGAAACCCCACACGGGTATTGGGATGATATTTGACGTACGCTAATCCCAATAATTAGTTATATGTAGATCGATAGGTTGACAGACAGTTGTGTGTGCACTTTGGATGATGGTTGATTATTTATCGTTGCTGTGATATACATGTGTTGTTTGGAATCCATATAATTAACATTATATGGTAATTGATTGGGCCTCATTCCAATTGGAAAAATAAAGAATATTATAAAATAAATTCATGTGTTGAATAAAATAAATATTCATGTGTTGAATAAATTATATATTCATGTGTTGAATAAAAGAAAATTCATGTGTTGAATAAAATAAATATTCATGTGTTGAATAAATTATATATTCATGTGTTAAATAAAAGAAAATTCATATGTTGAATAAAATAAATATTCATGTGTTGAATAAATTATATATTCATGTGTTGAATAAAAGAAAACTCATGTGTTGAGAATATTCATGTGTTGAAGAAAATATTCATTTGTTAAATTGAATAACGAAGTTATTGAAATATATAAAGCCGTATTGATTAGATTTGCGCCATTTTGACACAAACGATATTTATATCGATTTTATTCGAATATCGAAAAAGGAAGTGATTTCAAATTATAAGGTTTTGAAAATATTATCATGTATATATATTGATGATATGGAATATTCAATTTTGATTTGAAATTGAATATGAAGCTGTTTTGAAAACGAAGTTAAAACGATTTATAAAATACGTTTTAAAAGGAAATAGATGAAATATATATAATATTATATATATTTATATATGATGGCCTGAATAGAACGCGCTGCACTGCGGTAGTTCACGAATTTCGACCATTGACTTCGAATTACCATTGACTTCGAATTGACGTTACGGGAGATCCGACTGTCGGATTCTGCTGAAATCAGGACCATTGGGTTCGTATCGAAGAAAGCTTTCCAAAGAATATTAGAAATTTGAAATCTAACGGTTGGATTTGGAGATACGTCCAAATCAAATTTAGAGAAGGTCGCTGTAAGTGCAGTTCGACGACCGTTATTGGAAATCGACTGTACAGGCCTTGATAAAATTATTAAAAATATCTATAATTTGTGTAAAATCATAATATATGAATTGGAAAGATTTGGGGTGAAAAATCCTATATTTAAAAGGATAAAAATATATTTTTGTCGAAATGAACCAGTTTATAACTAGAATTAAAATCCAATTATTTTAAAATAAATAAAATAGGATTTGGAAGTGATTTAAAATATAACTAGACTTTCCAATATACGAATTGGAATGGATTTGAATCGAAATTATCTTCGGAATATTTCGATGTTGGATTTCGTGATTATACAGATATGGTTAAGGGAATTTGAAAAATATATTTATATCGTTATGTCCAATACGATATTTGTTCGTTTCAGAATTTGATATTGAATATAACCCGATATATTTTCTATTCAGAGCCTTGTATTTAATATCAAATGGGATTTTGGGTTTGTCATGAATTGTGTCTTGAATAACACTGTTCTTGAACCCAGTTTAGAAAAGAATAAATCTTTTAATTAAGATTTAGTGAAATTGTCCAGTTAATTAATGTTTAATTGGAATTAAATTGAAATTGATATTTGGGTTTATAGTGAACAGTGTTTTTAATAACACCTGTTCTTTAACCCGATTAACAATGGGATGTGATTTTGGGTTTATCGTGAACCGTGTTTTAAATGACATCGGTTATTTAACCCAGTTAAAGATTAAAACTAAGAGGAGTTTTAATGAATCTTTAATTAGATTGAAATGATCGAAAATGGAGTATCACCAGTTTGGCTCCAAGCGATAGTTAAATCTTTAACTAGATTTGAACGTGAGATGGTAATTAATTTTACCGATAACACCGTGGTGTTAGATATGGAGTATTACCAGTTTTGCTCTATGGGATAAATAGGTTGGGATTGGGAAATAAAATAAATAATTACTTCGGTGTGGTTCGCTAATCCCGACTAGTTTGGAAAACCTTAACATGGTTTGAAATGATACCCAAAGGAAGATTAAAGAATAAATTTAAAAGAATTTATCTTTGATAAAATTAATGGGAACCTTTCCCTATGAATGTGAAATTTAGAAACTAACTGCAGGTTAGTTAAGAAGAATGGTTTCCTGGGTATTGATCTGATGTTGGTTTCGGCCTTCGGGGTTAATATTTGGGGAATTGTTCTCTTACTAATTTACGGTTAGTGACTGATGAATTGGAATTAGGCGTATGTTGTATTTGTGTAACACTTGTTTATTATATATGCGGGTTATTCGGAAAGGTCGGGTTTATACCCATTCTGAATAACCGATTCGACGATAAGTCGAAGATGAAAGCAGTGGTTGAAGACTAGAGGGCTTCACATCGTTTGGATGATTCCTGACGATCTTGATTGGGCTGTACACCCAAGATGAGGGAATCAGTTGGTGATTGTCCAGACGTACTTGGAGATCGATGGATATGCGAGGAAAGTGCCTCCGGTTTCGTTCAGACCCAGAACGGACTTGTAAATGGAATGTGTTTCTGAAATTGGATTTTGTTCTGTGCTGATTGATCTCTATTAAATGTGTATCTATTTGGCGGCGGAGAATTTATTCTCTTGCTTAACGCCCTTCTCTGAGACGTACGAGCTCAGAGGTTGTATATCGATAGACATCAGTCGCATGGAGTGAATTGCCTGTGTGGCACACCTAAGTGGCAAATGATCAAGGCTTCAGTTGAAAAGCAAAGTCTTGTGGTTGATGATCAAAGCATGGCCTACATGGCATAGCTTTGTGTATAGCGTGAATGCGCGAGTCTCACACCTCGGTATGAGTTAAAAATGGGATACGGACCACTGGGAGGACACGATGTTTCTTTCTAGTTATGGGTGGTGTCAGCGTTTTACTAGCCCTAACATCGTCGATTATTATACCTATGTGGATGTTGAATTGCAAGGCGCCTCGATTATAGGTCTGTAAGGACTGGGAATCGTGTGTTCAGGAATTGTCAATCCTCAAACGTAAGAGAGGACCGGCCCAGCCGATTCAAAGGGTTACCCAGAGTGTGTAGCCCTGAGGCATTTGCTAGAGTGTCTCAAAGCAGAGAGGAGCTTGCCCCTACCTCGACTCGTGACGGAAATCCTATTTCCAATACGAGATATTTCAGTTTTATTTGTAGAGTCTAGTATGGCGACATGATATATGGTACCCATGCCGTCTAGGATTGATATTTATGATTGAAATTGTTTTGACACTATACACTTATAATAGTATTAAATGATTTGTTTTAAACGTACCAATCATGTTTGGCTATTATAAGGGAAAACCCTATCCTCCGGCTTGCGTTGCATTGTGTGATGGGACCTGGGTCTTATAATAGCTTCATTTTTCTTTATTTAGCATTGCGCTGTTTGTTTTAAGCACCAGTATTCTTGGGAGGAAACCCATTCCGTGTTATACGGCGTGGTCCCTTGATTTACCAAACTTTAAAAATAAAGATTAATAACTGTTTTAGTTCTCACACCAGTCACATGACTGACCTGGAGTTTATTGTTTTAACCTAAACCCTGGGTGCCCATATTCTCCGCACGGGCAGCTAGTAGTTGGGTTTTGCAGATTTATTTTCACAGGATCCTGGTTTATAGCTGAAGTGATATTCGGAAAGCTCTGTATCCATGTATTTCTTTCAGTTATGCTTTGTATTATTATTTTTCCCTCTACTATGTAATTTATTGTAATCTCTGATATTCATCGAATGTATTTTGTTTATTCATACTCTTTATATTCTTGTATTCTGATGGAATTGTTGTAATAAAATGAAATGTTCTTCTATTTGCGTTCTATTTTGCCGTGTTCTCAAGGTAATCCGTGCTTTCCTTCACGGGGAAGTTACGGGTCCTCACAGTTGGTATCAGAGCTCTGGTTTACAGAGCTCGAGAACAAGACACATTATAACCAAACGAAAGAATTCATCAGAGATTGGATCAGTAATATCCAATGAGAATGACTCGTTAGAGATGGGATCAGTAACATCCTAGAACGAGTCGAAATGGAGTTATTTTTTAAAGAAAAATGAAAACAAACTTTGTTTTGAAAATAAAATCCAATTGTACATATTTGATTATTTCGTTTGTATTGAATTTGGACAATCCAATATATAAGGATTTTGCATATACGCCTTGCAAACGTATGTTCGAAGTTTTAATATACTGGATAGATATAGAATCACACTCGAGTCGCCCGGACATGATCCTGATGATGAAGTATACCATCATCAGCATTTATTTTCGAGTTTCGGAAGTGAGATATCTATATATTTCCATAGACTGGTGTGAGAACCAAAATTAGATAGGATTTATTGTTGTGACTTGGCATCAAAAACATGATTTTTGACTATGTATTAAAGTTATAATTTCAAACGATAATCCACTAATTGATTGCTGATTGTGTTGTTTGATTATTGGTTTCATTTATTAAAATTTTGAACCATTTAGCCTAATGGAACCAAATTTAGAACTGTATTGAAAAATGATTACAATTTGCGTACATGTATATACATTGAACAGATCATAGCAAGAAGGCTAGAGAAGAGGAATAAAATTGTTTGCCCGACAAATAGGTACATATTTATTGTATTTCTTGGGGATTTGATGAATTTATGAGCCGATTGGCTTTTTCTTTTTCTTTAGGATTGGAGAGGGCCATGGGAGGCTATTTGAAATATCCTGAAGCTCCCGGTGCAGGGGAGGTTATGGCGAAATTTTTCGAAAATTTAGGGTGTTAGCCAAATTTTTGAAAAATTTGAAAAGTTCCTAGAAACTGAAAAGTTGGAGAACTTAAGCCGTAATGGAGATAATGGAAGTGGAGTTGATTATTAAACAACTTTCAGCTTCGTTCCTTTTCGAGGACGAAAAGATTTTAAGTGGAGGAGATTGTAACAATCCGGAAATTCTAAGCCAATTTAAAAATTTTATTTTGGCGATTTTAATGGACTTTGAATATTTAAAATGAATTGTTTTAAATAATAAGGACAGAAAATTTATTTTCGTCGAAGTTAAAATGAATAAATTTATTTTAATTATAATTCGAGCCTGAAATGGCGCGGTAGTTCGAAAATTCGATTTCGAATTTCAAATGAATATACAGAATTTGTTTTAAGTCGGAATTGGACGAAACAAGAAATATTCGAATCTGTTTAATCATATCTTTCTAACGGATGTAAGAAACTGAGATTTCACTTTAGAAGTTGAAAGATATGTCCAGTTTAAAATTCATAAAAGTCGTTGTGGAATTTATATATATTTTAATATATATAAATAAGGCCCTTAAAAATGGAAATTTTGCAAATGACCTCGGTTTTTGACGAAACCACTTTTGTTGGATCCGGGATGTCAAATTATTGCTAGGTTTCAAAATTCGTAATTTTCTGAATCAATATGTGAGTGTGGCAGAAGAAAACGTATTTTAACAGTTTTAGTCAATTTCAATCGACCAGAAAATGACCAATTTTCAAACAGTCTCAGAATTTGACGAAACTAGTTTTGTTAGGATCGTATCGTTAATACGAAGCTAGAAATAATTTTTTTGAAATTTTTAGAGTCCGTATATGGCCCCGGTAAATTGAAATGAGCGTTTAAATTGAATATATAAAGATTTATATATTAAATACAATAGAAACTGGTCAAAACGATGGAATTGGCCTACGAAACATATCGCATTGTGTTCGGAATGAGGGTAATTAGCTAGGGACGACAGTCGTTGGGTTCGATTCTGAGTTCGAAAGAAAACGTTACTTTATGAGAATTTAAAATAAAATTAAATAAATTAAATATATATTACCCTCTCTCTCCCCTCTCTTTTAGTCAACGAAAGGTCAAAACAAAAAAAGGAAGAAAACCAGCCGATCTCGATCTCCCCCATTCCCGTTCAGTCCTTCGCCGCCGCGATGCGAGCCCCACCTCCGCCGCGGTTGGCACTACCACCCACCCTCCGACTTCCCCCCTCTTTTACCCCTCCGTCTTCTTCCTTTCGCCCCTCTTCTCCCTTAAAGCCCTAGCCCAAAACGAGTCAGAATCCGCCGCGCCCCCCTGCATTCCGCCGCCACCAGACGAGCCTCACCACCCTCCTCCTCGATCTGCGCCTGTGAACCCCTCCCCCCCTCTCTGTTCAATGTAAGCCCTTATTTCCTTCATTTAGCTTTGTTTCATCATTTTCTTTTTAGTTGTTTGTTTCTATAACTAAGGTAATTGGTTTATGAAAAAAATAGGATTTTTATTTATGAACAAGGTTAGATTTTTATAACGAAGAAAAATTATATTTTTCATAATAGAAAGGAGTGATTTTTATTTAGGAAAATATACGATTTTCATACTAGGAAGATTAAAAATATGATTTTTATTCATGTAGAGTATTAAAAATATGATTTTTACAAGGTGAAGAATATAAAAATACGATTTTTATATATATAACGAAATAAAATTCTGATTTTTATTATACGTATAGTGATATAAAAATGTGATTTTTATCGATATAGCGTTGGAATAAGAATGTGATCTTTAATGTGAACAACGTGATAAAGATTATGTTGGAAGTACGGGGAAATCCAGATGTTCAGAAATTCAGAAATAAAACTAGAGGAGTGGATCCCTTGGTGAGAACTTCTCACTTTAAATTTTCTTTTCTAGTTAAAATATATACTAGGATGTAAACGGTGCTTTAGCACCCGACACCATCGCTCACAGACCATGGACGACTTGTTTGATTTTATTGTGATGTGGTTTTTGGTTTGGTTGATTAATTTGATTGAATTGGTTTGGTATGTGAAATGGGATTGATTAGATTGGTATGTGTATGGTGTGGGCCATTATTAGACTGGGGTAAGGCTAGGCCTTGTCCCGTTTCTAGCATCGTCCCGTTATGCCGTCGAAATTTTCTAAAATAAGTTAGAAAAATAAATAAAAAAGAATATCATTTTATTGAATAAATGAACTGAATGGAATATTCATAGGATGAATAAAATATTTAAGCGTTAAAAATATAACTTTTAACCTGTGTGAATAAAATAAAATATTCATTTACAAATCAGATGATTTGTTTATGTACACTGATTTGACTGATATGGATTGGGATGATAAATTTTACACATCGCCCAACTGCACGAATAAAAATCTGTGTTGTTGATGTGAAACCCCACATGGGTATTGGGATGATATTTGACGTACGCTAATTCCAATAATTAGTTATATGTAGATCGATAGGTTGACAGACAGTTGTGTGTGCACTTTGGATGATGGTTGATTATTTATCATTGCTGTGATATACATGTGTTGTTTGGAATCCATATAATTAACATTATATGGTAATTGATTGGGCCTCATTCCAATTGGAAAAATAAAGAATATTATAAAATAAATTCATGTGTTGAATAAAATAAATATTCATGTGTTGAATAAATTATATATTCATGTGTTGAAAAAAAGAAAATTCATGTGTTGAATAAAATAAATATTCATGTGTTGAATAAATTATATATTCATGTGTTGAATAAAAGAAAATTCATGTGTTGAATAAAATAAATATTCATGTGTTGAATAAATTATATATTCATGTGTTGAATAAAAGAAAACTCATGTGTTGAAGAAAATATTCATTTATTGAATTGAATAACGAAGTTATTGAAATATATAAAGCCGTGTTGATTAGATTTGCACCATTTTGACGCGAACGATATTTATATCGATTTTATTCGAATATCGAAAAAGGAAGTTGAGACGGCCCGCCCCGCACCAACCAACATTTACTCCAAAAGTGCGCTGCACACATGTTCAGTTAGCACGGAACGGTCATCAAAAGAAAAGAAAGAAGAGAATGAGCTAATCAAGGAACTTGTAGAATGTCTCACAGCGCATAGGATAAAATATAATAACAACATACTTGACATAAAACAGGTGAGACAGTGCATAAGCTGAAAATAAACTAACATAGCAGCGGAAAATCCAAGTACAGCTTATGATCCAAAGCCAACATTATTACAACTTTTCAAACTGTCTCAACAAAACAAAAGCTAGATAAAGGAGGTACACTACTAATGCCCAAGTAGCGACCACCAGCGACACAGGGAGAATATCTATATATCATACGTGGAAACCTCTTGCTCACCTCCGAATCAGCTACTCACGCATCACCAGCTAACCATAACCTGTCTCTAGTCTGCTCGTGTGAGCACCAAGAGTAATAAGAGGAGACATAAAACTCCGGGTCAGACATAAAGCCTGGTATGAGCGATAAGCAACAAAACAGAACAATAACAGGTATAATCCAATCATACTTGAACCTGGACCTGCAACCAAAGAGTTAGCACTACATACCGTACAATACTCTAAGGTGCCACTAACATACTGTGTAGGAGATACGGGGGTGGGGGTGTGCATGTCATAGTGGTGTCAAACAATCAAGCATACCAATCATCCTCACATCCCTCACTCAGTGCGTAAAACATACGATATCCACTACTTTGGTCACCTAATACTTTGGGCCATGATGGAATCCAATCCCGTGTAACTATCACTACAAGCCCACTATCCATCTCTCAGTGGTGAACCAAAGTTATGAATACCGACAACCCCTTTGCACACGTCCTGCAGCAAATCCCAACCATGAAGTGAACTCATTGGTTCCCAACTGGATTCTGAGCTCTAACTTCCATTTGGTCTACCTTTGCATCTCGGGTTATTGGTTATCACCGGATCGGTCTTCTCCTTCTTCCTTGGTTCGGTTCGGATTGCTTCATCACCTCGGATCGGATTAAGTTCCTCAAGTCCCTCCATGATGCACCGGATCGGGTCGGGTCGTGCTCCATGCTCCAACTCGTAGTGGTTCGGATCGTAGCCAAGCTCCGGATCGGTTCGGATACAACCCAGGTCGTACTTAACATCTCGGTTCGTGACAAGTTCCTTTGGGTCGGATCGGAGGATGCCATCGGGTTCGGGTCGGAGAAGAATACTCCACAGGCGGTTCGGTTCGCGAGTTGCACCTCCTTGGCCACCTGTTCACGAGCTTCCAGGCGGATCGGTCGGTCTCCATCACCACAAGCGGATCGGGTCGGATCGTGGAGAGTGGTTCGGTTCGGATAAAGGGGATCCAATCCGGTCCCTGTCTGCAGTTCCTGCACTTTGTCCAACGAGTTGTTTAAGCCATTCGACGGCGTTTTCGACCATTCTAATTGTTCTAAACAATCACAAAGCATACCATACAGTCATAGCAACATGTATAAACATCCACAAACAGCAAAACATCAATATGGTAGGTCAAAACGGATCAAACATACACAAAAACCCATAATTTTCCCCTTAATCATGTTTTAGAACAACTAACAGTATGATTAGAAAAACTTAACCAAATTACCCAAATTTTCTAACAGAGGTCTAAAACAATATTTCAGAATTTTCGAATATTTTTCCAGATTTTAATCATGCATAAATTCGCTAATTTCCGCTAATAACCCATTAATCCCCCAAATTCCGGGATTTGCAAAATTAGTCGAAATTAAGCCAAATTCATATCAGAGGCATTAAATGATGTTTTAGAATTTTAGGAATTTTTCTAGATTTTTCTGAGCCATAATTTCGCTAATCTTCGCTAATTACCATAATTAGTCGTAATTAGTGAAAAACAATGCAAATCACTCACCTTAGCCACAAACAAACTTTAGATCTGAAATAATCTCTGATTTGGATTCAATCCCTATGTGTTCCAGCAGCTCTCTCTCTCTGATTTGGTGCTACCCTCCCTTGATTTGATGTAGTTTTGCTTAATCTTCGATTAGAAAGTGATTAGAGACGATTTGGGATGAAATTAGAAGGTGGAGGCCATGGCTAGGGTGAAAGACATGTTTGTAGCGGCTGGAAAATGAGGATAAGATCGTTCTCTAACTGATTTCAGCCTCCTCATAACCCTAATCCCGAAATCCCACGTTGGGCCTAGCTGTTAATCACCCGGTTAAGCCCAATTAAGCTGTTTTTCACTATCTGAAACTTGTTTCAGCCATGTCTCACAAACGTTGAGTTCGTTTGGCTAATGTGACTACTCTACGGAATTGTAAACCATCATCTGAAGCCAATGAAAGTGGTTTCAGGTCAAAATTCCTTTCCAGTAAAAAGTTATGTCCAAAATAGTACCAACTAGGGGTAAAATGGTCATTTAAAAATCGGGAAAAATCATGAGCATGGGATATGACCCCAATAATCGTCTCCCAAAGTTACATGTAACAACCCGAATTTTAATAACGCGTTAAGACAAGAATCAAGGAAGAATTTAATTATAAAATCTGAATCAGGAGAAACGGGTTGCGCCATTACATTCGTCTCGGAAAAATATGCGAAATAGAGTTCGAGTTTTCGAAAATCAGAGTCCGTATGACCCAGTTATGGCCCGTCAAAGTTTTCAGAGAATTTCAAGTTCAAAAACAGTTCAAATTTGAATTCAGAATTCAAATTCAGCCAAGCAGAACAGGCCGGAAAAATTCCCGCCACCCCCAAGTCGATTGGGGAGTCGACTTGGGAGTCGACACACCCTAGGTGGTGTCAACTGCCCAGTCGACACCCCTGTCGACTTGGGTGGTCGGCCAATTTGGGCCAGGGTGCACCTGACTTGTTCCTCAAGACATGTTTTAAGGCCTGTGACGGATTTTGAGGGCTCAGATATATCCTAGGGTTTATCCTATGGCCTAAACTACTCCTAATCTCTATAAAAACACCCTAGGACCTAACCTAAATCACTAAAAATCATTCTAGCAACCAAGTGCTGCCAAAATCTATCTTGATCATGGCCTCCATCTCCAACTCCAAGAGCTTATGCATTCAAATCGGATCCGAATCAAAGGTGCTAGCTTGCTACATCAAATCAAGGGAGTGGATCAACGTTGTTATGCAAGTTTCATGATGATTCTTCAACAAAGGAGCCACCTTTCTTCGTCAAGACGATGCATGATCCTTCCGTAAGCCTCGCTATGTAAGTTCTAGCTACTTGTAGATTCTAACGGTGGTTCTAATGTGACATGGAATAAAATGTGATGAAACATAAGTATGCTAGCCTATGTGAACCTAATTTTTCCCCTTTTCTATGATCTATGACCTTGGGCTAAGTTTTAGCGACTTAATCATGCCACTCATGTTATGTTTAACTTAGTATATCATGCAAGTTTGAATCTTTATCTATGGAATGTTAGCATGAACCTTTGGGAACCATTTGACTTGTGAAACATTGGCAAAAACTTGACTTTGGGGGCTTATGCATGTAAATGAGCCCAAACCCATTATGATACTATGCATGTTTGTGGCCAAAACCCCTTATGATACTATGCATGTTTGTGGCCAAATTCCCTTATGATACTATGCATGTTTGTGGCTAATCCCGTTGTGACCTTATGCATGTTTGAGGCCAAAAACCCCTTATGATGCTATGCATATTTTGAGGCCAAACCCCTTATGATACCATGCATGTTTGTGGCCAATCCCTTTTTGACATCGTGCATGTTTTGAGGCCAATATGTAGCATAGTATCCTTACTATGTTGACTCGCTTTTACTTGGGTTGGAAACACGATTTGGGGTAGGTTAGACGTGCGTGATTATGACATGATAACTTGACATGGGATTTCATGAAAATATGGTACTCATGATACACCTAAATGTGGACATGACATGTGGGGTAAACATGGGACTTAAAACTAGACACGTATGGGTTGTAAGTGTAATATGACACTAGACCAAACATGAAAGTGGCCAACTCGAGGTTGGGTTGTGTTTGTAGCATAAATCTACCCGGATCCGCCCGGCTTAACTAGTGGCTACAAACAATAGGACCCAATGTGAGTAGTTGGTCATATATCACTTAAAACCCGAGGTTAGACTAGGTTGTGGTGTAAAACTACCCGGACCCGCCCGGCTTAACTAGTAACCAAAACAAAGTCTAATGTGAGAGGTTGGGGTGCATTAATCTAATTAATGCCACATGAAAAGGTTAAGTAATTTACACTTAACTAATCCGACTTGGTATTTAGATGGGGTTAAGTAACCTACACTTAACTAATCTAAACACGGTAATTAGATGGGGTTAAGTAACCTACACTTAACTAATCTAAACACGGTAATTCAATGGGGTTAAGTTAAACACTTAACCAATCTAAACTTGGAAATTCAACGAGGTTAAGTAACCAATACTTAACCAACTTAACATGATAATTTAATGGGGTTACGTAACTTATAATTAATCAATTATACATGATGATTTGATGAGGTTAAGCAACCATACTTAACCAATCTAATATAAGAACTTGATAGGGTTAAGTCATGAGCTTCTTGGTATACTTAACCAACTTGTAGGGCTAGGTCTTGGACTTGAATATTTAGCCAAATCTTGACATGATTCGTAGGCGGGTTAATTCATGAACCCGAATAACAACACTTAACCCAATAGACAAAACCGTAGTTAGAGGAACTAGGTAGAAAATTGAAGTTAATCAAGGGTAACGGGGAAAAGAAGCTAAGTGGTAAACCTTAGTTAAGAATAACTAAGTAATAATTCTTAGCCAAGGACATGGGACTAGTTCATAAATAGATGAGTAACCTGATACGGTAGGTCATCGCTTAGTATACGAGGAGGAGAAA
This sequence comes from Allium sativum, assembly GCA_030737875.1. NCBI lineage: Eukaryota > Viridiplantae > Streptophyta > Magnoliopsida > Asparagales > Amaryllidaceae > Allium > Allium sativum. Next base: position 397,901,848 of record CM060910.1, read on the forward strand.
CTTATCTGACTTGGATAAAAAGCTCCAGCGAACTGGGTGACGAAGCGGTAGCTTCGTGGGACGTGAGGGTACTCTTGGTATCCCTCTGTGAGGTGGCAGATGGTCCATGAAACCTGGCCTCACAGAGGTTAAGGTCTGCGGTAGAAGAGCCAAGGGTATGCTTTGGTTGTTGTGCGAGCAACCTAAAGACGGGGATGGATTAGCGTGGAGTGGACGATACTTGATTTTTGCCCTGGATAACGCGTCGTCGACTACCTACCATCTTTAGTTAATTGTGTACGAACGGAAAGGCAGAGAACTCCCAACAGACCATGTTCTTGCTATCGAGTCATGGGTGAGGTTGGCCAATAGGAAAGTGGGGCATAGTGGGGTCGGAGTATAGTTCTCGTGCATGATTTTTCTTGGATTGCCTTTCAGTGGTTGAGGGAGGGGTCACGTGGGACCATAGCCACGAATACAAAAACAGACCTTGATATCTGCATTCGGCAGACGACTTAAAGCTCCCGACCGAGTTCCGTATTTCTTGATTTGCCCTGGCACGGAACTCGGATGGCACATTGAGATACATGTGCGTCTAGACATGGAAAACGATTCACGATACATACGTGGGATAAAGGGCGCGGTTGACGGGTGGCATAATCCCTAGTGGCCCTAGGTGGCTTGAACCCAAACCGAGACACGGAAACGATCATTAGGTAGCATAATCCCTAGTGGTCCTAGGTGGCATAAATCCTAAGTGAACACGCGATAGTTCTTGGTAAGAAAACGTAACCAGATCAAGGGTAACAGTCCAAAACAACTTCAAGGATAAAATGGTACTACGTTGATGTGGTATATATTTACATGAGAAAGCCCGTACGGCCTACGGCAAAGGACTGAACTTATACATGGAAAGAAACATACGAGTTGGGAAAACCTACATATGCTATATATTAGGTTGACATGGACCATTACATGACGTTGGGCAAGGGACATTCATAGTTAACACATGACGCGGGTTAGGATACTAGTACGAGAGGTGCAGAGTAAATATACATGATAAATACCGTGGGATGTTATACATGATAGATACCTTGGGATAGTATACTTGATAGAAACCTGACTATGTGATACCTTGATTTATCTTGACACCGTAGTTTATCATGATACCTTAGTTTATCTTGCTACGGTAGTTCATCCAGTTATCTTGGTTTAGCTTATCTATCTTGCCATCATCCTTATTTTTAATCTCAGTTTATGCATGTCATGTTACTTTTACCTGTTTTTATACTGGAAGTGGATATGACTTACCAGTCTTTATGACTGACCCCGTTTTGTTTCGCCTCTTTGTCTTCCGTTTCCCCCCAGGTTTTCAGGGAGGAAATGATGTTGTTTAGTTCGGACCTCTTATGCTTGAAGGTCATCATGTATAGCTTGGTCTTCTCTTGGCTATGGCTGCTTCACCGCTTTATTTTGGGGAATAATTTATGAAAAGGTTTTATGCTTCTTTACTATTGCAAGATAGGTTTTGATGTATTCTAATGTAAAAGGCTTTAGACCTTATTTTATAAGGTAATGAAATTTGTTTTACTTCCGCTGTTTTATATATGTTCTGTCTTGTAATATTTCTGTGCATGTTTACCTCGATAATGCTTCACCAAACCTAGTGCATTCCCTTTGTGAGTGACCCTAGCGGAGGTGGGGTGTTACATTTGGTATCAGAGCAGAAGGTTACCAGACTGGGCAAGAGTTTTTAAAACCTTCTGAAAAATATTTGAAAAACCGTTTACAAAGAAGCATTTTTTTTCAAGATTTTTTTTTTAAAAAAAGGCTATTCCCCAAAAGCCATTAGCACTATCCTTTGTTTCCTTGATTGAACCTCTTTTCCATTCTTTCCTCCATCTGTAGTCACAGTAGTTTTAACTGCGACTAATCCTTCTCTAGCTACGTAAGTGTTTTCCCGTGCGATGGAGGAAGTTCTCGAGAGACCTGTTACCGAAGTTATGAGAAGGGATAATAAGAGCAAGGATAAAGGACACGAGCTTAAGAATAAGCAACTTGTTGGTATGGCTTGATTCAGGCAATTGTATGCTCTCATTTCTAGCGTACCTAAGAGGAATGGTACCGTTTCTGTTAAAGGCTTAGCCTTTCTTTTCTATCGTCCCGTCTAGACTTTGTTTTGATCATCGCATCATTTAAGTCTGCCTCGATAGTTAAGTCTCTTCACCTTAGTACTAGCATGGTAGAAGATCCCACTTTAGTCCCAAAAATCTGGTTGGAGAGTCGGTCCATTTATTCATGACTTGTTTGGATTTGAGAACGTCTATGCCAAGTGTTGAGATTAGAAGCAATGCTTCTATTGTTGAGCTATGGATGGATTCTAGGGATGAAGTGGTTATCCAGTAAGGGATGCCATTCTCGGTTTTGAAAGGAGGGTAGTTAAACTCTTAACTTGCCTTGGTAATACCCTCGAAGTCTTATATAACCTTTTGGGTTTTGTCATGGTTAGTTACCTAGAATCTCTTGATGCATTTATCGGAAATCTCTGATCCAATCGAGTAACGTTCGCCAATAAGACGGATGGTTCATCCCGCTTAAGCATGAGTTATAGGAATCACCCTAGTAAGTGCACGTGATAACATGGATGGGCATTGGTAAACGAGATCCAGAATTCACTAGTGAATTTGGGAGAGCTTGCATGAGTACACAGATACGTTTGAGCCGAGCATACTAGGGAAAGAATAAGTGAAAGTGAAACGAGAGGCGACAGTGAAATGAGTTCCGACTCATACCTTGGAAATAGGAATCAAGGAGCTACGAAATCATGAAGTCAAAGGCGGTCAAGGCACAATGGAATTAAGCTTATGGAAATGCGGCTTAGACGCGCACATCATGTCTCTTTTTAAGAGTATATCGTTGATCCTTGGTTCTCCTGTAGAGCTTGCTTGCATGCTATCGCTTGGTGGATATCCTCTCGGTCCTGTTTCTGTTGGAAACCCCGTAAGGAGTTTGTCTTGTTTATCTTCTCGATCCTATCTTGGGAACCTTAGGTAGGACTCTATGATGTAAACATGTATTTGAAACATGTTATGATTGATATGGTTGCAAATGGTTGCAAGTGGTTGCTCGTGGATGCGCGAATACACATTAGATACTAGATCGACGCACTCACATTTCATATTGCTTATGCACGAGTATTTATACTTGTTTATGGATGAAATTTAATGTGTTACCATGTGGATGTTGCATGTGGATGAATGGTTGTGCACACATATAGTGTTTATATGACTAGGACTATTTGCATACATGCTGGACTCATGGCACTAAACATATTTTGCATTAGAAAGATCATTCATGCCTGATCATTAGCATTAGCTAAGGAACATATACACACACTTTCTGCATGTCTTCATAAAGCATTAGGAATCTTTTAAGGACCATGGTTGCCTGTGGACGATGTTTTGAGTAGATGGATGATGGATGGTAGGATACGTTCTTCCTAACTTGGAGATTTCGGGGACGAAATCCTTAAAGGAGGGGAGAATGTAACAACCCGAATTTTAATAACGCGTTAAGACAAGAATCAAAGCAGAATTTAATAATAAAATCTGAATCAGGAGAAACGGGTTGCGCCATTGCGTTCGTCTCAGAAAAATACGCGAAATAGAGTCCGAGTTTTTGAAAATCGAAGTCCGTATGACCCAGTTATGGCCCGTCAAAGTTTTCAGAGAATTTCAAGTTCAAAAACAGTTCAAATTTGAATTCAGAATTCAAATTCGGCCAAGCAGAACAGGCGGGAAAAATTCCCGCCACCCCCAAGTCGACTGGGAAGTCGACACACCCCAGGTGGTGTCGACTGCCCAGTCGACACCCCTGTCGACTTGGGTGGTCGGCCAATTTGGGCCTGGGTGCACCTGACTTGTTCCTCAAGACATGTTTTAAGGCCTGTGACGGATTTTGAGGGCTCAGATCTATCCTAGGGTTTATCCTATGGCCTAAACTACTCCTAATCTCTATAAAAACACCCTAGGACCTAACCTAAATCACTAAAAATCATTCTAGCAACCAAGTGCTGCCAAAATCTATCTTGATCATGGCCTCCATCTCCAACTCCAAGAGCTTATGAATTCAAATCGGATCCGAATCAAAGGTGCTAGCTTGCTACATCAAATCAAGGGAGTGGATCAACGTTGCTATGCAAGTTTCATGATGATTCTTCAACAAAGGAGCCACCTTTTTTCGTCAAGACGATGCATGATCCTTCCCTAAGCCTCGCTATGTAAGTTCTAGCTACTTGTAGATTATAACGGTGGTTCTAATGTGACATGGAATAAAATGCGATGAAACATAAGTATGCTAGCCTATGTGAACCTAATTTTGCCCCTTTTCTATGATCTATGACCTTGGGCTAAGTTTTAGCGACTTAATCATGCCACTCATGTTATGTTTAACTTAGTATATCATGCAAGTTTGAATCTTTATCTATGGAATGTTAGCATGAACCTTTGGGAACCATTTGAGTTGTGAAACATTGGCAAAAACTTGACTTTGGGGGCTTATGCATGTAAATGAGCCCAAACCCCTTATGATACTATGCATGTTTGTGGCCAAAACCCCTTATGATACTATGCATGTTTGTGGCCAAATTCCCTTATGATACTATGCATGTTTGTGGCTAATCCCGTTGTGACCTTATGCATGTTTGAGGCCAAAAACCCCTTATGATGCTATGCATATTTTGAGGCCAAACCCCTTATGATACCATGCATGTTTGTGGCCAATCCCTTTTTGACATCGTGCATGTTTTGAGGCCAATATGTAGCATAGTATCCTTACTATGTTGACTCGCTTTTACTTGGGTTGGAAACACGATTTGGGGTAGGTTAGACGTGCGTGATTATGACATGATAACTTGACATGGGATTTCATGAAAATATGGTACTCATGATACACCTAAATGTGGACATGACATGTGGGGGTAAACATGGGACTTAAAACTAGACACGTATGGGTTGTAAGTGTAATATGACACTAGACCAAACATGAAAGTGGCCAACTCGAGGTTGGGTTGTGTTTGTAGCATAAATCTACCCGGACCCGCCCGGCTTAACTAGTGGCTACAAACAATAGGACCCAATGTGAGTAGTTGGTCATATAGCACTTAAAACCCGAGGTTAGACTAGGTTGTGGTGTAAAACTACCCGGACCCGCCCGACTTAACTAGTAACCACAACAAAGTCTAATGTGAGAGGTTGGGGTGCATTAATCTAATTAATGCCACATGAAAAGGTTAAGTAATTTACACTTAACTAATCCGACTTGGTAATTAGATGGGGTTAAGTAACCTACACTTAACTAATCTAAACACGGTAATTAGATGGGGTTAAGTAACCTACACTTAACTAATCTAAACACGGTAATTCGATGGGGTTAAGTTAAACACTTAACCAATCTAAACTTGGAAATTCAATGAGGTTAAGTAACCAATACTTAACCAACTTAACATGATAATTTAATGGGGTTAAGTAACTTATACTTAATCAATTATACATGATGATTTGATGAGGTTAAGCAACCATACTTAACCAATCAAATATGAGAACTTGATAGGGTTAAGTCATGAGCTTCTTGGTATACTTAACCAACTTGTAGGGCTAGGTCTTGGACTTGAATATTTAGCCAAATCTTGACATGATTCGTAGGCGGGTTAAGTCATGAACCTGAATAACAACACTTAACCCAATAGACAAAACCGTAGTTAGAGGAACTAGGTAGAAAATCGTAGTTAATCAAGGGTAACGGGGAAAAGAAGCTAAGTGGTAAACCTTAGTTAAGAATAACTAAGTAATAATTCTTAGCCAAGGACATGGGACTAGTTCATAAATAGATGAGTAACCTGATACGGTAGGTCATCGCTTAGTATACGAGGAGGAGCAACTTATCTAACTTGGATAAAAAGCTCCAGCGAACTGGGTGGCGAAGCGGTAGCTTCGGGGGACGTGAGGGTACTCTTGGTATCCCTCTGTGAGGTGGCAGATGGTCCATGAAACCTGGCCTCACAGAGGTTAAGGTCTGCGGTAGAAGAGCCAAGGGTATGCCTTGGTTGTTGTGCGAGCAACCTAAAGACGGGGATGGATTAGCGTGGAGTCGACGATACTTGATTTTTGCCCTGGATAACGCGTCGTCGACTACCTACCATCTTTAGTTAATTGTGTACGAACGGAAAGGCAGAGAACTCCCAACAGACCATGTTCTTGCTATCGAGTCATGGGTGAGGTTGGCCAATAGGAAAGTGGGGCATAGTGGGGCCGGAGTATAGTTCTCGTGCATGATTTTTCTTGGATTGCCTTTCAGTGGTTGAGGGAGGGGTCACGTGGGACCATAGCCACGAATACAAAAACAGACCTTGATATCTGCATTCGGCAGACGACTTAAAGCTCCCGACCGAGTTCCGTATTTCTCGATTTGCTCTGGCACGGAACTCGGATGGCACATTGAGATACATGTGCGTCTAGACATGGAAAACGATTCACGATACATACGTGGGATAAAGGGCGCGGTTGACGGGTGGCATAATCCCTAGTGGCCCTAGGTGGCTTGAACCCAAACCGAGACACGGAAACGATCATTAGGTAGCATAATCCCTAGTGGTCCTAGGTGGCATAAATCCTAAGTGAACACGCGATAGTTCTTGGTAAGAAAACGTAACCAGATCAAGGGTAACAGTCCAAAACAACTTCAAGGATAAAATGGTACTACGTTGATGTGGTATAGATTTACATGAGAAAGCCCGTACGGCCTACGGAAAAGGACTGAACTTATACATGGAAAGAAACATACGAGTTGGGAAAACCTACATATGCTATATATTAGGTTGACATGGACCATTACGTGACATTGGGCAAGGGACATTCATAGTTAACACATGACGCGGGTTAGGATACTAGTACAAGAGGTGCAGAGTAAATATACATGATAAATACCGTGGGATGTTATACATGATAGATACCTTGGGATAGTATACTTGATAGAAACCTGACAATGTGATACCTTGATTTATCTTGACACCGTAGTTTATCATGATACCTTAGTTTATCTTGCTACGGTAGTTCATCCAGTTATCTTGGTTTAGCTTATCTATCTTGCCGTCATCCTTATGTTTACTCTCAGTTTATGCATGTCATGTAACTTTTACCTGTTTTTATACTGGAAGTAGGTAGGACTTACCAGTCTTTATGACTGACCCCATTTTGTTTCGCCTCTTTGTCTTCCGTTCCCCCCCCCCAGGTTTTCAGGGAGGAAATGATGTTGTTTAGTTCGGACCTCTTATGCTTGAAGGTCATCATGTATAGCTTGGTCTTCTCTTGGATATGGCTGCTTCACCGCTTTATTTTGGGGAATAATTTATGAAAAGGTTTTATGCTTCTTTACTATTGCAAGACAGGTTTTGATGTATTCTGATGTAAAAGGCTTTAGACCTTATTTTATAAGGTAATGAAATTTGTTTTACTTCCGCTGTTTTATATATGTTCTGTCTTGTAATATTTCTATGCATGTTTACCTCGATAATGCTTTACCAAACCTAGTGCATTCCCTTTGTGAGTGACCCTAGTGGAGGTGGGGTGTTACATTACATGACCATACGACTTCGTATGTGAGAGAAATAAATATTCTACGATCCTATGATGCGTAGAATGCGGGTTGTTACATTCTCCCCCCCTTAAGAAATTTCGCCCCCGAAATTCCCTAAACAAAACACACAAAGGGTCCCGCATGCCTATCAACCATAAAACAACAATCAACATGCAAAACAAGTATATCCTAGCATGCGGTTTACTAACAAGGGAAGATACTATCACTACCAAAACCTTACCAGGCAAAGAGTTCCGGATACTTCTTCCTTATATCATTCTCTGTTTCCCAAATACAGTCTTTTTCATTCTCACCCCACTGGACTTTGACTAGTTTCACCGCCTTCCTTCGAAGCTGCTTCGTATCGTTCCCAACAATATGCATAGGCTTGCGGTTCTCAACCGCCTCGGGTTCAACCTCGCTATCGTCCAACTGATCTGGTGAAATATCCACATTAGGGTCTTGCACAAACTTCCTTAACTGGGAAACATGAAATACGTTGTGAACTCCCGCCATCTTGTCAGGTAGCTCTACTTCATACGCCAAATTCCCAACTTGCTCGAGGACTGGGAATGGACCAACAAATCTTGGTGCTAACTTACCTCTCCAACCAACCCGAATCACATTCTCAATGGAGAGATCTTAACGAACACCAAGTTGTTAACGAAGAATTCCAAATCTCTTCGTCTCATATCGAGATAAGTCTTCTGCATATCTTGGGTAACCTTCATTCTCTAATATGCAATTCACTCAAATACCATCATGACCTGACCTAGTCCTTGGTAAACTATTAATATAATCCATTTGAGACTTGTTCTCAACGGTTGTGACAAACCACTAAGCTTCCATTGCTCAGCTTTAACTAACTGGCAATTCATGCATTTGGACATAAACTTCCTAACGTCTTTCTTTATCCTTTCCCAGTAGTAGATCTGCTCAATGTCTCAATACATCTTGTTACCACTGGGATGTATAGTCAATTTCGGGTGATGATATGCTCTAAGCACTTCACCTCTCAGTCCATCTACGTTGGGTACAACTAGTCCCTTATTCTTTCGAAGCCACCCTTCTCGATCAAATCCTTACCTGATCATTCTCTTTCCATCGATACCCATCTCTACCCTAGAGATGGTTTCCAATAGATTAGGATCGTCCTTCTAACTGGAACTAATCCACTCAATCAAAATCGATCTAATCGTCAAGCTTACTAGTGTTTCTGAATCCAATTCACTCTTGGGCCCGAAATCATATCCTGTGATATACTTTAGTTGCTTCCATCCTAGAAACGAAACCCCTAAACTGGCATGTCTCCTACTCAACCCAACTATTACCGCACCCAAATCCTTTACTATGATCACTCTGCCCCATGGAGTCATGGCGACTCCACTGCACTGATCCATAGCCACTAGTCCTTTGCTATGTCCACTCTGCCCCATGAATTCATAACAACTCCACTGCACTAGTTCATAGCCTTACTATTCCTTTACTATGTCCACTTTGCCCCTCGAGTCATGACGCCTCTACTGCACTGGCTCATAGTCCTACTACAATCACTTTGTTCCCCATCGCTGGAACCCTACAGGTGATAGTCTACTCAAGGGAAGAAAAATAGGAACAACATAGCAACCATAACATCCATCAAAAAAGTCCTACCTATCACCTGCTAAATTCATAAACACGACACCTACATGATTGGTCTAACCAATCCCAATATGTCGATTCTAGTATGTCTGGTCCAACCAACATCAATAACTAATGGAAGCCCAGCCTCCATGCATACACTGATGCCTACTTGACTGGTCCAACCAATCCCAGGCCAATGGAAGCCCTTCCTCCCTGCGGACTACCGTACGTCCAACGTACATTTATCCTCCAAGGATAACTAGATCACATCCAACGGATCCAGGGTAACGGGCGCCCCCAGATACCCCTGCTTTTAGTCCGCCTAAAATACTTGAGTCCAACCCAAGTCTATCCATTGTTTTGCTGCCCTCTCGAGTCCAACCCAAGCCGAATCCAATTCCTTGCAACCTTCTCGAGTCCAACTCGAGTCAATCTATAACTCAGACCCAGTCTTGAGTATCCATTAGTGACAAACTTTATTCCAACGTGAGTCGTCTCCCTATTCGTTGCATCCCCAAGATCAACGAACACCCATTTTCTTTTACGAGTTCAAGTCCAACTTGAATCCCCCTAATCTTCGTTGTATCTTCCATGATCAACGAACACATCCTATTCCTTTCAAGTTCTACTATCCAATAGAGAACATCAACATAGGGTCCTACACAATCCATTACTTTGCATCTTTCCCGAGTCCCACTCGAGCAATCTCATAACCCTATCGAGTCTAACTCTGGGCAGTCTATACCATTGAACAGTCTCATCATGTTCTGTCTGCCCATCACTCCTCGAGTAAACCAAGATATCATCCAATGAAAAATCACAACAACTATTTACCCCTCACACAAACGATCCTAGTCGAATCGACATTCCCCAAGCACAAGCCCCAAAGGCCTAAACCAATATCAGGCAAGCACCCAAGGAACATCTCCTCCGAGTTCGGACAATCCACGTGAGGTGATACTAGAAAAACAATCTAGCACTGGAGCATTCATTTGCCTCCCAAAGACAACTAGAACTTATTACAACGACAACCTCTTAGCTTCTTAACTCCAGTTTCTATCGCCATCACTAGGTAGGTACCTAATACCACCCTATTCCTTTGGAGTAGATCGACTCCCCAAAATAATGCTAAACCCAGTAAAGCCTAAAAAAAGCAAACACAAACAAACATACATCCATGACTCGATAAGACCACGTTACGACAAATCAGGCTAAGGTTAGTCGAACCACCAATCTGGTTCGTCACAACTAGAGGTCTATCGACTATCTCGGGTTTGTCAAACAATACCCGAACATAAACATCTTAAATAGAAAGCATACCTTTTATAACGACACCCTTTCCCTTCTGCGCCGCACTTGGAGCATTCGATGAAGAAGGAACAACGTTGATAGCATATGCTTTCACAATCTGCTTCTCCCTAGGAGGTTGTGGGCAATCATCCTTGTGATGTCCCGGCTGGCCGTAGTTAAAGCACTTCCTCTCCCCAGGCTTTTCTCGACAATCTCTGGCATAGTCGCCCTTCTTGCCACAACTAAAGCATTCGCCATCTTTCTTATTTTTCTTATTCTGACCATCCTTGGTCGGGTTCTGCTTCCTCTTGTTCTGGGAATTCTTCTTGCCTTCACCGCCTTCTTGCGGCTTTGGCTCCTCTGCAGATGTCGTAGCAACCTTCGACTTAGGGAAAAGGCTCTCTGACCTTAATGCCTTTCCTACAATAGACTCGAACGTCTCATCGATATGGTTTATAAGTCTTTCCCCCAAGTACCCATCCAAGCCGGTTATGAACTTATCGTTCTTCTTTTCGACTGTATCGATAAGGGACAATCCATATTTCGATAAAGTGTCGAATTCAGCGATATACTCCGAGACTGCTCCACCGTTCTGCTTAAGCTCCAAGAATTTCTGGAACAGTTCTGATTTATGAGCAGCTGGAATAAACTTATCACAAAAGCGAGTCTTAAACTGATTCCAAGTAACTTGATCTTCTGGAGTAGCTGTTCTAATGGCATTCCACCAATTCATCGCTCGCCCTTGTAGTTGACGGGACGCTAGCCTTCTCTTCATCGCATCCTCGATACCCAAGTCGTCGAAGATACGATCACAGCTATCCAACCAATCCTGAACATCTGTGGCCGACTCCGTTCCGTGGAACGGCTTCCCACCAAGGTTAGTGTAATCCTTGCACAACTTGGCGAAATCGACCCTAGGCGCCTGCACTACTGGACCACCACCATTTCCGGGATTGGGAACTGCCCCTTGCACCTCCCTAAGCGTGTCTCTCATGAGCTCAGTAAACATCGCCCTCATGTCAGCAGCATTCCCATTATTGGCTCCCCTACCAGCACCTCTAGCATGTCGGCTCATCGTCAATCTGTAAAAGGGGAAACGATTAACGACCCCAAAGTGGTGATAGCGCAGTACGACTTCATTCTTATACTACTAATAGTATATATATAGCTTTTGAAAACCAAAGTAATCACAAATACGCGCTCTCGTATACGTACTATCTCTCCCTAGTGTCTTTCCCTAGGTTAACTAAGCAACCTAAAGCTCTGATACCAAGTGTGATGGCCCGCCCCGCACCAACCAACATTTACTCCAAAAGTGCGCTGTACACATGTCCAGTTAGCACGGAACGGTCATCAAAAGAAAAGAAAGAAGAGAATGAGCTAATCAAGGAACCTGTAGAATGCCTCACAGCGCATAGGATAAAATATAATAACAACATACTTGACATAAAACAGGTGAGACGGTGCATAAGCTGAAAATAAACTAACATAGCAGCGGAAAATCCAAGTACAGCTTATGATCCAAAGTCAACATTATTACAACTTTTCAAACTATCTCAACAAAACAAAAGCAAGATAAAGGAGGTACACTACTAATGCCCAAGTAGCGACCACCAGCGACACAGGGAGAATATCTATATATCATAAGTGGAAGCCTCCTGCTCGCCTCCGAATCAGCTACTCGCACATCACCAGCTAACCATAACCTGTCTCTAGTCTGCTCGTGTGAGCACCCAGAGTAATAAGAGGAGACATAAAACTCTGGGTCAGACATAAAGCCTGGTATGAGCGATAAGCAACAAAACAGAACAATAACAGGTATAATCCAATCATACCTGAACCTGGACCTGCAACCAAAGAGTTAGCACTACATACCGTACAATACTCTAAGGTGCCACTAACATACTGTGTAGGAGATACGGGGGTGGGGGTGTGCATGTCATAGTGGTGTCAAACAATCAAGCATACCAACCATCCTCACATCGTTCACTCAGTGCGTAAAGCATACGATATCCACTACTTTGGTCACCTAATACTTTGGGCCATGACGGAATCCAATCCCGTGTAACTATCACTACAACCCCACTATCCATCTCTCAGTGGTGAACAAAAGTTATGAATACCGACAACCACTTTGCACACGTCCCGCAGCAAATCCCAACCATGAAGTGAACTCATTGGTTCCCAACTGGATCCTGAGCTCTAACTTCCATTTGGTCTACCTTTGCATCTCGGGTTATTGGTTATCACCGGATCGGTATTCTCCTTCTTCCTTGGTTCGGTTCGGATTGCTTCATCACCTCGGATCGGATTAAATTCCTCAAGTCCCTCCATGATGCACCGGATCGGGTCGGGTCGTGCTCCATGCTCCAACTCGTGGTGGTTCGGATCGTAGCCAAGCTCCGGATCGGTTCGGATACAACCCAGGTCGTACTTAACATCTCGGTTCATGACAAGTTCCTTCGGGTCGGATAGGAGGATGCCATCGGGTTCGGGTCGGAGAAGAATACTCCACAGGCGGTTCAGTTCGCGAGTTGCACCTCCTTGGCTACCTGTTCACGAGCTTCCAGGCGGATCGGTCGGTCTCCATCACCACAAGCGGATCGGGTCGGATCGTGGAGAGTGGTTCGGTTCGGATAAAGGGGATCCGATCCGGTCCCTGTCTGCAGTTCCTGCACTTTGTCCAACGAGTTGTTTACGCCATTCGACGGCGTTTTTGACCATTCTAATTGTTCTAAACAATCAAAAAGCATACCATACAGTCATAGCAACATGTATAAACATCCACAAACAGCAAAACATCAATATGGTAGGTCAAAACGGATCAAACATACACAAAAACCCATATTTTACCCTTAATCATGTTTTAGAACAACTAACAGTATGATTAGCAAAACTTAACCAAATTACCCAAATTTTCTAACAGAGGTCTAAAACAATATTTCCGAATTTCCGAATATTTTTCCAGATTTTAGTCATGCATAAATTCGCTAATTTCCGCTAATCACCCCTAATCCCCTAAATTTCGGAAATTGCAAAATTAGTCGAAATTAACCCAAATTCATATCAGAGGCATAAAATGATGTTTTAGAATTTTAGGAATTTTTCTAGAATTTTCTGAGCCATAATTTCGCTAATTACCATAATTAGTCGTAATTAGTGAAAAACAATGCAAATCACTCACCTTAGCCACAAACGAACTTTAGATCTGAAATAATCTCTGATTTGGATCTAATCCCTACGTGTTTCAGCAGCTCTCTCTCTGATTTGGTGCTACCCTCCCTTGATTTGATGTAGTTTTGCTTAATCTTCGATTAGAAAGTGATTAGAGACGATTTGGGATGAAATTAGAAGGTGGAGGCCATGGCTAGGGTGAAAGACATGTTTGTAGCGGCTGGAAAATGAGGATAAGATCGTTCTCTAACTGATTTCAGCCTCCTCATAACCCTAATCCCGAAATCCCCCATTGGGCATAGCTGTTAATCACCCGGTTAAGCCCAATTAAGCCATTTTTCACTATCTAAAACTTGTTTCAGCCATATCTCCCAAACGGTGAGTCCGTTTGGCTAATGTGACCACTCTACGGAATTGTAAACCATCATCCGAAGCCAATGAAAGTGGTTTCAGGTCAAAATTCCTTTCCATTCAAAAGTTATGTCCAAAACAGTACCAACTAGGGGTAAAATGGTCATTTAAAAAATCGGGAAATATTATGAACATGGGAAATGACCCCAATAATCGTCTCCCAAAGTTACATGACCATACGACTTCGTATGTGAGAGAAATATATATTCTACGATCCTATGATGCGTAGAATGCGGGTTGTTACAGAAGTGATTTCAAAATATAAGGTTTTGAAAATATTACCATGTATATATATTGATGATATGGAATATTCAATTTTGATTTGAAATTGAATATGAAGCTGAAATCGTTTTGAAAACGAAGTTAAAACGATTTATAAAATATGTTTTAAAAGGAAATCAACGAAATATATATAATATGTATTATATATATATATATGATGGTCTGAATAGAACGCGTAGCACTGCGGCAGTTCGCGAATTTCGACCATTGACTTCGAATTGACGTTACGGGAGATCCGACCGTCGGATTCTCCTGAAATCGGAAACGTTGGGTTCGTATCGAAAAGAGCTTTCTAACGAATATTAGAAATTTGAAATCTAACGGTTGGATTTGAAGATACGTCCAAATAAAATTTAGAAAAGGTCGCTGTAAGTGCAGTTCGACGACCTTTATTGGAAATCGACTATACGGGCCTTGATTTAATTATTAAAAATATCTATAATTTGTGTAAAATCATAATATATGAATTGGAAAGAACTGGGGTGAAAAATCCCGTATTTAAAAGGATAAAAATATATTTTTGTCGAAATGAACCAGTTTATAACTAGAATTAAAATCCAATTATTTTAAAATAAATAAAATAGGATTTGGAAGTGATTTAAAATATAACTAGACTTTCCAATATACGAATTGGAATGGATTTGAATCGAAATTATCTTCGAAATATTTCGATGTTGGATTTCGTGATTATACATATATGGTTAAGGGAATTTGAAAGATATATTTATATCGTTATTTCTAATACGATATTTGTTGGTTTCAGAATTTATATTGAATATAAACCGATATATTTTCTATTCAGAGCCTTGTATTTAATATCAAATGGGATTTTGGATTTGTCCTGAATGGTGTCTTAAATAACACTGTTCTTGAACCCAATTTAGAAAAGAATAAATCTTTTAATTAAGATTTAGTGAAATTGTCCAGTTAATTAATATTTAATTGGAATTAAATTGAAATTGATATTTGGGTTTATTGTGAACGGTGTTTTAAATAACACATGTTCTTTGACTCGATTAACAGTGGGATGTGATTTTGGGTTTATCGTGAACCGTGTTTTAAATGACATCGATTCTTTAACCCAGTTAAAGATTAAAACTAAGAGGAGTTTTATTGAATCTTTAATTAGATTGAAATGATCGAGAATGGAGTATCAACAGTTTGGCTCCAAGCGATAGTTAAATCTTTAACTAGATTTGAACGTGAAATGGTAATTAATTTTACCGATAACACCGTGGTGTTAGATATGGAGTATTACCAGTTTTGCTCCATGCGATAAATAGGTTGGGATTGGGAAATAAAATAAATAATTACTTCAGTGTGGTTCGCTAATCCCGACTAGTTTGGAAAACCTTAACATGGTTTGAAATGATATCCAAAGGAAGATTAAAGAATAAATTTAAAAGAATTTATCTTTGATAAAATTAATGGGAACCTTTCCCTAAGAATGTGAAATTTAGAAACTAACTGCAGGTTAGTTAAGAAGAATGGTTTCCTGGGTATTGATCTGATGTTGGTTTCGGCCTTTGGGGTTAATATTTGGGGAATTGTTCTCTTACTAATTTACGGTTAGTGACTGATGAATTGGAATGAGGCGTATGTTGTGTTTGTGTAACACTTGTTTATTATATACGCGGGTTATTCGGAAAGGCCAGGTTTATACCCATTCTGAATAACCGATTCGACGATAAGTCAAAGATGAAGGCGGTGGTTGAAGACCAGAGGTCTTCACATCGTTTGGATGATTCCTGACGATCTTGATTGGGCTGTACACCCAAGATGAGGGAATCAGTTGGTGATCGTCCAGACGTACTTGGAGATCGATGAATATGCGAGGAAAGTGCCTCCGGTTTCGTTCAGACCCAGAATGGACTTGTAAATGGACTGTGTGTCTGACATTGGATTTTGTTCTGTGCTGATTGATCTCTGTTAAATATATATCTGTTTGGCGGCGGAGAATTTATTCTCTTGCTTAACGCCCTTCTCTAAGACGTACGAGCTCAGAGATTGTATATTGATAGACATCAGTCGCATGGAGTGAATTGCCTATGTGGCACGCCTAAGTGGCAAATGATCAAAGCTTCTGTTGAAAAGCAAAGTCTTGTGGTTGATGATCAAAGCACGACCTACATGGCATAGCTTTGTGTATAGCGTGAATGCGCGAGCATCACACCTCAGTATGAGTTAAAAACGGGATACGGACCGCTGGGAGGACACGACGTTTCTTTCTAGTTATGGGTGGTGTCAGCGTTTTACTAGCCATGACATCGTCGATTATTATACCTATGTGGATGTTGGATTGTGAAACGCCTCGATTATAGGTCTGTAAGGACCGAGAAACGTGTGTTCGGGAATTGCCAATCCTCAAACGTAAGAGAGGACCGGCCCATCCGATTACAAGGGTTACCCAGTGTGTGTAGTCCTGAGGCATTTGCTAGAGTGTCTCGAAGCGGAGAGGAGCTTGCCCCTTGCCTCGACTCATGACGGAAATCCAATTTCCAATACGAGATATTTCGGTTTTATTTGTAGAGCCTAGTATGGCGACATGATATATGGTGCACATGCCGTCTAGGATTGATATTTATGATTGACATTGTTTTGACACTATACACTTATAATAGTATCAAATGATTTGTTTTAAACGTACCAAGCATGTTTGGCTATAATAAGGGAAAACCCTATCCTCCGGCTTGCGTTGCATTGTGTGATGGGACCTGGGTCTTATAATAGCTTCATTTTTCTTTATTTAGCATTACACTGTTTGTTTTATGCACTGGTATTCTTGGGAGGAAACCCGTTCCGTGTTATACGGCGTGGTCCCTTGATTTTCCTAACTTTAAAAATAAAGATTAATAACTGTTTTAGTTCTCACACCAGTTACATGACTAACCTGGAGTTTATTGTTTTAACCTAAACTCTGGGTGCCCCTATTCTCCGCGCGGGCAGCTAGTAGTTGGGTTTTGCAGATTTATTTTCATAGGATCTTGGTTTATAGCTGAAGTGATATTCGGAAAGCTCTGTATCCGTTTATTTCTTTCAGTTATGTTTTGTATTTTTTTCCCGCTGCTATGTAATTTATTGTAATCTTTGATATTCATCGAATGTATTTTTTTGTTCATACTCTGTACATTCTTGTATTCTGATGGAATTGTTGTAATAAACAATGAAGTGTTCTTCTGTCTGTGTTCTATTTTGTCTTGTTCTCAAGGTAATCTGCGGTTCCCTTCACGGGGAAGTTACAGGTCCTCACAGTTGCTCCCCCCTCCTGGTTCAATTCATTTCAGGAAAAAGAGAAAAAAACAAAAAAAAACCCATGAGCCCCCGTTCCCATTGCCCTGCTCTTACCCCGACCTCGCCATCGACGCCGCATCTCCTATGGCCTTCGCCGCGACCTCCCCTCCACCTCAACCCCCTCCGACAGCTTCCACTCGCCTGAAGACCGCTGCCCCTTTCTAAAACCCTTAATCGAGCCAATCCGCCACTGCAAACCCACTGAGCCACCATCTCGCGCACCACCCCCTGCCAGTGCCACGACTCCAGCCATCCCCAGACCAGCACCGCGCCGGAGCGCCTCCTTCAGCCATCGATGAACGCAACAAACCCCTTTTTTTTCATTTTAACTGTAATTTTATTTGTTTTGTTTTCGTTCATATTTGGTAATTCATATAAGTAAAAAATAGATTTTTATTGTAAAGAAAGATTTGATTTTCATTGTAAAGAAAGGTTTGATTTTTATTTATATAAAGATTTGATTTTTATCTTTTAAAAGATATGTTTTTTATTTATAAAAATACGGTTTTTATATAGGATAATGAGTTATCAAGATTCGATTTTATATGAGTAGAGAAATAAAAATATAATTTTTATATATGTAGCATAACAAAAATATAATCTTTGCAGTATATGAAGTGAAATAAAAAATGATCTTTATTTTTATCATGAAGTAGTGAGAATAAAAATAAATTTTTTATATAGAAAGAAACGATAAAAATATGATTTTTTTATATATGAACAGTGTGAAAAGGATGCATTGGAATTTCGAACAAATCCTGACCGTTCAGAAATAGAGAATGGAGGAGTGAAACCCTCGGTGAGAACTTCTAACTTTTAATTTGTTTTCTAGTTCAAATATATACTAGGATGCAGACGGTGCTTAGCAGTACCCAACACCCGTTGTCCACAGACCATGGATGACTTGTTTTTTTAATTGATGTGATGTGAAAGTTGATTGTGTGATGTAGGATGGAATAAATTATTTTATAGTTAAAAATATAATTTTTAACGTGTATAAAAAATAAATATTTATAAACAAATCGGACGATTTGTTTACATACACACATTTGACTGATATTGATTGGGACGATAAATTTTACACATCGCCCAATTGCACAAATAAAACCTGTGTTTGATTGTTTGAAACCCCACACAGCTATTGGGATGATATTGTACATACACTAATCCCAATAATTAGTTGTATGTCGATCGATTGATTGACAGGATTCGATTGATTGACAGGCTATTATAAGCGTTAAATATTTATATTTGATGTTTATACAGTGTAGAATGCACTCTGGATGATGGATTGCTGTTTTCGTTGTGGTTATACACATTTGTTGCGTGAAATCCACATAATCATATTACATGGTAATTGACTGTGTCTGATTCCAATTCAGAAGAAAATAATATTTTAAAATAACGATTATTTTAAAATAACGAATATTTTCAAACAATATTCAGAATAGAATCAAAAATTGATTTTGAAGTCCGATTTGAGATGGACACGAATATATTTAAATATATATAGCCATGTCGATTAGATTGACGCCACTTTGACGTGAATGATATCTATATCGATTTTATTCATTTTTATAATGAATATCGAAAAGGAATTGATTTCAAAATATAACGTTTTGAAAATATTATCATTTATATATCGATGGTATGGAATATTCAATTTTGATTTGAAATTGAATATGAAGTTGAAATCGTTTTGAAAACGAATTAAAAATGATTTATAAAATATGTTTTAAAAGAAAATCGACGAAATATATATAATATTATATATATATATATAATGGCCTGAATAGAACGCGCCGCGCTGCGGCAGTTCACGAATTTCGACCATTGACTTCGAATGGACATTACGGGAGATCCGACCGTCGGATTCTCCTAAAACTGGAACCATTGGGTTCGTATCGAAAAGAGATTTCTAACTAATATTAGATATTTGAAATCTAACGGTTGGATTTGGAATTATGTCCAAATCAAATTGGAAAAGGTCGCTGCAAGTGCAGTTCGATGGCCGTTTATGGAAATCGCCTGTACGGGCCTTGATAAAATTATTAAAAATAGCAATAATTTGTGCAAAATCATAAGAAATGATTTGGAAAGAATTGGGATGAAAAATTCCATATTTTAAAAGATAAAAATAGATTTTTATCGAAATGAACTAGTTTTGAACTAGAATTATAATCCATTTATTTTTGAAATAAATAAATTGGATTTGAAAGGGTTTTAAAAATAACTAGAATTTCCATTATATAAAGTGGAAATGGATTTGAATCGAAATTGTCTTTGGAATATTTCGATGTTGGATTTCGTGATTATACAGATATTGTTATGGAAATTTGAAAGATATATTTATATCGTTATTTCCAATACGATATTTGTTGGTCGTAGAATTTGATATTGAATATAATCTGATATATTTTCTATTCAGAGCCTTGTTTTTAATATCAAATGGGATTTGGGTTTGTCGTGAATGGTGTCTTCATTAACATCGTTCTTAAACCTAGTTGAGAAAAAAGATTAAATCTTTTTATTTAGATTTAATGAAGTATACCAATTAAATGATATTAAATTGGAATTGAATTTGAATTTGAATTGATTTTTGGGTTTATCGTGAATGGTGTTTTAAATAACACTTGTTCTTTAACCCGATAATTAATGGAATGTGAATTGGGTTTGTCGTGAACTGTGTTTAACAACATTCATTCTTTAACCCGATTTACAGTGAAATGTGATTTGGAGTTTATAAATCTTTTGTTATGATTTAAAGGATATTTTCCAAAGTAAAGTTTTCCAATTTAATAAAATAAATTGGAATGGAATGGAATTTGATTTGGTAACAATCGAAGTGAATTTCTGTGGAGGAAGACAACTAATATATCTGCAATTTAAAAGGCTTTGTCGTTATTCATTTATATTATTAGTTGGATATGGAAGTTTATATCGATTATATATATATCGATTTATTTTCCATGAAGATTCCATTGTAAATGGAATGTGATTTTGGGTTGTCGTGAACGGTATCTTTAATAATACTGTTCTTAGACCCAACAGAGTTAAGAAAATCAGAAACGAACTAAAGATTAGTTAAGTTGAATGGTTTCCTGGGTATTGATCTGATATTGGTTTCGGCCTTCGGGGTTATTACATAGGGAATTGTTCACTTGCTAATTTACGGTTAAAGGCTGATGGAATAGAATGTGATTTTGGGTTTATCGTGAACCGTGTTTTAAATGACATTGGTTCTTTAACCCAGTTAAACACAAGATATGATTTCCCAAGTTAAATAATCATTAATAGTGAGTTTTGGGAAGATTAAAGCCTAGTGGAGTTTTAATGAATCTTTAATTAGATTGAAATGATCGAGAATGGAGTATCACTAGTTTTGCTCCAGGCGACAGTTTAATCTTTAATTAAATTTGAACGTGAAAGGGTAATTGAATTTACTGATAACACCGTGGTGTTAGATATGAAGTATGACCAGTTTTACTTCATGGGATGAATAGGTTGGGGTTGGGAAATTTAACTAGTGATTACTTCGGTAAGGTTTGGATAAACCATAATTTGGTTTGAATTGATATTCAAAAGAAGATTAAAAAATAAATTTAATAAATTTATCTTTGATAAAATTAATGGGAACGTTTCCAAAAGTATAAGAATATTTGGATAAAAGAATATTCTGAATTGGAAAGAGGCGTATGTTGTGTTTATGTAACACTTGTTTATTATATATGCGAGTTATTTGGAAAGGCCGGGTTTATCCCATTCTGAATAACTGAATCGACGATGTGTCGAGGATGAAGACAGTGGTCAAAGACCGGAGGTCTTCACATCGTTTGGATAATTACTGATGATTTTGATTGGGCTGTACACCCAAGAGGAGGGAATTAGTTGGTGATCGTCTAGACGTACTTGGAGATCGATTGATATGCGAGGAATAAGGTTCCTCTGGTTTCGTTCAGACCCAAAACGAACTTGTAAATGGATGTGTGTCTGAAATCGGATTTCATTATGTGTGATTGATATCGGTTGCATAGCATGAATTGCCTGTGTGGCATGCTGAGATGCAAATGATCAAGGCTTCTGTTGAAAAGAAGAGTCTTGTCGTTGATGATCAAAGCACGGCCTTTGTGGCATAGCTTTGTGTAGCGTTAATTCGCGAGCCTCACACCCCGGTGTGAACCAGAATCGGGAGAGGACCTCAGCGAGGACATGCGTTTCCTTCTAGCTAGGGTGGTGTCAGTGACCTACCAGTCCTGACATTTATATTATTTTCACCTGTGTGGTTGTTGGATTGTGAGGCGCTTCGGATATATCGGTGACTATATGGAGCCGATGGAGTCATTTGGCATATTGACGCCCCAAAGGGCGGGGAAACACAGTGTTCAGGCATTTTAATCCACATCGGTGGACCGGCCCTGACGATCCAAGGGCCTACCTGAGTCTGGGTCCTGAGACACGGGCTAGAGTGTCTCGAAGCGGTGAGGACGATCCCTTGCCTCGGTTCACAGATGGAAATCCAACTTCCAATACGTGACTTTGCGGTTTTGATTGTAAAACCTATATATGGTGACATAGTGGTATGAGGCACTTATGCCATCTATGATTGATACTTATGATTGAAATTGTTTTAACACTATGCACTTATAGTAATAGTAAAAGATGAAATTTAGTGTATCAAGCATTCTTTTGTCTATTATAAGGGAAAACCCTATCCTTCGGCTTGTGTTGCATTGTGTGATGGGACCTGGGTCTTATAATAGCATCATTGTTATTGATTTAGCATTGCGCTGTTGTTTTATGCACTGATATTCTTGGGAGGAAACCTGTTCGTGTTATACGGCGTGGTCCCTTGATTTACCTAACTTTGAAATCAGATTAATAACTGTTTTAGATCTCACACCAGTCACATGACTGACCTGGTGTTTATTGTTTTAACCTAAACTCTGGGTGCCCTTATTTTCCGCACGGGCAGCTAGTAGTTTTGGTTTTGCAGATTTATATTCATAGGGTCTTGATTTACAGCTGGAACGATATCTGGAAAGCTCTGTATCCGTATATCTCTTTCAGTTCTGTTTTTTTTTCGCTTCCATGTAATGTAATTTAAATCTCTGATATTTTTCTGATGTATAATGTTTATTCGTACTTTGTATATTCTTGTATTCTGATGGAATTGTTGTAATAAGCAATGAAATGTTTTTCTGTTTGTGTCCCAATGTGGCTTGTCCTCAACTCAATCCGGGCTTTCCTTCACGGGGAAGTTCGGGTTGTTTAACATTGTCAATTTCATTTAGTTTAAGAATTTCCTAAAAGGAATGTTTACGGATGCTCCACAGTCGACGAGCAACCTCCTTACCGTGGTCGGCCCAATGCCAATTGTCACTACCAGTGGATCGAACGTAGGAGCTTCAATGCCTCCTGTATCTCTATCTCTGAATATTTTTTCATCATTGAACTTTTTCTATTGTTGTGTCGGGGTTGTGTCTTCCAAAATGAGGCAAGCTTCATCCTTTGGGGCGTACTTCAGAGCGGTTGAGACCTCTCCCTCTCTCCCTAACTTTTCTACACCAGTTACAGGCTGCCTGAATGGTACAAATTACCAGCTTCTGATTATTCCTACCTCCACTTTGGTTGTTAGGTCCCGGTTGAATAGCTAGAACAACTTTCCCTGGGTTGCTGGGATGGCTCCACCATTTGAGGTTTCTTGACATACGGTTGGCAGTTTATTGTCTCTAATAAGCTCTTATATCATATTTTTTAAGTGTCGGCATTCATTAGTGTTATGCCCCACTTGGTTATGGAAGCAACAAAATCTCCTAGAGTTCTTTTGATTCTTCATCATTCTCATAGGAGGCGGTCTCAAATAGAGTTCTTACTCATTGGTAGCTAGGAAAATATTCTTGCGTGTCTCATTTAGAGGTGTTAAGTCCTCAGGCTTATAATATCAAACACGTTTTCCATCCTTCTTATCCTTGCCTTCGCCTTTGTTTGCTCTCTTTTGACCTCCCGACTTTTTCCCTTCTTCTTGAGCAATTCCACCTTCCTTCAGATCGTCTACAAGATGGTTTTGTATGGTAGCAATGACATTTCCAATTGTCGAATTCGTTTTCTCCAACCTGAGAAGCTCGTTAACCTTCTTATAAAAGTTCTCAAGAGTTTTGGGTTCTTTCATTTTCACCCACTTCCCAAATTCAATCTGTTTTCAATAGCCCGTACCAGAGCCATCCGCACCATTCTCGGCTCGGAGTCGCTAACTTCCTTCAGTGCAGTAATGAATCGATTCAAGAAGGATTTCAATGGTTCACCCAACTTTTGAACCATTGGACAAAGTCATGATGTCCTTTTCCTTTGAAGTATATAGTCCAAATAGTTGTTAGAACCTTCGAGACAAATCTTCGAACTTATCAACCGAGTTTGGTGTAAGCTTTGTGAACCATAACGATGCAACCCATTTCAAACACACCGAGAAGTAACGACATTCTAGTTCGTCAATCGCTCATGCACCTTTGATATGGCAATCATATTTGAACAAAAACATATTGGCGATACAAACTTCTTTGGTTATTCACCTTTCAATATCTTCCAATAAAGGGAGTTCAGCTGGAAGCAAAACCCCAGTCTTCCTTCTCTTCCTTTCTAGACAAGCTTTCCGTTCATAGTTTGCTTAACCATCCCTGAAATAGACTCCTCGCTACCTTATTGCTCCACGGTCGGATGTTGGTTGCTTTCCTAGGCATCTGACTTGAGAGACGACCTTGATTAACTAACTGGGGTCTTGACCCTTCAATTCGCACATGTTCCCATCCGGTGGTGCTCATGATTTTCTAAGAAGATGTCTTTCAAGTTATTTCTGCTCATTCCAATCAACATTAACTCGACATTTTCAGCATCGACATTATAGCTAGGATTATTGTTCAAATCATACATTCTATCTAGATCATTGCCAACATTAGACTGATGCTCCTGACCACCTCCCATATTCAAGTTTTGGGAACGACGCCTTCATTCCTTCCTGCGCTAGTCCAAGCGGCATTAGTAACATGCATCCTTGGGGCTGCTTCTGGATTCCTTCCCCTTCGATCTAAGGCCGACAGATGTGCATGTTCTTCCAAGTTCGTTTCCACTCTATTGGCTCTTGGATTTGGTCCCATGGCCAAAACAACAACCAACTTTTCCAGTAGCATTCGTTTTGTGGCTTCCAAACACAGGTCTATGCCTTCTACGACACTATCAAGTTCTCTTCGAGTAACAACCCCCTTGGGTTTTGAATTGCAACAGGGTTATTGGTTAGGGGGGAACTTGATTACCATCAGCTGTATTTTTAGAAGTCAAAACTGCCCTAGATTTGCTCCCACTTGTTTTTGTCCTTGGAGGAGACATGATATCTTCCAAGCTTCAAATTCTTAATGCGATTTTATCCGTAGATATGCCTTGTAGAAATTGATTATCTAGATTCAATTCCCAGTGAAAGCACCAAATTTTAACTCCAAAAGTGACGATAGCACCTATTGATTGCGTAAGCACCACCCCGTGATGGGGAAACAAAATAAAATAGTAAAAGTAAATGAAAAACAGAAAAGAATGGAAAGCAGTGAAAGAAAACATAATTTTATAATGGTTTATCTTGAGATCAAGCCTACGTCCATTTTGAACAATTTTATTATGATCCTTGTAGATCTACGTACAATAGTTTATATGTGAATACAATGCTCTTCACACTAGAGATAAACAGAAAATCACAAGTACTAGCGGTTATCAGAGAATAACGATAACCGATCTAGATGACCTAGGTTTTATTATCTTCAGAGATAAACCCTTGCTGTTGAAGGTAAGTAATGGTTGCTGGAGATTAATTTTTAACTTGACAGAGCTTTAGTAGGGCAAGGAAATCAATCCTTTGTTAAGGTGGAACACATGATATTTATAGGACAAGCGGCATGTCTTTGGGCCAGCGAATTTACCAAGGGTCCCAAAATGAAATTTTGAGCCAACTAGGGGTGAGCATTCAGTCCGTTCGGTCAGTCTTGAGGTAAAAAACTTAAACCGAATTGAAACCAAGAATTTTCCAAACCGAACCGAACAGAATAGAACCAAATTAATTTCGGTTAATTCGATCGGTAACCGATTTAACCAAACTAGAAGGATGTTTTACTATTTAAATGATCAATTCTCTCAAAGTAAAACATAAATACGTGTTTAAAGAAATTTTATATAGTAAATTTTAATGTTTATAATAAAATTTGACCTATTTGCAACATACGACTTTGCATTTTATCACTAAACTGATTTTTTGAAGTACTACAACATTGTAAGATTTGATAATAAATTAAAAGTTTGGTTAATCCGGTTTAATTGATAACCAATTTTTTTATTTTACAAACCAAATTCAAACCGATTTAGTTTAAAACTGAACCAACCAAAATGAACTGGTTTGGTCGGTTAATTCGGTATGAACCAAATATTGTTGACCCCTAAAGCCAACCAAATAAATATCAAACTCATACGACCTAAGGCCATAGATCGGTATTGGTCCAACGTCTATGGAACGATGTCGATCCATGGAGATAGGCCGTATGATGTTTAGATTTTACTAGTTTGCTTCTTTAGCTATTGTGATCTTTTTGCCTAGTTCGGTGTTGATTGGGTTGCATTTGATAGTGCTTTTAGTTTATTGCTTCATTTACCTTCGATACATTGAGCTGTTGCATCAAAATGGTCGTATTAGCTTTAGGCTTTGTCGATGTGCTCATGAGGGAGATAGGTTTACAATGTTCCATGTCCCATGTCCAAATAGCCTAGTACTATGGATCAGTGCCGGTCCACTAATGATGGATCAGTACCTGTCCATCAATGATGGACCGGTACCGGTCATGGAGATAGCCACTCTAGGACTCAAATTTTTGTGCTTGCTCTCCTCTATCACTTTGCCCTTTCTACACCATTTCATCTGAATCTAGGTTGGATCTCTTTGTTTCTCACTTAGATCCAATGTATACTTCTTTCCGGTTTATAATCAAGTTAACACAATGAAAATTCCATAACAAATCAAATAGGAAGTCTTGTTTTAATGCACTGATGGTTCTGATCTACAGATGAACAAGTTCATCATAATTGCCAACTCCAGTTTGAATTGTTTTTTCCCGAACTAAATATTCCAACAAAAAATAGGTCAAGTTGCCACGATCTATGGGATTTGATGGATCGGTACTTAATGATATGTTGACATCATTTCCTATTGTTAACGATATTTTTCGTCAATACTGGAGATAGGTCTATGGAAGTGTAGAGCCCAAAAGATTAGTTGCCCTTCCCTCAATGGGGTGAGCATAATGCTTAAGCGACTCAAGAACCAACAGTTATCTTGGGACGATGATTCCCTAAGCACAACCATTGATAGAAGGCAAAACAACTTGTAGAAGGGGTTCTGTAATAACTTTGCGGAAGGGTTTAAGTTTGAGTAGGAACTCGTGACTATGTAGAAAGAAAACAGTATATCATGTAGATAATAGTTAAGAAAGACTTGTAAGAAACTCATAAGATATACTCTAATTGCTGATTCGCTCTTTATTGATCTTTGATTTGGAGTACATACACGATTACAACAGAAATCCCCAAATTCATTTAGAAATTAGGGTTTACTCTAGAGAGAAAGAGTACAAGAATGAGAAATGATAAATGAGAAAATCGTCCCAAAAATGAGACCCCCGGGGTCTTATTTATAAACAAATCATGGCCCCTTTTGCTACTGGGCCAGCAGGAGGCTTTATCGGCCACTTTTCCCTTTGGTCCCGGTTGCTTTGGCTCTTAGCCGCACTTTCGGCTTTTCTTAAGGCTTTTTAGGGTGTCGGATTCTAGCTCTCGGAAGGATGGTCCCTGTTCATGGAACTCTTTTTGCCATTATGTCTATCTTCTTTGTATCGATACTAAGCCTATTTGTACGGATAGCTTTAGGAAGGCTTTAGGCTTCCGGATATAGGTTTCTTGGAATTGTTATTAATTCAACGTGGAACTTTCCTTCATGACTCAAGTGGATGGTTACCAGGTCCATCACTCCTATTGGTATCGACACTAAGCAGATTAATGTGGATAGCGTGTCTCTCTTTGAAGTTTCGTCTTGCCTTTCAACGGATCTCTTAAGTGTATCCCGACTTCCCGAGGGCTTTCTTCTGGTTCTTGATTTGTGGTTTACTGAAGTAGCCTTTCGGTGATCATCCAATGGGGGTCTCGGTAACTAGTTCCTAGATGATTCCCTTATGTTTTAAACTCTGTGTCTTTGATGCTCTCGTTTCTCGGTGTATCAGTATTAACCTTATTAATACCAATACCCCTTTTGTCCTTCTAGGTCTTGGTCTATAGGATTCCTTGTCTTTCTCTTTATTGGCTTCCAGTTTTGGGTGACCCTCTATCATCTACCGTTCGTGCCGGAACTACCCTAGCGGTATCCTTTCCATGAATAGGTTTTTAGTTCTTTTTACCTAATGATGGTGTCAGTTGCCTTGCTTTCGGGTTTTTTCCTTATGCTCTCGGCTTTACTTTGTGCTTAATTCTTGTTTACAGATTATTCTTCTATGTTTGTGACGGTCAGTTTCCCCTTCAATGATAGCCTATTTCGGAGTTAATTTTGGTAGTCATACTTTTCCCCTCCTCCCCTTGTGAAGGCGTAATTTCGACTTTCCAAGTCAGACTTCAACGTCACTTCGGTTTTTTGATTCTCTGTCTCCTGATCTTCCTCGATCGGACCCGTTGATTGGTTCTTGCCTATACGGCTGGGATTAAAAGTATTTTGGCATAATTATTACTTCTTTCTTCACTCTTTTACCTGCAATATTAATTACTCAGACTACATTACTGTTCATCGAGAATTACTAAAGTTTTTTTGAGGATTTCCGATTTGATCCCCTGTAAATATTCTTATTTCACATATCAGCAAAAATTTAACCTTAGCACTTAAATCAATTAGGATTTTGCACATGAAATACAAGTTATTTAATCATAGGCAATTTAGATTGCGATTCATGGGAACTAAACGAATGCTCTTTCCCTCAATGTAATTTCTTGGGGGTTCGAGATGCGTGATTTCGTAAGAACGGTTATTTGTTGTTACAAAGTGAAATTTATGCCTTCGGTGTCGGTGAGCTTACTGTTAATGTAATCGAATTGTTTCTTCCAACTTTATTAGCACTAATTCATGCATTTGTTTAGTATGTAAATGTCGGGTTAACCCCAGAATGGTGAATCATCCGGAAGTGCTGTCAAAGAGATGGTTCTTTCTTCGGTTTTGGTGTCGGTAAAGTTTGAGAGTTCTATTACCGTAACCTTTCGATTTTGACTTCATGTATAATGGATCCGAAAGCCAATCAGGCTTTTGATGATGACTTAGTGCCATTTAGTCATGGTTTAACCATTACCAGTTCCTTTTAGTTTTCACGGTACCATTTTTTTTATTTCCTTTTGTTTTTGGGGCCAGGATGACTAACATTGTCATCATTAAGGGCTTGATTGTTTTTAAGTAAATGCAAGCTTTGCATGAATTCTGTCCAAACTAATATTTAGGACTATCTTGATATGCAATAGTTTGAATTTCTAGCATTAACTGGTTTACATGTTATCTACCCATTTCATATGAATGAATGCGGTACTAATGCACGTGTTATGAAATTATATCACCTGGCGGCATTATGTTTGATTAAAAGAGTTCTAGTCAATCAAAGCCTAGTGTTCTCAGCACCTTTAGGAAGATGAAGCCATTCTCTTTGAAGAAATCTCTAATTACTTCTTAGGATGAAGTAAACTCCATCCTTAATAGCTTTGGGATGTCTAATGTAGATGCTCCGCCACCAATCGGGATAATATCATAAATCCTCCAGAAGGTTACTTTGCATATTCTGCCATCCACATTTGGCATGGGGGTTTCTTCCCTTACCAACTTTTATATTTCGACTCTTATGGAACCTAGGAATCAACCTATCAAGCTTCTGTCGAACACCTATACTTTGCTTCTATGTCTCGAAGTTCTGGCACTCGAATCGAGCCAGGCTTCCCGTACTTCTAATCTTATTCATTTGGTACGGTTTTCGAAAGGAGCAGATCACCCATTTTGAGTGCCAACCCTTTGGAGAAAATTATTAGCGATAGCATTAGTAAGACTATACCTTAGGAAGATCAGTTTTTTTTTCCATCAGACGCCCTACTGGAATTTCAGGAAACTTTGTAGATTTTGGTGAGTCTCCCTATTTACTCATGAGTAACCATACTTTTCCTAGGCTTTGTTTGACCTTTCCTTCTTCTCAAATCCTGCTTCCAAGAGAGTTGCTTTAACGGAGAGTAAGTCTCGCACACTTGAATTTTTTTCCAAAGCATTTGAAAGGTCACTAAGTCGATCAGTCTTGTTGACTTTGGACAAGTTGCGTCAATACAACCTCCTCCCTGATGGGTAAAAGATCTTGGGGCGTCCACCCATTCATTTATTAGGATCCAAGCATTTGACTATGGGTCTGAACGCATTTACTATATCTTCTCCTTTGTTTCCAGGTATCCTTATCTGGATTGCTACTTTCTTTTTAAAGCAACTTTGATTCGCAAGATGTTCACTTTTGAGTTTACCCTTGTATTTACATTTGATCAGGGGCCTCGGCTTCTGAAGTTGTGACTCTCACCGATGCTCTAGATCAATCCACCGCCGTCGCTATTAAGAGGCTGGCCGAATCAACCATTGAGTAGCTGGCTAAAAGATTAAAACGTGACATCTTTGCTCCTCCTTCTCACGATACCATTGTTGAGATTTCTGATCGATAAGTTCCTGTATCTACAGCCCCTACGGTCGATTCTACTGCGTTGACTATTATTGTTTCTCCTGACGATACCCTTGGTTGTGAACGCGAGCTACCGTCAACCTTTCCAAGTACGTCAGAAGTGGACAAGCATGCCATGACCCAAACTTCCACTTCTCA
This sequence comes from Allium sativum, assembly GCA_030737875.1. Taxonomy (NCBI): domain Eukaryota; kingdom Viridiplantae; phylum Streptophyta; class Magnoliopsida; order Asparagales; family Amaryllidaceae; genus Allium; species Allium sativum. The sequence goes on from CM060910.1 coordinate 397,932,477, forward strand.
GCATGTCAACCCCCCTAGGGTCACCTATGCCAACCATGAATTTTGATTGTATTATGAAGCTCGCTCTTTCTTCCCCTAAGTTACAAAAGTTTCATTACCTCCCACTTATCCAAACGAGGAAAGCGCTTATCAACATATAGTCAATAAACAATTATCGGTATACATTTTCCTTCTCTAATCTTTTCCTTAATTTAATTTGTCATGATGGCTAATTGGACTCCATTTCTTTCCCAGATAACTAAAAGATGGTTCTTGTCTGAAATAACGACTTCCTTTCCTTCTTCTGAAGTTACTCGCCATCGGGAAGCGAATGCGACTTTAAGTGATGAATGCGTGAGGTTGAAAGCTTCTCTTGAACATGCTGAAGCAACTCTTGAAAAAGAGAGACAAGTAAAGAGTCTTTTATCTGATCAAGTTTCAAACTTCGAGCACCAAATAGCAGAAAATGCGGTTAGTCATGTTGATGAACTTAAGAAGAAAGATGGTAAGCTTTCCCACGTGGTGCAGATAATTTACGAGACCAAGAGCAGAATTTCTGACTCTTTGCAAGTTCACCTTCCTTATATTAAACTGAATACTATGAGGTTTCTTTACTTCATGTTATGTCTGATAACCTTCAGATTCTTTCTGAGATGCAATTCACCACCATCCCCTCTTTTATTAAGGATAGGCTCATGGAAAGGACTAACAAGGCCAAGCAATGGGTCGAGATGCTAGAGAGGGTCAGGCCCAAAGCTGAAGATCTCCTATTCATTGAGGATCTTTCTAATGACTCCGGTGAGGAATAGGAGCATTCGGTTTTTATTGATGATGACGGAGACAATGGTAGTGATGGTCCCAATGGAACTGACCGTCGAGATGAGCATGACAAGGATGGGAGCGACCTTTTATAGCTCCTGATGTCTCACGTGATTCTACAAGATATAGTCCTGACGTTGGAGGTACTCATGCTACTCAAGATTCTGAAGCTCCTCTAGCCAAGAAAGGTGGCACTTCCGGGACCTTAAGAAGAGAACAGCCTACCCAACCTGGGGTTTCTCCTTCTCAGGTAAAACTTTTGTTTTCGCAATGCCTCCCCCCTTTTTTTAAGTATACAGTGGTAAATAACTTCCTGTCACTATATTGAATAGACCAAAATGAATATCGTTTCACGACTTAGATCAAAATTAGATTAAAAATAGAGGGAGATAGCTCGATCCTCTATAGAGCAAGGAAGGTTGTTAAGGGATTATAATGCATTATCACAAAGATACCATGATTTAGAGAAGAGTGCGTCTAAGCTTATGTATTACAAGGAGCATGAGGTTGCACCCAGACTAAGGAAAGCCCGTAAGCATAGGGAAGCCCTTTGGGAAGAAAACAAGGAGTTGATGACCTTATTTTGAATCTTGATCAAGGATAAAGGTATCTTAGTTAAATTCTTGTTTGAAGTTTATAAACAATACACAACGGTGGATTTCTCTTTTCTAGGGAATCACATCGGGGGCTTATTATGTCGCCTTCATAGGCTTTATCTAGATGAGTTTGGAACTGACCCACACCCCGGGGTCTGCTGGAATCTTTTAAAGGGTTCACTAAATTCCCAAGGACCTTCCCCAGCCAAGCTTAAGTACAATAAGGATAGGTCACTGAACTATTAAAGAGGTCGATCTTGTATGAACAAGAGGAGTATTTGTAAATTTGATGTTATGAATGTGTAAAATATATTTGTAACTCTTCATGTTACTTATGGTTACTGATTCCTTAATTCATATCCTGACAGAATTTCATTTACCATGAAGACGCATTACGCTTGACATGTAAGCTGAGAGAGGAATTTTCAACAATAACATCTCAAGTTTTTGGAAGAAAACGTTTTCTAAAAATGCTTAAGAGTGTTTACACGAAATTCCCTCGACTCTCTTTTGATTTCATGGGAGAAGATCATGAGGCAACCTTAAAAAGATTTAGGATTGAACATGCTGAACTGATCTATAGATAATGAGCGTATGATACGTGAATTTGAACCCATGTAACTCTGTTGGGCTTACAAGTGTAATAAAGTGATTTAAAATTGGTTTTAGACAAAGTTCGTGTGAAAACTTTTATTATATGAACAATACCATCCTTCTGAGTAAAAAGTCATGCATAACCACTTTTTGTTTTTTGTGAGCAGGCGGATCGACATGACATTTTTCCATCTCAAGATGAACTCCTATTAGCTATTGAGAAAAAGGGAAGGGAAAGTGAGGGACTCTCTGTATCTCGAGAGTGAACGATTTTGCTTATAGATTTATCTATCAAGCAATTGAACGAGAGAATAGGTGTTCTAAAAGGCCAATTAGAAGGGAAAGACAGAATTATTCTTGGGTTGAAGACGTATATAAATACCAAACCCTCTATCAAGTTCGAAGATGAGTTAAGAGGTTTAACATAAGGGCAACACCCATAGCTATCCGCTGACAGCCTTCTAAATTTGTCAGTCAACTTCATACTAAGAGAAGAAAATGCCACAACCCCTACATCCTGATTACTGCTAGGAAATTCACCTAATGCATATTGCTTCAAATCAGAACCTCCTGTCAAATCATTTCCATTTTCATACTCGTTCCACACTTTGTACCTTAGAATCAAATAATCAAATGCTGCTCCAGCAGCAAAAGCTGCAAAAAACTCTAAATATGAGTGTCATATTACTATCTTGCACATAATTTTCCAAATAATATTCATAGCTTAATAATATATGCTTACATACCTGCAACTCATAACTCAAACTCTCCACATCCTGGTCTTTCTTATACAATAAATCCTCCAGTTGAGCTATTTTCTTTGAATCAGGATAAAACAGTCTTCCATTGTACATAGTTTGAGAATTAGATTTGTAACTTAATGTGACTTAATTTTCAGCAGAAAATCAGTGATATATGTCTATCGCCTCTACCATTTACAAAGCACATAATGTTGCTATATTTGTAGATTGTACTGCTAATGCTAACGTACTTGTGTTGTTAATCATACACCCCTGTGCAACTTGAACATGGAAATGCGATTTTAGGATAGAATCTAGCATCGATAGGGTTATTATGATATAAGTCGGGCAGAAATATATTTCACTTACATTGTAAATCAGAATGGCATTTCATTGTACAATATGATGAGCGAATCCACCGGTCCCTCACAAATTGGTTAAAAAAAAGTTACATGAAAAGAGATAAACCTGGATGGTCCTTTTAGGCAGGGAAGATGCTCTTTCTATACCAAGCAACGAGGCAACCTGTTATAATACATGTAGAAGTGTAGGCCTCAGATACATTGAGACCGAAATACATTAAAAAAAAGAGGAACCACACATACATGTGTATATAAATATGAAATAAAAGGCTTTCAGACAAACTCACCTCCCTTAAGATTTTCTTACCACCTATTCTAGAAGGTTTATCAAGTCTCACAATCTTCCATCATGGAATTTTGTAATAACCCGAAAATCTGGGCCAGTTTAAAATTTTTATTTTGGCAATTTTAGCAAATTTTGAACATTTAAAATAGATTATTTTAAATAATATCGAAGAGAAATTTATTTTGAATAGAATTCGACATATATATTATATACGTCGTCGTTAGAATATAAATAATTATATATAATTATAAATAGAATTGAAAATGGTGCGGTAGTTCGATAATTCGATTTCAAACTTCAATTGAATGTACCGGGTGCAAAACAATCCGGATTTTAGTGAAACCAAAAATAATAGGATCTATTTGAGAATATCTTTCCAACGAATCCGAAGAATCAAAATTTCATAGCCAGAATCAAAAGATATGTCCAGTTGAAAATTCTGAATAGTCGCTATGGAATTCAGGCCTTTAAAAATGGAAATTTTGCAAACGACCTCGGATTTCGACAAAACCACTTTTGTTGGATCCGTGATGTCAAATTATTGTTAGATTCCTAATTTCATAATTTTTCGATTCAATATGTGAGCGTGGCAAAGGAAAACGCATTTGACCAGTTTCAGTTGAATTTAATCGACGGGAAAATGGCCATTTTTCAAACGGTCTCAGAATTCGACGAAACAAGTTTTGTTAGGACCGTATCATCAATACGAAGCTAGAAAATATTTTTCAGAAATTTTTTGAGCTAGTATATGATTCCAGTAAGTTGAAATGTACGTTTAAATTGAATATATAAAGAATTATACTTTAAATTCAACGGAAACTGATTCAAACAGTCGAATTGGCTTACGATACATATCCCATTGTGTTCGAAATAGGGGTAATTAGCTAGAGACGATAGTCGGTGGGTTCGATTTTGAGTTTGAATTAAAAAGTTGCTTTAAGAGATTAATTAATTAAATAAATAATTATTAAGTCAACACCTCCTTTTACACTGACCCCCCCCCCCCTCTCCTTTATTCTCTCTCCACGCTCCGACAGTTTCAGAAAAAAAGAGAAAAAAAAAGAGGAACGACGACGGAGCCATCGTCCCCCATCCACCGCCGCGCCCGAGCGCGTTCCCCAAACCAGCCCCCACCTAACGTCGGCGACCCCCTCTCCCGTTCGCTCCTCTCTCCCCTCTACGATTTGTAGACCGCGCCCTAAACCCCCGGAAGCCCAAATCGAAGCAACCGCCTTCCCGTTTTTGCCCTTCCCTCTGCCGCAATTCAGACCTCCCCGACCACCGAACCCCCCTAGCCACCTCCGACGAACTCAGAGACCCCCTCCCTCATTCTCCGTGTCCTAGCTCCTCCCCATTCCCTCTCTTCCACGCCCCAGCCCCGAATGCCCCCAAAACCGTCACCTCCAACTGCCACAACGCGCCAACCACCTGCAACGCTCGACGCCTCCTCCCCCGCTCAGAAATCAGTGAGTATTTTAATTTTTCAATTTAATTTTCAGTTGAGAAAAGGACTATATATTTAATTATATAGAAAGATGTGATTTTTTATTTAAAGAAAATATAATCTTTATTTTTATGTAGCAAGTTTTATATGTAGCGATAAGCAAATATAATCTTCATACGGATGAAAAATAAAGTTATGATTTTGAGGAGAAAATAAAGATATGATTTTTATGTTTTTAGAACAATAAAAATATGATTTTTATATAGTATAGATAATAAAAATATAATTTTTATATGATGAAGAGATCAAAAATATAATTTTTATAGGGTGTAGAGATTAAAAATACGATTTTTATAGAAGTAGCGAAATAAAAATATAATTTTTATATTATAAAAAGGTTAAAAATATAATTTTTATATGTGTAGTAAAGTAAAAATATAATTTTTATATGTGTAGTAAAGTAAAAATGTAATTTTTAGTGAAGATAAAAATTCGATTTTTATATACATGAAAGAATATACATGAAAGATATGATCCTTATTTGTTTTAAAAATATGGTTTTCATATGCTTAGCACAATAAAAATTCGATTTTTATCTACGTAGGGTAGCGATAAAAATGTATAGAGCGATATAGAAATATAATTTTATAACGAAGTGAAGATGAAAATTCAATTGTTATAACGAAGTGAAAATAAAATTCGATTTTTATATATGTAGTGAATGCGGACAACGAAAGCGACAAAATGCGAGAACGACGAAGATTTCCTACAATAGAAGTGTCGTGGAGTTGGGATAGCTTTGGTGAGAACTTCTCACTCTAAATTTCTTTTTCTAGTTATATATATACTAGGATGCAGACGGTGCTTAGCAGCACCCGACACCCGTCATCCACAGACCATGGATGGCTTGTTTGTTTGATTGATATGTTGTGAAAATTTGTTTGTGAAATTGATGTGAAATAGATAATGAAACATGTTCATGTGTTGAAATAAAATATTTATATAGTTAAAAATATTTTATCGTTAAAAATATGATTTTTAACGTGAAAGTGAATAAATAAATATTTATAAACAAATCGACCGATTTGTTTATATACACTGATTTGACTGATATTGATTGGACTTTACACCCAAGATGAGGGAATCAGTTGGTGGTCGTCCAGACGTACTTGGAGATCGATGGATATGCGAGGAAAGTGCCTTCGGTTTCGTTCAGACCCAGAACGAACTTGTAAATGGATTGTGCGTCTGACATTGGATTTTATTCTGTGTTGATTGATTTCTGTTAAATATATATCTGTTTGGCGGCGGAGAATTTATTCTCTTGCTTAACGCCCTTCTCTGAGACGTACGAGCTTAGAGGTTATATATCGATAGATATCAATCGCATGTCATGAATTGCCTGTGAGGCATGCTGAGTTGCATGGATCAAGGCTTCTGTTGAAAAGCAAAGTCTTGTGGTTGATGATCAAAACACGACCTTTGTGGCGTAGCTTTGTGTATAACGGGAATTCGCGAGCCTCACACCTCGGTATGAGTTAAAAACGGGATAAGGACTGCGGGGAGAGCACGACGTTTCTTTCTAGCTTTGGTGGTGTCAGTGACTTACCAGCCCTGACATTTATATACTTTTCACCTATGTGGTTGTTGGATGAGGCGCCTCGATTTTAGGTCTGTAAGGACCGGGAAACGTGTGTTCAGGCATACTAATCCTCTAACGTAAGTGAGGACCGGCCCTGAAGATCTAGGGGTTACCCAGAGTGTGTAGTCCCGAGGCATTTGCTAGAGTGTCTCAAAGCGGAGAGGAGCTTGCCCCTTGCCTCGACTCATGACGGAAATCCAATTTCCAATACATGATATTGCGGTTTTATTTGTAGAGCCTAGTATGGCGACATGATATATGGTACCCATGCCGTCTATGATTGATATTTATGATTGAAATTGTTTTAACACTATACACTTATTATAGTATCAAATGATTTGTTTTAAACGTACCAAGCATGTTTGGCTATTATAAGGGAAAACCCTATCCTCCGGCTTGCGTTGCATTGTGTGATGGGACCTGGGTCTTATAATATCTTCATTTTTTCAAAAAGCATTGCGTTGCTTATTCTATGCACTGGTATTCTTGGGAGGAAACCCGTTCCGTGTTATACGGCGTGGTCCCTTGAATTACTCTCTTTTAAAGTAAAGCTTTAAATAACTGTTTTAGTTCTCACACCTGTCACATGACTGACCTAGAGTTTATTGTTTTAACCTAAACTCTGGGTGCTCCTATTTTCGACACGGGCAGCTAGTAGTTTTGGTTTTGCAGATTTATATTCACAGGATCCTGGTTTACAGCTGGAATGATATCCGGAAAGCTCTGTATCCGTATATCACCTTCAGTTGTGTTTTGAATTATTTTTCCGCTGCAGTACTGTATTTAAATCTCTGATATTTATCGAATGTAATTTATTCATTCATACTCTGTATATTCTTGTATCTGACGAAATTGTTGTAATAGCAATGAAATGTTCTTCCGTCTGCGTTCTATTGTGTGTTGTTCTCAATTCTATCCGTGCCTCCCCTCACGGGGAAGTTCGGGTCGCTTCATTTGGTATCATAGCTTTGGTTTACAGAGCTCGAGAACAAGACACATTAGAACTGTACGAAAGAATTCATCAGATATTGGGTTAGTAATATCCAATTAGAATGACTTGTTAGAGATAGGATCAGTAGTATCCTAGAACGAGTGTGAAGAGTATATTTTTCAATTGAAAACAATTTTGTTTTGAAAATTTAAATCGTTTTCACGTATTTGAATAATTTATTTATATTGATTTGGACAATCTAATATATAAAGATTTTGCATATATGCGTCATGAACGTATATTCGAAGTTTTAATATACTGGATAGGTATAGAATCACATTCTAGTCGCCCGGAGATGGTACTGATGATAGCACGTGCATCACCAGTATTTATGTTCGTGTTTCGAAGGTGTGATATCTATATATTTCCATTAGACTAGTGTGAGAACCAAAACTTATATAGCTAGGATACATTGTTGTGATTTGGCATCAAAACATGATTTTTGCATATGTAGTTAATTAATGAATTTGAAACGTTAATCCACTAATTGATTGATGTTTGTGTTGTTTGTTTATTTGTTTGATAATTTTGAACCATTTAGCCTAATTGAACCAAATATTGAATTGTATTGAAAATTGGTTACATTTGCTTGCATATACATGTACTTACATTGAACAGGTCATAGCAAGGAGGCTAGAGCAGAGAATAAAATTTGTTTGCCCGACAAATATGTACATGTTTACTATAATTTACGGTTTTGTTTGGGTGATGATGATTTTATGAGCCTATTGGCTAGCCGCTTGGCTTTTTCTTTTTCTTTTTGAGATCAGAAGGCCTATATGGCAATTTCGGGATTTTCCCGTGGCTCCCGGTGCAGGGGAGGTAATGGCGAAATTTTTCGAAAATTTAGGGTGTTAGCCAAATTTTTGAAAATTTGAAAATTCTCAGAAACTGAAAAGTTGAGGAATGGAAGCCAGATCGAACGTAGAGCTGATTAATCAAACCACTTTCGGCTTTGTTCCTTTTCGGGGACGAAAAGTTTTAAGTGGGGGAGATTGTAATAACCCGAAAATCTGGGCCAGTTTAAAATTTTTATTTTGGCAATTTTAGCGAATTTTGAACATTTAAAATAGATTATTTTAAATAGTATCGAAGAGAAATTTATTTTGAATAGAATTCGACATATATATTATATACATCGTCGTTAGAATATAAATAATTATATATAATTATAAATAGAATTGAAAATGGCGCGGTAGTTCGATAATTCGATTTCAAACTTCAATTGAATGTACCAGGTGCAAAACAATCCGGATTTTAGTGAAACCAAAAATAATAGGATCTATTTGAGAATATCTTTCCAACGAATCCGAAAAATCAAAATTTCATAGTCAGAATCAAAAGATATGTCCAGTTGAAAATTCTGAATAGTCGCTATGGAATTCAGGCCCTTAAAATGGAAATTTTGCAAACGACCTCGGATTTCGACGAAACCACTTTTGTTGGATCCGTGATGTCAAATTATTGTTAGATTCCAAATTTCATAATTTTTCGATTCAATATGTGAGCGTGGCAAAGGAAAACGCGTTTGACCAGTTTCAGTTGAATTTAATCGACTGGAAAATGGCCATTTTTCAAACGGTCTCAGAATTCGATGAAACTAGTTTTGTTAGGACCGTATCGTCAATACGAAGCTAGAAAATATTTTTTAGAAATTTTTTGAGCTAGTATGTGACCCCAGTAAGTTGAAATGTACGTTTAAATTGAATATATAAAGAATTATACTTTAAATTCAACGGAAACTGATTCAAACAGTCGAATTGGCTTACGATACATATCCCATTGTGTTCGAAATAGGGGTAATTAGCTAGTGACGACAGTCGGTAGGTTCGATTTTGAGTTCAAATTTAAAAGTTGCTTTAGGAGATTAATTAATTAAATAAATAATTATTAAGTCAACACCTCCTTTAACACTGACCCCCCCATCCTTTATTCTCTCTCCACGCTCCAACAGTTTCAGAAAAAAAAAAGAGGAACGACGACGGAGCCATCGTCCCCCATCCACAGCCGCGCCCGAGCGCGTTCCCCAAACCAGCCCCCACTGAACGTCGGCGACCCCCTCTCCCGTTCGCTCCTCTCTCCCCTCTACGATTTGAAGACCGCGCCCTAAACCCCCGAAAGCCCAAATCGAAGCAACCGCCTTCCCCTTTTTGCCCTTCCCTCTGCCGCAATTCAGACCTCCCCGACCACCGAACCCCCCTAGCCACCTCCGGCGAACTCAGAGACCCCCTCCCTCATTCTCCATGTCCTAGCTCCTCCCCATTCCCTCTCTTTCACGCCCCAGCCCCGAATACCCCCAAAACCGCCACCTCCAACAGCCACAACGCGCCAACCAACTGCAACGCTCGACGCCTCCTCCCCCGCTCAGAAATCAGTGAGTATTTTAATTTTTCAATTTAATTTTCAGTTGAGAAAAGGACTATATTTTTAATTGTATAGAAAGATGTGATTTTTTATTTAAAGAAAATATAATCTTTATTTTTATGTAGCAAGTTTTATATGTAGCGATAAGCCAATATAATCTTCATACGGATGAAAAATAAAGTTATGATTTTGAGGAGAAAATAAAGATATGATTTTTATGTTTTTAGAACAATAAAAATATGATTTTTATATAGTATAGATAATAAAAATATAATTTTTATATGACGAAGAGATCAAAAATATAATTTTTATAGGGTGTAGAGATTAAAAATACGATTTTTTATAGAAGTAGCGAAATAAAAATATAATTTTTATATTATAGAAAGGTTAAAAATATAATTTTTATATGTGTAGTAAAGTAAAAATATAATTTTTATATGTGTAGTAAAGTAAAAATATAATTTTTAGTGAAGATAAAAATTCGATTTTTATATACATGAAAGAATATACATGAAAGATATGATCTTTATTTGTTTTAAAAATATGGTTTTCATATGCTTAGCACAATAAAAATTCGATTTTTATCTACGTAGGGTAGCGATAAAATTGTATAGAGCGATATAGAAATATAATTTTATAACGAAGTGAAGATGAAAATTCAATTGTTATAACGAAGTGAAATTAAAAATTCGATTTTTATATATGTAGTGAATGCGGACAACGAAAGCGACAAAAGGCGAGAACGACGAAAATTTCCTACAATAGAAGTGTCGTGGAGTTGGGTTAGCTTTGGTAAGAACTTCTCACTCTAAATTTCTTTTTCTAGTTATATATATATATATATATATATATATACACTAAGATGCAGATGGTGCTTAGCAGCACCCGACACCCGTCATCCACAGACCATGGATGGCTTGTTTGTTTGATTGATATGTTGTGAAAATTTGTTTGTGAAATTGATGTGAAATAGATAATGAAACATATTCATGTGTTGAAATAAAATATTTATATAGTTAAAAATATTTTATCGTTAAAAATATAATTTTTAACGTGAAAGTGAATAAATATATATTTATGAACAAATCGACCGATTTGTTTATATACACTAATTTGATTGATATTGATTGGGCTGTACACCCAAGATGAGGGAATCAGTTGGTGGTCGCCCAGACGTACTTGGAGATCGATGGATATGCGAGGAAAGTGCCTCCGGTTTCGTTCAGACCCAGAACGAACTTGTAAATGGATTGTGTGTCTGACATTGGATTTTATTCTGTGTTGATTGATTTCTGTTAAATATATATCTGTTTGGCGGCGGAGAATTTATTCTCTTGCTTAACGCCCTTCTCTGAGACGTACGAGCTTAGAGGTTATATATCGATAGATATCAATCGCATGGCATGAATTGCCTGTGTGGCATGCTGAGTTGCATGGATCAAGGCTTCTGTTGAAAAGCAAAGTCTTGTGGTTGATGATCAAAGCACGGCCTTTGTGGCGTAGCTTTGTGTATAACGGGAATTCGCGAGCCTCACACCTCGGTATGAGTTAAAAACGGGATAAGGACTGCGGGGAGAGCACGACGTTTCTTTCTAGCTTTGGTGGTGTCAGTGACTTACCAGCCCTGACATTTATATACTTTTCACCTATGTGGTTGTTGGATGAGGCGCCTCGATTTTAGGTCTGTAAGGACCGGGAAACGTGTGTTCAGGCATACTAATCCTCTAACGTAAGTGAGGACCGGCCCTGAAGATCTAGGGGTTACCCAGAGTGTGTAGTCCCGAGGCATTTGCTAGAGTGTCTCAAAGCGGAGAGGAGCTTGCCCCTTGCCTCGACTCATGACGGAAATCCAATTTCCAATACATGATATTGCGGTTTTATTTGTAGAGCCTAGTATGGCGACATGATATATGGTACCCATGCCGTCTATGATTGATATTTATGATTGAAATTGTTTTAACACTATAAACTTATTATAGTATCAAATGATTTGTTTTAAACGTACCAAGCATGTTTGGCTATTATAAGGGAAAACCCTATCCTCCGGCTTGCGTTGCATTGTGTGATGGGACCTGAGTCTTATAATAGCTTCATTTTTTCAAAAAGCATTGCGTTGCTTATTCTATGCACTGGTATTCTTGGGAGGAAACCCGTTCCGTGTTATACGGCGTGGTCCCTTGAATTACTCTCTTTTAAAGTAAAGCTTTAAATAACTGTTTTAGTTCTCATACCAGTCACATGACTGACCTGGAGTTTATTGTTTTAACCTAAATTCTGGGTGCTCCTATTTTTGACACGGGCAGCTAGTAGTTTTGGTTTTGCAGATTTATTTTCACAGGATCCTGGTTTACAGCTGGAATGATATCCAGAAAGCTCTGTATTCGTATATCACCTTCAGTTGTGTTTTGAATTATTTTTCCTCTGCAGTACTGTATTTAAATCTCTGATATTTATCGAATGTAATTTATTCATTCATACTCTGTATATTCTTGTATCTGATGAAATTGTTGTAATAGCAATGAAATGTTCTTTTGTCTGCGTGTGTGTTGTTCTCAATTCTATCCGTGCCTTCCCTCACGGGGAAGTTTGGGTCGCTTCAAATTTCTAGCAATGTATTAATTACGTCCTCATCCAAAAATGAAAATCTGGCCAAAATGCAATGATATGAGAAAAATAGTAATGCAATCAAGCATCAGGCCTGACCCATAGCATAGTCGAGAGAGACTATGGACTAGGGCAACGCGCGATCCTGAGGTAACAGAAAGAACCCGCCTTTCTCAAAATCCCGGTTTTCATCCTTCTCAATTCCCTCGTCATGGTCGCAGACACTTTGTCTTCTGAATTGCATCTTAGATTGTCCGTTTATACTTGCAGTTTCCAACATTAGGCAAGTTCTCTTATCTCTGTCAATTGCAACTTTGTTGAGAAGGTTCTAGCCAGCCTCTGTTGATTGATTTGCTGCAGCCTGCGCTTTCTCGAATTCAAACCCTAATTTTGATTTCAGATTGCAACCACAAATAAGAAATTGGATCGGTCTTTTGAGATTAACAAATCAGTCTGTTCCCGAGTTTTATTATATGTTTGTAAATTGGGATTCAGGTTTTGTTGTTTAGCGTATCAGTGGTTATTCAACATCAGTACAATGCATTAATTGAGGATGTAAGGAACAAAATTATGCTTTTTAGACCTCTGTTAACTGAAAAAAGATCTTTCTTTAATCTGTAAAATATTATGGTATTTACAAATGGATACCAATATCACATTGTATTCTTAAGTTGAATTAGAAACTGAAAGCGGAATTTTGGGATATCAAAACCGAAAGAAAAAACTTTGTAGATGTGGGAAAGCAAACACTGTTAAAAGCAAACAAGTTTGAGCTTCCTAACACCCTAGTTTGGTAACCAAAAGCAGAAAGCTGGGTGTTTTTGGTTCCACGTGGTGGTGTAATGCTAAAGGCATCATGTTTTGTGCTTTTGGCTACCAAATCATGGTGTTATAAAGCACAAACCGAGGTGCTTTTGGCAGTATGCTGTATTTTTTGGTTGAATTAAAGGGCAACAAAATTAAACATACATACTCGTTTGGGTAGGGCATTAAATATCCTTGGGCCGGCCCAGTCAAGCATATAATCAAGCTATTCTAGAAGCTTTGTTATTTACAAACAGAAATCAAAGGGATTTCTTTGATCATTATTATTATACTTCATTGCCATGATCAGCAGTGCATCTATAATATCTACCTAAATTCCTTTTCTAAATGCTCTGCATATCCAGTCTCATTTCATCATGCAATGTAGTCCGCCTTAAATACTTATACTATACCTATTTACATGCATGCAAATCGATGGGGTGTGAAAACTCGGAAGGTGCAAGGAAGCTAATGGGTGGGGTCCCCTTTGTAGGGTGCACCGCCGAAAAAGAAAAAAAAAATATACAATACCAAATTTTCCCACATCATGCAAGCTTAGTTCAGACTAAGCCTTTATAAATTGCACTAATTCTTCTATTCTCAAATTATGTGTGCCCCCGTGTTCCAACCAATCAGAGCCCCCTGATTTCCATCTTTTGCATTTAAACCTTTGAATTGTTTTTGTACTTAAAAGCAAAAAAGCGGAAATGGGGAGATTTGATTGGAGGGACATGGGGGGATATGGGAAATGGGTACAGAAGAATTGGTCTCTTAATAAATAGTTGAACTGTGTAATATCACGCATTTTCCCCGATAGGTCTATCAGTACAGTCTTTCCGCAAGTACTAGTATCATTCAAAATTGATGCAGTTCAGTTGCTTCTAGTCAAGCCAATTGATTCATTATATTGACCTAATCACACTGCAATCTGGCATTACAGGTTTAGCCTTCACTTCATGTGTTGACTAGTTGTAACCTTAGCATTGCATTATCAACCATACATTTCCTGTTGGAGATGAAAACTTGTAAATCACAAAAAAAATTCACTTTTATTTCATGTAAACTCATATAAATGTTACTTGATTATAAAAGATATATGGCCATTCATAGGCTGAGTGTATTATTAACTGTTGAATAGAATTCACAGAAAGATCATGTAAACATAGCAAATGGGGAAACGACTTTAATGCCTCATATACGATATTCTCATTACAGTAAAAAAATATGAATTAATGACTACAATGCTTATAACAATACCTGTGTAGCTCGTTCATATTGCAACCACACTTGTGATCATATTTTTCCCGAAAATGAGGGACCCTACTGTGAACATTACACTACAAGAAAAGATCAAATTGGTTACGGACCATAGCGACGGCTGGCGATGGCTAAAAAAAGCGGCTCTCGCCAGCCGTCGTCAGTCGTTGCCCAAAACAATAAAACCACGGGGCTACAGGAAGAATTATCATTCGCGATCGTGCTCCCCAAATTAAACCTCCGACCCAAACCCAAACCTTTCCAGTTCACCGACCACCGTCGCCAACCGCCACCCGCCACTGCTGATCCGACGCCGCCGCCCATCTTCGCTCCCCTCTGGTCTTCTCAAGCCCTCTCCACTGCTCCAAGCCAATTGCTCTCTCTCTCTTAGGTATGATTTCTAACCTAATTTCATGAATTAATTACTTAATAATGATATAAATGTATATGTTAGTTGATTATACAATGATTGTTGAATTAATGTAGTTGATTTAGGAATGATTGGAACCCTAAATTGTTGATTTAGTTGTTTATCGGTGTGATGGTTGATTATGTGCTAATGTGTGTGTTAATGAAACGTTATTTTGTGCGTATGTAATTATCGGATATGGGATTGGCATACATGTTGTTGGATATAGTTATTTAAAAATGATGGTTCTGAAATTGTTGGGTTGTAGACAAGGCTTGAAAATGAATTGTATTGTGGAAATTATTGGAATGGAATGACTATGTATGGCGCAAATAGGATTGTGGTTGATGGTTGATTTTGGTTGAAACCAAATAGGATTAGTTTGTGGGAAAAAATTCGTCTACGTATGAAATAGATTATTGAAATCCCCCTTGTTAAAAGCTGCGAGGCTTTAAGGTAGCGCGAGGAGCCGTACATCAGGACGGTGCCGGTTTTAATTACCCTGCCATTATGCTGCCGAAATTTTCAAAAATATTCATGTGTTTGAATTATTTTCATATGTTGAAGTATATCCATGTGCTGATAATTTATTCATGATAGAAATAAATTGCTTGGATAATAAAAATCACATTTTTTATTATGTATGAACCACTAAAATATTCATGTGTTGAATAAATTCTTTGAACAATAAAAATCATATTTTTATTATATGTATGAACCACTAAAAATATTCATGTGTTGAATAAATTCTTTGAACAATAAAAATCACAATTTTATTATATGTATGAACCACTAAGAATATTCATGTGTTGAATAAATTCTTTGAACAATAGAAATCACATTTTTATTGTATGTATAAACTATTAAAAATATTCATGTGTTAAATAAATTCTTTGAACAATATATGTATGTGTTATCGAAATCACTGACATATATTTTTGAATCAGGAAAAATGTTCGATTATTACATTGACCGTAGTTGGATGTATGAAGTTAGAATTGGAATGAAAGGCTCAGTGAAAGAACATTTCTATAATGGTGTAAATGAATTTGTTAGATTTGCAGTATCTAATAATCGAAATTACGAGGAGCTTCGTTGTTCGTGTAGTAAGTGTAACTGATGAGGTTTCTTAAACCAAACATCATTAAAGTACATTTGTATAAATCAGGTTTTATGCCAAATTATTATTTATGGGATCGTCATGGAGAACTTGTTGCGCCTACAGTAAATTCTATAGCGTCGGAGGTCAAATTAGTTATGACGAATCCAATAGAAGATATGGTGGAAGATGTAGCACGGTCAATATTCCCTACCGGTCAGGTTGACGACGACGTCAATATTACAGAAGAACCGAACACGGAAGCCAGAAAAATATATAGTTTATTGGCTTCAGCTAAGCGGCCATTGTAGAATCGTTGTGAAAGTGGAACTAAATTATCGGTAACCGCTGAGTACATCACCATGAATCAAAATTTAACCTTACAAAAGCTGCATTTACAGCGGTTGTACAAGCTGCGAAAAGACATATGCCATCCGATAATTTGATGTGCGATAGTCATTACAAAGTGAAAACACTAGCGTCGGCTTTCGGTTTGCCGTACCAAAATATAGACACTTGTGTTAAAGGTTGCATGTTGTATTGGAAAGATGATATAAATCTTAGAAACTGTAAAAAAAATGTGGCGGGGAAAGGTGTAAACCTAGAAAAAAGAAAGGTAAGAAAGCTCCGTATACAAGAACGCATTATTTACCAATCATCCCTAGACTATAACGGTTATATGCATCCTCGGTCACTGCATGTCATATGCGATGGCATAGTGTGTGAACACAAGAAGATGGAACTTTGACACATCCATCAGATGGAGAAGCATGGAAACATTTTGATAGGACGTATCCTACATTTGCCGCAGAGAGCTGTAACGTCAGACTTGGTTTATGTACAGATGGGTTTTCACCATTTTCTCAGTTTGGTAGTAAATATTCATCTTGGCCTATTATCGTTACTCCTTATAATTTACCACCGTGGATGTGTATGAAAACTCCATATATGTTTCTTACTGTTGTCGTTCCTTGTCCTAATGATCCAAAATAAGGCATCGATGTTTATCTACAACCATTAATCGAAGAGTTGAAAAAACTATGGGATGATGGAGTTGAAAGATACGACATTTCAAAAAAAAGAATTTTTGTATGTTCGCTTCTTTGTTATGGACGATTAGTGATTTTCCTGCATATGGGATGCTTTTAGTTGGAGTACGGCCGGTCGTCTATCTTATCCTTTATGCATGGAAGAAACACAAGCATTTTTCTTACGGTATGGAAGGAAGCATTCATGGTTTGATTGTCACCGTTGTTTTCTGCATACCAATCATACTTTTAGAAGAGATAAAAAAAACTTTAAAGCTAACAGCGGAATGACTGTGCAAACACCCAAAATTTGGACAAGTGAAGAAATATATGATATTGTAAAGGATTATCCCAAGATCCATGAGACTGGAGAGCAGACAGAAATTCCGGGTAAATCTGACATTCACAACTAGTGTAAACAAAGCATATTCTGGGAGCTACCTTATTGGAAAGATCTCAAACTTCGACATAATATCGACGTTATGCACAATGAAAAAAATGTATTTGATAACGTGTTTAATACAGTTTTGAATGTCAAAGGAAAAACAAAGGACGATATATATTCGAGACGTGACATAGAAGAATATTGTAAACGTCCAGAACTTCATATGAAGCCCAATGACAATAAAAAACCCAAAGCGTGCTATGAACTAGACAACAAACAAATAAAACTTGTATTGAAATGGGTTGAGGGACTGAAATGTTCGGATGGGATTTCTTCTAATCTTCGTAGATGTGTTGAACTATAAAAACAATAAATTGAGTGGGATGAAAAGTCATGATTTTTATATCATAATTGAATATTTATTACCAATGATGTTCAAAGAATTATTTCCTATAAAAGTGTGGGTGTTTTAACAGAGTTAAGCTTATTCTATAAACAGTTTTGTTCGGCAACGTTAAAAATTGATCGTCTCCGTAAACTTGAAGTAGAAATTCTGATATTGATTTGCAAATTAGAGAAAATCTTCCCTCCAGGATTTTTTAATGTAATGGAGCATTTGCCTATTCATCTTCCATCTGAAGCTATTCTTCGAGGTCCAGTGCAATATGGATGGATGTATCTTTTTGAAAGGTAAAATTTATGCTTACAATTCAAAGTGACATTAGTGCATGTAAATTAAATTAATTTTATTTTAGGTATTTGAATCATCTGAAGAAAAAAGTACAACAAAAAGCATAAGTTGAAGGTTCGATTTGCAAATCTTATCTTGAAGAAGAAGCTTCGTTCTTTTTTTCCTCATTACTCCAGTGGTCATATGAACCTATCATTTGCAAGTGGTCCTTGTAACGATGAAACCATTGAACCCAATTTTTGTCCGATAATGTTATCTGTTTGTAGACAACATGGACGATCTTCTGGAAAATGTGTTGAAATATGGTTAAATGATACAGATCACCATGTAGCACACACATATGTTCTTCTAAATTGTGCTGAAGTTGCACCATTTGTTAGGTACTAAATTTTTAACTTTATTACAGTTATGCATACATCAATTGTGAGTTAGTAATAAAATCATTTATATTTGCAGTATTTACGAATCAGGAAATCCAAATGGCGATCTCAGTAAAGATATTGCTAAATGGTTCTCGAAGTACGTTCACGATCCAATAAACTGCGTCAATGACGAGGGTTTGCACCATCTTGCGCTTGGACCAAAAAGAAATGTTAAGACTTATCCAATATTCTTCGTCAATGGGTTTAAATTCAACACCAAAGACCATGGTACTGACAGATTAACATATAACAGTGGTGTATTTGTCAAAGGTAGTGATGATCCCGAAGAGCATATAATCGACTTTTATGGCGTCTTGACGCAGATTTTAGAGTTGACATATTATGTATAACCCATTGAAAAGGTTGTTCTATTCACGTGCAACTGGTTCAGCAATGTTCTTGGTATTGGAATTAACATGCATAAAGATTATAAGCTTATAGAAATAAAGCACACATCAAATTACCATAAGCATGATCCTTTTGTATTGGCAAAGCAAGCATTGCAAGTTTACTTTGCCTCGTATCCGTCCTTAAAAATAGATAAAGCAGATTGGTCTGCTGTAATTAAAACAAAGGCAAGATTTACATTTGAAGGAATTGCTATTCCAGACGATGCAGCGTATCAAACGGATGGAAATCAAAACGATGAAATAATAATTGCTAATGATGTTAATTTAGAGTCTTTAAACGACGAATAAAATGAATTAATAGAAGCTTTTGAGAGTACAGAGGACAACGATATAGAGTATGAGACCGAGACTGAATCAGAAAATGAAGAAGAATAATATTATTTGTATCGTTAGTTATTTGCATACGTACGTACAATAATTCAGGCGTAATGATATATGAGTTATGTTGTGAACTTATATGATGTGTTATATTGTGAACTTATATGATGTGCTATTTTGTGAACTTATATGATGTGCTACGGTTATCTATTATCTAGTTCTTCTTCTTTTATGTAAATGGGTCTTGTAATTGCATTTGATAATGTATGTTGTATGAGTTTATTTGTTAATGGATGTGCATAATGATATATGAGTTATTATTTTACGAAATAACATGTTTGTGACAGATATGCCTCCTAGACGCCGACCTACCCACAGTTCATAGGCAGGTGCGAGCGGTATAGCATCGGATACACGTCCGGTCATAGAGATCGTGCCCAAGTCCGCAGGGTAAGTTTTTAATTTCGTAAATGCTTAGTATTCAAAAGTCATTAAATGCTAATATCGTACTTTCTGCATGGGGTTTGATATTATTCCAGGAGAGGTTGTTTTACGTGTGTCTAGACAAGCATATGTCGCTAGGTGGACAGAGGCGTGGCCTCACTGGGACGATATTCCTATGCAGATTAGGAATGCCATCCTCGCGGAGGTTCTTATAAGTATAAATATATTTCTCATTTGCAAAATTATACAAAATATGTAATATAATTTGTTTGTTAATTTATAGTGTTCTATACTGGTTCAGGAAGAAGATATGGATGTTTTCCTCACTGCATGGAACCAGAAGATGAGGAAAAATTATTTAGGCAATGTATACAAGGCAAAAGCAGCGAAAAAGAGGCCTCAGTGGATGAGCGAGGAGGTCTACGCCGATTTCCAGAAATTGTGGGCTACGGAAGTTGCGAGGGTAAATTAATTAACCTTATTTTAAAATTTTATTTTGTATATCCATCAATTAATCATATAATTAATTATACAGGAGCTTTCAGAGTGAAATCGAGCAAACAGGCTCAAAAATCCTGCTTTGCATCGGGTTGGGTCTAAGTCCTTCTCCCAGCATCGTCGCAAATTGGTATGAATGATAAATCACATTTACAAATATTTATAAACTTTTTAAATCATATTGATAAATTTCAAATATATATTTTATCATTTCAGATGTCGACTCTCCAACGGGAGCCTACACTTGCTGAGGTATTTACACAGACTCATGCCGTCGAGCGGACAGATGAAGAGGGTAAGACCTCATATACCTGGACAGACCTAAGTCCTATGAAACGATGGTTAGCATTTGTAATAATTTGTATTTCGCATTGTTATTTTGAATTGAGTATTTAATATATTCCATATTTGTCTGCTACCGCAGGACAAATATAGGCGGCCTTAGATGCTCGAGCGCAGTTAGGTCAAGAGCTGGACGTGGAGGAGTGCAATCGCATTTGGAACAGAATCATCGACCCGCATACCAGGGGTAGATGCTACGGCTTTGGAAACATAGATGTAAAGCGTTTTATCAAAGGATTTAAACATATCCAAGTGCTATTACTTAACATCACTTAGGTACTCAATCCACGTAAACAAATATTAATTACTGGCATGAATAATTACTACAAATTGGTTCCATTAATTGGTGTGCATTTTATATCGAAGAATCTATTACAATAATTGTATAAACCATGTATAGTATCCAAAAAACTTTTGACAATGGTTTCTAACTATTTTAATATAATTACAGATAGCGGGGACTCAGGCCTCTTATACGAGGCGTCAGGATGAGGAGGAGATCAACATGCTTCGACAACAGGTTGCATCTTTAGAGGATTTTCAGAAGAACAGGCTTGAGACCGTGCTGGATGAACGGACTGCTACATATCTTCAGGAGCATGGTGTGAAGCCACCGAGTGAGCCTGTGGAGGAGGACGATGAGGACGAGCAGAACGGAGAGAATGAGGATAATGAGGATGAGTAGGTAGGTACTAGTCTTTTTTTTTATTTTGGACTTGTTTTGTAAATACAAACTACTTGTTGGTTATGGGCTTGAGATGTTTGTGGTGTTTTGTGGAGATGATGATGGTATTTTGAACTTGGTTTGTTTGATGTGGACGTGTTCATGGTTTTTGAATTGTTTATCGTTTATATTTATGGTTTTTGGACATGTTGATGGTATGAGTTAATTTATAGCATTTATGAGGTGATTGAATGTGAATTTGAGGTGATGGAATGTGAAATTGATTGTATATGAGTTGCAGATGAACTGTGTTTTGAGTTTCTATGGTTTGATGGCTTGTTATCCGCTAAAATATTAAAAAAAAGTTACAGTTTGGCGATGGCTAGTGATGGCTCGTGACGGGTTTCGGGTTACGATGGGCGATGGTTTAAGATGGTTTGTTATCCAGTTTTGCCACGAATAGCGACGGCTAGCGAGGCTCTTTTGCTAAGAGTTGCGACGACTGGCGACGGCTAGCAAGGGCAATAAGGTGATGGTTAGGGATGTCTTTTAACCGTTGGTGGAGAATATAACTGTTTGTACACGTGGCAACATTGCCGTCAACAGCCGTCGCTAAAGTGGTGTCCACTGTCGTTGCCATGCTCGACACTATTTGCTTAGCGTCCACAAATTTGTGACGGCATTTAGGGACGGCTAGCGATGGCCGTCGACGGTTTCTTGCCATCACTATTTGAGCCGTTTCTTGTAGTGTTAGAACGCACAACCCAATAGAACGCTAGGCACTTCAACCAATTTTCAAAATCAGAATGCACGTATCGACTTGTTTCCCTGACCTACCCTTTCTATTACACCATTCTTGCCAATGCCGTCCTGTAGCCATAATTCATCAATGAAACAAACTACTTTTGTATGCATATCTTAAAAACTGTGCACTTGTATTGGAAACAAAGCCAATTCTTCTATCCCGAAACCCCCTGTCCCCGTGTGCCCAACGACCTCGATTTCTCTTATTTGAACCTTTTGCAATTAAGTCCTTCAACAATTGTGGGATTTTACTACAAAGGGTGGAAATCAGGAGTTGTGATTGGGTGGTCACGTGGAGGACAAGGGGGTTCGGGACAGAACAACTCATCTGGTAAACCCTTGCACAAATAATATTGCATGTTGTTCCTATATTTACCTTTTTAGCTAAGCATTCCCTAGCAGGTTGCAAATATTCTTTCGATTGTCTAGTTCCTTATTTTCATCAGGAATATCATATTTTGTCAACACCTTATCATTGGATTTTCAACCTGAACAATACCAACAAAAGCGTCTTGCCTAACTGTACAAAAATAATAAAAAGAAAACAAAAAATCCATCCACGAAAATAATAATAATAATAATAATAGGGTGCTACTATTCACACCCCCTACACTTCTGGCCACCAAAACTAAAAACACCCCAAATATTTCTACTTTTCTTTACTGTCCACCGTCTAAATTAATAACAAAAAATTTCCGAGGCCACCAGCTCCATCCTCTACACCATCGAATCAATGACCTCTACGAATCAAATAGTTCAACAAAAAATTAACATAATTTATTTTCATAATAACATTAGCAAATTTATTTTTTATAAATGATCACTTCGCCGGTTGTGAAATGAATCATCAATCAACATTTATGTCTTTTAAGTCATTTGATCGAACATCTTGTATCATGTTATTACAACCATATGTTTATCATCCAATTTATCATCATTCAAATACTCAATCTATCAAATGACAAAAAAAATTAATGTATCAATTTGTAAAAGAAGATACGTAAGTTATACGGATAAAAACTTACAAGTCAAAACTGACATTGTCATTCTCTATTACAAACAACGTCAAATTTAATGTTCTCCAAACTTGAAATTTTCAACAAAGCCGAAAAAATATCCTAAAACGTAATGGAAAACCCTAACCATTAAAAAAATGCTAACAAAATTCTATAATATAATAGAAAACAATTAAAATCAAGCAATTCTAACCTCTTTTTTATCTTCATCTTCCATCTCTATTAGGCACAAAATAATATATGCTCGGGTATAGGGTTTGAAATTGTAGAGAAGTTCTTGTTTTTCTTAAGAGAAGTACGTTGGTGAATAACTGAGTGAAGGAATAATATATGGTGGCCAGAAGAATATAAAAAATAATCATTTGTATTAAATTTAGGAAGGTGGCCAAAAGTGTAAGCCGAGGTGTGAACAGTAGCACACTAATAATAAACGAAGAATACTTTAAAATAGTCCCATTTTTTGTTTGATGCCCGCGACAATCCTAATCCCTCGAAGATGAATTTTAGTATATAAACATAAGGCGTTTGGCGAGAAAAAAGTGGGAAACAAGTAAGAAGTACCCGACATTATAAATCACTTCTAACAGACCTGCCAATCTGTAGAAAAGGCAACGATGAGGAGACTATAGCCCATTTGAGTGCTGTATGATTTAGTCAACGACTTTGAGTTAGGGCTCGAATTAGTGGTATTCGTACTTAATTAGGTTTTATTGTTTCTCCGTGAAGAGGCAAAAAGGAGAGGGAGAGAAAGAAGCATAAGAGCGAACATAAAGCTTTTCATCTGTTTGCCACTTAAAAATATGCACACAGGAAGAGTTGGTATGCGGATTTGCATTAGACCTGAATAGGTAAGGGCATCTCCAATGGCTTAAGGATGTAATATTTAGTGTTCTGAATATTACGTCCTTAAGTGCAGGGTTTTACCCAGTGGTTCTGGCGCCTATTTATAAGGCGCCAGAATTCTGACACCTAATAAATAGGCACCAGAATATTTTCACCAAAAAGAAAAAAAATGACTGGAAAGGAAATAATAACAGATTGGAGAAGAAAGGAAAAGTGAACAAATAGTGTGTTCTGGCTCCAAATAAATAGACGCCAGAATTCTGGCGCCCATAAAATGGGCGCCAAAACACACCCGTAATATTCAGGATCCAATTCAGGATCCTGAATTGGATCCTGAATAATACCCTTAATATTACGACTGAATTGCACGATTGGGGGGCTATTCCCTTAATTTTCAACCCGTAATAGCAACCACTAGAGTTGCCCTAAGTGTGGTATGTATGTCTATGTAAGGGGTGGACGTATTGAAAGTGACAAAGATGAAGGTGTAAAGTGATATTTTGAATCATACCTAGTTATTGTACGGTGGTAATGTATTGCATGTATATATGCATCCATGTATGGACATAACATGTAATTTCATGTTAGTTGTTCCATTTATGTAAAGCAAAGATTAAATCTTGTTTATTTGTAACATAACAATAATAATCGTACATAGTTATTTGTTGCTTTATCTATCAAAAGAAACTAAGCGAGTAAATGTAGTTGACCTCGCACTGCATGTATTTTACTTTTATTCGGAGAATACTGATATTTCTATCAGTCTTTTAGTCCACTCCTATATAATGAAGACAAAATTGTATGGTTTCCCTACTCACGAAAGTATAGTAGCAGCAGATAAAGAGCCTCATCCATCCAAGACTTGGTTAATTTTACGTAACTATTATTAGCATATTGCTTCCATGTACAAATTGTGAACACTTATTATGTCTCCTTCATAGGCTTTATCTAGATGAGTTTGGAAATGACCCACACCCCGGGGTCTACTGGAATCTTTTAAAGGGTCCACTCAATTCCCAAGGACCTTCCCCCGCCAAGCTTAAGTACAATAAGGATAGGTTACTGAACTATTAAAGAGGTCGATCATGTATGAACAAGAGGAGTATTTGTAAATTTGATGCTATGAATGTGTAAAATATATTTGTAACTCTGCCTGCTACTTATGGTTACTGATTCCCTAATTCATATCATGACAGAATTTCATTTACCATGAAGATGCATTACGCTTGACATGTAAGCTGAGAGAGGAATTTTCAATAACAACATCTAAAGTTTTTGGAAGAAAACGTTTTCTAAAAGTGCTTAAGAGTGTTTACACGAAATTCCCTCGACTCTCTTTTGATTTCTTAGGAGAAGATCGTGAGGCAACCTTAAAAAGATTTAGGATTGAACATCCCAAATTGATACGTAGACAATGAGCGTATAATACATGAATTTGAACCCCTGTAACTCTGTTGGGCTTACAAGTGTAATGAAGTGATTTAAAATTGGTTTTAAACAAAGTTCGCGTGAAAACTTTTATTAGATGAACAATACCATCCTTCTAAGTAAAAAGTCATGCATAACCACTTTTTGTTTTTTGTGAGCAGGCGGATCGACATGAGATTTTTCCATCTCAAGATGAACTCCCATTAGCTGTTGAGAAAAAGGGCAGGGCAAGTGAGGGACTCTCTGTATCTCGAGAGTGAACGATTTTGCTTTAAGATTTATCTATCAAGCAATTGAACGAGAGAATAGGTGTTCTAAAAGGCCAATTAGAAGGGAAAGAAAGAACTATTCTTGGATTGAAGACGTATATAAAAACCAAGCCCTCTATCTAGTTCGAAGATGAGTTAAGAGGTTTAACATAAGGGCAAAGCCCATAGCTATCCACTGACAGCCTTCTAAATTTGTCAGTCAACTTCATACTAAGAGAAGAAAATGCCACAACGTAACCCCTTCATCCTAATTACTGCTAGGCAATTCACCTAATGCATATTGCTTCAAATCAGAACATCCTGTCAAATCATTTCCATTTTCATACTCTTCCATGCTTTGTACCTTAGAACCAAATAATCAAATGCTGCTGCAGCAGCAAAAGCTGCAAAAAAACTCTAAATATGAGTGTCATATTACTATCTTACATATAATTTTCCAAGTAATATTCATAGCTTAATAATATATGCTTACATACTTGCAACTCATAACTCAAACTCTCCACATCCTGGTCTTTCTTGTACAACAAATCCTCCAACTGAGCTATTTTCTCTGAATCAGGATAAAACAGTCTTCCACTGTACATAGTTTGATAATTAGATTTGTAACTTAATGTGACTTAATTTTCAGCAGAAAATCAGTGATATATGTCTATCGCCTCTACCGTTTACCAAGCACATAATGTTGCTATATGTTAGCCCACTTTGTGAACTGGGCAACACAAAGTCGAGATGTGAAACGTTGAAGAACTTGGAAAGCATCATAGCGGATCGGATCGGAGAGATGTAGCGGATCGGATCGGAGAGATTTTGCTGTTCGGATCGGAGAGCTGCTACTGTTTGAATCAAAGAGGCACTGCTGTTCGGATCGGAAGGCCACCTACTGTCAATCGAATCGGAGGGCTACCTACTATCAGGTCGGAACGGAGCAGAGCAAAGTGGATAAGGACTTAGTTTTAGGTTAATCCGGGTCGGATCGGTTAACCCGATCCGAACCCCCTCTGCAGGCTCCTCCGATCCGAACCCATATTTCACACCACTTTCCCCCATGATCGCCTGGTTATTCGGAGTGGTTATGACCAGTTCCAACCCACAAAAATCACTATTCTGATGCGCTGTCAGCACTAGAACCCATCCGAACCTGGGGACGATGGGATGGAAGACACGTGGATCCGATCCGGATCGGGTTCTGAGCAAATTTTCGCTTATAAATACCCTGTCTGGAGACAATTAAAAGGATCTTCTTCTTTTTGGCACTTTGAGAGTTCAACCACTTTCATAAACCGAATTCCAGCACTCCCATATAATCCAAATTGTCTTTCAACATTTGTTTTGAGATAATTGAAAGAATGTATGTGAGTTGTGAGTGAAGTTGAGTGAATATCTCATTGTAATTGCAACTATATCATTGAGAATAGTGATTGACAAGTGGACGTAGGCTCTTTAACGCCGAACCACTATAAATACTGTGTCTCCATTTTACTTTTGATCTTATTTTATTCTGATTTTATTCAATTTGGGTGTTAGCACCACTTTTTGGTCTAACATTTTGGTGCTTTCACTGAGAACCATCTGAATTCTCTGTTCTTCGGGATTATCGTTCTACTTTTTGGACCGTTGAGTTCAAAGAAGTTAATCCTCAAGTTTCGACGCTCTTGAATGTTTGTTGAATTGATTGTTGAAGAACTATGGCCAAAGGAAAAGGCAAGGAAGTTCAAACTAGTCGAGGAAACGGAGTTGGTGAAGATCAGCAAAATGCGGTAGTGACAAGGTCTTGTGGACAGAGCTCAGCAGTGGAACGAACTGATGCAGGAGATCCAAACCGCACTCAAGGGGAGAGCTCCGATCCGATCCGGGTAGGAGAGTCTGAAGCAGTGCACTCCCCCAACTTGAACCGACCCGAATAGCTTTCCCAGCTCCGACCCGAACCAGTCTCCCAGCTCCGACCCGAACCGTTAGCAAATCTCCGAACTGACCCGACACTTGGTGATGTTGGAACCTCTACTCGAGCCCCCACTAATGCTCCGACTCCAGCCACCAGGGTCAATGATCAGGTCAATCCATCCGCACCTATTACTCAAGGAGATTTCTCGCGCCTACTTGACATGCTTGAGAGTACTAGGGAGGCTATGAAAATCCACGAGCGCACCAATCTCATGATGCAAGAAAACATGAGACTCATGAGCAGGGAAATTAGCGAACTCCGTAGACAGAGAACCCCATCCCCGGTTCGCCACACACCAATGGATCAGTCTTCTTCTTCCGAGGAAGAACGGCCCCGTGAAAGAAGGCCGCTCGAACGACCTCAGAATTTGGAGCAACTGACGTTCGGATCTTTGGGGTCCAGCGAGGATGTTGCACGAGCACTAGGAACCAATGATCCAAGCTTGAGAGACCCTAATCTTACTAATCCCACTCAGGGGCAGATGCTCCAACCTCCTCCTCCCGAGATTGACCGGGAGCGTAGGGAACGAAGCAGAGTAGAAGCAGCTCAAAGAAGAAGGGCATCTCCTGAACAAGAGCCCAGAAGGAACCCGGATACCAGGGCCAGGGAGCCTGAACGACCCCTGACTAATGCTGACGTATGGGCGATGGTGCACCAGATTATGTCTGAAAGCCGGAACTACACCAATGAAGATTATGGCATTGAGCGAAGCCATACTCTTTTCACTGATGACATCCTCAACTTTCAATTTCCCCGACGTTTTAACCTGCCGCATATGGACAAGTATAATGGGAGCACCGATCCGGGACAGTATTTGATGCGATACTCGTGGCTCATGAATGCTGCTGCTGCTCCTGACACAGTGAAGTGTAAAGCATTGCCGATCTATTTAGAAGATGTGGCGCTGCTATGGTTTACCCGACTTCCCCCTCGTTCGATATCAAATTATAGGAAATTGAGCGAACGCTTTATGAATCAGTTCCGACTCCATACCCGAAAGTCTAAAAGTGTTATTGAATTATCAAGAATTAAGCAGGCACCAGGAGAGTCTTTGAGGTCATATCTCGACCGTTTCAACTTAGCTGTGACTGAAGTTAGTGACCCGCACGAGCCCACCATCTTGATGGCTTTGATGGAAGGAGTCGATCCTGACTCCGAGTTTGGAGATTACCTTTCTGGGAAGCCACCTCCTACGAGAGAGTTATTTTATGAAAAGGCCGATATTCAGTTGAGACGAGAGGAGGCCAGGGAAAACCGAAAGAGAAAATCTGGAGCGGCTTCAAAAGAGAATGTTCAGAGTAATGTCGCCGTGAAGCAGTCTGGAGAAAGTTCCGGAAAAGTTGAGGTGAATGTGGGAAACAAGAGTGGAAACGACAATAATGGAAACGGGGGCAACAACAACAACCGTAATGCGAACGGTAACAGAAGAAATAGAAATAGGGGAAGTGATCCTAATAAAAGACCCCGGTTCCAGACTTATGAGAATTATACACCGTTGAACGACACTCTGGGGAACATTTATTTGGATACATACAATGTTTTGCAATATAAAAGACCGCCACCTCGCGACTCAACGGAGAAAGAAATGGCAACTAGAAAGTTTTGTTTGTTTCATGGAACTCATGGGCATTCAACCAATGAATGCCGACATTTGAGAGACGTGATTGAGAAGCTACTGCGCGAAGGGAAATTGGATGAATATAAGGTTGCCCTGAGAGACAGGGGGCAAGGAGAACAGGCTCCGAAACAGATCCAATCTGCTTCCAAGCCTACGGCGCAGCAGAAAGGCAAGGGAATTATTATCAACTCCATAGTGGGTGGACCTCACCCAGTGATCCACAGTTTTAAAGCAATGGATCAATATGTAAATGCAGCTAAGCACGTAGATGTGAGTGAATGTGATGATTTGGAAGATATCGCCCCCATAAAGCAACAGAAGACAATGTTTGACGACGTGGTATTCCGAAGTAGAGATAATACCGGGATCCAGTCACCCACCGACGATCCGTTGGTCATTGCCACCACCATTGGGCTGGCATTAGTTCATAAGGTGTTAGTGGACAATGGAAGCTCTGTTAATATTCTATTTAAAAAGTCATTCGATCAGATGAAGCTTGAAGCTGAAGATTTGAAGCCATGCGAAGGTTGGATCCGAGGCTTCAACGGAGCATCGACGGCTCCAATAGGGTACATAGAATTGCCCGTAACCTGGGGGCAAGGAGAACGCCAAAGAGTAAGGATGCTTCAGTTCGTAGTATTGGACGTAGATTTGCCTTATAATGCATTTTTGGGAAGACCTGCCCTTGCTGAGTTCTGGGCTTGCATCGCCGCTTGGTGTTTATTGCTTAAGTTTCCAACTGAAGCTGGAACTAGAGTAATGAGAGGAGATCAAGTCTCCGGACGGGCCTGCTATGTTGCCGAATTAAAGATGTTGATGAAGGGACTTAACGTCGAGAGTAAAGGTGCCTCGCCTCCTCCAAAGGAGGGCTCGGCGTAGCAATTAGAGGGATCGGCCCGGAAGGAGTTGCCCAAAGGAACGCCTGAAGACCTGGATCCCAGAAAAGACAAGGAGCCAGAGACTCGAAATGCAACTCCTAATGAAGCGACAGTGGAAATTCCCATTGATGAAGTTGATCCAACAAAAGTTTTGAAGATTGGATCTCAATTGGATCCACGTTAGGCCAAAGAACTAACTGACTTCTTGAAGGCAAACTTGGACGTGTTTGCCTGGACCCACGCTGACATGTGTGGGATATCGCCATCCATCATAAGTCATTCACTAAATGTAAACCCGAAACACCCGCCTGTAAAGCAAAAGAGACGTATGCTGGGCCCAGAGAGGTCGTCCGCTCTGAAAGAAGAAGTGGAGAAGCTAAAACAGAACGGATTTATTAGAGATTCGACGTATCCCGACTGGATATCGAATCCCGTCTTAGTAAAGAAGCCGAATGGAAAATGGCGGACTTGCATTGATTTTTCATATTTGAACAAAGCTTGCCCGAAAGATAGTTTCCCACTTCCCAGGATTGACCAGCTTGTAGATTCGACAGCGGGACATGAACTTCTCTCTTTCATGGACACATACTCTGGGTACAACCAAATTCCTATGCACGTGCCAGATCAAGAACATACGAGCTTCATTACAAATTTGGGGTTATATTGTTACGTGGTCATCCCATTCGGATTGATAAACGCCGGAGCCACATATCAGTGCTTGGTGAACAGAATATTTTATAATCAAATAGGGAAGACTATGGAAGTTTATGTGGATGATATGCTTGTCAAATCGAAACAGTCCTCCAGCCATACGCAAGACTTGGCAGAAATGTTCGGTATCCTGCGAAAGTATCGGATGAAGTTGAATCCTTTGAAATGTTCATTTGGAGTGGCATCGGGAAAGTTTCTAGGCTTCATTGTGAGCTCCCGAGGAATTGAAATCAATCCCAGCCAAATAGCAGCGATTAGAAACATTGAAGAGCCGAGGAGAATTAAAGATGTTCAAAGTCTTGCGGGGAAAGTAGCCGCGTTGAGTAGATTTATCTCCAAAGCCACAGACAAATGCGTCCCGTTTTTTGGTTTGATTAAAAGGGGAAAGAAGAGCTTCGAGTGGACTTCGGACTGTGTTGAGGCCTTTCGAAATTTATTGGAACTGCTAGAAAAACCGCCGATTTTGTCAAAGCTAGTGGATCATGAAGAGTTATTTGTTTACTTGGCAGTTTTGGCTCACGCTGTTAGCACAACCTTGATTCGAGAAGAAGACAAAGTGCAAAGGCCGGTATATTATGTAAGCAAGAAATTGGCAGCGGCGGAACGCAGCTACCCAAAGATTGAGAAGCTCGCTTACAGCCTCCTAATCGCCTCCCGAAAACTTCGTCACTATTTCCAAGCTCACCCAATAACCATATACACTGACCAACCTCTAAGGCAGGTGTTGCAGAGACCCGAAGCATCAGGACGATTGATCAAATGGAATATTGAATTAAGTCAGTTTGATTTAAATTTTCAGCCGCGGAGGTCGACCAGGGGGCAGGCTCTGGCTGACTTTATAGCAGAATTCACCATCTCAGAGGAGGAGGTAATCGATGACAGAGTGGTCAAGTCCGAAGATGAGTTAAAGATAGATCCATGGAAGCTATACACAGACGGAGCCTAGAACGACCGAAGGTCCGGAGCTGGAATCGTCTTAGTAACTCCTGAAGGACGGTCGTTATATTACGCTCTACGATTAGAATTTTCGGCGGCTAACAATGATTCTGAATATGAAGCCCTGATTGTCGGGCTGAAGCTTGCTAAAGACCTCGGAATAAAAACGTTGGACATATTCTACGACTCCAAAATCGTTGTATGCCAAGTGCGAAAGGAGTTTGTGGCTCGGGGACCTCGACTCATCGCCTACCTCGGGAAAGTGGAAAAACTATTGAGCAACCTGGAGCGGTACAACATAACGCATATCCCAAGAGCCGAAAACTAGAAGGCAGACAGGCTGGCAAAGCTAGCTAGTTCCGACAACCCGGAAGAAACTGAAATAATTCCAATTGAGACGTTGGAATCGCCAAGCTTTGAGTCGATGGAAATTGAGTTCGCTTTCGAAGCGGAACCGTAAAAGGAGTCGTGGATGACCCCAATTAAGAACTTCCTTAAGAATGGGACACTCCCATCAAAGAAGAGTGAGAGACGGGCTATAGTTCGCAAGGCTACCAGATACGTCCTTCAAGATGATACTCTTTATAGACAAGGATTTTCTATGCCCCTGTTACGATGTATAGCACACGACGACATCAAACGTGTACTAAGAGAAGTACATGAAGGTGAGTGTGGAGATCATACAGGAGGTCAGACTTTAGCGAAAAAGATATTACGGTATGGATACTTCTAGTCCACAATTAATAAAGATGCGGCTGATTATTCACGACGCTGCGATAAGTGCCAGAGATTCGCCAAAATCCCCAGAGCACCGTCGACCCAACTCAAATCAATGGTGAGTCCTTGGCCTTTTG
Organism: Allium sativum; assembly: GCA_030737875.1. NCBI lineage: Eukaryota > Viridiplantae > Streptophyta > Magnoliopsida > Asparagales > Amaryllidaceae > Allium > Allium sativum. The sequence continues at coordinate 397,964,968 of CM060910.1, forward strand.
CCACGTGGGGAATTGATATCATCGGAGTTCTACCAATTGCTAAAGGAGGAGCGAAATATGCAATAGTCGCTGTGGACTATTTTACGAAGTGGGTGGAAGCTGAGCCCCTAACTAAGATCACGGCGAGAAAGGTGATAAGTTTTGTGGTTAGAAATATTATATGCCAATTAGGGATCCCAAGGACCATAATAACTGATAACGGAACCCAGTTCGATGGTGCTGAATTCAGAAATTTCTGCCAGAAATACAAGATAGACAAACGGTATACTGCGGTTGCCTATCCGCAGTCGAACGGGCAAGTTGAAGCAATAAACAAAGTTATAAAATCCATCCTCAAGAAACGGTTAGAGCACGCAAAGGAAAAATGGGTTGACAAATTGCCTTTAGCTTTGTGGGAATATCGAACAACATTTAAGACAGCTACTGGTCATACCCCTTTCTCTCTCTCTTTTGGTTCAGAAGCAGTAATTCCAGTAGAGCTTGAAGTTCCTTCCCACCGGGTGACATATTATGACCCGATGACGAATCGGGCGCTCTTACTCGAGTCTCTTGATGAAATCGAAGAAAAAAGGGACGAAGCGGATTTGCGTGCGGCAAGACATCGACGTCAGATGGCACGCTATTACGACAAAAAAGTTCGCCTTAGGACTTTTGAACCAGGAGATTTGGTGCTAAAGAGAGTCTTTCCATCCCCTCCTCACCTCGGCCCAAAGTGGGAAGGACCCTTTGTCATCCAACGGAAACTTGAAAAAGGAACCTTCAAGTTAACGACCGTAGATGGCGAAGAAGTACCTAGGGCATGGAATGCCCAACACTTGATGCGATATTTGGATTAGAAATGTTGTACTCTTTGTTATTTTTCTTATGAACTCTGTAAAAAGGTACGACTTGCCTTAGGAAAATCTGATGATATGAATAAAGGACTATAAAGTGGATGTAGGCTACGACTTAGCCGAACCACTATAAAAATATCATGTGTTATTTACTTTCATGCATTATATATATACCTTCATCGACTATTCTGTTGCGATTATGGAATATAAGATGATTCAAAACCTGAAAGGTTGAAAACAGTTTAAACGTAAGAAAAAGCACAATGACTACTTGTGCGATAAGACATAAAAGAATGGGAAGACGACATTCTTAACTCTAACTCTCGAGAATTGAGGGAGAGTATAAAGGACGGGAAGAAGACGTCCTCTGAGGCGTGAAGGTGCACCCAGACAAGAGACCGCCTCAGTAAGAACTCTAACATGAGTATAAGACAGGAGAGTATAAAAAAATGCCAGAAAAAACGACAGGCATTGACGACACAGAAAATGCAATCCCGTCAGAAAATCGGGGACATTCAGACTACTTGATTAAGTCTTGAATAGTTTTTTGAGATTGACTGGGGGCATATATGTATACACATATTTCCCCCCACCATAACTTCATTACACAACTATAGTTAGACATGCATTCTTACATAAGTGCAAAACTAATGGCTAACAGACATTGCAGAAAATGAATTATTTTTTATTTACAAATGAATGAATTTGTACAGGAAAACAGCCAAAAAGAAGGTGCAAGAGCCACCCATATAGCAGCAATTATTGGTCCACCAAATGCTAAAATAACGCAAGACAGCCCACTATTTAGACTTCGAGGGAGGCTTGGACTTCTTGGCGGCTTTCTCCGCATCCTTCGCCTCTTTCTCGGCCTCCGTCAAAATGCGCTTTGATTTTTTCTTTCCTGAAGATGCGGTGCCGGAATCGGTTGACTTCTTCCCGGAGGGGGGAGCGCTGGAATCAAGAGAAGACTTTTTAGCGAGTTCCTCTGTAATAGATCCAGTTGAAAGCTTAACAACTAACCTTGATCCCGCATCCACAACCGCGAGGGGCTTGAGGCTCTCAGGGTCTAAGTCTTCAGCTTTTAACTACAAGCGTTTGCCTTGGTCAGCTTTCAGTGCAGCCAAAGTAACATCATCTGCGTTTTTCGACTCCCCAATTATTGCCACCTCCGGATCTTCCTCATGTCCTCCGTCACCGCAATCATCCTTTAAGGCATCTATCATTTCGTCATCACGAGGAGTGTCAGCCTTAGACGGTTCGCTTCCTTCTCCCAAATCTATGGGAGCAGCCTTATCCTTTCCTCCTTTTGCCTTCTCCGTAGGCTCCGCCCCAGAGGCGGTTCCCTGGGTCACATCTGTCTTTCCGGACGGCTCAATACCTACAGAGTGAGAAGCAACAATTATCAACTCAGGAGAAAATAATGGGTTTTTCATCGATTGCTCAATCACGTGGCGAAAGGTAGAGATAGCCTTGACGAATTGAGGTGAAAATGTAGAGATACCTTCCGAAGACTTCTCGGCTGGGGTAACTGCGGTCTCTGATGCCGTTTCGGGAATAGGAGATAACAGAGTTGTTCGATGGATCCCCGGGTTTTAAGGGTCATTTCCCTCTACTTCAGAAGTTGCGGGGGCAGTAGAAGAGGAACCAGCCTCGGGAATGTTCTTTTGCTTAGCCCTCCGCTTCTCTTCATCCATGGCAGCAGCAATGAGGCGGCGCCCTTCAGCTAGGCGTTCTGGCTCATCATCCCTTAAGTATTTTTCCATCAGCTTGTCCTCGTCAACGGAATCAACCATAGCTCCTCTTTTTCCCACTCAACGATCTGACTCCATACGTGGACTAGAGTAGATGGATAATCTTCGATCCAAGAAATGTTCCGGCGACGAATGATATGCGCAAAGAATTCAATCATTAATTCGCCGAAGCCCTGAATCTCTCCCTCGGCCTCTGACAATTGTTTGTGGGCCTCCTCAGCGGATTTGAAGGCACATTCGACGTTACCCTCCGCCGGGGCAGCTCTATTCTCCGCCTCCATTAACTTAGAAGCCAAGTCAGCATTCTTCTTTTCTAGTTCAGCATTCCTCCTTGCTAACTCAGCATTTTTCCGTTCAAGCTCAGCGTAAGCAAGGCGCGTTTTAGCGGCATCTGACTTAGCATCTTCGGCTTGCTTTTTTAACTCAGACCGCTCTTGAGTATGAGATTCAAGCAAATCATGGTAACGTATTTGCATATCTTCAAATTGTTGCTTGAAGTTAGTAGTGTCCCTTTGAGCAACAGCAAGCTGGGCCTGTGTGTCCTCCAAATCTTTTCCTAGATTCTTTAAGGCCTTTGCATCGTCTTCAGCCGTTATTTGCATCGAGTCAGCATTCGTGATTAAAGTGCGGATAATTCTGGAAAGCTTGCGTGAATACTTGAACATTTCAGAATACTGTCTCTCGACTGCGTCTATCTTCGCTTTGGCCTCATCTTCCCACCTGGAAGAAATAGGCTCAAGGGCAGGTAAAAAAGTCAAGTTCTCGAAGTAATGTTCGGGAAATTGTTCCTCCAGATACGCCCGCTTGATTGCAGTTTCAGCATCTAGTGGTGGAGGGGCGAGGATCGTCAGCTCAGTATCCCTGTGCGTGGAGGATTCAGTAGCCTCTTTATCTGTTCTAGGCCGTTTAGCAGAGATCTTGCGTTTACTTCGCGACTCAGTATCTTCTGGCGGACTTCTCTCCCTGCTGCGTTTTTCTTGAGAAGAGGTGGAGTCTTTTGGTTGCGGCCTGTCCTCTTCCCGACGACCTTGGTAACCTTTATATCTCTCTGGGTCCGTCCGAACAGGAGAACGAGAACGCGAGGTTCGTGAGCGATAGGGTTCATAAGGCCTTCTCTCCTCCCTACTGCGATCGTCGCGGCGGTTATACTCAGTATCATAAGGTGGATTAGACAAGCTGCGGCGGAGTTTCCTGATATCGTAGTAAGATCGGAACATCGTGCCTGTACAATAAGACAAATGAAATTCAGGATCAATATTTTCACAAAGAGAAAGATGCAGTGAGTTGTAATGTTATTGTGTAAAGTGTGTCCTAAGTGGTGTTTTTCCCCCCAACCAACCCGAGTCCGAAGCTAGACTAGTACGGCGGGCTCTTTGGCCTTAGCAGGAGTAGTCTCTTCGGAAGAAGTGAAAACTAAAGGATTCTTCCTAAAATCCTCTGAAGTGTAAATGGTTTCAGGTAAGGGGAGGTCCCCCAAACCCTGAAACAGTGGGTCATCAGTGCTAGGGACATCTCCCTCAGAAGCATCAATCGGAGACTCTTGGGAAGACGTCGACCTTTCCGGAGAAATTGCAGCCTCAGGAACAGTATATCCTTCGCGATGCTTTTCGGCCATGTTAGCCAATTCATCATCTTGGGTAGAAGAAGGAGAGGGTGAAGCTTGAAGAGGTACTGTAGGAGCTCTCGAACTTTCGCCCGTTTCAGGGATTACGTCCACGGGGGGAATATAAACATATGGAGCCGTCCCGTGACCAATGTTGCGAGTAACAGATAGCAACCCATGAAAATGAAGATATTCGTCCTTAAGGACTTCATCAATAGTCAAGAACTTCTGATCGCCATTAAGGAGCTGGTGCATCCGGTCAAAGAATACTTGGTCTGATATTTGTTTTGGGTTATCGACTGCAAACAAAAAGAAAAACGAGTTAAGGCGATGACTTGAATGTATAGAGCCGAGATTTAGAAAACCAGTGCTTTACTTGATTTCGTCCACCTCTTGGCACACCCTGGTTGTCGCTTCACATAAAACCATTCCAGCCTGGAATCTCCGGCTTTACTACTGAATGGCGCTGAAATTATCTTCCTCTTAGGGACAGACTCAAAATAGCGGAGAGAAGGAGTCTCTCGCGTCCGATGCTAGAAGTTGTAGAAGAAATGAACGTCATCGAAAGTGAGCTCTATGCCTAAGATCTCACGGTATGCTACGTATAAGGTGTACAAGTAAGCGTAAGAATTAGGGTGCAGCTGCATGGGGGCAATCCGCATTTGTCTTAGAAAATCGACGATGAAAGGAGAAAATGGAGGGATAGCACCGACCATGCACATCAACCGAGTAATTGCCATATACCCTTCTGGAGGGTTGTGGGGACGGTCAGTTCTCGAAGGCTCCAGGGTGTCCCTTTTTAGTATCCCGTATTTTAAACAAATTCGGATAAGTCTGTCGTTGTCGATTGTTGATTCAACAGAATCTTGGGGTGATTCCAATATGACAGCCGATTCAAACTCATCAGGGGCTCGGTCGTCACTAATCCCTCCTTCCTCTTCAAAACCTAGAGAAACTTCACCCTCCGAAGACACATTGTCACTTTCGCGATTTCCAACCTCGTAGTCTGAACCCTCATCATTCCATTCTGGATCCGAGGGAGAAGATATGTCCTCGAGAGTAACTTTGTTGGATGTCTCCGGGGCCTCTTTCTTCCCGGCTAGTCTAGAAGAGCGTCTGGGTCTCATGGTCACAAAACTATTGAAGAAACAATAGCACAAGTTAGAGTAAATTAGCCCGTATCCCCCCGTGCATGTGTGCAAACTAAAGTGTAAACTGTGTATGCGGAAAGTGTAAAGTTGATATTTGAAAGTGCGACGCAAAATTTTGGCAAAGTAATAAGGGTCAAGGCAGTTCTTGATGTCCAGTTATGTTCGCAAGGCACTACCCTAACTGTCCATTAAGTTGAAGATTATGCCAAGAGTTGATTGGGCCAGTTAAACGAGTTTTTATGCATTAAGATGGACTGCCCTTCGGTTCGGTTCGGGCGCATTCATGGGGATCGGATCGGGGGCGTAGCCTCGCCTTGGGCTCGGATAAACTTTGAAGCTCAGGAATCAAAATCGGATCGGCTCGGAGGTAGATTCCCCTAACGGTTCGGGTCGGATCACGTAGTCATGCCTCTCCTCCTTTATCTTATAGTCCGACCCGATCCGGTTAGGTGAGCTCCATTCCCCCTTTTTTCTACTTGCCCCGACCCGATCCGACATTCTAGACTTGTTTTCTTTTTCCCTTTCTCCATTTGCCCCGACCCGATCCGACATTCTGGACTTCTTTTCTTTTTCCCTTTCTCCACTTTCCATATTTCACCACCCGAACCGACCCCCTATGATCTTCTTCCTCCTTTTTAGCCTTAAACCCAATATCATCTCCGACGCCCCAGTCATGATCGAACAAACCACGACTCCCTCTTCCAACGCCTCGAAGTAGCAACGAAGCCACCAACGACAATAAAGAAGGAAGAGGAGACTGCAGCGTGGAAACCATGTCCAGATCGGTCGAATTGACCATCAATTTCAATTAAAACCTGTTATCATGAAACTGATCAAGGATTTAAACCTACCAGAGTATATAAGTTGGAAATTCGCACGAGAATTGTAAAGAGTTATTCTCTTTTGAATCTTGGAGTCTCAGAACAGAAATTGCAAAACGATGGAATAAAAAGAGAGTGAAAGAAAAATGAAAGTTGGGCTTATATAAAAGCAAGGTGACCATTCGTATCCCCGTTCGGATCGGCTCACAGCCCAGTAACGCAGTGTGGCCCAATAGTCCAATACGAAATAGAAGAAGAAGGGGATCCGTTCTGGTCGGAATCCGAACCGAACGGAACGTAGCGACTCAGCAGTAAATTGAATTAAAATTCCAAGAAGAAGATGAGAGCACAAGGAAAATCAAAGGAAAAATTACCTAGAAGACGCTGTGCAATGATAATCAAAGCATGCTCCGTCTCCAACAGAAGCATCCTTTGAGGAGGCAAAATGTTAGCCCACTTTGTGAACTGGGCAACACAAAGTCGAGATGTGAAACGTTGAAGAACTTGGAAAGCATCATAGCGGATCGGATCGGAGAGATTTTGCTGTTCGGATCGGAGAGCTGCTACTGTTTGAATCAAAGAGGCACTGTTGTTCGGATCGGAAGGCCACCTACTGTCAATCGGATCGGAGGGCTACCTACTATCGGGTCGGAACGGAGCAGAGCAAAGTGGATAAGGACTTAGTTTTAGGTTAATCCGGGTCGGATCGGTTAACCCAATCCGAACCCCCTCTGCAGGCTCCTCTGATCCGAACTCATATTTCACCCCACTTTCCCCATGATCGCCTGGTTATTCGGAGTGGTTATGACCAGTTCCAACCCACGAAAATCACTATTCTGATGCGTTGTCAGCACTAGAACCCATCCGAACCCGGGGACGATGGGATGGAAGACACGTGGATCCGATCCGGATCGGGTTCTGAGCAAATTTTCACCTATAAATACCCTGTCTGGAGACAATTAAAAGGATCTTCTTCTTTTTGGCACTTTGAGAGTTCAACCACTTTCATAAACCGAATTCCAGCACTCCCGTATAATCCAAATTGTCTTTCAACATTTGTTTTGAGATAATTGAATGAATGTATGTGAGTTGTGAGTGAAGTTGAGTGAATATCTCATTGTAATTGCAACTATATCATCGAGAATAGTGATTGACAAGTGGACGTAGGCTCTTTAACGCCGAACCACTATAAATTCTGTGTCACCATTTTACTTTTGATCTTATTTTATTCTGATTTTATTCAATTTGGGTGTTAGCACCACTTTTTGGTCTAACACTATATTTGTAGAATGTACTACTAATGCTAACGTACTTGTGTTGTTAATCATACACCCCTGTGCAACTTGAACATGGAAATGCGATTTTAGGATAGAATCTAGCGTTGGTAGCGTTATTATGATATAAGTCGGGCTGAAATATATTTCGCCTACATTGTAAACCAGACATGAAAGTATTGGTGAGCGTATGACAGTGGCAAAAGTAGCAGGGCAAGTAAAAAAGCTTCTGCTCAGTGGAAACGTAAATGGCGACAGGGAAATCTACTCTTTTCTTCTTCTCGCAACTTCCTCTCTCCTCAAATCTTCTATCGACTCCACGGATTTTCCCTCCTCATTCCCTGCTTTCGTCGTGCGTATTTCCACTGAGTACTGTTCCTCCTTAACCAGATCTAAGCTTTTCTATGAAATTGATCTCAGATCCAAGAACCATCAACAAGCGAAAGCTTCGTTTCCGGAAATTGTCTGTGCTTTGCGTGGAAAATTTCTGTTAACCCAATTAATCTTCCACATCTAAGCTTCTCCCATGTTGATTCTGAGCTTCAACTCCCCTACAATCCTCAATCTCATCTTTTTTCCTCAGATCCCTTTGACCCTCTTCGATTTCCGTGCTCTCATCGCTCCTCTACCCCTGCAACTGGCTTCACTTCCTTTTTGCCTCAGATCTGTCTTCTATTGCGTCGAACTTGGTTTTTTTTGGAGTACAGTAAAGCCTTCCTCTTCGTGCCAACTCGCGTCTCTTCTTCCATGACTGGTTTTCAATGTACTTTAGAATCTCATCTTGTGGGATGCATTTTGTTTTTAGTCTTGTGGTTGGAAAGTTTTGTGGTTTGTTGGATGTCTTTTGGGTAGGCCTATTGGTGTTTGGAATCGTCTGGTTGTCGTGTGTTGCTGGCTCTTTCCCTTGTCAGTGGCTCGGTTGGGTTGTGGCAAGGTCTTCATGTACTTGTTGTACAAAGATGGAATGTGTTGTGGCATGCTTTGGTGTGGTGCTATTGGAATTCTGTGCTGCTGCTATAGTTTGGGTTTTGTTTTCTGCTTTGCAGTTGGTTTGTGGCGGCTCCCTGCATGGAGGTGTTGTACTCCATACGTGGAGTTGGTTGGTGGCCTTGATTGTTAAGGCTGGGTATTTGGGGTGCTGATGTTCTTCTTATCAGCACGGTATTGGAGGCATATCTTCTATTGGAACTATTTCTTTGCTGCTGTTTTATTGTGGTTCTGTGCATCATCAGATCTATCTATCTCGATATTGTCAAGCGACTAAATGTAGCTCTTGAGCTCAAGCTATCAATCCCGTCGGTGCTCAGCTCCTCCAATTTGTTATTCCAGCAAGTTCACGCCTTCCTTTAGGTATGCGCTATCTCACCTCTGTGATGCGGTAATGAATCGTTTTGGGGTTTGGCGGCCCGTTTTGTGTAATTGCTTGTTTACGGCAGTTTTGCTGTTGGCTTTAGTGGTTTTCGTGTCGGGTAGTCTTACGGGTAGATCTTTTGGTGTTTGGTATGACTCCCTCTGTGGAGGTGTTATTGCTCCCTGCGTGGAGTGTGTTGTAGCCTAGCTTCAGTGTTGTAATCTTTTTAAGGCTGAAGTGGTCGGTCTACTATAAAAACCGTTGTATCCTTTTATTTTAAATATATAAATGTATGTTAGTATTTAAAAAAAATACATTGTAAAACAGAATGACATTTCATTGTGCAATATGATGAGTGAATCCACCGGTCCCTCACAAATGGGTAAAAAAAAAGTTACATGAAAAGAGATAAACCTGGATGGTCCTTTTAGGCAAGGCAGATGCTCTTTCTATGCCAAGCAATGGGGGCAACCTGTTATAATACATGTAGAAGTGTAGGCCTCAGATACATTGAGACCAATATATATATATATATATATATATATATATATATATATATATATATAGGAATCACACCCACATGTGTATATAAATGTGAAATAAAAGGCTTTCAAACAAACTCACCTCCCTTAAGATTTTCTTACCACCTATTCTAGAAGGTTTATCAAGTCTCACAATCTTCCATGAAGGAATTTCTAGCAATGTATTAATTACGTCCTCATCCAAAAATGAAAATCTGGCCTAAATGCAATGATACAAAAAAAAATAGTAATGCAATCAAGCATCAGGCCCGACCCATAGCATAGTCGAGAGAGACAATGGACTAGGGCAACGCGCGATCCTGAGGTAACAGAAAGAAACCGCCTTTCTCAAAATCCCGATTTTCATCCTTCTCAATTCCCTCGTCATGGTCGCCGACACTTTGTCTTCCTCAATTGCATCTTAGATTGTCCGTTTATACTTCCAGTTTCCAACATCAGGCAAGTTCTCTTCTCTGTCAATTGCAACTTCGTTGAGAAGGTTCTAGCCAGCCTGTGTTGATTGATTTGCTACAGCCTGCGCTTTCTCGAATTCAAACCTTAATTTTGATTTCAGATTGCAACCCCAAATAAGAAATTGCATCGGTCTTTTGAGATTAACAAGTCAGTCTGTTCCTGACTTTGATTATATGTTTGTAAATTGGGATTCATGTTTTGTTGTTTAGCGTATCAGTGGTTATTCAGCATCAGTACAATGCATTAATTAAGGATGTAAGGAACAAAATTATGCTTTTTAGACCTCTGTTAACTAAAAAAAGATCTTTTTTTAATCTGTAAAATATTATGGTATTTACAAATGGGTACCAATATCACGTTGTATTCTTAAGTTGAATTAGAAACTGAAAGCGGAATTTTGGGATATCAAAACCGAAAGAAAAAGCTTTGTAGACGTGGGAAAACAAACACTGCTAAAAGCACACAAGTTTGTGCTTCCTAACACCATAGTTTTGTAACCAAAAACAGAAAGCCGGATGTTTTTGGTTCCATGTGGTGGTGTAATACTAAAAGCATCATGTTTTGTGTTTTTGACTACCAAATCATGGTGTTATAAAGCACAAACCGAGGTGTTTTTAGCAGTACACAATTTTTTTTGGTTTGAATTAAAGGGCAACAAAATCAAACATACATACTCGTTCGGGTAGGGCATTATATACCCATGGGCCGGCCTTGTCAAGCATATAATCAAGCTATTCTAGAAGCTTTGTTCTTTACAAACATAAATCAAAGGGATTTCTTTGATCGTTATTATTATACTTCATTGCCATGATCAGCAATGCATCTATAATATCTACCTAAATTCCTTTTCTAAATGTTCTGCATATCCAGTCTCGTTTCATCTTGCAATGTAGTCCACCTTAAATACTTATACAATACCTATTGACATGCATGCAAAACTATGGGGTGTGAAAACTCGGAAGATGCATGAAAGCAAATGGGTGGGACCCCTTTATAGGGTGCACCGCCGAAAAAGGGAAAAAAATATACAATACCTAATTTCCCCGCATCTTGCAAGCTTAGTGCAGACTAAGCCTTTATAAATCGCACCAATTCTTCTGTCCTTAAATTAAGTGTGCTTCCGTGTTCTAACCAATCAGAGCCTCTGATTTTCACTTTTGCATCTAAATCCCTGAATTGTTTTTGTATTTAAATACAAAAAAACGAAAATTAGGAGATTTGATTGGAAGGACATGGAGAATATGGGAAATGGGTACAGCAGAATACGGAGAATACGGGAATTGTTCTCTTTATAAAGTAAGTGTGCCCCCGATAGGTCTACCAGTACAGTCTTTCCGCAAGTACTAGTATCATTCAAAATTGATGCAGTTCAGTTGCTTCTAGTCAAGCCAATTAATTGATGCATTATGCTGAGCTAATCACACTGCAATCTAGCATTACAGGTTTAGTCTTCACTTCGTGTGTTGACTAGTTGTAACCTTAGCATTGCATTATCAACCATACATTTCCTGTTGCAGATGAAAACTTGAAAATCACAAAAGAGTTTACTTTTATTTCATGTAAACTCAAATAAATGTTACTTTGATTATATAAGATATATGGCCATTCATAGGCTCGGTGTATTAATAATTGTTGAACCGAATTCACAGAAGGATCATGTAAACATACCATATGGGGAAACGACTGTACTGCCTCATATACGATGTTCTCATTATAGTAAAAAAAACTGAATTAATGACTACAATGCTTATAACAACACCTGGGTAGGTCGTTCATATTGCAACCACACTTGTGATCGTATTTTTCCCGAAAATGAGGGACCCTACTGTGAACATTAGAATGTACAACCCAACAGAACGCTAGGCACTTCAACCATTTTTCAAAATCAGAATGCACGTATAGACTTGTTTCCCTGACCTACCCTTTCTATTGCACCAGTCTTGCCAATTCCGTCCTGTAGCCATTAAAAAAAAAAAAAAAAAAAAAATCTTCTACAGTAGTAGTAGTAATAATAATAATAGGGATGCTACTATTCACACCTCTACACTTCTGGCCACCAAAACTAAAGCACCACAAATATTTCAACTTTTATTTACTGTCCACCGTCTAAATTAATAACAAAATAAATAGTTCAACAAAAAATTAACATAATTCATTTTCATAATAACATTAGCAATTTTATTTTTTATAAATGATCACTTCGTTGGTTGTGAAATGAATCGTCAATCAACATTTATGTCTTTTGAGTCATTTGGTCGAACATCTTGTATCATATTATCACAACCATATGTTTATCGTCCAATTTATCATCATTCAAATACTCAATCCATCAATTGACAAAAAAAAAATGTATCAATTGGTAAAAGAAGATACGTAAGTTATACGGATAAAAACTTACGAGTCAAAATTTACATTGTCACTCTCTATTACAAACGTCGTCAAATTTAATGTTCTTCGAACTTGAAATTTTCAACGAAGTCGAAAAAATATCCTAAAACACAATGAAAAACTCTAACCATTAAAAAAAATGCTAACAACATTCTATAACATAATATAAAATAGTTAAAATCAAGCAATTCTAACCTCTTTTTTATCTTCATCTTCCATCTCTATTAGACACAAAATAACATATGTTTGGGTTTAGGGTTTGAAATTGTAGAGAAGTTCGTGTTTTTCTTAAGATAAGTACGTTGGTGAATAACTGAGTGAAGGAATAATATATGGTTGTCAGAAGAATATAAAAAATAATCATTTGTATTAAACTTAGAAAGGTGACCAAAAGTGTAAACCGAGGCGTGAAAATTAGCACTCTAATAATAAATGAAGAATACTTTAAAACAGTCCCATTTTTTGATTGATGCCCGAGACAATCCTAATCCGTCGAAGATGAATTTTGGTATATAAACATAAGGCGTTTGGCAAGAAAAAAAGCGGGAAACAAGTAAGAAGTACCCGACATTACAAATCACTTCTAACAGACCTGCCAGTCTGTAGAAAAGGCAACGATGAGGAGACTATAGCCCATTTGAGTACTGTATGATTTTGTCAACGACTTTGAGTTAGGGCTAGGATTAGTGGACTTCAGGGCTCGCCCTATCTGAGCAGGGAGAACGCATTCTTGCCTTATTTCAGGCTATTTCAGCCAACAAGATGCACTAGCTAACTAATTTGTAAAGAGCAAGTATATGTTGATATATATGTAGAAAACTTTGTATAGGTTTTGCAATGTGGGACTAACACTATAGAAATTTTTGGCCCTAGCTCAATCTAATACCTAGATCCGCCACTGGTGGTATTCGTACTTAATTAGGTTTTATTGTTTTTCTGTGAAGAGGCAAAAAGGAGAGGGAGAGAAAGAAGCATAAGAGCGAACATAAAGCTTTTCATCTGTTTGCCACTTAAAAATATGCACATAGGAAGAGTTGATATGCAGATTTGCATGATACCAATTCTTCTGTACCCAATTTCCGTATCCCCATGTCCCCTTCAATCAAATCTCTCTATTTCGGTTTTTTTGCATTTTAGTCTCCGGATAATTAAAGGGTTTAACTGCAAAAGGTGGAAATCAGGGAGCTGTGATTGGTTGGAGACACTGGACACAGGGAATTTAAGCACAGAAGAATTGGTGCGGATTTGCATTAGGCCTGAATAGGTAAGTGTGGTCGGTATGTCTATGTAAGGGGTGGACGTATTGAAAGGGACAAAGATGAAGGTGTAAAGTGATATTTTGAATCATGCCTAGTTATTGTACGGTGGTAGTGTATTGCATGTATATATGCATCCATGTATGTACATAACATGTAATTTTTTGTTAGCTGTTCCATTTATGTAAAGCAAAGATCATATCTTGTTTATTTGTAACATAACAATAATCATCGTACATAGTCAAACCGATCGTAAGCAGAGTTTGCTTACTGTAGGTGATAATCAATTTTCGTCTAAAGCCAAAATAATTCGCCAGCTTTCTCTCCCGTGTTTCGCATTACCCATTTCTCTCCACTTTTGCTGCTTGATCCTATTTCCTCTCCAATTCTTATGTTTCGCGTGGGCCGCTTCCTTCTTCTTTGCCTCCTGCAATGCCCTAATTTTCTCGTTTTCGGTCGTTCACATTTGTTTTAAACCTAAATTTAGAGGGAAAAAGTGGTGTCTCTGATCTGCCATCACCTTTTCCTCGTCCTCTGCAATTTTTTGATTCAAAACCTAAATCTAGACCAAAAAAACCTCTCTTTCTTTCAAATTGGAATCCGCTCAGTACTTCCACTATCGCAGTCTAAGCTCAAATGGATCCAACCTTCTAAGCTTTTGCCTTCAAATGATATACACTGCCGAACCATCTCGCGAACCGTGACTCACGACCGCATCGCAAATAATTTGATCAAAGGTAAAGCTTTTTAAATCTTATTGTGTTTTCTATACGGTTCTATCTCTAGACTTCTAGACTTTCTGTTGTTTGATATTAATTTGGTAATGCTTTTAAAATCTTATGCTAATGTAACATATTCATCCCAAAAATATCATCATTAACATTCAATTTAGCAGTCTCGAAATCATTTTTAACTTTAATATAATTGATTACTTTATTACCTTATCTATACTAAAATAAGAGATAATTTTAGGTCTTTAGGATTAGTTTTAGAGTTTTAAATGGTATTGGTCAAAGCATGCAATCATATTCATGTTATATTAGTTAATCATGTAAATTTTAAATCACATATACTTTTATGCAGTAGTAGAATCTTAATGTAAATTTAAGCTTTGAACTTCCTGTTTTTAATTGATTATAACTATTTATTATTAAGCACTTTTTGTGCTTACTGAAATTGTGAATACTCATCAAGTCATAATTTTTTTGACAAGAATAAAGTTCTGACTGAATCAAGTTGCGAACACTTGTTAAGCACTCAGTAGTTAGATTTCTTACTTGACATAATCACAGATAGGTTTTTGGATAATACCTTCAACCACTAACCAGTTTTTGCATAAACATGTTCGAGCTAAAAACGTTCTTTAATCAGATTTCTTACTTGAAATAATCACTTATAGTTTTTTGTATAATACCATCAACCGCTAACCAGTTTTTGAATAAACATGTTCAGGCTATGAATGTTATTTTGTCTTCTTTTCTTCAATGTATCAACACTAATTTGTGCACACATAAGAGTAGAACTGGCTTTTCTTTGTTGTTATTTTCTAAATATCCAACTTTAATAATTCTAAGCAGATGAACAATAATGCTTCATGTTGCTAGTTTCAATGCTATTGTTATTATACTGGGCATGCAGTTTGATGTTGAAAGTCCACGCTGACTTTGTAAGGTGTCGCTCAATCAAAGGTGTTAACAAAAAAAACTTGAAATATTATTTTGATGGTTAAAGGTTCGGTGGTTGGCATTGGCTCTTTGAAGTTGTTTTTTTTTTTGGTTTTTTTTTTTGGCTTGCAGTTTTTTTTGTTTTCTGCCAGTATTGGATGTTCTGGTGTCGTTTCAGGTGGCTAATTTTTTGGTGTGTCATCTTGTGAAAGGTAATAGTAGACTGTTTCTATGAAATTGTTTTTCTAGGATGTTGTTAGTGGAGTTTTTGGTCTCTGGTGTTTAAAACATGTTGTTGTGGTTGGTCATGCATCTGCCGATCATTGAATACTCTGTCATCCCTTGGCTTCACCATTTGGCTAGCCGCTCCCTAGTTGAGCAAAATTTGACAGGTCAAGATCTTTGGTGAGTCCTGCTTCCTTCTGGGTAACAAGTTGATGGACCGCTTTAAAAACAGTTGGTCTTGCATAAAAAAATAAGATGGAGAGTGGATTTCAGTCAATTGTATTTGTGAATAATTACAAGTTCTCTCTAAAAAATGGATATTGACATAGATATTATTGAATGTGTGCCAAGCCCTTAGATTTTGCTACAGATTTGAAAATTTGGTGTTTTTTTCCTTTAATGTTATTTCTCCATATGTTTCATTTGTTGTAGTTTTCGATTTTGTTTGTGCAAACTGGTGGTATATCATAGCTAGCTGTATGAATATCTTTTCATATGAAATGCTATTGTATGTATGACTCGTATCTATAAATAGAAACTAAAATGTTTACGAAGTTTTGCGTATAGGGGTACATGTATTTTTGCATCTCGCTCTTCACTTTAATTATCTTTTCATTGAATAATGATTAGTGGATGGAATTTAAGAGGGTAAAAGGAAACGAAAATTGTATCAATCAGTTTTCTTTCTTGGTTAGAAAATACTATGTTAGCATAATGTTTCAAGTAGCTGTATGAGTTGGAAAGCTTGATAGGAAATTAGACTCCGATTTTTAGTCCTTTTTTTTTTTTACAATATTTACCTTTTATCACTCCATAAATCGAAGATGTGGGATTAAAGTAAAAGTACAAAAGCATATTCACTTATATATATTATAATACGATTATCAAGTTTTTGGATTTAATTAAATATTAAAAAACTAATAATTTTGAAATATAACATATTCGAAGATGTGGGATTTAAGTATCTCGAGTTTGATATTGGTTGCTTTGATGTGAAAAAGATTGTCATTTGCCACAATTTAATGCACTGAGAGTGATTTCAGAGATTAATAAAGTAATCCACTACAACAAAAACACCATATTACAACTTTAATTTTACAACGGTGGTAAAATCACCGTTGTATTAAATGTTTTTTTACAACTTTTTTCCAGAAAAGTTGTAAAAAACTTATTTTTAACAACTGTGTTATTTTGACAGTTGTAATAAAACCCTATCACAACTTTTATTTTTTGACTGTTGTAATATATGACTACACTACAACAAAAATACCATATTAATAATTAATAAAAATTCGATAATTAATAAAAATATTAATACTCAATAACTATTGTTGTTTAATAATAATAAATAGTTTTTTTGAAAATATGTAATAACTAATATTAATAATTTCTTTTCGCTATATAATAATTAATAAATAATATTTATGTATTATTGTTAGAAATTAAAAATAAATAAATAAAAATTAGTTTTTAGTAATGAATAATTAATTTTAGTAATCAATAAATAAGAAGTAAGATTCACTAATTAAGAAGTAAAAATTAGTTTTTTCATAATGATTGTTAAGTATTTAATATTGAATAATTATTAGTAAAATATACATAATAAACTTTTAATAAGTTATATTTAATTATAAATAAGATGAAATAAGGAATAGTTTACAATAAATATTATTAATGAGCAATATCTAATGTTTCAGCAAAATATTTCCTAACACGTCCATATTATATTTAATAAATTTGTATTGGTTATAGGTTGTAACGTTTTCTGTACATCGAACAATGAAAAGATCTGTCTCCAAATGTTAGCAATAAAATTTAGGTGGGAAATTGCGAAATTTTGGCTCCAAAGATTGGCGGTCTCGTATTTTATTCTCTCACGCTACTAACCCTAAATCAAAATCAATCCCCAATTCTTTCTTCCCCAATTGGATGCTAACAATCTCCAGCCACTTATGCCAGATATTGATGGATCCACACTTTCATTTCACGGTTCCTCTTTCTGTTTCGGGGGACACGGTTCCTCTTCTTCATTTGGGGACAGCCGACTATTTTCCTTCTTCCCCAAAAAAATCCATTCTTCCTGAAGAATGAATCCATCGCAAATCAATTCGTGAATGGCCTCCGCTCCATGCCGTTGCCGATCACCGTTGCCCCGCTTCTTTCCCCTGCGCTCCATCAAAGTTTGACACTGCGGCCTCTCTCGAAATTCACGCCTACCTAACCGCACCTCCCCTCTTTTCTTATGCAGCCGCTATCAGCCTGACCACTGAATTGGAGATTAATGGTGATGATCGGTTTTGTAAAGTTGTGGCGACGAGAAAGTGCTCAAGCAATGGTTGTATAGGAGCGATAAGAATAAATGAGTGGAGTGGAGTGCACGTAATACCGACTTCTTCACACTTGGGGATCTTTGGGAATCGTTCAAGGAGTGGAGTGTTTATGGAGCTGGTGTTCCCCTTGTTCTTAGCAACGGTAATTGTGTTATGTGCCCTATTTACCTGACGCCCAATTGCATGGTGGCTGATACTTACAGGTAAGTGCTAATTCTTTAGTTGTATCTTTTCTAGATTGTTTTTTTTTTTCATATTCTCGATTTGCTATAGTTTCCATTTTTTCCTTGATAACACCATGTTATTCCAGTACTTACAGGTAACAAAGTCAAGGGAAAAAAAACCAAGTGATTTGGACATATGTTTCAAACTATATGCAAATTACTTGTTATGAGCTTGCCACTTTTCTTGCATTGATAATAAGTTGCATGAGCAGTTTTGTCAATTGTAGCATTTTTCTTTTGGTCATTTTTTATGAAGAACTCCTGTATCTTATTAGTGCAAAGTTGACTGTTTTAGTTGTTTAATTTGGACTAGAAATAGACCGCAAGCTATAATATATGGGATGCTAAGTTTATAGTGACCATTGGCGACCATCAAACTATGTTTTCATGCACCACTACCTGCACATACACATGTGTGTAATGGTCCTCTTCTAGAACCCTGTATCTTTTAGTGCTATACCATTTGAAATGAATCCTCAATGATGTTCAAGATACACTAAAATAAGGATAAGTCATACTAAAGATGAACATATGAAGACACAAGTGAAGTATACACATTAATATTTTACTGAACCAATGATTGCAACTTGCATTATGGTACAGCCTACTTGTCTAAGAAGATTGTATGTACTGTTTACACATAATGTATTGTTATTTGACTGCAAGTGATCATATCCCTTGTTTACCATATTGATTTGTTAGTAAAATTTAAATGATTTTGGTAGGCTGATGATAGTCTTGCTGCCACTCAACATGGTAATAACAAATGAATAATAAATTTTTGAGTTATAGCTATGGATAAAGTTTGTACCAAAATCATTGTTTTCAGCTTATTTGTGTAGTAAAAGTTATTTTTTGGGAACTGATAACCTTGTCTTTTTGAGTAAGGTAACATTCATAAACCATTACACTATGGTTAATTCATTTTGTTTGTGGCAGTATGATTTCTTTGAAGTGTGCGTAAGTACTTGGACAACTAACAAGTTTTAAAGGAAGAAACGTTTGAAATAAAGAAGTGTGCATTTCATTATATATTAAATTTCCATATTAACATAAGGGAAGGTCAAGCCGGATCATAATAGATGGGTTCTATTTCTGTCAATCTGTAAGCATTTTTGTAATGTTTTATATGCATTTTTGTAATGGTTTGATATTCATGCTTTTAATGCTTTTAAATAAATATTTTAACTAATATTGGACAATTTGTCAAATTCTTTGGCATGAACTTTCTGGTTGTACATATGCGTTAGGGGTAAGATGTTGTTGTGTTTGGATTAGAGCCTAAAGGCATGGATGCATGTGAGATCTGCCGGCTTGAGTCATTTGTTATATTGCATATAGATGGGCATGAGCTTAGTCATGCTTATCAGAGACGGTAAGTTAATGAAAAACTGTAGCAATTTAGAAACTTAGGCATTCAATTTTAACTAAAACTAGTTCTTGTATGTAAGTAACGTTGTTATTTAATTATGACTGAGAAGTTTGAAAACTTCCATGTACTGTCGCTACTGTACATAGCCTATAATTTGATTCAACCAAATATCGGCATGACTGCAAATCTCTACTAGTTCAATTTTATAGTGTATGAGAAAAGTTATATTACATTCTCACCTACATGTCATATATTTGTTGCATATGCTTCATTTTGCGTGCCACCCATCTGCTTGTCCATGAACTGACTCTTGACATTTAGTATACTATATAATAATTGAGTTTTAGCTAGTAACATGTTACTGTGGAATGGTAAGAGTAGCCTTGGAAGAACTGAAATTTATTGTTTTAAAGTAGCTAATGTTTTAGTATTGAAAGGAAATGTTGCTGCCAATATACCAAGAAACTAATATGATTCCACTTGTTTCCTTAAAGATTTTAACTCTTAAAGGAGAGGCGCATGAAGACGCACATGCGCGTAAAGCCTGACAATAATTGTTAACTTTGTTTAAAGAAATTTATGTATTAATTTATATTTCTTCGTTGTGCAACCGTTGTAAATCATTTTTGATCCTTTGCAGCGTTCTTGCCATACTCGAGTGAGCAACAAGGGGTGAACAGCGGAATTCTTGCACCAAAAAGATAAATGAAGTAAAGATTTTCTTGTCTTTGACTAGTGTACTCCCGTAGGATATGCAATTTTTTGTGGATAACTTGTGCTTGTACTAAGTTGTTTTGTAACGGTCAAGTATGTAATAATGTACGAAATGTTGTCTAAAACTTATTGTTTGTAATACTGAATATTTGAGTATTTTAATAAATTAGTTTGAAAATAACTGTAATATCGGATTTGCTTATGGAGTATTGCTATATTTAGTATATTGTTCTTTTCAGTTGCAAAAGATGTTTATTTTTTTTAAAAATCAAAATGTCAATCACAACGGTGCATAATAGTTGTAGTAGATTTTATTACAATGGTGCATAACTGTTGTAATAAAGTTTATTACAACGGTGAAAAAATGTTGTAAAATATACATATTACAACGATGTTGCAACAGTGCAAAAAAGTTGTAATAGATATTAGCCTATTACAACTTCTTAATACACGACGGTTTGCCCATCGTTGTAAAATGTATATTACAACGGTGTTCCACCGTTGTAATAGGGTCATTTTGTTGTAGTGATCAAACAAAAGACATTCACGACCCCTCTTATAACCCCACCTCCTTTTGTTATTGGTTAAAAAAGAACACACTAAAATTGAGACTAAGTATATATTTATTGATAAGTTATATTTATCGGTGGGATCATTTATACAAAATGGGGAATTATTTTGAATTAGCCCAATCAAAACCACTTTCAAATTGATGGTTGAAATATTTTTAAATTTTACTTTGCTTTTATCATTGTGTGTGTGTATTATCATTTCAGAATTGCCTAATATACTAAAGAGAATAACCATAATTTTTTAATTCCAGTAGGGGCAAATTGAAAGCCAAATTACTAAAATAGAATGCTTGAGTTTTGTATTAGATATTAAGGTCCAGGCAAAAGTTACGAAATAAATTAATATACTCAGTACGTTGACCAAAAAGGCATATAGCCTTCGTATTCATATTATTAATCGGACTCCTGTTTATCTTCTCTATGGGATTGCAGTGAGCTTCGACCTTAAATTTTGTCAAATTTCAAAGAGGGCCAACAAAAGAAATTGTGGAATTGTACTTTGCTTCTTCTTTAATTAAATATTCACAAACATGATATATTTCGATTTAATATTTGTTTGGTTTGTCCTTTTATTTTTCAAACCTAATAATGATCTACAGTTAAAAAGAAACTCATTATTTAATGTTAATTCTTCTTGATATAATATATATGTACGTACATGTTCATGAGTAATTTTTTTTATTACATTGATAACAGATTCTTAGTATCAAACTAGCTAAACCTTAGACGTATTTACAATTATTTAATTGAGAAAAATAATTAGCAATTTATTTTTGTTTGATATTATAGAATTTGATGGTTGGTTTTTCCACCATTGTACGGTAATACTTGTTATTTGCTGCTTTATCTATTAAAAGAAACTAAGCGAGTAAATGTAGTTGACCTCGCACTGCATGTATTTTACTTTTATCCGGAGAATACAAAATTGTATAGTTTCCCTGCTCATGAAAGTATGGTTGCAACAGATAAAGAGCCTCATCCATCCAAGACTTGGTTAATTTTACGTAACTATTATTAACATATCGCTTCCATGTACAATTTGTGAACACTTAAGGTTATTTAAGTTTTGGTGCATGGCTAATCAACGAGCTGATGTTCATCTGAATATTCAACATTTTACATCATCAGCCGATATATTTCACAATTCGAATATTCAATGTAGATAATTGGCAAGCTGCATTTAACAGTTTATATATTTAATGTACACAGTTGTGCAGTAACCATGAATCTATATACAGGATTTAAAAGCAAATTCACCATAAAACGTAAATTCAGGTTAAAACCCAAAGAGTACGTGCAATATGTAGATTTGAAACATGATAAAGTACACAGTTCGATGAACTAAAAAAAAAAGTTAGACTGATCCAGTGTTCGCGTTCGAGCTTGCCAACGTATAGGCCGAACAAAGTGCAATAACCTATATCTTCGACCACTTTTCTGGATGCTTGCTTGCATCCAAATAAGAACCTATGTGCTCATATTCCATTTTCTAGGTGCTTCATGTGTTGTATTTGCAACAAGTGAAAAGGCAAAAAAAACTGTAGTATAATAGTAGACCAACTGCATCAGGAATATGTTGTAAAATGACATCACATATGTTGATGTAGGTAGGTATTGTTAACTGGCCAGAAGGAAAAAGAATGGGTAACGTAGTGGTAAATCAACTTACCCTGTAGTTAACATGAAGTTGTAGGCAAGGTTATTTTCTCCAGACTTTCTGCAATTCTGGCCACCGTTGTAATCAAGAAGATGAAATAAGCAGTTCGACGACTGGTAGTTGTACTCTTCCTTAGCAAAATAAGGAGAAAACCAGGTTTGTATTTGTACTATCTTTCCTAACCCGTTCTTTATAATACATTGACACACCATAGTAGGAACAACAACATGTTGGGAAGCCTACGTTCAGTGGCGTGAACACTTTCCCTAAGCAAATAAGTTTTTAGCTATTGTTTAACAAAATAAATTTATCAGGGTTTTGGTAATAGTCAAAATTAAACTCATGACTAGTTTAGTGAGTGTAACACCCCACCTCCGCTAGGGTCATTCACAAAGGGAATGCACTAGGTTTGATGAAGTATTATCGAGGTAAACATGCACAGAAATATTACAAGATAGAACATATATAAAACAACGGAAGTAAAACAAATTTCATTACCTTATAAAATAAGGTCTAAACCCTTTTTCATCAGAATACATCAAAAGCTGCCTTGCAATAGTAAAGAAGCATAAAACCTTTTCATAAATTATTCCCCAAAATAAAGCGGTGAAGCAGCCATAGCCAAGAGAAGACCAAGCTATACATGATGACCTTCAAGCATAAGAGGTCCGAACTAAACAACAGCATTTCCTCCCTGAAAACCTGGGGAGGAAACGGAAGACAAAGAGGCGAAAGAAAACGAGGTCAGTCATAAAGACTGGTAAGTCCTATCTACTTCCAACATAAAAACAGGTAAAGGTAACATGACATGCATAAACTGAAAGTAAACATAAGGATGATGACAAGATAGATAAGCTAGACCAAGATAACAGGATGAACCACTGTATCAAGATAAACTAAGGTATCACATTGTCAGGTTTCTATCAAGTATAAAATCCCGAGGTATCTATCATGTATATTTGCTCTGTACCTCCCGTACTAGTATCACAACTCGTGTTATGTGTTAACTATAAAATGTCCCTTGCCCAATGTCATGAAATGGTCCATGTCGACCTAATATATCACATATATAGGTTTTCTCAACTCGTGTGTTTCTTTCCATGTATAAGTTCAGTCCTTTGCCGTACCTCGTGCGAGCTTTCTCACTACTTCAACGTAGTACCATTTGATCCTTGAAATCATTTGGACTGTCATCTTTTATCTAACTATGTTTTCTTATCAAGAACTATCGCGTGTTCAACTAAGATTTATGCCACCTAGGACCACTGGGGATTATGCTACCTAATGAACGTTTTCGTATCTCGGTTTGGGTTCAATCCACCTAGGGCCACTAGGGATTATGCTACCCATCAACCACGCCCTTTTTCCCACGTATGTATCATGAATCGTTTTTCCATGTCTAGGTGCACATGTATCTCAATGTGCCATCCGAGTTCCGTGACAGAATACAGGACTCGGTCGGGAGCTTTAGGTTATCTGCCGATGCAGATATTAAGGTCTGTTTTTCTACCGGTGGTTATGGTCCCACGTGACCCCTCCCTCAACTACTGAAAGGCAAAACAAGAAAAATCATGTATGAGAAATACACTACGGCCATCAATGCCCCACTCCCAAATGACCTACCTCACCCATAACTAGATAGCAAGTATGGTCTGTTGGGTGTTCTCTGCCTTTCCGTACGTACACGATTGACTAAAGATGGTAGGTGGCCGACGATGTGCTATCTAGGGCTACCGTAAAAGTATCGCCGACCCCACGCTAATCCACCCCAGTCTTTAGGTTGCTCGCACAGCAACCAAGGCATACCCTTGGCTCTTCTACCGCAGACCTTAACCTCTGTGAGCCCAGGAGGATCATCTGCCACCTCACAGAGGGATACCAAGAGTATCCTCACGTTCCCCGAAGCTACCGCTTCGTCATCCAGTTTGTTGGAGCCTTTATCTAAATCAGATATTGCTCCACCTCTTGTATTTGCTGAAGCGACGACCTACCGAATCGGGTTACTCATCTATTATGAACTGGTCCAATTTCCTTGATAAGAATTATTACTTAGTTATCCTTAACTAAGGTTTATCACTTAGCTTCCTTTTCCGTCATCCTTGTTAACTACTGTTTTCCACTTAGTCCCCCTGAACTAGGGTTTTATCTAATGGGTTAAGCGTTGTCATTCAAGCTCATGACTTAACCCGTCTAGAAGCATGTCAAAATTGGCTAAGTATTCAAGTTCAAGACTTAGCCCTACAAACCATATGTCAAGTATATCAAGAAGTTCACGGCTTAACCTTATCGCGTTATCGTGGTTGGTTAAGTATAGATTATCCTTATCAAATTACCGAGTCGAGTTGGTTAAGTATATTCAAGCAGTTCGTGTCTTAACCCTATCCAATTACTATGTTAGATTGGTTAAGTGTAGGTTAACTTAACCCCATCAAGTTACCGAGTCAAATTGCTTAAGTATTGGTTAAATTAACCTCATCAAAATTATCGAGTCAAATTGGTTAACCTAACCCCATTAAATCATCGTGTATAATTGGTTAAGTATAAGTTACTTAACCCCATTAAATTATCCTGTTAGATTGGTTAAGTATTGGTTAACTTAACCTCATCAAATTATTGGGTCAGATTGGTTAAGTGTTGGTTAACTTAACCCCCTCCACTAATCGTGTTGTATGGTTAAGTGTCATTAGTCTAGCTAAGTTACTTAACCCACCCGTCCATGTCATATCGGTTAAGTGTCATTAGTCTAATCAAGTTGCTTAACCTTATCATGTGGCATTAATTAGTTTAATGCACCCCATCCTCTCACATTAGACCTTGTTGTGGTTACTAGTTAAGCCGGGCGGGTCCAGGCAGTTTTACACCACAACCTAGTCTAACCTCGGGTTTGAAGCGCGATATGACCAACTATTCACATTGGGTCCTATTGTTTGTAGCTACTGGATTTGCCGGGCGGTTCCGGGTAGATTTATGCTACAAACTCAACCCAACCTCGAGTTGGCCACTTTCATGTTTTACTACGTAACATGTTCATATTCATGTTTTCATGTCATTTAAGTCAAAATCCCCACTTTGCATATTACTAAACATATGCCCAAGTTCCCAATTACATGTTGGTTAAAATGTGTACCCAATACTAGCCACATTACATATGTCTAATTTACCCAAATCAAGCTCTAGCCAAAGTTACATGTTGTCTAGATCATGCCCAACTAAACCCACATCATGGTTCATGTTCCCAATTCCACTTATGCCTAATTAACATAAGCCCAATCCCTTGATTTAACCTACTTAGCCCCCAAAACTCGTGGTCTAATTCGTATGCCAATTCATGTATGCCAAAACTTGCAAATTACAAGGCAATACCCCAAATTTCCCTTTTGTTCATGTTATGAGATCAATTTTACCATACACCTATGTCCAAATAGGTGAAATCCCAATATTCCCCCGTATACAAATCGCACGTAAGTCGTAGTTTAGGCCTAGGTCCGAAATCGACCAAGGTTCATCAAAAGAAAATAAATAGGGGAAGGTAGAGACTTTGCATAAAACAAGATCCGAGAGAAAATCATTATTACATGCATGATAAGGACATTAGAGAGTGATTTGCAACATGCATAGGTCCAAATTAATGTCATAGCAACATCCCACAAGTTAAAGATTCAATCTTGCATGATAAACTAGTTCAACCACAACATGAGTGGCATGATTTAATCACTAAGAAATAGCCCAAAGGTCATAGGTTCAAGAAAAGGGGCAAAGCTAGGTTCACATAGATGATCATACTTAGGCTTCATCTTTTTTTTTTAAAATCCATTTCATAATTAAAACTACCGTTTAGATCTAAAAGTAGCTAGAACTTACAAAGCGAGGCTAGGGACTCATGAGCAAGCATTTGTCATAGAACAGTGTTGATATGACACTCTACTTCCTTGATTTGATGTAGAAAGCTTGCACCTTTTGATTTGAATCCGATTTGAATGCATAAGCCCTTGGAGTTGGAGATGGAGGTCATGATCAAGAGAGATTTGGGCAGCACTTCATGGCAAGAGTGATTTGTGAGGGTTTAGGCTAGGTTTAGGGGTCTTTTTATAGAAGTTTAGGTTAGTTTAGGCCATAGGATTAACCCTAGTTTAGATCTGAACCATCAAATCCCGAAACAGGCCTTAAAACATGACCCAAAACACTCAGCAGGTGCACCAGGCCAAAGTGGTCGGACCACCCAGGTCGACATCCGTGTCGACTGGGTAGTCGACCTGCCCCTGGGCGTGTCGACTCCCTAATCGACACCCCAGTCGACCTGGGGCTTGGGCGGGAATTTTTCCCGCCCAGTCTGTTTGGCTCCAGATTTGAATTTCGAACTGTTTTTGAACTTTAATTTTTCTGAAAACTTTGACGGGCCGTAACTTGGTCATACGGACTTAAATTTTCTAAAACTCGGACTCTATTTCACGTATTTTTCCGAGACGAACGCAATGGCACATCCCGTTTCCCCTAATTCAGATTTTATAATTTAATTCCGCCTTAATTCTTGTCTTAACACGTTATAAAAATCCGGGTTGTTACATTCTCCCCTTCTTAAAGGATTTCGTCCCCGAAATCTCTAAGTTAGGAAGAACGTATCCTACCATCCATCATCCATCTACTCAAAACATCATCCACAAGCAACCAATGTCCTTAGACGATTTCTAATGCTGTATGTACATATGCAAAAAGTGTGTGTATATGTACTTATCTAATGTAAATGATCAGGCCTGAGTGATCTTCTAAATGAAAAATATGTTTAGTGCCATGAATCCAACATGTATGCAAATAGTCCTAGTCATATAAACACTATATGTATGCACAACCATTCATCCACATGCAACATCCATATGATAACATATTCAATTTCATCCATAAACAAGTACAAATACTCGTGCATATGCAATATGAAATGTGACTGAATCGACCTAGTGTCTAATGTGTACTCAATCATCCACGAGCAACCACTGGCAACCATATCAATCATAACATGTTTCAAATACATGTTTACATCCATAGGGTTCTACCTAAGGTCCTCAAGATAGGATCGAGAAAAACAAGATAACTCCTTATGGGGGTTGCAACTGAACTAAGATCGAAAACAGAACCGAGAGGATATTCATAAAAGATAGCCTACAAGTAAGTTCTACAGAAAACAGGGATCAAGGATATACTCTTAAAAAGAGATATCATGCGCGTATCTAGTCTTCATCCTTCTGAGTTGCATTCCCTTGAGCTTAGTTCCATTGTGCTTTGACCATCTTTTAACTTCATGATTTCGTAGCTTCTTATTTCCTGTTTCCATAATATGAGTTGGAACTCATTTTATTGTCGCCTCTCGTTCCACTTTCACTTATTCTTCTTCTAGTATACTTGATTCAAACATGACTGCGTACTCATGATTCCATGCGAGCTCTCCAAAATTCACTAGTGAATCTTGGATCTCGTTTACATACTATACGGTATACCACGTAGAAGAACTTTCTCTTGAAAGTAAACAGATGCCAACCAGGTTACCATGTGTACTTACTAGGGTGATTTTTATAACTTATGCATAAGTGAAATGAACCATCCGTCTTATTGGCAAATACCACTCGATCGGGTTTCAAATTTCCAATAAAGGCATCAAGGGATTCTAGGTAACTAATCATGACGGAACCCAAAAGGTTATACGAGACTTCGACGGTATTACCAAGGCTAGTCAAGAATCTAACTACCCTCCTATCAAAACCGAGGGTGGCACCCCTTACTGGATAACCACTTCATCCCTAGAATCCATCCATGGCCCAAAACATAAGCATTACTTCCAAACTCAACTCTTGGCATAGACATTCTCAAATCCAAACAAGTTGTGAATAAATGGACTGATTCTCCAATAAGATTTGAGACAAAATGGGATCCTCTACTACGTTAGTACTAAGGTGCAAAGTCTCAACTATCGAAGCGGACTTAAATGATGTGGTGATCAAAACAAAGACTTAGTGGGATGATAGAAAAGAATAACTAAACCTTCAACAAGAATGTTACCATCCTTCTCAGGTACGCTAGTGAGGGTATGCAATTGCCTTCTCGATGATCTTGTCCTTGTTCCATAATACTTAACTATCCGTCCCGTTTTACAATACCAAAAATACTCTCTCGTCATGGGTTGAGCCTTACCAACAAGTTGCTTATCCTTAAGCCCATATCCTTTATCCTTGTTCTTACTATCCTTTCTTATAACGCAGCAACAGGTCTCTCGAGAACTACCTCCATCGCATGGAAAACACTTAGGTAGCTAGGGAAGGATTAGTCGCAGTTCAAACTACTGTGACTACAGATGGAGGAAAGAAAGGAAAAGAGATTCAATCAAGGAAACAAAGGATAGAGCTAATGGCCTTTGGGGAATAGCCTTTAAAAATAAAACCTTTCTTGAAAAATGCTTCTTTGTAAACAGTTTGGAAAATAGTTTCAGAAGGTTTTAAAAACTTTTGCCCAGTCTGGTAACCTTCTGCTCTGATACCAAATGTAACACCCCACCTCCTCTAGGGTCACTCACAAAGGGAATGCACTAGGTTTGGTGAAGTATTATCGAGGTAAACATGCACAAAAATATTACAAGACAGAACATATATAAAACAGCGGAAGTAAAACAAATTTCATTACCTTATAAAATAAGGTCTAAAGCCTTTTTCATCAGAATACATCAAAACCTGCCTTGCAATAGTAAAGGAGCATAAAACCTTTTCATAAATTATTCCCCAAAATAAAGCGGTGAAGCAGCCATAGCCAAGAGAAGACCAAGCTATACATGATGACCTTCAAGCATAAGAGGTCCGAACTAAACAACAACATTTCCTCCCTGAAAACCTGGGGGAGGGGGGGAACGGAAGACAAAGAGGCAAAAGAAAACGGGGTCAGTCATAAAGACTGGTAAGTCCTATCTACTTCCAGCATAAAAACAGGTAAGATAACATGACATGCATAAACTGAAAGTAAACATAAGGATGATGAAAAGATAGATAAGCTAGACCAAGATAACAGGATGAACCACTGTATCAAGATAAACTAAGGTATCACATTGTCAGGTTTCTATCAAGTATAAAATCCCGAGGTATCTATCATGTATATTTCCTCTGCACCTCCCGTACTAGTATCCCAACCCGTGTTATGTGTTAACTATGAAATGTCCCTTGTCCAATGTCATGAAATGGTCCATGTCGACCTAATATATCGCGTATATAGGTTTTCTCAACTCGTGTGTTTCTTTCCATGTATAAGTTCAGTCCTTTGCCGTACCTCATGCGGGCTTTCTCACTACTTCAACGTAGTACCATTTGATCCTTGAAATCATTTGGACTATCATCTTTTATCTAACTATGTTTTCTTATCAAGAACTATCGCGTGTTCAACTAAGGTTTATGCCACCTAGGACCACTGGGGATTATGCTACCTAATGAACGTTTTCGTATCTCGGTTTGGGTTCAAACCACCTAGGGCCACTAGGGATTATGCTACCCATCAACCACGCCCTTTTTCCCATGTATGTATCATGAATCGTTTTTCCCTGTCTAGGTGCACATGTATCTCAATGTGCCATCCGAGTTCCGTGACAGAATACAGGACTCGGTCGGGAGCTTTAGGTTATCTACCGATGTAGATATTAAGGTCTTTTTTCTACCGGTGGTTATGGTCCCACGTGACCCCTCCCTCAACTACTGAAAGGCAAAACAAGAAAAATCATGTATGAGAACTACATTACGGCCATCAATGCCCCACTCCCAAATGGCCTACCTCACCCATAACTAGATAGCAAGTATGGTCTGTTGGGTGTTCTCTGCCTTTCCGTACGTACACGATTGACTAAAGATGGTAGGTGGCCGACGATGTGCTATCTAGGGCTACCGTAAAAATATCGCCGACCCCACGCTAATCCACCCCAGTCTTTAGGTTGCTCGCACAGCAACCAAGGCATACCCTTGGCTCTTCTACCGCAGACCTTAACCTCTGTGAGCCCAGGAGGATCATCTGCCACCTCACAGAGGGATACCTAGAGTATCCTCACGTTCCCCGAAGCTACCGCTTCGTCACCCAGTTCGTTGGAGCCTTTATCTAAATCAGACATTGCTCCACCTCGTGTATTTGCTGAAGCGACGACCTACCGAATCGGGTTACTCATCTATTATGAACTGGTCCAATTTCCTTGACTAAGAATTATTACTTAGTTATCATTAACTAAGGTTTATCACTTAGCTTCCTTTCCCGTCATCCTTGTTAACTACTGTTTTCCACTTAGTCCCCCTGAACTAGAGTTTTATCTAATGGGTTAAGCGTTGTCATTCAAGCTCATGACTTAACCCGTCTAGAAGCATGTCAAAATTGGCTAAGTGTTCAAGTTCAAGACTTAGCCCTACAAACCATATGTCAAGTTGGTTAAGGATATCAAGAAGTTCACGGCTTAACCTTATCGCGTTATCGTGGTTGGTTAAGTATAGATTATCCTTATCAAATTACCGAGTCTAGTTGGTTAAGTATATTCAAGCGGTTCGTGTCTTAACCCTATCCAATTATTATGTTAGATTGGTTAAATGTAGGTTAACTTAACCCCATCAAGTTACCGAGTCAAATTGCTTAAATATTGGTTAAATTAACCTCATCAAAATTATCGAGTCAAATTGGTTAACCTAACCCCATTAAATCATCGTGTATAATTGGTTAAGTATAAGTTACTTAACCCCATTAAATTATCCTGTTAGATTGGTTAAGTATTGGTTAACTTAACCTCATCAAATTATTGGGTCAGATTGGTTAAGTGTTGGTTAACTTAACCCCCTCCGCTTATCGTGTTGTATGGTTAAGTGTCATTAGTCTAGCTAAGTTACTTAACCCACCCGTCCATGTCATATCGGTTAAGTGTCATTAGTCTAATCAAGTTACTTAACCTTATCATGTGGCATTAATTAGTTTAACGCACCCCAACCTCTCACATTAGACCTTGTTGTGGTTACTGGTTAAGTCGGGCGGGTCCGGGCAGTTTTACACCACAACCTAGTCTAACCTCGGGTTTCAAGCACGATATGACCAACTACTCACATTGGGTCCTATTGTTTGTAGCTACTGGATTTGTCGGGCGGTTCCGGGCAGATTTATGCTACAAACTCAACCCAACCTCGAGTTGGCCACTTTCATGTTTTACTACGTATCATGCTCATATTCATGTTTTCATGTCATTTAAGTCAAAATCCCCACTTTGCATATTACTAAACATATGCCCAAGTTCCCAATTACATGTTGATTAAAATGTGTACCCAATACTAGCCACATTACATATGTCTAATTTACCCAAATCAAGCTCTAGCCAAAGTTACATATTGTCTAGATCATGCCCAACTAAACCCACATCATGGTTCATGTCCCCAATTCCACTTATGCCTAATTAACATAAGCCCAATCCCTTGATTTAACTTACTTAGCCCCCAAAACTCGTGGTCTAATTCGTATGCCAATTCATGTATGCCAAAACTTGCAAATTACATGGCAATACCCCAAATTTCCCTTTTGTTCATGTTATGAGATCAATTTTACCATACACCTATGTCCAAATAGGTGAAATCCCAATATTTCCCCGTATACAAATCGCACGTAAGTCGTAGTTTAGGCCTAGGTCCGAAATCGACCAAGGTTCATCAAAAGAAAATAAATAGGGGAAGGTAGAGACTTTGAATAAAACAAGATCCGAGAGAAAATCATCATTACATGCATGATAAGGACATGAGAGAGTGATTTGCAACATGCATAGGTCCAGATTAATGTCATAGCAACATCCCACAAGTTAAAGATTCAATCTTGCATGATAAACTAGTTCAAACACAACATGAGTGGCATGATTTAATCACTAAGAAATAGCCCAAAGGTCATAGGTTCAAGAAAAGGGGCAAAGCTAGGTTCACATAGATAATCATACTTAGGCTTCATCTTTTTTTTTATTCCATGTCATAATTAAAACTACCGTTTAGATCTAAAAGTAGCTAGAACTTACAAAGCGAGGCTAGGGGCTCATGAGCAAGCATTTGTCATAGAACGGTGTTGAGATGACACTCTACTTCCTTGATTTGATATAGAAAGCTTGCACCTTTTGATTTGAATCCGATTTGAATGCATAAGCCCTTAGAGTTGGAGATGGAGGCCATGATCAAGAAAGAATTGGGCAGCACTTCGTGGCAAGAGTGATTTGTGAGGGTTTAGGCTAGGTCTAGGGTTCTTTTTATAGAAGTTTAGGTTAGTTTAGGCTATAGGATTAACCCTAGTTTAGATCTGAACCATCAAATCCCGAAACAGGCCTTAAAACATGACCCAAAACACTCAGCAGGTGAACCAGGCCAAAGTGGCCGGACCACCCAGGTCGACATCCTTGTCGACTGGGCAGTCGACCTGCCCCTGAGCGTGTCGACTCCCCAGTCGACCTGGGGATTGGGCGGGAATTTTTCCCGCCCAGTCTGTTTGGCTCCAGATTTGAATTTCGAACTGTTTTTGAACTTGAATTTTTCTGAAAACTTTGACGGGCCATAACTTGGTCATACGGACTCAAATTTTCGAAAACTCGGACTCTATTTCGCGTATTTTTCCGAGACGAACGGAACGGCATAGCCCGTTTCCCCTGATTCAGATTTTATAATTTAATTCTGCCTTGATTCTTGTCTTAACACGTTATAAAAATCCGGGTTGTTACAGTGAGCGTCATCACAGAATTGCTCGGATATCGGGCTGTAGTTTTGAACTACGAATTGCTTGATCAGATTTTGAAATAGCAAAGAAAATCACCTGTACCAAAAATCCCCAATCCCCCTATACCCGACCAATCAACCAATCAGGCCCCCTTGATTTCCACCTTTTGTAATTAAGCTTTTTTATTTATTTTTGACTTAATTGCAAAAATGTGAAAATCAGGGACTCTGATTGCTTAAGTACAGAGAAATAAAGAATTTTATAGACAGAGATTTTGATCTCTTGAAGTAGTCAAACCACAGGACTGACAAAAGTGGACATTGAAAAGGCTTGCTACTTCCTGGTTGATGAGCATGTAGGGTTTCATGGTATATAATTCTAAAACTTATTTTCTACAGATTTTTTATTGGTGTACCATTGAGAAAACTAACGTTGGGCACTGGCGGTTAACCGAACATATTGGTTAATATTTTCGGTTAACCGCTTAGTTTGTACGGTTCGATTAACCGAATTTCAGTTAATTGAGGGTAGCTTTATTCGAATGAACTGATAATAATTATCCAACGTTAACCGTTTGATTTAGACTGTTAACCGTTTGATTTAAATGGTTAACTGTTTAACGGTTAACCGTTTAAATCGAATGGTTAACCATTTAAATCGAACGGTTAACCGTTTAAATCGAATGATTAACTTTTCAAATTTACCCATTTTCCATATAAACTAACTTATAATAATAGATCTAACAATTTCATAAACAAACTGACATGCTGAACACTAACAGTAAACATTATATAGTCAGTCACTACCCACTACCTAGTACTCAACTACCCCATATTCTAATACATGAAATTCAGAATCTTCAAATACATGTTTGGTTAACCGATAATGTCGGTTAACCCAAAAAAAAATATCGGTTAACCGAACCTACCTAGGTTTTATTAACCGTTAACTGAACCGAAAATGTTCGGTTAAGGTCGGTCGGTTAACCGAAATTATAGGTTAAGTCGGCCAAGTCGGTTAAATAGGTTAAATGCCCACCCCTACGGAAGGGAAAACGTACCAATATGGAACGAAACGTACCTACATCAGTCCTCTTAACTTTCCTATGTTGCAAATAATGGTATTTGCACCTTCAACACAGACAATTAA
Source organism: Allium sativum (assembly GCA_030737875.1). Lineage (NCBI taxonomy): Eukaryota > Viridiplantae > Streptophyta > Magnoliopsida > Asparagales > Amaryllidaceae > Allium > Allium sativum. Next base: position 397,999,023 of record CM060910.1, read on the forward strand.
CTGAAAATATTGATAGGCTAGCAATGTGCTGACAGAATTTACTTGGAAACTGTCAGAATAAAGCAAATGCATGTCATAAAATTTACCTCATCTTCGCTGATAGTGGATCAAGTTAACAAATTTTCCACTTCCACTGTGTGTTTATGACATAGTTGAAGGTAGTAATTCCGGTCTAGCACGTGCGTGTAGGTTGACTGGCATTGCCTGCATGCATTAGTCAAAGTATTCCCTTTTTTTTGAACTATTTTTTACCCAGAAGAAATAACATTCATTTTTTCCGGACTTGCCTGCACAGCTGCATGAGAAGAGGAAATTAGCGTTTAAATTTGAAAATATGTACATGGTAAACAAATGAGAACACAAGTCATCACCACTAGAGAAATAGTGTATTTCAACACCTTTTTTTCAACGATCGCCAACGGCTAATTAGAATTCGTGTTAGCCGTTGGAAGCCGTTGTAATAAAGACCGTTGGAAGTATTTGAGATATCTCCTGCACGACCCAACCAAAGCTCATTTTCTCATCCTAAATTAAACTTTACACCCCTTCCACGATTTCTCTTCCCCAAATTGGCTCTCCATCGTTCTCTGGCTACCGCAACCCCCTCCGATGCCGTCTAGAAGGTGCTCCAGCCCATCTCCATCTTTCTTTGCTCTCTAAATTAGGTATTTTATCTAAATCATGGTTTTGGGTTTTAATTAATTTCGGGTTTAATTTGAAGTTTTATTGATTTCTAGTTTTTACTATGTGTATATTATATCATGTTACTCTCTAATTACTAGTAATACCACCGTATTAATGTTGGAATATTTAATTTCGGGTGTTACATCATAAGCAATGAATGATAATAGAAAAAAATAAAGTATAATTATGTTGTGTGCATCCGATATATGTGTGTGTTCATGAGATAATACTTTACAGTTACTTTAAGATGCAACAAAACATTGCTAATGATTTTAGTTACGTGATTGCCAATGTTTAAGGTGTTCTTTTACATATGAATTGTATGAGCTTGCTACAGGCCGACGTTTGTTAATTTGGAACAGATAATAATATAGTGAAGCCTGCTTTACATTGAACTAATAATGTAAGTAAAAATTTAAAAGATTTTGGAAAAGGCAACAAATAACAATGTAAAAAGGCATGTAAATAAAAGAAAATAAATTAGTTGGTGCTTAGCAACAAAAAACAATGTAAAACAAATAACTTAGTTGGTGCTTAGCTTTTAAGCAATTTGTTATCTAAATCATTTTGCCTTCTTGGCATTTAAATTGTTCATTTAGTTGCTTTCAAAAGAGATTTTCAATTGATATTTTTTTAAGAAAATAAAAGCTTTTCATGTACACATTATAAACGACATTTAAAAAAAATTCTTATTTAAATTGTTCACCCTACAAAAGTAGGTGTAGACTAAAAAATAAAACTCAAAGAATAATGTAAAAAGACATGTAAATAATTTCTTAATCGGATATTTTATTTGCGCATATTCTCAAAATGCATCTTTATTCATTCATGTCGTGTTGCTCATATTCATATTATTTGCGCATTTTAGTTACATATTCTCAAAGTCAATGCTTATACCTATGTTGCAGGTATATTATGTCGACTGACCCTGCTTCTAGCTCTGCCCTGAGATCTGGCTCTATACGACGTAGCATTACCCCGCTCGTTGGTGAGGGTAGAGGTGGACAGCAAGCTCGTTCGGTTGTTTATTTGAAGCCTAAGGCTGACAGGGCGTAAGTATAAAAATTAGCAGAATAACAATTTACTGTTTTTTTTACATATTATAACTATATTTTATAAAGTTCTAATTTATATTTAATGGAGGGGATTTGAGTTGGAGCCATCTCAGACTGTTTTAGATATCTCTAAGGATGCGTATATGACCAAAATGAGCGATTTCTGGCCTAAGTGGAGCAGGGTCCTAGCGGACGTCAAAGAGACTATCTGCCAAGATTTTCGGGTATGTTTATACCGCTTGGTCATACGTCAAAGAGACTAATTAATTAAAAACAAATAAATGAGATTAATAAGATTTTCTCATTATACAGGGTGCAGTAGATGTGTAGTAGACAGATATGAGGCTAGTTCAGCGACACTAGAACTCGAAGGTCGCCAAGAATTATAGAGAGAAGATGAATGAGCTTAAGAAAAAGGGAAAGTAACCAAAGTGGATGGAAGATGAAGTGTTTGAGACGATGGTTGCGTGGTGAGACGCGCCTGAGTTCAACGTAAATTTATAACAAAATCTAATTTCTTTTTTTGGTGATTTTAAATAATTTGTCAATGTACATTTCCAGGCTGAGTCAGAGAGGAACACCGCAAACAGGAACAAGAATCCAATAACTCATCACGGAGGATCCAAGTCTTTCCAGCATCACTGCGAGGACTTAGTAAATTTGTTAATTATTACATGTATATTGATTAGTTTAGTGATTGACAATATGGAATTAATTATTCAAATTACCAACTACAGGAACGATTTTATGGACATGCCGTATCATACATGGATGTATTTACTCACACCCATGCATTCAGGAAGGTAGACGAGGCCGACAACGTCACGTATGACTGGGATGATCAGGACAAGGTGACACGGGCATACGTATGTGTATTTTAAATAATACAAGCATGAATTGATTAGTTTATTAATTACTAGTTAATGTAAAATAAAACCATCGTTTTATTATTTATCAAATGAATTTGTTTTTTGTATTATAGGCAAAGTTCCAGGAGGCATGGGCTCAAGCGCTTGAGGAGTCGGACTGTGATGAGTTGACATAGGAGGAGGAAGATAACTTATTTGATGCTATTATGGAAAAAATACAACAGAGCAGGCATTATGGATTCGGTAACCTGACGGTAATATTCGTATAACATAAATTATTTACATCTACATTATTAAGTTTTTTTCTCTGTTAATACCAATTTCTACAAGAAATGCCTTCGTTCACTAATAATGATGTATGTATAACAAATTACTTATATAAAAAATTGCATGTTATAGAAGTTGTATGTTAGCATTGTTAAAATGACTTTGAAATTGTATGTTATAGAAATTACTTGTAAATAAAAATTACCTATTAAAATTACTATATAACAAATTACTTGTATAAAAATTGCATGTTATAAAAATTGTATGTTCACTAATATGATTTTGTTATGAATTCATTTTGTATGTTATAAAAATTGTATGTTAGCATTGTTAAAATGACTTTGAAATTGTATGTTATAACAATTACTTATAAATAAAAATTACTTATTAAAATTACTTGTATAAAAATTGCATGTTATAAAAATTGTATGTTCACTAATATGTTTTTTTGTTATGAGTTCATTTTGTATGTTTTAAAAATTGTATGTTAGCATTGTTAAAATGACTTTGAAAATTGTGTGCTATAACAATTACTTGTAAATAAAAATTACTTACTAAAATTACTTGTATAAAAAATAATTGTATAAAAATTGTATGTTATAAAAATTGTATGTTCACTAATATGATTTTGTTATGAATTCATTTTGTATGTTATAAAAATTGTATGTTAGCATTGTTAAAATGACTTTGAAAGTGTATGTTAGCATTGTTAGCTTTGATATTGTTATGATTTCAATTCATTTCTGTCTAAGAGTATCTTTTGATCGTTTTCTTCTATACTTGTATTTGCCGGTTCGACAAGACAAGAAGGCACAACACAAGGAAGAAATTAAGGAGTTGCAAGAGTTGATTGAGCAGCTGTAGGACTAGAATCGCGTGCAGGGTGTGCAGATTGAGCAGTTGAATCAAAAGGTTGTAGAGTATGTGCATAATCATGGCGAGGTTCCTTCATTATCTGCTTCTGGAGATCATAACGACGATGCAGCTTGAGGTATATGTTTTGATGCTCGATTGGGAATGCATTTTGTTTTGATGAATTATGAGACAAGTTTGGATGTGTTTTGATGGTTTGTATATATTGCTACGCTTTGTTGACACGTTTGGATGGTTTTTTGGATGTTTGTATATATTGGTACGCTTTGTAGACATGCTTCGATGATTTTTTGGATGTGTAGATTGTTTTTGTTGTATATATTGATGTTTATGCATTTTATTTTGGTTGTTTGTGTTGTTAGTGGTATATATGTGTAGCATATATGTGAAATTGGTTGGAAATAGATTGGAAATGAAAATGGATTAGAAATGAAATGAGTTGGGGAGGCTGGAAGGTAGTATTCTTGCTATTATATAAAAAAATACCCAGTATTTCCAATGGCTATCAACGGTTTCCAATGGCAATATGGACATTGTTTTCAAAAGGTTTCCAATGGTTTTTTACTGTTGGAATCCGTTGGAATAGCCGTCGGAAACATTCTGTTGTATCTGATGGAAGCCGTTGGAAGTCATGAACACTATTCCAGCGGCCGCCAACGGCTAATAACCATTGGAATAGCCATATGTTCTTGTAGTGGATATGTCATGTTACTCCCTTCCAAAGCATGTTCGTAGCTTATGGTTATTTTATTTTGTAGGGATTAGTTAGGTAGGAGTTTCAAGTAGGTTAAGAGTCACGGAAAATGAACATTTAATGCAACACATCATTTTTTTTTTGCACAACTGCAGGAAAATAACTACGCAAAATAAATTGAAAAGCCAATGATGTCAAAAATTTATAGGAATAAAAAAATGTAACAGTTACTGTGCAAAAAATGAATACAAAGCAACAAGTATCATGTACTATTTTCCATCATGTATCAACTCTATGTTCATCTGCATAATCCACAGTAGTCAGTTACTGGATAGCTTTTTGATCTGTTGCTCCTGATGATAGAATCCATAAAGCTTCTCTGCAAAAGGGTTCCCAGATAACCAAAAAGCGTAGACCAAACGTTAAATGGTTTCCGAACAAAGAGTTATTTTTATTATATAGCCAAAGAAAAATGAATAGCAGTTACCGTGTAAAAAGATGAATATAAATTAGCAAGTACCATGCACTTTTTTCATTACATATCAATTATCTGTTAGCTATTAATGTTGAAAAGAATGCAGGTAAGGGACAATAACCGTTACAACTGGTAAAATTGTAAACAACACAGGAATGAATATTAGTTATCAATCAAGATAGATCAACTGTACCTTGGTGAAAGATCATATAGATAGAAAGGTTTTATTTTCCCTTTTATTTCCTTGGGTGCTCATTGACAATGTTGATGAGCAGATGAGGTGATAGATATTACTATTACTTGGGGCTATGGAGGTGAACTCACAGGAGGCGATTCCTTTTCATATTATGTATAACCGTTGTTTATTCCGATGTCTTGCACTATGGAGCCTTGACAGTGTTTGTAACAACCCGTATTTCAATAACATGTTAAAACGAGAAACAAGGAAGAATTTAATTTTAAATTCTGAATCAAGTAAAACGGGCTATGCCATTGCGTTCGTCTCGGAAAAATACGCGAAATAGAGTCCGAGTTTTCGAAAATCGGAGTCCGTATGACCCGGTTAAGGCCCAAAGAAGTTTTCGGGAAATTCGAATTTCGGAAACAGTTTTGGAAATCAGATCTGGGGCCAGGCGGGAAGTTTCCCGCCTAGGCCATGTCGACAGGGCTGTCGACAGGCCTGTCGACTTGGGCCCAGACCAAGTCGACAGCCCTGTCGACTTGCCTGTCGACAGGGGGTGGTCGGGGCATATGGCCTGGTGCACCTGTTTGTCTCACCTAGTCTTGTGCTTGGGCTGGGTCTGGAAGCTTCCGAGATCTGATGGTCCTAATCTATCCTAGGGTTAATCTAAGGGCCTAAAACTATCCTAATCTCTATAAAAACACCCCTAAGCCCCCCCTAAACCCTCATAACTCACCCTCTCCACGAAGTGCTGCCCAAATGCAAAGTGATCATGGCCTCCATCTCAAATCCCTAGAGCCTATGCACTCAAATCAAGTTCAAATCAAAAGGTGCAAGCTTGCTACACCAAATCAAGGCCAAATCAACATTTCTATGCGAGTTCCATGACGATTCTTCTACAAAGGAGGCACCTTTCTTAGCCAAGATGATTCATGCTTCTTTCCCTAGGCCTAACTATGTAAGTTCTAGCTACTTTTAGATGGAAACGGTAGTTTTGATAATGACATGGGATAAAATGAGGCTAAACATGATTATGCGAACCTACATGAACCTTACCATGCCTCTTGTGTTCATATTTATGATCTTAGGCCATGTGAGTAACTTAATCATGCCTCTTATGATATGCATAACCTAGTTTAACTTGCAAGTTTGGATCTTTATGCATGAAATGCTAGCATGAACCTTTAGGTACCACTTTACTTGTGAAACATTGGCTAAGACAAGATGTTGGGGCTTATGCATGTTTATGAACCCAAACCCCTTATGCTAACATGCAAGTTTGTGGCCAAATCCTTTATGAGATTATGCATGCTCGTGGCCAATCCCCTCTTTTAAGTTGTGCATGTTTATGGCCAAACCCTTTTTGATAATATGCATGTTTGTGGCCGAATTCCCTTGTGACATTTTGTGTGTTTGTGGCCAAAACCCTTTTTATGGCACTATGCATGTTCGAGGCCAATTTGTAGTCATAGTATTCCTACTATGTTGACTCGTCTATACTTACGTTGGAAACACGTTGTGGGGTTAGGTTAGGCGAGCGTGAATATACATGAGAAACTTAACTTGAAGTTCCATGAAATATGATGTGAAACATGATTTGGGTTAAATGGGTATAACATGACAACATGCAACATTGAATATAGCATGTAAGTTAACATGTAAGTATGCATAAAAACATGAGCTTGGGAATTTACCTATTAAGTTAGGTCTACCCTTTGGGAATTTACCTATTAAGTTAGGTCTACCCAAATGCTCGGAAACTTGTAACATGTTTTGGAAACATGATGAACTTAGATAATATGAGTGTGGCCAACTCGAGGTTGGGTTGAGTTTGCAACGTAAAACTACCCGGAACCGACCGGCCTAACTAGTAGTTGCAAACAATGGGACCCAATGTGAGAAGTTGGTCATGTCGCGCTTAAGACCCGAGGTTAGACTAGGTTGTGGTGTAAATCTACCCGGACCCGCCCGGCTTAACTAGTAACCACAACAAGGTCTAATGTGAGAGGTTGAGGGTGCATTAATTAAATTAATGCCACATAATAGGGTTAAGTTAATTTGATTAATGAGGCTTAACCAAATATGATATGGACAAATGGGTTAAGTAATTTGATTAGGCTAATGATACTTAACAAAACATGATAAGCTTGGGTAGGTTAAGTAACTTGATTTGCCTAATGACACTTGACCATTTTTATACGACTAGGGGACGGGATTAAGTTAACCAACACTTAATCAATCCAATACGATAACGTGATAAGGTTAAGTAAATTTTCTTAATGACACTTAACCGTACAATACAGTAATGGACGGGGTTAAGATTAAGCTTAACTAATCTAAACATGGTAATCGGATGGGGTTAAGTTAGCCTAGACTTAATTAATCCCACTTGGTAATTTAATGGGGTTAAGTTAAACATTTAACTAATTTAACACGATGATTTGATGAGGTTAAGTGACCTATACTTAACCAATCTAACTCGTTAATTTGATGAGGGTAAGTTAATCTATACTTAACCAATCTAACGTGAAAACATGACAAGGCTAAGTCACGAATCACTTGAATACGCTTGACCGATTTGACTCGGTAATTTGACAAGGTCAAGTTAATTTATATAATTAACCAATCTAAGATGGTAATTAGACGAGGTTAAGTTATGGATTGCTTAATATACTTAGCCAACTTGACACCTGGTTTGTAGGGTTAAGTCTTGGACTTGGATACTTAGCCAATTTTGACATGGTTTGTAGACGGGCTAAGTTAGGAACTTAAGTGACCCTTAACCCATTAGATAAACCCTAATTCGGAGGATTAGGTAAATAACCATAGTTAACCAGGATTATGGAAATAAGGCTAAGTGGTAAACCTTAGTTAAGGGAAACTAAGTAATAATTCTTAGTCAAGGAAATTTGGACCATTTCTTAGATAGATTGGTAACCCGATACGTTAGGTCAACATTTAAGTATGCGTATAGGAGCAAGCTATCTGATTTAGATAAAGGCTCCAACGAACTGGGTAACGAAGCAGCGGCTTCGGGGAACGTGAGGATATTCTTGGGATCCCTCTGTGAGCTGCCAGGTCATTATACTAGGCTCACGAGAGGTTGAGGTCTGCGATAGAAGAACCAAGAATATGCCTTGGTTGCTATACGAGCGACCTAAAGACTGGGGTGGATAGCAGTGAGTCGACGAATACATAAGGTGCCCGAGATAGCAAGTTCGTCGATCATCTACCATCTTGAGTCAAGCGTGTACGTACGGAAGGGCAGGGAACACCCAACAGACCATAACTGCTATCTAATTATGGGTGAGGTAGGCCGTAGGATGTGGGCTGACCGGAGTGTAGTTCTCATGCAAGATTTTCTCTTGTGTTGCCTTTCACTAGTTGAGGGAGGGGTCTCGTGGGACCATAGCCACATGTAGAAAAGCAGACCTTAGTATCTGCATCGGCAGATAAATCTAAAGCTCCCGACCGAGTCCTGTATTTCTTGTTTTGCCCTGTGACAGGACTCGGATGGCACGATGTGATACATGTGCATACAGTTATAGAAAAACGATTCACGGTGATTGCGTGGGAAAAAGGGCGCAGTTGAGGGTTAGCGTAATCCCTAGTGGCCTAGGTGGTTTAACCCAAACCAAAATACGAAAGCGTGCAATAGGTAGGCGTAATCCCTAGTGGTGCTAGGTGGCGTAAGTCCTAGTAGTTCAAACGATGATTCATATGGAAGAGCCTAGCTAGAACAAGGGTGACAGTCCAAACGATTTCTAGGATAATACGACATGTGGAAGCCCGTACGAGGTACGGCAAAGGACTGAACTTATATACATGGAAAGAAACATATGATTTGAGTACCCTATATATGCGATATATTAGGTTGACATGGACCATTACACGACTTGGAGTAAGGGACATTCATGGTTAACATATAACAAGGCTGGGATACTAGTACGGAGGGTGCAGAGCAAATATACATGTTAGAACTAAAATACATAATAGATACCGTGGGATGTTAGACGGGGTAGATACCTTGGGATAATGTACTCGATAGAAATCTGACGATGTGATACCTGGATTTATCATAACACTGTGGATTATCATGATACCTTAGTTTACCTTGCCACAGTAGTTCAACCGGCTACCCTGGTTTATCTATCTTGTAGTTATCCTTATGTTTACTTTCAGTTTATGCATGTCATGTTACCTTTACCTGTTTCTATACTGGAAGTAGGTAGGACTTACTCAGTCTTTTTGACTGACCCGTTTTGTTTCGCCTCTTTTCTTCCGTTTCCCCCCCAGGTTTCAGGGAGGAAACAATGCTGTTTAGTTCGGACTTCTTCTGCTTGAAGGTCATCATGGATGGCTTGGACTTCTCTTGGCTATGGCTACTTTACTGTTTTACTTGGGGAATAATGTATTAAAAAGTCTTTATGCTTCTTTACTATTGCAAGACAGGTTTTGATGTACTCTGATGTAAAAGGCTTTAGACCTTATTTATTCATGTTATGAAAGTTTGATTTTACTTCCGCTATTTATATATGTTCTGTCTTGTGATATTTCTGTGCATGTTTACCAATAATGCCCCTCTAAAGCTAGTGCATTCCTTTGCGAGTGACCCTAGCGGAGGCGGGGTGTTACATTTGGTATCAGAGCAGAAGGTTACTAGACTGGGCAAAAGTTTTTAAAGACCTTCTGAAAATTATTTGAAAAACCGTGTACAAAGAAGCATTTTTCAAGAAAATTTTCTTTTAAAAAGAAAAAGGCTATTCCCCAAAGGCCATTAGCATTATCCTTGTTTCCTTGATTGAATCTCTTTTCCTTTCTTTCCTCCATCTGTAGTCACAGTGGTTTTGACTGCGACTAGTCTTTCTAGCTGCGTAAGTGTTTCCCGTACGATGGAGATGGTTCTCGGGAGACTGTTGCAGAGTTATGCATGAAAGGATAGTAAGAACAAGGATGAAGGATACGAGCTTAGGGATAAGCAACCTGTTGGTATGGCTGAGTCCTAAAAGGAGGGAGAAAGATGAACAATGAAACCCATGACGAGAGAGTACCTTTGGCATGGTGAAGCGGGACGGATAGTTAAGTATCATGGAACAGGGACAAGATCATTCGGAGGGCAATAGTATGCTCTCATTTCTAGGGTACCTCAGAAGGAGGGTAACGATCTTGTTAAAGGTTTAGCTTTTCTTCTCTATCATCCCGTTAGGACTTTGTTTTGATCATCGTATCATTTAAGTCTGCTTAGATAGTTGAGTCTCTGCACCTTAGTACTAGCGTAGTAGAGGATCCCGTTTTTGTCTCAAGTCCTATTGGAAGATCGGTCCATTTACTCATGGCTTGTTTGGATTTGGGAATGTCTATGCCAAGTGTTGTGTTTGGAAATAATGCTTATGTTTATAAGTTGTGGATGGATTCTAGGGATGAAGTGGTTATCCAGTAAGGGGTGCCACTCTCGGTTTTGATAGGAGGGTAGTTAGACTCTTGACTAGCCTTGGTAATACCCTCGAAGTCTCGTGTAACCTTTTGGGTTCGGTCATGGTTAGTTACTTAGAATCCCTTGATGCCTTTATGGGAAATTGGAAGCCCAATCGAGTGGTGTTCGCCGATAAGACGGATGGTTTATTTCACTTATGCATGGGTTATAGAAATCACCTTAGTAAGTGCGCTTGATAACCTGGTTGGCATCTGTTTACTTTCAAGAGAAAGTTCTTCTATGTGGAATACCTTGTGGTACGAGGTCCGAGATTCATTAGTGAATTTTGGAAAGCTTGCATGAGATCATGAGTACGCAGTCATGTTTGCGTCAAGTATTCTAGAAAGAGGATAAGTGCAAGTGGAACGATAGGCGACGAAGAAATGAGTTCCAGCTCAGGTTATGGAAACAGGAAATAAGAAGCTGCGAAATCGTGAAGAAAAAGGGACGGTCAAGGCACGATGGAACTAAGCTCAAGGTAATGCGACTCAGGAGACTGAAGACTAAATACGTGCATGATATCTCTTTTAGGGAATATATCCTCGATCCCTGTTTTTCTGTTGAGCTTACTTGTAGGCTATCTTTTATGGGTATCCTCTCGGTCCTGTCTCTGTTACAAACCCCGTATGGAGTTTGTTTTGTTTATCTTCTCGACCCTGTTTCAGGGAATCTTAGGTAGAACCCTGTGGATGTAAACATGTATTTGAAACATGTTATGGTTGATATGGTTGCAAATGGTTGCAAGTGGTTGCTCGTGGATGCGCGAATTTACATTAGATATTAGCTCGACTCGGTCACATTTCATATTGCATATGCACGAGTATTTATACTTGTTTATGGATGAAATCGAATGTATTATCATGCGGTTGTTGCATATGAATGAATGATTGTGCACGCATATAGTATCTATATGACTAGGACTATTTGCATACATGCTGGATTCATGGCACTATACATATTTTGCATTAGAAAGATTATTCAGGCCTGATCATTAGCATTAGCTAAGGAACATGTACACACACGTTTTGCATATATTCATACAGCATTAGAAATCATCTAAGGACAATGGTTGCTTGTGGATGATGTTTTGAGTAGATGGATGATGGATGGTAGGATATGTTCTTCCTAACTTAGAGATTTCGGGGACGAAATCCTAAAAGGTGGGGAGAATGTAACAACCCGTATTTCAATAACATGTTAAAACGAGAAACAAGGCAGAATTTAATTTTAAATTCTGAATCAAGTAAAACGGGCTATGCCATTGCGTTCGTCTCGGAAAAATACGCGAAATAGAGTCCGAGTTTTCGAAAATCGGAGTCCGTATGACCCGGTTAAGGCCCAAAGAAGTTTTCGGGAAATTCGAATTTCGGAAACAGTTTTGGAAATCAGATCTGGGGCCAGGCGGGAAGTTTCCCGCCTAGGCCATGTCGACAGGGCTGTCGATAGGCCTGTCGACTTGGGCCCAGACCAAGTCGACAGCCCTGTCGACTTGCCTGTCGACAGGGGGTGGTCGGGGCATATGGCCTGGTGCACCTGTTTGTCTCACCTAGTCTTCTGCTTGGGCTGGGTCTGGAAGCTTCCGAGATCTGATGGTCCTAATCTATCCTAGGGTTAATCTAAGGGCCTAAAACTATCCTAATCTCTATAAAAACACCCCTAAGCCCCCCCTAAACCCTCATAACTCACCCTCTCCACGAAGTGCTGCCCAAATGCAAAGTGATCATGGCCTCCATCTCAAATCCCTAGAGCCTATGCACTCAAATCAAGTTCAAATCAAAAGGTGCAAGCTTGCTACACCAAATCAAGGCCAAATCAACATTTCTATGCGAGTTCCATGACGATTCTTCTACAAAGGAGGCACCTTTCTTAGCCAAGATGATTCATGCTTCTTTCCCTAGGCCTAACTATGTAAGTTCTAGCTACTTTTAGATGGAAACGGTAGTTTTGATAATGACATGGGATAAAATGAGGCTAAACATGATTATGCGAACCTACATGAACCTTACCATGCCTCTTGTGTTCATATTTATGATCTTAGGCCATGTGAGTAACTTAATCATGCCTCTTATGATATGCATAACCTAGTTTAACTTGCAAGTTTGGATCTTTATGCATGAAATGCTAGCATGAACCTTTAGGTACCACTTTACTTGTGAAACATTGGCTAAGACAAGATGTTGGGGCTTATGCATGTTTATGAACCCAAACCCCTTATGCTAACATGCAAGTTTGTGGCCAAATCCTTTATGAGATTATGCATGCTCGTGGCCAATCCCCTCTTTTAAGTTGTGCATGTTTATGGCTAAACCCTTTTTGATAATATGCATGTTTGTGGCCGAATTCCCTTGTGACATTTTGTGTGTTTGTGGCCAAAACCCTTTTTATGGCACTATGCATGTTCGAGGCCAATTTGTAGTCATAGTATTCCTACTATGTTGACTCGTCTATACTTACGTTGGAAACACGTTGTGGGGTTAGGTTAGGCGAGCGTGAATATACATGAGAAACTTAACTTGAAGTTCCTTGAAATATGATGTGAAACATGATTTGGGTTAAATGGGTATAACATGACAACATGCAACATTGAATATAGCATGTAAGTTAACATGTAAGTATGCATAAAAACATGAGCTTGGGAATTTACCTATTAAGTTAGGTCTACCCTTTGGGAATTTACCTATTAAGTTAGGTCTACCCAAATGCTCGGAAACTTGTAACATGTTTTGGAAACATGATGAACTTAGATAATATGAGTGTGGCCAACTCGAGGTTGGGTTGAGTTTGCAACGTAAAACTACCCGGAACCGACCGGCCTAACTAGTAGTTGCAAACAATAGGACCCAATGTGAGAAGTTGGTCATGTCGCGCTTAAGACCCGAGGTTAGACTAGGTTGTGGTGTAAATCTACCCGGACCCGCCCGGCTTAACTAGTAACCACAACAAGGTCTAATGTGAGAGGTTGAGGGTGCATTAATTAAATTAATGCCACATAATAGGGTTAAGTTAATTTGATTAATGAGGCTTAACCAAATATGATATGGACAAATGGGTTAAGTAATTTGATTAGGCTAATGATACTTAACAAAACATGATAAGCTTGGGTAGGTTAAGTAACTTGATTTGCCTAATGACACTTGACCATTTTTATATGACTAGGGGACGGGATTAAGTTAACCAACACTTAATCAATCCAATACGATAACGTGATAAGGTTAAGTAAATTTTCTTAATGACACTTAACCGTACAATACAGTAATGGAAGGGGTTAAGATTAAGCTTAACTAATCTAAACATGGTAATCGGATGGGGTTAAGTTAGCCTAGACTTAATTAATCCCACTTGGTAATTTAATGGGGTTAAGTTAAACATTTAACTAATTTAACACGATGATTTGATGAGGTTAAGTGACCTATACTTAACCAATCTAACTCGTTAATTTGATGAGGGTAAGTTAATCTATACTTAACCAATCTAACGTGAAAACATGACAAGGCTAAGTCACGAATCACTTGAATACGCTTGACCGATTTGACTCGGTAATTTGACAAGGTCAAGTTAATTTATATAATTAACCAATCTAAGATGGTAATTAGACGAGGTTAAGTTATGGATTGCTTAATATACTTAGCCAACTTGACACCTGGTTTGTAGGGTTAAGTCTTGGACTTGGATACTTAGCCAATTTTGACATGGTTTGTAGACGGGCTAAGTTAGGAACTTAAGTGACCCTTAACCCATTAGATAAACCCTAATTCGGAGGATTAGGTAAATAACCATAGTTAACCAGGATTATGGAAATAAGGCTAAGTGGTAAACCTTAGTTAAGGGAAACTAAGTAATAATTCTTAGTCAAGGAAATTTGGACCATTTCTTAGATAGATTGGTAACCCGATACGTTAGGTCAACATTTAAGTATGCGTATAGGAGCAAGCTATCTGATTTAGATAAAGGCTCCAACGAACTGGGTAACGAAGCAGCGGCTTCGGGGAACGTGAGGATATTCTTGGGATCCCTCTGTGAGCTGCCAGGTCATTATACTAGGCTCACGAGAGGTTGAGGTCTGCGATAGAAGAACCAAGAATATGCCTTGGTTGCTATACGAGCGACCTAAAGACTGGGGTGGATAGCAGTGAGTCGACGAATACATAAGGTGCCCGAGATAGCAAGTTCGTCGATCATCTACCATCTTGAGTCAAGCGTGTACGTACGGAAGGGCAGGGAACACCCAACAGACCATAATTGCTATCTAATTATGGGTGAGGTAGGCCGTAGGATGTGGGCTGGCCGGAGTGTAGTTCTCATGCAAGATTTTCTCTTGTGTTGCCTTTCACTAGTTGAGGGAGGGGTCTCGTGGGACCATAGCCACGTGTAGAAAAGCAGACCTTAGTATCTGCATCGGCAGATAAATCTAAAGCTCCCGACCGAGTCCTGTATTTCTTGTTTTGCCCTGTGACAGGACTCGGATGGCACGATGTGATACATGTGCATACAGTTATAGAAAAACGATTCACGGTGATTGCGTGGGAAAAAGGGCGCAGTTGAGGGTTAGCGTAATCCCTAGTGGCCTAGGTGGTTTAACCCAAAACAAAATACGAAAGCGTGCAATAGGTAGGCGTAATCCCTAGTGGTGCTAGGTGGCGTAAGTCCTAGTAGTTCAAACGATGATTCATATGGAAGAGCCTAGCTAGAACAAGGGTGACAGTCCAAACGATTTCTAGGATAATACGACATGTGGAAGCCCGTACGAGGTATGGCAAAGGACTGAACTTATATACATGGAAAGAAACATATGATTTGAGTAACCTATATATGCGATATATTAGGTTGACATGGACCATTACACGACTTGGAGTAAGGGACATTCATGGTTAACATATAACAAGGCTGGGATACTAGTACGGAGGGTGCAGAGCAAATATACATGTTAGAACTAAAATACATAATAGATACCGTGGGATGTTAGACGGGGTAGATACCTTGGGATAATGTACTCGATAGAAATCTGACGATGTGATACCTGGATTTATCATAACACTGTGGATTATCATGATACCTTAGTTTACCTTGCCACAGTAGTTCAACCGGCTACCCTGGTTTATCTATCTTGTAGTTATCCTTATGTTTACTTTCAGTTTATGCATGTCATGTTACCTTTACCTGTTTCTATACTGGAAGTAGGTAGGACTTACTCAGTCTTTTTGACTGACCCGTTTTGTTTCGCCTCTTTTCTTCCGTTTCCCCCCCAGGTTTCAGGGAGGAAACAATGCTGTTTAGTTCGGACTTCTTCTGCTTGAAGGTCATCATGGATGGCTTGGACTTCTCTTGGCTATGGCTACTTTACTGTTTTACTTGGGGAATAATGTATTAAAAAGTCTTTATGCTTCTTTACTATTGCAAGACAGGTTTTGATGTACTCTGATGTAAAAGGCTTTAGACCTTATTTATTCATGTTATGAAAGTTTGATTTTACTTCCGCTATTTATATATGTTCTGTCTTGTGATATTTCTGTGCATGTTTACCAATAATGCCCCTCTAAAGCTAGTGCATTCCTTTGCGAGTGACCCTAGCGGAGGCGGGGTGTTACAGTGTTAATTATTTGGAGACAACTATCAATGAGTTTATTTAGTCTTGTATAAACTCTACTATTATGTAAAATGGTATGGACATGTACTCTAGTTATGTGGTTTGTATAGTTATTACTGTCTTATATGTCATACCTATTATTATTATTATATATTATCTGATACAATGTGAGATACTCGACATGCTCTGTTATTGTGATTCTATGTTATGTTGCCTTCTCTTTTCTTGTTTTTTCTTCTCTTCTGTTTTATCTCATACTTTTCCTCAT
Organism: Allium sativum; assembly: GCA_030737875.1. Classification (NCBI taxonomy): domain Eukaryota; kingdom Viridiplantae; phylum Streptophyta; class Magnoliopsida; order Asparagales; family Amaryllidaceae; genus Allium; species Allium sativum. The sequence goes on from CM060910.1 coordinate 398,015,446, forward strand.
ATTTCTTTCTCTTAGCTAATATTCTACACTGATGGTGTAGGGAAGTCATTACAAATATCTTGTTTACATTTTGTCTTAGAAATATTTTTGAGTACCCTGTAATATCTTCCACCTGGATACACACTTAGTCTACATTTTGAATGAATCATACCATTAGATTTTTTTTTTCGAAATGCTAACTCAGCTCTTATTTGATCCATTTTTGGATCGTATCTTAAAAAAATATGATTCATTTAATCACTTCCATTGTAGTTAAAAATTTTGGTGGTTATTTGCAAACATTCTCTACTACATCAATATTTAGAAGTTTTATCTCAATATTAATGTACCAAAGCTCAAAATCAGATTACGTAATAATTTTGTGTTGAATCTGAGTGGTTTTAAGCTTGTTCAGTAGCGAATTTACTTCAGTAGTTTCAACTCTTGGAATTAATGTAATTATTTTTATCATAATCGATTTATATAATTTTAATTGCATTGACCTTTAGGATGATACACTTATCGCAATGGATTATATTCTTTTGCATATAACTATCAAAATCATATTTTGATAATGTGTTTGGATTCACTGCGCCATAGATTGCATACTGCAACACCGAATAAGTGATGCAGAAAGTGCCAAAAAGTGTTGTTATAGACAAAAAATGATATGTGGCAATGCTTTCTTGGTGATGCATTTTGCCGCGTTGCCTTAGAGTCTGTCATAACCCGAAAATTCGGGGCTAATTTAAAATTTTTATTTCGGCTATTTTAGTGAATTTTGATTATTTAAAATGAATTATTTTAAATAATAACGACGGAAAATTTATTTTTGACGAAGTTAGAATGAATAAATTTATTTTAATTATATAACGAGCCTGAAATGGCGCGGTAGTTTGAAAATTCGATTTTAAACTTTGAATGAATATATATAATTCAATATAAGTCGGAATCAGACGAAACAAGAAATATTTGAATCTGTTTAACAATATCTTTCCAACAAAGTTGAGAAACTGAGATTTCACTTTATAAATGATGAGATACGTCCAGTTTAAAATTTGAAATAGTCGCTATGGAATTTATATATATTTTAATATATATAAAGCCCTTAAAAATGGAAATTTTGCAAACGACCTCGGTTTTCGACGAAACCACTTTTTTTGGATCCGTGATGTCAAATTATTGCTAGGTTCCAAAATTCATAATTTTTCAAATCAATATGTGAGCGTGGCACAAGAAAACGTATTTTAATAGTTTCAGTCAAATTGGATCGACCAGAAAATGGCCATTTTTCAAACGGTCTTCAAATTTGACGAAACTAGTTTTGTTAGGACCGTATCGTCAATACAAAGCTAGAAATAATTTTTCTAGAATTTTTAGAGTCTGTATGTGGCCCTGGTAATTTAAAATGTACATTTAAATTAAATATATACTGATTTATATTTTAATTTAAAGAAAAAAACTGATTCAAACAGTCAAATTGGCTTATGAAACATATCCCACTGTGTCCGGAATGGGGGTATTTAGCTAGGTGCGATAGTCGTTGGGTTTGATTTGGAGTTCAAATGGATAAACAAGTATTTTTAGAAATTAAATAATAAAAATATTAATATTTAATTATTATAAAAGATGCCCAACCCGTTGAAAACCCTAACCCCCTCTTCTAGAATTTCTGCGCCGCCTTATCTGTTTGAACGGTTGATTTTTCTTCCTAACCCTTCCCTCCTCGATCTGTTAATCCATTCAATGAATTCCGATATTTCAAAAACCAAATCGAAGAGCATGGGGAGGCCAATGTATTCAACGGTGGTGATTTCCTATAGTGGCCCCAAGCTCTCGATTTTGGAGCTCAAATCTCATTCGTTCGGGCTGAAATTGTGGTGCGGCGGGGGCACCGAAGTCGAGGCGCTGCTGGGTGGAGGTGCGGCCCTCGGAGGCGCGCACGGTGAAGGTAGTTGATCGAGGCCTAGTGCTTCGGATAGCATGCCAAATCAAACCCTAGTGGCGGTGCAAATGAGTTCGATTATATACAGGGTATACGGCAACGATAAAGAGAAACATGATTAAAGGTATAATGTTAATTATTTAATTTAATTTAATTAGTTATTTAATCAACCTCATTATGTAATTAACGCATTTATCATCATAACTTTTCCATACGAGGTCGGAATCGCGCGAAACTGGATCCGTTGCGATCGTGGGGACGAGAGCTTCGCAACGAAACTGGCCGCGTCCAAAACAGAACACGTTGGAATTTCAGGCAATTTCAAATTGAAATAGAACAAAATTTCAGATAAAACTGACGGAGTGGGTCCCATAGTGAGAATTCTCTCACTTTAAATTTTCTGTACAGTTATTTATTTTGTAACTGCATATATGAACTGCTCCTCGTCGTCCATAAACCGTGGACGACTTGTTTGATTGTATTCTGTGTGAAAATTGATCGTGATGTGAAATGAAATAAATATATATATATATATATATATATATATATATATATGAAAAGTGAAAATATCGTATATATTGAAAGTGAAAATATCGCATATATTGAAAGTGAAAATATCGCATATATTGAAAGTGAAAATATCGCATATATTGAAAAGTGAAAATATCTTATATATTGAAAGTGAAAATATCGTATATATTGAAAGTGAAAATATCGCATATATTGAAAGTGAAAATATCGTATATATTGAAAGTGAAAATATCGTATATATTGAAAGTTGAAATAGCGTATATATTGAAAGTGAAAATATCGTATATATTGAAAGTGAAAATATCGTATATATTGAAAATGAATATATATATGAAATGTGAAAACGATTTATATATGAAATGAAAACGATATATATATGAAATGTGAAAACAATGTATATATGAAATGAAAATGATATATATATATATATATGAAATGTGAAAATGATTTGATTGTTAAAAATATAATTTTTAACATATATATACACTGTATAAAATTGTCGTGTATATGGAATATTCAATTTTGATTAGAAATTGAATATGAAGTTGAAATCATTTTGAAAACGAATTTAAAACGATTTATAAAATACATTTTAAAAGGAAATCGATGAAATATATATTATATATATTATATATATAATATAATGGCCTGAATAGAACGCGCCGCGCTGCGGCAGTTCGCGAATTTCGACCATTAACTTCGAACGGACATTACGGGAGATCCGACCGTCGGATTCTCCTGAAACCAGAACCGTTGGGTTCGTATCGAAAAGAGCTTTCCAATGAATATTAGAACTCTGAGATCTAACGGTTGGATTTGGAATCATGTCCAAATCAAATTTGAAAAAGGTCGTTGTAAGTGCAGTTCGATGGCCGTTGATGGAAATTGACTGTACGGGCCTTGATAAAATTATTAAAAATATCAATAATTTGTGTAAAACCATAAGAAATGATTTGTGAAGAATTGGGATGAAAAACTCCATATTTGAAAAGATAAAAATAGATTTTTATCGAAATGAACTAGTTATTAACTAGAGTAATAATTTATTTATTTTTAAATAAATAAATTGGATTTGAAATGGTTTTTAAAATAACCTGAATTTCCAATATATGAATTCGAATGGAATTGAATCGAAATTATCTTCGGAATATTTCGATGTTGGATTTCGTGATTTTACAAATATGGTTGTGGAAATTTGAAAGATATATTAATATCGTTATTTCCAATACGATATTTGTTGGTTTCAGAATTTGATGTTGAATATAAACCGATACTATTTTCTATTCAGAGCCTTGTGTTTAATATCAAATGGGATTTGGGTTTGTCGTGAACTGTGTTTAAATGACATTAGTTCTTTAACCCGCGTAAAAGCAGGATTAATTTCCAAAAAGTAGAACAATCAATATGAAATGATTTTAGAGATGAAACCAATTGGGGTTTGAATAAATCTTTAATTAGATTTGGATGGATGAATGGTGATTAAATTTACCAAAACACGTGATGTGATTAAACCAAATTTACTTAGTTGTTGATATTGATTGTGGTTGATTGATTGTTTGGATGGTGCTCGACCAGTTTATGAGCAGAATATGCCTTTACATTTAGCATTGGGTTGGGTAAAGATATCTGTGTGCTAACACCTTGTGAAACACTTCACGATTTGACGATAAGGTGTTTAGCGATGTTGTGTTCATTTCAAATTTAATGAATGATTGTGAAATGATATATTTTTCTTAAGTGAAAAGAAATGTATTCCCGATTTTGGACAGGGAATGTTTTATAAAAATGTTTTATAAAACAGAAAGGATTTCGAGGCCTAAACCCGATATTATCGAAAAGATTTTGAAATGTATTATGTGTTACATTGTGGTTCATCACATATTTGATTAGTTGCTATTAATGATGTATCTGTTTGGTGGCGGAGAATTTATTCTCTTGCTTAACACCCTTCTTTGAGACGTACGAGCTCAAAGGTTATGTGATTAATAGTGACAGATCATATGTGTGAATTACTGATGCGAAGTACTATATTTTGAAAGTACTTGTGATTATTATGTTGTGAAATGATTTTCCGTACTTCGGGATATGAAATGATTTAGTATGTGGCTAAAGAGTCGGGTAACCCTGAGACTAAGAGTATAGGTGAGAGGGCGGTGTATGCTCTCCATGTGTGGGAGGTGCATCGTCGGTGTAGCCTGCTCCTATATGGGGTAGGTGCACATTTATATATCAAGTTTCTAGGTGTGTACCCTTTGCCTTGTCGATGGGGAGCACGATATTTAGTTGCATACTTGTCTGTATGCATTGTTATGTTTTGGAATTCATATTTCCAAACGATTTGATTTGAGATCCTGAAGTGAAATCTACTTTGATAAAGAAAGTTAGATATGTATTTCAAATGATTTGAAATAGAAATCGAGAAATAAAATCCAAAGGAATAATTTCTATAAATTGAATTGGATTTAGAAAATCTACGTGTGGTAATTAATCTAAATGGGTAGATTGGGATATTGCATGTTGATTGATGCATAGTAGATCCATATATCTATATTTCCGATTGTTGTTTATACATTGGCATTCATGGGGGTAAACCCGTTCCGCGTTAGTGGCGTGGTCCCGTGATATGCCATATTATTAAATAAGTTTAATAACTGTTTAGAGTTTCTCACACCAGTCCCATGACTGACCTGTAGTTTGCTTTTCCCTTGCAAACTCGGGTGCCCCTATTTTCCACATGGGCAGTCAAGTAGTTTTATTTTGCAGATATGTTTAGCAGGATTCTGGATCGAAGCGATAAGTTGTGTCCAGAGTATTGATAGTCTTCCGTTGTGTTAGTTTATTTGTTTCCGCTGTGCATTGTATTACATTTATTGTAAATTAATCTTCTGCTGTATTATATTTCGATATACTCTGATATATTCTGTATTCTGATGTAACATTATTATGATGTTTATAAAAGTCTTCTGTTATTTGTTTTGATGTGTTGTATGCCCAAAGTTAGCGTATGCGGGATTCGAACGGTCTTGGTCGATTTAGCGATTGATTTGGTCCGAGCGAAATCCGTGTCGTTACAGCGTCAATGGCAATATCTTTGCAATCCTAAGGAAACATATGTACTGGTGTTGCCACAAGTACTAAATTTACAAAAATGTTGGATCCACTAAAATCTGTAGCCCGGGTTCACGGAATCGCCACTAAAATCTATAGTTCGGGTTTACGGAATCCTGTTGTGGGGCCCGTATGCATAAATCTATGGCAACAATTTTACCACCCAACGGCAACACTATATCATAGCTATAGAAACATTTAACATCACTTATTGCAACATTATATCATAGCTATGACAACATTACATAACATAACATCACACTGAAATTAACAAAAAACTTTTTATTTCAAATTAACCAACAAACACAAGTAGTACTTAGTCAACTACAAAATAACAAAACGTAGCCACTAAATTCAATTTTACAGACATTTCAGTTACAAACACAGCCAGTACTAAATTCATGTTTACATAAAACTAAAACAGTTTCAAAATATAGCGCAAGCCTCTAGTGCGTTAAGTGCCTCTACTACATCGAGTACCTCTAGTGACTTCAGTAACAAGTTCTTGAACAACCACATCACTGCGTCCTTCACCTTCATGCATCAGTAATGCCTTCACCTGCATTCTTTTCAGCACAAACTAAGTTTCATAACTGAATTCCATTTGCATTTCAGTATAAAATAGTATAATGATCTAAACAATGTATATACAAGTGTATACTGATCTAAACATAATTGAATTTCATTTGCATTTATGTTTCAATTACATAACTGAGTTACATAACATGGGCACAATGTGTATACAAGTGTATACTGATCTAAACATAACTGATTTTCATTTACATTTGCATTTCATTTACATAACTGGGTTATATAACAATGTGTATACAAGTGTATACTGATCTAAACAAAGCGTATACAAGTGTATACAATGTGCATACATAGTATAACAACGGCATAGTGTGTATACAAGTGTATACTGAGTAAACAATTAGACAATGTGGCAAAAATTATCACTAATCTACAATGTGTCAAAACTTAAAATTATATCTGAAAAACTATCCATGCATGTTATTCATGTTACTTCACTACTCTACAATTCCATAACAACACACAAAAGAACTCCAAACATGATCCAGGACATAGCTAAAGTTGTTGCAAAGAATTTTTCTCCTTTCTCTTGTTTTCCACATTCAATGCATTAGGGCCAACTCTTCCTTCATATCTTCCACAAATTCATCGGCTTTTCCCCTCTTTTACTTTTGTTTCAGCAGCTTTTCTTCAATTTTCTTCTTTTCCATGAGCAATTGAGATATAGTCTTTTCTTTTTCCATCAATTTAATAGTAGTATCATCCAATTCAGCATTGCTGTTGATTTCATACATTTCGTCATGCCACATAAAATACCCGCAATTGTCGTTCTGCACATATCTTAAATTCTCGACTAAAACATCATTGAAAGATATGATAATCGACAAAGCAACCAAAAAAACCTAATTTATACTTACCGGCCACATGGAGCAACCAAAAAAATTCTTCCCCGCATTCGACCCTACCTTCACAGTCCTCATCTTCGCTGGGATTTTGTGGTGGTAGTTCTTCCTCCCAGTTGTTGTTGATGAATTTGAAGTAGAAATTGGTTGAGCGTTCATTGAACTCGAATTGAAGGAGGAATTGAAGTGATATCACAAACTGCAAATCATTCAGTAGGCTTTCAGGCATGTATTTCATGCATTCAGTATTTGTGTGCATAACCAAAACAAAACATACGTATATTCATCAGCCAGACTTATACACACACACTTAAGAAATCATGCGTATACTTATTAGATGGTATTATACACACAAATCATGATAATACTTAAGAAATGATAACTATCATGTATATGTAAGCATCCTTACGAAACCATTTTCATAAACCACTGTATATCTTATTAAAAAACTAGCAGTATCATGTCTCAATCATCACAGGCGACAACAACCTGGGAAACCCGAGAAGTTATTTAGAACATGCAGCTTATATAAGGTCGATGCTCTAATTGTTCACAATCACACTTCACTATGAACTAAAGTTCTGCGTTATTAAATTGATTAATAACCTAATAGCTGCTCAAAGAACATTTCAGCGAATCAACATACAATAGAACCACAAAAAACACCACCAACCAAACAAAATTATACTTATGGTGATAATAATTCCCATTTCTCGGAAGATTAATTAATAGCGATGATAAAAAACTAACAGAAACGTACATGAGAAACACAGGATTAAAAGCTAGCACCTTTCTTCTTGGATTGACCACCATTTGATGACGGGAAAGGGGAGAAGTGGGTGCGTTTGGAGTCGAGGACTCGCTGGAAGAAGTGGAGGGGACAGAGAGGGTTGGATTGGAAGAAGTAGATGAACGAAAATTAGGGATTGGAATTGGAAATTTGGGGGTGAGAACGAACAGGTCTGAGAAATTAAGAAAGAGGAATCGAATGTGTAACGTAAGTTGATTTCCTATTGGTGGTGAAGGATTTTAACGGATTAGTGAGGTGTCAACTTCAGATGTTGTTTTTAAAAGGTAAATTGATGGATGGATATGCATCCTTTTATAGATGCAGATTGATGATGTGGCAAATTAAACTTATAAGTTTATAACTATAGTTACTGCAACACAATTTGATATCTATGCTAACACATTGAAGAGTGTGTAGCAATACACAAAAATCAGCATAGCTGTGGAAACATTTTAGCTGGTAACACCTTGGATTTTTCATTGCAGTAGGCAATCTATGACGCAGTGATTATATTTTAGATTTAAAGCATAGTACCATATGACAGAATCAATCCTCTCTATGTATATCGATAACCAAAGAAACTATAATTATTAACAATTATATTTATCTATATTAATAATGAACCCATGGTTTTTTTAATAAGTGAGTATTTCTAGTATAAATTATATTGTATTATGTACATTTTATTCATGTTATCATGTTATACAATTAATTTTTATTTTTGTGTGGTTCGACCATATACAAGTCCATTGCAATGGCATTAATTTCAAAAATATATAAATTCATCATGAAGATGGTCTTCTTGGAACAACAATTGTCTCATAGTATGACATAAAAGGAATTCAAAGACATTTTACGATCTCCTTTAATGTTTGAAAAAATTGGTATAGTTTTGCATTTATGAAATATATGTTGAAAAAAAAAATTACAATAGTATGTCTTAAACTATTTATGATTGGGTTTCTAATCAATTCATATCCCATATAACAACGATCTCGCAAACTATATTTAAATGAAATCAAAAGTTTTCTAATCTTAATTAATGAATCTAGTTAATAGAGACTGTGACTAGTCAATGGTGATTCGTGAATCTCTCACTCCTGCTTCTTCCTCTCTACCCAATGTTTTTATGCCTTCGACATCTCTTACCCCACCACGCTTCACTCTCATCACATGACTCCTTTTCCCTTTACCTTTGATTGTGTTGTGTCTCTCCCCCTAGATGGCAAAAAATCAAAAGGATAAGACTCGTTACTCTAGCTTCGCCACTCAGCGCTCCTCATCCATAATCACTTCGGTCTTGTTTTCTCATCTTTTGAGCCTATCAGAGCAACCCCAACACAAGAGGTTGCTCTTTGTCGATTCATACTGAATCAACCAAGAGCAACCCCCAATGAGGGAAAAGCTCTAAACCGCGTTAGCCGGCTTATTTTAACCTGACTAATGTAGTTCACGCGGATTGCGTATCCGCGTTGTGATGTGGATTAAATCCACACCACAACCTTATCCAGAATAAAATAAGTCGGATAAGGTTTTGGCTATAAATATCCGACTTCCCTAAAGCCGGCTACACACTAATTTTCATTCCAGCCGCCTCCCCCTTTTCTCCTCCCCATTTCAGCAATCCCCCTTAAAAGAAATTTTAAAAAATGAGCCGCGCATGGAGATCATTAAGAGGGAGTGGAAGCCGTAGTGGAAATGTAGATTCGGCTGAGGAGCACGTATCGGCAGAAGAGAACGTACAACTAGGGATAGGAGAGGTCGTGGTACGCCGACGGTAAGAAGAAGACATGGTGCTAGACGTAGTGATCAGACAGTTTTGGATTCTGACAAGGATCCGAACTTGAGACCGGATAAACAATTGTCCCATTTTCATGAGTTGTTTGGTACCGAACAGCTCATCAACACTTTAGCTAACGCATATGTAAGTTTTATTTGTTAAATATTTATTAGTTTAATGTCGTACACAATATAAATATGTCTCGTTCGTAATATTAGGCTCGTAGCGAGTGTACACGTGGCTCATGGGTTAGTATTGTTTGTCAATATAGACATATTCACGAGTATGACACAAAGGCTATTATTCATAGGTTTCTCCATGCTATTGGGTTTGACGATTTTTTCAGTACGTTTTCTAGTCATATCTACAAACAAATTTGCATATCCATTATTTTCGCTGTTAATTAATTAGTATTCGTTAAATAGGTATTGAGAACCTTTTAAATAACGATGTTCGGTTATGTGGTGCTTTGGCTGCTTGTTGGTGGAAAACAACTCATACATTCCACTTTAGTTTTGAGGAGTTGGGAGTCGCTCCACTAGATTTTACTATGCTTACTGGTTTTTCGTAGGCGTAGGTGAAACCTTGCCGTATGATGAGCAGTTCTAGGACTTCATCCTTTTGGGTGGTTTATTTCCACATCTTGTTTTACATAGTGGTATCACCACTAATTTCCATATTATATGCTAATTCATTAAACAAGCAATCCATGCTTTATTACGTATACACCCTAGAGTTCACCATTTGGAGATCACCAGATTATTTGTCCTGTATATGATGGGGAATTTATTTTTTACAAATGCTTCGAGCACACTGCCTTGTGGTTATGTGACAATTGTTGAAAGGTTTGCGTTTGACAATAGTCCTGTTGTGTATGATTGGGGGACACTATATTAGCATACTTGTATAGGTCGTTGGATTATCATTGTGTCATTAGGCCGAAGATTACTTTAATTATAGGTTTTTGGGAGATCTTGTAGTACTGGTACTACGAGTACTTTCACAACATGACTTCTCCTACCTTGGATCCTTCACTGCCCTTTACTTTCCTAGAGTATGAGCGTGGAGTCTCGATAACTGTAGACAGGTTTCAGGAGGATAGACACGACATGTATTTGCCATAGATCATAACCAGATTGAGCTGCAGACTACATGAAAGTCAGTTATTTCGCATACGTTTGATGGTTCACTATTTCTGACCGAACCATCAGTACTGCAGGCTAATTTTCTTTCAGGAAGACGCTTTCCTCTAGTATCTTGTCCACCTACTTTAGGCTGCTTATGGTACTTAGAGGAGCGTTGATGGAGACAGATATTTGATGGTGATTATGTTCCTGGTGATCCTCATCCAGATACAACCTCTCCCAAGGTTTACTCTGTCGCTGCCTTACGGGAGCATGTCGACGAGTGGTGGCCGGCTAGTAACTTCTTTATATGGGTCAGGATTATATTTCTTTGTGGCAGTAGTACTACACCCCACCTCATACAGTGAGTTTTTACATGCTGTGGCAGCTGATTTCTTTGGTGCTTCTGCTATTCGTAGTGGACTTGTACCCCTACTATGCGGGACGTTTCACAGAGCACCCAGGTTTACCATCCGCCACCGCCTCCACAGTATACCCCAATGTCGGACTATGGTTGGACTGTTGGTATACCCACTACAAATGGGGTAGATAGATATATTGATATTCGATGTCCAATGGTCAAGCAGTATCCAGATCCAACTGTGTTTTCTTATGAGGATCTCTATTAGATGTAGTTGGGACTTCGAAAAGTGATGTACGTAGAGCACCGACGGAGTATAAATGAGTTGACCGCTCGTATGAGCGAGATTACGACGGGTGATGAGGAGAGATACGTGTAATGACCCGGGATTTTGGCGACTTTGGTTATTGATATAAACTCAATGAAAACTAACCAAACATCGAAAAATACAGATCATTAATGAAAGAAATTAGAGGGTGAGGAAAGATAAGATAGAAACTTAGAATAAAAGAAGAAGAAGAAGAAGAAGAACACAACATCAGAGTAACACGAATCTCACAGCGGAACGAATAACATATAATATATATAAGATAACTTGAAATATACATCTGTACTTGAATATACATCATTATCAAAGTACAACACTTACAACACAACGGAAATAACTATAGCTATATAATCCTGAAGCCTCCTGCTCCAAGCTCTTCCAGTATATCTGTAAATCCTGACTACTTGACTGCCCGTACAAAATTGGGCACCCAAGAGTTTAGGGAAAACAAAATAAACTCCGGGTCAGTCATGGGACTGGTATGAGTAAAAGAGTTTAAAACAGTTTGAACAAGTAAACGATATCTCATAAGACCATGCCGTATAACGGAACCGGTTTTTCCCTTATGAGAATCCAAATTATCTTTATATCAAAAACCTTTTGATATTATAATAACGTCTATCAACCACAATATAATAATCATCTAGCAGAAACGCTTTCATCTCATGTTCTACATATATGGTATACAATCAAAACCACAAGCACGTATTGGGTAATGAATTTCCAACCATGACAAGGTATGGAACCACCTTTCGCTAGTGTACCTCTAGAGAGGAATACACTGGATTCAACAAGAACATCTTGCAACCCGGCCACACATGACCGACCACTCATTTCGCTTGAGTGTATCGAATGTATATCACCAACGGTTGGGATCAGCAACCGTTTCCCGAATGGGACAGTATCGACAATAGATTTTTACAAATAATTGAAACTCTAGATCAGGTGATTATACACCCTACTTCGGAGCGACCGACTTTGCCATGCTGCTTGCCCGATTTCTGTCATTTACCGAATGTGAGGCTAGAAGCTACGCTTTATCATCACACCAGATTCACTTTAAATGCCACATCATCAAATCCATCCAATCACCGATTGACGTCCTCAACAATACATTATGTGTTAGCTAAAAGAAGTTTCCTTCTCCGCTTCCACTCTTGGTACGGTTGGAGAAATCAATATACGTGATCGTCTGGAATTACTCTGTCAGACATCCGTCCATACAAGTCATCAAGGAACAGGATGAACCGAAGGCACTATTCAGTACATCCATCTTAGGCACTATTATCTAAGACTTATACAATAGCCCTTGCACTTTACTCCGTCTTCAATTATCTTTGGCATATATGATTCGCAACGCTTATGCCAATACAGAGTGGTTCTTTGGATAATAATCCAACCGGTCTCTCCATATTAACAACGTTAAAATGGTCAAAACTTCGATAGTCTGCGATTTAGCTATCGAAGAAAAACAGGAGTGCAAACAACGATATTATTTCCAGAAGGAAATTCTATTAATCAATCATCAATCATATATATATATCTATATATATATTCATATTTTCCTTATTTCACTAATTTACTTATCTCCTGTTTCCTTATATTCAACATTTCTTATTTTCTAAATTTAGAAAATATATGTTATTACCATTGGACAACATTTCCATTTCTTGTTTTCTATATCAGAAAACATTTCTGGTTCTTAGTTGGAAAACATTTCCAAAACTCCTTCATTGGACTTAGACAGATGTTTTAAACAAACCATCGCGATGCCTACTCAAACCATTACGCTTATTAACTAAATTCCTTTAACCCACCTTCACTATTGAACCTTAACCATTCCTTAGTTAAAAATGAAGTCAATCAAGTTGGGGTAATAATACCTCTCAGACCTTAACTGGACAGCGTTTCTAACCTTGAAAAAGACAAAGTTCACCTTTCAGTTTTTTAACAAACTTCCTTACGTAACTCTCTTTCGAATCATCTCTATTCGAAAATTCTTTCCTTCGATAAGGTATATTCGATAACTCTATTCAATTTACTTTATTCGATTAACCCTTATCAATTAACTCTATTGGACTAACGCTATTGGATTAACTCTATTTGATTTAACTATAGTCGATAACTCCTTTAACTCTATTCAAATAAACCAAATTCGAATAACTCCTTTAATTCCATTCGAATAAACTATATTCGATTTATTCCTTTAACTCCATTTAACTCTGTTCGAATAACTAATATTCGATAACTCTATTTAACTCTATTTCGAATCACTAATATTCGATTAACTCAATTGATTCTATTTGAATAAACTATATTCGATTAACTCCTTTATTTTATGTAACAACCTGCATTCTACGCATCGGAGGATCGCAGAATATTTATTTCTTTCCCATATGAAGTCGTATGGTCATATACTTTGGGAAACAACTATTAGAGTCATTTCCCATGTTCATGATTTTTGCCAATTTTTAAATGATCGTTTTGCCCCTAGTTGATCTTGTTTCGGCCATAACTTTTGATTGGAAAGGAATTTTGACCTAAAACCACTTCCATTAGATTCGTTTGATGGTTTACCTTTCCGTAGAGTGGTCACATGTGAGAAACGGACTTACCGTTTGGGAGATATGGCTGAAATAAGATTTGGAAGGTGAAAAACTGCTTAACCGAGACAAATAGGGTGATTAGTGAATGGGTCCATAACCCATTTCAGGATTAGGGTTATGGGGAGGCTGAAATGAGTTAGGTTTTCATTCCATTTCAGTTTTCTAGCCTCCACTTACCTCTTAGAAACCCTAAAAATGGCCTCCAACCTCTAAATCACCTCCAAATCACCTTCTAATCAAGGATTAAGCTTAGCAACACCAAATCAAGGGAGATCTTCACCAAATCAACATTAGAGCTACTGTTTAGCATTGGGATTCACACCAAATCAGAGATTCATTTCAGTTTGAGGTTTTATTTGTGGCTAAGGTAAGTGATTTGCATAGTTCCACACTAATTATGGCTAATTAAGGGTAATTAGTGTTAATTAGCGAATTTAAACATGATAAAATTCTGGAAAAATATTTATAAAATTCGAAATGATGTCTTAGACCTCTGATATGAATTTGGGTTAATTTGGTTAAGTTTTGCTAATCATATCATTAGTTTCACCTAAACATGCTTAAGGGAAAATATGGTGGTTTGGCTATGTTTGATCCATTTTAACCTATCATATTGATGTTTTGGTGTTTGAGGTCACTTCTACTTGTTGCTATGACTTTGTGGAATGCTTTGTGATTGATTAGAATACTTAGAATGGTCGAAAACGTTGTCGAGTGGCGTAAAACACTCGCTGGAAAAGTTGTAGAAAAATAGTGCAGGCTTTCGGATCGGATCGGATGGATGGGCTCGGACCGGGCAAAGGATCACCGAACCGAACCGTAGCTTAGCACAAGAGAAGTATGGCAAAAATGAAGGCCACGAAGGTTGAATTGGGATCGGATCGGGCTAAGGAAGGGGGGATCGGATCGGAGCGGATGGGGATAGGGATCGGAGCGGATGTGAATAAGGAAGGGGATCGGACCGGACCAGAAGGCCAAGCCAGGAGCTAAGAGAGAAGGACGGACCAGATGGTGACAGGGGACCCGAACCGAACCGATGGAGCAATCAAACCCGAACCGAACCGGTTGCTGAAGCGTCACACTGAACGAGATGCATACACCCGAACCGAACCGCCAGAGGGGAATATCTATGACCGAACCGAACCGATGGCAAGGAGGAATCCAAACCGATCCGGTATTGACCAATAACCCCAAAATGCAAAGGTAGTCCAAATGGAAGTTAGAGCTCAGGATCCAGTTGGGAACCAATGAGTTCACTTCATGGTTGGGCTTTGCTGTGGGACGTGTGCTAAGGAGTTGTCGACGTTCATAACTTCGATTCACCACTGAAAATGAATGATGGGCTACTTATCAGTGCAGTAGAGTCACTATGACTCGAGGGGCAAGGTGATGGTAGCAAGACTACATTATCAGTGCAGTAGAGTCATTATGACTCGAGGGGCAATGTGATCGTAGTAAGACTATGAGCCAGCGCAGATGGGGTGAATAACTCCATGGGGCAAGTGGACATAGTAAAGGATTGGTAAGGCTATGAGCCAGCGCAGATGGGGTGAGTAACTCCATGGGGCAAGTGGACATAGCAAAGGATTAGTGGCTATGTATCAGTGCAGTGAAGCCATTTATGACTTCATGGGGGCAAGGTGATCATAGCAAAATATTGGGGTGATCGAAGTGGTGAATATCGTATGCTTTATGCATTGGGTGAGAGATGTGAGGATGGTTGCTATGCTTGATTGTTTGTCATCACTATGACATGCACACTCCCACCCCCGTAACTTCACACCATATGTTATTGGCACCTTAGAGTGTTGTACAGTATGTAGTGCTAACTCTTTGTTTGCAGGTCCAGGTTCAGGTATGGTTTAGTATACCTGTTATTGTTCTGTTTAGATGCTTATCGCTCATACCAGACTTTTGTCTGACCCAGAGTTTTATGTCTCTTCTTATTACTCTGGGTGCTCACACAAGCAGACTAGAGACAGGTTAGCTGGTGGTGCGCGAGTAGCTGATTCGGAGGCGAACAGGAGGCTTCCACGTATGATATATAGATATTCTCCCTGTGTCGTTGGTGGTCACTACTTGGGCATTAGTAGTGTACCTTCCTTTATCTTGCTTTTGCTTTAGAGACAGTATTTTAAAAAGTTGTAATAAGTTGTATTTTGGATTTCCGCTGCTATGATGCTTAGTTCTAGTTTTCAGCTTATGCACTGTCTCACCTGTTTTATGTCAAGTATGTTGTTATTATATTTTATTCTATGCGCTGTGAGACATTCTACAGGTTCTTTTTTTGGTTCTTCGTCTTCTTTCTTTTCTTCTGACGACCGTCCTATGCTAACTGGACATGTGTACAGCGCACTTTTGGAGTAAATGTCGGTTGGTGCGCGGCGGGCTGTCACATTTGGTATCAGAGCTCTAGGTTGCGTAGTTAACCTAGGGAAAGACGCTAGGGAGAGATAGTACGTATATGAGAGCGCGTATTTGTGAGTACTTTGGTTTTCAAAAGCTATATATATATACTATTAGTAGTATAAGAATGAAGTCATACTGCACTAGCACCACTATGGAGTCATTAATCGTTTTCTCTTTACAGATTGAACGATGAGTAGAGACACCAGGGGTGCTGGTAGAGGGACCAACCAAGGGAATGCTCCTGACATGAGGACAATGTTCACCAACTTCATGAGGGAGATGCTTAGGGATGTTCAGGGAGCAGTTCCCAATCCCGGAAATGGTGGTGGTCCAGTAGTGCAGGCGCCTAGGGTCGATTTCGCCAAGTTGTGCAAGGATTACACTAACCTTGGTGGGAAGCCGTTCCACGGAATGGAGTCGGCCACAGATGTTCGGGATTGGTTGGATAGTTGTGATTGTATCTTTGACGACTTGGGTATCGAGGATGCGACGAAGAGAAGGCTAGTGTCTTGTAAGCTGCAAGGGCGAGCGATGAATTGGTGGAATGCCATTAGAACAGCTACTCCAGAAGATCAGGTTACTTGGGATCAGTTCAAGGCTCGCTTTAGCGAGAAGTTCATTCCAGCTGCCCACAAGTCAGTGTTGTTTAAGATATTCTTGGAACTCAAGCAGAATGGTAGGGCAGTCTCTGACTATATTGCTGAGTTCGACACTTTGTCGAAGTATGGACTATCTCTTATCGATACTCCTGAGAAGAAGAATGAGAAGTTCATTGCTGGTTTGGATGGATACTTGGGGGAAAGGCTTATCAACCACATCGATGAGACTTCTGAATCGATTGTGGGGAAAGCTTTGAGATCAGAGAGTCTTTACCCTAAGCCAAAGACTGAGGTTGCATCTGCAGAAGGGCCAAAGCCGCAAGCAAGCGGTGGAGGCAAGAATAACTCTCAGAATAAGAGGAAACAGAATCAATCTAAGGATGGCCAGAAAAATAGCAAGAAAGATGTTGAGTGCTTCAGCTATGGTAAGAAGGGCCATTATGCTAAATAATGTCGGGCCAAGCCAGCAGAAAGGAAGTGCTACAACTGTGGCCAAGTGGGACATCATAAGGATAAGTGTCCACAACCTCTTAAGGAGAAGCAGATTGTGAAAGCATATGCTCTTGATGCTGTTCCTTCTTCGTCGAATGCCCCAACTGCGGCGGAGAAAGGAAAGAATGTCACCATTCAAGGT
Organism: Allium sativum; assembly: GCA_030737875.1. Lineage (NCBI taxonomy): Eukaryota > Viridiplantae > Streptophyta > Magnoliopsida > Asparagales > Amaryllidaceae > Allium > Allium sativum. The sequence goes on from CM060910.1 coordinate 398,033,073, forward strand.
ATGCTTTCTATTTATGATGTACCAGTTTGAGTTTTGTTTGATACTGGGGCTTCCCGTTCCTTCATATCTAGTGACCTGGTGGATAGGTTGGGACTAGAACCCGAGATAGTCGATAAACCATTGGTTGTGACGAACCCGATTGGTGGTTCGACTAACCTTAGTATGATTGGCCGAAATTTGGTCTTATCGAGTCATGGATGTATGTTTGTTTATGATTGCTTTGTTTTGGGCTTTACTGGGTATGGCACTATATTGAGGGTCGATTGGCTCCAAAGATACGGGGTGGTGGTAGACTGTGAGGGCTTTTTGGTGACAGTTAGGGCGAATGATGGGCGGAGGGTAGTGTTTGGTAGTCTACCTAGTGATGGAGTAATGGCTAGTTTTATAAATTCCCTCGACATCCCACATGATGAGTTGTCAGATGTGCCCGTGGTTGGCCAGTATCCACACGTCTTTGAGGAGGTGACCGGGCTTCCACCATACCGAGAGATTGAGTTCGGTATTGATTTGGTGAAAGATGCCAGACCTATAGTGATGCCACTTCGTCGTATGGCACCAAGGGATCAGCGAGAGCTCGGGGTGCAAGTCAGCAATCTTTTGAAGAAGGGGTTTATTAGAAGAAGTGTCTCCGAGTGGGGAGCACCAGTTGTGTTTGCCACTAAGGCAGATGGTTCCCTTCGTTTGTGTGTGGACTATCGCAAGTTGAATAAGGTGATGAGGAAGAATAAGTATCCTCTACCACGGATAGATGATTTGTTTGATCAACTGGAAGGAGCAAGAGTGTTCTCCCAGTTGGACCTCGCGACAGGATTTCATCAGCTCCGAGTAGCAGATGAGAGTGTTTTGAAAACGGCATTTAGGACGCCGTCTGGATTCTATGAGTGGTTGGTTATGCCATTCGGGTTGACCAATGCACCAGCATATTTTGTGGATCTTATGAATCGGGTACTCAGAGATTAGTTGAATAAGTTTGTTCTTGTGTTCGTAGACAATATCCTTGTTTACTCGAGGACAGAGGAGGAACAAAAGGGACACTTGAGGATAGTGATGGAGGTGTTGAGGAAACACCAATTGAAAGGGAAATTCTCTAAGTGTCACTTCTGGAGAAGGGAAGTGAGATTCTTGGGCCATGTTGTTTCAGAGAATGGTATTGCCGTGGACCCTGCGAAGGTGGCTACGGTACAGGATTGGCCTACGCCCAAGAATGCAACAGATGTAAGAAGTTTCTTGGGGTTAACATGATATTATCGTAAGTTTATCCAGGACTTCTCCAAGATAGCAGTATCGTTGACTCAGTTGACTAAGAAGAATCAGGCCTTCGTCTGGGACGAAGTGTGTGAGAATGCATTCAAGAGTCTAAAAGAAAAGTTGACGCGTGCGCCAGTGCTAGTCATTCCTAAAAGGAATGAAGAAATGACGGTATACACGGATGCTTGTGGTACCGGACTAGGTGCTGTTTTGATGCAAGGAGGTAGTGTTGTAGCTTATGCTAGTCGGCAACTAAAGCCGCATGAGAAAAGGTATCCTACCCATGATTTGGAACTAGCAGCGATTGTGTTTGCGCTGAAGATTGGAGACATTATCTCTAGGGAGAAATATTTGAGTTGTTTACCGATCATAAATCGTTAAAGTATCTCTTCTCTCAGAAGGATCTGAATCTCCGTCAGCAAAGATGGTTAGAGTTCTTGACTTCGTATGATTTTAATATCGCATACACACCTGAGAAAGGTAATGCGGTAGCCGATGCCTTGAGTAGGAGACATGCCAGTTTAGGGGCTATGTTTCTTGAATGGAAGCAACTAGAGTATATCGCAGGGTTTGATTTCAGACCAAAATGCGAATTGGATCCAGAAATGCAAGCTAGTTTGGCGATCAGACCCACTTTGATAGAGCGGATTGGTTCCAGCCAAAGGGACGATCCTAATCTATTGGAAATCATCTCCAAGTTAGAAATGAATGTCGACAGTGAGGAGATGAATTTGTATGGGCTTGATCGAGATGGATAGCTTAGAAAGAATGGAAGATTAGTTGTACCCAACATGAATGGTTTGAGAGATGAAGTGCTTAGAGAATGTCATCACTCAAAACTGACTATACACCCCAGTGGTGAAAAGATGTATCGAGACTTGAGACAGACTTACTACTGGGAAGGGATAAAAAGAGACGTTGGGAAGTTTATATCCAAATGCATGAATTTCCAGCTAGTTAAAGCGGAGCAAAAGAAGCATAGTGGTTTGTTGCAACCATTGGAAATTCCCGAATGGAAATGGGAACAAGTCTCGATGGATTTCATCGATGGTTTACCAAGGACTAGATCGGGACATGATAGCATTTGGGTAATTGTGGATCGATTGACTAAGAGTGCAAAATTTATACCAGTCAAATCGACCAGAACGGCAGCTAAGTTAGCAGAATTGTATATGAAGTGGGTAGTGAGATTTCATGGAGTGCCTAAAAGCATTGTGAGTGACCGAGACCCGTTGTTTACTAGTGGGTTTTGGAAGGGCTTACAAGAGGCTCTGGGGTCAGAATTACATCTCAGTACCGCATATCATCCTCAGACCGACGGTCAGACGGAGAGGGTGAATCGTATATTGGAAGATCTTTTGAGAGCTTGTATATTGAATTTTGGTGAATCATGGGATGACCATTTGCATCTAGTAGAGTTTGCATATAATAATAGCTACCAATCCAGTATCGGTATGGCTCCATATGAAGCTTTGTACGGAAGACCGTGCAACTCACCCTCATGTTGGATAGAGACCGGTGAGAAGTTTGTGCTTGGACCATATGTGGTAAGAGAAACCTCGGACAAGATTAAGATCATTCAGCAACGAATGAAGGCTGCCCAAGATAGGCAGAAGAGTTATGCTGATAAGAGGAGAAGAGACTTAAAATTCTCTGTTGGTTACTTGGTGTTTGTCAAGATTTCTCCGTTAAAGAGCGTGATACGATTTGGCAGGAGAGGCAAGTTAGCACCAAGATTTGTTGGTCCATTCCCAATTATTGAGCAAGTTGGGAATTTGGCGTATAGAGTTGACATACCAGAAAAGATGGCAGGAGTTCACAACGTATTTCATGTTTCCTAGCTAAGGAAGTTCATGCACGACCCAGATATGACTATTTCACCTGATCAGTTAGAGGACTTCGAAGTGGAACCTGAGGCGGTTGGGAACCGCAAGCCGATTTGTATTGTCGAGCACGGTACGAAGCAACTTCGAAGGAAAGCAGTGAAGCTAGTCAAGGTTCAGTGGGGCGAGAACGAGAATGACTGTACTTGGGAGACAGAGGAGAGCATTAGGAAAATGCATCCAAAACTCTTCGCCTGGTAAGATTTACTTTGCGATTTAGTTATTCCACATGCTAGGATAGACTTGTTTTGCTTGTTTTGCATGTTTGATTGTTGTTTCATGACTGATAGGCATGCGGGACCCTTTGTGTGTTTTGGTTAGGGAATTTCGGGGGCGAAATTTCTTAAGGGGGGAGAATGTAACAACCCGCATTCTACGCATCGGAGGATCGTAGAATATTTATTTCTTTCCCATATGAAGTCGTATGGTCATATAACTTTGGGAAACAACTATTAGAGTCATTTCCCATGTTCATGGTTTTTGCCAATTTTTAAATGACCGTTTTGCCCGTAGTTGATCTTGTTTCGGCCATAACTTTTGATTGGAAAGGAATTTTGACCTGAAACCACTTCCATAAGATTCGTTTGATGGTTTACCTTTCTGTAGAGTGGTCACATGTGAGAAACAGACTTACCGTTTGGGAGATATGGCTGAAATAAGGTTTGGAAGGTGAAAAACTGCTTAACCGGGACAAATAGGGTGATTAGTGAATGGTCCCATAACCCATTTCGGGATTAGGGTTATGGGGAGGCTGAAATGAGTTAGGTTTTCATTCCATTTCAGTTTTCTAGCCACCACTTACCTCTTAGAAACCCTAAAAATGGCCTCCAACCTCTAAATCACCTTCTAATCAAGGATTAAGCTTAGCAACATCAAATCAAGGGAGATCTTCACCAAATCAACATTAGAGCTGCTGTTTAGCTTTGGGATTCGCACCAAATCAGAGATTCATTTCAGTTTGAGGTTTTATTTGTGGCTAAGGTGAGTGATTTGCATAGTTCCTCACTAATTATGGCTAATTAAGGATAATTAGTGTTAATTAGCGAATTTAAACATGATAAAATTCAGGAAAAATATTTATAAAATTCGAAATGATGTCTTAGACCTCTGATATGAATTTGGGTTAATTTGGTTAAGTTTTGCTAATCATATCATTAGTTTCACCTAAACATGCTTAAGGGAAAATATGGGGTTTGATCCATTTTAGCCTATCATACTGATGTTTTGGTGTTTGAGGTCACTTCTACTTGTTGCTATGACTTTGTGGAATGCTTTGTGATTGATTAGAATACTTAGAATGGTCGAAAACGTCATTGAGTGGCATAAAACACTCATTGGAAAAGTTGTAGAAAAACAGTGCAGGCTTTCGGATCGGATCGGATGGATGGGCTCAGACCGGGCAAAGGATCACTGAACCGAACCGTAGCTTAGCACAAGAGAAGTATGGCAAAAAGGAAGGCTACAAAGGTTGAACTAGTATCGGATCGGGCTAAGGAAGGGGGGATCGGATCGGAGCGGACGGGGATAGGAATAGGGATCGGAGCGGATGTGAATAAGGAAGGGGATCGGATCGGACCAGAAGGCCAAGCCAGGAGCTAAGAGAGAAGGACGGACCGGATGGTGACATGGGACCCGAACCGAACCGATGGAGCAATCAAACCCGAACCGAACCGGTTGCTGAAGCGTCACACTGAACGAGATGCATACACCCGAACCGAACCGCCAGAGGGGAATATCTATGACCGGACCGAACCGATGGCAAGGAGGAATCCAAACCGATCCGGTATTGACCAATAACCCGAGATGCAAAGGTAGTCCAAACGGAAGTTAGGGCTCAGGATCCAGTTGGGAACCAATGAGTTCACTTCATGGTTGGGCTTTGCTGTGGGACGTGTGCTAAGGAGTTGTCGACGTTCATAACTTCGATTCACCACTGAAAATGAATGATTAGCTACTTATCAGTGCATTAGAGTCACTATGACTCGAGGGGCAAGGTGATGGTAGCAAGACTACGTAATCAGTGCAGTAGAGTCATTATGACTCGAGGGGCAAAGTGATCGTAATAAGACTATGAGCCAGCGCATATGGGGTGAATAACTCCATGGGGAAAGTGGACATAGTAAAGGATTGGTAAGGCTATGAGCCAGCGTAGATGGGGTGAATAACTCCATGGGGCAAGTGGACATAGCAAAGAATTAGTGGCTATGTATCAGTGCAGTGAAGCCATTTATGACTTCATGGGGCAAGGTGATCATAGCAAAGTATTGGGGTGATCGAAGTGGTGAATATCGTATGCTTTACGCACTGAGTGAGAGATGTGAGGATGGTTGCTATGCTTGATTGTTTGCCATCACTATGACATGCACACCCCCCACCCCCGTAGCTTCACACCATATGTTATTGGCACCTTAGAGTGTTGTACAGTATGTAGTGCTAACTCTTTGGTTGCAGGTCCAGGTTCAGGTATGGTTTAGTATACCTGTTATTGTTCTGTTTAGATGCTTATCGCTCATACCAGACTTTTGTCAGAACCAGAGTTTTATGTCTCTTCTTATTACTCTGGGTGCTCACACGAGCAGACTAGAGACAGGTTAGCTGGTGGTGCGCGAGTAGCTTATTAGGAGGCGAGTAGGAGGCTTCCACGTATGATATATAGATATTCTCCCTGTGTCGTTGGTGGTCACTACTTGGGCATTAGTAGTGTACCTTCCTTTATCTTGCTTTTGCTTTAGAGACAATATTTTAAAAAGTTGTAATAAGCTGTATTTTGGATTTCCGCTGCTATGATGCTTAGTTCTAGTTTTCAGCTTATGCACTGTCTCACCTGTTTTATGTCAAGTATGTTGTTATTATATTTTATTCTATGCGCTGTGAGACATTCTACAGGTTCTTTGTTTGGTTCTTAGTATTCTTTCTTTTCTTCTGACGACCGTCCCGTGCTAACTGGACATGTGTACAGCGCACTTTTGGAGTAAATGTCGGTTGGTGCGGGGCGGGCCGTCACATTTTAACTCTAATCGATTAACTCCATCGAATAACTAAATTCGATAACTCCTTCGAATAACCAATATTCTATAACTCGCTTCGATTAAACAAATCATAACTCTTTTCGATTAAACTATAATCGATAACTCCTTCAATTATCTAATAATCGATAACTCCTTTCGATTAACTAAAAATCGATAACCCTATTCGAATAAACTAATATTCGATAAACTCTATTTGAATACTCTAGTTTGATTTAACTCTATTCAATAAATTCAAGTTCGATATAACTCTATCGATTTACTTTAACTGATTAACACTAACTGTTTAACTCTAACTGGTTTACCCTAATGGTTTTACTCTAACTGGTTTAACTCAAACTGATTTACTCTAATGGTTTTACTCTAACTGGTTAACTCTTAATCGAATAACTAATATTCGATTAACTCTATTCAACTAACTCGACTCGACTAACCCCTTTCGAATAACTAATTCGATTTACTAACTTTCGAATACCATATTCGATTTAACTCCTTTCGAATACCAAATTCGATTTAACTCCTTTCGAATACCATATTCGATTTAACTCCTTTCGAATACCATATTCGATTTAACTCCTTTCGAATACCATATTCGATTTAACTCCTTTATTCGCTTTATAAAGATTTCCCCTTTTAACAACGTTTATTCATTTTTAAAGACTTACTTTTAGTAACGGTCCTCCATTTTAAAATGATTTCCTTCTTATAACAGTTTCCTTTTTTATAACGTTTTCCCTTTTTCTAAATATCTCCTATTTATAAATATTCCAATTTATAAATATCTCTTATTTATAAATTTCTATTTATAAATATTTTATTTTCAAATATCACTTTGAAAATATTTCCTTATCAACATTTCGGTATGTTATGGTATTCAACATATCAAATCACGATGATCAGTATCGTTCAACCACATATAATTTACAACAGATTATATATCACATCATATATCACAATATATGAAAAACAGTAAAATAAATGTTGAGGAATCTAAGTGGATTCCTCCAACCTGTTTTCCCTGCATCACAGATGTTAAACAATATAGATAACATCGCTTTTAGTTCCATATGATATATTCTGTTAAAACAGAATCAATATAGAAATTCAACTAACTGACTAGCAGTTCAATCAAACAATCAACATACAGTCAATCAGCCAATATTTAACAGTTCTAAAATACAACATGAAATTATAAACTATTCAGAGTTAGTGAGATTTACTCACTTTGGCAGTTCATCGTTAAAGAACGATAAACTGTCGTTTGATTTGAATCAAACAATTTATTTCGCCATAAATTCAAATGAGCTCCACTCCACTACCAGTCAGCTTCATTGGGTAGTGTCCGTCCATACGATCTTGCCGGATCTTGTTTCGCTGAATATCGATATCGTATGAAATAGTTATGATACTTAGAAGTTAATACACTAATTTAAATTTAAACAAACCAACTATTTATTCAAAATTTTGGGCTTAACCTTTAACTAAGGCCCATCACCACTTAAAACGCTCAGGCCCGCTCAACTCAACTTCTTCCTCTGCTCCCATTTACGCACGCTCTAGAAACCCAAAGCACCATTTTTTTCCAGACTCCGATCCCTTCCACTACACTTAACCCTTCATGAATTCGAAAATCATCTTCACCATTCTCCTCCTCTTCCAAATCCGCATCCCCCTATACCCCAGCCATAACATTCGAACTCCACTGGTAAAAACCGACTTCAACACGGCTGTAGGTACACTCACAGTCGCATCTCATCCTAGGCCACCGGAGTTCCTCAAAATTCGCACGCGAGTGCCGTTTCTTACTACTATTTCAAAATCGATATCTGTTTTGCAAATCGATGTTCATTCAACCAATGAAATCCAACCCTAGGTTTACTGCTTAAACTTCGAGTGCCCCAAAATGAACACCAAACTCAGCAATTCGTGTACGAGGTTGAAGTGCAAGACTCAAAGATCACGTATATACCAGTATTCTGATTTTACAGATTTATTTGTGATTTTAGAGGAATTTTTGAAGATCTCGAACTTGGTTTTAGGAAAAGAAAAGAACGGCGAATTTTTTGTTGACTGTAGGAAGAGTGGAATTAGGTTTAGGAAGAAATCTTAGGGTATTTATAGTGTTACAAAACATCTAGATATTTTCTAGGATATTTTACTTTGGATATTTTTGTTTTTATTTGTCTTCTAAAAATTCCTGTGGTCCTATACGATACCCAAAAATCATGAAACTGGACATGTAGCTAGAGTTCGACATCACGGTCCCAACGAAACTGGTTTCGTCGAATTCTGACTCCGTATGCTCACATAGCGTATTTTTAACTGTCATAATACTGACTGTTTTGCTCTCTAAAAATCCGTACGGCCACACAGTGACTCTAAAAATCACAAAACTGGAAATCTAACAACTATTTAATATTGCGGATCTAACAAAATTAGTTTCGTCGAATTCCGACTTCATTTGCAAAAGTGGCTATTTTTAAAGCTCTGGATGACCCATTTAAATATAAAAATATATTTAAATATAATTAAATTAAATATAAATAAATTTATATTATCGTATATATTCACAGTGAAATACCATACAGCTCTAGAATATTGCTATATGAATTTCACAGCTCGATATTAAATCGTCAGAGTTATATCGATGTTCGATTTCTATTTAAATCCTTATATTAAATATAATTAAATCGTTATGGTCAGGGCGCTGCATTTCTGGGAATTTGATTTGGGCATAACTCAAAATCTACACGATGAAATGCCGATATTTCTTTTCCACTAGAAAGATATACTCCACCAGCTCCACACGTTTCTTGTTTCACAGAAATCCGATTTAAAACGAACCATGTATATTCAGTAGAAGTTCAAATCTCCAAATAGCGAACTACCGCGTCGTTACGCGCTCGATTTTAATTAAATTTTAATTCTACGTTCAAACTGACGTTGATTGAATATATTCATCAATATAATTCAACTCTAAGCTAAATTAAATCTTAGGGATGGCCCAGTTCACAGAATATTGTGATTTCCAATATTTTGATTATTTCTGAATTAAATATATTATTTTAATTTATTATTTTAAATTAAATATTCATCATTATTTAATTCCACGACCATTTAATTCACTATATCACTATTTATATAATTAAATAAATTAATTATAATACCTCTGCCAATGCGGGTCATTACAATTTTCCCCACTTAAAATAATTTCGTCCTCGAAATTGCTAAGGTAGAGAACGACCCTATCGACTGGTTAGAACATATTTGTTCACTTCTTAACTTCAGTTTCAACTGAACCAAATTTAATTTCAATTAAATTATTAATTAATTCTTATCAACGAAAATTTCTAAAAATTTCGAAAATTTTCTAACACCTCAACTTTTCTAAAAATTTCGTGAGCACCTCCTTTGTACTGGTCAATAGGTCAAATTTCAACTCGCCTCTCTGGGCCATCTCCATCCCAAAAGAAAATCAAATAGCCAAGCGGCTTGCCATTTCAGCTCATCAAAATCTCATACCCAATATATAATATAAATTGGTACCTTTTTGTCTGGCATATCAACTCTATTACTTCCATATGCTATCAACTCAGCATATACCAATGCTATCCCAATCAAATTCTGATCTGCTTTTATCCACAACACAACCATTCGCTTATATCCGAGCCAAATATCATTTCAACTCGAGTTTCTTCTCGATTCCCAACTCTTAACTTGATTATCACATTATACTTCAAATTTGAATCTCACAATCCAATTTGTCTTGATATCATTCTAATTCAACCTCAGTTACCACTTTACTGGCTTTACTTTAATTCAAATTTTGCTTTCACAAATTTCTGTTAAATTTGTTTTTAATTCAAACAGTCTTTCCCTGGGAGTTTTTAAACAGTTTACTCTTTTCAAAAATTAAATTTTCCTTTTGAACATGTCACTGAGCCCTTAATTAATATTCCATTAGTTAAATCACTTCTCTATTTCTTTATCAATATTTGTTAACCAAATATTTTCAATACCCATATTGGCCTTTTATGTTATTTGGAAAACATTTCCGAATATCGCCTTCCTTTATTTTCTAAACTTTAGAAAATATGTGCTATTTATAATTGGAAAATATTCCAATTACTTATCTCTTTTCCGATCTCATTTATTTCTATACTTAGGAAATATTCTTTATTATATTTCCAAGCTTACTCTTATTTGGGTTAAAACGGATGATGTGTAAAACATCATTACGACAACCCAAATACTATATTCAACTAACTATTATTCAACATTGATCTTCGAGCCTGAAATCTTACTATTTATTTGTTAATAATGAAATCAATCAAGTTGGGGTACAACTACCTCTCAGACCTTGACTGAATAACATTTATAACGTCAAAACAGATATGACTACTTATGTAACACCCCGCCTCCGCTAGGGTCACTCGCAAAGGAATGCACTAGCTTTAGAGGGGCATTATTGGTAAACATGCACAGAAATATCACAAGATAGAACATATAAAATAGCGGAAGTAAAATCGAACTTTCATAAACATGAATACATAAGGTCTAAAGCCTTTTACATCAGAGTGCATCAAAACCTGTCTTGCAATAGTAAAGAAGCATAAAGACTTTTTCATAAATTATTCCCCAAATAAAAACAGTAAAGTAGCCATAGCCAGGAAAAGTCCAAGCCATCCATGATGACCTTCAAGCAGAAGAAGTCCGAACTAAACAGCAGTGTTTCCTCCCTATAACCTGGGGGGGAAACGGAAGAAAAGAGGCAAAACAAAACGGGTCAGTCAAAAAGACTGAGTAAGCCCTATCTACTATTAGTATAAAAACTAGTAAAGTTAACTGACATGAGAAACTGAGATGAACATAAGCACGATAACAAGATAGGTAAGCTAAATCAAAATAACAGGATGAACTACTGAACTCAGATAAACTAAGATGTCATGATAAATTACGATGTCAAGACAAAACAAGGTATCACATCGTCAGGTTCCTATCAAGTATAATATTCCAAGATATCTATCACGTATAATGTCCCATGGTATCTATCTTGTATATCTGCTCTGCACCTACCGTACTAGTATCCCAACTGTATTACGTGTTATCCGTGAATGACCCTTACTCAGAAGTCGTGTAATGGTCCCTGTCAACCTAATATGCCGCATATATAGGTTACTCAACTCATATGTTTCTTTCCATGTATAAGTTCAGTTCTTTGCCGTAGGCTGTATGGGCTTTCCCATGTAAACGGTTTATCCTTGAAGTTGTTTTGGACTGCAACCCTTGATCTAGTTGTGTTTCCTTACCATGAACTATCGCGCGTCCACTTAGGATTTATGCCACCTAGGACCGCTAGGGATTATGCTACCTAATGAACGTTTCCGTGTCTCGGTTTGGGTTTTGGCCACCTAGGACCACTAGGGATTACGCCACCCGTCAACCGCGCCCTTGATCCCACGTATGTATCGTGAATCGTTTTCCATGTCTAGATGCACATGTTCCCCAATGTGCCATCCGAGTTCCGTGCCAGGGCAAATCAAGAAATACGGAACTCGGTCGGGAGCTTTAAATCGTCTGCCGATGCAGATATCAAGGTCTGTTTTTGTACCCGTGGCTATGGTCCCACGTGACCCCTCCCTCAACTACTGAAAGGCAATCCAAGAAAAATCATGTATAAGAACCACTCCACGGCCCCACTATAGCCCACTTTCCTACGAGCCAACCTCACCCATGACTCGATAGCAAGCACATGGTCTGTTGGGGGTTCCCTGCCTTTCCGCACGTACACGATTGACTAAAGATGGTAGGTAGTCGGCGATGCGCTATCCAGGGCAAAAACAAGAATCGTCGACTCCACGGTAATCCATCCCAGTCTTTAGGTTGCTCGCATAGCAACCAAGGCATACTCTTGGTCCTTCTAACGCAGACCTTAACCTCTCATGGGCCTAGTATAATTACCTGGCAGCCCACAGAGGGATCCCAAGAATATCCTCACGTCCCCCGAAGCTTCCGCTTCGGCACCCAGTGCGCTGGAGCTTTTATCCAAGTCAGATAACTTGCTCCCCCTCGTATACTAAGCGATGACCTACCGTATCAGGTTACTCATCGTTTTTGAGAATTAGTCCTATGTCCTTAGCTAAGAATTATTACTTAGTTACCCTTAACTAAGGTTTACCACTTAGCTTCCTTTCCCGTTATCCTTGATTAACCACGGTTTTCTACCTAGTTCTTCTAGCTAGGGTTTACATAATAGATTAAGTGTCACTTAAGTTCATGACTTAATCCCGTCTACAAATCATGTAAAAATTGGCTAAGTATCCAAGTTCAAGGCTTAACCCGTCTACAAATCATGTCAAAATTGGCTAAGTATCCAAGTCCAAGACTTAACCCTACAAACCATGCTCAAGTTGGTTAAGTATATATTAACTTGACCCTATGAAATTACTTAGTCAAACCGGTCAAGTGTATTCAAGCGATTCATGACTTAGCCTTATCATGTTTTCACGTTATATTGGTTAAGTATGGGTTAACTTAACCTCAATAAATTCACGAGTTAGATTGGTTAAGCATAGATCACTTAACCACATCAAATTAACGAGTTAGATTGGTTAAGTTTAGGTCACTTAACCTCTTCAAATTAACGGGTGAGATTGGTTAAGTATAGGTCACTTAACCACTTCAAATCATCGTGTTAGATTAGTTAAGTATTTAACTTAACCCCATTAAACTACCAAGTGGGATTAATTAAGTCTAGGCTAACTTAACCTCATCCGATTATCATGTTTAGACTAGTTGAGTCTAATCTTAACCCCATCCATTAACTGTATCTTTTGGTTAAGTGTCATTAAGAAAACTTACTTAACCTTACCAAATTATCGTGTTGGATTGATTAAGTGTTGGTTAACTTAATCCCCGTCCACTAGTCGTATAAAAATGGTTAAGTGTCATTAGGCAAATCAAGTTACTTAACCTACCCAACCTTGTCATGTTTTGTTAAGTATCATTAGCCTAATCCAATTACTTAACCCATTTGTCCATGTCATATTTGGTTAAGAGTCATTAATCAAATTAACTTAACCCTATCATGTGGCATTAATTTCTTAATGCACCCCAACCTCTCACATTAGACTTTGTTGTGGTTACTAGTTAAGCCGGTCGGTTCCGGGTAGCTTTACACCACAACTTGGTCTAACCTCGGGTTCAAGCACAACATGACCAACTTCTCACATTGGGTCCTATTGTTTGCAACTACTAGTTAGGCCAGTCGGTTCCGGGTAGCTTTATGTTGCAAACTCAACCCAACCTCGAGTTGGCCACTTTCATGTTTAGTCTAGTGTCATGTTCATATTCAAGTTTTCAAGCAATTGGGTAGACCTAACTTAATAGGTAAATTCCCAATGGGTAGACCTAACTTAATAGGTAAATTCCCAAGCTTATGTTTTTATGCATACTTACATGTCACTTCCATGTTATATTTCAAGTCATGTTTTCAAGTATAAACACATGTCATATTTAACGTTACACGTTGTCATGTTTATACCCATTTACCCAAATCATGTTCATATCATTATGTTTTCCCATAATGTGACCCCAACGCTTTTTAAACTCGCATATACGTTCGCAACAACGTAATGGATTAAAAGAAGAGACTTGGCAAAGGCATGACAAAAATGGATATTAAGCCACAAGTTAATCATGGTGGCAAATGAGGCACAAATGTGTTCATTAGCTTGCATGTTACATTCTTAAGCCTCAAAACATGCATAAACCCAAACTTGGCACATAAGCGAATCATGGTGACAAAAGACATGGAATGATGACTAGAAACTCGCATATGCCATCATACAAGGGTTATGACTTTATATGTAAGTTGACATAAAAAGCTTATGAAGGTTCTCATGTTGCATAATGCAACATTTCAACATAAAGGTTGTGGCTTTTAGCTCATAAGATCAAGATAATGACTTCATAAGCTTACATAACATGATAGCATGTATCATTCTCAATGATCAAACCCAAACTTGCAACATGAACATTTAACTTCATAGTTAATATCTAAGAGTAGGGAAAGGGCTTACATTGCTATGAAGGCCTAAATCGATTAAACTAAAGCTTGTGATGAAGCTTATGCATGCCATCACCCAAAAACCCAAAGATGAACACTCCGAATCAATCAAAACCCCATCTTTATGAACAAAGATCAAAGCTTTAGCCTTGAAATCAACTTGAGAGGCTCTCATACTAACATAGGGACTCTTTAATACTCTCATGATCATGAAACCTCTCATAGAAATGAAGTGGAGGCTAGGATAGTTGAGTGGAGGCCATGAGAGTAGCAATTTTGCCATAGTTTAGTTGCATGAATGAATAATGAGGATTTAGGATAGGTTAGGGTCTTATTTATAGATTAGGCAAGTGTTTTAGGCCATAGGATTAAACCTAGATTCAATCCAAGCCATCAAAGCATGTCCTTGGGAAGAAGTCAAGTGTAGGAACCATCTAGGGCCTTTAGATTAAAGATGAACCATGAGAACCATCCAAATGCAAAATCTGTATTTGAGCGAATCGGCCCACGGGTTGACAGCCAAACACCCTGGATTAACCCCTAGTCGACCCAGCGGGCTCGGGTTGACCTCAAAAATCGGCCGGTTCGGTTATTCCCCTCTCCTAATTCGCTGTTTTGAACATTTTTGCATATTTATTTATTTAATTTTTCAATTATATATATATATATATATCAATATATATATATATATTTCTTTGCGCAACCCATTTCACTTAATTAAGTACACTTTAATTTGGGAATTTTTCGTGAAACTTCGCGAGGCCATATCTTGGTCATACGGACTCCGATTTTCGAAAACTCGGACTCTATTTCGCGTATTTTTCCGAGACGAACGCAATGGCATAGCCCGTTTCCCTTGATTCAGATTTTACAGTTTAATTCTGCCTCCATTTATGTTATAACAGGTTATTGAAAATACGGGTTGTTACATTCTCCCCACCTTTTAGGATTTCGTCCCCGAAATCTCCAAGTTAGGAAGAACATATCCTACCATCCATCATCCATCTACTCAAAACATCATCCACAAGCAACCATTGTCCTTAGATGATTTCTAATGCTGTATGAATATATGCAAAACGTGTGTGTACGTGTTCCTTAGCTAATGCTAATGATCAGGCCTGAATAATCTTTCTAATGCAAAATATGTATAGTGCCATGAATCCAACATGTATGCAAATAGTCCTAGCCATATAGGTACTATATGCGTGCACAATCATTCATTCATATGCAACAACCGCATGATAATACATTCGATTTCATCCATAAACAAGTATAAATACTCGTGCATATGCAATATGAAATGTGACTGAGTCGAGCTAGTATCTAATGTGTATTCGCGCATCCACGAGCAACCACTTGCAACCACTTGCAACCATATCAATCATAACATGTTTCAAATACATGTTTACATCCATAGGGTTCTACCTAGGATTCCCTGGAACAGGGTCGAGAAGAAAAACAAGACAAACTCCTTACGGGGTTTGTAACAGAAAATAGGACCGAGAGGATGTCCACAAAAGATAGCCTACAAGTAAGCTCTACAGAAAACAGGGATCAAGGATATACTCCCAAAAAGAGATATTATGCGCGTATCTAGTCTTTGACCATCAAAGTCGTATTTCCTCGAGCTTAATTCCATTGTGCCTTGACCGTCCTTTAGCTTCGCGATTTCGTAGCTTCCTATTTCCTGTTTCCATAACATGAGCTGGAACTCATTTCTTCGTCGCCTCTCGTTCCACTTGCACACTTGGCGCAAACATGACTGCGTACTCATGATCTCATGCAAGCTTTCCAAAATTCACTAGTGAATCTCGGACCTCGTACCACAAGGTATTCCACGTAGAAGAACTTTCTCTTGAAAGTAAACAGATGCCAACCAGGTTATCAAGCGCACTTACTAGGGTGATTTCTATAACCCACGCATAAGTGAAGTAAACCATCCGTCTTATCGGCGAACACCACTCGATCGGGCTTCAAATTTCCAATAAAGGCATCACGGGATTCTAAGTAACTAATCATGACCGAACCCAAAAGGTTACACGAGACTCCGAGGGTATTACCAAGGCTAGTCAAGAGTCTAACTACCCTCCTATCAAAACCGAGAGTGGCACCCCTTACTGGATAACCACTTCATCCTTAGAATCCATCCATAGCTTATAAACGTAAGCATTATTTCCAAGCTCAACACTTGACATAGACATTCTCAAATCCAAACAAGTCATGTATAAATGGACTGATTCTCCAATAGGACTTTGAGACAAAAATGGGATTCTCTATTACGCTAGTACTTAAGGTGCAGAGACTCAACTATCGAAGCAGACTTAAATGATACGAACAACGAAGTCCTAACGGGATGGTAGAGAAGAAAAGCTAAACCTTTAACGAGATCGTTACCCTCCTTCCGAGGTACTCTAGAAATGAGAGCATACTACTGCCCTCCCGATGATCTTGTCCTTGTCCCATGATACTTAACTATCCGTCCCGTTCCACCATGCCAAAGGTACTCTCTCGTCATGGGTTTCATTGTTCATCTTTCTCTCTCATTCTGGGTTGAGCCATACCAACAAGTTGTTCATCCTTAAACTCGCATCCTTCATCCTCTTTCTCACTATCCTTTCTTATAACGCAGCCATTGGTCTCTCGAGAACCACCTCCATCGCATGGAAAGTACTTTCGTAGATAGAAAAGACTAGTCGCAGTTAAAACCACTGTGACTACAGATGGAGGAAAGAAAGGAAAAGAGATTTAATTAAGGAAACAAGGATAATGCTAATGGCCTTTGGGGAATAGCCTTTTCTTTTTAAAAGAAAACTTTCTTGAAAAATGCTTCTTTATAAACGATTTTCAAAAAGTTTTCAGAAGGTCTTTAAAAACTTTTGCCCAATCTGGTAACCTTCTGCTCTGATACCAAATTGTAACACCCCGCCTCCGCTAGGGTCACTCGCAAAGGAATGCACTAGCTTTAGAGGGGCATTATTGGTAAACATGCACAGAAATATCACAAGACAGAACATATAAAATAACGGAAGTAAAATCGAACTTTCATAAACATGAATACATAAGGTCTAAAGCCTTTTACATCAGAGTACATCAAAACCTGTCTTGCAATAGTAAAGAAGCATAAAGACTTTTTCATAAATTATTCCCCAAATAAAAACAGTAAAGTAGCCATAGCCAGGAAAAGTCCAAGCCATCCATGATGACCTTCAAGCAGAAGAAGTCCGAACTAAACAACAGTGTTTCTTCCCTGTAACCTGGGGGGGGGGGAAACGGAAGAAAAGAGGCAAAACAAAACGGGTCAGTCAAAAAGACTGAGTAAGCCCTATCTACTATTAGTATAAAAACTAGTAAAGTTAACTGACATGAGAAACTGAGATGAACATAAGCATGATAACAAGATAGGTAAGCTAAATCAAAATAACAGGATGAACTACTGAACTCAGATAAACTAAGATGTCATGATAAATTACGATGTCAAGACAAAACAAGGTATCACATCGTCAGGTTCCTATCAAGTATAATATTCCAAGATATCTATCACGTATAACGTCCCATGGTATCTATCTTGTATATCTGCTCTGCACCTACCGTACTAGTATCCCAACTGTATTACGTGTTATCCGTGAATGACCCTTACTCAGAAGTCGTGTAATGGTCCCTGTCAACCTAATATGCCGCATATATAGGTTACTCAACTCATATGTTTCTTTCCATGTATAAGTTCAGTTCTTTGCCGTAGGCTGTACGGGCTTTCCCATGTAAACGGTTTATCGTTGAAGTTGTTTTGGACTGCAACCCTTGATCTAGTTGTGTTTCCTTACCATGAACTATCGCGCGTCCACTTAGGATTTATGCCACCTAGGACCGCTAGGGATTATGCTACCTAATGAACGTTTCCGTGTCTCGGTTTGGGTTTTGGCCACCTAGGACCACTAGGGATTACGCCACCCGTCAACCGCGCCCTTGATCCCACGTATGTATCGTGAATCGTTTTCCATGTCTAGATGCACATGTTCCCCAATGTGCCATCCGAGTTCCGTGCCAGGGCAAATCAAGAAATACGGAACTCGGTCGGGAGCTTTAAATCGTCTGCCGATGCAGATATCAAGGTCTGTTTTTGTACCCGTGGCTATGGTCCCACGTGACCCCTCCCTCAACTACTGAAAGGCAATCCAAGAAAAATCATGTATAAGAACCACTCCACGGCCCCACTATAGCCCACTTTCCTACGGGCCAACCTCACCCATGACTCGATAGCAAGCACATGGTCTGTTGGGGGTTCCCTGCCTTTCCGCACGTACACGATTGACTAAAGATGGTAGGTAGTCGGCGATGCGCTATCCAGGGCAAAAACAAGAATCGTCGACTCCACGGTAATCCATCCCAGTCTTTAGGTTGCTCGCATAGCAACCAAGGCATACTCTTGGTCCTTCTAACGCAGACCTTAACCTCTCATGGGCCTAGTATAATTACCTGGCAGCCCACAGAGGGATCCCAAGAATATCCTCACGTCCCCCGAAGCTTCCGCTTCGGCACCCAGTGCGCTGGAGCTTTTATCCAAGTCAGATAACTTGCTCCCCCTCGTATACTAAGCGATGACCTACCGTATCAGGTTACTCATCATTTTTGAGAATTAGTCCTATGTCCTTAGCTAAGAATTATTACTTAGTTACCCTTAACTAAGGTTTACCACTTAGCTTCCTTTCCCGTTATCCTTGATTAACCACGGTTTTCTACCTAGTTCTTCTAGCTAGGGTTTACATAATAGATTAAGTGTCACTTAAGTTCATGACTTAATCCCGTCTACAAATCATGTCAAAATTGGCTAAGTATCCAAGTTCAAGGCTTAACCCGTCTACAAATCATGTCAAAATTGGCTAAGTATCCAAGTCCAAGACTTAACCCTACAAACCATGCTCAAGTTGGTTAAGTATATATTAACTTGACCCTATGAAATTACTTAGTCAAACCGGTCAAGTGTATTCAAGCGATTCATGACTTAGCCTTATCATGTTTTCACGTTATATTGGTTAAGTATGGGTTAACTTAACCTCAATAAATTCACGAGTTAGATTGGTTAAGCATAGATCACTTAACCACATCAAATTAACGAGTTAGATTGGTTAAGTTTAGGTCACTTAACCTCTTCAAATTAACGGGTGAGATTGGTTAAGTATAGGTCACTTAACCACTTCAAATCATCGTGTTAGATTAGTTAAGTATTTAACTTAACCCCATTAAACTACCAAGTGGGATTAATTAAGTCTAGGCTAACTTAACCTCATCCGATTATCATGTTTAGACTAGTTGAGTCTAATCTTAACCCCATCCATTAACTGTATCTTTTGGTTAAGTGTCATTAAGAAAACTTACTTAACCTTACCAAATTATCGTGTTGGATTGATTAAGTGTTGGTTAACTTAATCCCCGTCCACTAGTCGTATAAAAATGGTTAAGTGTCATTAGGCAAATCAAGTTACTTAACCTACCCAACCTTGTCATGTTTTGTTAAGTATCATTAGCCTAATCCAATTACTTAACCCATTTGTCCATGTCATATTTGGTTAAGAGTCATTAATCAAATTAACTTAACCCTATCATGTGGCATTAATTTCTTAATGCACCCCAACCTCTCACATTAGACTTTGTTGTGGTTACTAGTTAAGCCGGTCGGTTCCGGGTAGCTTTACACCACAACTTGGTCTAACCTCGGGTTCAAGCACAACATGACCAACTTCTCACATTGGGTCCTATTGTTTGCAACTACTAGTTAGGCCAGTCAGTTCCGGGTAGCTTTATGTTGCAAACTCAACCCAACCTCGAGTTGGCCACTTTCATGTTTAGTCTAGTGTCATGTTCATATTCAAGTTTTCAAGCAATTGGGTAGACCTAACTTAATAGGTAAATTCCCAATGGGTAGACCTAACTTAATAGGTAAATTCCCAAGCTTATGTTTTTATGCATACTTACATGTCACTTCCATGTTATATTTCAAGTCATGTTTTCAAGTATAAACACATGTCATATTTAACGTTACACGTTGTCATGTTTATACCCATTTACCCAAATCATGTTCATATCATTATGTTTTCCCATAATGTGACCCCAACGCTTTTTAAACTCGCATATACGTTCGCAACAACGTAATGGATTAAAAGAAGAGACTTGGCAAAGGCATGACAAAAATGGATATTAAGCCACAAGTTAATCATGGTGGCAAATGAGGCACAAATGTGTTCATTAGCTTGCATGTTACATTCTTAAGCCTCAAAACATGCATAAACCCAAACTTGGCACATAAGCGAATCATGGTGACAAAAGACATGGAATGATGACTAGAAACTCGCATATGCCATCATACAAGGGTTATGACTTTATATGTAAGTTGACATAAAAAGCTTATGAAGGTTCTCATGTTGCATAATGCAACATTTCAACATAAAGGTTGTGGCTTCTAGCTCATAAGATCAAGATAATGACTTCATAAGCTTACATAACATGATAGCATGTATCATTCTCAATGATCAAACCCAAACTTGCAACATGAACATTTAACTTCATAGTTAATATCTAAGAGTAGGGAAAGGGCTTACATTGCTATGAAGGCCTAAATCGATTAAACTAAAGCTTGTGATGAAGCTTATGCATGCCATCACCCAAAAACCCAAAGATGAACACTCCGAATCAATCAAAACCCCATCTTTATGAACAAAGATCAAAGCTTTAGCCTTGAAATCAACTTGAGAGGCTCTCATACTAACATAGGGACTCTTTAATACTCTCATGATCATGAAACCTCTCATAGAAATGAAGTGGAGGCTAGGATAGTTGAGTGGAGGCCATGAGAGTAGCAATTTTTCCATAGTTTAGTTGCATGAATGAATAATGAGGATTTAGGATAGGTTAGGGTCTTATTTATAGATTAGGCAAGTGTTTTAGGCCATAGGATTAAACCTAGATTCAATCCAAGCCATCAAAGCTTGTCCTTGGGAAGAAGTCAAGTGTAGGAACCATCTAGGGCCTTTAGATTAAAGATGAACCATGAGAACCATCCAAATGCAAAATCTGCATTTGAGCGAATCGGCCCACGGGTTGACAGCCAAACACCCTGGATTAACCCCTAGTCGACCCAGCGGGCTCGGGTTGACCTCAAAAATCGGCCGGTTCGGTTATTCCCCTCTCCTAATTCGCTGTTTTGAACATTTTTGCATATTTATTTATTTAATTTTTCAATTATATATATATATATATCAATATATATATATATATATTTCTTTGCGCAACCCATTTCACTTAATTAAGTACACTTTAATTTGGGAATTTTTCGTGAAACTTCGCGAGGCCATATCTTGGTCATACGGACTCCGATTTTCGAAAACTCGGACTCTATTTCGCGTATTTTTCCGAGACGAACGCAATGGCATAGCCCGTTTCCCTTGATTCAGATTTTACAGTTTAATTCTGCCTCCATTTATGTTATAATAGGTTATTGAAAATACGGGTTGTTACATTCTCCCCACCTTTTAGGATTTCGTCCCCGAAATCTCCAAGTTAGGAAGAACATATCCTACCATCCATCATCCATCTACTCAAAACATCATCCACAAGCAACCATTGTCCTTAGATGATTTCTAATGCTGTATGAATATATGCAAAACGTGTGTGTACGTGTTCCTTAGCTAATGCTAATGATCAGGCCTGAATAATCTTTCTAATGCAAAATATGTATAGTGCCATGAATCCAACATGTATGCAAATAGTCCTAGCCATATAGGTACTATATGCGTGCACAATCATTCATTCATATGCAACAACCGCATGATAATACATTCGATTTCATCCATAAACAAGTATAAATACTCGTGCATATGCAATATGAAATGTGACTGAGTCGAGCTAGTATCTAATGTGTATTCGCGCATCCACGAGCAACCACTTGCAACCACTTGCAACCATATCAATCATAACATGTTTCAAATACATGTTTACATCCATAGGGTTCTACCTAGGATTCCCTGGAACAGGGTCGAGAAGAAAAACAAGACAAACTCCTTACGGGGTTTGTAACAGAAAATAGGACCGAGAGGATGTCCACAAAAGATAGCCTACAAGTAAGCTCTACAGAAAACAGGGATCAAGGATATACTCCCAAAAAGAGATATTATGCGCGTATCTAGTCTTTGACCATCAAAGTCGTATTTCCTCGAGCTTAATTCCATTGTGCCTTGACCGTCCTTTAGCTTCGCGATTTCGTAGCTTCCTATTTCCTGTTTCCATAACATGAGCTGGAACTCATTTCTTCGTCGCCTCTCGTTCCACTTGCACACTTGGCGCAAACATGACTGCGTACTCATGATCTCATGCAAGCTTTCCAAAATTCACTAGTGAATCTCGGACCTCGTACCACAAGGTATTCCACGTAGAAGAACTTTCTCTTGAAAGTAAACAGATGCCAACCAGGTTATCAAGCGCACTTACTAGGGTGATTTCTATAACCCACGCATAAGTGAAGTAAACCATCCGTCTTATCGGCGAACACCACTCGATCGGGCTTCAAATTTCCAATAAAGGCATCACGGGATTCTAAGTAACTAATCATGACCGAACCCAAAAGGTTACACGAGACTCCGAGGGTATTACCAAGGCTAGTCAAGAGTCTAACTACCCTCCTATCAAAACCGAGAGTGGCACCCCTTACTGGATAACCACTTCATCCTTAGAATCCATCCATAGCTTATAAACGTAAGCATTATTTCCAAGCTCAACACTTGACATAGACATTCTCAAATCCAAACAAGTCATGTATAAATGGACTGATTCTCCAATAGGACTTTGAGACAAAAATGGGATTCTCTATTACGCTAGTACTTAAGGTGCAGAGACTCAACTATCGAAGCAGACTTAAATGATACGAACAACGAAGTCCTAACGGGATGGTAGAGAAGAAAAGCTAAACCTTTAACGAGATCGTTACCCTCCTTCCGAGGTACTCTAGAAATGAGAGCATACTACTGCCCTCCCGATGATCTTGTCCTTGTCCCATGATACTTAACTATCCGTCCCGTTCCACCATGCCAAAGGTACTCTCTCGTCATGGGTTTCATTGTTCATCTTTCTCTCTCATTCTGGGTTGAGCCATACCAACAAGTTGTTCATCCTTAAACTCGCATCCTTCATCCTCTTTCTCACTATCCTTTCTTATAACGCGGCCATTGGTCTCTCGAGAACCACCTCCATCGCATGGAAAGTACTTTCGTAGATAGAAAAGACTAGTCGCAGTTAAAACCACTGTGACTACAGATGGAGGAAAGAAAGGAAAAGAGATTTAATTAAGGAAACAAGGATAATGCTAATGGCCTTTGGGGAATAGCCTTTTCTTTTTAAAAGAAAACTTTCTTGAAAAATGCTTCTTTATAAACGATTTTCAAAAAGTTTTCAGAAGGTCTTTAAAAACTTTTGCCCAATCTGGTAACCTTCTGCTCTGATACCAAATTGTAACACCCCGCCTCCGCTAGGGTCACTCGCAAAGGAATGCACTAGCTTTAGAGGGGCATTATTGGTAAACATGCACAGAAATATCACAAGACAGAACATATAAAATAGCGGAAGTAAAATCGAACTTTCATAAACATGAATACATAAGGTCTAAAGCCTTTTACATCAGAGTACATCAAAACCTGTCTTGCAATAGTAAAGAAGCATAAAGACTTTTTCATAAATTATTCCCTAAATAAAAACAGTAAAGTAGCCATAGCCAGGAAAAGTCCAAGCCATCCATGATGACCTTCAAGCAGAAGAAGTCCGAACTAAACAGCAGTGTTTCTTCCCTTTAACCTGGGGGGGGGGGGGGGAAACGGAAGAAAAGAGGCGAAACAAAACGGGTCAGTCAAAAAGACTGAGTAAGCCCTATCTACTATTAGTATAAAAACTAGTAAAGTTAACTGACATGAGAAACTGAGATGAACATAAGCATGATAACAAGATAGGTAAGCTAAATCAAAATAACAGGATGAACTACTGAACTCAGATAAACTAAGATGTCATGATAAATTATGATGTCAAGACAAAACAAGGTATCACATCGTCAGGTTCCTATCAAGTATAATATTCCAAGATATCTATCACGTATAACGTCCCATGGTATCTATCTTGTATATCTGCTCTGCACCTACCGTACTAGTATCCCAACTGTATTACGTGTTATCCGTGAATGACCCTTACTCAGAAGTCGTGTAATGGTCCTTGTCAACCTAATATGCCGCATATATAGGTTACTCAACTCATATGTTTCTTTCCATGTATAAGTTCAGTTCTTTGCCGTAGGCTGTACGGGCTTTCCCATGTAAACGGTTTATCCTTGAAGTTGTTTTGGACTGCAACCCTTGATCTAGTTGTGTTTCCTTACCATGAACTATCGCGCGTCCACTTAGGATTTATGCCACCTAGGACCGCTAGGGATTATGCTACCTAATGAACGTTTCCGTGTCTCGGTTTGGGTTTTGGCCACCTAGGACCACTAGGGATTACGCCACCCGTCAACCGCGCCCTTGATCCCACGTATGTATCGTGAATCGTTTTCCATGTCCTAGATGACCACTAAGAACAAATCGGTTGTCTCTTTGAAGCAGTCATGGAAGAGAATCAATTTTTGTTGCCAACGTTGGAAAGAGGTAATGGCCGGGATGGATAGTAGACAACAAAGTGGTGCAAATGACATGGATTTGGTACTAAACTATAACAAGCTTTACTTGAATCTCTTGTTTTATGATATTTTTATTTATGTTAATTAATGTAATGCAGCTTAACCAAGCAAATGCAGTTTATATGTCCGAAAATAACAACCAACCTTTCAACTTGCACAATTACTACGACACTTTCTAGGGAAGAAAAGTGGAGCAAAGTGCAACAGGAGCATCCAGCTATGCGACTTATGCCCCTAAGGTTGACTGAAGTAGTTAGCCCTGGAGGAGGAAATTCAGAAGAAGACACCCCTTTTACAACCAGTTCAGGAGGAAGGCCAGCTGGAAGGTACAAAGGAAATAAAAAGACCACAAAAGATAACAGCCAATATTACGAACAACTTGACGGACGTATGGCAGCTGCAGAAGAATCAAATAAGCAGTATATGGAAACAAAGAAAGCATCTAGATTAGACAGAATAGAGAGAGAGCACAGGAAAAACAACGGCGACATGAAGAGCTTCAACAAATTGAAGTTACGAAAAGAGGAGTTAGCTCGACAACAACGTGCATATGATTTTTCTCTTATGAGTGTCAAGCTGGATGATCTAAATCCAGTACAAAGGATGTATATGGAAAAGCAACTTGAAGAGTTCCAGAGACGTAACGCATATTAGCCCATGTCATTGTTTGAGTGTGTTGCAGTTTCACTTTAGTTGAGGTGTAGACGTTGTTGTTGTTTTAGTTTTTACATTCAGTTGTTGAATTCAGTTGTTTAATTAAGTTGTATTAGCCGTTGTATTAGTAGTTGTATTACCGGTTGTGTTAGTAGTTGTATTGTTAAATGTTGAATGAAAATTTAGTTAAAGCCTTCATAAAAATGTCAAAACAAACAAAGATTGACAAGTAGAGTTTACATTAAAATAAAGCATACAATCATTAATTTAACATAAAACAAATACTAGGGATTGTTTAAAACAAATTTGTAAATTTAGCCAGGAAAAGTCCAAGCCATCCATGATGACCTTCAAGCAGAAGAAGTCCGAACTAAACAGCAGTGTTTCCTCCCTGTAACCTGGGGGGGGAAACGGAAGAAAAGAGGCGAAACAAAACGGGTCAGTCAAAAAGACTGAGTAAGCCCTATCTACTATTAGTATAAAAACTAGTAAAGTTAACTGACATGAGAAACTGAGATGAACATAAGCATGATAACAAGATAGGTAAGCTAAATCAAAATAACAGGATGAACTACTGAACTCAGATAAACTAAGATGTCATGATAAATTACGATGTCAAGACAAAACAAGGTATCACATCGTCAGGTTCCTATCAAGTATAATATTCCAAGATATCTATCACGTATAACGTCCCATGGTATCTATCCTGTATATCTGCTCTGCACCTACCGTACTAGTATCCCAACTGTATTACGTGTTATCCGTGAATGACCCTTACTCAGAAGTCGTGTAATGGTCCCTGTCAACCTAATATGCCGCATATATAGGTTACTCAACTCATATGTTTCTTTCCATGTATAAGTTCAGTTCTTTGCCGTAGGCTGTACGGGCTTTCCCATGTAAACGGTTTATCCTTGAAGTTGTTTTGGACTGCAACCCTTGATCTAGTTGTGTTTCCTTACCATGAACTATCGCGCGTCCACTTAGGATTTATGCCACCTAGGACCGCTAGGGATTATGCTACCTAATGAACGTTTCCGTGTCTCGGTTTGGGTTTTGGCCACTTAGGACCACTAGGGATTACGCCACCCGTCAACCGCGCCCTTGATCCCACGTATGTATCGTGAATCGTTTTCCATGTCTAGATACAATCGTTTTGGCCACTTAGGACCACTAGGGATTACGCCACCCGTCATCCGCGCCCTTGATCCCACGTATGTATCGTGAACACTCAACCCAACACAAGGCTAATTCAGATTGTTCTTCAGGTGACCATCTTACCATTTTTGCAACCTTTGTAGGCGGGAGATTAGTAAATGAATTGGGAATCTCATTGATATTAATTCTCATTCCGTCGTTTTGAACGCTATTATCACCATATAACAAGTTTAAATTTCTGGAAATATTAGGAGAAGTATTTGGAAAGGGCGATTGATGTTGGTTGCTAGGAGAAGAATAAGGTTGATTACTATGGGATTGTTGAAAACAGGGGTTTTGGCCGTAGGCAGAAAGTTAAGTGTTTTGAAACTGATCTGAATTTTACTGTGAATGGTAAAAGTTTTGGTTCTACTGCGGAAGATAAAAATTTGAAGTGTTTTGAATTATACCTCAACTAGAATGTTTGTTGTGCTGGTATGAATTTTTCGTTAGGAACTCTTGCTACTCTTGAACAAAATTGTACGGATTCGAATTGCTTCGTGTAGTCATCTTCCCTTTTGCTTTGCTATTCTTGCTGCCCAAATTCTTCGACATTGCAATTCAATGATAACTAGAATAGTAGTTAGAAGGTTGAGTAAGATAGGAGAAATTTGTTTGTTATGAAAGTAAAAAATAAGTTGTTTATATAGAAGAAGGTGATGTAGAGAGAATGGAGCGGGGAGGGAGCAATGACTATAAAAATAGTTGTTGCTCTTGGCCGGCTTATTTAAAGCCGACTAAGGAGGCAACATAAATAATGTTTGCCCCCTTAGCTGACTTTAAATAATCCGGCTAAGGGGAAATTTTCCTCCACCCTAGCCGACTTATTAAAAGCCGGCTAGCCCTAGCCCGCTTTAAATAAGCCGGTTAGGGACCCTTTTCAAAGCAACCGGCCAACCTTCAGGGGCTGCCAAAGCAACGAGGCTGCCAAAGCAACGAGGTTGCCAAAGCAACCCAGACATTACATTCTGACCACCCGTTGGGAGTCATTTGCTCCCCAACCAACACTGCGTTGGGGATGCTCTCAATACTATTACAGCAGAGGCTATAGGCATTGCTTCTCCTGCCAGATCTGCGAAACTACTACATCAATTCTCTAGTGTACTGTCAATCACTAAGTCAACCTTATCTCCACTGTTACATGCTATGATGGATTGCAACTAAGAACCCAGCAATGTTCCCTACATAAGTTGATTTTGGAATATAATACTTCTATTGATGCTATTGACGTTGTGGTTCCATTATTTTCGAAAGTAATAGTTGTGATAATCAAGTTATTGCTGTGGTTGTGCCTCATAAACTTGTCATTACTGTCGTGCAATGGATCAACATTGAATACCCTAATCCTATTTATGAAAATGCCTCAATTCGACTACTCTAAAAGGCTGGACTTCCCTATTCTCCCCCAGGGGTGTAATAGGATAGGTCAGTTCGTTGTATGACTCAGTCCGAAGTGGTAAGTTGTCTGGTCTGTGTCCGTATGATTCTCATTTAGAACACGATTTAGGATGAAAATATTTCCATTCGAAAATGTTTGAGGTTTTTCAATTTGTATGAATCTTCTCCATTCCTTAACCAGCCCGTAAGAAAATATTTCCATTTGAAAATGTTTGAGGTTCTTATTGGTTTTTTCCATTGATTCGAAGGCCTTTTATTTAGAAGTTTGTGAGCGCTGTCTAGTAAGTAAAAACCTAGAGGAGGCTTGGGTGTGTTTTTATTGACGATAAGTTCTATTTTAATTTCTCTTCAGTTGAATAATAAAGAAGTGTGCTACAATTGGATCTCTCTATCATATATGGCAACGCGTTTATTATCACCACATGGATTCTATCTGTTAGCCGACCTAGAGAATGGATCTTGTCTATGGAGAAGTTGCGCAAACTGATAGGGAAAAAATCCATGCATGTACGTGGATTTTCACACTTAGGGATGAGAATCAGGTTGGTGGAAGTCCAACCTTGAGGGAGAGTTCCTCCAGAGAAGAAGAACTGGATGGCAAGACAATAGTCTGCCTGAATGATCGGCAAGACACTCATGAAGAAAACCTCATTGAAACCTTCAGGCCCGCTTGCACCGTCCTTGCTCAGTGCAAAAACGCAAACTTGGATTTCCTCAGAAGTAGGAGGAATGGAAAGAAATCCGCTTTCCTCAGGAAGGACCCCTGGGGATAAAGACTAAGAGAGACGGATCGGAGAAAGTCTCGGAGGGAGAACCCAGGATAGATTAAAGCGGGAAAGGATTGCCTCTTTGACTTCCATCGGAGTGGAAGCCAGAGAAAGATCATGGCGAAGAATTTGATGGATCGAAAGGATGTTATTCTTCTTACGAATAGAAGAATGAGAGAATTTGGAGTCAAAGGTGCTTCTAAACTAGCACCTTTGCTGTAATGTCCCATATTTTTTGTAGTCAAATATTTAATTTAATTTATTATTTTAAATACTATATTTGGAGTATTAATGAATTTTAATATTGAATTCATTTATTTAAAACGACATTGAATATTAAGTTTTTATATATAATTTAAATCGAGCTCGAAATGGCGCGGTATTTCATAATATTGATTTTTTAACTTCAATTGAATATTCAGAATCCGTTTTAATTCGGAATTCGGTGAAAGTAGAAACGTTGGAATCTTGTTGATTATAATTTTCATATGAAAGAGAAAAATCCAGATTTAGTGTTATAGATTGTTAGTTATGGCTGATTCAAATTTAAAATAGTTTCTATGGAATTCGTTAATAAAGGATAACATTTATTTAACAATTTATAAGGGCTTTTAATATAATTCGGATACCGTCTTGACTCGAAAGTGAAGATATTGAGTGGTAAAATCCATATTGTTTATATTCAAAGCTATATGATAATTTTATGTGGATATTTATGATAATAATAATTTATTATTATTTTATTTGATTAATTTATAATTTAATTAATATTTTATCGATATTTTAAAGGCCTTAGAAATAGCCAATTTTCAAATGACCTCTATTTCCGATAAAACGAATTTTGATGGATACGTAGCATCAAAACATAGCTTGTTGTAAATTTTGGGGCCAAACGGAGTTAATATGTGAGCGTACATAATTTAATTGTAAACCGACAAACAATTTAAATTATAAAATATCATCGTTTTCCATACAGAGTCAGATTTCGATGAAACGAGTTTTATAGGATATGTATTAGTAAGTTATTATTGCGTTTCAAATTTGGTAGTAATCTGATTAACCATATGATCGTGGCAGCATCAAACGCCCTTGTTTTTATTTAATCGTTTATTTTATTTTGGCCATTTTAGACAGGGGTAACTTTAAATAAATAAACGACTGGCCAAATGAACTCCAATTTTAACGAAACATCATTGGATCCGTAAGGAAAAGGTCTAGTAGAATTTCAAAGTTTCAAGTTGATTGGGTTTATTTTGTGACCGTGGTAAATTTTAACGCGTAATTTTTAGCATGTGATTTATAAAAGACTTTTTACAAACGATCTCGGAATTCGACGGGACTTGTTCCATCGGGTATGAAATATTTTTTATGCTAAGACTGAGAGTTTCGTCTCGAATGAACGTCGTATGTGCTTGTTTCAACACGATACTTCATGGGTAAGTTTATATTATAATAAAATAATATAAATTATTCCCTATTTATACCTAGCGTTAACGTAAAAATTGAAGTCAAACAAAACCATGTCGTCAACACTTTTCCTAGCTGCCATCGTTTAACCAAAGAACGAGATTGCCCAGTTTCCTCCTCTCCAAATGTGAAATCCGATCACCTAAACTAATGTTGACCAACAGCAAACCTCTCCAGCTCGAGGAGATCGTGCGAACTACCAATGGTGATTAGTTATTAGGGGTGGCGGCGATGGGAATTGCGTTGAGAAGCTTTGACGTTCATGATGAAATTGGCGGCGCCTAAGTGGTTCGAGCTGAATGGACCTTGTAGTGAATGTCGGCGGTGGATCAACGCCCCTTCTTGCGATCTCCGATCAAGATCTAGGGGTCGGGGTTATGCTCGGCGATGAGATGAAGAGGGTTCGAAGTCGATGTGTGATGCCGAAGAACAACATGCGCAAGGGAGGAATAATAGGTCGGTAAACGGATAATCAAAGTAATTAATCATTATTTATGTGTTAATTAAGTGTTAGCCAACATAAATTAATCTTATAATTCAAATG
Organism: Allium sativum; assembly: GCA_030737875.1. Taxonomy (NCBI): domain Eukaryota; kingdom Viridiplantae; phylum Streptophyta; class Magnoliopsida; order Asparagales; family Amaryllidaceae; genus Allium; species Allium sativum. The sequence continues at coordinate 398,064,027 of CM060910.1, forward strand.
TATGGATAGGTGCGAGAAGCCTGGTTTCACAAGAACATATTAACGAAGAGGAAGAGGAAGAAGGCCTAAATTATCTGGACATAGTAATGATGTGATTAATATATAATTTAGTAAATCCCAAATTAAACTGTTGTTTAATATATAAATTATTTAAACCATTATTTAATGTTTAACCAGGTCAGGTTTGGCAAATTCGGGCATGTTGAATGTGAGTAAAGAATTGTCGATCCAGTTTCTTTTTAAAACCAGAAGTAGTTAAGTGGCCCTATTTATCTTCAACAAATATGATCAAAGTAATTGAACTGTAGTTAAGAGTTAATTAAATTAATTTAAATCATGTATTTTAAATGCCATAACTCGTGCCTATATTAACATAATTGGACCAAACAAGTAACACCGGAATTGTGGCAACGAACACTACATTCGAGAGTCAGATTGGATGGACCTGAAATCAATAGAAATTTTCCGTTAAATTTAAAACACTCGTTTAATTTAACGGAAAGCGAACCGCTTGAGCGGCAAACAGAGATCAAGTTGCGTTAAACTCACTCAGTTGTTCCAACTTATATTTTATATAAGTCGGGTTTTATAATTGTGTGTTCTGTTTGCTAATGGTTGACTATTTGTTAATTCTATATTTATTTGTTGATTTGACCGATGAAATTAAACCGTTGTTTAATTTCAGTGAAAAACCAAATTGTTATTTTAACGATTGGGCCCAATGAAGGTAACTTACCTTGTTGGTCACGTTTATAAAATGAACATGTTTAATTTAATGAATTGCTTGAATTGTTTGTTGATTTGTTGATGTTAAATAGCCGTTAGTTACTGTTCTAGAAATAATCAGTTAAATTGAATTGAATAAATTCATGTGAGATAACCAATTTGGATATAGGGGAGAATAGGTTGGAGGGATCCAACGGGATTTCTCAAATATATTTCATGTTATTTATTTTCATATTATCATTACATGAACTATTCTGATTCAATGATTGATTTGACTGTTGACCATTTACCTGAAATTTAACATTTGTTTTGTTTAAACCAATAGGTAATATTGGTTGAGTAATTGGCAGTATATGGCCTATAAGTCAATCGTTTTATAAATATTAATTTATCGTCAGGTGAATAGACGAAAATGAAGTTATAAAATTTATTTTATAACTGAAGATAGATTTTTAAATCTGTTATTTTGAATAAAAGCTTATTCGAAGGAAATAAATATTTATATTTATTATTTAAGTTTATAATTAGTTGTTAATTGATTTTATAAAGTTAATTTCGATGCTAATCAAATTTATAAGCAAGAGAGTAGAAAATTAACCTAACGGTTAAGGTTTGAATAATTGTTTTGTGAAACAATTAATGAAATTATATAAATTAATTATATAATTAATTAATTTATAGGAAGGACAACAACTGGAATTGGTTAACGAATTAACCATAGTTTGAGTTGACTGAGCCAACAAAATTAATTGGAATTGGCTATTCAATTAATTTACTTTTAAATTAATGTAACGAAATAATTTAGTGAATATTTGTTTTAATTTTTAATAGGATTTTAAAGGGGAATTTACTATTTATTTTAGTTAATAAAGAAATTAACTACTTCTGTAATAGTTAATGATTAAAGTAAATTATTATTTTAATTAATAATAATTTAAGAGATTACTTTTTAATTAGAATTCATTTAAAAAGTGATCGAAGTTGAAATGGAATCTAATTGAATTATGAAAGGAGTTTATGAACGGTTTTATATTAAAAACCTAAGTTCTTATAACGAAGTTATAAAAGGGATTTTAAGTGAATATGATAACTTAAAATAAATGTTTACTTAATATTTGAATTAAGTAAATGAAGTAAAGATAAAAGGGGTTTTATATTAAACCTGAGTTTTGTAAACAAGTTTTATAAAAAGAGATGAGGTGTTAAAGTGTTAGGTTTAAACTAACATTATCTAATAATGGAATTTAGAGTAATGAATGGAATCAGAATTAAGAAAATGGTTATGTTCAAGAAGTGGATTTTCAAAAGTAAGAAGGTTTTATATAAACATCATATTAAAAATATGATTTTTATTATGTACAACGTGAAACAGATTGCGTTGGAATCTAAATAGAAAATCTGAGCGACAATATAGAATGGAGGAGTGGATCCCAAAAGTGAGAACTTCTCACTATAATTTTATTTGTACTCTGATGTAAATTGTTGTAATAAGCAATGAAATGTTCTTCAGTTTGTGTTTCTGATTTGTCGTGTTCTCAATTCCATCCGGGCTTTCCTTTACGGGGAAGTTCGGGTCATCTCATTTTATTAAACCATATTTTAGTTAAATGGGATTTGTTTTGATATTTGAATGGAATATCGGTTTTTGAATTACAACTCATTTCTATCTTAAGATAAGGACGTTGTTGATCAAGGTCTGAGAGGTAATTATAATACCCCTACTTGAATGATTTCAGGGTTATCTGAGGATGATATTAGTTGTAATGGTAAAGAGGTATAGAATGATTTATTATTCTCATATGAGAAAAAATAATGAAGTGATAATTGCAATGAAATATGTATAATGAGATTTCCAAAGTAACGGAAATAAAAAGATTTGAAATATGTATAATGAGATTTCCAAAGTAAAGGAAATGGAAAGATTGGAGAATATATATAATGATATTTCTGAAGTAAAAGAAGTAAAAGGAGATTGTGCGATATTATAATGGTATTTTCGATGTAAAAGGAAATTGAAAAGCCAAATTTTGGAATGGATTTATTCTAAAATAGTAAGGGTTGGTTATTATTTCAAATAATAAAACAAGGAAGATTTCATAACAATGTTTTACGAGCGATAAGATGAATTTATTTCCTAATTATTGATAATGAGTAAGGAGATAGCAAATGTTTTGAAATGACGGAAAGATAGAAAATTAGATATGGTATAGGATATTTTCCCAAGTATTGAAATAAAATAGTTTTGAAAATAAATCTTATGTGAAATAAGGTATGAAAAGCTATATTTGTTATTTTTAAAGATTTAAGAGTTTTAAATCAACCTTCATTAATTATTTTTAATTAAAGAGGCCGAGTAATGCCAAGTACTTAATCAGTGAACTCATTTTATTCTCATGATTGTTTATTTGATAGTTAAACAACCGACTATCAAATCTGGCCTATATGATTGTTGATACGGAAAGACAGAGATCAAATTTATATTCAGAAACCATTCTGGACCAGCGAGTACGTGGAAGACGCTGATTAAGGATGGAGCAAATGAAGACCGTGGATCTTCATAAGCGAAAGGACTACTTGTCGAATTCTCTCGAGTCGCGTCCGGAGATATTCTAGTGGTGATCCTGTTGTGGTTGAAATCGACGGATTGCAAGGACTGCTCGCTACTAACCCTTAGGGTGACACCTAGGATGTGATAGGAGAGTGCCTTCGGTTCATCCTATTCTTGGATGACTTGTATGGACGAGTGTCTGACAAAGTATTTCCAAAGTATCATGTACGTTGGTTTCCGCATACATACCGTAGTTTGGCGGAGAAGGTCTTCTCTTAATAATTAGGGTATTTTTGTAGATGTCAATTAGTGATATCCAGCGGATCTAACAATGTGGCATTCAAAGTGGATGGAGATGTATTATTCTGGAGGACAAACTTAACCTCAAGCCTTATCAACCGGGAAATGTTAAAAATCGAGTAGGTCGCATGACTATGTGGGTCACACCCATCAAAGGGTATATTATTACCTGACCTGGAGAAATCAAATGCCTTCGATTTTCCCTTTTTATTTTTGTATGTATGTTATCAGCTCGGTTGGCTGGCCCCCAACCGTGGTAATGATATATTCGGTACTCCCAAGCGAAGTGAGGCGCTGGTCATGTTTAGCATGGGTTGCAAGATGTTCTTGTTGAACCCCAATGTATTCATATCTGGAGGTACATTGTCGGAAAGGTGGTTGCCATGCCTTGCCATGGAAATCCATTCTCAAATAAGCTCCCGCGGCTTTGATTGTATATTATTTATGTGGAGCATGAGATGTAATCATTCCGCTAGATCAATAATTATTTGTATTTAGACACTAATATAATATCAGAAAAGATATTGATTTCAAAAATGTTTTGGGTTATCGTAAGGTAAAAACCGTTCGTATTTATGCTCGGGTTAGACCGGGGTTTAACAAGTTCAGGTTATCGGATGCCATGAAATCTAGAGATGAGCTGGAGGTATTCAAACGTATGATATCTAGTATTTATTCCATTATGTGTTGTATATGAGAACAGATTAATATAACTGTCTAGATGTGGTTACGTACTCTGATAATTTTTATTTTTATTTAAAGTTCTCTATTAAGATTTAATTTCTATATTATATTTTGTTCCGTTGCGATGTGAGACCCTTATTTTGATGTATTTCTTCTTCTTGTTTCCCATATTCTAATGTTTCTTTCTTTCTTATCTCACCCTCTAATTTCTTTCTAAAAACTATCTGTGTTTTCGATACTTGAGTTTGACAAGTAATATAAGATTAATGTATTATTGTCAGAATTCGGACGTCGAATTCCTACGGGTCATAACATTTGTTAGATCGCAACATCTTCTTGTCTCAAGCTGTATTTGTAAAAGGACGCCTAATTATGGATAACGCCCTTTTAGTTCAAGAGTTGGTTTCTCAAATCGATCGGAAGGTCAGTGTAACGACCCAGAAAATCTGAACCAATTTAAGATTTTTAAATTGGCTAAAATAATGGATTTTAAATATTTAAAATAAATATTTTAAATAATGGCGATGAAAACTGAGTTTTAATCGACATTTGAAAACGAATATAATTAATTATAATTATATATAGAATTGAAAATGGCGCGGTAGTTCGATAATTCGATTTCAAACTTCAATTGAATATACCGGATGCAAAACAATCCGGATTTTAGTGAAACCAAAAATAATGGAATCTAATTGATAATATCTTTCCAACGAATCTGACCAATCGAAATTTGATAGCGGGAATCAAAAGATATGTCCAGTTGAAAATTCTGAATAGTCGCTATGGAATTCAGGCCCTTAAAAATGGACATTTTGCAAATGACCTCGGATTTCGACGAAACCACTTTTGTTGGATCCGCAGTGTCAAGTTATTGTTAGGTTTCAAATTTCATAATTTTTCGAATCAATATGTGAGCTTGGCAAAGGAAAACGCGTTTGACCAGTTTCAGTTAATTTTAATCGACTGGAAATTGGCCATTTTTCAAACGATCTCAGAATTCGACGAAACTAGTTTTGTTAGGACCGTATCGTCAATACGAAACTAGAAAATATTTTTCTGGAATTTTTAGTGTTAGTATGTGACCCCGGTAATTTGAAATGTACGTTTAAAATTCAATATAGTGATTTAAAATGTAAATTCAACGGAAACTATTTGAAACAATCGAATCAGCTTACGATACATATCCCATTGTGTTCGGAATGGGGGTAAAACGCTATGGGCGACAGGCGGTGGGCCTCGTTTCAAGGTCGTATGTAAAAGTCAACTTTTTTGAAAAATTAAATACTAAAATAATAAAATAAATTTTAATTCCCTCCCTTTATCTCCCTTTCTGGCCCCCCCGATTCATTAAACAGAAAACAAGAGAAAAAAAAAACCTAAACCTATCAACAGCCGCCCCTCCCCTGAAGCGAACGCCACCGCCGCCCATCACCGAACCCCCCCACCACGCGCCGATCCAGCTCCTCCCCCTCGCGACGCATCCCCCCCCCCCCCCCCCGTCGAATCAAATCGAGCAGCCTCCTCCCTGAAGCATCGCGACGCCAATTCGCGAGCACCCCACCTCCGCCGCCCCCCTCGAAGCCAGCTCCGCCCTGCCGCCGACGTCTCCTCCCCCCCCCTTCTTCGCAGAGCAATGTAAGTGTTTTTATTTTATTTTTATTTTTATTTTTTTATTCTGAAAAACCGATTTTTTTTAGGTAATTGAAACCGATTTTTTTTTGGTATTAAATCTGATTTTAAAAAGGGATTTAAAACTGATTTTAAAAAGAATTTAAAACTGATTTTAAAAAAGAATTTAAAACAGATTTTTAAGAAAGGTTTTAAACAGATTTTTAAGAAAGGTTTTAAACAGATTTCTGAAGTTTTAAAACAGATTTCTAAAAGGTTTTAAAACAGATTTTTGAAAAGGTTTTAAAACAGATTTTTTGAAAGATTTAAAAACTGATTTTTAAAAAGGTTTTAAAAGATTTGAATTTTGAAAAGTAAAAGATTTAAACTTTAAAAAGTAAAAGATTTAAACTTTAAAAAAGTAAAAGAAAAGATTTGATCTTTAAAATGGAAAAGGCGGAATCTATATTTTTGAAATTCGATTTTTATATATTGAATAGCGAAGTCAAAATTCGATTTTTATATATTGAATAGCGAAGTCAAAATTCGATTTTTATATATTGAATAGCGAAGTCAAAATTCGATTTTTATATATTGAATAGCGAAGTCAAAATTCGATTTTTATATATTGAATAGCGAAGTCAAAATTCGAATTTTATATATTGAATAACATAGTAAAAATTCGATTTTTACATATGTAGAGAATACGGGCAACGAAGCGACAAAAGGCGAGATTGGCGAAGATTTCTATAAAGGAAGAGTCGTAGTTGGATAGCTATTGGTGAGATTTCTGATTTAAAAATTATAACTGTGTGAGAATTTCTCGCTCTTCAATTTCTTTTTCTGTATATATGTGTTGAAGTAAAAGTGAATTGCTATATATATATATATATATATATATATATATACGCCCCTCGTCCACAAACCATGGACGATATTTATTGGTTGAAATTGTTGTGAAAATTGATTGATAGCGAATGATTGTTTGGGATTGTTTGTGATTGATATTGGTTGATTGTGGTTGAAAAATACCCATTTGTGGTTGAGAAATATTTGGTTGAAACCACATAGGATTAGTTTGTGGAAGTGAAATAAATATATACATGCCGCCTGCGTGCGAACTAGATGCATGATCCCCATTGTCAAAAACCGCGAGGTTTTAAGGTAGAGCGAGGAGCCGTACTAGGGACGGTCCCGGTTTAACTACCCTGCCGTTATGCTGCCGAAATTTTGAATAATATTCGGGTGTTTGAATTATTTTTATATGCTTAAACTATATTTATTCATTGTATAGAAAACATTCATGTGTTGAATTGATATTCATTCGTTGATTAGAAATTCATGTGTTGAATGGTATTCATATTTTGAAATAAATTGTTTGATGATAAAAAATCCTATTTTTATCACCTATATGAACTACATAGAAAAATAGTGTTTTGAAATGAATTGTTTTACAATAAAAATCACATTTTTATTGTATGCATAAATCGTTGATATGCGAAGTGTTAAAAATAGCCACTTGTTCAAAAATAAACATATAAGAGTTGGAATATTCATTAATTAGCTAATGAAATGATTCGCACCTATTTATGTAACATTAGAATGAATGGTGTTTTTAAACCAAATAGAAATCAAATATGGAGTTGAATAGAAAAGGATAAATGATAAGAACTGTATATATATGTACATGCATATTCATTGAACAGGTCATAGCAAAGGGGCTAGAGAAGAGGAATAAAAGTTTGTGCCCGACAAATAGGTACACATTTACTGTTTTGTTTGGGTGATGATTTTATGAGCCTGTTGGCTAGCCGCTTGGCTTTTTCTTTTTCTTTTAGAGATTAGAAGGACCGGGAAAGCTATTTGCAATTTCCCGATGCTCCCAGTGCAGGGGAGGTTATGGCGAAATTTTCCAAAATTTTAAGGTGTTAGAAAAATATTTGAAGTGAAAACGATATTGAAATCATTGAATGAACTATATTTATATGAATATATAAATATAAATAAAATTAAAACGAAACGAAGCCGTGCAGTTCGTATTTTGAAACCATGATTTCAAACAACTAGTACGGGAAATCCGACCATTGGATTCTCCCGAAACCTCAACCGTCGGGTTCGCCTTGGAATAATCTTTCCAACGGCACCAACCTTGTAAAAATCCAACGGTTGGATTGTCTGGAATGTTTAATTCAAATCTGAAGAAAAACAGCGCCAGAAGCGATTATATTTATATATATATATAAATATAATTATATATTTAATCGAATAACGACGCTGCAGTTCGTATTTTGAAATCGAAACTTCAAACGATTGTACCGGGAGATCCGACCGTCGGAATTTCCCGAAACTGGAACCGTTGGATTCGTTTTGAAAAGATCTTTCTAATAATGTAAATTTTGCGAAGATCCAACGGTTAGATTTTCAGATATGTGTAAATCAAATCTGAAGAAAAACAGCGCCACGGCCGCCTTATGGCCCGAAGCGTCGTTTTGAATAAATAGGCTATTTTAAAATAAATAAAAATAGCGATAAATCATTATAAAATATCATAAACGATATGGAATGGAAATAAACTGAATTTGCTTGATTTATGTGGCTTTTGATGGTTGAATGTGTTTGGTGTGAAAATTACATTAAAGAACACAATTGGTGTTGTCGAATAATTTAACCATTGAAATAAATTGATTTGAAATTCTAAATATACATGAATTATTTGAAAAGGCCGAGTTAATTCTCATTTCAAATAATTGACAGACGATCGAAATTCGAAGATGAAGACGACGGTCGAAGACAGGAGATCTTCACCTCGTTTGGATGGTAACCGAGGTCCTGATTGGGAGGCATCCCGAAATATGGATAATGAGTGGTGATCGTCCAGATGTACGTGGTGATCGATGGGTTTGCGAGGTATTTAGTGCCTCCGGTTTCGTTCAGACCCAGAACGGACTTGTAAATGGACTGTGTGTCTGACATTGGAGTTTATTCTGTGTTGATTGATTTCTGTTAATTATACATCTGTTTGGCGGCGGAGAATTTATTCTTTTGCTTAACGCCCTTCTCTGAGACGCACGAGCTCAGAGGTTGTATATCGATGGACATCAGTCGCATGGCATGAATTGCCTGTGTGGCATGCTAAGATGCAGTGATCAGGGCTTCTGTTGAAAAGCAAAGTCTTGTGGTGAGGATCAAAGCACCGCCTGTGTGGCGTAGCTTTGTGTATAACGTGAATTCGCGAGCCTCACACCCCGGTATGAACCTAAAACGGGAGAGGACATCAGGGAGGGCCTGCGTTTCTTTCTAGCTAGGGTGGTGTCAGTGACCTACCAGTCCTGACATTTATATACTTTTCACCTATGTGGTTGTTGCTGTTGCGAGGCGCCTCGGTTTGATCGGACGATCCGGGTCCGATGGAGTCATTCGTTGGCTCGTCTACACCCCAAAGGGTGGGGAAACGCAGGTTCAGGAATTTTAATCCACATCGGTGGACCGGCCCTGACGATCCAAGGGCCCACCTGAGTCTGGGTCCTGAGGGGCGGGCTAGAGCGTCTCGAATTCGGTAAGGACTATCTTTTGCCTTGGTTCATGACGGAAATCCAATTTCCAAATACGACATCGTGCGGTTTTGATTGTATACCTATATATGGCGACATAGTGGTATGGGGCATTAATGCCGTCTATGATTGATAGTTATGATTTGAAATTGTTTTCAAAACATATTAACACTAGCAATAATATCAAATGCCTTTGTTTTATTCGTATCAATCATATTTTGGCCATTATAAGGTAAAACTCTATCCTCCGGTTTGCGTTGCATTGTGTGATGGGAACTGAGTCTTATAACGGCTTCATTTTTATAAAAAGCATAGAGATGTTTAAAAGAAAGATTTGTTTTAAAGCACCGGCAATCCAATGGAGTAAACCCGTTCCACGAAAGTGGCGTGGTCCTGTGATTAGCCAATTATATATGTGTTGAGTGGATTTCTCATACCAGTCCCATGACTGACTCGTAGTTTGTTTCACTCTCAAACTCGGGTGCCCCTTTTTCCACACGGGCAGCCTTGTATTCAGGTTTAGCTGGTTCTTTCTGGATAGCTGGAGCTGAAGATGGATTCTATCATTTATTTCTTTTTATGCTGTTCAGCTCCTATTGTACATATTTTGTTTATTTCCGCTGTAGACATTTATGTATAGCTGAACTGTATTTGTACTAAGTAAGATCCTGTATACTGTGTAACTCTGATGATTACTTTTATCCAGTATATTTTATTGTCCATTATCTGGTGTATTTACTTAATTCTGTTCTGCTATTATCTGTTTCTGTGTTATATTCCAAAGATAACCCTTGTTTCCGTCTGTACGGGATTTCGGGTCGTCTCAACGTGGTATCAGAGCTTTGGTTAAGCTTAGTTCTGGAATATAACATTTGAACGAACTCGTCAGAAATAGAACCAGTAGTGTTCTAGGACGGGTAACTCTATACAGATAGGATCAACAATATCCTAGTATGAGTAAAGCAGAATGAAATTACACCTCGATAGACACATTTACACTTCAAGTATTTGTCTCTATATTTTAAAATACCTTTTCTGTGACCTGACACTTGATCTGCTAATTGCAGAAGTACTAGTAAAATGAGTGCCAGAAACAGAAGGGATACAGAACCCGATCTAGAGGCTCTATTCAAGAGATATCGAAATCTGGGTGGAGCACAGTTCTCAGGCAATGAATCTATTATTCAAACTCAAGCTTGGATGAGTTCTGTCGAAAGAATCTTTGAGCATATCCAGCTGAGAGATGACCAGAAACGGTTAGTAGCATCTTGGGCGCTCAAAGAAGAAGCTTTAATCTGGTGGGAAACAATCATCAGAAATAATCCAGAAGGTGATATCACCTGGGACAGATTCAAAGTGATTTTCTTAGAAAGATTTACTCCTCCCGAAGCAACTGAGCGATTATGTGATGAATTTTCTTATCTAATACAAGGAGACATGACAATTCCCGAATATCATAAGAAATTCAATGAACTTTCTCACTTTGCCCCTCATCTAATTGAAAATCCAAAGAGGAAAAATCTGAGATTTATTCACGGACTTCAAAGGAAATACCAGAATAAAGTATTGGGGGCATGTGAAGCTTCCTTTTTCTGAAATGATATATATGGCCTATCAGTATGAAGATCTCCATAAGAAAGGAATGTTATGCGACGAAGAAGAAGTCAGTTCTAGTGACATAGCAAAGTCAGAAGCTGATATTCCTGAAGCCAGTACAAGGTCTGAGGTTAATAAGAAGCTCAGTGCCAAGAGAAAAAGGGCTGAATCTGGGAACGAACAAATAACAACCGCCACGTGCTCAAGCTGCAATAGAAAAGGACATTTGGCGATAAGTTGCAAATCTTGGAACAAACGAAGAAAGAGAGGATTAGAACCCAGTAAGAAGGTTCCTGAAGGCAGAGGATGCCATAAGTGCCATCAGGCTGGGCATATCGCGAAAAACTGCCCGCTATCTCAGAAATCTGGAGCAGTACAAGTGAATGAAGTGGTAGAAGTACCTGCCTCCCCGTCTGCTCAGGAAAGGTCTGATGTTTTAGAAGGCACGCTCAATGTCAAGAACATTCCAGTTAAAGTACTGTTTGACACAGGCGCGTCAACAAGCTTTATTGCAAAGAGTGCAGTCAATAAGTTGGATTTGAATTTGAAGAAACTCAAAGAGCCAATGACTGTCCGAAATCCAGTTGGAGGTTCCATCGATCTCAGTTGGGTTTGTGCAGTACCCGTCTCTTTTTCTTGCTATAAATTCCCTATTATCTCTGTCGTCATGAATTTTGATGAATTCGATCTTATTTTGGGATTGGATTGGTTAACCAAATATGAAGCAGAGGTTAGATGCGCCAAGAGAGTTGTTAAAGCTAAGATTAAATCCGGGAGTTATATAACCATACCGTGTGAAGGTCAGAATGCTAATAGAAAAGACTTTTGGGCGGCTCTAAATGTTTCTCCAGGCCAAATAGAAAATGTCCCTGAAATCACAGAGAATATTCCCGATCTAGTAAAAGATATTCCTGTCGTCAAAAACTATGCGGATGTGTTCGAAGAAGTTGTTCGCTTACCGCCGCAAAGGGAAATAGATTTCAAGATTGCTTTGATTCCTAATGCAAGGCCGGTAGTTCACGCTATTCGAAGAATGTCCTTGAAAGAGAAGGAGGAATTAGACAATCAAACACGACAGCTAGTATGGAATGGTCTGATAAGGCCTAGTTTCTCTGATTGGGGTGCAGCAGTGGTATTTGTCCCAAAATCTGACGGTACTCTACGACTATGTGTGGATTATCGTGATCTGAACAAGCAGACAATAAAGAACAAATATCCATTGCCGCGAATAGATGATTTGTTGGATCGATTAAATGGAGCACAAGTATTCTCAAGAATGGACCTAGCTACGGGCTTCCATCAGCTTCGAATTGCCGAAGAGTGTGTTCCAATGACAGCGTTCAGAGGCCCCGACTTATTCTACGAGTGGTTAGTAATGCCGTTCGGCTTATGTAACGCTCCAGCTTACTTCGTCGATCTAATGAATAGAGTGTTCAGAGGAGTTTTGAATAAGTTTGTTCTGGTTTTCATTGACGATATTCTAATCTTCTCTAAATCAAAGGCCGAACATGAAAAGCATCTGGAACAGGTTCTAGAAATCCTCAGAAGGAATGTATTGAAAGCCAAGTTTTCCAAATGTATATTCTGGCAAGATGAAGTGAAATTTCTGGGCCATGTTGTATCGAAAGAAGGAATTGCTGTGGATCCAAGTAAAATCACAGCTATTCAGAACTGGAAACAGCCTAGTACTCCCACTGAAGTCCGCAGTTTTCTCGGATTGGCTAGCTATTACCGGAAGTTCGTTAAAGACTTTTCGAAGATATCTGGTCACTTAACGAAGCTTACAAAGAAGCATTCTAAGTTCAAATGGACTCCAGAAAATGAGGAGGCTTTCGAAGAGCTGAAGTTGAGATTAACCACAGCTCCAGTGTTAACCATCATAGATGGCAACCAGGATTTAAAAGTATGGACTAATGCTTCTAGAGAAGGCCTTGGCGCAGTGTTAATGCAAAGAGGTCAAGTGATTGCTTATGCTAGCCGTCAACTGAAGCCGCACGAGAAAAACTACGTAACTCATGATCTTGAGTTATTGGCTATAGTATTCGCTTTGAAAATCTGGAGACATTATCTTTTGGGCGAGAGGTTTGAACTGTTTACAGATCACCAGTCGTTAAAGTATCTGTTCACTCAGAAGGACTTGAATTTGAGGCAGCAGCATTGGCTGGAGTTTCTTGCAGCATATGACTTTGAAATTATATATACTCCAGGAAAAGCCAATGTCGTGGCCGATGCGCTAAGCCGAAAGAATGTAATGATCGCCAGCTTTATTATCACGACATCCTTGATTGACAAAATATCTATTCTTCAGAAGGAGGATAACTTTATAAAAGATATGATCAAAAGGATTCAGAAAGGCGAACCCTCGTGTTTTCAAATAGATAACGACGAGACCTTGAGGTTGAAAGGAAGGATTTGTGTTCCTGACATCCCAGAGTTAAAAAGGGAAGTGTTAGACGAGTGTCACAAGTCCAAGCTGAGTATCCATCCTGGCGTGGCCAAAATGTATAACGATCTCAAAAGAACATTCTGTTGGAAGGCTATGAAGAGAGACGTTTCAATATACGTTAGCCGATGCCCTACTTGCCAGCTAGTCAAAAGCGACCAGCAGAAATTGGCTGGATTATTACAACCGCTAGAAGTTCCTGGCTGGAAGTGGGAACATATTTCTATGGATTTCATTGATAGTTTGCCCAGAACCAGAAAGGGAAATGACAGTATTTGGGTGATCGTAGATCGCTTCACGAAGACCGCCCATTTCATACCTGTCAGATCAAACAGAACTGCTCAGAGTCTGGCGCAGATTTACGTCAGGGAAATAGTTAGACTACATGGGGTGCCGCTCAGTATAGTCAGTGATAGAGATACAATATTCACTAGCAAATTCTGGGAAGCATTTCAAGTCGAGCTGGGAACGAAGTTAAACTTGAGCACCGCTTATCATCCTCAGACAGACGGTCAGACTGAGAGGGTAAATCGCATTTTAGAAGATCTATTGCGGGCTCGTGTTCTAGATTTCGGTGGATCATGGGGAGACCATCTGCATTTGGCTGAATTCTCTTATAACAACAGCTACCAGGCGAGTCTGACAATGTCATCATTCGAAGCATTGTATGGTAGACCGTGCCGATCTCCTGCTTGTTGGGTCGAGCCTGGAAATAGACTTGTGTTGGGTCCTGATATGATTCGAGAAGCGGCCGACAAAGTCGATTTTATTAAGAAGCGATTACTCGCCGCTCAAAGCCGACAAAAGAGCTATGCCGATAGAAGAAGAAGAGATATATCCTTTGAAGTTGGCGACTATGTATATTTGAAAGTATCTCCGATGAGAGGAGTTATCCGGTTCGGTAAAACTGGAAAGTTGGCACCCAAATTCATTGGTCCGTTTCCTATTCTGGAACGGATTGGGACTCTCGCTTATAGGGTCAAACTGCCTGACTGGTTGCCTGGAGTGCATGATGTATTTCACATATCTCAACTTCGAAAGCACGTTCATGATCCAGACTTGATCGTGGAAGATGCAGCTCAGCAGGATATTGAAATTACTCCAGAATTAGCTGTGAGGCGAGAGCCGCTAAAGATCATCGGCAAAGAAACCAAAGAGCTGAGAAACAAGAAGGTTCACTTAGTCAAAGTGCAATGGAGTGGAGATCCGCGAGATTGTACTTGGGAAACTGAGGAGAGCATTCAGAAAGCTTATCCTAGATGCCGAGTAGATATCTCTGATTGACTCTGGTGCAAGGTACATTTACCCTACTTTGCATTACCATTCAATTCTCTACTCTATTGTTATTTTCTTTTCATAGATGTGCACTTTTAATTCTATAGTCTGAATGATTTTAAAGGGGTATAGGATTTGATTAGTATATTTTTAAAGGTTAAAAACAATTGGATTGGTTGTTGTGTTGTGTGATTGTAGATATATCAAACCACTTTCGACTTTATTCCTTTTCGGGGACGAAAAGTTTTAAGTGGGGGAGATTGTAACGACCCAGAAAATCTGAACCAATTTAAAATTTTTAAATTGGCTAAAATAATGGATTTTAAATATTTAAAATAAATATTTTAAATAATGGCGATGAAAACTGAGTTTGAATCGACATTTGAAAACAAATATAATTAATTATAATTATATATAGAATTGAAAATGGCGCGGCAGTTCGATAATTCGATTTCAAACTTCAATTGAATATACCGGATGCAAAACAATCCGGATTTTAGTGAAACCAAAAATAATGGAATCTAATTGATAATATCTTTCCAACGAATCTGACCAATCGAAATTTGATAGCGGGAATCAAAAGATATGTCCAGTTGAAAATTCTGAATAGTCGCTATGGAATTCAGGCCCTTAAAAATGGACATTTTGCAAATGACCTCGGATTTCGACGAAACCACTTTTGTTGGATCCGCAGTGTCAAGTTATTGTTAGGTTTCAAATTTCATAATTTTTCGAATCAATATGTGAGCGTGGCAAAGGAAAACGCGTTTGACCAGTTTCAGTTAATTTTAATCGACTGGAAATTGGCCATTTTTCAAACGGTCTCAGAATTCGACGAAACTAGTTTTGTTAGGACCGTATCGTCAATACGAAACTAGAAAATATTTTTCTGGAATTTTTAGTGTTAGTATGTGACCCCGGTAATTTGAAATGTACGTTTAAAATTCAATATAGTGATTTAAAATGTAAATTCAACGGAAACTATTCGAAACAATCGAATCAGCTTACGATACATATCCCATTGTGTTCGGAATGGGGGTAAAACGCTATGGGCGACAGGCGGTGGGCTTCGTTTCAAGGTCGTATGTAAAATTCAACTTTTTTGAAAAATTAAATAATAAAATAAATTTTAATTCCCTCCCTTTATCTCCCTTTCTGGCCCCCCCGATTCATTAAACAGAAAACAAGAGAAAAAAAAACCTAAACCTATCGACAGCCGCCCCTCCCCTGAAGCGAACGCCACCGCCGCCCATCACCGAACCCCCCCACCACGCGTCGATCCAGCTCCTCCCCCTCGCGACGCATCCCCCCCCCCCCCGTCGAATCAAATCGAGCAGCCTCCTCCCTGAAGCATCGCGACGCCAATTCGCGAGCACCCCGCCTCCGCCGCCCCCCTCGAAGCCAGCTCCGCCCTGCCGCCGACGTCTCCTTCCCCCCCTTCTTCGCAGAGCAATGTAAGTGTTTTTATTTTATTTTTATTTTTATTTTTTTATTCTGAAAAACCAATTTTTTTTAGGTAATTGAAACCGATTTTTTTTTGGTATTAAATCTGATTTTAAAAAGGGATTTAAAACTGATTTTAAAAAGAATTTAAAACTGATTTTAAAAAAGAATTTAAAATAGATTTTTAAGAAAGGTTTTAAACATATTTTTAAGAAAGGTTTTAAACAGATTTCTGAAGTTTTAAAACAGATTTCTGAAAGGTTTTAAAACAGATTTTTGAAAAGGTTTTAAAACAGATTTTTTGAAAGATTTAAAAACTGATTTTTAAAAAGGTTTTAAAAGATTTGAATTTTGAAAAGTAAAAGATTTAAACTTTAAAAAGTAAAAGATTTAAACTTTAAAAAAGTAAAAGAAAAGATTTGATCTTTAAAATGGAAAAGGCGGAATCTATATTTTTGAAATTCGATTTTTATATATTGAATAGCGAAGTCAAAATTCGATTTTTATATATTGAATAGCGAAGTCAAAATTCGATTTTTATATATTGAATAGCGAAGTCAAAATTCGATTTTTATATATTGAATAGCGAAGTCAAAATTCGATTTTTATATATTGAATAGCGAAGTCAAAATTCGATTTTTATATATTGAATAGCGAAGTCAAAATTCGATTTTTATATATTGAATAGCGATGCCAAAATTCGATTTTTATATATTGAATAACATAGTAAAAATTCGATTTTTACATATGTAGAGAATACGGGCAACGAAGCGACAAAAGGCGAGATTGGCGAAGATTTCTATAAAGGAAGAGTCGTAGTTGGATAGCTATTGGTGAGATTTCTGATTTAAAAATTATAGCTGTGTGAGAATTTCTCGCTCTTCAATTTCTTTTTCTGTATATATGTGTTGAAGTAAAAGTGAATTGCTATATATAAATATATATATATATATATACGCCCCTCGTCCACAAACCATGGACGATATTTATTGGTTGAAATTGTTGTGAAAATTGATTGATAGCGAATGATTGTTTGGGATTGTTTGTGATTGATATTGGTTGATTGTGGTTGAAAAATACCCATTTGTGGTTGAGAAATATTTGGTTGAAACCACATAGGATTAGTTTGTGGAAGTGAAATAAATATATACATGCCGCCTGCGTGCGAACTAGATGCATGATCCCCATTGTCAAAAACCGCGAGGTTTTAAGGTAGAGCGAGGAGCCGTACTAGGGACGGTCCCGGTTTAACTACCCTGCCGTTATGCTGCCGAAATTTTGAATAATATTCGGGTGTTTGAATTATTTTTATATGCTTAAACTATATTTATTCATTGTATAGAAAACATTCATGTGTTGAATTGATATTCATTCGTTGATTAGAAATTCATGTGTTGAATGGTATTCATATTTTGAAATAAATTGTTTGATGATAAAAATCCTATTTTTATCACCTATATGAACTACATAGAAAAATAGTGTTTTGAAATGAATTGTTTAACAATAAAAATCACATTTTTATTGTATGCATAAATCGTTGATATGCGAAGTGTTAAAAATAGCCACTTGTTCAAAAATAAACATATAAGAGTTGGAATATTCATTAATTAGCTAATGAAATGATTTGCACCTATTTATGTAACATTAGAATGAATGGTGTTTTTAAACCAAAAAGAAATCAAATATGGAGTTGAATAGAAAAGGATAAATGATAAGAACTGTATATATATGTACATGCATATTCATTGAACAGGTTATAGCAAAGGGGCTAGAGAAGAGGAATAAAATTTTGTGCCCGACAAATAGGTACACATTTACTGTTTTGTTTGGGTGATGATTTTATGAGCCTGTTGGCTAGCCGCTTGGCTTTTCCTTTTTCTTTTAGAGATTAGAAGGACCGGGAAAGCTATTTGCAATTTCCCGATGCTCCCGGTGCAGGGGAGGTTATGGCGAAATTTTCCAAAATTTTAAGGTGTTAGAAAAATATTTGAAGTGAAAACGATATTGAAATCATTGAATGAACTATATTTATATGAATATATAAATATAAATAAAATTAAAACGAAACGAAGCCGTGCAGTTCGTATTTTGAAACCATGATTTCAAACAACTAGTACGGGAAATCCGACCATTGGATTCTCCCGAAACCTCAACCGTCGGGTTCGCCTTGGAATAATCTTTCCAACGGCACCAACCTTGTAAAAATCCAACGGTTGGATTGTCTGGAATGTTTAATTCAAATCTGAAGAAAAACAGCGCCAGAAGCGATTATATTTATATATATATAAATATAATTATATATTTAATCGAATAACGACGCTGCAGTTCGTATTTTGAAATCGAAACTTCAAACGATTGTACCGGGAGATCCGACCGTCGGAATTTCCCGAAACTGGAACCGTTGGATTCGTTTTGAAAAGATCTTTCTAATGATGTAAATTTTGTGAAGATCCAACGGTTAGATTTTCAGATATGTGTAAATCAAATCTGAAGAAAAACAGCGCCACGGCCGCCTTATGGCCCGAAGCGTCGTTTTGAATAAATAGGCTATTTTAAAATAAATAAAAATAGCGATAAATCATTATAAAATATCATAAACGATATTGAATGGAAATAAACTGAATTTGCTTGATTTATGTGGCTTTTGATGGTTGAATGTGTTTGGTGTGAAAATTACATTAAAGAACACAATTGGTGTTGTCGAATAATTTAACCATTGAAATAAATTGATTTGAAATTCTAAATATACGTGAATTATTTGAAAAGGCCGAGTTAATTCTCATTTCAAATAATTGACCGACGATCGAAATTCGAAGATGAAGACGACGGTCGAAGACCGGAGATCTTCACCTCGTTTGGATGGTAACCGAGGTCCTTATTGGGAGGCATCCCGAAATATGGATAATGAGTGGTGATCGTCCAGACGTACGTGGTGATCGATGGGTTTGCGAGGTATTTAGTGCCTCCGGTTTCGTTCAGACCCAGAACGGACTTGTAAATGGACTGTGTGTCTGACATTGGAGTTTATTCTGTGTTGATTGATTTCTGTTAATTATACATCTGTTTGGCGGCGGAGAATTTATTCTTTTGCTTAACGCCCTTCTCTGAGACGCACGAGCTCAGAGGTTGTATATCGATGGACATCAGTCGCATGGCATGAATTGCCTGTGTGGCATGCTAAGATGCAGTGATCAGGGCTTCTGTTGAAAAGCAAAGTCTTGTGGTGAGGATCAAAGCACCGCCTGTGTGGCGTAGCTTTGTGTATAACGTGAATTCGCGAGCCTCACACCCCGGTATGAACCTAAAACGGGAGAGGACATCAGGGAGGGCCTGCGTTTCTTTCTAGCTAGGGTGGTGTCAGTGACCTACCAACCCTGACATTTATATACTTTTCACCTATGTGGTTGTTGCTGTTGCGAGGCGCCTCGGTTTGATCGGACGTTCCGGGTCCGATGGAGTCATTCGTTGGCTCGTCTACACCCCAAAGGGTGGGGAAACGCAGGTTCAGGAATTTTAATCCACATCGGTGGACCAGCCCTGACGATCCAAGGGCCCACCTGAGTCTGGGTCCTGAGGGGCGGGCTAGAGCGTCTCGAATTCGGTAAGGACTATCTTTTGCCTTGGTTCATGACGGAAATCCAATTTCCAAATACGACATCGTGCGGTTTTGATTGTATACCTATATATGGCGACATAGTGGTATGGGGCATTAATGCCGTCTATGATTGATAGTTATGATTTGAAATTGTTTTCAAAACATATTAACACTAGCAATAATATCAAATGCCTTTGTTTTATTCGTATCAATCATATTTTGGCCATTATAAGGTAAAACTCTATCCTCCGGTTTGCGTTGCATTATGTGATGGGAACTGAGTCTTATAACGGCTTCATTTTTATAAAAAGCATAGCGATGTTTAAAAGAAAGATTTGTTTTAAAGCACCGGCAATCCAATGGAGTAAACCCGTTCCAAGAAAGTGGCGTGGTCCTGTGATTAGCCAATTATATATGTGTTGAGTGGATTTCTCATACCAGTCCCATGACTGACTCGTAGTTTGTTTCACTCTCAAACTCGGGTGCCCCTTTTTCCACACGGGCAGCCTTGTATTCAGGTTTAGCTGGTTCTTTCTGGATAGCTGGAGCTGAAGATGGATTCTATCATTTATTTCTTTTTATGCTGTTCAGCTCCTATTGTACATATTTTGTTTATTTCCGCTGTAGACATTTATGTATAGCTGAACTGTATTTGTACTAAGTAAGATCCTGTATACTGTGTAACTCTGATGATTACTTTTATCCAGTATATTTTATTGTCCATTATCTAGTGTATTTACTTAATTCTGTTCTGCTATTATCTGTTTCTGTGTTATATTCCAAAGATAACCCTTGTTTCCGTCTGTACGGGATTTCGGGTCAGCTCTTATTTGGTCATTTGGCACGATATGGCTAAGGCATATGATCGTATGTCTTGGTTCTTTGTAATTAGAGTTCTGAGGGATTTCAGTTTTCTTGAGTCTTTTATCTTATTTGGAGACTCACTTTCAATTATTGGTTTTCCATTCTCATTAACGGGTCTACCAACGGGTATTTCAAGTCGAGCAGGGGCCTTCGACAGGGTACCCTCTATCTTCGATTTTTTTCATCGTCACTGCGTCTTTTGTTCGTGGTCTGCACTCGCTTATGATTGCGGGTAAAATTTACAGATTTGTCACCTCTTCGGGTTGTCCGCTTATCTCCCCTTATCGTTTTCTGATGACATTATCATTTTCTCAAATGGTAATTGTCAATCATTTCGTCTTCCCATTGATTTAATCCATAAATACGAGTGGTGCTCGGCCCAACTCATATATTTTTCTAAGAACTGCTTCGTCCTTGCGAAAGACTTACCTCCGTAACTATCTTCTTGGATTGAAACCTACTCTGGTTTCAAGGCCTCAACTCTTCCCTTGCCTTACCTTAGGATTGTCCTTTATAGAAGCAGGAAATTTAAAGCTATTTTCGATCCCCTTACCAAAAAGGTATGGGGAAAGATTATTCATTGGAGCGCTACTCTCATTTCTCAAGCCGGTCGACTGGTTCTTATAAAGTTTATTCTTGATTCTATAAGTTCCCATGTCTTTGTTGCCATGACTCCTACTTCCTCCTTTTTCACTCTTACCATTGCTTAGTAGCGTCCTTCTTCTAGGGGAACAATGACAATGCTAATCATCACCATTGGATTTCTTGGGACATCGTTTGGCGTCCTAGAATAGAAGGTGGGTTAGGCTTTTGTATTCCCAAGGATGCTTGCTCTTCCTTCTCTTGTAAGATGTGGGCATGATTTAGAGCAAATAACTCCCTATGGGAATTTTTTCTCAATGTGAAGTACCACAGACTTCTATCCACTTATTATAATGGCATTTCGTCTTACACTAGGGAGGCATGGAAACGTATGCAATTCGTGAAGGCCTTCTCCAACTCCCATAGGGGTGGGGACATGTGGGATGGTGGCATTTTCTTGGTTCCAGCAACACGGAATTCGGCAAGAACTCCAGCCTCAAGGAACCTTCTTTTCTCCTTCATCTGGGATGCTCTTATGCCTCCCAAAATTTCCTTGTTTATGTAGAAAACTCTTCATAATGGGTTACCACTAAACGATAACCTCATGAGGATTGGCATTTCTCTCATGTCTAGGTGCAGGTGTTGCAGAGTAGGAGATTTGGAATCTAGTGCTCGTTTATTTCTTCGAGGCACTTATGCCAGAACTTCCTAGGACTACTACAGGAATCTGGTTCGTCTCCTTGGTCGAGACTCTTCCGTTATAGATTTGCTGAGATATTGGTGGTCCAACGTCTCAGGCAAATCTCTTCGCTCTATCCTTTTATTCTAGCCTCTTGTCTTATCTGCTAGAATCTTTGGTGCTCTTGGAGTAAGGCAATCTTTGATGAGACTCCTATGGATCCTCCTACCACTATCCAAAAGGTTAGGAATGATGTTTTTCTAGCATTTCGTGGCAGACCTTTCAAGGGAGATATTGCCTACTACTCGAGGGGCTTGGCTCGTTCTATTGATGTTTCGACCGGTATTCTTCCTCCTCGTGCCGGGATTGGTTGAATCAAGGGTTAGTCTATGTGTGGGCTCTTGTTATCTCTTTTTTTGTTTTACCCTTTCTCCTTTTATCACATACAGTGTGCTAATTGTGCAGGTGCTGAATTACAAGTATTGGTTTGCTTCACACTTACAGGTTCCTTTTTGCTAGGCTTGATGGGCCACTTCGCTTTCAGAGCTGAAGAATTGGGTCGAGTCGGATTGCTGCAACAACAGACTCTTATTAGCTGGTTCTTGCTGTGCTTGGACCTGGAGGTCTGTTTCAGTCGAGGCCATAATAGGTGGGCTATGCGGGTGGTTTTGGATTGTTTGACCCTCCTTGCACTGTTTGGAGTGGTTGGGATTTCATAGTGATGCTCTGTTTTATTTTGTTATTTTTGTATTTTGTATGTGCCACAGTATTTTTAGAACATTTCTACAGATCTTTTTTGTGAGACATTGGAGAATGGTTTGATTCTCTTTTTGTTATATATATATATATATGGTAAACAAATGGGCCTTTTCTATTGCAGTTGGGTTCGTCTCACTTATTTCCCTGTAGTTGTTTAGACATTGATTGGGCTTAATTGGTTAGTCAATTAAATTGATATGCTCATATGCTTGCAGTGTGGCCAGAAAATGCTACGACCATGCGAGAGCCATGATTGAAATCACCCCCGATGGAACACTTTCTTATCAGATCAAAGTTAGTATTGATGATTATGATAGTTATGTTGACGTTATATACAACTGGGACTCCAACATATGCCTTACTTGCTACTCTTTTGGTCACTTCTTTGATGCTTCTAAAATTGATATTAGTGTTTCCATTCTAATGGAGCTTCCTCTTTCACTTCTGCATCCGAGGATGTTGGTTCCAAAGACTCATCTGATAATTTAGATCCTACAGCATGTGATGTTTCCATCGTTTTGACATTTCCTCTGATGCTGGTGTTCACCCTTCTGCAATGCATACGGTTTTCTGAGATTCTTACCCCTCTATTTATCCGGCTGCCGAGCTCATAGTACCTTATGAGATTCATGCTCCATTATTGAGCCTCATACTACTTTGATGCTTCCTCCTGCCATTGTTTGGAACCGCCCTAAATAGACATGGCAACACGTGTATTCTAGCAAGAGGTTGTGACGATCCGTATTTACGTATCGACCGATTGTAAAATAGTTATATTTTATTCCCTAGTGATCGGATTATTCTCGATCACTAGTATGTCGTTCATGGGATGTGATACATGTACATGATTTTTACTGAATTCAAGTATGACCATTTTCCCTTTGATTTTACTGTTTGGGCCATAACTATTGATAGGGATCGCATCAGGTGTTGATATTGATTCCATTGGATCAAAATGATTGTTTACAATTCCATAGAGTGGTCATGTGAAGGATTTGGTACAGCGATTTGGGAGTAATCACTATTTTAAGTTCTAGCTCATGATTAAGCAGAATGGTCAGAAGCTAATGGGCTGGTTGGCCAAACCCATTGGACCTAGGCCAGGGCTTATAAATAGAGGGGAACTGGGGAAAGAACTAGGGTTACTTTTTTCATTGTAAGTTTTAGGTTAGGCATCTATGATTCTCCAAGTTCGGCCTGAAACCCTAGTTTTCCATTCTTTTCATACAAATTCATCGTAGATTGCATCTAGAAGATAGATCATCATCAAAATGATTAGATCACATCAAATTCAAGGGTCTCAGTGCTGGTCAGATCTGATCTCTTTGAATCATCATCAAATCAAGAAATTGGTGAGTGACAGATATCTCTCACACAGAAGCTACAGATTGTATGTGTAAACAAGGATCATATTCGTATCTTTCATGTTAAAATCGCCTTATATCTAATCATATATGTTTAGCTCAAACCTAGAAACCCTAGGAAACCTAATTTGATCGCATTAATCGGATAATTGTTTGATTAATCGTGTTTATTCATATGTTTAGATACACATCATGTTAGATCTCATAATTATGATATGTTTATGCTATGCTTCTGGATTATTAATGTTTGTATGATCATCATAGTTTGGATGCATTTCTTGAGTTGTATGTTAAATTGTTTGCCGTATAATCATAGGATTAAAGAATAGAGCAAATCGGTCAGATGATCGGATTGCGATGAAAATTGACGAAGGTGCTCTGCAAGACGAACGAAGGGGACTCAAAAAATTTAGTTCCCATTTGCACTAAGTGCATGGCTCGGCACCGAACCATGAGGAGGGGTCGTGTGGCTTTGATATTATGTTAATGGCATCGGGATAGTGAGTAAAAGTTACTAGTGAATTTCCATGTCAATCGGATGTGTTTTAGATGGGTCGAAGGTTGATTTCTCGAGATGTGAATGGACTGTTAGAAGCTTCAAAAACGAGCGTTGAAATGATTGGAGATCGGACCGGAGGAACATAATCGAGGCATTAGTGAACATGTGCAAACCACTTAGGCAATTTTGGCTAAGTGGATGGGTCGACACCGACCTATGAGGGTCGGCACCGAGCCATGAGGGTGGACCTGGAGAGGTGAGATGTTGGGGGCATGGTTGTCTTGGCTTCCTGAAGTTGCTGGTGAAGTTTGGATTGAGACGGATCTCAAAAGATTGATGCATAACTCAAAGATGAATGGTGCTTCGATTGTGAACTTAGGTCGGAGCGGTCAAAGATAAGTTGATATGATACTGCTCATGGGATGGTATACGATATAGTGTGACGATGGGTTGACTCAGGTAGGAGTTAACCAGGGATGATAATGGAATTAGTTCAAGAGGCAGCTTGACTAAAGAAGTGACGTCATCAAGGAGAAAGGCTTGACAAATTTGATGTGGCAAGGAATCGTTGATTATCGAAGTGTTCTAGCGGACTCAAAGCAGAGGTATCGTAGGGACACCCATAAGGATCAGGTAGGATCGAGTACCTTGGATCGCTCAGGTAGGAGTGATCTGGTTGTCTTAGACGTTTGGGGAAAACAAACAGGTCACGATGACGTATGACAGTTTTTCTGGAATAGGGGTTTTCCATTAGCCTTTTTGATCAGTGAAATGCAAGTTTGATAACTGATGGATTCGCAGCTATAGTTGGTGATGCCTAGGACATTGGATGTTATGGATGCTATGGTTGATTTCGTGTTTTTTCTTCTCTATTTTCTCTGGGTAGGCATCACCATAGGATGTTGAAGAGAAGCGAGATTATGGGTAGTCCTTCCCTATTTCTGATGTGACATACGATGGATTGTTTTCAAGTATTGACTTGATGGTTATTAGGAAGATCAGAGGGTCGATCCGCCTATACTCATATTATCATTTGTAAATGTTGTTAGCTATTTTATCGCTCACTAAGACTTTTTTCTGACTCAAGGTTTTATTTTCCCTCTTATTTCCTTGGGTTGTTCACTAATTTGATGGTGGGCTGAACGAGTAGCAAGTAACAGGTTTGGTGCCGGTGTTGTTGTAAGGAGATGAGCAAGAGGCTAGTGTATTATTAATACCTACTATTTAGTTATTTCTTTTTTGTTTCCGCTATATGTTGATGTTATTGAGACTCAGAGGGATGTAATAAGGCATATTATATTCACAAATTCTTATATCGAGAAGTATTATACCCAAGATTTTATGGCTTTATGGAAATTTAATTCTCTGATCAGTCGTGGTTCATTACTATATCCTATTGTATATTTTATTATTATATATTATCCATGCTCTGTGATTCATACGACAGGTTATGTTTCGAATTATTCTACCCTGATGATCGTCTGTATCGGCTTAGCACGTCACACAACACACTTCTCCTTAGTTTTGTGCAGGAGGTACACGGTGGTCGTCACATTTGGTATCAAATCTTTGATTAATCGATTTTACCCAAAGTTCGCGCACGTATAAACATATGAGAGATGTATTTGTAATTTTATTTGGACGATTACTATATTAGATGCATACGTATATAGTATAGCATAATAGGTTAGTAAGCACTGGAACACCAATGTGGCTTTCTCTAATGTGAATTGACTCTCGTTTCAGACTAAGGATGAGTCGACGAACTTCAGGACACGCTACTAGGAATAAGCCAATGTCTTGAGGGGTAGGAGATAATAGCCAGTTGGGAGTTGCACCTGCTATGCCCGATTATTCTACTATGTTCAATGCCATGACAGTGATCATTAGGAGGATACCCACTCCATGAGCGACAGTGGAGCAAGATGTTCCTATGCAAGCACTTACGGCTTTTGATTTTGCGAAGCTCTGCAAGGACTACGCTTCTCTAGGTGGAAAGACATTTATTGGGACAGAACCGGCTGTTGAAGTTCAGAATTGGTTGGATACTTGTGTTTGAATTTTCGAAGACTTAGTAATTGATGATGCAACTAAGAGGAAGTGCATTGAGGCAGCTGCAAGGGAGATGAATGGATTGGTGGAATCTATTAATTTGGAAACTTCGGAGGACCAGATCACTTGGGATCATTTATAACTTAGTTTGAAGAGAAGTTCATTTCTACGGTCCAGAAATCGATGTTTAGGAAATTTGTTGAGCTTAAGCAAGGAGGTCGACCAATGTCTGAGTATATGGCTGAGTTTGAGGCTTTATCTAAGTATGCTCGTTCGTATATCGAGATTCCTAACCAGAAGAACACGAAATTTATTTTGGGATTAGATGAGAATATTGGAAAACAGTTGATCGACCATATCAATGACTCTTTTGAGAAGTTGGTTGAAAAGGCTTTGAGGTAGGAGAGTTTGTTTCCTTAGAGGGCAGAGGCTGTTATCAGGGGTAAGGAGGAATCAAAACCACAATAAGGTCGTGATAATAAGAAAAAGTGGAACGGTAAACAAAAACAACAGCAGTGGAAAATGGCAAGAAGAAGCCAGAAGGCGAGGTTACTTATTATAACTATCAACAGAAGGGTCTTTATTCCAATGAGTGTAAGAACCTTAAGATCGAGGTAAAGTGTTATAACCATGATAGACCTAGGCATGTGAGGAAGAACTTTCCAGAGCCACCAAAAGGTAAGCAGACTATAAGGGCATATGCTTTGGTGGCTGTTTCATCTTCTTCGAAGTGTCCTACCGCGGAGGAGAAGGGAAAGAATATTATTGTGCAAGGTACTTTCTGTTAGATACGTTTCATTTTGAGTTTTATTTGATATCGGAGTATCACATTCTTTTATCTGCAATGAGCATGTTTGCAAGTTCGGTTTATAACCTGAAATCGTTGATAGACCATTAGTTGTGACTAATCCAATACGGGGTTCGTCAAGTCTTTGTATGCTTTGTCACGGTGTATTTTTATCGAGTCATGGTTGCTCTTTTGTATGTGATTGATTTTTTTTGAATTTCACTGGGTTTGGGATTATACCAGTTATGGATTGGCTCAAGAAGTATGTGGCTATTGTTGATTGCGAAAGGCTCGAGGTCGTACTTGAGAATGTGGGATAGCGAACGATTGTGATATGTTTATGCTAGAGGATGGAGTTCTGGTTAGCTTTTTATATTCTCGTGTGCTTCCACGGGATGGTTTGTCATTTGTGCCAATCTTGCGAGAGTTTTCTAATGTGTTTGATGAAGTCGTAGGGTTGTACCACAGCGATGGATTGAATTTCAGATTGATTTAGTGGATGGGGCCAGACCTATTGGTATGCCTCTAAGGCAGAAGGCGCCTAAGGAACAACAAGAGTTAGAGGTGCAAGTGAACGATCTTCTTAGTATAGGATTCATTCGGAGAAGCGTGTCTGAATGGGGTGCACCAATTGTATTTGCAACAAAGACTAATGGATCACTGCGGTTATGTGTGGATTTCGTGAGTTGAATAAGGTGACTAAGAAATACAAGTACCCATTGCCGAGAATAGATGAATGTTTGATCAGCTTCACGAAGCTTAGGTGTTTTCCTAAATTGATTTGGTCATTAATCATGATATGGCCAAGGCATATGATCGTATGTCTTGGCTCTTTGTAATTAGAGTTATGAGGGATTTCAGTTTTCCTGAGTCTCTTATTGATCTTATTTGGTGACTCATTTCCAGTTGTTAGTTTTCCGTTCTCATTAACAGGTCTACCAATGGGTATTTCAAGTCGAGCAGGGTTCTTCGACAGGGGGACCCTCTATCTTCGATTTTTTTCGTCATCGCTGAGGCTTTTCTTCGTGGTCTGCATTCGCTTACAATTACGGGTAAAATTTACAGATTTTTCACCTCTTCGGGTTGTCCACTTATCTCCCCTTATTGTTTGCTGATTATCATTTTCTTAAATGGTAATTGTCGATCATTTTGTCTTCTCATTTCTTTAATCCATAAATATGAGTGGTGCTCGGGCCAACTCATAAATTCTGCTAAGAGCTGCTTCGTCCTTGCAAAAGATTTACCTCCGTAACTTTCTTCTTGGATAGAAACCTACTCTGGTTTCAAGGCCTCGACCCTTCCCTTGCCTTACCTTGGGATTGTCCTTGATAGAGACAAGAAACTTAAAGCTATTTTCGACCCCCTTACCGATAAGGTATGGGGGAAGATTATTCGTTGGAGCGATACTCTCATTTCTCAGGCCGGTCGACTGGTTCTTATAAAATTTATTCTTGATTCTATAAGATACCATGTCTTTGTTTCTATGACTCCTACTTCCTCCTTTTTCCGCTCTTACAGTTCAATAGTAGCATCCTTCTTCCAGGGGAACAATGACAATGCTAATCGTTACCATTGGATTTCTTGGGGCATCGTTTAGCGTCCCAGAATAGAAGACGGTTTAGGCTTTCGTAATCCAAAGGACGCCTGCTCTGCCTTCGATTGTAAGCTATAGGGACAACTTAAAGAAAATAAATCCCTATGGGAATCGTTTCTCAATGCGAAGTACCACATACTTATGTCCACCAGTTACAATGGCATCTCATCTTACGCTAGTGAGGCATGGAAACGTATGCAATCCGTGAAGGCCTTCTCCAACTCCCATAGGGGTGGGGACATGTGGAATGGTGGCCCATTCTCGGTTCGAGCGATGTGGAATTCAGCTAGAACTCCAGCCCCAATGAACCTTCTTTTCTCCTTCATTTGGGATGCTCTTCTGCCTCCCAAAGTTTCCTTGTTTATGCGGAAAAATCTTTATAATGGGTTGCCACTAAACGACAACCTCATGAGGATTGGCATTCCTCTTATGTCTAGGTGTAATTTTTGCAGAGTAGGAGATTTGGAATCCAGTGCTCATTTATTCCTTCGAGGCACTTGTGCCAGAGCTTCCTAGAACTACTACAGGAATCTCATTGGTCTCCTTGGTAAAGACTCTTCCCTTATAGATTTGCTGAGATATTGGTGGTCCAACATCTCAGGCAAATCTCTTTGCTCTATCTTTTTTTGTCTAGCCTCTTGTCTTATCTACTAGCATCTCTCGGAATAAGGAAATCGTTGATGAGACTCCTATGTATCCTTCTACCACTGTTCGAAAGGTCAGGAACGATGTTTTTCTAGCATTTCGTGTCAAACCTTTCAGGGGAGATATTGGCTACCGCTCGAGGGGCTTGGCTTGTTCTTTTGATGTTTCGATTGGTTTTTTTCCTCTCCGTGCCGAGATTGGTTGAATCAGGGGTTGGTCTATGTGTGGGCTCTTGTTTTCTTTTTTTTGTTTTACCCTTCCTCCTTTTATCTCATACAGTGTGCTAATTGTGCCGGTGCTTGATTACAAGTATTGTTTTTCTTCTCACTTACAGTTCCTTTTCGTTAGGCTTAATGGAGCTACTTCACTTTCAGAGCTGAAGAATTGGGCTCGAGTCGGATTGCTGTTGCAGCAGCCTCTTATTAGCTAGTTCTCTGTGCCTGGACCTAGAGGCCTATTTTAGTCGAGGCCATAAGGGGTGGGCTATGCGAGTGGTTTTGGATTGTTTGACCCTCCTTGCACTGTTTGGAGTGGTTGGGATTTCATAGTGATACTCTGTTTTATTTTGTTATTTTTGTATTTTGTATGTGCCGCAGTATTTATAGAACATTTCTACAAATCTTTTTTGTGAGTCGTTGGAGAATGATTTGGTTCTCCTTTTTGTTTAATATATATATATATATATATATTGTGGTAAACAAAATGGGTCTTGTCTATTGCAGATGGGTTCATCTCACTTATTTCCCTAAAATTGTTTAGACTTTGACTGGGTTTAAATTGTTAGCCAATTAAATTGATATGCTCAGATGCTTTGATGTTAGCATTGTGTCTAGAAAATGTTATGTCCATGCGAGAGCCATGATTGAAATCACCCCCGACGGGTCGCTTTATTATCATATCAAAGTAAGTACCGATGATTATGATAGTTATATTGACGTTATATATAATTGGAACTCCAACATATGACTTACTTGGTACTCTTTTGGTCACTTCTCTGATGCTTGTAAACTATCTATTAGTGTTTCCATTCTGGAGGAGCTTCCTCTTTCACTTCTGCCTCCGAGGATGTTGGTTCCAAAGACTCATATGATAATTTAGATCCTGTAACATGTGATGTTCCCCTGTAACATGTGATGTTCCCATCGTTTTGACATTTCCTCTGATGTGTTGACCCTTCTGCAATGCATACGGTTTTTCTAAGATTCTTACCCCCTTTGTTGATCCAGCTGCCGAGCTTATAGTATCTTATGAGATTCATGCTCTATTATTGAGCCTCCTACTACTTTGATGCTTCCTTCTGCCATTGTCTAGAACAACCCTAAACAGACTTGGCAACACGTGTATTCTAGCAAGAGGTTGTAACGACCTGTATTTTACGTATCGACCAATTGTAAAATAGTTATATTTTATTCCTTAGTGGTCGGATTATTCTCGGATTTTAGTATGTCGCTTACGAGATGTGATACATGTACATGATTTTTACCGAATTCAAGTATGACCATTTCCCCCTTGATTTTAGTTTTCGGGCCATAACTATTAATAGGGATCGAATCAGGTGCTGATATCAATTCTATTGGATCAGAATGTTTGTTTATAATTCCATAGAGTGGTCACATGAAGGATTTGGTTCAGTAAGCAGATTGGTCAACATCTAATAGGCTGGTTGGCCGAGCCAATTAGACCTAGGCCAGTGGATATAAATAGAGGGGAATTGGGGAGTAATTAGGGTTACTTTTTTCATTCTAAGTTTTAGGTTAGGCATCTATGATTCTCCAGGTTCAGCCTAAAACCCTAATTTTCCATTCTTTTCATACAAATTCATCGAAGATTGCATCTAGAAGATAGATCATCATCAAGAAGATTAGATCACATCAAATTTCATCAAATTCAAGGGGTCTTAGCGCTGACCAGATCTGATCTCTTTGAATCTTCATCAAATCAATAAATTGGTGAGTGATGGATATCTCCTACATGGAAGCCACAGATTGTATGCGTAAATTAGGATCATATTCGTATCTTTCATATTAAAATCGCCTTAGATCTGATCATATATGTTTTTCTCAAACCTAGAATCCTTAGGAGACCTAATTTGATCATATTAACCAGATAATTGTTAGATATATCATGTTTATTCATATGTTTATATCCAAATCACGTTAGATCTCATAATTACGATATTTTTACGCAATGCTTATGGATTATTCATGTTCGTATGATAGTCACAGTTTGGATGCATTGCTTGAGTTATATGGTAGATTGTTTGCCGTAGAATCGTTGGATTGAAGAATAGAGCAAATCGGTTAGATGATCGAATTACAACGAAATTTGGCGAATGTGCTCTGCAAGACAAAGGATGGGGACACAAAAATTTTAGTGCCCACATGCACTAAGTGCACAGGTCTGCACCAACCCATGAGGAGGGGTCGTGTGGCTTTGAAATTATGTTTATGGCATCGGGATAGTGAGTCAAAATTACTGGTGAATTTCTAAGTCAATCGGATGTGTTTTGGATGGGTCGAAGGTTGATTTCTCGAGATGTGAATAGATCGTCAGAAGCTTCAAAAATGAGCATTGAAATGATTGAAGACCGGATCGGAGGAACATGCTCGAGGCACTAATGAACATGTGCCAACCAGTTAGGCAATTTTGGCTAAGTGGATAGGTCGACACCGACCTATGAGGGTCAGCACCGACCTATGAGGGTAGACCAGGGAGAGGTGAGATGTTGGGGGCTTGGTTGTCTTAGCTTCCTGAAGTTGCTGGAAAATTGGATTGAGACAGGTTTAAAAAGATTGATTCATAATTCAAAGAAGAATGATTCTTCGATCGTGAACTCAAGCAGGAGCGGTCAAAGATAAGTTGATGCGATATTGGTCGTGGGATGGTATACGATACAGTGTGATGATGGGTTGACTCATGTAGGAGTTAACCAGGGATGATAATGGAATTAGTTCAAGAGGCAGCTTGACTAAAGAAGTGAAGTCACCAAGGAGAAAGGCTTGACAAATTTGATGTGGCAAGGAATCGTTGGTTATCTAAGTATTCTAGCGGACTCAAAGCAGAGTTAATGTAAGGACACCCATAAGGATGAGTTAGGATCGAGTACCTTGGATCGCTCAGGTATGAGTGATCTAGTTGTCTCAGGCATTTGGGGCAAACAAATGGGTCATGATGACGCATGACAATTCTTGTAGAACAAGGGTTTTCCGTTAGCACTTTTGATCAGTGAAATGCAAGTTCGATAACTGATGGATTCACAACTGTAGTCAGTAATGGCTAGGACATTGGATGTTTGTGTTTTCTTCTCTATTTTCTCTGGGTAGGCATCACCGTAGGATGTTGAAGAGAAGTGGGATTGTGGGTGGTCCTTTCCTATTTCTGATGTGACATATGATGGATTGTTTTCACGTGTTGACTTGATGGTTATTAGGAAGGTCGGATGGTCGATCCGCCTATACTCATATTATCATTGTAATAGTTGTTATCTATTTTATCGCTCAATAAACTGTTATCTGACTCAAGGTTTTATTTACCCTCTTATTTCCTTAGGTTATTCACCAATTTGATGGTGGCCAGACTGAGAAGCAAGTAACAGGTTTGGTGCCGGTGTTGCTGTAAGGAGACGAGCAGGACCCTGGCGTATTATTACTACCTCCTATTTAGTAATTTATTTTATGTTTCTGCAATATGTTAATGTTATTGAGACTCTAAGGGATGTAATGAGGAATATTGTATTCATATATTCTTGTATCGAGAAGTATTGTACCCAAGAATTTATGGATTTGTGGAAATTTGATTCTCTGATTAGTTGTGCTTCATTACTATATCCTATTGTATATTTTATTATTATATATTATCCATGCACTGTGAGTTATACGACAGGTTCTGTTTCGAATTATTCTACCCTGATGATCGACTATATCGGCTTAGCACATCACACAACACACTTCTCCTTTGTTTCGTGCAGGAGGTACGAGGTGGTCGTCACATTTGGTATCAGAGCTTTGATTAATCGATTTTACCCAAAGTTCGCGCACATATATAAACATATGAGAGATGTATTTGTAATTTTATTTGGATGATTACCATATTAGATGTGTATATAGTATAGCGTAGTAGGTTAGTATGCACTTCAACACCAATGTGGCTTTCTCTAATGTGAACTGACTCTCGTTTCAGAGTAAGTAGGAGTCGACGAACTTCGGGACACGCTACTAGTAATAAGCCTATGACTTGAGGGGTAGTTGATAATAGTCAGTCGGGAGCTGCAGCTGCTATGCCCGATTATACTACTATGTTCGATGTTATGATGGAAACGATCATTAAGAGGATGCACACTCCAGGAGCGACAGTAGAGCAAGTTTTCTTGTGTAGGCGCTTATGATTTCTGATTTTGCGAAGATCTGCAAGGGCTATGCTTCTCTAGGTGGTAAGTCGTTTATTGGGACAAAATCGGCTGTTGAAGTTCAGAATTCGTTGGATACTTGTGTTCAAATTTTCAAAAACTTAGTAATTGATGATGCAACTAAGAGGAAGCTTGCATCGAGGTAGCTACAAGGGCGATGAATGGATTGGTGGAATCTATTAATTTGGAGACCTCGGAGGACCAGATCACTTGGGATCAGTTATAACTAAGTTTGAAGAGAAGTTCATTTCTATGGTCCAGAAATCGATATTAGGAAATTTGTTGAGCTTAAGCAAGGAAGTCGACCAGTGTCTGAGTATGTGGCTAAGTTTGAGGCTTTATCTAATTATGCTCGTTCGTATATCGAGACTCCTTACCAAAAGAACACGAAATTTATTTTGGGATTAGATGAGAATATTGAAAAATAGTTGATCGACCATATCGATGACTCTTTTGAGAAGTGGGTTGAAAAGGCTTTGAGGAAGGAGAGTTTGTTACCTCAGAAGGCAGATGCTGCTGTCAGGGGTAAATAGGAATCAAAACCACAGGAAGGTGGTGATAATAAGAAAAAGTGGAACAGTAAACGAAAACAACAGTAGTGGGAAATGGCCAGAAGAAGCCAGAAGGCGAGGTTACTTATTATAACTATCAACAGAAGGGTCGTTATTCCAATGAGTGTAAGAACCCTAAAGTGGAGGTAAAGTGTTATAACCATGATAGACTTGGGCATGTGAGGAAGAACTTTTCAGAACCACCAAAAGGTAAGAAGATTGTGAGGCATATGCTTTGGTG
Source organism: Allium sativum (assembly GCA_030737875.1). NCBI lineage: Eukaryota > Viridiplantae > Streptophyta > Magnoliopsida > Asparagales > Amaryllidaceae > Allium > Allium sativum. The sequence goes on from CM060910.1 coordinate 398,098,818, forward strand.
GCTGTTTCATCTTCTTCGAAGGGTCCGACCGCGGAGGAGAAGGGAAAGAATATTATTGTGCAAGGTACAATTTCTATTAGATACATTTCATTTTGAGTTTTATTTGATACTATAGTATCACATTCTTTTATCTGTAATGAGCATGTTTGCAAGTTAGGTTTAGAACCTGAAATCGTTGATAGACCTTTAGTTGTGATAAATCCAATACGGGTTGTATGCTTTGTTGTGGTCTAGTTTTATCGAGTCATTGTTGCTCTTTTGTATGTGATTGTTTTGTTTTGAATTTCGTTGGGTTTGGGATTATACCAGCAATGGACTGGCTCAAGAAGTATGCGGCTATTGTTGGTTGTTGTTAATCCCTACAAAATCCATATGCACATGAGTAAAGGATACGGAACGAGCACCATCAGGGTCGGTCGTGCGCAATGACACCCGAGGCACTTAAACGGCTCACGATGGATAGGAAGCAACTACACGGGGCAAAACCAAGAAAAATCAAATCGACCAGTATGACCGAAGAAGATGGCACAATATGCTATAAGAATTGCGACTCAATAAAGATTAGGATCGTACAATATGTAAAGCCGCTTACAACAACGGAGCACGCTTGATCTGATATCGAAGTTCGGTCGCACGCATAAAGACAAGAGTCAAGGTCGCACGTATATTTAACAGCTGCTTATGAATCACAACTCCTATCGCTCGACACTCGAATCAGAAACCTATTGGTAGGTCATATACCAACTCCTAGAAAGAGCACATTCACATTTCAAAGTTGCAAGTCTCAGTTGGTCACCTCTAGACTAATGAAGATCGTAGCCTCGCTCGCTCAAATCAGACACAATCACATTAAGGAACTATGATCAGTCGTTCCTTCATTTCGCCATGAAGTAAGTCAAATATCTTCTCGTCAAATGCCAGAAATAGCCGCAAGCAAAGGACATCAACCAAAGTCAACCACGCAACTACTCAAGATGCTCGCTTTATTGAGTCGCTAGCGCATGATAACTGAATACGGCTGCAGACAGCTGGCTACAGCTAGCCGACGGCATGAATGTAATTAATAGAATGAGCAATCCGTAGCCTGCATAAACGGATTTCAGGTCATTTCCCGAAGGGAGCTCACCTATAAATACACCATGGCTACTAACATAAAGGGGATCCAATCTTGGAAACCACGAAGTGCTGCTAAATTCTATCCTCAACTACTAATTCAGCCATGGCGTCAAGTACAATCTTGTGATCAAGGAAATGAAGGCATCCTCCTTCTCAATCATTCACCCATCCTTCTTCTTCTCAAATTCTACCATTCTATTGTATAATTCCAAGATTGAAATATATAAATGAGGGTATATTGAGTGAATATAGAGGTGTATGAAAAGAGAGAGTTGATGTATTTTGTAGTCCTCATTATAAGATTGGAAATCATCTCCACAGTGGACGTAGGCCTAATTAACGGCTGAACCACTCTAAATCTCGTCTGTACTTTACTTTTCTCGCATTTTTCTTTTTTGGTTTCTGATTAAACACGGTTCCATTTATTTCTTACCGTATTGGTGAAGTACAGTTTTAGTACCTTGGGTGTTTAGACCAATTTTGGTGTAAACATTTTGGTGCCCACCGTGGGGCTTGAACCCACGACCACCAGGTTAAGAGCCTTGACAACAGTGTTAACACCATCATGTCGTCTGCCACCAAATCCAGGGTAGAGGAGTGGCCTGAAGTTGAAGAAACTATAACCAAGAAAGTATTGGAAGAAACGTTGAAAGGATTAACGAGTCAAATAACTATTGCAAACAATGCAATGATGAAGAAGCTCGAGTCGATACTCGCTATTCAAGATGCCACCGCAAAGGCCATATTAATTGCCACCTGTTCCTCGCTAGCCCAAACAAATCGTGAGCCAAAAGCAGAATTCTCTGCTTCAAGCTCAAAACAGCAGGATTCCATTTAGAGGCTCGCGCATCGTGCTAATCTGAATTATAAAGGGAACAAAGCATCTATGTGCGGTCGTTTTGACGAGTCCATCACAAAACAAAAAGACAGTCCCACTACTATAAGGACATCCCCTCCAAAAGAATGCCCGAATTCCTTGACCCCAATTCACGAGGGCACATCTAGGTCAAAATTTGATAATGAAGAAGGCGGTCAATCTATGGATCCGAGCAAGGAACGGAAATACATCTTAGGAATGACGTGAGCAATTGTGAAGGAAAGTTTAAAGAAGAAGGATGATCGAAGAGAATAGGAGGCCTTCCCAACTAAAATACCGCTCATTGAAAGGGTTAAGAAGATTGTGTACCTACAAAGATTCGAACCTCCATCATTACAGTCCTACGATGGGACAAGCGACCCTAATATATTTTTGTGTAAATACGACCAATATATGGATGGGGCATGCGCTACTGATGAAATCAGTGCTTATATTTCCCAACTTATCTAGAAGGGGTGGCTTATCTAAGTTTCACAAAGCTGCCGCCGTAGTCCGTGGACAATTTCGCAACCCTGGGTAAACTATTCAATAAGCCATTCGAATCCCAGGCACTCAAAACTCGGGATGTTACAGAGCTGAGTGGACTACACCAAAGACCAGGAGAGCCCATCAAAGCTTTTCTCACTCGCTTTGATATGGCAGTGACTAAAGTCAAGAATTTCGAACCCGTCCTAATCCTAATGGCTCTTAAGGGGGGCATATGTAAAGAAACCAAGTTGGGGCGGTGGAACAAGAAAAAGAAACCAAGTACACTCGAACAATTTCTTAACAAAGCTGAAAAATATGCAAGCATTGAAGGAAAAAAATGCACAGATAGAGAAGAATGGAAATGTGCAAAGCAGCCTTGATAATCAAAAAAGGAGCAATGAAGGAGAAGACAGTCGAGCAAAAAAGAAGCTACGCTTTTTCAAGTACTCCGAGTTCACTCCCCTTAACGATATCGTTGGAAATATCTTCATGGCAACTAAAAACACCGAAAGGTATCCGATCTTGAAACAAAGATTGGTCAAAGAAGTCGATATGAAGTCAGGAAGATTCTGTCAATTCCATAAACAGCCAGGGCAGGATATCGAAGAATGTAGGCACTTGAAGTCAGTGATCGAGGGGTTAATCAGGAAAAAACCATTTGCAACAGTATGTACAAGATCATAAAGGTTATCCCGACCCTCCGCAAACAAGGGGCAATACGCCTTTAGAAGAAAAAGGCTTAAACCAACCCGAAGAGGACGCTCATCAAGAGGACAAGTCACTAATGTTTCAATAATGGAGCATTAAACTAGAGCTCTCATTACTTTGCTTCACTTCCCTGGTTTTATCTTGTTATTAAGATTGTTTTACCTTGATTTATTATTCACAATGTTCGTATTAAGTAATGGTTTACTAGCAAAACTTTGTGCATCAAAAATTAATTATGTGTCTACCTGAGTAACATACTTATTGGTCCATGCTTAAAGAAAAACGATCTCTTGGAATGTAGGCATGGTAAAAGGCAATCCGCCATACACAGCTGGACTGCGACGAAAATCCCAGGGAACACATTAAACAAAGCAGCTTGGGAATCGCGAACATCAAGCAAGATCAAACGGGATGAATAGACACATCACCTCAAAAAGGACAAGCTATTCTAAGATAAACAACAAGTCGAAAGGTCGCACCTCTCATTATGGAATATGTTGAATGCTTAGCAAACACCTATGCAAAGGACTGGCACCAGGTTTCGTTGAAAGTACAGGAATATTACCAAATATGTCCCTCAGATAAAATTGCTAATCCTAAAGAGGCGCCTTCTCATATGTAGAACATGAATTCCTTAAAATCGGAGTTAAATTCGGTAGCAAGGATTGATGTCCACCTCCTAAGAGTCAATGCAGGAGTGAAAGCAACTCAAAAAAGTCCCACAGTTAAAGTCTCACGGATAAAATCGCTGAGCCCTCCAAAGAAACACCTTTCTTAGGTGCTGGACACGGGTTCCCCAACTTGAAAAAAAACTCAATGAGGTGAACCATTGTCTGTTTCCTAGGACAAGGCACAAAGTCGGAAAAACCGGCATGTCCCGAAATGGAAAATTTGCCAATCACGAGGGGCACCTTGTTAGGTGAAGGACACGAATTTTATCCCTTTCGAGTCAAAGCTCGATGAGATGAATTAGTGTCCGCTCCTCGGGATGAAGCATAAAATGAGGAAGGATTAAACTTGATGGAAGGACCAACGCAAAACAGAAATCCTAGCCGAAAGGGGATGTCAGAAATCCTAACCGAAAGGGGGTGTCAGAAATCCTGGCCGAAAGGAGGTATCCATTCTAGAACCTTTTTGAATAAATAAAACAATCAAACAGGGCCTAGAATGGATCGAAAACCTATAACCCAAGACCTCCCCAGCGGGCACGTATTAAAAACCAGTCTCCGAAGGGCTTGGATTACCAAGTCAGTCAGGCATGGGGTTGAATACTACTTAATAAAGGATACCAAACGTGCTTATAACAATTCAAATGCGTAATAACCTTCGATAAGCGAGAAACTTCAAAAGATAACTAAATCCAAATAATATTATTAATAATAATAAAAATCGGGCGCAACCGAACGATTAATAAAGCGCTCGGCCGGATGTGTATATCAGAAAATAAAGGTGCAGCGTGCGATGCACCCGCGCGAAAATAAATAAGTTGCATAGTAAGAACTGCAGTGCTTTGAGGACCGAAACAAACCATAAAAGTCACAAACCTAAGCGTACGAGAATAAGCGAAGCTGGCTCCCATATACACAAGCCAGACTAAAAGTACCATTCTAAATCAAAACCAAAATAACAAAATAGGTAAAGCATTAGCAAGCCACAGTGTTCAAATGAGGTAAGAGATGATCCTCTCCCTAGACTCATGGGCATCGACAAGTTTGATCCTGTTATTTTCCAAGGCATGAAGTCGTTCAAAATTCTCTTTATTTGACCGCTGAAGATCTTCGACAAGAGAATGCCAGGCACCCATTTTCTCCACGATGTAATCTCTGACAGTTGAGATAGGCCTTCAACCAGATGCGGACGTGATTCCAACTGATCGAGCTCAGCTAATATGAAATCCTTCATGGCATCCATCTTACCTGTAATAATCCATTTGTCAGATGGGTCTATATACACCGGAACGCGAGCTAGCTGGACACTGAGCCACAAAGTCCTCAGCAAGCTCAGGATAGCAAGGGTTGGGAACATAAAGAGGCTCCAGGACAGTTGCAGGATCCAAAGTGATGGACGAAGAAGCCATACGACTAAGAGCAGTCTGAATATCTGGGTCAGGAAGTTCATTCAACAAACAGTGACTTTGAGTGTCAGTCGCACCTAAGATCTCCTTGCCTTGGGGCATCTTTTTGCTACCAGCCCTCCTTGTCGACTTTTTCCTAAGCTTCCTAGATATGAAGAATTCCATCCTCGGGCGACTTATTTCAAAAGAGATCGGTGTGAACTCAAACAACCAACATTAAAAGGGAAACAGCCTAGCCAGACTCAGGCATAAACACAAACATTTCAACTGGAGAACCCTGGAGCATTTCATCAAACAATTCATAAACAAATACCAAGCATCGAGATTTCAAAGAAAACCACCAGATGATTCATGTTCTTCAAAGATGATTACAGAGACAGTATCTATGCTACACAAAATCTTGGCTAATGCCCAAATCCCAAATCCATACACAGCCTGGTCAGGTCATGTTTGGAACATCCTAACTTGGGAACACATGAGTATTCCAGCAAAATAAAACAAAATAAAGGAAAAGAAACTTATCCAGAAAGATCATGGTACCTTGGAGATAAAGGGAAATCGCTCAGGATAAACAGGTGTTGCTGCAAATACTAGGAAAAATGATGGAACGAGAAAGCCAAAACCTTTTGAAGGAAAATCAAGGCAGAAATGTCAAACATAGACTACCTGGTAAAACTCTCGAGGAAGCACAGCTATGACCGAAGGATTTCTCGAAAAAGGTAAAAGTGGAATGAAGCAGGTTAAAAGTAAATAAGGAAGATTAAAAGGCATACATCCAGAGAATTCTCGCCACGTCAGCTTAAGTACCCGATTACACAAAAAGTATCCCCTCAAGCTCCAGCAGGCATCCCGAAATTCAACTATTCGCACAATAACCAAAAAGATACAACAAGCCTCTCGCTCATAGAGAGAGACAATACTAGTCCACTATAACGAAACAATCTCAAATTTTTGTACGACCGACCCCTCGACAAATCTACCAAACATTGTGCGATCAAATATGTCGAAGCCAGTAATTCCTTACTAAAAGAAATCACGGACTTCGAGGGGCAAGTGTTAATCCCTAAAAAATCCATGCGCACATTGAGTAAAGGATACAGAACGAGCATCACCAGGGTCGGTCGTGCGCAATGACACCCGAGGCACTTAAATGGCTCACGATGGATAGGACGCAACCACACGAAGCAAAACCTAAGACAAATCAAATCGACCAGTACGACCGAAGAAGATGGCACAATATGCTATGAGAAATGCGGCTCAATAAAGATAAGGATCGTACGTTATGTAAAGCCGCTCACAACAACGGAGCATGCTTGATCTAATATCGAAGTTCGGTCGCATGCATCAAGACAGAGTCAAGGTCGCACATATATTTAACAACTGCTCATGAATCGCAACTCTTATCACTCAACACTCGAATCAGAAACCTATTGGTAGGTTGTATACCAACTCCTAGAAAGAGCACATTCACAATTCAAAGTCGCAAGTCTCAGTCAGTCGTCTCTAGACTAGTGAAGATCGTCGCCTCGCTCGCTCAAATCAGACACAACCACATGAAGGAACTATGATCGGTAGTTCCTTCATTTCGCCATCAAGTAAGTCAAATATTTACTCGTCAAATGCCAGAAATAGCCACAACTGAAGGACATCAACCAAAGTCACCCGCGCAACTACTCAAGACACTTGCTTCATTGAGTCGCTCGTGCATGATAACTTAATATGGCTGTAGACAGCTGGCTACAGCTAGCCGATGGCATGAATGTAATTAGTAGAATGAGGGATCCGTAGCCTGCGTAAACGAATTTCAGGTCATTTCTAGAAGGGAGCTCACCTATAAATATACCATGGCTGCTAACATAAAGGGGATCCAAATCTTGGAAACCACGAAATGCTGCTAAATTCTATCCTCAACTACTGATTCGGCCATGGCATCAAGTACAATCTTGTGATCAAGGAAAACGAAGGCATCCACCTTCTCAATCATTCATCCATCCTACTTCTTCTCAAATTCTTCCATTCTCTTGTATAATTCCAAGATTGAAATATATAAACGAGGGTATATTGAGTGAATATAGAGGTGTACGAAAAGAGAGAGTTCTTGTATTTTGTAATCCTCATTATAAGATTGGAATCATCTCCACAGTGGGCGTAGGCCTAATTAAAGGCTGAACAACTCTAAATCTAGTCTCTACTTTACTTTTCTCGCATTTTTCTTTTTTAGTTGCTGATTAAACACGGTTCCATTTATTTCTTACCGTATTGGTGAACTACATTTTTAGTACCTTGGGTGTTTAGACCAATTTTGGTGTAAACAATTGCGAAAGGCTCGAGGTGACACTCGAGAATGGGGAATGGCGAACGATTGTGATACGTGTCTGCGAGAGGATGGAGTTCAGATTAGCTTTTTATATTCGCGTGTGATTCCATTGGATGGTTGTCATTTGGGCCAATCATGCGAGAGTTTTCTTATGTGTTTGATGAAGTCAGAGGGTTGTTGCTGCAGCGAGAGAATGAATTTCAGATTGATTTAGTGGAATGGGCCAAACTATTGCTATGCCTATAAGGCGGATAGCGCCTAAGGAACAACAAGAGTTAGAGGTGCAAGTGAATGATCTTCTAAGTATAGGATTCATTCGGAGAAGCGTGTCTGAATAGGGTGCACCAGTTGTATTTGCAACCAAGGCTGATGGATCGTTGCGATTATGATTGGATTTTCGTGAGTTGAATAAGGTGACTAAGAAAAACAAGTGCCCATTACCGAGAATAGATGACTTTTTTGATTAGCTTCACAGAGCTAAGGTGTTTTACTAAATGGATTTGGCAACGAGATTTCACCAATTGAGGGTGGCTAGGGATAGTGTGTCGAAGGAAGCTTTTAGGACACCATCCAGATTTCATGAGTGACCGGTGTTGCCATTTGGACTGTCTAACACGCCATCATATTTTGTGGATCTTATGAATCGAGTTTTCAGAGATCAGTTGAACAATTTCGTACTTGTGTTCGTATACGACATATTGGTTCACTCAAGGGATGAGGAAGAATAAGAGACGCACTTGAGAATTATTTTGGAAATCTTGTGAAAACATCAGTTAAAGGCTATATTTTTGAAATGTCACTACTGGACGGAAGAAGTGAGGTTCTTGGGTTATGTCGTATCGAGACGGGAAGTAGCGGTGGATCACGCTAAGGTAGCAGCAACACAAGATTAGGATCGACCCAAGAATGCGACGGATGTTAGAAGTTTCCTTAGTTTAGCTGGGCATTATCATGATTTATCAAACATTTCTCTAAGATAGTTGCACCATTAACAAGATTGACGAAGAATAATCAGGACTTCGTGTGGGATACAAAATGTGAGCAAGCGTTTGAAATTTTGAGAGAAATATTGACTAGTGTTCCTGTGTTGACTATTCCGAATGGGAACGAAGAGACGGTAGTATATACCGATTCATGCAGCATTGGACTTGGACAGGTGCTAAGGAAAATGGGTAGGGTTGTGGCTAATGAAAGTCGACAGCTGAAGTCACACAAAAAGAATTACCTCATTGATGATTTAGAGTTAGCGGCGATAGTGTTTGCACTGAAGATTTGGAGGCACTACTCTTTGGAAGTTAGTTTTGAGTTGTTTACCGATCATTAGTCTTTGAAGTATCTTTTCTCCCAGAAGGATTTAAATCTTCGGCAGCAGCGATGGTTAGAGTTTCTGGTATTGCAAGTTTTCAGAATAGCCTATACTCCAGTGAAAGGTAACGCAGTAACCGATGCGTTAAGTCAAAGACATGGGAGTTTGGGAGCTATGTTCACCGAATGGAAGCATCTCGAGTATTTCACTGGATTTAAATTCTGACCTTGATGTGAGTTAGAACCCAAGATGTTAGCTAGCTTATCGATTAGGCCAACTCTCATCGAAAGGATTGGTGAAAGCCGAAAGAGAGACGATAAGCTTATTGAAATCGTTGGAAGGTTAGAGATGAGAGTAAAAACAGAGGAGATCATGGATTTAGAAGTCAATCGAGATGGTTGGCTTCGTAAAAATGGGCGACTAGTTGTTCCCGATATAGACGGATTGAGAGATGAGGTTCTAAGGGAATGTCATCATTCTAGATTGACGATACATCTTGGAGGTAATAAGATTTATCCATACATGAAGCGAGTTTACTATTGGGAAGGTATGAAATGGGATGTCAGGAAATTTATCTCAAAGTTTATGAACGATCAGTTGGTTAAAGCTAAGCAGAAGAAGCTAAGTGGATTGTTACAACCATTGGAGGTTCTTACGTGAAAATGGGAGCAAGTGTCGATGGATTTTATTGATGGATTACTTAGGACAAGGGCAGGAAACGATAGTATTCGGGTTTCCATGGATTGCTTAACCAAAAGAGCACGGTTTATTCCTATCAGATCGACTATGACGGCATCGAAGTTAACGATTGAGATCCGTTGTTCACCAGTGGATTTTGGAGGAGTTTACAAGAGTCGTTAGGAACTGAGCTATGCTTGAGTACGACTTATCATCCCCAAATAGATGGACAAATCGAAAGGGTCAACCGAGTTTTGGAAGATCTTCAAAGAGCTTGTATATTGGACTTTGGAGGATTATGCGAAGAACATCTGAACTTAGTTGAGTTTGCTTATAACAATAGCTACCAGTCGAGTATTGGTATGGCACCGTATGAGGCATTCTGCTGTTGGCCATGTAATTCCCCGTAATGTTGGTTAGAAATTGGCGAGAAGTTCGAACTGGGGCCTGACATGATAAGAGAAACTACAATAATATTGAAGTCATTTGGCAACGAATGAAGGTAGCCCAAGATCGTCAGAAAAGTTATGCCGATAAGTGCCATAAAGATTTGGAATTCTCAGTCAGGTATTTGGTATTTTTTAAGATTTCACCTCTAAAGAATACCATCCATTTTGGAAAGAAAGGAAAGTTAGTACCAAGGTTTGTTAGGCCGTTTCTGATTATCGAGCATATTGGGAAGCTCGCTTATATATTAAACTTACCTGAGAAGATGGCGAGTGTGCATAATGTTTCTAATATATCGTTTGTATGGAAGTTTGTGCACGATTCAAATGTTTTGATATCTCTAGATCAGTGTAACAACCCTGAATTTTAGGGTAAATTTATAAATTTATTTTTAACTAATTTTAATGGGTTTTGAAATTTAAAATAATTTATTTAAAATAATAATGATTAAAAATTTACTTAAATCGAAGTTAGGATGAATAATTTAATTTTAATTATAAAAGATGTTAGAAATAGCGCGGTAGTTTGAAAAGTCAAACTTGAACTTTGACTGACAGTACAGAATGCAAAATTTAACGGATTTTAGTGAAACCAAAAATATTAGAATCTATTTAAAAATATCTTTCTGACGAATTCGAAAAATTGAAATTTCATAATGAGAATCAAAAGTTATGCCCAGTTTAAAATTTAGAAAGGTCGCTATGAAATTTATATATAATATATAAAGGTCAAAATGCTACTTTTTGCATATGAAGGAACTTGGATTCGAAACCACTTCCATTGAGTTCAGAATGACGTTTCTGCATTTAAAAAGTATAAACACTTATATACTTTGAGTTTAGGAAATTATTTGTTTAAAATGTATTTTTAATATTTAATATATAAGCCTTGAAAATAGTCATTTTACAAACGACCTCTGTTTTCGACGAAACCACTTTTGTTAGATTCGAAATGTCAAATTATTGCTAAGTTTAATTTTTCATAATTTTTAGAATTAATTTGTGGTCGTGGCACAAAGATTTCAGTTTTGTCAATTTCGGTCAAATTTAATCGACTTGAAAATAGTCATTTTTCAAACGGTCTCAGAATTTGATGAAATTAGTTTTGATAGGACCGTATCGTCATAACAAAGCTAAATATATTTTTTCTGTGATTTTTAGAGGTCGTATGTGGCCCCGGTGAATTTATTTGCACGATTAAAATAAATAAATGATTTATATATTAATTTAAATAAAATAAGCTGGAGGTGATCAATCCGGCTGATGGGACCGAGCCATTGCGTCTGGAACATGGGTATTTACCTAAGGGAAACTGTGGTTGGGTTGGATTTGGAGTCCGTATAGGCTAACAGGTCTTATTTGTAAATCGATTAATTAAATACTATTATAAATACAAGTATATACAGTCCTATACTAAACCCTAGAAACTTTCCTGTAGCCGTCGTTCTTTATCAAACCAATGGCCAGAAATTCCCAAATCTTAATCGATTCAATCTCCTAATCCTCTAGCAATTATTCAAAACATATAATACACAAATCGTAGAGATTCTTCAGGGCTTCGATTCCATGCGGGTAAGATCGAGAATGGGTGTTTATTTTGCCCGATTTAGTGGCGCAAAGAGCCGCCGATTGGGCTCAATTTTCGTGGCCATGGAACCACCGAGCGGAGTAAGGATGGGGGCGCCAGTAGAGGGGGAGGTGGTCGTCGTCATGATGGGTGTTGATCGGGGTACGGTGGCTTGTGGTGAGGTGTAGCGGTGGAGAGAGAAATCAATGGAGTGGGTTCCTCAGTTCAGAACAAACGTAGAAGAAGAGGCCATTCATTTTAAATGTAATTAAGGAATTCTTAATTAGTTATTTAATTAAATTATTATCAAATCATTCAAACGATCGTATCTTATTCAATTCTAAACAGAATTTGATGATTTTCATTGCGTTAGAACCGTATTTCAGAGATCTACACCGTTGAACAAACCAAATCTGAAATAGTGCAAATCAGAATTTGGGGTAATTTCATATCTGAACTATACAGAATTAAAACTGACGGTGAGAATTCTATTTTAAAATAAATTTATTTATTTATTTATTTCACTGCAAAATTTATATTCATCTTATATAGAATTCACGTTAATGCTGTGTATATATATTTATTCGGTGTTAGTAGTCTTATGATTGCGATGAATGATTGAATTAATTTGTATGTCTCATGTTGTTAAAATATGATTGTTCTAAACAATTACATCATGTGTGTTTAGTTGAAAACAAATATGTCATATTTGCTTAGGTGAAAAATAAATATCTCATGTTCGTTAAGATAATATAGTTGAGAACAAATATATCATATTTGTTTGTTGAAAACCAATATATCATGTTTGATTAAGAACAAATTATTGAAACCAAAATATCATTTTTGGTTAATTAAAGATTTGTTAACAAAGAACATTTTGCATTTGAAATAGAAATATGTCATTTTTTTCTTAGAAGACATATATTAATAAGAACATGTCATGTTATGATTAAAGTATATGTATATAAAAATTGTCATGTTAGATAAAATTAAAATCTTGTTATAACTGGTCATGTAAATTAAAAGGAGCTTTTTGTTAGAGATTTGTTATGCTAACAAAAATAACATCTTTGTTAGAGAATGGTCATGTAAATAAAAATAACAATTTGGTATAATGTGTTATCTTAGCTTAAAAAGGACATCTTCGTTATAAATTGTCGCATTAGAAAATATTACATTTTTGTTATAAAATGTAGAATAATAAAAAGATGAATCAAAAATAAACCTTTAGTCATTTGAAAGAATTGTGACAAAATTTACATTTTTGTCTAAATAAAGAAGTTGAAGTTGAAACAAAAATAAACATTTTTGTTAAAGTTAAAGATAGAAATGGCATACAAATGATGAAAATAAAAATTATCTTTTTTATTTGTCATTAGCATCATCGTAATGCAAATAAATTCTATTTTATTTGACATTAGAAAACATATAGTGAAGATATGTAAATATTCATAGTTTAGAAAGAATAAAGTTGAAATATTAAAAATTACATTTTTAATGTAAGGATGAAATAAGATATTCATTGTATATGTGGAATTAAGAAAGATTAACATTTGTCTGAATAGAAAAATTAAAACTTGTGTTTACATAAAAAAAAATTCATTTTTTTTAATGTCAAGAAGGATTCATTAAAAAGGATTAAACTTTGTTACATTTTTAATGAAGAGAAGATCCATGAAATAAGATTCATGTTTTGAAATTGATTTACATTAAAATTCACATTTTAATGTTAATGAATCATTAAATAAGATTCATGGTTTGAAATGGTTTTACATTAAGATTTACTTTTTAATGTAAATGTATCCTTAAATAAGATTCAGTGTTTCAAATGAAAACTTGTTAACACAAAAAAATCCATATCTATGGTGTATAATAAAATGATCACTATTTGAAATAAAATTATCACTTTTTAATGAAAGAGTAGAAAAAGGAATCATATTTCATTTGGAAATATGATTCACGTTGAAAACACTTTTAATGTAATATAGGAAAAGAATAAACAATTTTAACTCATTAAAATAGATTGAACAAAAATATTCATTTTTGTTCATTGGAAAAGGATAAGCAATTTTGGTCACTAAAATAGATTGGACAAAAATTGTAACACCCCGTATTTTCTGAGAATATTAAAAAAAATGGTTAATTATGAAGAAGTTATTAAGCCTTGAAGTTTATATGCATATGAGAGAAATATATATAGATATATATAAAAATTAAATAAATAAACATGCAAAAAAGGTTCAAAATAGCGAATTGGGAGGGGGAATAACCGAACCGGCCCATTTTTGAGGTCGACCCGAGGCCCGTTGGGTCGACTAGGGGTTAATCCAGGGTGTTTGGCTGTCATCCCGTGGGCCGATTCGCTCAAATGCAGATTTTGCATTTGAATGGTTCTCATGATTCAGAGTTAATCTAATGGTCCTAAATAACTTCCTACACCTATATATACATCCCTAACCTAAACCTAAATCTCATATACAATTCTCTAGCCTCCATTGCTCTCTTCCTCTCTAAAAATAAATAAATCAATGGCATCTCTACTTTGCTGAAACCTAAGCTAGGACTTGTGCTTCTTCTTCCTCCAATTCTGATTAGGATTAAAAGAGAACAGCTACAACACCTTTTTCTTTTAGAATCCAACCAAGGCAAGTGCATTTATTTTCCGATATAAACTTTAATTATAATTGTGACATGATTGTAAATCTGAATTTGAGATTGCATATGTTCTGTTCTGATCTATTTTATTCTATATCTCTTTCTTCTTTCTGTTCTATAGCCAGGCTACCCCGAGCCTACGCCAAATCTCATAAGAGATTAACGCACGAACGTTAAACTTTGGGATAAATAATGAATGATGGCATAGATGGACATGGCTAATCTGTGACTAGAAGGACATAGGTTGTAAACTAGATTTAGATCTGTGCATATTCTGTGAATTGGAAGAAGAGGAACCATTGTATATTAACATGTGACTTGAGACATTGGACATAACGCATATTTTTGAATTAAAGATCTGTTATAATTTAAAGTTCTAGATTGTTGGGCATATTGTTTATATAGAAATTCATGATTTGGGATAAAAAGGGAATATGACTTAGGTGTGAAGATTTATGTTAAGATTTGATAACTATTAAATGTGAATAACACCTAAGTGGGAGATTTTTGAATATATGACATGCATTGAAATCGATGGCTATATTTGGTATAATTTATATGTGAATCTTTTGTACTAGGCAAGTTTAACTAAATTTGAGACGTGTGTTATATGGTAAATTATGACCATAATCTGTGCCATGTAAATTCAATGCAAACGTGGGGTATATGATCATAATGTGAATCATGACAACAATTTAGGCATGCAAACTTAGGCCAAATTTATAATTAGGCAAGATATGTTTATGAAACTTTAAGGAATGATTAAATCTATTATATGGCTTAATCTGCTAGTTCTGTTATATTGCCTAATTTGCTAGTTCTGTTATATTGCTTAATCTGCTAGTTCTGC
The DNA here is from genome assembly GCA_030737875.1 of Allium sativum. Taxonomy (NCBI): domain Eukaryota; kingdom Viridiplantae; phylum Streptophyta; class Magnoliopsida; order Asparagales; family Amaryllidaceae; genus Allium; species Allium sativum. Next base: position 398,113,880 of record CM060910.1, read on the forward strand.
TATAATCTGTTATATCTGTTCATATACCAAATCTGTCATCTGCTAAGTCTGCTGAAGATGCCTAAACTGTTATATGCTAAATCTGCTAAACTGCTTAATATGTTGAATCCGTTAAGTCGCCTAATCTGCTAAATCTGTTATCTGCCATATCTGTTGAGTTGATATATTTAGTCTGTTATTGACATAATCTGAATTGGCTATAATTATGAAAATTAACATGTATATTAGGCGTGGGCATAAATGGTAAATTAATAATTAATTGGCCGTAAAGATAAACATGGCTGACTCGAGGTTAGAATGAGTTTGCGGCGTAATCCTGCCCGGAACCGCCCGGCACATCCAGTGGCCGCAAACAATAGGTTCTAATGTGAGAAGTTAGTATAACGTGCTTAAAACCCAAGGTTAGACTCAGTTTGCGGCAGAAACCTTCCCGGAACCAACCGGCCTAACCAGTGGCCGCAAACTGTCAGTCTAATGTGAGAGGTCTGAGCATCAATGAAAATCTGAGATAAATATGGTGTCTAAAACGTGTTGGGTGGATAGGGTTATACCAACTGGACTGATAAATTTAACAAACCCGTTTCGTGAATCTGTAGGCCCAATTACAAAATTAGTCAATCTGTAAGTCTGTTAAAACAGTACATCTGATCCGTTAGTCCGAAAACTTGTTAACTTGAATGTCTGATCTGTGAAATAGTAAATCTGAACTCTGTATGTCTGAAACCTGTAACAAGTTAATCTGAAATCCGTTAATCTGGGGACACAAGGTTAGGAGGGGAAATACTTGTGTCATCTGTTGTTTGGGACCCATATTAGTCAGTAACCCTTTCTGGTATCAAAACTTTGACCCAACAGTAGGTAGGGTCCGGGCACGCTTACTGAACTAATTATAAGCGGTTCATTCTGATAATGGCGAGGGGTGTTGATGGTGCGTTCCAACCGGGTCATGTGCGTGCATGGATCCCGGTCTGCCTCTGAGGATGTAAGACGCCATGACATCTGTAAATAGGTCTGTGTCATTCAAAGGTTGCCACTTTAGGGAATGATACACCCTTCGGTGGGGCTGGCACAGGGTATTTATGTATTAGGGACCCGATCGCGTGGGGTAGAACTTAGGGTACACTTAGCTCTATCTGTTTCTGTGGGGTACCGTCTGTTTTTGTTGGGTGGTAACACCTGTCTGTTCCCACGTGGTACCATCTGTTGGGGTGGTAAAGGCCTATTTATTAGTGTATACCTAATTCTACATTTAGTTTCCATTGGGATTAATCAGTTTCTATTTTTGTACCTTCTGTTCGGGTGGTAAAAGCCCATTACTAGCATTCTGTTCTGTGGAAATCATTCTGTTTCCTTTCTGTTTCAGTTAAGACATTAGGGTAACACCTAATCCCGTTATATTAGTACTAGTGCAGAGAAATGAAAAGAGATATCATTCTGTTTCTTCTGTTTAACCTAAGTATATCTGTTGTTCCTGTTACTGTTATCTCTTATCCAGCTTATTTTCATGTCATAATTATTATTATCTGTTCATATGCTGAAAGTCACTGGACTTGCCAGACTTTATGTCTGACCTTGTTTGTTTTCGCACCTTTTCTTCCGTCCCCCCCCCCCCCCAAGGTTTTCAAGGAGGGAATACTTTAGTTTGATCCAGATTTCTTCCGCTTGCAGTGCTTAAAGTATGGCTTGTCTTCTTCTGTGGGGATTATGATTTTAAACTATGCATTCTGAAGGCTTTTGTACAAGACTGATATTTTGTACTTGAATTCTGATATTGTGATTTGAAAGGATGTAACCAAGTTTCTGTTTGAAATAAAGTTATAATTTTTCAAGTATTTTTTATCTGTCTTGTAGTATTCTGTTTCTGTTTACTAAAATGCTCCACCAAAGTTAAGGCATTCTCTTTGTGAGTGACCTTAACGGAGGTGGGGTGTTACACTTGGTATCAGAGCTGAAGGTTACCAGATTTGATAAAAAGTTTTGAAAACTATTTTCAAAAAGGATTTAAAAAGGAAGTATTTTCAAAAGTAAAGCTTATTTTTGAAAAATAAAATAAATAATCCCCAAAAGCCATATATCTTTCTTTCGATTCTTTGTTTCGAGTTCCTTCCTCTTTCCCTTTTTGAATCTCTTCCTCCGCGTATAGATGCTTTTTCTAAGATATGTAAGGACTTCCGTGTGATGGGCGGAAAACCGCTTTATGGGACTGAGACGTTGTCGAGGCTAGAAGTTGGCTGAACGAAGTGGAGGACTTGTTGGTACCTTTGAGATAGACGATGGGAGGAAGGTTCAACCGGCTGCTTGGTTAATGAAGGATGAAGCTTTATTTTGGTGGAAGGTCACGAATGGAGAACGTACATGGGAGACATGGATAGGACACACAATAAGAAAGTGGATCCAAAGAAGGGCACTTGCTTCAACTGTGGTGAGATGGGACACTTCACTAGGGACTGCCCGAAGAAACGAGGACAAGGGCAGAGGGCAGGACCAACTGCTGGAGGGAAGGCGAACACTCTCGAGGCTAGTGGATATGATAGGATTAGGAAAACTTTCTGTAGGAGGTTTAATTTCTTTATCTGATTGTTGAGTTAAAACTCTTTCTGATTCTGGCATTTTGATTCTGTAATCGATACTCCGCACTTTAATACTAGTATTGTTTCTGATTCCGCTGTAGACTCAAACCCATAAGGGTTATGACTCATCTGCTTGTGATAAATTGGGGTTAGAGAGATATCTGTGTTAGGCGTCATGTAGGACGCATACATTCTGGGTTTTATCATGCTTAGTTTTCTAAGAATCATTTGGTAATCTAATCTGTACTAGTAGTCTGTAAATATCTGAATATCTCTGATAAGGTTAAGATTTCCAGTTTTGACATTGTCTAAAGAGGGTAATCCTCTGGGTGTCAATCTAATGTTGATTTCGGTCTTCGGGGTTGATACTTAGGGGAATTATTTTCTCAACCAATGTCTAATGGGAACCAAGTCTTCGTTTTATCTGTACTCGCTTCCATCATTCGACTGTATCCTATCGATCGAATCTTCGAACTTTAGGTAGAAACTAATGGGTGTAAACATGTGTTTGAGACATGTTATGTTTGATGGTTGCAAGTGGATGCAAGTGGTTGCTAGTGGTTGCTCATGGATGCATATACACACACTAGGCACTAGATCGGCTCGAAAACACTCTCATACTGCATATGGATGTGTGAGAATTTTCAATTTTTTTGGATGCAAAATGATTGACTCAGCACATGGATGTTGCATTTGGATGAATGGTTATGCACTCATATAGAAATGATGTGTATCAAATAGGATTTCTTGCATACATATTTGGACTCATGACACTAACATGATTCGCATTAAATAGGTCAACTAGATCAGTAGACCGCCTGATTTTGCATTAGATAAGAAACATATACACACACTTTGCATATGTTCATACGGCATTAGAAACCTTTTAAGGAAAATGGATGCCTTTGATTGAATGGTTGAGTAGATGGATGTTGGATGTTAGGATACATTCTTCTTAACTTGAAGATTTCGGGGACGAAATCCTTTAAGGAGGGGAGAATGTAACACCCCGTATTTTCTGATAATATTAAAAAAAATGGTTAATTATGAAGAAGTTATTAAGACTTGAAGTTTATATGCATATGAGAGAAATATATATAGATATATATAAAAATTAAATAAATAAACATGCAAAAAAGGTTCAAAACAACGAATTGGGAGGGGGAATAACCGAACCGTCCCATTTTTGAGGTCGACCCGAGGCCCGTTGGGTCGACTAGGGGTTAATCCAGGGTGTTTGGCTGGCATCCCGTGGGCCGATTTGCTCAAATGCAGATTTTGCATTTGAATGGTTCTCATGATTCAGGGTTAATCTAATGGTCCTAAATAACTTCCTACACCTATATATACATCCCTAACCTAAACCTAAATCTCATATACAATTCTCTAGCCTCCATTTCTCTCTTCCTCTCTAAAAATAAATAAATCAATGGCGTCTCTACTTTGCTGAAACCTAAGCTAGGACTTGTGCTTCTTCTTCCTCCAATTCTGGTTAGGATTAAAAGAGAACAGCTACAACACCTTTTTCTTTTAGAATCCAACCAAGGCAAGTGCAGTTATTTTCCGATATAAACTTTAATTATAATTGTGACATGATTGTAAATCTGAATTTGAGATTGCGTATGTTCTGTTCTGATCTATTTTATTCTATATCTCTTTCTTCTTTCTGTTCTATAGCCAGGCTACCCCGAGCCTGCGCCAAATCTCATAAGAGATTAACGCACGAACGTTGAACTTTGGGATAAATAATGAATGATGGCATAATTGGACATGGTTAATCTGTGACTAAAAGGACATAGGTTGTAAACTAGATTTAGATCTGTGGATATTCTGTGAATTGGAAGAAGAGGAACCATTGTATATTAACATGTGACTTGAGACATTGGACATAACGCAAATTTTTGAATTAAAGATCTGTTATAATTTAAAGTTCTAGATTGTTGGGCATATTGTTTATATAGAAATTCATGATTTGGGATAAAAAGGGAATATGACTTAGGTGTGAAGATTTATGTTAAGATTTGATAACTATTAAATGTGAATAACACCTAAGTGGGAGATTTTTGAATATATGACATGCATTGAAATCGATGGCTATATTTGGTATAATTTATATGTGAATCTTTTGTACTAGGCAAGTTTAACTAAATTTGAGACGTGTGTTATATGGTAAATTATGACCATAATCCGTGCCATGTAAATTCAATGCAAACGTGGGGTATATGATCATAATGTGAATCATGACAACAATTTAGGCATGCAAACTTAGGCCAAATTTATAATTAGGCAAGATATGTTTATGAAACTTTAAGGAATGATTAAATCTGTTGTATGGCCTAATCTGCTAGTTCTGTTATATTGCCTAATTTCCTAGTTCTGTTATATTGCTTAATCTGCTAGTTCTGCTATAATCTGCTATATCTGTTCATATAGCAAATCTGTCATCTGCTAAGTCTGCTGAAGATGCCTAAATTGTTATATGTTAAATCTGCTAAACTGCTTAATCTGTTGAATCCATTAAGTCGCCTAATCTTCTAAATCTATTATCTTCCATATCTATTGAGTTGATATATTTAGTCTGTTATTGACATAATCTGAATTGGCTATAATTATGAAAATTAAAATGTATATTAGGCGTGGGCATAAATGGTAAATTAATAATTAATTGGCCGCAAAGATAAACATGGCTGACTCGAGGTTAGAATGAGTTTGCGGCGTAATCCTGCCCGGAACCGCCCGGCACATCCAGTGGCCGCAAACAATAGGTTCTAATGTGAGAAGTTAGTCATAACGTGCTTAAAACCCGAGGTTAGACTCAGTTTGTGGCAGAAACCTGCCCGGAACCAACCGGCCTAACCAGTGGCCGCAAACTGTTAGTCTAATGTGAGAGGTCTGAGCATTAATGAAAATCTGAGATAAATATGATGTCTAAAACGTGTTGGGTGGATAGGGTTATACCAACTGGACTGATAAATTTAACAAACCCGTTTCGTGAATTTGTAGGCCCAATTACAAAATTAGACAATCTGTAAGTCTGTTAAAACAGTACATCTGATCCGTTAGTCCGAAAACTTGTTAACTTGAATGTCCGATCTGTGAACTAGTAAATCTGAACTCTGTATGTCTGGAACCTGTAACAAGTTAATCTGAAATCCGTTAATCTGGGGACACAAGGTTAGGAGGGGAAATACTTGTGTCATCTGTTGTTTGGGACCCATATTAGTCAGTAACCCTTTCTGGTATCAAAACTTTGACCCAACAGTAGGTAGGGTCCGGGCACGCTTACTGAACTAATTATAAGCGGTTCATTCTGATAATGGCGAGGGGTGTTGATGGTGCGTTCCAACCGGGTCATGTGCATGCATGGATCCCGGTCTGCCTTTGAGGATGTAAGACGCCGTGACATCTGTAAATAGGTCTGTGTCATTCAAAGGTTGCCACTTTAGGGAATGATACACCCTTCGGTGGGGCTGGCACAGGGTATATATGTATTAGGGAGCCGATCGCGTGGGGTAGAACTTAGGGTACACTTAGCTCCGTCTGTTTCTGTGGGGTACCGTCTGTTTCTGTTGGGTGGTAACACCTGTCTGTTCTCACGTGGTACCGTCTGTTGGGGTGGTAAAGGCCTATTTATTAGTGTATACCTAATTCTACATTCTGTTTCCACAAGGATTAATCTGTTTCTATTTCTGTACCTTCTGTTCGGGTGGTAAAAGCCCATTACTAGCATTCTGTTCTGTGGAAATCATTCTGTTTCCTTTCTGTTTCAGTTAAGACATTAGGGTAACACCTAATCCTGTTATATTAGTACTAGTGCAAAGAAATGAAAAGAGATATCATTCTGTTTCTTCTGTTTAACCTAAGTATATATGTTGTTCCTCTTACTGTTATCTCTTATCCAGCTTATTTTCATGTCATAATTATTATTATTATATGTTCATATGTTGAAAGTCACTGGACTTGCCAGACTTTATGTCTGACCTTGTTTGTTTTCGCCCCTTTTCTTCTGTCCCCCCCCCCAAGGTTTTCAAGGAGGGAATACTTTAGTTTGATCATGATTTCTTCCGCTTGCAGTGCTTAAAGTATGGCTTGTCTTCTTCTGTGGGGATTATGATTTTAAACTATGCATTCTGAAGGCTTTTGTACAAGACTAATATTTTGTACTTGAATTCTGATATTGTGATTTGAAAGGATGTAACCAAGCTTCTGTTTGAAATAAAGTTATAATTTTTCAAGTACTGTTTATCTGTCTTGTAGTATTCTGTTTCTGTTTACTAAAATGCTCTACCAAATGTAACAACCCGTATTTTCAATAACCTGTTATAACATAAATCGAGGCAGAATTTAATTTATAAATCTGAATCAAGGGAAACGGGCTATGCCATTGCGTTCGTCTCGGAAAAATACGCAAAATAGAGTCTGAGTTTTCGAAAATCGGAGTCCGTATGACCCGATTAAGGCCCAACGAAGTTTTCAGAAAAATTCAAAGTAAAAACAGATTTCAAATTCAAGTTTGAATTTGAAAATTAGGTCAGATTGGGCCAGGCGGGAAACTTCCCACCAGAGCACCCAAGTCGACAGCCCTGTCGACTTGGGAGTCGACTTGGTTGGACCCAAGTCGACAGCCCTGTCGACTTGGCTGTCGACTGGGTTCAGCCGGGCAGTTTTGCCTGGTGCACCATTTTGGGTTTGTGTTGAGTTTGGGGGCCAGATTCGGTTTTAAGGGCTGAGATTGGAACTAGGGTTTAATCCTAAGGCTAGAACTAATCCTAATCTCTATAAATAAGATCCTAACCTAAGCCTAAATCAACATTATTCACTCATACAACTAAACTATGGCAAAATCATTCCTCTCATGGCCTCCACCCTCTTCATAAAATTCCTAAGTTATTTCTATGAGAGATTTTCCATGCATACAAGTGTTTTCAAGCTTGTATGAGTGTCATTAGCTTGCATTCAAGTCAAGTTTCCATATTTACATCATAAAGCAAGGGTTTTGATCAATTTTGCTCAAGGGTTTTTCTATTAGAGCTTGCATTTTGGGTCTAATTGATTGCATAAGGGCTTTGTCATATTTTTGTGTCTTCATAAGCATTGTAAGCCCTTTTCTACTTTCATATTTAAACTCTAAAGTTAATGAATGATGCAAGTTGTGTTTGATCATTATGATATGCAAGTTTGCTATGATGTGTTATGCAAGTTTACTATGATGTGTTATGCAAGTTTGCTATGATGTGTTATGCAAGTTTACTATGATGTGTTATGCAAGTTTATCATGTTATGTTATGCAAGTTTGATATGCAAGCTTGTCATATGATATGCAAGTTATGTTATGCAAGTTTGATATGCAAGTTTGTCATATGATATGCAAGTTATGTTATGCAATTTTGATATGCAAGTTTGTCATATGATATGCAAGTTATGTTATGCAAGTTTGATATGCAAGTTTGTCATATGATATGCAAGTTATGTTATGCAAGTTTGGGTTGATCCTTTTGTTCATGTTATCATGTTATGAAAGCTTATCTTGGGTTTATGAGCTTAAAGCTTCAAGCTTTATGCTAAAGGTTGCATTTTGGCAACATGTAAGTTATCATATCCCTTATGATAACTTGCATGTGAGGCTAAATGCGAACTTATGACCATTTCTACATGTCATTTACCACCATGTATTACCAATATGCTAAGTTTGGTTTTATGCATGTTTTTGAGGCCTAAAAATGTAATATGCAAGTATATGAACATATGTACATTTCATATGCCACCATGTTAAACTTGTGGCTTCAACACCTTTATGTCATGATTATGCCAAGTTCCCTCTTTCTATCCTTTATGCGCTATTGCGATATGTAAGCGATGGGATTGCGTTTGGGGTTGGGTAAACTTAAAAGACATAAAAACATAAGATTGGGAATTTACCTATTAAGTTAGGTCTACCCATTGGGAATTTACCTATTAAGTTAGGTCTACCCAAATTCTTGAAAACTTGTAACATGTTTTGGAAACATGATGGACATGACACTTAGAAAATATAAGTGTAACCAACTCGAGGTTGGGTTGAGTTTGTAGCGTAAACCTACCCGGAACCGACCGGCTTAACTAGTTGCTACAAACAATAGGACCCAATGTGAGAAGTTGGTCATGTTGTACCTTGAACCCGGGTTAGACCAAGTTGTGGTATAAAGCTACCCGGAACCGACCGGCTTAACTAGTAACCGCAACGAAGTCTAATGTGAGAGGTTAAGGCACGTTAATTAATTAATGCCTCATGATTAGGGTTAAGTCATGGTCCACTTAATACTTAACCAATTTGGGCTTGGTAGATTAATCAGGGTTAAGTCGTGAACTCATCGTTACACTTAACCAAGTTAATCCATGATTAGAAAAAGGGTTAAACCGCACTTAACCCACTAGAAAATCCTAGCAATGGGGGTCCACTCCAGCAGTAATCCCAAGTTTGTATCATTATGACCCTAGGGTCTAGGCTAGGGTGGGGGGCACAATTACTGGACTTGAGGTAAGAGACCAAAAGCGACAGCAGATGGGTGCGCCGGTGTAGTTCCGGGCGGATTATGGTCGTGCACATAGTCCGAAGCCGGGGAAAACATGCACGGGTACCGGTAGATCGAGACTGTGCACTTATGTTTATGGTGTCCAGGGGTTGACACCCTAGGGCTTGATACACCCGACGGGAGACCCTGCACAGTCTGACTACCATTATGTTTGGGCCGCATTGACACCAACACGTGACGAGTTAGGCTTATAGGGAGCCGATCGACTAGACCGTTTGGTTGGACCGCGTAGTAGGGTCACTTCATGTTATTGGGCCAAAGCTTGGGCCAAGGGATCAATACTTGTTTATTCAAGTCATGTTAGTTTGCTAGTACACTTGTGGTGCAAAAACCTTAAACCTGATTATGCGATGACACCTTTATCTACCTTGTTAGTTAATCATCATGCTAGTATGTAGTTATCCTTATGTTCATCTCAGCTTTCATCATGACATTTAACTTTACCAGTTTACATTGATTGTAGTAGGGCTTACTCAGTCTTTTTGACTGACCTGTTTTCTTTTCGCCTCTTTTCTTCCGTTCCCCCCCCCCCAAGGTTCTCAGGGTGGGAATATTGGAGCTTAGCTTGGATTTCTGATCGCTTGCTTGTGGGATTTTAGCTCATGTACGGTCTTGACATGAAGCTAGCTATGGTCATCACTTATTTTGGGGATAGTACTTATGTATTTCAGTTTTTCAGTAATGTTGTTTTTATCTAGACTTGTGTATTTAGAAAGTTAACATTATGTTGTACCAGACTTGTTTTGAAATAGTTTGAAATCTTCCGCTGTTTTACTTATCTTATTTACTCTGTTTACATATATACATATGTTCTTGTTCTGCCTTGATATATCATTATGCATGTTTACCTGATTCAAACGCCCCTCCAAAGTCAGAGTGCTTGCAAGAGCCACCCTGGCGGAGGTGGGGTGTTACATTTGGTATCAGAGCATATGGTTTACGAGAAGGAACAAAAAGGTTTTAGAAAACTTTTGAAAAACTATTTTCAAAACCAAGTATAAAGTATTTTCCAAAGAAAAGTCTAGTTTATTTTAAAGGCTATTCCCCAAAAAGCCATTAGCAAAATTCCTTCGTTTTTCTCCATTCTGAATCTATCTTTTTCTTCGTTTTCAGTATGGCCAATAACTTTGCCATTTCGGAGGGAGTGCACGTACCTGTTTGGTATAGGAGGCTTTTGGAGGCTAGGGCGACCGAAGCCGGCCCCGCAGATGTTCCTCCTCCTCCTCCTCCTCCGGTAGTTAATGTTCCTCCTCCTCCTGTCGCTGAGGTTCCTCTTCCTCCTCCCCCTCAGCATCCTCAAGTTGACTTCGCAAAGATTTGCCAAGACTTTAAGGCGATGGGTTGCAAGAATTTCATTGGAACCGAGACTTACGTAGAGGCAAGGAATTGGTTGAAAGAAACCGAAGATCTTTTTGCCTTCTTTGATATAGATGACCGTAGGAAGGTTTTATTAGCAGTGTGGTTGCTAAAGGAAGAAGCTGCACGTTGGTGGGTGGTCACCACCGCTACTAGGCCAATTGAGACTTGGGATGACTTTCGGGGAAAGTTTGGACTAAGGTTCCTATCACTGAAGCAAGGGGACATGACTATTAGGGAATACATAGATAAGTTTAATCAACTGGCTCGGGTCGGTTTAGACTTGGTTAACACAGCTCAGAAGAAGGCCCTATACTTTGCTCTAGGATTAAACGAGCCATTACATGGTTTAGCCATGTCTCATATACCCTTGGGGGCAAACTTCGAGAGTTTGGTGAATATGGCCCTACTCAATGAAGAGAATAGGAGTGACAAGAAGGAGGTCAAGATGAATGAGTCTCAAAACAAGGAAACGGAGCCCAAAAAGGAAATGAAAAAGAAGAAGGAGAAGTCTAAAGATAAGAAGGAAAAGAAGTGCTTTTCTTGTGGGAGTTCGACTCATCTTATTAAGGATTGTAAGAAGAGGAAAAGGAAGAATGGTGAATGCTTTTTCTGCAGTGAGACTGGACATTTCATCAAAGATTGCCCGAAGAAGCAAGGGCAAGGCCAGGGTCAGACTCAGCGTGCTGGACCTTCGGGAGGGCAAGTTCATGCTCTCAATGCCGCTCCAGTTCCCGATCGAGGTAGTATTTCTGTTGAAAGTCTTGTATATATTTCTGATTTTCCCAGTTCGTACCTTGTTTGATTCTGGTGCATCGCATAGTTTATTTCATCTGGTTTAGTTGAAAGTTTGCACCTAAGTACTAGTCTAGTTAATGATCCCGTGTGTGTTTCAAATCCAATTGGGGGTTCCGCCCATTTGTCTATTATCTACGTGGATTTGAAAATCTCTATCTTGAGTATAGAATTCTCACGTGATGCTTATATTCTCGGTTTCATGGGGTATGGGTTGATTTTGGGCATGGATTGGTTGTCCAGTTTTGGAGCCATTCTTGATTTTGGAGCATAGGGTTGAGAGGCTCATGACTCGCCTCGGTAATACCCTAAAAATTTCTAGTAACCCTATGAGTCCCGTCATGTTGTGTTATCTTGAATCCATCAACTCGTCTATCGATAGTTTGCAATCGGTGAGGGTGGTCCGAGAATATCCTGATATCTTGGGTGAAGTGAAGGGGGTTACCCCTAAACGAGAGATAGATTTCCGCATTTATCTGGTTGATAATGCCAAGATAGTTTCGTGGCCGGTTAGGCACATGGCCCCGCAAGATGAGAGTTAAGAAAGCAAGTCAAGGAGTTGCTTGAGAAGAACTTCATTAGATGAAGTATATCTGAATGGGGAGCGCCTGTGGTATTTACTACCAAGGCGGATGGTTCTCTTCGACTTTGTGTTGATTATCGTGAGTTAAACAAAGAGAATAGACAACCATTGCCAAGGATCGATGATTTGTTTGATCAGCTTGTAGGAACATCTGTTTTCTCTTGATCTTGCTACTGGATTCCATCAGCTCAGGGTAGCTGAAGATAGTATAGACAAGACTGCGTTCAGAACGCCAGATGGATTCTTAGAATGGATGGTCACGCCATTCGGTTTGACTAATGCACCCGCCTACTTCGTGGACTTGATGAGTAGGGTGTCTAGGGAGTTCCTGAACGAGTTTATGGTAGTCTTTGTAGACGATATCCTGACTTTCTTAAAGAACGAGGAAGAACATGCTAGACATCTCAAGGAGGTGATGGATACGCTTAGAGCGCATCAGTTGAAAGCCAAGTCCTCCAAATGTCATTTTGGAGAAAAGAAGTTAGATTCCTTGGGCATATAGTATCTAAGCAAGGCTTAGCGGTGGATCCCGCTAAGGTAGTTGCAGTTCAGGATTGGAAGACTCCAAGGAATGCAACCGAAGTAAGAAGTTCTCTCAGTTTAGTTAGTTAGTAAGCGTCCCTTGAGCTTAGACCTACCCTTCTGGATCAAGTAGGGACTTCACAGAAGGAAGACCCGCAGTTAGTCGAGATCATGGACAAGTTGATTCGAGGCGAGATGGTAAGTCACCTCGCTATAGATGACAAGGGATGGCTAAGACACGATGAGAGAAAGAAGATTCTTGAAGATGCACATCACTCGAGGAGGTGGCCGAGTTTGTCCCAAGGTGCATGTTGTGCCAACAGGTTAAAGGCCGAGTCATAGAAGCCCGGTGGGCTATTATATCCATTGGAGGTCCCCGCAATGGAAGAGGGAAAAGCGTCACGAAGGATTTCGTGGATGGACTGCCTAGGTCAAGGAAAGGGAATACGAGCATTTGGGTTATTGTGGATAGACTTACGAAGAGTGCTCATTTCACTCCGGTAAAGAGCGAAAGGACTGCATCATAGCTAGCGACAGTTTACTTTCAAGAAATAAAGCGGTTGCACGAGGTTCCCTAAAGTATAGTTAGTAACCATGACTCAATCTTCACTAGCCAGTTTTGGGATAGTCTACGGGAAGTCATGGGCAAGCAACTGAATCTAAGTACGGCCTATCATTCGCAGGCGGATGGTTCATTTCGTTCAAGCATGAGTTATAGAAAATTACGTTAGTAAGAGCAATTGGCAACGTGGATTGGTATTTTCAAGAAAAGTTCTGCTGCATGGAATACTTTATGGTAAGTAAACGAGATCCAGAATTCACTGGTGAATTTTGGAGAGCTTGCATGAAACCATGAGGTCATGGTTATGTTTAAGCCAAGAATGATAAAAGAGTAAGTGAAAAAGGAAGACGAGAGGCGACAATGAAATGGGTTCCAACTCATATTTGGAAATAAGAGTTAAGAAGCTAAGAAATCATGAGGTAAAAGACGGTCAAAGCACAGTGGAGTTAAACTCAAGGAAACATGACTTAGAAGACCGAAGGCTAGATACGCGCATCATATCTCTTTTTAAGAGCATATCCTTGATCCTTGTTTTCCTGTGGAACTTACTCGCATGTTATCTTTTTACGTATATCCTCTCGGTCCCATTCTCGGTCCTATTTCTGTCGGGAGGTATGACTCATCGGTTAGTAATACATGTCAGGGTTTGAAGGGGTCCGTTAGATTGACTAAACCTTTTGGGCTTTTATAGGATTGGGGTTAAGTTAGGAAGGGATTTCTTGTAATCCAAAAGGAGTATATCCTGCTTATCTTCCCGATCTCTTTGTAGCATATCTTTTGCTATCCATGTTTGTCTTGATTATCTTGTTATCATGTTAATCTTGTCATGAGAACCTTAGGTAGAAACCCTTTGGATGAAACATGTGTTTGAAACATGTTATGCTTGATGTTTGCAAGTGGTTGCAAGTGTTTGCAAGTGGTTACTCGTGGATGCATTATACACGTTAGGCACTAGATCGGCTCACACACTCCTCATATTGCATATGCATGAGTGTTTATGCTTATTCATGGATGAAATTTTTTGTGTTATCACATGGATGTTGCATATGGATGTATGTTATGTGCACACATATAGATGTTATACATTATGTTAGGAATTGCATACATATGGATTCATTTCACTAACATAATTTGCATTGATGATATTTGCATTAGATAAGTACATATACACACACCTTTGCATATGTTCATACAACATTTAGAATCTTGTAAGGACAATGATTGCTCGTGGATGATGTTTTGAGTAGATGGATGTTGAATGGTAGGATACGTTCTTCCTAACTTGAAGATTTCGGGGACGAAATCCTTTAAGGAGGGGAGAATGTAACAACCCGTATTTTCAATAACTTGTTATAACATAAATCGAGGCAGAATTTAATTTATAAATCTGAATCAAGGGAAATGGGATATGCCATTGCGTTCGTCTCGGAAAAATACGCGAAATAGAGTCCGAGTTTTCGAAAATCGGAGTCCGTATGACCCGATTAAGGCCCAACGAAGTTTTCAGAAAAATTCAAAGTAAAAACAGATTTCAAATTCAAGTTTGAATTTGAAAATTAGGTCAGATTGGGCCAGGCGGGAAACTTCCCGCCAGAGCACCCAAGTCGACAGCCCTGTCGACTTGGGAGTCGACTTGGTTGGACCCAAGTCGACAGCCCTGTCGACTTGGCTGTCGACTGGGTTCAGCCGGGCAGTTTTGCCTGGTGCACCATTTTGGGTTTGTGTTGAGTTTGGGGGCCAGATTCGGTTTTAAGGGCTGAGATTGGAACTAGGGTTTAATCCTAAGGCTAGAACTAATCCTAATCTCTATAAATAAGACCCTAACCTAAGCCTAAATCAACATTATTCACTCATACAACTAAACTATGGCAAAATCATTCCTCTCATGGCCTCCACCCTCTTCATAAAATTCCTAAGTTATTTCTATGAGAGATTTTCCATGCATACAAGTGTTTTCAAGCTTGTATGAGTGTCATTAGCTTGCATTCAAGTCAAGTTTCCATATTTACATCATAAAGCAAGGGTTTTGATCAATTTTGCTCAAGGGTTTTTCTATTAGAGCTTGCATTTTGGGTCTAATTGATTGCATAAGGGCTTTGTCATATTTTTGTGTCTTCATAAGCATTGTAAGCCCTTTTCTACTTTCATATTTAAACTCTAAAGTTAATGAATGATGCAAGTTGTGTTTGATCATTATGATATGCAAGTTTGCTATGATGTGTTATGCAAGTTTACTATGATGTGTTATGCAAGTTTGCTATGATGTGTTATGCAAGTTTACTATGATGTGTTATGCAAGTTTATCATGTTATGTTATGCAAGTTTGATATGCAAGCTTGTCATATGATATGCAAGTTATGTTATGCAAGTTTGATATGCAAGTTTGTCATATGATATGCAAGTTATGTTATGCAATTTTGATATGCAAGTTTGTCATATGATATGCAAGTTATGTTATGCAAGTTTGATATGCAAGTTTGTCATATGATATGCAAGTTATGTTATGCAAGTTTGGGTTGATCCTTTTGTTCATGTTATCATGTTATGCAAGCTTATCTTGGGTTTATGAGCTTAAAGCTTCAAGCTTTATGCTAAAGGTTGCATTTTGGCAACATGTAAGTTATCATATCCCTTATGATAACTTGCATGTGAGGCTAAATGCGAACTTATGACCATTTCTACATGTCATTTACCACCATGTATTACCAATATGCTAAGTTTGGTTTTATGCATGTTTTTGAGGCCTAAAAATGTAATATGCAAGTATATGAACATATGTACATTTCATATGCCACCATGTTAAACTTGTGGCTTCAACGCCTTTATGTCATGATTATGCCAAGTTCCCTCTTTCTATCCTTTATGCGCTATTGCGATATGTAAGCGATGGGATTGCGTTTGGGGTTGGGTAAACTTAAAAGACATAAAAACATAAGATTGGGAATTTACCTATTAAGTTAGGTCTACCCATTGGGAATTTACCTATTAAGTTAGGTCTACCCAAATTCTTGAAAACTTGTAACATGTTTTGGAAACATGATGGACATGACACTTAGAAAATATAAGTGTAACCAACTCGAGGTTGGGTTGAGTTTGTAGCGTAAACCTACCCGGAACCGACCGGCTTAACTAGTTGCTACAAACAATAGGACCCAATGTGAGAAGTTGGTCATGTTGTACCTTGAACCCGGGTTAGACCAAGTTGTGGTATAAAGCTACCCGGAACCGACCGGCTTAACTAGTAACCGCAACGAAGTCTAATGTGAGAGGTTAAGGCACGTTAATTAATTAATGCCTCATGATTAGGGTTAAGTCATGGTCCACTTAATACTTAACCAATTTGGGCTTGGTAGATTAATCAGGGTTAAGTCGTGAACTCATCGTTACACTTAACCAAGTTAATCCATGATTAGAAAAAGGGTTAAACCGTACTTAACCCACTAGAAAATCCTAGCAATGGGGGTCCACTCTAGCAGTAATCCCAAGTTTGTATCATTATGACCCTAGGGTCTAGGCTAGGGTGGGGGGCACAATTACTGGACTTGAGGTAAGAGACCAAAAGCGACAGCAGATGGGTGCGCCGGTGTAGTTCCGGGCGGATTATGGTCGTGCACATAGTCCGAAGCCGGGGAAAACATGCACGGGTACCGGTAGATCGAGACTGTGCACTTATGTTTATGGTGTCCAGGGGTTGACACCCTAGGGCTTGATACACCCGACGGGAGACCCTGCACAGTCTGACTACCATTATGTTTGGGCCGCATTGACACCAACACGTGACGAGTTAGGCTTATAGGGAGCCGATCGACTAGACCGTTTGGTTGGACCGCGTATTAGGGTCACTTCATGTTATTGGGCCAAAGCTTGGGCCAAGGGATCAATACTTGTTTATTCAAGTCATGTTAGTTTGCTAGTACACTTGTGGTGCAAAAACCTTAAACCTGATTATGCGATGACACCTTTATCTACCTTGTTAGTTAATCATCATGCTAGTATGTAGTTATCCTTATGTTCATCTCAGCTTTCATCATGACATTTAACTTTACCAGTTTACATTGATTGTAGTAGGGCTTACTCAGTCTTTTTGACTGACCTGTTTTCTTTTCGCCTCTTTTCTTCCGTTTCCCCCCCCCAGGTTCTCAGGGTGGGAATATTGGAGCTTAGCTTGGATTTCTGATCGCTTGCTTGTGGGATTTTAGCTCATGTACGGTCTTGACATGAAGCTAGCTATGGTCATCACTTATTTTGGGGATAGTACTTATGTATTTCAGTTTTTCAGTAATGTTGTTTTTATCTAGACTTGTGTATTTAGAAAGTTAACATTATGTTGTACCAGACTTGTTTTGAAATAGTTTGAAATCTTCCGCTGTTTTACTTATCTTATTTACTCTGTTTACATATATACATATGTTCTTGTTCTGCCTTGATATATCATTTTGCATGTTTACCTGATTCAAACGCCCCTCCAAAGTCAGAGTGCTTGCAAGAGCCACCCTGGCGGAGGTGGGGTGTTACATTTGGTATCAGAGCATATGGTTTACGAGAAGGAACAAAAAGGTTTTAGAAAACTTTTGAAAAACTATTTTCAAAACCAAGTATAAAGTATTTTCCAAAGAAAAGTCTAGTTTATTTTAAAGGCTATTCCCCAAAAAGCCATTAGCAAAATTCCTTCGTTTTTCTCCATTCTGAATCTATCTTTTTCTTCGTTTTCAGTATGGCCAATAACTTTGCCATTCCGGAGGGAGTGCACGTACCTGTTTGGTATAGGAGGCTTTTGGAGGCTAGGGCGACCGAAGCCGGCCCCGCAGATGTTCCTCCTCCTCCTCCGGTAGTTAATGTTCCTCCTCCTCCTGTCGCTGAGGTTCCTCTTCCTCCTCCCCCTCAGCATCCTCAAGTTGACTTCGCAAAGATTTGCCAAGACTTTAAGGCGATGGGTTGCAAGAATTTCATTGGAACCGAGACTTACGTAGAGGCAAGGAATTGGTTGAAAGAAACCGAAGATCTTTTTGCCTTCTTTGATATAGATGACCGTAGGAAGGTTTTATTAGCAGTGTGGTTGCTAAAGGAAGAAGCTGCACGTTGGTGGGTGGTCACCACCGCTACTAGGCCAATTGAGACTTGGGATGACTTTCGGGGAAAGTTTGGACTAAGGTTCCTATCACTGAAGCAAGGGGACATGACTATTAGGGAATACATAGATAAGTTTAATCAACTGGCTCGGGTCGGTTTAGACTTGGTTAACACAGCTCAGAAGAAGGCCCTATACTTTGCTCTAGGATTAAACGAGCCATTACATGGTTTAGCCATGTCTCATATACCCTTGGGGGCAAACTTCGAGAGTTTGGTGAATATGGCCCTACTCAATGAAGAGAATAGGAGTGACAAGAAGGAGGTCAAGATGAATGAGTCTCAAAACAAGGAAACGGAGCCCAAAAAGGAAATGAAAAAGAAGAAGGAGAAGTCTAAAGATAAGAAGGAAAAGAAGTGCTTTTCTTGTGGGAGTTCGACTCATCTTATTAAGGATTGTAAGAAGAGGAAAAGGAAGAATGGTGAATGCTTTTTCTGCAGTGAGCTTGGATTTCTGATCGCTTGCTTGTGGGATTTTAGCTCATGTACGGTCTTGACATGAAGCTAGCTATGGTCATCACTTATTTTGGGGATAGTACTTATGTATTTCAGTTTTTCAGTAATGTTGTTTTTATCTAAACTTGTGTATTTAGAAAGTTAACATTATGTTGTACCAGACTTGTTTTGAAATAGTTTGAAATCTTCCGCTGTTTTACTTATCTTATTTACTCTGTTTACATATATACATATGTTCTTGTTCTGCCTTGATATATCATTATGCATGTTTACCTGATTCAAACGCCCCTCCAAAGTCAGAGTGCTTGCAAGAGCCACCCTGGCGGAGGTGGGGTGTTACACCAAAGTTAAGGCATTCCCTTTGTGAGTGACCTTAACGGAGGTGGGGTGTTACAAAAATACTCATTTTTGTCCATTTGAAGGAAACTAACACTTTTGTCTAAATAGTAAGAATGAGATGAGAACGTATATTTCGTCATTAGGAAGAATCGTGGCAAAAATTACATTTCTTTTTAAATAAAGAAGTTAAAAATAAAAATGAACATTTTTGTTGAAAGGAAAGAATGGCATTAACATTGATTTTAGTTGAAATAATAAAAAAATTACATTTTTCACTGATTTTAGTTGAAATAATTACAAGACATCATTTTGGTTAGTGAATAAAAAGAGACCACATTTAGTTGAATTAGAAGTGACATTATTTACACCGTCATGAGTTATATTAGAAATTGATATTATTTTCACAACGTTATGTGTTAATAATGAAATGAATATTTTCACCTCCATGATTGTTATAAAAGGGAAGTTACATTTTTTTATATGTAATTATAAGATAAGAATTTACTGTCATAATGAAGGTTACATTTTAATGTAATAAATAAAAAAGGAATTTGTAAAGGAAAAAAAATCAACTTTTCCTTAATGTGATCAAAATAAGAAAAATTACATTTTTTGTAATGTAATAAAAGAGAATAAAGTAAAGAACACCTTCATTTTAGGTAGTAAAGAATATATTTTTAATGCAAGTCTTAAATGAAGGGAAAAGATCATACATTTAAAATAAAAATATCCCGACATTAAAAATCTCATTTTTAATGTATAGGAAAATGATCATATTTTTAAAAATATGTTAACATTAAGAATCTCATTTATACTGTAAAGTTAGAATATAGGAAAATGACCATATTTTTGAAATAAAATATGTTGACATTAAAATCCCATTTTTTTTATGAAAAATAGGAAACTAGGAAAGTGTTCATTTTTATAAAGGAGAATTCACATTCTTCTATAGTGTGAAGAATAAAAAGAAAATATTGCATTGTCAATAGAATGAGAGAAAGAAATAAAATATTACATTTCAATGTAATTAAAGAATGTAAATAAAATATGAAGTAGAAATTTACATTTTCTTATGTAAATAAAAAGAATTATTTTAGATTACACTTTCATTTACATTTTCATGTAAATAGGATATGTAGAAGTGAAAGATAACGTTTATTTACATTTACGTAAATAAATAAGATTAAGGAAAAGTAAACCTATTCACATATGGTGTAAATAAATAAGAAAAAGAAATGCTTTTAAATGACATTTTCTATGTATTAATTGAATTGAAAGTTACATTTTAGTTGTTGTTTATTAACAAAAAAAATGAGGGTAGGGAATTGAACTGTGTATATAACATGATATCTTGATATAAACATGTCACATTACATCATTGTATGATAGGAACATGATTGTGCGCTGTTGGTTTTGTTGATTTATTACCCTTATATGTTAATGACCTGTAATGTCATTGAAATGCAAATGAACTACTTTTATCAAAATAAAAATAGTGATAAGTAATAACATTATGAAATAATTTAAATGATAATTATGCGAAGATTATTTGAAAAGACCGAGTTATACTCATTTCAAATAATCATGCGACGTTTTAAATGGAAGAATTGAAGACGGCGATGGAAGACCGACGATCTTCACATCAAATAGGTAACTAGCGTTGAGGCCCTTTATTGATTTTCTCCCAAGATGGGGCTAAGATGGTAGTTATCCGGACGTAGTGTTGATTTGTACGGATTTGGCTTTCGCTCAGATCCAGAGCATAAGCTTATAAATGGATGTGTGTCTGACGTTGAATTTTGTTCTATGTAAATTGATTTCTATTAATATGCGACTGTTGGTGCGGAGAATTTATTCTCTTGCTTAACACCCATAGAGGTTGGGTATTAATAGTTATCAATCGCATGGCGTGAATTGTCAATGTGGCACGCCAAGATGAAGATGATCAAGGCTTTGTTGAAAAGCAGGCCTTGTGGTTATAACGTTACTTCGTGAGCCTCACAACACGGTGGAGTCTAAAACGAGAGAAGGAAACGCAGGGAGAGCAGCACGTTTCTTTCTAGGTAGAAGTGGTGTCGGTGCTTAAACTGGCTGATATTTACTTATGTGGATGATGGAATGAGGCGCCTCGGATGATAGGTCCTATAGGATCGGGAAACGTGTGCTCAGGAATAACTAATCCACGAAGCTGTATGTGTGGACCGGCCCTGCAGGATCCAAGGGTTAACTGCGGGGAATCCTGAGACATTAGCTAGAGTGTCTCGAATCAGTAAGGAACTCCTTCCTAGCCTTGACTCATGATGGAAACCCAATTTCCAATACGACACCATGCGGTTTTGATTATAGAACTTGTATGGCGACATAGTAGGATGGGGTACTATGCCGTCTATGATTGATACATTATGATTGAAATGTTTTTGAAACATATATACACTAATAATAATATCAAATCCATTTTGTCGTATCAAGCATCTTTTGACCATTATAAGGTAAAACCCTATCCTCCGGTTTGCGTTGCATTGTGTGATGGGACTTGGGTCTTATAATGGTTTCATTTTTCTAAAAAGCATTGCGTTGTTTAACGATTTACTTTAATTTATGCACCGACAATCCATTGGAATAAAACCCGTTCCGTGTTAGCGGCGTGGTCCTTGGATTTTCCTTATTGCTATCAGTTATATTAGTTAAGAACTCTCACACCAGTCCCATGACTGACTCGTAGTTTGTTTCACTTTGCAAACTCGGGTGCCCTCTTTTCCACACAGGCAGTCGAGTAGCTTTTTGCAGATATTTATCTCTTGAGCAAGATTATGGATCAAAGCCTAAAGTTGTGTCCAGAGCATAGAAGTCTTCCGCTGTCTATTGCATTTAATTTATTGAAATTTATCTTCCGCTGTAATTTTATTCAATGTACTCTGATATATTATGTACTCTGATGTAACATTATTGTAATGTTTATAAAAGTCTGATGTTGTTGTTTTAATGTGTTGTATTCCCATAGTTAACGTGTTCGGGATTTGAACGGTCTTAGTCGATTTTGCGATCGATCGGGTCCGGCGAAATTCGGGGCCGTTACAGTTGGTATCAGAGCTCTGGTTAACTCAAATCTTTGGGATACAACTCATTAGAACTGAACAAAAGACTCATCAGAGATTGGACCAGTAATATCCAATAAGAATACTCATTAGAGATAGGATCTGCAGTATCCTAGAATGAGAAAATTCAATAGAGATGGGGTTAGTAATGCCCTAGAATGAGTTGAGAGTAGCAAGCTTATAATATACGTATTTGTAATTACAATCTATTTTAGAAAATATGATTTTTAAATATACAAAAGTTATAAATATTTTTTTAAAAAAGTTAATCAACTAATTGATTGATGGTTGTGTAGTGTAATTATTAGTTCAACTAATAAAATTACAGAAAAAAATTAAAGAATGAAAGATGAGATAGGTTATTTAAACAACTTTAGCTTCATTCCTTTTCGAGGACGAAAAGTTCTTAAGTGAGGGAGACTGTAACAAACCTGAATTTTGGGGTAAATTTATAAATTTATTTTTAACTAATTTTAATGGGTTTTGATATTTAAAATAATTTATTTAGAATAATAATGATTAAAAATTTATTTAAATCGAAATTAGAATGAATAATTTAATTTTAATTATAAAAGAAGTTAGAAATAGCGCGGTAGTTTGAAAAGTCAAACTTGAACTTTGACTGACCGTACAGGATGCAAAATTTAACGGATTTTAGTGAAACCAAAAATATTAGAATCAATTTAAAAATATCTTTCCAACGAATCCGAAAAATTTAAATTTCATAATGGGAATCAAATGTTATGCCCAGTTTAAAATTTAGAAAGGTCGCTATGAAATTTATGTATAATATATAAAGGTCAAAAATGCTACTTTTTGCATACGAAGGAATATGGACTCGAAACCACTTCCATTGAGTTCAGAATGACGTTTCTGCATTTAAAAAGTATAAACACTTATATATTTCGAGTTTCGGAAATTATTTGTTTAAAAATGTATTTTTAATATTTAATATATACGCCTTGAAAATAGTCATTTTACAAACGACCTCTGTTTTCGATGAAACCACTTTTGTTGGATTAGGAATGTCAAATTATTGCTAAGTTTAATTTTTCATAATTTTTAGAATTAATTTGTGGCCGTGGGAAAAAGATTTCAGTTTTGTCAATTTCGGTCAAATTTAATCGACTTGAAAATAGACATTTTTCAAACGGTCTCAGAATTCGATGAAATTAGTTTTGTTAAGACCGTATCGTCATAACAAAGCTAAATATATTTTTTCTGTAATTTTTAAATGTCGTATGTGGCCCCGGTGAATTTATTTGCAGGATTAAAATAAATAAATAAATGATTTATGTATTAATTTAAATAAAATAAGCTAGAGATGATCAAAACGGCTGATAGGACCTAGCCTATTGCGTCCGGAACGTGGGTATTTACCTAAAGGAGACTCTGGTTGGGCTGGACTTGGAGTCTGTATAGGCTAACATGTCTTATTTGTAAATAAATTAATTAAATACTATTATAAATACTAGTATATGCGGTCCCATACTAAACCCTAGAAACTTTACTGTAGCGGTCGTTCTTCATCAAACCAATGGCCAGAAATTCCCAAATCTAAATCGATTCAATCTCCTAATCCTCTAGCAATTATTCAAAACATATAATACACAAATCGTAGAGATTCTTCAGGGCTTCGATTCCATGCGGGTAAGATCGAGAACGGGTGTTTATTTTGCCCGATTTAGTGGCGCAAAGAGCCGCCGATTGGGCTCAATTTTCGTGGCCATGGGACCACCGAGCAGAGCAAGGATGGGGGCGCCAGTAGTGTGGGAGGTGGCCGTCGTCATGATGGGTGTTGATCGGGGTACGGTGGCTTATGGTGAGGTGTAGCGGTGGAGAGAGAAATCAATGGAGTGGGTTCCTCGGTTCAGAACAAATGAAGAAGAAGAGGCCATTCATTTTAAATGTAATTAAGGAATTCTTAATTAGTTATTTAATTAAATTATTATCAAATCATTCAAACGATTGTGTCTTATTCAATTCTAAACAGAATTTGATGATTTTCGTTGCGTTGGAACCGTATTTCAGAGATCTACACCGTAGAGCAAACCAAATCTGAAATGGAGCAAATCAGAATTTGGGGTAATTTAATATCTGAACTGTACAGAATTAAAACCATCGGTGAGAATTCTATTTTAAAATAAAATTATTTATTTATTTATTTCACTGCAAAATTTATATTCATCTTATATAGAATTCACGTTAATGCTGTGTATATATTTATTCGGTGTTGGTTGTTTTATGATTGCGATGAATGATTGAATTAATTTGTATGTCTCATGTTGTTAAAATAAGATTGTTGTAAACAATTACATCATGTGTGTTTAGTTGAAAACAAATATGTCATATTTGCTTAGGTGAAAAATAAATATCTCATGTTCGTTAAGATAATATAGTTAATAACAAATATATCATATTTGTTTGTTGAAAACCAATATATCATGTTTGATTTAGAACAAATGGTTGAAACCAAAATATCATTTTTGGTTAATTAAAGATTTGTTAACAAAGAACATTTTGCATTTGAAATAGAAATATGTCATTTTTGTGTTAGAAGACATATATTAATAAGAACATGTCATGTTATGATTAAAGTATATGTATATAAAAATTGTCATGTTAGATAAAATTAAAATCTTGTTATAAATGGTCATGTAAATTGAAAGGAGCATTTTGTTAGAGATTTGTTTTGCTAACAAAAATAACATCTTTGTTAGAGAATGGTCATGTAAATAAAAATAACAATTTGGTATAAAGTGTTATCTTAGCTTAAAAAGGACATCTTCGTTATAAATTATCGCATTAGAAAATATAACATTTTTGTTATAAAATGTAGAATAAAAAAGGATGAATCAAAAATATACCTTTAGTCATTTGAAAGAATTGTGACAAAATTTACATTTTTGTCTAAATAAAGAAGTTGAAGTTGAAACAAAAATAAACATTTTTGTTAAAGTTAAAGATAGAAATGGCATATGAATGATGAAAATAAATATTATCTTTTTTATTTGTCATTAGCGTCATTGTAATGCAAATAAATTCTATTTTATTTTACATTAGAAAACATATAGTGAAGATATGTAAATATTCATAGTTTAGAAAGAATAAAGTTGAAATATTAAAAATTACATTTTTAATGTAAGGATGAAATAAGATATTCGTTGTAAATGTGGAATTAAGAAAGATTAACATTTGTCTGAATAGAAAAGTTAAAATTTGTGTTTACATTAAAAAAAAATCATTTTTTTTAATGTAAAGAAGGATTCATTAAAAAGAATTAAACTTTGTTACATTTTTATTGAAGAGAAGATCCATGAAATAAGATTCATGCTTTGAAATTATTTTACATTAAAATTCACATTTTAATGTTAATGAATCATTAAATAAGATTCATGGTTTGAAATGGTTTTACATTAAGATTTACTTTTTAATGTAAATGTATCCTTAAATAAGATTCAGTGTTTGAAATGAAAATATGTTAACACAAAAAAATCCATATTTATGTTGTATGATAAAATGATCACAATTTGAAATAAAATTATCACTTTTTAATGAAAGAGTAGAAAAAGGTTCATATTTCATTTGGAAATATGGTTCACGTTGAAAACACTTTAATGTAATATAGGAAAAGAATAAACAATTTTAACTCATTAAAATAGATTGAACAAAAATATTCATTTTTGTTCATTGGAAAAGGATAAGCAATTTTGGTCACTAAAATAGATTGGACAAAAATACTCATTTTTGTCCATTGGAAGGAAACTAACACTTTTGTCTAAATAGTAAGAATGAGATGAGAACTTATATTTTGTCATTAGGAAGAATCGTGGCAAATTTTACATTTCTTTTTAAATAAAGAAGTTAAAAATAAAAATGAACATTTTTGTTAAAAGGAAAGAATGGCATTAACATTGATTTTAGTTGAAATAATAAAAAAAATACATTTTTCACTGATTTTAGTTGAAATAATTACAAGACATCATTTTGGTTAGTGAATAAAAAGAGACCTCGTTTAGTTGAATTAGAAGTGACATTATTTGCACCGTCATGAGTTAAATTAGAAATTGACATTATTTTCACACCATTATGTGTTAATAATGAAATGAAAATTTTCACCTCCATGATTGTTATAAAAGGGAAGTTACATTTTTTTATATGTAATTATAAGATAATAATTTACTGTCATAATGAAGGTTACATTTTAATGTAATAAATAAAAAAGGAATTTGTAAAGGAAAAAAAAATCACCTTTTCCTCAATGTGATCAAAATAAGAAAAATTACATTTTTTATAATGTAATAAAAGATAATAAAGTAAAGAACACCTTCATTTTAGGTAGTAAAGAATATATTTTTAATGCAAGTCTTAAATGAAGGGAAAAGATCATACATTTAAAATAAAAATATCCCGACATTAAAAATCTCATTTTTAATGTATAGGAAAATGATCATATTTTTAAAAATATGTTAACATTAAGAATCTCATTTATAATGTAAAGTTAGAATATAGGAAAATGACCATATTTTTGAAATAAAATATGTTGACATTAAAATCCCACTTTTTTATGAAAAATAGGAAACTAGGAAAGTGTTCATTTTTATAAAGGAGAATTCACATTCTTCTATAGTGTAAAGAATAAAAAGAAAATATTACATTGTCAATAGAATGAGAGAAAGAAATAAAATATTACATTTTCAATGTAATTAAAGAATGTAAATAAAATATGAAATAGAAATTTACATTTGCTTATGTAAATAAAAATAATTATTTTAGATGGCACTTTCATTTACATTTTCATGTAAATAGGATATGTAGAAGTGAATGATAACGTTTATTTACATTTAGGTAAATAAATAAGAATAAGGAAAAGTAAACCTATTCACATATGGTGTAAATAAATAAGAAAAAGAAATGCTTTTAAATGACATTTTCTATGTATTAATTGAATTGAAAGTTACATTTTAGTTGTTGTTTATTAACAAACAAAATGAGGGTAGGGAACTGAACTGTGTATATAACATGATATCTTGATATAAACATGTCACATTACATCATTGTATGATAGGAACATGATTGTGCGCTGTTGGTTTGGTTGATTTATTACCCTTATATGTTAATGACCTGTAATGTCGTTGAAATGCAAATGAACTACTTTTATCAAAATAAAAATAGTGATAAGTAATAACGTTATGAAATAATTTAAATGATAACTATGCGAAGATTATTTGAAAAGACCGAGTTATACTCATTTCAAATAATCATACGACGTTTTAAATGGAAGAATTGAAGACGATGATTGAAGACGACGATTGAAGACGACGATTGAAGACCGACGATCTTCACATCGAATGGGTAACTAGCGTTGAGGCCCTTGATTGATTTGCTCCCAAGATGGGGCTAAGATGGTAGTTATCTGGACTTAGTGTTGATTTGTACGGATTTGGCTTTCGCTCAGACCCAGAGCATAAGCTTATAAACGGACGTGTGTCTGACGTTGAATTTTGTTCTATGTAAATTGATTTCTATTAATATACGACCGTTGGTGGCGGAGAATATATTCTCTTGCTTAACACCCTTAGAGGTTGGGTATTAATAGTTATCAATCGCATGGCATGAATTGTCAACGTGGCACGCCAAGATGAGGATGATCAAGGCTGTGTTGAAAAGCAGGCCTTGTGGTATAACGTTACTTCGCAAGCCTCACAACCCGGTGGAGTCTAAAACGGGAGAAGGGAACGCAGGGAGACCAGCACGTTTCTTTCTAGCTAGAAGTGGTGTCGGTGCTTAAACTGGCTGATATTTACTTATGAGGATGATGGAATGAAGCGCCTCGGATGATAGGTCCTATAGGATCGGGAAACGTGTGTTCAGGAATAACTAATCCACGAAGCTGTATGTGTGGACCGGCTATGTAGGATCCAAGGGTTAACTGCAGGGAATCCTGAGACATTAGCTAGAGTGTCACGAATCAGTAAGGAGCTCCTCCCTAGCCTTGACTCATGATGAAAACCAAATTTTCAATACGACATCGTGCGGTTTTTATTGTAGAAATAGTATGGCGACATAGTAGGATGGGGTACTATGCCGTCTATGATTGATACATTATGATTGAAATCATATATACATTAATAATAATATCAAATCCATTTTGTCGTATCAAGCATCTTTTGACCATTATAAGGTGAAACCCTATCCTCCAATTTGCGTTGCATTGTGTGATGGGACTTGGGTCTTATAATGGTTTCATTTTTCTAAAAAGCATTGCGTTGTTTAACGATTTACTTTAATTTATGCACCGACAATCCATTGGAATAAAACCCGTTCCGCGTTAGCGGCGTGGTCCTTGGATCTGCCTTATTGCTATTAGTTATATTAGTTAAGAATTCTCACACTAGTCCCATGACTGACTCGTAGTTTGTTTCACTTTGCAAACTCGGGTGCCCTCTTTTCCACACAGGCAGTCGAGTAGCTTTTTGCAGATATTTATCTCTTGAGCAAGATTATGGATCGAAACCTAAAGCTGTGTCCAGAGCATAGAAGTCTTCCGCTGTCTATTGTATTTAATTTATTGAAGTTTATCTTCCGCTGTAATTTTATTCAATGTACTCTGATATATTCTATACTCTGATGTAACATTATTGTAATGTTTATAAAAGTCTACTGTTGTTGTTTTAATGTGTTGTATTCCCAGAGTTAACGTGTTCGGGATTTGAACGTTCTTAGTCGATTTTGCGATCGATCGGGTCTGGCGAAATCCGTGCCGTTACAATCAGCTTGAAGATTTTGAAGTTGAGCCCAAAGTTTCTAGGCCTTGTAAGACGCTTCGCGTTGTAGGGAATGACACAGAACAACTTAGGAGGAAGGTTGTCAAGCTAGTCAAGGTACATTGGAGCAAGAATGATGACGACTGTACATGGGAAACGGAAGTGAGCATGAAGTTGACTCATCCAGAACTCTTCGCATGGTATGTCCCGGATGTCGTATCTTACTTATGTCATTGTGTCTTGTGGTATTAGAATTCTGCATAGTTGGATAGGATTGTAATTGCATGGATTGTTGAATTCTAGATTGGATGATAAATTGGCTACTCGTAGATGGTAGGCATGCATGGTTTTGTGTTTTCTCGTGATTGCTTGGGATTTCGAAGGCGAAATTCTTAAAACGGAGGGGGAGAATGTAACGACCTGTATTTTACATATCGACCAATCGTAAAAAAATTATATTTTATTCCCTAGTGGTCAGATCATTCTTGGATTTTATTATTTTGTTCATGGGGATGTGAGACATGTCCATGATTTTTTACCGAAATCAAGTATGACCATTTAGCCCTTGAGTTTACTGTTTAGGACATAACTTTTGATAAGGATTAAATCAGGTTCTAAGATCGATTCCATTAGATCGGAACGGTTGTTTGCAATTCCATAAAGTTGTCACATTAAGGATTTGGTTTAACGGTTTGGAAGGAATCAATGTTTTAAGTTCTAACTCTTGCTTAAGTAGACTGGTCAGCAGCTAATGGGGCGGTTGAACAAACCCATTAGACCCAGGCCAACAGATATGAATAGGGGGATTTGGGCAGAGAACTAGGGTAACTCTCTGTTAGTAATTTAGGGTTGACTAGATCAAATCAAAACCCTAAATTAATCAAAATTAACATTTAAGTTTGCGGGTCTATACAATAAAATTATAATCGAAAATCCATACCTTGTTCGATTGTGAAAAAACCCCAATTTTACATCGATTGAATCTCGCTGCTACTCTGGAACGATGGGAAGAACGATGAATCGAATCATGAGCCCTTCAAGTGTAGAGCCTCTACAGGTGATCCACGAGAACGGTTTCCTCTTGAATCAAATTGAAGAGGAGGAGGGAGAACGGTACTAGCCGCCATGACTATTTTCTAGGGTTTTAACAAAGGAATTAGTCGGGGCCATTTTCAATAGATCTAAATCTACTTACTTATAACCGACTAGGTTTTCACATGCATTAAAAGGGAAATGTAAATATCTCCTTTTAAAATGTTTACTATAGAATAGGTATCAACCCATTCACTAATTCCAAGTTCAAATAAAATATCAACTAATTGACGTTTTATTGGACCCAATGAAAATAACGTCTCCCTTGTAACGTTCCAGTTGTGTGACCCTATAGGTTATTACAACGTTGGCAATAATTTAAATCGTATTTAAATTATAAACAGTGAGCGGCATCTAGTAATACATCGCTGCTACCCAAGTTATAATAAGATCAATTAACGATTCGATTCAACCTTTCGTGACCAGTGTAACAATGTAATATAATCATTTTAACCACTATATCCAGGATTAAACTCAAGGCATGGATCGTATCATCCTCTTTATAATTTAATCAGTTTTTCTTGATCGATGAGTAGACTGTTTAAAACAAATCAATATTTGAGCACGGCCATGCATTTCACAGTCCCACTCAATCAAGAGGCCCATGGATATCACTACGAATATATCGTAAGGTTAAATTCCATCTAGATCATTCATAATTTTCATTCGATTCGAGATGTATCCAATAATCACCGTTATCGTTACTCTGTTACGAAATAACTTTAGATGATATCAAAACACAAATATCCTCGAATAAAATTATAATGATTTCAGGTCTGAGGACCATTACATCACTGTCACTATGAGAATAACTTATGATACTGTTAATTATATTCCATGTAGTCATCTCACGGTGGGTCAGCCCAATACGTTATTCTTCAATACGTATTTATATCTTGACTTTAATATCACGTATATTAATGATCAATGAGATGTGATCATCAGTCAATCAATATACTAGTCTCAACGCTTTATTGTTGTCCTGTATAAACAATAAAACTCGACTAGGGACTTTTAAGAATTATAATACTTATCACATTATATAATCTCAAGTTCAGTCTTACTCGAACTATATAATTCCGTATTATTATTCTAAGGACTTCTAATATATTAATATTTATTTTACGCAGTAAATATAATATAATAGAATATTATTTTATTCCAAATAAAATAATAACAACAACATTGTTATATATCACATCAAATGGATTGCCTCTAGGGCATAAACTCTAACAATCTCCCACTTGCACTAGAGTCAATCATTTACGTTTCATATACTCATGAAACTAGTGTGATTATTAAACTTTTGCTGCGACAGAGTTTAATTCAGTAGGTCTGCAACATTACAACGTTTGTAACTTTTGCAGATATGTTCATTTCTTCTGTGAACAACTTCACATAGGAATTATATTTCTTTTATATATGTTTGGATCGATAATGAGTTTAATGTTTAGGGCCTGAGCAACAGCCGTATTGTTATCTCAATGTATAACATTGGATAAACAATGAATTTAGTTCAATCATGAACTTATTAATCCAAACATTTTCTTTCTCAGAATCAGTATTTATATCTTGTTTTAAACAAACATTATTTGCAATAATTAATGTGTTATCAAATAACATTTGAATTATTGTACCACTCCCACTCAATTTCTTGTCTATACAAGATTCAGTGGCATTTTGTGGTTGCGAAACGTTTCTAATTCTATTTCATTCTTATTGGTATCTTAGAGACTAGCTCTCCTTTATAAAGGATACCAATTCGAGCAATAAACATTTTATTCTCAGAGGATATATAGAAATAATATCCACTTGGTTCTTTTGGATATTCCACAAAATGATTATTTGATTTGGATCCAATCTTATCAGAAGGACGTTTAATAAACGTCTTTGCATCCCAAATCTTCGCATTAGACATACTAGGACATTTCCTAGTCCATATCTTATATGGCGTCTTCATGCTTGTTTTAACAGAATTAAATGCAATTGTTCAAAAT
The DNA here is from genome assembly GCA_030737875.1 of Allium sativum. Taxonomy (NCBI): domain Eukaryota; kingdom Viridiplantae; phylum Streptophyta; class Magnoliopsida; order Asparagales; family Amaryllidaceae; genus Allium; species Allium sativum. Next base: position 398,145,713 of record CM060910.1, read on the forward strand.
TTAATTTATTAGAAGATCTATATGACTTATCATTGATCGTACTATATCTTATAAGGTGCGATTTTTCTTGCCAGATACACCATTTCAACATGGTGTTCTAGGTGGACAAAGTTGCGAAACAATTCCAAACTCATTCAGATAGTCATTAAATTTATTGGCTTAAATATTCTCTTTCATCTGTTCGAAGAGAATTTATATTCTATCAAAATTGGTTTCTAACTCCACTTTGAATTCTTTGAACTTTTTCAAAAGATTCTAATATGTGTTTCATAAGATACACACATCTGTACCTACTGATATCATCAGTAAATATAATGAAATAACAAAACCTACCTGTAGTTTCTGTATTCATTGCTCCATATACATCATTATGTATGAGACCCAATACCTATCACGCATTCACTGTGTCAAGTGAAAGTGGATCCAGTTATTTTGTCTAATAAACAAGATTTGTATTATTCATACAATTCAAAATCAAATGATCTCAAAATTCCATCATTATGGAGTTTTGATATGCTTTCTTGTTTATAGTGCTAACTGGTAATACTAAAGGTATATTGGATTTAAATCACTAAATTTAATCCAATCATTATTATTGTCAAGTACATTATAGTTAAGGATTTACAAATATCATTAACTATTTATGAAATTCCATACGATATTTCATTTAAATAAAATGAATAACAATTATTCTTTAATTACAAATGAAATTCAAACTTGTCTAAACAAGTTATAACATTTATTTTAAGTGGAATTTCGTAATAACAATTATTTTATTTATTTAATTAAGCCAGTATGTTCAACAAGAATCAACTTACTATGGATAATTTATCAACATTTGCTTTATTTCCAATTGTAAGTCCACTTGTTCTTTTATCAGATTTCTACTTATTCTGCAATTTCTGTAAATCAGCATACATTTATGTGATTTATATCTAGTATCTAATACTAGAAATGTATAAGTAGATTATTATAACATTTATATTTTATTCAGTTGAAGTCATACTTTAACTTATTTTAGATCCTCTCTTTATATCTAAAACAATTACATTTAATTTGTTTGAGGACAATCCACAAATTTTAACGTTAGTCAAGAAATTTGATTTAATTTAATTTGTCCTTCTCAAGGATTAATTTAAATTATCGAAGTTGTTTATTATTTAATATCTACATTAGATAATAAAATAATAACTGATTCTTTTATATTTATTTAATACAAAATTTTGACAATCAAAATTTATATTAACATAAATATTTAATTTAAACTAAATTACGCTCCCACTCAAATTAACATCCCTCTGTTTATATATGTATATCATTATATACATATAATGGTGTTCCAAGATCCATATCTAGTCATGCCTTGACCCTGCTTTGGCTGAACTCAAAACACAACCTTTTAGGTAGACATCTTATGTCAATTACATCGTGTATATAATTCCTGGATCGCATGATGAACATTTGTTCAGTATTATTCGTTTGCTCAAATATAGAATAATTCATGCTATTGTCTCTAAGGCCATAATCGTATTATGCAGCCTAGTTAAGTCAGACCCAATAATAGGTTGGAGCACCACATTTTACTCCATCGCATATAACCAAAATTAAAGGTGCATAACGCTTTGGCGTTAGTTACATCCAGTGATTTTGGACAGTGATGAGTATATTATTGGAAGACTTCACCATGACTTAATATAACAAAATTTTGCTTTAAAGGGATTTATAACTCGTAGTGAAAACAATATTAAAGTTATCGAAATATATGTATTTCATAATCGAAATATCAATTGAATTTAAGCATTTAAATTAGAAGCAATATAGGAATGATGCTTATATTTTCCCTTTTGAACATTTCAAAATATTGGTTATTAAAATTACAATATATCTTATACACTGTAATCTAAATTTGACTTCATTTATCATATAAACCTAAGTCAATATCAAATCAGGATTTTATATGAGTTTAGGCCCAAATTAGTTAAATGTTCAACTACAAACATTGATCTTATTTCAATATGTAATGCTGCAAACATTTATATAACAGCATGTTAGCATAACAACGTCATGTTCGACAAATTTATAGACTGTCCCATGATAATCTATAATATATATACGATCCAATTATAAATATACCATGAAGATCCATATACTAAGCTAATGTTTTTATCGCTTAAAATTACATATACCCATGCATAAAATTTATAACTGAATATTCATCAAATTTAAAATTGAGAATATGAATAATAAACCAGTTTCATACAATCAGTTTAATATTATATCTACATATATAATAAATCTGATTGTACAGAGAATATAGTGATTTATCACACAGCAAAAGTTCATAAAAGATATGTATACACAGTCCTCAAGCTTTCACAGAAGATAAGGTTAATATTATACACGTTTATCACAAACAGAACCATCATATTCACTTGAAACGGGATTATAATTATAAGATATTAATTAATCCCTGCCTCACTGTGAGTTGATCATCATGCTGGAACAATTTTCAGCAATTACAATGACTCCTGCATTGAAAAGGAAGGTTTTAATCAACATGATCAGTCTTATCAGGAATACATCTATATGTATATAATCATGTTGAATCAAATACTCAGTGATATATATCATTGAAACAACTTTCAATATGATATAAAATAAAATGAAAATCTACTATCTTATATGATGTATCACATACATCAATTGATTTTATTCCATTTTAAAACAGGGTATGCAAAACAAATTTGCATAATACATATCTTTAACTTATTAAGATATGTTTTCTAACAGGTAGATGGACCTATAATTTATATCATGTAACAAACATGATGAATATTAATACTATAAAGTCAGACTCTAGCATCATGGTTCTAAAATGAGTCATGTACAAGAATAGGTCAAATAACCAGGTCTTAAACATCAATAGCCTAAAATAAAACATTGACTGATATGATTTTGACAAGTCTGTATGTGCCTACTAAACTAAATATTGGTGGCATTACTGGTTAATCCAAGAATATGCATCATTATGCAAAACCAGTTTTTAATAAAACACAAACAGTATCTTAATACTTGCACCTATCTATTATATGTTCTTTTAACATATGAAACTGGTCACTGAGTTTACAGGTCATTGTAGTGACCATATTAAACATATTATGATTTGTATGAGTCGAGAATTAAATTGCAAACAATTTGCAACGTTAATAAACACATGGCTGTTTACAGAATTTCTTAACTAAAATTAACAGACCATTTCAAACATTTATTGAAGGATAATTTGGAATTGACATTCAAACAATTTGAAATCTCAGATTTAAACCATTCAAAATAACATATTTAAAATATTAAATCTGATCAAAAGGACTTGATTTCCAGATTAGTCAAAAACTGGATTTTATATGGATCATTCTACCAGAACCAGACAAGTATCCAGGAAAGCTCTTAAAACATTACATAGATTTGATATTGTAATTGATACACAATACAGTAATTTATTTATCACAATAAATATGGAATCAGTATTCCTTTTATCTAAATGCACATTTCTCATACCATAGCATATCATATTTTTTATATCTATGGTATGCTTAAACATGTTTTAAGAGAAAGTAAATGTGTTTAAATATTATTGGCATCATTAAACTGCTCCATGAATGACAATCAAAACATGTTTTAAATATGAGTCAGAATTCAAAATTCAAACTGCAGTATTGGTTAAAACAGGTTATATTGCCCTTAATAAAATTATGCTATACCTATACAGGTAATGGATTCAAGCATTAATTAGGTAGAATCAATGCAACAGTTACAGTAACAGATTTCTATAAAACTCTTAGGCTTTACGAGCATATATGGATTAATAGCATGATAAACAGAGTATACTTTAATATTTGATAACTTGAAAATCATCATTATGATTTGGAGTTATCCTATATTTATGATCATTATCTGGTATGTAGTAAACTCAAAATGCTCGACTATGAATTCATAATTCATAGAATCAAACCTATTTGTATGAGCAAATCAAACATCTTTTGATTTGTATCCTTACATGATTACAGATTTTATGCTTCATAAAATTACATAGAGTCAATACATTACCCGCATGTTAGATGTTTAACAGTGTAGGATGTATCAATAATAAAATAAAAATGGTATCATATATCAATTTGTAATTTCATACTGAAATTTGTATCAAATACAAAGTTTATTAACAGTAAAAGAAACAATTTCTGGCCATTCATGTGCTTGCATAAAATTTCAGATGTTCAAAAGGATTTGTTACTGTGAGTACTCATTTATATTGAAACTATTTTCAATAATTAAAAACATAAATCTGGTTTTGAAATATCAATACTTGTTTGGTTTTTCAAAATCAGTAATTGGCTTCGAAAAGTGAAATCATAGCATTATGTTATCAAATAACATAGATTATATAACATTAGTCATCTAAACTTAGTTTGAACAACATATTAACCTTTAATATCACTGTGCAGTTATAATCCAATTTCCATAATTAAGATAATGTAACATGAACATGAAATTGAATCAATGTTCAATATCAAGGATAAATCCCCTTAACTTTGCTTCACATAACAAAATATAACTAGTAAACGATTTTATCACAGTATCAAACAGTGAAACAATTTTCACTTTGACTTTATAATTGAATTTACTTTAAATTCTAACAACAAGATTCTTATTACCAGTCAAGGTGAAAGCAATTTCAAAACTTAATTAAAACTCAGATTTAGTCATTAATAAATACATTGCAAAATTTTATATCAAATATAAAACTTCGTACTCAGTAAAATGGTTTTATAGACTGTATCAAATACATATTTAATTTTCAATAATACAATTTCATCTTCTTGAATTGTATTTATCCATCTTTCCTGAATTCATGTTTTAGACATCCATGAATCACATTGATTTGATTTTCATTTTCAAATATACTGATCAAATCAGAATCATCCTTGACAAACTTTCATATTACTGATTTCATTAAATCAAGACAATCTGAAGAGCATCCTTCTAATTTATCAATCATTAAACCCATTCTAATCATGAGAAGGGAACGGATGATAAAATCAGTTCATAAATATTTATCAATCAAATGCTTTTGATAATAAATTCGTCCTTGTTTACTCATATAAACAAATTTAAATATTGTTTAATATCCATTTCATATTTTCAAGAATTAATAGTTTAAAACCCAGCAAAATTCAAGTAGAATCAATATCATATATTAACTCGTATTTGAATGAAATGTTTTGTTTCAGAAACAAAACGTATAATATTCCAAATTAATCAACCCAGAATCAAAACCCCTAATTTCTATATCCTATACAATCGATCAATTAGGAATTCAAATGAAAATAAATCTAAATCTGATTTCGATATACAATTTATTGCAAGCCTGTGCTCTGATACCACTGTTAGTAATTTAGGGTTGACTAGATCAAATCAAAACCCTAAATTAATCAAAATTAACATTTAAGTTTGCGGATCTATGCAATAAAATTGTAATCGAAAATCCATACCTTGTTCGATTGTGAAAAAACCCCAATTTTACATCGATTGAATCTCGCTGCTACTCTGGAACGATGGGAAGAACGATGAATCAAATCATGAGCCCTTCAAGTGTAGAGCCTCTACAGGTGATCCACGAGAACGGTTTCCTCTTGAATCAAATTGAAGAGGAGGAGGGAGAATGGTACTAGCCGCCATGACTATTTTCTAGGGTTTTAACAAAGGAATTAGTCGGGGCCATTTTCTATAGAACTAAATCTACTTACTTATAACCGACTAGGTTTTCACATGCATTAAAAGGGAAATGTAAATATCTCCTTTTAAAATGTTTACTATAGAATAGGTATCAACCCATTCACTAATTCCAAGTTCAAATAAAATATCAACTAATTGACGTTTTATTGGACCCAATGAAAATAACGTCTCCCTTGTAACGTTCCTGTTGTGTGACCCTATAGGTTATTACAACGTTGGCAATAATTTAAATCGTATTTAAATTATAAACAGTGGGCGGCATCTAGTAATACATCGCTGCTACCCAAGTTATATTAAGATCAATTAACGATTCGATTCAAACTTTCGTGACCAGTGTAACAATGTAATAAAATCCTTTTAACCACTATATCCAGGATTAAACTCAAGGCATGGATCGTATCATCCTCTTTATAATTTAATCAGTTTTTCTTGATCGATGAGTAGACTGTTTAAAACAAATCAATATTTGAGCACGGCCATGCATTTCACAGTCCCACTCAATCAAGAGGCCCATGGATATCACTACGAATATATCGTAAGGTTAAATTCCATCTAGATCATTCATAATTTTCATTCGATTCGAGATGTATCCAATAATCACCGTTATCGTTACTCTGTTACGAAATAACTTTAGATGATATCAAAACACAAATATCCTCGAATAAAATTATAATGATTTCAGGTCTGAGGACCATACATCACTGTCACTATGAGAATAACTTATGATACTGTTAATTATATTCCATGTAGTCATCTCACGGTGGGTCAGCCCAATACGTTATTCTCCAATACATATTTATATCTTGACTTTAATATCACGTATATTAATGATCAATGAGATGTGATCATCAGTCAATCAATATACTAGTCTCAACGCTTTATTGTTGTCCTGTATAAACAATAAAACTCGACTAGGGACTTTTAAGAATTATAATACTTATCACATTATATAATCTCAAGTTCAGTCTTACTCGAACTATATAATTCTGTATTATTATTCTAAGGACTTCTAATATATTAATATTTATTTTACGCAGTAAATATAATATAATAGAATATTATTTTATTCCAAATAAAATAATAACAACAACATTGTTATATATCACATCAAATGGATTGCCTCTAGGGCATAAACTCTAACACTCTCGTCATTCTAAGTTTTAAGTTGGGTGTCTAAGATTCTCCAAGTTCAGCCTAAAACCCTATTTCTCCATTGTTTTCATACAAATTCATCATAGATTGCATCTAGAAGATAAATCGTCATCAAAAGGATTAGATCACATCAAATTGCATCAAATTAAAGGGGTTTCAGTGCTGTGCAAATATGATCTCATTGAATCTTCATCAAATCTAGAAATTTGTGAGTGAAAGATATCTCTCATATGGAAGTTATGTATTGTATGGGTAAATTAGCATCATAGTCATATGCTTCATGTAAAATCACCTTAGATCTGATAATATATGTTTAACTATGACCTAGAAACCCCAGGAAACCTAATTTGACCATATTAACTGGATAATTGTAAGATTAACCATATTATTCATATGTTTATATCTAAATCATGATAGATCTCATAACTATGATATGCTTATGTTATGTTTATGGATTGTTCATGTTTGTATGATCATCGCGGTATGGATTGATGTTTGTTTTGATTGAATTGATTGCATTGCTGAGTTGTATGTTATATTGTTTTTCGTAGTCTCATAGAATTGAAGAACAGAGCAAATCAGAGGCTCAGATGATCGGATTCAGACGAAACTTGGTGGAGGCACTCTAAAACACAAAGGAAGGCGACACAACAATTTTGGTGCGTATGCACTAAGTGCATGGGTCTGCACAGACCCATAAGGAGGGGTCGTGTGATTTTGAAATTTTATGTGTGGCATCTGATGGTGAGTCGAAGCTACTGGTGAATTTCCAAGTCAATTGGATGTGTTTTGGATGGGTCGAAGTTGATTCTCGAGATGTGAACGAACTGGCAGAAGCTTCAAAAACTAGCATTGAAAAGATTCGAGATTGGACCGGAGGAACATTCTCGAGGCAGGAATGAACATGGGCCAACCACTTAGCCTATTTTAGCTAAGTGGATGGGTCAGCACCGACCAATGAGGGTCGACAACGACCCATGAGGTAGGCCAGAGAGAGGTGAGATGTTAGGGGCTTGGTTGTATTGGCTTCCTGAAGTTTTTGGTGAAGTTTGGATTGAGACGAACTTCAGATGATTGATGCACAACCCAAAAATGAATGGTGCTTCTGTAACAACCCGAATTTTAATAGCCTGTTGAAACTAGAAATCAGGGGATAATTAATTTTTTAAATTCAGAATCAAGGGAAACGGATTATACCGTTGCGTTAGTCTCGAAATTTTACATGAAATAGAGTCCGAGTTTTCAAAAATCGGAGTCCGGATGAAGAAGTTATGGCCTGCACAAATTTCAGCAGTTTTCAGGCAGCATTGGACCAGGGCGTCGACCATAGGGTCAACCTACCCCCCCCCACCAGGTCGACCATATGGTCGACCTACCCCCCAGGTCGACCATATTGTCGACCTCCCTCCCTTACAGGTCGACCTGGTCGGCCTATTTTGGCCTAGAACTCATTTTTGAAGCCTTAGACGTGTTTTGATGGTCCAGATTGATTCTAGGGTTAATCTAAGGGCCTAAACTAGTTGCTACACCTATAAAAACACCCTTAGACCTAACCTAATTCATATCAAATCATCCTTACACTATTATGCTGCTGAACTCCCTCTTGAACCATGGCCGCCACCCCCAAATTAAAGCTTAAGCATTCAAACTCAAATAAATTCGAAGAACAAAGCTTCAACAATGGTTCAAACAATAAATCAACACTACAACAACGTTCTATGACAATTTCAGCTCTTAATTTGTTAGCCATGCCCTGTAAGTTCTAGTTATTTTCAGATTAAAATATTTAAATATAATATGGGCATGTGATGAAGTGAAATTGGATTTAAGTATGTTTATCGATCTATTTCTGTTGCTTCTTGGATCTTGAGTTTTGAGACTTGTCTATCTTTATTCCCATGTCTAGTTTATGATCTATTCAGCCTGTTGTAAATCAGTTTTCTTGATTCATATAGATATTATTACTAAGTTGTAATCTTCAGCCAGCGATGATGTCTTTCTCTCTGATTTTATTTTTATGCAAAATTCTACCTTCCTCTATTTATTTATTTTTGATGAACCTAGGTCAATTTCGGACCTAGGCCTAAACTATGATATACGTGCAATTTGTATACGGGGAAATATTGGGATATTACCTATTTGGATATATGTGTGTGGTGGAATTGATGGCATAACATGAAATTTGAAATTTGGGTATTGTCAATATAATTGAAATTGCAAGTTTGGGCACACATGAATTGGCATGTAAATTAAATCACGAGTTTGGGACTATGTAAATTAAATCAAAAGATTGGGTTTATGTTAATTAGGCATATGTAGAATTGGGAATTTGAACATGAAAGCGATTGTAAACTTGATAATTGGCATAAACATGTATTATGAACTTGGGCAACTGACATGTATTATAATAAAAAGATTATAGTTTGGGATAACTGCATCATGAATCATGATTTTGGTTTATTGGGTATAAAACTTGATACATATAATTTTGGCTAGAACTTGATATAGTAAAATGGCATAAAAATTGGCATACATGTAAAACGACATAAATTGAACATATGTAAATTTGGTACGAATTGGGCATATGTAAAATTTACATGTAATCTAGAACTTGGGCATATGTTAATTATGTAACATTTGGAGTTGAAACATATACGATAATTTATGACTTAGTAGAGGTTTAATATGAACGCGCCTAAGTTGGGTTTTGGGTAATTGGCATGTATTGTAAATAAAAGGCTATAACTTGGCATAACCTTATAGTGAATTATGATAATAATTTGGGAATACTTTTTGGGGGCAAAAATGTGAATCATGAACATTTCTATATGTTAAATACATGAACTGATATTGGGGTTTTGGGTGGAATACGACCATTAATGAACCTTTGACACGAGATTAGACTCAGTTTGTGGTGTAAATCTGCCCGGAACCGCCCGGCAAATCCAGTAGCCACAAAGTGTCAGTCTAATGTGAGAGGTCGAAGGCCAAATTGTAGGCGTAACGGTTTATGATATGAGGTTAGACCCAGTTTGTGGTGTAAATCTTCCCGGAACCGCCCGGCAAATCCAGTGGCCACAAAATGCACGGTCTAATGTGAGAGGTCATGATTCGTTCATCATAATGAATGAATTAAGGAATCTAACCATAATACGACGTGGGTATGGTTAGAGGGTTAGGTGGGATGACATGGAAATTTGACATGTAAATGTGGACCTAACCGGTATGAGTTAAGAACATGTAAAACTTATAAATATAGGCTCAACCAGTATGATATGAATGGGTGGGTTAAGTAACGTGGCTAGGCTAATGATACTTAACCGTTATAACATGACTAGCGGATGGGTTGGGCTAACTTGAATAGGTTAATAACACCCAATCGATATAACCTGATGCGTGGTAGGGTTAAGTAAACACACGAGGGTAACACTTAACCATTATAATATGACTGGTGGATGGGGTTAAGTTAACATGCACTTAACCAATATAACGTGATGCGTGGTAAGATTAAGTAACAACAGAGGGTAACACTTAACTGTCACAACATGATAAGTAGGTGGGCTAAGTCAATATACACTTAACCAATATGACATGACATGCGGTGGGGTTAAGTTAACACAAGGGAGAACACTTAGCCAGTATAACAAGGCTTGCGGTAGGGTTAAGTAACACAAGGAACAACACTTAACCGATATAACATGATGTGTGGTAGGGTTAAGTAAAACAAGAGAAAACACTTAACCAACTTAACGTGATGGACGGAGAGGGTTAAGTACATATCAGGTTGGTGGGTAATATTAGTAAATATAGGCCGACAAACTTAACCAGTAGGAAACCCTAGTAACGGGGACCCATTTCAGCAGTAACCCACTAGATGTATCATGGTACCCAGAAACTAGGCAGGGTGGGGCACGATTACTGGGCCGATTGTAAGCGGTCAAAGCGACGGCGGTGGGTGCAATAGTGTACGTTCTAACGGAGTGCGGTCGTGTACACACTTCGGAGCAGACAAACAGGGCACTAGGGGCACCAGTTGTATAACCTATGTATTCTAGAATTGCGTCGGGTCGCCACCATGGGTCTTGATTCACCCCATGGTGGGACCAGCATAGATATCTACAATCATTGGGGGGCTGTATGACACACATAGGTAGCATAATCCCTAGGTTGGACCTAGGTGGCATAAACCCTAAATCCGAGAAGTGTTCAATAGGTAGCATAATCCCTAGGTTGGACCTAGGTGGCATAAATCCTGGTTGAATCTAGGAAGCGCTCGGTTGAAAACCCTCTATTAGATCTAGGTAATAAATAATAGATGTACACGTGAAAGCAACCTTAATTTCGGGGATTGGGATCACGTTATGATTTTATCATTTTATAGATTACTAGTTGGGACACTAGTTAGGTGGTGCAGAGCAAATAGATATCATTTCAATGGTGAAGCAGAGAAATCTTGCGATGCTTGATAGAAATCTTGCGAAACTACACTTAGTTCATCTTGAATGGGAACCTTGCAATGTTATACATTGCAGAAATCCTATGATGTTATTCTTAGTTATCGTGCCTATAGCTTATCTTGTCATCATGCTTATGTTTACTTTCAGTTTATTCATGCCATGTTATCTTTGCCTGTTTTTATGCTGAAAGCCACTAGGACATACTCGGTCTTTATGACTGACCCGGTTTGTTTCGCCTCTTTTTCTTCCGTTCCCCCCCTCCAGGTTCGCAGGGTGGGAATACAGCTTAGTTCAGATCTTACCAAGCACCAAGGTTCTTTCATAAAGGCTTGGATTGATCTTGGCTATGGCTTGCTTTGCTTTAGTGGGGAATACTATAATTTATTTTTTACGCTTCTTTGTTTTTGAGCAAGACAGATATTTTAGCAATGTATTTGGGTATTGGAAGTCGATGGGCTTTAATTGTAAACAATTCTATTTAATAAATGATTTGAAGTACTTCTACTTTATTTTCCGCTGTTTTATATATGTCTATCTTGTAATATTTTTGTTCCAGTACCCATAATGCTCCGTTGAAGTTAAGGCATTCCCTTTGTGAGTGACCTTAACGGATGTGGGGTATTACATTTGGTATCAGAGCAGAAGGTTACCAGACTGGGCAAAAGCTTTTAAAAATCTTTTGAAACTATTTTCAAAACGTTTACAAAGAATCATTTTTCTAAAGAAAAGTTTTGTTTCACGAAAGGCATATTCCCCAAAGCCATATGCACTATCTTTTGATTCTCTCCTTGAGTCTCTTCTCTCTTTCTTTTTCACCATAGTTTGTAGGCATGTGACACATGTCAGAGGGCAAAGTAGTGTCCAACCTCCATCTATAGCCGTAGTAGTTTTACTTGCGACTAATCTTATTTCAAGCTTTGTAGGGTTGCCGTGCGATGGAAGTAGCTTTTGAGAAACTTTTCAACAAGCCGTACAAGGATAGTAGGAATGAGGATAAAGAACACAAGTCTAAGGATGAGAAACTGGTTGATATGGCTTAATCCACGAAGAGGAAAAAAAGTGAAAGGAAAGAGGCCAAGTAAAAGAATAATAAAACCCATGACAAGAAAGAACATCGTTGGTATGGTTAAAAAAAGGGACATGTAGTTAAGTATCATAGGACAAGGATAAGGGCAAAGAACAAGATCGTCGAGAGGGCAAATTGTATGCTCTCACAACTAGCATACCTAAGAGAGGTGGTAACATTTCTGTTAAAAGTTTAGCTTCTCTTTTCTATCATCCCGTTAGAACTTTGTTTTTGTACATTGCATCCTTTTTAATTCTACTTCGATAATTGAGTCTCTGCACCTTAGTACTAGCGTAGTAGAGGATCCCATTTTATTCTCAAAATCTGTTAGGGAATCGGCTCATTTATTCATGACTTGTTTGGATTTGGGAATGTCTATGCTAAGTGTTGAGTTTAGAAGTAATGCTTATGTTTTTGGGCTATGGGTTGATTCTAGGGATGGAGTGGTTATCCAGTAATGATACCATTCTCAAGTATGAAAAGAGGGTAGTTAGACTCTTGACTTGCCCCGGTAATGCCCTCAAAGTCTAGTGTAACCCTTAGGGTTCTTCCATGCTTAGTTACCTAGAATCTCTTAATATATTTATTGATCCGCTCGAGTAATGTTCACCACTAAGGCGGATGGTTCATCTCGCTTATGCATGAGTTATATAAAATCACCTTAGTAAGTACACATGGCAACTTGGCTGGCATTTGTTTATTTTCAAGAGATAATTCATTTATGTGGAATACCTTCTAGTAAGTGAACGAGATCCAAGATTCACTAGTTAATTTTGGAGAGCTTGCATGAAATCATGAGTACGCAATTATGTTTGAGCCGAGTATACTAGAAAAAGAACAAGTGAATTTGGAACGAGAGGCAACAGTGAAATAGGTTCCAACTCATATTTTAGAAACAAGAATTAAGAAGCTATGAAATTATGATGTTAAAGATAATGAAAGCACAATGGAGTTAAGCTCAAGGAAATGCGACTCAGAAGATTGAAGACTACATACGCGTATCATATTTCTTTTTAAGAGTGTATCCTTGATCCCTCTTTTCCTGTAGAGCTAATTTGCATGCTATCTTTCAAGTATATCCTCTCGGTCCTATTCTTAATCCCATTTCTGTTAGAAACCCCATAGGGAGGATGACTCGTCTGTTAGTAATACATTTTGGGGCTTGAGGGTGTCCGTTGGGTTGACTAAACTCTTTGGGTTTTATAGGATACGAGTTGGTTTTAGGAAGGGATTTCCTTGTGACCTAAAATGAGTCCATCATGCTTAGTTTCGTAGAATCAGTATATATGTGACATAGATTTATAGTTTTGACATTGCCTAATGGGCACAAGGTTTTTACTTGCTTCTATCGTTCAACTATACCTTTAGGTAAGAACAATTGGGCGTAAACATGCGTTTGAGACATGTTATGATTGATGGTTGCAAGTGGTTGCAAGTGGCTGCTAGTGGTTGCTCGTGGTTGCATAACACACGTTAGGTACTAGATCGGCTCAGACACATTTCCGTATTGCATATGCATGAGTGTTTATACTTGTTTATGGATGAAATTGGATGTGTTATCATATGGATGATGCATATGGGTGGATGTTTGTGCACACATATAGTGTTTATGTGACTAGGACTATTTGCATACATATTGGACTCATTGCACTAAACATATTTTGCATTAAGAAGATCAATCAGGCCTGATCATTTGCATTAGATAAGGAACATATACACACACTTTCTGCATATGTTCATACAGCATTAGAAATCTCTTAAGGACAATGGATGCCTGTGATTGATGATCGAGTAGATGGATGATTGGATGGTAGGACACATTCTTCTTAACTTGAAGATTTCGGGGACGAAATCCTTTAAGGAGGTGAAAATGTAACAACCCGAATTTTAATAATCTGTTAAAACTAGAAATCAGGGTATAATTAATTTTTAAAATAAGAATCAAGGGAAACAGGTTATGCCGTTGCGTTCGTCTCAAAATTTTACATGAAATAGAGTCCGAGTTTTCGAAAATCGGAGTCCAGATGAAGAAGTTATGGCCTGTACAAGTTTCAGCAGTTTTCAGGCAGCACTGGACCAGGGGGTCGACCATAGGGTCGACCTACCCCCCAGGTCGACCATAGGGTCGACCTACCACCCAGGTCGACCATATGGTCGACCTCCCCCCTTACAGGTCGACCTGTTTTGACCCAGAACTCATTTTTGAAGCCTTAGACGTGTTTTGATGATCCGGATTGATTCTAGGGTTAATCTAAGGGCCTAAACTAATTGCTACACCTATAAAAACACCCTTAGACCAAACCTAATTCATATCAAATCATTCTTACACTATTATGCTGCTGAACTCCCTCTTGAACCATGGCCGCCGCACCCAAATTAAAGCTTAAGCATTCAAACTCAAATCAATTCGAAGAACAAAGCTTCAACAATGGTTCAAACAATAAATCAACACTACTACAACGTTCTATGAAAATTTCAGTTCTTAATTCATTAGCCATGCCCTATAAGTTCTAGTTATTTTCAGATTAAAATATTTAAATATAATATGGGCATGTGATGAAGTGAAATTGGATTTAAGTATGTTTATCGATCTATTACTGTTGCTTCTTGGATCTTGAGTTTTGAGACTTGTCTATCTTTATTCCCATGTCTAGTTTATGATCTATTCAGCCTGTTGTAAATCAGTTTTCTTGATTCATATTGATATTATTACTAAGTTGTAATCTTCATCCTGTGATGATGTTTTTCTCTCTGATCTTATTTTTATGCAAAATTCTACCTTCCCTTATTTATTTTCTTTTGATGAACCTAGGTCAATTTCGGACCTAGGCCAAAACTATGATATACGTGCGATTTGTATACGGGGAAATATTGGGATATTACCTATTTGGATATATGTGTGTGGTGGAATTGATGGCATAACATGAAATTTGAAATTTGGGTATTGTCAATATAATTGAAATTGCAAGTTTGGGCATACATGAATTGGCATGTAAATTAAATCACGAGTTTGGGACTATGTAAATTAAATCAAAAGATTGGGTTTATGTTAATTAGGCATATGTAGAATTGGGAATTTGAACATGAAAGCGATTGTAAACTTGATAATTGGCATAAACATGTATTATGGACTTGGGCAACTGACATGTATTGTAATAAAAAGATTATAGTTTGGGATAACTGCATCATGAATCATGATTTGGGTTTATTGGGTATAAAACATGATACATGTAATTTTGGCTAGAACTTGATATGGTAAAATGGCATAAAAATTGGCATACATGTAAAACGGCATAAATTGAATATATGTAAATTTGGTACGAATTGGGCATATGTAAAATTTACATGTAATCTAGAACTTGGGCATATGTTGATTATGTAAAATTTGGAGTTGAAACATATATGATAATTTATGACTTAGTAGAGGTTTAATATGAACGCGCCTAAGTTGGGTTTTGGGTAATTGGCATGCATTGTAAATAAAAGGCTATAACTTGGCATAACCTTATAGTGAATTATGATAATAATTTGGGAATACGTTTTGGGGCAAAAACGTGAACATGAACATTTCTATATGTTAAACACATGGACTGATATTGGGGTTTTGGGTGGAATACGACCATTAATGAATCTTTGACACGAGGTTAGACTCAGTTTGTGGTGTAAATCTTCCCGGAACCGCCCGGCAAATCCAGTAGCCACAAAGTGTCAGTCTAATGTGAGAGGTCGAAGGCAAATTGTAGGCGTAACGGTTTATGACATGAGGTTAGACCCAGTTTGTGGTGTAAATTTGCCCGGCAAATCCAGTGGCCACAAAATGCACGGTCTAATGTGAGAGGTCATGATTTGTTCGTCATAATGAATGAATTAAGGAATACTAACCATAATACGACGTGGGTATGGTTAGAGGGTTAGGTGGGATGACATGGAAATTTGACATGTAAATGTGGACCTAACCGGTATGAGTTAAGAACATGTAAAACTTATAAATGTAGGCTCAACCAATATGATATGAATGGGTGGGTTAAGTAACATGGCTAGGCTAATGATACTTAACCGTTATAACATGACTAGCGGATGGGTTGGGCTAACTTGAATAGGTTGATAACACCCAATCGATATAACCTGATGCGTGGTAGGGTGAAGTAAACACACGAGGGTAACACTTAACCATTATAATATGACTGGTGGATGGGGTTAAGTTAACATGCACTTAACCAATATAACGTGATGCGTGGTAAGGTTAAGTAACAATAGAGGGTAACACTTAACCGACACAACATGATAAGTAAGTGGGCTAAGTCAGTATACACTTAACCAATATGACATGACATGCGGTGGGGTTAAGTTAACACAAGGGAGAACACTTAGCCAGTATAACAAGGCTTGCGGTAGGGTTAAGTAACACAAGGAACAACACTTAACCGATATGACATGATGTGTGGTAGGGTTAAGTAAAACAAGAGAAAACACTTAACCAACTTAATGTGATGGACAGAGAGGGTTAAGTACATATCGGGCTGGTGGGTAATATTAGTGAATATAGACCTACAAACTTAAGCAGTAGGAAACACTAGTAACGGGGACCCATTTCAGCAGTAACCCACTAGATGTATCATGGTACCCTAAAACTAGGCAGGGTGGGGCACGATTACTGGGCTGATTGTAAGCGGTCAAAGCGACGGCGATGGGTGCAACAGTGTTGGTTTTAATGCAGTGCGGGCATGCACACACTTCGGTGCAGACAAACAGGGCACTGGGGGCACCAGTCGTATAACCTATGTATTCTAGAGTTGCGTTGGGCCGCCATCATGGGTCTTGGTACACCCCATGGTGGGACCAGCATAAGTATCTACAATCATTAGGGGGTCGTATGACACACATAGGTAGCATAATCCCTAGGTTGGACCTAGGTGGCATAAACCCTAAATCCGAGAAGTGTTCAATAGGTAGCATAATCCCTAGGTTGGACCTAGGTGGCATAAATCCTGGTTGAATCTAGGAAGCGCTTGGTAGAAAACCCTAGATTAGATCTAGGTAATAAATAATAGATGTACACGTGAAAGCAACCTTAATTTCGGGGATTGGGATCACGTTATGATTTTATCATTTTATAGATTACTAGCTGGGACACTATTTAGGTGGTGCAGAGCAAATAGATATCATTTTAATGGTGAAGCAGAGAAATCTTGCGATGCTTGATAGAAATCTTGTGAAACTATACTTAGTTCATCTTGAATGGGAACCTTGCAATGTTATACACGACAGAAATCCTATGATGTTATTCTTAGTTATCGTGCCTGTAGCCTATCTTGTCATCATGCTTATGTTTACTTTCAGTTTATTCATGCCATGTTAGCTTTACCTGTTTTTATGCTGAAAGCCACTAGGACTTACTTAGTCTTTATGACTGACTCGGTTTGTTTCGCCTCTTTTTCTTCCGTTCCCCCCCCCCCCCCGGTTCACAGGTTGGGATTACAGTTTAGTTCGGATCTTACCAAGCTCCAAGGCTCTTTCATGAAGGCTTGGATTGCTCTTGGCTATGGCTTGCTTCGCTTTAGTGGGGAATACTATAATTTATTTTTTATTCTTCTTTGTTTTTGAGCAAGACAGATATTTTAGCTATGTATTTGGGTATTGGAAGTTGATGGGCTTTTATTGTAAACAATTCTATTTAATAAATGATTTGAAGTACTTCTACTTTATTTTCCGTTGTTTTATATATGTCTATCTTGTAATATATCTGTTCCAGTGCTCATAATGCTCCACTGAAGTTAAGGCATTCCCTTTGTGAGTGACCTTAACGGATGCGGGGTGTTACAGCTTCGATTGTGAACTCAGACAGGAGTGGTCGAAGCTAAGTTGATGCGATACTGGTCGTGGGATGTTATATGATACACTGTGGGTTGACTCGGGTAGGATTAAACCGGGGATGATAATGGAATTAGTTCAAGAGGCAGGCAACTTGACTAAGGAAGTGATGTCGCCAAGGATAAAGGCTTGACAAATTTGACGCTCCAAGGAATCGTTGGTTATCGAAGTGTTCTAGCGGACTCAAAGAAGAGTTATTGTGGGGATGCCCATAAGGATAAGGTGGGATCGATTACCTTAGATCGCTCAGGTAGGAGTGATCTAGTTGTCTTAGGCGTTTTGGGCGAAACATGTTAGGGATTGCAGAATGCAGATCTGAAGGAAAAACTAACACTAGAGGGGGGGTGAATAGTGTTTATGAGGAATTTATGAAAATCTTAAACTTAAATGATATACTGTATGAATCACACACCGGAGATGATCACGAACACAGAATCAAACAAAAACACAGAAACAGATAAATATAAAATGCAAAAAAGGAAAGAACACACCAGAATTTAAACTGGTTCGGATTACTCCTACGTCCGCTCCCACGCAACACTGGATTGCACAAAGTTTTATTATTATCAATATCCAAGTACAACCCCTTGATTTAATGGCTATAAGGTTAACACTGCTCCAAACACCCTTGATTCTATGTCTACGAGGTTGACACCGCTCCCTTTCCTTGACTTCAGGGCTACAAGGAACACACCCTTTCCTAAACAATTCCCAAATGATTACAACATCCCTATAACTCATCAATAACACTTCAATTCAGAGAGTAGTAGATAGAAATTGAGAAAAGATGATGTGTTATATAATTTGGCCAGAAATTGGTGAAGTATAAGTGTAGAAATCAAGAAAGTATGAAATATTAATGGTGGTAAAAAGAGGGGTGAAGATGGAGAAGAAGAACTATGAAAAAATTCGAAATCAGCCTCTATTTATAGCATTTGAATGGTTGCAACATTTCAAAAATGTTACAAAAAGTGAAAAGACGCTTCCTTCGGAAATTGAATTTTTGATAGTTGTCTGTCGATATAAGCTTCTATGTATGTCGACATATGTATGTTATTTTTATTTTTTGAAACTATTTTTCAAGTGTTTAAACATATGTATATTCTGGAAATTCTTGAATCAAAACTTAATAATATAAATGAATATTCTAAAGTGAAAATCTTAATAATATATTATATAAACATATTTATAAAGTTATAAGGTTCAAAACTATATAACTATATACAAACTTATATATGTTAAAACGTTAAAATTATATGTTTTGAATCATAAGTAAGATAATAGTTTGAAAATAATTTGAAATCGGAATTTGAAATTATAAATCAAAATTTGTAATTTGAAAAATAGAATTTGATCATGGAATGTTATTCATAGTCTTACATATAAACTAGACTCTATTACTATGTTTTTCTTGAACTCTTGAAATCTTGATAACTTGATAACTCATCAGTCTTGAATCTCTTGTGAATTCTGAATCTCTTGAATGTCTAAAACTGTACAGTCTTTAGTATTTAAGTCATGTATACAAGTCGTTTATATATATATATATATATATATATATATTATAGATAGAGATGTTAATATATATTTTATAATCAATTGATAATTGAAATAAGGTTGTTGTCATCAAAATTGCATTCTCCAACAATCTCCCTGTTTTCTATGATGACAACTTTGATTTATAAAATATTCGTACCTTTTGATACTTTTTGATCTGGTCCTTCTAATACTTCCCCTGTCATCATGAATCCTACATACTCTCCCTTAAACTAAGCCTAACTAATCCTTATTTTATAATTTCTCCCCCTTTGTGATCAACAAAAAGAAATTCTAAATGTATTTCTATAACCTATATTCTAAGACTAAAGTACTTATACATGATTCTCCCTAAATTCATGCCTATATTATTCTAAAGGTATAAACAAATCAATCTATCCAAATATTATAGTTAATATTTACAATTCTTTCAATAAATGTTTCAAATCCAAGCAATCCAAACCAGGCAATATTTACAAACAAATTCAAATCAAAAACATATTTGAATCAAATAAACACATCAAATCATACCACAAAATTCAAGTCAAACATCTTTTAGAACTTCTACCCATCTGTCTCGTCCAAAGATTGGATCCTTCTTGATGAATTCTCAATCTTCATCTTCTTTTGTAGGTGGTGCTTTAGCGAGATTATTGTCTTTGTCTCTGAAAATAGAAGATATTAGCCAACAGATGGCATCAAAGTGCTTCACTTGTTGTTCTACCATCTTTATTTGACTCAATTCGAGATGACGCTGATTACGTAGTATTTTGGATAGGATATTCCTGAATGAATTCAAAGTTTCTTCAAGATTTTCATTCAAATAATGAATAAGATTTGCCATAATTTTATATTTTAACATTTTAGATAAGAATTGATTAGAGAAGAAGGAGAGATGATAAAATAATTTTTTCTGGAAGAATTAGGTATGTATAGGGTTTGGGATTCATTGGAATTGAATAGACATGAGTTAGTTATTTAAATTTTGAACAAACTTGAAAGCCTAGTAGTTATATGTCGACATAAGGATGACGACACACTATTAAGATTTTTTTTTTTTGGAAATTTTCATTTTTAGTTAATTCTTATTATATTATTTTAATTTATTTAATTCTAATGTTTTATAGTAAATTAAAGATTGTTTTGACATAAATAAGACTCCATTCATTACTACTTGAAATCAAATACATCCAACTATTATAAGATACTAAATACGAGGTTCAGGAGCAAATACAAGCAAATACGAAAGATAACATAAACTAGAGAAGCTTAGACTTTAGCGGATGAAGAGGAGGAAGATGATATTCCAAGTTTTCTTGCTATTTTGCCAATGAACTTAGACATATAAGTACTAGTCTTTTTGATCTTCTTTTGATTCTTGGCTAACTTTTCTTGATTTTGGACAAGCATTTCTTTGGAAATGGTTCTAGTATTGGATGGACGTTCTATACTTTCCAAAGAAGTTTCTTTCTTCTTCTTCTTTGATATCCATAGGATCTTATTGTTGTTGCATATGAGCTTGTCTATCTCTGTAAGTTTCAAAAGGCTTAAAGTTGAGTGAAATTTGCATAAGATATATATTTGATGAGTCAAACACCTTTCTTGATACAAATTCTTCTCCCTTGAGATCCGCTCCAAAGTATTTAAAAATCTGAGTAAGGTAAACTCCATAATAGAGAGTGTTTTCTATTATAGGCATTTCTTTGGGCTTAAATTCTTTTAAAATCATACCGACCCAATTGATGTCATAAGCACCAATAATAGCAAAGAGTGCCTATTGGACTTTGAAGGTAGGGTTGTTGAAATTTCTGGAACGAGGAGTGATTGTTTGTTGAAGGAGGAGGTTGACAATTCTTGCTTTTGGGCGGAAAAAGCGATTTTTGAATTCTAAATGAGCATCACTTTCAAGTATATGATGAAAGGTTTCCAAATCTGTTTCATCAATTTCGAATTACGAAAAATCCAAGCCTTGTACTTTTACAATTCAAGATATTACGCAAAATTTCACAATCTAAAACGATTCGAGTACCTTTTACGCTACTCCATATTTGATTTTCATTTTCTTTGTAAAAGGAACGACTTAAATTTGCATAGAACATTTTGGCCAGTTTCGGGTAACATACTTCATTTTTATCCCGAGAGTTAACCAAGCTTAGGACTTCATTTTGATTGAAAAGAGAAGGAAGGTCGTAAGACGGAAAATCTTCAAAGATGGCGAATGCTCCCGCATTGACTTTTCCATTTGCTAGGTAGTCAACATAAACATTTTTTGCTTCTTTATCAATGTAGAGATATCCTTTGATGGTTTTGGATAATCACATTGTTTGGGGTGTGCTTAAGGAAGCCATTAAAGAGTTGTTTTTGAAGAGTAAAGATATGAAGAAAGTTGTTTGAAATTTTAATAAAAGGCAGAGAGAATAGGATTGAATAGATAAATAAATAGAAATTGAAATGACACAACTTTTCTGAAATTTGAATAAAAGGCAGAGAGAATAGGATTGAATAAATAAATAAATAAATAGAGGTTGAATGGGCATAACTTTTTTGAAATCAATGACACCTTTTCAAACCTTGGGAGTTGGTGAAAAGTTGGAGGGAAGTTTGAAAGTTTAAACCTTTGAAATTCAAAACTGAATTTCATTTTCTGGCCTATATGTCGACATGCCTATTTATGTATGTCGACATACATGTTGAATTTGAAAGGACATGTTCTTTTGACTTTTGGTTTTATTATATTAATGTTTTATTTTTCACATTTATTATTTCCTGAATTAATATTAATCCTAATCAAACATCAAAATTTATTTTATTATTATAATTTTTACTTTATTATTATTATTTTGAATTTCAAATTTGAATTTTAAAGTTCAAGTTTGAATTTAAATTTCAAAATCAAACAAAACATCCATTTAACCAAAAAAATAAAAATTAATTAAAGTGTACCTGGTTTTTAGATCCATTTCTTCGATATTTTCTGAATTCTGAATCATTGTGAAACACGTATTTGAATTTCCGGTTTCTGGCTCTTCATCACTTGATGATGAATCCGAATCATCTAAGGTTGCTGCATATGCCCTCTTTCTTTTCTTTGACGAATTTCTATTGTTTGTTTGCTGATTTTATTTATCTGGATATGGATACATTCCCTTTATATGACCTGGTTTGTTGCAGTTATAACATTGATAATCATTTCTTCCCATACTCCCTTGATTATTTCTCTGAAAATTATTTCTCCTTTTATATCTCAGAAATATTCTGAAATTTCTTGCCATTAAAGCAATTTCTTCAACTTCCTCACTGCTTGAATCAAAACCATTTTTGTCACTTTTAATGCTATAGATTTCTTTTCTGTAGGCTTATTTTCCTTTCTTTTATGTAACGGAACTTCGAACGACATCAAATTTCCAATTAACTCCTCAATCTTCATTTCACTGACATTATTAGCTTCTTCAATCGCCAATGTTTTCAGATCCCATTCTAGAGTCGATGAACTAAGTATTTTTCTAACTTGATCTTCTTCTGAATAATTTTTCCCAATTTTATTGATGAATGCATGATCTCTTGGAATCTGCAATACATATCGGAGATAGATTCATTCTCATTCATTTTAAATAACTCAAACTGATCAATTTGCATTGATATCTTTGTCTGTTTAACTTTGTTGGTCACTTCATGAGTAACTTGTAATGTTCTCTATATTATATAAGCAGATTTACAAACTGACACTCTATTAAATTCATTTATATCTAATGAACAGAACAACATACTCATGGATTTAGAATTGCTTTATGCACCAGCCATTTGTTCATTAGTCCATTGTGCAAAATTAGTAGTGGGTTCAACATATTTAGTTTGTGTATTATTCCATGTGTCTGATCCTACATATTGTAAATATATTTTCATTCTACGTGCCTAATATGAATAATTGCTACCATTAAACAGTGGTGGTTTAACAGTGGACTAACGCTTTACGAAAGAACTATTATTACCAGTGCTGGTTTCCATTTAATATTTTCAAAAATCAGATTATGAACTTTTTGAAAACCTGTGCTCTGATACCAATGGTTAGGGATTGCGGAATGCGGATCTTAAGGAAAAACTAACAATAGAGGGAGGAGGTGAATAGTTTTTATGAGGAATTTATGAAAATCTTAAAATTAAATGATCTACTATATGAATCACACATACCAGAGGTAATCACGAACATAGAATCAAACACCAACACAAAAACAGATAAATATAAAATGCCGAAAAGGAAATAACACATTGAATTTTATATTGGTTCGGATTACTCCTATGTCTAGTCCCACGCAACACTGGATTGCGCAGAGTTTTATTATTATCAATATCCAAGTACAACCCTTTGATTTCACGACTACAAACCGCTTTAAACACCCTTGATTCTACGGCTACAAGGTTAACACTGCTCCTTTTCCTTGATTTCAGGGATATAAGGAACACACCATTTCCTAAACAATTTCCAAATAATTACAACAGCCCTATAACCCTTGAATAACACTTAATTCATAGAGTAGTAGATAGAGATTGATAAAAGATGAAGTTTTAAATAATTTGAGTAGAAATCGATAAAGTATAAGTGTAGAAATCAGGAAAATATGAAATATTAATGGTGGTATGAAGAGGGGTGAAGATGGATAAGAAGAACTATGTGAAAATTCAAAATCAGCCCCTATTTACAGCATTTGAATAGTTGCAACATTTCAGAAATGTTGCAAATAGTGAAAAGACAATTCCTTTAAAAATTGAATTTCTGACTGTTGTATGTCGACATAGGCTTCTATGTTGGTCGACGTATATATGTTATTTTTTATTGTTTAAAACTATTTTTCAAGTGTTTAAGCATATATATTATTCTGGAAATTATTGAATCAAAACTTAACAATATAAATGAATATTCTAAAGTGTAAAATCATATGAAATCATAATTAATAATATATTATATAAACATATTTATAAATTTATAAGGTAACTATATAACTATATATAAACTTATATATATTAAAACTTTAAACTTATATGTCTGAAATCATAAGTAAGATAATAGTTTGAAAATAATTTGAAATCAAAATTTTAAAATCAAAATTTGAATTTGAAAAACAGAGTTTTAACCTAGAGTGTTATTCAGAGTCTTACATTTAAGCTAGACTCAATTACTATATTTTTCTTGAAATCTTGATATCTTGATAACTTGATAACTTATGAGTCTTGAATCTCTTCTGAATTCAGAATCTATTGAATCTCTAAAACTGTACATTTTTCAGTATTTAAGTCCTGTGTACAAATCCTGCATATACATATATACACACATATATATTACAGATAGAGATGTTAGTATATATTTTATAATCAATTGATAATTGAAATAAGTTTGTTGTTTGCAAACAGATTTTCTATTGAATTAGAAAACCGTCAATAAAGTATCATAATAAAACCGCAAAAACACGGCGTACAATTGTTAGTACGTCGACGAGTACAGGTCGATCCGTAGGGAAAGAAATAACTTCAGTCTTACTCAATCTAATTAAACGAAACTTTGGACTGTTTTAACTAACAAAAACTAATAAAAACCAGAAACTAGGTTGAGAGCAATATATGAGATTAGAGAGCAATTTAGAGGTAAATCCCCTCTCATATTAATCAAACATACGATCTATAATCTCTACATTTAATTTTAAGTGACATAAATGTTGCATTATCATAAGTATAGTTTATTTATGTTATTAGTTAACATAACATAAACTATCAAACTGTAACACAATAATTAAACCACTGATTATTCTCGTGAAAATGAAAGTAAAGCAAAAACAATTTTAAGTTTGATCTATTTACTATTGTAATTAGAGACATAGATCATCCAATTTTATTCATGCTTTTGTTTCATAATCGAAAACCACTTAGCAAATATTGATGTAATTTGTGTTTATACTGAATAACAATAACTCATTTGCACGTGCAATATAAACCATCAAACCCACTTGTACAAACTTACATCAAAATCCACTACATTGAAGCACAAATTAGAGAGATCACAAATTATAAAAATGTTAAATTTGCATAAAATTAGAGAGCTTATTACCCTTAAATTATAGGGGCTTAACTTCTAATGTAAGTTATCATATTAACAAATGTAAGTTTCAACATTGGAAAAGAAAGCAAAATGAAAGAAAATCCGAATAGAACAAGAAAAGAACTAAACTAAGTGCATGTAAATAAATTTAAATTATGAACATATAGTAGAGAGCATGTAAATAAATCTAAGCTATGATCATAATGTAGAGAGGATAGAAATTAAAGAGACATAAGATATACATAAAAGAAAGAGGCTTGGAAGCCAATTTTATTCATTTGATTACTTACACTTTCATATGATAAAAAGAGGGATCCAAAATACATGAAACAAAGGGGTATGTATACATGATCTAAAACCCTAATCACTCATAATGGGAAATCCCCAAAATGCCCACTTCATGAAGCTTCTAACCTTGCCTTAGCCACTAATGAGTCATGTAGAATGCATGAAGCCTTTTGTTTCATCCAATTAGTCTTTAATATGAAGCTTAAGAGTAAGTTGATTAGTTGAGAGGTGGGGTCCTCCACTTTTCATAGAATGAATTATTTCTTTGCTTCTTCTTGTGTATATGCTTGCATTTCTTCATATCTTCGTGCGTATGCATCATTTTTGCTCCTAAATTCCTACAAGGGAGAAGAGACAACTACAAGGAACAAGTAAATGATTTCACAAATTAAAACAAGCACATGTGACCATTTTTTCCCCAAAATGAATGATGATTTTGAAAATATTTGAAACATGGTTTGATCATACAAAATATACAAAAATGTTCATTTATTTAATTAAACAAAAATAAATATGTGAATATAAATGTGCATTTTTACGTGCATATCAATACCCCCACACTTAGCTTTTTATTCGTCCTCGAGTAAAGGGAAAAAGCAAGATAAATCCGTTTTTGTAGGGAGCACAATTGCATTGAGAGTATGCAACAAGCCTTTAAACATCTGTGTGTCCCTAGTAGGATTAGTGTTGTGTTGTGAGGGTTTTTGGCGGATACTACCCACAAAATCCAAATGTTAAGTGCAAAAAATATTTACAAAATGCAAGATTCAAAAATATTTACAAGATGAATGCAATTTTTTAAAAGAGTATTCACAAATAGGTAATTTACTCTTATACTTAACACGAAGGAGTCAATACAAGTTGGGCCGTCACTATGAAATTTAAGTTCGCTACGAATAAAAACTTCAAACAAAAGTCAGTTATCATTACAAACTCCTCCATCTTGGCCAGTTGTTTCAGTTGAAAACATGGTACAAATATGAAATGAATTCTATAATCGATTTCAATAATTGTAAAATGACATCTTTATTTCCTTTTGGTTAACAAGTAGGTCAAACTAGTGAAGAAGGTGATTGGATTTCAAGTGCTTACTCTCTCTTTTTTTTTTGAAAAATATTTACATTATTATTATTATTTACAAACACCTAACTAAAAACACCAAGGTACATCACCCTTTCAATGCATTACGACTTACGTGAGGGTCGATAATCCTCAGGCGTCCAACTAATGAAATGAGAACAAGGTATACCAGTGCATTGCATTACGGCTACGTGACAGGTGGGACAGATCTTGGTGAGTTTTTACACCAACGCTAGATGTACTAGCAATGTTGGATACTCTTAGATTATTATTATTATATATATATATATACATATTCTCTTTCTTTCTTTTATCTCTTTTTTTAACATAAGAGAGAGAGTGAGTTAAGCGAGAAGATCATAGCACAACTTCACGTACAAGATCTAAAATGCTATCGCAAGTAGCCTAAACAAACCATTCAATTAATCGGATTATAATTTAGAAAACATTTCATACTCATCACCTACGAATCTCCATATATACCAGTTACGTCAAATTTGCTCATAATTCAAACTTTTCTTCCATTATCCGTTAAGAGAAGTAAATTTCCAAACATTTTAATCGTATGACCAAAATCGTATATTTACTTCATCATGCCTATTTAAATTAAATTAAAATGTTTTTTTTTTGAATTTTCTTTTTGGGATGAAAAAATAAAATGGAAGAGAAATCTATGAAAAACCAAAATAAATATGAAACTCCCCCTACACTTGATTTTGACTGTGTCCCCGCAGTCAAACTAAGTGGAAGGATAAAAGAAAATGAAAATTTTGAAAAAATTAAACGACCTACATTTACAAAAAAAATTATTTATGACATATCAGAAAATATATTTACAAGAAGTAAATGAAACGGTCTTCTAAAGACCGATTCATTTGTCTCTTCAAGTATGAGACACTCAGCTTAAGCAAGAAAAACCAAATCGTAAAGATGTTGAAGTTAAACGTTAGTTTGAAAAAACGAATGTTGTTTAATTAAATATCAAATGAGTTGTTTTATTTTTGATGATTTTTGGGTTGGATTGAATAATGGATTGAAGTTCATGTTTAATTTCACTAATTTGAATTTCAAATTTATCATTGAAAATTTGTTCAAAAATATTGATTTAAGAATCCAAATTGTGATTCAAATATACACTTTCACGATTCGACTCATCTACAAAAAGTCCAAAAAAATTGTGTTCATCAAATTCGTCTTCCTTTGGTGAATTGCCAGCAACTTCAATGCATGTAACATTTTCAAAAACCAAAGTTGTTGTTTGAAATTCGTTATTTTTGGAAAAAGGAAGATCGTATTCTAAATTTTGTTTCACCCTCTCAAAAGAATTGAAATCCAACTCAATTACCGTATTTTCAACAACTTTGTTAAGATCGTTATTTTCCATTTCGAAAGTTGTTATGTCAAAATCATCGATTGTGGTAAAAGTTGGATTAATGTTCGAATCGTCACACGTTTGGATTTGATTTTGTTTCGCATGAAAATTCAAGTATGTTATATATAACAAATCTGTAACGACCCGGAAAATCCGAACCAATTTAAAATTTTTATTTTAAATTATTTGGTGGAAAAATGTGGCAGAAATTAAAAATTTTCATTTTTAATAATATTAAAGCCAATGAAAATAATCAATTTTCAAACGATCTCTGTTTTCGATGAAACCACTTTTGTTGGAACCGGAATGTCATATTATTGCTAGGTTTCAATTTTTAGAATTTTCCGAATTAATATGTGAGCGTGGCGAAGGAAAATGTGTTTTGTCGGTTTCAATCAAATTTAATCGACTGAAAAATAGCCATTTTTCAAACAGTCTCATAATTCGACGAAATTAGTTTTGTTAGGACCGTATCGTCATAACAAAGACAAATATATTTTTTCTGGATTTTTCTAAGTCCGTATGTGGCCTCGGTGAATTTATTTATGCAGACAAATTAAATTAATAAAGGATTTAATTATTAAATTAAATAATTCAGGCCACAGACAGCCGTTTGGGCTCACGGGACCTGTCCAATTGGATCCGGAATATGGGTTATTGGCTAGGGTCACTTTCTGCTGGACTGGAAATAGATTGGTTTAAAAGTTACAGATTTAT
The DNA here is from genome assembly GCA_030737875.1 of Allium sativum. Classification (NCBI taxonomy): domain Eukaryota; kingdom Viridiplantae; phylum Streptophyta; class Magnoliopsida; order Asparagales; family Amaryllidaceae; genus Allium; species Allium sativum. The sequence goes on from CM060910.1 coordinate 398,175,130, forward strand.
TTGTAAAATAGCAATTAAAACATTAAAAAATCAGAAAATATTAAACCCTAAAATACTATTCCCTTTCGTTGTAGCCGCCACCCCCTAAATCCATGTCCACCGTCCTCCGAACTTCCTCAACCAATTTCTCCTCCATCTTGACGAATTAAACCCCCTCACATATACCAAATTGAAGCCCTTTCCTCCCTCTTTAATCTCATACGGATAGATCGTCCTCTCGTCGCCTGAAATCCGAGCACCAACACCCCAAAGGCGCCGCCTTTGCACTGCCGTCGGCCCCACCTGGGCGCACCGAGCCAGCCGCCACCACCCCCCTCGAGCGCTGCCTCTAGCCCGACACCGTGCCGCCGTCCGATCCCCCTCCCGTGTCCTGTGTCGATCGCAAAAGTCAACCCTAGTTTCGAGCGAGATAGAAAACTCACGGCCTGTAAACTGAAGAAAGAAGAAAGGTCTATTTTTCTAACTAATTAATTAATTAATTTAAATTGTTTTAAAGCTTGATTTAACCATAATTGATTCATTTCAACTCAGAATTTGACGATTTTGGAAGCATTGGAATCGTAACAACAAATAGAACGTGTTGAGACTGAAACGGGACCATTCTGAACAGTTTGAATTTTGGCCAAAATCTGCAACGACTGTGAGATTTCTAAATTTTGAATAATTCTATAATTTAATTATATTTTTTATGTGAATCATTGTATGTTATTGTTTTTGGTCTACGATGTTGTGATTGTTGTATGGTTGATTAATATTCGTTGTGATATCATGATATAGCATGTCAGTTTAGATCTATAAAATTCTGATGTAATCTCTATAAAGTTCTCATTTTTATTAGTTTTATTTTTATTTTACTTCTATTTTTTTTATTCCTTTATAGAAATGAAAAAAAAATGAATCTTGTTTGTTTTTTTTACAAACAAAAATGAAATTTTGAATCTTTATTTTGTTTTACAAAATAAATTGAATTTTTATTCTGATTTACCAAAGAAAGTTTAAATCTTTATTTTGATTCACAACATAAAAACAAAAGTTGATATTTATGTTGATTTGCAAAATAAAAACAAAGGTTTGATTTTTATTTTGATTTGCAAAATAAAAACATAAGTTGAATTCTTATTTTGATTTGCAAAATAAAAACAAAGGTTTGATTTTTATTTTGATTTGCAAAATAAACAAAAAGATTGAATCTTTATTTTGTTTATGATTTATAAAATAAAGAAAGTTTTAAAATAATCTAAAATTTTAATTAAAAGATAAATTAAGATTAGATATTTTATTTTGATTTACAATATAAAATAAAGATTAGATATTTTATTTGATTTACAAATAAAGATTAGATATTTTATTTTATTTACAAATAAAATAAAGATGAGACCTTTTATTGTGATTCATCTCATATATTGTGTTGTATGTGTGGATATTGAAATTACGATGTTGGGTAGATAGAAATGGTTAGACAAAAACCATTATTTTTTGTTATCATACTTTGGACACCAATTTGACATGTGAGTTAGATAGGAAAATATCCCCTATAAAGTATAAAAATGTGCATTCAGGAAGATAATTAGAAAATTTACATTTTTCTAATGTAATAAAGATAATTAGAAAATTTACATTTTTCTAATGTAATAAAGATAATTAGAAAATTTACATTTTTTAATGCAATAAAGATAATTAGAGGATTTACATTTTTCTATGTAAAAATATAAGATTTACATTTTCTGTGTAAAGATGAAAGATTTACATTTTTCCTATGTAACAATGAAAGGTTTACATTTTTCAATGTAAAGGTAAAGAATTTTCATTTTCCATTGTAAAAGAAAAAGAGATAAAATATTTACATTTTATAGAAACATAAAAAGTTCATTTTTATGTATTTAAACGAATAGGACAAAAAGTTCATTTTTATGTATTTAAACGAATAGGATAAAAAGTTCATTTTTATGTATTTAAACGAATAGGATAAAAAGTTCATTTTTATGTATTTAAAACGAATAGGATAAAAAGTATATTTTTATGTATTAAAAAGGAATAGGATAAGAAGTACATTTTTATGTTATAAAATGAATTGGAGAAAAAGAACATTTTTATGTAACTAAAGAAAGAATACATTTTTAACCGTCATTTTTGTCGCATTAGAATTGGCGAACAAAAATGTTATTTTATTGAATATAAAAATATACATTGTTGAAACCGTCATTTTTGTCGCATTAGAATTGGCAAAAAAAAATGTTATTTTATTGAATATAAAAATATACATTGTTGAAACCGTCACTTTTGTCGCATTAGAATTGGCGAACAAAAATGTTATTTTATTGAATATAAAAATATACATTGTTAAAACCGTCATTTTTGTCGCATTAGAATTGGCAAACAAAAATGTTATTTTATTGAATATAAAAATATACATTGTTGAAACCGTCATTTTTGTCGCATTAGAATTGGCAAACGAAAATGTTATTTTATTGAATATAAAAATATACATTGTTGAAACCGTCATTTTTGTCGCATTAGAATTGGCGAACAAAAATGTTATTTTATTGAATATAAAAATATACATTGTTGAAACCATCATTTTTGTCGCATTAGAATTGGCGAACAAAAATGTTATTTTATTGAATATAAAAATATACATTGTTGAAACCGTCATTTTTGTTGCATTAGAATTGGCGAACAAAAATGTTATTTTATTGAATATTAAAATTTACATTGTTGAAACCGTCATTTTTGTCGTATTAGAATTGGCGAACAAAAATGTTATTTTATTGAATATTAAAATATACAGTGTTGAAACCGTCATTTTTGTCACATTAGAATTGGCGAACAAAAATGTTATTTTATTGAATATAAAAATATACATTGTTGAAACCGTCATTTTTGTCGCATTAGAATTGGCGAAAAAAAAATGTTATTTTATTGAATATTAAAATATACATTGTTGAAACCGTCATTTGGTCGCGTTAGAATTGGCGAACAAAAATATTGTTTTTATAGAATAAAAAGAATGGATTCTAATAATGGAAATCGCCAAATGGTTTATAAATTTATATATAAATATAAAATTTAACGAAACGAGCGCGGCAGTTCGCGTATCGACAATCGTAACTTCAAACGATTATTCCGAAAGATCCGACCGTTGGATTTTCCCAAAACTGGAACCGTTAGGACCGCTTTGGGAAGAGCTTTCTAACGATATAAATTTCATCAAAATCCGACGGTTAAGTGTTAAGATAGGTGTAAATCAAATTTTGGTAAAAACAGCGCCAGGGCCACCCACTGACCCGAAGCGTCGTTTATTTATTTTTAGCTATTTTCAAATAAATAAAAATAGCGATAAATAGTTATAAATATATATGAAATGTTTTAAATTATAATTATGCGATAATTATTTGAAAAGACCGAGTTTAACTCATTTCAAATAATTGAACGACGATTAAATCAAAGATGTAAGAAGACGATGGTTGAAGACCGGCGATCTTCACATCGAATGGACGACGACTACTGATGCCTTGGACTGACTTGCTCCTAGGACGGTGTTGAAGCAGTAATTGTCCGGACGTATGCGTTGGTCGTGCGGATAAGCGAGCGCCTCTTTGGTGTCTCCAGTTCCGTTCAGACCCAGAACGGACTTGTAAATGGATGCGTGTCTGACGTTGAAATTCACTTCATGTAATTAAATCGATTTGTATTAATATATATCTGTTTGGTGGTAGAGAATTTATTCTCTACTTAACACCCTGGTATATAGTAATAGTTATGGATCGCATGGCGTTGAATTGTCAATGTGGCACGCCAAGATGCAATGATCAAGGCTTTGTTGAAAAGCAGGCCTTGTGGTTGATGATCAAAGCATAGTCTGTTTAGGCATAGCTTTGTGTATAGCGTAACCTCACGAGCCTCACACCCCGGTATGAGTCTAAAACGGGAGAAGGGAACGCAGGGAGTGCACACGTTATCTTTCTAGCTAGAGTAATTTCAGGGACCTACCAGCGTTGACATTTTACTTATGTGGATGATGGATTATGAGGTACCTCGTGTTTTTATAGGTTGTTAGTGGCCATATTATAGGTCCAAAAGGTCCGGGAAACATGTGTTCAGGTATAACTAATCCACGACCCTTTGGAGTGGACCGACCCTGCAGCTATCCAAGGGTTGCCCATAGGTGTGATCCTGAGGTATTTGCTAGAGTGCCTCGAATCGGTAAGGAGCTCCTCCCTAGTCTTGACTCATGATGGAAAAACAAATCTCCAATACGACATGTCGTTTTTGATTGTATAACTAGTATGGCGACATAGTAGGATGGGGTACTATGCCGTCTAAGATTAATACATTTATATTGAAATGATTTATGAAAACATATACACACTAGTAGTGATACGTTTTACGTATTTATCATCTTTTGATCATTATAAGATAAAACCCTATCCTTCGGTTTTGCGTTGCATTGTGTGATGGGACTTGGGTCTTATAATGATCTCATTTTTCTAAAAAGCATAGCGTTATTTGAACGATTTACTTTACTTAGGCACTGGCAATCCAATGGAGTAAACCCGTTTCGCGTTAGCGGCGTGGTCCTGTGATTCGCCATATTGATAGTTAGTATATGAAGATCTCTCATATTAGTCCCATGACTGACTCGATGTTTGTTTCACTTTGCAAACTCGAGTGCCCTCTCTTTACACACGGGCAGCCAATTGACAGGTTCAGGTGATACATTCTGATTGGAGCTTGCTTGGAAGGAAGAAGAAGAAAACCTTTTCTTTAGTTTTTACTTCTGCTTTGAGGCATTTTATCTTCTGTAGCTTTGATGTATGTAATGGATTTTGAGACTTGTTTCTTTTCCATTGAAACTTATTTCCCTTTTGTTGAGACTCTTTATTTGGCTAAGTTGTATCCTGTACTGCGTACTCTGATGTATTGGATATTATGATGCTGATGACATTTATTTCCGCTGCAATGGTTTATGTGTTATGATAATTATCTGAGATCTGTTTTTGTTGTAAATATGTTGTATTCCAAAATGATTATCCTTACTTTCGATCCACGGAAGTTTGGGGCTATCACAGTTGGTATCAGAGCCTAAGGTTAACCTTAGCCTCGGAATATAACATATTTAGAACAATTCGTCTAGATAGAATCCATATTATTCTAAGACGAGTAGCTCATTAGAGATAGGACTAGTAATGTCCTAGGATGAGAACAGCAGAATAGCACATATTTATCAGTCATTACATCAACATCTTTTCATCTTGTCTTTATCTTTTCTGGAAAATTCTCATTTTTGTTGGTCTGACTCTTTTCTTGATGGTACAGACTGATTTAAATGGATACTAGAGCAAGAACTGCCCAGGGCGGAGCCTGAGGTGGAGCTCGAGGCGGGGCCAGAGGAGGAGCCCGTGTAGGAGCTGGAGGGAAAGCTAGAGATGAGACCCCCATCACTCAGGAACAACATACTTCAGAGGTCGTAGCCGAACCACCTCCACCTCCACAGCCCTTCGATTTGGAGAGAATGTCAAAGAAATTCAAAAACCTAGGAGGTGTACCTTTCACAGGGCGAGAGTCTGCGATTCAGGCAGAAGCATGGCTTAAAGATTGTGAAAAGATCCTAGAGGGCTTAGAACTGGAAGATCAGTGAAAGCGTTACCTGGAAGTATGGCAATTAAAAGAGGAATCCAAGCATTGGTGGGATACGATCAAGTTCTGCAATGATGTGGCCAATATTTCTTGGGCCAAATTTAAGGAACTTTTCAATGAGAAGTATATACCCCCACAAGCTAGAGAGCGCCTGCGCGAGCAGTTCGTTAACCTACAGCAAGGGAATATGATCGTTTCTGAGTATGTGAGGAAGTTTGATGAGCATTCACGATATGCCCCTGGTTTGATTCAAGATCCGGTAGAGAAGAATAAAAACTTTATCAAGGGTCTGTCAAAGAAATATTTGAACCGAGTCACTGCTCATATCAAGCTTCCTTTCAATGAAGTAGTAGAGATGGCGTGCCGCTACGAGGAAAATGACGAGTCTGGACCGTAGGATAGAGGGAAAGGTCAAGGCAACAATCAGAAGGAACAGGCTAACAAGAAACTGGAGGCGAGCAATTCTTCTACCGCTAAGCCCCAAGGGAAGAAGAGGGACAGGAGCAAGGTGACCTGCTATAACTGCGGCAAGATTGGACAATTTGATTACGAGTGTAGAGCACCTAAAAAGGTCAAGAGAAATGATTCGGGCCCTAGTCAGAACCGTGGTCAGAGTTCCCAGAATCGTGGCTAGAATTCTCAGAATCGTGGTCAGAACCCCAGGAACACCTAGGATTGCTATAACTGCCATAAGCCGGGGCACTTTGCCAGAAACTGTCCCCTGTTGAAGAAAACTGAAGTGGCACATGTTTATGAGGGAGCAGATGCACCAGTTTCTGCCGAGGGGCCAGGTAAACCCGATGTCTTAGGAGGTACGCTTAATATTAAGAACATCCCTATTACTGTCTTATTTGATATTGGTGCTGCACGTAGCTTTATTTTAAATGATGCAATTAAAAAGTTGAAACTGAAACCAAGGAAACTCAAAAATTTGATTAGAGCCCATAGCCCGATAGGAGGTTCTCTTGTTCTCGAACAGTATTGTAGAGTACCTGTTTCTTATTCTTATTTCTCGTTCCCTTTTAATTTGATCATCATGAATTTCTCCGGATATGATATCATATTGGGAATGGACTAGTTGACGGAATATGAGGCTGAGGTATTATGCGCTGAAAGAATAGTAAAAATTAAAATTAAATTGGGAAAGACTATTTCTATACCATGCCACGGCTCAGCCATTGACAGAAAAGAATTCTGGTCTTCTCTAGAAGTTACCCCTACTTCTATTGAGGATATCCCTGTCGTCAAAGATTACGCTGATGTATTCAAAGAAGTTGAGGGTTTACCCCCGCATAGAGAAATCAGCTTCCGAATTGATTTAGCTCCGAATGCGAGGCCTGTTGTACATCCCATTCGGAGAATGTCGCCAAAAGAAAGAGAGGAGCTGAGAAATCAAACCAAGCAGCTTTTGTGGAAGGGTCTGATCAGGCCCAACTTCTCAGAATGGGGAGCAGCAGTGGTGTTCGTCCCAAAATCAGACAGTACTCTCAGGCTATGTGTAGACTACCGTGATCTCAACAAACAAACTCTGAAAAACAAATACCCACTGCCTCGTATAGATGACTTGCTCGACCGCTTGCATGAAGCGTGGGTATTTTCTAGGATGGACCTAGCTACAGACTTCCATCAACTTCGCATTGCAGAGGAATGTGTGCCTTTAACTGCTTTCAGAGGACCGGATATCTTTTATGAATGGCTAGTAATGCCCTTCGGTCTATGTAATGCTCCAGCATATTTTGTTGATCTGATGAATAGAGTGTTCAGAGATGTTTTAAATAAATTTGTGCTCGTGTTCATCGATGACATCCTCATCTTTTCTAAATCCACTGCTGAGCACGAACAACATCTGAGAGAAGTCTTAGAGATTTTGCGAAGAAATGTGCTGAAAGCCAAATTTTCTAAATGCATATTCTGGCAAGAAGAGGTGAAATTCCTCGGCCATATTGTATCAAAGGAAGGCATCTCTGTAGATCCAGGAAAGATCTCAGCCATCTAAGAGTGGAAGCAGCCTAGAACTCCCACAGAGGTCAGAAGTTTCTTAGGACTGGCTGGCTATTATCGGAAATTTGTCAAAGATTTTTCGAAGGTAGCTTGCCCATTGACAAACCTGACCAAGAAACATACAAGATTCAAGTGGACACCAGAATGCGAGACAGCTTTCCAAGAGCTAAAGAAGAGGTTGACCAATGCTCCTGTGTTGACCATCATAGATGTCAATCAGGATTTGAAGGTCTGGACCGACGCTTCTAAGCAAGGTTGTTTCTTTTATAAATTAACATGTCAGAGATAACATTTTCTTCCATTGTAAAATCTCATTTTAACATGTTATCCCTTATTTATTTAAGGTATTGGTGCGGTGCTGATGCAAAGAGGCAAAGTAGTCGCATATGCTAGCCACCAGCTGAAACCGCATGAGAAGAATTACGTCACGCATGATCTTGAGATAATGGCTATTGTGTTTGCTCTTAAAATATGGCGGCATTATCTCTTGGGGGAAAAGTTCGAAATTTATACGGATCACAAATCCTTGAAACACCTTTTTACCCAAAAAGATTTGAATATGAGGCAGCAACGCTGGGTTGAATTTCTTACATCATATGACCTGGATATTCTATATACTCCGGGAAAAGCCAACGTTGTAGCTGATGCGCTCAGTAGAAAGAATACAGAATGCAACAATCTCATTATCGCCAGTCTCATTATCACTCCTACTTTGATTGATAAAATTTCTGCTCTTCAGAAGAATGATAAATTTATTCAGAAGCGTTGTGAGCGAGTTCGTAAAGGTGAGGCCTCAAGTTTCCAGATTGACAATAATGGGACACTTAGATTGCAAGGGCGAATTTGTGTGCCAGACATTGCTGAGCTAAAAAGAGAAGTTATGGATGAGTGCCACAAATCTAAAATCAGCGTCCATCCAGCTGTAAACAAAATGTACCATGATCTTAAGCGCACCTTTTGGTGGAAATCAATAAAGAGAGATATTTCTATTTACGTTGTTAGATGTCCCACTTGTCAGCAAGTTAAAAGTGATCAACGGAAACTGGCAGGTTTGTTGCAACCGCTAGGAGTTCCTGGTTGGAGGTGGGAGGAAATTTCTATGGACTTTATAGATGGCTTGCCCCGAAGCAGAAAAGGGAATGATAGCATATGGGTGATTGTGGATCGCTTAACAAAATCTGCCCATTTCATCCCTGTCAGGTCTAATAGAACAGCTCGTAGTTTGGCACAGCTTTATCTTAAAGAGATAGTCAGACTACATGGGGTTCCCAAAAGCATTGTCAGTGATCGAGATCCATTATTTACCAGCAAATTCTGGGAAGCTTTTCAAGAAGAGCTTGGGACCAAGTTGAATCTGAGCTCTGCCTATCACCCTCAGACAGATGGCCAGACTGAGAGGGTGAATCGTGTTTTGGAAGACTTGTTGCGAGCTGGCATTCTTGATTATGGCGGTTCATGGGAAGACCACTTGCACTTGGTGGAGTTCTCCTATAACAATATCTACCAAGAAAGCTTGAAGATGTCACCGTTTGAACTACTATATGGCAGGCCATGCAGATCTCCGGCATGTTAGGTGGAGTCAGGCAATCGACTAGTCTTGGGCCCCGACATGGTTCGTGAAGCATCGGATAAGGTTGACTTGATTAAGAAACGCTTGTTGATTGCTCAAAGCCAGCAGAAGAGCTATGCAGACCTGCGAAGAAGAAATCTAGAATTCTCTATGGGTGATCGAGTATACTTGAAGGTTTCTCCTTTGAGAGGCGTGATTCTGTGACGAGAAGGAATTTCGCTCGGTCCGAACCAGTCGCTAAACCGACCCAGACCATTCGAAATGCCCTATCGTTTGAGAACACGACAAAATAGAATGCATACAAAAGAACATTTCATTGTATATTACAACAATGCACCAGAATATAAGAATATACAGAGTATAAATGAATATTACACAAAAATGTCAGAGATTTAAATTACATTTAAATACATAGCAGCGGAAAATAATACAATACACAACTAGAAGAGATATACGGATACAAAGCTTTCCGGATATCATTCCAGCTGTAAACCAGGATCCTGTGAATATAAATCTGCAAAACCAAAACTACTAGCTGCCCGTGTCAAAATAGGGGCACCCAGAGTTTAGGTTAAAACAATAAACTCCAGGTCAGTCATGTGACTGGTGTGAGAACTAAAACAGTTATTAATCTTTATTTTGAAAGTTAGGTAAATCAAGGGACCACGCCGTATAACACGGAACGGGTTTCCTCCCAAGAACACCAGTGCATAAAACAACAGCACAATGCTAAATAAAGAAAAATGAAGCTATTATAAGACCCAGGTCCTATCACACAATGCAACGCAAGCCGGAGGATAGGGTTTTTACCTTATAATAGCCAAGACGTTTAAAACAAATCATTTGATACTATTGTAAGTGCATAGTGTATAAAACAACTTCAAATCATAAGTATCAATCATAGGCGGCATGAGCGCCCCATCCCACTATGTCGCCATATATAGGTTTACAATTAAACCGCAAATGTCACGTATTTGGAAATTGGGTTTCCTTCTATGAGCCGAGGCCAGGGATCATCCTCTACCGATTCGTGACTCTCTAGCCCGAGCCACAGGCAAGCGCGCAGGCAAGCCTTGGAGCGACAGGGCCGGTCCACCGATGTGGATTATTATGCCTGAACACTACGTTTCCCCGCCCTTTGGGGCGTAAATGAGCCAACGAATGACTCCATCGGACCCGGATCGTCCGATCAAACCGAGGCGCCTCGCAACAGCAACAACCACACAGGTGAAAAGTATATAAATGTCAGGGCTGGAAGGTCACTGACACCACTCTAGCTAGAAAGAAACGCATGCCCTCCCTGAGGTCCTCTCCCGTTTTTGGTTCACAACCGGGGTGCGAAACTCGCGAAGTAAACGTTACACAAAGCTACGCCATAAAGGCCGTGCTTTGATCATCACCACAAGACTTTGCTTTTCAACAGAAGCCTCGATCCATTGCCACTTAGGCATGCCACACAGGCAATTCACTCCATGCGTTTGATATCCATCAATATATAACCCCTGAGCTCGTACGTCTCAGAGAAGGGTGTTAAGCAAGAGAATAAATTCTCCGCCGCCAAACAGATATATATTTAATAGAGATCAATCACACGGACTAAAATCCAATGTCAGACACACAGTCCATTTACAAGTCCGTTCTGGGTTTGAACGAAACCGGAGGCACCTAGTACCCCGCATATCCATCGATCTCCAAGTACGTCTGGACGATCACCAACTGTTTCCATCTTCTTGGGTGTACAGCCCAATCAAGATCATCAGTAATTACCCAAACGACGTGAAGACCTCCGGTCTTCGACCATCGTCTTCGTCTTCGACTTATCGTCGTATCAGTTATTCAGAATGGGATAAACCCGGTCTTTCTGAATAACTCGCGTATATTTTAAATAAGTGTTACACAAACACAACATACGCCTCATTCCAATTCATCAGTCACTAACCGTAAATTAATCAAGAGAATAATTCCCCAAATATTAACCCCGAAGGCCGAAACCAACATCAGATCAATATCCAGAAAACCATTCTGCTTAGCTAACCGAGTTCTGATTTCACATTCATAGGGAAAGGTTCCCATTAATTTTATCCAAGATAAATTCCTGAATTTATTCTCTAATCTTCCTTTGAATTTCGATTCAACTAGTCGGAATTAGCGAACCTTACCGTAGTAATCATTGGTTTTAATTTCCCAATCCCAACCTATTCATCCCATGAAGTAAAACTGGTCTTACTTCATATCTAACACCACGGTGTTATCGGTAAATTTAATTACCATTTCACGTTCAAATCTAATTAAAGATTTAACTATCGCCTGGAGCAAAACTGGTGATACTCCATTCTCGATCTTTTCAATCTAATTAAAGATTCATTAAAACTCCACTTAGTTTTAATCGCTAACTGGGTTAAAGAATCAGTGTCATTTAAAACACGGTTCACGATAAACCCAAAATCACATTCCATTAATTATCGGGTTAAAGAACGAGTGTTATTTAAAACACTGCTCACGATAAACCCAAAAATCAATACCAATTCAATTCCAATTAAATATCATTTAATTGGTACACTTCATTAAATCTAAATAAAAAGATTTAATCTTTTCTCAACTAGGTTCAAGAACAGTGTTAATGAAGACACCATTCACGACAAACCCAAATCACATTTGATATTAAATACAAGGCTCTGAATAGAAAATATATCGGCTTATATTCAATATCAAATTCTACGACAAACAAATATCGTATTGGAAATAACGATATATATATATATCTTTCAAATTTCCATAACAACATCTGTATAATCACGAAATCCAACATCGAAATATTCCGAAGACAATTTCGATTCAAATCCATTCCAATGCAATCATTGGAAATTCTGGTTATTTTCAAAACCATTCCAAATTCAATTTATTTATTTAAAAATAAATAGAATTTTAATTCTAGTTCAAAACTAGTTCATTTCGATAAAAATCTATTTTTATCTTTTCAAATATGGGGTTTTTCATCCTAATTCTTTCTAAATCATTTCTTATGATTTCACACAAATTATTACTATTTTTAATAATTTTATCAAGGCCTTTACAGTCGATTTCCATCAACGGCCATCGAACTGCACTTACAGCGACCTTTTTCAAATTTGATTTGGACGTATCTCCAAATCCAACCGTTAGATTTCTAATTTCTAATATTCGTTAGAAAACTCTTTTCGATACGAACCCAACGGTTCCGGTTTTAGGAGAATCCGACGGTCGGATCTCCCGTAATGTCCGTTTGAAATAAATGGTCGAAATTCGCGAACTGCCGCGGCGCGGCGCGTTCTATTCAGGCCATTATATTATATATATAATATATATAATATATATTTCGTCGATTTCTATTTAAAACGAATTATATAAATAGTTTTAAATTCGTTTCAAAAGCAATTTCCACTTCCATTTCAATTCAAATCAAAATTGAATTCTTCTTTATAAATTCGTTTTAAAATTCATTTCTATTCAATTTGAATTCATTTCAATTTGTTTCCAATTCAATTTGAATTCGTTTTCAATTCAATTCGAATTGGTTTTATATTCAATTCAATTCAAATTCGTTATCTATTCAATTCAATTCGAATTCCTTTCGTTTGCTATTCAATTGAAATCAAATTCGTTTTCCATTCCATTCAAATTCATTATATATTCAATTCATTTCGAAATTGTTTTATATTCAATTCATATCGAAATCGTTTTTCATTCAATTCGTTTCGATTTCATTTCAAAATATGCGTTTTCGAAATCACTTTTCAATATGCATTTTAAAATGAATAAAATCGATATAAATATCGTTCAAGTCAAAATGGCGTCAATCTAACCAACACGACTTCATATATTTCTATTTTCAAATATTCTATTCAACAAATGAATATTTATTCTTGTCAACACACGACTAATCTCAACGAATGAGTACTGTCCACGTATGACAATTTTTGTTAAATTATTTCGTTCAACACATGACTCATCTCAACGGATGAGTACAGTCAACACATGAACCTTTATTTTATATTGATAAAGATGCAATTTTATTATTAAAATATTTCGTTCAACACATGACTAATCTCAACGAATGAGTACAGTCAACACATGAACTTTTATGTTATAATATTCTTTATTTTCTAAATTGGAGTGAGGCCCAACCAATCACCATATAAAATTAATTATATGGATTTTCATACATCACACGCATATAATAGCATTGAAAAATAATCAACCATCAACCAAGGTGCACTACACTGTATAAGCATCAAATATAGATATATAACGCTTATAACAGCCTGTCAATCAATCGATCGACATATTTAATCAATCAGGATGAGTGAACTTCAAATTTCATCCCAACACCCGTGTGGGGTTTCAAACAATCAAACACAGATTTTATTTGTGCAGTTGGGCGATGTGTGAAATTTATCGTCCCAATCAATGTCCTTCAAATAGGTGTACATAAACAAACCGTCCGGTTTGTAAATGAATATTTTATTTTATTCACTTCACGATAAAAATTATATTTTTAACGATAAAACATTTTATTTTAACATATGAATTTCTATTCAGTTCATTCTTTAAATAAAATGATATTTTTATTTTTCTAACTTATTTTAGAAAATTTCGGCGGCATAACGGCACGATACTAGAAACGGGACGAGGCCTAGCCTTATCCCCGGTCTAGTGAAGGCCCACGCCATTCACACATCAATCAAATCAATTTCATTTCACCAAACAATTCAATTCAAACCAAATAATCTAACTAACTACACAACCAAATAATTTAAACAAACAAGCCATCCATGGTCTGTGGATGACGGGTGTCGGGTGCTACTAAGCACCGTCTGCATCCTAGTATATATATAACTAGAAAATTTAAATTGAAAGGTGAGAAGTTCTCACCACAAGCTATCCTAACTCCACGGCACTTCTAATGCAGGAAATCTTCACTGTTCTCGTCTCTTATCACTTTCTTCGCCCGTAGCCACTACATATACAAAAATCGAATTTTTACTTCGCTATTCAACATATAAAAATCATATTTTTACTTCGATGTTCAATATATAAAAATCACATTTTTACTTCGATGTTCAATATATAAAAATCTCGCCTTTTCAACTATAAAGATTATATTTTTCTCGAAGTAAAAATCATATTTTTACTTCACTACTCATATCAAAATATCGTCTTTTCATATTAAAAAATATCATTTTTATTTTGCTACCTATACAAAGATGTTATTTCTAATATTCCTACAATGCAAAGATCATATTTTTATCTTTCTTCAATATAATAAAGATTATATTTTTAATACTTTAAAAATATAAAAATCATATTTTTACTTCGCTATTCAATATATAAAAATCGAATTTTGACTATGCTATTCAATATTAAAAATCATATTTTTACTTCGATGTTCAATATATAAAAATCACATTTTTACTTCGATGTTCAATATATAAAAATCTCGCCTTTTCAACTATAAAGATTATATTTTTCTCGAAGTAAAAATCATATTTTTACTTCACTACTCATATCAAAATATCGTCTTTTCATATTAAAAAATATCATTTTTATTTTGCTACCTATACAAAGATGTTATTTATAATATTCCTACAATGCAAAGATCATATTTTTATCTTTCTTCAATATAATAAAGATTATATTTTTAATACTTTAAAAATATAAAAATCATATTTTTACTTCGCTATTCAATATATAAAAATCGAATTTTGACTATGCTATTCAATATTAAAAATCATATTTTTATATTCTCCATTATATTTTCAAAAGTGATGTCTTTTTATTTTCAAAGGCGAAGTCTTTATATTTTCAAATCAAGATTGCTTGTATTTTTGAATCAATGACAATTTCAGTTTTTTTCTTTTTAACAATGTAAAAATCAGTTTTTAAACAAGCAAATAATATCATTTTTAACTCTATTTGAATTCATAGTAAACTGAAAATAAGTTGTTTACCTTGTTTTCATCGCAGGGGAGGGTTTACTGCCGGCTAGAACCGGAGGTGGTTGGGGATCGATCAACAGGCGGAGGGGTGGTGGCTGTCGTCTTGGGGGGGTGCGGTTTGGATCCACGCTGGCTCGAGGTTCTCGCGGGAGGTGGATCGGAGCAGGGAAGAGGGGGCGTAGGAGGAGGATCGGACGGAGGCGAGGCGTCTGGGCGGCGCGAGGTGGAGCGGTTGACGGAGAGGCGATGGCCGATGTGGGTGGCGGCTTCGATGGGAGGCGGCGGGGTCTCGGGCTCACGCGATTTTTTTTTCTTCTGTCTGTTTTGATTTCGAAAGGGGGGGGGCCAGAAGTATAAAGAGAGAAAGGGGCTCTTTTTTTTTAATTAATTAATTTAATTTTCCACCCAAAAAGCAACTTTTATTTTCGACCTCAAAACGGGGCCCACCGCCTGTCGTCCATAGCTAATTACCCCCATTCCGAACACAATGGGATACGTATCGTAAGCTGATTCGGCTATTACAATCAGTTTTCGCTGAATTTACATTTAAATCATTATATTGAATTTTAAACGTACATTTCAAATTACCGAGGTCACATACTAACTCTATACATTGCAGAAAAATATTTTCTAGCTTCGTATTGACGATATGGTCCTAATAAAACTAGTTTCGTCGAATTCTGAGACCGTTAGAAAAATGGTCATTTTCTTGTCGATTAAAATCAACTGAAACTGGTCAAACGCGTTTTCCTTTGCCATGCTCACATATTGATTCGAAAAATTATGAAAATTGGGATCTAGCAATAACTTCACATCACGGACCCAACAAAAGTGGTTTCGTCGAAATCCGAGGTCGTTTGCAAAATGTCCATTTTTAAGGGCCTGAATTCCATAGCGACTATTCAGAATTTTCAACTGGACATATCTTTTGATTCCCGCTATGAAATTTTGATTTTTCGGATTCATTGGAAAGATATTATCAAATAGGTCCAAAGGTTTTTGGTTTCACTAAAATCCGGATTGTTTTGCACCTGGTACATTCAATTGAAGTTTGAAATCGAATTATCGAACTACCGCGCCATTTTCAATTCTATTTATAATTATATATAAATATTTATATTCTAACGACGACGCGTATAAATATATACGTTCGAATTATATTCAAAATAAATTTCTCGTCGATGTTATTTAAAATACTTCATTTTAAATAATCAAAATTCGCTAAAATCGCCAAAATAAAAATTTTAAACTGGCCCGGATTTTCGGGTTGTTACAGATTCGCTTTGGGAAGACGAGAAAGTTGGCACCGAGATTCATTGGTCCGTTCCCTATCCTAGAAAGGATTGGTACTCTCGCTTATAGAGTGCAGCTGCCTGAATGGTTGCCAGGGGTGCATGATGTATTTCATGTGTCTCAACTCCGCAAGCATGTGCATGATCCAGATCTGATTGAGGATGAACTAAATCAACAGGTCCTAGATATTGCTCCAAATCTGACAGTGAGAAAGGACCCGATTAAGATCATTGGCAAAGAAACCAAAATTTTGAGGAATAAGAGGATCAACCTAGTCAAGGTTCAATGGAGTGGGGATCCTAGAGACTGTACTTAGGGGACAAAAGATAGCATCAAAAATGCTTACCCCAAGTGCAGAGTGGATATCTCCGAGTAACTCTTGTATTAAGGTACATTTACCCCAATTTGCATTTTCCATCTTGTTTCCTACTTTACTTTGTTTCCTTTTCGAGGACGAAAAACTCTTAAGTGGGGGAGATTGTAACGACCCGGAAAATCCGAACCAATTTAAATTTTTTATTTTAAATTATTTGGTGGAAAAATGTGGCAGAAATTAAAAAAATTCATTTTTAATAATATTAAAGCCAGTGAAAATAGTCAATTTTCAAACGATCTCTGTTTTCGACGAAACCACTTTTGTTGGAACTGGAATGTCATATTATTGCTAGGTTTCAATTTTTAGAATTTTCTGAATTAATATGTGAGTGTGGCGAAGGAAAATGGGTTTTGTCGGTTTCAGTCAAATTTAATCGACTGAAAAATAGCCATTTTTCAAACAGTCTCAGAATTCGACGAAATTATTTTTGTTAGGACCGTATCGTCATAAAGAAGACAAATATATTTTTTCTAGATTTTTCTGAGTCTGTATGTGGCCTCGGTGAATTTATTTATGCAGACGAATTAAATTAATGAAGGATTTAATTATTAAATTAATAATTCAGGCCACAGACAGCCGTTTGGGCTCATGGGACATGTCCCATTGGATCCGGAATATGGGTTATTAGCTAGGGTCACTTTCTGCTGGACTGGAAATAGATTGGTTTAAAAGTTACAGATTTATTTGTAAAATAGCAATTAAAACATTAAAAAATCAGAAAATATTAAACCCTAAAATACTATTCCCTTTCGTTGTAGCCGCCACCCCCCAAATCCATGGCCACCATCCTCCGAACTTCCTCCACTAATTTCTCCTCCATCTTGACGAATTAAACCCCCTCACATATACCAAATTGAAGCCCTTTCCTCCCTCTTTAATCTCATACGGATAGATCGTCCTCTCGTCGCCTGAAATCCGAGCACCAACGCCCCAAAGGCGCCGCCTTTGCATCGCCGTCAGCCCCCACCTGGGCGCACCGAGCCAGCCATCACCACCCCCCCCCCTCGAGCGTCGCCCCTAGCCCGACACCGCGCCACCGTCCGATCCCCCTCCCGTGTCCTGTGTCGATCGCAAAAGTCAACCCTAGTTTCGAGCGAGATAGAAAACTCACGGCCTGTAAACTGAAGGAAGAAGAAAGGTCTATTTTTCTAATTAATTAATTAATTGATTAAATTTTTTTAAAGCTTGATTTAACCATAATTGATTCGTTTCAACTCAGAATTTGACGATTTCGGAAGCATTGGAATCGTAACAGCGAATAGAACGTGTTGAGACTGAAACGGGACCATTTTGAACAGTCTGAATTTTGGCCAAAATCTGCAATGACTGTGAGATTTCTAAATTTTGAATAATTAAATAATTTAATTATATTTGTTATGTGAATCATTGTATGCTATTGTTTCTAATCTACGATGTTGTGATTGTTGTATGGTTGATTAATATTCATTGTGATATCATGATATAGCATGTCATTTAGATCTATAAAATTCTGATTTAATCTCTATAAAGTTATCATCTTTATTAGTTTTATTTTTACTTTGAGACTTCTTTCTTTTCCATTGAAACTTATTTCCCTTTTGTTGAGACTCTTTATTTGGCTAAGTTGTATACTGTACTGCGTACTCTGATGTATTGGATATTATGATGCTGATGACATTTATTTCCGCTGCAATGGTTTATGTGTTATGATAATTATCTGAGATCTGTTTTTGTTGTAAATATGTTGTATTCCAAAATGATTATCCTTACTTTCAGTCCACGGAAGTTTGGGGCTATCACAAAATCCGTGTAGCCAACTTCGTTCATTTGCTCAAAAAAAATCAAATTTATAATTATTTACATGACAATTTGAAATTTGAAACTGTTGAGAACAAAAATTTTCAATTGCACCACAATTGAAATTATTCTTATTGCCAAAATCATTTAAAAATTGATTCACATTTCCATTTTGAATTTGAAACTCATTTTGGAGTTTGAAATTGAATTGGAAAGGGTTATAATCAAAATCATTTGAAATTGAATTTGAATTTTGATTATTTTGAAAATATTGACTTGAATTGTTGCACATGAATGAATTATAACATTCATTTAATCTTTGAATTGATTCAAGTAAAGATTCAATACTTTTTTCAAGAGTTTAGGGTTGATCATTATTTCAAAAATTTTGTGGCGCAAAATCCAAGTTGTTTGTACAATTCACATTTTCATTTTGAATTTGAAATTCATTTTAGAGTTTGAAATTGGGTTTGCGAGGATTATAATCAAAATCTTTTGAATTTGAATTTGGAGTTGAAATAAATTTTTGATTATTTTGAAAACTTTGACTTGAATGTTGCACATGTATGAACTACACCATTCATTTATCCTTTGACTTTTTCAAGTAAAGATTGAATACTTCAAGGCTTGAGGGTTGATCGTCATTTTAAAAATTTGGTGGTATAAAATCCAAATTGTTTGTACAATAGTTGTTATTAAAATATCCATATGAATTTGGTTTAAAATTATATGGATTATACTAATTTTCACAACCATCGTAAAATCCGTAGAAACAAGGAAATTGGGAAATTATATACGCATGAAGCTAATGCAACTATATGAATGAAAATTACTTATTTACAACTTTTTAAAGATTATATAATGATCGTTAGATTAATTTCAACAAAAAAAATTCTCAGTCAGTTAACAGACAGGAGTTATCGATGCACCAGGAATCATCCTAGCAATGCAGCCGAAGGTTTGAGTACCATCAGAGGAACAACCAATATAATATTTATGAATCACTGTAATATTTATAAACGATTATTACTTTGTAGTAGTCTAGACACCGAGAAATAATTTATTAGCAATTTGTCAAAATATAATGATGTCCTTAGAAAAATAAAAACAAAATAAGATGAATGCAAAATAGAAATTAAACGTGAATTAACGATGCAACTACAAATGAATTTTTATTTTGTTTTCAATTTTTTTTCAATGCAAATGCACGCAAACAACAATGCGATTGAATAAAAATGGAGTTAGATTATGAAACCTGAGCGTGCAGAATTTTATTAGCAATTTTTATTTAAGCAGGGAATTTTTCTTAATACAAGCAAAGCAACACGAAATTAAGCAAGCAATTCTCTACTTCTTGTGCAACTTGAAAAGTGAAACGGTGCATATACAAATAAAAGGCAAGTGATTTTTTTTCTAATAAACCAATCTACAAAAAAAGCGAATACTAAAAGAAAGAAGAAATAAGACTCAACTAAAATTCACAAAGCAAAATGTCTTTTCTTTAAGGGAAAGCAACTAAAACCAGTTAGCATAAACTAAACTAAAACGAAAAACTAAACAACCCTAATTAACGAAAACCACATTGTCCCAAAAATCAGCTCAGCAGGCAAAGCCCAAGACCAATACAACAAAATGACCTTATTACAACTGTATTTTTACAGCTGTCACAAAATGACCGTTGTAGCAAAGTTTTTTTACAACATTTTTTTTTTCCAAAAGTTGTAATAAACATACTTTCAACAACTTTTCTATTTTTTCAGTTGTAATAGATATCTGTTACAACTTTTATTTTTTGACTCTTGTAATATATGACTATATTTAACAACTTTTTTTTATATTTTTGTTAAAATATAATAATTAATATAAAAATTATAACTGATAATTATATTTAAGGTATAGAAAGTTTTAAAAAAAGCTTAACTAAATTAAAAAATATCTACTTTGGAATTTTATAAATTCAAAATATAAAAAATAAAAATTAAATAAATTTGAAATTTTATAAAATATACATAATTTTGGAAAACTTTTTGTTTTCCACTTCTGCAAATTTTTAGCATTAAATTAGCTCTTTATTTCTTACAATAAATGAACTTCAAGGATAATGTGAATATTTAAATGATATAATCGATATGACCCATAATAACAAAATTCATTTAATCGTCTAGAAAAGTTCACCAATCACTACAAGAATTTAAATTATAATTAAGAAAACAAAAAAGATTTCTTATCTAATACAAAAATATTTAACGGATAACATAATAATTTCACTTGTTTTATTTATTGATAATGTTCTAATTCCACTTTAGTAGGCATTTTTTTACTCATCGTTCAAAATGGCATTCCATGATACCAAAATTTGTCTTTCGCTCCATAACATAGCTTCTGGCTCCAAACCCAATTTTTGTTCACCAAAATAGAAAATTTTGGCTCCAACCCTAATTTTTGTTCCCACTATCCTGCATTATCTGAGTGGTCGGATCTGTCTATGGTAAGCCCTGCTTCTCTTTTTGTTTTGATGTCGAGTTGTAGCAATAGGCAAGCTTGGTTGCGGCTTGATCCTTAGTGTACTTGAAATTTTCAGTTTCACTACATTTACATTTTATTTACTTTTACAGCAATGTGTATCAATTTTTTTTGTAGGTCATTCACCGTGCGTGGTGATTAGTTATGTTTGTGCTTTAGAGTAAGCTAAAGTGGTTTTCCTTTCAAAATTTTCTACTTACAGATATTGTTGTATCACGGTACCTGAATACAAAGCCTTGTCTTAGTTAATTATTTTATTTAACTTGGTTCGTTATGTTTTGGTAGTATCAATTTAGTGCATATAAGTGTACCAACATTTGCATCATCTATAGTTAGCAATCATCAACATCTTGGCTCTGTTTTAGAATATCTAGTGTATCTTGTATTTGCTAGCACTCTTCATGGTGTTGCTTTTGTTGCATGCAATAAATAAGTAATCATCCTATCTGGTGGTTTTTAATTTATGTACTACTTGTAAAAAAAGGGTCAACAGTTTGTTTTGATTCCACTTAGATTAAAATTACATTTTGTTTCATGAGCAAATCATGTACAATTTAGGCTGCATTAGAAAACGGGTTTTATTTTTGGCTGTTTAATAATAATAAATGTTTATGTTATTGACTGCATTTAAATTTTCATTTAATTTAATTATTAATTTTTGTTTGTATTCAGGCTGCATTAGGTTGTGAAGATAAGGTTCATTGCGTCAGGATAACCAACAGAGATTGAACCAAATAACAGTAGCTATGTCCATGGACTTCAATTTTCATCATGTTGTACTGAACTGGTAAGATTCTTATGTTGTACTTTGATTTATGTATGCTTGGATTTATCATTATGATGTCTTTCAATTTGAATTTGTTGAGGTCGAATGGAACAGTGTTTGTGAGGATTGAATAACACATATAATATGAAAGCATCTCTATACCGAATCTACTGATGGATCATGCATGGAGACAAAGGAAAGTGCACTCCTATGGCATCATAAAGATGTTGATATAGGATCATGCACTCGCTTTAGAGATGCTCATATATCTAGAAAGAATTCAGCCCACTGCAAAGAAATGCATTGCGAGCAAGTCTTAATTTCATTATGTTTGTATTACTCGTAGTGATGAATATTTATGAAATGACTTCAAGTCATTTGGATTTTGGTGTCTTGGATAATGGACTTTGTAGTTACTTTATATACTTAAGATACTTGTATGATTTTTAAAAAAAATGATGAGAGTTTGAAAATTCTAATATACTGTTTTGGTTTATGTTTGAAGCTTGTTTGATATCTTCAGTTTTGTAAATAATATGTTTTGAAATTAATTCTTTTATTAATATTATGTATATAATTTGTTCATATATTACAACTGTAAAATAATACTTTTAATAAAATATATTACAACAACTATAAACAGTTGTAATAAAGTTTTTACAATTGTTAGTTTATTACAACGGTGGAAAATAGTTGTAAAATATACATTTCACAACGGTGTCACAAGGGTGCAAAAAAGTTGTAAAAGATTTTAGTCTATTACAACTTCTTAATAAACGACCGTTGCCCCACCATTGTAAAAAGTATTTTACAACTGTTTTCCACCATTGTAATATGGTCAATTTGTTGTTGTAGACCTCGCATCAAACTAATTAACTCACGCGGTCATGCCCCTTGTTCAGAAATCACAAACTAAAAAAAAATCATTTAATCTCAAAATGCCAGAAGGATCCAAACACAATTTTTTTAAAGAAAATTTGAGATTGATCCCATTAAATTCGTGAATTCCGGTTGATCAAATCAAAGGAAGTCGTTCAGGGTTTCGATTCAAATTCTAAAAAATGTTTGTTGTGAGAATTCAGTTCGAGTTGCGTTTAGTTGATTTGGGGTGATTTAGGGATTTTGTGGTTGGAGGTTGATTAGGGTTTTCTGTGTGGATACTACGAGGTTACGTGAAGAATTAGAAAACTATCAACAAAATATCTTAATAAAACCACAAGCGCACGGCGTATAATTGTTAATATAGGGGCGAGTACGGGTCGATCTGCAGGGAAAGAAATAAGTCCAATCTTACTCAATCAGATTATACGAAACTTTGGATTGTTTTTACTAACAAAAACTAATGAAAACTAGAAACTAAGCTGAGAGCTAAATATGAGATTAGAGAGAAATTTAGAGGTAAATCCCCTCTTGTATTTATGTAAATCAACAAACATACGATCTCTATGTTTAATATTAAATGGCATAAATATTGCATTTATCATATGTATAGTTTATTTATGTTATTAGTTAACATAACAAAAACTATCAAACTATGACACAACAATTAAACCACTCATTGTTCTCATGAAATGAAAGAAAAGCAAAAACTATTTTATGTACGATCTATTCGCTATTGTAATTAGTGGAATAGATCATCAAAATTTATTCATGCTTTTATTTTATAATCAAAAACCACTTAGCAAATATTGATGTAATTTGTGTTTATATTGAATAAGAATAACTCATTTGCACATGCAATATAAACTATCGAACCCACTTGTATAAACTTACATCAAAATCCACTACCATGAAGCACAAATTAGAGAGATCACAAATCATACAAATGTTGAACTTACAGAAAATTGGAGATCTCATTACCCCTAAATTGTATGGGCTTAGTTTCTCATGTATGTTATCATATTAACACATGTATGTTTCAACATTGGAAAAGAAAGCAAAATGAAAGAAAATCTAAATAGAACAAGAAGAGAACTAAATTAAGTGCATGTAAATAAATCTAAACTATGAACATAAAATGGAGAGCATGTACATAAATCTAAGCTATAAACATAAAGTAGAGAGCATAGAAATTAAAGAGACATAAGATAGACATAAAGGAAAGAGGCTTGGAAGCCATTTTTATTCATTTGATCGCTTACACTTTCATATGATAAAAAGAGAGATCCAAAATACATGAAACAAAGAGGTATATAAACATGATATAAAACCATAAAACCCTAATCACTCATAATGGGAAATCCCGAAATTGCCCACTTCATGAAGCTTCTAATCTTTTCTTAGCCACTAATGAGTCATGTAGAATGCATGAAGCCTTTTGTCTCGTCCAATTAGTCTCTAATATGAAGCTTAAGAGTAAGTGGATTAGTTGAGAGGTGGGGTCTTCCACTTTCCATAGAATGAATTATTTCTTTGCCTCCTCTTGTGTATATGCATGCATTTCTTCATATCTTCATGTGTTTGCATCAGTTTTGCTCCTAAATTCCTACAATAGACAACTACAAGGAACAAGTAAATGACTTCACAAATTAAAACACGCACAAGTTACCATTTTCCCCAAAATGAGTGATGATTTTGAAAATATTTAAAACATGGTTTGATCATATAAAATACCCAAAAATGTTCATTTTTTTAATTAAACAAGAATAAATATGTGAATATAAATATGCATTTTTAAGTGCACATCAGTTGTCATCAAAACTCTATTCTCCAATAAAACATACGGGTTACGATGGCGTATGGCTGTTTGGCTAGAACCCGGGTTTTCCATTAGCCTTTTTGATCGGTAAAATGCAAGCTCGATAACTGATGGATTCACGGTTATAGTCTGTGATGGCTACAACATTGGATGTTATGGTTGATTTCCTGTTTTCTTCTCTATTTTCTCGGGGTAGGCCATCACTGTAGGATATTGAAGAGAAGCGCGATTGGAGGTAGTCCTTCCCTATTTCTAATGTGACATGTGATGGATTGTTTTCACGTGTTGACTTGATGGTTATTAGGCAGATCAGAGGATCGATCCGCCTATACTCATATCATCCTCTATAACTGTTGCTAATTATTTTATCGCTCACTAAGACTGTTGTCTGACTCAAGGTTTTATGCTTCCCTCTTATTACCTTAGGTAATTAACCAATTTTATGGTGGGCGGACTGAGTAGCAGGTAGCAGGTTTAGTGTCGGTGTTGCTGTGCAGAGACAAGCAGGAGGCTGATGTATTATTACTACCTACTATTTAGTTATTTCTTGTATGTTTCCGCTATATGTTGATGTTATTGAGACTCTGAGGGATGTAGAAAGCCATATTGTATTCCGAGATTCTTGTATCGAGAAGTACTGTATCCAAGATTTTATGGATTTATGGAAATTTGATTCTCTGTTCAGTAGTGCTTCATTACTATATCCTATTGTATATTTTATTACTATATATAATCCATGCGCTGTGAGTTGTACGAGGGGTTCTATTTCAAATTATTCTACCCTGATGATCATCTAATATCAGCCTGGCACATCACACAATGAACTTCTCCTTAGCTTTGTGCAAGAGGTACGGGGTGGTCGTCATAGGGGCACACTCTGAAATACTAAGTTTTATATAAATATGTTGAAGGAGAGGGTAAGATTATGCGGCTTATTTACTAAGCTGTCAATGGTGATATTGCTCTATATTCTTCTTGAGAGTATGGTATAAGAAACTCTTTGTTGTTAACTGATTCTTCATTGGATAGGAAATTTGTTTATGTATACAATGGCTGTGACTCCTCCCTTGTCAATTTATTCTCTAAATTTTTTGGTGACTTCTGGGTGGCAGCGATGGAGAATCTTCGGCGAATAGGGTTTGGTAAATCGGGTCAATGTGGCTTCGATAGGAAGGTGCTGGTTTCGATTAATGGAGCCGATTTCAAGTCGCGGGTGAAAAAGCGGAAAGCGGTGATGATTTTGATTTTTGGGAAAGAAGTTTAGCTGCCATTTTTTTTATTGGGAAGCTCTGATTTTGAGGCAAACTAAAACGGCTGATAGGAAATAAGGAGGGGGTAGGGTTTAAGTTTTAAGAAGGAAGGATATGTGGTGAAGATTTCAGAAATACAAGGACAGTTGTTTGAAAATTTTCAGCAAAGATTGAACAAGTGGAAAATCATTTAAGCCAAGATAACAACTGGCTATGATTCATTAAACAATTAGTTTTTCAAGTGTATATACTATTTAATTATTCTAAGAGTATACTATAGAATTTATACCTTAAGTATAGACCCAAATACAAGTATATTTCATCATACAAATTCAAATATACACACTAAAAATAAAAATAAAACCATATTCAAACTTAAATTAAATAAATTAGATTATAGTTCTCATTATATATTTCAAAATTTACAAATATTCAACAACATATTTCAAATAGTTTAAAATATTAATAACGTTAAATTTTAGTCAAACCATTTAAATTCAAATATCAAATATCAAATATCAAATTTAAATTTAAACTTAAAAAATCAATTCAAACCCAAATTAAAATAGACTAGATTCAAAATTATAAACAAATTCCAAGTATAAATGTCAATTTTAAATACTAAATCTAAATTAATTTCATATTTTAAAACGTTGAAAAATCTAGGTTGTTACAAACTCCTCCTTAAAAAATTTCATCCTAAAAAAGGAAAGGTTGTTAAAATCATAACATGAATACTCAATTTATTATACTAATTAAAAATTTAATTTGAAACAAAATAACAACAAAATACTTATATTAATACAACTTATTTTAAAATAATAGGATCTAAATCTTGAAAATTTTATATAAGTTTAAATTCATCAAACCACTTTATTAAAACCTTTGATTGCAACTAAAACTTGAAGTATAAATAATCTTTTCGATTGAAGATCCCGATTTTATTTTCAAACCATTTGAAATACTGTATTTTCTTTTCATATGAAATCATACTTTACTTTGGGATTTTAAAACAAAAATCGCTTTTGAATATTTCAAATATTCTATGATAAAATCATATCAATACTTATATAATCGGTTCGAGAGGTTCTTCTCCGACGACAAGGTCTGGGAACGACCTCTCATACACATCCAATAGCGATAAATGATGTCTCTCCTCAGAGCATACCATCATCGCTCCCATTTTTAGTCATGGGTTACTCGAATTTATGATAATATATCAAATCATTTCATATCCTGAAGTTATAAATAATTTTGCAATCAACAGTTTGCAAATACTTTCAAATCATATTGTTGTTGTTTCAAAACCCTTTAAAAATATTGGGAATCAAGTCCTCGAATTTTTTTTAGTTTATAAGCCACTTTAATAAATTATTCATCATATCTAAATAACTTGGAAAATCAATTTCCTTTTTCAAAAATTGAAAATCTAAATTTGATCAAATGATTTTCTATCTTTCAAAACAACTATCATATAAATTTAATGTTTTCCAAATTCCAAATCAAAAGCTTCAGAAAATCGTTCAAAAGCCTTAGAAATCGTACCAAATTTCTTTAGATCAAATAGCTTCAAAATATTTCAAGATTTCTGAATAATTTCTATGTTCACATACGATAAAAAATTTCAAAGCCTGAATCAGTATACTTTAGAAATTATTTATGACTCATAAAATCGAATATCATTTCTTTTCAAAATCACGTGGAAATTTTCCAAAATACTTAGTTACATAACTAATTCATTAATCCACTTATACTTTTTTTGATAAATTCTAAACAACTCGAGGATGGATTTCGAATGGAAACTAGATCTAAGACAACTCATAGTCAAGTGGCTCTGGTAAGATTTAACCGAGCTATTCCAAAGACGCATGATAAATCGAGTGATTAAGGGAGAATGGAATAATTAACTCAAAGTTAAAGGAAATTTGTTTGAAACAACTCAGATAGTAAATAGAAAAGCAAGAAAACGGAGTTTAGCTAGAGTGAATAAAATTGAATTGACACCATATTCTTTTTTCCACCACGTATTTCAAATAAAATAATACAATTAGTTTGAAATGACAGAAAACAATATTGTTTAATTTGGATTGTGGTGTGAAAATTAATAGGATGTGTGTAGGTGGTGTTTCACTATTTGAGAGGTCCCTGAAGGCTTCTATATGTGTGTGCATATTTGTGTACACACACAAACACATATATACTCATATACACACATATGTGTATAAGCAGACTATTACATCTGTGTTATGTATCATTTCAGCAGCACTTCATTTTTCATACCAAGTTTATGTCTATATAAGCAAGATTACTTGATAGAAATTTAGGATTGTAATTAGAAATCGGTTGGGGTCAGTTTTCGAGACTGTACTGTGACTCGAACCATGATGACTCAAGTCTCAAGATTTTGATTGTTCAACTGGTCGAACTATGATTTTTTTTCTAGAATTTATGCATTTATTGACAATTTACATGATATAATATTGAAATAAAAATGTTACATATATGAATTATAGATGAGCTTGAATTTCTACAGGATGCAGTGCACAACTACATCAATATAACTTCGCTGTGTGCACAATAAAGTAATGTAGAGTAATAAAGGTTTAATGACGATAAACTCAATAAATTTTACAATGATATTGGAGAAACTTGTAACAGTGAAAATTGAAATGGTTAAATATATAGTTAAATTTTGGACTGATGATTTTCGTAATATTTTTTTAATTTCTAATCATTACAGATAATGAGAATAAGAGAAAACTGCATGATGAGAAAGCAAGAGAAAAATAAAAGAATTACATTTTAACCGTCTAAAATCGTTGGTATTAATTAAAGTTCGATCGAGTTTCGTGAACAATTGAGACTTGATTTAATTTCAGGTTCGTAGTGATACATAGTTCAACATTATTTGGGATCGGACCCCTCTTGGCTAGGATCACGAAAACACTGGTTAAAGTCATGAGGTGTTGGGACGTGATTGGACTATCACTGGACATTGTTGTTCGTATCTCCTTCCACGAATCTCGTAGAATCCTACACATTGTTCCTTGTATCCCTTCCCATAATCTCGTAGGATCCCGTGATTGGTCACCCGAACACTGTAATCATTTCTGGTGTGTTCTTCAGCAGCGGCAATTACCGATTAAACCATGCATAACAACCTACGTTGACGGTACACTCTCGAGCTTTCTCCCTAGTTCCTCGCGCCTATTTATACCCTCTTCCAGCGTATGAGAACCCACTTCATAGCAAAATCAACGCATAAAATTCTAAATTACAGCAAACCCTTCTTCTTCAACTGGCAGGCAAGCTACGTTTGGAACACTCAATTCATAAGCAAATGGCTCCTGAGATCGTCACCGGCGGCATGATCACCTCATCAAACAAAACAATCAGCTCACCCAAGTATGCCTTCGTCACTTTTCTTGCAGGCGACGGTGACTACGTGAAAGGAGTCATCGGTCTCGCCAAAGGGTTGAAAAAAACCAGAACTCGATACCCGTTAGTAGTTGCAGTGCTCCCAGACGTTCCCATCGGCCACAGAAGGTTGATGGAGGCAGAAGGCTGCATCGTCCGAGAGATCGAACCCATCAACCCGCCTGAAAACTACACCCACTTCGCAATGGCCTATTACGCCATCAACTATTCAAAACTCCGCATTTGGGGGTTCACCGAACACTCAAAGATGGTTTACCTGGATGCCGATATTCAAGTATTCGACAACATTGATGAGCTCTTCGACCTCCCCAACGGCCATTTATACGCCGTGATGGATTGCTTCTGCGAGAAGACGTGGAGCCACACTCCGCAGTATCAAATCGGGTACTGCCAACAGTGCCCTGACAAAGTTGAATGGCCTGAGAAATTAGGTCCGAAACCGGCCCTGTATTTCAATGCGGGCATGTTCGTGTTTGAGCCGAGTTTGGAGACGTGTGAGTCGCTTCTGTCTACGCTGAAAGTCACCTCTCCTACTCCATTTGCAGAGCAAGACTTTCTGAATATGTATTTCAAGGAGATATACAGGCCTATCCCTTTGGCGTACAATTTGGTGCTGGCGATGCTATGGAGGCATCCAGAGAAGGTGGAGCTGGAGAAGGTTAAAGCCGTCCATTACTGTGCGACGGGTTCGAAGCCGTGGAGGTATACTGGGGAGGAGGAGAACATGGATAGAGAGGACGTGAAAACGCTCGTAAAGAAATGGTGGGATATTTACGAAGATAAGACGTTGGATGGTAAAGTGGTGCAGCCAAGCAATTTGGTTATGTTTGAAAAGCCCAGTGTGGATCTGAAGGAGGCGTTGGCACAGGCGAGCCGAGTGGAGGTCATACCTACGCCTTCGGCAGCTTAGTTAGTAATACCTTTTATGTCTTTTAGGTTTTAGGGCGTGCATGGTCTATGTTAAATTTTATTATATATTTTGCTTGTATGTGTATTTTTTATATATAGATGTGGGAATGAAAGTAGTTGCATTTGAGTTTAAAAAAGCTTGCAGTGATGTTGCATTAATCACACATGAAATTAACTGGAACTACATATCATCTGCCGAGTACAACAGCAACAAGAAATACATGTCAGCTAGAGGACTATTTCTGGTCAACAATAAACTTGACGGCATCATCGTTGGAAAACACACTGTTTAGCCTTAAATAATTCATCTAATTTGTTGAAACAAATCAATTTGGAATACTACATCCTCGTTATTTATTAGTAAATCATTCTACAGTTTTTCATAAATTCAAAATAAGTATTATAAATAAATCAGTAAACGAATAAAAATTATTCTGCTGTATTAATTAAACCTTTCACTTTTGTTATTCCTTCTTTCTACCTTCTATGTTCTGAACTTAGATGCAGTCTGGATCGCTTTTACTATGTCCGTGGTCTACTCCAAAGTTTTGAAACTTGTATATGCAAAACCAACTTACACTATTTGATTCAAATAACATGTTGCATGAAGCAGTAGAAACTGCTAAACTTAGGTTTTTTTGTCTTTGTCCAATTTCCCTTGGTTCTATTGTATAGCGCAAGTCGCCTGTTAGTGCATTTGATAATTTTGTTGCATTTTCCACTACAAGAAAAACTGTATATTCCGACGCTTTTAAGTGTCGGTATTTCATCGGAAAAAGTAATTCCCAACGAAGTTATGGACGAAATAAAAACATCGCTATATTTAGCGTTATTAAATTTTCTGATGAACTTTCCGACGATTTATCTTTGAAAACGTCAAAACGTATTCCGACGATTTTACGATGTTTTTTCATAGCTTACCAATGATTTTATGGACGATTTTACGATGTTTTTTTCATAGCTTACCAATGATTTTATCGACGATTTTACGATGTTTTTTCATAGCTTACCAATAGTTTTACCGATGATTTTACTACGTTTTTCTTTTCAATCACCGATGATTTTCTGATGATTTTCCATAGCTTACCCATGATTTTATCGACGATTTTACTAAGTTTTTGTTTTTGATTACTAATGATTTTACGATGTTTTTTTCCATCACTTACCGACGATTTTACGATGTTTTTATGTAAATAGCCGACGATTTTGCGATGTTTTTTTGTATGTAAATCACCGACGATTTTACAATGTTTTTTTTTCCATCCTTTACAACTAGAATTTTTTGATTTTCTTATGCCTATTTGGCGTAGGGAACTCCTATTTTGCTACGACATTCCTATGGTTCTACTTTCATACATCCTATTATTTCCACTACAAAAAAGACTGAATTAAAGACCGAAAATTACAGTATTTAAAAAAGTAATTCAGTCTTTAAATTATAGTTAAAGACTGATCAAATATTGAAATTTCAATCTTTGAATTCCTAGTCGCAAAAAAATGTTAAGACTGACACTTCAATCTCAAAATGTAAAGACTGATATAACTGAATTTTAAAGACAGAATTTCTGTCTTTTATCAATCCTAAATTAGCATAATTGAAACATATACATTATCCAAAATGATAAAATTAGAATCGTCATAAGGGACTTAATATATCAACCTCACAATTTCATACATGCCAAAACAAATTCAATATTATATACAAGTTTCATGTTATCCAACAGCAATACACAAATGATAAACTAATCAATTTATAATAACACATGCATTAAGGAAGATGTGCGTGCATACAACATTTGAACAAAGTTAAGGTAACAAGTCCAAACAAATTATTAAAACAAAATAATAATTCAATATGTTCATTACACATGTTACTTCTTAAAGTTGTTCCTGTGAAACAAATTAAACAGCAGGATAGGTAGAGTACCAATAAGTTCTGCCTTTGATACAGGAAACAGAACCATAAATAACAGCCAACCAGCGGTACGCTAAAAAACATAGTCGGTGGAGTGCAAACACCTGCAAAGTAAGTACATTTAGTATGCATCAGCAAGAAAAAAGTCATTGGTTGGAATTCTCAGAAATAATAGAGAAGTATTTTATTGAATGATGAAAACTTGTAATATTATCAACTGAATAATGTGTAACTAAAAGCATCGTTAGCCCCTTTATATAAATGTTTTAGGGGTAACGTTATAATGGGCTTTGAGCTAAGAAGAAAATAAATGAGTCCAGAAAAGAGAAATATAAACTATGTTACAATACGGAGCCGACATATTTCATTTTCCCCCTTCAAACCTAACTTAGGGTTTGCTTTCGAGAAAAGAAAAAATGGCGACTCCTTCAGCTTCAAAACACTGATTGATGAAAGATTGAAGTCTCCTTCGGCTTCAGAGAACTGATTGATGAAAGATCTTCCTCCATAGGCCTCCACAATAGGTAAATCGAGCTATACTTGAGTTAATCACTTGAGAGAGCCCGATTTGCTGAGAGATGTTAAATTGGACGAGGAGCGACTGTGTTCTTATGAAGTCCTATCCGAGGAGAGTAGATCTGACAACAATCAGACATGACTTCTCGACAATTTGAGAAAGTTCATGATTCTGGAATATAAATGATTCTCTTCGATCTTTCAGCTTCGTTGGCAACATCTATATTTAATTCCTCCTTGAGCTTGACAAAATTTGGTCTTGACAAGGGTTACGTAAGGATGTCAACTTTTTGATTTGAGGAAGGTATATACCATATCTTCATTTTTCCTTTATAACTTGCTCTCTGATGAAGTATAAGTCTAATTCAACATGCTTGGTTTTTGAATGTAACACTGGGTTTGAAGATAGGGATATAGCACTAATATTATCACACCGCGTACAGTAGGTTTCTTAGATGATGTGATCTGTAGTTCACTTAACAAGGATTCTATCCGCATAACTTCAGCTGTACAACTAGCCACACTTCTGAATTCTGCTTCAGTACTTGATCTGAACATAGTACTTTGTTTTTTAGCACACCAGGCACAGGATTTTTTCCCAGAAAAATACAATAACCTGAAGTAGATTTTCTGTCATCACAATATGTTCCCCAATTAGCATCTGCATAAGCATTGATGTTTAATGTGTTGCTTGGCTTAAGAATTAAACCATGATCCATAGTTCCTTCGAGATATCTTAATATTCTCTTAACTGCCTTCCAGTGATTATCCAAAGGATTTTGCATTTATTGGCTAACTTTATTGACACTAAAAGCTATGTCTGGTCTGGTTATAGTAGCATATTGAAGTGCACCAACAATGCTTTTGAAAAAATTTCCATCTTTAAAAGATTCTCCCTTATACTTTGATAGTTGAATGTTAGTGATCATAGGAGTGGGCAATAAGTTTGCTTTGTGCATTTGAGCTCTATGAAGAATTTCTGAAATATATTTTCTTTGACTAAGATGAATTTCAGAATTTGATGCTCTTCTTACTTCTAAACCCAAGAAATAGTTTAGATCACCCAAATCTTTGATTGAAAATTCTGAATTCAACATATTTGTAATAGCTTTAATTTCACCAATATTGCTAGCTGTAATAATAAAATCATCAACATAAATCAATATATATGTTGTATCAGAATCAGTAATCTTAATAAAAATTGAGTTATCAGATTTGGATGATCTGTATCCATGATTGACAAGAGTTGTCTTTAGTTTGTCAAACCAAACCCCAGGAGCTTACTTCACCCCATAGATAGCTTTGTTCAGTTTGCACACCAAAATTTTTGTTGGCTGTTGTATGAAGCCTTGAGGCTACTGCATGTAAACTTCTTCCTGCAAATCACCATTAAGAAATGCATTACTAACATCTAATTGCTTGATGCTCCAATTTTTATACAAAGCAATTGTCAAAATTATTCTGATTGATGTGGGTTTCACAACAGGTGAGAAAGTCTCTGAAAAATCAAAACCATACTGTTGTGAATACCCTTTAGCAACCAGTCTTGCTTTGTACTTAGAAATTGAACCATCAGCATTTCTTTTTAATTTAAAAACCCATTTGCAACCAATAATATTTTTATGTTCTGGCTTTTCAACCAGTTTCCAAGTTTCTTTCTCAATTAGAGCATTGTACTCATCATTCATAGCTGACTTCCAATTTTCATTTTGAGTTGCTTCATAATATGATGATGGCTCTTCAGAAATAGTTGTAGCATTAAAAATCTTGGGTTTGAAAATTCCACATTTAGCTCTAGTAAGCATTGGATGCTGATTTGTAGCTTCATTGACTGCAACAGCTTGGTTATCATTTGTCTCATTATTGTCTGCTGTAAAATCATTATGAGAATTACTAATACTTTGTCTTTCTTGCTGATCATTGTCTTCAATTTGATGGCTAGAGGATGACTGCTCTTGACCTGGCCTATTTGATGACATGGTGTGTTGAGAACTTGCATTGCTGCTTTGTTCTTGACATGGTCTACTTAATGGCACAGTGTGTTGAGAGTTTACATTTGTGTCACGTTTATCAACATGAACTGGCACTAACACTTCAGTCTCATCAGGTATGTCAACCATAACCTGTTTAGTACTTATACCTTTGTATGGAATATTTTCACTAGCTTTGCTAAAAGGATGTATATGTTCATTAAATTTTACATGCCTAGAAATATAGATTTTTCCTTTTTTATCTAGACACTTATACCCTTTTTGTTTATTGCAATATCCCAGAAAGGTACAAGGTGTAGACCTATAATCTAATTTATGATTATTATAAGGTCTTATATAAGGAAAACATTGACATCCACACACCTTTAAGTGCTTGTAATCTGGTTTGATCTTAGTTAAAAATTATTGTGGACATTTGAATTTTAATACCTTAGTTGGCATTAAGTTAATCAAATGTACTGCAGTATAAAATGCATCTGCCCAATACTTAAAAGGCATAAATGCTTGAGCTAATAAGGTCAAACCAGTTTCAACAATATGCCTATGTTTTCTTTCAATTAACCCATTCTGTTCAGAAGTGTAGGGACATGTAGTTCTGTGATTAATACCTTTTTTATCAAAAAATGATTTTTAAGGGCAAAAATTCTCTTCCACCATCTGTTTGAAATGTATGAATTTTATTTCCAGTAATGTTTTCAACTTTGTTAATAAATTGTATCACAACGTTACTGGTTTCAGATTTTGACTTAAGCATATAAATCCATACAAATCTAGAGTATGCATCAATAAATGATATGTAGTACTTGTGACCATCGCAAGAGCTAATATGTGCAGGACCCCATAAATCTGTAGCAATTAGTTCAAGTGGTCTAGAATAAACAGTGTATGAGTCTGGAAATGCAAGTTTATGACTCTTTCCCAATTGGCAAGCAGAACACATATACGATTCAGGAAATTGATAAGCAGAAAAATTGTTATTCATCATTACATGCTTAGTAACTTTTATACTAGGATGACCCAATTTATAATGCCACAAATCAAAATCCTTAATGCAACTAGAATCATTAGTAACAGACATTATGCAATTGTCATTTTTATGATCATAACTATTTGAACTGATATCAAATATGTATAATCCATTACTCTCTTTACCCTACAAAAGAATTTTGTGTGTCAGAATGTCTTTGACAATGCATGAATTAGGGTAAAATTCAAAATAAACCCTATTATCTTTAGCAAATTGGGAAACACTCATCAGATTTTTCTTAATTGATGGAACATTTAGTAAATTTTTTAAAAATAAATTTTTTGTTCCATCTAAACTTGCATTTCCAGTATGTGTAATTAGTGCAGTTTTATCATTACCAACAGTAAGATTTTGAATACCTTTGTACTCCTTGTTTCCCAAGTTTAGATTGTTCAGATTGTTGGTAACATGGTTGGTTGCACCTGAATCTGGAAACCAACAGTCATCTGCCATTTCATCACTGGTGGTAGTATCTGTATTATGAATTTATGCATGTGCTTTACTGCCTTCATTTGATAAGTTAACTAAATTTGTTGAGGCATTGTTGCTATGTTGAGAGGGAGTGTAATTGGTATTGAATCTAAAATAACACTTGCTAGCACTATGTCCCACTTTATCACAGATTTGACATCTAATTCTATTATTGTTGTTGTTGTTATTACTCCTACCACCTCTTCTACCTCTTCCAGACCAAATCCCTCTTTGATTGTTGAATTGATTTCATGAATTGTTCCCTTTATCTTGATTTTTTCCTCTGCTATATGTAGTATAATTGACAGATAAATTAGCTTGAACAGTTTTCTTGTGTTCTATCCTTCCTTCATGTGATAGTAGAGTAGAATACACATATTGTAACGAGGGAGTTGGATCCATGGATAGTAAGATTGCAGTGACAACTTCATACTCATCATCTAAACCACTCACAATTGCAATAACCTGTTCTGATTCAGGTATTCTTTGACCTACCGAGTTTAATTGATCACAAATGTTTTTAACCTTTAAGGGATATTCATTTATGGATGATTCTCCTTTTCTTATGCTATGTAACTGTCTTCTAAAATGCATTACTCTAGCTGAAGACTGATTTGAGAAATTTCATGCAACGGTTTCCCACACTTCTTGAGCAGTTTTGACCCCAATTAACTGTGGTAGAATTGTTGGACCAATAGATGACATCATCCATGCACATACCAAACCATCTTGTCTCTGATGCATTGTGTATTCAGGATTACTTATGAGTTTGTCTTCACTGTCTCTAATAAACTTTGGAGGAACAATTTTTGTTCCAAGAATATAGTCTTCAAGACCATACGCTCTAACTGCTGTTTCAACCTGTAATTTCCATAACAGGTAATTGGATTCATTAAGATGTGTTGAGATCAGTTGACTCTGAGGCTTAATGATAGATTTCATTAAATCTTGGATGGGATCTGATGGTGGCTGTGGTGGAATAGGTCGATTACTGGAAACTTGAGGACTTGAATCATTTCCAGAATTCGTCATGAGGAAAAGGAATGCACTCAGATGTAGAAATTCAGATATTCAGGAAATCAGAGGTAAGATTTTACACTCTGAAGCTTTGAATTGAGAAAGATTTCAAGAACTACAATATTTGTTGAATGATGCAACTTAGATTGTCAAGATAATGATGAAATACCTTTGATAAGTTGATAGAACAGATACAGAAATCTGATTGGCAATCTATGACGACACTGATACAAAAATTGGTGACTTCTTGAACTGTCTTGATCGGTTTTCATGAGAACTCCTCTGATCAGCCTTATTCTGAAACAAGACAGCAGCCACAAAAATGAAGGCAAGGCTTCTTGATTTCTGAATAAGAAACAACCTTCAGATGAGAAGTTAAGACTTCGATGAAGGGTGATCCAAGTGATGATATTACTCTGATGGATCTCTAATTGATCAACACTTCTGATGATCAATTTCAGGAAGCGAGAACCACTAGCTCCGATACCAAGTTGGAATTCTCAGAAATAACAGAGAAGTATTTTATTGAATGATGAAAACTTGTAATATTATCAACTGAATAATGTGTAACTAAAAGCATCGTTAGCCCCTTTATATAAATGTTTTAGGGGTAACGTTATAATGGGCTTTGGGCTGAGAAGAAAATAAATGAGCCCAGAAAAGAGAAATATAAACTATGTTACAATACGGAGCCGACATATTTCATTTTCATTTAACAAAGATGAAAAAATGTCGTTGAAGTAAAACAAACAACATTGTTTCCACTTGCAAAATCTCTTCATCCAACTCCTCATTAGAAGATGCCGCCTTAACGGTCTTATTTTTGCCTTCTAATATGTTTATAGGATAACTAAACAAAGATATATAACTTGTATTTAGTTCATATTTATAACTGTAAATTTTTCGGTGTTGGACGAAGAGATGTTTGCAACATGGATATATCCAACAAAAATGTATACTTATGTAAATTTTCATCTACAACAACGATATATCCAACAAAGATACATATTTATGTTCCACTATGTGATTCCTGTTATCAAACTGAATGCTATATTCAAAACAAGCCTATGCACAAATAGAAAAAAGGAGTCAAAATACAAATATGTTTGACTTCTAGATCAAAGCAAATAGAATTGTCAAAAGAATGAGAAAACTGAGAAATCAAATGGAGTACCCCAAATATAAGAGCTACTTGGAACATTCCTTTGCCAAACCTCAACTGACCACAAACAAAATAGCAATATTACTTCTAGAAGAAAAAACAACCACCAACTGGATAGAAAAACCAACAAAATGTGATAGAAAACAAAACTACCTCAAATAGCTCCAATCCAAAAATAGGCACCTTAAATCCCCCCCCCCCCGGGGGGGATGGTACATCCAAAACCAAAGACCAAAAATTCAAAAATTGATGAAAATATAGGAAAAGCTAGGGAGAGGTATGGATTGCTTTAATGGTGAGAGACATGGACAAGGAAGAATACGAGCGGAAGGCAGGCTAGCATGGATTTGTGCCTAAATAAAACTGCATGTAATAATACACATAATAAAAATGTCTAAATCTAGAAATAAGCAACAAATTGGTTCAATCTCATAGGTATTTCACATTTCCTTTTAAACAAAAATATTAATCCAAACAAACATCCAATTCAACTGCACAACAAATGTATATCAATTGAACCAAAAAAAAATACGAGTGTTGAAAGTATCAGCATGTATCAGTGATACAAGATGAATAATTTTAAATGTAAAATTCATGACATTACCATTTTGGTGCAAAAGCAAATGGATGTAAAAGAAAATAAGAGCTATTGCCCGGAAATAATAACTTAAACAGTTAGCTCATTGTATCTTATTTGTATAAATATGCTTTCAAATTGAACAAACAACTCTGTTATCTCATGTAGAACACAATAAGTTGTTATTAAATTTCAGCGTAGGATGAGCAGGTTATAAAAACATATTATTTGTCAGAAAATCACTTAAATGTTCATTTTCTTACATACCTTTTTAAAAGACCCTTGTCAATTGAGACTTTTCTTTTTCTAGTGACATGGTTAAACGTGAGATACTGATCCTGGTAGAAGCAGTTATGGGTGTAAATTTGCTTATTATATGTTAGCATTGCAAGAACCTATAATATGAATCAAATAAATAACGAGAATAAGGTAGAATAACCTATCTTGAAGAAATCACAGAAGAAGTCATTGAACAGAGCAATAGGTTGAAGAAAAACCTCAGCCTGTCATATGCAACACTCATCTCTTTAATACAAATTATAATGATACTATATAAAGCAATCAAAAATAAAAAAAAGGGAATTATACAACTTCATAAACTCTCCTTCTCCATCATCGCTAACCTTTTCCATCACATATGCGACAACTATCCTGCCAAATTCATAAACTCTCCTTCATTAACTCAAGTATTGTGAATGGAAAAAGAACTAAATTGCAACTAAAACAAGCTCAGAAAAATATTAAGCTTACGGAAAAATGAACTGCATATACCCTGATGTCCCAAAAATTTTGTCCCCAACATCATCTAGTCCAGGATTTATGAATCTGATTACAAAGCAAATAATCAGATATCTGAGTGTGAAATGCTTATTAGTTAGTTATCACCGAACCCTCATAGGGGACATGCAATATAAACTAATCAAATGCTGTAAAGTGGCCAAGGGATGATGATACAATGATTTATTTTATTTAGACCATAAACAAGTTTATAACAATATAAATGTTGGGCGGCAAAATAATTATCAATAAATAAATGAAAAATAATATTCATGATGAGTTATTGTACGCGAAGTTAATAATGTTCAAAATTCAAATAAACCCATAGTACGACGAAGTATTAGCACATAATTAATTAATGATGAGTTGTTGTACAAGAAGTTTAAATCCCACCGTCATCATCGCTACTATTAATATTTTGTACAATGACTAAAGGGTCAAAGATCGAAAATTTCTATTAATTTGCTTCAGGAGAATATAAAAAATGCATTGACACATATTTTCCTTGATGATTTAGGTAATTAAATTAAGACATGGGAATACAGAGTACCACATCCATAAGCTGCTCTGGAAATTACCGGACAAGCCACACTAAATCTGGGAATTACTAAAATAACCGCACTAGAGTCAGGCCAAGATATGGTATTAGCATTACCAGAAGCAGTAGCCAATGATGCCTGAACCCAAATATCTGACAACACAATGAACCAAGAAAAACAACAAATATAACATAATTTAAGGTGAACTTGCTATAAATATTTTATGTCAGCCTTTGGATTCGAGGTGAACTTAATATAAATATTCATTAGCTTGTACATCGAAGATAACTTGCAAGGGCAATAAATAGGACAATACTAGTAACTATATAGTATTTACCTTCCACCATATAAAACGAATCCAAGACTAGCAAAAAATGAAACACCTGTTTCCATATATTTATTTTAGCACTAATTTGGACTAAAAATATATAAGAAATGGTAGGGACACTCTTCGTTTGAGAAGGAAAGTACTAAAATTAGAGAAATAACCATAATGTTTCTTATGTTAGAGAATTCAAAAAAGGTTCCATTAAACAATGTGCAAATGAGGATACAATTGGTCTGAAACATAGTATTCAGGGAAACTCAGACGAAGCAGGATATAAAGCAACAGAGGTAGAAGGAGAAGACCTAGAGCAAAGAACCATATACTCCACCAATGATTATATAGCAATGATTAGAAAAAAGAGCAAAGACAACAATGATTTTTTATTTTTTATTTTTAACTGTTAGCGAATTAGGAATTCTACCATATGCTCCATCATGATTATACAGCAGTGATAGCAATGTAATAAATTATTAACCGCGGTTTGGATGATAAAAATAACAAATAAAATAAGCAGCCAAAAAAATCTTAAAAAATAAAAAAGGAAATAACTTTTAAGGATCAAGAGCCAAATCGGATGGATCTACAAACGAACCTGATGTGGAGGCATCGATATGCAATAATTCAATGAAAATCGATTAGAGCTTTGCAAGAACGACCAACGAAGTGAAGTGCGAGAAGCATGGATTGGGCGTTCAATAGAGGAAACCAGGATGTAATCTTCGGAGGTCATATCTTCTGCACTTAGATCCAGTTGTAAAACTGGTTGAAAGAGCATTAACGAAATAAGTGGAGCGAAGTGGAAAAGAAGATTTAGGAACGAAGTGGACTGGAAGATAGACATCAATGATTTCATCACCCAACGAAAGAAAGCGACGATACTCTGGTGATTTACGATTTAGGGATTTCTACGATGTATTTGTGGATTTAGTGAAAGTAGAGGTGGTTATCGTTTTTTTCTCCATGGCACGGAGTGCGCTTTCTACTTTATGTCACAAACCGTTGGATTAACAGCGATCTAGGTAAATCCATTCCTGGACATATGGAACGTTGGATGCAATGAATTTGCATTCCTATTGGCTAGCACAAGGTGTTTCGGATTATTATTTTTGTGACCATTTCTTGTTAAGGTCCGTCACCAGGTGTTTCGGATGACCTTGTTTTAGAAGCAGTAAACGCAGCGGTAAGCCCCAAGTGTATTAAATTTTATTATTAAATAAAAATATGACTTATAATTATTAACTTTAATTATTAATTATTAAAATTAGTCCTAATTATTACATAAGTATTAAAATTTAATTATTCAATAATAATTATTAATTAATAACTATTAATAAAATTGGTCTTAATTATTCTTAAGGTGTCATTACGCTAGTTTGATTAGTATTATTAATTATATTCAAGCTTATAATAAATTAATATAACACTAACTAATTTTATTTCTGTTTCCATAGAGTTGGAGTCGGTGTTGCGTTGCGATTTCCAATGTTTTTTCGTCGATGTTTAGGCATCGCTATTGACGATGTTTCTTGTAGTCAATCGGGAAAACATCACGATACTAACAATTTTCGTGATGCTTTTTCTCAATCTATTTGGATGATATTAACCATCGTTGATGCGTCGGTGTTGCGTTGCGGTTTCCGATGTTTTTTCGTCGATGTTTAGGCATCACTATTGACGATGTTTCTTGTAGTCAATCGGGAAAACCTCACGATACCAACAGTTTTTATGATGCTTTTTCTCAATTTATTTGAATGGTATTAACCATCGCTATTGCGTTGCAATTTCCGATGTTTTTTTTCCGTCGGCGTTTAGGCGTCGCAATTGACAATGTTTCTTGTAGTGTTAGAACATTTAGAATATGAATCACGGAAAAATTCCGAATTTAGTTTATGCTTTACTCAAATAAAATTTGCATTATTTACATCGTATAAATCGTTTAATTGGATAAATGAAATAAAATAGTTTAAGATGATGATTATAATGAGATTTGAATAATTAAATAGATCGAGACATTTTAACTAACTAATTAGATCAGGTAGAATCGATTAGTAAGGATGAGGCATTATTTGCTAACTAATTAGATCAGCTGGAATCCATTAGTAAGAATGGGGTTTATAAGACGGGGTAAAATTAAAAAAAAATCTACTTTAAAACACATAACACATATCACTTCTCATATCTCTCTT
This sequence comes from Allium sativum, assembly GCA_030737875.1. Taxonomy (NCBI): domain Eukaryota; kingdom Viridiplantae; phylum Streptophyta; class Magnoliopsida; order Asparagales; family Amaryllidaceae; genus Allium; species Allium sativum. The sequence continues at coordinate 398,217,848 of CM060910.1, forward strand.
CATATTTTCATTTACAGACTAAATCACATAAGGGGGCAGACCATTATTGTAAGGAAATGAAAATAAAACTAAGTTAGAAGAAAAAATCATGTTTAGGAATTCAAATCTCTAGTTTATTCACATTGTGATGAAGGTGTAATGATATTTACTTTTTTCTTATGCTTGTTGATCTGACTCTAGATCAAATCTTAATTGTTTTATGTTTACATAATGATTCATGCCAAGTTTAGTGGATAAATGTGACATCCCTCTCTGAGACCCTTACCAACAAAGAGCATCATAGTAATACTATTTGCTAGTACATGGAATATGGCTGGTTAGGAGCAATCATCCATAAGTCTGTATTAAATGATTATCAAATACGTCGACTGGATAATGAAATTTTCTTTTCTTACTTTAAATGGATCAACGTACTAGATTCATATTCATTCCAAAACTACGGTGGTTAACGATCTATTCAGAACAGAGTACAATCACAAACATATAGCATATCACATTACATAATACACATACACACAGACATCAGAAATACAACATACATGTGCTACATATATGATTGTTTCATAGAAATCTTATATGAACACATTATGTCCCAAAAATGAATGCACATAAAACATGAACACTCGGCTACACAACACATGCACTAGCTTCAAGTAGGTTAATCTAACATGAAAGTAGAATAAAGCAGGAATAAAGCAATTATTTACTATGAGCAACTAACCTAAAACAACTTGATTTGACTTTAAGTATGTAAAATACATGGGTCACTCTAACTTAAGCATGATAGTTAACACATAATAGACGAAGTATAGTGTCACATGAGGAATAATTCCTTTCATTAGGAAAGGAGTAACTCGAATCAACATATAACACGTGGTCGGTTCAAAGAATCAACATATATATATGATTTACCCATGTAAGATATGAACACGAAATATAAATGTTTCCATCAACACAAATTATTTGAGTTCTAATGCTATGGTTTACCAAATCTTAAATCACATAAAACATGGGATATAAATCACCATACATAAAACTCGGTTAGAAGTTCGAAGCAAAGAAATGTAATTACCATATATAAATTCATAGATAGCTCTAAGGCTATATACTTATATGCGTATATATGTATATGTGTATGTATGTGTGTATATAGACACACACACACACATATATATATAATAGTCATCAATAAAGTGGTGAAAACATTATAAATCAGAGATTCTAAAAATAAAAAATCTAAAATCTAAAAAATAATACAAAAATAGATCCAAGTCAGCACGTGCATGGTACAAATGGCCAAAGCTTGCTAAGTACTAATCAATAAATACGTCGGTCTATCATAGATGGCCCGAAATCCTAACGCTAATGATTCGAAGGTCCAGGTCTGACATAGTAACAACCCGGCTTTTTGCCTGGTTTTCGCTGGTAATTAAATCAACTTAAATCGTTCACAAAGACGGATGGTTAGGGGTACTTACACATTTGCACAGAATAAAAGGAACTTTTCTAGTATTATTATAATAATATTACATCAGAGTTACGGAAGAAACATCAGATTACATCGACTACACAGCGGAAAAGATACTAAACTCAGCGGAAGAATATGCATGCTCCAAGATATAATAGCTCCAGCCAAACCAATATCATGCTCCAACCACTCCAAGTCTAAACTGCAAACCAAACCACTAGGTTGCCTGTGCAAAAATTTTGGGCATGCAGAGTTTAGGTGTGGGAACAATAAACTCCAGGTCAGTCATGGGACTGGTGTGAGAACTCAAAACAGTTGTTTTTAGGGTTTATCTTAAAGTTAGGTAACTCACCGGACCACGCCTCTGATTCAGAACGGGCTTACTCCATGTGAATACCCGTGCATAGAAATTTGCAATGACTTTTTGAAAAATGAAACTAACATAAGGTCTCGCGGCACACACACACAATACAAACGCACACATAGGCGAAGTTTCTCCTTATGATAGTCAAAAATGCTTAATACGTGAAGATTCTCTTTCAATACTATATATAATGTGAAAATAATTTCGAAAGTAAATGTATCAATCTTAGCCAGCATAAGTACCACATACTATACTGACCTATAATATATAATCAAAATCGTACGGGCTCATAGCGGGGATTGGGTTTCCAACAATGACTAGGCAAAGGAACTTCCTTCCGAACCGAATTTTGAACACCTCTAGAGGGATGTCCGAGGATCAATAGTCACGCTCCTCATGCCAACACAAGGCCAGGTTACCCCTTAACTGGGTAACTTAGAGTACGCCTGAGTATGTCATCTCCCGGTCCTTACCGACCTTTTCGAGAGTGTGCCAACAACAACCACAAAAGTAGATGCTTTTACAACATAGGTTAATACCTGGACTCCATACCATAATTGTAACGACCCGCATTCTACGTATCAGAGGATCGTAGAACATTTATTTCTTTCTCATGCGAAGTCGTATGGTCATGTAACTTTGGGAGACGACTATTGGGGTCATTTCCCATGTTCATTATTTTTGCCAATTTTTAAATGAACATTTTGCGCCAAGCTGATCTTGTTTCGACCATAAATATTGATTGGTAAGGAGTTTTGACCTGTAACCACTTCCATTAGATTCAGATGATGGTTTATCTTTCCGTAGAGTGGTCACATTAGCCAAACGGACTTACCGTTTGGGAGATATGACTGAATTAAGGTTTAGAAGATGAAAAAAGCTTAATCGGGCTTAATTGGGTAATTAACAGCTAGGCTCAGAGGGGGATTTCGGGATTTGGATTATTTAAGGGTTGTTAGGGTTTAGAAAACACCCTTTTTCTCATTTTTCTGCTGCCACTTATCATCCCTCTCAACTTAGTAATGGCCTCCAGCATCTAAAACACCTCTAAACCACTTTCTAATTGAAGATTTGGCTAAATTACATCAAATTAAGGAGAAATAGCACCAAAGCAAGGTTAGAACTGCTGTATAGCCTTGGGAACAACGCCAAACAGAGGATAATTTCAGATTTGGTATTTTGTTTGTGGCAAAGGTGAGTGATTTGCATAGTTCCTTACTAAATATGGTTAATTAAGTGTAATTATTGTTAATTAGCAAATTTAAACATGATTAAATTCTGGAAAAATATTTATAAATTTCGAAATATTGTTTTAGACCTCTTTTAGTAATTTGGGTTAATTTGGTTAAGTTTTGCTAATCATATCATTAATTATGCTTAAACATGCTTATGGGAAAATATGGGGTTTTGGCTATGTTTGATCCATTTTAACCTATCAAGTTGTTGCTTTGGTGTTAGTGGCCAATTTTATATGTTGATATGACTGTATGGTATGCTTTGTGATTGATTAGAAAAGTTAGATTGGTCGAAAACGCTGTCGAATGGCGTAAAACAGTCGCTGGAAAGAAGTGCAGGAAATCAACCGAACCGGATCGGATCGGAGGGGAAGTACGAACCGAACCGTTTCCCCCCAAACTGTTGCATCACGAGTCGCCACGAGATAAGAGCTCACGACCCGACCCACTTAAGAGAAGGAGCCCGATCGGAACCGCGTCACTCGACCTGAACCACTTCCACGACCCGGACCGATGCACCATGGATGTACTTAAGGGACTCGACCCGACCCGGGGTGCTTGAAGAGGAGGACCGAACTGGGGATGCTTGTCACAAACCGATCCGACCAGGAAGAAGACAATCCGATCCGATATGAAGGGCCTGTCACGAATCGAGATGTTGAGCACGAGCAGGGAGGGACCGAACTGAACCGACATGGATGGGGAAATCCGACCTGACCCAATGTGGATGATCACAGACAGGACTACTTCGAGAAGCACGATCCAAAGCATAGTGAAGAGGAGCATGCCGAACTGATCCAGGGATGATGACCAAAACCCGAGACGCAAAGGTAGTCCAAATAGGAAGTAGAACTCAGGATCCGTTGGGAACCAATGAGTTAACTTCATTAGTTGGGCTTTGTTGCCGATCCGATCCAGGGATGATGACCAAAACCCGAGACGCAAAGGTAGTACAAATAGGAAGTAGAACACAGGATCCAATTGGGAACCAACGAGTTAACTTCATTAGTTGGGCTTTGCTGCGGGACGTGTGCTAAGGCGTTATCTATGTCTATAGCTTTGATTCACCACCAAGACGGATGTTAGGCTAATCAGTGCAGTGGGGTAGTTACTACTCCATGGGGCTGAGTGATCGTAGCAAGGCTATGAGCCAGCGCAGTGGAGTCGTCATGACTACATGGGGCAGAGTGGACATCGCAAGGACTAGTGGCTATGTATCAGTGCAGTGGAATCGCCATGACTCCATGGGGCAGAGTGATCATAGCAAGGATTTGGGTGATCAAAGCGGTGGATATCGTATGCTTTACGCACCGAGTGAGAGATGTAAGGGTGATTGCTATGCTTGATTGTTTGCCATCGCTATGACATACACACCCCCACCCCCGTATTCTTTACACCATATGTTAGTGGTACCTTAGAGTATTGTACAGTACGTAGTGCTAACTCTTTGGTTGCAGGTCCAGGTCGAGGTTTATTATACCTGTTATTATTCTGTTTTGCTGCTTATCGCTCATACCAGACTTTTGTCTAACCCAGAGTTTTATGTCTCTTCTTATTACTCTGCGTGCTCCTAAACGAGCAGACTAGAGACAGGTTAGCTGGTTGTGCACGAGTAGCTGATCCGGAGACGAGCAGGAGGCTCCTACGTATTATATACATATATTCTCCCTGTGTTGCTGATGGTCACTACTTTGGGCATTAGTAGTGTACCTTTCCTTTCTTTTGCTTTAGAGATAGTGTTTTTAAGTTGTAATAATGGTTATGGATCATAAGCTGTATTTTGGATTTTCGCTGCTATGGTGATTATGGTTTAGTTTTCAGTTTATGCATTGTCTTGCCTTTTTTATGTCAAGTACGTTATTATTATATTTTATTCCATGTGCTGTGAGACATTCTACAGGTTCCTTGTTAGTTCAAATTCCTTTCTTTAGCGACCGTCCCGTGCTGGTTGGACATCGGCACAGCGCACTTTCATTGGAAATGTCGGATGGTGCGGGGCGGGCCGTCACATTTGGTATCAGAGCTCTAGGTTGCGTAGTTAACTTAGGGAAAGACACCAGGGAGAGATAATATGTATATGAGAGCGCGTATTTGTGATTATTTTGGTTTTCAAAAGCTATATATATATATATGCTATTAGTATAGCTAAGGATGAAGTCGCACTGCATTGACACCACAAAGAGGACGGTTAATCGTTTCTCTTTACAGATTGGATGATGAGCCGATATACGAGGGGTGCTGGTAGAGGAGCCAATAATGGGAATGCTCCTGACATGAGGACTATGTTCACTGACTTCATGAGAGAGATGCTTAGGGACGTTCAAAGGGCAGCTGCTAATGCTGCAAATGGTGGTGGTGCAGCAGTGCAGGCGCCTAGAGCTGATTTCGCCGAGCTTTGCAAGGATTACACTAGTCTTGGTGGGAAGCCGTTCCACAGAACGGAATCGGCCACAGAAGTTCCGGATTGGTTGGATAGCTGTGAGTGTATCTTCGAAGACTTGGGTATCGAGGATGCGATGAAGAGGAAGTTAGCATTCCGTCAGCTGCACAGACGGGAGATGAATTGGTGGAATGCTATTAAGGGAGCTACTCCAGAGGACCAAGTTACGTAGGATCAGTTTAAGGCACGATTCGGTGAAAAGTTTATCCCGGCTTCTTAGAAGTCAGAGTTATTTAGGAGGTTCTTAGAGCTTAAGCAGAATGGCAGAGCAGTCTCAGAGTATATTGCTGAGTTCGATACTTTATCGAAGTATGGATTATCCCTCATTGACACTCCCGAGAAGAAAAATGAGAATTTCATAACAGGCTTGGATCAATACTTGGGGGAAAGGCTTATTAACCACATCGATGAGACATTTGAATCGATTGTGGGGAAAGCTTTGAGATCAGAGAGTCTGTACCCTAAGTCGAAGACTGAGGTTGCATCTGCAGAGGAGCCAAAGCCACAAGAAAGCGGTGAAGGCAAGAATGGTTCTCAGAATAAGAGAAAGCAGAATCAGACCAAGGATGGCCAGAAGAAAAAGAATAAGAAAGATGTTGAGTGCTTCAGCTGTGGTAAGAAGGGCCACTATGCCAAAGAATGTCGGGCCAAGCCAGCGGATAGGAAGTGCTTCAACTGTGGCCAAGTGGGACATCACAAGGATGAGTGTTCGCAACCCCCTAAAGAAAAGAAGATTGTGAAAACATATGCTCTTAATGTTGTTCCTTCTTCGTCGAATGCCCCAACTGCGGTAGAGAAAGGAAAGAATGTCGTCATTCAAGGTATGCTTTCTGTTTATGATGTTCCTGTTCGAGTATTGTTTGATACCGGAGCTTCCCGTTCCTTCATATCTAGTGACCTGGTAGATAGGTTGGGATTGGAACCCGAGATAGTTAATAGACCTTTAGTAGTGACGAGCCCGATTGGTGGTTCGACTAGCCTTTGTATGATTTGTCGTGATGTGGTCTTATCGAGTCATGGATGCATGTTTGTTTGTGATTGCTTTGTTTTGGGCTTTACTGGGTTTGGCATTATTTTGGGTGTCGATTGGCTCCAAAGATACGGGGTGGTGGTAGACTGTGAGGGCTTTTTGGTGATAGTTAGAGTGGATGATGGGCGGAGAGTAGTGTTTGGTGGTCTACCTAGTGATGGGGTAATGGCTAGTTTTCTAAATTCCCTCGACATCCCGCATGATGAGTTATCAGATGTGCCCGTGGCTGGCCAGTATCTGGACGTCTTCGAAGAAGTGACCGGACTTCCACCACACCGAGAGATTGAGTTCTGTATTGATTTAGTGAAAGATGCCAGACCTATAGTGATGCCACTTCGTCGTATGGCGCCAAGGAAGCAGCGAGAGCTCGGGGTGCAAGTAAGCGATCTTTTGAAGAAGGGATTTATCAGAAGAAGTGTTTCTGAGTGGGGAGCATCAGTTGTGTTTGCTACCAAGGCAGATGGTTCCCTTCGTTTGTGTGTGGACTACCGCGAGTTGAATATGGTGACGAGGAAGAATAAGTATCCTCTACCGCGGATAGATGATTTGTTTGATCAGTTGAGTGGTGCGAGAGTGTTCTCCCAGTTGGATCTCGCGACAGGTTTCCATCATCTTAGAGTGGAAGCTGAGAGTATAGCTAAAACGGCCTTTTGGATGCCGATTGGATTTTATGAGTGGTTGGTCATGCCATTCGGGTTGACCAATGCACTAGCATATTTTGTGGATCTTATGAATAGGGTATTCAAAGATCTGTTGAATAAGTTTTTTCTTGTGTTCGTGGACGATATACTTGTTTATTTGCGGACAGAGGAAGAACACAAGGAACACTTGAGGATAGTGATGGAGGTGTTGAGAAAACACCAATTGAAACTAAAGTTTTCCAAGTGCAATTCCGGAGGAGGGAGGTGAGATTCTTGGGCCATATTGTTTCAGAGAATGGTATTGCCGTGGATCCTGCGAAGGTGGCTACGGTACAGGATTGGTCTATGCCTAAGAATGCAACAAACGTAAGAAGTTTCTGAGGATTAGTTGGGTATTATCGAAAGTTCATCCAAGACTTCTCTAAGATAGCAGCACCGTTGACTCAGTTGACCAAGAAGAATCAAACTTTTGTCTGGGATGAGAAGTGCGAGAATGCATTTAAGAGTCTAAAGGATAAGTTGACATGTACCAGTGTTAGTCATCCTTAAAGGGAATGAAGAAATGATGGTATGCACAGATGCCTTGGTACCAGACTAGGTGCTGTATTGATGCAAGGAGGTAGGGTTGTAGCTTACGCTAGTCAGCAACGAAACCGCATGAGAAAAGATATCCTACCCATGATTTGGAATTGGCAGCGATCGTGTTCGCACTGAAGATGTGGAGACATTATCTCTTGGGAGAAAGATTCGAGTTGCTTACCGATCATAAATCGTTAAAATATCTTTTCTCTCAGAAGAATCTAAATCTCCGACACCAAAGATGGTTAGAATTCTTAGCTTCCTACGATTTCGATATCGCATATACACCAGGAAAGGGAAATGCGGTAGCTGATGCATTGAGTAAGAGACATGCCAGTTTAGGGGCTATTTCTTGAGTGGAAGCAACTGGAGTACATTGCTGGGTATGATTTCAGACCAATGTGTGAATTGGATCCAGAAGTATTAGCAAGTTTGATGGTCATACCCACTTTGATTGAGCGAATTGGTTCAAGTCATAGGGACGATCCTAACTTATTGAAAATCATCTCCAAGTTAGAGATGGGCATCGATGAGGAGATGAACGAGTATGGGCTTGATCGAGATGGATGGCTTAGAAAGAATGGAAGACTAGTTGTACCTAATGTCAATGGATTGAGAGATGAATTGCTTAGAGAATGTCCACAAAACTAACTATACACCCCGTGGTAACAAGATGTATAGAGACATGAAGCAGACCTACTACTAGGAAGGAATGAAAAGAGACGTTGGGAAATTTATATCCAAATGTATGAACTGCCAGCTAGTTAAAGATGAGAAAAAGAAGCCTAGTGGTTTGTTGCAACCATTAGAAGTTCCAAAATGGAAATGGGAACAAGTCTCAATGGATTTCATTGATGGGCTATCAAGGACTAGATCGGGCCATAATGGCATTTGGGTGATTGTGGACCGATTGACCAAGAGTGCAAGATTTATACCCGTCAAGTCGAATAGAACGACAGCTAAGTTAGCGAGTTATATATGAAATGGGTAGTGAGATTTCATGGAGTACCTAAAAGCATTGTGAGTGATCGAGACCTGTTGTTTACTTGTGGGCTTTGAAAGAGCTTACAAGAGACGTTAGGATCAGAATTACATCTCAGTACCGCGTATCATCCTCAAACTGACGGTCAGACAGAGAGGGTGAATCGAGTGTTAGAAGATCTCTTGACAGCTTGCATATTGAATTTTGGTGGATCATGGGACGACCGTTTACATCTAGTAGAGTTTGCATATAATAATAGTTATCAATCCAGTATTGGTATAGTACTTCCTTGTTAGTAAACTGCATGCTAGGATAGGCTTATTGTGTTGTTTTGTATGCTTTATTGTGTTGTTAATGATTGGTAGGCACGTGGGATCCTTTGTATGTTTTGGGTTAAGGAATTTCGGGGACGAAATTTCTTAAGGGGGAAGAATGTAACGACCCGCATTTTACGCATCAAAGAATCGTAGAATACTTATTTCTTTCTCGTGCGAAGTCGTATGGTCATGTAACTTTGGGAGACAACTATTGGGGTCATTTCCCATGTCCATGATTTTTGCCGATTTTTAAATGACCATTTTGCCCCTAGCTGATCTTATTTCCACCATAACTTTTGATTGGTAAGGAGTTTTGACTTGAAACTGCTTCCATTAGATCTGTATGATGGTTTACCTTTAGAGTGGTCACATTAGCCAAATGGACTTACCGTTTGGGAGATATGGCTGAATTAAGGTTTAGAAGGTGAAAAACAGCTTAACCGGGCTTAATTGGGTAATTAACAGCTAGGCCCAGAGGGGGTTTTCGGGATTTGGAGTATTTAAGGGCTGTTAGGGTTTAGAGAACACACTTTTTCTCATTTTTCAGCCGCCACTTATCATCCCTCTCAACTTAGTAATGGCCTCCAACATTTAAAACACCTCTAAACCACTTTCTAATTGAAGATTTGGCTAAATTACATCAAATTAAGGAGAAATAGCACCAAAGTAAGGTTAGAACTACTGTATAGCCTTGGGAACAACGCCAAACAGAGGATAATTTCAGATTTGGTATTTTGTTTGTGGCAATGGTGAGTGATTTGCATAGTTCCTCACTAAGTATGGTTAATTAAGTGTAATTAGTGTTAATTAGTGAATTTAAACATGATTAAATTCTGGAAAAATATTTATAAATTTCGAAATATTGTTTTAGACCTCTGTTATTAATTTGGGTTAATTTGGTTAAGTTTTGCTAATAATATCATTAGTTATGATTAATCATGCTTAAGGGAAAATATGGGGTTTTGGCTATGTTTGATCCATTTTAACCTATCAAGTTGTTGTTTTGGTGTTAGTGGCCAATTTTATATGTTGCTATGACTGTACGGTATGCTTTGTAATTGATTAGAAAAGTTAGATTGGTCGAAAACGTCGACGAATGGCGTAAAACAGTCGCTGGAAAGAAGTGCATGAAATCAACTGAACCGGATCGGATCAGAGGGGAAGTACGAACCGAACCGTTTCCCCTAAACTGTTGCATCACGAGTCGCCACAAGGTAAGAGCTCACGACCCGACCTGCTTAAGAGAAGGAGCCCGATCCGAAACGCATCACACGACCCGAACCCCTTCCACGACCCGAACCGATGCTACATGGATGGACTTGAGGTACTCGACCCGACCCGGGTGCTTGAAGAGGAGGACTGAATTGGGGATGCTTGTCACGAATCGATCCGACCAGGAAGAAGACGAGCCGATCCGACCCAAAGGGCCTGTCACGAATCGAGATGCTGAGAACGAGCAGGGAGGGACTGAACCGAACCGACATGGATGGGGAAATCCGACTCAACCCGATGTGGATGATCACAGACATGACTACTTCGAGAAGCACGATCCAAAGCATAGTGAAGAGGAGCATGCCGAACCGATCTGGGAATGATGACCAAAATCCGAGACGCAAAGGTAGTCCAAATAGGAAGTAGAACTCAGGATCCAATTGGGAACCAACGAGTTAACTTCATTAGTTGGGCTTTGCTGCGGGACGTGTGCTAAGGGGTTATCGACGTCTATAGCTTTGATTCGCCACCAAGACGGATGTTATGCTAATCATTGCACTGGGGTAGTTACTACTCTATGGGGGCAGAGTGATCGTAGAAAGGCTATGAGCCAGTGCAGTAGAGTTGTCATGACTACATGGGGCAGAGTGGACATAGCAAGGACTAGTGGCTATGGATTAGTGCAGTGGAGTCGCCATGACTCCATGGGGCAGAGTCATCATAGCAAGGATTTGGGTGATCAAAGCGGTGGATATTGTATGCTTTACGCACTGAGTGAGAGATGTGAGAATGATTGCTATGCTTGATTGTTTGCCATCGTTATGACAAGCACACCCCCACCCCCGTATTCTTTACACCATATGTTAGTGGCACCTTAGAGTATTGTACAGTATGTAGTGCTAACTCTTTGGTTGCAGGTCCAGGTTCAGGTATGGTTTAGTATACCTGTTATTATTCTGTTTTGTTGCTTATCGCTCATACCAGACTTTTGTCTGACCCTGAGTTTTATGTCTCTTCTTATTACTCTGGGTGCTCCTAAACGAGCAGACTAGAGACAGGTTAGCTGGTTGTGCACGAGTAGCTGAGCCGGAGACGAGCAGGAGGCTCCTACGTATTATCTACATGTATTCTCCCTGTGTTGTTGATGGTCACTTCTTTGGGCATTAGCAGTGTACCCCCTCCTTTCTTTTGCTTTAGAGACAGTATTTTGAAGTTGTAATAATGGTTATGAATCACAAGTTGTATTTTGGATTTCCGCTGCTATGGTGATTATGGTTTAGTTTTCAGTTTATGCACTGTCTCGCCTTCTTATGTCAAGTATGTTATTATTATATTTTATTCCATGCTCTGTGAGACATTCTACAGGTTCCTTGTTTGTTCAAATTCCTTTCTTTGGCGACCGTCCCGTGCTGGTTGGACATCGGCACATTGCACTTCCATTGGAAATGTCGGCAGGTGTGGGGCGGGCCATCACAATAGTATACCTTTTATATAGAAGGAGGCGACACCCCATAACCCTGCTACATTTTGTAACAACCCGGAAAATCCGAACCATTTTTTTTTTTTTTTTTGGCAATTTTGATGAATTTTGAATATTTAAAATGAATTGTTTTAAATAATGATAATGAGAAATTTATTTTGAATAAAATTAGAAAGTTAATATTTATATAGATGGCCACCGCTAGATGGCCACCGCCGCCGCCTCTGCCGGCATCGCTCCCCCGTCAACGCGCCGCACCACCGATCCTCCCTCCCTGCATCGCTCTCCCTCTCCAAACCCTTAAAGTTGCCACCACCCAAACCCCTATGCCGTCGTACGAGAGCAAGCTGCCACCCCCGGTGCGAGCACACCCTCCCCTTTGACAACAACACCCCTCCGACCAAACCCTCCTTACTCCGACCTACGAGCAAAAAGAAACAGTGAGCTTTTATTTAATTTCTTTTCATTTTTATATAGATAAATAATAGGAAAAAGTCTAATCTTTAGTAATGTATAAAGTAGGATATTACAGAAATAAAAATTTGATCTTTTCACATAGGATTAGAAATAAAAATGTGATTTTTATTTAGATGAATAACAAGAAAAATATAATCTTTGTTTAGATAAAAATATAGCCTTTGTTTAGATAATAATACAATCTTTTTATATGAAGTAGCGATATAAAAATTTGATTTTTATATAGTAGCGATATAAAAATTTGATTTTTATATAGTAGCGATATAAAAATATGATTTTTATATAGTAGAGATTATAAAAATATGATTTTTATGTAGTAGAGATTATAAAAATATGATTTTTATACGATAGAGATGATGAAAATATGATTTTACATAACAGAGATTATAAAAATATGATTTTATTAAGTAGTGATATAAAAATATAATTTTTATATAGAAAGAAGCATTGTAAGAATATATGATTTTTATCAACATGAAAGGTATGATTTTTATCAACATGAAAGGTATGATTTTTATCAACAATTAAAGGTATGATTTTTATTTATGTAGAGTAATAAAAATATAATTTTTATATAAATAGTGAGGTAAAAATATAATTTTTATGTATGTAGAGAAGTAAAAATATAATTTTTATTATATTACTAGTAAGATAAAAATATAATTTTTATCATTGAAGTAGCGGTGTAAAGAAGTAATTTTTACATATGTAGTAGAGATATAAAAATAAAACCTTTATAAATAAAAATGTGATTTTTATATAGAGAATGGCAAGAGAAAAAAATATGATTTTTATTATATGAACATCGATAAAAAATACGATTCTTATATATATGAAGTAGCGATAAAAATTCGATTTTTATATATATGAAGTAGAAATAAAAATATGATTTTTATGTACATGTAGTAATAATAAAATTGTGATTTTTACTATGAGCAGCGTGTAAAGGATTGCGTTGAATTTCAGGCAAATCCAAGCCATTTAGAAATGAAACGGCGGAGTGGAAACCTGTAACACCCCGTAATTCTATAACACTAAGATTCACAAATCAAGGCAGAATTAAATTTAAAAATCAAAATCAAGGGAAACGGGCTGTGCCATTGCGTTCGTCTCGGAATTCTGCATGAAAACAAGTCTGAGTTTGCGTAAATCGGAGTCCGTATGAGGAAGATATGGCCTCCGGAAGATTCAGCGAAGTTCAAATTTCAAAACAGTTCAGGAAAGCGAATTCAAATTCAAAATCGGACCCAGATTGGGTTGGGCAGGAATTTTCCTGCCCAAGGCACCCAGGTCGACTGGGCAGTCGACCTGGGGCACCCAGGTCGATTGGGTAGTCGACCTGGGTCACCCAGGTCGACTGGGTAGTTAACCTGGGGGTCGACCCCCCCCCCCCCCCCCCCCCGCTTTTTCCAGTTTTCTGAACCTGGTTCGTTCCTCTGTATCCGGACGCCATTCTGACCATATTCGTGGACTCCTACACTATATAAACATCCCTGGTCTTCTTCTCTATTCACAATTCTTTTCTATCCTTATGCTGCCTCTGAGAAAATATATAAATAAATAATATATAAAATAAACCAAGACGAGGAAATGCTGCTAAAAGATTTTCAAGAAGAGGTTCAAGTCAATCTAGGATTCAAGAGGAGGTTCAAACGACTTCAACGACTGTTTTTCTACGAATTATAGCAACGCCATCTTTCTATTCCAATCTAATCTCTGTAAGTCAGTTATTTCTAGATTTGAACGTTTTCCCTATTCGTGACATGAATTAAAGGAATAAAAGAATATGCCAAATCTTTCTATTCGAATCTGTGCCTACATCTTTGGACCTAATTAAGAACTGTTATGATTTGATGACTAATTAGGCATTGCCTATGACTATGAACAGTGCCTATGACTATAAACATTGCCCATGACTATGAACACCTCCTATGACTATGAACGTTGCCTATGACTATGAACCTTGCCTATGACTGTGATTGTGACTATGATAATTATTTCCTTGACTATGAACACAAGCCTATGCTCTTGACAAGAAACATAAATAATTGCCTATGACATAACAAGGACAACTGTGACTAAACACCTATGATTCCTGACTAGGAAAGTGTTGCTTAAGTTTTGTGACTGTGAAATTGGGTCTAAACCTAATTTTTCTATTTTGTCTATTCTTGGTCTTCTTTGGTTTTAGACCTTGGGAATTTACCTATTAAGTTAGGTCTACCCATGTTCTTGAACCTACGTCTCTATTCTGTCTATTCTTGGTTTTCTTTGGTTTTAGACCTTGAGAATTTACCTATTAAGTTAGGTCTACCCATGTTCTTGAACCTACGTCGTTATTCAACCCTTTTTATGTCATAAGACTTTCAGACCTATAGGCCTTCGATGTTTTAGATCAATTTCTGTGTAATTCGTTAGGTTTGTGATTGGTAAATTATCATTTTATGCCTGTTATTATGTCCATAGCATCTTTGGTTCATTCCCTATTTTCTACGAATCTAGATTGAATCACGATTATACGAACGGTGGGAATACGATTTGGGCAAAAGATGAAATTTACTAAAAACATAGTTATAAACTTGGAATTTGGCATAAATTGGGAACATGTATTATGGCATGTTCATAGGAATGCAAATTGGATAAATTTGACATGAATTATAGACTGTGTAACCTGAATCTTGTATCGATGTGTAAATCTAGCATTTACATGAATAGTGAACTAGAGTAATAAGTCTAGTTTGACATGAATTAGAATGTTGAATCGGAATTGGATTAGCTAATTTGGCACGGTAAGTATATTGGAATAAATTTGAAATTGGCCATAATTGGGAGTAATCGGCAAGTTTAGCAAAATCATGGTTAGTGACACTTAATTTGGTATAGTTTACATACCAAAAAAAAGGCATAAACATGATAGAGGGGGGAAATAGGCCATAAGAATAAATGTTGACAATTTACATTAAAAGAGTAATTAGGAGATAAGTAAATTAGGAATAATTTACTTATAGAATTTGTCTTAAATGAGAAAATGTAAATTTAGACAAATTAAAGGTTTATTAACGACATCTCTTTTAATAATAAACCAGAAAGTTCTAGGGTGACAGAGAGGATAGTGCCTAGGCTTGGGTTTGGAAAATACAAGTTTCCTGCTCTCCCTGGCTATCCCTAACTGATCCGACGGACGGGATGGTTACTTTAAAAACTTGATTTGAAAATTAATCAAAACCCTTTGAACTTAGAAAACACGAATATGCCTAACCCGAGGTTAGACTGAGTTGCGATGTAAACCTGCCCGGAACCAAACGACACATCCAGTATTCACAACAATATCTGTCTAATGTGAGTGGTCGCGGCTTTAATTTATTTAGTTAAAGCTAGAACAAGAATGGTAGGGTTAAGTTAACTAAGACACTTAACCAATTCAACATGATAACTAAACTGATGGGTGGGGGTTAGGTTCAGACTGACACTTAACATAGTCAAGCTAGAATGGGAGGGTTAAGTCCATAGGAACACTTAACCAACTTAACACAGTTAAGCTAGAATGGGAGGGCTAAGTTTATAGGGACACTTAACCAAACTCATGGTAGCAAGACAAGATTTGTAGGGGTTAAGTAACTAAGAAAACACTTAGCCAAATTAACATGTTAACTAGACTAGAAGGTGGGGTTAAGTAAAGTTAATACACTTAGCCAAATTAACATGTTAACTAGACTAGAGGTTGGGGTTAAGTAAAATCTAATATACTTAGCCAATTTGATATGTTAGCTGGGCTAGACCGTAGGGTTAAGTAAACTTGAACACTTAACCGTCAGATTGTGATAAAGGAATAGGGTTAAGTCTAAAACATGAAGTGATGATACTTAACCACTAATAACATGGTAGTTAAAACAGACGGGCAAGGTTAAGTTAAAAAGGAACACTTAACCAATACAGGGTGAAAGGGGTAAGGTTAAGTAATAAGAAATACTTAACCAATATAACATGGTTCGTGGTACGGTTAAGTCAACTAATAACACTTAACCAGTTTAACAGGATAAATGAAGAGGGTTAAGTTAGCTCGAATTGACTAATGACACTTAACCAATCCAAATTGACGGGAAATAGAACTAAGTAGTAAACCTTAGTTAAAAGGAGCTCAGTAGTAAACCTTAGTTAAGAATACAACGATTCTGGAAACTAAGTGGTAAACCCTAGTTAGTAGAACTAAGTAGTAATTCTTAGTATAACACGGGAAGGAGCTAATGTCCGTCTGAGAAGGCTCCAACGAATTGGGTTACAAAGCCCGAGGCTTCGAGGGGACGTGAGGGTACTCTTGGTATCCCTCTGTGAGGCTGCAGATGATCCTCCTGGGCTCACAGAGGTTAAGGTCTGCGTTAGAAGAACCAGGGGTATGCCTTGGTTGCAATATATGGCAACCTAAAGACTAGGATGGACCAGCGTGATTCAGCGAGGAAACGGTAGCCCTGTGATAGCAACTCGTCGTTTACCATCCATCTTCAGTCACTCGAGATACGTGAAGCGGAAAGGCGGAGAACTCCAAAAGACCATATACTTGCTATCTAGTTATGGGTGAGGATGGCCATAGGATAGTGGGGCACCGGGGGCCTGCGTATAGTTCTCATTTTTCAAGGTGTGCCTTTCATTAGTTGAGGGAGGGGTCAAGTGGGACCATAGCCACTGGAACAAAAACAGACCTTAGCATCTGCATCGACAGATATCTGAAAGCTCCCGACCGAGTTCTGTATTCCTTGATTTGCCCTGCCACAGGACTCGGGCTGCACATTACAGGACATGTGCATCTAGACAAGTGATAACGATTCGCGATACATGCGTGGGGAAGTATAGGAACATATACCACTCTAGGTAGTGTGTCCTAGACTTGGGGGCATCGTTCGACAAATAGCATATTCCCTAGCTGGACTAGGTGGGATAAACCCTGAATCCGAGAAGCGTTCAGCAGATAGCGTAAACTCTAGTTGAATCTAGAAGACACTTGGTAGAAAACCCTAGATTAGATCTAGGAAACAAATAATAAATGTATGCCTGAAGGCAATGGAAACTACAGGGATTGGGATCACGTTATCGTTACTAGTTGGGACACTAGTTAGGCGGTGCAGAGATATAAAAACCAGTATAACAAGGAAATAGCGAAGTGGCGAAAGTATTAGAGCATATCCAATTTATCTTAGCTTAGCATATCTTGTGTTAGTCTTGTCGAATCTTGCCAACCCTATCATCATGGTGTTATCTTGTATTCAGTTAATTCATGTCGTTCTGTTTTTCCATGTTCACATGCTAGAAGTTACTAAACTTACTCAGGCTTTATGTCTGACTCTGTTTTTCTTTCATCTTCTTTTCTTCCGTTCCCCCCCAGGTAGTAAAGGAGGTAATAGTATAGCTCAGGTTAAGTTGGACTGTCACTCTTTCCCAGCTTGAAGATTTTTCGAAGTTTGCTCGGATTCTCTTTTCAGATGCTATGGCTGGCTCTTGCTAAGTTTGGGGAATATAAATGTTGTTTTATGCTTCTTTATTTTTGTAAGACAGATGATACTCTGATATTGTAAAGAAATCGTTGTACAAACTATTTTATCAATAAAGCAAAATTTTATTTTCCGCTGTTTAACTTCTGTCTGTCTTGTAATTTATCTGCATCTTTTACCCTAAATGCTCCACAGAACTTAGTGCGTTCCCTTTGTGAGTGACACTGACGGACGTGGGGTGTTACATGTGGTATCAGAGCTGAAGGTTACCGGATCAGATAAAAGATTTGAAAAATTATTCTCAAAACGGTTTTAAAAGAAGCATTTTCAAAAGAAAAGATTTGTTTTAAAGGCATATTCCCCAAAAGCCTTACGCACTATCTTCTCTTCCTCTGTTTAAATTCTTGACTCCTTCTTTCTTGAGTATCTGGGGCTCCTGGCTTTCTGGGAGGTAACCTCATCGGTGGGCGAAGTAGTGCCCGACTTCCATCTATAACCGTAGTAGTTTCACCTACGGCCAGTTTTCTTTCAAGCTTATAGTGTTTTCTGTATGATGGAAGCAGCTTTCAAGGGACCTGTTAACATGATTACACACGGAAGGGGATGAGGAGTTTGGCTAAGGAGCACAACCCTAGGATGAGGAATTCATGGATGTAGGTTTAGCTCATGAAGGAGGAAGAAATTATAAAAGAGGAAGTATCTTTACTAGGGTATGATAGGGCATATAGTTAAGGACAAGGGCAAGTACATACTTTCACCACCAAGCGTACCTAGGAGAAAAGTAGTAAAGTTCTGTAGAAAGAGAC
Organism: Allium sativum; assembly: GCA_030737875.1. Taxonomy (NCBI): domain Eukaryota; kingdom Viridiplantae; phylum Streptophyta; class Magnoliopsida; order Asparagales; family Amaryllidaceae; genus Allium; species Allium sativum. The sequence goes on from CM060910.1 coordinate 398,236,362, forward strand.
TAGTTTTGCTATTCGTACTCTTTCCTTTGGTTTTAGCGCTTCGCATTTGTTCATATCCACTTCCATAGTTGAGTCTCTGCACCATAGTACTTGTATAGTAGAAAGATCCCACTAGAGTCTCAAACCCAATCGGTGGTCCGACCAGTTTATTTTTGGTTAGTAGGGATTTGAGAATAGCTATCGAGTTTGTTTATATCATCTCACGTAGATCGTCTAAATTCAAAGGAAATATTCCTTGCGTGCTTGTCTGATATTGGTTTAGGCCTTTGGGGCTTGTACTTGAGGAATGTCGAGTTTGACTAGGATGGTTTGCGTGAGGGATGAATAGTTGTGGCAGGCACTCTAAAAAGTGCAAAGTGACCTTTCGACCCTTATAGTTATGGCATGGAGGATAAGAGGGAGACCTATAATCATCTTAGTACATATACTTGGTACCGTAATTGACATCTGTTTATTTTGGAAGTGGAGATCAGAAACTTCACAATCGTGAAGTTAAATTAGTTAAGATACAGTGGAGTAAAGCTCAAGAAGGCTAGATACTAGCATCATACTCTTTTCCTTAACGGTGCATCCTTGATTTCTTTGTTTAGGAGCTTTACGCATAATTGTTTCTCTCTTTCCAAAGTATATCCTCTAGGTTGTATCTTCGATCCTTAGGTAGAAGCCAATGGATGTAAACATGTATTTGAAACATGTTATGGTTGATGGTTGCAAGTGGTTGCTAATGGTTGCTTGTGAATGCATATGCATACGTATTAGGCACTAGATCAAGTTCGGACGCTTTCATCTTGCATTTACAGATATGTATTTGTTTGTAAGTTGAACTTGATATGCTATCATATGGATGTTGCATTTGAGTGAATGGTTGTGCACTCATATAGAAATAATATGTATCATTAGGATTTTCATACATATTGGACGCATGGCACTGACATGATTTGCATTAAGGAGGTCAACTGAATTAGTAGACCGCCTAATTTTACATTAGATAAGGACATATACACACACTATGCATATGAACATAAAATCATTAGAAGCCTTTAAGGACAATGGATGCCTGTGTTTGATGGCTGAGTAGATGGACGATTGGATGGTAGGATATGCATTCTCCTAGACTTGAAGATTTCGGGGACGAAATTCTTTTAAGTGGGGGAGAATGTAACACCCCGTAATTCTGTAACACTAAGATTGACAAATCAAGGCAGGATTAAATTTAAAAATCAAAATCAAAGGAAACGGGCTGCGCCATTGCGTTCGTCTTGGAATTCTGCATGAAAACGAGTCCGAGTTTGCGTAAATCGGAGTCCATATGAGGAAGATATGGCCTCCGGAAGATTCAGCGAAGTTCAAATTTCAAAACAGTTCAGGAAAGCGAATTCAAATTCAAAATCGGACCCATATTGGGCTGGGCGGGAATTTTCCTGCCCAAGGCACCCAGGTCGACTGGGTAGTCAACCTGGGGGTCGACCCCCCCTCTTTTTCCAGTTTTCTGAACCTGGTTCGTTCCTCTGTATCCGGACGCCGTTCTGACCAGATTCGTTGACTTCTACACTATATAAACAGCCCTGGTCTTCTTCTCTATTCACAATTCTTTTCTATCCTTATGCTGCCTCTGAGAAAATATATAAATAAATAATATATAAAATAAACCAAGACGAGGAAATGCTGCTAAAAGATTTTCAAGAAGAGGTTCAAGTCAAGCTAGGATTGAAGAGGAGGTTCAAACGACTTCAACGACTGTTTTTCTATGAATCATAGTAACGCCATCTTTCTATTCTAATCTAATATATGTAAGTCAGTTATTTCTAGATTTGAACGTTTTCCCTATTCGTGACATGAATTAAAGGAATAAAAGAATATGCCAAATCTTTCTATTCGAATCTGTGCCTACATCTTTGGACCTAATTAAGAACTATTATGATTTGATGACTAATTAGGCCTTGCCCATGACTGTGAACAGTGCCTATGACTATGAACACCTCCTATGACTATGAACGTTGCCTATGACTATGAACCTTGCCTATGACTGTGACTGTGACTATGAGAATTATTTCCTTGACTATGAACACAAGCCTATGCCCTTGACAAGAAACATAAATAATTGCCTATGACATAACAAGGACAACTGTGACTAAACACCTATGATTCCTGACTAGGAAAGTGTTGCTTAAGTTTTGTGACTGTGAAATTGGGTCTAAACCTGATTTTTCTATTCTGTCTATTCTTGGTCTTCTTTGGTTTTAGACCTTGGGAATTTACCTATTAAGTTAGGTATACCCATGTTCTTGAACCTACGTCTCTATTCTGTCTATTCTTGGTTTTCTTTGGTTTTAGACCTTGGGAATTTACCTATTAAGTTAGGTCTACCCATGTTCTTGAACCTACGTCGTTATTCAACCCTTTTTATGTCATAAGACTTTTAGACCTATAGGCCTTCGATGTTTTAGATCAATTTCTGTGTAATTCGTTAGGTCTGTGATTGGTAAATTATCTTTTATGCCTGTTATTATGTCTATAGCATCTTTGGTTCATTCCCTATTTTCTACGAATCTAGATTGAATCACGATTATACGAACGGTGGGAATACGATTTGGGCAAAAGATGAAATTTACTAAAAACATAGTTATAAACTTGGAATTTGGCATAAATTGGGAACATGTATTATGGCATGTTCATAGGAATGCAAATTGGATAAATTTGACATGAATTATAGAATGTGTAACCTGAATCTAGTATTGATGTGTAAATCTAGCATTTACATGAATAATGAACTAGAGTAATAAGTCTAGTTTGACATGAATTAGAATGTTGAATCGGAATTGGATTAGCTAATTTGGCACGGTAAGTATATTGGCATAAATTTGAAATTGGCCATAACTGGGAGTAATTGATAGGTTTAGCAAAATCATGGTTAGTGACACTTAATTTGGTATAGTTTACATACCAAAAAAAAAGGCATAAACATGATAGAGGGAAAAAATAGGCCATAAGAATAAATGTTGACAATTTACATTAAAAGAGTAATTAGGAGATAAGTAAATTAGGAATAATTTACTTATAGAATTTTTCCTAAATGAGAAAATGTAAATTTAGACAAATTAAAGGTTTATTAATGACATCTCTTTTAAAAATAAACCAGAAAGTTCTAGGGTGACAGAGAGGATAGTGTCTAGGCTTGGGTTTGGAAAATACAAGTTTCCTGCTCTCCCTGGCTATCCTTAACTGATCCGACGGACGGGATGGTTACTTTCAAAACTTGATTTGGAAATTAATCAAAACCCTTTGAACTTAGAAAACACGAATATGCCTAACCCGAGGTTAGACTGAGTTGCGATGTAAACCTGCCCGGAACCAACCGGCACATCTAGTATTCGCAACAATATCTGTCTAATGTGAGTGGTCGCGGCTTTAATTTATTTAGTTAAAGCTAGAACAAGAATGGTAGGGTTAAGTTAACTAAGACACTTAACTAGTTCAACATGATAACTAAACTGATGGGTGGGGGTTAGGTTCAAACTGACACTTAACACAGTCAAGCTAGACTGGGAGGGTTAAGTTCATAGGAACACTTAACCAACTTAACACAGTTAAGCTAGAATGGGAGGGCTAAGTTTATAGGGACACTTAACCAAACTCATGGTAGCAAGACAAGATTTGTAGGGGTTAAGTAACTAAGAAAACACTTAGCCAAATTAACATGTTAACTAGACTAGAAGGTGGGGTTAAGTAAAGTTAATACACTTAGCCAAATTAACATGTTAACTAGACTAGAGGTTGGGGTCAAGTAAAATCTAATATACTTAGCCAATTTGATATGTTAGCTGGGCTAGACCGTAGGGTTAAGTAAACTTGAACACTTAACCGTCAGATTGTGATAAAGGAATAGGGTTAAGTCTAAAACATGAAGTGATGATACTTAACCACTAATAACATGGTAGTTAAAACAGACGGGCAAGGTTAAGTTAAAAAGGAACACTTAACCAATACAGGGTGAAAGGGGTAGGGTTAAGTAATAAAAAATACTTAACCAATATAACTTGGTTCTTGGTAGGGTTAAGTCAACTAATAACACTTAACCAGTTTAACAGGATAAATGAAGAGGGTTAAGTTAGCTCGAATTGACTAATGACACTTAACCAATCCAAATTGACGGGAAAGAGAACTAAGTAGTAAACCTTAGTTAAAAGGAGCTAAGTAGTAAACCTGTAACAACTCGTATTTCGATAACATGTTAAAACAAGAATCAAGGCAGAATTTAATTTTAAATTCTGAATCAAGTAAAACGGGTATGCCATTGCGTTCGTCTCGAAAAAATACGCGAAATAGAGTCCGAGTTTTCGAGAATCGGAGTCCGTATGACCCGTAAAAGGCCCAAAGAAGGTTTCTGGGAATTTGAATTTCGGAAACAGTTTTGGAAATCAGATCTGGGGCTAGGCGGGGAGTTTCCCGCCTAGGCCATGTCGACAGGGCTGTCGACAGGCCTGTCGACTTGGGCCCAGACCAAGTCGACAGCCCTGTCGACTTGCCTGTCGACAGGGGGTGGCCGGGGCAAGTTGCCTGGCGCACCTGTTTGTCTCACCTGGTCTTGTTCTTGGGCTGGTTCTGGAAGCTTCCGAGATCTGATGGTCCTGATCTATCCTAGGGTTAATCTAAGGGCCTAAAACTATCATAATCTCTATAAAAAGACCCTAAACCTAACCTAAATCCCTAAAAATCAAACCTAGCAACTAAGTGCTGCCAAAATCAATTTTGATCATGGCCTCCATCTCCAATCCCTAGAGCCTATGCATTCAAATCGGGTTCAAATCAAAAGGTGCAAGCTTGCTACACCAAATAGAGGCCAAATCAACATTACTATGCTAGTTTCATGATGGTTCTTCTTCAAAGGAGCCACCTTTCTTCGTCAAGATGATGCATGATCCCTTTTCTAAGCCTTGCCTATGTAAGTTCTAACTACTTTTAGATGGAAACGGTAGTTTTGATAATGACATGGGATAAAATGAGGCTAAACATGATTATGCGAACCTATATGAACCTTACCATGCCTCTTGTGTTCATATTTATGATCTTAGGCCATGTGAGTGACTTAATCATGCCTCTCATGCTAGGCATAACCTAGTTTAACTTGCAAGTTTGAATCTTTATGCATGAAATGCTAGCATGAACCTTTAGGAACCATTTTACTTGTGAAACATTGGCTAAGGCAAGATTTTGGGGCTTATGCGTGTTTATGAACCCAAACCCCTTATGCTATTATGCAAGTTCGTGGCCAAATCCTTTATGAGATTATGCATGCTTGTGGCCAATCCCCTCTTTTAAGTTGTGCATGTTTATGGCCAAACCCTTTTTGATAATATGCATGTTTGTGGCCAAATTCCCTTGTGACATTTTATGTGTTTGTGGCCAAAACCCCTTTTTTATGACACTATGCATGTTCAAGGCCAATTTGTAGTCATAATATTCCTACTATGTTGACTCGTCTATACTTACGTTGGAAACACGTTTTGGGGTTAGGTTAGACGAGCGCGAGCATACATGAAAAACTTAACTTGAAGTTTCATAAAAATATGATGTGAAACATGATTTGGGTTAAATGGGTATAACATGACAACATGTAACATTAAATATAACATGGAAGTTGACATGTAAGTATGCATGAAAACATAAGCTTGGGAATTTACCTATTAAGTTAGGTCTACCCATTGGGAATTTACCTATTAAGTTAGGTCTACCCAATTGCTTGAAAACTTGACTATGAACATGACACTAGACTAAACATGAAAGTGGCCAACTCGAGGTTGGGTTGAGTTTGCAACGTAAAACTACCCGGAACCGACCGGCCTAACTAGTAGTTGCAAACAATAGGACTCAATGTGAGAAGTTGGTCATGTTGTGCTTGAACCCGAGGTTAGACCAAGTTGTGGTGTAAATCTACCCGGACCCGCCCGGCTTAACTAGTAACCACAACAAAGTCTAATGTGAGAGGTTGGGGTGCATTAAATAATTAATGCCACATAATAGGGTTAAGTTAATTTGAGTAATGAGGCTTAACCAAATATGACATGGACAAAATGGGTTAGGTAATTTGATTAGGCTAATAAGACTTAACAGAACATGATAAGCTTGGGTAGGTTAAGTAACTTGATTTGCCTAATGACACTTGACCATTTTTATATGAATGGTGGACGGGATTAAGTTAACCAACACTTAATCAATCCAACACGATAACGTGATAAGGTTAAGTAAATTTCCTTAATGACACTTAACCGTATAATACAGTTAATGGATGGGGTTAAGATTAGACTTAACTAATCTAAACATGGTAATCAAATGGGGTTAAGTTAGCCTAGACTTAATTAATCCAACTTGGTAATTTAATGGGGTTAAGTTAAACACTTAACTAATTTAACACGATGATTTGATGAGGTTAAGTGACCTATACTTAACCAATCTAACTCGTTAATTTTATGAGGTTAAGTTAACCTATACTTAACCAATCTAACGTGAAAACATGATAAGGCTAAGTCACGAATCGTTTGAATGCGCTTGACCGATTTGACTCGGTAATTTGACAAGGTCAAGTTAATTTATATAATTAACCAATCTAAAATGATAATTAGACGGGGTTAAGTTAGGGATTGCTTAATATACTTAGCCAACTTGACACATGGTTTGTAGGGTTAAGTCTTGGACTTGGATACTTAGCCAATTTTGACATGGTTTGTAGACGGGCTAAGTTATGAACTTAAGTGACACTTAACCCATTAGATAAACCCTAATTCGGAGGATTAGGTAAATAACCATAGTTAACAAGGATTATGGAAATAAGGCTAAGTGGTAAACCTTAGTTAAAAGAAACTAAGCAATAATTCTTAGCCAAGGAAATTTGGACCACCTCTTAGATAGATGAGTAACCCCGATACGGTAGGTCATCGTTTGAGTATACGTGTAGGAGCAGGCTATCTGATTTAGATAAAGGCTCCAACGAACTGGGTAACGAAGCAGCGGCTTCGGGGAACGTGAGGATATTCTTGGGATCCCTCTGTGAGCTGCCAGGTCATTATACTAGGCTCACGAGAGGTTGAGGTCTGCGGTAGAAGAACCAAGAATATGCCTTGGTTGCTATGCGAGCGACCTAAAGACTGGGGTGGATAGCAGTGAGCCGACGGATACATAAGGTGCCCGAGATAGCAAGTTCGTCGATCATCTACCATCTTGAGTCAAGCGTGTACGTACGGAAAGGCAGGGAACACCCAACAGACCATAATTTGCTATCTAATTATGGGTGAGGTAGGCCGTAGGATGTGGGCTGGCCGGAGTGTAGTTCTCATGCAAGATTTTTCTCTTGTGTTGCCTTTCACTAGTTGAGGGAGGGGTCTCATGGGACCATAGCCACGTGTAGAAAAGCAGACCTTAGTATCTGCATCGGCAGATAAATCTAAAGCTCCCGACCGAGTCCTGTATTTCTTGTTTTGCCCTGTGACAGGACTCGGATGGCACGATATGATACATGTGCATACAGTTATAGAAAAACGATTCACGATGAATGCGTGGGAAAAAGGGCGTGGGTGAGGGTTAGCGTAATCCCTAGTGGCCTAGGTGGTTTAACCCAAACCGAAACACGAAAGCGTGCAATAGGTAAGCGTAATCCCTAGTGGTGCTAGGTGGCGTAAGTCCTGGTAGTTCAAACGATGATTCATATGGAAGAGCCTAGCTAGAACAAGGGTAACAGTCCAAACGATTTCAAGGATAATACGACATGAGGAAGCCCGTACGAGGTACGGCAAAGGACTGAACTTATATATATGGAAAGAGACATATGATTTGAGTAACCTATATATGCGATATATTAGGTTGACATGGACTATTTCATGACATGGGGCAAGGGACATTCATGGTTAACACATGACGCGGGTAGGGATACTAGTACGAGAGGTGCAGAGCAAATATACATGTTAGAACTAGGAAGAATATACATAATAGATACCGTGGGATGTTAGACGGGGTAGATACCTTGGGATAATGTACTCGATAGAAATCTGACGATGTGATACCTTGACTTATCATAGCACCGCAGTTTATCATGATACCTTAGTTTACCTTGCCACAGTAGTTCAACCGGCTATCCTGGTTTATCTATCTTGTAGTTATCCTTATGTTTACTTTCAGTTTATGCATGTCATGTTACCTTTACCTGTTTTTATACTGGAAGTAGATAGGACTTACTCAGTCTTTTTGACTGACCCGTTTTGTTTCGCCTCTTTTCTTCCGTTTCCCCCCCAGGTTACAGGGAGGAAACAATGCTGTTTAGATCGGACCTCTTCTGCTTGAAGGTCATCATGGATGGCTTGGACTTCTCTTGGCTATGGCTACTTTACTGTTTTTACTTGGGGAATAATTTATTAAAAAGTCTTTATGCTTCTTTATTATTGCAAGACAGGTTTTGATGTACTCTGATGTAAAAGGCTTTAGACCTTAATTATTAATGTTTATGAAAGTTCGATTTTACTTCCGCTATTTTATATGTTCTGTCTTGTGATATTTCTGTGCATGTTTACCAATAATTCCCCTCTAAAGCTAGTGCATTCCTTTGCGAGTGACCCTAGCGGAGGCGGGGTGTTACATTTGGTATCAGAGCAGAAGGTTACTAGACTGGGCAAAAGTTTTTAAAGACCTTCTGAAAATTATTTGAAAACCGTTTACAAAGAAGCATTTTTCAAGAAAATTTTCTTTTAAAAGAAAAAGACTATTCCCCAAAGGCCATTAGCACTATCCTTGTTTCCTTGATTGAGTCTCTTTTCCTTTCGTTCCTCCATCTGTAGTCACAGTGGTTTTAACTGCGACTAGTCTTTTCTATCTACGAAAGTGCTTTCCATGCGATGGAGGTGGTTCTCGAGAGACCAGTGGCCGTGTTATAAGAAAGGATAATGGGAAAGAGAATAAAGGATACGAGTTTAAGGATGAACAACTTGTTGGCCTGACTTAATCCTCAAAGGAGGGAGAAAGATGAACAATGAAACCCATGACGAGAGAGTACCTTTGGCATGGTGAAACGGGACGGATAGTTAAGTATCATGGAACAGGGGCAAGATCATTCGGAGGGCAATAGTATGCTCTCATTTCTAGGGTACCACAGAAGGAGGGTAACGATCTTGTTAAAGGTTTAGCTTTTCCTTCTCTATCATCCTGTCGGGACTTTGTTTTGATCACCGCATCTTTTAAGTCCGCTTCGATAGTTGAGTCTCTGCACCTTAGTACTAGCGTAGTAGAGGATCCCGTTTTTGTCTCAAGTCCTATTGGAAGATCGGTCCATTTACTCATGGCTTGTTTGGATTTGAGAATGTCTATATCAAGTGTTGAGCTTGGAAATAATGCTTATGTTTATAAGTTGTGGGTGGATTCTAAGGATGAAGTGGTTATCCAGTAAGGGGTGCCACTCTCGGTTTTAGAAGGAGGGTAGTTAGACTCTTGGCTCGCTTTGGTAATACCCTTGAAGTATCGTGTAACCTTTTGGGTTCTGTCATGATTAGTTACTTAGAATCCCTAGATGCCGTTGTGGGAAATTAGAAACCCGATCGAGTGGTGTTTGCTAGTAGGACGGATGGTCTACTTCACTTATGTATGGGTTATGGGAATTACCCTAGTAAGTGCGCCTGGTAACCTGTTTACTTTCAAGGGAAAGTTTTTCTACGTGGAATACCTTATGGTACAAGGTCCAGGATTCACTAGTGAATTTTGAGGGCTCGCATGGAATAATGTGTTCGCAGTCCTGTTTGCGCCAAGTATTCTAGAAGGAGAATAAGTGTAAGTGGAACGAGAGGCGATGAGGAAATGAGTTCCAACTCATGTTATGGAAACAGGAAATAAGAAGCTGCGAAATCATGAAGTTAAAGGACGGTCAAGGCACGATGGAACTAAGCTCAAGAAAATGCGACTCAGAAGGATGAAGACTAGATGCGCGCATGATATCTTCTTTTTAAGAGTATATCCTTGATCCCTGTTTTCTGTTGAGCTTGATTGTAGGCTATCTTTTATGGATATCCTCTCGGTCCTGTTTCTGTTACAAACCCCGTACGGAGTTTGTTTTGTTTATCTTCTCGACCCTGTTTTAGGGAATCTTAGGTAGAACCCTATGAATGTAAACATGCATTTGAAACATGTTATAGTTGATATGGATGCAAATGGTTGCAAGTGGTTGCTCGTGGATGCGCGAATTTACATTAGATATTAGCTCGACTCGGTCACATCTCATATTGCATATGCACGAGTATTTATACTTGTTTATGGATGAAATTGAATGTGTTACCATGTGGACGTTGCATATGGATGAATGTTTGTGCACGCATATAGTGTATATATATGACTAGGACTATTTGCATACATGTTGGATTCATAGCACTAAACATATTTTTGCATTCAAGAGATTTTTCAGGCCTGATCATTAGCATTAGCTAAGGAACATATACACACACTCTTTGCATATATTCATACAGCATTAGAAATCATCTAAGGACAATGGTTGCTTGTGGATGATGTTTTGAGGAGATGGATGATGGATGGTAGGATATGTTCTTCCTAACTTGGAGATTTCGGGGACGAAATCCTAAAAGGTGGGGAGAATGTAACAACTCGTATTTCGATAACATGTTAAAACAAGAATCAAGGCAGAATTTAATTTTAAACTCTGAATCAAGTAAAACGGGCTATGCCATTGCGTTCGTCTCGGAAAAATACGCGAAATAGAGTCCGAGTTTTCGAGAATCGGAGTCCGTATGACCCGTAAAAGGCCCAAAGAAGGTTTCTGGGAATTTGAATTTCGGAAACAGTTTTGGAAATCAGATCTGGGGCTAGGCGGGGAGTTTCCCGCCTAGGCCATGTCGACAGGGCTGTCGACAGGCCTGTCGACTTGGGCCCAGACCAAGTCGACAGCCCTGTCGACTTGCCTGTCGACAGGGGGTGGCCGGGGCAAGTTGCCTGGCGCACCTGTTTGTCTCACCTGGTCTTGTTCTTGGGCTGGTTCTGGAAGCTTCCGAGATCTGATGGTCCTGATCTATCCTAGGGTTAATCTAAGGGCCTAAAACTATCATAATCTCTATAAAAAGACCCTAAACCTAACCTAAATCCCTAAAAATCAAACCTAGCAACTAAGTGCTGCCAAAATCAATTTTGATCATGGCCTCCATCTCCAATCCCTAGAGCCTATGCATTCAAATCGGGTTCAAATCAAAAGGTGCAAGCTTGCTACACCAAATAGAGGCCAAATCAACATTACTATGCGAGTTTCATGATGGTTCTTCTTCAATGGAGCCACCTTTCTTCGTCAAGATGATGCATGATCCCTTTTCTAAGCCTTGCCTATGTAAGTTCTAACTACTTTTAGATGGAAACGGTAGTTTTGATAATGACATGGGATAAAATGAGGCTAAACATGATTATGCGAACCTATATGAACCTTACCATGCCTCTTGTGTTCATATTTATGATCTTAGGCCATGTGAGTGACTTAATCATGCCTCTCATGCTAGGCATAACCTAGTTTAACTTGCAAGTTTGAATCTTTATGCATGAAATGCTAGCATGAACCTTTAGGAACCATTTTACTTGTGAAACATTGGCTAAGGCAAGATTTTGGGGCTTATGCGTGTTTATGAACCCAAACCCCTTATGCTATTATGCAAGTTCGTGGCCAAATCCTTTATGAGATTATGCATGCTTGTGGCCAATCCCCTCTTTTAAGTTGTGCATGTTTATGGCCAAACCCTTTTTGATAATATGCATGTTTGTGGCCAAATTCCCTTGTGACATTTTGTGTGTTTGTGGCCAAAACCCTTTTTTTATGACACTATGCATGTTCAAGGCCAATTTGTAGTCATAATATTCCTACTATGTTGACTCGTCTATACTTACGTTGGAAACACGTTTTGGGGTTAGGTTAGACGAGCGCGAGCATACATGAAAAACTTAACTTGAAGTTTCATAAAAATATGATGTGAAACATGATTTGGGTTAAATGGGTACAACATGACAACATGTAACATTAAATATAACATGGAAGTTGACATGTAAGTATGCATGAAAACATAAGCTTGGGAATTTACCTATTAAGTTAGGTCTACCCATTGGGAATTTACCTATTAAGTTAGGTCTACCCAATTGCTTGAAAACTTGACTATGAACATGACACTAGACTAAACATGAAAGTGGCCAACTCGAGGTTGGGTTGAGTTTGCAACGTAAAACTACCCGGAACCGACCGGCCTAACTAGTAGTTGCAAACAATAGGACTCAATGTGAGAAGTTGGTCATGTTGTGCTTGAACCCGAGGTTAGACCAAGTTGTGGTGTAAATCTACCCGGACCCGCCCGGCTTAACTAGTAACCACAACAAAGTCTAATGTGAGAGGTTGGGGTGCATTAAATAATTAATGCCACATAATAGGGTTAAGTTAATTTGAGTAATGAGGCTTAACCAAATATGACATGGACAAAATGGGTTAGGTAATTTGATTAGGCTAATAAGACTTAACAGAACATGATAAGCTTGGGTAGGTTAAGTAACTTGATTTGCCTAATGACACTTGACCATTTTTATACGAATGGTGGACGGGATTAAGTTAACCAACACTTAATCAATCCAACACGATAACGTGATAAGGTTAAGTAAATTTCCTTAATGACACTTAACCGTATAATACAGTTAATGGATGGGGTTAAGATTAGACTTAACTAATCTAAACATGGTAATCGGATGGGGTTAAGTTAGCCTAGACTTAATTAATCCAACTTGGTAATTTAATGGGGTTAAGTTAAACACTTAACTAATTTAACACGATGATTTGATGAGGTTAAGTGACCTATACTTAACCAATCTAACTCGTTAATTTTATGAGGTTAAGTTAACCTATACTTAACCAATCTAACGTGAAAACATGATAAGGCTAAGTCACGAATCGTTTGAATGCGCTTGACCGATTTGACTCGGTAATTTGACAAGGTCAAGTTAATTTATATAATTAACCAATCTAAAATGATAATTAGACGGGGTTAAGTTAGGGATTGCTTAATATACTTAGCCAACTTGACACATGGTTTGTAGGGTTAAGTCTTGGACTTGGATACTTAGCCAATTTTGACATGGTTTGTAGACGGGCTAAGTTATGAACTTAAGTGACACTTAACCCATTAGATAAACCCTAATTCGGAGGATTAGGTAAATAACCATAGTTAACAAGGATTATGGAAATAAGGCTAAGTGGTAAACCTTAGTTAAAAGAAACTAAGCAATAATTCTTAGCCAAGGAAATTTGGACCACCTCTTAGATAGATGAGTAACCCCGATACGGTAGGTCATCGTTTGAGTATACGTGTAGGAGCAGGCTATCTGATTTAGATAAAGGCTCCAGCGAACTGGGTAACGAAGCAGCGGCTTCGGGGAACGTGAGGATATTCTTGGGATCCCTCTGTGAGCTGCCAGGTCATTATACTAGGCTCACGAGAGGTTGAGGTCTACGGTAGAAGAACCAAGAATATGCCTTGGTTGCTATGCGAGCGACCTAAAGACTGGGGTGGATAGCAGTGAGCCGACGGATACATAAGGTGCCCGAGATAGCAAGTTCGTCGATCATCTACCATCTTGAGTCAAGCGTGTACGTACGGAAAGGCAGGGAACACCCAACAGACCATAATTTGCTATCTAATTATGGGTGAGGTAGGCTGTAGGATGTGGGCTGGCCGGAGTGTAGTTCTCATGCAAGATTTTTCTCTTGTGTTGCCTTTCACTAGTTGAGGGAGGGGTCTCGTGGGACCGTAGCCACGTGTAGAAAAGCAGACCTTAGTATCTGCATCGGCAGATAAATCTAAAGCTCCCGACCGAGTCCTGTATTTCTTGTTTTGCCCTGTGACAGGACTCGGATGGCACGATGTGATACATGTGCATACAGTTATAGAAAAACGATTCACGATGAATGCGTGGGAAAAAGGGCGTGGGTGAGGGTTAGCGTAATCCCTAGTGGCCTAGGTGGTTTAACCCAAACCGAAACACGAAAGCGTGCAATTGGTAAGCGTAATCCCTAGTGGTGCTAGGTGGCGTAAGTCCTGGTAGTTCAAACGATGATTCATATGGAAGAGCCTAGCTAGAACAAGGGTAACAGTCCAAACGATTTCAAGGATAATACGACATGAGGAAGCCCGTACGAGGTACGGCAAAGGACTGAACTTATATATATGGAAAGAAACATATGATTTGAGTAACCTATATATGCGATATATTAGGTTGACATGGACTATTTCATGACATGGGGCAAGGGACATTCATGGTTAACACATGACGCGGGTAGGGATACTAGTACGAGAGGTGCAGAGCAAATATACATGTTAGAACTAGGAAGAATATACATAATAGATACCGTGGGATGTTAGACGGGGTAGATACCTTGGGATAATGTACTCGATAGAAATCTGACGATGTGATACCTTGACTTATCATAGCACCGCAGTTTATCATGATACCTTAGTTTACCTTGCCACAGTAGTTCAACCGGCTATCCTGGTTTATCTATCTTGTAGTTATCCTTATGTTTACTTTCAGTTTATGCATGTCATGTTACCTTTACCTGTTTTTATACTGGAAGTAGATAGGACTTACTCAGTCTTTTTGACTGACCCGTTTTGTTTCGCCTCTTTTCTTCCGTTCCCCCCCAGGTTACAGGGAGGAAACAATGCTGTTTAGATCGGACCTCTTCTGCTTGAAGGTCATCATGGATGGCTTGGACTTCTCTTGGCTATGGCTACTTTACTGTTTTTACTTGGGGAATAATTTATTAAAAAGTCTTTATGCTTCTTTATTATTGCAAGACAGGTTTTGATGTACTCTGATGTAAAAGGCTTTAGACCTTAATTATTAATGTTTATGAAAGTTCGATTTTACTTCCGCTATTTTATATGTTCTGTCTTGTGATATTTCTGTGCATGTTTACCAATAATGCCCCTCTAAAGCTAGTGCATTCCTTTGCGAGTGACCCTAGCGGAGGCGGGGTGTTACAAAACCTTAGTAAAGAAAACAACGATTCTGGAAACTAAGTGGTAAACCTTAGTTAGTAGAACTAAGTAGTAATTCTTAGTATAACACGGGAAGGAGCTAATGTCCGTTTGAGAAGGCTCCAACGAATTGGGTTACGAAGCCCGAGGCTTCGAGGGGACGTGAGGGTACTCTTGGTATCCCTCTGTGAGGCTGCAGATGATCCTCCTGGGCTCACAGAGGTTAAGGTTTGCGTTAGAAGAACCAGAGGTATGCCTTGGTTGCAATATATGGCAACCTAAAGACTAGGATGGACCGGCGTGATTCGACGAGGAAACGGTAGCCCTGTGATAACAACTCGTCGTTTACCATCCATCTTCAGTCAATCGAGATACGTGAAGCGGAAAGGCGGAGAACTCCAAAAGACCATATACTTGCTATCTAGTTATGGGTGAGGATGGCCATAGGATAGTGGGGCACCGGGGGCCTACGTATAGTTCTCATTTTTCAAGGTGTGCCTTTCATTAGTTGAGGGAGGGGTCAAGTGGGACCATAGCCACTGGAACAAAAACAGACCTTAGCATCTGCATCGGCAGATATCTGAAAGCTCCCGACCGAGTTCTGTATTCCTTGATTTGCCCTGCCACAGGGCTCTGGCTGCACATTACAGGACATGTGCTTTTAGACAAACGATAACGATTCGCGATACATGCGTGGGGAAGTATAGGAACATATACCACTCTAGGTAGTGTGCCCTAGACTTGGGGGCATCGTTCGACAGATAGCATAATCCCTAGCTGGACTATGTGACGGCAAGGAATTTCGCTCGATCCGAATCAGTCGTTAAACCGATCTAGACCGTTCTAAACCCCTGATCGTTTTGAGAACAGGACAATTTAGAACGCAGACGGAAGAACATTTCATTGTTATTACAACAATTCCATCAGATACAAGAATATACAGAGTATAAATGAATAAATTACATTCGATAAATATCAGAGATTACAATAAATTACATAGCAGCGGAAAATAATACAAAACACAACTGAAAGTAATACACGGATACAGAGCTTTCCGAGCATCGTTCCAGCTGTAAATCAGGATCCTGTGAATATAAATCTGCAAAACCAAAACTACTAGCTGCCCGTGTCGAAAATAGGGGCACCCAGAGTTTAGGTTAAAACAATAAACTCCAGGTCAGTCATGTGACTGGTGTGAGAACTAAAACCAGTATTTAAAACTTTACTTTAAAAGAGAGTGATTCAAGGGACCACGCCGTATAACACGGAACGGGTTTCCTCCTAAGAATACCAGTGCATATAAATAAACAGGGCAATGCTTTTTCTAAAAATGAAGCTGTTATAAGACCTAGGTCCCATCACACAATGCAACGCAAGCCGGAGGATAGGGTTTTCCCTTATAATAGCCAAACATGCTTGGTACGTTTAAAACAATCATTTGATACTATAATAAGTGTATAGTGTCAAAACATTTTCAATCATAAATATCAATCATAGACGGCATGGGTACCATATATCATGTCGCCATACTAGGCTCTACAAATAAAACCGTGATACACGTATTGGAAATTGGATTTCCGTCATGAGTCGAGGCAAGGGGCAAGCTCCTCTCTGCTTTGAGACATTCTAGCAAATGCCTTAGGACTACACACTCTGGGTAACCCTGGATTCGGCTGGGCCAGTCCTCTCTTACGTTTGAGGATTAATTATTCCTACCACGTTTCCCGGTCCTTACAGACCAATAATCGAGGCGCCTCATTCCAACAACCACAAAGGTGAAAAGTATATAAATGTTAGGGCTGGTAAGTCACTGACACCACCAAAGCAAGAAAGAAACGTCGTGTTCTCCCAACGGTCCGTATCCCGTTTTTAACTCATACCGAGGTGTGAGGCTCGCGAATCCACTCTATACACAAAGCTGCCACGTAGGCCGTGCTTTGATCATCAACCACAAGACTTTGCTTTTCAACAAAAGCCTTGATCCATGCAACTCAGCATGCCACACAGGCAATTCAAGCCATGCGATTGATATCTATCGATATATAACCTCTAAGCTCGTACGTCTTAGAGAAGGGCGTTAAGCAAGAGAATAAATTCTCCACCGCCAAACAGATATATATTTAACAGAAATCAATCAACACAGAATAAAATCCAATTTCAGACACACAATCCATTTACAAGTTCGTTCTGGGTCTGAACGAAACCGAAGGCACTTTCCTCGCATATCCATCGATCTCCAAGTACGTCTGGACGACCACCAACTGATTCCCTCATCTTGGGTGTACAGCCCAATCAAGATCATCAGTAATCACCCAAACGATGCGAAGACTTCCGGTCTTCAACCACCGTCTTCATCTTCGACTTATCGTCGAATCGGTTATTCAGAATGGGTATAAACCCGGTCTTTCCGAACAACCCGCGTATATTAAAAACAAATGTTACACAAACACAACATACGCCTCATTCCAATTCATTAGTCACTAACCGTAAATCAATAGGAGAACAATTTCCCAAACATTAACCCCGAAGGCCGAAACCAACATCAGATCAATACCCAGGAAACCATTCTTCTTAGCTAACCTACAACTAGTTCCTAAATTTCATATTCTTAGGGAAAGGTTCCCAATAATTTTATCCAAGATAAATTCTTTAAAATTTATCCTTTAATCTTCCTTTGGATGTCATTTCAAACCAAATTATGGTTTTCCAAACTAGTCGAGATTAGCGAACCACACTGAAGTAATTGTTTATTCTATTTCCCAATCCCAACCTATTCATCCCATGAAGCAAAACTGGTAATACTCCATATCTAACACCACGATGTTATCGGTAAAATTAATTACCATTTCACATTCAAATCTAATTAAAGATTTAACTACCGCTTTGGAGCAAAACTGGTGATACTCCATTCTCGCTCATTTTCTATATTTGATAATTTAGATTATCAATTCACATTTCAATCTAATTGTAGATTCATTAAAACTCCTTTTACTGGGTTAAAGAACCAATGTCATTTAAAACACAGTTCACGATAAACCCAAATCACATTCTATTTATTGGCGGGTTAAAGAACGAATGTTATTCAAAACACTGTTCACGATAAACCCACAGATCAATTCTATTTAAAACCCATTTCAAATCTAATTTATTTATTTAAAAATAAATGGGTTTTAATTTTAGTTCAAAACTAGTTTATTTCGATAAAGATCTATTTTTATCTTTTCAAACATGGAGTTTTTCATCCCAATTTTTTCCAAATCATTTCTTATGATTTTACACGAATTATTACTATTTTTAATAATTTTATCAAGGCCCGTACAGTCGATTTCCATCAACGGCCATCGAACTGCACTTACAGCACCTTTTCCAAATTTGATTTGGACGTATCTCCAAATCCAACCGTTAGATTTCAAATTTCTAATATTCGTTAGAAAGCTCTTTTCGATACGAACCCAACGGTTCCGGTTTTAGGAGAATCCGACGGTCGGATCTCCCGTAATGTCCGTTTGAAATAAATGGTCGAAACTCACGAACTGCCGCGGCGCGGCGCGTTCTATTCAGGCCATTATATTATATATATAATATATATAATATATATTTCGTCGATTTCTATTTAAAACGAATTATATAAATAGTTTTAAATTCGTTTCAAAAACAATTTCAACTTCCATTTCAATTCAAATCAAAATTGAATTTTTCCTTATAAATTCGTTTTAAAATTCATTTCTATTCAATTCAAATTTCGATTCAATTTGGATTCATTTCGAATCGATTTTCAATTCAATTCGAATTCGTTTTATATTCAATTCATTTCGAATTCGTTTCATATTCAATTCATTTCGAATTCGTTTCATATTCAATTCATTTCGAATTCGTTTTATATTCAATTCATTTCGAATTCGTTTTATATTCAATTCAATTCAAATTCGTTTTCTATTCGGTTCAATTCAAATTGGTTTTCTATTCGATTCAATTCAAATTGGTTTTCTATTCGATTCAATTCAAATTGGTTTTCTATTCGATTCAATTCAAATTGGTTTTCTATTCGATTCAATTCAAATTCGTTTTCTATTCGATTCAATTCAAATTCGTTTTCTAATCAAATCAAATTCGATTCGTTTTCTAATTAAATCAAATTCGTTTTCTATTCAAATCAAATTCAATTCGTTTTCTAATTAAATCAAATTCGTTTTCTATTCAAATCAAATTCAATTCGAATATAATCGATATAAATATCGTTCGCGTCAAAATAGCGCAACTCTAATCAACCCGGCTTTATATATTTCAATAATTCCGTTATTCTATTCAACAAATGAATATTTATTTTTGTCAATACATGAATCTATACTTCTTTCAACACATGACTAATCTCAACGAATGAGTACTGTCCATGTGTGACTATTTTTGTTATCCAATATATTTCGTTCAACACATGACTAATCTCAACGGATGAGTACGGTCAACACATGAACCTTTATTTTATAATATTCTTTATTTTATAAATTGGAATGAGACCCAATCAATTACCATATAAAGTTAATTATATGGATTCCATACCACACATGTATATAATAGCAACGATAAATAATCAACCATCATCCAAAGTGCACTACACTGTATAAGCATCAAATATAGATATCTAATGCTTATAACAGCCTGTCAATCAATCGATCGACATACAATTATATAATTGGGATTAGTGTACCCAAATATCATCCCAACACCCATGTGGGGTTTCAAACAATCAAACACAGATTTTATTTGTGCAGTTGGGCGATGTGTAAAATTTATCGTCCCAGTCAATGTCCTTTAAATAGGTGTACATAAACAAACCGTCCGGTTTGTAAATGAATATTTATTTATTCACATTCACGTTAAAAATTATATTTTTAACGATAAAACATTTTATTCAACCAATGAATATTCTATTCAGTTCATTTATTCAATAAAATGATATTTTTATTTTTCTAATTTATTTTAGAAAATTTCGGCAGCATAACGGCACGATACTAGAAACGGGACAAGGCCTAGCCTTATCCCCGGTCTAGTGAAGGCCCACACCATTCACACATCAATCAAATCAATTTCATTTCACCAAACAATTCAATTCAACCCAAATAATCTAACCAACTACACAGCCAAACAAACAAGTCCATGGTCTGTGGACGATTGTGTCAGGTGCTACTAAACACCGTCTGCATCCTAGTATATATATATAACTAGAAAAAGAAATTGAAGAGTGAGAAATTCTCACCGAAAGCTATCCCAACTTCACGACACTTCTATTGTAGAAATCTTCGTCGTTTTCGCCTTTTTGTCACCTTCGTTGCCCGTAGCCCCTACATATATAAAAATCGAATTTTTACTTCGCTATTCAATATATAAAAACCGTATTTTTACTTCGCTATTCAATATATAAAAACCGTATTTTTACTTAGCTATTCAATATATAAAAATCGAATTTTTACTTTGCTATTCAATATATAGAAATCGAATTTTTACTACATAAAAATCGTATATTTTTCAGTTTTTTAAAAATCATATATTTTCAATGCAGAGAAATCATACTTTACTAAATAAAAATCAAATCTTTACTCTTCATAAAAATCAAATTTTTATTACTTTAAAACTGAAAATAAATTTCATACTTTATAAAAACTGAATTTAAAAATAAAAAATCACCTTTTCCTTATAGTTTTTAAAGATCATATTTTTCTAATGTTAAAAATCACTACTTTCATATGCTAAAAATCATTACTTTTCTACCACATAACCAAAATTTTAATAACACATTTAATTATAAATAAAAGCTTACAATTTCAAGTGGTTTTGGCGAATGGGGAGGGCCTTCGGCTGACCAAGGCGTCGGAGGAGGATGTAGGGAGGGCGTCGGGTGCTGACGAGGCTAGGGAGGCGTCTCTGGCGGCGGTAGGCTCTGGTCGGACGATAGTGGCGTCCAGGAGGTGCTCCGTTTGCTGTTGGTGGCGGCTAGGTCTTCAAATCAGAGGAGGAGGGGCTGCGCTGTCGATTGGGAGGGGATGGATGGCCGGAGTGGCGCCAGAGGGTCGCGCGCGTCGGTGGTAGTCCGGTCAGGAAGGCGGCGGTCTTAGAACGTAGGCGTGGCTAGGGTTTGAATCGGCTGAAAGGGGGAAGAAGGAGAAGAGTGGAAGAGGAAGAGAGGGGGCGCCGGCTGTTAGGAGAAGGAGGCGGAGGCGTGGGGGACTTCGACGGCGGGCGGCGGTCAGGGTGGGTGGTGCGACGGCTGTAGAAAGTGGAGGCGCGTGTTTTTTTTCCTGACCTAATTCGAATAATAACGGGGAGAGAGAATATAAGAGGGAGGGGTTTTATAAAATATATATATTTATTTAATTATTTTTAAATTCTATATGGTTGACTTTTACTTACGACCTCTAAACAAGGCCCACCGCCTGTTGTCCCCAGCATTTTACCCCTATTCCGAACACCATGGGATATGTACCATAAGCTGATTCGACCATTTCCATCAGTTTTCGTCAAAATCAACATATAACTCTATATATTGAATTTGAACGCGCATATCAATTTACCGGGGTCATATACTAACTCGAAAAATTCCAGAAAAATATTTTCTAGCTTCGTATTAACGATACGGTCCTAACAAAACTAGTTTTGTCGAATTCTGAGACCGTTAGAAAAATGGTCATTTTCCAGTCGATTAAAATCAACTTAAACTGGTCAAACGCGTTTTCCTTTGTCACGCTCACATATTGATTCGAAAAATTATGAAATTTGGAATCTTGCAATAATTTGACATCACGGACCCAACAAAAGTGGTTTCGTCGAAATCCGAGGTCGTTTGCAAAATTTCCATTTTTAAGGCCCAGAATTCCATAGCGACTATTCAGAATTTTCAACTGGACGTATCTTTTGATTCCCGCTATGAAATTTTTATTTTTCAGATTCGTTGGAAAGATATTATCAATTAGATCCTAATGTTTTTGGTTTCGCTAAAATCCGAATTGTTTTGCACCCGGTACATTCAATTGAAGTTTGAAATCGAATTATCGAACTACCGCGCCATTTTCAATTCTATTTATAATTATATATAAATATTTATATTCTAACGACGACGTATAGAAATATGTACGTTCGAATTCTATTCAAAAAAAAAATTATCGTCGATATTATTTAAAATCATCTATTTTAAATAATCAAAATTCGCTAAAATTGCCAAAATAAAAATTTTAAACTGGCCCAGATTTTCCGGGTTATTACAATCTCCCCCACTTAAAACTTTTCGTCCCCAAAAAGGAACAAAGTCGAAAGTGGTTTGATTAATCAACTCTACGTTCGATCTGGCTTCCATTCTCCAACTTTTCAGTTTCTGAGCATTTTCAAATTCTTCAAAAATTTGGCTAACACCCTAAATTTTCGAAAAATTTCGCCATAACCTCCCCTGCACCGGGAGCCACGGGAAAATCCTGAAATTGCCATACAGGCCTTCTGCTCTCAAAAAGAAAAAGAAAAAGCCAAGCGGCTAGCCAATCGGCTCATAAAATCATCATAACCCAAACAAAACAGTAAATTATATAGTAAACATGTACCTATTTGTCGGGCAAACAAATTTTATTCTCTGCTCTAGCCTCCTTGCTATGACCTGTTCAATGTAAGTACATGTATATGCAAGCAAATGCGACCAATTTTCAATATAATTCAATATTTGATTCTATTAGGCATAATGGTTCAAATTTCAATTAGTCAAACAAATAAACAAACAACACAAACATCAATCAATTAGTGAATTAGAGTTTCAAATTCATAATTTTGATACATATACAAAAAATCTTGTTTTTGGTGCCAATTCACAACAATGTGTTCTAGCTATATTGGTTTTGGTTCTCACACCAGTCTAATGGAAATATATAGATATCACACCTTCGAAACACGAACACAAATATTGGTGATGGAGCTCCATCATCAAAATCATCTCCGAGCGACTAGAGTGTGATTCTATATCTATCTAATATATTAAAACTTCGAATATACGTTCATGACGCGTATATGCAAAACCTTTATATACTAGATTGTCCAAATTCAATATAAATAAATATTCAAATACGTATACTTGAATTTAACTTTCAAAACAAAATTGTTTTCATTTGAAAAATATACTCTTCACACTCGTTCTAGGATACTACTGATCCTATCTCTAACGAGCCATTCTAATTGGATATTACTAATCCAATATCTGATGAATTCTTTCGTATGGTTCTAATGTGCCTTGTTCTCGAGCTCTGTAAACCAAAGCTCTGATACCAAATGTGACGGCAAGGAATTTCGCTTGATCCGAATCAGTCGTTAAACCGATCTAGACCGTTCGAAACCCCTGATCGTTTTGAGAACAGGACAATTTAGAACGCAGACGGAAGAACATTTCATTGTTGTTACAACAATTCCATCAGATACAAGAATATACAGAGTATAAATGAATAAATTACATTCGATAAATATCAGAGATAACAATAAATTACATAGCAGCGGAAAATAATACAAAACACAACTGAAAGTAATACACGGATACAGAGCTTTCCGAGCATTGTTCCAGCTGTAAATCAGGATCCTGTGAATATAAATCTGCAAAACCAAAACTACTAGCTACCCGTGTCGAAAATAGGGGCACCCAGAGTTTAGGTTAAAACAATAAACTCCAGGTCAGTCATGTGACTGGTGTGAGAACTAAAACCAGCATTTAAAACTTTACTTTAAAAGAGAGTGATTCAAGGGACCACGCCGTATAACACGGAACGGGTTTCCTCCCAAGAATACCAGTGCATATAAATAAACAGCGCCATGCTTTTTCTAAAAATGAAGCTATTATAAGACCCAGGTCCCATCACACAATGCAACGCAAGCCGGAGGATAGGGTTTTCCCTTATAATAGCCAAACATGCTTGGTACGTTTAAAACAATCATTTGATACTATAATAAGTGTATAGTGTCAAAACATTTTCAATCATAAATATCAATCATAGACGGCATGGGTACCATATATCATGTCGCCATACTAGGCTCTACAAATAAAACCGCGATACACGTATTGGAAATTGGATTTCCATCATGAGTCGAGGCAAGGGGCAAGCTCCTCTCCGCTTCGAGACATTCTAGCAAATGCCTCAGGACTACACACTCTGGGTAACCCTGGATTCGGCTGGGCCAGTCCTCTCTTACGTTTGAGGATTAATTATTCCTAAACACACGTTTCCCGGTCCTTACAGACCTATAATCGAGGAGCCTCATTCCAACAACCACAAAGGTGAAAAGTATATAAATGTCAGGGCTGGTAAGTCACTGACACCACCAAAGCTAGAAAGAAACGTCGTGTTCTCCCAACGGCCGTATCCCGTTTTTAACTCATACCGAGGTGTGAGGCTCGCGAATCCACGCTATACACAAAGCTGCCACGTAAGCTGTGCTTTGATCATCAACCAAAAGACTTTGCTTTTCAACAAAAGCCTTGATCCATGCAACTCAGCATTCCACACAGGCAATTCATGCCATGCGATTGATATCTATCGATATATAACCTCTAAGCTCGTACGTCTTAGAGAAGGGCGTTAAGCAAGAGAATAAATTCTCCGCTGCCAAACAGATATATATTTAACAGAAATCAATCAACACAGAATAAAATCCAATGTCAGACACATAATCCATTTACAAGTTCGTTCTGGGTCTGAACGAAACCGGAGGCACTTTCCTCGCATATCCATCGATCTCCAAGTACGTCTGGACGACCACCAACTGATTCCCTCATCTTGGGTGTACAACCCAATCAAGATCATCAGTAATCACCCAAACGATGTGAAGACTTCCGGTCTTCATCCACCGTCTTCATCTTCGACTTATCGTCGAATCGGTTATTCAGAATGGGTATAAACCCGGTCTTTCCGAACAACCCGCGTATATTAAAAACAAATGTTACACAAACACAACATACGCCTCATTCCAATTCATTAGTCACTAACTGTAAATCAACAAGAGAACAATTTCCCAAACATTAACCCCGAAGGCCGAAACCAACATTAGATCAATACCCAGGAAACCATTCTTCTTAGCTAACCTACAACTAGTTCCTAAATTTAATATTCTTAGGGAAAGGTTCCCATAAATTTTATCCAAGATAAATTCTTTAAAATTTATCCTTTAATCTTCCTTTGGATGTCATTTCAAACCAAATTATGGTTTTCCAAACTAGTCGAGATTAGCGAACCACACCGAAGTAATTATTTATTTTATTTCCCAATCCCAACCTATTCATCCCATGAAGCAAAACTGGTAATACTCCATATCTAACACCACGATGTTATCGGTAAAATTAATTACCATTTCACATTCAAATCTAATTAAAGATTTAACTACCGCTTTGGAGCAAAACTGGTGATACTCCATTCTCGCTCATTTTCTATATTTGATAATTTAGATTATCAATTCACATTTCAATCTAATTGTAGATTCATTAAAACTCCTTTTACTGGGTTAAAGAACCAATGTCATTTAAAACACAGTTCACGATAAACCCAAATCACATTCTATTTATTGGCGGGTTAAAGAACAAATGTTAATCAAAACACTTTTCACGATAAACCCACAGATCAATTCTATTTAAAACCCATTTCAAATCCAATTTATTTATTTAAAAATAAATGGGTTTTAATTTTAGTTCAAAACTAGTTTATTTCGATAAAAATCTATTTTTATCTTTTCAAACATGGAGTTTTCATCCCAATTTTTCCCAAATCATTTCTTATGATTTTACACGAATTATTACTATTTTTAATAATTTTATCAAGGCCCGTACAGTCGATTTCCATCAATGGCCATCGAACTGCACTTACAACGACCTTTTCCAAATTTGATTTGGACGTATCTCCAAATCCAACCGTTAGATTTCAAATTTCTAATATTCGTTAGAAAGCTCTTTTCGATACGAACCCAACGGTTCCGGTTTTAGGAGAATCCGACGGTCGGATCTCCCGTAATGTCCGTTTGAAATAAATGGTCGAAACTCACGAACTGCCGCGGCGCAACGCGTTCTATTCAGGCCATTATATTATATATATAATATATATAATATATATTTCGTCGATTTCTATTTAAAACGAATTATATAAATAGTTTTAAATTCGTTTCAAAAACAATTTCAACTTCCATTTCAATTCAAATCAAAATTGAATTTTACCTTATAAATTCGTTTTAAAATTCATTTCTATTCAATTCAAATTTCGATTCAATTTGAATTCATTTCGAATCGATTTTCAATTCAATTCGAATTCGTTTTATATTCAATTCATTTCGAATTCGTTTCATATTCAATTCATTTCGAATTCGTTTCATATTCAATTCATTTCGAATTCGTTTTATATTCAATTCATTTCAAATTCGTTTTATATTCAATTCAATTCAAATTCGTTTTCTATTCGGTTCAATTCAAATTGGTTTTCTATTCGATTCAATTCAAATTGGTTTTCTATTCGATTCAATTCAAATTGGTTTTCTATTCGATTCAATTCAAATTGGTTTTCTATTTGATTCAATTCAAATTCGTTTTCTGTTCGATTCAATTCAAATTCGTTTTCTAATCAAATCAAATTCGATTCGTTTTCTAATTAAATCAAATTCGTTTTCTATTCAAATCAAATTCAATTCATTTTCTAATTAAATCAAATTCGTTTTCTATTCAAATCAAATTCAATTCGAATATAATCAATATAAATATTGTTCGCGTCAAAATAGCGCAACTCTAATCAACCCGGATTTATATATTTCAATAATTCCGTTATTCTATTCAACAAATGAATATTTATTTTTGTCAATACGTGAATCTATACTTCTGTCAACACATGACTAATCTCAACGAATGAGTACTATCCACGTGTGACTATTTTTGTTATCCAATATATTTCGTTCAACACATGACTAATCTCAACGGATGAGTACGGTTAACACATGAACCTTTATTTTATAATATTCTTTATTTTCTAAATTGGAATGAGACCCAATCAATTACCATATAAAGTTAATTATATGGATTCCATACCACACATGTATATAATAGCAACGATAAATAATCAACCATCATCCAAAGTGCACTACACTGTATAAGCATCAAATATAGATATCTAACGCTTATAACAGCCTGTCAATCAATCGATCGACATACAATTATATAATTGGGATTAGTGTACCCAAATATCATCCCAACACCCGTGTGGGGTTTCAAACAATCAAACACAGATTTTATTTGTCTAGTCGGGCGATGTGTAAAATTTATCGTCCCAGTCAATGTCCTTCAAATAGTTGTACATAAACAAACCGTCCGGTTTGTAAATGAATATTTATTTATTCACATTCACGTTAAAAATTATATTTTTAACGATAAAACATTTTATTCAACCAATGAATATTCTATTCAGTTCATTTATTCAATAAAATGATATTTTTATTTTTCTAATTTATTTTAGAAAATTTCGGCAGCATAACGGCACGATACTAGAAACGGGACAAGGCCTAGCCTTATCCCCGGTCTAGTGAAGGCCCACGCCATTCACACATCAATCAAATCAATTTCATTTCACCAAACAATTCAATTCAACCCAAATAATCTAACCAACTACACAGCCAAACAAACAAGTCCATGGTCTGTGGACGATTGTGTCAGGTGCTACTAAACACCGTCTGCATCCTAGTATATATATATATAACTAGAAAAAGAAATTGAAGAGTGAGAAATTCTCATCGAAAGCTATCCCAACTTCACGACACTTCTATTGTAGAGATCTTCGTCGTTTTCGCCTTTTTGTCACCTTCGTTGCTCGTAGCCCCTACATATATAAAAATCGAATTTTTACTTCGCTATTCAATATATAAAAACCGTATTTTTACTTCGCTATTCAATATATAAAAACCGTATTTTTACTTCGCTATTCAATATATAAAAATCGAATTTTTACTTTGCGATTCAATATATAAAAATCGAATTTTTACTACATAAAAATCATATATTTTTCAGTTTTTTTAAAAATCATATATTTTCAATGCAGAGAAATCATACTTTACTAAATAAAAATCAAATCTTTACTCTTCATAAAAATCAAATTTTTATTACTTTAAAACTAAATATAAATTTAATACTTTATAAAAACTGAAATTAAAACTGAATTTAAAAATAAAAAATCACCTTTTCCTTATAGTTTTTAAAGATCATATTTTTCTAATGTTAAAAATCACTACTTTCATTTGCTAAAGTTCATTACTTTTCTACCACATAACCAAAAATTTAATAACACATTTAATTATAAATAAAAGCTTACAATTTCAAGTGGTTTTGGCGAATGGGGAGGGCCTTCGGCTGACCAAGGCGTCGGAGGAGGATGTAGGGAGGGCGTCGGGTGCGGACGAGGCTAGGGAGGCGTCTCTTGCGGCGGTAGGCTCTGGTCGGACGATGGTGGCGTCCAGGAGGTGCTCCGTTTGCTGTTGGTGGCGGCTAGGTCTTCAAATCAGATGAGGAGGGGCTGCGCTGTCGATTGGGAGGGGATGGATGGCCGGAGTGGCGCCAGAGGGTCGCGCGCGTCGGTGGGAGTCCGGTCAGGGAGGCGGCGGTCTTAGAACGTAGGCGTGGCTAGGGTTTGAATCGGCTGAAAGGGGGAAGAAGGAGAAGAGTGGAAGAGGAAGAGAGGGGGCGCTGGCTGTTAGGAGAAGGAGGCGTGGGGGACTTCGACGGCGGGCGGCGGTCAGGGTGGGTGGTGCGACGGCTGTAGAAAGTGGAGGCGCGTGTTTTTTTTTCCTGACCTAATTCGAATAATAACGGGGAGAGAGAATATAAGGGGGAGGGGTTTTATAAAATATATATATTTATTTAATTATTTTTGAATTCTATATGGTTGACTTTTACTTACGACCTATAAACGAGGCCCACCGCCTGTTGTCCCTAGCGTTTTACCCCTATTCCGAACACCATGGGATATGTACCATAAGCTGATTCGACCATTTCCACCAGTTTTCGTCAAAATCAACATATAACTCTATATATTGAATTTGAACGCGCATTTCAATTTACCGGGATCACATACTAACTCAAAAAATTCCAGAAAAATATTTTCTAGCTTCGTATTAACGATACGGTCCTAACAAAACTAGTTTCATCGAATTCTGAGACCGTTAGAAAAATGGCCATTTTCCAGTCGATTAAAATCAACTGAAACTGGTCAAACGCGTTTTCCTTTGCCACGCTCACATATTGATTCGAAAAATTATGAAATTTGGAATCTAGCAATAATTTGACATCACGGACCCAACAAAAGTGGTTTCGTCGAAATCCGATGTCGTTTGCAAAATTTCCATTTTTAAGGGCCAGAATTCCATAGCGACTATTCAGAATTTTCAACTGGACGTATCTTTTTATTCCCGCTATGAAATTTTGATTTTTCAGATTCGTTGGAAATATATTATCAATTAGATCCTAATGTTTTTGGTTTCGCTAAAATCCGGATTGTTTTGCACCCGGTACATTCAATTGAAGTTTGAAATTGAATTATCGAACTACCGCGCCATTTTCAATTCTATTTATAATTATATATAAATATTTATATTCTAACGACGACGTATAGAAATATATACGTTCGAATTCTATTCAAAAAAGTAAATTTATTGTCGATATTATTTAAAATCATCTATTTTAAATAATCAAAATTCGCTAAAATTGCCAAAATAAAAATTTTAAACAAGCCCAGATTTTCCGGGTTATTACAGACTAGGTGGCATAAACCCTGAATCCGAGAAGCATCCAGCAGATAGCGTAAACTCTTGTTGAATCTAGAAGACACTTGGTAGAAAACCCTAGATTAGATCTAGGAAACAAATAATAAATGTATGCCTGAAGGCAATGGAAACTACAGGGATTGGGATCACGTTATCGTTACTAGTTGGGACACTAGTTAGGCAGTGCAGAGATATAGAAACCAGTATAACAAGGAAATAGCGAAGCGGCGAAAGTATTAGAGCATATCCAGTTTATCTTAGCTTAGCATATCTTGTGTTAGTCTTGTCGAATCTTGCCAACCCTATCATCATGGTGTTATCTTGTATTCAGTTAATTCATGTCGTTCAGTTTTTCCATGTTCACATGCTAGAAGTTATTGAACTTACTCAGGCTTTATGTCTGACTCTGTTGTTCTTTCGTCTTCTTTTCTTCCGTTCCCCCCCAGGTAGTAAAGGAGGGAATAGTATAGCTCAGGTTAAGTTGGACTGTCACTCTTTCCCAGCTCGAAGATTTGTCGAAGTTTGCTCGGATTCTCTTTTCAGATGCTATGGCTGGCTCTTGCTAAGTTTGGGGAATATAAATGTTGTTTTATGCTTCTTTATTTTTGTAAGACAGATGATACTCTGATATTGTAAAGAAATCGTTGTAAAAACTATTTTATCAATAAAGCAAAGTTTTATTTTCCGCTGTTTAACTTCTGTCTGTCTTGTAATTTATCTGCATCTTTTACCCTAAATGCTCCATAGAACTTAGTGCATTCCCTTTGTGAGTGACACTAACGGACGTGGGATGTTACAAAACCCAAGGTGAGAACTCCTCAATATAATTTTCTTATACAGTTATTTATTTTATAACTGCATATATGAATTGTTCCCCATCGTCCACAGACCATGGACGACTTGTTTGATTGTTTGGTTGGTTGATTAGATTATTTGGTTAAATTTGGTTGTTTGGGTGAAACGAATTAATTAGAATTGTTATGTGTGTATGGCGCGAGCCAATATCAGAAGAGGGGTAATGCTAGACATTACCCGATTTTGATATCACGCCGTTGTGCCGCCAAAATTTTCTAAAATTTGTTAAAGTAATAAAAATATCATTTTTATTGTATAAATGAACTGAATAAAATATTCATGTGTTGAAATAAATATTTTATAGTTAAAAATATAATTTTTAACGTGTATAAGAATAAAATAAATATTTATAAACAAAGCGGACGGTTTGTTTATGTACACACATTTGATTGATATGGATTGGGACGATAAATTTTACACATCGCCCAACTGCACAAATAATATTTAGTACTTGTTGATTGAAACCCCACACGAGTATTGGGATGATATTGGACATACACTAATCCTAATAGTTAGTTGTATGTCAATCGATTGGTTTACAGACTGTTATAAGCGTTAAATATTTATATTTAATGCTTATGCAGTGTAGAATGCACTCTAGATGATGGATGATTATTTATCACTATTGTTGTATACATGTATTGTATGAAATCCATATAATCACGTTATATGGTAATTGACTGTGTTTGATTCCAGTTTAGAAAGAAAGAATATTTTAAAATAACTAATATTTTAAAATAATGAATATTTAAAAAACAATATTCAGTAAAGGATCAAAATCTGATTTTGATGTCCGATTTGGGATGGACATGAAAATATTTTAATATATAAAGCCATGTTGATTAGATTAACGCCATTTTGACGTGAACGATATTTATATCGACTTTATTCATTTTTATAATGAATATCGAAAAGGAATGGATTTCAAAATCTAATGTTTTGAAAATACTATCATTTATATATCGATAATATGGAATATTCAATTTTGATTAGAAATTGAATATGAAGTTGAAATCGTTTTGAAAATGAATTTAAAATGATTTATAAAATACGTTTTAAATGGAAATCGACGAAATATATATTATATATATAATATAATGGCCTGAATAGAACACGCCGCGTTGCGGTAGTTCGCGAATTTCGACCACTGACTTCGAATGGATGTTACGGGAGTCCGACCGTCGGATTCTCCTAAAACCGGAACCGTTGGGTTCGTATCGAAAAGAGCTTTCTAACGAATACAAGAAATTAGAAATCTAATGGTTGGATTTGGAATTATGTCCAAATCAAATTTGAAAAAGGTCGCTGTAAGTGCAGTTCGATGGTCGTTCATGGAAATCGACTATACGGGCCTTGATAAAATTATTAAAAATATCAACAATTAGTGTAAGATCATAAGAAATGATTTGGAAAGAATTGGGATGAAAACTTCATATTTAAAAAGATAAAAATATATTTTTATCGAAATGAACTAGCTATGAACTAGAATTATAATCCAATATTTTTAAATAAATAAATTGGATTTGAAATGGTTTTAAAGATAATCAGAATTTCCAATAAATGAATTCGAATAGATTCGAATCGAAATTATCTTCGGAATATTTCGATATTGGATACTGTGATTATAGGGATATTGTGGAGGAATTTGGGAGATATATATATATATCATTATTCCAATATAGTATTTGTTGTTTCTAGAATTTGATATTGAAATAAGCCGATATATTTTCTATTCAGAGCATTGTATTTAATATTAAATGTGATTTTGGATTGTCGTGAATGGTTTCTTTAATAATACTGTTTTTAGACTCAATGGAGCTAAGAAAATCAGAAACTAACTAGAGATTAGTTAAGTTGAATGGTTTCCTGAGTATTGATCTGATATTGGTTTCGGCCTTCGGGGTTAATACTTAGGAATTGTTCACTTGCTAATTCACGTTTAAAGGCTGATGGAATGAAATGTGATTTTGGGTTTATCGTGAACCGTGTTTTAAATGAGATTGGTTCTTTAACCCAGTTAAAGACAGGATATGATTTCCCAAGTTAAACAATCGTTAATATTGATTTTTTGGGAAGATTAAAACCAAGTGGAGTTTGATGAATCTTTAATTAGATTGAAATGATATCCAAAGGAACATTAAAGAATAAATTTAAAAAATTTATCTTTGATAAAATTAATGAGAACCTTTCCCAAAGTTTATGAATATTTGGCTAAAGAAATATTCTGGATTGGAATGAGGCGTATGTTGTGTTTTTATAGCACTTGTTTATTATATATGCGATTTATTCAGAAAGACCGGGTTTATCCAATTCTGAATAACTGATTCGACGATGTGTCGAGGATGAAGACAGTGGTTAAAGACCGGAGGTCTTCACATCGTTTGGATGATTATTGATGTCTTAGTTGGGCCGTACACCCAAGACAAGGTAATAAGTGTTGATCGTCCAGACGTACTTGGAGATCGACCGGATATGCGAGGGCCTCTCCTCTGTATTGGACATATGGGGAGGAATAAGGTGCCTCCGGTTTCGTTCAGACCCGGAACGAACTTGTAAATGGATGTGTGTCTAACATCGTATTTCATTCTGTGTGATTGATAGACATCGGTTGCATAGCGTGAACTGCCTGTGTGGCATGCTGAGATGCAAATGATCAAGGCTTCTGTTGAAAAGCAGAGTCTTGTGGTTGATGATCAGAGCACGACTTTAATATAGCGTAGCTTTGTGTAGCGTTAATTCGCGAGCCTCACACACCGGTGTGAACCAGAAACGGGAGAGGACATCAGGGAGGGCATGCGTTTCCGTCTAGCTAGGAGTGGTGTCAGCATTTTGCACGCCCTGACATTTTACTTATGTGGATGACGAATAGCGAGGCGCCTCGGTTATATCGGTCGATCCGGGACCGGTAGAGTCATTTGGCTCATTGACGCCCCATAGGGCGGGGAAACGCAGTGTTCAGGCATTTTAATCCACATCGAGTGGACCGTCCCTGTAGATCCAAAGGTCACTTTAGCTCTAACATGAGACATGGGCTAGAGCGTCTCGAAGTGGTAAGGACGATCTCTTGCGTTGGTTCACAAATGGAAATCCAACTTCCAATACGTGACATTTGCGGTTTTGATTGAAGACCCTAGTATTGGCGACATGGTATATGGTACCCATGACGTCTAGGATTTATACATTTATATTTGAAGTTGTTTTATACACTTTATACTATAATAGTATCCAAATGATTTGTTTTAATGTACCAAGCATGTTTGGCTATTATAAGGGAAAACCCTATCCTCCGGCTTGCGTTGCATTGTGTGATGGGACCTAGGTCTTATAATAGCTTCATTTTTCCAAAAAGCATTGCACTGTTTTGTTATATGCACTGGTATTCTTGGGAGGAAACCCGTTCCGTGTTATACGTCATGGTCCCTTGATTTACCGAACTTTGAAATAAAGATTAATAACTGTTTTAGTTCTCACACCAGTCACATGAATGACCTGGAGTTTATTGTTTTAACCTAAACTATGGGTGTCCCTATTTTCCACACGGGCAGCTAGTAGTTTTGGTTTTGCAGATTTATATTCACAGGATCCCGGTTTATAGCTGAAGTGATATTCGGAAAGCTCTGTATCCGTGTATTTCGTTCAGTTATGTTTTGTATTATTTTTCCGCTGTCGTAATGTATTGAAATCTCTGATAATTATCAAATGTGTAACATTTATTTATACTCTGTATATTCTTGTATTCTGATGGAATTATTATAACAAACAATGAAATGTTCTTCTGTTTGTGTTCCGATGTGGCTTGTTCTCAACTCATTCCGGACTTTCCTTCACGGGGAGGTTCAGGTCGTCTCATTTTGGTATCAGAGCTCTGGTTTACAGAGCTCGAGAACATGACACATTAGAACCGAACGAAAGAATTCATCAGAGATTGGATTAGTAATATCCAATGAGAATGACTTGTTAGAAATGGGATCAGCAGTATCCTAGAACGAGTCGGAAGAATATTATTTTAAAATAAACAAATTTAGTTTGGAAATTTAAATCGTATTTTACATATTTGAATATTTATTTAAATTGATTTGGATAATCTAGTATATGAAGATTTTGCATATACGCCTAGCTAGAGGGTATACGAAGTCCCAAATATACTGGATTGATATAGAATCACGCTCTAGTCGCTCAGAGATGGTTCTGATGATTGCTCGAGCATCATCAGCATTTATGTTCGGGTTTCGAAAGTGGGATTTCTATATATTTCCAATTGACTGGTGTGAGAACGAAAACTAGATAGGGCTTATTGTTGTGATTTGGCATCAAAAAACTGATTTTGGGACTATGTATCAAAGTTATGAATTTGAAAAGCTAATCAACTAATTGATTGATGGTTGTGTTGTATGATTATTCCTTTAAACCATTTTGTGAAAGAAAGGTAAATTTGGGCCAAATGGTACCAAATATTGAACTATATTGAAAATTGTTTGAAATTGCATGCATATACATATGTACAAATTGAAAAGGTCATTGCAATGAGGCTAGAGCAGAATAGGTACATGTTTACTAATTTCTTGGGTTTGGATGATTTTATGAGACGATTAGCTAGCCGCTTGGCTGTTTCTTTTTCTTTTTGGATTGGAAAGGCCTGTTTGGTGATTTCGGGATTTTCCCGGTCTCCCATACAGGGGAGGTTATGGCGAAATTTTTCGAAAATTTAGGGTGTTAGCCAAATTTTAGAAGAATTTGAAAACTTCTTAGAAACTGAAAAGTTGAAGAACTTAAGCCATAATGAGAATAATGAAAGTTGAGTTGGTTTGTAAAACAACTTTCAGCTCCATTCCTTTTCGTGGACGAAAAGATTTTAAGTGGGGGAGATTGTAACAACCTGAAAAATCCGAACCAAATTAATTTTTTTTATTTTGGCAATTTTGATGAATTTTGAATATTTAAAATGAATTATTTTAAATAATGACGACGAGAAATTTATTTTGAATAGAATTAGAACGTATATATTTATATAGATCATCGTTAGAATATAAATATTTATTTTTAATTATAAAAGGAATTGAAAATGGCGCGGTAGTTTGAAAATTCGATTTTCAAATTTCTAATGAATGTACAAGATTCAAAATAAACCGGATTTTAGCGAAACCAAAAAGATTAGAATCTATTTGAAAACATCTTTCCAACGAATCCGAAAAATTGAAATTTCATAGCGGGAATAAAAAGTTATGCCCAGTTGAAGATTCAGAATAGTCGCTATGGAATTTTGGGCCCTTAAAAATAGCTATTTTACATACGACCTCCGTTTTTCGACGAACCCACTTTTGTTGGAACCGGAATGTCAAGTTATTGCTAGATTCCAATTTTCATAATTTTTGAAATCAATATGTCAGCGTGGCGAAGGAAAACGTTTTTTAACAGTTTCAGTCAATTTGAATCAACCAGAAAATGGCCATATTTCAAACGGTCTCATAATTTGATGAAATTAGTTTTGTTAGGACCGTATCGTCAATACGAAGCTAGAAATAATTTTTCTGGAATTTTTAGAGTTCATATGTGACCCCAGTAAATTGAAATGTACGTTTAAAATTCGATATAATGATTTAAATGTTAATTTAAATGTAAATTGGTCGAAACAGCCGAATCAGCTTACGAGACATATCCCATTGTGTTTGAAACTGAGGTAATTAGCCGTTGGGTTTCGTTTGGGGTTCAAAAGAAAAGTCAACTTTTTATTGAAAATTAAATTAAATAAATAATTTATATAAAAACCCCCTTTTTTTGTCTTCTCTCTCCTCCTTTATCAGATCGATTTTGATCTAAAAGAAAGAAAAAAAACAAAAACGTGAGCTCCACCGCGCGATGGCCGCCGCCTCTACCGGCGTCGCCCCCATCAATGCGCAACACCGCTGATCCTCCATCCCCGCGTCGCTCTCCCTCTCCAAACCCTTAAAGTCACCACCACCCAAAACCCTTTGCCGTCATACCAGAGCAATGCCACCACCCCCGGCGCGAGCACAGCCCCTTACTCCGACCTTCGAGCAAAAAGAAATGGTGAGCTTTTATTTAATTTCTTTTCAGTAAATAATAGAAAAAAAAATCTGATTTTTAGTAATGTATAAAGTAGGATATTATAGAAATAAAAATTTGATCTTTTCACATAGGATTAGAAATAAAATTGTGATTTTTGTTTAGATGAATAGCAAGAAAAATATAGCCTTTGTTTAGATAAAAATATAGCCTTTTTTTAGATAATAATATAATCTTTTTATAGGAAGTAGTGATATAAAAATTTGATTTTTATATAGTAGCGATATAAAAATTTGATTTTTATATAGTAGAGATTATAAAAATATGATTTTATATAGTAGAGATTATAAAAATATGATTTTTATAAAGTAGAGATATAAAAATATAATTTTTATATAGAAAGAAGCGTTATAAGAATATATGATTTTTATCAACATGAAAGGTATGATTTTTATCAACAATTAAAGTTATGATTTTTATTTGTGTAGAGTAATAAAAATATAATTCTTATATATATAGTGAGGTAAAAATATATTTTTTATGTATGTAGAGAAGTAAAAATATAATTTTTATTATATTACCAGCAAGATAAAAATATAATTTTTATCATGGAAGTAGCGGTGTAAAGGAGTGATTTATACATATGTAGTAGAGATATAAAAATACGACCTTTAAAAATAAAAATGTGATTTTTATATAGAGAATGGCGAGAGAAAAAAATATGATTTTTGTTATATGAACATCAGTATAAAAATACGACTTTTATATATATGAAGTAGAGATAAAAATTCGATTTTTATATATATGAAGTAGAAATAAAAATATGACTTTTATGCATATGTAGTGATAATAAAATTGTGATTTTTACTATGAACAGCACGTAAAGGATTGCGTTGAATTTCAGGCAAATACAAGCCATTCAGAAATGAAATGGAGGAGTGGAAACCCAATGTGATAACTCCTCAATATAATTTTCTTATACAGTTATTTAATTTAAAACTGCATATATGAATTGTTCCCCGTCGTCCACAGACCATGGACGACTTGTTTGATTGTTTGGTTTGGCTGATTAGAATATTTGGTTGAATTTGGTTGTTTGGGTGAAATGAAATGATTAGAATTATTATGTGTGTATGGCGCGAGCCAATATCAGAAGAGGGGTAATGCTAGACATTGCCCGATTTCGATATCGCGTCGTTGTGCCGTCAAAATTTTCTAAAATATGTTAGAACAATAAAAATATCATTTTTATTGTATAAATGAACTGAATAAAATATTCATGTGTTGAAATAAATATTTTATAGTTAAAAATATAATTTTTAACGTGTATGTGAATAAAATAAATATTTATAAACAAATCGGACGATTTGTTAATGTACACACATTTGTCTGATATGGATTGGGACGATAAATTTTTCACATCGCCCAACTGCACAAATAATATTTAGTATTTGTTGATTGAAACCCCACACGGGTATTGGGATGATATTGGATATACACTAATCCTAATAGTTAGTTGTATGTCAATCGATTGGTTGACAGACTGCTATAAGCGTTAAATATTTATATTTAATGCTTATGCAGTGTAGAATGCACTCCAGATTATGGATGATTATTTATCACTATTGTTGTATACATGTATTATATGAAATCCATATAATCACGTTATATGGTAATAGACTGTGTCTGATTCCAGTTTAGAAAGAAAGAATATTTTAAAATAACTAATATTTTAAAATAATGAATATTTTAAAAACAATATTCAATAAAGGATCAAAATCTGATTTTGATGTCCGATTTGGGATGGACATGAAAATATTTTAATATATAAAACCATGTTGATTACATTAATGCCATTTTGACGTGAACGATATTTATATCAACTTTATTCATTTTTATAATGAATATCGAAAAGGAATGGATTTCAAAATCTAATGTTTTGAAAATACTATCATTTATATATCGATGATATGGAATATTCAATTTTGATTAGAAATTCAATATGAAGTTGAAATCATTTTGAAAATGAATTTAAAATGATTTATAAAATATGTTTTAAATGTAAATCGATGAAATATATATTATATATATCATATATATATAATATAATGGTCTGAATAGAACGCGTCGCGCTGCGGTAGTTCGCGAATTTTGACCATTGACTTCGAATGGACGTTACGGGAGATCCGACCGTCGGATTCCCCTAAAATCGATACCGTTGGGTTCGTATCAAAAAGAGCTTTCTAACGAATACAAGAAATTAGAAATTTAACAGTTGGATTTGGAATTATGTCTAAATCAAATTTGGAAAAGGTCGTTGTAAGTGCAGTTCGATGGCCGTTTATGGAAATCGACTGTACGGGCCTTTATAAAATTATTAAAAATATCAATAATTAGTGTAAAATCATAAGAAATGATTTGGAATGAATTGGGATGAAAAACTTCATATTTGAAAAGATAAAAATATATTTTTATCGTAATGAACTAGTTATGAACTAGAATTATAATCCAATATTTTTAAATAAATAAATTAGATTTGAAATGGTTTTAAAGATAACCGGAATTTCCAATATATGAATTGGAATAGATTTGAATCGAAATTATCTTCGGAATATTTCGATATTGGATTCTGTGACTATACGGATGTTGTGGAGGAATTTGGAAGATATATATATCGTTATTCCAATACGGTGTTTGTTGATTCCAGAATTTGATAATGAATATAAGCTGATATATTTTCTATTCAGAGCCTTGTATTTAATATTAAATGTGATCTTGGGTTGTCGTGAATGGTATCTTTAATAATATTGTTCTTAGACTCAATGGAGTTAAGAAAATCATAAACTAACTGGAGATTAGTTAAGTTGAATGGTTTCCTGGGTATTGATCTGATGTTGGTTTCGGCCTTCGGGGTTAATACTTAGGGAATTTTAACTTGCTAATTTACAGTTAAAGGCTGATGGATGGAATGTGATTTTCGGGTTTATCGTGAGCTGTGTTTTAAATGACATTGGTTCTTTAACCTAGTTAAAGACATGATATGATTTCCCAATTTAAATAATCGTTAATATTCATTTTTGGGAAGATTAAAACCAAGTGGAGTTTAATGAATCTTTAATTAGATTGAAATGATATCCAAAGGAAGATTAAAGAATAAATTTAAAGAATTTATCTTTGATAAAATTAATGGGAACCTTTCCCAAAGTTTATCAATATTTGGATAAAGAAATATTCTGGATTGGAATGAGGCGTATGTTGTGTTTTTATAGCACTTGTTTATTATATACGCGAGTTATTCAGAAAACCGGGTTTATCCCATTCTGAATAACTGATTCGACGATGTGTCGAGGATGAATACGGTTGTTGAAGACCGGAGGTTTTCACATCGTTTGGATGATTATTGATGTTTTAATTGGGCCGTACACCCAAGACAAGGTAATAAGTGGTGATCATCCAGACGTACTTGGAGATCGACCAGATATGCGAGGGCCTCTCCCCTGTATTGGACATATGGGAGAGGAATAAGGTGCCTCCGGTTCCGTTCAGACCCAAAACGAACTTGTAAATGGATGTGTGTCTGACATCGGATTTCATTCTGTGTGATTGATAGACATCGGTTGCACAGCGTGAATTGCCTGTGTGGCATGCTGAGATGCAAATGATCAAGGCTTCTCTTGGAAAGCGGAATCTTGTGGTGGATGATCAGAGCACGACTTTAATATAGCGTAGCTTTGTGTAGCATTAATTCGCGAGCCTCACACACCGGTGTGAACCAGAAACGGGAGAGGACATCAGGGAGGGCATGCGTTTCCTTCTAGCTAGGAGTGGAGTCAGCGTTTTGCATGCGCCCTGACATTTTACTTATGTGGATGATGAATAGCGAGGCGCCTCGATTATATCGGTTGATCCGGGACCGATGGAGTCATTTGGCTCATTGACGCCCCATAGGGCAGGGAAACGCAGTGTTCAGGCATTTTAATCCACATCGAGTGGACCGGCCCTGACGATCCAAAGGTCACTCGAGCTCTGACCTAAGACACAGACTAGAGCGTCTCGAAGCGATAAGGGCGATCCCTTGCCTTGGTTCGCAGATGGAAATTCAACTTCCAATACGTGACATTTGCGGTTTTGATTGTGGGCCCTAGTATTGGCGACATGGTATATGGTACCCCATGCCATCTAGGATTGGCACATTTATATTTGAAGTTGTTTTATACACTTTATACTATAATAGTATCCAAATGATTTGTTTTAACGTACCAAGCATGTTTGGCTATTATAAGGGAAAACCCTATCCTCCGGCTTGCGTTGCATTGTGTGATGGGACCTGGTTCTTATAATAGCTTCATTTTTCCAAAAAGCATTGCGCTGTTTTGTTATATGCACCGGTATTCTTGGGAGGAAACTCGTTCTGTGTTATATGGCGTGGTCCCTTGATTTACCGAACTTTGAAATAAAGATTAATAACTGTTTTAGTTCCCACACCAATCACATGACTGACCTGAAGTTTATTGTTTCAACCTAAACTCTAGGTGCCCCTATTTTCCACACAAACAGCTAGTAGTTTTGGTTTTGCAGATTTATATTCACAAGATCCTGGTTTATAGCTGAAGTGATATTCGGAAAGCTCTGTATCCGTGTATTTCTTTCAGTTATGTTTTGTATTATTTTTCCGTTGTCGTAATGTATTTAAATCTCTGATAATTATCAAATGCGTAATATTTATTTATACTCTGTATATTCTTGTATTCTAATGGAATTGTTGTAATAAACAATGAAATGTTCTTCTGTTTGTGTTCCGATGTGGCTTGTTCTTAACTCAATCCGGGCTTTCCTTCACGTGGAGGTTCGGTCGTCGCACATTTCCTCCTCTTGTGGCCATTTACCTGGGTGTGAGGCTTGCCGAGGTATACACAAAGCTGCACTTAAATAAGTCATGCTTTGATCATCCATAACTCATCACACAACTTAAATATGCTACATTGTCCATTCACAACGCATCACTGATTTCCATTAGTATACAACCTCTAAGCTCATACGTCTTAGAGAAGGGTGTTAAGCAAGAGAATAAATTCTCCGCCACCAAGCAGATATATATTTAACAGAGATCAGTGCTACGCAGTCACTTACAATGTCAGACACACTATCCATACAATTCCGTTCTGGGTCTGAACGAAACACCAATCTGAAAATCTTTAAATATATTTAAACCTGATGCCACTTATAACCTCGTATCAGGTGGCCTACCCAACCAAGACATCAGCAATCAATCCAAACAATTCAAAGAATCCCGACCTTCATTCGTCATTTTCCAAGTCTTGAATTGCACCATAAAGTCGTATTATTACTTGGAATGGTTTTTGGACATACATTCGATCCCGATCTTTCCAAATAATAAGCGCAATTTAAAAATACACAATTATAGAACACATAAGCTTTCAACCAATCTCCTTCCATCTTGGATTTTGTTAAATTAAATTTTAACCATTCTCAAATTATCTTTAACAAAATCCATATTTTAACCCTTCTTCTTTAAAACACGTCCCTTAAATCAAAGATAATTTAGCCTCACAGCCTTAATTAATTTTCCGTTGACAACTTGTTATCAAAATCCAGTTCCCTTGGAAAATCCTTAATCCATATTTCAACCATAGTTTCCAATTAAATCGATTTTCCAACATTCAATTATTTAATCTTAACTAAAAGATTATACTTGATTCCCAATTTCTTATTTTTAATTTTCTCAAATCAAAGATTTGATTAAATCCCAATTTACGATATGAATTTCCATAATTCAATCTCATTGGGTTTCAAGAATGATATTATTGAAGATACGATTCGCGACAAAATCCAAATCAATCGATATTGAACATAAGTTACATAGAAATTGTATCTACTTATATTCGATATCAATTCTCATAATCAACGAATACTATAAGTGGAATAACGATAATATAATAATATCTTCCAAATTCCTCAAATAGTATATGTTTACACCAAAGAATTTCATATCAAATATCTGAAGATTATTTCTATCCAACTTATCCCAATCAAATTGGAAACCCATATCTTAATTAAAAAATTTATCCAACTCTTTGACATTAGATCTGGATAGAAATATCATCCACTTATACTAAATATTAATCTCGATATCCAACTCACAGTATAAGCGGAATAATGGTGAACTACCTTTTAAATTCCTCAAAAAGTAAGAGTCGTCATATACCGGATTAATATCAAACATCCGAAGATTTATCTCCAACCATATCCAATTATTTAAAATTAAAACCCGGTATTAATATCAATTTAAATTTCATATAAAATATTTCTAGTACTTTTAAACCTTTGAAAACATTCCACAAATCATTACTTATAGTGCGGAAAATAGTTTACGGGTTAAAAGTTCAAAATAGATTGTTTTCGAAGAAAGCGTTACAATAGCGTTTCAAAAGTGTTACAAAAGCATTTCAATTGTAACAACCTACAATTTCCGAACCAATTTAAAATTTTTACTTTGGCAATTTTAACCAATTTTGAATATTTAAGATGATTTATTTTAAATAGTAACGACGAGAAATTTATTTTCGACGAAGTTAAAACGAATCAATTTATTTTAATTATAAAAGGAGTTTGAAATGGCGCGGCAGTTCGAAAATTCGATTTTAAATTTCAAATGAATATACAGAATTCAATATAAATCAGAATGGGATGAAAGTAGTCTTGTTAGGACCATATCGTCAAAACAAAGCCAGAAATAATTTTTTTGGAATTTTCAGAGTCAATATGTGGCCCCGGTAATTTAAAATGTACGTTTAAATTAAATATACATTGATTTATATTTTAATTTTAACAAAAAACTATCGAAACTGTCGAATTAGCTTACCAGACATATCCCATTATGTCCGGAATAGGGGTATTTAGTTAGGGGCGACACTTGTTGGGTTTGATTTGGAGTACGTGGCATTAAACCCTATTTTTTTTAATTAAATAAATTGAATAAAAATAAAATATGTATAAATACACTACAAATACACCATATTTTCTAAACCCTAGAACCCCAATATCAGCCACCGCCAGGTCTTCTTTCAATGGCTGATTCACTCCGGATTTCGATCCTTATTTGTTCACAATCCACTCAATACTATGTATTCAAGGTTTCTAAAGCAAACATGGTTGAGATTCGAAGGCTCTCCAAATTGATACGGTTCAGATCAATGACGAGGCACTGTAGCGGTCGGGATTTCATCAGAAACCCGCGTCGTTTGGGACCAATTTACAGTCAGGTGGGTCCCATGTGCTGGGCAGGGATGGAGGCGCGAGAAGAGGTTGGTTTTCCTGACACCGTGGTGGTTGGTGATTGAGGAACGGTGGCAAGTGCAGGCG
This sequence comes from Allium sativum, assembly GCA_030737875.1. NCBI lineage: Eukaryota > Viridiplantae > Streptophyta > Magnoliopsida > Asparagales > Amaryllidaceae > Allium > Allium sativum. The sequence continues at coordinate 398,280,452 of CM060910.1, forward strand.
GCGAAATGGAACCCTATTTTTCAACTTGGGGTTTGGTTTTGCGATGTAACCTAGAACGAAGTAAACAAAGGAGAAGATGACAGTAACGTTCTTCTAAACGTGTTTAAGGAAAGGTCTTGTTTTTACTTAAGCTAATGATTTTCTTTAATCAGTTTTATTATATAAATCAACAAATTGTTTTGTAAATCAAAATCAACAAATTGTTTTGTAAATCAAAATCAACAAATTGTTTTGTAATAAACATAGGATTGTTTTATAATAAACAACATGATTTGTTTTCCAAAAAAAAAAACATGATTTGTTTTCAAAATATAAATAACATGATTTGTTTTCAAAATAAAATTAATATTGCTTTTTAAATAAAGGTTGAAATGTTTTTGAAAATAAAACTTGCATTGTTTTGAAATAAAATAGCAGTGTTAAAAATGGGATTTTTAAATATGTGTTGTGTTATAAAAGAAAATGATTTTTTTTATGTATATACCCCGTGAAATAGACTACAATGGAACTGAATGGAAGAAGAACGGTATCAAAATCATCAGTAAAGACAGATGGAGTGGAGACGAAGGTGAGAACTCCTCACTAAAATTTTTGCATAGTTATTTATTTATTTTCATAACTGAAATATATATATACACAGGATTGCTAGTTTAGATTTTTATAAGTTAAATCATCATAAACTGTATACTGTGCCTACTAGATCACTTTCCTCGTCTACAAACCATGGACGATTTAAATTGATTGTATTGTGTGTCGTTTGTGTTGTTGAAATGTTTAACACAATAAAAATGTTAATGTGATAGTGAAATTAGATTATAAATATTCATTTATAATTTAAACAGTGAAAATTCGTTAAATTTCGTAACCAATAATTTATTTAAATAAACTGTTGTTTGAAAACCCCACACGGGTCTGGGGATGATAATTTATTCACAACTCCCCTGAATTTAATTATATGTCAATCGATGGATTGACTGCCTGTGATGAGCGTTATTTATTTATTTTAATGCTCACACAGTTATAAATTTCACTCTGGATGTGAATGGACTGTTTGTTGATTATTTAACATTATTGTTGAATACATGTTATATATGAAATCCATATACCTGAAGTTATATGGTAATTGATTAACTCGCATTCCGATTCTGAAATAAACAATATTTTTTATAAGCAATATTTTAGAATAAAATAACATTATAATGTAAAGGGACATTTTAGAATCAAATAAACTTTTAGAATGAAATAGTACATTTTAGAATAAAATAACATTTTAGAATTAGAAAGACACTTTAGAATTAAAATTGGAATCTTCGTTGAAATAGAATAATTGAAACCAAAATATCATTTTTTGTTGAAATGAAATAGCTAAAACAAAAATAGCATTTTTGTTAAATAGATTAGTGTTAAAACAAAATGTCAATTTTGTTGAGATAGATTATTGTAAATAAAGTGAATTATCACCTTAATTCATTTTGTTAAAATAGAATTGTTAACAAAATGAAGTTAATACTTTTATTCATTTTGTTGAAATAGAATTGTCAACAAAATAAAAGAATCATTTTTAATCATTTTGTTGAAATAGAATTGTCAACGAAATATAAGAATCATTTTAATGTAATTAAACATTTTTAATGTAAATAAGGTAAAGAATCATTCCTAGTGTAAAGAAACATTTTTATATAAAAGAATAATTTTTAATGTAAAGTACCATTTTAATGTAAAAGACCACTTTATATAAAGAATATTTTTAAATAAATAAAATTTTAAATAATGAATATATAAAAATAATATTCAGTGAAGAATAAAATCATGATTTCAATGTCCGATTTTGGATGGGCACAAGAATATTGAAATATGAAGCCGTGTTAAGTAGCAATTCCATTTAAACCCGAACGGGTTTGTCGATCGATTCTATTCATTTTATAATGAATATTGGAAAGAAATGATTTCAAAATATAATATTTTGAAAATATCATCATTTTATTGTTATAATGATATAGAATAGTCAATTTTGGTTTAAAATTGAAAATGAAGTTGGAATCGTTTTAAAACGAATTTACAAAATACTATTTAAATGGAAATCGATGAAATATATATAATATATATATTATATATATATTTAATGGCCTGAATAGAATGCACCATGCAGCGACCGTTCGCGAATTTCGACCATTAACTTCAAATTGATGTAACGTGAGATCCGACCGTCGGATTCTCCTAAAATCGGTACCATTGGATTCGTATCGAAAAGAACTTTATATAGAATATAAGAGATTTGAAATCTAACGGTTGGATTTGGAATTATGTCCAAATCAAATTTGAAAAAGGTCGCTATGAATGCAGTTCGGTGGCCGTTATTGGAAACCTACTGTACGGGCGATAATAAAATTATTAAAAATATGGAAAAAATATGTAAAATCATAATAAATGATTTGGAAATAATTTGGATGAAAATTCCAATTTTATAAAGATAAAAATATATTTTTATCAAAAATGAACTAGTTATTAACTAGAATAAAAATCCAATTAATTGATATTTAATTGGAATTAAATAAAATAATTTGATTTTTGGGTCGTCGTGAACGGTGTCTTTAATAACATTGTTCTTAAACGCCGATTAGAAAAGAATAAATCTTTTAAAAAAGATTTAATGAAGTTTTCTAGTTAATATTTAATTGGAATCAAATAGAATATAATTTTGGAATTTATAAATCTTTTAATTAAGATTATTGGAGTTTCCCATTATCTTTGGTAAATGGAATAAAATGTAATGTGAATTAGGTTTATCGTGAACTGAGTTTTTAACGATATTTGTTCTTTAACCCAATTGACAGTGAAAATTTAATTTGGAATTTATAAATCTTTTTATTAAGATTTAATGGAAATTTTCCAAAGTAAAGTTTTCCAATTTAATATATTAAATTGCAATTGAATGGAATTCGATTTAATAATAATCGAGATAAGCTTCTGTGAATGAAGAACTATATATGGAATTTAAAAGGCCTTGCCGTTATTCCATTTATATTATTAGTCTGATACGGAAATTTATATAGATTATATATTGATCTGATTTCTATGAAGATTCCATATTTAATGGAAGATGAATTTGGGTTTATCGTGAACTGTGTTTTAAAATGACATTTGTTCTTTAACCCAGTTAAAGAAAATATTAATTTCTTAAATGTGAATAATCATTAAGTAATGATTTTTGAGATTAAAACTGAATTAGAGTTTTAATAAATATTAAATTAGATTAATAATGTGAATATTTTGTTAAAAGAATATTCTGAATTGGAATGAGGCGTATGATGTGTCTTTATAGCACTTGATTATAAAATACGCGAATTATTGGAAAAGACTGGGTTTAATCCATTCTGAATAATTACTACGATGATCAAGAATCGAAGATGAAGACGGTGGTTGAAGACCGGAGATCTTCACATCGTTTGGGTGATTACTGATGTCTTGATTGGGTCGTACACCCAAGACAAGGTAATAAGTAGTGATCGTCCAAACATACTTGGAGATTGATGGATATGCAAGGTATAGGGTGCCTCCGGTTTCGTTCAGACCCAGAACGAACTTGTAAATAGATGGTATGTCTGACGTTGTATTCCTTTATGCTGTATTCGTTGATCTCTGCTAAATATGTATCTGTTTGGTGGCGGAGAATTTATTCTCTTGCTTAACACCCTTCTCTGAGACTAGAGGTTATATATTGGCAGAAATCAATGGTATGGTATGGATTGACAATGTGGCATGCAAAGATGCAAATGATCAAGGCTTTTGTTGAAAAGCAGAGCCTTGTGGTTGATGATCAAAGCATAGCTTATTTTGGCATAGCTTTGTGCATAGCGTTGCTTTGCGAGCTTCACACCCCGGTATGAACCAAAAACGAGATGAGGACTGCAAGGAAATGGACATATGTTAGTTTCTAGCTAGGAGGGATGTCAGCATTTACAAGCCCTGGCATTTTACTCATGTGGATGTTGCTTATTACTTGATGGACAGAGAGGTGCCTCATATATATATATATATATATATATATATATATATATATATATATATATATATATCAGTCACTACGGGACCGATGGTTGTTCTGGTCGACATTACTGACCGGATTTTTATCAGTTAAATCATCACAAACTGTATACTGTGCCTATTAAATCACTTTCCTCGACAACAAACCATGGACGATTTAAATTGGCTGTATTGTGTGTCGTTTATGTTGTTGAAATGTTTAACTCATTGAAAATGTTAATGAGATAGTGAAATTAGATTATGAATATTCATTTATAATTTGAACAGTGAAAATTGGTTAAATTTCTTAACCAATAATTTATTTAAATAAAATGTTGTTGTTTGAAAACCCCACACGGGTCTGGGGATGATAATTTATTCACATCTCCCCTGTATTTAATTATATGTCAATCGATGGATTGACAACCTGTGATGAGCGTTATTTATATATTTTAATGCTCACACAGTTATAAATTTCACTCTGGATGTGAATGGACTGTTTGTTGATTATTTAACATTATTGTTGAATACATGCTATGTATGAAATCTATATAACCGAAATTATATGGTAATTGATTGAATCGCATTCCGATTCAGAAATAAACAATGTTTTTTATAAACAATATTTTAGAATAAAATAACATTATAATGTAAAAGGGACATTTTAGAATCAAATAAAATTTTAGAATGAAATAGTAAATTTTAGAATAAAATAACATTTTAGAATTAAAAGACACTTTAGAATTAAAATTGACATTTTTGTCGAAATAGAATAATTGAAACCAAAATATCATTTTTTTGTTGAAATGAAATAATTAAAACAAAAATAACATTTTTGTTAAATAGATTTGTGTTAAAACAAAATGTCAATTTTGTTGAGATAGATTATTGTAAATAAAGTGAAGTATCACCTTAATTCATTTTGTTAAAATAGAATTGTTAACAAAGTGAAGTTAATACTTTTATTCATTTTGTTGAAATATAATTGTTAACAAAATAAAAAAATCATTTTAAATCATTTTGTTGAAACAAAATTGTCAACGAATTATAATAATCATTTTAATGTAATCAAACATTTTTAATGTAAATAATGTAAAGAATCATTCCTAATGTAAAGAAACATTTTTATATAAAAGAATCATTTTTAATGTAAAATATAATTTTAATGTAAAAGAACATTTTAATGTAAAAGGCCATTTTATATAAAGAATATTTTAAATAATGAATATATAAAAATAATATTCAGTGAAGAATAAAATCATGATTTCAATGTCCATTTTGGATGGGCACAAGAATATTGAAATATGAAGCCGTGTTAAGTAGCAACGCCATTTTAACCCGAACGGGTTTGACGATCGATTCTATTCATTTTATAATGAATATCGAAAAGAAATGATTTCAAAACATAATATTTTGAAAATATCATCATTTTATTGTTATAATGATATAGAATAGTCAATTTTGATTTAAAATTGAAAATGAAGTTAGAATCATTTAAAGCCAATTTACAAAATATGGTTTAAATGGAAATCGATGATATATATATAATATATATATTATATGTATTTAATGGCCTGAATAGAACACGCCACGCAGCGACCGTTCGCGAATTTCGACCATTAATTCAAATTGATGTAACGGGAGATCCGACCGTCGGATTCTCTTAAACCAGAACCGTTGGGTTCGTATCGAAAAGAGCATTATAATGAATATAAGAGATTTGAAATCCAACAGTTGGATTTGGAATTATGTCCAAATCAAATTTGAAAAAGGTCGCTATGGATGCAGTTCGGTGGTCGTTATGGCAAACCGACTGTACGGGCGATAAAAAAATTATTAAAAATATGGAAAAATTATGTAAAATCATAATAAATGATTTAGAAAGAATTTGGATGAAAATTCCAATTTTATAAAGATAAAAATATATTTTTTATCAAAAATGAACTAGTTATAAACTAGAATAAAAATCCAATTAATTGATATTTAATTGGAATTAAATAAAATAATTTGATTTTTAGGTTGTCGTGAACGGTGTCTTTAATAACATTGTTCTTAAACCCCGACTAGAAAAGAATAAATCTTTTAAATAAGATTTAATGAAGTTTTCCAACTAATATTTAATTGGAATCAAATAGAATATAATTTTGGAATTTATAAATATTTTAATTAAGATTATTGGAGTTTCTAATTATCTTTGGTAATTGGAATAAAATGTAATGTGAATTGGGTAAATCGTGAACTGTGTTTTTAAAGACATTTGTTCTTTAACCCAAGTGACAGTGAAAATATAATTTGGAATTTATAAATCTTTTTATTAAGATTTAATGGAAATTTTCCAAAGCAAAGTTTTCCAATTTAATATATTAAATTGCAATTGAATGGAATTCGTTTTGATAATAATCGAGATAAGCTTCTGTGAATAAAGACCGTTACTATATATGGAATTTAAAAGGCCTCGCCGTTATTCTATTTATATTATTAGTCTGATACGGAAATTTATATCGATTATATATTGATCTTATTTCTGTAAAGATTCCATATTTAATGTAAGATGAATTTGGGTTTATCGTGAACAGTGTTTTGAACTGACATTTGTTCTTTAACCCAGTTAAAGATAATATTAATTTCTTAAACATGAATAATCATTAAGTAACGATTTTTGAGATTAAAAATAAATTAGAGTTTAAATAAATCTTAAATTAGTTTAATAATGTGAATATTTTATTAAAAGAATATTCTGAATTGGAATGAGGCTTATGATGTGTCTTTATAGCCCTTGATTATAAAATACGAGAATTATTCGGAAAGACTGGGTTTAATCCATTCTGAATAATTACTATGATGATCAAGAGTTGAAGATGAAGATGGTGGTTGAAGACCGGAGATCTTCTCATCGTTTGGGTGATTACTGATGTCTTCACTGGGCCGTACACCCAAGACAAGGTAATAAGTGGTGATCGTCCAAACATACTTGGAGATCGATGGATATGCGAGGAATAGGGTGCCTTCGGTTTCGTTCGTACCCAGAACGGACTTGTAAATGGATGGTGTGTCTGACGTTGTATTCATTTATGCTGTATTCTTTGATCTCTGCTAAATATGTATCTGTTTGGTGGCGGAGAATTTATTCTCTTGCTTAACACCCTTCTCTGAGACTAGAGGTTATATATTGGCAGAAATCAATGGTATGGTATGGATTGACAATGTGGCATGCAAAGATGCAAATGATCAAGGCTTTAGCTGAAAAGCAGAGCCTTGTGGTTGATGATCAAAGCACAGCTTATTTTGGCATAGCTTTGTGCATAGCGTTGCTTTGCGAGCTTCACACCCCGGTATGAACCAAAAACGAGATGAGGACTGCAGGGAAATGGACATATGTTAGTTTCTAGCTAGGAGGGATGTCAGCGTTTACAAGCCATGTCATTTTACTCATGTGGATGTTGCTTATTACTTGATGGATAGAGAGGTGCCTCGGATATATATATATATATATATATATATATATATATATATATATATATATATATATATATATATATATATATATATATCGGTCACTACGGGACCGATGGATGTTCTGGTTGATATTACTGACCAGATTATTTTATGCCCCATAGGGCAGGTTAACATATAGTTTATGGTATTGCCAATCATCGATGGATGACCAGCCGTGTTGATAACCGCAGGTGCAGTCTCGGCTGTATCCTGGGACTCGGGCTAGAGAGTCTCGAATCGGTGGGGATAATCCCTTGCCTTGGTTCATAGATGGAAACCCAATCTCCAATACGTGATATTCGGTTTTAGTTGTAAATATATATTACAGCGACGTAATATATGGTACCTACGCCGCCTATGATTGATACATTTATATTCGAAGTTGATTTCTTCACTTATAGTAATAAAAAAAGATGAAATTTCGCGTATCAAGCATTTTTGGCTATTATAAGTGAAAACTTTATCCTCCGACTGCGTTCATTGCGTGATGGGACCTGAGTCTTATAGTAGCTTCATTTTTTCAAAAAACATTGCGTTGTTTTGTTTTAAACTAAGATCATGTGGAGTAAACCCATTCCGTGATATGCGGCGTGGTCCCGTGATTCACTTAACTTTAAAATCAAGTTAATAACTGTTTTGAGTTCTCATACCAGTCCCATGACAGACCTGGAGTTTATTGTTTTAACCTAAACTCTGGGTGCCCATATGTTCCACACGGGCAGCTAGTAGTTTTTGTTTTGCAGATATTATATTCAAAGGATCGTGGATTAACAGCTGAAGCTATATTCGGAAAGCTCTGTGTCCGTGTATTTCTTTCAGTTGTATTTTGTATTATTTTTCCGCTGCTATTTAAATGTAATTTAAATCTCTGATATTATTGTATTTCAAATGTAGATTATTTATTCATACTCTAGAATATTCTTGTACTCTGATGTAATTGTTGTAATTGCAATGAAAATGTTCCTCCGTTTGTGTTCTGATGAGTATTGTTCTCAAAACAATCCGGGCTTTCCTTGATGGGGAAGTTTGGGTCGTCACAACAAAACAGTTATCTTAACTATTCTGATCAAAATATCGTTTATCTTCACCAAACCTTAAACTTTACAATTCAAAACATTTTTAGATAATTTATAATGATTTTACCATTTTTTCATATTTTTAGAAACATTAAAAATGGCTATTTATGGTTATGGTCGATAACTTCTCTTACAGTGATCTTCTCTAAAATGGTTTTAAACATAACTTGAAAATTATAACCCAAAAATTAAAATCCGCTTTCATTCATTTAAAAGCTCTTGTTAATATAAATCAATTGTTTTTCATTTCTTGGAAATCCGGTTTAGATTACAAAAGTTATAAGCATTTACAGTTTGTAACTAAAATACGCAAATTGCCATTGTGCGACAAGCTCTATTTTGACCAAAATAAAAATTATTCTTCAGTACTACAAAATACCTTTGAAAACCATTATATACTCATGTAATTCATTTAAAACCATTTAAAGTAATTTACATTGACTTTCCAAATTATTTTAGGTTCAAAATTAACTTTTATTTTTTTACTAAATAAATCAAATTCCAATTCATTTCTACATTCAAATAATTTCAAATTAACCATTCCATTCACCGGATCAGTTAGGGATAGCCAGGGAGAGTAGAAAACTATACTTTCCAAACCCAAGCCTAGACACTATCCTCTTTGTCATCCTAGAATGTTCCGGTTTTCCTTTATTCATTCATTATCCACATATATGAATTCATACATATGGTCTTTCCCAATTATTAACCTTCAATTTCAATAATAATATTGTTTCTAATTATGAAGGAGATTTGTCGATCACCAGTGTGATACCATAATTGTTGTGTCATAGTGTGTGCAAAACAACATCAACAACCATTATTAACATCTACATCAACCATCACTAATATGATTAAATAAATCATAATTGTGCACAAGCGTTATAATACTAACGCTTAATAGAGTGTGTTCCAAACTACGCATCCATCATAACAAACATAAATAATCATTAACCACTAATAATCCATCACTATATTTAAATTAATATAACTAATAATTAAGTATATAAACTGGGGTTAAAGAGTTCTCACCGAACAGCTTTCCAAATTTCCTGGTAGGTGATCCTAGCTGAGCGAACCGTCGGATAGTATTTCAGCGCAACGTCTTCTTCACCAAAATATATATACTAATCTCTCTCTCTCTCTATCATAAAAGGAGGAGGATGACGATGAACTTTGGCACGGTGGTGGTGGAAAAGAGGAAGACTTATTCCATGGAAACCATGGCCATAAGCTTTAAGAAGATGATGAAAAGGAGAAAATGGAGTGGAATGGTAAAAAAAAAGTGGAGAAAAGGCCTCCGAATATAGGAATGGAGGGTTAAGGAGATAATGACACGTAAGGGGGAAAGTGTAAGGCATGCATGAAAGTAGGCATGCAAAAATACAAGTGTCCTTACACTTGTCTTAAGGAGGGATAGTGAACTTTTGGTAGCGTTTCCTTTAAAATGTTATGAAAACTGAGGGCAAAACTTAATTCTAATGCTACTAATTCATGTTATAGTTTGACAAATCCGATCGAATGACAAATAGTATCAATAAATCAAAACTTACTAATAATCATTCTCATTCATACTTCAAATAAAATATATCATTTAACTTATCAAAATTATTAAATATTCTTAACCATATATAATTATGTCAAACTCAAATTTAAATTCAAATTGAGTAATAAAAATTCAAATTTGAAATTGGTTAAAAATTCTGGATCGTTACATTCACCCCCCATTAAAACTTTTCGTGCTCGAAAAGGAAAGGGAATCACAACTACTCATTCAACATCTGTAGATTTTCAGACTCAGGATTAAAATTATTTATACCAAAGCTCCTTGTTCTCATAATGAATATACCGAATAGAATATTCTTACATACATATTTATGGACAACCATATCTACCATGTCCTCCAATCATAACTTCCTATTACCCTTATATTAGATTCACCATTTAATGGACCAATTACTATACTTAACTATTTACTTATTTCAGTAAAATTCTGGGTTATAAATTTATTGTCTTAGATCTTATCTTCCAAATTAAATGGTTATGAAACCTACTCCCTTTCGGTTCCATAAAATTACTATTATTCGAGACACTTGATCATCTCAGAACTCAGCTTGTCTAAATGTTCCAGTTTAGGTAATTTCTTTATTCCTGCTTGCCAAGTTTTTTGAAACTTAATTCACAAGGTATCCATTATTACATAAACAGTTCCTTTTTTGACCGCAATTTACTTTAGAATTTATCGACTGTCCAAATCACTGATAATTCCAGATTTTAGTTCCTCATATTGGTTAATTTTGGCTATCCTCATTAATTATTCCAATATCAAGGTTACAAAACATATTTCCTTCAAACTTTAGAGAAACCCTTTAGATATATTTTTTATTAACATCTTTAACCACCATAGTCCTTAACCAAAATATGGTCAAATATCTTATAGTTATATTATGAAACTGAATTCTCAAGATGTTTGCATTTTTAAATTTAATCAGTTGGGGAGGACTAGTTATCAAATATCCTGATTGATTAATTCCAACTTAGCCTTTAAATCATGCCCAAACTACCTTTTATATCTGGATTGCTTAAGTAAATCACAACTTTACATATACGTCTTTCAATCAACCAAGAAATTACAATCACAAGATGTCCATGCTCAAATTTTGAATTCCCAAATATTTTCAAAGACCCTATTTCCTTTATATTGAAATAATATTCTTTCAAAATCAATTCCAAAAATTAATTTCAAAGTAATTTCCAATTCTTACTAAAAAATTTGATTTGAGTTTTCAAACTATATATCTTTTCAAAACCATTTTTTGTATCACAAATACACTTTTTCATATACTCTCTACTTAATTTACTAGCTTATCCTTATTACGGTTTTACCTAGTATAATTCTTACAACTCTATCAAATTTTCAAGATCTCGCTTACTTATTCAAATTTCACATCAATTTACGCAACATTTTCAAACACTTACCTAAATGGGTTTAAGTATATATTGATGTTTTAATTGGAATTATACAGTCATCCCACTTTTGAAACTATATACTGATGATGATGCAGTCATCAACAGAATTATCTTCAAGCGATTAAAGTGTGATTCTTCATCTGTCTAGGATACTTAAGACTTCGTATATATGTTAGCTAGGCATATATTCAAAACCTTCTTTTACTCGATAATCTAACTTCAACATCGAATATAATACTCAAACTCTAATTCTAATTTCTAACCATATTGATTAGTTACCTTAGGGAAGAATTACCTTAACAAATTCGACCCAAGTTTATCAATATTTCAAAATGTTATCCAATAGTGAAATTAAACCCAAAAGGCATCCATTTTCTAGATCAGTGGAAGGGCCTTAATTATCATGCCATAAGAAGTATTTTATTTGTGTTTATAATCACAAAATGTAAACTTAACCTTAATCGTTTGATTAGGTATCGATGTTATAATTAACCATAATTTTCAAAATATGTTTCTTTCTTAAAATATAACTTTTCAAAACTCACTTCATATTTCAAATACGCTCTCTCAAATATAATACTCCAAAATTTCATTCTAGAGTATTGCTAACCCTATCTCTAATGAGATATTATAACTTTGATGAGTCTTTCTTTTTGTTCAAACGTGTCGTACCCCATAGCTTTGTATAAACCAGAGCTCTGATACCATGTTGTAACGACCCGGCTTTTTATTCGGTTTTCACTGGTAATTAAACCAACTAAAACCGTTCACAAAGACGGATGGTTAGGGGTACTTACACATTTGCAAAAAATAAAAAGAACTTTTCCATTATTATTACAATAATATTACATTAGAGTTACGGAAGAAACATCAGAGTACATCGATTACACAACGGAAAAGATAACAAACTCAGCGGAAGAATATGCATGCTCTAATATATAATAGCTCCAGCCAAACCAGCATCCTGATCCAACCACTCCAAGTCTAAACTGCAAACCAAACTACTAGGCGGCCAGTGCAAAAATTATGGGCACCCAGAGTTTAAGTGTGGGAACAATAAACTCTAGGTCTGTAACAACCCGTAATTTAAAACATGGCATAAGGGATAATTAAATAATACTTAAGAATTAAGTAAAACGAGTTGCGTCGTTGCGTTCTTCTCGAAATTCTTCTTGGAATAGAATCCGAGTTTGCGTAAATCGGATATAGTACGAAGAAGTTATGAAGCTTAGAAGATTTCAGTTTAAACAGAATTTAAATTAAATAATAATTAAAAAATCCAAAACCAATTCAAAAATCAAAAATCGGCCAAAGCTGGGGAGCGGGAAATCTCCTGCTCTAGGGTGTCGACCCCCTAGGGGGGTCGATATAGGTGTCGACCCCCTATAGGGGTGTCGATCCCCCTATAGGTGTGTCGACCCCATCGGCCCAGATCTGGGCGTGACGTGTTTTGGTTGATTAGGGCTGATGTGGCCTTCTGGGATTGGCTGAATGACGTGTCTTTTTGGTCTGGATGGCTTAGATGGGTTCCAGCCTAATCTAAAGGTCCTAATTCACCTAAAGCATCTATAAAATACTCCTAAGCCTAACCCTAATCTCATTGTTATTCATCCATGGCGCCTCCATGCTGCTCTAATCTGAATTAAACTAGCCTCCCTTCTCTTCTCCAAAGCAAATCAAAATGGGAGCATTCAAATTTGAAGATAAGAATCAAATTCAGCTAATCAAATTCACAAATCAGATTCAGATCTATTCTCTCTTCTTAATCATGTCGCTATGAGTCTGAGTTACTTTCACATATAATTAAAAAGTGATTGTGATAGGATTGTAAATTGGATTTTATGAACATGCCTGTAAGATGAATCATATCAAGTTTGTATCTTTCAGATTCATACCCAAAGTACTGTTATCATATGCCTAATTGGATCTATTTTATTGTTCTATGCAGTTCATATTTCATATGCCTATGTTTATGCCAGTCTTGATGCTTTGATTCTCTTCCTCACCTCTCTTCCTTTTTATTTTATGAGATTAGGCTAACTTCGAGCCTAACATATTACGTTGAATTATACGTACGAATGACGTGGGAACGTTTTGGAAAAAGTTAGGGAAAATATTGAATAATATGTAATTGGGCATAAATTGATTTGTAATCACATAGTTGATTTGGGGCATAATTATGTATAACTTGTATACATGAGATTTGGCATAGTTGGATGTGGGCATAATTGGATATAATTTGTATACATGAGGTTTGGCATAAATTGTTAATAACAATGAAATCAAATTGATTTGGGCGTAATTTGGCATAACATGTATACATAAGATTATAGGCCTAATTTGGATTAAAATTATGAACATAATTTAGATTGGAAATTATGGGTAATTGGGATATAATTTAATCCAAGATTTAAAGTTGGGACTTGAATCAAGAAAGTGATAATGAACGCCTAAGACACGAGGTTAGATTCGAATTGTGGTATAAGACTGCCCGGAACCGCCCGACACATCCAGGAACCGCAATTTTGTAATCTAATGTGAGAGGTAAAAGGCAGAAATTAGATACGTAATAATGCAAAGACACGAGGTTAGATTCGGATTGCGGTATAAGACTGCCTGGGACCGCCCAACATATCCAGCAACCGCAAAATGGCAATCTAATGTAGGAGGTCTTGCAAGATTACGGTTATAATGAATTAATGAACACTTAACCAAGATAAGACATGTAGTAAGACATGGGGGTTAAGTGGGTGACATGTGAAATTTAACTAGAAGCACTTAACCAAGGTGAAACATGTGATTAGACATGGGAATAAAGAGGGGCTAAGTGGGAATTCCTAGTGGGGACCATGCTTAGGAGGGGAGCTTGTGTCAAGTGGTTGGACCCTTTTCAACCAGTAACCCATTTTAGTATCTTTGTGAGCTCGAACTAGGTCGAGGATGGGACACGCTTACTGGTTTGATTGTAAGATGTCAATAAAGAGTTAGCGGTGGCAATGCAAGTCCAACGGAGTCATGTGCGTGTGTGGGTCCGGGATGTTAGGTAAGACATTGTTGCATCGTGTAGGTATAAGCCGTGCATTTTTAGTAGTATTGGGTTGCCACTTTAGCGAGTGATACACCCTACTATGCGACCAGCACGGGTATCTACGAGTTAGGGAGCCGATTGAATGGGGAGGGTAGTGGGTACAACTAGTGGAGATAGGAGCAGGCGGCACCTATGACAGCAGCTAGGAGTACACGAAACTACCATCATTATTATTATTACTATGTTTAGTAAGAGGGGTCAACTTTCAGTATGGAACTAGCATTGGTGTGGTGTAGGAATTATCTTATAGTGATTAGAAGTGCAATCAACGTTATATCTTGTTCATCTTGTTCACCTTGTCACATCTGCTTATGTTACAGTTATCTCTTATATCTAGTTTATGTTCTTATCCTATTACTTTACTGATTATATTGTTAAATCCACTAGACCCGCCAGATGTATGTCTGACCCCTTTTTGTTTCCCCTCTTTTCTTTCTTTCCCCCCAGGTCCTCAGAGTGGGAATAGTGAAGCTTGACTTGGATCCCTTTCTTCTTGAAGCGCTTGGAAGTGTTGAAAGTAATGCTCAGCTTTATCTCTTTTTCCTTATGGCTATTTGGAGTGGGATTATGGTTTTACTTTTATGTACCGTGATAATAATTTTGTATAAGATGGATATTTGTGTGCTTGAATCTAGTATGTGGTTTTGATGTTGTAACCAAACATGTTTTACTTTTCCGCTGCAATGAATAAATTTTGAATTTTCTTAAGTACCATTTTATATATATGTCTTGTAATATTATGTTCTATGCTCTTATAATACTCCATGAAAATTAATGCATTCCCTTAGTGAGTGACATTAATGGACGTGGGGTGTTACAAGGTCAGTCATGGGACTGGTGTGAGAACTCAAAACAATTGTTTTTAGGGTTTATTATAAAGTTAGGTAATTCACCGGACCACACCGCTAATGTGGAACGGGTTTACTCCATGTGAGTACCCATGCATAGAAACTCGCAATAACTTTTTGAAAAATGAAACTAACATAAGGTATCGTGGCATATACACAACGCAAACGCACACATGGGCGAGGTTTCTCCTTATGATAGTCAAAAATGCTTGATACATGAAGATTCTCTTTCAATACTATAATATAGTTGAAAACAATTTCGAAAGTAAATGTATCAATCTTAGCCAGCATACGTATCATATACTATACTGACATATAGTATACAATCAAAATCGTACGGGCTTGTAGCGGAGATTGGGTTTCCAACAACGACCAGGCAAAGGAACTTCCTTCCGAACCGAATTTTGAACACCTCTAGATGGATGTCCAAGGATCAACAGTGATGCTCCTCATGCCAACACAAGGCCGGGTTACCCCTTAACTGGGTAACTTAGAGTACGCCTGAGTATGTCATCTCCCGGTCGTTACCGACCTTTCTGAGCGTATGCTAACAACAACCACAAAAGTAGATGCTTTTACCACATAGGTTAATACCTGGGCTCCATACCATAGTATACCTTTTATATGGAAGGAGATGACACCCCATAACCCTGCTACATTTCTTCCTGTTTTGGCCATTTACCAGGGTGTGAGGCTTGCTGAGGTATACACAAAACTACGCTTAAATAAGTCATGCTTTGATCATCCATAACTCATCACATAACTTAAGTATGCCACGTTGTCCATTCACAGCGCATCACTGATTTCCATCAATATATAACCTCTAAGCTCATACGTCTTAGAGAAAGGTGTTAAGCAAGAGAATAAATTCTCCGCGACCAAGCAGATATATATTTAACAGAGATCAGTGCTACGCAGTCAATTACAACGTCAGAC
The DNA here is from genome assembly GCA_030737875.1 of Allium sativum. Classification (NCBI taxonomy): domain Eukaryota; kingdom Viridiplantae; phylum Streptophyta; class Magnoliopsida; order Asparagales; family Amaryllidaceae; genus Allium; species Allium sativum. The sequence continues at coordinate 398,296,888 of CM060910.1, forward strand.
ACACTATCCATACAATTCCGTTCTGGGTCTGAATGAAACACCAATCCGAAAATCTCTAAATATATTCAGACCACATGCCACTTATAACCTCGTATCGGGTGGCCTACCCAACCGAGACATCAGCAATCAATCCAAACAATTCAAAGAATCTCAGCCTTCATCCGTCGTTTTCCAAGTCTTGAATTGCACCATAACGTCGTATTATTACTTGGAATGGTTTTCGGGCATACATCTGATCTAGGTCTTTCCAAATAATAAGCGCAATTTAAAAAACACAATTATAGAACACACATCTTTGTTAAATTGGGAAACCCATATCTTAATTTATAAAAACACAATTATAGAACACATATCTTTGTTAACTTATTCCAATCAAATTGGGAAGCCCATATCTTAACTAAAAGATTTATCCAACTCTTTGACATTAGATCTGGATAGAAATATCATCCACTTATACTTAATATTAATCTCGATATCCAACTCACACTATAAGCAGAATAATGGTGAACTACCTTTTAAATTCCTCAAAAGTAAGAGTCGTCATCTACCAAATTAATATCAAACATCCGCAGATTTATCTCCAAGCATATCCAATCATTTAAAATTAAAACCCGTATTAATATCAATTTAAATTTCATATAAAATATTTCTAATACTTTTAAACCTTTGAAAACATTCCACAAATCATTACTTATAGTTCAGAAAATAGTTTACGGGTTAAAAGTTCAAAATAGAATGTTTTCGAAGAAAGCGTTACAACAGCATTTCAAAAGTGTTAGAAAAGCATTACAAAACAGTTATCTTAACTATTTTGATCAAAATACCGTTTATCTTAGCCAAAGCTTAAACTTTAAAATTCAAAACATTTTTACATAATGTATAATGATTTTACCATTTTTTCCATATTTTTAGAAACATTAAAAATGGTTGTTTATGGTTATGGTTGATAACTTCTCTTACAGCGATCTTTTCCAAAATAGTTTTAAGCATAACTTGAAAGTCATAACTCGAAATTAAAATCCGCTTTCACATTTAAAAGTTCTTGTTAATATAAATCAATTGTTTTTCGTTTCTTGGAAATCCGATTTAAATTGCAAAAGTTATAAGCATATACAATTCATAACTAAAATACGCAAATTGCCATTATGTGACAAGCTTTATTTTGATCGAAATAAAAATTATTCTTCAGTACTTTAAAATACCTTAGAAAACCATTATATACTCACGTAATTCATTTAAAACCATTTAAAGTAATTTACGTTGACTTTCCAAATTATTTTAGGTTCAAAATTCAACTTTTATTTTTTACTTAATAAATCAAATTCCAATTCATTTCTAAATTCAAATAATTTCAAATTAACCATTCCATTCGTCGGATCAGTTAGGGATAGCTAGGGAGAGCCGGAAACTATATTTTCCAAACCCAAGCCTGGACACTATCCTCTCTGTCATCCTAGAGTGTTCCGGTTTTTCTTTATTCATTTACAAAACTTTATCCATATATATGAATTCATACATATGGTCTTTCCCAATTATTAACGTTCAATTTCAGTAATAATTTTGTTTCTAATTACGAAGGAGATTCGTCGATCACCAATGTGATACCATAAGTGTGTGCAAAATAGCATCAACAACCATTATTAACATCTACAACAATAATCATTAACATGATTAAATAAATCATAATTGTGCACAATCATTGTAACACTAATGCTTAATAGTGTATGTTCCAAACTACGCATCCATCATCCATCATAACAAACATCAACCATCATTAACCACTAATAATCCATCACTATATTTAAATTAGTCTAACTACTAAACCGTGGTTAAAGAGTTCTCAACAAACAACTTTCCAAATTTCCTGGTAGGTGATCCTAGCTGAGCGAACTGTCGGACAGTATTTCGGCGCAACGTCTTCTTCACCAAAATATATATACTAATCTCTCTCTCTATAATAAAAGGAGGAGGATGACGACGAACTTTGGCAAGGTGGTGCTGGAAAAGAGGAAGACTTATGCCATGGAAACCATGGCCATAAACTTAAAGAAGATAAAAGGAGAAAATGGAGTGGAACGGTAAAAAAAATGGAGAAAAGGCCTCCTTATATAGGAATAGAGGGTTAAGGAGATAATGACACATAAGGGGGGCAAGTGTAAGGCATTCATGAAAGTAGGCATGCAAAAATACAAGTGCCCTTACACTTGTCTTAAGGAGGGATAGTGAACTTTTGGTAGCATTTCCATTAAAATGTTATGAAAACTAAGGGCAACACTTAATTCTAATGCTACTAATTCATGTTATTGTTTGACAAATCCGATCAAACGACAAATAGTATCAATGAATCAAAACTTATAATAATCATTCTCATTTATACTTCAAATAAAATCTATCATTTAACTTATCAAAATTAATAAATTTTCTAAACCATATATATTTATGTCAAACTCAAATTTAAATTCAAATTAAGTAATAAAAATTCAAATTTTAAATTGGTTAAAAATTCCGGATCATTACATAGCCCAAACGTCTAACATAGATTACCAAAAGATCTAGTCCTTGCAGTATCACAGATTATGTCACAAACTCACTAATAATAATTCAAACAATAATGATAATGTGTCCCATATCTCACTTCTCACTTAGTGGTGTACTACTAATCAGCTAATTCCACATTAGTGTAGCTGTAATAGCCCGGATTTCGAGTAACCGGGTTTTGAAGTACAGATTTATTATGTTTTGCGATTCTTAAAACAATATGTTGGTGGTAATTTATGGAACTAACTCGTATAATATTTTAGTAAGAAAATATGGATTTGATTATTTCTAAATTTGAGTGTTTGGAATAAATTATATGACTTGGTTGTAGTAGAATTCCAATTTGTAATCATAAAATTATAATCAAATGATTTTAAGGATATTGAAAACATATATAATATTGATTGGGAATCAATATTTAAGGGAAAAATATATTTTCAATATTTGAGGCAATTGTTGGCTGAAATTGTAAAATTACCAATTTGGGGATTTAAATCAAGATATATTCTTGACAATAATATTAATGGAGGAATTGTGCTTAATTACATTGGTAAATCTGAAGTAAGTTTATTGGTTTTAAGTGATAATCAATGAATAAAGTGGCTTGTTGATTGTATGAAAATACAAATAGTGATGTGAATCAATATTTATTGGATTGGTGTGTTTTATTACCATTGATAATGAAATTTAAATTGTTGAGTCAACGAAGTATACAACAACATTGTTGTATAAATTATTTTAAATTTCCAATTAATTACATTAATGAATGTATTGTAGTATTGGAATGAAAAGTGTAAAAGTGTTTTATGTGTCAATTATTGAGTTAAAATCATTTTATTGTGGATTGATAACAATGATTGTAAATATTTGATTATCTAAGCAATCATTGTAATTTTCGGATAGGATATATATATATATACACACACACATACATACACACACACACACACACACACACACACACACACACATATATATATATATATATATATATATATATATATATATATATATATATTGCTGTATAAATCTTAAGTGTTCAAAACCATTATATTTATTAATAAAGATAAAGATATGTGTTTGACATGTTGGTGATTTATTGAGTCATATCAGAGGCATTTGTAAAAATTATGTTGGTTGTATTATGAAGATTCCACAAACTTAGGTAAAGCGATTATTTTTGTTAAGCATAATTAATTTAGCGCATTGTGTTGAAAGTAACATTTAAAATAGTGTAAATATGTTTGTGTGTTAAGTTGTTAAAATTAACACAACTTAATGAGTTTTTTGTGTGTTGGGGTACGTTAGTGTTTGAGAATGTGATATAATTTTTAGCTAACTTGTTAATGTTTGGTTAAGCTATAAATAGTGTAATTTGGGTTTAATTAAACTATTTTTGTGCTTTAATTGGGTATGTGGCCCATTATCTCCTTTTGTTTGAGTTTCTGGAGATTTCTTAAGAAAGGTACGTTCTTTTTCCCTTTCCTCTCTTCTTCTTTTTGGGGAATACAGCAAAATTAAAAAAAAGGGTCTGCTCCTCTTTCTCCATCTACAAGCTATGCATGCTTCAATCCAAACTTCTAATTGAAATTAGCTTTCTCTTTCTCTTCATTTCTTAGCCAATATCAAGCTCAAATTCATCTCCTGTTTTTTTGGAAATTAGAGAATAAGAAGTTAACATTTAATCAAGTTTGTTACACGTTGTTATTTCTTCCTCAAGTGCGGCTGCATGTCTCAAATCAGCTTTTTTTGGTACTAAATTGAAGGGAATTCGTCCTATAAACCAATCAAGATGAGTTTTGACTCACACACTCTAGTTTACTATTATTTTAGAGTAATTGGTATAAGTTGTGCTTGGTTGAATGCAAAGTACGTTGTTTCTACTGAGAAATATTAATCTTTTGTTGTTGTGCTGAAAACATAGCCAAACCCCAAATTTTAGCCTTCATAACTTCTTGATCCTTGACTATTTTCGGTTGAATCCTTTTGCCTGTTGTTGGCATCTTGTGTGTAAAGCTGCAAGTTTCATTCAATTCCGATCAGCAAAATTTTGTGAAGTCATCAAAGTTAGAGTTTCATCGTGAAATCAGTCTGGAGAAAATCCCATGAAGTGAGTCAGCCCACTTTTCACCTAGGTCGGCCCAAGATTGACCCACTTTGATTTTGGGTCGACCACCTTCAGAAATTTGTGAAGTAAGCCTTTTTTGGCTCCTGTATGCCTGTAGTTTGCTCCTAAGTAAAAACAGTGCCTAGGTCCAACTTCTGGTTGCTGTATCTCCGTTAATATTGATCCATTTTGGACGATTCTTTTTGCGTTTTAAAGTTTGGAACTTTATATCCATTCCTACAAATTTTTAGGCCAATATCGGGTTGTTTGCCCATTCAAACCAGGCCTCAAAGTAGGACCTGGAAGTGGTTTCAGACCGGATCAAAATTCAGGCTTGAGTCCAAGTTTGAGGTTTCGTATCGTTTTCATGTAATGTCGGAATTTAAGTTGTTGATTTTAGACCAATCGAAGTTCATTTGGTTATTCAAAACTTGTCTGAAAGTTGCAACAAGAATTGATTTCTGGGTGTATTTTCATTCCTTGATACTTGATTTCCAAGTGAATTTTTTGTAGTTTTGTGACTTAGTTTACTGTCTTGTTAACTTAGGGAACCAAGTTTATATCGTAAACAATGCAATCGCCGGATGTTGGGAAATTACGATGATTCATTATTGAGATTCTTGATGAGCCTTTGACGATGTTGAACACTTGTGCACGGTTTGAACTAGTTTTTAATATATAAATAAACCTTTATTTCTTTATAGTTTTGGGGCTAAAACGATTTACGATTTTGGTTTTAAAAAGTAAGTATCCTCAAAACAATCGCATAAAAATCTATTTTTCATAATATATAAGATTTTAGAAAGAAAACAATCGGTTTTACGAAAATCGTTTTATAAACTTGTTTTAGTAAAATCAAGTATTTTCTTATATAAAAATAACACTTTTTTGCACCTTTTGAGATGACGTAATGAAAGCTAAATGATATTGTAAACCTTGTGGTATGGGACATGATGGTATACAGAGTCAGTTAATTCCATGATCGTCTAATTGAAGTTGTTGATTTGTTGATTTTAACTTATCCAATATTAACTTCTCTATTTAGCTGCACAAGTATCTTACCAAAATGCATTAAAAAAAAATTAACTAACTCAACATCATATATTTACTGATAAAATATATCAAACTAACACATTAACAGAACGGTGATTATTTTTGCTAGCAGGGTATCCAAACAATTCGATCAAGTCAATTAATAGTGGAATGGTGTTTAATTCCATTAAGAGATGTCACTGTATATTTATGATTAACGTAATCAATACAACCCAATTAATTAAATAATTAACTGAACAAACAATTCAGAGTGACTGAATTACAGATCGTAACTGATCAGCTATTAGTAGTTGTGTTTTAATTTAGTTCAACGAATAAATCCATATTTGATAAATTTTAATTGAGATTACTTAACAAACCAATTCATTTTAACTTGAGTTGTTTAAAACCCGACAACTTACGTCGAGTCACTTACATACACCACCAATTGACTCAACTACACAACACGAGTCAAAATTAGTCAATCATATCCTCTTGATCTAAACTTATAAATATACATATTAGTACATAAAATATATATGTTCCATTCATATTTGAAACATTTTCCTTTTAATTGTAATAGGCTAAGTTCACACATTCTATATACTTACCAATATAGAAATATATATTTATAAGTTTAAACTTAAATTAAACTTCTGTTTTTATTTTAATTTAAAAATGGGCCAAGCCCACTGGCCACCTACACGCTAACCCAACTTAACTCTTCCCATTCTTTCTCTTTTTCTACCGTTTTACCCTTCTTTTATTCCCTTTCAACTAACTTTTTTACTTTTTTTTTAATAACAACTGGGACAAAGCCCGTGGGCCACTGTCCTACATGTCACGCACGAACCAGACATCAGTAGCTCTCCCCCGCACGTATTTTTTTTTAATATATATACTTTTTTTTATAGCAGTGGGCTGAACCCAAGCCCAGAATCCATAGCTGCATATTACCCAATAACGCCACACCTTTCTCATTTCTACTTCCCCGTATATCCTATCCCTACCTTCTTCCTGTTTCATTGCTTATTTCCTTTATTTAGTGCTACTACCTTTCTACTTTTACCTCTATGTTATCTCCTTCCATTCTTCCTATTCTTGCATGAACTCATGAACTCGCGTACGCATATAACCCAGCATTTTACAACTCTGTTTTATGATCTATTAAAAATAGAGTGCTGCTAAAAACACTCAAAATTCTTCTTTCTAATATCATGCATGGTATTAAGGAAGTGTAAATTTAGGTGTTTTTAGCATCACACGGTGGTGCAGTGCTAAAAACACCTAGTTTTACACTTCCTAATACCACTAATGGTATTAGAAAGAAATAATTTGGGTGCTTTTAGCAACACACTAAAAATAAAGTGATGTTCAAAAGGACCACAAAGCCTAGAAAACCTTTAATCTACTACAAAAAGCATTGACCCAAGCACCTGTTCTTCTATTCCTTTTCTTCTCCTGCTTTCCCTTTCTTTTCTACAGTTTCCCGTTCTTTTTTTCCAAAAAATTTCCTTCTCCCAGTATTCCAGTGCACAGGTGCACAGATGTGCACGGGTGCACATGCACAACACCTCCCCTTCTCTTCTCTTTTCTTTCTTCTGTTGCTTTCCTTGTCCAACTCTTTGGTACATTCGAACTGATCCTCCCCAGCATTCCTCTTGCCAGTGCCAACTTCACCTACTTTCCAAGCCCACTACCTCATCGGTCATCATCAATATATTTAACTTGTGTTGGTTAAAACAACTGAAAGGTATATGAACTGAATATGGATACAGCAACAGCCACAACATGTTGCCAGTGAATCATCCCTTCTTCCGAATACAGAATTTCGAGAGTGCTGGGGTTCGGTTACATTTCATGGATAACAAAACTGTTTCACTCGAGAATATCAAGCTATTTTCTTCTTATATCCATACATAATAGCAATAGCTTTTGTATCTTAACAATTCATTTTTATATTATATATGAATGGCAACAGGTTCATATAAATTATTGGAATTCATTCCTGCTTCTAAACTCTCCACAAAAGAAAGCAAAGAAGAAAATTTGGGTAAAGAAAAGTTATAAACAAAATGACTTGATGAATCTAAAATTCAGGGTTGTTTTATATCTATTTAAATTTCAGCAGTGTAAGTGAACACATACGTACACTAAGCTGAAGTAAAAGAGAAAAAGGCACAATATAAATTAAACTGGCAAGTCAAGCCTCTTACTGTTTATTTAGATATATTATATAAGTTGCATATATATGACAATGAAATTTTAAAGAAAAAATGAAAAGAAAATAAATATTTGTGATGCAAACCAAAATTTGCAAAATGACGGATTCAAAACTGCATGAGCCAGATATGCCTATTAAGTTCATCCACAAAACATATCCCACCATAACTATTTAAATAAACAAAATAAAAGTTCAAATTCAAGTAATCTTGCATATATCCTCTTTCAGAAATGCCTAATTGTGTAACCCATGAATAAGCCAAGAATCTGCCATGAACAAATCTCAAGGAAGGAGATGCATTTATTGTTTTTCACTTATGCCTATGATAACATTTAAAGCCAAACGAAGCTTCCACAAATAAAAAATGATTTCAACCATAAATACAATATACTTACAACTTTAGAGTAACTATAACACATTTTGTTACTCCGGATCACATTTTTAGCCACCAAAATAAAGCTTGCACCACCGGAATCGCTACTCTTATTTTGTCAGCAACAACAAACAGCTTATCCATCTCTTATTTTTCTTTAACTACCTAAATAGCTTCTACTACATCCATAATGGCATATAGATCCACTCATCCCATCGTAAGGCATTTTAATTAGTAACTAACACCATTTATCTTTACGTCTGGATAAAATAGGAAACTTGACTTCCCGTTAAAGTTAGAAAATCAGTAAATTTTGCAGTCAATAAAAATTCATGCACTAACTTAACGTGGTGTTCTTTTATATAATCCAAAGCAAAATAAAATGTGGTTCTAACAAATGCAGTTTTAGACAAAATTACGTCAAAATGTTAAAAGTATATACTAAACTAAAACAGAAATATGATAACACAATGTAATACATTCCGGCTATTCTAATGTACATTTAATAGGGGAATAAATAACGTGTCAGAGATCCTCTAGCTACAGCTCATATCTATAAATAAACATAGTCGAACCTTCTACACAATATTAATATAGTACTATAAAGATTGAAGCAGAAGTAGAAACATTGAAGACAGATCTGATAAGATCATGCTAGTTGATATGCATATACATACCTGTAAAACATGTTATGTGTAAGAAAAATATAACTGGAGAATTAATGTGAATATATGGAAATCAAAGATATTTAGTTGTGAGGTTCTTACAACACCTACTGGTTATAATATACAATAGTAGTCATATCCACTAAACCTTTTACTAATTATAATACACATTACACATACCTACTTGTTTAATTCCTTCATATCTTGTCTCCATGCATTCAATTACATCTAACGCCCTAGAATTCACTCCAAATCCATTCCTAGACTCCACGCAAGATAGTTAAAAAGAAAAACAGAAGTAAATTATATCAATGTGTTGTAAAAAAAGATAACACGGGGGAAAATTGAAAACATAGCAGGAAAAAAATCTGTAGAAGAAGGGAGGAGGAAGGGGCAGCAGGGAAGGTAAAATATCACATACCGCTGAATTAATTGATGTTATTTAATGACGGTCGGAACAAAGTCCCCCTTCCTTGTACGCATATGAGCTGGCACGCAACTCCCATATAACAAAAGGAATTCCTGTTGTTACGTGTCTACCAGCTTATATTTGTACACAATTCCTCCAATTTATTCCATGATGTAAGACTATTAATTCCAAACCATCATCCCTCCTTAACAACATACGAGGCAATCCTAACACATCGCCACTAATGCAATTACATTAACACAAACTTAAAATACTTAAGACTCAACAGGTTTTTTTTTTTTTTTTAATGATTACCATTCGCAGTGTTTTTGACAGAATTCCGAATACTGACAGTGGATCCAATAGTCTGAACAACAAAACCAGAATCAACACCAATAGCAACAGACTCCAAAATCCCAGTCTTGGAATCAAGTTTCAGTTCAAGAACTCGTGGTGAGGTTATTAATCTTCCTTGCGGCATCGGTCAACAGTCGGTTGTTCTTGCTTCGGCTTGAGGTCGCAGGGCAGAAAAGTAGGGTTTGGCGATTGGAAATTGCTTTCAAGGAGGCTTCTTTTGGTTCCAGACCTCGGGATTTGTAGTGGGCCAGAACCTCTACCGGACTCGATAGCACGGGCTTCTAGCTTGCAGTTGTTTCCATGGCGATTGGGGATTCTTTAGTGGCGGAGGAGTTTCAGAGATTAATGGCTGCTCCATTTTTTTTTATTCTGATAAAAAATGAGTGAATTAATCGATTATTGTGAAGTAACCAACTACGAAAAGGCATAAATAGATGGTAAAGTAGTGAATTGGGGAACATGTGCCGAAAAAACGTGATGGCTAGAAGTAGTGGGGAGGTCAAGACACGATGGCAATTCTCAGCATTTTATATGTATTTTCTTTACAGCCGTCTGATGTCTTTTTAATCAATAAATCACTACTTTTTTGTCATTTGTTTATCTACCAAACTAATTTATTATAGACAAATTTTATTTATACACCGAAAATCACTTAATATACACCATTATTTTTTCTATAAAATTCATTTATAAGTTGACCTTTTCTCATAGCTGCTTTTTTAAAACTTTTGCATATAAATAATCAAATTATTCTTAAAAGTATTGAAACTCGATGCAAATTAAATATGTTAATCAAGATGTTAATGAATTATTTAATCATGAAATTTAAAATTTCATTTACGAAAACATTCAAAAATAATGGTCTAATTTAGAAATGTTGATTTATTTTGTAAAATTAGAGTAATTTTATTGAAATTTTTTCTTTAAATTTTTTATAAAAGCTATAATATTAATACAAGAAATAAATTTCATGTTGTAAAATTTTACTTAATTTAATTCAAAGAATTTCTAATTTTAGGTAATTGTGTTTTATGTTTGAAAGAGACCGAAATAAAAAGAAGATGAGAACATGGATAATTTAGTAAAAGAGTGTATGTAAAGTAACATATTGTGTATAGTAGTTTATTATAATTTTTGGTGTATGTTTAGCAATTTTTGGTGTATAAATAGAATTAGCCTTTATTATATAGATTTTTTTTAAGATGGTTAAAGTTTATTGATGCATTGGGCCAAAACAGCCCAAGCCCGAAACAAATAGATACAACCAAACGCGAGAAATACAAAACCAGTAAGAAGAGCAATGATTGCTCTGACCTACCATTCATTTAATACCATATTAACGTGAGAGGTTATGCATTGAGGCCAATTACTTTTTGCCCCAAATAGAAAAATTAGGTCTTCAGTCATGGCGGCCGAAAGCTCCACCGTTCGACGATGCAAGCTGCTTCCTGGGCATTTCTGGTAATCACTGATCTCTTTATGCGTCGAATTAGTACGTTTACGTCTGCTTGGATGAGATTACTAACCAACTTGCTGTCTCTTTTCTTGTTTTCAAATACGCGGCGGTTTCGTTCCTTCCATATGTGGTGCACTGAAGTGGTCAGTGCTATTTGGAGCAGTTGCAGGCGGAATGGCGAGAAACACTGCAGTCTCAGGTAACACAGTTCATCATCGATTGCCATTAAAGGTTATCCCGCATTTATTTCTAGTAGTATTGATGATATCTGAACTATAACTGCACTCATAGAATAGATGTGAGTGTGATTCCTGCAAAGTGTTGCAAAGAGGGCATATTAAATTAACATTAATGTTCCATTTTGCAAGACGATCCGACGTTGGTAACCGACCATTGACTGCCTTATATGTAGTGAAAGCCATTTTTGGGCAGTTAGATTTGCACCATATAGAATCAGCCCATTCCTTCAACGCATGTTTAGATCTGATGCTATTCCAGGCCGAGACAGTAAAGAAATTGCCATCAGATGAGTCCGTCCAAGCCCAGATATCTTTGGTTAAATCTGGGACAATTTGGATTTTCTGAATAGCAGGTTGCAAAGCCTGCATGCAGCTGAGGTTGCTTGTACACCAGTTTTCATTTGAGATTAGCTTGTCAACTGTAAAATCATAGCCACCCGCCGCCGTAAGCGAGTCCCAACCTAGGAAGTTGATGAGAGATTTACCAAGAAACCATGGTTCTTTCCATAGACTGGTAGACTTACCATCAGCAAATTTCCGATGAATCAAACGCTTTAAAGTATCCCAATTTGCCATGATGCTTTTCCACACCGAGGAAGAGTTCTTATCACATTTCATAACCCAAAAGTCAGAATGCATGTATCTATTTCTCATCCACGTTGACCAGAACGTATCCCCTTGAATAATTTTCCATGCATGTTTAAGTCTGTAAGTTTTCTTGAGTTCTTTGAGGTGGTCAAGCTCACACCCCCTTTAGCCTTAGGTTTGCATAGGATGTCAAAACTTACTTTGTGCGCACCCCTACGCCAAAGGAAATTTGCGCAAATAGAGTTAATCTTTTCAATTGTACAGTCTGGGATCTGAAATGTTTGCAACCAGAATCTAACCTTTGCCGTAATAACAATGTGAATTAGTTCCAATCGACCGACAAACGATAGCAGTTTTGAGCTCCAACCATTGATTTTGTCTTTGATTTTTGCAATCAAGTCACCACATTTGCTGTCGGTAATAGCATTATACGACAAAGGTACCCCCAAATATTTTACTGGATGTTGACATTCAGCAATACCTAAGATGCGAAGAATTTGTCCTCTCTCTTTGCAAAATTTGTTGAAGTAGCACTTTGATTTACCATTATTTTTTTTCAGTCCAGTGTATAATTCGAGATTTGAAAAAATATCTCTGATTGCATGCGCAGCCTGTTCAATGGATTTAATAACCACAATAAGGTTATCTGCATAAAGGAGACGGTGCACCAATGGCTGGTGGTTGTATATAGGCTGGAAAAGTCCATTATGACCACTATTTAAAATCTCGCTAATATCGCCCGAGATCTCCTCCAATATCTCGTTTTGGGCTCCTTCCGAAACGAAACAACAAATATCACTCTAAATCTCCTTTCGATTGTATCGCTCGAGATATTGCAATATCGAGCGATATATCGACCGAGACGAAATACTGGAATATCGTCCGAGAGCTTTGTTTTTTTGGTTAAAATTTAAATTTGTGCCTGAACTAGAACAATAATTAGAAAACTCAAATCTAGCCATGATAATCGTTTGTTATTTTACATTTTGCATGTTAAATGACCATATTGTATGTTCATATATGTTTTACAATGCTTTTGATTTTCATATTCGTCTTTTTTTACATACATGTTACTTATGAAATTATGTATTTTATGGTCTATTTATGCTGAATTTTTTAATGTTTTAGATCCTTTTAATGTTTTATGTCTAATAGTATTTCTGTTTTAAGCATATTACTATTTAGGGTATGAATGTTCTTTCTCAAAATAAAGAATAATAACGTTATATTGCAATTCAAGTTTAAGTTACTATGTTATTAATAGCATTCATAAAAATCATTTTGAAAAAATATCATTTTTTTAACAAATCATGTACCCCGAGATTGTTCCGATATGAACTTCCAGACCCTAGATGGAAAACCGAGACGAACACCCGAGTTAGACTCATCTCGTCCGAGATACCCCCGATGCAAGATCACGCCTATAAATTTCCCGATACGAAACGCGACCAATATCCGAGATTTACAACCTTGATTATGACAAGTCAGTTCCATTTTTAGCGAAAGAAACTCCATAGCTATGGCAAATAAATAGGGAGAAAGCGGGACCCCCTGTCTAATGCCCCTGTTTGAACTGATATAACCCTTTGGAACCCCATTTATCATGATAGAGAAAGTGGGAGTAGATATACATTCCCTGATAAGATCTGTGAATTGTTTAGGAAATTCCATAAAATTGAGCATGTGGATAGTAAAGTCACGGTTTAATCTATCATAAGCTTTATGTAGATCGATCTTCAAACACATTTTGTCTGCCCCTTTCTTATTGAATTGTCTAACCAGTTCATGAGCCAAAAGCGAGTTTTCAAGGATGTGCCTACCTTTAATAAAAGCTGATTGACACGTAAATATCACATCAGGGAGGAATTGGATAAGCCAATTACACAACACTTTACTAAGCAGTTTGTAAATTAAGTTACAGCATGCAATAGGTCTATAATCTTCAATCTTGCACGGTTTATTGATTTTGGGAATGAGTGTGATGAACGTGTGGTTAATTTCTTGTAACAATTTACCAGTAATATATGTATATGTATCTTTCTTCCTTCAATATACTACAGATTCATACAACCACTTTCATATAGATCTCAGGTTCTATAACTTACTACAGTTTAAGTTATCGATTTTTCTTCGTTAACATAAATGTTATATTTATGCTCTGTTTTATTCTATAGCCATTAATATGTGTAAACCAGGTTCCAACTTCAACCTGCCATCCTAGGTATGATTTATATAACATATGCACAAACATGTAGTAACATATATAAAATCTAAAGAAAAACCAGTAAGGGTCTAAATGGGGAAAATGAGGAGTTTACTCACAAACAATTGGTCCTCTGTTTTCTTTAGTTTCTGCCCAGGGTTTTCAATATGCTGCCATTATCTTGCTTTCAGGTTGTATGTAGTTTACTTCCACCATATTTTTTTGTATGAATTTAGTAAGCATGTGCGTATTTATAGGTTCAACAAGAGACTTGCTCTTGAAGTATGAAATGTAATCAGGGTACAGGTCTTAAATGCGAATAGAAAGGTGCATGTGCTTAAATGGTATTTTTAAAATCAAACTTTGTTCTTAAGTAAATCAAATATAAATTCGATGGGATTGAGTTTGCTTAGGCTGTTGTATAGCTTATGAAAGGATGTGTGCTTAAGTCTTTTCTCTACTTAATCCCCTCCATTATATGCATATGATTTAAAAATATAGGCAGCCTAAAAATTTGATTTAAGAGAACATGCTTAAGTATAGAATGCATGTGCATGGTCAGTATGAATAGGTGCACAAACATATGTTTAAGTCATGTGCAGGGAAATGGTTTTTCATTTCAAAATCTTTCTTGGTAGATGTATATATACACGACCAATCAAATTGATGTACACATGTTTGTGTACAACCTATGCAAATGGTAGGTAGGATGTAATGGTTTCTAGTTGTGTATAGTGTATTGGAAAGAACATCTTCTGTGTGCTTGTACATGCAGCTATAATTTCGCTATGCCTATATATCAATTGAAACCAAAATGAATGGCTATGGGAATGAAGTACAAACATATGCTTATATAGTTATTAAAATGAAGTATACGCATGTAATAGCCACGTGCAAGTAGCTATAACCCCTAGATTTTTGGGAAGTGAGATGTTTTAAGGCCTATATGCACGACCTTGAACATTTCTCTACTTGTTTGTTCTAGATCCTAAGTGCAAAAGTTAATTCCTTATTAATGTACTATTCCTTTAATACAAAGTGATATATATTATTATTTAAGCTATTTACATTAAATTTGAGTTAAGAAATGTTTATTTTAAATTTACATGATTATAAAAATATAAAACAAAATAAAACACTACTTATTATCATACATTCATATGTCCGTATTGTTAGGAAATTACATAATATAAACATATACATATCGGATTTCATAAAAAGATCGTTTAATCTTCTCAGATAATCAAATCCAATTTACTCAATTATATTAATCACTTAATATAATCAATAAATTATTGTTTAACAGAATTAGCCAAAATCTGGTTCGTTACATGTTTGTAAAGATTTTGAAGGAAGTAGATTGCTATTGAATCAAGAGATATGAAATATATTCAAAGATTCAAAAGCAATTTGATTTTTTCAGAAAGCTTTTAGAGTGCAAGAATGTTCAGAAATAAAGATCAAGGTTTAGAATAAGAATTGGGTAATTTGTAAATCAGGTTTTTGATGTATAAATAATAGATGAAGAGTAGTAACCTTTCATGAAGAATTGCAGCGAAAAGGGGCATCCATTTCTATTTAGAAATGGATAGAAATCACTTTATGAAAGGAGATGACTTTTCATAAGAATGACCGTTATTGTCGGATCAGTCGACTGGTTAAAAATTCACCAGTCAACTAGTTGAGAATTTAAAACGTATATATTTGAAATATACAGAAAGGACCAAAACTTTAGCTTTTTACCTTACCAGTCAACTGGTAGTTTTTCAACCAGTCGACTGGTTGAGGTTAAACAACCAGTTTTGGCACTTTGTGTACCATTAAAACATATACGTATATATATACATACATATATATATATATATGTTTGTATATATATATATACGTGTTTTGTGTATTTGTGTTATAATATACGAGGATAGATTTTAACAAAGTTCTAACACACTAAACACATAAATATATTTACTAACTCTTCAATCGATCTTCATTTCTTCGCGTCGTGAATCAAAAATTTCATGAATCAACATTCTCCTCTTTTTTTGATTGATGACAACCTCTTGCAATCTTGTAGAAATTTTCATTTTTCTCCCCATGAATATAAAGCTTCTCTACAACAACTTGTTAACGTATAATATATATACTTACCATTTTTGCTTCTCTGCAACAAAATGTTAGTGTTAAGGAAGTATAGTCTCCTTCAGGCGAGTTGAACGAACGGTCTACTCAAGCTCCTGAGAGCGAGCAGAATAGCCATCAATGAGTCTTTCAAATTCAATAACAATAAAATAATTAGTTAACCCACGTCGTCTGATCTTTCCTTCGCATTCAGCTATAACAAACACTCCCGAATCTAGAGCCTTTTGGCATTCCAACCCAGTTAGAATGTGAACTAAGCTAAGTAAGATTAACATTCGATACCAGATAATTGGTTAATATGAGACTAATGTGGTTTGACCTTACTCTGCTACAAATATGTATTATTGAGAAAAATGGAGACTAAAAAATTGGGGTATCCAGGCTCTGCTCATAAAATACCATGTATGATATTACTCGCCATTCTCTCCCCTTTTGTCATCGATTAAAAAAATATACGTCACGATAAAAACAATAATCGAGCATAGTAGAGAATATAAGTAGATAATACATAGGGTTCATGAAGCATAAATAGAGTTTAAGTACAAGCAGCAAGCACAAAGTACTAAATGCATACGAATTCACGTCCTGTAAAAGTTATAGAGATACCGAAATTGCCTTCTCTTTGTTGTGGTGTACTTGTAAAAATATATGATATATACTTAGGTACCCACTTGCTTCGTTAGGGCCCAGGGGTTAGATGGAAGATAACCGTACCCACGAGGGTTGACTAGAACCTTTAAAGATAAAATTTTCATTATTAACCACTAAATTAAAATAATCACCAATATATTTTTCTTTGTTTTTCCAATTTATAGGAACCCAAATAATTAAATAAGTTATATTTCTTTTCGTACTTCTGGATTTATTATAAGAATTGCTAGTCATATAAGTATTCAAATTTCTATAAAAATTGGATCTTGAATTTACTCATGCCTTAGTACTAGTAGTGATATTTTTATTATACATAAAAGCATATCTAGTACTATTTCTATGATTAGTATTAATATATCCCAAACCACATTTGTCATGTAAAGGTCGAGATCTAGATAAAATCATATTTAAATCATTTTGACCTTTATTAAATTTCGCAAATTTTTTAATACATTTTTCAAATTTGATTCGAAAGTAGCGATTGACATTTTCAAAAGAAATTTTTTTGGTTAAGATATCAGTCTCCTTATTTAATTCAGAATTCTCCCTTTTTAAATTACTAATCTCATTTTTGAAACTGAAAATTTGAGATTCTGAATTATTTAAAGAAGTTTCTAATTTTTAAAAATCTTCTTCTGAGTTGGAAATTGCTTTTTGCAAAATATTATTATTATCTTTTAAAATCTCTCATTCTTTAGATAATTCTAAATTCTTTTTAGTTAAAGCCTCATTTTCTTTTTTAAGAGACAAAATTAAAGAACTAGAAAAATTTAAAGAATCTTCTAATGGTGCATTTTTATTTTGTAAACCATCTATTTCCTTTAAAAGATCATTGTTTTATCTATTAATCACTCATTTTATTTTTAAAGTAAATCCTTTTGAAAAACAAGCACTCCTAAGGTATTTTCAAAATATTTAGTTTGTTTTACTAAAAATTTATTTTCCTCTTTTAGTTTGGAATTTTCTTGCTCACAATCTTTTGACTTGGCTAAAATAGCTGTATTAAGTTTACCCAAAGTTTTAAAATCTTTCAATAATTTTTCATAGTCTAACAAAAGATCTTTATATAGTGAATTATGATGGCCGCCCCGTAACATCAGACATTTCCCGTGAAATGCAATGTACCAATGTCCGACGGGCACAAGACGATCATCAAAAGAAAAGGGTTGAAATGATGAACTACCAAAGAACCTGTAGTATATCTCACAGCGCATGGAATAAAGTATAATAATAACATAACTTGATATAAAACAGGCAAGACAGTTCATAAGCTGAAAAACTAAACTATAACCATCAGAGTAGCGGAATCCAAAATACAGCTTTATATCCAATTATTATAACTTTGAAATATTGTCTCCAAAGGAAATAAAAAAAGGTACACTACTAATGCCCAAAGCAGTGACTAGCAATAACACATGGAGAATATATATATAGTACATGGAAGCCTCCTGCTCGTCTCCGGACAGCTACTCGTGCATAACCACCTAACATACCTCTAGTCTGCTTGTTTAGGAACCCCCAGAGTAATAAGAAGAGACATAAAACTCTGGGTTAGACGGAAGTCTGATATGAGCGATAGCAGTAAAATAAAACAATAACAGGTATAAATAATCATGCCTGACCTGGACCTGCAACCAAAGAGTTAGCACAACTAGATGAACAATACTCTAAGGTAACACTAACATATAGTGTAAAGTGAAAGTGTGAATGTCATGGTGAAAGCAACATCAAACATAGCAGTCATCCTCACATCTCTCACTCAGTGTGTAAAGCATATTATATCCACCACTCTGATCGCCAGATCCATTGGGGCCATGATGGAGTACAACCCTGTACAACCATCGCTACGACCACTTTGCCCTTAGGGGCCATGACAGAGTCCAGCTCCGTACAACTATTGCTATTACCCCACTGCACTGGTCCGTAGTCAATAACCCTAATGAGTTAACCAGTCCACACAGCCCTGGCTCTGGTTCGTCTACATGCCCCCTCTCTCAGTGGTGAACCAAAGCTATATCGACAACTCCTTTGCACACTTCCCGCAACAAATTCCACCTCTAGAAGTTAACTCGTTGGTTCCCATCTGGATCCTGAGTAATAACTTCTCATTTGGACTTCCTTTGCATCTCGGGTTTTGGTCCGATTGAAGTTGATCTTTGGAAGAGTTTACGGTTGTCATCGCGTAGCCCAAATCCGGTTTGGTTCGTGATACTCCATCTGGGTCGGTTCGGTTTGTGGATGCTCCTCCAAGTCGGGTCGGTTCGCGAGTTCCTTCAGGGTCAGGTCAATTTGTGAGCTCCTTCAGGGTCGGGTCGGTTCGTGAGTGCAGTCGCAGTTCGGGTCGGGTCTCTTGGCTGAGCAGGCAACTCGTGGAGCTCGAGTGCGAGCGGGTCAATTCGGGGGTAGTGAGCCAGATCCGATCCCGTTTCCTGCACCTCTTACAGCAAGCTATTTACGCCTCACGACTGCGTTTTCAACCATTTTACCTTTCCTATGAAATCACAAAACATATCAAACAATAGTAGCAACATGTAGAATCAATCAAAAAATTAAAACATCTATTACATAGGCTATTGTGGATAAAACATACCCAAATTTATGGTTTTTCCCTTAATTCCCTAAATTCCGGGATCAACAAACTTAATCCAAATTAACCCAAATTTATATATGTGACATAAAATGAGATTCTAGAATTTATGCATATTTTTCCATATTTTTCTAAGTCATAATTTCGCTAATTACAACCAATCACCCATTAATTAGCCATAATTAGTGAATAAACATGCTAATCAATCACCTTAACCACAAATAAATGATAGATCTGAAACATTAACTTATTTGCCTTGGATTCCAATGTAGTGCAGCAGTTCTACCTTGAATTTGGTGCTAATCCGCCTTGATTTGATGTAGATTTGGGTTAGAAAGCGATTAGAGAAAGATTTAGAAGACGGAGTCCATTAATAGGGTTCAAGGAATATTTGTGGTGGCTAGAAAAATGAAAGGAGATGTTTCTCCAAACCCTTTCAACCCTCCCATAACCCTAATCACGAAATGGTTTATGGGCATAGCTGCTAATCACACTATTTAGCCCAATTAGGATGTTTTCCATCTCCAAATTTTATTTCAGCCATATCTCCCAGACGATAAGTCCGTTTGATAAATGTGACCACTCTACGAAATGGAAAACCATCATCCCAATCCAATGGAAGTGGTTTCAGATCAAAACTCCTTACCAATCAAAAGTTATAGGCGAAACAAGATTCGCTAGGAGCAAAACGGTCATTTAAAATTCGGCAAAAATCGTGAATGTGGGAAATGACCCCAATAGTCGTTTCCCAAAGTTACACGACCATATGGCTTCGTACGAAAATAAAATAAATATTCTACGATCCTCCGATACGTAGAATAAGGGTCATTACACGAATCTACACATACCGATTGTGATCTTACTTTAGTCATGAAACATTTGCTTTCTTGCTCTACTGATTCTACTTTGTTGTTCTTTCACTTTCTAATTCCTTGACTAGACTTTTTATTACCATTTGTTTTAGGATGTTGTTACGATCTCTAGAACACCATCTTCGATACCATTTGAAGAAAGTCAAGTGACTTAGAGTAGGATCGACTTATATGGAATATGTGGAAGTGTATATGATAATCTAACTTATCTTATACAATAATTATGCAAGTAAATATTAAATAATATAAGATATCACAGATAACTAATGCAGTAAAAAATGACACCAGGAATTTTTATACTGGTTCAGAGCATCGTCCTACGTCCAGTCCCAGACTCCTTCATGAATTCAACTATAAACACTCTTTCTTCACCTGAAGGAACATGTTCACAACGCACCCGAGCAATCAAACAGGATTTTCACTGCCTGAGCAACCAAATAGGACTTTCAACAATACAACAAGAATTTGGCTTTGATTTGTGTTCTTGAATATCACCGAGTAGCCAACAGTTTGATTACACCCTTCCTATAATATTATCCTCAGATATATAACGTGTTTGTAAAGATTTTGGAGGAAGTAGATTGCTATTGAATCAAGAGATACGAAATATATTCAAAGATTCAAAAGCAATTAGAATTTTTCAAAAAGCTTTTAGAGTGCAAGAATTTTCAGAAATAAGGATCAAGATTTAGAATAAGAATCGGATAATTTGTAAATTAGGTTTTTGATGTATATATAATAGATGAAGAGTAGTAACCTTTCACGAAGAATTGCAGCGAAAAGGAGCAGCCATTTTTATTTAGAAATGCCAGAAATCTCTTCATGAAAGAAGATGACTTTTCTTAAAAATGACTGTTATTGTTGGATCAGTCGACTGATTAATAATTTACCAGTTGGTTGAGAATTTAAAACGAATATATATTTAAAATATACAAAAAGGACCGTAACTGTAGCTTTTTGCCTTACCAGTCAACTGGTAGTTTTTCAACCAGTCAACTGGTTGAGGTTAAACAACCAGTTTTGGCACTTTGTGTACCATTAAAACATATACGTACATATGTATGTATGTATATATATATATTTCTGTTTTGTGTATTTGTGTTATAATATATGAGAATAGATATTAACAAAGTTCTAACACACTAAAAAGTTAAACACACTAAACACATAAATATATTTACAAACTCTTCAATTGATCTTCATTTTTTCATTGTTGTGAATTGAAAATTTCATGAATCAACAAATTAGGCGTAATCTTTTCCCTGGTGCTTCGTTGAATGAGTACCTCTATATCTTTGTGTCTCCATCTCGAATGAGAAGGAATTACATTCATCGTTGTTTCATTTCACCCTGTTGTTATGCTTATTTGTAAGCTAAAATGACCCATGTGTGTATTCCTTAGGTCCGACCGAGTTGTTTCAGGTTCATTGATTCGTGGTTAGCTGGTGAAGCTTGGTGTTACACCCCACGTCCATTTAATGTCACTCATTAAGAGAATGCATTAAGTTTCATGAAGCGTTATAGGTAAACAGAAACATAAACATTACAAGATAGATATAAAATAACGGCGGAATAAAAACAAACTTTATTGATCATAAAGCATTGTGGTTCAAAACATCATATGTCTGAATTATATAAAAACTAGTACATTATAAAAACTTCTGTCTTGTACTTAAAAAATCAAAGTACAAAAATGAAAGAAGCAAAATCCCCAAATAAAAACATAGCCATAGTAGAAAAGATAGGAGCTTGAACAATACATCTAAGCAGCTCCAGCAAATGATAGCAGAATCCTGGTCAAGCCTGAGTATTCCCACCCAAAGAACCTGAGGGGGGGAAACAGAAGAAAGAAGAGGAAACAAAAATGGTCAAACATAAAGTTTGGCGAGTCCAATTACTTTTAGCTAATAAATAAGTAAAAGTATCATGATAGGCATATAAAGTGGATAAGAAAGATAATATCACAAATGGAAGGTATGACAAGGTAAACATGATAGAGTGTATACGCTTCTCTAATGATTACTCTGCACCCATACTAGTATAACCATAATGAGATGATCCCAACAACTATAAGATGGTAGACTTAGGCGTACTTCTGGTGAGAGGTTTTAACCCCATATAATCCACATGCAACCGAACCTAACATGCTCCTAAACTTTACCAGAGTCTCGATGTACCCTAACTACTAACCTAACCGATCGGCTCCCTACTCCGTAGATACCCTGTGCCGGCCCCACGGTTGGATGTATCACTTCCTAAAGTGACAACCCTTCGTTGATGTGCACAACCATATCTACTGGTGTCATGGTCATCTTATCCCCCTCTGCCCGGACCATGCACGCACATGTCCCCGGTCGGTTTGCGTTGCCCACACCATCCTCCACATTTATATCTTTTACAATCAGCCAAATAAGCATGTCCCAACTCCGATCTAGGTCAGAGTACTCCTCTGATGCCGTTCTATGGGTTACTGACTGAAACAGGTCCCCCACACAAGATGATACAAGCTCTCCCCCTTGTCTTGTATCCCCATTAGGATTTCTACAGGTTATGCTTACCTAATGGTGTCTTTAATTACATAACCCCATCATTTCCACATGTTATGCTTACCTAACGATGTCTTTAATTACATAACCCCAATAAGTTATGTTTGCGGGCATATATATAAATATTACCCACGCAACCCAAATTTACTTAACCCACCCACTGTTTCAAACAAGTTTACTTAACCCTTAATCAGGTTCATGTTCATACAATCCCTATGGATTCAACTAGGTTAACTATTCCAATTCATTACCATGTCCATTTATGGTCATAATGTGCTAGACCTCCCACATTAAGCCTACCACTTGTTGATGCTGGATATGCCGGTCGATTCCGGGCGGACTTTTTCCACAAGTCAGGCTTAACCTCATCTCTTAGCATGTCTCGTATTTGTGCACCTAGACCCCTCACATTAGATTCACCACTTGTGGTTGCTGGATATGCCAGGCGGTTACAGGCAGACTCCACCACAAGTGTAATCTAACCTCGTGTCTAGGCGAAGTTATAGTTTCTAATTACTGTAATCCTAGGCATTTCATTATTATCCAATTTTACTTATGTCATTATAGGTTTTCATGCCCCTTTTCCCAAGTTATGTTCATAATGAACTATACACCCCAAATTCATATTCATACATTTTATTCAGGTTATGCCCAAATTCCCAATTACAAATTATGCCCAATTTCAACGTTTTCCCCTCGTTCCCTGTTTAACGTGCTTGCATATTTCAGCGGCATGCCTAGGCTCGAAAGGAGCTAGCTTACATAAAATAAAAAGGGAAAGATGACAGAAATGATCATACTAACTAGATTGACATATAGTGGCATAAACATATAATGGCATAATGACAAGATAGGCACATAGGAGCAAACTGACTCTAACATAATAAGGATGTCATAATATTCATGATAAGATCTAAACAATAGTTTAGGTATTCTGCACAAACATGATAGGGACAAGTATAAGGTGATCTAAACAGTGAAACAACGACAGATCTGATATTATAAATAGGTGAAGGTTTAGATCTAAGTCATAATCATGTCACAACATCATAGATACACAGGTTATAGCAGATTTGATTTGATTCAAATGGTCATAGGCATAGATCCAAGTTAATGTCATATCAGATTTTACTTTTAATTATTCAGATCCAAAAGTAACTTAAACTCACAGTGTTTGGATCTAGAAAAATAGAAGGAGAGTAGCAGATTTTAAATCACAGATCTACACTTGAATAACTCTAAACTAGATTAACTTGATTGCAGAAGAAGAAAAAGGTGTTTGATTCAATTCGGGCAGCGACAACATCTAGTCTTCCATTATTTTCAGTGTGAAGAAACTAGAGAAATGAGGCCATATTTATAGCCAAAAAACCCCCGAAACCCTAATCTTCCTAGTCTGCCGTAGGGGGATCGACCCCCCTTTATGGGGTCGACTAATGGGTCGACACCCCCCTTGAGGGGTCGACCCAGGTGTCGACACCCCTGGGCAGGAAATCTACCGCCCACGAAATTTCGAAATTTGAACTGAATTTTGATTTTCTGGATTTAATTACATATATATAATTCTCTTGCACGTATACAAACTTCAAACCTTAATAACATCTTCATACGACGTCCGTTTTACACAAACTAGATGTCTATCTTGACCAGAATTTGCGATGGACACAATGGCACAGTCTGCTTCCCTTAATTCTGACTATTATATTAAATATTCTTTAATTTGTCCTCTTTAGTGTTGTTAAAATTACGGGATGTTACATTCTCCCCTACTCAAAGGATTTGTCCCCGAAGTCTCTAAGTTAAGAAGAATGTTTATCATAACATCCATCACCCATCTACTCATCCACGAATCATAGGCATGCATTGTCCTTAAAGATTTCTAATGCTTATATAAACATATGCAAAAGTGTATGTATATGTCCCAATACTAATGCAAAGATCAGGCGGTCTACTAATTCATTTGACCTCCTTAATGCAATGTATGTTAGTGCCATGTATCCAACATGTATGCAATAATCCTATTGTAACATGTAAGTTCTATATGAGTGCACAATCATCCGTCCAAATGCAACATCTATATGATGATATATCCATTTCCATCCATTAAAAGAAAAAAAGTGCATACACATCCATATGCATTATGAGAGTGATTGAGCCGATCTAGTGCCTAATGTGTGTGTATATGCATCCACGAGAAACCACCATCAAACACTTGCATCCATCAAACATAACATGTCTCAAACACAGGTTTACATCCATGGGATTCCTACCTAAAGGTCGGAGATTCGATCAATAGGGCATACTTAAATGATAGAAGCAAGCATAAATAAAAGCTTTGGAAAGGAAGTTAAGAACATACCCTCGAGAAGAAAAGGGTACGAAGCACGAAACTTGTCTTCGGTCTCCTAAATCGCATCTTCTAGGTTATCTCCCCATTGAACTTTCATCAACTTGACTTATTTATTGCGTAGCTTCTTAACTTCTGATCCAAGAATATGGGTTGGAACTCTTCTGACTGTCACCTCCCTTTCCACCTCTACTTCCTATTATATACTCGCCTCAACTACTTCCACGGTATCATGCAAGCACTTCCACAAATGAGAAACGCGGAAAATATCATGAAAGCAGAATAGTCTCTCTGGTAGCTTTGTTCTATAGGCCATTTGGCCAATCCTTTCTATTATGGGAAATGGCCCTACAAATCTTGGCGCCAATTTCCCTACAGATCCGAAGCGAACCACATTCCTCAAAGGTGACACCTTAATGAAAACCATGTCTCCTACTTCAAATTCAATGTCAGTCCTTCTCTTGTCTGCATAGGATTTCTGCCTGTCTTGAGCGGTCTTCATTCGTCATCTAATAAGATCAATCTTCTTGGACGTTTCTCTAACCATATCTGGTCCAAGTAATAGTCTTTATGTAGATTCCCACCAACAAGTTGGTGATCTACAGGGTCGTCCGTATAATGCTTCGAAGGGTGCCATGCCAATGCTAGCTTGATACTGTTGTTGTTGGCGAACTCTACTAAAGGAAGATGCTCCTCCCAAGTCCCACCAAAGTTTAGGATACACAGCCTTAAAAGATCCTCAAGAATTCTGTTTACCCTTTCTGTCTATCCATCAGTCTGTGGGTGATAAGAGGTGCTCAAACACAACTGTGTACCTAATGCTTCTTGCAAGCTCCTCCAAAATTCACTAGTGAGAATGGGGTCACGATCGCTTACGATGCTGGAAGGTACTCCATAAAGACGGACTATTTCACTACATAAATTGCTACCAACCATGCTGCTATCCTCTTGCTCTGAGCTGGAATTAAATGAGCGCTCTTCGTAAGTCTATCCTCCGCAACCCAAATACTGATGTTGCCTTCCTTTGATCTAGGCAAACCATCTATGAAATTCATAGAGACGCTTTCCCACTTCCACTGTGGAACTTCCAAAGGATGAAGTAAACCACCAGGCTTCTTTTGTTCAGCTTTGACTTGCTGACAAACCAAACACTGAGAAACAAACTCTACCACATCTTTCTTCATCCCATCCCAAAAGAAAACCCTCTTCATATCCCTATACATCTTATCACCGCCTGGATGAATAATCATCTTAGAATGATGGGCTTCCTCTAGGACTGTCTTTAACAAACTTCCAGTTTAGGGAACAAAAAGCCTTCCATCTCGTCGCAACCACCCTTTATCGTCAATGGAATATCTATTGAGGTGACTAGAAGTCTCCCCTTTACTGAGCCTATCCAAGATGTCTGAAATCTGTGGATCATCTCGCTGCGAAGCTCCTATCTGATCTGTAAGAGTAGGTCGTATCTCTAGCGATGCAAACAAACTAGGAAAAAAAATCCGTGGAGGGTCTAAAATCAATAGTCGATATGAACTCCAAGCTTTTCCTTTCCACAAACAGATGACTTAAGGCCATCCTCTGCCTACTCAGTGCGTCTTCCACCACATTACCCTTTCCAGGGGTATAAGCAATCTCAAAATCATAAGAAGCTAAGAACACCATCAACCTTTGTTGCCTTAAATTAAAATCTTTCTGCGAGAACAAGTACTTGAGAGATTTATGATCAGTGTACAACTCGAACTTCTCCAATCAAATAATGACGCCACATCTTAAGCATGAATACTGTGGCAGCTAGCTCTAAATCATGGGTATGGTAGTTCTTCTCATGAACTCTTAGCTGTCTACCCCCATAACATATTACCTTTCCCTCCTGCATCAAAACCGCACCAAGCCCTGTACCACATGCATCGGTGTAAACTGTAAACATTTTATTCCAATTAGGCAAGGTCAAGAATGGGGCTTTCGTCAGAACCCTTTTCAATTGTTGGAAAAAACATCACAATCTATATCCCATGAAAACGCCAAATTCTTCTTCGTCAGCCTGGTGAGTGAGGCTGATATCTTTGCGAAGTCCCTTCTATAATAGCCTGCCAATTCAAGAAAGCTTCTCACCTCCGTTGCATTTTTTGGAACTTGCCAATCTTGAACTGCAACTACCTTTGCAGGATCTACTACTGTAATAACCCGTATTTTTATAACTTGTTAAAACCATAAATCAAGGCAGAATTAATTTTTAAAACCAAAATCAAGGGAAAAGGGTTGCGCCATTGCGTTCATCTCGAAATTCTGCTTGGAACGAGTCTGAGTTTTCGAGAAACGGAGTCCGTATGAGGGAGAAATGACCCTCCAAAGTTTCAGGAATTTTCTGAATCGAAAACAACTTGAAATTCGAATTCAAACCCCAGTGCAGACTGGGCGGGAATTTTCCCGCCCAGGACCAGGTCGACCTGGGGGTCGACACTATGGTCGACCTCGCAGGGACCAGGTTGACCCTATGGTCGACCTGGTGCCAGAACCCAGTTTTGAGCCTGGGTTCATCCTGATGTTTCTAGTCTCGTTTTCAATCTAGATTCGTCCGCCTAATCCTATATAAACAGCCTACTAGCCTCATTCTCTTTACACCATTCTTCTCTAACCTTATGCTGCACAAATTCTTGATGGACATGGCTTCTTTTAAATTAAATTAAAATAAAATAAAACGCGAAGACTATTTCTTGAAGACTACGGCTAGGAATTGCATATTGGGGATTTGCTTCTACAATCAAATCGAGATTCAACGATTCAACAATTCGACGACTAGTTTCTAGATCTCAATTTCTTAGTCCACGATCTGTAAGTTCTAGTTACTTTGAGATTTAAACTTGTTAATTGTAATTTGGACATGAGATAAAGTGAAATTGGACTTAAGTATGATAATCAATTCACATCTATTCTAGTTTCCATCTTGGATCTTGACATTTGGGAATATTGCTATGAAATCAGTTTGGACCTATTCATGTTGTAAATCAAACTCTTTCATGTCCATAACATTATCATGCCTGTGATGTTGAATCAGTCTATTATTTGCAAGTTTGGGACTATCACCTTATGCCATGACTATCACCTTATTATGCTAGACTTGAAATCCTATTATTTTCTATATGTCAGTGATGTTGTAACCAATTATCTCAAGTTATTTCATGTTAGTCTTGTAATCCCTTTTATCACTTTATGCTCGTCCTTTGTGCCTATCATAGTTTTGATGTTATTCCCTTCATTTCTGGATTTGGATTTACTTGTAATTTAGATCGATTCACGTTTACATGCGTTGGGAATACAATTATGAACATGAATCATGAACTTGATGATAGGTATAAGTTGAAACTTGCCATGAAACTTGACACGAACTTGACCTGAAATTTGAACATGGACATGACACTAGAATAAACTTGAAAATGGCCAACTCGAGGTTGGGTTGAGTTTGCAGTGTAATTCTTCCCGGAACCGCCCGGCAAATCCAGTGACTGCAAACAATAGGATCCAATGTGGGTAGTTGGTCACATCGCGCTTGAAACCCGAGGTCAGACTGTAACAACCCGAATTTTTAAATAACATGTTACGACAAGAATCAAGGCAGAATTAATTTTTAAAATAAGAATCAAGAGAAACGGGTTGCACCGTTGCGTTCGTCTCGGAATTCTGGTTTGAAACGAGTCCGAAATTTCGTAAATCGGAGTCCGTATGACCGAGATATGGCCTCTAGAAGTTTCACGAATAATCAGAAAGGAAAACAGATTTCCGAATTTCAAAATTTAGCCCCAAACGGACTGGGCGGGAAATTTCCCGCCCAGCCCCAGGTCGACTGGGGAGTCGACCCCCTAGGGACCAGGTCGACTGCCCAGTCGACCTAGGTGTCGACCTGCGTGTCGACTTCCCTGGTCGGACCAGGTCGGCCTGGGTGCACCTGCATGGTCTTTTGGCTCTGGTTTGGGGGCCTGTGACGATTTTGACGGTTCAGATCTAAACTAGGGTTAATCTAAGGGCCTAAACTAGTCCTAACTCCTATAAAAACACCCTAAGACCTAACCTAAACCACTAAAAATCATTCTAGCAACTAAGTGCTGCCAAAATGCTCCTAAATCATGGCCTCCATCTTCATCATTGAGAGCTTGAGAGTTCTAAACTAAAGCTAAGGCAAAGGAGCAATCTTTCTCCATCAAATCAAGGAGCTACTTACATTCTCAAGGATTCTAGTGTTGCTACATCATTCCTAGAGATTCTACAACGATTCTATGACGATTCTTGCTCCTAATTCACTAGCCACGCTTTGTAAGTTCTAGCTACTTTTAGATCTAAACGGTAGTTCTAATGTTGACATGGAATAAAATGAGATGAAACCTAAGTATGCTAGTCTATGTGAATCTAGTCTTGCCTCTCTCTTGAACCTATGACTTTGGGCTATTTCTTAGTGATTAAATCATGCCACTCATGTTGTGTTTGACTTAGTTTATCATGCAAGATTTAATCTTGACTTGTGGAAATGTTGGCATGAATCCTTAGAACAATTTGGCTTATGGAATATTCATATGAACTTGACTTGGGGCTTATGCATGTAAAAGAACCTAAACCCCTCATGACCATTTACATGCCTATGATGATGAACCTAGTGTTATGCTATCATACATGCTTGAGGCCAATCCTTTTATGCTATCATACATGCTTGAGGCCAATCCTTTTATGCTATCATACATGTTTGAAGGCAATCCCTTTATGCTGTCATACATGATTTGAGGCCAATATGTTGTCATATTATTCCTACTATGTTGACTCGCTTTCACTTGCGTTGGGGATACGCCTTGGGTAGTTTAGGCTAACGTGAGACGGGCTTTGAAATTTAACATGAATTAAGTAATGGGACAATGGGCACAAGTGTAAAACGTGGACTTTGTCGTAGCCTAAATTTGACATGAACATGATAAGTAGGAAAACATGAAAGTGGCCAACTCGAGGTTGGGTTGAGTTTGTAGCATAAATCTGCCCGAAACCGCCCGACAAATCCAGTAGCTACAGACAATAAGACCTAATGTGAGAAGTTGGTCATATCGCGCTTAAAACCCAAGGTTAGACTAAGTTGTGGTGTAAAGCTGCCCAGACCCGCCCGGCGTAACCAGTAACCACAACAAAGTCTAATGTGAGAGGTTGGGGTGCATTAATTTACTTAATGCCACATGATAAGGTTAAGTTAGTTTGACTAATGGCACTTAACCGATATGACATGAATGGGTAGGTTAAGTAAGACCGGACTTGATTTCTTAAAGACACTTAACCATATAACATGATTAGCGGATGGGTTAGTTTAACCTAAATGGGTTGATAACACCCGACTGGGATAACGCGATGTGTGGTAGAGTTAAGTAAACCCACAAGAATGATACTTAACCATTATAAATACCACTAGTGGATGGGGTTAAGTTAACCTACACTTAACCAATCCGACTCGGTAATTTGATGGGGTTAAGTTAACTTACACTTAACCAATCCAACTTGATGATTTGATAGGGTTAAGTCACGAACCTATTAAATATACTTAACCAATCCGACTCGATAATTTAATGGGGTTAAGTTAACCTACACTTAACCAATTTTACTCGGTAATTTGATGAGGTTAAGACAACCTATACTTAACCAATCTGACACGGTAAATTTGATAGGGTTAAGTTAACCTATACTTAACCAATCTGACACGGTAAATTTGATAGGGTTAAGTTAATCCATACTTAACCAATCTGACACGACAATCTACGGTTAAGTCATGAACGTCTTGATATACTTAACCAACTTGATACATGGTTTGTAGGGCAAAGCCTTGAACTTGAATACTTAGCCAATTTTGACATGATTCGTAGGCGGGGTAAGTCATGAACTCGAATGACAACACTTAACCCATTAGACAAAACCCTAGTTCAGGGGACTAAGTGGAAAATCGTAGTTAACAAAGATAACGGGAAGGGAAACTAAGTGATAAACCTTAGTTAAGGATAACTAAGTAATAATTCTTAGTCAAGACAATTAGACCAGTTCACAGATAGATGAGTAACCTGATACGGTAGGTCATCGTTTAAAACGAACTCACGAGGAGGAGCGAATGTTTATCTGACTTAGATAAAGGCTCCAGCGAACTGGGTGACGAAGCGGTAGCTTTAGGGGACATGAGGGCACTCTTGGTATCCCTCTGTGAGGTTGCAGATGATCCTCCTGGGCTCACAGAGGTTAAGGTCTGCGGTAGAAGAACCAAGGGTATGCCTTGGTTGCTGTGTGAGCAACCTAAAGACTGGGGTGGATTAGCGTGGAGTCGGCGATATCTAGTTTAGCCCTGTGATAGCACGTCGTCGACTACCTACCATCTTTAGTCAATCGTGTACGTATGCGGAAAGGCAGAGAACTCCCAACAGACCATATACTTGCTATCTAGTTATGGGTGAGGTTGGCCAATAGGAAAGTGGGGGCATGGATGGCCGGAGTATAGTTCTCGTGCATGATTTTCTTGGATTGCCTTTCAGTAGTTGAGGGAGGGGTCACATGGGACCATAACCACCGGTAGAAAAACAGACCTTAATATCTGCATCGGCAGGTAACCTAAAGCTCCCGACCGAGTCCTGTATTTCTTGATTAGCCCTGGCACGGGACTCGGATGGCACATTGAGATACATGTGCATCTAGACATGGAAAAATGATTCACGATACATATATGGGAAAAAGGGCGTGGTTGACGAGTAGCGTAATCCCTAGCGGTCCTAGGTGGCTTAAACCCAAACCGAATTACGAAAACGTTTAGTAGGTAGCGTAATCCCTAGTGGTCCTGGGTGGCATAAATCCTAGCCGAACATTCGAGAATTCATGGTAAGAAAACACTGCTAGATCAAGGGTGACAGTCCAGACGATTTCAAGGATAATGGAACTACGTTGAAGTAGTATAGAACTACGTGAGGAAGCCCGTAGGATTTACGGCAAAGGACTAAACATATACATGGAAAGAAACATACGAGCTGGGAAAACCTACATTAGGTTGGCATGGACCATTTCATGACATTGGGTGAGGGACATTTTGTAGCTAACACATGACACGGGTTGGGATACTAGTACGGAAGGTGCAGGGAAAATATACTTGATAGAACCTTGGGTGTATTACTCGATAGAACCTTGGGATGTTATACTCGATAGAACCTTGGGATGTTATACTTGATGCATAGTGACCGTAGTTTATCTCTATACAATAGTTCATCCTGTTGACTTAGTTTAGCTTGTCTATCTTGTCATCATCCTTATGTTTACTTTCAGTTTATGCATGTCATGTTACCTTTACCTGTTTTTATGCTGGAAGTAGATAGGACTTACCAGTCTTTATGACTGACCCCGTTTCTTTCGCCTCTTTGTCTTCCGTTTCCCCCCAGGTTTTCAAGGAGGAAATACTGTTATTTAGCTCAGACTTCTTCGGCTTCAAGGTCATCATGTATGGCTTGGATCTTTTCTTGGCTATGGCTGCTTTACCGTTTTACTTGGGGAATATTTTATGACTGTGGTTTTATGCTTCTTTAACTATTGCAAGACAGGTTTCCAATGTAATGGCTTTTAAAGGCATTTTGATGTAAAAGGTTTTAGACCTTATAATTTTATGAGGTAATGAAATTTGGCTTTTCTTCCGCTGTTTTATATGTTCTATCTTGTAATATTTCTGTGCATGTTTACCTAGACAACGCCCCTCCAAAGCTAGTGCATTCCCTTTGTGAGTGACCCTAGCGGAGGTGAGGTGTTACATTTGGTATCAGAGCAGAAGGTTGCCAGACTGGGCAAAAGTTTTAAAACCTTCTGAAAACTATTTGAAAACCGTTTACAAAGAAGCATTTTTCAAGGAAAGTTTTACTTTTTTTTTTTAAAAAAAGGGCTATTCCCCAAAGGCCATTAGCATTATCCTTTGTTTCCTTGATTGAATCTCCTTTCCTTTCTTTCCTCCACCTATAGTCACAGTGGTTTGAACTGCGACTAATCTTTTTTCTAACTACGTCAGTGTTTTCGGTACGATGGAGGCAGTTCTCGAGAGACTTGTTACCGCGTTATAAGAAAGGATAGTAAGAACAAGGATAAAGGATACAAGCTTAAGGACAAGCAACTGGTTGGTATGGCTCAATCCACAAAGGAGGAAAAGGGTGAATGATAACCCATGACAAGAGAGAGTATCTCTAGTAGGATAAAAAGGGAAAGATAGTCAAGTATTATGAGACGAGGACAAGATCATCGAGAGGGCAATTGTATGCTGTCACTGTTAGCGTACCTAAGAAGGATGGTAACGTTTCTGTGAAAGGTTTAGCTTTTCTTCTCTGTCATCCCGTCAGAACTTTGTTTTGATCACCGCATCATTTAAGTCTGCTTCGATAGTTGAGTCTCTGCACCTTCGTACTAGCATAGTAATGAATACCATTTTTTCTCAAATCTTGTTGAGGAATCGGTCCATTTATTCATGACTTGTTTTGATTGGAGGACGCCTACGACTTTTGGGAATAAGGCTTATGCTTTTAAGCTATGGGTTGAATTCTAGGAATGGAGTGGTTATCCAGTAAGGGTGCCATTCTCGGTTTTGAAAGGAGGGTAGTTAGGCTCTTGACTTGCCCCGGTAATACCCTCGAAGTCTCGTGTAACCTTTAGGGTTCTGTCATGATTGGTTACCTAGAATCTCTTGATGCATTTGTTGGTAATCTGTTCGAGTAGAGTTCGCCACTAAGGTGGATGGTTCATTTCGCTTGTGCATGAGTTATGGAAATCACTCTAGTAAGTACACTTGGTAACATGGTTGGCATCTGTTTGTTTTCAAGAGATAAGTTCTTCTGCGTGGAATGCCGTAGAGTGAGTAAACGAGATCCATGATTCACTAGTGAATTTTGGAGAGCTTACATGAAACCATGAGTGCACGGATATGGTTGAGCCAAGTATACTAGAGGGAGAATAAGTAAAAGTGGAACGAGAGGCGACAATGAAGTGAGTTCCAGCCCATATTTGGAAATAGGAGTTAAGAGGCCATGAAATCATGAAGTTAAAGATGGTCAAAGCACAATGGAATTCAGCTCAAGGAAATGCGACTTAGATGATTGAAGACAAGATACGCGCAACATATCTCTTTTTAAGAGCATATTCTTGATCCCTGTTTTCCTGTAGAGCTTACCTGCATGCTATCTTTTATGCATATCCTCTCGATCCTATTCTCGATCTTATTTCTGTTGCAAACTCCATAGGGGGCATGGCTCATCGGTTAATAATACATGTCAAGGTTTGAAGGTGTCCGTTAGGTTGACTAAACCTTTTGGGCTTTATAGGATATGGGTTGGCCTTTGAAAGGGATTTCTTGTAATCCAAAAGGAGTTTATCTGGCTTATCTTCTCGGTCCTATCTTGAGGACCTTAGGTAAAACCCTGTGGATGTAAACATGTATTTGAAAACATGTCATGATTGATATGGTTGCAAGTGGTTGCTCGTGGATGCGCGAATACACACTAGGCACTAGATCGGTTCAGTCACATTTCATATTTCATATGCATGAGTGTTTATACTTGTTTATGGATGAAATTGAATGTGTTATCATGTGAATATTGCATATGGATGAATGGTTGTGCACACATATAGTGTTTATGTGACTAGGACTATTTGCATACATGTGGATTCATGGCACTAATCATATTCTGCATTTAGAAGATCAATCAGGCCTGATCATTTGCATTAGATAAGGAACATATACACACACTTTCTGCATATGTTCATATGGCATTAGAAATATTTTAAGGACAATGGTTGCTTGTGGATGATGTTCTGAGTAGATGGATGATGGATGGTAGGATACGTTCTTCCTAACTTAGAGATTTCGGGGACGAAATCTTAAAAGGAGGGGAGAATGTAACAACCCGAATTTTTAAATAACGTGTTAAGACAAGAATCAAGGCAGAATTAAATTTTAAAATAATAATCAATAGAAACGGGTTGCGCCGTTGCGTTCGTCTCGGAATTCTGGTTTGAAACGAGTCCGAAATTTCGTAAATCGGAGTCTGTATGACCGAGATATGGCCTCTAGAAGTTTCACGAAAAATCAGAAACGAAAACAGATTTCAGAATTTCAAAATTTAGCCCCAAACGGACTCGGCGGGAAATTTCCCGCCCAGCCCCAGGTCGACTGGGGAGTCGACCCCCCAGGGACCAGGTCGACTGCCCAGTCGACCTGGGTGTCGACTTCCCTGGTCGGACCAGGTCGGCCTGGGTGCACCTGCATGGTCTTTTGGCTCTGGTTTGGGGGCCTGTGACGATTTTGACGGTACAGATCTAAACTAGGGTTAATCTAAGGGCCTAAACTAGTCCTAACTCCTATAAAAACACCCTAAGACCTAACCTAAACCACTAAAAATCATTCTAGCAACTAAGTGCTGCAAAAATTCTCCTAAATC
The DNA here is from genome assembly GCA_030737875.1 of Allium sativum. Taxonomy (NCBI): domain Eukaryota; kingdom Viridiplantae; phylum Streptophyta; class Magnoliopsida; order Asparagales; family Amaryllidaceae; genus Allium; species Allium sativum. The sequence goes on from CM060910.1 coordinate 398,332,678, forward strand.
ATGGCCTCCATCTTCATCATTGAGAGCTTGAGAGTTCTAAACTAAAGCTAAGGCAAAGGAGCAATCTTTCTCCACCAAATCAAGGAGCTACTTACATTCTCAAGGCTTCTAGTGTTGCTACATCATTCCTAGAGCTTCTACAACGATTCTATGACGATTCTTGCTCCTAATTCACTAGCCACGCTTTGTAAGTTCTAGCTACTTTTAGATCTAAATTGTAGTTCTAATGTTGACATGGAATAAAATGAGATGAAACCTAAGTATGCTAGTCTATGTGAATCCAGTCTTGCCTCTCTCTTGAACCTATGACTTTGGGCTATTTCTTAGTGATTAAATCATGCCACTCATGTTGTGTTTGACTTAGTTTATCATGCAAGATTTAATCTTGACTTGTGGAAATGTTGGCATGAATCCTTAGAACAATTTGGCTTATGGAATATTCATATGAACTTGACTTGGGGCTTATGCATGTAAAAGAACCTAAACCCCTCATGACCATTTACATGCCTATGATGATGAGCCTAGTGTTATGCTATCATACATGCTTGAGGCCAATCCTTTTATGCTATCATACATGCTTGAGGCCAATCCTTTTATGCTATCATACATGTTTGAGGCCAATCCCTTTATGCTGTCATACATGATTTGAGGCCAATATGTTGTCATATTATTCCTACTATGTTGACTCGCTTTCACTTGCGTTGGGGATACACCTTGGGTAATTTAGGAAAACGTGAGACGGGCTATGAAATTTAACATGAATTAAGTAATGGGACAATGGGCACAAGTGTAAAACGTGGACTTTGTCGTAGCCTAAATTTGACATGAACATATAAGTAGGAAAACATGAAAGTGGCCAACTCGAGGTTGGGTTGAGTTTGTAGCATAAATCTGCCCGAAACCGCCCGGCAAATCCAGTAGCTACAGACAATAAGACCCAATGTGAGAAGTTGGTCATATCGCGCTCAAAACCCGAGGTTAGACTAAGTTGTGGTGTAAAGCTGCCCGGACCCGCCCGGCGTAACCAGTAACCACAACAAAGTCTAATGTGAGAGGTTGGGGTGCATTAATTTACTTAATGCCACATGATAAGGTTAAGTTAGTTTGACTAATGGCACTTAACCGATATGACATGAATGGGTAGGTTAAGTAAGACCGGACTTGATTTCTTAAAGACACTTAACCATATAACATGATTAGCGGATGGGTTAGTTTAACCTAAATGGGTTGATAACACCCGACTGGGATAACGCGATGCGTGGTAGAGTTAAGTAAACCCACAAGAATGATACTTAACCATTATAAATATGACTAGTGGATGGGGTTAAGTTAACCTACACTTAACCAATCCGACTCGGTAATTTGATGGGGTTAAGTTAACTTACACTTAACCAATCCGACTTGATGATTTGATAGGGTTAAGTCACGATCCTCTTAAATATACTTAACCAATCCGATTCGATAATTTAATGGGGTTAAGTTAACCTACACTTAACCAATTTTACTCGGTAATTTGATGAGGTTAAGACAACCTATACTTAACCAATCTGACACGTTAAATTTGATAGGGTTAAGTTAACCTATACTTAACCAATCTGATACGGTAAATTTGATAGGGTTAAGTTAATCCATACTTAACCAATCTGACACGACAATCTACGGTTAAGTCATGAACGTCTTGATATACTTAACCAACTTGATACATGGTTTGTAGGGCAAAGCCTTGAACTTGAATACTTAGCCAATTTTGACATGATTCGTAGGCGGGGTAAGTCATGAAATCGAATGACAACACTTAACCCATTAGACAAAACCCTAGTTCAGGGGACTAAGTGGAAAATCGTAGTTAATAAAGATAACGGGAAGGGAAACTAAGCGATAAACCTTAGTTAAGGATAACTAAGTAATAATTCTTAGTCAAGACAATTGGACCAGTTCACAGATAGATGAGTAACCTGATACGGTAGGTCATCGTTTAAAACGAACTCACGAGGAGGAGCGAATGTTTATCTGACTTAGATAAAGGCTCCAGCGAACTGGGTGACGAAGCGGTAGCTTCAGGGGACGTGAGGGTACTCTTGGTATCCCTCTGTGAGGTTGCAGATGATCCTCCTGGGCTCACAGAGGTTAAGGTATGCAGTAGAAGAACCAAGGGTATGCCTTGGTTGCTGTGTGAGCAACCTAAAGACTGGGGTGGATTAGCGTGGAGTCGGCGATATCTAGTTTAGCCCTGTGATAGCACGTCGTCGACTACCTACCATCTTTAGTCAATCGTGTACGTATGCGGAAAGGCAGAGAACTCCCAACAGACCATATACTTGCTATCTAGTTATGGGTGAGGTTGGCCAATAGGAAAGTGGGGCATGGATGGCCGGAGTATAGTTCTCATGCATGATTTTCTTGGATTGCCTTTCAGTAGTTGAGGGAGGGGTCACGTGGGACCATAACCACCGGTAGAAAAACAGACCTTAATATCTGCATCGGCAGGTAACCTAAAGCTCCCGACCGAGTCCTGTATTTCTTGATTAGCCCTGGCACGGGACTCGGATGGCACATTGAGATACATGTGCATCTAGACATGGAAAAACGATTCACGATACATACGTGGGAAAAAGGGCGTGGTTGACGGGTAGCGTAATCCCTAGCGGTCCTAGGTGGCTTAAACCCAAACCGAGTTACGAAAACGTTTAGTAGGTAGCGTAATCACTAGTGGTCCTGGGTGGCATAAATCCTAGCCGAACATTCGAGAATTCATGGTAAGAAAACACCGCTAGATCAAGGGTGACAGTCCAGACGATTTCAAGGATAATGGAACTATGTTGAAGTAGTGTAGAACTACGTGAAGAAGCCCGTAGGATTTACGGAAAAGGACTAAACATATACATGGAAAGAAACATACGAGCTGGGAAAACCTACATTAGGTTGGCATGGACCATTTCATGACATTGGGTGAGGGACATTTTGTAGCTAACACATGACACGGGTTGGGATACTAGTACGGAAGGTGCAGGGCAAATATACTTGATAGAACCTTGGGTGTATTACTCGATAGAACCTTGGGATGTTATACTCGATAGAACCTTGGGATGTTATACTTGAAGCATAGTGACCGTAGTTTATCTCTATACAGTAGTTCATCCTGTTGCCTTAGTTTAGCTTGTCTATCTTGTCATCATCCTTATGTTTACTTCCAGTTTATGCATGTCACGTTACCTTTACCTGTTTTTATGCTGGAAGTAGATAGGACTTACCAGTCTTTATGACTGACCCCGTTTCTTTCGCCTCTTTGTCTTCCGTTTCCCCCCAGGTTTTCAAGGAGGAAATACTGTTATTTAGCTCGGACTTCTTCGGCTTCAAGGTCATCATGTATGGCTTGGATCTTTTCTTGGCTATGGCTGCTTTACCGTTTTACTTGGGGAATATTTATTGACTGTGGTTTTATGCTTCTTTAACTATTGCAAGACAGGTTTCCAATGTAATGGCTTTTAAAGGCATTTTGATGTAAAATGTTTTAGACCTTATAATTTTATGAGGTAATGAAATTTGGCTTTTCTTCCGCTATTTTATATGTTCTGTCTTGTAATATTTCTATGCATGTTTACCTAGACAACGCCCCTCCAAAGCTAGTACATTCCCTTTGTGAGTGACCCTAGCGGAGGTGAGGTGTTACACAGACTGAATTGTGGTGTAAATCTGCCCGGAACCGCCCGACATATCCAGTGACCACAACAACAGGTCTGATGTGAGAGGTTGGGGTGCATTAATGAATTAATGCCACATGATAGGGTTAAGTCATGAACATGAAAGACAACACTTAACCAACTTGACATGCTAGACTGATGGGGTTAAGTCACGAATTTAAATGACAACACTTAACGTGCTGAACAAAACCCTAGTTACGCGGGCCATTTCAGCAGTAACCCACTTAGATGTATCATGGTACCCTGGAACTAGGCAGGGTGGGGCACGATTACTGGGCTGAATTGTAAGCGACCAGAACGACGGCTGAGTTAGTGCGCAAGTGTAGGTCCAGGAGGACTATGGTCATGCACGTAGTCCGGAGTTGAAAACCAGGCATTGGGCATTAGTAGGTTTACACTGTGCATGCTTGATTCGTGTCGGTGGTTGGCACCCTTGGGCTTGATACACCCTATGGTGGACCTAGCACAGGTGACTACATTCATGATAGGGTCGTATGACACAGACTCACAACGAGCTAGAACTTGTAGGGAGCCGATCGATTAGTGGATCGTTCCGTTGGACCTAGTAATGGGTCATTTCATGATATTGGGCCAAGGGATCATTTCATGGTTAATATATGACATGGGTTTGGGATACTAGTACAGTTGGTGCAGCGAACCTTGAGCATGCGATGCTATACTTGAGTTATACTTGAATTATCATGCCATCTTAGTCTATCTTGTCCATCTTGACAGCATTCTTATGTTTACTTTCAGTTTATACATGTCATGTTACCTTTACCTGTTTTTATGCTGAAAGTCACTAGGACTTACCAGTCTTTATGACTGACTTGGTTTCTTTCGCCTGTTTTTCTTTCGTTTCCCCTTAGGTTCTCAGGGAGGAAACTCTAGCACTTAGCTTGGATTTCGCTTGCTTTCGGTTCAGCTCATGTACGGTTTGATCTTGAGCTATGCTACGGCTGCATTTCTGCTACCTTTGGGGAATTAAGCTACTTTTGTTGTTTTAAGTTTATGCTTCTTTATTTATGCAAGACAGAATTTTTTGTAATGGAAAATAATGACTTTGGCTATTTGGTACTTTGGATGCAAAAGGTTTTGACTCCTTTTGAAAGTAATGAAATTTATCTTTTAATTCTTCCGCTGTTTTATCTATGTTATGTCTTGTAATATTTCTGTGTTTGTTTACCACGATAACGCTCCTCCAAAACTAGTGCATTCCCTTTGTTAATGACCCTAGCGGAGGTGGGGTGTTACACTTGGCATCAGAGCAGAAGGTTACCAGACTGGGCAAAAGTTTTTAAAAACCTTCTAAAACTATTTTCAAAAACATTTACAAAGAAGCATTTTTCAAGAAAAGTCTTGTTTTATTTAAAGGCTATTCCCCAAAAGCCATTAGCATTATCCTTTGTTTCCTCGTTTTGAATCTCTTCTTTTTCATTTCATCATGTCTGGGAATCTTAACCTTCCAAAGGGCGTGCCAATACCTGGCTGGTTCAGGAGGTACTTAGAGGCTAGGGCCAACGATGCAGGCCCAGCAGATATTCCTCCTCCAGCTGCAGTGGTTCCTCCTCCTCCGTCCCCTCCTCATGCAAATGCTTTCTCAAAGATCTATAGAGATTTTAGGGCCATGGGTGGAAATGATTTCAAGGGAACTGAATCATTCGTAGAAGCGAGGAACTGGCTCAAAGAAACCGAGGATCTGTTCGTTATCTTCGAGGTGGACGATAGGCAGAAGGTACAGTTGGCAGTATGGTTACTCAAAGACGGAGCGTCCTATTGGTGGGAAGTCACTAACGCAGAGAGGCCGGTTGAAACATGGATGGATTTCAGAATAAGGTTTGAGATGAAATTCCTCTCATAAGCTGAACGAAGTCTACAGCTGGAAAAGTTCTTATCTCTTAAGCAAGGGAGTATGACGGTCAAGGAGTACGTCAATCAATTCAATCAGCTGGTTCGGTTTGGACTGGACTTAGTGAATACTCCTCATAGGAAGGCTCTCCGTTTTGTCAAGGGATTGAATGAGCCACTTCACAGCTTGGGTATGACCAACATACCTATGGGGGCTACTAACGAAAGGTTAGTAGACATGGCACTCTTAAATGAGGAAGACAAGGGAAAGAATGAGGCAAAAGCAGAAGTGCCTCAAGATAAGAAGGGGGAAGGGTCACAGAACAAGAAGGCTGATCCAAAGAAAGGCGGGAAGAACAACAAACCCTATGAAAAGAGAAAGTGTAATTTATGTGGCATTCCTGGACATCTGGTCAAAGACTGCAGGAAGAAGAAAAGGAAGATGGGTTGATGTTTCCACTGCGGTGAGAAAGGACACATGGCTAAGGCTTGCCCAAGGAAGTAAGGGCAGGGAGCTGGACCTTCTTCTGGAGGACAAGTCCACGCTCTCACGGTACCTCCGCAAGAACGAGGTAGTAATATTTCTATCGAAAGTTTAGTCTATCTTTTTGATCATCCTGTTCGAACCTTGTTTGATTCTAGCGCATCGCACACTTTTATTTCTTCTTACATTGTTGAAACTCTACACCTAAGTACTAGTCTAGTTGAGGATCTCGTTATTGTTTCAAATCCAATTGGTGGCTCCGCTCATTTATCTATGATTTGTGTGGATTTGAGGATTTCTATCTTAAGCGTAGAATTCACGTGTAATGCTTATGTTCTCGGATTTATAGGATACGGTTTGGTTCTAAGCATGGATTGGCTGTCCAATAATGGAGTCATTCTCGATTGTGAACGAAGGGTAGTTAGACTCGTGACTCGCCTTGGTAATACCCTTGAAGTTTCTTGTAACCCTATGGGTCCTGTTATGTTATGTTATCTATAATCTCTTGACTCGTCTACCGATGATTTGCAATCAGTAAAGGTAGTCCGAGAATATCCCGATGTCTTTAATGAGGTTAAGGGTTACCCCCTAAACACGAGATAGATTTCCATATATATCTTGTTGATAATGCTAAGCCAGTTGCATTACCCTTTAGACACATGGCCCCACGAGAGAGAAAAGAGCTTAGTAAGCAAGTTAAGGAGTTGCTTGAGAAAAATTTCATTAGGCGAAGCATTTCTGAATGGGGTGCTCCGGTGGTATTTGCTACTAAGGCGGATGGTTCGCTTCGTCTATGCATAGATTATCGTGAGTTAAACAAGCTGACTAAGAAGAATAGGCGCCCATTACCGAGAATCGACGACTTGTTCGACCAGCTTGTAGGAGCGTCTGTTTTCTCTCAACTCGATCTAGCTACAGGATTCCATCAGCTTAGAGTGGCTGAGGATAGCATTGACAAGACTGCGTTTAGGACTCCGGATGGTTTCTTCGAATGGCTCGTCATGCCGTTTGGTATGACGAATGCACCAGCGTACTTCGTAGACTTGATGAGTAGGGTGTTTAGGGAGTTTCTTAACAAGTTTGTGGTGGTCTTCGTGGACGATATTTTGATCTTCTCAAAGGATGAGGAAGAACATGCTAGACATCTCAAGGAAGTCATGGATACGCTTAGAGCACACGAGTTAAAGGGTAAGTTCTCCTAGTGTCATTTTTGGAGAAAAGGAGTTCGGTTTCTTGGACATGTAGTTTCTAAGCAAGGTATAGGTGTGGACCCAGCAAAGGTAGTTGCGGTGCAAGACTGGAAAGTTCCTAAGAACGCAATGAAAGTGAGAAGCTTTCTCGGTTTGGCGGGCTACTATAGGAAGTTCATTAAGGACTTCGCTAAGATTTCAACCCCTCTTACTAGGTTAACGAAGAAGAACCTAGCTTTTACATGGGATATAGAGTGTGACGTTGCTTTTCAAAGGCTTAAGAGAGCCCTTACCACAGCTCCAGTTTTGGCATTACCCGACGGAGGTAAGACGTTTACGGTGTACACAGATGCGTGCGACACGGGATTAGGTGCTGTCCTAATGCAAGAAGGGAAAGTGATATGCTACGGGGGTAGACAACTTAAAGTTCACGAGAAAAACTATCCCACATATGACTTGGAATTGGCCGCGATTGTTTTGCGCTTAAGTCTTGGCACCACTATCTTCTAGGCGAGAAGTTCGAGTTGTATACCGATCACAAATCGCTTAAGTACCTCTTTTCGCAAAAAGATTTGAATCTAAGGCAATAGAGGTGGATGGAATTCTTGGCATCGTATGACTTCAATATAGCTTATACCCCTGGCAAGGGTAACATGGTGGCGGCTGCGCTAAGTAGGAAAAGGTTGACTCTGAGTCCTTTGTTTGTTGAAAGGAAAAGTCTAGAGTTTATAGCAACCTTTGATTTCACACCTGTTGTTGAGTCGTTGGCTAACACGTTAGCATCTCTTGAGTTAAGGCCTACGCTTCTAGACCAAGTAGGGACTTCACAAAAGGTAGACCCACAGATAGTCAAGATCATGGATAATTTGATTAGATGTGAGATGTCAAGTCACCTCAGTAGGTATGCCATATATGACAAGGGATGGCTAAGGCGTGATGGGAGACTATGTGTCCCACAGGTGAGAAACTTAGTAAAGAGAGTTCTCGAAGAGGCGCATCACTCGAAGATGACTATACATCCCGGAGGGGATAAAATGTACAAGGATATGAAGCGCATTTTCTTTTGGAATGGGATGAAAAAGGACGTGGCAGAATTCGTTTCTAAATGCATGGTGTGCCAATAAGTAAAGGCCGAGTTGAAAAAGCCCGGTGGGCTATTGCATCCTTTGGAGGTTCCGCTGTGGAAATAGGAGAGTGTCTCGATGGATTTCGTGGATGGATTGCCTAGGTCAAGGAAGGGCAATACTAGCATATGGGTTATAGTGGATATACTCACGAAGAGCGCTCACTTCATTCATGTGAAGAGAAAGAGGACCGCATCATGGCTAGCATCTATATACCTTCGAGAAATAGTACGGTTGCACGGAGTTCCTTCTAGTATAGTTAGCGATCATGACCCGATTTTCACTAGCGAACTTTGGAATAGTTTACAATAAGCAATGGGTACATGACTAAGTTTAAGCACCGCCTATCACCCACAGACGGATGGACAAACCGAAACGGTAAATAGGGTACTAGAGGATCTCTTGAGACTATGCATTCTTGACTTTGGTGGTACTTAGGAAAATCACCTACCTCTCGTTGAGTTCGCGTATAATAATAGTTACCAAGCTAGCATAGGAATGGCACCATTCGAAGCTTTATACAGAAGACCGTGCAAGTCACCAACTTGTTGGTGGGAGTCAGCAGACAAGCTCATACTTGGACCCGACATGATAAGGGACACTTCCGAGAAGGTTGAGTTGATACGAAGACGGATGAAAACGGCCCAAGATAGACAGAAATCCTACGCGGACATGAGAAGGACAGACCTAAAGTTCGAAGTCGGAGATATAGTCTTTATAAAAGTTTCTCCTTTACGCAATGTGGTTCGCTTTGGAGCGGTTGGAAAGTTAGCACCGAGGTTCGTAGGACCGTTCCCTATCATCGAGAGGATTGGACATATGGCCTATAAGGTAGAGTTACCCAAGAGGTTGGCCAAAGTACACAATGTCTTTCACGTTTCGCATCTCCGAAAGTGTTTACATGAGTCTGCCGAAGTGGTTGAGCCAAGCATCCTTGAAGGGGTAGAAGTGGAAAAGGAAGCAACGTTGAGGCGAGTTCCGATTCGTATCTTAGGAACGGAAATCAAGAAGCTAAGGAATCGAGAAGTCAAGCTAGTTAAAGTACAGTGAAGTGAAGCCCAAGAAGACACAACTTGGGAAACCGAAGAGAAGATACATGCGCTATACCCAATTCTTTTTTAGGGTACATTCTCGATCTCTTTTGCCTGTAAGTTTACATACCTTCATATCATGTACATGCTTTTGCTATCCATGTTTGTCTTGTTATCTTCTCGATCCTATCTTGAGAACCTTAGGTAGAATCCTTTTTGGATGTAAACATGTAATTGAAACATGTTATGGTTGATGATTTCAAGTGATTGCAAGTGGTTGCTTGTGGTTGCATAACACACATTAGGCACTAGATCGGCTCAGTCACATAGTTCATATTGCATATGCATGGGTGCTTATACTTGTATATGGATGGAAATTTGATATATTATTATATGGATGTTGCATATGAATGAATGTTTGTGCACTCATGTAGAGATTATAAAATATGATAGGAATTTGCATACATGTTGGACTCAATACACTAACATATTTTGCATTAAGGAGGTTTACTGAATCAGTAACCGCCTGATCTTTTGCATTAGATAAGTACATATACACACACTATTGCATAAGTTCATACAACATTAGAAATCTTTTAAGTACGATGGTTGCTTGTGGATGATGGTTGAGTAGATGGATGATTGGATGATAGGATGTATTCTTCTTAACTTGAAGATTTCGGGGACGAAATCCTTTAAGGAGGGGAGAATGTAACAACCCGTATTTTTATAACTTGTTAAAACCATAAATCAAGGCATAATTAATTTTTAAAACCAGAATCAAGGGAAACGGGTTGCGCCATTGTCGAAATTCTGCTTGGAAACGAGTCTGAGTTTTCGAGAAACGGAGTCCGTATGAGGGAGATACGACCCTTCGAAGTTTCAGGAATTTTCTGAATCGAAAACAGCTCGAAATTCGAATTGGAACCCCAATGCGGGCTGGGCGGGAATTTTCCCGCCCAGGACCAGGTCGACCCTATGGTCGACCTAGGGGTCGACCTGGGGGTCGACCTGGTGCCAGAACCCAGTTTTGAGCCTGGGTTCATCCTGATGTTTCTAGTCTCGTTTTCAGTCTAGATTCGTCCGCCTAATCCTATATAAACAGCCTCCTAGCCTCATTCTCTTTACAACATTCTTCTCTAACCTTATGCTGCACAAATTCTTGATGGACACGGCTTCTTTTAAATTAAATTAAATTAAAACGCGAAGACTATTTCTTGAAGACTACGGCTAGGAATTGCATATTGGGGATTTGCTTCTACAATCAAATCGAGATTCAACGATTCAACAATTCGACGACTAGTTTCTAGATCTCAATTTCTTAGTCCACGATCTGTAAGTTTTAGTTACTTTGAGATTTAAACTTGTTAATTGTAATTTGGACATAAGATAAAGTGAAATTGGACTTAAGTATGATAATCGATTCACATCTATTCTAGTTTCCATCTTGGATCTTGACATTTGGGAATATTGCTATGAAATCAGTTTGGACCTATTCATGTTGTAAATCAAACTCTTTCATGTCCATAACATTATCATGACTGTGATGTTGAATCAGTCTATTATTTGCAAGTTTGGGACTATCACCTTATGCCATGACTATCACCTTATTATGCTAGACTTGAAATTCTATTATTTTCTATATGCCAGAGATATTGTAACCAATTATCTCAAGTTATGTCATGCTAGTATTGTAATCCCTTTTATCACTTTATGCTCGTCCTTTGTGCCTATCATAGTTTTGATGTTATTCCCTTTATTTCTGGATTTGGATTTACTTGTAATTTAGATCGATTCACATTTACATGCAATGGGAATACGATTTGGGTAGATTAGGCAAAACATGAATTGGTTATGAACATGAATCATGAACATGATGATAGGCATAACTTGAAACTTGCCATGAAACTTGACATGAACTTGACCAAAAATTTGAACATGGACATGACACTAGAATGAACTTGAAAATGGCCAACTCGAGGTTGGGTTGAGTTTGCAGTTTAATTCTGCCCGGATCCGCCCGGCAAATCCAGTGACTGCAAACAATAGGATCCAATGTGGGTAGTTGGTCATATCGCGCTTGAAACCCGAGGCCAGACTGAATTGTGGTGTAAATCTACCCAGAACCGCCCGGCATATCCAGTGACCACAACAACAGGTCTGATGTGAGAGGTTGGGGTGCATTAATGAATTAATGCCACATGATAGGGTTAAGTCATGAACATGAAAGACAACACTTAACCAACTTGATATGCCAGACTGATGGGGTTAAGTCACGAATTTAAATGACAACACTTAACCTGCTGAACAAAACCCTAGTTACGCGGTCCATTTCAGTAGTAACCCACTTAGATGTATCATGGTACCCTGTAAATAGGCAGGGTGTGGCACGATTACTGGGCTGAATTGTAAGCGACCAGAACAACGGCTGAGTTGGTGCGCCAGTGTAGGTTCAGGCGTACTATGGTCGTGCGCGTAGTGTGGAGTTGAAAAAGCAGGCATTGGGCATCAGTAGGTTTACACTGTGCATGCTTGATTCGTGTCGGTGGTTGGCACCCTAGGGCTTGATACACCCTATGGTGGACCTAGCACAAGTGACTACATTCGTGATAGGGTCGTATGACATAGACTCACGACGAGCTAGAACTTGTAGGGAGCCGATCGATTAGTGGATCGTTCCGTTGGACCTAGTAATGGGTCATTTCATGATATTGGGCCAAGGGATCATTTCATGGTTAATATATGACATGGGTTTGGGATACTAGTACAGTTGATGCAGCGAACCTTGAGCATGCGATGCTATACTTGATTTATACTTGAATTATCATGCCATCTTAGTCTATCTTGCCCATCTTGACAGCATTCTTATGTTTACTTTCAGTTTATACATGTCATGTTACCTTTACCTGTTTTTATGCTGAAAGTCACTAGGACTTACCAGTCTTTATGACTGACCCGGTTTCTTTCGCCTCTTTTTCTCTCGTTCCCCCCAGGTTCTCAGGGAGGAAACTCTAGCACTTAGCTTGGATTTCGCTTGCTTTCGGTTCAGCTCATGTACGGTTTGATCTTGAGCTATGCTATGGCTGCATTTCTGCTACCTTTGGGGAATTAAGCTACTTTTGTTGTTTTAAGTTTATGCTTCTTTATTTATGAAAGACAGATTTTTTTGTAATGGAAAATAATGACTTTGGCTATTTGGTACTTTGGATGCAAAAGGTTTTGACTCTTTTTGAAAGTAATGAAATTTATCTTTTGATTCTTCCGCTGTTTTATCTATGTTCTGTCTTGTAATATTTCTGTGTTTGTTTACCTCGATAACGCTCCTCCAAAACTAGTGCATTCCCTTTGTGAGTGACCCTAGCAGAGGTGGGGTGTTACAACTACTATCCCATCTTTGGAAACCACATGCCCTAGGAATCTCACTTCTTTTCTTCAAAAATGACATTCGGAGAACTTTGCCTTAAGCTGATGCGCATGGAGAGTTTCAAAACTTCTCTCAAATGTCGGGTGTACTCTTCCTCGCTCTTTGAGAAGATCAAGATATCATCATCAAAGACCATGACAAATTTATTTAGAAACTCCCGAAACACCCTACTCATCAAATGAACAAAGTAGGCGGGTGCATTCATCAACCCAAAAGGCATAACTATACATTTAAAAAAAACCATCTGGAGTCCAAAAAGCGGTCTTATCTATACTGTCCTCGGCCACTGTAACACCCCACCTCCGTTAAGGTCACTCACAAAGGGAATGCCTTAACTTTGGTGGTAGGGGTGAGCATTATTCGGTTAAACCAAATAAACCAACCAAACCAATCTATTTTGGTCGGATTGGTTTGGTTTTGAAGTTAAATCGGTTTGTAATCGGCCCGGAAAATTATAAAGTTCGGTTATTGGTTTAACCAAATTAACCAAACTTTTACTATATTTTAAAATTATCGATATTATAATGAATATATTTAGGTTAGTTTGGTTATTTAAGTAAATTTTAATCATTACCTATGTGTCAAAATTAATATTACAAAGCATAGAAATCATAAATAATAATACTCTAATTAAACAGTTATAATTTATTTCAAATTATAGTGAATATTCCAAACACAAAGTTTAAAACATTTTTAGTTTGGTTTAATCGGATAACCAATCGAATCAACCAAACTTAATTTGGTTGGTTTGGTTTGGTTTTCATTTTTATTGGTTTTAGTTTGGTTTGACAAATTTGGTCATCGGATAAACCGAACCAACCAAACGCTCACCTCTATTTGGTGGAGCATTTTAGTAAACAGAACAGAATATTATAAGACAGATAAACAGTACTTGAAAAATTATAACTTTATTACAGAGGAAAACAGAAATCGGTATGGTTACATCCTTTCAAATCACAATATCAGAATTCAAGTACAAAATATCAGTCTTGTACAAAAGCCTTCAGAATGCATAGTTTAAAATCATAATCCCCACAGAAGAAGACAAGCCATACTTTAAGCCCTTCAAGCAGAAGAAATTTGGATCAAGCTAGAGTATTCCCTTCTACAAAACCTGGGGGGTGAGGGGGGGGGGGAAACGGAAGAAAGGAGGCGAAACAACAAGGGTCAGACAAAAAGTCTGGCAAGTCCAGTGATTTTCAGTTATGAACAGATAATAATAACATGACATGAAAATAAAACTTGATGAGAGATAACTGTAACAGGTGTAGCAGATATAACAGAAGAACAGAATGATATAAGCTATTGCTTTACACTTCTCTGCACTAATACTAGTATAACAGAATTAGGTGTCACCCTAATGTCTAAACTGAAACAGAAACGGGTATAGAATAATTTCCACAGAAGAGAATGCTAGTAATGGGCCTTTACCACCCCAACAGAAACGGACAGAAACAGAATGCTAATAATGGGTCTTTACCACCCGAACAGAAACAGATAGAAACAGAATGCTAATAATGGGCCTTTACCACCTGAACAGAAACAGACAGAAACAGAAACAGATTAATCCCTACGGAAACAGAATGTAGAATTAGATGTACACTAGTAAATGGGCCTATACCACCCGAACAGACGGTACCACGCAGAAACAGACAGGTGTTACCACCCAACAGAAACAGACGGTACCAACAGAAACAGACAGAACTAAGTGTACCCTAAAACCCTACCCCAAGCGATCGGTTCCCTAATACATAAATACCCTGTGTCGGCCCCACAGTAGGGTGTATCACTCCCTAAAGTGACAACCAATTGGCACAGACCTATTTACAGATGTCACGGCGTCTTACATCCTCAGAGGCAGACTGGGATCCATGCACGCACATGACTCGGTTGGAACGCACCATCAACACCCCTCGCCATTATCAGAATGAACTGCTTATAATTAGTTCGTAAGCGTGCCCGGACCCTACCTACTGTTGAGTCAAAGTTTTGATACCAGAAAAGGGTTACTGACTAATATGGGTCCCAAACAACAGATGACACAAGTAATTCCCTTTGCTATCCTTGTGTCCCCAGACTAACAGATTTCAGATTAACTTGTTTACAAGTTCAGACATACAGAATTCAGATCAACTAGTTCACAGACAAGTTTTCAGACTAACGGATCAGATATACAGATTTAACAGACTTACCGATTAACCAGTTACAGATTAACAGACTTACAGATTTGTCTAACTTTGTAATTGGGCCTACAGATTCACGGAACAGATTTATTAAATTCATCAGTCTAGTGGGTTTAACCCTATCCGCCCAACACGTTTTAGACATCGTATTTATCTTAGATTTTCATTAATTAAATATTAATGCCCAGACCTCTCACATTAGACTGACAGTTTGCGGCTACTGGTTAGGCTGGTTGGTTCCGGGCAGATTTCTGCCGCAAACTGAGTCTAACCTCGGGTTTCAAGCACGTTATGACTACCTTCTCACATTAGAACCTATTGTTTGCGGCCACTGGATGTGGCGGGTGGTTCCGGGCAGAATTACGCCGCAAACTCATTCTAACCTCGAGTTAGCCATCTTTATCTTTGCGGCCAATTAATTAATAATTTACCATTTATGCCCACGCCTAATATACATGTCAATTATTCATAGCTAATTCAGATTATGTAAATAACAGACTGAATATATCAACTTAACCGATATAGCAGATAACAGATTTTCGCAGATTAGGCGACTTAACGGATTTAGCAGATTAAGCAAACTAGCAGATTTAGCAGATAACAGATTAGGCATCTCAACAGATTTAGCAGTTTAGGCATCTCAATAGATTTAGCAGTTTTAGGCATCTTAACAGATTTAGTTTAGACGATTTGGCATTTTTAGCAGGCTTAGCAGATGACAGATTTGGCAGATGAACAGATCTAGCAGACTAGGCAGTAGAGCAGAAATAGCAGATTAAGCAAAATAACAGAACTAGCAGATTTGGCAATATAACAGAACTAGCAGATTAGGCAAATATAGCAGATTTAATCATTCCTTAAAGTTTCACAAACATATCTTGCCTAATTATAAATTTGGCCTAAGTTTGCATGCCTAAATAGTTGTCATGATTCACACTATGATCGTATACCCCACGTTTGCATTGAATTTACATGTCATAGATTATGGTCATAATTTACATGTCCCAATTTAGTTCAACTTGCCTAGTACAAAAGATTCACATATAAATTATACCAAATATATCCATCGATTTCAATGCATGTCATATATTCAAAAATCTCCTACTTAGGTGTTATTCACATTTGATAGTTATCAAATCTTAATATAGATCTTCACGCCTAAGTCATATTCTCTTTCAAATCATGAATTGTTATATAAACAATATGCCCAACAATCTAGTTATAACAGATCTTAATTCAAAATATGCGTTATGTCCAATGTCTCAAGTCACATGTTAACATACTATGGTTCCTCTTCTTCCAATTCACAGAATATGCATAGACCTAAATCTAGTTTACCACCTATGTCCTTTTTCTTAAATCAGTCACAGATTAGCCATGTCCAATTATGCCACATTCATTATTTGTCCCAAACATTTAGCATTCGTGCGTTAATCTCTTAGGAGATTGGCGCAGGCTCGTAGTAGCCTGGCTATAGAACAGAAAGAAGAAGAGATACAGAATAAAATAGATCAGAACAGAACATACACAATCTCAAATTCAGATTTACAATCATGTCACAATTATGATTAAAGTTTATATCGGAAAATAACTGCACTTGCTTTGATTGGATTCTAAAAGAAAGATAGTTGTAGCGACGTTAGTTGATCTTCTTTAACCGTTGTTGAAGTTTCAAGCTTGAATTGAGTTGCTTAGGTTGATGTTGATTAGCTTCTAGTTTTGATTCAAGCAGAGTAGCGACGCCATTTTTATTTTTATATAGAATAGAGGCAGAGCAGAAGCAGAACAGAATTGTGTGTAGAGAAGGCTAGGTTTGGGGCTGTTTAAATAGGTTTAGGCAGATAAATCTGGACAGAAATCAGACTAGAAACATCAGAACGAATACTGGCCCAAAAATGGGCTCGGGGACCAGGTCGACTGCCCAGTCGACCTGGTCTGGGGGGCGACTGCCCAGTCGACTCCCCAGTCGACCTGGGTCTGGGCGGGAAATTTCCCGCCCAGTCTGTTCTGCGTTTGAAATTCGAATTTTGAATTCGAATTCGAGCTGTTTTGAACTCTGAATATTTCTGAAACTTTGGAGGGCCATAACTTAGTCATACGGATTCCGATTCTCACAAACTCGGACTCGTTTTCAAGAAAAAATTCGAGACGAACGCAATGGCGCAACCCATTTTCCCTGATTCTTATTTTTAAAAATTAATTATCCACTGATTCGTTACTTATACGTTCACAGAAAATACGGGGTGTTACATTCTCCCCTCCTTAAAGGATTTCGTCCCCGAAATCTTCAAGTTAAGAAGAATGTGTCCTACCATCCAACATCCATCTACTCAATCATCAATCACTGGCGTCCATTGTCCTTAGAAACTTCTAATGTTGTATGAACATATGCAAAGGTGTGTGTATATGTTCCTTATCTAATGCAAAGATCAGGCGGTCCACTGATTCAGTTGACCTCCTTAATGCGAATTATGCCAGTGCCATGAGTCCAACATGTATGCAAATTTTCCTATTTGATACATATCATTTCTATATGAGTGCACAACCATTCAGTTATATGCAACATCCATGTGCTGAGTCAATCATTTTGCATCCACAAAAATTGAAAAATGCTCACACATCCATATGCAGTGTGAGAGTGTTTTCGAGCCGATCTAGTGCCTAGTGTGTGTATATGCATCCACGAGCAACCACTAGAAACCACTTGCAACCATCAAACATAACATGTCTCAAACACATGTTTACACCCATTAGTTTCTACCTAAAGTTCGAAGATTCGATCGATAGGATACAGTCGAATGATGGAAGCGAGTACAGATAAAACAAAAACTTGGTTCCCATTAGACATTGGTTGAGAGAATAATTCCCCTAAGTATCAACCCCAAAGACCGAGATCAATATCAGATTGACACTCAGAGGATTACCCTCTTTGGACAATGTCAAAACTGGAAATCTTAACCTTATCAGAGATATTCAGATATTTACAGACTACTAGTATAGATCAGATTACCAAATGATTCTTAGAAAACTAAGCATGATAAAACCCAGAATGTATGCGTCCTACTTGACGCCTAACACAGATATCTCTCAAACCCCAACCTATCACCAGCAGATGAGTCGTAACCCCTATGGGGTTTGAGACTATAACCAGATCAGAAACAAGACTAGTATTAAAGTGCAGAGACTCGACTACAGAATCAGAAGGCCATAATCGGAAAGAGTTCTAACTCAATAATCAGATAAGGAAACTAAACTCTCTACGGAAATTTTCCTACTTATATCCTATCCACCAACTATGAGAGCATTCGCCTGCCTTCCCGAAGTAGGACATGTCCTCTGTCCTTGCCCCCGTTTCTTCGGGCAGTCCCTAGTGAAGTGTCCCATCTCACCACAGTTGAAGTGAGTGTCCTTCCTCTTTTGGCAATCCTTGTTCAGATGAGTCAAGCTTCCACAAGTAAAGCACATTTCTTTATCATCAGACTTTTCTACCTTCTTTTGTGTTTCCTTTTTGCTTACTTTGTGAACCAAGTCCATATCCATGAGTTTCTCATCCTTGGGTTGTGCTCCTTAGCCAAACTCCCTCATTCTCATCTTTACTATCCGTGTGTAACATGTTGACAAGTCCCTCGAAAGCGGCCTCCATCGCATGGAAAATCCTACAAAGCTCGAAAGAAAATTAGCCGTAGGTGAGATTACTGCGGCTACCGATGGAAGTCGGGCGCTTATTTGCCCTTTGACTGGTGTCGTAGTCTTATCAAGCCTACAGAACCATGCCGCGATGAGGTTACCTCCCAGAAAGCCGGGAGCCCCGAAGAAAGAAGGAAACAAAGATTCAAACAGAGGATCAAAAGATAGATATATGGCTTTTGGGGATTATGTTTTTCAAAAATAAGCTTTACTTTTGAAAATACTTCCTTTTAAAACCTTTTTTGAAAATAGTTTTCAAAAACTTTTTATCAAATCCGGTAACCTTCAGCTCTGATACCACGTGTAACACCCCACCTCCGTTAAGGTCACTCACAAAGGGAATGCCTTAACTTTGGTGGAGCATTTTAGTAAACAAAACAGAATATTACAAGATAGATAAACAGTACTTGAAAAATTATAACTTTATTACAGCGGAAAACAGAAATTAGTATGGTTACATCCTTTCAAATCACAATATCAGAATTCAAGTACAAAATATCAGTCTTGTACAAAAGCCTTCAGAATGCATAGTTTAAAATCATAATCCCCACAAAAGAAGACAAGCCATACTTTAAGCCCTTCAAGCAGAAGAAATCTGGATCAAGCTAGAGTATTCCCTTCTACAAAATCTGGGGGGGGGAACGGAAGAAAGGAGGTGAAACAACAAGGGTCAGACAAAAAGTCTGGCAAGTCCAATGATTTTCAATTATGAACAGATAATAATAACATGATATGAAAATAAAACTGGATGAGAGATAACTGTAACAGGTGTAGCAGATATAACAGAAGAACAGAATGATATAAGTTATTGCTTTACACTTCTCTGCACTAATACTAGTATAACAGAATTAGGTGTCACCCTAATGTCTAAACTGAAACAAAAACGGGTACAGAATAATTTCCATAGAAGAGACTGCTAGTAATGGGCCTTTACCACCCCAACAGAAATGGACAGAAACAGAATGCTAATAATGGGTCTTTACCACCCGAACAGAAACAGACAGAAACAGAATGCTAATAATGGGCCTTTACCACCCGAACAGAAACAGACAGAAACATAAAGAGATTAATCCCTACGGAAACAGAATGTAGAATTAGGTGTACACTAGTAAATGGGCCTTTACCACCCGAACAGACGGTACCACGCAGAAACAGACAGGTGTTACCACCCAACAAAAACAGACGGTACCAACAGAAACAGACAGAACTAAGTGTACCCTAAAACCCTACCCCAAGCGATCGGCTCCCTAATACATAAATACCCTGTGTCGGCCCCACAGTAGGGTGTATCACTCCCTAAAGTGACAACCAATTGGCACAGACCTATTTACAAATGTCACGGCGTCTTACATCCTCAGAGGCAGACCGGGATCCATGCACGCACATGACCCGGTTGGAACACACCATCAACACCCCTCGCCATTATCAGAATGAACCGCTTATAATTAGTTCAGTAAGTGTGCCCGGACCCTACCTACTGTTGGGTCAAAGTTTTGATACCAGAAAAGGGTTACTGACTAATATGGGTCCCAAACAATAGATGACACAATTAATTCCCTTCCTATCCTTGTGTCCCCAGACTAATATATTTCAGATTAACTTGTTTACAAGTTCAGACATACAGAATTCAGATCAACTAGTTCACAGACAAGTTTTCAGACTAACGGATCAGATATACAGATTTAACAGACTTACCGATTAACCAGTTACAGATTAACAGACTTACAGATTTGTCTAACTTTGTAATTGGGCCTACAGATTCACGGAACAGATTTATTAAATTCATCAGTCTAGTGGGTTTAACCCTATCCGCCCAACACATTTTAGACATCGTATTTATCTCAGATTTTCATTAATTAAATATTAATGCCCAGACCTCTCACATTAGACTGACAGTTTGCGGCTACTGGTTAGGCTGGTTGGTTCCGGGCAGATTTCTGCCGCAAACTGAGTCTAACCTCGTGTTTCAAGCACGTTATGACTACCTTCTCACATTAGAACCTATTGTTTGCGGCCACTGGATGCGGCGGGTGGTTCCGGGCAGAATTACGCCGCAAACTCATTCTAACCTCGAGTTAGCCATCTTTATCTTTGCGGCCAATTAATTAATAATTTACCATTTATGCCCACGCCTAATATACATGTCAATTATTCATAGCTAATTCTGATTATGTAAATAACAGACTGAATATATTAACTTAACAGATATAGCAGATAACAGATTTTCGCAGATTAGGCGACTTAACGGATTTAGCAGATTAAGCAAACTAGCAGATTTAGCAGATAACAGATTAGGCATCTCAACAGATTTAGCAGTTTAGGCATCTCAACAGATTTAGCAGTTTTAGGCATCTTAACAGATTTAGTTTAGACGATTTGGCATTTTTAGCAGGCTTAGCAGATGACAGATTTGGCAGATGAACAGATCTAGTAGACTAGGCAGTAGAGCAGAAATAACAGATTAAGCAAAATAACAGAACTAGCAGATTTGGCAATATAACAGAACTAGCAGATTAGGCAAATATAGTAGATTTAATCATTCCTTAAAGTTTCACAAACATATCTTGCCTAATTATAAATTTGGCCTAAGTTTGCATGCCTAAATAGTTGTCATGATTCACACTATGATCATATACCCCCACGTTTGCATTGAATTTACATGTCACAGATTATGGTCATAATTTACATGTCCCAATTTAGTTCAACTTGCCTAGTACAAAAGATTCACATATAAATTATACCAAATATATCCATCGATTTCAATGAATGTCATATATTCAAAAATCTCCTACTTAGGTGTTATTCACATTTGATAGTTATCAAATCTTAATATAGATCTTCACGCCTAAGTCATATTCTCTTTCAAATCATGAATTGTTATATAAACAATATGCCCAACAATCTAGTTATAACAGATCTTAATTCAAAATATGCGTTATGTCCAATGTCTCAAGTCACATGTTAACATACTATGGTTCCTCTTCTTCCAATTCACAGAATATGGATAGACCTAAATCTAGTTTACCACCTATGTCCTTTTTCTTAAATCAGTCACAGATTATCCATGTCCAATTATGCCACATTCATTATTTGTCCCAAACATTTAGCGTTCGTGCGTTAATCTCTTAGGAGATTGGCGCAGGCTCGTAGTAGCCTGGCTATAGAACAGAAAGAAGAAGAGATACAGAATAAAATAGATCAGAACAGAACATACACAATCTCAAATTCAGATTTACAATCATGTCACAATTATGATTAAAGTTTATATCGGAAAATAACTGCACTTGCCTTGATTGGATTCTAAAAGAAAGATATTGTAGCGATGTTAGTTGATCTTCTTTAACCGTTGTTGAAGTTTCAAGCTTGAATTGAGTTGCTTAGGTTGATGTTGATTAACTTCTAGTTTTGATTCCAGCAGAGTAGCGACGCCATTTTTATTTTTATATAGAATAGAGGCAGAGCAGAAGCAGAACAGAATTGTGTGTAGAGAAGGCTAGGTTTGGGGCTGTTTAAATAGGTTTAGGCAGATGAATCTGGACAGAAATCGGACTAGAAACATCAGAACGAATACTGGCCCAAAATTGGGCTCGGGGACCAGGTCGACACCCAGGTCGACTGCCCAGTCGACCTGGTCTGGGGGGTCGACTGCCCAGTCGACTCCCCAGTCGACCTGGGTCTGGGCGGGAAATTTCCCGCCCAGTCTGTTCTGCGTTTGAAATTCGAATTTTGAATTCGAATTCGAGCTGTTTTGAACTCTGAATATTTCTGAAACTTTGGAGGGCCATAACTTGGTCATACAGACTCCGATTCTCACAAACTCGGACTCGTTTTCAAGAAGAATTTCGAGACGAACGCAATGGCACAACCTGTTTCCCCTGATTCTTATTTTTAAAAATTAATTATCCTCTGATTCGTTACTTATACGTTCACAGAAAATACGGGGTGTTACAGCCACCCTCAACTGATGAAACCCCGTGACCAAGTCTAACTGGGAGAATACTGATGCACCAACAAGCTGGTCAAATAGATCATCTATCCTTGGGAGTGGGTGCTTATTCTTATTTGTGAGTTTGTTCAACTCCCTATAGTCTACACATAAGCGAAGCGAACCATTCACCTTAGTCGTGAATACTACCGAAGCACCCCATTCAAATATGCTTCGCCTAATAAACCCTTTCTCAAGTGGCTCCCCTACTTGATTGCTAAGCTCCCTCCTTTCCCTTGGAGCCATATGGCACACATGTAATGCAACTGGCTTTGCATTGTCCACCAAATATATACGAAAATCGATCTCACTCCTCGGAGGTAAGCCCCGTACCTCATCAAAAACATCAGGATAATCTCGGACTATTGGAACAGATCGCAAATCATCGATAAATGCATCAAGAGACTCTAGGAAACTAAGCATAACGTACCCTTGTGGGTCACAAGAAATCTCGAGGGTCCTCCCATGGTAAGTCAAAAGTCTAACGACCCTCTTCTCACAATCTAGAATGGCAACATACATGGTTAGCCAATCCATCCCTAGAATCAAACCACAGTGCATAAAACCGAGCTCATATGCGTCGTACTCAAATTCGATGCCTAAGACAGATATTCTCAAACCCCGATAAATCATGGACAAATGAGCCGAACCACCAATGGGCTTTGAGACAACTACGAGATCCACTACCATACTAGTATTAAGGTGCAGAGACTCAACCACAGAACTGGATATAAATGAATGTGAAGCGCCAGAGTAAAAAAGAGTTCTAATAGGATGTCTGGAAATAGAAATCAAACCTTCCACGGAAATTTTCCTACCTCTATCTGGAGCACTGGTCATGAGAGCATGCAGCTGCCCTCCAAAAGCTCCTGCCCTTTGACCTTGTCCCTGTTTCTTCAGGCACTCCTTAGCAAAGTGTACAACCTCTCCACAATTGAAGCAAGAATTCTTCCTTCTTTTGCAGTCCTTTACCAAGTGACCCTCTTGTCCACAACTATGGCACTTCCTCTTATCCTTAGCCTTGTCACTCTTTCTTCCCTTCTTCTGTTGTTGTTGTTGTCTTTTCTTGTGCCATACTTTCTTGTTTTGTGATCCCTCAACTTTAACTTCCTACTTTTCTTCTTTGTCTTCCTCATGCATCAAGGCCATATAAAAAAGCCTTTCAAAGGTTTCTCCCATTGGAATATGGGACATAGCTAACCCATGAAGGGGTTCATTCATCCCTTTTGCAAACCGTAAAGCTTTCTTATGCGGAGTACCAGTTCCAATCCAAACCTTGCTAGCTGGTTGAATTTGTTCACATATTCTTTAACAGTCATGTTTCCTTGTTTGAACGCTAAGAACCTCTCCATTTACATGCATTTCTCAGCTTGAGAAAGAAACTTCATTTCAAACCTCTACCTAAAATCATCCCAAGCTTCCACCGGAGGCCCCGCTTGGGTTACTTCCCACCAGAACGAAGCTTCATCTTTCAGCAGCAAGGCGGCTAGTTGAATCTTCCTACGACTATCTACATCGAAGATTCCAAACAAGTCCTCTGTCACCTTGAGCCAATTCCTTACCTCTACGAATGTCTCGGTTCTATGGAATGGCTTTCCTCCCATAGCACGGAAATCTTTGCAGACTTTAGAGAAATTATCTGCACGCGGAGGAGGAGGAACGACGAGTGCGGCTGGGGAAGGAACATCAGCTTGACCACCGGAAGGTGTCGTGGCCTCTAGATACCTACGGAACCATCCTAGTATTGTACCGCCCTCAGGAATATTAGGTTCCCTAGACATGTTGAAAAGAAAAGGAAAGAGATTTAAACAAAGGATCGAAAGATAATACATATGGCTTTGGAGAATATGTTTTCCAAAACATAATTTTTCTTTTGAAAATGCTTTCTTTTAAAACCTTTTTGAAAATAGTTTCAAAAACTTTTATCTAATTTGGTAACCTTCAACTCTTATGCCAAGTGTGACACCCCACGTCCATTATTGTCACTCATAGAATGCATTAAGTTTCGCGAAGCGTTATATGTAAAAAGAAACAGAAACATTACAAGACAGATATAAAATATCAACGGAATAAAAACAAACTTTACTAATCATAAAGCATCGTGGTTCAAAACATCATATGTATGAATTACATAAAAACCAGTACATCATAAAAACTTCTGTCTTATACTTAAAACATCAGAGTACAAAAATAAAAGAAGAAAAATCCCCAAATAAAAACATAGCCATAGTAGCAAAGATAGGAGCTTGAGCAATACATCTAAGCAACTCCAACAAATGACAGCAAAATCATGGTCAAGCTTGAGTATTCCCACCCCGAGGACCTGGGGGGGGGGGGAGGGGAGATGGAAGAAAGAAGACGAAACAAAAAGGGTCAGACATAAAGTCTGGCAAGTCCAGTTACTTTTAGCCAATAAATAAGTAAAAGTATCATGACAGGCATATAAAGTGGATAACAAGGATAATATCAAAAAAGGCAGGTATGACAAGGTAAACATGATAGAGTGTATACGCTTCTCTAATGATTACTCTGCACCCATACTTGCATAACTAGAATGAGATGATCCCAACAAGACTTAGGCGTACTTCTGGTGAGAGGTTTTAACACTATACAATCCACAGGAAGCCCAACCTAACAGGCTACTAAACTTTACCAGAGTCTAGATGTACCCTAACTATACCCTAATCGATCGTCTCCCTACTCCGTAGATACCCTGTGCCGGCCCCACAGTAGGATGTATCACTTCCTAAAGTGGCAACCCTTCGTTGATGTGCACAACAAAATCTGTAGGTGTCATGGTCGTCTTACCCCCTCTCCTCGGACCATGCACGCGCATGGCCCCGGTCGGTTTGCATCGCCCACACAGTCCTCTATGTTTGGATCTCCTATGATCAACCCAATAAGCGTGTCCCGACTCTGACCTTGGGCGGCGTACTCCTCTGATACCGTTCTATGGGTTACTAACTGAAACGAGTCCCCCACACAAGATGATACAAGATCTCCCCTTTGTCTTATTTCCGCACTAGGTTTTCTATAGGTTATGCTTACCTAACGGTGTATTTAATTACATAACCCCATCATTTCCACATGTTAAGCTTACCTAATGGTGTCTTTAATTACACCAATAGGTTATGTTTGTGGGCCTCTATATAAATATTACCCACCCAACCCATATTTACTTAACCCACCCACTGTTTCAAACAAGTTTACTTAACCCCTAATCAGGTTCATGTTTATACAATCCCTATGGATTCCACTAGGTTAACTATTCCAATTCATTACCATGTCCATTTATGGTCATAATATGTTAGACCTCCCACATTAAGCTTACCACTTGTTGATGCTGGATTTGCCAGTCAGCTCTGGGCAGACTTCTTCCACAAGTCGGGCTTAACCTTGTGCCTTAGCACGTCTCGTATTTGTGCACCTATACCCCTCACATTGGATTCACCACTTGTGGTCGCTGGATATGTCGGGCGGTTCCGGGCAGACTTCCACCACAAGTGTAATCTAACCTCGTGTCTAGGCCCAGTTATAGTTTCTAATTACTGTAATCCTAGGAATTTCGTTATTAGCCAATTTTACCTATGTCGTTATAGGTTTTCATGCCCCTTTCCCCAGGTTATGTTCATAATGAACTATATGCCCCAAATTCATATTCGTACATTTTATTCAGACTATGCCCAAATTTCCAATTACAAGTTATGCCCAATTTCAACGTTTTCCCCTCGTTCCCCGTTTAATGCGTTCGCATATTTCAGCAGCATGCCTAGGCTCGAAAGGAGCCAGGCAACATAAAATAAAAAGGGAAAGATGACATAAATGATCATACTAACTAGATTGACATATAATGGAATAATGACAAGATAGGCACATAGGAACAAATCTGATGAACATATGATAATAGAACCGATTCTAACATAATAGGGATATCATAACAAGCATGACAAGAACAAAACAATGGTTTAGATATCCAACTAATAACAGATCCAATTTAACCACAACATGATGAGGACAAGTATAAGGTGATCTAAACAGTGAAACAACGACAGATTTGACATGATAAATAGATGAAGGTTTAGATCTAAGTCATAATCATGTCATAACATCATAGATGCACAGGTTATAGAAGATCTGATTTGATTCAAATGGTTATAAGCCTAGATCCAAGTTAATGTCATACCGGGTTTTACTTTTAATTATTCAGATTTAAAAGTAACTTAAACTCACAGTGTTTGGATCTAGAAAAATAGAAGGAGAGTAGCAGATGTTGAATCACAGATCTACACTTGAATAACTCTAAACTTGATTAACTTGATTGTAGAAGATGAAAAAGGTTTGATTCAATCCAGGCAATGACAACATCTAGTCCTCCATTATTTTCGGTTAAAGAAACTAGAGAAATGAAGCCATATTTATAGCCAAAAACCCCGAAACCCTAATTTTCCCAGTCTGCCGCAGGGGGGTCGACCCCCCTTATGGTGTCGACCTATAGGTCGACACCCCCTTTAGGGGTCGACACCCTTGGGCGGGAAATCTACCGCCCATGGAATTTCGAAATTTGAACTGAATTTTGATTTTCTAGATTTAATTATATATATATAATTCTCTTGCGCGTATACAAACTTCAAAACTTAATAACTTCTTCATACGGTGTCCGTTTCATGCAAAAAAAATGTCATCTTGACCAGAATTTCGAGATGGACGCAATGGCGCTGTCCGTTTCCCTTAATTCTGAATATTAAATTAATTATTCTATAATTTGTCCTCTTTAGTGTTGTTAAAATTACAGGTTGTTACACTTGGGCTATTCTTTGAAGTCATTTACCCATTGTTTCTTCATACATTTATGTCATTGTGTGTGTATATATATATATCTTTGGGCCTTGTTGTATTCGTGTTGAATATTTATTGAGATATAACACATGTATGAGTTGTATTTCTGTAATTGTATTTATGTGTAACTATTTTGTAATCTGTGACTGTGATATACTGTATATTATCTGAAATAGTCCCTAACCATTGTAGTTTCTTATTGTGAGTGTTGGGTATGTCGATTCACTTGTGTTAAGAAAAGAAAATTTGTTCACCAAATTGATATATTCAACCCTTGACTAATACGAAATTACAGATGGTCGCTTCTAACAAGCCCTATTCTTCTCTCTAAAAGATGGCATTACCTATTAATGCATTAGGGTGGATCTAGGGGGGCATTACAGTAGCTTTAATCAAACAAGTCTAGAATTAACCGATATAACATGCTTACGTGTCTCACACCTCAAAGTTTAATATATCGTTTAAGTCCTACCTCATTCTTTCAAAGAGTTCAAAAACATGTTATTTTATTAGAAAATATATTCTTTGGGAAAACGAGTTTTAAAACTATTTTTGAAACATTTTGGAAATCGTTTCTTTAGAAAGCTCTTAATGATAGAGATTATATATACTTAATTAGCTTTTAAAATAAATATATATTTTTATAAATTAAATTTGCAAACAATTATTTTAAAATCAAGTTTTATATTGAAATCTTTTTGAAAACAATTTTATAAAGCGTGTGCATAAAACAACAAAAGCATAACTAAATTCATCAAAATCAACATAACGAAATTCACAATAAAATTCATCAATCCTATATACGAATTGATGTTAATGTCAATTTTCCTATTGTCGGATCAAGCCTAAGGGTCGACCCTACATAAACTTAGGTCGACCTTTGGTCGCACCTTGTTGCAAATAATTATGTCTGGCTCATATCCAACTTTAAATTAATTTCTGAAACGGTTTGAGCTCATAATAGGGCATGATTTCAAGCAAGCATGGAGAGTAACATACGGACAATGTAACACCCCACGTCCATTAATGGCACTCACAAAGGGAATGCATTAACTTCTATGGAGCGTTTTAAGTGTGTATAGAACAGAAACTTAACAACAAGACAGATATAATCAGTACTTAAAAATTTAAAATTTTATTCATTGAAGTGGTAAACACATACGTTTGATTACATCATCAAAAATCAGAGTCAAAGTACATAATATCCATCTTGACTAAATCAGAGTACATAAATTGAAAGACATAACCCCAACATAGCCATAAATAAGATAGGCTGAACTTTTACTTCAGCGATCCAAGCAACTTCTTAAAGCAAGAGATACAGCTGTCCAAAATCAAGCTCCACTGATGCTTGTTCCACCCTGAGCACCTGGGGGGAGAGGGGGGCGGGGAAGGAAGAAAAAAGGTGGAAACAAAGGGGGTCAGACATAAAGTCTGGCGAGTGCGATAACTTTAAAAATATAATTACCAAAATAACAAGGCTAAGGCATAAGTTGGAAAATAAGGAAATGACTGTGAACAATTGGGGATGACAGAGTAAACAAGGAAATAAGATGAACAAAGATAACATTAAAGGTGCACCTAAACCACTATAAGATAATTACTATACTGCACCACCACTAGTCACCCTAAAGGTTGATCCCGCCTACTGAACTTAATAATGATAATGGTAGTTTCGTGCACCCCTAGTTGCCTTCATAGGTGCCGCCTGCCTCTATCTCCACTAGGTGTACCTACTACCCCCATGCGATCGGCTCCCTAACTCATAGATACCCGTGCTGGCCCCATAGTAGGGTGTATCACTCCCCAAAGTGGCAACCCGATACCACCAACAATGCACGGCTTATACCTACACGATGCAACAACGTCTTACCTACCAACCCGGGCCCACACAGGCACATGAACCCGTTGGACTTGCTTTGCCACCGCTAACCCGTTTTGGCCTCTTACAGTCAAGCCCAGTACGCGTGTCCCGTCCTTGACTTGGGTCAAGCCCACAAAGATACTTATGGGTTACTGGTTGAAATGGGCCCCTATTACTTGACACAAGCTATCCACCTAAGTTTGGTCCCCTCTAGTACATCCCACTTAACCCTCTTCTTATTCATGTTCACTTACATGTTTTAAATTTTGGTTAAGTGTTTCTAGTTGTAACACCCCGAATTTCAATTAACACTAATAGTTAGTAATTAAAGTATAATTAATCTCAGATGTGAGAATCAGGGGAAACAGGCTGCGTCATTGCGTTCGTCTCGGAAAAATACGCGAAATAGAGTCCGAGTTTGCGTAAAACGAGTACCGTATGAAAGAGATATGGACGAACGAAGTTAGGCAGAAAAACCCGAAACAGGCCAGAAATGCACTGGCGCACTTGTGAAGTGCGCCAGCACAAAAATACACTGGCGCACTTGGGAAGTGCGCCCATGTCGGGACAGGAAACCTGCACAGTTTCTAGAGAGTTCTGTGGTTGGGTGCACCAGTTTGGGGTTTGGGCTTGGTCTTAGGGCTGGTTTCTGGAAGGTTCCGAAATCTAAGGGTCCTAATCTAATTTAGGGTTAATCTAAGGGCCTAAAACACTCACCTAATCTATAAATACACCCTAAACCTACCCTAATCCATACTAAAAATAGAATTGAGGGCTACATGCCGCCAAATTAAATCTTAGAAGGAGCCTCCACTAATTTATGAAGAGGGTTGCAAGCTAATCACTCTCTAATCAACCTCTAATCCATCCTAAGCATCTTAATCTTCTTCATTTGGAGTGCAAATTGGCTAGTAGTGAGTTTCTATCACTCTAATGATCAATTGCTAAACTAAGTAGATGAGATATGATGAGATCATATGGTTTTGTTTGTGGATTAATGGGTTTTAAGTCATATGACATGATGTTAGTTTGCTAATGTATGTGGGTTATGCAAGTTTTGTGCTTTGTGATCATATGTTAATATGCAAGTTACATGTATGATAATATGCAAGTTACTTGTATGATAATTATGCAAGTTGTATGTTTCTTCATATGCAAGTTTATGAGTTCATATGCAAGTATGTAACATGTTATGCAAGTTCATATGCAAGTTTATGAGTTCATATGCAAGTTATGTAACATGTTATGCAAGTTCATATGCAAGTTATGTGACATATTATGCAAGTTCATATGCAAGTCATGTATTTGTTAATATGTAAGTTTATGTAACATGTTATGCAAGTTAATATGCAAGTTATGTGACATGTTATACAAGTTAATATGCAAGTTATGTGACATGTTATACAAGATTATATGCAAGTTATGTGACATGTTATGCAAGTTCATATGCAAGTTATGTGTTTGTTAATATGCAAGATGGCACCTTTGAAACATGTTCATACATATGCAAGTTGACACCTTTTATATGTGTTATGTCATGAGAACGAAATTACGTGGGAACGATGGGGTTAATTAAATGCATATGTTAATAAGATTGTGTGAAATTAATATAATTATGCATAACATAAAATAAATGAACATAGTATGGGAATTTGCCTATTAAGTTAGGTGTACCCATACTATGTGTTAGGAATTTGCCTATTAAGTTAGGTGTACCCACACTTTGGAGTTGGGAATTTGCCTATTAAGTTAGGTGCACCCATATTCCTAAAATAAACATGATAATTAACACAAATTATAGGGGTGATTAATTAGGAGTAATTAATCGATTAAGACACGAGGTTGGACCTGTTTGTAGTGTAAGACTGCCCGGAGTTTACCGGCTTAACCAGGCATCTACAAATGACGGTCCAATGTGAGGGGTCTTAATCATAAATTAAATACGTAACAAGGGTGAATGACACGAGGTTGGACCCGTTTGTAGTGTAAGACTGCCCGGAACCTACCGGCTTAACCAGGCATCTACAAATGACGGTCCAATGAGAGGGGTCCTTTACACGGTTACGGTGTTAATCAATTAAGAAACACTTAACCAGATAAGCATGTAGTGGGGCATGGGGGTTAAGTGGGTACCTTGGGTGGTATGTGGAAATTTCTAGTGGTTGCCAATAGAAAATATGATAAAATACTTAACCAAGATGAAACATGTAATTAAACATGATTAAAGGGTTAAGTGGGAAACACTAGTGTGTGGGCCAAGCTTAGGGGGATGGCTTGTGCTGGGGGCCCATTTCAACCAGTAACCCATACGTATCTTAGTGGGCTCGACCCATGTCGAGGACGGGACACGCATACTGGGCTTGACTATAAGAGGCCAAAATGGGTTAGCGGTGGCAACGCATGACCAACGGGTTTCATATGCGTGTGTGGACCCGGGCTGGTAAATAAGACGTTGTTGCATCGTGTAGATATAAGCCGTGCACCGTTAATTTTATCAGGTTGCCACGTTGGGGAATGGTACACCCCACGGTGGGGCCAGCACGGGTATCTACGTTAGGGAGCCGATCGAATGGGGAGTAGTGTGTACACCTAGTGGATTGTAGGGCCCCGTGGCGTCTACTTAGTCACCTAGGGGTACGCGAGAACTATTAAGTTAATTTTATAAGTCCATGGGTGGGATCAACCTTTAAGTTAGGAATGACTGGTGTGGTGCAGTTTAGTAATTTACCTTTGGAAGGGTAGATGTGTCTTTATCTTTTATCTTAGTTTAGTTGACTGCTTAGTGTAGCCATTCATCCCCATTAGTTATCGTATATCAGTTTATGTCTTCTCTGGTTACTTTAACGATTGTATTGTTAAAGTTATAGGACTCGCTCAGACTTATGTCTGACCCCGTTGTTTTTATCTTTTTCCCAACCCTCAGGTCCTACGGTGGATCCTAGCAGTAGTGGAGCTTGATCGGATTGCTGTTCCAGTCTTTAGGAGCTTGGATAGATGTAAAGCTCCAGTTACCCAGTTATCTTTTCTTTTGTCATGGCTATTGTATGAGAGTGGGATTATGTACTTCTTTATTTTGATGGATATTGTACTTAACTTTTATTGTGGTTTTATGATGTAACCAGACATGTTTTACTTCCGCTGTTATGAGATGATGTTTTAAATTTCAAGTACTATTTATATCTGTCTTGTTGTAATTTTTCTGTTCTATATTCACTAAAATACTCCACCGATGCTATGGCATTCCCTTAGTGAGTGATCATAGCGGGAGTGGGGTGTTACACTAGTCGTATTTCATAAGCCACCCAAGGCACCCACTTAACCCCTATGTCCCACCACATGTTTATCTGGTTAAGTGTTTCTTAATTCATTAACACTGTAACCTTGTAAAGACCTCCCACATTAGACTGGCATTTGTGGGAGTTGGATTTTCCGGGGGAGTCCAGGCAGTCTTACACCACAAACGAGCCTAACCTCGTGTCTTTACAAATGTTACGCATTTAATTTATGCCTAAGACCTCCCACATTAGACTGGCATTTGTGGCAGCTGGATTTGCCGGGCGGGTCCAGGCAGTCTTACACCACAAAAGAGCCTAACCTCGTGTCTTAGACGATTAATTACACAAATTAATTATTCCCCAATTTGAATTAATTTCCCTATTCAAATTATCAATCAATTCCAAATTTAACTATGTCCATAATTGACTCAATTATGTCCATCTATTTATGGTATGCAAAATTATACTAATTATCATCACAAAATTATTTTATGCCAATTAAGGCATTTATGCCAATTCTTAATATTAAATCTTTTAATATTATCCCATTGCCCCATGTTGTACGTTCGTTCGATTAACGTAAAATATACGTTAGACTCGAATAGTCTTACTTATGGAATAAAGAGAAAACATCAAAACATACATATAGATAAAACTAGATCTAAACATAAGGGGTGAACTTGCATGTGTGAATGAGGTTCTTCATCTAAAACTTGCATAGGCCAAAGTCACAAACTTGCATAAAACTTCATATGTCATAGATCTAAATCTAAAGGTGTAAACTTGTTTAGGTAATAGTCACAAACTTGCATAAATCATGTTTGTCATAGATCTAATCATAAGGTGTAAACTTGCATAGGCAATAACCACAAACTTACATTACATGATTCATACTCCAAACACACACACACACACACACACACACATATATATATATGTATATATTCTTGCATACGTGATTTATGCAACATAACGATGGTGTAAACTTGCATCTAAACATGTAAACCAGCATGTAGAATTTTATATACTAGCATAAAACTCACACATGTCATAGCTTAACTTTAGATCCAATTTACATAAAATAGATGTCATGAAACATGTAAGGTTGTATATAATTTTCACTAACTTGCATATGATCCATGCCGCAATTAACATCCTAACTTGCATGCATACATATGATTTATCATATGAATTAGTTCCAACAACATAACCAAACTAGCATATGAAACATCATTATGAATTGATTATACATAAGCCCATCATAGAATTACAACATAGATGATAACATCACAACTTTACAACATAGATGATAACATAATAGAATTTACGACATAGATGATAACATCATATAATTTACAACATAGATAATAACATACGGTCAATGATTCACAACATAACCATATAATCCAAATCATAGCTCAATCCAATTAAATTGTTAATTATCTTATTAAAGAAATCGAACTCACTACTCAAAGAAAGTCTTGAGTTCTGAAATCTGAGTTCTGAAGTTGAATTAGCTTTTCTTTGTAGTAGATTCGTTGTTGTTTAGATTAGAATTGAAGTTGATTAGCTTTTCTTCCTCTCTAATTGGTGGCGGCTATTCTAGGTTGCAAGGTGACGGCATGGAGGCCATGATTCTAATTTTAATTTGATTTCAGGGTATTAGTCTACATGTTTTTTAAAGAGTTTAGGATTAATTTAGGCCGTCCGACCAACCCAGAATTAACCCCAGCCATTCAGACCAGATCAGAAACCCTAATGACTCAGCATACGGTCATAAGCAGGTCATCAAACAAATCTTCCCAGGGGGGAGGGGGCAGGTCGACCCCTGGTCGACCTGTTTGGGTAGGTCGACCCCCTGGTCGACCTGGCCCTGGCGAGAAATTTCCCGCCTAGCCCAATCTGACTCTGAAATTCGAATTTTTGAAATCTATTTAAATTTTTCTGAAACTTCCGATGGTCATAACTTCTTCATACGAAGTCCAATTCACGCAAACTCGGACTCTATCTCAACCAGAATTCCGAGACGAACACAATGGTGCAACCCGTTTCCCTTAATTCTCGCATCTGAGATTATTTATTCTTTAATTTGTGAACATTAATATTGAAAATTACGGGGTGTTACATTCTCCCCTCCTTAAAGGATTTCGCCCCCGAAATCTCCAAGTTAAGGAGAATGCATATCCTAACATCCAAACAACCATCTACTCAACCATCAAACACAGGCATCCATTGTCCTTATAAAATTCCTAATGCTGTATGAACATATGCAAGAAGTGTGTGTATATGTTCTTTATCTAATGCAAAATCAGGCGGTCTACTGATTCAGCTGACCTCCTTAATGCAAACCATGATAGTGCCATGCGTCCATTATGTATGCGAAAGAATCCTATCGATACATATTATTTCTACATGTGTGCACAACCATTCACCAAAATGCAACATCCATATGATAGTACAACCATTATACATCCATTCCTTAAATATGTACGCACATTTATATGCCATATGCAATATGAAGTGACTGAGCCGATCTAGTGCCTAAAGTGTGTGTATATGTATCCACGAGCAACCACTAGCAACCACTTGCATCCGCACGCATCCATCATACATAACATGTCTCAAACACATGTTTCAACCATAGGACTACCCTATCTAAAGGTCAAAGATACTAGCGAGAGGACACACTAAAGATAAAACAAGTACAAGCTAAGCGATAAAGGAGAAATTAAAAGACATACCCTCGAAAAGAAAAGGGTATAATGAACGCATATTCTCTTCCTTCTCCCAAGTAGAGTTGCTCTCATAATCTCCCCATTGTACTTTGACTAGCCTGACCTCTCGATTCCTCAACTTCTCAATCTCCGACCCAAGAATGCACGTAGGAGCTCGTCGAATCGTCGCATCACGCTCTATCTCCGCCTCTCTAAGCAGGCTCGGCTCTACCACTTCCCTGGTCTCATGCAAGCACTTCCTCAAATGTGATACATGGAATACATCATGTACACAACTAAGTCTCTCGGGCAACTCCGCTCTATACGCCATCTGTCCAATCCTCTCCTTAATAGGAAACAACCCTACGAACCTTGGTGCTAACTTCCCAATGGACCCAAAGCGAACAACATTCCGTAATGGAGACACCTTGACAAAGACCATGTCCCCAATATCAAACTCAAGATCTGTCCTCCACTTGTCCGCATAAGATTTCTGCCTATCTTGCATCGTCTTCATCCTCCTTCTAATCAAATCGATCTTTTCCGAAGTCTCTCTAATCATATCGAGCCCAAGCAAGATCTTATCTGTAGATTCCCACCAACATGTAGGCGAACGACACGGCCATACATAGAGAGCCTCGAATGGTGCCATGCCAATGCTAGACTGAAAGCTATTATTATATGCGGACTCGACCAAAAGAAGATGTTCCTCCCATGTACCTCCGAAGTCTAAGACACATAGCCTCAAAAGGTCCTCTAAAATACGATTCACCCTCTCGGTCTAGCCGTCTGTCTGAGGATGATATGCGGTGCTCAAACATAACTGAGTCCCTACCGCCTCTTGCAAGCTCTTCCAAAACTCGCTAGTAAAGATAGGATCGCGGTCGCTTACTATGCTTGAAGGAACACTGCGCAAATGAACTATCTCTCGAATGTATACGGAGGCTAACCATGGAGCAGTCCTCTTACTCTTCACGGGAATGAAATGGGCGCTCTTAGTAAGTCTGTCTACCACGACCCAAATCCCCGTATTACCCTTCCTCGATCTCGGTAACCCATCGATAAAGTCCATCGAGACACTTTCCCACTTCCATTGTGGGACCTCCAATGGGTGAAGCAACCCACCGGGCTTCTTTTGCTCTGCTTTTACTTGTTGGCACACCAAGCATTTAGCGACAAACTCAGCCACATACCTCTTCATGCCGGCCCAAAAGTAAACTCGTCTCATGTCTATGTACATCTTGTCCCCGCCGGGATGGATGGTCATCTTCGAACGTTGTGCATCATCAAGAATGGTCTTCCACAAATTCTCATCCCGTGGTACACAAAGTTTACCGTCCCTACGTAACCAACCCTTATCATCTAGGGTATACCTACTGAGATGGCTCGATGACTCCCCCCTCTTGAGCTTCTCTACTAACTCAACCAACTGTGGGTCATCTCGCTGTGCCTCACCGATCCGTCCCAAAAGCAAAGGTCTGACCTCTAAGGATGCTAGCAAACCGGGTACAAAGTCAATGGAAGGTCTAAAGTCAAACGTAGAGATGAACTCTAAGCTTCGCCGCTCAACAAATAACGGACTCAAGGATAACCTTTTCCTACATAAGGCGTCTGCCACCACGTTACCCTTGCCAGGGGTATATGCTATCTCGAAATCGTTGGATGCTAAGAATTCCATCCACCTTTGCTGCCTTAAGTTCAAGTCTTTCTGAGAGAACAATTATTTTAGCGATTTGTGGTCAGTGAACAATTCGAATTTCTCGCCAAGAAGATAATGGTGCCAAGACCTAAGCGCGAAAACAATAGCGGCCAACTCTAGGTCATGTGTAGGGTAATTTTTCTCATGCACTCTCAACTTCCTTCCTCCATAGGCTATTACCCTTCCCTCTTACATTAAGACTGCGCCTAGTCCTGTCCCACAAGCATCGGTATAAACG
Source organism: Allium sativum (assembly GCA_030737875.1). NCBI lineage: Eukaryota > Viridiplantae > Streptophyta > Magnoliopsida > Asparagales > Amaryllidaceae > Allium > Allium sativum. The sequence goes on from CM060910.1 coordinate 398,369,961, forward strand.
GTAAATGGCTTACTCCCATCTGGCAACACTAAGACTGGGGCTGTGGTCAAAGCTCTCTTTAAACGTTGGAACGCATCATCACAATCTACGTCCCATATGAAAACTAGGTTCTTCTTCGTCAAGCGTGTTAATGAGGCTGATATTTTTGCGAAGTCTTTGATAAACTTCCTATAGTAGCCAGCCAACCCTAAGAAACTCCTCACCTCGGTAGCATTTTTAGGGACCTTCCAATCTTGGATGGCCACTACCTTTGCAGGATCCACAGCTATCCCTTCTTTGGAAACCACGTGCCTTAAGAATCGCACCTCCTTCCTCCAAAAGTCACATTTAGAAAATATTGCTTTAAGGCTATGCGCAAGAAGGGTCTCCAACACTTCCCTAAGATGTAGGGCATGCTCTTCCTCGCTCTTAGAAAAGATCAAGATGTCGTCCACAAAGACTACCACGAATTTATTAAGGTACTCCCTAAACACCCTACTCATCAAGTCAACAGAGTATGCAGGGGTGTTTGTCAAACCGAAGGGCATCACAAGCAACTCGAAGAAGCCATCTGGAGTCCTAAAGGTAGTCTTGTCTATGCTATCCTCAGCCACTCTCAACTGATAGAAATCCGTGGCTAAGTCCAACTGCGAAAACACTGGGGCGCCAACTAACTGATCGAAGAGATCGTCAATCCTCGGCAGTGGGAGCCTATTCTTCTTAGTAAGCTTATTAAGTTCTCTATAGTCCACACAAAGTCTAAGGGACCCATCTGCCTTCGTGGAAAATACTACTGGAGCACCCCACTCCGATATACTACGTCTGATGAATCCCTTCTCAAGCAATTCTTTCACTTGCTTACTAAGTTCTCTTCTCTCTCTTGGAGCCATATGGCACACTGGCAATGAAACTGGCTTTGCATTATCTACTAGATATATTCAAAAGTCTATCTCACGTTTTGGGGGTAGACCCCTCACCTCATCGAAGACATCAACATATTCACGGACTATACGAACAGAATGTAAATCATCATCGGATGCGTCAATGGATTCTAGGTAGCTAAGCATTACTGGACCTCTAGGGTCACAAGAAATATCAAGGGTCTTTCCACAACGAGTCAACAATCTAACTACCCTTCTTTCACAATCTAGGATGGCCCCGTATCAAGTTAGCCAATCCATACCTAGAGTCAAGCCGTAGCCCATGAAGCCAAGAACAAAGGCGTTGCATTCAAACCCAACGCCCAAGATAGACACTCTCAAATCCTGACAGATCATAGAAAGACGAGTCGAACCACCAATAGGATTTGAGACTACTAAGGGATCTGTAACTAAACTAGTATTTAGGTGCAGTGTTTCAACTAATGATGTAGAGATAAGCAAATGTGATGCGCTAGGATCGAATAAAGTACGGACAGGATGATCAAACAGAAAAACTAAACTTTCAACGGAAATTGCTCTACCTCGATCTTGCAGCGATGGGACCACAAGAGCCTGAACTTGCCCCCTTGTCGGCCCTGGTGCCATAAGAGCCTGCACATGTCCTCCTGAGGTAGACCCTGCCCTCTGCCCTTTCCTTGGGCGGTCCTTAGTCAGATGTCTCGCTTTGCCACAGTGGAAACAACCAGTCTTCTTTTTCTTCCTACAATCTTTGCTGAGATGGCCTAGTGTCCCACAATTAAAGCATCTTTTCTTTCCCTTACCATTGTTGCCTTTACCACCTTTCTTGTTCTGTTGTTGCTGTTGCGGTTTCTTTTGATCCCCTTTCTTCTCGGGTGCCTTATTAGCATTGGCGCCCTTCTCCTCTTCATGCATAAGCGCCATGTCAACTAGTCTCTCAAAGGTAGCCCCATGGGGTTGTGGGTCATAGCTAACCCATGAAGCGGCTCGTTCAAACCCTTAACAAATCTCAGGGCCTTCTTTTCTGGTGTATTCACCAAGTCCAAGCCAAATCTCGCCAACTAATTGAAATTGTTGACGTATTCTTTCACTGATAGATTCCCATGCTTCAACGCCAAAAATCTTTCCATGTATAAATTCTCTTCAGCTCGTGAAAGAAACTTTGCCTCAAACCTCCTCCTGAAATCTGGCCGTGTATCAACTGGACGCTCTCCATTAGTGACCTCCCACCAAAACGAGGCCTCATCCTTCATTAGCCAGGCAGCTAACTGGACCTTTCTTCCATCTTCCACTTCAAAGATCCCAAACAATTCTTCCACCTCCTTTAGCCAATTTCGAGCTTCAACAAATGTCTCTGTCCCGTGAAAAGGTTTTCCACCCATTGCCCGAAAGTCCTTACATATCTTTACAAAAGTATAGACACGAGGAGGAGGAGCATTTGCTGGACCCGCAGTGGTGGCCTTAGTCTCCAAATACCTTCTAAACCATCCGGGTATCGGTATCCCCTCGGGTATCTTGGGAATTCCAGACATGCTGAAACGAAAAAGGAAAGATTCAATAAAAAGAACCGAAGGAAAGAATATGGCTCTTGGGGTTATGCTTTCTAAAATAATCTTTTCTCTTGAAAATTCTTTCCTTAAAACATACTTTTGAAGGTACTTTTTATAAAAGTGTTTTTGAAAAACAATTTTTCAAAATTCATATCTGTTCTGGTAACCTTCAGCTGTGATACCATGTGTAACACCCCACGTCCATTAATGGAACTCACAAAGGGAATGCATTAACTTCTATGGAGCGTTTTAAGTGTGTATAGAACAGAAACTTAACAACAAGACAGATATTAACAGTACTTAAAAATTTAAAATTTTATTCATTGCAGCGGTAAACACATACGTTTGATTACATCATCAAAAACCAGAGTCAAAGTACATAATATCCATCTTGACTAAATCAGAGTACATAAATTGAAAGACATAACCCCAACACAAAATAGCCATAAATAAGATAGGCTGAACTTTTACTTCAGCGATCCAAGCAACTTCTAAAAGCCAGAGATACAGCTGTCCAAAATCAAGCTCCATTGGTTCTAGTTCCACCCTGAGCACCGGGGGGGGGGGGGGGGGAAGAAAAGATGTGGAAACAAAGGGGGTCAGACATAAAGTCTGGCGAGTGCGATAACTTTAACAATATTATTACCAAAATAACTAGGCTAAGGTATAAGTTGGGAAATAAGGAAATAACTGTGAACAATTGGGGATGATAGAGTAAACAAGGAAATAAGATGAACAAAGATAACGTTAAAGGCACACCTAAACCACTATAAGATAATTACTATACTGCACCACCACTAGTCACCCTAAAGGTTGATCCCGCCTACTGAACTTAATAATGATAATGGTAGTTTCGTGCACCCCTAGTTGCCTTCATAGGTGCCGCCTGCCCCTATCTCCACTAGGTATACCCACTACCCCCATGCGATCGGCTCCCTAACTCGTAGATACCCGTGCTGGCCCCACAGTGGGGTGTATCACTCCCCAAAGTGGCAACCCGATACCACCAACAATGCATACCTTATACCTACACGATGCAACAACGTCTTACCTACCATTCCGGGCCCACACACGCACTTGAATCCGTTAGACTTGCGTTGCCACCGCTAACCCGTTTTGGCCTCTTACAGTCAAGCCTAGTACGCGTGTCCCGTCCTCGACTTGGGTCGAGCCCACAAAAATACTTATGGGTTACTGGTTGAAACGGGCCCCCATTACTTGACACAAGCTATCCACCTAAGCTTGGTCCCCTCTAGTACATCCCACTTAACCCTCTTCTTATTCATGTTCACTTACATGTTTCAAATTTTGGTTAAGTGTTTCTAGTCGTATTTCACAAGCCACCCAAGGCACCCACTTAACCCCCATGTCCCACCACATGTTTATCTGGTTAAGTGTTTCTTAATTCATTAACACCGTAATCTCTTAAAGATCTCCCACATTAGACTGGCATTTATGGCAACTAGATTTGCCGGGCGGGTCCGGGCAGTCTTACACCACAAACGAGCCTAACCTCGTGTCTTTACAACTGTTACGCATTTAATTTATGCCTAAGACCTCCCACATTAGACTGGCATTTGTGGCAGCTGGATTTGCCGGGCGGGTCCGGGCAGTCTTACACCACAAAAGAGCCTAACCTCGTGTCTTAGACGATTAATTACACAAATTAATTATTCCCCAATTTGAATTAATTTTCCTATTCAAATTATCAATCAATTCCAAATTTAACTATGTCCATAATTGACTCAATTATGTCCATCTATTTATGGTATGCAAAATTATACCAATTATCATCACAAAATTATTTTATGCCATTTAAGGCATTTATGCCAATTCTCAATATTAAATCTTTTAATATTATCCCATTGCCCCACGTTGTTTAACGTAAAATATACGTTAGACTCGAATAGTCTAAATTATGGAATAAAGAGAAAACATCATAACATACATATAGATAAAACTATATCTAAACATAAGGGGTGAACTTGCATGTGTGAATGAGGTTCTTCATCTAAAAACTTGCATAGGCCAAAGTCACAAACTTGCATAAAACTACATATGTCATAGATCTAAATCTAAAGGTGTAAACTTGTTTAGGTAATAGTCACAAACTTGCGTAAACCATGTTTGTCATAGATCTAATCATACGGTGTAAACTTGCATAGGCAATAACCACAAACTTACATTACATGATTCATACTCCAAACATATATATATATATATATATATATATATATATATATATATATATATATATATACTTGCATATGTGATTTATGCAACATAACGATGGTGTAAACTTACATCTAAACATGTAAACTAGCATGTAGAATTTTGTACACTAGCATAAAACTCACACATGTCATAGCTTAACTTTAGATCCAATTTACATAAAATAGATGTCATGAAACATGTAAGGTTGTATATAATTTTCACTAACTTGCATATGATCCATGCCGCAATTAACATCCTAACTTGCATACATACATATGATTTATCATATGAATTAGTTCCAACAACATAACCAAACTAGCATATGAAACATCATTATGAATTGATTATACATAAGCCAATCATATAATTACAACATAGATGATAACATCACAACTTTACAACATAGATGATAACATCATAGAATTTACAACATAGATGATAACATCATAGAATTTACAACATAGATAATAACATACGGTCAATGATTCACAACATAACCATATAATCCAAATCATAGATCAATCCAATTAAATTGTTAATTATCTTATTAAAGAAATCGAACTCACAACTCAAAGAAGGTCTTGAGTTCTGAAATCTTAGTTTTGAAGTTGAATTAGCTTTCCTTTGTAGTTGATTCGTTGTTGTTTAGATTAGAATTGAATTTGATTAGCTTTTCTTCCTCTCTATTTGGTGGCGGCTATCCTAGGTTGCAAGGTGACAGCATGGAGGCTATGATTCTAATTTTTATTTGATTTTAGGGTTTGAGTCTACATGTGTTTTTATAGAGTTTATGATTAATTTAGGCCGTCCGATCAACCCAGAATTAACCCCAGCCATTCAGATCAGATCAGAAACTCTATGACTCAGCATACAATCATAAACAGGTCATCAAACAAATCTGCCGGGGGGGGGGGGGGGGTAGGTCGACCCCTAGGTCGACCCCCAGGTCGACCTTTTTGGGTAGGTCGACCCCCTGGTCGACCTGGCCCTGGCGGGAAATTTCCCGCCTAGGCCAATCTGACTCTGAAATTCGAATTTTTGAAAGCTGTTTAAATTTTTCTGAAACTTCCGATGGCCATAACTTCATAAGAAGTCTGATTCATGCAAACTCAGACTCTGTCTCAACCATAATTCCGAGACGAACACAAAGGCGCAACTAGTTTCCCTTAATTCTCACATCTGAGATTAGTTATTCTTTAATTTGTGGACATTAATATTGAAAATTACGGGGTGTTATAGACAATAATCTAAAGCAAGTTCGACATTAATTTGAGATAAAATAAAGGACCTACAAGCTCTGAAAATAGAATTAAGACAGATATAAATACTGTAAGCACTATAGACTAAAGACTTACTTACAATAACCAGGATTTGGTGCACAAAAACCTCATTTCAAAAACATGTAGCATGTTTTAGCTAGAAATTGTGAGATAAACTCACCTTGAATCGATTTGAAATGAATTTACTTGAATCGGCTTGCAAAATGAAAGCTTGATAGTTTTTCGCTTTGCAAAGGTATCACACACCCGTAGATTGCAAGAAACAAACATGCAATAAAAAAATGAAATCAACAGCAATTTTCTTTCCAAATTTGATAAATTATACAATTTTATTTTCAGATTTTGAGATTAACATATAGAATTCATTCTCTCAAGCTTCTCTTAGTTTTATTTTGAATTTGGAGCTTTGATTTGTCATTAAAGGAAGGAGGGTTAGTTCTTTCTCATGAAAAAGGAGGAGATAATGACTGGAAAAGAAAATACGTTTGTTTCATTTCTTTTTAAATATTTCCTCCTGCCGTTACACGGGAATGCCACAATTTTTACGTTCTTTTAACTTTACATGACTAACAAAAACATGTATCAAATTACTTCAAACAACTTAAGCACAATTTCCTTGCAAAGATAACATAATTTACATTTTTAATAAAATGTATATTTTATATTTCTTTTTGTTTAAAGCTTACATTTTCAAAATCTAAATTTATACAATATACGTTGTCTTAACAAAATAACTGTACAACTTCATCACAAATGTTTTGGAACTTAAATATTGATTTTTGATTAATACTTCACTTAGTATATTTTAATTTGCACTCAATTAAATTTTAAAATTCTTTATTATCAATAATCCTAAAAAATTATTATTTTATCATAATTTAATTCCTTAACACATGTTTTTACAACAAAATCCCATTATAAAGTTTTCCAAACTGTATTTTTTATATTTATTTAGTAAATACATAACGTATTTAATCCTCTTATTTTTTAATCCAAGTCCAGTCTATCCTCAGTTCAACACAATTACTCACATAATCCCCAAAATCTTTGTTTACTCAACTTAAAGGATTATTGGTGTTGCACTTTTTGAATTTGTATTTTTTCCCCTCTGCTCTTAATTTACAAATCTCACTATAATATATTTATCCAAGTACCATAAAACAAGATTATTGAAATAAATTTTTACATATATGCTTGTTTATGATATATATATATATATGTATATATATATTTACGTATGTATGTGTGTGTGTTTTAAAGAAATTATCATGTAGGATTTACATAGAAATCCTATCATTTGACACCCAATTTACTTGATATATTATGATGTCGTAAGGAACAATAGATTAGAAGCAGATTTTAAGTTGATTTTTGAATAAGTATGAGTATTTTATGAACCTTTTATGTTTATAAAATTGTTTAATTCTTATTTAATATTAAAGAAATTAAATAATGATTTTGGTTTGATCCTTAATATTTAATGATATATATAAGGTGATTTAAACCCATTTTTGGGGATTTTTTCCATGAACTACTAATTTAATATTTCTAAGCTAAAAAGTCTTGAATTATTTAAGTTGAATAAAGTGGTTGTTAATATTTGAATTATTTAAATTCTCAGATCTATGATAGAAATCTGGAGAAAAAAGCTTATTGATCAATTAGATTTTTTCCACATAATAAGTTGTTGTGAAAAGCACCACTTTAAATAGAAATTTTGCAGTTTTAAAGTTAATAAGGATTCTACCACCTTACTAAGTAGTGCTTTGCTTCGTTCATTGATTTCAATTTGTTTCACTTCATTATTTTTTCCTATGGCGAAGCGATTGATGCTAAGGCTGTTAGAGAATATGCTAAGAGATATGCCAGGGAATATGCTACAAAATAAAGAAATATGCTAGAGAATAAGGAATATTCTAGAGAATATATGACTCTATAAATATAGGGTTTAGCATTGTATTCAATCAATTAATAGTGCAATAAAAATGTATTCTTTTTGTGTTTTCCCGTTTAAATCTCTCTTCTCTCATCATCAAATTCAAACATGGTATCAGAGTAGGAGAAAGAGAGGAGAGAGAATAAGAAAATGTTTTTTGTTTCCTGATCTGAAAATACCCACACTAATCAGGGCCCTAGTTCATTCCCTTTGTTGAAAACCTAAACCCTAATTTCAATGGATCATCCGAACACACAACCCCGATCTCCACCATCGCATCCACCCCAAAGGCTACAGCCTCTTCTCCTTTCTTCTCTCGTGACGACTCCAACACCTGATGTTGTGCTTCACTGCCACATGGCAGCAAATGTGCTACCCTAATGATAATAGGTGTTGATCCGAAACTCTAACCAGGAAGTAGTGGCAATCGATGGTGGCGGCACTGATGAAGGCAGGAGAGCGGTCGAAGATCGTCGTAGGACCGAGATGGAAAACGTTCATCTGGATATTCAATTAGAATAACTCGAGGCATGGGAAAAACTTTGGGTTGGGCAGATCCGGTAACGAGTCTGGATTGGGATCCTCTTCATGGCAAGTTAGCAATAGGAGATTAAGTAGCGAGAGGGAAGTGAAAAGGACTAGCTTTGAGAGGGAGAAAGGTAATGGTATTATTGTTAATAACGAGAGAAGGGCGAGGAAGGATAGGAATATGGACTGTAGTAATAGAGAAATATGTGGCAGTAGTAGCGAGATGGAAATCGAAGAAGGTGAGCTTCGGCCGGAACCTGATCCTGTACCAGAGAAGTGCAAAGAAGATGAAATAAAAAGTGATGGCGGCTGTGAATTGAGGTGATTTAGCAGTCGATTTGGTATGATTGATTTGGGTTGGTTGCTGGATTTTGAAAGCTGTTTTATGGAATGGAACTGTGATTCTGGGGTTGTAGACATGGACTTGTCTGTGTAGGCTATGGAGAGAGTGTGCGTAGTTGATGGTAGTCAGAAACTGGTTGTTGTTCGTTTATGGCAGGGATTGTAATGTAGGTGCAGTTTCGCATGGGATGCAGGGGTGGAATTTGAAACAGTTTAGCATGGCTGCATGATGCAAGTGATGCTGTAGTAGGCGTTATTTGTGGTGGCAGGTTTATAAGCGTGACTGGAAGATGTGGGTGATTGCAGTTTGTTGTGTTGATACGTTCAGTGGTGATGCAGTGAATGGTGTAGGTGTTGAGGATCCATGTTTGGAAGATTATAAGCAATTGCTTGTTAGTGGTGACTAATTATAAGTAAAACAACTGTGGTTTGGTTGAATGTTTGAAAAAATGTAATAGTTGGAGTTGAATTGGTAGTGCAGGGCGGGGTGGTCTTGACTGCTAGTTGATGAATAGAGGTATGTATGGACTGATGTGTGAGTTGTGAGTTGGTTGAGTGCTAAAGTGCTGATGGTTTTGCGAAGTTGGTTGTATGAGTTGTGAAGAGGTTAGTGTGGACTGATGGTCAGAAGTGGTGAATATGGTTTGTGTGACAGGTTTCTAATGGTGCACAGGTCGATGTTGAGTGAACTATAGTGTGTAAGTGGGTTTACGAGGCGTGGTGGAAACCATAGCCGATGAGATGATTAAGTTGGTGAGTTTGTGGGATGTGTGCATTGTAGTTACAGATTCGGTAATATATATATATATATATATATATATATATATATATATATGTATGTATGTATAGGGTTGATCGATGTGATTGTATTGAAGTGGCATGTGCAGCAGGTGGATTATTTGGAGATGGATTAGTTTTGAAGTGGGCTGATTGAGTTGCTAGAGAGCAACATTATTTTGAAGTTGTTTGTTATTCATTTGATGCCTTATTGGCAACCCTTTTTATTAGGAGGGCAATTGACGTTGATTGAAGGTGGTAGATGGTATTGTAAGGTATGTTTGGAGGAGCAAACATATGCTGATTCATCCTTATTGATTTGGTTTTGTTTTCGTTTGATATGTCATATGTAAACTCATCCCATTTTGGTTTATTTTATTTTCTTTGTTTGTTTGGGGGATGCAAACATATAAATACATTCGAGCCCAGTTTTGTCGTTTGGCCGCTCAGATCTTTTGCTTACCGATCAAATTGAAGATAGTTTAGTTTTTTTGGAGTTTCAAATTGGATTTGTTGAGTTTTTTGGAGTTAGTGAATGTTTGGTGTTACTCTCTAATAATATTGAAATGGTTGCTCGATCTTGCTACTCTTCAGTTTGTAGCTTCTATTTGGCAAACTCACGATTTTCTGCATCATTAGTTTGAGGGGGGATGTTAGAGAATATGCAAAGAGATATGCCAGGGAATATGCTATAGAATAAAGAAATATGCTAGAAAATAAGGAATATTATAGAGAATAAACAACCCTATAAATATAGGATTTTTCATTGTATTCAATCAATTAACAATGCAATGAAAATGTAGTCTTTTTGTGTTTTTCATTTTAAATCTCTCTTCTCTCTTCATCAAATTCTAACAAAGGCAACCTAGCATGTAGTATTTTGAAGAGAGGGTAATGTGAAGAGTGCTCAGAAGGGGTGCTTCTATAACATCCCATTTTTTTAACGGTTTAATAATTTATTTATTTAATTATTTAAATATGATTGGGCGATTTAAATGAGTAGGATTTAAATATTTAAATTATTTAATTAAAATAAATAAATATATTTAATTCCGAAATAGTTGGAAATAGTAGAATTCACAATATTATGCGAAATGGATTATTTATAATATTTTATTCAGTTTAGATTCAGATTATAATAACGAATCTATTTAAAAATCGACGTTAGAACGTATAAATTATATTATAATTATAATCGAGCTTGAAATGGCATGGTAGTTTGTAATTTTGCGATTCAAACTTTAAGTGAATATACAGAATCCGTTTAAGTCGGATTTTTGTGAAACAAGAAACATTTGGATCTGGCGAACTATAATTTTCTAATGGAAGAGAAAAATCGAGATTTCATCGTGTAGATTGTGAGTTATGTCCAAATCAAATTTTCAAAAAGTCGCTATGGAATTCGTTTACAATTTATAACGATTTATTTATATTATAAAAGGATTTTTTAATATAAATTGGGTATCGATTTAACACTGGATTTTAAATATGGAGTTATAAATCCAGATATGTATATTTTGAAGCTGTATGATATTCTATGTGAATATATATGATATATTAATGTATTAATATTAAATAAAATTGTTTTTAAATTTATTTATATTTAAATGGTTTATTTAGAGCTTTGAAAATAACCATTTTTACAAGCGACCTCCGTTTTCGACGAAATTAATTTTATTGGATTCGGAATATTAAATTATTATTAGATTTCAATTTTCATGATTTTTTGAGCCAGAATGCGGCCGTGTGGAATTTTAATGTAAAAAATAGTCAATATTTTGACTTTAAAAATATAATTGTGTGAGCAAACGAACTCGGAATTCGACGAAACAAGTTTCATTGGGTCTGTAGTGTCAAAAAGTAGCTATGTGTCCGTTTTCATCAAAATTGGGTATTGTATGTGATCGTATGGATTTTTAAACAACAAATACATATAGCGGTTGATTAAAACTGAATATAATAATCAATAAAAAAATATATATTAAAACTATACTATAAATACATCCTATACCTTAACCCTAACTACATTTCTTCACTGATCAAAAAAAACGTATGCCGCCATATCCTATTCTCAGAAAATGAAAAAGCATTTTTGTAAATTCAAAAACAAATCGAAAAAAATCTATAAATCTTGGGATGAGTCTCGTTGACTCAGCAGCAGAAGACCATCAAGCTCGTATGGATTTTATCGACCTCGATCATTTTTCCATGACATTCAAATTTGTTCGTGTTAGCCTCGGGTTTCAGTATTTGGATTTCTGAGCCTCAAATGATGAAAGGGAGGTCATGTTTGGGTTCAGTACAGATTTTAACATCAGCCGTGAAATTCTAGTGAACATCTAGGTATCAAAATGTCACGACTTTTGCTGAGCGACGAGGTTCCTGACATGAAGACTACGATAGATGAATGATGTCGAGCTTTGATTTAATGGCATGAAGACGGAGTGGGAGATAAGAGAAGCTAAACGGTATGCTCAGTTTGAGGGATAGTGAAGGGGAGAGGGAGTTCGGTGGAGGTGAAAGTCAATAATGGTGCGCTACTGGGGTGAAGAGGGAGTAGAATTCATTTGAGGAAGAAACAATATGCGGGTTTGGTATTCAATTGGAAAATTGAGCCGGGTTATTTGGTTAAAGCCCAAACTCAATTTAAAATTTAGTTTAATATATTTTAAATACCTGTGTAATTTGTAAATTCAATATCTAAATCGTACGGTAACATAATCTGACGAAACAAGTGCCGATGGGACAGTATCGAAAAATAGTACAAGCCTATGAAGTTTGGAATGATTTAGAGCTCATGAGAATTTCTGAGAGAATAGAATGCCTGAATCAAATCAATGATCGTTTATCGTTATTTAACGATAAACGTCCAAAGTGAGTAAAACTCACTAACTCTGCCAGTTTATATTTTTATAAAGTATTTTTAGAATTGATAAATGATGGTTGATTGCTGTGTGTTGATTGTTTGGATGAACTGCTAATTGATTGGTTAAAATTATAGATCTAGTAATATATATATATATCGTTAATCAAATATTGATTCTGTTTACCAGAATATTTCATATTGTGATGAAATTGATGTTATTTATATTGTTTAACATCTGTGATGCAGGAAAACAGGTTGGAGGGATCCAACCGGATTCCTCAATATTTATAATACTGTTTTTCATATATTGTGATATATTATGTTGTATATAATCTGTTATTGATTTTGTGTGTTTGGATGATGATTGATCCTTTTTGTTTGGTATTTTTAAATACCATAAGGGGTATTGGAACATATAAAAAGGAAATAGTTAAGTGGATACTGAATTTAAGTATTTAATAAAATTAATGGATTTTATAAAAGGAAATATTTGTAAAATTAATAAAATTGTAAAAAGGGAATTTCGAGTATAAAAGAATTATAAGGAGACTGATTCAAAATAGATATTAAATATAAATCTTTTTTAAACAAATAAATTGAGAAGAATAATTTATAAATAATGTTTTATAAATTAAGTAAAATATTTATCATTTGATAAATTGAATATATAAGTATGAATTTATATAAAGAAGTAAAAATCGGTTTTAACACCAATATTTGAAAATGGAATGTAAACTTAACATTTATAAAGGAAATTATAAAGGATGGAATATGAATTCGAAAAAGGGGGAAATCTATTTTAAAAATAGAAATGGAATTTTGAATGGCTAGAAATAAATAACTTGTTTAAGAATAAAAACAAGTAGTGTGATTTATAAACGATGTTCATAAATAAATTAAAAATAATTATCAGTTGATTAGTTGGGATTGTAAATTTAGCTATGAATATAAAACGAGAAATTGCAAGTTGTTTTAAAAATGGAAGGATGGAATTTATTTCGATGTTCGAAATATGAATAGACTTAAAATAAAATCCATAAAGATTTGTAATTAGAATTCGACTAGGCCAAACGTTAATAAAATAATTTATTTTAAGAAATTATATATTGAATAAATCGGGATTGGACAAGATAGTTAATATTCGATTTGAAACCGATATTTTATAATCAAATATAAAGATGATAGAGAATTATAGACTTATTAAATAAAATCAACTATGAAGTTGACATGTAAACGAGATTTAATAAATAAAATGGAATGTGAATAAGAAGTTACCAATGACTCGATAATTGGAGATTAAACCTGTGTTAGTATTTAAATTATGAAATCAAGTTTTGATTTGATAAAACGTGTCCAGTTTTCTGTAAAAGGAATAATATTCTCGTTTTAAAGTGAATAACAATTTAAAAGCTTACGTTTTTCAGAATTAAAACAACTATAAAAGGAAATTGGTAATTGTTGGGAAGTACTAAATTCAAAAATGAATTTAGAAATTGAGTTGACTTGAAAGGGAAAAATATGCTAGAGTTCGTAACGAAAATCGAATATAGTTTATTCGAAAGAGAGATTATCGAATATAGTTTATTCGAAAGAGAGATAAATTGAATAGAGTTTATTCAAAAGAGATATTATTGAATATAGTTTATTCGAAAGAGAGATAAATCGAATATAGTTCATTCGAAAGAGAAATAAATCGAATAGAGTTTATTCGAAAGAGAGATATTATCGAATAGAGTTTATTCAAAAGGGAGATTATCGAATATAGTTTATTCGGAAGAGAGATTATCGAATATAGTTTATTCGAAAGATAGTTATCGAATAGAGAATATCCGAGAGAGAATTTTACATTGGTATTCGACAATATCGAATGTAGGAAAGTACTATTTACTTTTCCATTTTTTAATCAAGATTTATTTATGAATAAATTGTTTATTTAATTACTTATTTAAATTAAGGAATAAAAGTTATATTTTTAAGTTAGGTATTTCGGAAGTACGGATCATAACGCTATCGTTATAAGAAATGTTTTTCATAAAAGAATTGGATTAGTAAACTGAATCCGAGAGTTGTGTAAGAAATGATTTGATAAGAAGATAAGAAACGAAGTTAAGGAAACTAGAAACTGACTGGAGATTAGTTATGTTGAACATCCTTTTAAGTATCGGCCTGATGTTGGTTTCGGCCTTCGAGGTTGATATTCAGGAAATTGTTCTCTTACTAGTTTATAATTAGAAACTGATAGATGTGGAAGGATAGTGACGCGTGAAAAAGAAATAGAAATGTTTTCCAATGTTAATAACATATATTTTCAAATTTTAGAAAATTAGAAATTATGAATATATGGAACGGGAAATGGAAAATGAATAAATTAATGATGAATTAATTTGAAGGTAAAATGTTGATTGATGGTTGATCAATAAAATTTCCATTTGGAAATAGGATTGTTGTGATAGTTAAATAACCGACTATCAAAGTTTTGACCATTTTTCCGTCGTCAATAGGAGAGACCAGGATCAGATTTATTGTCTGAAAACCACTCCTTATGGGCATTAGCATTGCGAATCAAATATAATGAAGATAAATTGAAGATGAAGTTTATGAAAAGGCTATTCTAGTAAATCCTAGGTAGAAATTGCCTAAGATGGGTTTACAGAATAGTGCCTTTAATTTGTCCAGTCCTAGGACAACCTGTATGGAAGAATGTCTGACAGAGTATATTTAATAGATCACGTAAGTTGATCTCTTCAAACATATTTACGTTTGGTGGCGGAAGAATTCGTTTCTCTTAGCTGTATACCCGTGGTATTTTTTGAGAAATCAATTTGTGATTTGGTGGTTATGACGATGTGACATTCAAAGTAAATAAAAGTGTGATCTGTATGTTATGGCCTCTAGCCTCACAATCGAGAAATGGTATAACTTGGGTAGGTCGAATGGCTAAGTGGGTAGCTCCCAATTAGGGTGTATTGTCACTTGCTTTAGAGAAATTTCAATTACTTCTTTAACCTATTTCGATGTTGTCCCTTTCGGGAAACGGTTGCTGATCCCAACCGTTGGTGATAATACATTCGGTAAACCCAAGCGAAATGAGTGACCGGTTATGTTTAGCCTGGATTACAAGATTTTCTTGTTAAACCCGGTGTATTCCTCTCTATAGATACACTGTCGGAAGATGGTCCCATACCTTGCCGGTTGGAATCCATTTCTCAATAAGCGCCTGCGGTTTTTGATTATATATTATATATGTGGAACGTGAGATGAAAGCTTTCCACTAGATTGCTATTTATTTGATTTAGACATTATTATAAAATCAGAAGAGTATGGATTTTAACGTTTTGGGTTACCGTAAGGTAAAAACCATACGTGTTTATGCATGGATCGGTCTTACATTTTTTCTTTCTTTTAAAAGGATTTTAAAAGTTAAACAAATGGTTGAAGTTTACTCACACCAGTCACATGACTGACCCAGAGTTTAATTTGTTTTGTTTTCCCTAAATTCTTGGGTGCCCAATTTTTTATGGGCAGTCAAGTAGTCGAAATTTTACAGATATACTTGGAGAGATGGAGTAGGAGGCTTCAGGATTATATAGCTATTGTTTATTTCTGCTGTGTTGTAAGTGTTGTACTCCGATAATGGTATTATATATAGATACTGGTTTTATTTCAAAGTTATGTTAAAAAATATATTTATTCGTTCCGCCATGACATCTGTGTTACTCTGATCCTGTGTTATTAGGTTCTTCTCCTTTTATTCTAATTTTCTATCTTATCTATTCTCACCCTCTAACTTCTTTCTATTAATGATCTGGAATGTTCGATGCTTGTATAATTGACATGGGTTTTATGTTGATTTTCTGGGATGAAAATCCTCGTTCATTACAGTGGTATCAGAGCTGAAGGTTAAGTAATTACCTTGGCTCTGTGGCGTGACTCAGTAGAGATGGGGTTAGCAATACCCTAGATTGAGTTATAGCGACTATTTTCAAATAGCAATGTCGAATGAAATATCCAACACAACATAAATAGTTCATGATACATACATACACAGAAAATACCAATGTCCCAAGAAATATAGAACATAACAGAAATAGTAATATCATCATCGGCAAACCGGTCTAAACAAAAACATACACCAGTGCTACAACACATAAAATACCAAAATCAGTGAATCAGTATCAGTCCTTCCATCACTACAAGCCCCATAATGCATAATGTAAGACATGTCAAAAATAATAAAAACATACACCAGTGTCACAACACATAAAATACCAAAATCAGTGAATCAGTCCTACCATCACTACATGTCCCATAATGTGTAATATAAAACATGTCAGACTTAACAAAAACAAACACCAGTGTCACTACATGTGTAACACCCCGTATTTTCTGAAAATATTAAAAGAAAGAATTAAAGAATACTTAATTTTTAAAAGTAGAATTGAGGGAAACGGGTTACGCCATTGCGTTCGTCTTGGAATTCTGCTTGGAATAGAGTCCAAGTTTTCGTAAATCGGACTTCGTATGAGAAAGTTATGGCACTCAGAAGTTTCAGGAATTTAAATAAATTAAAACAGTTCAGAGTTAAAAATTCAAAATTCAAACAAAAGACGAGGAAGCGAGCTGGGCAGGATATTTCCCACCCCAGGCCAGGTCGACCAGGGGGTCGACCTCCCCTATATAGGTCGACCTGGGGGTCGACCTACCCACCTCGCCCAGATCCAAAACTGTGACGATTCTGATTTGTTGCTGAGTCTTTTCTGACCTATTGCTGAGTCACTAGGGCATAGGTGGCAATTCTGGATAATTTTGTCTAGTATGGACGGTTGTGATTGCTCCTAGAATGATCTAACGGATCACATAAGATTAAACTTCTATAAAAGCAACCCTAGTCCTCAAACCCTAAATCACACAAATTCATTCCATGGAGCCACCGAGATGTCCATAATCGTTCTAGCCTAGCCACCATTTCTTCTTCAACTAAAAAGCAAATTAGAAGTTACGAATCGAATCGAATCAAATCTAAATTAAAGTAATCAATAGTCTACTTCAAGGGAGAGCTATTCAGTTTCAGAAAACAGATTCCAGAAATACAATAATCATTCTCTTTTTGTAAGTTCAAGTTACTTTCAGACGTGAATTCTTAATTGAAATTCTTGGCATGTTATAATCTGGATCTAAGCTATACTTGATTTTGAGATAATCCTTTTAGATTTATCAAATCTAATCTATTAGATTTATGCCTGCGATGTTATTCAAATCTAATCCGTTAGATTTATACCTGATGTAAGTAATCCTTTCATTTGAATCCGTGCTTGTATATGCCTTTGGGAATTATTATTGACTATGGAATTGGTCCAATCATATCTATCCTTGTTGTATATCGGAATTGTAATCTTGCTTAAGTTCATGATATAACTCTTGTCAAACCTATACGTCTGTACTAGTTCATAATGATATTCATATCATATCTATATGCCTGCAATGTATTCTACGCAAAATTTGTCAATTTAGTATATCAAATTAATTGGACCAATAGTTCTTATCGTCCCTATTCTTATGCCTCTTATGTTCCATATTGTTTCTCCGCTTATTTCATGAATCTTGCTTTGAATCTCGAAATATGTACGTTATGAATGCAGGGGTAATTGGGTATAACATGAAATTGACATTTATTTGGCATAATTTGGAACATGTATTATGGCATGACTGTTAAAATGCAATTTGGAGCATTTTGACATGAATTATGGAATATGTAATTTGACATATTGAACCTAGAATTAGCATGAACGACAAAGTATGAAATTTGGCATGAAAAACCTAGTTTTGGGCATAAACTATAAATTGGAATATTAAATTTAGCTTGGGCTTAACTATTGAATTTGGGACGCCAAACATAATGCATATTGATTTTGGGCATGACTATTATTGCAAATTTAGGGAAGATTGGGTATAGCCAATTTTGATTAGTAACTTGAAATTGGAATTTGTTGGGCATAACTTGGGAATTGGAACATGACTAGTTCTAGTGAATTTGGTAATTAGCATGTAAAATCTAGATTTGGGTATATATGGTAAATGGGTAAATTAAAGATGAACATGCCTAACCCGAGGTTAGATTGAGTTGTGGTGTAAAACTGCCCGAAACCGCCAGGCACATCCAGTAACCACAACAACACCTATTTAGTGTGTGAGGTTAGTGCATCATGCCCAAGAAAAACCCGAGGTTAGATTAAGTTGTGGTGTAAAACTGCCCGGAACTGCCCGACACATCCTGTAACCGCAACAACACATATTTGATGTGAGAGGTTAGTGCATTAATAAATCAATTAATGCTAATGAACAAGATGAATGACTAGGGTTAAGTTCATAGGAACACTTAACCAATATAACATGAATGACTAGGGTTAATTTCATAGGAACACTTAACCAATATAACATAAATGACTAGGGTTAAGTTCATAGGAACACTTAACCAATATAACATGAATGACTAGGGTTAAGTTCATAGGAACACTTAACCAATATAAAATGAATGACTAGGGTTAAGTTCATAGGAACACTTAACCAATATAACATGAATGACTAGGGTTAAGTTAATGGGAAACACTTAACCAATATGACTTGATTTGTGGTAAGGTTAAGTTAAAAAAAGAGGGAAACACTTAACCAATATGACTTGATTTGTGGTAAGGTTAAGTTAAAACAAGAGGGCAACACTTAAACAATATAACTTGATTTGTGGTAGAGTTAAATTGACACAAGAAGGCAACACTTAACCAAAGTAACATTACAAGTAGGTGGGTTAAGTAACTTGAATTGACTGATGACACTTAACCAATACAACATAATGAACACGTGGGGTTAAGTTAATAAGAAACACTTGACCAATATAACTTGTTGGACGAACGGGGTTAAGTTAATAGGAAACACTTAACCAATCCAACATGATAAGTGAGGAGGGTTAAGTTAATAAGAAACACTTAACCAACATGACATGATGAATGGGTGGGTTAAGTTAACATGAATGGACAACACTTAACCATTAAATAAACATGCTTGAATCAGTAGGAGGGTTAAGTACATATCGGGTGGGTGGGTAATATTAGTAAATATAGGCCCATAAAACTTAACCATTAAATAAACATGCTTGAATCGGTGGGAGGGTTAAGTACATCTCGTGTAGGTGGGTAGAATTTGTATATATAGGCCCACAAACTTAACTAGTAGGAAACCCTAGTAACGGGGACCCATTTCAGCAGTAACCCACATAGATGTATCATGGTACCCTGAACTAGGCAAGGTGGGACACGATTACTGGGATGATTATAAGCGGTCAAAATAGCAGCAGGGGGTACGTCAGTGTAGGTTCCGACGGTTTACGGGCGTGCACGTACTCCAGAGTGGGAAAAAGCAGGCACTAGGTACCAGTAGTTATACACTGTGCATCTTGAATCATGTCGGGTCGATGTCATAAGGATTGATACACCTTATTGTGGGACCAGCATAGGGTATCTACACGCAAGAGAGGGCCGATTGACACAGACACAAGAGAAATTAATACAAGTAGAGAGCCAATCGATAGGGTAGTAAGGGTACATCTAACATGTTCATGGCAATTAGGCAGATTGAGGTGGAATCCTCATGATAGATGTGACAACCCGCCCCGCACCAACCGACATTTACTCCAAGGGTGCGCTGTACATATGTCCAATTGGCATGGGAAGGTCGTCAGCAGGAAAGGAAGAAGACGAAGAGTCAACAAGGAACCTATAGAATGTCTCATAGCGTATGGAACAAAATATAATAATAATAACATACTTGACATAAAATAGGTGAGACAGTGCATAAGCTGAAAACAAACTATCATAGCAGCGGAAAATCCAAAGTACAACTTATGATACAAAGCCAACATTATTACAACTTTTAAAACTGTCTCAAGAGTTAAACAAGAAAGGTACACTACTAATGCCCAAGGTAGTGACCAGCAACGACATAGGGATAATATCTATACATATCATACGTGGAAGCCTCCTGCTCGCCTCCGAATCCGCTACTCGTGCATCACCAGCTAACCTGTCTCTAGTCTGCTCGTGTGAGCACCCAGAGTAATAATAAGAGACATAAAACTCTGGGTCAGACAAAAAGTCTGGTATGAGCGATAAGCAGCTAAACAGAACAATAACAGGTACACTAAACCATACCTGAACCTGGACCTGCAACCAAAGAGTTAGCACTACATACTGTACAACACTCTAAGGTGCCACTAGCATATGGTGTACTAGCATACGGGGGTGGGGGTGTGCATGTCATAGTGATGGCAAACAAATCAAACATAGCAACCATCCTCACATCTCTCACTCAGTGCATAAAGCCTACGATGTCCACCACTGTCAATCACTAGACCCATCGAAGTAGTGACGGAGTCATGACCAAATCTTTACAAATGACCCCACTTCATTGGTCCATAGCCCTTTAATCGTCCCTAGGCCACTATGGCCCTGAATCCGTTCACGTACTTCCTACACATAGTGATTCAAAGTTACGGACATTGACAACCCCTTAGCACACGTCCCGCAACAAAGCCCGAATCATGAAGCCCACTCTTTGGTTCCCAACTGAATCCTGAGTCAAAGCTCCTCATTTGGACTTCCTTTGCATCTCGGGTTTTGGTCGAATTGGAGTTGGTCTTCAGAAGAGTCGTCGCATAGTAGTAATAGCATATGTACGATTCGGTGTTCCCCTTCTGGCCTAGTTCGGTTCGGTGTACTCTTGCTCCATCGGTTCGGTTCGGATGCCCTGTGTCTGGTTCAGTGGTTGCTCCCTCCTAGATTTCCATATCCGATCGGGTGCTTCGCTCCAACTCTAGCTCCAAGCTAGGTGCTCCGATCCGATCCCTATGTCCTTGCCTCTGATCCGATCCCTTTTAGTCTCTCCGATCCGATCCCCTTTGGTTTCCCTCCGATCTGATCCCCTTAAGTTTCTCTCCGATCCGATCCCCTTAAGTTTCTCTCCGATCCGATCCCCATCCCAACTCAAATTCTAAGAAAATGGCCTTCCTTCTCGCCAAGCCCCTTATGCTATGTTCCAACCCGAATCGAGTCCACTTTCCCAGTTCTCCTATCCGATCCGAGCCCAATCATCCGATCCGATCCGGTTCGGAACCCTGCATATTTCCTGTGACTTTCCAGCGACTGTTTTACGCCATACGACGGCGTTTTCGACCAATCTAACAGTTCTAATCAATCACAAAAACATATCATACAGTCATAGCAACATAGGGAATCAACCATAGACATCAAAACAACAACCATAGCATGTAATTTGGATCAAACCTACCCAAAATCCCATATTTTCGCTTAAGCATGTTTAGGCAAAAGTAATGATATGATTAGCAAAACTTAACGAAATTAACCCAAATTCATATCAGAGGTCTAAAACATTATTTAACAATTTATAAATATTTTTCCAGAATTTATTAATGTATAAATTCGCTAATCTTCACTAATTACCCTTAATTAACCTTAACTAGTGAGGAACTATGCAAATCACTCACCTTAGCCACAAATAAACCTTAGATCTTAAATAAATCTCTGTTTGGGCGTGAATAACAATGCAAATCAGCAGCTCTAATCTTGATTTGGTGAAGATCTCCCTTGATTTGATGTTGCTAAGCCTAATCCTTGATTGGAATGTGATTTAGGGTGATTTAGAGGTTGGAGGCCATTTTTAGGCTTTCTAAGAGGTAAGTGGAGGCTAGAAAACTGAAATGGAATGAAACTCTAACTCTTTTCAGCCTCCCCGTAACCCTAATCCCGAAATGGGTTATGGGCCCATTCACTAATTACCCTATTTGGCCCGGTTAAGCAGTTTTTCACCTTCCAAACCTTATTTCATCCATATCTCCCAAACGGTAAGTCCGTTTGGCTATTATAACCACTCTACGGAAATGTAAACCATCAAACGAATCTAATGGAAGCAATTTCATGTCAAAATTCCTTTTCAGTCAAAAGTTATGGCCAAAACAGTATCAGCTAGGGGCAAAACGGTTATTTAAAAATCGGCAAAAATCATGAACATGGGGAATGACCCCAATAGTCGTTTTCCAAAGTTACATGACCATACGCCTTCATATAAGAAAGAAATAAATATTCTACGATCCTCCGATGCGTAGAATGCGGGTTGTTACATTCTTCCCCCCTTAAGAAATTTCGTCCCCGAAATTCCCTAACTAAAACACACAAAAGATTCCCGCATGCCTATCAGCCATAAAACAACAATCAAACATGCAAAACAAGCAAAACAAGTCTATCTTAGCATGCAGAATAACTAAATTGCAAAGTAAATCTTACCAGGCAAAGAGTTCTGGATACGTTTTCCTAATGCTCTCCTCTATCTCCCGAGTACAGTCATTCTCGTTCTTGCCCCACTGAACCTTGACTACCTTCACCGCCTTCCTTCGAAGTCGCTTCGTATCGTGCTCGACAATACGAGTTGGCTTGCGGTTCCCAACCGCCTCGGGTTCCACTTGGATGTCCTCTAACTGATCAGGTGAAATAGTCATATCTGGGTCGTGCACGAACATCCTTAACTGGGAAACATGAAATACGTTGTGAACTTCTGCCATCTTCTCTGGTAAGTCAACTCTATATGCCAAATTCCCAACTTGTTCGAGAACTGGGAATGGGCCAACAAATCTTGGTGCTAACTTGCCTCTCCTGCCAAATCGTATCACGCTCTTCAACGGAGAAACCTTGACAAACACCAAGTCACCAACGGAGAATTTTAAGTCTCTTCTCCTCTTGTCAGCATAACTCTTCTGCCTATCCTGGGCAGCCTTCATCCGTTGTTGGATGATCTTAATCTTATCTGAAGTTTCCCTCACCACATCTGGTCCAAGCATAAACTTCTCGCCAGTCTCTATCCAACATGATGGTGAGCTGCACGGTCTACCGTACAAAGCTTCATATGGAGCCATACTGATGCTGGATTGGTTGATATTATTATATGCAAACTCTTCTAGATGCAAATGGTCATCCCGTGATCCACCGAAATCCAATATACAAGCTCAAGAGATCTTCCAATATACGATTCACCCTCTCTGTCTGACCATCGGTTTGAGGATGATACGCGGTACTGAGATATAATTCCGACCCTAGAGCCTCTTGTAAGCTTTTCCAAAACCCACTAGTGAACAACGGGTCTCGGTCAGTCACAATGCTTTTAGGTACTCCATGAAATCTCACTACCCACTTCATATACAATTCTGCTTACTTAGCTGCCGTTCTGGTCGATTTGACTGGAATAAATCTTGCACTCTTAGTCAATCGATCCACAATTACCCAAATGCTATCATGTCCTGATCTAGTCCTTGGTAAACCATCAATGAAATCCATCGAGACTTGCTCCCATTTCCATTCGGGAATTTCTAATGGTTGAAACAAACCACTAGGCTTCTGTTGCTCGGCTTTAACTAGCTGGCAATTCATGCACTTGGATATAAACTTCCCAACGTCTCTTTTCATCCCTTCCCAGTAGTAAGTCTGCTTCATGTATCGATACATCTTATCACCACCGGGGTGTATAGTCAGTTTTGAGTGATGACATTCCCTACGCACTTCATCTCTCAAACTATTTACGTTGGGTACAATTAGTCTTCCATTCTTTCTAAGCCATCCTTCTCGATCAAGCCCATACAAATTCATCTCCTCACCGTCGATGTTCATATCTAACTTGGAGATGATTTCCAATAGATTAGGATCGTCCCTCTGACTGGAACCAATCCGCTTAATCAAGGTGGGTCTGATCGTCAAACTAGCTAACATCTCTGGATCCAGTTCGCACTTTGGTCTGAAATCATACCTTGCCATATACTCCAGTTGCTTCCATTCAATAAACATAGCCCCTAAACTGGCATGTCTCCTACTCAAGGCATCGGCTACCGCATTACCTTTCTCAGGTGTATATGCGATATCAAAATCATACGAAGCCAAGAACTCTAATTATCTCTGCTAACTGAGATTCAAATCTTTCTGAGAGAAGAGATACTTTAACGATTTATGATTGGTAAACAACTCAAATCTCTATCCCAGGAGATAATGTCTCCACATCTTCAATGTGAACATAATCGCTGCCAGTTCCAAATCATGGGTAGGATACTTCTTCTCATGCGGCTTTAGTTGCCGACTAGCAAAAGCTATAACCCTACCTCCTTGCATCAATACAACACCTAGTCCGGTACCACAAGCATCCGTGTATACCGTCATTTCTTCATTCCCTCTAGGAATGACTAACACTGGCGCACGCATCAACTTTTCTCTTAGACTCTTGAATGCATTCTCACACACTCCGTCCCAGACGAAGGCTTGATTCTTCTTAGTCAACCGAGTCAACGGTGCTGCTATCTAGGAGAAGTCCTGGATAAACTTACGATAATATCCAGCTAACCCCAAGAAGCTTCTTACGTCTGTTGCATTCTTGGGCGTAGGCCAATCCTGTACCGTAGCCACCTTCGCAGGGTCCACGGCAATACCATTCTCTGAAACAACATGACCCAAGAATCTCACTTCCCTCCTCCAGAAGTGACACTTAGAAAACTTTTCTTTCAACTGGTGTTTTCTCAACACCTCCATCACTATTCTTAAATGTTCCTTGTGTTCTTCCTCTGTCCTCGAATAGACCAAAATGTCATCCACGAACACAAGGACAAACTTGTTCAACTGATCTCTGAATATCCTATTCATACGATCCACAAAATATGCTGGGGCATTGGTCAGCCCGAATGGCATGACCAACCACTCATAAAACCCAGACGGCGTCCGAAATGTCATTTTAGCTATACTCTCAGCTTCCACTCTAAGCTGATGAAAGCCTGTCGCGAGATCCAACTAAGAAAATACTCTCGTGCCACTCAACTGATCAAACAAATCATCTATCCGCGGTAGAGGATACTTGTTCTTCCTCGTCACTTTATTCAACTCGCGGTAGTCTACACACAAACGAAGGGAACCATCCGCCTTGGTAGCAAACACAACTGGTGATCCCCATTCAGAAACACTCCTTCTGATAAATCCCTTCTTCAAAAGATCGCTGACTTGCACCCCGAGCTCTCGCTGCTCCCTTGGTGCCATACGACGAAGTGACATCACTATAAGTCTGGCATCTTTCACTAAATCGATACGGAACTCAATCTCTCGGTGTGGTGGAAGCCCGGTAACTTCCTCGAAAACTTCCGGATACTGGCCAACCACGGGAAAACCTGACAACTCACTATGCGGGATGTCGAGGGAATTTAGAAAACTAGCCATTACCCAATCACCGGGTGGACCACCAAACACCACCCTCCGCCCATCATCCGCCCTAGCTGTCACCAAAAAGCCCTCACAGTCTACCACCACCCCGTATTTTTGGAGGCAATCGACTCCCAAAATAATGCCAAACCCAGTAAAGCCCAAAACAAAGCAATCACAAACAAACATGCATCCATGACTCGATAAGACCACATTACGATAAATCATGCTAAGCCTAGTCGAACCACCAATCAGGTTCGTCACTACTAAAGGTCTATCGACAATCTCGGGTTCCAATCCCAATCTATCTACCAGGTCACTAGATATGAAAGAACTGGAAGACCCAGTATCAAACAAAACTCTTACAGGAACATCATAAAGAAAAAGCATACCTTGAATGGCGATATTCTTTCCCTTCTCCACCGAGGTTGGGGCATTCAACGAAGAAGGAATAACATTAAGGGCATATGCTTTCACTATCTGCTTTTCTTTAGGGGGTTGCGGACACTTGTCCTTGTGATGTCCCACTTGGCCACAATTGAAGCACTTCCTATCCGCTGGCTTGGCCCGACAATTACTAGCATAATGGCCCTTCTTACCACAGCTGAAGCACTCAACATCTTTCTTATTCTTCTTCTGGCCATCCTTGCTCTGGTTCTGCTTCCTCTTATTCTGAGAACCACTCTTGCCTCCACCACTTGCTTGTGGTTTTGGCTCCTCTGCAGATGCAACCTCAGTCTTTGACTTAGGGTAAAGACTCTTTGATCTCAAAGCTTTCCCAACAATCGATTCAAAAGTCTCATCGATGTGGTTGATAAGCCTTTCTCCCAAGTATCCATCCAAACCAGTAATGAACTTCTCCTTCTTCTTCTCAGGAGTATCGATAAGGGATAATCCATACTTCGAAAAAGTGTCGAACTCGGCAATATAGTCCGAAACTACTCTACCATTCTGTTTAAGCTCCAAGTACTTCCTAAACAGTTCTGACTTCTGAGCAGCTGGGATAAACTTGTCGCTAAAGCGAGCCTTGAACTGATCCTAAGTAACCTGATCCTCTGGAGTGGCTGTCTTAATAGCGTTCCACCAATTCATCGCTCGCCCTTGCAGCCGACGAGACGCTAGCCTTCTCTTCATCGCATCCTCGATACCCAAGTCGTCGAAGATACGATCACAGCTATCCAACCAATCCTGAACATCCGTGGCCGACTCCGTTCCATGGAACAACTTCCCACCAAGGCTAGTGTAATTCTTGCATAGCTTGGCGAAATCGACCCTAGGCGCCTGCACTATTGGACCACCACCATTACCGGGATTGGGAGCTGCCCCTTGTACATCCCTGAGCATGTCTCTCATGAGGTCAGTAAACATCGCTCTCATGTCAGCAGCATTCCCATTATTGGCTCCTCTACCAGCACCTCTTGCGTATCGGCTCATCGTTCAATCTGTAAAGAGAAAACGATTAACCATCTCCATAGTGGTGCTAGTGCAGTGCGACTTCATCCTTAGCTATACTAATAATATATATAGCTTTTGAAAATCAAAGTAATCACAAATACGCTCTCTCATATATGTACTATCTCTCCCTGATGACTTCCCTAGGTTAACTACGCAACCTAGAGCTCTGATACCAAATGTGACAATCCGCCCCGCACCAACCGACATTTACTCCAAGGGTGCACTGTACACATGTCCAGTTGGCACGGGAAGGTCGTCAGAAGGAAAGGAAGAAGACGAAGAGTCAACAAGGAAACTGTAGAATGTCTCACAGCGCATAAAACAAAATATAATAATAATAACATACTTGACATAAAACAGGTGAGACAGTGCATAAGCTGAAAACAAACTATCATAGCAGCGGAAAGTCCAAAGTACATCTTATGATCCAAAGCCAACATTATTACAACTTTTAAAACTGTCTCAAGAGTTAAACAAGAAAGGTACACCACTAATGCCCAAGGTAGTGACCAGCAACGACACAGGGAGAATATCTATACATATCATACGTGGAAGCCTCCTTCTCACCTCCGAATCCGCTACTTGCGCATCACCAGCTAACCTGTCTTTAGTCTTCTCGTGTGAGCACCCAGAGTAATAAGAAGAGACATAAAACTCTGGGTCAGACAAAAAGTCTGGTATAAGCGATAAGCAGCTAAACAGAACAATAACAGGTACACTAAACCATACCTGAACCTGGACCTGCAACCAAAGAGTTAGCACTACATACTGTACAACACTCTAAGGTTCCACTAGCATATGGTGTACTAGCATACGGGGGTGGGGGTGCGCATGTCATAGTGATGGCAAACAAATCAAACATAGCAACCATCCTCACATCTCTCACTCAGTGCATAAAGCCTACGATGTCCACCACTGTCAATCACTAGACCCATCGAAGTAGTGACGGAGTTCGACTTGTACAACTACTGCTACTACCAAGCTTACCACATGGAGTCATGACCAAATCTTTACAAATGACCCCACTTCATTGGTCTATAGCCCTTTAGTTGTCCCAAGGCCACTATGGCCCTGAATCCGTTCACGTACTTCCTACACATAGTGATTCAAAGTTACGGACATCGACAACCCCTTAGCACACGTCCCACAGCAAAGCCCGACTCATGAAGCCCACTCATTGGTTCCTAACTGGATCCTGAGTCAAAGCTCCTCATTTGGACTTCCTTTGCATCTCGGGTTTTGGTCGAATTGGAGTTGGTCTTCAGAAGAGTTGTCGCGTAGTAGTAATAGCATATGTACGGTTCAGTTCGGTGTTCCCCTTCTGGCCTGGTTCGGTTCGGTGTACTCTTGCTCCATCGGTTCGGTTCGGATGCCCTGTGTCTGGTTCGGTGGTTGCTCCCTCCTAGATGTCCCGATCCGATCCGGTGCTTCGCTCCAACTCCAGCTCCAAGCTAGGTCCTCCGATCCGATCCCTATGCCCTTGCCTCCAATCCGATCCCTTTTAGTCTCTCCGATCCGATCCCCTTTGGTTTCCCTCCGATCCGATCCCCTTAAGTTTCTCTCCGATCCGATCCCCTTAAGTTTCTCTCTGATCCGATCCCCTTACCAACTCCAATTATAAGCAAATGGCTTTCCTTCTCGCCAAGCCCCTTATGCTAAGTTCCAACCCAAATTGAGTCCACTTGCCCAGTTCTCCTATCCGATCCGAGCCCAATTATCCGATCCGATCCGGTTCAGAACCCTGCATATTTCCTATGACTTTCCAGCGACTGTTTTATGCCATACGACGGCGTTTTCGACCAATCTAACAGTTCTAATCAATCACAAAACATACCATACAATCATAGCAACATAGGGAATCAACCATTACATCAAAACAACAACCATAGCATGTAATTTGGATCAAACCTACCCAAAATCCCATATTTTCGCTTAAGCATGTTTAGGCAAAACTAATGATATGATTAGCAAAACTTAACGAAATTAACCCAAATTCATATCAGAGGTCTAAAACATTATTTAAGAATTTATAAATATTTTTCCAGAATTTATTAATGTATAAATTTGCTAATCTTCACTAATTACCCTTAATTAACCTTAATTTGTGAGGAACCATGCAAATCACTCACCTTAGCCACAAATAAACCTTAGATCTGAAATAAATCTCTGTTTGGGCGCGAATAACAATGCAAATCAATAGCTCTAATCTTGATTTGGTGAAGATCTCCCTTGATTTGATGTTGCTAAGCCTAATCCTTGGTTGGAAAGTGATTTAGGGTGATTTAGAGGTTGGAGGCCATTTTTAGGGTTTCTAAGAGGTAAGTGGAGGCTAGAAAACTGAAATGGAATAAAACTCTAACTCTTTTCAGCCTCCTTATAACCCTAATCCTGAAATGGGTTATGGGCCCATACACTAATTACCCTATTTGGCCCGGATAAGCAGTTTTCACCTTCCAAACCTTATTTCAGCCATATCTCCCAAACGGTAAGTCTGGTTGGCTGTTATAACCACTCTACGGAAAGGTAAACCATCAAACGAATCTAATGGAAGTGGTTTCAGGTCATAATTCCTTTCCAATCAAAAGTTATGGCCAAAACAGTATCAGCTAGGGGCAAAATGGTCATTTAAAAATCGGCAAAAATCATGAACATGGGGAATGACCCCAATAGTCGTTTCCCAAAATTACATGACCATACACCTTCATATAAGAAAGAAATAAATATTCTACGATCCTCCGATGCGTCGAATGCGGGTTGTTACAATAGATGTACACCTGAAGGCTACCACAATTGCGGGGATTTGGATCACATTACAATATGATCATTTTATATAGATTACTAGTTGGGAGACTAGTTAGGTGGTGCAGAGATATAAAAATCAGAATAACAAGGTAGTAGCGAAGCAGAGAATGAGTAGAAGCGCATTCAGTTTATCTTACCTTATTATATCTATACTAATCGAATGTTATCTTGTTATCCTTGTTCTCATGGTATTGTCTTATATTCAATTTATTCATGTCATGATGCTTTTGCCTGTTTATATGCTAAAAAACACTGGACTTACCAGACTTATGTCTGACCTAGTTTTGTTTCGCCTCTTTTCTTCCGTTCCCCTCCCCCCCCTCCCCCAGGTTCACAGGGAGGAAATACTACCACTTAGCTTAGTTTTCTTTCCGAGCTTGAAGATAGTCGATGTATTGCTTTGGACTCTCTCTTCCACTGCTATGGCTGGTTCATGCTTTATTGGGTATATCATTGTTATTTTTATGCTTCTTTTATATTTGGAAGTTTTTAAATCAAAACAAAAGTTCTATGTATTACTTTTAAGTATGATTGAGACAACTATTGTAAAAGCTTGACTGAACCACATTGTTTATAAAATGACTTTATTTTCCGCTGCTTTATTTGTCTGTCTAGTAATTTATCTGCATCTTTTTCCTAAAATGCTCTACCAAAGTTAAGGCATTCCCTTGGTGAGTGACCTTAACGGAGGTGGGGTGTTTCAACATGTACCATCAGTCAATAGACATAGCATCGTCACTAAACCCATCGGAACTGTCATTATCAGCATCATCAAAATCATCGGGGATAGGTGAATCAGCACCAGGACCCAGGATCTGAGCCTGTAGCGAAGCTATCCGGGCCACGTAATGAGTCTGCTACTCTGCCAAAGCTTTATGCATACTCTGGTACATGACCTGTGTGTACTCTAGTGTCATACACGCAAAACCAGCCAATAACTGTCTATCGTGGTCATATAAAGCGAGTACTGATAAACTGGCAACTTATATTATAGCATGCAACTTTCATAATACAAACATATACCAATGTATTTTATAATTATTTCGTACCACGTGTGAATGGTACAAACTGGCTGATGGTACGCCGGGAGGATCAATCGGTGGATACTGCAACGGAATCTCAACTATCTGACCCTGTATGTCATACGCCCTCAAAATGTGTGGCCGAGGGGGGAGGGGTGGTCTAACGCTCCGCTCTGTATGTACTGCGACGTTACGAGCTCAAAGGTAGAGGATGGACCGGGACTCTACCTGCTACTGTAGACGGGCCTATATGGTCGGACTTCAAACCCCGAATATAGTCTGGTAAAATATAAGTGCGTGGTGCGACTCGAACCCAATATGAATCAAAATGTCCGGGCATTGTTAAAGGCTAACCATCAACCCATCCAGCAACTCTCATACCCTCAATATATGCCGAACCTATCTATATATCGCTGAACATCTCTGCCCATAGAAGCGGACCAGAAGGAATGCGCACTACACCGGAAAACTATAACCAATAAAGCTCCCCCAAATACCAAATGAAAGGGCACACAGGAACCTGAAAGCATACCCTACGCCTAGAAAGACTCTCCTCAAACAAGAGACGATGGTCCTGCTCGGGCGCTAAAAACTCAATGTACTGCTGCCGTGGACGCTGGATAATCCGATCCCTCTTCCTCATATCCATCTGCGTACGCACCTCTATAAGCTCGTTACGCACCTCTATAAGTTTCGAAAAGTATATATAAGGTGTAGTGATGGCCTTAGGGATAAGTCTGGGGTGCATATTCGCCATGTACTCGAAATACCAGAACGGGAGAATGTACCACATGCCGTACAGCTGCTTGGAGCCCTGTACGGCGTAAATATCCAAACCTACATACAAATATCCCAATACCGTTGTACCCCAATCAAACATATGCAGCTGCTCAATGTCTACAAGGCTAGCCAAAAAACCGAGCCTAATAGTCCCTTGTTTTTGCTAAAAAAGATGGCGCCAAAAAGGTATAATATAAAAGCCCTGATAACTGGGTGTGCATTGCCTCAGTGGTCCGATGGGTGGCTATATAGCCTTGGAGAGTAGGTAAGGTAACAAAACCTGGAACAACAGACTTAGGGTCTAAACCGGGTAACTGATCTGCAAACCTGTCAACCTCCTCAAATGAACCATCAAAGGGGACGGGGAGGCGGTCTGGACGACTAACCTCAATGCCCGTGAGCATGTAAAAATCTAAAGAAGTAAGCCATAACTCATAATCAACGAAGTGAAAAGTGTGTGTACTAGGCCACCATCGCTCAGTAAGAGCCTCAACTAGGCATCGGTCAACATGTGCAAACCCAGGTAAGTCTAAAAAGGGTCCAAATGGGGACGCACGTAGCCTAACCGATATCGGCTCAGGTAACTGATCAAAATGTGTCATCAAACATAACCAACTACCTCGCATAGCAATATGTCGTACCTAAACATATGATTATTTATCATAAGCATAAACTACTAAATTTTAACTTTTGTACAGTAAAACAATTG
Source organism: Allium sativum (assembly GCA_030737875.1). Classification (NCBI taxonomy): domain Eukaryota; kingdom Viridiplantae; phylum Streptophyta; class Magnoliopsida; order Asparagales; family Amaryllidaceae; genus Allium; species Allium sativum. Next base: position 398,402,386 of record CM060910.1, read on the forward strand.
CTCATCTAATGATTGAAAATAAAATATTATACCTAAGGCATCGCAACAACAACAGACACTCGATGCGTAATAGTCTCGGGCAGGTCGTACAATAGTCGTAGACTAGCTGCAGTCACCGTGGGATCTGGTGGAACATGTGCTAGTCCGACATTTGGATATTTCGGAGGATGGATGACGCATCTGCTAGTCTTTACTTGACGTGGAGGCATATGGACGTAGTAAATAATAAAAAATTTAAAAAAGAAAATTAAACTCAGTTTGAAATGAAAATTGTGGCCATTTGCGCCTGATATAGGCGGAATATACAGGCGTTTGTTCAACAAACGCCTGGAGTGTAGGTGTTTGCTGAACAAACTCTCGCATTTTTTATTACGAGGCCAGTTAAAAAAAATTCAAAATGCTTGTTCAACAAATGCTACAGTGCAGGCTTTGTTGAACAAGCGCCTGGTCTCGAAAACCGTTGGACTCCTCGGCTTTTCGGAGTGTGGATAATCGAATTTCCACACTCTGAAATAATTGGAGTTGCTATCATAGAGCAGGGTTAGGATTACAGGAGAAAATCCTTACTTTTCTTCATCCTCAAACGTCAGATCTAAAGTCGAATTGGTGAAAAATCCTTGTTTTAGGCTTTTGAAAGCGATAAGTTCTCCGCTCATTTCTTCTTTATGAGGTGTTTAAAGTGATTTGCCTCAAAAAAAATTGTAAAGATGAAGATTATGACTTTGAGTTTCAGATTCTTTTAGGTATTTTACTCAAAGTTTGTTGTAGAGATGAAACTATGACTTCTGGTTCCGAAATTTTTTGAAGTATCACTTAACTTGGAGGATTCGGTGATGCATTTGAAGCTTGTTCAAAAAGTTGATTCTGATCATGTGCAACTCTTTAGATCTGCTCTGAGTTTGATGAAATTTTTCACAGATAAGATTTTTGCGAGCACACTTTCTCTCTGGTAAATGCCAGATATATGATTAACGCTCAACTTTCCTCTTTGAAATTAATTGCAAATGGAATATAAATAAAGTCTACTTTTATTGGACCTTGGTTTCCACTTCGCGCCACTATCCTAGTTCGGTTGTTCACCACTAAGCGACATGTTTGCACATAATCAACATTTAACTATGTTACAACTGCAACATCATTATGAATTCACACATAATCAATATTAAATAAAATTATAACACAAATATACGCGGATGATTTATAAAAGCAATTTAAAATGTTTTGTCATGATCTTAGATCAGATTCAAACAAACTAATAACATTTCAAGATGTTATCTCGTGATCTTAGTCTAATTCAACCTGTTTATCAATCCAAATATGCAATTAAAATAATATTTATTTTTAACTAAACCAATCTACTAACAATTTACCCAAAGAAGAAGATAAAATATTTTAATCTACTTATAAAATACTGATAAATCTTTTGGACACTGCTCTGTTTCTTGTCATCTTGAATCCAGTACTCCCCTTCCTGTTAGAATCCGTCTTCCACGACCTCCTGTAGAACTTGGGTCTTGATAGCTAGGAAGGTAGTTCATGATGAAGTAGCTTCGGAAATTGTTCTTGATGATGAAGCTCCTGGTCCTGACATTTCTTGGGTGGACCAGGAGAGCGCATGGATGCATGCAACCTCAGGGATGTGTTATGATTTTGAGAACTATTACTATAAGTATGTGGTGGTTGATGGAGACTCTCGTCGCCTTTTCTATCGACCTATTGGAAATGGTTCAAAGATGTGGGATAAAGGTAAAATTGGTAAGGATTATATGATACTTTTGCAAGATCAAACTTAGGATAGGAACTTTATTTTTTCACTGGATTCTTCGTTTTATGTGGAAGACTTAGCCAACCGCTTTTGTACCCATGCACGGCATATGATGCCCTTTACAGGGACGTTTTTGGAGGATCTTCCTAAGATGGATGATTTGTAGTCTTCATTATTTTTTGAATTTTGTTTTGTCTCTTAGTATTTTGCAATTTTGTTAGTGTCTGGTCATTTCAAACCAGATAGCTGCTATGTGCATGCGTAGAGCACCTATTTTTCTCCTTTAATAAAAGTGGGACGGCTACTATAAGCTGGCTTGTTTTGCCAAAAAAATACCGATAAATCAGAAATGTGGGTTTTACATACAAAAGTTCCAACAGTCACTTTCAAATTTAGATTCGAGTTAATTTTGAATGGCGTTCGAAATTTCAAAAATTCCAATAAGCTTCAAATCTTGTCAAATCAATTCTAAAATGCAGACAATTACCATATCAGTTCAACGAGACAAACAATGTTAGATTTGAACCTAAATCGAGTTAGTTATACATTTTATAAGTTAATGATTTCAAATTATATATAATAATAAACTAATTATACTTAGCACCTTAATTACAAAATTAAATTAACTAATTACCCTAATTAGCGAAATTCAACCCGCCTAATTCATCTTCCCAAATTCGAATCTCTTCCACTGTCGAAATTTGCCCACCACACTCTTATTCCCCGATTCACTAAAATCAACATTAATTTTACCATGTCCTTGTTTTTAATGTCTCCACGATCTTCGAACAACCACAACCTGTCTGATTATCCCTATCAAAACATGTGACACCCCACGTCCGTTAATGTCACTCATTAAGAGAATGCATTAAGTTTCGTGAAGCGTTATAGGTAATCTGAAACAGAAATATTACAAGATAGATGTAAATAAAAAAGGAATTTTAAAGTTTATTTAAATAGAAAACATTGTGGTTCAAAACCTAGTTACATCATAAGTCTGAAATGCATAAAACCCAGTACATCATTTTAAAACTTCTGTCTTGTACTAAAATCATCAGAGTACAATAAACATAAAAAGAGCATAATCCCCAAATCATAGCCATAGTAGAGAAGATACGAAATCAAGTAGTACATCTAAGCAACTCCAAGCTGGAGGAAAGAAGAATCCTGATCAAGCTTGAATATCCCCAACCTAAGAACCTGGGGGGAGACATGGAAGAGAAAGACGAGGAAACAAAATGGGTTAGACATAAAGTCAGGCGAGTCCCGTTACTTTTAACATATAAATAAGTAAAAGCATCATGATAGGCATATAAACTGGGCAAGAGAGATACAGCATATAAGGCAGGTATGACAAGGTAAACAGAAAAAACAGGATAGAATAAATAGCACTTCCCTAACACTTTTTTGTGCACCAATACTAGTGTCATATAAACAAGATGATCCCCAACAAGTATAACATGGTAGACTTAGGCGTACTTCTAGTGATAGGTTTAACCCCATACAATAACAGGCAACCCAACTGAACATACCGGAGTTATCCCTATGGATAATAATGGGCTCCTAAACATACCAAAGTCTAGATGTACCCTAATCACTACCCCAATCGATCGGCTCCCTACTCCGTAGATACCCTGTGTTGGCCCCACAGTAGAATGTATCACTTCCTAAAGTGGTAACCCTTCATTTCCAGGATGTGCACAACCATATCCACTGATGCTACAGTGTCTTAATTCCCTTAGAAATGTAGACCCATGCACGCACATGACTCTGTTGGCTTCCTGCGTTGTCGACATCCTCACCCAAGTGACCTCTTATAATCATCTTAGTAAGTGTGCCCCGACTTCGACCTAGTTCGGAGTACTCGTTTGATACCTATATGGGTTACTGACTGAAACGGATCCCGCACACAAGATGATACAAGCCCCCTAGGCTTGCTTCCTCACTACTAGGATTTCAATAGGTTATGCCTAATAGTCTAACATGTAAAAATTTTAAAGTTGTCGGACCTATATATGTAAATATTACCCCACCACCACAAGATTTACTTAACCCCCACTGATCCAAGCAAGTTTACATAACAAAGTTGTATAACCCCAACGTATAAAATAGGTTAAGTTTGTGGGCCTATATATAAATATTATCCACCGCCACAAGATTTAACTAGCCCTCCCACTGATTCAAACAAGTTTACTTAACCCCTACTAAAGTTAATAGATTCATAAAATCCTTATGGATACAAACAGGTTAAGTATTACCAGTTTGTTACCATTCATTCATTTATGGTTATAATGCGCTAGACCTCCCACATTAAGCCTATAACTTATGGATGCTGGATATGCCGGCTGGATCTGGGCAGACTTCATCCATAAGCCGGGCTTAACCTCGTGTCTTAGCATGTTTTGTGTTTATGCACTTAGACCCCTCACATTAGATTCAGCACTTGTGGTCGCTGGATATGACGGTCGAGTCCGGAAAGACTTCTACCACAAGTGTAATCTAACCTCGTGTCTAAGCGCAGTTACAGTTTCTAATTACTGCAAATCTAGGCATTTTCCATTGTTAACCAATTATTCCTATTTCAATATAGGATTTCGTGCCCCTTTTCCAAGTCATATTTATCATGTACCATATGCCCCAAATTTAAGATCTAAATCACAATTCGATTTATGCCCCAAATCCATATTCATGTTTTTATTTCAAGTTATACCCAAATTTCCCAATACAAGTCATTCCCTAATTTTAATGTTTCCCCTTCATTCCCAACTTCACGCGTTCGCATATTTCAGCGGTGCGCCTAGGCTTGAAGGTAGCCTAGCTATAAAATAAAAAGGGAAAAGAAGAAGGGAAGATAGCAGAAATAATCATAATAATAATATTGACATATGCGGTAAAAATAGGCATAGCAACTAATAAGCATACAGTGACAACATTGGGCATAGTGACAAGATAGGAATATAGGAACAGATCTGATGAACATGTGATAATAGAACTGATTAGGCATAGTGACATGATCATAAACAGGCATGACGAGGTCTTATCAGTGAATTAGATATACAATTAATGACAGATCTGGCATGATTCAATAGTCACAGGCTTAGATCTAATTCAAAGTTGTTGTTGGCTAGCATTGTGACCAAGCCACCTAGGGAACAAACTATTCACAAGCAGACATATAAAGATTCATGCACACGAACCTAAGGAAAACTCACCTCCACTCGTGACCAACTCCCAGGGACCCGTTCGTGAGGAGCTTTTAGAGAGTGGCTCGTAATCTAGCTTTCCCCATCGGTTCGTTGCTTTCCAACCTCGGCCCGCTCGTGAAGGACCATCATGACCTGCTCGTGAATAACTGTCACAAATCGACCCTGTGTCCAGAAACTGGTGACTACGACTTGGTCATCCACGACCCGAAATTGAAGGATCTGATGACACCTGTCCATAACTGCCATATTGAACACTTCTCCACCCACTCACGAACGGCTCCGAGATCTTCGAGATTCGTGCCACGTGTCCTCACGAACCGCCTGCACATATCACTTATAAATAGCCCCACACTTGGTATATTTCAGGATATTTTGATAATTCTGTATATTGTTTCCACCAATAATGTTTCTTCGTTATTTCTAATCAGTATTATCTCGAAATTGTTGAGTGAATCATCATTGTAAAAGTGAGACTGAGAGAAATCATTGATCGTACTTGTATTCAACGTATAATCAAAGACATATAAAGTGTACGTAGGCTCGTTAATGCCGAACCACTATAAATTTGGTGTGTTTGTTGCATTTTCCTTCATTTCTAGTTACTATTCTATGCAATTCTAGAAAATTTGGGTGTTAGAGACATAATTTAGTCTAACATTTTGGTGCTTTCACTGAGAATCGAACCCAAGGCATATCGGATTATTGCTCTATTTTTTGGATATTCAAGTCCAAAGAAAGTAGTCTGAATTTCCACTATTTTGGTTTTTGAAGATTTCAGCAAAGTCAAGACATTATGGCTGGAAAGAAGTCCAAGGTTTTATGAGCTTCGCGAGCAAACGAAGCTGCAAACGAAGCTAACGAGGAAAGTGTTCACGAGCAGGCTGAAGTGGAATCCCTGAATCGTGGCTCGCAGGGGGCGATCCGACCCATGGAAGGGGTCACGACCCGGTCACAAGAAGTCATAACGAGCCGCCCTGTTGAAGGTGCCACAAGCCACCCTACCAATGCCACCACGAGTCTCCTTCAAGGAGCCACCACGAGCCGACTTCAGGAGGGGACTACGAGCCAGGATCCTGAAGAGGGGGTCATGAACCGCCCTTACCATAGGACCACGACTAGACCCGAAAAGGAAATTATGGCTCGTCCTGCTCGTGTTGGTGCTTCTGCTCTACCTGGCTCGATTACTTTACGTCCAAGAGCTAATGCTGATGATCAGTCACATATCTCTTCTCCGGTAACTGAAGGAGATCTCTCTCGTGTGCTTGATATGTTGGATAGGACGAATGATGAGTTAACAGCCCAAAGACAAGATAGTTCCTTGTTATGACAAAATATTACTGCACTGGGCAGACGAATTGATGATCTCTAAAGGCAGAGGAAACCTCCGCCAGCCCGTCCTCTTACTCCAGAGTACTCATCCTCATCAGAGGAGCCTCCAAGACCTCCACGACGACCATTGGAAAAGGCTGAAAATGTGGAACAGCTTCGTTTAGATCACTTCCTTCTCAAGAAGAGGCGGCCCTCAATCTGGGACCTGACAATCGTAACTTGAATGACCCCATTCCACTATCTAGGAATCGAGGCATTGTTGACCCTGTTCAGAATCAACCATTACCATCCCCTCGCCGTGTGATTGACCGTGGCAACAGGGGACAAGGAAGTTCTGCTCAGGCCCCAGACTTTGCGACAGCACGTCGAAGAGACATTAGAGGGCCCCGTAGGGCTGGGAGTGCAGATCCTGAATCTACATTTACCCATGCTGATGTTGAAGCAATGATTAGGCAAATCATGGTAGATATCCGTGGAAAGAGAAATGAGGATTGGGGTATAGACCACAGTCATACTCCCTTTACTGATGACGTATTAGACGTCCGATTCCAAAGGAAATTCAACATGCCATCTATTAACCATTATGCAGGCAGGACAGATCCAGTTCAGCATCTAATGAGGTACTCATGGTACATGAACATCGCCGCTGCTCCTGACGCAGTAAAATTTAAAGCATTCCCGATATTCCTGGAGGATGTGGCATTAGTGTGGTTTACCCACTTGCCAACACGATCTATCTCCAGTTTCAGGGAATTAAGTGAGCAATTCGTAAACCAATTCCATTTTCATGCTCAGAGGTCTAAAAATGTCATTATCTCTCATTAAACAATGCCCTGATGAAACTTTGAGGTCCTACTTAGATCGTTTTAATTTGGCGGTCATGGAGGTTAGAGATCCTCACAAACAGACTATCCTGATGGCCTTAATTGATTGAGTGGACAAGGATACTGAGTTTGGAAGATACTTAGCCGGCAAGCCGCCGTTGACTAGAGAAGTATTCTAGGAAAAAGCTAACATCCGCTTACGTCAGTAAGAGATATATGCCAATCAGAAGAGAAAGGCAACCGATAAAGAAGATGTACAGAGTAACGTGACCATCAAACAATCTGGCGACATTTCACGAAAGGTGGAGGTTAACGTTGGAAATAAGAATTAGGGCAACGACTTCCAATATGGGAATAATAGTCGGAAGAAGAATCGAAGGAATGATTCTCAGATGATACCTCGGTTTAAGGCTTTTGAAAACTTCACACCATTGAATGATACATTAGAAAATATTTTCCTAGATACCTACAACGTCCTTAAGTATAAGAGGCCCCCACCAAGAGATTCAACAGAAAAAGAACATGAGACATGAAAGTTCTGCCTTTTCCATCAGACCCATGGTCACTCCACCAATGAATGCCATCATCTGAGAAACGTCGTCGAGAAGCTACTTCGTGAAGGAAAGTTGGACAAACACAAGGTTGCTCAGAGAGACCGGGGGCAAGTTGGGCAGGCCCCAAATCAAAACCAACCTACTGCTAGGCCTACTGCTCAGCAAAAAGGAAAGAATATTTTCATCAACACTATAGTAGGAGGACCTCATCCTGTTGGACACAACTTTGGGGCAATGGATCAATATGTGAATGTGGCCAAACACCTCGAAGTAGGGGAGTGCGGTAATCCTGAAATTGCAGCCCCGGTAAAGCAGCACAAAACAACGTCTGATGAGGTCATATTTTAAGATAGAGATAGTGTTGGAGTTCATTCCCCCACTGAAGACCCTCTAGTGATCATGGCAACTATCGCTCCCGCTTTGGACCATAAAATTTTGGTGGACAATGGAAGTTCAGCGAACATATTATTTAAGAAAGCATTCGATCAAATGAAGCTTGAAGCGAAGGATTTGAAGCCTAGTGATGGATGGATACATGGCTTCAATGGAGCCTCAACATCCCCAATTGGATATGTGGAATTATCAGTAACTCTGGGAGAAGGAGATCACGAGAGAGTGAGAATTCTTCCATTTGTGGTATTGGATATTGAATCACCCTATAACGCCTTCCTGGGCCGACCGGCCTTAGCAGAATTCAGGGCTTGTATTGCACCCTGGTGCCTATTGTTAAAGTTCCCAACAAATGCACGAGTGAGAGTAGTCAGAGGTGACCAAGTCGCAGGACGAGCCTGCTACATAACAGAGTTGAAATTGTTGCTCAAAGGATTAAACATAGACCCAAAGGGCACTCCTCCACCTGCAATGGAGGATTTAGTATAGCAATTAAAGACGACCCCAAAGGAGCCGCCCAGAGAACTGCCCGAGGATATAGATCCCAGAGAGGACGAGGGACCCGAGGGAAGAATGGCGACTCCTAACGAGACGACTGAGGATATTCTAATCGATAATGATGACTCAGCGAAGGTCTTGAAGATCGGATCCCAATTAGACCCTCTTCGCGAATTGATCGACTTCCTAAAGGCCAACTTGGACGTGTTTTCCTGGACCTATGCTGACATATGTGGGATATCCCCATCAATTATGCGCCACTCGCTGAGCATCAACCCGAAGCATCCGCCTGTTAAGCAGAAAAAGCGAATGCTTGGCCCGGAGAGGTCAGCTTATTTAAAGGAAGAAGTTGAGAAGCAATGGATTCATTAGAGATTCAACTTACCCTGAATGGATTTCAAACCCGGTTTTGGTAAAGAAGGCCAACGGGAAATGGCGTACCTACATCGATTTTTCAGATTTGATCAAGGCTTTTCTAAAAGACAGTTTTCCACTTCCTAGAATTGATCAATTGGTGGATTCGACGGTGGGTCACGAACTTCTCTCCTTCATGGATGCATAATCTGGATATAATCAAATTCCCATGCATGTTTCGGACCAAGAGCATACCATCTTCATCACATATTTGGGATTGTACTGCTATGTAGTGATGCCTTTCGACTTAAAGAAAGCTGGAACTACATATCAACGGCTAGTAAACCGGATGTTCTAAAATCAGATTGGGAAGACGATGGAGGTGTATATGGAGACATGCTTGTGAAGACCAGACAGTCGTCCAACCATACTACCGACCTAGTGGAAATGTTTGACATCCTTAGGTGATATGGGATGAAGCGTAACCCCATGAAGTGTTCGTTTGGAGTTGCCTCTGGAAATTTCTTGGGCTTTATTGTTAGTTCGCGTGGAATTGAAATCAACCCAGATCAGATCGCAGCAATCAGAAATATTCAAGAACCCAGAAAAATCAAAGATGTGCAAAGCCTCGCCAGGAAAGTAGCCGCATTAAGTAGGTTTATTTCTAAAGATACAGATAAGTGCATTACATTTTTTGATTTGATAAAGCGAGGGAAGCGCAATTTCAAATGGACCCCTAATTGTGTAGACACATTCCAGAACCTCTTGAATCATCTGGAAAAACCCCCAATATTGTCCAAGCCGGTAGACCACAAGGACTTATTCATGTACTTGGCAGTGTCATCCCATGCAATAAGCTCAGCCCTAGTAAGGGAAGAAGAAGCTAGCGGCGACAGAGCGGAACTATCCGAAGATAGAAAAGCTTGCGTACAGCCAGCTGATCACATCTAGAAAGCTTCGCCACTATTTTCAGGTTCATCCCATTATTGTATACGCTGACCATCCGCTCCAACAAGTGTTACAAAGACGAAAGGCGTAAGGGAGGCTACTCAAATGGAATATCGAGTTGAGTTAGTTTGACCTGAACTTTCAGCCCTGAAGATCGATAAGGGGACAAGTGTTGGCAGATTTTATAGCAGAATTCACTATCCCAGAGCACGATGTAGTGAATGAAGATGTTGATACCCCAAAATCACTGATGGAGCCAGGAATGACAGACGATCTGGTGTTGGAGTTGTACTTGTAACCCCTAAAAAATGATCGATATACTGTGCTTTGGGATTAGAATTCCACGCTACGAACAATGACTCGGAGTACGAAGCCCGGATTGTCGGGCTCAGGCTTGCAAAGGAGCTGGGGATAGTGAAACTAGATATCTTTTGCGATTCCAAGATAGTTTTGAACCAAGTTAATGAAGAGTTTCAGGACAAAGGGCCAAGGCTCGTATCATACTTGAAGGAAGTAAGAAAATTACTGAACGGCTTCGAACACTACAGCATAACACATATCCCCCGATCAGAGAATCAGAGGGCAGATAAGTTGGCCAAGATGGCTAGTTCTGATAACCCTAAGGACACAGAAATGGTCCCGATAGAGGTACTGCAGTCTCGAAGTATTGATTAGATGGAAATTGATTCTGTATTGGAGACTGATCCGGAAAGGGAATTATGGATGACACCCTTAAAAAACTTCCTGATAAATGGGACACTTCCCACCAAAAAGAGCCAAAGGCGTGCTGTCATTCGCAAAGCCTCCAGATATGTCATGCAAGGCGAAGTTTTATACGGACAAGGGTTCTCAATGTCGCTCCTCTGGTGTATAGCCCACGACAACATAGAAAGAGTGTTGAGAGAAGTTCACGAATGTAAGTGTGGCGACCACACTGGTGGACAAACACCGGCGAAGAAGATACTGCGATATGGCTATTTCTGGCCTACTGTGAACAAAGATGCGGCTAAGTATGCATAACGTTGTGACGCATGCCAAAAGTTCTCGAAGATTCCCAGGGCACCTCCTAGCCAGTTGAAGATGATAATGAGTCTGTGGCCCTTCGCTGTGTGGGGAATTGACATTATTGGAAGCCTTCCCATAGCGAAGGGCGGAGAAAAATTCGCCACTGTGGTCATGGATTATTTTACTAAGTGGGCCAAAGCAGAACCGTTAACCACGATCACAACCAAGCGGGTGATAAACTTCATCATTAGAAACATCATATGTAGATTTGGAATTCTGAAAATCATCATAACAGATAATGGGACTCAATTTAATAGTACCGAGTTCCTGAATTTTTGCCAGAGATATCATATCGAGAAGAGATTCACAGCTGTGGCACATCCACAATCAAATAGACAGGTAAAAGCGACAAACAAAGTAATCAAGTCCATTTTGAAGAAGCGGTTTAAACGGGCCAAAGCCATGTGGGTCGACGAGCTAGCCCGGGCATTATGGGCTTACAGAACAACTTTCAAATCAGCCACCGGGCATACACCCTTTTCCCTTTCTTTCAGGTCTGAGGTAGTCATCCCGATTGAGTTAGAAGTACCATCTCACAGGGTCACTTACTACGACCCAATGACTAACAATGAACTGCTACTCGAATCCCTCGACATGGTAGAAGAAAAGAGGGACGAAACGGACCCCCGGGCCTTGAGACAAAAACAGCAGGTCACTCGGTATTACAACAGAAGGGTCCGAGCTCGAACCTTTGAACCCAAAGACTTGGTTCTGAAGCGTGTCTTTCCACCTCTAGTACATTTGTGCCTAAAATGGGAAGGACCCTATACCATTCTACAAAGGCTTGATAATGGATCTTTCAAGCTAGCGACTGTGGATGGAAACAAAATCCCCCGAGTGTTGAATGCCCAGCATTTGCGGCACTACTTGACAGGAAATTGTCATTTTTACTCTTTTGTTTTTAGGACCATGTAAAAAGGCACGACTTTCCTAGAACAGTCCGATTATATAAACAAAAGATTATAAAGTGGACGCAGGTCATGATTCGACTGAACCACTATAAAATATCGTGTGTCATTTACTTTTATCGCACCATTTCTTATTTACTCTTTCATCCTTAACTTACATAAATTGTTATAATCTTTTAAATTTGCTATAAACCTTGTGATAATATCAAAGCAAGCGTCTTCTATCAATAGTATGCAGAGCATCAAGGGTGCAATAAAGTAAACGACGCAACTACCGAAGCTCTACTTCTCAGGACCTGAGAAAGAGTACATAGTATGAGGAGCTAAGTTTTCCATGAGACGTGAAGGTGCACCATGATTATAAAGACCGTTTCGACTGCACTCTACCCTTGGCATTCGACAGGAGAGTATAAAGGCGCCAATGACTGAGCGACGCAAATGGACTCCTACCCCATTGAAGGATTGGGGAACAAATTGAAAGCTGAGTTTGAACTCTATCCTGAGCATACGACAGGAGAGTATAAAGGCGTTTTGATTAAATGTCGCGAAAGGGCTCCTTTCCCACTGCTGAATTGGGAACAAGAATGAAAGCTAAGCCCGACCCCTTATTTCTGGACATGGGGGGCAACCTGTATGACTCTAATCAACCCTCAATAAGCCCTGGCCAGGCATTATATTGATGATTGATTAGGGGCATGCTCATACACATATGTGCATAGTGTAGGAATTTTAATTTTTTAGTGCATATAATTCTGACTTCGACATGATGTATGACTTAGTGTGATAAACTTGCAAGTACACAACAATACGAATGAAACAGATTTTTATTTACTAAGGGCAGATTTACAAGACAAGGCTGGATAAAATGCGAGGGCCGTACTCGCGGCTGCATTATAAGGACAGTGGGACAACTAAAAAAAAGAAAAGATATAAACAAACTGGCTCTACTTGAGCTTTGGAGGCGACCTTGGCCTCTTCTCCTTCTTTTACTTCTTCGGCTCCTCCTTATCAGCATCAGATTTATCATGCTTCTTTCTTTTCTTCTTATCCAAAGGAGGATCCTATGGAGGGTTATAGGATTGAGACGCAAGTTGTGTAGTTATCGACTTAGTGGACAACTTTATAATCAACCCAGATTTGGGATCAGTTGCAGAGATAGGTGCCACATTTAGAGGCTCTTGCTCCTCTATTTTTAAGGCCAGTTGGTCATCCTTTTTAGCCTTCATGTTGGCCAGAGTCATGTTGTCATCATCCTTGGTCTCCCATGTGATGGTGACCTCCTCTTCTTCATCCCCATGGCCACCATCGGTATCCAAGCTTCAATGGTTTCAGCGTCTTTGGGAAAATCAGTGCTTGATACCACAACGGCCTTCTCGGTTGCTTCCACCTTGGGTTGCTTTGGAACCTTAGGGACTTCGGTACTTGATGGCACATTAGTCTTCTCGGTCTCTGTTTGCCTTTCTGCATCCTTCTGGGCTAGCTTGACACCTATATTATGAGAAGTAAGTGTTATTAGTCTGGGAGAAAATATGGTCTTCTTAGCTGTTTGCTCCACAATGCGACGACAAGTTACAATAGATTTGACAAATTGTGGAGAGAATACGGAGATACCTTCCACTGACTCTCCGCCCGAAGCTGCAGCAGAAACCCTAACAGTTGGAGGGATGGGGACTTCAGAGATTAATGGATCATCTGGATTGTATTCCTCAACCTCAAAGGTCTTGGGCTCCGCAGTTGAGCTTGAGCCTTCATTAGCTTTGTACTTGCCTTTAAGCTTAGCCCTCTCTTCCTCCACCTCCTCTTGTACTTGGCGTTTACCCTCTGCTACGACCTCGGGCTCTCTACCCCTAAGAAAGGTCTACATAAGCAAGCACTCGTCGACCTCCTCAACCTTTAAACGTTGCTTTTCTCCCTCGACGATCATATCCCATACATTAGCCAAGGTGGTAGGACAGTTTTTAATCCAAGAAATGTCTCGGGTTCGAATGACTTGAGCAAAAAAGTCCATCCACAGCTTGTCAAACCGTTCTATCTCCCATTCAGCAGCAGCAAGCTTAGCAGTAGCACTGGAAGCTAATTCAAGGTAATCATTGGCATTACTGTCGGCAAGAGATGCCCGTTCCTCAGCATGAACAAGTTTGTTGTTTAAGTTTACATTTTCCTTCTCAGCATGAGCAAGTTTGCCAGTCAAGCTTGCCTTTTCCTTCTCCCAAGCAGCCTTTTCTGTACCAAAGCGGTCATGTGATGCTTTCAGTTCAGTATTTTCCATCTTAAGATCTTCTCTCCTTTTTCAAAGCCAGGCGCTCTTGGCTGTTCGAATCGAGCTCAAGATAGAAGTGACTTGGCCCACAACTTCTGTATCCCAATCCCCAGGAACCGGTTCAAGATCTGGGACGAAAACCATCCTTTCAAAATAAATATCGTGGAACTACTTTCATAAGCGCTCCAGCTTAGCCTTAATTTCAAAAGTAACGGCACCCTCCTGCATAGTGGTAGTATCCAACTGGTGTTGGCCAGAAGGAACAAGAGCTGCCTTCGCCTTTTCTGAATCTTTGCTAGGATCCTTGTGTTTGTCTTCGGACTCGTGAAGTTTTTTGGAAGGTTTTCTTGGAGGAGGCATACCCTTCGGGGGAGTTGGAGCCTTGGGAAGTTGTTTGCCCCCCACGTGTGGCACTTGGCGACTGAGATACTTCCAGGGCGTTGCCTCGAGGGAGAGCGAGAGCGTGTAGAATGGGACAGATAATGTAACAACCCGGAAAATCAGAACCAAATTAAATTTTTTATTTTGGCTATTTTAATGAATTTTGAATATTTAAAATGAATTATTTTAAATAATAACGACAAGAAATTTATTTTGAATAGAACTAGAATGTATAAATTTATTTAAAACGAAATTAGAATATAAATATTTATTTTAATTATAAAAGCAATTGGAAATGGCACGGTAGTTTGAAAATTCGATTTCAAACTTCAAATGAATGTACAGGATTCAAAACAAACCGAATTTTAGTGAAACTAAAAATATTTGAATCTATTTGAAAATATCTTTCCAACGAATCTGAAAAATCCAAATTTCACGGCGGGAATAAAAAGTTATGCCTAGCTGAAAATTCAGAATAGTCGCTATGGAAATTTAGCCCTTAAAAAAAGCGATTTTGCAAACGGTTTCCGTTTTTGACGAGACCAATTTTGTTGGATCCATAATGTCAAATTGTTACTAGATTCCAATTTTCGTAATTTTTGGAATCAATATGTGGGTGTGGTGAATTTAAACGTGTTCGGTCAATTCAGTTTGAAATTAATCGACTGGAAAATGACCGTTTTTCAAACGGTCTCCAAATTTGGTGAAATTAGTTTTGTTAGGACTGTATCGTCAAAAGGTAGCCATATTATTTTCTGGAATTTATGGAGTCAGTGCGTGGCTCCGGTAAATTAAAATGTTCGTTTGAATTTAAAATATAATGATTTATATTTTAAATTTAGCGGAAACAGATCGTAACAGCCGAATTGGGTTACGATACATATTCCCTTGTGTTCGGAATGGGGGTAATTAGCTGGGGGCGACAGTCGTTGGGTCTCGTTTGGAGTGCGTATGCAAAATCACTTTTTAGAAGAATAAAATAAAATAAATAAATATATATATATAATTATAAACTACCTAACCCTATTGAAACACCCCACGTCCGTTAATGTCACTCACTAAGGGAATGTATTAAGTTCTGTGAAGCATTATAGGTAAACAGACACAGAATAATTACAAGCCAGATATAAATAAAGATAGCAGCGGAA
The DNA here is from genome assembly GCA_030737875.1 of Allium sativum. Lineage (NCBI taxonomy): Eukaryota > Viridiplantae > Streptophyta > Magnoliopsida > Asparagales > Amaryllidaceae > Allium > Allium sativum. The sequence goes on from CM060910.1 coordinate 398,418,016, forward strand.
GTTTCAAAATTTTTATTTTAGACATAAATCATAATCCCATTGTTTATAATACAATAATTCATAAAACCATTACAATAAAATACTTCTGTCTTGCATAATCATAGTACATAGGAATTAAAAGAAAACATTATTCCCCAATAAAAGAGTAAGCCATAGCAGAGACAAAGACTCGAGCCATACTTCAACAGTAGCTCCTAGCAAGATGATATACAAATCTTGGCTAAGCCTGGGTGTTTCCTCTCTGAGAACCTTGTGGGGGGGGGGGAGGACGGAAGAGAGAAGGAAAAACAAAAACAGGTCAAACATAAAGTCTGGCGAGTCTAGTGACTTTTAGCTAGTAAATAAATAAAGGTGAACATGACAGGCATAAAGTGGATAAGAGAGATAGCTATACAAATGACAGGTGTGACAAGGCAGATAAGGTGAGGTATATATATGCTCCACTAATGACTACTTTGCACTATTACTAGTATAACTGAAATGAAATGATCCCTTCCACTATAAGCTGGTATGCTTAGGTCATTCGTCCAAGTATACCCTAACCACTACCCTAATCGATTGGCTCCCTACTCTGTAGATATCCTATGCTGGCCCCACAGTAGGGTGTATCACTTCTCTAAAGTGGCAACCCAAGATGTGCACAGGGATACCTACTGGTGTCACGGTCGTCTTGTCCCCTTCTGCCCGGCCTATGCATGCACATGTCCCCAGTCGGTTTGCGCCGTCAACACCACCCTTCACGTTTTGGATCTCTTATAATCAATCAGTAAGCGTGCCCCTTCTCCGCCTAGTACGGAGTTCTCTACTCTGATACCAACTACGGGTTACTGACTGAAATGGGACCCACACAATATGATACAAGCTCTCCCCTTTGTCCTGTATCCCCACTAGGTTTTCCACTGACTATGTATACCCTAAAAGGGTGATCTTTAATTATATAGCCCTATACTAGTTATGTATACCCTAAAGGGTGATCTTTAATTACATAACTCCCACACAATATGATATAGGCTCTCCCCTTTATCTTGTATCCCCACTAGGTTTTCCACTGACTATGTATACCCTAAAAGGGTGATCTTTAATTACATAGCCTTTATTATTTTATCTACCCGTTATGTATACCACTTAGGTGTCTTTAATTACATAACATGTGTTGGGTTCAATGTGTGGGCCTATATATATATATATATATATATATATATATATATATATATATATATATTACCCATCCCCTCTAACTTACTTAACCCCTCCTCACTACCGATCCAATTTTACTTAGCCCTAACTTAAGTCCATATTCATATTAAATTAGGTTAAGTAATCCATTTCTTTACCACGTCCAATTACGGTTATAATGGGCTAGACCTCCCACATTAGGTCTACAACGTGTGGATGCTGGATATGCCGGTCGGGTCCGGGCAGTCTTATTCCACAGTTGGACCTAACCTTGTGTCTTATCCTGATTTGTATTTGCGTATTTAGACATCCCACATTAGGTTTAACATTAGTGGCTGCTGGATACGCCGGTCGGGTCTGGGCAGACTTCCGCTACTAATGTAACCTAACCTCGTGTCATAAGTACAATTAAAATTCTTAATTTTAATCACTAACATTCCAATTTTAATTAATTTACCAATTAATTAATACTTTCCGTTTATAGGTGTTAATACCTATTTTGCAACAATAATTTTAATTACATATCCATAAATGGTCATATTCAAATTATGCCATTTTTACCCAACTTTTCCTGTGTCATTATAGGTAATTAATTCTACGTTTCCCCATTTGAATTATATTCTCATTTCATATAAATATTATATAAACTATGCCAATTAAAAATTCCCTTTATCCTCGTTCCAAACAAACGTATTCACACATATTTTAGCGGCATCGAGGCTATAAAGTAGCCTTGTCATAATAATAAAAGGGAACATGATAAGGGTGATAGTTCAACATGATTTGGCATAAATATTAACATAACTGCCATAGTAAATAAATGAATGGACATGTGATAATTATCATAATAAAGTGGACATCAAATTAATAACTTGTGTTTAGGCAAGCATAATGAGATCTAGATTCAATATTAGGTGTTCAATTACCTAAATCTAGCATACACAGGGTGGCATAATAAAAGTTTAGATTCACATGTCAAATTTACCACATATACCAAGGTGTCATAATATAGCAAGTGAAAGGTGATTAACACCAAAATCTTGATCCAAGTAATGTCAAATTAATGGATGTACAATCATCCTAACATGGTTACAAATCAATGTTCATATAAATGTCATATCGAATCACCATAATCAGATCTAGAAAGTTAGATCTGTATTAACAAGTTCACATGTACTAGAATATAATTGTAATTCAAGATTCACATAGGAAACATAATAGAATGTCCATATATTAGATCTAGGGAAAATGACATAGTATGCTTGAATAAGTTCATGATTTACAGCATATACTCAATTCGTAATCTACCACAATTCACATTTATCTATTTAAACCTAAAAGTGACTAGCACTCACAGAAAAAGAACGGATCTTGAATTCTGGGATCTGATTTCTGAATTTGTTAAGCTTAACCCTTGATGTAGACTTTGATTTTTATCTTCTAGCTTGAATTTGATTTGTTATGGTGGAGGCTAGGTTAGTTTAGGATGCAACAACATATAGGATCATGAATGAATTTAGCTTAGATTAGGGCTTAGGTTAGATATGTATTTATAGATGTGTAGGATTAATTAGAGCCTTTAGATCAACATAGGATCCATCCAAACCATCTAGCCCAAGAAAATGCATCACCAGGCCGATCAGAGAATGCCACGTATGCCCTAAAACACAAAAATTCGCACAGGCCATTCTGGGCCGATAGAACCGATTCCAAACACCCTAAGTCGACCCCGGGTCAACCAAGCAGGGCTCAGGTCGACCAAAAAAATAGGTCGGTTCGGTGTTTTGCCTTCCCGCTTCAGCTGTTTTGAATTTTTTTCTTGAATTTTAGGTTGATTTTATTTTATTAATTTGTATATATACATACATTCCCCTTATATGTATACAAACTTCCAAGGTCCATAACTTTCTCATACATTATCCTTTTAACCCAAACTTTAGGTCCATCTTGACCAGAATTTTGAGACAGATGCAATGGTATAGTCTGTTTTACTTAATTCTTCTTCTAAAAATTAAGTATTCTTCATTTTGCCAAATTTAACGTTCATAGAAAGTACGGGTTGTTACATTCTCCCCTCCTTAAAGGATTTTGTCCCCGAAATCTCTGAGTTAAGAAGAATGTATACTAACATCCAGCATCCATCTACTCAACCATCAATCACAGGCATCCATTGTCCTTAAAAAGATTTCTAATGCTTTCATGATTATATGCATAGTGTGTGTATATGTCCTTATCTAATGCAAAATCAGGCGGTCTACTGATTCAGTTGACCTCCTTAATGTGAATTATGTCAGTGCCATGAGTCCATCATGTATGCAAATAAACCTATTATAACATATAAGCTCTACATGTGTGCACACTCATTCGTCCAAATGCAACATCCATATGCTAGTTCATCCATTTCCATCCATAAAAGGAAAGAAAATGCACACACATCCATATGCAGTATGAGAGTGATTGAGCTGATCTTAGTGTCAAATGTGTGTGTGTATACGTCTACAGGCAACCACTAGCAAACACTTGCATCCATTTGCATCCATCAAACATAACATGTCTCAAACTAATGTTTATAATCATGGAATTTCCTACCTAAAGGTCGAAGATTCAATTGATAGGATATACTCAGATGATAGAAGAAAATGCAAATAAAAGCTTTTGGAAGAGAAGTTAAGAACATTCCTTAAAAAGGAAAGGGTATGAAGCGTAAAAATCTTGTTTTCGGTCTCTCAAGTTGCATCTTCTTGATTGTCTACCCACTAAACCTTCACCAACTTGACTTCTCGTTTTAACCTCTGATCCAAGTATGCAAGTTGGAACTCATCCAATCATTGCTTCCCTCTTTATTTTCACTTCCTTTCACAAGTTTGGCCCCACTATCTCGAACTCTACACATTTTATCGCCACTTGGATGAATAGTCATCTTGGATTGATGGGCTTCCTCAAGGACTGTCTTCAATAGGTTTCCCATCCTGATATGATTCACATATCAAACCTCTTCTCAAGTAGCCCCGCCACTTGCTTATCAAGTTCCCTCTTTTCATTTAGGAGCCATATGTTGCACAAGTACTGCAACTGGCTTTGCATTGTCCACCAGGTATATACGGAAATCAATCCCGCGCCTCGGGGGTAATCCCTGAACCTCGTCTAAGACATCAGGATACTCACGGACTACTGGTGCCGATCGAAGATCATCGATAGACGCCTCGAGAGACTCTAGGAATCTAAGCATGACAGACCCTTGTGGGTCACAAGAAATTTCGAGGGTGCTTAACGACCCTCCTCTCACCACCCAGAATGGCATCATATGCGGTAAACCAACCTATCCCTAGAATCAACCCTTAGCCCATAAACCCGAGTACATATGCGTCGCATTCAAATTTGACGCCTAACACATATATTCTCGAACCCCTACAAATCATTGATAAATGAGCCGAATCACCTATGGGGTTTGAGACAACTACGGGATCCATTACCATACTAGTAACTAAGTGCAGAGATTCAACAAAAGAACTAGGTATAAATGAATGTGAAGTGCCAGAATTAAAATGTGTTCTAACTGGATGATTTGAAAGAGAAACTAAACTTTCTACGGAAATTTTTCTACCTCTTTCAGGAGCACTGATCGCGAGAGCATTGACCTACCCTCTAGAAGTTCCGGCTCTTTGACCTTGTCCTTACAATCCTTGTTTCTTTGGGCACTCTGCAGAATAGTGTCCGAGTTCTCTGCAATTAAAGCAACTGACCTTCCTTCTCTTACAATCTTTGATCAAGTGACCTTCCTTCTCGTAACTGTGACATTTTCTCCTATCCCTTCCTTTTTCATCTTTCTCTCCTTTCTTCTGCTATTGTTATTGCTGTTTCCCCTTCTTAGGCCACACCTTCTTATTCTGCGATGACTCCTCAGCCTTTACTTCCTTCTTTTCTCCCTTGTCCTCCTCATGCATTAGGGCCATATCCACAAGCCTTTCAAAGGTGGCTCCCATAGGAATATGGGACATAGGAAGACCATGCAAAGGCTCATTCAGTCCTTTAGCAAATCATAAAGCTTTTTTGTCCTGCGTATCCACCAACTCTAGACCGAACCTTGCCAGCTGGTTGAACTTGTTCACATATTCCTTCACCGTCAAATTTCCTTGTTTAAGAGCTAAGAACCACCCCATCTGAAGGCTTCTGAAACACCCCACCTCCATTAAGGTCACTCACAAAGGGAATGCCTTAACTTTGGTGGAGGTTTGTAAGTAAAAGTAATAGATAAAACACAAGACAGATATAAACACATATATATAAGCATCGGAAAACAAACAGACTTTTTATTTCATAAATACGTGTTCATACAAAACATTTCCATAACTGTCACATAATAACTTCCAAAACATTACATCATCATTTCTGCCTTGGTTATTAAATAAAGAAGCATAAAACATAATTAAAACTGCATAAATCCCCATAGAATGTGTCCAACAGCCATAGCCAAGGAAAGAGAGTCCAAACCGTACATCTACTATCTTGAAGCTTGCAAAGAGTCTGGCTAAGCTGGGTTGTTTCCTCCCTGTGGACCTGGGGGGGGGGGGGGGGGGGGGGACGGAAGAAAAGAAGACGAAAGAAAATAGGGTCAGACATAAAGCCTGGTAAGTCTAGTGACTCTTCAGTATGAGAATAAGAAAAAGGGCATGATAGGTGTAAACTGGAAGTAGGAAAGTATCATAAACTAAGATAAAGCAGTTTTGAATCGAATATACTATCGCACCTCACACTATATCTCTGCACCTACTTGCATTTTCTCAACTGGCACCCCATGATCGGGGTGAAGTGATCCCCTTTTTCTAAAGATCGGCTCCTACTCGCAAAATCATATGTGTCATACGACCCCCAAAGATTGTAGATACCTATGCTTGTCCCACCATGGGGTGTATCAAGTCCCGTGGTGGCGACCCGACACAATACTAGAATGCATAGGTTAAACTACTGGTGCCCTCAGTGCCCTGTTTGTCTACTCCGAAGTGTGTGCACGCCCGCACTCCGTTAGAACCCACACTGTTTCACCCACCGCCGTCGCTTTTGACCGCTTGCAATCAGCCCCGTGCCCCACCCTGCCTAGTTTCAGGGTACCATGATACCTAATTAGGTTACTGTTGAAACGGGTCCCCGTTACTAGGGTTTTCTAGTCAAACATGTTAAGTGGTTAAGTGTCTGTATTTACCTAACCCCACCCATCAGTTTTATTAACATGTTGAATTGGTTAAGTGTTTTAGTTAACTTAACCCTACTATCCTGACTTGTATGTCCTTAGCTTTTTAAAGCACCGACCACTCACATTAGACAGGTATTGTTACGGTTACTGGATGTGCCGGTCGTTTCCGGGAAGGTTTACACTGTAACTCGGTCTAACCTCGGGTCCTTATTGGGCTCAATGCTTAACCACCCACATTGGATTGGTATTGTTGTGACTACTGGACAACCGGACGGGTCCAGGCAGGTTTACATCCCAACTCAATCCAACCTCGTGTTAAGCATACTCGAATTTTCTAAATTTACATATTTGTCTCTATTTCTTGTTATATGTAAATTTGTCAACAATTAAATGTTGTGGCCCACTTTCCAAGTTCATCCTTTTTGGTATAAGAATTTATACCATTTAAGTGCCACCAATTATTGGCATGTAACAAACATGCCAATTTCATATTTTTCACCAATTTATGTCAAGTTTCCTAAAATTACCAGTTTTTCCCAACGTTACCCCATCTAAATATTAGGCTAACAATCTTAGCCTAATTTTATGTCCGCATGATTTTTAACATATAATATTAGGCTAAAAACTTAGCCTAGTTTAGCGTACACAAAATTGCCATAAGTGATTCATAAACATAAACATGACATAGGTGTAAACTTGGCATTTTCGGCATAGTCAATATGAACATCATAGGTGTGAACTTGCAAAATAGTCAACATGAATATCATAGGTGTGAACTTGCAACGTAGACTAAATCAACATACGTATATGTGAATTTGCAACATTGCTTAAATCAACTTACATATATGTGAACTTGCATTGAAATAGGGATCTAACCTAATAAGTGTCACATGAATTAGCAAATGATTTAGACAACATAAGCCTAAACATGTTTAGATCTAGGCATAACATCGACCATCACTAGCATATGACAAGAATATGACATGTCCATAAAGTATGTATAATTTATCACATTTGTGGACTAGATCCAATCATGTTCACTACTATAACATGAAACTTGTATTAAAATGGATCTTGACATGGATCCAATTATGAACTTGCAACTTTTGTATAAACATATGGGAATGTATATGAACTTAATCATTTAGGCATAGAGGTTTAGCATAAAGTATATACATGAGATATTAATCACATACAACTTATATAATGACATAAACATATAGGTGTAGATTATAACATGAACTATACAACTTGCATGTGATGTTGTTTTCATTCTAAATGTACAATAGGATCAACATCAACTCAACTATACCACAAACATCCCAATACCATTCACAACACAATCATTTCAATACATAAATATGAATTAACATCGTCGTTATACAATAGCACAATTCCATTTCCATTTTACATCGAATCAAGTCTTAATTTTATTCGCATCGAAAAAATCACTATACTTACAACAAACGACGGTCTTGTTTTCTGATTTTTGAGTTCTGAATTTGCAATGATTTCCTTTGGGTAGACAAATGTTGTTTGATTCTTGTTTTAACTTTAATTTTGCTCGTCTCTAAGCTTTCTACAAGTGGAGGCTACTCTTGGCTTCCTTCCAGCAGCATGACGGCTCTAGCTCTAATTTATTTGTGTGAATTTAGGTTGAGACTAAGGTTGTTTATATAGAATTTAAAACTAATTAGAGCCGTCGATGAAGCTTGAGTTAGTCAAGGCCATCCACCTCAAGAGAAGCCAATCAGAAAGCGACAAGTCAGCCCTAGTGACACAGCCAAGCCCCAGAAATCGACCAGAAACCCGACCAGGCCAGCCAGGGCCAAACCAGGTCGACCCCCAGGTCGACCTGGTTACCCAGGTCGACCCTATGGTCGACCTGGTTACCCAGGTCAACCCCCTGGACGACCTGGTGCCTGGGCGGGAATTTTCCCGCCCAGCCCAGTTTGGGTTTACTTTTCTAATTTCGAACTGAATTTGAACTGTTTGAATTTTAAATTGAATTCTGAAACTTCCGGAGGTCATTACTCCTTCATACGGAGTCCGATTTATGCAAACTCGGACTCTATCTCAAGCAGAATTCCGAGACGAGCACAATGGCGTAACCCGTTTCCCTTAATTCTTTCATTTAGAATTAATTATGCTTTAATTTGTAAATTTACTGTTAATAGAAAATTTGGGGTGTTACATTCTCACCTCCTTAAAGGATTTCGTCCCCGAAATCTTCAAGTCTGGAAGAACGTAAATCCTAACATCCAATCGTCCATCTACTCATCCAACAAACACAGGCGTCCATTGTCCTTAAAAGACTTCTAATGCTTCATGATCATATGCATAGTGTGTGTATATGTCCTTATGTAATGCAAGATCATGCGGTCTACTGATTCAGTTGACCTCCTTAATGCAAATCATGTAAGTGTCATGAATCCATTATGTATGCAAATTTGTCCTTACTCATAATTCTACATGAGTGCGCAACCATTCATACAAATGCAACATCCATATGACAACATATCAAGTTTCAACCACATACAAATATGAATACATATATGCATATGTAGTATGAAGTGACTGAGCCGATCTAAAACCTAGGTTGTGTGTGTATATGCATCCACGAGCAACCACTAGCAACCACTTGCAGCCATCAACATAACATGTTTCAAATACATATTTACATCCAAAGGGGTTTCTACCTAAGGATAAAGGATAATATTGAGGAGAAATACCTAAAAAGATAGATTCAAGCACAACCTAAGGAAAAAGAGAGATTAAAGATGTACCCTCAAAAAGAAAAGGGTAGGCCGCGCGTATTCTGTCCTCAGTTTCCCAAGTCGCCTCTTCCTCGGCATCGCTTCACTGAACTTTAACGAGCTTGACTTCGCGGTTGCGTAGCTTTTTGATTTCAGTTTCTACGATTCGAGTTGGAACTCTCCTCACAGTAGCTTCGCGTTCCACTTCGGCTTCTTCTAGAATGCTTGGCTCCACCACTTCCGCAGATTCATGTAGACATTTCCGAAGATGAGAGACGTGAAAGACATTCGTAATTCCAGCCAACCTTTCGGGAAGCTCTACTCTATAAGCCATTTTCCCAATCTTCTCGATGATAGGGAACGGTCCTACAAATCTTGGTGCTAGCTTCCTGCGGATCCAAGGCAAATGACGTTCCTTAAAGGGGATACCTTAAGGAAAACCTTGTCCCCAACCTCAAACTCAAGGTCGGTCCTTCTTTTGTTTGTGTAGGATTTTTGTCTATCTTGGGCAGTCTTCATTCTCTTTCGTATCAAGTCCACTTTTTCTGAAGTCTCTCTAATCATGTCTGGCCCAAGTATAATCTTGTCAGTAGACTCCCACCAACAAGTTGGTGATCGACAAATTCTTCCATACAAAGCTTTGAAGGGCGCCATATCGACGGTGGCTTGGTAGCCGTTGTTGTAGGCGAATTCCACCAAAGGAAGACGATCCTCCCATGTCCCTCCAAAGTCAAGAACGCACAGTCTCAAAAGATCTTCTAATACTCTATTCACCCTTTCTGTCTGACCATCAGTTTGGGGGTGATAGGTCGTGCTCAAGCATAACTGTGTGCCTACAGCTTCTTATAGACTCCGCCAAAATTCGCTTGTAAAGATGGGATCTTTGTCACTCACTATGCTGGAGGGTATTCCATGGAGTCGAACTATTTCCTTGAGGTAAAGAGAAGCTAAAGACGAGGCAGTCCTTCTACTCTTGATAGGTATAAAGTGGGCGCTTTTAGTGAGCCTGTCCACTATTACCCAAATGCTAGTATTGCCTCTTCTTGACCTAGGCAACCCATCAATGAAGTCCATTGAAATGCTATCCCACTTCCATTGCGGGACTTCTAGAGGATGAAGCAGTCCTCCAGGCTTCTTTTGTTCCTCCTTGACCTGTTGGCATGTCACACACTTAGAAACGAAATCTGCCACGTCCTTCTTCATGCCGCTCCAATAGAAAACTCTCTTTACATCCTTGTACATCTTGTCCCCACCTGGGTGTATTGTCATCTTGGAATGATGTGCTTCCTCGAGAACCATCTTTACCAAATCCCTTGCTTGTAGGACGCATAGTCTTTCATCCTGTCTCATCCAACCCTTATCATCGATGGAGTACCTATTGAGGTGACTGGAAGTTTCACCCCTAATTAGTTTATCAATCACATCCACAAGCTGAAGGTCTTCATGTTGTGCGACCCCTATTGAGTCTAAAAGAGTGGGCCGTACTTCTAGTGATGCCAACAAACCAGGTACAAAATCAGAGGAGGGCCTAAAGTCAAAACTGGCTATATACTCCAAGCTTTGCCTTTCTACAAAGAGAGGGCCAGGTCAGCTTCTTTCTGCTCAAAGCGTCTACTACTACATTGCCTTTGCCAAGAGTATAGGAAATTTCAAAATCATACGAGGCAAGGAACTCCATCCACCTTTACTGCCTCAAGTTAAGATCTTTCTATGAGAAAAGATACTTCAATGATTTATGGTCAGTATATAATTCGAACTTATCACCTAGGAGATAATGGCGCCAAGCCTTAAGCGCAAAGACGATGGCGGCCAACTCAAGATCGTGGGTTGGGTAGTTCTTTTCATGAACTTTCAATTGTCTTCCACCATAAGCTACTACCCTCCCTTCTTGCATCAGAACAGCGCCTAGCCCTGTACCACACGCATCCGTATATACTGTGAACATCTTGCTTCCATCAGACAAAGTCAGAACTAGGGCTGTTGTAAGAGCCCATTTTAAGCGTTGGAAAGCAATATCACAGTCCAAATCCCAAGGGAATGCTAGATTCTTCTTTGTTAGCCTGGTGAGTGGAGTTGAGATTTTCGCGAAATCTCTTATGAACTTCCGGTAAAAACCTGCTAGCCCGAGAAAGCTTCGGATTTCGGTTGCATTTCTTGGTGTCTTCCAATCTTGCATTGCCACCACTTTCGCGGGGTCTACAGCTAACCCCTATTTGGACACTATATGTCCAAGAAATCTTACTTCTTCTCTCCAAAAGTGGCACTTGGAGAATTTGGCTTTTAGCTGATGTGCACGGAGAGTATCCATGATTTCCTTCAGATGTTGAGCATGTTCTTACTTATTCTTTGAGAAGATCAAAATATCGTCTACGAAGACCACCACGAACTTATTAAGGAATTCTCTGAACACCCTGCTCATTAGGTCTACGAAATAAGCGGGTGCGTTTGTCAAGCCGAAAGGCATGACAAGCCACTCGAAGAAACCGTCAGGGGTTCTGAAATCTATCTTATCAATGCTATCTTCAACTACCCTTAGCTGATGGAACCTAGTAGCCAGATCAAGTTGGGAGAAGACCGACGCACCTACAAGCCGATCAAACAAATCGTCTATTCTGGGAAGCGGGTGTCTATTCTTCTTAGTCAGCTTGTTTAGCTCCCTATAGTCCACACTAAGACGTAGTGAACCATATGCTTTGGTGGCGAACACCACTGGAGCGCCCCATTTCGAGATACTCCTCCTTATTAACCCCTTCTCGAGAAGCTCCTTAACTTGCTTACTGAGCTCCTTTCTCTCCTTTGGAGCCATGTGTCTAACAGGCAGAGCTGCGGTCTTTGCATCATCAACAAGATATATGCGGAAGTCTATTTCCCGCTTCGGAGGTAAGCCCTTTACCTCTTGAAAGACATCCGGATATTCCCGGACCACTCTAACCGACTGCAAATTCTTAACAGAAGCATCAAGCGACTATGGATAACTAAGCATAACAGCATTCAAGGGATTACAAGAAATTTCTAGAGTGTTACCAAGTCGAGTCAAGAGTCTAACCACTCTTTTCTCACAATCAAGAATGGCACCATTACTGGAAAACCAGTCCATACCTAAGATCAGTCCATATCCTGAGAAGCCCAAAACAAAGGCACTACATCTAAATTCATCACTTAGAATAGAGATTTTCAAATCCAAGCAAACCATCGACAAATAAGCCGAGCCCCTAATTGGATTTGAAACAACCAAGGGATCTTCTACCATACTAGTGTCTAAGTGTAGAGATTCTACTAAAGCAGATGAAATAAAGGAGTGTGATGCACCAGAATCAAAGAGAGTGCGAACTAGATGATCATAGAGATAAAATAAGCTTTCTACAGAAATATTTCTACCTCGTTCCTGTGGAGGTGCCACCAGCGCGTGAACCTGTACCCCTGAGGTGGATTCAGTCCTCTGTCCCTGCCCTCGCTTCTTTGGGCAGTCCTTAGCCAAGTGTCCAGTCTCGCCGCAACTGAAGCAACCACCATTCATCTTCGCCTTCTTCTTTCTGCAGTCTTTTGCTATATGTCCAACAATGCCACAGAAATTGCACTTTCTCTTTTCATGGGATTTGTTGTTCTTCCCGCCTTTCTTGAAGTCTGTTTTCTTAGCCTGTAAACCCTCTTTCTTTCCTTGAGGCACTTCCACCTTTGCCTCTTTCTTGCCTCGCCATGTCCACCAAGCTTTCATAGGTCGCTCCAATGGGTATATGAGTCATAGCAAGGCTGTGTAGAGGCTCATTCAGACCTTTGACGAAGCGAAGGGCCTTCTTGTGTTGGGTGTTTACTAAGTCCAGCCCAAATCTGGTCAGCTGATTAAAATGATTGACATACTCCTTGATTGTCATACTTCCTTGTTTAAGAGTTAGGAACTTCTCCATCTGCTGGCTTTCAGCTTGGGAGAGAAATTTCATCTCAAACCTCGTCCTGAAATCTTCCCAAGTTTCCACTGGCCTCTCAGCATGGGTAACTTCCCACCAATAAGAAACTTCATCTTTGAGCAACCACACTGCTAGCTGTATCTTTTGCCTGTCGTCAACTTCGAAGATAACGAGTAAATTTCAGTCTCCTTCAGCCAGTTCCTTGCTACCACAAATGATTCAGTTCCATAATAGTCCTTTCCTCCCATAGCCTTGAAGTCTCTACACGTCTTAGCGAAAGTATTTCCATGAGGACGACGAGGAGGAGGAACTGATGCCACTGTGGGAGGAGGAATGTCTGCTAGGCCCGCGCCATTGGCCTTAGCCTCTAGGTACCTTCGGAACCAGCCAGGGATTGGTACTCCTTTTGGAAGGTTAAGATCTCCAGACATGCTGGAACAAAAAGGCAAGTACTCAAGACAAAAGGATAGAGAGATAGTATATGGCTTTGGGGAATTATGCCTTTTAAAAACAACACTTTTTCTTGAAAAAAAATGCTTCTTTAAACTTCTTTTTGAAAATAGTTTCAAAAACTTTTATCTAGTCTGGTAAATTTGTGCTCTGATACCAAGTGAAACACCCCACCTCCATTAAGGTCACTCACAAAGGGAATGCCTTAACATTGGTGGAGGTTTGTAAGTAAAAGTTACAGATAAAACACAAGACAGATATAAATACATATATATAAGCAGTGGTAAACAAACAGACTTTTTATTTCATAAATACGTGTTCATACAAAACATTTCCATAACTGTCACATAATAATTTCCAAAACATTACATCATCATTTATGACTTGGTTATTAAATAAAGAAGCATAAAACATAATTAAAACTGCATAAATCCCCATAGAATGTGTCCAACAGCCATAGCCAAGGAACAGAGTCCAAACCGTACATTTACTATCTTGAAGCTTGCAAAGAGTCTGACTAAGCTGGGTTGTTTCCTCCCTGTGGACCTGGGGTGGGGGGGGGGGGACGGAAGAAAAGAAGACGAAAGAAAATAGGGTCAGACATAAAGCCTGGTAAGTCTAGTGACTCTTCAGTATGAGAATAAGAAAAAGGGCATGATAGGTAAAAACTGGAAGTAGGAAAGTATCATAAACTAAGATAAAGCAGTTTTGAATCGAATATACTATCGCACCTCACACTATATCTCTGCACCTACTTGCATTGTCTCAACTGGCACCCCATGATCGGGGTGAAGTGATCCCCTTTTTCTAAAGATCGGCTACTACTCGCAAAATCATATGTGTCATACGGCCCCCAAAGATTGTAGATACCTATGCTGGTCCAACCATGGGGTGTATCAAGTCCCATGGTGGCGACCCGACACAATACTAGAATGCATAGGTTATACTACTGGTGCCCCCAGTGCCCTGTTTGTCTGCTCCAAAGTGTGTGCACGCCCGCACTCCGTTAGAACCCACACTGTTGCACCCACCGCTGTCGCTTTTGACCACTTACAATCAGCCCAGTAATCGTGCCCCACCCTGCCTAGTTTCAGGGTACCATTATACCTAATTGGGTTACTGCTGAAATGGGTCCCCGTTACTAGGGTTTTCTAGTCAAACATGTTAAGTGGTTAAGTGTCTGTATTTACCTAACCACACCCATCAGTTTAATTAACATGTTGAATTGGTTAAGTGCTTTAGTTAACTTAACCCTACCATCCTGACTTGTCTGTCCTTAGCTTTTTAAAGCACCGACCACTCACATTAGACAGGTATTGTTATGGTTACTGGATGTGCCGGTTGGTTCCGGGCAGGCTTACACCGTAACTCAGTCTAACCTCAGGTCCTTATTGGGCTCAATGCTTAACCACCAACATTGGATAGGTATTGTTGTGACTACTGGACAGCCGGGCGGGTCCGGGCAGGTTTACATCACAACTCAATCCAACCTCGTGTTAAGCATACTCGTATTTTCTAAATTTACATATTTGTCTCTATTTCTTGTTATATGTAAATTTGTCAACAATTAAATGTTGTGGCCCACTTTCCAAGTTCATCCTTTTTGGTATAAGAATTTAAACCATTTAAGTGCCACCAATTATTGGCATGTGACAAACATGCCAATTTCATATTCTTCACCAATTTATGTCAAGTTTCCTAAAATTACCAATTTTTCCCAACGTTACCTCGTCTAAATATTAGGCTAACAATCTTAGCCTAATTTTACGTCCGCATAATTTTTAACATATAATATTAGGCTAAAAACTTAGCCTAATTTAGCGTACACAAAATTGGCATAAGAGATTCATAAACATAAACATGACATAGGTGTAAACTTGGTATTTTCGGCATAGTCAATATGAACATCATAGGTGTGAACCTGAAAAATAGTCAACATGAATATCATAGGTGTGAACTTGCAACGTAGACTAAATCAACATACGCATATGTGAATTTGCAACATAGCCTAAATCAACATACATATATGTGAACTTGCATTGAAATAGGGATCTAACCAAATAGGTGTGTCACATGAATTAGCATATGATTTAGACAACATAAGCCTAAACATGTTTAGATCTGGGCATAACATCGAACATCACTAGCATATGACAAGAATATGACATGTCCATAAAGTATGTATAATTTTATCACATGTGTGGACTAGATCCAATCATGTTCACTACTATAACATGAAACTTGTATTAAAATGGATCTTGACATGGATCCAATTACGAACTTGTAACTTTTGTATAAACATATGGGCATGTATATGAACTTAATCATTTAGGCATAGAGGTTTAGCATAAAGTATATACATGAGATCTTAATCACATACAACTTATATAATCACATAAACATATAGGCGTAGATTATAACATGAACTATATAACTTGCATGTGATGTTGTTTTCATTCTAAATGTACAATAGGATCAACATCAACTCAACTATACCACAAACATCCCAATACCATTCACAACACAATCATTTCAATACATAAATATGAATTAACATCGTCATTATACAATAGCACAATTCCATTTCCATTTTACATCGAATCAAGTCTTAATTTTATTCGCATCGGAAAAATCACTATACTTACAACAAACAACGGTCTTGTTTTCTGATTTCTGAGTTCTGAATTTGCAATGCTTTCCTTTGGGTAGACAAACGTTGTTTGATTCTTGTTTTAACTTTAATTTTGCTTGTCTCTAAGCTTTCTACAAGTGGAGGCTACTCTTGGCTTCCTTCCAGCAGCATGATGGCTTTAGCTCTAATTTATTTTTTGTGAATTTAGGTTGAGACTAAGGTTGTTTATATAGAATTTCAAACTAATTAGAGCCGTCGATGAAGCTAGAGTTAATCAACGCCATCCATCTCAAGAGAAGCCAATCAGAAAGCGACAAGTCAGCCCTAGTGACACAGCCAAGCCCCAGAAATCGACCAGAAACCCGACCAGGCCAGCCAGGGCCAAACCAGGTCGACTGGGCAGGTCTACCCCCAAGTCGACCTGGTTACCCATGTCGACCCCAGGTCGACCCTATGGTTGACCTGGTTACCTAGGTCGACCCCCGGGTCGACCCCCTGGTCGACCTGGTTCCTGGGCGGGAATTTTCCCGCCCAGCCCAGTTTGGGTTTGCTTTTCGAATTTCGAACTGAATTTGAACTGTTTGAATTTTAAATTGAATTCTGAAACTTCCGGAGGTCATAAATCCTTCATACGGAGTCTGATTTACGCAAACTCGGACTCTATCTCAAGCAGAATTCCGAGAAGAGCGCAATGGCGTAACCCGTTTCCCTTAGTTATTTCATTTAGAATTAATTATGCTTTAATTTGTTAATTTACTGTTCACAGAAAATTCGGGGTGTTACAGCTTCTCTCAGCTTGGGAAAGGAATTTCATTTCGAACCTGTGTCTAAAATCTCCCCAAGTTTCCACCAGACGTCCATCTTGGGTGACTTCCCACCAAAATGAGGCTTTGTCCTTTAACAATCAAGTAGCTAATTGGATTTTTCTTCGGTCCTCCATTTCAAAGATGTCGAATAAGTCCTCAGTCTCCTTAAGCCAATTCCGGGCTTCTACGAATGTCTCTTTCCCGAGGAATGGCTTCCCTCCCATAGCAAGGAAGTCTTTGCAGATCTTGGCAAAGTTATGTTCTCTTGGAGGGGGAGGAGGAGGAATGATTGGTGCAGCTGGGGGAGGAATGTCTCTTTGTTCTTCGGCTGTTGCCCTGGCTTCCAAATACCTACGGAACCAACCGGGTATAGTGATGCCCTATGGGAGATTAGGGATGTTTTGTTCCCCAGACATGCTGAAAAAGGAGAAAAGATGAAATTTAGATAAGGGACCGAAGGATAGTGCATATGGCTTCTTAGGGGAATATTTTCAAAACAGACTTTTCTTTTTGAAAATACTTTCTTTTAAAACCTTTTTGAAAAATATTTTTCAAAACTTTTATCTAAACCGGTAACCTTCAGCTCTGATACCAAGTGAAACACCCCATGTCCGTTAATGTCACTCACTAAGGGAATGCACTAAGTTCTGTGAAGTATTGTAGGTAAACAGACACAGAATAATTACAAGACAGATTTAAATAAAGATATCAGCGGAAGTTTCAAAATTTTTATTTCAAACATAAATCATAATCCCGTGGTTTATAATACCATAATTCATAAAACCATTACAACAAAATACTTCTATCGTGCATAATCAGAGTACATAGGAATTAAAAGAAAACATTATTCCCCAATAAAAGAGTAAGCCATAGCAGAGACAAAGACTCGAGCCATACTTCAACAGTAGCTCCTAGCAAGATGATATCCAAATCCCGGCTAAGCCTGGGTGTTTCCTCCCTGAGAACCTTGGGGGGAGGGGGAACGGAAGAGAGAAAGAAAAGTAAAAAGGGGTCGGACATTAAGTCTGGCGAGTCTAGTGACTTTTAGCCAGTAAATAAATAAAGGTGAACATAACAGGCATAAAGTGGATAAGAGAGATAGCTATACAAATGGCAGGTGTGACAAGGCAGATAAGGTGAGGTATATACATGCTCCACTAATGACTACTCTAGTATAACTGAAATGAAATGATCCCTTCCACTATAAGCTGGTACGCTTAGGTCATACGTCCAAGTATACCCTAACCACTTCCCTAATCAATCGGCTCCCTACTCTGTAGATATCCTATGCTGGCCCCACATTAGGGGGTATCACTTCCCTAAAGTGGCAACCCAAGATGTGCGCAGGGATACCTACTGGTGTCACGGTCGTCTTGTCCCCCTCTGCCCGGCCCATGCACGCACATGTCCCCGGTCGGTTTGCGCCGTATACACAGCCCATCACGTTTTGGATCTCTTATAATCAATCAGTAAGCGTGCCCCGTCTCCGCCTAGTATGGAGTTCTCTACTCTGATACTGACTACGGGTTACTGACTGAAATGGGTCCCACACAATATGGTACAAGCTCACCCCTTTGTCTTGTATCCCCACTAGGTTTTCCACTGACTATGTATACCTTAAAGGGTGATCTTTAATTACATAGCCCTATACTAGTTATGTATACCCTAAAGGGTGATCTTTAATTACATAACTCCCACACAATATGATACAAGCTCTCCCATTTGTCTTGTATCCTCACAGGGTTTTCCACTAACTATGTATAGCCTAAAAGGGTGATCTTTAATTACATAGCCTTTATTATTTTATCTACCCGTTATGTATACCACTTAGGTGTATTTAATTACATAACATGTGTTGGGTTAAGTATGTGGGCCTATATATATATATATATATATATATATATTACCCATCCCCTCTAACTTACTGAACTCCTCCTCACTACCCATCCAAATTTACTTAACCCTAACTTAAGTCCATATTCATATTAAATTAGGTTAAGTAATCCATTTACTTACCATGTCCAATTACGGTTATAATGGGCTAGACCTCCCACATTAGGCTTACAACGTGTGGATGCTGGATATGCCGGTCGGGTCCGGGCAGTCTTATTCCACAGTTGGGCCTAACCTCGTGTCTTAGCCTGATTCATATTTGCGTACTTAGACCTCCCACATTAGGTTCAACATTAGTGGCTACTGGATATGCCGTCAGGTCCAAGCAGACTTCCACCCCTAATGTAACCTAACCTCGTGTCATAAGTACAACTAAAATTCTTAATTTTAATTACTGACATTCCATTTTTAATTAATTTACCAATTAATTAGTTCTTTCCTTTTATAGGTGTCAATACCTATTTTGCAACAATAATTTGAATTACATATCCATAAATGGTCATATTCAAATTATGCCATTTTTACCCAACTTTTCCTATGTCATTATATGTAATTAATTCAACGTTTCCCCATTTGAATTATATGCTCATTTCATATAAATATTATATAAACTATGCCAATTACAAATTCCCTTTATCCCCATTCCTAACTAACGTATTCACATATATTTTGGCGGCATCAAGACTATAAAATAGCCTTGTCATAACAATAAAAGGGAACATGATAAGGGTGACAGTTCAACATGTTTTGGCATAAATATTAACATAACTAGCATAGTAACTAAGTGAATAGACATGTGATAATTATCACAATAAAGTGGACATCAAATTAATAACTTGTGTTCAGGAAAGCATAATGAGATCTACATTCAATATTAGGTGTCCAATTACCTAAATCTAGCATAAACAGGGTGGCATAATAATGTAATGACCCCCATTTTCAGCGATATAATAATTAATATATTTAATTATTTAAATAGTGGTTTAGAGAATTTAATGGTCGTTTAATTAAATAACTTTGAATATTTAATTAAAATAATAATTAAATAATATATTTAATTCTGAAATAATCAGAATTGGCGGAAATGGCGATATGGCGTGAATTTGGCAATTCAAAATATATAATTTAGTTTAAAATTGAATTACGATAACGAATATATTTAATTAACGACAGTTGAATGTATTAATTATATTATATATATAATCGAGCTCGAAATGGCGCGGTAGTTCGCGATTTGGCGATTCGAACTTTAAACGAATATAGAGAAGCCGTTTTAAATCGGATTTCTATGAAACGAGAAACGTTAGGAGCTGGTGGAGTATATTTTTCTATTGGAAGAGAAAATCGAGATTTCATCGTGTAGATTTTGATTTATGTCCAAATCAAATTTTAGAAAAGTCGTTGTGGTATTCCTTTATAATTTATAATGATTTATTTATATTTATAAAAGGAATTTCATTATAAATCGAATATCGATTTAATCAGGATTTGAAATATTGAGTTAGAAATTCATATAGGAATATTGTGGAGCTGTATGATATCGTATGTGAATATATACGATAATATTTATTTATAAATATTAAATTTAATTGATTTTAAATATATTTATATATTTAAAAGGGTTATTTAGGGCTTTAAAAATAGCCAGTTTTGCAAACGACCTAAGAACTCGACGAAACCAATTTTGTTGGATCTGCAATATTAAATTATTGCTAAATTTCAATTTTCGTGATTTTTGAAGTCAGTATGTGGCCGTACGGGATTCTAATGTGAAAAGCAGTAAGTATTTCGATGATTAAAAATACGCTATGTGAGCACACGGAGTCGGAATTCGACGAAGCCAGTTTCGTTGGGTCCGTGATGTCGAACTGTAGCTGCATGTCCGGTTTCGTGTTTTTGAGTATTGTATGAGATCACAGGGATTTTTAAGGGCAGATATAAGTAGTGTTTGAATAGAATCGAATATAAAAATCGATTAAAAAAATATTATAAAAATTCCCTATAAATACCGTAACAAAATACCTAATCCTAATAATTCATTCATTTGGTCAAACCATTTTTGCGCCGTAAGTTTCTTCCAATAAAAAAGTTTTGATCCTCATAAATTCAAATAAAATCAAACAAATTCTCTAAAATCGTTTAAGTACATATATGGATTCGGACAGAGGAGCTCTTCATCTCCATACACGTTTCTTTGAGTTCGATGACATTTTAGCGTAGTCATGTATAGCAGGCGTGACTTTGGGTGTCGAATCGCAGTGAATTGAGGGAGCATGAGGGGGATTTGAAGGCGGATTCGTACTCAGGAGTGAAGAGAGCACCAGTTGTGAATTTTTGGGGATTTTTTGGATTTTTTTGATGTCGATGATTTCCTGGTTGGTGTGTGTGCTACTGGAAATGACGTAAGCAATTTGGGGGGCGCGAGTTGTTGTTGGTGGTGATAGAATGGAGCGATTTTTGATGAGGAGGATCACTCTGTTTTCAATTTTTGAAATCGTGGTGGACTGAAGGAGAATGGGTCGAAGAAAACACGACCATTAGTTTTGAAACGAAGCTGGAGAGTGCGTAAATAGGAGCAGAAGGAAGAGGGACTATGTTAGGTGCGGGTTGGATTGTAGTTAGGTCGACAAAGAAGAGTTAAGCCCATTTAAATGATTTGATCCATGTTTTATTTTATATAAAGTATATACTAACTTTTAATAACCATAACTTGGTCATACGTGAACGGAATTTAGCGAAACTGGTCACGTTGGGACCGTATGGATGAGAGCTACACACTGGAACTGACTGGAAGTCAAATTGAGCTCGTTACAATTTATAGCGAAATAAATTGTCCGTCTGAATCAAGAGATGGTTATCGTTATTAACGATGATCGTCCAATGTGAGTAAAACTCACCAACTCTGAACAGTTCTATTTTTATAACGTATATTTAGAACTGATAAATGATGACTGATTGATGTATGTTAACTGTTTGGTTGAATTGTTTGTGTATTGGTTGAAATCATATATAACGATATATATATATATATATATATATATATCGTTAATCGAATATTGATTCTGTTTATCAGAATATTTTATATTCGTGATATTTGTGTTGTTTAACATCTGTGATGTAGGGAAATAGGTTGGAGGGACCCAACTGGGTTCCTCAACATTTATTTTACAGTTTTTCATATATTGTAATATACGATGTGATATAAAATCTATGGTTGTTTATGTGTGTTTGAACGATATCGATCATCGTTATTTGGTATTTTAAAAACCGTGAAAAATATACTGGGATGTAAAGAAAAGGGATTTTTCAAAAGTATATTTTGAAAATAAATTATGTATACAAAATCAATGGATTTTATACATAAAAGGTAAAGGATTTTATAAAAGAAATTAATTATAAAATCAAAAGAAATCGAAAAGGAGATATTTGTAAAACACTTACAAATGAAATCGAAAAAGGAGATATTTGTAAAACACTTACAAATGAAATCGAAAAAGGAGATATTTGTAAAACACGTACAAATGAAATCGAAAAGGAGATATTTGTAAAACACTTACAAATGGAATCGTAAAGGGAATATTTATTTGTTAAATAAATAGATTTATAAAGGGATATTTATTTGTTAAATAAATAGAATAAGATATCATAAAAAGGAAATTTATTTATAAAATGAAGGGATTTTATTTATAAAATCAGAGGATTTTATAAAGAGGAATATTTATTGGGATAATAAATAAAATCATATAAAGGATATTTACTTAGAAAGTAAATAGAAGTGTAGAACGAATATTTACTTAGAAAGTAAATAGAAGTGTAGAACGAATATTAACTTAGAAAATAAATAGAATTATATAAAGGAAATATTTATATGAAATAAATATAAACAAATATAAAAGGAAATATATGGTAAGACAAATATGAAAGGAAAATATTTGTGAAAAGAATTTAAAAAGGGAATATTTGTGAAACAAATATAAGGGAAGTATTCTATAAAATGAATAGGATTTTATAAGAAGGATATTTATTTGGAAAATAAATAGAATTCAAGAAGGAAATATTTGTAAAACATTTACAAATAAAATAGAAAGAGAAATATTTGTAAAACATTTACAAATAGAATCGAAAAAGAATTTATTTATTTAGAAAATAAATAAAGATAAAAAGGGAATTATTGATAAACAAAAGAAGTAATCAAATACAGTTATATCGATTAGAGTTAACCAGTTGAGTTAAACGAGTTAAGATTTATCGAGTTAAGATAATCGAGTTGAGTTAAATGGGTTAAGGTTTATCGAGTTAAGATAATCGAGTTAGATAATCGAGTTGAGTTAAACGAGTTAAGATTTATCGAGCTAAGATTATCGAGTTAAGATTATCAAGTTAAGTTATCGACTTAAGTTTATCAAGTTAAGTAATCGAGTTAAGTTAATCAATGAGAGTGAATCGAGTTGAGTTAATCGAGTACGGTTAGTCAAACCAAGTTAATCGAATTGGGTTTGTCGAACCAAGCTAGTCGAGCCTAGTTAATCGAATCGAGTGGGTCTAACCAAGTTAGTTGAGTTAGTCAAGTCAAGTTAGTCGACTCGAGTTAATCGAGTCGAGTTAAGTTAGTCGAGTCGAGTTAATCGAGTCGAGTTAAGTTAGTCAAGTTAAGTTCGTTGAGTCGACTCGAATATGGTTCATCGAGTTGAGTTAATCGATGTTAGTTTAATCGAAAGGAGTTAATCGATGTTAGTTTAATCGAAAGGAGATTGTCAAATATAGTTATTCGAAAGTGAGATTATCGAATATAGTTATTCGAAAGGAGATTAATTGAATATCGTTTATTCGAAAGAAAGAGTTATCAAATATAAGTTATTCGAAGTAGAGTTATCGAATATCACTTATTCGAAGTAGAATTATCGAATATAAGTTATTCGAAGTAGAGTTATCGAATATCACTTATTAGAAGTAGAATTATCAAATATAAGTTATTCGAAGTAGAGTTATCGAGTATCACTTATTCGAAGTAAAATTGTCGAATATAAGTTATTCGAAGTAAAGTTATCGAATATCACTTATTCGAAGTAGAATTAACGAATATAAGTTATTCGAAGTAGAGTTATCGAATATAGCTTATTCGAGAAGAGTTATCGAACATAGTTTGTTCGAAAGGCGTTAAATCGAATCTAGTTCATTCGAGAAGGGTAATCGAATATAGTTTATTCGAAAGGAGTTGTCGAATATAGTTATTCGAAGTTCGATAATCGAATATAAGTTATTCGAAGGGAGTTAATCGAATATAGGTTATTCGAAGAAGAGTTAATCAAATAGAGATTACTCGAAAGAGAGTTATACGTCATATTTGATTATATCGAATTCGGGAAAGTATTATTTACTTTCCAGTTTTTAAATCAAGATTTATTTATTTATAAATAAATTAGTTATTAGGTTAATTATTCAAATTAAGAATAATAGTTATATTTGAAGTTTGATAAATTCGAAAATAGGGATTATAACGTTATCATTACAACCAATGTTTTTATAAAAGAAGTGGATTCGTAAATAGAATCTGTGAGTTCGTAAGGAAGTTTGTTAAAGATTAAAAGATAAACTTTGACCATTCCGAAGTTAAAACATTGTTCAGTTAAGGTCTGAGAGGTAATTATACCCCAACTTGATTGACTTCCTTCTTAACTAAGGAATGGTAAGGTTTGATCGTGAAGGAGTTTTGGAAATGTTTTCCAAATAAGAAATCAGAAATGTTTTCTGATAATAGAAATAAGAATTTAGAATATATAGAAACAGGAGATAAGTAAATTAATGAACTAAAGAGAAAATGTTAAATGATGATTGATCGATATAATTTCCATCTAGAAGTAATATCATTGTTTGCACATGTGTTTTTCTTTGATAGTTAAATCAAAGACTATCAAAGTTTCGACCATTTTAACGTTGTTAATATGGAGAGAATGGTTGGATTATTATCCAAAGAACCACTCCATATTGGCATAAGCGTTGCGAATCATATATGCCAAAGATAGTTGAAGACGGAGTAAAGTGCTAGGACTGTTGTATAAATCTTAGATAACAATTGCCTAAGATGGATATACTGAATAGTGCCTTCGGTTTGTCCAGTCCCAGGACAACTTGTATGGAAGAAGGTCTGACAGAGTATATCTAATAGATCGCGTAAGTTGATCTCTTCAAACGTATTCAGGTTTGGTGGTAGAGGAATTCGTTTCTCTTAGCTGTATACCCATGTTATTTTTGGATAAATCAATTTGTGATTTGGCGGGTATGACGATGTGACATTCTAAGTGAATAAAGATGTGGCATGTAAAAGATAAGCGTAGCTTCTAGCCTCACATCCGGTGAATGACAGAAATCAGGTAGGCAACATGGCTATGTTGGTCGCACCTATTAGGGTGTATAATCACCTATCTAGAGAATATTCATTTGCTTCTTTAATCTATCAATGCTGTACCTTATCGGTAAATGGTTGCTGATCCCAACCGTTGGTGATATACATTCGATACACTCAAGCGAAATGAGTGGTCGGTCATGTGTGGCCGGGTTGCAAGATGTTCTTGTTGAATCCAGTGTATTCCTCTCTAGAGGTACACTAGCGTAAGGTGGTTCCATACCTTGTCATAGTTCGAAATTCATTATCCAATAAGCGCCCGCGATTTTGATTGTATACTATGTATGTAGAACGTGAGATGAAAGCGTTTCTGCTAGATGATTATTATATTGTGGTTGATAGACATTATTATAATATCAAAAGAGTTTTGATATAAAGATTAGTTTTGATTATCATAAGGGAAAACTCGTTCCGTTATACGGCGTGGTCTTATGAGATATCGTTTTGTTGTTCAAACCGTTTTAAACTTTTTTACTCACACCAGTCCCATGACTGACCCGGAGTTTATTTTGTTTTGTTTTCCCTAAACTCTTGGGTGCCCAATTTTGTACGGGCAGTCAAGTAGTCGGGATTTACAGATACCTGAAGAGCTGGAGCAGAAGGCTTCAGGATCATATAGCTATTATTTATTTCCTCTGTGTTGTAAGTGTTGTACTTTGATAATGATGTATATTCAAGTACAGATTTATATTTCAAAATTTTGATATATATTATATGTTATTCGTTCCGCTGTGAGATTCGTGTTACTCTGATGTTGTATGTTCTTCTTCTTCTTCTATTCTAAGTTTCTATCTTATCTGTTCTCACCCTTCTTCTTCTATACCGGTATTTTTCAATGTTTGGTTAGTCGTCATTGAGTTTATATCGATAACCAAATTCGACAAAAACCGGGTCATTACAGTTGGTATCAGTGCTTAAGGTTAAGTGAATTACCTTGGCTTTATGGCGTGACTCGGTAGAGATGGGGCTAGTAATACCCTAGATTGAGTTTGAGTGTATATATATGAGAGAGCGTATTTGTTATTTGATATAAAAATTGTTTTATATTGTGGAGATTTATTGGTTGAGTTGTTTGTAAGTTCTGGTCAATCAGTTTGATCCACTGTATCGATAAGAGTTTCTAAACACTCGAATATGATGAACCGTCATGGTATGTTTTGAAAAGAGGGTAAACGAAATAATTTTACCCAAAGTATATTTTGATATAAAGGGTGAATATTGGAATTATTACAATATATTGGATATATTGGTTGTTATTATAATCGGATAAGATTATAAAATGTGGAATGGTTATGTAAATAACAAATTAGAATTCATATAAGTTTAATATATGAAATCAGATGAATTAAATCTGTAATCTAAATCAGAATTGAAATTAAAAACCCTGGAAATTGGAAAAGTATTGGTAAATGAATTTGGATTGAGTATATGAGAATTTTAAAATCCTAGGAGATTTTAAATTGTTTTACACACCGTGTGAATGGTATTTTGAAATGAATTTCAAATGGAAGTGTTTAAATATGGTTTTGAAAGTGATATAGTATTGAACTCACTTCGATCGCTGGAAAATAGATTCTGATGATGACAGCTGCATCCTCGGTGTTCATTTTTGAGTTCTAAGTGACAGATTACTACCAAGGTTATTGTTTTTGAATTGATTTGAGAAAAGCAAGTTGTTTTGAATCCTGAAAATGAAAGTTTGATTTTCGATATGGTAAACTGTTTAAAATTCCCAGGGAAAGATTGTTTGGATTAAAACCAAATTTGAATTAAAATTTGTGAAAGAAAATTGAAATTAAAATTAAAGCCAGTTAAGTGAAAACTGAATGGAAATAGAATGATATCAGGAAAAATTTGTTCATGTATAAAATTGGATTGTCGAGATAAGAATCTGAAATGAAAATTGGATTGGGAAGTTAAGAGTTTGAAATCGAGAATGGAACTCGAATTTGAAATGGAATTTACTTGGGTATAAGCAAATTATTCGGTTTGAGAATGAATTGATTGGAGTTTGGTTGGGATAACATTGTTATATGCCGAATTAACGACAGATGGAAGTGATAAAGTTGATATGCCCGACATAATGGTACAAATTTATATTTCGTATGGCATGAGATTTTTATGAGCTGATTTGGCAAGCCGCTTGGCTGTTTAATTTTCTTTTGGGTTGGAGAAGGGCTAGAGAGGCGAGTTGTGGTTGTACCGATTGAGCCGTACAAAGGAGGTGCTGGCGAAATTTTTCGAAAATTTCGGGTGTTAGAAAATTTTCAAGATTTTTGGAAATTTTCATTGATAAGGATAAATAAATATTTAATTAAATTTAAATTGGTTCAGTTGAAAACTGAAGTTAAGAAGTGAACAAATAGGACCGGTCGATAGGGTTTGTTTTCTACCTTAGCGATTTCGAGGACAAAATTATTTTAAGGGGGGAAGATTGTAATGACCCGCATTTTCGGCGATATAATAATTAATATATTTAATTATTTAAATAGTGGTTTAGAGAATTTAATGGTCATTTAATTAAATAACTTCGAATATTTAATTAAAATAATAATTAAATAATATATTTAATTTTGAAATAATCAAAATTGGCGGAAATGGCGTGAATTTGGCAATTCAAAATATATAATTCAGTTTAAATTGAATTATGATAACGAATATATTTAATTAACGATAGTTGAACGTATTAATTATATTATAAATATAATCGAGCTCGAAATGGCGCGGCAGTTCGCGATTTGGTGATTCGAACTTTAAACGAATACACAGAAGCCGTTTTAAATCGGATTTCTGTGAAACGAGAAACGTTAGGAGCCGATGTAGTATATTTTTCTAGTGGAAGAGAAAAATCGAGATTTCGTCATTTTGATTTATGTCCAAATCAAATTTTAGAAAAGTCGTTGTGGAATTCCTTTATAATTCGTAACGATTTATTTATATTTATAAAAGGAATTTCATTATAAATCGAATATCGATTTAATCGGGATTTGAAATATTGGGTTAGAAATTCAAATAGGAATATTATGGAGCTGTATGATATCGTATGTGAATATATACAATAATATTTATTTATAAATATTAAATTTAATTGTTTTTAAATATATTTATATATTTAAAAGGGTTATTTAGGGCTTTAAAAATAGCCAGTTTTGCAAACGACCTAAGAACTCGACGAAACCAATTTTGTTGGATCTGCAATATTAAATTATTGCTAGATTTCAATTTTCGTGATTTTTGAAGTCAGTATGTGGCCGTACGGGATTTTAATGTGGAAAACAGTCGGTATTTTGATGGTTAAAAATACGCTATGTGAGCAAACGGAGTCGGAATACGACGAAACCAGTTTCGTTGGGTCCGTGATGTCGAACTATAGCTGCATGTCCGGTTTCATGATTTTTGAGTATTGTATGAGATCAAAGGGATTTTTAAGTACATATACAAGTAGCGTTTGAATAGAATCGAATATAAAAATCGACTAAAAAATTATTATAAAAATTCTCCATAAATACCCTAACAAAATACCTAACCCTAATAATTCATTCATCTGGTCAAACCCTTTTTGCGCCTTAAGTTTCTTCCAGTAAAAAAGTTTTGATCCTCATAAATTCAAATAAAATCAAACAAATTCTCTAAAATCGTTTAAGTACATATATGGATTCGGATAGAGGAGCTCTTCATCTCCATACACGTTTCTTTGAGTTCGATGACATTTTAGCATGGTCATGTATAGCAGGCGCGACCTAGGGCGTCGAATCGCAGTGAATGGAGGGAGCGTAAGGGGGATTTGAAGGCGGATTCGTACTCAAGAGTGAAGAGAGCACCAGTTGTGAATTTTTGGGAGATTTTCTGGATTTTTTTGATGTCGATGATTTCCTGGTTGGGGCGTGTGCTACTGGAAATGACGCAAACAATTTGGGGGCGCCAGTTGTTGTTGTTCGTGATAGAATGGAGCGATTTTTGATGAGGAGGATCACTGTGTTTTCAATTTTTGAAATCGTGGTGGACTGAAGGAGAATGGGTCGAAGAAAACACGGCCATTAGTTTTGAAACGAAGCTGGAGAGTGCGGAAATAGGAGCAGAAGGAAGAGGGACTATGTTGGGTGTGGGTTGGATTGTAGTTGGGCCGACAAAGAAGAGTTAAGCCCATTTAAATGATTTGATCCATGTTTTATTTTATATAAAGTTTATATTAACTTATAATAATCATAACTTGGTCATACGTGAACGGAATTTAGCGAAACTGGTCACGTTGGGACCGTATGGACGAGAGCTACACCTGGAACTTACTGAAAGTCAAATTGAGCTCGTTACAATTTATAGCGAAATAAATTGCTCGTCTGAATAAAGCGATGGTTATCGTTATTAACGATGATCGTACAATGTGAGTAAAACTCACCAACTCTAAACAGTTCTATTTTTATAACGTATATTTAGAACTGATAAATGATGACTGATTGTTGTATGTTAACTGTTTGGTTGAATTGCTTGTGCATTGATTGAAATCATAGACAACGACATATATATATAAATCGTTAATCGAATATTGATTCTGTTTATCAGAATATTTTATATTCGTGATATTTGTGTTGTTTAACATCTGTGATGCAGGGAAACAGGTTGGAGGGACCCAACTGGTTCCTCAACATTTATTTTACTATTTTTCATATATTGTAATATATGATGTGATATAAAATCTGTGGTTGTTTATGTGTGTTTGAACGATATCGATCATGGTTATTTGGTATTTTAAAAACCGTGAAAGATATAATAGGATGTAAAAAAAGAAAATTTTCAAAAGTATATTTTGAAAATAAATTATTTATATAAAATCAATGGATTTTATATATAAAAGGAAAAAGGATTTTATAAAAGAAATTAATTATAAAATCGAAAGAAATCGAAAAGGAGATATTTGTAAAACACTTACAAATGAAATCGAAAAAGGAGATATTTGTAAAACACTTACAAATGAAATCGAATAAGGAGATATTTGTAAAATACGTACAAATGAAATCGAAAAGGAGATATTTGTAAAACACTCACAAATGGAATCATAAAGGGAATATTTATTTGTTAAATAAATAGAGTTATAAAGGGATATTTATTTGTTAAATAAATAGAATAAGATATCATAAAAAGGAAATTTATTTATAAAATCAAGGGATTTTATAAAAGGGAATTTATTTATAAAATCAGAGGATTTTATAAATAGGAATATTTATTGGGATAATAAATAAAATCATATAAAGGATATTTATTTAGAAAGTAAATAGAAGTGTAGAACGAATATTTACTTAGAAAGTAAATAGAAGTGTAGAACGAATATTTACTTAGAAAATAAATAGAATTATATAAATGAAATATTTATATGAAATAAATACAAACAAATATAAAAGGGAATATATGGTAAGACAAATATGAAAGGGAAGTATTTGTGAAAAGGATTTAAAAAGGGAATATTTGTGAAACAAATATAAAGAGAAGTATTCTATAAAATGAATAGGATTTTATAAGAAAAATCAAGGAGGAAATATTTGTAAAACATTTACAAATAAAATAGAAAGAGAAATATTTGTAAAACATTTACAAATAGAATTGAAAAAGAATTTATTTATTTAGAAAATAAATAAAGATAAAAAGGGAATTATTGATAAACAAAAGAAGTAATCAAATAAAGTTATATCGATTAGAGTTAACCAGTTGAGTTAAACGAGTTAAGATTTATCGAGTTAAGATAATCGAGTTAGATAATCGAGTTGAATTAAACGATTTAAGATTTATCGAGTTATGATAATCTAGTTAGATAATCGAGTTGAGTTAAACGAGTTAAGATTTATCGAGTTAAGATTATCGAGTTAAGATTGTCAAGTTAAGATTATCGAGTTAAGATTATCGAGTTAAGTAATCGAGTTAAGTTAATTAATGAGAGTGAATCGAGTTGAGTTAATCGAGTATGGTTAGTCAAACCAAGTTAATCGAATAGAGTGGGTCGAACCAAGCTACTCGAGCCTAGTTAATCGAATCGAGTGGGTCGAACTAAGTTACTAGAGTTAGTCAAGTCAAGTTAGTTGAGTCGAGTTAATCGAGTCGAGTAAAGTTAGTCGAGTCGAGTTAATCGAGTCGAGTTAAGTTAGTCGAGTTACGTTCGCCGAGTCGAGTTAATCGAATATGGTGAGTCGAGTTGAGTTAATCGATGTTAGTTTAATCGAAAGGAGTTAATCAATGTTAGTTTAATAAAAAGGAGATTGTCAAATATAGTTATTCGAATGTGAGATTATCGAATATAGTTATACGAAAGGAGATTAATTGAATATTGTTTATTCGAAAGAAAGAGTTATCGAATATAAGTTATTCGAAGTAGAGTTTTCGAATATCACTTATTCGAAGTAGAATTATCGAATATAAGTTATTCGAAGTAGAGTTATCGAATATCACTTATTCGGAGTTGAATTATCGAATATAAGTTATTCGAAGTAGAGTTATCGAATATCACTTATTTGAAGTAGAATTATCGAATATAAGTTATTCGAATTAGGTTATCGAATATCACTTATTCGAAGTAGAATTAACGAATATAAGTTATTCGAAGTAGAGTTATCGAATATAGCTTATTCGAGAAGAGTTATCGAATATAGTTTGTTCGAAAGGTGTTAAATCGAATCTAGTTCATTCGAGAAGGGTAATCGAATATATTTTATTCGAAAGGAGTTATCGAATGTAGTCATTCGAAGTTCGATAATCGAATATATGTTATTCGTAGGGAGTTAATCGAATATAGGTTATTCGAAGAAGAGTTAATCAAATAGAGATTACTCGAAAGAGAGTTATACGTCATATTTGATTATATCGAATTCGGGAAAGTATTATTTACTTTCAGTTTTTAAATCAAGATTTATTTTTTTATAAATAAATTAGTTGTTAGGTTAATTATTCAAATTAAGAATAATAGTTATATTTGAAGTTTGATAAATTCGAAAATAGGGATTATAATGTTATCATTACAACCAATGTTTTTATAAAGGA
Organism: Allium sativum; assembly: GCA_030737875.1. Taxonomy (NCBI): domain Eukaryota; kingdom Viridiplantae; phylum Streptophyta; class Magnoliopsida; order Asparagales; family Amaryllidaceae; genus Allium; species Allium sativum. Next base: position 398,450,251 of record CM060910.1, read on the forward strand.
AGTGGATTCGTAAATAGAATCTGTGAGTTCGTAAGGAAGTTTGATAAACTTTGACCATTTCGAAGTTAAAACGTTGTTCAGTTAAGGTCTGAGAGGTAATTATACCCCAACTTGATTGACTTCCTTCTTAACTAAGGAATGGTAAGGTTTGATCGTGAAGGAGTTTTGGAAATGTTTTCCAAATAAGAAATCAGAAATATTTTCTGATAATAGAAAATAAGAATTTAGAATATATAGAAATAGGAGATAAGTAAATTAATGAACTAAAGAGATAAATGTTAAATGATGATTGATCGTTATAATTTCCAACTGGAAGTAATATCGTTGTTTGCACATGTGTTTTTCGTTGATAGTTAAATCACATACTATCAAAGTTCTGACCATTTTAACGTTGTTAATATTGAGAGTCCGGTTGGATTATTATCCAAAGAACCAATCCGTATTATCATAGGCGTTGCGAATCATATATGCCAAAGATAATTGAAGACGGAGTAAAGTGCAAGGGCTGTTGTATAAATCTTAGATAACAATTGCCTAAGATGGATATACTGAATAGTGCCTTCGGTTTGTCCAGTCCCAGGACAACTTGTATGGAAAAAGGTGTCATAATAACAAGTTTAGACAAGTTTAGAAGGTGACATAATATATTGTATGGAATAAGGTGTCATAATAGATTCAATATTAGGTGTTCAATTACCTAAATCTAGCATAGACAGGGTGGCATAATAACAAGTTTAGATTCACATGTCAAATTTACCACATATACCAAGGTGTCATAATATAGCAAGTGAAAGGTGATTAACACCAAAATCTAGATCCAAGTAATGTCAAATTAATGGATGTACAATCATCCTAACATGGTTACAAATCAATGTTCATATAAACGTCATATCGAATCACCATAATCAGATCTAGAAAGTTAGATCTGTATTAACAAGTTCACATGTACCAGAATATAATTGTAATTCAAGATTCACATAGGAAACATAGTAGAATGTCCATATATTAGATCTAGGGAAAATGACATAGTATGCTTGAATAAGTTCATGATTTACAGCATATACTCAATTCATAGTCTACCACAATTCACATTTATCTATTTAAACCTAAAAGTGACTAGCACTCACAGAAAAGGAACGGATCTTGAATTCTGGGATCTAATTTTTGAATCTGTTAAGCTTAACCCTTGATGTAGACTTTGATTTTTATCTTCTAGCTTGAATTTGATTTGTTACGGTGGAGGCTAGGTTAATTTAGGATGCAGCAGCATATAGGCTCATGAAATAATTTAGCTTAGAGTATGGTTTAGGTTAGATGTGTATTTATAGATGTGTAGGATTAATTAGAGCCTTTAGATCAACATAGGATCCATCCAAACCATCTAGTCCAAGAAAATGCATCACCAGGCCGATCAGAGAATGCCATGTATGCCCTAAAACACAAGAATTCGCACAGGCCATTCTAGGCCGATGGGACCGATTCCAAACACCCTGAGTTGACCCCAGGTCGACCCAGCAAAGCTCGGGTCGACAAAAAAAAAATAGGTCGGTTCGGCGTTTTGCCTTCCCGCTTCCGCTGTTTTGATTTTTTTTCATGAATTTTAGATTGATTTTATTTTATTAAGTTATATATATATACATACATTCCCCTTATATGTATACAAACTTTCAAGGTCCATAACTTTCTCACACATTATCCGTTTAACCCAAACTTTAGGGTCCATTGTGACCAGAATTTTGAGACGAACGCAATGATATATTCTGTTTTACTTAATTCTTCTTTTAAAAATTAAGTATTCTTCATTTTTCTAAATTTAATATTCATAGAAAATACAGGGTGTTACACCTATTCTCTTCAAACCTAGGTCAAACCATTCCCTCGGTCAAAATTCAGAAGAAAAAAACCCGTCCCCTCGTTAAAACCTGCGTCGCCCTCCCCCTTCCTCAACAACCGCCCGTCGCCCCGCTCGATAAGAATCATGATGTCTTTGGCTATCTCTTCTTCGACTATCACTATAATCGTACTCAACTACGGAGTGAGCCTGGGTGTATTCTCGCAAAAGTCACAATGAGAGACAGAATAGCGGCGAGGCATTTTTCCTGTAAAAAATAACAAATAAACATAAGGATCATGAATACAACTAGCTTACGGGCTTAGTGACAAGTGGTGCATGTGATTTGTGTATCCTGTGTAATCCCCCCTAACAGACCAGGGCCCGAAGCTTGGCTCGCGTATGTAGTATCTTTATTTTTGGTGGGAGTGGTTTCTTCCTCGGAGACAAGGAAGAACGGTTCCTCTCCGAAATCTTCAGATGTGTAGATGTTATTTGGCAGGGGAATTTTTCCTAACTCACCAAATATCTTCCCCTCTGTCAATGTATCATGGGTGGTAGGCTCTACTGGCAGTGGTGTCCACGGGGGAGACCGCCCCTTGGACACTGAAACCTACTTCGGCTCATCAGCTCGGATTTAATCTCTTTTGTATACATTCAAATCCTTATCATCCTGATCAATCATTGGCGAAGGAATCTTACGAAATTCGGTCATCTTTGTAGCTTCCGTGGTCACTTCTCCCTCATCGGGGGCACGCTACTAGATTCACCAACTGTCTGAGTAGGGACATGTAGTTGTGGGGCTTGCCACCCGGACCGAGCCCGAATCTCACATCCAGAAGGTGGTGTTTGTGAAGGTTTTCGTCGGTTATACATTTCTTAATTTTACAGAGTTCTGAATTGATTTTTAAAAGACGAGACAACCGGTCCTCGTACACCGAGCCTTCTGTTTTTTGGAAATTATGAGTTGTACAGAGAAAGAGAAATATTAGCACTTCAATCATACAATTGGAACATGCAATGAAGAATTCGGAACCTACTTGACTGTAGCCACTTCCTTGCACATCCAGCTTGGTGTTTTATGTCAAACCAGTCAGACTTAGCATCTCCTAAATTACTGTGTCCATCTGTCAAGACCTTCCTGGAGGGGATCGATTCAAATAAAATGAAGTTCGGAGTCCCCATGGAGTGATGCTTGAAATAATAATAAAGTTCAAATCATTGAATGTAAGCTCGGTCTCTAAGATCTCTGCATATGCTATGTACAAGTTATACAAAGCAGCATAAGCATTAGGGTGGAGCTGCATAGGAGCAATGCGTAATCGTCCTAGAAGATCGACGACAATTGGAGGAAACGGGGGAATAGACCTATCAAGCACATGATCCTACTGATAGCCATGTACCCTTTCGGAGCAGAATGGGGTTTGTCCCCGTCCTTTGGAGTTTTCACATCAATCCAAGGAATCCCATGTCTCAAGCAGATTTTCTTTAACTTTATATCATGCAACTTGGTGGCTATAGAGTCAATCAGCTTCTCTTTCTCTACTTCTTTAACACGATCGATTTCGTCAGGAGCTCGATCATCATCCTCTTCCTCAAGTGATGTGATCTCAGAAGATGTAAATTCTGTATCAAGATCTGTTTCATATTCAGAGTCAGGATTACTCCAATCTGAATCTGATGGGAGTACATCAGGATTATAATAATTCGACGACTCTGGATCTGTGCATTTCTTTGATATTCTTGTGGAGCTTCTATCAGACATAGTTGTGTTGGCGAATAAACATAATTAATTAGAGCATAACTACATACAACCCCGCATATGTGCAAGTGCTAGTGTGTGCAAGTGTGTACATTGTAGAAGATAAAAGCATGAAATAAAGCAAGCGAAAGAATAAATAGCCATTGCATGTCTTTGGTTAAGTTTTTGTCCGAATGCAGTTCAAGGAGTTCGTTTAAAGGCTCTAAACCTAACTGTCCATTGGATTACTCAAATTTACGATGGGTTCCCGGCTGAAACATACGTTGACGTGTTCAATTGGCAATGGTCACTTAGTCAAGTATAGTTATAAGATGAGGATTGGCTCGGAGATAGGTTAGTTCATAAAATTATAAGGTTCAACTCATGTGGAAGGCTCAGCTCGCGTAATTGGTCCGGCTTGTGATAAGGAACCAATTCACGAAAGAAAGTCAACTCGTGATGATAGCATGATTCACAAGCATGCATCGCCTCGCCCTTACAGCAGCTCATGATAGGAGGTCGACTCGTGGAAAGGAACTCGTTTCGTGACGATATAAAGTCCATGGAGAGACAATTTTGAACCACTACCATGAACTGTCACATCTCATGAGACGATAGTGTGTTTACATTCATGACTCGACCCAACTTCTATCCCCATTGACAAGCCGATACTCCACTTTTCTCCACTAACCAACACACTCCCCTCATCCATGAATGGGCTCGCCACTACATCCCATGAACCAAACTATTGAGGCTCATCTTCGCATTTACCAATCTCTTCCTCCATGCAGTGATACATCAACTTCACAACCTGACCACCTGCAACTCCCTCTCACTCCACAACTGTTGCCATCGCGAACCAGTTCCCATTTCCTGCTCCTCGAAATCCTCATCAATCACCGCCACTGCCGATGCCAACGGTGGCATGAGGCGTCCATGAAATCAAAGACGAAGGGCTACGCGACCTCGAGTAATGGAATGAAAATAGAAACCTATTTACCGTTTTTAAATAAGCGGCTTCGAAGTGATGTGAATTCGAGGAGGAGTATTCGAATTAGGGCACTGGAATTGGGAGATAGTAGGAGAGGCGACAGTAAAAGAGGGAAACAAAGAGGAAGGGTAAAAGGTAAAAGGGAATCGGCTTATATAGCCTGCAAGATGGCTCTTAATCTTCTATTTTTTGTCTCATCTGATCCGCCAAGTTAGATGGGCCACGAGCATTCAAACAAGCCCATCATGGCTTGTGTAGGTGCCTGGTACGCAGTCGGATCGTGACGTGCGTCAATTAACACGGCCCGTAATATGTTTTAACAACCTGGGCTTTGGAATAACTATATAGGTGCTAATGTAACAAGTTTCTACAAAAAGGTTCACGGAAATTTGGAGCTTACCTGACGAATCGATCGCAGCGCCCCCCGGGATCCAAAAGATCAAAGTCAACTAATAGGCAGGAAAAAAATTGAAAATTCAATCCTGTATTTGTACTCGTCAGAGAATGCGGTTCTTTGAAACAACGTGACGGTAAAAACAGACACAACGGTCAACACTTATCTGTTCAAGGATAGGTGTACTGATTAATTTCGAAGCATGTTCCATCTTCGATGAAACATACCTCAAGGGGCAAAATGTTGGCTAGCTTTGTGACCAAGCCAGCCAGGGAACAAAATATTCACAAGCAGACGGATAAAGACTCATGCACACGAGCCCTAGGCAAACTCACCTCCACTCGTGACCAACTCCCAGGGACCTGTTCGTGAGGAGCTTCTAGAGAGTGGTTCATGATCTAGCCTTCCCCATCGGTTCGTTGATTTCCAACCCCAGCCCGCTCGTGAATAACTGTCATGAACCAACCCTATGTCCAGAAACTGGTGATTACAACTTGGTTATCCACGACCTAAAATTGAAGGATCTAACGACACCTGTCCATAACTGCCATAATGGCCACTTCTCCACCCACTCACGAACGGCTCTGTGATCCTCAGGATTCGTGTCGCGTGTCCTCACGAACCGCCTGCAGATATCACCTATAAATAGCCCCACACTTGGTATTTTTCAGGATCTTTTGGCAATTCTGAGTATTGTTTCCACCATTATTGTTTCTCCATTATTTCTAATCAGTATTATCTTGAAATTATTGAGTGAATCATCATTGTAAAAGTGAGAATAAGAGAAATCATTGATCGTACTTGTATTCAATGTGTAATCAAAGACATATAAAGTGGACGTAGGCTCGTTAATGCCGAATCATTATAAATTTGGTGTGTTTGTTGCATTTTCCTTCATTTCTAGTTACTATTCTCTGCAATTCTAGACAATTTGGGTGTTAGAGCCATAATTTGTTCTAACAATTTTGTTAGAATAACTTAGATACACAGGTTATGGAAGATCTGGTATGATTCAATTAGTCACAGGCTTAGATCCAATTCATAGACATGTCAAAAATAACTTTTAAGTATTCATATTTAAAAATAATGTACACTCACTGTGATTGGATCTACGGAACAAAAGATTTGATTGTAGCTATGCTGAACAGATCTATGAATTTGAATAACTTGATTCTTGAAGAAGAATAGGCTATTTTCAGTCTAGGAAGAGGTAACATCTAGTTCTCCATTGTTTTTGAATGAATAAAACAATGGGTATAGGGTCCTATTTATAGCATAGGATCAACGAATATAGCAATTAATTCAATCCACATCTAGAACCAAGAATCTGCCCAGATCTATATGGGGGTCGACCCCCCTTAGTGTGTCGACCCCGGGGTCGACCCCAAAGAGCCTGGGTCGACCCCTGGGTCGATCTAGCAGGGTCTCGGGTCGACCCCCAGAATCGGTCGGTTCCGCTTCTAGGGCTTCTGCTTCGTTGTTTCGATTTTTTTTAATAGTGAATATTAGGCTCACGTCCCTATTTTGAAACTTAATTAGGCTCACATCCGGTCATAAACTTAATATAAATTAGGTCCCTGTTTTGAAAACTTATAAAATAATAATTAAAAAAAATAAAAAAAATTCGTAAATTAGTAATAAATTAAATTATGCATTATACAAAAAATTCAGTTCAAAAAACAACAAAAATAATGTCAGAAAGAAGAAAACAGCAAAAAAACAGAAAAAACTGCAGTTAAATGCATAATATTATGCACATTTTCGATTTTATTGCATGCATATATGCAATTAACTGCAGTTCTTCCAGCGGATAGATTTAACTTAATATTTCAGTTCATTTTTATTTGCATCCAAATGTGCAAATTTCTCAAAAAAATGCACACATGTGTGCAACATTTTTATAGGATAAAAGTAGGGACCTAATTTATATAAAATAAAAAAAGATTTGAAAAATTTAAACCTGCCCCTTATTTTTTTACTTCCGCCTTTTTTTATTTTTTTTTAAAAAAAGTACGTTCCTTCATAAAAAAAATATACTCTAAAATATGGAAATAATTTCAGGATTCTACGGAAATAAAAAAATAGTTGCATACATTTATGCAATTATTACTGATAATTGCATATATGTATGCAACTTTTCCGTAAGCTGTGTTCGGTTTGAAAATTTGAAACTAAACCTGCACAAATGTGTGCAAATATTGGGTATATTTGCACACATGTAAGCATGTTTTTGTATGAATAAAAATCAACGAAGATGTATGTAGTGAAAAATATGCACGGATGTATGCAGGAAAATGATATATGTGCATACTATTATGCATTTAACTGGAAATTTTGTTTTTTTTTCTATTTTTTTGATTTTTGACGCCTTCTTTGATGGTTTTTTGTTCTGAATTTTTTTGTGCTTACATGTTTTATTTAAATACGAATTTACGTGATTTTTTTATATTTTTTTTATATTTTTTTTTATGACTTTTCAAAAAATAGGGACCTAATTTACAATAAGTTTATGATCGGTTTTTTTTTATATTTTGAAACTTAATAGGGACCTCTAAAAAACGCACCCTTTTTAATATTTGATTTGTTTGTGTATATATATAGTTTTATTGTGCGTATACAAACTTCTAGGCTTAATAACTTCTTCATGTGATGTCCGTTTATGCAAGCCAAGCGTCTATTTTCATCAAAATTCCGAGGCGAACGCAATGGCGCAGTCATTTCACTTAATTCTGAATATTTAATTAAGTATTCTTTAGTTTATCATCTTTAGTGTTGTTAAAATTACAAGGTGTTACATTCTCCCCTACTTAAAGGATTTCGTCCCCGAAATCTCCAAGTTAAAAATAATGTATATCCTAACGTTCATCATCCATCTACTCATCCACCAATCATAGGCATCCATTGTCCTTAAAGGCTTCTAATGCTTATATGAACATATGCAAAGGTGTGTGTATATGTCCCAATAATAATTCGAAAGATCAGGCAGTCTACTGATTCAGTTGACCTCCTTAATGCAATGTATGTTAGTGCCATGAATCCAACATGTATGCATATAATCCTATTACAACATGTAAGTTCTATATGTGTGTGCAATCATTCATCAAAATGCAACATCCGTACGATGATACACCCACATTTATCCATCAAAAGAAGAAAAATATGCACACATCCTGTCGTATGGGAGTGATTGAGCCGATCTAGTGCCTAATGCGTGTCTATATGCATCCACGAGCAACCACTAGCAACCACTTGCATCCATCAAACATAACATGTCTCATACACATGTTTACATCCATGGGATTCCTACCTAAAGGTTGAGGATTCGATCGGTAGGGTATACCTAAATGATAGAAGCAAGAACGAATAAAAGCTTTTGGAAGAGAAGTTAATAACATTCCCTTGAAAAGAAAAGGGTACGAGGCGCGAATCTTGTCTTTGGTCTCCCAAGTTGCATCCCTTTGGTTATCTCACTACTGACCTTTCATCAACTTGACCTCTTGGTTGCATAGCTTCTTAACCTCTGATCCAAGAATACAAGTAGGAACTCGTCTAATTGTTGTCTCCCATTCCACTTCTACTTCCTCAAGCATACTCGGCTCAACTACTTCTGCTGTATCATGCGAATATTTTTGCAAACGAACATCCTCTAATTTCTTTGGTAGCTTTACTATATAAGCCATTTGGCCTATTCTTTCCATTATGAGAAATGGTCCTACAAACCTTGGCGCCAGTTTCCGTATAGATCCAAAACGAACCACATTCCTCAAAGGAGATACTTTGATAGAAACCATGTCTCCCACCTCAATTCAATACAGGTCCTTCCTTTATCTGCGTATGACTTTTGTCTGTCCTGAGTTGTCTTCATGTGATGCGGATAAGGTCAGTCTTTTCTGAAGTCTCTCTAACTGTCTCAGGTCCAAGTAGAAGCCTATCTCTACTGCCTCAATTTGATATCCTTCTGCGGGAACATATACCTATGCGACTTATGTTCCATGTATAACTCGAACCTCTCTCCAAGCAGATACTACACCGAATATTTTAGCAGCTAATTCCAAAACATGGGTAGGGTAGTTCTTCTCGTGAACCCTTAGCTGTATACCTCCATAACATACTACCCTTCCCTCTTGCATCAGAACCACACCAAGCCCTGTACCACATGCATCAGTGTATACTGTAAACACTTTGTTCCCATTGGGTAAGGTCAAGACTGGGGCTGTTGTTAGAGCCCTCTTCAATCGCTGGAAAGCAACATCACACTATATCCCACGAAAATGTTAGATTCTTCTTCATCAACCTGGTGAGTGGGGCTGATATCTTTGTGAAGTCCTTAATGAACTTCCTACAATAGCCTGTTAATCCAAGAAAACTTCTCACCTCTGTTGCATTCTTTAGGATCTACCAATCTTGAACTGCAACTACTTTTGCGGGATCTACTGTTATCCCATCTTTAGAAACTACATACCCTAGGAATCTCACCTCTTCTCTCCAAAAATGACATTTGGAGAACTTTGCCTAAAGTTGGTGCGCACGGAGAGTTTTCGAAAACTTCCTTATATGTAAGGCATGCTCTTCCTCGCTCTTCGAGAAAATCAAGATTTCATCAACAAAGACCATGACAAATTTATTAAGAAACTCCTGAAACACCCTACTCATCAGATCAACAAAATAGGTGGGTGCATTTGTCAACCCAAAAGCATAACGAGCCACTCGAAGAAACCATTTGGAGTTCTAAATGCGGTCTTATCTATACTGTCCTCGGCCACCCTCAATTGATGAAACCCCATGGCCAAGTCTAACTGAGAGAAAACAGATGCACCAATAAGCTGGTCAAACAGATCATTTATCCTCAGAAATAGGTGCCTATTTTTCTTAGTGACCTTATTCAACTCTCTATAATCCACACATAAGCGAAGCGAACCATCCGCCTTAGTTGCAAATACCACCGGAGCACCCCATTCAGATATAATTCACCTAATAAATACTTTCTCAAGTAGCTCCCCTACTTGCTTGCTAAGCTCCCTCCTTTCTCTTGGAGCCATATAATGCACAGACAATGCAACTTGCTTTGCGTTGTCCACCAAGTATATAAGAAAATCGATCTAATGCCTCGGAGGTAAGCCCCGAACCTCCTCAAAACCATCAGGATACTCACGGACTACTAGTACAGATCATGGATCATCGATAGATGCACCAAGTGACTCTAGGAAACTAAGCATGACAGACCCCTTTGGGTCAAAAGAAATCTCGAGGGTCCTCCCATGGCAAGTCAAAAGTCTAACGACCCTCCTCTCACAATCCAGAATGGCACTATACATGGCTAACCAATCCATCCCTAGAATCAATCCATAGCCCATGAAACCAAGCATATATGCATCACATTTAAACTCGATGCCCAACACAGATATTCTCAAACCCCGACAAATCATAGACATATGACGTGTACCCCCCAATGGGGTTTGAGACAACAACGGGATCCAAAACCATACTAGTACTAAGGTGTAGAGACCCAACCATAGAATCAGATATAAAAGAATGCGAAGCGCCAGAATCAAAAAAAGTTTTAACTAGATGATTCAAAAGAGAAATCAAACCTACAAAAAAACTTTCCTACCCCTATCTGGCGCACTGGCCACAAGAGCATACACCTGCCCTCCAGAAGATCATGCCCTTTGACCTTGTCCTTGCTTATTCGGGCACTACTTAGAAAAGTGTCCGACCTCCCCACAATGGAAACAAACGTTCTTCTGTCTTCTGCATTACCTGACTAAATGATCCAAGTGCTCAAGACATTTCTTCTTGCCTTTATTTGAACTTTATTTATGTTCCCTTCCTAGGCCATCATTTTTCTTATCCTTGGACTGTGCTCCTTACCCTAACTCCCTTATTCTCCTTTTTACCATCCTTGTGTAACAAGCTAACAGGTCTCTCGAAAGCTACCTCCATCGCACGGAAATCCTTACAAAACTTGAGAAAATTAGCCGTAGGTGAAACTACTGGTGCTTTAGATGGAGGTTAGGCACTTCATTGCCCTTCGACATGTGTCGTAGTTTTAACATGCCCACAGAACCATGCCGCGATGGGGACACCTTTCGAGAAGAATCGGTTCCCGAGACAAAAAGGAAAAAGGAATCAAGCGGAGAATCGAGAGATATTACATATGGCTTTAGGGAGCATGCTTTTCAAAACAGACATTTCTTTTGAAAATGCTTTCTTTTAAATCCTTTTGAAAACAATTTTCAATTTTTTTTCCCGACCTGGTAACCTACAACTCTGATACCAAGTGTGACACCCCAGGTCCGTTAATGTCACTCATTAAGAGAATGCATTAAATTTTGTGAAGCATTATAGGTAAATAAAGAAAGAAATATTACAAGACAAATATAAATAACAACGGAATTTAAATTTTTATTTAAACAAAAAACATCGTGGTTCAAAACCTAGTTACATCATAAGTCTAAAATGCATAAAACCCAGTACATCATTTTAAAACTTCTGTCTTGTACTAAAATCATCAGAGTACAATAAAAATAAAAAGAGCATAATCCCCGAATAATAGTCATAGTAGAGAAGATACGAAATCAAGTAGCACATCTAAGAAATTACAAGCAGGAGGAAAGAAGAATCCTAATCAAGCTTGAGTATTCCCACCCTGAGAACCTGGAGGGGAAACAAAAGAGAAAGAAGAGGAAACAAAATGGGTCAGACATAAAGTCTGGCGAGTCCAGTTACTTTTAGCATATAAATAAGTAAAAGCATCATGACAGGCATATAAGTTGGAGAGAGATAACAGTGTCATAAGGCAGGTATAACAATGTAAACATGATAAACAGAACATGTATTGAGCTTCTTTAATACTTTTCCTCTGCACCATTACTAGTATAACAAGAATAAGATGATCCGCAACAAGTACAAGATGGTAGACATGCAGCCTAACTGAACTTATCGATGTTACCCCTAAGGATAATAACGTTCTCCTAAACAAGTGAGACTAGTTGTACCCTAATTACTACCCCAATCGATCGGCTCCCTAACTCCGTAGATACCTTGTGCTGGCCCCACAGTAGAATGCATCACATTCTAAAGTGGAAACCCGTTAATAAATAGATGTGCACAACCATATCTACTAATGTCACAACGTCTTATTTTCCCAAGCAGGAGAACTCATGCACATATATTGTAACAACCGGGAAAATCAGAGCCAATTTAAAATTTTTAACTTGGTTATTTTAATGAATTTAGAATATTTAAAATAATTTATTTTAAATAATAATGACTAAAAACTTATTTGAATCGAAATTAGAAAATATAAATTTATTTTAACTATATAACGAGTTAGAAATAGCGCGGCAGTTTGAAAATTTAACTATGAACTTTGACTGAATGTACAGGATTCAAAATAAAGTAGATTTTAGTGAAACCAAAAATATTTAAATCTGTTTGAAAATATCTTTCTAAAGAATCTGAAAAATTAAAATTTCATAGCGGGAATCAAAAGTTATGGCCAGTTGAATATTCAGAATGGTCGCTGTGAAATGAATATAGCCCTTAAAAATAGTAATTTGGCAAATGACTTCCATTTTCGACGAAACCACTTTGGTTGGATCCGGAATGTCAATTTATTGCTATATTCCAATTTCCATAATTTTTGAAATTAATATGTGAGCGTGGCGCGCTTGGTAATTTAGTTTGAATTGGATCGACCAGAAAATGACCATTTTTAAAATGGTATCCAAATTCGACAAAATTAATTTTGTTGGGACCGTATCGTCAGAACAAAGCCAGATATAATTTTTCTGTAATTTTTGGAATCAGTGTGTGGCCTCGGCAAATTAAAATGTACGTCCAAATCCAAATTTGAATATTTTATATTTTAATTTGAAGAAAAACCGACTGAAACAGTCTAATGGGCTTACGAAACATATTCCATTGTGTCCGAATAGGCGTATTTAGCTAGGAATGTCAGTCGTTGGGTTTGATTTGGAGTTCGTATGGAGAAACAAATATTTTTGGATTTAAAAAGAATTAAAAATATAAATCAATGGCCAATCAAATTTCTCCGTTCATTATCCATGTTTCCCAGAAACCCGATACCCTATATCGAACGACGGCGGAAACCCTCTCTTCACTTCTCTCCTCAATCTCTCTCAAACTACTCAACAAAATCGTTCCATCCTTTTGAGGATTTTATGGTGATCTCTAACAGCTTTAAATCCATATAAGTTTCTGAATTTTTCATGAAGTATTGTGCCCGAATCGGGCTCGGGAAAGTCCGCCGTACATCGTCAGAATCCTCCCTCGATCTGCGTTCGAGTTCGCTGCCTCCACCATCGATTTATGCGCCTCTCGAAGCTCTTCAAGGTGGAGCAACCTAATCTCGACCTCGTGCTTCGGATTTAAGGAAATTTCTAAACCTTGTTTTGAACCTTTTCAGAGAGGTATTGGGTTTATTTAATTTAACTATTTATAACGTTTAAAAATGTTGCAAAATTGGTTAATCAGATAAAAATCATATCTTTTTGATATGCTGTTGAAATCCAGTGGAACCGGAGATATTGGACTCATGACGACGTGCTCTACATTATGAAATGAAAAATGGTCAAAATGTTTAGATCATTGAAATAAGCCCCTTAGGGAACGCGCGACGCCTAAGGTAGTGCGAGGAGCCGTACTCTGGACGGTGCCGGTTTTAAACCCCCTACCGTTATGCTACCGAATTTTTTTGAAAATATTCTTGTGTTCGAATTATATTCATATGTTGAAATATATTCATGCATTGATAATTTACTCATGATTGAAGTAAATTTCTTAGATAATAAAATTCACATTTTTATTATGCGTATGAAGTCCATAAAATGTTCATGTTTGAAATAAAATGTTTTAACAATAAAAATCATATTTTTATTGTATGTATGAACCTTTAAAAATAATGAATGGTTGAAACAAATATTTGTTGATTAAAAATAATATTTTTAACATGTATTTGAAGTGTTAAAAATAACGAATGGTTGAAATAAATATTTGTTTGCTAAAAATATTATTTTTAGCTTAGTTATGCATACACATACATAGGCTGAACAGGAAAATGCATTAGATGTTCAGTAAAGAATTTATTTGCGTGCACGACAAAGCGGTAAGCCTTAATGAGTTGGCTGCGCAATTATATTATTATATAAACTCTTGTGAATGCCATTGGATGCGGAGTACTGGTTGTTCTGTGTGAGATTATAAACGTCGCCATAGGATAGCAACAATTAATTTTGAACTACACTACATGGCATACTGCGTGAAGATAGCATACTCTATCATATACCACATAAGCATTTGGAGCTTATGTGACGAGGTTGAAGATTTACCATACAAGCGAGAGGCTTGTATGGCGATGACTATATTTCAGGTTGAACCGAAGACTGATATGGACTATAAAATATGTAACGGTAAATTGTCAGATTAATAAAAACCCCTAACAGGTCTGGAGTTGACAATAATCACGTCTCTCTAGTCATTAAGGCATAAGTGTTGAGTATAACAGTATGATTTTTGTTTGATGATAACAAACACATATATATATTATTTTATAAATGTGATTGTAATCAGTACTATTCTATATTTTACACATAGAAATAAATATTTATTGAATAGAACACTACTATACGGAATTGAATATCCAAATAGTGTTTTTATTTGAATAAATATTTTAATTTTACAGTTGAAATAGTACATATACATCACTCCACTATTTACAATTTCAAATATTTTTGAATATTTCTGACATGACACATTTTCCACATCTCAGGAATTGTACTATTAAAAGATTCAAACAAAATAAACAGATTGAATTGAACAAAAAAAAAATTATTTCAATCAATGTGATTATTACAATTAATAGTACAATTCTATTCAGTCGTGTCTACAATCACTCTCATATATAGAAATTCCTCACTTATACAATCACTTTTATACACTGACTCATCATTGCATCAATCTTCATCTTCTGTCTTCACAGCTCTTTATCCAGTCCAGTCATCATCTGCTTACCTATAACATGAAACATACACACAGTAGAGTGCAATAGAAATATAACTGAATGCATAAAAAACTAAATTTATTTTAAATTTAATTTTCCATGGAATTACGGTGTGTTTCTCATCATTTTTATAGACATGGTCTGATATGTAGGGATAGAAAAATTGACTGATGGCTGCATGTACACATGTGTATAAATATACACGTGTGCAATGCCTCGCCAATCAGTATGCAACTGAGAAGTAGTCACGTGGACCTTCTCGACTCAGTGCAATAATAATCAATGTGGTCGAGCACAAGTAAACATGGCATGGTCGAGCTAAAAGTGAAAACAAACATAAAATGCCAAAGTGGTCGAACAAATCAGTTTGTGTTCAAGTCCATACAGTGATGTTCATATTCAAGTCAGTGTGGAAATTCAAGCCAACATGTTCATAGCAAGCCAAGTACTCAAGCAACAC
This sequence comes from Allium sativum, assembly GCA_030737875.1. Lineage (NCBI taxonomy): Eukaryota > Viridiplantae > Streptophyta > Magnoliopsida > Asparagales > Amaryllidaceae > Allium > Allium sativum. Next base: position 398,465,692 of record CM060910.1, read on the forward strand.
ACAATGAACAAGTACAGATCAAACTCAAGTATGGCATGGATAAAGCATTTGTCAACAAACTCAAGTCAGGGTGATCATGGAAGATTCAAAAAGATTAGCGCAACATTGTACTTAAACATAGCAGTTCTACATGAACAAACAAAGCTACATGGTGCAACAAGTGATACAGGGCAGTGTGTTTGCAAAGCATGAATGGTCAAGCCATGCAACAAGTTCACATGGAAAGTTCATACATGAATCTAGTATAAGGCATCTTTACATGAATGGTGAAGCAAAACAAATAAACATGGAGCTGCTACAAACATGGCATGGCTATAACTCAAACAAGCAGCAAGGCTACATGGAGTCAAGCCATATAAATTACATGGTGATACATGCACAAGGTAGGTTATACATTATGGCACAAGGCAAGTGTGCACAAAGCAGACTGGGAGTATACATGCAGCAATTCAAAGGAATAATACAGTGCAACAACATTTTTTTTTTGGCACAAACTAGTCGAGCAAAGTGATTCAAGTATGCAAGAAATCCACAACATTAAAATAAGCATGCCTAATACAAAGACCACAAAAGTGTTGTATACAAGTTAAAGTACAGTGATACAGGATAGAAATTGTTTTTTTTTTTTGGACAAATTAAAGTTCTGCAAATACGGAAATAAAAGTGACAGTTACACAACAAACTACTTTGGTGACATAGATCAGGTAGTAGAGTATAAAAAGTACTAGAAAATCACAAGCCAGGTCAATAATGGAATGTCACAGAGTATACAAGTTAAAATAAAGCAGGTAAGGCACGACAAAAATTACCAAAGTCTAGTATCAGTTAAGGTGTTCAAAATCAGAGTATAGCATCAATTAAAGATGGGCAAGTAAATGGAGCAAAACAAGGTATATGTATGCATGATAATCAAGTTCAAATCTGTTCAAATGGGATAACAACTATTCATATCAGCTCATAGCAGTTCTAAGATGAGTGTACACAAGGCATGATAAATTATTAAGCATCTGATCGTATCAGTTTTTAATGGAGCAGACAACATTAAGATTAGTGCGACAATTCTGGGAAAAGTTTCGAAATTTCAAATCTATTTTAGATGGGCAAGAAATCATCGCAATATATTCAGCAAATCAGGGGAAAATAAAGACCAATTCAAAGTCAGAAAACGTCACGCAAAAAATTCCAAAACAGTTTGAAGATTTCAAACTCCAAAAATTCAAGGCCTCACGGAAAGAAATTTTCCAGAGAAATCGCAAGAACAATTCAAAGCTAAAGATTTCAAAAAGCCCAAACATCTTGTATTTATCAGACCAAATCGTATATGAAATTAGAGCACAAATTTAGGATTCTCAATCCTATAAATACACCCATCATCACAGGCTTTTAATTCATCCAAGTTCAAGCAAATTGAAACAAGAAAACTCGAATTTAAAAATCATACCAGGAAACCACTTGGATCAAATCAAAGCTTAAAGCAACGAAGATAACAACTGGAGATTCAAGAGCATCAAAGAAGAGAGAGCATCGACTTCTAATATAAGGAGATTGCAAACCCTAGATCGTCATCACCTTTTGAATCTCAGGAAACCCAAGAATATTATCGTGTCAGAGTCGCAGCCATTTTTAATTCTCCGAAGAAAAGAAAAGGATTGAACCAAATTACAAAGGAGGCTGGCCAAGTTTTCAACTATAAGGGATAACCCTTACTTTAAATCATTTTTATATTTGCTTTGTTTTAAATTGTAAAAACAAACGAAAAATTTCTAGATCTGTAAAATCTAGGGGAGTCGAATTACGGATTTGTAATTCGGGGAAATCTGGTTTCGGGGATAGAAACCAGTGCAGGGTTTTGAGCGTAGGGTTAAGAACAGTTGGGAGAGAGTGACACGAGTTTACAGGGGATTGTAAGCGTAGAGATTGTTTTAACTCCTAGTAGAAACCTTGGGGAATGCAGACGTAGGCAGAGTTTTGCCGAAGTTGGGTATATCTGTGTATTATTTATTTTCCGCATTTATTTTAATTATTATCTGTGCTGTTATTATTTAATTACTCTGCGAAAATCTTCAATAAACCTTATTCACCCCCTTCTAGGGTTAATTTAGATCCTACAAGTGGTATCAGAGCAAGTATTTTTATTTTATTTTAACTCTAGAGTCATGAGTTTGTCTAATAACGCGTTTTCTGAGGGTCAGTCCATAGCTAGGCCACCAATGTTTAATGGAACTGATTATGCATATTGGAAAGCTAGGATGAAAATTTATTTGAGTTCAGTCGATTATGATGTGTGGGATATTATTGAAACGGGTTATAGATTTCCCACTGTTATTGTTAGTGGTGTTGAAATTCCTAAATCAAAAGACAGGTGGGATGCTAATGAAGTAATGATAAAAAATTATTTTCAACTAATGCCAAAGCAATGAATGCTTTAATCTGTGCTCTTGATAAAACAGAATTTAATCGAATTTCTCATTGTGAAACTGCACAGGAAATATGGCATACGTTGGAGGTCACACACGACGGTACATCTCAAGTGAAGTAATCTCGTTTCGCTATTCTCAGCAACGAATATGAAAATTTCTCTATGCACCGAGATAAAGATATAAAAGAGATGTATGGACGCTTCTCGTCACTAGTCTACAATGCAAAAGCTCTTGGCAAAACTTATACCGAAGTGGAATTGATCAGAAAAATATTGAGAGTGCTATCGATGAATTTTGAAGCAAAAGTGACGGCTATTCAAGAATCAAAAGATCTGAATAAAGTAAGAATGGAAGAGTTGATTGGAAATCTGATTACTTACGGGATGGAGTTCAAAGCAAGAGAAGAACGAAAGAATTCTGAATCAAATAGAAAGACGATCGCTCTAAATAATTCTGTTGAAAGTAATGATGATGATCCAGCTGAAGAGCTAGCCATGGTTTTGAGAAAGTGGGCAAAAGGAAACTACAAATCACAAAATAAAAATTCAAAAACTAATAAGTCCGAAAGTTCAGAAAGTTCAAACGATGAAGTATTTTGCTACAATTGGAAAAAACCCGGACATATCAAACCAAATTACCCACAGCTTAAAAATGAAAAGAGGAAGAAGTTCAGAGGGAAGAAGAAGGCTTTTGCTACTACATGGGACGACGAGGAAGGAGAAGAAGTTTCTGAAAGTGAAGAAAAGGAGGCTAATTTGTGTCTTATGGCACAATCTGATTCTGAAAGTAGTGAGGAGGATTCAAGCGAGGTATCAAATTTTACTTATAAAGAATTAATTTTAATGTGTCACGATCTCACAAAAATCGTTGATTCTCTTGAACTAAAAGTTAAGAAATTGAAATCTGATAGGTCAAAACTAGTTCAAGAAAACAACAGTTTAGAAAGAAAACTTGAAAAAGTTAAGAATTCACCGTTTTTAGAATGCGAAAAATCTCAACTTTTGAGTATTGATCCTTCGAAATTCAAAACTGATATTGAATTACTCAAAAGTGAAAACGAGAATTTGAAAAGCGAAAATCATGATTTTGAGAAGGAGATTGAAAAGTTTAGAGAATCTAAAAAACTGGATTTTGAAAAGTGAAAACAATTTGAAATTGAAAATTCTAAGTCCAGTGCTAAAATCAAAGCACTTGAAAACGAAAATTTGGTTTTAAAACAAACTGATGCTGAAAAGAGGAAAATCGCTATTAATCGTTATTCAAATTTAATGAAAGAAAATAACGATCTTAAATTTAAAATTCAACGATTTGAGTCAGTTTTGACTAAATTTTCTAAAGGAGTGAAATCGTTGAATATGTTGTTAAAAAATCAATTTTTTGTTCAGAATAAAAAGGGACTCGGATTTGGATTTGATCTATTTGAAAAACAAAATCCTAATGATTTTAAAAATCCTTTAAATGGCTTTGAAATTGATCAAATTGAAATTTTGAACTCTAATAATTTCAAAGGGTTTTTAAATCATGAACGATATGAAAACTCATTTAGAAACAATTCAATTAAACAAATTTGGATTCCAAAAAATAACAAAATGAATTTGAATAAAGATAAATGAATTTGGGTTCTAAAGGGTACGCTAGTGGATAGTAATGGATTGTCATATAAACGGGTTTGGGTACCAAAACGTGTAAATGAAGATAAGAGTGGTAAATAATTTTTGTTAGACCACTCGATCCTATAAAACATTTAGGTACCGGGGATAGGCTAAGGAACAATTGTGTTTAAAAGATAAAAATTCAAATTATTCCATTTTATTGAATTGTTTGAAGTTCCTTAGTCATAGATTCTGAGTTGGAGATTCATTGGATCATATCGATTATGGTAAGTCAGGTATGATCTCTAAACTCATATTTTTTTATTCCGTTTTAGTTTATTTTCCTTTTCTAGTTTTTATTTCTTTTATTTTCTTTACTTTTACTTGGCTGATTTTGAAATCATTCGTTATTGATTGTTGAATTTTCTAGATTATAAAAAAATTGATTTTTTTAAGTGATCTCAAATAATTATCTTAGATTTGATAGTTGAATGTTTCTTGTGTTTGCCTAAAAATTCTCTGAGAATGTCACTTGTGATTCTTGCTTTGAAAATGATCTTGTGTTGCTTTGATAAGGAAATTGATTTGATTCATTTAAATATCTTGGTGACTGGACAACAAATTGAAAAATCATTGATTAAATATCTTTAACTTCCATAGGCAATTTGAGTTAAATATATATGTTTTTTTAAATTGTCTAGGAACAATCAGCATTAGAAATATTAGATAATTCTACTGATTGATTTTTGAAACTAATTTTCAAACTTGCGTTGACATTTTCAAAAACTCTTCTTGAAATTGATATTTCAATTTTAAAATTATTTTTGATAAAATTGAAATTATTGATTGATTTGAACCGTTTTGTGACTCATCAAAATCATTAATAGATTTATGAGTTGTGACTATGTTATAATTCATAACTAGAGAAGATGTTATTTTAAATCTCATAATGATTGAACAGATTTTATAATATCTTTGAATTAGACCTTATTTCATGACCATCTTCTATATCTACCATATTTCTGTCATTCATCATGGTTTTATTTAATTTGGGGAGTTCTAATTATTCTTGAAATTAAAAAATGAAATAAAAACAAATAAATAAATAATTTAACCTTGGTATTCACTCCCATTTAAAAGTCCTTGTGGTTATGCATGGGTGAATTACCTTAATCTCTATGTGCTTCCATTCTCACTTAAAAGACCTTTGGGTTGTGCATTGATGGAACTCATTAGAGAGGATAAAGTTAAGTTACTACTGACCCCATTTAAAAGACCTTTGGGCTATGCGTGGTTAGCAACTGCTTAACACATTTTTTGAGCATATTTAAAATCTTTAAAATTCATATTCAAATATTCAATTGAACTCTCCTCATTCAATAAAATCCATTGGAAATACATTCATTCTAAAAGTGAAATTTACTTCTGATTTAAAGATTATTATGATTTTTGTTTGATTAAATGGGATTTGCGATATATATTCTCTCTCTAAATTTGAATTTATATTTATGGTCTATATTCATCACTGTTTCGATTTCTATTATCCTTTTGATGATAACAAAAGGGGATGAATGGTCAAGATTTTGATTGATGAGAATTTAATTCAAAAATATTTTAAGATTGGAAATTAAATATCTAGAGGGAGAATGGTCAATTGGATTTCATCATTCATACTTTTCACATATATAGGGGGAGTAGTTGTAGGGGGAGCAAACAAATAGGGGGAGTAATATATTTCACGTACAAACACATTTAACACATTCAAAATCTTGTATATGTTTGTCATCATCAAAAGGGGGAGATTGTTGAGTATAACAGTATGATTTTTGTTTGATGATAACAAACATATATATATTATTTTATAAATGTGATTGTAAGCAGTACTATTCTATATTTTACACATAGAAATAAATATTTATTGAATAGACCACTACTATACAGAATTGAATATCCAAATAGTGTTTTTATTCGAATAAATATTTTATTTTTATAGTTGAAATAGTACATATACATCACTCCACTATTTACAATTTCGAATATTTTTGAATATTTCTGACATGACACATTTAACACATCTCAGAAATTGTACTTAAAACAAAATAAAAGAATTGAATTGAACAACAAAATATATTTTATTTCAATCAATGTGATTATTACAAATAATAGTACAATTCTATTCAGTCGTGTCTATAATCACTCTCATATACAGAAATTCCTCACTTATATAATCACTTTTATAAACTGACTCATCACTGCATCAATCTTCATCTTCTGTCTTCACAACTATTTATCCAGTCCAGCCATCATCTGCTTACCTATCACATGAAACAAACACATAGTAGACTGCAATAGAAATAGAACAGAACGAATACAAATCTAAATTTATTTTAAATTTTATTTGCCTCAGAATTACGGTGTGTTTCTCATCATTTTTTTAGACATGGTCTGATATGCAGGGATAGGAAAAATTGACTGATGGCTACATGTACAAACGTGTACAAATATACATGTGTGCACTGCCTCGCCAATCAGCGCGCAACTGAGGAGTAGTCACGTGGACCTTCTCGACTCAGTGCAATAATAATCAATGTGGTCGAGCACAAGTAAACATGGCATGGTCGATCCAAAAGTGCAAACAAACATAAAAAGCCAAAGTGGTCGAACAAATCAGTTTGTGTTCAAGTCCATACAATGATGTTCATATTCAGGTCAGTATGGAAATTCAAGCCAACATGTTCACAGCAAGCCAAGTACTCAAGCAACACACAATGAACAAGTACAGATCAAACTCAAGTATGGCATGGATAAAGCATTTGTCAACAAACTCAAGTCAGGGTGATCATGGAAGATTCAAAAAGATTAGCACAACATTGTACTTAAACATAGCAGTTCTACATGAACAAACAAAGCTACATGGTGCAACAAGTTATACAGGGTAGTGTGTTTGCAAAGCATGAACGGTCAAGCATGCAACAAGTTCACATAGAAAGTTCATACATGAATCTAGTATAAGGCATCTTTACATGAATCGTGAAGCAAAACAAATAAACATGGAGATGCTACAAACATGGCATGGCTATAACTCAAACAAGCAGCAAGGCTACATAGAGTCAAGCCATATAAATTACATGGTGAGACATGCACAAGGCAGGTTATACATTATGGCACAAGGCAAGTGTGCACAAAGTAGAGTGGGAGTATACATGTAGTAAGTCAAAGGAACAATACAGTGCAGCAACAAAAAAAAATTGGCACAAACTAATCGAGCAAAGTGATTCAAGTATGCAAGAAAGCCACAACATTAAAATAAGCATGATTAATACAAAGACCACAAAAGTGTTGTATACAAGTTAAAGTACAGTGATAAAGGATGGGAACTATTTTTTTTGGACGAATTAAAGTTCTGCAAACACGCAAGTAAAAGTGATAGTTACACAACAAATTACTTTGATGACATAGATCAGGTAGTAGAGTATACAAAGTACCAGAAAAGCACAAGCCAGGTCAATAATGGAATGTCACAGAGGATACAAGTTAAAATAAAGTAGGTGAGGCACGACAAAAATTACCAAAGTGTAGTATCATTTAAGGTGTTCAAAATCAGAGTACACCATCAATTAAAGATGAGCAAGTAAATGGAGCAAAACAAGGTATATGTATGCATGATAATCAAGTTCAAATCTGTTCAAATGGGATATCAACTATTCATATCAGCTCATAGCAGTTCTAAGATGAGTGTACACAAGGCATGATAAATTATAAAGCATCTGATTGTATCAGTTTTTAAAGGAGCAATCAACATTAAGATTAATGCGACAATTCTGGGAAAAGTTTCGAATTTTAAAATCCGTTTTAAATGGGCAAGAAATTATCGCAATATATTCAGAAAATCAGGGGAAAATAAAGACTAATTCAAAGTCAGAAAACGTCACGCAAAAAATTCCAAAACAGTTTGAAGATTTCAAACTCCAAAAATTTAAGGCCTCGCGGAAAGAAATTTTCCAGAGAAATCACAAGAACAATCCAAAGCTGAAGATTTCAAAAAGCCCAAACATCTCGTATATATCAGACCAAATCGTATATGAAATCAGAGCACAAATTTAGGATTCTCAATCCTATAAATACACCCATCATCACTGGCTTTTAATTCATCCAAGTTCAAGCAAATTGAAACAAGAAAACTCAAATTAAAAAATCATACCAGGAAATCCCTTGGATCGAATTAAAGCTTAATGCAACGAAAATAGCAACTGGAGATTCAAGAGCATCAAAGAAGAGAGAGCATCAGCTTCTAATATAAGGAGATTGCAAACCCTAGATCGCCATCGCCTCTTGAATCTCAGGAAACCCTAGAATATTATCGTGTCAGAGCCGCTGCCATTTTTAATTCTCATAAGAAAAGAAAAGGATTGAATCAGAGATCGGCTAAGTTTTCAACTATAGGGGATAACCCTTATTTTAAATCCTAGGGTTTTCTATTTTTTATATATTTGTTTTGTTTTAAATTGTAAAAACAAACGAACGGTTTCTAGATCTGTAAAATCTAGGGGAGACGAATTATGGATTTGTAATTCGGGGAAATCTGGTTTCGGGGATAGAATCCAGCGTAGGGTTTTTAGCATAGGGTTAAGAAAAGTTGGGAGCGAGTGACGCGAGTTTACAGGGGATTGTAAGCGTAGAGATTATTTTAACTCATAGTAGAAACCTTGGGGAATGCAGCAGCAGACAGGGCTTTGCCGAAGCTGGGTATATCTATGTGTTATTTATTTTCCATATTTATTTTGATTATTATCTGTGCTATTATTTTTTAATTACTTTGCGAAAATCTGCAATAAACCTTATTCACCCCCTCCCCCCCGCCCTCTAGGGTTAATTTAGATCCTACAACAAGAACTATTTATAGGGTGACGAGAATTTATTCTCTGGAGCCATGAGCTATACACACTCCCCTGTGGACACAAAGTTATATCACTAAAAATATGTGTATGCTTTTTAGGATTTATTGGGTGCCTAATACGACTCAATAAATTTCCAGACCCCTTCCCGTACAAAGGAGGTTATGGCGAAATTTTCGGAAATTTCAAGGCGTTAGCCAAAGTTTTGAAGTAGAAACGATTTAGAAATCATCGAATGAATTATATTTATATATATATATAATTAAAATAAAACGAATAATGACACTGCAGTTCGTGTTTTGGAATTGTGATTTTAAACAATTATACCAAGAAATCTGACCATCGAATTTCCCCGAAACTGAAACCATTGGGTTCGCTTTGAAATTATTTTTCCAATGATATAAAATTCCTTAAGATCCAACGGTTAGATTGTGGGAAATGTTTAAATCAAATCTAAGGAAAAACAACGTCATAATTAATTATATATATATTAAAATAAAATGACGCTGTAGTTCGCGTTTTGAAATCGTAATTTTAAACGATTATTACGGGAGATCCGGCCGTCGGATTTTCCCGAAATCAAAACTGTTGGGTTCGCTTTGGAAAAATCTTCCCAGCGATATAAAATTCGTTGAGATCCAACAGTTAGATTTTGCGAAATGTTAAATTCAATTTTGGACGAGAGCAACGCCAGGGCCATCGAATGACCTGAAACGTCGTTTGATGGAGTTGGGCTATTTTTAAATAAATAAAAATAGCGAAAATCGTTATAAAATGTTATAAGCGATATGGAATGGTAATAAACCGATTTTACTTGGTTTATTGGATATTCTGGTGTTTAGATGTATTTGGCATGAAATTATTACTTTGAATTGGAACGTGAATGTCAAATAATTTGACCATGAAAAAGAATTGATTTGAATTCTATGTATACGTGAATTATTTGAAAAGGACGAGTTAATTCTCATTTCAAATAATTGATCGACAATTAATAATCGAAGATATAAAGACAGTGCAAGACCGATGATCCTCACATTGAATGAATTAATACTGATGCCCTGGATTGGTTATCTCTCAGGAGGGGTTACAATGGTGGTAGTCCGGACGTATTTGATGATCGTTCGGATGTGCGAGGGCCTCTCTCCTGTATTGGACATATGGGACGAGGAATAACGTGCCTCCGGTTTCGTTCAGAACCAGAATGGACTTGTAAATGGATGTGTGTCTGATGTTGTAGATTGACAACGTGGCATGTAGAGATGCAGTGATCAAGGCTTTTGTTGAAAAGAAGAGTCTTGTGGCTGATGATCAAAGCACGGCTTTAATGTAACAACCCGAATTTTTAATAACATGTTATAACATAAATCAAGGCAGAGTTAAATTTTAAAATCTGAATCAAGGGAAACGGGCTGTGCCATTGCGTTCGTCTCGGAAAAATACGCGAAATAGAGTCCGAGTTTTCGAAAATCGGAGTCCGTATGAAGAAGATATGGACGAACGAAGTTAGGCAGAAAAATCGAAAACAAGCCAGAATGCACTGGCGCACTTGTGAAGTGCGCCAGCACAAAAATACACTGGCGCGCTTGGGAAGTGCGCCCGTGTCGAGCAAGAAACCTACACAGCTTTCTAGTTTGAACCTGGCTAGCCTGGTGCACCTGTTTTGGTTCTTTGGTCTGTTCTGCTGGCCTGTGACGATTTTTGATGGTTTAGATCTAAACTAGGGTTAATCCTATGGCCTAAACTAACCTAAACTTCTATAAAAAGACCCTAAGACCTAGCCTAAACCCACACAAATCAATCCTACAACTAAGTGCTGCCAAAATGCTCCCTAATCATGGCCTCCATCTTCATCTTGAGAGCATGATTGTTCCAAATCAAATCTAAGTCCAAGAAGCTATCTTTCTTAGTTCAAAGAGCCATCTTTCTTCGTCATAGAAGCTATTTTACTTATTTCTCAAGGCTTAGGGTGGAGCATATTATTTTCCTTGCGGATTTGCTAGTGGCTTCGTCTCAATCTTGTTTTATTTTATAGTCTTCATAGCATTGTAAGCTCTATTCTACTCTTAGATTTAAACTATGAACTTAATATGACATGTAGCAAGTTGAAATGAGACTTTTGTGTTATGCTTGTCTTGGATTTCATGCATAGATTCATTCATGATCCTTTTGATCTATGTTTGTGGACCTAATGCTTACCTATCATGAACCTAGTACCACTTACGTTGACTTTTGGGTGGAAAGCTATGAGCTTTATGTGGTGATTGTGCATAAATGCAACATAGAACCCCTCATGACCTTGATATTAACTTACCATGATGCAACCTATATGCTAATCACAAGTTTATCACCCTATTTGCTAAGTTTAATGCCATACATGTGTAGATTGGAATTGGACCTAAGTGCAATATTTGCCTTGAACCTATCATTGTATGCATAGATCTATTCATGCCTTTCTTGATCTATGATTGTGGACCTATCATGAACCTAGTACCGTTCATGTTGACCTTTGGAAAAAATGCTATGAAATGGATTATGTCTTATGCATGTTAACAAACCTTAACCCCTCATGTTTCTTAACATGCATATGATGATATTGAGCCTATTTGCTAATTATGCTATTATGCATGCTTGTGGCCAAGTCACCCTTATGCTATTATGCATGCTTATGGCCAAGTCACCCTTATGCTATTATGCATGCTTGTGGCCAAATCACCCTTATGCTATTATGCATGCTTGAGGCCAAAGCACCCTTATGCTATTTGATATGTTTGAGGCCAAGTCACCTTTTTTTGCTATCATACATGTTGAGGCCATATGCTAGTATGTTGAACACCCTTGCCTCAAATATCACCATGTTTAACTTGAGATAGACTTTGCCACCTTATGCCCACCTTGTCATATTGTTATGTTCCCTCTTTGATCTATTTGCGTTGATGCGAATTTACGTGCAATGGGAATACGTTATGGGTAGTTGGTCAAACTTAAATAACATGAAAGCATGACTTGAAAATATGACATGAAAGTTTGACATGTGTTTATGCTTGAAAACATGAACGTGGACATGACATGTAGAAAACATGAAAGTGGCCAACTCGAGGTTGGGTTGAGTTTGTAGCATAAATCTACCCGGAACCGACCGGCTTAACTAGTGGCTACAAACAATAGGACCCAATGTGAGTAGTTGGTCATATCGCACTTAAAACCCGAGGTTAGACTAGGTTGTGGTGTAAAGCTACCCGGACCCGCCCGGCTTAACTAGTAACCACAACAAAGTCTAATGTGAGAGGTTGTGGTGCATTAAGTTAATTAATGCCACATGGTAGGGTTAAGTCATGGACTACTTGAATACTTAACCAATTAAACACGATGGGTTGGTAGGGTTAAGTCATGGACTACTTGAATACTTAACCAATTAAACACGATGTATTGATAGGGTTAAGTCATGAACTGCTTGGATACACTTGACCAACTCAATACATGGTTAGGATAGGGTTAACCACACTTAACCCGCTTGAAATCCTAGTTACGAGGTCCTTTTCAGCAGTAACCCACTTGGGAGTATCTGGATACCCTGGACTAGGCTAGGGTGGGGCACAATTACTGGACTGATTGTAAGAGACCAAAAGAGACGGCTGAATTGTGCACCGGTTGTTCAGGCGGACCATGGTCGTGCACATTAAGTCCGGAGTTGAACATGGGCACCAGTAGGTTTAGACTGTGCGTGCTTGAATTGTGTCTGCGGTTTACACCTTAGGGCTGGATACACCCTAGGGTGGACCTTGCACAGTTAACTACATTCCATGATTAAGCCGTATGACACCAATACACGACGAGTTAGGCTTATAGGGAGCCGATCGACTAGACCGAGTAGTTGGACCTTGATTTAGGTCACCTCATGATGTTGGGCCAACTTTGGGCCAAGGGATCATTTCTTGTTTATACTTGACATGGATTACAATACTAGTACACCTGGTGCAACTTAACCTTGTATATGCGATGCCACACTTGATCTATCTTGTTAACTTTTCACCATGCCAGTTATCATCCTATGTTTCATCTCTGTTTTACATGTCCAGTTAACTTTATTAGTTTTTATACTAATAGTAGGTAGGACTTACCAGTCTTTTTTACTGACCCGTTTTCATTCGCCTCTTTTCTTCCGTCCCCCCCCCCCCCCCCAGGTTCACAGGGTGGGAATACTAGCACCTAGCTTGGATATTTAGCTTGCTTACAGGATAGCTCATGTACGGTTTGGACTTGAGCTCGCTATGGCTTTACCACATCTACTTTGGGGATAGTTTACTTTATGTTATTTCCAGTTTTCAGTTTATGTTTTTCTAGACTTTGTTTTGTTGGGAAAATGATGACTAAGTAATTTGATGTAACTTGACTATGGTTTTGAAATAGTAATTTTATCCGCTGCTTTACTTACTCTGTTTTACTTATATGTTCTATCTTGTGATATCGTTATGCATGTTTACCTTGTCCAACACCCCTCCAAAGCTAGTGTACTTGCAAGAGTGACCCTGGCGGAGGTGGGGTGTTACATTTGGTATCAGAGCATAAGGTTTACGAGATTGAACAAAAGGTTTTTTAAACTTACCTTTTGAAAAACTATTTTCAAAACCAATTAAGTATTTTCCAAGAAAAGTCTAGTTTATTTTAAAAGGCTATTCCCCAAAAGCCATTAGCACTATCCTTTGTTTCCTCGTTCTCAATCTATCTTTTTCTTCGTTTCAGTATGGCTGATAATTTTGCCATTTTGGAGGGCATATCAGTACCTATTTGGTTTAGAAGGTACATGGAGGCAAGGGCGAATGAATCCGGCCCCATGGACATTCCTCCTCCTTCCCCCGTGGCTAACATTCCTCCCCCTCCCGTAGCTGAGGTTCCTCCTCCTCCTCCTCAGCATCCACAAGCGGATTTCGCGAAGATTTGCAGGGACTTTAAGGCGATGGGTGGCAAGAATTTTGTTGGGACAGAGACTTTTGTTGAGGCAAGAAACTGGTTAAAGGAAACTGAAGACCTCTTTGCTATCTTTGATATGGAAGACCGTAGGAAAGTTCTGTTGGCGGTATGGCTGTTGAAAGGGGAAGCTGCATATTGGTGGGTAGTCACCACCACTACTAGGCCAATTCAGAATTGGGATGACTTTCGGAGAAGGTTTGGACTGAGGTTTCTATCATCGACAGAAGAGAACCTTCAGATGGAGAGGTTCCTATCTCTAAAGCATGGGGACATGACAGTTAGGGAATACGTGGATAAGTTTAATCAGCTTGCTCGGTTCAGTTTAGACTTGGTTAACACAGCTCAGAAGAAGGCCCTACACTTTGCTCTAGGATTGAACGAGCCATTGCACGGTTTGGCCATGTCCCATATACCCATGGGGGCGACCTTCGAGAGTTTGGTGAATATGGCCCTGCTTCAAGAGGAAGATAAGAGTGGCAAGAAGGAGGTCAAGGCAAATGAGTCTCAAGGCAAGAAGGAAGATTCCGAGAAAGGAGACAAGAACAACAAGAAGGGAAACAAGGGCAACAACAACAACAAGGCAAGAGAGACAAGGAAGTGCAACTACTGTGGGATCATTGGGCACATAGCCAAAGACTGTAAGAAGAAGAAGAGGAAGCTGGGCGTATGCTTTCATTGTGGAGAGTCTGGACACTATAGTAAGGATTGCCTGAAAAAGCGAGGACAAGGGAAAAGGCAAACTCAGCGAGCAGGACCCTCTGGAGGGCGGTTGCAGGCTCTCCTTGCTCTTCCAGCTTTTGATCGAGGGAGTGTTTCTATAGAAAGTCATGTTTACATTTCTGATTTCCCTGTTCGTACCTTATTAGATTCTGGCGCATCGCATAGTTTTATTTCTGATCTTGTTGAAAGTTTGCACCTAAGTACTAGTCTAGTTGAAAATCCCGTTAGTATTTCAAATCCGATTGGGGGCTCCGCCCATCTATCTGCGATTTGTATGGATTTGAAAACCTCTATCTTGAGCGTAGAATTCATGTGTAATGCTTATGTTCTCGGGTTTATGGGACACGAGTTGATTTTGGGCATGGATTGGTTGTCCAGTTATGGAGCCATTCTCGATTGTGAGCATAGGGTAGTGAGGCTTATGACTCGCCTTGGCAATACCCTAGAGATTTCTTGTAAACCTCTGGATCCCGTCATGTTATGTTATCTTGAATCCCTCGACTCATCTATTGACAACCTACAATCTGTGAGGGTGGTCCGAGAATATCCTGATGTTTTTGATGAGGTGAAGGGGTTACCCCCTAGAAGCGAGATAGACTTCCGTATTTATCTGGTTGATAATGCCAAGCCAGTTTCATTGCCCGTTAGGCACGTGGCCCCGTGAGAAAGAAGAGAACTTAGCAAGCAAATCAAGGAGTTGCTTGAGAAAAATTTCATTAGGCGAAGCATTTCAGAATGAGGTGCTCCGGTGGTATTCGCTACTAAGGCGGATATTCCATTTCGCTTAAGCATGGGTTATAGGAATTACCCTAGTAAGTACATTTGGCAACATGGATTGGCATTTGTTTTCAAGAGATAGTTCTTCTGCGTGGAATACCGTATAGTAGGTAAACGAGGTCCAGGATTCACTAACGAATTTTGTAAAGCTTGCATGAAACCATGAGCACGCAGTTATGTGGAAGCCAAGTATTTTAGGAAAAGAATAAGTGGAAGTGGAACGAGAGGCAACGGTGAAATGAGTTCTAACTCATATTTTGGAAATAAGAATTAAGAGTTATGAAATTGTGAAGTTAAAATACGGTCAAGGCACGATAGGATTAAGCTCAAGAAAATGCGGCTTAGAAGATTGAAGACTAGATACGCGCATTATATCTCTTTCTAAGAGTATATCCTTGATCCCTATTATTCTGTTGAGCTTACTTGCATGCTATCTTTTAAGTATATCCTCTCGGTCCTATTCTCAATCTTAGTTCTGTCGCAAACCCCATAAGGAGTATGACTCGCCTGTTTGTGATATATAGTTGGGATAAAGATGTCCATCAAGTTGACCAAACTATTGGGCTTTATGGGATATGGGTCATAGTTGATAGACTCACGAAGAGAACCCATTTCATTCCAGTAAAGAACAAGAGGACCGCATCAGGTCTAGCATCTGTTTATCTTCGAGAGATAGTGCGATTGCATGGAGTTCCTTCTAGCATAGTTAGCGATCGTGACCCAATCTTCACTAGCCAGTTCTGGAATAGTTTGCAAGAAGCGATGGGTACGCGATTGAATCTAAGTACGACCTATCACCCACAGACGGATGGCCAGACCGAAAGGGTGAATAGGGTACTAGAAGATCTATTGAGGCTATGCATTCTTGACTTTGGTGGTACTTGGGAAGATCATCTTCCTCTAGTGGAGTTTGCTTATAATAACAGCTACCAAGCAAGCATAGGGATGGCACCATTCGAAGCTTTGTATGGGAGGCCGTGCAAGTCACCAACATGTTGGTGGGAGACGACGGATAAGCTTATACTTGGGCCCGACATGATAAGGGACACATCCGAGAAAGTTGAGTTGATTCGAAGGCGGATGAAAACGGCCCAAGACAGACAGAAATCCTATGCAGACAAGCGAAGGATAGACTTAGAGTTTGAAGTTGGAGATATGGTCTTTGTGAAGGTTTCTCCTTTGCGAAATGTGGTTTGTTTTGGAGTAGTTGGAAAGCTAGCACCAAGGTTCGTTGGACCCTTCCCTATCATCGAGAAGATTGGGCAAATGGCTTATAGGGTGGAATTGCCCGAGAAGCTGGCTGGAGTGCACAATTTTTTTCATGTCTCGCATCTCCGAAAATGCCTACATGAGTCAGCCGAAGTAGTTGAGCCTAGCATTCTTGAAGACATGGAGGTAGAGAAAGAGGCAACCTTGACGCGAGCTCTGATTCGTATCTTGGGAACGGAGATCAAGAAACTGAGGAATCGAGAAGTCAAGTTAGTAAAGGTTCAATGGAGTGAAGCCGATGAAGATGCAACTTGGGAAACCGAGGAGAAGATGCGTGGGCTTTATCCATTCCTTTTTGAGGGTACATTCTCAATCTCTTTTCCTAGTTAGCATATCTTTCCTTCGCTATCCATGTTTATCTTGTTATCTCGTTAACCTTGTCATGAGAACCTTAGGTAGAAACCCTTTGGATGAAACATGTATTTGAAACATGTTATGCTTGATGTTTGCCAGTGGTTGCAAGTGTTTGCAAGTGGATACTCGTGGATGCATGATACACATTAGGCACTAAGATCGGCTCACACACTTTCATATTGCATATGCATGAGTGCTTATACTTATTCATGGCTGAAACTTGTTATGCTATCACGTGGATGTTGCATATGGATGAATGTTATGTGCACTCATATAGAGATTATGAATTATGTTAGGAATTTGCATACATATGGACTCATTTCACTAACATACTTTGCATTAAGGAGGTTTACTGAATCAGTAACCGCCTGATTTTCGCATTAGATAAGTACATATACACACACCTCTGCATATGATCATACAACATTTAGAAGTCTTCTAAGGACAATGACTACCTGTAGATGATGTTTTGAGTAGATGGATGATGGATGGTAGGATACGTTCTTCCTAACTTGGAGATTTCGGGGACGAAATCCTTTAAGGGGGAAGAATGTAACAACCCGAATTTTTAATAACATGTTATAACATAAATCAAGGCAGAATTAAATTTTAAAATCTGAATCAAGGGAAACGGGCTGTGCCATTGCGTTCGTCTCGGAAAAATACGTGAAATAGAGTCTGAGTTTTCGAAAATCGGAGTCCGTATGAAGAAGATATGGACGAACGAAGTTAGGCAGAAAAACCGAAAACAAGCCAGAATGCACTGGCGCACTTGTGAAGTGCGCCAGCACAAAAATACACTGGCGCGCTTGGGAAGTGCGCCCGTGTCGAGCCAAAAACCTACACAGCTTTCTGGTTTGACCCTGGCTGGCCTGGTGCACCTGTTTTGGTTCTCTGGTCTGTTCTGCTGGCCTGTTACGATTTTTGATGGTTTAGATCTAAACTAGGGTTAATCCTATGGCCTAAACTAACCTAAACTTCCATAAAAATACCCTAAGACCTAGCCTAAACCCACACAAATCAATCCTACAACTAAGTGCTGCCAAAATGCTCCCTAATCATGGCCTCCATCTTCATCTTGAGAGCATGAGTGTTCCAAATCAAATCTAAGTCCAAGAAGCTATCTTTCTTAGTTCAAAGAGCCATCTTTCTTCGTCATAGAAGCTATTTTACTTATTTCTCAAGGCTTAGGGTGGAGCATGTTATTTTCCTTGCGGATTTGCTAGTGGCTTCGTCTCAATCTTGTTTTATTTTATAGTCTTCATAGCATTGTAAGCTCTATTCTACTCTTAGATTTAAACTATGAACTTAATATGACATGTAGCAAGTTGAAATGAGACTTTTGTGTTATGCTTGCCTTGGATTTCATGCATAGATTCATTCATGACCCTTTTGATCTATGTTTGTGGACCTAATGCTTACCTATCATGAACCTAGTACCACTTATGTTGACTTTTGGGTGGAAAGCTATGAGCTTTATGTGGTGATTGTGCATAAATGCAACATAGAACCCCTCATGACCTTGATATTAACTTACCATGATGCAACCTATATGCTAATCACAAGTTTATCACCCTATTTGCTAAGTTTAATGCCATACATGTGTAGATTGGAATTGGACCTAAATGCAATATTTGCCTTGAACCTATCATTGTATGCATAGATCTATTCATGCCTCTCTTGATCTATGATTGTGGACCTTTCATGAACCTAGTACCGTTCATGTTGACCTTTGGGGAAAATGCTATGAAATGGTTTATGGCTTATGCTTGTTAACAAACCTTAACCCCTCATGTTTCTTAACATGCATATGATGATATTGAGCCTATTTGCTAATTATGCTATTATGCATGCTTGTGGCCAAGTCACCCTTTTGCTATTATGCATGCTTGTGGCCAAATCACCCTTATGCTATTATGCATGCTTGAGGCCAAAGCACCCTTATGCTATTTGATATGTTTGAGGCCAAGTCACCTTTTTTTGCTATCATACATGTTGAGGCCATATGCTAGTATGTTGAACACCCTTGCCTCAAATATCACCATGTTTAACTTGAGATAGACTTTGCCACCTTATGCCTCTTTGATCTATTTGCGTTGATGCGAATTTACGTGCGATGGGAATACATTATGGGTAATTGGGCAAACTTAAATAACATGAAAGCATGACTTGAAAATATGACATGAAAGTTTGACATGTGTTTATGCTTGAAAACATGAACGTGGACATGACATGTAGAAAACATGAAAGTGACCAACTCGAGGTTGGGTTGAGTTTGTAGCATAAATCTACCCGGAACTGACCGGCTTAACTAGTGGCTACAAACAATAGGACCCAATGTGAGTAGTTGGTCATATCGCACTTAAAACCCGAGGTTAGACTAGGTTGTGGTGTAAAGCTACCCGGACCCGCCCGGCTTAACTAGTAACCACAACAAAGTCTAATGTGAGAAGTTGGGGTGCATTAAGTTAATTAATGCCACATGGTAGGGTTAAGTCATGGACTACTTGAATACTTAACCAATTAAACACGATGGGTTGGTAGGGTTAAGTCATGGACTACTTGAATACTTAACCAATTAAACACGATGTATTGATAGGGTTAAGTCATGAACTGCTTGGATACACTTGACCAACTCAATACATGGTTAGGATAGGGTTAACCACACTTAACCCGCTTGAAATCCTAGTTACGAGGTCCTTTTCAGCAGTAACCCACTTGGGAGTATCTGGATACCCTGGACTAGGCTAGGGTGGGGCACGATTACTGGACTGGTTGTAAGAGACCAAAAGAGACGGCTGAATGGTGCACCGGTTGTTCAGGCGGACCATGGTTGTGAACATTAAGTCCAGAGTTGAACATGGGCACCAGTAGGTTTAGACTGTGCGTGCTTGAATTGTGTCTGCGGTTTACACCTTAGGGCTGGATACACCCTAGGGTGGACCTTGCACAGTTAACTACATTACATGATTAAGCCGTATGACACAGATACACGACGAGTCAGGCTTATAGGGAGCCGATCGACTAGACCGAGTAATTGGACCTTGATTTAGGTCACCTCATGATGTTGGGCCAACTTTGGGCCAAGGGATCATTTCTTGTTTATACTTGACATGGATTAGAATACTAGTACACCTGGTGCAACTTAACCTTGTATATGCGATGCCACACTTGATCTATCTTGTTAACTTTTCACCATGCCAATTATCATCCTATGTTTCATCTCTGTTTTACATGTCCAGTTAACTTTATTAATTTTTATACTAATAGTAGGTAGGACTTACCAGTCTTCTTGACTGACCCGTTTTCTTTCGCCTCTTTTCTTCCGTTCCCCCCCCCCCCCAGGTTCACAGGGTGGGAATACTAGCACCTAGCTTGGATCGTTAGCTTGCTTACTGGATAGCTCATGTATGGTCTGGACTTGAGCTCGCTATGGCTTTACCACGTCTACTTTGGGGATAGTTTACTTTATGTTATTTCCAGTTTTCAGTTTATGTTTTTCTTGACTTTGTTTTGTTGGGAAAATGATGACTAAGTACTTTGATGTAACTTGACTATGGTTTTGAAATAGTAATTTTATCCGCTGCTTTACTTACTCTGTTTTACTTATATGTTCTGTCTTGTGATATCGTTATGCATGTTTACCTTGTCCAACACCCCTCCAAAGCTAGTGTACTTGCAAGAGTGACCCTGGCAGAGGTGGGGTGTTACATTTAATATAGATAGCTTTGTGTATGGCGTCAATTCGCGAGCCTCACACCCTTGGTAGGAACCAGAAATGGGAGAGGACTTCAGGCAGGACATGCGTTTCTTTCTAGCTAGGAGTGGTGCCAGGGTTTTGCAAGCCCTGACATTTTACTTATGTGGATGATGGATAGCGAGGCGTCTCGGTTATGTCAGTCTCTGCGGAGCTAATGGATGGTTTGGTCGATATATGACCAGTTTACGCCCCATAGGGCAGGGAAACACATTGTTAAGGCATTTTAATCCACTTCGGGTGGACCGCCCCTGACGATCCAAGGGCCTACCTGAGTTGGGTCCTGAGGCTCGGGCTAGGCAGTCTCAAAGTCGATAAGGACGATCCCTTGCCTTGGTTCATGGTGGAAATCCAACTTCAAATACGACATGTGTGGTTTTTGTTGTAAACCTATATATGGTGACCTGATATATGGTACTCATGCTGTCTATAATTGATACATTATGATTGAAATTGTTTCTAAAACATATATGCACTAATAATAATATCAAATGATTTTGATTTATACGTATCAAGCATATTTTGGCCATTACAAGGTAAAACTCTATCCTCCGGCTTGTGTTGCATTGTGTGATGGGACCTGAGTCTTATAATGGCTTCATTTTCTATAGAAAGCATTGTGATGTTTAAATGATTTATTTGTTCTAAACACTGGCAATCCAATGGAGTAAACTTGTTCCACGTTAGCGGCATGGTCCTGTGATTGGCCTTATTATAAAATAAGTTAAGTAGGTTTCTCATACCAGTCCCATGACTGACTCGTAGTTTGTTTCACTTTGCAAACTCGGGTGCCCCTATTTCTACACGTGCAGCCTTGTGTTTAGGTTTTAGAAGGCTCATTCTGGATAGCTATGGAGCTGAAGATGGATTCTGTCATTTCTTTTATGCTTTTCAGACTTTGTTATGTATATTATGTTTGATTCCGCTGCAGACATTTTATATAAAGCTGAAATTGTATTTTGTACTAAGTATGATCCTGTTATACTGTGTAACTCTGATGATTATATTTGTTCTAGTGTAATTTATTGTACATTATCCGGTGTAATGATATATTTCTGTTCTGCTATTATTGTTTATGTGTTATATTCCAAAGATTATCCTTACTTCCGTGGCACGGGAGCTGAGGGATATCACATCTGGTATCAGAGCTTTGGTTAATCTTAGTTCCTTAATATAACATATTAACGAACTCGTCAGAAATAGAATATGTAATATTTTATGATGAATACACATTGCAGATAGGATTAGTAATATCCTAGAGTGAGTGTAGCAGAATGAAATACACCCCAATAGATGCATATACATTTAAATATATGTCTCTATGCTTTACAATATCTTTTTTGCTGGCCTAACTCTTTGTCTCTATTTGTAGACATAGTAGAAAATGAGTGGCAGAAGCAAAAGAAGTAATCCTATGGTTCAACAACTTAATGAGCCAATCGTGCTCCCACACCCAGAACCAGATATAGAAGCTCTATTAAAGAAGTATCGAAATTTGGGTGGAGTATTGTTCTTGGGCAAAGAATCTATTATTGAAACTTAAGCACGGATGCATTCTGTTGAGAGAATTTTAGAAGGTTTAAAGCTGAGAGATGACCAAAAAAGATTACTGGCATCTAGGGCACTCAAAGATGAAGCTTTAATCTGGTGGGATACTGTTACTAAGAATAATCCAGAAGGTAATATTACCTGGGATAGATTTAAAGAAATTTTCAATAAAAGATTTATTCCTCCAGAAGCAACTGATTGGCTATACGATGAGTTATACTATCTAAAACAAGGAGATATGACTATTCAGGAGTATCAGGATAAATTCAACAAACTTTCTCATTTTTTTCCTGGAGCTAATTGAAGATCCAAAGAGGAAGAATCTGATGTTTATTAACGGGCTTCAAAGAAGGTACAAAAATTGGGTAATTGCACATGTGAATATTCCTTTTTCTGAAATGTTATACATGGCTTATCACTATAAGGATCTCGATAAGCAAGGTCTTTTGGACGACGAAGAGGATGGCAGTTCTAGAAACAAAAGGAAATTTGAAACTGGTAGCCCAGAGACAAATACGCATCCTGAGGCAAGTATGACGTCTGGGGTCAGTAAGAAGCCTAAAGTCAATAGTAAAAAGGTTAAATCTGAGAAAGAACCAGTAACGACTGCCATATGCAATAACTGCAATAAGCAAGGGCATTTGACAAGAAATTGTAAATCCTTAAAAATGTGGAAGAGGAAAGGAGTTAAACACGATAAGAAAGTTCGAGAGAGCAGGGGATGCGCTAACTGCCACCAGGCTGGTCATATTGCAAAAATTTGAGAGCTATCAAAGAAGTCTGAAATTGTACAGGTAAATGAAGTGGCAGAAGTTCCTGCACCCTCAGCCATTCAAGTAAGGCCAGATGTTTTGGAAGGCATGCTTACTGTCAAAGATATTCTAGTTAAAGTGTTGTTTGATACAGGCGCGTCACAAAGCTTTATTGCAAGTAATGTGGTTAAGAAGCTGGATTTAAAATTGAAAAAGCTCAAACAACGCATCACTGTCCATAATCTGGTTGGGGGTTCCCTCAATCTTAGTTGGATTTGTGGGGGTTCCTGTCTCTTTTTCCCATTATCGGTTCCCTACCATCTCAATCGTCATGAATTTTACCGAATTCGATCTTATTTTAGGAGTGGATTGGGTAACCAAATATGAAGCTGAGGTTAAATGCGCTGAGAGGGTTGTTAAGGCAAAGATTAAATCAGGGGAGTATATAACCATACCTAGTGAAGGTCCGAATTCGGATAGAGCAGAATTTTGGTAAGCTCTGAATGTTTCTCCTGCTCCAATAGAAAATATTCCTGTTATCACAGAAAATATTCCTGTCATCAAAAATTATGCGGATGTGTTTGAAGAAGTGGATAGCTTACCTCCACGTAGATAAATTAATTTCAGAATTGATCTAATGCGGAATGTCAGGCCGGTAGCGCACCCTATTCGGAGAATTCTTTAAAGAAGAAAGAAGAATTGGGGGACCAAACTCGACAATTACTATGGAAAGGTCTGATCAGGCCTAGTTTCTCTAATTGGGGAGCATCAGTGGTGCTTGTCACAAAGTCAGATGATACTCTCAGACTATGTGTGGATTAGTGACTTGAATAAGCAGACATTAAAGAATAAATACCCAGTGCTGTGAATTGATGATTTGTTGGATCGATTGAATGGAGCGCAAGTATTTTCACGAATGGACCTAGCTACAGGTTTCCATCAGTTGCGTATTGCCTAAGAATGTGTTCCTTTGATAGCATTCAGAGGTCCAAAATTATTCTATGAGTGGTTAGTATTGTCGCTCGGCTTATGTAAGACTCCAACTTATTTCGTCGATCCAATGAACACAGTATTCAGAGAAGTATTGAATAAATTTGTGTTGGTCTTCATCGAAGACATATTGATCTTCTCTAAGTCAGAGAGCGAGCACACTAAACATTTGGAACAAGTGTTGGAAATTCTCAGAGAGAATGTTTTAAAAGCCAAATTTTACAAATGTATATTCTGGCAAGAAGAAGTGAAGTTCCTAGGTTACATTGTATCAAAGGAAGGAATTTCAATTGATCCGAGCAAGATTACAGCTATTCAGGAATGGAAACAACCTAGTATGCCCGTAGAAGTTAGAAGTTTTCTTGGATTGGCTAGTTATTATGGAAATACGCTAAGGATTTTTCGAAGCTATCTAGTCCATTAACGCAGCTTACTAAGAAGCACACAAGATTTAATTGGACTCCAGAATGTGAGACAGCTTCCCAAGAGCTGAAATTGAGGTTGACTACAGCTCCAATGTTGACTATTATCGATGGTAATCAAGATTTGATAGTCTATATAGACGCTTCTATTGAAGGTGCTGGTGCAGTATTAATGCAAAGAGGCCATGTGGTTGCTTATGCTAGTCGTCAGTTGAAATCGCATGAGAAGAGATATGCTACTCATGATCTTGGGTTGTTACCCATCGTGTTTGCTTTGAAAATCTAGAGGCATTATCTATTGGGTGAGAAGTTCGAATTGTATACAGATCACAAGTAATTACAGTATTTGTTCACCTAGAAAGAGTTAAACCTAAGACAGCAGCGTTGGCTAGAATTTCTTGCAGCACACGATTTTGATATTTTGTTTACTCCGGGGAATGCCAATGCTGTAGCTGATGCGCTTAGCAGAAAGAACATAATCATTGCCAGTCTTATTATTACGTCTTCATTGATTGATAAAATATCTGCTCTTCAAAAGGATGATCACTTCATTCAGAGGATCAGAGAGGGGATTCAAAAAGGCGAACCCTCAAGTTTTCAGATTGATAACAATGGGGTTTTTAGGTTAAAAGGTTGAATTTGTGTTCCTAACATTTCTGAGCTCCGGAGAGAAGTACTGGATGAATGTCACAAATCCAAACTTAGTATCCATACAGGAGTGAGTAAAATGTTTAATGATATCAAACACACCTTCTGGTGGAGATCTATGAAAAGAGACATTTCTTTATACATTAGCAGGTATTCTAGTTGTCAACAAGTTAAAAGCGATCAACAGAAACTCGCCGGATCGTTACAAGCATTGGATATTCCGAATTGGAAATAGGAGCAAATTTCCATGGATTTCATAGATGGGTTGCCCAGAACCAAGAAAGGAAATGACAGTATATGGGTGATCGTAGATCGTTTCACGAAGACTGCCCATTTTATACCTATTGGATCAAATAAAACTGCCCTAAGTCTGGCGCAGATTTATTTCAAAGAGGTCATTAAACTACATGGAGTTCCCAGTAGTATTGTTAGTGATCATGATCCGATATTTGCTAGTAAATTCTGGGAAGCATTCCGGGCAGAGCTGGGAACAAAGTTAAACCTTAGCACCGCATATCATCCTCAAACAGACGGCCGAACTGAGAGGGTGAATTGCATATTAGAAGACTTATTGCGGGCTTATATTATTGATTTTAGCGGATCGTGGGAAGATCACTTGCATTTGGCTGAGTTCTCATATAATAATAGCTACCAAGCGAGCTTGGAATGGCGCCATTCGAAGCATTGTATGGTCGACCGTGTAGATCTCCCGCATGTTGGGTAAAACCTGGCAATGGACTTGTATTGGGATCTGATATGATCCGTGAAGCTTCGGATAAAGTTGATTTCATTAAGAAGCGACTGCAAACAACTCAAAGCCGACAGAAGAGTTATGCATATTCTAGAAGGAGGGATTTAGCATTCGCTGTTAGGGATTATGTATATCTGAGAGTTTCTCCGATGAGAGGAGTAGTCAGATTTGGCAAGACAGGGAAGTTGGCACCTAGATTTATAGGTCCATTTCCTATACTTGAAAGGATTGGAACTCTTTCTTATAGATTTCAATTGCCTGACTGGTTTCTTGGAGTGCATGACGTATTTCACGTGTCTCAGCTTCGAAAGCATGTACATGATCTAGATCTAGTTGTAGAGGAAGCAGAACAACAGGATTTGGATATTACCCCAGAAATAGCAGTGAGAAGAGTGCCACTGAAGATTATTGACAAAGAAACCAAAGAGCTAAGGAACAAGAAGGTTCATTCAGTCAAAATGCTGTGGAGCGGTGATCCTAGAGATTGTACTTGGGAGATAGAAGATAGCATTGAACAAGCTTATCCCAAGTGCAGAGTGGACCTCTCTGATTAGCTCTGGTGCAAGGTACATTTACAGTATATCCTATTTTCCGTTTTGTTTCCTACTTTACTGTTGTTTCCTTTTCGAGGACGAAAAGTTTTAAGAGGGGGAGATTGTAACAACTTGGAAAATCAGAGCCAATTTAAAAATTTTAATTTGGTTATTTTAATGAATTTAGAATACATAAAATAATTTATTTTAAATAATAACTTCTAAAAACTTATTTGAATCGAAATTAGAAAATAAAATTTTATTTTAATTATATAACGAGTTAGAAATAGCACGGCAGTTTGAAAATTTAACTTTGAACTTTGACTGAATGTAGAGGATTCAAAATAAAGCGGATTTTAGTGAAACCAAAAATATTTAAATCTATTTGAAAATATCTTTCTAAGAATTTGAAAAACTGAAACTTCATAGCGGGAATCAAAATTTATGACCAGTTGGATATTCAGAATGGTCGTTGTGAAATGAATATAGCCCTTAAAAATAGAAATTTTGCAAATGACCTCCGTTTTCGACAAAACCACTTTGGTTTGATCCGGAATGTCAATTTGTTGCTAGATTCCAATTTCCATAATTTTTGGAATTAATATGTGAGCGTGGCAAAGGAAAACGAGTTTGGTAATTTTAGTTTGAATTGGATCGACCAGAAAATGGCCATTTTTCAAAAGGTCTCCAAATTCGATGAAATTAATTTTCTTGGGACTGTATCATCAAAACAAAGCCAGATATAATTTTTCTGTAATTTTTGGAATTAGTATATTTCCCTGGCAAATTAAAATGTACGTTCAAATCCAAATTTGAATGTTTTATATTTTAATTTGAAGAAAAACTGACTGAAACAGTCGAATGGGCTTACGAAACTTATTCCATTGTGTCCGAAATAGGGGTATTTAGCTTGGGGAGAGAGTCATTGGGTTTGATTTGGAGTTCGTATGGAGAAACAAATATTTTTGGATTTAAAAAGAATTAAAAATAAAAATATAAATCAATGGCCAATCAAATTTCTCCATTCATTATCCACGTTTCCCACAAACCCGATACCCTATATCGAACGACGGCGGAAAACCTCTCTTCAATTCTCTCCTCAATCTCTCTCAAACCACTCAACAAAATCGTTCCATCCTTTTGAGGATTTTTTAGTGCTCTCTAACAGCTTTAAATCCATATAAGTTTCCGAATTTTTCGTTGAGTATTATGCCTGAATCGAGCTCGGGAAAGTCTGTTGTACATCGCCAGAATCTTCCCTCGATCTGCGTTCGAGTTCGCCGCCTCCACCATCGATCTACGCACCTCTCAAAGCTCTTCAAGGTGGCGCAACCTGATCTCGACCTCGTGCTTTGGATTTGAGGAAATTTCTAAACCTAGTTTTGAACCTTTTCAGGGAGGTATTGGGTTTATTCAATTTAACTGTTTATAAAGTTTAAAAGTGTAGCAAAGTTTGTTAATCAAATAAAAATCATATCATTTTGATATGTTGTCGAAATCCAGTGAAACCGGAGGCACTGGACTCATGACGACGTGCTCTACATTCAAGAAGAGACCGGGGAATTTTTGGAGATTCCTACAATTTTTAAAGGAGTGGAACCCAATGTGAGATTTCTAAATTTCAATTTGAATGGAATAGCGATGTATAAATTTTATAATCGATGTATAAGTTATATGAGCGATGTATATCTCACATACAAGCGTTGCATAAATTATGTGTGCGATGTATAAGTTATATATACGTTGTATAAATCATATGTGCGTTGAATGGAGTTGAAATGAAATTGAAATTGAAATAAATATATATATATATATAGATATATATTCCCCTCATCCACAAACCATGGACGATATGAATTGAATGTGATTGGCGTGAAATTTGGTTGATATTGCGAATGGTTAATTATGGTTGTTTGTGGTTGAAACAAAATTGAATTAGTTTGTGGAAAAATTCATTATGATATGAAAAATGGTCGAAATGTTTAGATCATTGAAATAAGCCCCTTAGGGAATGCGCGAAGCCTAAGGTAGTGCGAGGAGCCATACTCGGGACGGTGCCGATTTTAAACCCCCTACCGTTATGCTACCGAAATTTTCTGAAATATTCTTGTGTTAGAATTATATTCATATGTTGAAATATATTCATGCGTTGATAATTTAATCATGATTGAAGTAAATTGCTTAGATAATAAAATTCACATTTTTATTATGCATATGAAGTTCATAAAATGTTCATGTTTGAAATAAAATGTTTCAACAGTAAAAATCATATTTTTATTGTATGTATGAACCTTTAAAAATAACGAATGGTTGAAATTAATATTTGTTGATTGAAAATAATATTTTTAACATGTATTTGAAGTGTTGAAAATAACGAATGGTTAAAATAAATATTTGTTCGCTAAAAATATTATTTTTAGCTTAGTTATGCATATACATATATAGGCTGAACAGGAAAATGGATTAGCTATTGAGTAAAGAATTTATTTGTGTGCCCGACAAAGAGGTAAGCCTTAATGAGTTGGCTGTGCAATTTTATTATTATATAAACTCCTGTGAATGCCATTGGATACGAAGTGTTGGTTGTTCTGTGTGAGATTATAAACGTCGCCATAGGATTGTAACAATTAATTTTGAACTACACTACATGCCATACTGCGTGAAGATAGCATACTCTATTATATACCACATAAGCATTTGGAGCTTATGTGATGAGGTTGAAGATTTACCATACAAGCGAGAGGCTTGTATGGCGATGACTATATTTCGGGTTGAACCGAAGACTGATATGGACTATATAAAATGTAACGGTAAATTGTCAGATTAATAAAAACCCCACACGAACCTGGAGTTGACAATAATCACGTCTCTCTAGTCATTAAGGCACAAGAACTATTTATAGGGTGACGAGAATTTATTCTCTGGAGTCATGATCTATACACACTCCCGTGTGGACACAAAGTTATATCACTAAAAATATGTGTATGCTTTTTAGGATTTATTGGGTGCCTAATACGGCCCAATAAATTTCCATACCCCTTCCCATACGAAGGAGGATATGGCGTAATTTTCGGAAATTTCAAGGCGTTAGCCAAAATTTTCAAGTAGAAACGATTTAGAAATCGTCGAATGAATTATATATATATAATCAAAATAAAACGAATAATGACATTGCAGTTCGTGTTTTGGAATCGTGATTTTAAACGATTATACCGAGAAATCCGACCATCGAATTTCCCCGAAACTAAAACCATTGGGTTCGCTTTGAAAATATTTTTCCAATGATATATAATTTGTTAAGATCCAACGGTTAGATTGTGTGAAATGTTTAAATCAAATTCGAGGAAAAACAGCATCAGAATGAATTATATTTATATATATATATATATTAAAATAAAACGAATAACGACGATGCAGTTGTAACAACCTGAAATTTCGGGCAGTAAATATTTAAATATTGAGGTTATTTAAATGTTGGATTTAATATTTTTATAACCGTGGTTAAATCCTTTATAACTAATAATTAAAGAGAAGAAAATATGTTGTTGAATTTTTGTTTACAAATATAAGTAGTTCAAAGAAAAATCGATAATGTGGCCGAAAATAATTTTGTCGATAAACGAGGTTTTTCTTATTAAAAGTTGTTGGAATATCATGCATGTAGTAACGTTAGAAGAACACATATATGTGTATATACATATCATAGAAGTAACATACAAATGGTATATGTGTACATGTTCTAGAAAATGAGAAATGGCTTAAAATGATAGGGACATGTGTCATAAAATGAAAGGTGCACATGTCATGAGAATTAAGGGGGTAAAGACACATACACACATTAGGTGTCCATGTGTAGAATCCTCTTAAGACACATAAGAGGGAATTTGTCTACATCCTAAAGAATGCATGAATATGTATCGGACAAGTGTCCAAAGCTAAATTACCAAATTAGCCTTGAAAACTACTATATAAAGGGATGAAATATTCACTTCATTTCAAACATTCACAAGTGGAAAACAAATGCAAGAGAAGGAGTAGAAGTTTGGGAGAAGCTTAGAGGATAAATACAAGATGAAGATACAAGTATAAGGTGAGAAAAATTATTTAAGTTTATATATTCATTTCATGTTTTGAAGAAAAGTTGTGAAAGTTAAGAATGAATGATTACTCTCGACCTTTGAAAATGTTGTTCGTTATTTTGGGCATAACTTTTACAATTCTTGATGAAATTTCGACTTCTCTATCAATTTGGAAAGCTAATTCAAAAGGCTACAACTTTCGCCAATGCACTTTTTTCTAGTTCGGCCGTTTGCATACCCAAATACTGGATGCAAAGTAAGGTAAAAATCAGCCTGAATTAGACATGTTAAAAATGCCATGAATTATTGAATTTTATTTATTGATTAAATAAATAATTTTAAGGGTCTCTTTTTATGATAATTAATTAGACTAAGAGAGCTTCTTACTATAGAAAATTTGGATTCAAAAGCTATTTTTATTATGGAAAAACGAAGTAAAACTTTTTGCCCAAAAACATGCTTAAAATAGAATTTCAGAGATTTTCGTAGCGTTTTAAAATTCTACCTTTTCCCTGAATTAGTTATGAAGCATAATAGGCTATACAGAACTTTTCATAGCATCGCAGAAACGCTATACTAAGCTGCTTTTGTCTAAAATCATTATAAACTAACCAGAACTTGCCATAGCATTTCTGGAAACGCTGTCTTTTGCTGCGTTGATTGTGAAGTACTTTAAATTGAGCAAAACTTTTCGTAGCGACATAGAAACGCTATAATATATGTTTTGAGTTCAAAAAAAAAACTATTCCAAACTACACAGAACTATACATAGCGTAACTGAAACGTTGTAATAGATGTTTTGAGTTTAAAACCATGGTAAATTGCTCCAAATCCTCTCGAATTTAAATTTGATATTTGATGTGACATATAATAATAAATGATTGATGAGACCTTTGGTGTGACCTTTGATGTGACCTTTGATGTGACCTTTGATGAGACCTTTGATGTGACCTTTGATGAAACCTTTGATGTGACATTTGATGTGACCTTTGATGTGACATTTGATGTGACCTTGATGTGACATTTGATGTGATATTTGGCGTGACAATTGATGTGACATTTGATTTGACATATAATATTAATAAATGAGTAACGCTTAAAGAACTTTTTAGAGAAATACAAAGGTGGGTTGAAACTTGTTTGTAAAGGAGCTTTTGCAAAAACAAGATGATTAGTATTTAAAAAAAAAGATGTTTATCTTTTGAAAGGAAGATCTATAGGAGAAATATAGATGTTTTTCAAATAAAAGGCTGGAATGTTCTAGGGTGACAGAGAGGATAGTGTCTAGGCTTGGGTTTGAAAAATATAGTTTCCTGCTCTCCCTAGCTATCCCTAACTGATCCGATGAACGAGATGGTTAATTCAAAATTATTTGAAAAGTAATTTAAGATTACTTTTGAAAATCTCTACACGATACAAAGAGTATTTTGAAAGTAAACAATGATGATGATTTTAAATGTTTTGTGCAAAGAAGAACTACGTTGGCTTGATCCTATATCTAATACCCAATTAGATAAAGGTACGTAGGCAGCCACAAGGGGTAGTGAAGCAGCTGCTTTATTAATAAAAAATATATTTTTTGTTGATATTACAAAATAGAGCTATCATAAAATGGCAATTCGCGTATTTGAGTTATAAACTTTAAACATTTATAACTTTTGGAATTTAAATCTGATTTTCACCAAACAAAGAACGTTTTATTTATATTGACAAAAGCTTTCAAATGAGTGAAAGAAGATTTTAATTTCGGGGTATAATTTTCAAGTTATGTTTCAAACTGTTTTGGAAAAGAACGCTATAAGTGCAATTATCGACCGTAACCATAAATAGTTATTTTTAATGTTTTTAAAATATGGAAAAATATTGTAAAATTATTACAAATTATGTAAGAGTGGATTGAATTGGATTGGTGCATTTTTTATGTTTATTATTTAAGTCATGCTAATGTGTTTATCAAGTGTGCAGGAATGAATATCGATGTTCATCTTATTAGAGTTGCACAATGGTAGATTTACGGTAATTGTGTTTAATTTAAGCACAAACAATTAATTAGATAAGTGACATTTATTTAAAAAAAATATGTAGAGCAATTATTGATATTGTATGCTTATCAAATAAATGGCAACTATCATTGTTTGTTGTTTTTGGACGCACGACATTTTCAGCAATTTTGACTGGTTGGAAATTCCGAGGTGTTACAAAGTGGTATCAAAGCTTAGGTTAGGTGCCTAAATAAAATTTCATATAAAATTAGGAAAACATTTTTAGAAATTTTAAAATCAAGTTACCTCAATTTGATAAGGTAAGGCACCATTCCTCTGACCAGGTATATGAGTATTATTTATTTGTTTAACTTTTGTTTATGAATAATGTGTTGATTCATTTTCAAGCACCACATAAAGAGGTTTGACGAAGTTGTAAGTGCATATGATAAGTTATAAAGTAGCGAAGGAATGAAGCGGCTTATAAAGGGAGGTATGTAGTAGCATAAAATGGATGCAATGAAGTGGCTTAGACCGAATGTGGAATAGCAACTTGTTGAGGAAGCAATTGAATGAGCTTGGGCAAACAAAATTGAAGAAGACCAAGAGAAGTAAATTGAATACTGCATTCATGAAAAACCGAGGTGAGAATTTCTTTTACATAATGAGATGTTAGTATTGTTTAGCCCTGATGATGTTAGCTTAGCTACTAAAAGATCTTTCAGCAATTCGGTGATAACTTTTGATTGCTTGATGGGATTTAACATAACTTATTGGGAAGCTAGATTAATTATCTAGAATACTTATATCGTACACATTTTAAATCTTGAAAGTTTGCTATCTCAGAACATTTTTTTGCAAACTGAACTATGTGTTTGACAAAAAAGAAGAAGAAGGGGGGTTTATACTTAAGATGATTTTTGAAGTTGAGAGTGTGAATTTTCCAAAAAGAAATGGCTATCCATATGGGAGTAATGATTACAAAGTATAAAAGTACTTTGAGAGAATACTTTTTTTAAACTTATTAAAGATTTTTATGGATTATTTCATTAATGGTGGATACTTTCGGATGATGATGACGATGACGATGTGCGGTATAAGACAATAAATCTTGGGTAGTGCACAATTACTCTATGTTGGTATCGAGCCGAGTAGAGTACATCCTTTTTGATGACAGGATGCTGGCATAAGACAATAGATTTTGGATAGTGCAACTATTACTCTATGTTGGTATCGAGCCGAGTAGAGTACATCCTATTTGATGACTGGATGCCGACCGCAATAGGATAAAATATCCTAAATTGAGTACACTGGATACACTTTGATGAATATGATCTTAGTTTTGACAAAAGAATTTCTTATAAAAATTTGCTTGACTTATTTGAAAGTCTGCTTGGGAATTCTTATAGTAAGTGTCATGATTACTCTCTGGTTCATTTCGACGGAGAGTACACCATTATTTGATGTATTGCTTTGATGAATATAATCATGTTTTTAAGATATTACATGAGATGTCTAGATTACTCTCGGGTACATTTTGATGAGTACAACAATATGGAGAATACATCCTTACTTGATGATAACGAGTCGGGTGGGCCGAAGTATGATGAATCTTTGGTACAATTCGATGGGTACCACACAAGAAGAGGAGGAGACCGGCTTGCAGGAGTGATAGAATGTTAAAAGGATTGACTCATAAAATATCCGGGTACAATTTCAATTTATAAAATTATCTTGAAAGTATAATTGCAAGAAAATTTCCACGATATATATAGAGTTTCTTTTATGGAATATCTGGTTAAGTATTGCATAGAATTTCGGGGACGAAAATTCTTTTAAGGGGGGTAGAATGTAACAACCTGAAATTTCGGGCGGTAAATATTTAAATATTGAGGTTATTTAAATATTTAAAAGTTGGATTTAATATTTTTATAACCGTGGTTAAATCCCTTTATAACTAATAATTAAAGAGAAGAAAATATGTTGTTGAATTTTTGTATACAAATATAAGTAGTTCAAAGAAAATTCGATAATATGGCCGAAAACAATTTTGTCGATAACCGAGGTTTTGCTTATTAAAAGTTGTTGGAATATCGTGCATGTTTTAATGTTAGAAGAACACATATATGTTTATATACATATCATAGAAGTAACATACAAATGGTATATGTGTACATGTTCTAGAAAATGAGAAATGGCTTAAAATGATAGGGACATGTGTCATAAAATGAAAGGTGCACATGTCATGAGAATTAAGGGGGTAAAGACACATATACACATTAGGTGTTCATGTGTAGAATCCTCTTAAGACACATAAGAGGGAATTTGTCTACATCCTAAAGAATGCATGAATATGTATTGGACAAGTGTCCAAAGCTAAATTACCAAATTAGCCTTGAAAACTACTATATAAAGGGATGAAATATTCACTTCATTTCAAACATTCACAAGTGGAAAACAAATGCAAGAGAAGGAGTAGAAGTTTGGGAGAAGCTTAGAGGATAAATACAAGATGAAGATACAAGTATAAGGTGAGAAAAATTATTTAAGTTTATATATCCATTTCATGTTTTGAAGTAAAGTTGTGAAAGTTAAGAATGAATGATTACTCTCGACCTTTGAAAATGTTGTTCGTTATTTTGGGCATAACTTTTACAATTCTTGATGAAATTTCGACTTCTCTATCAATTTGGAAAGCTAATTAAAAACGCTACAACGTTCTCCTGTGCACTTTTTTTCTAGTTCGGTCGTTTGCATACCCAAAAACTGGATGCAAAGTAAGGTAAAAATCAGCCCGAATTAGACATGTTAAAAATGTCTTGAATTATTGAATTTTATTTATTGATTAAATAAATAATTTTAAGGGTCTCTTTTTATGATAATTAATTAGACTAAGAGAGCTTCTTACTATAGAAAATTTGGAGTCAAAAGCTATTTTTATTATGGAGAAACGAAGTCAAACTTTTTGCCCAAAAACAGGCTTAAAATAGAATTTCAGAGCTTTTTGTTGCGTTTTAAAATGCTATCTTTTCCCTGAATTAGTTATGAAGCATAATAGGCTATACAGAACTTTTCATAGCATCGCAGAAACGCTATACTAAGCTGTTTTTGTCTAAAATCATTATAAACAAACTAGAACTTGCCATAGCATTTCTGGAAACGTTGTCTTTCGCTGCGTTGATTGTGAAGTACTTTAAAATGAGCAGAACTTTTCATAGCGACATAAAAACGGTATAATATTTGTTTTGAGTTAAAAAAAACTATTCCAAACTACACAGAATTATACGTAGTGTAACCGAAACGCTGTAATAGATTTTTTTGAGTATAAAACCATGGTAAATTGCTCCAAATCCTTTCAAATTTGAATTTGACATTTAATGTGACACATAATAATAAATGATTGATGAGACCTTTGATGTGACCTTTGATGTGACCTTTGATGAGACCTTTGATGTGACATTTGATGTGACCTTTGATGTGACCTTGATGTGACATTTGATGTGATATTTGGCGTGACAATTGATGTGACATTTGGTGTGACATATAACATTAATAAATGAGTAACGCTTAAAGAACTTTTTAGAGAAATACAAAGGTGGGTTGAAACTTGTTTATAAAGGAGCTTTTGCAAAAAGAAGATGATTAGAATTTAAAATAAAAGATGTTTGTCTTTTGAAAGGAAGATCTATAGGAGATATATAGATGTTTTTCAAATAAAAGGCTAGAACGTTCTAGGGTGACAGAGAGGATAGTGTCTAGGCTTGGGTTTGGAAAATATAGCTTCCTGCTCTCCCTGGCTATCCCTAACTGATCCGACGAACGGGACGGTTAATTCAAAATTATTTGAAAAGTAATTTAAGATTACTTTTGAAAATCTCTACACGATACAAAGAGTATTTTGAAAGTAAACAACGATGATGATTTTAAATGTTTTGTGTAAAGAAGAACTACGTTGGCTTGATCCTATATCTAATGCCCAATTAGATAAAGGTACGTAAGCAGTCACAAGGGGTAGTGACGTAGCTGCTTTATTAATAAAAAATATATTTTTTGTTGATATTACAAAATAGAGCTATCATAAAATGGCAATACGCGTATTTGAGTTATAAACTTTAAACATTTATAACTTTTGGAATTTAAATTGGATTTTCACCAAACAAAGAACGTTTTATTTATATTGACAAAAGCTTTCAAATGAGTGAAAGCAGATTTTAATTTCGCGTATAATTTTCAAGTTATGTTTCAAACTGTTTCGAAAAAGAACGCTATAAGTGCAATTATCGACCATAACCATAAATAGTTATTTTTTATGTTTTAAAAATATGGAAAAATATTGTAAAATTATTATAAATTATGTAAGAGTGGATTGAATTGGATTGGTGCATTTTTCATGTTTACTATTTAAGTCATGCTAATGTGTTTCTCAAGTGTGCAGGAATGAATATCGATGTCCATCTTATTAGAGTTGCACAATGGTAGATTTACGGTAACTGTGTTTAATTTAAGCACAAACAGTTAATTAGATAAGTGGCATTTATTAAAAAAATTATGTAGAGCAATTATTGATATTGTATGCTTATGAAATAAATGGTAACTATCATTGTTTGTTGTTTTTGGACGCACGGCGTTTTCGGCAATTTGGACTAGTTGGAAATTCCGGGGTGTTATAGCAGTTCGCGTTTTGAAATTGTAATTTGAAATGATTATTACGGGAGATCTGACCGTCGGATTTTCCCAAAATCGAAACCTTTGGGTTCGCTTTGGAAAGATCTTCCCAACGATATAAAATTCGTTAAGATCCAATGGTTAGATTTTGTGAAATGTTAAATTCAAATTTGGACGAGTGCAGCGCCAGGGCCATCGAATGACCTAAAACGTCGTTCGATGGAAATGGGCTATTTTTAAATAAATAAAAATACCAAAAAATCATTATAAAATATTATAAATGATATGGGATGGAAATAAACCGATTTTACTTTGTTTATTAGATATTCTGGTGGTTAGATGTATTTGGCATGAAATTATTAATTTGAATTGGAACGTTAATGTCGAATAATTTGACCATGAAAAAGAATTGATTTGAATTCTATGTATAAGTGAATTATTTGAAAAGGTCGAGTTAATTCTCATTTCAAATAATTGATCGACGATTAAAAGTCGAAGATATGATGACGGTGCAAGACCGATGATCTTCACATCGTATGGATTACTACTGATGCCCTGCATCGGTTAGCACCTAGGAGGGGTCACAGTGGTGGTAGTCCGGATGCATATGTTGATCATTCAGATGTGCAAGGGCCTCTCTCCTGTATTGGACATATGGGATGAGGAATATAGTGCCTCCAGTTTTGTTCAGACCTAGAATGGACTTGTAAATGGATGTGTATCTGACGTTGTACATTGACAACGTGGCATGCAGAGATGTAGTGATCAAGGCTTTTGTTGAAAAGCAGTGTAACACCCCGTAATTCTGTAACACTAGGATTCACAAATCAGGGCAGAATTAAAAGTTAAAATCAAAATCAAGGGAAACGGGCAGCGCCATTGCGTTCGTCTCGGAATTCTGCATGAAAACGAGTCCGAGTTTGCGTAAATCGGAGTCCGTATGAGGAAGATATGGCCTCCGGAAGATTCAGCGAAGTTCAAATTTCAAAACAGGTCAGGTTCAAAATTCAAATCGGACCCAGAATGGGCTGGGCGGGAATTTTCCCGCCCAGGGCACCCAGGTCGACTGGGTAGTCAACCTGGGGGTCGATCCCCCTGCTTTTTCCAGCTTTCTACTCTGGTTCGTTCTGATGTATTTGGTCACGTTTTCTGACCAGGTTCGTCCGCCTAACACTATATAAACACCCCTGGTCTTCTTCTCTATTCACAATTCTTCTCTA
The DNA here is from genome assembly GCA_030737875.1 of Allium sativum. NCBI lineage: Eukaryota > Viridiplantae > Streptophyta > Magnoliopsida > Asparagales > Amaryllidaceae > Allium > Allium sativum. The sequence goes on from CM060910.1 coordinate 398,504,034, forward strand.
CCCTTATGCTGCAAAGATTCTTAGTGAACATGGCTTCCTCTCCTCCTTTTAATCAAATAATAAATAAAATAATATATTTAAAATAAATCAAGACGAGGAGGTGCTGCTCAAAGACTTTCAAAGAGGAGATTCAAGCTAGAATTCAAGTGAAGATTCGAACGACTGCAACGACTGTTTTTCTGAGAATCATAGCAACGCCATCTTTCTATTCTAATCTAATCTCTGTAAGTCGGTTACTTTTTAGATTTGAACGTTTCTCTCTGTTCGTGACATGAATTAAAGGAATAAAAGAATATGCCAAATCTTTCTATTCGAATCTGTGCCTACATCTTTGGACTTAATTAAGAACTGTTATGATTCGATGACTGATAAGACTGTGACTATGAAACTATGGACCTTAGAACCATATGCCTCTTTGACTATGAACATTTCCTATGACTATGAACATAGCCTATGACTATGAACATTGCCTATGACTATGAACATTGCCTATGACTATGGACATTGCCTATGACTGTGACTGTGACTATGAGAATTATTTCCATGACTATGAACACAAGCCTATACCTTTGATTAGGAAGCAAAACTATTGTCTATGACATAAATTGGACAACTGTGATTAAGCACCTATGGTTCATGACTAGGAAAGTGTTTAAGTTTTGTGACTGTGGAATTGGGTCTAAACCCGATTATCTATTCTGTCTGTTCTTCGTTTTCTTTGGTTTTATACCTTGGTAATTTACCTATTAAGTTAGGTCTACCCATGTTCTTGAACCTACGTCTCTATTCTGTCTATTCTTGGTTTTAGACCTTGGGAATTTACCTATTAAGTTAGGTCTACCCATATTCTTGAACCGACGTCGTTATTCAACCCTTTTTATGCCAGTTAGTATGTCTATCTTTGGTTCATTCCCTATTTTCTACGAACCTAGCTTTATTTATAATCTAGATTGAATCACGATTATACGAACGGTGGGAATGCGGTTTGGGCAAAATATGAAATTTACTAAAAACGTAGTTTAACTTGGAAATTGGCATAAATTGGGAACATGTATTATGGCATGTTCATAGAAATGCAAATTGGATAAATTTGACATGAATTATAAGATGTGTAATTTGAATCTAGTATTGACATGTAAATCTAGCATTTACATGAATAGTGAACTAGAGTAATAAGTCTAGTTTGACGCGAATTAGAATGTTGAATCGGAATTGGATTAGCTAATTTGGCACGGTAAGTATATTGACATAAATGTGAAATTGGCCATAATTGAGAATAACTGTCAGGTTTAGAAAAGTCATGGTTAGTGACACTTAATTTGGTATAGTTTACATACCAAAAAGCATAAAATATGATTTAGGAAGGGAAATGGGCCATAGAAATAAATGTAGACAATTTACATTAAAAGAGGAATAGGAAATAAGTAAATTAGGAATAATTTACCTATAGAATCTGGCCTAAATGAGGAAATGTGAATTTAGACAAATTAAAGGTTTATTAACGACATCTCTTTTAATAAAAGCCAGAAAGTTCTAGGGTGACAGAGAGGATAGTGTCTAGGCTTGGGTTTGGAAAATACAAGTTTCCTGCTCTCCCTGGCTATCCCTAACTGATCCGACGAACGGGATGGTTACTTTCAAAACTTGATTTGAAAATAAATAGAAACCCTTTGAACTTAGAAAACACGAATATGCCTAACCCGAGGTTAGACAGAGTTGCGATGTAAACCTGCCCGGAACCAACCGGCACATCCAGTATTCGCAACAATATCTGTCTAATGTGAGTGGTAACGGCTTTAATTTATTTAGTTAAAGCTAGAACAAGAATGGTAGGGTTAAGTAAACTAAGACACTTAACCAGTTCAACATGATAACTAGACTGATGGGTGGGGTTAGGTTCAGACTGACACTTAACACAGTTAAGCTAGAATGGGAGGGTTAAGTCCATAGGAACACTTAACCAACTTAACACAGTTAAGATAGAATGGGAGGACTAAGTCCATAGAGACACTTAACCAAACTCAAGGTAGCAAAACGAGACTCGTAGGGGTTAAGTAAAGTTAATACACTTAGCCAAATTAATATGTTAACTAGACTAGAGGTTGGGGTTAAGTAAAATCTAATACATTTAGCCAATTTTGATATGTTAGTTGGGCTAGACTGTAGGGTTAAGTAAACCTGAACACTTAACCATCAGGTTGTGATAAAGGAATGAGGTTAAGTCTAAAACATGAAGGGATAATACTTAACCATTAATAACACGTTAGTTAAGACAGACGGGCAAGGTTAAGTTAAAAAGGAACACTTAACCAATACAGGTTGAATGGGTAGGGTTAAGTAATAAGAAATACTTAACCCATATAACTTGGTTTTTGGTGGGGTTACGTCAACATGAATTACTGATAACACTTAACCAGTATAACAGGATGAATGAAGAGGGTTAAGTTGGCTTGAATTGACTAATGACACTTAACCAATCCAAATTGACGGGAAAGGGGACTAAGTAGTAAACCTTAGTTAAGAAAACAACGATTCTGGAAACTAAGTGGTAAATCTTAGTTAGTAAAACTAAGTAGTAATTCTTAGTATAACATGGGAAGGAGCGAATGTCCGTCTGAGTAGAAAGAAGGCTCCAACGAATTGGGTTACGAAGCCCGAGGCTTCGAGGGGACGTGAGGGTACTCTTGGTATCCCTCTGTGAGGCTACAGATGATCCGCCTGGGCCCACAGAGGTTAAGGTCTGCGTAGAAGAACCAGGGGTATGCCTTGGTTGCAATACATGGCAACCTAAAGACTAGGATGGACCGGCGTGATTCGACGAGCAAACGGTAGCCCTGTGATAGCGACTCGTCGTCTACCATCCATCTTCAGTCAATCGAGATACGCGAAGCGGAAAGGCGGAGAACTCCAAAAGACCATATACTTGCTATCTAGTTATGGGTGAGGATGGCCACAGGATAGTGGGGCACCGGGGGCCGGCGTATAGTTCTCATTTTTCAAGGTGTGCCTTTCATTAGTTGAGGGAGGGGTCAAGTGGGACCATAGCCACTGAAATAAAAACAGACCTTAGCATCTGCATCGGCAGATATCTGAAAGCTCCCGACCGAGTTCTGTATTTCTTGATTTGCCCTGACACAGGACTCGGGTCGCAAATTACAGGACATGTGCATCTAGACAAGCGATAGCGATTCACGATACATGCGTGGGGAAGTATAGGAACATATACCACTCTAGGTAGTGTGTCCTAGACTTGGGGGCATCGTTCAACAGGTAGCATAATTCCTAGTTGAACTAGGTGGCATAAATCCTGAATCCGAGAAGCGTTCGGCAGATAACGTAAACTCTAGTTAAATCTAGAAGGAACTTGGTAGAAAACCCTAGATTAAATCTAGGTAACAAATAAATAAATGGATGCCTGAAGGCGATGGAAAATACAGGGATTGGGATCACGTTAGCGTTACTAGTTAGGACATTAGTTAGGTGGTGCAGAGAAAATAGAAATCCGTATAACAAGGAAATGGTGAAGCGGCGAAAGTGTTAGAGAACATCCAGTTTATCTTATCTTAGCATATCTTGTGTTGACCTTGTCTAATCTTGCTGACCCTATCATCATGGTGTTATCTTGTATTCAGTTAATTCATGTCGTTTTGTTTTTCCATGTTCACATGCTAGAAGTTACTGAACTTACTCAGGCTTTATGTCTGACTCTGTTTTTCTTTCGTCTTCTTTTCTTCCGTTCCCCCCCCCCCTCCCAGGTAGTAAAGGAGGGAATAGTTTAGCTCAGGTTAAGTTGGACTGTCACTCTTTCCAGCTTGAAGAATTGTCGAAGTTTGCTTGGATTCTCTTTTCAGATGCTATGGCTGGCTCTTGCTAAATCGAGGAATATAAATGTTGTTTTTATGCTTCTTTATTTTGTAAGACAGATGATACTCTGATATTGTAAAGAAACCATTGTACAAACTATTTTATCAATAAAGCAAAGTTTTATTTTCCGATGTTTAATTTCTGTCTGTCTTGTAATTTATCTGCATCTTTTACCCTAAATGCTCCACAGAACTTAGTGCATTCCCTTTGTGAGTGACACTAACGGACGTGGGGTGTTACAAGCAGAGTCTTGTGGTTGATGATCAAAGCACTGCTTTAATATAGCTAGCTTAGTGAATGGTGTTAATTCGGTAGCCTCACACCCCGGGTAGGAACCAGAAACGGGAGAGGACTTCAGCGAGGACATGCGTTTCTTTCTAGCTAGTAGTGGTGCCAGGATTTTGCACGCCCTGACATTTTACTTATGTGGATGATGGAAAGCGAGGCGCCTCGGTTATGTCAGTCTCTGCGGAGCCAATGGATGGTTTGGTCGATATATGACCAATTTACTCCTCATAGGGCGGGGAAACGCATTGTTCAGGCATTTTAATCCACTTCGAGTGGAACGGCCCTGACGATCCAAGGGCCCATATGAGTCTAGGTCCTGAGGCTCAGGCTAGACAGTCTCAAAGTTGGTAAGGACGATCTCTTGCCTTGGTTCATGGTGGAAATCCAACTTCCAATACGATATGTGCGGTTTTAAGTGTAAACCTATATATGGCGACATGATATATAGTACCCATGTAGTCTATGATTGATATATTATGATTGAAACATTTATGCACTAGTAATAATATCAAATGATTTTGATTTATACGTATCAAGCATATTTTGGCCATTATAAGGTAAAACTCTATCCTCCGGCTTGTGTTGCATTGTGTGATGGGACCCGAGTCTTATAATGGCTTCAGTTTCTATAGAAAGCATTGTGATGTTTAAATGATTTATTTGTTGGCAATCCAATGGAGTAAACCTGTTCCGCGATAGTGGCGTGGTCCTGTGATTGGCCTTATTATAAAATAAGTTAAGTAGATTTCTCATAGCAGTCCCATGACTGACTTTGCAAACTCAGGTGTCCCTATTTCTACATGGGCAGCCTTGTGTTCAGGTTATAGCAGGCTCATTCTGGATAGCTATGGAGCTGAAGATGGATTCTGTTATTTCTTTTATGCTTTTCAGAATTTGTTATGTATATTATGTTTGATTCCTCTGTAGACATTTTATATAAAGATGAAACTATATTTTGTACTAAGTATGATCCTGTTATACTGTGTAACTCTGATGATTATATTTGTTCCGGTCTAATTTATTGTACATTATCTAGTGTAATGATATATTTTTGTTCTACTGTTATTGTTTATGTGTTATATTCCAAAGATTACCCTTGCTTCTGTTGCACGGGTGTTGAGGGATATCACACATATGACCCCGATGGAATGCGCCGTCAGACACCTTTTCCCAAGTGACCTCTTATAATCAGCTCAGTAAGCATGCCCCGACTCCGACCTAGTTCAGAGTACTCGTTTGATACTTATATGGGTTACTGACTGAAATAGATCCCACACACCAGATGATACAAGATTGCCCCTAGGCTTGCATCTCCACTACTAAGATTTCAACAGGTTATGCCTATTAGTTTAACAAGATTGCATAACCCCACGGGTTAAGTTTGGAGGGGAACGGAAGAGAAAGAAGAGGAAACAAAATGGGTCAGATATAAAGTCTGGCGAGTCCAGTTACTTCTAGCATATAAATAAGTAAAAGCATCATGACAGGAATATAAGCTGGGCAAGAGAGAAATAGTATATAAGGCAGGTATGACAAGGTAAACAGAATAAACAAGATAGAATAAATAGCGCTTCCCTAACACTTTTCTCTACACTAATACTAGTGTCATATGAACAAGATGATCCCCAACAAGTATAAAATGATAGACTTAGGCGTACTTCTAGTCAGAGGTTTAACCCCATACAATAACAGGTAGCTTAATTGAACATACCGGAATTACCCCTAAGGATAATAACGGGCTCCTAAACATACCAGGGTCCAGATGTACCCTAATCACTACCCCCAATCGATCGGCTCCCTACTCCATAAATACCCTGTGCTAGCCTTACAGTAGGACATATCACCTCCTAAAGTGGAAACCCTTCATTTCCAGGATGTGCACAACCAAATCTATTGATGCTACAACATCTTAATTCCCTTAGCAACGTGAACCCATGCATGCAGATGACTTCGTTGGTTTCCTAACTGAACAAGTGTAATCTAACCTCGTGTCTAAGCGTGATTACAGTTTCTAATTACTGTAAATCTAGGAATTTTCCATTATTATCCAATTATTCCTATTTCAATATAGGTTTTCATGCCCCTTTTCCAAGTCATATTTATCATGTACCGTATGCCCCAAATTTAAGATCTAAATCATAATTTGATTTATGCCCCAAATCCATATTCATGTTTTTAATTCAAGTTATGCCCAAATTTCCCAATACAAGTCATGCCCCAATTTTAACGTTTTCCCCTCATTCCCAATTTCACGCTTTCGCATATCTTAGCAGTATGCCTAGGTTCGAAGGTAGTCTGGCTATAAAATAAAAAGGTAAAAGAAGATGGGAAGAAAACATAAATAATCATAATAACAAGTTTGATATATGACGGAAAAAATAGGCATAGCAACTAATAAGCATACTGTGACAACATTGCGCATAGTGACAAGATAGGCATATAGGAACAAATTTGATGAACATGTGATAATAGAACTGATTATGCATACTGACATGGTCATAAACAGGCACGATGAGTTCTAATAAATGAATTAGAAATACAATTAATGACAGATCTGACATGATTCAATAGTCACAGGCTTAGATCTAATTCATAGTTATGTCAGAATAACTTATATACACAGGTTATGGCAGATCTGATATGATTCAATTAGTCATAGGCTTAGATCCAATTCATGGACATGTCAAAAATGACTTTTTAATATTCATATCTAAAAATAACGTAGACTCACTGTGATTGGATTTAAGGAACAAAAGATTTGATTGTAGTTATTGCAGAATAGATCTCTGAATTTGAATAACTTGATTGTGGAAGAAGAATAGGCTATTTTCAATCTAGGCAGAGGCAGCATCTAGTTCTCCATTGTTTTTGAATGAATAAAGCAATGGGTATAGGGTTCTTTTTATAGCATAGGATCAAAGAATATAGCCAAGAATTCATCCACATTCAGAACCAGGAATCTTTCCAGATCTGTATGCCGGTGACCCCCTCCCTTAGTGTGTCAACCCCGGGCTCGACCCATGGGTCGACCCCAAAGAGCCTGGGTCGACCTAACAGGGTCTCGGGTCGACCCCCTGAATCAGAAGGTTCCGCTTCTAGGGCTTTCGCTTCGCTGTTTTGATTTTTTTGATTTTTTTAATAATTGATTTCTTTGTATATGTATAATTCTCTTATGCGTATACAAACTTCTAGGCTTAATAACTTCTTGATACGACATCCGTTTATGCAAACCAGGTGTCTATTTTCATTAGAATTCCAAGACGAACGCAATGGTGCAATCCATTTCACTTAATTTTGAATATCTAATTAAGTTTTTTAGTTTATCATCTTTTGTGTTGTTAAAATTATGGGGTGTTACAAAACATGTCTAGAAGTGATATTTACAAAGTCGGGTTTCCTTCAAACATTGAAACTAGGTGCCATTTCCCTCCACTAACCTGAATCTTCCTTCCATAAATCAAATCGAGGCATGGATCAATCAAAAATCTGAACCCTAGCATATCTACCCAAAATGCCTCTAGCAATAAGCGACCGCGACCCCTCGTGACTACTTAGGATTGAAGACGAGATCCAAACAAGAATAAGTATATATGCTTCGAGATTGTTGGATAAATGTCCTATTTGATTTTTATTTTTGAATAAGGAGTAATATGATTGTTTTTTGTGTTCTTTTCTTTGCTCTCAGTTTTTGAAGCTAAATACACGACTATTACTAAGCATTTAACGTAAAAAAAAGAGCACGGGAAGAACAATCCTTTGAGACGAGTTATCTAATTTTTGGTGTAGTGGGAGTGGTGTGTTGTCCAATTTCCTATGGAAATTAAGTGCCCGTTTGGGAACTCAAAGCATAAGTGCTTATGCTTATATGATAAGTGTTTTTACTTCTAAAAAGTTAAAAAGTCAAAAAGCTCGTTTGGCATGTAAACGACTTATAAGTCAAAAAGATGAAAACTCGATATGGATAAAAACAAATTCTCACAATAGCTATTTGGCTATTGCGCTAGAATATTGAAATAAAATGTAAGATAATTTAGACTTTTAAAAGTATATGTTACAACTAGTTAACTAAAATTACAAAACAAATCATATTCTAAAATAAAATTCACAAAATATTGAATCGAAACACGACATAAATACCAGCATATAATTCGCACATAATCCAACCAACTAAATCCATTTTAACTTACAAAATCAAACAACAAACCACACAATAAATAAAGTAAATCTTTTACATAAATTTCAAGCATTACAACCGAAATAATAAAAACTTATAAAATAACATGGAATCAAAAATGGCGAATGATGAAACGTGGCCATGCTTTGTCGAATTTGTTCTCGAAATGCATCTTGAGTAATGTTTATTTCCAATATGGCTAACTATCAACTTAATAGCTTCTTGTTCGATATCACTTGACCCACTTGATTCGCTACTTGAACTCATATTTGTCAATATCCTATATGTTGAAGCAGATTTTATAAAGAACAATGCAATTACACTGAAAATTAAACTGCAATCATGGAGAAAATGATAGATATTGATACACAACAATGACAGATACAGAAACTTACAGAGAGGCTGATTCCTGCAATGGCTGTGCAAATTCAGTGTTAAAAGCAGCAGCTAATTCAGCTACAAAAATGAAACAAATGCTTTATAAAATGAATAAAATTGAATAGGTTGATTTTATAGATGACTGAACAAGATTAGAGTAAAAATGTCAGGATTCTTACTGGGTGAAAAAAAGATAACCCTGTGCAATACAACATTTAATTCCCAATCCTATCCAATACAACATTGTATTTTAAACTTTTTAATTATTACAAGGTTCATTTCAACTGCAAATTAAAATGTTACAATGTTGTGCTTTGATAAATAAGTTCAAAAAGTAATAGTTTTTTTTACATACTTTAAGTAGATCATAAAGATGATACATACGAATGATATAAGATAAAAAGGCAAGCGTCAATACATGAACACAAAATAACTTATGGTGTCTACACAGTGTAGATAAAATAAACATAGATTTTATCATGTGTAGATAATCTATAAATATAAAATGTAAAATTAAATGTATAAATAAACACATATGGATGTAATTATAAACATAAAATGTAACAACTTCAAATCCAACTCTAAATTTTCACAGTGTTTCTCAAATAAACAAGAGAAAAAATACTTTGTAATATACTTTTCCATAATAAACATCATCCATAACTTTGTAATATACATTTCCATAACAAAACCACGAACAAATAAAACATTCCCGTTCAAGGTTATTACTGTTAGTATTCCATTCCCGGATAAATAGAACAATCCCATTCAAGAACAAATAGAACAATCCCATTCAAATTTGTTATATGGGAAGTATTTGTAATATAATTTCTGTTCCAGCATATACTGAGAGCATTTACTTCATTTGAAAATCATAGAATTTTGTAAAAATTTATTTAAATATATGTAATAATCAATTTCTAGGAAAAAGGATAGCGTTTCCTGTATTATTTCTTCCTTAAGATAAAATAAAATGAACTATTCATTACTCTTCTTTTGAATGATAATTTATCTTCAGAAAGTTAGAAGGGGAAAAAAAGAAATGGTACCTGTAACAATTTTCCTACAATCTTACTGGCTGTACTATTTTGATCTCAATCTTAGAATAATTACATCGTTACTATTCTATATATCTTAGACGGCTATCAAACGTTTTATTCAAGACATGAGTGGTATATGTCTTCACCTAGCTGTAAAAAAGAAACTCTTGCACATTTCTTTGACTGATAATAGCTGTAACACTTTAAGGTAAAAAACCAAATACAGCGACAACAACATAGGTTCCATGATTAACACTAATAGCTGCGCACACACAGAACTTTAACGGAAAGGAAATGACCCGTCCAAAACTTCCCCTATCCCATTAGTCCGGCCAATCAAAATGAGATTTACAGAAAAGTACTTTCTCTTCTCTTTTATAGTGAAGATGTTTTTTTTGCAAAGCTTGGACATGTATGTTCTTGCGCACACACATGTATGTTTTTTTGCAAAGCTTTAACAAATCTCATTATTGCCATTTGTCCGACCAATCAAAAACAACTTACTAACAATACAAATTTTGCACCACTAGAACTAAATCAAAGTAAAGGCCATGTCCGGCCAGTCAAAAATAGCTTACTAACAATACAAGTTTTTATTCAGTTGGGACATTTCTTTTTCCGGATATTGTATACTGAAAGAAATAATGAGATTTAAAGTATAATGCCATTTGTTTAAAGGATGTTTACAATACAAATGAAAATAAAAATAATAACTATCAAATTGGTCTGGCCATGCTAAATAAAATGGGCGAGTACTTCAATTTTAGTTTTTCCTATATGTTTTTTTCCAATTACGTACCTTTTAAATTTGTTCCACAATTGAATTTAGCAGCCAACCATGGACAAGCCAAAAAAGGTTTTGTCATTTATGTTAAAAATGCTTGCAGCATGGAATTAACAGTTTTCCACCTAATTCGTTGCCTTAACGAAAAAATTCATAATAAAACTTGTTCTGATTCGTTGAATTTTTAAGAGTTTGTCTTCTGAAATCAGTAAATACATCAAGCCATGTGTACACACATTAAGCAATAAATTGGCCAGAAAGCACACACTAGAAGATATTACTTGTATGTTTTAATTTATATTTGAATCCTACGAGAAAAAATTGGATTAAAAAAAGAATGATCCATGATTAGAAACGATAACAACGAATTGAAGAAGAAAAAGCATACCTTTGTCATAGTATTGAGGAGAACCGAGCGTTTTGGATGAAAGAAGTAATCGACAAAAATTGCCTTCAGCCCTAATTTTGTTAAACACGGCCGGAAAGCTGAAATTATGATTTGGATTCTGAAAGCAAAAAGCAAAAAATAACTACAATCAAGATAAGGAGAAAAGTAACATTGATAAGCCCAAATTTTAGATGGATCCATCCGGGCTGGAAGGCTTTTGCTTTTTTAAATCAAAAAAGCAATTTATTTTTGGGCTGCCAAACGGGCCCTAAGAGTTTGTTTATAGTAAATTTATCAGTTCAATATTGCTCAGTTTTGTTTTTTAATACAAACTTCAAATGATAAAAACACAAATATCGTCACACTCAGAATAGCGATACGATCTCAAATAAATAAAATATACACTAGTTATGAGATTTTGAAAAATCACGAAAACACTGCTATTTACTTAATGGTCAATTTATAACTCTAAAATTTTCGATCGTTGAATGTTACATATTTGTATTGCACATGATCGCACAATAAATCCGATCGTTGTGAAACTTGACATCTTACAATAATTTATTATTTCAGATCTAATGAAACTGATTTCGTCTAAATCCGAAACAGTTTGTAGAAATGTTGAATTCACGTGTTATATAAACGACTTAATATTAAATATTTTTAAAATCTTTTAAAATCAATGATAATAATTTCTTATTATCATTCTAATCCACATCAAGTTTAATTCGGTATTTTAAAACCATCCAAGTTCAGACTAGATTCCAAATCCAATTTATTCACAAAAATTTCAAAACTGAAATTACTATTTCGCTGTCTAAATAGATTTAATAACTCATAACATTTGAAATCAAGTTATTTAATTTGCCAAATAAATATTTTAATATTTGAATAAATTAAATATTCACTTGCTAAAAAATCTGGGATGTTACACTCTAATACCACATGTTGCTCGCAATTCGTGGATCGAAGATGACCGATAGAGATAAATAATGTATGTATTTAACATATAATAGAGTAGATCACACTGTCAATTTTTACGGATTTAGAGCATTACTCATACATCCAGTACCTAGACACCTCTTAGAATAATGTATGTATTTAACAAATAATAGAGTAGACCACACGGTCAATTTTTACGGATTTAGAGCATTACTCATACATCCAGTACCTAGACACCTCTCAGAAATTTCACTAGAAATACCCTTAGTTTATCGGAATAAAAATATTTACGCACACTGCCTGGACAACTGAGCATTAATTTAACCATTCCAACTTCTTGAACTTAGATAAAAAATAAATTAAATTTGACTTGTGTCAATAACACACAAGTTAGTTTAGGTTGGTTAATGAGTACTTGAAAAATATGTAATTCATTTGTATCTATATCCGAAAGTTGGATAATTATCTAGTATTCCAAAAAGGGATGTAGATGCAGATATAAAGAATCCACATCCAAAGCCTTCTGTTTGGCTATTTTAAGATTACAGTTTAAACTATGCATGTTCAAGTACCAAAAAAAAACATTTTTTGTAATGTTTTTTCTTAAGTTGGAAGTTTGCATTATACGCATTACGTACGGACTAACTGCTTTAAATTGTTTATTATCATCATATTTTTTTACTTTTAACACTATAATAATGGTATTGGAAAAAGTTTTTGTTATAATAAATTTTTTAATTTATTGATTGTTAGTGCATCAAACAATTATTCGATATTCATCATTATCCATGAATGCAGATATCCAATATACGAAAATGACTTCGCATGGAAGTACAGACATGACACAATCCACATTTGAAAGAACATGTTGATAGTCCTGGACTAGTCACGCTTTTAGTACAAATCGCTTATAATGAATACAAATGATATGAAGTTGAATGGATAAGGTGTATAGGAATGATAGCCTTTATTGATAAAGTGGAGTGACAATGTGATGCCTACAATGTTCTGATTTGCTGATCTAAATGATTTATAACTTAATGCACAATAAACACAAATGGAAGTTTTTGATATAAGAACGTAAAAAGAAATTTTGATCAAGAGAAAGAGGTTTAAATGAATATTTTTAAGATGATGAGAGGCTTATATAAGAATGAAATGAAGTCATTCAATAGACGCAACTTTTAGAAATTTGTTTGGCGAAGAGAGGTAACCGAACAGACTCAAAATACCTTTTCATAAATACAGAGTAGGAGTTTCAAATGCAAGATGTTAAATAGAATTGTATGATTGGAGTTTGCTTCGAAAAACTCCTATAAAAACCTACCCAGAATGTTCCCATTTGGAACAATTGGTAGCATTTTCAGTCAAAATGATGCGCTTTTCTACGTCAAAAAAACATTGTATATTTTATCATTTTTTAATCATTTGTTTGTACCTGAGATCCAAAAAATACTAGAAAATCTTAGATTTATGTTTAGGATATATTAGAAGTTTAATATAAATTTGAAAAGGTTTAGGGTTTGTTTGCAGGGTACAACTAACAATTCTAAATTATAATGAATCGATATAGACTCAGCTTATGACATATAGTTTCACTACTAAAACTGCAGTGTATTCCAACGATTCACCCAAAAGCTTCCAACATCTCGTTGATTTTTGAACAAGCCATCTAAAATCGTTGGAATATGGACTGTTTGCGGACGTTGGAAATTTCCTGGATAATTTCCAGAACTCGCGACATGCTGCCTCATTCTTCCTCTTCCACCCAATAATGAAATTAACCCTTCATTTTTCCAACTTCCCCGATGCTGCCACCACTCCAATCACTATCCAAACAACCTCAGGAGCGACATACATTGTGCTACAGCCCCTCTCCATCATTAACACTTGCAAAATCAGGTTATTTCGCTACACCCTATTATTTAGGTTGTCTTTATTTAAGCTTAATTTGCATTATGATTGATTCCTAATTGCTAGTGTATGTTTATTACATCATATTACAAGCTAATTGCTATAATCATTATCTTAATGGTCAAATTACTACTAATTGCAACATTCTCTAATTCAGGCGTATATTGCGTATGTATGATAGGGTTTGCAAATAGTATAATTTGTGCAAACACGAAGTAAATACTATGTTAGGATTGATCATAGTTTTGGATAATTTATGCGAATATGATTTATGTTCTTACGCGAACATGCGGATTGATTTGATGTATAATAAGTTTTGGATGACTTCAAAATATTTTGATAGGAATCATCGTAGTTAGAACTCATTAAATAGTATAATTTAGGTATATAAACAAAATATATATGTAATTTAGTATATAAAAATGAGTTATTTATTATGCGGAATATAAAAAATATATAATTTAGTACATATGAACAAAACGGTAAAATATAAACGAATTATATATTTAAATTTAATATAAAAAATATTTAAACCCTCAGATGTTGTTACTACCAAATTCAACGCTGGAGTTGGATACCAGCGAAAGGGTATCGGATAGGGCTATCAATGGGCCGTGTCGTGTCGGGTTCGGGTTCGAGTCTGGTCAAATCGAGTTCGGGTTGATTTATAAATGGGTCAGTTAACTCGTTTATTAAACGGGTTATTTTTGCCTAACCCAAACCCGACCCGTTTATGAATGGGTTGACCTGACCTAACCTGTGTAACCCGTTTAACTAAGAAGGTCGTGTCGGGTCATGTTGGGTTTACCCATTTGACACATTAACAAATATTGTCCATTACTATAAACAACAACAAAATCAAATCATTAACATGCAGCACTATTATATAATCACCAAAAGGCATCAAGTTACAAAATCACCAATAAGTAGCAAATTACAAAATCACCAATAGGCATCACATACATAAAGCATGAAATCACCATATCCAAAAACCATTCTCCATATATAAGAATACATGAGCATACTGCATACATAAAAGACTAACAGTATGGAAGACAACAGTTGTTATAGGTAAAATATAACTTACAACATACAATAATAAATTAGAAAAATATAACAAGTTACACAAGAATATATGAGCATACCGACTATAATCGGGTTCAGCGTGTCAAAATCGGGTTAGAGGGTCAACCCTAAACTCACCTGTTTATAGACGGGTCAAATTCGGGTTGACCCGAAAATGACTTGCTAAGTAAACAGGTCGGGTTAACCTGCTAATTTCTGTGCAGGCTTCGAGTCGTATAGGAAATTGACAGCCCTAGTATCGGAGCACCGCTGGCACCAAGCGTGTATTTCGGAAGCAGACAACCGACACCGGATCACTAAAGCAACTGATATCGAAAGCAGTGAGTGAAAGATTTAGTCAATATTCTATTAGTACCAACACAGGAGGCAAAGGCTTGGTACCGATACAAAAGGAGATATTAGCAAGGCAATGCCGACACCAAAAGCAACAAACATAAGTACAGCTATGGAAGCCTACACTTAAAACTGGAAACAGATAAAAAGGGGTTGACCAAAAGCATATGATCCAAAACCCAGAACCACGAAGTAGGGCATAAAGTCAAACTAAGAGGAAGCAAAGGGCTATCGGTATTTGATACCGATACTGACACCAAGAAGTAACTTCAAAACCATCGGAAGGCATGTCGAAAGCATGCTATCGCAAAGCCTGAACTAAACCTAAGAATTCACTGAAATAATATGAAGTCATAAAAAGAGGGGATATCCACACTAATTTACTTAGTTCGATACCGAAATAAATGAAGATGACAAAAGGTATGGAAGCATCGAGGTAGTATTCTAAAGACTTACTATCGAGACCGAAGCTTATCGCCAAAACCGAAAGCAACTCTCGAAGTTATCTGTAGCAATGGACTTCGTATCGATACATTGTGAAAAAGCAGCATCAAAGGTAAGCTCCTAGAGCCCGAAACCCACACGCCGAAAGAAGGATAGACCCGATAACCCATTTTACCAAAAGGCATAAAAGTGGTCGAAACCCTGTTGTCGCATCTGAAAGTGACTTTTGTTAAGTTGATGTCAAATGGGGGTCAAATATGCCTATAAATAAGACCCCAGGGGTCTCATTTGGGGGACTTTTCTCATTCCCCATTCTTGTAAATTTTTCTTATAGAGTAAACCATAATTTCCAAATCGATTTGGGGATTTTACTTAGACATATCTATGTATTCGAAAAGGTAACCAATAAAGTGTGAATCAATACTTGAGATCAATATCATGAGTTTCTTCATCAATTGTGTTGCTAGTTTCTTCGATGTTTCTTCACGACAAGATTCCATGCATAAGTCAAATTATCCAAAATACCCTTCTACAAGCTGTTTAGCTTTCTAACTTGCATTGTGCTTAGGGAGCCCTTATCCCAAGGTAATTGTTGGTCCTTGAGTCTCATAAGTGTGATACTCACCTCTTTGAAGGAAGGGTAACTAATCTTCGGGCTTGCGAGATTGATATTTAGGAAACGGTGAACTAATTCAAGCTTGTAGGAACTAAATAATCCCTTTAATTCCCCTAGGTCTACATCCTTAGACCCACTTCCAGTGTTGACGAAAAATAGCTTTAACATTTTAGCGCTAAAAGGAGGACCTGAACCTCCGTCTTTTTTAACAACCTTACCACGTTTCTAACTGAGTTGCTCCGTCTAGGATTGGAGTAAGCTTTGAAGAAACAAAAGCATGGGCAAAGGGTCCCAACAAGGATCTTTCGAATCTCAAATGGCTATGTCAGATATTACTGACCCAAGAGTGATGGAAGAACAAAGATTAAGAGTGGAAGCCTTGCGAATCGTCAAATGGAAAAAGGAATTAGAGCGATACGATCTTAATTGTTGGAGCAACAACCCTTTCCACATAGGACAAATCCCATCCTTGGCTTTAAATGGTTCTACATCAATGGAGCATGACTTATCCCCTCACATAAGAAAAACCATCTATGAACAAACCAAGGGAACAGTTTTCGAACTAGGGATAATGAGAGACTTCAACCATTTTACTTCCAAATGGACTAAAAGAATAGCACTTCAGTCTCAAGATAGGTCGAAAAGGAGATTTAAAGACACAAATGAAGCAACAAGATAAGTAACAAAAGGGCTAAGTTCCAATGACAAAGAGAAAATTTTGTGTCAAAGCTACCAAAAGAGTACCACCTTACCATTTCAATAGAAAATATATACTTCCTAAATAAAAATGATATTAATTTTTGGCCATATCCAAAGAAGAAACCCAAATACGAAAGGAAATTAGGAGAGCCTTACTGCCAGTATCATATAATGAAGGGACATGAAACCAACTGTTGTAGAGTTCTTGAAAGAATGATTATCAAGTATTTTAATCAAGGCGAGCAAGACTTTGTAAAAGAATCAAACTAAGTCCAGAAAAAGTTTCTTTGAAGAAGGATTGTCTACATAACTAAGGGTATGGAAACCCTCTCAAAATTTGGAACAACCCAAAATGGATCAAACAAATTACAATGGTTGAAACCCTTGTCACCGCCAAGATGGACAGGGAAAGGAACCTCTCGGAGGAGGTGGTGTGTAAGCCTTTCTCTACACCCAAATCAAAGAGAGCCAGGTTAAAGCATCAAAAGCGCAAGCCTCCGATCCATGCTAGAAATGGTCGGGACTGAGCATCTGAATTAGCACG
Source organism: Allium sativum (assembly GCA_030737875.1). Classification (NCBI taxonomy): domain Eukaryota; kingdom Viridiplantae; phylum Streptophyta; class Magnoliopsida; order Asparagales; family Amaryllidaceae; genus Allium; species Allium sativum. The sequence continues at coordinate 398,521,528 of CM060910.1, forward strand.
CCCTACCTCTTCTCGTAGAAGAGTACACCGTACCTTTACTATGAACTAAACACGTCCTACCTCTGCTCGCATAAGAGCACGTTCTAGCTCTGCTTATGTTCCTCGTAACCCGTAAAAGGGAACGAAAACCATTATCACCGCCTATAATGGCTAGGGTAAGGCACCCCTTCGAGGGGGTGGAGTGTAAGCCTCTATCACCGCCTATGATGGACATGGTATAGCATCAAAAGAGTAAGCCTTTAAGTTGTGCCTACGATGTCTTGGATAAAGCATCTAAGCCCTTATCACCTCTTCTGATGGACATGGTAAGGAACCACTTGGAGGGAGGTCGGGTAAGTCCTTGGGCCCTGCTTAATAATAAGCTAGCCAAGCGCACCAAACGCACAAGCCCAGAGAGTGGCTAACAAAGCACTTACATCCTTTGCTTTGACAATCAAAAACTCAAAGAGTGGCTAACAAAGCATGTACATCCTTTGCTTTGCAAATCGAACCTGAAGGGGGTAACCAAGATATAAATTGCCAGAAGTGGATTTCTGGTATACTATTGAAATACCCGAATCTGGGTTGGTTCAAAACTTCTATTATTACCAGATAAGGATTTATGGTCTTCTCTTAAATACCCGAACCTGGTTTATGGTTTGACCTTCTAACTAATTGCCAAAAGTGAGTTTCTGGTCTACCACTAAATACCTGAATTTGGGTTATGGTGCAGGACTTTTAATCATAGCCAGAAGTGGAATTATGGTCTTCTCTCATTAATGTCCAAATCTAGGTTTCGAAGCTTCCAACTGCTATCACTAAATACTGATTTCTAGTCTACGCTCATGGAATTCCCGAATACGGGTTTCAACGATCCGATCTATGTTTCCATAAAAAAAAGTTATGGGCTTCCCACTTAATGCCATAATCGGGGTCAAGAGGATGTGATTCTTATCCCTGGGAAAGGGGTCTGCTATAAATACTCGGGATTGTGACCCGAGCCTACTACCCTAAAGCTCTCCAACAAATACCATGATCTTCCATCTTTCTTAGGAAGATTTTCTTAATTCATGGACACAAATCATTAATCCTTATTCTTCCTTGGATCCATTCCCAAATCGAGTGTATTTCAAGCACCTAAAGATAGGTGAATATTTCTAACCCTTGTTTCAAGGGAGCAAGGATATTCAAACTCCAGTTACTATACCCAAATAGGGGGCTCCAATTTATCATCTTGTTTTCGAAAGGAGAATTTTCCTAACAAATGCTCAAGTAGGTACCTTGAGCCTTTCGAATGGGACCTTATGACAAAGGTTATGTTTTCCTTAACACCTCGCATAAAGAGGTTCTTTGAGAATACCTATTTAATAAAATGGCTATTCCCAAAACATGAAATATGAATAAACATCTCATCCTATCGGGCATTCATTTATTGTTTGGTTGCAATCCAAATACTGTCTCACAAAGAATAAACAGGGTATCTGATATATCCTACAAGATTAACACCAAACAATGTGTATTAATTTTGCGCAGGATGAAGCAATAAGATTCCTGAAAATGAGTATTCTCAATAAAAGCACAAGAACAGTTGTCAGGTGATATCCACACGAACTTATTTACAAAATCATTCCACAAGTTTCCACATACAAAATATCATCACATCAAGTTTCTTACATTTATATCATTCTTGTACCATGCCATAGTTATCAAATAGAAAAGTTTTGTAATAACTAGACCCTTTAATCTAAGTCAGGATGCTCTAAAGCATAGTCTAAAGATTTTTAATTTACTTTAGCATCATCCAAATCGACCTCTAATTCATTGATTCGTAGAAGAAATCTACTTATCTCTTCGTTCGAATTGGTATAAGAATTGGCCCTTAGTTGTCTTTGCAACTCAAGAATATTTTTATCCTTCTCTACAAGTTAACCTTCTAAAATGGATACTTGTTCGTTCAAATTCCTATGGCTAACTTTTGAAGATAGTATGCCTTTTCTCTCCTCAAAGTAGGAGCCTCTTTATAAAATATCCTTCTGGTCTACAATTACGAATGATTTTTCCCTAGATTGAGGAGATGGAATCTTGAGTTGATCTCGATATTGATAAAACGAGATGCAATTATGCATAAAACATAGCTTTCAAGAGAATAACATTGAGACACCATATTTTTCAGGGAGGATTCGTTACACAAACATTACTTAAGAATAACATTGAGACATCATATTTATGCCACACATGTCTAATATCACAAATTTTGATCTTGCTTATTGATACACCTATCGCTGATATTACAATCAATTCAGCATATTTAACCCTAAGTCTTTTCAAAATTACTTCTCAGTCGTCACCCAAAAAGTCGAAAGGAAGCTAATGGTATTTCAAGTAAGTACGCCTCAATTCTCCTAAGAAATGATCCCTCCTAAGTTTATACGATGATTTCCTTTAAAATTTCCTTTTTTATCTTGACAATGAATGACAAGCATCTTTCGGAATTATATCTTTACGAAAAACAAAGTTCTGTCATAATGTGAAAGGAAATCAGTAATTACAAAAAGAGAGGTTGTCACCAAAAGTACACATCCATGGTACTAAGTTTTACAAGTGTTCCTCAATATTGACCTTTTAAACAACTCAGTGCCAATCCTATTTTTGTTGTATCTAAGCCTCTCTAGTGGTAAGTCCTTGGGGATGGTAAAAATCCGTGGTAGGTTCCAGCATTCCCTAGGATAAAGGTCAGTCCCTAACTCGTCTATGCAACATCTATGAAGACGTCGAAGTAATCCACCATTGTGCTCTCCTAAGAAGGAAAAGTCTATTGTCAGAAATCAACTATAAACCTTATACATAAATTTTATCAAAATGTCTCTGTCCTCGATCAACATCCAAAATAAAGTCATCAACTCCTTGTTTTCTTCAAGAATCGCTTCCCTTCGAACTCGAGCTTTTCTCGGTCTTGGTGCAACTTCATATTCTTTATAAAATATAAGTTTAGAGGCACTTTGTCGAGATCATGATATCTTTCTGATAAGGCATTATAATCTTCCAATAATTTTTATGCTCTAAGTGGGACAAAGTAATTTCCCTCTGTTTCTTATCTAATTCTTCTTTATATTGTGAAGCAAGACGTTCCTTTGTCTATATAACATAATATAAGACAAATTACCATAAAATCAAGAAGAAAGGAAATAGGTCAAAAGAGAAAGCTATACCAGTGAAGCTGGAATGTCAGACTGAACAGATCATTCTTTTCCCTTCGGCGTAGAAGAGCTCCCTCTTCGGTGAAAACTTCCTTCGGGATGGGATCGGTAAAAGCACCAGAAGGTTCAAGGTTTGTTCCTTAGAAGGCATGAGAGACAGCAACAGCAGAACGGTGATCGCCACCATCTTTATCGGCATCATCACGATGACTTCCGTCACCGAGATCAGTGTTGTCATCATCATTATCGTTGTCTGCATCATCACCTCAACTAACTGCATCTTCCTCTTCCCTATCGGAGGCATCAGGCAAGTCTTCTATAAACAGGTAATCCTCGAGCTTGGTCTTCTCCTTTTTTAGGACCTCAACTCTCTGTCTGGCTAGTTGAATCCTTTTCATAACGTTACTCCGGATAGAGAGGGCAACAGAAGGAACCTCCATCCCAGGACATTTTTGGAAATTGTCAGAAAATACAAGGAAAAGAGCATCTTCATAGTATTTCGAAGCAACTTTTGGAAAATGAGTTTTCAAATAATCAAAAATCCTATTCTTGGCTTCATAAATTATTCACCTCGCGTGTGAAACCTTATCATCTCTCTTCCCCAACCCAGGCGTAATCAGCCGCCATCTCCGCCTGCTTATTCTTGAGAGATGAAACTGTATCAGATAAAAGATTTTTAGCTTGTCTCTCCTTCTCAAGGCCCGGCTCAGCCCTCTCAAGGGAAGCCTTTAGTCTCTCGCACTCGTTGTCATTTTTCTCCTTTATTGTGATCAAAGAGTTAACTTTAGCCTCTAGAATAGCTTTCTCCTCTTGAATCTTAATGGCCTCGGAGAAAGTCGGGAAAGTTGTTCCTTGCAGCGAGAACCAGCCTTTGGTTACCTAGAAGAAGAAAAACCAAATCAGCGTTTGTGTAAGATCAAAAATGAAAGGAAAGCTAAGAAGGATAAGACTATATTGAAAGTTGTTGTTTAATAAGATGTTGGTAAAAATTCTCTAGGTCCAAAAGTGAGGAAGGCAGTGAAGCATTGGAAACTTCGAAGGAAGAGAGGGAAAATTTTACAAGTTCATCAAAATCCAAGGTCAGCAAGGGCGGCCTTGGGGGATTAACACGTTGTGAAGAAGAAGGCGGGATCAGATCATGTTCTCTCGTACCTAAAGCAGTCAGAATATTTGATGTCAAAAGATTACCTATAGACTTGCTCCCGGGTGTCGCCTCAGAGGAAGAACTGATATATCAAGAGTAGCTTAAGTAGCAGAAACCACGAGGCCCTGAGTTTTCCGCTCAGCAGTTATAACAACATCATCACCAGGAGGGGGAATGGTGATGTCACCCTTCTGTCTTTTGGATGGCGGTTCAGGAATGGTTCCAACAAGTCGTTTTATAGCAACAAAGTCAGACTGAGCTAAGGCTTCCAAAGGATATATGTCTTCGGAAGTTTGGGTATCCGATTAGAAACGATTACATCAGAAAAACAAAAATAAGAAAAAACTAAAATGAGAGAAGTTGGAATCTCTCTAGAGAAGTTAAACAATCCTACTCGAAGTGCTCGGGAACAGCGAAGTCGATGTGTTAAACGAATCAACCCCGGAGATAAGTAATTAGCACTAGAAAAGTGAATGGGTGGTTGCTCCAGAATCCTTTGGCCAGAAGGAAGCAGGTCATATTTGCAAAGCTTGTTCAGGTTCAACAAAGATGATCGATGTCCCAATTGCTCAGACTTTTTGAAAATAATTTCAGCAACTCAAGCGTCTACATCATTCAAGTTAATTTTCTTAGTGGCAGGATCTGATAAGAAACAAAGTTAAACAAAGTATAGAAATACCATAAGATATTCTACAAAAGTAGGAAGCTCACCAAGATCAGCAAAATTGCAAAAAATGCCGGGGGGCACCTGATATAAAAGAATTGGTTTTTCAAGGACTTGGACTTATTAATACTATCACTAATCAACTTCTTTATCGGTTTTGCATGTAGGATAGGCTAATACGGTCCTTTGGAGAAACGTAACAAATGACGAATAAGGTTGAGGCTGAGAGAAGCTTGGCCTGATTCAAGCGCTAAAACTTCAAGGCACAAGAGGAGAGTATATGTATTTGGTGTAAGTTGGATAGGAGTAATATCTAGATCATGCAAGAGCTTGGAAAGAAAAGAGGGGAAGGGGAAGAAACCCCCATGCCATATGTGGATGGCTGTATATGCAAAGTACCCCTCCGGTGGCTTTTGGATGGTACCTTGGCCAGTAGCAGGAATGGCATCTATCCCAGACATGCCAAAGCTTCCAAGAATGGCGTTCACTTCATCTTGGGTAGTGAGAAGAGATGGTTGTGGAACGAATACCCTCTTCGCCCGAGGGGTAACAAGGCCACCAGTCTTGTATTTCCCAGTATCCATCTTATCAAACATAACGCTACCAGGTGATATTGTTCCATAACACATATCAGTATCATATTTATAAAAGCTAGCATGAGTCATTCATAAGTTCGCAATTACCATACGAAATCATTAATATTTGAAAAAATGTGGAAAGATCTGCAGATATTGAAGTATAACCTGAATAACTAGTATTGAGACATTGGCAAAATTCATACATTATAGTTCACATTGCATATGCCTGAAAATAGTTAAGTATTTGGCATCTATCCTGCTGACAACCCCATCAACGAAACAAAAAAAACGAAAGGGTTCGATGTTGGAGGGTCAAATTAAGATGAATAATATCTTTGGTATCGGTCTAGCCGAAACCAAATGTTTGGGTATCGATATTCAAGGATTAACTGCCCAGCACCGATGAAGTTAAAATCAAAATATTACAGTGTCGCAATCTCAAAGTTTTACTGATAACGAAACAAACAGAAGGCATGTCTTTCGGTAACGCTTTTATATTATCTCGATACCAATTGAATTGAAAGTAAAGTGAGATATAGATGTCGGTGTTGGTAAAACCGAAACTCAGTAGAACCGACAACGGATTGATATTGAATTCACTGGTACCAAAAATATAACATCATCTCTATAGTAACGATTTATCTTACATATGTCAATATTGCATTTTTAACCCCTAATGGTGTGATAAAAGGAATAATTAACCTAAATAATCCACCAATACTAATAGCTTAAACGTTTCTCATCATTTGAATTCATACCAAAAAGTAGAGCCGTCAATTTCCAATACGACTCGAAACACAACTCATAACCCACACGGAAAAATCCGGACCCGACCCGACCCATTTATAAATGGGTCAATTTTGGGTCAACCCTCTTTGACCCGTTTAATAAACGGGTGGGTTTCGGGTTGACCTGTGAACCCGTTTTTGACCCGCCATGACCCTTTTAATATAAAATATATTTTTATTTATCATATGGAATATGCAATTATGCACACATAGACCGGGTTGAGCCTGTTAGACTTAGTATTGTTACTTTTATTTACTGTCTTTGTGAATTCTACGTACAAATAATATTATGGATTACCCTAGTTTACACTTTACACCAATACACCACTACCTTAAATGAGTTTATGTGTTCTTGCGTCAACCTGTTTAACCCGACCCGAACCGTTTAAAATAAATGGGTTACACGGGTTGGGTCGGGTCGGGTCAAACCGTTTATAAACGGGTTGGGTTTGGGTTGAGAAAATATGACCCGTTTAGTAAACGGGTTGACCCGACCTGTTTAAGAATTGACCTAAACCTGAGTTAACCCGACTCGAACCCAACCCGGCACGACCCAATGACAGCCCTAACTAAAAGTGTAGGAGACATGATCGATTTCATAATCAAGACAAGAGAATAATATCCTTTTTTACTTTAATCTCGAGGAAATAAAGTACTTACAGTGAAAATTAGGGTTTGAAATTCTGGAAAACTTGCTGAAATCTCGATGAATAGTAATCTCGTTTGAGTATTGTAACTTGTAGATAAAGAGGTGAAGAGAAAGAAGAAAGAACTTTTATACTGAAGTGCTTCTTAAATCTTGGTCGCTTAAACAATACCAAATCAATGAACCAGATCAGGGGATACCAAAAGGCGGGAGATCAAAATATAACATAAAGGTCAAAGTTTGACTTGAAAAATCGAAAATTCCCCTACATAAGGGGGCAAATGTTACTACCAAATTAAACACCGGAGCTGGATACCGGCGAAGAGGTATCGGAACACCACTGGCACCAAGAGTGTATTTCGAAAGCGGACAACTGATACTGGATCACTAAAGCAACGGATACCGAAAGCAGAGTGAAAGATTTGGTCAATATGTTATCGGTACCAACACAGGAGGCAAAGGCTAGGTCCCGATACAAAAGGAGATATCAGCAAGGCAATGCCGACACCGAAAGCAACAAGCATAAGTACAACTCCAGAAGCCTACCACTTAAAACTGGAAACAGATAAAAAGAAGTTGACTGAAAGCATATCATTTGAATCCCAGAACCAAGAAAGAAAGGATAAAGTCAAGCTAAGAGGAAGCAAAGGGCTATCGGTATCTGATACTGACACCGACACCAAGAAGTAACTTCAAAACTATCAGAAGGCAAACCGAAAGCATGTTATCGAAAAGCCTGAACTAAACCCAAAAATTCATTGAAATAATCCGAAGCCATAATAAGAGGGAGTATCCACACCAATTTAATTAGTGTTGATACCGAAATAGATGAAGATGACAAAAGGAACAGAAGCATCACGGTAGTATTCTAAAGACTTACTATTGAGATTGAAGCTTATTGCCAAAACTGAAAGCAACTCTCGAAACTATCTATACCAATGGACGTGGTATTGATAGATTATGAAAAAGCAGCATCAAAGTTAAGCTCCTAGAGACCGAAACCGACACTCCAAAAGCAGGATTGACCCAATAACAATGCTCAGTAGAGAGAAAGGCAGTCGAAACCATGTTGTCGGAACCGAAAGGCATAAAAGCGGTTGAAACCTTGTTGTCGCATCCGAAAGTGACTTCCGTTGAGTTGATGTCAAAAGGGGGGTCTAATATGCCTATAGATAAGACCCTAGGGGTCTCATTTTGGGGGACTTTTCTCATTCCCTATTCTTGTAAACTTTTCTTATAGAGTAAACCCTAATTTCCAAATCAATTTGGGAATTTTACTTAGACATTTCTAAGTACTCGACAAAGTAATCAAAAAAAAGTGAATGAATACTTGAGATCAATATCATGAATTTCTTCAACATTTATGTTGCTAGTTTCTTCAACGTTTCTTCACGACAAGGTTCCATGCATAAGTCAAATTACCTAAAATACCCTTCTACAAGCCGTTTATCTTTCTAACTTGCATTGTGCTTAGGGAACCCTTAAACCAAGGTAACTATTGGTCTTTGAGTCTCGTAAGCGTGGTACTCACCTTTTTGAAGGAAGAGTAACTAATCTTCGGTCTTAAGACCTTGATACCTAGGAAATGGTGAACTAACTCAAGCTTCAGGGAACTACATAATCCCTTTAATTTCCCTAGGTCCACATCCTTAGACCCACTTCCGGTGTTAACGAAAAATCTCGTTAAAGATATTATTTTGCCTTATCTGACAAGTGTTGTATATGATCATTATATGGATATTGGTTTTTTCTACAAAACGGACATCTTTATTCATCTGGTAGAACATTTGTCAGATTTGTCCCTGTATTGGACATGTTACAAACACTATAAAGTAATTAAGTTTCATAAATTATATCGCTTTAAACGGTTCACAAAATTTCGATGGCATTTCCTTTTCGTTTCCTTTTCGTTCCTTGTGTACACGCATTTGCGTTCGATAGAAGGAACATGGGGGAAATGCTGCCGACATTTTGGGAAATCATTTAAAATTATTTGATTTACGGAATGTAATTACTATTGTGTTTGTAATGGGAAATAAGATGATCGACCATCAGAGAAGACACATAAGTGTCAATGAACCAATAATTGTTTATTTAAAATAAAGTTCGTAAAAAATATATAATTTAGTATATGTTTACTAAAGCTCTAATTAAAGTATAAACAAAATATAAAATAAAAGATTAATAATTTTTTTACTTTTCATCATAGGTTTTAAAGTATGAAAAATGGTCAATTATTTTATTGATCAGAGTTGGATGTAACAAAGAAGGGAAACTATAAGTGAACATTTTCTAAATGGGGTAAATGTGTTCATCAAATTTGTTGTTAGTAATATTGGAAATGATGAAGAAATTCGTTGTCCATGTAGTAGGTGCAAATAGTTGAAGTATTTAATACTGAATATGGTTAAAGTTAATTTGCGCCAATACAGTTTCGTACCCAATTATTTTTTGTGGGGTCGTCATAGAGAAATTGTAGCCCATAATAATCAAGAACAGTCAGTGGAAGTCATTGGTGATGAAGTTAATACGACGAATCTCATAGAACATATGGTCGAAGATGCAACACGATCAATGTTCCCTACTGTTGTAATTGATAACGACGATGTTAATATCGAAGAGGAACTAAATGTCGAAGCTAAAAAATATGTGATTTATTGGATCATGCTAAAAAAACCTTTTGGAATGGATGTACAAGCGACACTCAATTATCGGTAACTACATAATACATTGCATTGAAATCGGGATACAACCTTATGGAAGCTGGATTTACGGCTATTATTCAAGATGCTAAACGCCATATTCCATCCAATAATTTTTTTTGTCATAGAAGGCTAGTTTTTAAAGTGACTGCAAACACTTTTATTATAACCGATAATAAATATAAGTATAACAAGAGGTCAGTGGTTGCCAACCTACTACAATTCGGTTTTTAAGGTGGACCATCCACCGTCATCCTAACTAGGTTACAGTACAAGAGCTAAACATTCTCTAGACTACTATGATCGGTTTTTAAGGTGGACCTCCCACTGTTGCTCCACATAGGGAGTCACATGTGCTGAAGCAGTACATTCTACAAAAGTAGAGATTACATTTAATTACACATTAACATATAATTACCAAGTACTAAGACTAAGTACACGGGGTACACAACATAGGACCAAGAAGCATGAATAATGTAGCAGTAATATCATGAAGTAGGCTACATCAAGCTGCACCTAGTAACTTTGATCTGACATGACATGAGGCAGGACAACTGAAGAGATAGCTACAGAGTAGCAACACATGAATACAACTGCTTGCGATTCCTTGAGCTTTTGGCCAGAAGAAGGGAGATCCATGAGAGCGGGAGGAAGTGAAGTACACCGAAAGGATGACAGCAACATTGAGAGCAATACGCTACTCCTATGTTGCATTCGTTTTCGATGAACATAGTTATACTAGCGTGCCTAAAAACTTATGAAAGAACCCAACTAAAGCCAAAAATTACATAGCGAGCATAACATGAAGAATATTACCATGTGCAAGAGACAGGCTCCAAAAACTAGTAAAGAACAACCACAACGAAATCATCATCAACCCAACTCACATACAAACTATGAAGAACTACCAACAAGACGTTAACTCAGTAAACATTGAAAACTCTACATCCCAAAATGGAACCATCACAGACCATACGTCAAGAAGCAAATCAATTTAGGTAGCAGAGAATTACTGCTCACCAAGGACTCACGTTAGTGACCTCACAAGACGTTGCAAGCCGAAACCGCTAGTTGAATATCAAGCAGACCAAAGATCTGCAAAAAGTTGCCTAAAGCAACTGCCGCGCACTGAAAGGTGAGAAATTTGAAGCGATTTGAGGGAGCATGACACTTGGAAGTGGATTCAACGAAGGGTTTTTGGAGCAGAGCAAGATCTAGGTCAGAAAGTTATTTTAGTCAGTGAGCTTCCACGTGTAGCGAAAGCAAGGCCAAGAGAAAAGGGAGGTATTGAGGAGATGGAAGTTTTAGATGTGGAGTAGAAGAATGGAGAGAGAATTGATTGGCCTTGATGCCATTTACGGTCGCCAACTGAGAGAGAAGCTCTATTCAGGTCCAAGAAACCTATTAGATTCATATGCCATCCAATAATTTAATGTCCAAAAAATTATTATGAAGTGAAAAAATTTATGTCAACTTTCAGTTTGCCATATCAAAAAATAGATACATGTTTAAATGGATGCATGTTATATTGAAAAGAAGACATCAATCTTAGAAATTGTAAAATATGTAATCTAGAAAATACAAACCAAGGAAAAAGAAGGGAAACAAGTTCCGTACAAGCGTATGCATTATTTACCCATCACTCCTAGACTTCAAAGGTTATATGCATCATCTGTAACAATGCATCATATGAGATGGCACAGTGTGAGAACACTCAAGAAGGTACGTTGACACACCCATCCGATGGAGAAGCATGGAAATATTTTGATAAGAAATAACCCGATTTCACAGCAGAGATCCGCAATGTTAGACTAGGTTTACGTATAGATGGTTTTTCACCGTTTTCTCAGTTTGGTTCTAAATATCCATCTTGGCCTATAATAATCACACATTACAATCTACCTCCATGGATGTGTATGAAAACTCCATATATATTTCTCACAATTGTCATCCCTGGCCTTGAAGATCCGACATAGGGCATTGATGTTTACTTACAACCGTTAATCGAAGAGTTGAAAAAAATTATGGTATGAGGGAGTTGAAACACACGACATATCAAAAAAGAAAAAAATTCGGATGTTTGCTTCTTTGTGTTTGACTATTAGCGATTTTCCAGCATATGCAATGCTTTTGGATTGGAGTACGACCGATCATTTTGCTTGTCCTTATTGCATGGAAGAAACACGAGCATTTCTCTTACCTCATAGAAAGAAATTTTCATGGTTTGATTGTCATCGATGTTTTCTTCATATTATTTATCCTTTTAGAGGAGGAAAAAAACTTCATGGCTAATAGACAAGAGACTCTATGACCACCAACAGTTTGGTTAAGTGAGAATATATATGAACTTGTAAAAGATTATCCAAAGATACACGAAACAGGACAACAAACTAAAATTAAGGTCAATCGACGATTCATAATAGGTGCAAATAGAGTGTATTTTGGGAATTGCCTTATTGGAAAAATCTCTTAATTCGTCATAATATTGACGTGATGCATAACGAGAAAAATGTATTTGATAATGTGTCTAATATAGTTTTAAATGTTAAGGGCAAGGTTAAAGACTATCTGAAATCTAGACGTGATATAGATGAAATATGCGATCGTCCTGAGCTTTATAGGGAGACCAACGATAGTAAAAATCCCAAAGTATGCTATGAACTAGACAACAATCAAGTTAAAGTACTGTTAAAATAGGTGGAAGAATTATGACTTCCCGATGGAATTTCTTCTAGTCTTCGTAGACGTATCGACTATAAAAACGGAAGACTGAGTGGAATGATTGTCATGCAATGATGAAAAATTTATTACTCATCGCTTTCAAAGAACTGTTACCTATAAAAATTTAGAAGGTAATAACATAACTTAGTTTATTTTACAAGGAGCTTTGTTCAACTGCGTTAAAAATTGACCATCTACTTCAACTTGAAGAAGAAATCCATTTGTAACTGGAAGACTAGTGGAAGACTAATGAATTCAAGGTAAATCTACGATGAATTTCATTAATTTTTTTGGCGATTATTAAATAATTATTTAATGTAAATTTGCAGGCGTAGTCAGCAAAGAAATCGACAAAAAGGAACATGAATCCAGTAACTCATCATGGAGGATTCAAGTCTTTCCAACATCAACGCAAGGACTTGGTAAATTTATCCGTTATTACATTTGTATATTGATCAGTTCGGTAATTAGCTATGTGGAATTGAATTATCTAAATTATCAATTGTATGAACGAGCTCGTGGAAATCTTATGTCCTACACGGACATATTTTCTCATACCCACGCATCAAGGCAAGTAGACGAGGCTGACAACATCACATATCAGTAGGGTGACCAGGATAGGGCATATGCACATTTTAAATTACATTACGCACATCGATAAGTTTATTAACTACTAGCTATGTAAAATAAAAATAACATTCTACTCTTTTTCAACTATGATTGGTTTATGCATTATAGACGAGGTTTCGGGAGGCACGACTCATACGCTTGAGGACTCTAATCGCGATGAGTTGACACCAGAGGAGGTAAATATGATATTTGACGCTGTTATGGATCCGAAGCAGCGGTGTAGACGTTATAACTTCGGGAATCTAACGGTAATTAACCCTTTTTCATATATATATATATATATATATATATATATATATATAGAGAGAGAGAGAGAGAGACACACACACACATACATACAACAAATTAGCTTGTAGATATATAGTGTTATAATATTTTATATGCTGACATAACCCTTTTGCCATTTATGATTGGGTCAATATGATAAGATCTTTTGTTATTCATTCTATTTGCTGGCTCGAGCAGCTCAAAAAGCCCAAGAAAAAGCTGAAATAAAAGAGTTTAGAATAATGATTGAATCACTGCAGGAGTAGAATCATCTTCATGCTATACAGAAAGAGCAGCTGAATCAAAAGCTTGCGGAGTATTGTAGAATCATGGTTCTTTTCCTTCGTCGTCCGTTGCTTTCGGAAACGACGAAGATGCTTGCGGTATGTATTTTTTGTGTTTGTGGTTGCACGATGTATATATTGACTTAGAGATGGTGAAGATTGTGTTTTGATGTTGTATATGTTGGTACGAAGTGGGTGAGGATGATAATTTGGATATATTTTGATGGAATGTACTTGGTTTGTTGACATGTGACGTTGGTTTTGATGTTTGGATGATTTATTTTGTTTATATTGGTGTTTATTTGATTTATGTTGGTTGTTTATATTTTTGCATATATATATATATATATAATATGTGTGGAATGGATTGAAATATGCTTGCGGTTATAGAAAAAAATGCTCATATTTCCAACGGCTTGAAATGATTTTCACCGACTTATTCGTCATGTATTTCAAACGATTTCCAACGGCAGGCAACCATTGGAAATGCTCCGTTGGATCCATTAGAAAGCGTTTAAATTCGTTGATTATATTCCAATGGCCGCCTACCAAATGTGGCGACCTGAACTTCCCTGTGAAGGAAAGAACGAATTGCTTTGAGGACAAGACGAGTCAGAACGCAAACAGAAGAACATTTCATTGTTTATTACAACAATTCCACCAGAATAAAAGAATATACAGAGTATGAATAAATATTACACATTTGACAAATATCAGAGATTTAAATTACATTTAAATACATAGCAGCGGAAAATTAATACAAAACATAACTGAAAGAAATATGCGGATACAGAGCTTTCCGAATATCACTTTAGCTATAAACCAGGATCCTGTGAATATAAATCTGAAAAACCCAACTACTAGCTGCCCGTGTGGAAAATAAGGGCACCCAGAGTATAGGTTAAAACAATAAACTCCAGGTCAGTCATGTGATTGGTGTGAGAACTAAAACAGTTATTAATATTTATTTTTAAAGTTAGGTAAATCAAGGGACCACGCCGTATAACACGGAACGGGTTTCCTCCCAAGAATACCAGTGCATAAAACAAACAACACAATGCTAAATAAAGAAAAATGAAGCTATTATAAGACCCAGGTCCCATCACACAATGCAACGCACGCCGGAGGATAGGGTTTTTACCTTATAATAGCCAAAGAATGCTTAATACGCTAAATTTCATCTTTTATTATTACTATAAGTGAAGAGAACAACTTCAATCATAAGTATCAATCATAGACGGCATAAGTGCCCCATACCACTATGTCGCCATACTTGGCTCTACAAATAAAACCGAAATATCTCATATTGGAAATTGGATTTCCGTTATGAGTCGAGGCAAGGAGAAAGCTCCTCTCCGTTCGAGACACTCTAGCAAATGTCTCAGGACCACACACAGCGATCCTTGGAATCGGTTGGGCCGGTCCTCTCTTACTTTTGAGGATTGGCAATTCCTGAACACACGTTTCCCGGTCCTAACAGACCTATATCCGAGGCGCCTCGCATTCCAACAACCACACAGGTAAAAAATATATAAATGTCAGGGCTGGTAGGTCACTGACATCACCCATAGCTGGAAAGAAACGTCGTGTTCTCCCAACGGTCCTTATCCCGTTTTTGACTCATACCGAGGTGTGAAGCTCGCGAATTTACGCTATACACAAAGCTGTGCCACATAGGCCGTGCTTTGATCATCAACCACAAGACTTTGCTTTTCAACAGAAGCCCTGATCATTTGCCATTTAGGCATGCCACACAGGCGATTCATGCCATGCGATTGATATCCATCAATATATAACCTTTGAGCTCGTATGTCTCAGAGAAGGGCGTTAAGAAAGAGAATAAATTCTCCGCTGCCAAACAGATATATATTTAATAGAAATCAAACACACAGAATAAAATCCAATGTCAAACACACAGTCCATTTACAAGTTCGTTCTGGGTCTGAACGAAACCGGAGGCACTTTCCTCGCATATCAGTCGATCTCCAAGTACGCCTGGACGATCTCCAACTTATTCCCTCATCTTGGGTGTACAGCCCAATCAAGATTGTCTGGAATCAACCAAACGAAGTGAAGACCCCCAGTCTTCAACCACCGTCTTCACCTTTGACATATCGTCGAATCAGTTATTCAGAATGGTTATAAACTCGGCCTTTCTGAATAACCCGCGTATAAAATAAACAAGTGTTACACAAACACAACATATGCCTCAATCCAATTCAGAATATTCTTTTATTCAGATTTTCACATTCTTAGGGAAAGGTTCCTATTAGTTTCTTTTAAATTTATTCTTTAATCTTTCTTTTGATATCGAATCAACCCATATTAAGGTTTTCCAAACTGGTCGGGATTAGCGAACCACACCGAAGTAATCATTTATTTTATTTTACAATCCCAACCTATTAATCCCATGGAGCAAAACTGGTAATACTCCATATCTAACACCACGGTGTTATCGGTAAATATTAATTACCATTTCACGCTTAAATCTAATTAAAGATTTAACTATCGTTTGGAGCAAAACTGGTGATACTCCATTCTCGATCAGTTTAATCTAATTAAAGATTCATTAAAACTCCACTTAGTTTTAATCTTCCCAAAAATCAATATCCTGTCTTTAACTGGGTTAAAGAACCAATGTCATCTAAAACACGGTTCACGATAAACCCAAAATCAAATTCCACTGTTAATCGGGTTAAAGAACAGGTGTTATTCAAAACACCGCTCACGATAAACCCCAAAAACCAATTTAAATTCAATTCCAATTAAATACTAATTAACTGGACAATTTCACTAAATCTTAATTAAAAGATTTATTCTTTTCAAAACTGGGTTCAAGAACAGTGTTATTTAAGACACCATTCACGACGAACCCAAAATCCCATTTGATATTAAATACAAGGCTCTGAATAGAAAATATATCGACTTATATTCAATATCAAATTCTGAAACCAACAAATATCGTATTGGAAATAACGATATAAATATACCTTTCAAATTTCCATAACCATATCTGTATAATCACGAAATTCAACATTGAAATATTCCGAAGATAATTTCGATTCAAATCCATTCCAATTCGTATATTTGAAATTCTGATTATTTTTAAAACCACTTCAAATCCAATTTATTTATTCAAAAATATTGGATTATTATTCTAGTTCATAACTAGTTCATTTCGATAAAAATATATTTTTATCCTTTTTAAATATGGGATTTTTCACCCCAATTTTTTCTAAATCATTTATTATGATGTTACACAAATTATTGATATTTTTAATAATTTTATCAAGGCTCGTACAGTCGATTTCCAATAACGGTCGTCGAACTGCACTTACAGCGACCTTATCCAAATTTGATTTGGACATAATTCCAAATCCAACCATTAGATTTCAAATTTCTAATATTCATTGGAAAGCACTTTTCGATACGAACCTAACGGTTCTGGTTTCAGGAGGATTCAACGGTCGGATCTCCCGTAACGTCAATTTGAAGTCAATGGTCGAAATTCGCGAACTACTGTGGCGCGGCGCGTTCTATTCAAGTCTTTTAATATATATAATATTATATATATATATTATATCTCATCGATTTCAATTCTAAACTTATTTTATAAATCGTTTTAAATTCGTTTTCAAAACAATTTCAACTTCATATTCAATTTTAAATCAAAATTGAATATTCCCTATCATTAATATATAAATGATAATATTTTCAAAACATTATATTTTGAAATCAATTCCTTTTCTATATTCATTATAAAAACGAATATAATCGATATAAATATCGTTCGCGTCGAAATGGCGCATATCTAGTCAACACGGCTTTATATATTTCAATAACTTCGTTATTCTATTCAACAAATGAATATTTTCTTCAACACATGAATATATATTTTATTCAACACATGAATATTTATTCATTCTTACTTACAATAAAAATGTGAATTTCATTGTATAAATATTTTATTCAACACATGAATAGTTTCGATACATGAATATTCTCAACACATGAGTGTCGTCAACGCATGACTATTTTTGTTATTTAATATATTTTATAAAATTATGATTTCTATCGTTTAATTCTTAATCATACTCCAACCGTAAATTAGTAAGAGAACGATTCCCTAAGTATTAACCCCGAAGGCCGAAACCAACATCAGATCAATACCCAGGAAACCACTCATCTTAACTAGTTTCCCTTTAGTTTCTAATTTTATATATGATAAAGATGTGAATTTTATTGTTAAAATATTTCGTTCAACACATGATAAGTTTCAACACATGAATATTCTCAACACATGAGTTCGTCAACACATGACTATTTATTCTATTCAACACATGAATCTATATTTTATAATATTCTTTATTTTCCAAATTGGAATGAGGCCCAATCAATTAGCATATATTATTAATTATATGGATTCCATACAACACATGTATATAATAGCAATGATAAATAATCAACCATCATCCAAAGTGCACTACACAACTGTCTATCAACCTATCGATTGACATACAACTAGACAATCGGGATTAGTGTACGTCAAATATCATCCCAACACCCATGTGGGGTTTCAGTCAACAAACACAGATTTTTATTTGTGCAGTTGGGCGATGTGTAAAATTTATCGTCCCAATCAATATCCTTCAAATGGGTGTACATAAACAAATCGTTCGATTTGTAAATGAATATTTATTTATTCACATTCACGTTAAAAATTATATTTTTAACAATAAATAATTTATTTCAACACATGAATATATTTTTCATTCAACACATCACAATCAATTCTCACCACACAACAAAATCAAACAAGTCGTCCATGGTCTGTGGACAACAGGTGGCGGGTGCTGCTAAGCACCATCTGCATCCTAGTATATATTTTTAACTAGAAAACAAGAATTAAAGTGAGAAGTTCTCACCGATTAGCTAAACCAACCACCGCGACTCTTCATATGTAGGAAATCTTCGCCGTTCTCCCCTTTTGTCACTTTCGTTGCCCGTATTCACTATATATATAAAAATCACATTTTTTTACTTCGCTTTCAAGATGATAAAAATAGCATCTTTAACACGATGTTTTCATTATAAAGATTATATTTTTCTATTTCTCTTTTCATAATAAAAATCATATTTTTATTATGCTATGGTATAAATAAAAATCATACCTTCATGATTATAAAAATCACATCTTTACTTGTATAAAAAATCATTTCTTTATATGATAAAAATCTCTACTTTTCTATGATAAAAATCTAATCTTTTAACATAGAAAAATCTAATCTTTTAACATAGAAAAATCTAATCTTTTAACATAAAGAAATCTAATCTTTTAACGTACTATTCATAAAAAAACTGATTTCTAAAATTAATGTTTTTTTCTTATATAACTCAGATTTTAATCTAGGAAAAAACTGAAAAAGGAAATTCAATAAAATAAAATAAAAAGCTTACTGATTTCCTGAGGAGGGAGGGGGATTGGCTTCGCCGCCTTTGCGAGGAGGAAGAAGGGGGGTGGAAATCCGCGTCCAGCGCAAGGAGGAAGGGGAAGAGGGAATCGCGCAGGAGGCGAGAGGGGGAGCGTTTGAGGAGAGGCGGCGTGACAAGAGGGGGGGCGCCCTCTGACGCCGACGGCGGCGCGCGAGGGGAGGGGGCGGCTCCCTCCAATCGCGTTTAGTTTTTTTTTTCTATTTGAAAACTGTCGTGGAAAGCAACGAGAAGGGGGGTACGGTTTTGACTGAGTGAGGGTGGAAAGGGGAAAAGGTTTTATAATATATTTAATTTAATTTTCCATAAAAAGTTGACTTTTTATTCGAACTCAAAATCGAACCCACCAACTGTCGTCCCCAGCTAATTACCCCCATTCCAAACACAAAGGGATATGTATCGTGAGCCAGTTTAGTTGTTATGATCAGTTTCCGTCAAAATCAAAATATAAATCTATATATTGATTTTGAACGCACATTTCAATTTACTGGGGTCACATACGGACTCTAAAAATTTCAGAAAAAATATTTCTAGCTTCATATTGATAATACGGTCCTAACAAAACTAATTTCGTCAAATTCTGAGACCGTTTGAAAAATGGCCATTTTCTGGTCGATCAAAATTGACTAAAACTGTCAAAACACGTTAAACTTCGCCACGCTCACATATTGCTTCAAAAAATTATGAATTTTGGAATCTAGCAATAACTAGACATCCCAGATCCAACAAAAGTGGTTTCGTCAAAAACCGAGGTCGTTTGCAAAATTTCCATTTTTAAGGGCCAGAATTCCATAGCGACTATACTGAATTTTCAACTGGACATAACTTTTTATTCCCGCTATGAAATTTCAATTTTTCAGATTCATTGGAAAGATATTTTCAAATAGATTCTAATATTTTTGGTTTCGCTAAAATCCGGTTTATTTTGAATCATGTGCATTCATTTGAAATTCGAAATCGAATTTTCAAACTACCGTGCCATTTTCAATTCCTTTTATTATTAAAAATAAATATTTATATTCTAACGTCGATTCAGATAAATATATACGTTCTAATTCTATTCAAAATAAATTTCTCGTTGTTATTATTTAAAATAATTAATTTTAAATATTCAAAATTCTTTAAAATCGCCAAAATAAAAAATTTAAATTGGCTCAGAATTTCCGGGTTGTTACAATCTCCCCCACTTAAAATCATTTCGTCCTCGAAAAGGAACGGAGATGAAAGTTGTTCAATCAACAACTCAACTTTTATTATTTTCTTTACGGCTTAAGTTCTTCAACTTTTCAGTTTCTAAGAACCTTTCAAATTTTTCAAAAATTTGTCTAACACCCTAAATTTTCGAAAAATTTCGCCATAATCTCCCCTGCACCGGGAGCTTCGGGATATTTCAAATAACCCCCCATGGCCCTCACCAATCCAAAAGAACAAGAAAAAGCCAAGCGGCTCATAAAATCATCTAAACCCAATAAATTTGTAAACATTTACCTATTTGTCGGGCAAACAATTTTATTCTTCTGCTCTAGCCTCCTTGCTATGACATGTTCACACACACACACACACAATCACACACACACACACACACACACACACACATATATATATATATATATATACATGCATGCATTTTCAAACAATTTTCAATACAGTTCAATATTCGGTTCAATTTGGCCTAAATGGTTAAAAATATCAAACCAATAATCAAACAACACAATCATCAATCAATTAGTTGACTAGCTTTTCAAATTCAAAACTTTCATACATATACAGAAAATCATGTTTTTGATGCCAAATCACAACAATAAGCCCTATCTGGTTTTGGTTCTCACACCAGTCTAATGGAAATATATACAAATCCCACTTTCGAAACTCGAACATAAATACTGATGATGT
Source organism: Allium sativum (assembly GCA_030737875.1). Classification (NCBI taxonomy): domain Eukaryota; kingdom Viridiplantae; phylum Streptophyta; class Magnoliopsida; order Asparagales; family Amaryllidaceae; genus Allium; species Allium sativum. Next base: position 398,542,511 of record CM060910.1, read on the forward strand.
GGCCACATCATCAGAATCATCCCCGGGTGTCTAGAATGTGATTTTATATCTATCCAGTATATTAAAACTTCAAATATACGTTCATGACGCGTATATGCAAAATCTTTATATACTTGATTGTCTAAATTCAATACAAATAAAATATTCAAATACGTATAATTGAATTTAATTTTCAAAACAAAATTCGTCTTCATTTTTATTTGAAAAATATACTCTTCACACTCATTCTAGGATACTACTAATCCCATCACTAACGAGCCATTCTTATTGGATATTTCTAATCCAATCTCTGATGAATTCTTTCGTTTGGTTCTAATGTGTCTTGTTCTCGAGCTCTGTAAACCAAAGCTCTGATACCAAATGTGGCGACCCGAACTTCCCTGTAAAGGAAAGAACGAATTGCTTTGAGGACAAGACGAGTTAGAATGCAAACAGAAGAACATTTCATTGTTTATTACAACAATTCCACCAGAATACAAGAATATACAGAGTATGAATAAATATTACACATTTGACAAATATCAGAGATTTAAATTACATTTAAATACATAGCAGCGGAAAAATAATACGAAACATAACTGAAAGAAATACGCGGATACAGAGCTTTTTGAATATCACTTCAGCTGTAAACCAAGATCCTGTGAATATAAATCTGCAAAACCCAACTACTAGTTGCTTGTGTGGAAAATAAGGGCGCCCAGAGTTTAGGTTAAAACAATAAACTCCAGATCAGTCATGTGACTGGTGTGAGAACTAAAACAGTTATTAATCTTTATTTTTAAAGTTAGGTAAATCAAGGGACCACGCCGTATAACATGGAACGGGTTTCCTCCCAAGAATACCAGTGCATAAAACAAATAGCATAATGCTAAATACAGAAAAATGAAGCTATTATAAGACCCAGGTCCCATCACACAATGCAACGCAAGCCGGAGGATAGGGTTTTTACCTTATAATAGCCAAAGAATGCTTGATACGCTAAATTTCATCTTTTATTATTACTATAAGTGAAGAAAACAACTTCAATCATAAGTATCAATCATAGACGACATTAGTGCCCCATACCATTGTCGCCATACTAGGCTCTACAAATAAAACCGAAATATCTCGTATTGGAAATTGGATTTCTGTCATGAGTCGAAGCAAGGGGCAAGCTCCTCTCCGTTCGAGAAACTCTAGCAAATGTCTCAGGACCACACACAGCGATCCTTGGAATCGGTTGAGCCAGTCCTCTCTCACTTTTGAGGATTGGCAATTCCTGAACACACGTTTCCCAGTCCTATCAGACCTATATCCGAGACGCTTCGCATTCCAACAACCACACAGGTAAAAAGTATATAAATTTCAGGGCTGGTAGGTCACTAACATCACCCATAGCTAGAAAGAAATGTCGTGTTCTCCCAACAGTCCTTATCCCGTTTTTGACTCATACCGAGGTGTGAGGCTCGCGAATTAACGCTATACACAAAGCTGTGTCACATAGGTCGTGCTTTGATCATCAACCACAAGACTTCGCTTTTCAACAGAAGCCTTGATCATTTTCCACTTAGGCATGCCACATAGGCAATTCATGCCATGCGATTGATATCCATCAATATATAACCTCTGAGCTCGTACGTCTCAGAGAAGGGTGTTAAGCAAGAGAATAAATTCTCCGTCGCCAAACAGATATATATTTAATAGAAATCAATCACATAGAATAAAATCAAATGTCAGACACACAGTCCATTTACAAGTTCGTTCTGGGTCTGAACGAAACCGGAGGCACTTTCCTTGCATATCCATCGATCTCCAAGTACGCCTGGACGATCTCCAACTTATTCCCTCATCTTGGGTGTACAGCCTAATCAAGATTGTCAGGAATCAACCAAACGAAGTGAAGACCCCCGGTCTTCAACCACCATCTTCACCTTCAACGTATCGTCGAATCGGTTATTCAGAATGGGTATAAACCCTGCCTTTCTGAATAACCCGCGTATAAAATAAACAAGTGTTACACAAACACAACATACGCCTCATTCAAATTCAGAATATTCTTTTATTCAAATTTTCACATTCTTAGGGAAAGGTTCCCATTAATTTTATCAAAGATAAATTCTTTTAAATTTATTCTTTAATCTTCCTTTTGATATCGAATCAACCCATGTTAGGGTTTTCCAAACTAGTCGGGATTAGCGAACCACACCGAAGTAATCATTTATTTTATTTTCCTATCCCAACCTATTCATCCCATGGAGCAAAACTGGTAATACTCCATATCTAACACCACGGTGTTATCGGTAAATATTAATTACCATTTCACGTTTAAATCTAATTAAAGATTTAACTATCGTTTGGAGCAAAACTGGTGATACTCCATTCTCGATCACTTTAATCTAATTAAAGATTCATTAAAACTCCACTTAGTTTTGATCTTACCAAAAATCAATATCCTGTCTTTAACTGGGTTAAAGAACCAATGTCATCTAAAACACGGTTCACGATAAACCCAAAATCACATTCCATTGTTAATCAGGTTAAAGAACATGTGTTATTCAAAAACACCACTCACGATAAACCCCAAAAACCAATTTAAATTCAATTCCAATTAAATATTAATTAACTGGACAATTTCACTAAATCTTAATTAAAAGATTTATTCTTTTCTAAACTGGGTTCAAAAACAGTGTTATTTAAGACACCATTCACGACGAACCCAAAATCCCATTTGATATTAAATACAAGGCTCTGAATAGAAAATATATCGGCTTATATTCAATATCAAATTCTGAAACCAACAAATGTCGTATTGGAAATAACAATATAAATATAGCTTTCAAATTTTCCCAACCATATCTGTATAATCATGAAATCCAACATCGAAATATTCCGAAGATAATTTCGATTCAAATCCATTCCAATTCGTATATTGGAAATTCTGATTATTTTTAAAAGCACTTCAAATCCAATTTATTTATTCAAAAATATTGGATTATAATTCTAGTTCATAACTATTTCATTTCGATAAAAATATATTTTTATCCTTTTTAAATATAGGATTTTTCACCCTAATTCTTTCTAAATCATTTATTATGATTTTACACAAGTTATTGATATTTTTAATAATTTTATCAAGGCTCGTACAGTCGATTTCCAATAACGGTCGTCGAACTACACTTACAACGACCTTTTCCAAATTTGATTTGGACATAATTCCAAATCCAACCGTTAGATTTCAAATTTCTAATATTCATTGGAAAGCTCTTTTCGATACAAACCTAACGGTTCTGGTTTCAAGAGGATCCGACGGTCGGATCTCCCGTAACGTCAATTCGAAGTCAATGGTCGAAATTCGCGAACTACTGCTGCGCGGCGCGTTCTATTCAGGCCATTTAATATATATAATATATATATTATATATATTTCGTCGATTTCAATTCTAAACTTATTTTATAAATCATTTTAAATTCGTTTTCAAAACAATTTCAACTCCATATTCAATTTTAAATCAAAATTGAATATTCCCTGTCATTAATATATCAATGATAATATTTTCAAAACATTATATTTTGAAATCAATTCCTTTTCTATATCCGTTATAAAAACGAACATAATCGATATAAATATCGTTCGCGTCGAAATGGCGCATATCTAATCATCACGGCTTTATATATTTCAATAACTTCGTTATTCTGTTCAACAAATGAATATTTTCATCGACACATGAATATATATTTTATTCAACACATGAATATTTAGTCATTCTTACTTACAACAAAAATGTGAATTTTATTGTATAGATATTTTATTCAACACATGAATAGTTTCAACACATGAATATTCTCAACACATGAGTGTCGTCAACACATGAGTGTCGTCAACACATGACTATTTTTGTTATTTAATATATTTTATAAAATTATGATTTCTATCGTTTAATTCCTAATCAGACTCCAACCATAAATTAGTAAGAGAACGATTCCCTAAGTATTAACCACGAAGGCCGAAACCAACATCAGATCAATACCCAGGAAACCATTCATCTTAACTAGTTTCCAGTTAGTTTCTAATTTTATATATGATAAAGATGTGAATTTTATTGTTAAAATATTTCGTTCAACACATGATAAGTTTCAACACATGAATATTCTCAACACATGAGTATCGTCAACACATGACTATTTATTCTATTCAACACATGAATCTTTATTTTATAATATTCTTTATTTTCCAAATTGGAATGAGGCCCAATCAATTACCATATAATGTTAATTATATGGATTCCATACAACACATGTATATAATAGCAATGATAAATAATCAATTATCATCCAAAGTGCACTACACAACTGTCTGTCGACCTATCGATTGACATACAACTAGACAATCGGGACTAGTGTACGTCAAATATCATCCCAACAACCTTGTGGGGTTTCAGTCAACAAACACAGATTTTTATTTGTGCAGTTGGGCGATGTGTAAAATTTATCGTCCCAATCAATATCCTTCAAATGGGTGTACATAAACAAATTGTTCGATTTGTAAATGAATATTTATTTATTCACATTCACGTTAAAAATTATATTTTTAACAATAAATAATTTATTTCAACACATGAATATATTTTTCATTCAACACATCACAATCAATTCTCACCACACAACAAAATCAAACAAGTCGTCCATGGTCTGTGGACAATGGGTGTCGGGTGCTGCTAAGCACCGTCTACATCCTAGTATATATTTTTAACCAGAAAACAAGAATTAAAGTGAGAAGTTCTCACCGATTAGCTAAACCAAACACCGCGACTCTTCATATGTAAGAAATCTTCGCCGTTCTGGCCTTTTGTCACTTTCGTTGCCCGTATTCACTATATATATATATATATATATATATATCACATATTTTTACTTCGCTTTCAAGATGATAAAAATAGCATCTTTAACACGATGTTTTCATTATAAAGATTATATTTTTCTATTTCTCTTATAATAAAAATCATATTTTTATTATGCTATGGTATAAATAAAAATCATACCTTCATGATTATAAAAATCACATCTTTACTTGTATAAAAAATCATTTCTTTGTACGATAAAAATCTCTACTTTTCTATGATAAAAATCTAATCTTTTAACATAGAAAAATCTAATCTTTTAACATAAAAAAATCTAATCTTTTAACATACTATTCATATAAAAACTGATTTCTAAAATTAATGTTTTTTTTTCTTATATAACTCAGATTTTAATCTAGGGAAAAACTGAAAAAGGAAATTCAATAAAATAAAATAAAAAGCTTACTGATTTCCGGAGGAGGGAGGGGGATTGACTTCGTCGCCGTTGCGAGGAGGAAGAAGGGGGGGAGTCCGCGTCCAGCGCGAGGAGGAAGGGGGAGAGGGAATCGCGCCCAGCGCGAGGAGGAAGGGGGAGAGAGAATCGTGCGGGAGGCGAGAGGAGGGGGGCGTTTGAGGAGAGGCGGCGTGACAAGAGGGGGGGGGGCTCTGACGCCGGCGGCGGCGCACGAGGTTATGAGGGGCGGCTCCTTCCAATCACGTTTAGGTTTTTTTTTCTGTTTTCTATTTGAAAACTGTCGTGGAAAGCAACAAGAAGGGGGGGTGCGGTTTTGACTGAGTGAGGGTGGAAAGGGGAAAAGCTTTTATAATATATTTAATTTAATTTTCCATAAAAAGTTGACTTTTTATTCGAACTCAAAATCGAACCCACCGACTATCATCCCTAACTATTTACCCTCATTCCGAACACAATGGGATATGTATCGTGAGCCAGTTCGGCTGTTACGATCAGTTTCCGTCAAAATCAAAATATAAATCTATATATTGATTTTGAACGTACATTTCAATTTACTGGGGTCACACTCGGACTCTAAAAATTTCAGAAAAATTATTTCTAGCTTCGTATTGACGATACGGTTCTAACAAAACTAATTTCGTCAAATTCTGAGACTGTTTGAAAAATGGTCATTTTCTGGTCAATCAAAATTGACTAAAACTGTCAAAACACGTTAAACATCGCCACGCTCACATATTGCTTCAAAAAATTATGAATTTTGGAATCTAGCAATAACTAGACATCCCGGATCCAACAAAAGTGGTTTCGTCGAAAACCGAGGTCGTTTGCAAAATTTCCATTTTTAAGGGCCAGAATTCCATAGCGACTATTCTGAATTTTCAACTGGACATAACTTCTTATTCTCCCTATGAAATTTCAATTTTTCGGATTCGTTGGAAAGATATTTCCAAATAGATTCTAATATTTTTGGTTTCACTAAAATCCGATTTATTTTGAATCCTGTGCATTCATTTGAAATTCGAAATCGAATTTTCAAACTACCGCGCCATTTTCAATTCCTTTTATAATTAAAAATAAATATTTATATTCTAACGTCGATTCAAATAAATATATACGTTCTAATCCTATTCAAAATAAATTTCTCGTCGTTATTATTTAAAATAATTCATTTTAAATATTCAAAATTCTTTAAAATCGCCAAAATAAAAAAATTTAATTGGCTCAGAATTTCCGGGTTGTTACAAACGGCTTCGAACCGTTGCAATAACTGTACTCTAGTGTAGTGTTTGTTTATGCTCTAGAATCGGTCTCTTCTTGTCATCTTGACGTATCGAGTTCAAGTAGCTTTGTAAACACGATAATTGATCATAGAATGAATGCCCAGTCACTTCATAATTGATTTGCATCCATTATTATATATACTTGTACATATGTATGTTTTTTTCCATTGGGTACGTAGGCTTTTGTGCATATTGGTACTAGTCATATGTAGCATACAACATACTACATATCAACATATGTTCAAATCACAATATGCACGTTTCAAATGTATGACCTCTCGCATCAAAATTGAAGCGGTTGACCACTAGAATAATGATGTTGGTTAGATCATCGAGACATGAATATTTAATAAAATCATTAGTAGCATTGTTATAACATGGTTATAATTAGAATAAACCATTTTCCTCACAAATTGTATTAGCATCCTTATCATAACAACGGTATCTTCGCAAATTTATTTGTTAAGCAACCATTTGCACCGTAAGCATTTGCTAATAATTGTTTATTTTATTATAATCATTAAGACTGCACTATTTCAAACGTCACTGAACTCTCCTTATATATATATATACATGCACACACACGCGCGCGATACACACACACATACATACATATTACAACACTCGGTAGTTTTTATATCTTTGTTAATAGTTGTCGTAAAAGCGAAAAAGTTTCGAACTTCCAAAATCGTCATTCAAGTACAATAAAAGTCATCGTTCTAAAAAATAACATCTGAATATAAATGTGTTACTTTTATATAAATGTTAACCTCGCTTAAAATCAAAATCTAGAAAATATGCCCTTTTATAAATTCAAAATGTTTTTTACATACATTACCAAATTTAATATCGCTTAAATTTTAAATCTAACAAATAAAGTTCATATCCTTCTCTATTTATTAACTGATACGAAAAAAAAAAAAAAAAAAAAAAAAAATCATTCTAATAAAAAAGAATTGTTGTTATTTAAAAACAAAAGTTCAAGCTAATTCCACAAGATTTAATCTTAAAACATGGCTAAATAATTATAAAAATGATTACTCTTGGATATGTTAAACACATGTAACTAGTTTAGATAGAATAGTCAATTTACCCGACACATGTCACTATATTGTGACACAAGATGAACATTTGTCCAAAAAGAAAAAGAAATGAAATGAAATGAAATGAAATGAGAAAAAAGAAGATCCATTTTCGAAATTCATGTCTACAATTAACATAAAACAGCAAAGAATAAAGCAATCTGTTAATCCATTTTTTAACTCCCCAACGAGTATACAAGAGAAAAAACGTTCGCCTTAAAATTTCAAGTTTGGCATTCTTTATATTCGAGGCTTCCTCCCTGAAGCAAAATACATTTCTCCAGAACTGCTCGACTCAGAGGGATTGCGCCCATATTCACTGGTGATGCCGCTGTATTCTCCTGTATATTCTCCACTGGCCAATGCTATTTTATTGAAGTGCCTCATTTTTGAAGAGTATGTTGTACCTGATTCGGCCTCTGAGCCGGAGCTTGAGAATATCGCGCTTTGTCCTGATGACTTTGCTCCTTGGCTTATGTCTTCGAATGATATCGTATCACCTTCGAGTGCTCGCACAATCTACATACAAAGCCTTAGGTTCATTTCACATGCCTAATAAGACAATTAAATATCACAAAATACTTTGGCAATGTGGTGAACGGTCTCACAAATGACAACGTATGTACACTAGCTAACTTAATACACAAGCCAAGCCAAGGCATGCGTCATATTGTAGAATCATGGGAAGTTGTTCTTTGACACACAAGGACATTTAATAACGGTTGAAACCTAAGATAATGCTTTAAAGGATGAGATAGTACCAAAGTCTGCCATACATAAAAAGAAATTTTAAAATATGGATTTATGTTGAATAAAATTATCCAAAATTATGTATCTGCACTTTTGGGTTGGGCATCAGTATAGTATGCTGGTGGGATTGTAGTACTCTCTTGCGTTGAGAAAGTGTTTAATAGTTGTTTCTGAATTCAGAATTGAATTTGAGAGGCTCTAAGGTAGCACACTGTGTGACTGGTTATCCTTCTGTAGGATTTTCTTCTTTCAGTGGATATTTCTCTCGCTGCAATAATTTCCTCTATGAAAGAAAAACCAGTGCTAGTCGGTCATTTGAGGATATTAATACTACTTCCAACTACTCCAAGGTTCGTATTAGGTAAATTGACTTATTTGATAGTTGGAACATCAGACAAGTCAGTACATGAACAAATAACAATCACGTCTTACTTTGACACTTAAACTTATCTTATATTTATAACATTGGATATTGAATCACACCATCCTTGACGATAGGGGAATTGGTCAACCCCAGGCCTGACTGGTTTGCCCCAGCCAACAACATAAAATGCTTCCCTTATTAATTATTGCAAATTGGATTATACCATCCTTGACAATAGTAGCAAATGATTCATAATTCATATATTATTTTAATCAAGACAGCTAAAAATAGAAATAATGAATATACGTTAAAACTGAAATGTATATTAAGAAAAGATGGAAAGGTAGATGTAAAATAAAATAAGAGTTCAGTTGGAAGAGGTGAAAGAGGACAGAGAAATAACAATTAATAGAGTGTTTCATCTGGAGAGTGACGTTCCTAGTATTTCCCACTGTTGCATACATTAATATATGGATCCCAAAAAAAAAAAAAAAAAAAAAAAAGACAGAGTTGACAATGAATCTATAAAAAATTAAAAGAGAAAAGCAAACAGTATGTGCAAAACATAATAAGAATATCAAAAGTAAATACAATTTTTTTGTAGAAATGACACTAAAAGAACATAGAACAACTTAACCGATATTCAAAGTGTCTGGTAAAGCATTAACACTGAATAGCCACAGCTAGCTACTTAGTAGTAATTTTTGAGGTATTTGACACCGAACATGGCACATTGCATATCTTTGTGAGTGCTAATATTAGACTAAAATTTAAAAAAGACTCAACTGGGATGAACTTAGCTTATTTCATGAAAACAAATGCTGTTATTAACCACGAAAACATCCTCACATTCAGCTATAAAGATTATATTGCAGTAACAAAGGCAACAGTTGCTTGCTAAGTAACCTATTTTGAACACCGGTCAGGTTCATATTTGAGCATGGAATAAAATAATCAATCATTTAGATGCAGATATATTTTGCTAAAACTTCAAATAAGTGTCATAAACTTGAAAAATGGGTTTACATTTTAACAAAGACATGATCTGTGGTTAGGTTAGTTAGTGCTAGGAAGCTGAACGCTCCGAAATTACATGCAAAAAGGCACAATGTACAAGGATATCGATAGATGACTAGTTCACCGCAGGGATATAGTATTACTAATAAGCTGATTAAGTGGAAATAATATTTCATTTTCAAATTAAATTAGATCAAACCTTTTCATTCCAATGTAGCAATTCCAAAAAAAAAAAAAAAAAATTACCTGGCTCATTCTGGGCCGTCTTCTTCCAGAATGACGAACAGAAGCAGCAGCACATGTTATCATGCGATGCATTTCAATTTTGTTGTACTTTCCTTCAAGACTTGGATCCACCAATTCATCATATCTCTCTTCAGCCAATATCTGCCCCAATATAGGCCTTGCCTGTCTCAAAAGTAGCCTCAGTTAGTTTTCTTTGGCAAGCATCCAGCTGATTTATAAACTAAGAGAGAACAAAAATATTATAGCTAACCCAATCCACTAAACTATCCTCCATTCTATTTGTATGATCAACAGGTCTGCGTCCAGTTATAAGCTCGAGAAGCATAACACCATATGAGAATACATCAGATTTGTCTGTAAGCTTACCGCTCGATGCATACTCAGGAGCCAAATACCTTATTCAAGAAAAAAATGGCATTAGTATAATTTTGGAGTTAACATGCATATTAATGTTGAGTTGGCATCAAAAAAGAAAAAGAAAAAACAGTTATTGAAAGGCTCACCCGAAAGTTCCCATAATACGCGTTGAAACATGGGTGTTGGTATCCGAAGACAATTTTGCTAAACCAAAATCTGCGACCTGTTAAAAGTGTGAGGCAATCAATCATATGCATCTCAGTGGTAGGGCTGTTGAGCATTATCATTATGAAAATATACCATAGCTTCAAACTTGTAATCGAGCAAAATATTAGCAGTTTTAATGTCACGATGAATGATTCGTGGATGACCTTCATAATAATAGTTTAGAACACACATTTAGTATCAGAAGGGAAGTGATAAAACGAAATCATAACCGGTAACAAATTTAAAATTTGATGTTTAGGCTCTCACAATCTTCATGCAAATATGCAAGTCCTTTCGCAGCACCAATGGCTATTTTGAGCCTTGTAGGCCAATCCATTGTTGGAACCCCATTTCCTATAAAACAGAAATGCGATTAAAACTAATCAAATCCAAAAACAAAAACTTCTACCAAGTGCTGAGCTCCAAAGAATCTAACGAACCGTGGAGATGATACTCAAGAGTCTTATTTGGAACAAACTCATAAACAAGAAGCCTCTGATCTCCAGCAATACAATACCCAACAAGTGACACAAGATGCCGATGATGAACTCTACTAATAATTTCAACCTCAGCCTGAAACTCCCGCTCCCCTTGCCCACTTCCAGCCTTTAACTGCTTAATTGCCACTTCTTTACCATTTGGAAGAATGCCTTTATATACATATCCAAACCCACCTTGACCAAGCATATTTGATTGCGAAAATCCACTGGCGGCAGCAGCTAGCTCTTCGTAAGTGAAGGTACTTTTGTTGAAGCCTAAAGAAAGCGTGGGTGATGGTGGTGGCAAAGCAGTACCGTGAGGCCCAGAGTAATTGGAACTCATTTCCCCACTTAATGGAGCAGGAGGCCCATGAGGCCCATGAGGCTGCCATCCACCACCGACAGGTGGTGGTGGTATCAGGCCTGGTGGTGGGGGTATCTTTATGTTGTGGTCATTCCCATGAGGTTGCCACACTGGAGGGCTACTGTATTGACCTGTGAAAATGTACTGTTTGCTCAGTGAAATGATATAAGTTACAAAAGTTCTGCTTAGTTTATAATAGTAGAAATACCTTTATTTCCTCTAGTATCATAATATGCAACAGGCTTCTTGCTTTTTTTCTTCCTGCAACAGCAAGCTAATGCAGAGGCCAGGAGCAAAATAAAGAATAGCAGAACTCCTGCGATGATTCCTATAATAATCGGTCCGTTAATGTTAAGATTATCATCTTGTTTTGCTGGTGATTTTTTTGAACCACTTCCACTGTCCGATGAGTGCGATGACTTATGTGAGTCTTTATCACCTGTAAGAGTGGTAATGCAAAAAATCAACAAGATAAAGCAAACAAAATGAATTGTTAATTGCATTGTGACTTTTACCAACCTAATTACTTGCATCTCGTTAAAACCAAATAAAGGGTAGAAAGACCAGTATCAGATACATATAGTGTGCTTAACAATCAAACGAAATAACCAACGATGCAGACCCGTGCCTCTCATCATAAATTTTAAAAGCAAAATTCTTTCCGAATGAGATTTTAAAGCGGCGCATTTGTAAACCTGTAAGAATCGCATTGTAAAAAATTCGGCAAGATAAAGTAAATAAAAACTATATTTTTTGATACATTGTGAGTTGCTGGGGTTTCGCCTGCAGTCGTTATATCCCAGGGCTTAAACAAGATTTCTTGAATTCGATCTTTGATCACGGTCGAAGACTCATAGGCATAACAACATATGATTTATTTGTGGTGGGTTCCGTGTGTTATTTTTTGTGTGGTTTACACAAGTATGGTTATTTGGATCATAAAATAAAGAAAATGAATTATTAATTGTGTCAAACACAATTACTTACATCTTAATACGACCAAAATATAGGATATACACCCGCATTATTAATTTATCTACAGTGATTCAAGCAAAACTATTATATGCTAAATTATCAAGACAACAAACGGATGTTAGCCATCTTTTACAATTCAAGATACGCAGGTCTTGTAAAGTATTTTTAGCAAAGCATAATTTTCTCTAACTTAAACCGTAGAACGAAATTGGAGGGGGAACAAGCATTCCAGCACCGCCATGATTTTTAATCTTGCCACAGTAAAAGTTCAGAAAAATCAGTTGGACGTTTAAACAAAATATAAAGTTATCTGGTTAGAATTTTATTTAGAACAAGGTTTTGAAAGGATATTCATCATTCAATAATAAACATGTCCTCAAAACACAATGAATTAAGCATTACATCTATCTTAACTCTGTCCTCACCTGAAGGAGAAGACTTTGCTCCTGTTTTTGGCGGTGGAGGGGACAATGATGGGGGACTTTGTTCGCTTGAATGAGGAGGTGGAGGAGAGTTACTATTTGAAGGAGGAGGAGGAGGGGTAGCTGATGGCGGAGGAGGTACTGATGGTGGTGGTGGAGATTGAGCTGGAGGAGTTGATGTATTAGGTGGTGGAGGTGATACATCAGGAGGTGGAGGTGATGGAGTTGTGGAGTTTGATGAAGGTGCAGTTGTCGGAGGAGAAGCCATCGAAATTCTCAACAAGAGGTTATGGCCCGGAGGGCTTCAACCTCCCTTAAACTGCCTGTCAATTCAAAGCTGCTATTCTAGTTAGGGAATCCTCAATCGAAAACTTATGGTTGACGGAATTTAAGAGGAGTGGAGATTCTATCCTGCAAATACCAAGGTCAAAAATGCAACGACGCATGTGTATGAAAATTAAGAGGACGAGAAAGAAGAAAAGGAAACCTTTGGTTATTTCTGGTAGGAGCAGAAAAAAGTTCATAGAGAAACGAAAGAGGGAAAATATGTGGCAACTTTTAACCTCAGCCATTCAAAAACACTGTTATTATTAGGAACTCCAGGGCTTAGAAGAAAATATAAACTGAATCTGTGTCCACAAATAATTTTTCTTTCGCAGGGAACCTATTCATGTAGAATTGTAGATGATTATTAACCTGTATTTCAGCTAACATCAAATTCTATGTTTTGCACCCTAATTCATATATCTCCTTAAGCATTGCATTTTGTATGATAATGGTATAAAATTATCAAGTAAAAAATCATAAAACCATAAGATCTGTTCTGGAGAGATCATCTGCAGGAAGTAATTCAGTAGTGCTGATAACAAAACATACCCCTAAGGATTAAAAAAAAAAAAAAAAAAAGTTTCAACTCAGAAGAAATAAATATGGTTTTAAATATTGTAAGTGTATCATAATTGTCACTTCTGTACAGCATCATAATTAAAAAGTGAGAATCATTCACTTTTTTCATGAACGCGTGATTACCTGAATGTGTGAAACTGGAAACTGTTTAACTCCTAAATGGTTTTCATAAAACCGTTCAACGGGTGAACGGTCTTCAAACAGTTAATTAATGTAAAATACAATAGATGGTTTTGTTAGCAAAATTTATGGTTAACACCCCAAAACGGTATACTCCTGTAGATTCCTTTGGTTAGGTCAGGCTTAGATACCGTTTACATAATAAAGTTCTTGTTAGACGCTTCCGATGACTTCCGAAAGTAGGTTCATGTAGAAAATAAGATATTGATAGAACAGGGGATGGAACACCATTTGGAAATAGCTTGAGTTCTCTGGCGAATTAGTTTCGGTTGATGTCTTTCTATTGGTTTTGGTATGGACCTTTTGATCAGACCATTAGCCCTCGATGTCGAATTCTTAACCTTGCAGTGATAGGTAGGTTTCTTAGATATTCTTTTGGTGAGACTGGTGAAGAGTCTTTCGGTCCTACGAAAGGGGACATCGAACTCTTATTAGTTTAGATCAACTAGGGAAATCATCGTTTAACTATGAGTTTATGTAGTTTCAGTAAGGCAAACGAAAGACATTTCAGATAGTTGGAAGAGAAAATTAAATCCTATCTAGACCGAGTTATCTTGGGGAACCATCGACAGGATATAAATTATGGGGTTTCCGATATTCCAATCTCAAAGCAGGTATGGTCAGTTTACTCCGATACTTAAGACCTTCGTAGAATTTCGGGAAATGTGTCGGTAAGTCGTTATCTTTCAGACTCATATGATGAGAGACCTACAAAGTTATGACATAATAATAAAGTGATAATTAAAAAATTACGATTTCATTGCCTCAATTGCATGACAAAGGATCTTTATTAATAACTTCTATTGTTACAAACTTTTTCCCCAAATTGATTTAGAAATTAAGGTTTACAACTCAAATTTATGGATACAAGATTGAGAATGAGGAATTAGATCCGAATTCTGGATCCTTATGATCGTATTTATATGTGCGGATTGGCCCTCCCTTCATCATATGAGCCTCGTCCCGGCTTTTTTGCGGAAGCTGATGTGGAGGTTTAGTGAAGGTATCTTCCGCTGTCTTTTCAAAGAGATATGGTGTCAATGTTGTTTTCTCCGAAGCAACTCTTCCAGAAATGGAAGCCTTGGCCAGTAGTTGGAGACGTGAGCTTGCAGATGCTCTCGACTTCTGACGTCGCTTATGGCATCGTCTTGATTTGCACACGATGCTTGCTTGCGATGATTATTTAATGGAGGCATAATCATTTCGACATATTTCCTTCGATTGACCGAAAGACACACCTAGCTTAGCTTTGCATGTTTAGAGGTAAAAACTTTGATGATTATGCCCTTCGAGTTATGCTGACAGGGGCTTACCTTGAGAAACATAACTCTGCCTCTTTCCAAGTGCTCTAAAGTAGTTGTTTTGAAGATTATGCCCTTTGGGTTTTACCGACAAGGGATTTTCTTATAGAAGTATCCTTTGCCCCTTCATTTCTGGCTGCAAAAGCAAATGTTGATGAATTAGTCCAATTTTTACCGAAGGCCTACTGGTTTTAACACACTTCACCTTAGCTTTGACATATGTTTCCTTCTTTGTTATTTAGTGCTAACAATTGCCCCTCCCCTGAGCTAGTGAAGGGGTGTTCACGACTTTTCAAGTCGACAAGTCCAGCTGGCATCTTTCTTGAGTGACGATTCAACTTTTCAGCCTTTTGGAACTTTAATCCATTCGTCCAAATTTGATCTAATGGTTGTACGATTGATGACTTTTTTTAATAAATAGTTGTATCTTCTTCCTCATTCTACTTTCCCGCATTTGAAGAATTTACGCACGAGAATCGAAGTTATCAAAATCTCTGGAATCGTTTTAGCTCATCAAGATCAAAGATTAAGGTAAATATCAATGTTTCGATTTCACAGTTTGAGTCTTAAAATCGATCATAAATTCGATATTTTCCCCAAGACATTGAGCCTTTGATTTTTATTTCTAAATCGACTATCTAATGATCAGTCTGAAATTCAATTACGAATACCACAAATGTTCGTATTTCATGTTGGAATCGTGATTAATCTCGAACTTCAATCCAATTATTCTTTGATACCCAGTGCCAAAGGCTCCCGTACTCAAGCGCGAGAGGACTTCCCAGGTCAGTCTCCCACCCCGGTACTATTCTCACGGCTTTCTGGGCTCTGGGGATGGTCGATTAGTGCGCACAGCCTTTCCCTCACATATGTGAAGAAGCCGGGACTCGAACCTGCGCGCTCCAGATTACCAGCCGGGTAACCTTACCGTTGCGCCAGGCACCACCTTCTAATTAATTATTCTTTAATAATTAGAGATATTTTATTTATGGAGTGAATCTTCTACAATTGGAGTTCGAATCTCTCTGATTTCAACCGATGTTATTTCCTTAGATTTTGTTTCAAGAATTCAGGTTTGGACCCGAAATATCCAACGTAGAAGAATAGATTATAGTAATCGAAAATTGTCTAATCAAATTCAGTGATCAGACCCTTTTACCCCCAACCGAAAGCCCTCCCCTTTTCTATATATTTCATTGTAATGGTGTTTGAAATGTTTCGGTAGGGAAGAAAGACTTTCTTTACGTTTTTGACATAATCGCATTCTTCTGTCATCTCATATTATTATAACCGAAACAATATCACCTGACAACGCCATGTCTGAAAAATAGACATCGATTAAAAATACCAGCTCTAAAGCTCATGCCGCTGGTGGACGCGAGTCTTCCTAACAAAGTTTCGGAGAAGGCTCACCCGAAAGTCGTTGCCACTGAGAAACATTCCTTAATTTCCTCTCGATACATAGTTAATGTCATACTAGGGGATTTTGGTATTTCAGGAGTCGCCGCTATTCCTCCGAAAGCTAAAAATACAATTGACAACCCTCCAAAAGGGTTCTTCACATTCACCGCAATCCACATGTGGCATGGCAGTTTCATCCCCTCTCTTGCTTTCGGTCATGAGTTCCTCCATCATCTTAAATTTGCTCCAATTCAGCTTGCCCCCAATGCTTATACGTATATGTTTGGATTGGAAGTTCTTTCCAGGAATCCAGGGGTTCTTCTCTTAACGACACTGCTCTTAAACTGTTAGTCCACTTGGCAAAGCTAAGTCAAGTGAATTTTAAAATTTATAGGGCTAATCCTTCGCCAAAGCTAGTTAGAGGGAGTATCAACAAATCTAGAGAATGAGACCATTAATTCTTCTTTGTTAGATGTCCTCCCGGCATTTCTGAAACCTTCATTAAACTCGATAATTATTTCGAAACTCTTGGTTACTATATTGTACAGTCTTTCTTCATCCGACAGTGTGATGATTTTAATCCCAGATGTTGTGTCAAAGAATCCAAGCACCAAAATCGAGTCCGTCACGAACGAGATGGCGAAGGCTTCTTCGTCATTAGGGAAAAGGTCTTCTCTTTTGACCATCGGTCTCGTTGCGAAACATTACATCCTTTCGGCTGATCAAAAGATTTTAAGGAGTCAACTAGTAATGCATTGCCGACCATTTGGCACATGTTACATAATGAGAGGTGACCTGCATAGTTTTTCTGCAATGTCACATATTCATCTTTATACCTTCAGTAAGCCTCAAGCTTACTTTCGAAAATAAGAGAGCCTCATTATTTTATTCCATGATTGTTTTTCTTTTCGCAATAATTGCCTTTGATATCGTGGGTGTCGCTCCTCACAATAGCATCGCCCCTGCTCCTCATAAGCGTGAAATTGAAAAAGAAATTTATAATATTAAAGCGATGGCACAAAAGAGACTATGAATCTATAGCCAAAGGTGAAGGCAAGACTTCAATAGTTTCTACTTCGGTTGCCTTACCATCTCCGGATGTTTCTCAACAAGCCCCCGGTAGTGATATTCCAGTGGAAGTTCCCTATGCTGGGGCAACTCCCTGCCGCCTTTTCAACCTTCTAGTTCTCCTATTCTTTTGGATGATATATACACTGCACTGGTTTCTTCCTCGTTCCCCTTACCGTCACAAACGTCGTTGGCTCCTCAACAAGCCCTCTTTTGGAAGTTTCTTTTCCTGACATGGTTAAGGCGATAGTCGACTCACCCTCGTTTGCTTTGGTTCTTCTTCACAACAGAAAACCATTTATCGTACATTTGCTTTTGGTAATCTTCTGACTTTAGCATTCTTTTCGTTATTTTGTTTCCTTTTCTTATATTCTTCCCTATACTTTTGTAGGTTGTTAAACAATGGTTTTCTTCCCAAAAGAATATTGCTAATTTGCTAGCTCTTAAGAAGTAAAATCGAGCTTTTTCAAATTTCTGACTTGTCTTCTGCAAAGGATGAAGCTCCGAAGGAACTAGATGCTGCGAAGATTTCCCTTCCGAAAAGGGAGAATTCAATGCACTCTTTTGAGTTAGAATATGGAGCTAGGTACTACATTGGATAGGTCCAAAAAAGAGTTAGAAAATCTGGATACAAAATATGTGTTGATTGATGAAAGTACAATAGGGGTTAATAGTCAACTGAAGTCATAAAGGAAGACTTTAGAGTCGAAGGGTTTCAAGCTTAATAGCCATAAAATATAGTATATGAATTACAAGTTCAGCGGTGTCGGGTCAGAGCATGGAGAGATCGCCATGGTCGGACAAGTAGTGCTCACAAAGGAATCATCTCGATATTTAGTATGTTGTAGTTTGATGGTTGTGCGATTAAAGGGCTTAGCAGTTCTACAACGGAGGATGTACAAAAAGGTGTAGCGGGTGTAGCAATCCGAAAATCCCCGCCATTCGAATCGACCGTAAACCACACAGGTCTGATCCAAAAGTCAGGAATCCTCGGATTGTTATGAGAATACAACACATCAGAACAGAACACAAAAGAACATTTCATTGTTTATTACAACAATTTTACATCAGAGTACAGAATATCAGAGTACGAATAAATAATACACAACGGAAATATAATAAGCGGAAGACTGTAAAATAATCCAGAGCATAGCTCCAACCATAATCCAGGATTCTGTAAAAAAGAATATCTACAAAACCTAAACTACTAGCTTCCCGTGTGAAAATTATGGGCACCCAGAGTTTAGGCAAAAACAATAAACTCCAGGTCAGTCATGGGACTGGTATGAGAACTAAAAATGAAACGACCCGCAAATCCGTGCTATTTGAGTTGACTAAATACAACACACGTCCAACCCAAATAACACAGAAATACGAACCATTAATAGAAAGAAGATAGAGGGTGAGAATAGATAAGATAGAAAACTTAGAATAGAAGAAAAACGAAGATCACAACTCACAGCGGAACGAATAAAATATATTATATAACATAACTTTTGAAATACAAATCAGTAACTTTATATACATACCATCATCAGAGCACAACAGTCATTTCTGGAACAGTTATAAACACCTGTTTCCAGATACAAACAAGGTCCACAGCGGAATATATGATAGCCTATAGCTAACTGGTGAAGCCTCCTGCTTCCAGCTCCTTCAAATCAATCTGTGAAATCCCGACTACTTGACTGCCCGTACAAAATTTGGGCACCCAAGAGTTTAGGGAAAACAAAACAAAATAAACTCTGGGTCAGTCATGGGACTGGTGTGAGTAAACTCCAACCACTGGTTTAACTTTCAAAATCCTTTCAAAAGAAAGATAATAGTAAGACCAGCCCACACATAAACACGGACGGTTTTTACCTTACTATAACCCAAAACACTTTGATATCAAATTCAGTGATATTATAATAGTGTCTACATCAAGTAAATAACCAAATAGCAGAACGCTTGCATCTCACGCTCCACATATATTATATAAAATCAAAAACCCGCATGGCGCTTATTGGGGATTGGTTTTCCAACATGACAAGATATGGGACCACCTTCCGATAATGTATTTCTAGAGGCAAATACACCTGGGTTCAACAAGAACGTCTTGCAACCCGGCCCACACATGACCGACCACTCATTTCGCTTGAGTGTATCGAATGTATATCACCAACGGTTGGACTCAAACCACCGTTTCCCGAATGGGCAGAATCGATAGATTTAGAAACAAAAGGAATTTCTCTAGATAGGTGATTATACACCCTAATGGGTGCGACCCACATAGCCATGCTGCCTGCCCGATTTTTGTCCTTTCCCGGTTGTTGAGGCCTGAGGCTACGAATACTTACCATTCCTTGATAGCACAATCACTTTGAATGCCACATCGTCAGATCCGTTAATCACTAGTTGAGTTTGCACAAATATTCTGGATATTATGCTAAGGGAATAAATCCGTTGCAACCATATATATTCATACAGACCAACCCATTTGATCATTGGAAATACTTTGTCAGACATTCGTCCATTTACGTTTGTTCTGGGATTGAACGAAACCGAAGGCACTATTTCTATTACTAGAAAAGCCCTTGCACTTTACTCCGTCTTCAATATAATCAGCATACTTGGTTCGCAACGCTTATGCCGATACGGAGTGGTTCTTCGGATAATAATCCAACCGGTCTCTCCATATTGACAACGATGGTCAAAAACTTCGATAGTCTGTGTTTTAACTATCGAGTAAAAACAAGTGTTCACCCAAACATATCAAACAAATTACTGGGCTCTTTAATTAATATTTCATTAATTAAATCTCTTCTCCATTTCCTTATCAATATTTGTTAACCAAATATTTCAATAATCAATCTTGGCCTTTTTCGCTATTTTTGTTTTCGTTTCCTTATCGAATTCTATATGTATCGATATATAGATTTCTGATTGTCAAATTTCTTAAAAATATTCTAACTCCTTAAATTCCCGGAAAAATTCGCCATAACCTCCCCTGTATCGGGAGCATCGGGAAATTTCAAATAGCTTCCCGGTATCTTCCTCAATCAAAAGAAAAAGGAAAAAGCCAAGCGGCCTGCCGATACGGCGCATAAAACCCATATATGAATTTAAACATGTACCTTATTGTCGGGCACATAAATAAAATCTTCGTATACTCCATCCATATCTGTTTAACACCTGTTCACCTGTTTTCAATTCAATTCAATACCATCTAATCGTTTGAATTCAGTTTCGCCCGTTTATCCTTTAATTAGTCATTTTGCCTATTTCACTTCTTTGTTGAACATAACATGTTCAAACAAAATATTTAACTCGTACATAACTAAATTGAATTTCAATTTCAATTCTAGTTTCCTTTTTGATTTCGAATATAAATTTTCAAATCGAATTTACTTATCCAAACCCCACTATCCATTCGAAATCTCATTAACTAATTTCTATTTCAAATTAGTTAGTTTTATTCGAAGTCAAAAATCTGATTTCTGTTTCAAAATCATATTCATTTACACAACTTGAATTCACATATACTTTACAACTCAACCCCGAAATTTTCTAAATAGAACTTCGGATTTTATTTGCTTAAAATCCTTTTATAACATTAAAATAAACCATTATGGTTTTAAAACGATTATGGCGCTGTTTTTCTGAAAAATTGATTTTGACATAACTCAAAATCTATACGACGAAATTCATATTTTTCTCTTTCATTAGAAAACTATTATCAAATCGGTCCTGACGTTTCTTGTTTCGAAGAATTCCGACTTCAATCGAGTTCTATATATTCAATTGAAGTTCGAATCGCTATTTTACGAACTGCAGCGCTGCGGCGAGTTCGTTTTAATTATATTTATATATATAAACTTTTAAACTTCGTTAAATGAATTCAACTCCCTTCTAATATATATATATAGATATATATATTCCAAATTCCATTTGAATCTTTACATTTCAAATTCCATAGTTTTAAATCCTGTATTCAAATCCCATTTGAAGTCCTTTATTCGAATTCCATTTCAAATTCTTTATTCGAGTTCCATTTCAAATCCTCCATTCGAATTCCACTTTAATTCAACTCCTTTTTGAATTTCTATATTTGAAATTCATACTTGAATTTAGATATTCAACTCCATTTTGAATTCCCTTTTGAAATTCAAATATTCAAACCCCATTTGAATTTCTATGTTCAAATCTATTTCCCACTCTATTTGAATTAAAATATTCCAATTTTCTTTCAAACACCATTGAATTCTAAATTCGAATTCATTTACAAATACCATTTGAATTCTAAATTCAAATTCATTAATTAAACTCCACATTTAATTTTCTTGAATCCCAATACCTTAATTTATTCTTTTGAATTAAATTCCACTTTAAATTCTATAATCAAATCCCTTTTGAATGGTTATATTTGAAAATCATATTTGAATTTAAATATTTAAACTTCATTTAAATTTCTATTTGAAATCTCATATTTCAATCCCATTGGAATTTCTTTATTCAAACCCATTTGAATTCCTTTGAATTCAAATTCCATTTCAAACCATTTGGATTTCCTATTCTACTTTGAAATCCTATTTTCAAAGTTTATTTCAAATTCTATTTTGAATCCCAATTTGAATTTCTTTATTCAAATTCTATTTCAATTCTCTTATTCAAATTCCATTTTGAACTTTCTTATTCAAATGCTGTTTGAATCTCTTATTCAAACTCTATATTTAAAATTCCATTTGAACTTCCATATTCAAATTCTATATTTGAATTTTATTCGAATTCTATATCCAAATCTCTATTTGAATTTTCTTTATTTGAATTCCTTTGAATTCAAATTATATTTTTATTCCTTGAATTCAAATTCTATTTTTCATTCTAATTTCGTCTATTCAAATTCTATTTGAACTTCTTATTTGAATTTCTAATATTCAATCC
Source organism: Allium sativum (assembly GCA_030737875.1). NCBI lineage: Eukaryota > Viridiplantae > Streptophyta > Magnoliopsida > Asparagales > Amaryllidaceae > Allium > Allium sativum. The sequence goes on from CM060910.1 coordinate 398,565,124, forward strand.
CCTTTTAAAATTCAAATATTTAAACTCCTTTTCTAATTCTACTATTCAAATGTTATACTCAAATTTCATTTGAGTTATATATTTAAAAATTCCATTTCAAAATCCTATTTGAAATTTCATTTCAAATCCCAATTCCATGCTTGTATTTCTATTTCTGAATTATCAAATGATAATTCTTTTTACTTCATTTATAACTTCGTTAAAAAGAAACTACTTGTTTTATTTTTCAAAAACAAGTTTATATTTTTTTATTCCATTAAAAATTCAAATTCTATTTAAAAATAGAATTTTCCCTTTTAAAATCTCAAATATCCTACCACGATATTTTTAAATATCATTACTTAAGCCCAGTGATATTTAAACACACAAAGCAACGAATTATTTATTTTTCTAACACATCATATATAAAAATATATATGCAAACAAATAAACAAACAGATAATATATTTTTGAGGAATCCAGTTGGATTCCTCCAACCTGTTTTCCTGCATCCACAGATGTTAGCACATAAATAATACCAATTCTGCTTCGTGGCAGAATATCGCGGTATAGAAGGTCATCCACTAATCATAGCGTGGGGCGTATAGGGTAATCATCCGCTATAAAACTGCGGGCATCCGCTAATGAGACTGCGGGAATCCAACCAATCAATCAACCCAATATATATATATATATAATAGCCTAGATAACTAATATATATAAAACAAGCAGAAACATTCAAACAAGCAACAAACAATAATTTTTAATGAATTAAAAATAATTCTAAAGGTGAGTGAGATGTACTCACCGTGTATTTTTGTTTGTCGAATATCCATGTTTAATTCAAGCTTTCACGGCTACGAATCGCCTCGACCAAATCTATTTAATACCTACAATTATCGATTTTTATTTAAAGATTAAACGGTTACTAATTTAAATTAACTAACAAAATAAATAAGTAATTTATCCTATGTATTTTAAATTAACAACGTATACCTCGTCGCCTTTTGACCAACTATGAAATCAACTATAATCAGTCCAAAATTTTTGCTTTATCCCATTCGGGCATTCCACCAAACACTTCATCATCAAGTGCCATTTCCAAAAATCACAAACCAAACTTCTCCACATTAATCTTCCTCCATTGACAATCCCCTTTCCTACATCTCCACATCTCCCTCACCATTGCCTACTGACCGAACTCCAGCATTGCAAACCATGGCTATCAACACTTCATCGCACCATCTCCCAATCAACCACCAGAACTCCCTTATCGCGATTTCCCTTGTCATCCACTGTCGCATCCACTCTCAAGGTCGACGCCCCCTTCCAGCAACCGTACCCTCAACAAATCGCGACCTCCCCTTCCTACAACTCGCGATGTCAACAATCCCACCACACCTTGTCATTGCACCCCTTTCTTCCTTAATCGCAAGCATCGAGACTCAGGGATCTCGCGGTCTTCCATCGCAATTTCGATTCCGCTCCCTCTTCTTTTTTTTTCTTTTCGGTGATTCGATTTTTTTTTTTTTACTGGAAAGAGGATGAAGGGAAATTGAGTGAATTTGTGGAAATGGCTTAAACTGGTTTCAGTTAATCCCCGAAAATGGCAAGAACAAAGAAGCGATGGCTCGTTTTATAGATATAGCGAGAGACATTTCGTACTGAAGCCATTAAGTTTGTGTTTCGTTGATATTGAAAGTAAAAGACAGGAATTGGTGCTCGAGAAAAGAAATGTTGGGCGTTGTACAGATAATTGGTCGGCTTCATTTAAGACTTATGGTGGCTGAAATGATGTGTTTTTATTTTTGACTTGATTTTTTCTGAATTAAATAACTAAAATATCTTGCGGTCTCTCAATTCGAAGTCCTGAACCGCTATTCAACCCTGACGACCGACGATACCAGATTATAATGCTATTCTGGTCTAAATGGAGTAGTATCTAGAATTTTAGATTGAATTGTCTCAATTCAGTTTTAACTCAACGTCAAATTATTTATCGTTCTAGTATTACGGCAATTCAATATATTTGAATTAGATTGTATATCGATTATTTAATCGATAACCAAATATAAAAATCATTTATATTATCAAATAAATATTAAATATTCAAAATAAACTGTTCAAATATTCGGGTCGTTACATTCTTTCCCCCTTAAAATAATTTCGTCCTCGAAATTGCTAAGGTAGGAAAAATAGTATGAACTCACTGCTTTTCAATAATTCACTTATGTTGACACTCAACTCCTCATATTTCTATGACTTTACTTTCAACCAAAACTTTTGGTCTTCTTCCTTTCATATGCCTTCACATCCAATTCATATTCTATTCATATTGGTTCAACACCAGTTTATCCAAATTAATTCTATTCAATTGATTCACTTCAACCCATTTACTAGCTTAAGTTAAATTCCAATTCCAGAATTCAAATCCCAGGGTTTTTATTTCAAATTCTTTTGAAATCCCATAAATATACACATATATTTATTTTCATTTCAAATTTAAAACATTTGAATTTTCAAACTACTTGCTTTCTTTCAAAACAAATTTCCATCAAAAACTTTTTCTAAGGTAGCAATTCATCACTTAGAAACTCGGAAATGAACACTGATGATGTTGCAACCATTATCAGAATTATTTCCCAGCCACCGAAGTGAGTTCAGTGCTTAACAATTTCAAAATCCATTTAAAATCCTTTTAAAGCAAGCTATATTGTTCTAATATACTTTGAAAAATATTTTTCAACTTCCCAGGATTTAAATTTTCAAATTCTGGTTTGAATTTCAATTCTAATTCATCTCACTTGTATATTTAATTCCTATACAAATTCTATTTGGTTATAAATAACCATTCCAATTTAATAATCTCGTTTGATTATAATCCTAACAATCAACACATCCATATATTATAATAATTTCAGAAAATTATTCTTTCTATATCAAAATATAATTTTGGGTAAAATTATTCCATTCACCCACTTAAAAACAATACTGTGTTCAATCTTCTGTTCAAGTGTTTAGAAATTCCTATCGATTTTGTGGCGTCCCACTATCCGACCAGAATTCATAAACCACTCAACAGACTAGCCAACACAATATAAAATAATTTTTATATCAACTAACAAATACGCTCTCTCGTATCTATACACTCAACTCATTCTAGGGTACTACTGACCCTATCCCTAATGAGTACATGCCACACAAGCCTAGGTATTCGCTCAACCTAAGCTCTGATACCAACTGAAACGACCCGCAAATCCGTGCTATTTGAGTTGACTAAATACAACACACGTCCAACCCAAATAACACAGAAATACGAACCATTAATAGAAAGAAGATAGAGGGTGAGAATAGATAAGATAGAAAACTTAGAATAGAAGAAAAACGAAGATCACAACTCACAGCGGAACGAATAAAATATATTATATAACATAACTTTTGAAATACAAATCAGTAACTTTATATACATACCATCATCAGAGCACAACAGTCATTTCTGGAACAGTTATAAACACCTGTTTCCAGATACAAACAAGGTCCACAGCGGAATATATGATAGCCTATAGCTAACTGGTGAAGCCTCCTGCTTCCAGCTCCTTCAAATCAATCTGTGAAATCCCGACTACTTGACTGCCCGTACAAAATTTGGGCACCCAAGAGTTTAGGGAAAACAAAACAAAATAAACTCTGGGTCAGTCATGGGACTGGTGTGAGTAAACTCCAACCACTGGTTTAACTTTCAAAATCCTTTCAAAAGAAAGATAATAGTAAGACCAGCCCACACATAAACACGGACGGTTTTTACCTTACTATAACCCAAAACACTTTGATATCAAATTCAGTGATATTATAATAGTGTCTACATCAAGTAAATAACCAAATAGCAGAACGCTTGCATCTCACGCTCCACATATATTATATAAAATCAAAAACCCGCATGGCGCTTATTGGGGATTGGTTTTCCAACATGACAAGGTATGGGACCACCTTCCGATAATGTATCTCTAGAGGCAAATACACCTGGGTTCAACAAGAACGTCTTGCAACCCGGCCCACACATGACCGACCACTCATTTCGCTTGAGTGTATCGAATGTATATCACCAACGGTTGGACTCAAACCACCGTTTCCCGAATGGGCAGAATCGATAGATTTAGAAACAAAAGGAATTTCTCTAGATAGGTGATTATACACCCTAATGGGTGCGACCCACATAGCCATGCTGCCTGCCCGATTTTTGTCCTTTCCCGGTTGTTGAGGCCTGAGGCTACGAATACTTACCATTCCTTGATAGCACAATCACTTTGAATGCCACATCGTCAGATCCGTTAATCACTAGTTGAGTTTGCACAAATATTCTGGATATTATGCTAAGGGAATAAATCCGTTGCAACCATATATATTCATACAGACCAACCCATTTGATCATTGGAAATACTTTGTCAGACATTCGTCCATTTACGTTCGTTCTGGGATTGAACGAAACCGAAGGCACTATTTCTATTACTAGAAAAGCCCTTGCACTTTACTCCGTCTTCAATATAATCAGCATACTTGGTTCGCAACGCTTATGCCGATACGGAGTGGTTCTTCGGATAATAATCCAACCGGTCTCTCCATATTGACAACGATGGTCAAAAACTTCGATAGTCTGTGTTTTAACTATCGAGTAAAAACAAGTGTTCACCCAAACATATCAAACAAATTACTGGGCTCTTTAATTAATATTTCATTAATTAAATCTCTTCTCCATTTCCTTATCAATATTTGTTAACCAAATATTTCAATAATCAATCTTGGCCTTTTTCGCTATTTTTGTTTTCGTTTCCTTATCGAATTCTATATGTATCGATATATAGATTTCTGATTGTCAAATTTCTTAAAAATATTCTAACTCCTTAAATTCCCGGAAAAATTCGCCATAACCTCCCCTGTATCGGGAGCATCGGGAAATTTCAAATAGCTTCCCGGTATCTTCCTCAATCAAAAGAAAAAGGAAAAAGCCAAGCGGCCTGCCGATACGGCGCATAAAACCCATATATGAATTTAAACATGTACCTTATTGTCGGACACATAAATAAAATCTTCGTATACTCCATCCATATCTGTTTAACACCTGTTCACCTGTTTTCAATTCAATTCAATACCATCTAATCGTTTGAATTCAGTTTCGCCCGTTTATCCTTTAATTAGTCATTTTGCCTATTTCACTTCTTTGTTGAACATAACATGTTCAAACAAAATATTTAACTCGTACATAACTAAATTGAATTTCAATTTCAATTCTAGTTTCCTTTTTGATTTCGAATATAAATTTTCAAATCGAATTTACTTATCCAAACCCCACTATCCATTCGAAATCTCATTAACTAATTTCTATTTCAAATTAGTTAGTTTTATTCGAAGTCAAAAATCTGATTTCTGTTTCAAAATCATATTCATTTACACAACTTGAATTCACATATACTTTACAACTCAACCCCGAAATTTTCTAAATAGAACTTCGGATTTTATTTGCTTAAAATCCTTTTATAACATTAAAATAAACCATTATGGTTTTAAAACGATTATGGCGCTGTTTTTCTGAAAAATTGATTTTGACATAACTCAAAATCTATACGACGAAATTCATATTTTTCTCTTTCATTAGAAAACTATTATCAAATCGGTCCTGACGTTTCTTGTTTCGAAGAATTCCGACTTCAATCGAGTTCTATATATTCAATTGAAGTTCGAATCGCTATTTTACGAACTGCAGCGCTGCGGCGAGTTCGTTTTAATTATATTTATATATATAAACTTTTAAACTTCGTTAAATGAATTCAACTCCCTTCTAATATATATATAGATATATATATTCCAAATTCCATTTGAATCTTTACATTTCAAATTCCATAGTTTTAAATCCTGTATTCAAATCCCATTTGAAGTCCTTTATTCGAATTCCATTTCAAATTCTTTATTCGAGTTCCATTTCAAATCCTCCATTCGAATTCCACTTTAATTCAACTCCTTTTTGAATTTCTATATTTGAAATTCATACTTGAATTTAGATATTCAACTCCATTTTGAATTCCCTTTTGAAATTCAAATATTCAAACCCCATTTGAATTTCTATGTTCAAATCTATTTCCCACTCTATTTGAATTAAAATATTCCAATTTTCTTTCAAACACCATTGAATTCTAAATTCGAATTCATTTACAAATACCATTTGAATTCTAAATTCAAATTCATTAATTAAACTCCACATTTAATTTTCTTGAATCCCAATACCTTAATTTATTCTTTTGAATTAAATTCCACTTTAAATTCTATAATCAAATCCCTTTTGAATGGTTATATTTGAAAATCATATTTGAATTTAAATATTTAAACTTCATTTAAATTTCTATTTGAAATCTCATATTTCAATCCCATTGGAATTTCTTTATTCAAACCCATTTGAATTCCTTTGAATTCAAATTCCATTTCAAACCATTTGGATTTCCTATTCTACTTTGAAATCCTATTTTCAAAGTTTATTTCAAATTCTATTTTGAATCCCAATTTGAATTTCTTTATTCAAATTCTATTTCAATTCTCTTATTCAAATTCCATTTTGAACTTTCTTATTCAAATGCTGTTTGAATCTCTTATTCAAACTCTATATTTAAAATTCCATTTGAACTTCCATATTCAAATTCTATATTTGAATTTTATTCGAATTCTATATCCAAATCTCTATTTGAATTTTCTTTATTTGAATTCCTTTGAATTCAAATTATATTTTTATTCCTTGAATTCAAATTCTATTTTTCATTCTAATTTCGTCTATTCAAATTCTATTTGAACTTCTTATTTGAATTTCTAATATTCAATCCCCTTTTAAAATTCAAATATTTAAACTCCTTTTCTAATTCTACTATTCAAATGTTATACTCAAATTTCATTTGAGTTATATATTTAAAAATTCCATTTCAAAATCCTATTTGAAATTTCATTTCAAATCCCAATTCCATGCTTGTATTTCTATTTCTGAATTATCAAATGATAATTCTTTTTACTTCATTTATAACTTCGTTAAAAAGAAACTACTTGTTTTATTTTTCAAAAACAAGTTTATATTTTTTTATTCCATTAAAAATTCAAATTCTATTTAAAAATAGAATTTTCCCTTTTAAAATCTCAAATATCCTACCACGATATTTTTAAATATCATTACTTAAGCCCAGTGATATTTAAACACACAAAGCAACGAATTATTTATTTTTCTAACACATCATATATAAAAATATATATGCAAACAAATAAACAAACAGATAATATATTTTTGAGGAATCCAGTTGGATTCCTCCAACCTGTTTTCCTGCATCCACAGATGTTAGCACATAAATAATACCAATTCTGCTTCGTGGCAGAATATCGCGGTATAGAAGGTCATCCACTAATCATAGCGTGGGGCGTATAGGGTAATCATCCGCTATAAAACTGCGGGCATCCGCTAATGAGACTGCGGGAATCCAACCAATCAATCAACCCAATATATATATATATATATATATATATATATATATATATATATATAATAGCCTAGATAACTAATATATATAAAACAAGCAGAAACATTCAAACAAGCAACAAACAATAATTTTTAATGAATTAAAAATAATTCTAAAGGTGAGTGAGATGTACTCACCGTGTATTTTTGTTTGTCGAATATCCATGTTTAATTCAAGCTTTCACGGCTACGAATCGCCTCGACCAAATCTATTTAATACCTACAATTATCGATTTTTATTTAAAGATTAAACGGTTACTAATTTAAATTAACTAACAAAATAAATAAGTAATTTATCCTATGTATTTTAAATTAACAACGTATACCTCGTCGCCTTTTGACCAACTATGAAATCAACTATAATCAGTCCAAAATTTTTGCTTTATCCCATTCGGGCATTCCACCAAACACTTCATCATCAAGTGCCATTTCCAAAAATCACAAACCAAACTTCTCCACATTAATCTTCCTCCATTGACAATCCCCTTTCCTACATCTCCACATCTCCCTCACCATTGCCTACTGACCGAACTCCAGCATTGCAAACCATGGCTATCAACACTTCATCGCACCATCTCCCAATCAACCACCAGAACTCCCTTATCGCGATTTCCCTTGTCATCCACTGTCGCATCCACTCTCAAGGTCGACGCCCCCTTCCAGCAACCGTACCCTCAACAAATCGCGACCTCCCCTTCCTACAACTCGCGATGTCAACAATCCCACCACACCTTGTCATTGCACCCCTTTCTTCCTTAATCGCAAGCATCGAGACTCAGGGATCTCGCGGTCTTCCATCGCAATTTCGATTCCGCTTCCTCTTCTTTTTTTTTCTTTTCGGTGATTCGATTTTTTTTTTTTTACTGGAAAGAGGATGAAGGGAAATTGAGTGAATTTGTGGAAATGGCTTAAACTGGTTTCAGTTAATCCCCGAAAATGGCAAGAACAAAGAAGCGATGGCTCGTTTTATAGATATAGCGAGAGACATTTCGTACTGAAGCCATTAAGTTTGTGTTTCGTTGATATTGAAAGTAAAAGACAGGAATTGGTGCTCGAGAAAAGAAATGTTGGGCGTTGTACAGATAATTGGTCGGCTTCATTTAAGACTTATGGTGGCTGAAATGATGTGTTTTTATTTTTGACTTGATTTTTTCTGAATTAAATAACTAAAATATCTTGCGGTCTCTCAATTCGAAGTCCTGAACCGCTATTCAACCCTGACGACCGACGATACCAGATTATAATGCTATTCTGGTCTAAATGGAGTAGTATCTAGAATTTTAGATTGAATTGTCTCAATTCAGTTTTAACTCAACGTCAAATTATTTATCGTTCTAGTATTACGGCAATTCAATATATTTGAATTAGATTGTATATCGATTATTTAATCGATAACCAAATATAAAAATCATTTATATTATCAAATAAATATTAAATATTCAAAATAAACTGTTCAAATATTCGGGTCGTTACATTCTTTCCCCCTTAAAATAATTTCGTCCTCGAAATTGCTAAGGTAGGAAAAATAGTATGAACTCACTGCTTTTCAATAATTCACTTATGTTGACACTCAACTCCTCATATTTCTATGACTTTACTTTCAACCAAAACTTTTGGTCTTCTTCCTTTCATATGCCTTCACATCCAATTCATATTCTATTCATATTGGTTCAACACCAGTTTATCCAAATTAATTCTATTCAATTGATTCACTTCAACCCATTTACTAGCTTAAGTTAAATTCCAATTCCAGAATTCAAATCCCAGGGTTTTTATTTCAAATTCTTTTGAAATCCCATAAATATACACATATATTTATTTTCATTTCAAATTTAAAACATTTGAATTTTCAAACTACTTGCTTTCTTTCAAAACAAATTTCCATCAAAAACTTTTTCTAAGGTAGCAATTCATCACTTAGAAACTCGGAAATGAACACTGATGATGTTGCAACCATTATCAGAATTATTTCCCAGCCACCGAAGTGAGTTCAGTGCTTAACAATTTCAAAATCCATTTAAAATCCTTTTAAAGCAAGCTATATTGTTCTAATATACTTTGAAAAATATTTTTCAACTTCCCAGGATTTAAATTTTCAAATTCTGGTTTGAATTTCAATTCTAATTCATCTCACTTGTATATTTAATTCCTATACAAATTCTATTTGGTTATAAATAACCATTCCAATTTAATAATCTCGTTTGATTATAATCCTAACAATCAACACATCCATATATTATAATAATTTCAGAAAATTATTCTTTCTATATCAAAATATAATTTTGGGTAAAATTATTCCATTCACCCACTTAAAAACAATACTGTGTTCAATCTTCTGTTCAAGTGTTTAGAAATTCCTATCGATTTTGTGGCGTCCCACTATCCGACATGAATTCATAAACCACTCAACAGACTAGCCAACACAATATAAAATAATTTTTATATCAACTAACAAATACGCTCTCTCGTATCTATACACTCAACTCATTCTAGGGTACTACTGACCCTATCCCTAATGAGTACATGCCACACAAGCCTAGGTATTCGCTCAACCTAAGCTCTGATACCAACTGAAACGACCCGCAAATCCGTGCTATTTGAGTTGACTAAATACAACACACGTCCAACCCAAATAACACAGAAATACGAACCATTAATAGAAAGAAGATAGAGGGTGAGAATAGATAAGATAGAAAACTTAGAATAGAAGAAAAACGAAGATCACAACTCACAGCGGAACGAATAAAATATATTATATAACATAACTTTTGAAATACAAATCAGTAACTTTATATACATACCATCATCAGAGCACAACAGTCATTTCTGGAACAGTTATAAACACCTGTTTCCAGATACAAACAAGGTCCACAGCGGAATATATGATAGCCTATAGCTAACTGGTGAAGCCTCCTGCTTCCAGCTCCTTCAAATCAATCTGTGAAATCCCGACTACTTGACTGCCCGTACAAAATTTGGGCACCCAAGAGTTTAGGGAAAACAAAACAAAATAAACTCTGGGTCAGTCATGGGACTGGTGTGAGTAAACTCCAACCACTGGTTTAACTTTCAAAATCCTTTCAAAAGAAAGATAATAGTAAGACCAGCCCACACATAAACACGGACGGTTTTTACCTTACTATAACCCAAAACACTTTGATATCAAATTCAGTGATATTATAATAGTGTCTACATCAAGTAAATAACCAAATAGCAGAACGCTTGCATCTCACGCTCCACATATATTATATAAAATCAAAAACCCGCATGGCGCTTATTGGGGATTGGTTTTCCAACATGACAAGGTATGGGACCACCTTCCGATAATGTATCTCTAGAGGCAAATACACCTGGGTTCAACAAGAACGTCTTGCAACCCGGCCCACACATGACCGACCACTCATTTCGCTTGAGTGTATCGAATGTATATCACCAACGGTTGGACTCAAACCACCGTTTCCCGAATGGGCAGAATCAATAGATTTAGAAACAAAAGGAATTTCTCTAGATAGGTGATTATACACCCTAATGGGTGCGACCCACATAGCCATGCTGCCTGCCCGATTTTTGTCCTTTCCCGGTTGTTGAGGCCTGAGGCTACGAATACTTACCATTCCTTGATAGCACAATCACTTTGAATGCCACATCGTCAGATCCGTTAATCACTAGTTGAGTTTGCACAAATATTCTGGATATTATGCTAAGGGAATAAATCCGTTGCAACCATATATATTCATACAGACCAACCCATTTGATCATTGGAAATACTTTGTCAGACATTCGTCCATTTACGTTCGTTCTGGGATTGAACGAAACCGAAGGCACTATTTCTATTACTAGAAAAGCCCTTGCACTTTACTCCGTCTTCAATATAATCAGCATACTTGGTTCGCAACGCTTATGCCGATACGGAGTGGTTCTTCGGATAATAATCCAACCGGTCTCTCCATATTGACAACGATGGTCAAAAACTTCGATAGTCTGTGTTTTAACTATCGAGTAAAAACAAGTGTTCACCCAAACATATCAAACAAATTACTGGGCTCTTTAATTAATATTTCATTAATTAAATCTCTTCTCCATTTCCTTATCAATATTTGTTAACCAAATATTTCAATAATCAATCTTGGCCTTTTTCGCTATTTTTGTTTTCGTTTCCTTATCGAATTCTATATGTATCGATATATAGATTTCTGATTGTCAAATTTCTTAAAAATATTCTAACTCCTTAAATTCCCGGAAAAATTCGCCATAACCTCCCCTGTATCGGGAGCATCGGGAAATTTCAAATAGCTTCCCGGTATCTTCCTCAATCAAAAGAAAAAGGAAAAAGCCAAGCGGCCTGCCGATACGGCGCATAAAACCCATATATGAATTTAAACATGTACCTTATTGTCGGGCACATAAATAAAATCTTCGTATACTCCATCCATATCTGTTTAACACCTGTTCACCTGTTTTCAATTCAATTCAATACCATCTAATCGTTTGAATTCAGTTTCGCCCGTTTATCCTTTAATTAGTCATTTTGCCTATTTCACTTCTTTGTTGAACATAACATGTTCAAACAAAATATTTAACTCGTACATAACTAAATTGAATTTCAATTTCAATTCTAGTTTCCTTTTTGATTTCGAATATAAATTTTCAAATCGAATTTACTTATCCAAACCCCACTATCCATTCGAAATCTCATTAACTAATTTCTATTTCAAATTAGTTAGTTTTATTCGAAGTCAAAAATCTGATTTCTGTTTCAAAATCATATTCATTTACACAACTTGAATTCACATATACTTTACAACTCAACCCCGAAATTTTCTAAATAGAACTTCGGATTTTATTTGCTTAAAATCCTTTTATAACATTAAAATAAACCATTATGGTTTTAAAACGATTATGGCGCTGTTTTTCTGAAAAATTGATTTTGACATAACTCAAAATCTATACGACGAAATTCATATTTTTCTCTTTCATTAGAAAACTATTATCAAATCGGTCTTGACGTTTCTTGTTTCGAAGAATTCCGACTTCAATCGAGTTCTATATATTCAATTGAAGTTCGAATCGCTATTTTACGAACTGCAGCGCTGCGGCGAGTTCGTTTTAATTATATTTATATATATAAACTTTTAAACTTCGTTAAATGAATTCAACTCCCTTCTAATATATATATATAGATATATATATTCCAAATTCCATTTGAATCTTTACATTTCAAATTCCATAGTTTTAAATCCTGTATTCAAATCCCATTTGAAGTCCTTTATTCGAATTCCATTTCAAATTCTTTATTCGAGTTCCATTTCAAATCCTCCATTCGAATTCCACTTTAATTCAACTCCTTTTTGAATTTCTATATTTGAAATTCATACTTGAATTTAGATATTCAACTCCATTTTGAATTCCCTTTTGAAATTCAAATATTCAAACCCCATTTGAATTTCTATGTTCAAATCTATTTCCCACTCTATTTGAATTAAAATATTCCAATTTTCTTTCAAACACCATTGAATTCTAAATTCGAATTCATTTACAAATACCATTTGAATTCTAAATTCAAATTCATTAATTAAACTCCACATTTAATTTTCTTGAATCCCAATACCTTAATTTATTCTTTTGAATTAAATTCCACTTTAAATTCTATAATCAAATCCCTTTTGAATGGTTATATTTGAAAATCATATTTGAATTTAAATATTTAAACTTCATTTAAATTTCTATTTGAAATCTCATATTTCAATCCCATTGGAATTTCTTTATTCAAACCCATTTGAATTCCTTTGAATTCAAATTCCATTTCAAACCATTTGGATTTCCTATTCTACTTTGAAATCCTATTTTCAAAGTTTATTTCAAATTCTATTTTGAATCCCAATTTGAATTTCTTTATTCAAATTCTATTTCAATTCTCTTATTCAAATTCCATTTTGAACTTTCTTATTCAAATGCTGTTTGAATCTCTTATTCAAACTCTATATTTAAAATTCCATTTGAACTTCCATATTCAAATTCTATATTTGAATTTTATTCGAATTCTATATCCAAATCTCTATTTGAATTTTCTTTATTTGAATTCCTTTGAATTCAAATTATATTTTTATTCCTTGAATTCAAATTCTATTTTTCATTCTAATTTCGTCTATTCAAATTCTATTTGAACTTCTTATTTGAATTTCTAATATTCAATCCCCTTTTAAAATTCAAATATTTAAACTCCTTTTCTAATTCTACTATTCAAATGTTATACTCAAATTTCATTTGAGTTATATATTTAAAAATTCCATTTCAAAATCCTATTTGAAATTTCATTTCAAATCCCAATTCCATGCTTGTATTTCTATTTCTGAATTATCAAATGATAATTCTTTTTACTTCATTTATAACTTCGTTAAAAAGAAACTACTTGTTTTATTTTTCAAAAACAAGTTTATATTTTTTTATTCCATTAAAAATTCAAATTCTATTTAAAAATAGAATTTTCCCTTTTAAAATCTCAAATATCCTACCACGATATTTTTAAATATCATTACTTAAGCCCAGTGATATTTAAACACACAAAGCAACGAATTATTTATTTTTCTAACACATCATATATAAAAATATATATGCAAACAAATAAACAAACAGATAATATATTTTTGAGGAATCCAGTTGGATTCCTCCAACCTGTTTTCCTGCATCCACAGATGTTAGCACATAAATAATACCAATTCTGCTTTGTGGCAGAATATCGCGGTATAGAAGGTCATCCACTAATCATAGCGTGGGGCGTATAGGGTAATCATCCGCTATAAAACTGCGGGCATCCGCTAATGAGACTGCGGGAATCCAACCAATCAATCAACCCAATATATATATATATATATATATAATAGCCTAGATAACTAATATATATAAAACAAGCAGAAACATTCAAATAAGCAACAAACAATAATTTTTAATGAATTAAAAATAATTCTAAAGGTGAGTGAGATGTACTCACCGTGTATTTTTGTTTGTCGAATATCCATGTTTAATTCAAGCTTTCACGGCTACGAATCGCCTCGACCAAATCTATTTAATACCTACAATTATCGATTTTTATTTAAAGATTAAACGGTTACTAATTTAAATTAACTAACAAAATAAATAAGTAATTTATCCTATGTATTTTAAATTAACAACGTATACCTCGTCGCCTTTTGACCAACTATGAAATCAACTATAATCAGTCCAAAATTTTTGCTTTATCCCATTCGGGCATTCCACCAAACACTTCATCATCAAGTGCCATTTCCAAAAATCACAAACCAAACTTCTCCACATTAATCTTCCTCCATTGACAATCCCCTTTCCTACATCTCCACATCTCCCTCACCGTTGCCTACTGACCGAACTCCAGCATTGCAAACCATGGCTATCACCACTTCATCGCACCATCTCCCAATCAACCACCAGAACTCCCTTATCGCGATTTCCCTTGTCATCCACTGTCGCATCCACTCTCAAGGTCGACGCCCCCTTCCAGCAACCGTACCCTCAACAAATCGCGACCTCCCCTTCCTACAACTCGCGATGTCAACAATCCCACCACACCTTGTCATTGCACCCCTTTCTTCCTTAATCGCAAGCATCGAGACTCAGGGATCTCGCGGTCTTCCATCGCAATTTCGATTCCGCTCCCTCTTCTTTTTTTTTCTTTTCGGTGATTCGATTTTTTTTTTTTACTGGAAAGAGGATGAAGGGAAATTGAGTGAATTTGTGGAAATGGCTTAAACTGGTTTCAGTTAATCCCCGAAAATGGCAAGAACAAAGAAGCGATGGCTCGTTTTATAGATATAGCGAGAGACATTTCGTACTGAAGCCATTAAGTTTGTGTTTCGTTGATATTGAAAGTAAAAGACAGGAATTGGTGCTCGAGAAAAGAAATGTTGGGCGTTGTACAGATAATTGGTCGGCTTCATTTAAGATTTATGGTGGCTGAAATGATGTGTTTTTATTTTTGACTTGATTTTTTCTGAATTAAATAACTAAAATATCTTGCGGTCTCTCAATTCGAAGTCCTGAACCGCTATTCAACCCTGACGACCGACGATACCAGATTATAATGCTATTCTGGTCTAAATGGAGTAGTATCTAGAATTTTAGATTGAATTGTCTCAATTCAGTTTTAACTCAACGTCAAATTATTTATCGTTCTAGTATTACGGCAATTCAATATATTTGAATTAGATTGTATATCGATTATTTAATCGATAACCAAATATAAAAATCATTTATATTATCAAATAAATATTAAATATTCAAAATAAACTGTTCAAATATTCGGGTCGTTACAAAAAATAGCGATTAACTTTATTTTAAAGTTAAGTAAATCGCGGGGTCACGCCGTATAACACAAAACGGGTTTCCTCCCATGAATACTATAAAACAAACAACGCAATGCTAAAGAGAAAAATGAAGCCATTATAAGATTCAGATCCCATCACACAATGCAAACACAAATCGGAGGATAGATTTTTACCTTATGATGGCCAAATATGCTTGATACGCGAAATTTATCTTTTATTACTATTAGTGCATAGTATAGAAATCAATTTCGAAAATAAATGTATCAATCCTAGATGACATAATACCCCATCCTATTATGTCGCCATATAGGTATACAATTAAAACCGCAAAGATCGTATTTGAAAATTGGATTTCCATCATGATGGCTACTGATTCGGAAGATCGATCGCGTAGTGCAATACTCAACGGCTTAAGCCCAGGTCATTGGAAAACTCCGTAATGCACGTCCGCACTATATCCAAGAAACAAATATCACTACGGCTTAAGTCCAGGTCATTGGAAAACACCGTTTACTCTATCCTTCTGGGAATCAGGTACAAGCCCTATCCCTATTAGGTGTGGAGCAATCACACCCAGCACATCTCGGTCGACTGAATCCGTGACAACCCTAAAAGTTGTCCTCAACCCGAAGGTTACCTATCCTCATCTCAGAAGCACACTGATCTAACCATCAGTTCACCATCATACATTTGTGTGAGGCTCGCGAATTAACGCCTCCACAAAGCTGCGCTATATTAAAGCTATGCTTTGATCATCATCCACCAAACTCTGTTTTTCAACAAAAGCTTGGATCACTGCAACCCAGCATGCCACATTATCATTCATACCATATCATTGACTTCTACCAATATATAACCTCTAAGCTCGTACGTCTCAGAGAAAGGTGTTAAGCAAGAGAATAAATTCTCTGCCACCAAACAGATATATATTTAGTAGAGATCAATGAATACAGCAAAAAGAATACAATGTCAGCCATACAATCCATTTGCAAGTTCGTTCTAGGTCTGAATAAAACCAGATGCACCTTATTCCTCGTCCTATATGTCGAATACATGAGAGATGTCCTCGCATATCCAAAAAATCAACAAGTACGTCCAGACAACTACCACTATAACCCCTACATGGGAGCTAACCAATTCAGGGCATCAGTCGTAATCCATTCAATGTGAAGATCGTCGGTCTTGCACCGTCTTCAATATCTTCGACTTTTAATCGTCGTATCAGTTATTCAGAATGGGTTAAACCCGGTCTTTCCGAACAACTCGCGTATCTTATAATCAAGTGCTATAAATTTCTTTCCAATCCAGAATATTGTTTATTCAAATATTCTTTTCACAATTTAAACCAAATTAAGTTTTAACAAACTAGTCGGGATTAACGAGCCTTACCGAAGTAATTATTCTTTTTATTATCCCAATCCCAACCTATTCATCTCATGAAGCAAATAGTACTCCACATCTAACACCCAGTGTGTTATCGGTAATATTACTTACCATTTAACGTTCAAATCTAATTAAAGATTTAACTATCGCATGGAGTAAAACTTGTGGTACTCCATTTTGAACATTTCTTGAATTTGATAAATTTAATCATCACATTCACATTTCAATCTAACTAAGGATTCATTAAAACTACGTCTTAGTTTTAATCTTCAAAAAACATTATTTAATGATTATTCAACTTAGGAAATAAATAATGTCTTTATCTGGGTTAAAGAATGAATGTCATTTAAAACATCATTCACGATAAACCCAAAATCATCTTCCATCAAAATGGGATCTACACAGAAATCATAACAGTATATAATCGATATAAACTCTCGTATCAGACTAATACTATAAACGGAATAACGACAAAGCCTTTTAAATTCCATATATAGTAACAGTCTTCCTTTCCAGCAGCTCAACTCAATTATTACCAAATTGAATTCCATTCAATTCCAATTTAATATATTAAATTGGAAAACTTTACTTTGGAAAAATTCCATTAAATCTTGATTAAAAGATTTATAAATTCTAAATCATATTTTCACTGTTAATTGGGTTAAAGAACAAATATTATTTAAAACACAGTTCACGATAAACCCAAAATCCAATTTCAATTCAATTCCAATTAAATTAATTAATTGGTAAACTTCTCTAAATCTTAATTAAAAGATTTATTCTATTCTCAACTGGGTTTAAGAACAGTGTTATTTAAGACACCATTCACAACAACAAAAAGTCCAATTTGATATTATATACAAGGCTCTGAATAAAATCATATCGGCTTATATTCAATATCAATTTTTGAAACTAACAAATATCGTATTGGGAATAACGATATTTATATCTTCCAAATTCCTCAACAATATCCGTATAATCACGAAATCCAATATCGAAATATCCGAGGATTATTTCCATTCAAAGTCATTCCAATTTATATATTGGAAAACTTTGGTTATATTAAAACCATTCTCTATCCAATTCGTTATTTTAAAAACATTGGATTTTTACACTAGTTATTAGCTAGCCAATTCTGATAAAAATATCATTTATCATTTCAAAACTGGAATTATTTCATTCGAAATCTTTATAAATCCTTTATTATGATTTAACATAATTTTTCCCTATTTTTAACCATTTAACAATAGACCCTTTCAGTTAAATGATGTTTCAGGTCATTAAACTGCACTGGCGCTGCTTTTATTCAAATTTGAATTAAACATTTCACAAAATCTAACCGTTGGATTTTAAAACTCCTATTATCACTTGAAAGGTCTTTTCAAAACAAATCCAACGGTTCCAGTTTCAGGAGAATTCGACGGTCGGATCTACCGTTACATCGATTCGAAGCTAATGGTTGAAATTCGCGAATGGTCGTTGCACGACTCGTTCTATTCAATACCATACCATTATATTATATATAATATAGTCCATCGATTTCCGTTTAAAACGTATTTTATAAAATGCTTAAAATCTCGTTTAAAATCGATTACAATTTTCAATTCAATTTTTAAATAAAACCGAATTATCCATATTAATATAATATTTAAAACAATATTATTCATCAAAATGTAATATTTTGAAATTTCTGTTCAAAATCTCATTTGAATTATAAACAAGTCATTTTCAATCCTAATTTCTTTCCATTTAATCATTTTAGTAGCTATTTGAAATTATAACCACTTTATTTTTAAATCAGTTTAGACTTAAAAATCTCATTTTCATTTTTCTTGCCTATTCTCATTTAAATGAATTTTTTTTCGTCAATTCTCATTTAAATGAATATTTTTTTCTCGCCAATTCTTGTTTAAATGAATATTTTTTTCGTCAATTCTCATTTAAACGAATTTTTTTTTTCATTTAAAAATCCAAAAGATTGAAATTTAATAAATTTCCAATTCCATATTCGTGGTATAAATTTCTGTGATAACAATGAAGGCACATCCATATCGACTACCATCCATCAACCAATAATTATAATATAAGTGTTTCCATCGTCAATGCTTATATTCAGTTTAATAATATTAATAATAAAATTGTATATCCATCGACCACGAAGCAAACATTGCAAACACAGGCAATCAATACACATTCAGTCACAGATATAATAATTGTACAAAAATAATTTGAGTGAGAGAGTTCTCACTTTGATTGGTTCAGAAATCGTTTAACAAAAATTATTTTAATCAAATTAAACAAGGCGTTTAATTTGACCAAAAATCTCAGCTAGCCCCAAATTCCTTCTAGTCAGTTCTCAATGTAGTGTTTGTTGTTGCAATTCCAACGGTTCTGAAATCATCCAATTCTGCTTTGACTTGGACGAGTTATGATAGTTTAAACTTTGAATAATTAACGAGTCATTAACTAAATATTATAATATAATTAAAACCTTTAATTAAATTTCTCCCTTCTTCCCCGTTAATTCCCTGTACACGCACAAAGCAACAAAACCCGACTTCAAAACTTAGGGTTCCAAAAAAACTTCACTACACAAGGTCGGAGCAGAATCTGGTGATGCCACCTTGAAGACCGTGCCGCCCTCTACCCTCGCCTGTGACAACCCCCAGCTCGCACCCCCGTACTCGCCTGAAACCGCGTGCAAAGTACACCACTTCGAGCTCGAATTGCTCGCAAATTGTTATGCTAAAATTAATCACAATCGTATGAATTTGAAGTCGGTTAAAATCTCTTTGATTTTCGATTTGAAATGATAATCAAATTCGAATTAGGTTAAGAAGAATAGGGGAAACAAAATCGTAGCGCGGTGACTATTAATGGAGTATTGGTGGCACGTTTTCCTAAGGATGAAATTAGGGTTCTGATTTTTAAAACGTTTGTATACATTTATATATTAATATTTTATTTATTTAATTACTTAACAATGAGGTTAAATGCTCTGAACTCCAAACAAACCCCAACAACTGTCGCCCCTAGCCAAATACCCATATTCCGAACACAATGAGATATGTTTCGTAAGCCGACTCGATCGTTTTAGTCAGTTTTTATCAAAATTAATATGTAAATTAATATAACGTTCAATATTGAGTTTCAACATATATTTTAATTTACCGGGGTCACATACTGACTCCAAAAATTATGAAAATTGGAATCTAGCTATGTTTTGACGATACAGTCCTAACGAAATTAATTTCGTCGAATTTGGAAATAGTTTGAAAAATGACATTTTTAATTGTTTATTAAACTTAAACTGAAACTAAAAACGCGTTTAAATTCACTACGCTCACATATTAATTCCAAAAATTATGAAATTTTGAACCTAACAATAATTTGATATTCCGGATCCAACAAAAGTGGTTTCGTAAAAAATGAGGTCGTTTGCAAAATGGCTATTTTTAAGGGCTATATATAGTATTAAAAAATAAATAATTCTATAGCAACTATTTGAAATTTTAAACTGGACATAACTTACAATATCTAAAACGAAATCTAAATTTCTCACATTCGGTAGAAAATTATAGTTCAAAATATTCCAACGTTTCTTGTTTTATCAAATTTTGATTTAAATCGAATTTTTTATATTCATTCAAAGTTTAAAATCGAATTTTCAAACTACCGCGCCATTTCGAGTTCGTTTTATAATTAAAATAAATTTATACGTTCTAGCTTCGATTTAAATAAATTTTAAATCTTCATTTATTAAAATAAACCATTTTAAAATATTAAAATACATTAAATCAATTAAAAATAAAATTTTAAATTGGTTCCAAAATCTAGGTTGTTACAGCGGGGATATATTGGAAGCGCAAAAAGATTCATTAGATGTAAAACCAAGTAATTGAAAATTAATTAATCATCTTTCTTACATTATATGTGTAAAAAAAGAAAGTAATATTAATTAATTTTATATAACAAAATTAAGGAATATCATATGCTAAATTTGATTAGTGTAATTGATTGTTACCACATATTAGACACTTATACCTTAAATTTAGCCATTTACGCTAAATTTACTGAATTTGTTAAAATGAGAACTAGTCATATCAAGCTCTATATATTAATATTGCTAAAGCAAACGCTAAAAGCCTTGACTTAGCGGATGCAACGAAAAATAGCGGGCATAAAAGCAGATATACTATTCATCAATGCTAAATTGAAATAGGGTAGCGGTTGAAGAGTGCTATGGGCTGTAGTGGGGATATTGCGGAGCTTTAGCGGGGTTTAACTGCATAGTTTGATCGTGAGATTGATGAATATGTTAGTTTAAAATTCGAGCGGGATGGATGACATGACGATTAGCATATGACATTCTCTATGACAGGAAAATCCCTCAAAAGCTTAAAGGAAAGTTTTATAGAATACCAATTAGGTTTGTGATATTACATGATGCAAAGTATTGGCATACTAAAAGACAACACGTCCAAAAGATAAGCTTAGTAGAGATGTGTACGTTGCGATGGAGTTATGGGCATAATAGACGAAATCGAATTAGAACTCGTGACATACGGGACAAACTTGAAGTTGCACTTGCACCAATAAAAAAAAAAGATAGTCTAACACCGCTTAAGATGATTCGGACATTCCAACAAAGACCTCATGATGCACATGTGCACGTAGGGATTATAGGTTGCATTGAAAGCTCCAAGAAAGGTCGAGGTCAACCAAGGATGACATGGGAAGTAGTAGTAAAAAAAGACCTGAGAAATTGGGATGCAGTCGAAGAGCTGGTGCCGAACGAAAGCACATGAATGTTAGCTATCCATGTACCAGAACCTTGAGTTTAGGTTAGTTTGGAAAGATTTGTATGATTACAAGACTAATAAGGGCATAAGACGTGTTGGTCTTCGGTATACATTACTAAAAGTATCATCATCATCATCATCTTGGTTTTATTTATTTATTCATAATTATTACTATTATTATTTATTTAATCATTTTACTTTATTTTATCTTTATTTATGCTTTCACGTTTAAATCTCTTGTTATTATTTCTACTTTTAAATTGACTTTATCATTTGATTTTGGATTTCATCTCTAGTCAACCCCAACTTATCATCATTGTCATCATCTTGATTTTATTTATTTATTCATTATTACTACTATTATTATTTGTTTAATCATTTTATTTATCTTTATTTACGTTTTCACCATTAAATCTCTTGTTATTATTTTTACCTTTAAATTGACTTTATCATTTGATTTTGGATTTCATCTCTAGTCAACCCCAACTTATTTGAGAATAATGGCTTAGTAGTAGTCATTGTCAGAAATGTAATATCATAAATTAGTCTTTTAATATCAATGATGCAAAGTCGATGAAATGTTATCAAGAAATTGGTTATTTTATGCAAAATACCAGCACATGCTTGATATGTTTGAAATTCACCATCTAAATGAACTGCATTAACAAACAGTATTTATAATAGACTTTACAGATTTATAAAAATTGTTTTCAAATGACAACATAGACTCAAAAAATGCATTTACAACTAGTATACTAAGATTACATTTGCTTCTGTTAAAACCATTTTTCATAAAGAATAGATACCATTATGCATTACAATGTTATATTAGTGTAAACATAAAACTATGATCAAGGCTGGCCCTAGGTTAAGGCGAGTAAGCCAATCGCCTAGGGCAACCTCCTTCAAGAGGAAACCATTTAATCAATATATGTACACACACATAGAGAAAAAATGATTCACAATAGTTTTAAGGAACAAGTATACAATTAATAGCTATAATTTTGCATTTCAATGAAGTTGAAAGCATAGATAAATTCATATTATTTACGATATCTATACTAGTTCTAATATTACTGTCGTTTTCTTCAATTAGAGGCAACACTGTTACGCTTTGACTGGGGTAACCTAGAAGATAAGACCGGCATTGACTATGATATGCTCTTATATTTCTCTCTGCCAAACCGATACCATCTATCTTTGGTACACGTTAGGATAATGCAACATTCATACGAGATTACATTGCACACATTTGTAATTCAGTTTATAGAATCCAAATAGCTGTTCAGACTAAAAATTGCCTACCACTTGTCTCCATTAGAAAAATGTTTGAATAAACAATTTATTCATCAGGCTGTATAAATTAAACTTAAGTTTGTAATTTCTGACATATGTAAGCACAATAACTGTTATTTATCATTCAACATCCACAAACAGATATTCTTATTATAGCCTCTTAATCTCAGATGATTATCAATTATAATTGAACTTGAGCTTTACCACAAACAATCGGACAAAGGTGACTGTTTCCGTGCTCACGACCTAATTGGAGGAAACAATGGAAACATTGTTTCTTTATTATTCTTTAATCCACACTGGGGCCCCACGATCACTGCATGAACCAATAAGTAGGAAACATATATACTGGCAACTGTATCAAGCATCCGTGTTTGAATTTATCTTTTATATGTACACAAAGTAAAATGGTGTTGATAATGGTACGAACAATACATGATATATTCGCTAGCCAAGTGTTGTATCAAAAATAAGTATAAACACACTATTACCACATCTTTGAATTTTTTATTTGGACAGCAAATGCAACTAAAAGTTGGTTATCGATGAGAAGAAAGCACCAGAACGAAATAAAGTTAGAAATATATAAGTATACAACGATGTTGGTAAAGAAAGCATATTAAGCCTCTTATTTGGACACCAAATGCAATTATGAGCGTTAAGTATTAGGACAGCAATCTATACATAAAGCATAGAAATGCCATAATCAATAGCAAAAACTGTAAGAAAAAGGATTACTTGCCCCATGATCCTAGGTAAAAAAAACAACCCATGCAGGCGCAGTTGATTACCAGTATGAAAAAGGATTCAACCACCGACGGCTGATCTTCTAATCCTCTGGAGCATGCAGCTTCGATTCTTTGTAGTGTACTGCTTTGGAAAATGTTATGAATAAATGCAATTCAATATATATGGGTAGACAACATGAATTGATACTCAAGATACCAAAATGCCTTAAGTCCCAAACGATCAAAAAGAAAAACGATTAAAATTGGCGGACACTCTCTTTCCTGCGACTTCCTCTTATATCTACTTTTACGCCTCTATTTCTTTCACACTTCTTATCCCTTCGACTTTCTCCAACGCATTTCCACAGCCAAAAACAAGAAAGCCAAGTCTTCATCATGTCTTAATTGTTGGAATATTTCGATAATTGGGTCACATATGTAAAATGAAATGTGTTGTGCTGTTTTGGTGTAAAGCCTAATTAAAGTGATCTAATTTTCGATTAGAATTAATAGGCTTAAAGTTTAAGTTATCATGGGCCTAATGTGTAGATACCGGGGCATTTTATAATTTGTTGAAGGGGCGAATTACAAAATGCCAACTTTATAAATAAAGGGTTATGGTCCCCGAATTACAAAAGTCTTAGCAACTCTCTAACCTCTTCTACGGAGAGATGAATCTAATCTGGGGTTTGTGTCAATTTGGAAGACCGAACCAAATTCTTTTTCTTCTACAACAGATAATCTTCTCCGTGGCAACCAATTATGAGATTCAGGTATAGCAATAATTAAATACAGATTCAGGTACGCTTCCGCTAATCAAGTTATCTATTTTCTGATTTGTTCTCGATTAAATCAATATGGTTACATTTCAGATCTAGGGTTTCACAATTGGGTATTGTTAAAGTATACTGAAATCCTAACAAGTGGTATCAGAGCCAACCATTATTGATTCTATTGGGAATTTTTTTTTTTTTTCTTTTATACATGTTTTACCATTTCAGAACAAAGGTTGAATTGTGTTTTCAATTCATACGGTTTATATGTTATGTTTTCATTTCACAACAGGTTGAGTTTATTAACTGCGGCTAATAATTTTTTAAAAAAAAAAGTTTTTTTTTTTTTTTTTTTTTTTTGGTTTAAGTTTCAGATCTATATTGATTCAGACTATTATCTCCTTCACGTTCTTTCATTGGTTCTATGGATCCAGCATGAATAATGTTAATATAATATAGTTTGTCAATATGTTAATTCAACGGGTTCTGGGTTTTTTTTTTAAAATATATCAAAAACATTTGTTTATTACGTCTAGTTATAAGTTGCATTCTGCAGCCGTCGGTCTATTGTTACTTCTGGTGTCATATATTATACTATATTACTTGTTTTGACCAAGTCCTGAACCCGTTTTATGCATAAAGTTTCGGAAGCTCTTCTGAGCGAATCTCATGCTATCCTTACGGGCTTTTAAAAAAAAAAAAAAAAAATTTATATACCATGTGCACTGTTTTGAACAATTATTGCTTATTGTATGGATGTAAGACATGCCACATTAACTTATTTGTCATATAATATTTCATGGCATGTGTATGATGTTTCACTAACCTATCATGATGCTTTTATTTTATGCCTTTTGGGTTTGGTTTATAATATTTTGCATTTGTGCTGCTTAATCTAATTAGCTATCATGTTTGAATCTTTGACCAATTCGCCTACATTTTAGGATGATGATTAGTAGGTTACTTTATTATGGTCAAACTACAGTAACTTCTACGGTTTAAAAAAAAAAAAGTTTTTTTTTTTGGTTCGGTTGACAGTATAAAAAAAAGAGCACATGTTATATTATGCTTCGGATATACATCATGGTTACTTCTTCAGTCATTCAGGTTATTCAGTATGATATTTATTATGTCATTTACACATAATTTTATGTGGTAATTGATCATGACATTCATCTATGATATTGTGATTTATTTATGATGTGGTATATCATATTTATTAAGGAAATGTCATGAATGTAACTACATACTTAAAGCAACAAATTATGGCAACTATGACAAAAAAAAAAAAAAAACTCGTTATGCTATTATTATAATTTTGAGTTTTTCAGATGTCATATAGACCTAAAGCATTGAGAGTGTTTTATAACACTCAAAATATATTGTATATATTAAGGATAAATTCAAATATAATTTTGGCGTCTCTTTACAGTTGTAAATATTTTACATTAGTAGTGAATTAACTTTAAAATAATATGTCACCAAAGTGGCCTCTATATTTTGGTGGTTCATGAAAATGTTTAATATTTGTGTGTAGTTATTCATGCGAATATTAGTCGGCCCAAAGGAAGGCTAATGTTTGGCCGAATCACTTACACATGTGTGATGATAAATATGTGACAATTATAAAGTTTTTCGAGTGAATAATTAATCGGCCCAAAGGAAGGTTGTTATTTGACTTGAATTTATTGTCAGTATTTGATCATTACAACAAGAGTACCACTTACAGTTAATATTACTGTCCAAAGACTTGATATTAATGTGTACTAGGTATCTTGAGAAGAGACTTACCAATTATTTGAATTTACTATGGTTGATATTTGGCTATGAGCATATACGGTCAATCTTCATTTTATTTTTTGTTCATTTTCAGCTAATTTAACTGAATTATCTGTCAATTTAAAGAATATTTCCATCTTGTTTTGGGATAAATATAAGGATTTGTATGAGAGCGACTTTATAGATTTAACTCTTGTAACTAAGAGGGTTACAACCAACCCTACTACGATTAAATATTCTTATAATGTTATGAAGAATATTGAAAGGTGATAGAATTTAAAGGCAAGAGTTAAATGATCATTAAGTAAATACTTCAGAAGTTTTCAAGGATGTGCCATAGGTAACGATAACTAATTTTGTATAAGTTATCTACTGAGAATTAAAACGGTTTTTGTGAAAACAATAAGGGAAATCAAGCACTCTTTGTGGTGCTTGATTACATAAAGTCAAAGTAAAAGAAATATAAATGAGTACTATACGGAAAAAGATATTGCTTCAAAAGTTAAAGACGCTCAAGTTATCGTTATTTTTGGTGCTATCTTCAGTATATTCATTTAAAGATTAAAATTATTTTAAGAATAATATGCTATCTTATTGGGCTAATTTAGCGCTTTGGTAACTAAAATAGAGATTGAAGTTTTTAATGATTGAAAAGTACTCATTTGATATACATTATAAATAAATGTATGAATAAGGATTAAGAAGTCGCTAAGGATCTCAAAGAAAAGAAATAACATACGAATATTTTTTTTTAGTTGTTTCTTTAATGAGATATACAGACATATAAAGTAAAATATACTTGATATTTTATAGCTATTATTGAAATTTAAGTCAATTTTTTTGGATTTTTTTGATATATTTTTTATGTTGTCATTTAGACAGATTTCGGTTTTATATTTCTAACGTGAACATATTAGGTTATTATTGTTCATCAAGAAATAGTAATGTTAATTTATGAATAAATTCCAAATCTTATGTAATTGAAGCTCATACAAGTTATGGCTACTTATGCTAAATAACTTATGTAAAGATATCTCAAATTTTGTTTTGGTGACTAATATATTTTTTGTTTCAGTTAACTGAGGAATTATAGATTGAGGTATCATAAATATAGAAAATGCTTTATTGATATTCTAAGGGATTTGAAGTTTATATTTTTTTATGAACCCACACTAAGGAAAAGTTTTAATGCGGGAAATGCAATAGTTTTTTGAGAATGTTGAGTTTGGGGGGAGAAATAAAGTAATACCATTGTCTTTAAAGAGAATCATTATCTTTGATTCAACTGCGGTTGCTTCTTTGCTTAAAGTTTAAGATTTGTTTTCTTTTATTAAGAAGAAGTAAATTAAGAACCATAATAAGACGATGTTGAAGATAATTTTTCTTTAAGCTAAGGATATTGCTTCTAGAAAACAAACTCAACAACCTCAAAGATGCAAGATCACTAAGGAAATCCATGTAAATGGGAAGAAATGCTATTTCAGATTATTGTGTAATATTTCTTCATAAAGATAAATAATGGATTGATAAAGATGATGCTACGGACTTACATCAATCCATGTAAGGTACTAATTTAAAATGTGGATTTAAGAAATGAACATATAGTATAAATCTATATGGATAATAAAGTTTGAAATTTCCCTCTAACTTAAGTAATAAGATCATTGGTTATGAATAACTATTCAAAGCCAAAAAG
The DNA here is from genome assembly GCA_030737875.1 of Allium sativum. Lineage (NCBI taxonomy): Eukaryota > Viridiplantae > Streptophyta > Magnoliopsida > Asparagales > Amaryllidaceae > Allium > Allium sativum. The sequence goes on from CM060910.1 coordinate 398,593,436, forward strand.
GGATCAAGTGGGAAATATTGAATTTTATAGGGCACTTTTATTGAAATCGCTATTATTAAAAGGAAATTTTGTTTTCTTTAAAGAATGTTTCATTTTGGACTTAGTATATGATTCTTTAGAATCGATCGCTTTGGAGCTTACTACAGTTTGTACTTTTGAGCATTATCTGATGGAGATTAAAGTTATGTTTCAATGGAGACATTGGTGAAACTACTTAAGAAACTCATTTATGGATTAGTCTTTTGTATTTGGGATTCGAATACACCATTATTTTTCATGGGGTGATATTTGGATTATTACAAAAAAATTAGGAAGATAAATGCTTAAAAGATTTGGTATGTAAACTGCGATTCAGTTGATTTTCTTTTACCAAAACAGATAAATGTTGTCATCCTTGAAACTAAAGAAATGCAAAAGATTTTTCATGCATTTGCAGTTTGAATTCCAATGCATACTAATGTATATACACATATGGATATGCGTGTATTATTTTATTTGACAGATACCTTACTGATATTAAAAGTGGATCACTGATTTAGTAGCCAAAATGGTTATGAGATTTCTTTAAGGAATAAAATAAAAGATCATATACTCATAGACAAAAGATCGGATCGGTTGGAGATCATAAAGAATTACGATCCAGATATTTTGGATGTCATTATCGTAAAAGATCCACTTCTAGCAATGATAATATATTTTATAGGTGAAACTATATAAGGGAAAAGTGTCACTTAGGCACTTATAGTTTTCACCACTTTGAAAATATCGTCTTTGGTTAATTATAAGACATCCAAATATGGAAAATAATAATGAAATTTTGTCACAAGACTCCAGTTATTGATAAAGAATTGAAAGACCAAGTAATATTGTGACAGTAAAGTATATATTATTTTCCAATAAGGGAAGAGTGCAAAATATATTGTAAATCATAGAGCATATTTAAACAAACTCCATTATGGCGGATCCGCTTACCAAAAGACTATCACGTAAGGTCTTTCATGAGCATATAGCTCAATTGGTCTAACTTTTATGTAAGGATATTTTGGTTCAGGGGGAGTTTGTATTTGGTATTGTCATATGACTCACTGCTCTATGTTTCGGTTACAGATATATGTAAATCAAGTTCTTTTTCTGATCAGAAATATAGTAATGAAGTTTTCTTTGCACTCAGGTTGTTTAAATATTAAACGTTTTGATCTCACTAAAGAAGGACCAGTTGGAAATAGACATGTATAGATCACATTTCATGTAATTTCCATGCTACGCATCCATGATTGATCTATGTCGTTTGATTGTATTGATATATGTGACCATTGATGGGTTTAGTTACGATAAATGTAACGAATGCCGCTTTGATCCTTTGTCAATGCAATTAATGGACGAGATTGTTTTAGATACACCATATGTTATAAATAGCAAATTTTGGAGCTCATAAAGTTAAACACATTTTAAGGTTATTTCATATGTGGCCCAGGGGGAGATTGTTGGAATATTTCGATAATTGGGTCACATATGTAAAATGAAATGTGTTGTGCTGTTTTGGTGTAAAGCCTAATTAAAGTGATCTAATTTTCGATTAGAATTAATAGGCTTAAAGTTTAAGTTATCATGGGCCTAATGTGTAGATACCGGGACATTTTATAATTTGTTGAAGGGCCGAATTACAAAATGCCAACTTTATAAATAAAGGGTTATGGTACCCGAATTACACAAGCCTTAGCAACTCTCTAACATCTTCTACGGAGAGATGAATCTAATCTGGGGTTTGTGTCAATTTGGAAGACCGAACCAAATTCTTCTTCTTCTACAACAGATAATCTTCTCCGTGGCAACCAATTATGAGATTCAGGTATAGCAATAATTAAATACAGATTCAGGTACGCTTCCGCTAATCAAGTTATCTATTTTCTGATTTGTTCTCGATTAAATCAATATGGTTACATTTCAAATCTAGGGTTTCACAATTGGGTATTGTTAAAGTATACTGAAATTCTAACATTAATGTCACGACTAGATCTGCAAGCCGCTTCCAACCAACTCAATCGCCAACCGACTCTGACATTGAAGCTGAAACAGATGCTGTCCCGCCTCCTAGGCCGTTCTACTCTCTGCAGGACAACCACCCCATTAACGCCCTTATCGCTGAGTATCAAGCTTCTCAACCGTCATCCTCAAAGTCAGCACCAAATCGAACCAATTCCCCTATCAGCCCCATGCTCGCACAAGCTAAAGAAGCCTGACCATTGCCTGGGCCCTGGAGTGAGTTCTCTGCTAAATACTGGTATTGTCTCGAAAAACTCTATGCTTGGGAATATTAATACCGTGTTGGGAGCGAATTTGAATTCGGGAAATAGTGAACCAATTGGTGTATGTTCACGTGAAACTGGAAATGTAGGTGGATTGAATGTTTCACCACCCAAAAGCGCGAAATGTGTTGAAAATCTGAAATGCACACATAATGTTCGACAGAATGCCTCAGCCGTTTTTACACCGATTCCTGCAGTCAATCCATCTACTAGCAATCAGCAGTGGTCCTCACTGTTCTCTAAACTACCTAATATTGCAGGAGAATATTCCTCTATAGATTTCGTTATTACACATTCTGAATATGGTTCAGTTCCCCCGCAAGAACTATTTCGTGAAGCCTCCTCCTTTTGGAAGGACTACATTGTTGGTTTTTTCCTTGACACTAAACCACCTAAGGTTGATACGAACGAAGTTTGTCGTTCCTTATGGAGAATACGGGATAGTATGCATTTCACATATGTTGATGGTCTTTATTACTTCAAATTCTCAATTCCTGAGGAGAAGCTTAGAGTTCTTGACGGTCCGCCCGCAATCATTGACGGAAAGTCATTCATTGTTACCTTTTGGTCCTCTATAATTGATCGTGTGAGAGAGCAAGTTCTTTCCATTCCTGTCTGGACCCAACTCACACATATTCCGTCTGTTCTTCAGACACTCCCTGGACTAAACTGGCTTGCCTGCAACATTGGTAAATTGAAATGTTTTGATGCTAATACAAAAGCTAGGAAGAACTTAGTATTTGCCCGGGCTCTGATCGAAGTTACCCCTGATAAACCGCTACCTTCTCAGATCAAGGTGAGAATTGAAAATCGTAAATTTTTAGTTGATGTTAAGTATAGGTGGAGACCAGAAATTTGTTCGGCATGCAAGGTTTTTGGACATACGCTTGACTCGTGCAATGAATCTGATATTACTATTCCAAAGAAAAAAATCCTCTGCCTCGTCCTCCTGCTAGAGTCTGGTTCCTAAGGCCAAAGAACCTCATGTGGATGTTCCATCTTCAATTGCCCCTTCTAATCCAAATATCTCCTGGAATGAGCAGGAGAATGCGTGGGTGCATGCCCCTTCTGGGATGCATTGTAATACTAATGATGTCTTTTTCATTTTTATTGATGAGGCAGTGGAAGATCGCAATCGTCTTTTCTACATGCCAGAGGATGGTAAATTGGTTATCAGGTATGACGATGAAGTTAGTGAAAACAATGAAACTTTGTTGAAGGACCCTTCTTGGGATAAAAACCGTATAATAGCTCCTCTCAAAGTGGTTGATTTGGCTCTTCGCTTTTGGATTTATAAGCGTAATATGACACCTACACTGGCTCTTTCTATGACGATAATATTGATGGTGAAGTACCTTAGTTTCTGCATAACTTTTGCACTTCGTTATGATGTTTTCTACTGAGTAAAATATGTAATGATAATGACTGGACACTTCAAATCAGAAATGTTACTCTGTGCATGTACAGAGTACCAGTACCTTTATCTATAATAAAGATGTTTGCGGTCACCTAAAAAACCGGTCGGCCTTACAAAAAAAAACATGAATTGATACAATATTCATAACATATACGAAGACAAAACCCTTATGAAAAACCACCAATGAACCTTGTGTCCGGTGAAAGTGTTTTTCATCATGTTCCATAACCTCTACCAGATCAATTCAACCATTATCAATAATTAAGCAACAATTTCAAAAGTATATAAACATCTTGACTATTGAGTAGTGTCTTTTTTGACATATAACCTTTAATAACCTATCTACAATTTTCAGTGTCTGTAATCCATATCTTAATAATTTATTGCTTGATCTAACATTGCTTAGTAACATCGTAAAACTTTCATAATCTAAATTACCCTCTTTCTCAATGAAATCGCCGGGTTGGGTTGCAGATGACATTCACATCGAATAAAGAATCAGAAAAGGAAAGAGATCAAGATGCCATATTAAATTCATGTGGTTATTAGTAGTGAGATGAACTCAACATAAAGAAACTAGATCTAACTTGAGTTTCAAATCTAATCACATGTTGAAATTTTGGGACACACTGTTTGAGACTTTGCTTTATGATAAAAATATGAAACTGTATCTCATGTTTGATTCATATGCAAACAGAATCAAATTAGCTAGGGAATTAAGAAATGTTGCTGGCTGTGCCAGTTCATTCACTAACTTTAAGATGCCAAATACTACTCGGTCTACGGAGAATGAAATGGTTCCTTGTCCATGTGAAATAATATTTTTTAATGTAAAGATACCTTCTATGAGTAGAGAAGCATTATGGGCAGTGGATCCTAGTTAAGGTACTGTTTGAAATAGTTCTACAAATTTTATCAAAGTGTTCTACACATAGTTATCAGGACCCGACCGGACCGCGGTCGGACCTCGATTAACCGCCGACCGTTTGCCTCCACGGTCCGTCAAAGCTTCAAGCCTCTCGTGCGTTGGAACCGGCGGTTGAATCGCAGAACCGCGGCCTGTTGTGGCAGTTTGACCGTAAGAAGCCGTCACTCTTCAGCAAAACCCAAATACAATTTACCCTAAATTTTTAAAACCCTAGATGCAAACTCACCAAATCGGCAGTCATAATCTTCTCGATCGCACCATGTTCTACTGCCTAAGAATCTCACGCTCCATCAGGTATTAAAATTATTCTTCTGAATTTTTCTATGAAGTAATTTTGTGCTTTTTGTTGAATGAGCTCATTTGTTGGAAGCTGGATAATAATATTCGCACTCCAAGTTAAATGTCAAACGATGGGAGAAGAAGAGGAGGGAAGAGAAAGGTACAGGAACAGATAAGCATTATTTGTATTGTTGGGAATCTTACTGGGCGATCGATTATTTATTTCATTGCTACTTGAAGTTGTAATTAGCAAAAATGTACACATAGTGAAAAGCATTATTTGTATAATTAGCAAAAATGTGTAACTTTGCAATACGGAAAGTTAATGAAATTAGTGGATGTGTTTCTATTTGATTAGTCTTTCTTGCTGTTGAACAGATAAAAAATGGATTATTAATCGTAGTTGAAAATTTCTTCAATATTTTTTCAATAAAGATCACGGAAAAGAGCATGCACGGCTTTCACGTTTCGACCGGTCCAACCATTTGAACCTTAAACCTTGGATCGTGACGGTTCGACTAACGGTCCGGTCTTGATAACATTGGTTTTACGTAAACATCACAATAGAATACCAATTGTGATTAAAAATAGTGAATCTGTTCATAAACGATTGAATAAATGAAAGAAATAAAAACCATATTTTAGCAGTAAATATCAAAATATTTACTGACTCTAATACTTATACGTGACTGAAAATAGCGACATTCCTGAATTTCTGAATTACCTATGTATTAAAACCAAGAGTGAAGAAAATTTCCTCTACTTACCAATTGGTAGCGGTGGAACCCTCGTGAATAGTTATATTGTTTGCCAGTTTATCCGCTTGCTCACTATACTTGGCTGCAATCAATTGCAAAAAACTGAAAGGTTCAAATAAACTGCACTTTAAACGAACAATGGTTCATATAAAAAAAAACATAAAGTGCACTTTAAACGAACAATTGTTGCAATAGGAAGTAGAAATATACTGTAAACAAAACAAATACAGGCATACTTGCTTGTGAGATAGGGTAGCATCTCTGTCATAATGACATGCTCCACTTTTCAGTTCCATTTGTTGGTTATGTAACTCTGCAAAAAAAAGTATAGTCAACAAAAACAAGATAGTGTAATATAATTACTGAACTGAAATATCATACTTGGAAACATGTAAACCATTATATCATATCAAAGAATCAAAAATTGTGTTGGTTATAATAGGAAATGAAGTATAGTCAACAAAAACAAGATAGTGTGATATAATTACTGAACTGAAATATCATACTTGGAAACATGTAAACCATTATATCATATCAAAAGAATCAAAAATTGTGTTGGTTATAATAGGAAATGGTTTGTTTCACTGAAAAGTCTCATAAATAATAAACTAATATCACTTAATATAAATCAGTAAAGTTGTATTTCGTAAGTTATTGCTAAAGGGAAGAAGAATTTGGTATTTCGTAATAGTTCCTAGAAGATATACATAACAAACACGCGTGTTATAACAATATTGTAGTGATAGTTGCCCAAAGTTATAGTCACAATATAGTTATGTGATATTGATTGATTTTATGCTTTAAGTATAAATGAGAAGGGTTGTTTGGAGATCAAAATGTGTAATCTGCTCGTCAGTACATTACATATTGAACAAAAGCTAATTTTTGATAGAGCATGTTTTTGAAAAGGAAAGTACAAATACCCACAAGAAGAACATTTTGGTAGCAATTTTAAGAAATATGATATGCTCATGGCTGCATTTTTGTGTGGAATAATTTTGTTTTCTCTTATACTTTAAGGCAATTTTCTTAGTTTCTTAAAGCAACATCTCTTATCAGTTTCTCTTGATGCGGTCTAAGGTAGGAACATAGGATAACTAATGAATGTGGTTTTTTCCTATTTGTTACGGTAACAGATTATAGTCAGGCATTGTATTTTCAGCCAATTGCAACATGCCTTCTCATTATAGTATTTGTGTTGAAGCTACTGCATGGAAGACAAAGAGAAAGGTGGAAAGAACCAAACTTCATATTATGAAACTGTGTTTTGACTCCTTACATAGATTAGGATTTGGTATAAAAGAGTTGAATTATGTGCTAATGTGTGTGTGCAAAGATGAACATGTCAAAGTTACGCTTTCAAGTTTAAACAAATAATATGATGCCAAATGTATAAGTAGTTTACCTTTGATATTACAGAAATGAATTATAATTGCCATACTGACATCACTCCATCAAATCGGTTGCCTAGGTAAAAGTTAATCATGCAAATTTGAAGAAATAAGATATACCACCCTGCTTTCACTATAAATTATGAGAAAATCATTTTAGCACAGCATTTATGATTAAGATCAACGGCATTAAATGTTATGTTAGATCAAGGATAACTGCCCAACAACTTCGTTAAAATAAGTCGCTGAAAGTTTGAATATGAATTATCATCATATTATACTTGGGGCATCAGTTTCAAGACCTAAGCATAGCATGGTAACAAACCTAAAGCCCCCACCTGACGGTTCCAATAATAAGACAAAAATACTGTTATGAATCTGGTGTATGGAAATGAATATAGCCGTAGTATTTCTGATCTTTACTGCAAAACTATAAACGATTGATCTTCGCAACAAATGAGATCCCTCACCATTTTGAATCATCTACTTGTGGTGACTCGAAGAGCTCATGCAGATGCACCTCATTAATTGGTATAACTTGAAGAGCAGCAGCCAAGACAAAAAGCTATTCATTAAGTTGAAGATAGTCGAGACAGACTACAAATGTCTGTGCAAGGAATGGTATGTAAAAGGTTATAAACCCCAAATGAATTTAGTAGTGTTTTATATTACTTATAGTATTAGTTCCATCAATAGTGCCATGAGCCTTCTAAATTTCTTAGGTCGTGGCTTGTTTTCTTTAATCATATTTAAGAAAAGAAGTAAGTTTAACCAAGTTCCTAAAAATAAACATTTTTTCAAACGGTTTATGTGCGTACAAATATGAAAGAAAGCATAAAACCCAAAATGCTCATCACTCTGAATTTATAAGCAGTATTATCAAAATTTTCAGTAACAGTGAACAAAAATATAGCGATTTAGGAAGCATACAAATTAAAAGCTCATCACTCTGAATCCGGATCAACAACAGTAGAAAATTGGAAACACTGATATGAGAGAGAGAGAGAGAGATAGGGAGGGAGAGGGAGAGAGAGGTGTGTGTGGTTTTTGTTTTTTTTTTGGGGGGGGGGGGTGGGTTTCTTATATTTCAGGAATATGCGGTAAAATAGTAGCAGAAGAGCGAATGAACCATCAATAGTGTGTGTAAAACTGCTGTGGAATGGATGATGTTCAGCGGACGGTGATGCAGTGGAGAGGTTTCAGAACAAATTTCCAAGAGTCCCTAATGAATTAGCAAAGAAAGAGAAACAAGACATACCAACATTTAAAAGTCTCACATCATAGAAATATTAGCATAATCTCTTCTAATATATTAGAATTTTAAAGGCGTGTCCATTCACTCCAGAATTCAAAAGAAATGTCTGTTAGCTGAATGAGTATAACCATTTGAATTCTGACGTTCGTCTATTAATAATCAGGTGGTTAAAGGGTCGCAACCTTTCCTGTTCTAACGGTTACTAATGCATGCGAACAGGCACTCCTCCTTCCTTATATATACACTGCCCAAAACAAGGCAGAATTCACTTTTTTCTGAAAAATTTCTGGAGTCGGACATTACTGAAACAGAATACTTTATAGTTATCTTCAATCTTGTGCACAAATCGGTTATGCTTTCTGTGATTATTTTAAACACAGTTTGACGTGACAATTGTGGCATAATTGATTAACGTTGATTGTTATTGCTGTATGTTTGTAATACAACAGAATACTTTCTAGTTATCTTCAATCTTGTGCACAAATCGGTTACGCTTTCTGTGATTATTTTAAATACAGTTTGACGTGACAATTGTGGCATAATTAACGTTGATTGTTATTGCTGTATGTTTGTAATACAATTGTGTAATTACAAAAGTTCTAACAATCTTAAAACAATAGTTGTTATAGATGACGAAAAACAGCAGCACTGATTTTGTACCGACTCAGACGGTAACAACTGCTCAGCCCTAGTTATCTTCAATCTTGTGCACAAATCGGTTACGCTTTCTGTGATTATTTTAAACACAGTTTGACGTGACAATTGTGGTATAATTGATTAATGTTGATTGTTATTGTTGTATGTTTGTAATACAATTGTGTAATTACAAAAGTTTTAACAATCTTGAAACAATAGTTGTTGTAGATGACGAAAAACAGCAGCACTGATTCTGTACCGACTCAGACGGTAACAACTGCTCAGCCAGCACCTGTGCTTCCAACAATGGCTCTGTCTCATGTCGAAAGGTCAGAGAAGTTCAATGGAATCAATTTCAAGCGCTGACAACAAAAGATGTTGTTTTATTTAACAACATTAAGCCTTACCAAGTTTCTGACTGAAGACGCTCCTGCGGTAGACGAACTCGAACCTGACGCTACTAAAATAGAGGCACTTGATATCTGGACAAGCTCAGATTTCATGTGCAAAAACTATATTCTGAATGGTCTGGATGATAGCCTCTACAATGTCTATTGTACTTTTGCAACGTCCAAAAAACTCTGGTTGACTCTGGAAAAGAAGTACAAAACTGAAGATGCAGGCATGAAGAAATTCATTGTTGTAAAATTTCTAGACTTCAAAATGGTTGGCTCAAAGACGGTGATAAGTCAAGCTCAAGAACTGCAACTTATCATCCGTCAATTAGAAGATGAAAAGATGACTCTTAGCGAGACTTTTTAAGTTGTTGCAACTATTGAGAAATTTCCTCCTTCTTGGAAGGATTTCAAAAATTACCTTAAGCACAAGTGAAAGGAAATGACAATGGAATATCTCGTAGTTTGGCTACGCATTGAGGATGATAACAGAAATTCTGAGAAAAAGATTTCTCAGAATATTGCTGCCAAAGAAAACGTTGTTGAGTCAGACAAGACTAACAAAAGAAAAAGGGAGAATGCTCCTAAGAAGTCAAAGAAATTTCTGGGTTCCTGCCACAACTGTGGAAAGAAGGGGCACAAAGCAGCCCAATGTCGTGCACCTAAAAAGAAGAAGTTAGAAGCAAATTGGGATGATGTTTCGAAAGGCATTTCTGATTTTGATTTATGTGCGACAATATCAGAATGCAACCTTATTGGTAACTCAAATGAATGGTTTGTAGACACTGGAGCCACTCGACACATATGTTCTAACAAGTGGATGTTTACAACCTATAAAACTGCAATTGATGTTGAACAACTTTTTATGGGTAGTTCTTCCACTTCAAAGGTCGAAGGCAAAGGAAAAATAGTGTTGAAATTGACTTCTGGAAATAAACTGACTTTAAATGATGTTCTCCATGTTCCAGAAATTAGCAAGAACCTGGTTTCAGGATCGTTGCTGAGCAAGCATTACTTCAAATTGATCTTCAAGCTGATAAATTTGTTTTGTCCAAGAAGGAGTGTATGTTGGAAGAGGATATGTGTGTGATGGTTTGTTTAAAGCAAATGTAACCACTATTGTACCACACACTGATATGAATAAAAGTTAATCTTTTTGCTTACATTGTTGAATCTTCTGACATATGCATTCTAGATTAGGGCATGTAAACTTTGATACATTGCGAAAATTAATTAATCTAAAATTTATACCAAAATGCAATATAGATTCCAACTATAAATGTCAAGTTTGTGCAGAAGAAAAATTGACAAGAACCTTGTTTCATCATGTTGAACGAGAAACAGAACCTCTAGACTTAATACATACTGATGTATGCGATCTGAAAATGTGTCAGACTAGAGGTGGAAAAATGTACTTTATTACATTCCTTGATGATTGTACCAGATACTGTTATATATATCTCCTTAGAAGTAAGGACGAAACATTCAAAATATTTAAACAGTATAAGGCAGAAGTTGAGAATCAACTCAACAAGAAAATAAAATCTTTAAGAAGTGATAGAGGAGAAGAATACGAGTCTCCATTTGAGGAATTCTGTGCTGAGCATGGAATTATACATCAAACTACAACCCCATATTCACCTCAATCCAACGGTATAGCCGAACGGAAAATAGAACTCTTAAAGAAATGATGAATGCCTTACTAATTAGCTCTGGCTTGTCAGATAACTTTTGGGGAGAAGCCATTCTTTCGGCAAATCATATTTTAAATAAAATACCCCAAAAGAAAATATCTAAATCTCCTCATGAACTATGGAAAAACAGATCACCATCCTACAAACCTAAAAGTGTGGGGTTGTCTTGCCAAAGTAGAGGTACCAAAACCAAAGAAGGTCAAAATTGGACAAAAAACAGTTGATTGTATATTCATTGGATATGCAAAAAATAGTGTAGCATATCGATTTTTTTTACACATATCTGAAATTGATGATATTCATGAAAATACCATCATTAAGTCGAGAAATGCTAGATTTTTCGAACATGTATTTCCCTCGAAACATGGTACTGAAAATCATGCACCTAAGAGACCAAGGAAAAATGAAGTTCCTTACTCTATTGAGGATGCTGAACAAAATAACACTCAGCAAAGTTGTATTGAGCAGCAAGTGGAGGAACCAAGAAAAACTAAAAGGTCAAGGACTTTAAAAACCTTTGGACCGGACCTCTATACATTTACGTTAGAAGATGATCCATTGACATACAAACAAGCTATGTCTTCCAACGATGCCCCTTATTGGAAGAAGGCAATTAACAATGAGACTGAATCCATTATGTCCAATCATACATGGGAATTGGTTGATTTACCTCAAGGATGTAAGGCCTTAGGTAATAAACGGATATTTAAAAGGAAATTGAAACCCGATGGTTCAATGGACAAGTACAAAGCTCGTTTGGTAGTCTAAGAATTTAGACAAAAGGAAGACCTGGACTATTTCGATATATATTCACCTGTAACGAGGATAACGTCAATTAGAATGCTCATTGCAATTGCATCCATACATGACTTGGAAATACATCAAATGGATGTTAAAACTGCATTCTTGAATGGTGAACTAGAGGAGGAAATCTATATGAAACAACCTGAAGGATTTCTAAGCTCGGAAAATGAGCATAAAGTTTGCAAACTGGTAAAATCACTTTATGGCCTTAAGCAAGCTCCAAAACAGTGGCATGAGAAGTTTGATAATACTATGTTATCAAATGGATTCACGATAAATGAATCAGATAAATGTATGTACATAAAACATACACATATTAGATATGTCATTGTTTGTCTTTATGTTGATGACCTATTGATCCTAGGCAATAATAAGGCCATAATAATATCTACAAAGGATACGTTATCCTCTAGATTCGATATGAAAGACCTAGGACTGACTGATGTGATATTGGGTGTAAAAATTATGAGAACACCACAGGGATATGCATTATCCCAATCACATTACATCACCAAAATACTTGAGAAATTCAAGCAATATAATGTAACTATTGCAAAATCACCAGCAGATATGAACCAAAATTGGGTAAAGAACACTGGTGATGGTATTTGCCTATTGGAATACTCTCGTATGCTAGAAAGTATCATGTATGTTATGAACTGTACTAGGCCTGATATCGCATATGTTGTAAGCAAACTAAGTAGATTTACCAGCAATCCTGGTAAGCATCACTGGAAAGCGATAACCAGAGTTCTATGATATCTAAAGTATATACAGAGTTATGGTCTATACTATACAAACTATCCTTCAATAGTAGAAGGATACAATGATGCAAATTGGATCACTGGATCAAATGATACAAAGTCTACAAGTAGATACGTGTTCACATTAGGAAATGGAGCAATTTCATGGAAATCATCCAAACAGACTTGTATCGCTAGATCTACGATGGAATCAGAGTTTATTACACTATATAAGACTGCAGAAGAAGCAGAATGGATTTGAAGCTTCTTGGAAGACATTTCTAATTGGAGCAAACCTATGCCTCCAATATGTATACATTGTGATAGTCAAATAGCTATTGGAAGAGCTAATAGTACACTATACAATGATAAATCTAGGCATATTCGTCATACACATAAAACGATAAGACAACTTCTCTCTAATGGGGTTATCACAATAGATTACATTCGATCTAAAGATAACTTAGCGGATCCACTTACAAAAGGCTTGGCAAGAGAGAAAGTTCAAACCTTATCGAGGGGAATGGGGCTAAGGCCTATAGACTAAAGGTTTTTCCAAAATGGAAACCCCACCTAGTTGACTGGAGATCCCAAGATCTAGGTTCAAAGGGACAACGAAGTTTAAGAGAAACTTGATGGCACTGTTATACACAAACCATTCCTATGATAAGTCAATGCATTATATGTTGAATAAGGATAAGTATTAGTACTTTTAATGATGTCTGTATTTGAGGAATTAGAGAATACCCTTTACAGAATCACCTATGTAAGTGCGAAGGCACCGCTTCAAAGAGAATTAAGAGGCAAAATTCACTAAACACTTATGAGACCAAGCAGGTGTTCAAGGAAAAAACAAACACATACAGATAACGAAGGGTTGTAAGAAACATTTATTATGTGTTATCTACTTTGGAATTGCACAAAAGGCTTACAGTTCAAGGGTAGTCTATGTCTACTGATTTGCCTGTGATTCAAATATGTAATCAGTAGGAAAGTTCAAGGCCCATGTGCTACTTTAACCGATGCGATAAATGATTCGTGAAACAAAGATCGACTGCTCATTCATGTGGGAGATTGTTGGAAATGAATGAGCAAAGAAAGAGGAAAGTGGGAAGAAGAAGAAGAAGAAGAGATAGGGAAGAAGAAGAGAAAGCAACATTTAAAGTCCGACATCATAGAAATATTAGTACAATCTATCCTAATATATTAGAAGCCAAATAGGCTTATGTAAAATAGAAAGGAGAGGGATGATATGAGAATGTGGGCTTGGCCATGACATAATAATACATTAAAATGTCAAAGATAAGGGCCCTGGGTCTTGGGGCTCTTGGGGTATCTTGATTGGATATGGCTGACGGTTGCTGATCGGGCTAGTGCACTGACATGAAAATATTTTTTCTCAGAATTTTAAAGGTGTGTCCGTTCAGTTCAGAATTCGAAAGGATTGTCTGTTAGCTGAATGAGTACAACCGTTTGTGTAACACCCCACTCCCGCTATGATCACTCACAATGGGAATGCCATAGCATCGGTGGAGTATTTTAGTGAATATAGAACAGAAAAATTACAAGAAGACAGATATAAACAGTACTTGAAATTTTAAAACATCATCTCATAACAGCGGAAGTAAAACATGTCTGGTTACATCATAAAACCACAATAAAAGTCAAGTACAATATCCATCAAAATAAAGGAATACATAATCCCACTCTCATACAATAGCCAAAACAAAAGAAAAGATAACTGGATAACTGGAGCTTTACATCTATCCAAGCTCCTCAAGACTGGAACAGCAATCCGATCAAGCTCCACTACTGCTAGGATCCACCACAGGACCTGAGGGTTGGGAAAAAGATAAAAACAACGGGGTCAGACATAAGTCTGAGCGAGTCCTATAACTTTAACAATACAATCGTTAAAGTAACCAGAGAAGATATGAACTGATATACGGTAACATATAGGGATAAATGGGTACCCTAAGCAGTCAACTGAACTAAGATAAAGGATAAAGACGCATCTACCCTCCCTAAGGTAAATTACTAAACTGCACCACACCAGTCGTTTCTAATCTAAAGGTTGATCCCACCCAAGGACTTATAAAATTTACTAATTAGTACTTGCGTACCCCTAGGTGACCAAGTAGGCGCCACGGGGCCCTACAATCCACTAGGTGTACACACTATTTCCCCATTCGATCGGCTCCCTAACGTAGATACCCGTGCTGGCCCCACCGTGGGATGTATCATTCCCCAATGTGGCAACCGGATAAAACTAACGGTGCACGGCTTATATCTACACGATGCAACAACGGCTTACCTACCAGCCCGGGCCCACTCACGCATATGAAGCCCGTTGGACTTGCGTTGCCACCGCTAACCCGTTTGCCTCTTACAGTCAAGCCCAGTATGCGTGTCCCGTCCTCGACATGGGTCGAGCCCACAAAGATACGTATGGGTTACTGGTTGAAATGGGCCTCCACAAGCTACCCACCTAAGCTTGTCTCTTTTTCTAGTATATCCCACTTAACCCTTTAATCATGTTTTAATTACATGTTTCATTTTGGTTAAGTATTCTAATCGTATTTTCTATTGCCACCCAAGGCAACCACTAGATTTTCTCATGCCACCCAAGGCACCCACTTAACCCCTCATGTCCCTCTACATGCTAATGTGGTTAAGTGTTTCTTAATTAATTAATTAAGAACGTAACCTTTGTAAAGACCTCTCACATTAGACTGTCTTTTATGACCGCTGGTTAAGCCGGTTGGGTCCGGGCAGCCTTATGTCATAACAGAGTCTAACCTCGTGTCTTTACATTAATTACGTATTTAGTTTGTGCCTAAGACCTCTCACATTGGGCTAACATTTGTAGCAACTGGTTAAGCCGGTTGGGTCCGGGCAGTTTTACGCTACAACTGAGTCCAACCTCGTGTCTTAGTCAATTAATTACACCTAATTAATCACCCTCATAATTTTATATTAATTATCCCTAATTAATCAAGTTTTCTTAACATGGGTAGACCTAACTTAATAGGTAAATTCCCATGGGGTAGACCTAACTCAATAGGTAAATTCCCAACACATAGTATGGGTACACCTAACTAAATAGGCAAATTCCCATACTATGTTTATTTATTTTGTGTTATGCATAATTATATTAATTTCACACAATCTTATTAACTTATGCATTTAATTACCCCATCGTTCCCACGTAATTTCGTTCATGATATAACACATATAAAAGGTGTCAACTTGCATATGAATGAACATGTTTCAAAGGTGCCATCTTGCATATTAACAAACACATAACTTGCATATGAACTTGCATAACATGTCACATAACTTGCATATAATATGTCACATAACTTACATATTCATTTTGCATAACAAACTTGCATATTAGCTTATAGACTTGCATAGTGTGTCATCATGAACTTGCATATTAATAAACATGTAACTTGCATATTTACATACATGTAACTTGCATATTAACCAACATGTAACTTGCATATTAACAAACATGTAACTTGCATATTTACATACATGTAACTTGCATATTAACAAACATGTAACTTGCATATTTACATACATGTAACTTGCATATTAACAAACATGTAACTTGCATATTTACATACATGTAACTTGCATAGCATATCACTATGAACTTGCATAACATGCATATGATTACATAGCCCACAACTTGCATATTTAGCATCATGCATAACATACATCATATTAAACATGCATAAACTTACATACTCAACATGCATAAACATACATACTCAACATGCATAAACATAAGATTAATGCTAACATCATATCATATGATTTCAAAGCTCATTAACCCACATACAAAACCATAAATCTCATCACATCTCATCTAATTAGTTTACCAAAAGATCATCAAAGTGATAGAAACTCACAACTAGCAACTTTGCACACCAAATAAAGAAGATTAAGATGCTAAGAAGAGATTAGAGGTTGATTAGAGAGTGATTAGCATGCAACCCTCTTCATAAAATTAGTGGAGGCCATGAGAGCTAGCATTTTGCCATAGTTTAGTTACTAGGTTTAATTATGAATGAATTAGGGTAGGGTTAGGGTCTTATTTATAGGATTAGAAAGTGTTTTAGGCCCTTAGATTAACCCTAGATTAGATTAGGACCCTTAGATTTAGGAACCCTCTAGAACATAGCCCAAGACTCAGCCAAGACCAAACCTGGTGCACCCAGACCAGCAGGGCCGACACCCTGTGTCGACACCCCTGTCGACAGGGCTGTCGACACCCCTGTCGACACCCCTGTCGACATGGCCGTCGACACGGGGCTAGGCGGGAATTTTTCCCCCTTTCCTCTTTTGGCTCCAAACTTGTTTCAAATCTGCTTTTTAAATTTAAACTTCCTAAAACTTCTTTGGGCCATAACCGGGCCATACGGACTCCGATTCTCGAAAACTCGGACTCTATTCCGCGTATTTTTCCGAGACGAACGCAATGACGCAGCCCGTTTCCCCTGGTTCTTCCATCTGAGATTAATTATATTTTAATTACTAACTATTAGTGTTAATTGAAATTCGGGGTGTTACATTCTCCCCTACTTAAAGGATTTCGTCCTCGAAATCTCTAAGTTAAGAAGAACGTATCCTACCAACCAAACAACCATCTACTAAACCATCAACCACAAGCAACCATTATCCTTAGAAACTTCTAATGATGTATGAACATATGCAGAAAGTGTGTGTATATGTCCGTATACTAATGCAAAATCAGGCGGTCTACTGATTCAGTCGACCTCCTTAATGCAAACCATGATAGTGCCATGCATCCAATATGTATGCGAAACCCTATTGACACATACAAATTTCTACATGTGTGCACAACCATACACAAAAATGCATCATCCATATGATAACACATCCATGATACATCCATCAATCTAACTACCACATCCATTTATGCAATATGCAACATGAAGTGACTGAGCCGATCTAGTGTCTAATGTGTGTGTATATGCATCCACGAGCAACCACTAGCAAACAATTGCATCCACATGCATCCATCAACCATAACATGTTTCAAACACATGTTTCAACCATAGGTTTTACCCTATCTAAAGGTCATAGGTACTAGCGAGAGGATATACTTAAGATAAGATAAGTACTAGACAAGCAATAAAGGAGAAGTTAAAAGACATACTCTCAAAAAGAAATGGATACAAAGAACGCATCTTTGCTTCCGTCTCCCAAGTAGCATTGCTTTCGTCATCTCCCCATTGCACTTTAACTAGCTGAACTTCTCTGTTCCTCAACTTCCTAGTTTCTGACCCAAGGATGCGAGTAGGAGCTCGTCGAATCGTCGCATCACGCTCTACCTCTACATCTCTAAGCAAGCTCGGCTCTACCACCTCTGCGGTCTCATGTAAGCACTTCCTCAGATGTGACACATGGAATACATCATGAACACCACTAAGTCTGTCGGGCAACTCCACCCTATATGCCATCCGTCCAATCCTTTCCTTAATAGGAAATGGTCCAACAAACCTTGGTGCTAACTTCCCAACGGACCCAAAGCGAACCACATTTCTTAATGGAGATACTTTGACAAAAACCATATCCCCAACCTCAAACTCAAGATCCGTCCTTCTCCGATCCGCATAAGATTTCTGTCTATCTTGTGCTGCCTTCATCCTTCTTCGAATTAAATCAATCTTCTCTGAAGTCTCTCTAACCATATCCGGCCCAAGCAAGATCTTATCCGTAGATTCCCACCAACATGTAGGAGATCGACAAGGCCTTCCATAAAGAGCTTCGAAAGGAGCCATACCAATACTGGACTGAAAGCTGTTATTATATGCGAACTCCACCAAAGGAAGATGTTCTTCCCATGTACCTCCAAAATCCAAGATACAAAGCCTCAAGAGATCTTCTAAGATACGGTTCACCCTCTCGGTCTGACCGTCCGTCTGAGGATGATATGCGGTGCTCAAACACAACTGAGTCCCTACCGCCTCTTGCAAACTTCTCCAAAACTCACTAGTAAAGATAGGATCTCGATCACTCACAATGCTGGATGGTACGCCATGCAATCTAACAATCTCTCTCACATAGACTGAAGCAAGCCATGGAGCGGTCCTCTTACTCTTCACGGGTATAAAATGGGCACTCTTGGTAAGTCTGTCTACCACAACCCAAATTCCCGTATTGCCCTTCCTCGATCTCGGTAACCCATCGATGAAATCCATCGAGACACTATCCCACTTCCATTGCGGAACTTCCAATGGGTGCAGCAACCCACCGGGTTTCCTTTGCTCCGCTTTAACTTGTTGGCACACTAAGCATCTAGCCACATACTCGGCTACATCTTTCTTCATACCGGCCCAGAAGAAAACTCTCTTCATGTCTTGGTACATTTTGTCTCCACCGGGATGAATAGTCATTCTTGAACGATGTGCATCATCCAAAATAGCCTTCTTCAAACCCTCATCTTGCAGTACACAAAGTCTACCATCTCTATGCAACCATCCCTTATCATCTATGGTGTATCTACCCAAATGGCTGGACGACTCCCCTCTTATAAGCTTCTCTACCAACTCAACCAACTGTGGGTCGTCTCGCTGAGCCTCGCCAATCCGTCCCAAAAGGGTAGGTCTAACTTCCAAGGATGCCAACAAACCAGGTACAAAATCAACAGAAGGTCTGAAGTCAAACAAAGAAAGAAACTCCAAGCTTCGTCGTTCTACGAAATATGGACTTAAAGATAGCCTTTTTCTACTCAAGGCGTCCGCCACCACATTGCCCTTGCCAGGGGTATATGCTATCTCGAAATCATAGGATGCTAAGAACTCCATCCACCTTTGCTGTCTTAAGTTTAAATCCTTCTGAGAGAATAAGTACTTCAATGATTTATGGTCGGTGAACAACTCGAATCTCTCACCAAGAAGATAATGGCGCCAAGACTTAAGTGCGAAAACAATCGCGGCCAACTCTAGATCATGGGTAGGGTAATTCTTCTCATGCACTCTCAATTGTCTCCCTCCATAGGCTATTACCCTTCCCTCCTGCATCAAGACTGCGCCTAATCCTGTCCTACAAGCATCGATATAAACAACAAACGGCTTACTCCCATCCGGGAGCACTAAAACTGGAGCGGTGGTCAAAGCTCTCTTTAACCGTCGGAAAGCATCATCACAATCTACATCCCATGAGAAAACCAGATTCTTCTTCGTCAAGCGGGTTAATGGGGCTGATATCTTCGCGAAGTCTTTGATGAACTTCCTATAATATCCTGCCAACCCCAAGAAACTTCTTACTTCGGTAGCATTTCTAGGAACTTTCCAATCCTGGATAGATACTATCTTTGCGGGATCCACAGCTATCCCTTCCTTAGAGACCACATGCCCTAAGAATCGCACTTCTCTTCTCCAAAAATGACATTTAGAGAATTTAGCTTTAAGACTATGCGCTCGCAGAGTCTCCAACACTTCCTTGAGATGTAAGACATGCTCTTCTTCATTCTTGGAAAAGACCAAGATGTCATCAACAAAAACTACTACAAACTTATTCAGATACTCTCTGAACACTCTACTCATGAGATCAACAAAGTATGCAGGGGCGTTTGTCAACCCAAATGGCATCACTAGCCACTCATAAAAACCATCCGGAGTCCGGAAAGCAGTCTTCTCTATACTGTCCTCCGCCACTCTCAACTGATGAAACCCTGTAGCTAAATCCATTTGCGAAAACACTGAGGCGCCAACCAACTGATCAAAGAGATCATCTATCCTCGGTAATGGGTGTCTATTCTTCTTTGTGAGCTTATTAAGTTCTCTATAATCCACACAAAGTCTGAGGGACCCATCCGCCTTCGTGGCAAACACTACTGGAGCTCCCCACTCCGATATACTTCGCCTTATGAACCCCTTTTCAAGCAACTCCCCTACTTGCTTATGAAGTTCTCTTCTCTCACGAGGAGCCATGTGGCGTACTGGCAAAGACACTGGTTTGGCATTATCCACCAAATAAATTCGGAAATCTATCTCCCGCTTCGGAGGCAAACCCTTTACTTCTTCAAACACATTCGGATATTCCCGGACTACTCTGACAGAACACAAACTCTCGACCGAAGCATCGAGCGATTCAAGATAACTTAGCATAACAGAATCCCTGGGATTACAAGAGATCTCGAGAGTGTTACCCAAGCGGGTCATGAGCCTAACAACTCTCCTTTCACAATCAAGAACGGCACCATTACTGGATAACCAGTCCATGCCCAAGATCAGCCCATAGCCCGTGAAGCCCAATACAAAAGCATCACATCTAAACTCAACGCTAAGTATAGAAATCTTCAAACCCAAACATATCATCGACAGATATATAGAGCCCCCAATTGGGTTTGAAACAACCAAGGGATCATCAACTAGACTGGTGTCTAAGTGCAGTGACTCAACTAACGATGATGAGATAAAAGAATGCGATGCGCCAGAGTCAAACAAAGTACGAACTGGATGATCAAACAGAAAAACCAGACTTTCAACGGAAATAGTTCTACCTCTCTGCTGAATCGGTGGAACTGAGAGAACCTGAACTTGCCCCCCTGACTGAGGTGGTGCTATAAGAGCTTGCACCTGACCTCCTGAGGTAGACCCCGTCTTCTGCCCCTTCTTTGGGCAGTTTTTCACAAGATGCCCTGCTTCACCACAATGAAAGCAACCGGTCTTCTTCTTTTTGCGACAATCCTTACTGAGGTGTCCTGGTGTTCCACAATTGAAGCACTTCTTCTTCGTCTTCTTTTTGTCACCATTGCCTTTTCCGCCCTTGCCTTGTTGTTGTTGTTGCGGTTTCTTCTGATCCCCCTTTTTCTCTGGTGCCTTAGAATTCTTATCATCCTCATGCATAAGTGCCATGTAGACAAGTTTCTCAAAGGTGGCCCCCATAGGAATGTGAGTCATAGCTATTCCTTGCAACGGTTCGTTCAAGCCTCTAACGAACCTCAAAGCCTTCTTCTCCGGTGTATTCACCAACTCTATGCCAAACCTTGCTAATTGATTGAATTTGTTGACATATTCTTTCACCGTGAGATTCCCTTGCTTCAAATTCAAGAACTTCTCCATAAACAGATTCTCTTCCGCCCTTGAGAGAAACTTAGCCCCAAACCTTTGCTTAAAATCTGCCCAAGAGTCAACCGGGCGTTCTCCATTAGTGACCTCCCACCAGAACGAGGCCTCTCCCTTCATTAACCAAGCCGCCAACTTGACTTTCTTTCCCTCTTCCACTTCAAAGATATCTAGCAACTCTTCCACTTCCTTAAGCCAATCTCTAGCCTCTACGAAAGTCTCTGAACCTAGAAAAGGTTTTCCTCCTATAGCCTTGAACTCCTTGCAAACCTTAGCAAAATTATCCGCTCTAGGCTGAGGAGGAGGAGCGGTTGTCTCTGGTGTAGTAGCATTGGCCGGACCCGCAGCCGCGGCCCTAGCCTCTTGCAACCTCCTATACCATAGTGGTATAACTAAACCCTCCGGAATGTTAAGATCTTCAGCCATGCTGAAACGAAAGAGGAAAGGTTCAAAAAGGAGATTCCGAAAGATAAAGATATGGCTATTGGGGATTATGCTTTTCTTTTTCAAAAACTTTTTCTCTTAGAAGACATGCTTTTGAAAATACTTTTTTTTTCAAAAATGTTTTTGAAAAATAGTTTTCTAAAAAAAAATTTATCTGTTCTGGTAACCTTAAGCTCTGATACCACGTGTAACACCCCACTCCCGCTATGATCACTCACAATGGGAATGCCATAGCATCGGTGGAGTATTTTAGTGAATATAGAACAGAAAAATTACAAGAAGACAGATATAAACAGTACTTGAAATTTTAAAACATCATCTCATAACAGCGGAAGTAAAACATGTCTGGTTACATCATAAAACCACAATAAAAGTCAAGTACAATATCCATCAAAATAAAGGAATACATAATCCCACTCTCATACAATAGCCAAAACAAAAGAAAAGATAACTGGATAACTGGAGCTTTACATCTATCCAAGCTCCTCAAGACTGGAACAGCAATCCGATCAAGCTCCACTACTGCTAGGATCCACCACAGGACCTGAGGGTTGGGAAAAAGATAAAAACAACGGGGTCAGACATAAGTCTGAGCGAGTCCTATAACTTTAACAATACAATCGTTAAAGTAACCAGAGAAGATATGAACTGATATACGGTAACATATAGGGATAAATGGGTACCCTAAGCAGTCAACTGAACTAAGATAAAGGATAAAGACGCATCTACCCTCCCTAAGGTAAATTACTAAACTGCACCACACCAGTCGTTTCTAATCTAAAGGTTGATCCCACCCAAGGACTTATAAAATTTACTAATTAGTACTTGCGTACCCCTAGGTGACCAAGTAGGCGCCACGGGGCCCTACAATCCACTAGGTGTACACACTATTTCCCCATTCGATCGGCTCCCTAACGTAGATACCCGTGCTGGCCCCACCGTGGGATGTATCATTCCCCAATGTGGCAACCGGATAAAACTAACGGTGCACGGCTTATATCTACACGATGCAACAACGGCTTACCTACCAGCCCGGGCCCACTCACGCATATGAAGCCCGTTGGACTTGCGTTGCCACCGCTAACCCGTTTGCCTCTTACAGTCAAGCCCAGTATGCGTGTCCCGTCCTCGACATGGGTCGAGCCCACAAAGATACGTATGGGTTACTGGTTGAAATGGGCCTCCACAAGCTACCCACCTAAGCTTGTCTCTTTTTCTAGTATATCCCACTTAACCCTTTAATCATGTTTTAATTACATGTTTCATTTTGGTTAAGTATTCTAATCGTATTTTCTATTGCCACCCAAGGCAACCACTTGATTTTCTCATGCCACCAAAGGCACCCACTTAACCCCTCATGTCCCTCTACATGCTAATGTGGTTAAGTGTTTCTTAATTAATTAATTAAGAACGTAACCTTTGTAAAGACCTCTCACATTAGACTGTCTTTTATGACCGCTGGTTAAGCCGGTTGGGTCCGGGCAGCCTTATGTCATAACAGAGTCTAACCTCGTGTCTTTACATTAATTATGTATTTAGTTTGTGCCTAAGACCTCTCACATTGGGCTAACATTTGTAGCAACTGGTTAAGCCGGTTGGGTCCGGGCAGTTTTACGCTACAACTGAGTCCAACCTCGTGTCTTAGTCAATTAATTACACCTAATTAATCACCCTCATAATTTTATATTAATTATCCCTAATTAATCAAGTTTTCTTAACATGGGTAGACCTAACTTAATAGGTAAATTCCCATGGGGTAGACCTAACTCAATAGGTAAATTCCCAACACATAGTATGGGTACACCTAACTAAATAGGCAAATTCCCATACTATGTTTATTTATTTTGTGTTATGCATAATTATATTAATTTCACACAATCTTATTAACTTATGCATTTAATTACCCCATCGTTCCCACGTAATTTCGTTCATGATATAACACATATAAAAGGTGTCAACTTGCATATGAATGAACATGTTTCAAAGGTGCCATCTTGCATATTAACAAACACATAACTTGCATATGAACTTGCATAACATGTCACATAACTTGCATATAATATGTCACATAACTTACATATTCATTTTGCATAACAAACTTGCATATTAGCTTATAGACTTGCATAGTGTGTCATCATGAACTTGCATATTAATAAACATGTAACTTGCATATTTACATACATGTAACTTGCATATTAACCAACATGTAACTTGCATATTAACAAACATGTAACTTGCATATTTACATACATGTAACTTGCATATTAACAAACATGTAACTTGCATATTTACATACATGTAACTTGCATATTAACAAACATGTAACTTGCATATTTACATACATGTAACTTGCATAGCATATCACTATGAACTTGCATAACATGCATATGATTACATAGCCCACAACTTGCATATTTAGCATCATGCATAACATACATCATATTAAACATGCATAAACTTACATACTCAACATGCATAAACATACATACTCAACATGCATAAACATAAGATTAATGCTAACATCATATCATATGATTTCAAAGCTCATTAACCCACATACAAAACCATAAATCTCATCACATCTCATCTAATTAGTTTACCAAAAGATCATCAAAGTGATAGAAACTCACAACTAGCAACTTTGCACACCAAATAAAGAAGATTAAGATGCTAAGAAGAGATTAGAGGTTGATTAGAGAGTGATTAGCATGCAACCCTCTTCATAAAATTAGTGGAGGCCATGAGAGCTAGCATTTTGCCATAGTTTAGTTACTAGGTTTAATTATGAATGAATTAGGGTAGGGTTAGGGTCTTATTTATAGGATTAGAAAGTGTTTTAGGCCCTTAGATTAACCCTAGATTAGATTAGGACCCTTAGATTTAGGAACCCTCTAGAACATAGCCCAAGACTCAGCCAAGACCAAACCTGGTGCACCCAGACCAGCAGGGCCGACACCCTGTGTCGACACCCCTGTCGACAGGGCTGTCGACACCCCTGTCGACACCCCTGTCGACATGGCCGTCGACACGGGGCTAGGCGGGAATTTTTCCCCCTTTCCTCTTTTGGCTCCAAACTTGTTTCAAATCTGCTTTTTAAATTTAAACTTCCTAAAACTTCTTTGGGCCATAACCGGGCCATACGGACTCCGATTCTCGAAAACTCGGACTCTATTCCGCGTATTTTTCCGAGACGAACGCAATGACGCAGCCCGTTTCCCCTGGTTCTTCCATCTGAGATTAATTATATTTTAATTACTAACTATTAGTGTTAATTGAAATTCGGGGTGTTACAGTTTGAATTCTCAATATATGCATATTAATAGCCGGGTGGTTAAAGGGTCGCATCCTTTCCTATTCTGACGGTTACTAATGCATACGAACAGGCACTCCTCCATGCCTATATATACACTGCCCAAAACAAGACAGGATTCACTTTTTCTGCTTGCATTAGATCTTCTTCTTCAAAGTAATCCTTTGATCTAGTTTCTGTAATCAACTTCAGTTCGTCAGAGCACTGTTTGCTGGCACAACGCAATGGAGTTGGTCCGTTTTATCCTAGAAAACAAATTGCAACTACGTCGATTGGTGCATACGACGACAATATTATTTCAAGGAAACAAAAAATTTATGGACTCGGACATTACTGAAACAGAATACTTTCTGTTTATCTTCAATCTTGCGCACAAATCGGTTACGCTTTCTATGATTACTGTAAACACAGTTTGATGTGACAATTATGGCATTATTGATTAACATTGATTTTTTTTTTGTCTGTTTGTAATACAATTGCGTAATTACAAAAAGTTCTAACATCTCCGGCCGTTAATTTTATTTAAAATCTATATACGAACGATGTTGTAGGGCTGTTACATTTTCTACTGGTCGATGCGTAATCATTTTTTATTATTAAAATCTATTAGGAATGCCTCGCATGTTGTTAAGGTAGGAATAACGGTTTCAATAAATAATCTCACATCATCACAGAATAAACTGAAGGAGTGGAATATATATATATATATATATATATATATATATATATGAGTTGGTAGACAAGTAACATCAGGGATTCCTTTTATTACAAGGATGTATGTGCTAATTCATATGCATGCGCCAAATGCGGAAAGAACGGGGGCTTTGTTCCGACTGTCATTACATAACAGTGGTATCAGAGCCAAAAGTTACGGACTGGACCATGTAGACAAGACAGTGCTCTCAAAAGATACATGTAGGATGCTAGTCAAGGGGGAGACTGTTAGGATTGTCTCGCATGTTGTTAAGGTAGGAATGGCAGTTTGAATAAATAGTCTCACATCACAGAATAGATTGAAGGAGTGGAGTATATATATGAGTTGGTATGCATGTAACATCAGGATTCCTTTTGTTACATGGATGTGTGTGTCAACTCATATGTGTGCGTCATATGCGGAAGGAAAGGGGCTTTGTTCCGACCGTCGTTACATAACAAAATCGATATACCAGTTAAAGAGATATGGTAATAGTAAATTTACCATTTTCTACCATAAATTATCGGTAACGTTTCTTCAATACGGGCGTTAATGATAATTTTACCGATCAATTTAAAACCTGTGTATATTCATTGATGTTTTATTACATGCATTTACCAAGTAAATGATTAAATTTAATTTAATAATCAGGTAAAATAATTTCAATGCATTTCTTTTATCTATCGTTTATATTTTTTAAGTAAAAAACAACATATACGGTATAATAAAGATGAATTTTATACAAAAAAACATATCAAGGTACAAATTTTGATGAACAAATGGTAATTTATCATATCAGTGTAACCGTCAACGGTAGATTATTGTATACCGGTCTTTGGTATATCATTCGATCGATAATGGTAACGGTAAGCAATTATGACTTACAAATGAAAAATGTATGGTGGCGGTATATGCCAAATGGTAATTGTAATCATTACCATAACAGCCATACTGTAGATGTGAATAAAAAAATTGTCGTATCACAACAAGATCACTCCAACGCGTGTGTAAACTTAAATGTTTTAACGTATTTTTTTCAGTTTAGTCATGTTTCAAAAATTTAAGACAAACAGAATCCAATTTTAAAATTATTTACGTTCATAACTCTATTTAACCAATTCAACGCTGAGTTGGCCCGTACTGACGCAATTTCAAATTACGCCAGTGTATTTTTAATAAGACAACATGGGCGCAATTTCAAATTGCGCAATAACATGTGTAGTTTGAAGTTGTGTTAGTTTGTTTTGATCAACTGAGTGTTGAATTGGCCAAAACAACTCTACGAACATATATAGTTTTAAAATCGATCTAGTTTTGTAATAAGTTTCTGAAATAGGACTAAATTGAGAACAAAAATATTTTACTTGTGTGACATTATTATTTGTAATTATAACTTGATATTGTAAAATACAATGTTTAAAGCTAGACATTTAACTTTACAATATTTAGTAAATGAATTGTCATGTCATATCACACAATCAATTCGCATCATCATTGGAGATTAAAAATTAACAACATTGTTAAAAATCTACTTGTGTCACCCACTCTATACTAAAAATACAATTAACTTAAGATGCTTTAAGGTGGTTTGAAATAGATTTACATAGAGTTAATAGAGATCGTGGCCATTTAATCATTGATGACATGGACAAGGGTCGTTTGATAACTTTTCCCTATTTAAATCTCATTTATTCTTTGTCTTTTATGTAAAACCCATTTTCGTGAATGTAACGTAGATTGTAGCCGTTTAATTGATGATATGGATGAATAAGAGTCGCTTGATATCATTTTTCTAATTAAATCTCATCTGTTGTTTCTATTTTCTGTTAAATCCATTTTCAAGGATTTAGTGGAGATCGTAGTCGCTTGATCATGATGACATGAATGCATAAGAGCTGTCTGATATCTTTTCTTTACCTAAATCTCATTCGTTCTTTGTATTTTACGTTAAATTTGAGAAATCAAATTTAACGTATATATTTTAAAACCAAATTAAAAACCGATATATTTAAAACTAAAGTCAATTGAAACAATAGTATCCGACTCGGTTCTTTTTATTGGTAATTTACACACAATTCGTAGATAGTAAACAGCATACTATTGTCAAGATCTGTTCGAATCACACTACGCAAATTTTGAATCTATGACTTTTTACGCAATGTCAAAGTGTTTGACCACTTGGATAATGGTGCTTGTTCAAGTGATTGTTTTTGATATGTATCATGCTAATATTTTGAAAAACAATCTCCTTCTCTGAAAGAATTAACATGAGTTGGCACTGAAATAATGTTGTAATAAAAATATTGTAAATAGTGTAGTTATGGTGGTAATTTTGTTATTTTAAACAATTTATATGGTTTAAATGGTTGGCCTGGTTCTCAAGTATTTAAAACCAAACTCGATCATTATATCGAAGAAATATAAAAACAAAGTCAAATTGATAAATTATCTAATAAAATTGAATCAAACCAAATAAATTCAATTGGTTTGATTGATTTATCTGGTTTAATCAACACATACACACACACGCACGCGCACACACACATGTATATACACACACACACATACATACATACACACACGTCTATCGTAGAAATCTCACTAGCTGCTAAGCCACATCATCTATGCAAGCTTAGATAAACGTGTAAAATAAGTAAATGAACAAAAATGCATGTCAATAACTAACCATTTATGTTATCATGAATATAGTCTTGGGTTTATGATTCTAACTAATAAATGAAAAATCCTTGTTTTAACACCCAAAGCATGTGACGTGAATTCTCTGCATACTCTCCTTCATATTTAAGTTGTTGAAACCTGAATCTCCATGCATGGAGTGTTCCATCTCGAACTCCATAATCATGTGCTTAAGGGCCTATTTGGCAACCCAAAGAAAAAGCGCTTATGCTTTATGACAAGTGCTATTACTTTTTAAAGGCTAAAAAGCCAAAAAGTTTGTTTGGCACAATAACGACTTATTAAGTCAAAAAGATAAAAAGTCAATATGGATAGAAACAAATTTTCAAAATAGCTATTTGGCTTTTGCGCTGAATACTGAAATAAAATATAAGATACTCCAGATTTTTAAAAGTACATGTTACAGCTAAAATATTGAATCGAAACACAACATAAATACTTGCATGTTTTTTGTACATAGACAAACCAGCTAAGTCCATTTTAAATTACAAAAGCGAACAACAATGCACACAACAGATATCAATTTATATTTTACACAAATTTCAGGCATTACAATAGGAATTTTAAAAACTTTTAAAAACATATTAAACCTAAAATGACAAATGATGAAATGCCATCATGCTCCGTCATAATTTGATCCAATTTGTTGTTGAAATCTTGTCATTCTTCTTCAGTTGAATCCATTCCAACCGAACTTTGATAAGTTCAAGACCGTTTTCTTCAAAAAAGATCAAACATCATTTTGGGAAAAGGAAAAAAAACATGATTAATGAGAGTGAGAATTCCCCATGTGCAACTGCACATAAATAAAAGTTAAAAATGCAACAGGAGGAATAAAAATGCACAGTAGGCATCCTCGACCCGCAGTGAGGAGGAAGGAAAAAAATTAGAGGGAGTGAAGATGAAATGTTCCTCAGTATCGTCTCCCAATTGAAACTCATGTACATGGTATATTATTATTATTAGCTTGTGAAGTTAGGCCCAAAATCATAAAAACTTCTTCCAACATGTCAAGCAAAAATTACATCTTATGCATGGCCAAAGAAAAGTTGGAAGATAAACTTTTCATCTCACACAAAACCTTTACAAAAATTAGCAGGCTCCTTTATTCAAAATCTTCGGGAGAGGTCGAAGATTCATCCTCCTCGCATGAAGAGTTAGAGGTACTGCTCTAGTTATTTTCATCGTTAGTTCTAAACCGTCTGCATAGGATGTTAGCACCTATTGGCACAGGAAAAGGTTCCTACAACATGTATTTATCAATGGTTACAATATTAGTGCCTTCTTTGAAATTGCAAGGTTAAAAATTTACCTCAAAAAAGGGATTAAAATCATGGAATGTAAATTCAAAAGGAACCATAGTAAATATGTCATGAGTTTGTAATACATTACAAATAACATTACAACTGAAAACCACTATTGAATTTTTCCAATTTTATACAACTAAAGGCCTGCACAAAAAGGCAATCAGATAATTCAGCAGCCAATCTCTGTATAATGAAAGAAATGAAAAATGAAATAGCATAAGCTTTTCTACCGTATGATTCTTTACAATAAGAATGAAAGGCACAACATAAATAAGATCAGCCAGATTATAATTTATGTTAATCAGAAACAAACCGGATATTATGACCCAAAATGATATCTAGAATATGATTCACTAAACAGAACATGCCTAAATAGACATTTTATATGTAACATGATCAGCCGGATTATAATTCGTATCAACCATCATTTATGCTTTCGTTCCTTAAATTGTTATATCGAATGAATTAGTAAGCTATTTACATTTATGCTTTTGTTCCTGTTTTTTTTTCTTAATTAAGTCTTTCTGATTAGATTTTAATTAATTCTATAATTATCTTTTATCACCATCATTTATAGATGTGTTAATTTGTTAAATAAAATTTAATGGTAATTTGGTTTATCCTTTGAAATACAAATAAATAAACATGTTCCAAATATCTCGATTTAACATGCAACATAAACAACTGCAAACCACTGAGATCTTGGAAGTTACTAACTTGTTTTGTTTATTAAACATATATGCAGCGCAGATACTCAAAGGAAGACCTAAAATCACAAATTAAAAAAAACCTCTATAAATCAAATTTGGGTATAATACCAACTCAAATGAATAAACGTCTGTGTCGGTCGAAAAAAAGAACAAATCAATGAAATCATAGCAGATTGAGAGTATCGAGAACCAAGAAGAGAAAAAAATGGTATTATTTGAAATATTGGAGAGATTAAGCGGCGTGCACTACAACAAAAATACCCTATTACAACGTTAATTTTACAACGGACAATGGTTGCCCGTTGTAATAGAATATTATTACAACGGTCATTTTCCTGACCGTTGTAATAGATGTCTGTACAACACCTTTTTTACAACCGGCATAAACAGCCCGTTGTAATAGAATCCTATTACAACGGTCGTTTCTTGACAGTTGTAATAGATATCCTTTGCAATGCTCTTTTTACAACGTGTAATGACTGCTCATTGTAATATAATGTTATTACAACGGCCATTTCATGCCCGTTGCAATAGATGTCAACGTTCACAAAATATCCATTGTAATAGTTTATTCGTTAATTATATTATATTGTTTATTAATATTTGATAAGTAATCACATAAATAATACTATATTAATCATTTATAACTTATATTAATTAATGTTTTTAATAAATAATCTCTAATTACTAATTATAATATATAATCAGTATTTCGAGAAGTTTAATTTTAATTTCCACTTATTAGTAAGTAATATTAAGTAATTAATACTCAGTAATTAGTTAATAAATTAATAATCAATAATAAATAAATTAATACTAAATATATAATTTATAAATAAATTGCTATTGAATACTGTAATAGTTATTAATTAGAAAATTTTATTTATTACTGTCGTCTTTTGTCCTCCCTCATAAGCTGTTGCAAATGCTGTCAAATTACCGGTAGAAAATTTTTGCCGTTATTTTCCGCTGCAAATCCAGGTAGAATACCGACAATATTTATCGAAGCTATTTTGCAGCAAAGTTCCAACATGTTTGCAAGAGATGATAAGTACAGGCCCGGCCCTTCCCCAAAGCGGTAGAAGCCACCGCTTAGGGCCCCAAATCCGCTAGGGCACCATTCTCATACGATTCACACAACAGAAAGAAAAAAATCGCGATTTACATATAACGCATGAAAGTACTTGACGACGGCGGCTCTTAATCTATGGGTACGAAGATTGGCGAATTTCCGTCTTCAACTTGCAGCTCTCGGGTCTTTGGATCTCTCAATAGTCAACAACATGAAAGACATAAAAGAAACACTAAACACGCCAATTCAGTTTCACTATTTAAGTTGAAGGTACTAACTTGAATGCTGTATGCTTTATACATTAAATTATGGGAATTTGTTCTTCGGTAGTTTGTACAATGAAACGCAGCATGTCATCATCTATCTTTTGTGAATAATAATTTACAATGTAAAATTTAATCTATTTTGTGAACAGTGACTAAAATTTAATTTCTAATTTTAGATTAGTAGTTATGTAATAATTTACCGCGGTGCTAAGGGCACCATGCTTGGTGCTAAAGAGTATTATGGTACCGCCGCCCGAACAATGTTTTGTCAGTGATATACCGCCGAACACAGCAAAAAAATAATAATCATTCGACGGTATCGGTGGTACCCTTAAACATCACTTAATTTAAGGTTGATTTTAATTTTAAACATTTGTTACAAATAAAGATTTTTTTTCTAAATAGTATAAATTACTTTGATGTAATACATTAGTTCCAATACAAGGGCCTTATTTTCATTTTTTGCTTTGGGTGCTAGAACTTCCAGGGCCGGCCCTAAATAAGTATTAAGTAATAATAAAAAATTAACTAGACTTAATTCCTTAATAATTCAACACTTAAATAATTTATAAATGGTAGCATTATTTAATAACCGATAATAAATTATTAATAATTAAATAATCATTTGTAAATGTTATTTCTAATTAATAATTATATATGACAACTTATTAATGAATTTATTTATATTTATAATTTATTAATGAAAAATGTTAGAATTTGTAATTTTGAAATTAAAAATTATTAGACACATTTAACCGTTAATATTCCAACTTTTTTTTCCATAATAAATTTTCATATATTCATATAATTTTGAACAACAATTCGAAATTTTGATAAAATTTAGAAACGAAAAGTAAATTTTATAACCTGGCACGCTCCGTTTTATTTTCCTTGGAGGCACCGTATATTGGCGCTTCCTTTTCATTTTTCGGGCATCACCTAGCAAAAGCCCCAAATCCCCAAATTCGATATCAAGGTCTGCTGCTTCACCCTCATCCTAAATCCATCGCCCCCAATGGAAACTGCCATTCCTCCGCCTCCTATCTGGCAAGCTCCGCCCTCCACTACCAAAGCCAACCAACCTAATACCTCACCGCCTTGCTGGAATACGAACTCCATGCCATCAAAGCCTTTCCGCCTCCCGAAGTCTCCACCTACCATGCTCGAAATCGAAACCGTCGCTCTAGAAATCTGTGCACCAGCCATCACCAACAGTCATACCGATCTCCTCCATACCTGGTTCGTCCGCGATTAAGGGTAAGTTTAACTTACGATCAAAATTATTTCAAGTATTAGACTTATTTTTGGTCGTTTTGTGGCTGTTTTAGGACTGCATTCCTATCTTTTGGTGACTGCCTTTATTGTTGGATTTCAACAGTTGTTTGGATTTGCATTTGAAACTGTGTAAGATGAATTCCCTTTTCATTGTCCAGTGCAAGAACCCCAGGTATTGTTGCAGTAGTTCCTGTACACAATTAGGAATTTCCATGGATAAATTTGGTAATCCATTTTTCTTTTTTTCAGACTATTTTGCTAAATGTTTGGAGTTTTAATATTGAGAAGTAAGCACTTGATACTGTCATGCTGATTTTACTGAAACTGCATATACTTTTTAAATTATATTCATTGATGAAGTTGTCCATAGAACACAGATTAAAAATAAATTTAGTTCATGTTACTTTTGTGGCACCTCTTTTTAATGTTGTAACTTATTAGAGAATACTAAATCCGAATTCAAATTACAGTTCATTATTTTAAGGGAAAGTATTATTTATACATTAAATGATTAAAACGTTAGCTGCCAGCGAAATAGTACATAATGGATGCATGCATGTGTAACGTGGTGAGGAAATTTGAAGGTATGTTTTGTCCATTTGGTAGAGAAGAATGGGAAGAAATAAAATCGACCTATGTCCCCTTGTGTCATGTTTTAATGTGTAGAAAAGGAAGAAAAAGTGCTTAGGTAAATGGGTAAACAAGTAGCCTAAAATAAATAAATAAATAAATAAATAAAAATTAGGTTGCATTGTTATGGAAGAGAAGACAAATAGGAGGGTTGCGAGAATCATTCGTTTGTAGGAGGGAAGAAGTTAGGACATAAATTCTGGTTTGCGCTATCGGTGTCTATTTTTTTTGAATACCTTATGAACCATCAAAAGTGTAATCTAACTCTCAACTCACTTAGTTATATCTCCAAACTTGCTCATTGTTAGAAGCCATTTATAAATTGATGTTGCTTCAGGTTGCAGAGTTGATGAAGATGCTTGCGGGTTCAGCTTTCAATTTATCCTTTTGGTATAGAAATGGTCTGTGATGACAAAAGAAGAGGCTCGTTTCTCAAAACATTCGCAGTGTCTGCCTGAGAGCTTTCGCCTTGCTGGGCTTGAGAGCTTATGTTGTTCATTCCTTCCTTGGATGTCAGAGACTATTCTCCTTTGTTAGTATAATCCTCCTTTTTATAAATGTTTTTCATGATAATTTTGGTTTTTTTTATTTCTATTGATTTGCGTAATCTGCAGTTTTCCATAATCTATTAGGCAACTTTCCCAAAGTAGCCATAAGTTTTAGTTGGTGACCTCTTTTGCTCTGTTGCCCATACACTTGTGCCATACAGTATTTACAAGCAGTTTATTTTACCCTAGGATGAATTGCATGTGCTGTTAGCCTATATTTATTCTATTTTCTTGTCAAAATAGTTTAGTATCGTGAACCATGAATGCAGATTGTACAGACTAAATTTGTTGGTTGCAATATTGATTGTTGGAGTTGCTATGCAAAATTTACGGTATACTCCCTTTTTATTTTCAGAATCTTATTGGAATTTGGAAGTAGCATGAATCATTGTTTAGTACCGTTATGTTAGCATTTAGACATTGGAGAATTCAATGTCAGCATGTTTAGTGATATAAACATAATTGAATTTAAGGCCAAAAAAAAAGTTGTAACTATAGCATTGATCTAGAAAGTAGGTACAAAGTATGACCCTTAGACTGCCATTCATTTGATCAAGTGACTTCCAGTTTTTTCTTTATATTACTATGATTCCTTTGACTTTACTTGTAGTTCATATATTGATGGTATTTTCTCCATGCCGAGGCTACGTAGGTCTAATTTCTTGCTGTTTGAATTCATTTGTTCATTTTTGTTCAATTCTCATTGCTATTTGATAATTTCAGGTTAGCTTTCTGATTCTCGTTGCTGTCTGAAATTCCTGATTCTCGTTGCTGTTTAGTTCTATTTGTTGATTTGAAATGGAAGACAAAGATCTGTCGGTAGAGGTAACGACAGAGGTCGATCGGACGCTGCCAGTAATACATGAATTGGCATCGAAGGCAGTTGCTTTATTTTTGAGTCTGAAATATGCTGAATGTGTTGGTGTTTTAAGTCAGCTACTAGCGAAGAAGGAAGGATACATAAAGGTTAGTTTCCCATTTTGAACTCATTAGGAAGTTGTAGGTTGGCTCTAAAATTGAAAAAAAAAATAAAAAATTGGCCTCTTTTGTAATGGTAATATCTGGTTTGTTTTAGGATATAACTGTCTTCTCTTGAACGCATAGCTATTCCACTGAAATTTTCCATGTTAGATTTATGTCAAATCATACAAATGAAAAAAAAAGTTTCCAAAGCATTTCTAAGGTTGCCTGCTATTGAATGCTGAACTATATCTAAACAAGCTGTGTTAATTATGTCCTAGTTGCTATGTACACTGGTCAAGCATTTCAATGTAGATTTTGGCATGATAATATTACCATTTTACTTCTCATGGAAATAGTGCATGGGCCATAGCTGAACATAGTTGCTATGTTTGGCATTTCAGTGTTATGTAACCGTGCTTTTAGAAAATTGATATCTCAAAAGTAACCGAATCGTCATGCTAAAGGGGATGAAAAATGTAACGAATCACTTTTATTAAGGGAAATCAATAACATTCGTTGTTGTCAAAGTAGTGCTACTCATAAATTCCGTTCTTCTTTAATTGAAGATGACCAACAGTACAATACTATCATCTGACTTTACACATTACATGGGTCTTCATTGCACAACTCATCACCAATCAGTCAGCTAACATAGATGATAAAGAGTATGATAGCACAACCAAACTACATGTCAAATTTAAATTAATGATTACACTTATTGTTTAACATTGAACTGTTAATATTTTTGAGCAAATCACTATACTTCTTAACCCCAAAAAGTTTCAGCTGTGAACTGTCTACTTATGTATGTCCAGCCTAACAAGCTTTATATACTGTAAATATTTTTAAATTAAGTACCATCCTTAAATAAGTTCATTTTTTCTATTTTCATTCTTAAGCAATAACTAACCGCTGTAACTTCGCTTTGCATAATTTCAATGTAACTAAGTAATTCACGGAGGATGCATCCCATGGACGTCTAGGCACAGTCCAAAAAGGTATTCTAGAAGCATCAGAGATTGCAAATTTAATGTAGAGCTTCTGATTGTCACAGACGGTTAGTATTTCTCTCCAAACCCAACTATTATTTTGTTTTTTACGAATGCTCCAGAAATCTTTGTTTCCTTATGATGTCTTTTGCATTATATAGTTCAGATATTTTTTTAATTTGGGGGCGTACATTTGAGAGCTACACTTATCCACGCTCTTTTTTAGCATTCCTGTTATATCTAACGACAGTCATAACATTTTTATTTAGGTTATATGTACAAATTTAAAGACGAAAATGTGCGCTGTAGTTGTGCAGTTGTATTTTTTGTCGGTGGACGATGTTTGAAGAAGAGGAAAGGGTATAATGCAAGTTTGTTTAATAAAATTATTACATGAGTTTGTCTATTGTCTCCTGCAAATATGCTCAAAAGTTCAAACTTTACAATAATAAGTTCTGAATGGTGTATAATAACATATTCTCTCAACATTAGATAACATTTTTTTCACACCCGATCCTGATGTAGAGGGGACGATAACAAGTACTGATCATGATGCTTTAATACATTTTAAAAAGCTTGGAGCTGATGTTTGGAAGATATGTGTGAATGTAGCAGTGGAACTGGAAGCTTTTTTATTTAGGCCAAATTCGGAGATGTCCACTATCAAACAGGCCGTTGGATCTTATGAAACTAGTTATGTAATTTATGTTAGAAGTATGTCGATGTAACTTATCTAACCTTTTGGAACGTAAAATTATCTAAATCTTTTGGAATGTAAACTTATATAACATTTTGAAATGTGTTGGAATTTTATGGTTGTTGCCTTAATCTTGTATTATATGTTATTATGTGATTTTGATTGTTGCATCACAATATTTATTGTATGTTAAATATTCATTATTATTATGGATGTATATAGCAGCAATTATATTTATATTTGCATTTTTTTTGCAACGGGCTAAAACTTTTGTTATATGTTAATTTTACAATGGGAAAAAGCCGCTTGTAATTTATTAGCTATTACAACGGGTTTATAACCATTTTCATAGAGTAATAGCACGTGACAGAGCAAGTTGTTAGAACGGTCCTTTACAACGATTATGACCCGTTGTAAAATAGCTAGGAGCTATTACGACGGGCAGATGCCCGTTGTGAAAAGCATATTACAACAGTCTTTGCCCATTGTAAAAGGACCGTTTTGTTGTAGTGGTGTTAACTTGATAGCAAAACGAGAAAATCGCCTAAGCCTAATGTATCTGAGTAGGAACAAACGCGACCTGGAAGTCCTTTTCTCTTTTTAGATCATGAAAGTTAGGAAACAAAAAAAAAAGGAAAAGAAAAAGAAAATTAGTTTTCAAGATAAGAAAAAAAGCAAATTTTAAAATCCCAAATTTTCTATTGATCCATGTGAGCTTTTTAACTTTTGCTTTCTAAAAGCTAGAAAGTTGCTTGTTAGCAACCATCCAAACGGGCCCTAACTACATCATCAAAAATTACTTCTTATGTGAACTTGCAGTTCCTGCGGATTAACTTATTTCATGTGATTAACAAAAGCTCGTGATAAAAGGACTGGAAGCTTCAACTAGAAACAAAAATGGAGACCTCGGGATCCACAAAAATCCCAAATTCCATAAATAAATTCGCTGATTATACAGATTCTAATCTTTGAACAGTTGTGCCTCCAGATCATCAATCTTCAGGGCGACATGCAGTATTAGGGAAATCCAAATTGTAAGGTAAATCTTTAATTCCCGATCTTAAATCAAAAGATGACTTTCCGGATCTATTTGCTAAGGACATAAATAATGTAAATCTGGTTAATTTGAATCAGTCGAAAGCATGTATAAATATTGTTAAAGAAAATAATTTCCATCAATCTTCCATACAACTTAAATTCTACAAACCGGAATTTGAGGAAAATACAAGAATTGCTGTTATAAATGAGGAATTGACTAATGCAGCAAGAGAAAGATGGATTAATTCCATTGTATTTTATGTATTTGGAGGTAAGCCATATTATCACTTTCTTAAGAATTACATAGACTAGAATTGGGGCTTGCAAGGAAAATTTCAATTATTCTCCACATAAAATGGTTTTTACTTACTAAAGTGTGAAAATGGAGAGGATTGTAATAGAATTTTAGCTATTGGGCCCTATTATTATAATAAAAAATTAATAGTCATGAAGAAATGGGTTCCAAACGTAAAACTGAATATATAATTCTTGCATGCTCTCCCAATTTGGATATGTCTTCCTAATTTAGATCTAGATTTCTGGACTGTTGAACGTATTAGTAGAATTGTTTCTTTATTGGGTCTGCTTTTGAAGTTAGATAACCCCACAGAAAGTGTTGCTAGGATATCATTTGCTAGTGTCTTGGTTGAAGTGAATTTTGATTTTAAATTTCCTGAATTTATTTCTATTTGAAATTGTAAGGGTGACATTATATGGCAAACAGTAATTTACGAATGGACTCCATCTGTTTGCACAGTTTGCAAAATATTTGGTCATACTCAAGATGAATGCAAGGCACTTAAGATCTGGTCTCCTATGTCAAATAATAACGCACAGTATGAGATGGACGTTGATGAAACAGGACACAATCATAGTAAATATATAATTTATTGTCCAGAGAAGAGAGTTATATTGGATAAATATTCTTCTTCTAAGCCAATTAGTAATGGAAATGTTGCTGCATATGGTAATGATGTTGTTAAGCATCTGAGTGCAGATAGGATTGAATCTGTAACAGATAATTATAATTCCATGCAGCACTTTAATGTGAATAGTAATCGGTGTGTTAATTCTAATGTGGTGTCTGAGGTACCTAAAGATTCGATTGGAGAAAAGATTAGTAAGAATGATGCCAAAGAAATAGATATAGAGATGAATTAAACAAAAGACGAATCAAATTATCAACATGATCAGCTGGATTCAGATTGTAGTGAAATGAACAACTCTGTTTTCAATGAATCAAGCATCTCAACTAGTAGCATAAGGAAGAGAAAATCCAAATATAAGTCAAGCAGATTTAAAGGAGGAAAGGAAATTTTAGAAGATGAGCCATTGGTTGAAGTTAACCCAGAATGGGTTAAACTGGTATCACAAAGACAAATTACATCCAAATCTAAAAAAGCAAAAGATGAAGGATGCTTTCCTGAAGGTGTTATTAATGGTGGTATTGGTAAAAGATAATCAGTTATCTTTGTTGTTTCTGAGAAGTATTGGAAGTTGATTTTGCTGCAAAACTCTTTAGTTGTTGTGTTAGGGTTCAAGTTGAATGGAATGGTGTTTTTGCTCTTCTTGTTGATGAATGAATCGGGTTTTATTATAAGTTTCTCGTTTTGCTTGGTGCATGAAGTCTGGTGGATAATTATCAGCTGCATGGTTGTCTATTTTCAGGTATATCTGCTTGTGGGCTTCTTTGTGACTATTCTGGGATGATATGTTTAGTCGCTGGGCCTTTGAGTTTGTGGTCTTTTATTGTGATTTGTTTAAGGCTTTATGCGGTGTTTGTTATGTAAGTTTGTTTTTCAGTGTTGTCGGGTTTGAGCTGGTTTCTTTTTTTGTGTTGTGTAGTATTAGTTTTCCTCTGTGTGTTGTATTTATACCATCTCAAATCTTGTCTTTTATTCTTTGCTATGTAATCTAAGTGCCCTTTCCTTCAAAAAAAAAAGGAAAAAAAGCTCATGATACTTCTAGTCGTGCTATATACTTTAAATGTCAATATCATATTTCCATTTCAATTTCGTCCACTGTTTCAACGGATTTTCTGTTTCCGTACTATCCATATATTTCGATAAAGGGAGTGTACAATTTTAGGATGCAGGTTTATTGCAGGGTTTAGAGGTTCGTTTTATTTTTGTTTTTTAAGTTAATTAATTTATGTTTAAAACCGATGAACAGATTGGGAGAAAAAGCTAAAATTTGACTTTTGGGTGCCGGCGCCTCGAAAACGATAACAGTGCATTTTTGCATCTATAACACTCCCTTATTCCTTCCAAATCCAATTGTAAATGAGAAGCGTATACGTTAAGTTTTAGACCTCTATGGATAAACAGCTCGTTTCTTGAAAAAATCAATTAATATTAAAAAAATTAAAATTGGATCTAAAAGGAATGATTTGGATATTGATTAGTCAATAAAAATCTTCGTTCTCAAACAATTCAAAAAGTTTCGTTTCAATTCCATAAATCACAGGGCCTAACGACCAAACAAAAGAGTATTATACCAGTACTTTTACTTTTCAATCTTTCAGACAAATGTATGCAAAAAATAAGTGTAGTGCTAAGGGAACCTCAATTTCCACTTCCTACTTGTACGCTTCCTAATACCACATTAATCTCTTTCTAATCTCTCACTCAACCATTGATTTCCGAAATAATCACGTATTCAACCCTAATCTAAAACCCTTATTCTTCATTCCTTTACCACTATTGCTTTTCGCGACTTCAAAATTCATCTTCACTTCTTCTTCCGTTTTGCTAAATTCGATCTTTATTCACAACCTTTTTTATTTGCATCCACTCATTCTTATAGTAGTGTAATATTAGGTGAAGAAAAAGATGGATGAACTATAACAACCCTGAATTTTAGGGTAAATTTAAAAATTTATTTTAACTAATTGTAATGGGTTTTGAAATTTAAAATAATTTATTTAAAATAATAATGACTAAAAATTTATTTAAATCGAAGTTAGGATGGATAATTTAATTTTAATTATAAAAGGAGTTAGAAATAGCGCGATAGTTTGAAAAGTCAAACTTGAACTTTGACTGACCGTACAGGATGCAAAATTTAACGGATTTTAGTGAAACCAAAAATATTAGAATCTCTTTTAAAATATCTTTCCAACGAATCCGAAAAATCAAAATTTTATAGCGGGAA
Source organism: Allium sativum (assembly GCA_030737875.1). Classification (NCBI taxonomy): domain Eukaryota; kingdom Viridiplantae; phylum Streptophyta; class Magnoliopsida; order Asparagales; family Amaryllidaceae; genus Allium; species Allium sativum. The sequence goes on from CM060910.1 coordinate 398,634,942, forward strand.
TCAAAAGTTATGCCCAGTTTAAAATTTAGAAAGGTCGCTATGAAATATATATATATAATATAAAGGTCAAAAATGCTACTTTTTGCATACGAAGGAATTTGGACTCGAAACCACTTCCATTGAGTCCAGAATGATATTTCTGCATTTAGAAAGTATAAACACTTATATATTTCGAGTTTTGGAAATTATTTGTTTAAAAATGTATTTTTAACATGTAATATATATGCCTTAAAAATAGTCATTTTTCAAACGACCTCTGTTTTCGACGAAACCACTTTTGTTGGATTCGGAATGTCAAAATATGATTAAGTTTAATTTTCATAGTTTTTAGAATTAGTTTGTGACCGTGGCGAAAAGATTTCTGTTTTGTCAATTTTGGTCAATTTTAATCGACTTGAAAAATGCCATTTTTCAAATAGGCTCAGAATTGAACGAAATTAATTTTCCTAGGTCCGCAGCGTCAAAACATAGCTAAATATACTTTTCGGGATTTTTCGAAGTTAATTTGTGGCCTCGGTGAATTTATTCGTTCGGTTGAATTAAAAATAAAAGTAAATATTTTAAAATAAAGAAAACTGGGTCAAGACAGTCGTTTGGGCCTGCGGGACATAGCTAGATGAGTCCGGAATACGGGTTAATGGGTAGGAACGACAGTCGTTGGGCTGAAATCTGACAAAGTTGATAAACGGGCCTTAATGGGTAATTAGTGAATATAATAATATAAATCTTCACTAAATGACAAACCCCAAACCCTAATCCAAATGACCAGCCGCCATCTTCTTCCTCAATGGCCAAGAGAGCTCAAAAATTCCTTCCACAATTTCTCCCAATCCACGCAATGAAATCAATCCCTCCTTTAGACTTATTTGAAGAGATTCATGAGAGCTTCGATTTCATACGGTTATGATCATATATAGTTGCACGAATCTCAAGGTAAAACACCCCTAATCCGCGCCCAACTCAACCCTGCCACACCACGTGGGCTCCACCGCGGCCTCCACCGCGGCCTCCACCTCCCTAGGCGCACCAAGCCCTCTCCTCCGTCTCCGATATGCCACCTTCCGATCGTCTTCAAGCTTCACCAACTTAGAGATAAATGAAAACCTAGATTAGAAGGTAATGGGTTCAAAATAGAAAAAGTAGCGGCCTTGGCAACGTTGGGAGGAAGATAGAGAGAAGGGTTTGACTTTTTCAAACTTAGGTTGACTAATTATTTTAATTCAAAATTTTCCAATCTTGTTTAATCCATATCTTACTCATACGAACTCGGATTCGAACGATTTCAGGTGCGCCACGATCGTGACACCGAGACCTTCGCGATGAAACTGACTAGACCTGATTCTGAGCAAGTTAAAATTTGGTCAATTTTTGGATCTGAACGGCTCAGAAATTCAAAATGATGTGAGAAATCTTATCTATTTTTATAAATAATTATATTTTAACTATTGTTCTCGCTTCTGAATCGCTATATGTATATTATTCTGCGCTATGGTAATTTAGGATTTATTTGTTTATGTATTTCTGTTGTGTTTGATGTATTCGCTTGGGTTGATACGATTAAAATCTCATATTTATTGAGATTCAAATTTATGTTCTAAATTCACGATGAAATTTATTATTAATTCCAGATCCATTATTTCAGATCTGATGTTGCGCTGCTATTTACTTCTTTATTTCAGTTCTATTATTTCAGTTTTGTCAATGCGATCAAAATCTCATTTTTATTGAGATTTATATGCATATATATACAAATGGTTCCTTAGAATTTGTGTGTTTAAAATTTGCATTTGTGTATGTTGGAAATAGTTAAACCAAATTCATCATATTTGTTTATTGAATTGTTGGGAAGATTTTTAATGTCTTTCTTTTTGTTCATATTAAAAAGATTATCTTTTTAATATCGCTTTGTTCATATTAAAAAAATATCGCTTTGTTAAAAGAAAAGATAAATTTCACCATCATATTTTGTTAAAAAGAAAAGTTAATTTTCACCGTCGTGTTTTGTTAAAAAGAAAAGATAATTTTCGCTGTCAAGTTTTGTTAAAAAGAAAAGATAATTTTCACCGTCATGTTTTGTTAAAAGGGAAGGATTTCACTTTTGTTTTGTTAAATAAGAAAAGATAATTTTCACCATCATGTTTATTAAAAAGAGGACAATGACATTAACATTAATTTTAGTTGAAATAATAAAAATTACATTTTTTTATTGATTTTAGTTGAAAAATGTACAAAGACATCATTTTGTCATTATTTTGCAAATGTACGAAGGTATCATTTTTGTCTTTGTTTTGTTAAATGTAAAAAGATAATTTGTTTGTTTATAATTTTTTTTACATTTGTTTGAAAATGAATATTTGCACCATTATATGTTAAATTAGAAATGAACATGATTGACACCGCAATAAAAATTACATTTTTATGTAATTAAAAAGATAAGATTTTGTCATTGAAAATAAAATTGCATTGTTATATGAAATTAAAGATTAAAGATTTACATTGTAAATAAAATTACATTTTTAAATGTAATTAAAGAATAAGTTTTTTTTTTTGCATGTAAAATATAATTACATTTTTATATGTAATTAAAGAGCAAGAATTTGCATAGTAAATAAAATTACATTTTTTCTGTGTAATTAAAGTATTAAAATTTACATTGCAAATTAAAAAGTAAGAAAAATACATTTATATGTAATTAGATTTATAGAAAGATAAAATTACATTTTTATGTAATTAAAAGTGGAAACTTAGATTTTCAATAAAAAGAATTTAGATATGATATTTACCTTTTTAATGTAAATAGATTTTCAATAAAGGAAATTAGAAAGGAAATTTACATTTTTCATGTAAATAAACAATGAAAGAGGAAAATTTACTTTTTAGGTAAATAAGCAATGAAAACGAAAATTACATTCAAAATGGAAATTAGAATATAAAGGACATTTTGTTAGGAAATTAGAATATAAAGGACATTTTGTTTGAAAATGTAAATTAGAATAAAAAAGGACATTTTTGTTAGAAATTGTAAATCAGAACAAAAAGTATAGAAATAAAGATTACATCTTTATTGACCTTTTATATGCAATAAAAAAAGTAGGGAATTAGAAAAGTTACATTTTTCTTAATGTAAATTAAGATAAAGAAGAAAATTACATTTTTTTTATGTAATGAAAAGATTATATTTTGACATTGCAAATTTATTTAATGTAATGTAGATTATATTAGAAAGAAAAGTCACATTTTTAATGTAGATTATATTAAAAAGAAAAGTTTACATTTTTAATGTGAATAAAAATAATAGAAATGAAATGTATATTTTTATCGTCATTTTAGATGCGATAAAAGAATAGAATAATTATTATATATTTTTATCGTCATTTTAGAGACGGTAAAAAGAAGTTACATTTTTCAATGTAAATAGAAGAAAAATAGTAAGTTACATTTTTATATGTAATTAGAGAAATATAGAAATTTACATTTTTCAATGTAAATAGAATATGAAATAAAAGTTACATTTTCAATATAATAATATAATGAAATAAAATTTTACATTTCTCAATGTAAATAAAATAGGAATAGAAAATTACATTTTTCCAATGTAAATAAAAGGATTAGAAATTTATATTTTAATGAATGGATTTTCATTAGAAAGAATAATGAAACCAAATATACATTTTGTGTAATTTTAAAGATAGAAGAAAAAAAAATACATTGTTGGATATAACATGTGTATGTGAATTATAATAAAAATAAGCAATTATTGTGTGTCATGTCATACCTCGACATTATATATACAAATAGGGATATTCGATGTTAGCAAAATATAGTGAATGGAATGGATGACGGAATTATATATTTTTATATATATATATGAATTAAAAGTAAATGAATTGAGCGTGGTAGTTCGCATTTTGGAATCATGCCTTTAAACGATTACACCGAAAGATCCGACCGTCGGATTTTCCCAAAACTGAAACCGTTAGGTTTGCCTTGGGAAGATCTTTCCAACGATATGAATTGTGTTAAAATGCAACGGTTAGATTTAGAGAAATGTGTAAAAAAAAATTAGGTGAAAACAGCGCCAAGTCGCCTATTGACTTAAAGCGTCGTTAAATAAAATTCAACTATTTTTATATAAATAAAAATAGAGATTAATCGTTATAAATTAATATTAACGATAAAAATGATTTGAAATGAGATATACGCGAGAATCATTTGAAAGGTCCGAGTTCAATCTGATTTCAAATGATTATTCGTCGGTCTAAGTCAAAGAGTTAAAGACGGTGATTGAAGACCGGCAATCTTCACATCGAATGGATGAGTTACCATTGACGCCCATGATTGGAGTAGGTACCTTGAAGGGGCTACAATGGTGGCCGTCCAGAATACTTGTTGATTGTTCGGATATGCGAGGTATAAGGTGCCTCCGGTTTCATTCAGACCCAGAACGGACTTGAAAATGGATTATATGTCTGACGTTGTATTCCTTTATACAGTATTCGTTGATCTCTGCTAGATATATATCTGTTTGGTGTTTAACACCCTTCTCTAAGACATACGAGCTTAAAGGTTATATATTGGTAAGAATCAATGGTACGGTATGGATTGACAATGTGGCATGCTAAGATGCAGATGATCAAGACATTTGTTGAAAAACAGGCCTTGTGGTTGATGATCAATGCACGGCCTGTTTAGGCGTAGCTTTGTGTATAACGTGACTTCGTGAGCCTCACACCCCGGTTTAGTCTAAAACGGAGTAAGGGAGCGCAGGGAGAGCAGCACGCTTCTTTCTAGCTAGAAGTGGTGTTAGGGTTTTACACGGCCCGACATTTTACTTATGTGGATGATGGAATGAGGCGCCTCGGATGTTAGGTCCTATAGGACCGGGAAACGTGTGTTCAGGAATTGTCAATCCGCAAAATCGTATGTGTGGACCGGCCCTGCAGCTTTCCAAGGGTTCACTGCGGGGGATCCTGAGACATTAGCTAGAGTGTCTCGAATCGGTAAGGAGATCGTTCCTAGCCTTGACTCTTGATGGAAACCTAATTCCCAATACGACCCTACGGACTTGATTATATTACTAGTATGGAGGCATAGTATATGGTAGCTATGCTTCCTAGGATTGATACATTTACTTTGAAATGTTTTCAAAACATATATACACTAATAATAATATCAAATTCGTTTTTATCGTACCAAGCACGTTTAATCATCATAAGGTAAAACTCTATCCTCTGGTTTGCGTTGCATTGTGTGATGGGACTTGGGTCTTATGATGATTCCATTTTTCTAAAAAGCATTGTGTTGTTTAAGGATTTACTTTAATTTATGCACCGGCAATCCATTGGAATAAAACCCGTACCGCGTTAGCGGCGTGGTCCTTGGATTTGCCTTATTACTATTAGTTAAATTAGTTAAGAATTCTCACACCAGTCCCATGACTGACTCGTAGTTTGTTTCACTTTGCAAACTCGGGTGCCCTCTTTTCCACACGGGCAGTCGAGTAGCTTTTTGCAGATATTTATCTCTTGAGGAGGATTCTGGATTGAAGCCTAAAGCTGTGTCCAGAGCATAGAAATCTTCCGCTGTTTATTGTATTTAATTTATTGTAATTTATCTTCCGCTGTAATTTTATTAAATGTACTCTGATATGTTCTATACTCTGATGTAACATTATTGTAATGTTTATAAAAGTCTGCTATTATTGTTCTGATGTTGTTGTATTCCCATAGTTAACGTATTCGGGTTTTGAATGGTCTTAGTCGATTTTGCGATCGATTGGGTCCGGCTGAAACTCGAGCCGTTACAGTTGGTATCAGAGCTCTGGTTAGCTCAAATCTTTGGGATACAACTCGTTAGAACTGAACAAAAGACTCATCAGAGATTGGATTAGTAATATCTAATAAGAATACTCATTAGAGATAGGATCAACAATATCCTAGAATGAGAAAACTCATTAGAGACGTGGTTAGTAATGCCCTAGAATGAGTTGAGAGTGCCCAATTTATAATTAACATATTTTTGATTATATATAATCCGATCTTTGGAAATATGATTTTTGAATATATAAAAGTTATATATTTTAAAAGATAATCAACTAATTGATTGATGGTTGTGTAGTGTAATTATTAGTTCAACTAATAAAATTATAGAAACGAATTAAAGAATGAAAGATGAGTTAGTTAATTAAACACTTTCAACTTCGTTACTTTTCGAGGACGAAAAGTTTTTAAGTGTGGGAGACTGTAACAACCTTGAATTTTGGGGTAAATTTAAAAATTTATTTAAATAATTTTAATGGGTTTTGATATTTAAAATAATTTATTTAAAATAATAATGATTAAAAATTTATTTAAATCGAAGTTAGGATGGATAATTTAATTTTAATTATAAAAGGAGTTAGAAATAGCGCGGTAGTTTGAAAAGTCAAACTTGAACTTTGACTAACCGTGTAGGATGCAAAATTTAACGGATTTTAGTGAAACCAAAAATATTAGAATCTTTTTTAAATATCTTTCCAACGAATCCGAAAAATCGAAATTTTATAGCGGGAATCAAAAGTTATGCCCAGTTTAAAATTTAGAAAGGTCACTATGAATTTATATATATAATATAAAGGTCAAAAATGCTACTTTTTGCATACGAAGGAATTTGGACTTGAAACCACTTCCATTGAGTTCAGAATGACGTTTCTGCATTTAAAAAGTATAAACATTTATATATTTTGAGTTTCGGAAATTATTTGTTTAAAAATGTATTTTTAATATGTAATATATACGCCTTGAAAATAGTCATTTTTCAAATGACCTCTGTTTTCGACGAAACCACTTTTGTTGGATTCGGAATGTCAAAATATGGTTAAGTTTAATTTTTCATAATTTTTAGAATTAATTTGTGACCATGGCGAAAAGATTTCTGTTTTGTCAATTTAGGTCAATTTTAGTCGACCTGAAAAATGCCATTTTTCAAATAGGCTTAGAATTGAACGAAATTAATTTTCCTAGGTCCGCAGCGTCAAAACATAGTTAAATATATTTTTCAGGATTTTTCGAAGTTAATTTGTGGCCCCGGTGAATTTATTCGTACGGTTGAATTAAAAATAAAAGTAAATATTTTAAAATAAAGAAAACTGGGTCAAGATAGTCGTTTGGGCCTCTGGGACATAGCTACTTGAGTCCGTAATAGGGGTTAATGGGTAGGAACGACGGTCGTTGGGCTGAAATCTGACAAAGTTGATAAACGGGCCTTAATGGGTAATTAGTGAATATAATAATATAAATATTCACTAAATGACAAACCCTAATCCAAATGACCAGCCGCCATCTTCTTCCTCAATGGCCAAGAGAGCTCCGAAATTCCTTCCACAATTTCTCCCAATCCACACAATGAAATCAATCCCTCCTTTAGACTTATTTAAAGAGATTCATGAGAGCTTCGATTTCATACGGTTATGATCATGTATAGTTGCATGAATCTCGAGGTAAAACACCCCTAACTCGCGCCCAACTCAGCCCCGCCGCACCACGTGGGCCCCGCCGCGGCCTCGACCTCCCTAGGCGCATCAAGCCCTCTCCTCCCTCTCCGATATACCTCCTTCCGATCGTCTTCAAGCTTCACCAATTTAGAGATAAATGGAAACCTAGATTAGAAGGTAATGGGTTCAAAATAGAAAAAGTAGCGGCCTTGGCAACGTTGGGAGGAAGATGGAGAGAAGGGTTGACTTTTTCAAACTTAGGTTGACTAATTATTTTAAGTGAAAATTAGGCTCACATCCATATTTTCAAACTTAATTAAAGCCACGTCCCCCCTAACTTTACATGCATTTCCGGTCCCTAAAATGAAAGTGCCGCCCAAAAATTTTGGTCCCCTCCGCCTCCTGCTGCTCCCCCTTCGCCTTTTCTCATTTCTGACCAAAAAAAAAAATGCGCTAGCCACTAAAAAAAAAAAAAAATTCCTAAAATCTGGAAATAATCCTAGGAGTCCACGCAAATTGAAAAAAAAAAAGTTGCATACTTCTGTGCAACTATTGCCTATAGTAGCATACATATATGCATATATTCATATAGTGTATTTATGTTGAAAATCTGGACCAATATATGCATACATGTATGCAACTATTAGCAAATAACTGCATACATTTATGCATACAAAGTTGAACTGAGATTCACGTGTAACGAAAAGTTGCATACATTAATGCAACTATTCTGTATATATGCATGCATGTGCGTAACATTTTTAAAAGGGACAAAGTCTTGCGAATATACACATGAATGCATGCATTTATTTTGTACAAGAGCGTAAATGTGTGCAACAATGTCTGAAAATGGTGAATGATTGAATAAACATGTCAAATTTGTATATATGCATAAAAGGATGCATGTAATGTAGTTTAGCTGCATACATGTATGCATTTATACTATAGTTTGGGCGCAACACTGAAATATTAGCATGAATGTGTGCAACTATTTACAAATAGGTGCATCTTTTGATGCAAAAACCTGCTGTTTCGCTGATTTTGTGTTTTTTTGGATTTTGAGGTGGTTTTTGATTGTTTTTCCACCTGATTTTTTTGGCATGAACGTGTTATATTTAATAATGAATTTACGTGATTTTTTAATATTTTTTTATATGTTTTTGAAAAATAGGGACCTAATTTACAATAAGTTTAGGACCGGATGTGAGCCTAATTTTGAAACTTAATAAGGACCTGTGACAAATGGACCCTTATTTTAATTCAAAATTTTTCAATCTTGTTTAATCCATATCTTACTCATACGAACTCGGATTCGAACGATTTCAGGTGCGCCATGATCGTGAGACCGAGACCTTCGCGATGAAACTGACTAAACCTGATTCTGAGCAAGTTGAAATTTGGCCAATTTTTGGATTTGAACGACTCAGAAATTCAAAACGATGTGAGAAATCTTATCTATTTTTATAAATAATTACATTTTAATTATTGTTCTCGCCTCTGAATCGCTATATGCATATTATTCTGTGCTATGGTAATTTAGGATTTATTTGTTTATGTATTTCTGTTGTGTTTGATATATTCGCTTGGGTTAATACGATTAAAATCTCATATTTATTAAGATTCAAATTTATGTTCTAAATTCGCAATGAAATTTATTATTAATTCCAGATCCATTATTTCAGATCTGATGTTGCGCTGCTATTTACTTCTTTATTTCAGTTCTATTATATTAGTTTTGTCAATGCGATCAAAATCTCATTTTTATTGAGATTTATATACATATATATACAAATGGTTCCTTAGAATTTGTGTGTTTAAAATTTGCATTTGTGTATGTTGGAAATAGTTAAACCAAATTCATCATATTTGTTTATTGAATTGTTGGGAAGATTTTTAATGTCTTTCTTTTTGTTCATATTAAAAAGATTATCTTTTTAATATCGCTTTGTTCATATCAAAAAAATATCGCTTTGTTAGAAAGAAAAGATAAATTTCACCGTCATGTTTTGTTAAAAAGAAAAGATAATTTTCACCGTCATATTTTGTTAAAAAGAAAAGATAATTTTCACCGTCATGTTTTGTTAAAAGGGAAGGCTTTCACTTTTGTTTTGTTATATAAGAAAAGATAATTTTCACCGTCATGTTTGTTAAAAAGAGGATAATGACATTAACATTGATTTTAGTTGAAATAATAAACATTACATTTTTTTACTGATTTTAGTTGAAAAATGTACAAAGACATCGTTTTGCAAATGTACGAAGGTATCATTTTTGTCTTTGTTTTGTTAAATGTAAAAAGATAATTTGTTTGTTTATAAAAAAAAAATTACATTTGTTTGAAAATGAATATTTGCACCGTTTTATGTTAAATTAGAAATGAACATGATTGACACCGCAGTAAAAATTACATTTTTATGTAATTAAAAAGATAAGATTTTATCATTGAAAATAAAATTGCATTGGTATATGAAATTAAAGATTCAAGATTTACATTGTAAATAAAATTACATTTTTAAATGTAATTAAAGAATAAGTTTTTTTTGCATGTAAAATATAATTACATTTTTATATGTAATTAAAGAGGAAGAATTTGCATAGTAAATAAAATTACATTTTTATGTGTAATTAAAGTATTAAAATTTACATTGCAAATTAAAATGTAAGAACATTACATTTATATGTAATTAGATTTATAGAAAGATAAAATTACATTTTTATGTAATCAAAAGTGGAAACTTAGATTTTCAATAAAAAGAATTTAGATGTGATATTTACCTTTTTATTGTAAATAGATTTTCAATAAAGGAAATTAGAAAGGAAATTTACATTTTTTATGTAAATAAACAATGAAAGAGGAAAATTTACTTTTTAGGTAAATAAGCAATGAAAAGGAAAATAATATTCAAAATGGAAATTAGAATATAAAGGACATTTTGTTAGGAAATTAGAATATAAAGGACATTTTGTTTGAAAATGTAAATTAGAATAAAAAAAGGACATTTTTGTTAGAAATTGTAAATCAGAACAAAAAGTATAGAAATAAAGATTACATCTTTATTGACCTTTTATATGCAATAAAAAAGGTAGGGAATTAGAAAAGTTACATTTTTCTTAATGTAAATTAAGATAAAGAAGAAAATTACATTTTTTTATGTAATGAAAAGATTATATTTTGACGTTGCAAATTTATTTAATGTAATGTAGATTATATTAGAAAGAAAAGTCACATTTTTAATGTAGATTATATTAAAAAGAAAAGTTTACATTTTTAATGTGAATAAAAATAATAGAAATGAAATGTATATTTTTATCGTCACTTTAGATGCGATAAAAGAATAGAATAATTATTATATATTTTTATCGTCATTTTAGAGACGGTAAAAAGTAGTTACATTTTTCAATGTAAATAGAAGAAAAATAATAAGTTACATTTTTATATGTAATTAGAGAAATATGGAAATTTACATTTTCCAATGTAAATAGATTACGAAATAAAAGTTACATTTTCAATATAATAATTGTGTTAAAATCCAACGGTTAGATTTAGAGAAATGTGTAAAACAAATTTGGGTGAAAACAGCGCCAAGGTCGCCTATTTACTTGAAGCGTCGTTAAATAAAATTCAACTATTTTCATATAAATAAAAATAAAGATTAATCATTATAAATTAATATTATCGATAAGAAATGATTTGAAATGATATATACACAAGAATCATTTGAAAGGTCCGAGTTCAATCTCATTTCAAATGATTATTCGTTAATCTAAGTCGAAGATTTGAAGACGGTGATTGAAGACCGACGATCTTCATGTCGAATGGATGAGTTACCATTGACGCCCATGATTGGAGTAGCTACCTTGAAGAGGCTACAATGGTGGCCGTCCAGACTACTTGTTGATTGTTTGGATATGCGAGGTATAAGGTGCCTCCGGTTTCGTTCAGACCCAGAGCGGACTTGAAAATGGATTGTATGTCTGACATTGTATTCCTTTATACGGTATTCGTTGATCTCTGCTAAATATATATCTGTTTGGTGTTTAACACCCTTCTCTAAGACGTACGAGCTTAGAGGTTATATATTGGTAGGAATCAATGGTACGGTATGGATTGACAATGTGGCATGCTAAGATGCAAATGATCAAGGCTTTTGTTGAAAAGCAGGCCTTGTGGTTGATGATGAAAGCACGACCTGTTTAGGCGTAGCTTTGTGTATAGCGTGACTTCGCGAGCCTCACACCCCGGTTGAGTCTAAAATGGAGCAAGGGAACGCAAGGAGAACAACACGTTTCTTTCTTGTTAGAAGTGGTGTTTGGGTTTTACACGGCCCGACATTTTACTTATATGGATGATGGAATGAGGTGCCTCGGATGTTAGGTCCTATAGGACCAGGAAACGTGTGTTCAGGAACTGCCAATCCGCAAAATCGTATGTGTGGACCGGCACTGCAGCTTTCCAAGGGTTCACTGCGGGGGATCCTAAGACATTAGCTGGAGTGTCTCGAATCGGTAAGGAGATCGTTCCTAACCTTGACTCTTGATGGAAACCCAATTCCCAATACGACCCTACGGACTTGATTGTATTACTAGTATGGAGGCATATTATATGGTAGCTATGCTTCCTAGGATTGATACATTTACTTTGAAATGTTTTTGAAACATATAGACACTAATAATAATATCAAATTCGTTTTTATCATACCAAGCATGTTTAATCATCATAAGGTAAAACTCTATCCTCTGGTTTACGTTGCATTGTGTGATGGGACTTGAGTCTTATGATGATTCCATTTTTCTAAAAAGCATTGCGTTGTTTAACGATTTACTTTAATTTATGCACCGGCAATCCATTGGAATAAAACCCGTTCCGCGTTAGCGGCCTGGTCCTTGGATTTGCCTCATTACTATTAGTTAAATTAGTTAAGAATTCTCACACCAGTCTCATGACTGACTCGTAGTTTGTTTCACTTTGCAAACTCGGGTGCCCTCTTTTCCACACGGGCAGTCGAGTAGATTTTTGCAAATATTTATCTCTTGAGCAGGACTCTGGATCGAAGCCTAAAGCTATGTCCAGAGCATAGAAGTCTTCCATTGTTTATTGTATTTAATTTATTGTAATTTATCTTCTGCTGTAATTTTATTAAATGTACTCTGATATATTCTGTACTCTGATGTAACATTATTGTAATGTTTATAAAAGTCTGCTGTTATTGTTCTGATGTTGTTGTATTCCCAGAGTTAACGTATTCAGGTTTTGAATGGTCTTAGTCGATTTTGCGATTGATTGGGTCCGGCCGAAACCCGAGCCGTTACGTGAACACGTTGGAAACAAAATTCATGACAGTCTAGGGTTTTCAAAAGAGAAAGAACGAATGAATTGAAGCAGAGAGAGAGAGAGAGAAATAGGTATAAATGGTGGTAGCCCATATTTTTTAATGTGAGGTATTAGGAAGAGTAATTTTTGTAGTACTTTTTAGTTATGGTAATAGGAAGAGGAAATTAGGGTGCACTTAGCACCATAATGTAACTAATCAAAACAGTATAAGTCTGCAGGTAGGACAAGTTTCTTTGTTCTGGAACCAGGGTGAAATGCAGTTAACATGAAATTAGACATGACCACAAGGCAAACTGACCCCATCAAACCACTTCAAATGAACATCACCCAAACACACTGCACACTCCAAACAACCCTCATCTCCATTAGTTCCTTCAGCGCTTCTGTTCCAAGCCCCTTCACTTTCGATTTCTTTCAATACCTCCATGGCTTCATTGTGCCATAAATCTCTCTCTATATGTGCTCTCACATCCACCGTTGTATAGTTTACCCTCATGCAATGTGCTCTCCTAAAGAAAGCAGTTGATCTCCATCTCAAAATATTGAAGATGTTCCCTCTTCACATGGTACTCAATATTCATCTGAAGTGGACAAGTTCGAGATGTTTTGATGACAAAGTCATGCACCAAGGGCTTTTCGATTAGTGGACATCTGAAGTAGTAATAAAGGCTTAGTACTTCTAGGATGAACTCTCTTGAGTAGACTTTTAAGTTTATGCGGTCTTCCAGTTTGAAACGGAGGTATATGGAAAAATCTTTTGTCCTACCTCCTCTGAAGATGATGCAGCTTTTAATTTTGCATCGAGTAGGATCTGGCAAGGACCAATATACTGCTTACGTGGTTCCAAATCTTTGATTTTGGCATTGTTTGCTGAGATCGTTTCATGAGGCAGCAATGAAAGCTTCAGATTGTTGATGTCTAGCTGCATTGTATACGCATACGGCATTCTTGATCTGCTAATGGCGGAAGAGAGAGAACCGTTTGTGAAGATAGATAGCAATTGGTGGTCAAGACGTGTGATCTTTATATATATATATACATATATATATATATTGGGAAAATTTGCTGGTTTAGGCCCGTTTTGGGAACTTATAACGCAAATAGACCAGTTTTAAAACTAATTACAGTTTTAGACCACTTTTCATATACTGGCGTTATCCCAGATAACGCTAGTTCTTTTCTTTTAATATTTTTTCGAAGGCGTTATCTGAGATAACACTCTAAAGAAGCGTTGTCTGAGATAATGTGTAACAACCCGGATTTTGGAACCAATTTAAAATTTTATTTTTAATTGATTTTAAGAATTTAAAATGATTTATTTTGAGAATTAATGATTTAAAATTTATTTAAATCGAAATTAGAACGTACAAATTTGTATTAATTATAAAACGAACTCGAAATGACGTGGTAGTTTGACAATTCGATTTTTAATTTCAAATGAATATACATAACTCAATATAAATCAGATTTCAGTAAAACAAGAAACGTTGGAATATTTTGAATTGTAATTTTCTAACGAATGTAAGAAACCGAGATTTCACTTTATAAATTGTAAGTTATATCTAAATTAAAATTTAAAATAGTCGATATAGATTTTTTTAATAATATATAGTCCTTAAAAATAGCCATTTTGCAAATGACCTTCATTTTCGATGAAATCACTTTTATTGGATCCGGAATGTCAAATTATTATTAGGTTTAAAATTTCATAATTTTTGGAAATAACATGTGATCGTAGTAAATCTAAATGCGTTTTGTAAATTTAGTTAAGTTTAATAAGCCAATAAAAAGACCATTTTTCAAATGGTCTCCAAATTCGAAGAAATTAATTTTATTAGGACCGTATAGTCAAAACATAGGTAGATTTCTATTTCCATAAATTTTGGAGTTAGTATGTGGCCTCGGTAAATAGAAATGTATGTTCAAATTCAATATGTACATTATATTAATTTATATTCGAATTTTGATAAAAACTGATCGAAACCGTCGAATTGGCTTACGAAACATATTCCATTGTGTCTGGAATTGGGGTACTTAGATAGAGACGACAGTCGTTGGGTTTGATTTAGAGTTCGGATTGATAAACAAGTAATTTATGAATTAAAATAATATTAAATTATAAAATATATATCCAAGTCAAAGGGTCAAACCCTATTTCACTCTCTACGCGGTCAACTCCCTGAAGCCGTCTCCATACGCGATTAAGGGCTGTGAAGCTCGAGATGAACTTTGACCTTTGGCTGTCGCCACAGGCGTTTTTTGGCGATGGGGTTCGAAGGAGGTTGGTTCAGGGTGGCATTTGGTAGTGGTGCGCGACGCCAAGTTGCGGCGGTGGTGGACAATTTTTTGCGAATGACATTTGGGGCAAACAACGATTTCTCGTGGACGGCAGCGATAGGGCCGGCACCACCACTGGCGCAGGCACGCCTTGCATTAGGGGGAGGGGCGGTGGGCCCAGGTCAGCCTCCGGTGGCTCTGATCAACGGCAGCGAGGTTGAGAAAGGGTGGAGCAACATGAACAACGATGAGGAAGGATAATTAGTGTTTTAATTAATTTAATAATTATTTAATTATGTAATCCATGTTTAAACATTAATACATTGTCCATACGAACTCAGAATCGTGTGCAACAGGATTCATTGCGATCGTGGAGTAGAGAGCTTTACAACAAAACTGACTGGGTCCAGTTTGGAGCTTGTTTGAATTTGAGGCAAATACAAACCCAAACGGTACTAAAATCACCAATTAAAGACTGATGGAGTGGAAATCAATGTGAGAACTCTCTCACTTAAATTACTTTTACAGTTATTATATCTGCGACGAGATATATTTATTTATTGCCTGTGATTGCAATATTTGTTGGTGATTGATGGTTGTTTACAGTTTTAATGTTATCCTTATTAAACTGTGAAAATAGAATTATATTCACATGGACTGTGATGTAAACCCCATATGGGTATTGGGATAATAATTTTACACGTTACCCAATTATGTTGATGATTGGAAACCCCATATGGGTCTGGAGATGATAATTAATTCACATCTCCCTTGAATTTAATTGTATGTCAACCGATTGATTGATAGACTATGATAAGCGTTATTTAATTATATAATGCTTATATAGTTGAAAATTGCACTCTGAATGTGAATTGAATGTAAAATAGTTGTTTATCACTATTTTTGAATACACGCAATGTATAAAATCCGTATAAATAAAATTATATGGTAATTGATTGAGTCTGATTCCAATTCAAAAATAACAAATATTTTAAAATAATATTCAGTAAAGAATTAAAATATGATTTTGATGTCCGCTTTTGGATGGACATGAAAATATTGAAATATATGAAGCCGAGTTAAGTAGATATACACCGTTTTAACTCGAATGGGATTTTATGTCAATTTTATTTATTTTCTAATGAATATCGAAAAGATTTGATTTCAAAACATGGTATTTATAAAATATTATCATTTTAATATTATAATGGTATGGAATATCCAATTTTGATTTAAAATTGAAATGGATGTTGAAATCGTTTTAAAATGAATTTACAAACGATTTATAAAATAAGTTTTAAAAAGGAAAACAATGAAATATATTATATATATTTAAATGGTTTGAATAGAACGCACCATGCAGCGACCGTTCTTGAATTTCAACCATTAACTTCAAATTGGCATAACAGGAGATCCGACCGTGGGATTCTCCTAAAATCGAAACCATTGGGTTCGTATCGAAAAGAGCTTTCGAATGATAATAAGAGATTCGAAATCTAATGGTTAGATTTTGAGATATGTCCAAATCTGTTTTGGAAATGGCCGACGTGAATGAAGTTCGGTAGCCGATATTGGAAATCGAATGTAAATGCCTTAATAAAATTATTAAAAATATGAATAAATTGTATAAAATCATATTAAATGATTTAAAACGGAAAATTCCACGTTTGTAAAGATAAAATATATTTTTATCGAGAATGGAGTACCCCTAATTTTAGTCCAAGCGATAGTTAGATCTTTAATTAGATTTGAACGTGAAATGGCAATTAAATTTACCGATAGCACCGTGGGTGTTAGATATGGAGTACTACCAGTTTTGCTCCATGGGGATAAATAGGTTGGGATTGGGATTAATAAATGATTACTTCGGTAAGGTTCGTTAATCCTGACTAGTTTGGTAAACCTTAATTGGGTTTAAGTAGTGAAAAGATAAAATCTTTGAAAATGATATCCAAAGGAAGATTAAAGAATAAGTTTAAATGAACTTATCTTTGATAAAATTAATGGGAAACTTTCCCCTAAGATGTGAATATTTGAATAAAAGAATATTCGGAAACGGAATGAGGTGTATGATGTGTTTTTATAGCACATGATTATTGATTATAAAATACGCGAGTTATTCGGAAAGACCGGGTTTATCCCATTCTGAATAACTGATATGATGACTAAAAGTCGATGATAAAGACGGTGGTTGAAGACCGGAGATCTTCACATCGTATGGATGATTACTGATGTCTTGATTGGGCTGTACACCCAAGACAAGGTAATAGTGGTGATCGTCCAGACGTACTTGAAGATCGACCGGATATGCGAGGACCTCTCTCCTCTATTGGACCTATGGGCCGAGGAATAAGGTGCCTTCGGTTTCCTTCAGACCCAGAACGGACTTGTAAATGGATATGTATCTGACATTGGATTTCATTCTGTATTGATTGATTTCTATTAAATATATATCTATTTGGTGACGGAGAATTTATTCTCTTGCTTAATACCCTTCTCTGAGACGTACAAGCTTTGAGGTTATATATTGATAGACATCAGTTGTATGACAGGAATTGTCAATGTGGCATGCTAAGATGCAAATGTTCAAGGCTTTTGTTGAAAAGCAAAGCCTTATGGATGATGATCAAAGCACAGCTTTAAGTAGCATAGCTTTGTGTATAGCGTTAATTCGCGAGCCTCACACCTTGGTATGAGTCAAAAACGGGATAAGGGGGCGCAGTGAGTGCATACGTTTCTTTCTAGCTAGAAGTGGTGTCATGGTATGGAGCCCATACATTTTTACTTATGTGGATGATGAATTGTGAGACGCCTCGAATATAGGGCTATATGCTCATAAGGTCGACGTACTGACCTGTTTGTAGGTCCGATAGGATCGGGAAACGTATCGTTCAGGAATAACTAATACACTAAAGTAAGTGTGGAACAACATTATAGGATTTAGTGGTTGCCCATAGGTGTGATCCTAGGTCATCTTGCTAGAGGTGATTCGAATCGATAAGGAGACCATCCCTTCCCTTGACTCATGATGGAAATCCAATTTCCAATACAACATTTTTCGGTTTTAGTTGTAAACTTATGTATGGCAACATAATATATGGTACCTATGCCGTCTATGATTGATACATTTATATTTGAAGTTGTTTTGACATTATGCACTTATAGTAATATTAAAATGATTTGTTTTAAAGCGTATCAAGCATGTTTGGCTATAATAAGGTAAAACTCTATTCTCCGGCTTGCGTTGCATTGTATGATGGGACCTGAGTCTTATAATAGCTTCATTTTTAGAAATGCATTATGTTGTTTATAAATTGTTTTATTTTCAGAGTATTCATGGGAGTGAACCCGTTCCGTGACATACGACATGGTCCCATGATTTACCCTATTTTAAAATAAAAGTTTAATAACCGTTTATTTCTCACACCAGTCCCATGACTGACTCGGAGTTAATTGTTTTAACCTAAACTCTGGGTGCCCATATTTTCCACACGGGAAGCTAGTAGTTTTGGTTTGCTGATATTTCTTTTCGTAGGCTCCTGGATTATAGCTGGAGCTATATTCGGAAAGTTTTGTATCTGTGTATTTCTTTCAGTTGTGGTCGTTGATGTTTTCCACTGCACGTTATATTTATGTATTGTATTTTGTGCTGTTTTGTAATTGTAAATCTCTGATATTTTCTGTTGTGTATTAATTATTGAACTCTAATATCTTGTACTCTAACGTAAATTGTTGTAATAGCAATGAAATGTTCTATTGTTTGTGTTCTGATGAGTCATGATCTCAAAGCAGTCTGCCTTCTTGTTCGGTTTAGGTCGGCCGGGAAGTTCGGGTCGTTTCATTTTGGTATCAGAGCTTTGGTTCAAAAAGCTCAAGAACAAGACACATTAGAACTGAATGAGAGAATTCATTAGAGATAGAATTAGTAGTATCCTGTAAGGATGACTCGTTAGGGATAGGGTTAGTAATACCCTAGAATGAGTTTGAAGAGTGTTATTTATAAAAATGAATTGAGTTCTGAAAATCATATCTTATTATACGTATTTGAGTACTTTATTTTATAATTGAATTTGGACTATCGAGTATATGAAAATTTTGTATATACATCTCGCGAGCGTATACTCTAAGCCTAAAATATACTGGATAGATATAGAATCACACTCTAGTCGCCCGGTCATAATTCTGGTGATGTCGCGACATCAACAGTGTTTATTTTCGAGTTTCGAGAGTGGGATATCTGTATATTTCCAATTGACTGGTGTGAGAACCAAAACTTAGTTAGAGTTTATTTTTTGTGATTTGGCCTTGAAAATATGATTTTTGAGTATATAAAAGCTATAGGTTTGAAAAGTTAATCGACTAATTGATTGCTGTTTGTATTGTGTGATTATTAATTTAACTAATAAAATATTGGAATGATTGAAAGGTAAATTAAGCCAAATCGAGTCAAATATCGAACTGAATTGAAAATTAACTGGAATTACATACATGTATATATATATATATATATGTGTGTGTGTGTGTGTGTGAATAGGTCATAGCATGGAAGCTAAGAAGAGGAATAAAATTGTATACTCGACAAATAGGTACATATTTACTGTATTTATTGGGTTTGATGATTTTATCTGCCGATTGGCAAGTCGCTTAGCCTTTTCTTTTGATTGATGCGGGCCCTATGTGGCAAGTTATGGTTTTACCGATCAGCACGTACAAAGGAGATCATTGTAACGACCCAGAAAAAGTCAATCTTGGTTACCCGATATACAACACATATCGAACATCCAAGGATTGAAAATACCGTGAGTTAATGAAAGAAATTAGAGGGTAAGAACAGATAAGATAGAAACTTAGAATAGAAGAAGAAGAACAACACAACATCAGAGTAACACGAACCTCACAGCGGAACGAATAACATATAATATATAACATAACTTTGAAATATAAATCTGTACTTGAATATACATATCATTTCCAAAGTACAACACTTACAACATAGCGGAAATAAACAATAGCTATATGATCCTGAAGCCCCCTGCTCCAAGCTCTCCAAGTATATCTGTAAAATCCTGACTACTTGACTGCCCATACAAAATTAGGCACCCAAGAGTTTAGGGAAAACAAAACAAAATAAACTCTGGGTCAAACAAAACAAAACAAAATCATCTAGCAGAAACACTTTCATCTCACGTTCTACATATATAGTATATAATCAAAACCGCAAGCACGTATTGGGTAATGGATTTCCAACTATGACAAGGTATGGAACCACCTTTCGCTAGTGTACCTCTAGAGAGGAATACACTGGGTTTAGCAAGAACATCTTGCAACCCGGCCATACATGACCGACCACTCATTTCGCTTGGGTGTATCGAACGTATATCACCAACCGTTGGGATCAACAACCGTTTCCCAAATGGGATAACATCGACAATAGATTTTTAGAAGTAAATGAAACTCTAGATCAGGTGATTATACACCCTAATAGGTGCGACCTACATAGCCATGCTGCCTGCCCGATTTTTGTCATTTCCCGGTTGTGAGGCTAGACCCCACGCTTATCTCTGACAGATCACACATTTATTCACTTTGAATGTCACATCGTCATACCCGCCAAATCACAAATTGATTTCCCCAAAAATACCATGGGTATACAGCTAAGAGAAATGAATTCCTCCGCCACCAAACGTAAATACGTTTGAAGAGATCAA
The DNA here is from genome assembly GCA_030737875.1 of Allium sativum. NCBI lineage: Eukaryota > Viridiplantae > Streptophyta > Magnoliopsida > Asparagales > Amaryllidaceae > Allium > Allium sativum. Next base: position 398,655,730 of record CM060910.1, read on the forward strand.
CTTACACGATCTATTAAATATACCCTGTCAGACATTCTTCCATACGGGTCATCCTGGGACTGGAAAAACCGAAGGCACTATTCAGTACATCCATCTTAGGTAATATTTACCTAAGATTTATACAACAGCCCTTGCACTTTACTCCGTCTTCAATTATCTTTGGCATATATGATTCGCAATGCTTATGCCAATACCGAGTGGTTCTTCGGATAATAATCCAACCGGTCTCTCCATATTAACAACGTTAAAATGGTCAAAAACTTCGATAGTCGGTGAATTAACTATCAAAGAAAAACACGTGTGCAAACAACGATATTATTTCCAAATGGAAATTATCCCGATCAATCATCATTTAACATTTATCTCTTTAGTTCATTAATTTACTTATCTCCTGTTTCCATATATTCAACATTTCTTATTTTCTATTACCAGAAAAAATTTCTGATTCTTATTTGGAAAACATTTCCAAAACTCCTTCATTATCAAACCTTACCATTCCTTAGTTAAGAAGGAAGTCAATCAAGTTGGGGTATAATTACCTCTCAGACCTTAACTGAACAACATTTTAACTTCGAAATAGTCAAAGTTTATCTTTTAAACCATTAACAAACTTCCTTACGTAACTCTCTTTCGAATAAATCTCTATTCGATAACTCTTTCCTTCGTATAAACTATATTCGATAATCTCTCTTCTTCGAATAATCTATATTCAAATAACTCTATTCAATTAACACTATTAGATTAACTCTAATCGATTTACTCTTATCAGTTTGCTCTATTTGATTCACTCAATTCAATTAACTCTATTTGATTAACTCTATCGGGTTAACTCTATTTCATTAACTCTATCGGGTTAACTCTATTCAATTAACTCTAACTAATTTACTCTTATCAATTAACCCCTTTCGAATAAACTATATTAAAAACTCCTTTCGAATAACTAATATTCAATTAACTCCTTTCGAATAACTAATATTCGATTAACTCCTTTCGAATAACTAATATTCGATTACTCCTCTCGAATAACTAATATTCGATAACTCCTCTCGAATAACTAATATTCGATAACTCCTTTCGAATAACTAATATTTGATTACTCCTTTCGAATAACTAATATTCGATTACTCCTTTCGAATAACTAATATTCAACTCCTTTCGAATAACTAATATTTGATTACTCCTTTCGAATAAATAATATTCGATTACTCCTTTCTCTATTCGAATAAACTATGTTCAATTAATTATCTCCTTCGAATAACCTTATTCGATAACTCTTTCTTCGAATAAACTATATTCGAATAACTCTAATCCGAATAACTCTAATTCAATTAACTCTATTCGAATAACACATATTCGACTAACTCTTGTTCGATTAACTCAATTTGAATAACTCTAGTTCGATTTAACTCTAATTGATTAACTCTAACTGGTTAACTCTAACTGATTAACTCTAATGGGTTAACTTTAACTGATTAACTCTAACTGGTTAACTCTAACTGGTTAACCCTAACTGGTTAACTCTAACTGGTTAACCCTAACTAGTTAACTCTAACTCTAATCGATTAACTCTAACTCTAATCGATTAACTCCTCTAACTCATTTTGATTAACACATTTTGATTAGCTCCTTTGATTAACTCTACGTCCATATTCAGTTTCAAATATCGATGTTGAAATCGATTCTTACTTCTCTATATAAGCCCTGACTTATATATTCTATTTATCCAATGATAAACATTTTATTTAATTTATAAAATATTATTTATAAATTAATCTTCTCAATCTATTGGTTATAAAAGATTCTATTTAAAATCTTTGCTTTAAATCCAAATCATGTTATACCCGTGTGCGAAGCACGGGTCTAAACTTTCCTGATGTAAAATTCTATTCATTTGCCTAATATTTCTTTATATGACATCTTTACATTTCCCAATAAATCCCTTTGATAACTCTATTTATTTTCTAAATAAATATCTCCTTTTATAACTCTATTTATTTAACAAATAAATATTCTTTTCCAATCCTATTTATTTAACAAATAAATATTTTCTTTTCAATTCTATTTGTAATTTTTTTACAAATATTTCCTTTCCAAATATGTTTGTAATTGGTTTACAAATATATCCTTTTCATTTCTATTTGTTTTACAAATATTTCCTTTTCATTTCTATTTGTTTTACAAATATTTTCCTTTATGAAATCCCTTGATTTTATAAATATTCCTTTATATAAAATCCTTTGATTTTATAAATATTCTATTTCAATATACAATTTGAAATCTTCCTTCTGTATAAAATCTTTCGATTTTATATAATATTTTATTTCAATATAGTTATTGAAATTTTCCTTTTTCATCCCAGGGTTTTCTTACGGTATTTAAAATACCAAACAACAATGATCGATATCATTCAAACACACCTGATCAACACAGATTACATATCACATCATATATCACAATATATGAAATAAAACAGTATTTTATATATTAAGGAACCCAGTTGGGTCCCTCCAACCTGTTTCCCTGCATCACAGATGTTAAACAATATAATTAACATCGATTTCATTTCACTATGAAATATTATGCTAAAAAGAAACAATATTTGATTAACGATTTATATCTATGTCGTTATCTATAATTTCAACCAATACATAAGCAATTCAACCAAACAGTTAACACACATCAATCAACAGAAAATTATCAGTTCTAAGAATAGGTTATAAATATATAACTGTTCAAAGTTGGTGAGTATTACTCACTTTGGCAGTTCGTCAACGATAAACTATTGTTTGATTCGAATCAAACAACTTATTTTGCCATAAATTCAAACGAGCTCCAATCCACTCCCAGTCAGTTCCATTGGGTAGTGTCCATTCATACGATCCCAACAGATCCAGTTTTGTCCAATTCCTATACAGTATGAGTAAGATATTTGAGTTGCAAGTTAACATACTATTTAGATTTTAAAATAAAATTAAATTATTTAATTTATGGGCCTTCACCTTTAAATCCGTCAGCCCACTTTGCTCCCACCGAATGAACCGTAGTCTTCCCCAAATGATAACTCACGCACAAAACTGCTCCGATATTCCCTTGCCGCTCCATTGCCTTGTCATTTCATCCCTTCACGTATGCATCTTCCCATGCATCATTTTCTACTTTTCTAAAGCGTTTACCTCCCTGCACATGCCTCGCAACCGTCTTCCCTCCTCTATCTTCCTTCACCTGTTTTAAAACGTAAGACGCACTCCATTTTCCAGTTTTCTACACTTATTTCGAATCCAAGCCACCTTGATAGAACTCATTAAACCCTTGCTTAGTGAACCTTCAAAACCCACTCCATCCACTTGTGTTTTCCAGCTCGCACTGGCCATTAAAACGCAGTTTCAGAACCTCCACCATCATCGAACCCTCTGATCCGGTTATACCATTTCCAATCAACTCGAACGCTCCTTTCACCCTGCGTTTAATAGCCTGATGCGGCTTCCTGCTAAAGCAGTCGCTACCTTTCAAACAATGGATTACACAAAAATACAGCAAATGAACCTTCTCCATACCATTAACATCATACTACCCTTCGAATTTAGGTGGAAGAAATTATCTGTTTTCTATTTTCTTTGAGGCTGACATTTGCTTTTCGTAAGGAGAAGGAAAAAGTGAGCTACAGCTGAATTTATATAGTTTGAAAACTTTGTGGTTGTAGACTAGACACGCTGAAAGATGTTGACCATTCATAGCTTATTCATCCGCGTGTAAGCAGGGGTAGCACAGACGTATACTAAGCACGGAAGGAACCACGTTTCTTTATTTTAAAGCATTCAAAAGTTTACTTACCCTCTATGTACAATTACATTAATGTCCAACCGTCACAGACTGGGATAAAGACACCGTTATGACGATCAAGGTGTCACGGTCACAAAATATAATAATATCGGTAGATTAACTTATATTGTGAAACCCCAAAATAGCTGATTAAGGGTGCAAAATACTCCCAATAAAAAGTTGCTAATTTAATAAATTAAAAAATTCATTAAATTCTAAAAATTAAATTATCACTACGTCTCAAAAGAACTTTGTCTAAATTCGAAATCGGTATCTAGTTATATCGAATAAATCGTTATGGTCAATAAACGATTCTATAGTGACTATTTTAAAATTTGATTTGGACACAACTCACAATCTATACGACGAAATCCTGATTTTTCTCTTCCATTAGAAAAATATACTTCACCATCTCCTAACGTTTCTTGTTTCACAGAAATCCGATTTAAAATGGACCCTGTACATTCAGTTGAAGTTCAAATCGCCAAATAGCGAACTACCGCGCCATTTCGAGCTCGATTATAATTATAATAAAATTATACATTCAAACTTCGTTTAAATAATATATTCGTCAATATAATTCAATATAAACTGAATTATATATTTTATATCGTCCAATTTACACCATATCATGAATTCTGTTATTTTCGATTATTCCAGAAATATATTTTTTCTTCTATTATTTATATTAATTAAATATAAATATTATTTATGTAATGACCCGGGTTTTTGACGATTTTGGTTATCGACATAAACACGACGATGACTAACAAAACATCGAAAAATACCGGTCATTAATGAAATAAATTAGAGGGTGAGGAAAGATAAGATAGAAACTTAGAATAGAAGAAGAAGAAGAACACAACATCAGAGTAACACGAACCTCACAGCGGAACGAATAACATATAATAGATAACATATCTTTGAAATAAAAGATTTTACTTGAATATACATATCATTATCAAGTACAGCACTTACAACACAGCGGAAATAAACTATAGCTAGATGATCCTAAAGCCTCCAGCTCCATCTCTTCAAGTATTTGTAAATCCCGACTACTTGACTGCCTGTACAAAATTGGGCACCCAAGAGCTTAGAAAAAAAAAAACTCCGGGTCAGTCATGGGACTGGTATGAGTAAAACAGTTTAAAACAGTTCGAACAAGTAAACGATATCTCATAAGACCACGCCGTATAACGGAACGGGTTTTTCCCTTATGAGAATCCAAATTATCTTTATATCAAAAACCTTTTGATATTAATATAATGTCTATCAACCACAATATAATAATCATCTAGCAGAAACACTTTCATCTCACATTCTACATATATAGTATACAATCAAAACCGCAAGCACGTATTGGGTAATGGATTTCCAACTATGACAAGTATGGAACCACCTTTCGCTAGTGTACCTCTAGAAAGGAATACACTGGGTTCAACAAGAACATCTTGCAACCCGGCCACACATGACCGACCACTCATTTCGCTTGAGTGTATCGAATGTATATCACCAACGGTTGTGATCAGCAACCGTTTCCCGAATGGGACAGCATCAACAATAGATTTTTAGAAGTAAATGAAAACTCTAGATCAGGTGATTATACAACTTACTTCAGAGCGACTGACTTAGCCATGCTGCCTGCCCGATTTCTGTCATTTACCGGTTGATGAGGCTTGAGGTTACGCTTTATCATCACATCAGATTCACTTCGAATGCCACATTGTCAGATCCATCGAAAATCACTAATTGACATCTACAACAGTACATTACGTGTTAGCTAAAGAAGTTTCCTTCTTTGCTTCCACTCTTGGTATGGTTGAAGAAATCAATGTACGTGACCTTTCTGGAAATACTCTGTCAGACATCCATCCATACAAGTCATCCAGGAACAGGATGAACCGAAGGTACTATTCAGTATATCCATCTTAGGCACTGTTATCTAATACTTATACAATAGCCCTTGCACTTTACTCCGTCTTCAATTTTCTTTGGCATATATGATTCGCAACGCTTATGCCAATACAGAGTGGTTCTTTGGATAATAATCCAACCGGTCTCTCCATATTAACAACGTTAAAATGGTCAAAACTTCGATAGTCTGTGATTTAACTATCAAAGAAAAATAGGTGTGCAAACAACGATATTATTTCCAGATGGAAATTCTATCAATCATTCATCAATCATATATATATATTCATATTTTCCTTATTTTCTATGTTTAGAAAATATACATTAACACTGGAAAACATTTCCATCTCTAATCCATATTTCCAATTTCAATGTTTGATTACGTTTCTGATTTTATTTGGAAAACATTTCCAAATCTTCTTTACTTGGATTTAAATAGATGTTTAAATCAACATCGCGACGACAACTTAAACCACTATACTTATTTACTAAATCACTTAACCACTTTCACTCTCGAACCATAACCATTTCTAAATTAAAAACGAAGTCAATCAAGTTGGTTTATAACTACCTCTCAGACCTTAACTGGACAACTTTTCAAATCTCGAAATAGGGTAAGTTCATCTTTTAACCCTTTAACACTTCGTTACGAACTCTCGGATTGTATTTACGAAGCCCCTTCTTTTACAAGTTTACGTGATTATAACAATGGTGTTATAATCTCCTGCATCCAAAATATATTATCTTTAATACGACTTTTATTTCCTAACTCGAATAATATAAAAACAACTAATTTATTTACTCCTATTCGGTTAACTCTAATCTATAATTATTATTTGAATAACTCCAACCTAATAACTCTTACTGGATTAACTCTTATTCAAATAACTTATTCGAATAACTTATATTCGATTTGCTTACTTTTAAATACTTATATTCGATAATCTCTTTCTTCGAATAAATCCTATTCGATTTAACTTCAGTTGAATAACTAGATTCGATCAACTCACTTCGAATATTTTTGATTCGATTATCTCACTTCGAATATCTCTGATTCGATTTTCTCACTTTGAATATATCTGATTCAATTATCTTACTTCAAATATCTCTGATTCGATTCACTTCTTCGAATAACTAAATTCGATTGACTCATTTCAACTCTATTTGAATAAACGAAATTCGATTAACTCCATTTGAATAACTCTAGTTCGATTTAACTCTATCGATCAACTCTAACTGATTAACTCTGACTGATCAACTCTAACTGATTAACTCTGACTGATCAACCCTAACTGATTAACTCTGACTGATCAACCTTAACTGATTAACTCTGACTGGTCAACTCTAATTGACTAACTCAAAGTGATTAACTCTAACTGGTTATCTCTAATGGGTTTACTCTAATCAATTACCCTAACTGATTAACTCTAATTGATTAACCCTAACTGATTAACTCTAATTGATTAACCCTAACTGGTTAACTCACTTCGATTAACTCCTATTGAACTAACTCCTTTGATTTATTCCTTTTCTATTTGTTTATTTAACAAATAAATATTCCCTTTTCAATTCTATTTATTTAACAAATAAATATTTCTTTTATCTTTCCTATTTGTAAATGGTTTACAAATATATCCCTTTCATCTCTATTTTAACATATTTATTCCCCATAAATATTTCCTTTTCAATTCTATTTATTACATATTTATTTCCTATAAATATTCCCTTTCAATTCTATTTTTAACATATTTATTTCCTATAAATATTTCCTTTCAATTCTATTTATACATGACTTACAAATATTTCCTTTCAATTCTATTTGTACATGACTTACAAATATTTCCTTATATTATAACTTATCCTTCGATTTTATAATTATTTCCTTTTATAAAAACCCTTTTCCTTTTTTATATAAAATCCATCGATTTTATATAAATAATTCATTTTCAAAATACACTTTGAAAATCCCCTTTCCCACATCCAGTATTTCTTATGGCATTTAACATAACATATAACAATGATAAATATCGTCCAAACACACATAATCAACAATAGATTATATATCACATCATATATCACAGTATATGAATCACAGTAAAATAAATGTTGAGGAATCCAGTTGGATTCCTCCAACCTGTTTCCCTTCATCCACAGATGTTACACAATAAAATCAGCATCACTTTCAGTTCCATATGATATATTATGTTAAACAGAATCAATATAGAAATTCAACAAACTGACTAGCAGTTCAATCAAACGGTCAACACATAGTCAATCAGCCAATATTTAACAGTTCTAAAAATACCACATGAAATTATAAACTGTTCAGAGTTAGTGAGATTTACTCACAGTTGCGCGTTAAACGTTAAATAACGGTTTGCATTATTTGATTCAGTCGGACAATTTATTTCGCCATAAATTCATACGAGCCCCAATCTACATCTAGTCAGCTTCATTGTGAAGCTCTCGTCCATACGGTCCCAACGCAACTTATGGTTCGTGATTCTGATTTCATATGAATAAGTTATAAGATTTCAAAGTTAACACTATTTAATAAAATAAAACTTATAGGACTTCGGGCCTTACGTTTCATTTCCGGCCCATAACCCAACCTCAAATAGCAGACCCATATATTTACTTTCTTCCCAAAACCGAATCATGACCTGCTCATCAATTTCACCAGCCATTACCGAACCTTCCCTCATGTCTCTCTCCTCCTATACTTCACTAACTCAAAAACGAATGCCACCATCTTGCTTCTCTCGAGATTCTCCATCTATCCATACCCAAACCCTTGCACTCGCACCACCATAACCGTTTCCATCTTCAGCAGTAAGCCGCACCACATAGTTGTTCGATCGACACTTTTCCAAACGAAAACCCATCCAGCTTCGATAATCGAAGCTCCTCCTCCCGATGAACTCAATACCAGCATCAAATTCGAGAATCATTGCTCCTAAAACCCAAAATCACCAACCCTAATACACGCTGGTTTGAACGACAGCGAACGGAAAAGCAACCGGACCCAACAAATTTTACATAGAATCAGAGCCCTTACGATGCTGAATCCATATATACTTATTTCTGAATTTATGGATTTTTGTTTGTATTTATATTGAATTTCAATCCCTCAAGTTTTACTATTGAAAATTATAATCGGTGGCGGCTCAGGAGAACTCTTTTATAAGGGGATGGGAATGTTTTGTGTGGTTGTACATGGTGAGATGTGGCTTGTTTTTTATCATAAAATTAGTTAGGATATTTTTCTTTTATTATTTTATATTTGTTCTTCCTTCTAAAAATTCGTGTGACCACACACGATACCTAAAAATCATGGAAATTGACATGTAGCTAGAGTTTGACATTACGGTCCCAACGAAACTGGTTTTGTCGAATTCCGACTCTGTATGCTCACACAACGTATTTTTAACCGTCAAAATATCGATTGTTTTTCACATTAAAAATCCGTACGACCACATACTGACTTCAAAAATCACGAATAATGAAATCTAACAATAATTAACATTGCGGATCCAACAAAATTTGTTTCGTCGAATTCCGACTTCGTTTGCAAAATTGGCTATTTTTAGAGCTCTGAATAACCCATTTAAATATATAAATATATTTAAATATAACTAAACTAAATATAAATAAATTTATATTATCGTATATATTCATAGTGGAATACCATACAGCTCTACTGGGATTTATAACTCGATATTTCAAATCCTGATTAAATCGATATTCGATTTAAAATGAAATTCCTTTTTAAATTATAAATAATTCCTTTATAAAGTATAAAGGAATTCCACAGCGACTTATCTAAAATTTGATTTGAACATATATCAAAATCTACATGACGGAATCCTGATTTTTGTCTTCCACTAGAAAGATATACTCCACCAGCTCCTAACGTTTCTTGTTTCACAGAAATCCGATTTAAAATGAACCCTGTACATTCAGTTGAAGTTCGAATCGCCAATTTACGAACTGCAGCGCCATTTCGAGCTCGATTTTAATTATATTATAACTCTACGTTCAAATTGTCGTTTATATAATATATTCGTTATTCAAATTCAATTCCAAGCTGAATTAAATATCATAGATGATCCGGTTCACACCATATCGTCATTTCAGCCAATTCTGATTATTTCAGAATTAAATATATTATTTAATATATTATTTTAATTAAATATTCATCATTATTTAATTCCACGACCATTTAGTTCACTATATCACTATTTATATAATTAAATAAATTAATTATAATACCTCTGCAAATGCGGGTCATTACATTCTTCCCCACTTAAAATAATTTCGTTCTCGAAATTGCTAAGGTAGAGAACGACCCTATCAACTGGTTAGAACTTATTTGTTCACTTCTTAACTTCAGTTTCAACTGAACCAATTTAATTTCAATTAAATATTAATTAATTCTTATCAACGAAATTTTCCAAAAATCCTGAAAATTTTCTAACACCTTAACTTTTCGAAAAATTTCGCCAGCACCTCCTTTGTACTGGTCAATACGTCAAACTTCAACTCGCCTCTCTGGGCCATCTCCATCCCAAAAGAAAATCAAACAGCCAAGCGGCTTGCCAATTCGGCTCATAAATCTTATATCCAATAGAATTATAACTTGTACCTTTTGTCGGCGTATCATTATATCCTCTACATCTGTTATCAATTCAGCAGATACAAGGGTCATCCCAATCAAATTCCAATCTGCTTTTATCCACAACACAACCATTCGTTTATATCCGAGCCAAATATCATTTCAACTTGAGTTTCTTCTCGATTCCCAACTCTTAACTTGATTGTCACATTACACTTCAAATTTGAATCTCACAATCCAATTTGTCTTGATATCATTCTAATTCAATCTCAGTTACCACTTTACTGGCTTTACTTTAATTCAAATTTGCTTTCACAAATTTCTGTTAAATATGTTTTTATTTCAAATAGTCTTTCCCTGGGAGTTTTCAAATAGTTTACTCTTTTCAAAAATCAAATTTTCCTTTTGAACATGTCACTGAGCCCTTAATTAATATTCCATTAGTTAAATTACTTCTCTATTTCTTTATCAATATTTGTTAACCAAATATTTTCAATAACCATATTGGCCTTTTATGTTATTTGGAAAACATTTCCGAATATCGCCTTCCTTTATTTTCTAAACTTTTAGAAAATATATGCTATTTATAATTGGAAAATATTCCAATTACTTATCTCTTTTCCGATCTCGTTTATTTCTATACTTAGGAAATATTCTTCATTATATTTCCAAGCTTACACTTATTTGGGTTAAAACGGATGTTGTGTAAAACATCGTTACGACAACCCAAATACTATATTCAACTAACTCTTATTCAACATTGACCTTCAAGCCTGAAATCTTACTATTTATTTGTTAATAATGAAATCAATCAAGTTGGGGTATAACTGCCTCTCAGACCTTGACTGAATAACATTTATAACGTCAAAATAGATATGACTACTTACTCGAATAATCAATACCATACAACTACTTATTCACTTTTAAACACGTATACGCTTCCTCTTTCTATTCTTACAAGATCTTTTTCTTAGTCTTCCTTTTTGATTTTACTACTCTATTTCTAAGTTCATTTCCTTATTGACTTCTATATATATATATATATATCGATACGTTGATTTCTAACTATCAAATTATCTTAAAAATATTCTAACTCCTTAAATTCCCTGAAAAATTCGCCATAACCTCCTTTGTACCAGGAGCATCGGGATATTTCAAATAGCGTCCCATGGCCCTCACCAATCCAAAACAAAAAGCCAAGCGACTAGCCGATACGGCGCATAAAATCTCATATATGAATTAAATACATACCTTTTCGTCGAGCATTCTATTTATATACCTTCATACCTTATCCATACCTATCTCATGTATATTTATACCTGCCTAATCTATTTTAACTATACTTGATCGTTTTAACTCAATTCGTTAATTAATTTGTTAATTAACTCTTTAGTCTATTTCACTTTTATATTTGAACATGACATGTTCAAATATATTTTAACTTGCTTATTAACTAATTTGAATCCAAATTTCAAATTTAAGTTCTATATTCGATTTCGATTATCCATTTACAAATCCAATTCACCTTTGAAAGTTCAACTTCAACTTCAAAACTCGATTAACTAATTCCTCTTCGACTTAGTTAATTCTATTCAATTTCTATTCAAATTTTATATCACTTCTATTATTCAAATCTATTTCACTTCTACTATTCAAATTCTATATATCAAATTCTATATATCAAATTCTATTATTCAAATTCTATATATCAAATTCTATATATCAAATTCTATTCAAATTCTATATATCAAATTCTATTTTGAAATTCAACACAACTTATCTTTCCCAAAACAAATTCAAAACAGTATCTCTGGTAGTAATTCGTCACTTACAACTCGAAAATGAATACTGATGATGCAGCTGTCATCATCGGAATCTATTTTCCAGCGATCGAAGTGAGTTCAATACTATAAAACCATTTCTAAACATTTCCACTTTGAAATTCAATTCAAAATATAATTCACACTGCTTGTAAAACAATTTAAAATCTCCCAGGATCTTAAATTTTCCTTATTTTTAATCCAAATCCATTTACAAACACTTATCCAATTTTCCAGAGTTTTAATTCAATTTCTGGTTTAAATTCAGATTTAATTCATTTCGTAACACTTGTACGAATTCTACTTGGTTATATATATAACCATTTTACTTTTATAATCTTACTCGATTATAATCACAACCAATATATCCAATATATTTAATCATTCCTATATAAATCCTTTATATCCAAATATAATTTGGGTAAAATTATTTCATTTATACTCTTTTCAAAACATACCATGACGGTCCATCGTATTCAAGTGTTTATAAACTCCTACCGATATAGTGGATCAAACTGATCGACGAGAACCCATAAACAACTCAACCAATGAATCTCCATAATATAAAACCACTTCATATCAAATTACAAATACGCACTCGTATATATACACTCAAACTCAATATAGGGTATTACTAACCCTATCTCTATCGAGTCACGCCACAGAGCCAAGGTAATTCACTTAACTTAAGCTCTGATACCAACTGTAATGACCCGGGTTTTTGACGACTTTGGTTATCGACATAAACAGGATGACGACTAACCAAACATCGAAAAATACCGGTCACTAATGAAAGAAATTAGAGGGTGAGGAAAGATAAGATAAAAACTTAGAATAGAAGAAGAAGAACACAACATCAGAGTAACACGAACCTCACAAGCGGAACGAAAACATATAATAGATAACATATCTTTGATATAAAAGATTTTACTTGAATATACATATCATTATCAAGTACAACACTTACAACACAGCAGAAATAAACTATAGTTATATGATCCTGAAGCCTCCTGCTCCAGCTCTTCAAGTATCTGTAAATCCCGACTACTTGACTGCCCGTACAAAATTGGGCACCCAAGAGTTTAGGGAAAACAAAACAAAATAAACTCTCATGGGACTGGTATGAGTAAAATAGTTTAAAAAAGTTCGAACAAGTAAACGATATCTCATAAGACCACGCCATATAACGGAATGGGTTTTTCCCTTATGAGAATCCAAATTATCTTTATATCAAAAACCTTTTGATATTAATATAATGTCTATCAACCATAATATAATAATCATCTAGCAGAAACGCTTTCATCTCACGTTTTACATATATCGTATACAATCAAAGCCGCAAGCACATATTGGGTAACGGATTTCCAACTATGACAAGGTATGGAACCTCCTTTCGCTAGTGTACCTCTAGAAAGGAATACACTGGGTTCAACAAGAACATCTTGCAACCCGACCACACATGACCGACCACTCATTTCGCTTGAGTGTATCGAATGTATATCACCAACGGTTGGGATCAGCAACCGTTTCCCAAATGGGACAGCATCAACAATAGATTTTAAGAAGTAAATGAAAACTATAGATCAGGCGATTATACACCCTACTTCGGAGCGACCGACTTAGCCATGCTGCCTGCTCGATTTCTGTCATTTACCGGTTGATGAGGCTTGAGGTTACGCTTTATCATCACATCAGATTCACTTCGAATGCCACATTGTTAGATCCATCGAAAATCACTAATTGACGTCTACAACAGTACATTACGTGTTAGCTAAAGAAGTTTCCTTCTTCGCTTCCACTCTTGGTACGGTTGAAGAAATCAATGTACGTGACCTTTCTGGAAATACTTTGTCAGACATCCATCCATACAAGTCATCCAGGAACAGGACGAACCGAAGGTACTATTCAGTATATCCATCTTAGGCACTGTTATCTAAGACTTATACAATAGCCCTTGCACTTTACTCCGTCTTCAATTTTCTTTGGCATATATGATTCGCAATGCTTATGCCAATACAGAGTGGTTCTTTGGATCGTAATCCAACCGGTCTCTCCATATTAACAATGTTAAAATGGTCAAAACTTCGATAGTCTGTGATTTAACCATCAAAGAAAAATAGGTGTGCAAACAACGATTTCCAGATGGAAATTCTATCAATCAATCATCAATCATATATATATATATATTCATATTTTCCTTATTTTATATGTTTAGAAAATATACGTTAACACTGGAAAACATTTCCATCTCTAATCCATATTTCCAATTTCAATGTTTGATTACGTTTCTGATTTTATTTGGAAAACATTTCCAAATCTTCTTTACTTGGATTTAAATAGATGTCTAAATCAACATCGCGACAACAACTCAAACCACTATACTTATTTACTAAATCACTTAACCACTTTCACTCTCGAACCATAACCATTTCTAAATTAAAAACGAAGACAATCAAGTTGGGGGTATAACTACCTCTTAGACCTTAACTGAACAACATTTCAAATCTCGAAATAGGGTAAGTTCATCTTTTAACCCTTTAACACTTCGTTACGAACTCTCAGATTGTATTTACGAACCCCCTTCTTTTACAAGTTTACGTGATTATAACAATGGTGTTATAATCTCCTGCATCCGAAATATATTATCTTTAATATGACTTTTATTTCCTAACTCGAATAATATAACGACAACTAATTTATTTACTCCTATTCGGTTAACTCTAATCTATAATTCTTATTTGAATAACTCCAACCTAATAACTCTTACTGGATTAACTCTTATTCGATTAACTTATTCGAATAACTTATTCGAATAACTTATATTCGATTAGCTTACTTTCGAATACTTATATTCGATTAGCTTACTTTCGAATACTAGCAGTTCAATCAAACGGTCAACACACAGTCAATCAGCCAATATTTAACAGTTCTAAAAATACCACATGAAATTATAAACTGTTTAGAGTTAGTGAGATTTACTCACAGTTGTGCGTTAGCCGTTAAATAACGGTTTGCGTTATTTGATTCAATCGGACAATTTATTTCACCATAAATTCATACGAGCCCCAATCCACTTCCAGTCAGCTTCATTGTGAAGCTCTCGTCCATACGGTCCCAACACAACTTACGGTTCGTGATTCTGATTTCGTATGAATAAGTTATAAGATTTCAAAGTTAACACTATTTAATAAAATAAAACTTATAGGACTTCGGGCCTTACATTTCATTTCCGGCCCATAACCCAACCTCAAATAACAGACCCGTATATTTACTCTCTTCCCAAAACCGAATCGTGGCCTGCTTATCAATTTCACCAGCCATTACCGAAACTTCCCTCACATCTCTTTCCTCCTATACTTCACTAACTCAAAAACGAATGCCACCGTCTTGCTTCTCTCGAGATTCTCCATCTACCCATACACAAACCCTTGCACTCTCACCACCACTACCGTTTCCGTCTTCAGTAGTAAGCCGCACCACACAGTAGTTCGATCGACACTTTTCCAAACGAAAACCCATCCAGCTTCGACAATCGAAGCTCCTCCTCCCGTTGAACTCAATACCAGCATCGATTTCGAGAATCATTGATCCTAAAACCCAAAATCACCAACCCTAATACACGCTGGTTTGAACGACAGCGAACGAAAAAGCAACCGGACCCAACAAATTTTACATAGAATCGGAACCCTTACGGTGCTGAATCCATATATACTTGTTTCCGAATTTATGGATTTTTGTTTGTATTTGTATTGAATTTCAATCCCTCAAGTTTTACTATTGAAAATTATAATCGGTGGCGACTCAGGAGAACTCTTTTATAAGGGGACGGGAATGTTTTGTGTGGTTGTACATGGTGAGATGTGGCTTGTTTTTTTATCATAAAATTAGTTAGGATATTTTTCTTTTATTATTTTATATTTGTTCTTCCTTCTAAAAATTCATGTGACCACACACGATACCTAAAAATCACGGAAATTGACACGTAGCTAGAGTTCGACATTACGGTCCCAACGAAACTGGTTTCGTCGAATTCTGACTCTGTATGCTCACACAACGTATTTTTAACCATCAAAATATCGACTGCTTTTCACATTAAAAATCCGTACGACCACATACTGACTTCAAAAATCGAATATTGAAATCTAACAATAATATAACATTGCAGATCCAACAAAATTAGTTTCGTCGTATTCCGACTTCATTTGCAAAAGTGGCTATTTTTAAAGCTCTAAATGACCCATTTAAATATATAAATATATTTAAATATATAAATATATTTAAATATAATTAAATTAATATAAATAAATTTATATTATTGTATATATTCATAGTGGAATACCATACAGCTCTATGGGATTTATAACTTGATATTTCAAATCCCGATTAAATCGATATTAGATTTAAAATGAAATTCCTTTTTAAAATATAAATAATTCCTTTATAAAGTATAAAGGAATTCCACAGCGACTTTTCTAAAATTTGATTTGAACATATATCAAAATCTACACGACGAAATCCTGATTTTTCTCTTCCACTAGAAAGATATACTCCACCAGCTCCTAACATTTCTTGTTTCACAGAAATCCGATTTAAAACGAACCCTGTACATTCAGTTGAAGTTCGAATCGCTAATTTACGAACTGTAGTGCCATTTCGAGCTCGATTTTAATTATATTACAACTCTACGTTCAAACTGTCATTTATATAATATATTCGTTATTCAAATTCAATTCCAAGCTGAATTAAATATCACAGATGATCCTGTTCACACCATATCGTCATTTCACACAATTCTGATTATTTCAGAATTAAATATATTATTTAATTTATTATTTTAATTAAATATTCATCATTATTTAATTCCACGACCATTTAGTTCACTATATCACTATTTATATAATTAAATAAATTAATTATAATACCTCTGCAAATGCGGGTCATTACAATTTAATTCCAGTTATCGATATCGTTAAATCGATAATTAATAATTAAATTAATTAATTATTCAACAGCTAAAAAATGCAGGTCATTACAGTTATGGCGAATTTTTTTGGGAAATTTAGGGTGTTGGCCAAATTTGGAGAAATTAGAAAGTTCTTAGAAACTTAAAAGTTGAAGAACTTGAGTTAAGCGAAGATTGAGTTGATTAAGTAAACAATCTTCGATTCCATCTTCCTTTTGAAGGACGAAAAGATTTTATGTGGGGGAGATTGTAACAACCCGGATTTTGAAATCAATTTAAAATTTTATTTTTAATGGATTTTAAAATGATTTATTTTAAGAACTAATGATTTAAAATTTATTTAAATCAAAATTAGAACGTATAAATTTATATTAATTATAAAACGAACTCAAAATGGTGCGGTAGTTTGAAAATTCAATTTTTAATTTCAAATGAATAAACATTATTCATTATAAATCGGGTTTCAGTAAAACAAGAAATGTTGGAATATTTTGAACTATAATTTTCTAACGAATGTAAGAAACTGAGATTTCACCTTATAAATTGTAAGTTACGTCTAAATTAAAATTTAAAATAGTCGCTATAGATTTTTTTTAATAATATATAGCCCTTAAAAATAGCTATTTCGCTAACGACCTCCATTTTCGGCGAAACCATTTTTGTTGGATGTAGAATGTTAAATTATTGTCTGGTTTAAAGTTTCATAATTTTTGGAATTAATATGTGAGCGTAGTAAATTTAAATGTGTTTTCTAAAATTAGTTAAATTTAATAAGCCAATAAAATAACCCATTTTTCAAACGGTGTCCAAATTCGACGAAATTAATTTTGTTAGGACCGTATCGTCAAAACATAACTAGATTTCAATTTCCATAATTTTTGGAGTCAGTATGTGGCCCCGGTAAATTAAAATATATGCTCAAATTTAGTATGTAACATTATATTAATTTATATTTTAATTTTGCTAAAAACTGATTGAAATAGTCGAATTGGCTTATATGTCTGGAATGGGGGTATTTAGCTAGGGACGACAGTCGTTGGGTTTGATTTGAGTTCAGATTGATGAAGAATTGAATTAATTTGTGAATTAAAATAATATTAAATTATAAAATATATATCCAAGTCAAAGGGTTAAACCCTATTTCACTCCTTACGCGATCAACTCCCTGAAGCCGCCTCCATTTGCGATCAAAGGCTATGAAGCTCGAGATGAGCGTTTACCTTTGGTGATCGCCAGAGGGGTTTTCTGGCGATGGGGTTCGAAGGAGGTTGGTTCGGGGTGGCGAGGGCTGGCGTTTGGCGGTGGTGCTGACGCCAAGTCGCGGCGGTGGCGGACAATTTTTGGGCGAACGACATTTTGGGCAAACTACGATTTCTCGTCGACAGCGGCGAGAGGGCCGGCACCCCTACTGACGCAGGCGCACCTTGCATATGGGGTGGCGACAGTGGGCCTAGGTCGGCCTCTGGTGGCTCATATCAACGGCGGCAAGGTTGAGAAAGGGTGGAGCAATGCGAACGACGGTGAGGAAGGATAATTAGTGTTTTAATTAATTTAATAATTATTTAATTATGTAATCCATGTTTAAACATTAATATCTTGTCCATACGAACTTAGAATCGCACGAAACAAGATTCATTGCGATCGTGGAGTAGAGAGCTTCACAACAAAACTGACTGGGTCCAATTTGGAGCTTGATTGAATTTGAGCCAAATATAAACCCGAATAGTACTAGAATCGCCAATTAAAGTCTGACGGAGTGGAAATCAATGTGAGAAATCTCTCACTCAAATTATTTTTACAGTTATTATATCTGCGACTGGATATATTTATTTATTGCATGTGATTGCAATATTTTTGTGGTGATTGATGGTTGCTTACTATTTTAATGTTATCATTATTAAACTATGAAAATAGAATTATATTCACATGGACTGTGATGTAAACCCCACATGGGTATTGGGATAATAATTTTACACATCGCCCTATTGTTTGTTGATGATTGAAATCCCCACACGGGTCTGTGGATGATAATCAATTCACATCTCCCTTAGATTTAATTGTATGCCAACCAATTGATTGACAGACAATGATAAGCGTTATTTAATTATTTAATGCTTGTACAGTTGTAAATTGCAAGCTGGAAGTGAATTGAATGTAAAATAGTTGTTTGTCACTATTTCTGAATACATGCGATGTATAAAATCCATATAAATAAAATTATATGGTAATTGATTGAATCTAATTCTAATTTAGAAATAACGAATATTTTAAAATAATACTCAGTAAAGAATCAAAATATGATTTTAATGTCCGATTTTCGATGGACATGAAAATATTGAAATATATGAAGCCGAGTTAAGTAGATATACACCATTTTAACTCAAACGGGATTTTCTGTCGATTTTATTAATTTTATAATGAATATCGATAAGATTTGATTTCAAAATATGATATTTTGAAAATATTATCATTTTAATATTATAATGGTATGGAATAGTCAATTTTGATTTAAAATTGAAATGGAAGTTGAAATCATTTTAAAATGAATTTATAAACAATTTATAAAATACGTTTAAAAAAGGAAAATCGACGAAGTATATGAATTTCAACCATTAACTTCAAATTGGCATAATGGGAGATCCGACCGTCGGATTCTCCTAAAATCGGAACCATTGGGTTCGTATTGAAAATTGCTTTCGAGTGATAATAAGAGATTCAAAATCTAATGGCTATATTTTGAGATATGTCTAAATTAGTTTTGGAAATGGTCGCTGTGAATGTAGTTTGGTGGCCGATATTGGAAACTGACTGTAAGGGCCTTAACTAAATTATTAAAATATGAATAAATTGTGTGAAATCATAATAACGATTTGAAATGATTTTGGATGGAAAATTCCACTTTTGCAAAGACAAAGGACATTTTTATCGGAATAAGTTTTTTATCAACTTAAGTAAATAACTAACAGAAATTAAATGGTTTTAATTTAACCAGAATTTTCCAACGTATGAATTGGAACGTTTCAAATGGAAATAATCTTCAGAATATTCAATATTGGATTTCGTGATTATGAGGATATTGTTGAGGAATTTGGAAGATATAGATACTGTTATTAGTTTCAGAATTTGACATTGAATATAAATCGATATAATTTCTATTCAGAGTCTTGTATTTAATATCAAATTGGATTTTGGTTTTGTCATGAATGGTGTCTTTATTAACACTACACTGTTCTTAAACCTAGTTGAGCAAAGAATAAATCTTTTAACCAAAATTTAATGATGTTTTCCAATTAATAAATATAATTAGAATTTAATGGAAGTTGATTTTGGGTTAATTGTGAACAATGTTTTAAACAACATTAGTTCTTAAACCCAATTCACAGTGAAGTTAAGATTTGGAATTTATAAATCTTTATTGATAAAATTAATGGAAAATTTCCAAAGTAAAGTTTTCCAATTTAATATATTAAATTGGAACTGAATGGAATTCAATTTTTAATAATTGATATGAACTTTTGTAATGGAAGGCATTTACTATTTATGGAATTTAAAAGGCCTGGTCGTTATTCCACTTATAGTATTGGCCAGATATGGAAATTTATATCAATTATAAATTGTTCAGATTTTCGTGAAGATTCCATTTTAATGGAAGAGGATTTTGGGTTTACCGCGAATAATTTTTTAAACGACATTTGTTCTTTAACCCAAGTAAAGACAGGATTTATTTCCTAAAATTTGGATAATCATTAAGTAATGATTTTTGAGATTAAAACTAATTGGAGTTTTAATAAATTTTTAAGTATTAAAATGAGAATGAGATAATTAAATTTATCGAATTCATGAAATGATCGAGAATGGAGTACCATTGGTTTTACTCCAGGCGATAGTTAAATCTTTAATTAGATTTGAACGTGAAATGGTAAATAAATTTACCGATAGCACTGTGGGTGTTAGATATGGAGTACTACCTGTTTTGCTCCATGGGATAAATAGGTTGGGATTGGGATTAATAAATGATTACTTCAGTAAGGCTCGTCAATCTCGACTAGTTTGGTAAACCTTAATTGGGTTAAAGTAGTGAAAAGATAAAAATAAAATCTTTGAAAATGATATCCAAAGGAAGATTAAAGAATAAGTTTAAAAGAACTTATCTTTAATAAAATTAATGGGAACCTTTCCCCTAAGATGTGAATATTTGAATAAAAGAATATTCTGAAATGGAATGAGGCGTATGATGTGTTTTGATAGCACTTGATTATTGATTATAAAATACGCGAGTTATTAGGAAAGGCCAGGTTTATCCCATTCTGTATAACTGATACGACAACTAAAAGTAGATGATGAAGACGGTGGTTGAAGACCAGAGATCTTCACATCATATGGATGATTACTGATGTCTTTATTGGAATGTGCACCCAAGACAAAGTAATAAGTGGTGATTGTCCAGACGTACTTGGAGATCGACCGGATATGCGAGGACCTCTCTCCTCTATTGGACATATGGGTCGAGGAATAAGGTGCCTCTGGTTTCTCTCAGACCCAGAACGAACTTGTAAATGGATATGTGTCTGACATTGGATTTCACTCTTTATTGACTGATTTCTATTAAACATATATCTGTTTGGTGCCGGAGAATTTATTCTCTTGCTTAATACCCTTCTCTGATACGTATAAGCTTATAGGTTATATATTGATAGACATCAGTTGTATGGCAGGAACTGTCAATATGGCATGCTAAGATGCAAACGATCAAGAATTTTGTTGAAAAACAAAGTCTTATGTATGATGATCAAAGCACAACATTAAGTATCATCGCTTTGTGTATAACGTTAATTCGTGAGCTTCACACCTTGGTATGAGTCAAAAACGGAATAAGGGGGCGCAGTGAGTGCATACGTTTCTTTCTAGCTAGAAGTGGTGTCATAGTATGGAGTCCATACATTTTTACTTATGTGGATGATGAATTGCAAGGCGCATCAAATATAGGGCTATATTCTCATAGGGCCGACGTACTTACCTGTTAGTAGGTCCGATAGGACCGGGAAACGTATTGTTCAGGAATAACTAATCCAATAAAGTAAGTGTGGACCAACACTGCAGGATTCAATGGTTGCCCATAGGTGTGATTCTGGGTCATCTTGCTAGAGGTGATTCGAATCAATGAGGAGACCATCCCTTCCCTTGACCAAGGTTTTAAATCTCGGATATCAGTCGCGTTTCGTCTCGGTGATTTTATAGACTCGGTATCGTATCGGGGGAGATCTCAGACGAGATGAGTCTAACTCGAGAGTTCATCTCGTATTTTCATCTCGGGTCTGAAAGTTCATATCAGAACAATCTCGGGGTACATGATATGTTAAAAATGATACTTTGACAAAATGATATTTTGATAAAATGATTTTTATGAATGTTATCAAAAACTTTGTAACTTAAACTTAAAATGCAAAATAACTTTATTATTCTTTATTTTGCAAAAGATCATTCATACTCTAAATCGTAATATGCTTAAAGCAGGAATATTATTAGTCAAAAAAATTAAAAGGATCCAAAACATTAAAAAATTCAGCATAAATAGACCATAAAATACATAATTTCATAAGTAACATGTATGTAATAAAACAAATATGAAAATCTTAAGCATTGTAAAACATGTACGAACCTACAATATAGTCATTTAACATGCAAAATGTAATATAACAAAAGATTGATATGGCTAGATTTGATTTTTTTAATTATAGTTCTAGTTCAGCCACAAATTTATATTTTAACCAAAAAACTATGATCTCGGACGATATTCCAGTATTTCATCTCGGTCGATATATCGTTCGATATTGCAATATCTCGGGCGATATATTCGAAAGGAGATTTAGAGTGATATTTGCTGTTTCGTTTCGGAAGGAGCCCAAAACCAGATCTCAGAGGAGATCTCGGGTGATATTTGCGAGTTTTGAAACAATGCCCTTGACTCATGATGGAAATCCAATTTCCAATACGACATTTTTCGGTTTTAGTTATAAACCTATGTATGGAAATATAATATATGGCACCTATGTCGTCTATGATTGATACATTTATATTTGAAGTTGTTTTGACACTATGCACTTGTAGTAATATCAAAATGATTTTTTTTTAAAGTGTGTCAAGAATGTTTGGCTATTATAAGGTAAAACTCTATCCTCCGGCTTGTTTTGCATTGTGTGAAGGGACCTGAGTTTTATAATAGCTTCATTTTTCGGAAAACATTGCATTGTTTATAAATTGTTTTATTTCAGAGTATTCACGAGAGTGAACCCGTTCCATGACATACGGCTTGGTCCTGTGATTTACCCTATTTTAAACTAAAAGTTTAATAATTGTTTAGTTCTCACACCAGTCCTATGACTGACTCAGACTTTATTGTTTCTACCTAAACTCTGGGCGCCCATATTTTCCACACGGGAAGCTAGTAGTTTTGGTTTGTAGATATTTCTTTCCGTAGGATCATGGATTACAGCTGGAGCTATATTCGGAAAGCTTTGTATCTGTTTATTTCTTTTAGTTGTGGTAGTTGATGTTTTCTGCTGCACTATTTATGTATTGTATTTTCCGCTGTTTTGTAATTGTAAATCTCTGATATTTTCTACTGTATATTAATTATTGAACTTTAATATCTTGTACTCTAACGTAAATTGTTGTAATAACAATGAAATGTTCTATTGTTTGTGTTCTGATGAGTCGTGCTCTCAAAGCAGTCTGCCTTCTTGTTCAGTTTAGGCCGTCCGAGTAGTTCGTTTTGTTTCATTTGGGTATGAGAGCTTTGGTTTACAAAGCTCAAGAACAAGACACATTAGAATTGAATGAGAGAATTCATTAGAGACAAAATTAGTAATATCCTATAAGAATGACTCGTTAGGGATAGGGTTCGTAATACCCTAGAATGAGTTTGAAGAGTGTTATTTATAAAAACGAATTTAGTTTTGAAAATCATATCTTATTATATGTATTTGAGTATTTTATTTTATAATTGAATTTGGACTATCGAGTATAAGAAGATTTTGTATATACGTCTCGCGAACGTGTATTCGAAGTCTCAAATATATCGGACAGATATAAAATCACACTCTAGTCGCCTGGGTATAATTCTGGTGATGTCGCGACATCAACAGTGTTTATTTTCGAGTTTCGAGAGTAGGATATCTATATATTTCCAATTGACTGGTGTGAGAACCAAAACTTAGTTAGAGTTTATTGTTCGTGATTTGGCCTTGAAAATGTGATTTTTGAGTATATAAAAGTTATAGGTTTGAAAATTTAATTGACTAATTGATTGTTGTTTGTGTTGCGTGATTATTAATTTAACCAATAAAATATTGGAATGATGAAACCAATATGGAAATGAAAGGTAAATTAAGCCAAATCGAGTTAAATATTGAATTTGAGTCAAATTTAGGGTGTTGGCCAAATTTGGAGAAATTAGAAAGTTCCTAGAAACTGAAAAGTTGAAGAACTTGAGTCAAGCGAAGGTTGAGTTGATTAAGTAAACAACCTTCGATTCCATCTTCCTTTTCAAGAACGAAAAGATTTTAAGTGAGGGAGATTGTAACAACCAGGATTTTGGAACCAATTTAAAGTTTTATTTTTAATTGATTTAATGGATTTTAAAATTTTAAAATGATTTATTTTGAGAATTAATGATTTAACATTTATTTAAATCGAAATTTGAACGTATAAATTTGTATTAATTATAAAACGAACTCGAAATGGCGCGGTAGTTTCAAAATTTGATTTTTAATTTCAAATGAATATAAAAAATTCAATATAAATCGAATTTCAGTAAAAAAAGAAACTATGGAATATTTTGAACTGTAATTTTCTAACGAATGCAAGAAACTAAGATTTCACCTTATAAATTGTAAGTTATGTCTAAATTAAAATTTAAAATAGTCGCTATAGAATTTTTTTAATAATATATAGCCTTTTAAAATAGCCATTTTGCAAACGACCTCTGTTTTCGATGAAACCACTTTTGTTGGACCCAGAATGTCAAATTATTATAAGGTTTAAAATTTCTTAATTTTTGAGATGAATATGTGAGCATAGTAAATTTTAATTTGTTTTGTAAATTTAGGTAAATTTAAGAAGCCAATAAAAAACCCATTTTTCAAACGGTCTCCAAATTCGAAGAAATTAATTTTGTTAGGACTGTATCGTCAAAACATAACTAGATTTCAATTTCCATAATTTTTTGAGTCAGTATGTGGCCCCGGTAAATTAAAATGTACGTTCAAATTCAATATGTAATGTTATATTAATTTACATTTTAATTTTGATTAAAATTGATCAAAACAGTCGAATTGGCTTACGAAACATATTCCATTGTGACTGGAATGGGGGTATTTAGCTAAGGACGACGGACGTTGTGTTTGATTTGGAGTTCAGACTGATAAAGAAGTAAATTTTGAATTAAAATAATATTAAATTATAAAATATATATCCAAGTCAAAGGGTCAAACCCTATTTCACTCTCTATTCGGTCAACTCCCTGAAGCCGCCTCCGTATGAGATTAAGGGCTGTGAAGCTCGAGATGAACTTTGACCTTTAGCGGTCGCCACAGGCGTTTTCTGGCGATGGGGTTCGAAGGAGGTTGGTTCGAGGTGGCGAGGGCTGGCGTTTGGCGGTGGTGCGCGACGCCAAGTTGCATCCGTGGCGGACAATTTTTGGGTGAATGACATTTGGGGCAAACTACGATTCCTCGTTGACGGCGGCGAGAGGGCTGGCACCACCACTGGTGCAGGCGCGCCTTGCATAGGGGGAGGCGGCGGTGGGCCCAGGTCGGCCAACGTGGCTCAGATCAACGGCGGCGAGGTTAAGAAAGGGTGGAGGAACGTGAATGATGGTGAGGAAGGATAATGGTAATCCATGCTTGAACATTAATATCTTGTCCATACGAACTCAGAATCGCGCGAATAGGATTCATTGCGATCGTGGAGTAAAGAGTTCACAACAAAACTGACTGGGTCCAATTTGGAGCTTGATTGAATTTGAGGCAAATATAAACCCAAACAGGACTAAAATCGCCAATTAAAGACTGACGAAGTGGAAATCAATGTGTGAACTCTCTCACTCAAATTATTTTTATAATTATTATATCTGTGACTGGATATATTTATTTATTGCCTGTGATTGCAATATTTTTGTGGTGATTGATGGTTGCTTACAGTTTTAATGTTATCATTATTAAACTATGAAAATAGAATTATATTCACATGGACTGTGATGTAAACCTCACATGGGTATTGGGACGATAATTTTACACATCGCCAAATTATTTGTTGATGATTGCTAACCCCACATGGGTCTGGGGAAGACAATTAATTCACATCTCCCTTGGATTTAATTGTATGTCAACCGATTGATTGACAGACTGTGATAAGCGTCATTTAATTATTTAATGCATATACACTTGTAAATTGCACCCTCGACGTGAATTGAACGTAAAATATTTGTTTATCACTATTTTTGAATATATGCGACGTATAAAGTCCATATAAATAAAATTATATGGTAATTGATTGAGTCTGATTCCAATTCAGAAATAAGGAAGATTTTAAAATAATATTCAGTAAAGAATCAAAATATGATTTTAATGTCCGATTTTCGATGGACACGAAAATATTGAAATATATGAAGCTGAGTTAAGTAGATATATACCATTTTAACTCAAATGGATTTTTTGTCGATTTTATTTATTTTATTATGAATATCGAAAAGATTTGATTTTAAAATCTGCTATTTTGAAAATATTATCATTTTAATATTATAATGGCATGGAATATTCAATTTTGATTTAAAATTGAAATGGTTGTTGAAATCGTTTTAAAATGAATTTATAAACGATTTATAAAATACGTTTTATAAAGGAAAATCGATGAAATATATTATATATATTTAAATGGTTTGAATAGGACGCGCCGCGTAGCAACCATTCTCGAATTTCAACCATTAACTTCAAATTGGCATAACGGGAGATCCGACCATCGGATTCTCCGTTAATCAGAACCGTTGCGTTCGTATTGAAAAGAGATTTTGAATGATAATAAGAGATTCAAAATCTAACGGTTAGATTTTGAGATATGTCTAAATCAATTTTGGAAATGGTCGCTGTGAATGTTGTTTGGTAGCCGATATTGGTAACCGACTGTAAGGGCCTTAATTAAATTATTAAAACTGTGAATAAATTATGTGAAATCATAATAACGATTTGAAATGATTTTGGATGGAAAATTCCATGTTTGTAAAGATAAAAGATATTTCTATCGGAATAAGTTATTTATCAACTTAAGTAAAGGACTGAAAGAAATTATATGGTTTTAATATAACCAGAATTTTCCAACGTATGAATTGGAACAATTCGAATGGAAATAATCTTTGGAATATTTCGATATTGGGTTCCATGATTATAAAGATATTATTGAGGAATTTTGAAGATATAGATACCGTTATTAGTTTTAGAATTTGACATTGAATATAAGTCGATATAATTTCTATTCAGAGTCTTGTATTTAATATCAAATTGGATTTTGGGTTTCTCATGAACGATGTCTTTATTAACACTGTTCTTAAACCCAGTTGAGGATAGAATAAATCTTTTAACCAAGAATTAATGAAGTTTTCCAATTAATAAATATAATTGGAATTTAGTGGAAGTTAATTTTGGGTTAATTGCGAAAAATGTTCTAAATAACATTAGTTCTTAAACCCAATTTACAGTGAAGTTAAGACTAGAATTCATAAATATTTATTGATAAAATTAATGGAAATTTTCTAAAGTAAAGTTTTCCAATTTAATATATTAAATTGGAACTGAATGGAATTCAATTTATAATAATCAAGATGAAATTCTGTAATGGAAAGCATTTACTATTTATGGAATTTAAAAGGCCTGGCCGTTATTCCACTTATAGTATTGGCCAGATATGGAAATTTATATCGATTATAAATTGTTCATATTTCCGTGAAGATTCCATTTTAATGGAAGAGGATGTTGGATTTACCGTGAATAATGTTTTAAACGACATTTATTCTTTAACCCAAGTAAAGACAAGATTTATTTCCTAAAATTTGGATAATCATTAAGTTTGATTTTTGAGATTAAAACCAATTGGAGTTTTAATTAATCTTTAAGTATTAAAATGATAACGGGATAATTAAATTTATTGAATTCATGAAATGATCGTGAATGGAGTACCACCAGTTTTACCCAAGCGATGGTTAAATCTTTAATTAGATTTGCACGTGAAATGGTAATTAAAATTTACCGATAGCACCGTGGGTGTTAGATATAGAGTACTACTAGTTTTGCTCCATGGGATGAATAGGTTGGGATTGGGTGTAACACCCCACCTCCGTTAAGGTCACTCTCAAAGGGAATGCCTTAACTTCGGTGGCGCGTCTTAAGGTAGAAGATACTAATAAATTACAAGACAGAAAATTTATGCAACGGAAAAAGATCAATATTATTTCATAAATACTTATTCAACACAACAATTCAACAACTGTTTCAACCTTCCAAATTATTACAACTTTTCATCTGTCTTGAAAACATAAAGAAGCAATAGTAAAAGTAAAATGACATAAATCCCCAATAAGTGCTTAACCATAGCCATAGCTCAAAAAGGAAAGTCCAAGCCTTACATCTATGGTCTTCAAGCTTTGGCTAACCTGGATTAAGCAGAAGTGTTTCCTCCCCGTGGACCGGGAGGGGGGGCGGAAGAAAAGAAGCGAAAGGAAAATGGGTTAGACGCAAGTCTGGTAAGCCCAGTTATTTAATAGCATGTAAACAAGTAAAAGACTATAACATGAATAAACTGAACTTAGAATGATACCACAAGGATAGGGTAGTCCTAAAACAAGGTAAAATAAGATTTAACTAGATTTGGCTATCACACCCACTTTTACTTCTCTACACCCACTAAGAGCTGTTTAACTAGCAATGTATGTTCATGATAAAGTAATCCCATTCATGTATTGATCAGCTCATACTCGCATTCATGTATTCCCGGTGTCATGCGGTCTCACATGATTTTTAAGTACTTGTGCTGGTTCCAGTATAAAGTGTATCAAGTCCTATAATGGCAACCCTGACATGATTCAAAGATGCACAGGTGTACGCCTGGTGCCCAGTGCCTGCTTTTTCCACTTCGGAGCCCGTGCACGCCCGTATTTCGTCGGAACCTACACTGACACACCTAACCGCCGCCCTTTTGACCGCTTATATTCAGCCCAGTAATCGTGCCCCACCCTACCTAGTTCAGGGTTACATCCATGTGGGTTACAGCTGAAACGGGTCCCCGTTACAGGGGTTTTCTAGTCAATATGCTAAATTGGTTAAGTGTCCTTGGTTTGACTTAACCCCTATCAATCTTGTCTAGTTAACATGTTAAGTTGGTTAAGTCTTTCCTCAATTACTTAACTCCACCAATCTTGTCTTGTTAACATGTTAAGTTGGTTAAGTGTTCCCTTAATTACTTAACCTCAACATTTATAGCTTGATTGTTCATGAGCTTTAATTAGTTAATTAATTAAAGCACCAACCACTCACATTAGACAGGTATTGTTGTGGTTACTGGATGTGCCGGTCGGTTCTGGACAGTTTTACACCATAACTCAGTCTAACCTCGGGTTTTCTGGGCTTGATGCACTAATCTCTCACATTAGACAGATATTGTTGTGGTTACTGGATATGCCGGTCGGTTCCGGGCAGGTTTACACCATAACTCAGTCAAACCTCGGGTTAGGCATATTCATCTTTTACATTTTATATATGTGAATTTTCTACAAGTGTTTCATGTCACATATTTTAATTATATTCAAGACTAATGGTATAAATTATACCATTCATGGCCTTAACCATTTACATGGTTTTGGGCCCACCTACATTATTAACATGTTTTGATTTAATAACTATCCCAACGTTACCCCCATTTGTTCATTCGTATTATTCTCATAAAGTCATTGGGCCCGCATATTAGCCCAATTTATAAACAAGAGGTAAAGAAGGGAACATGCATAATATAGATTCAACCAAACATGTAAATTTTGCATAAAACTTTATTCATATAATTTAACATGTCACATGAACTTGCATATAATTTAGATTTAGATAATCATAAGCCTAAAACATGTTAATATGTAGATCTAGGCATGTGTGAACATAACCTCAATTATAAACTAGCATATGACATAATCATGACATGTCCAATCCCAAGGCATGTATAATTTTAACATTAACATATAGGTGTGAACTAGATCTAATAAGGTGAACTTGCATAAGTCCACTTTACAAACATGCATATAAATATAGATCTAGTTTTGGGGCTAACTTGTAACTTGCATATGAACATATGTATAATTAGATTGTGACTTGGATCTATCATAAAACATATAACTTGCATTAATCATATGAATCTAGATAGATCTTGACAAGGATCCAACATAAAACTTGTAACTTGCATATGAACATATATATAGGCATATGGATCTAACATAAAGCATATGAATATATATATATATATATATATATATATATATATATGTAGATCTTGACTTGGATCTAACATAACACATACAACTTGCATTAATCACATAAACATATACATATATATATATATATATGTAGATCTTAACATGAAACATATAACTTGCATATGATATTGATAGTTTCATTCTCAATCTTTAATAGATCCAACACCAAGTCCAATAAGCCACAAACATTCCAAGACAATTCATGATAAAATCATCACAAGAAACAAACATGAATTAGCATCGTCAATATTATACAACATGGTATAATTCTATTTTTCACTTTATATCAAATCACGTCTTAAATTTATTTACAGCTAAAAGATAACTACACTTACAAAAGACAATCTTGATTTCTGGAATCTGTATTCTGAAGTTGAAATGCTCGCCTTTGATGTAGACAATCGTTGTTTTAGTTTAATTTTGATTTGATTTGGTTTTCTCTTTTAATTTGCTTCAAGTTGAATGGCGGCTACTCGAGGTTGTCCAACGGCAGCATGACGGCTCTTGGTTTGATTTTTAATATAATTTAGGGTTGAGGTATTAGGTTGCTTATATAGAAGTTTGATTTAATAGGAACCATCAGATTAACCTAGAGCAAATCAAAGCCATTCAGACAAGATAGAATAGCCACATCAGCCCTAATGACTCAGCAAGGAGTCCATCAGAACCAATCAGATGCCACATCTGCCTTAGAGCGAATCGGCCCACGGGTTGACAGCCAAACACCCTGAATCAACCCTTAGTCGACCCAGCAAGGCTCGGGTCGACCTCAAAAATGGGCCAGTTCAGTTATTCCCCCTCTCGATTCGCTATTTTGAACTTTTTGCATATTTATTTATTTAATTTATATATATATATATATATATATATATATATTTCTCATATGCATACAAACTTCAAGGCTTAATAACTTCTTCATAAGGTATCTGTTTTATGCAAAGCAAATGTCCATCTTGACCAAAATTTTGAGACGAACGTAATAGCGTAACCCATTTCACTTAATTCTTCTTCTAAAAATTAAGTGTTCTTGAATTTGTTAATTTTAATATTCTAAGAATGTTCGGGGTGTTACATTCTCCCCTCCTTAATGGATTTTGTCCCTGAAATCTTCAAGTTAAGAAGAATGCATTTTAACATCCAATCATCCATCTACTCATCCATCATCCACAAGAATCCATTGTCCTTAAAAGACTTCTAATGCCATATGAACATATGCAGAGTGTGTATATGTCTCTTATCTAGTGCAAAATCAGGCGGTCTACTGATCTAGTTGACCTCCTTAATGCGAATCATGAGAGTGCCATGAGTCCATTATGTATGCAATTTTTCCTATTCATAATTCTACATGAGTGCACAATCATTCATACAAATGCAAAGTCCATATGATAACACATCAAGTTTTAGCCCACATACAATTTCATGCGTTCATATGCAAATGCAATATAAAAGTGATTGAGCCGATCTAGAACCTAATGTGTATGTGCGTATGCATCCACGAGCAATCACTAGCAACCACTTGTAACCACTTTGCAACCATCAACCATAACTTGTTTCAAATACATGTTTACATCCATTGATTTCTACTAAGGATCAAGAAATAGGACCAAGAAGATAATTAAGCATGAATAAACTTATGATAAAGGAGAGATCAAAGATGTACCCTCAGAAAGATAAGGGTAGGCTGCGCGTATCTTGCTTTCGGTCTCCCAAGTTGTGTTTTCTTCATTGTAACTCCATTGTACTTTAACAAGCTTGACTTCATGGTTGCGTAGCTTTTTGGCATCCATTCCCAAGATACGAGTTGGGATTCTTCTCACTGTTGCTTCTCGTTCCACTTCTATCTCTTCTAGTATCTTTGGTTCCACCACTTCCACAGACTCATGTAAGCACTTCCGTAGGTGAGAAACATGAAAGACATTGTGAACTCCAGCCAACTTTTCAGGTAGCTCTAATCTGTAGGCCATCATCCCAATTCTTTCAATGATAGGAAATGGTCCTATGAATCTAGGTGCCAATTTCCCTTTGGATCCAAAGCGAACAACATTCCTCAAAGGAGATACTTTAAGGAACACTCTGTCTCCAACCTCAAACTCAAGGTCGGTCCTTCTTTTATCTGCATAGGACTTCTGTCTATCTTGAGCAGTCTTCATTCGTCTTCTTATTAGGTCCACCTTTTCCAGAGGTTTCCCTAATCATGTCTGGCCCAAGTATAAGCTTATCTGTGGATTTCGACCAACAGGTTGGTGATCGACATTGTCTCCCGTATAAGGCTTCGAAGGGTGCCATGCCTATTGTAGCTTGGTAGCTATTGTTGTAGGC
This sequence comes from Allium sativum, assembly GCA_030737875.1. Classification (NCBI taxonomy): domain Eukaryota; kingdom Viridiplantae; phylum Streptophyta; class Magnoliopsida; order Asparagales; family Amaryllidaceae; genus Allium; species Allium sativum. Next base: position 398,688,741 of record CM060910.1, read on the forward strand.
GAACTCCACCAGAGGAAGATGATCTTCCCATATCCCTCCAAAATCAAGAACACACAATCTCAAGAGGTCTTCTAAGACTCTGTTCACCCTTTCCGTCTGTCCATCAGTTTGGGGGTGGTAGGCCGTGCGTAAACATAATTATGTGCCTACAACCTCTTGCAAACTCTTCCAGAACTCGCTTGTAAAGATAGGGTCTCGATCGCTTACTATGCTGGAAGGTATCCTATGCAGTTGAACTAACTCTTTAAGATATAGAGATGAGGCAGTCCTTCTACTTTTGACAGGTATAAAGTGACCGCTTTTTGCGAGCCGGTCCACTATTACCCAAATACTGGTATTGCCCCTTCTTGACCTAGGAAACCCATCAATAAAGTCCATCGAAATGCTATCCCATTTCCACTATGGGACCTCTAGAGGATGAAGCAAACCACCATGCTTCTTCTGCTCCGCCTTGAACTGCTGGCATATCATGCACTTAGAAATGAATTCAGCTACGTCCCTCTTCATGCCATTCCAAAAGAAAATTCTTTTGATGTCTTTATACATTTTGTCTCTGCCTGGGTGTATGGTCAGCTTTGAATGGTGTGCTTCTACTAGAACCGTTTTCACTAAATCTCTTACTTGTGGGACGCATAGCCTTCCATCCTGTCTCAACCATCCCTTATCATCGATGGAGTATCTATTGAGGTGACTCGAAGTCTCACCCCTAATCATCTTATCTATCACATCTATTAGCTGAGGGTCTTTACGTTGTGCGGTTCCTATTAAGTCAAAAAGTGTAGGCCGCACTTCCAGTGTTGCTAACAAGCCAGGTACAAATTCAGAGGAGGGTCTAAAGCCAAAGTTGGATATGTACTCTAAGCTTTGCCTTTCTACAAAAAGAGGGCTTAAGGTCAGCTTCTTTCTACTCAGAGCGTCTGCTACTACATTGCTCTTGCCAGGAGTATAGGAAATCTCAAAATTATATGTGGCAAGAAACTCCATCCATCTTTGCTGCCTCAAGTTGAGATCTTTCTGTCAGAAAAGGTACTTCAATGATTTATGGTTGGTAAACAATTCAAACTTCTCACCTAGGAGATAATGGCACCAAGACTTAAGAGCGAAAATGATGGCCGCCAATTCTAGGTCGTGGGGTGGGTAGTTTTTCTCATGTACTTTCAACTGCCTTCCACCATAAGCTACTACCTTCCCTTCTTGCATCAAGGCAGCGCCTAATCCTGTACCGGATGCATCCGTGTATACGGTAAACATCTTGCTCCCATCAGGCAATGTCAGAACTGGGGCTGTTGTTAGAGCCCTTTTCATGCGTTGGAAAGCAATATCGCAATCCAAATCCCAAGCGAAAACTAGGTTCTTCTTCGTCAACCTTGTAAGTGGAGCTGAGATTTTCGCAAAGTCTTAGATGAACTTCCGGTAAAAGCCTTCTAGCCCGAGAAAGCTTCGGATTTCAGTTGCGTTTCGTGGAATCTTCCAATCTTGCACAGCAACCACTTTTGCGGTGTCCACGGCTAACCCCTCTTTGGACATCACATGTCCAGGGAATCTAACTTCTTCTCTCCAGAAATGGCATTTGGAGAATTTGGCTTTCAACTGATGTGCATGGAGAGTATCCATGACTTCCCTTAAGTGTTGAGCATGCTCTTCCTCACTCTTCGAGAAGTTCAAAATATCGTCAACGAAGACCACTACAAACTTATTGAGGAATTCCCAGAACATCCTGCTCATCAACTCCACGAAATAGGCAGGTGCATTTGTCAAACCGAAAGGCATGACAAGCCACTCGAAGAAACCATCCGGGGTCCTAAATGCAGGCTTGTCAATGGTATCCTCAGCCACTCTTAGCTGATGAAACCCGGTAGCCAGATCTAGTTGGGAGAAAATGGATGCACCTACGAGCTGATAAAACAGATCGTCAATTCTTGGGAGTGGGTGCCTATTCTTCTTGGTCAGCTTGTTCAGCTCCCTATAATCCACGCATAGGTGGAGTGAACCATCGGCTTTGGTCGCGAATACTACTGGAGCTCCCTATTCAGAAATACCCCATCTTATGAACCCCATTTCAAGCAGCTCTTTAACTTGCTTGCTGAGTTCTTTTCTCTCCCTTGGAGCCATGTGTCTAACGGGTAAAGCAACGGGTTTTGCATTGTCAACGAGATATATGCGGAAGTCTATCTTCCGCTTCGTAGGTAAGCCTTTTACCTCTTTAAACACATCCGAGTATTCACATACTACTCTAACAGACTACAAATTCTCAACAGACACATCAAGAGATTCTAGATAAATTAGCATAACAAAATTCATGGGATTATAAGATATTTCGAGAGTGTTACCGAGGCGAGTCATGAGTCTAACCACTCTCTTTTCACAATCGAGGACGACACCATTACTGGATAACCAGTCCATGCTTAGAATTAGCCCATAGCCCGTGAAGCCCAAAACATAATCATTACATTTAAACCCAACGCTTAAAATATAGATTTCCAAATCCAAACAAATCATTGACAAATAAACTGAGCCCCCAATTGGATTTGAAACAACCAAGGGATCCTCTACTATATGGGTGTCTAGGTGCAGAGATTCAACTTAAGAAATAAATATATAAAAGAGTGCGATGCGCCAGAATCAAAGAGAGTACAAACATGATTATCAAACAAATAAACTAAACTCTCAACAGAAATATGTCTACCTCGTTCCTGCAGAGGTGCAACGAGAGCATGAACTTGCCTTCCAGAAGATGATCCAGTCCACTGTCCCTGCCCTTGCCTTTTTGGGCAGTCCTTAGACAAGTGTCCAGTATCCCCACACTGGAAACAAGCGCCCAATTTCCTCTTTTTCTTTCTACAGTCCCTAGCCAAGTGTCCAGGTATCCCACAGAAATTGCACTTCATCTTCTTACAGGATTTATTATCCTTCCCACCTTTCTTGGGGTCCGTCTTCTTGTTCTGAGATCCATCTCCTTTCTTGTTTTGAGGCTCTTCCTTCTTCACCTCCTTCTTTCCATCTTTGTTCTCCTCTTACAACAGAGCCGTGTCCACTAGTCTCTCGTAAGTCGCTCCCATAGGTATATGGGACATTGCCAAACCTTGCAGTGGCTTATTCAGTCCTTTGGCAAAGCGGAGAGCCTTCTTGTGTGGAGTGTTTACTAACTCCAGTCCAAATCGAGAAAGCTGGTTGAATTTATTGACGTATTCTTTGACTGACAAGCTGCCCTGTTTAAGTGATAGGAACTTCTCCATTTGCAGACTCTACTCAGCTTGTGAGAGGAGCTACGTTTCAAATCTCGCCCTGAAGTCCTCCTAAGTCTCTATCGGTCTTTCAGCATTAGTGACTTCCCACCAGAAGGAGGCCTCGTCTTTGAGCAACCACACCACCAACTGTAGTTTCTGCCTCTCATCTACTTCAAAGATAACGAATAAGTCCTCAGTCTCCTTGAGCTAGTTTCTGGCTTCCACGAATGATTCGCTCCCCTTAAAGTCTTTTCCACCCATGGATCTAAAGTCTCTACAGATCTTTGAGAAAGCATTTCCTCTTGGAGGAGGAGGAAGAGCAGCAGCTGGGGAAGGAGGAATGTCTGCTAGGCCCACGTCATTGGCCCTAGCTTCTAGGTATCTCCTGAACCAGCCAGGTATCGGTACACCCACTAGAAGGTTAAGATCCCCAGACATGCTGAAACAAAAAGGAAAGATTCAAAACGAAGGATAAAAAGATAGTGCATATGGCTTTGGGGATTATGCCTTTTTAAATTAACACTTTTTCTTGAAAATGCTTCTTTAGGACTTCTTTTTGAAAAATAGTTTCAAAAAATTTATCCGATCTGGTAACCTTTAACTCTGATACCAAGTGTAACACCCCACCTCCGTTAAGGTCACTCTCAAAGGGAATGCCTTAACTTTGGCAGAGCGTTTTAAGGTACAAGATACTAATAAATTACAAGACAGAAAATTTATGCAGTGGAAAAAGATCAATATTATTTCATAAATACTTGTTCAACACAACAATTCAACAACTGTAACACCCCGTAATTCTGTTAATATTAATATTCACAAATTAAAGAATAACTAATCTAAGACGTGAGAATTGTGGGAAACGGGTTGCGCCATTGTGTTCGTCTTGGGATTCTAGTTGAAATAGAGTCCGAGTTTGCATGATTTGGACTTCGTATGAAGAAGTTATGGCCATCGGATGTTTCTGAAAATTTAAAACAGCTAGCAGGAAATTTAAAATTTAAAATTCGAAGTCAAACAGGCTAGGTGGGAAATTTCCCGCCCAGCGCTCCAGGTCGACTGGGGAGTCGACTGGCCAGTCGACACCCCAGGGGGAGTCGACTGGGTAGTCGACACCCCAGGGACCAGGTCGACTGCGCAGTCGACTTGGGTGTCGACCTGGCCTGGCGGCTAGGGTTTCTGGCTGGCCTGTTTTTAATGGGCTAATGACCCATTAGGGTTTCTGACCTAATCTGGTTGGCTAGGATTAATTCTGAGATAATCTGACGGTCTAAAATAAACCCTAACTCTATAAATACCTAGGTAGTCTCTCACCCTAATTCATAAGAAAAATAGAATAATTACCATCATACCGTCGCCATGGAAATCAATGGAGCTGCCGCCAACTAAGAAAGAAGAAAAGCTAATTCAATTCTAATTCTTTCAACCCTAAAGCAAAGCAAAACTCTCTCTTTTCTTCTCTAAATTGTGAGTATGATGATCTTAACAAGATTATTATCATTTTAATTAGGTTGGGTTATGAATGGATTATGAGTAGATGATGTGAATTATCATATATGTTGTTGTAAACTCTTTTTGCTATCATGTATATTGTAAATCCAATGTTATGTGATGATGATATCTTATATGTTGAAAATCATGCTATGGTGATGTTATGTATGTTGAAAGTTTCTATGCTAAGTTGTGATAAATCATACATGTTAAAAAGGCCATGATGTTACCATCTATGCTAGTTAGTTCATATTAATTAAATCATCATGTTTGGGCTATGTTGATCTATATGACAAGTTACATATGCAAGTTTGATTGATTAGAAAAGCTATGAAAATATGCCATGACATCTATTTTACATTTAGAATTATGCTATGATATATGTGATATCCTATGCTAGTTCACACCATCATTATGTTGCCTAAAAACCCCATATGCAAGTTTATGTATAGATTTGGGCTATGATCATATCATGTAAATTGAGACATTTAACAAGTTGACACCTTTTGATCCTTAACATGTGTAGTTTATGCAAGTTTCACCCTTATTATGATTAGATTTATTTTAATTGTCTGTATGTTGTGATAATTTATCTTTGTGCTATGTGTTAGACTATTCAAGTCTAGCCTATATTATGCGTTGGATAAGCGAACGTATAAACGTGGGGTAGGGGTAATATTAAGGATTTAATATTAAAAAGTTGGGTGCAATTGATATGATTTTGCATGCCATAAGTGGATGGCCATAATTGAGTCAATTATGGACATCATTAAAAGTTGACTTAATTAATAATTTGAATAGGGAATTATTAAAACTGGGGTAAAATATTTTAAGTGTTAATCAATGCTTAGGACACGAGGTTGGACTCGTTTGTGACGTAAACCTGCCCGGACCCGCCTGTTAAATCCAGTGGTCACAAATGTCAGCCCAATGTGAGAGGTCCTAGGCCTAAACTAAAGCATAACGGTTGTAAAGACACGAGGTTAGACTCTTTTATGGTGTAAGACTGCCCGGACCCGCCCGACAAATCCAGCTGTCATAAATGCCAGTCTAATGTGACTTTATGAGGTTATGGCCTGAATGAATTAAGAAATACTTAACCAGATGAATATGTAAAGTGGGACATGGGGGTTAAGTAGGTGCCTTGGGTAGCACGAGGAATCTTGGGGGTGCCCTTAGTGGCATGTGAAATACGATTAGTAAGACTTAACCAAACGCACATGTAAATGAACATGACTAAGAGGGTTAAGTGGGATATACTAGTGACAAGCTTAGGTGGGTAGCTTGTGGGCTTGTGGGGGCCCATTTCGACCAGTATCCCAAACGTAACTTTGTGGGCTCGACCCAAGTCGAGGACGGGACACGCATGCTGGGTTTGACTATAAGAGGCCAAAACGGGGAGCGGTGGCAACGCAAGTCCAACGAGTTTCATATGTGTGTGTGGACCCGGGTTGGTAGGTAAGACGTTGTTGCATCGTGTAGGTATAAGCCGTGCATTCTCATGTTGTATCGGGATGCCACTTTAGGGGAGTGATACACCCCACTGTGGGGCCAGCACAGGTATCTACGAGTAGGGAGCCGATCGAAAGTGGGAAGTGGGGTACACCTAGTGGAGATAGGGGAAGACGACACCTATGTAGTCAGCTAGGGGTACGTAAGGCTATTTATAAAGTTTCTGTGTGAAGCAAGTGGGATCAAACAATAGGGTGACTGGTGCGGTGCAGTGTAGTAATCATTCGTTAGTAATTAGGTTTGCCTTTGATGTTATCTTTCACGTTATCATTATCTGCTCATTCCATACCTAATAGTTCATAGACATTTACTTTTCTTCCAACTTATGCCTTAGTCTAGTTATTTTGATAATAGTATTGTTATAATTATCATACTCGCCAGACTTTATGTCTGACCCCCTCTATTTCTATCCTTTTTTCCCCTCCAGGTCCTCAGGTTGGGCCCAGCTCTAGTGGAGTTTGATTGAATTGCTTCATCTCTCTTTGGAAAGCTTGGACCTTTAAAGTAAAGTCCAGCTTGTTATCTTTTTAATGGCTATTTATGTAATGGGATTATGTATTTTGTTTTTATGAAGATGGATATTGTACTTGGTTTTATGATGTAACAACATGTTTAATTTCCGCTGCAATAAAATGAAGTTTTAGATTTCCAAGTACTATTTATTATCTGTCTTGTTATAATTTTTTTGTTCTATATTCACTTATAACCTCCATGGAAGTTAATGCATTCCCTTTGTGAGTGACATTAATGGACGTGGGGTGTTACACGTGGTATCAGAGCTTAAGGTTACCAGAACAGATAAAAATACTTTAGAAAAATAGTTATTTTTGGAAGAAGTGTTTTCAAAAACATGTTTTAATGAGAAATTTAAAGAGAATTTTTTTTTAAGAAAAACATAATCCCCAAATAGCCATATATCTTTTTGTTTCGAATTCTCCATTTTGAATCTTTCCTTTTATGTTTCAGCATGGCTGAAGATCTTAATCTACCCGACGGTGTAATGATACCAGGATGGTATAGGAGGCTATTGGAGGCTAGGGCCGCTGCAGGTCCAGCCAATGTTCCTCCACCACCAGTTGCACCCGTTCCTCTTCCTCCTCCTCGCGTAGATACTTTTGCAAAGACGTACAAGGAATTCAAGGCTATGGGTGGAAAACCATTTCAAGGGTTAGAAACGTTTGTGGAAGCTAGAGATTGGCTTAAGGGGGTGGAAGAATTACTAGAAATCTTTGAAGTAGAAGAAGGGAAGAGAGTTCGTTTAGCAGCTTGGTTGATGAAGGAAGAGGCCTCGTTTTAGTGGGAGGTCACTAATGGGGAGCGCCCTGTTGACTCTTGGGCGGATTTCAGACGTAGGTTCGAGGCGAAGTTTCTCTCAAGGGCGGAAGAAAATCTATATATGGAAAGGTTCTAGACATTGAAGCAAGGAAGCTCATCAGTGAAAGAATATGTCAATAAATTTAATCAGTTAGCAAGATTTGGCTTGGACTTAGTGAACACGCCGGAGAAGATGGCTCTAAGGTTCGTGAATGGCTTGAATGAACCATGGAAAGGGTTGGCCATGACCCTCATCCCTATGGGGGCCACCTTTGAGAAGTTAGTAGAAATGACGCTCATGCATGAGGAGAAAAGCGCTAAAGCTGAAAAGGCACCCGAGAAGAAGGGGGATCAGAGGAAACCACAACAGCAAAACAAGAAGGGTGGTAAAGACAATAATGACAAGGGAAAGAAGAAATGTTTTAACTGTGGCTCAGCAAGGATTGCCGAAAGAAAAAGAAGACTGGTTGTTTTCATTGTGGTGATGCGGGACATTTAGTGAAGGACTGCCCAAAGAAGGGGCAGAGGGCAGGAGCTACCTCGAGAGGACAGGTGCAGGCTCTTATGGCACCAGGGCAGGCTAGGGGACAAGTTCAGGCTCTCGCGGTCCCACCGCTGCAAGGACGAGGTAGAACCATTTCTGTTGAAAGCTTAGTTTTTCTGTTTGATCATCCTGTCCGTACCTTATTTGATTCGGGCGCATCGCATTCGTTTATCTCTACATCATTAATTGAATCACTGCACTTAAACACCAGTTTAGTAGAGGATCCCTTAGTTGTTTCGAATCCAATTGGGGGCTCAGCTTATTTGTCTATGATGTGTTTGGATTTAAAAATTTCCATACTTAGCATTGAATTTAGAAGTGATGCTTATGTGTTGGGCTTCACGGGCTATGGGCTAATTTTAGGAATGGATTGGTTATCCAGAAATGGGGCCGTTCTTGATTGTGAAAGGAGAATAGTTAGGCTCGTGACTCGCCTTTGCAACACTCTCGAAATCTTTTGTAATCCCATAAATTCGGTTATGCTAAGTTATCTAGAATCGCTTGACGCGTCTGAGGAAATTCTACGATCAGTTAGAGTGGTCCGAGAATATTCGGATGTGTTTGAGGAGGTGAAGGGCTTGCCTCCTAAGCGGGAGATAGACTTTCGAATATATCTTGTGGATAATGCGAAACCAGTATCTTTGCCAGTACGCCACATGGCTCCACGTGAAAGGAGGGAACTCGATAAGCAAGTGAAGGAGTTGCTTGAGAAGGGGTTCATAAGACGAAGTATATCAGAGTGGGGTACTCCAGTAGTATTTGCCACGAAGGCGGATGGGTCCCTTAGACTTTGTGTGGACTATAGAGAACTTAATAAGCTTACTAAGAAGAACATACACCCATTGCTGAGGATTGACGATCTCTTCGATTAGTTAGCTGGCGCCTCAGTGTTTTCGCAGTTAGACTTAGCCACTAGTTTCCATCAGTTGAGAGTGGCTGAGGATAGCATTGACAAGACTGCCTTTAGGACTCCGGACGGTTTCTATGAATGGCTAGTGATGCCCTTCGGTTTGACAAACTCCCCAGCATATTTTGTTGATTTGATGAGTATGGTGTTTAGGGAGTACCTTAACAAATTCGTGGTAGTCTTTGTAGATGACATCTTGATCTTTTCTAAGGATGAAGAAGAGCATGCCCTACATCTTAGGGAAGTGTTGGAGACTCTTCGAGCGCATAAGCTTAAAGCTAAATTTTCTAAGTGTCACTTTTGGAGGAAGGAAGTACGGTTCTTAGGACACGTGCTTTCCAAAGAAGGGATAGCTGTAGATCCCGCGAAGGTGGTGGCCATCCAAGATTGGAAGCTCCCTAAAAATGCTACCGAAGTGAGAAGTTTCTTGGGGTTGGCTGGCTACTATAGGAAGTTTATCAAGGACTTCACAAAGATACCAGCTCCATTGACACGCTTGACGAAGAAGAACCTAGTTTTCACATGGGACGTAGATTGTGATGATGCGTTCCAACGTTTGAAGAGAGCTTTGACTTCAGCCCCAGTCTTAGAATTGCCAAACGGGAGTAAGCCGTTTACTGTTTATACTGACGCTTGTGGGACAGGACTAGGCGCAGTCTTAATGCAAGAGGGTAGGGTAATAGCCTACGGTGGAAGGCAGTTGAGAGCGCATGAGAAAAATTATCCTACACGTGACCTAGAATTGGCCGCTATCGTTTTCGCGCTTAAGTCTTGGTGTCATTATCTTCTTGGCGAGAAATTCGAATTATTCACTGACCATAAGTCTTTAAAATACCTATTCTTTCAGAAGGACTTGAACTTAAGGCAGCAAAGGTGGATGGAGTTCTTAGCGTCCTACGACTTTGAGATAGCATATACCCATGGCAAGGGTAACGTGATGGCCGATGCCTTAAGTAGAAAAAGATTATCCTTAAGTCCTTTGTTTGTTGAGCGACGAAGTTTAGAATTCATTTCGATGTTTGACTTTAGACCTTCCGTTGACTTCGTACCCGGTTTGCTAGCATCCTTGGAGTTCAGACCTACGCTTTTGGGACGGATTGGCGGGGCACAGCGAGACGACCCGCAGTTGGTTGAGTTAGTAGAAAAACTCAAAGGAGGGGAGTCATCAAGCCATCTCCGTAGGTATACCCTAGATGATAAGGGTTGGTTACGTAGGGACGATAGACTTTGTATACCAAAAGACGATGACCTGAGGAAGACTATTCTTGACGAAGCACATCATTCGAAGATGACCATTCATCCCGGCGGGGACAAGATGTACAAAGACATGAAGAGAGTTTACTTTTGGGCCGGCATGAAGAAAGACGTGGCCGAGTATGTCGCTAGATGCTTGGTATGCCAACAAGTGAAAGCGGAGCAAAAGAAACCCGGTGGGTTGCTTCACCCATTGGAGGTTCCACTATGGAAGTGGAAGAGTGTCTCGATGGATTTTGTGGATGGATTACCGCGATCGAGGAAGGGTAATACAGGGATTTGGGTTATAGTAGATAGACTTACTAAGAGCGCCCATTTCATTCCCGTGAAGAGTAAGAGGACTGCTCCATGGTTAGCTTCTGTATATGTCCGTGAAATAGTTCGTTTGCACGGTGTTCCTTCTAGCATAGTGAGCGACCGCGATCCTATTTTCACTAGCGAATTATGGAGAAGATTACAAGAGGCGGTAGGGACTCAGTTATGTTTGAGCACCGCATATAATCCTCAGACGGACGGCCAGACCGAGAGGGTGAATCGCATTCTAGAGGATCTGTTGAGGCTATGTATCCTAGACTTTGGGGATACGTGGGAAGAGCATCTTCCATTGGTGGAGTTCGCATATAATAACAGCTTTCAGTCCAGCATTGGTATGGCACCATTCGAAGCTCTTTATGGATGACCTTGTCGTTCACCTACATGTTGGTGGGAATCTACGGATAAGATCTTACTTGGGCCCGATATGATTAGGGAGACTTCGGAGAAGATCGACTTGATTCGAAGGAGGATGAAAGCAGCGCAAGATAGGCAGAAATCTTATGCGGATAAGAGGAGGACAGATCTCTAGTTTGAAGTTGGGGACATGGTCTTTGTCAAAGTGTCTCCATTACGAAACGTTGTTCGCTTTGGGTCCGTTGGGAAATTAGCACCAAGGTTTGTAGGACCGTTTCCTATTAAGGAGAGGATTGGACGGATGGCGTATAGAGTGGAGTTGCCCGAGAGACTTAGTGGTGTACATGACGTATTCCATGTGTCACATTTGAGGAAGTGCTTGCACGAGACTGCGGAAGTGGTAGAGCCGAGCTTGCTTAGAGAGGTGGAGATAGAGCGTGATGCGACGATTCGACAAGCTCCTACGCGCATTCTTGTGTCGGAGATCAAGAGGTTGAGGAATCGAGAGGTCAGACTAGTCAAATTGCAATGGGGAGATGATGAGAGCAACGCTACTTGGGAGACGGAAGAGAAGATGCGTTCGCGATACCCTTTTCTTTTTGAGGGTATGTCCTTTAACTTCTCCTTTATCGTTTAGCTTGTACGTATCTTATCTTTAGTATATCCTCTCGCTAGTATCTTTGACCTTTAGTTAAGATAATCCTATGGTTGAAACATGTGTTTGAGACATGTTATGTATGGTAGGTGCAAAGTGGATGCAATTGTTTGCTAGTGGTTGCTCGTGGACGCATATACACACACTATTAGGCACTAGATCGGCTCAGTCACTTCATACTGCATATTGCATATAAATGGCTGTATTTGGTAAAATGGATGTATAATGGTTGTGCTATCATATGGATACCGCATTTTGGTGAATGGTTGTGCACGCATGTAGAAATAATATGTATTGATAGGGTTCTTTTGCATACATAATGGGCGCATGGCACTATCATGGTTTGCATTAAGGAGGTCAACTGAATCAGTGGGCCGCCTGATTTTGCATTAGACAAGGAACATATACACACATTGTGCATTTAAACATAAAAGCATTAGAAGTCTATAAGGACAATGCATGCCTGTGTTTGATGGTCGAGTAGATGGTTGTTTGGATGTTAGGATATACATTCTTCTTGACTTGAAGATTTCGGGGACGAAATCCTTTAAGGAGGGGAGAATGTAACACCCCGTAATTCTATTAATATTAATATTCACAAATTAAAGAATAACTAATCTCAGACGTGAGAATTGTGGGAAACGGGTTGCGCCATTGTGTTCGTCTCGGAATTCTAGTTGAAATAGAGTCCGAGTTTGCGTGATTTGGACTTCGTATGAAGAAGTTATGGCCATCGGAAGTTTCTGAAAATTTAAAACAGCTAGTAGGAAATTTAAAATTTAAAATTCGAAGTCAAACAGGCTAGGCGGGAAATTTCCCGCCCAGCGCCCCAGGTCGACTGGGGAGTCGACTGGGAAGTCGACACCCCAGGGGGAGTCGACTGGGCAGTCGACACCCCACGGACCAGGTCGACTGCGCAGTCGACCTGGGTGTTGACCTGGTCTGGCGGCTAGGGTTTCTGGCTGACCTGTTTGTAATGGGCTAATGACCCATTAGGGTTTCTGACCTAATCTGGTTGGCTAGGATTAATTCTGAGATAATCTGACGGTCTAAAATAAACCCTAACTCTATAAATACCTAGGTAGTCTCTCACCCTAACTCATAAGAAAAATAGAATAGTTACTGTCATACCGTCGCCATGGAAATCAATGGAGCCGCCGCCAACTAAGAAAGAAGAAAAGCTAATTCAATTCTAATTCTTTCAACCCTAAAGCAAAGCAAAACTCTCTCTTTTCTTCTCTAAATTGTGAGTATGATGATCTTAACAAGATTATTATCATTTTAATTAGGTTGAGTTATGAATGGATTATGAGTAGAAGATTTGAATTATCATATATGTTGTTGTAAACCCTTTTTGCTATCATGTATATTGTAAATCCAATGTTATGTGATGATGATATCTTATATGTTGAAAATCATGCTATAGCGATGTTATGTATGTTGAAAGTTTCTATGCTAAGTTGTGATAAATCATACATGTTAAAAAGGCCATGATGTTACCATCTATGCTAGTTAGTTCATATTAATTAAATTATCATGTTTGGGCTATGTTGATCTATATGACAAGTTACATATGCAAGTTAGATTGATTAGAAAAGCTATGAAAATATGCCATGACATCTATTATGACATCTAGAATTATGCTATGATATATGTGATATCCTATGCTAGTTCACACCATCATTATGTTGCCTAAAAACGCCATATGCAAGTTTATGTACAGATTTGGGCTATGATCATATCATGTAAATTGAGATAGTTAACAAGTTGACACCTTTTGATCCTTAACATGTGTTGTTTATGCAAGTTTCACCCCTATTATGATTAGATTTATTTTAATTGTCTGTATGTTGTGATAATTTATCTTTGTGCTATGTGTTAGACTATTCAAGTCTAGCCTATATTATGCGTTGGATAAGCGAACGTATAAACGTGGGGTAGGGGTAATATTAAGGATTTAATATTAAAAAGTTGGGGTGCAATTGATATGATTTTGCATGCCATAAGTGGATGGCCATAATTGAGTCAATTATGGACATCATTAAAAGTTGACTTAATTAATAATTTGAATAGGGAATTATTAAAACTGGGGTAAAAGATTTTAAGTGTTAATCAATGCTTAGGACACGAGGTTGGACTCGTTTGTGACGTAAACCTGCCTGGAACCGCCCGGCAAATCCAGTGTTAACAAATGTCAGCCCAATGTGAGAGGTCCTAGGCCTAAACTAAAGCATAACGGTTGTAAAGACACGAGGTTAGACTCTTTTATGGTGTAAGACTGCCCGGACCCGCCCGGCAAATCCAGCTGCCATAAATGCCAGTCTAATGTGAGAGGTCTTTATGAGGTTATGGCCTGAATGAATTAAGAAATACTTAACCAGATAAACATGTAAAGTGGTACATGGGGGTTAAGTATGTGCCTTGGGTGGCATAAGGAATCTAGGGGGTGCCCTTAGTGGCATGTGAAATACGATTAGTAAGACTTAACCAAACGCACATGTAAATGAACATGACTAAGAGGGTTAAGTGGGATATACTAGTGACAAGCTTAGGTGGGTAGCTTGTGGGGGCCCATTTTGACCAGTATCCCAAACGTATCTTTGTGGGCTCGACCCAAGTCGAGGACAGGACACGCATGCTGGGTTTGACTATAAGAGGCCAAAACGGGGAGCGGTGGCAACGCAAGTCCAACGGGTTTCATATGCGTGTGTGGACCCGGGCTGGTAGGTAAGACGTTATTGCATCTTGTAGGTATAAGCCGTGCATTCTCAAGTTGTATCGGGTTGCCACTTTAGGGGACTGATACACCCCACTATGGGGCCAGCACGGGTATCTACAAGTAGGGAGCCGATCGAAAGTGGGAAGTAGGGTACACCTAGTGGATATAGGGGCAGACGGCACCTATGTAGTCAGCTAGGGGGTACGTAAGGCTATTTATAAAGTTTCTGTGTGAAGCAAGTGGGATCAAAAAATATGGTGACTGGTGCGGTGCAGTGTAGTAATGTGCGGTGCAGTGTAGTAATCATTCGTTAGTAATTAGGTGTTCCTTTGACGTTAACTTTCACGTTATCATTATCTGCTCATTCCATACCTAATAGTTCATAGACATTTACTTGTCTTCCAGCTTATGCCTTAGTCTAGTTATTTTGATAATAGTATTGTTAGAATTATCATACTCGCCTGACTTTATGTCTGACCCCCTATATTTCTATCCTTTTCTCCCCTCCAGGTCCTCAGGTTGGGCCCAGCTCTAGTGGAGTTTGATTGAATTGCTTCATCTCTCTTTGGAAAGCTTGGACCGTTGAAGTAAAGTCCAGCTTATTATCTTTTTAATGGCTATTTATGTAATGGGATTATGTATTTTGTTTTTATGAAGATGGATATTGTACTTGGTTTTATGATGTAACAACATGTTTAATTTCCGCTGCAATAAAATGAAGTTTTAGATTTCCAAGTACTATTTATTATCTGTTTTGTTGTAATTTTTCCGTTCTATATTCACTTATAACCTCCATGGAAGTTAATGCATTCCCTTTGTGAGTGACATTAATGGACGTGGGGTGTTACAACAACTGTTTCAACCTTCCAAATTATTACAACTTTTCATCTGTCTTGAAAACATAAAAAAGCAATACTGAAAATAAAATGACATAAATCCCCAATAAGTGCTTGACCATAGCCATAGCTCAAAAAGGAAAGTCCAAGCCTTACATCTACGGTTTTCAAGCTTTGGCTAACCTAAACTAAGCAGAAGTGTTTCCTTCCTATGGACCTTGGGGGGGGGGGGGGAAGAAAAGAAGCAAAAGGAAAATGGGTGAGACATAAGTCTGGTAAGCCCAGTTATTTAATAGCATGTAAACAAGTAAAAGACTATGACATCAACAAACTGAACTTAGAAAGATACTACAAGGATAGGGTAGTCCTAAAACGAGGTAAAGTTAGATTTAACTAGATTTGGCTATCGCACCCAATTTTACTTCTCTGCACCCACTAAGAGCTGTTTAACTAGCAATGTATATTCATGATAAAGTGATCCCATTCATGTATTGATCGGCTCCTACTCACATTCATGTATTCCCGGTGTCCTGCAGCCCCACGTGATTTTTAAGTACTTGTGCTGGTTCCAGTATAGGGTGTATCAAGTCCTATAATGGCAAACCTGACACGATTCAAAGATGCACAAGTGTACGCCTGGTGCCTGCTTTTTCCACTCCGGAGCCCATGCATGCCCGTACTCCGTCAGAACCTACACTGACACACCTAACCGCTGCCCTTTTGACCGCTTATATTCAGCCCAGTAATCGTGCCCCACCCTGCCTAGTTTAGGGTACCTTGATACATCCATGTGGGTTACTGCAGAAACGGGTCCCCATTACTAGGGTTTTTCTAGTCAACATGCTAAATTGGTTAAGTGTCCTAGGTTTGGCTTAACCCCTATCAATCTTGTCTAGTTAACATGTTAAGTTGGTTAAGTGTTTCCTCAATTACTTAACCCCATCAATCTTGTCTTTCTAACATGTTAAGTTGATTAAGTGTTCCCTTAATTACTTAACCTCACCATTTCTAGCTTGATTGTTCATGCGCTTTAATTAATTAATTAATTAAAGCACCAACCACTCACATTAGACAAGTATTGTTGTGGTTGCTGGATGTGCCGGTCGGTTCTGGGCAGTTTTACACCACAACTTAGTCTAATCTCGGGTCTTTCTGGGCTTGATGCACTAACCTCTCACATTAGACAGGTATTGTTGTGGTTACTGGATGTGCCGGTCGGTTCCGGGCAGGTTTACACCACAACTCAGTCTAACCTTGGGTTAGGCATATTCATCTTTTACACTTTATATATATGAATTTTCTACAAGTGTTTCATGTCACATATTTTAATTATGTTCAAGACTAATGGTATAAACTATACCATTCATGGCCTTAACCATTTACATGGTTTTGGGCCCACCTACAATATTTACATGTTTTGATTTAATAACTATCCCAACGTTACCCCCGTTTGTTCATTCGTATTAATCACATAAAGTCATTGGACCAACATATTAGCCCAATTTATAAACAATAGGTAAAGAAGGGAACATGCATAATATAGATTCAACCAAACATGTAAATTTTGCATAAAACTTTATTCATATAATTTAATATGTCACATGAACTTGCATATAATTTAGGCTTAGATAATCAGAAGCCTAAAACATGTTAATATGTAGATCTAGGCATGTGTGAACATATCTCAATTATAAACTAGCATATGACATAATCATGACATGTCCAATCCCAAGGCATGTATAATTTTAACATTAATATATAGGTGTGAACAAGATCTAACAAGGTGAACTTGCATAAGTCCACTTTACAAACATGCATATAAATATAGATCTAGTTTTGGATCTAACATGTAACTTGCATATGAACATATGTATAATTAGATCGTGACTTGGATCTATCATAAAATATATAACTTGCATTAATCATATGAACCTAGATAGATCTTGACATGGATCCAACATAAAACTTGTAACTTGCATATGAACATATGAACATATATATAGGCATATGGATCTAACGTAAAGCATATGAATATATATATATATATATATATATATATATATATATACGTAGATCTTGACTTAGATCTAACATAATACATACAACTTGCATCAATCATATAAACATATATATGTAGATCTTAACATGAAACTTATAACTTGCATATGCTATTGATAGTTTCATTCTCAATCTTTAATAGATCCAACACCAAGTCCAATAAGCCACAAACATTCCAAGACAATTCATAATAAAATCATCACAAGAAACAAATATGAATTAGCATCGTCAATATTATACAACATGGTGTAATTCTATTTTTCACTTTATATCAAATCACGTCTTAAATTTATTTACATCTAAAAGATAACTACACTTACAAAAGACAATCTTGATTTCTGGAATCTGTATTCTGAAGTTGAAATGCTCGCCTTTGATGTAGACAATCGTTGTTTTAGTTTAATTTTGATTTGATTTGGTGTGTCTCTTTTAATTTGCTTCAAGTTGAACGGCGACTACTTGAGGTTGTCCAATGGCAGCATGACGGCTCTTGGTTTGATTTTTAATATGATTTAGGGTTGAGGTATTAGGTTGTTTATATAGAATTTTGATTTAATAGGAACCGTCAGATTAACCTAGAGCAAATCAAAGCCATTCAGACAAGATAGAATAGCCACATCAGCCCTAATGACTCAGCAAGGAGTCCATCAGAACCAATCAGATGCCACATCTGCCTTAGAGCGAAATGGCCCACAGGTTGACAGCTAAATACCCTGAATTAACCCCTAGTCGACCCAGCGGAGCTCGGGTCGACCTCAAAAATGGGCCGGTTCGGTTATTCCCCCTCCCGATTCGCTATTTTGAACTTTTTTGGATATTTATTTATTTAATTTATATATATATTTTTTTCTCATATGCATACAAACTTCAAGGGTTAATAACTTCTTCATAAGGTATCCGTTTTATGCAAACCAATTGTCTATCTTGACCAAAATTTTGAGACGAACATAATAGCGCAACCCATTTCACTTAATTCTTCCTCTAAAAATTAAGTTTTCTTGAATTTTTTAATTTTAATATTCTCAGAAAATTCGGGGTGTTACAGAAATCCATAAGACATTAAGGCGTAGGATTAAGGACTGCTATATTCCTGCGATAATATGGTGGAGACCGTGTGAGTAGGGTACCATGGGGTGTACCTTAGTTGGGGGTAGCTACATATACACTGTATTAGGTTCATCTACTAGGGAGTAGATGGGTGCGACGCGTGTAAGCCTTGGATGCTAATATAACTGATAACCTAATGAATTAGAAAATGTAACTGAACGGTATATGTAGGATTATCTAGAAGTGTAATTTAAATTCATTCACACAGAACTTATGTTCTGACCCCCTCCTCATAACATTCGCAGGTTAGGTTTATGACAGAGGCTGTATAGCTTTGGATACTGGTTTAGCAGTATTGTTATTAAGGTAAAGTAATGTTTTAATTATATTATATTTTGTTCCTTCCACTGTGAGATGTTTTCCGAACTCTAACATGTTTTATGTCTTTGTCTTTTATGCAGGATATCAGAACTCCCAACTCGGGTTGTGATGGATTGGGTTTTGGAAAAAAAAATCGGTCCGTTGGAACTCGGGTTGTTACAAATGATCTTAATTAAAAGATTTATTATTTCCATATAGGGTTTAAGAATAGTGTTATTGAAGACACCATTCACGACAAACCCAAAAATTCAATTTATTTTATTTAATTCCAATTTAACATTAATTAATTGGAAAGCTTCATTTAATCTTAATTAAAAGATTATTTCTAGTTAATAACTAGTTCGTTTCGATAAAAATATATTTTCATCTTTTCATAATTGGAATTTTTCATCCAAATTATTTTCAAATCATTTATTATGATTTTACATAATTTTTCCATGTTTTTAATAATTTTATCAAGGCCCATACAGTTGGCTTCCGATAACGGCCATCGAACTGCATCCACAACGACCTTTTCTAAAATTGATTTAGACATAATTCCAAATGCAACCGTTAGATTTCAAACCTCTTATATTCATTGGAAAACTCTTTTTGATACGAACCAACCGGTTCCAGTTTTAGGAGAATCCAACGGTCGGATCTCCCGTAATGTCAGTTTGAAGTTAATGGTCGAAATTCGCGAACAGTCGCTGCGCGACGCGTTCTATTCTGGCCATTATATATAATATATATAATATATAAATTTCGTGGATTTCTATTTAAAACATATTTTATAAAATATTTATGAATTCATTTTTAAATGATTTTTAATTTCATTTTCAATTTTAAATCAAAAATTGAATATTCTATATCTATATCATATTAAGTAATTAATATTTTCAAAATATTGATATTCATTATAAAATGAATAAAATCGATTGAAAACCCGTTCGGGTAAAAATGGAGTTTGCTACTAAACTCGGCTTCATGTTTTTATATTTTTGTGTCCATCCGAAGATGGACAAAAAAAATTATAACTTTATTCTTCACTAAATTTATTTTAAAATATTTGTTATTTCAAAATATTCTTTATATTAAAGATATTCTAAATCGGAATGCGACTCAATCAATTACCGTATGATTTCAGTTATATGGATTTCATACATTGCATGTATATAACAATAGTGATAAATAATTATTAAACAATCCATTCGCATCCAGAGTGAAATTTACAACTATGTGAGCATTAAAATAAATAAATAATGCTCATCACAGACTGTCAATCCACCAATTGACAATTAATTAAATATTGGGACTAGTGTATGGCAAATATCTTCCAAATACCCGTATGGGGTTTTCAAACAACAACAGTTTATACAAATAAATCATATGTTAATAAATTCAACCAATTATAGTTCGGTTTGAATTATTTCTAATATCGCTAACATAATAATGTTAATATTAAATGAATGTACATTTTTCTACTTCTCTAACATGTTAATGTTAATGTTAATGTTAATGTTAAACAAATGTACATTTTCTACTTCTATAACATGTAAATGTTAATATTATACAGATGTGTATTTACTACTGTCAAACATTTTTATTATGTTAAAACATTTTATCAAACTTGAATCCTTATTAATGATTCATTCTTTCACATAATATAATTTTTTTTATGTGAACAAATTTTCATTTCATACAATGATCATTTTTAACCTTTTCTAACAATAAATATGTGAATTTTTATTGTTAACAAATTTCATTTCAAATAATGATCTTTTTAACAAGTTCTATTTATGCAATATAAAAGTGATTTTTATTGTTTAACCAGTTTTATTCAAACATGAATATTTTCATATTTAATATATATATATACGCACAATAAAAAAGGTATTTTTACATGACAATTCTAATTCACATAAAATGATATGTTTATAAGACAATTCTAATTCACATAAAAATGATCTGTTTATGTGACAAATCTAATTCACATAAAAATGATAT
Source organism: Allium sativum (assembly GCA_030737875.1). NCBI lineage: Eukaryota > Viridiplantae > Streptophyta > Magnoliopsida > Asparagales > Amaryllidaceae > Allium > Allium sativum. Next base: position 398,709,338 of record CM060910.1, read on the forward strand.
GTTCATGTGACAATTATAATTCACATAAAAATGATATGTTCATGTGACAATTCTAATTCACATAAAAATGATATTTTTATATGGCAATTTTAATTCAACATAAAAATGATATTTTTATGTGACCCACATATAATTCAACAAAAATGATATTTTGTTTTGACACAAATATGATTCAACAAAAATGATATTTGTTTTGACACAAATATGAATATTTTGTTTTACTCTTTCTATATAACAAAAATGAATATTTTGTTTCACTAGACATTTTCTAATCAAAATGTTATTTTTAATCTAACATGACATTTCTAATAAAAATGATATTTTTAACTAACATGACATTTCTGATGAAAATGATATTTTTAACTAACATGACATTTCTGATGAAAATGATATTTTTAACTAACATGAAATTTCTAATGAAAATGATATTATTAACTAACATGACATTTCTAATGAAAATGATATTTTTAACTAATAAAACATTTTATTACAAAATGACAATTTTAATCTAATGCAACATTTTATTACAAAATGTTATTTTAATTTTAATGTAACATTTTATAACAAAATGTTATTTTATTTCTAATGTAACATTTTCAACAAAATGACAATTTTAATTTCTAATGTAACATTTCGTAACAAAAATGATAATTTTATTCTAATATGGCATATTTTATTTACAAAATATGATTTCTACATGCATGACATATTTGTTCTAATATAACATTCCTAACGAAAATAACATTTTTAATATGACATGACATTATACTAACATAAACGATATTATAACATGACATGACGTTATTCTAACATAAATGATATTATAACATGACATTATTCTGACATAAATGATGGTTTTCATTAACATGACATATAATAACAAAAATGATGTTTTTCTAACTAAAATGATATGTTTAACATAACATGATATTTTCATTTTAATATTTAAAGATTACATATTTATATTAGATAAATATAATTCAACGAATAATCATCACCACAATCAATTAGTCAATCCAAATTTTACACACCGCATATTTGTGTTCTGTATGGCGTACTTTAATAACACAATCACAATCAAATCAAATATATATATATATATACACATATATTTAATTTAATTTTTAAATTGAGAAATCTCACCGATGGTTTTAATTCTATGCAGTTCAGATTTGAATTTTCCCCAAATTCTAATTTGCTCCGTTTCAGATCTGGTTTGTTTCATTGTGTAGATCTGGTCAATAGGAGTCCAACGCAACGAAAATCGTTCGATTCTGATCCAGTTTGCAAAAGTTATTACCGATATAAGTTTTTACATGAATTAATTATATTATTTAATAATATATTCTAATTTTTCTTTGACCTTGGATAAACCCTTTTAGTTGAACCCGTCGTCTTCATTCAAAACCCAATATTGAGCCCCCAAACACCTTGTCGCACGTCGGACCAGACCTCCAGGCGTTCATCTGAGTGTGCCACATCAGAGCCTCCACAGTCGGCTGCTTGCACCTTGAATCCCGTCCGACTCGATGGATCAATCCCCTTGAGAAACGTGCCCAATGCCGGCCTGCATGAGGCACGATTCCTCCCTATTGACGAACCAGAAAATAATCTCAGCCGTTCGATTTGGAGATCTCTCGAAGCACTTCAGTTTTTCTTTTATTTGTTTCGAAAATTAACAATTCGATTTGGAGAAATTACTGGATTTGAATTGGAGCGTGGTGGCCATTGAATCCTAAAGTGGTGGCTCCTTATTTAGAATTAGGTTTTGGTTTAATATTAGGGTTATTTATAATAATATTTAATTCCTTAATTCATAAAAAACCCCGTTAATTCCTACTGTGTCCAAATCCAACCCAATGAGAGTTGTCCGAAGGCAAATATCCCCGTTCCGGACACAATGTACTAGGTCCCGTCAGCCCGTTTAATCAGCTCCAGCTTATTTTCTTTAATTTAATATATAAATTATTTAATTTGGTCATACATTTAAATTTACTGGGGCCATATACTGATTCTAAAAATTATAGAAAAATTATATCTGGCTATGTTTTGACGATACGGTCCTAACGAAATTAATTGCATCGAATTTGGAGATCGTTTGAAAAATGGCCATTTTCAGGTTGATCCAATTTAAACCTAGCAATAATTTGACATTTCGGATCCAACAAAAGTGGTTTCGTAAAAAACGGAGGTCGTTTGTAAAATGGCTAATTTTAATATTAAAAAATATATATAAATTCTATAGTGACTATTCAGAATATTCAACTGGCCATAACTTTTGATTCCCGCTATGAAATTTCAATTTTTCGGATTCTTGGAAAGATATTTTTAAACATATTGTAATATTTTTGGTTTCTCTAAAATCCGATTTGTTTTGCATCCTTTACAGTAAGCCTAAGTTCAAATTCAAATTTTCAAACTGCCGTGCTATTTTAAACTCCTTTTATAATTAAATTAAATTTTTTTGCTCTAACTTCGATTTAAATAAATTTTTAATTTTTATTATTTAAAATTCACTAAAACTGCTAAAATAAGAATTTTAAAATTGTTCCAAAATTCCGGGTTGTTACAGTTTCCATGTAGTCAAACGATCTCTTCAACATAAAGCTTAGCTAAAAGCGGAGCGGTATGATTTGATCGAATGGGTAAAAAGTGTGCAAATTTGGTGAGACGATCCACAATTACCCATATACTATCATGGCCTTTACGAGAATGGGGCAATCCATTAATAGAATCCATGGAAACATTTTCCCACTTTCATATGGGAATTTCTAATGGTCGCAACAACCCGCCGGTCCTTTGATGTTCAGCTTTCACAAGTTGGAAAGTCGTGCAATAACTAACAAAGTTAGCAATATCTCGTTTCACCCCCTTCCAATAATTGAGTCGCTTCATGTCCGCATACATTTTGCTACTCCCGGGGTGGATAGAAAATTTAGAACGATGAGAATCCTCCAAAACGGTCTTGCGTAAATCATCTTGATTTGGGATGATAAGTCGTCCGAATTTTCGAACGGCTCCTCTTGAATCAAGACTATAGTCACCATTTTCTTCAACACAAGATTTATTTCTAAGATTATGATCGTTACGTGCCAATTCAGGATCTTGCATTTGTGCTTCATAGATATGGTCAAAAGGGATGGATGAGCCATGAGGCTACATATTATGGGAGTGGAACCTGGGCTGGAGTGACGACTCCCAATCTTGCACAAAGATAATAATTCAAGATCCTTCCACTCCGATAACATCATAGAAAAGACCACATTTTTCTTCCGACTAAGTGCGTCGGCGACGCAATTTCCTTTACCGGGCATGTAAAGAATATCTAGATCATAAGAAGCAAGAAACTCCATCCATCATTGTTATCACAAATTGAGTTCCTTTTGAGAAAATAAATATTTGAGTGACTTATGATCCGTGACAAATTTATCCCCTAAAAGATAACGGCGCCAAATTCGGAGAGCGAAAACAACAGCGGCGAGCTCTAAATCATGAGTTGCATATCGAGTCTCGGCCGGTTTTAATTGCCTAGATGCATAGGCAATGACACGTTCTCATTGCATGAGAACGACCCCTAATCCAATGTGGTTGGCATCGGTATAAACAACAAGATCTCGATTCCCCTTGGGGATAACAAGAATGGGAGCATTAGAAAGAAGTTCTTTGAGATTTTGGAATGCGGCTTCACACTTGTCCGACCAAGTGTGTTTTACTTCCTTCTTTGTCTAATGAGTGAGTGGGACGGCAATTTTAGAAAAATCTTTAACGAACCAATGGTAATAACCCGCCAATCCAAGGAAGCTATGAATTTTCGTCACACTCCCTAGTCTCTTCTAATTTTGAATGGCTTCTATCTAAGATGGATCGACCAAAATTCCAGATTTAGAAATAATATGCCTCAATAATTTCATGCTTGCTCGCCAAAAATGGAATTTGGAAAACTTTTCTTTTAATTGGTGGTTTCTAAGTGTTTCCAAAATGGCACGAAGGTGGTTCGCAAGTTGTTCCTCAGTTTTAGAATAAACAAGGATGTCACCAATAAATACAAGCACGAACCGATCAAGAAAATCCCTAAAAACACAGTTCATGAGATCAACAAAATAAGCCGGGGCATTTGTTAATCCAAACAGAATTAATAGCCATTCGTAAGAAGCAAATCAGGTCCGAAAAGAAGTCAATGGAATGGTATCCTCCGCGATGCGCAATTGGTGAAATCTGGTAGCTAAGTCCAATTGGGAAAATACTCTAGCACCACTAATTTGATCAAAATGATCTTCTATGCACGGAAGAGGATATTATTTTTGATGGTGAGCTCATTAAGCTTGCGGTAGTCCACGCAAAGTCTAAGACTTCCATCCGACTTTTTCACAAAGATTGCTGAGGCTCCCCAAGGCGAGGAACTTGAGCGTATAAATCGTTTCTTCTCTAATTCTGATAGCTGCTTGCACATTTCTTCATTTTCCTTGTTAGATAATTGATAAGCGGGACGTGTGACAGGAAGGGATTCAGGAATTATATTAATCCAGAATTCAATAGCTTGATTAGGAGGGAGACCCAACACGGGATCAAATATATCTGGAAATTCTCGAACAACCGCAATTCGAGATACCAAATCCTCCCCATCATTGTTATCCACATCCCTAGGGTTAGGAGCAAACAACAAGGCCATAAATCCCGTATCTGGATTTGGAAGTACTAGCTCTACACGGTCTTTGGATTGAGGATGCCGAAGATAAATTGTCCGTTCTGGACATAATATGTCGGCTTCATAATGCAGAAGCCAACCATTCCCAAAATAACCCCAAAACCCAAAGAGCGCATAACATGCAAGTCCGCTAGGAAAGGATAACCACTCAAAATAATTTCAATGTCACAACATAATAAACTAAGAGTAGTTGATACCCCTATGGGGTTAGTAAGCGTTAAAGAAGTCATCATGCAAACGGTATTCAAAGAATTTGCATGCATAAGTTCTTGTGAAATAAAAGAATGAGATGCACCCGTATCAAAAAGAACTCGTGTAGGATGTTCATGAAAATCAATTATGCCATCAAGAATAGAATTAGATGTACCTTGGTCCGAAGTGGCATTTGGAGGAGCTTGCATGACATTGAGCTTTGCACTCTTATTAGGAGGATGAGTGGGACATGTGTTTACCATGTTCTTTGCTTCTTGCAATAGCCGCAAGTAAGAGGCTCAGTGCACGTAGAGGCGATATGACCCTTTTCTCCACAATTGAAGTGTTCGCCGTTGTAGAATCTAGAGGGCCTGGCCTCAGAAGTCACTTGCTTCGCCTTCTTATTGGGTTGGAACCAAGACTTCTTCCCGGGTCCTCCCTTGTTGTTGGTGTTGCCTTTGTTTTGAGAACCCCAAACTTCGTCATCATTAGGTCATTTCTGGACCACTTCAAGTTGTAGCGCTATATTAACCAATTCGTCAAATGTTTCGGATAGCTTAAGAGTCAATGGCTCCTCAAGAAATTTCTTAAGCCCATGAATAAAGCACAAATTCTTCTTCTTCCGGGTTCAAATATATTCGAGTCCATACTTGGATAGCGAGTCAAAAGAAGCGGCATACTCTACCACAGTAGATGTGCCTTAAACAAGGTCTTGAAAGCAACGTGATTGCGCTATTTCCTCCCCGTCCGGTATGAATTTAGTGTCTAACCTTTCTTTAAATAGGTTCCAAGTAAGGTTCTCTTCAGGAGTATCAGTGATGAGCAATTCATACCAATTCAATGCTCGCTCTTGGAGAATGCTAGAAATGACTTGCACCCGGTGCAAATCATTAAGATCCATGCGAGTAAAGATGCGCTCATATGTTCTGAGCCAAGCCTGGACTTCGATTACACCTTCAGAGGCTTTAAACGACTTTCCACCAAGCTTTGAGAAATCACTAAATAAAGTCGCAAACCCAGATTTGGGAAGCATAGGAGGTGGGGGAGCGCCTTCCACGTGGGCATTTGCAATAAGATCAAGAAGTTGTTGAGTGCTCATTGTGACCGCTCCAACCATAGGGGGTGGAACTACATGCGATGGAGCTACAGGGGGTGGAGCTTCAGGCCTGACATTTTCCCTGGCAGGATGATGACGAGGATGTCCTTCCATTTCCCTTCTTTAAGGAAAGAAAGAAAGAAAGGAAAATGTTACTCAAAAATCAAGTATCATAACCCTATTCTACGATAGATAAGCATCAATCTAACCCTAAGCCTCAAACTCCTAAAAGATGTCCGAGACATGATCCTTGCTACAAAATTCTATATTTTTCTGAAGATTGGGTCTCATTCCAACTGTAACGCCCCGCCTCTATACCCGCCATAGTCAAGTTCATTTCGTGTGAAATGTTGTCGGCCATCGTGGAGGATAAGGGTGGTTAGGAGCGACTGTTAATATATTTACTCTTGCTTGGAAAGTAACGTCGAATGGCAAGGCCATACCAAATTTTTTGACATGACCATTCCAAGCGAAGGACATTTATACAACGGCATAATAGCCTCAGAACACATACAGAATAATATAACACAGATAGTCACAGATATTCACATCACAGGCATATAAATTGATATTAATATAATACAATAAGTGTTTACATCAATAAGAGGTCATACACGACACTCTAACTCCAAAATAATAGATACATGTACTAATCCCATACTAATAATGATACATGTCATAAAGGTATTCAACTACATATAATCCAAAAAGACTGCAACTATAAAGCAGTCAAGCCTAAAGTCATCATAAGGTCCCAGCAGGAGTGTCACCTAAGCACTTGTAACACTTGGGTCTGACCAGAGTATTATTTAAGGAAATAAACAATAAACGGATCATTCAAACCATTCTTATTCATAACATGAGAAAATTTTAATAGATATAACATAAATGACATGATAAGAATAAACAGGATGGTTCATAAATAATATGAAATGCATGATGTCAGCATATATAAAATCTCAATAAATCTCATGACAAGAAAAGAGCATATAACAATAAGAATTGACAAGTAAATGCCAAACATAAATCAAATTGACGTGCATTGCATCAAAGTAATAAAAAATCCAGAAACCACTAGAAATCCAGAAAATATCATAAAAGGGCTTGTCAGAAGTTGAGAAATAATATCTAGCTAGCAAACCAATATGTTTGAGTTGAAGCTCCCCACAAAGCTAGGCCGTGACCCCAGAAGAGAGAAAACACACAAATCCTGAAGATTGGACCGAAGTCCCACAGTTGAAGGTCACAAATCGTAAATTCCCACTCGGGTGATCGCGAACCAAACAAATATGTCGGGAAGTGGATACCAACGTCCTGGGTGAATAGAAATTATTCCGATCTAGTTAATATAAGAAAATGGCAAAATGTCCAATAACCACATGCTATTCTCGAATATTTACTCACTCGTAATTGGTTTCTATTCAAAACTGAGAAAATCACCACATATGTTCAAATGAACGAGTCCGATGCTTTTACGCCAAAATAAACATATAAGGGGTCATAGTCCTCATTTGTATTAAGGTGAATAAACTAAATTTCTCGTCCGATCGAGAGGATAAGGAATCATATATAAATTAATAGGAACCGAACCGGGTTTAGAAATCGAATTTAATTTAAAAACTGATTAAATGTTGGTTCGATGCCCATTGACAATATAAAAACCCGTTATCCATTGCGGTTCAATTATTTATAAAAACCGTTGCCGTAGTGAATGGAACACAAAAATCATAAAACATAAACCCACATTTCATAGTTTTAAAATGATTTGAAAACCAAACGAGATGGCGTGGCAACGACGATCCGAACGAGCTCGAGATCGCCGCAGCACGCGCGGAGGTGGATTGGAGAGGGAGGTCGAAAGATCACTGGGAAGTGCGCCTCAGCGTGTGACCGGAAAGGAAGACCGAGCCTGGGCATTGCTGCCCAAGTTGGTCACCATTCAACCTACCCAAGGGGGTCGGTCGACCGGTCTGGGGCAGAGCCCAAACCTGTCGACCGACCCCACTTGGACCAATCAACCAGTTGTGCTTGGGCATGAGCCTAGGCACAGGTGCGGGGGATTCGTCCCCCTTCGCGACCTCTCCTTCGTCGACACCCCTCTATGGCCTTGTTACGACCTTTTTCGGTGCGTGCACACCTTCCATTCGAGTCGGAGACGAGTGCGATTCAATGCATATGCACATGCAGATTTTCAAACTCAATTTCAGCCAAATTTGGAATCAACATATATTCAAGAACCAACCATGAACTAAGTTAATTCAAACAAACATGAACATCATAAATAATGTACAACTACACTTATATAAGCTTAGAGCTTGTGGCGTTGATGTGAGTTCCCAAAGAGAACTCACCTTGGTGTTAATGGAGCAATCAACAAGAAGGAATCCAAGCTAAAGGTGCTATCTTCTCACTCGAATCAAAAAGTCCACCTTACACATATGAAACCCAAAAACCCTATGCATTAGGAACATAGAGATTCTCAAACAACATAGAGGAGACGATGGAGAAGATAGAAATCAACTCATCTAAGATAGGAGATGAAGAAACACAACAAAGGTTGGATTTTTATTAGATTCTAGGGCTTAGGATTTTAATTTCCCCTTTTCCTAAGCTTTGGAAATAAGAGGAAGTTTAAATGGAGAAGTTAATGATAGAGGGAGGTGGTTGGGAGCCTATTGGTGCTGTCCAAATTAGTTTAGGTGCACAAATTTGCACTTTAGCCCCTCCAAAAGACTCCAATTATCCCGAATTCGAAACATATCGATGTGTATACTCAAAATGACTATAAAAGACGTTCCGGAACCAATGGAAGTGGTCCTGAGTCATAATTCAATCGTTTACAAAAAATCACCTTTTTGGGCATAAAACTAACATATTGATTCGATATTTAAATATTCATTTAAATAATTTGTCGTGAATTTTACGGGTTGTTACATAACACAACTGAAAGAGATACATGGATACAAAGCTTTTAGAATACAGCTCCAGCTGTAGATTCAGGATCCTATGAAAATAATATCAGCAAAACCAAAAATACTAGCTGCACATGTGGAAAATATGGGCACCCAGAGTATAGGTAGAAACAATAAACTCTGAGTCAGTCATGGGACTGGTGTGAGAACTAAAGCAGTTAGTAACATCACTTTAAAAATAAAGTAAATCATGGGACCACGCCATATAACATGGAATGGGTTTTCTCCCAAGAATACTAGTGCATAAAATAGTTTATAAACAGTGCTTTTCGAAAAATGAAGCTATTATAAGACTCAGGTCCCATCACACAATGCAACGCAAGCCAGAGGATAGATTTTTACCTTATAATAGCCAAACATGGTTGGCACGTTTAAAACAAAAATCATTTGATATTATAAGTATATAGTGTCAAAATCACTTCAAATATAAATGTATCAATCATAGACAGCATGGGTACCATATATCATGTCGCCATACTAGTTTTACAACTAAAACCGAAATGTCATATTGGAAATTGGATATCCATCATGAACCAAGGCAAGGGATTGTCCTAACCAAATTCGAGACTCTCTATCCCGAGCCCTAGGATTCAGCCGCAACTGCACCTGGAGCCACAGGGCTGGTCCACCCTTACGTTTGTGGATTATAATTCCTGAACAATCCGTTTCCCCACTGTGGGGTGTAAATCTGGTCTGTATGTCGACCATCACAAAAAGCCATTAGGGACTCAAATCCGACGTACCTCGCAATCCATCATCCACATAAGTAAAATTGTCTAGGCTCCATACCATGACACCAGTCCTAGCTAGAAAGAAACGCATGTCCTCCCTGGATCCTCTCCCATTTGTGGTTCATACCGGGGTGTGAGGCTTGCGAATTAACGCTACACAAAGTTATGCTATTTAAAGCTGTGATTTGATCATCAACCACAAGACTCTTCTTTTCAATAAAAGCCATGATCATTTGCATCTCAGCATGCCACACTGACAATTCACGCCATACAACCGATGTCTATCGATATATAACCTCTAAGCTCGTACGTCTCAGAGAAAGGTGTTAAGCAAGAGAATAAATTCTCTGCCACCAAGCAGATATATATTTAATAGATCAATACAGGACGAAATCCAATGTCAAACACACATCCACTTACAAGTCCATTCTGGGTCTGAGCGAAACCAGAGGCACCTTATTCCTCGTCCCGTATGTCCAATACAAGAGAGAGGTCCTCGCATACCACGTCGATCTCCAAGTACGTCTGGACGATCACCACTTAATACCTTGTCTTAGGTGTAAAGCCTAATCAAGATATCAATAATCATCCAAACGATGTGAAGATCTCCTGTCTTCAACCACCACTGTCTTCAATGTCGACTTATCGTCGTATCAATTATTCAGAATAGGATAAACCCGATCTTTCCGAATAACTCGCGTGTCTTATAATCACGTGCTATAAAAAACGACATACACCTCATTCCAATCTAGAATATTCTTTTATTCAAATATTCTTTTCACAATTTAAACCAATTAAGGTTTTCGAAACTAGTCGGGATTAACGCACCTTACCGAAGTAATCATTTGTTTTATTTCTGAATCCCAACCTATTCATCCCATGGAGCAAAACCGGTAGTGCTCAATATCTAACACAATGGTGTTATCAGTAAAATTAATTACCGCTTCACGTTCAAATCTAATTAAAGATTCAAATATCGCTTGGAGCAAAACTGGTGATACTCCATTTTCGATCATTTCCCAAATTTGAAAATTTTAAATTATCATATTCACATTTCAATCTAATTAAAGATTCATTAAAACTCCACTTGGTTTTTATCCTCAAAATTCATTATTTGATGATTATTTAACTTTGGGAAAACACACATGCCACATCGACAATCTACAACATAACGTACATTTCTGTCAAAATATAACCTCTACGATCGTACGTCCCAGAGAAGGGTGTTAAGCAAGAGAATAAATTCTCTGCCACCAACTAGATATATATTTATCAGAGATCAACAATACAGTTCGAAATACACGGTTAGACATGTAATCTTGTCTTTAATTGGGTTAAAGAACCAATGTCATTTAAAACATAGTTCACAATAAACCAAAATAACATTCCATTAATTATGGAATCTTAACAGAAAACAGGTCAATACATATAATCGATATTAATTTACATACCCGACAAATAATATAAATGGAATAACAGCTAAGCCTTTTAAATTCCATATCTAGCCACAGTCTTCCTCCACAGAAGCTCATTTCGATTATCACTAAATAGAATTCCATTCAATTCCAAATTAATATATTAAATTATAAAAATTTACTTTGGAAAAATTTCCATTAAATCTTAATAAAAGATTTATATATTCCAAATCACATTTCACTGTTAATCGAGTTAAAAAACGAATGCCATTAAAAACATAGTTCATAATAAACCCAAAATCCAATCTCAATTCAATTCCAATTAAATATTAATTAATTGGTAAACTTCTCTAAATCTTTATTACAAGATTTATTCTTTTCTCAATTGGTTTTAAGAACAGTGTTAATAAAGAAACCATTCACGACAAACCCAAAATCCAATTTGATATTAAATACAAGTGTAACACCCCATAATTTTATAACATTAAAATTCACAAATTAAAGTATACTTAATTTTTAGAAAAGAATAAAGTGAAATGAGTTGCGCAGAGAAATATATATATATATTGATATATATATATATATAAATTAAAAATTAAATAAATAAATATGCGAAAAAGTTCAAAACAGCGAATTGGGAGGGGGAATAACCGAACCGGCCCATTTTTGAGGTCGACCCAAGCCTCGCTGGGTCGACTAGGGGTTAATCCAGGGTGTTTGGCTGTCAACCCGTGGGCCGATTCGCTCAAATGCAGATTTTGCATTTGATTGGTTCTCATGGTTCAGGGTTAATCTAATGGTCCTAAATAACTTCCTACACCTATAAATACATCCTAATGCTAACCCTAAACCTAACTAAAATAGAATAGTTACCGTCACCATGGAAATCAATGGAGCCGCCGCCAACTAAGAAAGAAGAAAAGCAAATTCAATTCTAATTCTCTCAACCCTAAAGCAAAGCAAAACTCTCTCTTTTCTTCTCTAAATTGTGAGTATGATGATCTTAACAAGATTATTATCATTTTAATTAGGTTGAGTTATGAATGGATTATGAGTAGATGATGTGAATTATCATATATGTTGTTGTAAACCCCTTTTGCTATCATGTATATTGTAAATCCAATGTTATGTGATGATGATATCTTATATGTTGTAAATCAAGCTATGATGATGTTATGTATGTTGAAAGTTTCTATGCTAAGTTGTGATGAATCATACATGTTAAAAAGGCCATGATGTTACCATCTATGCTAGTTAGTTCATATTAATTAAATCATCATGTTTGGGTTATGTTGATCTATATGACAAGTCACCTATGCAAGTTAGATTGATTAGAAAAATTATGAACATATGCCAAGACATCTATTATGACATCTAGAATTATGCTATGACATATGTGATATCCTATGCTAGTTCACACCATCATCATGTTGCCTAAAAACCCCATATGCAAGTTTATGTATAGATTTGGGCTATGATCATATCATGTAAATTGAGACATTTAACAAGTTGACACCTTTTGATCCTTAACATGTGTTGTTTATGCAAGTTTCACCCCTATTATGATTAGATTTATTTTAATTGTCTATATGTTGTGATAATTTATCTTTGTGCTAGGTGTTAGACTATACAAGTCTAGCCTATATTATGCATTGAATAAGCGAACGTATAAACGTGGGGTAGGGGTAATATTAAGGATTTAATATTAAAAAGTTGGGGTGCAATTGATATGATTTTGCATGCCATAAGTGGATGGCCATAATTGAGTCAATTATGGAAATCATTAAAAGTTGGCTTAATTAATAATTTGAATAGGGAATTATTAAAACCGGGGTAAAAGATTTTAAGTGGTAATCAATGCTTAGGACACGAGGTTGGACTCGTTTGTGACGTAAACCTGCCCGGACCCGCCCGACAAATCTAGTGGTCACAAATGTCAGCCCAATGTGAGAGGTCCTAGGCCTAAACTAAAGCATAACAGTTGTAAAGACACGAGGTTAGACTCTTTTATGGTGTAAGACTGCCCGGACCCGCCCGGCAAATCCAGCTGCCATAAATGCCAGTCTAATATGAGAGGTCTTTATGAGGTTATGGCCTGAAAGAATTAAGAAATACTTAACCAGATAAACATGTAAGGTGGGACATGGGGGTTAAGTAGGTGCCTTGGTTGGCATGAGGAATCTAGGGGGTGCCCTTAGTGGCATGTGAAATACGATTAGCAAGACTTAACCAAACACACATGTAAATGAACATGACTAAGAGGGTTAAGTGGGATATACTAGTGACAAGCTTAGGTGGGTTGCTTGTGGGGGCCCATTTCGACCAGTATCCCAAACGTATCTTTGTGGGCTCGACCCAAGTCGAGGACGGGACACGCATGCTGGGTTCGACTGTAAGAGGCCAAAACGGGGAGCGGTGGCAACGCAAGTCCAACGGGTTTCGTATGCGTGTGTGGACCCGGGCTGGTAGGTAAGACGTTGTTGCAACGTGTAGGTATAAGCCGTGCATTCTCAAGTTGTATCGGGTTGCCACTTTAGGGGAGTGATACACCCTACTATGGGGCCAGCACGGGTATCTACGAGTAGGGAGCCGATCGAAAGTGGGTAGTGGGGTACACCTAATGGAGATAGGGGCAAATGACACCTATGTAGTCAGCTAGGGGTACGTAAGGCTATTTATAAAGTTTCTGTGTGAAGCAAGTGAGATCAAACAATAGGGTGACTGGTGTGGTGCAGTGTAGTAATGTGTGGTGCAGTGTAGTAATGTGCGGTGCAGTGTAGTAATGTGCGGTGCAGTGTAGTAATCATTCGTTAGTAATTAGGTGTGCCTTTACCGTTATCTTTAACGTTATCTTAAACGCTATCTTTATCTTCCTAAGAGTTCATAGACATTTACTTGTCTTCCATCTTATGCCTTAGTCTAGTTATTTTGATAATAGTATTGTTAGAATTATCATACTCGCCAGACTTTATGTCTGACCCCCTCTATTTCTATCCTTTCTCCCCCTCCAGGTCCTTAGGTTGGGCCCAGCTCTTGTGGAGTTTGATTGAATTGCTTCATCTCTTTTTGGAAAGCTTGGACCGTTGAAGTAAAGTCCAGCTTGTTATCTTTTTTAATGGCTATTTATGTAATGGGATTATGTATTTTGTTTTTATGAAGATGGATATTGTACTTGGTTATGATCTATGGTTTTATGATGTAACAAACATGTTTCATTTCCGCTGCAATAAAATGAAGTTTTAGATTTCCATGTACTATTTATTATCTGTCTTGTTGTAATTTTTCTGTTCTATATTCACTTATAACCTCCAGGGAAGTAAATGCATTCCCTTTGTAGTGACATTAATGGACGTGGGGTGTTACACGTGGTATCAGAGCTTAAGGTTACCAGAACAGATAAAAATACTTTAGAAAAATAGTTATTTTTGGAAGAAGTGCTTTCAAAAACATGTTTTAATGAGAAATTTAAAGAGAAAAGTTTTTAAGAAAAAAAACATAATCCCCAATAGCCCATATCTTTATCTTTCGAATTCTCCATTTTGAATCTTTCCTTTTTCGTTTCAGCATGGCTGAAGATCTTAATCTACCCGACGGTGTAACGATACCAGGATGGTATAGGAGGCTATTGGAGGCTAGGGTCGCTGTAGGTCCAGCCAATGTTCCTCCACCACCAGTTGCACCCGTTCCTCCTCCTCCTCCTCCTCGCGTAGATACTTTTGCAAAGACGTGCAAGGAATTCAAGGCTATGGGTGGAAAACCATTTCAAGGGTCAAAAACGTTTGTGGAAGCTAGAGATTGGCTTAAGGAGGTGGAAGAATTGCTATAAATCTTTTGTAACGACCCAGAAAATTTGAACCAATTTAAAATTTTTAAATTGGCTGAAATAATGGATTTTAAATATTTAAAATAAATATTTTAAATAATGGCAATGAAAAGTGAGTTTGAATCGACAATTGAAAACAAATATAATTAATTTTAATTATAAACAAGGCCTGATATGGCGCTGCAGTTTCAAAAATTGAATTCAAACTTTGTCGGACTGTACTGAGTGCAAAACAAAACGGATTTTAGTGAAACCAAAAATATTTAAATCTGTTAGTGAATACCTTTCTAACGAATCCGAAAAATCGAATTTTCATAGCGGAAAGCAAAAGTTATGGCCGAATGAATTTTCAGAAAGGTCGCTATGGAATTTATATAGCCCGTGAAATTGGCCATTTTGCATACGACCTCGGAATTCGACGAAACCACTTTTGTTGGATCCGGAATGTGAAGTTATTGCTAGGTTTCAAATTTCATAATTTTTGAAGCTAGTATGTGAGCGGGGCAAAGGAAAATGTGTTTTGGTCAATTATAGTTAAATTGGATCGACCAGAAATAGGCCTTTTTGCAAACGGTCTCAGAATTCGACGAAACTAGTTTTGTTGGGACCGTATCATCAAAACATATCTAGATTTATTTCTCTGGAATTTTTCGAATCAGTTTGTGGCCCTGGCAAATTGAAATGTACGTTCAAATTAAATATTGAAGGTTTTATATTTTAATTTAAATGGAAACTGACTAAAACAGTCGAATGGGCCTTTGAAACATATCCCATTGTGTTCAGAATGGGGGTAAAACGCTACGGGCGATAGTCGTTGGGTTTGAATTGGTGTTCGTGTGTGAAAGAGGGTATTTTCGGATTTTTAAAAAATATATAAATTAACAAAAAATTTCATTGGTCAGAAATTCTATTTTCTCTCTCCCCGAAGTTCGACCGAAGGCAGAAAACGTTCGATTCCTTCTCTCTTCATTTTCTTCCTCTACAAGCAAAATCAGTCCCTCCTCTAGTTGAAGATTTTGTAGAGCTAGGAGAGATCTTCAAATCCATATAAGGATTGGATTTTTTCATTGCGTGGTTTGGGAGAACGGACGTCGAGAAGTTAGCGCGTTCAAGCCGCCGCAGCCGCCGCCTCAGGCGATCGAACGCCACCGCACCCCCCTACGTTGAAAGCTCTCTCCTTCCCCTTCGACACTGCGTAGGCCGATCGAGCTATCGATTCACGGATTTCACGAAATCGCGTGACCTAGTTTTGAACATTTCAGAAAGGTATACGGCTTGTTTTATTTTCAGCTGTTTTAACACCTTTAAACCGTTGCAAACTTTGAAAAATCATATCTTTTTGCTGTTTTGACGAAATTCAGTGAAACAAGAGGCAGTGGACTCGTGTGGACGTCTGCTACCTTCTAGAAGAGACCGCATATTTTTCTGAGCCTTCTGCTATTTTTGGTGGAGTGGAACCTAATGTGAGATTTCTAATTTACAAACGATATGGAAAACGACGATGTATAAATTATATAGTCGATGTATGAGTTATATAAGCGTTGTACACCTCATGTATAAGCGTTGTATAAGTTGTATCGATGTATAAGTTATATATGAGTTGTAAAGATTATATATGTGTTGAAATAGAAGTGAATTGCTATATATATATATATATACACGCCCCTCGTCCACAAACCATGGACAATATTTATTGGTTGTGATTGGTGTGAAAATTGATTGATAGCAAATGGTTGTTTGGGATTGTTTGTGGTTGATATTGATTGATTATGGTTGAAAAATATCCATTTGTGGTTGAGAAATATTTGGTTGAAACCACATAGGATTAGTTTGTGGAAATGAAATATATATATACATGCCGCCTGCGTGCGAACTAGATGCATGATACCCATTGTCAAAAACCGCGAGGTTTTAAGGCAGAGCGAGGAGCCGTACTAGGGACGGTCCTGGTTTTAACTACCCTGCCGTTATGCTGCCGAAATTTTGAATAATATTCATGTGTTTGAATTATTTTTAGTTGCTGAAACTATATTTATTCGTTGAACAGAAAACCTTCATGTGTTGAATCGATATTCATTCGTTGATTAGAAATTCATGTGTTGAATGGTCTTCGTGTTTTAAATATAAAAATCACATTTTTATCTATATATAAGCTATAGAAAACCTTCATGTGTTGAATCGATATTCATTCGTTGAATTGAAATTCATGTGTTGAATGGTATTCGTATTTTGAAAGAAATTGTTTTATAATAAAAATCCCAATTTTAACATCAATATGAAATGTATAGAATAATCCTGTTTTGAAACAAATTGTTTTACAACAAAAATCCTATTTTTACCACCTATATCAACTATATAAAATAATAGTGTTTTGAAATGAATTGTTTTACAATAAAAATCACATTTTTATTATATACATGAATTGTTGAAATGTGAAGTATTAAAAATTGCCACTCGTTCAAATAAATATGCATGAGTTGAAATATTCATTAATTAGCTAATGATATGATTTTTGCCTATGCATGCAACATTGGAATGAATGGTGTTTTTAAACCAAATGGAATCAAATATGAAGTTGAATAGAAAATGATAAGTGATAAGAACAGTATATATGTACATGCATATTTATTGAACAGGTTATAGCAAAGGGGCTAGAGAAGAGGAATAAAATTTTGTGCCCGACAAATGGGTACACATTTACTGTTTTGTTTGGGTGATGATTTTATGAGCCTGTTGGCTAGCCGCTTGGCCCTTTCTTTTTCTTTTGACATGAGACGCCCGTGAGGCTGTTTGGGAATTTTCCCAGCCCCTCCCGTACAATGGAGGTTATGGAGAAATTTTCCAAAATTTAAAAGCGTTAGTGAAATATTAGAAGTGAAAATGATATTGAAATTGTTGAATGAACTATATTTATATAAATATATAAATATAAATAAAATTAAAACGAATCGTGGCCGTGCAGTTCATGTTTTGAAACCGTGATTTCAAACAACTAGTGCGGGAAATCCGACCATTGGATTTTCCCGAAACCGCAACCGTTGGGTTCGCCTTGGAAAAATCTTTCCAACGGCACCAACTTTGTAAAAATCCAACGGTTGGATTATCTGGAATGTTTAATTCAAATCTGAAGAAAAACAGCGCTAGAAACGATTATATATATATATATATATAATTATAATTAATCGAATAACGACGCCGCAGTTCGTATTTTGAAATCGAAACTTCAAATGATTGTACCGGGAGATCCGACCGTCGGAATTTCCCGAAATTGGAACCGTTGGATTCGTTTTGAAAAGACCTTTCTAATGATGTAAATTTTGTGAAGATCCAACGGTTAGATTTTCAGATATGTGTAAATCAAATCAGAAGAAAAACAGCGCCACGGCCGCGTTATGGCCCGAAGCGTCGTTTTGAATAAATTGGCTATTTTAAAATAAATAAAAATAGCGATAAATCGTTATAAAATATCATAAACGATATGGAATGGAAATAAACTGAATTTGCTCGATTTATGTGGTATTTGATGGTTGAATGTGTTTGGTGTGAAAATTACATTAAAGAACAAAATTGGTGTTGTCGAATGATTTAACCATTGAAATAAATTGATTTGAAATTCTAAATATACGTGAATTATTTGAAAAGGCTGAGTTAATTCTCATTTCAAATAATTGACCGACGATTGAAAGTCGAAGATGAAGACGGTGGTCGAAGACCGGAGATCTTCACCTCGTTTGGATGGTAACCGAGGTCCTGATAGGGAGGCTTCTCGAAATATGGATAATGAGTGGTGATCGTCCAGACGTATGTGGTGATCAATGGGTTTGCAAGGTATTTAGTGCCTCCGGTTTCGTTCAGACCCAGAATGGACTTGTAAATGGACTGTGTGTCTAACATTAGATTTTATTCTGTGTTGGTTGATCTCTATTAAATATACATCTGTTTGGCGGCGGAGAATTTATTCTTTTGCTTAACGCCCTTCTCTGAAACGCACGAGCTCAAAGGTTGTATATCGATGGACATCAGTCGCATGGCATGAATTGCTAGTGTGGCATGCCTAAGTGGCAAATGATCAGGACTTCTGTTGAAAAGCAAAATCTTGTGGTGATGATCAAAGCACCGCCTGTGTGGCGTAGCTTTGTGTATGACGTGAATTAGCGAGCCTCACAACCCGGTATGAACCAGAAACGGGAGAAGGACCTCAGGGAGGACATGTGTTTCTTCCTAGCTAGGGTGGTGTCAGTGACCTACCAGCCCTGACATTTATATACTTTTCACCTGTGTGGTTGTTTCTGTTGCGAGGCGCCTCAGTTTGATCGGACGATCCGTGTCCGATGGAGTCATTCGTTGGCTCGTTTACGCCCCAAAGGACGGGGAAACGTATTGTTCAGGCATAATAATCCACATCGGTGGACCGGCCCTGACGATCCAAGGGGCAGTTGCGGCTGTTCCTAAGGCTCGGGCTAGGCAGTCTCGAATTCGGTAAGGACTATCTTTTGCCTTGGTTCAGGACGGAAATCCAATTTCCAAATACGACATCGTGCGGTTTCGATTGTATATATATTTGGCGACATAGTGCTATGGGACGCTCATGTCGTCTATGATTGATAGTTATGATTTGAAATTGTTTTTGAAACAAATAAACACTAGTAATAATATCAAATGCTTTTGTTTTATTCGTATCAATCATGTTTGGCCATTATAAGGTAAAAACTCTATCCTCCGGTTTGCGTTGCATTGTGTGATGGGAACTGAGTCTTATAATGACTTCATTTTTATAAAATGCATTGCGTTGTTTAAAAGAAAGATTTATTTTAAAGCACTGGCAATCCGATGGAGTAAACCCGTTCAACGAAAGTGGCGTGGTCCTGTGATTAGCTATATTTTAAATGTGTTGAATAGATTTCTCATACCAGTCCCATGACTGACTCGTAGTTTGTTTCACCTACAAACTCGGGTGCCCCTTTTTCTACACGGGCAGCTTTGTATTCAGGTTTAGCTGTTTCTTTCTGGATAGCTGGAGCTGAAGATGGATTCTATTATTTATCTCTTTTTATGCTGTTCAGCTCCTATTGTACATATTTTGTTTATTTCCACTGTAGACATTTATGTATAGCTGAACTGTATTTGTACTAAGTAAGATCCTGTATACTGTGTAACTCTGATGATTACGTTTATCCAGTATATTCTATTGTTCATTATCTGGTGTAATTAATTATTCTGTTCTGCTATTTGCTGTTTCTGTGTTATATTCCAAAGATAACCCTTGTCTCCGTCAGTACGAGATTCGGGGTCGTCACAACGTGGCATCAGAGCTTTGGTTAAGCTTAGTTCTGGAATATAACATTTGAACGAACTCGTCAGAAATAGAACCAGTAGTGTTCTAGGACGGGTAACTCATTACAGATAGGATCAGTAGTATCCTAGTATGAGTAGCAGAATGAAATAACACCTAGATAGGCACATTTACATTCAAGTATTTGTCTCTATATTTTGAAATATCTTTTCTGTTGACCTGACACTTGATCTGCTATTTGCAGAAGAACTAGAAAATGAGTGCCAGAAACAGAAGAAGAAATACAGACCCGGATATAGAAGCCCTATATATGAAATATAGAAATATGGGTGGAAAGCCGTTCTCGGGCGAAGAATCTATTATGAGAACACAAGCTTGGATTCGTTCGGTTGAGAAAATCTTCGAAGCATTAAAGATGAGGGATGACCAGAAAAGATTACTGACCTCCTGGGCACTCGAAGACGAAGCTTTATTCTGGTGGGATTCAGTTATCAAGGATAATCCAGAAGGTGATATCACCTGGGATAGATTCAAAGTGATTTTCCTGGAAAGATTTACTCCTCCCGAAGCGACTGAGCGACTATGTGATGAATTTTCTTATTTGATACAAGGAGATATGACCATCCCAGAATATCATAAGAAATTCAACGAACTTTCTCACTTTGCTCCCCATCTAATTTAGAATATGAGGAGAAAGAATCTGAGATTTATTTACGGGCTTCAAAGGAAATATCAGAATAAAGTAATGGGGCATGTGAAGCTTCCTTTTTCAGAAATGATTTATATGGCTTATCAGTATGAAGATCTCCATAAGAAAGCCATGTTGGGCGACGAAGAGGAAGTCAGTTCTAGCAATAAAAATGAGTCTGAAACTGATCGTCCTGAGCGCAGTACGTTGTCTGAGGTCAGTAAGAAGCCCAAAGTAAATCGGAAAAGGGCCAGACCTGAGAAAGAATCAGTAATGACCGCTATGTGCTTAAACTGCAATCAAAAAGGTCATTTGTCCAGGAAATGTAAGTCCTTGAAATTGCAAAAGAAGGAGGGATCTAAATCAAAGAGCAAGGTTAAAGGAAATAGAAAATGCAATCTCTGCCATCAGGCTGGTCACGTAAAGCAAGATTGCTGGCAGTTGAAAAAGACTGAAATAGTTCAAGTGAATGAAGTGGCAGAAACTTCTGAGCCCTCAGCTATTCAGGAAAGGCCATATGTTTTAGAAGGCACGCTAACTGTCAAAGACATCCCAGTTAAAGTACTGTTTGACACAGGTGCGTCACGAAGCTTCATTGCCAAGAGTGCAGCCAAAAAGCTGGATTTGAATTTGAAAAAGCTCAAAGAACCAATGACTGTCCAGAATCCGGTTGGGGGTTCCATCGATCTCAATTGGGTTTGTGGAGTGTCGGTTTCCTTTTCTCGTTATCGGTTTCCTACCATCGCGGTCGTCATGAATTTTAAAGAGTTTGATCTTATCTTGGGCTTAGACTGGTTGACCAAATATGAAGCTGAAGTTAAATGCGCCGACAGAGTCATAAAGGCGAAGATTAAATCAGGTGATTATATAACCATTCCCTGTGAAGGTCAAAATGCTAATAGAAAAGACTTCTGGGCAGCTTTGAATGTTTCTCCAGCTCAAATAGAAAATGTCCCTGAGGTTACAGAGAATATTCCTGACCTCATCAAAGACATTCCTGTCGTCAAGAACTATGCGGATGTATTCGAGGAAGTTGTTCGCTTACCTCCGCAGAGAGAAATAGATTTCAAAATTGCTTTAATTCCGAATGCAAGGCCGGTAGTTCACGCTATTCGAAGAATGTCCTTGAAAGAGAAGGAGGAATTAGACAATCAAACATGACAGCTAGTATGGAAAGGTCTGATTAGGCCTAGTTTCTCTGATTGGGGAGCAGTAGTGGTGTTTGTCCCAAAATCTGACGGTACTCTACGTTATGTGTGGATTATCGTGATCTGAACAAACAGACAATAAAGAACAAATATCCGTTGCCGCGGATTGATGATTTGTTAGATCAATTAAGTGGAGCACAAGTATTTTCATGAATGGACCTAGCTACAGGCTTCCATCAACTTCGAATTGCCGAAGAGTGTGTTCCAATGACAGCGTTCAGAGGCCCCGACTTATTCTACGAGTGGTTAGTAATGCCGTTCGGCTTATGTAACGCTCCCGCTTACTTCGTCGATCTGATGAACAGAGTATTCAGAGAAGTATTAAATAAATTTGTTTTGGTTTTCATTGACGATATTCTAATCTTCTCTAAATCAAAGGCCGAACATGAAAAACATTTGGAACAAGTGTATTGAAAGCAAAATTTTCCAAATGTATATTCTGGCAAGATGAAGTGAAATTTCTGGGCCATGTCGTATCGAAAGAAGGAATCACTGTGGATCCAGGTAAAATCACGGCTATTCAAAATTGGAAACAGCCCAGCACCCCCACTGAAGTCCGAAGTTTTCTCGGATTGGCTAGGTATTACCGGAAGTTCGTCAAAAACTTTTCGAAGATATCTGGCCACTTAACGAAGCTTACAAAGAAGCACTCTAAATTCAAATGGAATCCAGAAAGTGAGGAGGATTTCGAAGAGCTAAAGTTAAGATTAACGACAGCTCCAGTGTTAACCATCATCGATGGCAACCAAGATTTAAAAGTCTGGACTGATGCTTCTAGAGAGGGCCTTGGCGCAGTGTTAATGCAAAGGGGTCAAGTGATTGCTTATGCTAGCCGTCAGCTGAAGCCACATGAGAAAAACTACGTCACTCATGATCTTGAGTTATTGGCTATAGTATTCGCTTTGAAAATCTGGAGACATTATCTTCTGGGTGAGAGATTTGAGCTGTTTACAGATCACCAGTCGTTAAAGTAACTGTTCACCCAGAAAGACCTGAATCTGAGACAACAACGTTGGCTGGAGTTTCTTGCAGCATATGATTTTGAAATTCTATACACTCCAGGGAAAGCCAATGTCGTGGCCAATGCGTTAAGCCGAAAGAATGAAATGATCGCCAGTTTCATCATTGCGACTTCGTTGATTGACAAGATATCGGCTCTCCAAGAAGACGACCAATTTATCAAAGGAATGAGTCAGCGAATTCGTGAAGGCAATGCTTCGGATTTCCAGCTTGACAGCGAAGGGATTCTGAGGTTAGAAGGATGAATTTGCGTTCCAGAAATTCCTAAACTCAGAAGAGAGGTTCTTGATGAATGCCACAAATCTAAGCTCAGTATCCATCCGGGGGTGAGTAAAATGTATAACGATATCAAGCAGACATTCTGGTGGAAGTCGTTAAAAAGAGACATCTCGATATATGTTAGTCGATGCCCTACTTGCCAGCTAGTCAAAAGAGACCAACAGAAATTGGCTGGATTGTTACAACCACTAGAAGTTCCTGGTTGGAAGTGGGAACATATTTCTATGGATTTCATTGATGGTCTGCCCAGAACCAGAAAAGGGAATGACAGTATTTGGGTAATCGTAGATCGCTTCACGAAGACTGCCCATTTTATTCCTGTCAGATCAAATAGAACTGCTCAGAGTCTAGCGCAGATTTACTTCAAGGAAATAGTTAGACTACATGGAGTGCCGCTCAGTATAGTCAGTGATAGAGATACGATATTCACTAGCCAATTCTGGGAGGCATTTCAAGTCGAACTGGAAACGAAGTTGAACTTAAGCACCGCTTATCATCCTCAGACAGACGGCCAGACTGAGAGGGTGAATCGTATTTTAGAAGATCTATTGCGGGCTTGTGTTATAGATTTCGGTGGATCATGGGAAGACCATCTGCACTTGGCTGAATTCTCTTATAACAACAGCTACCAGGCGAGTCTAATAATGTCGCCATTCGAAGCATTGTATGGTAGACCATGCCGATCCCCTGCTTGTTGGGTCGAACCCGGAAATAGACTTGTATTTGGGCCAGATATGATCCGAGAAGCTGCCGACAAGGTCGATTTTATTAAGAATTGATTACTGGCCGCTCAAAGCCGACAAAAGAGTTATGCCGATAGGAGAAGAAGGGATATATCATTCGCTGTTGGCGACTACGTATATTTGAAAGTATCGCCGATGAGAGGAGTTATCCGGTTCGGTAAAACTGGAAAGTTAGCACCCAAATTCATCGGTCCGTTTCCTATTTTGGAACGGATCAGAACTCTCGCTTATAGGGTCAAACTGCCTGATTGGTTGCCTGGAGTTCATGATGTATTTCACATATCTCAACTCCGAAAGCACGTTCATGATCCAAACTTGATCGTGGAAGAAGCAGCTCAACAGGATATTGAAATTACTCCAGAACTAGCTGTGAGAAGAGAGCCGCTAAAGATCATCGACAAAGAAACCAAAGAGCTGAGAAACAAGAAGGTTCGCTAAGTCAAAGTGCAATGGAGCGGAGATCCATGAGATTGTACTTGGGAAACTGAGGAGAGCATTCAGAAAGCTTATCCTAGATGCTGAGTGGATATCTTTGATTGACTCCGGTGCAAGGTATATTCACCATCCTTTGCATTATCATTTAATTCTCTATTCTGTAGTTATTTTCTTTTCATGGATGTACACTTTTAACTCTATAGTCTGAATGATTTTAAAAGAGTATAGAAATTAATTTGTAGGGTTTTGAAAAGTTGAAAACAATTGGATTGGTTGTTTGCATTGTGTGATAGTAAATTAGATTAATTAGATTATTGAAAGAATAGTTAATTTAATTAATAAGAGGTTGAATGGTAGAATTTATTCATTTAAATCACACATTTAACTGATTAGAAAATAGATAGAAATATATATACTTGTGCATTATATATGTTTGAACAGGTAAATGGATTAGCTGTTGAGTAAAGATTTTATTTGCGTGCCCGACAAATAGGTAAACCTTAATGAGTTGTATGCGAAATATTATTATATCAACTCCTGTGAATGCCATTGGATGCGGAGTGCTGGTTTTTCTGTGTGAAATAATAAATGTCGCCATAGGATAGTAACAATTAATTTTGAACTACATTACATGGCATACTTCGGAAGATAGGCATACTTCATCATATACCACATAAGCATTTGGAGCTTGTGTGACGAGATGGAATATTTACCATACGAGCGAGAGGTTTGTATGGCGATGACTATATTTTACAGGTTGAACAGATGACTGATATGGACTATTTAAATTGTAATGATTAAATATCCAGATTAATAAAAACCCCACACGGGTCTGGAGTTGACAATAATCACGTCTCTCTAGTTATTAGATACGGCACATGGACTATTTATTTCCCACACGGGGCAGGGTGACGAGAATTTATTCTCTGGAGTTATTATCAATACATGCTCCCCTATAAACACCAGAATATATCACTATAAATATGTGTATGCTTATTAGGATTTATTGGGTACGTAATACGGCCCAATAAATTTCCAAACCCCTCCCGATACAAAGGAGGTTATGGTGAAATTTTTCGAAAATTCCGAGTGTTAGCCAAATTTTTGAAGAATTTGAAATTTCTCAGAAACTGAAAAGTTGGAGAATTGAAGCCAGATCGAACGTAGAGTTGATTAATCAAACCAATTTCGACTTTGTTCCTTTTCGGGGACGAAAAGTTTTAAGTGGGGGAGATTGTAACGACCCAGAAAATTTGAACCAATTTAAAATTTTTAAATTGGCTGAAATAATGGATTTTAAATATTTAAAATAAATATTTTAAATAATGGCAATGAAAAGTGAGTTTGAATCGACAATTGAAAACGAATATAATTAATTTTAATTATAAACAAGGCCTGAAATGGCGCTGCAGTTTCAAAAATTGAATTCAAACTTTGTCGGACTGTACCGGGTGCCAAACAAAACGGATTTTAATGAAACCAAAAATATTTAAATCTGTTAGTGAATACCTTTCTAATGAATCTGAAAAATCGAATTTTCATAGTGGAAAGCAAAAGTTATGGCCGAATGAATTTTCAGAAACCTCGTTGTGGAATTTATATAGCCCGTGAAATTGGCCATTTTGCGTACGACCTCGGAATTCGACGAAACCACTTTTGTTGGATCCGAGATGTGAAGTTATTGATAGGTTTCAAATTTCATAATTTTTGAAGCTAGTATGTGAGCGAGGCAAAGGAAAATGTGTTTTGGTCAATTAATTATAGTTAAATTGGATCGACCAGAAATGGGCCTTTTTGCAAACGGTCTCAGAATTCGACGAAACTAATTTTTTTGGGACCGTATCGTCAAAACATAGGTAGATTTATTTTTCTGGAATTTTTCGAATCAGTTTGTGGCCCTAGCAAATTGAAATGTACGTTCAAATTAAATATTGAAGGTTTTATATTTTAATTTGAATGGAAACTGACTGAAACAGTCGAATGGGCCTTCGAAACATATCCCATTGTGTTCAGAATGGGGGTAAAACGCTGGGGGCGACAGTCGTTGGGTTTGAATTGGTGTTCGTGTGTGAAAGAGGGTATTTTCGGATTTTAAAAAAAATATAAATAAACAAAAAAATTCATTGGTCAGAAATTCTATTTTCTTTCTCCCCGAAGTTCGACCGAAGGCGGAAAACGTTCGATTCCTTCTCTCTTCATTTTCTTCCTCTACTAGCAACATCAGTCCCTCCTCCAATTGAAGATTTTGTAGAGTTAGGAGAGATCTTCAAATCCATATAAGGATTGGATTTTTTCATTGCGTGGTTTGGGAGAATGGATGTCGAGAAGTTAGCGCGTTCAAGCCGCCGCCGCCGCCGCCTCAGGCGATCGAACGCCACCGCACCCCCCTGCGCTGAAAGCTCTCTCCTTCCCCTTCGACACTGCGTAGGCCGATCGAGCTATCGATTCACGGATTTCACGAAATCGCGTGACCTAGTTTTGAACATTTCAAAAAGGTATACGGCTTGTTTTATTTTCAGCTGTTTTAACACCTTTAAACCATTGCAAACTTTGAAAAATCATATCTTTTTGTTGTGTTGACGAAATTCAGTGAAACAAGAGGCAGTGGACTCGTGTGGATGTCTGCTACCTTCTAGAAGAGACCGCATATTTTTCTGAGCCTTCTGCTATTTTTGGTGGAGTGGAACCCAATGTGAGATTTCTAATTTATAAACGATATGGAAAACGATGATGTATAAATTATATAGTCGATGTATGAGTTATATAAGCGTTGTACACCTCATGTATAAGCGTTGTATAAGTTGTACGTTCGATGTATAAGTTATATATGCGTTGTAAAGATTATATATGTGTTGAAATAGAAGTGAATTGCTATATATATATATATATATATATATATATATATATATATACGCCCCTCGTCCACAAACCATGGACGATATTTATTGGTTGTGATTGGTGTGAAAATTGATTGATAGCGAATGGTTGTTTGGGATTGTTTGTGGTTGATATTGATTGATTGTGGTTGAAAAATACCCATTTGTGGTTGAGAAATATTTGGTTGAAACCACATAGGATTAGTTTGTGGAAATGAAATATATATATACATGCCGCCTGCATGCGAACTAGATGCATGATACCCATTGTCAAAACCGCGAGGTTTTAAGGTAGAGCGAGGAGCCGTACTAGGGACGGTCCCGGTTTTAACTACCCTGCCGTTATGCTGCCGAAATTTTGAATAATATTCATGTGTTTGAATTATTTTCAGTTGCTGAAACTATATTTATTCGTTGAATAGAAAACCTTCATGTGTTGAATCGATATTCATTCGTTGATTAGAAATTCATGTGTTGAATGGTCTTCGTGTTTTAAATATAAAATTCACATTTTTATCTATATATATAAGCTATAGAAAACCTTCATGTGTTGAATCGATATTCATTCGTTGAATTGAAATTCATGTGTTGAATGGTATTCGTATTTTGAAAGAAATTGTTTTATAATAAAAATCCCAATTTTAACATCAATATGAAATGTATAGAATAATCCTGTTTTGAAACAAATTGTTTTACAACAAAAATCCTATTTTTATCACCTATATCAACTATATAAAATAATAGTGTTTTGAAATGAATTGTTTTACAATAAAAATCATATTTTTATTATATACATGGATTATTGAAATGTGAAGTGTTAAAAATAGCCACTCGTTCAAATAAATATGCATGAGTTGAAATATTCATTAATTAGCTAATGATATTATTTTTGCCTATGCATGCAACATTGGAATGAATGGTGTTTTTAAACCAAATGGAATCAAATACGAAGTTGAATAGAAAATGATAAGTGATAAGAACAGTATATATGTACATGCATATTTATTGAACAGGATATAGCAAAGGGGCTAGAGAAGAGGAATAAAATTTTGTGCCCGACAAATAGGTACACATTTACTGTTTTGTTTGGGTGATGATTTTATGAGCCTGTTGGCTAGCCGCTTGGCTCTTTCTTTTTCTTTTGACATGAGATGCCCGTGTGGCTATTTGGGAATTTTCCCAGCCCTTCCTGTACAAAGGATGTCATGGCGAAATTTCCAAAATTTAAAGGCGTTAGTGAAATATTTGAAGTGAAAACGATATTGAAATTGTTGAATGAACTATATTTATATAAATATATAAATATAAATAAAATTAAAACGAAACGTGGCCGTGCAGTTCGTGTTTTGAAACCGTGATTTCAAACAACTAGTGCGGGAAATCCGACCATTGGATTTTCCCGAAACCGCAACCGTTGGGTTCGCCTTGGAAAAATCTTTCCAACGGCACCAACTTTGTAAAAATCCAACGGTTGGATTATCTGGAATGTTTAATTCAAATCTAAAGAAAAACAACGCCAGAAACGATTATATATATATATATATAAATATAATTATAATTAATCGAATAACGACGCTGCAGTTCGTATTTTGAAATCGAAACTTCAAATGATTGTACCGGGAGATCCGACCGTCGGAATTTCCCGAAACTGGAACCGTTGGATTCGTTTTGAAAAGACCTTTCTAATGATGTAAATTTTGTGAAGATCCAACAATTAGATTTTCAGATATGTGTAAATCAAATCAGAAGAAAAACAGCGCCACGACCGCGTTATGGCCCGAAGCGTCGTTTTGAATAAATTGGCTATTTTAAAATGAATAAAAATAGCGATAAATCGTTATAAAATATCATAAACGATATGGAATGGAAATAAACTGAATTTTCTCGATTTATGTGGTATTTGATGGTTGAATGTGTTTGGTGTGAAAATTACATTAAAGAACAAAATTGGTGTTGTCGAATGATTTAACCATTGAAATAAATTAATTTGAAATTCTAAATATATGTGAATTATTTGTAAAGGCCGAGTTAATTCTCAATTCAAATAATTGACCGACGATTGAAAGTCGAAGATGAAGACGGTGGTCGAAGACCGGAGATCTTCACCTCATTTGGATGGTAACCAAGGTCCTGATTGGGAGCCATCCCGAAATATGGATAATGAGTGGTGATCGTCCAGACGTACGTGGTGATCAATGGGTTTGCGAGGTATTTAGTGCCTCCGGTTTCGTTCAGACCCAGAACGGACTTGTAAATGGACTGTGTGTCTGACATTAGATTTTATTCTGTGTTGGTTGATCTCTATTAAATATACATCTGTTTGGCGGCGGAGAATTTATTCTTTTGCTTAACGCCCTTCTCTGAAACGCACGAGCTTAGAGGTTGATATCGATGGACATCAGTCGCATGGCATGAATTGCTAGTGTGGCATGCCTAAGTGGCAAATGATCAGGACTTCTGTTGAAAAGAAAAGTCTTGTGGTGATGATCAAAGCACCGCCTGTGTGGCGTAGCTTTGTGTATGACGTGAATTCGCGAGCCTCACACCCCGGTATGAACCAGAAACGGGAGAAGGACCTCAGGGAGGACATGCGTTTCTTCCTAGCTAGGGTGGTGTCAGTGACCTGCCAGCCCTGACATTTATATACTTTTCACCTGTGTGGTTGTTGCTGTTGCGAGGCGCCTCGGTTTGATCAGACGATCAGGGTCCGATGGAGTCATTCGTTGGCTCGTTTATGCCCGAAAGGGTGGGGAAACCTATTGTTCAGGCATAATAATCCATATAGGTGGACCGGCCCTGACGATCCAAGGGGCAGTTGCGACTGTTCCTAAGGCTCGGGCTTGGCAGTCTTGAATTCGGTAAGGACTGCCGTTTGCCTTGGTTCAGGACGGAAATCCAATTTCCAAATACGACATCATATGGTTTCGATTGTATATATATTTGGCGACATAGTGGCATGGGACGCTCATGTCGTCTATGATTGATAGTTATGATTTGAAATTGTTTTTGAAACAAATAAACACTAGTAATAATACCAAATGCTTTTGTTTTATTTGTATCAATCATGTTTGGCCATTATAAGGTAAAAACTCTATCCTCCAGTTTGAGTTGCATTGTGTGATGGGAACTGAGTCTTATAATGGCTTCATTTTTATAAAATGCATTGCGTTGTTTAAAAGAAAGATTTATTTTAAAGCACTGGCAATCCGATGGAGTAAACCCATTCCACGAAAGTGGCTTGGTCCTGTGATTATCCATATTTTAAATGTGTTGAATAGATTTCTCATACCAGTCCCATGACTGACTCGTAGTTTGTTTCACCTTCAAACTCGGGTGCCCCTTTTTCTACACGGGGAGCCTTGTATTCAGATTTAGCTGGTTCTTTCTGGATAGCTGGAGCTGAAGATGGATTCTATTATTTATCTCTTTTTATGCTGTTCAGCTCCTATTGTACATATTTTGTTTATTTCCGCTGTAGACATTTATGTATAGCTGAACTGTATTTGTACTAAGTAAGATCCTGTATACTGTGTAACTCTGATGATTACATTTATCCAGTATATTCTATTGTTCATTATCTGGTGTAATTAATTATTCTGTTCTGCTATTTGCTGTTTCTGTGTTATATTCCAAAGATAACCCTTGTCTCCGTCAGTACGGGATTCGGGGTCGTCACATCTTTGAAGTAGAAGAAGGGAGGAGAGTTCGATTAGCAACTTGGTTGATGAAGGGAGAGGCCTCGTTTTGGTGGGAGGTCACTAATGGGGAGCGTCCTGTTGACTCTTGGGCGGATTTCAGACGTAGGTTCGAGGTGAAGTTTCTCTCAAGGGCGGAAGAAAATCTATATATGGAAAGGTTCTTGACATTGAAGCAAGGAATCTCATAAGTAAAAGAATATGTCAATAAATTTAATCAGTTAGCAAGGTTTGGCTTGGACTTAGTAAACATGCCGGAGAAGAAGGCTCTAAGGTTCGTGAATGGCTTGAATGAACCGTTGCAAGGGTTGGCTATGACCCACATCCCGATGGGGGCCACCTTTGAGAAGTTAGTAGAAATGGCGCTCATGCATGAGGAGAAAAGCGCTAAAGCTGATAAGGCACCCGAGAAGAAGGGGGATCAGAAGAAACCACAACAGCAAAACAAGAAGGGTGGAAAAGACAATAATGGCAAGGGAAAGAAGAAGTGCTTTAACTGTGGAACCCCAGGCCATCTCAGCAAGGATTGCCGAAAGAAAAAGAAGACAGGCTGTTTTCATTGTGGCGATGCAGGACATTTAGTGAAGGACTTCCCAAAGAAGGGGCAGATGGCAGGAGCTACCTCGGGAGGACAGGTGCAGGCTCTTATGGCACCAGGGCAGGCTAGGGGACAAGTTCAGGCTCTCGCGGTCCCACCACTGCAAGAACGAGGTAGAACCATTTCTGTTGAAAGCTTAGTTTTTCTGTTTTATCATCCTGTCCGTACCTTATTCGATTCGGGCGCATCACATTCATTTATCTCTACATCATTAGTTGAATCACTGCACTTAAACACCAGTTTAGTAGAGGATCCCTTAGTTGTTTCAAATCCAATAGGGGGCTCAGCTTATTTGTCTATGATGTGTTTGGATTTGAAAATTTCCATACTTAGCGATGAATTTAGATGTGATGCTTATGTGTTGGGCTTCACGGCTATGGGCTAATTTTAGGATTGGATTGGTTATCCAGAAATGGGGCCGTTCTTGAGTGTGAAAGGAGAGTGGTTAGGCTCGTGATTCGCCTTGGCAACACTCTCGAAATCTTCTGTAATCCCATAAATTCGGTTATGCTAAGTTATCTAGAATCACTTGACGCGTCTGAGGAAAATCTACGATCTGTTAAAGTGGTCCGAGAATATTCGGATGTATTTGAGGAGGTGAAGGGCTTGCCTCCGAAGCGGGAGATAGATTTTTGAATATATCTTGTGGATAATGCGAAACCAGTATCTTTGCCAGTACGCCACATGGCTCCACGTGAAAGGAGGGAACTCGATAAGCAAGTGAAGGAGTTGCTTGAGAAGGGGTTCATAAGACGAAGTATATCGGAGTGGGGTGCTCCAGTAGTAGTTGCCACGAAGGCGGATGGGTCCCTTAGACTTTGTGTGGACTATAGAGAACTTAATAAGCTTACTAAGAAGAACAGACACCCACTGCTGAGGATTGACGATCTCTTTGATCAGTTAGTTGGCGCCTCAGTGTTTTCGCAGTTGGACTTAGCCACTGGTTTCCATCAGTTGAGAGTGGCTGAGGATAGCATTGACAAGACAGCCTTTAGGACTCCGGACGGTTTCTATGAATGGCTAGTGATGCCCTTCGGTTTGACAAACGCCCCCGCATACTTTGTTGATTTGATGAGTAGGGTGTTTAGGGAGTACCTTAACAAATTTGTGGTCGTCTTTGTAGATGACATCTTGATCTTTTCTAAGGATGAAGAAGAGCATGCCCTACATCTTAGGGAAGTGTTGGAGACTCTTCGAGCGCATAAGCTTAAAGCTAAATTTTCTAAGTGTCACTTTTGGAGGAAGGAAGTACGGTTCTTAGGACACGTGGTTTCCAAAGAAGGGATAACTGTAGATCCCGCGAAGGTGGTGGCCATCCAAGATTGGAAGGTTCCTAAAAATGCTACCGAAGTGAGAAGTTTCTTGGGGTTGGCTGGCTGCTATAGGAAGTTTATCAAAGACCTTGCAAAGATATCAACTCCATTGACACGCTTGACGAAGAAGAACCTAGTTTTCACATGGGACGTAGATTGTGATAATGCGTTCCAACATTTGAAGAGAGCTTTGACTTCAGCCCCAGTCTTAGTATTGCCAGACGGGAGTAAGCCGTTTACCGTTTATACTGATGCTTGTGGGACAGGACTAGGCGCAGTCTTAATGCAAGAGGGCAGGGTAATAGCCTATGGTGGAAGGCAGTTGAGAGCGCATGAAAAGAATTACCCCATGCATGACCTAGAGTTGGCCGCTATCGTTTTCGCGCTTAAGTCTTGGCGTCATTATCTTCTTGGCGAGAAATTCGAACTATTCACTAACCACAAATCTTTAAAATACCTATTCTCTCAAAAGGACTTGAACTTAAGGCAGCAAAGGTGGATGGAGTTCTTAGCGTCCTACGACTTCGAATACCCCTGGCAAGGGTAACGTGGTGGCAGATGCCTTAAGTAGAAAAAGATTATCCTTAAGTCCTTTGTTTGTTGAGCGGCGAAGTTTAGAATTTATTTCGATGTTTGACTTTAGACCTTCAGTTGACTTCGTACCCGGTTTGCTAGTATCCTTGGAGGTCAGACCTACGCTTTTGGGACGGATTGGCGAGGCACAGCGAGACGACCCACAGTTAGTTGAGTTAGTAGAAAAGCTCAAAGGAGGGGAGTCATCAAGCTATCTCCGTAGGTATACCCTATATGATAAGGGTTGGTTACGTAGGGACGTTAGACTTTGTGTACCAAAAGACGATGACCTAAGGAAGACTATTCTCGACGAAGCACATCGTTCGAAGATGACCATTCATCCCGGCGGGGACAAGATGTACAAAGACATGAAGAGAGTTTACTTTTGGGCCGGCATGAAGAAAGATGTGGCCGAGTATGTCGCTAGATGCTTGGTGTGCCAACAAGTAAAGGCGAAGCAAAAGAAACCCGGTGGGTTGCTTCACCCATTGGAAGTCCCACTATGGAAGTGGGAAAGTGTCTCGATGGATTTTGTGGATGGATTACCGCGATCGAGGAAGGGTAATACGGGGATTTGGGTTATAGTAGATAGACTTACTAAGAGCGCCCATTTCATTCCCGTGAAGAGTAAGAGGACTGCTCCATGGTTAGCTTCTGTATACGTTCGAGAAATAGTTCGTTTGCATGGTGTTCCTTCTAGCATAGTGAGCGACCGCGATCCTATTTTCACTAGCGAACTTTGGAGAAGCTTACAAGAGGCGGTAGAGACTCAGTTATGTTTGAGCACTGCATATCATCCTCAGACGGACGGCTAGACCGAGAGGGTGAATCGCATTCTAGAGGATCTTTTGAGACTGTGTATCCTAGACTTTGGGGGAACATGGGAAGAGCATCTTCCATTGGTTGAGTTCGCATTTAATAACAGCTTTCAGTCCAGCATTGGTATGGCACCATTCGAAGCTCTTTATGGACGACCTTGTCGTTCACCTACATGTTGGTGGGAATCTATGGATAAGATCTTACTTGGGCCCGATATGATTAGGGAGACTTCGGAGAAGATCGACTTGATTCGAAGGAGGATGAAAGCAACACAGGATAGGCAGAAATCTTATGCGGATAAGAGGAGGACATATCTCGAGTTTGAAGTTGGGGACATGGTCTTCGTCAAAGTGTCTCCATTACGGAACATTGTTCGCTTTGGGTCTGTTGGGAAATTAGCACCAAGGTTGTAGGGCTGTTTCCTATTAAGGAAAAAATTGGACGGATGGCGTATAGAATGGAGTTTCCCGAGAGACTTAGTGGTGTACATGACGTATTCCATGTGTCACATTTGAGGAAGTGCTTGCACAAGACCGCGGAAGTGGTAGAGCCGAGCTTGCTTAGAGAGGTGGAGATAGAGCATGATGCGACAATTCGATGAGCTCCTACGCGCATTCTTGGGTCGGAGATCAAGAGGTTGAGGAATCGAGAGGTCAGACTAGTCAAAGTGCAATGGGTGTAACACCCCGCGAATTCTATAACTGTGAAACTCACAAATTAAAGTATAATTAATTTCAAATCAAAGAACTAAGGGAAACGGGATACGCCATTGCGTTCGTCTCGGAAAAATACGCGAAATAGAGTCCGAGTTTTCGAAAAACGGATATCGTATGAAGAAGTTATGGACGAACGAAGTTGGGCGTAAAACCGAAAAAGGGTCAGAATGCATTGGCGCACTTGGGAAGTGCGCCAGAACAAAAATGAACTGGCGCACCTGTGAAGTGCGCCAGTACATTTTTGACCTGGCGCACCTGCCAAGTGCGCCCAGGTCAAAAATGACCTGCTGGCCAGGTCTGGTCTAGCCCTGGCTGGCCAGGTCTGTGTTTGGCCGATTTTCAGAAGCTTGCTTTGTCATTAGGGCTAGGTGGCAGGCTCTAATTGGTCTCTCTTGCGAATGAATGGCTACGATCAATCCAAGAAACATCAATGGTCCTAATCAGTTCATTTCCCCTATAAAAACAACCCTAGACTAACCCTAATCTATTCATTCAAAAATAAGAACAAAGCCGCCATGTTGCTGAGGAACGACTAGGGGTAGCCACCAATTGGAGAGAGAGGATTAGGAGGCAAAATTCTAAGGCATAAAGCAACTCAATCAAATCAAACCGCATCTTCAAATCCCTAAATTAGAGAATTCGCCGCACCATTGTAAATAGAGTATTACTTTGGTATGAACAAATAATTGTGTTGGTTTGTATGCTTGAATTGTGGCAATAAAGTAATTCATGTTTGTGCGTTCTTATCAATTTGAAATATTATATACGTTTGGATATTCTTGAATTATGTTATTCAATTATAAAGAACTACATGCGGTAGTTCTATGCAAGTATACGTTTGGAATATTCGCAAATTATGTAATCCATGTTGAAGCTACATGTATGTAGTTGATTAATTGAAATTCATGCAAGTTTGGGGTTTTGCTACTATGCCATCATGATGTATATTTTTGTGCACAAATCATTTTGTAAGTAATTGGAACAAGTTTGGTTGTTATAGTTCATATGAAACTATGTTGGAATTTTGACACCTATGTATTAAGTCATGCTTTTGTACTAGAAAACTTATTTGCAAACTTATGACTAGGCTATGAGTGATAATTTGCATAATTGAAATTGTTAACAAGAATTATATGATGACATATGTGCTACATAGCTAGGTTAGATTCAAAAATCCCTTTTTGCAAGTTTACATGACTAAAGTAAAAGTCATGATTTCATGTTAGAAATATTTATGCCATGGTTATGTGAACAAATTTAACTATACTTATGCCATGCTTATGTTTGATATTATGCCATGCTTATGTTTGACATTATGCCATGCTTATGTTAGAGATATTTATGCCATGCTTATGTTTGACATTATGCCTAAATAAAAATATAGGTTCATGTGTCAATAATGATACCCAATTTAGATTCTTATCTCAATTACAAGTTCACATGCTTTGATTCATGTCACCTATGCTTTATGACCAAAGTATATGTCACTACTATGCAAGTACACCAGTTTCTATTTTGTATTTCCAACGTCATATTGCAAGTTCATGCGCTCACATTCCCGTCTTTGTGTATGTAATCACGCTTTAAGCCTCCCCTTTTCGCATGGCTAAGTTGGGCTTTAAAAGGCTAAGCCCAATGTATATATATAATAAACGGACGTGTAAAACGGGGGAAAATAACGTTGGGTTAAAATTACTAATGAATGAAAATATAAAATAGAAGGGCCCAAATTCAAGTTTGGGTTGGGCCCATGATTG
The DNA here is from genome assembly GCA_030737875.1 of Allium sativum. Classification (NCBI taxonomy): domain Eukaryota; kingdom Viridiplantae; phylum Streptophyta; class Magnoliopsida; order Asparagales; family Amaryllidaceae; genus Allium; species Allium sativum. Next base: position 398,746,285 of record CM060910.1, read on the forward strand.
GTGTAACCTTTACACCATTAATTTAATAATTGGCCGCAAATATTTACATATAAGAAAATAAAGAAGAAAGACAAAATATGTAAATGTAGAACATACGATGTGTTTAACCCGAGGTTGGATTGAGTTGTGATGTAAACCTGCCCGGAACCGCCCGGCTGTCCAGTAGTCACAACAATTCCTATCCAATGTGGGAGGTTAAACATGGAGCCCAATAAGGACCCGAGGTTAGACTGAGTTGTGACGTAAGACTGCCCGGAACCAACCGGCAATAGGCAGCCACAACAATACCTGTCTAATGTGAGAGGTCAGGGCCTTAATAAGACAATTAAGGCTGAGTCAGGATTGTTAGGATTAAGTGAACTAAAGACTTAATCAAAATGGAACATGCTAAACTAAATGGACTGGTGGGGGTTAGGTTAGAAAACACTTAACCAACTTAGCATGTTGGCTAGAGATAGAAAACCTAGTAACGGGGGACCCTTTCCAGCAGTAACCCTAGAAGGTGTATCAGGATACCCTGAAACTAGGCAGGGTGGGGCACGATTACTGGGCTGATTGTAAGAGGTCAAATCGACGGCGGTGGTGTAGCAGTGTAGGTTCTAACGGGGTGCGGGCGTGCACACACTCCGGCGCAGAAAAATAAGGCACTGGACACCAGTAGCATACCTGTGCACTCTAGGATTGTGTCGGGCCGCCACCATGGGACTTGATACACCCCATGGTGGGACCAGCATAGGTAACTACAACATCGGGGGCCGTAAGACACATGTAACTATGCGAGTAGGAGCCGATCATCATAGAATGGATCACATGACCCTAATTATGGGGTGCCAGTTGGAAACTAGTTTATATGGGTTCAGAGATTAACATGGGGTACGATAGTATATTCGACCCTAGGCAACTTAACCAAGTTTACAGTGCTTGCCCACTTCTTGTTTATACTTATCATACCCAGTTCTTTATTCATAGACAAAATAGTACTAGACTTACTCAGGCTTTATGTCTGACTCTGCTTTTCTTTCGTCTTCTTTTCTTCCGTTCCCCCCCCCAGGTCCACAGGGAGGGAACACAGCAGCTTGACCAACCTTAACATCCAGCTTGAAGAAGAGAAATGTATTGCTTGGACTTTCCTGTTTTGAACTATGGCTTTGGACAATCCACTATGGGGACTTTTGCAGTTTATCTATGTTTTATTTATGCTTCTTTAAAATATGTACTCAAGACAGATTATGAAAGTGTTATGTTATGTTTTTGGAAAAGGATGTAAGACAATCATGGTGATGTTTTGTAACACGTATTTGCCCTTTTTGAAATAAAAGTTTGTTGATTTTCCGCTGTTTACAAATATGTGTTCTCATATCTGTCTTGTATATCTGTGACTTATACTTATAAACCTCCACCAAAATTAGGGCATTCCCTTTGAGAGTGACCCTAACGGAGGTGGGGTGTTTCACTTGGTATCAGAGCATAGGTTTACCAGATAAGATAAAAAGTTTTGAAAAATTATTTTCAAAAAGGAAATTTAAAGAAGCATTTATAAAAGAAAAATATTATTTTATTTTAAAAAGGCAAAGTCCACTCCCCAAAGCCATAGGTACTATCTCTTATCCTTCGTTTTGAATCTATCCTTTTTGTTTCAGCATGTCCCAAGAACTTAACTTGCCGGAAGGGGTGCCAATATCTGGTTGGTTTAGACGGTTCTTAGAAGCAAGGGCCACTCAGCCAGGTCCTACCGTTCCTCCTCCCCCAGCTGAAGGAAATCATCCAGCTGCAGCAGCACCTTTTCCTCCACCTCCTCCATGGGGAAACACTTTTGCTAAGATATGTAAAGATTTTAAAGCTATGGGAGGAAAGGATTTCCATGGAACTGAGTCCTTCGTGGCAGCTAGGAATTGGCTGAAAGAAACGGAGGACCTATTCATCATCTTTGAGGTAGAAGATAGACAAAAAGTACAACTGGCAGTATGGCTATTGAAGGGCGAGGCTTCCTACTAGTGGGAAGTCACTAATGCTGAAAGACCAGTGGAGACATGGGAGGACTTTAGGGCAAGGTTTGAGACTAAATTTCTCTCAGATGCGGAAAGAAGTTTGCAGTTGGAAAAATTCTTATTTCTTAAGCAAGGGGACAAGACAGTCAGAGAGTATGTGAATCAGTTCGATGAGCTAGCTAGGTTTGGGCTTGACCTAGTCAACACCCCGCACAAGAAGGCTCTCCGTTTCGTCAAAGGGTTGAATGAGCCATTACACAGTTTGGCCATGACCCATATACCCATGGGAGCCACGTATGAAAGATTGGTGCAAATGGCTTTGCTGAATGAAGAGGATAAGGGCAAGAAGGAGACAAAGGCAGAAAGCTCTCAAGGGAAGAAAGAGGGTTTGCAGCCTAAGAAGACAGACTTTAAGAAGGGCGGGAAAGGCAACAAAGAGAAGAGGAAGTGCAATTTCTGTGGCAAAGTGGGGCACTTAGTAAAGGACTGCCGGAAAAAGAAGGCCAAGGAGAATGGTGGGTGCTTTTCTTGCGGTGAGACAGGCCACAGTGCTAAGGACTGCCCAAAGAAACGAGGACAGGGGCAGAGGGCTGGATCCACCTCAGGGGCACAAGTTCATGTGCTGGAAGCGCCACCTCTGCAACAGCGAGGTATAAATACTTCTGTAGAAAGTGTAGTTTATCTTTATGATCACCCCGTTCGCACTTTATTTGATTCTGGCGCATCACACTCCTTTATCTCATCTGCTCTAGTAGAATCTCTGCACCTAAAAACTAGTATGGTAGAGGACCCCTTAATTGTTTCAAACCCAATTGGGGGCCCAGCTCATTTGTCTGTGATCTGTGTGGGATTGAAAATTTCTATTCTAAGCGTAGAATTTCTATGTAGTGCCTTTGTTTTGGGCTTTTCGGGTTATGGTTTTATTTTGGGTATGGATTGGCTATCCAGTAATGGGGCCATCCTTGATTGTAAGAAAAGGGTTGTTAGGCTCCTAACCCAACTCGGTAATACTTTGGAAATCTCTTGTAATCCCTCGTATGCGGTTATGCTTAGTTATCTTGAATCGCTAGATGCCTCTGTTGAAAACTTGAAATCAGTTAGAGTGGTCCGGGAATATCCGGATGTCTTCGAAGAGGTGAAGGGCTTGCCTCCGAAGCGGGAAATAGACTTCCGCATATATCTTGTAGATAATGCAAAGCCCGTTGCGTTGCCCGTCAGACACATGGCTCCACGAGAAAGGAAAGAGCTCAGTAAACAGATTAAAGAGCTTCTAGAAAAGGGGCTCATTAGGAGGAGCATTTCAGAATGGGGCGCTCCAGTGGTGTTCGCTACAAAGGCGGATGGTTCACTCCGTCTATGTGTTGACTATAGGGAGCTCAACAAGCTAACGAAAAAGAATAGGCACCCTCTCCCTAGAATTGACGATTTATTTGACCAGCTTGTAGGGGCATCTGTTTTCTCCCAACTCGATTTAGCAACCGGTTTTCATCAGCTAAGGGTGGCTGAAGATAGCATCGATAAAACGGCTTTCAGAACCCCAGACGGCTTCTTTGAATGGCTTGTCATGCCTTTCGGCTTGACAAATGCACCTGCTTACTTCGTGGACCTGATGAGTAGGGTATTTAGAGATTTCCTCAACAAATTCGTCGTGGTCTTCGTAGATGATATCCTTATCTTCTCAAAGAGTGAAGAGGAACATGCTCAGCACTTGAGGGCAATCATGGAAACTTTGCGAGTCCATCATCTAAAAGCCAAATTCTCCAAATGCCACTTATGGAGAGAAGAGGTGAGGTTCCTTGGGCACATAGTATCCAAACAAGGGTTAGCAGTGGACCCTGCTAAGGTAGTGGCGGTACAGGATTGGAAGACACCAAGGAATGCAACTCAGGTCCGAACCTTTCTAGGACTAGCAGGCTTCTATCGAAAGTTTATAAGGGATTTTGCGAAAATCTCAGCTCCGCTCACGAAGTTGACAATTGTTTATTTTCAAGAGATAATTCATCTATGTGGGATACCTTCTAGTAAGTGAACAAGATCCAAGATTCACTAGTGAATTTTGGAGAGCTTGCATGGAACCATGAGTACGCAGTTAGGCCTGAGCCAAGTATACTAGAAGGAGAATAAGTGAAAGAGGAACGAGAAATAGGTTCCAACTCATATTTTGGAAATAAGAATTAAGAAGCTACGAAATTGTGAAGTTAAAGACGGACAAAGCATAATGGAGTTAAGCTCAAGAAATGCGATTTAGAAGATTGAAGACTAGATTCGTGCATAATATCTCTTCTTAAGAGTATATCCTTGATCCCTCTCTTCCTGTAGAGCTTACTTGCATAGTATCTTTTCTGTATATCCTCTCGGTCCCATTCTCAATCCAATTTCTGTTGCAAACCACATAGGGAGTATGACTCATCTGTTAGTAACACATGTTGGGGCTCGAGGGTGTTCATTGGTTTGACTAAAGTTTTTGGGTTTTATAGGATACAGATTGGTCTTAGGAAGGGACTCCCTTGTGACCTAAAAGGAGTCCATCATGCTTAGTTTCCTAGAATCATATATGGTGGTTGGGTTGAGTAACTCTTTGGGTGTCAGTCTGATGTTGATTTCGGTCTTCGGGGCTGATGCTTAGAGAGTTCTTCTCCTAATCAATATATATGTAGCATAGGTTTTCAGTTTTGACATTGCCTAATGGGCACAAAGTTTTTACTTCGACTATACCTTTAGATAGGAACAATTGGGAAAATGTCCTATAGATTAGAGCTACCCGAGAAGTTGGCTGGAGTCCACAACGTTTTTCACGTTTCACATCTCCGAAAATGTCTACATGAGTCAGCCGAGGTGGTAGAGCCGAATATCCTCGAAGAGGTCGAAGTGGAACGCGAAGCAACCATAAGGAAAGTTCCAACCCGCATATTAGGAACGGAAGTGAAGAAGCTACGCAACCGCGAAATCAAGCTCATCAAAGTTCAGTGGAGCGACGCCGAGGGAGACGCGACTTGGGAAACTGAAGCTAGAATCCGTACAGCCTACCCTTTTCTGTTCGAGGGTACATCCTTGATCTTTCATTTTCCTTAAGTTGCGCTTTTATCTATCTTTTAGGTATATTTCCTCGATCTTATCTTTTAGGTAGAAATCCTTTGGATGGAAACATGTAGTTGAAACATGTTATGGATGATGGTTGCACGTGGTTGCAAGTGATTGCTAGTGGTTGCTCGTGGTTGCATATACACACACAATCTAGGTTTTAGATCGGCTCAGTCACTTCATATTGCATATGCATATATGTTTGCATTCGTATATGGTTGAACTCTAATGTGTTGTCATGTGGATGTTGCATTTGTATTGAATGATTGTGCACTCATGTAGAATCATGAATAGGAAAATTTGCATACATAATGGATTCATGGCACTTACATAATTCGCATTAAGGAGGTCAACTGAATCAGTAGACCGCCTGATTTTGCATTAGATAAGTACATGTATACACACACACTTCGCATATGATCATGAAGCATTAGAAGTCTTTTAAGGACAATGGATGCTCGTGTTTGATGGATGAGTAGATGGATGATTGGATGTTAGGATATACATTCCTCCTAACTTGAAGATTTCGGGGACGAAATCCTTTTAAGTGGGGGAGAATGTAACACCCCGCGAATTCTATAACTGTGAAACTCACAAATTAAAGTATAATTAATTTCAAATCAAAGAACTAAGGGAAACGGGATACGCCATTGCGTTCGTCTCGGAAAAATACGTGAAATAGAGTCCGATTTTTCGAAAAACGGATATCGTATGAAGAAGTTATGGACGAACGAAGTTGGGCGTAAAACCGAAAAAGGGTCAGAATGCACTGGCGCACTTGGGAAGTGCGCCAGAACATAAATGAACTGGCGCACCTGTGAAGTGCGCCAGTACATTTTTGACCTGGCGCACCTGCCAAGTGCGCCCAGGTCAAAAATGACCTGCTGGCCAGGTCTGGTCTAGCCCTGGCTGGCCAGGTCTGTGTTTGGCCGATTTTCAGAAGCTTGCTTTGTCATTAGGGCTAGGTGGCAGGCTCTAATTGGTCTCTCTTGCGAATGAATGGCTACGATCAATCCAAGCAACATCAATGGTCCTAATCAGTTCATTTCCCCTATAAAAACAACCCTAGACTAACCCTAATCTATTCATTCAAAAATAAGAACAAAGCCGCCATGTTGCTGAGGAACGACTAGGGGTAGCCACCAATTGGAGAGAGAGGATTAGGAGGCAAAATTCTAAGGCATAAAGCAACTCAATCAAATCAAACCGCATCTTCAAATCCCTAAATTAGAGAATTCGCCGCACCATTGTAAGTAGAGTATTACTTTGGTATGAACAAATAATTGTGTTGGTTTGTATGCTTGAATTGTGGCAATAAAGTAATTCATATTTGTGCGTTCTTATCAATTTGAAATATTATATACGTTTGGATATTCTTGAATTATGTTATTCAATTATAAAGAACTACATGCGGTAGTTCTATGCAAGTATACGTTTGGAATATTCGCAAATTATGTAATCCATGTTGAAGCTACATGTATGTAGTTGATTAATTGAAATTCATGCAAGTTTGGGGTTTTGCTATTATGCCATCATGATGTATATTTTTATGCACAAATCATTTTGTAAGTAATTGGAACAAGTTTGGTTGTTATAGTTCATATGAAACTATGTTGAAATTTTGACACCTACGTATTAAGTCATGCTTTTGTACTAGAAAACTTATTTGCAAACTTATGACTAGGCTATGAGTGATAATTTGCATAATTGAAATTGTTAACAAGAATTATATGATGACATATGTGCTACATAGCTAGGTTAGATTCAGAAATCCCTTTTTGCAAGTTTACATGACTAAAGTAAAAGTCATGATTTCATGTTAGAAATATTTATGCCATGGTTATGTGAACAAATTTAACTATACTTATGCCATGCTTATGTTTGATATTATGCCATGCTTATGTTTGACATTATGCCATGCTTATGTTAGAGATATTTATGCCATGCTTATGTTTGACATTATGCCTAAATAAAAATATAGGTTCATGTGTCAATAATGATACCCAATTTAGATTCTTATCTCAATTACAAGTTCACATGCTTTGATTCATGTCACCTATGCTTTATGACCAAAGTATATGTCACTACTATGCAAGTACACCAGTTTCTATTTTGTATTTCCAACGTCATATTGCAAGTTCATGCGCTCACATTCCCCTCTTTGTGTATGTAATCACGCTTTAAGCCTCCCCTTTTCGCATGGCTAAGTTGGGCTTTAAAAGGCTAAGCCCAATGTATATATATAATAAACGGACGTGTAAAACGGGGGAAAATAACGTTGGGTTAAAATTACTAATGAATGAAAATATAAAATAGAAGGGCCCAAATTCAAGTTTGGGTTGGGCCCATGATTGGTGTAACCTTTACACCATTAATTTAATAATTGGCCGCAAATATTTACATATAAGAAAATAAAGAAGAAAGACAAAATATGTAAATGTAGAACATACGATGTGTTTAACCCGAGGTTGGATTGAGTTGTGATGTAAACCTGCCCGGAACCGCCCGGCTGTCCAGTAGTCACAACAATACCTATCCAATGTGGGAGGTTAAACATGGAGCCCAATAAGGACCCGAGGTTAGACTGAGTTGTGGCGTAAGACTGCCCGGAACCAACCGGCAACAGGCAGCCACAACAATACCTGTCTAATGTGAGAGGTCAGGGCCTTAATAAGACAATTAAGGCTGAGTCAGGATTGTTAGGATTAAGTGAACTAAAGACTTAATCAAAATGGAACATGCTAAACTAAATGGACTGGTGGGGGTTAGGTTAGAAAACACTTAACCAACTTAGCATGTTGGCTAGAGATAGAAAACCTAGTAACGGGGGACCCTTTTCAGCAGTAACCCAAGAAGGTGTATCAGGATACCCTGAAACTAGGCAGGGTGGGGCACGATTACTGGGCTGATTGTAAGAGGTCAAATCGACGGCGGTGGTGTAGCAGTGTAGGTTCTAACGGGGTGCGGGCGTGCACACACTCCGGCGCAGAAAAATAAGGCACTGGACACCAGTAGCATACCTGTGCACTCTAGGATTGTGTCGGGCCGCCACCATGGGACTTGATACACCCCATGGTGGGACCAGCATAGGTAACTACAACATCGGGGGCCGTAAGACACATGTAACTATGCGAGTAGGAGCCGATCATCATAGAATGGATCACATGACCCTAATTATGGGGTGCCAGTTGGAAACTAGTTTATATGGGTTCAGAGATTAACATGGGGTACGATAGTATATTCGACTCTAGGCAACTTAACCAAGTTTATAGTGCTTGCCCACTTCTTGTTTATACTTATCATACCCACTTCTTTATTCATAGACAAAATAGTACTAGACTTACTCAGGCTTTATGTCTGACTCTGCTTTTCTTTCGTCTTCTTTTCTTCCGTTTCCCCCCCAGGTCCACAGGGAGGGAACACAGCAGCTTGACCAACCTTAACATCCAGCTTGAAGAAGAGAAATGTATTGCTTGGACTTTCCTGTTTTGAACTATGGCTTTGGACAATCCACTATGGGGACTTTTGCAGTTTATCTATGTTTTATTTATGCTTCTTTAAAATATGTACTCAAGACAGATTATGAAAGTGTTATGTTATGTTTTTGGAAAAGGATGTAAGACAATCATGGTGATGTTTTGTAACACGTATTTGCCCTTTTTGAAATAAAAGTTTGTTGATTTTCCGCTGTTTACAAATATGTGTTCTCATATCTGTCTTGTATATCTGTGACTTATACTTATAAACCTCCACCAAAATTAGGGCATTCCCTTTGAGAGTGACCCTAACGGAGGTGGGGTGTTTCACTTGGTATCAGAGCATAGGTTTACCAGATAAGATAAAAAGTTTTGAAAAATTATTTTCAAAAAGGAAATTTAAAGAAGCATTTATAAAAGAAAAATATTATTTTATTTTAAAAAGGCAAAGTCCACTCCCCAAAGCCATTGGTACTATCTCTTATCCTTCGTTTTGAATCTATCCTTTTTGTTTCAGCATGTCCCAAGAACTTAACTTGCCGGAAGGGGTGCCAATACCTGGTTGGTTTAGACGGTTCTTAGAAGCAAGGGCCACTCAGCCAGGTCCTACCGTTCCTCCTCCCCCAGCTGAAGGAAATCATCCAGCTGCAGCAGCACCTTTTCCTCCACCTCCTCCACGGGGAAACACTTTTGCTAAGATATGTAAAGATTTTAAAGCTATGGGAGGAAAGGATTTCCATGGAACTGAGTCCTTCGTGGCAGCTAGGAATTGGCTGAAAGAAACGGAGGACCTATTCATCATCTTTGAGGTAGAAGATAGACAAAAATTACAACTGGCAGTATGGCTATTGAAGGGCGAGGCTTCCTACTGGTGGGAAGTCACTAATGCTGAAAGACCAGTGGAGACATGGGAGGACTTTAGGGCAAGGTTTGAGACTAAATTTCTCTCAGATGCGGAAAGAAGTTTGCAGTTGGAAAAATTCTTATTTCTTAAGCAAGGGGACAAGACAGTCAGAGAGTATGTGAATCAGTTCGATGAGCTAGCTAGGTTTGGGCTTGACCTAGTCAACACCCCGCACAAGAAGGCTCTCCGTTTCGTCAAAGGGTTGAATGAGCCATTACACAGTTTGGCCATGACCCATATACCCATGGGAGCCACGTATGAAAGATTGGTGCAAATGGCTTTGCTGAATGAAGAGGATAAGGGCAAGAAGGAGACAAAGGCAGAAAGCTCTCAAGGGAAGAAAGAGGGTTTGCAGCCTAAGAAGACAGACTTTAAGAAGGGCGGGAAAGGCAACAAAGAGAAGAGGAAGTGCAATTTCTGTGGCAAAGTGGGGCACTTAGTAAAGGACTGCCGGAAAAAGAAGGCCAAGGAGAATGGTGGGTGCTTTTCTTGCGGTGAGACAGGCCACAGGGCTAAGGACTGCCCAAAGAAATGAGGACAGGGGCAGAGGGCTGGATCCACCTCAGGGGCACAAGTTCATGTGCTGGAAGCGCCACCTCTGCAACAGCGAGGTATAAATACTTCTGTAGAAAGTGTAGTTTATCTTTATGATCACCCCGTTCGCACTTTATTTGATTCTGGCGCATCACACTCCTTTATCTCATCTGCTCTAGTAGAGTCTCTGCACCTAAAAACTAGTATGGTAGAGGACCCCTTAATTGTTTCAAACCCAATTGGGGGCCCAGGTCATTTGTCTATGATCTGTGTGGGATTGAAAATTTCTATTCTAAGCGTAGAATTTCTATGTAGTGCCTTTGTTTTGGGCTTTTCGGGTTATGGTTTGATTTTGGGTATGGATTGGCTATCCAGTAATGGGGCCATCCTTGATTGTAAGAAAAGGGTTGTTAGGCTCCTAACCCAACTCGGTAATACTTTGGAAATCTCTTGTAATCCCTCGTATGCGGTTATGCTTAGTTATCTTGAATCGCTAGATGCCTCTGTTGAAAACTTGAAATCAGTTAGAGTGGTCCGGGAATATCCGGATGTCTTCGAAGAGGTGAAGGGCTTGCCTCCGAAGCGGGAAATAGACTTCCGCATATATCTTGTAGATAATGCAAAGCCCGTTGCGTTGCCCGTCAGACACATGGCTCCACGAGAAAGGAAAGAGCTCAGTAAACAGATTAAAGAGCTTCTAGAAAAGGGGCTCATTAGGAGGAGCATTTCAGAATGGGGCGCTCCAGTGGTGTTCGCTACAAAGGCGGATGGTTCACTCCGTCTATGTGTTGACTATAGGGAGCTCAACAAGCTAACGAAAAAGAATAGGCACCCTCTCCCTAGAATTGACGATTTATTTGACCAGCTTGTAGGGGCGCCTGTTTTCTCCCAACTCGATTTAGCAACCGGTTTTCATCAGCTAAGGGTGGCTGAAGATAGCATCGATAAAACGGCGTTCAGAACCCCAGACGGCTTCTTTGAATGGCTTGTCATGCCTTTCGGCTTGACAAATGCACCTGCTTACTTCGTGGACCTGATGAGTAGGGTATTTAGAGATTTCCTCAACAAATTCGTTGTGGTCTTCGTAGATGATATCCTTATCTTCTCAAAGAGTGAAGAGGAACATGCTCAGCACTTGAGGGCAATCATGGAAACTTTGCGAGTCCATCAACTAAAAGCCAAATTCTCCAAATGCCACTTTTGGAGAGAAGAGGTGAGGTTCCTTGGGCACATAGTATCCAAACAAGGGTTAGCAGTGGACCCTGCTAAGGTAGTGGCGGTACAGGATTGGAAGACACCAAGGAATGCAACTGAGGTCCGAAGCTTTCTAGGACTAGCAGGCTTCTATCGAAAGTTTATAAGGGATTTTGCGAAAATCTCAGCTCCGCTCACGAAGTTGACAATTGTTTATTTTCAAGAGATAATTCATCTATGTGGGATACCTTCTAGTAAGTGAACAAGATCCAAGATTCACTAGTGAATTTTGGAGAGCTTGCATGGAACCATGAGTACGCAGTTAGGCCTGAGCCAAGTATACTAGAAGGAGAATAAGTGAAAGAGGAACGAGAAATAGGTTCCAACTCATATTTTGGAAACAAGAATTAAGAAGCTACGAAATTGTGAAGTTAAAGACGGACAAAGCATAATGGAGTTAAGCTCAAGAAATGCGATTTAGAAGATTGAAGACTAGATTCGTGCATAATATCTCTTCTTAAGAGTATATCCTTGATCCCTCTCTTCCTGTAGAGCTTACTTGCATAGTATCTTTTCTGTATATCCTCTCGGTCCCATTCTCAATCCAATTTCTGTTGCAAACCACATAGGGAGTATGACTCATCTGTTAGTAACACATGTTGGGGCTCGAGGGTGTTCATTGGTTTGACTAAAGTTTTTGGGTTTTATAGGATACAGATTGGTCTTAGGAAGGGACTCCCTTGTGACCTAAAAGGAGTCCATCATGCTTAGTTTCCTAGAATCATATATGGTGGTTGGGTTGAGTAACTCTTTGGGTGTCAGTCTGATGTTGATTTCGGTCTTCGGGGCTGATGCTTAGAGAGTTCTTCTCCTAATCAATATATATGTGGCATAGGTTTTCAGTTTTGACATTGCCTAATGGGCACAAAGTTTTTACTTCGACTATACCTTTAGATAGGAACAATTGGGAAAATGTCCTATAGATTAGAGCTACCCGAGAAGTTGGCTGGAGTCCACAACGTTTTTCACGTTTCACATCTCCGAAAATGTCTACATGAGTCAGCCGAGGTGGTAGAGCCGAATATCCTCGAAGAGGCCGAAGTGGAACGCGAAGCAACCATAAGGAAAGTTCCAACCCGCATATTAGGAACGGAAGTGAAGAAGCTACGCAACCGCGAAATCAAGCTCATCAAAGTTCAGTGGAGCGACGCCGAGGGAGACGCGACTTGGGAAACTGAAGCTAGAATCCGTACAGCCTACCCTTTTCTGTTCGAGGGTACATCCTTGATCTTTCATTTTCCTTAAGTTGCGCTTTTATCTATCTTTTAGGTATATTTCCTCGATCTTATCTTTTAGGTAGAAATCCTTTGGATGGAAACATGTAGTTGAAACATGTTATGGATGATGGTTGCACGTGGTTGTAAGTGATTGCTAGTGGTTGCTCGTGGTTGCATATACACACACAATCTAGGTTTTAGATCGGCTCAGTCACTTCATATTGCATATGCATATATGTTTGCATTCGTATATGGTTGAACTCTAATGTGTTGTCATGTGGATGTTGCATTTGTATTGAATGATTGTGCACTCATGTAGAATCATGAATAGGAAAATTTGCATACATAATGGATTCATGGCACTTACATAATTCGCATTAAGGAGGTCAACTGAATCAGTAGACCGCCTGATTTTGCATTAGATAAGTACATGTATACACACACACTTCGCATATGATCATGAAGCATTAGAAGTCTTTTAAGGACAATGGATGCTCGTGTTTGATGGATGAGTAGATGGATGATTGGATGTTAGGATATACATTCCTCCTAACTTGAAGATTTCGGGGACGAAATCCTTTTAAGTGGGGGAGAATGTAACACCCCGCGAATTCTATAACTGTGAAACTCACAAATTAAAGTATAATTAATTTCAAATCAAAGAACTAAGGGAAACGGGATACTCCATTGCGTTCGTCTCGGAAAAATACGCGAAATAGAGTCCGAGTTTTCGAAAAACGGATATCGTATGAAGAAGTTATGGACGAACGAAGTTGGGCGTAAAACCGAAAAAGGGTCAGAATGCACTGGCGCACTTGGGAAGTGCGCCAGAACAAAAATGAACTGGCGCACCTGTGAAGTGCGCCAGTACATTTTTGACCTGGCGCACCTGCCAAGTGCGCCCAGGTCAAAAATGACCTGCTGGCCAGGTCTGGTCTAGCCCTGGCTGGCCAGGTCTGTGTTTGGCCGATTTTCAGAAGCTTGCTTTGTCATTAGGGCTAGGTGGCAGGCTCTAATTGGTCTCTCTTGCGAATGAATGGCTACGATCAATCCAAGAAACATCAATGGTCCTAATCAGTTCATTTCCCCTATAAAAACAACCCTAGACTAACCCTAATCTATTCATTCAAAAATAAGAACAAAGCCGCCATGTTGCTGAGGAACGACTAGGGGTAGCCACCAATTGGAGAGAGAGGATTAGGAGGCAAAATTCTAAGGCATAAAGCAACTCAATCAAATCAAACCGCATCTTCAAATCCCTAAATTAGAGAATTCGCCGCACCATTGTAAGTAGAGTATTACTTTGGTATGAACAAATAATTGTGTTGGTTTGTATGCTTGAATTGTGGCAATAAAGTAATTCATATTTGTGCGTTCTTATCAATTTGAAATATTATACACGTTTGGATATTCTTGAATTATGTTATTCAATTATAAAGAACTACATGCGGTAGTTCTATGCAAGTATACGTTTGGAATATTCGCAAATTATGTAATCCATGTTGAAGCTACATGTATGTAGTTGATTAATTGAAATTCATGCAAGTTTGGGGTTTTGCTACTATGCCATCATGATGTATATTTTTGTGCACAAATCATTTTGTAAGTAATTGGAACAAGTTTGGTTGTTATAGTTCATATGAAACTATGTTGGAATTTTGACACCTATGTATTAAGTCATGCTTTTGTACTAGAAAACTTATTTGCAAACTTATGACTAGGCTATGAGTGATAATTTGCATAATTGAAATTGTTAACAAGAATTATATGATGACATATGTGCTACATAGCTAGGTTAGATTCAAAAATCCCTTTTTGCAAGTTTACATGACTAAAGTAAAAGTCATGATTTCATGTTAGAAATATTTATGCCATGGTTATGTGAACAAATTTAACTATACTTATGCCATGCTTATGTTTGATATTATGCCATGCTTATGTTTGACATTATGCCATGCTTATGTTAGAGATATTTATGCCATGCTTATGTTTGACATTATGCCTAAATAAAAATATAGGTTCATGTGTCAATAATGATACCCAATTTAGATTCTTATCTCAATTACAAGTTCACATGCTTTGATTCATGTCACCTATGCTTTATGACCAAAGTATATGTCACTACTATGCAAGTACACCAGTTTCTATTTTGTATTTCCAACGTCATATTGCAAGTTCATGCGCTCACATTCCCCTCTTTGTGTATGTAATCACGCTTTAAGCCTCCCCTTTTCGCATGGCTAAGTTGGGCTTTAAAAGGCTAAGCCCAATGTATATATATAATAAACGGACGTGTAAAACGGGGGAAAATAACGTTGGGTTAAAATTACTAATGAATGAAAATATAAAATAGAAGGGCCCAAATTCAAGTTTGGGTTGGGCCCATGATTGGTGTAACCTTTACACCATTAATTTAATAATTGGCCGCAAATATTTACATATAAGAAAATAAAGAAGAAAGAAAAAATATGTAAATGTAGAACATACGATGTGTTTAACCCGAGGTTGGATTGAGTTGTGATGTAAACCTGCCCGGAACCGCCCGGCTGTCCAGTAGTCACAACAATACCTATCCAATGTGGGAGGTTAAACATGGAGCCCAATAAGGACCCGAGGTTAGACTGAGTTGTGGCGTAAGACTGCCCGGAACCAACCGGCAACAGGCAGCCACAACAATACCTGTCTAATGTGAGAGGTCAGGGCCTTAATAAGACAATTAAGGCTGAGTCAGGATTGTTAGGATTAAGTGAACTAAAGACTTAATCAAAATGGAACATGCTAAACTAAATGGACTGGTGGGGGTTAGGTTAGAAAACACTTAACCAACTTAGCATGTTGGCTAGAGATAGAAAACCTAGTAACGGGGGACCCTTTTCAGCAGTAACCCTAGAAGGTGTATCAGGATACCCTGAAACTAGGCAGGGTGGGGCACGATTACTGGGCTGATTGTAAGAGGTCAAATCGACGGTGGTGGTGTATCAGTGTAGGTTCTAACGGGGTGCGGGCGTGCACACACTCCGGCGCAGAAAAATAAGGCACTGGACACCAGTAGCATACCTGTGCACTCTAGGATTGTGTCGGGCCGCCACCATGGGACTTGATACACCCCATGGTGGGACCAGCATAGGTAACTACAACATCGGGGGCCGTAAGACACATGTAACTATGCGAGTAGGAGTCGATCATCATAGAATGGATCACGTGACCCTAATTATGGGGTGCCAGTTGGAAACTAGTTTATATGGGTTCAGAGATTAACATGGGGTACGATAGTATATTCGACCCTAGGCAACTTAACCAAGTTTACAGTGCTTGCCCACTTCTTGTTTATACTTATCATACCCAGTTCTTTATTCATAGACAAAATAGTACTAGACTTACTCAGGCTTTATGTCTGACTCTGCTTTTCTTTCGTCTTCTTTTCTTCCGTTTCCCCCCCCCAGGTCCACAGGGAGGGAACACAGCAGCTTGACCAACCTTAACATCCAGCTTGAAGAAGAGAAATGTATTGCTTGGACTTTCCTGTTTTGAACTATGGCTTTGGACAATCCACTATGGGGACTTTTGCAGTTTATCTATGTTTTATTTATGCTTCTTTAAAATATGTACTCAAGACAGATTATGAAAGTGTTATGTTATGTTTTTGGAAAAGGATGTAAGACAATCATGGTGATGTTTTGTAACACGTATTTGCCCTTTTTGAAATAAAAGTTTGTTGATTTTCCGCTGTTTACAAATATGTGTTCTCATATCTGTCTTGTATATCTGTGACTTATACTTATAAACCTCCACCAAAATTAGGGCATTCCCATTGAGAGTGACCCTAACGGAGGTGGGGTGTTTCAATGGGGAGATGATGAGAGCAACGCTATGCGTTCACGATACCCTTTTCTTTTTGAGGGTATGTCTTTTAATTTCTCCTTTATCGCTTAGCTTGTACTTATCTTATCTTTAGTATATCCTCTCGCTAGTTTCTTTGACCTTTAGTTAGGATAATCCTATGGTTGAAACATTTGTTTTAGACAAGTTATGTATGGTAGATGCAAAGTGGATGCAAGTGTTTGCTAGTGGTTGCTCGTGGATGCATATACACACACTATTAGGCACCAGATCGACTCAGTCACTTCATATTGCATATTGCATATATATGGATGTATTTAGTAAAATGGATGTATAATGGTTGTATTATCATATAGTTGCTGCATTCGGGTTGATGGTTGTGCACGCATATAGAATTAATATGTATCATTAGGAATCTTTTGCATACATATTGGATGCATGGCACTATCATGAATTGCACTAAGGAGGTCGACTGAATCAGTAGACCGCCTAATTTTGCATTAGATATGGACATATACACACACTGTGCATATAAACATTAAAGCATTAGAAGTCTTTTAAGGACAATGGATGCTGGTGTTTGATGGTTGAGTAGATGGACGATTAGATGGTAGGAAATACATTCTTCTTGACTTGGAGATTTCGGGGACGAAATCCTTTAAGGAGGGGAGAATGTAACACCCCATAATTTTATAACATTAAAATTCACAAATTAAAGTATACTTAATTTTTAGAAAAGAATAAAGTGAAATGAGTTGCGCAGAGAAATATATATATATATTGATATATATATATATATAAATTAAAAATTAAATAAATAAATATGCGAAAAAGTTCAAAACAGCGAATTGGGAGGGGGAATAACCGAACCGGCCCATTTTTGAGGTCGACCCAAGCCTCGCTGGGTCGACTAGGGGTTAATCCAGGGTGTTTGGCTGTCAACCCGTGGGCCGATTCGCTCAAATGCAGATTTTGCATTTGATTGGTTCTCATGGTTCAGGGTTAATCTAATGGTCCTAAATAACTTCCTACACCTATAAATACATCCTAATGCTAACCCTAAACCTAACTAAAATAGAATAGTTACCGTCACCATGGAAATCAATGGAGCCGCCGCCAACTAAGAAAGAAGAAAAGCAAATTCAATTCTAATTCTCTCAACCCTAAAGCAAAGCAAAACTCTCTCTTTTCTTCTCTAAATTGTGAGTATGATGATCTTAACAAGATTATTATCATTTTAATTAGGTTGAGTTATGAATGGATTATGAGTAGATGATGTGAATTATCATATATGTTGTTGTAAACCCCTTTTGCTATCATGTATATTGTAAATCCAATGTTATGTGATGATGATATCTTATATGTTGTAAATCAAGCTATGATGATGTTATGTATGTTGAAAGTTTCTATGCTAAGTTGTGATGAATCATACATGTTAAAAAGGCCATGATGTTACCATCTATGCTAGTTAGTTCATATTAATTAAATCATCATGTTTGGGTTATGTTGATCTATATGACAAGTCACCTATGCAAGTTAGATTGATTAGAAAAATTATGAACATATGCCAAGACATCTATTATGACATCTAGAATTATGCTATGACATATGTGATATCCTATGCTAGTTCACACCATCATCATGTTGCCTAAAAACCCCATATGCAAGTTTATGTATAGATTTGGGCTATGATCATATCATGTAAATTGAGACATTTAACAAGTTGACACCTTTTGATCCTTAACATGTGTAGTTTGTGCAAGTTTCACCCCTATTATGATTAGATTTATTTTAATTGTCTATATGTTGTGATAATTTATCTTTGTGCTAGGTGTTAGACTATACAAGTCTAGCCTATATTATGCGTTGAATAAGCGAACGTATAAACGTGGGGTAGGGGTAATATTAAGGATTTAATATTAAAAAGTTGGGGTGCAATTGATATGATTTTGCATGCCATAAGTGGATGGCCATAATTGATTCAATTATGGACATCATTAAAAGTTGAATTAATTAATAATTTGAATAGGGAATTATTAAAACTGGGGTAAAAGATTTTAAGTGTTAATCAATGCTTAGGACACGAGGTTGGACTCGTTTGTGACGTAAACCTGCCCGGACCCGCCCGACAAATCCAGTGGTCACAAATGTCAGCCCAATGTGAGAGGTCCTAGGCCTAAACTAAAGCATAACAGTTGTAAAGACACGAGGTTAGAGTCTTTTATGGCGTAAGACTGCCCGAACCTGCCGACAAATCCAGCTGCCATAAATGCCAGTCTAATGTGAGAGGTCTTTATGAGGTTATGGCCTGAATGAATTAAGAAATACTTAACCAGATAAACATGTAAGGTGGGACATGGGGGTTAAGTAGGTGCCTTGGGTGACATGAGGAATCTAGGGGGTGCCCTTAGTGGCATGTGAAATACGATTAGTAAGACTTAACCAAACACACATGTAAATGAACATGACTAAGAGGGTTAAGTAGGATATACTAGTGACAAGTTTAGGTGGGTAGCTTGTGGGGGAACATTTCGACCAGTATCCCAAACGTATCTTTGTGGGCTCGACCCAAGGTGAGGAAGGGACACGCATGCTGGGTTCGACTGTAAGAGGCCAAAACGGGGAGCGGTGGCAACGCAAGTCCAACGAGTTTCGTATGCGTGTGTGGACCCGGGCTGGTAGGTAAGACGTTGTTGCATCGTGTAGGTATAAGCCGTGCATTCTCAAGTTGTATCGGGTTGCCAGTTTAGGGGAGTGATACACCCCACTGTGGGGCCAGCACGGGTATCTACGAGTAGGGAGCCGATCGAAAGTGGGATACACCTAGTGGAGATAAGGGCAGACGGCGCCTATGTAGTCAGCTAGGGGTACGTAAGGCTATTTATAAAGTTTCTGTGTGAAGCAAGTGGGATCAAACAATAGGGTGACTGGTGTGGTGCAGTGTAGTAATGTGTGGTGCAGTGTAGTAATGTGTGGTGCAGTGTAGTAATGTGCGGTGCAGTGTAGTAATGTGCGGTGCAGTGTAGTAATCATTCATTAGTAATTAGGTGTGCCTTTACCGTTATCTTTAACGTTATCTTAAACGCTTTTTTTATCTTCCTAAGAGTTCATAGACATTTACTTGTCTTCCAGCTTATGCCTTAGTCTAGTTATTTTGATAATAGTATTGTTAGAATTATCATACTCGCCAGACTTTATGTCTGACACCCTCTATTTCTATCCTTTTTCCCCCTCCAGGTCCTCAGGTTGGGCCCAGCTCTAGTGGAGTTTGATTGAATTGCTTCATGTCTCTTTTCGAAAAGCTTGGACCGTTGAAGTAAAGTCCAGCTTGTTATCTTTTTAATGGCTATTTATGTAATGGGATTATGTATTTTGTTTTTATGAAGATGGATATTGTACTTGGTTATGATCTATGGTTTTATGATGTAACAAACATGTTTAATTTCCGCTGCAATAAAATGAAGTTTTAGATTTCCATGTACTATTTATTATCTGTCTTGTTGTAATTTTTTTGTTCTATATTCACTTATAACCTCCATGGAAGTTAATGCATTCCCTTTGTGAGTGACATTAATGGACGTGGGGTGTTACAACAAAGCTCTAAATAGAAATTATATTGGCTTATATTCAATATCGAATTCTGAAATTAATGGATGTCGTATTGGGAATAACGATATCTGTATTTTCCAAACTCATCACAATATCCGTATAATCATTGAATCCAATATCGAATTATTCTGAAGATTAATTCTACTCAAATCCATTCCAATTTATATATTGGTAATTTCTGGTTATATTAAAACCCTTTACTAATCAAATTTGTTTATTTAAAAATTATTGGATTATTATTCTAGTTAATAACTAGTTTATTTCAATAAAAAATATATTTTTATCTTTTCAAACTTGGAATTTTTCATCCAAAATCTTTTCAAATCATTTAATATGATATTACAAAAAAATTCCACATTTTTAATAATTTCATTAAGGCCCGTACAGTCGGTTTCCAATAACGGCCACCGAACTGCATTCATAGCAACCTTTTCTGAAATCGATTTGGAAATTTTTAGAAATCCAACCATTCAAATTTAAATCTCTTATATTCATTGGAAATCTCTTTTCGATACAAACCCAATGGTTTTAGTTTTAAGAGAATCTGACGGTCGGATCTCCCGTTACATCAATTTTATAAATCGTTTATAATTTCGTTTCAAAACGATTCCAACTTCATTTTCAATTTTGAATCAAAATTGAATATTCTATATCATTATAAATTTAAAATGATAATATTTTCAAAATATCAGATCTTGAAATCAATTATTTTCGATATTCATTATAAAATGAATAAGATCGATCGATAAATCCGTTCGGGTTAAAATGGCGTTTAACTACTGAACTCGGCTTCATATTCATTATGGTTATGAATATTTCACTATTTTTGTGTCCATCCAAAATCGGACATCAAAATCATATTCTAATTCTTCACTAAATATTATTTTAAATATATACAGAATATTATTTTAACACTTTACAAAATATTATTTTAAAACTTCATATAATATTATTTTAAAACTTTCCAGAATATTATTTTAAACCTATACTAAGTATTATTTTAAAACTAGTCGTTATTTCTGAATTGGAATCAAACTCAATCAATTACCATGTAATTTTGTTTATATGGATTCCATACATCACATGTATTCAAAAATAGTGATAAACAACTATTAAACAGTCAGTTGACATCCAGAGTGAAATTCACTACTTTATAAGCATTAAATAATTAAAATAACGCTTATCACAGTTTGTCGATCCATCGATTGACATATAACTAAATATTGGGATTTGCGTATGTCAAATATCATCCTAACACCCATGTGGGGTTTTCAAACAACAACAACCTATTTAAATAAATTATTGGTTAAGAAATTTAACCAATTCTAATTCAGTTTGAATTAGTTTTCTATTTAACCAATTCTAATTCAGTTTGAATTATTTTTCTATTTAACCAATTTTTCACTGTTTAAATTATAAATAGATATTTATAATTTAATTTCAACTACTACACTAATGTTAACATTATTTTCAATATGTTAAACATTCCAACATCACAAATAAAACACAATACAATCAATAAAATTGTTGGTGGTCTATGGACGAGGGAGGTGAGCTACAGGCACCGTATACAATTTATAATAATTAAAGCTGCTAAAAATCTACACTGGCAATTCTATATATTTCTACACGTGAATACAATAACATGATAAATATAATTTATTGAGAAGGAGTTCTCACATTGCATTCCACTTTGCCAGTCTTTATTTCTGAATTGTTGTTTTTTTAAACTAAATTAAACATGGGTTTAATTTTGCTAAAAATTCCATTTAATCCATTTCTGTTATGGTCAGTTCTGAAATGTAGAGTTCGACAAGAGGATTCCAACGCATTTTGTTTCACTGAATTCGGATTACGAACGTACAAGTTATTAAATTTTCAAGCGTGAATAAAATAAATGGTCATTAATTAAATAATTAACCTAAGGATAATGTTAATCCATTCTTTCTCGTTCCAGGAAATAGCCTAACCTTTGAAACCCACCACTTGCTATTCTCTCACCACCACGTCCATCGTTCAGGGCCACCGGAATTCGATCATCCTTACCACAGCAACCGCCATCCGCCATTCCTTCCATCACCACCAGTATCCCTCTACTCAAAACCCTCCTGGTGCCACTATTTGGCTGCGAACCACCATCGTTTATACCCCAAAATCGTCCGCTACAGTAAACAATACTGTAACAACCCGTATTTTTATAACATGTTAAAATCATAAATCAAGGCAGAATTAAATTTTATAATAATAATTAGGGGTAACGGGTTTCGCCATTGCGTTCGTATCGAAATTTTGCTTGGAAACGAGTCCGATTTTTTGAGAAACAGAGTCCGTATGAGGGAGATATGAACCGCCTAGTCTGCTAATTATGTCTAATCTGCTAAATCTTTTGAGTTGCCTAATCTGCTAAATCTTTTGAACCGTTCGAGCTGCTAAATGAAACACCCCACCCTCCATTAAGGTCACTCATAAAGGGACTGACTTAACTTTGGTGGAGGTTTGTATGTAAAAGTCACAGATAAACACAAGACAGATATATAAACACACACACACACACACACACACACATATATATATATATATAAGCAGCGGAAAACAAACAGACTTTTATTTCATAAATATGTGTTCATACAAAACATTTCCATAACTGTCACATAATAACTTCCAAAACATTACATCATCATTTCTATCTTGGTTATTAAATAAAGAAGCATAAAACATAATTAAAACTGCATAAATCCCCATGATTGTGTCCAACAGCCATAGCCAAGGAAAGAGAGTGCAAAACCGTACATCTATTATCTTGAAGCTTGCAAAGAGTCTGACTAGGCTGAGTTCTTTCCTCCGTGTGGACCGGGGGGGGGGGGGGGACGGAAGAAAAGAAGATGAAAGAAAATAGGGTCAGACATGAAGCCTGGTAAGTCTATGACTCTTCAATATGAGAAAAAGAGTAAGGGCATGATAAGTATAAACTGGAAATAGGGAAGTATCATAGACTAAGATAAAGGAGTTTGAATCGAATATACTTACGCACCCCACACTATATCTCTGCACCTACTTGTATTGTCTTAACTGGAACCCCATGCAGGAGGTAAAGCGATCCCTTTTTTTTCTAAAGATCGGCTCCTACTCGCATAATCATCTGTGTCTTACGACCCCCAAAGATTGTAGATACCTATGTTGGTCCCACCATGGGGTGTATCAAGTCCCATGGTGGCGGCCCGACACAATACTAGAAATGCATAGGTTATACTACTGGTGCCCCCAATGCCCTGTTTGTCTGCTCCAAAATGTGTGCACGCTCGCACTCCGTTAGAACCCACACTATTGCACCTCCGCCGTCGCTTTTACCGCTTACAATCAGCCCAGTTATCGTGCCCCACCCTACCTAGTTTCAGGGTACCATGACACCTAATTGGGTTACTGCTGAAATGGGTCCCTGTTACTAGGTTTTTCTAGTCAAACATGTTAAGTGGTTAAGTGTCTATATTTACCTAACCCCACCCATCAGTTAATTAACCTGGTTAATTGGTTAAGTGTTTTAGTTAACTTAACCCTACCATCCTGACAGTCTGTCCTTAGCTTTTTAAAGCACTGACCACTCACATTAGACAGGTATTATTACGGTTACTGGATGTGCCGGTCGGTTCCGGGCAGATTTACACCGTACTCAGTCTAACCTCAGGTCCTTATTGGGCTTCATGCTTAACCACCCACATTGGATAGGTATGGTTGTGACAACTGGATAGCCGGGCGGATCCGGGCAGGTTTACATCACAACTCAATCCAACCTCGTGTTAAGCATACTCGTATTTTCTAAATTTACATATTTGTCTTTATTACTTGTTATATGTAAATTAAATGTTATGGCCCACTTTCCAAGTTTAACATTTTTGGTATAAGAATTTATACCGTTTAAATGTCACCAATTTTGGCATGTGACAAACATGCCAATTCCATATATTTTTAAATTTTCCCAACGTTACCCCGTCTAAATATTAGGCTAACAATCTTAGCCTAATTTTACGTTCGCTTGATTTTTAACATATAATATTAGGCTAAAAACTTAGCCTAATTTAACGTACACAGCATTGGCATAAGAGATTCATAAACATAAACATGACATAGGTGTAAACTTGGCATTTTTGGCATAGTCAATATGAACATCATAGGCGAGAACTTGCAAAATAGTCAACATGAATGTCATAGGTGTGAACTTGCAACATAGCCTAAATCAACATATATGTGAACTTGCAATGAAATAGGGGTCTAACCAAATAGGTGTCACATAAGTTAGCATATGATTTAGATAACATAAGCCTAAACATGTTTTGGATCTAGGTATAACATCGAACATCAATAGCATATGACAAGAATATGACATTTTCATAAGTATGTCTAATTTTATGACAAGGGTGTGAACTAGATCCAATCATATATCTAATTACAACATGAAACATGTATTAAAGTGGATCTTGGCATGGATCCAATTAACTTGCAACTTTCTTACAAATATACAAGCATGTATGTGAACATAATTGTTTAGGCATAAAGGTTCTAGCATATATATATATATATATATATATATATATATATATATATATACACACACACACACACACACACACACACACACACACATGAACATGAAATCTTAATCACACACAACCTATATTATGACGATCCCAAACCCCATACCTACGGTGGCAAGGGTAATCTTTGGAATATAACACATAAATTGATAACAGCAGAACAGAAATAGATAAATACACCAGATAATGCACAAATAATACACTGGATAAACATAATCATCAGAGTTACGCAGTATACAGGATCATACTTGGAACAAATACAGTTCAGCTATACATAAATGTCTACAGCGGAAAACAAACATAATATGTATAATAGGAGCATAACAGCATAAAATAGATAAATGATAGAATCCATCTTTAGCTCCAGCTATCCAGAAGGAGCCTGCTAAAACTTGAATACAAGGCTGCCCGTGTAGAAAGAGGGGCACCCGAGTTTGCAAGTGAAACAAACTACGAGTCATTCATGGGACTGGTATGAGAAATCTATTTAACACATTTAAAATATGGCTAATCACTGGACCACGCCACTTTCGCGGAACGGGCTTACTCCATTGGATTGCCAGTGCTTTAAAACAAGTAAATCTTTTAAACATCGCAATGCTTTTTATAAAAATGAAGCCATTATAAGACTCAGTTCCCATCACACAATGCAACGCAAACCGGAGGATAGAGATTTACCTTATAATGGCCAAAATATGTTTGATACGAATAAAACAAAAGAATTTGAAATTATTACTAGTGTTTATGTTTCAAAAACAATTTCAAATCATAAGTATCAATCATAGACGACATGGGTACCATATATCATGTCGCCATATATAGGTATACAATCAAAACCGCACAGTCACGTATTTGGAAATTGGATTTCCATCATGAACCAAGGCAAAAGATAGTCCTTACCGACTTCGAGATTCTCTAGCCCGAGCCTCAGGATCAGAGCTCGAGTGACCCTTGGATCGTCAGGGCCGGTCCACCGATGTGGATTAAAATGCCTGAACACTGCGTTTCCCCACCCTTTGGGGCGTAAATGGGCCAATGAATGACTCCATCGGTCCCGGATCGACCGATATAATCGAGGCGCCTCACAACAGCAACAACCACACAGGTGAAAGTAATATAAATGTCAGCTAGTTTAAGCACTGACACCACCTCTAGCTAGAAGGAAACACATGCCCTCCCTGAGGTCTTCTCCCATTTCTGGTTCATACCGGGGTGTGAGGCTTACGAATTCACGTTATACACAAAGATACGCCACACAGGCGGTGCTTTGATCATCAACCACAAGACTTTGCTTTTCAATAGAAGCCTTGATCACTGCATCTTAGCATGCCACACAGGCAATTCACACCATGCCACTGATGGCTATCAATCACACAGAATGAATTCCAATGTCAAACACACAGTCCATTTGCAAGTCCGTTCTGGGTCTGAACGAAACCGAAGGCACTATATATCTCGCATACCCATCGATCTCCACGTACGTCTGGACGATCATCACTCATTATCCATATTTCGGGATGCCTCCCAATCAGGACATCAGTTACCCGCAAAACGAGGTGAAGATCTCCGGTCTTCAACCACCATCTTCATTTTCGACTTCTTATCGTCGATTCAGTTATTCCGAATGGGATAAACCCGGTCTTTCTGAGCAACTCGCATATATAATAAAAAGTGCTACACGAACACAACATACGCCTCATTTCAATTCATCAGTCACTAACCGTAAATCAGTAAGAGAACAACTCCCCAAATATTAACCCCGAAGGCCAAAACCAACATCAGATCAAAACCCAGGAAACCATTCGATTTTGCTAATCTTCAGTTAGTTTCTAAATTTCACATTCCATATCGTTTATAATATGTTATAACGATTTATCGCCATTTTTATTTATAGCCAATTCATTCAAACGACGCTTCGGGCCATAACGCGGTCGTGGCGCTGTTTTTCTTCAGATTTGATTTACACATATCTGAAAATCTAACCGTTGGATCTTCACAAATTTTGTATCATTAGAAAGATCTTTTCAAAACGAATCCAACGGTTCCAGTTTTGGGAAAATCCGACGGTCGGATCTCGCGGTACACTCGCTTGAAGTTTCGATTTCAAAATACGAACTACAGCGTCGTTAATCGATTTAATTTAATTAAATTTATATGTGTATATGAATATAATCGATTCTGGCGATGTTTTTCTTTAGATTTGAATTAAACATTCCAGACATTCCAACCGTTGGATCTTCATAAAGTTGGTGTCGTTGGAAAGATATTTCCAAAGCGAACCCAACGGTTTCGGTTTCGGGAAAATCCGATGGTCGGATCTCCCGCACTAATCGTTTGAAATCACGGTTTCAAAACATGAACTGCAGCTTCGTTATTCGATTTATTTTAATTATATATATATATAAATAAATAATCTATTCTTCGATTTCAAAACCATTTCCTTTTCATCTTTTTGATAAAAACAATATTTTTATCCAACCGGCCTTTATTTCGACACTTCACTATTTTTAACGATTCATGTATATAGTAAAAATGTTATTTTTATTGCAAAACAATTTATTTCAAAACACGACTATTTTATATAGTTCATATAGGTGATAAAAATATGAATTTTATTGTAAAACAATTTATTTCAAACACGAATACCGTTCAACACATGAATTTCTATTCGACGAATGAATTTCTATTCAACACATGAATGTTTTCTATTCAACACACGAATATAGTTTCAACATATGAAAATAATTCTAACACATGAATATTATTCAAAATTTCGGCAGCATAACGGCAGGGTAGTTAAAACCGGGGCCGTCCCTAGTACGGCTCCTCGCTCTACCTTAAAGCCTCGCAGCTTTTGACAATGGGGATTTCATGCATCTAGTTCGCACGCAGGCGGCATGTATATTTTTTTCATTTCACAAACTAATCCTATGTGGTTTCAACCAAATAATTCTCAACCACAAACGGGTATTTTTCAACCACAATCAATCAATTTCAACCACAAACAATTCTATTCAACCATTCGCTATCAATCAATTTTTACACCAATCACAACCAATAAATATCGTCCATGGTTTGTGGACGAGGGGTGTATATATATATATATATATAAAAGTAAGTTTCACTTCTATTCCACGCATATATAATTTTTACAACGCATATATAACTTATACATCGACCGTACAACTTATACAACGCTTATACGTGTGGTGTACAATGCTTATATAACTGATACATCGACTATATAATTTATACATCGTCGTTTTCCATATCGTTTATAATTCAGAAATCTCACATTGGGTTCCACTCCACCAAAAATAGCAGAATGCTCAGAAAAATATGCGGTCTCTTCTAGAATGTAGAAGACGTCCACACAAGTCCACTATCTCTTGTTTCACTGAATTTCATCAACAAACGAAAAAGATATGATTTTTACAGTGAAATAACAAACCGTAGCGATTTAAAGTGCTATAATATAGTTTATTTAAAATAGGCCGTACCTCAACTGATTTTTACAGTGAAATAACAATCCGTTTAGCTATTCGCCGATCGGCCTTTGCAGCGTCGGAGGGGGAGGAGCGGTGCACCTACGCCTGGAGGAGTTGGCCAGTTCGACGGCCGGAGGAGGGTGCGGCGGCGGTTGGAAGCTCGAAACTTTCGAGCTCGATATCTCCTTGAATGCTGAATGAAAAAATACAAACTATATATGGATTTGAAGATCTTCTCGAGCTCTTTAAATTCTTCAACTGGAGGAGGGGCTAATTTTGCCTAGTTTGGTCGGAAAGTGGATGGGAACGGAGGGAAGCAGTTTCGCCGTCGATCGGGGGCATACGGGGAGAGTGAATGGTTTCATTGACCAATGAGATTTATTTATTTTTAAAATCTCTAAAATACCCTCTTTCACACTCGAACACCAATCCAAACCCAACGACTGTCGTCCCTAGCTAAATAACCCATTCCGAACACAATGGGATATGTTTCGAAGGCCCATTCGACTGTTTCAGTCAGTTTTCCATCAAATTAAAATATAAAACATTCAATATTTAATTTGAACGTACATTTCAATTTGCCGGGGCCACATACTGATTCTAAAAATTCTCGAAAAATAAATCTAGCTATGTTTTGACGATACAGTCCCAACAAAACTGGTTTCGTCAAATTCTGAGACCGTTTGAAAAATGGCCCTTTTCTGGTCGATCCAATTTAATAGAAATCGACCAAACACATTTTCCTTTTCCACGCTCACAAACCAGCTTCAAAAATTATGAAATTTGAAACCTAGAAATAATTCGACATCCTGGATCCAACAAAAGTGGTTTCGTCGAATTCTGAGGTCGTTTGCAAAATGGCCATTTTCACGGGCTATATAAGCTCTATGGCGACCTTTCTGAAAATTAGGTTGGCCATAACTTTTGCTTCCCGCTATGAAACTTTGATTTTTCAGATTCGTTAGAAAGATATTCACTAATAGATTTAAATATATTTTTGTTTCACTAAGATCCGTTTTGTTTTGCACCCGGTACAGTCAGTCAAAGTTTGAATTCAAATTTTGAAACTACCGCGCCATTTCAGGCCTTGTTTATAATTAGAATTAATTATATTTATTTTCAAACGTCGAATCAAACTTACTTTTCATCATTATTATTTAAAATATTTATTTTAAATATTTAAAATCCACCAAAATAGCCAATTAAATTTTTTTGAATTGGTTCAGATTTTCCGGGTTGTTACATATATAATCACATAAACATATAGGTGTCGATTACAACATGAACTATACAACTTGCATGTGATTCTACATGTACAATAGGATCAATATCAACTCAATTGTACCACAAACATCACAATACCACAATCATTTCAATACATAGATGTGAATTAACATCGTTGTTACACAATAACACAATTCCATTTCCATTTTACATCGAATCAAATCCTAACTTTTATTCACATCGGAAAAGTCACTATACTTACAACAAATGACGGTCTTGTTTTCTGATTTCTGAGTTATGAATTTGAATTTCTTCCCTTTGGGTGGACTAACGTTGATTTGGTTATTGTTTTAACTTTAATTTGGCTCGTCTCTAAGCTTTTCTACAAGTGGAGGCTCTTCTCAATTTTCTCCCGATAGCATGGCGGCTCCGTCTCTAATTTCTTATGTGAATTTAGGTTGGAGTCTTAAGTTGTTTATATAGAATTTCAGATTGATTTGAGCCGTCAGATGATCACAGATGAATCTAGACCATTCACTTCGAGAGGAGCCAACCAAAATGCGACAAGTCAGCCCTAGTTGCACAGCCAAGCCACAGAAATTGACCAGAACCCGACCAGGCCAGCCAGGGCCAAACCAGGTCGACTGGGCAGGTCGATCCCCCATGTCGACCCCCAAGTCGACCCTATGATTGACCTGGTCACCCAGCTCGACCCCTAGGCCGACCCGGTGCATGGGCGGGAATTTTCCCGCCCAGCTCAGTTTGGGTCCGAATTCGAAATTTGAACTGAATTTTGAACCGTTTGAATTTGAATTTGAATTCTGAAACTTCCGGAGGTCATAACTCCTTCATACGGAGTCCGATTCATGCAAACTCGGACTCTATCTCAGGCAGAATTCCAATACAAACGCAATGGCGCAACCTGTTACCCTTAATTCTTTCATTAAGGATTAATTATACTTAAATTTGTTAATATACAGTTAATAGGAAATTCGGGGTGTTACATTCTCCCCTCCTTAAAAGGATTTCGTCCTCGAAATCTTCAAGTTTAGGAGAACATAAGTCCTAACATCCAATCGTCCATCTACTCAACCATCCAACACAGGCGTCCATTGTCCTTAAAAAGACTTCTAATGCTTCATGATCATATGCATAGTGTGTGTACATGCCCTTATCTAATGCAAAATCAGGCGGTCTACTGATTCAGTTGACCTCCTTAGTGCAAATCATGTAAGTGCCATGAATCCATTATGCTTGCAAACTTTTCCCTACTCATAATTCTACATGAGTGCACAACCATCCATACAAATGCGACATCCAAATGGCAACATATCAATTTTCAACCACATACAAATATGAACATACATATGCATATGCAATATGAAGTGACTGAGCCGATCTAAAACCTAGGTTGCGTGTGTATATGCATCCACGAGAAACCACTAGAAACCACTTGCAGCCATCAATCATAACATATTTCAAATACATGTTTATACCCATTAGTTTCTACCTAAGGATAAAAGGGTAAGACCGAGGAGATATACCTAAAAAGATAGATACAAGCATAACTTAAGGAAAAAGAGAGAGATCAAAGATGTACCCTAAAAAAGAAAAGGGTAAGCCATGCGTATTCTGTCCTTAATTTCCGAAGTCGCGTCTTCCTTGGCCTCGCTCCACTGAACTTTGACGAGCTTGACTTCACGGTTGCATAGCTTTTTTATTTCAGTTCCTACGATTTGAGTTGGAACTCTCCTTATAGTTGCTTCGCGTTCCACTTCGGCTTCTTCTAGAATGCTTGGCTCCACCACTTCTGCAGATTCATGTAGACATTTTCGAAGATGAGAAACGTGAAAGACGTTGTGAATTCCGACCAACTTTTCGGGCAGCTCTACTTTATAAGCCATTTTCCCAATCTTCTCGATGATAGGGAATGGTCCTATAAATCTTGGTGCTAGCTTTCCCGTGGATCCGAAGAGAACGACGTTCCTTAAAGGGGATACCTTAAGGAAAACCCTGTCCCCAACCTCAAACTCAAGGTCGGTCCTTCTTTTGTCGGCGTAGGATTTCTGTCTGTCTTTGGATGCCTTCATTCTCCTTCGTATCAAATCCACTTTCTCTGAAGTCTCTCGAATCATGTCCGGTCCAAGTATAAGTTTGTCAGTAGACTCCCAACAACAAGTTGGTGATCGGCACAGTCTTCCATACAAAGCTTCGAAGGGTGCCATACCGATGGTGGCTTGGTAGCTGTTGTTGTAAGCGAATTCCACTAAAGGAAGATGATCCTCCCATGTCCCTCCGAAGTCAAGAACGCATAGTCTCAAAAGATCTTCTAATACTCTATTCACCCTTTCTGTCTGACCATCAGTTTGGGGGTGATAGGTCGTGTTCAAACATAACTGTGTGCCTACAGCTTCTTGCAGGCTCCGCCAAAATTCGCTTGTAAAGATGGGATCTCGGTCACTCACTATGCTGGAGGGTATCCCATGGAGTCGAACTATTTCCTTGATATAAAGAGAAGCTAGAGACGAGGCAGTCCTTCTACTCTTGATAGGTAAAAAGTGGGCGCTTTTAGTAAGCATGTCCACTATTACCTAAATACTAGTATTACCTCTTCTTGACCTAGTCAATCCATCAATGAAGTCCATTGAAATGCTATCCCACTTCCATTGCGGGACTTCTAGAGGATGAAGCAGTTCTCCAGGTTTCTTCTGCTCCGCCTTGACCTGTTGGCATATCATGCACTTAGAAAGGAAATCTGCCACATCCTTCTTCATGCCATCCCAAAAGAAAACTCTCTTTACATCCTTGTAATCTTGTCCCCGCTTGGGTGTATTGTCATCTTGGAATGATGTGCTTCCTCGAAAACCATCTTTACTAAATCCCTTGCTTGTAGGATGCATAGTCTTCCATCTCGCCTTAGCCAACCCTTATCATCGATGGAGTACCTATTGAGGTGGCTGGAAGTTTCACCCCTAATTAGCTTATCAATCACATCCACAAGCTGAGGGTCTTCACGTTGTGCGGCCCCTATTCAGTCTAAAAGAGTGGGCCCCACTTATACGGATGCCAATAAACCAGGTATAAAATCAGAGGATGGCCTAAAGTCAAAACTGGCTATATACTCCAAGCTTTGCCTTTCCACAAAGAGAGGGCTTAAGGCCAGCTTCTTTCGGCTCAACGTGTCTGCTACTACGTTGCCTTTGCCAGGAGTATAGGAAATTTCAAAATCATACGAGGCGAGGAATTCCATCCATATTTGCTGCCTCAAGTTAAGATCTTTCTGCGAGAAAAGATACTTCAACGATTTATGGTCAGTATATAATTCGAACTTCTCACCTAGGAGATAATGGCACCAAGACTTATGCGCAAAGACGATGGCAGCCAACTCAAGATCGTGGGTTGGGTAGTTCTTTTCATGAACTCTCAATTGTCTTCCACCATAAGCTACTACCCTCCCTTCCTGCATCAGAACAGCGCCTAGTCCCGTACCATAAGCATCCGTGTATATTGTGAACATCTTGCTTCCATCTGGCAAAGTCAGAACTGGGGCTGTTGTGAGAGCCCTTTTTAAGCGTTGGAAAGCAATATCACAGTCCAAATCCCAAGCAAATGGAAGATTCTTCTTTGTTAGCCTTGTGAGTGGAGCTGAGATTTTCGCGAAATCCCTAATGAACTTTCGGTAAAAACCTGCTAGCCCGAGAAAGCTTCGGACTTCGGTTGCATTTCTTGGTGTCTTCCAATCTTGTACTGCCACCACTTTCGCGGGGTCCACTGCTAACCCCTCTTTGGACACTACATGTCCAAGAAATCTGACCTCTTCTCTCCAAAAGTGGCATTTGTAGAATTTGGCTTTTAGCTGATGAACTCGAAGAGTTTCCATGATCTCCTTCAGATGCTAAGCATGCTCTTCCTCATTCTTTGAGAAGATCAAAATATCTTCTACGAAGACCACCATGAACTTATTGAGGAATTCTCTGAATACCCTGCTCATTAGGTCCACGAAATAAGCGGGTGCGTTTATCAAACCGAAAGGCCTGACAAGCCACTCGTAGATACCGTCTGGGGTCCTGAACGCCGTTTTATCAATACTATCTTCAGCTACCCTTAGCTGATGGAACCCAGTAGGTAGATCAAGTTGGGAGAAGACCGACGCACATACAAGTTGATCAAACAAATCGTCTATTCTGGGAAGCGGATGTCTATTCTTTTTAGTCAGCTTCTTTAGCTCCCCATAGTCCACACAAAGACGTAGTGAACCATCTGCTTTGGTGGAGAACACCACTGGAGCACCACATTCCGAGATACTTCTCCTTATAAACCCCTTCTCGAGAAGCTCCTTAACTTGCTTACTGAGCTCCTTTCTCTCATTTGGAGCCATGTGTCTAACAGGCAGAGCTACAGGCTTTGCATTATCAACAAGATATATGCGGAAGTCTATTTCCCGCATCGGAGGTAAGCCCTTTACCTCTT
Source organism: Allium sativum (assembly GCA_030737875.1). Lineage (NCBI taxonomy): Eukaryota > Viridiplantae > Streptophyta > Magnoliopsida > Asparagales > Amaryllidaceae > Allium > Allium sativum. The sequence continues at coordinate 398,779,959 of CM060910.1, forward strand.
CAAAAACATCCGGATATTCCTGGACCACTCTAATCGACTGCAAATTCTCAACAGAGGCATCAAGCGACTCTAGATAACTAAGCATAACAGCATTCAAGAGATTACAAGAAATTTCGAGAGTGTTACCGATCCGAGTCAAGAGCCTAACCAATCTTTTCTTACAATCAAGAATGGCACCGTTACTGGATAACCAGTCCATAGCTAAGATCAATCCATATCCTGAGAAGCCCAGAACAAAGGCACTACATCTAAATTCAACACTTAGAATAGAGATTTTCAAATCCAAGCAAACCATCGACAAATAAGCTGAGCCCCCGATTGGATTTGAAAAAACCAAGGGATCTTCTACCATACTGGTGTCTAGGTGCAGAGATTCTACTAAAGTAGATGAAATAAAGGAGTGTGATGCACCAGAATCAAAGAGAGTGCGAACTGGATGATCATATAGATAAACTAAGCTTTCTACAGAAATATTTCTACCTCGTTCCTGTGGAGGTGCCGACAGCGTGTGAACCTGCCCCCCTGAGGTGGATCCAGTCCTTTTTCCCTTCCCTCGCTTCTTTGGGAAGTCCTTAGCCAAGTGCGCAGTCTCACCACAATGGAAACAGCCACCATTCATCTTCGCCTTCTTCTTTCTGCAGTCTTTTGCTATATGTCCCACGATGCCACATAAATTGCACTTTCTCTTTTCACGGGATTTGTTGTTCTTCCCGCCTTTCTTGAAGTCTATTTTCTTAGTTTGTAGACCCTCTTTCTTTTCTTGAGGCACTTCCGCCTTTGTCTCTTTCTTGCCTTTATCTTCCTCGTGTAGCAGCGCCATGTCCACCAAGCTTTCATAGGTCGCTCCCATGGGTATATGGGTCATAACAAGGCTGTGTAGAGGCTCATTCATACCCTTGATGAAGCGAAGAGCCTTCTTGTGTTGGGTGTTTACTAAATCCAACCCAATTCCGGCCAGCTGATTAAACTGATTGACATACTCCTTGATCGTCATACTTCCTTATTCGATAGTTTGGAACTTCTCCACTTGCAGGTTTCTTTCAGCTTTGGAGAGGAATTTCATCTCAAACCTCGTCCTGAAATCTTCCCAAGTTTCCACTGGCCTCTCAGCTTGGGTAACTTCCCACCAATAGGAAGCTTCATCTTTAAGCAACCACACTGCTGGCTGTATCTTGTGCCTGTCGTCAACTTCGAAGATGATGAACGAATCTTCGGTCTCCTTCAGCCAGTTCCTTGCTACCACAAAGGATTCAGTTCCATAAAAGTCCTTTCGACCCATAGCTTTGAAGTCTCTACATATCTTAGCGAAAGTATTTCCATGAGGAGGAGGAGGAACTGCTGCCACTGTGGGAGGAGGAATGTCTGCTGGGCCCGCACCATTGGCCCTAGCCTCCAGGTACCTTCAAAACCAACCGGTTATCGGTACTCCTTCCGGAAGGTTACTATCTCCAGACATGCTGGAACAAAAAGGAAAGTATTCAAGACAAGAGGATAGAGAGATAGTGCATATGGCTTTGGGGAATTATGCCTTTCAAAAACAACGCTTTTTCTTGAAAAAGATGCTTCTTTAAACTTATTTTTGAAAATAGTTTCAAAAACTTTTATCTAGTCTGGTAAATCTATGCTCTGATACCAAGTGAAACACCCCCACTCTCCATTAATGTCACTCACAAAGGGACTGCCTTAACTTTGGTGGAGGTTTGTAAGTAAAAGTCATTGATAAATACAAGACAGATATATAAACACACATATATATAAGCAGCGGAAAACAAACAGACTTTTATTTCATAAATACATGTTCATACAAAACATTTCCATAACTGTCACATAATAACTTCCAAAACATTACATCATCATTTTTGTCTTGGTTATCAAATAAAGAAGCATAAAACATAATTAAAACTGCATAAATCCCCATGATTGTGTCCAACAGCCATAGCCAAGGAAAGAGAGTCCAAAACCGTACATCTACTATCTTGAAGCTTGCAAAGAGTCTAATTAAGCTGAGTTGTTTCCTCCCTATGGACCTGGGGGAGGGGGGAAACGGAAGAAAATAAGATGAAAGAAAATGGGGTCAGACATAAAGCTTGGTAAGTCTAGTGAATCTTCAGTATGAGAATAAGAGTAAGGGTATGATAAGTATAAACTGGAAATAGGGAAGTATCATAGACCAAGATAAAGCAGTTTGAATCGAATATACTATCGCACCCACACTATATCTTTGCACCTACTTGTATTGTCTTAACTGGCACCCCATGCAGGAGGTAAAGTGATCCTTTTTTTCTAAAGATCGGCTACTACTCGCATAATCATCTATGTCTTACGACCCCTAAAGATTGTAGATACCTATGCTAGTCCCACCATGGGGTGTATCAAGTCCCATGGTGGCGGCCCGACACAATACTAGAAATGCATAGGTTATACTACTGGTGCCCCCAGTGCCCTGTTTGTCTGCTCCAAAATGTGTGCACGCTCGCACTCCGTTAGAACCGACACTGTTGCACCCACCACCGTCCCTTTGACCACTTAAAATCATCCCAATAATCGTGCTCCACCCTGTCTTTTTTCAGGGTACCATGATACCTAATTGGTTTAGTGCTGAAATGGGTCCCCGTTACTAGGGTTTTCTAGTTAAACACGTTAAGTGGTTAAGTGTCTGTATTTACCTAACCCCACAGTTTAATTAACATGTTGAATTGGTTAAGTGTTTTAGTTAACTTAACCCTACCGTCCTGACAGTCTGTCCTTAGCTTTTTAAAGGACCGACCACTCACATTAGACAGGTATTGTTATGGTTACTGGATGTGCCGGTCGGTTCCGGGCAGATTTACACCGTAACTCAGTCTAACCTCAGGTCCTTATTGGGCTTCATGCTTAACCACCCACATTGGATAGGTATTTTTGTGACTACTGGACAGCCGGGCGAGTCCGGGCAGGTTTACATCACAACTCAATCCAACCTCATGTTATGCATACTCGTATTTTCTAAATTTACATATTTGTCTTTATTACTTGTTATATGTAAATTAAATATTATGGCCCACTTTCCAAATTTAACATTTTTGGTATAAGAATTTATACCGTTTAAATGCCACCAATTTTGGCATGTGACAAACATGCCAATTTCATATATTTTTAAATTTTCCCAGCGTTACCCCATCTAAATATTAGGCTAACAATCCTAGCCTAATTTTACGTTCGCTTGATTTTTAACATATAATATTAGGCTAAAAACTTAGCCTAATTTAGCGTACACAACATTGGCATAAGAGATTCATAAACATAAACATGACATATGTGTAAACTTGGCATTTTTGGCATAGTCAATATGAACATCATAGGCGTGAACTTGCAAAATAGTCAACATATATGTCATAGGTGTGAACTTGCAACATAGCCTAAATCAACATATATGTGAACTTGCATTGAAATAGGGGTCTAACCAAATAGGTGTCACATAAATTAGCATATGATTTAGATAACGTAAGCCTAAACATGTTTTGGATCTAGGCATAACATCGAACATCAATAGCATATGACAAGAATATGACATTTTCATAAGTATGTCTAATTTTATGACAAGGGTGTGAACTAGATCCAATCATATATCTAATTACAACATGAAACATGTATTAAAGTGGATCTTGGCATGGATCCAATTAACTTGCAACTTTCTTACAAACATACTAGCATGTATGTGAACATAATTGTTTAGGCATAAAGGTTCTAGCATATATATATACATGAAATCTTAATCACATACAACCTATATAATCACATAAACATATAGGTGTCGATTACAACATGAACTATACAACTTGCATGTGATTCTACTTGTACAATAGGATCAATATCAACTCAATTATACCACAAACATCACAATACCACAATCATTTCAATACAAAAATGTGAATTAACATCGTTGTTACACAATAACACAATTCCATTTCCATTTTACATCGAATCAAATCCTAACTTTTATTCACATCGGAAAATCACTATACTTACAACAAACGACGGTCTTGTTTTCTAATTTCTGAGTTCTGAATTTGAATTGCTTTCCTTTGGGTATACTAACGTTGATTTGGTTATTGTTTTAACTTTAATTTGGCCCATCTCTAAGCTTTTCTATATGTGGAGGCTCCTCTCAGTTTTCTCCCGACAGCATGGCGGCTCCATCTCTAATTTCTTATGTGAATTTAGGTTGGAGTCTTAAGTTGTTTATAGTGAATTTCAGATTGATTTGAGTCGTCATATGATCACAGATGAATCTAGACCATTCACTTCGAGAGGATCCAACCAAAATGTGACAAGTCAGCCCTAGTGACACAGCCAAGCCTCAGAAATCGACCAGAACCCGACCAGGCCAGCCAGGGCCAAACTAGGTCGATTGGGCAGGTCGACCCCTAGGTCAACCTGGTGCCTGGGCGGGAATTTTCCGGCCCAGCCCAGTTTGGGTCTGAATTCGAAATTTGAACTGAATTTTGAACTGTTTTAATTTGAATTTGAATTCTGAAACTTCCGGAGGTCATAACTCCTTCATACGGAGTCCGATTCACGCAAACTCGAACTTTATCTCAGGCAGAATTCCGAGACGAGCGCAATGGCGCAACCCGTTTTCCTTAATTCTTTCAGTAAGGATTAATTATATTTAAATTTGTTAATATACAGTTAACAGAAAATTCGGGGTGTTACACTAAATATGTTGAATCTGTTGAAAAGCTGAATGATTGTAATTTGTGTATGAAAATCCGTAGGCTCGATCTAAGATTGAGTAAAACATGATTAATTTGATTAATCTGTTGTGATTTGAAAAGAAGTCAAATCTATTAAATTGACAGAATTAGTCTGATGGTTGTATAATCTGTAATGGAGTAAACTGGTTAAAATAAAAATGCCGAGACTCGAGGTTAGACTCATGTTTGCGTTAGAAGCCTGCCCGGACCCTACCGGCATAACCAGCAACCAAAAACTGTTAGTCTAATGTAAGAGGTCGTAGGCATAACTAAAATATGCTTAGACATGAGGTTAGGTCTGGCTTGTGGCAAAAGTCTGACCGGAACTGCCCGGCTTATCCAGCGGCCACAAGCTACCGACCTAATGTGAGAGGTCTGCGCATTAATATTTAATTAATGCAAATCTGAGATAAATATGATGTCTAAAACGTGTTGGGTGGATAGGGCTAAACTAACTGGAACGATGAATTAATAAACCTGTTTCGTGAATCTGTAGGCCCAATACAAAGTTAGACAATCTGTAAGTCTGTTAAAACCATACATCTGATCTGTTAGTCTGAAAACATGTTGACTTGATTTTCTGGTCTGTGAACTTGTTGATCTGAACTCTGTGGGCCTAAAAATTTGTAAACAAGTTAATCTGAAATCCATTAGTTTGGGGACACAAGGTTAGGAAGGAAAATACTTGTGTCATCTGTTGTTTGGGACCCATATTAGTCAGTAACCCTTTCTGGTATATAACTATGACCCAACAGTAGGTAGGGTTCGGGCACGCTTACTGAACTAATTATAAGCGGTTCATTCTGATAATGGCGAGCGGTGTTGATGGTGCGTTCGAACCGGGTCATGTGCGTGCATGGATCTCGGTCTGCCTCTGAGGATGTAAGACGCCGTGCCATCTGTAAATAGGTCTGTGTCATTCAAAGGTTGCCACTTTAGGGAGTGATACATCCTTCTGTGGGGCTGGCACAAGGTATTTATGTATTAGGGAGCCGATAGCTTGGGGTAGATTTAGGGTACACTTAGTTCTGTCTGTTTCCGTTGGGGTACCGTCTGTTCCTGTTGGGTGGTAACACTTGTCTGTTTCTGCATGGTACCGTCTGTTGGGGTGGTAAAGGCCTATGTACTAATGTACAACTAATTCTAATATTCTGTTTCCGTAGGGATTATTCTGTTTCCGTCTCTGAATCCGTTTATGTACCATCTGTCCGTTGGGAAGGTAAAGGCCCATTACTGGCACTCTGTTTCTGTATAGATTATTCTATTCTGTTTAGACATTAGGGTAACACCTAATCCTGTTCTACTAGTGTTAGTGCAGAGAAGTAAAATATAAGTAAGAAGCATAACTTGGGCTATATCATTCTGTTCAGCTTAAGTATACCAGTTACTCCTGTTGCTATTGTCTCTTATCCAGCTTTATTTTCATGTCATGATATTATTATCTGTTCATATGCTGAAAGTCACTGGACTTGCCAGACTTTATGTCTGACCTTGCTTGTTTTCGTCCCTTTTATTTCGTTTCCCCCCAGGTTTGTAGGGTGGAAATATAGGAGCTTGATTTGGATTTTCTCTGCTTGAAGTATCGCTTGGCCATGGCTCTATCTTTGCATGGTAGTTTATGTTGGGGATTATGACTTTAATAACTATGCATTCTAAAGGCTTTTGTACAAGACCGATATTTTGTACTTGAATTCTAATATTGTGATTTGAAAAGATGTAACCAAACTTATTTCGATTTCTGTTGTAATAAAGTTATTAATTTTTCAAGTACTGTTTTATCTGTCTTGTAAATTTTCGTTCTATCTACTAAAACACTCCATCAAAGTTAAGGCATTCCCTTTGTGAGTGACCTTAACGGAGGTGGGGTGTTACGATATCAGAGCTGAAGGTTACCAAATTTGATAAAAAGTTTTGGAAAACTATTTTCAAAAAGGTTTTTAAAAAGGAAGTATTTTCAAAAGTAGAGTTTATTTTGAAAAACATAACCCCCAATGCCATAGCCTATTTTTCTATCCTTTGTTTTGAATCTTTCCCTTTTCTTCCGTTTCAGCATGTCTGGGGATCTTAACCTTCCGGAGGGCGTACCGATACTTGGCTGGTTCAGGAGGTACCTAGAAGCTAGGGCTAATGATGCAGGCCCAACAAACATCCCTCCTCCTCCAGCTGCAGCGATTCCTCCTCCTCCTCCGCACGTGAATACTTTCCCGAAGATATGTAGAGACTTTCGAGCCATGGGTGGGAAGAACTTTAATGGAACTGAATCCTTCGTGGAAGCAAGGAAGTGGCTCAAATAAACTGAGGATTTGTTCGTTATCTTCGAGGTGGACGATAGGAAGAAGATACAGTTGGCAGTATGGTTTCTTAAGAACGAAGCTTCTTTTTGGTGGGAGGTCACAAATGTATAGCGTCCGGTAGAGAGATGGATGGATTTCAGGCACAGGTTCGAGATGAAATTTCTCTCACGAGCGGAAGAGAGTCTATATGTAGAATGGTTCTTGGCATTGAAGCAGGGGGATTTATCAGTGAGAGAGTACGTCAACAAGTTTAATCAATTGGCAAGATTCGGCTTAGAATTGGTAAATACACCACATAAGAAGGCACTAAGATTTGCTAAAGGTTTGAATGAGCCGCTACACGGATTGGCGATTTCCCACATTCCTATGGGGGAAACCTTCGAAAAATTGGTGGACATGGCGTTTATGCATGAAGAGGAAGCCGAAAGTAAAAGAGAAAGAGGAAAATCTTGAAGGACCACATAACAAGAAGGCGAGGCCCAAAAAGGAAACTCAAAAAAGGATGAAAAGGCCGAAGATAAGAAGGAGAGGAAGTGCTTTACTTGTGAAAGCTCGACCCATCTGAACAAGGATTGCAGAAAAAGGAAGGGCACTTGCTTCAACCGTGGAGAAATGGGGCACTTCACAAGGGACTGCCCAAAGAAACGGGGACAAGGGCAGAGGGCAGAACCCACTTCTGGAGGACAAGTGAATGCTCAAGTGACTAGTAGATAGAGTAGAAATAAGAAAATTTATGTAGAAGGTTTATCTGATTGAGAAGTTAAAAACTCTTTCTGATTCTGGCATTTTGATTCTGTAATTGAAACTTTGCACTTTAATACTAGTGTTGTTTCTGGTTTCGTTATAGTCTCAGACCCCATAAGGGTTACGACTTATCTGTTTGTGATTAGTTGGGGTTTGAGGGCATCTTCATTGGGCGTTAAGTTGACCATGACGCATACATTCTGAATTTTTATCATGCTTAGTTTCCTAAGAATCATTTGGTAATTTGATCTGTATTAGTAGTATGTAGGTTCCTGAAAAGGATAGGAGTTTTTACTCAAAGTGTGAAATAGATTTCCAGTTGGGTATTTGTTTAGTGGGAGTGATTCTCTGAGTATTAATCAGATGTTGATTTCGGTCTTCGGGGTTGATACTTAGGAGTTATTCTCTTAAACCGATGTCTAATGGGAACCTAGATTTAGTTTCAATTATACTTGCTTCTATCACTCGACTTTATCCTTCGACCTTTAGGTAGAAACTAATGGGTGTAAACTTGTGTTTGATACATGTTATGTTTGATGGTTGCAAGTGGTTGCTAGTGATTGCTCGTGGATGCATATACACACACCAGGCACTAGATCGGCTCAAAAACACTCTCATACTGCATATGGACGTGTGTGCATTTTTTTTAAAATTTTATGGATGCAAAATGGTTGACTCAGCACATGGATGTTGCATATGAATGAACGGTTGTGCACTCATATAGAAATGATATGTATCAAATAGGAAAATTGCATACATTTGGGACTCATGGCACTAACATAATTCGCATTAAGGAGGTCAATTGAATCAGTGGACTGCCTGATCTTTGCATTAGATAAGTACATATACACACACTCTTGCATAAGTTCATACAACATTAGAAATCTTTTAAGGACAATGGCTTCTTATGATTGATGGTTGATTAGATGGATGATTGGATGATAGGATGCATTCTTCTTAACTTGAAGATTTCGGGGACAAAATCCTTTAAGGAGGGGAGAATGTAACAACCCGTATTTTTATAACATTTTAAAATCGTAAATCAAGGCAGAATTAAATTTTAAAATAAGAATCAGGGGAAACGGGTTGCGCCATTGCGTTCGTCTCGAAATTCTTCTTAGAAATGAGTCCGATTTTTCGAGAAATGGAGTCCGTATGAGGGAGATATGACCCTCAGAAGTTTCAGGAATTTTCAGAATCGAAAACAGCTCGAATTTCGAATTTGAAATTCGAATTCAAACCCCAGCGCAGATTGGGCGGGAATTTTCCCGCCTAGGACTAGGTCGACCTGGGCGTTGACACTATGGTCGACCTCCCAGGAACCAGGTCGACCCTATGGTCGACCTGGGGGTCGACTGGTGCCAGAACCCAGTTTTGAGCCAGGGTTCATTCTGATGTATCTGGTCACGTTTTCAGTCAAGATTTGCCCGCCTAATCCTATATAAACAGCCCCTAGCCCCATTCTCTTTACACCATTCTTCTCTCCTTATGTTGCCTCTGAAATAATAGAAATATATAAAATAATGGCGTCGCTACTCTGCTGGGATCAAAACTACAACTAGTGCATCTTCTTCCAAATCTGAGTAAGATTAAAAGAGAACTACTACAACTCTTCTTCTATAATCCAACCAAGGCAAGTGCAGTTATTTTCCGATATGAAATTTAATCATGATCTTGACATAATTATAAAACTGAATCGGAGACTAGGCCCTTTTTCTATTTATCAGATATGTTCCTCTGTTTTATTATTCTGTTTGTTCTGTATTTCTTCCTCCTTTCTTTCTTTTTGTTTGATCGCCAGGCCACCACGAGCCTGAGCCAAGTCCCATAAGAGACGAAAGCATAAACGCTAAATTTGGGAAGAATATTGAATGAGGCATATCTGGGCAAAATCGGTTTGTAACTAATTTGAGGACCCAACGCATGTTGTAAATCTGGACATAAATTTGAGACATATTGCATAAGATGATTTTTGACTTGGAAGAAGAGGATTATAGTGACTTAGAACATAAAGAACATATTTCATAATTTAAGATCTGGATCTGGGCATATTAAATTTGATAGTTTGTCATTTGGAAGTAGGAGAATTAATTTGCACATGACTTAGGTGTAAAAACCTATATTAAGATTTGATGACTATTAAGTGTGAATACACCTAAGTAAGGTTTTTTTTGGATATGTGACATGCATTGTAATCAATGGCTATATTTGGCATAATTTATATGTGAATCACGGTTAGGGTTTTTGGGGAATATTTTGAACTATGCAAGTTTAACTAGAATTTGGGACATATGTTATATAGTGGATTATGACCATAATTTAGGCATATAAGTTTTGGCTTACTTTATGAATTAGGCAAGATATGTGAATAGGACTTTAAGGAATGTTTAAATCGGTTAAAACTGTTATCTGCTTAATATGTTAAATTTGCCTAATCTGCTAAATCTGTTGCCTGTTTAATCTGTTGAATTGCCTAAACTGTTAAATATGTTGAACTGCCTAATGTGCTAATTATGCCTAATCTGCTAAATCTGTTGAGTTGCCTAATCTGCTAAATCTGTTGAACCGCCTGAGCTGCTAAATCTGTTAAATCTGTTGAAAAGCTGAATGATTGTAATTTGTGTACGAAAATCCGTAGGCTCGATCTAAGATTGAGTAAAACATGATTAATTTGATTAATCCGCTGCGACTTGAAAAGAAGTCAAATTTATTAAATTGATAGAATTAGTCTGATGGTTGTATAATCTGTAATGGAATAAACTGGTTATAATAAAAATGCTGAGACACGAGGTTAGACTCATGTTTGCGGTAGAAGCCTGCCCGGACCCAACCGGCTTAACCAGCAACCGCAAACTGTTAGCCTAATGTGAGAGGTCATAGGCATAACTAAAATATGCTTAGACACGAGCTTAGGTCTGGCTTGTGGCAGAATTCTGCCCGGAACCGCCTGGCTTATCCAGCGGCCACAAGCTACCGACCTAATGTGAGAGGTCTGCACATTAATATTTAATTAATGCAAATCTGAGATAAATATGATGTCTAAAACGTGTAACCAAACTTATTTCAGTTTCTGTTGTAATGAAGTTATTAATTTTTCAAGTACTGTTTTATCTGTCCTGTAAGTTTCCGTTCTGTCTACTAAAATGCTCCATCAAAGTTAAAGCATTCCCTTTGTGAGTGACATTAACGGAGGTGGGGTGTTACAAATACCCCATCAAACCAATATCTACTCTAAGATCTCACAACGCTCCTTATTTTTTTACTTTAGAACCGTCTTCTAATTCGCGGTATATTATGAGGAATTTGAGGGACAAATTTTGAGCAATTTGGGTCGTTCATTTCTAACTGACGGCGCTCTAATAAATGGCTAGGGTTTTGCAAAGAAAATGGTATATATAATATTTATTTAATATTATTTTAAATTCCAAAAAGTGTGATTTTTCATTCGAACTCCAAATCAAACCCAATGACTTTCAACCATAGCCAAATACCACTCATTCCGAACTCAATGGGATATGTTTCGTAAGCAAATTCTACTGTTTCAGTTAGTTTATATTAAAATTAAAATATAATTCAATATATATATATATATATATTGATTTAAACGTACATTTTAATTTACCGGGGCCACATTCTGACTCCGAAAATTACAGAAAAATAAATCTAGCTATGTTTTGATGATATGGTCCTAACAAAACTAATTTCATCGAATTTGGAGATCTTGTGAAGATGATCATTTTCCAGTCGATTAAATTCAAACTAAAATTGACCAAACACATTTAAATTTTCCACACTCACATATTGTTTCCAAAAGCTATGAAAATTGAAACCTAACATAATTTGACATTCCGAATCCAACAAAAGTGGTTTCGTCGAAAACGGAGGTCGTTTGCAAAATGGCTATTTTTAAGGGCTATATATTATATTAAAGGTGCGTTTTTTACATGTCCCTATTACAATTTACAATCTTTCCACGTCCCTCTCTTGTTTACTCTTCAAACCCGGTCCCTCTTTTTTACTACGCCTCCTTCAATTCTGGCTAGAAAAAATTGCGGCATGTAGTAAAAAAAAAAAACTAAAATCTAGAAATTATACAAGGAGTCGACCCCAATTAAAAAAAATTGCATACATGTATGCAACTATGGCCAAAAATTGCGCATATGTGCGCAACTATTGCATAAAGGAAATTTAGCTAACGTTTTTGCCTGCAGATTTGTTATACACATGTGTGCATGTTTTTCTTTTCTTTTTTTCTTTTTTTTTAATGCATACTTCAATGCAAAAAAAATGAAATGAGTTGCATTGCTATGAACTATTGCACATTTTTATGCTGGAATTATGTAATAATTGCACTGAAATATGCAAGTAAATCAACACAGATGCAAAACCTTGAATACATGCACATATGTATGAAAGAAAATTCATATATTTGCGTAATATTACACACTTAACTGCACTTTTTCGCTGTTTTCTGCTGTTTTCTTGTTTCTGCCGTGATTTTTGATGTTTTTTGGACTGAATTTTTTGTCGAATGCATAATTTATTTTGATATTAATTTATGATTTTTTTAATATCTTTTTAACCTATTTTTGAAATATAGGGACCTAATTTATACTAAGTTTACGACCGGATGTGAGCCTAATTAAGTTTCGTTTTAGGGATGTGTGCCTAATATTCACTTATATTAAAAAATATATAAATTCCTTAGTGACTATTTTAAATTTTTAAATGGACATAACTTTCAATTTTATATTATGAAATCTCAAATTTTCACATTCATTAGAAAGATATATTTAAACAGATTCAAATGTTTTTGGTTTTACTGAAATTCGGTTTATTTTGAATTCTGTACATTCTATTGAAATTTAAAATCGAATTTTCAAACTACCGCATCATTTCAGGCTCATTTTATGATTAAAATATATTTATATGCTCTAACTTCATTTAAAATAAATTTTTAGTCGTTATTATTTAAAATAAATCATTCTAAATATTCAAAACCCATTAAAATAGCTAAATTAAAAATTTTAAATTGGTTCAGAATTTTTGGGTCGTTACAATCTCCTCCACTTAAAATTTTTACGTCCTAGAAAAGGAACGGAGCTGAAAGTGTTTAACTAACCAATTCAACTTTCATTATGGCTTTCATTCTTTAACTTTTCAGTTTTTAAGAATTTTCTGATTTCTCAAAAATTTGGCTAACACCCTAAATTTTCAAAAAAATTCGCCATAACCTCCTTTGTACGAGTTGATCGGTAAAACCGCAACTAGCCTCACAGGGACCTCATCAATCCAAAAGAAAAAGAAAAAGCCAAGCAGCTAGCCAATCGGCTCATAAAATCATCAAACCCAATAAATATAGTAAACATGTACCTATTTGTCAGACATACAAATTTATTCCTCTTTTTAGCGCCCATGCTGTGACCTGTTCAATATATACACATGCACATATATGCAATTTTAATAATTTTCAGTTCAGTTTAGTATTTGATTCGATTGGGCTAAATTTACCCTACATTCTCTTATTGGTTTTACTACTCCGATATTTTAATTAGTTGAACTAATAATCACACATCACAACCAGCAATGTAATAGCCCGAATTTCCGTACTCTTTGAGTTGACTAATAACCCCACACGTCCAACCGAAATTGCATAGAAATACGAATCATTATTAGAAAGAAGTTAGAGGATGAGAAATAAAAAGAAAGAAATATTATAATAGAAGAAAACGAACTCACAACGTAACGAATAACATATATTATATAACATAATCTTTGAAATACAAATCTGTTTGTATATACATACCGTCATCAGAGCACGACAGTTATTCCTGGAACAGTTATAAACACCTGTTTCTAGAGACAACACAGTATACAGTGGAAAATGTGAGAGTCTATAGCTAACTGATGAAGCCTCCTGCTTCAAGCTCCTCCAAGTGAATCTGTAAAATCCAGACTACTTGATTGCCTGTACAAATTTGGGCACCCAAGAGTTTAGGGAAAACAAACAAAATAAACTCTAGGTCAGTCATGGGACTGGTGTGAGTAAATTCCAATCATTTGTTTAACTTTCAAAATCCTTTTGAAAGAAATGATAATCGTAAGACCGATCCACACATAAACACGGATGGTTTTTTACCTTACGATGACTAAAAATATTTTTGATATCAAATCCAATGATATTAAAATAGTGTATAAATTAAAATAAACAGAAATCTAGCGGAACACTTGCATCTCACGCTCCATATATAATATTAAATCAAAAACCGCAAGGCGCTTATTGGAGATTGGATTTTCAACATGACAAGGTATGGAACCACCTTCCGATAGTGTATCTCTAGAGGGGAATACACTCGATTCAACAAGAACGTCATGCAAGCCGGCACACACATGGCTAACCACTCATTTAACTTGAGTGTATCGAGCATATTATCACCAACGGTTGTGATCAACAATCGTTACCGAAAACATACAGCAGCGAATAGAATAAGAAGCATATGAATTTTCTCTGGATCAGGTGATAATATCCCAAATGGGAATGACCCATATGGCCGTGTTGCCTGCCCGATTTCTGTCATTTCCCGGGTGATGAGGCTTGAGGTCACAATTATCTTTCAGAACATCTTATCATCTTTTACTTTGATTGTCACATTGTCAGACATTCGTCCATATACGTTGTCCTAGGACTAGACGAACCGAAGGCACTATCCCATCAATCCTCTTAGGCATTTTCTACCTAGGATTGGCAGAACAGCCCTTGCACTTTACTCCGTCTTCAAATATCTTTAGCATAAGTTGATTCATAACGCTTATGCCAATACGGATTGGTTTTTAGATATTAAATCAGATCCCGGTCCCTCCATATTGACAACGGAGGTATAAAATAAATCAAAACCTTGATAGTCGGTGATTTAACTATCAAAGAAACATCCATACATTCAAAGGTCCTATTTCCAAATGGAAATTCTAACGATCAACCATCAATAACACTGGCATCTTTTTTTTTAATTAATTCCATAATATATTATCATTTCCCATTTTTCATTTCCCATCTTCTATTCCATTTCATAGCTTGATCGTCTCTCTCAATTCTTGGAAACCATTCCCAATATCATAATTCCTTTATTCGACAAAATATCTCTTATTCTAGTTAAAAACATTTCTATATATTCATGAATCCTTATTTTCTATATTCATAAAATATACCCTATTAATATCGGAAAATATTTCCATATTCCATTTCTTAATTCCTATTGACCAATTCATTTCATTTTCCACGCATAGAAAATATCTCTCATTTTATTTGAGGAAACATTTCAAAATCCTTTAAATTAACGCAATATTATAAAAAACATCATTATTATAACTCAAACCATTTATGATTTATTAACTAACCATATTGCTAACCAATCTTCACTATCGAACCTTAACCATTCCTCCATCAATCCTGAAGTCAATCAAGTTGGGGTATATTTACCTCTCAGACCTTAATTGAACAACATTCTCAAATTTTAAATAGTCATAGCTCACAACTTAAAACAAAACATCGCTAATGCCACTCTCGGATTCAATCTAAGAATACTCCTCTTTTACATAAAAACATTTATTATAACGGTAGCGTTATAATCGCTATCTACAACTATTTAATTTACAAAACAATTATTTTAACGATAGCATTACAATCACTGTTTAGCTTTATAGAACATTTATTATAATAGCAGTGTTAAAATCATTGTTTAGATTTACAAAACATTTATTATAATAGTAGCGTTATAATTATTGTTTCCAAATTATTTAATTTAGAAATATCTTTTTATCTAATTCTTTAAATAAGTAAAAAAAATTAAAATTTTATTTTAAACGGAAAGCAATTAATACTTTCCCCGAATTTTACATTGTCAAATTCCAATATATATAACTTTCTTCGAATAAATCTTATATCCGATCGACATTCTGAACTTAGGAATATAACGTTCGAAATTCTGGAATAACCCCATCATTCCAGATCAACTCAATTTTTTATTCCATTCAAATTCTTATTTGAAATCTTATTGCCAAACCAAATCCCTTTATAACCATTCCCAACTACAACACATTTGCTTTTCAAATCGTTATTCGCTTAACCAAAACAATTTTCCGCTTTAATTGAAATACCATTTTAAAATATCAAATTTTCTACTTTCGAAATGTTTTTGCTTTTCACTTTTTAGTATCCCTTCTTTTTCTTATAAAATCAATACTTTGCTTATAAAACAATGACCATAACATTTTGAATGTTATAGCTTCCCATTCAATTCTATAACTTCCAATTATAGATTTCCTTCACTTATAAAATGTAATAACCCGGAAATCCGAGCCAATTTAAAATTTTTATTTTGGCAATTTTGATAAATTTTGAATATTTAAAATGAATTATTTTAAATAATAATGACGAGAAATTTATTTTGAATAGAATTAGAATGTATATATTTATATAGTCGTCGTTAGAATATGAATATTTATTTTTAATTATAAAAGGAATTGAAAATGGCGCAGTAGTTCGAAAATTCGATTTCAAAGTTCAAATGAATGCACATGATTCAAAATAAACCGGATTTTAGAGAAACCAAAAATATTTGAATCTATTTGAGAATATCTTTCCAATGAATCCGAAAATTTGAAATTTCATAGCGGGAATAAAAAGTTACGCCCAGTTGAAAATTCAGAATAGTCGCTAAGGAAAATATAGCCCTTAAAAATGGAAATTTCGCAAACGATCTCTGTTTTTAACGAAACCACTTTTGTTGGATCCAGGATGTCAAGTTATTTCTAGGTTTCAAAATTCATAATTCTTGAAAGCAATATGTGAGCGTGGCAAGAGAAAATGTGTTTTGACAGTTTTAGTCAATTTGGATCGACTAGAAAATGACCATTTTTCAAACGATCTTCAAATTTGACGAAATTAGTTTTGTTAGGACTGTATCGTCAATACGAAGCTAGAAAATACTTTTAGTGAATTTTTAGAGTCTGTATGTGGCCCCGATAAATTGAAATGTGCGTTAAAAATCAATATATAGATTTATATCTTGATTTTGATGAAAACTGATCTAAGCGATCGAATCAGGTTACAAAACATATCCCATTGTGTTCGGAATTTGGGGTATTTAGCAAGGGGCGACAGTCGTTGGATTTGAATTGGGGTTCGTATGGAGCGAGGGGTATTTTCGGATTTAAATAAATTAAAAATAAATATAAAATATAGGGACCAATCCTCTTTCTTCTCTCACTTTCCTCGTTGACCAAGTCAAACCCGTAAACCTCCAACGCACGACGGAAACCACTCCACACCTTCTCTCTTTGATTTCTCCTCATCCACTCATTAAAATCGCTCCACCCAGTTAAGGTTTTTGTAGAGGACTTCGAGAGCTTCGAATTCATTCCTGGAGCACCTCGTATAGTGGCGTGAATCTCGAGAACCACCTCGCTGAAGGTCCGGACTTCAACTCACCGCCGGCGATGATTTAGACCACCGAAGTGGATCCCCTCCCTGGCGCATGTGCGCCTCTCCGGGCTCTACCACGCTGTGCAATCCGATCGTCTTGGAACAACACAGATTTGGTGCAAATCGGTGACCTAGTTTCGAACCTCTTTTGAAGGTATACGGTTTATTAACTTTAAACTGTTTTCAACATTCAAAAGTGTCACAAAGTTGGTTAAACTTCTAAAAATCAAATCTTTTTGCTATCAGGTCGAAATCCTGTGAAACAAGAGACACCGAGACCGTGACGTCGTCCTCTACATTCTAGAAGAGACCGGATAATTTTTAGAGCTCGCTAAAATTTTAGGCGAAGCCGGAACCAATGTGAGAACTTCTCACTTTTAATTTGTTTTCTAGTTGAAATATATACTAGGATGCAGACGGTGCTTAGTAGCACCCGACACCCGTTGTCCACAGACCATGTACGACTTGTTTGTTTGTTGTTTGTGGTGTGAATACTGATTGTGTGAAGTGGAATGGAATAAAATATTTTATAGTTAAAAATATAATTTTTAACGTGTATATAAAATAAATATTTATAAACAAATCGGACGGTTTGTTTATGTACACCCATTTGACTGATATTGATTGGGACGATAAATTTTACACATCGCCCAACTACACAAATAAAAATCCGTGTTTGTTGATTTGAAACCCCACACGGGTGTTGGGATGATATTTGGCGTACACTAATCCCAAATAACTAGCTATATGCTGATCAATCGATTGACAGTCTGTTATAAGCGTTAAAAATTTATATTTGATGCTTATGCAGTGTAGAATGCACTCTGGATGATGGTTGATTATTTATCGTTGCTATTATATACATGTGTTGTAGGGAATCCATATAATTAACATTATATGGTAATTGATTGGCCCTCATTCCAAGTTGGAAAATAAAGAAAATTCATGTGTTGAATAAAAAGAATATTCATGTGTTAAATAAAAGAAAATTCATGTGTTGAATAAAATATATATTCATGTGTTGAATAAAAGAAAATTCATGTGTTCAAGAAAATATTCATTTGTTGAATAGAATAACGAAGTTATCTATACTATATTACAATTACTGAGTTTAGTTTCCAAGCCTCACAACCATCCTAGCTTATCTTAAGCCGAAAGGTTGCGCTTATTAATACTTTCTTTTCTTACGAGCTTTCTCTCTCCGACCTTCTCATCAATATTCCTAAATGTTCCTAAATGTTCGTATGTCTTTTCATGCCGATCTTTCCGTTTATTATAAAAAACGCTAAAATCGGCCTTCCCTCTTCCCACCGTCGCCGCCATCTTCGTCTCCAATTCTCTATCGTATTGTTCTATTATTACCCAATTTGTTTCCATTTACTCTCAGGCCTTTTCCTGAAATCATTCTACAGCAATAGTCTAAGCGGTTTCCTCCATGGCTCACCGCTTCTTTCCCTTCAAGTCCATACCCTCATGCTCAACCCTACTTACAGGCTTTCCTCGGATCTGAACTACCAACCGACCTGGTGGCAACTTTCTTTGGTTAATCGTTTCTTATGTTTTTCCTTCTTCTGTCATTGAAAGGTATTCCTGTAATCCAACTATACGAAGCAGTTGTCCATTTTGCAATTTCGATAGTTTGGCCGAGACCATGCCGATTCTTCTATCGCTGTAGGTATTTTCATTTTTACTTATAACTTCGATTTGGGTACTTCCTTATTTCAAGCCAGTGCTTAAATACATTTGATTCGTCTATAATAAATTGCAAATTGGAGCTTTGTTATTGTCTGCTATTATTTCGTTCGTGACTTGCTTTGGGTAAAGGAATGCAGTTTTCATTTAAACTACGAATCTTATTTTGATTGAATTGTAAGAGAATTTGAACACATAACAAACCAATTGTGTCTTATTGAATTTTGTTCTGTTTGATTTTTTGTTCAACTTATACATTATTTTGCTGATTTGTTTATAGGATGGATATTTTGTTGCTTTAAATTTATATTAAATTGTCTAATGATTATTTAAATTAGAAGTTTATCAAATGTCATTAAATTGGTTTTTTCAAATGTTCATGCTATAAGAGAATTCATGGTGATCTTGATTTAATATTAAATTGCTTTGGAATATCAACCTTTTGAAACCTGTTAATGGCAGCATATACCACTGTGATATATGTTTAATGGAAGTTGGCACAACACCTGGAAAATGAACACTTTAAATGATTGGTTGGTTAAACTATTCGGATGAGGAATTGTTTATGGACCTTTTTACATGAGAGTGAATTCATTTAATCAAATATTATAATCTTTATTCATTAAAAAAATTGTGCACGGTTTATATTACATGTCGTATTACAGTTTGAAATACATGCAGTTGCTTCATTTTGAAGATAAATAAGTTGTCATTTTAAATGCTATTAGTTTATGTGATATCGTGAATTCAACCTCATATTTTGTAAAATGAAATCGCTTTAATAGACTATTTTTTTTTACGAAAACTAATATTTATGACTAAAAACGTTATATAAGTAAAAAATCTAGTAAAAAAAATTAAAGTCATAAGCATTAACTATACTTATTTGATTTATTTATCTCTGTTTCCAATTCCCTAATTTAAATATAGCAATTTTAAGATTATTCTACCATATGTAAATTCAACTGTGGGCTACAGGTGACTACAGTCATTTTACAAATAAATTTTTATGAATAATTAAGATTTTGATACCTCGACCATTCTCCTTCTGCCTCTTTGATACTAGGACTGCCAATCGACCCTTGCTTCTTCTTTTGCTCTCGAGCCTTTGCCATGGATCCACGATCTGATCACCCGCCGTTTGGATCAGAAAGGTATCTTTCATTGTTACATCTTCACCATTTTCAGTTTTCATCTTCCTCCAAATTCTTTCGTCATACTTATTTTAATCTACTTCTGTTTCTTAGATGTTTGTTTGGCTTCTTTTTTACTGCCATTTAATCTTGCAGCTTAAAATTTTCATCATGATATGAGTATATTTGGTTTTTCTTCTGCACGATATGATTTGAAATTATGATAGACTAATTTATGATTATATTAGTGTTTGTCAATTCTTCTCATCAACAAAAAATATGACCATTAAAAAAGGAAAAATAGTCAAAAAGACCACAAGGTGCCTTTGCTACAAGCGTATTTGAACAAGTGCTTATACAGACTATCGTTCAAATCTATTGTGGTTGTGAATCGAAGAAAATGGCATGTAATGTTACAATGTACATGCCAAAAACCACACATGTGGATGGCTAAAATGCGATGGTAAACATGTTTTAAATTAAATTTGATCCTATAGGGAACCATATTAATGCAAATGATAACTTAACAATATTATCAACTAACATCTAATGCTTATATAGTTTGAATCACATGATGATAAACTATATTGTTGTTTTTATATTGCTTTACAATGCAGCTTCATAATTTAGATTATAATTGTGTCCTGCAGAGACTGTAGCTTTTCCTAATGAAAGGATATATTCCCATTTTCTATACCAACTTTGGCCATCATTAGTTTCACATTGTGTTTCATCCACCTTTAACAGATTTACAATGAAGAAATGGAAGAAGTAAACACGCATTTTTCTATGGTAGAAATGCACGAAGATGAACCATCTTATAGGAAAAAACTGCAGGGGAATAAATGCATGACTAGATTATGCCTGTAATATTAAAAACGCCTATCAAGGAACAAAAATTGGATTGGAACGTGAACTCAGGTAATTTATTTCATATCAACATTGATCTTAAAGCCAAGTGATAAAAGCATTTAGGCCATAACTATGCTAGCTTATCAAAGGGTTTATGCCTTCTTCACTGACATATTTGAATTGAGAATTTTCAGTTGCATATTTAAACTGTAAATTTTAAATTGGTTACCGTAGTTGATTGAATATATTTATTGGTTTCCGTAGATGTTCCAGGTTGTGTTTTTGTTGGCCAATTCAGTAATTATATGCCTTGCTTAACAGAATCATATATCCTATTGAGGTGAAATCCATAGTTATGTTATTTTCATTGAACATAGATATGGATACCATAATAATTCAATTTCTGCCTTTGGTACATGGGTTTTATGCAAAAAATGATTTTTTTCCCACATGTGCAATTAATGTGCAGTTGAAATAATTCTCAGCTTTCCAAAATGGTTTTCTATTGTGCATGTATTTTGTCCTTTTTCATACAATTTTTTAACGTTTTTCGTGCTTATAGAACTTAGTTTATGACTAAGTGGTATAGTTTTATGGAAGTAATTGGTTAAGAAATAGTTAGATTAGAGTAAGCTATTGATCAAATTTTTTTACTCCAAATGATTACCTTTATATTTTAGAGCACTTCTAGGAAAATTCTATTTTAAACTCATCTGTTAACTGTGAATACTATTATCTGCCTCATATCCTCACTGAGCATTCATTTCTGATTGTATTTTCTTTACATAAATTTTTGATCTTCAAATTTTTAGACGAAAAACCAAATGCTCGATCTACTGATCGATCATAACTGCTACACTAATTACAAAATAAATTCTGCTATGATAATGTTTCAAACGATTATACTTAAACTGTTTATAGTAGCTAAGCATGTGCAAAAAGCATGATTTTTGAATAAACTTGGATTGTGCAACTGAAATAAATCTCTTCTTTCTAAAATGGAAGTTTTGTTTTTGCAATTGGGCAAATATTTCTCTAACCATTTTTCTCCTTTTATTTTAAACATTTAGCGCTTATAATACTTAATTTAATACCTACCTATTTTAGTTATATGGAAGTTATTGGGAAAAGAATGGTTACCTTAGGGTAAGTCATTTATTAACTTTAGCTCAAAATGATCACTTCTATATTTTGGAGAACTTTTGGAAAGCATCATCAATTTTCAACTCATCTGTTAATTGTGAAATACCATATCAGTCTCATATCCCACATACAAGCTTCATTTCTCAATATAATTGCTTTACAAAGATTTTATCTTCATTTTTCAACAGAAAAACCAAATGTTCAATGTGCTGATCGACCCTAACAACTATCCCAACTTCAAACATAGAAATTTTCCTATGATAATGTTTCTAACGATTATATATACACACACAGGAAAAAAATCCATATATGTACTCTCACACATGTATGTAGTGTTTTTTTTTGGGTCTACAGCATATGGTCTAAATCATACAAAAATGCCAGTTATTAATAATGCATACATTATTTGTTATGAATAACCTATATGATTGGAATATGCCATCACAGATGGCAGAATATCTCATGCAAAATTTAACTAATCTTCTTCACAATTATCTGATTTGCACAAGAAAAATATATAACTTTCCAAAGTGCCTGCTATAGTTTCTCACTTTTATTTAAATTTTTTCTTGCTCGCTTGCATAGAATTATGTACATCCTTTAATATACATAAATAAGTCCTTGAAGAAAATTAATAAAAAAACCTATTAACTATATCTTCTTTGGTCCGAAAATTAAATAGATCGTATGTGCAAGGATATTAACTTTATAATTTTGGTTTTTATATTTTTAATATTATTTATTTCAATTGAAATATTGGTGCAAAATCAAAGAAATTATATGTGCTTACGTACTCAAACTGAACCTATATCTTTTAATGTTTATTTCATCGTATGGTTAGCATTATGTCAATTACATGTTTTTAATTTATTTATATTTTTACAATATATGATTCTTCGAGGGGCATTGGTCAATTATACTATGATATGGGCTAAGATCATAAATCTATCATTATTTAAATATGTTATCCCCCAATTTTATGGCAGCTAAAGGCACAAAAAATGATAATTTGATCATTTTATCATATTTGTATTTATTTATTTGTTCATTTATTTTTAGCTAACGCTGGCTCAAAACTTTACAATCAAGATCTTGGAAGCGGAAAAAGGGCAAAGATTTTGTAAAAAAAGATTGCATTCAAACTGTGGTTTCCTGCAGTAAGCTATCAAACTGTTTTTTCTTGGTTAATTTTTGGTAAAAAGAAAACTATTATTTAAAACTTTTTAACTATTACATTGCTGTAGTTTGGTTCTTGAATTCAGGATTTATTATTATAACTTTGGAAGATTAATTAGTGCATACATATTTGCTTTATATATTTCATTCTATTAGCTATACATTGTTTTATATATTTCATTCTATTAGCTATACATTACTTCGTTATAATTCAAATGTTATGCTTACGTTATCTCCTCATTTTAAAAAAAAACTTACATAATAAATCTATTGTTCCAATGTTTCACACCCTGAAATGAGATAACACATGCTATAACACTGTTTGGACTATTTAATGTTTCATGATAGGATGCATCATCCATTTGTATATGTCCACTATCTGGTTTGCATAGTAATTCAATTAAATTTTAAGTCTTGGGATAAAGATTGTAGTTGTGACATTTGCTGCCATGCAGAATTTTAGATATATATATATATATATATTACTTTTGGAAATTGCAAATGGGTTACATAAAATGATCGATTCTTCACATGCTAATCTGACATTTGCGTGTGCACGAAGACCACACAACACACGTTACTCTGTAATATGCACTCCAACTAAATAAGGCCTTCTACAACTGGCCTGCGCTGAAAAAAAAACAATGATCGTAAATCCAAGCCATGTCACAGGACTAATGACAAATATGAGTTTAGTGTATGTTTCCAAGCAGTAAAGATGTCCATAATCATAACCTTGCCAAAATAGCTTCTGCAATTGAGAACATAGGGGATCAAAATGGGTCAAAAGTGTGTGGGATATTTGTCTTACTGCTCTAAAAGCCCCTCAAATCTGGTTAGGCTTCAGAGAAGGGGTTTCAGAATTTATGGAAATAACTGCTTTTTGTGGAGTTCATCCGTGGATTTTTTCAAAGAGGGTAAGCATTGTTTGGAATTCCAGTTTAGATTTCCCATTTGAGGTTCGTATATTTTCATGTTTATATTTTGTTAGCGTTCAACACCTAGATGAACTTATAAAGGGCACATGCCATTGTTTATTGATGACAAAGATCATCCAATCATATAGGATACCTGAAGAATGCACTAACTTGCATTGTCTGCTAAAGATTGAGAAATTCAAACTATAATTATTGATGGTAGTGTGTGGTTCATTTAGTAGGTTATCTGCTTTTAATTCTTACATTTGAATATATAAATATTCAGCAAAGACCAATCGGTAATCTTTGCTCTTATTTTTTCTCATTACTCTTAGAAATCATAGATCAACGGGTCATATTCAATATACTTGCTATGTGTAGGCTGAACCAGATATTATAATAGTTGAGTTTTAGTCTAATTGATAGTCAGCTCATATTATAATATACTCATTAGGTGTAGGCTCATAATTCATTATCCGTAGGCTGGCATGTCAATAATAGTTGCCACTCACTTTGAAATCTACTTTTTCGCATTTGTTTGCATAGGCTAAGTGGTGTCACATGACAAATGCAATTATCAATGAACTAACAAAGCTCTGTTAGCAACCTGCATTTCAGCTCTTATGGATTTGGATCAATATGAGAGCAAGACTAAGTACTTGAAGTCATGGAAGACATATTATAGGTTGAGTTTGTGAAGCTTGAAGGAATGAGGGAAAAAATTACTTAATATCATGTGTATCCTTATTCATGTGTACGTGGTACTATATGTAATGCATTTTAGTGCCAATGTATTTTTTAATGAGAATAAAGCATGCAGAAACCTAATGTTAATATGGATTTGTTGCCTAATTTTGTTAAAGATCAACGTAAGTAACTTATATGTATTATTCAACTGATACGTATTTACAAATTGAAGAAAATTAACTACATGTATAATGGTTATATTTAAATGTTTTTCGTAAAGATTCTTCGTATGTTCGTGTCATCTACTAAATCATTAGTTTCCTGGGAGAGAAAACTAAATTTCCCGTTATTGGTATATGCGTCATGGGGAGAATGGTAGAACTCTTTGCATTTTCATCTTAACTTTGTCATTTTGTATTAATTAAGGAGTAACGATAGATGCACCCACAATTAATTATTGATCCATCAAACATAATTATAGTTCATGTTAACTTATTTACTAATCCAAACCAACATATCAAATGCCTTTTATCCTTTTTATTTCCCTGAACTCCACTTACCATTATGCAACTACCTTTAGGCTAAAAGTGAATAGTTAACGTTTATTTAGTATTATGTTCTACATCGGTTTAATGAAGGCTTAATGAAATATAATTTAAAGTAATTTCAAAACAAATAAAAGTGGAGCTTAAATACTTTTAAATTCTTGAACAGAGCTGCAAGTGGGACTGTTGTTCTTTATCTCTTACATGTTTTTACTTTCTAACCTACTTGAAAACTACACAGATTGTCTGTTCAGAGTGTATTGAATTTATTTAGCATGATGTTTTATGATATTTTTTTATGTTTTTATGTGTTATAGTTTGTAATGCATCATATAATATGAAAAATCAAGATTACACATAATATCTATTATTATGTACATGTAACTTAGTAGTTGATTTAATTAATTTAGCATACTAATACATTTAGCTTTAGCTATTTTAAATTCAAAATGATTCTGGAGTCAAGCTTTGTGCACGTAAGCATCGCCGGAAATTTTTGCACTACTACTCCTATAATTTATCTGATCAACTGGAATTGATTTGTTTGCCTCATTAGGCCATTGATCTCATTACAATGGATAATCTGCCATTGCCCTTTCTTCTTGAAACATCATATACATTATACAACGACAAAAAAAACTATATGTGTAGTTTCACGGCAACACAACTATTTCTCATGATACTTGGTGTAACAGCAATAATATATCTATATAATATATATTTTTACATTTTATTTAATAAGTGTAGATTTTGGTTATAAATAAATAAAAAAGAATTCGTAGTCATAACATTTTTATTTAAAGTTGTTTTGTTTGTGTTGTTAATGAATTTGGTATTAAAATTTTATCCAAGGGATTCAAAAAGAGATGGTGCGGCGAAAGGTGTACTTCAAATATGGGATTGGGTAATGGATGAGAGTAACAACGAACATCAAAAATATATCTAATGAACAATGTATACCAAACTAAAGAGATAGAGGTGCATATACATACAACATGGTTACCAGATATGGTAACAGTGAGCATCGAGCTATTAAACCAACTCTTATGTAACGTATAAATATTTAGCTTTAAATATACCTGGATGTTTCAATTACTATAATATGCGTTTGGTAACAAATATCATGCTAGGTTTTAGGGTGTAAGGCACAATAAATCACAAAATTTGACATAACTAATATTGATAATTGAATCATTTTGGTTTTACATTGGGTGAAAACCAATAGGGTGGAATTATTCGAATAACCTATGGATGTTTACATGTTTTTGAATAATATTTCATTACACCTAATACATACCTTATTTTTAACAACCCGATGAGTTGAAACAAAGAATCATGTCTTCACACCGCTCTTTATTCGAAGGGGTTATAACATTTTGTAGTGATGACATTCCATTATCATAATCTATAAGCACATGTTCATTATGAACTATTTCCCTTACTTATAATGTTGATTTTCAACATATAAGCCGTTGTTATGTGTGCCAACAAAATAACAATAATAAAATATCCTTATTAGTTTAATATGATTTTCCCAGCAAGGTCACATTGCTAATCAACCATTTGTGCATTGACCTAAGTGCGAAGCACGGGTTTGAACTTGTTGAAATATATAAAGCCGTGTTGATTAGATATGCGCCATATTGACGTGCACGATATCTATATCGATTTTATTCATTTTTATAATGAATATCGAAAAGGAATTGATTTCAAAATATAAAATTTTGAAAATACTATCATTTATATATCGATGATATGGAATATTCAATTTTGATTTGAAATAGAATATGAAGTTGAAATCATTTTGAAAACGAATTTAAAACAATTTATAAAATATGTTTTAAAAGGAAATGGACGAAATATATATAAGATATATTATATATATAATGGCCTGAATAGAACGTGCCACTCTGCGGCAGTTCGCGAATTTCGACCATTGACTCCGAATGGACATTATGGGAGATCCGACTGTCGGATTCTCCTAAAACCGGAACCGTTGGGTTTATATCGAAAAGAGCTTTCTAACGAATACAAGAAATTAGAAATCTAATGGTTGGATTTGGAATTATGTCCAAATCAAATTTGGAAAAGGTCGCTGTAAGTGCAGTTCGATGGCCATTGATGGAAATCGACTATACGGGCCTTGATAAAATTATTAAAAATAGTAGTAATTAGTGTAAAATCATTAGAAATGATTTGGGAAGAATTAGGGTGAAAAATTCCATATTTGAAAAGATAAAAATAGATTTTTATTGAAATGAACTAATTTAGAACTAGAATTTTTATCCCATTTATTTTTAAAATAAATAAAGTGGATTTGAAACAGTTTTGAAAATAACCAAAATTTCCAATATATAAATTGGAAATGTATTTGATTCGAAATTATCTTCGGAATATTTCGATGTTGGATTTCGTGATTATACGGATATTGTTGTGAAAATTTGAAACATATATTTATATAGTTATTTCCAATAAGATATTTGTTGGTCACAGAATTTGATATTGAATATAAGCCGATATATTTTCTATTCAGAGCCTTGTATTTAATATCAAATGGGATTTGGGTTTGTCGTGAATGGTGTCTTCATTAACACTGTTCTTAAACCCAGTTGAGAAAAAGATTAAATCTTTTTAATTAATTTAATGAAGTATACCAATTAAATGGTATTTAATTGGAATTGAGTTTGAATTGATTTTTGGATTTATCGTTAACGGTGTTTTAAATAACACTTGCTCTTTAACCTGATAATTAATGGAATGTGAATTTGGTTTATCGTGAACTGTGTTTTAACGACATTCGTTCTTTAACCCGATTTACAGTGAAATGTGATTTGGAATTTATAAATCTTTTGTTAAGATTTAAAGGAGATTTTCCAAAGTAAAATTTTCCAATTTAATGAAATAAATTGGAATGGAATGGAATTCGATTTGGTAATAATCGAAGTGAATTTCTGTGGAGGAAGACAACTAATATATCTGGAATTTAAAAGGCTTTGCCGTTATTCCATTTATATTATTAGTCGGATATGGAAGTTTTTATCGATTGTATATATCGATTTGTTTTCCATGAAGATTCCATTGTAAATGGAATGTGATTTTGGGTTTATCGTGAACCGTGTTTTAAATGACATTGGTTCTTTAACCCAGTTAAAGACAGGAAATGATTTCGCAAGTTAAACAATCATTAATATTGATTTTTGGGAAGATTAAAACCAAGTGGAGTTTTAATGAATCTTTAATTGGATTGAAATGATCGAGAATGGAGTATCACTAGTTTTGCTCCAGGCGATAGTTAAATCTTTAATTAGATTTGAACGTGAAATGGTGGTGTTAAATATGAAGTATTACTAGTTTTACTTCATGGGATGAATAGTTTGGGGTTGGGAAATTTAAAACAAATGGTTACTTCGGTAAGGTTCGTAAATCCCGACTAGTTTGGATAAACCCTAATTTGGTTTGAATTGATATTCAAAAGAAGATTAAAGAATAAATTTAAAGAATTTATCTTTTATAAAATTAACGGGAACCTTTCCCAAAGTGTAAGAATATTTGAATAAAAGAATATTATGAATTGGAATGAGGCGTATGTTGTGTTTGTGTAACACTTGTTTATTATATACGCGAGTTATTCAGAAAGACCGTGTTTATCCCATTCTGAATAACTGATTCGACGATGTGTTGAGGATGAAGACATTGTTCAAAGACCGGAGGTCTTCACATCGTTTGGATAATTACTGATGATCTTGATTGGGCTGTACGCCCAAGAGGAGGGAATCAGTGATCGTCCAGACGTACTTGGAGATCGACAGATATGCGAGGTACAAGGTGCCTCTGGTTTCATTTAGACCTAGAACGGACTTGTAATAATCAATGTAATGTTCTTCTGTTTGTGTTCCGATGTGGCTTGTCCTCAAAACAATCAGGGGTTTCGAATGGTCTTGGTCAGTTTACCGATCGATTCGGATCGAGCGAAATTTCCAATTGTTACATAAAATTCGATTATATGTTTCCATTTTTACAAATCTTGTTTAAGGCCCAAATTATTTATAATTTGGTTTATAAATTCCAAATTGACTTCAAATTCCATTATAAAATTACTGGTTTAAAACCAATATAAACCTGTTTACCAAATCTCCATTTATTTTATACAATTATAATTATAACTCGTTCATAACTATTTGGTTATTCTAGTTTTCTATTCTATTTACATATTCAATTCTTCTATTTACATATTCAACTAATTCCCATTGGGTATTCATTTTATACAAATAAATTATAAATCCATTTATAGCTATCTGTTTATAAGACCCTTACCATTTCAATTTAAAATACCTGGCCTTTATCTTTTCAAACCATAACTGTCATCCTTTCAGAGATAATTCATTTTAAACGGCAAATTCGATGTAGTCGAATTCCAATTGTAAATCTCTGTGGATTTATTTCTATTCAGTTTACATCCAGATTTTTATGAAACTCATCGTTTTTGTCGAGCCGACTTCCAATTCCACTTCCTAAATTCACGCTTGAAGTTATGTTATTACTTTATCCAATGATAGTTATTTTACTTTATTTATGAAATTATTATAAACAACTTCTTGTTTAATCCACTTAAACAAGTTTTTGTTTCTAATCCATTTGAAATCTAATATCTATTTTTTGTAATAATCCGGAAAATCCGAGCCAATTTAAAATTTTTATTTTGGCAATTTTAGTGAATTTTGATTATTTAAAATGAATTATTTTAAATAATAACAACGAGAAATTTATTTTGAATATAATTCGAACGTATATATTTATATAGATCGTCATTAGAATATAAATATTTATTTATAATTATAAAAGGAATTGAAAATGACGCGGTAGTTCGATAATTCGATTTCAAAATTCAAATGAATGTACTGGGTTCAAAATAAACTGGATTTTAACAAAACCAAAAATATTAGAATCCATTTGACAATATCTTTCCAACGAATCAGAAAAATTGAAATGTCATAGCAGGAATCAAAAGATAGGCCTAGTTGAAAATTCAGAATAGTCGCTATGGAATTCAGGCCCTTAAAAATGGAGATTTTGCAAATGACCACGGACTTCGACGAAACCACTTTTTTTGGATCCGTGATGTCAAGTTATTGCTAGATTTCAAAGTTCGTAATTTTTCGAATCAATATGTGAGCGTGGCAAAGGAAAATGCGTTTCACCAGTTTTAGTTGATTTTAATCGACTGGAAAATGACCATTTTTCAAACGGTCTCAAAATTTGATGAAATTTGTTTTGTTGGGACTGTATCGTCAATACGAAACTAGAAAATATTTTTCGGGAATTTTTAGTGTTAATATGTGGCGCCGGTAAATTGAAATATGCGTTTAAAATTCAATATATAGATTTATATTTTGATTTTGACGAAAACTGATCAAAATTTCTGAACTGGCTTACGAAACATATCCCATTGTGTTCGGAATGGGGGTTATTAGCTAGGGGCGACAGTCGTTGGGATTTGTTTGGAAATCGTATGAAAAGTCAACTTAAATTGAAAATAATAATAATATATCAATATTTTATATACTTAAAAACCCCCTACCCTTATCTCACTCACTCCCTCACCGTTCAGAAAAAGGAAAAAATAAAAATCACTCCTCCCCAAAATCGTGCGATGCCACCCACGCTCTGGCCATGCACCGCCGCCGCGCCCCTCCCTCAACTCCGTCTCCTCCCCACGCTTCTCTCCTCTCTACCCCTCGCACCAGTCCCCTCCGATTTGACCTGGCGCCCAAACCTCCTCTCGCGACAACCCTATCCCCCCTATCGAAACCCGCGTTCAGCCCAACATCCAGCACCCTGCGCCCCTTTATTTCCTCCCTCCTACTTCCGCCTGAACCACACCCAAACCCATTAGACCCTGACCGCAACCTGAGCCTCCACCTCTACCGCGCCTCCCCACCCAATCTCCAACCACCTCCGACGCCTGAACCCCCTACCCTTTCTGAAAATGCAAAGGTGAGTTTTTATTTATTTTATTTAACTTTCTTTTCAGTTTTTACATGGATTAAAAATTCTATTTCTTGTAGGTAGATTTAAAATAAAGGTAAGGCTTTTGTTTAGCTAAAGATGAGATTTTTGATTTGCGAAAGACGAGATTTTTATTTAGGTGAAGGCAAGGGTTTTTCCTACATAAAGATAGGATTTTTAATATAGTAAAGATACAATTTTCAATATAGGAAAGAACCGATTTTTATATAAGTTAAAGATAGAATTTTTATTTAGCTAAAAATGTGATTTTTTGTCGTATAGAAGGGTATGATTTCTAAACTAGAAATCTATGATTTTTAATTTGAAAAGTTAAGATTTTTAATGAATATAATTAGTTTTATTTGTATGAAGAATAATGATGTGTAAAGATTAAATTTTTACTTAGAAAAGATTGAACTTTCATGATAGAAAAATATGATTTTTATATTGCAGAGATAATAAAAATATGATTTTTTATATAGTATAGATGATAAAAATATATTTCTTATAAGGTAGAAAATATAAAAATACGATTTTTATATAAATAACAAAATAAAAATCTGATTTTTATTATACATATAGTGATATAAAAATGTGATTTTTATCCATATAGTGTTGGAATAGGAATGTGATTTTTAATATGAACAGCGTGGAGAAGGCTGCGTTGGAAGTACAGGCAAATCCAGACGGTTCCGAAATTCAGAAATGAAATGGTGTTTGGTTTAGCTTGGGTGAGAACTCCTCACCTTTAATTTAAATTTCTAGTTAAAAATATAGACTAGGATGCAGATAGTGCTTAGTAGCACCCGACACCGTCGTCCATAGACCATGGACGGCTTGTATGCTTATTTGTTTGTTTGTTTGATTTTGATGTGTAGTTGATTGTGTAATGTGATGTGAAATGAAATAAAATATTTATATAGTTAAAAATATTTTATAGTTAAAAATAGAATTTTTAACGTATACATGAAATGAAATAAATTAATATAAACAAGTCGGATGATTTGTTTATATACACACATTTGACTGTTATTGATTGGGATGATAAATTTTACACATTGCCCAACTACACAAATAAAATCTGTGTTTGATTGTTTGAAATCCCACACGGGTATTGGGATGAGATATGACGTACACTAATCCCAATAATTAGTTGTATGTCGATCGATTGATTGACAGGCTGTTATAAGCGTTAAATATTTATATTTGATGATTATATAGTGTAGAACGCACTCTGGATGATGGTTGATTATTTATCGTTGTTGTTTTATACATGTGTTGTAGAAAATCCATATAATTAACATTATATGGTAATTGATTGGGCCTCATTCCAGTTTTGAAATAGAATATTTGAAAAAGAAAATTTTGAAAAGAAATATTCGAAATAGAAATATTTGAAAAAGAAATATTTGAAATAGAATATTTGAAAATAGGAATATATGAAGCGGTGTTGATTAGATTGAAGCCATTTTGACGTGAACGATATTTATATCGATTTTATTCATTTTTAAATGAATATTGAAAAGTGATTTCAATAATCAAATATTTTAGAAAATAAAATCGAATTGAAATTGAATTGAATAGAATTCAAATCAAATTGAAATTGAACTGAATTAAAATCGAATTGAAATCGAATTGAAATCAAATAGAAATGAATGTAAAAAGGAATTTATAAAGGAAAATTCAAATTTGATTTAAAATCGAATAAGAAGTTAAAATCGTTTTGAAAACGAATTTAAAACGAATTATATAATACGTTTTAAAAAGGTAATCGACGAAGTATATATTATATATTATATATATATATATAATATAATGGCCTGAATAGAACGAGCCACGCTGCGGTAGTTCGTAAATTTCGACCATTGACATCGAACAGACATTACGGGACACCCGACCGTCGGATTCTCCTAAAACCGGAACCGTTGGGTTCGTATCGAAAAGAGCTTTCTAACGAATATTATAAATTTGAAATCTAATGGTTGGATATGGAATTATGTTCAAATTAAATTTGGAAAAGCTCGCTGTAAGTGCAGTTCGATAGCCGTTGATGGAAATCGACCGTACGGGCCTTGATAAAATTATCAAAAATATTAATAATTTGTGTAAAATCATTAGAAGTGATTTGTGAAGAATGGGGATGAAAAACTCCATATTTGAAAAGATAAAAATAGATTTTTATCGAAATGTACTAGTTTTGAACTAGAATTATAATTCATTTATTTTTGAAATAAATAAAATGGATTTGAAATATAACCAGAATTTCCAATAATTGAATTGGAATGGATTTGAATCGAAATGGTCTTTGGAATATTTCGATGTTGGATTTCGTGATTATATAGATATTGTTATGGAAATTTGAAAAATATATTTATATCGTTATTTCCAATACGATATTTGTTGGTCGTAGAATTTGATATTGAATATAAGTCGATATATTTTCTATTCAGAGCCTTGTATTTAATATCAAATGGGATTTGGGTTTGTCGTGAATGGTGTCTTCATTAACACTGTTTTTAAGCCCAATAAAGAAATGGATTAAATCTTTTTAATTTGGATTTAATGAAGTGTACCAATTAAATGATATTTAATTGGAATTGAATTGGGATTGATTTTTGGGTTTTTCGTGAACGGTGTTTTAAATAACACTAGTTCTTTAACCCGATAATTAATGGAATGTGATTTTGGGTTTATCGTGAACCGTGTTTTAAATGACATCGGTTCTTTAACCCAATTAAATATTAAAACTAAGTGGAGTTTTAATGAATCTTTAATTAGATTGAAATGATCGAGAATGGAGTATCACCAATTCTGCTCCAGGCGATAGTTAAATCTTTAATTATATTTGAAAGAGAAATGGTAATTGAATTTACCGATAACACCGTGGTGTTAGATATGAAGTATGACCAGTTTTACTTCATGGGATAAATAGGTTGGGATTGGGAAATAAAATAAATGATTACTTCGGTGTGGTTCGCTAATCCTGACTAGTTTTGAAGTGATATTCAAAGGAAGATTAAAGAATAAATTTAAGAGAATTTATCTTTGATAAAATTAATGGGAACCTTTCCCTAAGAATGTGAAATTTAGAAACTAACTGTATGTTGGTTAAGATGAATGGTTGCCTGGGTATTGATCTGATGTTGGTTTCGGCCTTCAGGGTTAATGTTTGGAGAATTGTCTCTTGCTAATTTACGATTAGTGACTGATGAATTGGAATGAGGCATATGTTGTGTTTGTGTAACACTTGTTTATTATATACGCAAGTTGTTCAGAAAGACCGTGTTTATCCAATTCTGAATAAATGCTTCGACGATGAGTCGAAGATGAAGACGGTGGTTGAAGACCGGAGGTCTTCACGTCATTTGGATAATTACTAATGATCTTGATTAAGCCATACACCCAAAAGGAGGGAATAAGTTGGTGGTCGTCCAGACGTACTTGGAGATCGATGGATATGCGGGGTACTAGGTGCCTCCGGTTTCGTTCAGACCCAGAACGGACTTGTAAATGGACTGTGTGTCTGACATCGGATTTCATTCCGTGTGACTGATATCGGTTGCATAGAGTGGTTTGCCTGTGTGGCATGCTAAGATGCAAATGATCAAGGCTTCTATTGAAAAGCAGAGTCTTGTGGTTGATGATCGAAGCACGGCCTATATGGCGTAGCTTTGTGTAGCGTTGATTCGCGAGCCTCACACCCCGATTGTGAACCAGAAACAAGAGAAGGACCTCAGGGAGGACATGCGTTTCTTTCTAGCTAGAAGTGGCGTCAGTGGTTTTACATGCCCTGACGAGTTTGACTTATGTGGTTGTAGCTGTTGCGAGGCGCCTCGGTTTGATCGGACGATCTGGGTCCGATGGAGTCATTCGTTGGCTCATTTACGCCCCAAAGGGTGGGGAAACGTAGTGTTCAGGCATAATAATCCACATCGGTGGACTGGCCCTGACGATCCAAGGGCCCACCTGAGTCTGGGTCCTGAGACATGGGCTAGATTGTCTCGAATCGGTTTAGGACGATCCCTGGCCTCAGTTCGCAGATGGAAATCCAATTTCCAAATACGTGACTTTGCGGTTTTGATTGTAGAGCCTGGTATGGCGACATGATATATGGTACCCATGCCGTCTATGATTGATATTTATGATTGTATATAAAATCAGAAACTAACTGGAAACGAGCTAAGATGGGTGGTTTCCTGGGTATTGGTCTGATGTAGGTTTCAGCCTTCAGGGCTAATACTTAGGGAATCGTTCTCTCACTAATTTACAGTTGGAGTCTGATTAAGAATCAAAAGATGAAATTTAGCGTATCAAGCATTCTTTGGCTATTATAAGGTAAAAACCCTATCCTCCGGCTTGCGTTGCATTGTATGATGGGACCTGGATCTTATAATAGCTTCATTTTTCTTTATTTAGCATTGCGCTGTTTGTTTTATGCACTGGTATTCTTGGGAGGAAACCCGTTTCGTGTTATACGGCGTGGTCCCTTGATTTACCTAACTTTAAAATAAAAATTAATAACTGTTTTAGTTCTCACACCAGTCACATGACTGACCTAGAGTTTATTGTTTTAACCTAAACTATGGGTGCCCTTATTTCGACACGGGCAGCTAGTAGTTTTGGTTTTGCAGATTTATATTCACAAGATCCTGATTTACAGCTGGAACGATACTCGGAAAGCTCTGTATCCGTGTATTACTTCTAGTCGTGTATTGTATTATTTTTCCGCTGCTATGTAATGTATTGTAATCTCTGATATTTTTCGGTTGTGTAATATTTATTTATACTCTGTATATTCTTGTAATCTGATGGAATTGTTGTAATATACAATGAAATGTTCTTCTGTCTGCGTTCTGATGTGGCTTGTTCTCAACTCAATCCATGATTTCCCGTAAGGGGGATTTCGGGTTGTTTCATTTTTGGAAATAATTCCCTTTTTAAAAACCTCAAATTTCTTTTCTACATTCTAAAATGTTCTACGGTATTTAAATACCAAAATTATGGGGCCAGTGTAATTCAACCATAACATAATCAATTACCGGTCATATATCACATCATATAACACAATAAATAAACATAAATAAAATGTTGAGGAATCCAGTCGGATCCCTCCAACCTATTTTTCTGCATTCACAAATGTTAATAACATCAATAATATTAATTTAACATCAGTATGAAATATCATGGTGAACCGAATTAATAATCGATCAACGACATAACTATACCAACTATTTCAACCAATTTTATCAACCATTCATCCAAACAATCACCACACCGTATAAAATTACTATAAATAAATTTAAAACTCATTTATATAAAAATATAAATGAGGCAGAGTCAGCGATTTTACTCACCTTGGTCTGTAAACGTTGAATAATGACTCATTTCGATTAAAAGAATCAGTCGTTTTAATTTTCCAGCAATTCTCACACGCTCCGGATCATTCTAGATTATTCGACTGCATCGCCTTCGTGTATACGATCATGACAGATCCGAGTTCATTGAATTTTATATTGTATGACACGGTTATTAACATTAGAGACTTAAATCAATTTCAAATTATCATTAACTTAATTAATAAAATCCTTGTTACCTCTAAATGCTCGTTACCGCTATATCAAAGTACGATATCCTTCTTCTTCGTTCAATAATAGCACACTTGCTTCTCCATTACTCAATCCACTACATCTAAACTCCCTTATTCAACCACATTTCAGCTCATTGTCTATACCAAGTTGCTACAACTACCACTGCCTTGCCACTAGAAAACTCCTTCCACTTCAAATTGTAATACAAATTCACCTCTAACACAACAAATATGCATTGAACCCTCATACTCCAGTAAAAAATCCATCACCAAGACATTGCTTCACCAGTCACCACGTTCTTCATTACTTCTCCCATTCCAAAATTACTTTTGACAAAAAGAACATTTACTTACTGCGGTTAAACCATAAGTTATCACCCTTCATCAAGCCTAATCCCTTCCGTTCCTCTCTTTCCAGATCGACTTTTAAAAACCCATTGTTCAAAATGCAAAACTGATCACTCTCCAATGCACAAGCTTCCTAACCGATGACTCCATTTGACACCGCGTCTCACTCTCCATCTTGCTCCACCAACCGGGCAGCTAAACTCCGAAGTCGCACACCTCCCCTTCAATTTCGATTCTCAGTAACACCTGTATCCAATCCATAAACCCACGACAAGAATCGGTAACGACCTAGAATTTTTGAACCCTTATAGTCGACTAAATACAATACAAGTCCAACCCAATTTGCACGAAAATATGAATAATTAATAAAAAGAAGTTAGAGGATGAGAAATAGAAAAGATAGAAAATTAGAATAGAAGAATTGAGGTAGAAGAAAGAACTGAATAACACCAAATCTCACAATCGCAGTGGAATAAAATATAATATAGATATAAACTTTGGAAAATACAAAACTGAATCTGAACTTACATACAACATCAGAGTACATCATATATACATCACAGCGGAAATAAACTCTATATATCTAAAGCTGAAACCTCCTGCTCCAGCTCCTTCCAGATTATCTACAAAATCCTAAGCTACTTGACTACCCGTACAAATTTGGGCACCCAAGATTTTAGGGAGAACACAAATAAAAACTCTAGGTCAGTCATGGGACTGGTGTGAGTAAATGATTTAAACAGTTTGATTAACTTGGAAAATTTCTTTTGAAAGAAAAGATAATCGTAAGACCGATCCACACATAAACACGGATGGCTTTTACCTTACGATAACCAAAGAAATCTTTGAAAACAATCTATTCTAATATTATAATAATTTCTAGGGTTTTCCGCAAATAAATTATAATCTAGCGGAATGCTTGCAACTCACGCTCCACATATATAGTATACAAACAAAACCACAGGCGCTTATTGGAGATTGGATTCCGACTATGATAAGATATGCAACCACTTGCCGATAGTGTATCTCTAGAGAGGAATACACTGGGTTCAACAAGAACGTCTTGCAACCCGTCCACACATGACCGACCACTCATTTCTCTTGAGTGTATCGAATATATTGTCACCTTACGGTTGCTAGCAACATAACCGTTCCTGGGAGATACAGAAGCGAAAAGAAGTAACAAATATGAATATTCTCTAGATGGTGACAATACACCCTAATGGGGGCGACCCACATGACCATGCTGACTGGCCGATTTTTGTCATTTCCCAGTTGTGAGGTTTGAGGTCATAACTTACCTTTTTGATCTGTGCATCCTTATTTACTTTGAATGCCACAACGTCAAACCAGTCAAATCACAAATTGATTTCCCTAAAACTATAGGTATAAAGCTAAGAGAAATGAATTCCTCCGCTACCAGACATAGTTTTGAAGAGATCAACATATTCGATCTGTTAGATATACTCTGTTAGGCATTCGTCCATACAAGTTGTCCTGGGATTGGACAAACCGAAGGCACTATCTTGTAAAAAGAACCAACCCTTACATAATGTTGTCTTCAATGATCTTAAACTTGACTTCAAATTAATCAAAGCCTAGGTCGAAACAAAGTGGTATATGGATTTCATTCAGAAAACCAATCCCGGTCTTTTTGAATCGATAAACGTTAATATCTTTTAGGGCCAAGTGATACTTAGAGTGATCAGAGCAATATATTTCATTTGTGTTTATATATCCTTAATTGATTATCCAGACTTATCTACTGAAAATATTCAACATATAAGATGCCAGATTCCAACAACAGTTCGTTTAAGTCAATATAAACAAGATGCGGCTAAAACAGGTCAATTTGGTCGTGTCACAGTATCACACCAAATTAACAAATCAATTATCATAATGAATCTGGTCTATCACAATTCAAATAAACTTTGTTTATC
This sequence comes from Allium sativum, assembly GCA_030737875.1. Classification (NCBI taxonomy): domain Eukaryota; kingdom Viridiplantae; phylum Streptophyta; class Magnoliopsida; order Asparagales; family Amaryllidaceae; genus Allium; species Allium sativum. The sequence continues at coordinate 398,819,240 of CM060910.1, forward strand.
AACTGGTTGATCTTGGAAAATAATTATTTCCAAATCATATCTATTTAAGATTTGATTTTTGCAGAATCCATTTATTTATCATACAATATTGTTATCATCCGTACTTCAATATCTACAACTTAAAAATATAATTACTATTTTATTTCCTTAGATGGATAATTAATTCGCTATATATAAAATTTGTTTAAATATTTATTTAAAACAGAAAGTAAACGATACTTTCCTTAATTAATTCAGAACCCCTTTTCCATTCATTTCTATATCACATTTATCTTTCCGAATTTCAGAACAATATTATTGGTACTGGTCTTACTAAATTCCTTTTTCCGATACCTCTCACAACTATTCTCATCTGCAAACCACTTGCTTCTAAAGTTATTCACTTTGGATTATGAATTTATTTCTTCTATACTTGTTTATCATATTTCATAAATGAATACAAGATCAATACAGTTTATCCAGTAGCTATTTTAATTTATGTATGTATTTATTTTTGACTTGTCTAATCTGATTAAGTACAAATTTATTTACTATGGTTCTTGTTTGGCCAGCTGTTCCGCTCCTTCCCGACGTTATCATCCATGCAACATTTTCCCCTTTTATATTTTCTATAAATATTACTTTTATTCCCTTTAAATATTCAATTTATATTTTAAAAATTTCTATTCCCCCTTTTCCCTTCTATTTCTAATTTCCTTTTTCTTTCTTTTTTTAGAAATGTCTTTATACCTATTGTAATAACCCAAAAATCCGAGCCAATTTAAATTTTTTATTTTGGCGATTTTAGAGAATTTTGATTATTTAAAATGGTTTATTTTAAATAATAACGACGAAAAATTTATTTTGAATGGAATTAGAACGTATATATTTATATACGTCGTCGATAGAATATAAATATTTATTTTAAAATATAAAAGGAATTGAAAATGGCGCGGTAATTCGATAATTCGATTTCAAAATTCAAATGAATGTACCGGGTGCAAAATAAATCGGATTTTAGTGAAACCAAAAATATTTGAATCTATTTTAGAGTATCTTTCCAAAGAATCCAGAAAATTAAAATTTTATAGCGGGAATCAAAAGATATGTCCAGTTGAAAATTCAGAATAGTTGCTATAGAATTTCGGCCCTTGAAAATCGAAGTTTTGCAAATGACCTCGGATTTCGACGAAACCACTTTTGTTGGATCTGTGATGTCATGTTATGGCTAGGTTTCAAATTTTGTAATTTTTCGAATCGATATGTCAGCGTGGCAAAGGAAAACGCGTTTGACCAGTTTCTGTTGATTTTAATCGACTGGAAAATGGCCATTTTTCAAACGGTCTCAGAATTTTACGAAATTAGTTTTGTTAGGACAGTATCGTCAATACAAAGCTAGAAAATATTTTTCGGGAATTTTTAGAGTCCGTAAGTGGCCCTGGTAAATTGAATTGTGCGTTCAAATTCAATATATAGATGTACATGTTGATTTTAACGAAAACTGATCGAAACAGCCGAATTGGCTTGCGAAACATATCCCATTGTGTTCGGAATAGGGGTAATATGCTAGGGACAACAGTCGGTGGGTTCGATTTCGAATTTGAAATAAAAAGTTGCTTTTTGGATTTAGAAATTAAATAAAAAATTAAATTATAAAATTCCCTCTCTCTCTATACCCTCCCGTTCAATTTCAATAAAAAAAAGGGGATCGACGGAATTCATGCACGGCCCCTCCCAACGGCGGCTCCGCCTCGATATGCTCCTCCCCCTCTCGCCTCCCGCTCCCTCTCCTCCTCTATTCTCTCTCTTCTTCCATCGTGTGACCCCCTCCCCCTCCCGAAGCCCTATCCCGACGCTCTGGAAGTCCGTGCCACCGCGCGTTGATTGAGGCTGCTCCTCCCTACCTCCGCCTAAGGTGGCGACGGCCCCCTCCGACCGGGAGTCGCCAACAACTCCTCCCCCTTCGCAGCGAAGTGAAACCCCCCTCTGAAAAATGCAAAGTGAGTTTTTATTTGATTTTCTTTTCAGTTTTTACCGAGATTAAAACTATGATTTTTATAGTATAGATTAGAGAACAAAAATTCGATTTTTATGTATGTAGATCTAGAGTAAAAATTTGATTTTTATGTATATAGATTTAAATTAAAAACACGATTTTTATATAGTAAATCGAATAGAAAAGGTCGGATTTTTATTGTTGAAAAGGCGAAATAAAAGTATAATTTTTATATAAGCAAGAAGTCAAAAATATGATTTTTATATAGTAGAAATTATAAAAATATTATTTTTATGTAATAGAGAATATAAAGATATTATTTTTATAAATGTAGCGAGATAAAAATTCGATCTTTATATAAGAAATAGAAATATAAAAATATAATTTTTACATAGAATGAAGCATTGTAAATATATATGAAGTAGAAATAAAAAGACGATTTTTATTTATTGAAATGAAGAAACAATTTTTTTTTATTGTGACCAGCTTGAAAAGAACTGCATTGGAATTTCAAGCAGATCCAGATGGTTCAGCAGTTCAACAGTAAAGCACGGCGGAGTGGAACCCACTGTGAGAACTTCTCACTTTAAATCTTATTTTCTAGTTATAAATATATACTAGGATGCAGACGTTGTTTAGTAGCACCCGGCACCCATTGTCTACAAACCATGGACGGCTTGTATGCTTGTTTGTTTGATTTTGATGTGTAGTTGATTGTGTGATGTGATGTGAAATAAATTATTTATATAGTTAAAAATATTTTATAGTTGAAAATAGAATTTTTAACGTGTATTTAAAATGAAATAAATTCATATAAACAAATCAGGCGATTTGTTTATATACACACATTTGACTGATATTGATTGGGACGATAAATTTTACACATTGCCCAATTACACAAATAAAATCTGTGTTTGATTGTTTGAAAACCCCACATGGGTATTGGGGTGATATATGACATACACTAATCCCAATAATTAGCTGTATGTCGATCGATTGATTGACAGACTATTATAGGCATTGAATATTTATATTTGATGCTTATACAGTGTAGAATGCACTTTGGATGATGAATGATTACTTGTCATTGTTGATATATACATGTGTTGTATGGAAATCCATAGAAATAAAATCTATGGTAATTGATTGGGCCTCATTCCAGTTTTGAATATAAATATTAGAAAAAGAAATATTTGAAACAGAATATTTGAAAATAGAAATATATGAAGCCATGTTGATTAGATTGACACCATTTTGACGTGAACGATATTTATATCGATTTTATTCATTCTATAATGAATATCGAAAGTGATTTCAAAATCTGATATTTTGAAATGAATTGAAATTCGAATTAAACTGAATAGAAATGAATTCGAATTGAACTGAATAGAAATGAATTCGAATTGAAATTGAATAGAAATGAATTCGAATAGAAATTGAATTGAATAGAAAACAAACTGAAATTGAATTAAAAATTGATTTGAATTTAAATCAATTTGAAATGAATTTAAATCGAATTTATAAGGAAAAATTCAATTTTGATTTGAATTTGAAAAGAAGTTGGAATCGTTTTGAAACGAATTTAAAACGATTTATATAATACATTTTAAAAGGAAATCGACGAAGTATATAATATATATATTATATATATAATATAATGGCCTGAATAGAACGCACCGCGCTGCGGCAGTTCACGAATTTCGACCATTGACTTTGAACTGACGTTACGGGAGATCCGACCGCCGGATTCTCCTAAAACCGGAACCATTGGGTTCGTATCGAAAAGGGTTTTCTAACGAATATTAGAAATTAGAAATCTAATGGTTGGATTTGTAATTACGTCCAAATCAAATTTGGAAAAGGTCGCTGTAAGTGCAGTTCGATGGCCTTTGATGGAAATCGACTGTACGGGCGTTGACAAAATTATTGAAAATAGTAATAATTTGTGTAAAATCATAAGAAATGATTTGTGGAGAATTGGGATGAAAAACTCCATATTTGAAAAGATAAGTGAATTGGAATGGATTTGAATCGAAATTGTCTTCGGAATATTTCGATGTTGGATTTCGTGATGATACAGATATTGTTATGGGAATTTGAAAGATATATTTATATCGTTATTTCCAATACGATATTTGTTAGTCGTAGAATTTGATATTGAATATAAGCCGATTTATTTTTTATTCAGAGCCTTCTATTTAATAACAAATGTGATTTGGGTTTGTCGTGAATGGTGTCTTCATTAACACTGTTCTTAAACCCAGTTGAGAAAGAGATTAAATCCTTTTATTTAGATTTAATGAAGTGTACCAATTAAATGTATTTAATTGGAATTGATTTTGAATTGATTTTGGGCTTATCGTGAATGGTGTTTTAAATAACACTGGTTCTTCAACCCGATAATTAATGGAATGTGATTTTGGGTTTATCGTGAGCCGTATTTTAAATGACATTGGTTCTTTAACTCAGTTAAAGGCAGGATATTGATTTCTGCGAAGATTAAAACTAGGTGGTGTTTTAATGAATGTTTAATTAGATTGAAATGGTCGAGAATGGAGTATCACCAGTTTTGCTCCAGGCGATAGTTAAATCTTTAATTAGATTTGAACGTGAAATGGTAATTGAATTTACCGATAACACTGTGGTGTTAGATATGAAGTATGACCAGTTTTACTTCATGGGATGAATAGGTGGGGATTGGGGGAATAAAATAAATGATTACTTTGGTGTAGTTCGCTAATCCCGACTAGTTTGAATTGATATTCAAAGAAGATTAAAGAATAAATTTAAAGAATTTATCTTTGATAAAATTAATGGGAACCTTTCCCAAAGTATAAGAATATTTGAATGAAAGAATATTCTGAATTGGAATGAGGCGTGTGTTATGTTTGTGTAACACATGTTTATTATATACTTGAGTTATTCAAGAAGACCGGGTTTATCCCATTCTGAATAACTGATTCGACGTGGTGTCGAAGATGAAGACGGTGGTTGAAGACCGGAGGTCTTCACGTCGTTTGGGTAATTACTGATGATCTTGATTGGGCCGTACACCCAAGAGGAGAGAATTAGTTGGTGATCATCCAGACGTACTTGGAAATCGAGGGATATGCGGGGTACTAGGTGCCTCCGGTTTCATTCAGACCCAGAACGGACTTGTAAATGGACTGTGTGTCTGACATCGGATTTCATTCTGTGTGACTGATATCGGTTGCATAAAGTGGTTTGCTTGTGTGGCATGCTAAGATGCAAATGATTAAAGCTTCTGTTGAAAAGCAGAGTCTTGTGGTTGATGATCAAAGCACGGCCTGTGTGGCGTAGCTTTGTGTAGCGTTGATTCGCGAGCCTCACACCCCGGTTGTGAACCAGAAACGGGAGCAGGACCTCAGGGAGGACATGCGTTTCTTTCTAGCTAGAAGTGGTGTCAGTGGTTTTACACGCCCCGACGAGTTTGACTTATGTGGTTGTTGCTGTTGCGAGGCGCCTCAGATATATCGGTCGATCCGGGACCGATGGAGTCATTGGACTCATTGACACCCCATAGGGTGGGGAAACGAAGTGTTCAGACATAATAATCCACATCGGTGGACCGACCTTGGCGATCCAAGGCTTGCTTGAGACACGGGCTAGAGCGTCTCGAATTAGGTGGAGGATGATCCCTGGCCTCAGTTCACAGACGGAAATCCAATTTCTAATACGTGATAATTCGGTTTTAGTTGTAATCCTATATATGGCGACATAGTGGGATGGGGCACTCATGCCGTCTATGATTGATATTTATGATTGAAATTGTTTTGACACTATACACTTATAATAGTATCAAATGATTTGTTTTTAACGTATTAAGCATGCTTTGGCTATTATAAGGTAAAACCCTATCCTTCGGCTTGCGTTGCATTGTGTGTTGGGACTTGAGTCTTATAATAGCTTCATTGTTCTTTATTTAGCATTGCGCTGTTGTTTAATGCACTGGTATTCTTGGGAGGAAACCCTTTCCGTGTTATACGGCGTGGTCCCTTGATTTACCTAACTTTAAAATAAAGATTAATAACTGTTTTAGTTCTCACACCAGTCCCATGACTGACCTGGAGTTTATTGTTTTAACCTAAACTCTGGGTGCCCTTATTTTGACACTGGCAGCTAGTAGTTTTGTTTTTGTAGATTTATATTCACAGGATCCTGGTTTACAGCTGGAATGATATCCGGAAAGCTTTGTATCCGTATATCTCCTTCAGTTGTGTATCGTATTATTTTCCGCTGCTATGTAATTTATTGTAATCTATGATATTTTGTAAATTGTGTAATATTGAGTTATACTCTGTATATTCTTGTATTCTGATGGAATTTTTGTAATATACAATGAAACATTCTTCCGTATGCGTTCTATTTTGTCGTGTTCTCAAAACAATCAGGCATTTCGAACGGTCTTGATCGGTTTAGCGACTGATTCGGATCGAGCGAAATTCCTTGTTGTCACATCTGGTATCAGAGCTTTGGATTACAAAGCTCAAAGAACAAGACACATTAGAACTATACGAAAGAATTCATCCGATATTGGATAAGTAATATCTAATGAGATTGACTCGTTAGAGATGGGATCAGTAGTGTCCTAGAACGAGTGTTACGAGTAGTGTTTTTGAAATAAAAGTGAAAACAATTATTTTTTGAAAATTTAAATCAACTATTCGTATTTGATTATTTATTTTATATTATATTGAATTTGGACAATGCAGTATATAAAGATTTTGCATATACGTCTGATCCGCGTGTATTCGAAGTTTTAATATACTGGATAGATATAGAATCACACTCTAGTCGCCCGAAGATGGTTCTGATGATCGCTAAAGCGATCGCATCATCAGTATTCATGTTTGAGTTTCGAAAGTGGGATTTCTATATATTTCCTATTGACTGGTGTGAGAACCAAAATTAGATAGGGCTTATTGTTGTGATTTGGCATCAAAAATCTGATTTTTATACTATGTATCAAAGATATGAGTTTGAAATGATAACCAACTAATTGATTGATGGTTGTGTTGTTTGATTATAGTTTGATTAATTAAATTTGAACCATTATGCCAAATTGAATCAAATATTGAAAATTGTCGCACTTGCTTGCATATACATGTACTTACATTGAACAGGTCATAGCAAGGAGGCTAGAGCAGAAGAATAAAATTGATTGCCCGACAAATAGGTACATGTTTACCATAATTTACCGTTTTGTTTGGGTGATGATGATTTTATGAGCCGATTGGCTAGCCGCTTGGCTTTTTCTTTTTCTTTTGGATTGAAGAAGGCCATGGGAGGCTATATGAAATATCCCGAAGTCCCCGGTGCAGGGGAGGTTATAGCGAAATTTTTCGAAATTTTAGGGTGTTAGCCAAATTTTTGAAAAATTTGAAAAGTTCTTAGAAACTGAAAAGTTGAAGAACTTAAGCCGTAATGAAAATTATGGAAGTTGATTTGATTAGTTAAACAACTTTCGGCTTCGTTCCTTTTCGAGGACGAAAAGTTTTAAGTGGGGGAGATTGTAATAACCCAAAAATCCGAGCCAATTTAAAATTTTAATTTTGGCGATTTTAGCGAATTTTGATTATTTAAAATGGTTTATTTTGAATAATAACGACAAGAAATTTATTTTGAATGGAATTTGAACGTATATATTTATATACGTCGTCGATAAAATATAAATATTTATTTTAAATTATAAAAGGAATTGAAAATGGCGTGGTAATTCGATAATTTGATTTCAAAATTCAAATGAATGTACCGGGTGCAAAATAAATCGGATTTTAGTGAAACCAAAAATATTTGAATCTATTTGAGAATATCTTTCCAACGAATCCGAAAAATCAAAATTTCATAGCGGGAATCAAAAGATATGTCCAGTTGAAAATTCAGAATAGTCGCTATGGAATTTCGGCCCTTGAAAATGGAAGTTTTGCAAATGACCTCGGATTTCGACGAAACCACTTTTGTTGGATCCGTGATGTCATGTTATGGCTAAGTTTCAAATTTCGTAATTTTTCGAATCGATATGTCAGCGTGGCAAAGGAAAACGCGTTTGACCAGTTTCTGTTGATTTTAATCGACTGGAAAATGGCCATTTTTCAAACGGTCTCAGAATTTGACGAAATTAGTTTTGTTAGGATTGTATCGTCAATACAAAGCTAGAAAATATTTTTCGGGAATTTTTAGAGTCTGTACGTGTCCCTGGTAAATTGAATTGTGCGTTAAAATTCAATATATAGATGTATAAGTTGATTTTAACGAAAACTCACCGAAACAGCCGAATTGGCTTGCGAAACATATCCCATTGTGTTCGGAATAGGGGTAATATGCTAGAGACGACAGTCGGTGGGTTCAATTTCGAGTTTGAAATAAAAAGTTTCTTTTTGGATTTAGAAATTAAATAAATAATTAAATTATAAAATTCCCTCTCTCTCTCTCTCTCTATACCCCCTGGTTCAATTTCAATAAAAAAAGGGGATCGATGGAAATCGCGCACGCCCCCCCCCCCATCCAGCGGCGGCGCCGCCTCGATCTGCTCCTCCCCCTCTCGCCTCCAGCTCCCTCTCCTCCTCTATTCTCTCTCTTCTTCCATCGCGTGACCCCCCCGAAGCCCTAGCCCGACGCTCTGGAAGTCCGCGCCACCGTGCGTTGACTGAGGCCGCTCCTCCCTACCTCCGCCTGAGGTAGCGACGGCCCCCTCCGACCGGGAGGCGCCAACAACTCCTCCCCCTTCGCAGCGAAGTGAAACCCCCTCTGAAAAATGCAAAGTGAGTTTTTATTCGATTTTCTTTCCAGTTTTTACCAAGATTAAAACTTTGATTTTTATAGTATAGATTAGAGAATAAAAATTCGATTTTTATGTATGTAGATCTAGAGTAAAAATTTGATTTTTATGTATATAGATTTAAATTAAAATCATGATTTTTATATAGTAAATCGAATAGAAAAGGTCGGATTTTTATTGTTGAAATGGCAAAATAAAAATATAATTTTTGTATAAGCAAGAAGTTAAAAATATAATTTTTATTCGAGTAGTAAGTTAAAAATATGATTTTTATATAGTAGAAATTATAAAAATATTATTTTTATATAATAGAGAATATAAAGATATTATTTTTATATATGTAGCGAAATAAAAATTCGATCTTTATATAAGAAATAGAAATATAAAAATATAATTTTTACATTGAAAGAAGCATTGTAAATATATATGAAGTAGAAATAAAAATATGATTTTTATTTATTGCAATGAAGCAATAAAAATATAATTTTTATTGTGACCAGCGTGAAAAGAACTGCATTGGAATTTCAAGCAGATCCAGACGGTTCAGCAGTTCAATAGTAAAGCACGGCTGAGTGGAACCCTCTGTGAGAACTTCTCACTTTAAATCTTCTTTTCTAGTTATAAATATATACTAGGATGCAGACGATGTTTAGTAGCACCCAACACCCGTCGTCCACAGACCATGGACGGTTTGTATGCTTGTTTGTTTGATTTTGATGTGTAGTTGATTGTGTGATGTGATGTGAAATAAAATATTTATATAGTTAAAAATATTTTATAGTTGAAAATAGAATTTTTAACGTGTATTTAAAATGAAATAAATTCATATAAACAAATCGGACGATTTGTTTGTATACACACATTTGACTGATATTGATTGGGACGATAAATTTTACACATCTCCCAACTGCACAAATAAAATCTGTGTTTGATTGTTTGAAAACCCCACACGGGTATTGGGGTGATATATGACATACACTAATCCCAATAATTAGCTGTATATCGATCGATTGATTGACAGACTGTTATAGGCGTTGAATATTTATATTTGATGCTTATACAGTGTAGAATGCACTTTGGATGATGATTGATTATTTGTCATTGTTGATACATACATGCGTTGTATGGAAATCCACAGAAATAAAATATATGGTAATTGATTGCGCCTCATTCCAGTTTTGAATAGAAATATTTGAAAAATAAATATTTGAAATAGAATATTTGAAAATAGAAATATATAAAGCCGTGTTGATTAAATTGACGCCATTTTGACGTGAACGATAATTATATCGGTTTTATTCATTTTATAATGAATATCGAAAGTGATTTCAAAATCTGATATTTTGAAAAGAATTGAAATTCGAATTAAACTGAATAGAAATGAATTCAAATTGAAATTGAATAGAAATGAATTTGAATTGAAATTTAATTGAATTGAAAACGAACTGAAATTGAATTAAAAATTGATTTGAATTGAAATCAATTTGAAATGAATTTAAATCGAATTTATAAGGAAATTTTCAATTTTGATTTAAATTTGAAAAGAAGTTGGAATCGTTTTGAAATGAATTTAAAACGATTTATATAATACGTTTTAAAAGGAAATCGACGAAGTATATATTATATATATATATAATATAATGGCCTGAATAGAACGCGCCGCGCTGTGGCAGTTCGCGAATTTCGACCATTGACTTTGAATTGACGTTGCGGGAGATCCGACCGTCGAATTCTCCTAAAACCAGAACCGTTGGGTTCGTATCTAAAAGAGCTTTCTAACGAATATTAGGAATTAGAAATCTAACGGATGTATTTGGAATTATGTCCAAATCAAATTTGGAAAAAGTCGCTGTAAGTGCAGTTCGATGGCCGTTGATGGAAATCGACTGTACGGGCCTTGATAAAATTATTGAAAATAGTAATAATTTGTGTAAAATCATAAGAAATGATTTGTGGAGAATTGAGATGAAAAACTCCATATTTGAAAAGATAAAAGCAGATTTTTATCGAAATGAACTAGTTTTGAACTAGAATTATAATTCTATTTATTTTTAAAATAAATAAATTGGATTTGAAATGGTTTTGAAAATAGCCGGAATTTCCAATAAGTGAATTGGAATGGATTTGAATCGAAATTGTCTTCGGAATATTTCGATGCTGGATTTCGTGATGATACAGATATTGTTATGGGAATTTGAAAGACATATTTATATCGTTATTTCCAATACGATATTTGTTGGTCGTAGAATTTGATATTGAATATAAGCCTTATATTTTGTATTCAGAGCCTTGTATTTAATATCGGTTGCATAAAGTGGTTTGCCTGTGTGGCATGCTAAGATGCAAATGATCAAGGCTACTGTTGAAAAGCAGAGTCTTGTGGTTGATGATCAAAGCACGGCCTGTGTGGTGTAGCTTTGTGTAGCATTGATTCGCGAGCCTCACACCCCGGTTGTGAACCAGAAACGGGAGAAGGACCTCAGGGAGGACATGCGTTTCTTTCTTGCTAGAAGTGGCGTCAATAGTTTTACACGCCCTGACGAGTTTGACTTATGTGGTTGTTGCTATTGCGAGGCGCGTCAGATATATCGAACGATACGGGACCGATGGAGTCATTGGACTCATTGACACACCATAGGGTGGGGAAACGTAGTGTTCAGGCATAATAATCCACATCGGTGGACTGACCCTGACGATCCAAGGCTTGCCTGTGCGCTTGCCTGAGACACGGGCTAGAGCGTCTCGAATTAGGTGGAGGACGATCCCTGGCCTCAGTTCACATAAGGAAATCCAATTTCCAATACGTGATAATTCGGTTTTAGTTGTAATCCTATATATGGCGACATAGTGGGATGGGGCACTCATGCCGTCTATGATTGATATTTATGATTGAAATTGTTTTGACACTATACACTTATAATAGATCAAATGACTTGTTTTTAACGTATCAAGCATGCTTTGGCTATTATAAGGTAAAACCCTATCCTCCGGCTTGCGTTGCACTGTGTGATGGGACCTGGGTCTTATAATAGCTTCATTGTTCTTTATTTAGCATTGCGCTGTTGTTTAATGAACTGGTATTCTTGGGAGGAAACTCGTTCCGTGTTATACGGCGTGGTCCCTTGATTTACCTAACTTTAAAATAAAGATTAATAAATGTTTTAGTTCTCAAACCAGTCCCATGACTGACCTGGAGTTTATTGTTTTAACCTAAACTCTGGGTTCCGTTATTTTGACACGGGCAGCTAGTAGTTTTGGTTTTGCAGATTTATATTCATAGGATCCTGATTTACAGCTGGAATGATATCCGGAAATCTTTGTATCTGTATATCTCCTTCAGTTGTGTATCGTATTATTTTCCACTGCTATGTAATTTATTGTAATCTCTGATATTTGGTGAATTGTGTAATATTGATTTATACTCTGTATATTCTTGTATTCTGATGGAATTGTTGTAATATACAATGAAATGTTCTTCCTTATGCGTTCTTTTTTGTCGTGTTCTCAAAACAATCAGGCGTTTCGAACGGTCTTGATCGGTTTAGCGACTGATTCGGATCGAGCCAAATTTCTTGTTGTCACACCTATCTTTAAATATAAGTTTACTTTTAAAGAAATCCCTTTAGATCCTTTTTACCTTTCATTTACATTTCTATTTATTTATTTTCTATCAGTACACTTCAGCCCATTAGCCCACCCTTCTCAGGCCCATCTCCCCTCTTTACCTTTTATATTATTATTTATTCTTTAGCCCAATAGCCCAATTTCCTATCCATCCCCTTCTATTTCTTTTTACCTGTACACGTTTTAATTTGCTTTCCATTTCTCCTTCCTCTGTTCTCCTTTACTACTTCAACAACTTCAACCCAAATTTCTTCAATCCGTCCCCACTTCCTTAACGCCCAACCCAAATTCGATTGATGCGACAAACCTGGGATCCAGGTCCCAACTCCTCCTTCTTTCCTCATTACTTTTTGTCGTTCCGGATACTTCTGTGCACCGCTGTGAACGGGTGCACATGCACCAATACCATGGCCAACGTCTATCCCTCCAAACCGCCCGCGCAAACGCCATTCCACCTTCTGACCTCAATTCCGATCCCAAATTCCCATCTGACCATCTCGACTAGAATTTCGTCATTCAACCCATACTTCTTGGAAACACACTTTTCAATCACGTTAGCTTAATCATCGCTGCTACCATCACCTAAATTCGATCAACCTCAAACTTTACCTGATCGGAGCCAACCCGTACCCCGACCGACACCCCGAGTTTGGTCCAACTCGACACCACCGTCATTGAGCAATTCATCTTTGAAGACAGCCCGTTCAAATAGGAACCAAAACCCCTAAATCATCCCAATCACCCAATCAGTATTTTTCTTACGATAGTCAACACCCTAGCCTTCTGTAGACCCAACCGCATCACTTCCAGCCCTTAAGATCGATAGAGAAACCCCCAGCTTCATTTTCTGATGATCTCCAAATATCTATTCAATCACTTTACTAAATTTCATGATTTAACTATTAAAAATCATCATTTACACATACTAATGCATTCATACACCTGAATCATATATTTTTGATGTCTGGATTTCCATGTTTTCTTAACTTCTCATTGTATGTTTCTGATCTATGAGAATATACACCCTGGTTGGAAATGAAACTATTTTTAAATTAGGCTAGGGTCCTAAACAAACAAGATTTATGTAAATATCAAATCGTTATTCCAGTTAGAACTTGTGTTGTTGATTTTCTAATTTAAAAGAAATGAATATGTTTTTTTTTACCAAATTAACATACTATTATGTTTGATATCTGAATGTATATTTTACTTGAGAGTGGAGCATCTATAAAACAATTTACAGACATACATAAGAAATTCCGATATTTAACCCCTTTTCTCAACAGTCTTTTAGCATTTAAGATGATGGTTCTCTTGATACAAGTTATCGGTTTAACAGAGTATTAGTTTTCCAGTTTGTGTTAATTGTATTCCAGCAAGAATCAAATGTAAAATGTAAATAAATTTGCATTCATATATTCAAGACACACGAGTATATTTACACCCTTACATGTACTACTATAATTCGATTCAAATGGGAATCACTCCATTTACTAATATCCTGGTAATGTTGTCAGTTGTTATCTAAGATCCTATATCATTTAGTAATGAAAATCATGGAGCCAGTTACAAGAGGATAAGTGTAGCTCCTGATATATAAATAAACAGGTCACAGTTCACAATTTCTGAAATCTAAGAGCAGCCTACCGTTAATAATAATTTCCTACTATCTTCTAGTTTCTATTAATACACATCAGTGAACATAACTCAAACAATTTTTAGTTATTTCTTTTTCAGTTTCATGTATCCTAGTTTTTCATTCAGATTGGAACTAACTATCTTTAATATATTCAAAAGCATACACTACTTGAACATATTTAAATATAAATGTTTACTCACTTTATTTGCTTTGCCCCTTCCAGTTTTCTTCTCTGTTCTAACTATTTTTTCCATTTTCGGCTATAAAGAGCTAATTAGTTAGAAGCAATACATTCGTACATACTCATATATATATATATATATATATGTATGTATGTATATATATATATGTCTACCTCATACAAACATAAATACTTTTAAATAGGGTAAAGGAAAAGAGTTTGCTCATAGTCATGAAATTCTCTGTTGTCTATTCAGTTTCAAGTAACAAATCATTTATCATTTTTTTTAATCGCTTCTCCTTAATACATCACCCACCGCTTATCAATGTAAACTCACGTGTAAAGCTAATCTGCAAACAACTCTATATTATCCTGATGAAATACTTAAAAACAGGAAACCAAAATGGTGTTTACTCACTTATCATTTGCCGTGCCATTCCAGGTTTTTATTTTCTTTGTTTATATAAAGATTTCAATCAACTTCATTCATATGCTCAAAGCATAAAATCATACATATCCTGGCACCAAGCATATACTACCGGAAAGAGATTTAAATGGAAAAGTTTACTCACTTTAGTGTGCTGCCCATTTCCAGTTTCTATCTTCTTCTCTGTTTTAAGTAGGTCTCGGCTACTCCTCTTTCCAGTTTAAAACACTCAAGTCTTCCATTTCTAAGGTTTGGATTCATATAGAAACATGATGTATATTTATAAATGAAAATGGTGTCTACTTTGATAGGGTAGTGTATGGGCTTGTCTTAGCCTTGATATGGAAAAGTGACTATACGTGGATATGTATCTTTGTACATACAGGTTCCTGCATCTATGATTGATGGGAAAATAAAATTGTCTAGCTGCGTCTATGTCCTTAGCAAAACAGGGTATTGATGCGTATATATGATGTATACATCCATGTGCGAAACTAGGCGTATAGAGTATACTTGGTCTGGTTGAAAAGAAATGTTGACAAGGCTTTACAATAAGTCATGGCTGAATTTAGATTTAGGGGACAAGCACATGTGCGGGTCCTTGCATACTTGGCCATTAAGTAAATTAAACTATGCATGTATTTACTGTCATGAAGTCCCCATTCATATACAAGATATCTTTCCATTTAATGTTCTGATCCTAGGTCTCCATGCTATTGATTAATAGCTATGGTCCAATCTAAGCAATCAGCGTATGATACAAAGATCTAGTTTGAACATACAATACATAGTGTATTTTCCTGAATTAATAGATGCAAATCAATGTACAAATAAATACGTTCTCTTTACTTTGATATGATTGACTTTTAGTTAACTTTGTTATATGACATGTTCTTGTCATATTATCTTATATGCACATATGAGAAGTTACATAAGTTACAATTATGATTTACCTACATATATATACACTAAAGATCATATATATATATATATATAAATTTAAATGTTTCTCAAAAAAAATCAAATTTTACTTAAGCAATTTATAATTAAAAATAAGTTTTAAATGCAAAATAAAATGTTAAAACGATATTTACCCGTGTATATATGAAACACAAGTCGACAACATACATATAGGATTTTAAACTAAGGATTATTCCAAATTATCTATAATATTCAAATTAAATATTATTTAACTAAATTCAATTATCAGTAAAAACCTAAGATTTAGATCAGAGAGTTATCTGAAATCCGGGACATTACAATCCACCCCCTTTAAAAGAATTTCATCCCCGAAATTAAGTAGTGACGGGAAAATTCCATTTATATTCCTAAAATCATACATTTATCAATACACATACATGGGTCATCTCCTAGCAATGCCAATAAACAAGGCATCCAAAACACACCAGTTAATTCGCAACAATCAAAGCATTCGATACACATCAATTATCTGCTATTAAACAAAACTCCGTATAGACTCCTGATATATTATCTTCAGTCTCTCATCTCGAAACTTCTTCGTTCCCTTTTCTCGTTCTTAACAAATCGTTGATCAAATCTGTATTTAGTCAGATTGATTTTAAATCGAGTTATTAAACTCTTTAATTTATCTGGTTCTTATTAAATCGATTCTAATTATCAGAAATTCTTTTAAGAATTAAATTCTTAAATTTTCGAGAAATTTGATAGTGTCTCTCTCGTACGGCTCCATCGTATAACTCGAAAATTCATCTCCTTATATCTTCTCTAATCATTCAAGAATCCACAAAAGCCAACTAGTTCCCCTATAGGCTCCCCAAATTTAGTTTAAAATACTAACCTGTATCCTTTGTTAGTGTTCAACTTTTATCCTCTTTCATTTTCATTCATAACATCCATCAACTCAAACATCTTCATTTGTATAACCGGAATTATCCGTTACTAAAATTGGAAAACATTTCCATTCTTATTTACTCATTATCATAATTCAACATTCATTAGTCCCTTACTGTAAATTGGTAAGAAAATAATCCTTTAAGTATCAACCCCGAAGACCAAAATCAACATCTGATTAACACTTAAAAAATAATATAACTTTACCAATCTCTAGTTAGATTCCAATTTATTTACAATTTCCAAAAATCAATCTATTTAATTCACATGAGTTCACATCTAGTTAATTATTCAAGTCTGAATTTATTTGGTGAAATTCCAAATTTTTACTCATTTAAAATTTCTGCCAAAATTTCTCAGAATTTCAAATTCCATTTCTGGTTTGTCTTATTTGTATATTCCAGTTTTATACAAATCTAATTTTTTTTATATAATCACCTCGATGTTACAATATGATTATCAAATTATAGTAGCAATCAACATATCTGTAACGACTCACCTTTTTGCCCTGTTCTCGCCGGTAATTAAACCAACTTAAACCATTCATAAAGACAAATTATTATGGGTACATACATAAGTTAAATAAAATAACAGAACTTTTCATTGGATAATTCAATAATTACATCAAAGTTACATAGAATATCAGAGTCACAACATAAACATACAGCAGAAGAAAAATATAAATATACTTTCGGCGGATGGATACAGTGGAAGCTTCAACCCTGGCATGGACTCCAACTCAGAAAATGCTCCGAACTTCGCTCCAATTATCTATAACTGCAAACTAAACTACTAGTTGCCCGTGTGAAAACTGATGGGCACCCAGAGTTTAGGAAGGAACAATAAACTCCAGGTCAGTCACAGGACTAGTGTGAGAACATAAAAACAGTTGCTTTTAAGATTCATTTTAAAGTTGGGAAATTCACCGGACCACGCCGCTAATGCGGAACAGGTTTACTCCATGTGAATGCCCGTGCATATAAATATGCAATGACTTTTGAAAATGAAGCTATCATAAGCTCATCCCACATCACACAATGTCAGCGCACACCAGATGGGCGAGGTTTATCTTATGATAACCAAATATGCTTTCATACGTAAAAATCCTCTTTCAAAGCCATAATACATATATATAGTGTGGAAAAAATTTCACAAATAAATGTATTAATCCTAGACAGCATAATACCCCATAATATTATGTCGCCATATATATATATATACAATCAAAATCGTATGGCTTGTATTGGAGATTTGGGTTTCCAACTTGATGATTCCTGGCATGAAAGATCAATCGGAACACAAACGAAATGCAATCACGGGGTTTTCATCCAAACGCGAACACCAATACAAATCGCGAGGTAGATCAACTGTTTTCGGCCACACATGGCCCCTTGAACATACCCTATTCTATAAGTCATAAGTGGCTTCCGACTGCTGCAGCGGTCATCATCAATTCATATATATATACACACAACCTAACCGCTAGTTTCTTATCATCCGGGGTGTGAGGTTTGTCGATGTCACGTCATAAACAAAGTATTTCTAGAGAAGCAATGCCTTGATTGTACAAGCTCATTTCATATCTTAAGTATGTCACATTGTCCATTCACCACATGACCACTGATTTCCATCCATACATAACCACTTCGAGCTCATACGTCACAAACCAGATACATATCAAAGGAAACCAATGTTATGCCGTCAATTACAATGTTAAACACACAATCCATACAAGTCCGTCCTAGGTATGAACGGAAAAAAATCCAAAAGTTCTCCCCATACATTTGGACTTTCTGCCACCCCAGCAATAGGGGCATCTCTCTACTGTAGCTATCAGTAAAGAAACCAATCAGCAAGCAATCCGCTTGATGTAAAGAACCACGGTCTTCATTCATCGATTCCAAGTCTTAAATTTGCTTCTTGCATCGTATTATTACTTGGAATGGTTTATGGACTTAAATTCCAATCCCGGTCTTCCCAAGTAATAAGCGTGTTCATAAACAATGGTTATGAACCACACAAGGTTTCATTTCAAATTCCCTTCCAATCATTTCAATTCATTTAAAATGTTGAGGCTGGATTTGTCATAAATTCTACTATCGTTTTAACTTCTATTTGAAATCAAATATTCGATTTACCAACCCCTTTTATTTCAAACATACCTTAAATTCTCATACCTCTTTATTTACTTCCACAAGTATTTAAATTTACCCAATCTCTGTTTGGATAAAAATTCCATTTTGATAATCCCAACCACTTATATTTAAATATAAGTTTGATAGAGTTAAATCGACATATATCAAACATGAATTCACAATCAACAAGCACTATCAGAACTTGATGTAAATAATTTATATTGCTTCTGATAGTATTTGTTCAATCTTGGAATTTAATATCAAATATCTGACAACAACTCCATGCAAATCGTTTCCTTTTAAAATTCAAATTTTTATAACTAATAAATAATTCTATATTCAATCACATAACAACCTTCAAAACCATTTTACAATCCTTATTAACTATTTAAAATAATGGTTTATGATTATAAATTTCAAAACACATTTATTTATGGAACTGAGATAATAACGTTTGAACATTACTAAAAGAGCTGCAATATCCATTTAATTCAAATAGATTCCAAATCAATTCAAAATTCCGATAATTCAATTCTAATTACTTTAAATTAATAAAGTAATATTTCATGAAATTTCTCAAATTTTAAAACTTGTTTTATTTGAATTTTTCGTTATGGTCGCCGAACTGCGCGTACAGCGACCTTTTCCCAATTTGTTTTGAACATAACTTGAAAATCGTACACTGAAATATAAAAATTTCTTTTCTATTCAAAATTGTTATTATTTGAAAAATCATCACTTCTTGTTTCAAGTCAAACCAATTTCAAACGGTCAAGTTATAATCGTTCAAAAATTGAAATCGATATTTATGAACTATCGCGTCACAGCGCGTTATAAATCGATTTAAATATAGTTCCTTCAAATCCTTTTGAACTTAAATTTAAAATTTCAAAACCACTAAATTTCTAATCCCATTTTTAAGTTAAATAAAAATCATTTCCAGATCTAAATTTAAATTTAAATAAGTTGTAAACCATAGGAATTCAAAACCCATTTATTTAAATTTTAAATTTTAATTTGAATTTCATAAATGGTCTATCGGTTTTCTAAGTTTTACAACAAATTCAAATTCAAATTCAAATTATACCTGAATTAACTGTTCCGTCCGTTCGGACCAGTTAGGGATAGCCAGGGAGAGATGTAGCAACCCAGGAATTTCGACACTTGAATCTTGACACTAACACGTCCTGTGTCCAAAACCCAAGTAACAAAACCCCAAAAGGCTATAACAAAGAGTTTAGAGGGTGAGATAAGAAAGAAATAAATTTTAGAATAGAAGAATAAGAAGAAGAAGAACATCATAGAGCCTCACATCACAGAAGAACAAAATATAATATATAAATAAACTTCATTGAGAACTTTGAAATAAAAACTTACAATCATCGGAGTACATCAATACACCTAGACAGTTATAATAGTCTGTCCTCACACACATCACATAGTGGAATTATACTAGATAATATCATATGTCTGGACACCTTCAGCTCACCCTTGGACTTCACAACATTTGGTAACCTGAACCTATACACCCCGGTCTAACCCGAGTATTTACAAAACACCGGGTCAGTTTGGTGAACCAGAGTGAGAAAAACTCGCAAAGTTTATAATATCATCCAACTTAAAAATTCCTTTTGAAAAAAAGGATAATCGTAAGACCAAATCCACACATAAATACGAATGGTTTTTACCTTACGATAACCCAAAACATTTTTTTGAAATCAGTAACTTTTCTGATATTATAATAATGTCTAAAGACAAGTAAGTATCAATTTAGTGGAACACTTGCATCTCACGCTCCACATATATAGTATACAATCAAAACTGCGGCGCTTATTGGAAATTGGATTCCCACTCTGACAAGGTATGGGACCACCTGCCGATAGTGTATCTCTGGAGGATAATACACTGGGTTCAACAAGAACATCTTGCAACCCGGCCCACACATGACCGACCACTCATTTCGCTTGAGTGTATCGAATGTATTTCACCAACGGTTGGGAGCGACCCATCGTTTCCGGAAAAGGGACAGCATCGATAGATTAAAGAAGCAAAAAGATTTTCTCTAGATAGGTGATTATACACCCTAATGGGTGCGACCCACATAGCCATGCTGCTTGCCCGATTTTTGTCATTTCCCGGTTGATGAGGTTTGAGGTAATAATCGACTTTTGGAACATCTGACCACCGTTCACATCGTCCATACAAGTCATCTAGGAATAGGATGAACCGAAGGCACCCTTCTACCGCATCCTAGGAATAACCCTACAGATCAGTAGCGAGCATTCCTTGCAATCCGTAGATTTCAATCCTGACAGAATCATTGTCGAAATATCTCTAGGGATCAACTAGAGAAATCCAACAATAGTTCTTCCCTTCCTGAAGATATATGGTCTTCAATAACTCCATCTTGATCAGCTTCAAATATCTTCTTTATTACGTATTTGTTGGTCAGAATGGTTTTCGAATAGGAATTCGATCCCGATCTTTCTGTATCACAATGCATTGGGTATGATTTTGATAGTCGGTTATTTAACTATGAAAATAACAAACATATAAATAAAACAAATCCATTGGCTTATACAGCATCATTTGGCCTTTAAAAATAATATAGCAGTTTTGTATAATATTCTCAAATCATTTTGATATGTAAATATTCTCAAATAATTTTGATACGTAAATATTCTCAAATCATTTCATTTATATACTTAGGAAAAATATCTTAAAATCATACCCAGTTTTCCATTAATTACCATTTCAATACATTTGTTATCACATTACTTATTATCTATAATTGCAGACTCAATTCAACTTACGATTGTAAAATCATCATTACGAAATCCCCTTTTGTTTCCATTATTCGAACACCATAATCGTCACTTTGCTTTTTAGAATAAACCCATTCCATTACTCACCTCCTTTGAAAATATCGTTATATTTTCACAAATCCTTTATATTTCTTTGGTAATGGAAATATCATTTCTTATTCTCAAGTTTCTTTAAAATTCCTTTATTTCGGAATTACATTTATATACTTCCAAACTCTTCTAATAACGTTACACTATTACTTTTCAAAATAAATTACACTCACATCTTTACCATCATAACTAATACCATCCTCCGATAATCCCGAAGTCATTCAAGTTGGGGTATTCAATTACCTCTCAGACCCTGATCAATAACGCTCTTATCTTAAGATTAATATCAGTCGTAATACCAAACCCGATATTCATTCCCAATACCGAAACAAATCCCATTTGGTTATACCTTGATGGAAACATACCTCTCCTTTAATGGCGTATTTAAATCCCATCTTTTTAACTCACCTCGCCACTTTAATTCAAACTTGGGTTTCAATTTTGATTTTCATTTTCATACCTTTATCTTCTATTTTATCCAAAAACCGATTTAAAATACATAACCTTAATACTTCGCTCAATAGTCGAAACTATTTACATTACACTTAATGAAACTAGGGTTTCCATAATTTCGTCAAACCTTGGATTTTAAAAATCCAATTAGATAGAATTCCCATAGTGATTTAATTTTTAAACTTACAACTTAACCTAACTTATATTATTATCAATATAATTTGCTTAAAAACTTCGCTTACTATAACGGTTCCTTATGGTTTGATAAACTACCATTATTCCTTTTTAAATCCAAAGATCTCCACTTTGATTATTAAACAAATGATAATCATATAACAACATCTATAAAAATGTTCACTTAACCATTAAATATATCCATTAAATAAGTAAATAAATTTAATAAATCTATTCTAGTTAACAAAGTTGACTTGGTCAACTCTCAACATGATTAACTTGTTAATCAAATCGCGATTCATCTTTCTATTTAAATAATCCCATTTGATTATTAAAATTATAATCAATTCAATAAAATCTCCTTTTAATTGTCTCATAAATTTTTTTATCTCAGTTACTAGTCATCACGTTAATCCCTACTTACTCACTTATCAATCTTATTACTATAAGAATTTATGTTATAAATAATTTAACATTAAGAAGAGGCATGTGCTTTGCACATGACAGATTTCGGTACAAGAACAGTGATTGGTGGTTAACAAACAAATATATGTACGTTGTTGGTTTATTCCCTTTTTATAAACTTTATTTAAAAATCTATATTCAGTTATAAAATAAACTTCATAACTTTATTTTTATCGATTTACCTAACGGTAAATCAATCTTTATAAACAGTGTATGTTGGCAATTTGCTATAAATTCCTCAACCAATATCACCCATTGGTTAATAATCAAACAAGTGTTAAATTTTGGATTCAACAATCAATAACCAATTCAATATTCCAATCATATTGTAACTACCCGGATTTTGAGCGACTTTGGTTATCGACATAAGCTCGATGTCGATAACCAAAGTCGCTCAAAATCCGGGTCGTTATAGTTGGTATCAGAGCTTAAGTTAAGAATTACTTGGCTCTGTGGCGTGACTCGGTAGAGATAGGGTTAGTAATACCCTAGACTGAGATTGAGTGTATATATACGAGTGAACGTATTTGTTATTTATATAAAAATTTGTTTTATATTGTGGAGATTCATTGGTTTAGTCGTTTATGAGTTCTGGTCGATCAGTTTGATCCACTGTATCGGTAGGAGTTACTAAACACTTGAATACGATGAACCATCATGGTATGTTTTGAAAGAGGGTAAATTAAAATAAGTTTACCCAAGGTATATCTTGACATAGAGAAGATATATATATCAAAATTTTAATATATTGTATATATTAGTTGTTATTATAATCGAGTAAGATTATAAGTAAAATGGTTATGTAAATAACCAATAAGAATTCGTATAAGTAAAATACGTGAAATCAGATGAGTTAAATATGAAATTTAAGCCAGAAATCGAATTAATATTCTAGAAAATTGGATAAGTGTTTGAAAATAGATTGGGATTAAAAATAAGTAAAATTTAAAGATCCTGGGAGATTTTAAATTGTTTTACAAGCAGTGTGAATTATATTTTGAAATGGA
Source organism: Allium sativum (assembly GCA_030737875.1). NCBI lineage: Eukaryota > Viridiplantae > Streptophyta > Magnoliopsida > Asparagales > Amaryllidaceae > Allium > Allium sativum. Next base: position 398,842,906 of record CM060910.1, read on the forward strand.
TTTCAAAGTGAAAATGTTTAGAAATGGTTTTATAGTATTGAACTCACTTCGATCGCTGGAAAATAGATTCTGATGATGACAGCTGCATCATCAGTATTCATTTTCGAGTTGTAAGTGACGGATTACTACCAGAGATACTGTTTTGAATTTGTTTTGGGAAAGACAAGGTGTGTGAAATTTCAAAATGGGATTTATAATATAGAATTTGAATTTTTAAATAGATTTGAAATATTAACTTGTTTTAAAAGAAATAAAACGATAAGTTCATTTATAAATGAAGTTTATAAATAGTTCCTTTATAAACGAAGTTGATAAAATGAAGTGAAGAGAATTATCATTTGGATAATTCAGAAATAAAAATACAAGTGTGAAGTGAAAGGGAAATCTATCTTCCAAGGGTAGAAATATCGATTTCAAAAGGAATTGAAATCGAGACTTATGTAAAGAATGAATAAAGAAAGTTTGAAAAGGAATTTGAATAAAGGAAGTTCAAACATAGGATTTGAATATAGAAAATTTAAACGGGATTTGAATAAAGAGAAATTCAAATAGAAATTGAATATAGAAATTCAAAGGGAGTTTGAATATGTGAAATTCAATGGAATTGAAATGGGAATTGAATATAGAAATTCAAAGGGAGTTTGAATATGTGAAATTCAATGGAATTGAAATGGGAATTGAATATAGAAATTCAAAGGGAGTTTGAATATATGAAATTCAATGGAAGTGATATAGAATTTGAATAGAGGAAATTCGAATATAGAAATCAAATAGAATTTGACATATGGGAAATCAAATAGAATTTGACATAAGAGAAATCAAATGGAATTTGAATAAGGAAATTGAAACGAAATTCAATATAAAATTTGAATAAGAGATTTGAAATGAAATTCAAATATATAATTTGAATAAGGAAATAGAAATGAAATTCAAATATAGAATTTTGAATAAGAGAATTGAAATGGAATTTGAATAAGAGAATTCAAATAGAGTTTAAACTATAGAATTTGAATATATAAAATTTGAATAGAAATTGAATGGAATTAACTAAGTCAAAGAGGAATTAGTTAATCGAGTTTTGAATTTGAAGTTGAACTTTGAAAGGTGAATTGGATTTGTGAATGGATATTCGAAATCGAATATAGAACTTAAAATTTGAATTTTGGATTCAAATTAGTTAATAAGCAAGTTAAAATATATTTGAACATGTCATGTTCAAATATAAAAGTGAAATAGACTAAAGAGTTAATTAACAAAATTTAATTAACGAATTGAGTTGAAACGATTAGGTATAGTTAAAATAGGTTGGGCAGGTATAAATATACATGAGATATGTATGGATAAGGTATGAAGGCATATAGATAGAATGATCGACGAAAAGGTATGTATTTAATTCATATATGAGATTTTATGCGTCGTATCGGCTAGCCGCTTGGCTTTTCTTTTTCTTTTGATTGGAGAAGGCCTGTGTGGTAGTTTGGGGATTTTCCGATGCTCCTAGTATAAAGGAGGTTATGGCGAATTTTTCCGGGACTTGAAGGAGTTAGAATATTTTTAAAGATAATTTGATAGTTAGAAATCAACGTATCGATATATCTAGAAGTCAATAAGAAAACGAACTTAGAATTAGAATAGTATAATCAAAAAGAAAGTCTAGAATAAAATCTAGTTAGGATAGAAAGAGGAAGTGTATACGTGTTTAAAGGTGAATAAGTAGTTGTATGGTATTGATTATTCGAGTAAGTAGTCATATCTGTTTTGACGTTATAAATGTTATTCAGTCAAGGTCTGAGAGGTAGTTATACCCCAACTTGATTGATTTCATTATTAACAAATAAATAGTAAGATTTCAGGCTCGAAGATCAATGTTGAATAAGAGTTAGTTGAATATAGTATTTGGGTTGTCGTAACGATGTTTTACACAACATCCGTTTTAACCCAAATAAGTGTAAACTTGGAAATAGAATAATAGAATATTTCCTAAGTATAGAAATAAACGAGATCGGAAAAGAGATAAATAATTGGAATATTTTCCAATTTTAAATAGCATATATTTTCTAAAGTTCAGAAAATAAAGGAAGGCGATATTCGGAAATGTTTTCCAAATAACAAAAAGGGCCAATAGGGTTATTGAAAATATTTGGTTAACAAATATTGATAAAGAAATAGAGAAGTGATTTAACTAATGGAACATTGATTTTGGGCTCAGTTGAAACTGAAGATTTAGAAGTGAACAAATATGTTCTACCCAGTCGATAGGGTCGTCCTCTACCTTTTAGCAATTTCGAGGACGAAATTATTTTAAGTGGGGAAGATTGTAATGACCCGCATTGGCAGAGGTATTATGATTAATTTATTTTATTGTATAAATGGTAGGTTAGTGAATTACATGGTCGTTGAATAAAATAATAGTGAATATTTAATTAAAATAATAAATTAAATAATATATATAATTCTGAAATAATCAGAATTGGCTGAAATGACGATATGGTGTGAACCAGATCATCTGTGATATTTAATTCAGTTTGGAATTTAATTAGAATAACGAATATATTCAATCGTCGACAGTTGGACGTATAGTTTATAATATAATTATAAACGAGCTCGAAATGGCGCTGCAGTTCATAAATTGGCGATTCGAACTTCAACTGAATGTACAGGATTCGTTTTAAGCCGGATTTCTATGAAACAAGAAACGTGTGGAGCTGGTGAAGTATATCTTTCTAGTGGAAGAGAAATATCGGGATTTCGTCGTGTAGATTTTGATTTATGTCCAAATCAAATTTCAGAAAAGTCGCTATGGAATTCCTTTATGATTTGCGACGCTTTATTTACGTTTTAAAAGGGTTTTTCAATATAACTAGATATGGGGTTTGAATTTAGACAAGGTTCTTTTGGGACATAACGATAATTTAATTTTTAGAATTTTACTGTAATTTTTAATTAATTTAAATAAGCAACTTTTTATTTGGAGTATTTTGCACCCTTAATCAGCGATTTTGGGGTTTCAAAATACGAGTCAATCTACCGGTATTATTATATTTCTGGAGTCGAGACACCTCGCTCATCACGATGGTGTTTTCATTTCTGTCTGTAGCGGTACTTAACTATAAAAATTTATAAAATAAAGTTGTAACAAAATTGGTGAACATCAACAAGACCACGTAATTCCTTGTTTCACCACCAGTTCGCTTGGCCCTCGAGACAAAACGTGGAAGAAGCTCCACCTAAAGATTTAAACAAACTAAAAATATCTAAACCCTAAATGCTATAAATACCCTCAACTCACCTCCTTAACCTAATTCATTTTCGTTCAAAGTCCACGGACAAAGGCGCCTCCATCATTTTTTCCACCAAAAGTAATATCGATCTTCAAAAAAATTCCTGGAAATCAAAATAAATTCCTATAATTTACAAAACTTATGTTTTCGAGTTCCTCGGTTCCTTCTCCTCATCTCATCGGAGTTTGAAGGCTTTCGAACAGCACCAGGTCGATGTCATTTTTCCAGCGAGGGGCTCGGGTGTTTAGGGTTCACCAAATTTGGGGATTTTAAGGATTTGTTTTCGATTTGAGTTGATGAAAGTTGGGTTGTATATCACGGTGAAGCTGGAGTGTTAAGCTTTTGCAGTTGTTCATGAGTTTGTACGAGGGGATAGCTGCGGAATGCTTTAGGGGGAGAGGTTGAAGCTTGTGCGATGAGAAGCTCGGTCTGAGCTGCGATGAAACTGACGAGCTCGAGGTTGATAAAACTGGGTTGTTCTGGGTCGACTGTCGGAGGTCTGACCGCCAGAGAAGGGAGGGGGGATGTACGGTTTTGTATGGGTTTGTTTACACCTTACAGTAGGGGGATATGGGTTTGTAACTAGTGATGGGTGGTGATGAGTGAAGAACACATGCGTGAGAAAGTGAGGTCTTGTGCACGAGTGGGATAGTGTAGTAATGTTTGTGGCATCTTTAGCATAAACTGTGATTTTTGATGGTGAAGAAGGGTCGGCATCGTGCGTTATTGGGGCAAGCCGTGTTTTCTGGAGTGGGGATCTGTAGGGAGTAAAGGAAATGGGTTTGAAGACTCCTAGATTGAAAACGCGAGTCAGGATGTATGGAAAAGTAGCGTGCAGCAAGGGTATGGTGGATATACAGTACCAAGAAGAAAACGACGGGAGTTTTAAGTGGTTGAGGAAGAAGATCAAAAGTAGGCGTGGGCTTTTAGTTCGGGTTATTGGGCCGGGAAATATAAGTTAAGCCCAAATGAAAATTACTTAAGTTTTATTAAAATTCAAATATGTATTAACTTCGTAAGGTCATAACTTCGCCATACAATATCAGATTGATGAACCGTAAGTTGCGTTGGGACCGTAGGGACGAGAGCTTCACAATGAAGCTGACTGGAGGTGGAGTGGATGAATTCATGGCAAAATAAATTGTTTGATTCAAATCAAGCAAACAGTTTATCGTTCTTTAACGATGAACTGCCAAAGTGAGTAAATCTCACCAACTCTGAACAGTTTATAATTTCATGTTGTATTTTTAGAACTGTTAGATATTGGTTGTTTGACTGTATGTTGACTGTTTGATTGAACTACTAGTCAGTTAGTTAAATTTCTATATTGATTCTGTTTAACAGAATATATCATATAGAACTGAAAAGTGATGTTATCTATATTGTTTAACATCTGTGATGCAGGGAGACAGGTTGGAGGAATCCGACTGGATTCCTCAACATTTATTTTACTGTTTTCATATATTGTGATATATGATGGGTTATATAATCTGTTATGGATTATGTGTGTTGGAATGATGTTGATCATTGTTATTCGATATTGTAAATATCATAAAAGACCCTAGGATGTAAAAAGAAGTATTTCAATGTATATTGAAATAAAGGAATTTTATAAAATCACAGGATTTTATAAAAGGAATTATTTATAAAACGAACACGGTTTTATAAAAGGGATATTTATTTAGAAAATAAATAGAAATAGAAAAGGGATATTTATTTAGAAAATAAATATAAGTTATAAATAGGAAATATTTGTAACGGTAAATAGAAGTTATAGATAGGATATATTTGTAACGGTAAATAGAAGTTATAAATAGGAAATATTTGTAACGGTAAGTAAACGTTATAAAAAGGAAATAGTTGTAACGGAAAACGTAGTTTAGTAAAAGGAACTAATCGATGTTAGTTTAATCGATTAGTGTTAAAGTCAAATGAGTTAAATCGATGTAAGTTTAATCGATTAGAATAGAAGCAAATAAGTTAAATCGAATATAGTTATTCGAATAGAAGCAAATGAGTTAAATCGAATATAGTTATTCGAATAGAAGCAAATGAGTAAATCGAATATAGTTATTCGAATAGAAAGTAAAAGGAATTATCGAATATAGTTTATTCGAAAAGAGTAAGTGAAATGAGTAAATAAATAGCGTTAGTCAAATAGTGTTAGTCCAATAGAGTTAATTGATAGGGGTTAGTCCAATAGAGTTATTTGATAAGAGTCAATCGAATATAGTTATTCGAAGGAGGATTAAGTAAGGAAGTTTGTTAAAGAAATATAAAGTGAACTTTGTCTATTTCAAAGTTAGAAATGTTGTTCAGTTAAGGTCTGAGAGGTAGTTCTACCCCAACTTGATTGACTTCATTTTTAACTAAGGAATAGTTAAGGTTCGACAGTAAAGGAAATGGTTTGAGTTGGCATCGCGATGGTTTGTTTAAACATCTGTCTAAGTCCAATAAAGAAGCTTTGGAAATGTTTTTCCAAAGAAGAAACCAGAAATGTTTTCTTATAAAGGAAACGAGAAATGGAAATGTTTTCCATTGTTAATAACGTATATTTTCTAAATTTAGAAAATAAGGAATATTGAACGTAGGGAAACCAGAGATAAGTAGATTAATGAACTAAGGAGATGAAATGTTAAATGATGTTTGATCGATATAATTTCCATTTGGGAATAATATCGTTGGTTGCACACCTGTTTTTATTCGATAGTTAAATCACAGACTATCGAAGTTTTGACCATTTTAACGTTGTTAATATGGAGAGACCGGTTGGATTATTTTCCAAAGAACCACTCTGTATTGGCATAAGCGTTGCGAATCATATATGCCAAAGGAAATTGAAGACGAAGTTATGCAAGGGCTATCCTGTTTACAGAATAGTGCCTTCGGTTCATCCTGTTCCTGGGTGACTTGTATGGACGGATGTCTGACAGAGTAATTCCAGACGATCACGTATATTGATTTCTCCAACCGTACCAAGAGTGGAAGCGGAGAAGGAAACTTCTTTTAGCTAACGCGTAATGTATGGTTGAGGACGTCAATCAGTGATTTGATGGATTTGACGATGTGGCATTCAAAGTGAATCTGATGTGATGATAAAGCGTAGCTTCTAGCCTCATCATCCGGTAAATGACAGAAATCGGGCAGGCAGCATGGCTAAGTCGGTCGCACCGAAGTAGGGAGTATAATCACCTGATCTAGAGTTTCATTTACTTCTAAAAATCTATTGTTGATGCTGTCCCATTCGGGAAACGGTTGCTGATCCCAACTGTTGGTGATATACATTCGATACACTCAAGCGAAATGAGTGGTCGGTCATGTGTGGCCGGGTTGCAAGATGTTCTTGTTGAACCCAGTGTATTCCTCTCTAGAGGTACACGAGCGAAAGGTGGATCCATACCTTGTCATAGTTGGAAACCCATTACCCAATACGTACTTGCGGTTTTGATTGTATACTATATATGTAGAACGTGAGATGAAAGCATTTCTGCTAGTTGATTATATATACTGTGGTTGATAGACATTATTATAATATCAAAAGGGTTTTGGTATAAAGCTAATTTGGATTCTCATAAGGGAAAAACCCGTTCCGTTATGCGGCGTGGTCTTATGAGATATCGTTTACTTGTTCCAACTGTTTTACTCACACCAGTCCCATGACTGACCCGGAGTTTACTTTGTTGTTTTCCCTAAACTCTTGGGTGCCTAAATTTGTACGGGCAGTCAAGTAGTCGGGATTTTACAGATACATTGAAGAGCTGGAGCAGGAGGCTTCAGGATCATATAGCTATAGTTATTTCCGCTGTGTTGTAAGTGTTGTACTTTGATAATGATGTATATTCAAATACAGATGTATATTTCAAAGTTATGTTACATATATTATATGTTATTTGTTCCGCTGTGAGATTTGTGTTACTCTGATGTTGTGTTCTTCTTCTTCTATTCTAAGTTTCTATCTTATCTTTCCTCACCCTCTAATTTCTTTCACTAATTACCAGGATTTTTCGATGTTTTGGTTATCGACATCGAGCTTATGTCGATAACCAAAGTCGCTCAAAATCCGGGTCGTTACACATATGGTTTAACAGTTCATACAATGATCATATGCAAATAAATAATCAATTCAACTGATAGCGATAAACCAATAACAACCATTCAAGCACCAAAATTCGTTTATATTATTATAAACGTAACCAACAAGGTAAGTTACCTCTATTGGAAATAATCGTTAAAAATAACGATGTCATTTCATTTAAATTAAACAACCGTTTAATTTAAATAATTGATATAAAAATATTCAACACACATCCAAACAACCAACGATTAGCAAAAATGGCAAACAAATAATAAACCCGACTTATAATAATTATTAGTGGAAGAACTGAGTGAGTTTAACTCACTTGGGTTTAATTCCATCGTTACACGCTTGTTTTAATTAAATTAAACTGACATTTAATTTAATTAAAAAGTCCCATCTTGACCATATTAGTTCGAGCTCGAAGCCTTCGTCCCTCCAATCCCAATGAGACTGACCGAACTTGATTCTAATCATATACTGTCGAAATATTTCACTAATACTATTACGAAAAAAAATTAAATTTAATTAACTTTATAATTAAATTTTTAAATGGATCTTACCCGAAAACCTTCCGTCAAGTCTCAATAACAAACGTTTGCAGCAGTTCCAAGTTCCAATCTTCACGCCTAATGGACGCTAGATGCCCTTATCATTGTTGAATCAAATCCCCCTTTTTTTTAACTGTAATGTACTTTGAACGAAGAGGTCACATGCACCTTCACTCCCCTTTTTTCTTTAATTTTTATTTTCTTTAATCCAATGGTCCAAAAGCTCATGTATCCTCCTTTACGTGACCAACATTTCCTCAACCACCTGTATCCTCTTTATCCCATCTGCATGCCCTTTTTCTAATACAGCACTGCTCCTTCCCAATGCTTTTTACAATAACTAAAGGCCCAAAAGGCCCATTTGACTCCATCTTATATTCATATACCCAAACCGCTACTGTTATCTTCCTTCTCCCACCTCACTTCTTCTTCCGCATGCTTCTCTTCCCACCAACTCGGAAACTACCTGCTACTATACTTCAAATGCTCTCCCCTTCACGCACATAACTCACCCGCCATCACCAATGCGCGTACACCCCCACCGATCAGCAGACTTCCGACCGGCTTCGTTGACCTCCGACTGCTCCTCCACACCGAAGAGAAGATAACAATTTGTTTGTAGAAGGATAGGGTACTTGTAACACCCCGTGTATTCTATAACAGTAAATTTCACAAATTAAAGTATAATTAATTTCAAATCTAAGAATTAAGGGAAACGGGATACGCCATTGCGTTCGTCTCGGAATTCTGCTTGAGATAGAGTCCGAGTTTGCGTAAAACGGACTCCGTATGAAGAAGGTATGACCTCCGGAAGTTTCAGAATTCAGTTTAAAATTCAAACAGACCAAAACAGCTCAGAAAAACAAATTTAAAATTCAAAATCGGGCCCAATTGGCCAGGGCGGGAAAATTCCCGCCCAAGGCACCCAGGTCGACTTGGCAGTCGACCTGGGGCTAGCCAGGTCGACTGGGAAGTCGACCTGGGTAACCCGTGTCGACTGCCAAGTCGACACGGTGTCGACTGGGGTGTCGACCTGGCCCCTGAGCCAGGTCGAACCCAGCCCACCCTGGCTGGCCTAGTCTGTGTTTGGTCGATTTTCTGAGCCTTGCCTTGTCACTAGGGCTGGGTGTCAGCTCCTGGTTGGTCCCTCCTTTGAACGAACAACTATTATTAAACCAAGCTCCATCGACGGTCTAAATCAACTCACAAACTCTATAAAAAGGACCTAAGACTAACCCTAATTCACACAAACTAAAATGGAGATGAGACCGTCATGCTGCTGAGGAGAGACTAAGGATAGCCGTCAGAAATTGGGAGACAATTAGGAGATAATTCAAAGCTTAAAGCAATGTCAAATCAATCAAAACAACGCCTACAACAAAGGATAGCTTCTCCAAATTCAGAATTCAGATTCCTGAATTGAAGACTCATCATACGTTGTAAGTAGAGTGCTATTCCGATGTGAATAATTAATTGCGTTTGATTTGTGTAAAATGAGAAATGGAATTGTGGCGATAATAATCTATATTATTTTGATTCTAACGATTTGGGAATGTTATGGTATACGATTGGATATTTGCAAGTATGTGATTTGCGTTGGAAGTTAACAACGAAATGGAATTGTGACGATAATAATCTATATTTGTATGTTATTTTGGTTCTAAACGATTTGGAAATGCTATGGTATACGACTGGATTCATATAAGTACATGATTTATGTTGACAACCATATATTGTGGAATTTTAATTGGAATTCATGCAAGTATATGATTCGTTATTATGCTAATAAGATGTACATACTTTTATGATCACTTTTAGTGAGAAATTGGACTAGGCTAAGTAATATGATTTATATGAATCTATGTTGAAATTGGCAAATCATACTTTTGTGTTAGAAACAAAAGTAAGCACCTTTATGAACATGACTAAACTATGTTTGGTATTATGCCTAGTTGAAACATGTTTTAGGCCTAAGTTGTTATCAAAACCATATGGTGATATATGTGACACAATTAAGTTAGATTTACATCCCAATTGCAAGTTTACAATGATTCATGTTTAAGTATTATTTATGCCATGATTACATGAATAGAATGATTCATGTTTAAGTATTATTTATGCCATGATTATATGAATAGAACGATTCATGTTTAAGTATTGTTTATGCCATAGTCATATGAATAGAATGATTCATGTTAAAGTATTGTTTATGCCATGATTATATGAATAGAATGATTCATGTTTAAGTATTGTTTATGCCATAATTATATGCTGTTACAATTGCAAGTTCACATGTACCTACTTTATGTTAATTGAATCGTTCGTTGCAAGTTCATGCGTTCACACTCCCCTTTTTCATGTTACCTTATAAACACCATGTTATAAGCCTCCCCTTTTCATATGGCTAAATTGGGTTTAAATATTAAACCCAACACACCTTACATTGTAGCGAACGTGTAAAACGGGGGTAATGACGTTTGGGTTAAAATATAGAACATATGTGTTGGCATGTTTGACGCATGCCAACAACCTTGAAAAAAAATTAAGTGGCATAAATAAATTTTAATCAATAAATATGAATTTGAATAATGGGCCACCAATATATACATATAAAAAGAAAAGAGACAAAATATGTAAATGTAGAAATACGATGTGTTTAACCCGAGGTTGGATTGAGTTGTGATGTAAACCTGCCCGGAACCGCCCGGCTGTCCAGTAGTCACAACAATACCTATCCAATGTGGGTGGTTAAACACGAAGCCCAATAAGGACCCGAGGTTAGACTGAGTTGTGGCGTAAGACTGCCCGGACCCAACCGGCAACAGGCAGCCACAACAATACCTGTCTAATGTGAGAGGTCGAGGCTTTAATAAGACAAATAAGGCTGAGTCATGATTGATAGGATTAAGTAAATTATATTAATACTTAATCAAAATGGAACATGCTAAACTATACAGACTGATTGGGTGTTAGGTTTATAAAACACTTAACCAACTTAGCATGTTGGCTAGAAATAGAAAACCTAGTAGCGGGGGACCCTTTTAAGCAGTAACCCTACAAGGTGTATCAGGATACCCTGAACTAGGCAGGGTGGGGCACGATTACTGGGCTGACTGTAAGAGGTCAAATCGACGGCGGTGGTGCAGCAGTGTAGGTTCTAACAGGGTGCGGGCGTGCACACACTCCGGCACAGAAAAATAAGGCACTGGGCACCAGTAGCATACCTGTGCATTCTAGAATTGTGTCGGGCCGCCACCATGGGACTTGATACACCCCATGGTGGGACCAACATATGTAACTACAACAACGGGGGCCGTAAGACACATGTAACTATGCGAGTAGGAGCCGATCATCAGAAATGGATCACTTCACCCTGAATTATGGGGTGCCTTTTGGGAACTAGTTTATATGGGTACAGAGATTAATATGGGGTACGATAGTATACTCGACCCTAGACAACTTAACTTAGTTTATGGTGCTTTCCCATTTCCAGTTTATACTTATCATACCCAGTTCTTTATTCATAGACTGAATAGTCCTAGACTTACTCAGGCTTTATGTCTGACTCTACTTTTCTTTCGCCTTCTTTTCTTTCGTTCCCCCCCAGGTCCACAGGGAGGGAATACCACAGCTTGACCAGATTTCACATCCAGCTTGAAGAGAAAGAATGTATTGCTTGGATCTTTTCCGTTTTGGACTATGGCTTTAGGCAGCAATTATGGGACTTTTGCAGTTTATTTATGTTTTCTTTATGCTTCTTTAACAATGTAATCAAGACAGTTATGAAGGTGTTATGTTTTTGGAGAATTGTAAGACAAGTATGGCATGTTTTTGTGAACACGTGTTTTGATGAAATAAAAGATGTTGTTATTTTTCCGCTGTTCAAAAATATGTGTTCTTATATCTGCCTTGTATATCTGTGACTTATACTTATAAACCTCCACCAAAATTAGGGCATTCCCCTCGAGAGTGACCCTAACGGAGGTGGGGTGTTTCACTTGGTATCAGAGCGAGGTTTACCAGATAAGATAAAAAGTTTTGAAAATTTATTTTTCAAAAAGAAAATTAAAGAAGCATTTTTAAAAGATAAAATATTATTTTATTTTAAAAAAGGCAAAGTCCCCCAAAGCCATAGGTACTATCTCTTATCCTTCGTTTTGAATCTATTCTTTTTGTTTCAGCATGTCCGAAGAACTTAACTTGCCAGAGGGTGTACCAATACCTGGTTGGTTTAGATGGTTCTTAGAAGCAAGGGCCACTCAGCCAGGTCCTACCGTTCCTCCTCCCCCAGCTGCAGGAAATCATCCAGCTACAGCAGCACCTCTTCCTCCACCCCCTCCGCGGGGAAACACTTTTGCTAAGATATGTAAAGATTTTAAAGCTATGGGAGGAAAGGACTTTCATGGAACCGAATCCTTCATGGCAGCTAGGAATTGGCTAAATGAAACCGAGGACTTATTCGTCATTTTTGAGGTAGAAGATAGGCAGAAGGTACAACTGGCAGTGTGGCTACCAAAAGGTGAGGCTTCCTACTAGTGGGAAGTCACTAATGCAGAAAGACCAGTGGAAACATGGGAGGACTTTAGGGAAAGGTTTGAGGCTAAATTTATCTCAGACGCTGAAAGGAGTTTGCAGTTGGAAAAATTCTTATTTCTTAAGCAAGGGAATAAGACAGTCCAAGAGTATGTTAATCAGTTCGAGGAGCTGGCTAGGTTCGGATTGGACCTAGTCAACACCCCGCACAAGAAGGCTCTCCGTTTTGTCAAAGGGTTGAATGAGCCATTACACAGTTTGGCCATGACCCATATACCCATGTGAGCTACATATGAAAGGCTAGTACAGATGGCATTGCTGAACGAAGAGGATAAGGGCAAGAAGGAGACAAAGGCAGAAATCTCTCAAGGGAAGAAAGAGGGTTTACAGCCTAAGTAGACAGACTTTAAGAAGGGCGGGAAAGACAACAAATAGAAGAGGAAGTGTAATTTCTGTGGCAAAGTGGGGCACTTAGTGAAAGATTGCCGGAAAAAGAAGGCCAAGATGAATGGTGGGTGCTTTTCTTGCGGCGAGACAGGCCACATGGCTAAGGACTGCCCAAAGAAACGAGGACAGGGGCAGAGGGCTGGATCCACCTCGGGGGTGCAGGTTCATGTGCTAGAGGCGCCACCTCTGCAACAGCGAGGTATAAATACTTCTGTAGAAAGTATAGTTTATCTTTATGATCACCCCGTTCGCACTTTATTTGATTCCGGCGCATCTCACTCCTTTATCTCGTCTGCTTTAGTAGAATCTCTGCACCTAAAAACTAGTATGGTAGAGGACCCCTTATTTGTTTCAAACCCAATTGGGGGCCCAGCTCATTTGTCTATGATCTGTTTGGGATTGAAAATTTCTATTCTAAGCGTAGAATTTAAATGTAGTGCCTTTGTTTTGGGCTTTTCGGGATATGGTTTGATTTTGGGCATGGATTGGCTATCCAGTAATGGGGCCATCCTTGATTGTGAGAAAAGGGTTTTTAGGCTCCTGACCCAGCTCGGTAACACTTTGGAAATTACTTGTAATCCCTCGTATGCGGTTATGCTTCGTTATCTTGAATCGCTAGATTTCTCTGTTGAATGTTTGAAATCGGTTAGAGTGGTCCGGGAATATCAGGATGTCTCCGAAGAGGTGAAGGGCTTGCATCCGAAGCGGGAGATAGACTTCCGCATATATCTTGTAGATAATGCAAAGCCCGTTGCATTGCCCGTTAGACACATGGCTCCACGGGAAAGGAAAGAGCTTAGTAAACAGATTAAAGAGCTTCTAGAGAAGGGGTTCATTAGGAGGAGCATTTCAGAATGGGGCGCTCCAGTGGTGTTTGCTACAAAGGAGGATGGTTCACTCCGTCTATGTGTTGACTATAGGGAGCTCAACAAGCTAACGAAAAAGAATAGGCACCCTCTCCCCAGAATTGACGATCTGTTTGATCAACTTGTAGGAGCGTCTGTCTTCTCCCAACTCGATTTAGCGACCGGTTTTCATCAGCTAAGGGTGGCTGAAGATAGCATTGATAAAACGGCATTCATAACCCCAGATGGCTTCTTTGAATGGCTTGTCATGCCTTTCGGCTTGACAAACGCACCTGCTTACTTCGTGGACCTAATGAGTAGGGTATTCAGAGATTTCCTCAATAAGTTCGTAGTGGTCTTCGTAGACGATATCCTTATCTTCTCAAAGAGTGAAGAGGAACACGCTCAGCACTTGAGGGCAATCATGGAAACTCTGCGAGTCCATCAGCTAAAAGCCAAATTCTCCAAATGCCACTTTTGGAGAGAAGAAGTGAGGTTCCTTGGGCACATAGTATCCAAAGAAGGGTTAGCGGTGGACCCTGCTAAGGTAGTAGCGGTGCAGGATTGGAAGACACCAAAGAACGCAACAGAGTTCCGATGCTTTCTCGGGCTAGCAGGCTTCTATCGAAAATTCATCAGAGACTTTGCAAAGATATCAGCTCCGTTCACAAAGTTGACTAAGAAGAATCTAGTCTTCAATTGGGACTTGGATTGCGAGTTTTCTTTCCAGCAACTGAAAAGCGCTCTTACAACAGCCCCAGTTTTAACACTGTCAGATGGAAGCAAGATATTCACAGTTTATACAGATGCATGTGGGACAGGGCTAGGCGCTGTCTTAATGCAAGAAGGAAGGGTAGTAGCTTATGGCAGGAGGCAGTTGAAAGTACACGAAAAGAACTACCCGACCAACGATCTTGAGTTAGCTGCCATCGTCTTTGCACTCAAGTCTTGGCGACACTATCTCCTAGGTGAGAAGTTCGAACTTTACACTGACCATAAATCGTTGAAATACCTTTTCTTGTAGAAGGACCTTAACTTGAGGCAAAATAGATGGATGGAGTTTCTTGCCTCGTACGATTTCGAGAACTCCTATACTCCGGGCAAAGGCAACGTAGTGGCAGACGCGTTGAGCCGAAAGAAACTGACCTTAAGCCCGCTGTTTGTTGAAAGACAAAGCCTAGAGTTTATAGCCAACTTTGACTTTAGGCCTTCCTCCGATTTTGTACCAGGCTTGCTAGCATCTCTCGAAGTACGCCCGACTTTAGTGGACTCGATAGGGACAACACAACGCGAGGACCCTCAGCTTGTGGAGACGATTGATAGGCTAATTAGGGGTGAGGCTTCAAGTCACCTCAACAGATACTCCGTCGACGATAAGGGTTGGCTTAGGCGAGACGGAAGACTATGCGTCCCACAGACAAGGGATTTAGTAAAGAAGGTTCTCGAGGAAGCACATCACTCCAAGATGACGATACACCCAGGCGGAGATAAAATGTACAAGGACATAAAAAGGACTTTCTTTTGGAACGGCATGAAGAAGGACGTGGCAGACTTCGCTTCTAAGTGTATGGTGTGCCAACAGGTTAAGACGGAACAGAAAAAGCCTGGCGGTCTGCTACATCCTCTAGAGGTCCCGCAGTGGAAGTGGGATAGCATCTCAATGGACTTCATTGATGGGCTGCCTAGGTCTAGGAGAGGCAACACTAGCATCTGGGTAATAGTGGATAGGCTTACTAAAAGCGCCCACTTTCTACCTGTCAAAAGTAAAAGAACTGCCTCATCCCTAGCATCTCTTAACCTCAAGGAAATTGTTCGACTCCATGGAATACCATCCAGCATCGTTAGTGTCCGAGACCCTATCTTCACAAGTGAGTTTTGGCGGAGTCTGCAAGAAGCGGTAGGCACACAGTTATGCTTGAGCACAGCCTATCATCCCCAAACCGACGGCCAAACAGAAAGAGTGAACAGAGTTTTGGAGGACCTTTTAAGACTGTGCGTCCTTGACTTCGGAGGGACATGGGAAGACCATCTTCCTTTGGTGGAATTTGCCTACAACAACAGCTATCAAGCAACCATCGGAATGGCTCCCTTCGAGGCTTTATATGGAAGACCGTGCCGATCGCCCACTTGTTGGTGGGAGTCTACTGATAAGCTCATACTTGGACCAGATATGATCCGAGAGACTTCAGAGAAAGTAGACTTAATACGAAGAAGGATGAAGACGGCCCAAGACAGACAAAAGTCCTACGCCGATAAGAGGAGGACCGATCTTGAATTTGAGGTTGGGGACAGAGTTTTTCTTAAGGTATCTCCGCTAAGGAACGTTGTTCGTTTTGGAACCACAGGAAAGCAAGCACCAAGGTTCGTAGGGCCATTCCCTATCATCGAGAAAACTGGGAAAATGGCCTATAGATTAGAGTTACCTGAAAAGCTGGCATGAGTTCACAATGTCTTTCACGTTTCACATCTCCGAAAATGTCTACATGAGTCTGCTGAAGTGGTAGAGCCAAATATCCTAGAAGAAGCTGAAGTGGAACGCGAAGCAACCGTAAGGAAAGTTCCAACCCGCATATTAGGAACGGAAGTGAAGAAGCTATGCAACCACGAAGTCAAGCTCGTCAAAGTTCAGTGGAGCGACGCCGAAGAAGATGCAACTTGGGAAACTGAAGCTAGAATACGCGCAGCCTACCCTTTTCTTTTCGAGGGTACATTTTTGATCTTTCCTTTTTCCTTAAGTTGCTCTTTTATCTATCTTTTTAGGTATATCTCCTCGACCTTTTCTTTTAGGAAGAAACCCTTTGGATGGAAACATGTAATTGAAACATGTTATGGATGATGGTTGCAAGTGATTGCTAGTGGTTGCTCGTGGTTGCACATACACACACAATCTAGGTTTTAGATCGGCTCAGTCACTTCATATTGCATATGCATATATGTTTGCATTCGTATATGGTTGAACTTTAATGTGTTGTCAAATGGATTTTGCATTTGTATGAATGATTGTGCACTTATGTAGAGTCATGAATAGGAGAATTTGCATACATAATGGATTCATGGCACTTACATAATTTGCATTAAGGAGGTCAACTGAATCAGTAGACCGCCTGATTTTGCATTAGATAAGTACATGTACACACACACACTTCGCATATGATCATGAAGCATTAGAAGTCTTTTAAGGACAATGGATGCTCGTGTTTGATGGATGAGTAGATGGATGTTTGGATGTTAGGGTATACATTCTTCCTAAACTTGAAGATTTCGGGGACGAAATCCTTTTAAGTGGGGGAGAATGTAACACCCCGTGTATTCTATAACAGTAAAATTCACAAATTAAAGTATAATTAATTTCAAATCTAAGAATTAAGGGAAACGGGATACGCCGTTGCGTTCGTCTCGAAATTCTGATTGAGATAGAGTTCGAGTTTGCGTAAAACGGACTCCGTATGAAGAAGATATGACCTCCGGAAGTTTCAGAATTCAGTTTAAAATTCAAACAGACCAAAACAGCTCAGAAAAACAAATTTAAAATTCAAAATCGGGCCCAATTGGCCAGGGCGGGAAAATTCCCGCCCAAGGCACCCAGGTCGACTTGTCAGTCGACCTGGGGCTAGCCAGGTCGACTGGGCAGTCGACCTGGGTAACCCGTGTCGACTACCAAGTCGACACGGTGTCGACTGGGGTGTCGACCTGGCCCCTGAGCCAGGTCGAACCCAGCCCACCCTGGCTGGCCTAGTCTGTGTTTGGTCGATTTTCTAAGCCTTGCCTTGTCACTAGGGCTAGATGTCAGCTCCTGGTTGGTCCCTCCTTTGAACGAACGGCTATTATTAAACCAAGCTCCGTCAACGGTCTAAATCAACTCACAAACTCTATAAAAAGGACCTAAGACTAACCCTAATTCACACAAACTAAAATGGAGATGAGACCGTCATGCTGCTGAGGAGAGACTAAGGATAGCCGTCAGAAATTGGGAGACAATTAGGAGATAATTCAAAGCTTAAAGCAACGTCAAATCAATCAAAACAACGCCTACAACAAAGGATAACATCTCCAAATTCAGAATTCAGATTTCTGAATTGAAGATTCGTCATACGTTGTAAGTAGAGTGCTATTCCGATGTGAATAATTAATTGCGTTTGATTTGTGTAAAATGAGAAATGGAATTGTGGCGATAATAATCTATATTATTTTGATTCTAACGATTTGGGAATGTTATGGTATACGATTGGATATTTGCAAGTATGTGATTTGCGTTGGAAGTTAACAACGAAATGGAATTGTGACGTAATAATCTATACTTGTATGATATTTTGGTTCTAAACGATTTGGAAATGCTATTGTATACGACTGGATTCATATAAGTACATGATTTATGTTGACAACCATATATTGTGGAATTTTAATTGGAATTCATGCAAGTATATGATTCGTTATTATGCTAATAAGATGTACATACTTTTATGATCACTTTTAGTGAGAAATTGGACTAGGCTAAGTACTATGATTTATATGAATCTATGTTGAAATTGGCAAATCATACTTTTGTGTTAGAAACAAAAGTAAGCACCTTTATGAATATGACTAAACTATGTTTGGTATTATGCCTAGTTGAAACATGTTTTAAGCCTAAGTTGTTATCAAAACCATATGGTGATATATGTGACACAATTATGTTAGATTTACATCCCAATTGCAAGTTTACAATGATTCATGTTTAAGTATTATTTATGCCATGATTACATGAATAGAATGATTCATGTTTAAGTATTATTTATGCCATGAATATATGAATAGAACGATTCATGTTTAAGTATTGTTTATGCCATTGTCATATGAATAGAATGATTCATGTTAAAGTATTGTTTATGCCATGATTATATGAATAGAATGATTCATGTTTAAGTATTGTTTATGCCATAATTATATGCTGTTACAATTGCAAGTTCACATGTGCCTACTTTATGTTAATTGAATCGTTCGTTGCAAGTTCATGCGTTCACACTCCCCTTTTTCATGTTACCTTATAAACACCATGTTATAAGCATCCCCTTTTCATATGGCTAAATTGGGTTTAAATATTAAACCCAACACACCTTACATTGTAGCGAACGTGTAAAACGGGGGTAATGACGTTTGGGTTAAAATATAGAACATATGTGTTGGCATGTTTGACGCATGCCAACAACCTTGAAAAACAATTAAGTGGCATAAATAAATTTTAATCAATAAATATGAATTTGAATAATGGGCCGCCAATATTTACATATAAAAAGAAAAGAGACAAAATATGTAAATGTTGGAAATACGATGTGTTTAACCCGAGGTTGGATTGAGTTGTGATGTAAACCTGCCCGGAACCGCCCGGCTGTCCAGTAGTCACAACAATACCTATCCAATGTGGGTGGTTAAACACGGAGCCCAATAAGGACCCAAGGTTAGACTGAGTTGTGGCGTAAGACTGCCCGGTCCCAACCGGCAACATGCAGCCACAACAATACCTGTCTAATGTGAGAGGTCGAGGCTTTAATAAGACAATTAAGGCTGAGTCAGGATTGATAGGATTAAGTAAATTATATTAATACTTAATCAAAATGGAACATGCTAAACTATACAGACTGATTGGGGGTTAGGTTTATAAAACACTTAACCAACTTAGCATGTTGGCTAGAAATAGAAAACCTAGTAGCGGGGGACCCTTTTCAGCAGTAACCCTACAAGGTGTATCAGGATACCCTGAACTAGGAAGGATGGGGCACGATTACTGGGTTGACTGTAAGAGGTCAAATCGACGGCGGTGGTGCAGCAGTGTAGGTTCTAACGGGGTGCGGGCGTGCACACACTCTGGCACAGAAAAATAAGGCACTGGGCACCAGTAGCATACCTGTGAGTTCTAGAATTGTGTCGGGCCGCCACCATGGGACTTGATACACCCCATGGTGGGACCAACATAGGTAACTACAACAACGGGGGCCGTAAGACACATGTAACTATGCGAGTAGGAGCCGATCATCAGAAATGGATCACTTCACACTGAATTCTGGGGTGCCTTTTGGGAACTAGTTTATATGGCTACAGAGATTAATATGGGGTACGATAGTATACTCAACCCTAGACAACTTAACTTAGTTTATGGTGCTTTCCCATTTCCAGTTTATACTTATCATACCCAGTTCTTTATTCATATACTGAATAGTCCTAGACTTACTAAGGCTTTATGTCTGACTCTACTTTTCTTTCGCCTTCTTTTCTTTCGTTTCCCCACCCCCCCAGGTCCACAGGGAGGGAATACCACAGCTTGACCAGATTTCACATCCAGCTTGAAGAGAAAGAATGTATTGCTGGGTTCTTTTCCGTTTTGGACTATGGCTTTGGGCAGCAATTATGGGACTTTTGCAGTTTATTTATGTTTTCTTTATGCTTCTTTAACAATGTAATCAAGACAGTTATGAAGGTGTTATGTTTTTGGAAGAATTGTAAGACAAGTATGGCATGTTTTTGTGAACACGTGTTTTGATGAAATAAAAGATGTTGTTGTTTTTCCGCTGTTCAAAAATATGTGTTCTTATATCTGTCTTGTATATCTGTGACTTATACTTATAAACCTCCAACAAATTAGGGCATTCCGCTCGAGAGTGACCCTAACGGAGGTGGGGTGTTTCAGTACTGACTTTAAGATTGGCATGGAGCTCGGCTTGCTTTTTTTTTTCTTTTTCGTTTCTTTCCTTCTGCAAAAGCCCAATTTGGCCAAACAAACTTTCAGCGGCCATGTCCCATACTAGTTCTCATGTATGCCGCCTCCCTCCTGCTATGATTCCCACGTCCTCCCCAGATTTTCTCCCCTTTCCTTTTTTTGTTGCCGGAAATAAATAATTTGCCACCTTCAAAACGTTTCCAGCAAGCCCCATAACTGCATGCACTATCCAGTAAACACGTCCCTTTTACATTCCTTCCAACCGTATTTCCCCTTCCCTACAAATATTTTTACGCCACCTCATCCGCACATTCATCCTTCCCTTTTTTTCCTTACCGAAACACTACTCCCTTCCAAACTCTCCCTCCTTGGACCACGTATACCCGAGCTTTGTCGCCTCCAGTTCAAATGACACAGGACTTCATTCCAGTTGAACAACATCACAACTCACAGTCCACCTTCGCCACTTCGTCCACCGACGATCACCATCCCCCTCACTATGACGGCCCCAGCCCCTCCACAACTCAGGTCCCGCTTATTGCATAGTCAAAAAGTGCGAACCACAAACACCACCCATCCTCACCAGAAAACCCATTGTAGCCGCGCTGTGCCACTCTCCTTCACCAGACCTTTGCCTCGATCTTTGTTGTTGAACTTCGGCCATTATAAGGAGATGAGATTTTATTTTTATTGTTGGAGTGGAGAAGTTCCGTTATGGTTTGCTGAAAGAAGGCACAGCGGCATACATGTATTTATAGATGGTAACCAGAAGGATAAGAAGAAAGTCTTTCACCCTTGTACATCGTATAGGCTTGAATTAGGCTACGCTATTTTTCTTAGCTCTGTATTGATTTATCTTTTCTTTCCATCTATATTTGTGTACGTGATTTGAGATGGTAGGACTGAGTATAGCTAGTTGTGTGTCTTCTCCCATTAGCTTTGTTGATATTTCTTATGATGTGTAGTTTTCATTCAGTAGGACAAGGAAAGAGATACGGTAGCTGAGTAAATATGGTGCAGCTGGATTGTGTTTCACTTCAAGGGGAAGCTATGCGTAGGAGCTACAGAGAAATCGGTGGCTCAGGGTAGCCTAGGTTGATTCGATGTGAATATTCAAAGCAATTCATTTATACCAATTAGACATACATGTGTTTTAGTACGTTTACATAAGGGTATAGCTTCCTTGGTTGCTACGTAGTGGTCTTGTTAAATCATTTAGGGTAGGAGAGCAAGAAATTTAATGGGATGGAACTTATCAGTATATCATAGATTTTGGTAGGATTTTGAAAACCAATGCCTAGGTGTTGAAAATTTGAGCTAGGTAGGTAATGTCTGAAATATTTAGTTTCTAGCATTAGTTTATATTTATGTTTTAAAGTTTAAGTGTATCGCGTTCCATAAAAATTACGTTCATATCCTAGCCGCTACGGACAGAAATAAGAATACGGTCGTGTCGAGCGATGCACCACTATCCCAAAAATATAATAATATCGGTTGTTTAACTTCTATTGTGAAACCCCAAAATGTTGAAACATGGTGTAAAAAAACCCAAATAAAATGTTGCTTATTTTGCGAATTAAAAATTACAGTAAAATCCTAAAAATTAAATTGTGACTATGCCTCAATGGTCTTGTCCAAATTCGTAATCAATTTTTAATTATAATTAAATAATCGTTATGGTTTATAAACAATTCCACAGCGACTATTTAAAATTTTGATTTGGACATATCTTATAATCTATAAGATGAAATCTCGATTTTAATCTCCCATTAGAAAACTATAATCAGATCGATCCTAACATTTCTTGTTTCACAGAAATCCGACTTATAACGGATTCTGTATATTCAGTTGAAATTCAAACTAAACTATACGAACTACCGCGTCGTTTCGAGTTCGTTTTATATTAAATATAAATATAAACATTCAACCGTCGTTTAATAACGAGTTCAATATTAATAATCCATTAATATTCCAAACAAAATATTTAAAACCAAATTAAATATTCAAAACAAATAACCGAAATATCCGGATCATTACATTCTTCCCCCCTTGAATAAATTTCGTCCTCGAAATTGCTAAGTAAAGAAGAATGCTTAGAAACTCAATTATTTTCCAATATAAAATCAAACTAATATCTAAAACTGAAAAAATGATATCAAAAATATTCTAAGTTTAAAAATTTTATGAAAATTGTAATGACCCGAAAATTCCGGTCCAATTTGAGCTGACCAAAAACACAAGTCCAACCCCAAATTAAACAGAAAATCAGGAAATTAATAGAAAGAAAACAGAGGGTGAGGAAAGATAAGATAGAAACTTAGAATAGAAGAAAAAGAACAACACAACATCAGAGCAACACGAATCTCACAGCGGAACGAATAACATATAATATATAACATAACTTGAAATATACATCTGTACTTGAATACATCATTATCAATGTACAAAACTTACAACACAGCGGAAATAACTATAGCTATATAATCCTGAAGCCTCCTACTCCAAGCTCTTCCAGTATATCTATAAATCCCGACTACTTGACTGCCCGTACAAATTTAGGCACCCAAGAGTTTAGGGAAACAAACAAATAAACTCCGGGTCAGTCATGGGACTGGTGTGAGTAAAACAGTTTAAAACAGTTCAAGACAGGTAATCGATATCTCATAAGACCACGCCGCATAACGGAACGGGTTTTTCCCTAATGAGAATCCAAATATCTTTATATCAAAAACCTTTTGATATTATAACAATGTCTATCAACACAATATAATAATCATCTATCAGAAACGCTTTCATCTCACGTTCTACATATATAGTATACAATCAAAACCGCAAGCACGTATTGGGTAATGGAATTCAAACTATGACAAGGTATGGAACCATCTTTCGCTAGTGTACCTCTAGAGAGGAATACACAGGGTTCAACAAGAACATCATGCAACCCGGCCACACATGACTGACCACTCATTTCGCTTGAGTGTATCGAATGTATATCACCAACGGTTGGGATCAGCAACCGTTTCCCGAATGGGACAGCATCAACAATAGATTTTTAGAAATAAATGAAACTCTAGATCAAGTGATTATACACCCTACTTCGGAGCGACCGGCTTAGCCATGCTGCCTGCCCAATTTCTGTTATTTACCGGTTGAAGAGGCTAGAAGCTACGCTTTATCATCACACCAGATTCACTTTGAATGCCACATTGTCAAATCCATCAATTCACCGATTGACGTCATCAACCATACATTATGTGTTAGCTAAAAGAAGTTTCCTTCTCCGCTTCCACTCTTGGTACGGTTGGAGAAATCAATATACGTGATCATCTGGAAATACTCTGTCATACATCCGTCCATACAAGTCATCCAGGAACATGATGAACTGAAGGCACTATTCAGTACATCCATCTTAGGCACTGTTACCTAAGACTTATACGATAGCCCTTGCACTTTACTCCATCTTCAATTATCTTTGGCATATATGATTCGCAACGCTTATGCCAGTACAGAGTGGTTCTTTGGATAATAATCCAACCGGTCTCTCCATATTAACAACGTTAAAATGGTCAAAACTTCGATAGTCTGTGATTTAACTATCGAAGAAAAACAAGTGTGCAAACAACGATATTATTTCCAGATGGAAATTATATCGAACAAACATCATTTAACATTAATCTCTTTAGTTCATTTTACATCTCCTGTTTCCCTATATCCAACATTTGCTATTTTCTATATTTAGAAAATAAAATTTATTAACACTGGAAAACATTTCCATTCCTTGTTTTCTGTATTAGAAAACATTTCTGATTCTTGTTTGGAAAACATTTCCAAACTCCTACATTTGGATTAAGCAGATGTTTAGATAAAACATCGCTATGCCATCTCAAACCATTTCCTTTAATTACTAAATTCACTTAACCATCCTTTACTGCCGGACCTTAACCATTCCTTAGTTAAATACGAAGCCAATCAAGTTGGGGGTAGAACTACCTCTCAGACCTTAACTGAACAACATTTATAACTTTTAAATAGGAAAAGTTCACTTTATATTTCTTTAACTAACTTCCTTACTTAACCTTTCTTTCGAGTAACAATATTCGATTAACTCAATTGATTCTATTCGAATAAACTATATTCGATTAACTCCTTTATTTCAACTCTATTCGATTAATTCTAACTGGTTAACTCTTATTTGAATAACAAATATTCGATTAACTCTTTATCGGCTAACTCGACTCGACTAACCCCTTTTCGAATAACATATTCGATTTACTAACTTTCGAATACCTTATTCGATTGACTCCCTTCAAATACCATATTCGATTTAACTCTATTCGAATAACTAAATTCGATTAACTCCTTTTCGAATAAACTATTCATTTATAAAGATTTACTTTTAGTAACGGTTCTTCACTTTACAAATGATTTTTTTTAGTAACGTTTTTCCTTTTTATAACGTTTTCCTTTTTATAACATCCTATTCGATTATAAACAAATTTCCTTTTTATAACTCTATTTATTTTCTAAATATTTACTTTTTATAAAATCTCCTTTGATTGTTATAAATATTATCTCTTTTATAAAATCCTTTGATTTTATAAATAATCTATTTTCAGTATTCATTTTGAAAATTTCCTTTTCACCATTCCGGTATGTTATGGTATACAACATATCAAATCACGATGATCAATATCGTCCAAAACACATATAATCGACAACAGATTATATATCACGTCATATATCAAAATATATGAATCACAATAAAATAAATGTTGAGGAACCCAGTTGGATTCCTCCAACCTGTTTCCCTGCATCACAGATGTTAAACAATATAGATAACATCACTTTCAGTTCCATATGATATATTCTGTTAAACAGAATCAATATAGAAATTCAACTAACTGACTAGCAGTTCAATCAAACAGTCGACACACAGTCAATCAGCCAATATTTAATAGTTCTAAAAATACAACATGAAATTATAAACTGTTCAGAGTTAGTGAGATTTACTCACATTTGTAGTTCATCGTTAAAGAACGATAAACTGTTATTTGATTTGAATCAAACAATTTATTCCGCCATAAATTCATACGAGCCCCAATCCACTTCCAGTTAGCTTCATTGTGAAGCTCCCGTTCATACGGTCCCAATGCAACTTACGGTTCGAATTTCTGAAATCATATGGTCGAGATATAACAATTACAAGTTGATACTATTTAAATTGAATTTAAACTAAAAATTAACCTTAAACGGGCCTCACCACACTTTTAACCGGCCCATTACCATCACAGCCCAAACCCGACAATCCATCTTCCCCAATTCGACTTCGTGCCCCTCCCTGTGCCATTTGCGCCCATTTCAAACTGTCATTCCTCATCCTTTTCTCCATAACATCTCAAACTACAAATACCACTACGAAGCACTTCCTGATCTCTTCCATTTCGTATACCCAACATAGAACTCGACGCCCATCTCTTCATCGCGTCACAAGCACGAACAACGTCAGGATCGACACTTATCACCACCGAACAGACCAGAAATTTGCATGCGAGCTTCACTCGACCCCTTGAATCCGAAATCGGACTTGTATTAATGTATAATCCCACTAATATCCCCACATCTCAAACCTTAAAGAGAAAAGGTGCAGTCTGCACATTTCCAACCTCAAAAGGGATTGCGTCGCACCCTTCAAAATCATACCATATTGTAGATAATCGCTTCAGGGATCCGAATACATTTATCTTAGAATTTATAGGATTTTATTCGAAGGGGTTTTGATTTTTGGAAGTGTCGAGTTTCCTATGAAGAAGAAGATGTGGCGGCTGAGAAAATTTTGCTGTGGAAATGAGGATTAGGTTTGGTTAAGGGATGGTGAGGGTATTTATAGGAGAGTAAATATCTAGATATTTTTTGTTAGATATTTTTAGGATATTTTATTTTATTCGTATCCATCTTCTAAAAATCCGTACGATCACATACGATACCTAAAAATCACGAAACTGGACATCCAGCTACAGTTCGACATTACGGTCCCAAGGAAACTGGTTTCGTCGAATTCCGACTCCGTTAGCTCACAAAACGTATTTTTAAAGGTCAAAATACTAACTGTTTTTCACTCTAAAAATCCGTACGGCCACACAGTGACTCTAAAAATTACGAAACTGGAAATCTAACAACTATTTGACATTTCGGATCCAACAAAATTAGTTTCGTCGAATTCCGACTTCGTTTGCAAAAGTGGCTATTTTTAAAGCTCTGGATGACCCATGTAAATATATAAATATATTTAAATATAATTAAATTAAATATTTACAAATAAATATTATCGTCTATATTCACAGTGGAATACCATACAGCTTAGAAAACCCTTATATGGATTTCTAACTCGATATTTCAAATCTGGGTCAACCCGATATTCGAATTTATATTGAAATTCCTTTTTTTTAATATAAATTATTCCTTTATAAATTATAAAGGAATTCCACAGCAACTTTTCTAAAATTTGATTTGGACGTAAATCAAAATCTACACAACGAAATCCTGATTTTTCTCTTCCACTAGAAAGATATACTCCACCAGTTCCACACATTTCTTGTTTCATAGAAATCTGATTTGAAACGGCTTCTGTATATTCAGTTGAAGTTCAAATCGCCAATTAGCGAACTGCCGCGCCATTTCGAGCTCGATTATAATTATAATATAATTATACATTCAAACTACCGTTCATATAATATATTCGTTATTCTAATTCAATTCTAAACTGAATTAGATATCACAGATGATCCAGTTCACACCATATCGCCATTTCAGCCAAATTCTGATTAATTCAGAATTAAATATATATTATTTAATTTATTATTTTAATTAAATATTCACCATTATTAAATTCCATGACCATTAAATTCTCTAAACGACCATTTCAATAATTAAATAAATTAATTATAATGCCTCTGCCAATGCGGGTCATTACAATCTTTCCCACTTAAAAAAATTTCATCCTTGAAATTGCTAAAAGTTAAAGGACGACCCTATCGACTAGTTAGAACATATTTGTTC
The DNA here is from genome assembly GCA_030737875.1 of Allium sativum. Lineage (NCBI taxonomy): Eukaryota > Viridiplantae > Streptophyta > Magnoliopsida > Asparagales > Amaryllidaceae > Allium > Allium sativum. The sequence goes on from CM060910.1 coordinate 398,870,385, forward strand.
ACTTCTTAACTTCAGTTTGCAACTAGACCAATTTAATTTTAATTAAATAATAATTACTTTTTATTAAAGAAAATTTTCAAAAATCATGAAAATTTTCTAACGCCTTAACTCTTTGAAAAATTTCGCCAGCACCTCCTTTGTACTGGTCAATCGGTCAAACTCCAACTTGCCTCTCTGGGCCATCTCCAACCCAAAAGAAAATCAAACAGCCAAGCGGCTTGCCAATTCGGCTCATAAACCTTATATTTAATAGAAATATAAACTTGTACCTTTTGTCGGCATATCATTATATCCATTTCACCTATTATCAATTCAGCGGATACAAGGGTCATCCCAATCAAATTCCAATCTGCCTTTATCCCCAACACAACCATTTGCTTATATCCGAGCCAAATATCATTTTAACTCGAGTTTCTTCTCGATTCCCAACTCTTAACTTGATTATCCCATTACACTTCAAAATTTGAATCTCACAATCTAATTTGTCTTGATATCATTCTAATTCAATCTCAGTTACCACTTTACTGGCTTTACTTTAATTCAATTTTTCTTTCACAAAGTTCTGTTAAGTTTGTTTTTTAATTCAAACAGTCTTTCCCTGGGAGTTTTTAAACAGTTTACTCTTTTCAAAAATCAAATTTTCCTTTTGAACATGTCACTGAGCCCTTAATTAATATTCCATTAGTTAAATCACTTCTCTATTTCTTTATCAATATTTGTTAACCAAATATTTTCAATAGCCATATTAGCCTTTTCTGTTATTTGGTAAACATTTCCGAATATCGCCTTCCTTTATTTTCTAAACTTTAGAAAATATATGCTATTTATAATTGTAAAATATTCCGATTACTTATCTCTTTTCCGATCTCGTTTATTTCTATACTTAGGAAATATTTTTTTATTATATTTCCAAGCTTGCACTTATTTGGGTTAAACGGATGTTGTGTAAAACATTGTTACGACAAACCAAATACTATATTCAACTAACTCTTATTCAACATTGATCTTCGAGCCTGAAATCTTACTATTTATTTGTTAATAATGAAATCAATCAAGTTGGGGTATAACTATGTGACGACCCCATTTCCCGTACTGACGGAGACAAGGGTACTCTTTGGAATATAACACAGAAACAGATAATAGCAGAACAGAAATAAATAAATACACCAGATAATGAACAATAGAATATACTGGATAAAAGTAATCATCAGAGTTACACAGTATACAGGATCTTACTTAGTACAAATACAGTTCAGCTATACATAAATGTCCACAGCGGAAACAAACAAAATATGTACAATAGGAGCTGAACAGCATAAAAAGAGATAAATGATAGAATCCATCTTCAGCTCCAGCTATCCAGAGAAAGCCATCTAAAACCTGAATACAAGGCTGCCCGTGTAGAAAAAGGGGCACCCGAGTTTGAAAGTGAAACAAACTACGATTCAGTCATGGGATTGGTATGAGAAATCTACTCAACACATTTATAATATGACTAATCACAGGACCACGCCACTTTCGTGGAACGGGGTTACTCCATTGGATTGCCAGTGCTTTAAAACAAATCATTCTTTTAAACATCGCAATGCTTTTTATAAAAATGAAGCCATTATAAGACTCAGTTCCCATCACACAATGCAACGCAAACCGGAGGATAGAGTTTTTACCTTATAACGGTCAAAATTTGCTTGATACGAATAAAACAAAGGCATTTGATATTATTGCTAGTGTTTATATGTTTTGAAAACAATTTCGAATCATAACTATCAATCATAGACGGCATTATTGCCCCATACCACTATGTAGCCATATATAGGTATACAATCAAAACCGCACGATGTCGTATTTGGAAATTGGATTTCCGTCATGAACCAAGGCAAAAGATAGTCCTTACCGACTTCGAGACTGTCTAGCCCGAGCCTCAAGGTCAGAGCGCATCGACCCTTGGATCGTCAGGGCCGGTCCACCGATGTGGATTAAAATTCCTGAATAATGCGTTTCCCTGCCCTATGGGGCGTAAATGAGCCAACGAATGACTCCATCGGACCCGGATCGTCCAATCAAACCAAGGCGCCTCGCAACAGCAACAACCACATAAGTCAAACTCGTCAGGGCATGTAAAACCACTGACGCCACTTCTAGCTAGAAAGAAACACATGTCCTCCCTGAGGTCCTTCCTCCCGTTTCTGGTTCATACCTGGTGTGGGGCTCGCGATTTCACGTTATACACAAAGCTACGCCACACAGGCGGTGCTTTGATCATCACCACAAGACTTTGCTTTTCAACAGAAGCCCTGATCATTTGCCACTTAGGCATGCCCCACTAGCAATTCATGCCATGCGACTGATGTCCATCGATATACAACCTCTGAGCTCGTGCGTTTCAGAGGAGGGCGTTAAGCAAAAGAATAAATTTTCTGCCGCCAAACATATGTATATTTAACAGAGATCAATCAACACAGAATAAAATCCAATGTCAGACACACAGTCCATTTACAAGTCCGTTCTGGGTCTGAACGAAACCGGAGGCACTATATAACTCGCAAACCCATCGATCACTATGTACGTCTGGACGATCACCACTTATTATCCATATTTCGAGATGCCTCCCAATCAGGACCTCGGTTACCATCCAAACGAGGTGAAGATCTCCGGTCTTCGACCATCGTCTTCATCTTCGATTTCTTATCGTCGATTCAGTTATTCAGAATGGGATAGACCTGGTCTTTCTGAGCAACTCGCGTATATAATAAACAAGAGCAACACTAACATACATACGCATCAATTTCAATTCATTAGTCACTAACCGTCAATCAGTAAGAGAACGATTTCCCAAATGTTAACCCCGAAGGCCGAAACCAACATCAGATCAACACCCAGGAAACCATTCGACTTAGCCAATTTTCAGTTAATTTCTAAATCATATCCATATCGTTTATAATATTTTGTAACGATTTATCGCTATTTTTATTTATTTTAAAATAGCCATTTTATTCAAAACGACGCTTCGGGCCATAATGCGGCCGTGGCGTTGTTTTTCTTCAGATTTGATTTACACATATCTGAAAATCTAACCGTTGGATCTTCACAAAATTTACATCATTACAAAGATCTTTTTAAAACGAATCCAACGGTTCCAGTTTCGGGAAAATCCGACGATCGGATCTCCCTGTATAACCGTTTGAAGTTTCGATTTCAGAATACGAACTACAGCGTCGTTATTCGATTAAATATAATTATATATATATATATATATGTATATATATAAATATAATCGATTCTGGCGCTGGTTTTCTCCAGATTTGAATTAAACATTCCAGACAATCCAACCGTTGGATTTTTACAAAGTTGGTGCCGTTGGAAAGATTTTTCCAAAGCGAACCCAACGGTTGCGATTTCAGGAAAATCCGATGGTCGGATCTCCCGGTATAATCGTTTGAAGTCACGGTTTCAAAATACGAACTGCAGCGTCGTTATTCGATATATTTTAATCCTACTTATATATATATATATCGATTCTTCGATTTCAAAGCTACATTCTTTCATACATTTGATAAAAATAATATTTTTATCTAACTGTCTTCTATTTAAACACTTCACTATATTCAACAATTCATGTATATAACAAAAATGTGATTTTTATTGTAAAACAATTCTTTTCAAAACACTATTATATTATATAGTTTATATAGGTAATAAAAATAGGATTTTTTATTATAAAACAATTTCTTTTAAAACAAGGTCATTTTACATAGTTCATATAGATGATAAAAAGGTGATTTTTATTATAAAACAATTTATTTCGAAATATGAATACCATTCAACACATGAATTTCAATTCAACGAATGAATATCAATTCTATAGTTTATATATATAGATAAAAATGTGATATTTATATTTAAAACACGAATACCATTCAACACATGAATTTCTAATCAATGAATGAATTTCAATTCAACACATGAAGGTTTTCTATTCAACGAATAAATATAGTTTCAGCAAATGAAAATAATTCAAACACATGAATATTATTCAAAATTTCGGCAGTATAACGGCAGGGTAGTTAAAACCGGGACCGTCCCTAGTACGGCTCCTCGCACTACCTTAAAACCTCGCGATTTTTGACAGTGGGAATCATGCATCTAGTTCACACGCAGGCGGCATGCATATATTTATTTCATTTCCACAAACTAATCCTATGTGGTTTCAACCAAATATTTCTCAACCACAAATGGGTATTTTTCAACCACAATCAATCAATATCAACCACAAACAATTCCAATCAACCATTCGCTATCATTCAATTTCCACACCAATCACAACCAATAAATATCGTCCATGGTTTGTGGACGAGGGGCGTATATATATATATATATATATATATATATATATATATATATATATATATATATATATAGCAATTCACTACTATTTCAACACATATATAATTTTTACAACGCATATATAACTTATACATCGAACGTACAACTTATACAACGCTTATACATGAGGTGTACAACGCTTATATAACTCATACATCGACTATATAATTTATACATCGTCATTTTCCATATCGTTTATAAATTAGAAATCTCACATTGGGTTCCACTCCACCAAAAATAGCAGATGGCTCAGAAAAATATGCGGTCTCTTCTAGAATGTAGAAGACGTCTACACGAGTCCACTGTCTCTTGTTTCACTGAATTTCGTCAACAAACGAAAAAGATATGATTTTTACAATGAAATCAAAAACGGTAGCGCTTAGAACTGCTATAATATAGTTTATATTAAAATAGCCGTATACCTCTCTGATTTGTTCAAAAGTAGGGTTGGGAATTTCGCGAAATCCGTGAAGCTAGAGGACGATCGGCCTTCGCAGCGTCGAAGGGCTAGGGGAGGGCTTCGCGCGCGTGGGGGAGTGGGCCAGCTCGGTGGCGCCTGGCGTTCGTGGCGGCGGCCTGAAGCGCTCGACTTTGAGCTGCTAGTTCTCGCTGACGGTTGAGCGAGGAGGAGCGAGACTGGTATGGATGTGGAGAGGGGATCGAGATCTCCAAAAAGTTCAACTGTAGGGGCTGGAGAAAACGCCTGTGGCAGCGTCGATCGGCCTGGGAAGCTTTGGAGCCTCTTCCGCCTTCGATCGGGGAGAGAGAAAATTAGGTTTTCTTTTTTTTATTTTTAAAAAATATGATTGGCCGGGGGAGTTTTAAAGGGGTTTTCTGACACGACCACCAATTTAAAGCCAACGACTGTCGTCCCTAGCGTTCTACCCCCATTCTGAACACAATGGGATATGTTTCGTAGGCCCATTCGACTATTTCAGTCAGTTTTCCTTCAAATTAAAATATAAAACATTCAATATTCAATTTGAACGTACATTTCAATTTGCCAGGGCCACAAACTGATTCGAAAAATTCCAGAAAAATAAATCTGGCTATGTTTTGACGATACGGTCCCAACAAAACTAGTTTCGTCGAATTTTGAGACAGTTTGCAAAAAGGCCCATTTCTGGTCGATCCAATTTAACTATAATTGACCAAAAGACGTTTTCCTTTGCCACGCTCACATACTAGCTTCAAAAATTATGAAATTTGAAACCTAGCAATAACTTCACATCCCAGACGCAACAAAAGTTGTTTCGTCGAATTCCAAGGTCGTATGCAAAATGGCCAATTTCACGGGCTATATAAATTCCATAGCGACCTTTCTGAAAATTCATTTGGCCATAACTTTTGCTTTCCGCTATGAAAATTCGATTTTTCAGATTCGTTAGAAAGGTATTCACTAACAGATTTAAATATTTTTGGTTTCGCTCAAATCCGTTTTGATTTGCACCCGGTACAGTCCGACAAAGTTTGAATTCAATTTTTGAAACTGCAGCGCCTTTTCAGGCCTTGTTTATAATTAGAATTAATTATATTTGTTTTCAATTGTCGATTCAAATCCAGTTTTCATCTCCATTATTTAAAATATTTATTTTAAATATTTAAAATCCATTATTTTAGCCAATTTAAAATTTTTAAATTGGTTCAGATTTTCTGGGTCGTTACTAACTACCTCTCAGACCTTGAATGAATAACATTTATAACGTCAAAACAGATATGACTACTTACTCGAATAATCAATACCATACAACTAATTCTTCACTTTTAAACAGATATACACTTTCTCTTTCTATTCTTACTAGATTTTATTTCTAGTCTTCTTTTTATATTATACTATTCTATTTTTAAGTTCGCTTCCTTATCGACTTCTATATATATAGATACGTTGATTTCAAACTATCAAATTATCTTAAAAATATTCTAACTCCTTAAATTCCCGGAAAAATTCGCCATAACCTCCTTTGTACCAGGAGCATCGGGATATTTCAAATAACCTCCTATGGCCCTCACCAATCCAAAAGAAAAAGGAAAAGCCAAGCGGCTAGCCGATACGGCGCATAAAATCTCATATATGAATTAAATACATACCTTTTCGTCGAGCATTCTATTTATATACCTTCATTATCCTTATCCCATACCTGTCTCATGTATATTTATACCTGCCCAATCTATTTTAACTATACCTGATCGTTTTAACTCAATTCATTAATTAATTTGTTAATTACTCTTTAGTCTATTTCACTTTTATATTTGAACATGACATGTTCAAATATATTTTAACTAGCTTATTAACTAATTTGAATCCAAAATTCAAATTTAAGTTCTATATTCGATTTCGAACATCCATTTACAAATCCAATTCACCTTTCAAAGTTCAACTTCAAATTCAAAACTCGATTAACTAATTCCTCTTCGACTTAGTTAATTCTATTCAATTTCTATTCAAATTTTATATCACTTCTATTATTCAAATTCTATAGTTGAGTTTCTTTATATTTTCTATATTCAAATTCTGAATTTGAATTCCATTTGAATTCTATATTCAAATTCCATTTGAATTTCTATATTCAAACTCTATTTCAATTCCATTGAATTTCATATATTCAAACTCCCTTTGAATTTCTATATTAAATTCTATTTGAATTCTCTTTATTCAAATTTTATATTCAATTCTATATTATAAATCCCATTTTGAAATTCAACACAACTTGTCTTTCCCAAAACAAATTCAAAACAGTATCTCTGGTAGTAATTCGTCACTTACAACTCGAAAATGAATACTGATGATGCAGCTGTCATCATCAGAATCTATCTTCTAGCGATCGAAGTGAGTTCAATACTATAAAACCATTTCAAAACATTTCCACTTTGAAATTCATTTCAAAATATAATTCACACTTCTTGTTAAACAATTTAAAATCTCCCAAGATCTTAAATTTTCCTTATTTTTAATCCAAATCCATTTACAAGCGCTTATCCAATTCTCTAGAGTTTTAACTCAATTTCTGGTTTAAATTCAGATTTAATTCATTTCGTAACACTTGTACGAATTCTACTTGGTTATATATATAACCATTTTACTTTTATAATCTTACTCGATTATAATCACAACCAATATATATCAACATATCCTTTGGGTAAAATTATCTTCATTTACCCTCTTTTCAAAACATCGTGACGACCCATCGTATTCGAGTGTTTAGTAACTCCTACCGATACAGTGGATCAAAATAATCAACCAGAACTCATAAACAACTCAACCAATAATTCTCCATAATATAAAACAATTTTTATATCAATAACAAATACGCTTACTCGTATATGTACACTCAACTCAATCTAGGGAATTACTAACCCCAACTCTACTGAGTCACGCCACAGAGCCAAGGTAATTCACTTAACCTTAAGCTCTGATACCAACTGTAATGACCAGAAAATTTCGGTCCAATTTAAGCTGACCAAAAACACAATTCCAACCACAAATTAAACTGAAAATCAGGAAATTAATAGAAAGAAAACAGAGGGTGAGGAAAGATAAGATAGAAACTTAGAATAGAAGAAGAAGAAGAACAACACAACATCAAAGTAACAAGAATCTCATAGCGGAACGAATAACATATAATATATAACATAACTTGAAATATACATCTGTACTTGAATATACATCATTATCAAAGTACAACACTTACAACACAGCGGAAATAACTATAGCTATATAATCCTGAAGCCTCCTGCTCCAAGCTATTCCAGTATATCTGTTAATCCCGACTACTTGACTGCCCGTACAAATTTAGGCACCCAAGAGTTTAGGGAAACAAACAAATAAACTCCGGGTCAGTCATGGGACTGGTGTGAGTAAAACAGTTTAAAACAATTCAAGTAGGTAATCGATATCTCATAAGACCACGCCGTATAACAGAACGGGTTTTTCCCTTATGAGAATCCAAATATCTTTATATAAAAAACCTTTTGATATTATAATAATGTCTATCAACACAATATAATAATCATCTAGCAGAAACGCTTTCATCTCATGTTCTACATATATATTATACAATCAAAACCGCAAGCACGTATAGGGTAATGGATTTCCAACTATGAAAAGGTATGGAACCACCTTTCGCTAGTGTACCTCTAGAGAGGAATACACTGGGTTCAACAAGAACATCTTGCAACCCGGCCACACATGACCGACCACTCATTTCGCTTGAGTATATCGAATGTATATCACCAACGGTTGGGACCAACAACCGTTTCCCAAATGGGACAGCTTCAACAACAGATTTTTAGAAATAAATGAAACTCTAGATCAGGTGATTATACACCCTACTTTGGAGCGACCTACTTAGCCATGTTGCCTGCCCGATTTCTGTCATTTACCGGTTTATGAGGCTAGAAGCTACGCTTTATCATCACACCAGATTCACTTTGAATGCCACATCGTCAAATCTATCAAATCACTGATTGACGTCCTCAACCATACATTATGTGTTAGCTAAAAGAAGTTTCCTTCTCCGCTTCCACTCTTGGTTCGGTTGGAGAAATCAATATACGTGATCTTGTGGAAATACTCTGTCAGACATCCGTCCATACAAGTCATCCAGGAACAGGATGAACCGAAGGCACTATTCAGTACATCCATCTTAGGCACTGTTAACTAAGACTTATACAATAGCCCTTGCACTTTACTCCGTCTTCATTTATCTTTGGCATATATGATTCGCAACGCTTATGTTAATACAGAGTGGTTCTTTGGATAATAATCCAATAGGTCTCTCCATATTAACAACGTTAAAATGGTCAAAACTTCAATAGTCTGTGATTTAACTATCGAAGAAAAACAAGTGTGCAAACAACGATATTATTTCTAGATGGAAATTATATCGAACAAACATCATTTAACATTAATCTCTTTAGTTCATTTTACATCTCCTGTTTCCCTATATCCAACATTTGCTATTTTCTATATTTAGAAAATAAAATTTATTAACACTGGAAAACATTTCCATTCCTTGTTTTCTGTATTAGAAAACATTTCTGATTCTTGTTTGGATAACATTTCCAAACTCCTACGTTTGGATTAAGCAGATATTTTGATAAAACACCTCTATGCCAACTAAAAACATTTCCTTTAATTACTAAATTCACTTAACTATCCTTTACTGCCGAGCCTTAACCATTCCTTAGTTAAATACGAAGCCAATCAAGTTGGGGTTGAACTACCTCTCAGACCTTAACTGAACAACATTTCTAACTTTGAAATAGGCAAAGTTCACTTTATATTTCTTTAACTAACTTCCTTACTTAACCTTTCTTTCGAGTAACTATATTCGATTAACTCTTTTCAATTAACTCTATTCGATTAACTCCTTTGGATTAACTCTATTCACTTAACTCCTGTCGAATAAACTATATTCGATAACTCCTCTAACTCTATTCGAATAAACTATATTCGATTAACTCTTCTAATTCCATTCGAATAAACTATATTCGATTTATTCCTTTAACTCCACTTAACTCTATTCGAATAACTAATATTCGATAACTCTATTTAACTCTTCTTCGAATAACTAATATTCTATAACTCCTTTTACTTTATTCGAATTTCTAATATTCGATTAACTCAATTGATTCTATTTGAATAAACTATATTCGATTAACTCCTTTTACTTTATTCGAATTTCTAATATTCGATTAACTCAATTGATTCTATTCGAATAAACTATATTTGATTAACTCCTTTATATTAACTCTATTCGATTAATTCTAACTGGTTAACTCTTATTTGAACAACAAATATTCGATTAACTTTTTTTCGGTTAACTCGACTCGACTAACCCCTTTTCGAATAGCATATTCGATTTACTAACTTTCGAATACCTTATTCGATTGACTCCCTTCAAATACCATATTCGATTTAACTCTATTCGAATAACTAAATTCGATTAACTCCTTTTCGAATAAACTATTCATTTATAAAGATTTACTTTTAGTAACGGTTCTTCACTTTACAAATGATTTCCTTTTTTAGTAACATTTTTCCTTTTTATAACGTTTTCCTTTTTATAACATCCTATTCGGTTAAAAAAGAATTTCCTTTTTATAACTCTATTCATTTTCTAAATATTTCCTTTTTATAAAATCTCCTTTGATTGTTATAAATATTATTTCTTTTATAAAATCCTTTGATTTTATAAATAATCTATTTTCAATATTCATTTTGAAAATTTCCTTTTCACCATTCCGGTAGGTTATGGTATTCAACATATCAAATCACGATGATCAATATCGTCCAAAACACATATAATCGACAACAGATTATATATCACGTCATATATCAAAATATATGAATCACAGAAAAATAAATGTTGAGGAATCCAGTTGGATTCCTCCAACCTGTTTCCCTGCATCACAGATGTTAAACAATATAGATAACATCACTTTCAGTTCCATATGATATATTCTGTTAAACAGAATCAATATAGAAATTCAACTAACTGACTAGCAGTTCAATCAAACAGTCAACACACAGTCAATCAGCCAATATTTAACAATTCTAAAAATACAACACGAAATTATAAACTGTTCAGAGTTAGTGAGATTTACTCACATTTGCAGTTCATCGTTAAAGAACGATAAACTGTTATTTGATTTGAATCAAACAATTTATTCCGCCCTAAATTCATACGAGCCCAAATCCACTTCCAGTCAGCTTCATTTTGAAGCTCCCGTCCATACGGTCCCAACGCAACTAACGGTTCGAATTTCTGATATCATATGGTTGAGATATAACAATTACAAGTTGATACTATTTAAATTGAATTTAAACTAAGAATTAACCTTAAACGGGCCTCACCACACTTTTAACCGGCCCATTACCATCACAACCCAAACCCGATAATCCATCTTCCCCATTTCGACTTCGTGCCCCTCCCTGTGCCATTTGCGCCCATTTCAAAATGACATTCCTCCTCCTTTTCTCCATAACATCTCAAACTACAAATACCACTACGAAGCACTTCCTGATCTCTTCCATTTCGTATACCCAACATAGAACTCGACGCCCATCTCTTCATCGCGTCACAAGCATGAACAGTGTCAGGATCGATACTTATCACCACCGAACAGACCAGAAATTTGCACGTGAGCTTCACTCGACCCCTTGAATCCGAAATCGAACTTGAATTGATGTATAACCCCGCCAATATCCCTACATCTCAAACCCTAAAGAGAAAAGTTGCACGCTGTACATTTTCAACCTCAAAAGGGACTAGGTCACATCCTTCAAAATCATGCCATATTGTAGATAATCGCTTCAGGGATCCGAAACATTTATCTTAGAATTTATAGGATTTTATTCGAAGGGGTTTTGATTTTTGGAAGTTTCGAGTTTCCTATGAAGAAGAAGATGTTGCGGCTGAGGAAATTTTGCTGTGGAAATGAGGATTAGGTTAGGTTAAGTGAAGGTAAGGGTATTTATAGGAGAGTAAATATCTAGATATTTTTCGTTAGATATTTTTAGGATATTTTATTTTATTCGTATCCATCTTCTAAAAATCCGTATGATCACATGCGATACATAAAAATCACGAAACTGGACATGCAGCTACAGTTCGACATTACGGTCCCAAGGAAACTGGTTTCGTCGAATTCCGACTCCGTTTGCTCACACAGCGTATTTTTAAAGGTCAAAATACTAATTGTTTTTCACTCCAAAAATCCGTACGGCCACACAGTGACTCTAAAAATTACGAAACTGGAAATCTAACAACTATTTGACATTTCGGATCCAATAAAATTAGTTTCGTCGAATTCCGACTTCGTTTGCAAAAGTGGCTATTTTTAAAGCTCTAGATGACCCATTTAATTATATAAATATATTTAAATATAATTAAATTAAATATTTACAAATAAATATTATCGTCTATATTCACAGTGGAATACCATACAGCTCAGAAAACCCTATATGGATTTCTAACTCGATATTTCAAATTTGGTCAACCCGATATTCGAATTTATATTGAAATTCCTATTTTTTTAAAATATAAATTATTCCTTTATAAATTATAAAGATATTCCACAACGACTTTTATAAAATTTGATTTGGACGTAAATCAAAATCTGCACAATGATATCCTGATTTTTCTCTTCCACTAGAAAGATATACTCCACCAGCTCCACACGTTTCTTATTTCACAGAAATCCGATTTGAAACGGCTTCTGTATATTCAGTTGAAGTTCAAAACGCCAATTAGCGAACTATCGCGCCATTTCAAGCTCGATTATAATTATAATATAATTATACGTTCAAACTGCCGTTCAAATAATATATTCGTTATTCTAATTCAATTCTAAACTGAATTAAATATCACAGATGATCCAGTTCACACCATATCGCCATTTCAGCCAAATTCTGATTAATTCAGAATTAAATATATTATTTAATATATTATTTTAATTAAATATTCACCATTATTAAATTCCATGACCATTAAATTCTCTAAACCACCATTTCAATAATTAAATAAATTAATTATAATACCTCTACCAATGCGGGTCATTACAAAAATTTTGCGAGTTCCTCCTCTGTACTGTTCGATCCAAACAAATATAACTTGCCACTCTGGGGTTCTCATCGTTCAAAAGAAAATAAAGCCAAGCAGCTACCCATCTAGGGTATAAGATCAGTCTCCAAATTAATATAATTAAGGTTTGCCTATTTGTCGGGCAACCCATACTCTAGTCACGAGGAAAATCAACAACCAACTCTCCCTCTTTAAACCTGCACTAGCTCAATTGATAATGTAAAGAATACAGACAGGTTTAAATCATCTGGTTTTATTTCATATTAATTCTATTCAATTTAAAATACCAATAATTTATTCTTTTCGTTTTCAATTCATTTAGTTATTCCTGAATTTTAATTCATTCAATCTAACATCCAACAAACAAATAATTCACTATCAACACAACCAAGTTAATCCATTTTCCTTTCAAATTTCATCAACTTATCTTTGAGTTGAGTTCTAATTTATTTAATTTTAATTTAAAGTTCTCATTCACAAATCCTATAGTTTAATCCTCTTATGGTTTATATAATCGTTAAAATTTATAATCCAATTTGAATTTATTCAAATCAATCAAACACACCAATATCAATAGTAAAATTATTCCAATTCTGTATGATAATATAACTGGGCAAAATTATTTCATTTACCCTCTTTACAAAACAATATTGTATCGATTATCAGTCCAACTCGAACTGATCATATAACACAATACAAAACATTTTTATATAAAAATTACAAATACGCTTTCTCGTATATATATACTAAATCTCGATCTAGGGTATTACTAACCCCATCTCTATCGAGTTACACCACAGAGCTAAGGTTATTCCTAAACCATTGCTATGATACCAACTGTAGCGACCCGGGAATTTCGACACTTGAATCTTGACACTAACACGTCCTGTGTCCAAAACCCAAGTATCAAAACCCCAGAAGGATATAAGAAAGAGTTTAGAGGGTGAGATAAGAAAGAAAGAAATTTAAGAATAGAAGAATAAGAAGAAGAAGAAGAACATAACAGAGCCTCACATCGCAGCGGAACAAAATATAATTTATAAATAAACTTTATTGAGAACTTTGAAATAAAAACTTACAATCATCGGAGTACATCAATACACTTGGACAATTATAATAATCTGTGCTCACACACATCACACAGCGGAATAATACTAGATAATATCATATGTCTAGACACCTTCAGCTCGCCCTTGGACTTCACATCATCTGGTAACCTGAACCTGTACACCCTGGTCTAACCCGAGCATTTACAAAACACCGGGTGAGTCTGGTGAACTAGAGTGAGAAAAACTCGCAATGTTTACAATATCATCCAACTTAATTTTAAAGTTGAAAATCCTTTTGGAAAAAAAGGATAATCGTAAGACCAAATCCACACGTAAATAGGAACGGTTTTTACCTTACGATAACCCAAAACATTTTTTTTAAATCAGTAACTTTTCTGATATTATAATAATGTCTAAATAGAAGTAAGTATCAATTTAGTGGAACACTTGCATCTCACGCTCCACATATATAGTATACAATCAAAACTGCGGGCACTTATTGGAAATTGGATTCCCACTCTAACAAGGTATGGGACCACCTGCCGATAGTGTATCTCTAACGGAGAATACACTGGGTTCGAAAAGAACGTCTTGCAACCCGACCCACACATGACCGACCACTCATTTCGCTTGAGTGTATCGAATGTAGCTCACCAACGGTTGGGAGCGACCCACTGTTTCCCGAAAAGGGACAGCATCGATAGATTAAAGAAGCAAAAAGAGTTTCTCTAGATAGGTGATTATACACCCTAGTGGGTGCGACCCACATAGCCATGCTACCTGCCCGATTTTTGTCATTTCCCGGTTGATGAGGTTTGAGGTTATAATCGACTTTTGGAACATCTTACCATCGTTCACATCGTCCATTTTTAGTGAGTATAGAACAGAAAAATTACAACAAGACAGATATAAGTAATACTTGAAAATTAAAACATCATTTCATTGCAGCGGAAAGTAAAACATGCTTGGTTACATCACAAAACCATAACAAGAGTCAAGTACATAATATCCATCCTGATAAAATAGAAGTACATAATCCCACTACATAGATAATAGCCATAATAGAAAAGATAAACCGAGCTTTACTTCCACGGTCCAAGCCCCAGAAAAAATAGATATAGCGGTCTGATCCAAGCCCACTAGTGCTAGGCCCACTCTGATAACCTGAGGGTTGGAAAAAAAGATAAAAAAACAACGGGGTCAGACATAAATCTGAGCGAGTCCTATAACCTTAACAATACAATCATTAAAGTAATTAGGGTATGATATAAACAAGGTACGGTACCTCTGGGGATAATGACTACACTAAGTAGCCAACTAAACACAGGATGTACTAAGATAACCGAAAAGACGCATTTACCCACCCAAGGATAATTACTACACTGCACAACCCCAGATCTACCCACCCAAGGGTAATTCCTACACTGCACCACCCCAGATCTACCCACCCAAGGGTAATTCCTACACTGCACCACACCAGTTCTACCTACCCAAGGGTAATTCCTACTTAAAGGTTGATCCCACTAAGTGTACTTAGTAATTTTTAATAGTAGTTTCGTGTACCCGTAGCTGACTACATAGGTGCCGTCTGCCCCTATCTCCACTAGGTGTACCCACTACTCCCCAAGTGATCGGCTCCCTAACGTAGATACCCGTGCTGGCCCCACAGTGGGGTGTATCATTCCCCAAAGTGGCAACCTGATAATATCAACGGTGCACGGCTTATACCTACACGATGCAACAACGTCTTACTTACCAGCCCGGGTCCACACACGCATATGAAACCCGTTGGACTTGCGTTGCCACCGCTAACCCGTTTTGGCCTCTTACAGTCAAGCCCAATATGCGTGTCCCGTCCTCAACTTGGGTCGAGCCCACAAAGATACGTTTGGGATATTGGTTGAAATGGGCCCCCACAAGCTACCCACCTAAGCTTGTCATTTCTAGTGAATCCCACTTAACCCTTTAACCATGTCCACTTACATGTTATAAATTTTGGTTAAGTCTTTTAATCATATTTTAATTGCCACTCAAGGCACCCACTAGATTTCCACATGCCACCCAAGGCACTTACTTTATTCCCACATGCCACCCAAGGCACTTACTTAACCCTTTAATCATGTTTAATTACATGTTCCACTTTGGTTAAGTATTCTAATCGTATTTTCTATTGCCACCCAAGGCAACCCACTAGTTTCCTCATGCCACCCAAGGCACCCCCACTAGTTACTACATGCCACCCAAGGCACCCACTTAACCCCTCATGCCCCACTACATGCTAATTTGGTTAAGTGTTTCTTAATTAATTAAGATCGTAACCTTTGTAAAGACCTCTCACATTAGACTGTCTTTTATGGCAGCTGGATATGCCGGTTGGTTCCGGGCAGCCTTACACCATAACATAGTCTAACCTCGTGTCTTTACACTTGTCACGTATTTAGTTTATGACTAAGACCTCTCACATTGGGCCAATCATTTGTAGCCGCTGGATTTTCCGGTCGGTTCCGGGCAGTCTTATGCTACAAAAGGGTCCAACCTCGTGTCTTAGTCGATTAATTACACCTAATTAATCACCCCCATAATTTGTATTAATTATCCCTAATTAATTACCAATTTCAAGAATATGGGTAGACCTAACTCAATAGGTAAATTCCCAATTCCATAATATGGGTAGACCTAACTTAATAGGTAAATTCCCAATTATGTCCATTCACTTTATGTTATGCTTAAGCATACCCATTTCACACCATTTTATTAACATGCATATTAACCCCATCGTTCCCCATGTAATTCGTTCTCATAACATGACATAATAAAGGGAAGATTCATCACAAATGTCATGGGTTTAACCAACATAGCATATAACTTTATCATGGGTTTAAAAGGTGTCAACTTGCATATATGAGCATACATTAAACCCAACTAGCATTTAACCCAAACTTGCATGAAGCACATATGTCACAAAGGGGTAACTTGCATATGATTCTTATGTCATACAAAGGTGTGAACTTGCATAGCATGTCACATGTTAACTTGCATATAACCAAACACATAACTTGCATAACATGCTACATATGAACTTGCATATAATCATGCACATAACTTGCATATAACCAAACACATAACTTGCATAACATGTTACATATGAACTTGCATATAATCATGCACATAACTTGCATTACATGTTACATATGAACTTGCATATAATCTCACATATAGCTTGCATAACATGTTACATATGAACTTGCGTATAATCTCACATATAGCTTGCATAACATGTTACATATGAATCAATGTTCAACATAGTGTTTTGCATAATGAGCATCATAAAACATAGCATTAAACTTGCATAACATATAGCATTAAACTTGCAAAACACACAACATATACTATACTAAACTTGCATAAACACATTGATCCACAAACATAGCCATATCTTATCATATCCTATCATAATCAATTTAACAATTAATTATTAAGGCTATAGAAACTCACCACTAAACTCCAATAAGCAAACCCTTGCCAAAAATCACCCAAAAACTCTAGCCTTGAAAATAAAGCTTGCAACTTGATGATGAATGCAAGCTAATGATCACTCATACAACTTAAAAATGCTTGTATGAACATGAAAGCCTTCATAGAAATAGTTTAGAAAGAGGATGGAGGCTAGGGTTTTGAGTGGAGGCCATGATCATAGAAAATTTTGGCATAGATTAGTTAGAGGATAGGATTATGATCATTTAGGGCTAGCTTAGGGTCTTATTTATAGGATTAGGTGTGTTTTAGACCCTTAGATTAACCCTAGGTTAGTTTAGGTCCGTCAGATTTCGTCCCAAGCCCTCCAACCCAGCCCAAAACTCAACCAGGTGCACCCAGGCCAGAATCAGCCGACAGGGCAAGTCGACAGCCCTGTCGACTGCCAAGTCGAGAGGCATGTCGACAGGCAAGTCGACAGCCCTGTCGACAGCCAAGTCGACTTGGCTGGTTGGGAGTTTTCCCGCCTGGCCCCCATTTCTGCATGTTTCGAAATTCAAATTTCCCGAAAACTTCTTTGGGCCTTAACCGGGTCATACGGACTTCGATTTACAAAATTTCGGACTCTATTTCGCGAATTTTTCCGAGATGAACACAATGACGTAACCCGTTTCCCCTGATTCTCACATCTGAGATTATCAATTCTGTAATTAGTGAATATTAGTATTAACTGAAATTCGGGGTGTTACATTCTCCCCTCCTTAAAGGATTTCGTCCCCGAAATCTCTAAGCTAAGGAGAATGCATAACCTACCATCCAAACAACCATCTACTCAATCCATCAAACACGGGCATCCATTGTCCTTAAAACAATTTCTAATGATGTATGAGCATATGCAAAGAGTGTGTGTATATGTTCCCTATCTAATGTATGAACATATGCAAACCATGATAATGCCATGCATCCAATATGTATGCGAGAGAACCCTATCGACACATACTGTATCTATATGAGTGCACAATCATTCACCAAAATGCATCATCCATATGATAACACAACCATTATACATCCATCAATTTAGCTACCTACACACAATTATATGCAATATGCAATATGCAATATGAAGTGACTGAGCCGATCTAGTGTCTAGAGTGTGTGTATATGCATCCTCGAGCAACCACTAGCAAACACTTGCATCCACATGCATCCATCAATCATAACATGTCTCAAAAACATGTTTCAACCATAGGTTTACCCTATCTAAAGGTCCAAGGTACTAACGAGAGGACATGCTACAGATAAGATAAGTACTAGTCAAATGATAAAGGAGAAATTAAAAGGCATATCCTAAAAAGGAATGGGTATAATGAACGCATCTTCTCTTCCGTCTCTAAAGTAGCGTTGCTCTCATCTTCTCCCCATTGCACTTTGACTAGTTGAACCTCTCGATTCCTCAACTTCCTAGTCTCTGACCCAAGGATGCGAGTAGGAGCTCGTCGAATCGTCTCATCACGCTCTATCTCTACTTCTTTAAGCAAGCCCGGCTCTACCACCTCAGCAGTCTCATGTAGGTACTTCCTCAAATGTGACACATGGAATACATCATGTACACCACTAAGCCTGTCGGGCAACTCCACTCTATATGCCATCTGTCCAATCCTTTCCTTAATAGGAAACGGCCCAACAACCCTTGGTGCTAACTTTCCAACAGATCCAAAGCGAACCACATTCCGTAACGGAGATACCTTGATAAAAGCCATGTCCCCAACATCAAACTTAAGCTCTGCTTTCCTCTTGTCCGCATAAGATTTCTGTCTGTCTTGCGCCGCTTTCATCCTTCTTCGAATCAAATCAATCTTTTCCGAAGTCTTTCTAACCATATCGGGCCCAAGCAAGATCTCATCCGTAGATTCCTACCAACATGTAGGTGATCGACAAGGCCTTCCATAAAGAGCTTCGAAATGAGCCATGCCAATACTAGACTGAAAGCTGTTATTATACGCGAACTCCACCAATGGAAGATACTCTTCCCCTGTACCTCCAAAATTCAAGATACATAGCCTCAAAAGGTCTTCTAAAATACGATTCACCCTCTCGGTCTGGCCGTCCGTCTGAGGATGATATGCGGTACTCAAATATAACTGAGTCCCTACCGCCTCTTGCAAACTCTTCCAAAACTCGCTAGTGAAGATAGGATCTCGATCGCTCACTATACTGGAAGGTACACCATGTAATCTAACAATCTCTCGAATGTAAACTGAAGCTAGCTCTACAGCAGTCCTCTTACTCTTCACGGGTATAAAATGGGCACTCTTAGTAAGTCTGTCTACCACACCCCAAATTCCCGTATTACCCTTCCTCGATCTCGGTAATCCATCGACAAAATCCATCGAGGCACTATCCCACTTCCATAGCGGAACTTCCAATGGGTGAAGCAACCCACCGGGTTTTTTTTGCTCTGCTTTTACTTGTTGGCACACCAAGCATCTAGCGACATACTCGGCCGCGTCTTTCTTCATACCGGCCCAAAAGAAAACTCGCTTCATGTCTTGGTACATCTTGTCCCTACCGGGATGAATGGTCATCTTCGAACGATGTGCATCATCAAGTATAGCCTTCCTCAAACCCTCGTCTTGCGGTACACAAAGTCTACCGTCTCTACGCAACCACCCCTTACCATCTAGGGTGTACCTACTCAAATGGCTGGACGACTCCCCCTCCTCATGAGCTTCTCTACTAACTCAACCAACTGTGGGTCGTCTCGTTGTGCTCCGCCAATCCGCCCCAAAAGAGTAGGCCTAACCTCCAAGGAGGCTAGCAAACCGGGTACAAAGTCAACGGAAGGTCTAAAGTCAAACATAGAAATAAACTCTAAGCTCCGTCGTTCAACGAGCAATGAACTCAAGGACAACCTTTTTCTACTTAAGGCGTCCGCTACCACGTTACCCTTGCCATAGGTATACGCTATCTCAAACTCATAGGATGCTAAGAATCCCATCCACTTTTGCTGTCCTAAGACTATGCGCTCGAAGAGTCTCCAACACTTCCCTAAGATGTAGGGCATGCTCTTCTCCACTTTTAGAGAAAACCAGGATATTACCCCATCCAAAATCATCACAACTGTCCATCTCTCACGCAGACCATCCTAGTCGAACTTGACATCCCCCAAGTGCAAGCCCCAAAGGCCTAAACCAATATCAGACAAACACCCAAGGGATATCTCCTTCGAGTTCAGACGACCTACGTGAGATGATACTAGTAAAAATGGCTAAACAATTAAGCCTTTGACCAACTTTGGATGTCCTCGCCAGTCTCGCTCCAAAACCACCGTTTTTCCCATAACTGGCTTTGCTCAACCTATTAAGCACACACGAAAACTCATTTCGCTCCTAGAAAAGACCAAGATGTCATTTACAAAGACCATCACAAACTTATTTAGGTACTCCCTGAACACCCTTCTCATCAAATCAACAAAGTATGCGGGGGCGTTCGTCAAACCAAATGGCATCACCAGCCACTCATAAAAACCATCCGGAGTCCTAAATGTAGTCTTCTTTATACTATCCTCATCCACTCTCAACTGATGAAACCCCGTGGCTAAGTCCAACTACGAAAACACTGAGGCGCCAACCAACTGATCAAAGAGATCATCAATCCTCGGCAATGGGTGTCTATTCTTCTTTGTGAGTTTATTTAGTTCTCTTTAGCCTACACAAAGTCTGAGGGACCCATCCGCCTTCGTGGCAAAAACTACTGGAGCACCCCACTCCGATATACTTCGTCTTATGAACCCCTTCTCAAGCAAATCGCCTACTTGCTTATGGAGTTCCCTCCTCTCACGAGGAGCTATGTGGCACACTGGCCAAGATACTGGTTTGGCATTGTCTACCAGATATATTCGGAAGTCAATCTCCCGCTCCGGAGGTAAGCCCTTCACCTCCTCAAACACATCCGAGTATTCCCGGACCACTCTAACAGATCGCAAACTCTCGACCGATGTGTCAAGCGATTCTAGATAACTTAGCATAACAGATTCCATGGGAGTACAAGAGATCTCGAGAGTGTTACCCAAGCGGGTCATAAGCCTAACAACTCTCCCTTCAAAATCAAGAACGACACCACTACTGGATAACCAGTCCATGCCCAAAACTAACCCATAGCCCGTGAAGCCCAAAAAGCATCACATCTAAACTCAACGCTAAGTATAGAAACTTTCAAACCCAAACACATCATGGAGCCCCAATTGGGTTTGAAACAACTAAGGGATCATCTACTAAACTGGTGTCTAAGTGCAGTGACTCAACTAACAATGATGAGATAAACGAACTCGATGCGTCAGAATCAAATAAAGTTCGAACCGGATAATAAAGAAATCCAAATTCCAACCTAGACGGTCCTATCCCCATCTGGTACACTAGCCGTGAGGGAATACAACTACCCTCCAGGAGATTCCGTACCTTGCCCTTGCCTCTTTGGACAATCCTAATAAGGTGTCCTATTCCTCCCAAAAGGATAACTACTAGCCCTCTTCTTCCCATTCTCCACTCGTAACCTCCCATCAAAATGAGGTTTCGCTCTTCATTAACCAAACAACTATTTGAGCCTTCCTCCCATCGTCCATCCAATAGGTACCTACAAGTCCTCCTCCTTCTTGAACCAACTTCTAGTCCGACTAATGTCTAAGTCCCTTGAAGTGGTTTTCCATTCTTATCTATCTTAGAAAGATCATATATACGTAGAGGGGAAACTCAAAACGAGAGAGGAAGAGATTCAAAACGGAGAATTTGAAAGATACAGATATGGCTATTGGGGATTATACTTTTCTTTCAAAAACTTTTCTCTTAAAAGACATGTTTTTGAAAATAGTCCTTTCAAAAATATTCTTAGAAAATAGTTTTTCTAAAAAATTTATTTGTTCTGGTAACCTTAAGCTCTGATACCACGTGTAACACCCCACACCCGCTAAGATCACTCACTAAGGGAATGCCTTAGTTTCGGTGGAGTATTTTTAGTGAGTATAGAACAGAAAAATTACAACAAGACAGATATAAGTAATACTTGAAAATTAAAACATCATTTCATTGCAGCGGAAAGTAAAACATGCTTGGTTACATCACAAAACCATAACAAGAGTCAAGTACATAATATCCATCCTGATAAAATAGAAGTACATAATCCCACTACATAGATAATAGCCATAATAGAAAAGATAAACCGAGCTTTACTTCTACGGTCCAAGCCCCAAAAAAAAATAGATATAGCGGTCTGATCCAAGCCCACTAGTGCTAGGCCCACTCTGATAACCTGAGGGTTGGAAAAAAAGATAAAAAACAACGGGGTCAGACATAAGTCTGAGCGAGTCCTATAACCTTAACAATACAATCATTAAAGTAATTAGGGTATAATATAAACAAGGTACGGTACCTCTGGGGTTAATGACTACACTAAGTAGCCAACTAAACACAAGATGTACTAAGATAACCGAAAAGACGCATTTACCCACCCAATGATAATTACTACACTGCACCACCCCAGATCTACCCACCCAAGGGTAATTCCTACACTGCACCACCCCAGATCTACCCACCCAAGGGTAATTCCTACACTGCACCACACCAGTTCTACCTACCCAAGGGTAATTCCTACTTAAAGGTTGATCCCACTAAGTGTACTTAGTAATTTTTAATAGTAGTTTCGTGTACCCCTAGCTGACTACATAGGTGCCGTCTGCCCCTATCTCCACTAGGTGTACCCACTACTCCCCAAGCGATCGGCTCCCTAATGTAGATACCCGTGTTGGCCCCACAGTAGGGTGTATCATTCCCCCAAAGTGGCAACCTGATAATATCAACGGTGCACGGCTTATACCTACACGATGCAACAACGTCTTACTTACCAGCCCAGGTCCACACACGCATATGAAACCCGTTGGACTTGCGTTGCCACCGCTAACCCGTTTTGGCCTCTTACAGTCAAGCCCAATATGCGTGTCCCGTCCTCGACTTGGGTCGAGCCCACAAAGATACGTTTGGGATATTGGTTGAAATGGGCCCCCACAAGCTACCCACCTAAGCTTGTCATTTCTAGTGAATCCCACTTAACCCTTTAACCATGTCCACTTACATGTTATAAATTTTGGTTAAGTCTTTTAATCATATTTTAATTGCCACTCAAGGCACCCACTAGATTTCCACATGCCACCCAAGGCACTTACTTGATTCCCACATGCCACCCAAGGCACTTACTTAACCCTTTAATCATGTTTAATTACATGTTCCACTTTGGTTAAGTATTCTAATCGTATTTTTTATTTCCACCCAAGGCAACCCACTAGTTTCCTCATACCACCCAAGGCACCCCCACTAGTTACTACATGCCACCCAAGGCACCCACTTAACCCCTCATGCCCCACTACATGCTAATTTGGTTAAGTGTTTCTTAATTAATTAAGATCGTAACCTTGGTAAAGACCTCTCACATTAGACTGTCTTTTATGGCAGCTGGATATGCCGGTTGGTTCCGGGCAGCCTTACACCATAACTGTAAAGACCCGCAAATTCCCACCCTTTGGATCGACCATAAACCACACAGGTCTGACCCAAAAAGTGAAAATCTACGAATACTTTAACTTTGGGCATACAACATATTAAAACAACAACATAAGACTTTTATAACATACCATATAATGTTACATCAGAGTACAGAATATCAGAGTACATTGGAATATAATTACAGCGGAAGATAAATACAAAAAAAAGTAATATACTGCAACGGAAGAACACAGCGGAAGACTTTCTATCTCTGGACACAGCTTTAAGCTTCAACCCAGAATCCTGTTTAATATATCTGCAAAAATAGCTACTCGACTGCCCGTGTGGAAAATATGGGCACCCGAGTTTGCCAGTGGACAAAACTACAGGTCAGTCATGGGACTGGTGTGAGAATTCTACTTAACCTATTTAATATAATAAGGCTAATCACAGGACCACGCCACTTTCGCGGAACGGGTTTTCTCCTATGGATTGCCAGTGCATGACTAAAGTAAATCGTCAAAATAGCGCAATGCTTTTTAGAAAAATGAAACCATTATAAGACCCAAGTCCCATCACACAATGCAATGCAAACCGGAGGATAGGGTTTTACCTTATAATGATCAAAAGATGCTTGATACGATAAACACGGTATTATATAATAATAGTGTGCAACCAATTTGAAGTACATCAAAGTAAATGTATTAATCCTAGACGGCATGAGTGCCCCATCCCACTATGTCGCCATATATAGGTATACAATCAAAACCGCGTGATGTCGTATTGGAAATTTGGGTTTCCATCTGAGTCAAGGCTAGGGAGGAGATCCTTACCGATTCGAGACACTCTAGCAATGCCCCAGGATTGGTACTCTGTCCAACCCTTGGATCCTGCAGGGCCGGTCCACACTTACTTTTGTGGATTGGCAATTCCTGAACACACGCTTCCCGGTCCTTTTGGACCTATACTACGGCCAGTAGCGACCGCATAAACCGAGGCCTCGAACAATCCAACAACCACAATGTAAAATGTCAGCCAGTTTAAGCACCGACACCACTTCTAGCTAGAAAGAAACGTGTGCACTCCCTGCGTTCCCTTCTCCCGTTTTAGACTCTACCGGGCTGTGAGGCTCGTGAGGTCACGTCATACACAAAGCTATGCCTAAACAGACTATGCTTTGATCATCCCACAAGGCTCTGCTTTGCAACAATAAGCCTTGATCAAGTGCAACTTGGCATACCACATCAACAACTCATATCATGCGATCGGTAAATATTTAACATACAAAAGGGTGTTAAGCAAGAGAATAAATCCTCCGCCACCATGCATTTATATATTAAATAAAAACCAATTTAATTACATGAAATAAATTTCAATGTCAGGCATGCTATCCATTTACAAGTCCGTTCTAGGTCTGAACGAAACAACGTATCCGTCGATCTCCAGTACGTCTGGAAGATCATCACTTTTACCTTGCCTTGGGGGATCAGTCCCAATTCAAGATATTAGTCACCATCAACCAAACGATGTGAAGCTCTCCGGTCTTCAGTCACCGTCTTCATCTTCGACTCTTGATCGTCGTGATGATTATTCAGAATGGGTTAGACCCGGTCTTTCTGAATAACTCGCGTATTTGTAATTAAAACCAACCATACGCCACATTCCAACTTTGAATATCCTTTTAAATAAAAATTATTATTTAAGTTAAAAGATTCTCATTAATTTTATCAAAGATAAAATAAATTACATTTTTAATCTTTCTAAAAAGATTTATTAATATTCCAATTTTGATTTAATTTATAAAATAGATTTATAAATTTCAAATAGTAATTTCAATGTAAATTGGATTAAAGGATAAATGTTATTTAAACATCGTCCACTACAAATCCAATCTACCTATCGATCACCAAACATAATTATTAAAGTCTAATAATCTTAAATAAAAGGTTTATCTTAAAGACATTTAAAATAATCAATAAAATATTCTATATATAAAAGATTCTGAATGTAAAATATACTTTATAATACAAAATCTTTTATTTTACAAAAATCCTTTTATTATATAAAAAATCTTTATTTAAAAGAAATTCTGCATTGGAATGCAACTCAACCATGTACCATATAATTTGGGTCATATGGGTTTCATACATTTCATGTATAGGGTAATAACAGGAAATAATCCTCAATCCATCCATTAACAACCAGAGTGACAATGTCAACTGTGTGAGCATTAAAATAAAACAATAACGCTCATCGCAACCTGTCGATCAATCGATAGACATATAATTAAACATTGGGATTTGTGTCATTCAAGTATCGTCCCAACACCCGTGTGGGGTTTTCAGCCAACAACAGTTCATACAAATAAATAAATATAGAATTGGTTAATAGGTTTAACCAATTCCAATTTCACTTAACATGTCACTTATATCAAGTAAAATGTATTTAACTCTTATGACTTCCCTATATACTTCTAAAGTTACATAAACAGTAATTTATTTATACAGCTTTATTGCGGATGACAAATGGAATATATATTCCATTATATTTGTATGAAGTTTCTTACCAATACTTTTCATTGTATATTTTGACCAACAATACAATTGTATATTAGAATATAAATTCTAGTGCAAGTTTGCAAATAAAAATTGGATTTTATATTTGCGTATAAATTCTACTGTATATTATGCAAATAAAAGTGATTCTCATATTTTCACATAATTTCTGTTTTCAACAAAGATGAGTAAAGTGATACACTTATTTTGTTAACGATTCTATTTCAACAAATACAATGTAAATAAAAGTGTGTTTCTAATCTTGTACTTTTATTTATACATAAAACACAAATAAAAGTGTATCTCATGTATTTGTCTTTTTATTTGACAAAACAATGTTAATAAAAAATGTTCTTTTATATCTTGTACTTTTATTTAACAAAACAATGATAAATAAAATGTCTTTTTAACTCTTTTACTTTTATTTAACAAAACAATGACAAATAAAAGTATAATTTTCTTTCTATGCTTTATTTGCATCTAAAAATGCAAATAAGAAATATAACTCTCTTTTTACTTCTCTTTACAATAGAAAATGTAAATAAAATGGTTCACACAATTTTGTTATTTTCCTTTACAATAGAAAATGTAAATAAAAGGATTCACATTATTTTGTTCTTTTTCATTTACAATAGAAAATGTAAATAAAAGGATTCACGTTATTTTGTTCTTTTTCATTACCATAGAAAATGTAAATAAAAAGATTCTCATTATTTTGTTCTTTTTTTTTTATTTACAAACGAAAATGTAAATAAAAAGATTCTCATTATTTTGTTCTTTTTTTTTTTATCACAACTAAAAGACGATAGAAATGTACCATTAACATCGCTATTTATATCGCATAAAAAATGTCGAATAAAATGAATCACTAACATTGTCTATTTCTATCGCACTAAAAATGTCGATAAAAATGAATCACTAACATTGTCTACTTTTATCGCACTAAAAATGTCGATAAAAATGAATCACTAACATTGTCTACTTTTATCGCACCAAAAATGTCGATAAAAATGACAACATTAACCCTTCTATTTTCACCGCGTTCAAAATGACGATAAAATATTCAACATTAACAATTCTATTTTTACCGCATTCAAAATGACGATAAAATATTCAACATTAACAATTCTAGTTTTCCTACTATAGAAAATGTAAATAAATATATTTCTAGATTCTATTCTTTTTATTTACATAAGAGAATGTAAATAATTGCATTTTCAATTTCTATTCTTTTACTTACATAAGAAAATGTAAACAAATATATTTCTAAATTTTTATCATACCGTTATAACTCATATATAAATTACATAGAAAAATGTCATTTTTACTTTATCGCTCTAATTCACCTCTAAATTACATAGAAAAATGTAATCTTTATTATGCGATGGGAATTCATATTTTAATTACACAGAAAAATGTAATTCCTATCATACGACATAAATTCATATTAAATTACATCTAAAAATGTAGTTTTTATCCTACAACGCAAATTCACATTTTTAATTACATGAAAAAAAAAATATAATTTTCATTCTACCGTTATTATTCATCTCTAAATTACATAGAAAAATGTAATTTAAATCATGCAATGTAAATTTACATTTTTATACCATAGAAAAATGCAATTTGTCATACAGTGCAAATTCATATATAAAGCACATATAAAAATGTAACTTTTGTTATGCAAAGAAAATATGTCTTTTTCTATTTTACAATGTAAAAATATTGACCTTTTCTATTTTACAATGAAAATAATAACTTCTTTATTCATTCTTTCATTACATATAAATGTAATCTTTTCTATTTATTACAATGAATAAAATTACAATAAAAATGTAATCTTAGTTTATGAACTTTTCATTGTGACAAAATGAAAATAAAATATAATCTTTTTATTCAACATCTTTCTATTGAAAACAAACAACACATAAAAAATATAATCTTTTACATTGCTTCTTTTATTGAAATCACTATTACCTTAAAAATGAAGTTTTAATGCTACTTCGTTTATCGAAATAATATTACGTTAAAAGTGAGATTTTTAATGTTACAACTTTTATTGAAATCAAGGTGACAAATAAAATATGACTCTTTATTGAAATCACTATTTTTTTTTTTTTACATAAAAATGTAATCTTTTATTTTCATTCTTTTTTTTAATGAAACAAATTCATATTAGAATTATATACTTTTTAATCCACTATTCTTAATGTAACAAATTTACAATAAAAATTTATTCTTTTTAATCATTCCTTTTTAATATAAACAAATCCACATTAAAAATATATTATTTTTCATTGTTCAAATTCTATTGTAAATAAACAAATTAAAATAATATTGTATTTGTCGTTCAAATTCTGCTGTTATACAAACAAATAAAAATAAGGTTTTTATTTGTTGAACAATCTCTGTTGTAATAGAAACAAATAAAAAATGAGATTTTACTCATTGTCCAATTTGCATTGTAATATCAACAAATAAAAATAAACTTTTTATTTGGCGATCAATTTCTTTTGTTATGCCAACAAATAAAAATATAAGTTTTTATTTGTCGTTCCCATTCTATTGTTCATTACAGAGTAAATAAAATATTTTTTTTTTTTATAACATGAAATTAATCATAATAACTTGATTTGCATAAATATGATTTTATTCTGAATAAAATATGTTTTAGATCTAACTTTCTAACTGCAAATGAATTCAACAATATATAAAATTCCAATGCGAATTTAGCGTATCATGAACAACAAAACATACAACAAGCAACAATCAACAATTCAAACAACACAGAACATTTCAGAACTGAATCAATATGATAATACCATTATTTTTAGCGCGAGAAAATAATTAATAATTGATTAAATAAATAAAATTAGAATTCTCACCTAGATTTTTGGCCAAAATTTTACTGTCTCCTTTTCAACTGCGGTCTGCGCCATCGCGAAGCTCTTAATTTTGTGATTCCAACGCAATTTACGGTTCGTCAAACGGACCTCGTATGAAAGAGTTATGAATTTTTGAAGATCGGTTAATTAAATAATTAAATAATAAAATAATAATAAAAAAATAGGAGACGCAACGCAACCTTCTTCTTCCCATCGTGTTTCACGGCCGAACCCATCTCCCTCTCTCCAATTTCTGGCCGCACCCCTCTAGAAGCCACCATTCGTCGATCAACCACCTCCATTCGAACCGCCTTGCCACGAGCCACCACCACCCAGAAGCATGTCGAACTCGGCCTCCAATCTCACCCCAAAAGCACCCAAAAACGCAGCCACTTCAGGCTGAAAATCCGCAAAATCCGCGACCCTAATGATGATCATAGCCGTATAGATTGAAAGGTCTCTGAATTCTCTTCGATTTGGTAGGTCATACATAAATTTTCGTTGAACGGATTGGGAGATATTAGCGTTTGAAGTTCGGTGATTTCTGGCCTTCGAAATTAAGGGTGGCGGCTGACCATGAATGGGATTAGGGTTTCGGCCAGAAATTTAATAATATTTTAATAATATAAATTTCGAAATTCGTGAAATAAAGTGGATTTTCGGACTTTCTCGGATTTGGGCCTACTTACTGTCGATCTTAACGTTTTGAGGCCTTCTGAACGCGATGGGCTATGTCCCAAGGTCCAGTTCTGATGTCTACACGTTTTTTTTCGGTTTTAATTGAAAATTCAATATTAAATTAATTATTTAATTTCTACCGCACATTTAAATGTGCCGGGGCCACATACGACCTCAGAAAATTCTAAAAAAAATATTTTTAGCTTTCTTATGATGATACGAATCCAACAAAATTATTTTCGTCGAATTCTGAGACTGTTTGAAAAATGGCTATTTTTAAGGCGTTCAAATTTAACTGAAATAGTCAAAACATATTTTATTTCGCCACGCTCACACATTAATTCGAAAAATTCTGAAAATTGAAACCTAGCAATAATTTGACATTCCGGTTCCAACAAAAGTGATTTCGTCGAAAACAGAGGTCGTTTGAAAAATGACTATTTTAAGGCTAATATATTTAATATTTAAAAATACCAAAAATAGTGGAATTTTTCCGAAACTCAAAAATATAAGTTCTTATAGTCATTTTTATATGTAAACGACATTCTAAAACCAATGGAGATGGTTTCGGGTCCTAATTCCTTATTCTGCAAAATTTAGCATTTTGGCCCTTATAAATTTCATAGCGACCTTCTAAAAATTGAATTGGCCATAACTTTTGATTCCCGTTATGAAATTTCGATTTTTCGGATTCGTTGGAAAGATAAATTTAAATAGATTCTAATATTTTTGGTTTCACTAAAATCCGTTAAATTTTGCATCCCGTACGGTCAGTCAAAGTTCAAGTTTGACTTTTCAAACTACGCGTTATTTCTAACTCTTTTTATAATTAAAATTAAATCATTCATTCTAACTTCGATTTAAATCAAATTTGTGATCATTATTATTTAAATAAATTATTTTATATTGTCAAAATTCATTAAAATTTTCTAAAATAAAAATTTTAAATTGGTCCTGATTTTTGCGGGTTGTTACAATCGCCCCCACTTAAAAACTTTTCGTCCTCGAAAAGGAACGTAGCTAAAAATTGTAAAATTAACTATCTTAATTTTAAATTTTAATGGTAGATTATCTTTTCAAAATATATACAACTTTATATATATAGAAATTATATTTCAAAGAATAGATTATAAATATCAAAAATACGCTAATTATAAATTCGTAACTCTGAACTCGTTCTAAGGCATTACTAACCCCATCTCTAACGAGTTTACTCATTCTAGGATACTACTGATCCTATCTCTAATGAGTATTCTTATTGGATATTACTAATCCAATCTCTGATGAGTCTTCTGTTCAGTTCTAACAAATTGTACCCCAAAGATTTGAGCTAACCATAGCTCTGATACCAACTGTAAAGACCCGCAAATTCCCACCCTTTGGATCGACCATAAACCACACAGGTCTGACCCAAAAAGTGAAAATCTACGAATACTTTAACTTTGGGCATACAACATATTAAAACAACAACATAAGACTTTTATAACATACCATATAATGTTACATCAGAGTACAGAATATCAGAGTACATTGGAATATAATTACAGCGGAAGATAAATACAAAAAAAAGTAATATACTGCAACGGAAGAACACAGCGGAAGACTTTCTATCTCTGGACACAGCTTTAAGCTTCAACCCAGAATCCTGTTTAATATATCTGCAAAAATAGCTACTCGACTGCCCGTGTGGAAAATATGGGCACTCGAGTTTGCCAGTGGACAAAACTACAGGTCAGTCATGGAACTGGTGTGAGAATTCTACTTAACCTATTTAATATAATAAGGCTAATCACAGGACCACGCCACTTTCGCGGAACGGGTTTTCTCCTATGGATTGCCAGTGCATGACTAAAGTAAATCGTCAAAATAGCGCAATGCTTTTTAGAAAAATGAAACCATTATAAGACCCAAGTCCCATCACACAATGCAACGCAAACTGGAGGATAGGGTTTTACCTTATAATGATCAAAAGATGCTTGATACGATAAACACGGTATTATATAATAATAGTGTGCAACCAATTTGAAGTACATCAAAGTAAATGTATTAATCCTAGACGGCATGAGTGCCCCATCCCACTATGTCGCCATATATAGGTATACAATCAAAACCGCGTGATGTCGTATTGGAAATTTGGGTTTCCATCTGAGTCAAGGCTAGGGAGGAGATCCTTACCGATTCGAGACACTCTAGCAATGCCCCAGGATTGGTACTCTGTCCAACCCTTGGATCCTGCAGGGCCGGTCCACACTTACTTTTGTGGATTGGCAATTCCTGAACACACGCTTCCCGGTCCTTTTGGACCTATACTACGGCCAGTAGCGACCGCATAAACCGAGGCCTCGAACAATCCAACAACCACAATGTAAAATGTCAGCCAGTTTAAGCACCGACACCACTTCTAGCTAGAAAGAAACGTGTGCACTCCCTGCGTTCCCTTCTCCCGTTTTAGACTCTACCGGGCTGTGAGGCTCGTGAGGTCACGTCATACACAAAGCTATGCCTAAACAGACTATGCTTTGATCATCCCACAAGGCTCTGCTTTGCAACAATAAGCCTTGATCAAGTGCAACTTGGCATACCACATCAACAACTCATATCATGCGATCGGTAAATATTTAACATACAAAAGGGTGTTAAGCAAGAGAATAAATCCTCCGCCACCATGCATTTATATATTAAATAAAAACCAATTTAATTACATGAAATAAATTTCAATGTCAGGCATGCTATCCATTTACAAGTCCGTTCTAGGTCTGAACGAAACAACGTATCCGTCGATCTCCAGTACGTCTGGAAGATCATCACTTTTACCTTGCCTTGGGGGATCAGTCCCAATTCAAGATATTAGTCACCATCAACCAAACGATGTGAAGCTCTCCGGTCTTCAGTCACCGTCTTCATCTTCGACTCTTGATCGTCGTGATGATTATTCAGAATGGGTTAGACCCGGTCTTTCTGAATAACTCGCGTATTTGTAATTAAAACCAACCATACGCCACATTCCAACTTTGAATATCCTTTTAAATAAAAATTATTATTTAAGTTAAAAGATTCTCATTAATTTTATCAAAGATAAAATAAATTACATTTTTAATCTTTCTAAAAAGATTTATTAATATTCCAATTTTGATTTAATTTATAAAATAGATTTATAAATTTCAAATAGTAATTTCAATGTAAATTGGATTAAAGGATAAATGTTATTTAAACATCGTCCACTACAAATCCAATCTACCTATCGATCACCAAACATAATTATTAAAGTCTAATAATCTTAAATAAAAGGTTTATCTTAAAGACATTTAAAATAATCAATAAAATATTCTATATATAAAAGATTCTGAATGTAAAATATACTTTATAATACAAAATCTTTTATTTTACAAAAATCCTTTTATTATATAAAAAATCTTTATTTAAAAGAAATTCTGCATTGGAATGCAACTCAACCATGTACCATATAATTTGGGTCATATGGGTTTCATACATTTCATGTATAGGGTAATAACAGGAAATAATCCTCAATCCATCCATTAACAACCAGAGTGACAATGTCAACTGTGTGAGCATTAAAATAAAACAATAACGCTCATCGCAACCTGTCGATCAATCGATAGACATATAATTAAACATTGGGATTTGTGTCATTCAAGTATCGTCCCAACACCCGTGTGGGGTTTTCAGCCAACAACAGTTCATACAAATAAATAAATATAGAATTGGTTAATAGGTTTAACCAATTCCAATTTCACTTAACATGTCACTTATATCAAGTAAAATGTATTTAACTCTTATGACTTCCCTATATACTTCTAAAGTTACATAAACAGTAATTTATTTATACAGCTTTATTGCGGATGACAAATGGAATATATATTCCATTATATTTGTATGAAGTTTCTTACCAATACTTTTCATTGTATATTTTGACCAACAATACAATTGTATATTAGAATATAAATTCTAGTGCAAGTTTGCAAATAAAAATTGGATTTTATATTTGCGTATAAATTCTACTGTATATTATGCAAATAAAAGTGATTCTCATATTTTCACATAATTTCTGTTTTCAACAAAGATGAGTAAAGTGATACACTTATTTTGTTAACGATTCTATTTCAACAAATACAATGTAAATAAAAGTGTGTTTCTAATCTTGTACTTTTATTTATACATAAAACACAAATAAAAGTGTATCTCATGTATTTGTCTTTTTATTTGACAAAACAATGTTAATAAAAAATGTTCTTTTATATCTTGTACTTTTATTTAACAAAACAATGATAAATAAAATGTCTTTTTAACTCTTTTACTTTTATTTAACAAAACAATGACAAATAAAAGTATAATTTTCTTTCTATGCTTTATTTGCATCTAAAAATGCAAATAAGAAATATAACTCTCTTTTTACTTCTCTTTACAATAGAAAATGTAAATAAAATGGTTCACACAATTTTGTTATTTTCCTTTACAATAGAAAATGTAAATAAAAGGATTCACATTATTTTGTTCTTTTTCATTTACAATAGAAAATGTAAATAAAAGGATTCACGTTATTTTGTTCTTTTTCATTACCATAGAAAATGTAAATAAAAAGATTCTCATTATTTTGTTCTTTTTTTTTTATTTACAAAGGAAAATGTAAATAAAAAGATTCTCATTATTTTGTTCTTTTTTTTTATCACAACTAAAAGACGATAGAAATGTACCATTAACATCGCTATTTATATCGCATAAAAAATGTCGAACAAAATGAATCACTAACATTGTCTATTTCTATCGCACTAAAAATGTCGATAAAAATGAATCACTAAAATTGTCTACTTTTATCGCACTAAAAATGTCGATAAAAATGAATCACTAACATTGTCTACTTTTATCGCACCAAAAATGTCGATAAAAATGACAACATTAACCCTTCTATTTTCACCGCGTTCAAAATGACGATAAAATATTCAACATTAACAATTCTATTTTTACCGCATTCAAAATGACGATAAAATATTCAACATTAACAATTCTAGTTTTCCTACTATAGAAAATGTAAATAAATATATTTCTAGATTCTATTCTTTTTATTTACATAAGAGAATGTAAATAATTGCATTTTCAATTTCTATTCTTTTACTTACATAAGAAAATGTAAACAAATATATTTCTAAATTTTTATCATACCGTTATAACTCATATATAAATTACATAGAAAAATGTCATTTTTACTTTATCGCTCTAATTCACCTCTAAATTACATAGAAAAATGTAATCTTTATTATGCGATGGGAATTCATATTTTAATTACACAGAAAAATGTAATTCCTATCATACGACATAAATTCATATTAAATTACATCTAAAAATGTAGTTTTTATCCTACAACGCAAATTCACATTTTTAATTACATGAAAAAAAAAATGTAATTTTCATTCTACCGTTATTATTCATCTCTAAATTACATAGAAAAATGTAATTTAAATCATGCAATGTAAATTTACATTTTTATACCATAGAAAAATGCAATTTGTCATACAGTGCAAATTCATATATAAAGCACATATAAAAATGTAACTTTTGTTATGCAAAGAAAATATGTCTTTTTCTATTTTACAATGTAAAAATATTGACCTTTTCTATTTTACAATGAAAATAATAACTTCTTTATTCATTCTTTCATTACATATAAATGTAATCTTTTCTATTTATTACAATGAATAAAATTACAATAAAAATGTAATCTTAGTTTATGAACTTTTCATTGTGACAAAATGAAAATAAAATATAATCTTTTTATTCAACATCTTTCTATTGAAAACAAACAACACATAAAAAATATAATCTTTTACATTGCTTCTTTTATTGAAATCACTATTACCTTAAAAATGAAGTTTTAATGCTACTTCGTTTATCGAAATAATATTACGTTAAAAGTG
The DNA here is from genome assembly GCA_030737875.1 of Allium sativum. NCBI lineage: Eukaryota > Viridiplantae > Streptophyta > Magnoliopsida > Asparagales > Amaryllidaceae > Allium > Allium sativum. The sequence goes on from CM060910.1 coordinate 398,906,454, forward strand.
AGATTTTTAATGTTACAACTTTTATTGAAATCAAGGTGACAAATAAAATATGACTCTTTATTGAAATCACTATTTTATTTTTTACATAAAAATGTAATCTTTTATTTTCATTCTTTTTTTTAATGAAACAAATTCATATTAGAATTATATACTTTTTAATCCACTATTCTTAATGTAACAAATTTACAATAAAAATTTATTCTTTTTAATCATTCCTTTTTAATATAAACAAATCCACATTAAAAATATATTATTTTTCATTGTTCAAATTCTATTGTAAATAAACAAATTAAAATAATATTGTATTTGTCGTTCAAATTCTGCTGTTATACAAACAAATAAAAATAAGGTTTTTATTTGTTGAACAATCTCTGTTGTAATAGAAACAAATAAAAAATGAGATTTTACTCATTGTCCAATTTGCATTGTAATATCAACAAATAAAAATAAACTTTTTATTTGGCGATCAATTTCTTTTGTTATGCCAACAAATAAAAATATAAGTTTTTATTTGTCGTTCCCATTCTATTGTTCATTACAGAGTAAATAAATTTTTTTTTTTTTTATAACATGAAATTAATCATAATAACTTGATTTGCATAAATATGATTTTATTCTGAATAAAATATGTTTTAGATCTAACTTTCTAACTGCAAATGAATTCAACAATATATAAAATTCCAATGCGAATTTAGCGTATCATGAACAACAAAACATACAACAAGCAACAATCAACAATTCAAACAACACAGAACATTTCAGAACTGAATCAATATGATAATACCATTATTTTTAGCGCGAGAAAATAATTAATAATTGATTAAATAAATAAAATTAGAATTCTCACCTAGATTTTTGGCCAAAATTTTACTGTCTCCTTTTCAACTGCGGTCTGCGCCATCGCGAAGCTCTTAATTTTGTGATTCCAACGCAATTTACGGTTCGTCAAACGGACCTCGTATGAAAGAGTTATGAATTTTTGAAGATCGGTTAATTAAATAATTAAATAATAAAATAATAATAAAAAAATAGGAGACGCAACGCAACCTTCTTCTTCCCATCGTGTTTCACGGCCGAACCCATCTCCCTCTCTCCAATTTCTGGCCGCACCCCTCTAGAAGCCACCATTCGTCGATCAACCACCTCCATTCGAACCGCCTTGCCACGAGCCACCACCACCCAGAAGCATGTCGAACTCGGCCTCCAATCTCACCCCAAAAGCACCCAAAAACGCAGCCACTTCAGGCTGAAAATCCGCAAAATCCGCGACCCTAATGATGATCATAGCCGTATAGATTGAAAGGTCTCTGAATTCTCTTCGATTTGGTAGGTCATACATAAATTTTCGTTGAACGGATTGGGAGATATTAGCGTTTGAAGTTCGGTGATTTCTGGCCTTCGAAATTAAGGGTGGCGGCTGACCATGAATGGGATTAGGGTTTCGGCCAGAAATTTAATAATATTTTAATAATATAAATTTCGAAATTCGTGAAATAAAGTGGATTTTCGGACTTTCTCGGATTTGGGCCTACTTACTGTCGATCTTAACGTTTTGAGGCCTTCTGAACGCGATGGGCTATGTCCCAAGGTCCAGTTCTGATGTCTACACGTTTTTTTTCGGTTTTAATTGAAAATTCAATATTAAATTAATTATTTAATTTCTACCGCACATTTAAATGTGCCGGGGCCACATACGACCTCAGAAAATTCTAAAAAAAATATTTTTAGCTTTCTTATGATGATACGAATCCAACAAAATTATTTTCGTCGAATTCTGAGACTGTTTGAAAAATGGCTATTTTTAAGGCGTTCAAATTTAACTGAAATAGTCAAAACATATTTTATTTCGCCACGCTCACACATTAATTCGAAAAATTCTGAAAATTGAAACCTAGCAATAATTTGACATTCCGGTTCCAACAAAAGTGATTTCGTCGAAAACAGAGGTCGTTTGAAAAATGACTATTTTAAGGCTAATATATTTAATATTTAAAAATACCAAAAATAGTGGAATTTTTCCGAAACTCAAAAATATAAGTTCTTATAGTCATTTTTATATGTAAACGACATTCTAAAACCAATGGAGATGGTTTCGGGTCCTAATTCCTTATTCTGCAAAATTTAGCATTTTGGCCCTTATAAATTTCATAGCGACCTTCTAAAAATTGAATTGGCCATAACTTTTGATTCCCGTTATGAAATTTCGATTTTTCGGATTCGTTGGAAAGATAAATTTAAATAGATTCTAATATTTTTGGTTTCACTAAAATCCGTTAAATTTTGCATCCCGTACGGTCAGTCAAAGTTCAAGTTTGACTTTTCAAACTACGCGTTATTTCTAACTCTTTTTATAATTAAAATTAAATCATTCATTCTAACTTCGATTTAAATCAAATTTGTGATCATTATTATTTAAATAAATTATTTTATATTGTCAAAATTCATTAAAATTTTCTAAAATAAAAATTTTAAATTGGTCCTGATTTTTGCGGGTTGTTACAATAACAGAGTCTAACCTCGTGTCTTTACACTTGTCACGTATTTAGTTTATGACTAAGACCTCTCACATTGGGCCAATCATTTGTAGCCGCTGGATTTGTCGGTCGGTTCCGGGCAGTCTTATGCTACAAAAGGGTCCAACCTCGTGTCTTAGTCGATTAATTACACCTAATTAATCACCCGCATAATTTGTATTAATTATCCCTAATTAATTACCAATTTCAAGAATATGGGTAGACCTAACTCAATAGGTAAATTCCTAATTCCATAATATGGGTAGACCTAACTTAATAGGTAAATTCCCAATTATGTCCATTCACTTTATGTTATGCTTAAGCATACCCATTTCACACCATTTTATTAACATGCATATTAGCCCCATCGTTCCCCACGTAATTCGTTCTCATAACATGACATAATAAAGGGAAGATTCATCACAAATGTCATGGGTTTAACCAACATAGCATATAACTTTATCATGGGTTTAAAAGGTGTCAACTTGCATATATGAGCATACATTAAACCCAACTAGCATTTAACCCAAACTTGCATGAAGCACATATGTCACAAAGGGGTAACTTGCATATGATTCTTATGTCATACAAAGGTGTGAACTTGCATAGCATGTCACATGTTAACTTTCATATAACCAAACACATAACTTGCATAACATGTTACATATGAACTTGCATATAATCATGCACATAACTTGCATATAACCAAACACATAACTTGCATAACATGTTACATATGAACTTGCATATAATCATGCACATAACTTGCATTACATGTTACATATGAACTTGCATATAATCTCACATATAGCTTGCATAACATGTTACATATGAACTTGCATATAATCTCACATATAGCTTGCATAACATGTTACATATGAATCAATGTTCAACATAGTGTTTTGCATAATGAGCATCATAAAACATAGCATTAAACTTGCATAACATATAGCTTAAAACTTGCAAAACACACAACATATACTATACTAAACTTGCATAAACACATTGATCCACAAACATAGCCATATCTTATCATATCCTATCATAATCAATTTAACAATTGATTATTAAGGCTATAGAAACTCACCACTAAACTCCAATAAGCAAACCCTTGCCAAAAATCACCCAAAAACTCTAGCCTTGAAAATAAAGCTTGCAACTTGATGATGAATGCAAGCTAATGATCACTCATACAACTTAAAAATGCTTGTATGAACATGAAAGCCTTCATAGAAATAGTTTAGAAAGAGGATGGAGGCTAGGGTTTTGAGTGGAGGCCATGATCATAGAAAATTTTGGCATAGTTTAGTTAGAGGATAGGATTATGATCATTTAGGGCTAGCTTAGGGTCTTATTTATAGGATTAGGTTGTGTTTTAGACCCTTAGATTAACCCTAGGTTAGTTTAGGTCCATCAGATTTCGTCCCAAGCCCTCCAACCCAGCCCAAAACTCAACCAGGTGCACCCAGGCCAGAATCAGCCGACAGGGCAAGTCGACAGCCCTGTCGACTGCCAAGTCGAGAGGCATGTTGACAGGAAAGTCGACAGCCCTGTCGACAGCCAAGTCGACTTGGCTGGGCGGGAGTTTTCCCGCCTGGCCCCCATTTCTGCATGTTTCGAAATTCAAATTTCCCGAAAACTTCTTTGGGCCTTAACCGGGTCATACGGACTCCGATTTACAAAATTTCGGACTCTATTTCGCGTATTTTTCCGAGACGAACACAATGAAGTAACCCGTTTCCCCTGATTCTCACATCTGAGATTATCATTTCTGTAATTAGTGAATTTTAGTATTAACTGAAATTCGGGGTGTTACATTCTCCCCTCCTTAAAGGATTTCGTCCCCGAAATCTCTAAGCTAAGGAGAATGCATATCCTACCATCCAAACAACCATCTACTCAATCCATCAAACACGGGCATCCATTGTCCTTAAAACAATTTCTAATGATGTATGAGCATATGCAAAGAGTGTGTGTATATGTTCCCTATCTAATGTATGAACATATGCAAACCATGATAGTGCCATGCATCCAATATGTATGCGAGAGAACCCTATCGACACATACTATATCTATATGAGTGCACAATCATTCACCAAAATGCATCATCCATATGATAACACAACCATTATACATCCATCAATTTAGCTACCTACACACAATTATATGCAATATGCAATATGAAGTGACTGAGCCGATCTAGTGTCTAGAGTGTGTGTATATGCATCCACGAGGAACCACTAGCAAACACTTGCATCCACATGCATCCATCAATCATAACATGTCTCAAACACATGTTTCAACCATAGGTTTACCCTATCTAAAGGTCCAAGGTACTAACGAGAGGACATACTACAGATAAGATAAGTACTAGTAAAACGATAAAGGAGAAATTAAAAGGCATATCCTAAAAAGGAATGGGTATAATGAACGCATCTTCTCTTCCGTCTCTAAAGCAGCGTTGCTCTCATCTTCTCCCCATTGCACTTTGACTAGTTGAACCTCTCGATTCCTCAACTTCCTAGTCTCTGACCCAAGGATGCGAGTAGGAGCTCGTCGAATCGTCTCATCACGCTCTATCTCTACTTCTTTAAGCAAGCCCGGCTCTACCACCTCAGCGGTCTCATGTAGGTACTTCCTCAAATGTGACACATGGAATACATCATGTACACCACTAAGCCTGTCGGGCAACTCCACTCTATATGCCATCTGTCCAATCCTTTCCTTAATAGGAAACGGCCCAACAACCCTTGGTGCTAACTTTCCAACAGATCCAAAGCGAACCACATTCCGTAATGGAGATACCTTGATAAAACCATGTCCCCAACATCAAACTTAAGATCTGCTTTCCTCTTGTCTGCATAAGATTTCTATCTGTCTTGCGCCGCTTTCATCCTTCTTCGAATCAAATCAATCTTTTCCGAAGTCTTTCTAACCATATCGGGCCCAAGCAAGATCTCATCCGTAGATTCCTACTAACATGTAGGTGATCGACAAGGCCTTCCATAAAGAGCTTCGAAAGGAGCCATGCCAATACTAGACTGAAAGCTGTTATTATACGTGAACTCCACCAATGGAAGATACTCTTCCCCTGTACCTCCAAAATTCAAGATACATAGCCTCAAAAGGTCTTCTAAAATACGATTCACCCTCTCGGTCTGGCCGTCCGTCTGAGGATGATATGCGGTACTCAAACATAACTGAGTCCCTACCGCCTCTTGCAAACTCTTCGAAAACTCGCCAGTGAAGATAGGATCTCGATCGCTCACTATACTGGAAGGTACACCATGTAATCTAACAATCTCTCGAATGTAAACTGAAGCTAGCTCTGCAGCAGTCCTCTTACTCTTCATGGGTATAAAATGGGCACTCTTAGTAAGTCTGTCTACCACACCCCAAATTCCCGTATTACCCTTCCTCGATCTCGGTAATCCATCGACAAAATCCATCGAGACACTATCCCACTTCCATAGCGGAACTTCCAATGGGTGAAGCAACCCACCGGGTTTCTTTTGCTCCGCTTTTACTTGTTGGCACACCAAGCATCTAGCGACATACTCGGCCGCGTCTTTCTTCATACCGGCCCAAAAGAAAACTCGCTTCATGTCTTGGTACATCTTGTCCCTACCGGGATGAATGGTCATCTTCGAACGATGTGCATCATCAAGTATAGCCTTCCTCAAACCCTCGTCTTGCGGTACACAAAGTCTACCGTCTCTACGTAACCACCCCTTACCATCTAGGGTGTACCTACTCAAATGGCTGGACGACTCCCCCTCCTCATGAGCTTCTCTACTAACTCAACCAACCGTGGGTCGTCTCGCTGTGCTCCGCCAATCCGCCCCAAAAGAGTAGGCCTAACCTCCAAGGAGGCTAGCAAACCGGGTACAAAGTCAACAGAAGGTCTAAAGTCAAACATAGAAATAAACTCTAAGCTCCGTCGTTCAACGAGCAATGAACTCAAGGACAACCTTTTTCTACTTAAGGCGTCCGCTACCACGTTACCCTTGCCATGGGTATACGCTATCTCAAACTCATAGGATGCTAAGAATCCCATCCACTTTTGCTGTCCTAAGACTATGCGCTCGAAGAGTCTCCAACACTTCCCTAAGATGTAGGGCATGCTCTTCTCCACTTTTAGAGAAAACCAGGATATTACCCCATCCAAAATCATCACAACTGTCCATCTCTCACGCAGACCATCCTAGTCAAACTTGACATCCCCCAAGTGCAAGCCCCAAAGGCCTAAACCAATATCAGACAAACACCCAAGGGATATCTCCTTCGAGTTCAGACGACCTACGTGAGATGATACTAGTAAAAATAGCTAAACAATTAAGCCTTTGACCAACTTTGGATGTCCTCGCCAGTCTCGCTCCAAAACCACCGTTTTTCCCATAACTGGCTTTGCTCAACCTATTAAGCACACACGAAAACTCATTTCGCTCCTAGAAAAGACCAAGATGTCATTTACAAAGACCATCACAAACTTATTTAGGTACTCCCTGAACACCCTTCTCATCAAATCAACAAAGTATGCGGGGGCGTTCGTCAAACCCAATGGCATCACCAACCACTCATAAAAACCATCCGGAGTCCTAAATGTAGTCTTCTCTATAATATCCTCAGCCACTCTCAACTGATGAAACCCCGTGGCTAAGTCCAACTACGAAAACACTGAGGCGCCAACCAACTGATCAAAGAGATCATCAATCCTCGGCAATGGGTGTCTATTCTTCTTTGTGAGTTTATTTAGTTCTCTTTAGCCTACACAAAGTCTGAGGGACCCAACCGCCTTCGTGGCAAAAACTACTGGAGCACCCCACTCCGATATACTTCGTCTTATGAACCCCTTCTCAAGCAAATCGCCTACTTGCTTATGGAGTTCCCTCCTCTCACGAGGAGATATGTGGCACACTGGCCAAGATATTGGTTTGGCATTGTCTAGCAGATATATTCGGAAGTCAATCTCCCGCTCCGGAGGTAAGCCCTTCACCTCCTCAAACACATCCGAGTATTCCCGGACCACTCTAACAGATCGCAAACTCTCGACTGATGTGTCAAGCGATTCTAGATAACTTAGCATAACAGATTCCATGGGAGTACAAGAGATCTCGAGAGTGTTACCCAAGCAGGTCATAAGCCTAACAACTCTCCCTTCAAAATCAAGAACGACACCACAACTGGATAACCAGTCCATGCCCAAAACTAACCCATAGCCCGTGAAGCCCAAAAAGCATCACATCTAACTCAACGCTAAGTATAGAAACTTTCAAACCCAAACACATCATGGAGCCCCAATTGGGTTTGAAACAACTAAGGGATCATCCACTAAACTGGTGTCTAAGTGCAGTGACTCAACTAACAATGATGAGATAAACGAACTCGATGCGTCAGAATCAAATAAAGTTCGAACCGGATAATAAAGAAATCCAAATTCCAACCTAGACGGTCCTATCCCCATCTGGTACACTAGCCGTGAGGGAATACAACTACCCTCCAAGAGATTCCGTACCTTGCCCTTGCCTCTTTGGACAATCCTAATAAGGTGTCCTATTCCTCCCAAAAGGATAACTACTAGCCCTCTTCTTCCCATTCTCCAGTCGTAACCTCCCATCAAAATGAGGTTTCGCTCTTCATTAACCAAACAACTATTCGAGCCTTCCTCCCATCGTCTATCCAATAGGTACCTACAAGTCCTCCTCCTTCTTGAACCAACTTCTAGTCCGACTAATGTCTAAGTCCCTTGAAATGGTTTTCCATTCTTATCTATCTTAGAAAGATCATCTATAAGCGGAGGGGAAACTTAAAACGAGAGAGGAAGAGATTCAAAATGGAGAATTTGAAAGATATAGATATGGCTATTGGGGATTATGCTTTTCTTTCAAAAACTTTTCTCTTAAAAGACATGTTTTTGAAAATACTCCTTTAAAAAATATTCTTAGAAAATAGTTTTTCTAAAATTTTTATCTGTTCTGGTAACCTTAAGCTCTGATACCACGTGTAACACCCCACACCCGCTAAGATCACTCACTAAGGGAATGCCTTACTTTCGGTGGAGTATTTTTAGTGAGTATAGAACAGAAAAATTACAACAAGACAGATATAAGTAATACTTGAAAATTAAAACATCATTTCATTGCAGCGGAAAGTAAAACATGCTTGGTTACATCACAAAACCATAACAAGAGTCAAGTACATAATATCCATCCTGATAAAATAGAATACATAATCCAACTACATAGATAATAGCCATAATAGAAAAGATAAACCGAGCTTTACTTCTACGGTCCAAGCCCCAAAAAAAATAGATATAGCGGTCTGATCCAAGCCCACTAGTGCTAGGCCCACTCTGATAACCTGAGGGTTGGAAAAAAAGATAAAAAAACAACGGGGTCAGACATAAGTCTGAGCGAGTCCTATAACCTTAACAATACAATCATTAAAGTAATTAGGTTATGATATAAATAAGGTATGGTACCTCTGGGGATAATGACTACACTAAGTAGCCAACTAAACACAGGATGTACTAAGATAACCGAAAAGACGCATTTACCTACCCAAGGATAATTACTACACTGCACCACCCCAGATCTACCCACCCAAGGGTAATTCCTACACTGCACCACCCAGATCTACCCACCCAAGGGTAATTCCTACACTGCACCACACCAGTTCTACCCACCCAAGGGTAATTCCTACTTAAAGGTTGATCCCACTAAGTGTACTTAGTAATTTTTAATAGTAGTTTCGTGTACCCCTAGCTGACTACATAGGTGTCGTCTGCCCCTATCTCCACTAGGTGTACCCACTACTCCCCAAGCGATCGGCTCCCTAACGTAGATACCCGTGCTGGCCCCACAGTGGGGTGTATCATTCCCCAAAGTGGCAACCTGATAATATCAACGGTGCACGACTTATACCTACACGATGCAACAACGTCTTACTTACCAGCCCGGGTCCACACACGCATATGAAACCCGTTGGACTTGCGTTGCCACCGCTAACCCGTTTTGGCCTCTTACAGTCAAGCCCAATATGCGTGTCCCGTCCTCGACTTGGGTCGAGCCCACAAAGATACGTTTGGGATATTGGTTGAAATGGGCCCCCACAAGCTACCCACCTAAGCTTGTCATTTCTAGTGAATCCCACTTAACCCTTTAACCATGTCCACTTACATGTTATAAATTTTGGTTAAGTCTTTTAATCATATTTTAATTGCCACTCAAGGCACCCACTAGATTTCCACATGCCACCCAAGGCACTTACTTGATTCCCACATGCCACCCAAGGCACTTACTTAACCCTTTAATCATGTTTAATTACATGTTCCACTTTGGTTAAGTATTCTAATCGTATTTTCTATTGCCACCCAAGGCAACCCACTAGTTTCCTCATGCCACCCAAGGCACCCCCACTAGTTACTACATGCCACCCAAGGCACCCACTTAACCCCTCATGCCCCACTACATGCTAATTTGGTTAAGTGTTTCTTAATTAACTAAGATCGTAACCTTTGTAACGACCTCTCACATTAGACTGTCTTTTATGGCAGCTGGATATGCCGGTTGGTTCCGGGCAGCCTTACACCACAACAGAGTCTAACCTCGTGTCTTTACACTTGTCACGTATTTAGTTTATGACTAAGACCTCTCACATTGGGCCAATCATTTGTAGCCGCTGGATTTGCTGGTCGGTTCCGGGCAGTCTTATGCTACAAAAGGGTCCAACCTCGTGTCTTAGTCGATTAATTACACCTAATTAATCACCCCCATAATTTGTATTAATTATCCCTAATTAATTACCAATTTCAAGAATATGGGTAGACCTAACTCAATAGGTAAATTCCCAATTCCATAATATGGGTAGACCTAACTTAATAGGTAAATTCCCAATTATGTCCATTCACTTTATGTTATGCTTAAGCATACCCATTTCACACCATTTTATTAACATGCATATTAACCCCATCGTTCCCCACGTAATTCGTTCTCATAACATGACATAATAAAGGGAAGATTCATCACAAATGTCATGGGTTTAACCAACATAGCATATAACTTTATCATGGGTTTAAAAGGTGTCAACTTGCATATATGAGCATACATTAAACCCAACTAGCATTTAACCCAAACTTGCATGAAACACATATGTCACAAAGGGGTAACTTGCATATGATTCTTATGTCATACAAAGGTGTGAACTTGCATAGCATGTCACATGTTAACTTGCATATAACCAAACACATAACTTGCATAACATGTTACATATGAACTTGCATATAATCATGCACATAACTTGCATATAACCAAACACATAACTTGCATAACATGTTACATATGAACTTGCATATAATCATGCACATAACTTGCATTACATGTTACATATGAACTTGCATATAATCTCACATATAGCTTGCATAACATGTTACATATGAACTTGCATATAATCTCACATATAGCTTGCATAACATGTTACATATGAATCAATGTTCAACATAGTGTTTTGCATAATGAGCATCATAAAACATAGCATTAAACTTGTATAACATATAGCATAAAACTTGCAAAACACACAACATATACTATACTAAACTTGCATAAACACATTGATCCACAAACATAGCCATATCTTATCATATCCTATCATAATCAATTTAACAATTGATTATTAAGGCTATAGAAACTCACCACTAAACTCCAATAAGCAAACCCTTGCCAAAAATCACCCAAAAACTCTAGCCTTGAAAATAAAGCTTGCAACTTGATGATGAATGCAAGCTAATGATCACTCATACAACTTAAAAATGCTTGTATGAACATGAAAGCCATCATAGAAATAGTTTAGAAAGAGGATGGAGGCTAGGGTTTTGAGTGGAGGCCATGATCATAGAAAATTTTGGCATAGTTTAGTTAGAGGATAGGATTATGATCATTTAGGGCTAGCTTAGGGTCTTATTTATAGGATTAGGTTGTGTTTTAGACCCTTAGATTAACCCTAGGTTAGTTTAGGTCCGTCAGATTTCGTCCCAAGCCCTCCAACCCAGCCCAAAACTCAACCAGGTGCACCCAGGCCAGAATCAGCCGACAGGGCAAGTCGATAGCCCTGTCGACTGCCAAGTCGAGAGGCATGTCGACAGGCAAGTCGACAGCCCTGTCGACAGCCAAGTCGACTTGGCTGGGCGGGAGTTTTCCCGCCTGGCCCCCATTTCTGCATGTTTCAAAATTCAAATTTCCCGAAAACTTCTTTGGGCCTTAACCGGGTCATACGGACTCCGATTTACAAAATTTCGGACTCTATTTCGCGTATTTTTCCGAGATGAACACAATGACATAACCCGTTTCCCCTGATTCTCACATCTGAGATTATCAATTCTGTAATTAGTGAATCTTAGTATTAACTGAAATTCGGGGTGTTACAATATCTCTAGGGATCAGCTAGAGAATCCAACAATAGTTCTTCCATTCATGAAGATATACGGTCTTTAATAACTCCATCTTGATCAGCTTCAAATATCTTCTTCATTACGTATTTGTTGGTTGGAATGGTTTTCGAATAGGAATTCGATCCCGATCATTCCGTATCACAACGCGTTGGGTATGATTTTAATAGTCGGTTATTTAACTATCAAAATAACAAACATATAAATAAAACAAATCCATTGGTTTATACAGCATCATTTAGCCTTTAAAAATAATATAGCAGTTTTGTATAATATTCTCAAATCATTTTGATACGTAAATATTCCCAAATCATTTTAACTCACCTCGCTACTTTAATTCAAACTTGATTTTCAGTTTTGATTTTCATTTCATACCTTTATCTTCTATTTTATCCAAAAACCGATTTAAAATACATAACCTTAATACTTCGCTCAATAGTCGAAACTACTTACATTACACTTAATGAAACTAGGGTTTCCATAATTTCGTCAAACCTTGGATTTTAAAAATCCAATTAGATAGAATTCCCATAGTGATTTAGTTTTTAAACTTACAACTTAACCTAACTTATATTATTATGAATATAATTTGCTTAAAAACTTCGCTTACTATAATGGTTCCTATGGTTTGATAAACTTCCATTATTCCTTTTTAAACCCCAAGATCTCCACTTTGATTATTAAACAAATGATAATCATTTATCAACATCTATAAAAATGTTCACTTAACCATTAAATATATCCATTAAATAAGTAATTAAATTTAATAAATCTATTCTAGTTAAAAAAGTTGACTTGGTCAACTCTCAACATGATTAACTTGTTAATCAAATCACGATTCATCTTTCTATTTAAATAATCCCATTTGATTATTAAAATAATAATCAATTCAATAAAATGTCCTTTTAATTGTCTCATAAATTTTTTTATCTCAGTTACTAGTCGTCATGTTAATCCCTGCTTACTCGCTTATCAATCTTATTACTATACGAATTTATGTTATAAATAATTTAACATTAAGTAGAGGCACGTGCTTCGCACATGACATATTTCGGTATAAGAACAGTGATTGGTGGTTAACAAACAAATATATGTACGTTCTTGGTTTATTCCCTTTTTATAAACTTTATTTAAAATAATATATTTAAAAATCTATATTCAGTTGTAAAATAAACTTCATAACTTTATTTTTATTGATTTACCTGATGGTAAATCAATCTTTATAAACAGTGTATGTTGGCAATTTGCTATAAATTCCTCAACCAATATCACCCATTGGTTAATAATCAAACAAGTGTTAAATTTTGGGTTCAACAATCAATAACCAATTCAATAATCCAGTCATATGGGTTTAACAGTTCATACAATGATCATATGCAAATAAATAATCAATTCAACTGATAGTGATCAACCAATAACAACCATTCAAGCACCCAAATACGTTTATATTATTATAAACGTAACCAACAAGGTAAGTTACCTCTATTGGAAATAATCGTTAAAAATAACGATGTCATTTCATTTAAATTAAACAACCGTTTAATTTAAATAATTGATATAAAAATATTCAACACACATCCAAACAACCAACGATTAGCAAACATGGCAAACAAATAATAAACCCGACTTATAATAAGTATTAGCGGAAGAACTGAGTGAATTTAACTCACTTGGGTTTAATTCCGTCATTACACGCTTGTTTTAATTAAATTAAACTGACGTTTAATTTAATTAAAAGGTCTCATCTTGACCAGAATAGTTCCAGATCGAAGCCTTCATCCCTCTAATCCCAATTCTAATCATATACTATCAAAATATTTCACTAATACTATTACGAAAAAAAATTAAATTTAATTAACTTTATAATTAAATTTTTAAATGGATCTTACCCGAAAACCTTCCTTCAAGTCTCAATACCAAACGTTTGCAGCAGTTCCAAGTTCCAATCTTCACGCCTAATGGACGCTAGATACCCTTATCATTGTTGAATCAAATCCCCCTTTTTTTCTAACTGTAATGTACTTTGAACGAAGAGGTCACATGCACCTTCACTCCCCTTTTTTCTTTGATTTTTATTTTCTTTAATCAAATGGTCCAAAAGCTCATGTATCCTCCTTTACGTGACCGACATTTCCTCAACCACCTGTATCCTCTTTCTCCCATCCGCATGTCCTTCTTTCTAATACAGCATTGCTCCTTCCCAATGCTTTTTACAATAACTAAAGGTCCAAAAGGCCCATTTGACACCAGCTTATATTCATATACCCAAACCGCTACTGTTATCTTCCTTCTCCTACCTCACATCTTCTTCTGCATGCTTCTCTTCCCACCAACCTCAGAAACTACCTGCTACTATACTTCAAACGCTCTCCCCTTCACACACATAACTCGCCCTCCATCACCACTGTGCGTACACCCCCATCGATCAGCAAACTTCCGACCGGCTTCGTTGACCACCGATCTTCACCTCGGACTTCTCCTCCACACCGAAGAGAAGATAACAATTTGTTTGTAGAAGGATGGGGTAATAACTTTAATATTGGCATAGAGCTCGGCTTGCAAGTTTTTTTTTCTTCTTTTTCGTTTCTTTCCTTTTGCAAATGCCCAATTTGGCCAAACAAACTTTCAGCGGCCACGTCTCATACTAGTTCTCATGTATGCCGCCTCCCTCCTGCGATGATTCCCACGTCCTCCCCAGATTTTCTCCCCTTTCCTTTTTTTTATTGCCGGAAATAAATAATTTGCCACCTTCAAAATGTTTCCAGCAAGCCCCATAACTGCATGCACTATCCAGTTAACACGTCCCTTTTACATTCCGTCCAACCGTATTTCCCATTCCCTAAAAATATTTTTACGCCACCTCATCCACACGTTCATCCTTCCCTTTTTTTTTCTTTTTTTCCCTACCAAAACACTACTCCCTTCCAAACTCTCCCTCCTTGGACCACGTATACCCAAGCTTTGTCGCATCCAGTTCAAACGAGACAGGACTTCATTCAAGCTGAACAACATCGCAACTCACAGTCTACCTTCACCATTTCATCCACTGGTGATCACCATCCCCCTCACCATGACGGCCCCAGTCCCTCCACAAATCAACTCCCACTTATTGCATAGTCAAAAAGTGCGAACCACAAACACCACCCATCCTCACTAGAAAACCCACTGTAGCCGCACTGTGCCACTCTCCTTTACCAGACCTTCACCTCGATCTTTGTTTTTGAACTTCGCCCGTTATAAGGAGATGAGATTTTATTTTTATTTTTGGAGTGGAGAAGTTCGGTTATGGTTTGCTGAAAGAAGGCATAGCGGCATACATGTATTTATAGACGGGAACCAGAAGGATAAGAAGAAAGTCTTTCACCCTAGCACATCGTATAGGCTTGAATTAGGCTGCGCTATTTTTCTTAGCTCTGTATTGATTTATCTTTTCTTTCCATCTATATTTATGCAAGTGATTTGAGATGGTAGGACTGAGTATAGCTGTTTGTGTGCCTTCTCCCATTAGATGTGTTGATATTTCTGATGATGTGCAGTTTTCGTTCTATAGGACAAGGAAAGAGATACGGTAGCTGAGTAAATATGGTGTAGCTGGATTGTGTTTCACTTCAAGGGGAAGCTATGTGTAGGAGCTACAGAGAAATGGGTAGCTCAGGGTAGCCTTGGTTGATTCGATGTGAATGTTCAAAGAAATTCATTTATACCAATTACACATGCATGTTTTTTAGTACGTTTACATAAGGGTATAGCTTCCTTGGTTGCTACGTTGTGGTCTTGTTAAATCATTTAGGGTAGGAGAGCAAGAAATTTAATGGGATGGAACTTATCACTATATCATAGATTTTGGTAGGATTTTGAAAATCAATGCCTAGGTGTTGAAAATTTGAGCTAGGTAGGTAATGTTTGAAATATTTAGTTTCTAGCGTCAGTCTATATTTATGTTTTAAATTTTAAGTGTATCACGTTCCGTAAAAATTACGTTCATATCCGAGCAGCTACAGACAGATATATGAATACGGTCAAGTCGAGCGATGCACCACGATCCCAAAAATATAATAATATCGGTAGTTTAACTTCTATTGTGAAACCCCAAAAATGTTGAAACAGGGTGTAAAATAAGCCAAATGTTGCTTATTTTGCGAATTAAAAATTATAGTAAAATCCTAAAAATTAAATTGTTACTACGCCTCAAAGGTCTTGTCCAAATTCGTAATCAACATTTAATTATAATTAAATAATCGTTATGGTTTATAAACGATTCCACAACGACTATTTAAAATTTTGATTTGGACATATCTTATAATCTATAAGATGAAATCTTGATTTTTATCTCCCATTAGAAAACTATAATCAGATCGATCCTAACATTTCTTATTTCACAGAAATCCGACTTATAACGGATCTGTATATTCAATTGAAATTCAAACTCAACTATAAGAACTACCACGTCGTTTCGAGTTCGTTTTATATTAAATATAAATATAAACATTCGATCTTCGTTTAATAATGAGTTCAATATTAATAATCCATTAATATTCCAAATAAAATATTTAAAACCAAATTAAATATTCAAAACAAATAACTGAAAAATCCGGATCGTTACATTTTTCCCCCTTAAATAAATTTTGTCCTCGAAATTGCTAAGTAAAGAAGAATGCTTAGAAACTCAATTATTTTCCAATATAAAATCAAACTAATAACTAAATCTTAAAAAATGATATCAAAAATATTCTAAGTTTAAAAATTTTACGAAAATTTTGCGAGTACCTCCTCTGTACTGTTCGATCCAAACAAATATAACTTGCCACTCTGGGTTTCTCATCGTTCAAAAGAAAATAAAGCCAAGTGGCTACCCATCTGGGGTATAAAATCAGTCACCAAATTAATATAATTAAGGTTTGCCTATTTGTCAGGCAACCCATACTCTAGTCACGAGGCAAATCAACAACCAACTCTCCCTCTTTAAATTTGCACTAGCTCAATTGATAATGTAAAGAACACGGACAGGTTTAAATCATCTGGTTTTATTTCATATTGATTCTATTCAATTTATTATACCAATAACTTATTCTTTTCGTTTTCGATTCACTTAGTTATTCCTGAATTTTTATTAATTCAATATAACATCCAACAAATAACTCACTATCAACACAGCCAAGTTAATCCATTTTCCTTTCAAATTTCATCAACTTATCTTTGAGTTGAGTTCTAATTTATTTAATTCTAATTTAAAGTTCTCATTCACAAATCCTATAGTTTAATCCTCTTATGGTTTATATAATCGTTAAAATTTATAGTCCAATTTGAATTCATTCAAATCAATCAAACACACCAATATCAATAATAAAATTATTCCCTTTCTGTACGAAAATATAACTGGGCAAAATTATTTCAGTTACCCTCTTTACAAAACAATATTGTATCGATTATCAGTCCAACTCGAACCGATCATATAACACAGTACAAAACATTTTTATATAAAAATTACAATTTCTCGTATATATATACTAAATCTCGATCTAGGATATTACTAACCCCATCTCTATCGAGTTACACCACAGAGCCAAGGTTATTCCTAAACCATTGCTTTGATACCAACTGTAGCGACCCAGGAATTTCGACACTTGAATCTTGACACTAACACGTCCTGTGTCCAAAACCCAAGTATCAAAACCCCAGAAGGCTATAAGAAAGAGTTTAGAGGGTGAGTAAAGAAAGAAAGAAATTTAAGAATAGAAGAATAAGAAGAAGAAGAACATCACAGAGCCTCACATCGCAGTTGAACAGAATATAATATATAAATAAACTTTATTGAGAACTTTGAAATAAAACTTACAATCATCGGAGTACATCAATACACTTGGACAGTTATAATAACCTGTGCTCACACACATCACACAGCGGAATAATACTAGATAATATCATATGTCTGGACACCTTCAGCTCGCCCTTGGACTTCACAGCATCTAGTAACTTGAACCTGTACACCCTGGTCTAACCCGAGCATTTACAAAACACCGAGTCAGTCTGGTGAACCAGAGTGAGAAAAACACGCAAAGTTTATAATATCATCCAACTTAATTTTAAAGTTGAAAATCCTTTTGAAAAAAAAAGATAATCATAAAACTAAATCCACACATAAATACGGACGGTTTTTACCTTACGATAACCAAAAACATTTTTTTTTTGAAATCAGTAACTTTTATGATATTATAATAATGTTTAAATACAAGTAAGTATCAATTTAGTGGAATGCTTGCCTCTCATGCACCACATATATAGTATACAATCAAAACTGCAGGCACTTATTGGAAATTGGACCACCTGCCTATAGTGTATCTCCAGAGGCGAATACACTGGGTTCAACAAGAACGTCTTGCAACCGGCCCACACATGACCGACCACTCATTTCGCTTGAGTGTATCGAATGTATCTCGCCAATGGTTGGGAGCGACTGTAATAAACCGAAAAATGTGAACCAATTTAAAATTTTTAAAATTGGTTATTACCAAAGAATTTGAATAATTGAAATAGCATATTTCAATAAAATAAAGAATTAGGAATAGTATGGCGGTTTGAAAATTTGAATACAAACTTTGTCTGACTGTACCGGGTGGAAAATATAACGGATTTTAGCGAAACTGAAAATATTTAAATCTGTTTATGAATACCTTTCTAACGAATCTGAAAAATTGAGGTTTCATAACAGGAATCAAAAGTTATGGCCAAATGAATTTTTAGAAAGGTCGCTATATAGCATATATAGCCCTTGAAAATAGATATTTTGCATACGACCTCGGAATTCGATGAAATCACTTTTGTTGGGTCCGGGATGTCAAACTATTGCTAGGTTTCAAATTTCATAATTTTTGAAGCTAGTATGTGAGTGGGACAAAAGAAAATGTGATTGGTCAATTTCTGTTAAAATGGATCGACCTGAAAATGGACATTTTGCATATGAGCTCAGAATTCGACGAAACTGGTTTTGTTGGGACCGTATCGTCAAAACAAAGCAAGATTTATTTTTCTGGAATTTTTCGATTTAGTTTGTGGCCCTGGCAAATTGAAAGGTACGTTCAAATTGAATATAAAATGTTTTATACTTTAATTTGAAAAATAACTGACTATAACAGTCGAATTGGCCAACGAAACATATCCCATTGTGTCCGGGATGGGGGTATTTAGCTAGGGGCGACAGTCGTTGGGTTTGAAAAGGAGTTCGGTTGTAAAAACACTATTTAAAAAGTTAATTAAAACCTTGGCCAATCATATTTTTTCTATTCATTATTTAAAATAAATAAAAAATCTCCGAAAACCCTTTTCCTCTTTCTGCTTTCGACGGCGCATGTTACTCCATCCTTTCCGGCCACTTCCCCTCGCTCCGACGATCTTTAGGCTGCGCCACCACCTGATCTTGAAAGCTCTCCTCCCCCTCTCTAAATCAATACCCACGTTGCCTTCTATCGTTGACTGTACGACGAGATCCAAGGGCTCGAAGTCACCGCGCATCGCACCAGAATCCACCCGCGTCGCTGCATCGTTCCGAGCGAAACCACCCGGCGCAGGCGCGCCCATCCGCGCTCTCCATCGTAGCGCAACCTGATCTTGTCCCCGTGCCACGAATCTAACGTTATCAGCAAACCTAGTTTTGAACTCCGCTTGAAGGTATACGGTTTGTATACTCTGAACTGTTTTAACACTCTAAAACCGTCGCAAAGTTGACAAATCTTCTAAAAATCATATCTTTTTCGTTCGTTAACGAAATTTGATGAAACAGGAGACACCGTAACCGCAAGGAGGCTCTCTACCATCTAGCAGAAGCCGTGGATTTTTCTGATCTTCCTACGATTTTTAGCACTACAAAAACCAATGTGAGGAATCTAAACTAAATTGTGTGAATGGAATCGTGTTGTATAAATTATATAAGCGAATTGTAAATTATATACGCATTGTATACTTCATGTACATGTGTTGTATAAGTTATATTAGCGATGTATAAGTTATACAAGCGTTGTATGAAACATATATGCTTTGAATTGTGATGAAATGCAAGTGAATTATAGAAATAATATATATATATATATATATATATATATATATATACACTCCCCTCGTCCACAGATCATGGACGATATTTATTGCTTGTGATTGACGTGATATTATATGGTATGACGAATGTTTGGAAATAATTGTTTATGGTTGATATTGTGGTTGAAAAATACCTTTTTATTTGAAAAATACCTTTGTGGTTGAAAAATATCCTCTTGTGGTTGAAACAAATTAGAATAGGATTGTGGAATTGAAAATAAAACATGCCGCCTGCGTGCGAACTAGATGCATGATCCCCATTGTCAAAAATAGCGAGGTTTTAAGGTAGAGCGAGGAGCCGTACTAGGGACGGTCCCGGTTTTAACTACCCTGCCGTTATGCTGCCGAAATTTTCTGAAATATTCATGTGTTGAGTTGAAATTCATTCGTTGAATCGAAATTCATGTGTTGAATATTATTTGAATTTAAACAAATAGATTTAACGATAAAAATCACATTTTTATATATATACAAACTATAGAAAATATTCATGTGTTGAGTTGAAATTCATTCGTTGAATTGCAATTCATGTGTTGAATATTATTTGAATTTAAACAAATAGATTTAACGATAAAGATCACATTTTTATACATATACAAACTATAGAAAATATTCATGTGTTGAGTTGAAATTCATTCGTTGAATCGAAATTCATGTGTTGAATATTATTTGAATTTAAACAAATAGATTTAACGATAAAAATCACATTTTTATATATATACAAACTATAGAGAATATTCATGTGTTGAATTGAAATTCATTAGTTGAATTGAAATTCATGTGTTGAATGTTACCGTATTTCAAAATAAAATGAATAGACAATAAAAAGTACATCTTTATTGTGAATATGAAGTGTTAAAAACATTAACGTGTTGAATAAATATTTTTGATGATAAAAATATTTCTTTTATCATGTATACGCTTTGATAAAAATACACACGTGTCGAAATAAATAATAGTTTGCTAGAAATATTATTATTAGCTTTGTTCTACATATATATACATGTGTTGAACAGGGAAAATGGATTAGCTGTAGAGTAAAGAAATTATTTGCGTGCCCGACAAATAGGTAAGCCTTGATGAGTTGGTTGAGCAATTTTATTTTTATATCAACTCCTGTGAATGCCATTGGATGCGGAGTGCTGGTTATTCTGTGTGAAATAATAAACATTGCCATAGGATAGTAACAATTAATTTTGAACTACACTACATGACATACTTCTTGACGATAGGCATACTTCATCATATTCCACATAAGCAATTGGAGCTTGTGTGACGAGGTGGAAGATTTACCATACGAGCGAGAGGCTTGTATGGCGATGATTTTATACTACAGGTTGAACTGATGACTGATATGGACTATATAAAGTATAACGATAAATTGCCAGATTAATAAAAACCCCACATGGGTCTGGAGTTGACAATTATCACGTCTCTCTAGTCATTAGATACGGCACATGGACTATTTATTTCCACACGGAACGGGGTGACGAGAATTTATTCTCTGAAGTTATTATCTACACATGCTCCCTCGTAGACACCAGAATAAATCACTATAAATATGTGGATGCTTTATAGGATTTATTGGGTACCTAACACGGCCCAATAAATTTCCAAACCCCTTCCCGTACAAAGGAGGTTATGGCGAAATTTTTCGAAATATTAAGACATTAGTGAAATATTTGAAGTGAAAACGAAGTTGAAATTAATGAATGAACTATATTTGAAATTATAGAATGAACTATATTTATATATATATAAATAAGTATAACTAAAAGGAATCGAAGCCGTGTAGTTTGTGTTTCGGAATCGAAATTTGAAACGATTAGTACGAGAAATCTGACCATCGGATTTTCCCGAAACCGCAACTGCTGGGTTCGCCTTGGAAATACCTTTCCAACGGCACCAACCTTGTAAAAATCCAACGGTTGGATTGTCTGGAACGTTTAATTCAAATCTGAAGAAAAACAGCATCAGAATCATTTATATTTATATATAAATATAAATATAATTAAATTAAATCGAATAACAACGCTGCAGTTCGAATTTTGAAACCGTAACTTCAAACGAATAGTGTGGAAGATCCGACCGTCGGATTCTCACGAAACTAGAACCGTTGGATTCTCTTTGGGAATATCTTCCCACTGATATAGACTTTGTAAAAATCCAACGGTTAGATTTTCCGATATGTGTAAAACAAATTAGGGGAAAAAGCAGCGCCAGTGCCACGGCACGACCTGAAACGTCGATTAATTAAATATGGCCATTTTTAAATAAATAAAAATGGCGGAAAATCGTTATAAAATATTATAAGCATCATAGATTGGAAATAAACCAATTTGGCTTGATTTGTTTGATATTTGATGGTTGTATGTGTTTGACACGAAAATAACACTAAAGAACTGAAAAATGGATGTCGAATAATATAACCATGGAAAGAATTGATTTAAATTCTAATTACGTGAATTATTTGAAAAGGCCGAGCTAACCCTCATTTCAAATAATTTATCAAGCGATTTGAATTGGAAAATACAAAGACGATTCAAGACCGACGATCTTCGTATCGGTTGGATGGGCGCTGCTGAGGTTCCTGACTGGAGTTGCTACCGTGAAGGAACGGAAGTAGTAGCCGTCTGAACGTATGTGTTGATTGTACAGATATACGAGGAATTTGACGCCTCCGGTTTCGTTCAGACCCATAACGGACTTGTAAATCGATTGTGTGTCTGACATTGGATTTTGTTCTGTACTGATTGATCTCTGTTAAATATATATCTGTTTGGCAGCAGAGAATTTATTCTTTTGCTTAACGCCCTTCTCTGAGACGTACGAGCTCAGAGGTTATATATCGATAGAAATCAGTCGTATGGAGTGGATTGCCCATGTGGCATGCCAAGATGCTGTGATCAAGGCTTCTGTTGCAAAGCAAAGTCTTGTGGTTGATGATCAAAGCACGGCCTACGTAGCCTGGCTTTGTGTATAGCGTGGATTCGCGAGCCTCACACCTCGGTATGAGTTAAAAATGGGATAAGGACTGCAGGGAGAGCACGACGTTTCTTTCTAGCTATGGTGGTGTCAGTGACTTACCATCCCTGACATTTATATCTATTTTTCACCTATGTGGTTGTTGGAATGCGAGGCGCCTCGATTATAGGTGTGTAAGGACCGGGAAACGTGTGTTCAGGCATAATTAATCCTCAAACGTAAGAGAGGACCGGCCCTGAAGATCCAGGGGTTACCCAGAGTGTGTAGTCCTGAGGCATTTGCTAGAATGTCTCGAAGCGGAGAGGAGCTTGCCCCTTGCCTCGACTCATGACGGAAATCCAATTTCCAATACGAAATAACGGACTCGATTGTAGAACTAGTATGGCGACATAGTAGATGGTAGTTATGCCGCCTATGATTGATATTTATGATGCTATTCATTTTGAAACATATATGCACTAGTAATAATATCAAATGATTTTGCTTTACACGTATCAAGCATATTTGGCCATTATAAGGTAAAACTCTATCCTCCGGCTTGCGTTGCATTGTATGATGGGACTTGAGTCTTATAATGGCTTCATTCTTTTTAAAAGCATTGCATTGTTTTAAAGAATTTACTTTGTTTTAAACGCACCAGCAATCACTAGAGTAAGCCCGTTCCGCGAAAGTGGCGAGGTCCTATGATTTGCTTATTACTGTTGTTTAGACTGTTAAATAGATTTCTCATACCAGTCCCCATGACAGACTCGTTGTTTGTTTCACTTTGCAAACGCGGGTGCCCTTATTTTCACACAGGCAGCCTAGTTCACAGGTGACAGGTTGTTTTTGGCTCTGCACTGTTGCATAGAGTGCATTTTGGCTCATGGCGAGGCTGACTTCACAGAGATGACTTTGACATTTTCCGCCATTATTGTACTTATATTATGATTCCGCCACAGGCGATGCAGACTGCTTTATTTCAGTACTTATTATCGTATGTATATGTACCGCCTTCGGCGATGTAGACTGATACCCTTATTATGTCTCACTGCATGTATATATTCCGCCTCTGGCGATGGTGACTGATCACTTTCCTTTTATTTACTAAGTTATATCCTACGTTGTGCTATTCTGATGTTGTTACATGTTGTGATTCCGCTGTCATATCCATGCAAAAATTATTCTATTTATTGTTTTTGCTATTATCTGTTCTCTGCTATGATGATTTATGTGTTATATTCCAATGATTATCCTTAATACCGTCACACGGATTTTGGGAATGTCACAGTTGGTATCAGAGCTTTGGTTAACCTTAGTTCCAGGATCTAACACATTAAACACCTGGTCAGAATAGAATCAGTAGTGTTCTAAAGCGAGTAGCTCATTAGAGATAGGATTAGCAATGTCCTAGAATGAGCTAAGCAGATTATCAAAACAATTTGATCAGTACATCATTACCTTTCCTTATGTTCCCCTGCTTTATCATATATGAAAATTATCAAATCTGTGAGCTTGACTCTTTTCTTGCCTATACAGTACTCTCTCTGATGGCTACACGATCAGCAACAGCTAGAGGAGGCCGTGGAGGCCGAGCAGGAGTAGCAGGAGGACGGGGGAATATCCCCGTAGTTGAGGAGGGCCCTATTATTCAGCCACCAGCACCCCAGGACTTTGATCTAGACGGAGTAGCGAAGAGGTATAGGAACTTAGGGGGAAAACCCTTTTCTGGACTTGGTACAGTGACAGAGGCTATTGCTTGGTTGAAGACCTGTGAAAAGATTTTTGAAGGCATGGGTTTGGGGACCAATAACAAGGCACGACTAGGTATTTGGCTCCTACAGGAAGAGGCAGAGTTGTGGTGGGATGCCATCACCTCAGGGGATGCAGCAGGTACTATTAGGACCTGGGAGCAATTCAAAGCCATGTTCAACGAGAAGTTTGTACCTGAGCAAGCCTTAGAGAGGATGCGAGAGCAGTTTGCTAATCTCCAGCAGGGAGATCTCTCTATCCAAGATTACCTCAATAAATTCACTCAGTTGTCGCGCTATGCTCCAGAGCTTATTATGACTAACAAAGCTAAGAACAAGAGGTTTATATTTGGGCTACGGCGCAAGTACCATGACAGAGCCATGAGCAACATCAAACTCTCATTCTCAGAATTAGTGGAAATGGCTTGCAATTATGAAGATATGGATGAAAGACACTCCAACAAAGACCGCGCCAAAAGCCAAGCTGGAAATAAGCGCAAAGCTTCAGCAGATCAGCCAGAGTCGAGCATTTCAGCGGACGCTACTCAGAAATCTGGAAAGTTACCCAAAGGGAATTGCTACAACTGCGAGAAGTCAGGACATTTTTCTAATGTGTGCAAAGCCCTGAGGAAACCAAAGGCAAATCCAGACCACAGCTCAGCCGAATGCTACAACTGCCATAAGAAAGGGCACTATAGCAGGAATTGTCCTCTGAAGAAGAATGCACAAGTGGCTCATGTGTATGACGGGGAGACCCCGCCGGCTACCACCGATGGATCAGGTAAACCCGACGTCTTGGGAGGTACCCTTACCATTAAAAATATTCCTGTTTCTATACTTTTTGATACTGGTGCATCACGTAGCTTCATTTCTGGAAACATTCACAAGTTAAAATTGAAACAAAGAAAGCTTAAAGAACCAATTAAAGTTCAAAACCCGATAAGAGGTTCTGTTAGTCTCAGTTCATACTGCAGAGTGCCTATCTCTTATTCATGTTACAAGTTTCCCATCAACTTAATAGTCATGGATTTGTCTGAATTTGACATTATTCTCGGTTTGGAATGGTTGACAAAATATAAGGCCGAAGTTAGATGTGCCGAAAGAATCGTGAAAGTTAAAACAAAATTTGGGCATATCACTATACCATGTCTCGGTTCAGAAATTAATAGAACAGAATTTTGGTCTTCTTTAGAAGTTACTCCCCCTTCATTAGAAAAGATACCGGTCGTTAAAAACTATGCAGATGTGTTTGAAGAAGTAGAAAACTTACCGCCGCAAAGAGAAATTGAATTTAGAATAGTTCTAATTCCAAACGCCCGACCATTTGTACATCCAATTAGAAGAATGGACCTGAAAGAAAAAGAAGAGTTAGGTAGCCAAACCCGAGAATTGCTTTGGAAAGGTCTGATTAGACCGAGCTTTTCAGCTTGGGGAGCAGCAGTGGTATTTGTCCCGAAATCGGACGGTACTCTAAGGCTTTGTGTTGATTACCGAGATCTCAATAAGAAGACACTGAAGAACAAATATCCCTTGCCTCATATAGATGATCTGTTAGATCAATTAAATGGGGAAATAGTATTCTCCAGAATGGACCTAGCTACAGTTTCCACCAATTACGTATAGCAGAAGACTGTGTTCCTTTGACAGCCTTCAGGGGTCCCGATTTATTCTACGAATGGTTAGTAATGTCGTTCGGCTTGTGTAATGCTCCGGCATACTTCGTCGATCTCATGAACAGAGTGTTCCGTAGTGTATTGAATAAATTTGTTCTAGTCTTCATCGATGACATTTTAATCTACTCAAAGTCGGAAGGCGAGCATGCAAAGCATTTAGAACAAGTGTTGAAAATTCTGAGGAGAAATATCTTGAAAGCTAAATTTTCTAAGTGTGTCTTCTGGCAGGATGAAGTTAAGTTCCTAGGCCATGTCGTATCAAAAGATGGGATTGCTGTAGATCCAAGCAAAATTACAGCGATTCAGAACTGGAAACAGCCTACTACCCCCACAGAAGTTCGAAGTTTCCTTGGATTGGCTAGTTACTATCGGAAATTCGTTCAGGATTTTTCAAAGATATCTGGTGTATTGACAAAGCTTACAAAGAAGCATGAGAAATTCAAATGGACTCCCGAATGTGAAGAAGCTTTCAGGAGCTGAAATTGAAGTTGACAACCGCTCCAGTATTGACAATTATAGAAGGCAACCAAGACTTGACTGTATGGACAGACGCTTCTATTAGAGGGCTAGGCGCAGTATTAATGCAAAAAGGGCAAGTGGTCGCTTATGCCAGCCGTCAGCTGAAGACGCATGAAAGAAACTATGCAACTCATGATCTTGAGTTATTGGCTATCGTGTTTGCTTTAAGGATCTAGAGGCATTATTTACTAGGCGAGAAGTTCGAGCTATTTACCGATCATCAATCCTTGAAATATCTATTCACGCAGAAAGATCTAAACTTGAGACAATAGCGTTGGTTAGAATTCCTTGCGGCGTACGATTTTGAGATTCTATACACTCTAGGGAAAGCCAATGTTGTAGCAGATGCGCTCAGCAGAAAGAATGAAATCATCGCCAGTTTTGTCATCACGTCTTCATTAATTGACAGGATGTCGACCCTCCAGAAAGACGATGAATTTATTCAAAGAATCAGTCAGAGAGTCAAGGGAGGTGAATCCACAAGTTTCCGACTCGATGACAAAGGAGTTCTTAGATTAAAGGGCAGAATTTGCATCCCAAATCTTCCAGAGCTTCGAAGAGAAATACTTGATGAGTGCCACAAGTCCAAATTAAGTATCCATCCCGGTGTGAGCAAAATGTATAACGATATCAAACGCACATTCTGGTGGAGGGCTTTGAAAAGAGATATTTCATTATATGTTAGCAGGTGCTCCACTTGTCAGCTAGTTAAGAGCAACCAACAGAAATTGGCTGGGCTATTACAACCATTAGAAATTCCAGGATGGAAGTGGGAGCAAATTTCGATGGACTTCATTGATGGCTTGCCGCGAACTAAGAAAGGAAACGACAATATATGGGTAATCGTAGATCGCTTCACGAAGACTGCCCATTTCATACCTGTCCGATCCAATAGAACGGCTCAAAGTTTAGCACAGATTTACTTCAAAGAAATAGTTAAACTACATGGAGTGCCGCTCAAAATAGTCAGTGATAGAGATCCCCTATTTACTAGCAAATTCTGGGAAGCATTCCAGACAGAATTGAGATCCAAATTAAATCTAAGCACCGCTTATCACCCTCAGACAGACGGCCAAACTGAGCGGGTGAATAGAATTCTAGAAGATTTACTGCGGGCTTGCTTTATTGATTTTGGAGGCTCATGGGAAGATCACTTACATTTAGTCGAATTCTCTTATAACAATAGTTATCAAGCAAGTTTGGGAATGTATCCATTTGAAGCGTTATACGGTAGACCGTGCAGATCTCCCGCATGTTGGGTAGAACCTGGCAATAGACTTGTGTTAGGACCCGATATGATTCGAGAAGCAGCAGATAAAGTCGATTTCATTAAGAAGCGATTGAAAACCGCACAAAGCCGACAGAAAAGTTATGCTGATGCGAGAAGAAGAGATTTATCATTTGCCGTTGGCGATTATGTTTATTTAAGAGTTTCTCCGATGCGGGAAGTAATCAGATTTGGCAAAACTGGGAAGTTGGCACCGAGATTCATTGGTCCCTTTCCTATACTTGAACGGATTGGAACTCTTGCATAAATGGTTTCATTACCTGATTGGTTGCCTGGTGTACATGATGTGTTCCACGTGTCTCAACTCAGAAAAGATGTTCATGATCCAGATCTTGTTGTAGAAGAAGCAGCGCAACAGGATATAGACATAACTCCAGAATTAGCGCTCAGAAGGGAGCCATTAAAGATCGTTGGCAAAGAAACTAGAGAAATAAGGAGCAAAAAGATTCATTTAGTCAAGGTGCAGTGGAGTAGTGATCCTAGACACTGTACTTGGGAGATTGAGGAACACATTAAACAAGCCTACCCCAAATGCAGAGTGGACATCTCTGACTAACTCCGGTGCAAGGTACCTTTACAATACTTTGCATTTACATTTTATTTCCTACTTTGCTGTTATTTCCTTTTCGAGGACGAAAAGTTTTAAGTGGGGGAGATTGTAATAACCCGGAAAATGTGAACCAATTTAAAATTTTTAAAATTGGTTATTACCAAAGAATTTGAATAATTGAAATAGCATATTTCAATAAAATAAAGAATTAGGAATAGTATGGCAGTTTGAAAATTTGAATACAAACTTTGTCTGACTGTACCGGGTGGAAAATATAACGGATTTTAGCGAAACTGAAAATATTTAAATTTGTTTATGAATACCTTTCTAACGAATCTGAAAAATCGAAGTTTCATAACAGGAATCAAAAGTTATAGCCAAATGAATTTTCAGAAAGGTCGCTATATAGCATATATAGCCCTTGAAAATAGATATTTTGCATACGACCTCGGAATTCGACGAAACCACTTTTGTTCGATCCGGGATGTCAAACTATTGCTAGGTTTCAAATTTCATAATTTTTGAAGCTAGTATGTGAGCGGGACAAAAGAAAATGTGATTGGTCAATTTCTGTTAAAATGGATCGACCTGAAAATGGACATTTTGCATATGAGCTCAGAATTCGACGAAACTAGTTTTGTTGGGACCGTATCGTCAAAACAAAGCTAGATTTATTTTTCTGGAATTTTTCGATTCAGTTTGTGGCCTTGGCAAATTGAAAGGTATGTTCAAATTGAATATAAAATGTTTTATACTTTAATTTGAAAAATAACTGACTATAACAGTCGAATTGGCCAACAAAACATATCCCATTGTGTCCGGGATGGGGGTATTTAGCTAGGGGCGACAGTCGTTGGGTATGAAAAGGAGTTCGGTTGTAAAAACACTATTTAAAAATTTAATTAAAACCTTGGCCAATCATATTTTTTCTATTCATTATTTAAAATAAAAAAAATCTCTGGAAACCCTTTTCCTCTTTCTGCTTTCGACGACGCATGTTACGCCATCCTTTCCAGCCACTTTCCCCTTGCTCCGATGATCTTTAGGCTGCGTCACCACCTGATCTCGAAAGCTCTCCTCTCCCTCTCTAAATCAATACCCACCTCACCTTCTATCGTTGACTGTTCAACGAGATCCAAGGGCTCGAAGTCACCGCGTATCGCACCAGAATCCACCCTCGTCGCTGCAACGTTCCGAGCGAAACCACCTAGCGCAGGCGTGCCCCTCCGCGCTCTCCATCGTAGCGCAACCTGATCTTGTCCCCGTGCCACGAATCAAACGTTATCAGCAAACCTAGTTTTGAACTCCGCTTGAAGGTATACGGTTTGTATACTCTGAACTGTTTTAACACTCTAAAACTGTCACGAAGTTGACAAATCTTCTAAAAATCATATCTTTTTCGTTCGTTAACGAAATTTGATGAAACAGGAGACTCCGTGATCGCAAGGAGGCTCTCTACCATCTAGCAGAAGCCGCGGATTTTTCTGAACTTCCTACGATTTTTAGCACTACAAAAACCAATGTGAGGAATCTAAACTAAATTGTGTGAATGGAATCGTGTTGTATAAATTATAAAAGCGAAGTGTAAATTATATACGCATTGTATACTTCATGTACATGTGTTGTATAAGTTATATTAGCGATGTATAAGTTATACAAGCGTTGTGTGAAACATATATGCTTTGAATTATGATGAAATGCAAGTGAATTATAGAAATAATATATATATATATATATATATATATATATATATATATATATATATTCTCCCCTCGTCCACAGACCATGGACGATATTTATTGCTTGTGATTGACGTGATATTATATGGTATGATGAATGGTTGGAAATAATTGTTTGTGGTTGATATTGTGGTTGAAAAATACCTTTGTGGTTGAAAAATACCTTTGTGGTTGAAAAATACCCTCTTGTGGTTGAAACAAATTAGAATAGGATTGTGGAATTGAAAATAAAACATGCCGCCTACGTGCGAACTAGATGCATGATCCCCATTGTCAAAAACCGTGAGGTTTTAAGGTAGAGCGAGGAGTCGTACTAGGGACGGTCCCGGTTTTAACTACCCTGCCGTTATGCTGCCGAAATTTTCTGAAATATTCATGTGTTGAGTTGAAATTCATTCGTTGAATCAAAATTCATGTGTTGAATGTTATTTGAATTTAAACAAACAGATTTCACGATAAAAATCACATTTTTATATATATACAAACTATAGAAAATATTCATGTGTTGAGTTGAAATTCATGTGTTGAATAGAAATTCATGTGTCGAATATTATTTGAATTTAAACAAATAGATTTAACGATAAAAATCACATTTTTATATATATACAAACTATAGAAAATATTTATGTGTTGAGTTGAAATTCATTCGTTGAATCGAAATTCGTGTGTTGAATATTATTTGAATTTAAACAAATAGATTTAACGATAAAAATCACATTTTTATATATATACAAACTATAGAAAATATTCATGTGTTGAGTTGAAATTCATTCGTTGAATCGAAATTCATGTATTGAATATTATTTGAATTTAAACAAATAGATTTAACGATAAAAATCACATTTTTATATATATACAAACTATAGAGAATATTCATGTGTTGAATTGAAATTCATTAGTTGAATTGAAATTCATGTGTTGAATGTTATCGCATTTCAAAATAAAATGAATAGACAATAAAAAGTACATCTTTATTGTGAATATGAAGTGTTAAAAACATTCACGTGTTGAATAAATATTTTTGATGATAAAAATATTTCTTTTATCATGTATACGCTTTGATAAAAATACACACGTGTCGAAATAAATAATAGTTTGCTAGAAATATTATTATTAACTTTGTTCTGCATATATATACATGTGTTGAATAGGGAAAATGGATTAGCTGTAGAGTAAAGAAATTATTTGCGTGCCCGACAAATAGGTAAGCCTTGATGAGTTGGCTGCGCAATTTTATTTTTATATTAACTCCTGTGAATGCCATTGGATGCGGAGTGCTGGTTATTCTGTGTGAAATAATAAACATCGCCATAGGATAGTAACAATTAATTTTGAACTACACTACATGACATACTTCTTGACGATAGGCATACTTCATCATATTCCATATAAGCAATTGGAGCTTGTGTGACGAGGTGGAAGATTTACCATACAAGCGAGAGGCTTGTATGGCGATGATTTTATACTACAGGTTGAACTGATGACTGATATGGACTATATAAAATATAATGATAAATTGCCAGATTAATAAAAACCCCATACGGGTCTGGAGTTGACAATAATCACGTCTCTCTAGTCAATAGATACGTCACATGGACTATTTATTTCCACACGGATCGGGGTGACGAGAATTTATTATCTGGAGTTATTATCTATACACGCTCCCCCGTAGACACCAGAATATATCACTATAAATATGTGGATGCTTTATAGGATTTATTGGGTACCTAACACGGCCCAATAAATTTCCAAACCCCTTCCCGTACAAAGGAGGTTGTGGCGAAATTTTTCGAAATATTAAGGCGTTAGTGAAATATTTGAAGTGAAAACGAAGTTAAAATTAATGAATGAACTATATTTATATATATAAAAATAAGTATAATTAAAAGGAATCGAAGCCGTGCAATTTGTGTTTTGGAATCGAAATTTGAAACAATTAGTACGAGAAATGCGACCATCGGATTTTCCCGAAACCGCAACCGCTGGGTTCACCTTGGAAATACCTTTCCAACGACACCAACCTTGTAAAAATCCAACGGTTGGATTGTCTGGAACGTTTAATTCAATTCTAAAGAAAAACAGCGCCAGAATCGTTTATATTTATATATAAATATAAATATAATTAAATTAAATCGAATAAAGACGCTACAGTTCGAATTTTGAAACCGTAACTTCAAACGACTAGTGTGGAAGATTCGACCGTCGGATTCTCACGAAACTGGAACCATTGGGTTCGCTTTGGGAATATCTTCCCACTGATATAGACTTTGTAAAAATCCAACGGTTAGATTTTCCGATATATGTAAAACAAATCAGGGGAAAAACAGCGCCAGTGCCACGGCACGACCTGAAACGTCGTTTAATTAAATATGGCCATTTTTAAATAAATAAAAATGGCGGAAAATTGTTATAAAATATTATAAGCATCATAGATTGGAAATAAACCAATTTGGCTTGATTTGTTTGATATTTGATGGTTGTATGTGTTTGACACGAAAATAACACTAAAGAACTGAAAAATGGATGTCGAATAATATAACCATGGAAAGAATTGATTTAAATTCTAATTACGTGAATTATTTGAAAAGGCCGAGCTAACCCTCATTTCAAATAATTTATTGGGCGATTCGAATTGGAAAATACAAAGACGATTCAAGACCGACGATCTTCGTATCGGTTGGATGGGCGCTGCTGAGGTTCCTGACTGGAGTAGCTACCGTGAAGGAACGGAAGTAGTAGCTGTCTGAACGTATGTGTTGATTGTACGGATATACGAGGAATTTGACGCCTCCGGTTTCGTCCAGACCCAGAACGGACTTGTAAATGGACTGTGTGTCTGACATTGGATTTTGTTCTGTACTGATTGATCTCTATTAAATATATATCTGTTTGGTGGCAGAGAATTTATTCTTTTGCTTAACGCCCTTCTCTAAGACGTA
Organism: Allium sativum; assembly: GCA_030737875.1. Lineage (NCBI taxonomy): Eukaryota > Viridiplantae > Streptophyta > Magnoliopsida > Asparagales > Amaryllidaceae > Allium > Allium sativum. The sequence goes on from CM060910.1 coordinate 398,939,920, forward strand.
CGAGCTCAGAGGTTATATATCGATAGAAATCAGTCGTATGGAGTGGATTGCCCATGTGGCATGCCAAGATGCTGTGATCAAGGCTTCTGTTGCAAAGCAAAGTCTTGTGGTTGATGATCAAAGCACGACCTACGTAGTCTGGCTTTGTGTATAGCGTGGATTCGCGAGCCTCACACCTCGGTATGGGTTAAAAACGGGATAAGGACTGCAGGGAGAGCACGACGTTTCTTTCTAGCTATGGTGGTGTCAGTGACTTAACAGCCTTGACATTTATATCTATTTTTCACCTATGTGGTTGTTGGAATGCGAGGCGCCTCGATTATAGGTCTGTAAGGACCGGGAAACGTGTGTTCAGGCATAATTAATCCTCAAACGTAAGAGAGGACCGGCCCTGAAGATCAAGGGGTTACCCAGAGTGTGTAGTCCTGAGGCATTTGCTAGAATGTCTCGAAGCGGAGAGGAGCTTGCCCCTTGCCTCGACTCATGACGGAAATTCAATTTCCAATACGAAATAACGGACTCGATCGTAGAACTAGTATGGCGACATAGTAGATGGTAACTATGCCGCCTATGATTGATATTTATGATGCTAATTGTTTTGAAACATATATGCACTAGTAATAATATCAGATGATTTTGCTTTACACGTATCAAGCATATTTGGCCATTATAAGGTAAAACTCTATCCTCCGGCTTGCGTTGCATTGTATGATGGGACTTGAGTCTTATAATGGCTTCATTCTTTTTAAAAGCATTGCGTTGTTTTAAAGAATTTACTTTGTTTTAAATGCACCAGCAATCACTGGAGTAAACCCGTTCCGCGAAAGTGGCGAGGTCCTATGATTTGCTTATTACTGTTGTTTAGACTATTAAATAGATTTCTCATACCAGTCCCCATGACAGACTCGTTGTTTGTTTCACTTTGCAAACGCGGGTGCCCTTATTTTCACACGGGCAGCCTAGTTCACAGGTGACAGGTTGTTTTTGGCTCTGCACTGTTGCATAGAGTGCATTTTGGCTCATGGCGAGGCTGACTTCACGGAGATGACTTTGACATTTTCCGCCATTATTGTACTTATATTATGATTCCGCCACAGGCGATGCAGACTTCTTTACTTTCAGTACTTATTATCGTATGTATATGTACCGCCTTCGGTGATGTAGACTGATACCCTTATTATGTCTCACTGCATGTATATATTCCGCCTCTGGCGATGGTGACTGATCACTTCCCTTTTATTTACTAAGTTATATCCTATGTTGTGCTATTCTGATGTTGTTACATGTTGTGATTCCGCTGTCATATCCATGTAAAATTATTCTATTTATTGTTTTTGCTATTATCTGTTCTCTGCTATGATGATTTATGTGTTATATTCAAATGATTATCCTTAATACCGTCACACGGATTTTGGGAATGTCACAGCGACCCACCGTCTCCCAAAAAGGGACAGCATCGATAGATTAAAGAAGCAAAAAGAGTTTCTGTCGATAGGTGATTATACACCTTAATGGGTACGACCCACATAGCCATGCTGCCTGCCCGATTTTTGTCATTTCTCGGTTGATGACGTTTGAGGTTATAATCGACTTTTGGAACATCTGACCACCGTTCACATCGTCCATACAAGTCATCCACGAATAGGATGAACCGAAGGCACCCTCCTACCGCATCCTAGGAATCACCCTACAGATCAGTAGCGAGCAGTCCTTGCGATCCGCAGGTTTCAATCCTGAAAGAATCATGGTCGAAATATCTCTAGGGATAAGCTAGAGAAATCCAACAATAGTTCTTCCATTCATGAGGATATACGGTCTTTAATAACTCCATCTTGATTAGCTACATATATCTTCTTCGTTACGTATTTGTTGGTCGGAATGGTTTTCGAATCGGAATTTGTTCCCGGTCTTTCCATATCACAATGCGTTGGATATGATTATGATAGTCGGTTATTTAACTATCAAAATAACAAACATATAAATAAAACAAATCCATTGGTTTATATATCATCATATGGCCTTTAAAAATAATATAGCAATTTTGTATAATATTCTCAAATCATTTTGATATGTAAATATTCTCAAATCATTTTGATATGTAAATATTCTCAAATCATTTCATTTATATACTTAGGTAAAATATCTTAAAATCATACCCAGTTTTCCATTAATTACCATTTCAATACATTTGTTATCACATTACTTATTATCTATAATTGCAGACTCGATTCAACTTACGATCGTAAAATCATCATTACGAAATCCCCTTTTGTTTCCATAATTCGAACACCATAATCGTCACTTTTCTTTTTAGAATAAACCCATTCCATTACTCACCTCCTTTGAAAATATCGTTATATTTTCACAAATCCTTTATATTTCTTTGGTTATGGAAATATCATTTATTATTCTCAAGTTTCTTTAAAATTCCTTTATTTCGGAATTCCATTTATATATTTCCAAACCTTCTAATAACGTAAAACTATTACTTTTCAAAATAAATTACACTCACATCTTTACCATCACAACTAATACCATCCTCCGATAATCCCGAAGTTGTTCAAGTTGGGGTATTTAATTACCTCTCAGACCCTGATCAACAACGCTCTTATCTTAAGATAAATATCAGTCGTAATACCAAACCCAATATTCATTCCCAATATCAAAACAAATCCCATTTGGTTATACCTTGATGGAAACTTACCTCTCCTTTAATGGCGTATTTAAATCCCATCTTTTTAACTCACCTCGCCATTTTAATTCAAACTTGAGTTTCAGTTTTGATTTTCATTTCATACCTTTATCTTCTATTTTATCCAAAAACAAATTTAAAATACATAACCTTAATACTTCGCTCAATAGTCAAAACCATTAACATTACACTTAATGAAACTAGGGTTTCCATAATTTCGTCAAACCTTGGATTTTAAAAATCCAATTAGATAGAATTCGCATAGTGATTTTATTTTTAAACTTACAACTTAACCTAACTTATATTATTATCAATATAATTTGCTTAAAAACTTCGCTTACTATAATGGTTCCTTATGGTTTGATAAACTTCCATTATTCCTTTTTAAACCCCAAGATCTCCACTTTGATCATTAAACAAATGATAATCATTTATCAACATCTATATAAATGTTCACTTAACCATTAAATATATCCATTAAATAAGTAAATAAATTTAATAAATCTATTCTAGTTAAAAAAAGTTGACTTGGTCAACTCTCAACATGATTAACTTGTTAATCAAATCGTGATTCATCTTTCTATTTAAATAATCCCATTTGATTATTAAAATAATAATCAATTCAATAAAATATCCTTTTAATTGTCTCATAAATTTTTTTATCTCAGTTACTAGTCGTCGCGTTAATCCCTGCTTACTCGCTTATCAATCTTATTACTATAAGAATTTATGTTATAAATCATTTAACATTAAGAAGAGGCACGTGCTTCGCACATAACAAATTTCGGTACAAGAACAGCGATTGGTGGTTAACAAATAAATATATGTACGTAGTTGGTTTATTCCCTTTTTATAAACTTTATTTAAAATAATGTATTTAAAAATCTATATTCAGTTATAAAATAAACTACGTAACTTTATTTTTATTGATTTACCTGACGGTAAATCAATCTTTATAAACAATGTATGTTAGCAATTTGCTATAAATTCCTCAACCAATATCACCCATTCGTTAATAATCAAACAAGTGTTGAATTTTGAGTTCAACAATCAATAACCAATTCAATAATCCAATCATATGGGTTTAACAGTTCATACAATGATCATACGCAAATAAATAATCAATTCAACTGATAGTGATCAACCAATAACAACCATTCAAGCACCCAAATACGTTTATATTATTATAAACATAACCAACAAGGTAAGTTACCTCTATTGGAAATAATCGTTAAAAATAACGATGTCATTTCATTTAAATTAAACGACCGTTTAATTTAAATAATTGATATAAAAATATTTAACACACATCCAAATAACCAACGATTAGCAAACATGGCAAACAAATAATAAACCCGACTTATAATAATTATTAGCGGAAGAACTGAGTGAGTTTAACTCACTTGGGTTTAATTCCGCCGTTACAAGCTTGTTTTAATTAAATTAAACTGACGTTTAATTTAATTAAAAAGTCCCATCTTGACCAAAATAGTTCCAGCTCAAAGCCTTCGTCCCTCCAATCCCAATAATACTGACCGAACTCGATTCTAATCATATACTGTCGAAATATTTCACTAATAATATTACAAAAAAAATTTAAATTTAATTAACTTTATAATTAAATTTTTAAATGGATCTTACCCGAAAACCTTCCGTCAATTCTCAATACCAAACGTTTGCAGCAGTTCCAAGTTCCAATCTTCACACCTAATGGACGCTAGATACCCTTATCATTGTTGAATCAAATCCCCCTTTTTTTCTACCTGTAATGTACTTTGAACGAAAAGGTCAAATGCACCTTCACTACCCTTTTTTCTTTAATTTTTATTTTCTTTAATCAAATGGTCCAAAAGCTCATGTATCCTCCTTTACGTGACCAACATTTCCTCAACCACCTATATCCTCTTTCTCCCATCCGCATGTCCTTCTTTCTAATACAACATTGCTCCTTCCCAATGCTTTTTACAATAACTAAAGGCCCAAAAGGCCCATTTGACACCTGCTTATATTCATATACCCAAACCGGTACTGTTATCTTCCTTCTCCCACCTCACGTCTTCTTCCGCACGCTTCTCTTCCCACCTACCTCGGAAACATCCTGCTACTATACTTCAAATTCTCTCCCCTTCACGCACATAACTCGCCCACCATCACCACTGCACGTACACCCCCACTGATCAGCAGTCTTCCGACCGGCTTCGTTGACCTCCGATCTTCACCTCGGACTGCTCCTCCACACCGAAGAGAAGATAACAATTTGTTTGTAGAAGGATGGGGTACTGACATTAATATTGGCATGGAGCTCGGCTTGCAAGTTTTTTTTTCTTTTTCGTTTCTTTCCTTTTGCAAAAGCCCAATTTGGCCAAACAAACTTTCAGCGGCCATGTCCCATTCAAGTTCTCACGTATGCCGCCTCCCTCCTGCTATGATTCCCACGTCCTCCTAGATTTTCTCACCTTTCCATTTTTTTATTGCCGAAAATAAATAATTTTCCACCTTCAAAACATTTCCAGCAAGCCCCATAACCGCATGCACTATCCAGTATCCACGTCCCTTTTACATTCCTTCCAACCGTATTTTCCCTTCCCCACAAATATTTTTACGCCACCTCATCCACACGTTCATCCTTCCCTTTTTTTTCTTTTTTTCCTACCGAAGCACTAGTCCCTTCCAAACTCTCCTTCCTTGGACCACGCATACCCGAACTTTGTCGCCTCCAGTTCAAACGAGAAAGGACTTCATTCCGGTTGAACAGCATCGCAACTCACTGTCCGCCTTCGCCACTTCGTCCACCGACGATCACCATCCCCCTCACTATGACGGACCCAGTCCCTCCACAACTCAGCTCCCACTTATTGCATAGTCAAAAGGTGCGAACCACAAACACCACCCATCCTCACCAGAAAACCCAGTGTAGCCGCGTCGTGCCACTCTCCTTCACCAGAACTTCGCCTCGATCTTTGTTGTTGAACTTTGCCCATTATAAGGAGATGAGATTTTATTTTTATTTTTGGAGTGGAGAAGTTCGGTTATGGTTTGCTGAAAGAAGGCACAGCGGCATACATGTATTTATAGATGGGAACCAGAAGGATAAGAGGAAAGTCTTTCACCCTGGTACATCGTATAGGCTTGAATTAGGCTACGCTATTTTTCTTAGCTCTGTATTGATTTATATTTTCTTTCCAGCTATATTTGTGTACGTGATTTGAGATGGTAGGACTGAGTATAGCTGGTTGTGTGTCTTCTCTCATTAGCTGTGTTGATATTTCTTATGATGTGCAGTTTTCATTCAGTAAGACAAGGAAAGAGATACGATAGCTGAGTAAATATGGTGTAGCTGGATTGTGTTTCACTTCAAGGGGAAGCTATGTGTAGGAGTTACAGAGAAATGGATAGCTCAGGGTAGCCTAGGTTGATTCGTTGTGAATGTTCAAAGCAATTCATTTATACCGATTAGACATGCATGTGTTTTAGTACGTTTACATAGGGGTATAGCTTCCTTGGTTGCTACGTTGTGGTCTTGTTAAATCATTTAAGGTAGGAGAGCAAGAAATTTAATGGGATGGAACTTATCAGTATAGCATAGATTTTGGTAGGATTTTGAAAATCAATGCCTAGGTTTTGAAAATTTGAGCTAGGTAGGTAATGTCTGAAATATTTAGTTTCTAGCGTCAGTCTGTATTTATGTTTTAAAGTTTAAGTGTATCACGTTCCGTAAAAATTACGTTCATATCCGAGCCGCTATGGACAGAAATAATAATACGGTTGTGTCGAGCGATGCACCACAATCCCAAAAATATAATAATATCGGTAGTTTTACTTCTATTGTGAAACCCCAAAATGTTGAAACAGGGTGTAAAATAACCCAAATAAAATGTTGCTTATTTTGTGAATTAAAAATTACAGTAAAATCCTAAAAATTAAATTGTGACTACGCCTCAAAGGTCTTGTCCAAATTCGTAATCAATATTTAATTATAATTAAATAATCGTTATGGTTTATAAATGATTCCACAACGACTATTTAAAATTTTGATTTGGACATATCTTACAATCTATAAGATGAAATCTCGATTTTTCTCTCCCATTGGAAAACTATAATTAGATCGATCCTAACATTTTTTGTTTCACAGAAATCCGACTTATAACGGTTTCTGTATATTCAGTTGAAATTCAAACTCAACTATACTAACTACCGCATCGTTTCGAGTTCGTTTTATATTAAATATAAATATAAACATTCGACTGTCGTTTATTAACGGGTTCAATATTAATAATCCATTAATATTCCATATAAAATATTTAAAACCAAATTAAATATTCAAAACAAGCCTAGACACCATCCTCTCTGTCATCCTAGAACGGTCTAGTATATTATATTATAAAATATTATATTTAAATTTCCAAATCTCTTTTCAACTAAAACTGGACTTTAAAAATAATATTTTTACATTTGGAAATAAATCTTCATTTATATGGAAGAATATTGAATCGATCATCTGTACAGCTCCACAACCATAGTGTGGTGTGTGCATCATGCAAACAAAATAAATCAACAATATAAGTCTGATGAACATACATTATAATCATCATCAATAACAACCAATTTAGCGGTGCACAAGCGTTACTGTCAATAACGCTTTTCCAGTGTTCAGTGTGTTATCTACTTACATGCACATCCATTCACACATTCACATCCATGTCCAAACAATTATCATTAATCATCACACACATTTTAATCGCTACGAATTAAAGTAAATGATTAAATTAATTGTTCTCACCGATACAACTCCAACATCTTTACTGTCAGGACGAACAAGCAACGAACACCGACCCTGCTACTCGTATAGTTCTCAACCTATTCCATTAGCATCAGGTGGTTTTCTGCTAATTATATATTGTGGGATTGAATTAATAACATCATTTGTTACATATTGTCATATATATACAATGACATTTCATTTTATTTTCCATAAATTATACTTAATTTTTTTTATCAACATTATATATACCAACATGTCCTACTCTTTGGTATGATCCTAATGGACCCAAAGGTTAGTAAATCCAGTTTACAATGAATGGGATATTAATGTTTAAAGGTTACGCAAATTCTAATTTAAAATAAATGAATAAAACATTACCCAGCAATCTAGCCCAGCCCAACACCAAGCACTAACCCAACTCATCAACCCGCGGCCCGCTCCTTTCCCCTCTTCTTCCTCTCCGCATCAGTTCCTCAAGCATCCTGGAACCCACCGAAATTGGTGCACCGCGTGCACGTGTACAATCAAATCCCACCACCATTTGCATCCCCGAAACCACCTACGATTTCCCCTCCTCAGCTCTACCCTCTGCACACAACCGTAGATGACCCAGCCCCCTCCATTGGAAACCGAACTTCCGACCGAACCTGCTGCAAAGCAAAAAATGTCGTGATCCATATTGTCGCACTCCCCATCAAAGTACCGAGCTCCATCGAAATTTGCGCCATCGAAGCTCTTCCCATCCTCGTCAACAATCCAAACTCTGTTTCTCCTATCGTCGCATAGTTCTTCGGCAATCTCAAAACTTAATTTTCAGCTTTCAAAATCATCGACACGGAATCGCCTTGAATTCGCATGAAAAATACTACACCTTCCTCTGATCGCAATGGCGCTAATGGCGTCAATCAATTTGGAGCGGATTAAGAGAAAGGATTTTTCAAAGTTTTCTACACAATTTTCTCTTTTACTATAAATCTGAGATTACTCTTTCGACAATCAGCAAAATTTCGATATATTGATCTCTAAAAATCTGAAATGATGATACGGACAATTTCCGTGCTGGAGGCAGAAGCAAATTTTGAGTGGTTTGAGAGATTTGGGTTTTTGATTGAGTGGAAGGATGGTTTTTCTTTTGCTGGAAGCTTTGAAAAGGAAGAAGAAAGAAGCAGGTGTGAGAAATTTTAGTCGTGTATTTTTAACAGAGAAGAAACATGATTTCTGTATATAAATTTAAAAGGTATTTTAAATTATTAGATAAACGGACACTTGTGCTTATCCCATGAACTCCATAACATGCATTAAGACACATAATCCTATTTTAAAAATTCCACCAATGCATGCTTGCCAAAAATCACTTATTTATTTATTTGTTAACTTTTAATTTTAGCTACACTTTAGTGATGCTTATAAATGTAGTAAATTTCCAATATTTCTGAATGTAATGAATATATTACTTAAGATTTTACAGACCATTTATAAATTTCAATATTTTCAAAGTAATTATCAATTTTATTCATACAAATATTTGCACATAAAATTTCCAAGATTTATAAAATAGTCAAAAGCAAATGCTTAAAAGTCCTTATAACATTTTATAAACATTATTTTAAAATCTTACATATTCATATTAATTTCACATATAACTTACTAAATAGTATTTTTATACACAACAAAACTTTAGGGAAAACAATCTATATTATAAACTAAATAATATTATCACTTATCAATATTAAAAATATTTGTTTAAATAAAGATCTTGAATAAAATCATAAAATAAATTACTCATATATATATAATATCTTTTAAAACAAAATTTGTATTCGAATCATATTAAAATCACTTGATATTCAGAAAATTGAATTTTATTATATTTTAATAATTAAAAATCTTGGTTCATTACAATCTCCCCAACTTAAGAAATTTTCGTCCTTGAAAAGGAGAGTTCGTAAAATTTTCATTAGTAATATAAACCTTACCTCTATAATTTCAATTTTGAAATCTCAAGATGATCTCTTGGACCTAGAATCCCATTTTCATTTCAAACCAATGAAATATTACATATTTCTTTCATATAGAAAATCATACTTAACTTCGGGATTTCCAAAACCAAATTTGCTTTCAAAATTTCAAATATACTATGATGAAATCCATACGTTATTAGTTCGAGAAGTTCATCCTCATGACAGGGCAACAGAGTATCACCCATCGCACGAAATCCAATTTTTAATCCCAACCCAGTTTTAGTCATGTTTAATCGAACAACCCAAATCATTTCATATCCCAAAGTTGTAAATTATTTTGCAACCATACTTTACAAATACCTATTGTTTTCTAAACAATTCAAAATATTGGGATTCTAGTCATCAAAATCACTGTTTATTATAAACAGTATATAACCTACTTTTCATATCCAAAACGGTTGAAAATATAATTTCCAAGCAACTTATGTTGACATCAACATTTAAAGTTTCGAATTCATACCAAACTTTGTGAATTTCAATTTTCTTTCTTTACATAAGTTGTAATTTTTCCTTATCGATTTATATTATCATGAATTGATCTTATGCAAATTCAAACTTACATTCCAACCGTTTAAACTTCATACATGGTATTAACTTCTTTTAAAATTCAATATTGCTTCAACATTTCAGGACTTTTATATAATGTTTTCAAAGAGTCTAATTCCATAATTTTGAAGTCATATTCATAGAATCGAACAAATTTTCCTTTTTGTTTGTATTTCGAGATCTACAACATTTTGTTTATTCTTGTTTCAAATCCAGAACTTGTTTGGAAAGTTACTTTGTTCAACAAGTCTAGCAAAAATCTTTGAACATTCCTTTCAAATTACCACTACGCTTTTGTTGCGCTACTCCGATTTAACATATACATATTTCAAACAATTTGTCCTAACAATAGAAATTGATTTAGAAGATTCTACGAAACTAAAATCTTTATATTTCGAAAAAACAAATTTTCCCTAGTCTACTTACTATGCAAGGCTTACTATTTGAAGTTCGGTTAACATAAGGCTTTAGACAAATTGAAATTACCTAATCCGAATCAGTTCCTAGTTTTGTGGGGTACTCAAGTTTTTCCATTAACTTTTCTTGAGTAAAGCTTACTTCAAATTATGTTTTCCAATGTATTGTAAGCGATTACTCTTTAATACTTTCTATTTGGATTGCTCATACAGTTTTAATAGGGAAATATGGTTTTCTCCCCCACTTAGAATATTTGTTGCAGTTTAAACCATTTTTTCCAAACAAATTCTCAACTTAAGTAAAATTATCTTCAAATTCTTTGAGGAAATTTGATTTCCGAAATATATTTCCGAGAAGAATAGCTTAACTTGCATTTTACGTTTACAAATCATGCCAAGTATAGGTTCGACTCTATTGCTTAACACTTATCGAGGAATATGATATCTTCTCTGATTATACTTATATATCTTAATATTTATATTCAAACATTCGTTATGGCTTGATCAATCACTTTGTTGGAACGGAGTGATGTTCGATGCATATGATTAACAAATAAGCTTACGTACGTGCATATTCAAGCTTGATTTTCCAATTCTTCAAATGAACTTTACTCTTACACATTTTTCCAGCTATTTACCGGCTACTCATAGCTTATTGTCCCGGTTAATTATGTGTTTTTAGCTTATCTACCTTATATTAAATTCCTTTAATATTTCCAATATATCGAAATAATTGAAGTATTTCTCGACGTTGTAGCCGGAATCATATAGTCATCCCACTTTCGAAACTCGAAAATCACTACTGATGGTGCCATGGTCATTAGTAAATTCATCCTCGAGCGACTAGAATGTGATTCTATATCTATCTAGTATACATTGGACTTCGTGTATACGTTAGCTAGGCGTATAATCAAAATCCCTATATACTCGATAGTCCAATCGTGACGTCAAACACAATACACAAGAATCCCTTATCTTCAATCGTATTTCAAATTAATTGTCATTTTCAAAATGGTTACCTAGTTTCTAAATAATTTATATAGATTCAAAATACGCTCTCTCGACATAATTTTCCAAAATCTCATTCTAGGGTATTTCTAACCGTATCTCTAATGAGATGTTATAACTCAGATAAGTCCTACCTTTTTGTAATAACCCGGAAATCCGAGCCAATTTAAAAATTTTATTTTGGAAATTTTAATGAATTTTGAATATTTAAAATGAATTATTTTAAATAATAACGACGAGAAATTTGTTTTGAATATAATTAGAATGTATATATTTATTTGAATCGTCATTAGAATATAAATATTTATTTTTATTTATAAAAGGAATTGAAAATGGCGTGGTAGTTTGAAAATTCGATTTCAAATGAATGTACAGGATTCAAAATAAACCAGATTTTAGCGAAACCAAAAATATTAGGATCTATTTGAGAATATCTTTCCACCGAATCCGAAAAATCAAAATTTCATAGCAGGAATAAAAAGATATGCCCAGTTGAAAATTCAGAATAGTCGCTGTGGAATTTTGGACCTTAAAAATGGAAATTTTGCAAACGACCTCGGTTTTCGATGAAACCACATTTGTTGGATCCATGATGTCAAGTTATTTCTAGCTTTCAAAATTCGTAATTTTCCGATTCAATATGTGAGTGTGGCAAAGGAAAACGCATTTGACCAGTTTTAGTTGATTTTAATCGACTGGAAAATGGCCATTTGTCAAATGGTCTCAGAATGATGAAATTAGTTTTGTTAGGACCGTATCGTCAATAGAAGCTAGAAAATATTTTTTTGGGGAATTTTTAGAGTCTGTATGTGACCCTAGTAAATTAAAATGCGCGTTCAAATTCAATGTATAGATTTATATTTTGATTTTGATGGAAACCGATTGAAGCAGCCAAACTGGCTTACGATACATATCCCATTGTGTTCAGAATGTGGGTAATACGCTAGGGACGACAGTCGTTGGGCCTCGTTTGGGGTTCAAAAGAAAAGTCAACTTTTTGAAAAATAAAATAATTATATATATATATAAATATATAAATCTCTCCACTCTCTCTCTCTCCCCTCACTTCTTCCCCCTCCCCCATCACTTTTCAGAAAAAGAAAAAAGAAAAAAATTGAAAACCGCGAAGCCCAAGACCCGCCGCCTCTTCCCTGGGTCACCACAGGCCGTCGCGGCCACCGCTCCACCCCCCCCCCCCGATCCTCATCCCTCCGCTCCTCCTCAATCCTCTACCCCCGAACCCAAAACAACCCCCGAACCTTCCCTCTATCCAAAACCGCGACCACAGCGCCGCCAATCGCCGCCCTCCCCGACGATCATACCCCCTGCGCCACCCCCACAACCCCCAATCCCGACAGTGGACCCCCTCATCCATAAAGATATGATTTAGGCCATTTTCTATTTTAATTCAAGCCCCAGACCTTGCAGACGAGCGCCGCACCCTGTACCGCTCCACGGGAAGTTGTGCACCCTCCGACGAGTCCTCCTCCGCAATACAAGGTGAATAAACTCACATTTATATTAATTTTAGATTTAAAATATATAGTTTATAAACAAAAAGACTCGATTTTTATCATATGAAAGCAAAGAGAAAAGGAAAATAAAAATACGATCTTTGTTTCAAGAAAAATACTATCTTTGTTTATGGAAAGTCATTATTTTTATCGTTCAAGTAGTAAGATAAAAATAAAATTTATATTTATGTAGAGAGATAAAAATATAATTTTTATATTATAGAAAGAATAAAAATATGATTTTTATATTGTAGAGATAATAAAAATATGATTTTTATATATGTAGGATAATAAAAATATGATTTTTATATAAGTAGTAAATCAAAAATATAGTTTTTATATAGTGGGAAGAATAAAAAATGTGATTTTTATCCATATAGCGTTGTTATAAAAATGTGATTTTTATATGCATAACAACAATATAAAGATGCGATTTTATATATGTAGTGGATACGAACAATGAAAGTAACAAAAGGCGAGCACGACGAAGATTTTCTACCTATGAAGAGTCGTGGCGTTTGGTTTAGCTCTCGGTGAGAACTTCTCACTTTTAATTTGTTTTCTAGCTGAAATATATACTAGGATGCAGACGGTGCTTAGCAGCACCCGACACCCGTCGTCCACAGACCATGGATGACTTGTTTGTTTAATTGATGTGTTGTGAAAGTTGATTATGTGAAGTGGAATGAATAAAATATTTTATAGTTAAAAATATGATTTTTAACATGTATATAAAATAAATATTTATAAACAAATCGGACGATTTGTTTATGTACACCCATTTGACTGATATTGATTAGGACGAAGAATTTTACACATCACCCAACTGCACAAATAAAAATCTGTGTTTGTTGATTTGAAACTCCACACGAGTGTTGGGATGATATTGATGTACACTAATCCCAATTGTTTAGTAGTATATCGACCGATGGGTTGATAGACTCTGTAAGCGTTACTTATCGATATTTAATGCTTATGCAGCTGTGTGGTGCACTTTGGATGATGGTTGATTATTTATCATTATTATTATATACATGTGTTGTATAAAATCCGTATAAATAACATTATATGGTAATTGAGTGGGTCTCATTCCAATTTAGAAGATAAAATATATATTCATGTGTTGAATAAAAATATATATTTATGTGTTGAATACAAAGGATATTCATGTGTTAAATAAAAAGTATATTCATGTGTTGAATAAAAGAAAATTTATGTGTTGAAGAGAATATTCATGTGTTGATTAGAATAACGAAGTTATTGAAATATATAAAGCCATGTTGATTAGATTTGCGCCATTTTGACGTGAACGATATTTATACCGAATTTATTCATTTTTACAATGAAAATGAAAAGGAATTGATTTCAAAATCTAATGTTTTGAAAATATTATCATTTATATATCGATGATATGGAATATTCAATTTTGATTAGAAATTGAATAGGAAGTTGAAATCGTTTTGAAAACAAATTTAAAACGATTTATAAAATACGTTTTGAAAGGAAATCGACGAAATATATAATTAATATATATATATATATATATTATATATAATGGCCTGAATAGAATGCGCCGCGTTGCGACAGTTCGTGAATTTCGACCATTGACTTCGAATGGATATTACGGGAGATCCAACCGTCGGATTCTCCTAAAACCGGAACCGTTGTGTTCGTATCGAAAAGAGCTTTCTAATGATATTAGAGATTTGAAATCTAATGGTTGGATTTGGAATTATGTCCAAATCAAATTTGGAAAAGGTCGTTGTAATTGCAGTTCGATGGACGTTGATGGAAATCGACTGTACGGGCCTTTATAAAATTATTAAAAATAGTAATAATTTGTGTAAAATCATAAGAAATGATTTGGAAAGAACTAGGATGAAAAATTCCATATTTGAAAAGATAAAAATAGATTTTTATCGAAATGAACTAGTTTTGAACTAGAATTATAATCCATTCATTTTTGAAATAAATAAATTGGATTTGAAAGGGTTTTGAAAGTAACCAGAATTCCCAATAATTGAATTGGAATGGATTTGAATCGAAATTGTCCTTGGAATATTTCGATGTTTGATTTCGTGATTGTACAGATATTGTTATGGAAATTTGAAAGATATATTTATATCATTATTTCTAATACGATATTAGTTTGTCGTAAAATTTTATATTGAATATAAGCCGATATATTTTCTATTTAGAGCCTTGTATTTAATATCAAATGAGATTTGGGTTTGTCGTGAATGGTGTCTTCAGTAACACTGTTCTTAAACCCAGTTGAGAAAAAGATTAAATCTTTTTATTTTGATCCAATGAAGTATACCAATTAAATGGAATTTAATTGGAATTGAATTTGTATTGACTTTGGGTTTATCGTGAATGTTGTTTTAAATAACACTTATTCTTTAACCCGATAATTAATGGAATGTGAATTGCGTTTATCACGAACTGTGTTTAAACGTCCATCGTTCTTTAACCCGATTTACAGTGAAATGTGATTTGGAATTTATAAATCTTTTGTTAAGATTTAAAGGAGATTTTCCAAACTAAATTTTTCCAATTTAATAAAATAAATTGGAATGGAATGGAATTCGATTTGGTAATAATCGAAGTGAATTTCTGTGGAGGAAGACAACTAATATATCTGGAATTTCAAAGGCTTTGCCGTTATTCCATTTATATTATTAGTCGGATATGGAAGTTTATATCGATTATATATATTGATTTGTTTTCCATGAAGATTACATTGTAAATGGAATGTGATTTTGGGTTTATCGTGAACCGTGTTTTAAATGACATTGGTTCTTTGACCCAATTAAAGATAGGATATGATTTCCCAAGTTAAACAATCATTAAGATTGATTTTTGGGAAGATTAAAACCAAGTGGAGTTTTAATCAATCTTTAATTAGATTGAAATGATCGAGAATGGAGTATCACCAGTTTTTGTTGCGGTCATGCTGGGGTGTTCTCGCTTCGCGGTTAGTTGGCGAACAAGAGACTCTTACCCCCACATGTCCCTCTTGAGGGTTGGTTAGGCAGTGGCTGGGAGGCTCGAGAGGGTCGCTGTAAAACAAGTGTACTGGGGGACCAGTTGGAAGCCACGGTCGGTTTTACTTGCTGCTTTGGGGGATGAAGGGATGGTTGCAAAGCCTACCGGATTTCTTCGGGTTGTTTCAGCTTGGTATCAGAGCTTTGGTTTATAGAGCTTGGAGAACAAGACAAATTAGAACCGAACGAAAGAATTCATCAGAGATTGGATTAGTAATATCCAATGAGAATGACTCGTTAGAGATGGGGTCAGTAGTATCCTAGAACGAGTGTGAAGAGTATATTTTAAAAATGAAAACAATTTTTGTTTTGAAAATTGAATTCAATTATCCGTATTTGAATATTTATTTGCATTGATTTGGACAATCAAGTATATAAAGATTTTGCGTATGCGTCTGATCCGCGTGTATTTGAAGTTTTAATATACTGGATAGATATAGAATCACACTCTAGTCGCCGGGAGACGATTCTGATGATAGTCTAGACACCATCAGTATTAATGTTCAAGTTTCAAAAGTGGAATTTTTATATATTTCCAATTGACTAGTGTGAGAACCAAAACTAGATAGAGTCTATTGTTGAGATTTGGCACCAAAAATGTGATTTTTTTACTATGTATCAAAATTATGAATTTGAAACGTTAATTCACTAACTAATTGACAGTTGTGTGGTTTGACTATTGGTTGATTAATTAAAATTTTGAACATATAACCAAATGGATCAAATATTGAACTGAACTGAAAATTGTTTGGAAATGCATGCATGTACATATATATGTGTGAACAGGTCATAGCTAGGAGGCTAGAGAAGAGGAATAAAAGTGTTTTCCCAACAAATAGGTACATGTTTATTGTATTTCTTGGGTTTTTAATGATTTTATGAGCCGCTTGGCTGTTTCTTTTTCTTTTTGGATTGGTGCGGGCCATGGGAGGCTATTTGAAATAACCTGAAGCTCCCGGTGCAGGGGAGATTATGGCGAAATTTTTCAAAAATTTAGGATGTTAGCCAAATTTTTGAAAAATTTGAAAAGTTCTTAGAAACTGAAAAGTTGATGTACTGAAGCCATAAAGAAAATAATGAAAGTTGAGTTGATTTGTGAAACAACTTTCAGCTTCGTTCCTTTTCGGGGACGAAAAGTTTTAAGTGGGGGAGATTGTAATTACCCGGAAATCCAAGCCAATTTAAAATTTTTATTTTGGAAATTTTAATGAATTTTGAATATTTAAAATGAATTATTTTAAATAATAATGACGAGAAATTTATTTTGAATAGAATCAGAATGTATATATTTATTTGAATCGTCGTTAGAATATAAATATTTATTTTTATTTATAAAACGAATTGAAAATGGCGCAGTAGTTTGAAAATTCGATTTCAAATGAATGTACAGGATTCAAAATAAGCCGGATTTTAGCAAAACCAAAAATATTAGGATCTATTCGAGAATATCTTTCCATCGAATCCGAAAAATCAAAATTTCATAGTGGGAATAAAAAGATATGCCCAGTTAAAAATTCAGAATAGTCGCTGCGGAATTTTGGCCCTTAAAAATGGAAATTTTGCAATCGGCCTCGGTTTTCGACTAAACCACTTTTGTTGGATCCGTGAGGTCAAGTTATTGCTAGGTTTCAAAATTCATAATTTTCTGAATCAATATGTGAGCGTGGCAAAGGAAAACGCGTTTGACCAGTTTTAGTTGATTTCAATCGACTGGAAAATGGCCATATTTCAAATGGTCTCAGGATTTGATGAAATTTGTTTTGTTAGGACTGTATTGTCAATACGAAGCTAGAAAATATTTTTGGGGAATTTTAGAGTCCTTATGTGACCCCAGTAAATTAAAATGCGCATTCAAATTCAATGTGTAGATTTATATTTTGATTTTGATGGGAACCAATGGAAACAGCCAAACTAGCTTACGATACATATCCCATTATGTTCGAAATGGGGGTAATACGCTCGGGACAACAGTCGTTGGGCCTCGTTTGGGGTTCAAAAGAAAAGTCAACATTTTGAAAAATAAAATAATTAAATATATAAATATATAACTTTCTCCACTCTCTCTCTCTCCCTTCACTTCTACGCCTCCCCCCCCCCCCCACCTCGGCCGGTCACTTTTCAGAAAAAGAAAAAAAACGAAAACCGTGACGCCCAAGACCCGCCGCCTCTTCCCTGGGTCAACGCCGGCCGTCGCAGCCACTGCTCCACCACCCCTCCCCCCCGATCCTCAGCCCTCCGCTCCTCCTCCATCTTCTTCCCCTGAACCCAAACCTTCCCTCCATCCAAAATCGCGACCACAGCGCCGCCAATCGCCAATCGCAGCCCCCCCCGACCATCATACCCCCCTGCGCCACCTCCACAACCACCAATCCCGACAGTGGACCCCTCCTCCATAAAGATCTGCTTTAGGCCATTTTCAGTTTTAATTCAATCCCCTGACCTCGCAGACGAGCGCCGCACCCTATACTGCTCCACGAGATGTTGTGCACCCTCCGACGAGTCCTCCTCCACAATACAAGGTGAATAAACTCACATTTATATTAATTTTATATTTAAAATATATTTTTTATAAACAAAAAGACACGATTTTTATAAACAAAAGACTCGATTTTTATCATATGAAAGCAAAGAGAAATAGAAAATAAAAATACGATCTTTGTTTCAAGAAAAATACTATCTTTGTTTATGGAAAGTCATGATTTTTATCGTTTAAGTAGTAAGATAAAAATTTAATTTTTATTTATGTAGAGTGATAAAAATATAATTTTTATATTATAGAAAGAATAAAAATATGTTTTTTATATTATAGAGATAATAAAAATATGATTTTTATATATGTAGGATAATAAAAATATGATTTTTATATAAGTAGTGAATCAAAAAAATAATTTTTATATAGTGGGAAGAATAAAAAAAATGTGATTTTTATCCATATAGTGTAGTTATAAAAATGTGGTTTTTATATGCATAACAACAATATAAAGATGCGATTTTTATATATGTAGTGGATATGGACAACGAAAGTAACAAAAGGCGAGCATGACGAAGATTTTCTACTTATGAAGAGTCTTGGCGTTTGGTTTAGCTCTCGTTGAGAACTTCTCACTTTTAATTTGTTTTCTAGCTGAAATATATGCTAGGATGCAAAAGGTGCTTAGCAGCACCCGACACCTGTCGTCCACAGACCATGGATGACTTTTTTGTTTAATTGATGTGTTGTGAAAGTTGATTGTGTGAAGTGGAATGAATAAAATATTGACGTACACTAATCCCAATTGTTTAGTAGAATGTCGACCGATGGGTTGACAGACTGTGTAAGAATTACTTATCGATATTTAATGCTTATGCAATTGTGTGGTGCACTTTGGATGATGGTTGATTATTTATCATTGCTATTATATACATGTGTTGTATAGAATCCATATAAATAACATTATATGGTAATTGAGTGGATCTCATTCCAATTTAGAAGATAAAATATATATTCATGTGTTGAATAAAAATATATATTCATGTGTCAAATAAAAAGGATATTCATGTGTTGAATAAAAAGTATATTCATGTGTTGAATAAAAGAAAATTTATGTGTTGAAGAGAATATTCATGTGTTGAATAGAATAACGAAGTTATTGAAATATATAAAGCCGTGTTGATTAGATTTGTGCCATTTAGACGCGAACGATATTTACATCGATTTTATTCATTTTTATAATGAATATCGAAAAGGAATTGATTTCAAAATCTAATGTTTTGAAAATATTATCATTTATATATTGATGATATGGAATATTCAATTTTGATTAGAAATTGAATAGGAAGTTGAAATCGTTTTGAAAACGAATTTAAAACAATTTATAAAATAAGTTTTGAAAGGAAATCGATGAAATATAATATATATATGTATGTATATATATATATAATGGCCTGAATAGAACGCGCCACGTTGCGGCAATTCGCGAATTTCGACCATTGACTTCGAATGGATATTACGGGAGATCCGAGCATCGGATTCTCCTAAAACCAGAACCGTTGGGTTCGTATCGAAAAGAGCTTTCTAATGAATATTAGAGATTTGAAATCTAACGGTTTGATTTAGAATTATGTCCAAATCAAATTTGGAAAAGGTCGCTGTAAGTGCAGTTCGATGGCCATTGATGGAAATCGACTGTACGGGCCTTGATAAAATTATTAAAAATAGTAATAATTTGTATAAAATCATAAGAAATGATTTGGAAAGAATTGGGATGAAAAATTCCATATTTGAAAAGATAAAAATAGATTTTTATCGAAACGAACTAGTTTTGAGTTAGAATTATAATCCATTCATTTTTGAAATAAATAAATTGGATTTGAAAGGGTTTTGAAAGTAACTAGGATTCCCAATAATTGAATTGGAATGGATTTGAATCGAAATTGTCTTTGGAATATTTCGATGTTGGATTTCGTGATTATACAGATATTGTTATGGAAATTTGAAAGATTTATTTATATCGTTATTTCCAATAAAATATTTGTTGGTCGTAAAATTTCATATTGAATATAAACCAAAATATTTTCTATTCAGAGCCTTGTATTTAATATCAAATGGGATTTGGGTTTGTCGTGAATGGTGTCTTCATTAACACTGTTCTTAAACCCAGTTGAGAAAAAGATTAAATCTTTTTATTTAGATTTAATGAAATATACCAATTTAATGGAATTTAATTGGAATTGAATTTAAATTGATTTTGGGTTTATCGTGGACGGTGTTTTAAATAGCACTTGTTCTTTAACCCGATAATTAATGGAATGTGAATTGGGTTTATCGTGAACTGTGTTTTAATGACATTTGTTCTTTAACCTGATTTACAGTGAAATGTGATTTGGAATTTATAAATCTTTTGTTAAGATTTAAAGGAGATTTTCCAAAGTAAAGTTTTCCAATTTAATAAAATAAGTTGGAATGGAATGGAATTCGATTTGGTAATAATCGAAGTGAATTTCTGTGGAGGAAGACAACTAATATATCTGGAATTTAAAAGCCTTTGTCGTTATTCCATTTATATTATTAGTCGGATATGGAAGTTTATATCGATTTGTTTTCCATGAAGATTCCATTGTAAATGGAATGTGATTTTGGGTTTATCGTGAAACGTGTTTTAAATGACATTGGTTCTTTGACCCAGTTAAAGACAGGATATGATTTCCCAAGTTAAACAATCATTAAGATTGATTTTTGGGAAGATTAAAACCAAGTGGAGTTTTAATGAATCTTTAATTAGATTGAAATGATCGAGAATGGAGTATCACCAGTTTTGCTCCAGGCGATAGTTAAATCTTTAAATAGATTTGAACATGAAATGGTAATTGAATTTACCGATAACACCATGGTGTTAGGTATGAAGTATTACCAGTTTTACTTCATGGGATGAATAGGTTGGGGTTGGGAAATTTAACAAGTGATTACTTTGGTAAGGTTCGCTAATCTCGACTAGTTTGGATAAACCATAATTTGGTTTGAATTGATATTCAAAAGAAGATTAAAGAGTAAATTTAAAGAATTTATCTTTGATAAAATTAATGGGAACCTTTCCTTAAAGATGTGAATATTTGAATAAAAGAATATTCTGAATTGGAATGACGCGTATGTTGTGTTTGTGTAGCACTTGTTTATAATATACGCGAGTTATTCGGAAAGACCGGGTTTATCCCATTCTGAATAACTGATATGACTATAAGTCGAAGATGAAGACGGTGGTTGAAGACTGGAGGTCTTTACATCGTTTGGATAGTTCCTGATGATCCTAATTGGGCCGTACACCCAAAAGGAGGGAAT
Organism: Allium sativum; assembly: GCA_030737875.1. Lineage (NCBI taxonomy): Eukaryota > Viridiplantae > Streptophyta > Magnoliopsida > Asparagales > Amaryllidaceae > Allium > Allium sativum. Next base: position 398,961,741 of record CM060910.1, read on the forward strand.
ACGTTGGTGATCGTCTAGACGTACTTGGAGATCAATGGATATGCGAGGTACAAGGTGCCTCCGGTTTCTTTCAGACCCAAAACGGACTTGTAAATAGACTGTTTGTCTGACATTGGATATCATTCTGTGTGATTGATGGATATCAGTTGCATGGAGTGGTTTGCCTGTGTGGCATGCTGAGATGCAAATGATCAAGGATTTTGTTGAAAAGCAAAGTCTTGTGGTTGATGATCAAAGCACGGCCTATGTGGCATCTCTTTGTGTCGCGTTAATTCGCGAGCCTCACACCCCGGTGTGAACCAAAAACGGGAGAGGACTTCAGGGAGGACATGCGTTTCTTTCTAGCTAGAAGTGGCGTTAGTGGTTTTACATGCCCTGACGAGTTTGACTTATGTGGTTGTTGGAATGCGAGGCTCCTCGGATATATCGGTAGATCCGGGACCGATGGAGTCATTGGACTCATTGACGCCCCATAGGGCGGGGAAACGCAGTGTTCAAGCATTTTAATCCACATCGGTGTACCGACCCTGACGATCCAAGGGTCGATGCATTCTGATCCTAAGACACGGGCTAAAGCGTCTCGAATTCGGTACAGACGATCCCTTGCCTTGGTTCACAGATGGAAATCCAACTTCCAATATGTGACTTTGCGGTTTTGATTGTAAAGCCTAGTATGGAGACATAGTGGTATAGGGCACTTATGCCGTCTATGATTGATACTTATGATTGAAATTGTTTTGACATTATACACTTATAGTAATAATAAAAGATGAAATTTAGCGTATCAAGCATTCTTTGGCTATTATAAGGTAAAACCCTATCCTCCGGCTTGTGTTGCATTGTGTGATGGGACCTAGGTCTTATAATAGCTTCATTGTTCTTTATTTAGCGTTGCGCTGTTGTTTTATGCACTGGTATTCTTGGGAGGAAACCCGTTCTGTGTTATACGGCGTGGTCCCTTGATTTACCTAACTTTAAAATAAAGATTAATAACTGTTTTCGTTCTCACACCAGTCACATGACTGACATGGAGTTTATTGGTTTAACCTAAACTCTGGGCGCCCTTATTTTCCACACGGGCAGCTAGTAGTTTTGGTTTTGCAGATTTATATTCATATGATCCCGGTTTACAGCTACTAGTATTGTAATCTCTGATATTTATCAAATGTATATTATTTGTTTATACTCTGTATATTCTTGTATTCTGATGGAATTGTTGTAATTAACAATGAAATGTTCTTCTGTTTGCGTTCCGATGTGGCTTGTCCTCAGTGCAATCCGGGCTTTCCTTCATGGGGAAGTTCGGGTTGTTTCACTTTTGTTCAAAGTATGTCGTACCACATAGCTTTATATAACCAAAGATCTGATGCCAACTTTGTAACGACCCACCTTTTTACCCGGTTCTCGCCGGAAATTAAACCTACTTAAACCATTCATAAAGACGAATTGTTATGGGTACATACATAAGTTAAACAAAATAACACAAATTTTCGTTGGATAATTCAATAATTACATCAGAATTACATAGAATATCAGAGTTACAACATAAACATATAGCGGAAGAAAAAAATAAATATACTTTCGGCGGAAAATCAAAAGATACAGTGGAAGCTTCAACCCTGGCGTGGACTCCAACTCAGAAAACGCTCCGAACTTCGCTCCAATGGTCTACAACTGCAAACTAAACTACTAGCTTCCCGTGTGAAAATTGATGGGCAACCAGAGTTTTGGAAGGAACAATAAACTCCAGGTCAGTCATAGGACTGGTGTGAGAACATAAAAACAATTGCTTTTAAGATTCATTTTAAAGTTGGGAAATTCACTGGACCACGCCGCTAACGCGGAACGGGTTTACTCCATGTGAATGCCCGTGCATATAAATATGCAAGGTCTTTTGAAAATGAAGCTATCATAAGCTCGTCCCACATCACACAATGCAAGCACACACCAGATGGGCGAGGTTTATCTTATGATAACCAAATATGCTTTCATACGTAAAAATCCTCTTTCAAAGCCATAATATATATATGTAGTGTGGAAAACATTTCGCAAATAAATGTATTAATCCTAGACAGCATAATACCCCATAATATTATGTCGCCATATATATTTACAATCAAAATCATATGGCTTGTATTGGAGATATGGGTTTCCAACTTGATGATTCCTGGCACGAAAGATCAATCATAACACAAATGAAATGCAATCACGGGTTTTTCATCCAGACGCGGACACAAATACAAATCGCGAGGTAGATCAATGGTTTTCGACCAGACACAGTCCCCCGAGCATACCCTATTCCATAAATCATAAGTGGTTTCACACTATTGCAGCGGTCACCATCAATTCATATATATATATATATACACACACACACACACACAAAAAAAAACCTAACCGCCAGTTTCTCATCATCCGAGGTGTGAGGTTTGTCGATGTCACGTCATACACAAAGCATGCCTGGAGAAGCAATGCCTTGATCGTACAAGCTCATTTCATATCTTAAGTATGTCACATTGTCCATTCACCGCATGACAACTGATTTCCATCCATACATAACTACTTCGAGCTCATACATAACAAACCAGATACATATCAACGAAAATCAGTGTTATGCCATCAATTACAATGTCAGGCGCACAATCCATAAAAGTCCGTCATGGGTCTGAACGAAACAAAATCCGAAAGTTCTCCACATACGTTCGGACTTTCTGGCACTCCGGTAATATGGGCATCTCTTTACTGTAGCTATCAGTAAAGAAACCAATCAGCAAGCAGTCCGCTCGATGTAAAGAACCGCGGTCTTCATTCATATATTCCAAGTCTTGAATTTGCTTTTTGCATCGTATTATTACTTGGAATGGTTTTCCTACTTAAATTCTGATCCCGGTCTTCCCAAGTAATAAGCGTATTCATAAACAATGGTTATGAACCACACAGGGTTTTAATTCAAATTCCCTTCCAATCATTTCAATTCATTTAAAATGTCGAGGTTGGATTTGTCATAAATTCTACTATCATTTTAACTTCTCTTTGAAATCAAATATTCGATTTACCAACCCGTTTTATTTCAAACATACCACAAATTCTCATACCTCTTTATTTCCTTCCAAAAGTTCTTAAATTTACCCAATCTCTATTTGGATAAAAATTCCATTTCGATAATCCCAACCATTTTTATTTAAATATAAGTTTGATAGAGTTAAATCGACATATATCATACATGAATTCACATTCAACAAGCACTATCAGAACTTGATGTAAATAATTTATATTGCTTCTGATAGTATTTGTTCAATCTTGGAATTTAATATCAAATATCTGATAACAACTCCATCCAACTCGTTTCCTTTTAAAATTCAAATTTTTAGAACTAATAAATAATTATATATTCAATCACTTAACAACCTTCAGAACCATTTTACAATCCTTATTAACCATTTAAAATAATGGTTTACGATTATTAATTTCAAAACTCATTTATGTATGGAACGGAGAAAAATAATGTTTGAATGTTACTAAAAGCGCTGCAATATCCATTTAAATCAAATAGATTCCAAATCATTCAAAATTCTAATAATTCAGTTCTGATTACTTTAAATTAATAAAGTAATATTTCATGAAATTTCTCAAATTTTATGTGACGACCCCGAACCCCGTACTGACGGTGGCAAAGGGAATCTTTGGAATATACCACATAAACAGATAATAGTAGAACAGAATTAAATAAATACACTAGATAATGCACAATAGAATATACTGGATAAACGTAATCATTAGAGGTTCATAGTATACAGGATCTTACTTAGTACAAATACAGTTCAGCTATACATAAATGTCTACAGCGGAAAACAAACATAATGTACAATAGGAGTTGAACAGCATAACAAGAGATAAATGATAGAATCCATCTTCAGCTCCAGCTATCCAGAAAGAGCCAGCTAAACCTGAATACAAGGCTGCCCGTGTAGAAAAAGGGGCACCCGAGTTTGAAGGTGAAACAAACTATGAGTCAATCATGGGACTGGTATGAGAAATCTACTCAACACATTTAAAATATGGCTAATCACAGGACCACGCCACTTTCGTGGAACGGGTTTACTCCATTGGATTGCCAGTGCTTCAAAAACAAATAGATCTTTTAAACATCGCAATGCTTTTTATAAAAATGAAGCCAGTATAAGACTCAGTTCCCATCACACAATGCAACGCAAACCGGAGGATAGAGTTTTACCTTATAATGGCCAAAATATGCTTGATACGAATAAAACAAAAGCATTTGATATTACTACTAGTGTTTATATGTTTCAAAAACAATTTCAATTCATAACTATCAATCATAGATGACATGAGCGTCCCATGCCACTATGTCGCCAAATATAGGTATACAATCAAAACCGCACAGTCACGTATTTGGAAATTGGATTTCCGTCATGAACCAAGGCAAAAGATAGTCCTTACCGACTTCGAGACAATCTAGCCCATGTCTCAGGAACAGCTGCAACTACCCCTTGGATCGTCAGGGCTGGTCCACCGATGTGGATTATTATACCTGAACACTACGTTTCCCCGCCCTATGGGGCATAAATGAGCCAACGAATGACTCCATCGGTCCCGGATCGACCGATAAAACCGAGCCGCCTCGCTATCCATCATCCGCATAAGTAAAATGTCAGGCCGTGTAAAAACACCGACACAACTCCTAGCTAGAAAGAAACGCATGCCCTCCCTGAGGTCCTTCTCCCGTTTCTGGTTCATACCGGGGTGTGAGGCTCGCAAATTCACGTTATACACAAAGCTACGCCACATAGGCGGTGCTTTGATCATCAATCACAAGACTTTGCTTTTCAACAGAATCCCTGATCACTGCATCTTAGCATGTCACACAGGCAATTCACACCATGCAACTGATGGCTATTAATCACATAGAATAAATTCCAATGTTAGACACACAATCCATTTACAAGTCCGTTATGGGTCGGAACGAAACCGGAGGCACTATATACCTCGCATATCCATCGATCTCCACGTACGTCCAGACGATCACCACTCATTATCCATATTTCGGGATGCCTCCCAATCAGGACATCAGTTACCATCCAAACGAGGTGAAGATCGGTCTTCGACCACCGTCTTCAGCTTTGATTACTTATCGTCGATTCAGTTATTCAGAATGGGATAAACCCGGTCTTTCTGAACAACTCGCGTATATAATAAACAAGTGCCACACAAACACACATACGCATCATTTCAATTCATTAGTCGCTAACCGTAAATCAGTAAGAGAACGATTTCCCAAATATTAACCCCGAAGGCCGAAACCAACATCAGATCAACACCCAGGAAACCATTCGACTTAGCCAACCTTCAGTTAGTTTCTAAATTTCACATCCATATCGTTTATAATATTTTATAATGATTTATCGCTATTTTTATTTATGTTAAAATAGCCAATTTATTCAAAATGACGCTTCGGGCCATAACGCGGCTTTGGCTCTGTTTTTCTTCAGATTTGATTTACACATATCTGAAAATATAACCGTTGGATCTTCACAAAATGAAACACCCCACCCCCGTTAGGGTCACTTACAAAGGGAATGCCCTAATTTTGGTGGAGGTTTTTAAGTATAAGTCCCAAATACACAAGACAGATATAAATATACATATTTTTAAACAGCGGAAAACACAACAACTTTTATTTCATCAAAATACGTGTCATATAAACCATACCATAATTGTCGTACAATACTTCCAAAAACATTACGCTTCAGGCCATAACGTGGTCGCGGTGCTGTTTTTCTTCATATTTGATTTAAACATATCTGAAAATCTAACCGTTGGATCTTCACAAAATTTACATCATTAGAAAGTTCTTTTCAAAACGAATCCAACGGTTCCAGTTTTGGGAAAATCCGACGGTCGGATCTCCCGGTACTATCGTTTGAAGTTTCGATTTCAAAATACAAACTGCAGCGTCGTTATTCGATTTAATATAATTATATTTATATAAATAAATATAATCGATTCTGGCGTTGTTTTTCTTCAGATTTGGATTAAACATTCCAGACAATCCAACCATTGGATCTTTACAAAGTTGGTGTCGTTGGAAAGATATTTCCAAAGCAAACCCAATGGTTGTGGTTTCTGGAAAATCCGATGGTCGGATCTCCCGCACTAATCGTTTGAAATCACAGTTTCAAAATATGAACTGCAGCATCGTTATTCGATTTAATATAATTATATTTATATATATATATAAATATAATCGATTATGGCGCTATTTTTCTTCAGATTTGAATTAAACATTCCAGACAATCCAACCGCTGGATCTTTACAAAGTTGGTGCCGTTGGAAAGATATTTCCAAAGCGAACCCAACGGTTGTGGTTTCGGGAAAATCCGATGGTCGGATCTCCCGCACTAATCGTTTGAAATCACGGTTTCAAAATACGAACTGCAGCTTCGTTATTCGATATATTTTAATTCTATTTATATATATATATATCGATTCTTCGATTTCAAAGCTATATTCTTTTCATACATTTGATAAAAATTATATTTTTATCCAACAAACATTCACTTCGACACTTCACTATTTTTAACAACTCATGTGTACAGTAAAAATGTGATTTTTATTGTAAAACGATTTATTTCAAAACACAATTATTTTATATAGTTCATATAGGTAATAAAAATATGATTTTTATTATAAAACAATTTATTTCAAAACAATATTATTTTATATAGTTCATATTGATGATAACAATAGGATTTTTTTAATCATAAAACAATTTCTTCAAAATATGAATACCATTCAACACATGAATTTCAATTCAATGAATGAATTTCGATTCAACACATAAAGGTGTTCTATAGTTTATATATATAGATAAAAAGGTTATTTTTATATTTAAAACATGAATACCATTCAACACATGAATTTCTATTCAACGAATGAATTTCGATTCAACACATGAAGGTTTTCTATAGTTTGTATATATAGAGTAAAAATGTGATTTTTATTGTTAAAACAATTTATTCAAAACACGAATACCATTCAACACATGAATTTCAATTCAATGAATGAATTTCGATTCAACACATGAAGGTTTTCTATAGTTTGTATATATAGAGTAAAAATGTGATACTTATTGTTAAATCAATTTATTCAAAACACGAATACTATTCAACACATTAATTTTAATTCAACGAATGAATTTCTATTCAACAGACGAATATAGTTTCAACATAGGAAAATAATTCTAACACATGAATATTATTCAAAATTTCGGCAGCATAACGGCAGGGTAGTTAAAACCGGGACCGTCCCTAGTATGGCTCCTCGCTTTACCTTAAAGCCTCGCTGCTTTTGACAATGGGGAATCATGCATCTAGTTTGCACGCAGGCGGCATGTATATTTTTTTCATTTCCACAAACCAGTCCTATGTGGTTTAAACCAAATATTTCTCAACCACAAACGGGTATTTTTCAACCACAATCAATCAATTTCAACCACAAATAATTTCAATCAACCTTTTGTAATCAACCAATTTTCACACCAATCACAACCAATAAATATCGTCCATGGTTTGTGGACGAGGGGCGTATATATATATATATATATATATATATATATATATATCATTTCACTTCTATTTCAACACATATATAATTTTTACAATGCATATATAACTTATACATCGAACGTACAACTTATACAACGCTTATACAAGAGGTGTACAACGCTTATATAATTCATGCATCGACTATATAATTTATACATCATCGTTTTCCATATCGTTTATAATTTAGAAATCTCACCTTTCTTTGTCGCTTTGTTAAAAATCCTTACGAGCTCAGAAAAATCTGCGGTCTCTTCTAGAATGTAGAGAGCCTCCTTGCGGTCACGATGTCTCCTGTTTCATCGAATTTCGTCAACACACGAAAAAAATATGATTTTTCAAAGTTTTGCAACACTTTAAAGTGTTAATTTCAGTTCAGAAATTTAAACCCGTTTACCTCCTTTAAACTTCGAAACTAGGTTTCCGATTTGCTTCCAATCCGTGAAGTGTTGCTTCGATCCGACTTCACCATGACAACGGGCTCGGAAATCCGCTCCACGGGGTCCCCACCCTGCCAAACTCGAGCGCAGCCTGAGGGAGCTTTCCGATGGCGAACGACGGCGATAGAGGGGCTCGATCCGCCTCCGACAGTCCACGATAAGGTTCGAAAATGGTATGGATGTGACGAGGAGGAGGAGGGCTTCAAAAAGCTTAACAGGAGGGGTGTCTAACTCGGCCTGGATTCGCCAGAAAAAGGCAGGGATGGTTGGAGCGCTTGTCGTCGTTCATGGGGGGGGGGGGGGGGGTTTCCAGATAAAAGATGGGGAGAGAGAAAATAGGCCAACCAATCATATTTTTTTATTTATATATTTTAAATTCTCAAAAATATCCCTTGTCACACACGAACACCAATTCAAACCCAATGACTGTCGTCCCTAGCGTTTTACTCCCATTCCGAACACAATGGGATATGTTTTGTAGGCCCATTTGACTGTTTCAGTCAGTTTTCCTTCAAATTAAAATATATAACATTCAATATTTGATTTTAACGTACATTTCAATTTGCTAGGGTCACAAACTGATTCGAAAAATTCCAGAAAAATAAATCTAGCTATGTTTTGACGATGCGGTCCCAACAAAACTAGTTTCATCGAATTCTGAGACCGTTTGCAAAATGGCCCATTTCTGGTCGATCCAATTTAACTATAATTGACCAAAACACATTTTCCTTTGCCATGCTCACATACTAGCTTCAAAAATTATGAAATTTGAAATCTAGCAATGACTTCACATCCCGGATCCAACAAAAGTGGTTTTGTCGAATTCCAAGGTCGTTTGCAAAATGGCCATTTTCACGGGCTATAAAATTTCCATAACGACCTTTCAGAAAATTCATTTGGCCATAACTTTTGCTTTCCGCTATGAAACTTCGATTTTTCAGATTCGTTAGAAAGGTATTCACTAACAGATTTAAATATTTTTGGTTTCACTCAAATCCGTTTTGTTTTGCACCCGGTACAGTCAGTCAAAGTTTGAATTCAAATTTTGAAACTACCGCGCCATTTCAGGCCTTGTTTATAATTAGAATTAATTATATTCCTCTTCAATTGTCGATTCAAACTCATTTTTCATCTTTATTATTTAAAATATTTATTTAAAATATTTAAAATCCACTATTTTACCCAATTCAAAATTTTTAAATTGGTTCAGATTTTCCGGGTCGTTACAATCTCCCCCACTTAAAACTTTTCATCCCCGAAAAGGAACAAAGTCGAAAGTGGTTTGATTAATCAACTCTACGTTCAATCTGGCTTCCATTCTTCAACTTTTCAGTTTCTGAGAATTTTCAAATTCTTCAAAAATTTGGCTAACACCCGGAATTTTCGAAAAATTTCGCTAGAACCTCCTTTGTACAGGGAGGGGTTTGGAAATTTATTGGGCCGTATTAGGTACCCAATAAATCCTATAAAGCATACACATATTTATAGTGATATATTCTGGTGTTTGCAGGGGAGCGTGTATTGATAATAACTCCAGAGAATAAATTCTCGTCACCCTGTCAAAGCCTGAGGGAGTGTGTATATTAATTGCTCCAGAGGATAAATCCTCGTCACCTCGTCCCGTGTGGGTTATAAATAGTCCATGTGCCGTATCTAATGACTAGAGAGACATGATTATTGTCAACTCCAGACCCGTATGGGGTTTTTATTAATCTGGCAATATTTTCGTTACAATTTTACATGGTCATATCAGTCATCAGTTCAACCTGTAAAATATAGTCATCGTCATACAAGCCTCTCGCTCGTATGGTAAATCTTCCACCTCGTCACACAATCTCCAAATGCTTATGTGGTATATGATGAAGTATGCCTATCTTCAAGAAGTATGCCATGCAGTGTAGTTCAAAATTAATTGTTACTATCCTATGGCGACGTTTATTATTACACACAGAATAACCAGCACTCCGCATCCAATGGCATTCACAGGAGTTGATATACTAATATTTCGCATCCAACTCATTAAGGTGTACCTATTTGTTGGGCACGCAAATAAAACCTTTACTCAACAACTATCCATTTACCTGTTCAAACATATATAATGCACATGTATATATTTCTATCTGCTTTTAAATCAGTTCAATGTGTGATTTAATCGAATAAATTCTACTATTCATTCCATTATTGATTAATTAACTATCGTTTTAATAATTTTAATTAATCCAATTCTACTATCACACAACACAAAAAATCAATCAAATTGTTTTTAACTCTTCAAAAATATACTTTTATATATTCAAAAATTATATTTCTAAAACCAGACTATATACATAATCACAAATACGTTATTTAAAAACATATTACCCTCGACTCGTTCTGAGGCACTTCTGACCCCATCTCTAACGAGTTATTCTGATCCTGCTATACTCATACTAGGATATTACTGATCCCATCTGTAATGAGTTACTCATCCTAGAACACTACTGGTTCTATTTCTGACGAGTTCGTTAATGTGTTATATACCAGAGCTAAGCTTAACCAAAGCTCTGATACCAAATGAGACGACCCCAAACCCTGTACTGACGGTGGCAAGGGTAATCTTTGGAATATAACACAGAAACAGATAATAGCAGGACAAAATTAAATAAATGCACCAGATAATGCACAATAGAATATACTGGATAAACGTAATCATCAGAGTTACACAGTATACAGGATCTTACTTAGTACAAATACAGTTCAGCTATAAATAAATGTCTACAGCGGAAAACAAACATAATGTACAATAGGAGCTGAACAACATAAAAAGAGATAAATGATAGAATCCATCTTCAGCTCCAGCTATCCAGAAAGAGCCAGCTAAACCTGAATACAAGGCTGCCCGTGTAGAAAAAGGGGCACCCGATTTTGAAGGTGAAACAAACTACGAGTCAGTCAGGGGACTGGTATGAGAAATCTACTCAACACATTTAAAATATGGCTAATCACAGGACCACGCCACTTTCGTGGAACGAGTTTACTCCATCGGATTGCCAGTGCTTCAAAAACAAATAGATCTCTTAAACATCGCAATGCTTTTTATAAAAATGAAGCCATTATAAGACTCAGTTCCAATCACACAATGTAACGCAAACCGGAGGATAGAGTTTTACCTTATAATGGCCAAAATATGCTTGATACGAATAAAACAAAAGCATTTGATATTACTACTAGTGTTTATTTGTTTCAAAATCAATTTCAAATCATAACTATCAATCATAGACGACATGAGCGTCCCATGCCACTATGTCGCCAAATATAGGTATACAATCAAAACCGCACAGTCACGTATTTGGAAATTGGATTTCCGTCATGAACCAAGGCAAAAGATAGTCCTTACTGACTTCGAGACAATCTATCCCATGTGTAACAACCCGTATTTTCAATAACCTGCTATAACATAAATCGAGGCAGAATTTAATTCTAAAATCTGAATCAAGGGAAACGGGCTATGCCATTGCGTTCGTCTCGGAAAAATACGCGAAATAGAGTCTGAGTTTTCGAAAATCGGAGTCCGTATGACCCGATTTAGGCCCAACGAAGTTTTCAGAAAATTCCTAAGTAAAAACAGATTTGAATTTCAATTTCAAAATTGGGAATTAGGGCTAACTGGCGTCAGGCGGGAAAACTCCCGCCAAGACCCCCATGTCGACAGGCATGTCGACAGGGGTCTAAGGGTGTCGACTGCCCTGTCGACAGTCCTGTCGACACGGGGTGGCCGGGCAGTTTTGCCTGGCGCACCATTTTGATTTGGGCTTGGTTGTGTGGCTTGGTTCTGGAGAATTCCGAAATCTGATGGACCTAATTCAACTAGGGTTTAATCCTATGGTCTAAATCACTAGCCTAATCTATAAATAAGACCCTAACCTACCCTAAATCACTCATTATTCATTCTAGCAACTAAACTATGTCAAAATCAAAACTCTCATGGCCTCCACTCTCTTCATACAATTCCTAAACAAATTCCTAAGAGATTTCCATGCATACAAGTGTATTTAGGCTTGTATGATCCTCTTTAGCTTGCATTAAAGTCTTGTTTCTCTATTGTCATCATAAAGGAGGGGTCTTGATCAAGTTTGCTTGCATTTTGGGGTTTTATTTTGTTGCATAAGGGGTTTCTTACATTTGCTATACTTATTTGAGTCCGCATAAGCATTGTAAGCCCTCTTACCTTCATTTTAGAAACTCTAAAGTTAATATGTGATGAAAGTTGGGATTTATGCATGTTTAATAAGTTATGCATGCTTATGCGAGTTCACTATGCTATGTTATGCATGTTTAATAAGTTATGCATGCTTATGCGAGTTCACTATGCTATGTTATGCATGTTTAATGAGTTATGCATGCTTATGTGAGTTCACTATGCTATGTTACACATGTTTGATAAGTTATGCATGTTTATGCAAGTTCACTAAGCCATGATTTGCAAGTTTAACAAGTTATGCATGTTTATGCAAGTTCACTATGCTATGATTTGCAAGTTTAACAAGTTATGCATGTTTATGCAAGTCCACTAAGCCATGATTTGCAAGTTTAACAAGTTATGCATGATTATGCAAGTTCACTAAGCCATGGTTTGCAAGTTTATTGAGTTATGCATGTTTATGCAAGTTCACTATGCCATGATTTGCAAGTTTATTGGGTTCACTATGCCGTGTTATGCATGTTTAATAAGTTATGCATGCTTATGCAAGATCACAATGACATGTTATGCATGTTTGACAAGTTATGCATGTTTATGCAAGTTCCCTATGCCATGTTAGGCAAGTTTAACATGTTATGCATGTCTATGGTAATATGCAAGTTCACTATGCTAAGTTATACAAGTCTAACATGTTATGCATGTTTGTTGTGATATGCAAGTTCATCATGTATAGTTCCCTCTTCCTATCCTTTATGCGTTATTACGAATATGTAAGCGATAGAATGACGTTGGGGGGTTTGGGTAAACTTAAAATACATGAAAATATAAGATTGGGAATTTACCTATTAAGTTAGGTCTACCCCTTGGGAATTTACCTATTAAGTTAGGTCTACCCAAGTATTTGTTGACTTGTAATTATGTTTTGAAATAAAGTGGACATGACACTTAGAAAACATAAGTGTGGCCAACTCGAGGTTAGGTTGAGTTTGTAGCGTAATTCTACCCGGAACCGACCGGCTTAACTAGTGGCTACAAACAATAGGACCCAATGTGAGAAGTTGGTCATGTGGTGCCAAGACCCGAGGTTAGACCAAGTTGTGGTGTAAATCTACCCGGAACCCACCGGCTTAACTAGGTAACCACAACAAAGTCTAATGTGAGAGGTTAAGGTGCATTAAATTAATTAATACCTCATGATTAGGGTTAAGTCAGGGTCCACTAATACTTAACCAATTAGGGGATTCGAGGGATTGAAATGGGGTTAAGTTGTGAACTGTCGGTTACACTTAACCAATTTAATCCATTTGGGGGTTTGAGGGATTGAAATGGGGTTAAGTTGTGAACTGTCGGCTACACTTAACCAATTTAATCCATGATTAGTGAAGGGTTAAATCGCACTTAACCCTCTTAGGAAACCCTAGCAACGTGGTCTGTTCCAGCAGTAATCCCAGTTTGGTATCATCACAACCCTAGAGGCTAGGCTAGGGCGGGGAACGATTACTGGACTGATGTAAGCGACCAAAGCGACGGCTGAGTGGTACAGCGGTGCGGGTCCAGGTGGGCTACGGACGTGCACGTAATCCGGTATTGGACAGACTCGAGGCACGGGTACCAGTAGGTTTAGACTGTGCATTATTGCTTCAGTGTCTGGGGTTGACACCCGAGGGCTTGATACACCCGAAGGTGGACCCAACACAGTCTGACTACATCCATATGTGGGCCACGTGTTGGGCTTATAGGGAGCCGATCGACTAGACCGTTTGGTTGGACCTTATATTAAGGTCACTTCATGTTATTGGGTCAAAGCTTGGGCCAAGGGATCAATACCTGTTATGTTGGTTTGCTAGTACACCGTGGTGCAAAACTTAACCTTGTTTATGCGATGACACCTCTATCTATCTTGTAGTTAATTTATCATGCCAGTATGTTGTTATCTATGATCATCTCAGTTTCCATCATGCTGTTAACTTTATTAGTTTATAGACTGATCGTAGCAGGGCTTACTCAGTCTTTTTGACTGACCTGTTTTCTTTCGCCTCTTTTCTTCCGTTTCCCCCCCCCCCCCCCAGGTTCTCAGGGAGGGAATACAGAAGCCTAGCTTGGATCCTAGCTGCTTTCTTGGATAGCTCATGTATGCTTTGGACTTGAGCTCGCTATTGGTTTTCCACTTTGGGGATAGCTACTTTTATGTTTTCCTTTTCAGTTTCAGATGATGTTATTGTATGTACTAGACTTGTTTACTTGGGAAATTGACATTATGATGTACCAGACTTGTGTTTTGAAATGGTTTAAAAATCTTCCGTTGTTTTATCTACTTACTCTGTTTATTTACATATATATATGTCATGTCCTGCCTTGTTATATCATTATGCATGTTTACCTTGTTTTAAAACGCCCCACCAAAGTCAGAGTTGCTTGCAAGAGCCACCCTGGCGGAGGTGGGGTGTTACATTTGGTATCAGATCATATGGTTTACGAGAAGGGATAAAAAGGTTTTTAAAACTTTTGAAAAACTATTTTCAAAACCAAGTATAAAGTATTTTCCAAAGAAAAGTCTAGTTATTTTTAAAAGGCTATTCCCCAAAAGCCATTAGCACTATCCTTTGACCCCTCGTTTGAACTCTTTTCTTTTCGTTTCCAGCATGTCTGATAATCTCATCTTGCCCGAAGGAGTAACAATACCCGATTGGTTTCGTCGGTACTTGGAAGTCACGGCACCGGTCCCGGGTGTCTCTAATGTTGTCCTTCCAGTCAAGGCCGCTGTTCCTCCTCCTTCCATACCTGATGTTCCTCTTCTCCCCCAGCCTCCACAAGCAGATTTTGCGGAAACTTGTAAGAACTTTAAGATGATGGGTGGCAAGAATTTTAGTGGAACAGAGACTTTTGTACAGGCAAGGAATTGGTTGAAAGAGACTGAAGATCTTTTAGCCACCTTTGATATTGGTGACCGCAGGAAGGTTTTATTAGCAGTATGGTTGCTAAAGGAAGAAGCTGCATGTTGGTGGGTAGTCACCACCGCTACTAAGCCAATTGAGACTTGGGATGACTTTAGAGGAAGGTTTGGACTGAGGTTCTTATCACTGAAGCAAGGGGACATGACTATTAGGGAATACATAGATAAGTTTAATCAACTGGCTCGGGTCGATTTAGACTTGGTTAATACAGCCCAGAAGAAGGCCATACACTTTGCTCTAGGATTAAACGAGCCATTACATGGTTTGGCCATGTCTCATATACCCTTGGGGGCGACTTTCGAGAATTTGGTGAATATGGTCCTACTTCAAGAAGAAGATAACAATGACAAGAAAGAGGTCAAGGCGAATGAGTCTCAAGACAAGAGGGTAAATTCCGGGAAACGAGGCAAGAATAACAACAACCGCAAGGACAAGCCAAGAGAGAATAGGAAATGCAACTTCTGTGGTAAAGTTGGACATATATCCAGGGAATGTAGGAAGAAGAAGAGAAAGCGGGGCGAATGCTTTCATTGTGGTGAGTCTGGACATCTCAGCAAGGATTGCCCGAGGAAACAAGGGCAAGGTCGGACTCAGTATGCAGGACTATCTGGAGGGCGAGTTCATCCCCTCAACACCGTTCTTCCAGCTCCTGATAGAGGTAGTGTTTCTGTTGAAAGTCTTGTTTACATTTTCTGACTTTCCCTGTTCGTACTTTGTTTGATTCTGGCATATCGCATAGTTTTATTTCATCTGATCTAGTTGAAAGTCTGCACCTAAGTACTAGTCTAGTTGATGATCCCGTATGTGTTTCAAATCCAATTGGGGGTTCTGCCCGTTTGTCTGTGGCCTGAGTGGATTTGAAAATTTCTATCTTGAATATAGAATTCTCGTGGGATGTTTATATTCTCGGTTTCAGGGGATATGGGTTGGTTTTGGGCATGGAATGGTTGTCCTGTTTTGGAGCCATTCTTGGTCTTTGTATATAGGGTTGTGAGGCTCATGACTCGCCTCGGTAATACCCTAGAAATTTCTAGCAACCCTATGGGTCCCGTCATGTTATGTTATCTTAGATCCCTCAACTCGTCTATCGATAGTTTGCAATCTGTGAGGGTGGTACGAGAATATCCTGATATCTTGGGGGAAGTAAAGGGGTTACCCCTAGACGTGGGATGGATTTCCGCATTATCTGGTTGGTAATACCAAGCCAGTTTCGTGGCCGGTTAGGCACATGACCTCGCGAGATGAGAATTGATAAAGCAAGTCAAGGAGTTGCTTGAGAAGAACTTCCTGAGACGAAGCATTTTCGAGTAGGGTGCTCCAGTAGTATTCGTTACTAATGTGGACAGTTTGCTTCTCTTATGTGTTGATTATCGTGAGAAGAATAGACAACCGTTACCAAGGATCGATGATTTGTTTGATCAGCTTGTAGGAGCATCTGTTTTCTTTTGATCCAGCTACCGAATTCCATCAGCTTAGGATGGCTGAGGATGGAATTGACAAGGCTGCGTTTAGGACTCTAGATGGATTTTTAGAATGGCTAGTCATGCTATTTGGTTTGACTAATACACCCGCATATTACGTGAACTTGATGGGTAGGGTGTTTAGGGAGTCCTTGAACAAGTTTGTCGTGGTCGTCATAGACGATATTTTGATCTCCTTAAAGGAACGAGGAAGAGCATGCTAGACATCTCAAGGAGGTGATGGATACGCTTAGAGCCACCAGTTGAAGGTCAAGTTCTCCAAATGTCACTTTGGAGGAAAGAAGTTGGATTTCTTGGGCACATAGTTCCTAAGTAAGGCTTAGCGTTGGATTCCGCTAAAGTGGTTGCGGTTTAAGACCGGAAAACCCTGAGGAGGGCAATTGAAGTAAGAAGCTTTCTCCGTTTGGCTAGTTAGTTAGCATTCCCTGAGCTTAGACTTACTCTTCTGGATCAAGAAGGGGGTTTCACAGAAAGAAGACCCGTAGTTAGTCAAGAGCATGGACCAGTTGATTCGAGGCGAGATGTTAAGTCACCTCGCTAGATATATTATAGATGACAAGGGATGACTAAGGCGCGATGAGAGATTATGTGTTCCTCGAGTGGAAGACTTGGTAAAGAAGGTTCTTGAAGATGCGCATCACTCGAGGAGGTGGCCGAGTTGGTCTCAGGATGCATGTTGTGCCACCAGGTTAAGGCCAAGTCATAGAAGCCCGGCGGGCCATTACCTCCATGGGAGGTTCCGCAAAGGAAGTGTGAAAACATCTCGATAGATTATGTGGATAGATTACCTAGATCAAAGAAAGGGAATACGGGAAGGTGGGTCATAATAGGTAGACTCACGAAGAGTGCTCATTTCAGTCCGGTGAAGAGCGAGAGGACTGCATCATGGTTAGCAACGGTTTACCCTCAAGAAGTTGGCCAGTTTTGAAATAGCCTACAGGAAGCCATGGGTAGGCAACTGAATCTAGGTATGGCCTATCACTCATAGGCGGATGGTTCATTTCGATTAAGCATGAGTTATAGAAAATCACGTTTATAAGGGCAATTGGCAACGTGGATTGGTATTTTCAAGAAAAGTTCTGCTGCGTGGAATACTTTATAGTAAGTAGACGAGATCCAGGATTCACTAGTGAATTTTGGAGAGCTTGCATGAAATCATGAGGTTACAGTTATGTTTAAGCCAAGTATACAGAAAGAAGGATAAGTGGAAAAGGAAGACGAGAGGCGATAATGAAATGAGTTCCAACTCGAATTTGGTAAATAGGAGTTAGGAAGCCAAGGAATCATGAAGTAAAAGACGGTCAAAGCACAGTGGAGCTAAGCTCAAGGAAACGTGACTAAGAAGAGTGAAGACTAGATACGCGCGTCATATCTCTTTTTAAGAGTGCATCCTTGATCCTTGTTTTCCTGTGGAGCTTGCTTGCGAGTTATCTTTTGTATATATCCTCTCGGTCCCATTCTCGATCTTATTTCTGTTGTAAACTCCATAAGGGGGTTATGACTCATCGGTTGGTACTATATGTCAGAGTTTGAATGAATTTCTTGTAATCCAAAAAGGAGTTTATCTTGCTTATCTTCTAAGATCTCTTTTTAGCATATCTCTCTATCCATGTTTATCTAGTTTATCTAGTTTATCGTGCTAATCTTGTCATGAGAACCTTAGGTAGAAACCCTTTGGATGAAACATGTGTTTGAGACATGTTATGTTTGATGGTTGCAAGTGGTTGCAAGTGTTTGCAAGTGGTTACTCGTGGATGCATGATACACATTAGGCACTAGATCGGCTCACACACTCCTCATATTGCATGTGCATGAGTTTTTACGCTTATTCTTGGATGAAATTTGTATGCCATCACATGGATGTTGCATATGGATGTATGATTGAGCACGCATGTAGATATTATACATTATTTTAGGGATTTGCATACATATGGATACATTTCACTAACATATTTTGCATTGATCTTTGCATTAGATAAGTACATATACACACACTTTTGCATATGTTCATACAGCATTTAGAATCTTTTAAGGACAATGATTGCTCGTGGATGATGCTTTGAGTAGATGGATGATTGGATGGTAGGATACGTTCTTCCTAACTTGAAGATTTCGGGGACGAAATCCTTTAAGGAGGGGAGAATGTAACAACCCGTATTTTCAATAACCTGTTATAACATAAATCGAGGCAGAATTTAATTCTAAAATCTGAATCAAGGGAAACGGGCTATGCCATTGCGTTCGTCTCGGAAAAATACGCGAAATAGAGTCTGAGTTTTCGAAAATCGGAGTCCGTATGACCCGATTTAGGCCCAACGAAGTTTTCAGAAAATTCCTAAGTAAAAACAGATTTGAATTTCAATTTCAAAATTGGGAATTAGGGCTAACTGGCGTCAGGCGGGAAAACTCCCGCCAAGACCCCCATGTCGACAGGCATGTCGACAGGGGTCTAAGGGTGTCGACTGCCCTGTCGACAGTCCTGTCGACACGGGGTGGCCGGGCAGTTTTGCCTGGCGCACCATTTTGATTTGGGCTTGGTTGTGTGGCTTGGTTCTGGAGAATTCCGAAATCTGATGGACCTAATTCAACTAGGGTTTAATCCTATGGTCTAAATCACTAGCCTAATCTATAAATAAGACCCTAACCTACCCTAAATCACTCATTATTCATTCTAGCAACTAAACTATGTCAAAATCAAAACTCTCATGGCCTCCACTCTCTTCATAAAATTCCTAAACAAATTCCTAAGAGATTTCCATGCATACAAGTGTATTTAGGCTTGTATGATCCTCTTTAGCTTGCATTAAAGTCTTGTTTCTCTATTGTCATCATAAAGGAGGGGTCTTGATCAAGTTTGCTTGCATTTTGGGGTTTTATTTTGTTGCATAAGGGGTTTCTTACATTTGCTATACTTATTTGAGTCCGCATAAGCATTGTAAGCCCTCTTACCTTCATTTTAGAAACTCTAAAGTTAATATGTGATGAAAGTTGGGATTTATGCATGTTTAATAAGTTATGCATGCTTATGCGAGTTCACTATGCTATGTTATGCATGTTTAATAAGTTATGCATGCTTATGCGAGTTCACTATGCTATGTTATGCATGTTTAATGAGTTATGCATGCTTATGTGAGTTCACTATGCTATGTTACACATGTTTGATAAGTTATGCATGTTTATGCAAGTTCACTAAGCCATGATTTGCAAGTTTAACAAGTTATGCATGTTTATGCAAGTTCACTATGCTATGATTTGCAAGTTTAACAAGTTATGCATGTTTATGCAAGTCCACTAAGCCATGATTTGCAAGTTTAACAAGTTATGCATGATTATGCAAGTTCACTAAGCCATGGTTTGCAAGTTTATTGAGTTATGCATGTTTATGCAAGTTCACTATGCCATGATTTGCAAGTTTATTGGGTTCACTATGCCGTGTTATGCATGTTTAATAAGTTATGCATGCTTATGCAAGATCACAATGACATGTTATGCATGTTTGACAAGTTATGCATGTTTATGCAAGTTCCCTATGCCATGTTAGGCAAGTTTAACATGTTATGCATGTCTATGGTAATATGCAAGTTCACTATGCTAAGTTATACAAGTCTAACATGTTATGCATGTTTGTTGTGATATGCAAGTTCATCATGTATAGTTCCCTCTTCCTATCCTTTATGCGTTATTACGAATATGTAAGCGATAGAATGACGTTGGGGGGTTTGGGTAAACTTAAAATACATGAAAATATAAGATTGGGAATTTACCTATTAAGTTAGGTCTACCCCTTGGGAATTTACCTATTAAGTTAGGTCTACCCAAGTATTTGTTGACTTGTAATTATGTTTTGAAATAAAGTGGACATGACACTTAGAAAACATAAGTGTGGCCAACTCGAGGTTAGGTTGAGTTTGTAGCGTAATTCTACCCGGAACCGACCGGCTTAACTAGTGGCTACAAACAATAGGACCCAATGTGAGAAGTTGGTCATGTGGTGCCAAGACCCGAGGTTAGACCAAGTTGTAGTGTAAATCTACCCGGAACCCACCGGCTTAACTAGGTAACCACAACAAAGTCTAATGTGAGAGGTTAAGGTGCATTAAATTAATTAATGCCTCATGATTAGGGTTAAGTCAGGGTCCACTAATACTTAACCAATTTGGGGATTCGAGGGATTGAAATGGGGTTAAGTTGTGAACTGTCGGTTACACTTAACCAATTTAATCCATTTGGGGGTTTGAGGGATTGAAATGGGGTTAAGTTGTGAACTGTCGGCTACACTTAACCAATTTAATCCATGATTAGTGAAGGGTTAAATCGCACTTAACCCTCTTAGGAAACCCTAGCAACGTGGTCTGTTCCAGCAGTAATCCCAGTTTGGTATCATCACAACCCTAGAGGCTAGGCTAGGGCGGGGAACGATTACTGGACTGATGTAAGCGACCAAAGCGACGGCTGAGTGGTACAGCGGTGCGGGTCCAGGTGGGCTACGGACGTGCACGTAATCCGGTATTGGACAGACTCGAGGCACGGGTACCAGTAGGTTTAGACTGTGCATTATTGCTTCAGTGTCTGGGGTTGACACCCGAGGGCTTGATACACCCGAAGGTGGACCCAGCACAGTCTGACTACATCCATATGTGGGCCGTATGGACACCAACACTTGACGTGTTAGGCTTATAGGGAGCCGATCGACTAGACCGTTTGGTTGGACCTTATATTAAGGTCACTTCATGTTATTGGGTCAAAGCTTGGGCCAAGGGATCAATACCTGTTATGTTGGTTTGCTAGTACACCGTGGTGCAAAACTTAACCTTGTTTATGCGATGACACCTCTATCTATCTTGTAGTTAATTTATCATGCCAGTATGTTGTTATCTATGATCATCTCAGTTTCCATCATGCTGTTAACTTTATTAGTTTGTAGACTGATCGTAGCAGGGCTTACTCAGTCTTTTTGACTGACCTTTTTTCTTTCGCCTCTTTTCTTCCGTTTCCCCCCCCCCCCCCAGGTTCTCAGGGAGGGAATACAGAAGCCTAGCTTGGATCCTAGCTGCTTTCTTGGATAGCTCATGTATGCTTTGGACTTGAGCTCGCTATGGTTTTTCCACTTTGGGGATAGCTACTTTTATGTTTTCCTTTTCAGTTTCAGATGATGTTATTGTATGTACTAGACTTGTTTACTTGGGAAATTGACATTATGATGTACCAGACTTGTGTTTTGAAACGGTTTAAAAATCTTCCGCTGTTTTATCTACTTACTCTGTTTATTTACATATATATATGTCATGTCCTGCCTTGTTATATCATCATGCATGTTTACCTTGTTTTAAAACGCCCCACCAAAGTCAGAGTTGCTTGCAAGAGCCACCCTGGCGGAGGTGGGGTATTACACCATGTCTTAGGAACAGCCGCAACTACCCCTTGGATCGTCAGGGCCGGTCCACCGATGTGGATTATTATACCTGAACACTACATTCCCCGCCCTATGGGGCGTAAATGAGCCAATGAATGACTCCATCGGTCCTGGATCGACCGATAAAACCGAGGCGCCTCGCTATCCATCATCCACATAAGTAAAATGTAAGGTCGTGTAAAAACACCGACACAACTCCTAGCTAGAAAGAAACGCATGCCCTCCCTGAGGTCCTTCTCCCATTTCTGGTTCATACTGGGGTGTGAGGCTCGCAAATTCACATTATACACAAAGCTATGCCACACAGGCGGTGCTTTAATCATCAATCACAAGACTTGGCTTTTCAACAGAAGCCCTGATCACTGCATCTTAGCATGTCACATAGGCAATTCACACCATGCAACTGATGGCTATCAATCACATAGAATAAATTCCAATGTCAGACACACAATCCATTTACAAGTCCATTCTGCGTCGGAACGAAACCGGAGGCACTATATACCTCGCATATCCATCGATCTCCACGTACATCCGGACGATCACCACTCATTATCAATATTTCAGGATGCCTCCCAATCAGGACATCGGTTACCATCCAAACGAGGTGAAGATCGGTCTTCGACCACCGTCTTCATCTTCGATTACTTATCGTCGATTCAGTTATTCAGAAAGGGATAAACCCGGTCTTTCTGAGCAACTCGCGTATATAATAAAAAAGTGCCACACAAACACACATACGCATCATTTCAATTCATTAGTCGCTAACCGTAAATCAGAAAGAGAACGATTTCCCAAATATTAACCCCGAAGGCCGAAACCAACATCAAATCAACACCCAGGAAACCATTCGACTTAGCCAACCTTCAGTTAGTTTCTAAATTTCACATCCATATCGTTTATAATATTTTATAACAATTTATCGCTATTTTTATTTATTTTAAAAAGGTCAATTTATTCAAAAAGACGCTACGGGCCATAACGCGGCCGTGGCTCTGTTTTTCTTCAGATTTGATTTACACATATCTGAAAATCTAACCGTTTTATCTTCACAAAATGAAACACCCCACCCCCGTTAGGGTCACTCACAAAGGGAATGCCCTAATTTTGGTGTAGGTTTTTAAGTATAAGTCACAGATACACAAGACAGATATAAATACACATATTTTTAAACAGCGGAAAAAACAGCAACTTTTATTTCATCAAAATACGTGTCATACAAACCATACCATAATTGTCTTACAATACTTCCAAAAACATTACATTTCCATAATTGTCCTGATTATCAATAAGCATAAAACATAAAATAAAGCAGCAAAATCCCCATAATGATATCCAAAGCCATGATCCAAACAAAAGAGATCCAAACCGTACATCTGTTGTCTTCAAGCTTGCAAAAGAGTCTGCCTAAGTTGAATTGTTTCCTCCCTGTGGACCTGGGGAGGGGACGAAACAAAAGAAGACGAAAAGAAAAACGGAGTCAGACATAAAGCCTGAGTAAATCTATGACTTTTCAGTATGTGAAAAAGAAAAGGATATGATAGACATAAACTGAAAACAGGATAGTATCATAACTAAGGGAGTGTAGTCCAGAATCGAATATACTATCGAAACCACACTATATCTCTGCATTTACTAGGATTATTCTAACTGGCGCCCCATGCCGAGGGTGAAGTGATCCTTTTTGTTTTTACTAAAGATCGGCTCCTACTCGTACGTGTGTCTTACGACTACCCCAAGAAGTGTAGATACCTATGCTGGTCCCACCATGGGGTGTATCAAGACCCATCGTGGCGGCCCCGACACAATTACTAGAAGGCATAGGATATACTACTGGTGCCCCCAGTGCCCTGCTTGTCTGCTCCGGAGTGCGTGCACGACCACACACCGTTAGACCTACATTGTGCACCCAACATTTGCCGTTATTTGACCGCTTACAATCAGCCCAGTAATCGTGCCCTACCCTACCTAGTTTCAGGGTACCGTTGATACCTAAATTGGGTTACTGCTGAAACAGGTCCCTACGTTACCAGGTTTTTCTAGTCAAACATGTTAAGTGGTTAAGTGTCTGTATATACCTAATCCCGCCCATCAATATTTGTTAACATGTTGAATCTTTGGTTAAGTGTTTTCAGTTGACTTAACCCTACTACCTATCCTTAGCCTTTTCGAGCACCGACCTCTTACATTAGACAGATATCACTACGGTTACTAGATGTGCCGGTTGGTTCCGGGAAGGTTTACACCGTAGTTCAGTCTAACCTCGGGTCTTTATTGGGCTCAATGTTTAACCACCTACATTGGATAGGTATTGTTGTGACTACTGGACAACCGGGCGGGTCCGGGCAGGTTTATGTTACAACTCAATCCAACCTCGAGTCAAATATGTCGTCTTTTCTATATTTACATATTTTATTATTTATGTAAACGTCATGTCGTCTTTTAATTTAGGTATAACAATTTATACCGCTAAAATGGCACGCGCCAAACATGCCAACATATTTATTATATCATGTTTTTACACCCAACGCTATTACCCCCGTTTGTACGTACTAATGTTGGGCTCGACACAATTCAGCCCAATTTGATAAACGTGAGAAAAGGGAAATTCAGAACATATAATATTTCTATGATACATAGAAGGTGTAGCGCATGAACTTGCAAATTGGTGTTAACATAAACATTGAATCATCTGAATTTGCATTCAAAATTGGCATACAACTAAATGGGTGTCACATAGGATGGCATATGTAGACTATACAAACTTGGGTTTTAACATATCAACTTGGCATAATGTCGAACACAAAACTAGCATGTTGTAAATTAACCCAAAAATGTCCAAATCTAGTATATAGTCTATTTCCACATGAACTTGCATAGTTTATGTAGCCCAAACTGCATTTAACATAGTTCTAATCATACTTGTAATGGATCTAAGATGTATACATAAGTTTTGAGACATGTAGCATAAAGGATCTCAGATCTAGGGTGTGTTTACATAAGTATATGGCCCATGATACCAACATAAACATAAAGGGGATATTAACATAAACATGAGAGGGATCTAATCATAGACTTTTCCACAAACTTGCAATTACCATTACTTTCATATACAAACGTATAATAAACTTACATCGATCCATTTATGCCACAAATCAATACACCAAAAACAATCATGATAGAAACATTACAATACACAAGATCTACATCATTATAATGATACAATTCTATTACCAATTACATTGTATCACATCATAATTTTATTCAAATTCTGAAAGACCACTATACTTACAACGTGTGACGAGATCTTGTTTTCTGATTTCTGTTTTCTGAATTTGGAGATGCTCTCCTTTGAGTAGCAATTTGTTGATTGAATTGATTAGACTTTAGTTTGCTTCTCAATTTGATTCTTGGCGGCTACGATCAACTCCTTCCTGACAGCATGACGACTCCTCTCTTATTTTCTTATGTGAATTAGTTGAGTCTTAGGGTGTATTTATAGAGTTTTCAAGTAATTTTGAGCTGTCAGATGCAAATAGGGAGGGAAATCAGACCGTACAGCACACCAGAAGTCGAACCAGGGTCAGACCCACCTGGTCAGGCCGACCAGGCAAGTCGACCTGCAGGTCGACACCAAAGTCGACTGCACAGTCGACTTGGGGGGGCCAGATCGACTGCCCAGTCGACACTAGTGTCGACCTGGTCACTGGGCGGGAAATTTCCCGCCCAGCCCAGTTTGAACTCGAATTCGAATTTTTAAACCTGTTCTGATTTGTTTTTGAATTTCAAATATATTCTGAAACTTCTGGAGGTCATAACTCCTTTATACGGAGTCCGTTTCACGCAAACTCGGACTCTATCTTAAGCAGAATTCCGAGACGAACGCAATGGCGTAAGCCATTTCCCTTAGTTCTTTCATTAGAATTAATTATATTTTAATTTTTGAATTTCACTGTTATAGAATATACGGGGTGTTACATTCTCCCCCACTTAAAAGGATTTCGTCCCCGAAATCTTCAAGTTAGGAAGAATTTATATCCTACCATCCAATCGTCCATCTTCTCAACCAACAAACACAGGTGTCCATTGTCCTTAAAGACTTCTAATGCTTTATGATCATATGCATTGTGTGTGTATATGTTCTTATCTAATGTAGAAATCAGGCGGTCCACTGATTCAGTTGACCTCCTAAATGTGAATCATGTAAGTGTCATGAATCCATCATGTACGCAAATTTTTTTCCTACTCATAATTCTACATGAGTGCACAACAATTCATACAAATGCGATAACCATATGATAACATATAAAATTCCAACCTTATGTGAACGAGAATACATATATGCATATGCAGTATGAAGTGACTGAGCCAATCTAAATCCTAGGGTGTGTGTGTATATGCATCCACGAGCAACCACTAGCAATCACTTGCAACCACTTGCAGCCATAACCAATAACATGTTTTCAAATACATGTTTGCATCCATTTGTTTTCTACCTAAGGAGTTAAGGAGAAAGGGCGGAGGAAATATGCCTAAAAGATAGATAAAGCATAACTTAAGGAAAAATAGAGATCAAAAGATGTACCCTAAAAAAGAAAAGGGTAGGCTGCGCGTATTCTAGCCTCAGTTTCCCTAGTCGCGTCTTCCTCGGCGTCGCTCCACTCAACTTTGACGAGCTTGACTTCGCGGTTGCGTAGCTTTTTCACTTCAGTTCCTAAGATGCGTGTTGGAACTCTTCTCACAGATGCTTCATGTTCCACTTCGGCTTCTTCTAGAATGCTAGGCTCTACTATTTCAGCAGACTCGTGTAAACACTTCCAGAGGTGAGAAACGTGAAAGACGTTGTGAACCCCGGCCAGTTTTTCGGGTAGCTCTAATCTATAGGCCATCTTCCCAACCTTCTCGATGATAGGAAATGGCCCTACAAATCTCGGTGCTAGCTTTTCAGTGGATCCAAAACGAACAACGTTCCTTAGAGGAGATACCTTAAGAAAAACTCTGTCCCCAACCTCAAACTCAAGGTCGGTCCTTCTCTTTTCAGCGTAGGATTTCTGTCTATCTTGGGCCGTCTTCATCCATCTTCATATCAAGTCCACTTTTTCTGAAGTTTCTCTGATCATGTCTGGACCAAGAATAACCTTATCTGTAGACTCCCACCAACAAGTTGGTGACTTGCACGGTCTTCCATACAATGCTTCGAAGGGTGCCATGCCTATGGTAGCTTGGAAGCTATTGTTGTAAGCAAACTCCACTAAGGGAAGGTGATCCTCCCTTGTCCCTCCAAAATCAAGAACACAAAGTCTCAAAAGATCCTCTAAAACTCTATTCACCCTTTCCGTCTGGCCATCTGTCTGAGGGTGATAGGCTGTGCTTAAACATAACTGAGTGCCTACAGCTTCTTGCAAACTTCGCCAAAACTCGCTTGTGAACATAGGGTCTCGGTCACTAACAATGCTGGAGGGTATTCCATGGAGTCGAACTATCTCCTTGATGTAAAGAGATGCTAGGGATGAGGCGGTCCTTCTACTCTTGACAGGTAAAAAGTGGGCGCTCTTTGTAAACCTATCCACTATTACCCAAATGCTAGTATTGCCCCTTCTCGACCTAGGCAGCCCATCAACGAAGTCCATTGAAATGCTATCCCACTTCCACTGTGGGACCTCTAGGGAATGAAGCAGTCCTCCAGGCTTTTTCTGTTCTGCTTTAACTTGTTGGCATACCATACACTTAGAAACGAAATCTGCAACGTCCTTCTTCATGCCGTTCCAAAAGAAAACTCTTTTCATGTCCTTGTACATTTTTTCTCTGCCTGGGTGTATTGTCATCTTGGAACTATGTGCTACCTCGAGAACCTTCTTTATCAACTCCCTTGCTTGTGGGACGCATAGTCTTCCATCGCGTCTCAGCCGGCCTTTATCATCGATAGAGTATCTGCTGAGGTGACTAGAAGTCTCACCCCTAATTAGCTTATCAACCACTTCAACTAGCTGAGGGTCCTCCCGTTGTGCCGTCCCTATTGTGTCCAAAAGAGTAAGGCGCATCTCAAGAGATGCTAACAAACCCGGTACGAAATCAGAGGAGGACCTAAAGTTAAAACTGGCTATATACTCTAGGCTTTGCCTTTCTACAAAGAGTGGTCTTAGGGTCAGTTTCTTTCTACTCAAGGCGTCTGCCACCACATTGCCCTTGCCCGGGGTATAGGAAATCTCGAAGTCATACGAGGCAAGAAACTCCATCCATCTTTGTTGCCTCAGATTAAGGTCTTTGCGAGAAAAGATATTTCAACGATTTATGGTCAGTGTAAAGTTCGAACTTCTCAACTAGGAGATAATGTCGCCAAGACTTAAGTGCAAAGACGATGGAGGCTAACTCAAGATCGTGGGTCGGGTAGTTCTTTTCATGAACTTTCAATTGCCTTCCACCATAAGCTACTACCCTTCCTTCTTGCATCAAGACAACGCCTAGCCCTATCCCACATGCATCTGTATAAACTGTAAACATCTTGCTTCCGTCTGGCAGAGTCAGGACTGGGGCTGTTGTAAGAGCCCTTTTCAGGCGTTGGAAAGCCAACTCGCAATCCAAGTCCCAATTGAACACTAGATTCTTCTTTGTCAGCCTTGTGAGTGGAGCTGAGATTTTCGCAAAATACCTTATGAACTTCCGGTAGAAACCTGCTAGTCCTAGAAATCTTTGGACCTCAGTTGCATTCTTTGGTGCCTTCCAGTCCTGCACCGCAACTACCTTTGCGGGGTCCATGGCCAACCCTTCTTTAGATACAACATGCCCAAGAAACCTTACTTCTTCTCTCCAAAAGTGGCATTTTGAAAATTTTGCCTTCAGCTGATGTGCTTGGAGAGTATCCATGATTTCCTTCAGATGTTGAGCATGCTCCTCTTCACTCTTTGAAAAGATCAAGATATCGTCTACGAAGACAACCACAAACTTGTTGAGGAATTCGCTGAACACTCTGCTCATTAGGTCCACGAAGTAAGCGGGTGCATTTGTCAGGCCGAAAGGCAAGACAAGCCACTCAAAGAAACCGTCTAGGGTTCTAAATGCCGTTTTATCAATACTATCCTCGGCTACTCTTAGCTGATGGAACCCAATTGCCAGATCAAGTTGGGAGAAAACCGACGCGCCTACAAGCTGATCAAACAAATCGTCGATTCGGGGAAGAGGGTGCATATTTTTCTTGGTCAATTTGTTTAACTCCCTATAGTCAACACAGAGGCGAAGCGAACCGTCTACATTGGTTGCGAACACCACTGGAGCACCCCATTCTGAAATGCTCCTTCGAATGAACCCCTTCTCAAGAAGTTCTTTAACCTGCTTACTGAGGTCCTTTCTCTCTTTTGGAGCCATATGTCTGATAGGTAAAGCTACGGGCTTTGCGTTATCCACAAGATAGATTCGAAAGTCTATTTCCCGCTTCGAAGGTAAGCCTTTCACCTCCTCGAAGACATCCGGATATTCCCGGACTACTCTAACTGATTGCAAATTCTCGTTAGAAGCATCAAGCGACTCTAGATAACTAAGCAAAACAGCATTCAAAGGATTACAGGAAATTTCTAGAGTGTTACCAAGCCGAGTCAAGAGTCTAACTACTCTTTTCTCACAATCAAGAATGGCACCGTTACTGGATAACCAGTCCATGCCTAAGATCAAACCATATCCCGAGAAGCCTAGAATAAAAGCATTACAACTAAACTCAACTCTGAGAATAGAGATTTTCAAACCCAAACAAACCATTGACAAGTAAGCGGAGCTCCCAATTGGATTTGAAACTACTAAGGGATCCTTAACCATGCTAGTGTCTAGATGTAGAAATTCTACTAAAGCAGATGAAATAAAGGAGTGTGATGCACCAGAGTCAAAAAGTGTGCGAACTGGATGATCATAAAGATAGACTACACTTTCTACAGAAATATTACTACCTCGTTCCTGTGGAGGTGCTGTCAGAGCATGAACTTGACCTCCTGAAGTAGATCCAACTTTTTGTCCCTGTCCTTTCTTCTTTGGGCAGTCCTTAGCTTGGTGCCCAGTCTCCCCGCACTGGAAGCAACCACCCATCTTTGCCTTCTTCTTCCGGCAGTCTTTCTCTATATGCCCAACTATGCCACAGAAATGGCACTTTCTCTTTTCACGGGACTTCTTGTTCTTTCCTCCTTTCTTAATGTCTGTCTTCTTAGCCTGTAAACCTTCTTTCTTTTCCTCAGCCTTAGTCTCCTTCTTGCCATGGTCTTCCTCATGTAGCAACGCCATGTCCACCAAGCTTTCATAAGTCGCTCCCGTGGACACATGGGTCATGGCAAGGCTGTGTATAGGCTCATTCAGACCTTTGACAAAGCGAAGCGCCTTCTTGTGTTGGGTATTTACTAAGTCCAGCCCAAATCTGGCCAGCTGATTGAACTGATTAACGTACTCCTAACCGTCATGCTTCCCTGTTTAAGATTTAAGAACTTCTCTATTTGCAGACTCCTTTCAGCTTGGGAGAGGAATTTCAACTCAAACCTTGTCCTAAAATCATCCCAAGTTTCCACTGCCCTTGAGCATTAGTGATCTCCCACCAATAGGAAGCTTCATCTTTGAGCAACCACACTGCGAGCTGTATCTTTTGCCTATCATCAACTCCGAAGATGTCAAACAGATCCTCGGTTTCCTTTAGCCAATTTCTTGCTCCTACAAGGGGTTCAGTTCCATGGAAGTCTTTTCCACCCATAGACTTGAAGTCTCTACATGTTTTGGAAAAAGCATTTCCAAGGGGAGGAGCAGGAGGAGGAGGAACTGGTGCAACTGGGGAGGAAGGATATCTGTCGGGCCCGCGCCATTTGCAGCCCTAGCTTCTAAGAACCTCCGAAACCAACCGGGTATCGGTACTCCTTCAGGAAGGTTAGGGTCTCCAGACATGCTGAAACAGAAAGGAAAGATTCAAAATGAAGGATAGAGAGAGATAGTACACATGGCTTTGGGGGATCATGCCTTTTAAAATATAACACTTTTTCTTAAAAAAAATGCTTCTTTAAACTTTCTTTTGAAAATAATATTAAAAACTTTATCTTATCTGGTAAACCTATGCTCTGATACCAAGTGAAACACCCCACCTCCATTAGGGTCACTCACAAAGGGAATGCCCTAATTTTGGTGGAGGTTTTTAAGTATAAGTCACAGATACACAAGACAGATATAAATACACATATTTTTAAACAGCGGAAAACACAACAACTTTTATTTCATCAAAATACGTGTCATACAAACCATACCATAATTGTCTTACAATACTTCCAAAATCATTACATTTCCATAACTGTCTTGATTATCAAGAAGCATAAAACATAAAATAAAGCAGCAAAATCCCCATAATGATATCCAAAGCCATGATTCAAACAAAAGAGATCCAAACCGTACATCTGCTGTCTTCAAGCTTGCAAAAGAGTCTGCCTAAGCTGAATTGTTTCCTCCCTGTGGACCTGGGGGGGGGGGGGGGACGAAACAAAAGAAGACGAAAAGAAAAACGGAGTCAGACATAAAGCCTGAGTAAATCTATGACTTTTCAGTATGTGAACAAGAAAAGGATATGATAGACATAAACTGAAAACAGGATAGTATCATAACTAAGGGAGTGTAGTCCAGAATCGAATATACTATCGAAACCACACTATATCTCTGCATTTACTAGGATTATTCTAACTGGCGCCCCATGCCGAGGGTGAAGTGATCCTTTTTGTTTTTACTAAAGATCGGCTCCTACTCATACGTGTGTCTTACGACCACCCCAAGAAGTGTAGATACCTATGCTGGTCCCACCATGGGGTGTATCAAGACCCCTGGTGGCGGCCCCGACACAATTACTAGAAGGCATAGGATATACTACTGGTGCCCCCAATGCCCTGCTTGTCTGCTCCGGAGTGCGTGCACGACCACACACCGTTAGACCTACATTGTGCACCCAACATTTGCCGTTATTTGACCGCTTACAATCAGCCCAGTAATCGTGCCCCACCCTACCTAGTTTCAGGATACCGTTGATACCTAAATTGGGTTTTTGCTGAAACAGGTCCCTACGTTACCAGGTTTTTCTAGTCAAACATGTTAAGTGGTTAAGTGTCTGTATATACCTAATCCCGCCCATCAATATTTGTTAACATGTTGAATCTTTGGTTAAGTGTTTTCAGTTGACTTAACCCTACTACCTATCCTTAGCCTTTTCGAGCACCGACCTCTTACATTAGACATATATCACTACGGTTACTGGATGTGCCGGTTGGTTCCGGGCAGGTTTACACCGTAGTTCAGTCTAACCTCGGGTCTTTATTGGGCTCAATGTTTAACCACCCACATTGGATAGATATTGTTGTGACTACTGGATAGCCGGGCGGGTCCGGGCAGGTTTATGTCACAACTCAATCCAACCTCGGGTCAAACATGTCGTCTTTTCTAGATTTACATATTTTATTATTTATGTAAACGTCATGTCGTCTTTTAATTTAGGTATAACAATTTATACCGCTAAAATGGCACGTGCCAAACATGCCAACATATTTATTATATCATGTTTTTACACCCAACGCTATTACCCCCGTTTGTACGTACTAATGTTGGGCTCGACACAATTCAGCCCAACTTGATAAACGTGAGAAAAGGGAAATTCAGAACATATAATATTTCTATGATACATAGAAGGTGTAGCGCATGAACTTGCAAATTGGAGTTAACATAAACATTGAATCATGTGAATTTGCATTCAAAATTGGCATACAACTAAATGGGTGTCACATAGGATGGCATATGTAGACTTATACAAACTTGGGTTTTAGCATATCAACATGGCATAATGTCGAACACAAAACTAGCATGTTGTAAATTAACCCAAAAATGTCCAAATCTAATATATAGTCTATTTCCACATGAACTTGCATAGTTTATGTAGCCCAAACTGCATTTAACACAGTTCTAATCATACTTGTAATGGATCTAAGATGTATACATAAGTTTTGAGACATGTAGCATAAAGGATCTCAGATCTAGGGTGTTTACATAAGTATATGGCCCATGATACCAACATAAACATAAAAGGGATATTAACATAAACATGAGAGGGATCTAATCATAGACTTTGCCACAAACTTGCAATTACCATTACTTTCATATACAAACGTATAATAAACTTGCATCGATCCATTTATGCCACAAATCAATACACCAAAAACAATCACAATAGAAACATTACAATACACAAGATCTACATCATTATAATGATACAATTCTATTCCCAATTACATCGTATCACATCACAATTTTATTCAAATTCTGAAAGACCACTGTACTTACAACGTGTGACGAGATCTTGTTTTTTGATTTCTGTTTTCTGAATTTGGAGATGCTCTCCTTTGGGTAGCAATTTGTTGATTGATTTGATTAGACTTTAGTTTGCTTCTCAGTTTGATTCTTGGCAGCTACAATCAACTCCTTCCTCACAGCATGACGACTCCTCTCTTATTTTCTTATGTGAATTAGTTAAGTCTTAGGGTGTATTTATAGAGTTTTCAAGTAATTTTGAGCCGTCAGATGCAAACAGGGAGGGAAATCAGACCGTACATCACACCAGAAGTCGAACCAGGATCAGACACCTGGTTAGGCCGACTAGGCAAGTCGACCTACAGGTCGACACCAAAGTCGACTGCACAGTCGACTTGGGGGGGCCTGGTCGACTGCCCAGTCGACACTAGTGTCGACCTGGTCATTGGGTGGGAAATTTCCTGCCCAGCCCAGTTTGAACTCGAATTTGAATTTTTAAACCTGTTCCGAGCTGTTTTTGAGTTTCAAATTTATTCTGAAACTTCCGGAGGTCATAACTCCTTTATACGGAGTCCGTTTCACGCAAACTCGGACATTATCTTAACCAGAATTCCGAGACGAACGCAATGGCGTAAGCCATTTCCCTTAATTCTTTCATTAGAATTAATTATATTTTAATTTATGAATTTCACTGTTATAGTACAACAAATTTACATCATTAGAAAGATCTTTTCAAAATGAATCCAACAGTTCCTGTTTTGGGATAATCCGACGGTCGGATCTCCCGGTACTATCATTTGAAGTCTCGATTGAAAATACGAACTGCAGCGTCGTTATTCGATTTAATATAATTATATATATATAATCAATTCTGGCGCTGTTTTCTTTAGATTTGAATTAAACATTCCAGACAATCCAACCGTTGGATCTTTACAAAGTTGGTGCCGTTGGAAAGATATTTCCAAAGCGAACCCAACGGTTGTGGTTTCGGGAAAATCCGATGGTCGGATCTCCCGCACTAATCGTTTGAAATCATGGTTTCAAAATACGAACTGCAGCGTCGTTATTCGATTTAATATAATTATAAATATATATATATATATATATAATCGATTCTGGCGCTGTTTTCTTCAGATTTGAATTGAACATTCCAGACAATCCAACCGTTGGATCTTTACAAAGTTGGTGCCGTTGGAAAGATATTTCCAAAGCGAACCCAACGGTTGTGCTTTCGGGAAAATCCGATGGTCAGATCTCCCGCACTAATCGTTTGAAATCACAGTTTCAAAATACGAACTGCCGCTTCGTTATTTGATATATTTTAATTCTATTTATATATATATATATATATATATATATATATATATATATATATATATATATCGATTCTTCGATTTCAAAGCTATATTCTTTTCATACATTTGATAAAAATTATATTTTTATCCAACAAACATTCACTTCGACATTTCACTATTTTTAACAACTCATGTGTACAGTAAAAATGTGATTTTTATTGTAAAACAATTTATTTCAAAACACGATTATTTTATATAGTTCATATAGGTAATAAAAATATGATTTTTATTATAAAACAATTTATTTCAAAACAAGATTATTTTATATAGTTCATATTGATGATAAAAATAGGATTTTTGTTTATCATAAAACAATTTCTTCAAAATATGAATACCATTCAACACATGAATTTCAATTCAACGAATGAATTTCGTTTCAACACATGTAGGTGTTCTATGGTTTATATATATAGATAAAAAGGTGATTTTTATATTTAAAACACGAATACCATTCAACACATGAATTTCAATTCAACGAATGAATTTCGATTCAACACATGAAGGTTTTCTATAGTTTGTATATATATAGAGTAAAAATGTGATTTTTATTGTTAAAACAATTTATTCAAAACACGAATACCATTCAACACATGAATTTCAATTCAACGAATGAATTTCGATTCAACACATGAAGGTTTTCTATAGTTTGTATATATAGAGTAAAAATGTGATTCTTATTGTTAAAACAATTTATTCAAAACACGAATACTATTCAACACATGAATTTCAATTCAACGAATGAATTTCTATTCAATAGACGAATATAGTTTTAACACAGGAAAATAATTCTAACACATGAATATAATTCAAAATTTCGGCAGCATAACGGCAGGGTAGTTAAAATCGGGACCGTCCCTAGTACGGCTCCTCGCTCTACCTTAAAGCCTCACAGCTTTTGACAGTGGGGAATCATGCATCTAATTCGCACGCAGGCGGCATGTATATTTTTTCATTTCCACAAACTAATCCTATGTGGTTTCAACCAAATATTTCTCAACCACAAACGGGTATTTTTCAACCACAATCAATCAATTTCAACCACAAATAATTTCAATCAACCATTCGTAATCAACCAATTTTCACACCAATCACAACCAATAAATATCGTCCATGGTTTGTGGACGAGGGGCGTAAATATATATATATATATATATATATATTTATATATAGCATTTCACTTCTATTTCAACACATATATAATTTTTACAATGCATATATAACTTATATATCAAACGTACAACTTATACAACGCTTATACAAGAGGTGTACAACGCTTATACAAAAGGTGTACAACGCTTATATAACTCATACATCGACTATATAATTTATACATTGTCGTTTTCCATATCGTTTATAATTTAGATATCTCACCTTGCTTTGTCGCTTTGTTAAAAATCCTTACGAGCTCAGAAAAATCCACGGTCTCTTCTGTTTCATCGAATTTCGTCAACACACGAAAAAGATATGATTTTTCAAAGTTTTGAAACACTTTAAAGTGTTAATTTCAGTTCAGAAATTTAAACCCGTTTACCTCCTTTAAACTTCGAAACTAGGTTTCCGATTTGCTTCCAATCCGTGAAGTGTTGCTTCGATTCGACTTCACCACGACAACGGGCTCGGAAATCCGCTCTAAGGGGTCCCCCCCCCCCCGCCAAACTCGAGCGCAGCCTGAGGGAGCTTTCCGATGGCGAACGACAGCGGTAGAAGGGCTCGATCCGCCTCCGACAGTCCACGATAAGGTTCGAAAATGGTGTGGATGTAACGAGGAGGAGGAGGTCTTCAAAAAGCTTAACTAGAGGTGGGTCTAACTCGGCCTGGATTCGCCAGAAAAAGGGAAGGAAGGTTGGAGCGCTCGCCGTCGTTCGTGGGGGGGGGGGGGGGGTTTCCAGATAAAAGATAGGGAGAGAGAAAATAGGCCAACCAATCATTTTTTTTATTTATATATTTTTAAATTCTCAAAAATACCCCTTGTCACACACGAACACCAATTCAAACCCAACGAATGTCGTCCCTAGCGTTTTACCCCCATTCCGAACACAATGGGATATATTTTGTAGGCCCATTCGACTGTTTCAGTCAGTTTTCCTTCAAATTAAAATATATAACATTCAATATTTGATTTGAACGTACATTTCAATTTACTAAGGCCACAAACTCATTCGAAAAATTCCATAAAAATAAATCTAGCTATGTTTTGACGATACGGTCCTAACAAAACTAGTTTCGTCGAATTCTGAGACCGTTTGCAAAATGGCCCATTTCTGGTCGATCCAATTTAACTATAATTGACCAAAACACATTTTCCTTTGCCACGCCCACATACTAGCTTCAAAAATTATGAAATTAGAAATCTATCAATGACTTCACATCCCCGATCCAACAAAAGTGGTTTCGTCGAATTCCGAGGTCGTTTGCAAAATGGCCATTTTCACGAAATTTCCATAGCGACCTTTCAGAAAATTCATTTGGCCATAACTTTTGCTTTCCGCTATGAAACTTCGATTTTTCAGATTTTTTAGAAAGGTATTCACTAATAGATTTAAATATTTTTGGTTTCACTCAAATCCGTTTTGTTTTGCACCCGGTACAGTCAGTCAAAGTTTGAATTCAAATTTTGAAACTACCGTGCCATTTCAGGCCTTGTTTATAATTAGAATTAATTATATTCCTCTTCAATTGTCGATTCAAACTCAGTTTTCATCTTTATTATTTAAAATATTTATTTTAAATATTTAAAATCCACTATTTTAGCCAATTTAAAAATTTTAAATTGGTTCAGATTTTCTGGGTCGATACAATTTAAAACTTGTTTTATTTGAATTTTTCGTTATGGTCGCCGAACTGCGCATACAACGACCTATTCCAAATTTGTTTTGAACATAACTTGAAAATCGTATGGTGAAATTTAAAAATTTCTTTTCTATTCAAAATTGTTAATATTTGAAAAATTTTAATGACCGGGAATTTCGCTCGATCCGAATCAGTCGTTAAACCGACCCAGACCGTTCGAAACGCCTGATTGTTTTGAGAACACGACAAAATAGAACGCAGACGGAAGAACATTTCATTGTTAATTACAACAATTCCATCAAAATACAAGAATATACAGAGTATAAATCAATATTACACATTTACCAAATATCAGAGATTATAATAAATTACGTAGCAGCGGAAAATAATACAATACACAGCTGAAGGAGATATACGGATACAAAGCTTTCCGGATATCATTACAGCTGTAAACCAGAATCCTGTGAATATAAATCTGCAAAACTAAAACTACTAGCTGCCCGTGCGGAAAATATGGGCACCCAGAGTTTAGGTTAAAACAATAAACTCCAGGTCAGTCATGTGACTGGTGTGAGAACTAAAACAGCTATTTAAAAACTTTACTTTAAATCAGATATATCAAGTGACCACGCCGTATAACACGGAACGGGTTTCCTCCCAAGAATACCAGTGCATATAACAAAACAACGCAATGCTTTTTGGAAAAATGAAGCTATTATAAGACCCAGGTCCTATCACACAATGCATCGCAAGCCGGGGGATAGGGTTTTCCCTTATAATAGCTGATCATGCTTAGTACGTTTAAAACAAATCATTTGATACTATTATAAGTGCATAGTGTATAAAACAACTTCAAATCATAAGTATCAATCATAGGCGGCATGGGTACCATATATCATGTCGCCAATACTAGGCTCTACAAATAAAACCGCAAAGTCACGTATTTGGAAATTGGATTTCCTTCTATGAACCGAGGCAAAAGATAGTCCTCTACCAATTCGAGACGCTCTAGCCCGTGTCTTAGGAACAGAACACATCGTCCCTTGGATCGTCAGGGTCGGTCCACCGATGTGGATTAAAATGCCTGAACATTGTGTTTCCCCACCCTTTGGGGTGTCAATGAGTCAACAAATGACTCCATCGGCTTCACATAGTCAACGATATATCCGAGGCGCCTCTCAAACCAACAACCACATAAGTCAAACTCGTCAGGGCGTGTAAAACCACTGACGCCACTTCTAGCTAGAAGGAAACGCATGCCCTCCCTGAGGTCCTCTCCCGTTTCTGGTTCACCACCGGGGTGTGAGGTTTGCGAATCAATGCTACACAAAGCTATGCCACACAGGATGTGCTTTGATCATCAACCACAAGACTCTGCTTTTCAACAGAAGCTTTGATCATTTGCATCTTAGCATGCCACACAGGCAATTCATGATATGCAACCGATATCAATCACACAGAATGAAATCTGATGTCAGACGCACATCCATTAACAAGTCCGTTCTTGGTCTAAACGAAACCGGAGGCACCTAGTACCCCGCATATCCATCGATCTCCAAGTACGTCTAGACGACCACCATCTGATTCCCTCCTCTTGGGTGTACGGCCCAATCAAGATCATCAGTAACCACCCAAACGACGTGAAGACCTCCGGTCTTCGACCACCGTCTTCATCTTCGACTCATCGTCGAATCAGTTATTCAGAATGGGATAAACCCGGTCTTTCTGAATAACTTGCGTATATAATAAACAAGTGTTACACAAACACAACATACGCCTCATTCCAATTCATCAGTCACTAACCGTAGATTAGCAAGAGAATAATTCCCCAAACATTAACCCCGAAGGCCGAAACCAACATCAAATCAATATCCAGGAGACCATTCATCTTAGCCAACCTACAGTTAGTTTCTAAATTTCACATTATTAGGGAAAGGTTCCCATTAATTTTATCAAAGATAAATTCTTTTAAATTTATTCTTTAATGTTCCTCTGAAAATCAATTCAAACCAAATTTTGGTTTATCCAAACTAGTAAGGATTAACGAACCTTACCGAAGTAATCAATTGTCAAATTTCCCAACCCCAACCTATTCATACCATGAAGTAAACTAATAATACTTCATATCTAACACCACGGTGTTATCGGTAAATTCAATTACCATTTCACGTTCAAATCTAATTAAAGATTTAACTATCGCCTGGAGCAAAACTGGTGATACTCCATTCTCGATCTTTTCAATCTAATTAAAGATTCATTAAAACTCCACGTAGTTTTTATCTTTAACAGGGTTAAAGAATCAGTGTCATTTAAAACACGGTTCACGATAAACCCCAAAATCACATCACATTTCAATCAGTCCCTAACCATAAATTAGCAAGCAAGCAATTCCCTAAGTATTAACCACGAAGGCCGAAACCAACATCAGATCAATACCCCAGAAACCATTAAACTTAACTAATCTCCAATTAGTTTCTGATTTTCTTAACTCCATTGGGTCTAAGAAAAGTATTATTGAAGATACCGTTCACGACAACCCAAATTCACATTCCATTAATTGTCGGGTTAAAGAACAAGTGTCATTTAAAACACTGTTCACGATAAACCCAAAAATCAATACCAACTCAGTTCCAATTAAATATTATTTAATTGATACAGTTCGTTAAATCTAAATAAAAAGATTTAATCTTTCTCTCAACTGGGCTTAAGAACAGTGTTAATGAAGACACCATTCACGACAAACCCAAATCACATTTGATACTAAATACAAGGCTCTGAATAGAAAATATATCAGCTTATATTCAATATCAAATTCTACGACCAACAAATATCGTATTGGAAATAACAATATAAATATATCTTTCAAATTCCCATAACAATATATGTATCATCATGAAATCCAACATCGAAATATTCCAAAGACAATTTCGATTCAAATCCATTCCAATTCAATTATTGGAAATTCTGGTTACTTTTAAAACCCTTTTCAAATTCAATTTATTCATTTAAAAATAAATAGAATTATAATTCTAGTTCAAAACTAGTTCATTACGATAAAAATCTAATTTTATCTTTTCAAATATGGAGTTTTTCATCCCAATTCTTCCCAAATCATTTCTTTTGATTTTACTCAAATTATTACTATTTTTAATAATTTTATCAAGGCCCGTACAGTCGATTTCCATCAACGGCCATCGAACTGCACTTATAGCGACCTTTTCCAAATTTGATTTGGACATAATTCCAAATCCAACTGTTAGATTTCTAATTTCTAATATTCGTTAGAAAGCTCTTTTCGATACGAACCCAATGGTTCTGGTTTTAGGAGAATCCGACGGTCGGATTTCCCGCAATATCCATTCGAAGTCAATGGTCGAAATTCACGAACTGCCGTAGCGCGGCGCGTTCTATTCAGGCCATTATAGTATATATAATATATACTTCGCCGATTTCCTTTTAAAACGTATTTTATAAATCGTTTTAAATTTGTCTTCGAAATGATTTCAACTTCATTTTCAAATTCAAATCAAGATTGAATTTTTCAATATATATTTGTTTTAAATTCATCTCAAAATGATTTCAATTTAAATCGATTTTTAATTCAATTTCAGTTCGTTTCAATTCAATTCAATTTCAATTCGAATTCATTTCTATTCAATTTCAATTCGAATTCAATTCTATTCAATTTCAATTCGAATTCATTTTCAATTCCAATCCAATTCTATTCAATTTCAATTCTATTCAATTTCAATTCAAATTCATTTCAAATTGACTTCCATTCAATTTCAATTCGATTCGGATTCATTTTCAAAATATTCGATTTTGAAATCACTTTTCAATATTCATTATAAAAACGAATATAATCGATATAAATATCGTTTGCGTCAAAATGGCGTCAATCTAATCAACACGGCTTCATATATTTCTATTTTCAAATATTCTATTTCAAATATTTCTTTTTCAAATATTTCTATTTTCAAATATTTCTATGTCAAATATTTCTATTCAAATATTTTATTTCAAATATTTCTTTTTCAAATATTTCTATTCAAATATTTCTTTTCAAAACTGGAATGAGGCCCAATAACTTACCATAGATTTTATTTCTATGGACTTCCATACAACGCATGTATATATCAACAATGGCAAATAATCAACCATCATCCAAAGTGCATTCTATACTGTATAAGCATCAAATATAAATATTCAATGCTTATAACAGTCAGTCAATCAATCGATTGACATAAAACTAATTATTGGGATTAGTGTACATCATATATCACCCCAATACCCGTGTGGGGTTTTCAAACAATCAAACACAGATTTTATTAGTGCAGTTGGGCGATGTGTAAAATTTATCGTCCCAATCAATATCAGTCAAATGTGTGTATATAAACAAATTATCCGATTTGTTTATATTTATTTCATTTTAAATACACGTTAAAAATTCTATTTTCAAGTATAAAATATTTTAACTATATAATATTTTATTTCATTTCACATCACATCACACAATCAACTACACATCAAAATCAAAAAAACAAGCATACAAGCCATCCATGGTCTGTGTACGACGGGTGTCGGGTGCTACTAAACACCGTCTGCATCCTAGTATATATTTTAACTAGAAAAATAATTTAAAAGTGAGGAGTTCTCACCGACTAGCTAATCCAAACGCCACGACTCTTCTTATGTAGAAATCTTCGCCGCTCGCCTTATTATCGAGATCTGTTCCTCGCGGTATATGTTAAAAACTATATTTTTAACAACGTTACTTCCTATATAAAGATTATATTTTATATATTCAACATCTCTATAAAAATCATATTTTTATATATTCTACATCGCTTTAAAAATCATATTTTTATATATTCAACATCGCTATAAAAATCATATTTTTATTATCATACCTATATAAAGATTATATTTTTAACTTCCTACTTATATAAAAATTATATTTTTAACTTCCTACTTATATAAAAATTATATTATTAACTTCCTACTTATATAAAAAATATATTTTTATTATCTATAACTATAAATAAAAACCGTTTCTTTATCTGCCAAGAATTGAATCTTTTTAACAAATTAAAAACCAAATCTTTTATAAATAAAAATCAAATCTTGATCTAAAGGTCATAGCTTTTACATGTAAAAACAATGCCATATTTATCTCTAAATAAAACTGAGATTTAACAATGGTTTTTAATTTAACTAATTATTCCAAATGAATAAAAATAAAAATAAAATAAAACTTACAGGTGATGTAAGACATGGGGGATGGGGCTCGACGGCCGAAGGGGGATTCGAAGGGGGGCTCGCCTGTCGAGAAGGAGGAGGGGTGTCTCGGTTTAGGGGATTCAAAGGGGGGAAGGGCTCGCCTGTCGAGAAGGAGGGGGTCGGACTTCGATCGAGGGGGGGACTCCGAGGTGCTGAAGTGGAGGCGGCGACGCCTGGTGACTGGGCGGCGGACGATCTCGGGGGAGGTGGGCGTTGTCGATCTGAGCGGCGAGGTTTTTTTTTCTTTCTTTTTTTTCCGATTTGTTAAAATAACGGGGGGGGGGGGGGTTGACCTGAGATAAAGGGGAAAGGGAGCTATTTTTTATTTATTTATTTTATTATTTCAAAAAGCAACTTTTAATTTCGACCTCGAAATCGAACCCACGGACTGTCGCCCATAGCTAATTACCCTCATTCCGAACACAATGGGATATGTATCGTAAGATGATTTAATCGTTTTCGATTAGTTTTCGTCAAAACCAAAATATAACTCTATATATTGAATTTGAACGCGCATTTCAATTTACTGGGGCCACACACGGACTTTAAAAATTCCCGAAAAATATTTTCTAGCTTCGTATTGAAGATACGGTCCTAACAAAACTAGTTTCGTCGAATTCTGAGACCGTTGGAAAAATGGCCATTTTCCAGTCGATTAAAATCAATTGAAACTGGTCAATCGTGTTTTCCTTTGCCACGCTCACATATTGATTCGAAAAATTACGAAATTTGAAACCTAGCAATAATTTGACATCGCGGATCCAACAAAAGTGGTTTTGTCGAAAACCGACGTCGTTTGCAAAATTTCATTTTTAAGGGCCAAAATTCTACGACGACTATTCTAAATTTTCAACTGGGCATAACTTTTTCTCCCCGCTATGAAATTTTGAATTTTCGAATTCCTTAGAAAGATATTCTGATTTAGATTCAAATAATTTTGATTTCACCAAAATCCGATTTATTTTGAATCTTGTACATCCATTTGAAATTTGAAATCGAATTATCGAACTACCATGCCATTTTCAATTCCTATGAAATTTAAATATTTTTATTCTAACGACGATCTAAATAATATATACGTTCGAATTCTATTCAAAATAAATTTTTCATCGATGTTATTCAAAATATTTCATTTTAAATATTCAAAATTCACTAAAATTGCCAAAATAAAAATTTTAAACTGGCTCGGATTTCCGGGTTATTACAATCTCCCCCACTTAAAACTTTTCATCCCCGAAAAGGAACGAAGCCGAAAGTTGTTTCACAAATCAACTCAACTTTCATTATTTTCCTTACGGCTTAAGTTCTTCAACTTTTCAGTTTCTAAGAACTTTTCAAAATTTTCAAAAAATTTGGCTAATACCCTAAATTTTCGAATAATTTCGCCATAACCTCCCCTGCACCGGGGACTTCGGGATATTTCATATAGCCTCCCATGGCCTTCTTCAATCCAAAAGAAAAAGCCAATCGTCTCATAAAATCATCATCACCCAAACAAAACAATAAATTATGGTAAACATGTACTATTTGTCGGGCAAACAATTTTATTCTTCTTCTCTAGCCTCCTTGCCATGACCTGTTCAATGTAAGTACATGTATGCATGCAAACGCGACAAATTTTCAATACAATTCACCATTTGATACAATTTGGCTATAGGTACAAATTTTAATTAATCAACCAATAATCAACAACACAACCATCAATCAATTAGTTTATTAGCTTTTCAAATTCATAACTTTGATACATAGTCCAAAAAATCAGATTTTTGATGCCAAATCACAACAATAAGCCCTATCTAGTTTCGGTTCTCACACCAGTCTATTGGAAATATATATAAATCTCGCTTTCGAAACTCGAAAATAAATACTGGCGATGGTGCCCCGTCACCAGAATTATCCCCGGGCAACTAGAGTGTGATTCTATAACTATCCAGTACATTAAAACTTCGAATACACGTTTGCAAGGCATATATGCAAAATCTTTATATATTGGAATGTCCAAATTCAATACAAATAAATATTCAAATACGCATAAAACGATTTAAATTCCAAAACAAAATTTGGTTTCATTTTAATTTTTCAAAAATATACTCTTCACACTCGTTCTAGGATACTACTGATCCCATCTCTAATGAGTCACTCTTATTGGATATTACTAATCCAATC
Organism: Allium sativum; assembly: GCA_030737875.1. Classification (NCBI taxonomy): domain Eukaryota; kingdom Viridiplantae; phylum Streptophyta; class Magnoliopsida; order Asparagales; family Amaryllidaceae; genus Allium; species Allium sativum. The sequence continues at coordinate 399,006,714 of CM060910.1, forward strand.
TCTGATGAATTCTTTCGTACGGTTCAAATGTGTTTTGTTCTCTAAGCTTTGTAAACCAAAGCTATGATACCACGCTGTAACGACCGGGAATTTAGCTCGATCCGAATCAGTCGTTAAACCGACCCAGACCGTTCGAAAAGCCTGATTGTTTTGAGAACACGACAGAATAGAACGCAGACGGAAGACCATTTCATTGTTAATTACAACAATTCCATCCGAATATAAGAATATACAGAGTATAAATCAATATTACACATTTACCAAATATCATAGACTACAATAAATTACATAGCAGCGGAAAATAATACAATACACAACTGAAGGAGATATACGGATACAAAGCTTTCCGGATATCATTCCAGCTGTAAACCAGGATCCTGTGAATATAAATCTGCAAAACCAAAACTACTAGCTGCCCGTGCGGAAAATATGGGCACCCAGAGTTTAGGTTAAAACAATAAACTCCAGGTCAGTCATGTGACTGATGTGAAAACTAAAACAGTTATTTAAAAACTTTACTTTAAATCAGATATATCAAGGAACACGGGTTTCCTTCCAAGAATACCAGTGCATATAACAAAATAGCGCAATGCTTTTTGGAAAAATGAAGCTATTATAAGACCTAGGTCCTATCACACAATGCAACGCAAGACGGGGGATAGGGTTTTCCCTTATAATAGCCAATCATGCTTAGTACGTTTAAAACAAATCATTTGATACTATTATAAGTGCATAGTGTATAAAACAACTTCAAATCATAAGTATCAATCATAAGCGGCATGGGTACCATATATCATGTCGCCAATACTAGGCTCTATAAATAAAACCGCAAAGTCACGTATATGGAAATTGGATTTCCTTCTATGAACCGAGGCACTACCGATTCGAGACGCTCTAGCCCATGTCTCAGGAACAGAACGCATCGTCCCTTAGATCGTCCGGGCCGGTCCACCGATGTGGATTAAAATGCCTGAACACTGCGTTTCCCCACCCTTTGGGGTGTCAATGAGTCAACAAATGACTCCATCGGCTTCACATAGTCACCGATATATCTGAGGCGCCTCGCAAACCAACAACCACATAAGTCAAACTCGTCAGGGCGTGTAAAACCACTGGCGCCACTTCTAGCTAGAAGTAAATGCATGCCCTCCCTGAGGTCCTCTCCCGTTTTTGGTTCACCACCGGGGTGTGAGGTTCGCGAATCAACGCTACACAAAGCTATGCCACACAGGCCGTGCTTTGATCATCAACCACAAGATTCTGCTTTTCAACAGAAGCCTTGATCATTTGCATCTTAGCATGCCACACAGGCAATTCACACTATGCAACCGATATCAATCACACAGAATGAAATCCGATGTCAGACACACATCCATTTACAAGTCCGTTCTGGGTCTGAACGAAACCGGAGGCACCTAGTACCCCGCATATCCATCGATCTCCATGTACGTCTAGACGACCACCAACTGATTCCCTCCTCTGGGGTGTACGGCCCAATCAAGATCATCGATAACCACCTAAAAGATATGTAGACCTTCGGTCTTCGACCACCGTCTTCATCTTCGACTCATCGTCGAATCAGTTATTCAAAATGGGATAAACCCGGTCTTTCTGAATAACTTGCATATATAATAAAAAAGTGTTACACAAACACAACATACGCCTCATTCCAATTCATCAGTCACTAACCATAGATTACCAAGAGAATAATTCCCCAAACATTAACCCCGAAGGCCGAAACCAACATCAGATCAATATCCAGGAGACCGTTCATCTTAGCCAACATACAGTTTGTTTCTAAATTTCACATTCTTAGGGAAAGGTTCCCATTAATTTTTTCAAAGATAAATTCTTATAAAATTATTCTTTAATCTTCCTTTGAAAATCAATTCAAACCAAATTTTGGTTTACCCAAACTAGTTGGGATTAACGAACCTTACCGAAGTAATCAATTGTTAAATTTCCCAACCCCAACCTATTCATCCCATGAAGTAAACTGGTAATACTTCATATCTAACACCACGGTGTTATCGGTAAATTCAATTACCATTTCATGTTCAAATCTAATTAAAGATTTAACTATCACCTGGAGCAAAACTGGTGATACTCCATTCTCGATCTTTTCAATCTAATTAAAGATTCATTAAAACTCCACTTAGTTTTAATCTTTCACGGGGTTAAAGAATCAGTGTCATTTAAAACACGGTTCACGATAAACCCCAAAATCACATCATATTTCAATCAGTCCCTAACCGTAAATTAGCAAGCGAGCAATTCCCTAAGTATTAACCCCGAAGGCCGAAACCCACATCAGATCAAAACCCCAGAAACCATTAAACTTAACTAATATCAAATTAGTTTCTGATTTTCTTAACTCCATTGGGTCTAAGAACAGTATTATTGAAGATACCATTCACGACAACCCAAATTCACATTCCATTAATTGTCGGGTTAAAGAACACGTGTCATTTAAAACACTGTTCATGATAAGCCTAAAAATCAATAACAATTCAATTCCAATTAAATATTATTTAATTGGTACACTTCATTAAATCTAAATAAAAAGATTTAATCTTTCTCTCAACAGGGCTTAAGAACAGTGTTAATGAAGACACCATTCACGACGAACTCAAATCACATTTAATATTAAATACAAGGCTCTGAATAGAAAATATATCGGCTTATATTCAATATCAAATTCTACGACCAACAAATATCGTATTGGAAATAACGATATAAATATGTCTTTCAAATTCCCATAACAATACCTGTATCATCATGAAATCCAACATCGAAATATTCCAAAGATAATTTCGATTCAAATCCATTCCAATTCAATTATAGGAAATTCTGGTTACTTTTAAAACCCTTTTCAAATTCAATTTATTCATTTAAAAATAAGTAGAATTATAATTCTAGTTCAAAACTAGTTCATTATGATAAAAATTTATTTTTATCATTTCAAATATGGAGTTTTTCATCCTAATTCCTCCCAAATCATTTCTTATGATTTTACACAAATTATTACTATTTGTAATAATTTTATCAAGTCCTGTACAGTCGATTTCCATCAACGGCCATCGAACTACAATTACAGCGACCTTTTCCAAATTTGATTTGGACATAATTCCAAATCCAACCGTTAGATTTCTAATTTCTAATATTCGTTAGAAAGCTCTTTTCGACACGAACCCAAGGTTCCGGTTTTAGGAGAATCCGACGGTCGGATCTCCCGCAATATCCATTCGAAATCAATGATCGAAATTCATGAACTGCCGCAGTGCAGCGCGTTCTATTCAGGCCATTATTATATATATATATATATATATAATATATACTTCGTCGATTTCCTTTTAAAACGTATTTTATAAATCGTTTTGAATTTGTCTTCGAAACGATTTGAACTTCATTTTCAAATTCAAATCAAGATTGAATTTTTTAATATAAATTCGCTTTAAATTCATCTCAAATTGATTTCAATTTAAATCGATTATTAATTCAATTTCAGTTCATTTCAATTCAATTCAATTTCAATTCGAATTCATTTCTATTCAATTTCAATTCAAATTCAATTCTATTCAATTTCAATTCGAATTCATTTTCAATTCCAATCCAATTCTATTCAATTTCAATTCTATTCAATTTCAATTCGAATTCATTTCAAATTGACTTCCATTCAATTTCAATTCGATTCGAATTCATTTTCAAAATATTCGATTTTGAAATCACTTTTCAATATTCATTATAAAAACGAAAATAATCGATATATATATCGTTTGCATCAAAATGGCGTCAATCTAATCAACACGGCTTCATATATTTCTATTTTCAAATATTCTATTTCAAATATTTCTTTTTCATATATTTCTATTTTCAAATATTTCTATGTCAAATATTTCTATTCAAATATTTTATTTCAAATGTTTCTTTTTCAAATATTTCTATTCAAATATTTCGTTTCAAAACTGGAATGAGGCCCAATCACTTACCATAGATTTTATTTCTATGGATTTCCATACAACGCATGTATATATCAACAATGACAAATAATCAACCATCATCCAAAGTGCATTCTACACTGTATAAGCATCAAATATAAATATTCAACACTTATAACAGTCTGTCAATCAATCGATCGACATACAACAAATTATTGGGATTGGTGTATATCATATATCACCCCAATACCCGTGTGGGATTTTCAAACAATCAAACACAGATTTTATTTGTGCAGTTGGGCGATGTGTAAAATTTATCGTCCCAATCAATATCAGTCAAATGTGTGTATATAAACGAATCGTCCGATTTGTTTATATTTATTTCATTTTAAATACACGTTAAAAATTCTATTTTCAACTATAAAATATTTAACTATATAATATTTTATTTCATTTCACATCACACAATCAACTACACATCAAAATAAAACAAACAAGCATACAAACCGTCCATGATCCGTGGACGTCGGGTGTCGGGTGCTACTAAACACCGTCTGCATCCTAGTATATATTTTAACTAGAAAATTAATTTAAAAGTGAGGAGTTCTCGCCGATTAGCTAATCCAAACGCCACGACTCTTCTTATGTAGAAATCTTCGCCGCTCGCCTTATTATCGAGATCTGTTCCACACGGTATATGTTAAAAACTATATTTTTAACAAAGCTACTTCCTATATAAAGATTATATTTTTATATATTCTACATCGCTATAAAAATCATATTTTTATATATTCAACATCGCTATAAAAATCATATTTTTATTATCATACCTATATAAAGATTATATTTTTAACTTCCTACTTATATAAAAATTATATTTTTAACTTCCTACTTATATAAAAATTATATTTTTGACTTCCTACATATATAAAAATTATATTTTTATTATCTATAACTATAAATAAAAATCGTTTCTTTATCTACCAAGAATCGAATCTTTTTAACAAATAAAAAACCAAATCTTTTATAAATAGAAATTAAATCTTGATCTAAAGGTCATAGCTTTTACATGTAAAAACAATGCCATATTTATCTGTAAATAAAACTGAGATTTAACAATGGTTTTTAATTAAACTAATTATTCCAAATGAATAAAAATAAAATAAAACTTACAGGTGAAGTCAGAGATGGGGGATAGCGCTCGACGGCCAGAGGGGGATTCGAAGGGGGGGCTCGCCTGTCGAGAAGGAGGAGGGGGGTCTCGGTTTGGGGGATTCGAGGGGGGAAGGGCTCGCCTGTCAAGAAGGAGGGGGGTCGGACTTCGATCGGGGGGGGGGACTCCGAGGTGCTGAAGTGGAGGTGGCGTGAGACGACCCCAAACCCCGCACTGACGGCGGCAAGGGTAATCCATGGAATATAACACATAAACAGATAATAGCAGAATAGAATTAAATAAATACACCAGATAATGAACAATAGAATATACTGGATAAAAGTAATCCTCAGAGTTACATAGTATATAGGATCATACTTAGTAAAAATACAGTTCAGCTATACATAAATGTCTACAGCGGAAAACAAACAAAATACGTACAATAGGAGCTGAACAGCATAAAAAGAGATAAATGATAGAATCCATCTTCAGCTCCAGCTATCCAGAAAGAATCAGCTAAACTTGAATACAAGGCTGACCGTGTAGAAAAAGGGGCGCCCGAGTTTGAAAGTGAAACAAACTACGAGTCAGTCATGGGACTGGTATGAGAAATCTACTCAACACATATATAATATGGCTAATCACAGGACCACACCACTTTCGTGGAACGGGTTTACTCCATTGGATTGCCAGTGCTTTAAAACAAATCTTTCTTTTAAACATCGCTATGCTTTTTATAAAAATGAAGCCATTATAAGACTCAGTTCCCATCACACAATGCAATGCAAACAGGAGGATAGAGTTTTTATCTTATAACGGCCAAAATATGCTTGATACGAATAAAACAAAGGCATTTATATTATTGCTAGTGTTTGTATGTTTTTAAAACAATTTCAAATCATAACTATCAATCATAGACGGCATTAATGCCCCATACCACTATGTCGTCATATATAGGTATACAATCAAAACCGCACGATGTCGTATTTGGAAATTGGATTTCCATCATGAACCAAGGTAAAAGATAGTCCTTACCGTATTCGAGACTGCCTAGCCCGAGTCTCAGGATCAGAACGCATCGACCCTTGGATCGTCAAGGCCGGTCCACACGGAGTGGATTAAAATGCCTGAACACTACGTTTCCCCGCCCTTTGGGGCGTAAGAGAACCAACGAATGGCTCCATCGGACCCGGATCGTCCGATCTAACCGAGGCGCCTCGCAACAGCAACAACCACACAGGTGAAAAGTATATAAATGTCAGGGCTGGTAGGTCACTGACACCACCCTAACTAGGAAGAAACGCAGGCCCTCCCTGATGTCCTCTCCCATTTCTGGTTCATACCGGGGTGTGAGGCTCGCGATTTCATGTTATACACAAAGCTACGCCACACCGGCGGTGCTTTGATCATCACCACAAGACTTTGCTTTTCAACAGAAGCCCTGATCCCTGCATCTTAGCATGCCACACAGGCGATTCATGCCATGCGACTGATGTCCATCGATATACAACCTCTGAGCTCGTGCATTTCAGAGAAGGGCGTTAAGCAAAAGAATAAATTCTCCACCGCCAAAACAGATGTATATTTAATAAAGATCAATCAACACAGAATAAAATCCAATGTCAGACACATAGTCCATTTACAAGTCCGTTCTGGGTCTGAACGAAACCAGAGGCACTAAATACCTCGCAAACCCTTCGATCACCACGTACGTCTGGACGATCACCACTCATTATCCATATTTCGGGATGCCTCCCAATCAGGACCTCGGTTACCATCCAAACGAGGTGAAGATCTCCGGTCTTCGACCACTGTAACATACCACATCCGTTAGTGTCACTCACAAAGGGAATGCACTAAGTTCTGTAGAGCATTTAGGGTAAAAGATGCAGATAAATTACAAGACAGACAGAAATTAAATAGCGGAAAATAAAATTTTGCTTTATTGATAAAATAGTTTGTACAATGGTTTCTTTACAATATCAGAGTATCATCTGTCTTACAAAATAAAGAAGCATAAAAACAACATTTATATTCCCCGATTTTGGCAAGAGCCCGCCATAGCATCTGAAAAGAGAATCCAAGCAAACTTCGACAAATCTTCAAGCTGGGAAAGGGTGGCAGTCCAACTTAACCTGAGCTAAACTATTCCCTTCTTTACTACCTGGGGGGAGAAACAGAAGAAAAGAAGATGAAAGAAAAACAGAGTCAGACATAAAGCCTGAGTAAGTTCAGTAACTTCTAGCATGTGAACATGGAAAAACAAAACGACATGAATTAACTGAATACAAGATTACACCATGACCATAGGGTCAGCAAGATTAGACAAGATATTCACAAGATATGCTAAGATAAGATAAACTGGATATGCTGTAATACTTTCACCGCTTCGCTATTTCCTTGTTATACTGGTTTCTATATCTCTGCACCGCCTAACTAGTGTCCCAACTAGTAATGATAACGTGATCCCAATCCCTGTAGTTTCCATCACCTTCAGGCATACATTTATTATTTGTTACCTGGATCTTGTAACAACCCGTATTTTCAATAACCTGTTATAACATAAATGGAGGCAGAATTAAACTGTAAAATCTGAATCAAGGGAAAAGGGCTATGCCATTGCGTTCTTCTCGGAAAAATACGCGAAATAGAGTCCGAGTTTTCGAAAATCGGAGTCCGTATGACCAAGATATGGCCTCGCGAAGTTTCACGAAAAATTCCCAAATTAAAGTATACTTAATTAAGTGAAATGGGTTGCGCAGAGAAATATATATATATATATTGATATATATATATATATATATATAATTGAAAATTAAATAAATAAATATGCAAAAATGTTCAAAACAGCGAATTAGGAGAGGGGAATAACCGAACCGGCCGATTTTTGAGGTCGACCCGAGCTCGCTGGGTCGACTAGGGGTTAATCCAGGGTGTTTGGCTGTCAACCCGTGGGCCGATTCGCTCAAATGCAGATTTTGCATTTGGATGGTTCTCATGGTTCATCTTTAATCTAAAGGCCCTAGATGGTTCCTACACTTGACTTCTTCCCCAAGACATGCTTTGATGGCTTGGATTGAATCTAGGTTTAATCCTATGGCCTAAAACACTTGCCTAATCTATAAATAAGACCCTAACCTATCCTAAATCCTCATTATTCATTCATGCAACTAAACTATGGCAAAATCAATCCTCTCATGGCCTCCACTCTCTTCATAAAATTCCTAAATAAATTTCTAAGTGATTTTCCATGCATACAAGTGTTTTCAAGCTTGTATGAGTGTCATTAGCTTGCATTCAAGTCAAGTTTCTATCTTTGCATCATAAAGAAAGAGTTTTGATCATTTTAGCTCAAGGGTTTTTTATGTTAGAGCTTGCATTTTGGGTCTATTTGATTGCATAAGGGCTTTGTCATATCTTTTGTCCCTTCATAGCAATGTAAGCCCTTCCCTACTCTTAGATATTAACTATGAAGTTAAATGTTCATGTTGAAAGTTTGGGTTTGATTAATTAGAATGATGCATGCTATCATGTTATGCAAGTTTATGAAGTCATTATCTTGATCTTATGAGCTAAAAGCCACAACCTTTATGTTGAAATGTTGCATTATGCAACATGAGAATCTTCATAATCATTATGTCAACTTGCATATGAAGTCATAATCCGTATATGATGATATATGCGAGTTTCTAGCCATCATTCCATGTCTTTTGTCACCATGATTCGCTTATGTGCCAAGTTTGGGTTTATGCATGTGTTTGAGGCTTAAGAATGTAACATGCAAGCTAATGAACACATTTGTGCCTCATTTGCCACCATGATTAACTTGTGGCTTAATACCCATTTTGGTCATTCCTTTGCCAAGTCTCTTCTTTTAATCCATTACGTTGTTGCGAACGTATATGCGAGTTCAAAAGCATTGGGTTATGTTATGGGTAATTTCTAATGACATGAAAATACAACTTGAAAACATGGCTTGAAATATAACATGGAAGATGACATGTAAGTATGCATAAAAACATAAGCTTGGGAATTTACCTATTAAGTTAGGTCTACCCTTTGGGAATTTACCTATTAAGTTAGGTCTACCCAAATGCTTGAAAAACTTGTAACATGTTTTGGAAACATGATGAACATGACACTTAGATAATATAAGTGTGGCCAACTCGAGGTTGGGTTGAGTTTGCAACGTAAAACTACCCGGAACCGACCGGTCTAACTAGTAGTTGCAAACAATAGGACCCAATGTGAGAAGTTGGTCATGTTGTGCTTGAACCCGAGGTTAGACCAAGTTGTGGTGTAAAGCTACCCGGAACCGACCGGCTTAACTAGTAACCACAACAAAGTCTAATGTGAGAGGTTGGGGTGCATTAAGTAATTAATGCCACATGATAGGGTTAAGTTAATTTGATTAATGACTCTTAACCAAATATGACATGGGTAAATGGGTTAAGTAAATTGGTTAGGCTAATGATACTTAACAAAACATGACAAGGTTGGGTAGGTTAAGTGATTTGATTTGCCTAATGACGCTTAACCATTTTTATACGACTAGTGGACGGGGATTAAGTTAACCAACACTTAATCAATCCAACATGATAATTTGGCAAGGTTAAGTAAGTTTTCTTAATGACACTTAACCATACAAGATGATTAGGGGATGGGGTTAAGTAATTTACACTTAACTAATCCGACACGGTAATTAGATGGGGTTAAGTAATCCACACTTAACTAATCTAAACACGGTAATTCGATGGGGTTAAGTTAAACACTTAACCAATTTAAACTCGGTAATTCAATGAGGTTAAGTAACCAATACTTAACCAACTTAACGTGATAATTTAATGGGGTTAAGCAACTTATACTTAACCAATTATACATGATGATTTGATGGGGTTAAGTAACTTACACTTAACCAATCTAATACGCGGACCTGATAAGGTTAAGTCACAAGACCTTTTTAGAATATACTTAACCATTATAGTACGATTAGAGGATGGGGTTAAGCCAACCTATACTTAACCAATCCGACTCGATAATTTGATGGGATTAAGATAATCTATGCTTAATCGATCTAGCAAGATAATCCGATAGGATTAAGGTAAGCTAGTACTTGACCAATTTGACTTGATAAGGTTAAGTCATGAGCCTCTGGGTACACTTAACCAACTTGTGGGACTAAGTCTTGAACTTAAATACTTAGCCAATCTTTGACGTGATTCGTGGGCGGGTTAAGTCATGGACTTGAATGATAACACTTAACCCAATAGACAAACCCTAGCTAGAAGAACTAGGTAGAAAACCGTGGTTAATCAAGGATAACGGGAAAGGAAGCTAAGTGGTAAACCTTAGTTAAGGGTAACTAAGTAATAATTCTTAGCTAAGGACATAGGACTAATTCTCAAAACGATGAGTAACCTGATACGGTAGGTCATCACTTAGTATACGAGGGGGAGCAAGTTATCTGACTTGGATAAAAGCTCCAGCACACTGGGTGCCGAAGTGGAAGCTTCGGGGGACGTGAGGATATTCTTGGGATCCCTCTGTGGGCTGCCAGGTAATTATACTAGGCTCATGAGAGGTTAAGGTCTGCGTTAGAAGGACCAAGAGTATGCCTTGGTTGCTATGCGAGCAACCTAAAGACTGGGATGGATTAGCATGGAGTCGACGATTCTTGTTTTTGCCCTGGATAGCGCATCGCCGACTACCTACCATCTTTAGTCAATCGTGTACGTGCGGAAAGGCAGGGAACCCCCAACAGACCATGTGCTTGCTATCGAGTCATGGGTGAGGTTGGCCCGTAGGAAAGTGGGCTATAGTGGGGCCGTGGAGTGGTTCTTATACATGATTTTTCTTGGATTGCCTTTCAGTAGTTGAGGGAGGGGTCACGTGGGACCATAGCCACGGGTACAAAAACAGACCTTGATATCTGCATCGGCAGACGATTTAAAGCTCCCGACCGAGTTCCGTATTTCTTGATTTGCCCTGGCACGGAACTCGGATGGCACATTGGGGAACATGTGCATCTAGACATGGAAAACGATTCACGATACATACGTGGGATCAAGGGCGCGGTTGACGGGTGGCGTAATCCCTAGTGGTCCTAGGTGGCTAAAACCCAAACCGAGACACGGAAACGTTCATTAGGTAGCATAATCCCTAGCGGTCCTAGGTGGCATAAATCCTAAGTGGACGCGCGATAGTTCATGGTAAGGAAACACAACTAGATCAAGGGTTGCAGTCCAAAACCACTTCAAGGATAAACCGTTTACATGGGAAAGCCCGTACAGCCTACGGCAAAGGACTGAACTTATACATGGAAAGAAACATATGAGTTGAGTAACCTATATATGCGGCATATTAGGTTGACATGGACCATTACACGACTTTTGAGTAAGGGTCATTCACGGATAACACGTAATACAGTTGGGGTACTAGTACGGTAGGTGCAGAGCGGATATACAGGATAGATGCCATGGGACGTTATACGCGATAGATATCTTGGGATATTATACTTGATAGAAACCTGACAATGTGATACCTTGTTTTATCTTGACATCGTAGTTTATCACGACACCCTAGTGTATCTGAGCTCAGTAGTTCATACTGTTATTTTGATTTAGCTTATCTATCTTGTTATCATGCTTATGTTCATCTCAGTTTCTCATGTCAGTTAACTTTACTAGTTTTTATGCTAATAGTAGATAGGGCTTACTCAGTCTTTTTGACTGACCCGTTTTGTTTCGCCTCTTTTCTTCCGTTTCCCCCCCAGGTTACAGGGAGGAAATACTGTTATTTAGTTCGGACTTCTTCTTCTTGAAGGTCATCATGGATGGCTTGGACTTTTCTTGGCTAATGGCTACTTTACTGTTTTTACTTGGGGAATAATTTATGAAAATGTCTTTATGCTTCTTTACTATTGCAAGACAGGTTTTGATGTACTCTGATGTAAAAGGCTTTAGACCTTATTTATTCATGTTATGAAAGTTTGATTTTACTTCCGCTATTTTATATGTTCTGTCTTGTGATATTTATGTGCATGTTTACCAATAATGCCCCTCTAAAGCTAGTGCATTCCTTTGCGAGTGACCCTAGCGGAGGCGGGGTGTTACAGATCTAATCTAGGGGTTTCTATCAAGTGCTTTCTAGTTTCAACTAGAGTTTACGCTATCTGCTGAACGCTTCTCGGATTCAGGGTTTATGCCCCCTAGTCCAACCGATGCCCCCAAGTCTAGGACACACTACCTAGAGTGGTATATGTTCCTATACTTCCCCACGCATGTATCACGAACCGTTATCGCTTGTCTAGATGCACATGTCCTGTAATGTGCAGTCCGAGTCCTGTGTCAGGGCAAGTCAAGGAATATAGAACTCGGTCGGGAGCTTTCAGATATCTGCCGATGCAGATGCTAAGGTCTGTTTTTATTCCAGTGGCTATGGTCCCACTTGACCCCTCCCTCAACTAATGAAAGTCACACCTTGTAAAATGAGAAATATACGCCGGCCCCCGGTGCCCCTCTATCCTATGGCCATCCTCACCCATAACTAGATAGCAAGTATATGGTCTTTTGGAGTTCTCCGCCTTTCCGCTTCACGTATCTCGATTGACTCAAGATGGATGGTAGACGACGAGTCGCTATCATAGGGCTACCGTTTGCTCGTCGAATCACGTCGGTCCATCCTAGTCTTTAGGTTGCAATGTATTGCAACCAAAGCATACCCCTGTTTCTTCTATGCATACCTTAACCTCTGTGGGCCCAGGCGGATCATCTGCAGCCTCACAGAGGGTTACCAAGAGTACCCTCGCGTCCCCTCGAAGCCTCGGGCTTCGTAACCCAATTCGTTGGAGCCTCCTTTTTACTTAGACGGACATTCGCTCCTTCCCGTGTTGTACTAAGAATTACTACTTAGTTTCACTAACTAAGATTTACCAATTAGTTTCCAGAATCGTTGTTTTCTTAACTAAGGTTTACTACTTAGTTCTCTTTCCTGTCAATTTGGATTGGTTAAGTGTCATTAGTCAGTTCAAGCCAACTTAATCCTCTTCATTCATCCTGTTATACCGGTTAAGGGTTATCAGCAATTCGTATTGACTTAACCCCACCACAAACCAAGTTATATTGGTTAAGTATTTCTTATTACTTAACCCTACCCATTCACCCTGTATTGGTTAAGTGTTCTTTTTAACTTAACCTTGCCCGTCTGTCTTAACTAACATGTTATTAATGGTTAAGTATTATCCCTTCATGTTTTAGACTTATCCTCATTCCTTTATCGCAACCTGATGGTTAAGTTTTCAGGTTTACTTAACCCTACAGTCTAGCCCAGCTAACATATCAAAATTGGCTAAGTGTATTAGATATTACTTAACCCCAACCTCTAGTCTAATTAACATGTTAATTTGGCTAAGTGTATCCTTAGTTACTTAACCCCTACAAATCTTGTCTTGTTACCATGTAAAGTTGGTTAAGTGTCCCTATGGACTTAGCCCTCCCATCCTAGCTTAACTGTGTTAAATTGGTTAAGTGTTCCTATGGACTTAACCCTCCCATTCTAGCTTAACTGTGTTAAGTGTCAGTCTGAACCTAACCCCACCCATCAGTCTAGTTATCATGTTGAACTGGTTAAGTGTCTTAGTCAACTTAACCCTAGTATTCTTGTTCTAGCTTTAACTAAATAAATTAAAGCCGCTACCACTCACATTAAACAGATATTGTTGCGAATACTGGATGTGGCGGTTGGTCCCGGGCAGGTTTACATCGCAACTCAGTCTAACCTCGGGTTAGGCATATTCGTGTTTTCTAAGTTCAAAGGGGTTTTGATTAGTTTTCAAATCAGGTTTTGAAAGTAACCATCCCGTCCGTCGGATCAGTTAGGGAGAGCAAGAAACTTGTATTTTCCAAACTCAAGCCTAGACACTATCCTCTCTGTCACCCTAGAACTTTCTAGCTTATTATTAAAAAAGATGTCATTAATAAACCTTTAATTTGTCTAAATTCACATTTCCTCATTTAGGCCAAATTCTATAGGTAAATTATTCCTAATTTACTTATTTCCCAATTACTCTGTAAATTGTCTACATTTATTTCTATGGCCCATTTCCCTTCCTAAATCATATTTATGCTTTTTGATATGTAAACTATACCAATTAAGTGTCACTAACCATGATTTTGCTAAACCTGACGGTTATTCCCAAGTATGGCAAATCTCAAGTTTTATACCAATATACTTATTATGCCAAATTAGCTAATCCAATCCTGATTTAACATTCTAATTCACGTCAAACTAGACTTATTACTCTAGTTCTTTATTCATGTAAATGCTAGATTTACACGTCAATACTAGATTCAAATTACACATCTTATAATTCATGTCAAATTTATCCAATTTGTATTTCTATGAACATGCCATAATACATGTTCCCAATTTATGCCAATTTCCAAGTTAAACTACGTTTTTAGTACATTTCATATTTTTCCTAAACCGCATTCCCACCGTTCGTATTATCGTGATTCATTCTAGATTATAAATAAAGCTAGGTTCGTAGAAAATAGGGAATGAACCAAAGATGCTATGCAAAAGATAGACATACTAACTGACATAAAGAGGTTTGAATAACGACGTAGGTTCGAGAACATGGGTAGACCTAACTTAATAGGTAAATTCCCAAGGTCTAAAACCACGGATAGACAGAATAGAGATGCAGGTTCAAGAACATGGGTAGACCTAACTTCATAGGTAAATTCCCATGGTCTAAAACCAAAGAAAACCAAGGACAGGCAGGATAGATAATCGGGTTTAGACCCAATTTCACCGTCACAAAACTTGAACATTTTCCTAGTCATGAACCATAGGTGCTTAATCACAGTTGTCCCATTTATGTCATAGACAATAGTTTTGCTTCCTAATCAAAGGTATAGGCTTGTGTTCATAGTCATGGAAATAATTCTCATAGTCACAGTCACAGTCATAGGCAATGTCCATAGTCATAGGCAATGTTCATAGTCATAGGCAATGTTCATAGTCATAGGCAATGTTCATAGTCAAAGAGGCATATGGTTCTAAGGTCCATAGTTTCATAGTCTTATCGGTCATCGAATCATAATAGTTCTTAATTAAGTCCAAAGACATAGGCACAGATTTGAATAGAAAGGTTTGGC
Source organism: Allium sativum (assembly GCA_030737875.1). Taxonomy (NCBI): domain Eukaryota; kingdom Viridiplantae; phylum Streptophyta; class Magnoliopsida; order Asparagales; family Amaryllidaceae; genus Allium; species Allium sativum. The sequence continues at coordinate 399,021,965 of CM060910.1, forward strand.
ATATTCTTTTATTCCTTTAATTTAATGTCACAAAAGGAGAAACGTTTAAATCTAGAAATAACTGACTTACCGAGATTAGATTAGAACAGAAAGATGGCGTTGCTATGATTCGTAGAAAAACAATCGTTGCAGTCGTTCGAATCCTCACTTGAATTCTAGCTTGAATCTCCTCTTTGGAAGTCTTTGAGCAGCACTTCCATGTCTTGACTTATTTTATATATTATTTTATTTATTATTTAATTAAGAGGAGGAGAAGAAGCCATGTTCGCCAAGCATCTTTGCAGCATAAGGGTAGAAAAGAATTGTGAATAGAGGAGGAGGCTAGGGCTGTTTATATAGTTGCTCAAGACCTTATCGTACACGCAGCGCTGAGTCAGCATTGAACCTAGTTAAGAAAATAGTCCAGGTTCGCAGATGAATCTAGCCAAATCTTATCGTACATGCAGTGCTAAGTCAGCATTGGATCTGTTTTGGCGCAGAAATTTGAATTTCGAACTTTTGAATTTCTGGAATTTATTTAACTGTTTTATTCACATGAAATATTCTTATATGTATACAATTCCTTTAATGACCGTTTTACGCGTATATATATATACGCACAACTTTCATTTTATTTTCAAAATTCAAACGATGTTGCACTGTTATTTAATTCTTGCCATATTTCATTTACTATAGCCTTATCTTAAATTTTATCTTTCGTATACATGTATTTCTGCATTATATATATATATATTCTCATGTATATACATATATTTTATTTATTTCCTTATATATACGTTCTTATCCTTTCAAATTTTGAATTTGTATATGTACATATATTTGCATGTTCAGTTGGCCCTCTTTAAAACAGAGATAAAAATTATGCTCCCGCCGGGGTTCGAACCCCTGACCTCCATGTTACAAATCCAATGCCTTAACCAACTGAGCTACAAAGTCTTTTGTTAATAAGTCTTAGAATAATGATAATTATTTTTCTTTCCTTACTTCTCTTTTTCATGTTAGTTATAATACCAATGCATGAATCTTTTTCTTTTAATTTTAATGCATTATGTTTGCAAATCAGTGCATGCAACATATTTACATCGCATGCAACCAATCTTTTCTTTCATTCATATATTAATTAATTTTCATTATACATCACCATATTAATCCTATCTGTGGATATATATACATTTTTAATTACATTAAAAATACGGGGTGTTACATTCTCCCCCACTTAAAAGGATTTCGTCGTTTCGAAATCTACAAGTTAGGAAGAATGTGTCCTACCATCCAATCACCCATCTACTCAACCACACAATCACAGGCATCCATTGTCCTTAAAAGATTTCTAATTCCTTCATTTTCATATGCATAGTGTGTGTATATGTCTTTATCTAATGCAAAATCAGGCGGTCTACTGATTCAGTTGACCTCCTTAATGCGAATCATGTCAGTGCCATGCGTCCAATCATGTATGCAAGCATCCCTAGTTATGTAAATACTACATGCGTGCACGGCCATTAATCCATATGCAACATCCATATGATAACATATCAGGCTCAACTTAAATACATATCTGTAAATGCAATATGAAAACGTCCGAACTGAGCTAGTGCCTAATACGTATGCATATGCATCCACGAGCAACCATTAGCAACCACTTGCAATCATCAACCATAACATGTTTCAAATACATGTTTACATCCATTGGCTTCTACCTAAGGATTGAAGATACGACCTAGGTGATATACTTTGGAAAGAGAGAAACAATTATGCGTAAAGCTCTTAAAACAAAGAAATCAAGGATGCACCCTCAAGGAAAAGGGTATGATGCTAGTATCTAGCCTTCTTGAGCTTTACTCCACTGTATCTTAACTAATTTAACTTCACGATTGTGAAGTTTCGGATCTCCATTTCCAAAATAAACAGATGTCAATCACGGTACCAAGTATATGTACTAAGATGATTAGAGGTTTCCCTCTTATCCGCTATGCCATAACTATAAGAGTCGAAAGGTCACTACGTGCTCTTTGGAGTGCCTGCCACAACTATTTATCTCTCACGCAAACCATCCAAACCGAACTCGACATTCCTCAAGTACAAGCCCCAAAGGCCTAAACCAATATCCGACAAGCACCCAAGGAATATCTCCCCCGAATTTAGATGATCTACGTGAGATGATATAAGCAAACTCGATAGCTATTCTCAAATCCCTACTAACCAAAAATAAACTGGTCGGACCACCAATTGGATTTGAGACTCTAGTGGGATCTTTCTACTATACAAGAACTATGGTGCAGAGACTCAGCTATGGAAGTGGGTATGAACAATTGAGAAGCGCTGGAACCTAAGGAAATAGTACGAACAGAAAACTGGACTCTTCTAACCGGACTACCTTTCTCCTAGGTGCACTTGGTGGCGAAAGCATGTACTTGTCCTTCTGAAAATCTCGTCCTCGTTCTTGCCGTTGTCCTTAAGTATATGTCCTATCATACCCTAGTAAAGATACTTCCTCTTGTCTTAAGTTTTATAATTTCTTCCTCCTTCGTGTGCTAAGTCTACATCCATGAATTCCTTATCCTAGGGTTATGCTCCTTAGCCAAACTACTCATCCCCTTCCTTGTGTAGTCATGTTGACAAATCTCTCGAAAACTGCCTCCATCATCCGGAAAACCCTATAAGCTTCGAAAGAAAACTGCCCGTAGATGAAACAACTACGGCTATGGATGGAAGCCGGGTACTACTTTGCCCTACGATGAGGTTACCTCCCAGAAAGCCAGGAGCCCAAGAGACTCAAGAAAGAAGGAGACAATAATTTAAAAAGAGGAAGAGAAGATAGTGTGTATGGCTTTGGGGAATATGTCTTTAAAACAAATCTTTTCTCTTGAAAATGCTTCTTTAAAAACCGTTTTGAAAATAATTTTTCAAATCCTTTATCTGATCTGGTAACCTTCAGCTCTGATACCACGTGTAACACCCCACATCCATTAGTGTCACTCACAAAGGGAATGCACTAAGTTCTGTGGAGCATTTAGGGTAAAAGATGCAGATAAATTACAAGACAGAAAGAAATTAAACAGCGGAAAATAAAATTTTGCTTTATTGATAAAATAGTTTGTACAATGGTTTCTTTACAATATCAGAGTATCATCTGTCTTACAAAATAAAGAAGCATAAAAACAACATTTATATTCCCCGATTTTGGCAAGAGCCCGCCATAGCATCTGAAAAGAGAATCCAAGCAAACTTCGACAAATCCTCAAGCTGGGAAAGAGTGGCAGTCCAACTTAACCTGAGCTAAACTATTCCCTCCTTTACTACCTTGGGGGGGGGAACGAAAGAAAAGAAGACGAAAGAAAAACAGAGTCAAACATAAAGCCTGTGTAAGTTTAGTAACTTCTAGCATGTGAACATGGAAAAACAAAACGACATGAATTAACTGAATACAAGATTACACCATGACCATAGGGTCAGCAAGATTAGACAAGATAATCACAAGACATGCTATGATAAGATAAACTGGATATGCTGTAATACTTTCACCGCTTCGTTATTTCCTTGTTATACTGGTTTCTATATCTCTGCACTGCCTAACTAGTGTCCCAACTAGTAACGATAACGTGATCCCAATCCCTGTAGTTTCCATCGCCTTCAGGCATACATTTATTATTTGTTACCTGGATCTAATCTAGGGTTTTCTATCAAGTGCTTTCTAGTTTCAACTAGAGTTTACGCTATCTGTTGAACGCTTCTCGGATTAAGGGTTTATGCCCCCTAGTCCAATCGATGCCCCCAAGTCTAGGACACACTACCTAGAGTGGTATATGTTCCTATACTTCCCCACGCATGTATCGCGAACCGTTATCGCTTATCTAGATGCACATGTCCTGTAATGTGCAATCTGAGTCCTGTGTCAGGGCAAGTCAAGGAATATAGAACTCGGTCGGGAGCTTTCAGATATCTGCTGATGTAGATGCTAAGGTCTGTTTTTATTCCAGTGGCTATGGTCCCACTTGACCCCTCCCTCAACTAATGAAAGGCACACCTTGTAAAATAAGAACTATACGTCGGCCCCCGGTGCCCCTCTATCCTATGGCCATCCTCACCCATAACTAGATAGCAAGTATATGGTCTTTTGGAGTTCTCCGCCTTTCCTCTTCACGTATCTCGATTGACTCAAGATGGATGGTAGATGACGAGTCGCTATCACAGGGCTACCGTTTGCTCGCCGAATCACGCCGGTCCATCCTAGTCTTTAGGTTGCCATGTATTGCAACCAAGGAATACCCCTAGTTCTTCTACGTAGACCTTAACCTCTGTGGGCCCAGGCGGATCATCTGCAGCCTCACAGAGGGATACCAAGAGTACCCTCAGGTCCCCTCGAAGCCTCGGGCTTCGTAACCCAATTCGTTGGAGCCTCCTTTTTACTTAGACGGACATTCGCTCCTTCCCGTGTTGTACTAAGAATTACTACTTAGTTTTACTAACTAAGATTTACCACTTAGTTTCCAGAATCGTTGTTTTCTTAACTAAGGTTTACTACTTAGTTCTCTTTCCCGTCAATTTGGATTAGTTAAGTGTCATTAGTCAGTTCAAGCCAACTTAATCCTCTTCATTCATCCTGTTATACCGGTTAAGGGTTATCAGTAATTCATGTTGACTTAACCCCACCACAAACCAAGTTATATTGGTTAAGTATTTCTTATTACTTAACCCTACCCATTCACCCTGTATTGGTTAAGTGTTCTTTTTAACTTAACCTTGCCCGTCTGTCTTAACTAACATGTTATTAATGGTTAGGTATTATCCCTTCATGTTTTAGACTTATCCTCGTTCCTTTATCGCAACCTGATGGTTAAGTGTTCAGGTTTACTTAACCCTACAGTCTAGCCCAGCTAACATATCAAAATTGGTTAAGTGTATTAGATTTTACTTAACCCAACCTCTAGTCTAATTAACATGTTAATTTGGCTAAGTGTATCCTTAGTTACTTAACCCCTACAAATCTTGTCTTGTTACCATGTAAAGTTGGTTAAGTGTCCCTATGGACTTAGCCCTCCCATCCTAGCTTAACTGTGTTAAATTGGTTAAGTGTTCCTATGGACTTAACCCTCCCATTCTAGCTTAACTGTGTTAAGTGTCAGTCTGAACCTAACCCCACCCATCAGTCCAGTTATCATGTTGAACTGGTTAAGTGTCTTAGTCAACTTAACCCTACCATTCTTGTTCTAGCTTTAACTAAATAAATTAAAGCCGCTACCACTCACATTAGACAGATATTGTTGCGAATACTGGATGTGCCGGTTGGTTCCGGGCAGGTTTACATCGCAACTCAGTCTAACCTCGGGTTAGGCATATTCGTGTTTTCTAAGTTCAAAGGGGTTTTGATTAGTTTTCAAATCAGGTTTTGAAAGTAACCATCCTGTCCGTCGGATCAGTTAGGGAGAGCAAGAAACTTGTATTTTCCAAACTCAAGCCTAGATACTATCCTCTCTGTCACCCTAGAACTTTCTGGCTTATTATTAAAAAAGATGTCGTTAATAAACCTTTAATTTGTCTAAATTCACATTTCCTCATTTAGGCCAGATTCTATAGGTAAATTATTCCTAATTTACTTATTTCCCAATTACTCTATAAATTGTCTACATTTATTTCTATGGCCCATTTCCCTTCCTAAATCATATTTATGCTTTTTGATATGTAAACTATACCAATTAAGTGTCACTAACCATGATTTTGCTAAACCTGACGGTTATTCCCAATTATGGCAAATCTCAAGTTTTATACCAATATACTTATTACGCCAAATTAGCTAATCCAATCCTGATTTAACATTCTAATTCACGTCAAACTAGACTTATTACTTTAGTTCTTTATTCGTGTAAATGCTAGATTTACACGTCAATACTAAATTCAAATTACACATCTTATAATTCATGTCAAATTTATCCAATTTGTATTTCTATGAACATGCCATAATACATGTTCCCAATTTATTCCAATTTCCAAGTTAAACTACGTTTTTAGTACATTTCATATTTTGCCTAAACCGCATTCCCACCGTCCGTATAATCGTGTTTCATTCTAAATTATAAATAAAGCTAGGTTCGTAGAAAATAGGGAATGAACCAAAGATGCTATGCAAAAGATAGACATATTAACTGGCATAAAGAGGTTTGAATAACGACGTAGGTTCGAGAACATGGGTAGACCTAACTTAATAGGTAAATTCCCAAGGTCTAAAACCACGGATAGACAGAATAGAGATGCATGTTCAAGAACATGGGTAGACCTAACTTAATAGGTAAATTCCCATGGTCTAACACCATAGAAAACCAAGGACAGGCAGGATAGATAATCGGGTTTAGACCCAATTTCACCGTCACAAAACTTGAACATTTTCCTAGTCATGAACCATAGGTGCTTAATCACAGTTGTCCCATTTATGTCATAGACAATAGTTTTGCTTCCTAATCAAAGGTATAGGCTTGTGTTCATAGTCATGGAAATAATTCTCATAGTCACAGTCACAGTCATAGGCAATGTCCATAGTCATAGGCAATGTTCATAGTCATAGGCAATGTTCATAGTCAAAGAGGCATATGGTTCTAAGGTCCATAGTTTCATAATCTTATCGGTCATCAAATCATAACAGTTCTTAATTAAGTCCAAAGACATAGGCACAGATTCGAATAGAAAGGTTTGGCATATTCTTTTATTCCTTTAATTTCATGTCACGAAAGGAGAAACGTTCAAATCTAGAAATAACTGACTTACCGAGATTAGATTAGAACAGAAAGATGGCGTTGCTATGATTCGTAGAAAAACAGTCGTTGCAGTCGTTCGAATCCTCACTTGAATTCTAGCTTGAATCTCCTCTTTGAAAGTCTTTGAGCAGCACCTCCTTGTCTTGATTTATTTTATATATTATTTTATTTATTATTTAATTAAGAGGAGGAGAAGAAGCCATGTTCGCCAAGCATCTTTGCAGCATAAGGGTAGAAAAGAATTGTGAATAGAGGAGGAGGCTAGGGTTGTTTATATAGTTGCTCAAGACCTTATCGTACACGCAGCGCTGAGTCAGCATTGAACCTAGTTAAGAAAATAGTCCAGGTTTGCAGCTGAATCTAGCCAAATCTTATCGTACATGCAGTGCTAAGTCAGCATTGGGTCCCACAAGCTGTTTTGGCGTAGAAATTTGAATTTCGAACTTTTGAATTTCTGGAATTTATTTAACTGTTTTATTCACATGAAATATTCTTATATGTATACAATTCCTTTAACGACCATTTTACGCGTATATATATATATATATATATACACAAACACACAACTTTCATTTTATTTTCAAAATTCAAACGATGTTGCACCGTTATTTAATTCTTGCCATATTTCATTTACTACAGCCTTATCTTAAATTTTATCTTTCGTATACATATATTTCTGCATATATATATATATATATATATATATATATATTCTCATGTATATACATATATTTTCTTTATTTCCTTATATGTACGTTCTTATCCTTTCAAATTTTGAATTTGTATATGTACATATATTTTCATGTTCAGTTGGCCCTCTTTAAAACAGAGATAAAAATTATGCTGCCGCCGAGGTTCGAACCCCCGACCTCCATGTAACAAATCCAATGCCTTAACCAACTAAGCTACAAAGTCTTTTGTTAATAAGTCTTAGAACATTGATAATTATTGTTCTTTCCTTACTTCTCTTTTTCATGTTAATTACAATACCAATGCATGAATCTTTTTCTTTTAATGTTAATGCATTATGTTTGCAAATCCGTGCATGCAACATATTTACATCGCATGCAACCAATCTTTTCTTTCATTCATATATTAATTAATTTTCATTATACATCACCATATTAATCCTATCTGTGGATATATATACATTTTTAATCACATTAAAAATACGGGGTGTTACAACCACCGTCTTCATCTTCGACTTTCAATCGTCGGTCAATTATTTGAAATGAGAATTAACTTGGCCTTTTCAAATAATTCACGTATATTTAGAATTTCAAATCAATTTATTTCAATGGTTAAATCGTTCGACAACACCAATTTTGTTCGTTAATGTAATTTTCACACCAAACACATTCAACCATCAAATACCACATAAATCGAGCAAATTCAGTTTATTTCCATTCCATATTGTTTATGGTATTTTATAACGATTTATCGCTATTTTTATTTATTTTAAAATAACTAATTTAATCAAAACGACGCTTCGGGCCATAACGCGGCCGTGGCGCTGTTTTTCTTCAGATTTGATTTACACATATCTGAAAATCTAACCGTTGGATCTTCACAAAATTTACATCATTAGAAAGGTCTTTTCAAAACGAATCCAACGGTTCCAGTTTCGGGAAAATCCGACGGTCGGATCTCCCGGTACAATCGTTTGAAGTTTCGATTTCTAAATACGAACTACAGCGTCGTTATTCGATTAAATATAATTATATATATATATATATATATATATATATATATAATCGATTCTGGCGCTGTTGTTCTTCAGATTTGAATTAAACATTCCAGACAATCCAACCGTTGGATTTTTACAAGGTTGGTGCCATTGGAAAGATTATTCCAAGGCGAACCCAACGGTTGCGGTTTCGGGAAAATCCAATGGTCGGATTTCCCGCACTAGTTGTTTGAAATCATGTTTCAAAACATGAACTGCACGGCCACGTTTCGTTTTAATTTTATTTATATTTATATATTTATATAAATATAGTTCATTCAACAATTTCAATATCGTTTTCACTTCAAATATTTCACTAACGCCATTAAATTTTGGAAAATTTCGCCATAACCTCCTTTGTACGGGAGGGGCTGGGAAAATTCCCAAATAGCCACACGTGCGTCTCATGTCGAAAAGGAAAAGAAAAAGCCAAGCGACTAGCCAAGCGGCTAGCCAACAGGCTCATAAAATCATCACCCAAACAAAACAGTAAATATGTACCTATTTGTCGGGCACAAAATTTTATTCCTCTCCTCTAACCCCTTTGCCATAACCTGTTCAATAAATATGCATGTACATATATACAGTTCTTATCACTTATCATTTTCCATTCAACTTCATATTTGACTCCATTGGGTTTAAAAACACCATTCATTCTAATGTTGCATGCATAGGCGAAAATCATATCATTAGCTAATTAGTGAATATTTCGACTCATGCATATTTATTTGAACGAGTTGCTATTTTTAACGCTTCACATTTCAACAATCCATGTGTACAATAAAAATGTGATTTTTATTGTAAAACAATTCATTTCAAAACACTATTATTTTATATAGTTTATATAGGTGATAAAAATAGGATTTTTCTTATAAAACAATTTCTTCTAAAACGAGATTATTTTACAAAGTCCATATAGTTGATAAAAGGTGATTTTTATTATGAAACAATTCATTTCAAAATATGAATACCATTCAACACATGAATTTCTAATCAACGAATGAATATCGATTCAACACATGAAGGTTTTCTATAGTTTCTATATATAGATAAAAATGTGATTTTTATATTTAAAACACGAATACCATTCAACACATGAATTTCTAATCAACGAATGAATATCGATTCAACACATGAAGGTTTTCTATTCAACGAATAAATATAGTTTCAGCAAATGAAAATAATTCAAACACATGAATATTATTCAAAATTTCGGCAGCATAACGGCAGGGTAGTTAAAACCGGGACCGTCCCTAGTACGGCTCCTCGCTCTACCTTAAAACCTCGCGGTTTTTGACAATGGGGATCATGAATCTAGTTCGCACGCAGGCGGCATGTATATATTTATTTTATTTCCACAAACTAATCCTATGTGGTTTCAACCAAATATTTCTCAACCACAAATGGGTATTTTTCAACCACAATCAATCAATATCAACCACAAACAATCCCAAACAACCATTCGCTATCAATCAATTTCCTCACCAATCACAATCAATAAATATCGTCCATGGTTTGTGGACGAGGGGAGTATGTATATATATATATATAGCAATTCACTTCTATTTCAACACATATATAATTTTTACAATGCATATATAACTTATACATCGAACGTACAACTTATACAACGCATATACAAGAGGTGTACAACGCTCATATACCTCATACATCGACTATATAATTTATACATCGTTGTTTTCCATATTGTTTATAAATTAGAAATCTCACATTGGGTTCCACTCCACCAAAAATAGCAGAAGGATCGGAAAAATATGCGGTCTCTTCTAAAATGCAGAAGACGTGCACACGAGTCCACTGTCTCTTGTTTCACTGAATTTCGACCACATAGCAAAAAGATATGATTTTTACAAGGTTTGCAACGCTTTTAAACTGTTGAAATCAGTATAGAATATACAAGCCGTTACCTGCTTCGTTTTGTTCGAAACTAGGTTTTTGATTTTCTCGAAATCTGTGCAACTATGGGATGATCGGCCGATGCCACGTTGAAGACCTCTGTGAGGCGCACAGAACCAGGGTGGAGGCGTTCAGTTCGGTGGCGGGGTTTGGCTGTGGCGGCGCGACGAAGGCGATGACTTCGAGCTGGCGGATCTCGACGGAGAGGCCACGAGGGAGGACGCCACCACCACGGATTTGAAGAGGGGGAGGAGACGAGCAAAAACCGTCGAAGGGGGATGGGGTTCTGATGATCGTGGCAGCCGGAAATCGCCTGGGAAGTGGCGAACACAGTTTCGCCATTTATCGGGGAGAGAGAAACGATATTTTTCTTTTTTTTATAAAGAAATTTTCCTATTGGCCAAGGTTATATTAAATTCAAAAATTGGGATTTTCTTAGACGAACTCGAAATCAAACCCAACGACTGTCGTCCCTAGCGTTTTACCCCCATTCCGAACACAATGGGAAATGTTTCGTACGCCCATTCGACTGTTTCAGTCAGTTTCCATTCAAATCAAAATATAAAACATTCAATATTTAATTTGAACGTACATTTCAATTTGCTAGGGCCACAAACTGATTCGAAAAATTCCAGAAAAATAAATCTAGCTATGTTTTGACGATATGGTCCCAGCAAAACTAGTTTCGTCGAATTCTGAGACCGTTTGCAAAAATGCCCATTTCTGGTCGATCCAATTTAACTGTAATTGACCAAAATACATTTTCCTTTGTCACGCTCACATACTAGCTTCAAAAATTATGAAATTTGAAACCTAGCGATAACTTCACATCCCGGATCCAACAAAAGGGGTTTTGTCGAATTCCGAGGTCGTATGCAAAATGGCCAATTTCACGGGCTATATAAATTCCATAGCGACCTCTCTGAAAATTCATTCGGCCATAACTTTTGCTTTTCGCTATGAAAATTCGATTTTTCAGATTCGTTAGAAAGGTATTCACTAACATATTTAAATATTTTTGGTTTCACTAAAATCCGTTTTGTTTTGCACCCGGTACAGTCCGACAAAGTTTGAATTCAATTTTTGAAACTGCAGCGCCTTTTCAAGCCTTGTTTATAATTAGAATTAATTATATTCGTTTTCAATTGTTGATTCAAACTCACTTTTCATCTCTATTATTCAAAATATTTATTTTAAATATTTAAAATCCACTATTTTAGCCAATTTTAAATTGGTTCAGATTTTCTGGGTCGTTACAATCTCCCCCACTTAAAACTTTTCGTCCCCGAAAAGGAACAAAGTCGAAAGTGGTTTGATAAATCTACAATCACACAACCCAACAACCAATCCAATTGTTTTCAACTTTTCAAAAGTATACTAATCAATTTCTATATTCTTTTAAAACCATTCAAACTATAGAATTAAAAGTGCACATCCATGGAAAGAAAATAACAACAGAGTAGAGAATTAAATGGTAATGCAAAGTATGGTAAATATACCTTGCACCGGAGTTAATCATAGATATCCACTCGGCATCTAGGATAAGCTTTCTCAATGCTATCCTCAGTTTCCCAAGTACAATCTCGCGGATCTCCACTCCATTGCACTTTGACTAAGTGAACCTTCTTGTTCCTCAGCTCTTTGGTTTCTTTGTCGATGATCTTTAGCAGCTCTCGTCTCACAGCTAATTCGGGAGTAATTTCAATATCCTATTGAGCTGCTTCTTCCACGATCAAGTCTGGATCATGAACGTGCTTTCGAAGTTGAGATATATGAAATACATCATGCACTCCAGGCAACCAATCAGGGAGTTTGACCCTATAAGCGGGAGTTCCGATCCGTTCCAGAATAGGAAACAGACCAATGAATTTGGGCGCCAACTTTCCAGTTTTACCGAACCGGATAACTCCTCTCATAGGCGATACTTTCAAATATACATAGTCGCCAACAGTAAAGGATACATCTCTTCTTCTTCTATCGGCATAGCTCTTTTGTCGGCTTTGAGCGGCCAGTAATCGCTTCTTAATAAAATCGACTTTGTCGGCAGCTTCTCGAATCATATCAGGGCCCAACACAAGTCTATTTCCAGGCTCGACCCAACAAGCAGGAGATCGGCACGGTCTACCATACAATGCTTCAAATGGCGACATTGTCAGACTCGCCTGGTAACTGTTGTTATATGAGAATTTAGCCAAATGCAGATGGTCTTCCCATGATCCACCGAAATCTATAACACAAGCCCGCAATAGATCTTCTAAAATACGATTCACCCTCTCAGTCTGACCGTCTGTCTGAGGGTGATAAGCGGTGCTCAAGTTCAACTTCGTTCCCAGTTCGACTTGAAATGCTTCCCAGAATTTCCTAGTGAATATTGTATCTCTATCACTGACTATACTGAGCAGCACTCCATGTAGTCTAACTATTTCCCTGAAGTATATCTGCGCCAGACTCTGAGCAGTTCTATTTGATCTGACAGGTATGAAATGGGCGGTCTTCGTGAAGCGATCTACGATCACCCAAATACTGTCATTCCCGTTTCTGGTTCTGGGTAGACCATCAATGAAATCCATAGAAATATGTTCCTACTTCCAACCAGGAACTTCTAGCGGTTGTAACAATCCAGCCAATTTCTGTTGGTCGCTTATGACTAGCTGGCAAGTAGGGCATCGGCTAACATATATTGAAACGTCTCTTTTCATAGCCTTCCACCAGAATGTTCGTTTGAGATCGTTATACATTTTGGCCACACCAGGATGGATACTCAGCTTGGACTTGTGACACTCGTCTAACACTTCCCTTTTTAACTCTGGGATGTCGGGAACACAAATCCTTCCTTTTAACCTCAAGGTCTCATCGTTATCTATTTGAAAACACGAGGGTTCGCCTTTCTGAATCCTTTTGATCATATCCTTAATAAAGTTATCCTCCTTCTGCAGAATAGATATTTTGTCAATCAAGGAAGTCGTGATAATAAAGCTGGCGATCATTACATTCTTTCGGCTCAGCGCATCGGCCACGACATTGGCTTTCCCTGGAGTGTATATAATTTCAAAATCGTATGCTGCAAGAAACTCCAGCCAACGTTGGTGCCTCAGATTCAGGTCTTTCTGAGTGAAAAGATACTTTAACGACTGGTGATCTGTAAACAGTTCAAATCTCTCACCCAGAAGATAGTGTCTCCAGATTTTCAAAGTGAATACTATAGCCAATAACTCAAGATCATGAGTTACATATTTTTTCTCGTGTGGCTTCAGCTGACGGCTAGCATAAGCAATCACTTGACCCCTTTGCATTAACACTGCACCAAGGCCTTCCCTAGAAGCATCGGTCTAGACTTTTAAATCCTGGTTGCCATCGATGATGGTTAACACTGGAGCAGTCGTTAGTCTTAACTTTAGCTCTTCAAAAGCATCCTCACTTTCTGGAGTCCATTTGAATTTAGAGTGCTTCTTTGTAAGCTTTGTTAAATGACCAGATATCTTCGAAAAGTTTTTAACGAACTTCCGATAATAGCTAGCCAATCCGAGAAAACTGCGGACTTCAGTGGGGGTACTGGGCTGCTTCCAGTTCTGAATAGCTATGATTTTACTTGGATCCACAGCGATTCCTTCTTTTGATACGACGTGGCCCAGAAATTTCACTTCATCTTGCCAGAATATACATTTGGAAAACTTTGCTTTCAATACATTTCTTCTGAGGATTTCTAACACTTGTTCCAAATGCTTTCCATGTTCGGCCTTTGATTTAGAGAAGATTAGAATATCGTCAATGAAAACCAGAACAAATTTATTCAAAACCCCTCTGAACACTCTATTCATCAGATCGACGAAATAGGCTGGAGCGTTACATAAGCCGAACGACATTACTAACCATTCGTAGAATAAGTCGGGGCCTCTGAATGTTGTCATTGGAACACACTCTTCGGCGATTCGAAGTTGATGGAAGCCTGTAGCTAGGTCCATTCGTGAAAATACTTGTGCGCCATTTAATCGATCCAACAAATCATCAATCCGCGGCAATGGATATTTGTTCTTTATGGTCTGTTTGTTCAGATCACGATAATCCACACAAAGACGTAGAGTACCGTCAGATTTTGGGACAAATACCACTGCTGCACCCCAATCAGAGAAACTAGGTCTGATCAGACCCTTCCATACTAGCTGTCGTGTTTGATTGTCTAATTCCTCTTTCTCTTTCAAGGACATTCTTCGAATAGCGTGAACTACCGGCCTTGCATTGGGAATCAAAGCGATCTTGAAATCTATTTCTCTCTGCGGAGGTAAGCGAACAACTTCTTCGAACACATCCGCATAGTTCTTGACGACAGGGATATCTTTCACTAGGTCGGGAATATTCTTTGTAACTTCAGGGACATTTCCTATTTGGGCTGGAGAAACATTCAAAGCTGCCCAGAAGTCTTTTCTATTAGCATTCTGACCTTCACATGGTATGGTTATATAACTCCCTGATTTAATCTTAGCTCTAACAACTCTCTCGGCGCATCTAACCTCTGCTTCATATCTGGTTAACCAATCCAATCCCAGAATAAGATCGAATTCATCAAAATTCATAATGACAGAGATAGTAGGGAATTTATAGCAGGAAAAAGAGATAGGCACCCCACAAACCCAACTGAGATCGTTAGAACCCCCAACTGGATTTTGGACAGTCATTGGTTCCTTGAGCTTCTTCAATTTTAAATCTAACTTCTTGACTGCACTTTTTGCAATAAAGCTTCTTGACGCGCCTGTGTCAAACAGTACTTTGACTGGAATGTTTTTGACAGTAAGCGTTCCTTCTAAAACATCTGGCCTTTCTTGGATAGCTGAGGGCCTAGATGCTTCTGCTACCTCATTTATATGTATTGCTTTGGATTTCTTAAATTGCCTGCAATCCTTTTCAAGATGGCCAATCCGATGACATTGACAACATTTTCTATTCTCTCGAAACTGGTTATCAGGTTTAAATCCCTTCTTTCGTTTCTTCGAGGTTCTACAATTTCTGGTAAAATGCCCTGGTTTCCTGCAGTTAGAACAGGTGGCCATCATTGCTAGTTCTTTTCCAGAACTGGCCCTTTCTCGATTGACTTTGGGCTTCTTACTCACCTCAGATATCGCACTGGCCTCGGGATAATCAGTTTCAGGCTCGCCTTCATTACTATAACTGACCCCTTCTTCGTTAGGTAACATACCCTTCCTGTCGAGATCTTCGTATTGATAAGCCATATAAATCATTTCTGAGAAAGGAAGTTTCACATTCCTCATCACACTATTCTGATATTTTCTTTGTAGGCCATGAATAAATCTCAGATTCTTCCTCTTTGGATCTTGAATCAGATGAGGAGCAAAGTGAGCAAGTTCGTTGAATTTCTTATGATATTCTGGGATGGTCATAACCTTGTATCAGATAAGAAAATTCGTCACATAATCGCTCGGTTGCTTCGGGAGGAGTAAATCTTCCTAAGAAAATCACTTTGAATCTATCCCAGGTGATATCACCTTTTGGATTATCTTTAATAACCGAATCCCACCAAAACAAAGCTTCTTCATTGAGTGCCCAAGACGCCAGTAATCTTTTCTGATCGTCTCTCGGCTTTAAACCCTCAAAGATTTTCTCTGCAGAACGAATCCAAGCTTGTGTTTCCATAATGGACTCCTTGCCTAAGAATGGTGATCCTCCCTGATTTCGAAATCTCTTGAATAGAACTTCTATATCGGATTCTGGCTACGGGAGCACAACTGGCTCATTAACTGGTCGAACCATACGATTATTTCTTCTATTCCTGTCACTCATTTTCTAGAAAGTCTGCAATTAGAAGACAAAGTGTCAGGTCAACAGAAAAGAAACTTCAAAACATAGAGACAAATAATTGAATGTAAATGTGTCTATCTAGGTGTAATTTCATTCTTCTTTTCTCATACTAGGATATTGCTGATCCTATCTGTATAGAGTTACCCGTCCTAGAACACTACTGGTTCTATTTCTGACGAGTTCGTTCAAATGTTATATTCCAGAACTAAGCTTAACCAAAGCTCTGATACCAAATGAGACGACCCCCAACCCCGCACTGACGGCGGCAAGGGTAATCCATGGAATATAACACAGAAACAGATAATAGCAGAACAGAATTAAATAAATACACCAGATAATGAACAATAGAATATACTGGATAAAAGTAATCCTCAGAGTTACACAGTATATAGGATCATACTTAGTAAAAATACAGTTCAGCTATACATAAATGTCTACAGCGGAAAACAAACAAAATATGTACAATAGGAGCTGAACAGCATAAAAAGAGATAAATGATAGAATCCATCTTCAGCACCAGCTATCCAGAAAGAACTAGCTAAACTTGAATACAAGGCTGCCCGTATAGGAAAAGGGGCACCCGAGTTTTAAAGTGAAACAAACTACGAGTCAGTCATGGGACTGGTATGAGAAATCTACTCAACACATATATAATATGGCTAATCACAGCACCACGCCACTTTCGTGGAACGGGTTTACTCCATTGGATTGCCAGTGCTTTAAAACAAATCTTTCTTTTAAACATCGCAATGCTTTTTATAAAAATGAAGCCATTATAAGACTCAGTTCCTATCACACAATGCAACGCAAACCGGAGGATAGAGTTTTTCTCTTATAACGGCCAAAATATGCTTGATACGGATAAAACAAAGGCATTTATATTATTGCTAGTGATTGTATGTTTTGAAAATAATTTCAAATCATAACTATCAATCATAGACGGCATTAATGCCCTATACCACTATGTCGCCATATATAGGTATACAATCAAAACCGCACGATGTCGTATTTGGAAATTGGATTTCCATCATGAACCAAGGCAAAAGATAGTCCTTACCGTATTCGAGACTGCCTAGCCCGAGTCTTAGGATCAAAACGCATCGACCCTTGGATCGTCAGGGCCGGTCCACACGGAGTGGATTAAAATGCCTGAACACTACGTTTCCCCTCCCTTTTGGGCGTAAGCGAACCAACGAATGGCTCCATCAGACCCGGATCGTCCGATCTAACCGAGGCACCTCGCAATAGCAACAACCACACAGGTGAAAAGTATATAAATGTCAGGGCTGGTAGGTCACTGACACCACCCTAGCTAGGAGGAAACGCAGGCCCTCCCTGATGTCCTCTCCCGTTTCTGGTTCATACCGGGGTGTGAGGCTCGCGATTTCACGTTATACACAAAGCTACGCCACACCGGCGGTGCTTTGATCATCACCACAAGACTTTGCTTTTCAACAGAAGCCCTGATCCTTGCATCTTAGCATGCCACACAGGCGATTCATGCCATGCGACTGATGTCCATCGATATACAACCTCTGAGCTCGTGCGTTTCAGAGAAGGGCGTTAAGCAAAAGAATAAATTCTCCGCTGCCAAAACAGATGTATATTTAATAGAGATCAATCAACACAGAATAAAATCCAATGTCAGACACACAGTCCATACAAGTCCGTTCTGGGTCTGAACGAAACCGGAGGCACTAAATACCTCGTAAACCCTTCGATCACCACGTACGTCTGGACGATCACCACTCATTATCCATATTTCGGGATGCCTCCCAATCAGGACCTCGGTTACCATCCAAACGAGGTGAAGATCTCCGGTCTTCGACAACCGTCTTCATCTTCGACTTTCAATCGTCGGTCAATTATTTGAAATGAGAATTAACTCGGCCTTTTCAAATAATTCACGTATATTTAGAATTTCAAATCAATTTATTTTAATGGTTAAATCGTTTGACAACACCAATTTTTTTCTTTAATGTAATTTTCACACCAAACACATTCAACCATCAAATACCACATAAATCGAGCAAATTCAGTTTATTTCCATTCCATATTATTTATGGTATTTTATAACGATTTATCGCTATTTTTATTTATTTTAAAATAACTAATTTAATCAAAACGACGCTTCGGGCCATAACGCGGCCGTGGCGCTGTTTTTCTTCAGATTTGATTTACACATATCTGAAAATCTAACCATTGGATCTTCACAAAATTTAAATCATTAGAAAGGTCTTTTCAAAACGAATCCAACGGTTCCAGTTTCGGGAAAATCCGACGGTCGGATCTCCCGGTACAATCGTTTGAAGTTTCGATTTCAAAATACGAACTGCAGCGTCGTTATTCGATTAAATATAATTATATATATATATATATAATCGATTCTGGCGCTGTTTTTCTTCAGATTTGAATTAAACATTCCAGACAATCCAACCGTTGGATTTTTACAAGGTTGGTGCCGTTGGAAAGATTATTCCAAGGCGAACCCAACGGTTGCGGTTTCGGGAAAATCCAATGGTCGGATTTCCCGCACTAGATGTTTGAAATCACGGTTTCAAAACATGAACTGCACGACCATGTTTCGTTTTAATTTTATTTATATTTATATAAATATAGTTCATTCAACAATTTCAATATCGTTTTCACTTCAAATATTTCACTAACGCCTTTAAATTTTGGAAAATTTCGCCATAACCTCCTTTGTACGAGAGGGGCTGGGAAAATTCCCAAATAGCCACACGGGCATCTCATGCCGAAAAAAAAAGAAAAAGCCAAGCGGCTAGCCAACAGGCTCATAAAATCATCACCCAAACAAAACAGTAAATGTGTACCTATTTGTCGGGCACAAAATTTTATTCCTCTCCTCTAGCCCCTTTGCCATAACCTGTTCAATAAATATGCATGTACATATATACAGTTCTTATCACTTATCATTTTCCATTCAACTTCATATTTGATTCCATTTGGTTTAAAAACACCATTCATTCTAATGTTGCATGCATAGGCGAAAATGATATCATTAGCTAATTAGTGAATATTTCGACTCATGCATATTTATTTGAACGAGTTGCTATTTTTAACGCTTCACATTTCAACAATCCATGTTTATAATAAAAATGTGATTTTTATTGTAAAACAGTTCATTTCAAAACACTATTATTTTATATAGTTTATATAGGTGATAAAAATAGGATTTTTCTTATAAAACAATTTCTTCTAAAACGAGATTATTTTACAAAGTCCATATAGTTGATAAAAGGTGATTTTTATTATGAAATAATTCATTTCAAAATATGAATACCATTCAACACATGAATTTCTAATCAACGAATGAATATCGATTCAACACATAAAGGTTTTCTATAGTTTCTATATATAGATAAAAATGTGATTTTTATATTTAAAACACGAATACCATTCAACACATGAATTTCTAATCAACGAATGAATATCGATTCAACACATGAAGGTTTTCTATTCAACGAATAAATATAGTTTCAGCAAATGAAAATAATTCAAACACATGAATATTATTCAAAATTTCGGTAGCATAACGGCAGGGTAGTTAAAACCGGGACCGTCCCTAGTACGGCTCCTCGCTCTACCTTAAAACCTCGCGGTTTTTAACAAAAGGGATCATGCATCTAGTTCGCATGCAGGCGGCATGTATATATTTATTTTATTTCCACAAACTAATCCTATGTGGTTTCAACCAAATATTTCTCAACTACAAACGGGTATTTTTCAACCACAATCAATCAATATCAACCACAAACAATCCCAAACAACCATTCGCTATCAATCAATTTCCTCACCAATCACAATCAATAAATATCGTCCATGGTTTGTGGACGAGGGGCGTATATATATATATATATATATATATATATATATATATATATAGCAATTCACTTCTATTTCAACACATATATAATTTTTACAACGCATATATAACTTATACATCGAACGTACAACTTATACAACGCTTATACAAGAGGTGTACAACGCTCATATAACTCATACATCGACTATATAATTTATACATCGTCGTTTTCCATATTGTTTATAAATTAGAAATCTCACATTGGGTTCCACTCCACCAAAAATAGCAGAAGGCTCGGAAAAATATGCGGTCTCTTCTAAAATGCAGAAGACGTGCACACGAGTCCACTGTCTCTTGTTTCACTGAATTTCGACCACATAGCAAAAAGATATGATTTTTACAAGGTTTGCAACGCTTTTAAACTATTGAAATTAGTATAGAATATACAAGCCGTTACCTGCTTCGTTTTGTTCGAAACTAGGTTTTTGATTTTCTCGAAATCTGTGCAACTATGGGATGATCGGCCGATGCCACGTTGAAGACCTCCGTGAGGCGCACAGAACCAGGGTGGAGGCATTCAGTTCGGTGGCGGGGTTTGGCTGTGGCGGCACGACGAAGGCGATGACTTCGAGCTGGCGGATCTCGACGGAGAGGCCACGAGGGAGGACGCCACCACCACGGATTTGAAGAGGGGGAGGAGACGAGCAAAAACCGTCGAAGGGGGATGGGGTTCTGATGATCGTGGCGGCCGGAAATCGCCTGGGAAGTGGCGAACACAGTTCCTCCGTTTATCGGGGAGAGAGAAACGATATTTTTCTTTTTTTTTATAAAGAAATTTTCCTATTGGCCAAGGTTATATTAAATTCAAAAATTGGGATTTTCTTAGACGAACTCGAAATCAAACCCAAAGACTGCCGTCCCTAGCTTTTTACCCCCATTCCGAACACAATGGGATATGTTTCGTAGGCCCATTCGACTGTTTCAGTCAGTTTCCATTCAAATCAAAATATAGAACATTCAATATTTAATTTGAACGTACATTTCAATTTGCCAGGGCCACAAACTGATTCGAAAAATTCCAGAAAAATAAATCTAGCTATGTTTTGACGATACAGTCCCAGCAAAACTAGTTTCGTCGAATTCTGAGAACGTTTGCAAAAAGGCCCATTTCTGGTCGATCCAATTTAGCTGTAATTGACCAAAACACATTTTCCTTTGCCACGCTCACATACTAGCTTCAAAAATTATGAAATTTGAAACCTAGCGATAACTTCACATCCCGGATCCAACAAAAGTGGTTTCGTCGAATTCCGAGGTCGTATGCAAAATGGCCAATTTCACGGGCTATATAAATTCCATAGCGACCTCTCTGAAAATTCATTCGGCCATAACTTTTGCTTTCCGCTATGAAAAATCGATTTTTCAGATTCGTTAGAAAGGTATTCACTAACATATTTAAATATTTTTGGTTTCACTAAAATCCGTTTTGTTTTGCACCCGGTACAGTCCGACAAAGTTTGAATTCAATTTTTGAAACTACAGCGCCTTTTCAAGCCTTGTTTATAATTAGAATTAATTATATTCGTTTTCAATTGTCGATTCAAACTCACTTTTCATCTCTATTATTCAAAATATTTATTTTAAATATTTATAATCCATTATTTTAGCCAATTTAAAAAATTTAAATTGGTTCAGATTTTCTCGGTCGTTACATGGCGGCGCCTGGTGACTGGGCGGCGGACGATCCGTAGGGGGGCATCGTCGATCTGAGCGGCGAGGTTTCTTTTGTTCTTTATTTTTTTCCGATTTGTTAAAATAACGGGGGGGGGGGGGGAGGGTGTTTGACAAGAGATAAAGGGGAAAGGGAGATTTTATTATTATTTATTTTATTATTTCAAAAAGCAACTTTAATTTCGACCTCGAAATCGAACCCACCGACTGTCGCCTATAGCTAATTACTCTCATTCCGAACACAATGGGATATGTATCGTAAGCTGATTCAATCGTTTTCGATTAGTTTTCGTCAGAACCAAAATATAACTCTACATATTGAATTTGAACGTGCATTTCAATTTACTGGGGCCACACACGGACTTTAAAAATTCCCGAAAAATATTTTCTAGCTTCGTATTGACGATACGGTCCTAACAAAACTAGTTTCTTCGAATTCTGAGACCGCTGGAAAAATGGCCATTTTCCAGTCGATCAAAATCAACTGAAACTGGTCAAACGCGTTTTCCTTTGCCACGCTCACATATTGATTCGAAAAATTACAAAATTTGAAACCTAGCAATAATTTGACATCGCGGATCCAACAAAAGATGTTTCGTCGAAAACCGACGTCGTTTGCAAAATTTTCATTTTTTAGGGCCAGAATTCTACAACGACTATTCTGAATTTTCAACTAGGCATAACTTTTTATCCCCGCTATGAAATTTTGATTTTTCGGATTCATTGGAAAGATATTCTCAATTAGATTCAAATATTTTTGGTTTCACCAAAATCCGATTTATTTTGAATCCTATACATCCATTTGAAATTTGAAATCGAATTATCGAACTACCGCGCCATTTTCAATTCCTATGAAATTTAAAATTAATATTTGTATTCTAACGACGATCTATATAATATATATATGTTCGAATTCTATTCAAAATAAATTTTTCGTCGATATTATTTAAAATATTTCATTTTAAATATTCAAAATTCACTAAAATTGCCAAAATAAAAATTTTAAATTGCCTCGGATTTCCGGGTTATTACAAAAATCAATGCTTCTGGTTTCAAGTCAAACCGATTTCAAACGGTTACGTTATAATCGCTCGAAAATTTAAATCGATATTTACGAAATACCGCGTCGCAGCACGTTATAAATCGATTTAAATATAGTTCCTTCAAATCCTTTTGAATTTAAATTTAAAATTTCAAAACAAATAAATTTCAAAACCCATTTTTAAGTAAAACAAAAATCATTTCCAGATCTAAATTTAAATTTAAATAAGTTGCAAACCATAGGAATTCAAAACCCTTTTATTTAAATTTAAATTTGAATTTGAATTTCATAAATGGTCTATCGGTTTTCTAAGTTTTACAACAACTTCAAATTCAAAGTCAAATTCAAATTATACCTGAATTGACTGTTCCGTCCGTCGGACCAGTCAGGGATAGCCAGGGAGAGCAGGAAACTGGATTTTTGAACCCAAGCCTAGACACCATCCTCTATGTCATCCTAGAATGGTCTGGTATACAATATTATAAAATATTATATTTAAATTTCCAAATCTATTTTCAAATAAAACCGGACTTTAAAATTAATATTTTTACATTTGAAAATAAATCTTCATTTATATGGAAGAATATTGAATCGATCATCTGTATAGCTCCACAACCATGGTGTTGTGTGTGCATCATGCAAACAAAATAAATCAACCATATAAGTCCGATGATCATACATTATAATCATCATCAATAACAACCAATTCAGCAGTGCACAAGCGTTATTGTCAATAACGCTTTTCCAGCGTTCAGTGTGTTATCTACTTACATGAACATCCATTCAAACATTCACATCCATATCCAAACAATTATCATTAATCATCACACACATTTTAATCGCTACTAATTAAAGTAAATGATTAAATTAATTGTTCTCACCGATACAGCTCCAACATCTTTACTGTCAAGACGAACAAGCAATGAACACCGACCCTGCTGCTCGTATAGTTCTCAACCCATTCCATTAGCATCCGGTGGTTTTCTGCTAATTATGTATTATGGGATTAAATTAATAGCATCATTTATTATATATTGTCATATATATACAATGACGTTTCATTTTATTTTCCATAAATTACAACAAAATTAATCCACATTATATATATCAACATGTCCTACTCTTCGGTACGATCCTAATGGACCCAAAGGTGAGTAAATCTGGTTTACAATGAATGAGATATTAATGTTTAAAGGTTACGCAAATTCTAATTTAAAATAAATGAATAAAACATTACCCAACAATATATACCAGCCTAACACCAAGCACCAGCCAAACTCATCAACCCGCGGCCTGTTCCTTTCACCTCTTCTTCTTCTCTGCTTCAGTTTCTCAAGCTTCCTGGAACCCACCGAAAATGGTGCACCGCGTGCGCGTGTACAATCAAATCCCGAAACCATTTGCTTCCCCGAAACCATCTACGAGTTTCTTCTCCTCCACTCTACCCTCTTCATCCAACCGTAGACGACCCAGCACCCTCCATTATAAACCGAACTTCTGACTGAACCAACTGCGAAGCAAAAAATGTCGTGATCCATATTGTCGTACTCCCCATCCAAGTACCGAGCTCCACCGAAATTTGCGCCATCGAAGCTCTTCCCATCCTTGTCAACAATCCAAACTCTATTTCTCCTATCGTCACATAGTTCTCCAGCAATCTCAAAACCAAATTTTCAGCTTTTAGAGTCATTGAATGGAATCACCTCGAAATCGCATGAAAAATACAACGTCTTCCGCTGATCGCAATGGTGCTGACGGTGTCGATCAATTTGGAGCGGATTGAGAGAAAGGATTTCTCGAAGTTTTCTACACAATTTTCCATTTTATTGTAAATCTGAGATTACTCTTCCAACAATCAACGAAATTTTGATATACTGATCAATAAAAATCTGAAATAATGATAGGACAACTTCCGTGCTGGAGGCAGAAGCAAATTTTGAGTGGTTTGAGAGATTTGGGTTTTTGATTGAGTGGAAGGGTGGTTTTTCTTTTACTGGAAGCTTTGAAAAGGAAGAAGAAAGAAGCAAACGGGAGAAATTTTAGCCATGTATTTTTAACAGAGAAGAAACATGATTTTTGTATATAAATTTAAAAGGTATTTTAAATTTTAGATAAATGGACACTTGTGCTTATCCCATGAACTCCTTAACATGCATTAAGACACATAATCCTATTTTAAACATTCCACCAATGCATGCTTGCCAAAAATCACTTATTTATTTATTTGTTAGTTTTAATTTTAGCTACACTTTAGTGATGCTTATAAATGTAGTAAATTTCCAATGTTTATGAATGTAATAAATATATTACTTAAGATTTTACAAACCATTTATAAATTTCAATATTTTCAAGATACCTATCAATTTTATTCATAAAAATATTTGAACATAAAATTTCACAAATTTATAAAATAGTCAAAAGCAAATGCTTAAAAGTCCTTATAACATTTTATAAACATTATTTTAAAATCTTACATATTCATATTATTTTCACATATAACTTACTAAATAGGATTTTTATACGCAACAAAACTTTAGGGAAAAAAATCTATATTATTAACTAAATAATATTATCAATTATCAATATTAAAAATATTTATTTAAATAAAGATCTTGAATAAAATCATAAAATAAATTACTCATATAAATATAATATCTTTTAAAACAAAATTTGTTTTCGAACCTTATTAAATTCACTTGATATTCCAAAAATTGAATTTTATTATATTTTAATCATTAAAAATCTTGTTTCATTACAATATCTATTTATAATAATTAAGAAAATAATTCCTTTATATCAAAATATAATATTGAGTAAAGTTATTTCATTTATCCGGTTTTTAAAACAATACTGTGTTGAATTACTATATTCAAGAGTTTAAAAACACTTTTCGATACAGTGTCAACTCCTGTATCGACCAGAATTCTTAAACCACTCGATAAACCAATCAGCACAATATAAAATAGTTTTTATACCAATTAACAAATATGCGCTCATATGTATACACTCATACTCAATCTAGGGTATTAATAACCCCATCTCTACAGAGTTACGCCACAGAGCTAAGGTTATTCTCAACCTTCAGCTCTGATACCAACTGTAACGACCCAGAATTTTTGAACCCTTATAGTCGACTAAATACAATACAAGTCTGACCCAAATTGCACGAAAATATGAATCATTAAGAGAAAGAAGTTAGAGGATGAGAAATAAAAAAGATAGAGAATTAGAATAGAAGAATTGAGCTAGAAGAAAGAACTGAATAACACTGAATCTCATAATCGCAGCGGAATAAAATATAATATAGATATAAGCTTTGGAAAATACAAAACTGAATCTGAACTTACATACAACATCAGAGTACGTCATATATACACCACAATGGAAATAAACTCTATATATTTAATGTTGAAACCTCCTGCTCCAGCTTCTTCTAGATTACTGTAAAATCCTGAACTACTTGACTGCCCGTACAAATTTGGGCACCCAAGAGTTTAGGGAGAACACAGAAAAATAAACTCTGGATCAGTCATGGGACGGGTGTGAGTAAACGATTTAAACAGTTTGCTTAACTTGGAAAATTTCTTTTGAAAGAAAAGATAATCGTAAGACCGATCTACACATAAACACGGATGGCTTTTACCTTACAATAACCAAAGAAATCTTTGAAAAATATCTATTCTGATATTATAATAATGTCTAGGGTTTTCCACAAATAAATTTGAATCTAACGGAAAGCTTGCATCTCACGCTCCAAATATATAGTATACAAACAAAACCGATGACTCTTATTGGAGATTGGATTCCGACTATGACAAGGTATGGAACCACCTGCCGATAGTGTATCTCTAGAGAGGAATATACTGGGTTCAGCAAGAATGTCTTGCAACCCGGCCACACATGACCGACCACTCATTTCTCTTGAGTGTTTCGAATATATTTTCACCTTACGGTTGCTAGCAACATAACCATTCCCGAGAGATACAGAAGCGAAAAGAAGTAACAAATATGAATATTCTCTAGATGGTGACAATACATGTGACATCCCCAAACTTCCACAAGTGAAAGCAAGGAGAAATCATTTGGAATACAACATAAATATAATACAACAAGTCACAGAAAACAACATAGCACAGGAAATCCATATAATAACAACATTATAGCAGTGGATATATAATGTCATCAGCAATAGAAAATCCACAGTCACATAATCTAAATTATTACAGCAAGTTTTCAGAGAATTGCATAAGTTCCAACTCCAAATAAAAGAACGTGGAATGGAAATAAGTCTGAAAATAAAAGGGAAGAAAAATGCGATAAGCGAAAAGATAGGTCCTCAAAGCTCCATCACCTTATCTTCACCCAAAAGCAACTCCAAGCGAAAAGATGAAAGTAGCTCCAAAGAAACTCCAAGCAGAAAAAGAACCTGTCTACTTGGCTGCCCGTGCAGAAGAGAGGGCACCCAAGTTTGAAAAAAAGTGAAACAAACAATGGGTCAGTCGTGGGACTGGTGTGAGAGTTCTTAACTAAAATTACTCATACTAATAAGGCAAATCTAAGGACCACGCCGCTAACGCGGAACGGGTTGTACCGATGGATTGCCGTGCATAACTACAGTGTCAGTACAAATAAACAAAACGTAACACAGCGCAATGTCTTTTGAAAAATGGAACCACGATAAGACTCAGGTCCCATCACACAATGCAACGCACACCAAGAGGATAGAGTTTTACCTTATGGTGGTTAAACATGCTAAATACGCCAAATACGAAACTAATATTATTATTAGGGTGTATATGTTTTAAAATAATTCAAAGCAATGTATTAATCCTAGGAAGCATAGGTACCATATATTATGCCTCCAATACTAGTAATACAAATCAAATCCGTCGGGGTCGTATTGGAAATTTGGGTTCCCATCATGAGTCCAGGCTAGGGAGGACTCCTTACCGATTCGAGACACTCTAGTTAATGCCCCAGGATTACCCGCAGTTAACCCTTGGAAATGGCAGGGCCGGTCCTCACATACAACTTAGAGGATTAGTTATTCCTAAGCACACGTTTCCCGGTCCTATAGGACCTATCCGAGGCGCCTCATTTCATCATCCTCCAAAAGTAAAATGATTACTAACTAGAAAGAAACGTGCTACTTTCCCTGCGTTCCCTTCCCCCTTTTTAGACTCTACCGGTTTGTGAGGCTCGTGAGGTCGTGTATACCATATCACAGGATTTTGCTTTTCAACAAGAAACCCTGATCGTTTCATCTTAGCACGCCACACCGTCATTCCATACCGTACCATCGACCGTCTGCCAACATATAAACGGGTGTTAAGTAAAGAATGAATTCTCTACCACCAACATTTTTACATTAGCAGAAAAACCGATAACATGATATTTAATGGGATACGGTGTCAGACATACCATCCATTTACACCCATGCTCTAGGTCTGAACTAGGGTCAAATCCGTGAAATCCACGCGTGCGTTTGGGCAATTACCCCGACTCGTAAATCGGGAGCTACCCAATTCAGAGTCTTGGTCGTTGTCCATTCGAGGGAAGATTTACGGTCTTCATACGCCGTCTTCATATTTAGATTCTTGAAATCGTAAAATCGTTTGGATTGGGATGAACCCGGACTTCCCAAACAATCTCGCGTTCATAATTTAGAGAAAAACACATTTCATGTCGTTATGTTGTCTTATAACGATAAATCCTTGCCTTAATTATTCAATATAATTAATTTCTTTAATTAACGACGCTTCAGGTCAGAGGCGACTCTGGCGCCGTTTTCCATCCATTTTGATTTTTACTTTTCTCAAGATCTAACCGTTGGATTTTAGCGTAGCTTATATCGTTGGAAAGGTATTTCCAAAACGGTCATAGCGGTTTCAGTTTTGTGAAAATCCGACGGTCGGAACTTCCGGTATAATCATTTGAAAGTTCGATTTCAAAACGCGAACTACCGCGCTCGATTCGTTATATTTTGATTATTTATATAAATAAATATATATATATATATATATAATTAGTTCGTTTAACTCATCGCCCTTATATATATAATCTCCTTTCCCTCTTAACTTAACTTTTCTACTTGCATTACAACTTGTTTAGAATTAGACGATGATCCTTTTCTTTTATCTACCACCATTATTATTTATTTATATATTTTACAATTTACATTCGAAAATGTAAATTATAACGTGCCATTCCTTTAATTCCTTGTATATTTCTTTTCCATTACATTTTGAACAAAGGACATTTTCTTTGGTGTAACCCTTATACATCATAAATAATGTAAATCTTCTCCTACGTTTCATTTCCTTTTATTTGACAATATCTCATTTATGCAATGCAAATTCCTGTTTTTCTAACTTGACAAAATATCATTTTATGCAATGCAAATTCCTATTTTTCTATTTTGACAAATTAACATTTTATGCAATGCAAATTCCTATTTTTCTATTTTGACAAAATAACATTTTATGCAATGCAAATTCCTATTTTTCTATTTTGACAAAATAACATTTTATGCAATGCAAATTCCTATTTTTCTATTTTGACAAAATAACATTTTATGCAATGCAAATTCCTATTTTTCTATTTTGACAAAATAACATTTTATGCAATGCAAATTCCTATTTTTCTATTTTGACAAAATAACATTTTATGCAATGCAAATTCCTATTTTTCTATTTTGACAAAATAACATTTTATGCAATGCAAATTCCTATTTTTCTATTTTGACAAAATAACATTTTATGCAATGCAAATTCCTATTTTTCTATTTTGACAAAATAACATTTTATGCAATGCAAATTCCTATTTTTCTATTTTGACAAAATAACATTTTATGCAATGCAAATTCCTATTTTTCTATTTTGACAAAATAACATTTTATGCAATGCAAATTCCTATTTTTCTATTTTGACAAAATAACATTTTATGCAATGCAAATTCCTATTTTTCTATTTTGACAAAATAACATTTTATGCAATGCAAATTCCTATTTTTCTATTTTGACAAAATAACATTTTATGGTGATAATTTTTATCATGTCATAACATCGCAAATATAATGGTGTCAATTCGTCGTTATAGCATGGCAAATATAATGGTATCGAATCCATCGTTATAACATAGCAAATGAGATGGTATCAAATCCATCGTTATAGCATAGCAAATGATGTGATGTCCAATTTCTAACCACCTATACACTTAACAATTTGTTTATTCAAAAAAAATAAATAAATAAATAAATTTTGTGGTTTAGATCTCTCACCTCAAACAAAGCAAATCCAAAAATCTAAACCCCTTCAGAAATTCCCCAAATCAGTCCTGAAACGCAGCCTTCTGAATTATGAATCCGTCGGATCTGAAATTTTCAGAATCCGAGTTCGTATGAATAAGTTAGCAATGTTTTAATAGATCTGACTTTTCACAACTGTTTCTGTCACGACCAGAAGCGTTACAAAATCTGAACTAAAATTTAACTTTTAATTTTCAGAATTCGTTCAAATCTTTGGATCCAATTTTCGCGAGCCACAGGCGATGGTTTCACGAACCGTCTTCGCGACGATGTCCGGCTACGAGAGAGCTACGCGCGCCGGAAAGGGGAGGGGGTGCGGCTGGACGTGGTGGGGCCCACGGCCGTGCGTGCGGTGGTTGTTCGGGGCCACGCTGGCGGCGGTTCAGGCGATGGTTCGGGTTGGGGGTGGTACCAACGTGAAGGGCTCAGATTTCTCTTCGAATCGGTATATGGTACGTTAAAATCCGTAGAGTATTGGAGGAGAAATCGAAGATCAAAGTTTTGATAGTTAATGGGTTCGGCGGCAGTAAAATGAACGAAGAGGAAGAAGGTACTGTTCGTATATACGGTGGTATATATACTAGTATTTAGGGTTTTATTTTTTTATTTAATTAGTTATTTAATTCATGAAAATACCGTTTTCACATACGACCTCCGATTCGCGCTCAACGACTGACGAACTTAATGTTTTGACGTCTTCTGAACGCGATGGCACTATCGCCATGGTCCAATTCTGAAGTTACAGTATGGTTTTCTTTTATTTTCAAATTAAGTTCTTAAATTTAAATTCGAACGTACATTTTAATTTCCTGAGGCCACATACTGACTCGGAAAAATCCAGAAAAATTATTTTTGGCTTTCTTATGACGATACGATCACAACAAAATTCGTTTCGTTCAATTCTGAGCACTTTTGAAAAATGGCTATTTTCACGTCGTTCAATTTCAACTGTATTTGACCAAACACAGTTTCTTACGCCACGCTCACATATTAAATCGAAAAATTCTAAAAATTGAAACTTAGCCATATTATGGCATTCCGGATCCAATGAAAGTGGTTTCGTCGGATTCCGAGGTCGTTTGCAAAATGGTCATTTTCAACTGCTTCAAAGTTATTTAAAATTTGAAATTTTAAATTTTGACTCAAAAACCCAACAAAATATCTTAAAATAAAATTTTCAAACTGGTTCAGATTTTCGGGTCATTACAATCTCCCCTCCTTAAGAACTTTTCGTCCTCGAAAAGGAAAAAGGAAAACAGAAGAGTAAGAATCAGCACCGAAAACACTGAAATGATTAAGCGTACCTCAAAATAAAATCTTATCTGAGATATCCACTCTGCATTTGGGATAGGCCTTTTTGAAACTCTCTTCAGTCTCCCAAGTGCAGTCCCTAGGATCGCCACTCCACTGCACTTTGACTAGGTTGATTCTTTTATTTCTCAGAGCTCGGGTTTCCTTGCCAATAATCTTTATCGGCTCTTTCCTCACCGTTAGACTTGGAGTAATATCCATGACTTGCTGATTTAGGTCATCTTCAATCAAATCTGGGTCATGCACATGCTGGCGGAGTTGAGACACATGAAACACATCATGCACTCCTGGCAGCCAGTCGGGCAGCTGCACTCGATAAGCCAGAGTACCAATCCTTTCGAGAATAGGGAATGGACCAATGAATCTTGGCGCCAATTTCCCAAACTTCCCAAATCGAATCACACCCCTTAAAGGAGAAACCTTCAAGTACACATGGTCACCAACAGAGAATTGCAAATCTCTTCTACGCTTGTCTGCATAGCTTTTCTGTCGGCTTTGGGCAGCCAGCAACCGCTTCTTAATTTTATCAACTTTGTCTGAAGCTTCTCGGATCACGTCTGGACCTAAAACAAGGCGATCTCCTTTTTCAATCCAACAGGCTGGCGATCTACATGGCTTATCATATAATGCTTCGAACGGAGCCATCTTCAAACTTGCCTGATAGCTATTGTTATATGAGAATTCAACTAAATGCAAGTGATCCTCCCAAGAACCTCCATAATCGAGTATGCAAGCTCGCAACAAATCTTCAAGAATGCGATTCACCCTCTCAGTTTGGCCGTCTGTCTGAGGGTGGTATGCGGTGCTGAGATTTAATTTTGTTCCCAATTCATTTTGGAATGACTCCCAAAACTTGCTAATGAAGATAGGGTCACGGTCACTAACAATGCTGCTAGGAACACTATTAAAAACAAAAGATTTTCTTTGGTTAGACATGAAAATTTTCATTTAGAAAATGATGGAAAAAGGAAAGATTTAGTCTTAATACCCATATAGCCTGACTATTTCTTTGAGATAAATTTGTGCCAGACTTTGAGCAGTTCTGGTGGACTTGACAGGTATGAAACGAGCGACCTTGGTGAAGCGGTCCACGATCACCCAAATGCTGTCATTCCCTTTCTTAGTACGGGGCAAACCATCTATAAAATCCATGGAGACTTGGTCCCACTTCCCTTCGGGTACTGGCAATGGCTGCAACAATCCTGCAGGCTTTTGTTGATCGCTCTTCACTCGCTGACATGTAGGACATCTACTCACGTAAATGGATATATCCCTCTTCATATCTTTCCACCAAAACGTGCGCTTTAGATCATGATACATCTTGCTAACGCCTGGGTGGATGGAAAGCTTTGATTTGTGCCCTTCATTTAAAACTTCCCTGATGAGCTCTGGGATTTTTGGAACACAGATCCTCCCTTGCAACCTAAGGGCTCCCTTTTGGTCTATTTGAAAGCTCGTGCTCTCTCCTTCTTGAATACTCTTAATCATTCTTTGAATAAACTTATCTTCCTTTTGAAGGGTAGAAATTTTATCAATCAAAGAAGGGGTAACTATAAAGTTCGCGACCATGGCAGCTTTTCTACTGAGTGCGTCTGCCACAACATTGGCTTTCCCTGGCGTATACAAGATGTCGAGATCATATGCCGCAAGAAATTCTAGCCACCTTAGCTGCCTTAAATTCAAGTCCTTTTGATCGAAGAGGTATTTCAAAGATTGATGGTCTGTGAATAATTCGAATTTTTCGCCCAAGAGGTAATGCCTCCAAATTTTTAAAGCAAAAACTATGGCTAAAAGTTCTAGGTCATGGACACGATAATTTTTCTCATGCGGCTTTAGTTGACGGCTTGCATATGCAACAACTTTGCCCCTTTGCATCAATACTGCGCCAAGACCCCCACTTTGAGAAGCATCCGTATAGACAGCTAAATCTTGGTTGCCATCGATGATGGTTAACACGGGAGCAGTGGTCAAACTCACCTTTAGCTTTTGGAAGGACTCCTCACACTCTGCTGTCCAAATGAACTTGGTGTTTTTCTTTGTGAGCTGTGTTAAAGGGCCAGATAGCTTAGCAAAGTTTTGGACGAACTTTCTGTAATATCCAGCCAAACCTAGGAAACTTCTTACTTCAGTGGGTGTAGTGGGCTGCTTCCAATCTTGAATGGCGGAAATTTTGCTTGGGTCCATAGCAATTCCTTCTTTTGACACAACATGGCCCAAGAATTTTACCTCCTCTTGCCAAAATGTGCATTTTGAAAATTTTGCTTTTAGAACATTTCTTTGCAGAATCTCTAGCACTTCTTTTAGATGCCCTTCATGCTCCTCCTTGGTTTTAGAAAAGATCAAGATATCATCAATGAAGACTAGGACGAATTTATTCAAGACCTCTCTGAAGACCCTATTCATCAAGTCAACAAAATAGGCTGGAGCATTGCACAGACCGAACGGCATTACCAACCATTCGTAGAATAAGTCCGGCCCTCTGAAAGCGGTCAAAGGGATGCATTCTTCGGCTATGCGAAGTTGGTGGAAACCTGTGGCTAGGTCCATCTTCGAAAACACCTTGGCTCCATTTAAATTGTCCATCAGATCATCTATACGAGGCAAGGGATATTTGTTCTTTAAGGTTTGCTTATTGAGATCGCGGTAATCCACACAGAGCCTCAGAGTGCCGTCAGATTTGGGGACAAACACCACAGCTGCACCCCAATTGGAAAAGCTAGGCCGTATTAATCCCTTCTTTAAAAGCTGTTTGGTTTGGGTACTCAACTCTTCTTTTTCTTTAGGAGTCATTCTTCGAACAGCATGAACTACCGGCCTTGCATTAGGGACAAGATCGATTCTGAAATCGATTTCCCTTCGCGGTGGTAAACTATCTACTTCTTCAAATACGTCCGCATAATCCTTGACAATGGGAATATTCTCTGAAGATATGGGCGTGACTTCTAAGGAAGACCAAAAAGCTTTCCTGTCTGGCTTTAAGCCCTGGCAAGGTATAGCAACGGTGCTTCCGAAACCTGGTTTTGCCTTCACTACTCTTTCAGAACATAGTACTTCAGCGTCATATTTTGTTAGCCAATCAAGACCAAGGATAATATCAAATTCGGAAAAATCCATGATGATCAAGTTAAATGGAAATTTGAAACGAGAGTAGGATACTGGCACTTTACAGAATAGTCCTAGAGAGATGGAATCTCCTACAGGATTATGAACATTAATTGGCACTTTAAGGCTTCGTTGTTTTATTCCCAACTTTTTAACTGCGTTGCTAGAAATAAAACTCCTTGACACACCCGTGTCAAATAAAGCAGTAACAGGAATATTTTTAATAGAAACAGTACCATCCAGAACATCAGACTTACCTCCCTCAGTAGGTGCAGAGGAAGATGGTGTACCCGCTCCCTCATAGACATGTGCAATCTGAGCTCCTTTCAACAGTGGGCAATTTGCCTTAATATGGCCCTTTTTATGGCAGTTGTAGCAATCTTTGCTATCATCACCTCTGGCCCTCTTCGGACCCCTGCAGTCTTTGCTATAATGCCCGAACTTCTGACAGTTGTAACACTGGACCTTGGATTTGTCAAATGTCTTAGCAGCTCCAGAATTACTGCCCTCAGCTTTCTTCTCTGGTTGTTTCCTTTTGTTGTTGTTGGTGTTGGCTAAGCTCCTCTCCCTGTCCTGCTGAGAAACCTTCTTGTCATTCTCTTCATAACGGCAAGCGAACTCCACCATCTTATTGAAGGAAAGGTCGATGTGGGCAGTGACTCTATCAATATATTTCCTTGCAAGGCCATTTATGAATCTCTTATTCTTCTGAAAGTCATCACGAATCAGTTCAGGTGCGTAACGGGAAAGGTCCTCGAACCTACGAACATACTCTGAAATGGACTTGTCGCCCTGCCTCAGATTGGCGAATTCGTCGTGTAGCCTTTCTACTTCCTGCCTCGGAATGTATTTGTCGTTGAAGAGCTCTTTAAATCTATCCCAAGACATATTATCTTCGTCGCCTCCAATGTTGACTACCTCCCACCAGTTTTGCGCTTCACCTTGAAGATGCCATGCTGCAGTAAATCTCTTTCTCTGATCATCCAGTCCCAGTCCTCCAAATATCTTTTCACAATTTTTCAGCCACGCCTGAGCTTGTACCACGGTCTCAGAACCGGTGAATGGAACTCCACCCAAATTCTTGAACTTCTTTGCCACCTTGTCCAAGTCAAAGGGTGGCGGCGGTGGTGGTGGTTGTTGTTGGAAAGTGGGCTCCTCAGTTTCAGTGGTATTTTGCCTTCTCCTAGCGGCTCTAGCAGCTCTTGCAGCAGCGGTACTCATTCTAGTTAGCTCTGTACAATCAAGGGAAGAGTCAGAACAACCTTAATGACGATGATTTTTAAGAAGTGATAAGGAAAAGGGATAGATGAAAGATGATGATAAAGTGACCGACTACTATGTATTCTTATGAAATGTTCGCCGTAGAATAATGTGATTCTACGTAAACGAGTTACTATAAATATGTTATATTCCGCTTTGTAAACCAAAGCTCTGATACCAACTGTGACATCCCCAAACTTCCACAAGTGAAAGCAAGGAGAAATCATTTGGAATACAACATAAATATAATACAACAAGTCACAGAAAACAACATAGCACAGGAAATCCATATAATAACAACATTATAGCAGCGGATATATAATGTCATCAGCAATAGAAAATCCACAGTCACAGAATCTAAATTATTACAGCAAGTTTTCAGAGAATTGCATAAGTTCCAACTCCAAATAAAAGAACGTGGAATGGAAATAAGTCTGAAAATAAAAGGGAAGAAAAATGCGATAAGCGAAAAGATAGGTCCTCAAAGCTCCATCACCTTATCTTCACCCAAAAGCAACTCCAAGCGAAAAGATAAAAGTAGCTCCAAAGAAACTCCAAGCAGAAAAAGAACCTGTCTACTTGGCTGCCCGTGCAGAAGAGAGGGCACCCAAGTTTGAAAAAAAGTGAAACAAACAATGGGTCAGTCGTGGGACTGGTGTGAGAGTTCTTAACTAAAATTACTCATACTAATAAGGCAAATCTAAGGACCACGCCGCTAACGCGGAACGGGTTGTACCGATGGATTGCCGTGCATAACTACAGTGTCAGTACAAATAAACAAAACGTAACACAGCGCAATGTCTTTTGAAAAATGGAACCACCATAAGACTCAGGTCCCATCACACAATGCAACGCACACCAAGAGGATAGAGTTTTACCTTATGGTGGTTAAACATGCTAAATACGCCAAATACGAAACTAATATTATTATTAGGGTGTATATGTTTTAAAATAATTCAAAGCAATGTATTAATCCTAGGAAGCATAGGTACCATATATTATACCTCCAATACTAGTAATACAAATCAAATCCGTCGGGGTCGTATTGGAAATTTGGGTTCCCATCATGAGTCCAGGCTAGGGAGGACTCCTTACCGATTCGAGACACTCTAGTTAATGCCCCAGGATTACCCGCAGTTAACCCTTGGAAATGGCAGGGCCGGTCCTCACATACAACTTAGAGGATTAGTTATTCCTAAGCACACGTTTCCCGGTCCTATAGGACCTATCCGAGGCGCCTCATTTCATCATCCTCCAAAAGTAAAATGATTACTAACTAGAAAGAAACGTGCTACTTTCCCTGCGTTCCCTTCCCCCTTTTTAGACTCTACCGGTTTGTGAGGCTCGTGAGGTCGTGTATACCATATCACAGGATTTTGCTTTTCAACAAGAAACCCTGATCGTTTCATCTTAGCACGCCACACCGTCATTCCATACCGTACCATCGACTGTCTGCCAACATATAAACGGGTGTTAAGTAAAGAATGAATTCTCTACCACCAACATTTTTACATTAGCAGAAAAACCGACAACATGATATTTAATGGGATACGGTGTCAGACATACCATCCATTTACACCCATGCTCTAGGTCTGAACTAGGGTCAAATCCGTGAAATCCACGCGTGCGTTTGGGCAATTACCCCGACTCGTAAATCGGGAGCTACCCAATTCAGAGTCTTGGTCGTTGTCCATTCGAGGGAAGATTTACGGTCTTCATACGCCGTCTTCATATTTAGATTCTTGAAATCGTAAAATCGTTTGGATTGGGATGAACCCGGACTTCCCAAACAATCTCGCGTTCATAATTTAGAGAAAAACACATTTCATGTCGTTATGTTGTCTTATAACGATAAATCCTTGCCTTAATTATTCAATATAATTAATTTCTTTAATTAACGACGCTTCAGGTCAGAGGCGACTCTGGCGCCGTTTTCCATCCATTTTGATTTTTACTTTTCTCAAGATCTAACCGTTGGATTTTAGCGTAGCTTATATCGTTGGAAAGGTATTTCCAAAACGGTCATAGCGGTTTCAGTTTTGTGAAAATCCGACGGTCGGAACTTCCGGTATAATCATTTGAAAGTTCGATTTCAAAACGCGAACTACCGCGCTCGATTCGTTATATTTTGATTATTTATATAAATAAATATATATATATAATTAGTTCGTTTAACTCATCGCCCTTATATATATAATCTCCTTTCCCTCTTAACTTAACTTTTCTACTTGCATTACAACTTGTTTAGAATTAGACGATGATCCTTTTCTTTTATCTACCACCATTATTATTTATTTATATATTTTACAATTTACATTCGAAAATGTAAATTATAACGTGCCATTCCTTTAATTCCTTGTATATTTCTTTTCCATTACATTTTGAACAAAGGACATTTTCTTTGGTGTAACCCTTATACATCATAAATAATGTAAATCTTCTCCTACGTTTCATTTCCTTTTATTTGACAATATCTCATTTATGCAATGCAAATTCCTGTTTTTCTAACTTGACAAAATATCATTTTATGCAATGCAAATTCCTATTTTTCTATTTTGACAAATTAACATTTTATGCAATGCAAATTCCTATTTTTCTATTTTGACAAAATAACATTTTATGCAATGCAAATTCCTATTTTTCTATTTTGACAAAATAACATTTTATGCAATGCAAATTCCTATTTTTCTATTTTGACAAAATAACATTTTATGCAATGCAAATTCCTATTTTTCTATTTTGACAAAATAACATTTTATGCAATGCAAATTCCTATTTTTCTATTTTGACAAAATAACATTTTATGCAATGCAAATTCCTATTTTTCTATTTTGACAAAATAACATTTTATGCAATGCAAATTCCTATTTTTCTATTTTGACAAAATAACATTTTATGCAATGCAAATTCCTATTTTTCTATTTTGACAAAATAACATTTTATGCAATGCAAATTCCTATTTTTCTATTTTGACAAAATAACATTTTATGGTGATAATTTTTATCATGTCATAACATCGCAAATATAATGGTGTCAATTCGTCGTTATAGCATGGCAAATATAATGGTATCGAATCCATCGTTATAACATAGCAAATGAGATGGTATCAAATCCATCGTTATAGCATAGCAAATGATGTGATGTCCAATTTCTAACCACCTATACACTTAACAATTTGTTTATTCAAAAAAAAATAAAAAATTTGTGGTTTAGATCTCTCACCTCAAACAAAGCAAATCCAAAAATCTAAACCCCTTCAGAAATTCCCCAAATCAGTCCTGAAACGCAGCCTTCTGAATTACGAATCCGTCGGATCTGAAATTTTAAGAATCCGAGTTCGTATGAATAAGTTAGCAATGTTTTAATAGATCTGACTTTTCACAACTGTTTCTGTCACGACCAGAAGCGTTACAAAATCTGAACTAAAATATACCTTTTAATTTTCAGAATTCGTTCAAATCTTTGGATCCAATTTTCGCGAGCCACAGGCGATGGTTTCACGAACCGTCTTCGCGACGATGTCCGGCTACGAGAGAGCTACGCGCGCCGGAAAGGGGAGGGGGTGCGGCTGGACGTGGTGGGGCCCACGGCCGTGCGTGCGGCGGTTGTTCGGGGCCACGCTGGCGGCGGTTCAGGCGATGGTTCGGGTTGGGGGTGGTACCAACGTGAAGGGCTCAGATTTCTCTTCGAATCGGTATATGGTACGTTAAAATCCGTAGAGTATTGGAGGAGAAATCGAAGATCAAAGTTTTGATAGTTAATGGGTTCGGCGGCAGTAAAATGAACGAAGAGGAAGAAGGTACTGTTCGTATATATGGTGGTATATATACTAGTATTTAGGGTTTTATTTTTTTATTTAATTAATTATTTAATTCAAGAAAATACCGTTTTCACATACGACCTCCGATTCGCGCTCAACGACTGACGAACTTAATGTTTTGACGTCTTCTGAACGCGATGGCACTATCGCCATGGTCCAATTCTGAAGTTACAGTATGGTTTTCTTTTATTTTCAAATTAAGTTCTTAAATTTAAATTCGAACGTACATTTTAATTTCCTGAGGCCACATACTGACTCGGAAAAATCCAGAAAAATTATTTTTGGCTTTCTTATGACGATACGATCACAACAAAATTCGTTTCGTTCAATTCTGAGCACTTTTGAAAAATGGCTATTTTCACGTCGTTCAATTTCAACTGTATTTGACCAAACACAGTTTCTTACGCCACGCTCACATATTAAATCGAAAAA
This sequence comes from Allium sativum, assembly GCA_030737875.1. NCBI lineage: Eukaryota > Viridiplantae > Streptophyta > Magnoliopsida > Asparagales > Amaryllidaceae > Allium > Allium sativum. The sequence goes on from CM060910.1 coordinate 399,061,997, forward strand.
TTCTAAAAATTGAAACTTAGCCATATTATGGCATTCCGGATCCAATGAAAGTGGTTTCGTCGGATTCCGAGGTCGTTTGCAAAATGGTCATTTTCAACTGCTTCAAAGTTATTTAAAATTTGAAATTTTAAATTTTGACTCAAAAACCCAACAAAATATCTTAAAATAAAATTTTCAAACTGGTTCAGATTTTCGGGTCATTACAATACACCCTAGTGGGGGCGACCAACATAGCCATGCTGCCTGCCCTATTTTTGTCATTTCCCAGTCGTGAGGCTTGAGGTCATAAATTACATTTTTGATTGGTGCATCCTTATTTATTTTGAATACCACATCGTCAAACCGGTCAAATCACAAATTGATTTCCCTAAAACTACGGCTATAAAGCTAGGAGAAACGAATTCCTCCGCCACCTGACATAGTTTTGAAGAAATTAACTTACGCGATCTATTAGGTATACTCTGTCATGCATTCGTCCATACAAGTTGTCCAGGGACAGGACAAAGCGAAGGCACTATCCTGTAAAAAGAACCAGCCCTTGCAGAACACTGTCTTCAATAATCTTCAACTTGACTTCAAATTAATCAATGCCTAGGTCGAAACAAAGTGATATTTGGATTTCATTTAGAAAACCAATCCCAGTCTTTTTGAATTGATAAATGTTAATATCTTTTAAGGCCAAGTGATACTTATAGTGATCAGACCAATTATTTCATTTGTGTTTCTATATCCTTAATTGATTATCCAGACTCATCTACTGAAAATATTCAATATGTAAGATGCCAGATTCCTACAATAGTTCGTATAGGTCAATATAAACAAGATGTGGCTAAAACAAGTTAATTTGGTAATGTCACAGTATCGGACCAAATCAACAAATCAATTATCACAATGAATCTAGTCTATCATAATTCAAATAAACTTTGTTTATCAACCGGTTGATCTTGGAAATAATTATTTCAAAATCGTATCTATTTAAGATTTGAGTTTTATAGAATCCATTTATTTATCATACAGTATTGTTATCATCAATACTTCAATATCTACAACTTAAAAATATAATCACTATTTTATTTCCTTAGATGGATAATTAATTCACTATATATATAATTTGTTTAAATATTTATTTAAAACTATACTTTCCTTAATCAATTCAGAACCCCTTTTCCATTCATTTCAATATCACATTTATCTTTCCGAACTTCAGAATAATATTATTGGTAATGGTCTTACTAAATTCCTATTTTCGATACCTCTCACAACTATTGTCGTCTGCAAACCACTTGCTTCTCAAGTTATTCACTTTGGATTGTGAATATTATTTCTTCTGGACTTGTTTATCATATTTCACAAATGAATACAAGATCAATACAGTTTATCCCGTTGCTATTTTAATTTATGTATGTATTTATTTTCAATTTGTCTAATCTGATTAAGTACAAATTTATTTACTATGGTTCTTGTTTGGTCAGCTGTACCCGCTCCTTCCCGACGTTATTATCCATGCAACATTTTCTCCTTTTATTTGTTCTATAAATATTAATTTTATTCCCTTTAAATATTCAATTTATATTTTAAAATTTTCTATTCCCCTTTTTCCCTTCTATTTCTAATTTCCTGCTTCTTTCTCTTTTTAGAAATGTCTTTATACCTATCTTTAAATATAAGTTTATTTTTAAAGAAATCCCTTTAGTTCCTTTTTTCCTTTCATTTACATTTCTATTTATTCATTTTCTATCAGTACACTTCAGCCCGTCAGCCCACCCTTCTCAGGACCATCTCCGCCCTTTACCTTTTATATTATTATTTATTCTTTGGCCCAATAGCCAAATTTCCTATCCGTCCCCTTCTATTTCATTTTACCTGTACACGTTTTAATTTGCTTTCCACTTCTCCTTCCTCTGTTCTCCTTTACTACTTCAATAAATTCAACCCAAATTTCTTCAATCCATCCCCACTTCCTTAATTCCCAACACAAATTCGATTGATGCGACAAACCTGGGATCCAGGTCCCAACTCCTCCTTTCCTCATTTCTTTTTCTCATTCCGGATACTTCTGTGCACCGTTGTGCACGCGTGCACATGCACCAATACCACGGCCAACGTCCTCCCTCCGAACCGCCCGCGCAAACGCCATTCCACCTTCTGACCTTATTTCCGATCCCAAATTTCCATCTGACCATCTCGACTAGAATTTCATCGTTCAACCCATACTTCCTAGAAACACACTTTTCCACCACCATTCACTTAATTATCACCTGCTACCACCACCTAAATTTGATCGACCCTAAACTTTATCTGATCGGAGCCAACCCGTACCTCGACCGACACCCCGAGTTTGGTCCAGCTCGACACCACCGTCATTTAGCAGTGCATCTTCGAAGACAACCCGTTCAAACAGGAACCAAAAACCTTAAATCATCCCAATCACACAATTCGAGCTATGAAAAAATTAATCAGTATTTTTCTTATGATAGTCAACACCCTAGCCTTCTGTAGACCCAACCGCATCACTTCCACCCTTCAGATCGACAAAGAAACCCCCATCTTCATTTTCTGATGATCTCCAAATATCTATTCAATCAATTTACTAAAATTCATGATTTAAATATTAAAAATCATCATTTACACATACTAATGCATTCATACACCTGAATCATATATTATTGATGTCTAGATTTCCATGTTTTCTTAAGTTCTTATTGTATGTTTCTGATCTATGAGAATATACACCCTGGTTGGAAATGAAACTATTTTTAAATTAGGCTAGGGTGCTAAACAAACAAGTTTTATGTAAATATCAAATCGTTATTCCAGTTAGAACTTGTGTTGTTGATTTCTAATTTAAAAGGAATGAATATGTTTTTTTACCAGATTAACATATTGTTGTTTTTGATATCCGAATGTATATTTTACTTGAGAGTGGAGCATCTATAAAATAATTTACAGACATACATAAGAAATTCCGATATTTAACCCCTTTTCTTAACAGACATTCAGCATTCAAGATGATGGTTCTCTTGATATAAGTTATCGGTTTAACAGAGTATTAGTTTTCCAGTTTGTATTAATTATATTCTAGCAAGATTCAAATGTAAAATGTAAATAAATCTGCATTCATATATTCATGACACATGAGTATATATATATACCCTTACATGTACTACTGGAAATCGATTCAAATGGGAATCACTCCATTTACTAATATCCTGGTAATGTTGTCAGTTGTTATCTAAGATCCTATATCATTTAGTGATGAAAATCATGGAGCCAGTTACAAGAGGATAGTGTAGCTCCTGATATATATAAATAAACAGGTCACGGTTCACAATTTCTGAAATCTAAGAGTAGCCTACCATTAATAATTTCCTATTGTCTTCTAGTTTCTATTAATACGCATCAGTGAACATAACTCAAACAATTTTTAGTTATTACTTTCTCCGTTTCATGTATCCTTGTTTTTCATTCAGATTGGAACTATCTTTAATACATTCAAAAGCATACAAACATATACACTACTTGAACAGATTTAAATATAAATGTTTACTCACTTTATTTGCTTTTCCCTTTCCAGTTTTCTTCTCTGTTCTAACTGTTTTTCCTAGTTTTTGTTATGAAGAGCTAATTAGTTGGAATCAATACATTCATACATACTCATATATATATATATATATATATATATATATATATATATATGTCTACCTCATACAAACATAAATACTTTTAAATAGGGTAAAGGAAAAGAATTTGCTCACAGTCGTGAAATTCTCTTTTTCTATTCAGTTTCAAGAAGCAAATCATTTATCAAATTTTTTTTAATCGATTCTCCTTAATACATCAACCACCCCTTATCAATATAAACTCACGTGTAAAGCTAATCTGCATACAACTTTATATTATCCGGATGAAATACTTAAAAACAGGAAACCAAAAGGGTGTTTACTCACTTATCATTTGTCATGCCATTCCAGGTTTTTATTTTCTTTATTTATATGCAGATTTCAATCAACTTCATTCATATGCTCAAAGCACAAAATCATACATATCCTGGCATCAATCATATACTACCTAAAAGAGATTTAAATGGAAAGGTTTACTCACTTTATTGTGCTGCCCATTTCGATTTTCTATCTTCTTCTTTGTTTTAAGTTGGTCTCGGCTACTCCTCTTTCTAGTTTAAAACATTCAAGTCTTCCATTTCTAAGGTATGGATTCATATAAAAAAATGAAGTATATTTATAAGTGAAGATGGTGTCCACTTTGATAGGGTAGTGTATCGGCTTGTCTTAGCCTTGATGGGGAAAAGTGACTATACATAGATATGTATCTTTGTACATACAGGTTCCTGCATCTATGATTGATGGGAAAATAATACTGTCTAGCTGCGTTTATGTCCTTAGCATAACAGCGTATTGATGTGTATATATGATGTATACATCCATGTGCAAAACTAGGGGTATAGAGTATACTTGGTCTAGTTGAAAAGAAATGTTGATAAGGCTTTCAAATTAAGTCACGGCTGAATTTATATTTAGGGGACGACACATGTGCGGATCCTTGCATACATGGCCATTAAGTAAATTATACTGTGCATATATTTGCTGTCATGAAGTCCCCATTCATGTACAAGATATCTTTCTATTTAATGTTCTAATCCTAGGTCTCCATGCTATTGATTAATAGATATACTCTATTCTAAGCAATCATCCTATGATACAAAGATCTAGTTTAAACATACAATAGCTAGTGTATTTTCCTAAAATAATAGTTGCAAATCAATGTACAAATAAATACGTTCTCATTACTTTGATATGATTGGATTTCACTTAACTTTGTTATATGACATGTTCTTGTCATATTATCTTATATGCACATATGAGAAGTTACATAAGTTACTATTATGATTTACCCACATATATACACTAAAGATCATATCAAATCAAAAAAAAAATCTAATTTTACTTAAGCAGTTTATAATTAAAAATAAGTTTTAAATGTAAAATAAAATGTTAAAATGACATTTACTCATGTATATATGAAACAAAAGTCAGCAACATACATATAGGATTTAAAACTAAGGATTATTCCAAATTATCTATAATATTCAAATTAAATATTATTTAACTAAATTTAATAATCGGTAAAAATCTAAGATTTAGACCATAAAGTTATCCGAAATCCTGGACATTATAGAATCCTCATATAACCGCACCTAAGTTCATCATTCAAGGAGCTTTACCACTTGAAACTCTGCACTGATTACCATAAATCCCCAAAACCCCACGCAGACAAAAAAACGAAGCCCTAGCTTAGAAACGTGAGCAGCAGAACTTGATCACACCAGCCGAAAATTGTTCGTAGTTAAATCTCACCCTTCCAGTAATTCAAAGAATCAAAGATTAGATTTATTTAATTAATAATCTATTTTAAAGGTGGCGATCCTTCGTCGCTTGGATTTTTTTATTTTCGAAAGTGGGTGCTCTTTTCTCGTCTACAGAAAGAACGACCGATGGAAAAAACGTGAGAAGTAATTGGGGTTTTGGAGATTTTATGCGATTTGTTTTGAATTTTTGAAGGGTAATTTTCTTGCACGTTTTGATTTTCTTTGAAAGCAAGAGTGAGGACAAGTATTTAAAATGAGAATAGCTTGTCATGCACGGAAGTATGATTTACTTGGTAAGCACGAAGTTAAGATGGCATGGCAGGCACGGCTTTGAATTACTTGGCATTTACGACTTTGACAAGTTTGGCAGATACGTTGTTTTATATGTACAGGGCTAGGGCATGGTATTCTTCGTTTTACTATTGATAATAACAAAGAAAAATGGTGGCCTTGAAGTACTATGATAATGTATTTGGACCCATGTTCATATATATATATATATATTTCATGTCCACGTTGTGCCGCTAAAGTAATCATATTTCCCTTTGTGTTTAATTAATTGCATTTGTAACATTGTAATCATCAGTATCATATTGTTAGTTTTTTTTCAATTTATGCCTTCTAATTTGATTTGACTCACAAAATCCATGTCTAATTATGTTTGATAGGGTATTGACAGTAATTAACAAGATGTATGCTATTTATAATACGGTTTATTTTACTATAGATGCCAATCTATGCAAGGTAGAAAAAAGCAGTAATATCACACGAGCCAATCAATATTTAATGCAACCACAACTTAATTCATTTCTCGTGTGTGAAGCACGGGTCACTTATCAGTGTATATTAAGTTAGAAAAGAAAATTTTAAGTACCCCATTACATATTTCAAATTATCCAATTCACAAAATTATTGTAAATTCAACTATTTCCAACCGTTTTGAAATTAAATATATTGTACCATTATTTATATTAATTAAATATTCAAATCATTTGAATTCATGTTGTTTAAATATTCAAATCAACTATTAAAAATTAAATAAATTAATTATTAAATTGTTAAAAATCCGGGTCGTTACAAACAATCAGTTAGTTGGTTAGCTTTTCAAACATTTATAATTTTTCATACATATACACTTAAATAAATCATATTTCAGTGTCAAATCACAAACAATAAATTCTAACTAAATTTTGGTTCTCACACCAGTCAATTGGAAATATATAGGTATCCACTTTCGAAACTCGAACACAGACCCCGATGATGTAGCTACAATCATCAGAATCGTCTCCGGGCAAATAGAATGCGATTCTATGTCCATCTTGTATAGTTGAGACTTTGAATACACGTTAATCACGCGTATATTTAAGATCTTTATACACCCGTTAGTCCAAATTCAATATAAAATAAAATACTCAAATACATATAATAATATATAATTTTTCAAAACTAACTTTGTTTTTAGAAATAGAACTCTTTAAACTCATTCTAGGATACTACTGATCCTATCTCTAACGAGTCATTATTATAGGATATTACCAATCCTATCTCTGATGAATTCTTTCGTTTGGTTCTAATGTGTCTTGTTCTGGAGCTCTGTAAACCAAAACTCTGATACCACGTTGAAACGACCCAAACTCGCCCGTAAGGGAAAGCCTGGATAGTTTTGAGAACACGACAAATTAGAACGCAAATAGAAGAACATTTCATTGCTATTACAACAATTACATCAGAGTACAAGAATATAATAGAGTATGAATAAATAATATACATCAGAAAAATAACAGAGATTTAAATTACAAAGCAGCATAAAAATAATACATAACTCAACTGAAAGAGGTCCACGGATACAAAGCTTTCCGAATATAGCTCCAGCTGTAGATTCATGATCCTATGAAAATAATATCTGCAAAACCAAAACAGCTCTCTGCCCATGTGGAAAATATGGGCACCCAGAGTTTAGGTAGAAACAATAAACTCCAAATCAGTCATGGGACTGCTGTGAGAACTAAAATAGTTAGTTAATTTTACATTAAAAATAAAGTAAATCAAGGGATCACGCTGTATAAAACGGAACGAGTTTTCTCCCAAGAATACCAGTTCATAAAACAGTTTATAAACAGCGCAAAGCTTTTCGAAAAATGAAGCTATTATAAGACTCAGGTCCTATTACACAATGCAACGCAAGCCGGAGGATAAAGTTTTACCTTATAATAGCCAAACATGCTTGGTACGTTTAAAACAAAAATCATTTGATACTATAAGTGTATACTATCAAAATCACTTCAAATATAAATGTATCAATCATAAATTGGCATAGGTACCATATGTCATGTCGCCACACCAGTTTTACAACTGAAACCGAAATTTCGTATTGGAAATTGGATTTCCATCATGAACCAAGGCAAGGGATCAACCTTACCGAATTCGAGACTCTCTAGCGCGAGCTTTAGGATTCGGCCCCAACTGAACCTGGAGCCACAGGGCAGGTCCTCTCTTACGTTTGTGGATTATAATTCCTAAACAATGTGTTTCTCCACCGTATGTGGCATAAATCTGGTCTGTATATCGACCATCACAAAGAGCCACTAGGGACTCAAATCCGAGGTACCTCCCTATCCATCATCCATATAAGTAAAAATGTCTGGGCTCCATACCATGACACCACTCCTAGCTAGAAAGAAACGCATGTCCTCCCTAGATCCTCTCCAGTTTCTGGTTCATACCGGGGTTTGAGGCTCGCGAATTAACGCTACACAAAGCTATGCTATTTAAAGTCGTGCTTTTATCATCAACCACAGGACTCTTCTTTTTAACAAAAGCCTTGATCATTTGCATCTCAGCATGCCACACTGACAATTCATACCATACAACTGATGTCTATCGATATATAACCTCTAAGCTCGTACATCTCAGAGAAGGGTGTTAAGCAAGAGAATAAATTCTCCGCCACCAAACAGATATATATTTAAAAGAAATCAAATTATACAGAATGAAATCCAATGTCAGACAAACATCCATTTACATGTCCGTCCTGGGTCTGTACGTAACCGGAGGCACCTTATTCTTCGTCTCATATGTCCAATACAGGAGAGAGGTCCTCGCATATCACGTCAATCTCTAATACATCTAGACGATCACCACTTATTACCTTGTCTTAGGTGTACAGCCCAATCAAGACATCAGTAATCATCCAAATGATGTTAAGATCTCTGGTCTTCAACCATCGTCTTCATCGTTGACTTATCGTCGTATCAACTATTCAGAATGGAATACACCCGGTCTTTCTGAATAACTCGCGTATCTTATAAACAAGTGCAATGAAAACACAACATATGCCTCATTCCAATCCAGATTATTCTTTTACTCAAATATTCTTTTCACAATTTAAACCAAACTAAGGTTTTCCAAACTAGTCGGGATTAACGCACCATACCGAAGTAATCATTTGTTTTATTTCCCAATCCCAACCTATTCATCCCATGGAGCAAAACTGGTAGTGCTCCATATCTATAACCACGGTGTTATCAGTAAGATTAATTACAATTTCACGTTCAAATCTAATTAAAGATTTAACTATCGCTTGGAGCAAAACTGGTGATACTCCATTTTCGATCATTTCCCAAATTTGATAATTTAAATTATCACATTCACATTTCAATCTAATAAAAGATTCATTAAAACTCTACTTAGTTTTAATCCTCAAAAATCATTATCTTAAATCATTATAGAATATTATTTTAATACTTTACATAATATTATTTTAAAACTGTAACGACCTGGATTTGTCTAGCTATTTAAATTGAATATTTAAACTTGTTTTAAATATTGTATTTGAAAATAAAATAACGTCATTGTGCAAATGAAGTCAGAATTCAATGAAAATAATTCCATTGGATAGGGAACGTTAAGACATAGCGGTGTGTGTATTTCCATAATCTTTGAAGCTCACGTGTGACCGTACGAAAATTAAACGTAATAGATAGGTATAATATACATATATTTATATATGTAAAAAATACAAAATTTGTCCATGTTGTATCTTCCATGACACTTTCAATTCATTGCGGTGCGCACTTTCGATTCCTCCGCACAAATCTATCTATAAACCGTGAACCCCACGTTGTGAAATTTGCCAGCTAACCCTTTTTCACATTTGCCAGCAAATCTACCCTATTTCACTATAAAATTTGTACCTCGAATTCCTTTCCTACCACACTTCTTTTCTTGGCCGTCAGTCTCACCATCGTGCCTGGCATGTATTATTTTGAGACTAACACCAAGCCCAGCTATCCTATTACTTTACTGCACACTATTACTCGAAGTAACTTGGCTCTCACGGAGTTGTTCCTATAAATACCATCCCTCTTTTCTTCTTCAACAAAATGAAGCAAAAGGCAACCCATTTCTCTTTGCAAATAGAAAAAGGTTCGGAGCTTCATTTCAATCGTAAAACAGAAAGCTCCTCTTCTACAAAACAAGACTGGAAACCGCCTTTCACATATAAACCATAAGAACACCACCATGCAGTAAAGTCGCAGCTAAGGAGGAGGTCAGGATTGGTCAAAGGCGGTGGTGACTGCTGGACGTAGGGAGGTTTCGGCGAACAATAGTGGCGACGTTGGTGATCCGGTGTACATGGACGGATAGATGTGGAGTAATGTATGCTTTCGGGGACAAGCGAGTCGTGGTGGTCAGATCGGCAGCAAGCAGAAGCTTGTTGTTTGTTGCATGCTGTATGTTTTCCTTCAGAAGTAGGTTTTGTGTTCTTTACGTGAGGGGTAGGATTTGCTGTCTCCATGGGTTCATCGGTTTCGAGCGGCGAATGTTTGAGTAGGTGATGGGTTCATGGACGATGAACTAGGCAAGGTGCATGAAAGGAAAAATGAGTGCATGCAGAATAATCTGAGGAGGTGGACTTGGCCAAATGGTCGGATGGTGACATGGTGCAACCAGTGGGATGGAATAATAGTTGTAGTGTTTCATCTGTCAAATGAAGAAAGGACGGGGGACAATGAAATGCGCAGGAAGGAATATTTGAGGAAGCATTGCCAGGCGCATTTGTATTTTCGTGGCATTCAACGTTCTGGCCTTTGGGACAAATTTAAAAAATAAAAAAAATAAAAACATACAAAATGGAGAAGGTGGAGAGGTGTGGTTGTGGGAGATTTTCACAGGAGGATTCACATTTGAAGTTTAAAGGAGGATATCATCGCGGCATGGTTGGCGCGCGTGGGGATAGCAGGTGGCATGGGGTCGGACTGAGAAGGTCATAGTGGAGGTGAATGGAAAGGAGGCGGAGCAGTTAGTGGAGAAACTGGGAAGCTTAAAACATGAATGGGGTTGAAGGGATTATGTGAAGTACGGCTATGGGGACAGATCATGGAGCCTGTAGCTTTTCGTTGATATTAAAGGGAGTTGCGGAAATTTGCAACTGGGCTTGGACCTTATGATAAGAAAAATAAAAAAATAAAAAAGGGAATAACGAGAAATCGAAGTGGGCAGAGAACATGGAAAAATGGTTTCATATGATGATGTTGTGGTCAAAAGAAAAATAGGAAACAGTAGCGACGTAAGGAATCAGGGTAACGTACCTAACTATTATTAAGTGTGCTTTGTCATTTTATTACATGCCAAATTCAAGTATCATATATACATGCCTAAGTACCACATTTTTGACGACAAGTATACCTAAATATTATGTCTGATCTTTAACTTTTATATGCCCAACCATATATGAAGGGACCATTCATATAAGCTAATTAACGTGGCCATCCTTTGGTTTTAATGACGTAAATAATAATAATAATAATGACTTAGATTAACTTAGTTTTAAATTTAATCGAACACTGATAAATTGTGTAACATGCTCCTATGCTTCCAGAATGCGACAAATTCAGTCGCAAGGGAACAATATCGGCAGGCACGACAATATAAAGTTTAATTGGACGGGGTTAAAAGCAAATGAGATTTTCAACTAAATTAAACATTTATTCAATTTAGCTGAAATGAACCGTTTAGATAGCAAATGGAAACCCAAGTGAATTTAACTCACTCAGTTACCCCACTTATATTTATTATAAGTTGGGTTTGTTGTTTGTGTGCTATGATTGCTAGTTGTTGGGTGATATGTTGATCATTTGAACATATGCTGCATATTTTTATATAACTGATTCAAATTAAACGTTCGTTTAATTTGACCTAACCCAATCATTATTTTTAACGATTATTTCCAACCGAGGTAACTAACCTTGTTGATTACGTTTATAATAATATAAACGTATAATATTTAATTGAATGCTTGAATTGTTAGCCGACCAGTTGAACTGATTTTTCATGTTATCACCAAATTTATTGTTTATATTATCATCACATGAACTGATTGGTGAATATAATTGAATTGATTATTAATTTGTTGAATCAAAATTCAACATTTGTCTGTTATTAACCGATGGGTATTATTAGTTGAGGATTTAAAAGCAAACGGCCCAAACATAAACTATTTTATAAGAATTGATTTGTCGTCAGGTAAACTGATTAAGATGAAGTTATAAATTTTATTTATAACCAAGGATGAAATTTAAAATATATGATTTTAAAAGGAAGTTTATTTAAAATAAAAATAAATGTTATTATTTAAATTATAAGGTAAATTGTTGAATAGCTTTATAATGAAAATTCTTATGTCGTTAAGTTTTAGAAACAAATGGAAATATATTGAAAGTGATTATTATTTACTTAATCAAAGTAAATGAGATTTATTAAATATATTTTTAATAAATGGAAAGACGAATTGGATTTGATTAAAGGATTTGTCATGTTTGAATTGATCGAGTCAATTGAGTAACAAAATTGAGTATTTAATTAGTTCACTAATTTAATGGGGATGTTAATGGGGAAGTAAAGCACATTTATTTTAAATGATGATATTTGGTTATTATTTAATGATAATCAAAATAGTAAACCTAGGGATTTTAAATGATATGAAGATTAAAAAGTCATATTTATAATTAAATAAAGTTTAAAGCAAATTATATTAATAGCAATATAGTTTAAATTAAATTAAAGTTTTAATCTAATTTGAAATTCTATTTGATTGGATTTATAAAATCCAAGTTGAACAGGGCTGTATAAAACCCATGTTTTATTAAAGATATTAAGGGAACGGGTTATTAGAAATGGTTTGTGAATGAAATAAGAACCCAAGATATGAAATTAAAAAATTGGAACCTAACAGGAGGTCAGTTGAATTAAATGATTTTCTAAATATTGATCTGATGTTGGTTTCGGACTTCGGGATTGATGATTAGGGAATTATTTTCTTACTGAATTTGTGACGGCCCGCCCCGCACCAACCGACATTTACTCTCCAAAGGTGCACTGTACACATGTCCAGTTAGCACGGAACAGGTCGTCAGAAGGAAAAGGAAGAAGGAAATGAACATACAAAGAACCTGTAGAATGTCTCACAGCGCAAAGAACAAAATATAATAATAACATACTTGACATAAAACAGGAGAGACAGTGCATAAGCTGAAAATCAGAACTAAACATCATAGCAGCGGAAATTCAGAATACAGCTTATTACAACTTTCAAACTGTCTCAAAGCAAAAGTAAGATAAATGAGGTACACTACTAATGCCCAAGTAGCGACCACCAACGACACAGGGAGAATGTGTATATATATATCATACGTGGAAGCCTCTTGCCCGCCTCCGAATCAGCTACTCGCGCATCACCAGCTAACATGTCTCTAGTCTGCTCGTGTGAGCACCCAGAGTAATAAGAGGAGACATAAAACTCTGGGTCAGACATAAAGCCTGGTATGAGCGATAACCATCTAAAGTGAACAATAACAGGTAGACTAAAACATACCTGAACCTGGACCTGCAACCAAAGAGTTAGCACTACATACTGTACAACACTCTAAGGTACCATATCAAACAGTGTAAAGATACGGAGATGGGGGAGGTGTGCATGTCATAATGATGGCAAACAATCAAGCATAGCATCCATCCTCACATCTCTCACTCAGTGCGTAAAGCATACGATATTCACCACTTCGATCACCCAATCATACCTTGCTACGATCACTTTGCCCCATGAAGTCATAAATGGCTTCACTGCACTGATAACGTAGCCACAAATCCTTTGCTATGTCCACTTTGCCCCATGGAGTCACAAGGACCCCACTGCACTGGCTCATAGCCTTACTAATCCTTACTATGTCCACCCTGCCCCATGGAATCACAATGACCCCACTGCACTGGCTCATAGTCTTACTACGCATCACCTTGCCCCTTAGGTCATAATGACCCTACTGCACTGATAACGTAGTCTTGCTACCATCACTTTGCCCCTCAGGTCGTAATGACCCTACTGCACTGATAAGTAGCCATCATTAATTTTTAGTGGTGAATCAAAGTTATGAACATCGACAACTCCTTAGCACACGTCCCGCAGCAAAGTCCAACCATGAAGTGAACTCATTGGTTCCCAATTGGATCCTGAGCTCTAACTTCCCATATTGGACTACCTTTGCATCTCGGGTTATTGGTCAATACTGGGTCGGATCGGGTCCTCTTCAAGCCATCGGTTCGGGTCGGGTATCCTTCATTGGTTCGGGTAGGGTCTTCTCCTGGTGCAGTTCGGGTCGGTTGTCCTCCATCGGTTCGGGTCGGGTGCTTCACCTCGGGTCGGGTCGGGTGTCATCTCCCCTCCAGCTCGTGCCTCCGTTCCGATCCGTCTCCTCGTCCTTCACATGCTCCTATCCGATCCATCCTCATGCCTCCGCTCCGATCCGTCCTCCTTAATCCGATCTGATCCCAGTTCAGTTAGCATGGCCTTCCTTTTTTCCACTTTTCCCAAGTGTTGGGTTCCGATCCGATCGGATTCTTTGCTCAGTTCAACATATCCGATCCGAGCCCCTTAACCGATCCGATCCGAACCCTACACTATTTTCTAAAACTGTTCCAGCAAGTGTTTACGCCATTCGACGACGTTTTCGACGATTCTAACTATTGAAATCAATCACAAAGCATTTCATACAGTCATAGCAACATGCATAATCAACCACAAACATCAAAACATCAATATGATATATTAAAATGGATCAAACATACCCAAAATCCCATATTTCCCCTTAAGCATGTTTAGATGAAACTAATGATAGGATTAGCAAAACTTAACCAAATTAACCCAAATTCATATCAGAGGTCTAAAACATCATTTAGGAATTTTTGAACATTTTTCCCAAATTTTATCATGCTTAAATTCGCTAACTAACACTAATCACCCTTAACTAGCCATAATTAGTGTAAAACTATGCAAATCACTCACCTTAGCCACAAATAAACTAAGATCTGAAATAATTCTCTGATTTGATGTGAATCTCAATGCCAAACAGTAGCTCCAATGTTGATTTGGTGTAGATCTTCCTTGATTAGGGGTTGCTAAGCTTAATCCTTGACCAAAAGATGATTTGGAGGTGATTTAGAGGTTGGAGGCCATTTTTAGGGTTCCTTGGTGATAAGTGGAGGCTAGAAAACTGAAATGGAATGATTCTCTATCTCATTTCAGCCTCCCCATAACCCTAATCCCGAAATGGTTATGGGCCTACTCACTAACCACCCGATTTGGCCCGGTTAAGCAGTTTTTCAACCTCCAAACCTTGTTTCAGCCATATCTCCCAAACGGTAAGTCCTTTTGGCTATTATGACCACTCTACGGAAAGGTAAACCACCAAACGAATCCAATGGAAGTGGTTTCAAATCAAAATTTCTTTCCAATCAAAAGTTATGGCCAAAACAGTACCAACTAGGGGCAAAATGGTCATTTAGCAATCGACAAAAATCATGACCATGGGAAATGACTCTAATAGATGTTTCCCAAAGTTACATGACCATACAACTTCACATGGGAAAGAAATAAATATTCTACCATCCTATAATGTGTAGAATACGGGTCGTTACACTCTCCCCCCTTAAGAAATTTCGCCCCCGGAATTCCCTAATCAAACACACACAAAGGTTTCCGCATGCCTATCAATCATAAAACAACCATCAAACATGCAGAACAAGTAAAATAAGTCTATCCTAGCATGCGGAATAACTAAATCGCAAAGTAAATCTTACCAGGCAAAGAGTTCTGGATATGCCTTTCTAATGTTCTCCTCTGTCTCCCAGGTACAATCATCCTCGTCCTCGCCCCACTGAACCTTGACTAGCTTCACCGCCTTCCTTCGAAGTTGCTTCGTATCGTGCCCCACAATACGAATCGGCTTGCGGTTCCCAACCGCCTCGGGTTCTACTTCGAAGTCCTCTAGCTAATCAGGTGAAATAGTCATATCTGAGTCGTGAACGAACTTCCTTAGTTGGGAAACATGAAATACATCGTGAACTCCCGCCATTTTCTCTGGTAAGCCAATTCTATATGCCAAATTCCCGACTAATTCAAGAACAGGGAATGGGCCAACAAATCTTGGTGCCAACTTACCTCTCCTGCCAAATCGAATCACGCTCTTTAACGGAGAGATCTTGACAAATACCAAGTCACCAACGGAGAATTTCAAGTCTCTTCTCCTCTTATCAGCATAACTCTGCTGCCTATCTTGGGCAGCCTTCATTCGTTGCTGAATGATCTTAATCTTATCCGAAGTTTCTCTCACCACATCTGGTTCAAGCACAAACTTCTCGCCAGTCTCTATCCAACATGATGGTGAGTTGCACGGTCTTCCGTACAAAGCTTCATATGGAGCCATACCGATACTGGATTGGTATCTATTATTATATGCAAACTCTACTAGATGCAAATGGTCACCCCATGATCCACCAAAATCCAATATACACGCTCTCAAGAGATCTTCCAATATATGATTCACCCTCTCCGTCTGACCGTCGGTCTGAGGATGATATGCGGTACTGAGACGTAATCCTGACCCTAGAGCCTCTTGTAAGCTCTTCCAAAACCCACTAGTGAACAACGGGTCTCGGTCACTCACAATGCTTTTGGGTACTCCATGAAATCTCACTACCCACTTCATATACAATTCTGCCAACTTGGCTGCCGTCCTGGTCGATTTGACTGGTATAAATCTTGCGCTCTTAGTCAATCGATCCACAATTACCCAAATGCTATCATATCCCGATCTAGTCCTTGGTAAACCATCGATGAAATCCATCGAGACTTGCTCCCATTTCCATTCGGGAATTTCTAATGGTTGCAACAACCCACTAGGCTTCTTTTGCTCGGCTTTAACTAGCTGGCAATTCATGCATTTGGATACAAACTTCCCAACGTCTCTTTTCATCCCTTCCCAGTAGTAAGTCTGCTTCATATCTCGATACATCTTATTACCACCGGGGTGTATAGTCAGTTTTGAGTGATGACATTCTCTAAGCACTTCATCTCTCAACCCATTCACGTTGGGCACAACTAGTCTTCCGTTCTTCCGAAGCCATCCATCTCGATCAAGCCCATACGCACTCATCTCCTCACCATTGATGTTCATCTCTAACCTGGAGATGATTTCCAATAGATTAGGATCGTCCCTCTGGCTGGAACCAATCCGCTCTATCAAAGTGGGTCTGATCGCCAAACTAGCTAGCATAACTGGATCCAGTTCGCACTATGGTCTGAAATCAAACCCCGCGATATACTCCAGTTGCTTCCACTCAAGAAACATTGCCCCTAAGTTGGCATGTCTCCTACTCAAGGCATCGGCTACCGCATTACCCTTCCCATGTGTGTATGCGATATCAAAATCATACGAAGCCAAGAACTCTAACCATCTCTGCTGATGGAGATTCAGATCTTTCTGGGAGAAGAGATACTTTAACGATTTATGATCGGTAAACAACTCAAATCTTTCTCCCAAGAGATAGTGTCTCCACATCTTCAGCGCAAACACAATCGCTGCTAGTTCCAAATCATGGGTAGGATACTTCTTCTCATGAGGCTTTAGCTGTTGACTAGCATAAGCTACAACCCTACCTCCTTGCATCAATACAGCACCCAGTCCGGTACCACAAGCATCCGTGTATACCGTCATCTCTTCATTCCCTTTACGAACGACTAACACTGGCGCACGCGTCAACTTCTCCTTTAGACTCTTGAAGGCATCCTCACACACTCCGTCCCAGACGAAGGACTGATTCTTCTTAGTCAATTGAGTCAACGGTGCTGCTATCTTGGAGAAGTCCTGGATAAACTTACGATAATATCCAGCTAATCCCAAGAAACTTCTTACATCTATTGTATTCTTGGGCGTAGGCCAATCCTGTACCGTAGCCACCTTCGCAGGGTCCACGGTAATACCATTCTCTGAAACAACATGACCCAAGAATCTTACTTCCCTTCTCCAAAAATGACACTTAGAGAATTTCGCTTTCAATTGGTGTTTCCTCAACACCTCCATCACTATCCTCAAGTGTCCCTTGTGTTCCTCCTCTATCCTTGAGTAAACAAGGATGTCATCCACGAACACAAGAACAAACTTATTCAACTGATCTCTGAATGCTCGATTCATAAGATCTACAAAGTAGGTTGGTGCATTGGTCAACCCAAACGGCATGACCAACCACTCATAAAATCCAGACGGCGTCCTAAAGGCCGTTTTCAGAACACTCTCATCCGCTACTCGAAGCTGATGAAATCCTATCGCGAGGTCCAACTGGGAGAACACTCTAGCTCCTTCCAGCTGATCAAACAAATCATCTATCCGCGGTAGAGGATACTTATTCTTCCTCGTTACCTTATTCAACTCGCGATAGTCCACACACAAACGAAGGGAACCATCTGCCTTAGTGGCAAACACAACTGGCGCTCCCCACTCGGAGACACTCCTTCTAATAAATCTCTTCTTCAAAAGATTGCTGACTTGCACCCCGAGCTCTCGCTGCTCCCTTGGTGCCATACGACGAAGTGGCATCACTATAGGTCTGGCATCTTTCACTAAATCAATACGGAACTCAATCTCTCAGTGTGGTGGAAGCCCGGTCACCTCCTCGAAGACGTCCGGATACTGGCCAACCACGGGCACATCTGACAACTCATCCTGTGAGATGTCGAGGGAATTTACAAAACTATCCATAACCCCATCACTAGGTAGGCTACCAAACACTACCCTCCGCCCATCATCTGCCCTCACTGTCACCAAAAAGCCCTCACAGTCTACCACCACCCCGTATCTTTGGAGCCAATCGACTCCCAATATAATGCCATACCCAGTAAAGCCCAAAACAAAGCAATCACATACAAACATACATCCATGACTCGATAAGACCAAATTCCTACAAATCATACTAAGGCTAGTCGAACCACCAATCAGGTTCGTCACAACCAATGGTCTATCGACTATCTCGGGTTCCAGTCCCAACCTATCTACCAGGTCACTAGATATGAAGGAACGGGAAGCCCCAGTATCAAACAAAACTCGAACTGGTACATCATAAATAGAAAGCATACCTTGAATAACAACATTCTTTCCTTTCTCCGCCGCAGTTGGGGCATTCGAAGAAGAAGGAACAACATCAATAGCATATGCTTTCACAATCTGCTTCTCCTTAAGAGGTTGCGGACACTTATCCTTATGATGTCCCACTTGACCACAGTTGTAGCACTTCCTTTCCGCTGGCTTGGCCCGACATTCTTTAGCATAATGGCCCTTCTTACCACAGCTGAAGCACTCAACATCCTTCTTACTCTTTTTCTGACCACCTTTAGATTGGTCCTGCTTCCTCTTATTCTGAGAGTTATTCTTGCCTCCACCGCCTGCTTGCGGCTTTGGCCCTTCTGCAGATGCAGCCTCAGTCTTTGACTTGGGGTAAAGACTCTCTGATCTCAAAGCTTTCCCCACGATCGATTCAAAAGTCTCATCGATGTGATTAATAAGCCTTTCCCCCAAGTATCCATCCAAACCAGTAATGAACTTCTCATTCTTCTTCTCAGGAGTGTCGATAAGAGACAGTCCATACTTCGACAAAGTGTCGAACTCAGCAATATAGTCAGAAACTGCCCTTCCGTTCTGCTTGAGTTCCAAGAACCTCTTGAACAATACTGACTTCTGGGCAGCGGGAGTGAACTTCTCGCTAAAGCGAGCCTTGAACTGATCCCAAGTAACCTGATCCTCTGGAGTAGCTGTTCTAATGGCATTCCACCAATTCATCGCTCGCCCTTGCAGCTGACGAGACGCTAGCCTCCTCTTCATTGCATCCTCAAGATCCAAGTCATCGAAGATACAATCACAGCTATCCATCCAGTCCTAAACATCCGTGGCCGACTCCGTTCCGTGGAACGGCTTTCCACCAAGATTAGTGTAATCCTTGCACAACTTGGCGAAATCGACCCTAGGCGCCTGCACTACTGGGCCAACACCAACTCCAGGATTGGGAACTGCCCCTTGCACTTCTCTAAGCATGTCTCTCATGAGGTAAGTAAACATAGCCCTTATGTCAGCGGCATTCCCTTGGTTGGTCCCTCTACCAGCACCCCTCGTGTCTCGGCTCATCGTCAATCTGAAAAAGGGAAATGATTAATGACCCCATAGTGGTGCTAGTGCAGTGCGACTTCATTCTTATACTACTAATAGTATATATATATATATAACTTTTGAAAACCAAAGTAATCACAAGTTCGCGCTCTCATATACGTACTATCTCTCCCTAGTGTCTTTCCCTATGTTAACTACGCAACCTAGAGCTCTGATACCAAGTGTGACGACCCGCCCCGCACCAACCGACATTTACTCTCCAAAGGTGCGCTGTACATATGTCCAGTTAGCACGGAACGGGTCGTCAGAAGGAAAGGAAGAAGGAAATGAACATACAAAGAACCTGTAGAATGTATCACAGCGCATAGAACAAAATATAATAATAACATACTTGACATAAAACAGGAGAGACAGTGCACAAGCTGAAGATCAGAACTAAACATCATAGCAGTGGAAATTCAGAATACAGCTTATTACAACTTTCAAACTGTCTCAAAGCAAAAGTAAGATAAATGAGGTACACTACTAATGCCCAAGTAGCGACCACCAACGACACAGGGAGAATGTGTATATATATATCATACGTGGAAGCCTCCTGCCCGCCTCCGAATCAGCTACTCGTGCATCACCAACTAACCTGTCTCTAGTCTGCTCGTGTGAGCACGCAGAGTAATAAGAGGAGACATAAAACTCTGGGTCAGACATAAAGCCTGGTATGAGCGATAAGCATCTAAAGTGAACAATAACAGGTAGACTAAAACATACCTGAACCTGGACCTGCAACCAAAGAGTTAGCACTACATACTGTACAACACTATGAGGTACCATATCAAACAGTGTAAAGATACGGAGGTGGGGGAGGTGTGCATGTCATAATGATGGCAAACAATCAAGCATAGCATCCATCCTCACATCTCTCACTCAGTGCGTAAAGCATACGATATTCACCACTTCGATCACCCAGTCATACCTTGCTACGATCACTTTGCCCCATGAAGTCATAAATGGTTTCACTGCACTGATAACGTAGCCACAAATCCTTTGCTATGTCCACTTTGCCCCATGGAGTCACAAGGACCCCACTGCACTGGCTCATAGCCTTATTAATCCTTACTATGTCCACTCTGCCCCATGGAATCACAATGACCCCACTGCACTGGCTCATAGTCTTACTACGCATCACCTTGCCCCTCAGGTCATAATGACCCTACTGCACTGATAATGTAGTCTTGCTACCATCACTTTGCCCCTCAGGTCTTAATGACCCTACTGCACTGATAAGTAGCCATCATTAATTTTTAGTGGTGAATCGAAGTTATGAATATCGACAACTCCTTAGCACACGTCCCGCAGCAAATTCCAACCATCAAGTGAACTCATTGGTTCCCAATTGGATCCTGAGCTCTAACTTCCCATATTGGACTACCTTTGCATCTCAGGTTATTGGTCAATACTGGGTCGGATCGGGTCCTCTTCAAGCCATCGGTTTGGGTCGGGTATCCTTCATTGGTTCGGGTAGGGTCTTCTCCTGGTGCGGTTCGGGTCGGTTGTCCTCCATCGGTTCGGGTCGAGTGCTTCACCTCGGGTCGGGTCGGGTGTCATCTCCCCTCCAGCTCGTGCCTCCGTTCCGATCCGTCTCCTCGTCCTTCACATGCTCCTATCCGATCCATCCTCATGCCTCCGCTCCGATCCGTCCTCCTTAATCCGATCCGATCCCAGTTCAGTTAGCGTGGCCTTCCTTTTTTCCACTTTTCCCAAGTGTTGGGTTCCGATCCGATCGGATTCTTTGCTCAGTTCAACATATCTGATCCGAGCCCCTTATCCGATCCGATCCGAACCCTGCACTATTTTCTGAAACTGTTCCAGCAAGTGTTTACGCCATTCGACGACGTTTTCGACCATTCTAACTATTGAAATCAATCGCAAAGCATTTCATACAGTCATAGCAACATGCATAATCAACCACAAACATCAAAACATCAATATGATAGATTAAAATGGATCAAACATACCCAAAATCCCATATTTCCCCTTAAGCATGTTTAGGTGAAACTAATGATAGGATTAGCAAAACTTAACAAAATTAACCCAAATTCATATCAGAGGTCTAAAACATCATTTAGGAATTTTTGAACATTTTCCTGAATTTTACCGTGCTTAAATTCGCTAATTAACACTAATCACCCTTAACTAGCCATAATTAGTGTAAAACTATGCAAATCACTCACCTTAGCCACAAATAAACTAAGATCTGAAATAATTCTCTGATTTGATGTGAATCTCAATGCCAAACAGCAGCTCCAATGTTGATTTTGTGTAGATCTTCCTTGATTAGGGGTTGCTAAGCTTAATCCTTGACCAAAAGATGATTTGGAGGTGATTTAGAGGTTGGAGGCCATTTTTAGGGTTCCTTGGTGATAAGTGGAGGCTAGAAAACTGAAATGGAATGATCCTCTATCTCATTTCAGTCTCCCCATAACCCTAATCCCGAAGTGGGTTATGGGCCTACTCACTAACCACCCGATTTGGCCCGGTTAAGCAGTTTTTCAACCTCCAAACCTTGTTTCAGCCATATCTCCCAAACGGTAAGTCCGTTTGGCTATTATGACCACTCTACGGAAAGGTAAACCACCAAACCAATCCAATGGAAGTGGTTTCAGGTCAAAATTCCTTTCCAATCAAAAGTTATGGCCAAAACAGTACCAACTAGGGGCAAAATGGTCATTTAGCAATCGACAAAAATCATGACCATGGGAAATGACTCTAATAGATGTTTCCCAAAGTTACATGACCATACAACTTCACATGGGAAAAAAATAAATATTCTACCATCCTATAATGTGTAGAATACGGGTCGTTACAGAATTACAGTTAGGGACTAATGAGGTATGAAATGTAAATCGAATCAGAAATCCAAGTTTGAATTAAGGTGATGAGGCGAGTTAAATTATTAAGATTCGATCTAAATCCACGATATTAAATAAGGAGTGAAGTTTATCGAGATATAAACAAATGAGTTTGAAATAACCTTATCAGAAATTTATAAAGAAATTCTATTTATAATAGAAGAAAGATTTAAATATATTGTTTTAAAGGATAATTAAAGTTATAAAGAAAGTTTTAAGCAACAGTTCATTTAATACGTAAAGTGGATAAATATGTCAAAGTTGAAATAAGATTTCCAAGAAAGGTCGTGATATTAAACCCATGTTATAAATTGGAAAGTAAATGGAATATATGGAATATTAGTGAAATGATATTTCGTTGATATACTTCTATTTATTCTGAAGATAGGAATGTTGTTACTCAAGGTCTGAGAGGTAATAAAATACCCCAACTTGAACGACTTCATGTTTATCCAAGAATGATATTAGTTTAGAAAACGAGTGTGGTCGAGAGAAGTAAAGTTAGAATTTCGATGAATGGTATTGTATAATAAGGTTTGAAATGTTTAAATCAAATAAGATGATCTTAAGTATAATAGTATTTTTGAAAAAGAAATAAAAAGGCTTTGTCTCAAATATTGGAAATATAAAGGTTTTGATAAGCAAATGGAAATAAAAGGGCCAAGTGATGCTAAGTACTGAACCAGGGAACTTGTTTTATTTCATGGTTGAATGATTGTTTATTTTGATAGTTAAATAACCGACTATCAAAATATGACCCATACGGTTGTTGGTACGGAAAGACCGGGATCGAATTATATTCGAAAACCATTCCGACCAACAAATACGTGAATATTAAAGATATCAAGATGATGATTGAATCGGAGAATTGAAGATCGTGGATCTTCATAAGCGGAAGAATTACTAAAATTCTCTGACTTGCAACCGGAGATAAACTGTGATTCTGTCATGGTTGGAATCTATGGATTGCAAGGACCACTCGCTACAAATCTATTGGCTGATTCCTAGGATGTGTTAGGAGGGTAACTTCGGTTTGTCCAGTCCCAGGACAACGTGTATGGATGGATCTGATGACGTGGAGTTCAAAGCGAACGGTGGCTAAATGTTCAAAAGACGATTATAACCTCAAGCCTTATCAACCGAGAAATGACAAAAATCGGGCAGGCGGCATGGCTATGTGGGTCGCACCCATTAGGGTGTATTGTCACCATCTAGTGAATATTCATTTTGTTACTTCTTTTCATCTCTGTATCTCCCGGGAACGGTAGCTGCGCAGCCGTGAGGTGGCAATATATTCGATACACAAGAGAAATGAGTGGTCGGTCATGTGTGGGCGGAGTTGCAAGACGTTCTTGTTGAACCTAGTGTATTCCTCTCTAGAGATACACTATCGGCAGGTGGTTCCAAACCTTGTCATAGTCGGAATCCAATCTCCAATAAGCGCATGCGGTTCTAATTATATATTTTGATTGTATACTAAATATGTGGAGCGTGAGATGCAAGCGTTCTGCTAGATTGATATTTATTTGTATTTGGTCATTTTTATAATATCAGAAGAACATAGTTTTCAAAAATATTTTGTGTTATTGTAAGGTAAAAACCATCCGTATTTATGTGTGGATTTGGTCTTACGATTATCCTTTTCTTTCGAAAAGATTTTGAACTTTAAAATCAAGTTGGATGATTCCCCTTAAACTGTGCGAGTTTTTCTCACTTTGGTTCACCAGACTAACCCGGTATTTGTAATGCTCGGCTTAGACCAGGATGTACAGGCTCTGTAACACCCCACGTCCGTTAGTGTCACTCACAAAGGGAATGCACTAAGTTCTATGGAGCATTTTTGGTAAAAGATGCAGATAAATTACAAGACAGACAGATATTAAACAGCGGAAAATAAAACTTTGCTTTATTGATAAAATAGTTTGTACAATGATTTCTTTACAATATCAGAGTATCATCTGTCTTACAAAATAAAGAAGCATAAAAATACATTTATATTCCCCAATGTAGCAAAAGCCAGCCATAGCATCTGGAAAGAGAATCCAAGCAAAACTTCGACAAATCTTCAAGCTGGGAAAGAGTGACAGTCCAACTTAACCTGAGCTATACTGTTCCCTTCTTTACTACCTGGGGGGAAACGGAAGAAAAGAAGACGAAAGAAAAACAGAGTCAGACATAAAGCCTGAGTAAGTACAGTAACTTCTAGCATATGAACATGGAAAGACAAAACGACATGAATTAACTGAATACAAGATAACACCATGATGATAGGGTTAGCAAGATTAGACAAGATAATCACGAGATATGCTAGTTAAGATAAACTGGATACGTTCTAATACTTTCGCCGCTTCGCTCTAATACTTCGCCGCTTCGCTATTTCCTTGTTATACTGACTCCTATATCTCTGCACCACCTAACTAGTGTCCCAACTAGTAACGATAGCGTGATCCCAATCCCTGTAGTTTTCATCGCCTTCAGGCATACATTTATTATTTATTACCCAGATCAAATCTAGGGTTTTCTACCAAATGCCTTCTAGATTCAACTAGAGTCTACAATATCTGCTGAACTCTTCTCGGACTCAGGGTTTATGCCACCTAGTCCAACTAGGGATTATGCTACCTGATGAACGATGCCCCCAAGTCTAGGATACTACCTAGAGTGGTATATGTTCCTATACTTCCCCACGCATGTATCGTGAATCGTTATCGCTTGTCTAAATGCACATGTCCTGTAATGTGCGGTCCTAGTCCTGTGGCAGGGAAAATCAAGAAACACAGAACTCGGTCGGGAGCTTTCAGATATCTGCTGATGCAGATGCTAAGGTCTGTTTTTATTCCAGTGGCTATGGTCCCACTTGACCCCTCCCTCAACTAATGAAAGGCACACCTTGAAAAATGAGAACTATACGCCGGCCCCCGGTGCCCCTACTATCCTATGGCCATCCTCACCCATAACTCGATAGCAAGTATATGGTCTTTTGGAGTTCTCCACCTTTCCGCTTCACATATCTCGATTGACTGAAGATGGATGGTAGACGACGAGTTGCTATCACAGGGCTACCGTTTTATCGCCGAATCACGCCGGTCCATCCTAGTCTTTAGGTTGCCATATATTGCAACCAAGGCATACCCCTGGTTCTTCTACGCAGACCTTAACCTCTGTGAGCCCAGGAGGATCATCTGCAGCCTCACAGAGGGATACCAAGAGTACCCTCACGTCCCCTCGAAGCCTCGGGCTTCGTGACCCAATTCGTTGGAGCCTCCTTTTTACTCAGACGGACATTCGCTCCTTCCCGTGTTGTACTAAGAATTACTACTTAGTTTTACTAACTAAGATTGACCACTTAGTTTCCAGAATCGTTGTTTTCTTAACTAAGGTTTACTACTTAGTTCTCTTTCCCGTCAATTTGGATTGGTTAAGTGTCATTAGTCAATTCAAGCTAACTTAACCCTCTTCCTTTATCCTGTTAAACTAGTTAAGTGTTATCAGTAATTCATGTTGACTTAACCCAACCAAAAACCAAGTTATATTGGTTAACTATTAATTAACCCTACTCGTTCATCCTGTATTGGTTAAGTGTTCCTTTTTAACTGAACCTTGCCCGTCTATTTTAACTAACATGTTATTAATGGTTAAGTATTATCCCTTCATGTTTTAGACTTAACCCTATTCCTTTATCACAATCTGATGGTTAAGTGTTCAAGTTTACTTAACCCTACAGTCTCGCCCAGCTAACATATCAAATTGGCTAAGTGTGTTATCTTTACTTAACCCCAACCTCTAGTCTAGTTAACATGTTAATTTGGCTAAGTGTATTAAATTAACCCCATCTTCTAGTCTAGTTAACATGTTAATTTGGATAAGTGTTTTTTTAGTTACTTATCCCCTATAAATCTTGTCTTGTTACGATGTTAAGTTTGGTTAAGTGTCCCTATGGACTTATCCCTCCCATTCTAGCTAACTGTATTAAGTTGGTTAAGTGTTCCTATGGACTTAACCCTCCCATTCTAGCTTAACTGCGTTAACTGTCTGTATGGACCTAACCCCACCCATTGGTTTGGTTATCATGTTGAATTGGTTAAGTGTCTTAGTTAACTTAACCCTACCATTCTTGCTTTAACTAAATTAAAGCCACGACCACTCACATTAGACAGATATTGTTGCGAATACTGGATGTGCCGGTCGGTTCCGGGAAGGTTTACATCGCAACTCAGTCTAACCTCGGGTTAGGCATATTCGTGTTTTCTAAGTTCAAAGGGTTTTGATCAATTTTCAAATCAGGTTTTGAAAGCAACCATCCTGTCCGTCGGATCCGTTAGGGATAGCCAGGGAGAGCAGGAAACTTGTATTTTCCAAACCCAAGCCTAGACACTATCCTTTCTGTCACCCTAGAACTTTCTGGTGTATTGTTAAAAGAGATGTCATTAATAAGCCTTTCTTTTGTATATAAATAAATTGTTAACAATTTATCCTCAAAGCCCATTTTCCCTTTTTAAAATAAATTTGGCCTATACCCTATACATTTGCCATGCCTACTAATGGACTTGTATTCTAGGCCCAAATCTTGATTTGCCTATCTTACAGTTTATAGAAATTTAGATCCGACACCCCCATTTACAAGTTTATGCCAAAACTAGATTTTATATTCTAGTTTACAGTTTATGCCAAACTAGATTTTATATTCTAGTTCCCCGTTTATGCCAAAACTTAATTTGCATACCAACTACCTATTTTGTGGCCCACTAAACCCTTTTCCATTTAAGCCCGACGTATGTAAATTATGCTAACATACTTATCATGCTTAATTTAGCCACCCAATTCTGATTTAATATTCTAATTTCAGTTCATTACCAAAACTAGACTTGTTGTTCTAATTTTCATCAAATTATGCCAATTTCCAAGTTTAGTCAATTTCATGTTTTCCCCAAAACGTATTCCCATCGTTCGCATAATTGTTGTTCAACCTAGATTAAAGCTGGATTCGTGGATAGAAGGGAATGAGCCAAAATGCCATCAAAGATCGGACATAACAATTGGCATAAGATGACAATTCACAGGCATATAGATATGGTAATATTACGACATGAAAAGGGTTGAATAACGACGTAGGTTCAGAACATCAGTAGTCCTAACTTAATAGGTAAATTCCCAAGGTCTAAAACCAAGAATAGACAGAGTAGGTTCAAGAACATGGGTAGACCTAACTTAATAGGTAAATTCCCAAGGTCTAAAACCAAAGAAAACCAAGAACAGACAGAATAGAGAATCGGGTTTAGACCCGATTTCATAGTCACAAAACTTAAGCAACACTTTCCTAGTCAGGAATCATAGGTGTTTAATCACAGTAGTCCTTGTTATGTCATAGGCAATAGTTTATGCTTCCTAGTCAAAGGCACAGGCTTGTGTTCATAGTCAAGGAAATAATTCTTATAGTCACAATCACAGTCATAGGCAATGTTCATAGTCATAGGCAATGTCCATAGTCATAGGCAATGTCCATATTCAAAGAGTCATATGGTTTTAAGGTCCATAGTTTCATAGTCACAGTCTTATCAGTCATCGAATCATAACAATTCTTAGTTAAGTCCAAAGATATAGGCACAGATTCGAATAGAAAGATTTGGAATGTTCTTTTATTCCGTTAATTCCATGTCACGAACGGAGAAAACGTTCAAATCTAAAAAGTAACTGACTTACAGAGATTAGATTAGATTCGTAGAAAGACGGCGTTGCTATGATTCGTGCGACGTTGCTCGAAACCGTTTTGAGTTAGCCTTTGATTCTTATCTTGATTCGAATCTCTTCTGGACAACTTGAGCAGCATAACCTCGTCTTGATTTATTTTGCATATTATTTTATTTATTATTTAATTAAGAGGAGGAGAAGAAGCCATGTTTCACCAAGAATCTTTGTAGCATAAGGATAGAAAAGAATTGTGAATAGAGAAGGAGACTAGGGCTGTTTATATAATGTAGAAGTCAACGAATCTGGTCAGAATGGCGTCTAGATACGGAAGAAC
This sequence comes from Allium sativum, assembly GCA_030737875.1. NCBI lineage: Eukaryota > Viridiplantae > Streptophyta > Magnoliopsida > Asparagales > Amaryllidaceae > Allium > Allium sativum. The sequence continues at coordinate 399,090,794 of CM060910.1, forward strand.
GAACCAAGTTCAGAAACCTAGAAAAAGCAGGGGGGGGGTCGACGCCCAGGTCGACTACCCAGTCGACCTGGTCCCCCCAGGTCGACACCCTAGTCGACTCCCAGGTCGACCCCCTGGTCGACCTGGGTCCTAGGCGGGAAAATTCCCGCCCAGCCCGCTTCTGGGTCTGTTTTTCGAATTTGAACTCCTTTTCTGCCCTGTTTTGAAATTTGAACTTCGCTGAATCTTCCGGAGGCCATATCTTCCTCATACGGACTCCGATTTACACAAACTCGGACTCGTTTTCATGTAGAATTCCGAGACGAACGCAATGGTGCAGCCTGTTTCCCTTGATTTTGATTTTAAATTCTAATTCTGCCTTGATTTGTGAATCCTAGTGTTGTAGAATTACGGGGTGTTACAGGCTCAGGTTATTGGACACTACGAATTTCAGAAGACGTGCTGGAGGGGATCAGACATATTAGTATTTATTCCGTTGTGTATTATATATGAGGGCAGATTATTATCACTGTCCATATTGTCTTGACGGATGTACTCTGATCGTAAGTATTATTTCAGATTTACAAAAAATATTTATTTCTATATTATATTTTGTTCAGCTGCGATGTGAGATCCTATGTTGTGTTGGTTCTTCTTCTTCTATTCTAACTTTCTTCCTTTCTTTTCTCACCCTCTAACTTCTTTCTAATAAATTTCTGGATGTTTGGTACTCGAGTTTGGACACTAGATGTGTTTGTGTAGAAAATTCGAGCATCGAATTTTCCGTTCCGTTTCAAAAACTTTATAGAATATTATTTGAAAACTATACTATATATTATTTTAAAACTAGTCGTTATTTTTGAATTTGAATCAGACTCAATCAATTACCATACAATTTTGTTTATATGGATTCCATACATCGCATGTATTCAAAAATAGTGATAAACAACTATTAAATAATCAATTCACGTACAGAGTGCAATTCACTACTTTATAAGCGTTAAATAATTAAAATAACGCTTATTACAGGTTGTCGATCCATCGATTGACATATAAATAAATATTAGGATTCGTGTATGTCAAATATCATCCCAACACCTATGTGGGGTTTTCAAACAACAACAGCCTATTTAAATAAATTATTGGTTAATAAATTTAACCAATTCTAATTCAGTTTGAATTAATTTTCTATTTAACCAATTTTTCACTGTTTAAACTATAAACGGATATTTATAATTTAATTTCAACTACTACATTAATGTTAACATTATTTTCAATATGTTAAACATTACAACATCACAAAAAAACAATATATTCAATAAAATCGTCCATGGTCTGTGGATGAGGGAGGTGAGCTAACATGCACCGTATACAATTTATAATAATTAAAACTGATAAAAATCTACATTGGCAATTCTATATATTTTTACACATGAATATAATAACATGATAAAATATAATTTAGTGAGAAGGAGTTCTCACATTAGGTTACACTCTGCTAGTATTTATTTCTGAATTTCTGTTTTTTAAACTAAATTAAACACAGGTTTGATTTAGCTAAAAATTCCATTTACACCATTTCTGTTCTAGTTAGTTCTGAAATGTAGAGTTCGACAAGAGGATTCCAACGCATTTTGTTTCACTGGATTCCGATTACGAACGAGCAAGTTATTAAATTTTCAAGCGTGGATAAAATAAATGGTCATTAATTAAATAATTAACCTAAATAATTAACCTAAATAATTAACCTAACGATAATGTTAATCCTTTTTTCCTCATTCTAGGAAATAGCCCGACCACCGAAACCCACTATTCGCTATTCAATCTCCACCGCGTCCATCATTCAGGGCCACCGGAGTTCGATCCATCCTCACCACAGCAACCGCCGTCCAACACTCCTTCCACCGCTACCAGTATCCCCCTACTCGAAACCCTACTAGTGCCTCGATTTGGCAGTGAACCACCATCGTTTATACGCCAAAATCGTCTGCTATAGTAAGCGATACGCCATCAAACCCATATCCATTCGAAGATCTCACAACGCTCCTTAATTTTTACTTTAGAATCGTGTTCTAATTCGCGGTAGATTATGAGGAATTTGAGGGGAAAATTTTGAGTGATTTGGGTCGTTCATTTCAAATGACGGCGCTCCAATAAATGTCTAAGGTTTTGCAAAGAAAATGGTATGTATAATATTTATTTAATATTATTTGAAATTCCAAAAAATGTGATTTTTCATTTGAACTCCAATCAAACCCAACGACTGTCACCGCTAGCAAAATACCACTATTCCGAACACAATGGGATATGTTTCATAGGCCAATTCTACTGTTTCAGTCAGATTTTATTAAAATTAAAATATAATTCAGTATATATTGAATTTAAACATACATTTTAATTTACCGGAGCCACATACTGACTCTGAAAATTACAGAAAAATAAATCTAGCTATGTTTTAACGATACGGTCCTAACAAAACTAATTACGTCGAATTTGGAGACCATTTTAAAAATGGTTATTTTCCAGTTGATTAAATTCAAACTGAAATTGACCAAATACTTTTAAATTTGCCACGCTCACATATTGATTCCAAAAATTATGAAATTTGAAACCTAACAATGATTTGACATTCCGCATCCAACAAAAGTGGTTTCGTCGAAAATGGAGGTCGTTTGCAAAATGGCTATTTTTAAGGGTTATATATTATATTAAAAAATACATAAATTCTGTAGCGACTATTTTAAATTTTAACTTGTACATTGAAACACTCCACCTCCGTTAAGGTCACTCATAGAGGGAATGCCTTAACTTCGGTGAAGCATTATAGGTAAAAGATGCAGATAAATTACAAGACAGACAAATAAAGCAGCGGAAAACAAAGTCATATTATAAACAACTTAATTCAGTCAAGCTTTTACAACAATTTCCTCAATCATACTTAAATGTAATACATAGAACTTCTGTCTTGATTTAAAACTTCCAAGAATAAAAGAAGCATAAAAACAATGATATTCCCCGATAAAGCAGGAACCAGCCATAGCAGTGGAAGAGAGAGAGTCCAAAGCGATACACCAACTAATCTTCGAACTTGGAAAGAGAAGAGGTCTAAGTTAGGATGAGCTATTCCCTCACTGACTACCTGGGGGGGACGGAAAAAAAGAGGCGAAAAACAAACTAGGTCAGACATAAGTCTGGTAAGTCCAGTGATCATTCAGCATGCAAACAAGATAAAGGATCATGACATGAATAAACCGAAAATAGGACAATACCATAAAAACAAGGTAACTAAAGACAAGATAAGTGCAAGGTGAACTGAATGCGCTTCTACTTTGTTAATCTGATTTCTATGTTTATCTCTGCACCACCTAACTAGTGTCCCAACAAGTAATCTGTATAAAATGATAATTGTGATCCCAACCCCCGTAATTGTGGTAGACTTCAGTTGTACATCTATTGTGAGGATTCCACCTCAATCAGCCTAATTGCCATGAACATGTTAGATGTACCCTTACTACCCTACCGATCGGCTCCTTACTTGTATTCATGTTCCATATGTCTGTGTCAATCGGCCCTCTCTTGCGTGCAGATACCCTGTGCTGGTCCCACCATAAGGTGTATCAATCCTTATGATAACGACCCGACACGATTCAAGATGCACAGTGTATAACTACTAGTACCCAGTGCGTGCTTTTTCCCACTCCGAAGTACGTGCACGCTCGTAAACTGGCAGAACCTACACTGATGTACCCCCTGCCGCTGCTTTGACTGCTTATAATCAGCCTAGTAATCATGCTCACCCTACCTAGTTCAGGGTATCGTGATACATCCATGTGGGTTACTACTGAAATGGGTCCCCGTTACTAGGGTTTCCAATTGGTTAAGTTTGTTGGCCTATATTTACTAATATTACCCACCAACCCTATATGTACTTAACCCTCCCATCGATTCAAGCATTTTTAATAAACGAATAAGTTTTGTGGGCCTATATGTACTAATATTACCCACTTACACGAGATGTACTTAACCCTCCCATCGATTCAAGCATGTTTACTTAACAGTTAAGTTTTGTGGTCCTAAATTTACTAATATTACCCACCAACCCGATATGTACTTAAACCTCCACTGATTCAAGCATGTTTATTTAATGGTTAAGTTTTGTGGGCCTATATTTACTAATATTACCCACCAACCCAATATGTACTTAATCCTACCGCACATTACACCATATTAGTTAAGTGTTGTCCGCTCATGTTAACTTAACCCACTCATTCATCATGTCATGTTGGTTAAGCATTTTTTATTAACTTGACCCTCCTTACTTATCATGTTGGATCGGTTAAGTGTTTCCTGTTAACTTAACCCCGTTCGTTCATCAAGTTATATTGGTCAAGTGTTTCTTGTTAACTTAAACCCACGTATTCATCTTGTTGTATTGGTTAAGTGTCATCAATCAATTCAAGTTAACTTAAACCACTTATTACTTTGGTTAAGTGTTGCCTTCTTGTGTTAACTTAACCCTACTACAAATCAAGTTATATTGGTTAAGTGTTGCCCTCTTATTTTTACTTAACCTTTCCATAAATCAAGTTATATTGGTTAAGTGTTTCTAAATTTACTTAACCTCACCCGCTTGTCTAATTAACATGTTATAAAGGTTAAGTGTTCTAAATTTACTTAACCTCACCCACTTGTCTAATTAACATGTTATAACAGTTAAGCGTTCTAAATTTACTTAACCTCACCCACTTGTCTAATTAACATGTTATAACGGTTAAGTGTTCTAAATTTACTTAACCTCACCCACTTGTCTAATTAACATGTCATAACGGTTAAGTGTTCTAAATTTACTTAACCTTACCCACTTGTCAAGTTAACTTGTTATAACGGTTAAGTGTTCTAAATTTACTTAACCTCACCCACTTATCTAATTAACATGTTATAACAGTTAAATGTTCAAAATTTACTTAACCTAACCCACTTGTATAATTAACAAGTTATAACGGTTAAGTGTTCTAAATTTACTTAACCTCACCCGTCAGTTTAGTTAACATGTCGAATTGGTTAAGTGTTTCCTTAATTGACTTAACCCTACCAATATTGACTTAACTTTACTTAAGCACCGACCACTCACATTAGACAGGTATTGTTGTGGTCACTGGATGTGCTGGTCGGTTCCGTGCAGTTTTACACCAAAACTCAGTCTAATCTTGGGTCCTTTTTGGGCTCAATGCACTAAGCACCCACATTAGGTATGTATTGTTGTGGTCACTTATGCCAGTCCGTTCCGAGCAGTTTTACACCACAACTCAGTCTAACCTTAGGTTAGGCATATTCGTCTTTTCTAAATTTACTTATTTCTTATTTATGACAAATTCCATATGTAAATTATTCCCAATTTAATTATGCCATAATTATCCTTTTAATTATGCTCACAATTAATGGTATACTAAATATACCATTTCATGAACCAATCTATGCAAGGTAATTTTTCATGTTTATCCTACATATTTACATGTAAATTATAAATCAATTATTGTCATGGCCCATTTTCCTTCTAAATCACGTTCAAAATTTTAGGTATATATAGATTATACCATTTTCATGCCACTTATCATGCTTATGTGTCAAACATGCCAATTACATGTTGTAACACCCCGTATTTTCTGTGAACATAAAAATAAAATAAAATCAAGATATAATTAATTTTTAGAAAAATAATTAGGTGAAACGGGTTGCGCCGTTGCGTTCGTCTCGGAATTCTGCTTGAGATAGAGTCCGAGTTTGCGTAAATTGGACTCTGTATGAAAAAGATATCCTTAAATTAAATATTGCAGCAAAACATGGGAAAAGAAGAATGAGAAAAGAATAATGTTTAGCATTGTTCTAAGAATTGTAAGCAAAAAACATAATAGCTCATTTGGTTGGAACATGTGACTTGCATACAAGAGGTGCAGAGTTCGATCCCCGCTAACGCCATATTTTTTGTTTTAGGGGAATGGCTAAAAAGCGGCTTAGTGTGAACGCGGTTCAAAAAAAATTAAATATATATATATATATATATATTGAGTATATATATGTATATATATATATATATATATAATTGAGAAGATAAATACAGTCAATTTATTTGGAGGGAAAGATTTATGCATAAGTAGATATGTATGTATGTAGGTAACTTCATTATGCATTGATTTTGCATGTTGCAAGGAAAGTAGAGAAAAAAAAAGGGGAAATTAAATTATATGCTCGATTTCCTTTTTTTTCAGGCAAGCAATTAATTTGCATTATTTGAATTCATGAATAGGTGCGTGTGTATGTATATATATATATTTATATATATGGGCAGTTAATGTAAACATGAATAGAAGTTTATTAATTTGCTGAGTGTTTGTTGAATCACTTCTGACTCATTGCTGAGTCAATAAGATAAACCCCATCTTGTCTGAACGGCTGCGGTTATTTCTAGGTTAAATCTAATGGCCTAAATGAATCCTAAATTCTATAAATAAGTGGGTAGTCTCTCATTCTAATTCATATGAAAAATTAGAGAAGCCGCCGTCATGCCGTCGCCATGGAACTCCGAGTAGCCACCGCAAATCAAAGTAGAAGAAAACTAATCTAATCCAATTCTAATCAATTCTAAAAGCAATCTAGACTCTCTCTTTCTTCTTAAATTGTGAGTATGATGATTCTCACAAGATTATTAGCAAACTAATTTGATTAAGATGTAAATGGAACATAAGAAAATGATGTGAATTGTCATATATGTTATTGTAAAATCTTATGTTATCATGTATGTTCTAAATGTTTTGTTATGCTATGATGAAAATCATGCTATGCTATGTTATGCTATCATGCCATGCTATGATGAAAATCATGCTATGTTATGTTGTGTTATCATGCTATGCTATGTGTAAATCATGCTATGTTATGTCATAAATCTTATATATGTTGTAGATCTCATGTTAACACATATGTTGGAAATCCATAAGTTATATGATTATGATATCATGTTAAGTTGTGTTGAATCGTACAAGTTGTAAAATCATGATGTTGTTATTTATGCAAATTGGATCATGTTTTAAAGTTTATGTTTTTTTTTCTAAAAATTAAATGGATCATGATTATGGGAATTTGCCTATTAAGTTAGGTGTACCCATATGCATGAATCTGTGACTAAATAAATTTTTATTATGGGAATTTGTCTATTAAGTTAGATGTACCCATATACATGAACCTATGTTATTAAGTTAGATGATGATATGTTGTAAATGATGTCACATATGTTACATAGTCACGATGTTAGTATCCATGTTGGTTAGTTCATGTTAGTCAAATCATGATATTATATATGTTTGGGCTATGATGATTCATACATGTACCTATGCAAGTTTTGGCACTGATTAATAAAAATTGTGTAGGTTTCATGACACTTATTTTAGATCTAAAATTAGATCCATGACATGTGTGAGTTCTATACTAGTTCACACCACCATTATGTTGCAAGTTTATACATGAATTTGGGTTATATTATGTAGACTGTGACATTTAACCAAACAAGTTGACACCTTTAACATGTGTAGCATATGCAAGTTATAGTCTTAGCCTATGCAAGTTTAAGTGTTGGACCTCTATCACATATGCAAGTTTCACCCCTTTTTATGAGTAGATCTATTTTAGTCATATACATATATGTTGTTGTTGTGATCATTTATCTTTGTGCTATGAGTTAGACTATTCGAGTCTAACGTATATTTTACGTTTAACGTATGAACGTACAACGTGGGATAGGGGTGATATTAAAAGAATTAATATTGAGAATTTGCACGAAATAGCCTTAAAAAGGCATATAACAAATTTGAGATATGTGAATTTCCTTAAAAGGCGAAAAATGGAATTAAGACATTAATTGGAAAATTAATGTGTAGAAATGGTCATAAGTTAATTATGGATTAATTTGAATTTGAATAGGGATTGTGAAATTGGTATAAAATGCCTTTAATGGCATATAATGAATTTGTGGTGAAAAAGGGTATGATTTATCATACCATAAATGGATGGACATAATTGAGTCAATTATGGACATCATTAAATTTTGAATAAATTATTAATTTGGATAGGGAAGTTAATTCAAATTTGGGAAAGATTAATTAATTAATTAATCACTTAAGATAATTAACATTCTTTCTATCTACATACACCAGAAGGTTCTAGGGTGACAGAGAGGATAGTGTCTAGGCTTGGGTTTGGAAAACAAGTTTCCTGCCCTCCCTGGCTATCCCTAACTGACCCAATGAATGGGATGGTCTTGAATTTAGAAAGAAAACATGTGGTGGGACATGGGAATCTAGTGGGTGCTTTGGGTGGCATGAGGAATCTAGTGGTTGCCTTTAGTGGCATTTGAAATACGATTAGTAAGACTTAACCAAACACACATGCAAATGAACATGACTAAGAAGAGGGTTAAGTAGGTGCCTTGGGTGGCATGAGAAAATACGATTAGTAACACTTAACCAAATTAAATATGTAAGTGGGACATAGGGGTTAAGTGGGTGACTTGGGTGGCATGTGGAAACTAATAGAAACCCTTAACCAAATTTAAAACATGTAAGTGGACATGAAGGGGGTTAAGTGGAATGTGTTAGAGGGGACCAAGCCTAGGTGGGAAGCTTGGTGGGAGGCCCATTTCAACCAGTATCCCAAACGTATCTTTGTGAGCTCGACCCAAGTCGAGGACGGGACACGCATACTGGGCTTGACTATAAGAGGCCAAAACGGGTTAGCGGTGGCAACGCAAGTCCAACGGGTTCATATGCGTGAGTGGACCCGGGCTGGTAGGTAAGACGTTGTTGCATCGTGTAGGTATAAGCCGTGCATCTCTGTTATATCGGGTTGCCACTTTAGGGGAATGATACACCCCACTATGGGGCCAGCACGGGTATCTACGAGTAGGGAGCCGATCGAAAAACGGAAAGTGGGGTACACCTAGTGGAGATAGGGGAAGGCGGCACCTATGTAGTCAGCTAGGAGTACGTAAAGCCATTAAGAAAGTTTCTAAGTGAAGCTAAGTGGAATCAATCTTTAGTGTGACTGGTGTGGTGCAGTATAGTGTTTATCCTTTAGTATTTAGGAGCGCCTATAACGTTTCCTTTAGCGATTGTCTATGTCCTTAATCTGCTCTTTCATAGACATTTCCTTGTTTTCCAGCTTATGCCTTAGTCCAGTTATTTTGATAATCGTATTGTAGAATTATCATACTCGCCAGACTTTATGTCTGACCCCCCCCCCCCTCTTTTTCATCTTTTTCTCCCTTCAGGTCCTCAGGTTGGGCCAAGTTCCAGTGGAGTCTGATTGGATTGCTTATCTCTTGGAAAGCTTGGACTACTGAAGTAAAGTCCAGCTTGTTATCTTTCTTTTTAATGGCTATTTATGTAATGGGATTATGTACTTGTTTTATCAAGATAGATATTGTACTTGACTTTGATTATGGTGTTATGATGTAATCAAACATGTTTTGACTTCTGCTGCAATTGAAATAAAGTTTTTAAATTTCCAAGTACTATTTTATATCTGTCTTGTTGAAATTTTACTGTTCTATATTCACCTAAAACCTCCATAGAAGTTAATGCATTCCCTTTGTGAGTGACATTAATGGAAGAGTTTACAAGAGGCCGTAGGGACTCAGCTATGTTTGAGCACCGCATATCATCCTCAGACGGACGGCCAGACCGAGAGGGTGAATCGTATTCTAGAGGATCCCTTGGTTGTTTCAAATCCAATTGGGGGTTCGGCTCATTTGACCATGATATGTTTGGATTTGAAAATCTCTATACTTAGCGTTGAATTTAGATGTGATGCTTATGTATTGGGCTTCACGGGCTATGGGCTAATTTTAGGAATGAATTGGTTATCTAGAAATGGGGCCATTCTTGATTGTGAAAGGAGAGTAGTTAGGCTTGTGAATCGCCTTGGTAATGCTCTCGACATCTTTTGTAGTCCCATAAATTCCGTTATGCTAAGTTATCTTGAATCGCTTGACGCGTCTGTAGAGAATCTGCGAATGGTAGAGGTGGTCCGGGAATATCCGGATGTGTTTGAGGAGGTGAAGGGCTTACCTACAAAGCGGGAGATAGACTTTCGAATTTATCTTGTGGATAATGCTAAACCCGTATCTTTGCCAGCGCGCCACATGGCTCCTCGTGAAAGGAGGGAACTCAATAAGCAAGTGAAGGAGTTGCTTGAGAAGGGGTGCAGTTAGTGCTAGTACAGTACAGCACGGTACAGTACGGTAGAGTATAGTAATTATCCTATATTGATTAGGAAGCGTCATTAACGTTAGTGATTAGTAACGGGTGTGGTGCAGCGTAGTAATTATTCTTTAATAGGTATGCCTTTAATGTTACCATGGTTAACCTCATTTCCTTTGCCTGTTCTGTCATACCCAATAGTTCATAGGCATTTCCTTATTCTCCAGCTTATGCCTTAGTCTGATTACTTTGAAAATAGTATTGTTAGAATTGTCATACTCGCCAGACTTTATGTCTGACCCCCTCTATTTCTATCTTTTTCCCCCTCCAGGTCCCCAGGTTGGGCCCAGCTCTAGTGGTGTTTGATTGGATTGCTTATCTCTTTTGGAGAGCTTGGACTGCTAAAGTAAAGTCCAGCTTGTTATCTTTTGTTTAATGGCTATTTATGTAATGGGATTATGTATTTTGTTTTATCAAGATAGATATTGTACTTGACTCTGATTTATGGTATTATGATGTAATCAAACATGTTTTGACTTCTGCTGCAACGAAATAAAGTTTTAAATTTCCAAGTACTATTTTATATCTATCTTGTTGTAATTTTACTGTTCTATACTCACTTAAAACCTCCATGGAAGTTAATGCATTCCTTTTGTGAGTGACATTAATGGACGTGGGGTGTTACACATGTAATTTCATGTTTCCCCAACGTTCTCCCCGTTGTACATTCGCAAAATTACATAGAATGTTAGGCTCGATATTTTAGCCTAACTTATAAAACAAAAAGGGGAAAAGAGGAACTTTGCAACATTCCAACATCATACAAAAGTATGGATCTAACTACACATATGTCACATGGATTTGGCATAGAACAATATACCTTTAACTATGAACTTGCAAATTTGATCTATGCAACATGAACCACAAGCATATGAATTTACATAAAACTAGTTAATCTTCGCATGCGGTGGTGAACTTGCAAATTAAATCTATCATAAAGGCATATGGATCTAACATATAAAGTTGTAGATCTAAACATATAAGGTCGTAGATCTAGACATGTATGCATAATGGCTCCACAAAATTAGGCAAAAATGACATGACTTAGCCTAAAACTTGTGTGTATCATGATATCACCAAACTTACATATTAAAATTTCATTCCCAAATTCCTATACAACATCATAGGTTTACTCACCAATTTCCACATAATATGATAGATTCGACAGACCACAATAGTTCATAGGCATATATGATAGAATAGACATGAATAAACATGAATCAGCATCACATACAACTTGATACAATTCTATTTTACAATTATTACAAATCATGTCTTTAATTTATTCACACCTGAAAGATAACTACACTTACAATCGAAAGGAAAAATTTGATTTCAGGGATCTGTATTCTGAAACTGAATTGCTCGCCATTGATGTAGATCGTTGAATTCTCTTAGTTGAATTAGATTAGTTTTGATTTGATTTTTGATGTAGCTTCTGTCTTGCCTTTGAGTTGAAAGAGATAACGGTAATTCTAGTTCACCATTGACGGCTTGACGGCTCTAGGAATATTTTTGTTTGGCTTAGGGTTTAGATTTAGGTTGCTTATATAGAAGTTTGATTTAATAGGAACCATCAGATTAACCTAGAGCAAATCAAAGCCATTTAGACAAGATAGAATAGCCACATCAGCCCTAATGACTTGGTAAGGAGTCCATCAGAACCAATCAGATGCCACATCTTCCTTAGAGCGAATTGGCCCACGGGTTGACAGCCAAACACCCTGAATCAACCCCTAGTCGGCCCAGCAGGGCTCGGGTTGACCTCAAAAATGGGCCGGTTCGGTTATTCCCCCTCCTGATTCGTGGTTTTGAACTTTTTTGCATATATATATATATATATATATATATATATATATATATATATCATATGCATACAAACTACAAGGCTTAATAACTTCTTCATAAGGTATCCGTTTTATGCAAACCAGATGTCTATCTCGACCAAAATTTTGAGATGAACGTAATAGCGCAGCCCATTTCACTTAATTCTTCTTCTAAAAATTAAGTGTTCTTGAATTTGTTAATTTTAATATTCTCAGAAAATTCGGGGTGTTACATTCTCCCCTCCTCAAAGGATTTCGTCCCCGAAATCTTCAAGTTAAGAAGAATGCATCTTAACATCCAATTATCCATCTACTCATCCACCATCCACAAGCATCCATTGTCCTTAAAAGACTTCTAATGCCATATGAACGTATGCAGAGTGTGTGTATATATAACAACCCATATTTTTATAACATGTTGAAACTAGAAATCAAGGCAGAATTAAATTTTAAAATAAGAATCAAGGGAAATGGGCTGCGCCACTACGTTCGTCTCAAAATTTTACATGAAATAGAGACCGAGTTTTCAGAAATCGGAGTCCGTATGAGGGAGATATGACCCTCCGAATTTTCAGGAATTTTCAGAATAAAAAACAGCTCGAAATTCGAATTCGAAATTCGAATTCAATCCCCAGATCAGACTGGGAGGGAAAATTCCCGCCCATGGACCAGGTCGACCTGGGGGTCGACTATAGTGTCGACCTCCCAAGGACCAGGTCCACCACCGTGTCGACCTGGGGGTCGACCTGCCTCCCGAACCTGTTTCCTACACCAGATGCATTCTGATGTATTTAGACTTCTTTCGTGACTAGATTCGTCTGCCTAACCCTATATAAACAGCCCCCTAGCCTCATTCTCTCCACACCATTTCTTTATGTCCTTATGTTGCCTCTAAGATAATCAAATAAAAAGGAAGATAAAGGACTGCTCCTTCTCCATCAAGACTACGCTTAGGGATTTGCAAATTGAGGGATTTCAATTAGAACACGATCGATTAAATAGAGATTCAACAATCAAATTCTGCTTTCTAATTCTCGATCCGTGCACTGTAAGTTCAAGTTACTTTTACATAAAAGCTGTAAATTTAATATGCATGTTGTAAATTGGAATTGGATCTATGTATGGTAATTGAGTCGTATCTATTCTTGTTCGTCTTGGATCTTGACTCTCGTGAATATTGCTTTGGACCTATTCATGTTGTAAATCAAACTCTCTCATGTCTATAACCTTAACATGCCTATGACATTGAATCCATTGTTAATTGACAAGGACTATGACTGAGAACATAAGACTGCTTATGACTAATATGACTATGCATATGACTATGACGGTGAACATAAGACCGCTAATGACTAATAAGACTATGCCTATGACCATGACGGTGAACGTAAGACTGTTTCCTATGACTATGACATAGACAATTGTAGCTAATCAACTATGACTCTTGACTATGAGAATTATTAACTATGATTATGAACATAAGGCCATTATCTATGACCACGACTTTGAAACTATTACTGTTGATTGTCTATGACCATTGCCTAGAACTATTTTGGATAATTAATCATGACTACTGTGATTAATCACTTAGGATTCTTAATTATGAGATTTCTACCTATGACCATGACTATTGGGGTTAATTACCTGGAACTGTTATAGTTGATTGAAACCCATGTTGTATACCGAATTCGCAGTTTGTTGGATCTCATACCAAGGGTGTGACTTGCTTAGTTTATTCACTATTATGTACACCAAAACCATTGGATCCATTTTTCTTGTATTTGGCTTGCCTTTGCATGCCTATTCTTTTATGTCAGCGTTTACCATGACTATCACCTTATCTTGCTAGATTTGAAATCCTATATGCCAGTGATGTTGTAACCAATTATCTCAAGTTATGTCATGCTAGTCTTGTAACCCCTTTAATTGCTCTATGCTACCCCCATTTTCCTATCATAGTTTTGATGTTATTCCCTCTATTTCGAGATTTGGATTTATTTGTAGTAGAGATCGATTCACGTTCACGTCCGAAGGGAATACGATTTGGGTAGATTAGGCAAAACATGAATTGGTTATGAACATGAATTATGAACTTGATAAAAGGCAAAACTTGAAACATGAACGCTGTTATAACTTGAATATGGACCCGAACCTGACATCGACTCGATATGAAACTTGCCTTGAAAACTTGACACGAACTTGATATGAAACTTGAACATGGACATGACATTAGAATAAACATGAAAATGGCCAACTCGAAGTTGGGTTGAGTTTGCAGTGTATATCTTCCCGGAACTGCCCGGCAAATCCAGTTACTGCAAACAATAGGATCCAATGTGGGTAATTGGTCATATCGCACTTGAAACCCGAGGTCAGACTGAGTTGTGGTGTAAATCTGCCCAGAACCGTCCGGCATATCCAGTAACCAAAACAACAGGTCTGATGTGAGAGGTTGGGGTGCACTAATGAATTAATGCCACATGATAGGGTTAAGTCATGTACCGCTTGAATATACTTAACCTATTTGACTCGATGACATGATAGGGTTAAGTCCTGAACCGCTTGAGTATACTTAACCAATTTGACACGATGACTTGATAGGGTTAAGTCCTGAAACCGCTTGAATATACTTAACCAATTTAACATGACGACTTGATAGGGTTAAGTCATGAACCGCTTGAATATACTTAACCAATTGAACACAATGATTTGGTAGGGTTAAGTCATGAACCGCTTGAATATACTTAACCAACTTGACACATGATTCGTAGGGCTATGTCATGAACTTAAACGACAACACTTAACCAATTTGACATGACACATAGACGGGTTAAGTCACGAACTTGAATGACAACACTTAACCATCTTGACATGCTAGACCGATGGGGTTAAGTCTCGAATTTAAATGACAACACTTAACCTACTAGATGGAAACCTTAGTTACGCGGTCCGTTTCAGCAGTAACCCACTAGATGTATCACGGTACCCTGGAACTAGGCAGGGTGGGGCACGATTACTTGGCTGATTGTAAGCGACCAGAACGACGGCTGTGTTGGGTGCGCCAGTGTAGGTTCTAACAGAGTGCGGACGTGCACACACTCCGGAGCAGAAAAAGCAGGCATTGGGCATCAGTAGGTATCTGTGCGTGCTTGATTCTTGTCGATGGTTGGCACCATAGAGCTTGATACACCCTATGGTCGACCTAGCACAGGTGACTACATTTTGTGATTGGGCCGTATGACACAGACACATGAACGAGCTAGGACTTGTAGGGAGCCGATCGACTAATAGATCGTTACGTGGAATTCGTTAGGTAGCGTAATCCCTAGTGGTCCTAGGTGGCGTAAACCCTAATCGAATCTAGGAATCGTTCAATCAGTAGCATAATCCCTAGTGGCCCTAGGTGGCATAAATCGTAGTTGAACACACGATAGCTCATGATAAGGAAACCTAGCCAGAACAAGGGTGGCGGTCCCAACGATTTCAAGAATGGTGGCACTACGTTGAAGTAGTATAGAAATACGTGATGAAACCCGTACGATATACGGCAAGGGACTGTATGTAATAACCCGGAAATTCTGAACCAGTTTAAAATTTTTGTTTTGGCAATTTTAGCGAATTTTGATTATTTAAAATGAATTATTTTAAATAATATCGACGAGAAATTTATTTTGAATATAATTCGAACGTATATATTATACGCGTCGTCGTTAGAATATAAATAATTATATATAATTATAAATAGAATTGAAAATGGCGCGGTAGTTCGATAATTCGATTTCAAACTTCAATTGAATCTACCGGGTGCAAAACAATCCGGATTTTAGTGAAACCAAAAACATTAGGATCTAATTGATAATATCTTTCCAAAGAATCCGACAAATCGAAATTTCATAGCGGGAATCAAAAGATATGTCCAGTTGAAAATTCTGAATAGTCGTTATGGAATTCAGGCCCTTAAAAATAGACATTTTGCAAACGACCTCGGATTTCGACGAAACCACTTTTGTTGGATCCGCAGTGTCAAATTATTGCTAGATTCCAAATTTCGTAATTTTTCGAATCAATATGTGAGTGTGGCGAAGGAGAATGCGTTTGACCAATTTTAGTTGATTTAAATCGACTGGAAAATGGCCATTTTTCTAACGGTCTCGGAATTCGACGAAACTAGCTTTGTTAGGACCGTATCGTCAATACGAAGCTAGAAAATATTTTTCGGGAATTTATAGAGTTCGTATGTGACCCTGGTAAATTGAAATGTATGTTTAAAACAGAATATATAGATTTAAATGTAAATTCAACGGAAACTGGTTGTAACGATCAAATCAGCTTGTGATACATATCCCATTGGGTTCGGAATAGGGGTAAAACGCTATGGACGACAGGCGGTGGGCCTCGTTTTGAGGTCATATGTAAAAGTCAACTTTTTCATAATTAAAATAATTAAAAATTGGAATCCTCTCTCCTCTCCCCTTAAATCTCTCTGGCCCCTCCCCCTTTCTGATTTTAAATCGAATTCACAGAGAGAAAAAAAAGGGAAGAAGAAGGCGCAGCGGCCACCGCGCCCAGGCGTGACGCCACCCACCGCCGACGAGGCTCCAGCCTCGCCCCTCCTCTTCACGTCGCCATCGCACAGGCGCTCCGCCCTCCCCCTCACCTCCTCGCCTCCAACTCCCTCTCCACGATGAAACCCAAACCCACGCACCGCCAGTCCGACCACCACCGCGGACCCCAAACACCCCCCCCCCCCCCCCCGCTGTAAGTTCTTGACCCATTTTATTTTCATTTTATTTTGATTTTTAGTTTATTTAGTTTATTTAAATCCTTTCATGTAAAGATATTATTTTTAAATCAGTAAAGATATTATTTTTAAATCAGTAAAGATATTATTTTTAAAACTGTAAAGTTAGGATTTTTAAAACTGTAAAGTTAGGATTTTTATATTATAGGAAAGTTAAAAATATGATCTTTATATTTTTAAAGTAATAAAAATATGATTTCTATATTTTTAAAGTATTAAAAATATAATCTTTACTATATAAAAGATGTAAAAATATGATTTTTGTTTCTGTAGAGAAGTAAAAATATAATTTTTACATGATAGAAATATTAAAAATAGCATCTTTATATGTGTAGCACTATATTTTTGAAAAGGCGAAATCTATATTTTTGAAATGGAATTTTTATCTATATGATAGCATAATAAAAATTCGATTTTTATATATTGAATAACAAGGAAAATTTTGATTTTTATATATTGAATAACAAAGTAAAAATTCGATTTTTATATATTGAATAACGAAGTAAAAATTCGATTTTTACATATGTAGTGGCTACGGGCGACGAAGATGACAAAGAAGCGATAACGACGAAGGATTCTATAAAAGAAGAGTCGTGGTGTTGGATAGCTTTCGGTGAGAATTTCTCACCTTTCAATTTATTTTTCTAGATATGTATATATATATATATATACTAGGATGCAGACGGTGTTTAGTAGCACCCGACACAATCGTCCACAGACCATGGACTTGTTTGTTTGATTGCAAAAATTAGTTAGATTATTTGATTGAAATTGAAGTGTTTGGTGAAATGAATGGATTTGATTGATGTGTAAATGGCGTGGGCCTTCACTAGACCGGGGATAAGGCTAGGCCTCGTCCCGTTTCTAGTATCGTGCCGTTATGCCGCCGAAATTTTCTAAAATAAGTTAGAAAAATAAAGATAGCATTTTATTTAATAAATGAACTGAATAGAAATTCATATGTTGAAATAAAATGTTTTTATCGTTAAAAATATAATTTTTAACGTGATGTGAATAAAATAAAATATTCATTTACAAACCGGACGGTTTGTTTATGTACACCTATTTGAAGGACATTGATTGGGTCGATAAATTTTACACAACGCCCAACTGCACAAATAAAATCCGTGTTTGATTGTTTGAAACCCAACACGGGTGTTGGGATGAAATTTGAAGTTCACTCATCCTGATTGATTAAATATGTCGATCGATTGATTGACAGGCTGTTATAAGCGTTGAATATCTATATTTGATGCTTATACAGTGTAGTGCACTTTGGTTGATGGTTGATTATTTTTCAATGCTATTATATACGTGTGATGTATGAAAATCCATATAATTAATATTATATGGTGATTGATTGGGCCTCATTCCAATTTAGAAAATAAAGAATAATATAAAATAAAGGTTCATGTGTTGACCGTACTCATCCGTTGAGATTAGTCATGTGTTGAACGAAATATTTTAATAATAAAATTTACATCTTTATCAATATAATATAAAGGTTCATGTGTTGACTGTACTCATCCGTTGAGATTAGTCATGTGTTGAACGAAATATTTTAATAATAAAATTTACATCTTTATCAATATAATATAAAGGTTCATGTGTTGACCGTACTCATCCGTTGAGATTAGTCATGTGTTAAACGAAATATTTTAATAATAAAATTTACATCTTTATCAATATAAAATAAAGGTTCATGTGTTGACTGTACTTATCCGTTGAGACTAGTCATGTGTGGAACGAAATATTTTGATAATAACAAATATTTTGATAATAGGAAATATTTGAAATAGAATATTTGAAAATAGAAATACATTAAGCCGTGTTGATTAGATTGACGCCATTTTTACGTGAACGATATTTATATCGATTTTATTCATTTCGAAATGAATTGAATTGAAAACGATTTCGAAATGAATTGAATTGAAAACGATTTCAAAATGAATTGAATTGAAAACGATTTCGAAATGAATATTGAATATAAAGCGATTTCGAAATGAATATTGAATATAAAGTGATTTCGAAATGAATTGAATATAAAACGATTTCGAAATGAATTGAATATAAAGTGATTTCGAAATGAATTGAATATAAAACGATTTCGAAATGAATTGAATATAAAATGATTTCGAAATGAATTGAATAGAAAACGAATTTGATTTCAATTAAATATATAACGAATTTGAATCAAATAGAAAACCAATTTGATTTGAATCAAATAGAAAACCAATTTGAATTGAATCGAATAGAAAACCACTTTGAATTGAATCGAATTGAAAACGAATTCGAATTGAATTTAAAACGAAGCGAAATGAATTCAAATTGAATTGAAACTTGAATTGAATAGAAATGAATTTTAAAACGAATTTATAAGGAAAGATTCAATTTTGATTTGAATTGAGATGGAAGTTGGAATTGTTTTTGAAACGAATTCAAAACTATTTATAAAATTCGTTTTAAATAGTAATCGACGAAATATATATTATATATATTATATATATAATATAATGGCCTGAATAGGACGCGCCGCGCCGCGGCAGTTCGCGAATTTCGACCATTTATTTCAAACGGACATTACGGGAGATCCGACCGTCGGATTCTCCTAAAACCGGAACCGTTGGGTTCGTATCGAAAAGAGCTTTCTAACGAATATTAGAAATTTGAAATCTAACGGTTGGAATTGGAGTTACGTCCAAATAAAATTTGAAAAAGGTCGCTGTAAGTGCAGTTCGATGGCCATTGTTGGAAATCGATTGTACGGGCCTTAATAAAATTACTAAAAATAGTAATAATTTGTGTAAAATCATAAGAACTGATTTGGGAAAAATTGGGGTGAAAAACTCCATATTTGAAAAGATAAAAATGAATTTTTATCGAAATGAACTAGTTTTGAACTAAATTTAAAACCCAATTATTTTTAAATAAATAAATTAGATTTAAAAACGGGATACGGACTGCAGGGAGAGCACGACGTTTCTTTCTAGCTTTGGTGGTGTCAGTGACTTACCAGCCCTGACATTTATATACTTTTCACCTATGTGGTTGTTGGATGAGGCGCCTCGATTTTAGGTCTGTAAGGACCGAGAAACGTGTGTTCAGGAATTGCCAATCCTCAAACGTAAGAGAGGACCGGCCCTGAAGCATCTAGGGGTTACCCAGAGTGTGTAGTCCCGAGGCATTTGCTAGAGTGTCTCGAAGCGGAGAGGAGCTTACCCCTTGCCGCGACTCATGACGGAAATCCAATTTCCAATACGTGTATTGCGGTTTTAATTGTAGAACTAGTATGGCGACATGATATATGGTACCCATGCCGTCTATGATTTATATTTATGATTGAAATTGTTTTGACACTATACACTTATTATAGTATCAAATGATTTGTTTTAAACGTACCAAGCATGTTTGGCTATTATAAGGGAAAACCCTATCCTCCGGCTTGCGTTGCATTGTGTGATGGGACCTGGGTCTTATAATAGCTTCATTTTTCGAAAAAGCATTGCGCCGTTTATTGATATGCACTGGTATTCTTGGGAGGAAACCCGTTCCGTGTTATACGGCGTGGTCCCTTGAATTACTCTCTTTTAAAATAAAGTTTTAAACAACTGTTTTAGTTCTTGCACCAGTCACATGACTGACTTGGAGTTTATTGTTTTAACCTAAACTCTGGGTGCCCTCATTTTCCGCACGGGCAGCTAGTAGTTTTGGTTTTGCAGATTTATATTCACAGGATCCTGGTTTACAGCTGGAATGATATCCGGAAAGCTCTGTATCCGTATATCACCTTCAGTTGTGCTTTGTATTATTTTCCGCTGCTATGTAATTTATTGTAATCTCTGATATTTGTCGATTGTAATTTATTCAAAGATACTCTGTATATTCTTGTATCTGATGGAATTGTTGTAATAGCAATGAAATGTTCTTCCGTCTGCGTTCATTTGTGTGTTGTTCTCAAAGTATCCGCTCTTTCCTTCACGAGGAAGAAACGGGTCCTCACATTTGGTATCAGAGCTTTGGTTTACAGAGCTCGAGAACAAGACACATTAAAACCATACGAAAGAATTCATCAGATATTGGATTAGTAATATCCAATTAGAATGACTCGTTAGAGATAGGATCAGTAGTATCCTAGAACGAGTGTGAAGAGTATATTTTTCAAATGAAAACAATTTTGTTTTGAAAATTTAAACCATTTTATACGTATTTGATTATTTATTTATTTTGAGTATGGACAATCCAATATATAAAGGTTTTGTATATACGCGTCTTGAACGTATATTCGAAGTTTTAATATACCGGATAGATATAGGATTACACTCTAGTCGCCCGGAGATGATATTGATGATAGCGATCGCATCATCAATATTTATGTTCGTGTTTCGAAGGTGTGATATCTATATATTTCCATTAGACTGGTGTGAGAACCAAAACTTATATAGATAGATTTATTTGTTGTGATTTGGCATCAAAAATGTGATTTTTGTATATATATCAAAAATTATGAATTTGAAACTCTAATTCACTAATTGATTGATGTTTGTATTGTGTGTTTATTTGTTTGATAATTTTGAACCATTATACCTAATTGCGTCAAATTTTGAATTGTAATGAAAATTGGTTGCATTTGCTTGCATATGCATATACTTACATTGAACAGGTCATAGCAAGGAAGCTAGAGCAGAGAATAAAATTTGTTTGCCCGACAAATAGGTACATGTTTACTACATAATTTACTGTTTTGTTTGGGTGATGATGATTTTATGAGCCTATTGGCTAGCCGCTTGGCTTTTTCTTTTTCTTTTTGAGATCAGAAGGCCTATATGGCAATTTCGGGATTTTCCCGTGGCTCCCGGTGCAGGGGAGGTTATGGCGAATTTTTTCGAAAATTTAGGGTGTTAGCCAAATTTTTGAAAATTTGAAAATTCTCAGAAACTGAAAAGTTGGAGAATGGAAGCCAAATCGAACATAGAGTTGATTAATCAAACCACTTTCGACTTTGTTCCTTTTCGGGGACGAAAAGTTTTAAGTGGGGGAGATTGTAATAACCCGGAAATTCTGAACCAGTTTAAAATTTTTGTTTTGGCAATTTTAGCGAATTTTGATTATTTAAAATGAATTATTTTAAATAATATCGACGAGAAATTTATTTTGAATATAATTCGAACGTATATATTATACGCGTCGTCGTTAGAATATAAATAATTATATATAATTATAAATAGAATTGAAAATGGCGCGGTAGTTCGATAATTCGATTTCAAACTTCAATTGAATGTACCGGGTGCAAAACAATCCGGATTTTAGTGAAACCAAAAACATTTGGATCTAATTGATAATATCTTTCCAACGAATCCGACAAATCGAAATTTCATAGCCGGAATCAAAAGATATGTCCAGTTGAAAATTCTGAATAGTCGCTATAGAATTCAGGCCCTTAAAAATAGACATTTTGCAAACGACCTCGGATTTCGATGAAACCACTTTTGTTGGATCCGCAGTGTCAAATTATTGCTAGATTCCAAATTTCGTAATTTTTCGAATCAATATGTGAGCGTGGCGAAGGAGAACGCGTTTGACCAATTTTAGTTGATTTTAATCGACTGGAAAATGGCCATTTTTCTAACGGTCTCGGAATTCGACGAAACTAGCTTTGTTAGGATCGTATCGTCAATACGAAGCTAGAAAATATTTTTCGGGAATTTATAGAGTTCGTATGTGACCCTGGTAAATTGAAATGTATGTCTAAAATAGAATATATAGATTTAAATGTAAATTCAACGGAAACTGATTGTAACGATCAAATCAGCTTGTGATACATATCCCATTGGGTTCGGAATAGGGGTAAAACGCTATGGACGACAGGCGGTGGGCCTCGTTTTGAGGTCATATGTAAAAGTCAACATTTTCATAATTAAAATAATTAAAACATTTGAATCCTCTCTCCTCTCCCCTTAAATCTCTCTGGCCCCTCCCCCTTTCTGATTTTAAATCGAATTCACAGAGAAAAAAAAAAGGGAAGAAGAAGGCGCAGCGGCCACCGCGCCCAGGTGTGACGCCACCCACCACCGACGAGGCTCCAGCCTTGCCCCTCCTCTTCACGTCGCCGTCGCACAGTCACTCCGCCCTCCCCCTCACCTCCTCGCCTCCCTCTCCACGATGAAACCCAAACCCACACACCGCCAGTCCGACCACCACCGCGGACCCCAAACCCCCCCCCCATCGCGTCGCCGCGCGAGAACCCCCCCTTCCTCGAAGTCGATCGCGAGAAGACCCCCCCCCCCCCGTTTCAGAAATCGCGACGTACCCCCCCCCCCCCCCCCCGCTGTAAGTTCTTGACCCATTTTATTTTCATTTTATTTTGATTTTTAGTTTATTTAGTTTATTTAAATCCTTTCATGTAAAGATATTATTTTTAAATCAGTAAAGATATTATTTTTAAATCAGTAAAGATATTATTTTTAAAACTGTAAAGTTAGGATTTTAAAAACTGTAAAGTTAGGATTTTTATATTATAGGAAAGTTAAAAATATGATCTTTATATTTTTAAAGTAATAAAAATATGATTTCTATATTTTTAAAGTATTAAAAATATAATCTTTACTATATAGAAGATGTAAAAATATGATTTTTGTTTCTGTAGAGAAGTAAAAATATAATTTTTACATGATAGAAATATTAAAAATAGCATCTTTATATGTGTAGCACTATATTTTTGAAAAGGCGAAATCTATATTTTTGAAATGGAATTTTTATCTATATGATAGCATAATAAAAATTCGATTTTTATATATTGAATAACAAAGGAAAAACTCGATTTTTATATATTGAATAACAAAGTAAAAATTCGATTTTTATATATTGAATAACGAAGTAAAAATTCGATTTTTACATATGTAGTGGCTACGGGTGACGAAGATGACAAAGATGCGATAACGACGAAGGATTCTATAAAAGAAGAGTCGTGGTGTTGGACAGCTTTCGGTGAGAATTTCTCACCTTTCAATTTATTTTTCTAGATATATATATATATATATACTAGGATGCAGACGGTGTTTAGTAGCACCCGACACAATCGTCCACAGACCATGGACTTGTTTGTTTGATTGCAAAAATTAGTTAGATTATTTGATTGAAATTGAAGTGTTTGGTGAAATGAATGGATTTGATTGATGTGTGAATGGCGTGGGCCTTCACTAGACCGGGGATAAGGCTAGGCCTCGTCCCGTTTCTAGTATCGTGCCGTTATGCCGCCGAAATTTTCTAAAATAAGTTAGAAAAATAAAGATAGCATTTTATTTAATAAATGAACTGAATAGAAATTCATATGTTGAAATAAAATGTTTTTATCGTTAAAAATATAATTTTTAACGTGATGTGAATAAAATAAAATATTCATTTACAAACCGGACGGTTTGTTTGTGTACACCTATTTGAAGGACATTGATTGGGTCGATAAATTTTACACATCGCCCAACTGCACAAATAAAATCCGTGTTTGATTGTTTGAATCCCCACACGGGTGTTGGGATGAAATTTGAAGTTCACTCATCCTGATTGATTAAATATGTCGATCGATTGATTGACAGGCTGTTATAAGCTTTTAATATCTATATTTGATGCTTATACAATGTAGTGCACTTTGGTTGATGGTTGATTATTTTTCAATGCTATTATATACGTGTGATGTATGAAAATCCATATAATTAATATTATATGGTGATTGATTGGGCCTCATTCCAATTTAGAAAATAAAGAATAATATAAAATAAAGGTTCATGTGTTGAGCGTACTCATCCGTTGAGATTAGTCATGTGTTGAACGAAATATTTTAATAATAAAATTTACATCTTTATCAATATAATATAAAGGTTCATATGTTGACTGTACTCATCCGTTGAGATTAGTCATGTATTGAACGAAATGTTTTAATAATAAAATTTACATCTTTATCAATATAATATAAAGGTTCATGTGTTGACCGTACTCATCCGTTGAGATTATTCATGTGTTGAACGAAATATTTTAATAATAAAATTTACATCTTTATCAATATAAAATAAAGGTTCAAGTGTTGACTGTACTCATCCGTTGAGATTAGTCATGTGTGGAACGAAATATTTTGATAATAACAAATATTTTGATAATAGGAAATATTTGAAATAGAATATTTGAAAATAGAAATACATTAAGCCGTGTTGATTAGATTGACGCCATTTTTACGTGAACGATATTTATATCGATTTTATTCATTTCGAAATGAATTGAACTGAAAACAATTTCGAAATGAATTGAATTGAAAACGATTTCGAAATGAATTGAATTGAAAACGATTTCGAAATGAATTGAATTGAAAACGATTTCGAAATGAATATTGAATATAAAGCGATTTCGAAATGAATATTGAATATAAAGTGATTTCGAAATGAATTGAATATAAAACGATTTCGAAATGAATTGAATATAAAGTGATTTCGAAATGAATTGAATATAAAACGATTTCGAAATGAATTGAATATAAAACGATTTCGAAATGAATTGAATAGAAAACGAATTTGATTTCAATTAAATATATAACGAATTTGAATCAAATAGAAAACCAATTTGATTTGAATCAAATATAAAACCAATTTGAATTGAACCGAATAGAAAACCACATTGCATTGAATCGAATTGAATTTAAAACGAAGCGAAATGAATTCAAATTGAATTGAAACTTGAATTGAATAGAAATGAATTTTAAAACGAATTTATAAGGAAAGATTCAATTTTGATTTGAATTGAGATGGTAGTTGGAATTGTTTTTGAAACGAATTCAAAACTATTTATAAAATTCGTTTTAAATAGTAATCGACGAAATATATATTATATATATTATATATATAATATAATGGCCTGAATAGAACGCACCGCGCCGCGGCAGTTCGCGAATTTCGACCATTTATTTCAAACGGACATTACGGGAGATCCGACCGTCGGATTCTCCTAAAACCGGAACCGTTGGGTTCGTATCGAAAAGTGCTTTCTAACGAATATTAGAAATTTGAAATCTAACGGTTGGATTTGGAGTTACATCCAAATCAAATTTGAAAAAGGTTGCTGTAAGTGCAGTTCGATGGCCATTGTTGGAAATCGATTGTACGGGCCTTAATAAAATTATTAAAAATAGTAATAATTTGTGTAAAATCATAAGAAATGATTTGGAAAAAATTGGGGTGAAAAACTCCATATTTGAAAAGATAAAAATGAATTTTTATCGAAATGAACTAGTTTTGAACTAAATTTAAAACCCAATTATTTTTAAATAAATAAATTAGATTTAAAAACGGGATACGGACTGCAGGGAGAGCACGACATTTCTTTCTAGCTTTGGTGGTGTCAGTGACTTACCAGCCCTAACATTTATATACTTTTCACCTATGTGGTTGTTGGATGAGGCGCCTCGATTTTAGGTCTGTAAGGACCGGGAAACGTGTGTTCAGGAATTACCAATCCTCAAACGTAAGAGAGGACCGGCCCTGAAGCATCCAGGGGTTACCCAGAGTGTGTAGTCCCGAGGCATTTGCTAGAGTGTCTCGAAGCGGAGAGGAGCTTGCCCCTTGCCTCGAATCATGATGGAAATCCAATTTCCAATACGTGTATTGGGGTTTTAATTGTAGAACTAGTATGGCGACATGATATATGGTACCCATGCCATCTATGATTTATATTTATGATTGAAATTGTTTTGACACTATACACTTATTATAGTATCAAATGATTTGTTTTAAACGTACCAAGCATGTTTGGCTATTATAAGGGAAAACCCTATCCTCCGGCTTGCGTTGCATTGTGTGATAGGACCTGGGTCTTATAATAGCTTCATTTTTCGAAAAAGCATTGCGCCGTTTATTGATATGCACTGGTATTCTTGGGAGGAAACCCGTTCCGTGTTATACGGCGTGGTCCCTTGAATTACTCTCTTTTAAAATAAAGTTTTAAACAACTGTTTTAGTTCTCACACCAGTCACATGACTGACTTGGAGTTTATTGTTTTAACCTAAACTCTGGGTGCCCTCATTTTCCGCACGGGCAGCTAGTAGTTTTGGTTTTGCAGATTTATATTCACAGGATCCTGGTTTACAGCTGGAATGATATCCGGAAAGCTCTATATCCGTATATCACCTTCAGTTGTGCTTTGTATTATTTTCCGCTGCTATGTAATTTATTGTAATCTCTGATATTTGTCGATTGTAATTTATTCAAAGATACTCTGTATATTCTTGTATCTGATGGAATTGTTGTAATAGCAATGAAATGTTCTTCCGTCTGTGTTCATTTGTGTGTTGTTCTCAAAGTATCCGCTCTTTCCTTCACGAGGAAGAAACGGGTCCTCACATTTGGTATAAGAGATTTGGTTTACAGAGCTCGAAAACAAGACACATTAAAACCATACGAAAGAATTCATCAGATATTGGATTAGTAATATCCAATTAGAATGACTCGTTAGAGATAGGATCAGTAGTATCCTAGAACGAGTGTGAAGAGTATATTTTTCAAATGAAAACAATTTTGTTTTGAAAATTTAAACCATTTTATACGTATTTGATTATTTATTTATTTTGAGTATGGACAATCCAATATATAAAGGTTTTGTATATATGCGTCATGAACGTATATTCGAAGTTTTAATATACTGGATAGATATAGGATTACACTCTAGTCGCCCGGAGATGATATTGATGATAGCGATCGCATCATCAATATTTATGTTCGTGTTTCGAAGGTGTGATATCTATATATTTCCATTAGACTGGTGTGAGAACCAAAACTTATATAGATAGATTTATTTGTTGTGATTTGGCATCAAAAATGTGATTTTTGTATATATATCAAAAATTATGAATTTGAAACTCTAATTCACTAATTGATTGATGTTTGTATTGTGTGTTTATTTGTTTGATAATTTTGAACCATTATACCTAATTGCATCAAATTTTGAATTGTAATGAAAATTGGTTGCATTTGCTTGCATATGCATATACTTACATTGAACAGGTCATAGCAAGGAGGCTAGAGTAGAGAATAAAATTTGTTTGCCCGACAAATAGGTACATGTTTACTACATAATTTACTGTTTTGTTTGGGTGATGATGATTTTATGAGCCTATTGGCTAGCCGCTTGGCTTTTTCTTTTTCTTTTTGAGATCAGAAGGCCTATATGGCAATTTCGGGATTTTCCCGTGGCTCCCGGTGCAAGGGAGGTTATTGCGAAATTTTTCGAAAATTTAGGGTGTTAGCCAAATTTTTGAAAATTCTCAGAAACTGAAAAGTTGGAGAATGGAAGCCAAATCGAACATAGAGTTGATTAATCAAACTACTTTCGACTTTGTTCCTTTTCGGGGACGAAAAGTTTTAAGTGGGGGAGATTGTAATAACCTGGAAATTCTGAACCAGTTTAAAATTTTTGTTTTGGCAATTTTAGCGAATTTTGATTATTTAAAATGAATTATTTTAAATAATATCGACGAGAAATTTATTTTGAATATAATTCGAACGTATATATTATACGCGTCGTCGTTAGAATATAAATAATTATATATAATTATAAATAGAATTGAAAATGGCGCGGTAGTTCGATAATTCGATTTCAAACTTCAATTGAATCTACCGGGTGCAAAACAATCCGGATTTTAGTGAAACCAAAAACATTAGGATCTAATTGATAATATCTTTCCAACGAATCCGACAAATCGAAATTTCATAGCGGGAATCAAAAGATATGTCCAGTTGAAAATTCTGAATAGTCGCTATGGAATTCAGGCCCTTAAAAATAGACATTTTGCAAACGACCTCGGATTTCGACGAAACCACTTTTGTTGGATCCGCAATGTCCAATTATTGCTAGATTCCAAATTTCGTAATTTTTCGAATCAATATGTGAGCGTGGCGAAGGAGAACGCGTTTAACCAATTTCAGTTGATTTTAATCGACTGGAAAATGGCCATTTTTCTAACGGTCTCGGAATTCGACGAAACTAGCTTTGTTAGGACCGTATCGTCAATACGAAGCTAGAAAATATTTTTCGGGAATTTATAGAGTTCGTATGTGACCCTGGTAAATTGAAATGTATGTTTAAAATAGAATATATAGATTTAAATGTAAATTCAACGGAAACTGATTGTAACGATCAAATCAGCTTGTGATACATATCCCATTGGGTTCGGAATAGGAGTAAAACGCTATGGACGACAGGCGGTGGGCCTGGTTTTGAGGTCATATGTAAAAGTCAACTTTTTCATAATTAAAATAATTAAAAATTGGAATCCTCTCTCCTCTCCCCTTAAATCTCTCTGGCCCCTCCCCCTTTCTGATTTTAAATCGAATTCACAGAGAAAAAAAGGGAAGAAGAAGGCGTAGCGGCCACCGCGCCCAGGTGTGACGCCACCCACCGCCGACGAGGCTCCAGCCTCGCCCCTCCTCTTCACGTTGCCGTCGCACAGGCACTCCGCCCTCCCCCTCACCTCCTCGCCTCCAACTCCCTCTCCACGATGAAACCCAAACCCACGCACCGCCAGTCCGACCACCACCGCGGACCCCAAACACCCCCATCGCGTCGCTGCGCGAGAACCCCCCTTCCTCGAAGTCGATCGCGAGAAGACCCCCCCTTTCAGAAATCGCGACGAAACCCCCCCCCCCCCCCCCCCCCCGCTGTAAGTTCTTGACCTATTTTATTTTTATTTTTAGTTTATTTAAATCCTTTCGTGTAAAGATATTATTTTTAAATCAGTAAAGATATTATTTTTAAATCAGTATAGATATTATTTTTAAAACTGTAAAGTTAGGATTTTTATATTATAGGAAAGTTAAAAATATGATCTTTATATTTTTAAAGTAATAAAAATATGATTTCTATATTTTTAAAGTATTAAAAATATAATCTTTACTATATTGAAGATGTAAAAATATGATTTTTGTTTCTGTAGAGAAGTAAAAATATAATTTTTCATGATAGAAATATTAAAAATAGCATCTTTATATGTGTAGCACTATATTTTTGAAAAGGCGAAATCTATATTTTTGAAATGGAATTTTTATCTATATGATAGCATAATAAAAATTCGGTTTTTATATATTGAATAACAAAGGAAAAATTCGATTTTTATATATTGAATAACAAAGTAAAAATTCGATTTTTATATATTGAATAACGAAGTAAAAATTCGATTTTTACATATGTAGTGGCTACGGGCGACGAAGATGACAAAGATGCGATAACGACGAAGGATTCTATAAAAGAAGAGTCGTGGTGTTGGATAGCTTTCGGTGAGAATTTCTCACATTTCAATTTATTTTTCTAGATATATATATATATATATACTAGGATGCAGACGGTGTTTAGTAGCACCCGACACAATCGTCCACAGACCATGGACTTGTTTGTTTGATTGCAAAAATTAGTTAGATTATTTGATTGAAATTGAAGTGTTTGGTGAAATGAATGGATTTGATTGATGTGTGAATGGCGTGGGCCTTCACTAGACCGGGGATAAGGCTAGGCCTCGTCCCGTTTCTAGTATCGTGCCGTTATGCCGCCGAAATTTTCTAAAATAAGTTAAAAAAATAAAGATAGCATTTTATTTAATAAATGAACTGAATAGAAATTCATATGTTGAAATAAAATGTTTTTATCGTTAAAAATATAATTTTTAACGTGATGTGAATAAAATAAAATATTCATTTACAAACCGGACGGTTTGTTTATGTACACCTATTTGAAGGACATTGATTGGGTCGATAAATTTTACACATCGCCCAACTGCACAAATAAAATCCGTGTTTGATTGTTTGAAACCCCACACGGGTGTTGGGATGAAATTTGAAGTTCACTCATCCTGATTGATTAAATATGTCGATCGATTGATTGACAGGCTGTTAAAAGCGTTGAATATCTATATTTGATGCTTATACAGTGTAGTGCACTTTGGTTGATGGTTGATTATTTTTCAATGCTATTATATACGTGTGATGTATGAAAATCCATATAATTAATATTATATGGTGATTGATTGGGCCTCATTCCAATTTAGAAAATAAAGAATAATATAAAATAAAGGTTCATGTGTTGAGCGTACTCATCCGTTGAGATTAGTCATGTGTTGAACGAAATATTTTAATAATAAAATTTACATCTTTATCAATATAATATAAAGGTTCATGTGTTGACTGTACTCATCCGTCGAGATTAGTCATGTGTTGAACGAAATATTTTAATAATAAAATTTACATCTTTATCAATATAATATAAAGGTTCATGTGTTGACCGTACTCATCCGTTGAGATTAGTCATGTGTTGAACGAAATATTTTAATAATAAAATTTACATCTTTATCAATATAAAATAAAGGTTCATGTGTTGACTGTACTCATCCGTTGAGATTAGTCATGTGTGGAACGAAATATTTTGATAATAACAAATATTTTGATAATAGGAAATATTTGAAATAGAATATTTGAAAATAGAAATACATTAAGCCGTGTTGATTAGATTGACGCCATTTTTACGTGAACGATATTTATATCGATTTTATTCATTTCGAAATGAATTGAATTGAAAACGATTTCGAAATGAATTGAATTGAAAACGATTTCGAAATGAATTGAATTGAAAACGATTTCGAAATGAATTGAATTGAAAACGATTTCGAAATGAATATTGAATATAAAGCGATTTCGAAATGAATATTGAATATAAAGTGATTTCGAAATGAATTGAATATAAAACGATTTCGAAATGAATTGAATATAAAGTGATTTCGAAATGAATTGAATATAAAATGATTTCGAAATGAATTGAATATAAAACGATTTCGAAATGAATTGAATAGAAAACGAATTTGATTTCAATTAAATATATAACGAATTTGAATCAAATAGAAAACCAATTTGATTTGAATCAAATAGAAAACCAATTTGAATTGAATCGAATAGAAAACCACTTTGAATTGAATCGAATTGAAAACGAATTCGAACTGAATTTAAAACGAAGCGAAATGAATTCAAATTGAATTGAAACTTGAATTGAATAGAAATGAATTTTAAAACGAATTTATAAGGAAAGATTCAATTTTGATTTGAATTGAGATGGAAGTTGGAATTGTTTTTGAAACGAATTCAAAACTATTTATAAAATTCGTTTTAAATAGTAATCGACGAAATATATATTATATATATAATATAATGGCCTGAATAGAACGCGCCGCGGCATTTCGCAAATTTCGACCATTTATTTCAAACGGACATTACGGGAGATCCGACCGTCGGATTCTCCTAAAACCGGAACCGTTGGGTTCGTATCGAAAAGAGCTTTCTAACGAATATTAGAAATTTGAAATCTAACGGTTGGATTTGGAGTTACGTCCAAATCAAATTTGAAAAAGGTCGTTGTAAGTGCAGTTCGATGGCCATTGTTGGAAATCGATTGTACGGGCCTTAATAAAATTATTAATAATAGTAATAATTTGTGTAAAATCATAAGAAATGATTTGGAAAAAATTGGGGTGAAAAACTCCATATTTGAAAAGATAAAAATGACTTTTTATCGAAATGAACTAGTTTTGAACTAAATTTAAAACCCAATTATTTTTAAATAAATAAATTAGATTTAAAAACGGGATACAGACTGCAGGGAGAGCACGACGTTTCTTTCTAGCTTTGGTGGTGTCAGTGACTTACCAGCCCTAACATTTATATACTTTTCACCTATGTGGTTGTTGGATGAGGCACCTCGATTTTA
This sequence comes from Allium sativum, assembly GCA_030737875.1. NCBI lineage: Eukaryota > Viridiplantae > Streptophyta > Magnoliopsida > Asparagales > Amaryllidaceae > Allium > Allium sativum. Next base: position 399,123,482 of record CM060910.1, read on the forward strand.
GGTCTGTAAGGACCGGGAAACGTGTGTTCAGGAATTGCCAATCCTCAAACGTAAGAGAGGACTGGCCCTGAAGCATCCAGGGGTTACCCAGAGTGTGTAGTCCCGAGGCATTTGCTAGAGTGTCTCGAAGCGGAGAGGAGCTTGCCCCTTGCCTCGACTCATGACGGAAATCCAATTTCCAATATGTGTATTGCGGTTTTAATTGTAGAACTAGTATGGCGACATGATATATGGTACCCATGCCGTCTATGATTTATATTTATGATTGAAATTGTTTTGACACTATACACTTATTATAGTATCAAATGATTTGTTTTAAACGTACCAAGCATGTTTGGCTATTATAAGGGAAAACCCTATCCTCCGGCTTGCGTTGCATTGTGTGATGGGACCTGGGTCTTATAATAGCTTCATTTTTTGAAAAAGCATTGCGCCGTTTATTAATATGCACTGGTATTCTTCGGAGGAAACCCGTTCCGTGTTATAAGGCGTGGTCCCTTGAATTACTCTCTTTTAAAATAAAGTTTTAAACAACTGTTTTAGTTCTCACACCAGTCACATGACTGACTTGGAGTTTATTGTTTTAACCTAAACTCTGGGTGCCCTCATTTTCCGCACGGGCAGCTAGTAGTTTTGGTTTTGCAGATTTATATTCACAGGATCCTGGTTTACAGCTGGAATGATATCCAGAAAGCTCTGTATCCGTATATCACCTTCAGTTGTGCTTTGTATTATTTTCCGCTGCTATGTAATTTATTGTAATCTCTGATATTTGTCGATTGTAATTTATTCAAAGATACTCTGTATATTCTTGTATCTGATGGAATTGTTGTAATAGCAATGAAATGTTCTTCCGTCTGCGTTCATTTGTGTGTTGTTCTCAAAGTATCCGCTCTTTCCTTCACGGGGAAGAAACGGGTCCTCACACTGTACATATACATGGAAAGGATGATACGGGTTGGGATACTAGTACAGTTGGTGCAGAGAATTTAGTAAATCAGATTAAATAGATATCATGGTGAAGCAGAGAAATCTTGCGATGATAAAAATCTTGCAAAACCATACTTAGTTCATCCTGAATAGGAACCTTGCATTGTTATACATGACAGAAATCCTATCATGTTATTCTTAGTTATCGTGCCTGTAGCTTATCTTGTCACCATGCTTATGTTTACTTTCAGTTTATTCATGCCATGTTATCTTTACCTGTTTTTATGCTGAAAGTCACCAGGACTTACTCAGTCTTTATGACTGACCCAGTTTGTTTCGCCTCTTTTTCTTCCGTTTCCCCCCCCCCCCTCCCCCCAGGTTCTCAGGTAGGAAGCACTACTATTTAGTTTGGACTTCTTTCTGCTTCAAGATCGTCATATATGGCTTGGACCTCTCTCGGCTATGGCTTGCTTTGCTGCTTTATTGGGGAATGATTTATGACTATGGTTTTTTGCTTCTTTACTATGATTTTGATGTAATGGGTTTAATAACATTTTGATGTAAAAGGCTTTAGACCTTTCTAGATTTTAAAGCAATGAAATTTGTTTTTTCTTCCGCTGTTTTATATATGTTCTGTCTTGTAATATTTCTGTGTATGTTTACCTAGATAATGCTCCACCAAAGCTAGTGCATTCCCCTTGTGAGTGACTCTAGCGGAGGTGGGGTGTTACATTTGGTATCATAGCGGAAGGTTACCGGACTGGGCAAAAGCTTTTTAAAAAAACCTTATGAAATTATTTTCAAAACATTTACAAAGAAGTATTTTTCTAAAGAAAAGTTTTGTTTTATGAAAGGCATATTCCCCAAAGCCATATGCTCTATCTTTTGATTCTCTCCTTGAGTCTCTTCTCCCTTTCTTTTTCACCGTAGTTTGTAGGCATGCGACACATGTCGGAGGGCAAAGTAGTGCCCAACCTCCATCTGTAGCCGCAGTAGTTTTACTTGCGACTAATCTTATCTCAAGCTTTGTAGGGTGTCGTGCGATGGAAGTAGCTTTCGAGAAACTTGTCAACAAGCTATACAAGGATAGTAAGAACAAGGATAAAGAACACAAGCCTACGGATGAGAAACTTGTTGATATGGCTTAATCCACGAAGAGGAAAAAGGTGAAAGGAAAGAGGCCAAGTGAAAGAATAATAAAAACCCATGACAAGAGAGAATATCTTTAGTATGGTAAAAAGGGACATGTAGTTAAGTATCATGGGACAAGGACAAGGGCAAAGAACAAGATCGTCGAGAGGGCAAATTGTATGCTCTCACTACTAACATACCTAAAAGAGGTGGTAACGTTTCTGTCAATGGTTTAGCTTTTCTTTTCTATCATCCCATTAGAACTTTGCTTTTTTTTTACATCGCATCCTTTTGATTTTGCCTCGATAGTTGAGTCTCTGCACCTTAGTACTAGCGTAGTAGAGGATCCCATTTTTGTCTCAAATACTATTGGGGAATCGGCTCATTTATTCATGACTTTTTTGGATTTGAGAATGTCTATGCTAAGTGTTGAGTTTAGAAGTAAAGCTTATGCTTTTGAGCTATGGTTTGATTCTAGGGATGGAGTGGTTGTCCAGAAATGGTACCATTCTCGAGTATGAAAAGAGGGTAGTTAGACGCTCGACTTGCCTTGGTAATGCCCTCGAAGTCTAGTGTAACCCTTAGGGTTCTGCCATGTTTAGTTACCTAGAATCTATTGATACATTTATCGATCCGTTCTTGATACATTTATCGATCTGCTCGAGTAGTGTTCGCCACTAAGGTGGATGGTTCATTTCGCTTATGCATGAGTTATAGAAAATCACCTTAGTAAGTACATTTGGCAACATGGTTGACATTTGTTGTTTTCAAGAGATAGTTCTTCTGCGTGGAATACCTTATAGTGAGTAAACGAGATCCGAAATTCACTAGTGAATTTTGAAGAGCTTGCAGGAAAACATGAGTACGCAGTTATGTTTGAATCGGGTATACTAGAAAGAGAATAAGCGAAAGTGGAACGAGAGGCGACAGTGGAACGAGTTCCAACTCATATTTTGGAAACAAGAATTAAGAAATTTTGAAGCTAAAGACGGACAAAGCACAATGGAGTTAAGCTCAAGGAAATGTGACTTAGAAGATTGAAGACTAGACACGCACATCATATCTCTTTTTAAGAGTATATCCTTGGTCCCTCTTTTCCTGTAGAGCTTACTTATATGCTATCTTTTAAGTATAACCTCTCGGTCCTATTCTCAATCCTATTTCTGTTGCAATCCCCATAAGGAGTATGACTTATCTGTTAGTAATACATGTTGGGGCTTGAGGGTGTTCGTTGGGTTGACTAAACTTTTTGGGTTTTATAGGATATGGGCTGGGGCTTAGGGAGTTCTTCTCCTATTCAGTATATATATGACATAGATTTCCAGCTTTGACATTGCCTAATGGGCACAAAGTTTTTACTTGCTTCTATCATTCAACTATATCTTTAGGTAGGAACAATTGGGTGAAACATGTGTTTGAGACATGTTATGATTGATGGTTGCAAGTGGTCGCAAGTGGTTGCTCGTGGTTGCATAAAACACATTAGGCACTAGATCGGCTCAGACACATTTTCATATTGCATATGCATGAGTGTTTATACTTGTTTATGGATGGAATTGGATGTGTTATCATATGGATGATGCATATGGATGGCTATTTGCGCACACATATAGTGTTTATGTGACTAGGGCTATTTGCATACATGTTGGACTCATTGCACTAAACATATTTTGCATTAAGAAGATCAATCATGCATGATCATTTGCATTAGATAAGGAACATATACACACATTTTCTGCATATATTCATACAGCATTAGAAATCTCTTAAGGACAATGGATGCCTGTGATTGATGACTGAGTAGATGGATGATTGGATGGTAGGACACATTCTTCTTAACTTGAAGATTTCGGGGACGAAATCCTTTAAGGAGGGGAGAATGTAACAACTCGTATTTTTATAAAATGTTGAAACTAGAAATCAAGGCAGAATTAAATTTTAAAATAAGAATCAAGGGAAACGGGCTACACCATTGCGTTTGTCTCAAAATTTTACTTGAAATAGAGTCCGAATTTTCAGAAATCGGAGTCCGTATGAGGGAGATATGACCCTCCGAAGTTTCAGGAATTTTCAGAATCAAAAACAGCTCGAAATTCGAATACGAAATTCGAATTCAAACCCCAGATCAGACTGGGCGGGAAAATTCCCGTACATGGATCAGGTCTACCTCGGGGTCGACTATAGTGTCGACCTCCCAGGGACCAGGTCGACCATAGTGTCGACCTGCCTCCCGAACCTGTTTCCTGCACCAGATGCATTCTGATGTATTTAGACTTCTTTCGTGACTAGATTCGTCTTCCTAACCCTATATAAACAGCCCCCTAGCCTCATTCTCTCCACACCATTTCTTTCTGTCCTTATGCTGCTTCTAAGATAATCAAATAAAAACGAAGATAAAGGACTGCTCCTTCTCCATCAAGACTACGCTTAGGGATTTGCAAATTGGGGGATTTCAATTAGAACACGATCGATCAAATAGAGATTCAGCAATCAAATTCTGCTTTCTAATTCTCGACCCACACACTGTAAGTTCAAGTTACTTTTAGATAAAAGCTGTAAATTTAATATCCATGTTGTAAATTGGAATTGGATCTATGTATGGTAATTGATTCGTATCTATTCTTGTTCGTCTTGGATCTTGACTCTCGTGAATATTGCTTTGGACCAATTCATGTTGTAAATCAAACTCTCTCGTGTTTATAACCTTAACATGCCTATGATGTTGAATCTATTGTTAATGGACAAGGACTATAACTGAGAACGTAAGACTTCCTATGATTAATATGACTACGCCGATGACAATGACGGTGAACATAAGACCGCCTATGACTAATAAGACTATGCCTATGCCCATGACGGTGAACGTAAGACTGTTGCCTATGACTATGACAAGGACAATTGTAGCTAATCAACTATGACTCTTGACTATGAGAATTATTAACTATGATTATGAACATAAGGCCATTATCTATGACCACGACTTTGAAACTATTATTGTTGATTGTCTATGACCATTGCCTAGAACTATTTTGGATAATTAACCATGACTAATGTGATTAATCACTTAGGATTCTGAATTATGAGATTTCTACCTATGACCATGACTATTGGGGTTAATTACCTGGAACTATTATAGTTGATTGAAACCCATGTTGTATACCGAATTCGCAGTTTGTTGGATCTCATACCAAGGGTGTGACTTGCTTAGTTTATTCACTATTATGTACACCAAAACCATTGGATCCATTTTTCTTGTATTTGGCTTGCCTTTGCATGCCTATTCTTTTATGTCAGCGTTTACCATAACTATCACCTTATCTTGCTAGATTTGAAATCCTATGTGCCAGTGATGTTGTAACCAATTATCTCAAGTTATGTCATGCTAGTCTTGTAACCCCTTTTATTGCTCTATGCTAGCCCCTTTTGCTTATCATAGTTTTGATGTTATTCCCTCTATTTCGAGATTTGGATTTATTTGTAGTAGAGATCGATTCACGTTCACGTCCGAAGGGAATACGATTTGGGTAGATTAGGCAAAACATGAATTGGTTATGAACATGAATTATGAACCTGATAAAAGGCAAAACTTGAAACATGAACGCCGTTATAACTTGAATATGGACCCGAACCTGACATCGACTCGATATGAAACTTGCCTTGAAAACTTGACACGAACTTGATATGAAACTTGAACATGGACATGATATTAGAATAAACATGAAAATGGCCAACTCGAGGTTGGGTTGAGTTTGCAGTGTAAATCTGCCTGAAACCGCCCAGCAAATCCAGTTACCGCAAACAATAGGATCCAATGTGGGTAGTTGGTCATATCGCACTTGAAACCCGAGGTCAGACTGAGTTGTGGTGTAAATCTGCTCGGAACTGCCCGGCATATCCAGTAACCACAACAACAGGTCTGATGTGGGAGGTTGGGGTGCACTAATGAATTAATGCCACATGATAGAGTTAAGTCATGTACCGCTTGAATATACTTAACCTATTTGACTCGATGACATGATAGGGTTAAGTCTTGAACCGCTTGAGTATACTTAACCAATTTGACACGATGACTTGATAGGGTTAAGTCCCGAAAACGCTTGAATATACTTAACCAATTTAACACGACGACTTGATAGGGTTAAGTCATGAACCGCTTGAATATACTTAACCAATTGAACACAATTATTTGGTAGGTTTAAGTAATGAACCGCTTGAATATACTTAACCAACTTGACACATGATTCGTAGGGCTAAGTCATGAACTTAAATGACAACACTTAGCCAATTTGACATGACACGTAGACGGGTTAAGTCACGAACTTGAATGACAACACTTAACCAACTTGACATGCTAGACCGATGGGGTTAAGTCTTGAATTTAAATGACAACACTTAACCTACTAGACGGAAACCCTAGTTACGCGGTCCGTTAAAGCAGTAACCCACTAGATGTATCATGGTACCCTGGAACTAGGCAGGGTGGGGCACGATTACTGGGTTGATTGTAAGTGACCAGAACGACGGGTGTGTTGGGTGCGCCAGTGTAGGTTCTAACGGAGTGCGGACGTGCACACACTCCGGAGCCGAAAAAGCAGGCATTGGGCATCAGTAGGTTTATCTGTGCGTGCTTGATTTGTGTCGATGGTTGGCACCATAGGGCTTGATACACCCTATGGTGGACCTAGCACAGGTGACTACATTTCGTGATTGGGCCGTATGACACAGACACATGAACGAGCTAGGACTTGTAGGGAGCCGATCGATTAATAGATCGTTACATGGAATTCGTTAGGTAGCGTAATCCCTAGTGGTCCTAGGTGGCGTAAACCCTAATCGAATCTAGGAAAAGTTCAATAGGTAGCATAATCCTTAGTGGCCCTAGGTGGCATAAATCCTAGTTGAACACGCGATAGCTCATGATAAGGAAACCTAGCCAGAACAAGGATGGCGGTCCCAACGATTTCAAGAATGGTGGCACTACGTTGAAGTAGTATAGAAATACATGATGAAACCCGTACGATATACGGCAAGGGACTGTACATATACATGGAAAGGATGATACGGGTTGGGATACTAGTACAGTTGGTGCATAGAATTTAGGAAATCAGAGCAAATAGATATCATGCTGAAGCAGCGAAATCTTGCGATGATAAAAGTCTTGCGAAACAATACTTAGTTCATCCTGAATAGGAACCTTGCAATGTTATACATGACAGAAATCCTATGATGTTATTCTTAGTTATCGTGCCTGTAGATTATCTTGTCACCATGCTTATGTTTACTTTCAGTTTATTCATGCCATGTTATCTTTACCTGTTTTTATGCTGAAAGTCACCAGGACTTACTCAGTCTTTATGACTGACCCAGTTTGTTTCGCCTCTTTTTCTTCCGTTTCCCCCCCCCCCCCCAGGTTCTCAGGTAGGAAGCACTACTATTTAGTTTGGACTTCTTTCTGCTTCAAGATCATCATATATGGCTTGGACCTCTCTTGGCTACGGCTTGCTTTGCTGCTTTATTGGGGAATGGTTTATGACTATGGTTTTATGCTTCTTTACTATTGCAAGACAGATTTTGATGTAATGGGTTTAATAACATTTTGATGTAAAAGGCTTTAGACCTTCCTAGATTTTAAAGCAATGAAATTTGGTTTTTCTTCCGCTGTTTTATATATGTTCTGTCTTGTAGTATTTCTATGTATGTTTACCTAGATAATGCTCCACCAAAGCTAGTGCATTCCCCTTGTGAGTGACTCTAGCGGAGGTGGGGTGTTACAGTATATGTCTCATATCTAGTGCAAAATCAGGCGGTCTACTCATCCAGTTGACCTCCTTAATGTGAATCATGAGAGTGTCATGCGTCCAATATGTATGTAAATATCACTAATCATGTAAATACTATATGTGTGCATATTCACTCATCCATATGCAAAATACATATGATAACACATTAAGTTTCAATCCATATACAAATACATTCATATGCATATGCAATATGAAAGTGACTGAGCCGATTTAGTGCCTAATGTGTGTATATGCATCCACGAGCAACCACTAGCAAACACTTGCAACCACTTGCAACCGTCAATCATAACATGTCTCAAACACATGTTTTCATCCATTGGCTTCTACCTAAGGATCGAGGATAGGACCGAGAGGATATATTTAAAAGATAAAGACCAGCATGCAAACAAATATTACAAAAAAAGGAGGAATCAAGGATATACCCTCAAAAAAGGGTATGATGCGCGTATCTAGTCTCCAGTCTTCTAAGTCGCATCTTCTTTGAGCTTCACTCCACTTTACCTTAACTAATTTAACTTCACGATTGTGAAGTCTCTGGACCTCCATTTCCAAAACCCACTAGTAAAGATAGGACATCGATCATTTGCTATGCTAGAAGGTATCCAATGTTGTCGAACTATCTTTCCAAGATAAACTGAAGTTAACCATGATACCAAGTGTATATACTAAGATGATTAAAGGTCTCTCTTCTACTTAGCTTATCCCTCATGTCACAAATCTGAGGGTCGATATCTCTCACGCAAACCATCCTAGTCGAACTTGGAATTCCTCAAGTACAAGCCCCAAAGGCCTAAACCAATATCAGACAAGCACCGAAGGAATACCTCCTCCGAATTTGGACGATTTATGTGAGTTGGTACTAGTAAAAAACCAAACAATTGAGCACTTAACCGACTCTGGCTATCCTCACCAATCCTGCTCCAAAACTATCGTTGATCGCATAACTGGCTTTGTATTGTCAACTAGATATATGCGGAAATCTATCTCGAGTTTTTAGGGGGAAAATTCGTAACCTTAATCAAAAAAACATCTGCGTACTCATGGACTACTCTAATGGATCGAAAATCGTCGATAAATACTTAAAGTGATTCTAGGTAGCTAAGACAAACTGATCCCTTAGGATCGCACGAAATTTCGAGGGTATTCCCGAGGCAAGTCGAAAGTCTAACTATCCTCCTTTCACAATTACTAGCTAACTAATCCATGCCTAGAATCAACATATAGCCCATGAAACCAAAAACATAAGTATCTCAAATCCGTACAAACCAAAGATAAATGAGCCGAACCACAAATTGGACTTGAGACAATAATGGGATCCTCTACTATACAAGCTCTAGGGTGCAGAGACTCAACTATGGAAGTAGATATAAACGAATGCAAAGCGCAAAAATCAAAAAGAGTGCTAGAAGGATGATCAAGAAGAAAAACTGAACTTTTCAACAGAAACTTTACTACCACTTTCTCTCAGGTATGCTGGTGGTGAGAGCATACACTTGCCTTCCGGAAAATCATGTCTTTTGTTCTTGCCCTTGCCCTTAATACGACCCGTTATACCAAAATAAAGATACTTCCTCTTGTTTTAGGTTTTACTATTCTTTCCTTCCCTTCTTTGTGAACCAAGTCAATATCCATTAGTTCTTCACCCTTGTGTTGTGCTCCTTAGCCAAACTCCCTCATTCTCATCTTTTCCATCCTTTCGTAACTTGTTGACAGGTCTTTTGAAAGCTGCTTCCATCACATGGAAAATCCTACAAAGCTCAAAAAAATTAGCCGTAGGTGAAACTACTACGGCTACAGATGGAAGTTGGACACTTGTTTGCCCTTTGATATGTGTCGTAGTCTCGTCGGGCCTACGGAACCATGCCGCGATGAGGTTACCTCCCATAAAGCCAGGAGTCGGAGACTCTGGAAAGAAGGAAATAAGGATTCAAACAGAGGATCAAAAGATAGTGCATATGGATTTGGGGAATACGCCTTTAAAACAAAACTTTTCTTTTGAAATTGCTTCTTTTAAAACCATTTTGAAAATAATTTTTCAAATCTTCTATCTGATCCGGTAACCTTCAGCTCTGATACCAAGTGAAACACCCCACCTCCGTTAAGGTCACTCATAGAGGGAATGTCTTAACTTCGGTGGAGCATTATAGGTAAAAGATGCAGATAAATTACAAGACAGATAAATAAAGCAGCGGAAAACGAAGTCATTTTATAAACAACTTAATTCAGTCAAGCTTTTACAACAATTTCCTCAATCATACTTAAATGTAATACATAGAACTTCTGTCCTGATTTAAAACTTCAAAGAATAAAAGAAGCATAAAAACAATGATATTCCCCGATAAAGCAGGAACCAGCCATAGCAGTGGAAGAGAGAGAGTCCAAAGCGATACACCAACTAATCTTCAAGCTTGGAAAGAGAAGAGGTCAAAGTTAGGATGAGCTATTCCCTCCCTGACTACCTTGGGGGGGCGGAAGAAAAGAGGAGAAAAACAAACTAGTTCAGACATAAGTCTGGTAAGTCCCCGATAAAGCAGGAACCAGCCATAGCAGTGGAAGAGAGAGAGTCCAAAGCGATACACCAACTAATCTTCAAGCTATTACCTCCCTGACTACCTTGGGGGGCGGAAGAAAAGAGGAGAAAAACAAACTAGTTCAGACATAAGTCTGGTAAGTCCCCGATAAAGCAGGAACCAGCCATAGCAATGGAAGAGAGAGAGTCCAAAGCGATACACCAACTAATTTCAAGCTTGGAAAGAGAAGAGGTCAAAGTTAGGATGAGCTATTCCCTCCCTGACTACCTTGGGGGGGCGGAAGAAAAGAGGAGAAAAACAAACTAGTTCAGACATAAGTCTGGTAAGTCCAGTGATCTTTCAGCATGCAAACAAGATAAAGGATCATGACATGAATAAACCGAAAATAGAACAATACCATAAAAACAAGGTAACTAAAGACAAGAAAAGTGCAAGGTGAACTGAATGCGCTTCTACTTTTTCTCTGCTTCGCTACTACTCTGTTAGTCTGATTTCTATATTTATCTCTGCACCACCTAACTAGTGTCCCAACTAGTAATCTGTATAAAATGATAATCGTGATCCCAAACCCTGTAATTGTGGTAGCCTTCAGGTGTACATCTATCGTGAGGATTCCACCTCAATCAGCCTAATTGCCACGAACATGTTAGATGTACCCTTACTACCCTATCGATCGGCTCCCTACTTGTATTCATGTTCCATGCGTCTGTGTCAATCAGCCCTCTCTTACGTGTAGATACCCTGTGCTGGTCCCAACATAAGGTGTATCAATCCTTATGATAGCGACCCGACATAATTCAAGATGCACAGTGTATAACTATTGGTACCTAGTGCCTGCTTTTTCCCACTCCGGAGTACGTGCACGCTCGTAAACCGTCGGAACCTACGCTGACGTACCCCTTGTCGCTGCTTTGACAGCTTATAATTAGTCTAGTAATCGTGCCCCACCCTGCCTAGTTCAGGGTATCGTGATACATCCATGTGGGTTACTGCTGAAATGGGTCCCCGTTACTAGGGTTTCCAATTGGTTAAGTTTGTGGGTCTATATTTACTAATATTACCCACCAACCCGATATGTACTTAACCGTCCCATCGATTCAAGCATTTTTAATAAATGGTTAAGTTTTATGGGCCTATATGTACTAATATTACCCACCTACACGAGATGTACTTAACCCTCCCATCGATTCAAGCGTGTTTATTTAATAGTTAAGTTTTGTGGGCCTATATTTACTAATATTACCCATCAACCTGGTATGTACTTAACACTTCCACTGATTCAAGCATGTTTATTTAATGGTTAAGTTTTGTGGGCCTATATTTACTAATATTACTCACCAACCCAATATGTACTAAACCCTCCAGCACATTATGCCATATTAGTTAAGTGTTGTCCGCTCATGTTAACTTAACCCACTCATTCATCATGTCATGTAGGTTAAGCATTTCTTATTAACTTGACCCTCCTTACTTATCATGTTGGATCGGTTAAGTGTTTCCTATTAATTTAACCTTGTTCGTTCATCAAGTTATATTGGTCAAGTGTTTCTTGTTAACTTAACCCAACGTATTCATCTTGTTGTATTGCTTAATTGTGATCAATCAATTCTAGTTAACTTAACCCATCTACTTGTCATGTTACTTTGGTTAAGTGTTGCCTTCTTGTGTTAACTTAACCCTACTACAAATCAAGTTATATTGGTTAAGTGTTTCCCTATTATTTTAACTTAACCTTTCCATAAATCAAGTTATATTGGTTAAGTGTTTCTAAATTTACTTAACCTCACCCACTTGTCTAATTAACATGTTATAAAGGTTAAGTGTTCTAAATTTACTTAACCTCACCCACTTGTCTAATTAACATGTTATAACGGTTAAGTGTTCTAAATTTACTTATCCTCACCCACTTGTCTAATTAACATGTCATAACGGTTAAGTGTTCTAAATTTACTTAACCTCACCCACTTGTCTAATTAACATGTTATAATGGTTAAGTGTTCTAAATTTACTTAATCTCACTCACTTGTCTAATTAACATGTTATAACGGTTAAGTGTTCTAAATTTACTTAACCGCACCCATCAGTTTAGTTAACATGTTGAATTGGTTAAGCGTGTCCTTAATTGACTTAACCCTACCAATCTTGACTTAGCTTTATTAAAGCACCAACCACTCACATTAGACAGGTATTGTTGTGGTCACTGGATGTGTCGGTCGGTTCCGGGCAGTTTTACACCACAACTCAGTCTAACCTCGGGTCTTTTTTGGGCTCAATGCACTAACCACCCACATTAGATAGGTATTGTTGTGGTCACTGGATGTGCCAGTCGGTTCCGGGCAGTTTTACACCACAACTCAGTCTAACCTTGGGTTAGGCATATTCGTCTTTTCTAAATTTACATATTTCTTATTTATGACAAATTCCATATGTAAATTATTCCCAATTTAATTATGCCATAATTATCCTTTTAATTATGCTCACAATTAATGGTATACTAAATATACCATTTTATGAACCAATCTATGCCATGTAATTTTTCATGTTTATCGTACATAGTTACATGTAAATTATAAAGCAATTATTGTCATGGCCCATTTTCCTTCTAAATCACGTTCAAAATTTTAGGTATATAGATTATACCATTTTCATGCCACTTATCATGCTTATGTGTCAAACATGCCAGTTACATGTAGTTTCATGTTTTCCCCAACGTTACCCCCGTTGTACGTTCGCAAAATTACATAGAATGTTAGGCTTGATATTTCATCTTAACTTATAAAACAAAAAGGGGAAAAGAGGAACTTTGCAACATTCCAACATCAAACAAAAGTATGGATCTAACTACACATATGTCACATGGATTTGGCATAGAACAATATACTTTTAACTATGAACTTGCAAATTTGATCTATGCAACGTGAACCACAAGCATATGAATTGACATAAAACTGTACAAGTTAAACTTGGCATGTAGTGGTGAACTTGCAAATTAGATCTATCATAAAGGCATATGGATCTAACATATAAAGTTGCAGATCTAATCATATAAGGTCATAGTTCTAAACATGTATGCAAAATGGCTCTAAACAATAATGCATAAACGAAATGACTTAGCCTAAAACTTGTATGTATCATAATATCACCAAACTTACATATGATAATTTCATTCCCAAATTCCTATACAACATCATAGGTTTACTCACCAATTTCCACATAACATGATAGGTTCGATAGACCACAATAGTTCATAGGCATATATGATAGAATAGACATGAATAAACATGAATCAACATCACATACAACTTGATACAATTCTATTTTACAATTCATTACAAATCATGTCTTTAATTTATTCACACCTAAAACATAACTACACTTACAATCAAGAGGAAAAACTTGATTTCAGGGATCTATATTCTGAAACTGAATTGCTCACCTTTGATGTAGATCGTTGAATTCTCTTAGTTGAAATAGATTAGTTTTGATTTGATTTTCGATGTAGCTTCTATCTTGCCTTTTGAGTTGAAAGAGATGACGGCAATTCTAGATTCACCATTGATGGCATGATGGCTCTAGGAATATTTTTGTGTGGCTTAGGGTTTAGATTTAGGTTGCTTATATAGAAGTTTGATTTAATAGGAACCGTCAGATTAACCTAGAGCAAATCAAAGCCATTCAGACAAGATAGAATAGCCACATCGGCCCTAATGACTCAACAAGGAGTCCATCAGAACCAATCAGATGCCACATCTGCCTTAGAGTGAACCGGTCCATGGGTTGACAGCCAAACACCCTGAATCAATCCCTAGTCGACCCAGAAGGGCTTGGGTCGACCTCAAAAATGGGCCAGTTCGGTTATTCCCCCTCCCGATTCACTATTTTGAACTTTTTTGCATATTTATTTATTTAATTTATGTATATATATCTATATATATATATATTTTTCTCATATGCATACAAACTTCAAGGCTTAATAACTTCTTCATAAGGTATATGCTTTATGCAAACCAAATGTCTATCTAGACCAAAATTTTGAGATGAATGTAATAGCGCAACCCATTTAACTTAATTCTTCTTCGAAAAATTAAGTGTTCTTGAATTTTTTAGTTTTAATATTCTCAGAAAATTCGGGGTGTTCAGACATAACTTTCAATTTATATTATGAAATCTCAAATTTTCACATTCTTTAGAAATATATATATTTAAATATATTCAAATATTTCTAGTTTTACTGAAATCCGATTTATTTTGAGTTCTGTACATTTAATTGAAATTTAAATTCAAATTTTCAAACTACCATGTCGTTTCAGGCTCGTTTTATAGTTAAAATAAATTTATACATTCTAACTTCATTTAAAATATATTTTTAGTCGTTATTATTTAAAATAAATCATTTTAAATATTCCAAACCCATTAAAATGGCTAAATTAAAATTTTTAAATTGGTTTAGAATTTCCGGGTTGTTACACAAAATGTGTAGTAAAATATGAGGGACCCGAATATGGACACTTTGAACTCAAATGGCTCTGTTTCAAAAACAAGCTGTGCAAGCCTTTTTTGCATTTTCATCACGAACCGAGCACTAAATCAAAAACGACCCAAACTTTCCCTCGGGAAAAGCCCGGATTGCTTTGAGAACACGATTCATCAGAACACAAACAAAAGAACATTTCATTGTTTTTACAAAAATTAACATCAGAGTACGAGAATATTACAGAGTATGAATAAATATTATACAGCGAAAAAATAATATCAGAGATTTAAATCACAAAACAGTAGAAAATAATACACGAGTATAATGTACAGCAGAAATCATCTACAACCCCAATTGAAATAGATATACGGATACAAAACTTTTCGAATATAGCTCCAGCTATATTGCCGGATCCCGTGGAAAGAAGTATTTGTGAAAACCAAAACTACAAGCTGCTCTTATTGAAAATATTGGCATCAAGAGTTTCGGTAGAAACAATAAAATCTGAGTCAGTCATGGAACTAGTGTGAGAATTAAAATAGTCAAAAACTTTATTTTAAAATTGGGTAAATCAAGGGACCACGCTGTATAACAGGGAACGGGTTTACTCCCAAGAATACCATAAACAAACAGTTTACAAACAACGTAATTCTTTTTGAAAAATGAAGCTTTTATAAGACTTAGGTCCCATCACACAATGCAACGCAAGCCGGAGGATGGAGTTTTACCTTATTATAGTCAAATATGCTTGGTATGTTTTAAAACAAATCATTTTGATATTACTATAAGTGCATAGTGTCAAAATCAACTTCAAATATAAATGTATCAATCATAGACGGCATAGGTACCATATATTATGTCGCCATACTAGTTTTATTATTAAAGCCGCACAATGTCGTACTTGAAATTGGATTTCCATCATGAACCAAGGCAATAGATCTTCCTTACCGAATTTGGGACACTCTAGCTCGTGCCTCAGGACTCAGACTGAGATGAGCCCTGGGAGCGGCAGGGCTGGCCAGCCATAGCTGATCAGTGTTACTCCTGAACACTGCATTTCCCAACCCTATGGAGCATAAAATATAGTCAGTACGTCGACCATGTTTAGACCCAGTAGGGACTCAAATCCGAGGTACCTCGCTTTCCATCATCCACATAAGTAAAAATGTCTGGGATCCATACCATGACAGTACTTCTATCCAGAAAGAAACGCATTCTCTCCCTGTTGTACCTCATCCTGTTTCTGGTTCATACGGGGGTGTGAGGCTCGCGAATTAGCGCTATACACAAAGCTGTGCTAACTAAAGTTGTGCTTTGATCATCAACCACAAGACTCTGCTTTACAACAAAAGCCTTGATCATTTGCATCTCAGCATGCCACACTGACAATTCACGCCATACAAATGATGTCTATCAATATATAACCTCTAAGCTCATACATCTCAGAGAAGGGCGTTAAGCAAGAGAATAAATTCTCTGCCACCAAACAGATATATATTTAATAGAAATCAATCAATATAGAATGAAATCCAATGTCAAACACACATCCATTTACAAGTCAGTTTTAGGTCTGAACAAAACCGGAGACACATTATTCCTCGTCCCATATGTCCAATTCTGGAGAGAGGTCCTCGCATATACAGTCGATCTCCAAATACATTTGAACGATCACCACTTATTACCTTTTCCTGGGTGTACATCCCAATCAAGACATCAGTAATCATCCAAACAATGTGAAGATCTCCGGTCTTCAACCAACGTCTTCATCGTCGACTTTCAATCATCGTATTAATTATTCAGAATGGGTTAAACCCGTTCTTTCTGAATAATTCGCATATCTTATAATCAAGTGCTATAAAACACATCATACACCTCATTCTAATTCAGAATATTCTTTTATTAAAATATTCATATCCTTTGGGAAAGGTTCTCATTAATTTTATCAAATATAAATTCTTTTAAATTTATTCTTTAATCTTCCTTTGGATATCGTTTTCAAAAGATATTATTTTATCTTTCCACAATTCTAAACCAAATTAAGGTTTATAAAACTCATCAGGATTATTAAGCCTTACCAGCGTAATCATTTATTTTATAATTCCAATCCCAACTTATTTATCCCATAGAGCAAAACTGGTAGTACTCCATATCTAACACCCACGATGTTATCAGTAAATTTAATTACCATTTCATGTTAAAATTTAATTATCGCCTAGAGTAAAACTGGCGGTACTCCATTCTCGATCATTTCTTGAATTCGATAAGTTTAATTATCCCATTCTCATTTCAATCTAATTAAATTTTTATTAAAACTCTAGTTCAGTTTTAATCTCAAAAATCATCACTTAATGATTATCCACATTTTAGGAAATAAATCCTGTCTTTACTCGGGTTA
This sequence comes from Allium sativum, assembly GCA_030737875.1. Taxonomy (NCBI): domain Eukaryota; kingdom Viridiplantae; phylum Streptophyta; class Magnoliopsida; order Asparagales; family Amaryllidaceae; genus Allium; species Allium sativum. The sequence continues at coordinate 399,140,744 of CM060910.1, forward strand.
AAGAATCAATGTCCTTTAAAACACAGTTCATGATAAACACAAATCATCTTACATTAACCATGGAAATTTCATCGAAAATGGATTAGTGTATAATTGATATAAATTTCTGTATAAGAATAATAATAATATAAATGGAATAACGACCGAGCATTTTAAATTTCATATATAGCAACGGTCTTCCTTTATGGAAGCTCATCATGATTATAAGCAAATCGAATTCCATTCAATTCCAGTTTAATATATTAAATTGTAAAACTTTACTTTGGAAAATTTTCATTAAATCTTAATAAAAAGATTTATTCTGTAAAGACCCGCAAATTCCCACCCTTTGAATCGACCATAAACCACACAGGTCTGACCCAAAAAGTGAAAATCTACGAATACTTTAACTTTGGGCATACAACATATTAAAACAACAACAGAAGACTGTTATAACATATCATCATATAATGTTACATCAGAGTACAGAATATACATATCAGAGTACATTGGAATATAATTACAGCGGAAGATAAATACAAAAATGTAATATACTGCAACGGAAGAACACAGCGGAAGACTTTCTATCTCTGGACACAGCTTTAAGCTTCAACCCAGAATCCTGTTTAATATATCTGCAAAAATAGCTACTCGACTGCCCGTGTGGAAAATATGGGCACCCGAGTTTGCCAGTGGACAAAACTACAGGTCAGTCATGGGACTGGTGTGAGAATTCTACCTAACCTATAAAATATAATAAGGCTAATCACAGGACCACGCCACTTTCGCGGAACGGGTTTTCTCCTATGGATTGCCAGTGCATGACTAAAGTAAATCGTCAAAATAGCGCAATGCTTTTTTTAGAAAAATGAAACCATTATAAGACCCAAGTCCCATCACACAATGCAACGCAAACCGGAGGATAGGGTTTTACCTTATAATGATCAAAAGATGCTTGATACGATAAACACGGTATTATATAATAATAGTGTGCAACCAAATTGAAGGACATCAAAGTAAATGTATTAATCCTAGACGGCATGAGTGCCCCATCCCACTATGTCGCCATATATAGGTATACAATCAAAACCGCGTGATGTCGTATTGGAAATTTGGGTTTCCATCTGAGTCAAGGCTAGGAGAGAATTCCTTACCGATTCGAGACACTCTAGCAATGCCTAGGATTGGTACTCTGTCCGACCCTTGGATCCTGCAGGGCCGGTCCGTCCCCGTGTTGGTACTCTGTCCAACTGGTGCAATGGACTGGATTAGTTATTCCTGAACACACGTTTCCCGATCCTAACGGATCTCTGATTGGCCACAATACGACCAATATACCTGAGGTACCTCAAATCCAACAACCACATAAGTAAAATGTCAGCCAGTTTAAGCACCGACACCACTTCTAGCTAGAAAGAAACGTGCGCACTCCGTGCGTTCCCTTGCTCCGTTTTAGACTCAACCGGGGTGTGAGGCTCGCGAAGTAACGTATTACACAAAGCTATGTCCATACCAGACTATGCTTTGATCATCATACAAGGCTCTGCTTTACAACAATAAGCTTTGTTCAATTGCAACTTGGCGTGCCACATCAACAACTCATATCATGCGATCGGTAATTATTTAACATACAAAAGGGTGTTAAGCAAGAGAATAAATCCTCCGCCACCATGCATTTATATATTAAATAAAAACCGATTTAATTACATGAAATAAATTTCAATGTCAGGCATGCTATCCATTTACAAGTCCGTTCTGGGTCTGAACGAAACAACGTATCCGTCGATCTCCAGTACGTCTGGAAGATCATCACTTTTACCTTGCCTTGGGGGATCAGTCCCAATTCAAGATATTAGTCACCATCAACCAAACGATGTGAAGCTCTCAGGTCTTCAGTCACCGTCTTCATCTTCGACTCTTGATCGTCGTGATGATTATTCAGAATGGGTTAGACCCGGTCTTTCTGAATAACTCGCGTATTTGTAATTAAAATCAACCATACGCCACATTCCAACTTTGAATATCCTTTTAAATAAAAATTATTATCTTTGTAAAAAGGTCCTCATTAATTTTATCAAAGATAAAATAATTTCATTTTAATCTTTCTAAAAAGATGTATTAATATTCCAATTTTGATTTAATTTATAAAATAGATTTATAAATTTCAAATAGTAATTTCAATGTAAATTGGATTAAAGGATAAATGTTATTTAAAACATCGTCCACTACAAATCCAATCTACATATCAATCACCAACCATAATTGTTAAGATCTAATAATCTTAAATAAAAGATTTATCTTAAAGATATTAATTCATTACTATATAAAAAAACACATTTTAAAATAATCAATAAAATATTCTATATATAAAAGATTCTGAATGTAAAATATACTTTATAATACAAAATCCTTTATTTTACAAAAATCCTTTCATTATATAAAAATTCTTTATTTAAAAAGAAATTCTGCATTGGAATGCGACTCAACCATATACCATATAATTTGGGTCATATGGGTTTCATACATTTCATGTATAGGGTGATAACAGGAAATAATCCTCAATCCATCCATTAACAACCAGAGTGACAATGTCAACTGTGTGAGCATTAAAATAAAACAATAATGCTCATCGCAGCCTGTCGATCAATCGATAGACATATAATAACATTGGGATTTGTGTCAGTCAAGTATCGTCCCAATACCCGTGTGGGGTTTTCATCCAACAAACAAATAATAAATTATTTGTGCACTTGGCCGATGTGTAAAAATAATCGACCCAATCACATAAACAAGTCGGATGACTTGTAAATGGAAGTGTAATATTCAATTTTGAATATACTAACATCACATTTAACACATCAAAATACAACATCACAGGCAAATATTTCAATACTCTTTATTATGAACATATGACCATAAAAATCGTGACTTTTATTTATTTACCAAAAATACATATTTTTGGTCTCATTCATTTTAATGACAAAATGAATATTTGACTTCATTATTTTTAATGTATAAAGATATACATCCTTAATTCATTCTTTTTAATGTGTGAAAACATACATTTTAAATCCATTCTTTTTCTCAACATAAACAAATATGATGATTTTGTTTCTTAACCTCTAATGCAACAAAATGAGAATTTTGTCTAATCTTTTTCAATGAATAAAGATGTCTATTTTTTTTTTACTTCATTCATTTTAATGTGCCAAAAATGTCCATTTTGTCTAATTCACTTTTAATATACAAAAATGAGTATTTTGTTTTAATCTCTTTTCTTATGCATAAAAAAAAAATGTTTATTTTTAATCTATTCTTTTTTTTAATGACACCAAGTGTTCATTTCTAATTAATCCTTTTTAATGACACAAAATGTTCATGTCTAATTAATCCTTTTTAATGACACAAAATGTTCATTTTTAACTAATCCTTTTAATGACAAAAAATGTTCATTTTCTAATTCACTGACATGTTAACTCAAAATGACAATTTAAATTCACTAATCAAGTCTTGACAAGAATGTTGTTCTTTTTCATTTACAATATAAAATGAAAATAAAAAAAAAAAAAAAAAAGATTCACATGTCTTGTTCTTTTATTTACCATAGAAATACCAATAAAATGATCAACATATTCTGGTCTTTTCATTTACAAAAGAAGTTGTAAATAAAGTGGTCCTCATATTTTTACTCTTTTCATTTACAATAGGAGTTGTAAATAAATGCTTCTCATGTTCCTGTTCTTTTTATTTTCTATCGCACCAAAAATGTCGATAAAAATGAATCACTAACATTGTCTATTTTTATCGTACTAAAAATGTCGATAAAAATGAATCACTAACATTGTCTATTTTTATCGCACTAAAAATGTCGATAAAAATGAATCACTAACATTGTCTATTTTTATCGCACTAAAAATGTCGATAAAAATGACAACATTAACCATTCTATTTTCACCGCGTTCAAAATGACGATAAAATATTCAACATTAACCATTCTATTTTTACCGCATTCAAAATGACGATAAAATATTCAATATTAACAATTCTATTTTTACCGCATTCAAGATGACGATAAAATATTCAATATTAACAATTCTATTTTTACCGCATTCAAAATGACGATAAAATATTCAACATTAACAATTCTATTTTTATCGCATTCAAAATGACGGTAAAATATTCAGCAGTAACGATTCTATTTTTACTACATAGAAAATGTAAATATATATATATATTTCTAAATTCTATTCTTTTTATTTACATAACTGATTAACCTGTTTTACTCTTTTTCTTTAACAAAGAAAATGTAAACAAAGTGATTAACATATTTTACTCTTTCTCTTTTACAAAGAAAATGTAAACAAAGTGATTAACATGTTTTACTCTTTCTCTTTTACAAAGAAAATGTAAACAAAGTGATTAACATGTTTTACTCTTTTTCTATTACAAAGAAAATGTGAACAAAATGATTTACATATTTTACTCTTTTTCTATTACAAAGAAAATGTAAACAAAATGATTTACATATTTTACTCTTTTTCTATTACAAAGAAAATGTAAACAAAATGATTTACATATTTTACTCTTTTTCTATTACAATGAAAATGTAAACAAAATGATTTACAAAACTTTGTTTCTTTTCTTTCACCATATAAACATCAATAATGTGAATAACATATTTTTAGCCTTATCATTTACAAAGGAAGGTGTAAATAAATGATTAACCTATTTTGCGATTTAAAAATATGATCTTTTATATTTTACAAAGTAAAAATATCAACTTTACTATTTTACAATGTAAAAATATCAACTTTACTATTTTACAATGTAAAAATATAATCTTTTCTATTTCGCAATGTAAAAATATGACTTTTTCTATTTTGTAATGTAAATGATAACTTCTTCTATTTTAAATATAAAAAGATTGTCTTTTTATTTTCATCGTCAAAATTTCATCTTTTTGTTTCCAATATAAAAAGATTGTCTTTTTATTTCTTTTTATCACATCTAAATGTGTTCATTTATTTACAAAGAAATGTAAATAAAAACTTGTTCTTTTATATTTGTCCTTTTATTAATAACAGAAATGTAAATAAAAACTCTTTTTTTTTCTTTTTTTTTTTTAGGACAAAAAGAAATTCATTTGTGTACATGTTCTAAAAATAAAAGAGGATTTTATTTGTTTTACAAGTTCTAATCCCATCTTAACATATATATATATATACTGAATAAAATATGTTATGATCTCATTTTAGATCCCATTTCTCCAACCGCAAATAAGATATATATAAATCCAAGCGGATTTTGCCAATCATGTACAACAATCATTCAACAAGCAACAATTATCATTCCAAACAACACCCAACATTTCAGGTCAGAATTAAACGATCAAACAATTATTTTTAATGCAAGAAAATAATTTATAATTAATTAAACAAATAAAATTAGAATCCTCACATTGAATTTTTGGCCAAAATTTTGTTGTCTCATTTTCAGCTGCGGTCTGCGCCATCGCGAAGCTCTTAATTTTGTGATTCCAACGCAATTTACGGTTCGTCAAACGGACCTCGTATGAAAGAGTTATGAATTTTTAAAGATCGGGTAATTAAATAATTAATTAATATTCGTGAAAATACCTAAAAATTACACTGTCTCAGAATTGGACAAAATTAGTGTCCACGCGTCCATCTCGTCGCCACGATCCCAACGCACCTGAAATCGTCGATTTTTGACTTCGTATGAGTGAGTTATGCAATTTTAAAGTTCTGGAAATTAATTAAATAATTTAAAAATAAAATAGAAAATACCCTCAGCCCATTGACCGAAAAACACTGTTCACCGCCGAACTTTGACCCCACTTTGCCGCTGCCTCGGGCCACCTGACGCCACGGGACCACCGCCAATGTCTTCGTCTTGGCGAGACGCACCACCACCAGAAAGAGCCGCCCCTAAAGCTTCTCCGATCATCGGGAAATCGCCTAGAAAGGATTTCGCCTCGTGGGTCCCACAGGCCGCCTCACACCTCCAAACTGCCTGAAATTTTCTGAGCATCTTCGTCTTGCGTAGACGAAGAACTTCCGTGTTCGTGACTTCGTCCAATTCTTTCTCGATTCACGGGAATTTCTTGATTTACGTTTTGAGCTTCTGAATTTCGAAAACAGCGAGCTTTAAGACGAGATTCCGGCGAATCCGAGCGCTGTTTGACAAAACCGACTACACCATTAGCTTCGTATCGTCGAGACCTTCGAGAAAACATATAATTTGCTATGGTTTGAAGAGATTTTATTTTTTTATGAATTTTAGAGGAAGAGGGAGCCGCCATGGAAATTGAGAAAAAAAGATGGAAAAGAGAGTGGCTGCTGTGTATTTCGAATTTCAGCCCTAAAACTCAGAAAAAAGATAATATATACCATGGGTTTAATTTTGGTTTGGGCCCAAGTATCATTATGTGCCCAATTACTCAATTTTCAACTATTTTCTTCAATTCAAAAATTCTTATAAATACATGCTGATTTCAAAATTAATAAAATTTTAAACATAATTATTTCAGGTCATTACGAACCCAACGAACCTGATTTCGTAATTTTCCGATTCCGTATGAATTTATTATAAATTTCCGAAGTCTGAAAATATGCTATATTTCCACTGTAAAAATTATACAGGCCACAAAATAATTCCAAAAATTATAAATTTTATAATTTAACCTTAATTTAATATTCCGAACCCATAGAAACTGGTTTCGTCGAATTCGGAGTTCGTTTGCAAAAATTCTATTTTTCAGGTGTATATTTTAATATTTAAAAATACCAAAAATAGTGGAATTTTTCCGAAACTCAAAAATATAAGTTCTTATAGTCATTTTCATATGTAAACAACATTCTAAAACCAATGGAGATGGTTTCGGGTCCTAATTCCCTATTCTGCAAAATTTAGCATTTTGGCCCTTATAAATTTCATAGCGACCTTTCTAAATATTGAATTGGCCATATCTTTTGATTCCCGTTATGAAATTTCGATTTTTCGAATTCGTTGGAAAGATATTTTTAAATAGATTCTAATATTTTTGGTTTCACTAAAATCCGTTAAATTTTGCATCCTGTACGGTCAGTCAAAGTTCAAGTTTGACTTTTCAAACTACCGCGCTATTTCTAACTTTTTTTATAATAAAAATTAAATCATTCATTCTAACTTCGATTTAAATCAAATTTGTGATCATTATTATTTAAATAAATTATTTTATATAGTCAAAATTCATTAAAATTTTCTAAAATAAAAATTTTAAATTGGTCAGATTTTGCGGGTTGTTACAATCGCCCCCACTTAAAAACTTTTCGTCCTCGAAAAGGAACGTAGCTAAAAATTGTGAAATTTACTATCTTAATTTTAAATTTTAATGGTTGATTATCTTTTCAAAATATATACATAACCTTATATATATAGAAATCATATTTCACAAAATATATTATAAATATCAAAAAAAATACGTTAGTTATAAATTCGTAACTCTGAACTCGTTCTAAGGCATTACTAACCCCATCTCTAACGAGTTTACTCATTCTAGGATACTGCTGATCCTATCTCTAATGAGTATTCTTATTGGATATTACTAATCCAATCTCTGATGAGTCTTTTGTTCAGTTCTAACAAGTTGTACCCCAAAGATTTGAGCTAACCAGAGCTCTGATACCAACTGTAAAGACCCGCAAATTCCCACCCTTTGAATCGACCATAAACCACACAGGTCTGACCCAAAAAGTGAAAATCTACGAATACTTTAACTTTGGGCATACAACATATTAAAACAACAACATAAGACTTTTATAACATATCATCATATAATGTTACATCAGAGTACAGAATATACATATCAGAGTACATTGGAATATAATTACAGCGGAAGATAAATACAAAAATGTAATATACTGCAACGGAAGAACACAGCGGAAGACTTTCTATCTCTGGACACAGCTTTAAGCTTCAACCCAGAATCCTGTTTAATATATCTGCAAAAATAGCTACTCGACTGCCCGTGTGGAAAATATGGGCACCCGAGTTTGCCAGTGGACAAAACTACAGGTCAGTCATGGGACTGGTGTGAGAATTCTACCTAACCTATAAAATATAATAAGGCTAATCACAGGACCACGCCACTTTCGCGGAACGGGTTTTCTCCTATGGATTGCCAGTGCATGACTAAAGTAAATCGTCAAAATAGCGCAATGCTTTTTTTAGAAAAATGAAACCATTATAAGACCCAAGTCCCATCACACAATGCAACGCAAACCGGAGGATAGGGTTTTACCTTATAATGATCAAAAGATGCTTGATACGATAAACACGGTATTATATAATAATAGTGTGCAACCAAATTGAAGGACATCAAAGTAAATGTATTAATCCTAGACGGCATGAGTGCCCCATCCCACTTTGTCGCCATATATAGGTATACAATCAAAACCGCGTGATGTCGTATTGGAAATTTGGGTTTCCATCTGAGTCAAGGCTAGGAGCGAATTCCTTACCGATTCGAGACACTCTAGCAATGCCTAGGATTGGTACTCTGTCCAACCCTTGGATCCTGCAGGGCCGGTCCGTCCCCGTGTTGGTACTCTATCCAACTGGTGCAATGGACTGGATTAGTTATTCCTGAACACACGTTTCCCGATCCTAACGGATCTCTGATTGGCCACAATACGACCAATATACCTGAGGTACCTCAAATCCAACAACCACATAAGTAAAATGTCAGCCAGTTTAAGCACCGACACCACTTCTAGCTAGAAAGAAACGTGCGCACTCCCTGCGTTCCCTTGCTCCGTTTTAGACTCAACCGGGGTGTGAGGCTCGCGAAGTAACGTATTACACAAAGCTATGTCCATACCAGACTATGCTTTGATCATCATACAAGGCTCTGCTTTACAACAATAAGCTTTGTTCAATTGCAACTTGGCGTGCCACATCAACAACTCATATCATGCGATCGGTAATTATTTAACATACAAAAGGGTGTTAAGCAAGAGAATAAATCCTCCGCCACCATGCATTTATATATTAAATAAAAACCGATTTAATTACATGAAATAAATTTCAATGTCAGGCATGCTATCCATTTACAAGTCCGTTCTGGGTCTGAACGAAACAACGTATCCGTCGATCTCCAGTACGTCTGGAAGATCATCACTTTTACCTTGCCTTGGGGGATCAGTCCCAATTCAAGATATTAGTCACCATCAACCAAACGATGTGAAGCTCTCAGGTCTTCAGTCACCGTCTTCATCTTCGACTCTTGATCGTCGTGATGATTATTCAGAATGGGTTAGACCCGGTCTTTCTGAATAACTCGCGTATTTGTAATTAAAATCAACCATACGCCACATTCCAACTTTGAATATCCTTTTAAATAAAAATTATTATCTTTGTAAAAAGGTCCTCATTAATTTTATCAAAGATAAAATAATTTCATTTTAATCTTTCTAAAAAGATGTATTAATATTCCAATTTTGATTTAATTTATAAAATAGATTTATAAATTTCAAATAGTAATTTCAATGTAAATTGGATTAAAGGATAAATGTTATTTAAAACATCGTCCACTACAAATCCAATCTACATATCAATCACCAACCATAATTGTTAAGATCTAATAATCTTAAATAAAAGATTTATCTTAAAGATATTAATTCATTACTATATAAAAAAAACACATTTTAAAATAATCAATAAAATATTCTATATATAAAAGATTCTGAATGTAAAATATACTTTATAATACAAAATCCTTTATTTTACAAAAATCCTTTCATTATATAAAAATTCTTTATTTAAAAAGAAATTCTGCATTGGAATGCGACTCAACCATATACCATATAATTTGGGTCATATGGGTTTCATACATTTCATGTATAGGGTAATAACAGGAAATAATCCTCAATCCATCCATTAACAACCAGAGTGACAATGTCAACTGTGTGAGCATTAAAATAAAACAATAATGCTCATCACAGCCTGTCGATCAATCGATAGACATATAATAACATTGGGATTTGTGTCAGTCAAGTATCGTCCCAATACCCGTGTGGGGTTTTCATCCAACAAACAAATAATAAATTATTTGTGCACTTGGCCGATGTGTAAAAATAATCGACCCAATCACATAAACAAGTCGGATGACTTGTAAATGGAAGTGTAATATTCAATTTTGAATATACTAACATCACATTTAACACATCAAAATACAACATCACAGGCAAATATTTCAATACTCTTTATTATGAACATATGACCATAAAAATCGTGACTTTTATTTATTTACCAAAAATACATATTTTTGGTCTCATTCATTTTAATGACAAAATGAATATTTGACTTCATTATTTTTAATGTATAAAGATATACATCCTTAATTCATTCTTTTTAATGTATGAAAACATACATTTTAAATCCATTCTTTTTCTCAACATAAACAAATATGATGATTTTGTTTCTTAACCTCTAATGCAACAAAATGAGAATTTTGTCTAATCTTTTTCAATGAATAAAGATGTCTATTTTTTTTTTACTTCATTCATTTTAATGTGCCAAAAATGTCCATTTTGTCTAATTCACTTTTAATATACAAAAATGAGTATTTTGTTTTAATCTCTTTTCTTATGCATAAAAAAAAAATGTTTATTTTTAATCTATTCTTTTTTTTAATGACACCAAGTGTTCATTTCTAATTAATCCTTTTTAATGACACAAAATGTTCATGTCTAATTAATCCTTTTTAATGACACAAAATGTTCATTTTTAACTAATCCTTTTAATGACAAAAAATGTTCATTTTCTAATTCACTGACATGTTAACTCAAAATGACAATTTAAATTCACTAATCAAGTCTTGACAAGAATGTTGTTCTTTTTCATTTACAATATAAAATGAAAATAAAAAAATAAAAAAAAAAGATTCACATGTCTTGTTCTTTTATTTACCATAGAAACACCAATAAAATGATCAACATATTCTGGTCTTTTCATTTACAAAAGAAGTTGTAAATAAAGTGGTCCTCATATTTTTACTCTTTTCATTTACAATAGGAGTTGTAAATAAATGCTTCTCATGTTCCTGTTCTTTTTATTTTCTATCGCACCAAAAATGTCGATAAAAATGAATCACTAACATTGTCTATTTTTATCGTACTAAAAATGTCGATAAAAATGAATCACTAACATTGTCTATTTTTATCGCACTAAAAATGTCGATAAAAATGAATCACTAACATTGTCTATTTTTATCGCACTAAAAATGTCGATAAAAATGACAACATTAACCATTCTATTTTCACCGCGTTCAAAATGACGATAAAATATTCAACATTAACCATTCTATTTTTACCGCATTCAAAATGACGATAAAATATTCAATATTAACAATTCTATTTTTACCGCATTCAAGATGACGATAAAATATTCAATATTAACAATTCTATTTTTACCGCATTCAAAATGACGATAAAATATTCAACATTAACAATTCTATTTTTATCGCATTCAAAATGACGGTAAAATATTCAGCAGTAACGATTCTATTTTTACTACATAGAAAATGTAAATATATATATATTTCTAAATTCTATTCTTTTTATTTACATAACTGATTAACCTGTTTTACTCTTTTTCTTTAACAAAGAAAATGTAAACAAAGTGATTAACATATTTTACTCTTTCTCTTTTACAAAGAAAATGTAAACAAAGTGATTAACATGTTTTACTCTTTCTCTTTTACAAAGAAAATGTAAACAAAGTGATTAACATGTTTTACTCTTTTTCTATTACAAAGAAAATGTGAACAAAATGATTTACATATTTTACTCTTTTTCTATTACAAAGAAAATGTAAACAAAATGATTTACATATTTTACTCTTTTTCTATTACAAAGAAAATGTAAACAAAATGATTTACATATTTTACTCTTTTTCTATTACAATGAAAATGTAAACAAAATGATTTACAAAACTTTGTTTCTTTTCTTTCACCATATAAACATCAATAATGTGAATAACATATTTTTAGCCTTATCATTTACAAAGGAAGGTGTAAATAAATGATTAACCTATTTTGCGATTTAAAAATATGATCTTTTATATTTTACAAAGTAAAAATATCAACTTTACTATTTTACAATGTAAAAATATCAACTTTACTATTTTACAATGTAAAAATATAATCTTTTCTATTTCGCAATGTAAAAATATGACTTTTTCTATTTTGTAATGTAAATGATAACTTCTTCTATTTTAAATATAAAAAGATTGTCTTTTTATTTTCATCGTCAAAATTTCATCTTTTTGTTTCCAATATAAAAAGATTGTCTTTTTATTTCTTTTTATCACATCTAAATGTGTTCATTTATTTACAAAGAAATGTAAATAAAAACTTGTTCTTTTATATTTGTCCTTTTATTAATAACAGAAATGTAAATAAAAACTCTTTTTTTTTTCTTTTTTTTTTTAGGACAAAAAGAAATTCATTTGTGTACATGTTCTAAAAATAAAAGAGGATTTTATTTGTTTTACAAGTTCTAATCCCATCTTAACATATATATATATATATATATATATATATATATATATATATACTGAATAAAATATGTTATGATCTCATTTTAGATCCCATTTCTCCAACCGCAAATAAGATATATATAAATCCAAGCGGATTTTGCCAATCATGTACAACAATCATTCAACAAGCAATAATTATCATTCCAAACAACACCCAACATTTCAGGTCAGAATTAAACGATCAAACAATTATTTTTAATGCAAGAAAATAATTTATAATTAATTAAACAAATAAAATTAGAATCCTCACATTGAATTTTTGGCCAAAATTTTGTTGTCTCCTTTTCAGCTGCGGTCTGCGCCATCGCGAAGCTCTTAATTTTGTGATTCCAACGCAATTTACGGTTCGTCAAACGGACCTCGTATGAAAGAGTTATGAATTTTTAAAGATCGGGTAATTAAATAATTAATTAATATTCGTGAAAATACCTAAAAATTACACTGTCTCAGAATTGGACAAAATTAGTGTCCACGCGTCCATCTCGTCGCCACGATCCCAACGCACCTGAAATCGTCGATTTTTGACTTCGTATGAGTGAGTTATGCAATTTTAAAGTTCTGGAAATTAATTAAATAATTTAAAAATAAAATAGAAAATACCCTCAGCCCATTGACCGAAAAACACTGTTCACCGCCGAACTTTGACCCCACTTTGCCGCTGCCTCGGGCCACCTGACGCCACGGGACCACCGCCAATGTCTTCGTCTTGGCGAGACGCACCACCACCAGAAAGAGCCGCCCCTAAAGCTTCTCCGATCATCGGGAAATCGCCTAGAAAGGATTTCGCCTCGTGGGTCCCACAGGCCGCCTCACACCTCCAAACTGCCTGAAATTTTCTGAGCATCTTCGTCTTGCGTAGACGAAGAACTTCCGTGTTCGTGACTTCGTCCAATTCTTTCTCGATTCACGGGAATTTCTTGATTTACGTTTTGAGCTTCTGAATTTCGAAAACAGCGAGCTTTAAGACGAGATTCCGGCGAATCCGAGCGCTGTTTGACAAAACCGACTACACCATTAGCTTCGTATCGTCGAGACCTTCGAGAAAACATATAATTTGCTATGGTTTGAAGAGATTTTATTTTTTTATGAATTTTAGAGGAAGAGGGAGCCGCCATGGAAATTGAGAAAAAAAGATGGAAAAGAGAGTGGCTGCTGTGTATTTCGAATTTCAGCCCTAAAACTCAGAAAAAAGATAATATATACCATGGGTTTAATTTTGGTTTGGGCCCAAGTATCATTATGTGCCCAATTACTCAATTTTCAACTGTTTTCTTCAATTCAAAAATTCTTATAAATACATGCTGATTTCAAAATTAATAAAATTTTAAACATAATTATTTCAGGTCATTACGAACCCAACGAACCTGATTTCGTAATTTTCCGATTCCGTATGAATTTATTATAAATTTCCGAAGTCTGAAAATATGCTATATTTCCACTGTAAAAATTATACAGGCCACAAAATAATTCCAAAAATTATAAATTTTATAATTTAACCTTAATTTAATATTCCGAACCCATAGAAATTGGTTTCGTCGAATTCGGAGTTCGTTTGCAAAAATTCTATTTTTCAGGTGTATATTTTAATATTTAAAAATACCAAAAATAGTGGAATTTTTCCGAAACTCAAAAATATAAGTTCTTATAGTCATTTTTATATGTAAACAACATTCTAAAACCAATGGAGATGGTTTCGGGTCCTAATTCCCTATTCTGCAAAATTTAGCATTTTGGCCCTTATAAATTTCATAGCGACCTTTCTAAATATTGAATTGGCCATAACTTTTGATTCCCGTTATGAAATTTCGATTTTTCGAATTCGTTGGAAAGATATTTTTAAATAGATTCTAATATTTTTGGTTTCACTAAAATCCGTTAAATTTTGCATCCTGTACGGTCAGTCAAAGTTCAAGTTTGACTTTTCAAACTACCGCGCTATTTCTAACTTTTTTTATAATAAAAATTAAATCATTCATTCTAACTTCGATTTAAATCAAATTTGTGATCATTATTATTTAAATAAATTATTTTATATAGTCAAAATTCATTAAAATTTTCTAAAATAAAAATTTTAAATTGGTCAGATTTTGCGGGTTGTTACATATTCTTTTCTCAACTAGATTTAAGAACAGTGTTACTGAAGACACCATTCATGCTAAACCCAAAATCCAATTTGATATTAAATACAAGGCTCTAAATAGAAATAATATCAGCTTATATTCAATATCAAAATTTGAAACTAATGAATATCGTATTGTGAATAATGATATTTGTATCTTCCAAATTCCTCAACATTATCCGTATAATCATGGAATCCAATATCGAAATATTCCGAAAATTATTTCCATTCAAATCCTTCCATTTCATACATTGGAAAATTTTGGTTATTTTAAAACACATTTTCAATCCAAGTTATTTATTTAAAAACACTAGATTTCTAATCTAGTTAATAACTAGTTCATTTCTATAAAAATATATTTTCATCTTTTAAAAACTGGAATTTTTCATCCAAAATCTTTTCAAATCATTAGTTATGATTGTACATAATTTTTCCATATTTTTAATAATTTTAATAAGGCCCTTATAGTCGATTTCCATAAACGGCCATCGAACTGCATTCACAGCGACATTTTCCAAAACTGATTTGGACATATTTTAAATCTAACCATTAGATTTCAAATCTCTTATTATCATTGGAAAGCTCTTTTCGATACGAGGGGATCCGACGGTCGGATCTCTCGTTACGTCCATTTGAAGTTAATGGTTGAATTTCGCGAATGGTCGTTATGCGGCGCGTTCTATTCAGGCCATTAAATATATATAATATATATATCGCCGATTTCAATTTAAGTACTTTATAAAATATTTATAAATTCGTTTTAAAATGATTTTATCTTCCTTTTCAATTTTAAATCAAAATTGAATATTCCTTATCATTATAAAATTTAAATGATAATATTTTCAAAATATTAGATTTTGAAATCACTTCTTTTTTATATTCATTTTAAATGAATAAAATCGATATAAAATTTCGATCGAGTCAAAATAGTGTTTCTATACTTAACCTGGTTTCACATTTTTATATATTTCATGTCAATCCAAAATCGGACACCAAAATCCTATTTTGATTATTCATTGAATATTATTTTTAAAATATTCGTTATTTTAAAATATTCGTTATTTCTAAATCGGAATGCGACTCAATCAATTACCATATAATTTCAGTTATATGGATTTTATACATCACATGTGTTCAACAATAATGATAAATAATCATTCAACACTCAAACGTTATCTAGAGTGCATTCAACAACTGTATAAGCATTAAAAAAATAACGCTCATCACATCCTGTCAACCCATCGATTGACATATAATTAATTATTGAGATCAGTGTATGTCAAATATCATCCTACCTGTATGAGGTTTTCAAACAACCACGGTCTATTTAAATAAAATATTGGTTAGTAAATTTAACCAATTCAAATCCGGTTTGGATTATCGTTCTAATCAACCAATTTTCACTGTTTAAATTATAAATAAATATTTATAATTTAATTTCACAACCACATTAATATTAACATTATTTTTAATATGATATTCATCACAATCACACAAACAAAACACAATACAATCAATTAAATCGTCCATGGTCTGTGTAACAACCCGAATTTTTATAACGTGTTAAAACCATAAATCAAGGCAGAATTAATTTTTTAAAACAAGAATCGAGGGAAACGGGTTGCGCTATTGTGTTCGCCTCGAAATTCTTCTTGGAAACGAGACCGAGTTTTCGAAAATCGGAGTCCGTATGAGGGAGATATGACCCTCCGAAGTTTCAGCAATTTTCAGAATAAAAAACAGCTCAAAAATTCAAATTCAAATTCGAATTCAAAACCCAGAACAGGCTGGGCGGGAAATTTCCCGCCCAGGACCAGGTCGACCTGAGGGTCGACCTCCTAGGGACCAGGTCGACCTGCCTCCCGAACCCAGTTTTTGAGCCTGATGCATTCTGATGTATCTGATCTCGTTTTCTGCCCAGATTCGTCTGCCTAATCCTATATAAACAGCCTCCTAGCCATATTCTCTTTACACCATTCTTCTCTAACCTTATGGTGCACAAACTCTTGATGATCATGGCTTCTTCTTCTTCCTCTAAATTAAATCAAGATAAATTAAATTAAAACGCGAAGATTATTTCTTGAAGACTATGGCTAGGAATTTCATATTGGGGATTTGCTTCTACAATCAAAGCAAGATTCAACGATTCAACAATTCAACGACTAATCTCTAGACTTGACTTCTGCATCTAAATTTCTTAGAACACGATCTGTAAGTTCAAGTTACTTTTAGATAAAAACTATAAACTTAATATGGACATGTTACAAATTGGAATTGATCTATGTATGATTCATATCTATTCTTGTTCATCTTGGATCTTGACTTTTGGGAATATTGCTATGAAATCAGTTTGGACCTATTCATGTTGTAAATCAGACTTTTTCATGTCCATAACATTATTATTCCTATGACGTTGAACTATTGTTAATGGCTTAAGACTATGAATGTGAACATAAGAATATGCCCGTGCCTATGACTGTGAACATAAGACTATGCCTATGCATATGACTGTGAACATAAGACTATTGCCTATGATTATGACAAGGACAATTGTGGCTAATCACCTATGATTCATGACCATGAGGTTATTGCCTAGGATTATGACTATGAAATTGGATCTAATCTTGATTTTCTATTCAGACCTATTTTCTTTATTTATCCTTGGATCTTGATTTTTGGGATTTTTCTATTTAATTTAGATCTATCCATGTTCTTGAACCTAGATTATTATTCAACTCTTTTCATATTCATAATGTTATCAGATCTATATGCCTGCGATGTTTTAGCCAATTTATCCAGTTATGTCATGCCTTGGAAATAAATTGATGATAGAACAATGTTTATTATGTTATATGTGGAATTGAATGATATTGATCTATGTCTATGGCTCTATGTTATTATCATGTTGAATTGGGAATTAATGAATAAGTCTATTCATATGTATATAAACTTGGAGTATAACCTGTTATGACAAGTTGTGTAGTTTATCATGTTATGCAAGTTTAAGGTTGTAAAATCATATCACATATGTGACAAAATGTTAGATCTACATGTTTATGTGTATATGTTAAACCTATGTCATATTTCATGTTCACACTATTCATATGTTCGTGATTAATTTGCAGGTTCATATATATGTAAGTTGATTTAGTCTACGTTGCAAGTTCACACCAACGATATTCATGTTGACTATTTTGCAAGTACACATCTATGGTGTTCATATTGACTATGTTGAAAATGCCAAGTTTACACCTATGTCATGTTTATGTTAATGAATTTCTTTATGCAAATTTAGTGTACGTTAAATTAGGCTAAGTTTTTAGCCTAATATTATATGTCAAAAAAATCATGCGGACGAAAAATTAGGCTTAGATTGTTAGCCTAAAATTTAGACGGGGTAACGTTGGGAAAAATTTGTAATTATACGAAAATTGGCATGAAACTCACCATGAAACTTGACACGAACTTGACATGAATCTTGAACATGGACATGACACTAGAATGAACTTGAAAATGGCCAACTCGAGGTTGGGTTGAGTTTGCAGTGTAATTCTGCCCGGAAACGCCCGGCAAATCCAGTTATTGCAAACAATAGGATCCAGTGTGGATAGTTGGTCATATCGCGCTTGAAAACCCAAGGTCAGACTGAGTTATGGTGTAAATCTTCCCGGAACCGCCCGGCATATCCAGTGACCACAACAACAGGTCTGATGTGAGAGGTTGGGGTGCATTAATGAATTAATGCCACGTGATAGGGTAAAGTCATGGACATGAAAGATAACACTTAACCAACTTGACACATGATTTGTAGGGCTAAGTCATGAACTTGAACGACAACACTTAGCCAATTGACATGACACGTAGATGGGTTAAGTCACGAACTTGAATGACAACATTTAACCAACTTGACATGCTAGACTGGTAAGGGTTAAGTCACGAATTTAAATGACAACACTTAACCTATTGGGCGGAAACCCTAGTTACGCGGTCCATTTCAGCAGTAACCCACTAGATGTATCATGGTACCCTGGAACTAGGCAGGGTAGGGCACGATTACTGGGCTGATTATAAACGACTAGAATGACGACTGAGTTGGTGCACCAATGTAGGTTCAAGCGGGCTATGGTCGTGCACGTGGTCCGGAGTTGAAAAAGCAGGCATTGGGCATCAGTAAGTTTACCTGTGCATGCTTGATTCGTGTCGGTGGTTGGCACCCTAGGGCTTGATACACCCTATGGTGGACCTAGCACAGGTGACTACATTCGTGATATGGCCGTATGACACAGACACATGACGAGCTAGAACTTGTAGGGAGCCGATCGATTAGTGGATCGTTCCGTTGGACCTAGTAATGGGTCATTCATGATATTGGGCCAAGGGATCACTTCATGGTTAACTTTTGACATGGGTTGGGATACTAGTACAGACGGTGCAGCTAACCTTGAACATGCGATGCTATACTTGATTTATTATGTTATCTTAGTCTATCTTGCCCATTTTGACAGCATCCTTATGTTTACTTTCAGTTTATACATGTCATGTTACCTTTACCTGTTTCTATGCTAAAAGTCACTAGGACTTACCAGTCTTTATGACTGACCCGTTTTCTTTCGCCTCATTTTCTTTAGTACCCCCCCCCTCCCGGATCTCAGGGAGGAAACTCTAGCACTTAGCTTGGACTTCGCTTGCTTTCGGTTCAGCTCGTGTATGGTTTGATCTTGAGCTATGCTATGGCTGCATTTCTTCTACCTTTGGGGAATTATGCTACTTTTGTCATTTTAAGATTATGCTTCTTTATTTATGCAAGATAGGATTTGTTGTAATGGAAAATAATGACTTTGGTTATTTGGTACTTTGGATGTAAAAGGTTTTGACTCTTTTTGAAAGTAATGAAATTTATCTTTTGATTATTCCGTTGTTTTATCTTTGTTCTGTCTTGTAATAATTCTGTGTTCGTTTACCTCGATAACCCTCCTCCAAAACTAGTGCATTCCCTTTGTGAGTGACCCTAGCGGAGGTGGGGTGTTACATTTGGTATCAGAGCAGAAGGTTACTAGACTGGGCAAAAGTTTTTAAAACCTTCTGAAACTATTTTCAAAACCGTTTGAAAAGAAGCATTTTCAAGAAAAGACTTGTTTTGTTTAAGGCTATTCCCCAAAAGCCATTATCACTATCCTTTGTTTCCTCGTTTGAATCTCTTCTTTTTCATTTCAGTATGTCTGGGAATCTTAACTTTCCAGAGGGCGTGCCAATACCTGGCTGGTTCAGAAGTTACTTAGAGGCTAGGGCCAACGATGCAGGCCCAGTAGATATTCCTCCTCCAGCTGCAGCGATTCCTCCTCCCCCTCCTCATGCAATTGCTTTCTCAAAGATCTGTAAAGATTTTAGGGCTATGGGTGGAAAGGATTTCAAGGGAACTAAATCATTCGTAGAAGCGAGGAACTGGCTCAAAGAAACTGAGGATCTATTCATTATCTTCGAGGTGGACGATAGGCAGAAGGTACAGTTGGCGGTATACTTGCTCAAAGACGAAGCTTCCTATTGGTGGGAAGTCACTAACGCTAAGAGGCCGGTTGAAACATGGATGGATTTCAGAATAAGGTTCGAGATGAAATTCCTCTCACAAGCTGAACAAAGTCTACAGCTGGAAAAATTATTATCTCTTAAGCAAGGAAGTATGACGGTCAAGGAGTACGTCAATCAATTCAATCAGCGGGCTCGGTTTGGACTGGACTTAGTGAATACCCCTCATAAGAAGGCTCTCCGTTTTGTCAAAGGACTGAATGAGCCACTTCACAGCTTGGCTATGACCCACGTACCTATGGGGGCTACTTACGAAAAGCTAGTAGACATGGCGCTCTTAAATGAAGAAGACAGGAATGGCAAGAAGGAGGTCAAGGTGAATGAGTCTAAAAACAAGAAGGTAGACTCCGAGAAAGGAGGCAAGAAAAACAACAACAATAATGATAATAAGACACGTGAGAAAAGAAAATGACACTTCTGTGGTATTGAGGGGAATATAGTCCAGGATTGTAGAAAGAAGAAGATGAAGATGGGAGCATGCTTTCAGTGTGGTGATACTGGACATATCAGCAAGAACTGCCCTAAGAAGCAAGGGCAAGCCCTGCAAGCAGGATCTTCTGGGGTACATCTTTAACTTGTTCTCCTTGATGCTTTGTTTTATCTTGCTTATCTTCTCAATCCTATCTTGAGAACCTTAGGTAGAACCCTTTTGGATGTAAACATGTGGTTGAAACATGCTATGGTTGATGTTTGCAAATAGCTGAAAGTGGTCGCAAGTGGTTGCTCGTGGTTGCATAACACACATTAGGCACTAGATCGGCTCAAACACATTTTCATATTGCATATGCATGAGTATTTATACTTGTTTATGGATGAAATTGAATGTGTTATCATGTGAATGTTGCATATGGATGGATGTTTGTGCACACATATAGTGTTTATGTGACTAGGACTATTTGCATACATGTTGGTTTCATGGCACTAAACATATTTTGCATTAAGAAGATCAATCAGGCCTGATCATTTGCATTAGATAAGGAGCATATAATCACACTTTCTGCATATGTTCATATAGCATTAGAAATCTTTTAAGGACAATGGTTGCTTGTGGATGATGGTTGAGTAGATGGTTGATTGGATGATAGGATGCATTCTTCTTAACTTGAAGATTTCGGGAACGAAATCCTTTAAGGAGGGAAGAATGTAACAACCCCGATTTTTATAACATGTTAAAACCATAAATCAAGGCAGAATTAATTTTTTTTAAACAAGAATAAAGGGAAACAGGTTGCGCCATTGCGTTTGTCTTGAAATTTTATTGGAAACGAGTTCGAGTTTTCGAAAATCGGAGTCCGTACGAGGGAGATATGACCCTCAGAAGTTTCAGGAATTTTCAGAATCAAAAACAGCTCGAAAATTCGAATTCAAAACCCAGAACAGGCTGAGTAGGAAATTTCCCGCCCATGACCAAGTCGACCTGGGGGTCGACCATGGTGTCGACCTCCCAGGGACCAGGTCGACCTGGGGGTCGACCTGCCTCCCGAACCCAGTTTTTGAACCTAATGCATTCTGATGTATCTGATCTCGTTTTCTATCCAGATTCGTCTGCCTAATCCTATATAAACAGCCTCCTAACCTCATTCTCTTTACACCATTCTTCTCTAACCTTGTGCTGCACAAACTCTTGATGATCGTGGCTTCTTCTTCCTCCTCTAAATTAAATTAAGATAAATTAAATTAAAACACGAAGATTATTTCTTGAAGACTACGGCTAGGAATTTCATATTGGGGATTTGCTTCTACAATCAAAGCAAGATTCAACGATTCAACAATTCAACGACTAATCTCTAGACTTGACTTCTGCATCTAAATTTTTTAGACCACGATCTGTAAGTTCAAGTTACTTTTAGATAAAAACTATAAACTTAATATGGACATGTTATAAATTGGAATTAATCTATGTATGATTCATATCTATTCTTGTTCATTTTAGATCTTGACTTTTGGGAATATTGCTATGAAATCAGTTTGGACCTATTCATGTTGTAAATCAGACTCTTTCATGTCCATAACATTATTATGCCTATGACGTTGAAACTATTGTTAATGGCCTAAGACTGTGACTATAAACATAAGACTATGCCCGTGCCTATGACTGTGAACATAAGCCTATGCTTATGACTGTGAACATAAGACTATTGCTTATGACTATGACAAGGACAATTGTGGCTAATCACCTAAGATTCATGACCATGAGGTTATTGTCTAGGATTATAACTATGAAATTGGATCTAAGCTTGATTTTCTATTCAGACCTATTTTCTTTATTTATCCTTGGATCTTGATTTTGGGGATTTTTCTATTTAAGTTAGATTTATCCATGTTCTTGAACCTGGATTATTATTCAAACCTTTTCATGTTCATAATGTTATCAGATCTATATGCATGCGATGTTTTAGTCAATTTATCCAGTTATGTCATGCCTTGGAAATAAATTGATAATAGAACAATGTTTATTATGTTATATGTGGAATTGAATGATATTGATCTATGTCTGTGGCTCTATTTTATTATCATGTTGAATTGGGAATTAATGAATAAGTTTATTCATATGTATATGAACTTGGAGTATAACCTGTTATGACAAGTTGTGTAGTTTATCATGTTATGCAAGCTTTAGGTTGTAAAATCATATCACATATGTGACCAAATGTAAGATCTACACGTTTATGTGTATATGTTAAACCTATGTCATATTTCAAGTTCACACTTATTCATATGTTCGTGATTGATTTTCAAGTTCATATATATGTAAGTTGATTTAGTCTACGTTGCAAGTTCACACCTATGATATTCATGTTGACTATTTTGCAAGTACACACCTATGGTGTTCATATTGACTATGCCGAAAATGCCAAGTTTTCACCTATGTCATGTTTATGTTAATGAATTTCATTATGAAAATTTTGTGTACGTTAAGTTAGGCTAAGTTTTTAGCTTAATATTATATGTCAAAAAAATCATGCGGACGAAAAATTAGGCAAAGATTGTTAGCCTAATAATTAGATGGGGTAACGTTGGGAAAATTTGTAATTGTAGGAAACTTGGCATGAAACTCGCCATCAAACTTGGCACGAACTTGACATGAATCTTGAACATGGACAAGACACTAGAATGAACTTGAAAATGGCCAACTCGAGGTTGGGTTGAGTTTGCAGTGTAATTCTGCCCGGAACCGCCCGGCAAATGCAGTTACTGCGAACAATAGGATCCAATGTGGGTAGTTGGTCATATCGCGCTTGAAAACCCGAGGTCGGACTGAGTTGTGGTGTAAATCTGCCCACAACCGCCCAGCATTTCCAGTGACCACAACAACAGGTCTGATGTGAGAGTTTGGGGTGCATTAATGAATTAATGCCACATGATAGGGTTATGTCATGGACATTAAAGACAACACTTAACCAACTTGACACATGATTTGTAGGGCTAAGTCATGAACCTGAACGACAACACTTAGCCAATTGACATGACACGTAGACGGCTTAAGCCACGAACTTGAATGACAACACTTAACCAACTTGACATGCTAGACTGATAAGGGTTAAGTCACGAATTTAAATGACAACATTTAACCTATTAGGCGGAAACCCTAGCTACGCAGTCCATTTCAGCAGTAACCCACTAGATGTATCATGGTACCCTAGAACTAGGTAGGGTGGGGCACGATTACTGGGCTGATTATAAGCGACCAGAATGACGGCTGAATTGGTGCGCCAGTGTATGTTCAGGCGGGCTATGGTCGTGCACGTGTTCCGGAGTTGAAAAAGCAGGCATTGGGCATCAGTAGGTTTACCTTTGCATGCTTGATTCGTGTCGGTAGTTGGCACCCTAGGGCTTGATACACCCTATGGTGGACCTAGCACAGGTGACTACATTCGTGATAGGGCCGTATGACACAGACACACGACAAGCTAGAACTTGTAGGGAGCTGATCGATTAGTGGATCGTTCCATTGGACCTAGTAATGGGTCATTCATGATATTGGGCCAAGGGATCACTTCATGGTTAACTTTTGACATGGATTGGGATACTATTACAGACGGTGCAGCGAACCTTGAACATGCGATGCTATACTTGATTTATTATGTTATCTTAGTCTATCTTGCCCATCTTGACAGCATCCTTATGTTTAATTTTAATTTATACATGTCATGTTACCTTTCTTTTGCCTCTTTTTCTTTTGTTCCCCCCCCTCAAGGATCTCAGGGAGGAAACTCTAGCACTCAGCTTGGTCTTTGCTTGCTTTTGGTTCATCTCATGTATGGCTTGATCTTGAGCTATGCTATGGCTGCATTTCTGCTACCTTTGGGGAATTAAGCTACTTTTTTCGTTTTAAGATTATGCTTCTTTATTTATGCAAGACAGGATTTGTTGTAATGGAAAATAATGACTTTAGCTATTTGGTACTTTGGATGTAAAAGGTTTTAACTCTTTTTGAAAGTAATGAAATTTATCTTTTGATTCTTCCGTTGTTTTATCTTTGTTCTGTCTTGTAATAATTCCGTGTTTGTTTACCTCGATAACGCTCCTCCAAAACTAGTACATTCCCTTTGTGAGTGACCCTAGCGGAGGTGGGGTGTTACATTTGGTATTAGAGCATAAGGTTACCAGACTGGGAAAAAGTTTTTAAAACCTTCTAAAACTATTTTCAAAACCGTTTTCAAAGAAGAATTTTTCAAGAAAAGTCTTGTTTTATTTTAGGCTATTCCCCAAAAGCCATTAGCACTATCCTTTGTTTCCTCATTTGAATCTCTTCCTTTTCATTTCATTACGTCTGGGAATCTTAACTTTCGAAAGGGCGTGCCAATACCGGGCTGGTTCAGGAGGTACTTAAAGGCTAGGGTCAACGATGCAGGCCCAACAGATATTCCTCCTCCAACTGCAGCGATTCCTCCCCCCCCCCTCCTCGTGAAATTGCTTTCTCATAGATCTGTAAAGATTTTAGGGCCATGGGTGGAAAGGAATTCAAGGGAACTGAATCATCCGTAGAAGCGAGGAACTGGCTCAAAGAAACAGAGGATCTGTTCGTTATCTTTGAGGTGGACGATAGGAAGAAGGTACAGTTGGCGGTATGGTTGCTCAAAGACGAAGCTTCCTATTGGTGGGACGTCACTAACGCTGAGAGGCCGGTTGAAACATGGATGGATTTCAGAATAAGGTTCGAGATGAAATGCCTCTCGCAAGCTGAACGAAGTCTACAGCTGGAAAAATTCTTATCTCTTAAGAAAGGAAGTATGATGGTCAAGGAGTACGTCAATCAATTCAGTCAGCTGGCTCGGTTTGGACTGGACTTAGTGAATACCCCTTATAAGAAGGCTCTCCGTTTTGTCAAAGGATTGAATGAGCCACTTCACAGGTTGGCTATGACCCACGTACCTATGGGGGCTACTTATGAAAATCTAGTAGACATGGCACTCTTAAATGAGGAAGACAAGAATGGCAAGAAGGAGGTCAAGGCGAATGAGTCTCAAAACAGGAAGGTAGACTCCGAGAAAGGAGGCAAGAACAACAACAACAACAATAATGATAACAAGTCATGTGAGAAAAGAAAATGCCACTTCTGTGGTATTGAGGGGGCGTATAGTCCAGGATTGTAGAAAGAAGAAGATGAAGATGGGAGCATGCTTTCAGTGTGGTGATACTGGACATATCAGCAAGAACTGCCCTAAGAAGCAAGGTCAAGCCACGCAAGCAGGACCTTCTGGGGGTACATCTTTAACTTGTTCTCCTTGATACTTTGTTTTGTCTTTCTTATCTTCTCAATCCTATCTTGAGAACCTTAGGTAGAACCCTTTTGGATGTAAACATGTGATTGAAACATGCTATGGTTGATGTTTGCAAATGGCTGCAAGTGGTCGCAAGTGGTTGCTCGTGGTTGCATAACACACATTAGGCTCAAGATCGGCTCAGACACATTTTCATATTGCATATGCATGAGTGTTTATACTTGTTTATGGACGAAATTGAATGTCTTATCATGTGAATGTTGCATATGGATGGATGTTTGTGCACACATATAGTGTTTATGTGACTCGGACCATTTGCATACATGTTGGATTCATGGCACTAAACATATTTTGCATTAATAAGATCAATCAGGCCTGATCATTTGCATTAGATAAGGACCATATACACACACTTTTTGCATATGTTCATATAACATTAGAAATCTTTTAAAGACAATGGTTGCTTGTGGATGATGGTTGAGTAGATGGTTGATTGGATGATAGGATGCATTCTTCTTAACTTGAAGATTTTGGGGACGAAATCCTTTAAGGAGGGAAGAATGTAACAACCCAAATTTTTATAACATGTTAAAACCATAAATCAAGGCAGAATTAATTTTTTAATACAAGAATAAAGGGAAACGGGTTGCGCCATTGCGTTTGTCTCGAAATTTTGCTTGGAAATGAGTCCGAGTTTTCGAAAATCGTATCCGTATGAGGGAGATACGACCCTCCGAAGTTTCAGGAATTTTCAGAATAAAAAGAACCTCGAAAATTCAAATTCAAAACCTAGAATAGGCTAGGCGGGAAATTTCCCGCCCAGGACCAGATCGACCTGGGGGTCGACCATAGTGTCGACTTCCCAGGGACCAGGTCGACCATAGTGTCGACCTGGGGGTCGACCTGCCTCCCGAACCCAGTTTTTGAACCTGATGCATTCTGATGTATCTGATCTCGTTTTCTGTCCAGATTCGTCTGCCTAATCCTATATAAATAACCTCCTAGCCTCATTCTCTTTACACCATTCTTCTCTAACCTTATGCTGCACAAACTCTTGATGATCATGGCTTCTTCTTCTTCCTCTAAATTAAATTAAGATAAATTAAATTAAAACGCGAAGATTATTTCTTGAAGACTACGGCTAGGAATTTCATATTGGGGATTTGCTTCTACAATCAAAGCAAGATTCAACGATTCAACAATTCAACAACTAATCTCTAGACTTGACTTCTGCATCTAAATTTCTTAGACCACGATCTGTAAGTTCAAGTTACTTTTAGATAAAAACTATGAACTTAATATGGACATGTTATAAATTGGAATTGATCTATGTATGATTCAGATCTATTCTTGTTCATCTTGGATCTTGACTTTTGGGAATATTGCTATGAAATCAGTTTGGACCTATTCATGTTGTAAATCAGACTCTTTCATGTCCATAACATTATTATGCCTATGACGTTGAAACTATTGTGAATGGCCTAAGACTATGACTGTGAACATAAGACTATGCACATGCCTATGACTGTGAACATAAGACTATGCCTATGACTGTGAACATAAGACTATTGCTTATGACTATGACAAGATCAATTGTGGCTAATCACCTATGATTCATGACCATGAGGTTATTGCCTAGGATTATGACTATGAAATTGGATCTAAGCTAGATTTTCTATTCAGACCTATTTTCTTTATTTATCCATGGATCTTGATTTTGGGGATTTTTCTATTTCAGTTAGATCTATCCATGTTCTTGAACCTAGATTATTATTCAAACCTTTTCATGTTCATAATGTTATCAGATCTATATGCCTGCGATGTTTTAGTCAATTTATCCAGTTATGTCATGCCTTTGAAATAAATTGATAATAGAACAATGTTTATTATGTTATATGTGGAATTGAATGATATTGATCTACGTCTGTGGCTCTATTTTATTATCATGTTGAATTGGGAATTAATGAATAAGTGTATTCATATGTATATGAACATGGAGTATAACCTGTTATGACAAGTTGTGTAGTTTATCATGTTATGCAAGTTTTATGTTGTAAAATCATATCACATATGTGACCAAATGTTAGATCTACATGTTTATGTGTATATGTTAAACCTATGTCATATTTCAAGTTCACACTTGTTCATATGTTCGTGATTGATTTGCAAGTTCACATATATGTAAGTTGATTTAGTCTACGTTGCAAGTTTACACCTATGATATTCATGTTGGCTATTTTGCAAGTACACACCTATGGTGTTCATATTGACTATGCCGAAAATGCCATGTTTACACCTAGGTCATGTTTATGTTAATGAATTTCTTTATGCAAATTTTGTGTGCATTAAATTAGGCTAAGTTTTTAGCCTAATATTATATATCAAAAAAATCATGCGGACGAAAAATTAGGCTAAGATTGTTAGCCTAATATTTAGACGCAGTAATGTTGGGAAAAATTTGTAATTATAGGAAACTTGGCATGAAACTCGCCATGAAACTTGACATGAACTT
Organism: Allium sativum; assembly: GCA_030737875.1. Classification (NCBI taxonomy): domain Eukaryota; kingdom Viridiplantae; phylum Streptophyta; class Magnoliopsida; order Asparagales; family Amaryllidaceae; genus Allium; species Allium sativum. The sequence goes on from CM060910.1 coordinate 399,169,263, forward strand.
GACATGAATCTTGAACATGGACATGACACTAGAATGAACTTGAAAATGGCCAACTTGAGGTTGCGTTGAGTTTGCAGTGTAATTCTGCCCGGAACCGCCCGGCAAATCCAGTTACTGCAAGCAATAGGATCCAGTGTGGGTAGTTGGTCATATCGCGCTTGAAAACCCAAGGTCAGACTGAGTAGTGGTGTAAATCTGCCTGGAACCGCTCGGCATCTCCAGTGAACACAACAACAAGTCTGATGTGAGAGGTTGGGGTGCATTAATGAATTAATGCCACATGATAGGGTTAAGTCATGGACATGAAAGACAACACTTAACCAACTTGACACATGATTTGTAGGGCTAAGCCATGAACTTGAACGACAACACTTAGCCAATTGACATGACACGTAGATGGGTTAAGTCACGAACTTGAATGACAACATTTAACCAACTTGACATGCTAGACTGATAAGGGTTAAATCACGAATTTAAATGACAACACTTAACCTATTGGGCGGAAACCCTAGTTACGCGGTCTATTTCAGCAGTAACCCACTAGATGTATCATGGTACCCTGGAACTAGGCAGGGTAGGGCACGATTATTGGGCTGATTATAAACGACCAGAATGACGACTGAGTTGGTGCACCAGTGTTGGTTCAAGCGGGCTATGGTCGTGCACGTAGTCCGGAGTTGAAAAAGCAGGCATTGGGCATCAGTAAGTTTTCCTGTGCATGCTTGATTCGTGTTGGTGGTTGGCACCCTAGGGCTTGATACACCCTATGGTGGACCTAGCACAGGTGACTACATTCGTGATAGGGTCGTATGACACAGACACACGACGAGCTAGAACTTGTAGGGAGCCGATTGATTAGTGGATCGTTCCGTTGGACCTAGTAATGGGTCATTCATGATATTGGGCCAAGGGATCACTTCATGGTTAACTTTTGACATGGGTTGGGATACTAGTACAGACGGTGCAGCTAACCTTGATCATGCGATGCTATACTTGATTTATTATGTTATCTTAGTCTATCTTGCCCATCTTGACAACATCCTTATGTTTACTTTCTGTTTGTACATGTCATGTTACCTTTACCTGTTTCTATGCTGAAAGTCACTAGGACTTACCAGTCTTTATGACTGACCCGTTTTCTTTTGCCTCTTTTTCTTTCGTTCCCCCTTCCCCCAGGACTCAGGGAGGAAGCTCTAGCACTTAGCTTGGACTTCGCTTGCTTTCGGTTCAGCTCGTGTATGGTTTGATCTTGAGCTATGTTATGGCTGCATTTCTGCTACCTTTGGGGAATTAAGCTACTTTGGTCATTTTAAGATTATGCTTCTTTATTTATGCAAGACAGGATTTGTTGTGATGGAAAATAATGACTTTGGCTATTTGGTACTTTGGATGTAAAAGGTTTTGAATCTTTTTGAAAGTAATGAAATTTATCTGTTGATTCTTCCGCTGTTTTATCTTTGTTCTGTCTTGTAATAATTCTGTGTTTGTTTACCTCGATAACGCTCCTCCAAAACTAGTGCATTCCCTTTGTGAGTGACCCTAGCGGAGGTGGGGTGTTACAGTCTGTGGACGAGGGAGGTGAGTAAGCAGGCACCATATACAATTTATAATGATTGAAACTAATAAAAATCTACACTAGCAATTCTATATATATTTTTATACCTGAATAAAATAACATGATAAAATATTTTAGTGAGAAGGAGTTCTCACATTTGAAGATTTTATTTCTATTCGGATTTGAATTTGCCTCAATTTCAAATCTGCTCTGTTTCCATTCTGGTCTTTTCCATGTTGTAGTATTCGTCATTGTGAATCCAACGTAACTGACCATTCATCATTCCGACCTCGTATGAAGAGGTTGTGGCATTTTAATACGCTGATTTACCTTAATTATATAATTAACTAATTAATTACATTTAAACCTTCTTCCTCTTTGCTACAGGCATCGGCCTTATTTGAACCCATCGCTCAAAATCCTAGGTTCACCGTCGCTCGCACTTAAGGCCACGGGAACCCGATCCACCCCCACGATGTGAAGCGCCGCACCACCCTCCCCTAACGCCTTCCTTCCTGACGAGCTCGAATTGCCCCTACTCCCTGAAATTGGCGACGAACGATGGCCCTTTGAGCCACGATTCCGACCACCAGAAAACACCAATGATGATCCTAGCCATTGGATGTGTAGAGCTCGAAGAGCTGATTGATTTTTCCTTTGGAAGGTCACTGAATCATTGCTTTGATTTTGCGAATGAGAGGGAGAAAGAACAGTGCAAATCGGCCTTTAAATTTTAACGGTGGCGGCTTGCTACTGATTGGGGGAATTAGGGTTTTGGATAAAGGGGGACTATTTATAATATTTAGATATTTATATTTAATTCATTTAACTTCTTTATTGTGAAATTTTCGTTCGAACTCCAAATCAAACCCAAAGACTATCATCCCTAGCTAAATACCCCCATTCTGGACATAATGGGATAGGTTTCGTAAACCACTTCGACTGTTTCGATCTGTTCTTATCAAAATTGAAATATAAATCAATATATATTGAATTTAAACGTACATTTTAATTCACCAAGGCCACATACTGACTCCAAAAATTATAGAAAAATTAATCTAGCTATGTTTTGGTGATACGGTTCTAATAAAACTAATTTCGTTGAATTTGGAGACCATTTGAAAAATGGCCCTTTTTCAGTCGATTAAATTCAAATAGAAACTGCAACACGTTTAACTTTACCACGCTCACATACCAATTCCAAAAATTATGAAATTTGAAACCTAACAATAATTTGACATTCCAGATCCAATAAGAGTGGTTTCGTCGAAAACGGAGGTCGTTTGCACAATGGCTATTTTTAAGGGCTATATATTATATTAAAATATATATAAATTCCATAGCGACTATTCTAAATTTTAAACTGGACCTAACTTTCAATTTATATTATGAATTCTGAAATGTTCACATTCGTTAGAAAGATATTATTAAACAGATTCAAATATTTCTGGTTTTGCTGAAATTCGACTTATTTTTAATTCTACACATTCAATTGAAATTTAAAATAAAATTTCAAACTACCGCCCCATTTCAGCCTCGTTTTATAATTAAAATAAATTTATACATTCTAACTTCGATTTAATTAAATTTTTAGTTGTTATTATTTAAAATAAATCATTTTAAATATTCAAAATATATTAAAATAGCTAAAATAAAAAAAATTAAATTGGTTTAGAAATTTCGGGTTGTTACAATCTCCTCCACTTAAAATCTTTTCGTCTTCGAAAAGGAACAGAGCAGAAAGTTGTTTAACTAACCAACTCAACTTTCATTCTGGCTTGAGTACTGTAACACCCCACCTCCGCTAGGGTCACTCTTTCGGGGGCACTAGCTTCTGGGGGGCGTTAGAACTGGGTAAGCATGCATAATGATATATCAAGGCAGAAAAAGAACATAAATATATATGTAAAACAGAGTAAGTGAGAATAAAACAGCGGAATATCTCAAACCATCTCAAACAAGTCTAGTACATCATAAAGTCAACTGCCAAAATAAACATGTCTAGTACATCATAAACAGAAATACTGAAATACATAGTGCTATCCCCAAAATAAAGATGATAAACCATAGCGAGCTCAATGTCCAGACATACATGAGCTATCCAGCAAACAAGCAAGCGATCCAAGCTAAGCACCACTATTCCCTCCCTGAGAACCTGGGGGGAAACGGAAGAAAAGAGGCGAAAGAAAACAGGTCAGTCAAAAAGACTGGTAAGCCCTACTACGATCAGTCTATAAACTAATAAAGTTAACATCATGATGGAAACTGAGATGAACATACTGGCAATAGATAAAGGTGTCATCACATAAAGAAGATTAAGCTTTGCACCACAGTGTACTAGCAAACTAACGTAACAGGTATTGATCCCTCAGCCCAAACTTTGGCCCAATAACATGAGGTGACCTTAATACAAGGTCCAGCCCAACGGTCTAGTCGATCGGCTCCCTATAAACCTAACACGTCAAGTGTTGGTGTCCATACGGCCCACATATGGTTGTAGTCAGACTGCGCTGGGTCCACCTTCGGGTGTATCAAGCCCTCGGGTGTCAACCCCAGGCACCTAAGCAATAATGCACAGTCTAAACCTACTGGTACCCGTGCCTCGAGTTTGTCCAACACCGGAATACGTGCACGTCCGTAGCCCGCCTGGACCCGCACCGCTGTACCACTCAGCCGTCGCTTTGGTCGCTTACATCAGTCCAGTAATCGTGCCCCGCCCTAGCCTAGCCTCTAGGGTTGTGAATGATACCAAACTGGGATTACTGCTGGAACAGACCACGTTGCTAGGGTTTTCTAAGAGGGTTAAGTGTGGTTTAACCCCTCACTAATCATGGATTAAATTAGTTAAGTGTAACCAACAATTCACCACTTAACCCCATTTAATCCCTCGTATCCCCAAAATTGGTTAAGTATTAGTGGGCCATGACTTAACCCTAATCATGAGGCATTAATTAATTTAATTGTGCCTTAACCTCTCACATTAGACTTTGTTGCGGTTACCTAGTTAAGCCGGTGGGTTCCGGGTAGATTTACACCACAACTTGGTCTAACCTCGGGTCTTGGCACCACATGACCAACTTCTCACATTGGATACTATTGTTTGTAGCCACTAGTTAAGCCGGTAGGTTCCGGGTAGAATTACGCTACAAACTCAACCCAACCTCGAGTTGGCCACACTTATGTTTTCTAAGTGTCATGTCCACTTTATTTTCAAAACATAATTACAAGTTTAACAAATACTTGGGTAGACCTAACTTAATAGGTAAATTCCCAAGGGGTAGACCTAACTTAATAGGTAAATTCCCAATCTTATATTTTCATGTATTTTAAGTTTTACCCAAACCCCCCAACGTCATTCTATCGCTTACATATTCGTCATAACGCATAAAGGATAGAAAGAGGGAACTTGGCACAACATACATGATGAATCTTACATATCATAATAAACATGCATAACATGTTGGACTTGCATAACTTAGCATAGTGAACTTGCATAAACATGCATAGCTTGTTAAACTTGCAAATCATGGCATAGTGAACTTGCATAAACATGCATAACTTGTTAAACTTGCAAATCATGGCATAGTGAACTTGCATAAACATGCATAACATGTTAAACTTGCAAATCATGGCATAGTGAACTTGCATAAACATGCATAACTTGTTAAACTTGCAAATCATGGCATAGTGAACTTGCATAAACATGCATAACTTATCAAACATGTGTAACATGGCATAGTGAACTCGCATAAGCATGCATAACTTATTAAACATGTGTAACATGGCATAGTAAACTCGCATAAGCATGCATAACTTATTAAACATGCATAACATGGCATAGTGAACTCGCATAAGCATGCATAACTTATTAAACATGCATAAATCCCAACTTTCATCACATATTAACTTTAGAGTTTCTAAAATGAAGGTAAGAGGGCTTACAAATATTATGAAGACACAAATCTACTAATAAAGATTGAGAAGCCCTTTATGCAAGCATAAAAACCCAAAACAAAGCTCCAATAAGAAACACCCTTAACAAAAATCCCAAAAACTCTAGCTTAGCAAATAAAACTTGCAACTTGATGATGTATGCAAGCTAATGATCATTCATACAACTTAGAAATGCTTGTATGAACATCATAATCTTCATAGGAATGATTTATGAAGAGGGTGGAGGCTAGGGTTTTTAAGTGGAGGCCATTTGAGAAATCAATTTGACATAGTTTGGTTGCTAGAATGAATAATGGGGTTTTAGGGTAGGATTAGGGTCTTATTTATAGAAGATTAAAGTGTTTTTAGCCCTAGGATTAACCCTAGGTTGAATTAGGTCCATCAGATTTCGGAATTCTCCAGAACCAAGCCACACAACCAAGCCCAGATCAGAAATGGTGCGCCAGGCAAAACTGCCCGGCCACCCCGTGTCGACAGGGCTGTCGACAGGGCAGTCGACACCCTTAGACCCCTGTCGACATGCCTGTCGACTTGGGGGTTTTGGCGGGAGTTTTCCCCGCCTGACGCCAGTTGTGCCCTAACCCTTGTTTTTAACTTAAAATTTAAATCTGTTTTTAATATGGAAATTTCTGAAAACTTCAATGGGCCTTAACTGGGTCATACGGACTCCGATTTTCGAAAACTCGGACTCTATTTCGCGTATTTTTCCGAGACGAACGCAATGGCATAGCCCGTTTCCCCTTGATTCTGATTTTTAAATTAAATTCTGCCTCAATTTATATCTTAACAGGTTACTAAAAATACAGGTTGTTACATTCTCCCCTCCTTAAAGGATTTCGTCCCCGAAATCTTCAAGTTAGGAAGAACATATCCTACCATCCAACATCCATCTACTCAAAACATCATCCACGAGCAACCATTGTCCTTAAAAGATTCTAAATGCTGTATGAACATATGCAAAAGTGTGTGTATATGTACTTATCTAATGCAAAGATCAATGCAAAATATGTTAGTGAAATGTATCCATATGTATGCAAATCCCTAACATAATGTATAATATCTACATGCGTGCTCAATCATACATCCATATGCAACATCCATGTGATAGCATACAAATTTCATCCAAGAATAAACACTCATGCACATGCAATATGAGGAGTGTGTGAGCCGATCTAGTGCCTAATGTGTATCATGCATCCACGAGTAACCACTTGCAACCACTTGCAAACACTTGCAACCACTTGCAACCACCAAACATAACATGTCTCAAACACATGTTTCATCCAAAGGATTCTACCTAAGGTTCTCATGATAAGATAGACACGATGAACTAGATAAACTAGATAGACATGGAAAGATAAAGAGATTGAGAGTGTACCCTCAAAAAGGAATGGATAAAGCCTACGCATCTTCTCTTCAGTTTCCCAAGTTGCGTCTTCCTCGGTTTCACCCCATTGAACCTTTACCAACTTGACCTCACGATTCCTTAGCCTCTTGATCTCTGTCCCCAAGATACGAATCGGAGCTCTCCTCAAGGTAGCTTCTTTCTCTACTTCCACATCTTCTAGAACACTTGGCTCAACCACCTCTGCTGACTTATGCAAACACTTCCGGAGATGCGAAACATAAAAAACATTATGCACTCCAGCTAGCTTCTCGGGCAATTCCACTCTATAGGCCATCTGCCCGATCCTCTCTACAACTGGAAACGGTCCAACAAACCTTGGTGCTAACTTTCCTACTGCTCCAAACTGAACCACATTCCGCAAAGGAGAAACCTTCACGAAAACCATATCCCCAACATCAAACTCCAAATCAGTCCTTCGCCTATCAGCATAAGATTTCTGTCTGTCTTGGGCCGCCTTCATCCGTCTTCTAATCAACTCGACCTTCTCGGATGTATCTCTAATCATGTCAGGTCCAAGTATAAGTTTATTTGTAGTCTCCCACCAACATGTAGGTGACTTGCACGGTCTCCCATATAAAGCCTCAAATGGTGCCATCCCAATGCTCGCCTGATAACTGTTATTATAAGCAAATTCCACAAGAGGAAGATGGTCTTCCCAAGTACCACCAAAATCCAGAATGCAAAGCCTCAACAAGTCCTCAAGTACCCTATTCACCCTTTCTGTCTGACCGTCCGTTTGTGGGTGATAAGTCGTACTCAGGTTCAACCTCGTGCCCATAGCTTCCTGCAAACTGTTCCAGAACTGACTAGTAAAGATGGGGTCTCGGTCACTGACTATGCTAGAAGGGACTCCATGTAGTCGTACTATCTCACTAAGATATACTGATGCTAGTCCAGATGCGGTCCTTTTGCTCTTCACCGGAATGAAATGAGCACTCTTCGTAAGCCTATCCACAATGACCCATATGCTTGTATTCTCTTTTCTTGACCTTGGCAATCCGTCAACAAAGTCCATAGAAATACTCTCCCACTTCCATAGCGGGACCTCTAGAGGATGCAATAGCCCACCGGGCTTCTTCGACTCGGCTTTTACTCTCTGACAAACAACACATCTAGAGACAAACTCTGCCACATCCTTCTTCATTCCAGGCCAGAAGAAAATGCGCTTCATATCCTTATACATCTTATCTCCACCCGGATGTATAGTCAACTTGGAGCGATGTGCTTCCTCAAGAACTTTCCTCACCAAGTCTTCCACCATCGGAACACAAAGCCTTCTGTCTCTCCTCAGCCAACCCTTACCATCTATAGAATATCGAGCAAGGTGACTAGATGTCTCCCCTCGAATCAGCTTATCCATAATCTCAATTATCTGAGGGTCTTCCTTCTGCGAAGCCCCAACTTGATCCAGAAGGGTAGGCCTGAGCTCAAGAGATGCTAAAGAACCGGTCATCGACTCAACTGCCAAAGAGAAATCAAAGGTTGCCAAGAACTCTAAATTCTTCATCTCAACAAATAGAGGACTTAGTGTCAACCTTTTTCTACTCAACGCATCCGCTACAAAATTCCCCTTGCTAGGGGTATAGGCTATATCAAAATCGTAGGACGCCAAGAATTCCATCCACCTTTGCTGCATCAAGTTCAGATCCTTCTGCGAAAAGAGATACTTCAAAGACTTATGATCGGTATACAGCTCAAATCTCTCTCCCAGAAGATAATGACGCCAAGCCTTGAGTGCATATACTATCGCTGCCAGCTCTAGATCATGAGTGGGATAATTCTTCTCATGCACCTTAAGTTGCCTACCACCAAAACATATAACTCTGCCTTCTTGCATCAGAACGGCGCCCAATCCCGTGCCACAAGCATCAGTGTACACGGTAAACATCTTACCACCATCGGGTAAAGCTAGAACTGGTGCTGAGGTAAGGGCTCTCTTGAGTCTCTGAAAAGCAAGCTCACAGTCCATATCCCAAGCAAAAACTAAGTTCTTCTTCGTCAACTTAGTAAGAGGAGAGGATATCTTCGCGAAGTCCTTGATGAACTTCCGGTAAAAACCTGCAAGACCTAGAAAACTTCTCACTTCGGTTGCATTCCTTGGAGTCTTCCAATCCTGCACAGCAACTACTTTAGCGGGATCCACCGCCAAGCCTTGCTTAGATACTATATGCCCAAGGAACCGAACTTCCCTTCTCCAAAAGTGACACTTGGAGAACTTGGCCTTTAACTGATGCGCTCTAAGCGTATCCATCACCTCTACAAGATGCCTCGCGTGCTCTTCTTCATCCTTAGAGAAGATCAGAATATCATCCACAAAGACCACGACAAACTTGTTCAAGAACTCTCGAAACACCCTACTCATCAAGTCCATGAAATACGCGGGTGCATTCGTCAAACCGAACGGCATAACAAGCCATTCAAAGAATCCATCTGGAGTTCTGAATGCAGTCTTGTCTATACTATCTTCAGCCACTCTGAGCTGATGAAATCCAGTAGCAAGATCAAGCTGAGAGAAAATAGAAGCACCAACAAGCTGGTCAAAAAGATCATCAATCCTCGGTAATGGGTGTCTGTTCTTCTTAGTCAGCTTATTCAACTCTCTATAGTCCACACAAAGTCGAAGAGAACCATCTGCCTTAGTAGCAAACACCACAGGCGCTCCCCATTCGGATATACTTCGTCTGATGAAGCTCTTCTCAAGCAACTCCTTTACTTGCTTGCTGAGCTCCCGTCTCTCACGTGGAGCCATGTGCCGAACGGGCAAAGAAACAGGCTTAGCATTATCCACCAGATAAATGCGAAAATCAATCTCTCGTTTAGGGGGCAACCCCTTAACTTCTTCAAAAACATCTGGATAATCTCGGACCAGCCTTACAGACTGAAGGGTTTCCTCTGACGAGTCGAGAGATTCAAGATAGCACAACATGACGGGATCCTTCGGATTGCATGAAATCTCTAAGGTGTTGCCAAGGCGAGTCACAAGCCTCACAACCCTATGCTCACAATCAAGAATGGCTCCATGTCTAGACAGCCAATCCATGCCCAAAATCAATCCGTATCCCCTGAAACCAAGAACATACGCACTACACAAGAACTCTACACTGAGTATAGAGATCCTCAGACCCTCACATATCATAGATAGATGAGCAGAACCCCCAATGGGATTCGAAACACAAACGGGATCATCCACTAAGCTAGTACTAAGGTGCAAACTATCAACAAGATCAGATGAAATAAAGCTATGTGATGCACCAGAATCAAACAAGGTACGAACTGGAAGATCAGAAACATAAACAAGGTTCTCAACAGAAACACTACCTCGATCGGGAACTGGAGCGGTATTGAGAGCATGAACTTGCCCTCCTGAAGGTCCAGCACGTTGAGTCTGACCCTGCCCTTTCTTCTTCGGGCATTCCTTGCTGAAGTGTCCAGTCTCACCATAGGAAAAACATCCACCATTAAGCTTCCTTTTCTTCTTCCTACAATCCTTAGCAAAGTGTCCAGGCACACCACAGTAATTGCACTTTCCCTTGCCTTTGTTGTTGTTCCCCTTCTTGTTCTTGCTCTGATTCCCCTGACTGCTTTGACCACCTTGATTGCCTTTACCCTGAGAATCAGTCTTCTTTGCTTGAGTATCACTCGACTTGACCTCTTTCTTTCCATCTCCCTGAAGTAGAGCCATATCGACCAAACTCTCAAAAGTAGCCCCATGCGGAATATGTGACATCGCCAAACCCTGCAGCGGCTCATTCAACCTTCTAGCAAATCGAAGAGCCTTCTTCTCAGGAGTGTTCACCATATCCAAACCAAAACGGGCCAGCTGATTAAACTTGTTCACATACTCCTTGACAGACATATCACCTTGCTTTAATGCAATGAACTTCTCCATCTGTAAATTCGCCTCAGCAGAAGAAAGAAACTTGGCCACAAATCTAGCCCTCAAATCGGCCCAAGTCTCGACGGGCCTCGTCCCATTGGTGACCTCCCACCAATAGGCTGCTTCGTCCTTCAAAAGCCACACTGTCAATAAGATCTTCCTCTCGTCATCAATCCTAAAGATAGCAAACAAGTCCTCAGTGTCTTTCAGCCAATTCCTAGCTTCAACAAAAGATTCTGTGCCTAGGAAATTCTTGCCTCCCATCGCCTTGAAGTCTTTACAAACCTTCGTGAACTCAACCTGAGGATGCTGAGGGGGAGGAGGAGGAAGAGGAGCCTCAGCAACTGGAGGAGGAGGAACAGGAACCACCGGAGGAGGGACATTAGGGGGAGGATTCTCAACTACAGGAGGAGGAGTGGGAGTAGGGTTTGCGGGGCCAGCTGCCGCCCTAGCTTCTAGAAGTCTCCTATACCAGAGTGGTACGTTTACTCCATCCGGGATGGCAAGATTCTCAGCCATACTGAAACGAAAGATACGATAAGATTAGGTCAAGGGAACGAAGGATAACGCTAATGGCTTTTTGGGGAATAGCCTTTTAAAATACTAGACTTTTCTTTGGAAAATACTTTATACTTGTTTTGAAAATAGTTTTTCAAAAGTCTTTTAAAAACTTTTTGTTCTTTCTTGTAAACCATATGCTGTGATACCAAATTTGTAACACCCCACCTCCGCTAGGGTCACTCTTTCGGGGGCACTAGCTTCTGGGGGGCGTTAGAACTGGGTAAGCATGCATAATGATATATCAAGGCAGAACAAGAACATAAATATATATGTAAAACAGAGTAAGTGAGAATAAAACAGCGGAATATCTCAAACCATCTCAAACAAGTCTAGTACATCATAAAGTCAACTGCCAAAATAAACATGTCTAGTACATCATAAACAGAAATACTGAAATACATAGTGCTATCCCCAAAATAAAGATGATAAACCATAGCGAGCTCAATGTCCAGACATACATGAGCTATCCAGCAAACAAGCAAGCGATCCAAGCTAAGCACCACTATTCCCTCCCTGAGAACCTGGGGGGGAAACGGAAGAAAAGAGGCGAAAGAAAACAGGTCAGTCAAAAAGACTGGTAAGCCCTACTACGATCAGTCTATAAACTAATAAAGTTAACATCATGATGGAAACTGAGATGAACATACTGGCAATAGATAAAGGTGTCATCACATAAAGAAGATTAAGCTTTGCACCACAGTGTACTAGCAAACTAACGTAACAGGTATTGATCCCTCAGCCCAAACTTTGGCCCAATAACATGAGGTGACCTTAATACAAGGTCCAGCCCAACGGTCTAGTCGATCGGCTCCCTATAAACCTAACACGTCAAGTGTTGGTGTCCATACGGCCCACATATGGTTGTAGTCAGACTGCGCTGGGTCCACCTTCGGGTGTATCAAGCCCTCGGGTGTCAACCCCAGACACCTAAGCAATAATGCACAGTCTAAACCTACTGGTACCCGTGCCTCGAGTTTGTCCAACACCGGACTACGTGCACGTCCGTAGCCCGCCTGGACCCGCACCGCTGTACCACTCAGCCGTCGCTTTGGTCGCTTACATCAGTCCAGTAATCGTGCCCCGCCCTAGCCTAGCCTCTAGGGTTGTGAATGATACCAAACTGGGATTACTGCTGGAACAGACCACGTTGCTAGGGTTTTCTAAGAGGGTTAAGTGTGGTTTAACCCCTCACTAATCATGGATTAAATTAGTTAAGTGTAACCAACAGTTCACCACTTAACCCCATTTAATCCCTCGTATCCCCAAAATTGGTTAAGTATTAGTGGGCCATGACTTAACCCTAATCATGAGGCATTAATTAATTTAATTGTGCCTTAACCTCTCACATTAGACTTTGTTGCGGTTACCTAGTTAAGCCGGTGGGTTCCGGGTAGATTTACACCACAACTTGGTCTAACCTCGGGTCTTGGCACCACATGACCAACTTCTCACATTGGATACTATTGTTTGTAGCCACTAGTTAAGCCGGTAGGTTCCGGGTAGAATTACGCTACAAACTCAACCCAACCTCGAGTTGGCCACACTTATGTTTTCTAAGTGTCATGTCCACTTTATTTTCAAAACATAATTACAAGTTTAACAAATACTTGGGTAGACCTAACTTAATAGGTAAATTCCCAAGGGGTAGACCTAACATAATAGGTAAATTCCCAATCTTATATTTTCATGTATTTTAAGTTTTACCCAAACCCCCCAACGTCATTCTATCGCTTACATATTCGTCATAACGCATAAAGGATAGAAAGAGGGAACTTGGCACAACATACATGATGAATCTTACATATCATAATAAACATGCATAACATGTTGGACTTGCATAACTTAGCATAGTGAACTTGCATAAACATGCATAGCTTGTTAAACTTGCAAATCATGGCATAGTGAACTTGCATAAACATGCATAACTTGTTAAACTTGCAAATCATGGCATAGTGAACTTGCATAAACATGCATAACTTGTTAAACTTGCAAATCATGGCATAGTGAACTTGCATAAACATGCATAACATGTTAAACTTGCAAATCATGGCATAGTGAACTTGCATAAACATGCATAACTTGTTAAACTTGCAAATCATGGCATAGTGAACTTGCATAAACATGCATAACTTATCAAACATGTGTAACATGGCATAGTGAACTCGCATAAGCATGCATAACTTATTAAACATGTGTAACATGGCATAGTAAACTCGCATAAGCATGCATAACTTATTAAACATGCATAACATGGCATAGTGAACTCGCATAAGCATGCATAACTTATTAAACATGCATAAATCCCAACTTTCATCACATATTAACTTTAGAGTTTCTAAAATGAAGGTAAGAGGGCTTACAAATATTATGAAGACACAAATCTACTAATAAAGATTGAGAAGCCCTTTATGCAAGCATAAAAACCCAAAACAAAGCTCCAATAAGAAACACCCTTAACAAAAATCCCAAAAACTCTAGCTTAGCAAATAAAACTTGCAACTTGATGATGTATGCAAGCTAATGATCATTCATACAACTTAGAAATGCTTGTATGAACATCATAATCTTCATAGGAATGATTTATGAAGAGGGTGGAGGCTAGGGTTTTTAAGTGGAGGCCATTTGAGAAATCAATTTGACATAGTTTGGTTGCTAGAATGAATAATGGGGTTTTAGGGTAGGATTAGGGTCTTATTTATAGAAGATTAAAGTGTTTTTAGCCCTAGGATTAACCCTAGGTTGAATTAGGTCCATCAGATTTCGGAATTCTCCAGAACCAAGCCACACAACCAAGCCCAGATCAGAAATGGTGCGCCAGGCAAAACTGCCCGGCCACCCCGTGTCGACAGGGCTGTCGACAGGGCAGTCGACACCCTTAGACCCCTGTCGACATGCCTGTCGACTCGGGGGTTTTTGCGGGAGTTTTCCCCGCCTGACGCCAGTTGTGCCCTAACCCTTGTTTTTAACTTAAAATTTAAATCTGTTTTTAATATGGAAATTTCTGAAAACTTCAATGGGCCTTAACTGGGTCATACGGACTCCGATTTTCAAAAACTCGGACTCTATTTCGCGTATTTTTCCGAGACGAACGCAATGGCACAGCCCGTTTCCCCTTGATTCTGATTTTTAAATTAAATTCTGCCTCAATTTATATCTTAACAGGTTACTAAAAATACAGGTTGTTACAAGTACTTCAACTTTTTAGTTTCTAAGAACTTTCTAACTTCTCAAAAATTTGGCTAACACCCTAAATTTTCGAAAATTTTCGCAATTACCTCCTTTATACGGGTTGATCGGTAAAACCGCAACTTGCCTCACAAGGCCCTCATCAATCAAAAAGAAAAGGAAAAAGCCAAGCGGCTGATAAAATTATCAAAACCCAAGAAATACAATAAACATGTACCTATTTGTCGGGCATACAATTTTATTCCTCTTCTTAGCTTCCATGTTATGGCCTGACACAATTTCAATCAATTTTCAATTCAGTTCAATATTAATTCAATTTGGCTAAATTTTTACCTTTCATTCTCTTATTGGTTTTATCCTTCCAATATTTTAAACTAGTTGAACTAATTATCAAACATCACAACCAGCAATCAATTAGTCGATTAGCTTTTCAATCATTTAACTTTTTTTATATATACTTAAAAAATAATCGTATTTCAATGTCAAATCACAAACAGTAAAATCTAACTAAATTTTGGTTCTCACACCAGTCAATTGGAATCATATAGATATCCCACTTTCAAAACTCGAACATGGATACCGATGATGTACGTACTATCACCAGAATCACCTCCGGGCGACTAGAGTGTGATTCTATATCTACCCAGTATAGTTGAGACTTCGAATACACGTTAATTACGTGCATATTCAAGATCTCCTTATACTTGATAGTCCAAATTCAATATGAAATAAAATATTCAAATACAAATAATAGATATAAAATTACAAAATTAAATTTGTTTTTAGAAATAGCGCTGATCTAACTCATTCTAGGGTATTACTAATCCTATCTCTAACGAGTCATTCTTATAGGATGTTACAAAAACTATCTCTGATGAATTCTTACGTTTGGTTCTAATGTGTCTTATTCTCTAGCTTTGTAAACCAAAGCTCTAATACCATGATGAAACGACCCAAACTTCCCCTTACAAGAAAGCCTAGGTTGCTTTGAGAACACGACTAATCAGAACACAAACAACAGAACATTTCATTGTTATTACAACAATTTACAGTAGAGTACAAGAATATTACAAAGTATGAATAAATACTATACCGCTGAAAAATAATATCAGAGATTTAAATTACAAAACAGTGGAAAATAATACACGAGTGTAATGTACAGCAGAAATCGTCTACAACCACAACTGAAAGAGATATACAGATACAAAGTTTTTCAAATGTAGCTCCAGTTGTAATCCCGAATCCTATGAAATGAAGTATCAGCGAAAACCAAAACTACTAGCTGCCTGTGTGCAAAATATGGGAACCCAGAGTTTAGGTAGAAACAATAAACTCCGAGTCAGTCATGGGACTGGTGTGAGAACTAAAACATTTATAAACTTTATTTTAAAGTAGGGTAAATCAAGGGACCACGTCGTATAACATGGAATGGGTTTACTACCAAGAATACCATAAACAAACAGTTTACAAACAACGCAATGCTTTTTGAAAAATGAAGTTATTGTAAGACTCAGGTCCCATCACACAATGCAACGCAAGCCGAAAGATAAAGTTTTACCTTATAATAGCCAAACATGCTTGGTACGTTTTTAAACAATTCATTTTGATATGACTATAGGTGCATAGTGTCAAAATCAACTTCAAATATAAATGTATCAATCATAGACGGCATAGGTTCCAGATATTATGTCATCGTACTAGTTTTACAATTAAAACAGCATAATGTCGTATTGGAAATTGGATTTCCATCATGAGCCAAGGCAAGGGATCCTCCTTACCGAATTCAAGACACTATAGCCCATTCCTCAGGACTCAGACTCAGGTGAGCCCTGGGAGAGGCTGGGCCGGCCAGCCGTAGCTGATTAGGGTTACAACTGAACAATGTGTTCCCCTGCCCTATGGGGCATAAAATCTGGTCAGTATGAACGATGGCCCTTTAAGGCACGATTGTAACCACCAGAAAACTCCAAAGATGATCCTAACCGTTAGATGTGTAGAGCTTCAAGAGATGATTGATTTTCCCTTTGGAAGATCACTAAATCGTGGCTTACATTTTGCAAACAAGGGGAGAAAGAACGGAAAAAATTGGCCTATAAATTTTAACGGTGGCGACTCGTTACTAATTTAGGGAATTAGGGTTTTGGTGAGAGGGGGGGCCTATTTATAATAGGGTCCGTTTGGCACAGGTCCCTATTAAGTTTCAAAATTAGGCTCACATTTGGTCTAACTTTTCATGTAAATTAGGTCCTTATTTTTTGAAAAATCATCAAAAAAAAAATCACAAAAAAGCATTATTAAATAAAACATGATTACGCCGAAAAATTCAGGTGGAAAAACAATCAAAAACCACAACAAAACCAAAAATAACACAAAAACAGCGAAACAGCAGGTTTTTGCATCAAAAGATGCACCTATTCGTACATAATTGCATACGTTCATGCTTATATTTCAGTGTTGCACCCAACTACAGTATAAATGCATACATGTATGTAGCTAAATAGCATTATACGCATCTTTTTATGCATATATTCAAATTTGTCCTGTTTTTTCAAACATTCGTTGTTTTCAGACATTGTTGCACGCTCTTATATAGAATACATGCATACATTCATGCGCATATTCAGAAGCCTTCACCCCCTTTGAATTTGTTGCACACATGCATGCATATATACAGAATAGTTGCATTCATGTATGCAACTATTCGTAGGGCCAACCCAACTAAGTTGATTGCCCTAGACGAACAACTACTTTTTACATTTTAGATGCCCCAAATTTTTTTTTTTACAAAAGAAATCGAGCTAAATCAGACCTGAAATGAATATGCAGAATGATAAGGTCTAATTCAAATTGAAAATCATGTTATCTGGCTTTTTGTTTCGATAATCAAGTCAGCCTTCACATGCAAATTTATAAATCTCGATGACTTTTTTTCCATTGATTTAAATCTCTCTTTCCTGGTATACTTAGCAAAAGCCTATTTGCAACCCCCTCCCCCCACTACTCCATGGTAACCTACAGCCGTTGGTCGATGGTTGTTGCATTGCATCAGCCTTCTGCTGCTCAAAAGGTAACTTATTTGTGTACTTATTTTTTCCACACAAAGCTACATTTCACCATTACAATAACAACTCTTTTTCTCCCTAAAATCATATAAAAAAATATTATGAAATGCAACGTTGATTACAAAATATTGTTAAACTATTTCATTAGTTACATGGCAAAATATTATAATTTCAACAGGGTATCGAACAAAAAAAAATTAAAGAAAACATATAAGGTAATTATATTAAAACCAAATAAAGTAATCAACAAATATCAAATTTTAAAATCAACATTAAACTCATATATTTATTGTCGCTGCAAATTGAAGCTGAACAAATGAAGTCTGCTCCTAGTGCTAGTCTGCTTCTGATGTCTATAACAACCCGAATATTGATAACATGTTAAAACAAGAAATCAAGGCAGAATTAAATTTTAAAGTCAGAATCAAGGGGAATGGGTTAGGCCATTGCGTTCGTCTCGAAATTTTACATGAAATAGAGTCTGAGTTTTCAAAAATTGAAGCTTGTATGACCAAGTTATGACCTCTAGAAGTTTCAGGAATTTTCAGAATCAAAAACAGCTCGAAATTGGAATTCGAAATTCGAATTCAAACCCCAGAACAGGCTGGGCGGGAAAATTCCCGCCCAGGGACTAGGCCGACCTGGGGGTCGACCTCCCAGGAACCAGGTCGACCATAGTGTCGACCTGGGGGTCGACCTGCCTCCCGAACCTCTTTTCTGAACCGGATGCATTCTGATGTATTTAGACTTTTTTCATGACCAGAATTGTCTGCCTAACCCTATATAAACAGCCCCCTAGCCTCATTCTCTCTACACCATTTCATTCTGTCCTTATGCTACCTCTGTGAAAATCAAAATGATAATATTTAAATTAAAGAGAGAATGGCTACTTCTTCTTCGTCAAGACAACATCTAGGAATTGCAAATTGGGGGTTTTTTCAAGTAGAACAAGACTAAACAAGTAGAGGTTCAACAACTGCAACAACCGTTTCTAGAATCAGATCTCTGCACTCTAATTCTCGATCCGCACTCTGTAAGTTCTGGTTGTTTTTAGATTTAAACATTTAATTATAATGTGGCCTTGGAATGAAACGAAATTGGACCTAAGCTTGATTATCTATTTAGATCTGTTCTTGTCTCTCCTTGAATCTATGATTATTTCTTATCGATTGAATCATGCCTATTCATGTTGTTGGACCTAGTTTATTATTCAAACGCTAGATTGTAACATAAACCCTTGGATCTTGACTATTGAGAATATTGTCTACGACGTTGAAACTATTGTTAATGACATAAGACTATGACTATTCCTATGACTGTGGACATAAGGTTATGCCTATGCCTATGACTATGACGATGAACATAAGACTATACCTATGCCTATGACAGAACATAAGACCATGCCTATGACTGTGAACATGAGACTATGACGAGGACAATTGTAGTTAATCACCTATGACTCTTGACTATGAGGATTATTACCTATGATTATGAACATAAGGCCATTATCTATGACCATGAAACTATTACTGTTAATTGCCTATGACTATTTGCCTAGAACTATTTTTGATGATTATTGTGATGAGACGCTTATGATTCATAACTATGAGATTTCTACCTATGACTGTTGGGGTTAATTGCCTAAGACTATTGTTCATGCCCATGACACCATAGTTGAAAGCCATGTTGTGCACCAAATTGACATTCTGTTGAATTGTATACCTAGGGTGTGACTTGCTTAGTTTATTCGCAATTATGTACACCAAAACCACTGGATCCATTATCCTTGTATTTGGCTTGCTTTTGCATGCCTATTCTTTTATGTCAGCGTTTACCATAACTATCGCCTTATCTTGCTAGATTTGAAATCCTTTATGCCAGTGATGTTGTAACCAATTATCTCAAGTTATGTCATGCTAGTCTTGTAACCCCTTTTATCACTTTATGCTCGTCTCTTTTGCCTATCATAGTTTTGATGTTATTCCCTTTATTATGAGGTTTGAGTTTATTTGTACCGATTCACGTTTACGTGCGATGGAAATACGACTTGGGTAGAATAGGCAAAACACGAATTGGTTATGAACATGAATTATGAACCTGATAAAAGGCAAAATTTGAAACATAAACGCTGTTGTAACTTGAACCTGGATATGGACATGAACTTGACATCGACTTGACATGAAACTTTCCTTGAAAACTTGACACGAACTTGACATGAAACTTGAACACGGTCATGACACTTAGAATGAACATGAAAATGGCCAACTCGAGGTTGGGTTGAGTTTGCAGTGTAAATCTGCCCGGGACCGCCCGGCAAATCCAGTGGCTGCAAACAATAGGATCCAATGTGAGTAGTTGGTCATATCGCGCTTGAAACCCGAGGTTAGACTGAGTTCTGGTGTAAATCTGCCCGGAACCGCCTGGCATATCCAGTGACCACAACAACAGGTCTAATGTGAGAGGTTAAGGTGCATTAATGAATTAATGCGACATGATAGGGTTAAGTCATGAACATGAAAGACAACACTTAACGAACTTGAGACATGATTTGATAGGGTTAAGTCATGAACCGCTTGAATATACTTAACCAATTTGACAAGATGACTTGATAGGGTGAAGTCATGAACCGCTTAAATATACTTAACCAATTTGAAGTGATGACTTGGTAGGGTTAAGTCATGAACCACTTGAATATACTTAACCAATTTGACATGATGACTTGATAGGGTTAAGTCATGAACCGCTTGAATATACTTAACCAATTTGACACGATGACTTGATAGGGTTAAGTCATGAACCGCTTGAATATACTTAACCAATTTGACACGATTGGGTTAAGTCATGAACCGCTTGAATATACTTAACCAGTTTGACACGATTACTTGATAGGGCTAAGTCATGAACCGCTTGAATATACTTAACCAACATGACAGATGATTCGTAGGGTTGAGTCATGAACTTGAACGACAACACTTAGCCAATTTGACATGACACGTAGGCGGGTTAAGTCACGAACTTGAATGACAACACTTAACCAATTTGACATGCTAGACCGATGGGGTTAAGTCTCGAATTTAAATGACAACACTTAACCTACTAGACGAAAACCCTAGTTACGTGGTCCGTTTCAGCAGTAACCCACTAGATGTATCATGGTACCCTGGAACTAGGCAGGGTGGGGCACGATTACTGGGCTGATTGTAAGCGACCAGAACGACGGCTGTGTGGGAACGCCAGTGTAGGTTCTAACGAAGTGCGGGCATGCACACACTCCGGAGCAGAAAAAGCAAGAATTGGGCATCCGTAGGTTTATCTGTGCGTGCTTGATTTGTGTCGATGGTTGGCACCATAGGGCTTGATACACCCTATGGTGGACCTAGCACAGGTGACTACATTTCGAGATTGGGCCGTATGACACAGACACATGAACGAGCTAGGACATGTAGGGAGCCGATCGATTAATAGATCGTTACGTGGAATTTGTTAGATAGCATAATCCCTAGTGGTCCTAGGTGGCATAAACCCTAATCGAATCTAGAAAACGTTCAATAGGTAGCATAATCCCTAGTGGTCCTAGGTGGCATAAATCCTAGTTGAACATGCGATAGCTCATGATAAGGAAAATTAGCCCGAACAAGGGTGGTGGTCCCAACGATTTCAAGAATAGTGGCACTACGTTGAAGTAGTATAGAAATACGTGATGAAACCCGTAGGATATACGGCAAGGGACTGTACATATACATCGAAAGGATGATACGGGTTGGGATACTAGTACAGTTGGTGCAGAGAATATAGGAAATCAAAGAAAATAGTGGAATGGTGAAGCTTAGAAATCTTGCGATGTTATACTTAGTAGAAACCTTGCAATATGATAATTGGTAGGAACCTTGTGACGATACTCTTGATGGGAATCATGGGATGTTATACTTGATTCATCGTGCCTGTAGCTTACCTTGTCATCATGCTTATGTTTACTTTCAGTTTGTTCATGCCATATTATCTTCACCTGTTTTTATGCTGAAAGCCACTAGGACTTACTCAGTCTTTATGACTGACCCAGTTTGTTTCGCCTCTTTTTCTTCCGTTCCCCCTCCCCCCAGGTTTGCAGGGCGGGAATACAGCTTAGTTCGGATCTTACCAAGCTCCAAGGCTCTTTCATGTACTGCTTGGATTTCTCTTGGCTATGGCTTGCTTTGCTGCTATATTGGGGAATGATTTATGACTATGGTTTTATGCTTCTTTACTATTGCAAGACAGATTTTGATGTAATGGATTTAATGGCATTTTGATGTAAAAAGGCTTTAGACCTTTCTAGATTTTTAAAGCAATAAAATTTGGTCCTTCTTCCGCTGTTTTATATGTTCTGTCTTGTAATATTTCTGTGTATGTTTACCTAGATAATGCTCCACCAAAGCTAGTGCATTCCCTTTGCGAGTGACCCTAGTGGAGGTGGGGTGTTACAATGTCCTGCAAAATGAAGTCCTTCTCCAGCTTCTACAAATTGAAGTTCTGCTCTTCAATTTTTAATCACCTTCCTGCAAAATTTAATCACCCTCCTTAGTACTCACCTAAACTGCATCATCCAAATTGCAAGTTGCTGAAACTGTGACATAGCATAAACCGATAAACACATAATCTCAATTATCAAGGCCACATATTGAAATCAAAATCAGATTGAGGTTACAAATTGAAAGCTATGCATTTCTGGTTCACACCTGTCTCCTTCCGAGAATCCGAGCTGAAGACTGTCGTCGGTCGCCCTTCGCTGAGCTAGTGTTGCCTCTGGCCGAGCTGAAGTCGTGGTTTTAGAAGTGAAGCCTCATCGTCCTTTGCGATTTCTGATTTTTTGTTGCCCCTTGCATGTAAGATGCCCTAGACAAATGTCTTGTTTGTCTTGGCCACGGGACGGGCCTGACTATTCGTAATACATGAATCTCAGTTCAACTTTGTATGCATACATGTATGCAGTTATTTGCTAATAGTTGCATACATGTATGCATATATTGGTCCAGATTTTTAACAGAAAACGATGAAAGAATATATGCATACATGTATGCTACTATAACCAACAGTTGCACAGAAGTATGCAACTTTTTTTCCATGGAATCCTTGGGACGTTTCCAGAATTTAGAATTTTCTTTTTTTTAACCTCGGAGCGCCTTTTTTTTGGGTCAAAAAAGGCAAAAGACGTAAGCGGACACAAAATAGGCGGAAGGGAGCAAAAAAGTTTGGGCGGCAGCTAAAAAGAAGGATCGGGTTTACATGTAAATATTGGGAGGGACGTGCGCTATATTTCAAAAGATAATAGGGACGTGTAACGAATTTCCACTTTATAATATTTATATTTAATTCATTCAACTTCTTTATTGTGAAATTTTCGTTCGAGCTCCAAATCAAACCCAACGACTATCGCCCCCAGCTAAATACCACCATTCCGGACACAGTGGGATTTATTTCGTAAGCTAATTTGACTGTTTCAGTCAGTTTTTATCAAAACTGAAATATAAATCAATATATATTAGTTTAAACGTACATTTTAATTTACCTAGGCCACATATGGACTCCAAAAATTACAGAAAAATTAATCTAGCTATGTTTTAACGATACGGTTCTAACAAAACTAATTTCGTCAAATTTGGAGACTATTTGAAAAATGGCCCTTTTTCAGTCGATTAAATTCAAACTAAAACTGGTAAAACACCTTTAACTTTACCATGCTCACATACTAATTCCAAAAATTATGAAATTTGAAACCTAATAATAATTCAACATCTCGGGTCCAAAAAACAGAGATCGTTTGCAAAATGGCTATTTTTAAGGGATATATATTATATTAAATTATATATAAGTTCCATAACGACTATTCTAAATTTTAAACCAGATATAACATTCAATTTATATTATGAAATCTGAATTTTTCACATTAGTTAGAAAGATATTATTAAATATATTCAAATAATTCTGGTTTTACTAAAATCCGATTTATTTTGAATTCTACATATTCAATTGAAATTTAAAATCAAAATTTCAAACTACCTCGCCATTTTAGGCTCGTTTAATAATTAAAATAAATTTATACGTTCTAACTTCGATTTAAATAAATTTTTAGTCGTTATTATTTAAAATAAATCATTTTAAATATTCAAAAGGTTGCTTTTTTACGGGTAGGGGTTAAATTTTTAAATTAGACTCACATCCGGTCATAAACTTATTGTAAATTTAGTCCCTATTTTTCAAAAATTCAATAAAAAAATCATGTAAATTTGTAATTAATTAAAACAATTAATCGTGAAAAAATCACATCAAAATCAAGAATTACACAAAAAACAATGAAATGCAGTAAAATGCATCGACAAATGCATATAATTCAATTAGTTGCATACATGTATGCATTGAAAACATGCATCTTCTAATGCATTTATTTAAAAACTGCATACATATGAGCAATTTGTTAGCTTTTGCATATATTATGTCATATATGCACACATGTATGCAGTTATACAGAAAAACTGCATATATGTATGCAATTATTCAAAAGGCGTGCATAAATATGTGCATGTGTATTCAAATAGTTACATATATGCAACTATTTTTTTTCTTTGCATGGACTTCTGGGATTATTTCCAAATGTTTTTTTTAAATCAGTAACGCATTTTTTTTTTGCAGAAAATGAAGAAAGTGGAATTTTTGAATGCAGGAGGCGGAATGTTTGAAAAGTATCAAGCAGCACGTAAAAATAGGGGGTGGGTTTACAATTAAAACATTGGAGGAATGTAAGGTGTATTAAGTTTGAAAATAGGGATGTGTGCCTAATTTTCACTATTCAAAATCCATTAAAATAGCTAAAATAATTTTTTTAAATTGGTTCATAAATTCTGAGTTGTTACAGAATCTGTCAAATGAAAATATTGTGGAAATCAGTGTGATGAGACGGACTAAATGATATATTATTTTGTATTGTTAGGATGCTCCGTACAAAAACGTATTATGGCCCCCTTTTAGATGGAAAATACGGATGGAAAAACGGAGGTCAAAACATCTGATTTTCGCAAAACGAATTTTGCTGTTAGATTCGTGATAACGAATAGAATATTTTTCATGTTTGTCCGAACTGGATTCGGATAAATTTTAAAATCATTAAATTTTGAACTGTTATGCGCAGTTTCGCACTGAAAAATGCGTGACCGATAAATATTCAAATTTTCCAATGAAATTTTCACAGTTGCTACATCTCACTGTACAAACTTCAAATTCTAAATTCCCATTACGAGAAATTATAGAATATTTTGAAATTAAATAAAGGATATAAATTTTATTAATATTGAAAACAAATTATACAGCACAAGTTTACGATTTAAATTAAAATATAACAGTAAATTAAAATTCAAATAAATAAACTTGAGTAATTTTTTTTCAATAAGTAATATTTAAATTGCAAATATCAATCTGTATTATTAAATTATATTCATAATAAATAAATCCATAATGAATTTAGCTTTAAATCAAAATCAAAATAGTTTTCTTATAAAATCCAAACAAATTGAGTTTTAAACGAGTAAAATAAAATCAAAATCAAAATTTAAGTTAAATAATTAAATAAAATACACTAAAAATGCAAGTTTTTACAATTTCCCCCACTAAAACCTTTTCGTCCCCGAAAAGGAACGAGGCTGGAAAATATAAATTAAATAATATGATATATATTTAAACCAATGGTTCATATCTATTATCATATCCATATAATAATTTGTTATATATATATAAATCAAAAGTTAAAAAAAATTCAAACATTTCAAAATATTTTAAGTATTCACCCAACGTCTCAATTAGCGATATATATCTATCCCACTTTCGAAACCTGAAAATAAATATCGATGATGCCGCAGTCATCACCATAATCATTTTCAAGCGACTAGAGTGTGACTCTATATCTATCTAACACATAAAGGATTTAACATATACGTTGATAAGACATATACCCAAATCACTAAGTATTCGATAGGCCAATTTTAGCGTCAGGTAAGTACTCAAAACATCTTCCTATATTTAAACAAAATATATACCAAATTTCCAAATCACGTATATTATTAATAATATATTTCGAATCATTAAAATTTTAAGTAAGAAAAAATAATATCTCTCCCCCACTTATTTATTTATTAAAATTCAACCTCAATCCTTAATGAATATACAAACACTATTATTACTATATCGAATACATAACAATATCATTCAATAATAGAACTAGATATTTTCAAATCCATGTTATTTATATGTAACCTACATACATCATAAATTTCAAATCATTATAAACCAATTTAAATTTATAA
Organism: Allium sativum; assembly: GCA_030737875.1. Classification (NCBI taxonomy): domain Eukaryota; kingdom Viridiplantae; phylum Streptophyta; class Magnoliopsida; order Asparagales; family Amaryllidaceae; genus Allium; species Allium sativum. Next base: position 399,195,196 of record CM060910.1, read on the forward strand.
ATTCCAATATACACATATTTATAAACTATATCATTATATATTTTGACCAAGGTAAAATCATTTTCTTGCAAAATCTAAATCTTTAAATCATTATTCAAATATGCAGTTTATAAAATTTAAAGTCTTGAAGTATAAATATCAAATCTTTTCAAAATACTGGTACTACCAAAGAAAAATGTTATTTTCAAATATAAATCTCCTAAATATATACATATATATATATATATCATAATTTCAATATTATATCAAGAGAATTATAACGCCTATTTCAAACCAATATTTAATAAGCACGAACTCGCTAGAAGACATAAACTCTCCTTTTACTTTGTACCTTGTTATGGGTAAGGATAAGTTGTAGAATTGGAGATGAAAGCTGAACGAACAAAAGATCCTAATCAAAGAGGATCTACAAAGAAGGATGGAAAGGAAATTTCACAAAAAATATATTTAAATACTAAACAAAATTTTATATATGAAAATATTTATTTAAAACATTTAAAACCCATTCAAAATGAACTATTTTTACTTTCAAAATAAGCTCTCTATCAAGAAGGATTCTGCGACTGATTCCACTCATTCTAGGGTATTACAATGCTATCTCTAATGAGCTTTTACACCATAGGCTAAAGCTTTGATAGACCAAACCTCTGATACCAACTGTAACGACCCACCATTTTGACTGTGCCGAACCGACTAAACATGTCAATTCAAACCATCCAAAACGACAGATTGTTATTAGCTTCTGGGGTAAATAGAATAAAACACAGAATCACTGATCACAGACATATATATAGAAAAATATAATATCTTGCAGTGCAAAATACAAAATAAAATAGTAGTTCATGAAGCTACTAAATATATTTTACATCAGAGTTTGCATAAATAATACAGCGGAAGTCAAATACACTGAATTTTAGATACATAAATAAATAATAACAGTATGAAACAAAGATGAAAAGAATAGCCCAAACTGGATCAACTAATCAATAGGTAAATGCAAGTGAGTAAAACCCAATATAAGCTTCAACTCCAAGGATGAATCTCAAAGTTGTGACAATCGATCTGACCCGAGCAACAATGCAAAACAACTTGGATCAGGACAAACATTCTCATGGAAGTAAATCAACTCAAATGAAATGTTCGATGAAATGCAATCAATAACTTAAATTTGGGATCACCATCCTCTAAGAGTCCGTCAAATTAATACTATATAGTATAATACTGAAACACCCCACCTCCATTAAGGTCACTCACAAAGGGAATGCCTTAACTTAGGTGGAGGTTTATAAGTAAAAGTCACAGATAAAACACAAGACAGATATAAACACACACATATATATAAGCAGCGGAAAACAAACAGACTTCCATTTCATAAATACGTGTTCATACAAAACATTTCCATAATTGTCTCACAATAACTTCCAAAATATTACAACATCATTTCTGTCTTGATTATTAAATAAAGAAGCATAAAACATAATTAAAGCTGCATAAATCCCCATAGAACGTGTCCAAAAGCCATAGCCAAGGGAAGAGAATCCAAATCATACATCTACTATCTTGAAGCTTGCAAAGAGTTTGACTAAGCTGGGTTGTTTCCTCCCTATGGACCGGGGGGGACGGAAAGAAAAATAGAGTCAGACGTAAAGCCTAGTAAGTCTAGTGACTCTTCAGTATGAGAATAAGAAAAAGGGCATGATAGGTATAAATTGGAAATAGGAAAGTATCATAAACTAAGATAAACCAATTTTGAACAGAATATACTATCGCACCCCATACTATATCTCTGCACCTACTTGTATTTGTTCCAATTGGTGCCCCATGATCGGGGTGAAGTGATCCCCTCTTTTAAAGATCGGCTCCTACTCGCAAAATCATATGTGTCATACGGCCCCCAATGATTTGTCGATACCTATGCTGGTCCCACCATGGGGTGTATCAAGTCCCATGGTGGCAGCCCAACACAATTTTAGAATGCATAGGTTATACTACTGGCGCCCAGTGCCCTGTTTGTCTGCTCCGAAGTGTGTGTGCGCCTGCACTCTGTTATAACCTACACTGTTGCACCAACCGCCGTCGCTTTTGACCGCTTACAATCAGCCCAGTAATCTTGCCCCACCCTGCCTTGTTTCAGGGTACCATGATACCTAATTGGGTTACTGCTGAAATGGGTCCTCATTACTCGGGTTTTCTAGTCAAACATGTTAAGTGGTTAAGTGTCTGTATTTACCTAACCCCACCCATCAGTTTAATTAGCATGTTGAATTGGTTAAGTGTTTTAGTTAACTTAACCCTACCATCCTGACTTGCCTGTCCTTAACTTTAATTAGTTAAAGCACCGACCACTCACATTAGATATTGTTACAGTTACTGGATGTGCCGGTCGGTTCAGGGCAGGTTTACACCGTAACTCAGTCTAACCTCGGGTCCTTATTGGGCTCAATGCTTAACCGACCACATTGGATAGGTATTGTTGTGATTACTGGACAGCCGGGCGGGTCCGGGCAGGTTTACATCACAACTCAATCCAACCTCGGGTTAAGCATACTAGTATTTTCTAAATTTACATATTTGTTCTTTTATTCTTATATGCAAGTTTGTTAACAATTAAATGTTATGGCCCACTTTCCAAGTTCATCATTTTTGGTATAAGAATTTATACCATTTAAGTGCCACCAATTATTGGCATGTGACAAACATGCCAATTTAATATATTTTTCATGTTTAATCCCAACGATATTTCCCCCGTCAGTACGTTCGCAAGATTATAATGAATGTTGGGCTAGATATTTCAGCCCAACTTATAAACATAGAAGGGAAAGCCAAGAACATGAAATATTCTAAATAACATAAAGGGTGTGTAACATATGAACTTGCAACTTTGCGATCTAATTATCATAAATCATGGGTTTCAACTTGTCATGTGAACTTGCATTCAAATAAGAATCTAATTAAATAGGTGTTACATGAAATGGCATAATTTAGACTTGCATAAAACATAAGCCTAAACAAATTTTGATCTAGGCATAACATCGAACATAACTAGCATATGACAAGAATATGACATGTCCATAAAGTATGTATAATTTTATCACATGTGTGAACTAGATCAAATCATATGTCCAATTATAACATGAAACATGTATTAAAGTGGATCTTGGCATGGATCCAATTATGATCTTGCAAAGAACATAAGAACATATACATAGGATTTTATCATGTAGGCATAACGGTCTTAACATATAACATGTGTATATAAGTCTTAACTTGGACTTAGAAAAATGTATACAGCCTATGTTAAACATATATACATATAGGTGTAAATTCTAACATTAACCATATACTTGTATGTGACGTTGCCTTCATTCTAAATGTTCAATAGGATCAACATCAAATCAATTATACCACAAACATCCCAATACCATCCATAATACAACCATTGCAATACACAGATATGAATTAGCATCGACGTTATATAATACTAAAATTCCATTTCCATTTTACATCGAATCAAGTCTTAATTTTATTCCCATCGGAAAAATCACTATACTTACAACAAACGACAAACTTGAATTCTGGATTCTGAGTTCTGAATTTGCAATGCTTTCATTTGGGTAGATAAACGTTGTTTGATTCTTGTTTTTACTTTAGTTTTGCTCGTCTCTAAGCTTTCTCCAACTGATGGCTACTCTTAGTTTCTTCCCGGCAACATGACGGCTATAGTTCTATTTTATTTGTGTGAATTTAGGTTGAGAGTTGGGTTGTATTTATAGAATTTCAGATTAATTTGAGCCGTCAGATGATCATAGAGTGAATCCAGACCATACACACCAAGAGGAGCCAATCAGAAAGTGACAAATAAGCCCTAGTGACACACTAGAGCTCAGAAATTCAACTAGAAACCGACCAGGCTAGCCAAGACCTGACCAGGTCAACTGGGAAGGTCGACCCCCAGTCGACCACATGGTCGACCTGGACCCCCAGGTCGACCACCAGGTCGACCTGGGTCCTGGGCGGGAAAATTCCCGCCCAGCACAGTTTGGGTCTGTTTTCTAATTTTTAACTGGATTTTGAACCGGATTTTGAATCGTTTGAATTTTAAATTGAATTCTGAAATTTCCGGAGGTCATAACTCCTTCATACGGAGTCCGATTTACACAAACTCGGACTCTAGCTCAAGCAGAATTCCGAGACGAACGCAATCGCGTAACCCGTTTCCCTTAATTCTTTGATTTAGAATTATTTATACTTTAATTTATTAATTTAAAGATAACAGAAAATTTGGGGTGTTACAAATACGGTACACTAGTGTCTATCAGTAAAGTAAAAAAATCAAAATAGCATAAGCGGGATTACCATATTACCCTTACACCATTTATATATTTCCACAGTATATAGAGTACCATAATTTCTTCGTAAACCAGAGGTTGATCAGAGGGAACTTCATATAAAACAGTACAAAACACAATCGTGGTGGGCTCGTATAAGGAATGTGACAAGGCACGCAAGGAATACCATGGTGGATTCACCGTTTATAGAGTCAGACTAGTAGTAATGCATAGCAACTACTACTGCCCCACTCGAGACACACTTCCATAATCAAAAGGGCCCAACCGAATCTCAACAATAATAGAATAATATAAAAGAAGTGCGCTCGATGGGAGGTATGACCACACATGGTCTTGGCGTAGCTCCTGTTTTAGTCACATCAAGCTGACTTATGGTAGTCAGAGTCTCGTAATTAATATGAAATAGAAAATAGAGTCGTTCACCAATCCATCCTACTTCATTCTGGAACTCCACCGCGTACACAGTTATTAAAGTGTTTTCGGTATTGGCAGAGAGTATGACAATAGCCGATCCCGGTCTCATTAACAACCAATCATTTACGTTTTTCACACCGTGGCCATTATTTTATAAATCACTTTATAAAATCAATTATACGAAATCTCATAGTTGAAATTTGAACCAAATTTAAATATCTAACTTCGATTATATTTAAATTTGAAAACAACTCAAATCGCTAAAATAAAATCGATTTAGAACTATATCGTAAAGATTTTAAATATAGTATAAACTAATACTATAATATTTAGCTTCAATTATAATTTTCGAATGTATTTCGCATAACGAATTTATAACCCAAAATACCTTAAAAGGTCTTAACTTCCATTTAAATAATCGATACTAAAATATTTAACTTCGTGAATATTTTAGTTTCAGTTATATTCGTCAAAACTCAAGTTCAAACCAAATAATTCAATTTATCTTTATAGAACTCATTAAGTCGATTCATGAAAATTCGACATTTCTGCTCAAATTCAATATATTTGATTCAAAAAAACTTATATTTCAATTCAACAAATAATTTAATATTTCAAACTCAAGTCGTATAATCCAAATTCATTAGTTATAAATTTGAATTAAAACCTTATATTTAACTTCAAACATTTCATACAATTCAAAACCATTCTTATAGATTCAATTTAACAAGTTTTCCCGATTCAAAACCAAACGATTCATAAAATCAATTATATATATATATAGTTTATATATACTAAAATTCACATTTTAGTCGCTTAAAAATCGAATTCATTTTATATCAATTATAAATTCGAATACAATATCATTTAAATTTGGAAGATTCAAATTTAAATATATTTCCAAATCAAGTTCACTTCTTATAAGTTCAAATCGTTCGAATTCAAATTCATATCTTATCGGAATTCATTCGTTAAATCGATATCATTATCTATTTTAAATCTTTAACCTCAAATTCAAATCGGGACAACCTTAACTTATCCATATTTAATTTATTATTAAAGTTTATAAAATATGTAAAATAAAATTTTACTTTGAAAATAGAAATATATATATATATATATATATATATATAAGTTTATAAAATTTTAAAATTGATTTGAACATAGATTATAAACATACATAAGTTTAAAATATTATAGAAGTAGGTTTTAAAGAAATATTTATTATAACATTAAAGGTTTCAATACTTATATGATTAAATTATATAGTTCAAAATAAACAAAATACAAGTAAAATCATAAGTATTGAAATCTATATTTACTCATAAAAATCATTTTAAAACATATAATTTAAACTTTACAAAATTTGAGTTTAAAATATTAAATATATAAATATAAAATCTTAGGTTATTATTTTAAAATTTAAATTTTCCAAACCACTTACTTTGAAACATGGCCAACGATGTCCGTATATAGTTTTCTACCCTATGGTCAAGTGATACGGATATGTATCATTTCAATCCGCAGTTTATAAAATTTATACGAGTATATCATTTCCACACACAATCCCAAATTCAATGAAAATTGTTCAGGCCTATCATATCAACCGATAACGGTTTTTCCCTAATCTAATGTCCGTTCGGGTATGTATCATTTCAACCCTTAGTGATTTTTCCTAAACTAGGGGTATCAATAACATAAACAAATCATTACATAACATCAATGTAACACCCCGTATTTCCTGTGGATATTAAAGTAATGAACTAAAGAATACTTAATTTTAAATTAAGAACTAAGGGAAACGGGTTATGCCATTGCGCTCGTCTCGGAATTCTTCTTGAGATAGAGTCTGAGTTTACGTAAATCGGACTCAATATGAAGAAGTTATGGAGTTCAGAAGATTTCATGTTTAAATAGAAAATATAAATAATAATTAAACATCTCAAACCAAGTTCAAAATTTGAAATTCAAGCGGAATAGGCTGAGCGGGAAAATTCCCGCTCAAGGTGTCGACCCCCCAGGGGGAGTAAACATAGGTGTCGACCTGCCTATAGGGGTGTCGACATAGGTGTCGACCCCCCTATAGGGGAGTCGACCCCTTTTGGCCCAGATCTGGCCAATGACGTGTTTTGCCATGTGTCTCTCCCTGATTCGCTGTGTGACGTATTTTTCTGCTATGAACGATTCTGATGACTTCTAGACTGATCTGAAGCTCTAAATCTCCATATACATGTAACACCCCGTATTTTCTGTAAACGTTAATGTAACAAATCAAAGTATACTTAATTTTTAAGAGAAGAATTAAGGGAAACGGGTTATGCCATTGCGTCCGTCTTGGAATTCTGTTTGAGATAGAGTCCGAGTTTGCATGAGTCGGACTTCGTATGAAGAAGTTATGGCCTTCGGAAGTTTCAGCTCAAATTTAAAAACAGCTAGAAACTGAATTCAAAATTCAAAATTCAAAACAGAACCCAGAAGCGGGCTGGGCTGGAAATTTCCCGCCCAGGACCCAGGTCAACCAGGGGGTCAACCAGGGGGTCGACCTCCCCCCTATAGGTCGACCTGCCCTGTTTTTTCAGATCCGAGGAAGAATTCATTTTTATGTATCCGGGATGATTTCTGGACCAAATTCATGAGTTCTACGCTATATAAACGCCCCCAAACTTCCCTTTCTCCACACAACTTCATTACGCCTATACTCTGCCTCAATCCTAATTAAAATAAATCTTATTCTCCATTAAAATAAGTTCTAGTTCTTCTTCAAATTGGAGATTCAAATCAAGATAAAGCTTCAAGTAAGACCATAGGCATTCCGCTTCAAGCAACGTCACTCGAATCATAGCAAATCGCCTTTTCTAAACAGACCACTGTAAGTTCAGTTATTCCTTAGATTTGAACGTGTAATTGGAATTGTGAATGTAGTGAATCAAAATATAGAACTATAACAATTTGCAAGTTAATTATCTTTGATTCGTGCTTATGTCAAATCCAACGTTACCCATGCCTTTGGATCTGATTCTCGATTGTGGCCTAGAACTTATTGTGGCTAATTGCCAACGAGTATGATTATGGGACTTTTGCCTAAGACTATGACTATGAAACTGTTGCCCATGAAACTATCCCCTATGACTATGATCCATGGTTACATATGACTATGACTATAAGACTGTTGCCTATGACTATGACTATGATTCATAATTTTGAGACTATTGCATATGATTCATGACTATGAGACTATTACCAAGATTTATGACTATGAGACTATTGCCTATGACATTGATTAAGAAACTATTGTGATTAGTCGCCCATGACTATTGTGGTTAATTGCCTATAACTATTGTAGTCAATGACTTATGCTTATTTCCATTAACCTATTAGGTTGTACTTCGAACTGGCATTATGTTGGACCAAATCACCTATGCATATTCCCTTAATTATGTTGGATCCCATTTTTTGGAGTGTAACTTGTCTAGTTTATTCCTATTCACTTTTATGTACATCAAACCGATTGGAACAATTATTTTTGTATTTGATTCATTCTTGCATGGCTATTCTTTTATGTCAATTCTCGTTTTTATCCCCTATTCCTTGCTTTGATACTATTAGTATCATTTCATGAGTACTTAGAAACTTGTGAAATCATGTTATACGTACGATTACGGCGCGGGAATTTGGGCGTAGCTTAATTAAGTTAGTTTGGCATAATAAATATGTTGGCATAGTCTAAATTGGCTATAATAGTGAATGATTTACATGCATATTAGACTTGGGCATAAGTTAATAAATTTAATTGGCCGCAAAGGGTGTAATTGGCGTGTAAACCAAGTTTTGGACATAAACGGTAAACTAGAATATTAAATCTAGTTTTGACATGAACCGTAAATTGGAATATTAATCTAGATTGGGCATGAATTGTAAAAGGGGAATATTAAATCTAAAATTGGTATAAACTGCAAATTGGGCTGATTGATAGGTAAATCAAGTTTTGGGCATAGAATATAAATATGCTAATTTGCATGACAAATAAATATGATCTAGGCTAAATTGATTTACGGAAAATTTACATAAATGGTAAATATGTAAATTTAGTAAAAGACGAATATGCCTAACCCGAGGTTAGACTCAGTTGTTGTGTAAAACTGCCCGTAACCGACCGGCACAACCAGTGACCACAACAACACCTGTCTAATGTGGGTGGTTAGTGAATCAAGCCCAGAAAGACCCGAGATTAGACTGAGTTGTGGTGTAAACCTGCCCGGAACCGACCGGCACATCCAGTAACCACAACAATATATGTCTAATGTGAGTGGTTGGTGCTTTAATTAATTAATTAAGGCTCATGGATAAATCAAGCTAGAAATGGTGAGGTTAAGTAATTAGGGAAACACTTAACCGAAATAACATGTTAACTAGGCAAGTGGGTGAGGTTAAGTAAAATTAGAACACTTAACCGTTACAACATGTTAATTAGACAAGTGGGTGAGGTTAAGTAAATTTAGAACACTTAACCGTTGTAACATGTTAATTAAGCAGATGATCGGGTTAAGTTAACTAAGGTAACACTTAACCAAAATATATAATGACATGTGGTGGGGTAAAGTAATACAAGAGGAAAACACTTAACCAATTATATAACATGATGTATGGGAAGGATTAAGTTAACACAAGAACAATACTTAACCAATATAACATGAATTGAGGTAGGGTCAAGTCAACACCAGAAGGAAACACTTAACCAACATGACGTGACGGGTGGATGGGTTAAGTTAACTTGAATTGATTAATGACACTTGACCAGTATAACTTGATGAGCTAATAGGGTTAAGTTAAATGGGGAATACTTACCAACATAACCTGATGAATAAATAGGGTTAAGTTAATAAATCACACTTAACCAATCTAACATGATAAGCAAGAAAGGTTAAGTTAATAAGAACCACTAACCAATACGACTTGACGAGTGGGAAGGTTAAGTACACGTCAAGTTGGTGGGTAATATTAGTACATATAGGCCCACAAACTTAACCGTTAAGAAAACATGCTAGAATCGGTGGGAGGGTTAAGTACATCTCGTGTAGGTGGGTAATATTTGTATATATAGGCCCACAAACTTAACCAACAGGAAACCTGTAACGACCCGGTTTTGGTCGACTTTGGTTATCGACATAAACTCAATGACGACTAACCAAACATCGAAAAATACCGATAGTTAATGAAAGAAATTAGAGGGTGAGGAAAGATAAGATGGAAACTTAGAATAGAAGAAGAATAAGAACACAACATCAGAGTAACACGAATCTCACAACGGAATGAACAACATATAATAGATAACATATCCTTGAAATAAAATCAGTATATGTATACAATAACATTATCAGAGTACAACACTTACAACATAGCAGAAATAACTATAGTAATATAATCCTGAAGCCTCCTACTCCAAGCTCTTCCAGTATATCTAAAAAATTCTGACTACTTGACTGCCTGTACAAAATTGGGCACCCAAGAGTTTAGGGAAAACAAAACAAAATAAACTCCGGGTCAGTCATGGGACTGGTATGAGTAAAACAGTTCAAAACAGTTCGAACAAGTAAACGATATCTCATAAGACCACGCCGTATAACGGAACGGGTTTTTCCCTTATGAAATCCAAAATATCTTCATGTCAAAAACCTTTTGATATTATAATAATGTCTATCAACCACAATATAATAATCATCTAGCAGAAACGCTTCCATCTCACGTTCTACATATATAGTATACAATCAAAAACCGCAAGAACGTATTGAGTAATGGATTTCCAACTATGACAGGGTATGGAACCACCTTTCGCTATTGTACATCTAGAGAGGAATACACTGCGTTCAACAAGAACATCTTGCAACCCGACCACACATGACCGACCACTCATTTTACTTGAGTGTATCGAATGTATATCACCAACGGTTGGGATCAGCAACCGCTTCCCGAATGGGACAGCATCAACAATAGATTTTTAGAAGTAAATGAAACTCCAGATCAGGTGATTATACACCCTAATAGATGTGACCTACATAGCCATGCTGCCTGCCCGATTTTTGTCATTTACCGGATGTGAGGCTAGAAGCTACGCTTATCTCTGACAGATCTCACTTTTATTCACTTTTAATGTCACATCGTCATACCCGTCAAATCACGGATTGATTTCCCTAAAAATACCATGGGTATACAGCTAAGAGAAACGAATTCCTCCTCCACGAATACGTTTGAAGAGATCAACTTACGCGATCTATTAGATATACTCTATCAGACCTTCTTCCATCCAAGTTGTCCTGGGACTGGAAAAACCGAAGGCACTATTCAGTACATCCATCTTAGGCAATTGTTATCTAAGATTTATACAACAGCCCTTGCACTTTACTCCATCTTCAATATATTCAGCGTACTTGATTCGTAACGCTTACGCCAATACGGAGTGGTTCTTCGGATAATAATCCAACCGGTCTCTCCATATTAACAACGTTAAAATGGTCAAAACTTTAATAGTCGGTGATTTAACTATCAAATGAAAAATGTTCGTGTACACACAACGATCTTATTTCCAAATGGAATTATCGATCCAACCATCAAACATATATATATATATATATTCTTATTTCCTTATTTACTATATTTAGAAAATATACATTATTAACACTGGAAAACATTTCCATGGCTTAATTACGGATCACTATTCTTCCACATCTATCAGACTCTAACTATAAATTAATAAGAGAACAAATTCCTAAGTATAAACCCCGAAGGACGAAACCAACATCAGATCGATACTCAGGAAACCATTCAACTTATTAATCTCTAGTCTGTTTCTAAATTTTTGTTTAACTCCATTTTGATTAACTATGTTCGATTAACTACTTTTTGCTTAACTCTTATTCGAATAATTAATATTCGATTTACTCCATTCGCTTAACTCTAGATCGTAGCAATCACAACGATTACGCCTGATTCCCTCTGGAAACATCCGACCGTCGTAGGCTATCTGTTGCCCTGCGAATTACGCTAGCAGTCGTGCAAAATGGCAACTTATCCTTAATAACTATGTTTGACTAACTCTATTCGATTAACTCGACTTCGAATAACTAAATTTGATTAACTCTTTTATATCTCGTCAACTTCCTTTTTTATAGATCCTATTTATTTTCCCAATAAATATTCCTTTTATAATTCTATTTACTTTCTAAATAAATATCCCTTTATTGTATTTATTTTCTAAATGAATAATCCTTTATTCTATTTATTTTCTAAATGAATAATCCTGTATTGATTCTATTTATTTCCTAAATAACTTCTCTTTTATAAAATCCTTTGATTTTATAAATAGTTTATTTTCAATATTCACTTTGAAATTCTCTTTTTACATCCCGGTATTTCTTACGGTATTTACCATACCAAATAACAATGATCGATATCATTAAAACACACACAATCAACAAAAGATTATATTTCACATCATATATCACAATATACATGAAAACAAACAGAAATAATATTTGAGGAATCCAGTTGGATTCCTCCAACTTGTTTCCCTGCATCACAGATGTTAAACAATATCATTAACATCGATTTCATTTCAATATGAAATATTCTGCTAAAAAGAATAAATATTTGATTAACAAATTATATATATATCGTTATCTATGATTTCAACCAATACATACGCAATTTAAACAAACAGTTAACACCCATTAATCAATAGATAATTATCAGTTCTAAATATACGTTAGAAAAATAAAAATTGTTCATAGTTGGTGAGTTTTACTCACTTTGGCAGTTCATCGTTAAAGAACGATAAACTGTTTGTTTGGTTTGAATCAAACAATTTATTTCGCCATAAATTCAAACGAGCTCCAATTCACTCCCAATCAGTTCCATAGTGTAGCCACCGTCCATACGATCCCAACGGATCATGTTTTGCGGAGTTTCGATAACGTATGAAATAGTTATTGCTTTTACAAGTTAATACATTTTTATAAATTGAAATTAAACTTAATTTAAATCACTAGTTGGGCTTTTACCCTTTATATCGGCCCATCACTGTTTCCAACCTAAGGCCGCATAGAGCCTTCTTCCCAGTTCAGTACTTCCAACCTTCTCCACTCATTCATCTCTCCTCTTCCATATACTCCTCATAGAAACACATCTTCCCTTCGTTGATTTCCCAGCTCCAGTACTCATGAAACAGACTTCAAACTCCATCCTCCCTCCTACACTACCGACTTTCTTGAAGCCCCACTTAGTCACCAAAAAAAACTTCACATTCTCTCCCAAAAATTCTTCGGACCTTACTGCTTCCCCCCCCCCCTCTCACGAGCTCTCTAGCAAACTGCTTCTCCTCATCATTTTCGAATCCACTAACACCCGTGAGTCCTTTCACCTCGCTCAAGCACAAGATCGACGCAAGAACAACCCTCCAGAACTCGACTTCCAGAACCTAGTGATTCCCCCATTTTTCCAGCGGTCAGACCTCCCACGGTCGACCCCTCCGACATCACCCTCTTCTCAACCGAGACATCCATTTAATCCCCTTTACAGTATCCTACGCATCGACCCAATATCAACCGCAAACGAATCGAATTCGAACTCGAGACAAACCACACAGGATCGAAGAGCTGAGCTATAGGAGTTTGGATATATTACTGAAATGATTTGTAGGAATTTAATTCGATTTCTCTGATTTTCGAAAGTTGCGGTATTGGGTTTTTTTCCCAGAAAGAACTGCGGTGGAAAAATCTTGTTTGAGCAGAAAGAAATGTTTAGGTTTAGACAAACTTTTTAATACTTTAGTTTATCACACACGTGGGGCGTTTTTGGACCAGGGAGAACGTGTGGTTGAAGAAAGAGGAGTCATGGCTTCATTATGTCCATACAGCTCATACTGAGTGTAACACCCCACATCCGTTAGTGTCATTCACAAAGATAATGCACTAAGTTCTGTGGATCATTTAGGGTAAAAGATGCAGATAAATTACAAGACAGACAGAAATTAAATAGCGGAAAATAAAACTTTGCTTTATTGATAAAATAGTTTGTACAATGATTTCTTTACAATATCAGAGTATCATTTGTCTTACAAAATAAAGAAGCATAAAACAACATTTATATTCCCCAATTTTAGCAAGAGCCAGCCATAGCATCTGAGAAGAGAATCCAAGCAAAACTTCGACAAATCTTCAAGCTGGGAAAGAGTGACAGTCCAACTTAACCTGAGCTATACTATCCCTCCTTTACTACCTGCGGGGGGGGAAACGGAAGAAAAGAAGACGAAAGAAAAACAGAGTCAGACATAAAGCCTGAGTAAGTTCAGTAACTTCTAGCATGTGAAAATGGAAAAACAAAACGACATGAATTAACTGAATACAAGATAACACCATGATGATAGGGTCAGCAAGATTAGACAAGATAATCACGAGATATGCTAAGATAAGATAAACTGGATATACTCTAATACTTTCGCCGCTTCGCTCTAATACTTCGCCGCTTCGCTATTTCCTTGTTATATTGATTTCTATATCTCTGCACCTCCTAACTAGTGTCCCAACTAGTAACGATAATGTGATCCCAATCCCTGTATTTTCCATTGACTTCAGGCATACCTTTATTATTTGTTACCTAGATCTAATCTAGGGTTTTCTATCCAGTGCTTTCTAGATTCAACTAGAGTTTACGCTATTTGCTGAACGCTTCTCTGATTCAGGGTTTATGCCACCTAGTCCAACTAGGGATTATGCTACCTGACGAATTATGCCCCCAAGTCTAGGACACACTACCTAGAGTGGTATGTGTTCCTATACTTCCTCACGCATGTATCGCGAATCGTTATCGCTTGTCTAGATGCACATGTCCTGTAATGTGCGGCCCGAGTCCTGTGGCAGGGCAAATCAAGAAACACAAAACACGGTCGGGAGCTTTCAGATATCTGCCGATGCAGATGATAAGGTCTGTTTGTATTCCAGTGGATATGGTCCCACTTGACCCCTCCCTCAACTAATGAAAGGCACACCTTGAAAAATGAGAACTATACGCCGGCCCCCGGTGCCCCACTATCCTATGGCCATCCTCACCCATAACTAGATAGCAAGTATATGGTCTTTTGGAGTTCTCCGCCTTTCTGCTTCACGTATCTCGATTGACTGAAAATGGATGGTAGACGACGAGTTGCTATCACAGGGCTACCGTTTTCTCGCCGAATCACGCTGGTCCATCCTAGTCTTTAGGTTGTCATATTTTGCAACCAAGGCATACCCCTGGTTCTTCTACGCAGACCTTAACCTCTGTGAGCCCAGGAGGATCATCTGCAGCCTCACAGAGGGATACCAAGAGTACCCTCTCGTCCCCTCGAAGCCTCGGGCTTCGTAACCCAATTCGTCGGAGCCTTCTTTTACTCAGATGGACATTCGCTCCTTCCCGTGTTATACTAAGAATTACTACTTAGTTCAACTAACTAAGGTTTAACACTTAGTTTCCAGAATCATTGTTTTCTTAACTAAGGTTTACTACTTAGTTCCCTTTTAACTAAGGTTTACTACTTAGTTCTCTTTCCCGCCAATTTGGATTGGTTAAGTGTCATTAGTCAATTCAAGCTAACTTAACCCTCTTCCTTTATCCTGTTAAACTGGTTAAGTGTTATCAGTGATTCATGTTGACTTAAACCGACCACAAACCCAGTTATATTGGTTAAGCATTTCTTACTACTTAACCCTACCCGTTCGTCCTGTATTGGTTAAGTGTTCCTTTTTAACTTAACCTTCCCTGTCTGTTTTAACGAAAATGTTATTAATGGTCAAGTATTATCCCCTCATTTTTTAGACTTAACCTTATTCCTTTATCACAATCTGATGGTTAAGTGTTCAAGTTTACTTAACCCTACAGTCTAGCCCAGCTAACGCATCAAATTGGCTAAGTATATTTACTTAACCCCAACCTCTAGTCTAGTTAACATGTTAATTTGGCTAAGCGTATTAATTTTACTTAACCCCACCTTCTAGTCCAGTTAACATGTTAATTTTGGCTAAGTGTTTTCTAAGTTACTTAACCCCTACAAATCTTGTCTTGTTACCATGTTAAGTTTGGTTAAGTGTCCCTATGGACTTAGCCCTCCCATTCTAGCTTAACTGTATTAAGTTGGTTATGTGTTCCTATGGACTTAACCTCCCATTCTAGCTTAACTGCGTTGACTGTCTGTATGGACCTAACCCCACCCATTGGTTCGTTTATCATGTTGAATTGGTTAAGTGTCTTAGTTAACTTAACCCTACCATTCTTGCTTTAACTAAATTAAAGCCACAACCACTAACATTAGACAGATATTGTTGCGAATACGGGATGTGTCGGTCGGTTCCGGGCAGGTTTACATCGCAACTCAGTCTAACCTCGGGTCAGACATATTCGTGTTTTCTAAGTTCAAAGGGTTTTGATTAATTTTCAAATCAGTTTTTGAAAGCAACCATCCCGTCCGTCGGATCAATTAGGGATAGCCAAGGAGAGCAGGAAACTTGTATTTTCCAAACCCAAGCCTAGACACTATCCTCTCTGTCACCCTAGAACTTTCTGGTGTGTCATTAAAAGAAATGTCGTTAATAAACCTTTATTTTGTCTAAATTTACATTTTCTCATTTAGGACAAATTCTATAAGTAAATTATTCCTAATTTACTTATTTCCTAATTACTCTTTTAATGTAAATCGTCAACACTTATTCTTATGGCCCATTTTCCCCTCTACATCATATTTAGGCTTTTTGGTATGTAAACTATACCAAATTAAGTGTCACTAACCATGATTTTCCTAAACATGACAATTACTCACAATTATGGCCAGCTTCACATTTATACCAATATACTTGTTATGCCAATTTAGCTAATCCAATTCTGATTTAACATTCTAATTACAGTTCATGTCAAACTAGACCTATTATTCTAGTTCACAATTCTTGTAAATGCTAGATTTACAAGTCAATACTAGATTCAAATTACACATCCTATAATTCATGTCAAATTTATCCAATTTGCATTTCTATGAAAATGCCATAATACATGTTTCCCAATTTATGCCAATTTCCAAGTTTAAAACTACGTTTTTAGTAAATTTCATATTTTGCCCAAATCGTATTCCCACCGTTCGTATAACCGTGATTCAGTCTAGATTATAGATAAATCTAGATTCGTAGAAAATAGGGAATGAACCAAAGATGCTATGAAAAGGATGCACATAATAACTATCATAAAAAGGTTTGGATAACGACGTAGGTTCAAGAACATGGGTAGACCTAACTTAATAGGTAAATTCCCAAGGTCTAATACCAAAGAAAACCAAGAACAGACAGAATAGACAATCGGGTTTAGACCCAATGTAATAACCCGGAAAATGTGAACCAGATTAAAAATTTTAAATTTGGTTATTACCAAAGAATTTGAATTGTTGAAATAGCATATTTCAATAAAATATAGAATTGGGTATGGTATTTCAGTTTGAAATTTTGAAAACAAACTTTGTCTGACTGTACCGGTGGAAAATATAACGGATTTTAACGAAACTGAAAATATTTAAATCTTTTTATCATTACCTTTCTAACGAATCTGAAAAATCGAAGTTTATAGCGGGAATCAAAAGTTATGGCCAAATGGATTTTCAGAAAGGTCGCTATATAGTATATATAGCCCTTGAAAATTGAGATTTTGCATACGACCTCGGAATTCGACGAAACCACTTTTGTTGGGTCCGGGATGTCAAATTATTGCTAAGTTTCAAATTTTATAATTTTTGAAGCTAGTTTGTGAGCGGGGCAAAAGATAATGTGATTGGTCAAATTCTGTTAAAAAGGGTCGACCTAAAAATGGTCGTTTTTCAAACGAGCTCAGAATTCGACGAAACTGGTTTTGTTAGGACCGTATCGTCAAAACAAAGCTAGATTTATTTTTCTGGAATTTTTCGATTCAGTTTATGGCCCTGGCAAATTGAAATGTACGTTTAAATTAAATATCGAATGTTTTATGTTTTAAATTGAAAAATAACTGACTGTAACAGTCGAAATGGCCAATGAAACATATCCCATTGTGTCCGGAATGGGGGTATTTAGCTAGGGGCGACAGTCGTTGGGTTTAAAAAGGAGCCCGTTTGCAAAAACACTATTTAAAAATTTCTATAAAGCTCTGGCCAATAGGAATTTTTCTTTAAAAAAAAAATCAGAAAGAAACCCTAGCCGCCAGCGATCTGGACGACGTAGGGTGCTCGAAACTTCTCGTCCATTTAGCCGCCGCCTTAGGCGATTTCGCCCCCGCCGCCTGTTGAAGCTTTTGACCGCCTTCGCCTCCTCTACCCATCCGACCAAGCCACGCCTCCATCCATCACCCGTAGGCGTCGGAATTCGACCCGAAAGTCGCGACTTTCAGAGCGCCGCCGCGACGCACACAAGCCACCGAACCCATCGCCACCACCGCCGATCTGGAGGTGGTTCGTAGCTCTCTGACGCAGCGTGGTCTGATCGAAGCATCGAGGTACGGTTTGGCTTAAAAATCGAGACCTAGTTTCGAAGTTTTAAAAACTTTTCTGATGTAAAATTCTGAAATGAAAATAACACTTTTAAGTGTTGCAAAACTTTGAAAAATAAAATCTTTTTCATTCTTTAACGAAATTCGATGAAACAGGAGACACCGTGACCGCAAGGAGGCTCTCTACATTCTAGAAGAAGCCGCGGATTTTTCTGACCTTCCTACGATTTTTAGCACTGCAATAACCAATGTGAGAAATCTAAACTATTGGTGTGAATAAAATCGTGTTGTATAAATTATATAAGCGAAGTGTAAATTATATACGCAGTGTATACCTCATGTACATGTGTTGTATAAGTTATATTAGCGATGTATAAATTATACAAGCGTTGAATGAAACATATATGCTTTGAATTGTGATGAAATGCAAGTGAATTATTATATATATATATATATATATATATATATATATATATATATATATATATATACTCCCCTCGTCCACATACCATGGACGATATTTATTGCTTGGGATTGACGTGATGTTATATGATATGACGAATGGTTGGGAATAATTGTTTGTGGTTGATTTTATGGTTGAAAAATACCTTTGTGGTTGAAAAATACCCTCTTGTGGTTGAAACAAATTAGAATAGAATTGTGGAATTGAAAATAAACATGCTGCCTGCGTGCGAACTAGATGCATGATCCCCATTGTCAAAAACCGCGAGGTTTTAAGGTAGAGCGAGGAGTCGTACTAGGGACGGTCCCGGTTTTAACTACCCTGCCGTTATGCTGTCGAAATTTTCTGAAATATTTATGTGTTAGAATAATTTTCATTCGTTGAAATAAATTACATATGCTATATAGAATATTCATGTGTTGAGTTGCAATTCATTCGTTGAGTTGAAATTCATGTGTTGAATATTATTTGAATTTAAACAAATGGCTTTAGCGATAAAAAAATCACATTTTTATATATATATGAACTATATCGAATATTCGTGTGTTGAGTTGCAATTCATTCGTTGAGTTGAAATTCATGTGTTGAATATTATTTGAATTTAAACAAATGGCTTTAGCGATAAAAAAAATCACATTTTTATATGTATACGAACTATATCAAATATTCGTGTGTTGAGTTGCAATTCATTTGTTGAGTTGAAATTCATGTGTTGAATGGTATTTGAATTTAAACAAATGGCTTTAGCGATAAAAATCACATTTTTATATATATACAAACTATATCGAATATTCATGTGTTGAGTTGCAATTCATTCGTTGAATCGAAATTCATGTGTTGAATATTATTTGAATTTAAACAAATGGCTTTAGCGATAAAAATCACATTTTTATATATATACGAACTATATCGAATATTCATGTGTTGAATTGCAATTTGTTCGTCGAGTTGAAATTCATGTGTTGAATGTTATCATCTTTTAAAAATAAAATGAATCGACATTAAAAACTACACTTTTATCATGTATATGCTTAGTTAAAAATACACACGTGTCGAATAAATATTTTTGATGATAAAAATATTTCTTTTATCATCTATATGCTTAGTTAAAAATACACATGTGTCGAATAAATATTTTTGATGATAAAAATATTCCTTTTATCATGTATATGCTTAGTTAAAAATACACACGTGTCGAATAAATATTTTTGATGATAAAAATATTCCTTTTATCATGTATACGCTTAGATAAAAATACATACGTGTTGAAATAAATAATAGTTTGCTAGAATTATTATTATTAGCTTTGTTCTGCATATATATACATGTGTTGAACAGGAAAAATGGATTAGCTGTAGAGTAAAGGAATTATTTGCGTGCCCGACAAATAGGTAAACCTTGATGAGTTGGCTGCGCAATTTTATTTATATCTCAACTCCTGTGAATGCCATTGGATGCAGAGTGCTGGTTATTCTGAGTGAGATAATAAATAACGCCATAGGATAGTAACAATTAATTTTGAACTACACTACATGGCATACTTCTTGACGATAGGCATACTTCATCATATTCCACATAAGCAACTGGAGCTTGTGTGACGAGGTGGAAGATTTACCATACGAGCGAGAGGCTTGTATGGCGATGACTATGTACTACAGGTTGAACTGATGACTGATATGGACTATATAAATTATAACGATAAATTGCCAGATTAATAAAAACCCCACACGGGTCTGGAGTTGACAATAATCACGTCGCTCTAGTTATTAGATATGGCACATGGACTATTTATTTCCACACGGAAACGGGGTGACGGGAATTTATTCTCTGGAGTGATTATCAGTACATGCTCCCCCGTAAACACCAAAATATATCACTATAAATATGTGAATGCTTTTTAGGATTTATTGGGTACCTAATACGGCCCAATAAATTTCCAAACCCCTCCCCGTACAAAGGAGGTTATGGCAAAAAAATTCGAAATATTAAGACGTTAGTGAAATATTTGAAGTGAAAACGAAGTTGAAAATATTTGAAGTGAAATCGAAGTTGAAAATATAGAATGAACTATAGTTGAAATTATAGAATGAACTATATTTATATATATAAAAATAAATATAATTAAAAGGAATAGAGGCCGTGCAGTTCGTGTTTCGGAATCGTAATTTGAAATGATTAGTACGAAAAATCCGACCATCGGATTTTCCCGAAACCGCAACCGCTGGGTTCGCCTTGGAAATATCTTTCCAACGGCACCAACCTTGTAAAAATCCAACGGTTGGATTGTCCGGAATGTTTAATTCAAATCTGAAGAAAAACAGCGCCAGAATCGTTTATATTTATATATAAATATAAATATAATTAATTTAAATCGAATAACGACGCTGCAGTTCGAATTTTAAAACCGTAACTTCAAACGACTAGTGTGGAAGATCCGACCGTCGGATTCTCACGGAACTGGAACCGTTGGGTTCGCTTTGGGAATATCTTCCCACTGATATAGACTTTATAGAAATCCAACGGTTAGATTTTCTGATATGTGTAAAACAAATTAGGGGAAAAACAGCGCCAGTGCCACGGCACGACCTGAAACGCCGTTTAATTAAATATGGCCATTTTTAAATAAATAAAAATGGTGAAAAATCGTTATAAAATATTATAAGCAACCTTGATTGAAAGAAAACCAATTGGGCTTGAATTGTTGGATATTTGATGGTTGTATGTGTATGACATGAAAATAACACTAAAGAACCGAAAGATGGATGTCGAATAATTAACCATAAAAAAAGAATCGATTTAAATTCTAATGACGTGAATTATTTGAAAAGGCCGAGCTAACCCTCATTTCAAATAATTTATCGAACGATTCGAAACGGAAAATGCAAAGACGATTCAAGACCGACGATCTTCGTATCGGTTGGATGGGCGCTACTGAGGTTCCTGACCGGAGTAGCTACCGGAAGGGGACGGAAGTAGTAGCCGTTTGAACGTATGTGTTGATTGGACGGATATACGAGGAATTTGACGCCTCCGGTTTCGTTCAGACCCAGAACGGACTTGTAGATGGACTGTGTGTCTGACATTGGATTTTATTCTATACTGATTGATCTCTGTTAAATATATATCTGTTTGGCGGTGGAGAATTTATTCTTTTTGCTTAACGCCCTTCTCTGAGACGTACGAGCTCAGAGGTTATATATCGATAGAAATCAATCGTATGGAGTGGACTGCCTATGTGGCATGCCAAGATGTTGTGATCAAGGCTTCTGTTGCAAAGCAAAGTCTTGTGAATGATGATCAAAGCACGGTCTACGTGGCCTAGCTTTGTGTATTTCGTAGATTCGCGAGCCTCACACCCCGGTATGAGTTAAAAACGGGATAAGGACCCAAGGAGAGCATGACGTTTCTTTCTAGCTATGGTGGTGTCAGTGACTTACCAGCCCTGACATTTATATCTATTTTTCACCTATGTGGTTGTTGGAATGCGAGGCGCCTCGATTATAGGTCTGTAAGGACCGGGAAACGTGTGTTCAGGAATAACTAATCCTCAAACGTAAGAGAGGACCGGCCTTGGAGGATCCAGGGTTACCCAGAGTGCGTAGTCCTGAGGTATTTGCTAGAGTGTCTCGAAGCGGAGAGGAGCTTGCCCCTTGCCTCGACTCATGACGGAAATCCAATTTCCAATACGAAACAACGGACTTGATTGTAGAACTAGTATGGCGACATAGTAGATGGTAGCTATGCCGCCTATGATTGATATTTATGATGTTATTCGTTTTTGAAACATATATGCACTAGTAATAATATCAAATGATTTTGCTTTATACGTATCAAGCATATTTGGCTATTATAAGGTAAATATCTATCCTCCGGCTTGCGTTGCATTGTATGATGGGACTTGAGTCTTATAATGGCTTCATTCTTTCTAAAAGCATTGCGTTGTTTTAAAAGAATTTACTTTGTTTTAAATGCACTAGCAATCACTGGAGTAAACCCGTTCCGCGAAAGTGGCGTGGTCCTATGATTTGCTTACTACTGTTGTTTAAACTGTTAAATAGATTCCTCATACCAGTCCCCATGACTGACTCGTTGTTTGTTTCACTTTGCAAACGCGGGTGCCCTTATTTTCACATGGGCAGCCTAGTACACAGGTGACAGGTTGTTTTTGGCTCTGCACTGCTGCATAGAGTGCATTTTTGGCTCATGGCGAGGCTGACTTCACAGAGATGACTTTGACATTTTTCCGCCATTACTGTACTTATATTATGATTCCTCCACGGGCGATACAGACTGATTTACTTTCCATATTTCTTACTATATGTATATGTATTCCGCCTTCGGCGATGTAGACTGATACCCTTATTATGTCTCACTGCATGTATGTATTCCGCCTCTGGCGATGATGACTGATCACTTTCCTTTTATTTACTAAGTTATATCCCACGCTATGCTATTCTGATGTTATTACATGTTGTGATTCCGCTGTCATATCCATGTAAATTTATTCTATTTATTGTTTTTGCTATTATCTGTACTCTGCTATGATGATTAATGTGTTATATTCCTATGATTATCCTTAATACCGCCCCTCGGATTTTGGGATCGTCACACCCAATTTCACAGTCACAAAACTTAAGCAACACTTTCCTAGTCATGAATCATAGGGATTTAGTCACAGTTGTCCTTGCAATAGTTTATGTTTTCTAATCAAAGGCATAGGCTTGTGTTCATAGTCAAGGGAATAATTCTTATAGTCACAGTCATAGTCATAGGCAATGTTCATAGTCATAGGCAATGCTCATAGTCATATGCAATGTTCATAGTCATAGGCAAGGCCTAATTGGTCATCGAATCATAACAGTTCTTAATTAGGTCCAAAGATGTAGGCATAGATTCGAATAGAAAGATTTGGCATATTCTTTTATTCCTTTAATTCATGTCACGAACAGAGAGAAACGTTCAAATCTAAAAAGTAACTGACTTACAGAGATTAGATTAGAATAGAAAGATGGCATTGCTATGATTCGTGCGACGTTGCTCGAAACCGTTCGAGCTAGCCTTTGATTCTTATCTTGAGGCTTTAATCTTAATTCGAACCTCTTCTTGACAAACTTGAGCAGCACTTCGTCGTCTTGATTTATTTTATATATTATTCTATTTATTATTTAATTAAGAGGAGGAGAAG
Organism: Allium sativum; assembly: GCA_030737875.1. NCBI lineage: Eukaryota > Viridiplantae > Streptophyta > Magnoliopsida > Asparagales > Amaryllidaceae > Allium > Allium sativum. Next base: position 399,219,131 of record CM060910.1, read on the forward strand.
AAGCCAAGTTCGCCAAGAATCTTTGCAGCATAAGGGTAGAAAAGAATTGTGAATAGAGAATGAGACTAGGGCTGTTTATATAGTGTAGAAGTCAATGAATCTGGTCAGAATGGCGTCTAGATACAGAAGAACGAACCAGGTTCAGAAAGCTGGAAAAAGCAGGGGGGTCGACCCCCAGGTCGACTACCCAGTCGACCTGGGTGCCCCAGGTCGACTACCCAGTCGACCTGGGTGCCTTGGGCGAGAAAATTCCCGACCAGCCCAACTTGGGTCTGTTTTTCGAATTTGAACTCCTTTTCTGCCCTGTTTTGAAATTTGAACTTTGCTGAATCTTCCGGAGGCCATATCTTCCTCATACGGACTCCGATTTACTCAAACTCGTACTCGTTTTCATGTAGAATTCCGAGACGAACGCAATGGCGCAGCCCGTTTCCCTTGATTCTGATTTTAAATTCCAGTTCTACCTTGATTTATGAATCTTAGTGTTACAGAATTACGAGGTGTTACATTCTCCCCCACTTAAAAGGATTTCCTCCCCGAAATCTTCAAGTTAGGAAGAATGTTTCCTACCAGCCAATAACCCATCTACTCAACCATTCAATCACATGCATTCATCGTCCTTAAAAGATTTCTAATGCTTTCATGTTCATATGCATAGTGTGTGTACATGTCTTTATCTAATGCAAAATCAGGCGGTCTACTGATTCAGTTGACCTCCTTAATGCGAATTATGTCAGTGCCATGCGTCCAATCATGTATGCAAGCATCCCTAGTTATGTAAATACTACATGCGTGCACAGCCATTCATCGATATGCAAAATCCATATGATAACATATCAAGTTCAACTTACAACCAATTACATATCTGTAAATGCAATATGAAAGCGTCCGAACTGATCTAGTGCCTAATACATATGCATTCACGAGCAACCATTATCAACCACTTTCAACCATCAACCATAACATGTTTCAAATACATGTTTACATCCATTGGCTTCTACCTAAGGATCGAAGATACGACCTAGAGGATATACTTTGGAAAGAGAGAAACAATTATGCGTAAAGCTCCTACAAAAAGAAAATCAAGGATGTACCCTCAAGGAAAAGGGTATGATGCCAGTGTCTAGCCTTCTTGAGCTTTACTCCACTGTATCTTAACTAATTTTAACTTCACGATTGTGAAGTTTCTGACCTCCCTTCCAAAATAAACAGATGTCAATCATGATACAAGTGTACGTACTAAGATGGTTTGAGGTCTCTCTCTTATCCACCATGCCATAACTATAAGGGTCGAAAGGTCACTACGTGCTTTTTAGAGTGCCTGCCACAACTATTCATCTCTCACGCAAACCATCCTAGTCGAACTTGACATTCCTCCAGTACAAGTCCCAAAGGCCTAAACTAATATCAGACAAGCACCCAAGGAATATCTCCTCCGAATTTAGACGATCTACGTGAGATGATATAAGCAAACTCGATAGCTATTCTCAAATCCCTACTAACCAAAAATAAACTGGTCGGACCACCAATTGGATTTGAGACTCTAGTGGGATCTTTCTACTATACAAGTACTATGGTGCAGAGACTCAACTGTGGAAGTGGATATGAACAAATGCGAAGCGCTAAAACCAAAGGAAAGAGTACGAACAGCAAAACTAGGCTCTTCCAACAGAACTTTACTACATTTCTCCTACGTACGCTCGGTGGTGAAAGTATGTACTTGCCCTTCTGAAAATCTTGTCCCTAGTTCTTGCCCTTGTCCTTAATTATATGCCCTATCATACCCTAGTAAAGATACTTCCTGTTGTCTTAGGTTTTATAATTCCTTCCTTCTTCGTGAGCTAAATCTACATCCATGAATTTCTCATCCTAGGGTTGGGCTCCTTAGCCAAACTCCTCATCCTCTTTCGCGTGCAGTCATGTTGACAAATCTCTCAAAAGCTGCTTCCATCGTACAGAAGACCCTATAAGCTTAAAAGAAAACTAGCCGCAGGTGAAACTACTACGGTTATAGATGGAAGTCGGGCACTACTTCGCCCTTCGATGAGGTTACCTCCCAGAAAGCCAGGAGCCCCATAGACTCAAGAAAGAAGGAGACAAGAATTTAAACAGAGGAAGAGAAGATAGTGCGTATGGCTTTGGGGAATATGTCTTTAAAACAAATCTTTTCTTTTGAAAATGCTTCTTTTAAAACCGTTTTGAAAATAATTTTTCAAATCCTTTATCTGATCTAGTAACCTTCAGCTCTGATACCACGTGTAACACCCCACATCCGTTAGTGTCACTCACAAAGGGAATGCATTAAGTTCTGTGGAGCATTTAGGGTAAAAGATGCAGATAAATTACAAGACAGACAGAAATTAAACAGCGGAAAATAAAACTTTGCTTTATTGATAAAATAGTTTGTACAATGATTTCTTTACAATATCAGACTATCATCTATCTTACAAAATAAAGAAGCATAAAACAACATTTATATTCACCAATTTTGGCAAGAGCCAGCCATAGCATCTGAGAAGAGAATCCAAGCAAAACTTCGACAAATCTTCAAGCTCGGAAAGAGTGACGGTCCAACTTAACCTGAGCTATACTATTCCCTCCTTTACTACCTGGGGGGGGACGGAAGAAAAGAAGACGAAAGAAAAACAGAGTCAGACATAAAGCCTGAGTAAGATCAGTAAGTTCTAGCATGTGAACATGGAAAAACAAAACGACATGAATTAACTGAATACAAGATAACACCATGATGATAGGGTCAGCAAGATTAGACAAGATAATCACGAGATATGCTAAGATAAGATAAACTGGATATACTCTAATACTTTCGTCGCTTCGCTCTAATACTTCGCCGCTTCGCTATTTCCTTGTTATACTGATTTCTATATCTCTGCACATCCTAACTAGTGTCCCAACTAGTAACAATAATGTGATCCCAATCCCTGTATTTTCCATTGCCTTCAGGCATACCTTTATTATTTGTTACCTAGATCTAATCTAGGGTTTTCTATCTAGTGCTTTCTAGATTCAACTAGTTTACGCTATTTGCTGAACGCTTCTCCGATTAAGGGTTTATGCCACCTAGTCCAACTAGGGATTATGCTACCTGACGAATGATGCCCCCAAGTCTAGGACACACCACCTAGAGTGGTATGTGTTCCTATACTTCCCCACGCATGTATCGCGAATCGTTATCGCTTGTCTAGATGCACATGTCCTGTAATGTGCAGCCCGAGTCCTGTGGCAGGGCAAATCAAGAAACACAGAACTCGGTCGGGAGCTTTCAGAAATTTGTCGATGCATATGCTAAGGTCTGTTTTTATTCCAGTGGCTATGGTCCCACTTGACCCCTCCCTCAACTAATGAAAGGCACACCTTGAAAAATGAGAACTATACGCCGGCCCTCGGTGCCCAACTATCCTATGGCCATCCTCACCCATAACTAGATAGCAAGTATATGGTCTTTTGGAGTTCTCCGCCTTTCCGCTTCACGTATCTCGATTGACTGAAAATGGATGGTAGATGACGAGTTGCTATCACAGGGCTACCGTTTTCTCGCCGAATCACGCTGGTCCATCCTAGTCTTTAGGTTGCCATATTTTGCAACCAAGGCATATCCCTGGTTCTTCTACACAGACCTTAACCTCTGTGAGCCCAGGAGGATCATCTGCAGCCTCACAGAGGGATACCAAGAGTACCATCTCGTCCCCTCGAAGCCTCGGGCTTCGTAACCCAATTCGTTGGAGCCATCTTTTACTCAGACGGTCATTCGCTCCTTCCCGTGTTATACTAAGAATTACTACTTAGTTCTACTAACTAAGGTTTACCACTTAGTTTCCAGAATCGTTGTTTTCTTAACTAAGGTTTACTACTTAGTTCCCTTTTAACTAAGGTTTACTACTTAGTTCTCTTTCCCGCCAATTTGGATTGGTTAAGTGTCATTAGTCAATTCAAGCTAACTTAACCCTCTTCCTTTATCCTGTTAAACTGGTTAAGTGTTATCAGTGATTCATGTTGACTTAACCCGACCACAAACCCAGTTATATTGGTTAAGCATTTCTTACTACTTAACCCTACCCGTTCGTCCTGTATTGGTTAAGTGTTCCTTTTTAACTTAACCTTCCCCGTCTGTTTTAACTAACATGTTATTAATGGTTAAGTATTAACCCCTCATGTTTTAGACTTAACCTTATTCCTTTATCACAATCTGATGGTTGAGTGTTCAAGTTTACTTAACCCTACAGTCTAGCCCAGCTAACATATCAAATTGGCTAAGTGTATTTACTTAACCCCAACCTCTAGTCTAGTTAACATGTTAATTTGGCTAAGCATATTAATTATACTTAACCCCACCTTCTAGTCTAGTTAACATGTTAATTTTGGCTAATTGTTTTCTAAGTTACTTAACCCCTACAAATCTTGTCTTGTTACCATGTTAAGTTTGGTTAAGTGCCCCTATGGACTTAGCCCTCCCATTCTAGTTTAACTGTATTAAGTTGGTTAAGTGTTCCTATGGACTTAACCTCCCATTCTAGCTTAACTGCGTTGACTATCTGTATGGACCTAACCCCACCCATTGGTTTGGTTATCATGTTGAATTGGTTAAGTGTCTTAGTTAACTTAACCCTACCATTCTTGGTTTAACTAAATTAAACCTACGACCACTCACATTAGACAGATATTGTTGTGAATACTGGATGTGTCGGTCGGTTCCGGGCAGGTTTACATCGCAACTCAGTCTAACCTCGGGTTAGGCATATTCGTGTTTTCTATGTTCAAAGGGTTTTGATTAATTTTCAAATCAGGTTTTGAAAGCAACCATCTCGTCCGTCGGATCAGTTAGGGATAGTCAAGGAGAGCAGGAAACTTGTATTTTCCAAACCCAAGCCTAGACACTATCCTCTCTGTCACCCTAGAACTTTCTGGTGTGTCATTAAAAGAAATGTCGTTAATAAACCTTTCTTTTGTCTAAATTTACATTTTCTCATTTAGGACAAATTCTATAAGTAAATTATTCCTAATTTACTTATTTCCTAATTACTCTTTTAATGTAAATCGTCAACACTTATTCTTATGGCCCATTTCCCCCTCTACATCATATTTAGGCTTTTTGGTATGTAAACTATACCAAATTAAGTGTCACTAACCATGATTTTCCTAAACATGACAATTACTCACAATTATGGCCAGCTTCACATTTATACCAATATACTTGTTATGCCAATTTAGCTAATCCAATTCTGATTTAACATTCTAATTACAGTTCATGTCAAACTAGACCTATTATTCTAGTTCACAATTCTTGTAAATGCTAGATTTACAAGTCAATACTAGATTCAAATTACACATCCTATAATTCATGTCAAATTTATCCAATTTGCATTTCTATGAACATGCCATAATACATGTTTCCCAATTTATGCCAATTTCCAAGTTTAAAACTACGTTTTTAGTAAATTTCATATTTTGCCCAAATCGTATTCCCACCGTTCGTATAACCGTGATTCAGTCTAGATTATAGATAAATCTAGATTCGTAGAAAATAGGGAATGAACCAAAGATGCTATGAAAAGGATGGACATAATAACTGTCATAAAAAGGTTTGGATAACGACGTAGGTTCAAGAACATGGGTAGACCTAACTTAATAGGTAAATTCCCAAGGTCTAAAACCAAAGAAAACCAAGAACAGACAGAATAGACAATCGGGTTTAGACCCAATTTCACAGTCACAAAACTTAAGCAACACTTTCCCAGTCATGAATCATTGGGATTTAGTCACAGTTGTCCTTGCAACAGTTTATGTTTTCTAATCAAAGGCATAGGCTTGTGTTCATAGTCAAGGGAATAATTCTTATAGTCACAATCACAGTCATAGTCATAGGCAATGTTCATAGTCATAGGCAATGCTCATAGTCATAGGCAATGTTCATAGTCATAGGCAAGGCCTAATTGGTCATCGAATCATAACAGTTCTTAATTAGGTCCAAAGATGTAGGCACAGATTCGAATAGAAAGATTTGGCATATTCATTTATTCCTTTAATTCATGTCACGAACAGAGAGAAACGTTCAAATCTAAAAAGTAACTGACTTACAGAGATTAGATTAGAATAGAAAGATGGTGTTGTTATGATTCGTGCGACGTTGCTCGAAACCGTTTGAGCTAGCCTTTGATTCTTATCTTGAGGCTTTAATCTTGATTTGAACCTCTTCTTGACAAACTTGAGCAGCACTTCGTCGTCTTGATTTATTTTATATATTATTCTATTTATTATTTAATTAAGAGGAGGAGAAGAAGCCATGTTCGCCAAGAATCTTTGTAGCATAAGGGTAGAAAAGAATTGTGAATAGAGAATGAGACTAGGGCTGTTTATATAGTGTAGAAGTCAACGAATCTGGTCAGAATGGCATCTAGATACAGAAGAACGAACCAGGTTTAGAAAGCTGGAAAAAGCAGGGGGGTCGACCCCCAGGTCGACTACCCAGTCGACCTGGGTGACCCAAGTCGACTACCCAGTCGACCTGGGTGCCTTGGGCGGGAAAATTCCCGCCTAGCCCAACCTGGGTCTGTTTTTGGAATTTGAACTCCTTTTCTGCCCTGTTTTGAAATTTGAACTTCGCTGAATCTTCCGGAGGCCATATCTTCCTCATACGGACTCCGATTTACGCAAACTCGGACTCGTTTTCATGCAGAATTCCGAGACAAACGCAATGGCGCAGCCCGTTTCCCTTGATTCTGAATTTAAATTCCAATTCTGCCTTGATTTATGAATCTTAGTGTTACAGAATTACAGGGTGTTACACCGAGACTTAGTGGAGAAGGATTTGATTTTTCGCTTATATAACAAATTATTCATATATATCATTTAACTTGGGTACGGAATGATCAAGCCAAAACTATCACATACGAACCAATATGGACAGAAATAAAAGTACTGTCCTGTCGAGCAATGTGTCACGACTCCAAAAATATAATAATACCGGAAGGTTAACTTATATTGTAAAACCCAAAAATAGCTGATTCAGGGTGCAACATAATCCAAATAAAAAGTTTCTTATTTAATTAATTAAAAATTATAGTAAAATTCAAAAAAAAAAAAATTATCACTACGTCTAGGAGGGTTTGTCCAAATTCGATACCAATATCCCATTATATTGAAAACCCTTTTATAACGTAAATAAAGCGTTACAAATTTTAAAGGAATTCCATAGCGACATTTCTAAAATTTGATTTGGACATAAATCAAAATCTACATGACGAAATCCCCCCTAGAAAAATATACTTCACCAGCTCCCAACATTTCTTGTTTCACAGGAATCCAACTTAAAACGGCTCCTGTATTTTCAATTGAAGTTCAAATCGCCAAATCACGAACTACCGCGCCATTTCGAGCTCGATTTTAATTATAATATAATTATACGTTCAAACTTCGTTTATATAATATATTCCTTATTCAAATTCAATTCTAAACTGAATTATATACTTTGAATTTTCTCATTCACACCATATCGCCATTTCAGTCCATTCTGATTATTACAGAATTAAATATATTACTTAATTATTTATATTAATTAAATATTTAAAGTTATTTAATTCAACGACCATTCAATTCTCTAAATCACTATTTATATAATTAAATAAGTTAATTATATATCGCAGAAAATACGGGTAAATACATTCTTTCCCACTTAAAATAATTTCGTCCTTAAAATTGCTAAGGTTGAAATCAAACCCTATTAAATGGTTAGAACTTATTTTTTCACTTCTAAACTTCAATCTCAACTGAACCAATTAAATTTTTATTAAAATATTAATTAATCCTAATCAACGAAAATTTTCAAAAATCCTGAAAATTTTCTAACATATTAACTTTTTGAAAAATTTCGCCAGCACCTCCTTTGTACTGGTCAATAGATCAAAATCCAACTCGCCTCTCTGGGCCATCTCCAACCCAAAAGAAAATCAAATAGCCAAGCGGCTTGCCAATTCGGCTCATAAATCTTATATCCAATAGAAATATAAACTTGTACCATTTTGTCGGCATATCATTATATCATTTCCATCTGCTGCCAATTCAGCATATACCAATATTATCCCAATCAAATTCCGATCAATTTATCCTCAACACGTCTATTTGCTTATATCCAAAGCAAATCACATTTCAACTCAAGTTCACCTCTTGATTCCAAATTTTGATTTACCAAACCAACTCTATTTCAACTTAACTGATTTCAATTAAATTCCTGCTTACTTTCACAAATTTCTATTTAAATTTGTTTAAATTCACACAATCTATTTCTGGGGTTTTAAACAACTTTGTTTTTTTCTCAAAAATCGAACTTTCCTTTGCAGGATTTAAACACTTGCTTTTCTCAAATCATTTCAAAAACAATGTCTTTGGTAGTAATCCGTCACATAGAACTCGAAAATGAACACTAATGATGTGGCCAGCTTCATCAGAGTTATTTCCCAGCTATCAAAGTGAGTTCAATACTATATCTCTTTCAAAACCATTTCTAACACTTCCATTTTGAAACACATTTTAAAATACCATTCATACTACTTGTAAAACAATTTAAAATCTCCTAGGATTTTAAAATTCACATATATTCAATCCAAATTCATTTACAAACACCTTTCCAATTTCCAGGCTCTTGATTTCAATTCTGATCAGATTTAATTCATTTGATTCCACGTATTTCAGTTATATGAATTCTGATTGGTTATTTAAATAATCATTTAATTTATAATCTTACTCGATTATAATCATGACCAACACATTCAATACACTATATTTCCAATATATATATTTTCTCCATATCAAAATATACTTTGGGTAAAATTATTTTCATTTACCCCTTTTTCAAAACATATCGTGTCGATCCATTGTATTCGAGTGTTTAGAAACCTTTATCGATATTGTGGTGCCCCACTATCGACCAGAATCCATAAACAACTCAACCAATAAATCTCCACAATATAAAACAATTTTTTATATCAAATAACAAATACGTTCACTCTTATATATAAACTCAAACTCAATCTAGGGTATTGCTAACCCCATCTCTACTGAGTCACGCCACAGAGCCAAGGTAATAACTTAACCTTAAGCTTTGATACCAACTGTAACGACCCGGTTTTGGTCGACTTTGGTTATCGACATAAAATCAATGACGACTAACCAAACATCGAAAAATATTGATAGTTAATGAAAGAAATTAGAGGGTGAGGAAAGATAAGATAGAAACTTAGAATAGAAGAAGAAACAGAACACAACATCAGAGTAACACGAATCTCACAGCGGAATGAACAACATATAATAGATAACATATCCTCAAAATAAAATCAGTATATGTATATAATAACATTATCAGAGTACAACACTTACAACACAACAGAAATAACCATAGCTATATAATCCTAAAGCCTCCTGCTCCAAGCTCTTCCAGTATATCTGAAAAATCCTGACTACTTGACTGCCCGTACAAAATTGGGCACCCAAGAGTTTAGGGAAAACAAAACAAAATAAACTTCGGGTCAGTCATTGGACCGGTATGAGTAAAACAGTTTAAAACAGTTCGAATAAGTAACCGATATCTCATAAGACCACGCCGTATAACGGAACGGGTTTTTCCCTTATGAGAATCCAAAATATCTTTATGTCAAAAACCTTTTGATATTATAATAACGTCTATCAACCACAATATAATAATCATCTAGCAGAAACGCTTCCATCTCACGTTCTACATATATAGTATATAATCAAAAATCGAAAGCACGTATTGAGTAATGGATTTCTAACTATGACAAGGTATGGAACCACCTTTCGCTAGTGTACCTCTAGAGAGGAATACACTGCGTTCAACAAGAACATCTTGCAACCCGGCCACACATGACCGACCACTCATTTTGCTTGAGTGTATCGAATGTATATCACCAACGGTTGGGATCAGCAACCGTTTCCCGAATGGGACAGCATCAACAATAGATTTTTAGAAGTAAATGAAACTCTAGATCAGGTGATTATACACCATAATAGGTGCGACCTACATAGCCATGCTGCCTGCCCGATTTTTTTCATTTACCGGATGTGAGGCAAGAAGCTACGCTTATCTCTGACAGATCTCACTTTTATTCACTTTGAATGCACATCGTCATACCCGCCAAATCACAAATTGATTTCCCCAAAAATACGACGGGTATACAGCTAAGAGAAACAAATTCCTCCGCCACCAAACGTGAATACGTTTGAAGAGATCAACTTACGCGATCTATTAGATATACTCTGTCGGACCTTCTTCCATCCAAGTTGTCCTGGGACTGGACAAACCAAAGGCACTATTCAGTACATCCAACTTAGGCAATTGTTATCTAAGATTTATACAACAGCCCTTGCACTTTACTCCGTCTTCAAGATATTCAGCGTACTTGATTCACAACGCTTATGCCAATACGGATTGGTTCTTCGGATAATAATCCAACCAGTCTCTCCATCTTAACAACGTTAAAATGGTCCAAACTTTGATAGTCGGTGATTTAACTATCAAATGAAAAATGTCCGTGTACACATAATGATCTTATTTCCAAATGGAATTATCGATCGAACCATCAAACATATATATATATATATATATTCTTATTTCCTTATTTTCTATGTTTAGAAAATATACGTTATTAACACTAGAAAACATTTCCATGGCTTAATTACGTATTACTATTCTTCCACATCTATCAGACTCTAACTATAAACTAACAAGAGAACAACTTCCTAAGTTTAAATCCCGAAGGCCGAAACCAACATCAGATCGATACTCAGGGAACCATTCAACTTATTAATCTCTAGTCAGTTTTTAATTTTTGTTTAACTCCATTTTGATTAACTATGTTCGATTAACTCCTTTTTGCTTAACTCTTATTCGAATAACTAATATTCGATTTACTCCATTCGCTTAACTCTAGATCGCAGCGATCACAATGGTTACTCCTGATTCCTTCAGGAAACATCCGACTGCCGTAGGCTATCTGCAGCCCTGCGAATTACGCTAGCAGTCGTGCAAAATGGCAACTTATCCTGAATAACTATGTTTGACTAACTCTATTCGACTAACTATATTCGATTACATCGACTTTGAATAACTAAATTCGATTAACTCTTTTATATCTCGTCAACTTCCTTTTTTATAGATCCTGTTTATTTTCCCAATAAATATTCCTTTTATAATTCTATTTACTTTCTAAATAAATATCCCTTTATTCTATTTATTTTCTAAATGAATAATCCTTTATTCCATTTATTTTCTAAATGAATAATCCTTTATTAATTCTATTTATTTCCTAAATAACTTCTCTTTTATAAAATCCTTTGATTTTATAAATAGTTTATATTCAATATTCACTTTGAAATTCTCTTTTTACATCCAGGGAATTTCTTACGGTATTTACCATACCAAATAACAATGATCGATATCATTAAAACACACACAATCAACAACAGATTATATTTCACATCATATATCAAAATATACATGAAAACAAACAAAAATAATATTTGAGGAATCCAGTTGGATTCCTCCAACCTGTTTCCATGCATCATAGATGTTAAACAATATCATTAACATCGATTTCATTTCAATATGAAATATTCTGTTAAACAGAATCAATATTTGATTAACGATTTATATATATATATATATATATATATCGTTATCTATGATTCCAACCAATACATATGCAATTCCACCAAATAGTTAACACCCAATAATCAACAGATAATTATCAGTTCTAAATATACGTTAGTAAAATATAACTGTTCATAGTTGGTGAGTATTACTCACTTTGGCAGTTCATCGTTAAAGAACGATAAATTGTTTGTTTGATTTGAATCAAATAATTTATTTCGCCATAAATTCAAATGAGCTCCAATCCATTCCCAGTCAGTTCCATGGTGTAGCCACCGTCCATACGATCCCAACGGATCTTGTTTTGCTGAGTTTCGATAACGTATGAAATAGTTATTGCTTTTACAAGTTAATACATTTTTATAAATTGAATTTAAACTTAATTTAAATCACTAGTTGGGCTTTTACCCTTTATATCGGCCCATCACTGTTTCCAACCTAAGGCCGCATAGAGCCTTCTTCCCCGTTCAGTACTTCCAACCTGCTCCACTCATTCATCTCTCCTCTTCCATATACTCTTCACAGAAACACATCTTCCCTTCGTTGATTTCCCAGCTCCAGTACTCACGAAACATACTTTAAACTCCATCCTCCCTCCTACACTACCGACTGTCTTGAAGCCCTACTTAGTCACCAAAACGACTGTCACATTCTCTCCTAAAAATAATTCGGACCATACTGCTTTTTCCCTCTTCTCACGAGCCCTCTAGCAAACTGCTTCTCCTCATCATTTTCGAATCCACTAACACCCGTGAGTCCTTTCACCTCGCTCAAGCACAAGATCGACCAAAGAACAACCCTCTAGAACTCGACTTCCAAAACCCAGTGATTCCCCCATTTTTCCGGCGGTCAGACCTCCCACGGTCGACCCCTCCGACATCACCCTCTTCTCAACCAAGACCACCATTTAATCCCCTTCAAAGTCTCCTATGCATCAACCCAATATCAACTGCAAACTAATCGAATTCGAACTCGAGACAAACCACACAGGATCGAAGAGCTGAGCTATAGGAGTTTGGATACATTACTGAAATGATTTGTAGGATTTTAATTCGATTTCTCTTATTTTCGAAAGTTGCGATATTGGTTTTTTTCCCAGAAAGAACTGCGGCGGAAAAACCTTGTTGGAGTAGAAAGAAATGTTTAGGTTTAGATAAACTTTTTAAGGATATTATATACTTTAGTTTATCACACACGTGTGCCGTTTTTGGACCAGGGAGAACGGGTGGTTGAAGAAAGAGGAGTCGTGTCTTCATTATGTCCATACAGCTCGTACCGAGACTTAGTGGAGAAGGATTTGATTTTTCGCTTATATAACAAATTATTCATATATATCATTTAACTTGGGTATGGAGTGATCAAACCAAAACTATCATATACGAACCGATATGGACAGAAATAAAAGTACCGTCGTGTCGAGCGATGTGTAACGACTCCAAAAATATAATAATATCGGTAGGTTAACTCATATTGTGAAACCCAAAAATAGCTGATTCAGGGTGCTACATACTCCAAATAAAAAGTTTCTTATTTATTTAATTAAAAATTACAGTAAAATTCCAAAAAATTAAATTATCACTACGTCTAGGAGGGTTTGTCCAAATTCAATACCAATATCCCATTATATTGAAAACCCTTTTATAACGTAAATAAAGCGTTACAAATTATAAAGGAATTCCATAGCGAATTTTCTAAAATTTGATTTGGGCATAAGTCAAAATCTACACGACGAAATCCCGATTTTTCTCTTCCACTAAAAAAATATACTTCACCAGCTCCCAACGTTTCTTGTTTCATAGGAATCCGACTTAAAACGACTTCTGTATTTCCAGTTTAAGTTCAAATCGCCAAATCACGAACTATCACGTCATTTCGAGCTCGATTTTAATTATAATATAATTATACGTTCAAACTTCGTTTATATAATATATTTGTTATTCAGATTCAATTCTAAACTGAATTATGTACTTTGAGTTTTCTCATTCACACTATATTGCCATTTCAGTCCATTCGGATTATTTCAGAATTAAATATATTATTTAATTATTTATATTAATTAAATATTCAAAGTTATTTAATTCAACGACCATTCAATTCTCTAAATCATTATTTATATAATTAAATAAGTTAATTATATATCGCAGAAAATACGGGTCGTTACAAAACCCTTGTAACGAGGACCTATTTCAGCAGTACCCCACATAGATGTATCATGGTACCCTGAAACTAGGCAGGGTGGGGCACGATTACAAGGCTGATTATAAGGGGTCAAAAATAGCGGCAGGGGGTACGTCAGTGTAGGTTCCGATGGTTTACGGGCGTGCACGTACTCCGGTGTGGAAAAAGCAGGCACTGGGTACTAGTAGTTATACACTGTGCATCTTGAATCGTGTCGGGTCGCTATCATAATGCTTGATACACCTTATGGTGGGGCCAGCACAGAGTATCTACACGCAAGAGAGGGCCGACTGACACAGACACATGGAAAATTAATATGAAGTAGGTAGCATAATCCCTAGTTGGACCTAGGTCGCGTAAACCCTGAATCTAAGAAGCGTTCAATAGGTAGCATAAACCCCAGTGGCCCTGGGTAGCGTAAACCTTGGTTGAATCTAGTAAGCACTTGATAGTAAGCCCTAGATTAGATCTAGGTAATAAACGAATCCCCTTAATAGAAGCACACCTGAAGGCAACCGCAAATACGGGGATTGGGATCACGTTATCGTATGATCATAGATTACTAGTTTGGACACCAATTAGGTAATGAAGAGATATAGAAATCAGTTTAAATAGGGTAGTTGCGAAGCAGAGAAGGAGTAAAAGCGCATTCAGTTTATCAGTACATTCAGTTTATCGGTACATTCAGTTTATCTTGCCATATCCCATGCTTATCCCATATTATCTTGTTACTATGGTTTAGTCTTATATTTAGTTTATTCATGTCATGACCCTTTTCCTCGTTTAAATACTAAGAATCACTGGACTTACCAGACTTTATGTCTGACCTAGTTTGCTTTCGCCTCTTTTCTTCCGTCCCCCCCCCCTAGGTAGTCAGGGAGGGAATAGTTCGGGTTTGTTTGGACCGTTACTCTTTCCAAGCTTGAAGATTCTTTGACGTGTTGCCTTGGAATCTCTCTTCTATTGCTATGGCTGGCTCATGCTTTATTTGGGAAAATCATTTTATGCTTCTTTATTTTTGTAAACAAGACAGGATACTATGGTATTGTAAAACAATCTTTGTACAAGCTGTTTATCAATGAAATAAAGATTATTTTATTTTTCGCCGCTTTAATTGTCTGTCTTGTAATTTATCTGCATCTTTTACATATAATACTCCACCGAAATTAAGGCAATCCCTTGTGAGTGACCTTAATGGAGGTGGGGTGTTTCAATACACCTATAAAAAGGCCCTAAACCTATTGTTTTCTACACACGAATTCATAAGCGTTTATATGTTGCTAAAACCTGAAGTGGCCTAGCCTCCACCTTAATCAATCAAATTAGAGTTTTCAAGTTAACAATCAAAGTCTGCATCAAAGGAATAGCTAATCAAATTCAGAAATCAGATCCCAGAATTCAAGACCGTTCTGTAATTTGTAAGTTCATGTTACTTTCAGAAATAAAAGTTAATTGTGATTCTGACATTGTAATAAATTTGAATCTGAGATTATGCATATTTCTATCTGTCTTTCTATATACATTGGATCTATCTCATTGATAATATTATGTCCATTCTTTGTCTCTTCTTTCCTTCTTCACTTTTTGTTTTTATAGCCAGGCTACTGCGAGCCTGAGCCAAATCTCATAAGAGATGAACGTACGTTGGAAATAAAATTGGGCATAATATATGATTTGGACATGACTAGCGCTAAAATTGGGCATAATATATGATTTGGACATGACCAGTGCTAAAATTGGGAAAAGTAATAAATTATGTATAATCGGGCATAATCGATTTGTAACTGATTTAAGGACATAACACATGTTGAATTTAAAACATAAAGTGTATCGAACATATGACTTGAGATTTGAGGCATAAATTATATTGGACATATGACTTGGGGTTTGGGGCATAAATTGAACTGTAAACATGTAAATCATAGTACATGTTGTGGTAAGACCTAAAATTTGGGGCATATATATATATATATGTGTGTGTGTGTGTGTGTGTGTGTGTGTGTGATAGTTTATGACTTGGAAGAAGGAGATTATTTTGTATAGTGATGTATGAAAACCTATAGTAGGATAGGGATAACTGTTAAATGTGAACGCGCCTAAAGTGGGATTTTGGGGTAATTGGCATGCACTGTAATTAAATGTAAAATTTGGCATAGTTTATAATGGGAAACATGATTGGGGGTTTTTAGAGAATATTTTGTGCGGTGCAATATGACAAAACCTTAGTGCATGTGCTATATTGTGATTTTTGGGGTATGGCAATTATTGCAAATTTTAGGAAAATTGGGTGTAACCTATTTTGAGCAATAACTTGAATTTGAATTTATAGGGCATAACTTGCAATCAGCTTTGTTAGGGTATAACTTGAGAATGGATACATGACTAGTTTTGTGAATTTGGGATGATTAGCATATAAAATATAGACTTGGACATGTACGGTAAATATGCTAAAAGATAAACATGCCTAACTCGAGGTTAGATTGAGTTGCGGTGTAAAACTGCCCAGAACCGCCCGGCACATCTAGTAACCGCAACAACACCTATCTAATATGAGATATTAGTGCATCATGCCCAAGAAAACCCAGAGGTTAGATTGAGTTGTGGTGTAAAACTGCCCGGAACCTCCCGGCACATCCAGTAACCGCAACAACATAGATCTAATGTGAGAGGTTGGTGCATTAATAAATTAATTAATGCTAATGAACAAGACATGTTAAGAATGGTAGGGTTAAGGTAACTAAGGCAACACTTAACCATTATAACATGTTTATTAGACAAGAAGACGGGGTTAAGTAAATTTAGAACACTTAACCGTTATAACATGTAAATTAAACAAGAAGGTGGGGTTAAGTAAATTTAGAACACTTAACTGTTATAACATGTTAATTAGACGAGTGAGCAGGGTTAAGTTAACCAGTACAACATGATGAATAAGTAGGGTTAAGTTAATAAGAAACACTTAACCAATATGACATGATGAATGGGTAGGGTTAAGTGAGAGCAACACTTACCCAATACAACAGGATGCGTGGAAGGGTTAAGTTAACACAAGAAGGCAACACTTAACCAATGTAACACGACAAGTGAGTGGATTAAGATAACTTGAATTGATTGATGACACTTAACCAATACAGCATGATGAACGCGCAGGGTTAAGTTAATAAGAAACACTTAACCAATTTAACTTGATGAACGAATGAGGTTAAGTTAATGGGAAATACTTAACTAATATAACATGATGAATGAACAGGGTGAAGTTAATAGGAAACACTTAACCAATACAACATGATGTGTGGGGAGGTTAAGTTAACATGAATGGACAGCACTTAACCAATATTACATGAACAAAGTGGATAGGGTTAAGGCAAGCTTAACCAATAATACAGATTGACCTGATAAGTAGGAGGGTTAAGTAAACTTTAGGTAGGTAGGTAATTTCAGTATATATATGCCCACAAACTTAACCGTTAATTAAACATGTTTGAATCAGTGGGAGGGTTAAGTACATCTCGTGTAGGTGGGTAATATTTGTATATATAGGCCGACAAACTTAACCAATAAGAAACCCTAGTAACGGGGACATATTCCAGCAGTAACCCACATAGATGTATCGCGGTACCCTGAAGTTGGCAGGGTGGGGTACGATTACTGGGCTGATTATAAGCGGTCAAAATAGTGGCAGGGGGTACGTCAGTGTAGATTCCGATGGTTTACGGGCGTGCACGTACTCCGGAGTGGGAAAAAGCAGGCACTGGGTACCAGTAGTTATACACTGTGCATCTTGAATCGTGTCGGGTCGCTATCATAGGGATTGATACACCTTGCGGTGGGGCCAGCACAAGGTATCTACACGCAAGAGAGGGCCGATTGACACAGACACATGGAACATTAATACAAGTAGGGAGTCGATCAATAGGGTAGTAAGGGTACATCTAACATCTTCATGGAAATTAGACTGGTTGAGGTAAGATCCTCAAACTAGATGTACACCTGAAGGCTACTATAATTGCGTGGATTGGGATCACACGTTGTTATATTATCATTTTACACAGATTACTAGTTGGGACTCTAGTTAGGCGGTGCAGAGATATAGAAATCAAAATAACCAGGTAGTAACGAAGCAAAGGAAGAGTAGAAGCGCATTCAGTTTATCTTGCCTTATCATATCTATACTAATCATATGTTAACTTGTTATCCTTGTTATCACGGTATTGTCTTATATTCAGTTTATTCATGTCATGATGCTTTTTCCTATTTATATGCTGAAAGTCGCTGGACTTACCAGACTTATGTCTGACCTAGTTTGTTTCACCTCTTTTCTTCCGTCCCCCCCCCCCCCACCGGTTCACAGGGAGGAAGTGTTACCACTTAGCTCAGTTTTCTTTCCAAGCTCGAAGATAGTCAATGTATTGCTTTGGACTCTCTCTTCCACTGCTATGGCTAGTCCATGCTTTGTTGGGGAATATCATTATTATTTTTATGCTTCTTTTATACTTCGAAGTTTTTGAATCAAGACAGAAGTTATATGTATTACTTTTAAGTATGATTGAGGCAATTGTTGTAAAAGCTTGACTAAACCACATTGTTTAAAAGATGACTTTATTTTCTGTTGCTTTATTTGTTTATCGTGTAATTTATCTGCATCTTTTACCAAAGACACTCCACCGAAGTTAAGGCATTCCCTTTGTGAGTGACCTTAACGGAGGTGGGGTGTTGCACTTGGTATCAGAGATGAAGGTTACCGGATCAGATAAAAGATTTGAAAAATTATTTTCAAAACGGTTTTAAAAGAAGCATTTTCTAAAGAAAAAGTTTTGTTTTAAAGGAATATTCCCCAAAGCCATATGCACTATCTTTTGATCCTCTGTTTGATTCCTTGTTTTTCTTTTTACTCAGTCTCCGGGGCTCCTGGCTTTCTGGGAGGTAACCTCATCGCGGCATGGTTCCGTAGGCTTTATGAGACTACGACATCTGTCAAAGGGAAAAGAAGTGCCCAACTTCCATCTATAGCCGCAATAATTTCACCTACGGCTAATTTTCTTTCAAGCTTTGTAGGGTTCTCCGTGCGATGGAGGCAGCTTTCAAGAGCCTTGTCAACAAGTTAGACAAAGATGGCAAACATGAGAATAAGAGGGTTTGGCTAAGGAACACAACCCAGGGATGAGAAACTCATGGATATGGACTTGATTCACGAAGGAGGAAAGAATAGGAAAACCTAAGACAAGAGGAAGTGTCTTTATAACGGGTCATATAATCAAGGACAAGGGCAAGAACAAAGGACAGGATTTTCCGGAGGGCAAGTGCATGCTCTCATCGCCAGTGTACCTGAGAGGGAGGTAGTAAAGCTTCGGTTGAAAAGTTTAGTTTTCTTTTGATCATCCTGTTAGTACTCTTTTGATTTTAGCGCTTCACATTCATTTATTTCTGCTTCCATAGTTGAGTCTCTGCACCTTAGTACTTGTATAGAAGAAGATCCCATTATTGTCTCAAATCCAATTGGTGGTTCGACTCATTTATCTTTTATTTGTAAGGATTTGAGAATGGCTATATTAAGTATTGAGTTTAAGTGTGATGCTTATGTTTTCAGGTTTCATGGGCTATGGGTTGATTCTAGGCATGGATTGGTTAGCTAGTAGTTGTGAAAGGAGGGTAGTTAGACTTTCCACTTGCCTCGGGAATACCCTCAAGACTTCGTGCGACCTAAGGGATCAGTTTGTCTTGGCTACCTAGAATCACTTGATGCATCTATCGACGATCTGCGATCCGTTGGAGTAGTCCATGAGTACGCGGATGTTTTTGATCAGGTTAGGGGTTTATCCCTAAAACGCGAGATAGACTTCCGCATATATCTATATGACAATGAAAAACCAGTTGCATTACCTGTACGACACATGAATCCAAAGGAAAGGAAGGGCTCAGTAAACAAGTAAAAGAGTTACCTGAAAAAGGGTTCATAAGGCGAAGTATTCTGAATGGGGTACTCCAGTCGTTTTCGTTACAAAAGTGGATGGTTCACTTCACTTGTGCATAGATGATGTTTTGAATGAGGAAGAATATGCTTTGCATATAAGGGAAGTCTCGGATACCCTCCAAGCGCATCAACTTAAGGCGAAGATCTCCAAAAATGTCATTTTTGGAGAGAAGAAGTAAGGTTTCTTGGACCTGTGGCGCCCAAAGAATTAATAGTAGTAGATCCCGCAAAAGTTGTTGTGGTGCAAGAGTGGAAGGTCCCAAGGAATGCAATAGAAGTAAGAAGCTTTCTTGGACAAGCGGGCTAATATAGGAATTTAATTAAGGACTTTTCTATTAGCCCCACTTACAAGATTGATGGAGAAGAATCTAATCATCTTAGTATATACACTTGGTAACATGGTTAGCATCTGTTTATTTTCAAGAGATAGTTATAGGAATGTTAGCATGACCTAGCAAAAGTTGTAGAGCTAAGTATACTATAAGAAGAAAAGGTGGAACGAGAGGCGACAGTGAAATGAGTTCCAACGCATATCCTGGAAACAGAAATTAAGAAGCTACGCAAATCGTGAAGTTAAAACAGTCAGAGCAATATTAATGAAGCTCAAGAAGATGCGACATAGAAGATTGAAGACTAGATACGCGCATAATATCCTTTTTTAGGGTATATCCTTGATCTCTCTTTTTCTGTAAAATTTACTTGCTAGTCTTTATCCTTTAAGTATATCCTCTCGATCCTATCCTCGATCCTTAGGTAGAAACCAATGGATGTAAACATGTGTTTGAGGCATGTTATGTTTGGTGGATGTAAGTGTTTGCTCGTGGTTTCTCGTGGATGCATATACACACATTAGGCACTAGATCGGCTCAGTCACTTTCATATTGCATATGCATCAGTGAATTTATATATATATGAATTGAAACTTGATGTGTTATCATATGGATGTTGCATTTGTACGAATGGTTGTGCACTCATGCAGAAGTTATAAAGTACGATTAGGAATAATTGCATACATGATGGACTCATGGCACTGACATAATTCGCATTAAGGAAGTCAACTAAATCAGTAGACCGCCTGATTTTGCATTAGATAAGGACATGTACACACACTATGCATATGATCATGAAAGCATTAGAAATCTTTTTAAGGACAATGGACGCCTATGATTGAATGGTTGAGTAGATGGATGTTGGATGTTAGGATACATTCTCCTTGACTTGGAGACTTCGGGGACGAAATCCATTAAAGGAGGGGAGAATGTAACACCCCGTATTTCCTGTGGATATTAAAGTAACAAATTAAAGAATACTTAATTTTAAAAGTAAGAACTAAGGGAAATGGTTACGCCATTACATTCGTCTCGGAATTCTGTTTGAGATAAAGTCCGAGTTTACATGAATCGGACTCCGTATGAAGAAGTTATGGAGTTCAGAAGATTTCATTTTTAAACAGAAAATTTAAATAATAATTAAACATCTCAAACCAAGTTCAAAATTCGAAATTCAAGCGGAATAGGCTGAGCGGGAAAATTCCTGCTCAGGGTGTCAACCCCCCCCCTCCCCCAAGGGGAGTCGACATAGGTGTCGACCCCCCTATAGGGGTGTCGACATAGGTGTCGACCCCCCTATAGGGGAGTCGACCCCTTTTAGCCCATATCTGGCCGATGACGTGTTTTGCCATGTGTCGCTCCCTGATTCGCTATGTGACGTATTTTTCTGTTATGAACAATTCTGATGACTTCTAGACTGATCTGAAGGCTCTAAATCTCTCTATACACCTATACAAAGACCCCTAAACCTATTGTTTTCTACACACGAATTCATAAGCGTTTATATGCTGCTAAAACCTGAAGTAACCTAGCCTCCACCTTAATCAATCAAATTAGAGTTTTCGAGTTAAAAATCAAAGTCTACATCAAAGGAATAGCTAATCAAATTCAGAAATCAGATCCCAGAATTCAGGACCGTTTTGTAATTTGTAAGTTCATGTTACTTTTAGAAATAGAAGTTAATTGTGATTCTGACATTGTAATAAATCTGAATCTGAGATTATGCTTATTTCTATCTGTCTTTCTATATCCATTGGATCTATCTCATTGATAATATTATGTCCATTCTTTGTCTCTTCTTTCCTTCTTCCCTTTTTGTTTTTATAGCCAGGCTACTACGAGCCAGAGCCAAATCTCATAAGAGATGAACGTACGTTGGAAATAAAATTGGGCATAATATATGATTTGGACATGACTAGAGCTAAAATTGGGCATAATATATGATTTGGACATAACCAGCGCTAAAATTGGGAAAAGTATTAAATTATGTATAATTGGGCATAATTGATTTGTAACTGATTTGAGGATATAACACATGTTGAATTTAAGACATAAAGAGTATCGAACATATGACTTGAGATTTGGGGCATAAAGTATACTGGACATATGACTTGGGGTTTGGGGCGTAAATTGAACTATAAACATGTAAAGCATAGTACATGTTGTGGTAAGACCTAAAATTTGGGGCATATATGTGTGTGTGTGTATATATATATATATATATATATATATATATATATGATAGTTTATGACTTGGAAGAAGGAGATTATTTTGTATAGTGATGTATGAAAACCTATAGTAGGATAGGGATAACTGTTAAATGTGAACGCACCTAAAGTGGGATTTTGGGGTAATTGGCATACACTGTAATTAAAGGCTATAATTTGGCATAGTTTATACTGTGAAACATGATTGGGGGTTTTTGGAGAATATTTTGTGCGGTGCAATACGACAAAACCTTAGTGCATGTGTTATACTGTGGGGTATGACAATTATTGCAAATTTTGGGAAAATTGGGTGTAACATATTTTGAGTAATAACTTGAATTTGAATTTATGGGGCATAACTTGCAATCAGCTTTGTTGGGGTATAACTTGAGAATGGGGACATGACTAGTTTTGTGAATTTGGGATAATTAGCATATAAAATCTAGACTTGGACATATATGGTAAATATGCTAAAAGATAAACATGCCTAACCCGAGGTTAGATTGAGTTGCGGTGTAAAACTATCCGAAACCGCCCGGCACATCCAGTAACCGCAACAACACCTATCTAATGTGAGAGGTTAGTGCGTCATGCCCAAGAAAACCCAGAGGTTAGATTGAGTTGTGGTGTAAAACTGCCCGGAACCTCCCGGCACATCCAGTAACCGCAACAACATAGATCTAATGTGAGAGGTTGGTGCATCAATTAATCAATTAATGCTAATGAACAAGACATGTTAAGAATGGTAGGGTTAAGTTAACTAAGGCAACACTTAACCGTTATAACAGGTTAATTAGACAAGAAGATGGGGTTAAGTAAATTTAGAACACTTAACCGTTATAACATGTAAATTAGACAAGAAGGTGAGGTTAAGTAAATTTTGAACACTTAACCGTTATAACATGTTAATTAGACAAGTGAGCAGGGTTAAGTTAACCAGTACAACATGATGAATGAGTAGGGTTAAGTTAATAAGAAACACTTAACCAATATGACATGATGAATGGGTAGAATTAAGTTAAAACAAGAGAGCAACACTTAACCAATATAACAAGATGCGTGGAAGGGTTAACACAAGAAGGCAACACTTAACTAATGTAACACGACAAGTGGGTGGGTTAAGATAACTTGAATTGATTGATGACACTTAACCAATACAGCATGATGAACGACGGAGTTAAGTTAATAAGAAACACTTAACCAATTTAACTTGATGAACGAATGAGGTTAAGTTAATGGGAAATACTTAACCAATATAATATGATGAATGAACAGGGTGAAGTTAATAGGAAACACTTAACCAATACAACATGATGTGTAAGGAGGTTAAGTTAACATGAATGGACAACACTTAACCAATATTACATGAACAAAGTGGATAGGGTTAAGGCAAGCTTAACCAATAATACAGATTGACTTGATAAGTAGGAGGGTTAAGTAAACTTTGGGTAGGTAGGTATTATCGGTATATATATGCCCACAAACTTAACCGTTAATTAAACATGTTTGAATCAGTGGGAGGGTTAAGTACATCTCGTGTAGGTGGGTAATATTTGTATATATAGGCCCACAAACTTAACCAATAGGAAACCCTAGTAACGGGGACTCATTTCAGCAGTAACCCACACAGATGTATCACGGTAACCTGAACTAGGCAGGGTGGGGCACGATTACTGGGCTGATTATAAGCGGTCAAAATAGCGGCAGGGGGTACGTTAGTGTAGGTTCCGATGGTTTATGGGCATGCACGTACTCTGGAGTGGGAAAAAGCAGGCACTGCGTACCAGTAGTTATACACTGTGCATCTTGAATCGTGTCGGGTCGCTATCATAGGGATTGATACACCTTACGGTGGGGCCAGCACAGGGTATCTACACGCAAGAGAGGGCCGATTGACACAGACATATGGAACATTAATACAAGTAGGGAGCCGATCGATATGGTAGTAAGGGTACATCTAACATCTTCATGGCAATTAGGCTGGTTGAGGTAAGATCCTCATACTACATGTACACCTGAAGGCTACTATAATTGCGGGGATTGGGATCACGTTATAATATTATCATTTTACACATATTACTAGTTGGGACACTAGTTAGACGATGCAGAGATATAGAAATCAAAATAACCAGGTAGAAACGAAGCAGAGGAAGAGTAGAAGAGCATTTTATCTTGTCTTATCATATCTATACTAATCGTATGTTATCTTGTCATCCTTGTTATCACGATGTTATCTTATATTCAGTTTATTCATGTCATGATGCTTTTGCCTATTTATATGCTGAAAGTCACTGGACTTACCAGACTTATGTCTGACCTAGTTTGTTTCGTCTATTTTCTTCCGTCCCTCCTCCCACACCCCCAATCCCCTCCCCCCCCCCCCCCCCGGTTAGCTCAATTTTCTTTCTAGGTTCGAAGATAGTCGATGTATTACTTTGGACTCTCTGTTCCACTGCTATGGCTGGTCCGTGCTTTATTGGGGAATATCATTGTTATTTTTATGCTTCTTTTATACTTGGAAGTTTTTGAATCAAGACAGAAGTTCTATGTATTACTTTTAAGTATGATTGGGACAATTGTTGTAAAAGCTTGACTAAACCACATTGTTTATAAAATGACTTTATTTTCCGTTGCTTTATTTATCTGTCTTGTAATTTATCTGCATCTTTTACCAAAAACGCTCCACCGAAGTTAAGGCTTTCCCTTTGTGAGTGACCTTAACGGAGGTGGGGTATTACAATCAATCACAACATACGTCATATACGTCATATATAACAGTTTATTTGTGTTGATCTAACAATCATGAAACAATGTAGGTCAAGTGTGAGATAAACTCATCTTTCATGACACAAAAATGGAGATGGCAAACAGATTGATGCAGAATAAAACGGCGACTCCCGGACATGATTTTAAATGGTTCAACCCGATATATTTTATTTATAGGAGAAGGATAGGGAATTTTAACGGTTTGGTACGGCTACTGGATTTTGGAACGTTTTTGAACTCAACGCCAAACTCAACCCAAAAATAAACTCAACGAATTTAAAACCAACACTACCATTTACAAAATATTATATAAATATTTTTATTTACAAATACACAAATATATATATATATATATATATATATATATATATATATACATATATATATTAAAACTAAAATATGTGTTTACATATTTTTTTTCCAAAACATATGAATTTAAAAGCACCTCACACCATATGTAAACACAACGTCCAACTCACACACTAAAATACACGCATACGCTAACCCACAAACTCAACACAAAATATACACACTGTGCTCACAGGAGACAGGACTGTCTACACACCAATATGCACGCAACACACAAGTGAGCCAGGGGTTGTAAGTTGGTTTGTTTACTTGGCTCGGCCGGGGAAAGAAGCTACTGCTGGACGGCAACGGGGCCGATGACGAGGCATGGCTGGCAGCCTCAGAAGACTCGGCGGCGGGGTTCGAACGCAGGTGGCGGCACAACTGTGGAAGGGAAGAGCGGATGGGAG
This sequence comes from Allium sativum, assembly GCA_030737875.1. Lineage (NCBI taxonomy): Eukaryota > Viridiplantae > Streptophyta > Magnoliopsida > Asparagales > Amaryllidaceae > Allium > Allium sativum. The sequence continues at coordinate 399,245,018 of CM060910.1, forward strand.
GGAAGCGAAGCTTGGACGGTGAGCCTGGACGGGGAAGTTAGCGAAGCGACTCTTCTGAGATCGGAGTGGAGGGACGCGGTGGGAAGATTCACGATAGGAAGAAAAGGCAAAGAAGTTGTTGTATATATTTCTTTGAAAAAATATATAGGTGAGCTCGATTTTCATTTGCTTTACATATATTCACGAAATAGATGTTTGTGAAATAATAAGGTGCTTGGGAAATGTAAACACTTCGAAACGCACGAAGGTAAATGAAGAGAAACAGGTTGTAAAGCTTTTGAAAAGGCAAAGGACGTTTCAAATAAATAAAAAAACAAGAAAAGAAATGCATGCTAGGCTTGGTTAAAATGAAAGTGCAACGTAATTACAAGTTGCAGTAGTTATAGTTTAAGTTGGAAACACATACATGCGCAGACATACAAAATGGATTGAAAACATACATGTGTCACCACCAGTTAAGGAATGCAACAAGTATATTCCTACTCTAGGCATTCCTCGTGTGTCTTGTCAAATTATCCCGATCGAGTCACCTACGACTTTGATTTGTACCGTATCTATGGAGTGCCCTCTGATAGTCACTGGTTTATAGTGGCCTTTACGGTATCTGTATTGACTACGGTATTATAAAGGGTGTAAGGGCAATAATGGTAATTCCGCTTACACTATTTTAATATTTTTTATTTGAACATAGACACTATTATAATAGAGTATTCGTATTATATAATATCCAGTTTAACGGATTCTTAGGAGATGGAAATTTCCATAACATCTCTAAAATTATTGCATTCATATTATCACGTGAATTGATTTAACTGATATGAGAATATTTTAGTTATGATCTGAGTGTTTTTTGTTTTTTCATTTGTGCTCGGGTCAGTCAGAGTTTTTCAGTTATTGAAGATACCATTATGAAGATGAAGTTGGAGCTCAATAGACGTATTTACTATTATTATTCCACTGCATATATTGGTTTGTTTATGATAGTTAACTCTGATAATCGTTGCAAATATATAATCAAATGTATGTTTTTAACAGCTTCAAGAACTGATACGTACCATTATGAAGATGAAGATGAACTGTTATTGATTTGTTTGCGTGTAGCAGCTGTGAAAGAAGTCAATTAGTTATGTGTACATTCTAATAAGTGCGCACTCGTGCTTTGTACATGGGTGTTGCAAAATACATATAATTACATTATTTGTGCTTACATAAGTACATAAGTAAGAAAGTGCTACATCGGAATATTTATACGAATAGTTAAGACATTTGGAATCTAAAATATACCCTATTTGGTAAGTTCAATTATGATGCTTACATATTATACGCTTAGACTTGGACTCTATGAAGTCAGAACAAAATGGTCAAATGAATCTGGGCGTCAATAATACAACAAATCACATGAAATGTTAGTATAAAACGTTTAGGCAAAGGGCAAAATAAGAACTTGGGCACTTGATTCAAACGTGTAGTCAATATTAATTTTACTACAGCTAAACTGAACAATGTTTGTAGTACTATCTATAATGAAACATAAACAGATCCCACTTTGGTCCCTTGGTTTATTTTGAAAAGCACATACACATCATGGCTTGAACCTTAAGAACATGCCATAAAAACGGAAATATCATCAAAAGATTTCCCTATAGCCTTCAAAAAGAAAACTTCGACACAAAAAAATTCCAGTAATAATAAGTGGGACTTTTAAATTATATCAGAGACGGTGTGCCATTGAATACATTCAAGGAACAGAAATGATTACAGACATGCACTATAGAGGGGAGCAGAAAAAGGACGAAGAAAAACAAAGTTACCATGTAACGTAATAATTAAAAAGAGCACATGCAGAGAGGCGAGCTATTAGCACAGGTATATTAGACAATAAGAACTGACGTGTGTACAAAGCGGAAACAACATGAATATCATGTATCTAATATACATCGGTGGCAGAGAGCTAATTATAACTGTGTAAACATAGCTGTGCAATATAGGAAAATGTAGAAGTAACAAACAACATTCGAAGCAGTAGCAAATAGCAATTGAAACAGTATTACATTACAATAATATTTATGTTTCACATGATAAATGTCTGTACATCGCAGATGGAAGTAAATGGCAGCCGAATTCCATATAGACAGCAGATCCACGGTACCTTATCTTCAACTTGTGATCCAAAAGTAAAGCTAGAGTTTTTGGTTGCATAACCTTCCATATGTAGTCCTGTAGTACATATCATGTGTCAGTTATATATAATATATTGTTCATGATTCATTTAAAAGAAGAATATAGTACAAGTTTCTCCATTGTATATTACTACCTAACCCATACGCTGACCAATTCACTAAAAAAAACCGCTCATAACGCAGCAGCCAAAATCTCTAAAAGAGGGTCTCAATTCACTGCTTTCAAAAGGGAGAGGCGAATTAATGAGAAAGTCACGACTTGTCAAAATGTAATAGCAAACGAGAAAAACCAATCGAATTTATGGGCAACCCTGAATTGATGTTGCTTACCTTATCACTTCCTAGTCTGGATGAAAAGTGTGAGCAAATTGAAGCTCAGAGCGTTTGTCTTGGCAAAGTCGATCTTCTCTGCGACTCTCTGCTCGAACGTCCTAAGAAGAAAGTCAACTCCAAAAAGGTGACTAAGAAAGCTCCCAAAGTTGATCACTCTCTCGAACGACCGAAGAGAGTCGTTCTTTGGACTTAAATAATGTTTTCACCAAAAATGGTTCAAACACCAACGGTACAAGGATTGTACTTCACCAATATGATCAGAAAATAAATGAACCTGCACTCAACAACAATTGAAAGTAAAAATGTGAAGAACACAAAATGGAGACGAGGTTTTAGAGTGGTTCAACTTTGTGTTAGACCTACATCCACTGTGAATGGAGTTTGCATTATCATGATGATGATTACAAGACATATCAGCTCTTGTTCTTTATACATCTTCTTATTCACTAAATATATTCACTTTTACATACAAATTTCGCTTATATTCACGAGATTCAATGGAGGAATGGCAGGATCTATGATGAAGAAGGACGGATAGGCGACGGAGGAGGAGGATGTCTTCAATCTTTTGCATTTATAGGATTTTGACGGACGCCATGGCCAAATGGATGAAGGATTTTCGGATAATGATGGTGGTCATGGTTGAAATGTTTAAGGAATGGCTAAGGACGGAATTTAGCAGCACTTCGTGGTGGCTAGAGTTCCACCCCCCCCCCCCCCCCATGGGCTGAAGAAACGAGCTGGAGTCCCACTTTGTAGGCTATAAATCACCCGTCTTATTAATTACGAACATGTCACTGCTTAGCTGTAGCCAAGTGGCGACAGTTGTTTCCAGTTCCCCTGTGTCAGCGACCACATAGGAACGAGTGACGTATCACGTTTGGGGCCTTCGTAACATGGCGCACATACATCATCTAACTGAAGCACTCATATTTGATGGTAGACGAGCGGTTGATCAAAACCTGTCAAGCTGATATATGTGCAATTGCTCTAATTGTAGTACTGGTGACAGATCAGGGGAAGAGGGAAAGTCCGAGGTTGTAATTCTATGAGCGGATATGAGGTCCATGGGTGGTTTCGTGGTTGAACGACTGCGGAATGGATTATGTGACTTAAACCAGTTCCCTTCTTTGTCTTGTGCGACCGATTTCTTTGATGCGAGAATAAGCGACTTTCTTGATATGGGCGATCGTTGCAGAATGTGCGGGCCTCACAGTCTTTAGACATTACTATTCTTAATGCGCGACCTCTTTGTATAATCGTGCTGCACTTTATGACTACCTTTTGCTCTCGTGCTCGAGTCGTAGTTCATGTTTGACCTTGTTGTGTACGAACGATCTTGGTCGAGGCATGCGTGTACGAACCTTGTGAATGCTCGTTCTACGGCTCTAGTACGGACTTAATTCTTCAATGCACACATGATCCTTAAGGGATAAAAAATTTCCCCTCGAAGTTTGTAATTCTCAGCTTGCGAATATTACATGCTTCGAAATAATGAAATGTAACGTTAATTGACGGATTAAGTCCACTTCCCTGTAAGACGAGCACACTTACTAACGTTTCGTGCTTATTGAATTCTTTATGATCGTTCGTGCACATACATAATTGTTTGCTGTCTAGGTCTGATGGGCTATTTTCCGGGATAATCAAGTGTTTTTACCCGGGCCTGACAAAGTTGTCGCATCGCTTTAATTTGAAAGGACTTTTTAGTCTTCTTTAAATACCGTCTTTTCATTTTCCCGCTCTTTATGTATTTTGTTTTTCTAAAAAACTTGCTTTAATGGCGGCTCTACTGTAGGAGATTCCTCATTGCCTCCGATTATTACCTTTCTTAATTTGCTATCTCGCTGGAATTCCCTCAATTTCGAAATTGGTCAGAGCGCTTCTTCTACCAAATTGAACTCGCTTGCTTGTATGTAAATAAATTTCCCCTTTAATTTTGCTTCTTGAGTTAATCCAGCTTGCCTCATAAAAGTTCCTGATTGGTAAAAGCCGAATTATCTGACCATATATTGAAGTTTTAACCGATTTGGCTTAGTATGTTCAGGAGTTTGAACATAACTGTTTGACAGACACGATTTGCACAATAGCCCCTTCTTGTTATTTGATTGCAACGAAAAGTTTACAGGTTGCTTGTTAGGATGTTTCTGAAACGACGCTTTTAATTTACCATGCCTTCGCCAACTACTCGATGAAATGTCTGTATCATAGATCTTTGATACTGTTGTCATTGCTTTATGTTATGTTCGTTGTCAGCAGTGTTTATTTGTTATGAGCATCCAACAGTCATTTGATAAGCGATTGGGCCAGAACCTTCATATACATTGGGGTTACGAGCGACCAGTCGAACCTGGTTTGCTTTTGTTGGCTGAACTTTCCTTGTAATGCTGTAATGGCAAGCCTTACCACATACCTTTGAGCTTTTGTATTGCTGGTAAGTTTAGGAACTAGGTATGTTTGATGGAATGCTTGGTTTGAAGGGCACATTTGCTTAAAAGTTGCTTTTCCTTTATTATTAACAACCTGGCTGTAGCTTATTTCTCAAACATATCTATGCATGTAGAAATACAAATCAAAAACCAACTTAGCCAAAGCCCCAAGGAAGGTACTATGTCTGAAGAAGCCAGAGGTACTGGTCAGGTGGCTGAGGTTGCCACAACTGTTGGCTCTGTTAGTCAAATTTATCCTCAACCATGACTCCTTGAATGAGTGTCTTCTGCCAGCCGTAAATCGAAGCTCTCATCGACTTATACCATCAAATGTGTGCTCGTTTCAAACTCTCAAAAGATGAAACTAGGTTTCCCAGGAAAGAAGATAAACTGATCGTCCTCCCCCTGTGTATGTAGCAGTCAACCATCGTATGTTGTCCAGTGGAGCGGTTCCTCCTTTTAACTCTTATTTAGAGTCCGTTTTGCGGTATTTGGCTATTGCCCCATATCAATTGCATCCCAATGGATATCACATTTTACTGGGGCTATACATACTTTTTATGAGAATCAAGCAACGAGGACCTACGTTTCAGGACATCTGTTCCTTATATGCTTTCAAAAGAAGGGAGGAAGATGGTCCTCCTTTCATTTCTATGGAGGGCAGGTACTGTAGAATTATTACTGGCCTAACAGATGGTGCCAAAGGGTTTCCAGACCAATATTTTTATGTTCGATGTCCTCCGAGCTTTTATGGGCGGTGGATGGAAGGAGGTAACTGCCCTCTGCTTGGAGTTTTTTCCTTTCTTTTTTTTTAAAAATTGGTTCTCTTTCTATTTTGCAACAATTCCTTCCAATGAAGGCCTCGTCCTTGATCAGGCTCTTCTTGATTCTTTGGTCGCTATTGACATGGCCGAGAGGAGTAGACAAGTGTTGCTTTCAGAGGGAAACCTTCGTAAATATCAGCTACTCCATCCTTCAAGATCTGTTAAGAAAACCTTGGTTTATATGCAAAGTGCCACGAGCAAATCCTTTACCAAAAAGAAGCGTTTAGTCCTGGGTGATAGTAGCCAGTCTTCTCCAGGATCTCCCTTGTCTCCACTTATTGAAGTGAAACAAATGGTACGAAAGATGATATACTTTCTGAAAAGATTATTGAAAATCCCGCCCCCCTTTTTACCCAAGAAGAGAATTCTACAGGAACCTTCGGAGGCTTGGGAGATTTAGACACCACCAGTTATCTTAGTCAGGGTGATACTGTGACTTCTGATCCTGCAATGTCCGTCACGGAGAAACCCAAAGAACTGCCCAACTGCCTGGGAAGGCATTCGATTCAGGAGCTCCGCTTGACATTGGTTCGTTATCGGATGTGTACTGAAATAACTATTATAGGGACTTTCTGCAAACCTTACAGTTTCTTTGTTTGCTTGCTAACGTTTTTTTCATTCCCTTGGTCAGGTATAGGTACGCCACACTCATTATCAGATAGTTTCTTCCAACAAGCTGGCTCAATTGATCCGCAATGTCTTTTACAATCTCGCCTTTCTCGTTATTTGAAGCGCTCCCAATCGTCCTCATGTTCTCAACCTCAACACATTCTCGAACTTCCGCTGACTGATTCTTTAAGGAGGGAAGGGTCCGATTATGTAGGGGCATCGGATAAGAGCAATAAAAGTGGACACCTTACAGAAGGAGAGAAGAAGAAAAGGAGCAGGAACAACTGTGGCAAAAGTGAAATTTACGAATGCCTTTTATCATCTGGTTTTTTAGACCTTGATGTCCCTACTTTCCCTGAGCGATCCATCGTTCCAACTTCTGCTCAAATTCAAACAATTCTCGATCGACCTTCTTATATGGTTTCGCCTGGTAACTTGATGCTTAAGGATCGTTTCGAAGATTGAGATTTAAGAGGAATGCATTTTGACTTAGATCTACATCCAAACGATAGACGAGACGCTGTTGAGGGTTTAAGTATTATAAAAAATTACATGATTACCCAGTTTAACACCGCTAGGAGTCAACTTGAAACACGGTTGAATCTGGCCATGAGCACAGTTGATAGGCGATTAGAACATTGGGCCAAGTTTGGTTATGAGTTCCAGAGGTTGAATGCCCGGCATCTTGACCATATTGACATCTTGGAGAATGACAAAGCTGGGTTAGTTCACTTGATCAAGTTCCAAGAATCTGAAATCGCCGCTTTAAAAAGTGGGAGTGTTAGAGTGAACAACTTAGATGCTAGAAATGAGGAACTCAAAAGGAAGCTCGAGGCTGTAAGGGGGGAACTCTGAGAAGCTCAATCTGCCCAAGAACTTGCTGAACGTCAATTGGCTTTCGAGAGGCGAGCTTCCGCCTGTCATCAGCAAGAGAAAGCGTTTTTTGAGGGCATGATTACCTCTCAAAATGAGACTCTTAGGATTCTGAAAGAAAACAAGATCAAGTTGCGCAAAGAACTTGATGAAGCCAGGATTATGGCTGATAATAATCTGTTCCAATTTTATATTTACAGTGTTATGAGTCGCGAAAGTTTGAGTTATCTGGAAAAGGAATTTCCATGGACTTTGGCTCTTATTTGGGAACAAGTGCTCTCATATTCTGGTGGTGCCGATGATGAATATCTACAGGAGAACCTCTTGGAAGAAGAAGATCGTAAGGCTTTGGCTAGAGGCAGGAAGATCTTGGCAGACGAGTGAGCTCGATCTTACAGGGAAAAATCCCCGGATGTTACTTCCACTCGTAACCCGTCCGGTCTTATTGATATCAAAGCTTCAAGCCCCCAAACTCCTTCTGCAAATTATTCTGTCCAAGATGTTGTCGGAGTTCGACCCATTAGGGAACACACCGTTCAAGAGGATGTCCTTAAACAACATGCGAGTCATGATGATACTCCTTTAAATGACTACGGGTCGACTTTACATATCCAGTAACTACAGGTAAAATTGATATCTATCAGTCCGCGCCGGATTTGGATTACCTTACCCCTTCACCTAGGTTTGCTGAATATTGTGCTTGTTAGTCGTTTGTACCAGGTCCGCCCTCGCCACCTCTTTTGTCTGTTAGCGATACCGCTGTTCAGACTGCCTCTATTGATTCCGTTTTAGTATCCACCAATATTAGTCCGCGCACGACACATTTACCAGGCGACCCAACACTACTTAACATGTCCGACCTGGAAGACGAGGATGAAGCTTGGAGTACTAGTGCCATGTCTGCTCTGACGCGCAGAAGGAAACCCGTTGCAAAAAGCCCAGGAATTATCAACTTGTCCTCTCCTGATAGTTCTTGTGTAGACAAGGAACAAAAGATAGATGTTAAGCAGTTGGTTGACCTCCTCTTTTTCTATGTTTAAGAAGTAGCATTTGAGACCCTTATGTTTTGATCTCAGCCCACTTTCTTATTGTCGTGCATTTAGACCGGTTGTATATGCGAGTGCCGGTCCTCGCCTAATATTTTATGCTCGTACGCTCTTACGTTGTAATGTTTGATATTATAACGGCTTCATCATTTGCTTTTGCGAAAGACTGTCTTTTAGGAATTCAATCTTGTTAGTCAAACGATTCTATTGGACGTTCGTTTTTCGTTGTAGCATTGCAGCAAAATTGTGAAACGGCCATTTTTTTGCGAATTTTCTTAGTTATAGCCACGACTTCATTTTTGGTCGGTCAACTCGTGTTTGTTAGGTTGGTTTTCAATCGTATTTCCCGCTAACCTGGTAGTACAAGCTTTTCGGGAATTAGATTTTAATTACGCAAGGTTATTACGTTTTTTTTTATGTGCCCACATGGGAGGTCTTGGGTTTCAATTTTTGATCCAAGTTCGGTCTTGTTTATTTTGATTTCTCTAGAAACGAAAAGACCTTGTTGGACATCCCCTTTCGGCTAGGATTTCTGTTACCCCCTTTCGGTTAGGATTTCTGTTACCCCCCTTTCGGCTAGAATTTCTATTTGTTTTGGTCCTTCCAGCACTAGGACTAATGCTTCCAGCCTAGTTTTTTTTTTTTTTAAATCTTTATGCTTCGTCCCCGGAGGTGGACACTAATTCTTCTTATCGAGTTTTTGTTCAATTCGAAGAATTCATGTCCTGCACCTAACAAGGTGCCTCTTTTGGGATTGGCAAAAAGAAATTTTAAATCCGTGGGACAAATTTGGTACTATCTTCGTATTTTCCTCAAAGCTTGACGCCAATTCCTTCAATGGATGCTTGCTATGAGCTTGGCGTGTTTCATAGTGAAAAGTGCAGCTTCCTGACTTGCTGTTTGTTTACCATACTTTTCATTATTTGCCCCAGAGCAGCTTATCTTCTTGAAACGATATGCTCATTTAGCATGATGTTTCTGGTCTTAGGTTACTTTGCTTGGAATGTGCTTTGGGAAGTTTTCTGTTATGATTTAATTGGGGATGAGCGATTGCTCCAACTATGCCTGCAATTAAGAAATTGGCCTTTAGTATGGTCTTACAATAATGTCATTTAGGTCAGCATATAACTTTTGATTTATACAACTTTTGTTTAATACAACATAAGTAAATCATCTGCTAAGAATATCGCGAGTAAAAGAGTAGAGTAAAATGACTACTAGTTCTTAAGTAGTAAAGCAAAGTAAGGTAACGGAGGTTACTTTTTCAGAACCGCCGTAATTAGCACGTTGATAACTGATCCTCAAGTAAATGTTGGCCTTGGATCGGCTTGAGCGATCTTCTCATTACTTATTGCATGCGAAGAGTTGGAGCAGTGTTCATGGATTTGTACGTATTGTTGCAAATGATCCTTCCTGACCAGCTCCTAAATTAATAATTTTAGATGCCTACAATCATCTGTGTCGTGCCCTGGCTGGTTATGGAAACGACAAAACCTTCCTGATCTTATAGCACCATCTTTAACCTGCATTTGTTTCGGGATCGGATATTTCTCTGTATCCTTGGTTGTCATGAAAATATTCCCTATGGTGTCATTGAGGGGAGTGAGCTCAGAATTTTTAAAGAAGCGCAGCTTCTTCTTAGCCCAGTTATCTTTTCTTTCATTGCTCCTCTTCCAACTATCAAAACTGTCTTGCGCACTATCTTTCCTTTTTAGCCTGTCACACACCGAGTTCTCTTCAATGCTCGTATATTTTTCAGCTTTATTAAGTATCTGTTCAAGTGTACTTGGTTTCTTTTTCTTAATCCATCGTCCTAACTTGGTCTTTTTACATACGGCCCCCTTCAAGGCCATCAGAACCAGTCGGGGCTCATAATTTTCAACTTCGGCCACTGCCACATTAAAGCGGATGAGGAAATCTTTGATGGACTCTCCTGGTCTTTGTTGTATTTCGCTTAGCTCAATGACATCCCGAATTCCAGCAGCTTGGAATCTGAATTGCTTACTGAATAATTTGGCCAAGGTAGCGAATTCGTCCACAGACTTCGGCAGTAGCTTTGTGAACCAAAGGTATGCCACCCCCTCTAAATAAGTCGGAAAGTATAGGCATTTGATCTCGTCGGTGGCGTGCGCCCCATCCATATGCTGATCATATTTGCACAGGAATACATTGGGGTCGCTTGTTCCTTCGTAGGATTGCAGTGTTGGAGGCTTAAATTCCTGCGGATATATTGTCATTTTAATTCTTTCGGTGAGTGGGGTTTTAGTAGGAAAAAATTCTCACTCCATTCGATTTTCCACTTGTTTCAAGCTCTTTTTCACAATTTCACATGCCATTTCTGAAATATATTCCTGCTCTTTGTTCTGTCCCATGGAACGAGCGCCTTCTTCCTTGCCAACTTCTTGCCCAAGCGTGTAATTACTATTTGGAGACAGGGAATATGGGGTTTCCTCCGAGAGGAATGCCCCTTTCATAGGATCATTTGGTCGTCGAGAGGTTGTGCCATCGGAATAATTGCACATAGATGCTTTAACTTTTCCGTGGTCCATATTAGCATGATATGTAACTTCCCGAATAGAATTTCCCTGTTTCGTGGTCCATATTAGCATGATATGTAACTTCCAGAATAGAATTTCCCTGTTACGTGCTTGAAGCAAAGGATTCTGTATCGTAGGCTTGACTTGTTCGAGTAGGTAGAAAACAAGTGGCACTTAGCATGGCTTTTGCGGTAGCGGCTTGAACACCGAACATCGACTCAAGTTTCTTCATCATTGCACTGCTTGCGATGGTTATCTGACTCGTCAGTCCCGCTATCGCTTCTTCCAATTCCCTTTTGGTTACAACAATCTCGACTCTTGACGATTCTCCTGTCTCGAAATGAGTGTTGGGCGATATGACAATATTAGAATTGTTGGCGGGGTCATTGACTTCGCGGATGGCTTCCTTTGGTTCAAACACGGCAAGGATGCAAATACGGCCCCACGGTGGATGCCAAATGTTTTCATCAAAAATGGTTCAAACACCAAGGGTACAAGGATTGTACTTCACCAATATGGTCAGAAAATAAATGGAGCCGCACTCAACAACAATTGAAAGTAAAAATGCGAAGAACACAAAATGGAGATGAGGCTTTAGAGTGGTTCAGCCCTGTGTTAGACCTACATCCACTGTGAATGGAGTTTGCATTATCATGATGATGATTACAAGACATACCAGCTCTTGTTCTTTGTACATCTTCTTATTCACTCAATATATTCTCTCTTTTAATACAAATTTCGCTTAGATTGACGAGATTTAACGGAGGAATGGCAGGATCTATGATGAAGAAGGACAGACAGGCGACGGAGGAGGAGGACGTCTTCAATCTATCCTTTTGCAGTGGAAACTATGGCTTATTTATAGGTGAGCCCCCCCCCCGAAGAAATGAACTGGAGTCCCTCTTTATAGGCTATAGATCGCTCATCTTATTAATTACGAACATGCCACTGCTTAGCTGTAGCCAACTGGTGACAGCTGTTTCTAGCTATCCTGTGTGAACGACTGCATAGGAACGAGTGACGTATCATCACGTTTGGGCCTTGGTAACATTGTGCACATACATCATCTGACTGAAGCGCTCATATCTGATGGTAGACAAGCGGATGATCAAAACCTGTAAAGCTGATATATGTGTGATTGCTCTAATTGTAGTACTGGTGACAGATCAGGGGAAGAGCGAGAGTTTGAGGTTGTAATTCTATGAGTGGATATGAGGTCCATGGCTGGTTTCGTGGTCGAACGACTGCGGAATGGATTATGTGACTTAAACCAGTTCCCTTCATTGTCTTGTGCGACCGATTTCTTTGATGCGAGAATAAGCGACTTTCTTGATATGGGCGATCGCTGCAAAATGTGCGGGCCTCACAGTCTTTAGACATTACTATTCTTAATGCGCGACCTCTTTGTATAATCGTGCGGCACTTTATGACTACCTTTTGCTCTCGTGCTCGAGTCGTAGTTCATGTTTGACCTTATTGTGTACGAACGATCTTGGTCGAGGCATGTGTGTACGAACCTTGTGAATGCTCGTTCTATGGCTCTAGTATGGACTTAATTCTTTAATGCACACATGATCCTTAAGGGATAAACAGATAAGGACACATCTAAGAAGCAAGCTTAGCCCCTGAGGCGTCTAATTCTGCTTCCGTGAAAAAAAACGTCTCTTGCTAGCCCAGAGGTAACTACAAACAATTCTAATGATAAACCAAAAGCGAAACTTGCTACAAAAAACGTACGAAGGAATTTGATTAGTGGAGATACAAACTGGAATCAATTTGAAACAAAGGCATAGTGGAAACCGGTTTAGTATAGAATATAATTTTAATCGGGGAAAAAATGGTGCACTATGACAAAAAAGATAAATGTTGCATCGTCTGGATCCAAATATTGTAAATAGATAGAAAGCAAGGCACTTCATTTCAAAGACTCGGAGTAATAATTCATGTCAGTTGAGTGTTATTTCAATACCTTTTTAACGAAATATTGATTGAAGTTTAACCAAATCTGCGAAGGAAATAAGTTATTCTGCGTGGTAAAGCTGCATGAAACAACATAAAATATCAGCACAGAAACAGGTCGTTATGTTTAAAAAGTTTTCTGATATTGCCACCAAATTATGCATTTGGCACGCATTTTTAAAACGTCAAGCAATTCTTTAAAGCAAATGAATCCTATAATATATTCAAAGCCCAACCCCTAACACAAAGATACAAAATACAGAAACTGAGAAAGTAGAACGGCCAAGAAATGACATAATTACTTCCAAATTTACCGCGTGCCCACAAAATTTGATTCAATTAATCAGAGCTAAAGCCAAAGTCTATCCACTCTTCGAACTAATGTCTTTCAACCTAAAATCAATGCCAGTGCAATCGTGAAGAAATCCAAACATACAGCCAGATTTTGACCATGATCATTGGAAAATTGTTCAAAATCAAAAGCCTCACCATCTGTACTGTAATCAATGGCAATCATTATAATTGCGTTAATCAACTTTCCTTGTTTATTACAACAGTGGAACAAAACAACAAAATTATATTGAAATTTAATGCACTGACCTTATCATTTGATTTGGTTGTTTAAGATGGTAAGCAAGTATAATTGGATATTATGCGATCAAACTGACTATTGCAAAGTAGCATACTGGTTTAATTTTTAAAAACAAAAAAAAAAAAAAAAAAAAAAAAAAAAAACTTCCCCGAGCCTACTCTAACAATAAGATGCTTTTATCAGTCATTCTAATTTGTCAATTGCATTTGCAAAATAGTGGAGCCACAAAATGTTGACTGAAACGACAAAACATAGATACATGAAAGCACATTAAAAATACCACTCAATTGCCAATTACAAAAAAAACAGATTTGAACATTATGAAGTCTATAAAACAACTTGGCCACGATACAACTTCAACATTTGTCTTCTCTACATCCTATAGAATGTTACATAACACTTACTAAGAAGTATTGTGTTTTGCCTCCTAACGCTTGATACTCAACTCAATTTAGTAGTGGTATGATTAATATTTTATTAGCAGGTTACGACGTAAGAGTCAAAACTATTGACACTTCTATGAATATCATGTAAATCCATAAGTTCAAATGTGCTACTGCTAATTGATAGATTGGTTCTTATTTGTCCTTTATTCAGCTCGTTAACCCTGTAAAATCAATTACAGTGATAGATATTTCAAATAAATAAAATGGAATTTATTTTTAGTACTCCAACTCGATATCAATTGATGCATTTTTAATTCAGATTATTTGTCTTCTCCAATAACTTTTAAATTCAAAAAATACTGAAAATAAATTTGTTGATTTTTAAGCAAGTAACAGTGTTTCAAAATTCGATAACCACAATGTATTATTTTTAATTTGAGATGATGGAATGTTGAGAAAATGAATGAGTGGTAAACTTACTTGGAAGTAAACCTCAAAACAACTCAGACATACCCAAGCACGATGAATTCCAAGTGTATTGTCATATTTATAGAACTGGACTAAAAAAGTTCAGCATGGCAATTCAGTACAAAGGAATTAGCATAAGCCCGTTTATATTAGAGCCGCAAAGACAACATGAAATAAAAAATGTGAATCATATGTACATATAATTTTTAAAAAGTTCGGTTCAAAACTGGAAAATAAATCTTTCTTTGCAATTTTAAATGAAATTAGCCAAAAGATTGGAAGTCCGTACCCAAAAAAAAAAAAAAAAAAAAAAAAAAAAAAAGTGGTAGCAATGACTGCAACTTGATTTATTGAAGCCAACACAGTCAGGAAATAAAGGGAAAAAAGACATGGAAGTAGTAGAAGGAGGTGAGCATGCACCGGAATTCGAATACTTGGTTCCAAAAAGGAATTTACATAAGAAAATTTTATGCAGTTCTAATTTAGTGCACTAACTTGTGTAAAATTACCAACCATCCTACAGCGTTGGAGCTCCAATCTAGAAATGACAAATAAAATTTTCTAAATTTTAAATTCAGTGCAGGACACGAAATAAAAAACCAAAACTGTTGCAATGAAGTGAGAAATGCAGACCCTAATGGAGTAGAACAAATGTAGCAAACAACAAAATGGATAAAAACCTAGAAACCTAAGAAGCTGATTACACATATTCCTCTCCATATGTGGCAAATTGCATGTAGACAACAATCAAAAAGCAACCAGAATACTAATCAAACGAAACACACAGCAGGCCTACAGCCGAGAAAAGAAGTAGAAGAAACAAAAATAGAATGTTTGGGGGGGGGGGGGGGGTAGGAAAAATACTCACGTGCTCAGGCGGGAAGAGACGACAGAATGAGCGGCCAAAACCCTTCGAAGGAAGACAACAAATGGGCAAGCAAATGAGAATGTTATTACTACGGATCTTTTTTTACACATATTGTGTTATATCACATTTCCAAATGACAATGTTATTACATAAATGGTAAATGAGCTAGCAATAGGAAAAGTAGTAAAATAACAAAGAGGAAAAAAATATAGCTGTATATATTTCCTAATAAAAACACCAAATATAGTATTAAAAAAAGGCATAAATGATATAATATGTGATATAATAAACTAAAGGATAATAGATTTAACATATACGTTTTTAAAGGCAAATGTATCATTAAACACAATGACCAGATCTATTTTATAACTGATATGTCTTTTACATGAAATACTGGAATCTGTTTTAAATGACACTCATATTTATAGTTTCTTTTTTATTTCTAAACATAAAAGTTTGTTCCAACATTGACATATAACAGTTTGAAATTTTTTCCCACTATTTTGTTACTGCTTGATTAAAATCAGTCGATTTGTTATGGATAAGAAAATATGATGTATATACTTCCAAAAGGCCACATAGCCCAAACTTTTATTGTTTTTGTTTTTCAGTCGGATATGCTGTTTCAAATGTAATATTGGTATTTGTTAGGACCAAGAAATCGAACTTTTTTCTACACTCGTATTATATCACATTTCCAAATGAGAATGTTATTACATAAATGGTAAATGAGCTAGCAATAGGAAAAAGCAGTAAAATAACAAAGAGAAAAAAAATATAGCTATATATATTTCCTAATAAAAGCACCAAATATAGTATTAAAAAAAAGGCATAAATGAAAGTTGATTAAATGCCATATTCATTTTCATGAAAGCAAGCTGTCTCAAATAGCAACAAATTGCAAATGAACGAACAAATGAAAAAGGATAAGAAATGATATTAGGTACACTTGAATCTATCACTTTAGAATTAAAAAGAGTACGGAATATGCAGGAATGATAAATCCTAAAAAAAACCGTTAGCGTAAACTGTTAAAAATCAAGGTCTGCACAAAAAATGAACTATATCTTTTAAAATCATATGTTACTATATACAACTTGAAGTATATGTAAACATGTATGTATATATGTTGTACAAATGTAGTTCAGTTCACCTGAGTTGTCAATCTAAGGAAAAACTAACTTCATAGTAAAGTCCAAAATGTAGCATGCATTTCAACCACACATGTTTTGCAACCATTCTATGTATGTAAAAAATTAGGTATAATATGTTGGTGAACAGGGAATCCGAAGATAGTTTCTCATGTCCTCATCAATGATTGTAAACATGGGTATTGAAAAATCTTAGAGAGGAACGTTGTCAATGCTTTAATTTATAACAAACTATTCTCAAGGAAAATTATGTTAGCAAATAATTTGATGTATGTTCATAATACATTAGAAATAAAAGATATTATGGATTCAAATTGTTATTGCAGTTTAGTTATATTATAAGGATTAAAAATTCCCAACATTTAAATGCTTCTTATGTGTATTTAATTTGAAGCAGTTCCAAGGAAAAGATCTGTCACATTTTATTTAGGTGGTGTAATGTAATTGTTAGGCCAATTAAGAATTATTGCGAGGTATCTAGCAGAAATGCATTCTATTATAAGCATATATACATGAAAAAGATCACTCCTATTAAATCAATAATCTTAAACCAAATAAAATGTCAGAGAGTGTAAATAAACTACCTATAGCGAAAATTAGTAACATTATACAAAGGGAGAAGGTATATTATATATTTCCTAATACACATTAATTGTAGTTCTTTAAAAATGCACATTTCATGAAATGAAAACCAACTCCAATGGTTACAAAAGCATGTAAAAACTTCCGAAAGTAAAATAAGCAATCAATGATATTGGCCGTATTTAGATTTGTTACTTTAAAATTGAAAATGAATTTGAAAGGCACGTAGAAATGATGAATACAATTTTTTTTGCAGTCATACACTATAAAATTTCAAGCCTTACACAAATGGAAAATGAGGAAATTATATCCCTTTGTTGGTGCAGCAAAAAAAGTTGCAACACTTGAGTGTTCACTCCATAAAAAATGGAATCAATAATCCTTTAGTCTTTGGTTTGGTGCTTTATTCTATTTCTTACATTAGTGCTAAATTTAAAAGTGACGGGACAGATCAATCATATAGACAAAAATTAGCATTAAATTAATTGGTCTAATAGTTCTTCACATTTGATTTTGTGTAGTGAAAAAATATAACATTAATGTGAACAAAAACTAATTCGTATATACACATATAAAACATTCAATTATGGTTATTAACATCAACATATAAAATGTATGAGGTTCCATCGTCTTAACCAATCCCCAAAAATAAACTAACGTGATTAGATGAACTAAATATTCTTACAACCACCACTATGAGGAGCCTAGCTAAAACGGATCTCCAAACAGCTGCGTTTTAAATGTAAACTATATAAAAGCCATTTACCGTAACTCATAGGAAAAAAATAACGGGAAATCTAGGAAAAATTACTTGATCTAGTGAAAGGAGAAATAACATGTTAGACAGGAGTATATAGGTCAGTAAGAATAGTAGACAAAGCAATATGATTACACCATCAATCACCTGAAACTCAATCGAGCATCCCTTGTGCATGAAGAAAATGAATGGAACAAAATCTTAAATGGCTCAGTACATAATAGAGAACCAGAAATTGCTAAACGCTGGTAGTTTAAAGATCTCTACTATGAGGATTCAAATCACCCAATAAATGTAACCAAAAAGCGATGCCTCAAATATTTTGAAGATGGTGAAATTCGTATGGAAAACCAAATATACCAGGAATAGTGTTTTTGGCATCCATATAAACTAAACAAAACTATTCATGTCAAAATGGCGAAATGTATATTTTACCATGACTTACATGTTGAGGTTAAAGACTCATAACAAATACCTATTCTGACGGAAAAGAATTTTGATTTTCTACTCATGCCATATTGAGTTAATGTACGTAATTGATGCATATGGAGCAATAGATGTGTTGTAGGTTCCTAAACCAACAACGGACATCAATTTTTTTTTTTTTTTTTTTTTTTGAAATAAATGCATCAATGGATATAATCTGGTGAGCTCATTAAGTCTAAATACTTACTACTATTTAGTCAGAGCATGGAATGGATATCTAGTTTAGCTTATGCTATTTCATGTTATATGCTTACTATCTTGATAAATGCTCTTGCCCCATGGTTGTAGTGATAACTATATATAACCAAATTTTTATTATCTATGTCGGTAACTTGTTCACTGAACTTCAAAATAAGGAATTGGCAGCTTTGATTTAGCATAAAACTTGTTTAAGTTAAATCGACAGTACATTTTAATTCGTAGAATCAGACCATTGAATTAATAAAAGTCGCGATCAATGGCACAAAAAAAGCAATATATAGTTGGGTAGGTACATTTTTCTGCAAAGATATTTAAATTTAACAATGATTGATGTAGTCATAATAAAGTTTCAAAATTTGACATGAATAAATTCAGATCCACCATCGTTTAATTAGAGGAGCACCATGAAAATTATGGTAACATAATATGTCACAGAATTTCCTATAGATTTTCCATTTTATTGTGTAGTTACTAAACAAATGTGATGAACATTGTAAACAAATGTGATGAGCATCATCCCATATAACTAAATAAATGTGAACATAACATTTTTGTTTTGTTCTAAACATGTTAAGGAAGACTGCAAACCACAATATTGCTATGAAATACTGACAATTATAATGTGTGTTGAACATAATTTCCAAATTAAAATGAAATACCGACAGTTAAATCCAAGTTCTGCAAATGAACTTTTGAATACAAATCTCGAATTCAAATAGAACACTAACAATGAATACCTAGATCGCATTAGAAGACATATGATGAAATATGGATTGTGAAGGTTGAAGAACGCAACGTATTATAGTAACATGAAAATCATACGGTTACTAAACAGGGAGAAGAACCGTACGCAACCTTTCCACGCTACCTCGCTGGCACATAATCGAACAATCGGAGAAGAAATATGCTTAGTAATGAATAGATAAGGAAGGCTGAAAAGGACGGTGTAGCGAAGTTTGTTGCCAATCGATTTGAAGGGATAAATCTAGGGTTTCCGATTGGAAGAGGCTACATAATAAGAATATGTAACTGCAGATTAAATACCGTAATGTACAACCATGTTGATATTGTGGTAGTGTGAAAAGGAGGAATATTGACAGTAGAGGGTGTAAAGATATCAAGTAATCTAGTAGCTTGTTGATTAGCAGTAAATAAAATGTCAAATAAATGTATTATTCACTATAACTGGTTGCATGCCTAATCATTTTATTGTGATATAACTGGATGTATGCGTAATCATTTTATTGTCATATACAACTCAGTAAAAATAGCAAATAATCAAAGCATCTGATGGTTTAAAGTGACAGTAGTACTTGACAGCTATTTTTCTATTTGATATTGATTAAAAACGCATGACATAATCGCTTAAGCTCATAACTTTCATCAATACCAAAGATAATAAGGAAAATATAAATAAATTAATAAAACTGACATCATTATTGTACAATTAGCTGATATCAACTGTGTTGATTATTTTAACATTTATGTTGTGTCATACAGAAGTTGTTTGTTGACAATTATACTGTTAGTAACATACTTAAATCCATACAAAATCAGTCAATACTAATTTATTATTTATTATTCATTTTAAATGGTGGTAGATTAAAAGAAATAAATGAAAAGTAGTACAACATTGCAATCTGTAACATGTATTCATGAAGACATTCTTTTAGATTGCAATACGGTAAGTACAATCAACTAACCCCTTTTCATATACCCATTAAAAAGCCTTTGGCGTATGAAAATAAGAGTCATGTCAAAAATTAGAATTATGAAGTGGGTTTTCTATTTCGTTATGAAAATTCGTGGACATGTCCGACGTTATAAAACTACTCAGTTTTAAACTCGCTTTTTAATAACTGTATCTTTTATGAATAGATTATTTTAGCATTATCAATGTACGTATGGATATAATTTGAACAGCTTGGTTAGATTTTAGGTATTACACTTAGCTGTAGGAAAACTTATCAGCAGTATATACACAGTGAACATGACTCATAAATTGAGATTTGGTATAAAGAATACATGAATACGAAGGAAAATAAAGTTGATGTCACATAAAAAGGTTATACTGAACAGAAAATATAACAGTCAAACAAAAAACCTTCATTCCTAATTGTTTACACTTAAAAGGTACACTTAAAATCGATGATGAAATTGTTAGCTCGTTGTAAACACATAAAATCATTCAGTAAATTAAGCGTAATTAATTTGTAGATGAGAATCCTTAACCTGGCTCATTAATTTAGGAATACAACGTCCTAACTTAATGAACATCTGATTAATGCTAATATGCCAAATTGGTACACAGGCGAAATGGGCAAGGAAGAAAGAAAACATGGAGGAGTAATAAGAGTTTTAAAAGCACAATTATAAACCCGAGAAACAATGTACCAAAATTCAACAGGGTTCCGCTTCCTTTTCCTACTGAATCTTCCTAGCAGCAGTAAACAACTTTCTTGTGTTCTTTCGAACCTACAGGTTAGCAAATTCACAACACAATCAAATTGATGAAATCCATTTCCACCCAATCACGTATTCATCGAAGGAAAAGAATAATTGAAAACAATCGAAACTGCTTCGAATCAAAACCTGAAAGGGGGTGAAGATGAGAAGAGAACCGTCGCCGCCGCCAGTAGAACACGCAAAACTCATAGCACGAGTTTAGTTAGTTTAAAAACGAAGAAGTGAAATTTGGGAAGATAGCCAAAGGAGTTTCGGGTAGCCTAAGTAGCGGGCGGTAAATTTTGGAAAGAAGGGGTAGCAGTTTTCCTTTGTGTGTATGGGCGGCTGATGGTAGTGGGAATAAAGGAAATCCCGTAAAAAGCAGGATGTTGAAATGGGAGTAAGAAGCAGGCACACGTTGACAAATTCAAGTTCATGTTTTCTTGTTTAAGTAATAGATTTATGTTCGAACCATAATACGCAAGTTTCAAGTTTGTGACCTCTCACACTTGTGACCTCTCACACTAAAATTGAAGAATCTAACCACTGATGGTGCTGTTTGCAAAGGTAAAGAGAATGAAACCTATCAATGAGAAAAAGTCGATTTTCTAAAATGGATGGACCAAAGCAATCTAACGAGAAAAAGTATATAAAAAAGGATTCTGATAGGAAAAACTTTAAAAAGTTGCTTAATCCTTTGGAAAACATTAAATGAATCTCAAGGGTGTATGCATGCTTTTTATTTTTCTATTTAGAGGTTTAAAGAGTTATTGTTTGTAAAAATGTATACATATTTGTTCATGACAATTCAGTAGTATGAAATACATCATCATAAGCACTGCTATCAGGTTTCATCAGTTCCTGTGTAATAAAGTGAACCATTCTTATATTAAAGGTACAATGAATTAGCAAAAAATTGGTAACTATTTTATATTATGTAAAGGCAAGTGTTGAAGCATGGATGGCGAGTATCTAATAGGGATTGACACAAATGATTCATAAAATGCGTATACCAAGGCATCAAAGAAAATAACTTCAAAATCAAATAAGAAACAAAATTCAAGAGGTAAAAAGGTCAGTAAGATCCAACATAAAGTCCATCTTAAAATTAATATTATAAGGACGCATAGTAGTTAAGGCGCACGGCTTCAGCCCGGGCCTTTTTTGAGCCTTGGGTTTTTTGGTGCAACTTTTTAAAAACAGGCGCACTGCATATATTTATTAAAAAAAAAAATCTGCAGCAAACGAGAGGAGCCGCGGCAGAGAAAGAGGCGCGGCAGATGCTGTAGCGGCGGCGGAAGGGTGTAGCGATGGCGACATAGGCTGTTGCGGGTTTTTTTTTTTTTTTTTTTTGCGTCGAAGTCGAACTGTAGAAGCTTGAAAGCTAGAAACCCTAAAATCGAAGGAAGTATTTCCATTTTTCTCGAGGCGCGCTTTTTGAGCCTTGGCGCCTCAAAGAAAAACGCACAAAGGCGCGCCTTATGTGCGCCTCCCTTAGCGGAGGCACCTCAGTTATTGGCAAGGCGCAGACCCTGCGCCTGCGCCTTAAGCGCGCCTAGGCGTGTGCCTTAACTACTATGTACGGACGTATAAATTAACTATGAGATTAGAAGTATGACCATCATAGCATGCCTTTTCTCAAATCCAGCATTCTAGCTTACACATATCAACAGTTTCTTCAAAGGTTCCCGCAAGATGTATGGCATACATAACCCCTATATGTGCTATTTAAGTAACCTTCAGTCAAAAGAAGATATATATATATATAAATGGGTTGATTATTGTTTTGATGTTTAGTGATGTTACACAAAGAAATCAAACCTTGGATTTAACATTAACACGTTAGGTAGTTATACCTCACATCTAATTTGTCATGTTTGACTTCAGCTATACAAAGGATTTATCATTTTTTCAAGCACATAATAAACAATCATAGAAAGCAAGTTAACGATGGGCTTACAAATAATACTCTGTTTTGAAGTTAGCAATGACTCATAAATAAATATAAAACTTAATTGTGTAAGCAATTCAATAAGAATATCATAGTTTGAATGAATAAATAAGACCATTTAAAAATTTCATTGATATTTTACAGTAATATGTTGAAAGTAGAAGTAACAATTAGTAGTCAGAAACAGCAAACAAAAAAAGATGATGACAGTGTAGAAGTGCAGAGGTTGATTCTTTTTAACTCTGTTTTGTTGTCAAAATAACCAAAGAATATTCATACATTAGATATGCAACACCCTTAAAATAACATATTGTAGAAGCAAAATTCGTCAACAGCAGAGTGACACATCAATTCATAAAAACAGGATATCAGTCTTATGGTTTTGGCTATGATATTATAGCTTAAGATAAGACTTAATATTGTTATAAATGAAAAATGGAAGTAATGGCGGTGGAGTTAGTGGGTGTATTGCTAAGAAAATAAATAGTGGGACAGACTTTCAGAGTTTAGAAATAAGAAAAAAAAATCCAAAGACAGTTAAGCAACATCAAGTCCATGCTTATAACTTTATAAGTTTAAATAACGGAGTTGAAAATCCTACAATTACAAATGGAAGGTGGGAAAAACAAACATATGTCATAATATATAGAGAGTGAATATGACATGGCATACTTCATAGTAAATAATGGTAATAAAATTCATCTTCTTTAATCAAAATGGAATTGTAAGCAAAACTATGTTTGCTTATATATAAGTATGGACACATGTCACTGGGGGAGGTGAAGTAAGGCCATGAATTAAAACAAAGCCAAAAGAGGGGAGAAGCCAATAAGCTCAAAATTTGTTAAAAGCATGCAGCTACCTACGATTTTGATTTAAAGTTAGTAAAAAATTATTGGAAAAATGGATATTGTTATGTGATGAAAAATAAGTATAAGGAAACAAAGTTTTGAAGAGAAATCACAGCAATGAAATTTTTATGTAGAATTTCTGTTAAGAGGGGTAGAACACTTTTAAGAGAATATGAATGCAGTGTTTGATTCTCTTACATAGAAATATAAGCAGAAAAAACCTTATAATTTGTTAAAAAATTGTTAAGACAGTATATAATGTTTTTATAGCATTGGTGAAGGTTTCTTTTTGTCGATATGCATACCAATATATTACGGTTACTTTTTGTCGATATGCATACCAATGTTTTTATAGCATTGGTGAAGGTTTCATTAACTCAGGCATCAAACATTGTTCATTAATGTGGAACAGCGTTACTCAGAAGTGATATCAGTAAATGTGAAGGCATCAGGAATTGGTTGTATTAGTTGAGCGTGAAGTAAATGTAAAAAAGTCAGGAATTAATTGGATTTGTGTCCTAAATATATGGGAATATGTAATAATGTTATCCATTAGCATTATGAAAGCATGATCTATTGATCATAAACCACCCAAAAAAAAAAAAAAAAAAAAAAAAAAAAAAAATTCAAGTGCAGTCATGCGAACCTGATTGCAACTACAGAATCAATTTGAATGACTTTAAGTGGGTGTTGGATTTCATCATTTTCCATGTCCACATGCTCATCTGCATTTTAAAACACGGTACATAAGATATCAGCATGGACAATTTACATTGGTTTCATGAAAAGTAATGAGTTGACAATACTGTAATACCTGAAAGTATTAAGTGAACTTTCATGTTTACATGTTCATTATTGATTATCATTCACCGTGTTGGTAATGTATAGAGATAACATGTTCATTACTGATCATCGTTCAAACGCTGGGAAATCACGTGACTCAACACTCCATCTTCTCTTTTCACATGCTCTTTAACTGTCCAATGATCCATATAGCCGATTCTTCTTCAGTTACCCTACCCCTAATTCAGTTGTCCCTAGACTGACCACCAACTTCCCCTGTCTTTCTTCGTTCTTTTTTTTTTGCTTCCCCCGTTGTAGCCAAATTCTTTGCTCTTTGGTCTCTACAGCCCACTTTTTTCGCCCATCCGTAAACAGCCGCTCTTCTATCTTTCAACCTATTTTTTATTCCACCTGGCAACCCTAACTACAATTTTCCAAATTCCACTTCATCAATTCTTCTACAATCTTTTAATCCAAAAAAAATATAAAATTGTCGCTGGTTTCTTTTTCCATTCTATCTTCTGACTTGTTTCCGACAGGTGCCTTCCATCATATAGTAGGTCCAAGTTCGTCACAATAGCAAAACAAAAAGTTTCCAATTTTAATGCAATCATTAACAGCAAATAGCAGTCCAAATCGAAATTTCAGCAGTAATTAATGAAGAGATAACCACTGTTAAATCTTTATGTGAGTGCGTCCAGTAGAAATTGCAGCAAATATAAATTCAGTTAAGTATTTTTATGAAAAAAATTGGAAATTAGCAAATGAATTTACCTAAACTGCGTAGAACGAACGCGTAGATCCAATCAATATAAGAAACCGTAAATCTCAGTTGCAGAAGCATTGAGGATGCGAACGTGACCACAACAGAAATTGTAACCGATCGTTGTGCGAAGTAAGAAGACAGCACTGCGGCAGTCTTAAAGTCGATTGTTGATTATAATATGTACCGTTGAATTTCATTCAGAACGCGGGGGGGGGGGGGGGGGGGGGGTGCAAGAGAAAATTGGAATTGAATTTCGGTGGGTTGAAATCGGTTTGGAGCCCTAGAAAATCGGTTTATTTTCGTTGTTTTCGGAGGGGGAAAAAAAAAAAAAGAAGCGGTGAGTAATGAGAAATCATGAGGTGATTGCAGCGTAGACGTAAGCTGGAATAGAAGCGCGGAGGCCTGAAAGCAAATATATATGCCTACCTCAACATTACAGTAGTAGTCCCACATTACCAAAATAATAAAACTAACTTTGCATATATACGAGTATTCAAACTATAAAACCAATTAAAACAAAATCAAATATTCTTGAATAAACATATGGCTTGATATGTGTGTGTAAATATATATATATATATATACATTAAAAATGTCAAACATGAGCACTTGGGCGCTTGGGGCACGAAGGGTACAGTGAACCACGTCGTGCACCTTTGTTTTCCCGTGCTTTCATTACAAAACTCTTTTGCATGTTGTTTTGCTCCTACGCTTCATCTAAAGTAAAATTTGTATTTTTCCAATCAAAACGTATATTTACCGTTCTACGAAAGCTGCGCAGGTCCAAATTTAAAAACTCTGCGTAAATGGTTTTCTAAATAAGGTCTCTCTTTAATTGAAACAATATAAAAAATACGGTAAAATTCAAAGATAACTTGCAGATTAAACATCGATAAATAGAAAATGACGAAATACTATAGTTGTATAATAATATAATACTTGAATAACAATTACTATTACTTATGAATATTTGTTTTGTTTTCTAACATTTGAAATTACTTTTGAAAAGAGCCAGTTAATTTGCACATTTTTATCAAGAGGCTGTTTTGAGTTCTCCAGTTTAGAAAAAATGGTCCTTATTTACACATTGATAGCGACAAGAACTTTTCGTATAGCAACATCAATTATAGGGATCTGATGTGCAAATCCCCATTAACATTCCACCTTCCAGTTTCCAGTAAAACTTCCAAGTCTATTGCTACCTCCTATGTAGTTGAATCAATACTGTTGGATGAAAAACTCATTTAAGCATTAAAAATAAGATCTATTAATAAGTTTACTACGGGCATGTATTTTGAAATTTCTAAGTAGATAATTCGCTAGAATTTTAATTACGCGTTGCATATTGCACAACATTTTGTTAATATTTTGGTTAAAACCAAAGATTCTATTGTGTCAAAAAATCAGTTACTTCTAGTGCATATTTATGAAGGGAAAAGTCAGGTTTGCTATAGGCCTAAGGCACAATGAACCATGGTCAAGAGTAAATATAATCAAAGTTCCTAAAATAAAATTTGCGAACGAACATCGAAATTATAACAGTAACCCTAAATTTCAAGTACAGTGGCCTAAAATGAGAGGATACCCTCTTGTAATCACACTAATTGATTTCTTTGATAGAAAACATGGAAGGTTATATGTATGAAAAAAATAAAATAACATTTTAAAAAATTCTAATGTTGAGGCCCTCGAACATTATATGCCCTCAAGTACTGAATTAGGTAGCATAGGGCTTGGGGCAACCATGCTAGCACTCAACTTAATTACTAACAGTGCTAACCAATTGTAAATAATGATAAATTGGATATGAGAATAAAGATACTACATTTATGGAAAAAAAATTGACTTAAAAAAATTGAAATATCATGGCAAAACATTTATGTTATTTTTTCCCCAAATTGGGCTAATTAAGAAGAAATATTACGTCAACATAAACAATTGCAATATGTTTATTTCAAAATAAGTATTAACTAACTGTAAAATAATTTTCAACATATATAACTTATGATAATAATCTGAAATAAGTAACAGTAATGCTTATTTTCCATTAAATTTATTCCATATGATAATAATCTGAAATTACATCACATTGATTTTCATTACAACATTCGATGATGTACAACATCATTTCACTAATTAAACAGTCGAAGTTGGATGATGCCAATTCTTCTGCTCGTCGTTGTTTGAAGGATGGTGCCACTTGCTTTGTTCATCCGATGTTGGATGGTGCCACTTGCTCTGTTCATCAACGATCGTTGGATGATGCAAGTTCTTCTGTTCGTCATTATTTGAAGGATGGTGCCACTTCTGTTGTTCGTTCGCTGCTGGATGGTGCCACTTGCTTTGTTCAACCGATGTTGGATGGTGCCACTTGCTCTGTTCATCAACGATCGTTGGATGATGCCAGTTCTTCTGTTCATCATTATTTGAAGGATGGTGCCACTTCTGTTGTTCGTTCGCTGCTGGATGGTGCCACTTGCTTTGTTCATCCGATGTTGGATGGTGCCACTTGCTCTGTTCATCAACGATCGTTGGATGATGCCAGTTCTTCTGTTCGTCATTATTTGAAGGATGATGCCACTTCTGTTGTTCGTTCGCTGCTGGATGGTGCCACTTGCTTTGTTCAACTGATGTTGGATGGTGCCACTTGCTCTGTTCATCAACGATCGTTGGATGATGTCAGTTCTTCTGTTCGTCATTATTTGAAGGATGGTGCCACTTCTGTTGTTCGTTCGCTGCTGGATGGTGCCACTTGCTTTGTTCAACTGATGTTGGATGGTGCCACTTGCTCTGTTCATCAACGATCGTTGGATGATGCCAGTTCTTCTGTTCATCATTATTTGAAGGATGGTGCCACTTCTGTTGTTCGTTCGCTGCTGGATGGTGCCACTTGCTTTGTTCAACTGATGTTGGATGGTGCCACTTGCTCTGTTCATCAACGATCGTTGGATGATGCCAGTTCTTCTGTTCGTCATTATTTGAAGGATGGTGCCACTTCTGTTGTTCGTTCGCTGCTGGATGGTGCCACTTGCTTTGTTCAACCGATGTTGGATGGTGCCACTTGCTCTGTTCATCAACGATCGTTGGATGATGCCAGTTCTTCTGTTCATCATTATTTGAAGGATGATGCCACTTCTGTTGTTCGTTCGCTGCTGGATGGTGCCACTTGCTTTGTTCATCCGATGTTGGATGGTGCCACTTGCTCTGTTCATCGATTACTGTCGAATGGTGCCACTTCTTTTGTTCATCGTTATTTGCAGGATGGTGCCACTTCTGTTGTTCGTTCGATATTGGATGGTGCCACTTGCTTTGCTCATCTACGTTTTTTGGATGATGCCACTTACTAGATAGTTCGTTAGGTTGCAGTAACCTCGATGCTAAGGATGTTTCAGTAATAATAATAAAGAAAAGCACGAAGGCTAATGGAGTCATATACGCTTTTGCCATGTTTATGTGCGATGTGATGTTCAAAAAAGAAGATGGCTTTTATAAGATAATTTGAAGATAAGGTTGGGAATCTTGAAGAAAATTTAGCTACTATAAACTAGTTAATGCTCTCACTTAGTTTTATCCATTTACATATTCTACTACGCATAAAACGTTTAAGTAGACAGTGCTTTAATAAGCTTTCTGTAAATAAACAGCAACTAAAAAATAAAATAATTCACCAGCCTTTTTAAATCAGTAATTTCTTTCTAAACTTTATATATCATGGAAACGATCCCAAAAAAAGAACAACAACCAGAATAACGTAAGAGCTGTGGCGACTTATAAATTGTAATATAAACAAGCATCATTCCAGTAAACCGAAATGTAGAGGCAAAACTGGCTTTTATATGATGTGTTTCTTTTTTGGCCCGGGGGAGAGAGGGGGGGGGATACTGATATAAGTTTAAAGATATATCATTTGATTTCATATTTAATTCTCAAAAATAAAATAATTTTCCTAGTAACGGCGATGTAATTATAACAGCTTCCTGTTATATAAGGGTACAGTGAACCACGTCGTGCACCTTTGTTTTCCCGTGCTTTCATTACAAAACTCTTTTGCATGTTGTTTTGCTCCTACGCTTCATCTAAAGTAAAATTTGTATTTTTCCAATCAAAACGTATATTTACCGTTCTACGAAAGCTGCGCAGGTCCAAATTTAAAAACTCTGCGTAAATGGTTTTCTAAATAAGGTCTCTCTTTAATTGAAACAATATAAAAAATACGGTAAAATTCAAAGATAACTTGCAGATTAAACATCGATAAATAGAAAATGACGAAATACTATAGTTGTATAATAATATAATACTTGAATAACAATTACTATTACTTATGAATATTTGTTTTGTTTTCTAACATTTGAAATTACTTTTGAAAAGAGCCAGTTAATTTGCACATTTTTATCAAGAGGCTGTTTTGAGTTCTCCAGTTTAGAAAAAATGGTCCTTATTTACACATTGATAGCGACAAGAACTTTTCGTATAGCAACATCAATTATAGGGATCTGATGTGCAAATCCCCATTAACATTCCACCTTCCAGTTTCCAGTAAAACTTCCAAGTCTATTGCTACCTCCTATGTAGTTGAATCAATACTGTTGGATGAAAAACTCATTTAAGCATTAAAAATAAGATCTATTAATAAGTTTACTACGGGCATGTATTTTGAAATTTCTAAGTAGATAATTCGCTAGAATTTTAATTACGCGTTGCATATTGCACAACATTTTGTTAATATTTTGGTTAAAACCAAAGATTCTATTGTGTCAAAAAATCAGTTACTTCTAGTGCATATTTATGAAGGGAAAAGTCAGGTTTGCTATAGGCCTAAGGCACAATGAACCATGGTCAAGAGTAAATATAATCAAAGTTCCTAAAATAAAATTTGCGAACGAACATCGAAATTATAACAGTAACCCTAAATTTCAAGTACAGTGGCCTAAAATGAGAGGATACCCTCTTGTAATCACACTAATTGATTTCTTTGATAGAAAACATGGAAGGTTATATGTATGAAAAAAATAAAATAACATTTTAAAAAATTCTAATGTTGAGGCCCTCGAACATTATATGCCCTCAAGTACTGAATTAGGTAGCATAGGGCTTGGGGCAACCATGCTAGCACTCAACTTAATTACTAACAGTGCTAACCAATTGTAAATAATGATAAATTGGATATGAGAATAAAGATACTACATTTATGGAAAAAAAATTGACTTAAAAAAATTGAAATATCATGGCAAAACATTTATGTTATTTTTTCCCCAAATTGGGCTAATTAAGAAGAAATATTACGTCAACATAAACAATTGCAATATGTTTATTTCAAAATAAGTATTAACTAACTGTAAAATAATTTTCAACATATATAACTTATGATAATAATCTGAAATAAGTAACAGTAATGCTTATTTTCCATTAAATTTATTCCATATGATAATAATCTGAAATTACATCACATTGATTTTCATTACAACATTCGATGATGTACAACATCATTTCACTAATTAAACAGTCGAAGTTGGATGATGCCAATTCTTCTGCTCGTCGTTGTTTGAAGGATGGTGCCACTTGCTTTGTTCATCCGATGTTGGATGGTGCCACTTGCTCTGTTCATCAACGATCGTTGGATGATGCCAGTTCTTCTGTTCGTCATTATTTGAAGGATGGTGCCACTTCTGTTGTTCGTTCGCTGCTGGATGGTGCCACTTGCTTTGTTCAACCGATGTTGGATGGTGCCACTTGCTCTGTTCATCAACGATCGTTGGATGATGCCAGTTCTTCTGTTCATCATTATTTGAAGGATGGTGCCACTTCTGTTGTTCGTTCGCTGCTGGATGGTGCCACTTGCTTTGTTCATCCGATGTTGGATGGTGCCACTTGCTCTGTTCATCAACGATCGTTGGATGATGCCAGTTCTTCTGTTCGTCATTATTTGAAGGATGATGCCACTTCTGTTGTTCGTTCGCTGCTGGATGGTGCCACTTGCTTTGTTCAACTGATGTTGGATGGTGCCACTTGCTCTGTTCATCAACGATCGTTGGATGATGCCAGTTCTTCTGTTCGTCATTATTTGAAGGATGGTGCCACTTCTGTTGTTCGTTCGCTGCTGGATGGTGCCACTTGCTTTGTTCAACTGATGTTGGATGGTGCCACTTGCTCTGTTCATCAACGATCGTTGGATGATGCCAGTTCTTCTGTTCATCATTATTTGAAGGATGGTGCCACTTCTGTTGTTCGTTCGCTGCTGGATGGTGCCACTTGCTTTGTTCAACTGATGTTGGATGGTGCCACTTGCTCTGTTCATCAACGATCGTTGGATGATGCCAGTTCTTCTGTTCGTCATTATTTGAAGGATGGTGCCACTTCTGTTGTTCGTTCGCTGCTGGATGGTGCCACTTGCTTTGTTCAACCGATGTTGGATGGTGCCACTTGCTCTGTTCATCAACGATCGTTGGATGATGCCAGTTCTTCTGTTCATCATTATTTGAAGGATGATGCCACTTCTGTTGTTCGTTCGCTGCTGGATGGTGCCACTTGCTTTGTTCATCCGATGTTGGATGGTGCCACTTGCTCTGTTCATCGATTACTGTCGAATGGTGCCACTTCTTTTGTTCATCGTTATTTGCAGGATGGTGCCACTTCTGTTGTTCGTTCGATATTGGATGGTGCCACTTGCTTTGCTCATCTACGTTTTTTGGATGATGCCACTTACTAGATAGTTCGTTAGGTTGCAGTAACCTCGATGCTAAGGATGTTTCAGTAATAATAATAAAGAAAAGCACGAAGGCTAATGGAGTCATATACGCTTTTGCCATGTTTATGTGCGATGTGATGTTCAAAAAAGAAGATGGCTTTTATAAGATAATTTGAAGATAAGGTTGGGAATCTTGAAGAAAATTTAGCTACTATAAACTAGTTAATGCTCTCACTTAGTTTTATCCATTTACATATTCTACTACGCATAAAACGTTTAAGTAGACAGTGCTTTAATAAGCTTTCTGTAAATAAACAGCAACTAAAAAATAAAATAATTCACCAGCCTTTTTAAATCAGTAATTTCTTTCTAAACTTTATATATCATGGAAACGATCCCAAAAAAAGAACAACAACCAGAATAACGTAAGAGCTGTGGCGACTTATAAATTGTAATATAAACAAGCATCATTCCAGTAAACCGAAATGTAGAGGCAAAACTGGCTTTTATATGATGTGTTTCTTTTTTGGCCCGGGGGAGAGAGGGGGGGGGGGGATACTGATATAAGTTTAAAGATATATCATTTGATTTCATATTTAATTCTCAAAAATAAAATAATTTTCCTAGTAACGGCGATGTAATTATAACAGCTTCCTGTTATATAAGGGTACAGTGAACCACGTCGTGCACCTTTGTTTTCCCGTGCTTTCATTACAAAACTCTTTTGCATGTTGTTTTGCTCCTACGCTTCATCTAAAGTAAAATTTGTATTTTTCCAATCAAAACGTATATTTACCGTTCTACGAAAGCTGCGCAGGTCCAAATTTAAAAACTCTGCGTAAATGGTTTTCTAAATAAGGTCTCTCTTTAATTGAAACAATATAAAAAATACGGTAAAATTCAAAGATAACTTGCAGATTAAACATCGATAAATAGAAAATGACGAAATACTATAGTTGTATAATAATATAATACTTGAATAACAATTACTATTACTTATGAATATTTGTTTTGTTTTCTAACATTTGAAATTACTTTTGAAAAGAGCCAGTTAATTTGCACATTTTTATCAAGAGGCTGTTTTGAGTTCTCCAGTTTAGAAAAAATGGTCCTTATTTACACATTGATAGCGACAAGAACTTTTCGTATAGCAACATCAATTATAGGGATCTGATGTGCAAATCCCCATTAACATTCCACCTTCCAGTTTCCAGTAAAACTTCCAAGTCTATTGCTACCTCCTATGTAGTTGAATCAATACTGTTGGATGAAAAACTCATTTAAGCATTAAAAATAAGATCTATTAATAAGTTTACTACGGGCATGTATTTTGAAATTTCTAAGTAGATAATTCGCTAGAATTTTAATTACGCGTTGCATATTGCACAACATTTTGTTAATATTTTGGTTAAAACCAAAGATTCTATTGTGTCAAAAAATCAGTTACTTCTAGTGCATATTTATGAAGGGAAAAGTCAGGTTTGCTATAGGCCTAAGGCACAATGAACCATGGTCAAGAGTAAATATAATCAAAGTTCCTAAAATAAAATTTGCGAACGAACATCGAAATTATAACAGTAACCCTAAATTTCAAGTACAGTGGCCTAAAATGAGAGGATACCCTCTTGTAATCACACTAATTGATTTCTTTGATAGAAAACATGGAAGGTTATATGTATGAAAAAAATAAAATAACATTTTAAAAAATTCTAATGTTGAGGCCCTCGAACATTATATGCCCTCAAGTACTGAATTAGGTAGCATAGGGCTTGGGGCAACCATGCTAGCACTCAACTTAATTACTAACAGTGCTAACCAATTGTAAATAATGATAAATTGGATATGAGAATAAAGATACTACATTTATGGAAAAAAAATTGACTTAAAAAAATTGAAATATCATGGCAAAACATTTATGTTATTTTTTCCCCAAATTGGGCTAATTAAGAAGAAATATTACGTCAACATAAACAATTGCAATATGTTTATTTCAAAATAAGTATTAACTAACTGTAAAATAATTTTCAACATATATAACTTATGATAATAATCTGAAATAAGTAACAGTAATGCTTATTTTCCATTAAATTTATTCCATATGATAATAATCTGAAATTACATCACATTGATTTTCATTACAACATTCGATGATGTACAACATCATTTCACTAATTAAACAGTCGAAGTTGGATGATGCCAATTCTTCTGCTCGTCGTTGTTTGAAGGATGGTGCCACTTGCTTTGTTCATCCGATGTTGGATGGTGCCACTTGCTCTGTTCATCAACGATCGTTGGATGATGCCAGTTCTTCTGTTCGTCATTATTTGAAGGATGGTGCCACTTCTGTTGTTCGTTCGCTGCTGGATGGTGCCACTTGCTTTGTTCAACCGATGTTGGATGGTGCCACTTGCTCTGTTCATCAACGATCGTTGGATGATGCCAGTTCTTCTGTTCATCATTATTTGAAGGATGGTGCCACTTCTGTTGTTCGTTCGCTGCTGGATGGTGCCACTTGCTTTGTTCATCCGATGTTGGATGGTGCCACTTGCTCTGTTCATCAACGATCGTTGGATGATGCCAGTTCTTCTGTTCGTCATTATTTGAAGGATGATGCCACTTCTGTTGTTCGTTCGCTGCTGGATGGTGCCACTTGCTTTGTTCAACTGATGTTGGATGGTGCCACTTGCTCTGTTCATCAACGATCGTTGGATGATGCCAGTTCTTCTGTTCGTCATTATTTGAAGGATGGTGCCACTTCTGTTGTTCGTTCGCTGCTGGATGGTGCCACTTGCTTTGTTCAACTGATGTTGGATGGTGCCACTTGCTCTGTTCATCAACGATCGTTGGATGATGCCAGTTCTTCTGTTCGTCATTATTTGAAGGATGGTGCCACTTCTGTTGTTCGTTCGCTGCTGGATGGTGCCACTTGCTTTGTTCAACCGATGTTGGATGGTGCCACTTGCTCTGTTCATCAACGATCGTTGGATGATGCCAGTTCTTCTGTTCATCATTATTTGAAGGATGATGCCACTTCTGTTGTTCGTTCGCTGCTGGATGGTGCCACTTGCTTTGTTCATCCGATGTTGGATGGTGCCACTTGCTCTGTTCATCGATTACTGTCGAATGGTGCCACTTCTTTTGTTCATCGTTATTTGCAGGATGGTGCCACTTCTGTTGTTCGTTCGATATTGGATGGTGCCACTTGCTTTGCTCATCTACGTTTTTTGGATGATGCCACTTACTAGATAGTTCGTTAGGTTGCAGTAACCTCGATGCTAAGGATGTTTCAGTAATAATAATAAAGAAAAGCACGAAGGCTAATGGAGTCATATACGCTTTTGCCATGTTTATGTGCGATGTGATGTTCAAAAAAGAAGATGGCTTTTATAAGATAATTTGAAGATAAGGTTGGGAATCTTGAAGAAAATTTAGCTACTATAAACTAGTTAATGCTCTCACTTAGTTTTATCCATTTACATATTCTACTACGCATAAAACGTTTAAGTAGACAGTGCTTTAATAAGCTTTCTGTAAATAAACAGCAACTAAAAAATAAAATAATTCACCAGCCTTTTTAAATCAGTAATTTCTTTCTAAACTTTATATATCATGGAAACGATCCCAAAAAAAGAACAACAACCAGAATAACGTAAGAGCTGTGGCGACTTATAAATTGTAATATAAACAAGCATCATTCCAGTAAACCGAAATGTAGAGGCAAAACTGGCTTTTATATGATGTGTTTCTTTTTTGGCCCGGGGGAGAGAGGGGGGGGGGATACTGATATAAGTTTAAAGATATATCATTTGATTTCATATTTAATTCTCAAAAATAAAATAATTTTCCTAGTAACGGCGATGTAATTATAACAGCTTCCTGTTATATAAGGGTACAGTGAACCACGTCGTGCACCTTTGTTTTCCCGTGCTTTCATTACAAAACTCTTTTGCATGTTGTTTTGCTCCTACGCTTCATCTAAAGTAAAATTTGTGTTTTTCCAATCAAAACGTATATTTACCGTTCTACGAAAGCTGCGCAGGTCCAAATTTAAAAACTCTGCGTAAATGGTTTTCTAAATAAGGTCTCTCTTTAATTGAAACAATATAAAAAATACGGTAAAATTCAAAGATAACTTGCAGATTAAACATCGATAAATAGAAAATGACGAAATACTATAGTTGTATAATAATATAATACTTGAATAACAATTACTATTACTTATGAATATTTGTTTTGTTTTCTAACATTTGAAATTACTTTTGAAAAGAGCCAGTTAATTTGCACATTTTTATCAAGAGGCTGTTTTGAGTTCTCCAGTTTAGAAAAAATGGTCCTTATTTACACATTGATAGCGACAAGAACTTTTCGTATAGCAACATCAATTATAGGGATCTGATGTGCAAATCCCCATTAACATTCCACCTTCCAGTTTCCAGTAAAACTTCCAAGTCTATTGCTACCTCCTATGTAGTTGAATCAATACTGTTGGATGAAAAACTCATTTAAGCATTAAAAATAAGATCTATTAATAAGTTTACTACGGGCATGTATTTTGAAATTTCTAAGTAGATAATTCGCTAGAATTTTAATTACGCGTTGCATATTGCACAACATTTTGTTAATATTTTGGTTAAAACCAAAGATTCTATTGTGTCAAAAAATCAGTTACTTCTAGTGCATATTTATGAAGGGAAAAGTCAGGTTTGCTATAGGCCTAAGGCACAATGAACCATGGTCAAGAGTAAATATAATCAAAGTTCCTAAAATAAAATTTGCGAACGAACATCGAAATTATAACAGTAACCCTAAATTTCAAGTACAGTGGCCTAAAATGAGAGGATACCCTCTTGTAATCACACTAATTGATTTCTTTGATAGAAAACATGGAAGGTTATATGTATGAAAAAAATAAAATAACATTTTAAAAAATTCTAATGTTGAGGCCCTCGAACATTATATGCCCTCAAGTACTGAATTAGGTAGCATAGGGCTTGGGGCAACCATGCTAGCACTCAACTTAATTACTAACAGTGCTAACCAATTGTAAATAATGATAAATTGGATATGAGAATAAAGATACTACATTTATGGAAAAAAAATTGACTTAAAAAAATTGAAATATCATGGCAAAACATTTATGTTATTTTTTCCCCAAATTGGGCTAATTAAGAAGAAATATTACGTCAACATAAACAATTGCAATATGTTTATTTCAAAATAAGTATTAACTAACTGTAAAATAATTTTCAACATATATAACTTATGATAATAATCTGAAATAAGTAACAGTAATGCTTATTTTCCATTAAATTTATTCCATATGATAATAATCTGAAATTACATCACATTGATTTTCATTACAACATTCGATGATGTACAACATCATTTCACTAATTAAACAGTCGAAGTTGGATGATGCCAATTCTTCTGCTCGTCGTTGTTTGAAGGATGGTGCCACTTGCTTTGTTCATCCGATGTTGGATGGTGCCACTTGCTCTGTTCATCAACGATCGTTGGATGATGCCAGTTCTTCTGTTCGTCATTATTTGAAGGATGGTGCCACTTCTGTTGTTCGTTCGCTGCTGGATGGTGCCACTTGCTTTGTTCAACCGATGTTGGATGGTGCCACTTGCTCTGTTCATCAACGATCGTTGGATGATGCCAGTTCTTCTGTTCATCATTATTTGAAGGATGGTGCCACTTCTGTTGTTCGTTCGCTGCTGGATGGTGCCACTTGCTTTGTTCATCCGATGTTGGATGGTGCCACTTGCTCTGTTCATCAACGATCGTTGGATGATGCCAGTTCTTCTGTTCGTCATTATTTGAAGGATGATGCCACTTCTGTTGTTCGTTCGCTGCTGGATGGTGCCACTTGCTTTGTTCAACTGATGTTGGATGGTGCCACTTGCTCTGTTCATCAACGATCGTTGGATGATGCCAGTTCTTCTGTTCGTCATTATTTGAAGGATGGTGCCACTTCTGTTGTTCGTTCGCTGCTGGATGGTGCCACTTGCTTTGTTCAACTGATGTTGGATGGTGCCACTTGCTCTGTTCATCAACGATCGTTGGATGATGCCAGTTCTTCTGTTCATCATTATTTGAAGGATGGTGCCACTTCTGTTGTTCGTTCGCTGCTGGATGGTGCCACTTGCTTTGTTCAACTGATGTTGGATGGTGCCACTTGCTCTGTTCATCAACGATCGTTGGATGATGCCAGTTCTTCTGTTCGTCATTATTTGAAGGATGGTGCCACTTCTGTTGTTCGTTCGCTGCTGGATGGTGCCACTTGCTTTGTTCAACCGATGTTGGATGGTGCCACTTGCTCTGTTCATCAACGATCGTTGGATGATGCCAGTTCTTCTGTTCATCATTATTTGAAGGATGATGCCACTTCTGTTGTTCGTTCGCTGCTGGATGGTGCCACTTGCTTTGTTCATCCGATGTTGGATGGTGCCACTTGCTCTGTTCATCGATTACTGTCGAATGGTGCCACTTCTTTTGTTCATCGTTATTTGCAGGATGGTGCCACTTCTGTTGTTCGTTCGATATTGGATGGTGCCACTTGCTTTGCTCATCTACGTTTTTTGGATGATGCCACTTACTAGATAGTTCGTTAGGTTGCAGTAACCTCGATGCTAAGGATGTTTCAGTAATAATAATAAAGAAAAGCACGAAGGCTAATGGAGTCATATACGCTTTTGCCATGTTTATGTGCGATGTGATGTTCAAAAAAGAAGATGGCTTTTATAAGATAATTTGAAGATAAGGTTGGGAATCTTGAAGAAAATTTAGCTACTATAAACTAGTTAATGCTCTCACTTAGTTTTATCCATTTACATATTCTACTACGCATAAAACGTTTAAGTAGACAGTGCTTTAATAAGCTTTCTGTAAATAAACAGCAACTAAAAAATAAAATAATTCACCAGCCTTTTTAAATCAGTAATTTCTTTCTAAACTTTATATATCATGGAAACGATCCCAAAAAAAGAACAACAACCAGAATAACGTAAGAGCTGTGGCGACTTATAAATTGTAATATAAACAAGCATCATTCCAGTAAACCGAAATGTAGAGGCAAAACTGGCTTTTATATGATGTGTTTCTTTTTTGGCCCGGGGGAGAGAGGGGGGGGGATACTGATATAAGTTTAAAGATATATCATTTGATTTCATATTTAATTCTCAAAAATAAAATAATTTTCCTAGTAACGACGATGTAATTATAACAGCTTCCTGTTATATAAGGGTACAGTGAACCACGTCGTGCACCTTTGTTTTCCCGTGCTTTCATTACAAAACTCTTTTGCATGTTGTTTTGCTCCTACGCTTCATCTAAAGTAAAATTTGTATTTTTCCAATCAAAACGTATATTTACCGTTCTACGAAAGCTGCGCAGGTCCAAATTTAAAAACTCTGCGTAAATGGTTTTCTAAATAAGGTCTCTCTTTAATTGAAACAATATAAAAAATACGGTAAAATTCAAAGATAACTTGCAGATTAAACATCGATAAATAGAAAATGACGAAATACTATAGTTGTATAATAATATAATACTTGAATAACAATTACTATTACTTATGAATATTTGTTTTGTTTTCTAACATTTGAAATTACTTTTGAAAAGAGCCAGTTAATTTGCACATTTTTATCAAGAGGCTGTTTTGAGTTCTCCAGTTTAGAAAAAATGGTCCTTATTTACACATTGATAGCGACAAGAACTTTTCGTATAGCAACATCAATTATAGGGATCTGATGTGCAAATCCCCATTAACATTCCACCTTCCAGTTTCCAGTAAAACTTCCAAGTCTATTGCTACCTCCTATGTAGTTGAATCAATACTGTTGGATGAAAAACTCATTTAAGCATTAAAAATAAGATCTATTAATAAGTTTACTACGGGCATGTATTTTGAAATTTCTAAGTAGATAATTCGCTAGAATTTTAATTACGCGTTGCATATTGCACAACATTTTGTTAATATTTTGGTTAAAACCAAAGATTCTATTGTGTCAAAAAATCAGTTACTTCTAGTGCATATTTATGAAGGGAAAAGTCAGGTTTGCTATAGGCCTAAGGCACAATGAACCATGGTCAAGAGTAAATATAATCAAAGTTCCTAAAATAAAATTTGCGAACGAACATCGAAATTATAACAGTAACCCTAAATTTCAAGTACAGTGGCCTAAAATGAGAGGATACCCTCTTGTAATCACACTAATTGATTTCTTTGATAGAAAACATGGAAGGTTATATGTATGAAAAAAATAAAATAACATTTTAAAAAATTCTAATGTTGAGGCCCTCGAACATTATATGCCCTCAAGTACTGAATTAGGTAGCATAGGGCTTGGGGCAACCATGCTAGCACTCAACTTAATTACTAACAGTGCTAACCAATTGTAAATAATGATAAATTGGATATGAGAATAAAGATACTACATTTATGGAAAAAAAATTGACTTAAAAAAATTGAAATATCATGGCAAAACATTTATGTTATTTTTTCCCCAAATTGGGCTAATTAAGAAGAAATATTACGTCAACATAAACAATTGCAATATGTTTATTTCAAAATAAGTATTAACTAACTGTAAAATAATTTTCAACATATATAACTTATGATAATAATCTGAAATAAGTAACAGTAATGCTTATTTTCCATTAAATTTATTCCATATGATAATAATCTGAAATTACATCACATTGATTTTCATTACAACATTCGATGATGTACAACATCATTTCACTAATTAAACAGTCGAAGTTGGATGATGCCAATTCTTCTGCTCGTCGTTGTTTGAAGGATGGTGCCACTTGCTTTGTTCATCCGATGTTGGATGGTGCCACTTGCTCTGTTCATCAACGATCGTTGGATGATGCCAGTTCTTCTGTTCGTCATTATTTGAAGGATGGTGCCACTTCTGTTGTTCGTTCGCTGCTGGATGGTGCCACTTGCTTTGTTCAACCGATGTTGGATGGTGCCACTTGCTCTGTTCATCAACGATCGTTGGATGATGCCAGTTCTTCTGTTCATCATTATTTGAAGGATGGTGCCACTTCTGTTGTTCGTTCGCTGCTGGATGGTGCCACTTGCTTTGTTCATCCGATGTTGGATGGTGCCACTTGCTCTGTTCATCAACGATCGTTGGATGATGCCAGTTCTTCTGTTCGTCATTATTTGAAGGATGATGCCACTTCTGTTGTTCGTTCGCTGCTGGATGGTGCCACTTGCTTTGTTCAACTGATGTTGGATGGTGCCACTTGCTCTGTTCATCAACGATCGTTGGATGATGCCAGTTCTTCTGTTCGTCATTATTTGAAGGATGGTGCCACTTCTGTTGTTCGTTCGCTGCTGGATGGTGCCACTTGCTTTGTTCAACTGATGTTGGATGGTGCCACTTGCTCTGTTCATCAACGATCGTTGGATGATGCCAGTTCTTCTGTTCATCATTATTTGAAGGATGGTGCCACTTCTGTTGTTCGTTCGCTGCTGGATGGTGCCACTTGCTTTGTTCAACTGATGTTGGATGGTGCCACTTGCTCTGTTCATCAACGATCGTTGGATGATGCCAGTTCTTCTGTTCGTCATTATTTGAAGGATGGTGCCACTTCTGTTGTTCGTTCGCTGCTGGATGGTGCCACTTGCTTTGTTCAACCGATGTTGGATGGTGCCACTTGCTCTGTTCATCAACGATCGTTGGATGATGCCAGTTCTTCTGTTCATCATTATTTGAAGGATGATGCCACTTCTGTTGTTCGTTCGCTGCTGGATGGTGCCACTTGCTTTGTTCATCCGATGTTGGATGGTGCCACTTGCTCTGTTCATCGATTACTGTCGAATGGTGCCACTTCTTTTGTTCATCGTTATTTGCAGGATGGTGCCACTTCTGTTGTTCGTTCGATATTGGATGGTGCCACTTGCTTTGCTCATCTACGTTTTTTGGATGATGCCACTTACTAGATAGTTCGTTAGGTTGCAGTAACCTCGATGCTAAGGATGTTTCAGTAATAATAATAAAGAAAAGCACGAAGGCTAATGGAGTCATATACGCTTTTGCCATGTTTATGTGCGATGTGATGTTCAAAAAA
The DNA here is from genome assembly GCA_030737875.1 of Allium sativum. Lineage (NCBI taxonomy): Eukaryota > Viridiplantae > Streptophyta > Magnoliopsida > Asparagales > Amaryllidaceae > Allium > Allium sativum. Next base: position 399,286,872 of record CM060910.1, read on the forward strand.
GAAGATGGCTTTTATAAGATAATTTGAAGATAAGGTTGGGAATCTTGAAGAAAATTTAGCTACTATAAACTAGTTAATGCTCTCACTTAGTTTTATCCATTTACATATTCTACTACGCATAAAACGTTTAAGTAGACAGTGCTTTAATAAGCTTTCTGTAAATAAACAGCAACTAAAAAATAAAATAATTCACCAGCCTTTTTAAATCAGTAATTTCTTTCTAAACTTTATATATCATGGAAACGATCCCAAAAAAAGAACAACAACCAGAATAACGTAAGAGCTGTGGCGACTTATAAATTGTAATATAAACAAGCATCATTCCAGTAAACCGAAATGTAGAGGCAAAACTGGCTTTTATATGATGTGTTTCTTTTTTGGCCCGGGGGAGAGAGGGGGGGGGGGATACTGATATAAGTTTAAAGATATATCATTTGATTTCATATTTAATTCTCAAAAATAAAATAATTTTCCTAGTAACGGCGATGTAATTATAACAGCTTCCTGTTATATAAGGGTACAGTGAACCACGTCGTGCACCTTTGTTTTCCCGTGCTTTCATTACAAAACTCTTTTGCATGTTGTTTTGCTCCTACGCTTCATCTAAAGTAAAATTTGTATTTTTCCAATCAAAACGTATATTTACCGTTCTACGAAAGCTGCGCAGGTCCAAATTTAAAAACTCTGCGTAAATGGTTTTCTAAATAAGGTCTCTCTTTAATTGAAACAATATAAAAAATACGGTAAAATTCAAAGATAACTTGCAGATTAAACATCGATAAATAGAAAATGACGAAATACTATAGTTGTATAATAATATAATACTTGAATAACAATTACTATTACTTATGAATATTTGTTTTGTTTTCTAACATTTGAAATTACTTTTGAAAAGAGCCAGTTAATTTGCACATTTTTATCAAGAGGCTGTTTTGAGTTCTCCAGTTTAGAAAAAATGGTCCTTATTTACACATTGATAGCGACAAGAACTTTTCGTATAGCAACATCAATTATAGGGATCTGATGTGCAAATCCCCATTAACATTCCACCTTCCAGTTTCCAGTAAAACTTCCAAGTCTATTGCTACCTCCTATGTAGTTGAATCAATACTGTTGGATGAAAAACTCATTTAAGCATTAAAAATAAGATCTATTAATAAGTTTACTACGGGCATGTATTTTGAAATTTCTAAGTAGATAATTCGCTAGAATTTTAATTACGCGTTGCATATTGCACAACATTTTGTTAATATTTTGGTTAAAACCAAAGATTCTATTGTGTCAAAAAATCAGTTACTTCTAGTGCATATTTATGAAGGGAAAAGTCAGGTTTGCTATAGGCCTAAGGCACAATGAACCATGGTCAAGAGTAAATATAATCAAAGTTCCTAAAATAAAATTTGCGAACGAACATCGAAATTATAACAGTAACCCTAAATTTCAAGTACAGTGGCCTAAAATGAGAGGATACCCTCTTGTAATCACACTAATTGATTTCTTTGATAGAAAACATGGAAGGTTATATGTATGAAAAAAATAAAATAACATTTTAAAAAATTCTAATGTTGAGGCCCTCGAACATTATATGCCCTCAAGTACTGAATTAGGTAGCATAGGGCTTGGGGCAACCATGCTAGCACTCAACTTAATTACTAACAGTGCTAACCAATTGTAAATAATGATAAATTGGATATGAGAATAAAGATACTACATTTATGGAAAAAAAATTGACTTAAAAAAATTGAAATATCATGGCAAAACATTTATGTTATTTTTTCCCCAAATTGGGCTAATTAAGAAGAAATATTACGTCAACATAAACAATTGCAATATGTTTATTTCAAAATAAGTATTAACTAACTGTAAAATAATTTTCAACATATATAACTTATGATAATAATCTGAAATAAGTAACAGTAATGCTTATTTTCCATTAAATTTATTCCATATGATAATAATCTGAAATTACATCACATTGATTTTCATTACAACATTCGATGATGTACAACATCATTTCACTAATTAAACAGTCGAAGTTGGATGATGCCAATTCTTCTGCTCGTCGTTGTTTGAAGGATGGTGCCACTTGCTTTGTTCATCCGATGTTGGATGGTGCCACTTGCTCTGTTCATCAACGATCGTTGGATGATGCCAGTTCTTCTGTTCGTCATTATTTGAAGGATGGTGCCACTTCTGTTGTTCGTTCGCTGCTGGATGGTGCCACTTGCTTTGTTCAACCGATGTTGGATGGTGCCACTTGCTCTGTTCATCAACGATCGTTGGATGATGCCAGTTCTTCTGTTCATCATTATTTGAAGGATGGTGCCACTTCTGTTGTTCGTTCGCTGCTGGATGGTGCCACTTGCTTTGTTCATCCGATGTTGGATGGTGCCACTTGCTCTGTTCATCAACGATCGTTGGATGATGCCAGTTCTTCTGTTCGTCATTATTTGAAGGATGATGCCACTTCTGTTGTTCGTTCGCTGCTGGATGGTGCCACTTGCTTTGTTCAACTGATGTTGGATGGTGCCACTTGCTCTGTTCATCAACGATCGTTGGATGATGCCAGTTCTTCTGTTCGTCATTATTTGAAGGATGGTGCCACTTCTGTTGTTCGTTCGCTGCTGGATGGTGCCACTTGCTTTGTTCAACTGATGTTGGATGGTGCCACTTGCTCTGTTCATCAACGATCGTTGGATGATGCCAGTTCTTCTGTTCATCATTATTTGAAGGATGGTGCCACTTCTGTTGTTCGTTCGCTGCTGGATGGTGCCACTTGCTTTGTTCAACTGATGTTGGATGGTGCCACTTGCTCTGTTCATCAACGATCGTTGGATGATGCCAGTTCTTCTGTTCGTCATTATTTGAAGGATGGTGCCACTTCTGTTGTTCGTTCGCTGCTGGATGGTGCCACTTGCTTTGTTCAACCGATGTTGGATGGTGCCACTTGCTCTGTTCATCAACGATCGTTGGATGATGCCAGTTCTTCTGTTCATCATTATTTGAAGGATGATGCCACTTCTGTTGTTCGTTCGCTGCTGGATGGTGCCACTTGCTTTGTTCATCCGATGTTGGATGGTGCCACTTGCTCTGTTCATCGATTACTGTCGAATGGTGCCACTTCTTTTGTTCATCGTTATTTGCAGGATGGTGCCACTTCTGTTGTTCGTTCGATATTGGATGGTGCCACTTGCTTTGCTCATCTACGTTTTTTGGATGATGCCACTTACTAGATAGTTCGTTAGGTTGCAGTAACCTCGATGCTAAGGATGTTTCAGTAATAATAATAAAGAAAAGCACGAAGGCTAATGGAGTCATATACGCTTTTGCCATGTTTATGTACGATGTGATGTTCAAAAAAGAAGATGGCTTTTATAAGATAATTTGAAGATAAGGTTGGGAATCTTGAAGAAAATTTAGCTACTATAAACTAGTTAATGCTCTCACTTAGTTTTATCCATTTACATATTCTACTACGCATAAAACGTTTAAGTAGACAGTGCTTTAATAAGCTTTCTGTAAATAAACAGCAACTAAAAAATAAAATAATTCACCAGCCTTTTTAAATCAGTAATTTCTTTCTAAACTTTATATATCATGGAAACGATCCCAAAAAAAGAACAACAACCAGAATAACGTAAGAGCTGTGGCGACTTATAAATTGTAATATAAACAAGCATCATTCCAGTAAACCGAAATGTAGAGGCAAAACTGGCTTTTATATGATGTGTTTCTTTTTTGGCCCGGGGGAGAGAGGGGGGGGGGATACTGATATAAGTTTAAAGATATATCATTTGATTTCATATTTAATTCTCAAAAATAAAATAATTTTCCTAGTAACGGCGATGTAATTATAACAGCTTCCTGTTATATAAGGGTACAGTGAACCACGTCGTGCACCTTTGTTTTCCCGTGCTTTCATTACAAAACTCTTTTGCATGTTGTTTTGCTCCTACGCTTCATCTAAAGTAAAATTTGTATTTTTCCAATCAAAACGTATATTTACCGTTCTACGAAAGCTGCGCAGGTCCAAATTTAAAAACTCTGCGTAAATGGTTTTCTAAATAAGGTCTCTCTTTAATTGAAACAATATAAAAAATACGGTAAAATTCAAAGATAACTTGCAGATTAAACATCGATAAATAGAAAATGACGAAATACTATAGTTGTATAATAATATAATACTTGAATAACAATTACTATTACTTATGAATATTTGTTTTGTTTTCTAACATTTGAAATTACTTTTGAAAAGAGCCAGTTAATTTGCACATTTTTATCAAGAGGCTGTTTTGAGTTCTCCAGTTTAGAAAAAATGGTCCTTATTTACACATTGATAGCGACAAGAACTTTTCGTATAGCAACATCAATTATAGGGATCTGATGTGCAAATCCCCATTAACATTCCACCTTCCAGTTTCCAGTAAAACTTCCAAGTCTATTGCTACCTCCTATGTAGTTGAATCAATACTGTTGGATGAAAAACTCATTTAAGCATTAAAAATAAGATCTATTAATAAGTTTACTACGGGCATGTATTTTGAAATTTCTAAGTAGATAATTCGCTAGAATTTTAATTACGCGTTGCATATTGCACAACATTTTGTTAATATTTTGGTTAAAACCAAAGATTCTATTGTGTCAAAAAATCAGTTACTTCTAGTGCATATTTATGAAGGGAAAAGTCAGGTTTGCTATAGGCCTAAGGCACAATGAACCATGGTCAAGAGTAAATATAATCAAAGTTCCTAAAATAAAATTTGCGAACGAACATCGAAATTATAACAGTAACCCTAAATTTCAAGTACAGTGGCCTAAAATGAGAGGATACCCTCTTGTAATCACACTAATTGATTTCTTTGATAGAAAACATGGAAGGTTATATGTATGAAAAAAATAAAATAACATTTTAAAAAATTCTAATGTTGAGGCCCTCGAACATTATATGCCCTCAAGTACTGAATTAGGTAGCATAGGGCTTGGGGCAACCATGCTAGCACTCAACTTAATTACTAACAGTGCTAACCAATTGTAAATAATGATAAATTGGATATGAGAATAAAGATACTACATTTATGGAAAAAAAATTGACTTAAAAAAATTGAAATATCATGGCAAAACATTTATGTTATTTTTTCCCCAAATTGGGCTAATTAAGAAGAAATATTACGTCAACATAAACAATTGCAATATGTTTATTTCAAAATAAGTATTAACTAACTGTAAAATAATTTTCAACATATATAACTTATGATAATAATCTGAAATAAGTAACAGTAATGCTTATTTTCCATTAAATTTATTCCATATGATAATAATCTGAAATTACATCACATTGATTTTCATTACAACATTCGATGATGTACAACATCATTTCACTAATTAAACAGTCGAAGTTGGATGATGCCAATTCTTCTGCTCGTCGTTGTTTGAAGGATGGTGCCACTTGCTTTGTTCATCCGATGTTGGATGGTGCCACTTGCTCTGTTCATCAACGATCGTTGGATGATGCCAGTTCTTCTGTTCGTCATTATTTGAAGGATGGTGCCACTTCTGTTGTTCGTTCGCTGCTGGATGGTGCCACTTGCTTTGTTCAACCGATGTTGGATGGTGCCACTTGCTCTGTTCATCAACGATCGTTGGATGATGCCAGTTCTTCTGTTCATCATTATTTGAAGGATGGTGCCACTTCTGTTGTTCGTTCGCTGCTGGATGGTGCCACTTGCTTTGTTCATCCGATGTTGGATGGTGCCACTTGCTCTGTTCATCAACGATCGTTGGATGATGCCAGTTCTTCTGTTCGTCATTATTTGAAGGATGATGCCACTTCTGTTGTTCGTTCGCTGCTGGATGGTGCCACTTGCTTTGTTCAACTGATGTTGGATGGTGCCACTTGCTCTGTTCATCAACGATCGTTGGATGATGCCAGTTCTTCTGTTCGTCATTATTTGAAGGATGGTGCCACTTCTGTTGTTCGTTCGCTGCTGGATGGTGCCACTTGCTTTGTTCAACTGATGTTGGATGGTGCCACTTGCTCTGTTCATCAACGATCGTTGGATGATGCCAGTTCTTCTGTTCGTCATTATTTGAAGGATGGTGCCACTTCTGTTGTTCGTTCGCTGCTGGATGGTGCCACTTGCTTTGTTCAACTGATGTTGGATGGTGCCACTTGCTCTGTTCATCAACGATCGTTGGATGATGCCAGTTCTTCTGTTCGTCATTATTTGAAGGATGGTGCCACTTCTGTTGTTCGTTCGCTGCTGGATGGTGCCACTTGCTTTGTTCAACCGATGTTGGATGGTGCCACTTGCTCTGTTCATCAACGATCGTTGGATGATGCCAGTTCTTCTGTTCATCATTATTTGAAGGATGATGCCACTTCTGTTGTTCGTTCGCTGCTGGATGGTGCCACTTGCTTTGTTCATCCGATGTTGGATGGTGCCACTTGCTCTGTTCATCGATTACTGTCGAATGGTGCCACTTCTTTTGTTCATCGTTATTTGCAGGATGGTGCCACTTCTGTTGTTCGTTCGATATTGGATGGTGCCACTTGCTTTGCTCATCTACGTTTTTTGGATGATGCCACTTACTAGATAGTTCGTTAGGTTGCAGTAACCTCGATGCTAAGGATGTTTCAGTAATAATAATAAAGAAAAGCACGAAGGCTAATGGAGTCATATACGCTTTTGCCATGTTTATGTGCGATGTGATGTTCAAAAAAGAAGATGGCTTTTATAAGATAATTTGAAGATAAGGTTGGGAATCTTGAAGAAAATTTAGCTACTATAAACTAGTTAATGCTCTCACTTAGTTTTATCCATTTACATATTCTACTACGCATAAAACGTTTAAGTAGACAGTGCTTTAATAAGCTTTCTGTAAATAAACAGCAACTAAAAAATAAAATAATTCACCAGCCTTTTTAAATCAGTAATTTCTTTCTAAACTTTATATATCATGGAAACGATCCCAAAAAAAGAACAACAACCAGAATAACGTAAGAGCTGTGGCGACTTATAAATTGTAATATAAACAAGCATCATTCCAGTAAACCGAAATGTAGAGGCAAAACTGGCTTTTATATGATGTGTTTCCTTTTTGGCCCGGGGGAGAGAGGGGGGGGGGGATACTGATATAAGTTTAAAGATATATCATTTGATTTCATATTTAATTCTCAAAAATAAAATAATTTTCCTAGTAACGGCGATGTAATTATAACAGCTTCCTGTTATATAAGGGTACAGTGAACCACGTCGTGCACCTTTGTTTTCCCGTGCTTTCATTACAAAACTCTTTTGCATGTTGTTTTGCTCCTACGCTTCATCTAAAGTAAAATTTGTATTTTTCCAATCAAAACGTATATTTACCGTTCTACGAAAGCTGCGCAGGTCCAAATTTAAAAACTCTGCGTAAATGGTTTTCTAAATAAGGTCTCTCTTTAATTGAAACAATATAAAAAATACGGTAAAATTCAAAGATAACTTGCAGATTAAACATCGATAAATAGAAAATGACGAAATACTATAGTTGTATAATAATATAATACTTGAATAACAATTACTATTACTTATGAATATTTGTTTTGTTTTCTAACATTTGAAATTACTTTTGAAAAGAGCCAGTTAATTTGCACATTTTTATCAAGAGGCTGTTTTGAGTTCTCCAGTTTAGAAAAAATGGTCCTTATTTACACATTGATAGCGACAAGAACTTTTCGTATAGCAACATCAATTATAGGGATCTGATGTGCAAATCCCCATTAACATTCCACCTTCCAGTTTCCAGTAAAACTTCCAAGTCTATTGCTACCTCCTATGTAGTTGAATCAATACTGTTGGATGAAAAACTCATTTAAGCATTAAAAATAAGATCTATTAATAAGTTTACTACGGGCATGTATTTTGAAATTTCTAAGTAGATAATTCGCTAGAATTTTAATTACGCGTTGCATATTGCACAACATTTTGTTAATATTTTGGTTAAAACCAAAGATTCTATTGTGTCAAAAAATCAGTTACTTCTAGTGCATATTTATGAAGGGAAAAGTCAGGTTTGCTATAGGCCTAAGGCACAATGAACCATGGTCAAGAGTAAATATAATCAAAGTTCCTAAAATAAAATTTGCGAACGAACATCGAAATTATAACAGTAACCCTAAATTTCAAGTACAGTGGCCTAAAATGAGAGGATACCCTCTTGTAATCACACTAATTGATTTCTTTGATAGAAAACATGGAAGGTTATATGTATGAAAAAAATAAAATAACATTTTAAAAAATTCTAATGTTGAGGCCCTCGAACATTATATGCCCTCAAGTACTGAATTAGGTAGCATAGGGCTTGGGGCAACCATGCTAGCACTCAACTTAATTACTAACAGTGCTAACCAATTGTAAATAATGATAAATTGGATATGAGAATAAAGATACTACATTTATGGAAAAAAAATTGACTTAAAAAAATTGAAATATCATGGCAAAACATTTATGTTATTTTTTCCCCAAATTGGGCTAATTAAGAAGAAATATTACGTCAACATAAACAATTGCAATATGTTTATTTCAAAATAAGTATTGACTAACTGTAAAATAATTTTCAACATATATAACTTATGATAATAATCTGAAATAAGTAACAGTAATGCTTATTTTCCATTAAATTTATTCCATATGATAATAATCTGAAATTACATCACATTGATTTTCATTACAACATTCGATGATGTACAACATCATTTCACTAATTAAACAGTCGAAGTTGGATGATGCCAATTCTTCTGCTCGTCGTTGTTTGAAGGATGGTGCCACTTGCTTTGTTCATCCGATGTTGGATGGTGCCACTTGCTCTGTTCATCAACGATCGTTGGATGATGCCAGTTCTTCTGTTCGTCATTATTTGAAGGATGGTGCCACTTCTGTTGTTCGTTCGCTGCTGGATGGTGCCACTTGCTTTGTTCAACCGATGTTGGATGGTGCCACTTGCTCTGTTCATCAACGATCGTTGGATGATGCCAGTTCTTCTGTTCATCATTATTTGAAGGATGGTGCCACTTCTGTTGTTCGTTCGCTGCTGGATGGTGCCACTTGCTTTGTTCATCCGATGTTGGATGGTGCCACTTGCTCTGTTCATCAACGATCGTTGGATGATGCCAGTTCTTCTGTTCGTCATTATTTGAAGGATGATGCCACTTCTGTTGTTCGTTCGCTGCTGGATGGTGCCACTTGCTTTGTTCAACTGATGTTGGATGGTGCCACTTGCTCTGTTCATCAACGATCGTTGGATGATGCCAGTTCTTCTGTTCGTCATTATTTGAAGGATGGTGCCACTTCTGTTGTTCGTTCGCTGCTGGATGGTGCCACTTGCTTTGTTCAACTGATGTTGGATGGTGCCACTTGCTCTGTTCATCAACGATCGTTGGATGATGCCAGTTCTTCTGTTCATCATTATTTGAAGGATGGTGCCACTTCTGTTGTTCGTTCGCTGCTGGATGGTGCCACTTGCTTTGTTCAACTGATGTTGGATGGTGCCACTTGCTCTGTTCATCAACGATCGTTGGATGATGCCAGTTCTTCTGTTCGTCATTATTTGAAGGATGGTGCCACTTCTGTTGTTCGTTCGCTGCTGGATGGTGCCACTTGCTTTGTTCAACCGATGTTGGATGGTGCCACTTGCTCTGTTCATCAACGATCGTTGGATGATGCCAGTTCTTCTGTTCATCATTATTTGAAGGATGATGCCACTTCTGTTGTTCGTTCGCTGCTGGATGGTGCCACTTGCTTTGTTCATCCGATGTTGGATGGTGCCACTTGCTCTGTTCATCGATTACTGTCGAATGGTGCCACTTCTTTTGTTCATCGTTATTTGCAGGATGGTGCCACTTCTGTTGTTCGTTCGATATTGGATGGTGCCACTTGCTTTGCTCATCTACGTTTTTTGGATGATGCCACTTACTAGATAGTTCGTTAGGTTGCAGTAACCTCGATGCTAAGGATGTTTCAGTAATAATAATAAAGAAAAGCACGAAGGCTAATGGAGTCATATACGCTTTTGCCATGTTTATGTGCGATGTGATGTTCAAAAAAGAAGATGGCTTTTATAAGATAATTTGAAGATAAGGTTGGGAATCTTGAAGAAAATTTAGCTACTATAAACTAGTTAATGCTCTCACTTAGTTTTATCCATTTACATATTCTACTACGCATAAAACGTTTAAGTAGACAGTGCTTTAATAAGCTTTCTGTAAATAAACAGCAACTAAAAAATAAAATAATTCACCAGCCTTTTTAAATCAGTAATTTCTTTCTAAACTTTATATATCATGGAAACGATCCCAAAAAAAGAACAACAACCAGAATAACGTAAGAGCTGTGGCGACTTATAAATTGTAATATAAACAAGCATCATTCCAGTAAACCGAAATGTAGAGGCAAAACTGGCTTTTATATGATGTGTTTCCTTTTTGGCCCGGGGGAGAGAGGGGGGGGGGGATACTGATATAAGTTTAAAGATATATCATTTGATTTCATATTTAATTCTCAAAAATAAAATAATTTTCCTAGTAACGGCGATGTAATTATAACAGCTTCCTGTTATATAAGGGTACAGTGAACCACGTCGTGCACCTTTGTTTTCCCGTGCTTTCATTACAAAACTCTTTTGCATGTTGTTTTGCTCCTACGCTTCATCTAAAGTAAAATTTGTATTTTTCCAATCAAAACGTATATTTACCGTTCTACGAAAGCTGCGCAGGTCCAAATTTAAAAACTCTGCGTAAATGGTTTTCTAAATAAGGTCTCTCTTTAATTGAAACAATATAAAAAATACGGTAAAATTCAAAGATAACTTGCAGATTAAACATCGATAAATAGAAAATGACGAAATACTATAGTTGTATAATAATATAATACTTGAATAACAATTACTATTACTTATGAATATTTGTTTTGTTTTCTAACATTTGAAATTACTTTTGAAAAGAGCCAGTTAATTTGCACATTTTTATCAAGAGGCTGTTTTGAGTTCTCCAGTTTAGAAAAAATGGTCCTTATTTACACATTGATAGCGACAAGAACTTTTCGTATAGCAACATCAATTATAGGGATCTGATGTGCAAATCCCCATTAACATTCCACCTTCCAGTTTCCAGTAAAACTTCCAAGTCTATTGCTACCTCCTATGTAGTTGAATCAATACTGTTGGATGAAAAACTCATTTAAGCATTAAAAATAAGATCTATTAATAAGTTTACTACGGGCATGTATTTTGAAATTTCTAAGTAGATAATTCGCTAGAATTTTAATTACGCGTTGCATATTGCACAACATTTTGTTTATATTTTGGTTAAAACCAAAGATTCTATTGTGTCAAAAAATCAGTTACTTCTAGTGCATATTTATGAAGGGAAAAGTCAGGTTTGGTATAGGCCTAAGGCACAATGAACCATGGTCAAGAGTAAATATAATCAAAGTTCCTAAAATAAAATTTGCGAACGAACATCGAAATTATAACAGTAACCCTAAATTTCAAGTACAGTGGCCTAAAATGAGAGGATACCCTCTTGTAATCACACTAATTGATTTCTTTGATAGAAAACATGGAAGGTTATATGTATGAAAAAAATAAAATAACATTTTAAAAAATTCTAATGTTGAGGCCCTCGAACATTATATGCCCTCAAGTACTGAATTAGGTAGCATAGGGCTTGGGGCAACCATGCTAGCACTCAACTTAATTACTAACAGTGCTAACCAATTGTAAATAATGATAAATTGGATATGAGAATAAAGATACTACATTTATGGAAAAAAAATTGACTTAAAAAAATTGAAATATCATGGCAAAACATTTATGTTATTTTTTCCCCAAATTGGGCTAATTAAGAAGAAATATTACGTCAACATAAACAATTGCAATATGTTTATTTCAAAATAAGTATTAACTAACTGTAAAATAATTTTCAACATATATAACTTATGATAATAATCTGAAATAAGTAACAGTAATGCTTATTTTCCATTAAATTTATTCCATATGATAATAATCTGAAATTACATCACATTGATTTTCATTACAACATTCGATGATGTACAACATCATTTCACTAATTAAACAGTCGAAGTTGGATGATGCCAATTCTTCTGCTCGTCGTTGTTTGAAGGATGGTGCCACTTGCTTTGTTCATCCGATGTTGGATGGTGCCACTTGCTCTGTTCATCAACGATCGTTGGATGATGCCAGTTCTTCTGTTCGTCATTATTTGAAGGATGGTGCCACTTCTGTTGTTCGTTCGCTGCTGGATGGTGCCACTTGCTTTGTTCAACCGATGTTGGATGGTGCCACTTGCTCTGTTCATCAACGATCGTTGGATGATGCCAGTTCTTCTGTTCATCATTATTTGAAGGATGGTGCCACTTCTGTTGTTCGTTCGCTGCTGGATGGTGCCACTTGCTTTGTTCATCCGATGTTGGATGGTGCCACTTGCTCTGTTCATCAACGATCGTTGGATGATGCCAGTTCTTCTGTTCGTCATTATTTGAAGGATGATGCCACTTCTGTTGTTCGTTCGCTGCTGGATGGTGCCACTTGCTTTGTTCAACTGATGTTGGATGGTGCCACTTGCTCTGTTCATCAACGATCGTTGGATGATGCCAGTTCTTCTGTTCGTCATTATTTGAAGGATGGTGCCACTTCTGTTGTTCGTTCGCTGCTGGATGGTGCCACTTGCTTTGTTCAACTGATGTTGGATGGTGCCACTTGCTCTGTTCATCAACGATCGTTGGATGATGCCAGTTCTTCTGTTCATCATTATTTGAAGGATGGTGCCACTTCTGTTGTTCGTTCGCTGCTGGATGGTGCCACTTGCTTTGTTCAACTGATGTTGGATGGTGCCACTTGCTCTGTTCATCAACGATCGTTGGATGATGCCAGTTCTTCTGTTCGTCATTATTTGAAGGATGGTGCCACTTCTGTTGTTCGTTCGCTGCTGGATGGTGCCACTTGCTTTGTTCAACCGATGTTGGATGGTGCCACTTGCTCTGTTCATCAACGATCGTTGGATGATGCCAGTTCTTCTGTTCATCATTATTTGAAGGATGATGCCACTTCTGTTGTTCGTTCGCTGCTGGATGGTGCCACTTGCTTTGTTCATCCGATGTTGGATGGTGCCACTTGCTCTGTTCATCGATTACTGTCGAATGGTGCCACTTCTTTTGTTCATCGTTATTTGCAGGATGGTGCCACTTCTGTTGTTCGTTCGATATTGGATGGTGCCACTTGCTTTGCTCATCTACGTTTTTTGGATGATGCCACTTACTAGATAGTTCGTTAGGTTGCAGTAACCTCGATGCTAAGGATGTTTCAGTAATAATAATAAAGAAAAGCACGAAGGCTAATGGAGTCATATACGCTTTTGCCATGTTTATGTGCGATGTGATGTTCAAAAAAGAAGATGGCTTTTATAAGATAATTTGAAGATAAGGTTGGGAATCTTGAAGAAAATTTAGCTACTATAAACTAGTTAATGCTCTCACTTAGTTTTATCCATTTACATATTCTACTACGCATAAAACGTTTAAGTAGACAGTGCTTTAATAAGCTTTCTGTAAATAAACAGCAACTAAAAAATAAAATAATTCACCAGCCTTTTTAAATCAGTAATTTCTTTCTAAACTTTATATATCATGGAAACGATCCCAAAAAAAGAACAACAACCAGAATAACGTAAGAGCTGTGGCGACTTATAAATTGTAATATAAACAAGCATCATTCCAGTAAACCGAAATGTAGAGGCAAAACTGGCTTTTATATGATGTGTTTCTTTTTTGGCCCGGGGGAGAGAGGGGGGGGGGATACTGATATAAGTTTAAAGATATATCATTTGATTTCATATTTAATTCTCAAAAATAAAATAATTTTCCTAGTAACGGCGATGTAATTATAACAGCTTCCTGTTATATAAGGGTACAGTGAACCACGTCGTGCACCTTTGTTTTCCCGTGCTTTCATTACAAAACTCTTTTGCATGTTGTTTTGCTCCTACGCTTCATCTAAAGTAAAATTTGTATTTTTCCAATCAAAACGTATATTTACCGTTCTACGAAAGCTGCGCAGGTCCAAATTTAAAAACTCTGCGTAAATGGTTTTCTAAATAAGGTCTCTCTTTAATTGAAACAATATAAAAAATACGGTAAAATTCAAAGATAACTTGCAGATTAAACATCGATAAATAGAAAATGACGAAATACTATAGTTGTATAATAATATAATACTTGAATAACAATTACTATTACTTATGAATATTTGTTTTGTTTTCTAACATTTGAAATTACTTTTGAAAAGAGCCAGTTAATTTGCACATTTTTATCAAGAGGCTGTTTTGAGTTCTCCAGTTTAGAAAAAATGGTCCTTATTTACACATTGATAGCGACAAGAACTTTTCGTATAGCAACATCAATTATAGGGATCTGATGTGCAAATCCCCATTAACATTCCACCTTCCAGTTTCCAGTAAAACTTCCAAGTCTATTGCTACCTCCTATGTAGTTGAATCAATACTGTTGGATGAAAAACTCATTTAAGCATTAAAAATAAGATCTATTAATAAGTTTACTACGGGCATGTATTTTGAAATTTCTAAGTAGATAATTCGCTAGAATTTTAATTACGCGTTGCATATTGCACAACATTTTGTTAATATTTTGGTTAAAACCAAAGATTCTATTGTGTCAAAAAATCAGTTACTTCTAGTGCATATTTATGAAGGGAAAAGTCAGGTTTGCTATAGGCCTAAGGCACAATGAACCATGGTCAAGAGTAAATATAATCAAAGTTCCTAAAATAAAATTTGCGAACGAACATCGAAATTATAACAGTAACCCTAAATTTCAAGTACAGTGGCCTAAAATGAGAGGATACCCTCTTGTAATCACACTAATTGATTTCTTTGATAGAAAACATGGAAGGTTATATGTATGAAAAAAATAAAATAACATTTTAAAAAATTCTAATGTTGAGGCCCTCGAACATTATATGCCCTCAAGTACTGAATTAGGTAGCATAGGGCTTGGGGCAACCATGCTAGCACTCAACTTAATTACTAACAGTGCTAACCAATTGTAAATAATGATAAATTGGATATGAGAATAAAGATACTACATTTATGGAAAAAAAATTGACTTAAAAAAATTGAAATATCATGGCAAAACATTTATGTTATTTTTTCCCCAAATTGGGCTAATTAAGAAGAAATATTACGTCAACATAAACAATTGCAATATGTTTATTTCAAAATAAGTATTAACTAACTGTAAAATAATTTTCAACATATATAACTTATGATAATAATCTGAAATAAGTAACAGTAATGCTTATTTTCCATTAAATTTATTCCATATGATAATAATCTGAAATTACATCACATTGATTTTCATTACAACATTCGATGATGTACAACATCATTTCACTAATTAAACAGTCGAAGTTGGATGATGCCAATTCTTCTGCTCGTCGTTGTTTGAAGGATGGTGCCACTTGCTTTGTTCATCCGATGTTGGATGGTGCCACTTGCTCTGTTCATCAACGATCGTTGGATGATGCCAGTTCTTCTGTTCGTCATTATTTGAAGGATGGTGCCACTTCTGTTGTTCGTTCGCTGCTGGATGGTGCCACTTGCTTTGTTCAACCGATGTTGGATGGTGCCACTTGCTCTGTTCATCAACGATCGTTGGATGATGCCAGTTCTTCTGTTCATCATTATTTGAAGGATGGTGCCACTTCTGTTGTTCGTTCGCTGCTGGATGGTGCCACTTGCTTTGTTCATCCGATGTTGGATGGTGCCACTTGCTCTGTTCATCAACGATCGTTGGATGATGCCAGTTCTTCTGTTCGTCATTATTTGAAGGATGATGCCACTTCTGTTGTTCGTTCGCTGCTGGATGGTGCCACTTGCTTTGTTCAACTGATGTTGGATGGTGCCACTTGCTCTGTTCATCAACGATCGTTGGATGATGCCAGTTCTTCTGTTCGTCATTATTTGAAGGATGGTGCCACTTCTGTTGTTCGTTCGCTGCTGGATGGTGCCACTTGCTTTGTTCAACTGATGTTGGATGGTGCCACTTGCTCTGTTCATCAACGATCGTTGGATGATGCCAGTTCTTCTGTTCATCATTATTTGAAGGATGGTGCCACTTCTGTTGTTCGTTCGCTGCTGGATGGTGCCACTTGCTTTGTTCAACTGATGTTGGATGGTGCCACTTGCTCTGTTCATCAACGATCGTTGGATGATGCCAGTTCTTCTGTTCGTCATTATTTGAAGGATGGTGCCACTTCTGTTGTTCGTTCGCTGCTGGATGGTGCCACTTGCTTTGTTCAACCGATGTTGGATGGTGCCACTTGCTCTGTTCATCAACGATCGTTGGATGATGCCAGTTCTTCTGTTCATCATTATTTGAAGGATGATGCCACTTCTGTTGTTCGTTCGCTGCTGGATGGTGCCACTTGCTTTGTTCATCCGATGTTGGATGGTGCCACTTGCTCTGTTCATCGATTACTGTCGAATGGTGCCACTTCTTTTGTTCATCGTTATTTGCAGGATGGTGCCACTTCTGTTGTTCGTTCGATATTGGATGGTGCCACTTGCTTTGCTCATCTACGTTTTTTGGATGATGCCACTTACTAGATAGTTCGTTAGGTTGCAGTAACCTCGATGCTAAGGATGTTTCAGTAATAATAATAAAGAAAAGCACGAAGGCTAATGGAGTCATATACGCTTTTGCCATGTTTATGTGCGATGTGATGTTCAAAAAAGAAGATGGCTTTTATAAGATAATTTGAAGATAAGGTTGGGAATCTTGAAGAAAATTTAGCTACTATAAACTAGTTAATGCTCTCACTTAGTTTTATCCATTTACATATTCTACTACGCATAAAACGTTTAAGTAGACAGTGCTTTAATAAGCTTTCTGTAAATAAACAGCAACTAAAAAATAAAATAATTCACCAGCCTTTTTAAATCAGTAATTTCTTTCTAAACTTTATATATCATGGAAACGATCCCAAAAAAAGAACAACAACCAGAATAACGTAAGAGCTGTGGCGACTTATAAATTGTAATATAAACAAGCATCATTCCAGTAAACCGAAATGTAGAGGCAAAACTGGCTTTTATATGATGTGTTTCTTTTTTGGCCCGGGGGAGAGAGGGGGGGGGGGGATACTGATATAAGTTTAAAGATATATCATTTGATTTCATATTTAATTCTCAAAAATAAAATAATTTTCCTAGTAACGGCGATGTAATTATAACAGCTTCCTGTTATATAAGGGTACAGTGAACCACGTCGTGCACCTTTGTTTTCCCGTGCTTTCATTACAAAACTCTTTTGCATGTTGTTTTGCTCCTACGCTTCATCTAAAGTAAAATTTGTATTTTTCCAATCAAAACGTATATTTACCGTTCTACGAAAGCTGCGCAGGTCCAAATTTAAAAACTCTGCGTAAATGGTTTTCTAAATAAGGTCTCTCTTTAATTGAAACAATATAAAAAATACGGTAAAATTCAAAGATAACTTGCAGATTAAACATCGATAAATAGAAAATGACGAAATACTATAGTTGTATAATAATATAATACTTGAATAACAATTACTATTACTTATGAATATTTGTTTTGTTTTCTAACATTTGAAATTACTTTTGAAAAGAGCCAGTTAATTTGCACATTTTTATCAAGAGGCTGTTTTGAGTTCTCCAGTTTAGAAAAAATGGTCCTTATTTACACATTGAT
The DNA here is from genome assembly GCA_030737875.1 of Allium sativum. Taxonomy (NCBI): domain Eukaryota; kingdom Viridiplantae; phylum Streptophyta; class Magnoliopsida; order Asparagales; family Amaryllidaceae; genus Allium; species Allium sativum. Next base: position 399,304,654 of record CM060910.1, read on the forward strand.
AGCGACAAGAACTTTTCGTATAGCAACATCAATTATAGGGATCTGATGTGCAAATCCCCATTAACATTCCACCTTCCAGTTTCCAGTAAAACTTCCAAGTCTATTGCTACCTCCTATGTAGTTGAATCAATACTGTTGGATGAAAAACTCATTTAAGCATTAAAAATAAGATCTATTAATAAGTTTACTACGGGCATGTATTTTGAAATTTCTAAGTAGATAATTCGCTAGAATTTTAATTACGCGTTGCATATTGCACAACATTTTGTTAATATTTTGGTTAAAACCAAAGATTCTATTGTGTCAAAAAATCAGTTACTTCTAGTGCATATTTATGAAGGGAAAAGTCAGGTTTGCTATAGGCCTAAGGCACAATGAACCATGGTCAAGAGTAAATATAATCAAAGTTCCTAAAATAAAATTTGCGAACGAACATCGAAATTATAACAGTAACCCTAAATTTCAAGTACAGTGGCCTAAAATGAGAGGATACCCTCTTGTAATCACACTAATTGATTTCTTTGATAGAAAACATGGAAGGTTATATGTATGAAAAAAATAAAATAACATTTTAAAAAATTCTAATGTTGAGGCCCTCGAACATTATATGCCCTCAAGTACTGAATTAGGTAGCATAGGGCTTGGGGCAACCATGCTAGCACTCAACTTAATTACTAACAGTGCTAACCAATTGTAAATAATGATAAATTGGATATGAGAATAAAGATACTACATTTATGGAAAAAAAATTGACTTAAAAAAATTGAAATATCATGGCAAAACATTTATGTTATTTTTTCCCCAAATTGGGCTAATTAAGAAGAAATATTACGTCAACATAAACAATTGCAATATGTTTATTTCAAAATAAGTATTAACTAACTGTAAAATAATTTTCAACATATATAACTTATGATAATAATCTGAAATAAGTAACAGTAATGCTTATTTTCCATTAAATTTATTCCATATGATAATAATCTGAAATTACATCACATTGATTTTCATTACAACATTCGATGATGTACAACATCATTTCACTAATTAAACAGTCGAAGTTGGATGATGCCAATTCTTCTGCTCGTCGTTGTTTGAAGGATGGTGCCACTTGCTTTGTTCATCCGATGTTGGATGGTGCCACTTGCTCTGTTCATCAACGATCGTTGGATGATGCCAGTTCTTCTGTTCGTCATTATTTGAAGGATGGTGCCACTTCTGTTGTTCGTTCGCTGCTGGATGGTGCCACTTGCTTTGTTCAACCGATGTTGGATGGTGCCACTTGCTCTGTTCATCAACGATCGTTGGATGATGCCAGTTCTTCTGTTCATCATTATTTGAAGGATGGTGCCACTTCTGTTGTTCGTTCGCTGCTGGATGGTGCCACTTGCTTTGTTCATCCGATGTTGGATGGTGCCACTTGCTCTGTTCATCAACGATCGTTGGATGATGCCAGTTCTTCTGTTCGTCATTATTTGAAGGATGATGCCACTTCTGTTGTTCGTTCGCTGCTGGATGGTGCCACTTGCTTTGTTCAACTGATGTTGGATGGTGCCACTTGCTCTGTTCATCAACGATCGTTGGATGATGCCAGTTCTTCTGTTCGTCATTATTTGAAGGATGGTGCCACTTCTGTTGTTCGTTCGCTGCTGGATGGTGCCACTTGCTTTGTTCAACTGATGTTGGATGGTGCCACTTGCTCTGTTCATCAACGATCGTTGGATGATGCCAGTTCTTCTGTTCATCATTATTTGAAGGATGGTGCCACTTCTGTTGTTCGTTCGCTGCTGGATGGTGCCACTTGCTTTGTTCAACTGATGTTGGATGGTGCCACTTGCTCTGTTCATCAACGATCGTTGGATGATGCCAGTTCTTCTGTTCGTCATTATTTGAAGGATGGTGCCACTTCTGTTGTTCGTTCGCTGCTGGATGGTGCCACTTGCTTTGTTCAACCGATGTTGGATGGTGCCACTTGCTCTGTTCATCAACGATCGTTGGATGATGCCAGTTCTTCTGTTCATCATTATTTGAAGGATGATGCCACTTCTGTTGTTCGTTCGCTGCTGGATGGTGCCACTTGCTTTGTTCATCCGATGTTGGATGGTGCCACTTGCTCTGTTCATCGATTACTGTCGAATGGTGCCACTTCTTTTGTTCATCGTTATTTGCAGGATGGTGCCACTTCTGTTGTTCGTTCGATATTGGATGGTGCCACTTGCTTTGCTCATCTACGTTTTTTGGATGATGCCACTTACTAGATAGTTCGTTAGGTTGCAGTAACCTCGATGCTAAGGATGTTTCAGTAATAATAATAAAGAAAAGCACGAAGGCTAATGGAGTCATATACGCTTTTGCCATGTTTATGTGCGATGTGATGTTCAAAAAAGAAGATGGCTTTTATAAGATAATTTGAAGATAAGGTTGGGAATCTTGAAGAAAATTTAGCTACTATAAACTAGTTAATGCTCTCACTTAGTTTTATCCATTTACATATTCTACTACGCATAAAACGTTTAAGTAGACAGTGCTTTAATAAGCTTTCTGTAAATAAACAGCAACTAAAAAATAAAATAATTCACCAGCCTTTTTAAATCAGTAATTTCTTTCTAAACTTTATATATCATGGAAACGATCCCAAAAAAAGAACAACAACCAGAATAACGTAAGAGCTGTGGCGACTTATAAATTGTAATATAAACAAGCATCATTCCAGTAAACCGAAATGTAGAGGCAAAACTGGCTTTTATATGATGTGTTTCTTTTTTGGCCCGGGGGAGAGAGGGGGGGGGGGGATACTGATATAAGTTTAAAGATATATCATTTGATTTCATATTTAATTCTCAAAAATAAAATAATTTTCCTAGTAACGGCGATGTAATTATAACAGCTTCCTGTTATATAAGGGTACAGTGAACCACGTCGTGCACCTTTGTTTTCCCGTGCTTTCATTACAAAACTCTTTTGCATGTTGTTTTGCTCCTACGCTTCATCTAAAGTAAAATTTGTATTTTTCCAATCAAAACGTATATTTACCGTTCTACGAAAGCTGCGCAGGTCCAAATTTAAAAACTCTGCGTAAATGGTTTTCTAAATAAGGTCTCTCTTTAATTGAAACAATATAAAAAATACGGTAAAATTCAAAGATAACTTGCAGATTAAACATCGATAAATAGAAAATGACGAAATACTATAGTTGTATAATAATATAATACTTGAATAACAATTACTATTACTTATGAATATTTGTTTTGTTTTCTAACATTTGAAATTACTTTTGAAAAGAGCCAGTTAATTTGCACATTTTTATCAAGAGGCTGTTTTGAGTTCTCCAGTTTAGAAAAAATGGTCCTTATTTACACATTGATAGCGACAAGAACTTTTCGTATAGCAACATCAATTATAGGGATCTGATGTGCAAATCCCCATTAACATTCCACCTTCCAGTTTCCAGTAAAACTTCCAAGTCTATTGCTACCTCCTATGTAGTTGAATCAATACTGTTGGATGAAAAACTCATTTAAGCATTAAAAATAAGATCTATTAATAAGTTTACTACGGGCATGTATTTTGAAATTTCTAAGTAGATAATTCGCTAGAATTTTAATTACGCGTTGCATATTGCACAACATTTTGTTAATATTTTGGTTAAAACCAAAGATTCTATTGTGTCAAAAAATCAGTTACTTCTAGTGCATATTTATGAAGGGAAAAGTCAGGTTTGCTATAGGCCTAAGGCACAATGAACCATGGTCAAGAGTAAATATAATCAAAGTTCCTAAAATAAAATTTGCGAACGAACATCGAAATTATAACAGTAACCCTAAATTTCAAGTACAGTGGCCTAAAATGAGAGGATACCCTCTTGTAATCACACTAATTGATTTCTTTGATAGAAAACATGGAAGGTTATATGTATGAAAAAAATAAAATAACATTTTAAAAAATTCTAATGTTGAGGCCCTCGAACATTATATGCCCTCAAGTACTGAATTAGGTAGCATAGGGCTTGGGGCAACCATGCTAGCACTCAACTTAATTACTAACAGTGCTAACCAATTGTAAATAATGATAAATTGGATATGAGAATAAAGATACTACATTTATGGAAAAAAAATTGACTTAAAAAAATTGAAATATCATGGCAAAACATTTATGTTATTTTTTCCCCAAATTGGGCTAATTAAGAAGAAATATTACGTCAACATAAACAATTGCAATATGTTTATTTCAAAATAAGTATTAACTAACTGTAAAATAATTTTCAACATATATAACTTATGATAATAATCTGAAATAAGTAACAGTAATGCTTATTTTCCATTAAATTTATTCCATATGATAATAATCTGAAATTACATCACATTGATTTTCATTACAACATTCGATGATGTACAACATCATCGAACTAATTAAACAGTCGAAGTTGGATGATGCCAATTCTTCTGCTCGTCGTTGTTTGAAGGATGGTGCCACTTGCTTTGTTCATCCGATGTTGGATGGTGCCACTTGCTCTGTTCATCAACGATCGTTGGATGATGCCAGTTCTTCTGTTCGTCATTATTTGAAGGATGGTGCCACTTCTGTTGTTCGTTCGCTGCTGGATGGTGCCACTTGCTTTGTTCAACCGATGTTGGATGGTGCCACTTGCTCTGTTCATCAACGATCGTTGGATGATGCCAGTTCTTCTGTTCATCATTATTTGAAGGATGGTGCCACTTCTGTTGTTCGTTCGCTGCTGGATGGTGCCACTTGCTTTGTTCATCCGATGTTGGATGGTGCCACTTGCTCTGTTCATCAACGATCGTTGGATGATGCCAGTTCTTCTGTTCGTCATTATTTGAAGGATGATGCCACTTCTGTTGTTCGTTCGCTGCTGGATGGTGCCACTTGCTTTGTTCAACTGATGTTGGATGGTGCCACTTGCTCTGTTCATCAACGATCGTTGGATGATGCCAGTTCTTCTGTTCGTCATTATTTGAAGGATGGTGCCACTTCTGTTGTTCGTTCGCTGCTGGATGGTGCCACTTGCTTTGTTCAACTGATGTTGGATGGTGCCACTTGCTCTGTTCATCAACGATCGTTGGATGATGCCAGTTCTTCTGTTCATCATTATTTGAAGGATGGTGCCACTTCTGTTGTTCGTTCGCTGCTGGATGGTGCCACTTGCTTTGTTCAACTGATGTTGGATGGTGCCACTTGCTCTGTTCATCAACGATCGTTGGATGATGCCAGTTCTTCTGTTCGTCATTATTTGAAGGATGGTGCCACTTCTGTTGTTCGTTCGCTGCTGGATGGTGCCACTTGCTTTGTTCAACCGATGTTGGATGGTGCCACTTGCTCTGTTCATCAACGATCGTTGGATGATGCCAGTTCTTCTGTTCATCATTATTTGAAGGATGATGCCACTTCTGTTGTTCGTTCGCTGCTGGATGGTGCCACTTGCTTTGTTCATCCGATGTTGGATGGTGCCACTTGCTCTGTTCATCGATTACTGTCGAATGGTGCCACTTCTTTTGTTCATCGTTATTTGCAGGATGGTGCCACTTCTGTTGTTCGTTCGATATTGGATGGTGCCACTTGCTTTGCTCATCTACGTTTTTTGGATGATGCCACTTACTAGATAGTTCGTTAGGTTGCAGTAACCTCGATGCTAAGGATGTTTCAGTAATAATAATAAAGAAAAGCACGAAGGCTAATGGAGTCATATACGCTTTTGCCATGTTTATGTGCGATGTGATGTTCAAAAAAGAAGATGGCTTTTATAAGATAATTTGAAGATAAGGTTGGGAATCTTGAAGAAAATTTAGCTACTATAAACTAGTTAATGCTCTCACTTAGTTTTATCCATTTACATATTCTACTACGCATAAAACGTTTAAGTAGACAGTGCTTTAATAAGCTTTCTGTAAATAAACAGCAACTAAAAAATAAAATAATTCACCAGCCTTTTTAAATCAGTAATTTCTTTCTAAACTTTATATATCATGGAAACGATCCCAAAAAAAGAACAACAACCAGAATAACGTAAGAGCTGTGGCGACTTATAAATTGTAATATAAACAAGCATCATTCCAGTAAACCGAAATGTAGAGGCAAAACTGGCTTTTATATGATGTGTTTCTTTTTTGGCCCGGGGGAGAGAGGGGGGGGGGGATACTGATATAAGTTTAAAGATATATCATTTGATTTCATATTTAATTCTCAAAAATAAAATAATTTTCCTAGTAACGGCGATGTAATTATAACAGCTTCCTGTTATATAAGGGTACAGTGAACCACGTCGTGCACCTTTGTTTTCCCGTGCTTTCATTACAAAACTCTTTTGCATGTTGTTTTGCTCCTACGCTTCATCTAAAGTAAAATTTGTATTTTTCCAATCAAAACGTATATTTACCGTTCTACGAAAGCTGCGCAGGTCCAAATTTAAAAACTCTGCGTAAATGGTTTTCTAAATAAGGTCTCTCTTTAATTGAAACAATATAAAAAATACGGTAAAATTCAAAGATAACTTGCAGATTAAACATCGATAAATAGAAAATGACGAAATACTATAGTTGTATAATAATATAATACTTGAATAACAATTACTATTACTTATGAATATTTGTTTTGTTTTCTAACATTTGAAATTACTTTTGAAAAGAGCCAGTTAATTTGCACATTTTTATCAAGAGGCTGTTTTGAGTTCTCCAGTTTAGAAAAAATGGTCCTTATTTACACATTGATAGCGACAAGAACTTTTCGTATAGCAACATCAATTATAGGGATCTGATGTGCAAATCCCCATTAACATTCCACCTTCCAGTTTCCAGTAAAACTTCCAAGTCTATTGCTACCTCCTATGTAGTTGAATCAATACTGTTGGATGAAAAACTCATTTAAGCATTAAAAATAAGATCTATTAATAAGTTTACTACGGGCATGTATTTTGAAATTTCTAAGTAGATAATTCGCTAGAATTTTAATTACGCGTTGCATATTGCACAACATTTTGTTAATATTTTGGTTAAAACCAAAGATTCTATTGTGTCAAAAAATCAGTTACTTCTAGTGCATATTTATGAAGGGAAAAGTCAGGTTTGCTATAGGCCTAAGGCACAATGAACCATGGTCAAGAGTAAATATAATCAAAGTTCCTAAAATAAAATTTGCGAACGAACATCGAAATTATAACAGTAACCCTAAATTTCAAGTACAGTGGCCTAAAATGAGAGGATACCCTCTTGTAATCACACTAATTGATTTCTTTGATAGAAAACATGGAAGGTTATATGTATGAAAAAAATAAAATAACATTTTAAAAAATTCTAATGTTGAGGCCCTCGAACATTATATGCCCTCAAGTACTGAATTAGGTAGCATAGGGCTTGGGGCAACCATGCTAGCACTCAACTTAATTACTAACAGTGCTAACCAATTGTAAATAATGATAAATTGGATATGAGAATAAAGATACTACATTTATGGAAAAAAAATTGACTTAAAAAAATTGAAATATCATGGCAAAACATTTATGTTATTTTTTCCCCAAATTGGGCTAATTAAGAAGAAATATTACGTCAACATAAACAATTGCAATATGTTTATTTCAAAATAAGTATTAACTAACTGTAAAATAATTTTCAACATATATAACTTATGATAATAATCTGAAATAAGTAACAGTAATGCTTATTTTCCATTAAATTTATTCCATATGATAATAATCTGAAATTACATCACATTGATTTTCATTACAACATTCGATGATGTACAACATCATCGAACTAATTAAACAGTCGAAGTTGGATGATGCCAATTCTTCTGCTCGTCGTTGTTTGAAGGATGGTGCCACTTGCTTTGTTCATCCGATGTTGGATGGTGCCACTTGCTCTGTTCATCAACGATCGTTGGATGATGCCAGTTCTTCTGTTCGTCATTATTTGAAGGATGGTGCCACTTCTGTTGTTCGTTCGCTGCTGGATGGTGCCACTTGCTTTGTTCAACCGATGTTGGATGGTGCCACTTGCTCTGTTCATCAACGATCGTTGGATGATGCCAGTTCTTCTGTTCATCATTATTTGAAGGATGGTGCCACTTCTGTTGTTCGTTCGCTGCTGGATGGTGCCACTTGCTTTGTTCATCCGATGTTGGATGGTGCCACTTGCTCTGTTCATCAACGATCGTTGGATGATGCCAGTTCTTCTGTTCGTCATTATTTGAAGGATGATGCCACTTCTGTTGTTCGTTCGCTGCTGGATGGTGCCACTTGCTTTGTTCAACTGATGTTGGATGGTGCCACTTGCTCTGTTCATCAACGATCGTTGGATGATGCCAGTTCTTCTGTTCGTCATTATTTGAAGGATGGTGCCACTTCTGTTGTTCGTTCGCTGCTGGATGGTGCCACTTGCTTTGTTCAACTGATGTTGGATGGTGCCACTTGCTCTGTTCATCAACGATCGTTGGATGATGCCAGTTCTTCTGTTCATCATTATTTGAAGGATGGTGCCACTTCTGTTGTTCGTTCGCTGCTGGATGGTGCCACTTGCTTTGTTCAACTGATGTTGGATGGTGCCACTTGCTCTGTTCATCAACGATCGTTGGATGATGCCAGTTCTTCTGTTCGTCATTATTTGAAGGATGGTGCCACTTCTGTTGTTCGTTCGCTGCTGGATGGTGCCACTTGCTTTGTTCAACCGATGTTGGATGGTGCCACTTGCTCTGTTCATCAACGATCGTTGGATGATGCCAGTTCTTCTGTTCATCATTATTTGAAGGATGATGCCACTTCTGTTGTTCGTTCGCTGCTGGATGGTGCCACTTGCTTTGTTCATCCGATGTTGGATGGTGCCACTTGCTCTGTTCATCGATTACTGTCGAATGGTGCCACTTCTTTTGTTCATCGTTATTTGCAGGATGGTGCCACTTCTGTTGTTCGTTCGATATTGGATGGTGCCACTTGCTTTGCTCATCTACGTTTTTTGGATGATGCCACTTACTAGATAGTTCGTTAGGTTGCAGTAACCTCGATGCTAAGGATGTTTCAGTAATAATAATAAAGAAAAGCACGAAGGCTAATGGAGTCATATACGCTTTTGCCATGTTTATGTGCGATGTGATGTTCAAAAAAGAAGATGGCTTTTATAAGATAATTTGAAGATAAGGTTGGGAATCTTGAAGAAAATTTAGCTACTATAAACTAGTTAATGCTCTCACTTAGTTTTATCCATTTACATATTCTACTACGCATAAAACGTTTAAGTAGACAGTGCTTTAATAAGCTTTCTGTAAATAAACAGCAACTAAAAAATAAAATAATTCACCAGCCTTTTTAAATCAGTAATTTCTTTCTAAACTTTATATATCATGGAAACGATCCCAAAAAAAGAACAACAACCAGAATAACGTAAGAGCTGTGGCGACTTATAAATTGTAATATAAACAAGCATCATTCCAGTAAACCGAAATGTAGAGGCAAAACTGGCTTTTATATGATGTGTTTCTTTTTTGGCCCGGGGGAGAGAGGGGGGGGGGGATACTGATATAAGTTTAAAGATATATCATTTGATTTCATATTTAATTCTCAAAAATAAAATAATTTTCCTAGTAACGGCGATGTAATTATAACAGCTTCCTGTTATATAAGGGTACAGTGAACCACGTCGTGCACCTTTGTTTTCCCGTGCTTTCATTACAAAACTCTTTTGCATGTTGTTTTGCTCCTACGCTTCATCTAAAGTAAAATTTGTATTTTTCCAATCAAAACGTATATTTACCGTTCTACGAAAGCTGCGCAGGTCCAAATTTAAAAACTCTGCGTAAATGGTTTTCTAAATAAGGTCTCTCTTTAATTGAAACAATATAAAAAATACGGTAAAATTCAAAGATAACTTGCAGATTAAACATCGATAAATAGAAAATGACGAAATACTATAGTTGTATAATAATATAATACTTGAATAACAATTACTATTACTTATGAATATTTGTTTTGTTTTCTAACATTTGAAATTACTTTTGAAAAGAGCCAGTTAATTTGCACATTTTTATCAAGAGGCTGTTTTGAGTTCTCCAGTTTAGAAAAAATGGTCCTTATTTACACATTGATAGCGACAAGAACTTTTCGTATAGCAACATCAATTATAGGGATCTGATGTGCAAATCCCCATTAACATTCCACCTTCCAGTTTCCAGTAAAACTTCCAAGTCTATTGCTACCTCCTATGTAGTTGAATCAATACTGTTGGATGAAAAACTCATTTAAGCATTAAAAATAAGATCTATTAATAAGTTTACTACGGGCATGTATTTTGAAATTTCTAAGTAGATAATTCGCTAGAATTTTAATTACGCGTTGCATATTGCACAACATTTTGTTAATATTTTGGTTAAAACCAAAGATTCTATTGTGTCAAAAAATCAGTTACTTCTAGTGCATATTTATGAAGGGAAAAGTCAGGTTTGCTATAGGCCTAAGGCACAATGAACCATGGTCAAGAGTAAATATAATCAAAGTTCCTAAAATAAAATTTGCGAACGAACATCGAAATTATAACAGTAACCCTAAATTTCAAGTACAGTGGCCTAAAATGAGAGGATACCCTCTTGTAATCACACTAATTGATTTCTTTGATAGAAAACATGGAAGGTTATATGTATGAAAAAAATAAAATAACATTTTAAAAAATTCTAATGTTGAGGCCCTCGAACATTATATGCCCTCAAGTACTGAATTAGGTAGCATAGGGCTTGGGGCAACCATGCTAGCACTCAACTTAATTACTAACAGTGCTAACCAATTGTAAATAATGATAAATTGGATATGAGAATAAAGATACTACATTTATGGAAAAAAAATTGACTTAAAAAAATTGAAATATCATGGCAAAACATTTATGTTATTTTTTCCCCAAATTGGGCTAATTAAGAAGAAATATTACGTCAACATAAACAATTGCAATATGTTTATTTCAAAATAAGTATTAACTAACTGTAAAATAATTTTCAACATATATAACTTATGATAATAATCTGAAATAAGTAACAGTAATGCTTATTTTCCATTAAATTTATTCCATATGATAATAATCTGAAATTACATCACATTGATTTTCATTACAACATTCGATGATGTACAACATCATTTCACTAATTAAACAGTCGAAGTTGGATGATGCCAATTCTTCTGCTCGTCGTTGTTTGAAGGATGGTGCCACTTGCTTTGTTCATCCGATGTTGGATGGTGCCACTTGCTCTGTTCATCAACGATCGTTGGATGATGCCAGTTCTTCTGTTCGTCATTATTTGAAGGATGGTGCCACTTCTGTTGTTCGTTCGCTGCTGGATGGTGCCACTTGCTTTGTTCAACCGATGTTGGATGGTGCCACTTGCTCTGTTCATCAACGATCGTTGGATGATGCCAGTTCTTCTGTTCATCATTATTTGAAGGATGGTGCCACTTCTGTTGTTCGTTCGCTGCTGGATGGTGCCACTTGCTTTGTTCATCCGATGTTGGATGGTGCCACTTGCTCTGTTCATCAACGATCGTTGGATGATGCCAGTTCTTCTGTTCGTCATTATTTGAAGGATGATGCCACTTCTGTTGTTCGTTCGCTGCTGGATGGTGCCACTTGCTTTGTTCAACTGATGTTGGATGGTGCCACTTGCTCTGTTCATCAACGATCGTTGGATGATGCCAGTTCTTCTGTTCGTCATTATTTGAAGGATGGTGCCACTTCTGTTGTTCGTTCGCTGCTGGATGGTGCCACTTGCTTTGTTCAACTGATGTTGGATGGTGCCACTTGCTCTGTTCATCAACGATCGTTGGATGATGCCAGTTCTTCTGTTCATCATTATTTGAAGGATGGTGCCACTTCTGTTGTTCGTTCGCTGCTGGATGGTGCCACTTGCTTTGTTCAACTGATGTTGGATGGTGCCACTTGCTCTGTTCATCAACGATCGTTGGATGATGCCAGTTCTTCTGTTCGTCATTATTTGAAGGATGGTGCCACTTCTGTTGTTCGTTCGCTGCTGGATGGTGCCACTTGCTTTGTTCAACCGATGTTGGATGGTGCCACTTGCTCTGTTCATCAACGATCGTTGGATGATGCCAGTTCTTCTGTTCATCATTATTTGAAGGATGATGCCACTTCTGTTGTTCGTTCGCTGCTGGATGGTGCCACTTGCTTTGTTCATCCGATGTTGGATGGTGCCACTTGCTCTGTTCATCGATTACTGTCGAATGGTGCCACTTCTTTTGTTCATCGTTATTTGCAGGATGGTGCCACTTCTGTTGTTCGTTCGATATTGGATGGTGCCACTTGCTTTGCTCATCTACGTTTTTTGGATGATGCCACTTACTAGATAGTTCGTTAGGTTGCAGTAACCTCGATGCTAAGGATGTTTCAGTAATAATAATAAAGAAAAGCACGAAGGCTAATGGAGTCATATACGCTTTTGCCATGTTTATGTGCGATGTGATGTTCAAAAAAGAAGATGGCTTTTATAAGATAATTTGAAGATAAGGTTGGGAATCTTGAAGAAAATTTAGCTACTATAAACTAGTTAATGCTCTCACTTAGTTTTATCCATTTACATATTCTACTACGCATAAAACGTTTAAGTAGACAGTGCTTTAATAAGCTTTCTGTAAATAAACAGCAACTAAAAAATAAAATAATTCACCAGCCTTTTTAAATCAGTAATTTCTTTCTAAACTTTATATATCATGGAAACGATCCCAAAAAAAGAACAACAACCAGAATAACGTAAGAGCTGTGGCGACTTATAAATTGTAATATAAACAAGCATCATTCCAGTAAACCGAAATGTAGAGGCAAAACTGGCTTTTATATGATGTGTTTCTTTTTTGGCCCGGGGGAGAGAGGGGGGGGGGGGGATACTGATATAAGTTTAAAGATATATCATTTGATTTCATATTTAATTCTCAAAAATAAAATAATTTTCCTAGTAACGGCGATGTAATTATAACAGCTTCCTGTTATATAAGGGTACAGTGAACCACGTCGTGCACCTTTGTTTTCCCGTGCTTTCATTACAAAACTCTTTTGCATGTTGTTTTGCTCCTACGCTTCATCTAAAGTAAAATTTGTATTTTTCCAATCAAAACGTATATTTACCGTTCTACGAAAGCTGCGCAGGTCCAAATTTAAAAACTCTGCGTAAATGGTTTTCTAAATAAGGTCTCTCTTTAATTGAAACAATATAAAAAATACGGTAAAATTCAAAGATAACTTGCAGATTAAACATCGATAAATAGAAAATGACGAAATACTATAGTTGTATAATAATATAATACTTGAATAACAATTACTATTACTTATGAATATTTGTTTTGTTTTCTAACATTTGAAATTACTTTTGAAAAGAGCCAGTTAATTTGCACATTTTTATCAAGAGGCTGTTTTGAGTTCTCCAGTTTAGAAAAAATGGTCCTTATTTACACATTGATAGCGACAAGAACTTTTCGTATAGCAACATCAATTATAGGGATCTGATGTGCAAATCCCCATTAACATTCCACCTTCCAGTTTCCAGTAAAACTTCCAAGTCTATTGCTACCTCCTATGTAGTTGAATCAATACTGTTGGATGAAAAACTCATTTAAGCATTAAAAATAAGATCTATTAATAAGTTTACTACGGGCATGTATTTTGAAATTTCTAAGTAGATAATTCGCTAGAATTTTAATTACGCGTTGCATATTGCACAACATTTTGTTAATATTTTGGTTAAAACCAAAGATTCTATTGTGTCAAAAAATCAGTTACTTCTAGTGCATATTTATGAAGGGAAAAGTCAGGTTTGCTATAGGCCTAAGGCACAATGAACCATGGTCAAGAGTAAATATAATCAAAGTTCCTAAAATAAAATTTGCGAACGAACATCGAAATTATAACAGTAACCCTAAATTTCAAGTACAGTGGCCTAAAATGAGAGGATACCCTCTTGTAATCACACTAATTGATTTCTTTGATAGAAAACATGGAAGGTTATATGTATGAAAAAAATAAAATAACATTTTAAAAAATTCTAATGTTGAGGCCCTCGAACATTATATGCCCTCAAGTACTGAATTAGGTAGCATAGGGCTTGGGGCAACCATGCTAGCACTCAACTTAATTACTAACAGTGCTAACCAATTGTAAATAATGATAAATTGGATATGAGAATAAAGATACTACATTTATGGAAAAAAAATTGACTTAAAAAAATTGAAATATCATGGCAAAACATTTATGTTATTTTTCCCCCAAATTGGGCTAATTAAGAAGAAATATTACGTCAACATAAACAATTGCAATATGTTTATTTCAAAATAAGTATTAACTAACTGTAAAATAATTTTCAACATATATAACTTATGATAATAATCTGAAATAAGTAACAGTAATGCTTATTTTCCATTAAATTTATTCCATATGATAATAATCTGAAATTACATCACATTGATTTTCATTACAACATTCGATGATGTACAACATCATTTCACTAATTAAACAGTCGAAGTTGGATGATGCCAATTCTTCTGCTCGTCGTTGTTTGAAGGATGGTGCCACTTGCTTTGTTCATCCGATGTTGGATGGTGCCACTTGCTCTGTTCATCAACGATCGTTGGATGATGCCAGTTCTTCTGTTCGTCATTATTTGAAGGATGGTGCCACTTCTGTTGTTCGTTCGCTGCTGGATGGTGCCACTTGCTTTGTTCAACCGATGTTGGATGGTGCCACTTGCTCTGTTCATCAACGATCGTTGGATGATGCCAGTTCTTCTGTTCATCATTATTTGAAGGATGGTGCCACTTCTGTTGTTCGTTCGCTGCTGGATGGTGCCACTTGCTTTGTTCATCCGATGTTGGATGGTGCCACTTGCTCTGTTCATCAACGATCGTTGGATGATGCCAGTTCTTCTGTTCGTCATTATTTGAAGGATGATGCCACTTCTGTTGTTCGTTCGCTGCTGGATGGTGCCACTTGCTTTGTTCAACTGATGTTGGATGGTGCCACTTGCTCTGTTCATCAACGATCGTTGGATGATGCCAGTTCTTCTGTTCGTCATTATTTGAAGGATGGTGCCACTTCTGTTGTTCGTTCGCTGCTGGATGGTGCCACTTGCTTTGTTCAACTGATGTTGGATGGTGCCACTTGCTCTGTTCATCAACGATCGTTGGATGATGCCAGTTCTTCTGTTCATCATTATTTGAAGGATGGTGCCACTTCTGTTGTTCGTTCGCTGCTGGATGGTGCCACTTGCTTTGTTCAACTGATGTTGGATGGTGCCACTTGCTCTGTTCATCAACGATCGTTGGATGATGCCAGTTCTTCTGTTCGTCATTATTTGAAGGATGGTGCCACTTCTGTTGTTCGTTCGCTGCTGGATGGTGCCACTTGCTTTGTTCAACCGATGTTGGATGGTGCCACTTGCTCTGTTCATCAACGATCGTTGGATGATGCCAGTTCTTCTGTTCATCATTATTTGAAGGATGATGCCACTTCTGTTGTTCGTTCGCTGCTGGATGGTGCCACTTGCTTTGTTCATCCGATGTTGGATGGTGCCACTTGCTCTGTTCATCGATTACTGTCGAATGGTGCCACTTCTTTTGTTCATCGTTATTTGCAGGATGGTGCCACTTCTGTTGTTCGTTCGATATTGGATGGTGCCACTTGCTTTGCTCATCTACGTTTTTTGGATGATGCCACTTACTAGATAGTTCGTTAGGTTGCAGTAACCTCGATGCTAAGGATGTTTCAGTAATAATAATAAAGAAAAGCACGAAGGCTAATGGAGTCATATACGCTTTTGCCATGTTTATGTGCGATGTGATGTTCAAAAAAGAAGATGGCTTTTATAAGATAATTTGAAGATAAGGTTGGGAATCTTGAAGAAAATTTAGCTACTATAAACTAGTTAATGCTCTCACTTAGTTTTATCCATTTACATATTCTACTACGCATAAAACGTTTAAGTAGACAGTGCTTTAATAAGCTTTCTGTAAATAAACAGCAACTAAAAAATAAAATAATTCACCAGCCTTTTTAAATCAGTAATTTCTTTCTAAACTTTATATATCATGGAAACGATCCCAAAAAAAGAACAACAACCAGAATAACGTAAGAGCTGTGGCGACTTATAAATTGTAATATAAACAAGCATCATTCCAGTAAACCGAAATGTAGAGGCAAAACTGGCTTTTATATGATGTGTTTCTTTTTTGGCCCGGGGGAGAGAGGGGGGGGGGATACTGATATAAGTTTAAAGATATATCATTTGATTTCATATTTAATTCTCAAAAATAAAATAATTTTCCTAGTAACGGCGATGTAATTATAACAGCTTCCTGTTATATAAGGGTACAGTGAACCACGTCGTGCACCTTTGTTTTCCCGTGCTTTCATTACAAAACTCTTTTGCATGTTGTTTTGCTCCTACGCTTCATCTAAAGTAAAATTTGTATTTTTCCAATCAAAACGTATATTTACCGTTCTACGAAAGCTGCGCAGGTCCAAATTTAAAAACTCTGCGTAAATGGTTTTCTAAATAAGGTCTCTCTTTAATTGAAACAATATAAAAAATACGGTAAAATTCAAAGATAACTTGCAGATTAAACATCGATAAATAGAAAATGACGAAATACTATAGTTGTATAATAATATAATACTTGAATAACAATTACTATTACTTATGAATATTTGTTTTGTTTTCTAACATTTGAAATTACTTTTGAAAAGAGCCAGTTAATTTGCACATTTTTATCAAGAGGCTGTTTTGAGTTCTCCAGTTTAGAAAAAATGGTCCTTATTTACACATTGATAGCGACAAGAACTTTTCGTATAGCAACATCAATTATAGGGATCTGATGTGCAAATCCCCATTAACATTCCACCTTCCAGTTTCCAGTAAAACTTCCAAGTCTATTGCTACCTCCTATGTAGTTGAATCAATACTGTTGGATGAAAAACTCATTTAAGCATTAAAAATAAGATCTATTAATAAGTTTACTACGGGCATGTATTTTGAAATTTCTAAGTAGATAATTCGCTAGAATTTTAATTACGCGTTGCATATTGCACAACATTTTGTTAATATTTTGGTTAAAACCAAAGATTCTATTGTGTCAAAAAATCAGTTACTTCTAGTGCATATTTATGAAGGGAAAAGTCAGGTTTGCTATAGGCCTAAGGCACAATGAACCATGGTCAAGAGTAAATATAATCAAAGTTCCTAAAATAAAATTTGCGAACGAACATCGAAATTATAACAGTAACCCTAAATTTCAAGTACAGTGGCCTAAAATGAGAGGATACCCTCTTGTAATCACACTAATTGATTTCTTTGATAGAAAACATGGAAGGTTATATGTATGAAAAAAATAAAATAACATTTTAAAAAATTCTAATGTTGAGGCCCTCGAACATTATATGCCCTCAAGTACTGAATTAGGTAGCATAGGGCTTGGGGCAACCATGCTAGCACTCAACTTAATTACTAACAGTGCTAACCAATTGTAAATAATGATAAATTGGATATGAGAATAAAGATACTACATTTATGGAAAAAAAATTGACTTAAAAAAATTGAAATATCATGGCAAAACATTTATGTTATTTTTTCCCCAAATTGGGCTAATTAAGAAGAAATATTACGTCAACATAAACAATTGCAATATGTTTATTTCAAAATAAGTATTAACTAACTGTAAAATAATTTTCAACATATATAACTTATGATAATAATCTGAAATAAGTAACAGTAATGCTTATTTTCCATTAAATTTATTCCATATGATAATAATCTGAAATTACATCACATTGATTTTCATTACAACATTCGATGATGTACAACATCATTTCACTAATTAAACAGTCGAAGTTGGATGATGCCAATTCTTCTGCTCGTCGTTGTTTGAAGGATGGTGCCACTTGCTTTGTTCATCCGATGTTGGATGGTGCCACTTGCTCTGTTCATCAACGATCGTTGGATGATGCCAGTTCTTCTGTTCGTCATTATTTGAAGGATGGTGCCACTTCTGTTGTTCGTTCGCTGCTGGATGGTGCCACTTGCTTTGTTCAACCGATGTTGGATGGTGCCACTTGCTCTGTTCATCAACGATCGTTGGATGATGCCAGTTCTTCTGTTCATCATTATTTGAAGGATGGTGCCACTTCTGTTGTTCGTTCGCTGCTGGATGGTGCCACTTGCTTTGTTCATCCGATGTTGGATGGTGCCACTTGCTCTGTTCATCAACGATCGTTGGATGATGCCAGTTCTTCTGTTCGTCATTATTTGAAGGATGATGCCACTTCTGTTGTTCGTTCGCTGCTGGATGGTGCCACTTGCTTTGTTCAACTGATGTTGGATGGTGCCACTTGCTCTGTTCATCAACGATCGTTGGATGATGCCAGTTCTTCTGTTCGTCATTATTTGAAGGATGGTGCCACTTCTGTTGTTCGTTCGCTGCTGGATGGTGCCACTTGCTTTGTTCAACTGATGTTGGATGGTGCCACTTGCTCTGTTCATCAACGATCGTTGGATGATGCCAGTTCTTCTGTTCATCATTATTTGAAGGATGGTGCCACTTCTGTTGTTCGTTCGCTGCTGGATGGTGCCACTTGCTTTGTTCAACTGATGTTGGATGGTGCCACTTGCTCTGTTCATCAACGATCGTTGGATGATGCCAGTTCTTCTGTTCGTCATTATTTGAAGGATGGTGCCACTTCTGTTGTTCGTTCGCTGCTGGATGGTGCCACTTGCTTTGTTCAACCGATGTTGGATGGTGCCACTTGCTCTGTTCATCAACGATCGTTGGATGATGCCAGTTCTTCTGTTCATCATTATTTGAAGGATGATGCCACTTCTGTTGTTCGTTCGCTGCTGGATGGTGCCACTTGCTTTGTTCATCCGATGTTGGATGGTGCCACTTGCTCTGTTCATCGATTACTGTCGAATGGTGCCACTTCTTTTGTTCATCGTTATTTGCAGGATGGTGCCACTTCTGTTGTTCGTTCGATATTGGATGGTGCCACTTGCTTTGCTCATCTACGTTTTTTGGATGATGCCACTTACTAGATAGTTCGTTAGGTTGCAGTAACCTCGATGCTAAGGATGTTTCAGTAATAATAATAAAGAAAAGCACGAAGGCTAATGGAGTCATATACGCTTTTGCCATGTTTATGTGCGATGTGATGTTCAAAAAAGAAGATGGCTTTTATAAGATAATTTGAAGATAAGGTTGGGAATCTTGAAGAAAATTTAGCTACTATAAACTAGTTAATGCTCTCACTTAGTTTTATCCATTTACATATTCTACTACGCATAAAACGTTTAAGTAGACAGTGCTTTAATAAGCTTTCTGTAAATAAACAGCAACTAAAAAATAAAATAATTCACCAGCCTTTTTAAATCAGTAATTTCTTTCTAAACTTTATATATCATGGAAACGATCCCAAAAAAAGAACAACAACCAGAATAACGTAAGAGCTGTGGCGACTTATAAATTGTAATATAAACAAGCATCATTCCAGTAAACCGAAATGTAGAGGCAAAACTGGCTTTTATATGATGTGTTTCTTTTTTGGCCCGGGGGAGAGAGAGGGGGGGGGGATACTGATATAAGTTTAAAGATATATCATTTGATTTCATATTTAATTCTCAAAAATAAAATAATTTTCCTAGTAACGGCGATGTAATTATAACAGCTTCCTGTTATATAAGGGTACAGTGAACCACGTCGTGCACCTTTGTTTTCCCGTGCTTTCATTACAAAACTCTTTTGCATGTTGTTTTGCTCCTACGCTTCATCTAAAGTAAAATTTGTATTTTTCCAATCAAAACGTATATTTACCGTTCTACGAAAGCTGCGCAGGTCCAAATTTAAAAACTCTGCGTAAATGGTTTTCTAAATAAGGTCTCTCTTTAATTGAAACAATATAAAAAATACGGTAAAATTCAAAGATAACTTGCAGATTAAACATCGATAAATAGAAAATGACGAAATACTATAGTTGTATAATAATATAATACTTGAATAACAATTACTATTACTTATGAATATTTTTTTTGTTTTCTAACATTTGAAATTACTTTTGAAAAGAGCCAGTTAATTTGCACATTTTTATCAAGAGGCTGTTTTGAGTTCTCCAGTTTAGAAAAAATGGTCCTTATTTACACATTGATAGCGACAAGAACTTTTCGTATAGCAACATCAATTATAGGGATCTGATGTGCAAATCCCCATTAACATTCCACCTTCCAGTTTCCAGTAAAACTTCCAAGTCTATTGCTACCTCCTATGTAGTTGAATCAATACTGTTGGATGAAAAAATCATTTAAGCATTAAAAATAAGATCTATTAATAAGTTTACTACGGGCATGTATTTTGAAATTTCTAAGTAGATAATTCGCTAGAATTTTAATTACGCGTTGCATATTGCACAACATTTTGTTAATATTTTGGTTAAAACCAAAGATTCTATTGTGTCAAAAAATCAGTTACTTCTAGTGCATATTTATGAAGGGAAAAGTCAGGTTTGCTATAGGCCTAAGGCACAATGAACCATGGTCAAGAGTAAATATAATCAAAGCTCCTAAAATAAAATTTGCGAACGAACATCGAAATTATAACAGTAACCCTAAATTTCAAGTACAGTGGCCTAAAATGAGAGGATACCCTCTTGTAATCACACTAATTGATTTCTTTGATAGAAAACATGGAAGGTTATATGTATGAAAAAAATAAAATAACATTTTAAAAAATTCTAATGTTGAGGCCCTCGAACATTATATGCCCTCAAGTACTGAATTAGGTAGCATAGGGCTTGGGGCAACCATGCTAGCACTCAACTTAATTACTAACAGTGCTAACCAATTGTAAATAATGATAAATTGGATATGAGAATAAAGATACTACATTTATGGAAAAAAAATTGACTTAAAAAAATTGAAATATCATGGCAAAACATTTATGTTATTTTTTCCCCAAATTGGGCTAATTAAGAAGAAATATTACGTCAACATAAACAATTGCAATATGTTTATTTCAAAATAAGTATTAACTAACTGTAAAATAATTTTCAACATATATAACTTATGATAATAATCTGAAATAAGTAACAGTAATGCTTATTTTCCATTAAATTTATTCCATATGATAATAATCTGAAATTACATCACATTGATTTTCATTACAACATTCGATGATGTACAACATCATTTCACTAATTAAACAGTCGAAGTTGGATGATGCCAATTCTTCTGCTCGTCGTTGTTTGAAGGATGGTGCCACTTGCTTTGTTCATCCGATGTTGGATGGTGCCACTTGCTCTGTTCATCAACGATCGTTGGATGATGCCAGTTCTTCTGTTCGTCATTATTTGAAGGATGGTGCCACTTCTGTTGTTCGTTCGCTGCTGGATGGTGCCACTTGCTTTGTTCAACCGATGTTGGATGGTGCCACTTGCTCTGTTCATCAACGATCGTTGGATGATGCCAGTTCTTCTGTTCATCATTATTTGAAGGATGGTGCCACTTCTGTTGTTCGTTCGCTGCTGGATGGTGCCACTTGCTTTGTTCATCCGATGTTGGATGGTGCCACTTGCTCTGTTCATCAACGATCGTTGGATGATGCCAGTTCTTCTGTTCGTCATTATTTGAAGGATGATGCCACTTCTGTTGTTCGTTCGCTGCTGGATGGTGCCACTTGCTTTGTTCAACTGATGTTGGATGGTGCCACTTGCTCTGTTCATCAACGATCGTTGGATGATGCCAGTTCTTCTGTTCGTCATTATTTGAAGGATGGTGCCACTTCTGTTGTTCGTTCGCTGCTGGATGGTGCCACTTGCTTTGTTCAACTGATGTTGGATGGTGCCACTTGCTCTGTTCATCAACGATCGTTGGATGATGCCAGTTCTTCTGTTCATCATTATTTGAAGGATGGTGCCACTTCTGTTGTTCGTTCGCTGCTGGATGGTGCCACTTGCTTTGTTCAACTGATGTTGGATGGTGCCACTTGCTCTGTTCATCAACGATCGTTGGATGATGCCAGTTCTTCTGTTCGTCATTATTTGAAGGATGGTGCCACTTCTGTTGTTCGTTCGCTGCTGGATGGTGCCACTTGCTTTGTTCAACCGATGTTGGATGGTGCCACTTGCTCTGTTCATCAACGATCGTTGGATGATGCCAGTTCTTCTGTTCATCATTATTTGAAGGATGATGCCACTTCTTTTGTTCGTTCGCTGCTGGATGGTGCCACTTGCTTTGTTCATCCGATGTTGGATGGTGCCACTTGCTCTGTTCATCGATTACTGTCGAATGGTGCCACTTCTTTTGTTCATCGTTATTTGCAGGATGGTGCCACTTCTGTTGTTCGTTCGATATTGGATGGTGCCACTTGCTTTGCTCATCTACGTTTTTTGGATGATGCCACTTACTAGATAGTTCGTTAGGTTGCAGTAACCTCGATGCTAAGGATGTTTCAGTAATAATAATAAAGAAAAGCACGAAGGCTAATGGAGTCATATACGCTTTTGCCATGTTTATGTGCGATGTGATGTTCAAAAAAGAAGATGGCTTTTATAAGATAATTTGAAGATAAGGTTGGGAATCTTGAAGAAAATTTAGCTACTATAAACTAGTTAATGCTCTCACTTAGTTTTATCCATTTACATATTCTACTACGCATAAAACGTTTAAGTAGACAGTGCTTTAATAAGCTTTCTGTAAATAAACAGCAACTAAAAAATAAAATAATTCACCAGCCTTTTTAAATCAGTAATTTCTTTCTAAACTTTATATATCATGGAAACGATCCCAAAAAAAGAACAACAACCAGAATAACGTAAGAGCTGTGGCGACTTATAAATTGTAATATAAACAAGCATCATTCCAGTAAACCGAAATGTAGAGGCAAAACTGGCTTTTATATGATGTGTTTCTTTTTTGGCCCGGGGGAGAGAGGGGGGGGGGGATACTGATATAAGTTTAAAGATATATCATTTGATTTCATATTTAATTCTCAAAAATAAAATAATTTTCCTAGTAACGGCGATGTAATTATAACAGCTTCCTGTTATATAAGGGTACAGTGAACCACGTCGTGCACCTTTGTTTTCCCGTGCTTTCATTACAAAACTCTTTTGCATGTTGTTTTGCTCCTACGCTTCATCTAAAGTAAAATTTGTATTTTTCCAATCAAAACGTATATTTACCGTTCTACGAAAGCTGCGCAGGTCCAAATTTAAAAACTCTGCGTAAATGGTTTTCTAAATAAGGTCTCTCTTTAATTGAAACAATATAAAAAATACGGTAAAATTCAAAGATAACTTGCAGATTAAACATCGATAAATAGAAAATGACGAAATACTATAGTTGTATAATAATATAATACTTGAATAACAATTACTATTACTTATGAATATTTGTTTTGTTTTCTAACATTTGAAATTACTTTTGGAAAGAGCCAGTTAATTTGCACATTTTTATCAAGAGGCTGTTTTGAGTTCTCCAGTTTAGAAAAAATGGTCCTTATTTACACATTGATAGCGACAAGAACTTTTCGTATAGCAACATCAATTATAGGGATCTGATGTGCAAATCCCCATTAACATTCCACCTTCCAGTTTCCAGTAAAACTTCCAAGTCTATTGCTACCTCCTATGTAGTTGAATCAATACTGTTGGATGAAAAACTCATTTAAGCATTAAAAATAAGATCTATTAATAAGTTTACTACGGGCATGTATTTTGAAATTTCTAAGTAGATAATTCGCTAGAATTTTAATTACGCGTTGCATATTGCACAACATTTTGTTAATATTTTGGTTAAAACCAAAGATTCTATTGTGTCAAAAAATCAGTTACTTCTAGTGCATATTTATGAAGGGAAAAGTCAGGTTTGCTATAGGCCTAAGGCACAATGAACCATGGTCAAGAGTAAATATAATCAAAGTTCCTAAAATAAAATTTGCGAACGAACATCGAAATTATAACAGTAACCCTAAATTTCAAGTACAGTGGCCTAAAATGAGAGGATACCCTCTTGTAATCACACTAATTGATTTCTTTGATAGAAAACATGGAAGGTTATATGTATGAAAAAAATAAAATAACATTTTAAAAAATTCTAATGTTGAGGCCCTCGAACATTATATGCCCTCAAGTACTGAATTAGGTAGCATAGGGCTTGGGGCAACCATGCTAGCACTCAACTTAATTACTAACAGTGCTAACCAATTGTAAATAATGATAAATTGGATATGAGAATAAAGATACTACATTTATGGAAAAAAAATTGACTTAAAAAAATTGAAATATCATGGCAAAACATTTATGTTATTTTTTCCCCAAATTGGGCTAATTAAGAAGAAATATTACGTCAACATAAACAATTGCAATATGTTTATTTCAAAATAAGTATTAACTAACTGTAAAATAATTTTCAACATATATAACTTATGATAATAATCTGAAATAAGTAACAGTAATGCTTATTTTCCATTAAATTTATTCCATATGATAATAATCTGAAATTACATCACATTGATTTTCATTACAACATTCGATGATGTACAACATCATTTCACTAATTAAACAGTCGAAGTTGGATGATGCCAATTCTTCTGCTCGTCGTTGTTTGAAGGATGGTGCCACTTGCTTTGTTCATCCGATGTTGGATGGTGCCACTTGCTCTGTTCATCAACGATCGTTGGATGATGCCAGTTCTTCTGTTCGTCATTATTTGAAGGATGGTGCCACTTCTGTTGTTCGTTCGCTGCTGGATGGTGCCACTTGCTTTGTTCAACCGATGTTGGATGGTGCCACTTGCTCTGTTCATCAACGATCGTTGGATGATGCCAGTTCTTCTGTTCATCATTATTTGAAGGATGGTGCCACTTCTGTTGTTCGTTCGCTGCTGGATGGTGCCACTTGCTTTGTTCATCCGATGTTGGATGGTGCCACTTGCTCTGTTCATCAACGATCGTTGGATGATGCCAGTTCTTCTGTTCGTCATTATTTGAAGGATGATGCCACTTCTGTTGTTCGTTCGCTGCTGGATGGTGCCACTTGCTTTGTTCAACTGATGTTGGATGGTGCCACTTGCTCTGTTCATCAACGATCGTTGGATGATGCCAGTTCTTCTGTTCGTCATTATTTGAAGGATGGTGCCACTTCTGTTGTTCGTTCGCTGCTGGATGGTGCCACTTGCTTTGTTCAACTGATGTTGGATGGTGCCACTTGCTCTGTTCATCAACGATCGTTGGATGATGCCAGTTCTTCTGTTCATCATTATTTGAAGGATGGTGCCACTTCTGTTGTTCGTTCGCTGCTGGATGGTGCCACTTGCTTTGTTCAACTGATGTTGGATGGTGCCACTTGCTCTGTTCATCAACGATCGTTGGATGATGCCAGTTCTTCTGTTCGTCATTATTTGAAGGATGGTGCCACTTCTGTTGTTCGTTCGCTGCTGGATGGTGCCACTTGCTTTGTTCAACCGATGTTGGATGGTGCCACTTGCTCTGTTCATCAACGATCGTTGGATGATGCCAGTTCTTCTGTTCATCATTATTTGAAGGATGATGCCACTTCTGTTGTTCGTTCGCTGCTGGATGGTGCCACTTGCTTTGTTCATCCGATGTTGGATGGTGCCACTTGCTCTGTTCATCGATTACTGTCGAATGGTGCCACTTCTTTTGTTCATCGTTATTTGCAGGATGGTGCCACTTCTGTTGTTCGTTCGATATTGGATGGTGCCACTTGCTTTGCTCATCTACGTTTTTTGGATGATGCCACTTACTAGATAGTTCGTTAGGTTGCAGTAACCTCGATGCTAAGGATGTTTCAGTAATAATAATAAAGAAAAGCACGAAGGCTAATGGAGTCATATACGCTTTTGCCATGTTTATGTGCGATGTGATGTTCAAAAAAGAAGATGGCTTTTATAAGATAATTTGAAGATAAGGTTGGGAATCTTGAAGAAAATTTAGCTACTATAAACTAGTTAATGCTCTCACTTAGTTTTATCCATTTACATATTCTACTACGCATAAAACGTTTAAGTAGACAGTGCTTTAATAAGCTTTCTGTAAATAAACAGCAACTAAAAAATAAAATAATTCACCAGCCTTTTTAAATCAGTAATTTCTTTCTAAACTTTATATATCATGGAAACGATCCCAAAAAAAGAACAACAACCAGAATAACGTAAGAGCTGTGGCGACTTATAAATTGTAATATAAACAAGCACCATTCCAGTAAACCGAAATGTAGAGGCAAAACTGGCTTTTATATGATGTGTTTCTTTTTTGGCCCGGGGGAGAGAGGGGGGGGGGGGATACTGATATAAGTTTAAAGATATATCATTTGATTTCATATTTAATTCTCAAAAATAAAATAATTTTCCTAGTAACGGCGATGTAATTATAACAGCTTCCTGTTATATAAGGGTACAGTGAACCACGTCGTGCACCTTTGTTTTCCCGTGCTTTCATTACAAAACTCTTTTGCATGTTGTTTTGCTCCTACGCTTCATCTAAAGTAAAATTTGTATTTTTCCAATCAAAACGTATATTTACCGTTCTACGAAAGCTGCGCAGGTCCAAATTTAAAAACTCTGCGTAAATGGTTTTCTAAATAAGGTCTCTCTTTAATTGAAACAATATAAAAAATACGGTAAAATTCAAAGATAACTTGCAGATTAAACATCGATAAATAGAAAATGACGAAATACTATAGTTGTATAATAATATAATACTTGAATAACAATTACTATTACTTATGAATATTTGTTTTGTTTTCTAACATTTGAAATTACTTTTGAAAAGAGCCAGTTAATTTGCACATTTTTATCAAGAGGCTGTTTTGAGTTCTCCAGTTTAGAAAAAATGGTCCTTATTTACACATTGATAGCGACAAGAACTTTTCGTATAGCAACATCAATTATAGGGATCTGATGTGCAAATCCCCATTAACATTCCACCTTCCAGTTTCCAGTAAAACTTCCAAGTCTATTGCTACCTCCTATGTAGTTGAATCAATACTGTTGGATGAAAAACTCATTTAAGCATTAAAAATAAGATCTATTAATAAGTTTACTACGGGCATGTATTTTGAAATTTCTAAGTAGATAATTCGCTAGAATTTTAATTACGCGTTGCATATTGCACAACATTTTGTTAATATTTTGGTTAAAACCAAAGATTCTATTGTGTCAAAAAATCAGTTACTTCTAGTGCATATTTATGAAGGGAAAAGTCAGGTTTGCTATAGGCCTAAGGCACAATGAACCATGGTCAAGAGTAAATATAATCAAAGCTCCTAAAATAAAATTTGCGAACGAACATCGAAATTATAACAGTAACCCTAAATTTCAAGTACAGTGGCCTAAAATGAGAGGATACCCTCTTGTAATCACACTAATTGATTTCTTTGATAGAAAACATGGAAGGTTATATGTATGAAAAAAATAAAATAACATTTTAAAAAATTCTAATGTTGAGGCCCTCGAACATTATATGCCCTCAAGTACTGAATTAGGTAGCATAGGGCTTGGGGCAACCATGCTAGCACTCAACTTAATTACTAACAGTGCTAACCAATTGTAAATAATGATAAATTGGATATGAGAATAAAGATACTACATTTATGGAAAAAAAATTGACTTAAAAAAATTGAAATATCATGGCAAAACATTTATGTTATTTTTTCCCCAAATTGGGCTAATTAAGAAGAAATATTACGTCAACATAAACAATTGCAATATGTTTATTTCAAAATAAGTATTAACTAACTGTAAAATAATTTTCAACATATATAACTTATGATAATAATCTGAAATAAGTAACAGTAATGCTTATTTTCCATTAAATTTATTCCATATGATAATAATCTGAAATTACATCACATTGATTTTCATTACAACATTCGATGATGTACAACATCATTTCACTAATTAAACAGTCGAAGTTGGATGATGCCAATTCTTCTGCTCGTCGTTGTTTGAAGGATGGTGCCACTTGCTTTGTTCATCCGATGTTGGATGGTGCCACTTGCTCTGTTCATCAACGATCGTTGGATGATGCCAGTTCTTCTGTTCGTCATTATTTGAAGGATGGTGCCACTTCTGTTGTTCGTTCGCTGCTGGATGGTGCCACTTGCTTTGTTCAACCGATGTTGGATGGTGCCACTTGCTCTGTTCATCAACGATCGTTGGATGATGCCAGTTCTTCTGTTCATCATTATTTGAAGGATGGTGCCACTTCTGTTGTTCGTTCGCTGCTGGATGGTGCCACTTGCTTTGTTCATCCGATGTTGGATGGTGCCACTTGCTCTGTTCATCAACGATCGTTGGATGATGCCAGTTCTTCTGTTCGTCATTATTTGAAGGATGATGCCACTTCTGTTGTTCGTTCGCTGCTGGATGGTGCCACTTGCTTTGTTCAACTGATGTTGGATGGTGCCACTTGCTCTGTTCATCAACGATCGTTGGATGATGCCAGTTCTTCTGTTCGTCATTATTTGAAGGATGGTGCCACTTCTGTTGTTCGTTCGCTGCTGGATGGTGCCACTTGCTTTGTTCAACTGATGTTGGATGGTGCCACTTGCTCTGTTCATCAACGATCGTTGGATGATGCCAGTTCTTCTGTTCATCATTATTTGAAGGATGGTGCCACTTCTGTTGTTCGTTCGCTGCTGGATGGTGCCACTTGCTTTGTTCAACTGATGTTGGATGGTGCCACTTGCTCTGTTCATCAACGATCGTTGGATGATGCCAGTTCTTCTGTTCGTCATTATTTGAAGGATGGTGCCACTTCTGTTGTTCGTTCGCTGCTGGATGGTGCCACTTGCTTTGTTCAACCGATGTTGGATGGTGCCACTTGCTCTGTTCATCAACGATCGTTGGATGATGCCAGTTCTTCTGTTCATCAATATTTGAAGGATGATGCCACTTCTGTTGTTCGTTCGCTGCTGGATGGTGCCACTTGCTTTGTTCATCCGATGTTGGATGGTGCCACTTGCTCTGTTCATCGATTACTGTCGAATGGTGCCACTTCTTTTGTTCATCGTTATTTGCAGGATGGTGCCACTTCTGTTGTTCGTTCGATATTGGATGGTGCCACTTGCTTTGCTCATCTACGTTTTTTGGATGATGCCACTTACTAGATAGTTCGTTAGGTTGCAGTAACCTCGATGCTAAGGATGTTTCAGTAATAATAATAAAGAAAAGCACGAAGGCTAATGGAGTCATATACGCTTTTGCCATGTTTATGTGCGATGTGATGTTCAAAAAAGAAGATGGCTTTTATAAGATAATTTGAAGATAAGGTTGGGAATCTTGAAGAAAATTTAGCTACTATAAACTAGTTAATGCTCTCACTTAGTTTTATCCATTTACATATTCTACTACGCATAAAACGTTTAAGTAGACAGTGCTTTAATAAGCTTTCTGTAAATAAACAGCAACTAAAAAATAAAATAATTCACCAGCCTTTTTAAATCAGTAATTTCTTTCTAAACTTTATATATCATGGAAACGATCCCAAAAAAAGAACAACAACCAGAATAACGTAAGAGCTGTGGCGACTTATAAATTGTAATATAAACAAGCATCATTCCAGTAAACCGAAATGTAGAGGCAAAACTGGCTTTTATATGATGTGTTTCTTTTTTGGCCCGGGGGAGAGAGGGGGGGGGATACTGATATAAGTTTAAAGATATATCATTTGATTTCATATTTAATTCTCAAAAATAAAATAATTTTCCTAGTAACGGCGATGTAATTATAACAGCTTCCTGTTATATAAGGGTACAGTGAACCACGTCGTGCACCTTTGTTTTCCCGTGCTTTCATTACAAAACTCTTTTGCATGTTGTTTTGCTCCTACGCTTCATCTAAAGTAAAATTTGTATTTTTCCAATCAAAACGTATATTTACCGTTCTACGAAAGCTGCGCAGGTCCAAATTTAAAAACTCTGCGTAAATGGTTTTCTAAATAAGGTCTCTCTTTAATTGAAACAATATAAAAAATACGGTAAAATTCAAAGATAACTTGCAGATTAAACATCGATAAATAGAAAATGACGAAATACTATAGTTGTATAATAATATAATACTTGAATAACAATTACTATTACTTATGAATATTTGTTTTGTTT
The DNA here is from genome assembly GCA_030737875.1 of Allium sativum. Lineage (NCBI taxonomy): Eukaryota > Viridiplantae > Streptophyta > Magnoliopsida > Asparagales > Amaryllidaceae > Allium > Allium sativum. Next base: position 399,334,794 of record CM060910.1, read on the forward strand.
TCTAACATTTGAAATTACTTTTGAAAAGAGCCAGTTAATTTGCACATTTTTATCAAGAGGCTGTTTTGAGTTCTCCAGTTTAGAAAAAATGGTCCTTATTTACACATTGATAGCGACAAGAACTTTTCGTATAGCAACATCAATTATAGGGATCTGATGTGCAAATCCCCATTAACATTCCACCTTCCAGTTTCCAGTAAAACTTCCAAGTCTATTGCTACCTCCTATGTAGTTGAATCAATACTGTTGGATGAAAAACTCATTTAAGCATTAAAAATAAGATCTATTAATAAGTTTACTACGGGCATGTATTTTGAAATTTCTAAGTAGATAATTCGCTAGAATTTTAATTACGCGTTGCATATTGCACAACATTTTGTTAATATTTTGGTTAAAACCAAAGATTCTATTGTGTCAAAAAATCAGTTACTTCTAGTGCATATTTATGAAGGGAAAAGTCAGGTTTGCTATAGGCCTAAGGCACAATGAACCATGGTCAAGAGTAAATATAATCAAAGTTCCTAAAATAAAATTTGCGAACGAACATCGAAATTATAACAGTAACCCTAAATTTCAAGTACAGTGGCCTAAAATGAGAGGATACCCTCTTGTAATCACACTAATTGATTTCTTTGATAGAAAACATGGAAGGTTATATGTATGAAAAAAATAAAATAACATTTTAAAAAATTCTAATGTTGAGGCCCTCGAACATTATATGCCCTCAAGTACTGAATTAGGTAGCATAGGGCTTGGGGCAACCATGCTAGCACTCAACTTAATTACTAACAGTGCTAACCAATTGTAAATAATGATAAATTGGATATGAGAATAAAGATACTACATTTATGGAAAAAAAATTGACTTAAAAAAATTGAAATATCATGGCAAAACATTTATGTTATTTTTTCCCCAAATTGGGCTAATTAAGAAGAAATATTACGTCAACATAAACAATTGCAATATGTTTATTTCAAAATAAGTATTAACTAACTGTAAAATAATTTTCAACATATATAACTTATGATAATAATCTGAAATAAGTAACAGTAATGCTTATTTTCCATTAAATTTATTCCATATGATAATAATCTGAAATTACATCACATTGATTTTCATTACAACATTCGATGATGTACAACATCATTTCACTAATTAAACAGTCGAAGTTGGATGATGCCAATTCTTCTGCTCGTCGTTGTTTGAAGGATGGTGCCACTTGCTTTGTTCATCCGATGTTGGATGGTGCCACTTGCTCTGTTCATCAACGATCGTTGGATGATGCCAGTTCTTCTGTTCGTCATTATTTGAAGGATGGTGCCACTTCTGTTGTTCGTTCGCTGCTGGATGGTGCCACTTGCTTTGTTCAACCGATGTTGGATGGTGCCACTTGCTCTGTTCATCAACGATCGTTGGATGATGCCAGTTCTTCTGTTCATCATTATTTGAAGGATGGTGCCACTTCTGTTGTTCGTTCGCTGCTGGATGGTGCCACTTGCTTTGTTCATCCGATGTTGGATGGTGCCACTTGCTCTGTTCATCAACGATCGTTGGATGATGCCAGTTCTTCTGTTCGTCATTATTTGAAGGATGATGCCACTTCTGTTGTTCGTTCGCTGCTGGATGGTGCCACTTGCTTTGTTCAACTGATGTTGGATGGTGCCACTTGCTCTGTTCATCAACGATCGTTGGATGATGCCAGTTCTTCTGTTCGTCATTATTTGAAGGATGGTGCCACTTCTGTTGTTCGTTCGCTGCTGGATGGTGCCACTTGCTTTGTTTAACTGATGTTGGATGGTGCCACTTGCTCTGTTCATCAACGATCGTTGGATGATGCCAGTTCTTCTGTTCATCATTATTTGAAGGATGGTGCCACTTCTGTTGTTCGTTCGCTGCTGGATGGTGCCACTTGCTTTGTTCAACTGATGTTGGATGGTGCCACTTGCTCTGTTCATCAACGATCGTTGGATGATGCCAGTTCTTCTGTTCGTCATTATTTGAAGGATGGTGCCACTTCTGTTGTTCGTTCGCTGCTGGATGGTGCCACTTGCTTTGTTCAACCGATGTTGGATGGTGCCACTTGCTCTGTTCATCAACGATCGTTGGATGATGCCAGTTCTTCTGTTCATCATTATTTGAAGGATGATGCCACTTCTGTTGTTCGTTCGCTGCTGGATGGTGCCACTTGCTTTGTTCATCCGATGTTGGATGGTGCCACTTGCTCTGTTCATCGATTACTGTCGAATGGTGCCACTTCTTTTGTTCATCGTTATTTGCAGGATGGTGCCACTTCTGTTGTTCGTTCGATATTGGATGGTGCCACTTGCTTTGCTCATCTACGTTTTTTGGATGATGCCACTTACTAGATAGTTCGTTAGGTTGCAGTAACCTCGATGCTAAGGATGTTTCAGTAATAATAATAAAGAAAAGCACGAAGGCTAATGGAGTCATATACGCTTTTGCCATGTTTATGTGCGATGTGATGTTCAAAAAAGAAGATGGCTTTTATAAGATAATTTGAAGATAAGGTTGGGAATCTTGAAGAAAATTTAGCTACTATAAACTAGTTAATGCTCTCACTTAGTTTTATCCATTTACATATTCTACTACGCATAAAACGTTTAAGTAGACAGTGCTTTAATAAGCTTTCTGTAAATAAACAGCAACTAAAAAATAAAATAATTCACCAGCCTTTTTAAATCAGTAATTTCTTTCTAAACTTTATATATCATGGAAACGATCCCAAAAAAAGAACAACAACCAGAATAACGTAAGAGCTGTGGCGACTTATAAATTGTAATATAAACAAGCATCATTCCAGTAAACCGAAATGTAGAGGCAAAACTGGCTTTTATATGATGTGTTTCTTTTTTGGCCCGGGGGAGAGAGGGGGGGGGGATACTGATATAAGTTTAAAGATATATCATTTGATTTCATATTTAATTCTCAAAAATAAAATAATTTTCCTAGTAACGGCGATGTAATTATAACAGCTTCCTGTTATATAAGGGTACAGTGAACCACGTCGTGCACCTTTGTTTTCCCGTGCTTTCATTACAAAACTCTTTTGCATGTTGTTTTGCTCCTACGCTTCATCTAAAGTAAAATTTGTATTTTTCCAATCAAAACGTATATTTACCGTTCTACGAAAGCTGCGCAGGTCCAAATTTAAAAACTCTGCGTAAATGGTTTTCTAAATAAGGTCTCTCTTTAATTGAAACAATATAAAAAATACGGTAAAATTCAAAGATAACTTGCAGATTAAACATCGATAAATAGAAAATGACGAAATACTATAGTTGTATAATAATATAATACTTGAATAACAATTACTATTACTTATGAATATTTGTTTTGTTTTCTAACATTTGAAATTACTTTAGAAAAGAGCCAGTTAATTTGCACATTTTTATCAAGAGGCTGTTTTGAGTTCTCCAGTTTAGAAAAAATGGTCCTTATTTACACATTGATAGCGACAAGAACTTTTCGTATAACAACATCAATTATAGGGATCTGATGTGCAAATCCCCATTAACATTCCACCTTCCAGTTTCCAGTAAAACTTCCAAGTCTATTGCTACCTCCTATGTAGTTGAATCAATACTGTTGGATGAAAAACTCATTTAAGCATTAAAAATAAGATCTATTAATAAGTTTACTACGGGCATGTATTTTGAAATTTCTAAGTAGATAATTCGCTAGAATTTTAATTACGCGTTGCATATTGCACAACATTTTGTTAATATTTTGGTTAAAACCAAAGATTCTATTGTGTCAAAAAATCAGTTACTTCTAGTGCATATTTATGAAGGGAAAAGTCAGGTTTGCTATAGGCCTAAGGCACAATGAACCATGGTCAAGAGTAAATATAATCAAAGCTCCTAAAATAAAATTTGCGAACGAACATCGAAATTATAACAGTAACCCTAAATTTCAAGTACAGTGGCCTAAAATGAGAGGATACCCTCTTGTAATCACACTAATTGATTTCTTTGATAGAAAACATGGAAGGTTATATGTATGAAAAAAATAAAATAACATTTTAAAAAATTCTAATGTTGAGGCCCTCGAACATTATATGCCCTCAAGTACTGAATTAGGTAGCATAGGGCTTGGGGCAACCATGCTAGCACTCAACTTAATTACTAACAGTGCTTACCAATTGTAAATAATGATAAATTGGATATGAGAATAAAGATACTACATTTATGGAAAAAAAACTGACTTAAAAAAATTGAAATATCATGGCAAAACATTTATGTTATTTTTTCCCCAAATTGGGCTAATTAAGAAGAAATATTACGTCAACATAAACAATTGCAATATGTTTATTTCAAAATAAGTATTAACTAACTGTAAAATAATTTTCAACATATATAACTTATGATAATAATCTGAAATAAGTAACAGTAATGCTTATTTTCCATTAAATTTATTCCATATGATAATAATCTGAAATTACATCACATTGATTTTCATTACAACATTCGATGATGTACAACATCATTTCACTAATTAAACAGTCGAAGTTGGATGATGCCAATTCTTCTGCTCGTCGTTGTTTGAAGGATGGTGCCACTTGCTTTGTTCATCCGATGTTGGATGGTGCCACTTGCTCTGTTCATCAACGATCGTTGGATGATGCCAGTTCTTCTGTTCGTCATTATTTGAAGGATGGTGCCACTTCTGTTGTTCGTTCGCTGCTGGATGGTGCCACTTGCTTTGTTCAACCGATGTTGGATGGTGCCACTTGCTCTGTTCATCAACGATCGTTGGATGATGCCAGTTCTTCTGTTCATCATTATTTGAAGGATGGTGCCACTTCTGTTGTTCGTTCGCTGCTGGATGGTGCCACTTGCTTTGTTCATCCGATGTTGGATGGTGCCACTTGCTCTGTTCATCAACGATCGTTGGATGATGCCAGTTCTTCTGTTCGTCATTATTTGAAGGATGATGCCACTTCTGTTGTTCGTTCGCTGCTGGATGGTGCCACTTGCTTTGTTCAACTGATGTTGGATGGTGCCACTTGCTCTGTTCATCAACGATCGTTGGATGATGCCAGTTCTTCTGTTCGTCATTATTTGAAGGATGGTGCCACTTCTGTTGTTCGTTCGCTGCTGGATGGTGCCACTTGCTTTGTTCAACTGATGTTGGATGGTGCCACTTGCTCTGTTCATCAACGATCGTTGGATGATGCCAGTTCTTCTGTTCATCATTATTTGAAGGATGGTGCCACTTCTGTTGTTCGTTCGCTGCTGGATGGTGCCACTTGCTTTGTTCAACTGATGTTGGATGGTGCCACTTGCTCTGTTCATCAACGATCGTTGGATGATGCCAGTTCTTCTGTTCGTCATTATTTGAAGGATGGTGCCACTTCTGTTGTTCGTTCGCTGCTGGATGGTGCCACTTGCTTTGTTCAACCGATGTTGGATGGTGCCACTTGCTCTGTTCATCAACGATCGTTGGATGATGCCAGTTCTTCTGTTCATCATTATTTGAAGGATGATGCCACTTCTGTTGTTCGTTCGCTGCTGGATGGTGCCACTTGCTTTGTTCATCCGATGTTGGATGGTGCCACTTGCTCTGTTCATCGATTACTGTCGAATGGTGCCACTTCTTTTGTTCATCGTTATTTGCAGGATGGTGCCACTTCTGTTGTTCGTTCGATATTGGATGGTGCCACTTGCTTTGCTCATCTACGTTTTTTGGATGATGCCACTTACTAGATAGTTCGTTAGGTTGCAGTAACCTCGATGCTAAGGATGTTTCAGTAATAATAATAAAGAAAAGCACGAAGGCTAATGGAGTCATATACGCTTTTGCCATGTTTATGTGCGATGTGATGTTCAAAAAAGAAGATGGCTTTTATAAGATAATTTGAAGATAAGGTTGGGAATCTTGAAGAAAATTTAGCTACTATAAACTAGTTAATGCTCTCACTTAGTTTTATCCATTTACATATTCTACTACGCATAAAACGTTTAAGTAGACAGTGCTTTAATAAGCTTTCTGTAAATAAACAGCAACTAAAAAATAAAATAATTCACCAGCCTTTTTAAATCAGTAATTTCTTTCTAAACTTTATATATCATGGAAACGATCCCAAAAAAAGAACAACAACCAGAATAACGTAAGAGCTGTGGCGACTTATAAATTGTAATATAAACAAGCATCATTCCAGTAAACCGAAATGTAGAGGCAAAACTGGCTTTTATATGATGTGTTTCTTTTTTGGCCCGGGGGAGAGAGGGGGGGGGGGATACTGATATAAGTTTAAAGATATATCATTTGATTTCATATTTAATTCTCAAAAATAAAATAATTTTCCTAGTAACGGCGATGTAATTATAACAGCTTCCTGTTATATAAGGGTACAGTGAACCACGTCGTGCACCTTTGTTTTCCCGTGCTTTCATTACAAAACTCTTTTGCATGTTGTTTTGCTCCTACGCTTCATCTAAAGTAAAATTTGTATTTTTCCAATCAAAACGTATATTTACCGTTCTACGAAAGCTGCGCAGGTCCAAATTTAAAAACTCTGCGTAAATGGTTTTCTAAATAAGGTCTCTCTTTAATTGAAACAATATAAAAAATACGGTAAAATTCAAAGATAACTTGCAGATTAAACATCGATAAATAGAAAATGACGAAATACTATAGTTGTATAATAATATAATACTTGAATAACAATTACTATTACTTATGAATATTTGTTTTGTTTTCTAACATTTGAAATTACTTTTGAAAAGAGCCAGTTAATTTGCACATTTTTATCAAGAGGCTGTTTTGAGTTCTCCAGTTTAGAAAAAATGGTCCTTATTTACACATTGATAGCGACAAGAACTTTTCGTATAACAACATCAATTATAGGGATCTGATGTGCAAATCCCCATTAACATTCCACCTTCCAGTTTCCAGTAAAACTTCCAAGTCTATTGCTACCTCCTATGTAGTTGAATCAATACTGTTGGATGAAAAACTCATTTAAGCATTAAAAATAAGATCTATTAATAAGTTTACTACGGGCATGTATTTTGAAATTTCTAAGTAGATAATTCGCTAGAATTTTAATTACGCGTTGCATATTGCACAACATTTTGTTAATATTTTGGTTAAAACCAAAGATTCTATTGTGTCAAAAAATCAGTTACTTCTAGTGCATATTTATGAAGGGAAAAGTCAGGTTTGCTATAGGCCTAAGGCACAATGAACCATGGTCAAGAGTAAATATAATCAAAGTTCCTAAAATAAAATTTGCGAACGAACATCGAAATTATAACAGTAACCCTAAATTTCAAGTACAGTGGCCTAAAATGAGAGGATACCCTCTTGTAATCACACTAATTGATTTCTTTGATAGAAAACATGGAAGGTTATATGTATGAAAAAAATAAAATAACATTTTAAAAAATTCTAATGTTGAGGCCCTCGAACATTATATGCCCTCAAGTACTGAATTAGGTAGCATAGGGCTTGGGGCAACCATGCTAGCACTCAACTTAATTACTAACAGTGCTAACCAATTGTAAATAATGATAAATTGGATATGAGAATAAAGATACTACATTTATGGAAAAAAAATTGACTTAAAAAAATTGAAATATCATGGCAAAACATTTATGTTATTTTTTCCCCAAATTGGGCTAATTAAGAAGAAATATTACGTCAACATAAACAATTGCAATATGTTTATTTCAAAATAAGTATTAACTAACTGTACAATAATTTTCAACATATATAACTTATGATAATAATCTGAAATAAGTAACAGTAATGCTTATTTTCCATTAAATTTATTCCATATGATAATAATCTGAAATTACATCACATTGATTTTCATTACAACATTCGATGATGTACAACATCATTTCACTAATTAAACAGTCGAAGTTGGATGATGCCAATTCTTCTGCTCGTCGTTGTTTGAAGGATGGTGCCACTTGCTTTGTTCATCCGATGTTGGATGGTGCCACTTGCTCTGTTCATCAACGATCGTTGGATGATGCCAGTTCTTCTGTTCGTCATTATTTGAAGGATGGTGCCACTTCTGTTGTTCGTTCGCTGCTGGATGGTGCCACTTGCTTTGTTCAACCGATGTTGGATGGTGCCACTTGCTCTGTTCATCAACGATCGTTGGATGATGCCAGTTCTTCTGTTCATCATTATTTGAAGGATGGTGCCACTTCTGTTGTTCGTTCGCTGCTGGATGGTGCCACTTGCTTTGTTCATCCGATGTTGGATGGTGCCACTTGCTCTGTTCATCAACGATCGTTGGATGATGCCAGTTCTTCTGTTCGTCATTATTTGAAGGATGATGCCACTTCTGTTGTTCGTTCGCTGCTGGATGGTGCCACTTGCTTTGTTCAACTGATGTTGGATGGTGCCACTTGCTCTGTTCATCAACGATCGTTGGATGATGCCAGTTCTTCTGTTCGTCATTATTTGAAGGATGGTGCCACTTCTGTTGTTCGTTCGCTGCTGGATGGTGCCACTTGCTTTGTTCAACTGATGTTGGATGGTGCCACTTGCTCTGTTCATCAACGATCGTTGGATGATGCCAGTTCTTCTGTTCATCATTATTTGAAGGATGGTGCCACTTCTGTTGTTCGTTCGCTGCTGGATGGTGCCACTTGCTTTGTTCAACTGATGTTGGATGGTGCCACTTGCTCTGTTCATCAACGATCGTTGGATGATGCCAGTTCTTCTGTTCGTCATTATTTGAAGGATGGTGCCACTTCTGTTGTTCGTTCGCTGCTGGATGGTGCCACTTGCTTTGTTCAACCGATGTTGGATGGTGCCACTTGCTCTGTTCATCAACGATCGTTGGATGATGCCAGTTCTTCTGTTCATCATTATTTGAAGGATGATGCCACTTCTGTTGTTCGTTCGCTGCTGGATGGTGCCACTTGCTTTGTTCATCCGATGTTGGATGGTGCCACTTGCTCTGTTCATCGATTACTGTCGAATGGTGCCACTTCTTTTGTTCATCGTTATTTGCAGGATGGTGCCACTTCTGTTGTTCGTTCGATATTGGATGGTGCCACTTGCTTTGCTCATCTACGTTTTTTGGATGATGCCACTTACTAGATAGTTCGTTAGGTTGCAGTAACCTCGATGCTAAGGATGTTTCAGTAATAATAATAAAGAAAAGCACGAAGGCTAATGGAGTCATATACGCTTTTGCCATGTTTATGTGCGATGTGATGTTCAAAAAAGAAGATGGCTTTTATAAGATAATTTGAAGATAAGGTTGGGAATCTTGAAGAAAATTTAGCTACTATAAACTAGTTAATGCTCTCACTTAGTTTTATCCATTTACATATTCTACTACGCATAAAACGTTTAAGTAGACAGTGCTTTAATAAGCTTTCTGTAAATAAACAGCAACTAAAAAATAAAATAATTCACCAGCCTTTTTAAATCAGTAATTTCTTTCTAAACTTTATATATCATGGAAACGATCCCAAAAAAAGAACAACAACCAGAATAACGTAAGAGCTGTGGCGACTTATAAATTGTAATATAAACAAGCATCATTCCAGTAAACCGAAATGTAGAGGCAAAACTGGCTTTTATATGATGTGTTTCTTTTTTGGCCCGGGGGAGAGAGGGGGGGGGGGATACTGATATAAGTTTAAAGATATATCATTTGATTTCATATTTAATTCTCAAAAATAAAATAATTTTCCTAGTAACGGCGATGTAATTATAACAGCTTCCTGTTATATAAGGGTACAGTGAACCACGTCGTGCACCTTTGTTTTCCCGTGCTTTCATTACAAAACTCTTTTGCATGTTGTTTTGCTCCTACGCTTCATCTAAAGTAAAATTTGTATTTTTCCAATCAAAACGTATATTTACCGTTCTACGAAAGCTGCGCAGGTCCAAATTTAAAAACTCTGCGTAAATGGTTTTCTAAATAAGGTCTCTCTTTAATTGAAACAATATAAAAAATACGGTAAAATTCAAAGATAACTTGCAGATTAAACATCGATAAATAGAAAATGACGAAATACTATAGTTGTATAATAATATAATACTTGAATAACAATTACTATTACTTATGAATATTTGTTTTGTTTTCTAACATTTGAAATTACTTTTGAAAAGAGCCAGTTAATTTGCACATTTTTATCAAGAGGCTGTTTTGAGTTCTCCAGTTTAGAAAAAATGGTCCTTATTTACACATTGATAGCGACAAGAACTTTTCGTATAGCAACATCAATTATAGGGATCTGATGTGCAAATCCCCATTAACATTCCACCTTCCAGTTTCCAGTAAAACTTCCAAGTCTATTGCTACCTCCTATGTAGTTGAATCAATACTGTTGGATGAAAAACTCATTTAAGCATTAAAAATAAGATCTATTAATAAGTTTACTACGGGCATGTATTTTGAAATTTCTAAGTAGATAATTCGCTAGAATTTTAATTACGCGTTGCATATTGCACAACATTTTGTTAATATTTTGGTTAAAACCAAAGATTCTATTGTGTCAAAAAATCAGTTACTTCTAGTGCATATTTATGAAGGGAAAAGTCAGGTTTGCTATAGGCCTAAGGCACAATGAACCATGGTCAAGAGTAAATATAATCAAAGTTCCTAAAATAAAATTTGCGAACGAACATCGAAATTATAACAGTAACCCTAAATTTCAAGTACAGTGGCCTAAAATGAGAGGATACCCTCTTGTAATCACACTAATTGATTTCTTTGATAGAAAACATGGAAGGTTATATGTATGAAAAAAATAAAATAACATTTTAAAAAATTCTAATGTTGAGGCCCTCGAACATTATATGCCCTCAAGTACTGAATTAGGTAGCATAGGGCTTGGGGCAACCATGCTAGCACTCAACTTAATTACTAACAGTGCTAACCAATTGTAAATAATGATAAATTGGATATGAGAATAAAGATACTACATTTATGGAAAAAAAATTGACTTAAAAAAATTGAAATATCATGGCAAAACATTTATGTTATTTTTTCCCCAAATTGGGCTAATTAAGAAGAAATATTACGTCAACATAAACAATTGCAATATGTTTATTTCAAAATAAGTATTAACTAACTGTAAAATAATTTTCAACATATATAACTTATGATAATAATCTGAAATAAGTAACAGTAATGCTTATTTTCCATTAAATTTATTCCATATGATAATAATCTGAAATTACATCACATTGATTTTCATTACAACATTCGATGATGTACAACATCATTTCACTAATTAAACAGTCGAAGTTGGATGATGCCAATTCTTCTGCTCGTCGTTGTTTGAAGGATGGTGCCACTTGCTTTGTTCATCCGATGTTGGATGGTGCCACTTGCTCTGTTCATCAACGATCGTTGGATGATGCCAGTTCTTCTGTTCGTCATTATTTGAAGGATGGTGCCACTTCTGTTGTTCGTTCGCTGCTGGATGGTGCCACTTGCTTTGTTCAACCGATGTTGGATGGTGCCACTTGCTCTGTTCATCAACGATCGTTGGATGATGCCAGTTCTTCTGTTCATCATTATTTGAAGGATGGTGCCACTTCTGTTGTTCGTTCGCTGCTGGATGGTGCCACTTGCTTTGTTCATCCGATGTTGGATGGTGCCACTTGCTCTGTTCATCAACGATCGTTGGATGATGCCAGTTCTTCTGTTCGTCATTATTTGAAGGATGATGCCACTTCTGTTGTTCGTTCGCTGCTGGATGGTGCCACTTGCTTTGTTCAACTGATGTTGGATGGTGCCACTTGCTCTGTTCATCAACGATCGTTGGATGATGCCAGTTCTTCTGTTCGTCATTATTTGAAGGATGGTGCCACTTCTGTTGTTCGTTCGCTGCTGGATGGTGCCACTTGCTTTGTTCAACTGATGTTGGATGGTGCCACTTGCTCTGTTCATCAACGATCGTTGGATGATGCCAGTTCTTCTGTTCATCATTATTTGAAGGATGGTGCCACTTCTGTTGTTCGTTCGCTGCTGGATGGTGCCACTTGCTTTGTTCAACTGATGTTGGATGGTGCCACTTGCTCTGTTCATCAACGATCGTTGGATGATGCCAGTTCTTCTGTTCGTCATTATTTGAAGGATGGTGCCACTTCTGTTGTTCGTTCGCTGCTGGATGGTGCCACTTGCTTTGTTCAACCGATGTTGGATGGTGCCACTTGCTCTGTTCATCAACGATCGTTGGATGATGCCAGTTCTTCTGTTCATCATTATTTGAAGGATGATGCCACTTCTGTTGTTCGTTCGCTGCTGGATGGTGCCACTTGCTTTGTTCATCCGATGTTGGATGGTGCCACTTGCTCTGTTCATCGATTACTGTCGAATGGTGCCACTTCTTTTGTTCATCGTTATTTGCAGGATGGTGCCACTTCTGTTGTTCGTTCGATATTGGATGGTGCCACTTGCTTTGCTCATCTACGTTTTTTGGATGATGCCACTTACTAGATAGTTCGTTAGGTTGCAGTAACCTCGATGCTAAGGATGTTTCAGTAATAATAATAAAGAAAAGCACGAAGGCTAATGGAGTCATATACGCTTTTGCCATGTTTATGTGTGATGTGATGTTCAAAAAAGAAGATGGCTTTTATAAGATAATTTGAAGATAAGGTTGGGAATCTTGAAGAAAATTTAGCTACTATAAACTAGTTAATGCTCTCACTTAGTTTTATCCATTTACATATTCTACTACGCATAAAACGTTTAAGTAGACAGTGCTTTAATAAGCTTTCTGTAAATAAACAGCAACTAAAAAATAAAATAATTCACCAGCCTTTTTAAATCAGTAATTTCTTTCTAAACTTTATATATCATGGAAACGATCCCAAAAAAAGAACAACAACCAGAATAACGTAAGAGCTGTGGCGACTTATAAATTGTAATATAAACAAGCATCATTCCAGTAAACCGAAATGTAGAGGCAAAACTGGCTTTTATATGATGTGTTTCTTTTTTGGCCCGGGGGAGAGAGGGGGGGGGGGATACTGATATAAGTTTAAAGATATATCATTTGATTTCATATTTAATTCTCAAAAATAAAATAATTTTCCTAGTAACGGCGATGTAATTATAACAGCTTCCTGTTATATAAGGGTACAGTGAACCACGTCGTGCACCTTTGTTTTCCCGTGCTTTCATTACAAAACTCTTTTGCATGTTGTTTTGCTCCTACGCTTCATCTAAAGTAAAATTTGTATTTTTCCAATCAAAACGTATATTTACCGTTCTACGAAAGCTGCGCAGGTCCAAATTTAAAAACTCTGCGTAAATGGTTTTCTAAATAAGGTCTCTCTTTAATTGAAACAATATAAAAAATACGGTAAAATTCAAAGATAACTTGCAGATTAAACATCGATAAATAGAAAATGACGAAATACTATAGTTGTATAATAATATAATACTTGAATAACAATTACTATTACTTATGAATATTTGTTTTGTTTTCTAACATTTGAAATTACTTTTGAAAAGAGCCAGTTAATTTGCACATTTTTATCAAGAGGCTGTTTTGAGTTCTCCAGTTTAGAAAAAATGGTCCTTATTTACACATTGATAGCGACAAGAACTTTTCGTATAGCAACATCAATTATAGGGATCTGATGTGCAAATCCCCATTAACATTCCACCTTCCAGTTTCCAGTAAAACTTCCAAGTCTATTGCTACCTCCTATGTAGTTGAATCAATACTGTTGGATGAAAAACTCATTTAAGCATTAAAAATAAGATCTATTAATAAGTTTACTACGGGCATGTATTTTGAAATTTCTAAGTAGATAATTCGCTAGAATTTTAATTACGCGTTGCATATTGCACAACATTTTGTTAATATTTTGGTTAAAACCAAAGATTCTATTGTGTCAAAAAATCAGTTACTTCTAGTGCATATTTATGAAGGGAAAAGTCAGGTTTGCTATAGGCCTAAGGCACAATGAACCATGGTCAAGAGTAAATATAATCAAAGTTCCTAAAATAAAATTTGCGAACGAACATCGAAATTATAACAGTAACCCTAAATTTCAAGTACAGTGGCCTAAAATGAGAGGATACCCTCTTGTAATCACACTAATTGATTTCTTTGATAGAAAACATGGAAGGTTATATGTATGAAAAAAATAAAATAACATTTTAAAAAATTCTAATGTTGAGGCCCTCGAACATTATATGCCCTCAAGTACTGAATTAGGTAGCATAGGGCTTGGGGCAACCATGCTAGCACTCAACTTAATTACTAACAGTGCTAACCAATTGTAAATAATGATAAATTGGATATGAGAATAAAGATACTACATTTATGGAAAAAAAATTGACTTAAAAAAATTGAAATATCATGGCAAAACATTTATGTTATTTTTTCCCCAAATTGGGCTAATTAAGAAGAAATATTACGTCAACATAAACAATTGCAATATGTTTATTTCAAAATAAGTATTAACTAACTGTAAAATAATTTTCAACATATATAACTTATGATAATAATCTGAAATAAGTAACAGTAATGCTTATTTTCCATTAAATTTATTCCATATGATAATAATCTGAAATTACATCACATTGATTTTCATTACAACATTCGATGATGTACAACATCATTTCACTAATTAAACAGTCGAAGTTGGATGATGCCAATTCTTCTGCTCGTCGTTGTTTGAAGGATGGTGCCACTTGCTTTGTTCATCCGATGTTGGATGGTGCCACTTGCTCTGTTCATCAACGATCGTTGGATGATGCCAGTTCTTCTGTTCGTCATTATTTGAAGGATGGTGCCACTTCTGTTGTTCGTTCGCTGCTGGATGGTGCCACTTGCTTTGTTCAACCGATGTTGGATGGTGCCACTTGCTCTGTTCATCAACGATCGTTGGATGATGCCAGTTCTTCTGTTCATCATTATTTGAAGGATGGTGCCACTTCTGTTGTTCGTTCGCTGCTGGATGGTGCCACTTGCTTTGTTCATCCGATGTTGGATGGTGCCACTTGCTCTGTTCATCAACGATCGTTGGATGATGCCAGTTCTTCTGTTCGTCATTATTTGAAGGATGATGCCACTTCTGTTGTTCGTTCGCTGCTGGATGGTGCCACTTGCTTTGTTCAACTGATGTTGGATGGTGCCACTTGCTCTGTTCATCAACGATCGTTGGATGATGCCAGTTCTTCTGTTCGTCATTATTTGAAGGATGGTGCCACTTCTGTTGTTCGTTCGCTGCTGGATGGTGCCACTTGCTTTGTTCAACTGATGTTGGATGGTGCCACTTGCTCTGTTCATCAACGATCGTTGGATGATGCCAGTTCTTCTGTTCATCATTATTTGAAGGATGGTGCCACTTCTGTTGTTCGTTCGCTGCTGGATGGTGCCACTTGCTTTGTTCAACTGATGTTGGATGGTGCCACTTGCTCTGTTCATCAACGATCGTTGGATGATGCCAGTTCTTCTGTTCGTCATTATTTGAAGGATGGTGCCACTTCTGTTGTTCGTTCGCTGCTGGATGGTGCCACTTGCTTTGTTCAACCGATGTTGGATGGTGCCACTTGCTCTGTTCATCAACGATCGTTGGATGATGCCAGTTCTTCTGTTCATCATTATTTGAAGGATGATGCCACTTCTGTTGTTCGTTCGCTGCTGGATGGTGCCACTTGCTTTGTTCATCCGATGTTGGATGGTGCCACTTGCTCTGTTCATCGATTACTGTCGAATGGTGCCACTTCTTTTGTTCATCGTTATTTGCAGGATGGTGCCACTTCTGTTGTTCGTTCGATATTGGATGGTGCCACTTGCTTTGCTCATCTACGTTTTTTGGATGATGCCACTTACTAGATAGTTCGTTAGGTTGCAGTAACCTCGATGCTAAGGATGTTTCAGTAATAATAATAAAGAAAAGCACGAAGGCTAATGGAGTCATATACGCTTTTGCCATGTTTATGTGCGATGTGATGTTCAAAAAAGAAGATGGCTTTTATAAGATAATTTGAAGATAAGGTTGGGAATCTTAAAGAAAATTTAGCTACTATAAACTAGTTAATGCTCTCACTTAGTTTTATCCATTTACATATTCTACTACGCATAAAACGTTTAAGTAGACAGTGCTTTAATAAGCTTTCTGTAAATAAACAGCAACTAAAAAATAAAATAATTCACCAGCCTTTTTAAATCAGTAATTTCTTTCTAAACTTTATATATCATGGAAACGATCCCAAAAAAAGAACAACAACCAGAATAACGTAAGAGCTGTGGCGACTTATAAATTGTAATATAAACAAGCATCATTCCAGTAAACCGAAATGTAGAGGCAAAACTGGCTTTTATATGATGTGTTTCTTTTTTGGCCCGGGGGAGAGAGGGGGGGGGGGATACTGATATAAGTTTAAAGATATATCATTTGATTTCATATTTAATTCTCAAAAATAAAATAATTTTCCTAGTAACGGCGATGTAATTATAACAGCTTCCTGTTATATAAGGGTACAGTGAACCACGTCGTGCACCTTTGTTTTCCCGTGCTTTCATTACAAAACTCTTTTGCATGTTGTTTTGCTCCTACGCTTCATCTAAAGTAAAATTTGTATTTTTCCAATCAAAACGTATATTTACCGTTCTACGAAAGCTGCGCAGGTCCAAATTTAAAAACTCTGCGTAAATGGTTTTCTAAATAAGGTCTCTCTTTAATTGAAACAATATAAAAAATACGGTAAAATTCAAAGATAACTTGCAGATTAAACATCGATAAATAGAAAATGACGAAATACTATAGTTGTATAATAATATAATACTTGAATAACAATTACTATTACTTATGAATATTTGTTTTGTTTTCTAACATTTGAAATTACTTTTGAAAAGAGCCAGTTAATTTGCACATTTTTATCAAGAGGCTGTTTTGAGTTCTCCAGTTTAGAAAAAATGGTCCTTATTTACACATTGATAGCGACAAGAACTTTTCGTATAGCAACATCAATTATAGGGATCTGATGTGCAAATCCCCATTAACATTCCACCTTCCAGTTTCCAGTAAAACTTCCAAGTCTATTGCTACCTCCTATGTAGTTGAATCAATACTGTTGGATGAAAAACTCATTTAAGCATTAAAAATAAGATCTATTAATAAGTTTACTACGGGCATGTATTTTGAAATTTCTAAGTAGATAATTCGCTAGAATTTTAATTACGCGTTGCATATTGCACAACATTTTGTTAATATTTTGGTTAAAACCAAAGATTCTATTGTGTCAAAAAATCAGTTACTTCTAGTGCATATTTATGAAGGGAAAAGTCAGGTTTGCTATAGGCCTAAGGCACAATGAACCATGGTCAAGAGTAAATATAATCAAAGTTCCTAAAATAAAATTTGCGAACGAACATCGAAATTATAACAGTAACCCTAAATTTCAAGTACAGTGGCCTAAAATGAGAGGATACCCTCTTGTAATCACACTAATTGATTTCTTTGATAGAAAACATGGAAGGTTATATGTATGAAAAAAATAAAATAACATTTTAAAAAATTCTAATGTTGAGGCCCTCGAACATTATATGCCCTCAAGTACTGAATTAGGTAGCATAGGGCTTGGGGCAACCATGCTAGCACTCAACTTAATTACTAACAGTGCTAACCAATTGTAAATAATGATAAATTGGATATGAGAATAAAGATACTACATTTATGGAAAAAAAATTGACTTAAAAAAATTGAAATATCATGGCAAAACATTTATGTTATTTTTTCCCCAAATTGGGCTAATTAAGAAGAAATATTACGTCAACATAAACAATTGCAATATGTTTATTTCAAAATAAGTATTAACTAACTGTAAAATAATTTTCAACATATATAACTTATGATAATAATCTGAAATAAGTAACAGTAATGCTTAATTTCCATTAAATTTATTCCATATGATAATAATCTGAAATTACATCACATTGATTTTCATTACAACATTCGATGATGTACAACATCATTTCACTAATTAAACAGTCGAAGTTGGATGATGCCAATTCTTCTGCTCGTCGTTGTTTGAAGGATGGTGCCACTTGCTTTGTTCATCCGATGTTGGATGGTGCCACTTGCTCTGTTCATCAACGATCGTTGGATGATGCCAGTTCTTCTGTTCGTCATTATTTGAAGGATGGTGCCACTTCTGTTGTTCGTTCGCTGCTGGATGGTGCCACTTGCTTTGTTCAACCGATGTTGGATGGTGCCACTTGCTCTGTTCATCAACGATCGTTGGATGATGCCAGTTCTTCTGTTCATCATTATTTGAAGGATGGTGCCACTTCTGTTGTTCGTTCGCTGCTGGATGGTGCCACTTGCTTTGTTCATCCGATGTTGGATGGTGCCACTTGCTCTGTTCATCAACGATCGTTGGATGATGCCAGTTCTTCTGTTCGTCATTATTTGAAGGATGATGCCACTTCTGTTGTTCGTTCGCTGCTGGATGGTGCCACTTGCTTTGTTCAACTGATGTTGGATGGTGCCACTTGCTCTGTTCATCAACGATCGTTGGATGATGCCAGTTCTTCTGTTCGTCATTATTTGAAGGATGGTGCCACTTCTGTTGTTCGTTCGCTGCTGGATGGTGCCACTTGCTTTGTTCAACTGATGTTGGATGGTGCCACTTGCTCTGTTCATCAACGATCGTTGGATGATGCCAGTTCTTCTGTTCATCATTATTTGAAGGATGGTGCCACTTCTGTTGTTCGTTCGCTGCTGGATGGTGCCACTTGCTTTGTTCAACTGATGTTGGATGGTGCCACTTGCTCTGTTCATCAACGATCGTTGGATGATGCCAGTTCTTCTGTTCGTCATTATTTGAAGGATGGTGCCACTTCTGTTGTTCGTTCGCTGCTGGATGGTGCCACTTGCTTTGTTCAACCGATGTTGGATGGTGCCACTTGCTCTGTTCATCAACGATCGTTGGATGATGCCAGTTCTTCTGTTCATCATTATTTGAAGGATGATGCCACTTCTGTTGTTCGTTCGCTGCTGGATGGTGCCACTTGCTTTGTTCATCCGATGTTGGATGGTGCCACTTGCTCTGTTCATCGATTACTGTCGAATGGTGCCACTTCTTTTGTTCATCGTTATTTGCAGGATGGTGCCACTTCTGTTGTTCGTTCGATATTGGATGGTGCCACTTGCTTTGCTCATCTACGTTTTTTGGATGATGCCACTTACTAGATAGTTCGTTAGGTTGCAGTAACCTCGATGCTAAGGATGTTTCAGTAATAATAATAAAGAAAAGCACGAAGGCTAATGGAGTCATATACGCTTTTGCCATGTTTATGTGCGATGTGATGTTCAAAAAAGAAGATGGCTTTTATAAGATAATTTGAAGATAAGGTTGGGAATCTTGAAGAAAATTTAGCTACTATAAACTAGTTAATGCTCTCACTTAGTTTTATCCATTTACATATTCTACTACGCATAAAACGTTTAAGTAGACAGTGCTTTAATAAGCTTTCTGTAAATAAACAGCAACTAAAAAATAAAATAATTCACCAGCCTTTTTAAATCAGTAATTTCTTTCTAAACTTTATATATCATGGAAACGATCCCAAAAAAAGAACAACAACCAGAATAACGTAAGAGCTGTGGCGACTTATAAATTGTAATATAAACAAGCATCATTCCAGTAAACCGAAATGTAGAGGCAAAACTGGCTTTTATATGATGTGTTTCTTTTTTGGCCCGGGGGAGAGAGGGGGGGGGGATACTGATATAAGTTTAAAGATATATCATTTGATTTCATATTTAATTCTCAAAAATAAAATAATTTTCCTAGTAACGGCGATGTAATTATAACAGCTTCCTGTTATATAAGGGTACAGTGAACCACGTCGTGCACCTTTGTTTTCCCGTGCTTTCATTACAAAACTCTTTTGCATGTTGTTTTGCTCCTACGCTTCATCTAAAGTAAAATTTGTATTTTTCCAATCAAAACGTATATTTACCGTTCTACGAAAGCTGCGCAGGTCCAAATTTAAAAACTCTGCGTAAATGGTTTTCTAAATAAGGTCTCTCTTTAATTGAAACAATATAAAAAATACGGTAAAATTCAAAGATAACTTGCAGACTAAACATCGATAAATAGAAAATGACGAAATACTATAGTTGTATAATAATATAATACTTGAATAACAATTACTATTACTTATGAATATTTGTTTTGTTTTCTAACATTTGAAATTACTTTTGAAAAGAGCCAGTTAATTTGCACATTTTTATCAAGAGGCTGTTTTGAGTTCTCCAGTTTAGAAAAAATGGTCCTTATTTACACATTGATAGCGACAAGAACTTTTCGTATAGCAACATCAATTATAGGGATCTGATGTGCAAATCCCCATTAACATTCCACCTTCCAGTTTCCAGTAAAACTTCCAAGTCTATTGCTACCTCCTATGTAGTTGAATCAATACTGTTGGATGAAAAACTCATTTAAGCATTAAAAATAAGATCTATTAATAAGTTTACTACGGGCATGTATTTTGAAATTTCTAAGTAGATAATTCGCTAGAATTTTAATTACGCGTTGCATATTGCACAACATTTTGTTAATATTTTGGTTAAAACCAAAGATTCTATTGTGTCAAAAAATCAGTTACTTCTAGTGCATATTTATGAAGGGAAAAGTCAGGTTTGCTATAGGCCTAAGGCACAATGAACCATGGTCAAGAGTAAATATAATCAAAGTTCCTAAAATAAAATTTGCGAACGAACATCGAAATTATAACAGTAACCCTAAATTTCAAGTACAGTGGCCTAAAATGAGAGGATACCCTCTTGTAATCACACTAATTGATTTCTTTGATAGAAAACATGGAAGGTTATATGTATGAAAAAAATAAAATAACATTTTAAAAAATTCTAATGTTGAGGCCCTCGAACATTATATGCCCTCAAGTACTGAATTAGGTAGCATAGGGCTTGGGGCAACCATGCTAGCACTCAACTTAATTACTAACAGTGCTAACCAATTGTAAATAATGATAAATTGGATATGAGAATAAAGATACTACATTTATGGAAAAAAAATTGACTTAAAAAAATTGAAATATCATGGCAAAACATTTATGTTATTTTTTCCCCAAATTGGGCTAATTAAGAAGAAATATTACGTCAACATAAACAATTGCAATATGTTTATTTCAAAATAAGTATTAACTAACTGTAAAATAATTTTCAACATATATAACTTATGATAATAATCTGAAATAAGTAACAGTAATGCTTATTTTCCATTAAATTTATTCCATATGATAATAATCTGAAATTACATCACATTGATTTTCATTACAACATTCGATGATGTACAACATCATTTCACTAATTAAACAGTCGAAGTTGGATGATGCCAATTCTTCTGCTCGTCGTTGTTTGAAGGATGGTGCCACTTGCTTTGTTCATCCGATGTTGGATGGTGCCACTTGCTCTGTTCATCAACGATCGTTGGATGATGCCAGTTCTTCTGTTCGTCATTATTTGAAGGATGGTGCCACTTCTGTTGTTCGTTCGCTGCTGGATGGTGCCACTTGCTTTGTTCAACCGATGTTGGATGGTGCCACTTGCTCTGTTCATCAACGATCGTTGGATGATGCCAGTTCTTCTGTTCATCATTATTTGAAGGATGGTGCCACTTCTGTTGTTCGTTCGCTGCTGGATGGTGCCACTTGCTTTGTTCATCCGATGTTGGATGGTGCCACTTGCTCTGTTCATCAACGATCGTTGGATGATGCCAGTTCTTCTGTTCGTCATTATTTGAAGGATGATGCCACTTCTGTTGTTCGTTCGCTGCTGGATGGTGCCACTTGCTTTGTTCAACTGATGTTGGATGGTGCCACTTGCTCTGTTCATCAACGATCGTTGGATGATGCCAGTTCTTCTGTTCGTCATTATTTGAAGGATGGTGCCACTTCTGTTGTTCGTTCGCTGCTGGATGGTGCCACTTGCTTTGTTCAACTGATGTTGGATGGTGCCACTTGCTCTGTTCATCAACGATCGTTGGATTATGCCAGTTCTTCTGTTCATCATTATTTGAAGGATGGTGCCACTTCTGTTGTTCGTTCGCTGCTGGATGGTGCCACTTGCTTTGTTCAACTGATGTTGGATGGTGCCACTTGCTCTGTTCATCAACGATCGTTGGATGATGCCAGTTCTTCTGTTCGTCATTATTTGAAGGATGGTGCCACTTCTGTTGTTCGTTCGCTGCTGGATGGTGCCACTTGCTTTGTTCAACCGATGTTGGATGGTGCCACTTGCTCTGTTCATCAACGATCGTTGGATGATGCCAGTTCTTCTGTTCATCATTATTTGAAGGATGATGCCACTTCTGTTGTTCGTTCGCTGCTGGATGGTGCCACTTGCTTTGTTCATCCGATGTTGGATGGTGCCACTTGCTCTGTTCATCGATTACTGTCGAATGGTGCCACTTCTTTTGTTCATCGTTATTTGCAGGATGGTGCCACTTCTGTTGTTCGTTCGATATTGGATGGTGCCACTTGCTTTGCTCATCTACGTTTTTTGGATGATGCCACTTACTAGATAGTTCGTTAGGTTGCAGTAACCTCGATGCTAAGGATGTTTCAGTAATAATAATAAAGAAAAGCACGAAGGCTAATGGAGTCATATACGCTTTTGCCATGTTTATGTGCGATGTGATGTTCAAAAAAGAAGATGGCTTTTATAAGATAATTTGAAGATAAGGTTGGGAATCTTGAAGAAAATTTAGCTACTATAAACTAGTTAATGCTCTCACTTAGTTTTATCCATTTACATATTCTACTACACATAAAACGTTTAAGTAGACAGTGCTTTAATAAGCTTTCTGTAAATAAACAGCAACTAAAAAATAAAATAATTCACCAGCCTTTTTAAATCAGTAATTTCTTTCTAAACTTTATATATCATGGAAACGATCCCAAAAAAAGAACAACAACCAGAATAACGTAAGAGCTGTGGCGACTTATAAATTGTAATATAAACAAGCATCATTCCAGTAAACCGAAATGTAGAGGCAAAACTGGCTTTTATATGATGTGTTTCTTTTTTGGCCCGGGGGAGAGAGGGGGGGGGGGATACTGATATAAGTTTAAAGATATATCATTTGATTTCATATTTAATTCTCAAAAATAAAATAATTTTCCTAGTAACGGCGATGTAATTATAACAGCTTCCTGTTATATAAGGGTACAGTGAACCACGTCGTGCACCTTTGTTTTCCCGTGCTTTCATTACAAAACTCTTTTGCATGTTGTTTTGCTCCTACGCTTCATCTAAAGTAAAATTTGTATTTTTCCAATCAAAACGTATATTTACCGTTCTACGAAAGCTGCGCAGGTCCAAATTTAAAAACTCTGCGTAAATGGTTTTCTAAATAAGGTCTCTCTTTAATTGAAACAATATAAAAAATACGGTAAAATTCAAAGATAACTTGCAGATTAAACATCGATAAATAGAAAATGACGAAATACTATAGTTGTATAATAATATAATACTTGAATAACAATTACTATTACTTATGAATATTTGTTTTGTTTTCTAACATTTGAAATTACTTTTGAAAAGAGCCAGTTAATTTGCACATTTTTATCAAGAGGCTGTTTTGAGTTCTCCAGTTTAGAAAAAATGGTCCTTATTTACACATTGATAGCGACAAGAACTTTTCGTATAACAACATCAATTATAGGGATCTGATGTGCAAATCCCCATTAACATTCCACCTTCCAGTTTCCAGTAAAACTTCCAAGTCTATTGCTACCTCCTATGTAGTTGAATCAATACTGTTGGATGAAAAACTCATTTAAGCATTAAAAATAAGATCTATTAATAAGTTTACTACGGGCATGTATTTTGAAATTTCTAAGTAGATAATTCGCTAGAATTTTAATTACGCGTTGCATATTGCACAACATTTTGTTAATATTTTGGTTAAAACCAAAGATTCTATTGTGTCAAAAAATCAGTTACTTCTAGTGCATATTTATGAAGGGAAAAGTCAGGTTTGCTATAGGCCTAAGGCACAATGAACCATGGTCAAGAGTAAATATAATCAAAGTTCCTAAAATAAAATTTGCGAACGAACATCGAAATTATAACAGTAACCCTAAATTTCAAGTACAGTGGCCTAAAATGAGAGGATACCCTCTTGTAATCACACTAATTGATTTCTTTGATAGAAAACATGGAAGGTTATATGTATGAAAAAAATAAAATAACATTTTAAAAAATTCTAATGTTGAGGCCCTCGAACATTATATGCCCTCAAGTACTGAATTAGGTAGCATAGGGCTTGGGGCAACCATGCTAGCACTCAACTTAATTACTAACAGTGCTAACCAATTGTAAATAATGATAAATTGGATATGAGAATAAAGATACTACATTTATGGAAAAAAAATTGACTTAAAAAAATTGAAATATCATGGCAAAACATTTATGTTATTTTTTCCCCAAATTGGGCTAATTAAGAAGAAATATTACGTCAACATAAACAATTGCAATATGTTTATTTCAAAATAAGTATTAACTAACTGTAAAATAATTTTCAACATATATAACTTATGATAATAATCTGAAATAAGTAACAGTAATGCTTATTTTCCATTAAATTTATTCCATATGATAATAATCTGAAATTACATCACATTGATTTTCATTACAACATTCGATGATGTACAACATCATTTCACTAATTAAACAGTCGAAGTTGGATGATGCCAATTCTTCTGCTCGTCGTTGTTTGAAGGATGGTGCCACTTGCTTTGTTCATCCGATGTTGGATGGTGCCACTTGCTCTGTTCATCAACGATCGTTGGATGATGCCAGTTCTTCTGTTCGTCATTATTTGAAGGATGGTGCCACTTCTGTTGTTCGTTCGCTGCTGGATGGTGCCACTTGCTTTGTTCAACCGATGTTGGATGGTGCCACTTGCTCTGTTCATCAACGATCGTTGGATGATGCCAGTTCTTCTGTTCATCATTATTTGAAGGATGGTGCCACTTCTGTTGTTCGTTCGCTGCTGGATGGTGCCACTTGCTTTGTTCATCCGATGTTGGATGGTGCCACTTGCTCTGTTCATCAACGATCGTTGGATGATGCCAGTTCTTCTGTTCGTCATTATTTGAAGGATGATGCCACTTCTGTTGTTCGTTCGCTGCTGGATGGTGCCACTTGCTTTGTTCAACTGATGTTGGATGGTGCCACTTGCTCTGTTCATCAACGATCGTTGGATGATGCCAGTTCTTCTGTTCGTCATTATTTGAAGGATGGTGCCACTTCTGTTGTTCGTTCGCTGCTGGATGGTGCCACTTGCTTTGTTCAACTGATGTTGGATGGTGCCACTTGCTCTGTTCATCAACGATCGTTGGATGATGCCAGTTCTTCTGTTCATCATTATTTGAAGGATGGTGCCACTTCTGTTGTTCGTTCGCTGCTGGATGGTGCCACTTGCTTTGTTCAACTGATGTTGGATGGTGCCACTTGCTCTGTTCATCAACGATCGTTGGATGATGCCAGTTCTTCTGTTCGTCATTATTTGAAGGATGGTGCCACTTCTGTTGTTCGTTCGCTGCTGGATGGTGCCACTTGCTTTGTTCAACCGATGTTGGATGGTGCCACTTGCTCTGTTCATCAACGATCGTTGGATGATGCCAGTTCTTCTGTTCATCATTATTTGAAGGATGATGCCACTTCTGTTGTTCGTTCGCTGCTGGATGGTGCCACTTGCTTTGTTCATCCGATGTTGGATGGTGCCACTTGCTCTGTTCATCGATTACTGTCGAATGGTGCCACTTCTTTTGTTCATCGTTATTTGCAGGATGGTGCCACTTCTGTTGTTCGTTCGATATTGGATGGTGCCACTTGCTTTGCTCATCTACGTTTTTTGGATGATGCCACTTACTAGATAGTTCGTTAGGTTGCAGTAACCTCGATGCTAAGGATGTTTCAGTAATAATAATAAAGAAAAGCACGAAGGCTAATGGAGTCATATACGCTTTTGCCATGTTTATGTGCGATGTGATGTTCAAAAAAGAAGATGGCTTTTATAAGATAATTTGAAGATAAGGTTGGGAATCTTGAAGAAAATTTAGCTACTATAAACTAGTTAATGCTCTCACTTAGTTTTATCCATTTACATATTCTACTACGCATAAAACGTTTAAGTAGACAGTGCTTTAATAAGCTTTCTGTAAATAAACAGCAACTAAAAAATAAAATAATTCACCAGCCTTTTTAAATCAGTAATTTCTTTCTAAACTTTATATATCATGGAAACGATCCCAAAAAAAGAACAACAACCAGAATAACGTAAGAGCTGTGGCGACTTATAAATTGTAATATAAACAAGCATCATTCCAGTAAACCGAAATGTAGAGGCAAAACTGGCTTTTATATGATGTGTTTCTTTTTTGGCCCGGGGGAGAGAGGGGGGGGGGATACTGATATAAGTTTAAAGATATATCATTTGATTTCATATTTAATTCTCAAAAATAAAATAATTTTCCTAGTAACGGCGATGTAATTATAACAGCTTCCTGTTATATAAGGGTACAGTGAACCACGTCGTGCACCTTTGTTTTCCCGTGCTTTCATTACAAAACTCTTTTGCATGTTGTTTTGCTCCTACGCTTCATCTAAAGTAAAATTTGTATTTTTCCAATCAAAACGTATATTTACCGTTCTACGAAAGCTGCGCAGGTCCAAATTTAAAAACTCTGCGTAAATGGTTTTCTAAATAAGGTCTCTCTTTAATTGAAACAATATAAAAAATACGGTAAAATTCAAAGATAACTTGCAGATTAAACATCGATAAATAGAAAATGACGAAATACTATAGTTGTATAATAATATAATACTTGAATAACAATTACTATTACTTATGAATATTTGTTTTGTTTTCTAACATTTGAAATTACTTTTGAAAAGAGCCAGTTAATTTGCACATTTTTATCAAGAGGCTGTTTTGAGTTCTCCAGTTTAGAAAAAATGGTCCTTATTTACACATTGATAGCGACAAGAACTTTTCGTATAGCAACATCAATTATAGGGATCTGATGTGCAAATCCCCATTAACATTCCACCTTCCAGTTTCCAGTAAAACTTCCAAGTCTATTGCTACCTCCTATGTAGTTGAATCAATACTGTTGGATGAAAAACTCATTTAAGCATTAAAAATAAGATCTATTAATAAGTTTACTACGGGCATGTATTTTGAAATTTCTAAGTAGATAATTCGCTAGAATTTTAATTACGCGTTGCATATTGCACAACATTTTGTTAATATTTTGGTTAAAACCAAAGATTCTATTGTGTCAAAAAATCAGTTACTTCTAGTGCATATTTATGAAGGGAAAAGTCAGGTTTGCTATAGGCCTAAGGCACAATGAACCATGGTCAAGAGTAAATATAATCAAAGTTCCTAAAATAAAATTTGCGAACGAACATCGAAATTATAACAGTAACCCTAAATTTCAAGTACAGTGGCCTAAAATGAGAGGATACCCTCTTGTAATCACACTAATTGATTTCTTTGATAGAAAACATGGAAGGTTATATGTATGAAAAAATAAAATAACATTTTAAAAAATTCTAATGTTGAGGCCCTCGAACATTATATGCCCTCAAGTACTGAATTAGGTAGCATAGGGCTTGGGGCAACCATGCTAGCACTCAACTTAATTACTAACAGTGCTAACCAATTGTAAATAATGATAAATTGGATATGAGAATAAAGATACTACATTTATGGAAAAAAAATTGACTTAAAAAAATTGAAATATCATGGCAAAACATTTATGTTATTTTTTCCCCAAATTGGGCTAATTAAGAAGAAATATTACGTCAACATAAACAATTGCAATATGTTTATTTCAAAATAAGTATTAACTAACTGTAAAATAATTTTCAACATATATAACTTATGATAATAATCTGAAATAAGTAACAGTAATGCTTATTTTCCATTAAATTTATTCCATATGATAATAATCTGAAATTACATCACATTGATTTTCATTACAACATTCGATGATGTACAACATCATTTCACTAATTAAACAGTCGAAGTTGGATGATGCCAATTCTTCTGCTCGTCGTTGTTTGAAGGATGGTGCCACTTGCTTTGTTCATCCGATGTTGGATGGTGCCACTTGCTCTGTTCATCAACGATCGTTGGATGATGCCAGTTCTTCTGTTCGTCATTATTTGAAGGATGGTGCCACTTCTGTTGTTCGTTCGCTGCTGGATGGTGCCACTTGCTTTGTTCAACCGATGTTGGATGGTGCCACTTGCTCTGTTCATCAACGATCGTTGGATGATGCCAGTTCTTCTGTTCATCATTATTTGAAGGATGGTGCCACTTCTGTTGTTCGTTCGCTGCTGGATGGTGCCACTTGCTTTGTTCATCCGATGTTGGATGGTGCCACTTGCTCTGTTCATCAATGATCGTTGGATGATGCCAGTTCTTCTGTTCGTCATTATTTGAAGGATGATGCCACTTCTGTTGTTCGTTCGCTGCTGGATGGTGCCACTTGCTTTGTTCAACTGATGTTGGATGGTGCCACTTGCTCTGTTCATCAACGATCGTTGGATGATGCCAGTTCTTCTGTTCGTCATTATTTGAAGGATGGTGCCACTTCTGTTGTTCGTTCGCTGCTGGATGGTGCCACTTGCTTTGTTCAACTGATGTTGGATGGTGCCACTTGCTCTGTTCATCAACGATCGTTGGATGATGCCAGTTCTTCTGTTCATCATTATTTGAAGGATGGTGCCACTTCTGTTGTTCGTTCGCTGCTGGATGGTGCCACTTGCTTTGTTCAACTGATGTTGGATGGTGCCACTTGCTCTGTTCATCAACGATCGTTGGATGATGCCAGTTCTTCTGTTCGTCATTATTTGAAGGATGGTGCCACTTCTGTTGTTCGTTCGCTGCTGGATGGTGCCACTTGCTTTGTTCAACCGATGTTGGATGGTGCCACTTGCTCTGTTCATCAACGATCGTTGGATGATGCCAGTTCTTCTGTTCATCATTATTTGAAGGATGATGCCACTTCTGTTGTTCGTTCGCTGCTGGATGGTGCCACTTGCTTTGTTCATCCGATGTTGGATGGTGCCACTTGCTCTGTTCATCGATTACTGTCGAATGGTGCCACTTCTTTTGTTCATCGTTATTTGCAGGATGGTGCCACTTCTGTTGTTCGTTCGATATTGGATGGTGCCACTTGCTTTGCTCATCTACGTTTTTTGGATGATGCCACTTACTAGATAGTTCGTTAGGTTGCAGTAACCTCGATGCTAAGGATGTTTCAGTAATAATAATAAAGAAAAGCACGAAGGCTAATGGAGTCATATACGCTTTTGCCATGTTTATGTGCGATGTGATGTTCAAAAAAGAAGATGGCTTTTATAAGATAATTTGAAGATAAGGTTGGGAATCTTGAAGAAAATTTAGCTACTATAAACTAGTTAATGCTCTCACTTAGTTTTATCCATTTACATATTCTACTACGCATAAAACGTTTAAGTAGACAGTGCTTTAATAAGCTTTCTGTAAATAAACAGCAACTAAAAAATAAAATAATTCACCAGCCTTTTTAAATCAGTAATTTCTTTCTAAACTTTATATATCATGGAAACGATCCCAAAAAAAGAACAACAACCAGAATAACGTAAGAGCTGTGGCGACTTATAAATTGTAATATAAACAAGCATCATTCCAGTAAACCGAAATGTAGAGGCAAAACTGGCTTTTATATGATGTGTTTCTTTTTTGGCCCGGGGGAGAGAGGGGGGGGGGGGATACTGATATAAGTTTAAAGATATATCATTTGATTTCATATTTAATTCTCAAAAATAAAATAATTTTCCTAGTAACGGCGATGTAATTATAACAGCTTCCTGTTATATAAGGGTACAGTGAACCACGTCGTGCACCTTTGTTTTCCCGTGCTTTCATTACAAAACTCTTTTGCATGTTGTTTTGCTCCTACGCTTCATCTAAAGTAAAATTTGTATTTTTCCAATCAAAACGTATATTTACCGTTCTACGAAAGCTGCGCAGGTCCAAATTTAAAAACTCTGCGTAAATGGTTTTCTAAATAAGGTCTCTCTTTAATTGAAACAATATAAAAAATACGGTAAAATTCAAAGATAACTTGCAGATTAAACATCGATAAATAGAAAATGACGAAATACTATAGTTGTATAATAATATAATACTTGAATAACAATTACTATTACTTATGAATATTTGTTTTGTTTTCTAACATTTGAAATTACTTTTGAAAAGAGCCAGTTAATTTGCACATTTTTATCAAGAGGCTGTTTTGAGTTCTCCAGTTTAGAAAAAATGGTCCTTATTTACACATTGATAGCGACAAGAACTTTTCGTATAGCAACATCAATTATAGGGATCTGATGTGCAAATCCCCATTAACATTCCACCTTCCAGTTTCCAGTAAAACTTCCAAGTCTATTGCTACCTCCTATGTAGTTGAATCAATACTGTTGGATGAAAAACTCATTTAAGCATTAAAAATAAGATCTATTAATAAGTTTACTACGGGCATGTATTTTGAAATTTCTAAGTAGATAATTCGCTAGAATTTTAATTACGCGTTGCATATTGCACAACATTTTGTTAATATTTTGGTTAAAACCAAAGATTCTATTGTGTCAAAAAATCAGTTACTTCTAGTGCATATTTATGAAGGGAAAAGTCAGGTTTGCTATAGGCCTAAGGCACAATGAACCATGGTCAAGAGTAAATATAATCAAAGTTCCTAAAATAAAATTTGCGAACGAACATCGAAATTATAACAGTAACCCTAAATTTCAAGTACAGTGGCCTAAAATGAGAGGATACCCTCTTGTAATCACACTAATTGATTTCTTTGATAGAAAACATGGAAGGTTATATGTATGAAAAAATAAAATAACATTTTAAAAAATTCTAATGTTGAGGCCCTCGAACATTATATGCCCTCAAGTACTGAATTAGGTAGCATAGGGCTTGGGGCAACCATGCTAGCACTCAACTTAATTACTAACAGTGCTAACCAATTGTAAATAATGATAAATTGGATATGAGAATAAAGATACTACATTTATGGAAAAAAAATTGACTTAAAAAAATTGAAATATCATGGCAAAACATTTATGTTATTTTTTCCCCAAATTGGGCTAATTAAGAAGAAATATTACGTCAACATAAACAATTGCAATATGTTTATTTCAAAATAAGTATTAACTAACTGTAAAATAATTTTCAACATATATAACTTATGATAATAATCTGAAATAAGTAACAGTAATGCTTATTTTCCATTAAATTTATTCCATATGATAATAATCTGAAATTACATCACATTGATTTTCATTACAACATTCGATGATGTACAACATCATTTCACTAATTAAACAGTCGAAGTTGGATGATGCCAATTCTTCTGCTCGTCGTTGTTTGAAGGATGGTGCCACTTGCTTTGTTCATCCGATGTTGGATGGTGCCACTTGCTCTGTTCATCAACGATCGTTGGATGATGCCAGTTCTTCTGTTCGTCATTATTTGAAGGATGGTGCCACTTCTGTTGTTCGTTCGCTGCTGGATGGTGCCACTTGCTTTGTTCAACCGATGTTGGATGGTGCCACTTGCTCTGTTCATCAACGATCGTTGGATGATGCCAGTTCTTCTGTTCATCATTATTTGAAGGATGGTGCCACTTCTGTTGTTCGTTCGCTGCTGGATGGTGCCACTTGCTTTGTTCATCCGATGTTGGATGGTGCCACTTGCTCTGTTCATCAATGATCGTTGGATGATGCCAGTTCTTCTGTTCGTCATTATTTGAAGGATGATGCCACTTCTGTTGTTCGTTCGCTGCTGGATGGTGCCACTTGCTTTGTTCAACTGATGTTGGATGGTGCCACTTGCTCTGTTCATCAACGATCGTTGGATGATGCCAGTTCTTCTGTTCGTCATTATTTGAAGGATGGTGCCACTTCTGTTGTTCGTTCGCTGCTGGATGGTGCCACTTGCTTTGTTCAACTGATGTTGGATGGTGCCACTTGCTCTGTTCATCAACGA
Organism: Allium sativum; assembly: GCA_030737875.1. Classification (NCBI taxonomy): domain Eukaryota; kingdom Viridiplantae; phylum Streptophyta; class Magnoliopsida; order Asparagales; family Amaryllidaceae; genus Allium; species Allium sativum. The sequence continues at coordinate 399,366,862 of CM060910.1, forward strand.
TCGTTGGATGATGCCAGTTCTTCTGTTCATCATTATTTGAAGGATGGTGCCACTTCTGTTGTTCGTTCGCTGCTGGATGGTGCCACTTGCTTTGTTCAACTGATGTTGGATGGTGCCACTTGCTCTGTTCATCAACGATCGTTGGATGATGCCAGTTCTTCTGTTCGTCATTATTTGAAGGATGGTGCCACTTCTGTTGTTCGTTCGCTGCTGGATGGTGCCACTTGCTTTGTTCAACCGATGTTGGATGGTGCCACTTGCTCTGTTCATCAACGATCGTTGGATGATGCCAGTTCTTCTGTTCATCATTATTTGAAGGATGATGCCACTTCTGTTGTTCGTTCGCTGCTGGATGGTGCCACTTGCTTTGTTCATCCGATGTTGGATGGTGCCACTTGCTCTGTTCATCGATTACTGTCGAATGGTGCCACTTCTTTTGTTCATCGTTATTTGCAGGATGGTGCCACTTCTGTTGTTCGTTCGATATTGGATGGTGCCACTTGCTTTGCTCATCTACGTTTTTTGGATGATGCCACTTACTAGATAGTTCGTTAGGTTGCAGTAACCTCGATGCTAAGGATGTTTCAGTAATAATAATAAAGAAAAGCACGAAGGCTAATGGAGTCATATACGCTTTTGCCATGTTTATGTGCGATGTGATGTTCAAAAAAGAAGATGGCTTTTATAAGATAATTTGAAGATAAGGTTGGGAATCTTGAAGAAAATTTAGCTACTATAAACTAGTTAATGCTCTCACTTAGTTTTATCCATTTACATATTCTACTACGCATAAAACGTTTAAGTAGACAGTGCTTTAATAAGCTTTCTGTAAATAAACAGCAACTAAAAAATAAAATAATTCACCAGCCTTTTTAAATCAGTAATTTCTTTCTAAACTTTATATATCATGGAAACGATCCCAAAAAAAGAACAACAACCAGAATAACGTAAGAGCTGTGGCGACTTATAAATTGTAATATAAACAAGCATCATTCCAGTAAACCGAAATGTAGAGGCAAAACTGGCTTTTATATGATGTGTTTCTTTTTTGGCCCGGGGGAGAGAGGGGGGGGGGGGATACTGATATAAGTTTAAAGATATATCATTTGATTTCATATTTAATTCTCAAAAATAAAATAATTTTCCTAGTAACGGCGATGTAATTATAACAGCTTCCTGTTATATAAGGGTACAGTGAACCACGTCGTGCACCTTTGTTTTCCCGTGCTTTCATTACAAAACTCTTTTGCATGTTGTTTTGCTCCTACGCTTCATCTAAAGTAAAATTTGTATTTTTCCAATCAAAACGTATATTTACCGTTCTACGAAAGCTGCGCAGGTCCAAATTTAAAAACTCTGCGTAAATGGTTTTCTAAATAAGGTCTCACTTTAATTGAAACAATATAAAAAATACGGTAAAATTCAAAGATAACTTGCAGATTAAACATCGATAAATAGAAAATGACGAAATACTATAGTTGTATAATAATATAATACTTGAATAACAATTACTATTACTTATGAATATTTGTTTTGTTTTCTAACATTTGAAATTACTTTTGAAAAGAGCCAGTTAATTTGCACATTTTTATCAAGAGGCTGTTTTGAGTTCTCCAGTTTAGAAAAAATGGTCCTTATTTACACATTGATAGCGACAAGAACTTTTCGTATAGCAACATCAATTATAGGGATCTGATGTGCAAATCCCCATTAACATTCCACCTTCCAGTTTCCAGTAAAACTTCCAAGTCTATTGCTACCTCCTATGTAGTTGAATCAATACTGTTGGATGAAAAACTCATTTAAGCATTAAAAATAAGATCTATTAATAAGTTTACTACGGGCATGTATTTTGAAATTTCTAAGTAGATAATTCGCTAGAATTTTAATTACGCGTTGCATATTGCACAACATTTTGTTAATATTTTGGTTAAAACCAAAGATTCTATTGTGTCAAAAAAATCAGTTACTTCTAGTGCATATTTATGAAGGGAAAAGTCAGGTTTGCTATAGGCCTAAGGCACAATGAACCATGGTCAAGAGTAAATATAATCAAAGTTCCTAAAATAAAATTTGCGAACGAACATCGAAATTATAACAGTAACCCTAAATTTCAAGTACAGTGGCCTAAAATGAGAGGATACCCTCTTGTAATCACACTAATTGATTTCTTTGATAGAAAACATGGAAGGTTATATGTATGAAAAAAATAAAATAACATTTTAAAAAATTCTAATGTTGAGGCCCTCGAACATTATATGCCCTCAAGTACTGAATTAGGTAGCATAGGGCTTGGGGCAACCATGCTAGCACTCAACTTAATTACTAACAGTGCTAACCAATTGTAAATAATGATAAATTGGATATGAGAATAAAGATACTACATTTATGGAAAAAAAATTGACTTAAAAAAATTGAAATATCATGGCAAAACATTTATGTTATTTTTTCCCCAAATTGGGCTAATTAAGAAGAAATATTACGTCAACATAAACAATTGCAATATGTTTATTTCAAAATAAGTATTAACTAACTGTAAAATAATTTTCAACATATATAACTTATGATAATAATCTGAAATAAGTAACAGTAATGCTTATTTTCCATTAAATTTATTCCATATGATAATAATCTGAAATTACATCACATTGATTTTCATTACAACATTCGATGATGTACAACATCATTTCACTAATTAAACAGTCGAAGTTGGATGATGCCAATTCTTCTGCTCGTCGTTGTTTGAAGGATGGTGCCACTTGCTTTGTTCATCCGATGTTGGATGGTGCCACTTGCTCTGTTCATCAACGATCGTTGGATGATGCCAGTTCTTCTGTTCGTCATTATTTGAAGGATGGTGCCACTTCTGTTGTTCGTTCGCTGCTGGATGGTGCCACTTGCTTTGTTCAACCGATGTTGGATGGTGCCACTTGCTCTGTTCATCAACGATCGTTGGATGATGCCAGTTCTTCTGTTCATCATTATTTGAAGGATGGTGCCACTTCTGTTGTTCGTTCGCTGCTGGATGGTGCCACTTGCTTTGTTCATCCGATGTTGGATGGTGCCACTTGCTCTGTTCATCAACGATCGTTGGATGATGCCAGTTCTTCTGTTCGTCATTATTTGAAGGATGATGCCACTTCTGTTGTTCGTTCGCTGCTGGATGGTGCCACTTGCTTTGTTCAACTGATGTTGGATGGTGCCACTTGCTCTGTTCATCAACGATCGTTGGATGATGCCAGTTCTTCTGTTCGTCATTATTTGAAGGATGGTGCCACTTCTGTTGTTCGTTCGCTGCTGGATGGTGCCACTTGCTTTGTTCAACTGATGTTGGATGGTGCCACTTGCTCTGTTCATCAACGATCGTTGGATGATGCCAGTTCTTCTGTTCATCATTATTTGAAGGATGGTGCCACTTCTGTTGTTCGTTCGCTGCTGGATGGTGCCACTTGCTTTGTTCAACTGATGTTGGATGGTGCCACTTGCTCTGTTCATCAACGATCGTTGGATGATGCCAGTTCTTCTGTTCGTCATTATTTGAAGGATGGTGCCACTTCTGTTGTTCGTTCGCTGCTGGATGGTGCCACTTGCTTTGTTCAACCGATGTTGGATGGTGCCACTTGCTCTGTTCATCAACGATCGTTGGATGATGCCAGTTCTTCTGTTCATCATTATTTGAAGGATGATGCCACTTCTGTTGTTCGTTCGCTGCTGGATGGTGCCACTTGCTTTGTTCATCCGATGTTGGATGGTGCCACTTGCTCTGTTCATCGATTACTGTCGAATGGTGCCACTTCTTTTGTTCATCGTTATTTGCAGGATGGTGCCACTTCTGTTGTTCGTTCGATATTGGATGGTGCCACTTGCTTTGCTCATCTACGTTTTTTGGATGATGCCACTTACTAGATAGTTCGTTAGGTTGCAGTAACCTCGATGCTAAGGATGTTTCAGTAATAATAATAAAGAAAAGCACGAAGGCTAATGGAGTCATATACGCTTTTGCCATGTTTATGTGCGATGTGATGTTCAAAAAAGAAGATGGCTTTTATAAGATAATTTGAAGATAAGGTTGGGAATCTTGAAGAAAATTTAGCTACTATAAACTAGTTAATGCTCTTACTTAGTTTTATCCATTTACATATTCTACTACGCATAAAACGTTTAAGTAGACAGTGCTTTAATAAGCTTTCTGTAAATAAACAGCAACTAAAAAATAAAATAATTCACCAGCCTTTTTAAATCAGTAATTTCTTTCTAAACTTTATATATCATGGAAACGATCCCAAAAAAAGAACAACAACCAGAATAACGTAAGAGCTGTGGCGACTTATAAATTGTAATATAAACAAGCATCATTCCAGTAAACCGAAATGTAGAGGCAAAACTGGCTTTTATATGATGTGTTTCTTTTTTGGCCCGGGGGAGAGAGGGGGGGGGGATACTGATATAAGTTTAAAGATATATCATTTGATTTCATATTTAATTCTCAAAAATAAAATAATTTTCCTAGTAACGGTGATGTAATTATAACAGCTTCCTGTTATATAAGGGTACAGTGAACCACGTCGTGCACCTTTGTTTTCCCGTGCTTTCATTACAAAACTCTTTTGCATGTTGTTTTGCTCCTACGCTTCATCTAAAGTAAAATTTGTATTTTTCCAATCAAAACGTATATTTACCGTTCTACGAAAGCTGCGCAGGTCCAAATTTAAAAACTCTGCGTAAATGGTTTTCTAAATAAGGTCTCTCTTTAATTGAAACAATATAAAAAATACGGTAAAATTCAAAGATAACTTGCAGATTAAACATCGATAAATAGAAAATGACGAAATACTATAGTTGTATAATAATATAATACTTGAATAACAATTACTATTACTTATGAATATTTGTTTTGTTTTCTAACATTTGAAATTACTTTTGAAAAGAGCCAGTTAATTTGCACATTTTTATCAAGAGGCTGTTTTGAGTTCTCCAGTTTAGAAAAAATGGTCCTTATTTACACATTGATAGCGACAAGAACTTTTCGTATAGCAACATCAATTATAGGGATCTGATGTGCAAATCCCCATTAACATTCCACCTTCCAGTTTCCAGTAAAACTTCCAAGTCTATTGCTACCTCCTATGTAGTTGAATCAATACTGTTGGATGAAAAACTCATTTAAGCATTAAAAATAAGATCTATTAATAAGTTTACTACGGGCATGTATTTTGAAATTTCTAAGTAGATAATTCGCTAGAATTTTAATTACGCGTTGCATATTGCACAACATTTTGTTAATATTTTGGTTAAAACCAAAGATTCTATTGTGTCAAAAAATCAGTTACTTCTAGTGCATATTTATGAAGGGAAAAGTCAGGTTTGCTATAGGCCTAAGGCACAATGAACCATGGTCAAGAGTAAATATAATCAAAGTTCCTAAAATAAAATTTGCGAACGAACATCGAAATTATAACAGTAACCCTAAATTTCAAGTACAGTGGCCTAAAATGAGAGGATACCCTCTTGTAATCACACTAATTGATTTCTTTGATAGAAAACATGGAAGGTTATATGTATGAAAAAAATAAAATAACATTTTAAAAAATTCTAATGTTGAGGCCCTCGAACATTATATGCCCTCAAGTACTGAATTAGGTAGCATAGGGCTTGGGGCAACCATGCTAGCACTCAACTTAATTACTAACAGTGCTAACCAATTGTAAATAATGATAAATTGGATATGAGAATAAAGATACTACATTTATGGAAAAAAAATTGACTTAAAAAAATTGAAATATCATGGCAAAACATTTATGTTATTTTTTCCCCAAATTGGGCTAATTAAGAAGAAATATTACGTCAACATAAACAATTGCAATATGTTTATTTCAAAATAAGTATTAACTAACTGTAAAATAATTTTCAACATATATAACTTATGATAATAATCTGAAATAAGTAACAGTAATGCTTATTTTCCATTAAATTTATTCCATATGATAATAATCTGAAATTACATCACATTGATTTTCATTACAACATTCGATGATGTACAACATCATTTCACTAATTAAACAGTCGAAGTTGGATGATGCCAATTCTTCTGCTCGTCGTTGTTTGAAGGATGGTGCCACTTGCTTTGTTCATCCGATGTTGGATGGTGCCACTTGCTCTGTTCATCAACGATCGTTGGATGATGCCAGTTCTTCTGTTCGTCATTATTTGAAGGATGGTGCCACTTCTGTTGTTCGTTCGCTGCTGGATGGTGCCACTTGCTTTGTTCAACCGATGCTGGATGGTGCCACTTGCTCTGTTCATCAACGATCGTTGGATGATGCCAGTTCTTCTGTTCATCATTATTTGAAGGATGGTGCCACTTCTGTTGTTCGTTCGCTGCTGGATGGTGCCACTTGCTTTGTTCATCCGATGTTGGATGGTGCCACTTGCTCTGTTCATCAACGATCGTTGGATGATGCCAGTTCTTCTGTTCGTCATTATTTGAAGGATGATGCCACTTCTGTTGTTCGTTCGCTGCTGGATGGTGCCACTTGCTTTGTTCAACTGATGTTGGATGGTGCCACTTGCTCTGTTCATCAACGATCGTTGGATGATGCCAGTTCTTCTGTTCGTCATTATTTGAAGGATGGTGCCACTTCTGTTGTTCGTTCGCTGCTGGATGGTGCCACTTGCTTTGTTCAACTGATGTTGGATGGTGCCACTTGCTCTGTTCATCAACGATCGTTGGATGATGCCAGTTCTTCTGTTCATCATTATTTGAAGGATGGTGCCACTTCTGTTGTTCGTTCGCTGCTGGATGGTGCCACTTGCTTTGTTCAACTGATGTTGGATGGTGCCACTTGCTCTGTTCATCAACGATCGTTGGATGATGCCAGTTCTTCTGTTCGTCATTATTTGAAGGATGGTGCCACTTCTGTTGTTCGTTCGCTGCTGGATGGTGCCACTTGCTTTGTTCAACCGATGTTGGATGGTGCCACTTGCTCTGTTCATCAACGATCGTTGGATGATGCCAGTTCTTCTGTTCATCATTATTTGAAGGATGATGCCACTTCTGTTGTTCGTTCGCTGCTGGATGGTGCCACTTGCTTTGTTCATCCGATGTTGGATGGTGCCACTTGCTCTGTTCATCGATTACTGTCGAATGGTGCCACTTCTTTTGTTCATCGTTATTTGCAGGATGGTGCCACTTCTGTTGTTCGTTCGATATTGGATGGTGCCACTTGCTTTGCTCATCTACGTTTTTTGGATGATGCCACTTACTAGATAGTTCGTTAGGTTGCAGTAACCTCGATGCTAAGGATGTTTCAGTAATAATAATAAAGAAAAGCACGAAGGCTAATGGAGTCATATACGCTTTTGCCATGTTTATGTGCGATGTGATGTTCAAAAAAGAAGATGGCTTTTATAAGATAATTTGAAGATAAGGTTGGGAATCTTGAAGAAAATTTAGCTACTATAAACTAGTTAATGCTCTCACTTAGTTTTATCCATTTACATATTCTACTATGCATAAAACGTTTAAGTAGACAGTGCTTTAATAAGCTTTCTGTAAATAAACAGCAACTAAAAAATAAAATAATTCACCAGCCTTTTTAAATCAGTAATTTCTTTCTAAACTTTATATATCATGGAAACGATCCCAAAAAAAGAACAACAACCAGAATAACGTAAGAGCTGTGGCGACTTATAAATTGTAATATAAACAAGCATCATTCCAGTAAACCGAAATGTAGAGGCAAAACTGGCTTTTATATGATGTGTTTCTTTTTTGGCCCGGGGGAGAGAGGGGGGGGGGATACTGATATAAGTTTAAAGATATATCATTTGATTTCATATTTAATTCTCAAAAATAAAATAATTTTCCTAGTAACGGCGATGTAATTATAACAGCTTCCTGTTATATAAGGGTACAGTGAACCACGTCGTGCACCTTTGTTTTCCCGTGCTTTCATTACAAAACTCTTTTGCATGTTGTTTTGCTCCTACGCTTCATCTAAAGTAAAATTTGTATTTTTCCAATCAAAACGTATATTTACCGTTCTACGAAAGCTGCGCAGGTCCAAATTTAAAAACTCTGCGTAAATGGTTTTCTAAATAAGGTCTCTCTTTAATTGAAACAATATAAAAAATACGGTAAAATTCAAAGATAACTTGCAGATTAAACATCGATAAATAGAAAATGACGAAATACTATAGTTGTATAATAATATAATACTTGAATAACAATTACTATTACTTATGAATATTTGTTTTGTTTTCTAACATTTGAAATTACTTTTGAAAAGAGCCAGTTAATTTGCACATTCTTATCAAGAGGCTGTTTTGAGTTCTCCAGTTTAGAAAAAATGGTCCTTATTTACACATTGATAGCGACAAGAACTTTTCGTATAGCAACATCAATTATAGGGATCTGATGTGCAAATCCCCATTAACATTCCACCTTCCAGTTTCCAGTAAAACTTCCAAGTCTATTGCTACCTCCTATGTAGTTGAATCAATACTGTTGGATGAAAAACTCATTTAAGCATTAAAAATAAGATCTATTAATAAGTTTACTACGGGCATGTATTTTGAAATTTCTAAGTAGATAATTCGCTAGAATTTTAATTACGCGTTGCATATTGCACAACATTTTGTTAATATTTTGGTTAAAACCAAAGATTCTATTGTGTCAAAAAATCAGTTACTTCTAGTGCATATTTATGAAGGGAAAAGTCAGGTTTGCTATAGGCCTAAGGCACAATGAACCATGGTCAAGAGTAAATATAATCAAAGTTCCTAAAATAAAATTTGCTAACGAACATCGAAATTATAACAGTAACCCTAAATTTCAAGTACAGTGGCCTAAAATGAGAGGATACCCTCTTGTAATCACACTAATTGATTTCTTTGATAGAAAACATGGAAGGTTATATGTATGAAAAAAATAAAATAACATTTTAAAAAATTCTAATGTTGAGGCCCTCGAACATTATATGCCCTCAAGTACTGAATTAGGTAGCATAGGGCTTGGGGCAACCATGCTAGCACTCAAATTAATTACTAACAGTGCTAACCAATTGTAAATAATGATAAATTGGATATGAGAATAAAGATACTACATTTATGGAAAAAAAATTGACTTAAAAAAATTGAAATATCATGGCAAAACATTTATGTTATTTTTTCCCCAAATTGGGCTAATTAAGAAGAAATATTACGTCAACATAAACAATTGCAATATGTTTATTTCAAAATAAGTATTAACTAACTGTAAAATAATTTTCAACATATATAACTTATGATAATAATCTGAAATAAGTAACAGTAATGCTTATTTTCCATTAAATTTATTCCATATGATAATAATCTGAAATTACATCACATTGATTTTCATTACAACATTCGATGATGTACAACATCATTTCACTAATTAAACAGTCGAAGTTGGATGATGCCAATTCTTCTGCTCGTCGTTGTTTGAAGGATGGTGCCACTTGCTTTGTTCATCCGATGTTGGATGGTGCCACTTGCTCTGTTCATCAACGATCGTTGGATGATGCCAGTTCTTCTGTTCGTCATTATTTGAAGGATGGTGCCACTTCTGTTGTTCGTTCGCTGCTGGATGGTGCCACTTGCTTTGTTCAACCGATGTTGGATGGTGCCACTTGCTCTGTTCATCAACGATCGTTGGATGATGCCAGTTCTTCTGTTCATCATTATTTGAAGGATGGTGCCACTTCTGTTGTTCGTTCGCTGCTGGATGGTGCCACTTGCTTTGTTCATCCGATGTTGGATGGTGCCACTTGCTCTGTTCATCAACGATCGTTGGATGATGCCAGTTCTTCTGTTCGTCATTATTTGAAGGATGATGCCACTTCTGTTGTTCGTTCGCTGCTGGATGGTGCCACTTGCTTTGTTCAACTGATGTTGGATGGTGCCACTTGCTCTGTTCATCAACGATCGTTGGATGATGCCAGTTCTTCTGTTCGTCATTATTTGAAGGATGGTGCCACTTCTGTTGTTCGTTCGCTGCTGGATGGTGCCACTTGCTTTGTTCAACTGATGTTGGATGGTGCCACTTGCTCTGTTCATCAACGATCGTTGGATGATGCCAGTTCTTCTGTTCATCATTATTTGAAGGATGGTGCCACTTCTGTTGTTCGTTCGCTGCTGGATGGTGCCACTTGCTTTGTTCAACTGATGTTGGATGGTGCCACTTGCTCTGTTCATCAACGATCGTTGGATGATGCCAGTTCTTCTGTTCGTCATTATTTGAAGGATGGTGCCACTTCTGTTGTTCGTTCGCTGCTGGATGGTGCCACTTGCTTTGTTCAACCGATGTTGGATGGTGCCACTTGCTCTGTTCATCAACGATCGTTGGATGATGCCAGTTCTTCTGTTCATCATTATTTGAAGGATGATGCCACTTCTGTTGTTCGTTCGCTGCTGGATGGTGCCACTTGCTTTGTTCATCCGATGTTGGATGGTGCCACTTGCTCTGTTCATCGATTACTGTCGAATGGTGCCACTTCTTTTGTTCATCGTTATTTGCAGGATGGTGCCACTTCTGTTGTTCGTTCGATATTGGATGGTGCCACTTGCTTTGCTCATCTACGTTTTTTGGATGATGCCACTTACTAGATAGTTCGTTAGGTTGCAGTAACCTCGATGCTAAGGATGTTTCAGTAATAATAATAAAGAAAAGCACGAAGGCTAATGGAGTCATATACGCTTTTGCCATGTTTATGTGCGATGTGATGTTCAAAAAAGAAGATGGCTTTTATAAGATAATTTGAAGATAAGGTTGGGAATCTTGAAGAAAATTTAGCTACTATAAACTAGTTAATGCTCTCACTTAGTTTTATCCATTTACATATTCTACTACGCATAAAACGTTTAAGTAGACAGTGCTTTAATAAGCTTTCTGTAAATAAACAGCAACTAAAAAATAAAATAATTCACCAGCCTTTTTAAATCAGTAATTTCTTTCTAAACTTTATATATCATGGAAACGATCCCAAAAAAAGAACAACAACCAGAATAACGTAAGAGCTGTGGCGACTTATAAATTGTAATATAAACAAGCATCATTCCAGTAAACCGAAATGTAGAGGCAAAACTGGCTTTTATATGATGTGTTTCTTTTTTGGCCCGGGGGAGAGAGGGGGGGGGGGATACTGATATAAGTTTAAAGATATATCATTTGATTTCATATTTAATTCTCAAAAATAAAATAATTTTCCTAGTAACGGCGATGTAATTATAACAGCTTCCTGTTATATAAGGGTACAGTGAACCACGTCGTGCACCTTTGTTTTCCCGTGCTTTCATTACAAAACTCTTTTGCATGTTGTTTTGCTCCTACGCTTCATCTAAAGTAAAATTTGTATTTTTCCAATCAAAACGTATATTTACCGTTCTACGAAAGCTGCGCAGGTCCAAATTTAAAAACTCTGCGTAAATGGTTTTCTAAATAAGGTCTCTCTTTAATTGAAACAATATAAAAAATACGGTAAAATTCAAAGATAACTTGCAGATTAAACATCGATAAATAGAAAATGACGAAATACTATAGTTGTATAATAATATAATACTTGAATAACAATTACTATTACTTATGAATATTTGTTTTGTTTTCTAACATTTGAAATTACTTTTGAAAAGAGCCAGTTAATTTGCACATTTTTATCAAGAGGCTGTTTTGAGTTCTCCAGTTTAGAAAAAATGGTCCTTATTTACACATTGATAGCGACAAGAACTTTTCGTATAGCAACATCAATTATAGGGATCTGATGTGCAAATCCCCATTAACATTCCACCTTCCAGTTTCCAGTAAAACTTCCAAGTCTATTGCTACCTCCTATGTAGTTGAATCAATACTGTTGGATGAAAAACTCATTTAAGCATTAAAAATAAGATCTATTAATAAGTTTACTACGGGCATGTATTTTGAAATTTCTAAGTAGATAATTCGCTAGAATTTTAATTACGCGTTGCATATTGCACAACATTTTGTTAATATTTTGGTTAAAACCAAAGATTCTATTGTGTCAAAAAATCAGTTACTTCTAGTGCATATTTATGAAGGGAAAAGTCAGGTTTGCTATAGGCCTAAGGCACAATGAACCATGGTCAAGAGTAAATATAATCAAAGTTCCTAAAATAAAATTTGCGAACGAACATCGAAATTATAACAGTAACCCTAAATTTCAAGTACAGTGGCCTAAAATGAGAGGATACCCTCTTGTAATCACACTAATTGATTTCTTTGATAGAAAACATGGAAGGTTATATGTATGAAAAAAATAAAATAACATTTTAAAAAATTCTAATGTTGAGGCCCTCGAACATTATATGCCCTCAAGTACTGAATTAGGTAGCATAGGGCTTGGGGCAACCATGCTAGCACTCAACTTAATTACTAACAGTGCTAACCAATTGTAAATAATGATAAATTGGATATGAGAATAAAGATACTACATTTATGGAAAAAAAATTGACTTAAAAAAATTGAAATATCATGGCAAAACATTTATGTTATTTTTTCCCCAAATTGGGCTAATTAAGAAGAAATATTACGTCAACATAAACAATTGCAATATGTTTATTTCAAAATAAGTATTAACTAACTGTAAAATAATTTTCAACATATATAACTTATGATAATAATCTGAAATAAGTAACAGTAATGCTTATTTTCCATTAAATTTATTCCATATGATAATAATCTGAAATTACATCACATTGATTTTCATTACAACATTCGATGATGTACAACATCATTTCACTAATTAAACAGTCGAAGTTGGATGATGCCAATTCTTCTGCTCGTCGTTGTTTGAAGGATGGTGCCACTTGCTTTGTTCATCCGATGTTGGATGGTGCCACTTGCTCTGTTCATCAACGATCGTTGGATGATGCCAGTTCTTCTGTTCGTCATTATTTGAAGGATGGTGCCACTTCTGTTGTTCGTTCGCTGCTGGATGGTGCCACTTGCTTTGTTCAACCGATGTTGGATGGTGCCACTTGCTCTGTTCATCAACGATCGTTGGATGATGCCAGTTCTTCTGTTCATCATTATTTGAAGGATGGTGCCACTTCTGTTGTTCGTTCGCTGCTGGATGGTGCCACTTGCTTTGTTCATCCGATGTTGGATGGTGCCACTTGCTCTGTTCATCAACGATCGTTGGATGATGCCAGTTCTTCTGTTCGTCATTATTTGAAGGATGATGCCACTTCTGTTGTTCGTTCGCTGCTGGATGGTGCCACTTGCTTTGTTCAACTGATGTTGGATGGTGCCACTTGCTCTGTTCATCAACGATCGTTGGATGATGCCAGTTCTTCTGTTCGTCATTATTTGAAGGATGGTGCCACTTCTGTTGTTCGTTCGCTGCTGGATGGTGCCACTTGCTTTGTTCAACTGATGTTGGATGGTGCCACTTGCTCTGTTCATCAACGATCGTTGGATGATGCCAGTTCTTCTGTTCATCATTATTTGAAGGATGGTGCCACTTCTGTTGTTCGTTCGCTGCTGGATGGTGCCACTTGCTTTGTTCAACTGATGTTGGATGGTGCCACTTGCCAGTTCTTCTGTTCGTCATTATTTGAAGGATGGTGCCACTTCTGTTGTTCGTTCGCTGCTGGATGGTGCCACTTGCTTTGTTCAACCGATGTTGGATGGTGCCACTTGCTCTGTTCATCAACGATCGTTGGATGATGCCAGTTCTTCTGTTCATCATTATTTGAAGGATGATGCCACTTCTGTTGTTCGTTCGCTGCTGGATGGTGCCACTTGCTTTGTTCATCCGATGTTGGATGGTGCCACTTGCTCTGTTCATCGATTACTGTCGAATGGTGCCACTTCTTTTGTTCATCGTTATTTGCAGGATGGTGCCACTTCTGTTGTTCGTTCGATATTGGATGGTGCCACTTGCTTTGCTCATCTACGTTTTTTGGATGATGCCACTTACTAGATAGTTCGTTAGGTTGCAGTAACCTCGATGCTAAGGATGTTTCAGTAATAATAATAAAGAAAAGCACGAAGGCTAATGGAGTCATATACGCTTTTGCCATGTTTATGTGCGATGTGATGTTCAAAAAAGAAGATGGCTTTTATAAGATAATTTGAAGATAAGGTTGGGAATCTTGAAGAAAATTTAGCTACTATAAACTAGTTAATGCTCTCACTTAGTTTTATCCATTTACATATTCTACTACGCATAAAACGTTTAAGTAGACAGTGCTTTAATAAGCTTTCTGTAAATAAACAGCAACTAAAAAATAAAATAATTCACCAGCCTTTTTAAATCAGTAATTTCTTTCTAAACTTTATATATCATGGAAACGATCCCAAAAAAAGAACAACAACCAGAATAACGTAAGAGCTGTGGCGACTTATAAATTGTAATATAAACAAGCATCATTCCAGTAAACCGAAATGTAGAGGCAAAACTGGCTTTTATATGATGTGTTTCTTTTTTGGCCCGGGGGAGAGAGGGGGGGGGGATACTGATATAAGTTTAAAGATATATCATTTGATTTCATATTTAATTCTCAAAAATAAAATAATTTTCCTAGTAACGGCGATGTAATTATAACAGCTTCCTGTTATATAAGGGTACAGTGAACCACGTCGTGCACCTTTGTTTTCCCGTGCTTTCATTACAAAACTCTTTTGCATGTTGTTTTGCTCCTACGCTTCATCTAAAGTAAAATTTGTATTTTTCCAATCAAAACGTATATTTACCGTTCTACGAAAGCTGCGCAGGTCCAAATTTAAAAACTCTGCGTAAATGGTTTTCTAAATAAGGTCTCTCTTTAATTGAAACAATATAAAAAATACGGTAAAATTCAAAGATAACTTGCAGATTAAACATCGATAAATAGAAAATGACGAAATACTATAGTTGTATAATAATATAATACTTGAATAACAATTACTATTACTTATGAATATTTGTTTTGTTTTCTAACATTTGAAATTACTTTTGAAAAGAGCCAGTTAATTTGCACATTTTTATCAAGAGGCTGTTTTGAGTTCTCCAGTTTAGAAAAAATGGTCCTTATTTACACATTGATAGCGACAAGAACTTTTCGTATAGCAACATCAATTATAGGGATCTGATGTGCAAATCCCCATTAACATTCCACCTTCCAGTTTCCAGTAAAACTTCCAAGTCTATTGCTACCTCCTATGTAGTTGAATCAATACTGTTGGATGAAAAACTCATTTAAGCATTAAAAATAAGATCTATTAATAAGTTTACTACGGGCATGTATTTTGAAATTTCTAAGTAGATAATTCGCTAGAATTTTAATTACGCGTTGCATATTGCACAACATTTTGTTAATATTTTGGTTAAAACCAAAGATTCTATTGTGTCAAAAAATCAGTTACTTCTAGTGCATATTTATGAAGGGAAAAGTCAGGTTTGCTATAGGCCTAAGGCACAATGAACCATGGTCAAGAGTAAATATAATCAAAGTTCCTAAAATAAAATTTGCGAACGAACATCGAAATTATAACAGTAACCCTAAATTTCAAGTACAGTGGCCTAAAATGAGAGGATACCCTCTTGTAATCACACTAATTGATTTCTTTGATAGAAGACATGGAAGGTTATATGTATGAAAAAAATAAAATAACATTTTAAAAAATTCTAATGTTGAGGCCCTCGAACATTATATGCCCTCAAGTACTGAATTAGGTAGCATAGGGCTTGGGGCAACCATGCTAGCACTCAACTTAATTACTAACAGTGCTAACCAATTGTAAATAATGATAAATTGGATATGAGAATAAAGATACTACATTTATGGAAAAAAAATTGACTTAAAAAAATTGAAATATCATGGCAAAACATTTATGTTATTTTTTCCCCAAATTGGGCTAATTAAGAAGAAATATTACGTCAACATAAACAATTGCAATATGTTTATTTCAAAATAAGTATTAACTAACTGTAAAATAATTTTCAACATATATAACTTATGATAATAATCTGAAATAAGTAACAGTAATGCTTATTTTCCATTAAATTTATTCCATATGATAATAATCTGAAATTACATCACATTGATTTTCATTACAACATTCGATGATGTACAACATCATTTCACTAATTAAACAGTCGAAGTTGGATGATGCCAATTCTTCTGCTCGTCGTTGTTTGAAGGATGGTGCCACTTGCTTTGTTTATCCGATGTTGGATGGTGCCACTTGCTCTGTTCATCAACGATCGTTGGATGATGCCAGTTCTTCTGTTCGTCATTATTTGAAGGATGGTGCCACTTCTGTTGTTCGTTCGCTGCTGGATGGTGCCACTTGCTTTGTTCAACCGATGTTGGATGGTGCCACTTGCTCTGTTCATCAACGATCGTTGGATGATGCCAGTTCTTCTGTTCATCATTATTTGAAGGATGGTGCCACTTCTGTTGTTCGTTCGCTGCTGGATGGTGCCACTTGCTTTGTTCATCCGATGTTGGATGGTGCCACTTGCTCTGTTCATCAACGATCGTTGGATGATGCCAGTTCTTCTGTTCGTCATTATTTGAAGGATGATGCCACTTCTGTTGTTCGTTCGCTGCTGGATGGTGCCACTTGCTTTGTTCAACTGATGTTGGATGGTGCCACTTGCTCTGTTCATCAACGATCGTTGGATGATGCCAGTTCTTCTGTTCGTCATTATTTGAAGGATGGTGCCACTTCTGTTGTTCGTTCGCTGCTGGATGGTGCCACTTGCTTTGTTCAACTGATGTTGGATGGTGCCACTTGCTCTGTTCATCAACGATCGTTGGATGATGCCAGTTCTTCTGTTCATCATTATTTGAAGGATGGTGCCACTTCTGTTGTTCGTTCGCTGCTGGATGGTGCCACTTGCTTTGTTCAACTGATGTTGGATGGTGCCACTTGCTCTGTTCATCAACGATCGTTGGATGATGCCAGTTCTTCTGTTCGTCATTATTTGAAGGATGGTGCCACTTCTGTTGTTCGTTCGCTGCTGGATGGTGCCACTTGCTTTGTTCAACCGATGTTGGATGGTGCCACTTGCTCTGTTCATCAACGATCGTTGGATGATGCCAGTTCTTCTGTTCATCATTATTTGAAGGATGATGCCACTTCTGTTGTTCGTTCGCTGCTGGATGGTGCCACTTGCTTTGTTCATCCGATGTTGGATGGTGCCACTTGCTCTGTTCATCGATTACTGTCGAATGGTGCCACTTCTTTTGTTCATCGTTATTTGCAGGATGGTGCCACTTCTGTTGTTCGTTCGATATTGGATGGTGCCACTTGCTTTGCTCATCTACGTTTTTTGGATGATGCCACTTACTAGATAGTTCGTTAGGTTGCAGTAACCTCGATGCTAAGGATGTTTCAGTAATAATAATAAAGAAAAGCACGAAGGCTAATGGAGTCATATACGCTTTTGCCATGTTTATGTGCGATGTGATGTTCAAAAAAGAAGATGGCTTTTATAAGATAATTTGAAGATAAGGTTGGGAATCTTGAAGAAAATTTAGCTACTATAAACTAGTTAATGCTCTCACTTAGTTTTATCCATTTACATATTCTACTACGCATAAAACGTTTAAGTAGACAGTGCTTTAATAAGCTTTCTGTAAATAAACAGCAACTAAAAAATAAAATAATTCACCAGCCTTTTTAAATCAGTAATTTCTTTCTAAACTTTATATATCATGGAAACGATCCCAAAAAAAGAACAACAACCAGAATAACGTAAGAGCTGTGGCGACTTATAAATTGTAATATAAACAAGCATCATTCCAGTAAACCGAAATGTAGAGGCAAAACTGGCTTTTATATGATGTGTTTCTTTTTTGGCCCGGGGGAGAGAGGGGGGGGGGGATACTGATATAAGTTTAAAGATATATCATTTGATTTCATATTTAATTCTCAAAAATAAAATAATTTTCCTAGTAACGGCGATGTAATTATAACAGCTTCCTATTATATAAGGGTACAGTGAACCACGTCGTGCACCTTTGTTTTCCCGTGCTTTCATTACAAAACTCTTTTGCATGTTGTTTTGCTCCTACGCTTCATCTAAAGTAAAATTTGTATTTTTCCAATCAAAACGTATATTTACCGTTCTACGAAAGCTGCGCAGGTCCAAATTTAAAAACTCTGCGTAAATGGTTTTCTAAATAAGGTCTCTCTTTAATTGAAACAATATAAAAAATACGGTAAAATTCAAAGATAACTTGCAGATTAAACATCGATAAATAGAAAATGACGAAATACTATAGTTGTATAATAATATAATACTTGAATAACAATTACTATTACTTATGAATATTTGTTTTGTTTTCTAACATTTGAAATTACTTTTGAAAAGAGCCAGTTAATTTGCACATTTTTATCAAGAGGCTGTTTTGAGTTCTCCAGTTTAGAAAAAATGGTCCTTATTTACACATTGATAGCGACAAGAACTTTTCGTATAGCAACATCAATTATAGGGATCTGATGTGCAAATCCCCATTAACATTCCACCTTCCAGTTTCCAGTAAAACTTCCAAGTCTATTGCTACCTCCTATGTAGTTGAATCAATACTGTTGGATGAAAAACTCATTTAAGCATTAAAAATAAGATCTATTAATAAGTTTACTACGGGCATGTATTTTGAAATTTCTAAGTAGATAATTCGCTAGAATTTTAATTACGCGTTGCATATTGCACAACATTTTGTTAATATTTTGGTTAAAACCAAAGATTCTATTGTGTCAAAAAATCAGTTACTTCTAGTGCATATTTATGAAGGGAAAAGTCAGGTTTGCTATAGGCCTAAGGCACAATGAACCATGGTCAAGAGTAAATATAATCAAAGTTCCTAAAATAAAATTTGCGAACGAACATCGAAATTATAACAGTAACCCTAAATTTCAAGTACAGTGGCCTAAAATGAGAGGATACCCTCTTGTAATCACACTAATTGATTTCTTTGATAGAAAACATGGAAGGTTATATGTATGAAAAAAATAAAATAACATTTTAAAAAATTCTAATGTTGAGGCCCTCGAACATTATATGCCCTCAAGTACTGAATTAGGTAGCATAGGGCTTGGGGCAACCATGCTAGCACTCAACTTAATTACTAACAGTGCTAACCAATTGTAAATAATGATAAATTGGATATGAGAATAAAGATACTACATTTATGGAAAAAAAATTGACTTAAAAAAATTGAAATATCATGGCAAAACATTTATGTTATTTTTTCCCCAAATTGGGCTAATTAAGAAGAAATATTACGTCAACATAAACAATTGCAATATGTTTATTTCAAAATAAGTATTAACTAACTGTAAAATAATTTTCAACATATATAACTTATGATAATAATCTGAAATAAGTAACAGTAATGCTTATTTTCCATTAAATTTATTCCATATGATAATAATCTGAAATTACATCACATTGATTTTCATTACAACATTCGATGATGTACAACATCATTTCACTAATTAAACAGTCGAAGTTGGATGATGCCAATTCTTCTGCTCGTCGTTGTTTGAAGGATGGTGCCACTTGCTTTGTTCATCCGATGTTGGATGGTGCCACTTGCTCTGTTCATCAACGATCGTTGGATGATGCCAGTTCTTCTGTTCGTCATTATTTGAAGGATGGTGCCACTTCTGTTGTTCGTTCGCTGCTGGATGGTGCCACTTGCTTTGTTCAACCGATGTTGGATGGTGCCACTTGCTCTGTTCATCAACGATCGTTGGATGATGCCAGTTCTTCTGTTCATCATTATTTGAAGGATGGTGCCACTTCTGTTGTTCGTTCGCTGCTGGATGGTGCCACTTGCTTTGTTCATCCGATGTTGGATGGTGCCACTTGCTCTGTTCATCAACGATCGTTGGATGATGCCAGTTCTTCTGTTCGTCATTATTTGAAGGATGATGCCACTTCTGTTGTTCGTTCGCTGCTGGATGGTGCCACTTGCTTTGTTCAACTGATGTTGGATGGTGCCACTTGCTCTGTTCATCAACGATCGTTGGATGATGCCAGTTCTTCTGTTCGTCATTATTTGAAGGATGGTGCCACTTCTGTTGTTCGTTCGCTGCTGGATGGTGCCACTTGCTTTGTTCAACTGATGTTGGATGGTGCCACTTGCTCTGTTCATCAACGATCGTTGGATGATGCCAGTTCTTCTGGTCATCATTATTTGAAGGATGGTGCCACTTCTGTTGTTCGTTCGCTGCTGGATGGTGCCACTTGCTTTGTTCAACTGATGTTGGATGGTGCCACTTGCTCTGTTCATCAACGATCGTTGGATGATGCCAGTTCTTCTGTTCGTCATTATTTGAAGGATGGTGCCACTTCTGTTGTTCGTTCGCTGCTGGATGGTGCCACTTGCTTTGTTCAACCGATGTTGGATGGTGCCACTTGCTCTGTTCATCAACGATCGTTGGATGATGCCAGTTCTTCTGTTCATCATTATTTGAAGGATGATGCCACTTCTGTTGTTCGTTCGCTGCTGGATGGTGCCACTTGCTTTGTTCATCCGATGTTGGATGGTGCCACTTGCTCTGTTCATCGATTACTGTCGAATGGTGCCACTTCTTTTGTTCATCGTTATTTGCAGGATGGTGCCACTTCTGTTGTTCGTTCGATATTGGATGGTGCCACTTGCTTTGCTCATCTACGTTTTTTGGATGATGCCACTTACTAGATAGTTCGTTAGGTTGCAGTAACCTCGATGCTAAGGATGTTTCAGTAATAATAATAAAGAAAAGCACGAAGGCTAATGGAGTCATATACGCTTTTGCCATGTTTATGTGCGATGTGATGTTCAAAAAAGAAGATGGCTTTTATAAGATAATTTGAAGATAAGGTTGGGAATCTTGAAGAAAATTTAGCTACTATAAACTAGTTAATGCTCTCACTTAGTTTTATCCATTTACATATTCTACTACGCATAAAACGTTTAAGTAGACAGTGCTTTAATAAGCTTTCTGTAAATAAACAGCAACTAAAAAATAAAATAATTCACCAGCCTTTTTAAATCAGTAATTTCTTTCTAAACTTTATATATCATGGAAACGATCCCAAAAAAAGAACAACAACCAGAATAACGTAAGAGCTGTGGCGACTTATAAATTGTAATATAAACAAGCATCATTCCAGTAAACCGAAATGTAGAGGCAAAACTGGCTTTTATATGATGTGTTTCTTTTTTGGCCCGGGGGAGAGAGGGGGGGGGGGGATACTGATATAAGTTTAAAGATATATCATTTGATTTCATATTTAATTCTCAAAAATAAAATAATTTTCCTAGTAACGGCGATGTAATTATAACAGCTTCCTGTTATATAAGGGTACAGTGAACCACGTCGTGCACCTTTGTTTTCCCGTGCTTTCATTACAAAACTCTTTTGCATGTTGTTTTGCTCCTACGCTTCATCTAAAGTAAAATTTGTATTTTTCCAATCAAAACGTATATTTACCGTTCTACGAAAGCTGCGCAGGTCCAAATTTAAAAACTCTGCGTAAATGGTTTTCTAAATAAGGTCTCTCTTTAATTGAAACAATATAAAAAATACGGTAAAATTCAAAGATAACTTGCAGATTAAACATCGATAAATAGAAAATGACGAAATACTATAGTTGTATAATAATATAATACTTGAATAACAATTACTATTACTTATGAATATTTGTTTTGTTTTCTAACATTTGAAATTACTTTTGAAAAGAGCCAGTTAATTTGCACATTTTTATCAAGAGGCTGTTTTGAGTTCTCCAGTTTAGAAAAAATGGTCCTTATTTACACATTGATAGCGACAAGAACTTTTCGTATAGCAACATCAATTATAGGGATCTGATGTGCAAATCCCCATTAACATTCCACCTTCCAGTTTCCAGTAAAACTTCCAAGTCTATTGCTACCTCCTATGTAGTTGAATCAATACTGTTGGATGAAAAACTCATTTAAGCATTAAAAATAAGATCTATTAATAAGTTTACTACGGGCATGTATTTTGAAATTTCTAAGTAGATAATTCGCTAGAATTTTAATTACGCGTTGCATATTGCACAACATTTTGTTAATATTTTGGTTAAAACCAAAGATTCTATTGTGTCAAAAAATCAGTTACTTCTAGTGCATATTTATGAAGGGAAAAGTCAGGTTTGCTATAGGCCTAAGGCACAATGAACCATGGTCAAGAGTAAATATAATCAAAGTTCCTAAAATAAAATTTGCGAACGAACATCGAAATTATAACAGTAACCCTAAATTTCAAGTACAGTGGCCTAAAATGAGAGGATACCCTCTTGTAATCACACTAATTGATTTCTTTGATAGAAAACATGGAAGGTTATATGTATGAAAAAAATAAAATAACATTTTAAAAAATTCTAATGTTGAGGCCCTCGAACATTATATGCCCTCAAGTACTGAATTAGGTAGCATAGGGCTTGGGGCAACCATGCTAGCACTCAACTTAATTACTAACAGTGCTAACCAATTGTAAATAATGATAAATTGGATATGAGAATAAAGATACTGCATTTATGGAAAAAAAATTGACTTAAAAAAATTGAAATATCATGGCAAAACATTTATGTTATTTTTTCCCCAAATTGGGCTAATTAAGAAGAAATATTACGTCAACATAAACAATTGCAATATGTTTATTTCAAAATAAGTATTAACTAACTGTAAAATAATTTTCAACATATATAACTTATGATAATAATCTGAAATAAGTAACAGTAATGCTTATTTTCCATTAAATTTATTCCATATGATAATAATCTGAAATTACATCACATTGATTTTCATTACAACATTCGATGATGTACAACATCATTTCACTAATTAAACAGTCGAAGTTGGATGATGCCAATTCTTCTGCTCGTCGTTGTTTGAAGGATGGTGCCACTTGCTTTGTTCATCCGATGTTGGATGGTGCCACTTGCTCTGTTCATCAACGATCGTTGGATGATGCCAGTTCTTCTGTTCGTCATTATTTGAAGGATGGTGCCACTTCTGTTGTTCGTTCGCTGCTGGATGGTGCCACTTGCTTTGTTCAACCGATGTTGGATGGTGCCACTTGCTCTGTTCATCAACGATCGTTGGATGATGCCAGTTCTTCTGTTCATCATTATTTGAAGGATGGTGCCACTTCTGTTGTTCGTTCGCTGCTGGATGGTGCCACTTGCTTTGTTCATCCGATGTTGGATGGTGCCACTTGCTCTGTTCATCAACGATCGTTGGATGATGCCAGTTCTTCTGTTCGTCATTATTTGAAGGATGATGCCACTTCTGTTGTTCGTTCGCTGCTGGATGGTGCCACTTGCTTTGTTCAACTGATGTTGGATGGTGCCACTTGCTCTGTTCATCAACGATCGTTGGATGATGCCAGTTCTTCTGTTCGTCATTATTTGAAGGATGGTGCCACTTCTGTTGTTCGTTCGCTGCTGGATGGTGCCACTTGCTTTGTTCAACTGATGTTGGATGGTGCCACTTGCTCTGTTCATCAACGATCGTTGGATGATGCCAGTTCTTCTGTTCATCATTATTTGAAGGATGGTGCCACTTCTGTTGTTCGTTCGCTGCTGGATGGTGCCACTTGCTTTGTTCAACTGATGTTGGATGGTGCCACTTGCTCTGTTCATCAACGATCGTTGGATGATGCCAGTTCTTCTGTTCGTCATTATTTGAAGGATGGTGCCACTTCTGTTGTTCGTTCGCTGCTGGATGGTGCCACTTGCTTTGTTCAACCGATGTTGGATGGTGCCACTTGCTCTGTTCATCAACGATCGTTGGATGATGCCAGTTCTTCTGTTCATCATTATTTGAAGGATGATGCCACTTCTGTTGTTCGTTCGCTGCTGGATGGTGCCACTTGCTTTGTTCATCCGATGTTGGATGGTGCCACTTGCTCTGTTCATCGATTACTGTCGAATGGTGCCACTTCTTTTGTTCATCGTTATTTGCAGGATGGTGCCACTTCTGTTGTTCGTTCGATATTGGATGGTGCCACTTGCTTTGCTCATCTACGTTTTTTGGATGATGCCACTTACTAGATAGTTCGTTAGGTTGCAGTAACCTCGATGCTAAGGATGTTTCAGTAATAATAATAAAGAAAAGCACGAAGGCTAATGGAGTCATATACGCTTTTGCCATGTTTATGTGCGATGTGATGTTCAAAAAAGAAGATGGCTTTTATAAGATAATTTGAAGATAAGGTTGGGAATCTTGAAGAAAATTTAGCTACTATAAACTAGTTAATGCTCTCACTTAGTTTTATCCATTTACATATTCTACTACGCATAAAACGTTTAAGTAGACAGTGCTTTAATAAGCTTTCTGTAAATAAACAGCAACTAAAAAATAAAATAATTCACCAGCCTTTTTAAATCAGTAATTTCTTTCTAAACTTTATATATCATGGAAACGATCCCAAAAAAAGAACAACAACCAGAATAACGTAAGAGCTGTGGCGACTTATAAATTGTAATATAAACAAGCATCATTCCAGTAAACCGAAATGTAGAGGCAAAACTGGCTTTTATATGATGTGTTTCTTTTTTGGCCCGGGGGAGAGAGGGGGGGGGGGGGGATACTGATATAAGTTTAAAGATATATCATTTGATTTCATATTTAATTCTCAAAAATAAAATAATTTTCCTAGTAACGGCGATGTAATTATAACAGCTTCCTGTTATATAAGGGTACAGTGAACCACGTCGTGCACCTTTGTTTTCCCGTGCTTTCATTACAAAACTCTTTTGCATGTTGTTTTGCTCCTACGCTTCATCTAAAGTAAAATTTGTATTTTTCCAATCAAAACGTATATTTACCGTTCTACGAAAGCTGCGCAGGTCCAAATTTAAAAACTCTGCGTAAATGGTTTTCTAAATAAGGTCTCTCTTTAATTGAAACAATATAAAAAATACGGTAAAATTCAAAGATAACTTGCAGATTAAACATCGATAAATAGAAAATGACGAAATACTATAGTTGTATAATAATATAATACTTGAATAACAATTACTATTACTTATGAATATTTGTTTTGTTTTCTAACATTTGAAATTACTTTTGAAAAGAGCCAGTTAATTTGCACATTTTTATCAAGAGGCTGTTTTGAGTTCTCCAGTTTAGAAAAAATGGTCCTTATTTACACATTGATAGCGACAAGAACTTTTCGTATAGCAACATCAATTATAGGGATCTGATGTGCAAATCCCCATTAACATTCCACCTTCCAGTTTCCAGTAAAACTTCCAAGTCTATTGCTACCTCCTATGTAGTTGAATCAATACTGTTGGATGAAAAACTCATTTAAGCATTAAAAATAAGATCTATTAATAAGTTTACTACGGGCATGTATTTTGAAATTTCTAAGTAGATAATTCGCTAGAATTTTAATTACGCGTTGCATATTGCACAACATTTTGTTAATATTTTGGTTAAAACCAAAGATTCTATTGTGTCAAAAAATCAGTTACTTCTAGTGCATATTTATGAAGGGAAAAGTCAGGTTTGCTATAGGCCTAAGGCACAATGAACCATGGTCAAGAGTAAATATAATCAAAGTTCCTAAAATAAAATTTGCGAACGAACATCGAAATTATAACAGTAACCCTAAATTTCAAGTACAGTGGCCTAAAATGAGAGGATACCCTCTTGTAATCACACTAATTGATTTCTTTGATAGAAAACATGGAAGGTTATATGTATGAAAAAAATAAAATAACATTTTAAAAAATTCTAATGTTGAGGCCCTCGAACATTATATGCCCTCAAGTACTGAATTAGGTAGCATAGGGCTTGGGGCAACCATGCTAGCACTCAAATTAATTACTAACAGTGCTAACCAATTGTAAATAATGATAAATTGGATATGAGAATAAAGATACTACATTTATGGAAAAAAAATTGACTTAAAAAAATTGAAATATCATGGCAAAACATTTATGTTATTTTTTCCCCAAATTGGGCTAATTAAGAAGAAATATTACGTCAACATAAACAATTGCAATATGTTTATTTCAAAATAAGTATTAACTAACTGTAAAATAATTTTCAACATATATAACTTATGATAATAATCTGAAATAAGTAACAGTAATGCTTATTTTCCATTAAATTTATTCCATATGATAATAATCTGAAATTACATCACATTGATTTTCATTACAACATTCGATGATGTACAACATCATTTCACTAATTAAACAGTCGAAGTTGGATGATGCCAATTCTTCTGCTCGTCGTTGTTTGAAGGATGGTGCCACTTGCTTTGTTCATCCGATGTTGGATGGTGCCACTTGCTCTGTTCATCAACGATCGTTGGATGATGCCAGTTCTTCTGTTCGTCATTATTTGAAGGATGGTGCCACTTCTGTTGTTCGTTCGCTGCTGGATGGTGCCACTTGCTTTGTTCAACCGATGTTGGATGGTGCCACTTGCTCTGTTCATCAACGATCGTTGGATGATGCCAGTTCTTCTGTTCATCATTATTTGAAGGATGGTGCCACTTCTGTTGTTCGTTCGCTGCTGGATGGTGCCACTTGCTTTGTTCATCCGATGTTGGATGGTGCCACTTGCTCTGTTCATCAACGATCGTTGGATGATGCCAGTTCTTCTGTTCGTCATTATTTGAAGGATGATGCCACTTCTGTTGTTCGTTCGCTGCTGGATGGTGCCACTTGCTTTGTTCAACTGATGTTGGATGGTGCCACTTGCTCTGTTCATCAACGATCGTTGGATGATGCCAGTTCTTCTGTTCGTCATTATTTGAAGGATGGTGCCACTTCTGTTGTTCGTTCGCTGCTGGATGGTGCCACTTGCTTTGTTCAACTGATGTTGGATGGTGCCACTTGCTCTGTTCATCAACGATCGTTGGATGATGCCAGTTCTTCTGTTCATCATTATTTGAAGGATGGTGCCACTTCTGTTGTTCGTTCGCTGCTGGATGGTGCCACTTGCTTTGTTCAACTGATGTTGGATGGTGCCACTTGCTCTGTTCATCAACGATCGTTGGATGATGCCAGTTCTTCTGTTCGTCATTATTTGAAGGATGGTGCCACTTCTGTTGTTCGTTCGCTGCTGGATGGTGCCACTTGCTTTGTTCAACCGATGTTGGATGGTGCCACTTGCTCTGTTCATCAACGATCGTTGGATGATGCCAGTTCTTCTGTTCATCATTATTTGAAGGATGATGCCACTTCTGTTGTTCGTTCGCTGCTGGATGGTGCCACTTGCTTTGTTCATCCGATGTTGGATGGTGCCACTTGCTCTGTTCATCGATTACTGTCGAATGGTGCCACTTCTTTTGTTCATCGTTATTTGCAGGATGGTGCCACTTCTGTTGTTCGTTCGATATTGGATGGTGCCACTTGCTTTGCTCATCTACGTTTTTTGGATGATGCCACTTACTAGATAGTTCGTTAGGTTGCAGTAACCTCGATGCTAAGGATGTTTCAGTAATAATAATAAAGAAAAGCACGAAGGCTAATGGAGTCATATACGCTTTTGCCATGTTTATGTGCGATGTGATGTTCAAAAAAGAAGATGGCTTTTATAAGATAATTTGAAGATAAGGTTGGGAATCTTGAAGAAAATTTAGCTACTATAAACTAGTTAATGCTCTCACTTAGTTTTATCCATTTACATATTCTACTACGCATAAAACGTTTAAGTAGACAGTGCTTTAATAAGCTTTCTGTAAATAAACAGCAACTAAAAAATAAAATAATTCACCAGCCTTTTTAAATCAGTAATTTCTTTCTAAACTTTATATATCATGGAAACGATCCCAAAAAAAGAACAACAACCAGAAAAACGTAAGAGCTGTGGCGACTTATAAATTGTAATATAAACAAGCATCATTCCAGTAAACCGAAATGTAGAGGCAAAACTGGCTTTTATATGATGTGTTTCTTTTTTGGCCCGGGGGAAGGAGGGGGGGGGGATACTGATATAAGTTTAAAGATATATCATTTGATTTCATATTTAATTCTCAAAAATAAAATAATTTTCCTAGTAACGGCGATGTAATTATAACAGCTTCCTGTTATATAAGGGTACAGTGAACCACGTCGTGCACCTTTGTTTTCCCGTGCTTTCATTACAAAACTCTTTTGCATGTTGTTTTGCTCCTACGCTTCATCTAAAGTAAAATTTGTATTTTTCCAATCAAAACGTATATTTACCGTTCTACGAAAGCTGCGCAGGTCCAAATTTAAAAACTCTGCGTAAATGGTTTTCTAAATAAGGTCCCTCTTTAATTGAAACAATATAAAAAATACGGTAAAATTCAAAGATAACTTGCAGATTAAACATCGATAAATAGAAAATGACGAAATACTATAGTTGTATAATAATATAATACTTGAATAACAATTACTATTACTTATGAATATTTGTTTTGTTTTCTAACATTTGAAATTACTTTTGAAAAGAGCCAGTTAATTTGCACATTTTTATCAAGAGGCTGTTTTGAGTTCTCCAGTTTAGAAAAAATGGTCCTTATTTACACATTGATAGCGACAAGAACTTTTCGTATAGCAACATCAATTATAGGGATCTGATGTGCAAATCCCCATTAACATTCCACCTTCCAGTTTCCAGTAAAACTTCCAAGTCTATTGCTACCTCCTATGTAGTTGAATCAATACTGTTGGATGAAAAACTCATTTAAGCATTAAAAATAAGATCTATTAATAAGTTTACTACGGGCATGTATTTTGAAATTTCTAAGTAGATAATTCGCTAGAATTTTAATTACGCGTTGCATATTGCACAACATTTTGTTAATATTTTGGTTAAAACCAAAGATTCTATTGTGTCAAAAAATCAGTTACTTCTAGTGCATATTTATGAAGGGAAAAGTCAGGTTTGCTATAGGCCTAAGGCACAATGAACCATGGTCAAGAGTAAATATAATCAAAGTTCCTAAAATAAAATTTGCGAACGAACATCGAAATTATAACAGTAACCCTAAATTTCAAGTACAGTGGCCTAAAATGAGAGGATACCCTCTTGTAATCACACTAATTGATTTCTTTGATAGAAAACATGGAAGGTTATATGTATGAAAAAAATAAAATAACATTTTAAAAAATTCTAATGTTGAGGCCCTCGAACATTATATGCCCTCAAGTACTGAATTAGGTAGCATAGGGCTTGGGGCAACCATGCTAGCACTCAACTTAATTACTAACAGTGCTAACCAATTGTAAATAATGATAAATTGGATATGAGAATAAAGATACTACATTTATGGAAAAAAAATTGACTTAAAAAAATTGAAATATCATGGCAAAACATTTATGTTATTTTTTCCCCAAATTGGGCTAATTAAGAAGAAATATTACGTCAACATAAACAATTGCAATATGTTTATTTCAAAATAAGTATTAACTAACTGTAAAATAATTTTCAACATATATAACTTATGATAATAATCTGAAATAAGTAACAGTAATGCTTATTTTCCATTAAATTTATTCCATATGATAATAATCTGAAATTACATCACATTGATTTTCATTACAACATTCGATGATGTACAACATCATTTCACTAATTAAACAGTCGAAGTTGGATGATGCCAATTCTTCTGCTCGTCGTTGTTTGAAGGATGGTGCCACTTGCTTTGTTCATCCGATGTTGGATGGTGCCACTTGCTCTGTTCATCAACGATCGTTGGATGATGCCAGTTCTTCTGTTCGTCATTATTTGAAGGATGGTGCCACTTCTGTTGTTCGTTCGCTGCTGGATGGTGCCACTTGCTTTGTTCAACCGATGTTGGATGGTGCCACTTGCTCTGTTCATCAACGATCGTTGGATGATGCCAGTTCTTCTGTTCATCATTATTTGAAGGATGGTGCCACTTCTGTTGTTCGTTCGCTGCTGGATGGTGCCACTTGCTTTGTTCATCCGATGTTGGATGGTGCCACTTGCTCTGTTCATCAACGATCGTTGGATGATGCCAGTTCTTCTGTTCGTCATTATTTGAAGGATGATGCCACTTCTGTTGTTCGTTCGCTGCTGGATGGTGCCACTTGCTTTGTTCAACTGATGTTGGATGGTGCCACTTGCTCTGTTCATCAACGATCGTTGGATGATGCCAGTTCTTCTGTTCGTCATTATTTGAAGGATGGTGCCACTTCTGTTGTTCGTTCGCTGCTGGATGGTGCCACTTGCTTTGTTCAACTGATGTTGGATGGTGCCACTTGCTCTGTTCATCAACGATCGTTGGATGATGCCAGTTCTTCTGTTCATCATTATTTGAAGGATGGTGCCACTTCTGTTGTTCGTTCGCTGCTGGATGGTGCCACTTGCTTTGTTCAACTGATGTTGGATGGTGCCACTTGCTCTGTTCATCAACGATCGTTGGATGATGCCAGTTCTTCTGTTCGTCATTATTTGAAGGATGGTGCCACTTCTGTTGTTCGTTCGCTGCTGGATGGTGCCACTTGCTTTGTTCAACCGATGTTGGATGGTGCCACTTGCTCTGTTCATCAACGATCGTTGGATGATGCCAGTTCTTCTGTTCATCATTATTTGAAGGATGATGCCACTTCTGTTGTTCGTTCGCTGCTGGATGGTGCCACTTGCTTTGTTCATCCGATGTTTGATGGTGCCACTTGCTCTGTTCATCGATTACTGTCGAATGGTGCCACTTCTTTTGTTCATCGTTATTTGCAGGATGGTGCCACTTCTGTTGTTCGTTCGATATTGGATGGTGCCACTTGCTTTGCTCATCTACGTTTTTTGGATGATGCCACTTACTAGATAGTTCGTTAGGTTGCAGTAACCTCGATGCTAAGGATGTTTCAGTAATAATAATAAAGAAAAGCACGAAGGCTAATGGAGTCATATACGCTTTTGCCATGTTTATGTGCGATGTGATGTTCAAAAAAGAAGATGGCTTTTATAAGATAATTTGAAGATAAGGTTGGGAATCTTGAAGAAAATTTAGCTACTATAAACTAGTTAATGCTCTCACTTAGTTTTATCCATTTACATATTCTACTACGCATAAAACGTTTAAGTAGACAGTGCTTTAATAAGCTTTCTGTAAATAAACAGCAACTAAAAAATAAAATAATTCACCAGCCTTTTTAAATCAGTAATTTCTTTCTAAACTTTATATATCATGGAAACGATCCCAAAAAAAGAACAACAACCAGAATAACGTAAGAGCTGTGGCGACTTATAAATTGTAATATAAACAAGCATCATTCCAGTAAACCGAAATGTAGAGGCAAAACTGGCTTTTATATGATGTGTTTCTTTTTTGGCCCGGGGGAGAGAGGGGGGGGGATACTGATATAAGTTTAAAGATATATCATTTGATTTCATATTTAATTCTCAAAAATAAAATAATTTTCCTAGTAACGGCGATGTAATTATAACAGCTTCCTGTTATATAAGGGTACAGTGAACCACGTCGTGCACCTTTGTTTTCCCGTGCTTTCATTACAAAACTCTTTTGCATGTTGTTTTGCTCCTACGCTTCATCTAAAGTAAAATTTGTATTTTTCCAATCAAAACGTATATTTACCGTTCTACGAAAGCTGCGCAGGTCCAAATTTAAAAACTCTGCGTAAATGGTTTTCTAAATAAGGTCTCTCTTTAATTGAAACAATATAAAAAATACGGTAAAATTCAAAGATAACTTGCAGATTAAACATCGATAAATAGAAAATGACGAAATACTATAGTTGTATAATAATATAATACTTGAATAACAATTACTATTACTTATGAGTATTTGTTTTGTTTTCTAACATTTGAAATTACTTTTGAAAAGAGCCAGTTAATTTGCACATTTTTATCAAGAGGCTGTTTTGAGTTCTCCAGTTTAGAAAAAATGGTCCTTATTTACACATTGATAGCGACAAGAACTTTTCGTATAGCAACATCAATTATAGGGATCTGATGTGCAAATCCCCATTAACATTCCACCTTCCAGTTTCCAGTAAAACTTCCAAGTCTATTGCTACCTCCTATGTAGTTGAATCAATACTGTTGGATGAAAAACTCATTTAAGCATTAAAAATAAGATCTATTAATAAGTTTACTACGGGCATGTATTTTGAAATTTCTAAGTAGATAATTCGCTAGAATTTTAATTACGCGTTGCATATTGCACAACATTTTGTTAATATTTTGGTTAAAACCAAAGATTCTATTGTGTCAAAAAATCAGTTACTTCTAGTGCATATTTATGAAGGGAAAAGTCAGGTTTGCTATAGGCCTAAGGCACAATGAACCATGGTCAAGAGTAAATATAATCAAAGTTCCTAAAATAAAATTTGCGAACGAACATCGAAATTATAACAGTAACCCTAAATTTCAAGTACAGTGGCCTAAAATGAGAGGATACCCTCTTGTAATCACACTAATTGATTTCTTTGATAGAAAACATGGAAGGTTATATGTATGAAAAAAATAAAATAACATTTTAAAAAATTCTAATGTTGAGGCCCTCGAACATTATATGCCCTCAAGTACTGAATTAGGTAGCATAGGGCTTGGGGCAACCATGCTAGCACTCAACTTAATTACTAACAGTGCTAACCAATTGTAAATAATGATAAATTGGATATGAGAATAAAGATACTACATTTATGGAAAAAAAATTGACTTAAAAAAATTGAAATATCATGGCAAAACATTTATGTTATTTTTTCCCCAAATTGGGCTAATTAAGAAGAAATATTACGTCAACATAAACAATTGCAATATGTTTATTTCAAAATAAGTATTAACTAACTGTAAAATAATTTTCAACATATATAACTTATGATAATAATCTGAAATAAGTAACAGTAATGCTTATCTTCCATTAAATTTATTCCATATGATAATAATCTGAAATTACATCACATTGATTTTCATTACAACATTCGATGATGTACAACATCATTTCACTAATTAAACAGTCGAAGTTGGATGATGCCAATTCTTCTGCTCGTCGTTGTTTGAAGGATGGTGCCACTTGCTTTGTTCATCCGATGTTGGATGGTGCCACTTGCTCTGTTCATCAACGATCGTTGGATGATGCCAGTTCTTCTGTTCGTCATTATTTGAAGGATGGTGCCACTTCTGTTGTTCGTTCGCTGCTGGATGGTGCCACTTGCTTTGTTCAACCGATGTTGGATGGTGCCACTTGCTCTGTTCATCAACGATCGTTGGATGATGCCAGTTCTTCTGTTCATCATTATTTGAAGGATGGTGCCACTTCTGTTGTTCGTTCGCTGCTGGATGGTGCCACTTGCTTTGTTCATCCGATGTTGGATGGTGCCACTTGCTCTGTTCATCAACGATCGTTGGATGATGCCAGTTCTTCTGTTCGTCATTATTTGAAGGATGATGCCACTTCTGTTGTTCGTTCGCTGCTGGATGGTGCCACTTGCTTTGTTCAACTGATGTTGGATGGTGCCACTTGCTCTGTTCATCAACGATCGTTGGATGATGCCAGTTCTTCTGTTCGTCATTATTTGAAGGATGGTGCCACTTCTGTTGTTCGTTCGCTGCTGGATGGTGCCACTTGCTTTGTTCAACTGATGTTGGATGGTGCCACTTGCTCTGTTCATCAACGATCGTTGGATGATGCCAGTTCTTCTGTTCATCATTATTTGAAGGATGGTGCCACTTCTGTTGTTCGTTCGCTGCTGGATGGTGCCACTTGCTTTGTTCAACTGATGTTGGATGGTGCCACTTGCTCTGTTCATCAACGATCGTTGGATGATGCCAGTTCTTCTGTTCGTCATTATTTGAAGGATGGTGCCACTTCTGTTGTTCGTTCGCTGCTGGATGGTGCCACTTGCTTTGTTCAACCGATGTTGGATGGTGCCACTTGCTCTGTTCATCAACGATCGTTGGATGATGCCAGTTCTTCTGTTCATCATTATTTGAAGGATGATGCCACTTCTGTTGTTCGTTCGCTGCTGGATGGTGCCACTTGCTTTGTTCATCCGATGTTGGATGGTGCCACTTGCTCTGTTCATCGATTACTGTCGAATGGTGCCACTTCTTTTGTTCATCGTTATTTGCAGGATGGTGCCACTTCTGTTGTTCGTTCGATATTGGATGGTGCCACTTGCTTTGCTCATCTACGTTTTTTGGATGATGCCACTTACTAGATAGTTCGTTAGGTTGCAGTAACCTCGATGCTAAGGATGTTTCAGTAATAATAATAAAGAAAAGCACGAAGGCTAATGGAGTCATATACGCTTTTGCCATGTTTATGTGCGATGTGATGTTCAAAAAAGAAGATGGCTTTTATAAGATAATTTGAAGATAAGGTTGGGAATCTTGAAGAAAATTTAGCTACTATAAACTAGTTAATGCTCTCACTTAGTTTTATCCATTTACATATTCTACTACGCATAAAACGTTTAAGTAGACAGTGCTTTAATAAGCTTTCTGTAAATAAACAGCAACTAAAAAATAAAATAATTCACCAGCCTTTTTAAATCAGTAATTTCTTTCTAAACTTTATATATCATGGAAACGATCCCAAAAAAAGAACAACAACCAGAATAACGTAAGAGCTGTGGCGACTTATAAATTGTAATATAAACAAGCATCATTCCAGTAAACCGAAATGTAGAGGCAAAACTGGCTTTTATATGATGTGTTTCTTTTTTGGCCCGGGGGAGAGAGGGGGGGGGGATACTGATATAAGTTTAAATATATATCATTTGATTTCATATTTAATTCTCAAAAATAAAATAATTTTCCTAGTAACGGCGATGTAATTATAACAGCTTCCTGTTATATAAGGGTACAGTGAACCACGTCGTGCACCTTTGTTTTCCCGTGCTTTCATTACAAAACTCTTTTGCATGTTGTTTTGCTCCTACGCTTCATCTAAAGTAAAATTTGTATTTTTCCAATCAAAACGTATATTTACCGTTCTACGAAAGCTGCGCAGGTCCAAATTTAAAAACTCTGCGTAAATGGTTTTCTAAATAAGGTCTCTCTTTAATTGAAACAATATAAAAAATACGGTAAAATTCAAAGATAACTTGCAGATTAAACATCGATAAATAGAAAATGACGAAATACTATAGTTGTATAATAATATAATACTTGAATAACAATTACTATTACTTATGAATATTTGTTTTGTTTTCTAACATTTGAAATTACTTTTGAAAAGAGCCAGTTAATTTGCACATTTTTATCAAGAGGCTGTTTTGAGTTCTCCAGTTTAGAAAAAATGGTCCTTATTTACACATTGATAGCGACAAGAACTTTTCGTATAGCAACATCAATTATAGGGATCTGATGTGCAAATCCCCATTAACATTCCACCTTCCAGTTTCCAGTAAAACTTCCAAGTCTATTGCTACCTCCTATGTAGTTGAATCAATACTGTTGGATGAAAAACTCATTTAAGCATTAAAAATAAGATCTATTAATAAGTTTACTACGGGCATGTATTTTGAAATTTCTAAGTAGATAATTCGCTAGAATTTTAATTACGCGTTGCATATTGCACAACATTTTGTTAATATTTTGGTTAAAACCAAAGATTCTATTGTGTCAAAAAATCAGTTACTTCTAGTGCATATTTATGAAGGGAAAAGTCAGGTTTGCTATAGGCCTAAGGCACAATGAACCATGGTCAAGAGTAAATATAATCAAAGTTCCTAAAATAAAATTTGCGAACGAACATCGAAATTATAACAGTAACCCTAAATTTCAAGTACAGTGGCCTAAAATGAGAGGATACCCTCTTGTAATCACACTAATTGATTTCTTTGATAGAAAACATGGAAGGTTATATGTATGAAAAAAATAAAATAACATTTTAAAAAATTCTAATGTTGAGGCCCTCGAACATTATATGCCCTCAAGTACTGAATTAGGTAGCATAGGGCTTGGGGCAACCATGCTAGCACTCAACTTAATTACTAACAGTGCTAACCAATTGTAAATAATGATAAATTGGATATGAGAATAAAGATACTACATTTATGGAAAAAAAATTGACTTAAAAAAATTGAAATATCATGGCAAAACATTTATGTTATTTTTTCCCCAAATTGGGCTAATTAAGAAGAAATATTACGTCAACATAAACAATTGCAATATGTTTATTTCAAAATAAGTATTAACTAACTGTAAAATAATTTTCAACATATATAACTTATGATAATAATCTGAAATAAGTAACAGTAATGCTTATTTTCCATTAAATTTATTCCATATGATAATAATCTGAAATTACATCACATTGATTTTCATTACAACATTCGATGATGTACAACATCATTTCACTAATTAAACAGTCGAAGTTGGATGATGCCAATTCTTCTGCTCGTCGTTGTTTGAAGGATGGTGCCACTTGCTTTGTTCATCCGATGTTGGATGGTGCCACTTGCTCTGTTCATCAACGATCGTTGGATGATGCCAGTTCTTCTGTTCGTCATTATTTGAAGGATGGTGCCACTTCTGTTGTTCGTTCGCTGCTGGATGGTGCCACTTGCTTTGTTCAACCGATGTTGGATGGTGCCACTTGCTCTGTTCATCAACGATCGTTGGATGATGCCAGTTCTTCTGTTCATCATTATTTGAAGGATGGTGCCACTTCTGTTGTTCGTTCGCTGCTGGATGGTGCCACTTGCTTTGTTCATCCGATGTTGGATGGTGCCACTTGCTCTGTTCATCAACGATCGTTGGATGATGCCAGTTCTTCTGTTCGTCATTATTTGAAGGATGATGCCACTTCTGTTGTTCGTTCGCTGCTGGATGGTGCCACTTGCTTTGTTCAACTGATGTTGGATGGTGCCACTTGCTCTGTTCATCAACGATCGTTGGATGATGCCAGTTCTTCTGTTCGTCATTATTTGAAGGATGGTGCCACTTCTGTTGTTCGTTCGCTGCTGGATGGTGCCACTTGCTTTGTTCAACTGATGTTGGATGGTGCCACTTGCTCTGTTCATCAACGATCGTTGGATGATGCCAGTTCTTCTGTTCATCATTATTTGAAGGATGGTGCCACTTCTGTTGTTCGTTCGCTGCTGGATGGTGCCACTTGCTTTGTTCAACTGATGTTGGATGGTGCCACTTGCTCTGTTCATCAACGATCGTTGGATGATGCCAGTTCTTCTGTTCGTCATTATTTGAAGGATGGTGCCACTTCTGTTGTTCGTTCGCTGCTGGATGGTGCCACTTGCTTTGTTCAACCGATGTTGGATGGTGCCACTTGCTCTGTTCATCAACGATCGTTGGATGATGCCAGTTCTTGTAACAACCCGTATTTTCAATAACCTGTAATAACATAAATCGAGGCAGAATTTAATTCTAAAATGGGAATCAAGGGAAACGGGCTATGCCATTGCGTTCGTCTCGGAAAAATACGCGAAATAGAGTCCGAGTTTTCGAAAATCGGAGTCCGTATGACCAAGA
Organism: Allium sativum; assembly: GCA_030737875.1. Taxonomy (NCBI): domain Eukaryota; kingdom Viridiplantae; phylum Streptophyta; class Magnoliopsida; order Asparagales; family Amaryllidaceae; genus Allium; species Allium sativum. The sequence continues at coordinate 399,404,263 of CM060910.1, forward strand.
TATGGCCTCGCGAAGTTTCACGAAAATTCCCAAATTAAAGTATACTTAATTAAGTGAAATGGGTTGTGTAGATATATATATATATATATATTGATATATATATATATATATATAATTGAAAATTTAATAAATAAATATGCAAAAATGCTCAAAACAGCGAATTGGGAGAGGGGAATAACCGAACCGGCCGATTTTTGAAGTCGACCCGAGCCCGCTGGGTCGACTAGGGGTTAATCCAGGGTGTTTGGCTGTCAACCCGTGGGCCGATTCGCTCAAGTGCAGATTTTGCATTTGAATGGTTCTCATGGTCCATCTTTAATCTAAAGGCCCTAGATGGTTCCTACACTTGACTTCTTCCCCAAGACATGCTTTGATGGCTTGGATTGAATCTAGGGTTAATCCTATGGCCTAAAACACTTGCCTAATCTATAAATAAGACCCTAACCTACCCTAATTCATTCATAATTAAACCTAGTGACTAAACTATGGCAAAATGCTAGCTCTCATGGCCTCCACTAATTTTATGAAGAGGGTTGCATACTAATCACTCTCTAATCAACTTCTAATCCCTTCTTAGCATCTTAATCTTCTTCATTTGGTGTTCAAAGTTGCTAGTTGTGAGTTTCTATCACTTTGATGATCTTTTGGTAAACTAATTAGATGAGATGTGATGAGATTTATGGTTTTGTATGTGGGTTAATGAGCTTTGAATCATATGATATGATGTTAGCATTAATCTTATGTTTATGCATGTTGAGTATGTAAGCTTATGCAAGTTTAATATGATGTATGTTATGTTTGCATGATGCTAAATATGCAAGTTGTGGGCTATGTAATCATATGCATGTTATGCAAGTTCATGGTAATATGCTATGCAAGTTACATGTATGTAAATATGCAAGTTACATGTTTGTTAATATGCAAGTTACATGTATGTAAATATGCAAGTTACATGTTTGTTAATATGCAAGTTACATGTTTGTTAATATGCAAGTTACATGTATGTAAATATGCAAGTTACATGTTTCTTTATATGCAAGTTACATGTTTGTTAATATGCGAGTTACATGTATGTAAATATGCAAGTTACATGTTTATTAATATGCAAGTTCATGATGACACATTATGCAAGTCTATAAGCTAATATGCAAGTTTGTTATGCAAAATGAATATGTAAGTTATGTGACATATTATATGCAAGTTATGTGACATGTTATGCAAGTTCATATGCAAGTTATGTGTTTGTTAATATGCAAGATGGCACCTTTGAAACATGTTCATTCATATGCAAGTTGACACCTTTTATATGTGTTATATCATGAACGAAATTACGTGGGAACGATGGGGTAATTAAATGCATAAGTTAATAAGATTGTGTGAAATTAATATAATTATGCATAACACAAAATAAATAAACATAGTATGGGAATTTGCCTATTTGGTTAGGTGTACCCATACTATGTGTTGGGAATTTACCTATTGAGTTAGGTCTACCCCATGGGAATTTACCTATTAAGTTAGGTCTACCCATGTTAAGAAAACTTGATTAATTAGGGATAATTAATATAAAATTATGAGGGTGATTAATTAGGTGTAATTAATTGACTAAGACACGAGGTTGGACTCAGTTGTAGCGTAAAACTGCCCGGACCCAACCGGCTTAACCAGTTGCTACAAATGTTAGCCCAATGTGAGAGGTCTTAGGCACAAACTAAATACGTAATTAATGTAAAGACACGAGGTTAGACTCTGTTATGACATAAGGCTGCCCGGACCCAACCGGCTTAACCAGCGGTCATAAAAGACAGTCTAATGTGAGAGGTCTTTACAAAGGTTACGTTCTTAATTAATTAATTAAGAAACACTTAACCACATTAGCATGTAGAGGGACATGAGGGGTTAAGTGGGTGCCTCGGGTGGCATGAGAAAATCTAGTGGTTGCCTTGGGTGGCAATAGAAAATACGATTAGAATACTTAACCAAAATGGAACATGTAATTAAAACATGATTAAAGGGTTAAGTGGGATATACTAGAAAAAGGGACAAGCTTAGGTGGGTAGCTTGTGGAGGCCCATTTCAACCAGTAACCCATACGTATCTTTGTGGGCTCGACCCATGTCGAGGACGGGACACGCATACTGGGCTTGACTGTAAGAGGCAAACGGGTTAGCGGTGGCAACGCAAGTCCAACGGGCTTCATATGCGTGAGTGGGCCCGGGCTGGTAGGTAAGCCGTTGTTGCATCGAGTAGATATAAGCCGTGCACCTTTAGTTCCATCAGGTTGCCACATTGGGGAATGATACATCCCACGGTGGGGCCAGCACGGGTATCTACGTTAGGGAGCCGATCGAATGGGAAGTAGTGTGTACACCTAGTGGATTGTAGGGCCCCGTGGCGCCTACTTGGTCACCTAGGGGTACGCAGGTACTAATTAGTAAATTTTATAAGTCCTTGGGTGGGATCAACCTTTAAGTTAGGAACGACTGGTGTGGTGCAGTTTAGTAATTTACCTTAGGGAGGGTAGATGCGTCTTTATCCTTTATCTTCGTTTAGTTGACTGCTTAGGGTAGCCATTCATCCCTATATGTTACCGTATATCAGTTTATGTCTTCTCTGGTTACTTTAACGATTGTATTGTTAAAGTTATAGGACTCGCTCAGACTTATGTCTGACCCTGTTGTTTTTATCTTTTTCCCAACCCTCAGGTCCTACGGTGGATCCTAGCAGTAGTGGAGCTTGATCGGATTGCTGTTCCAGTCTTTAGGAGCTTGGATAGATGTAAAGCTCCAGTTATCCAGTTATCTTTTCTTTTGTTTGGCTATTGTATGAGAGTGGGATTATGTACTTCTTTATTTTGATGGATATTGTACTTGACCTTTATTGTGGTTTTATGATGTAACCAGACATGTTTTACTTCCGCTGTTATGAGATGATGTTTTAAAATTTCAAGTACTATTTATATCTGTCTTGTTGTAATTTTTCTGTTCTATATTCACTAAAATACTCCACCGATGCTATGGCATTCCCTTAGTGAGTGATCATAGCGGGAGTGGGGTGTTACACGTGGTATCAGAGCTTAAGGTTACCAGAACAGATAAAATTTTTGAGAAAAACTACTTTCTAAGAGTATTTTCGAAGAAAGTATTTTTAAAAGCATGTCTTCTAAGAGAAAAAGTTTTTGAAAAAGAAAAGCATAATCCCCAATAGCCATATCTTTATCTTTCGGAATCTCCTTTTTGAATCTTTCCTCTTTCGTTTCAGCATGGCTGAAGATCTTAACATCCCGGAGGGTTTAGTTATACCACTATGGTATAGGAGGTTGCAAGAGGCTAGGGCCGCGGCTGCGGGTCCGGCCAATGCTACTACACCAGAGACAACCGCTCCTCCTCCTCAGCCTAGAGTGGATAATTTTGCTAAGGTTTGCAAGGAATTCAAGGCTATAGGAGGAAAACCTTTTCTTGGTTCAGAGACTTTCGTAGAGGCTAGAGATTGGCTTAAGGAAGTGGAAGAGTTGCTAGATATCTTTGAAGTGGAAGAGGGAAAGAAAGTCAAGTTGGCGGCTTGGTTAATGAAGGGAGAGGCCTCATTCTGGTGGGAGGTCACTAATGGAGAACGCCCTGTTGACTCTTGGGCAGATTTTAAGCAAAGGTTTGGGGCTAAGTTTCTCTCAAGGGCGGAAGAGAATCTGTTTATGGAGAAGTTCTTGAATTTGAAGCAAGGGAATCTCACGGTGAAAGAATATGTCAACAAATTCAATCAATTAGCAAGGTTTGGCATAGAGTTGGTGAATACACCGGAGAAGAAGGCTTTGAGGTTCGTTAGAGGCTTGAACGAACCATTGCAAGGAATAGCTATGACTCACATTCCTATGGGGGCCACTTTTGAGAAGCTTGTCTACATGGCACTTATGCATGAGGATGATAAGAATTCTAAGGCACCAGAGAAAAAGGGGGATCAGAAGAAACCGCAACAGCAACAACAAGGCAAGGGCGGAAAAGGCAATGGTGACAAAAAGAAGACGAAGAAGAAGTGCTTCAATTGTGGAACACCAGGACACCTTAGTAAGGATTGTCGCAAAAAGAAGAAGACCGGTTGCTTTCATTGTGGTGAAGCAGGGCATCTTGTGAAAAACTGCCCAAAGAAGGGGCAGAAGACGGGGTCTACCTCAGGAGGCCAGGTGCAAGCTCTTATAGCACCACCTCAGTCAGGGGGGCAAGTTCAGGTTCTCTCAGTTCCACCGATTCAGCAGAGAGGTAGAACTATTTCCGTTGAAAGTCTGGTTTTTCTGTTTGATCATCCAGTTCGTACTTTGTTTGACTCTGGCGCATCGCATTCTTTTATCTCATCATCGTTAGTTGAGTCACTGCACTTAGACACCAGTCTAGTTGATGATCCCTTGGTTGTCTCAAACCCAATTGGGGGCTCCATATATCTGTCTATGATATGTTTGGGTTTGAAGATTTCTATACTTAGCGTTGAGTTTAGATGTGATGCTTTTGTATTGGGCTTCACGGGCTATGGGTTGATCTTGGGCATGGACTGGTTATCCAGTAATGGTGCCGTTCTTGATTGCGAAAGGAGAGTTGTCAGGCTCATGACCCGCTTGGGTAACACTCTCGAGATCTCTTGCAATCCCATGGAATCTGTTTTGCTAAGTTATCTTGAATCGCTCGATGCTTCGGTCGAGAGTTTGTGTTCTGTCAGAGTAGTCCGGGAATATCCGGATGTGTTTGAAGAAGTAAAGGGTTTGCCTCCGAAGCGGGAGATAGATTTCCGAATTTATTTGGTGGATAATGCCAAACCAGTGTCTTTGCCAGTACGCCACATGGCTCCTCGTGAGAGAAGAGAACTTCATAAGCAAGTAGGGGAGTTGCTTGAGAAGGGGTTCATAAGGCGAAGTATATCGGAGTGGGGAGCTCCAGTAGTGTTTGCCACGAAGGCGGATGGGTCCCTCAGACTTTGTGTGGATTATAGAGAACTTAATAAGCTCACGAAGAAGAATAGACACCCATTACCGAGGATAGATGATCTCTTTGATCAGTTGGTTGGCGCGTCAGTATTTTCGCAGATGGACTTAGCTACAGGGTTTCATCAGTTAAGAGTGGCGGAGGACAGTATAGAGAAGACTGCTTTCCGGACTCCGGATGGTTTTTATGAGTGGCTAGTGATGCCATTTGGGTTGACAAACGCCCCCGCATACTTTGTTGATCTCATGAGTAGAGTGTTCAGAGAGTATCTGAATAAGTTTGTAGTAGTTTTTGTGGATGACATCTTGGTCTTTTCCAAGAATGAAGAAGAGCATGCCTTACATCTCAAGGAAGTGTTGGAGACTCTTCGAGCGCATAGTCTTAAAGCTAAATTCTCTAAATGCCATTTTTGGAGAAGAGAAGTGCGATTCTTAGGGCATGTGGTCTCTAAGGAAGGGATAGCTGTGGATCCCGCAAAGATAGTATCTATCCAGGATTGGAAAGTTCCTAGAAATGCTACCGAGGTAAGAAGTTTCTTGGGGTTGGCAGGATATTATAGGAAGTTCATCAAAGACTTCGCGAAGATATCAGCCCCATTAACCCGCTTGACGAAAAAGAATCTGGTTTTCTCGTGGGATGTAGATTGTGATGATGCTTTCCGACGGTTAAAGAGAGCTTTGACCACCGCTCCAGTTTTAGTGCTCCCGGATGGAAGTAAGCCGTTTGTTGTTTATACCGATGCTTGTGGAACAGGATTAGGCGCAGTCTTGATGCAGGAGGGAAGGGTAATAGCCTATGGAGGGAGACAATTGAGAGTGCATGAGAAGAATTACCCTACCCATGATCTAGAGTTGGCCGCGATTGTTTTCGCACTTAAGTCTTGGCGCCATTATCTTCTTGGTGAGAGATTCGAGTTGTTCACCGACCATAAATCATTGAAGTACTTATTCTCTCAGAAGGATTTAAACCTAAGACAGCAAAGGTGGATGGAGTTCTTAGCATCCTATGATTTCGAGATAGCGTATACCCCTGGTAAGGGTAACGTGGTGGCAGACGCCTTAAGTAGAAAAAGGCTATCTTTGAGTCCATTGTTCGTGGAACGACGAAGCTTGGAGTTTCTTTCTTTGTTTGACTTCAGACCTTCTGTTGATTTTATACCTGGTTTGTTGGCATCCTTGGAGGTTAGACCTACTCTTTTGAGACGGATTGGCGAGGCTCAGCGAGACGACCCACAGTTGGTTGTGTTGGTAGAGAAGCTTATAAGAGGGGAGTCGTCCAGCCATTTGGGTAGATACACCATAGATGATAAGGGATGGTTGCATAGAGACGGTAGACTTTGTGTACCGCAAGATGAGGGTTTGAAGAAGGCTATTTTGGATGATGCACATCGTTCAAGAATGACTATTCATCCCGGTGGAGACAAAATGTACCAAGACATGAAGAGAGTTTTCTTCTGGGCCGGTATGAAGAAAGATGTGGCCGAGTATGTGGCTAGATGCTTAGTGTGCCAACAAGTTAAAGTGGAGCAAAGGAAACCCGGTGGGTTGCTACACCCATTGGAAGTTCCACAGTGGAAGTGGGATAGTGTCTCGATGGATTTCATCGACGGGTTACCGAGATCGAGGAAGGGCAATACGGGAATTTGGGTTGTGGTAGACAGACTTACCAAGAGTGCCCATTTTATACCCGTAAAGAGTAAGAGGACCGCTCCATGGCTTGCTTCAGTCTATGTTAGAGAGATTGTTAGATTGCATGGCGTACCATCCAGCATTGTGAGTGATCGAGATCCTATTTTCACTAGTGAGTTTTGGAGAAGTTTGCAAGAGGCGGTAGGGACTCAGTTGTGTTTGAGCACCGCATATCATCCTCAGACGGACGGTCAGACTGAGAGGGTGAACCGTATCTTAGAAGATCTTTTGAGGCTTTGTATCTTGGATTTTGGAGGTACATGGGAAGAACATCTTCCTTTGGTGGAGTTCGCATATAATAACAGCTTTCAGTCCAGTATTGGTATGGCTCCTTTCGAAGCTCTTTATGGAAGGCCTTGTCGATCTCCTACATGTTGGTGGGAATCTACGGATAAGATCTTGCTTGGGCCAGATATGGTTAGAGAGACTTCAGAGAAGATTGATTTGATTCGAAGACGGATGAAGGCAGCACAAGATAGACAGAAATCTTATGCGGATCGGAGAAGGACGGATCTTGAGTTTGAGGTTGGGGACATGGTTTTTGTCAAAGTATCTCCATTGAGAAAAGTTGTTCGCTTTGGGTCCGTAGGGAAGTTAGCACCGAGATTTGTTGGGCCGTTTCCTATTAAGGAAAGGATTGGACGGATGGCATATAGGGTGGAGTTGCCCGACAGACTTAGTGGTGTTCATGATGTATTCCATGTATCACATTTGAGGAAGTGCTTACATGAGACCGCGGAGGTGGTAGAGCCGAGCTTGCTTAGAGATGTAGAGGTAGAGCGTGATGCGACGATTCGACGAGCTCCTACTCGCATCCTTGGGTCAGAAACTAGGAAGTTGAGGAACAGAGAAGTTCAGCTAGTTAAAGTGCAATGGGGAGATGACGAAAGCAATGCTACTTGGGAGACGGAAGCAAAGATGCGTTCTTTGTATCCATTTCTTTTTGAGAGTATGTCTTTTAACTTCTCCTTTATTGCTTGTCTAGTACTTATCTTATCTTTAGTATATCCTCTCGCTAATACCTATGACCTTTAGATAGGGTAAAACCTATGGTTGAAACATGTGTTTGAAACATGTTATGGTTGATGGATGCATATGGATGCAATTGTTTGCTAGTGGTTGCTCGTGGATGCATATACACACACATTAGGCACTAGATCGGCTCAGTCACTTCATGTTGCATATTGCATAAATGGATGTGGTAGTTAGATTGATGGATGTATCATGGCTGTGTTATCATATGGATGATGCATTTTTGTGTATGGTTGTGCACGCATGTAGAAATTTGTATGTGTCAATAGGGTTTCGCATACATATTGGATGCATGGCACTATCATGGTTTGCATTAAGGAGGTTTACTGTATCAGTAACCGCCTGATTTTCGCATTAGGTAAGTACATATACACACACTTTTGCATATATCCATCCAGCATTTAGAATCTTGTAAGGACAATGATTGCTCGTGGATGATGCTTTGAGTAGATGGATGATTGGATGGTAGGATACGTTCTTCCTAACTTGAAGATTTCGGGGACGAAATCCTTTAAGGAGGGGAGAATGTAACAACCCGTATTTTCAATAACCTGTAATAACATAAATCGAGGCAGAATTTAATTCTAAAATGGGAATCAAGGGAAACGGGCTATGCCATTGCGTTCGTCTCGGAAAAATACGCGAAATAGAGTCCGAGTTTTCGAAAATCGGAGTCCGTATGACCAAGATATGGCCTCGCGAAGTTTCACGAAAATTCCCAAATTAAAGTATACTTAATTAAGTGAAATGGGTTGTGTAGATATATATATATATATATATATTGATATATATATATATATATATAATTGAAAATTTAATAAATAAATATGCAAAAATGCTCAAAACAGCGAATTGGGAGAGGGGAATAACCGAACCGGCCGATTTTTGAAGTCGACCCGAGCCCGCTGGGTCGACTAGGGGTTAATCCAGGGTGTTTGGCTGTCAACCCGTGGGCCGATTCGCTCAAGTGCAGATTTTGCATTTGAATGGTTCTCATGGTCCATCTTTAATCTAAAGGCCCTAGATGGTTCCTACACTTGACTTCTTCCCCAAGACATGCTTTGATGGCTTGGATTGAATCTAGGGTTAATCCTATGGCCTAAAACACTTGCCTAATCTATAAATAAGACCCTAACCTACCCTAATTCATTCATAATTAAACCTAGTGACTAAACTATGGCAAAATGCTAGCTCTCATGGCCTCCACTAATTTTATGAAGAGGGTTGCATACTAATCACTCTCTAATCAACTTCTAATCCCTTCTTAGCATCTTAATCTTCTTCATTTGGTGTTCAAAGTTGCTAGTTGTGAGTTTCTATCACTTTGATGATCTTTTGGTAAACTAATTAGATGAGATGTGATGAGATTTATGGTTTTGTATGTGGGTTAATGAGCTTTGAATCATATGATATGATGTTAGCATTAATCTTATGTTTATGCATGTTGAGTATGTAAGCTTATGCAAGTTTAATATGATGTATGTTATGTTTGCATGATGCTAAATATGCAAGTTGTGGGCTATGTAATCATATGCATGTTATGCAAGTTCATGGTAATATGCTATGCAAGTTACATGTATGTAAATATGCAAGTTACATGTTTGTTAATATGCAAGTTACATGTATGTAAATATGCAAGTTACATGTTTGTTAATATGCAAGTTACATGTTTGTTAATATGCAAGTTACATGTATGTAAATATGCAAGTTACATGTTTCTTTATATGCAAGTTACATGTTTGTTAATATGCGAGTTACATGTATGTAAATATGCAAGTTACATGTTTATTAATATGCAAGTTCATGATGACACATTATGCAAGTCTATAAGCTAATATGCAAGTTTGTTATGCAAAATGAATATGTAAGTTATGTGACATATTATATGCAAGTTATGTGACATGTTATGCAAGTTCATATGCAAGTTATGTGTTTGTTAATATGCAAGATGGCACCTTTGAAACATGTTCATTCATATGCAAGTTGACACCTTTTATATGTGTTATATCATGAACGAAATTACGTGGGAACGATGGGGTAATTAAATGCATAAGTTAATAAGATTGTGTGAAATTAATATAATTATGCATAACACAAAATAAATAAACATAGTATGGGAATTTGCCTATTTGGTTAGGTGTACCCATACTATGTGTTGGGAATTTACCTATTGAGTTAGGTCTACCCCATGGGAATTTACCTATTAAGTTAGGTCTACCCATGTTAAGAAAACTTGATTAATTAGGGATAATTAATATAAAATTATGAGGGTGATTAATTAGGTGTAATTAATTGACTAAGACACGAGGTTGGACTCAGTTGTAGCGTAAAACTGCCCGGACCCAACCGGCTTAACCAGTTGCTACAAATGTTAGCCCAATGTGAGAGGTCTTAGGCACAAACTAAATACGTAATTAATGTAAAGACACGAGGTTAGACTCTGTTATGACATAAGGCTGCCCGGACCCAACCGGCTTAACCAGCGGTCATAAAAGACAGTCTAATGTGAGAGGTCTTTACAAAGGTTACGTTCTTAATTAATTAATTAAGAAACACTTAACCACATTAGCATGTAGAGGGACATGAGGGGTTAAGTGGGTGCCTCGGGTGGCATGAGAAAATCTAGTGGTTGCCTTGGGTGGCAATAGAAAATACGATTAGAATACTTAACCAAAATGGAACATGTAATTAAAACATGATTAAAGGGTTAAGTGGGATATACTAGAAAAAGGGACAAGCTTAGGTGGGTAGCTTGTGGAGGCCCATTTCAACCAGTAACCCATACGTATCTTTGTGGGCTCGACCCATGTCGAGGACGGGACACGCATACTGGGCTTGACTGTAAGAGGCAAACGGGTTAGCGGTGGCAACGCAAGTCCAACGGGCTTCATATGCGTGAGTGGGCCCGGGCTGGTAGGTAAGCCGTTGTTGCATCGAGTAGATATAAGCCGTGCACCTTTAGTTCCATCAGGTTGCCACATTGGGGAATGATACATCCCACGGTGGGGCCAGCACGGGTATCTACGTTAGGGAGCCGATCGAATGGGAAGTAGTGTGTACACCTAGTGGATTGTAGGGCCCCGTGGCGCCTACTTGGTCACCTAGGGGTACGCAGGTACTAATTAGTAAATTTTATAAGTCCTTGGGTGGGATCAACCTTTAAGTTAGGAACGACTGGTGTGGTGCAGTTTAGTAATTTACCTTAGGGAGGGTAGATGCGTCTTTATCCTTTATCTTCGTTTAGTTGACTGCTTAGGGTAGCCATTCATCCCTATATGTTACCGTATATCAGTTTATGTCTTCTCTGGTTACTTTAACGATTGTATTGTTAAAGTTATAGGACTCGCTCAGACTTATGTCTGACCCTGTTGTTTTTATCTTTTTCCCAACCCTCAGGTCCTACGGTGGATCCTAGCAGTAGTGGAGCTTGATCGGATTGCTGTTCCAGTCTTTAGGAGCTTGGATAGATGTAAAGCTCCAGTTATCCAGTTATCTTTTCTTTTGTTTGGCTATTGTATGAGAGTGGGATTATGTACTTCTTTATTTTGATGGATATTGTACTTGACCTTTATTGTGGTTTTATGATGTAACCAGACATGTTTTACTTCCGCTGTTATGAGATGATGTTTTAAAATTTCAAGTACTATTTATATCTGTCTTGTTGTAATTTTTCTGTTCTATATTCACTAAAATACTCCACCGATGCTATGGCATTCCCTTAGTGAGTGATCATAGCGGGAGTGGGGTGTTACAGTTCTTCTGTTCATCATTATTTGAAGGATGATGCCACTTCTGTTGTTCGTTCGCTGCTGGATGGTGCCACTTGCTTTGTTCATCCGATGTTGGATGGTGCCACTTGCTCTGTTCATCGATTACTGTCGAATGGTGCCACTTCTTTTGTTCATCGTTATTTGCAGGATGGTGCCACTTCTGTTGTTCGTTCGATATTGGATGGTGCCACTTGCTTTGCTCATCTACGTTTTTTGGATGATGCCACTTACTAGATAGTTCGTTAGGTTGCAGTAACCTCGATGCTAAGGATGTTTCAGTAATAATAATAAAGAAAAGCACGAAGGCTAATGGAGTCATATACGCTTTTGCCATGTTTATGTGCGATGTGATGTTCAAAAAAGAAGATGGCTTTTATAAGATAATTTGAAGATAAGGTTGGGAATCTTGAAGAAAATTTAGCTACTATAAACTAGTTAATGCTCTCACTTAGTTTTATCCATTTACATATTCTACTACGCATAAAACGTTTAAGTAGACAGTGCTTTAATAAGCTTTCTGTAAATAAACAGCAACTAAAAAATAAAATAATTCACCAGCCTTTTTAAATCAGTAATTTCTTTCTAAACTTTATATATCATGGAAACGATCCCAAAAAAAGAACAACAACCAGAATAACGTAAGAGCTGTGGCGACTTATAAATTGTAATATAAACAAGCATCATTCCAGTAAACCGAAATGTAGAGGCAAAACTGGCTTTTATATGATGTGTTTCTTTTTTGGCCCGGGGGAGAGAGGGGGGGGGGGATACTGATATAAGTTTAAAGATATATCATTTGATTTCATATTTAATTCTCAAAAATAAAATAATTTTCCTAGTAACGGCGATGTAATTATAACAGCTTCCTGTTATATAAGGGTACAGTGAACCACGTCGTGCACCTTTGTTTTCCCGTGCTTTCATTACAAAACTCTTTTGCATGTTGTTTTGCTCCTACGCTTCATCTAAAGTAAAATTTGTATTTTTCCAATCAAAACGTATATTTACCGTTCTACGAAAGCTGCGCAGGTCCAAATTTAAAAACTCTGCGTAAATGGTTTTCTAAATAAGGTCTCTCTTTAATTGAAACAATATAAAAAATACGGTAAAATTCAAAGATAACTTGCAGATTAAACATCGATAAATAGAAAATGACGAAATACTATAGTTGTATAATAATATAATACTTGAATAACAATTACTATTACTTATGAATATTTGTTTTGTTTTCTAACATTTGAAATTACTTTTGAAAAGAGCCAGTTAATTTGCACATTTTTATCAAGAGGCTGTTTTGAGTTCTCCAGTTTAGAAAAAATGGTCCTTATTTACACATTGATAGCGACAAGAACTTTTCGTATAGCAACATCAATTATAGGGATCTGATGTGCAAATTCCCATTAACATTCCACCTTCCAGTTTCCAGTAAAACTTCCAAGTCTATTGCTACCTCCTATGTAGTTGAATCAATACTGTTGGATGAAAAACTCATTTAAGCATTAAAAATAAGATCTATTAATAAGTTTACTACGGGCATGTATTTTGAAATTTCTAAGTAGATAATTCGCTAGAATTTTAATTACGCGTTGCATATTGCACAACATTTTGTTAATATTTTGGTTAAAACCAAAGATTCTATTGTGTCAAAAAATCAGTTACTTCTAGTGCATATTTATGAAGGGAAAAGTCAGGTTTGCTATAGGCCTAAGGCACAATGAACCATGGTCAAGAGTAAATATAATCAAAGTTCCTAAAATAAAATTTGCGAACGAACATCGAAATTATAACAGTAACCCTAAATTTCAAGTACAGTGGCCTAAAATGAGAGGTTACCCTCTTGTAATCACACTAATTGATTTCTTTGATAGAAAACATGGAAGGTTATATGTATGAAAAAAATAAAATAACATTTTAAAAAATTCTAATGTTGAGGCCCTCGAACATTATATGCCCTCAAGTACTGAATTAGGTAGCATAGGGCTTGGGGCAACCATGCTAGCACTCAACTTAATTACTAACAGTGCTAACCAATTGTAAATAATGATAAATTGGATATGAGAATAAAGATACTACATTTATGGAAAAAAAATTGACTTAAAAAAATTGAAATATCATGGCAAAACATTTATGTTATTTTTTCCCCAAATTGGGCTAATTAAGAAGAAATATTACGTCAACATAAACAATTGCAATATGTTTATTTCAAAATAAGTATTAACTAACTGTAAAATAATTTTCAACATATATAACTTATGATAATAATCTGAAATAAGTAACAGTAATGCTTATTTTCCATTAAATTTATTCCATATGATAATAATCTGAAATTACATCACATTGATTTTCATTACAACATTCGATGATGTACAACATCATTTCACTAATTAAACAGTCGAAGTTGGATGATGCCAATTCTTCTGCTCGTCGTTGTTTGAAGGATGGTGCCACTTGCTTTGTTCATCCGATGTTGGATGGTGCCACTTGCTCTGTTCATCAACGATCGTTGGATGATGCCAGTTCTTCTGTTCGTCATTATTTGAAGGATGGTGCCACTTCTGTTGTTCGTTCGCTGCTGGATGGTGCCACTTGCTTTGTTCAACCGATGTTGGATGGTGCCACTTGCTCTGTTCATCAACGATCGTTGGATGATGCCAGTTCTTCTGTTCATCATTATTTGAAGGATGGTGCCACTTCTGTTGTTCGTTCGCTGCTGGATGGTGCCACTTGCTTTGTTCATCCGATGTTGGATGGTGCCACTTGCTCTGTTCATCAACGATCGTTGGATGATGCCAGTTCTTCTGTTCGTCATTATTTGAAGGATGATGCCACTTCTGTTGTTCGTTCGCTGCTGGATGGTGCCACTTGCTTTGTTCAACTGATGTTGGATGGTGCCACTTGCTCTGTTCATCAACGATCGTTGGATGATGCCAGTTCTTCTGTTCGTCATTATTTGAAGGATGGTGCCACTTCTGTTGTTCGTTCGCTGCTGGATGGTGCCACTTGCTTTGTTCAACTGATGTTGGATGGTGCCACTTGCTCTGTTCATCAACGATCGTTGGATGATGCCAGTTCTTCTGTTCATCATTATTTGAAGGATGGTGCCACTTCTGTTGTTCGTTCGCTGCTGGATGGTGCCACTTGCTTTGTTCAACTGATGTTGGATGGTGCCACTTGCTCTGTTCATCAACGATCGTTGGATGATGCCAGTTCTTCTGTTCGTCATTATTTGAAGGATGGTGCCACTTCTGTTGTTCGTTCGCTGCTGGATGGTGCCACTTGCTTTGTTCAACCGATGTTGGATGGTGCCACTTGCTCTGTTCATCAACGATCGTTGGATGATGCCAGTTCTTCTGTTCATCATTATTTGAAGGATGATGCCACTTCTGTTGTTCGTTCGCTGCTGGATGGTGCCACTTGCTTTGTTCATCCGATGTTGGATGGTGCCACTTGCTCTGTTCATCGATTACTGTCGAATGGTGCCACTTCTTTTGTTCATCGTTATTTGCAGGATGGTGCCACTTCTGTTGTTCGTTCGATATTGGATGGTGCCACTTGCTTTGCTCATCTACGTTTTTTGGATGATGCCACTTACTAGATAGTTCGTTAGGTTGCAGTAACCTCGATGCTAAGGATGTTTCAGTAATAATAATAAAGAAAAGCACGAAGGCTAATGGAGTCATATACGCTTTTGCCATGTTTATGTGCGATGTGATGTTCAAAAAAGAAGATGGCTTTTATAAGATAATTTGAAGATAAGGTTGGGAATCTTGAAGAAAATTTAGCTACTATAAACTAGTTAATGCTCTCACTTAGTTTTATCCATTTACATATTCTACTACGCATAAAACGTTTAAGTAGACAGTGCTTTAATAAGCTTTCTGTAAATAAACAGCAACTAAAAAATAAAATAATTCACCAGCCTTTTTAAATCAGTAATTTCTTTCTAAACTTTATATATCATGGAAACGATCCCAAAAAAAGAACAACAACCAGAATAACGTAAGAGCTGTGGCGACTTATAAATTGTAATATAAACAAGCATCATTCCAGTAAACCGAAATGTAGAGGCAAAACTGGCTTTTATATGATGTGTTTCTTTTTTGGCCCGGGGGAGAGAGGGGGGGGGGGATACTGATATAAGTTTAAAGATATATCATTTGATTTCATATTTAATTCTCAAAAATAAAATAATTTTCCTAGTAACGGCGATGTAATTATAACAGCTTCCTGTTATATAAGGGTACAGTGAACCACGTCGTGCACCTTTGTTTTCCCGTGCTTTCATTACAAAACTCTTTTGCATGTTGTTTTGCTCCTACGCTTCATCTAAAGTAAAATTTGTATTTTTCCAATCAAAACGTATATTTACCGTTCTACGAAAGCTGCGCAGGTCCAAATTTAAAAACTCTGCGTAAATGGTTTTCTAAATAAGGTCTCTCTTTAATTGAAACAATATAAAAAATACGGTAAAATTCAAAGATAACTTGCAGATTAAACATCGATAAATAGAAAATGACGAAATACTATAGTTGTATAATAATATAATACTTGAATAACAATTACTATTACTTATGAATATTTGTTTTGTTTTCTAACATTTGAAATTACTTTTGAAAAGAGCCAGTTAATTTGCACATTTTTATCAAGAGGCTGTTTTGAGTTCTCCAGTTTAGAAAAAATGGTCCTTATTTACACATTGATAGCGACAAGAACTTTTCGTATAGCAACATCAATTATAGGGATCTGATGTGCAAATCCCCATTAACATTCCACCTTCCAGTTTCCAGTAAAACTTCCAAGTCTATTGCTACCTCCTATGTAGTTGAATCAATACTGTTGGATGAAAAACTCATTTAAGCATTAAAAATAAGATCTATTAATAAGTTTACTACGGGCATGTATTTTGAAATTTCTAAGTAGATAATTCGCTAGAATTTTAATTACGCGTTGCATATTGCACAACATTTTGTTAATATTTTGGTTAAAACCAAAGATTCTATTGTGTCAAAAAATCAGTTACTTCTAGTGCATATTTATGAAGGGAAAAGTCAGGTTTGCTATAGGCCTAAGGCACAATGAACCATGGTCAAGAGTAAATATAATCAAAGTTCCTAAAATAAAATTTGCGAACGAACATCGAAATTATAACAGTAACCCTAAATTTCAAGTACAGTGGCCTAAAATGAGAGGATACCCTCTTGTAATCACACTAATTGATTTCTTTGATAGAAAACATGGAAGGTTATATGTATGAAAAAAATAAAATAACATTTTAAAAAATTCTAATTTTGAGGCCCTCGAACATTATATGCCCTCAAGTACTGAATTAGGTAGCATAGGGCTTGGGGCAACCATGCTAGCACTCAACTTAATTACTAACAGTGCTAACCAATTGTAAATAATGATAAATTGGATATGAGAATAAAGATACTACATTTATGGAAAAAAAATTGACTTAAAAAAATTGAAATATCATGGCAAAACATTTATGTTATTTTTTCCCCAAATTGGGCTAATTAAGAAGAAATATTACGTCAACATAAACAATTGCAATATGTTTATTTCAAAATAAGTATTAACTAACTGTAAAATAATTTTCAACATATATAACTTATGATAATAATCTGAAATAAGTAACAGTAATGCTTATTTTCCATTAAATTTATTCCATATGATAATAATCTGAAATTACATCACATTGATTTTCATTACAACATTCGATGATGTACAACATCATTTCACTAATTAAACAGTCGAAGTTGGATGATGCCAATTCTTCTGCTCGTCGTTGTTTGAAGGATGGTGCCACTTGCTTTGTTCATCCGATGTTGGATGGTGCCACTTGCTCTGTTCATCAACGATCGTTGGATGATGCCAGTTCTTCTGTTCGTCATTATTTGAAGGATGGTGCCACTTCTGTTGTTCGTTCGCTGCTGGATGGTGCCACTTGCTTTGTTCAACCGATGTTGGATGGTGCCACTTGCTCTGTTCATCAACGATCGTTGGATGATGCCAGTTCTTCTGTTCATCATTATTTGAAGGATGGTGCCACTTCTGTTGTTCGTTCGCTGCTGGATGGTGCCACTTGCTTTGTTCATCCGATGTTGGATGGTGCCACTTGCTCTGTTCATCAACGATCGTTGGATGATGCCAGTTCTTCTGTTCGTCATTATTTGAAGGATGATGCCACTTCTGTTGTTCGTTCGCTGCTGGATGGTGCCACTTGCTTTGTTCAACTGATGTTGGATGGTGCCACTTGCTCTGTTCATCAACGATCGTTGGATGATGCCAGTTCTTCTGTTCGTCATTATTTGAAGGATGGTGCCACTTCTGTTGTTCGTTCGCTGCTGGATGGTGCCACTTGCTTTGTTCAACTGATGTTGGATGGTGCCACTTGCTCTGTTCATCAACGATCGTTGGATGATGCCAGTTCTTCTGTTCATCATTATTTGAAGGATGGTGCCACTTCTGTTGTTCGTTCGCTGCTGGATGGTGCCACTTGCTTTGTTCAACTGATGTTGGATGGTGCCACTTGCTCTGTTCATCAACGATCGTTGGATGATGCCAGTTCTTCTGTTCGTCATTATTTGAAGGATGGTGCCACTTCTGTTGTTCGTTCGCTGCTGGATGGTGCCACTTGCTTTGTTCAACCGATGTTGGATGGTGCCACTTGCTCTGTTCATCAACGATCGTTGGATGATGCCAGTTCTTCTGTTCATCATTATTTGAAGGATGATGCCACTTCTGTTGTTCGTTCGCTGCTGGATGGTGCCACTTGCTTTGTTCATCCGATGTTGGATGGTGCCACTTGCTCTGTTCATCGATTACTGTCGAATGGTGCCACTTCTTTTGTTCATCGTTATTTGCAGGATGGTGCCACTTCTGTTGTTCGTTCGATATTGGATGGTGCCACTTGCTTTGCTCATCTACGTTTTTTGGATGATGCCACTTACTAGATAGTTCGTTAGGTTGCAGTAACCTCGATGCTAAGGATGTTTCAGTAATAATAATAAAGAAAAGCACGAAGGCTAATGGAGTCATATACGCTTTTGCCATGTTTATGTGCGATGTGATGTTCAAAAAAGAAGATGGCTTTTATAAGATAATTTGAAGATAAGGTTGGGAATCTTGAAGAAAATTTAGCTACTATAAACTAGTTAATGCTCTCACTTAGTTTTATCCATTTACATATTCTACTACGCATAAAACGTTTAAGTAGACAGTGCTTTAATAAGCTTTCTGTAAATAAACAGCAACTAAAAAATAAAATAATTCACCAGCCTTTTTAAATCAGTAATTTCTTTCTAAACTTTATATATCATGGAAACGATCCCAAAAAAAGAGCAACAACCAGAATAACGTAAGAGCTGTGGCGACTTATAAATTGTAATATAAACAAGCATCATTCCAGTAAACCGAAATGTAGAGGCAAAACTGGCTTTTATATGATGTGTTTCTTTTTTGGCCCGGGGGAGAGAGGGGGGGGGGGATACTGATATAAGTTTAAAGATATATCATTTGATTTCATATTTAATTCTCAAAAATAAAATAATTTTCCTAGTAACGACGATGTAATTATAACAGCTTCCTGTTATATAAGGGTACAGTGAACCACGTCGTGCACCTTTGTTTTCCCGTGCTTTCATTACAAAACTCTTTTGCATGTTGTTTTGCTCCTACGCTTCATCTATAGTAAAATTTGTATTTTTCCAATCAAAACGTATATTTACCGTTCTACGAAAGCTGCGCAGGTCCAAATTTAAAAACTCTGCGTAAATGGTTTTCTAAATAAGGTCTCTCTTTAATTGAAACAATATAAAAAATACGGTAAAATTCAAAGATAACTTGCAGATTAAACATCGATAAATAGAAAATGACGAAATACTATAGTTGTATAATAATATAATACTTGAATAACAATTACTATTACTTATGAATATTTGTTTTGTTTTCTAACATTTGAAATTACTTTTGAAAAGAGCCAGTTAATTTGCACATTTTTATCAAGAGGCTGTTTTGAGTTCTCCAGTTTAGAAAAAATGGTCCTTATTTACACATTGATAGCGACAAGAACTTTTCGTATAGCAACATCAATTATAGGGATCTGATGTGCAAATCCCCATTAACATTCCACCTTCCAGTTTCCAGTAAAACTTCCAAGTCTATTGCTACCTCCTATGTAGTTGAATCAATACTGTTGGATGAAAAACTCATTTAAGCATTAAAAATAAGATCTATTAATAAGTTTACTACGGGCATGTATTTTGAAATTTCTAAGTAGATAATTCGCTAGAATTTTAATTACGCGTTGCATATTGCACAACATTTTGTTAATATTTTGGTTAAAACCAAAGATTCTATTGTGTCAAAAAATCAGTTACTTCTAGTGCATATTTATGAAGGGAAAAGTCAGGTTTGCTATAGGCCTAAGGCACAATGAACCATGGTCAAGAGTAAATATAATCAAAGTTCCTAAAATAAAATTTGCGAACGAACATCGAAATTATAACAGTAACCCTAAATTTCAAGTACAGTGGCCTAAAATGAGAGGATACCCTCTTGTAATCACACTAATTGATTTCTTTGATAGAAAACATGGAAGGTTATATGTATGAAAAAAATAAAATAACATTTTAAAAAATTCTAATGTTGAGGCCCTCGAACATTATATGCCCTCAAGTACTGAATTAGGTAGCATAGGGCTTGGGGCAACCATGCTAGCACTCAACTTAATTACTAACAGTGCTAACCAATTGTAAATAATGATAAATTGGATATGAGAATAAAGATACTACATTTATGGAAAAAAAATTGACTTAAAAAAATTGAAATATCATGGCAAAACATTTATGTTATTTTTTCCCCAAATTGGGCTAATTAAGAAGAAATATTACGTCAACATAAACAATTGCAATATGTTTATTTCAAAATAAGTATTAACTAACTGTAAAATAATTTTCAACATATATAACTTATGATAATAATCTGAAATAAGTAACAGTAATGCTTATTTTCCATTAAATTTATTCCATATGATAATAATCTGAAATTACATCACATTGATTTTCATTACAACATTCGATGATGTACAACATCATTTCACTAATTAAACAGTCGAAGTTGGATGATGCCAATTCTTCTGCTCGTCGTTGTTTGAAGGATGGTGCCACTTGCTTTGTTCATCCGATGTTGGATGGTGCCACTTGCTCTGTTCATCAACGATCGTTGGATGATGCCAGTTCTTCTGTTCGTCATTATTTGAAGGATGGTGCCACTTCTGTTGTTCGTTCGCTGCTGGATGGTGCCACTTGCTTTGTTCAACCGATGTTGGATGGTGCCACTTGCTCTGTTCATCAACGATCGTTGGATGATGCCAGTTCTTCTGTTCATCATTATTTGAAGGATGGTGCCACTTCTGTTGTTCGTTCGCTGCTGGATGGTGCCACTTGCTTTGTTCATCCGATGTTGGATGGTGCCACTTGCTCTGTTCATCAACGATCGTTGGATGATGCCAGTTCTTCTGTTCGTCATTATTTGAAGGATGATGCCACTTCTGTTGTTCGTTCGCTGCTGGATGGTGCCACTTGCTTTGTTCAACTGATGTTGGATGGTGCCACTTGCTCTGTTCATCAACGATCATTGGATGATGCCAGTTCTTCTGTTCGTCATTATT
Organism: Allium sativum; assembly: GCA_030737875.1. Taxonomy (NCBI): domain Eukaryota; kingdom Viridiplantae; phylum Streptophyta; class Magnoliopsida; order Asparagales; family Amaryllidaceae; genus Allium; species Allium sativum. Next base: position 399,425,393 of record CM060910.1, read on the forward strand.
TGAAGGATGGTGCCACTTCTGTTGTTCGTTCGCTGCTGGATGGTGCCACTTGCTTTGTTCAACTGATGTTGGATGGTGCCACTTGCTCTGTTCATCAACGATCGTTGGATGATGCCAGTTCTTCTGTTCATCATTATTTGAAGGATGGTGCCACTTCTGTTGTTCGTTCGCTGCTGGATGGTGCCACTTGCTTTGTTCAACTGATGTTGGATGGTGCCACTTGCTCTGTTCATCAACGATCGTTGGATGATGCCAGTTCTTCTGTTCGTCATTATTTGAAGGATGGTGCCACTTCTGTTGTTCGTTCGCTGCTGGATGGTGCCACTTGCTTTGTTCAACCGATGTTGGATGGTGCCACTTGCTCTGTTCATCAACGATCGTTGGATGATGCCAGTTCTTCTGTTCATCATTATTTGAAGGATGATGCCACTTCTGTTGTTCGTTCGCTGCTGGATGGTGCCACTTGCTTTGTTCATCCGATGTTGGATGGTGCCACTTGCTCTGTTCATCGATTACTGTCGAATGGTGCCACTTCTTTTGTTCATCGTTATTTGCAGGATGGTGCCACTTCTGTTGTTCGTTCGATATTGGATGGTGCCACTTGCTTTGCTCATCTACGTTTTTTGGATGATGCCACTTACTAGATAGTTCGTTAGGTTGTAGTAACCTCGATGCTAAGGATGTTTCAGTAATAATAATAAAGAAAAGCACGAAGGCTAATGGAGTCATATACGCTTTTGCCATGTTTATGTGCGATGTGATGTTCAAAAAAGAAGATGGCTTTTATAAGATAATTTGAAGATAAGGTTGGGAATCTTGAAGAAAATTTAGCTACTATAAACTAGTTAATGCTCTCACTTAGTTTTATCCATTTACATATTCTACTACGCATAAAACGTTTAAGTAGACAGTGCTTTAATAAGCTTTCTGTAAATAAACAGCAACTAAAAAATAAAATAATTCACCAGCCTTTTTAAATCAGTAATTTCTTTCTAAACTTTATATATCATGGAAACGATCCCAAAAAAAGAACAACAACCAGAATAACGTAAGAGCTGTGGCGACTTATAAATTGTAATATAAACAAGCATCATTCCAGTAAACCGAAATGTAGAGGCAAAACTGGCTTTTATATGATGTGTTTCTTTTTTGGCCCGGGGGAGAGAGGGGGGGGGATACTGATATAAGTTTAAAGATATATCATTTGATTTCATATTTAATTCTCAAAAATAAAATAATTTTCCTAGTAACGGCGATGCAATTATAACAGCTTCCTGTTATATAAGGGTACAGTGAACCACGTCGTGCACCTTTGTTTTCCCGTGCTTTCATTACAAAACTCTTTTGCATGTTGTTTTGCTCCTACGCTTCATCTAAAGTAAAATTTGTATTTTTCCAATCAAAACGTATATTTACCGTTCTACGAAAGCTGCGCAGGTCCAAATTTAAAAACTCTGCGTAAATGGTTTTCTAAATAAGGTCTCTCTTTAATTGAAACAATATAAAAAATACGGTAAAATTCAAAGATAACTTGCAGATTAAACATCGATAAATAGAAAATGACGAAATACTATAGTTGTATAATAATATAATACTTGAATAACAATTACTATTACTTATGAATATTTGTTTTGTTTTCTAACATTTGAAATTACTTTTGAAAAGAGCCAGTTAATTTGCACATTTTTATCAAGAGGCTGTTTTGAGTTCTCCAGTTTAGAAAAAATGGTCCTTATTTACACATTGATAGCGACAAGAACTTTTCGTATAGCAACATCAATTATAGGGATCTGATGTGCAAATCCCCATTAACATTCCACCTTCCAGTTTCCAGTAAAACTTCCAAGTCTATTGCTACCTCCTATGTAGTTGAATCAATACTGTTGGATGAAAAACTCATTTAAGCATTAAAAATAAGATCTATTAATAAGTTTACTACGGGCATGTATTTTGAAATTTCTAAGTAGATAATTCGCTAGAATTTTAATTACGCGTTGCATATTGCACAACATTTTGTTAATATTTTGGTTAAAACCAAAGATTCTATTGTGTCAAAAAATCAGTTACTTCTAGTGCATATTTATGAAGGGAAAAGTCAGGTTTGCTATAGGCCTAAGGCACAATGAACCATGGTCAAGAGTAAATATAATCAAAGTTCCTAAAATAAAATTTGCGAACGAACATCGAAATTATAACAGTAACCCTAAATTTCAAGTACAGTGGCCTAAAATGAGAGGATACCCTCTTGTAATCACACTAATTGATTTCTTTGATAGAAAACATGGAAGGTTATATGTATGAAAAAAATAAAATAACATTTTAAAAAATTCTAATGTTGAGGCCCTCGAACATTATATGCCCTCAAGTACTGAATTAGGTAGCATAGGGCTTGGGGCAACCATGCTAGCACTCAACTTAATTACTAACAGTGCTAACCAATTGTAAATAATGATAAATTGGATATGAGAATAAAGATACTACATTTATGGAAAAAAATTGACTTAAAAAAATTGAAATATCATGGCAAAACATTTATGTTATTTTTTCCCCAAATTGGGCTAATTAAGAAGAAATATTACGTCAACATAAACAATTGCAATATGTTTATTTCAAAATAAGTATTAACTAACTGTAAAATAATTTTCAACATATATAACTTATGATAATAATCTGAAATAAGTAACAGTAATGCTTATTTTCCATTAAATTTATTCCATATGATAATAATCTGAAATTACATCACATTGATTTTCATTACAACATTCGATGATGTACAACATCATTTCACTAATTAAACAGTCGAAGTTGGATGATGCCAATTCTTCTGCTCGTCGTTGTTTGAAGGATGGTGCCACTTGCTTTGTTCATCCGATGTTGGATGGTGCCACTTGCTCTGTTCATCAACGATCGTTGGATGATGCCAGTTCTTCTGTTCGTCATTATTTGAAGGATGGTGCCACTTCTGTTGTTCGTTCGCTGCTGGATGGTGCCACTTGCTTTGTTCAACCAATGTTGGATGGTGCCACTTGCTCTGTTCATCAACGATCGTTGGATGATGCCAGTTCTTCTGTTCATCATTATTTGAAGGATGGTGCCACTTCTGTTGTTCGTTCGCTGCTGGATGGTGCCACTTGCTTTGTTCATCCGATGTTGGATGGTGCCACTTGCTCTGTTCATCAACGATCGTTGGATGATGCCAGTTCTTCTGTTCGTCATTATTTGAAGGATGATGCCACTTCTGTTGTTCGTTCGCTGCTGGATGGTGCCACTTGCTTTGTTCAACTGATGTTGGATGGTGCCACTTGCTCTGTTCATCAACGATCGTTGGATGATGCCAGTTCTTCTGTTCGTCATTATTTGAAGGATGGTGCCACTTCTGTTGTTCGTTCGCTGCTGGATGGTGCCACTTGCTTTGTTCAACTGATGTTGGATGGTGCCACTTGGTCTGTTCATCAACGATCGTTGGATGATGCCAGTTCTTCTGTTCATCATTATTTGAAGGATGGTGCCACTTCTGTTGTTCGTTCGCTGCTGGATGGTGCCACTTGCTTTGTTCAACTGATGTTGGATGGTGCCACTTGCTCTGTTCATCAACGATCGTTGGATGATGCCAGTTCTTCTGTTCGTCATTATTTGAAGGATGGTGCCACTTCTGTTGTTCGTTCGCTGCTGGATGGTGCCACTTGCTTTGTTCAACCGATGTTGGATGGTGCCACTTGCTCTGTTCATCAACGATCGTTGGATGATGCCAGTTCTTCTGTTCATCATTATTTGAAGGATGATGCCACTTCTGTTGTTCGTTCGCTGCTGGATGGTGCCACTTGCTTTGTTCATCCGATGTTGGATGGTGCCACTTGCTCTGTTCATCGATTACTGTCGAATGGTGCCACTTCTTTTGTTCATCGTTATTTGCAGGATGGTGCCACTTCTGTTGTTCGTTCGATATTGGATGGTGCCACTTGCTTTGCTCATCTACGTTTTTTGGATGATGCCACTTACTAGATAGTTCGTTAGGTTGCAGTAACCTCGATGCTAAGGATGTTTCAGTAATAATAATAAAGAAAAGCACGAAGGCTAATGGAGTCATATACGCTTTTGCCATGTTTATGTGCGATGTGATGTTCAAAAAAGAAGATGGCTTTTATAAGATAATTTGAAGATAAGGTTGGGAATCTTGAAGAAAATTTAGCTACTATAAACTAGTTAATGCTCTCACTTAGTTTTATCCATTTACATATTCTACTACGCATAAAACGTTTAAGTAGACAGTGCTTTAATAAGCTTTCTGTAAATAAACAGCAACTAAAAAATAAAATAATTCACCAGCCTTTTTAAATCAGTAATTTCTTTCTAAACTTTATATATCATGGAAACGATCCCAAAAAAAGAACAACAACCAGAATAACGTAAGAGCTGTGGCGACTTATAAATTGTAATATAAACAAGCATCATTCCAGTAAACCGAAATGTAGAGGCAAAACTGGCTTTTATATGATGTGTTTCTTTTTTGGCCCGGGGGAGAGAGGGGGGGGGGATACTGATATAAGTTTAAAGATATATCATTTGATTTCATATTTAATTCTCAAAAATAAAATAATTTTCCTAGTAACGGCGATGTAATTATAACAGCTTCCTGTTATATAAGGGTACAGTGAACCACGTCGTGCACCTTTGTTTTCCCGTGCTTTCATTACAAAACTCTTTTGCATGTTGTTTTGCTCCTACGCTTCATCTAAAGTAAAATTTGTATTTTTCCAATCAAAACGTATATTTACCGTTCTACGAAAGCTGCGCAGGTCCAAATTTAAAAACTCTGCGTAAATGGTTTTCTAAATAAGGTCTCTCTTTAATTGAAACAATATAAAAAATACGGTAAAATTCAAAGATAACTTGCAGATTAAACATCGATAAATAGAAAATGACGAAATACTATAGTTGTATAATAATATAATACTTGAATAACAATTACTATTACTTATGAATATTTGTTTTGTTTTCTAACATTTGAAATTACTTTTGAAAAGAGCCAGTTAATTTGCACATTTTTATCAAGAGGCTGTTTTGAGTTCTCCAGTTTAGAAAAAATGGTCCTTATTTACACATTGATAGCGACAAGAACTTTTCGTATAGCAACATCAATTATAGGGATCTGATGTGCAAATCCCCATTAACATTCCACCTTCCAGTTTCCAGTAAAACTTCCAAGTCTATTGCTACCTCCTATGTAGTTGAATCAATACTGTTGGATGAAAAACTCATTTAAGCATTAAAAATAAGATCTATTAATAAGTTTACTACGGGCATGTATTTTGAAATTTCTAAGTAGATAATTCGCTAGAATTTTAATTACGCGTTGCATATTGCACAACATTTTGTTAATATTTTGGTTAAAACCAAAGATTCTATTGTGTCAAAAAATCAGTTACTTCTAGTGCATATTTATGAAGGGAAAAGTCAGGTTTGCTATAGGCCTAAGGCACAATGAACCATGGTCAAGAGTAAATATAATCAAAGTTCCTAAAATAAAATTTGCGAACGAACATCGAAATTATAACAGTAACCCTAAATTTCAAGTACAGTGGCCTAAAATGAGAGGATACCCTCTTGTAATCACACTAATTGATTTCTTTGATAGAAAACATGGAAGGTTATATGTATGAAAAAAATAAAATAACATTTTAAAAAATTCTAATGTTGAGGCCCTCGAACATTATATGCCCTCAAGTACTGAATTAGGTAGCATAGGGCTTGGGGCAACCATGCTAGCACTCAACTTAATTACTAACAGTGCTAACCAATTGTAAATAATGATAAATTGGATATGAGAATAAAGATACTACATTTATGGAAAAAAAATTGACTTAAAAAAATTGAAATATCATGGCAAAACATTTATGTTATTTTTTCCCCAAATTGGGCTAATTAAGAAGAAATATTACGTCAACATAAACAATTGCAATATGTTTATTTCAAAATAAGTATTAACTAACTGTAAAATAATTTTCAACATATATAACTTATGATAATAATCTGAAATAAGTAACAGTAATGCTTATTTTCCATTAAATTTATTCCATATGATAATAATCTGAAATTACATCACATTGATTTTCATTACAACATTCGATGATGTACAACATCATTTCACTAATTAAACAGTCGAAGTTGGATGATGCCAATTCTTCTGCTCGTCGTTGTTTGAAGGATGGTGCCACTTGCTTTGTTCATCCGATGTTGGATGGTGCCACTTGCTCTGTTCATCAACGATCGTTGGATGATGCCAGTTCTTCTGTTCGTCATTATTTGAAGGATGGTGCCACTTCTGTTGTTCGTTCGCTGCTGTTTGGTGCCACTTGCTTTGTTCAACCGATGTTGGATGGTGCCACTTGCTCTGTTCATCAACGATCGTTGGATGATGCCAGTTCTTCTGTTCATCATTATTTGAAGGATGGTGCCACTTCTGTTGTTCGTTCGCTGCTGGATGGTGCCACTTGCTTTGTTCATCCGATGTTGGATGGTGCCACTTGCTCTGTTCATCAACGATCGTTGGATGATGCCAGTTCTTCTGTTCGTCATTATTTGAAGGATGATGCCACTTCTGTTGTTCGTTCGCTGCTGGATGGTGCCACTTGCTTTGTTCAACTGATGTTGGATGGTGCCACTTGCTCTGTTCATCAACGATCGTTGGATGATGCCAGTTCTTCTGTTCGTCATTATTTGAAGGATGGTGCCACTTCTGTTGTTCGTTCGCTGCTGGATGGTGCCACTTGCTTTGTTCAACTGATGTTGGATGGTGCCACTTGCTCTGTTCATCAACGATCGTTGGATGATGCCAGTTCTTCTGTTCATCATTATTTGAAGGATGGTGCCACTTCTGTTGTTCGTTCGCTGCTGGATGGTGCCACTTGCTTTGTTCAACTGATGTTGGATGGTGCCACTTGCTCTGTTCATCAACGATCGTTGGATGATGCCAGTTCTTCTGTTCGTCATTATTTGAAGGATGGTGCCACTTCTGTTGTTCGTTCGCTGCTGGATGGTGCCACTTGCTTTGTTCAACCGATGTTGGATGGTGCCACTTGCTCTGTTCATCAACGATCGTTGGATGATGCCAGTTCTTCTGTTCATCATTATTTGAAGGATGATGCCACTTCTGTTGTTCGTTCGCTGCTGGATGGTGCCACTTGCTTTGTTCATCCGATGTTGGATGGTGCCACTTGCTCTGTTCATCGATTACTGTCGAATGGTGCCACTTCTTTTGTTCATCGTTATTTGCAGGATGGTGCCACTTCTGTTGTTCGTTCGATATTGGATGGTGCCACTTGCTTTGCTCATCTACGTTTTTTGGATGATGCCACTTACTAGATAGTTCGTTAGGTTGCAGTAACCTCGATGCTAAGGATGTTTCAGTAATAATAATAAAGAAAAGCACGAAGGCTAATGGAGTCATATACGCTTTTGCCATGTTTATGTGCGATGTGATGTTCAAAAAAGAAGATGGCTTTTATAAGATAATTTGAAGATAAGGTTGGGAATCTTGAAGAAAATTTAGCTACTATAAACTAGTTAATGCTCTCACTTAGTTTTATCCATTTACATATTCTACTACGCATAAAACGTTTAAGTAGACAGTGCTTTAATAAGCTTTCTGTAAATAAACAGCAACTAAAAAATAAAATAATTCACCAGCCTTTTTAAATCAGTAATTTCTTTCTAAACTTTATATATCATGGAAACGATCCCAAAAAAAGAACAACAACCAGAATAACGTAAGAGCTGTGGCGACTTATAAATTGTAATATAAACAAGCATCATTCCAGTAAACCGAAATGTAGAGGCAAAACTGGCTTTTATATGATGTGTTTCTTTTTTGGCCCGGGGGAGAGAGGGGGGGGGGGATACTGATATAAGTTTAAAGATATATCATTTGATTTCATATTTAATTCTCAAAAATAAAATAATTTTCCTAGTAACGGCGATGTAATTATAACAGCTTCCAGTTATATAAGGGTACAGTGAACCACGTCGTGCACCTTTGTTTTCCCGTGCTTTCATTACAAAACTCTTTTGCATGTTGTTTTGCTCCTACGCTTCATCTAAAGTAAAATTTGTATTTTTCCAATCAAAACGTATATTTACCGTTCTACGAAAGCTGTGCAGGTCCAAATTTAAAAACTCTGCGTAAATGGTTTTCTAAATAAGGTCTCTCTTTAATTGAAACAATATAAAAAATACGGTAAAATTCAAAGATAACTTGCAGATTAAACATCGATAAATAGAAAATGACGAAATACTATAGTTGTATAATAATATAATACTTGAATAACAATTACTATTACTTATGAATATTTGTTTTGTTTTCTAACATTTGAAATTACTTTTGAAAAGAGCCAGTTAATTTGCACATTTTTATCAAGAGGCTGTTTTGAGTTCTCCAGTTTAGAAAAAATGGTCCTTATTTACACATTGATAGCGACAAGAACTTTTCGTATAGCAACATCAATTATAGGGATCTGATGTGCAAATCCCCATTAACATTCCACCTTCCAGTTTCCAGTAAAACTTCCAAGTCTATTGCTACCTCCTATGTAGTTGAATCAATACTGTTGGATGAAAAACTCATTTAAGCATTAAAAATAAGATCTATTAATAAGTTTACTACGGGCATGTATTTTGAAATTTCTAAGTAGATAATTCGCTAGAATTTTAATTACGCGTTGCATATTGCACAACATTTTGTTAATATTTTGGTTAAAACCAAAGATTCTATTGTGTCAAAAAATCAGTTACTTCTAGTGCATATTTATGAAGGGAAAAGTCAGGTTTGCTATAGGCCTAAGGCACAATGAACCATGGTCAAGAGTAAATATAATCAAAGTTCCTAAAATAAAATTTGCGAACGAACATCGAAATTATAACAGTAACCCTAAATTTCAAGTACAGTGGCCTAAAATGAGAGGATACCCTCTTGTAATCACACTAATTGATTTCTTTGATAGAAAACATGGAAGGTTATATGTATGAAAAAAATAAAATAACATTTTAAAAAATTCTAATGTTGAGGCCCTCGAACATTATATGCCCTCAAGTACTGAATTAGGTAGCATAGGGCTTGGGGCAACCATGCTAGCACTCAACTTAATTACTAACAGTGCTAACCAATTGTAAATAATGATAAATTGGATATGAGAATAAAGATACTACATTTATGGAAAAAAAATTGACTTAAAAAAATTGAAATATCATGGCAAAACATTTATGTTATTTTTTCCCCAAATTGGGCTAATTAAGAAGAAATATTACGTCAACATAAACAATTGCAATATGTTTATTTCAAAATAAGTATTAACTAACTGTAAAATAATTTTCAACATATATAACTTATGATAATAATCTGAAATAAGTAACAGTAATGCTTATTTTCCATTAAATTTATTCCATATGATAATAATCTGAAATTACATCACATTGATTTTCATTACAACATTCGATGATGTACAACATCATTTCACTAATTAAACAGTCGAAGTTGGATGATGCCAATTCTTCTGCTCGTCGTTGTTTGAAGGATGGTGCCACTTGCTTTGTTCATCCGATGTTGGATGGTGCCACTTGCTCTGTTCATCAACGATCGTTGGATGATGCCAGTTCTTCTGTTCGTCATTATTTGAAGGATGGAGCCACTTCTGTTGTTCGTTCGCTGCTGGATGGTGCCACTTGCTTTGTTCAACCGATGTTGGATGGTGCCACTTGCTCTGTTCATCAACGATCGTTGGATGATGCCAGTTCTTCTGTTCATCATTATTTGAAGGATGGTGCCACTTCTGTTGTTCGTTCGCTGCTGGATGGTGCCACTTGCTTTGTTCATCCGATGTTGGATGGTGCCACTTGCTCTGTTCATCAACGATCGTTGGATGATGCCAGTTCTTCTGTTCGTCATTATTTGAAGGATGATGCCACTTCTGTTGTTCGTTCGCTGCTGGATGGTGCCACTTGCTTTGTTCAACTGATGTTGGATGGTGCCACTTGCTCTGTTCATCAACGATCGTTGGATGATGCCAGTTCTTCTGTTCGTCATTATTTGAAGGATGGTGCCACTTCTGTTGTTCGTTCGCTGCTGGATGGTGCCACTTGCTTTGTTCAACTGATGTTGGATGGTGCCACTTGCTCTGTTCATCAACGATCGTTGGATGATGCCAGTTCTTCTGTTCATCATTATTTGAAGGATGGTGCCACTTCTGTTGTTCGTTCGCTGCTGGATGGTGCCACTTGCTTTGTTCAACTGATGTTGGATGGTGCCACTTGCTCTGTTCATCAACGATCGTTGGATGATGCCAGTTCTTCTGTTCGTCATTATTTGAAGGATGGTGCCACTTCTGTTGTTCGTTCGCTGCTGGATGGTGCCACTTGCTTTGTTCAACCGATGTTGGATGGTGCCACTTGCTCTGTTCATCAACGATCGTTGGATGATGCCAGTTCTTCTGTTCATCATTATTTGAAGGATGATGCCACTTCTGTTGTTCGTTCGCTGCTGGATGGTGCCACTTGCTTTGTTCATCCGATGTTGGATGGTGCCACTTGCTCTGTTCATCGATTACTGTCGAATGGTGCCACTTCTTTTGTTCATCGTTATTTGCAGGATGGTGCCACTTCTGTTGTTCGTTCGATATTGGATGGTGCCACTTGCTTTGCTCATCTACGTTTTTTGGATGGTGCCACTTACTAGATAGTTCGTTAGGTTGCAGTAACCTCGATGCTAAGGATGTTTCAGTAATAATAATAAAGAAAAGCACGAAGGCTAATGGAGTCATATACGCTTTTGCCATGTTTATGTGCGATGTGATGTTCAAAAAAGAAGATGGCTTTTATAAGATAATTTGAAGATAAGGTTGGGAATCTTGAAGAAAATTTAGCTACTATAAACTAGTTAATGCTCTCACTTAGTTTTATCCATTTACATATTCTACTACGCATAAAACGTTTAAGTAGACAGTGCTTTAATAAGCTTTCTGTAAATAAACAGCAACTAAAAAATAAAATAATTCACCAGCCTTTTTAAATCAGTAATTTCTTTCTAAACTTTATATATCATGGAAACGATCCCAAAAAAAGAACAACAACCAGAATAACGTAAGAGCTGTGGCGACTTATAAATTGTAATATAAACAAGCATCATTCCAGTAAACCGAAATGTAGAGGCAAAACTGGCTTTTATATGATGTGTTTCTTTTTTGGCCCGGGGGAGAGAGGGGGGGGGATACTGATATAAGTTTAAAGATATATCATTTGATTTCATATTTAATTCTCAAAAATAAAATAATTTTCCTAGTAACGGCGATGTAATTATAACAGCTTCCTGTTATATAAGGGTACAGTGAACCACGTCGTGCACCTTTGTTTTCCCGTGCTTTCATTACAAAACTCTTTTGCATGTTGTTTTGCTCCTACGCTTCATCTAAAGTAAAATTTGTATTTTTCCAATCAAAACGTATATTTACCGTTCTACGAAAGCTGCGCAGGTCCAAATTTAAAAACTCTGCGTAAATGGTTTTCTAAATAAGGTCTCTCTTTAATTGAAACAATATAAAAAATACGGTAAAATTCAAAGATAACTTGCAGATTAAACATCGATAAATAGAAAATGACGAAATACTATAGTTGTATAATAATATAATACTTGAATAACAATTACTATTACTTATGAATATTTGTTTTGTTTTCTAACATTTGAAATTACTTTTGAAAAGAGCCAGTTAATTTGCACATTTTTATCAAGAGGCTGTTTTGAGTTCTCCAGTTTAGAAAAAATGGTCCTTATTTACACATTGATAGCGACAAGAACTTTTCGTATAGCAACATCAATTATAGGGATCTGATGTGCAAATCCCCATTAACATTCCACCTTCCAGTTTCCAGTAAAACTTCCAAGTCTATTGCTACCTCCTATGTAGTTGAATCAATACTGTTGGATGAAAAACTCATTTAAGCATTAAAAATAAGATCTATTAATAAGTTTACTACGGGCATGTATTTTGAAATTTCTAAGTAGATAATTCGCTAGAATTTTAATTACGCGTTGCATATTGCACAACATTTTGTTAATATTTTGGTTAAAACCAAAGATTCTATTGTGTCAAAAAATCAGTTACTTCTAGTGCATATTTATGAAGGGAAAAGTCAGGTTTGCTATAGGCCTAAGGCACAATGAACCATGGTCAAGAGTAAATATAATCAAAGTTCCTAAAATAAAATTTGCGAACGAACATCGAAATTATAACAGTAACCCTAAATTTCAAGTACAGTGGCCTAAAATGAGAGGATACCCTCTTGTAATCACACTAATTGATTTCTTTGATAGAAAACATGGAAGGTTATATGTATGAAAAAAATAAAATAACATTTTAAAAAATTCTAATGTTGAGGCCCTCGAACATTATATGCCCTCAAGTACTGAATTAGGTAGCATAGGGCTTGGGGCAACCATGCTAGCACTCAACTTAATTACTAACAGTGCTAACCAATTGTAAATAATGATAAATTGGATATGAGAATAAAGATACTACATTTATGGAAAAAAAATTGACTTAAAAAAATTGAAATATCATGGCAAAACATTTATGTTATTTTTTCCCCAAATTGGGCTAATTAAGAAGAAATATTACGTCAACATAAACAATTGCAATATGTTTATTTCAAAATAAGTATTAACTAACTGTAAAATAATTTTCAACATATATAACTTATGATAATAATCTGAAATAAGTAACAGTAATGCTTATTTTCCATTAAATTTATTCCATATGATAATAATCTGAAATTACATCACATTGATTTTCATTACAACATTCGATGATGTACAACATCATTTCACTAATTAAACAGTCGAAGTTGGATGATGCCAATTCTTCTGCTCGTCGTTGTTTGAAGGATGGTGCCACTTGCTTTGTTCATCCGATGTTGGATGGTGCCACTTGCTCTGTTCATCAACGATCGTTGGATGATGCCAGTTCTTCTGTTCGTCATTATTTGAAGGATGGTGCCACTTCTGTTGTTCGTTCGCTGCTGGATGGTGCCACTTGCTTTGTTCAACCGATGTTGGATGGTGCCACTTGCTCTGTTCATCAACGATCGTTGGATGATGCCAGTTCTTCTGTTCATCATTATTTGAAGGATGGTGCCACTTCTGTTGTTCGTTCGCTGCTGGATGGTGCCACTTGCTTTGTTCATCCGATGTTGGATGGTGCCACTTGCTCTGTTCATCAACGATCGTTGGATGATGCCAGTTCTTCTGTTCGTCATTATTTGAAGGATGATGCCACTTCTGTTGTTCGTTCGCTGCTGGATGGTGCCACTTGCTTTGTTCAACTGATGTTGGATGGTGCCACTTGCTCTGTTCATCAACGATCGTTGGATGATGCCAGTTCTTCTGTTCGTCATTATTTGAAGGATGGTGCCACTTCTGTTGTTCGTTCGCTGCTGGATGGTGCCACTTGCTTTGTTCAACTGATGTTGGATGGTGCCACTTGCTCTGTTCATCAACGATCGTTGGATGATGCCAGTTCTTCTGTTCATCATTATTTGAAGGATGGTGCCACTTCTGTTGTTCGTTCGCTGCTGGATGGTGCCACTTGCTTTGTTCAACTGATGTTGGATGGTGCCACTTGCTCTGTTCATCAACGATCGTTGGATGATGCCAGTTCTTCTGTTCGTCATTATTTGAAGGATGGTGCCACTTCTGTTGTTCGTTCGCTGCTGGATGGTGCCACTTGCTTTGTTCAACCGATGTTGGATGGTGCCACTTGCTCTGTTCATCAACGATCGTTGGATGATGCCAGTTCTTCTGTTCATCATTATTTGAAGGATGATGCCACTTCTGTTGTTCGTTCGCTGCTGGATGGTGCCACTTGCTTTGTTCATCCGATGTTGGATGGTGCCACTTGCTCTGTTCATCGATTACTGTCGAATGGTGCCACTTCTTTTGTTCATCGTTATTTGCAGGATGGTGCCACTTCTGTTGTTCGTTCGATATTGGATGGTGCCACTTGCTTTGCTCATCTACGTTTTTTGGATGATGCCACTTACTAGATAGTTCGTTAGGTTGCAGTAACCTCGATGCTAAGGATGTTTCAGTAATAATAATAAAGAAAAGCACGAAGGCTAATGGAGTCATATACGCTTTTGCCATGTTTATGTGCGATGTGATGTTCAAAAAAGAAGATGACTTTTATAAGATAATTTGAAGATAAGGTTGGGAATCTTGAAGAAAATTTAGCTACTATAAACTAGTTAATGCTCTCACTTAGTTTTATCCATTTACATATTCTACTACGCATAAAACGTTTAAGTAGACAGTGCTTTAATAAGCTTTCTGTAAATAAACAGCAACTAAAAAATAAAATAATTCACCAGCCTTTTTAAATCAGTAATTTCTTTCTAAACTTTATATATCATGGAAACGATCCCAAAAAAAGAACAACAACCAGAATAACGTAAGAGCTGTGGCGACTTATAAATTGTAATATAAACAAGCATCATTCCAGTAAACCGAAATGTAGTGGCAAAACTGGCTTTTATATGATGTGTTTCTTTTTTGGCCCGGGGGAGAGAGGGGGGGGGGGATACTGATATAAGTTTAAAGATATATCATTTGATTTCATATTTAATTCTCAAAAATAAAATAATTTTCCTAGTAACGGCGATGTAATTATAACAGCTTCCTGTTATATAAGGGTACAGTGAACCACGTCGTGCACCTTTGTTTTCCCGTGCTTTCATTACAAAACTCTTTTGCATGTTGTTTTGCTCCTACGCTTCATCTAAAGTAAAATTTGTATTTTTCCAATCAAAACGTATATTTACCGTTCTACGAAAGCTGCGCAGGTCCAAATTTAAAAACTCTGCGTAAATGGTTTTCTAAATAAGGTCTCTCTTTAATTGAAACAATATAAAAAATACGGTAAAATTCAAAGATAACTTGCAGATTAAACATCGATAAATAGAAAATGACGAAATACTATAGTTGTATAATAATATAATACTTGAATAACAATTACTATTACTTATGAATATTTGTTTTGTTTTCTAACATTTGAAATTACTTTTGAAAAGAGCCAGTTAATTTGCACATTTTTATCAAGAGGCTGTTTTGAGTTCTCCAGTTTAGAAAAAATGGTCCTTATTTACACATTGATAGCGACAAGAACTTTTCGTATAGCAACATCAATTATAGGGATCTGATGTGCAAATCCCCATTAACATTCCACCTTCCAGTTTCCAGTAAAACTTCCAAGTCTATTGCTACCTCCTATGTAGTTGAATCAATACTGTTGGATGAAAAACTCATTTAAGCATTAAAAATAAGATCTATTAATAAGTTTACTACGGGCATGTATTTTGAAATTTCTAAGTAGATAATTCGCTAGAATTTTAATTACGCGTTGCATATTGCACAACATTTTGTTAATATTTTGGTTAAAACCAAAGATTCTATTGTGTCAAAAAATCAGTTACTTCTAGTGCATATTTATGAAGGGAAAAGTCAGGTTTGCTATAGGCCTAAGGCACAATGAACCATGGTCAAGAGTAAATATAATCAAAGTTCCTAAAATAAAATTTGCGAACGAACATCGAAATTATAACAGTAACCCTAAATTTCAAGTACAGTGGCCTAAAATGAGAGGATACCCTCTTGTAATCACACTAATTGATTTCTTTGATAGAAAACATGGAAGGTTATATGTATGAAAAAAATAAAATAACATTTTAAAAAATTCTAATGTTGAGGCCCTCGAACATTATATGCCCTCAAGTACTGAATTAGGTAGCATAGGGCTTGGGGCAACCATGCTAGCACTCAACTTAATTACTAACAGTGCTAACCAATTGTAAATAATGATAAATTGGATATGAGAATAAAGATACTACATTTATGGAAAAAAATTTGACTTAAAAAAATTGAAATATCATGGCAAAACATTTATGTTATTTTTTCCCCAAATTGGGCTAATTAAGAAGAAATATTACGTCAACATAAACAATTGCAATATGTTTATTTCAAAATAAGTATTAACTAACTGTAAAATAATTTTCAACATATATAACTTATGATAATAATCTGAAATAAGTAACAGTAATGCTTATTTTCCATTAAATTTATTCCATATGATAATAATCTGAAATTACATCACATTGATTTTCATTACAACATTCGATGATGTACAACATCATTTCACTAATTAAACAGTCGAAGTTGGATGATGCCAATTCTTCTGCTCGTCGTTGTTTGAAGGATGGTGCCACTTGCTTTGTTCATCCGATGTTGGATGGTGCCACTTGCTCTGTTCATCAACGATCGTTGGATGATGCCAGTTCTTCTGTTCGTCATTATTTGAAGGATGGTGCCACTTCTGTTGTTCGTTCGCTGCTGGATGGTGCCACTTGCTTTGTTCAACCGATGTTGGATGGTGCCACTTGCTCTGTTCATCAACGATCGTTGGATGATGCCAGTTCTTCTGTTCATCATTATTTGAAGGATGGTGCCACTTCTGTTGTTCGTTCGCTGCTGGATGGTGCCACTTGCTTTGTTCATCCGATGTTGGATGGTGCCACTTGCTCTGTTCATCAACGATCGTTGGATGATGCCAGTTCTTCTGTTCGTCATTATTTGAAGGATGATGCCACTTCTGTTGTTCGTTCGCTGCTGGATGGTGCCACTTGCTTTGTTCAACTGATGTTGGATGGTGCCACTTGCTCTGTTCATCAACGATCGTTGGATGATGCCAGTTCTTCTGTTCGTCATTATTTGAAGGATGGTGCCACTTCTGTTGTTCGTTCGCTGCTGGATGGTGCCACTTGCTTTGTTCAACTGATGTTGGATGGTGCCACTTGCTCTGTTCATCAACGATCGTTGGATGATGCCAGTTCTTCTGTTCATCATTATTTGAAGGATGGTGCCACTTCTGTTGTTCGTTCGCTGCTGGATGGTGCCACTTGCTTTGTTCAACTGATGTTGGATGGTGCCACTTGCTCTGTTCATCAACGATCATTGGATGATGCCAGTTCTTCTGCTCGTCATTATTTGAAGGATGGTGCCACTTCTGTTGTTCGTTCGCTGCTGGATGGTGCCACTTGCTTTGTTCAACCGATGTTGGATGGTGCCACTTGCTCTGTTCATCAACGATCGTTGGATGATGCCAGTTCTTCTGTTCATCATTATTTGAAGGATGATGCCACTTCTGTTGTTCGTTCGCTGCTGGATGGTGCCACTTGCTTTGTTCATCCGATGTTGGATGGTGCCACTTGCTCTGTTCATCGATTACTGTCGAATGGTGCCACTTCTTTTGTTCATCGTTATTTGCAGGATGGTGCCACTTCTGTTGTTCGTTCGATATTGGATGGTGCCACTTGCTTTGCTCATCTACGTTTTTTGGATGATGCCACTTACTAGATAGTTCGTTAGGTTGCAGTAACCTCGATGCTAAGGATGTTTCAGTAATAATAATAAAGAAAAGCACGAAGGCTAATGGAGTCATATACGCTTTTGCCATGTTTATGTGCGATGTGATGTTCAAAAAAGAAGATGGCTTTTATAAGATAATTTGAAGATAAGGTTGGGAATCTTGAAGAAAATTTAGCTACTATAAACTAGTTAATGCTCTCACTTAGTTTTATCCATTTACATATTCTACTACGCATAAAACGTTTAAGTAGACAGTGCTTTAATAAGCTTTCTGTAAATAAACAGCAACTAAAAAATAAAATAATTCACCAGCCTTTTTAAATCAGTAATTTCTTTCTAAACTTTATATATCATGGAAACGATCCCAAAAAAAGAACAACAACCAGAATAACGTAAGAGCTGTGGCGACTTATAAATTGTAATATAAACAAGCATCATTCCAGTAAACCGAAATGTAGAGGCAAAACTGGCTTTTATATGATGTGTTTCTTTTTTGGCCCGGGGGAGAGAGGGGGGGGGGATACTGATATAAGTTTAAAGATATATCATTTGATTTCATATTTAATTCTCAAAAATAAAATAATTTTCCTAGTAACGGCGATGTAATTATAACAGCTTCCTGTTATATAAGGGTACAGTGAACCACGTCGTGCACCTTTGTTTTCCCGTGCTTTCATTACAAAACTCTTTTGCATGTTGTTTTGCTCCTACGCTTCATCTAAAGTAAAATTTGTATTTTTCCAATCAAAACGTATATTTACCGTTCTACGAAAGCTGCGCAGGTCCAAATTTAAAAACTCTGCGTAAATGGTTTTCTAAATAAGGTCTCTCTTTAATTGAAACAATATAAAAAATACGGTAAAATTCAAAGATAACTTGCAGATTAAACATCGATAAATAGAAAATGACGAAATACTATAGTTGTATAATAATATAATACTTGAATAACAATTACTATTACTTATGAATATTTGTTTTGTTTTCTAACATTTGAAATTACTTTTGAAAAGAGCCAGTTAATTTGCACATTTTTATCAAGAGGCTGTTTTGAGTTCTCCAGTTTAGAAAAAATGGTCCTTATTTACACATTGATAGCGACAAGAACTTTTCGTATAGCAACATCAATTATAGGGATCTGATGTGCAAATCCCCATTAACATTCCACCTTCCAGTTTCCAGTAAAACTTCCAAGTCTATTGCTACCTCCTATGTAGTTGAATCAATACTGTTGGATGAAAAACTCATTTAAGCATTAAAAATAAGATCTATTAATAAGTTTACTACGGGCATGTATTTTGAAATTTCTAAGTAGATAATTCGCTAGAATTTTAATTACGCGTTGCATATTGCACAACATTTTGTTAATATTTTGGTTAAAACCAAAGATTCTATTGTGTCAAAAAATCAGTTACTTCTAGTTTATATTTATGAAGGGAAAAGTCAGGTTTGCTATAGGCCTAAGGCACAATGAACCATGGTCAAGAGTAAATATAATCAAAGTTCCTAAAATAAAATTTGCGAACGAACATCGAAATTATAACAGTAACCCTAAATTTCAAGTACAGTGGCCTAAAATGAGAGGATACCCTCTTGTAATCACACTAATTGATTTCTTTGATAGAAAACATGGAAGGTTATATGTATGAAAAAAATAAAATAACATTTTAAAAAATTCTAATGTTGAGGCCCTCGAACATTATATGCCCTCAAGTACTGAATTAGGTAGCATAGGGCTTGGGGCAACCATGCTAGCACTCAACTTAATTACTAACAGTGCTAACCAATTGTAAATAATGATAAATTGGATATGAGAATAAAGATACTACATTTATGGAAAAAAAATTGACTTAAAAAAATTGAAATATCATGGCAAAACATTTATGTTATTTTTTCCCCAAATTGGGCTAATTAAGAAGAAATATTACGTCAACATAAACAATTGCAATATGTTTATTTCAAAATAAGTATTAACTAACTGTAAAATAATTTTCAACATATATAACTTATGATAATAATCTGAAATAAGTAACAGTAATGCTTATTTTCCATTAAATTTATTCCATATGATAATAATCTGAAATTACATCACATTGATTTTCATTACAACATTCGATGATGTACAACATCATTTCACTAATTAAACAGTCGAAGTTGGATGATGCCAATTCTTCTGCTCGTCGTTGTTTGAAGGATGGTGCCACTTGCTTTGTTCATCCGATGTTGGATGGTGCCACTTGCTCTGTTCATCAACGATCGTTGGATGATGCCAGTTCTTCTGTTCGTCATTATTTGAAGGATGGTGCCACTTCTGTTGTTCGTTCGCTGCTGGATGGTGCCACTTGCTTTGTTCAACCGATGTTGGATGGTGCCACTTGCTCTGTTCATCAACGATCGTTGGATGATGCCAGTTCTTCTGTTCATCATTATTTGAAGGATGGTGCCACTTCTGTTGTTCGTTCGCTGCTGGATGGTGCCACTTGCTTTGTTCATCCGATGTTGGATGGTGCCACTTGCTCTGTTCATCAACGATCGTTGGATGATGCCAGTTCTTCTGTTCGTCATTATTTGAAGGATGATGCCACTTCTGTTGTTCGTTCGCTGCTGGATGGTGCCACTTGCTTTGTTCAACTGATGTTGGATGGTGCCACTTGCTCTGTTCATCAACGATCGTTGGATGATGCCAGTTCTTCTGTTCGTCATTATTTGAAGGATGGTGCCACTTCTGTTGTTCGTTCGCTGCTGGATGGTGCCACTTGCTTTGTTCAACTGATGTTGGATGGTGCCACTTGCTCTGTTCATCAACGATCGTTGGATGATGCCAGTTCTTCTGTTCATCATTATTTGAAGGATGGTGCCACTTCTGTTGTTCGTTCGCTGCTGGATGGTGCCACTTGCTTTGTTCAACTGATGTTGGATGGTGCCACTTGCTCTGTTCATCAACGATCGTTGGATGATGCCAGTTCTTCTGCTCGTCATTATTTGAAGGATGGTGCCACTTCTGTTGTTCGTTCGCTGCTGGATGGTGCCACTTGCTTTGTTCAACCGATGTTGGATGGTGCCACTTGCTCTGTTCATCAACGATCGTTGGATGATGCCAGTTCTTCTGTTCATCATTATTTGAAGGATGATGCCACTTCTGTTGTTCGTTCGCTGCTGGATGGTGCCACTTGCTTTGTTCATCCGATGTTGGATGGTGCCACTTGCTCTGTTCATCGATTACTGTCGAATGGTGCCACTTCTTTTGTTCATCGTTATTTGCAGGATGGTGCCACTTCTGTTGTTCGTTCGATATTGGATGGTGCCACTTGCTTTGCTCATCTACGTTTTTTGGATGATGCCACTTACTAGATAGTTCGTTAGGTTGCAGTAACCTCGATGCTAAGGATGTTTCAGTAATAATAATAAAGAAAAGCACGAAGGCTAATGGAGTCATATACGCTTTTGCCATGTTTATGTGCGATGTGATGTTCAAAAAAGAAGATGGCTTTTATAAGATAATTTGAAGATAAGGTTGGGAATCTTGAAGAAAATTTAGCTACTATAAACTAGTTAATGCTCTCACTTAGTTTTATCCATTTACATATTCTACTACGCATAAAACGTTTAAGTAGACAGTGCTTTAATAAGCTTTCTGTAAATAAACAGCAACTAAAAAATAAAATAATTCACCAGCCTTTTTAAATCAGTAATTTCTTTCTAAACTTTATATATCATGGAAACGATCCCAAAAAAAGAACAACAACCAGAATAACGTAAGAGCTGTGGCGACTTATAAATTGTAATATAAACAAGCATCATTCCAGTAAACCGAAATGTAGAGGCAAAACTGGCTTTTATATGATGTGTTTCTTTTTTGGCCCGGGGGAGAGAGGGGGGGGGATACTGATATAAGTTTAAAGATATATCATTTGATTTCATATTTAATTCTCAAAAATAAAATAATTTTCCTAGTAACGGCGATGTAATTATAACAGCTTCCTGTTATATAAGGGTACAGTGAACCACGTCGTGCACCTTTGTTTTCCCGTGCTTTCATTACAAAACTCTTTTGCATGTTGTTTTGCTCCTACGCTTCATCTAAAGTAAAATTTGTATTTTTCCAATCAAAACGTATATTTACCGTTCTACGAAAGCTGCGCAGGTCCAAATTTAAAAACTCTGCGTAAATGGTTTTCTAAATAAGGTCTCTCTTTAATTGAAACAATATAAAAAATACGGTAAAATTCAAAGATAACTTGCAGATTAAACATCGATAAATAGAAAATGACGAAATACTATAGTTGTATAATAATATAATACTTGAATAACAATTACTATTACTTATGAATATTTGTTTTGTTTTCTAACATTTGAAATTACTTTTGAAAAGAGCCAGTTAATTTGCACATTTTTATCAAGAGGCTGTTTTGAGTTCTCCAATTTAGAAAAAATGGTCCTTATTTACACATTGATAGCGACAAGAACTTTTCGTATAGCAACATCAATTATAGGGATCTGATGTGCAAATCCCCATTAACATTCCACCTTCCAGTTTCCAGTAAAACTTCCAAGTCTATTGCTACCTCCTATGTAGTTGAATCAATACTGTTGGATGAAAAACTCATTTAAGCATTAAAAATAAGATCTATTAATAAGTTTACTACGGGCATGTATTTTGAAATTTCTAAGTAGATAATTCGCTAGAATTTTAATTACGCGTTGCATATTGCACAACATTTTGTTAATATTTTGGTTAAAACCAAAGATTCTATTGTGTCAAAAAATCAGTTACTTCTAGTGCATATTTATGAAGGGAAAAGTCAGGTTTGCTATAGGCCTAAGGCACAATGAACCATGGTCAAGAGTAAATATAATCAAAGTTCCTAAAATAAAATTTGCGAACGAACATCGAAATTATAACAGTAACCCTAAATTTCAAGTACAGTGGCCTAAAATGAGAGGATAACCTCTTGTAATCACACTAATTGATTTCTTTGATAGAAAACATGGAAGGTTATATGTATGAAAAAAATAAAATAACATTTTAAAAAATTCTAATGTTGAGGCCCTCGAACATTATATGCCCTCAAGTACTGAATTAGGTAGCATAGGGCTTGGGGCAACCATGCTAGCACTCAACTTAATTACTAACAGTGCTAACCAATTGTAAATAATGATAAATTGGATATGAGAATAAAGATACTACATTTATGGAAAAAAAATTGACTTAAAAAAATTGAAATATCATGGCAAAACATTTATGTTATTTTTTCCCCAAATTGGGCTAATTAAGAAGAAATATTACGTCAACATAAACAATTGCAATATGTTTATTTCAAAATAAGTATTAACTAACTGTAAAATAATTTTCAACATATATAACTTATGATAATAATCTGAAATAAGTAACAGTAATGCTTATTTTCCATTAAATTTATTCCATATGATAATAATCTTAAATTACATCACATTGATTTTCATTACAACATTCGATGATGTACAACATCATTTCACTAATTAAACAGTCGAAGTTGGATGATGCCAATTCTTCTGCTCGTCGTTGTTTGAAGGATGGTGCCACTTGCTTTGTTCATCCGATGTTGGATGGTGCCACTTGCTCTGTTCATCAACGATCGTTGGATGATGCCAGTTCTTCTGTTCGTCATTATTTGAAGGATGGTGCCACTTCTGTTGTTCGTTCGCTGCTGGATGGTGCCACTTGCTTTGTTCAACCGATGTTGGATGGTGCCACTTGCTCTGTTCATCAACGATCGTTGGATGATGCCAGTTCTTCTGTTCATCATTATTTGAAGGATGGTGCCACTTCTGTTGTTCGTTCGCTGCTGGATGGTGCCACTTGCTTTGTTCATCCGATGTTGGATGGTGCCACTTGCTCTGTTCATCAACGATCGTTGGATGATGCCAGTTCTTCTGTTCGTCATTATTTGAAGGATGATGCCACTTCTGTTGTTCGTTCGCTGCTGGATGGTGCCACTTGCTTTGTTCAACTGATGTTGGATGGTGCCACTTGCTCTGTTCATCAACGATCGTTGGATGATGCCAGTTCTTCTGTTCGTCATTATTTGAAGGATGGTGCCACTTCTGTTGTTCGTTCGCTGCTGGATGGTGCCACTTGCTTTGTTCAACTGATGTTGGATGGTGCCACTTGCTCTGTTCATCAACGATCGTTGGATGATGCCAGTTCTTCTGTTCATCATTATTTGAAGGATGGTGCCACTTCTGTTGTTCGTTCGCTGCTGGATGGTGCCACTTGCTTTGTTCAACTGATGTTGGATGGTGCCACTTGCTCTGTTCATCAACGATCGTTGGATGATGCCAGTTCTTCTGTTCGTCATTATTTGAAGGATGGTGCCACTTCTGTTGTTCGTTCGCTGCTGGATGGTGCCACTTGCTTTGTTCAACCGATGTTGGATGGTGCCACTTGCTCTGTTCATCAACGATCGTTGGATGATGCCAGTTCTTCTGTTCATCATTATTTGAAGGATGATGCC
Organism: Allium sativum; assembly: GCA_030737875.1. NCBI lineage: Eukaryota > Viridiplantae > Streptophyta > Magnoliopsida > Asparagales > Amaryllidaceae > Allium > Allium sativum. Next base: position 399,449,339 of record CM060910.1, read on the forward strand.
ACTTCTGTTGTTCGTTCGCTGCTGGATGGTGCCACTTGCTTTGTTCATCCGATGTTGGATGGTGCCACTTGCTCTGTTCATCGATTACTGTCGAATGGTGCCACTTCTTTTGTTCATCGTTATTTGCAGGATGGTGCCACTTCTGTTGTTCGTTCGATATTGGATGGTGCCACTTGCTTTGCTCATCTACGTTTTTTGGATGATGCCACTTACTAGATAGTTCGTTAGGTTGCAGTAACCTCGATGCTAAGGATGTTTCAGTAATAATAATAAAGAAAAGCATGAAGGCTAATGGAGTCATATACGCTTTTGCCATGTTTATGTGCGATGTGATGTTCAAAAAAGAAGATGGCTTTTATAAGATAATTTGAAGATAAGGTTGGGAATCTTGAAGAAAATTTAGCTACTATAAACTAGTTAATGCTCTCACTTAGTTTTATCCATTTACATATTCTACTACGCATAAAACGTTTAAGTAGACAGTGCTTTAATAAGCTTTCTGTAAATAAACAGCAACTAAAAAATAAAATAATTCACCAGCCTTTTTAAATCAGTAATTTCTTTCTAAACTTTATATATCATGGAAACGATCCCAAAAAAAGAACAACAACCAGAATAACGTAAGAGCTGTGGCGACTTATAAATTGTAATATAAACAAGCATCATTCCAGTAAACCGAAATGTAGAGGCAAAACTGGCTTTTATATGATGTGTTTCTTTTTTGGCCCGGGGGAGAGAGGGGGGGGGATACTGATATAAGTTTAAAGATATATCATTTGATTTCATATTTAATTCTCAAAAATAAAATAATTTTCCTAGTAACGGCGATGTAATTATAACAGCTTCCTGTTATATAAGGGTACAGTGAACCACGTCGTGCACCTTTGTTTTCCCGTGCTTTCATTACAAAACTCTTTTGCATGTTGTTTTGCTCCTACGCTTCATCTAAAGTAAAATTTGTATTTTTCCAATCAAAACGTATATTTACCGTTCTACGAAAGCTGCGCAGGTCCAAATTTAAAAACTCTGCGTAAATGGTTTTCTAAATAAGGTCTCTCTTTAATTGAAACAATATAAAAAATACGGTAAAATTCAAAGATAACTTGCAGATTAAACATCGATAAATAGAAAATGACGAAATACTATAGTTGTATAATAATATAATACTTGAATAACAATTACTATTACTTATGAATATTTGTTTTGTTTTCTAACATTTGAAATTACTTTTGAAAAGAGCCAGTTAATTTGCACATTTTTATCAAGAGGCTGTTTTGAGTTCTCCAGTTTAGAAAAAATGGTCCTTATTTACACATTGATAGCGACAAGAACTTTTCGTATAGCAACATCAATTATAGGGATCTGATGTGCAAATCCCCATTAACATTCCACCTTCCAGTTTCCAGTAAAACTTCCAAGTCTATTGCTACCTCCTATGTAGTTGAATCAATACTGTTGGATGAAAAACTCATTTAAGCATTAAAAATAAGATCTATTAATAAGTTTACTACGGGCATGTATTTTGAAATTTCTAAGTAGATAATTCGCTAGAATTTTAATTACGCGTTGCATATTGCACAACATTTTGTTAATATTTTGGTTAAAACCAAAGATTCTATTGTGTCAAAAAATCAGTTACTTCTAGTGCATATTTATGAAGGGAAAAGTCAGGTTTGCTATAGGCCTAAGGCACAATGAACCATGGTCAAGAGTAAATATAATCAAAGTTCCTAAAATAAAATTTGCGAACGAACATCGAAATTATAACAGTAACCCTAAATTTCAAGTACAGTGGCCTAAAATGAGAGGATACCCTCTTGTAATCACACTAATTGATTTCTTTGATAGAAAACATGGAAGGTTATATGTATGAAAAAAATAAAATAACATTTTAAAAAATTCTAATGTTGAGGCCCTCGAACATTATATGCCCTCAAGTACTGAATTAGGTAGCATAGGGCTTGGGGCAACCATGCTAGCACTCAACTTAATTACTAACAGTGCTAACCAATTGTAAATAATGATAAATTGGATATGAGAATAAAGATACTACATTTATGGAAAAAAAATTGACTTAAAAAAATTGAAATATCATGGCAAAACATTTATGTTATTTTTTCCCCAAATTGGGCTAATTAAGAAGAAATATTACGTCAACATAAACAATTGCAATATGTTTATTTCAAAATAAGTATTAACTAACTGTAAAATAATTTTCAACATATATAACTTATGATAATAATCTGAAATAAGTAACAGTAATGCTTATTTTCCATTAAATTTATTCCATATGATAATAATCTGAAATTACATCACATTGATTTTCATTACAACATTCGATGATGTACAACATCATTTCACTAATTAAACAGTCGAAGTTGGATGATGCCAATTCTTCTGCTCGTCGTTGTTTGAAGGATGGTGCCACTTGCTTTGTTCATCCGATGTTGGATGGTGCCACTTGCTCTGTTCATCAACGAACGTTGGATGATGCCAGTTCTTCTGTTCGTCATTATTTGAAGGATGGTGCCACTTCTGTTGTTCGTTCGCTGCTGGATGGTGCCACTTGCTTTGTTCAACCGATGTTGGATGGTGCCACTTGCTCTGTTCATCAACGATCGTTGGATGATGCCAGTTCTTCTGTTCATCATTATTTGAAGGATGGTGCCACTTCTGTTGTTCGTTCGCTGCTGGATGGTGCCACTTGCTTTGTTCATCCGATGTTGGATGGTGCCACTTGCTCTGTTCATCAACGATCGTTGGATGATGCCAGTTCTTCTGTTCGTCATTATTTGAAGGATGATGCCACTTCTGTTGTTCGTTCGCTGCTGGATGGTGCCACTTGCTTTGTTCAACTGATGTTGGATGGTGCCACTTGCTCTGTTCATCAACGATCGTTGGATGATGCCAGTTCTTCTGTTCGTCATTATTTGAAGGATGGTGCCACTTCTGTTGTTCGTTCGCTGCTGGATGGTGCCACTTGCTTTGTTCAACTGATGTTGGATGGTGCCACTTGCTCTGTTCATCAACGATCGTTGGATGATGCCAGTTCTTCTGTTCATCATTATTTGAAGGATGGTGCCACTTCTGTTGTTCGTTCGCTGCTGGATGGTGCCACTTGCTTTGTTCAACTGATGTTGGATGGTGCCACTTGCTCTGTTCATCAACGATCGTTGGATGATGCCAGTTCTTCTGTTCGTCATTATTTGAAGGATGGTGCCACTTCTGTTGTTCGTTCGCTGCTGGATGGTGCCACTTGCTTTGTTCAACCGATGTTGGATGGTGCCACTTGCTCTGTTCATCAACGATCGTTGGATGATGCCAGTTCTTCTGTTCATCATTATTTGAAGGATGATGCCACTTCTGTTGTTCGTTCGCTGCTGGATGGTGCCACTTGCTTTGTTCATCCGATGTTGGATGGTGCCACTTGCTCTGTTCATCGATTACTGTCGAATGGTGCCACTTCTTTTGTTCATCGTTATTTGCAGGATGGTGCCACTTCTGTTGTTCGTTCGATATTGGATGGTGCCACTTGCTTTGCTCATCTACGTTTTTTGGATGATGCCACTTACTAGATAGTTCGTTAGGTTGTAGTAACCTCGATGCTAAGGATGTTTCAGTAATAATAATAAAGAAAAGCACGAAGGCTAATGGAGTCATATACGCTTTTGCCATGTTTATGTGCGATGTGATGTTCAAAAAAGAAGATGGCTTTTATAAGATAATTTGAAGATAAGGTTGGGAATCTTGAAGAAAATTTAGCTACTATAAACTAGTTAATGCTCTCACTTAGTTTTATCCATTTACATATTCTACTACGCATAAAACGTTTAAGTAGACAGTGCTTTAATAAGCTTTCTGTAAATAAACAGCAACTAAAAAATAAAATAATTCACCAGCCTTTTTAAATCAGTAATTTCTTTCTAAACTTTATATATCATGGAAACGATCCCAAAAAAAGAACAACAACCAGAATAACGTAAGAGCTGTGGCGACTTATAAATTGTAATATAAACAAGCATCATTCCAGTAAACCGAAATGTAGAGGCAAAACTGGCTTTTATATGATGTGTTTCTTTTTTGGCCCGGGGGAGAGAGGGGGGGGGGATACTGATATAAGTTTAAAGATATATCATTTGATTTCATATTTAATTCTCAAAAATAAAATAATTTTCCTAGTAACGGCGATGTAATTATAACAGCTTCCTGTTATATAAGGGTACAGTGAACCACGTCGTGCACCTTTGTTTTCCCGTGCTTTCATTACAAAACTCTTTTGCATGTTGTTTTGCTCCTACGCTTCATCTAAAGTAAAATTTGTATTTTTCCAATCAAAACGTATATTTACCGTTCTACGAAAGCTGCGCAGGTCCAAATTTAAAAACTCTGCGTAAATGGTTTTCTAAATAAGGTCTCTCTTTAATTGAAACAATATAAAAAATACGGTAAAATTCAAAGATAACTTGCAGATTAAACATCGATAAATAGAAAATGACGAAATACTATAGTTGTATAATAATATAATACTTGAATAACAATTACTATTACTTATGAATATTTGTTTTGTTTTCTAACATTTGAAATTACTTTTGAAAAGAGCCAGTTAATTTGCACATTTTTATCAAGAGGCTGTTTTGAGTTCTCCAGTTTAGAAAAAATGGTCCTTATTTACACATTGATAGCGACAAGAACTTTTCGTATAGCAACATCAATTATAGGGATCTGATGTGCAAATCCCCATTAACATTCCACCTTCCAGTTTCCAGTAAAACTTCCAAGTCTATTGCTACCTCCTATGTAGTTGAATCAATACTGTTGGATGAAAAACTCATTTAAGCATTAAAAATAAGATCTATTAATAAGTTTACTACGGGCATGTATTTTGAAATTTCTAAGTAGATAATTCGCTAGAATTTTAATTACGCGTTGCATATTGCACAACATTTTGTTAATATTTTGGTTAAAACCAAAGATTCTATTGTGTCAAAAAATCAGTTACTTCTAGTGCATATTTATGAAGGGAAAAGTCAGGTTTGCTATAGGCCTAAGGCACAATGAACCATGGTCAAGAGTAAATATAATCAAAGTTCCTAAAATAAAATTTGCGAACGAACATCGAAATTATAACAGTAACCCTAAATTTCAAGTACAGTGGCCTAAAATGAGAGGATACCCTCTTGTAATCACACTAATTGATTTCTTTGATAGAAAACATGGAAGGTTATATGTATGAAAAAAATAAAATAACATTTTAAAAAATTCTAATGTTGAGGCCCTCGAACATTATATGCCCTCAAGTACTGAATTAGGTAGCATAGGGCTTGGGGCAACCATGCTAGCACTCAACTTAATTACTAACAGTGCTAACCAATTGTAAATAATGATAAATTGGATATGAGAATAAAGATACTACATTTATGGAAAAAAAATTGACTTAAAAAAATTGAAATATCATGGCAAAACATTTATGTTATTTTTTCCCCAAATTGGGCTAATTAAGAAGAAATATTACGTCAACATAAACAATTGCAATATGTTTATTTCAAAATAAGTATTAACTAACTGTAAAATAATTTTCAACATATATAACTTATGATAATAATCTGAAATAAGTAACAGTAATGCTTATTTTCCATTAAATTTATTCCATATGATAATAATCTGAAATTACATCACATTGATTTTCATTACAACATTCGATGATGTACAACATCATTTCACTAATTAAACAGTCGAAGTTGGATGATGCCAATTCTTCTGCTCGTCGTTGTTTGAAGGATGGTGCCACTTGCTTTGTTCATCCGATGTTGGATGGTGCCACTTGCTCTGTTCATCAACGATCGTTGGATGATGCCAGTTCTTCTGTTCGTCATTATTTGAAGGATGGTGCCACTTCTGTTGTTCGTTCGCTGCTGGATGGTGCCACTTGCTTTGTTCAACCGATGTTGGATGGTGCCACTTGCTCTGTTCATCAACGATCGTTGGATGATGCCAGTTCTTCTGTTCATCATTATTTGAAGGATGGTGCCACTTCTGTTGTTCGTTCGCTGCTGGATGGTGCCACTTGCTTTGTTCATCCGATGTTGGATGGTGCCACTTGCTCTGTTCATCAACGATCGTTGGATGATGCCAGTTCTTCTGTTCGTCATTATTTGAAGGATGATGCCACTTCTGTTGTTCGTTCGCTGCTGGATGGTGCCACTTGCTTTGTTCAACTGATGTTGGATGGTGCCACTTGCTCTGTTCATCAACGATCGTTGGATGATGCCAGTTCTTCTGTTCGTCATTATTTGAAGGATGGTGCCACTTCTGTTGTTCGTTCGCTGCTGGATGGTGCCACTTGCTTTGTTCAACTGATGTTGGATGGTGCCACTTGCTCTGTTCATCAACGATCGTTGGATGATGCCAGTTCTTCTGTTCATCATTATTTGAAGGATGGTGCCACTTCTGTTGTTCGTTCGCTGCTGGATGGTTCCACTTGCTTTGTTCAACTGATGTTGGATGGTGCCACTTGCTCTGTTCATCAACGATCGTTGGATGATGCCAGTTCTTCTGTTCGTCATTATTTGAAGGATGGTGCCACTTCTGTTGTTCGTTCGCTGCTGGATGGTGCCACTTGCTTTGTTCAACCGATGTTGGATGGTGCCACTTGCTCTGTTCATCAACGATCGTTGGATGATGCCAGTTCTTCTGTTCATCATTATTTGAAGGATGATGCCACTTCTGTTGTTCGTTCGCTGCTGGATGGTGCCACTTGCTTTGTTCATCCGATGTTGGATGGTGCCACTTGCTCTGTTCATCGATTACTGTCGAATGGTGCCACTTCTTTTGTTCATCGTTATTTGCAGGATGGTGCCACTTCTGTTGTTCGTTCGATATTGGATGGTGCCACTTGCTTTGCTCATCTACGTTTTTTGGATGATGCCACTTACTAGATAGTTCGTTAGGTTGCAGTAACCTCGATGCTAAGGATGTTTCAGTAATAATAATAAAGAAAAGCACGAAGGCTAATGGAGTCATATACGCTTTTGCCATGTTTATGTGCGATGTGATGTTCAAAAAAGAAGATGGCTTTTATAAGATAATTTGAAGATAAGGTTGGGAATCTTGAAGAAAATTTAGCTACTATAAACTAGTTAATGCTCTCACTTAGTTTTATCCATTTACATATTCTACTACGCATAAAACGTTTAAGTAGACAGTGCTTTAATAAGCTTTCTGTAAATAAACAGCAACTAAAAAATAAAATAATTCACCAGCCTTTTTAAATCAGTAATTTCTTTCTAAACTTTATATATCATGGAAACGATCCCAAAAAAAGAACAACAACCAGAATAACGTAAGAGCTGTGGCGACTTATAAATTGTAATATAAACAAGCATCATTCCAGTAAACCGAAATGTAGAGGCAAAACTGGCTTTTATATGATGTGTTTCTTTTTTGGCCCGGGGGAGAGAGGGGGGGGGGATACTGATATAAGTTTAAAGATATATCATTTGATTTCATATTTAATTCTCAAAAATAAAATAATTTTCCTAGTAACGGCGATGTAATTATAACAGCTTCCTGTTATATAAGGGTACAGTGAACCACGTCGTGCACCTTTGTTTTCCCGTGCTTTCATTACAAAACTCTTTTGCAAGTTGTTTTGCTCCTACGCTTCATCTAAAGTAAAATTTGTATTTTTCCAATCAAAACGTATATTTACCGTTCTACGAAAGCTGCGCAGGTCCAAATTTAAAAACTCTGCGTAAATGGTTTTCTAAATAAGGTCTCTCTTTAATTGAAACAATATAAAAAATACGGTAAAATTCAAAGATAACTTGCAGATTAAACATCGATAAATAGAAAATGACGAAATACTATAGTTGTATAATAATATAATACTTGAATAACAATTACTATTACTTATGAATATTTGTTTTGTTTTCTAACATTTGAAATTACTTTTGAAAAGAGCCAGTTAATTTGCACATTTTTATCAAGAGGCTGTTTTGAGTTCTCCAGTTTAGAAAAAATGGTCCTTATTTACACATTGATAGCGACAAGAACTTTTCGTATAGCAACATCAATTATAGGGATCTGATGTGCAAATCCCCATTAACATTCCACCTTCCAGTTTCCAGTAAAACTTCCAAGTCTATTGCTACCTCCTATGTAGTTGAATCAATACTGTTGGATGAAAAACTCATTTAAGCATTAAAAATAAGATCTATTAATAAGTTTACTACGGGCATGTATTTTGAAATTTCTAAGTAGATAATTCGCTAGAATTTTAATTACGCGTTGCATATTGCACAACATTTTGTTAATATTTTGGTTAAAACCAAAGATTCTATTGTGTCAAAAAATCAGTTACTTCTAGTGCATATTTATGAAGGGAAAAGTCAGGTTTGCTATAGGCCTAAGGCACAATGAACCATGGTCAAGAGTAAATATAATCAAAGTTCCTAAAATAAAATTTGCGAACGAACATCGAAATTATAACAGTAACCCTAAATTTCAAGTACAGTGGCCTAAAATGAGAGGATACCCTCTTGTAATCACACTAATTGATTTCTTTGATAGAAAACATGGAAGGTTATATGTATGAAAAAAATAAAATAACATTTTAAAAAATTCTAATGTTGAGGCCCTCGAACATTATATGCCCTCAAGTACTGAATTAGGTAGCATAGGGCTTGGGGCAACCATGCTAGCACTCAACTTAATTACTAACAGTGCTAACCAATTGTAAATAATGATAAATTGGATATGAGAATAAAGATACTACATTTATGGAAAAAAAATTGACTTAAAAAAATTGAAATATCATGGCAAAACATTTATGTTATTTTTTCCCCAAATTGGGCTAATTAAGAAGAAATATTACGTCAACATAAACAATTGCAATATGTTTATTTCAAAATAAGTATTAACTAACTGTAAAATAATTTTCAACATATATAACTTATGATAATAATCTGAAATAAGTAACAGTAATGCTTATTTTCCATTAAATTTATTCCATATGATAATAATCTGAAATTACATCACATTGATTTTCATTACAACATTCGATGATGTACAACATCATTTCACTAATTAAACAGTCGAAGTTGGATGATGCCAATTCTTCTGCTCGTCGTTGTTTGAAGGATGGTGCCACTTGCTTTGTTCATCCGATGTTGGATGGTGCCACTTGCTCTGTTCATCAACGATCGTTGGATGATGCCAGTTCTTCTGTTCGTCATTATTTGAAGGATGGTGCCACTTCTGTTGTTCGTTCGCTGCTGGATGGTGCCACTTGCTTTGTTCAACCGATGTTGGATGGTGCCACTTGCTCTGTTCATCAACGATCGTTGGATGATGCCAGTTCTTCTGTTCATCATTATTTGAAGGATGGTGCCACTTCTGTTGTTCGTTCGCTGCTGGATGGTGCCACTTGCTTTGTTCATCCGATGTTGGATGGTGCCACTTGCTCTGTTCATCAACGATCGTTGGATGATGCCAGTTCTTCTGTTCGTCATTATTTGAAGGATGATGCCACTTCTGTTGTTCGTTCGCTGCTGGATGGTGCCACTTGCTTTGTTCAACTGATGTTGGATGGTGCCACTTGCTCTGTTCATCAACGATCGTTGGATGATGCCAGTTCTTCTGTTCGTCATTATTTGAAGGATGGTGCCACTTCTGTTGTTCGTTCGCTGCTGGATGGTGCCACTTGCTTTGTTCAACTGATGTTGGATGGTGCCACTTGCTCTGTTCATCAACGATCGTTGGATGATGCCAGTTCTTCTGTTCATCATTATTTGAAGGATGGTGCCACTTCTGTTGTTCGTTCGCTGCTGGATGGTGCCACTTGCTTTGTTCAACTGATGTTGGATGGTGCCACTTGCTCTGTTCATCAACGATCGTTGGATGATGCCAGTTCTTCTGTTCGTCATTATTTGAAGGATGGTGCCACTTCTGTTGTTCGTTCGATGCTGGATGGTGCCACTTGCTTTGTTCAACCGATGTTGGATGGTGCCACTTGCTCTGTTCATCAACGATCGTTGGATGATGCCAGTTCTTCTGTTCATCATTATTTGAAGGATGATGCCACTTCTGTTGTTCGTTCGCTGCTGGATGGTGCCACTTGCTTTGTTCATCCGATGTTGGATGGTGCCACTTGCTCTGTTCATCGATTACTGTCGAATGGTGCCACTTCTTTTGTTCATCGTTATTTGCAGGATGGTGCCACTTCTGTTGTTCGTTCGATATTGGATGGTGCCACTTGCTTTGCTCATCTACGTTTTTTGGATGATGCCACTTACTAGATAGTTCGTTAGGTTGCAGTAACCTCGATGCTAAGGATGTTTCAGTAATAATAATAAAGAAAAGCACGAAGGCTAATGGAGTCATATACGCTTTTGCCATGTTTATGTGCGATGTGATGTTCAAAAAAGAAGATGGCTTTTATAAGATAATTTGAAGATAAGGTTGGGAATCTTGAAGAAAATTTAGCTACTATAAACTAGTTAATGCTCTCACTTAGTTTTATCCATTTACATATTCTACTACGCATAAAACGTTTAAGTAGACAGTGCTTTAATAAGCTTTCTGTAAATAAACAGCAACTAAAAAATAAAATAATTCACCAGCCTTTTTAAATCAGTAATTTCTTTCTAAACTTTATATATCATGGAAACGATCCCAAAAAAAGAACAACAACCAGAATAACGTAAGAGCTGTGGCGACTTATAAATTGTAATATAAACAAGCATCATTCCAGTAAACCGAAATGTAGAGGCAAAACTGGCTTTTATATGATGTGTTTCTTTTTTGGCCCGGGGGAGAGAGGGGGGGGGGGATACTGATATAAGTTTAAAGATATATCATTTGATTTCATATTTAATTCTCAAAAATAAAATAATTTTCCTAGTAACGGCGATGTAATTATAACAGCTTCCTGTTATATAAGGGTACAGTGAACCACGTCGTGCACCTTTGTTTTCCCGTGCTTTCATTACAAAACTCTTTTGCAAGTTGTTTTGCTCCTACGCTTCATCTAAAGTAAAATTTGTATTTTTCCAATCAAAACGTATATTTACCGTTCTACGAAAGCTGCGCAGGTCCAAATTTAAAAACTCTGCGTAAATGGTTTTCTAAATAAGGTCTCTCTTTAATTGAAACAATATAAAAAATACGGTAAAATTCAAAGATAACTTGCAGATTAAACATCGATAAATAGAAAATGACGAAATACTATAGTTGTATAATAATATAATACTTGAATAACAATTACTATTACTTATGAATATTTGTTTTGTTTTCTAACATTTGAAATTACTTTTGAAAAGAGCCAGTTAATTTGCACATTTTTATCAAGAGGCTGTTTTGAGTTCTCCAGTTTAGAAAAAATGGTCCTTATTTACACATTGATAGCGACAAGAACTTTTCGTATAGCAACATCAATTATAGGGATCTGATGTGCAAATCCCCATTAACATTCCACCTTCCAGTTTCCAGTAAAACTTCCAAGTCTATTGCTACCTCCTATGTAGTTGAATCAATACTGTTGGATGAAAAACTCATTTAAGCATTAAAAATAAGATCTATTAATAAGTTTACTACGGGCATGTATTTTGAAATTTCTAAGTAGATAATTCGCTAGAATTTTAATTACGCGTTGCATATTGCACAACATTTTGTTAATATTTTGGTTAAAACCAAAGATTCTATTGTGTCAAAAAATCAGTTACTTCTAGTGCATATTTATGAAGGGAAAAGTCAGGTTTGCTATAGGCCTAAGGCACAATGAACCATGGTCAAGAGTAAATATAATCAAAGTTCCTAAAATAAAATTTGCGAACGAACATCGAAATTATAACAGTAACCCTAAATTTCAAGTACAGTGGCCTAAAATGAGAGGATACCCTCTTGTAATCACACTAATTGATTTCTTTGATAGAAAACATGGAAGGTTATATGTATGAAAAAAATAAAATAACATTTTAAAAAATTCTAATGTTGAGGCCCTCGAACATTATATGCCCTCAAGTACTGAATTAGGTAGCATAGGGCTTGGGGCAACCATGCTAGCACTCAACTTAATTACTAACAGTGCTAACCAATTGTAAATAATGATAAATTGGATATGAGAATAAAGATACTACATTTATGGAAAAAAAATTGACTTAAAAAAATTGAAATATCATGGCAAAACATTTATGTTATTTTTTCCCCAAATTGGGCTAATTAAGAAGAAATATTACGTCAACATAAACAATTGCAATATGTTTATTTCAAAATAAGTATTAACTAACTGTAAAATAATTTTCAACATATATAACTTATGATAATAATCTGAAATAAGTAACAGTAATGCTTATTTTCCATTAAATTTATTCCATATGATAATAATCTGAAATTACATCACATTGATTTTCATTACAACATTCGATGATGTACAACATCATTTCACTAATTAAACAGTCGAAGTTGGATGATGCCAATTCTTCTGCTCGTCGTTGTTTGAAGGATGGTGCCACTTGCTTTGTTCATCCGATGTTGGATGGTGCCACTTGCTCTGTTCATCAACGATCGTTGGATGATGCCAGTTCTTCTGTTCGTCATTATTTGAAGGATGGTGCCACTTCTGTTGTTCGTTCGCTGCTGGATGGTGCCACTTGCTTTGTTCAACCGATGTTGGATGGTGCCACTTGCTCTGTTCATCAACGATCGTTGGATGATGCCAGTTCTTCTGTTCATCATTATTTGAAGGATGGTGCCACTTCTGTTGTTCGTTCGCTGCTGGATGGTGCCACTTGCTTTGTTCATCCGATGTTGGATGGTGCCACTTGCTCTGTTCATCAACGATCGTTGGATGATGCCAGTTCTTCTGTTCGTCATTATTTGAAGGATGATGCCACTTCTGTTGTTCGTTCGCTGCTGGATGGTGCCACTTGCTTTGTTCAACTGATGTTGGATGGTGCCACTTGCTCTGTTCATCAACGATCGTTGGATGATGCCAGTTCTTCTGTTCGTCATTATTTGAAGGATGGTGCCACTTCTGTTGTTCGTTCGCTGCTGGATGGTGCCACTTGCTTTGTTCAACTGATGTTGGATGGTGCCACTTGCTCTGTTCATCAACGATCGTTGGATGATGCCAGTTCTTCTGTTCATCATTATTTGAAGGATGGTGCCACTTCTGTTGTTCGTTCGCTGCTGGATGGTGCCACTTGCTTTGTTCAACTGATGTTGGATGGTGCCACTTGCTCTGTTCATCAACGATCGTTGGATGATGCCAGTTCTTCTGTTCGTCATTATTTGAAGGATGGTGCCACTTCTGTTGTTCGTTCGCTGCTGGATGGTGCCACTTGCTTTGTTCAACCGATGTTGGATGGTGCCACTTGCTCTGTTCATCAACGATCGTTGGATGATGCCAGTTCTTCTGTTCATCATTATTTGAAGGATGATGCCACTTCTGTTGTTCGTTCGCTGCTGGATGGTGCCACTTGCTTTGTTCATCCGATGTTGGATGGTGCCACTTGCTCTGTTCATCGATTACTGTCGAATGGTGCCACTTCTTTTGTTCATCGTTATTTGCAGGATGGTGCCACTTCTGTTGTTCGTTCGATATTGGATGGTGCCACTTGCTTTGCTCATCTACGTTTTTTGGATGATGCCACTTACTAGATAGTTCGTTAGGTTGCAGTAACCTCGATGCTAAGGATGTTTCAGTAATAATAATAAAGAAAAGCACGAAGGCTAATGGAGTCATATACGCTTTTGCCATGTTTATGTGCGATGTGATGTTCAAAAAAGAAGATGGCTTTTATAAGATAATTTGAAGATAAGGTTGGGAATCTTGAAGAAAATTTAGCTACTATAAACTAGTTAATGCTCTCACTTAGTTTTATCCATTTACATATTCTACTACGCATAAAACGTTTAAGTAGACAGTGCTTTAATAAGCTTTCTGTAAATAAACAGCAACTAAAAAATAAAATAATTCACCAGCCTTTTTAAATCAGTAATTTCTTTCTAAACTTTATATATCATGGAAACGATCCCAAAAAAAGAACAACAACCAGAATAACGTAAGAGCTGTGGCGACTTATAAATTGTAATATAAACAAGCATCATTCCAGTAAACCGAAATGTAGAGGCAAAACTGGCTTTTATATGATGTGTTTCTTTTTTGGCCCGGGGGAGAGAGGGGGGGGATACTGATATAAGTTTAAAGATATATCATTTGATTTCATATTTAATTCTCAAAAATAAAATAATTTTCCTAGTAACGGCGATGTAATTATAACAGCTTCCTGTTATATAAGGGTACAGTGAACCACGTCGTGCACCTTTGTTTTCCCGTGCTTTCATTACAAAACTCTTTTGCATGTTGTTTTGCTCCTACGCTTCATCTAAAGTAAAATTTGTATTTTTCCAATCAAAACGTATATTTACCGTTCTACGAAAGCTGCGCAGGTCCAAATTTAAAAACTCTGCGTAAATGGTTTTCTAAATAAGGTCTCTCTTTAATTGAAACAATATAAAAAATACGGTAAAATTCAAAGATAACTTGCAGATTAAACATCGATAAATAGAAAATGACGAAATACTATAGTTGTATAATAATATAATACTTGAATAACAATTACTATTACTTATGAATATTTGTTTTGTTTTCTAACATTTGAAATTACTTTTGAAAAGAGCCAGTTAATTTGCACATTTTTATCAAGAGGCTGTTTTGAGTTCTCCAGTTTAGAAAAAATGGTCCTTATTTACACATTGATAGCGACAAGAACTTTTCGTATAGCAACATCAATTATAGGGATCTGATGTGCAAATCCCCATTAACATTCCACCTTCCAGTTTCCAGTAAAACTTCCAAGTCTATTGCTACCTCCTATGTAGTTGAATCAATACTGTTGGATGAAAAACTCATTTAAGCATTAAAAATAAGATCTATTAATAAGTTTACTACGGGCATGTATTTTGAAATTTCTAAGTAGATAATTCGCTAGAATTTTAATTACGCGTTGCATATTGCACAACATTTTGTTAATATTTTGGTTAAAACCAAAGATTCTATTGTGTCAAAAAATCAGTTACTTCTAGTGCATATTTATGAAGGGAAAAGTCAGGTTTGCTATAGGCCTAAGGCACAATGAACCATGGTCAAGAGTAAATATAATCAAAGTTCCTAAAATAAAATTTGCGAACGAACATCGAAATTATAACAGTAACCCTAAATTTCAAGTACAGTGGCCTAAAATGAGAGGATACCCTCTTGTAATCACACTAATTGATTTCTTTGATAGAAAACATGGAAGGTTATATGTATGAAAAAAATAAAATAACATTTTAAAAAATTCTAATGTTGAGGCCCTCGAACATTATATGCCCTCAAGTACTGAATTAGGTAGCATAGGGCTTGGGGCAACCATGCTAGCACTCAACTTAATTACTAACAGTGCTAACCAATTGTAAATAATGATAAATTGGATATGAGAATAAAGATACTACATTTATGGAAAAAAAATTGACTTAAAAAAATTGAAATATCATGGCAAAACATTTATGTTATTTTTTCCCCAAATTGGGCTAATTAAGAAGAAATATTACGTCGACATAAACAATTGCAATATGTTTATTTCAAAATAAGTATTAACTAACTGTAAAATAATTTTCAACATATATAACTTATGATAATAATCTGAAATAAGTAACAGTAATGCTTATTTTCCATTAAATTTATTCCATATGATAATAATCTGAAATTACATCACATTGATTTTCATTACAACATTCGATGATGTACAACATCATTTCACTAATTAAACAGTCGAAGTTGGATGATGCCAATTCTTCTGCTCGTCGTTGTTTGAAGGATGGTGCCACTTGCTTTGTTCATCCGATGTTGGATGGTGCCACTTGCTCTGTTCATCAACGATCGTTGGATGATGCCAGTTCTTCTGTTCGTCATTATTTGAAGGATGGTGCCACTTCTGTTGTTCGTTCGCTGCTGGATGGTGCCACTTGCTTTGTTCAACCGATGTTGGATGGTGCCACTTGCTCTGTTCATCAACGATCGTTGGATGATGCCAGTTCTTCTGTTCATCATTATTTGAAGGATGGTGCCACTTCTGTTGTTCGTTCGCTGCTGGATGGTGCCACTTGCTTTGTTCATCCGATGTTGGATGGTGCCACTTGCTCTGTTCATCAACGATCGTTGGATGATGCCAGTTTTTCTGTTCGTCATTATTTGAAGGATGATGCCACTTCTGTTGTTCGTTCGCTGCTGGATGGTGCCACTTGCTTTGTTCAACTGATGTTGGATGGTGCCACTTGCTCTGTTCATCAACGATCGTTGGATGATGCCAGTTCTTCTGTTCGTCATTATTTGAAGGATGGTGCCACTTCTGTTGTTCGTTCGCTGCTGGATGGTGCCACTTGCTTTGTTCAACTGATGTTGGATGGTGCCACTTGCTCTGTTCATCAACGATCGTTGGATGATGCCAGTTCTTCTGTTCATCATTATTTGAAGGATGGTGCCACTTCTGTTGTTCGTTCGCTGCTGGATGGTGCCACTTGCTTTGTTCAACTGATGTTGGATGGTGCCACTTGCTCTGTTCATCAACGATCGTTGGATGATGCCAGTTCTTCTGTTCGTCATTATTTGAAGGATGGTGCCACTTCTGTTGTTCGTTCGCTGCTGGATGGTGCCACTTGCTTTGTTCAACCGATGTTGGATGGTGCCACTTGCTCTGTTCATCAACGATCGTTGGATGATGCCAGTTCTTCTGTTCATCATTATTTGAAGGATGATGCCACTTCTGTTGTTCGTTCGCTGCTGGATGGTGCCACTTGCTTTGTTCATCCGATGTTGGATGGTGCCACTTGCTCTGTTCATCGATTACTGTCGAATGGTGCCACTTCTTTTGTTCATCGTTATTTGCAGGATGGTGCCACTTCTGTTGTTCGTTCGATATTGGATGGTGCCACTTGCTTTGCTCATCTACGTTTTTTGGATGATGCCACTTACTAGATAGTTCGTTAGGTTGCAGTAACCTCGATGCTAAGGATGTTTCAGTAATAATAATAAAGAAAAGCACGAAGGCTAATGGAGTCATATACGCTTTTGCCATGTTTATGTGCGATGTGATGTTCAAAAAAGAAGATGGCTTTTATAAGATAATTTGAAGATAAGGTTGGGAATCTTGAAGAAAATTTAGCTACTATAAACTAGTTAATGCTCTCACTTAGTTTTATCCATTTACATATTCTACTACGCATAAAACGTTTAAGTAGACAGTGCTTTAATAAGCTTTCTGTAAATAAACAGCAACTAAAAAATAAAATAATTCACCAGCCTTTTTAAATCAGTAATTTCTTTCTAAACTTTATATATCATGGAAACGATCCCAAAAAAAGAACAACAACCAGAATAACGTAAGAGCTGTGGCGACTTATAAATTGTAATATAAACAAGCATCATTCCAGTAAACCGAAATGTAGAGGCAAAACTGGCTTTTATATGATGTGTTTCTTTTTTGGCCCGGGGGAGAGAGGGGGGGGGGGGGGATACTGATATAAGTTTAAAGATATATCATTTGATTTCATATTTAATTCTCAAAAATAAAATAATTTTCCTAGTAACGGCGATGTAATTATAACAGCTTCCTGTTATATAAGGGTACAGTGAACCACGTCGTGCACCTTTGTTTTCCCGTGCTTTCATTACAAAACTCTTTTGCATGTTGTTTTGCTCCTACGCTTCATCTAAAGTAAAATTTGTATTTTTCCAATCAAAACGTATATTTACCGTTCTACGAAAGCTGCGCAGGTCCAAATTTAAAAACTCTGCGTAAATGGTTTTCTAAATAAGGTCTCTCTTTAATTGAAACAATATAAAAAATACGGTAAAATTCAAAGATAACTTGCAGATTAAACATCGATAAATAGAAAATGACGAAATACTATAGTTGTATAATAATATAATACTTGAATAACAATTACTATTACTTATGAATATTTGTTTTGTTTTCTAACATTTGAAATTACTTTTGAAAAGAGCCAGTTAATTTGCACATTTTTATCAAGAGGCTGTTTTGAGTTCTCCAGTTTAGAAAAAATGGTCCTTATTTACACATTGATAGCGACAAGAACTTTTCGTATAGCAACATCAATTATAGGGATCTGATGTGCAAATCCCCATTAACATTCCACCTTCCAATTTCCAGTAAAACTTCCAAGTCTATTGCTACCTCCTATGTAGTTGAATCAATACTGTTGGATGAAAAACTCATTTAAGCATTAAAAATAAGATCTATTAATAAGTTTACTACGGGCATGTATTTTGAAATTTCTAAGTAGATAATTCGCTAGAATTTTAATTACGCGTTGCATATTGCACAACATTTTGTTAATATTTTGGTTAAAACCAAAGATTCTATTGTGTCAAAAAATCAGTTACTTCTAGTGCATATTTATGAAGGGAAAAGTCAGGTTTGCTATAGGCCTAAGGCACAATGAACCATGGTCAAGAGTAAATATAATCAAAGTTCCTAAAATAAAATTTGCGAACGAACATCGAAATTATAACAGTAACCCTAAATTTCAAGTACAGTGGCCTAAAATGAGAGGATACCCTCTTGTAATCACACTAATTGATTTCTTTGATAGAAAACATGGAAGGTTATATGTATGAAAAAAATAAAATAACATTTTAAAAAATTCTAATGTTGAGGCCCTCGAACATTATATGCCCTCAAGTACTGAATTAGGTAGCATAGGGCTTGGGGCAACCATGCTAGCACTCCACTTAATTACTAACAGTGCTAACCAATTGTAAATAATGATAAATTGGATATGAGAATAAAGATACTACATTTATGGAAAAAAAATTGACTTAAAAAAATTGAAATATCATGGCAAAACATTTATGTTATTTTTTCCCCAAATTGGGCTAATTAAGAAGAAATATTACGTCAACATAAACAATTGCAATATGTTTATTTCAAAATAAGTATTAACTAACTGTAAAATAATTTTCAACATATATAACTTATGATAATAATCTGAAATAAGTAACAGTAATGCTTATTTTCCATTAAATTTATTCCATATGATAATAATATGAAATTACATCACATTGATTTTCATTACAACATTCGATGATGTACAACATCATTTCACTAATTAAACAGTCGAAGTTGGATGATGCCAATTCTTCTGCTCGTCGTTGTTTGAAGGATGGTGCCACTTGCTTTGTTCATCCGATGTTGGATGGTGCCACTTGCTCTGTTCATCAACGATCGTTGGATGATGCCAGTTCTTCTGTTCGTCATTATTTGAAGGATGGTGCCACTTCTGTTGTTCGTTCGCTGCTGGATGGTGCCACTTGCTTTGTTCAACCGATGTTGGATGGTGCCACTTGCTCTGTTCATCAACGATCGTTGGATGATGCCAGTTCTTCTGTTCATCATTATTTGAAGGATGGTGCCACTTCTGTTGTTCGTTCGCTGCTGGATGGTGCCACTTGCTTTGTTCATCCGATGTTGGATGGTGCCACTTGCTCTGTTCATCAACGATCGTTGGATGATGCCAGTTCTTTTGTTCGTCATTATTTGAAGGATGATGCCACTTCTGTTGTTCGTTCGCTGCTGGATGGTGCCACTTGCTTTGTTCAACTGATGTTGGATGGTGCCACTTGCTCTGTTCATCAACGATCGTTGGATGATGCCAGTTCTTCTGTTCGTCATTATTTGAAGGATGGTGCCACTTCTGTTGTTCGTTCGCTGCTGGATGGTGCCACTTGCTTTGTTCAACTGATGTTGGATGGTGCCACTTGCTCTGTTCATCAACGATCGTTGGATGATGCCAGTTCTTCTGTTCATCATTATTTGAAGGATGGTGCCACTTCTGTTGTTCGTTCGCTGCTGGATGGTGCCACTTGCTTTGTTCAACCGATGTTGGATGGTGCCACTTGCTCTGTTCATCAACGATCGTTGGATGATGCCAGTTCTTCCGTTCGTCATTATTTGAAGGATGGTGCCACTTCTGTTGTTCGTTCGCTGCTGGATGGTGCCACTTGCTTTGTTCAACCGATGTTGGATGGTGCCACTTGCTCTGTTCATCAACGATCGTTGGATGATGCCAGTTCTTCTGTTCATCATTATTTGAAGGATGATGCCACTTCTGTTGTTCGTTCGCTGCTGGATGGTGCCACTTGCTTTGTTCATCCGATGTTGGATGGTGCCACTTGCTCTGTTCATCGATTACTGTCGAATGGTGCCACTTCTTTTGTTCATCGTTATTTGCAGGATGGTGCCACTTCTGTTGTTCGTTCGATATTGGATGGTGCCACTTGCTTTGCTCATCTACGTTTTTTGGATGATGCCACTTACTAGATAGTTCGTTAGGTTGCAGTAACCTCGATGCTAAGGATGTTTCAGTAATAATAATAAAGAAAAGCACGAAGGCTAATGGAGTCATATACGCTTTTGCCATGTTTATGTGCGATGTGATGTTCAAAAAAGAAGATGGCTTTTATAAGATAATTTGAAGATAAGGTTGGGAATCTTGAAGAAAATTTAGCTACTATAAACTAGTTAATGCTCTCACTTAGTTTTATCCATTTACATATTCTACTACGCATAAAACGTTTAAGTAGACAGTGCTTTAATAAGCTTTCGCTAAATAAACAGCAACTAAAAAATAAAATAATTCACCAGCCTTTTTAAATCAGTAATTTCTTTCTAAACTTTATATATCATGGAAACGATCCCAAAAAAAGAACAACAACCAGAATAACGTAAGAGCTGTGGCGACTTATAAATTGTAATATAAACAAGCATCATTCCAGTAAACCGAAATGTAGAGGCAAAACTGGCTTTTATATGATGTGTTTCTTTTTTGGCCCGGGGGAGAGAGGGGGGGGGGGGATACTGATATAAGTTTAAAGATATATCATTTGATTTCATATTTAATTCTCAAAAATAAAATAATTTTCCTAGTAACGGCGATGTAATTATAACAGCTTCCTGTTATATAAGGGTACAGTGAACCACGTCGTGCACCTTTGTTTTCCCGTGCTTTCATTACAAAACTCTTTTGCATGTTGTTTTGCTCCTACGCTTCATCTAAAGTAAAATTTGTATTTTTCCAATCAAAACGTATATTTACCGTTCTACGAAAGCTGCGCAAGTCCAAATTTAAAAACTCTGCGTAAATGGTTTTCTAAATAAGGTCTCTCTTTAATTGAAACAATATAAAAAATACGGTAAAATTCAAAGATAACTTGCAGATTAAACATCGATAAATAGAAAATGACGAAATACTATAGTTGTATAATAATATAATACTTGAATAACAATTACTATTACTTATGAATATTTGTTTTGTTTTCTAACATTTGAAATTACTTTTGAAAAGAGCCAGTTAATTTGCACATTTTTATCAAGAGGCTGTTTTGAGTTCTCCAGTTTAGAAAAAATGGTCCTTATTTACACATTGATAGCGACAAGAACTTTTCGTATAGCAACATCAATTATAGGGATCTGATGTGCAAATCCCCATTAACATTCCACCTTCCAGTTTCCAGTAAAACTTCCAAGTCTATTGCTACCTCCTATGTAGTTGAATCAATACTGTTGGATGAAAAACTCATTTAAGCATTAAAAATAAGATCTATTAATAAGTTTACTACGGGCATGTATTTTGAAATTTCTAAGTAGATAATTCGCTAGAATTTTAATTACGCGTTGCATATTGCACAACATTTTGTTAATATTTTGGTTAAAACCAAAGATTCTATTGTGTCAAAAAATCAGTTACTTCTAGTGCATATTTATGAAGGGAAAAGTCAGGTTTGCTATAGGCCTAAGGCACAATGAACCATGGTCAAGAGTAAATATAATCAAAGTTCCTAAAATAAAATTTGCGAACGAACATCGAAATTATAACAGTAACCCTAAATTTCAAGTATAGTGGCCTAAAATGAGAGGATACCCTCTTGTAATCACACTAATTGATTTCTTTGATAGAAAACATGGAAGGTTATATGTATGAAAAAAATAAAATAACATTTTAAAAAATTCTAATGTTGAGGCCCTCGAACATTATATGCCCTCAAGTACTGAATTAGGTA
The DNA here is from genome assembly GCA_030737875.1 of Allium sativum. Lineage (NCBI taxonomy): Eukaryota > Viridiplantae > Streptophyta > Magnoliopsida > Asparagales > Amaryllidaceae > Allium > Allium sativum. The sequence goes on from CM060910.1 coordinate 399,471,456, forward strand.
GCATAGGGCTTGGGGCAACCATGCTAGCACTCAACTTAATTACTAACAGTGCTAACCAATTGTAAATAATGATAAATTGGATATGAGAATAAAGATACTACATTTATGGAAAAAAATTGACTTAAAAAAATTGAAATATCATGGCAAAACATTTATGTTATTTTTTCCCCAAATTGGGCTAATTAAGAAGAAATATTACGTCAACATAAACAATTGCAATATGTTTATTTCAAAATAAGTATTAACTAACTGTAAAATAATTTTCAACATATATAACTTATGATAATAATCTGAAATAAGTAACAGTAATGCTTATTTTCCATTAAATTTATTCCATATGATAATAATCTGAAATTACATCACATTGATTTTCATTACAACATTCGATGATGTACAACATCATTTCACTAATTAAAAAGTCGAAGTTGGATGATGCCAATTCTTCTGCTCGTCGTTGTTTGAAGGATGGTGCCACTTGCTTTGTTCATCCGATGTTGGATGGTGCCACTTGCTCTGTTCATCAACGATCGTTGGATGATGCCAGTTCTTCTGTTCGTCATTATTTGAAGGATGGTGCCACTTCTGTTGTTCGTTCGCTGCTGGATGGTGCCACTTGCTTTGTTCAACCGATGTTGGATGGTGCCACTTGCTCTGTTCATCAACGATCGTTGGATGATGCCAGTTCTTCTGTTCATCATTATTTGAAGGATGGTGCCACTTCTGTTGTTCGTTCGCTGCTGGATGGTGCCACTTGCTTTGTTCATCTGATGTTGGATGGTGCCACTTGCTCGGTTCATCAACGATCGTTGGATGATGCCAGTTCTTCTGTTCGTCATTATTTGAAGGATGATGCCACTTCTGTTGTTCATTCGCTGCTGGATGGTGCCACTTGCTTTGTTCAACTGATGTTGGATGGTGCCACTTTCTCTGTTCATCAACGATCGTTGGATGATGCCAGTTCTTCTGTTCGTCATTATTTGAAGGATGGTGCCACTTCTGTTGTTCGTTCGCTGCTGGATGGTGCCACTTGCTTTGTTCAACTGATGTTGGATGGTGCCACTTGCTCTGTTCATCAACGATCGTTGGATGATGCCAGTTCTTCTGTTCATCATTATTTGAAGGATGGTGCCACTTCTGTTGTTCGTTCGCTGCTGGATGGTGCCACTTGCTTTGTTCAACTGATGTTGGATGGTGCCACTTGCTCTGTTCATCAACGATCGTTGGATGATGCCAGTTCTTCTGTTCGTCATTATTTGAAGGATGGTGCCACTTCTGTTGTTCGTTCGCTGCTGGATGGTGCCACTTGCTTTGTTCAACCGATGTTGGATGGTGCCACTTGCTCTGTTCATCAACGATCGTTGGATGATGCCAGTTCTTCTGTTCATCATTATTTGAAGGATGATGCAACTTCTGTTGTTCGTTCGCTGCTGGATGGTGCCACTTGCTTTGTTCATCCGATGTTGGATGGTGCCACTTGCTCTGTTCATCGATTACTGTCGAATGGTGCCACTTCTTTTGTTCATCGTTATTTGCAGGATGGTGCCACTTCTGTTGTTCGTTCGATATTGGATGGTGCCACTTGCTTTGCTCATCTACGTTTTTTGGATGATGCCACTTACTAGATAGTTCGTTAGGTTGCAGTAACCTCGATGCTAAGGATGTTTCAGTAATAATAATAAAGAAAAGCACGAAGGCTAATGGAGTCATATACGCTTTTGCCATGTTTATGTGCGATGTGATGTTCAAAAAAGAAGATGGCTTTTATAAGATAATTTGAAGATAAGGTTGGGAATCTTGAAGAAAATTTAGCTACTATAAACTAGTTAATGCTCTCACTTAGTTTTATCCATTTACATATTCTACTACGCATAAAACGTTTAAGTAGACAGTGCTTTAATAAGCTTTCTGTAAATAAACAGCAACTAAAAAATAAAATAATTCACCAGCCTTTTTAAATCAGTAATTTCTTTCTAAACTTTATATATCATGGAAACGATCCCAAAAAAAGAACAACAACCAGAATAACGTAAGAGCTGTGGCGACTTATAAATTGTAATATAAACAAGCATCATTCCAGTAAACCGAAATGTAGAGGCAAAACTGGCTTTTATATGATGTGTTTCTTTTTTGGCCCGGGGGAGAGAGGGGGGGGGGATACTGATATAAGTTTAAAGATATATCATTTGATTTCATATTTAATTCTCAAAAATAAAATAATTTTCCTAGTAACGGCGATGTAATTATAACAGCTTCCTGTTATATAAGGGTACAGTGAACCACGTCGTGCACCTTTGTTTTCCCGTGCTTTCATTACAAAACTCTTTTGCATGTTGTTTTGCTCCTACGCTTCATCTAAAGTAAAATTTGTATTTTTCCAATCAAAACGTATATTTACCGTTCTACGAAAGCTGCGCAGGTCCAAATTTAAAAACTCTGCGTAAATGGTTTTCTAAATAAGGTCTCTCTTTAATTGAAACAATATAAAAAATACGGTAAAATTCAAAGATAACTTGCAGATTAAACATCGATAAATAGAAAATGACGAAATACTATAGTTGTATAATAATATAATACTTGAATAACAATTACTATTACTTATGAATATTTGTTTTGTTTTCTAACATTTGAAATTACTTTTGAAAAGAGCCAGTTAATTTGCACATTTTTATCAAGAGGCTGTTTTGAGTTCTCCAGTTTAGAAAAAATGGTCCTTATTTACACATTGATAGCGACAAGAACTTTTCGTATAGCAACATCAATTATAGGGATCTGATGTGCAAATCCCCATTAACATTCCACCTTCCAGTTTCCAGTAAAACTTCCAAGTCTATTGCTACCTCCTATGTAGTTGAATCAATACTGTTGGATGAAAAACTCATTTAAGCATTAAAAATAAGATCTATTAATAAGTTTACTACGGGCATGTATTTTGAAATTTCTAAGTAGATAATTCGCTAGAATTTTAATTACGCGTTGCATATTGCACAACATTTTGTTAATATTTTGGTTAAAACCAAAGATTCTATTGTGTCAAAAAATCAGTTACTTCTAGTGCATATTTATGAAGGGAAAAGTCAGGTTTGCTATAGGCCTAAGGCACAATGAACCATGGTCAAGAGTAAATATAATCAAAGTTCCTAAAATAAAATTTGCGAACGAACATCGAAATTATAACAGTAACCCTAAATTTCAAGTACAGTGGCCTAAAATGAGAGGATACCCTCTTGTAATCACACTAATTGATTTCTTTGATAGAAAACATGGAAGGTTATATGTATGAAAAAAATAAAATAACATTTTAAAAAATTCTAATGTTTAGGCCCTCGAACATTATATGCCCTCAAGTACTGAATTAGGTAGCATAGGGCTTGGGGCAACCATGCTAGCACTCAACTTAATTACTAACAGTGCTAACCAATTGTAAATAATGATAAATTGGATATGAGAATAAAGATACTACATTTATGGGAAAAAAATTGACTTAAAAAAATTGAAATATCATGGCAAAACATTTATGTTATTTTTTCCCCAAATTGGGCTAATTAAGAAGAAATATTACGTCAACATAAACAATTGCAATATGTTTATTTCAAAATAAGTATTAACTAACTGTAAAATAATTTTCAACATATATAACTTATGATAATAATCTGAAATAAGTAACAGTAATGCTTATTTTCCATTAAATTTATTCCATATGATAATAATCTGAAATTACATCACATTGATTTTCATTACAACATTCGATGATGTACAACATCATTTCACTAATTAAACAGTCGAAGTTGGATGATGCCAATTCTTCTGCTCGTCGTTGTTTGAAGGATGGTGCCACTTGCTTTGTTCATCCGATGTTGGATGGTGCCACTTGCTCTGTTCATCAACGATCGTTGGATGATGCCAGTTCTTCTGTTCGTCATTATTTGAAGGATGGTGCCACTTCTGTTGTTCGTTCGCTGCTGGATGGTGCCACTTGCTTTGTTCAACCGATGTTGGATGGTGCCACTTGCTCTGTTCATCAACGATCATTGGATGATGCCAGTTCTTCTGTTCATCATTATTTGAAGGATGGTGCCACTTCTGTTGTTCGTTCGCTGCTGGATGGTGCCACTTGCTTTGTTCATCCGATGTTGGATGGTGCCACTTGCTCTGTTCATCAACGATCGTTGGATGATGCCAGTTCTTCTGTTCGTCATTATTTGAAGGATGATGCCACTTCTGTTGTTCGTTCGCTGCTGGATGGTGCCACTTGCTTTGTTCAACTGATGTTGGATGGTGCCACTTGCTCTGTTCATCAACGATCGTTGGATGATGCCAGTTCTTCTGTTCGTCATTATTTGAAGGATGGTGCCACTTCTGTTGTTCGTTCGCTGCTGGATGGTGCCACTTGCTTTGTTCAACTGATGTTGGATGGTGCCACTTGCTCTGTTCATCAACGATCGTTGGATGATGCCAGTTCTTCTGTTCATCATTATTTGAAGGATGGTGCCACTTCTGTTGTTCGTTCGCTGCTGGATGGTGCCACTTGCTTTGTTCAACTGATGTTGGATGGTGCCACTTGCTCTGTTCATCAACGATCGTTGGATGATGCCAGTTCTTCTGTTCGTCATTATTTGAAGGATGGTGCCACTTCTGTTGTTCGTTCGCTGCTGGATGGTGCCACTTGCTTTGTTCAACCGATGTTGGATGGTGCCACTTGCTCTGTTCATCAACGATCGTTGGATGATGCCAGTTCTTCTGTTCATCATTATTTGAAGGATGATGCCACTTCTGTTGTTCGTTCGCTGCTGGATGGTGCCACTTGCTTTGTTCATCCGATGTTGGATGGTGCCACTTGCTCTGTTCATCGATTACTGTCGAATGGTGCCACTTCTTTTGTTCATCGTTATTTGCAGGATGGTGCCACTTCTGTTGTTCGTTCGATATTGGATGGTGCCACTTGCTTTGCTCATCTACGTTTTTTGGATGATGCCACTTACTAGATAGTTCGTTAGGTTGCAGTAACCTCGATGCTAAGGATGTTTCAGTAATAATAATAAAGAAAAGCACGAAGGCTAATGGAGTCATATACGCTTTTGCCATGTTTATGTGCGATGTGATGTTCAAAAAAGAAGATGGCTTTTATAAGATAATTTGAAGATAAGGTTGGGAATCTTGAAGAAAATTTAGCTACTATAAACTAGTTAATGCTCTCACTTAGTTTTATCCATTTACATATTCTACTACGCATAAAACGTTTAAGTAGACAGTGCTTTAATAAGCTTTCTGTAAATAAACAGCAACTAAAAAATAAAATAATTCACCAGCCTTTTTAAATCAGTAATTTCTTTCTAAACTTTATATATCATGGAAACGATCCCAAAAAAAGAACAACAACCAGAATAACGTAAGAGCTGTGGCGACTTATAAATTGTAATATAAACAAGCATCATTCCAGTAAACCGAAATGTAGAGGCAAAACTGGCTTTTATATGATGTGTTTCTTTTTTGGCCCGGGGGAGAGAGGGGGGGGATACTGATATAAGTTTAAAGATATATCATTTGATTTCATATTTAATTCTCAAAAATAAAATAATTTTCCTAGTAACGACGATGTAATTATAACAGCTTCCTGTTATATAAGGGTACAGTGAACCACGTCGTGCACCTTTGTTTTCCCGTGCTTTCATTACAAAACTCTTTTGCATGTTGTTTTGCTCCTACGCTTCATCTAAAGTAAAATTTGTATTTTTCCAATCAAAACGTATATTTACCGTTCTACGAAAGCTGCGCAGGTCCAAATTTAAAAACTCTGCGTAAATGGTTTTCTAAATAAGGTCTCTCTTTAATTGAAACAATATAAAAAATACGGTAAAATTCAAAGATAACTTGCAGATTAAACATCGATAAATAGAAAATGACGAAATACTATAGTTGTATAATAATATAATACTTGAATAACAATTACTATTACTTATGAATATTTGTTTTGTTTTCTAACATTTGAAATTACTTTTGAAAAGAGCCAGTTAATTTGCACATTTTTATCAAGAGGCTGTTTTGAGTTCTCCAGTTTAGAAAAAATGGTCCTTATTTACACATTGATAGCGACAAGAACTTTTCGTATAGCAACATCAATTATAGGGATCTGATGTGCAAATCCCCATTAACATTCCACCTTCCAGTTTCCAGTAAAACTTCCAAGTCTATTGCTACCTCCTATGTAGTTGAATCAATACTGTTGGATGAAAAACTCATTTAAGCATTAAAAATAAGATCTATTAATAAGTTTACTACGGGCATGTATTTTGAAATTTCTAAGTAGATAATTCGCTAGAATTTTAATTACGCGTTGCATATTGCACAACATTTTGTTAATATTTTGGTTAAAACCAAAGATTCTATTGTGTCAAAAAATCAGTTACTTCTAGTGCCTATTTATGAAGGGAAAAGTCAGGTTTGCTATAGGCCTAAGGCACAATGAACCATGGTCAAGAGTAAATATAATCAAAGTTCCTAAAATAAAATTTGCGAACGAACATCGAAATTATAACAGTAACCCTAAATTTCAAGTACAGTGGCCTAAAATGAGAGGATACCCTCTTGTAATCACACTAATTGATTTCTTTGATAGAAAACATGGAAGGTTATATGTATGAAAAAAATAAAATAACATTTTAAAAAATTCTAATGTTGAGGCCCTCGAACATTATATGCCCTCAAGTACTGAATTAGGTAGCATAGGGCTTGGGGCAACCATGCTAGCACTCAACTTAATTACTAACAGTGCTAACCAATTGTAAATAATGATAAATTGGATATGAGAATAAAGATACTACATTTATGGAAAAAAAATTGACTTAAAAAAATTGAAATATCATGGCAAAACATTTATGTTATTTTTTCCCCAAATTGGGCTAATTAAGAAGAAATATTACGTCAACATAAACAATTGCAATATGTTTATTTCAAAATAAGTATTAACTAACTGTAAAATAATTTTCAACATATATAACTTATGATAATAATCTGAAATAAGTAACAGTAATGCTTATTTTCCATTAAATTTATTCCATATGATAATAATCTGAAATTACATCACATTGATTTTCATTATAACATTCGATGATGTACAACATCATTTCACTAATTAAACAGTCGAAGTTGGATGATGCCAATTCTTCTGCTCGTCGTTGTTTGAAGGATGGTGCCACTTGCTTTGTTCATCCGATGTAGGATGGTGCCACTTGCTCTGTTCATCAACGATCGTTGGATGATGCCAGTTCTTCTGTTCTTCATTATTTGAAGGATGGTGCCACTTCTGTTGTTCGTTCGCTGCTGGATGGTGCCACTTGCTTTGTTCAACCGATGTTGGATGGTGCCACTTGCTCTGTTCATCAACGATCGTTGGATGATGCCAGTTCTTCTGTTCATCATTATTTGAAGGATGGTGCCACTTCTGTTGTTCGTTCGCTGCTGGATGGTGCCACTTGCTTTGTTCATCCGATGTTGGATGGTGCCACTTGCTCTGTTCATCAACGATCGTTGGATGATGCCAGTTCTTCTGTTCGTCATTATTTGAAGGATGATGCCACTTCTGTTGTTCGTTCGCTGCTGGATGGTGCCACTTGCTTTGTTCAACTGATGTTGGATGGTGCCACTTGCTCTGTTCATCAACGATCGTTGGATGATGCCAGTTCTTCTGTTCGTCATTATTTGAAGGATGGTGCCACTTCTGTTGTTCGTTCGCTGCTGGATGGTGCCACTTGCTTTGTTCAACTGATGTTGGATGGTGCTACTTGCTCTGTTCATCAACGATCGTTGGATGATGCCAGTTCTTCTGTTCATCATTATTTGAAGGATGGTGCCACTTCTGTTGTTCGTTCGCTGCTGGATGGTGCCACTTGCTTTGTTCAACTGATGTTGGATGGTGCCACTTGCTCTGTTCATCAACGATCGTTGGATGATGCCAGTTCTTCTGTTCGTCATTATTTGAAGGATGGTGCCACTTCTGTTGTTCGTTCGCTGCTGGATGGTGCCACTTGCTTTGTTCAACCGATGTTGGATGGTGCCACTTGCTCTGTTCATCAACGATCGTTGGATGATGCCAGTTCTTCTGTTCATCATTATTTGAAGGATGATGCCACTTCTGTTGTTCGTTCGCTGCTGGATGGTGCCACTTGCTTTGTTCATCCGATGTTGGATGGTGCCACTTGCTCTGTTCATCGATTACTGTCGAATGGTGCCACTTCTTTTGTTCATCGTTATTTGCAGGATGGTGCCACTTCTGTTGTTCGTTCGATATTGGATGGTGCCACTTGCTTTGCTCATCTACGTTTTTTGGATGATGCCACTTACTAGATAGTTCGTTAGGTTGCAGTAACCTCGATGCTAAGGATGTTTCAGTAATAATAATAAAGAAAAGCACGAAGGCTAATGGAGTCATATACGCTTTTGCCATGTTTATGTGCGATGTGATGTTCAAAAAAGAAGATGGCTTTTATAAGATAATTTGAAGATAAGGTTGGGAATCTTGAAGAAAATTTAGCTACTATAAACTAGTTAATGCTCTCACTTAGTTTTATCCATTTACATATTCTACTACGCATAAAACGTTTAAGTAGACAGTGCTTTAATAAGCTTTCTGTAAATAAACAGCAACTAAAAAATAAAATAATTCACCAGCCTTTTTAAATCAGTAATTTCTTTCTAAACTTTATATATCATGGAAACGATCCCAAAAAAAGAACAACAACCAGAATAACGTAAGAGCTGTGGCGACTTATAAATTGTAATATAAACAAGCATCATTCCAGTAAACCGAAATGTAGAGGCAAAACTGGCTTTTATATGATGTGTTTCTTTTTTGGCCCGGGGGAGAGAGGGGGGGGGATACTGATATAAGTTTAAAGATATATCATTTGATTTCATATTTAATTCTCAAAAATAAAATAATTTTCCTAGTAACGGCGATGTAATTATAACAGCTTCCTGTTATATAAGGGTACAGTGAACCACGTCGTGCACCTTTGTTTTCCCGTGCTTTCATTACAAAACTCTTTTGCATGTTGTTTTGCTCCTACGCTTCATCTAAAGTAAAATTTGTATTTTTCCAATCAAAACGTATATTTACCGTTCTACGAAAGCTGCGCAGGTCCAAATTTAAAAACTCTGCGTAAATGGTTTTCTAAATAAGGTCTCTCTTTAATTGAAACAATATAAAAAATACGGTAAAATTCAAAGATAACTTGCAGATTAAACATCGATAAATAGAAAATGACGAAATACTATAGTTGTATAATAATATAATACTTGAATAACAATTACTATTACTTATGAATATTTGTTTTGTTTTCTAACATTTGAAATTACTTTTGAAAAGAGCCAGTTAATTTGCACATTTTTATCAAGAGGCTGTTTTGAGTTCTCCAGTTTAGAAAAAATGGTCCTTATTTACACATTGATAGCGACAAGAACTTTTCGTATAGCAACATCAATTATAGGGATCTGATGTGCAAATCCCCATTAACATTCCACCTTCCAGTTTCCAGTAAAACTTCCAAGTCTATTGCTACCTCCTATGTAGTTGAATCAATACTGTTGGATGAAAAACTCATTTAAGCATTAAAAATAAGATCTATTAATAAGTTTACTACGGGCATGTATTTTGAAATTTCTAAGTAGATAATTCGCTAGAATTTTAATTACGCGTTGCATATTGCACAACATTTTGTTAATATTTTGGTTAAAACCAAAGATTCTATTGTGTCAAAAAATCAGTTACTTCTAGTGCATATTTATGAAGGGAAAAGTCAGGTTTGCTATAGGCCTAAGGCACAATGAACCATGGTTAAGAGTAAATATAATCAAAGTTCCTAAAATAAAATTTGCGAACGAACATCGAAATTATAACAGTAACCCTAAATTTCAAGTACAGTGGCCTAAAATGAGAGGATACCCTCTTGTAATCACGCTAATTGATTTCTTTGATAGAAAACATGGAAGGTTATATGTATGAAAAAAATAAAATAACATTTTAAAAAATTCTAATGTTGAGGCCCTCGAACATTATATGCCCTCAAGTACTGAATTAGGTAGCATAGGGCTTGGGGCAACCATGCTAGCACTCAACTTAATTACTAACAGTGCTAACCAATTGTAAATAATGATAAATTGGATATGAGAATAAAGATACTACATTTATGGAAAAAAAATTGACTTAAAAAAATTGAAATATCATGGCAAAACATTTATGTTATTTTTTCCCCAAATTGGGCTAATTAAGAAGAAATATTACGTCAACATAAACAATTGCAATATGTTTATTTCAAAATAAGTATTAACTAACTGTAAAATAATTTTCAACATATATAACTTATGATAATAATCTGAAATAAGTAACAGTAATGCTTATTTTCCATTAAATTTATTCCATATGATAATAATCTGAAATTACATCACATTGATTTTCATTACAACATTCGATGATGTACAACATCATTTCACTAATTAAACAGTCGAAGTTGGATGATGCCAATTCTTCTGCTCGTCGTTGTTTGAAGGATGGTGCCACTTGCTTTGTTCATCCGATGTTGGATGGTGCCACTTGCTCTGTTCATCAACGATCGTTGGATGATGCCAGTTCTTCTGTTCGTCATTATTTGAAGGATGGTGCCACTTCTGTTGTTCGTTCGCTGCTGGATGGTGCCACTTGCTTTGTTCAACCGATGTTGGATGGTGCCACTTGCTCTGTTCATCAACGATCGTTGGATGATGCCAGTTCTTCTGTTCATCATTATTTGAAGGATGGTGCCACTTCTGTTGTTCGTTCGCTGCTGGATGGTGCCACTTGCTTTGTTCATCCGATGTTGGATGGTGCCACTTGCTCTGTTCATCAACGATCGTTGGATGATGCCAGTTCTTCTATTCGTCATTATTTGAAGGATGATGCCACTTCTGTTGTTCGTTCGCTGCTGGATGGTGCCACTTGCTTTGTTCAACTGATGTTGGATGGTGCCACTTGCTCTGTTCATCAACGATCGTTGGATGATGCCAGTTCTTCTGTTCGTCATTATTTGAAGGATGGTGCCACTTCTGTTGTTCGTTCGCTGCTGGATGGTGCCACTTGCTTTGTTCAACTGATGTTGGATGGTGCCACTTGCTCTGTTCATCAACGATCGTTGGATGATGCCAGTTCTTCTGTTCATCATTATTTGAAGGATGGTGCTACTTCTGTTGTTCGTTCGCTGCTGGATGGTGCCACTTGCTTTGTTCAACTGATGTTGGATGGTGCCACTTGCTCTGTTCATCAACGATCGTTGGATGATGCCAGTTCTTCTGTTCGTCATTATTTGAAGGATGGTGCCACTTCTGTTGTTCGTTCGCTGCTGGATGGTGCCACTTGCTTTGTTCATCCGATGTTGGATGGTGCCACTTGCTCTGTTCATCAACGATCGTTGGATGATGCCAGTTCTTCTGTTCGTCATTATTTGAAGGATGATGCCACTTCTGTTGTTCGTTCGCTGCTGGATGGTGCCACTTGCTTTGTTCAACTGATGTTGGATGGTGCCACTTTCTTTGTTCATCAACGATCGTTGGATGATGCCAGTTCTTCTGTTCGTCATTATTTGAAGGATGGTGCCACTTCTGTTGTTCGTTCGCTGCTGGATGGTGCCACTTGCTTTGTTCAACTGATGTTGGATGGTGCCACTTGCTCTGTTCATTAACGATCGTTGGATGATGCCAGTTCTTCTGTTCATCATTATTTGAAGGATGGTGCCACTTCTGTTGTTCGTTCGCTGCTGGATGGTGCCACTTGCTTTGTTCAACTGATGTTGGATGGTGCCACTTGCTCTGTTCATCAACGATCGTTGGATGATGCCAGTTCTTCTGTTCGTCATTATTTGAAGGATGGTGCCACTTCTGTTGTTCGTTCGCTGCTGGATGGTGCCACTTGCTTTGTTCAACCGATGTTGGATGGTGCCACTTGCTCTGTTCATCAACGATCGTTGGATGATGCCAGTTCTTCTGTTCATCATTATTTGAAGGATGATGCCACTTCTGTTGTTCGTTCGCTGCTGGATGGTGCCACTTGCTTTGTTCATCCGATGTTGGATGGTGCCACTTGCTCTGTTCATCGATTACTGTCGAATGGTGCCACTTCTTTTGTTCATCGTTATTTGCAGGATGGTGCCACTTCTGTTGTTCGTTCGATATTGGATGGTGCCACTTGCTTTGCTCATCTACGTTTTTTGGATGATGCCACTTACTAGATAGTTCGTTAGGTTGCAGTAACCTCGATGCTAAGGATGTTTCAGTAATAATAATAAAGAAAAGCACGAAGGCTAATGGAGTCATATACGCTTTTGCCATGTTTATGTGCGATGTGATGTTCAAAAAAGAAGATGGCTTTTATAAGATAATTTGAAGATAAGGTTGGGAATCTTGAAGAAAATTTAGCTACTATAAACTAGTTAATGCTCTCACTTAGTTTTATCCATTTACATATTCTACTACGCATAAAACGTTTAAGTAGACAGTGCTTTAATAAGCTTTCTGTAAATAAACAGCAACTAAAAAATAAAATAATTCACCAGCCTTTTTAAATCAGTAATTTCTTTCTAAACTTTATATATCATGGAAACGATCCCAAAAAAAGAACAACAACCAGAATAACGTAAGAGCTGTGGCGACTTATAAATTGTAATATAAACAAGCATCATTCCAGTAAACCGAAATGTAGAGGCAAAACTGGCTTTTATATGATGTGTTTCTTTTTTGGCCCGGGGGAGAGAGGGGGGGGGGATACTGATATAAGTTTAAAGATATATCATTTGATTTCATATTTAATTCTCAAAAATAAAATAATTTTCCTAGTAACGGCGATGTAATTATAACAGCTTCCTGTTATATAAGGGTACAGTGAACCACGTCGTGCACCTTTGTTTTCCCGTGCTTTCATTACAAAACTCTTTTGCATGTTGTTTTGCTCCTACGCTTCATCTAAAGTAAAATTTGTATTTTTCCAATCAAAACGTATATTTACCGTTCTACGAAAGCTGCGCAGGTCCAAATTTAAAAACTCTGCGTAAATGGTTTTCTAAATAAGGTCTCTCTTTAATTGAAACAATATAAAAAATACGGTAAAATTCAAAGATAACTTGCAGATTAAACATCGATAAATAGAAAATGACGAAATACTATAGTTGTATAATAATATAATACTTGAATAACAATTACTATTACTTATGAATATTTGTTTTGTTTTCTAACATTTGAAATTACTTTTGAAAAGAGCCAGTTAATTTGCACATTTTTATCAAGAGGCTGTTTTGAGTTCTCCAGTTTAGAAAAAATGGTCCTTATTTACACATTGATAGCGACAAGAACTTTTCGTATAGCAACATCAATTATAGGGATCTGATGTGCAAATCCCCATTAACATTCCACCTTCCAGTTTCCAGTAAAACTTCCAAGTCTATTGCTACCTCCTATGTAGTTGAATCAATACTGTTGGATGAAAAACTCATTTAAGCATTAAAAATAAGATCTATTAATAAGTTTACTACGGGCATGTATTTTGAAATTTCTAAGTAGATAATTCGCTAGAATTTTAATTACGCGTTGCATATTGCACAACATTTTGTTAATATTTTGGTTAAAACCAAAGATTCTATTGTGTCAAAAAATCAGTTACTTCTAGTGCATATTTATGAAGGGAAAAGTCAGGTTTGCTATAGGCCTAAGGCACAATGAACCATGGTCAAGAGTAAATATAATCAAAGTTCCTAAAATAAAATTTGCGAACGAACATCGAAATTATAACAGTAACCCTAAATTTCAAGTACAGTGGCCTAAAATGAGAGGATACCCTCTTGTAATCACACTAATTGATTTCTTTGATAGAAAACATGGAAGGTTATATGTATGAAAAAAATAAAATAACATTTTAAAAAATTCTAATGTTGAGGCCCTCGAACATTATATGCCCTCAAGTACTGAATTAGGTAGCATAGGGCTTGGGGCAACCATGCTAGCACTCAACTTAATTACTAACAGTGCTAACCAATTGTAAATAATGATAAATTGGATATGAGAATAAAGATACTACATTTATGGGAAAAAAATTGACTTAAAAAAATTGAAATATCATGGCAAAACATTTATGTTATTTTTTCCCCAAATTGGGCTAATTAAGAAGAAATATTACGTCAACATAAACAATTGCAATATGTTTATTTCAAAATAAGTATTAACTAACTGTAAAATAATTTTCAACATATATAACTTATGATAATAATCTGAAATAAGTAACAGTAATGCTTATTTTCCATTAAATTTATTCCATATGATAATAATCTGAAATTACATCACATTGATTTTCATTACAACATTCGATGATGTACAACATCATTTCACTAATTAAACAGTCGAAGTTGGATGATGCCAATTCTTCTGCTCGTCGTTGTTTGAAGGATGGTGCCACTTGCTTTGTTCATCCGATGTTGGATGGTGCCACTTGCTCTGTTCATCAACGATCGTTGGATGATGCCAGTTCTTCTGTTCGTCATTATTTGAAGGATGGTGCCACTTCTGTTGTTCGTTCGCTGCTGGATGGTGCCACTTGCTTTGTTCAACCGATGTTGGATGGTGCCACTTGCTCTGTTCATCAACGATCGTTGGATGATGCCAGTTCTTCTGTTCATCATTATTTGAAGGATGGTGCCACTTCTGTTGTTCGTTCGCTGCTGGATGGTGCCACTTGCTTTGTTCATCCGATGTTGGATGGTGCCACTTGCTCTGTTCATCAACGATCGTTGGATGATGCCAGTTCTTCTGTTCGTCATTATTTGAAGGATGATGCCACTTCTGTTGTTCGTTCGCTGCTGGATGGTGCCACTTGCTTTGTTCAACTGATGTTGGATGGTGCCACTTGCTCTGTTCATCAACGATCGTTGGATGATGCCAGTTCTTCTGTTCGTCATTATTTGAAGGATGGTGCCACTTCTGTTGTTCGTTCGCTGCTGGATGGTGCCACTTGCTTTGCTCAACTGATGTTGGATGGTGCCACTTGCTCTGTTCATCAACGATCGTTGGATGATGCCAGTTCTTCTGTTCATCATTATTTGAAGGATGGTGCCACTTCTGTTGTTCGTTCGCTGCTGGATGGTGCCACTTGCTTTGTTCAACTGATGTTGGATGGTGCCACTTGCTCTGTTCATCAACGATCGTTGGATGATGCCAGTTCTTCTGTTCGTCATTATTTGAAGGATGGTGCCACTTCTGTTGTTCGTTCGCTGCTGGATGGTGCCACTTGCTTTGTTCAACCGATGTTGGATGGTGCCACTTGCTCTGTTCATCAACGATCGTTGGATGATGCCAGTTCTTCTGTTCATCATTATTTGAAGGATGATGCCACTTCTGTTGTTCGTTCGCTGCTGGATGGTGCCACTTGCTTTGTTCATCCGATGTTGGATGGTGCCACTTGCTCTGTTCATCGATTACTGTCGAATGGTGCCACTTCTTTTGTTCATCGTTATTTGCAGGATGGTGCCACTTCTGTTGTTCGTTCGATATTGGATGGTGCCACTTGCTTTGCTCATCTACGTTTTTTGGATGATGCCACTTACTAGATAGTTCGTTAGGTTGCAGTAACCTCGATGCTAAGGATGTTTCAGTAATAATAATAAAGAAAAGCACGAAGGCTAATGGAGTCATATACGCTTTTGCCATGTTTATGTGCGATGTGATGTTCAAAAAAGAAGATGGCTTTTATAAGATAATTTGAAGATAAGGTTGGGAATCTTGAAGAAAATTTAGCTACTATAAACTAGTTAATGCTCTCACTTAGTTTTATCCATTTACATATTCTACTACGCATAAAACGTTTAAGTAGACAGTGCTTTAATAAGCTTTCTGTAAATAAACAGCAACTAAAAAATAAAATAATTCACCAGCCTTTTTAAATCAGTAATTTCTTTCTAAACTTTATATATCATGGAAACGATCCCAAAAAAAGAACAACAACCAGAATAACGTAAGAGCTGTGGCGACTTATAAATTGTAATATAAACAAGCATCATTCCAGTAAACCGAAATGTAGAGGCAAAACTGGCTTTTATATGATGTGTTTCTTTTTTGGCCCGGGGGAGAGAGGGGGGGGGGATACTGATATAAGTTTAAAGATATATCATTTGATTTCATATTTAATTCTCAAAAATAAAATAATTTTCCTAGTAACGGCGATGTAATTATAACAGCTTCCTGTTATATAAGGGTACAGTGAACCACGTCGTGCACCTTTGTTTTCCCGTGCTTTCATTACAAAACTCTTTTGCATGTTGTTTTGCTCCTACGCTTCATCTAAAGTAAAATTTGTATTTTTCCAATCAAAACGTATATTTACCGTTCTACGAAAGCTGCGCAGGTCCAAATTTAAAAACTCTGCGTAAATGGTTTTCTAAATAAGGTCTCTCTTTAATTGAAACAATATAAAAAATACGGTAAAATTCAAAGATAACTTGCAGATTAAACATCGATAAATAGAAAATGACGAAATACTATAGTTGTATAATAATATAATACTTGAATAACAATTACTATTACTTATGAATATTTGTTTTGTTTTCTAACATTTGAAATTACTTTTGAAAAGAGCCAGTTAATTTGCACATTTTTATCAAGAGGCTGTTTTGAGTTCTCCAGTTTAGAAAAAATGGTCCTTATTTACACATTGATAGCGACAAGAACTTTTCGTATAGCAACATCAATTATAGGGATCTGATGTGCAAATCCCCATTAACATTCCACCTTCCAGTTTCCAGTAAAACTTCCAAGTCTATTGCTACCTCCTATGTAGTTGAATCAATACTGTTGGATGAAAAACTCATTTAAGCATTAAAAATAAGATCTATTAATAAGTTTACTACGGGCATGTATTTTGAAATTTCTAAGTAGATAATTCGCTAGAATTTTAATTACGCGTTGCATATTGCACAACATTTTGTTAATATTTTGGTTAAAACCAAAGATTCTATTGTGTCAAAAAATCAGTTACTTCTAGTGCATATTTATGAAGGGAAAAGTCAGGTTTGCTATAGGCCTAAGGCACAATGAACCATGGTCAAGAGTAAATATAATCAAAGTTCCTAAAATAAAATTTGCGAACGAACATCGAAATTATAACAGTAACCCTAAATTTCAAGTACAGTGGCCTAAAATGAGAGGATACCCTCTTGTAATCACACTAATTGATTTCTTTGATAGAAAACATGGAAGGTTATATGTATGAAAAAAATAAAATAACATTTTAAAAAATTCTAATGTTGAGGCCCTCGAACATTATATGCCCTCAAGTACTGAATTAGGTAGCATAGGGCTTGGGGCAACCATGCTAGCACTCAACTTAATTACTAACAGTGCTAACCAATTGTAAATAATGATAAATTGGATATGAGAATAAAGATACTACATTTATGGAAAAAAAATTGACTTAAAAAAATTGAAATATCATGGCAAAACATTTATGTTATTTTTTCCCCAAATTGGGCTAATTAAGAAGAAATATTACGTCAACATAAACAATTGCAATATGTTTATTTCAAAATAAGTATTAACTAACTGTAAAATAATTTTCAACATATATAACTTATGATAATAATCTGAAATAAGTAACAGTAATGCTTATTTTCCATTAAATTTATTCCATATGATAATAATCTGAAATTACATCACATTGATTTTCATTATAACATTCGATGATGTACAACATCATTTCACTAATTAAACAGTCGAAGTTGGATGATGCCAATTCTTCTGCTCGTCGTTGTTTGAAGGATGGTGCCACTTGCTTTGTTCATCCGATGTTGGATGGTGCCACTTGCTCTGTTCATAACCGATCGTTGGATGATGCCAGTTCTTCTGTTCGTCATTATTTGAAGGATGGTGCCACTTCTGTTGTTCGTTCGCTGCTGGATGGTGCCACTTGCTTTGTTCAACCGATGTTGGATGGTGCCACTTGCTCTGTTCATCAACGATCGTTGGATGATGCCAGTTCTTCTGTTCATCATTATTTGAAGGATGGTGCCACTTCTGTTGTTCGTTCGCTGCTGGATGGTGCCACTTGCTTTGTTCATCCGATGTTGGATGGTGCCACTTGCTCTGTTCATCAACGATCGTTGGATGATGCCAGTTCTTCTGTTCGTCATTATTTGAAGGATGATGCCACTTCTGTTGTTCGTTCGCTGCTGGATGGTGCCACTTGCTTTGTTCAACTGATGTTGGATGGTGCCACTTGCTCTGTTCATCAACGATCGTTGGATGATGCCAGTTCTTCTGTTCGTCATTATTTGAAGGATGGTGCCACTTCTGTTGTTCGTTCGCTGCTGGATGGTGCCACTTGCTTTGTTCAACTGATGTTGGATGGTGCCACTTGCTCTGTTCATCAACGATCGTTGGATGATGCCAGTTCTTCTGTTCATCATTATTTGAAGGATGGTGCCACTTCTGTTGTTCGTTCGCTGCTGGATGGTGCCACTTGCTTTGTTCAACTGATGTTGGATGGTGCCACTTGCTCTGTTCATCAACGATCGTTGGATGATGCCAGTTCTTCTGTTCGTCATTATTTGAAGGATGGTGCCACTTCTGTTGTTCGTTCACTGCTGGATGGTGCCACTTGCTTTGTTCAACCGATGTTGGATGGTGCCACTTGCTCTGTTCATCAACGATCGTTGGATGATGCCAGTTCTTCTGTTCATCATTATTTGAAGGATGATGCCACTTCTGTTGTTCGTTCGCTGCTGGATGGTGCCACTTGCTTTGTTCATCCGATGTTGGATGGTGCCACTTGCTCTGTTCATCGATTACTGTCGAATGGTGCCACTTCTTTTGTTCATCGTTATTTGCAGGATGGTGCCACTTCTGTTGTTCGTTCGATATTGGATGGTGCCACTTGCTTTGCTCATCTACGTTTTTTGGATGATGCCACTTACTAGATAGTTCGTTAGGTTGCAGTAACCTCGATGCTAAGGATGTTTCAGTAATAATAATAAAGAAAAGCACGAAGGCTAATGGAGTCATATACGCTTTTGCCATGTTTATGTGCGATGTGATGTTCAAAAAAGAAGATGGCTTTTATAAGATAATTTGAAGATAAGGTTGGGAATCTTGAAGAAAATTTAGCTACTATAAACTAGTTAATGCTCTCACTTAGTTTTATCCATTTACATATTCTACTACGCATAAAACGTTTAAGTAGACAGTGCTTTAATAAGCTTTCTGTAAATAAACAGCAACTAAAAAATAAAATAATTCACCAGCCTTTTTAAATCAGTAATTTCTTTCTAAACTTTATATATCATGGAAACGATCCCAAAAAAAGAACAACAACCAGAATAACGTAAGAGCTGTGGCGACTTATAAATTGTAATATAAACAAGCATCATTCCAGTAAACCGAAATGTAGAGGCAAAACTGGCTTTTATATGATGTGTTTCTTTTTTGGCCCGGGGGAGAGAGGGGGGGGGGATACTGATATAAGTTTAAAGATATATCATTTGATTTCATATTTAATTCTCAAAAATAAAATAATTTTCCTAGTAACGGCGATGTAATTATAACAGCTTCCTGTTATATAAGGGTACAGTGAACCACGTCGTGCACCTTTGTTTTCCCGTGCTTTCATTACAAAACTCTTTTGCATGTTGTTTTGCTCCTACGCTTCATCTAAAGTAAAATTTGTATTTTTCCAATCAAAACGTATATTTATCGTTCTACGAAAGCTGCGCAGGTCCAAATTTAAAAACTCTGCGTAAATGGTTTTCTAAATAAGGTCTCTCTTTAATTGAAACAATATAAAAAATACGGTAAAATTCAAAGATAACTTGCAGATTAAACATCGATAAATAGAAAATGACGAAATACTATAGTTGTATAATAATATAATACTTGAATAACAATTACTATTACTTATGAATATTTGTTTTGTTTTCTAACATTTGAAATTACTTTTGAAAAGAGCCAGTTAATTTGCACATTTTTATCAAGAGGCTGTTTTGAGTTCTCCAGTTTAGAAAAAATGGTCCTTATTTACACATTGATAGCGACAAGAACTTTTCGTATAGCAACATCAATTATAGGGATCTGATGTGCAAATCCCCATTAACATTCCACCTTCCAGTTTCCAGTAAAACTTCCAAGTCTATTGCTACCTCCTATGTAGTTGAATCAATACTGTTGGATGAAAAACTCATTTAAGCATTAAAAATAAGATCTATTAATAAGTTTACTACGGGCATGTATTTTGAAATTTCTAAGTAGATAATTCGCTAGAATTTTAATTACGCGTTGCATATTGCACAACATTTTGTTAATATTTTGGTTAAAACCAAAGATTCTATTGTGTCAAAAAATCAGTTACTTCTAGTGCATATTTATGAAGGGAAAAGTCAGGTTTGCTATAGGCCTAAGGCACAATGAACCATGGTTAAGAGTAAATATAATCAAAGTTCCTAAAATAAAATTTGCGAACGAACATCGAAATTATAACAGTAACCCTAAATTTCAAGTACAGTGGCCTAAAATGAGAGGATACCCTCTTGTAATCACGCTAATTGATTTCTTTGATAGAAAACATGGAAGGTTATATGTATGAAAAAAATAAAATAACATTTTAAAAAATTCTAATGTTGAGGCCCTCGAACATTATATGCCCTCAAGTACTGAATTAGGTAGCATAGGGCTTGGGGCAACCATGCTAGCACTCAACTTAATTACTAACAGTGCTAACCAATTGTAAATAATGATAAATTGGATATGAGAATAAAGATACTACATTTATGGAAAAAAAATTGACTTAAAAAAATTGAAATATCATGGCAAAACATTTATGTTATTTTTTCCCCAAATTGGGCTAATTAAGAAGAAATATTACGTCAACATAAACAATTGCAATATGTTTATTTCAAAATAAGTATTAACTAACTGTAAAATAATTTTCAACATATATAACTTATGATAATAATCTGAAATAAGTAACAGTAATGCTTATTTTCCATTAAATTTATTCCATATGATAATAATCTGAAATTACATCACATTGATTTTCATTACAACATTCGATGATGTACAACATCATTTCACTAATTAAACAGTCGAAGTTGGATGATGCCAATTCTTCTGCTCGTCGTTGTTTGAAGGATGGTGCCACTTGCTTTGTTCATCCGATGTTGGATGGTGCCACTTGCTCTGTTCATCAACGATCGTTGGATGATGCCAGTTCTTCTGTTCGTCATTATTTGAAGGATGGTGCCACTTCTGTTGTTCGTTCGCTGCTGGATGGTGCCACTTGCTTTGTTCAACCGATGTTGGATGGTGCCACTTGCTCTGTTCATCAACGATCGTTGGATGATGCCAGCTGTTCATCATTATTTGAAGGATGGTGCCACTTCTGTTGTTCGTTCGCTGCTGGATGGTGCCACTTGCTTTGTTCATCCGATGTTGGATGGTGCCACTTGCTCTGTTCATCAACGATCGTTGGATGATGCCAGTTCTTCTGTTCGTCATTATTTGAAGGATGATGCCACTTCTGTTGTTCGTTCGCTGCTGGATGGTGCCACTTGCTTTGTTCAACTGATGTTGGATGGTGCCACTTGCTCTGTTCATCAACGATCGTTGGATGATGCCAGTTCTTCTGTTCGTCATTATTTGAAGGATGGTGCCACTTCTGTTGTTCGTTCGCTGCTGGATGGTGCCACTTGCTTTGTTCAACTGATGTTGGATGGTGCCACTTGCTCTGTTCATCAACGATCGTTGGATGATGCCAGTTCTTCTGTTCATCATTATTTGAAGGATGGTGCCACTTCTGTTGTTCGTTCGCTGCTGGATGGTGCCACTTGCTTTGTTCAACTGATGTTGGATGGTGCCACTTGCTCTGTTCATCAACGATCGTTGGATGATGCCAGTTCTTCTGTTCGTCATTATTTGAAGGATGGTGCCACTTCTGTTGTTCGTTCGCTGCTGGATGGTGCCACTTGCTTTGTTCAACCGATGTTGGATGGTGCCACTTGCTCTGTTCATCAACGATCGTTGGATGATGCCAGTTCTTCTGTTCATCATTATTTGAAGGATGATGCCACTTCTGTTGTTCGTTCGCTGCTGGATGGTGCCACTTGCTTTGTTCATCCGATGTTGGATGGTGCCACTTGCTCTGTTCATCGATTACTGTCGAATGGTGCCACTTCTTTTGTTCATCGTTATTTGCAGGATGGTGCCACTTCTGTTGTTCGTTCGATATTGGATGGTGCCACTTGCTTTGCTCATCTACGTTTTTTGGATGATGCCACTTACTAGATAGTTCGTTAGGTTGCAGTAACCTCGATGCTAAGGATGTTTCAGTAATAATAATAAAGAAAAGCACGAAGGCTAATGGAGTCATATACGCTTTTGCCATGTTTATGTGCGATGTGATGTTCAAAAAAGAAGATGGCTTTTATAAGATAATTTGAAGATAAGGTTGGGAATCTTGAAGAAAATTTAGCTACTATAAACTAGTTAATGCTCTCACTTAGTTTTATCCATTTACATATTCTACTACGCATAAAACGTTTAAGTAGACAGTGCTTTAATAAGCTTTCTGTAAATAAACAGCAACTAAAAAATAAAATAATTCACCAGCCTTTTTAAATCAGTAATTTCTTTCTAAACTTTATATATCATGGAAACGATCCCAAAAAAAGAACAACAACCAGAATAACGTAAGAGCTGTGGCGACTTATAAATTGTAATATAAACAAGCATCATTCCAGTAAACCGAAATGTAGAGGCAAAACTGGCTTTTATATGATGTGTTTCTTTTTTGGCCCGGGGGAGAGAGGTGGGGGGGGATACTGATATAAGTTTAAAGATATATCATTTGATTTCATATTTAATTCTCAAAAATAAAATAATTTTCCTAGTAACGGCGATGTAATTATAACAGCTTCCTGTTATATAAGGGTACAGTGAACCACGTCGTGCACCTTTGTTTTCCCGTGCTTTCATTACAAAACTCTTTTGCATTTTGTTTTGCTCCTACGCTTCATCTAAAGTAAAATTTGTATTTTTCCAATCAAAACGTATATTTACCGTTCTACGAAAGCTGCGCAGGTCCAAATTTAAAAACTCTGCGTAAATGGTTTTCTAAATAAGGTCTCTCTTTAATTGAAACAATATAAAAAATACGGTAAAATTCAAAGATAACTTGCAGATTAAACATCGATAAATAGAAAATGACGAAATACTATAGTTGTATAATAATATAATACTTGAATAACAATTACTATTACTTATGAATATTTGTTTTGTTTTCTAGCATTTGAAATTACTTTTGAAAAGAGCCAGTTAATTTGCACATTTTTATCAAGAGGCTGTTTTGAGTTCTCCAGTTTAGAAAAAATGGTCCTTATTTACACATTGATAGCGACAAGAACTTTTCGTATAGCAACATCAATTATAGGGATCTGATGTGCAAATCCCCATTAACATTCCACCTTCCAGTTTCCAGTAAAACTTCCAAGTCTATTGCTACCTCCTATGTAGTTGAATCAATACTGTTGGATGAAAAACTCATTTAAGCATTAAAAATAAGATCTATTAATAAGTTTACTACGGGCATGTATTTTGAAATTTCTAAGTAGATAATTCGCTAGAATTTTAATTACGCGTTGCATATTGCACAACATTTTGTTAATATTTTGGTTAAAACCAAAGATTCTATTGTGTCAAAAAATCAGTTACTTCTAGTGCATATTTATGAAGGGAAAAGTCAGGTTTGCTATAGGCCTAAGGCACAATGAACCATGGTCAAGAGTAAATATAATCAAAGTTCCTAAAATAAAATTTGCGAACGAACATCGAAATTATAACAGTAACCCTAAATTTCAAGTACAGTGGCCTAAAATGAGAGGATACCCTCTTGTAATCACACTAATTGATTTCTTTGATAGAAAACATGGAAGGTTATATGTATGAAAAAAATAAAATAACATTTTAAAAAATTCTAATGTTGAGGCCCTCGAACATTATATGCCCTCAAGTACTGAATTAGGTAGCATAGGGCTTGGGGCAACCATGCTAGCACTCAACTTAATTACTAACAGTGCTAACCAATTGTAAATAATGATAAATTGGATATGAGAATAAAGATACTACATTT
Organism: Allium sativum; assembly: GCA_030737875.1. NCBI lineage: Eukaryota > Viridiplantae > Streptophyta > Magnoliopsida > Asparagales > Amaryllidaceae > Allium > Allium sativum. The sequence goes on from CM060910.1 coordinate 399,495,625, forward strand.
ATGGAAAAAAAATTGACTTAAAAAAATTGAAATATCATGGCAAAACATTTATGTTATTTTTTCCCCAAATTGGGCTAATTAAGAAGAAATATTACGTCAACATAAACAATTGCAATATGTTTATTTCAAAATAAGTATTAACTAACTGTAAAATAATTTTCAACATATATAACTTATGATAATAATCTGAAATAAGTAACAGTAATGCTTATTTTCCATTAAATTTATTCCATATGATAATAATCTGAAATTACATCACATTGATTTTCATTATAACATTCGATGATGTACAACATCATTTCACTAATTAAACAGTCGAAGTTGGATGATGCCAATTCTTCTGCTCGTCGTTGTTTGAAGGATGGTGCCACTTGCTTTGTTCATCCGATGTTGGATGGTGCCACTTGCTCTGTTCATCAACGATCGTTGGATGATGCCAGTTCTTCTGTTCGTCATTATTTGAAGGATGGTGCCACTTCTGTTGTTCGTTCGCTGCTGGATGGTGCCACTTGCTTTGTTCAACCGATGTTGGATGGTGCCACTTGCTCTGTTCATCAACGATCGTTGGATGATGCCAGTTCTTCTGTTCATCATTATTTGAAGGATGGTGCCACTTCTGTTGTTCGTTCGCTGCTGGATGGTGCCACTTGCTTTGTTCATCCGATGTTGGATGGTGCCACTTGCTCTGTTCATCAACGATCGTTGGATGATGCCAGTTCTTCTGTTCGTCATTATTTGAAGGATGATGCCACTTCTGTTGTTCGTTCGCTGCTGGATGGTGCCACTTGCTTTGTTCAACTGATGTTGGATGGTGCCACTTGCTCTGTTCATCAACGATCGTTGGATGATGCCAGTTCTTCTGTTCGTCATTATTTGAAGGATGGTGCCACTTCTGTTGTTCGTTCGCTGCTAGATGGTGCCACTTGCTTTGTTCAACTGATGTTGGATGGTGCCACTTGCTCTGTTCATCAACGATCGTTGGATGATGCCAGTTCTTCTGTTCATCATTATTTGAAGGATGGTGCCACTTCTGTTGTTCGTTCGCTGCTGGATGGTGCCACTTGCTTTGTTCAACTGATGTTGGATGGTGCCACTTGCTCTGTTCATCAACGATCGTTGGATGATGCCAGTTCTTCTGTTCGTCATTATTTGAAGGATGGTGCCACTTCTGTTGTTCGTTCGCTGCTGGATGGTGCCACTTGCTTTGTTCAACCGATGTTGGATGGTGCCACTTGCTCTGTTCATCAACGATCGTTGGATGATGCCAGTTCTTCTGTTCATCATTATTTGAAGGATGATGCCACTTCTGTTGTTCGTTCGCTGCTGGATGGTGCCACTTGCTTTGTTCATCCGATGTTGGATGGTGCCACTTGCTCTGTTCATCGATTACTGTCGAATGGTGCCACTTCTTTTGTTCATCGTTATTTGCAGGATGGTGCCACTTCTGTTGTTCGTTCGATATTGGATGGTGCCACTTGCTTTGCTCATCTACGTTTTTTGGATGATGCCACTTACTAGATAGTTCGTTAGGTTGCAGTAACCTCGATGCTAAGGATGTTTCAGTAATAATAATAAAGAAAAGCACGAAGGCTAATGGAGTCATATACGCTTTTGCCATGTTTATGTGCGATGTGATGTTCAAAAAAGAAGATGGCTTTTATAAGATAATTTGAAGATAAGGTTGGGAATCTTGAAGAAAATTTAGCTACTATAAACTAGTTAATGCTCTCACTTAGTTTTATCCATTTACATATTCTACTACGCATAAAACGTTTAAGTAGACAGTGCTTTAATAAGCTTTCTGTAAATAAACAGCAACTAAAAAATAAAATAATTCACCAGCCTTTTTAAATCAGTAATTTCTTTCTAAACTTTATATATCATGGAAACGATCCCAAAAAAAGAACAACAACCAGAATAACGTAAGAGCTGTGGCGACTTATAAATTGTAATATAAACAAGCATCATTCCAGTAAACCGAAATGTAGAGGCAAAACTGGCTTTTATATGATGTGTTTCTTTTTTGGCCCGGGGGAGAGAGGGGGGGGGGATACTGATATAAGTTTAAAGATATATCATTTGATTTCATATTTAATTCTCAAAAATAAAATAATTTTCCTAGTAACGGCGATGTAATTATAACAGCTTCCTGTTATATAAGGGTACAGTGAACCACGTCGTGCACCTTTGTTTTCCCGTGCTTTCATTACAAAACTCTTTTGCATGTTGTTTTGCTCCTACGCTTCATCTAAAGTAAAATTTGTATTTTTCCAATCAAAACGTATATTTACCGTTCTACGAAAGCTGCGCAGGTCCAAATTTAAAAACTCTGCGTAAATGGTTTTCTAAATAAGGTCTCTCTTTAATTGAAACAATATAAAAAATACGGTAAAATTCAAAGATAACTTGCAGATTAAACATCGATAAATAGAAAATGACGAAATACTATAGTTGTATAATAATATAATACTTGAATAACAATTACTATTACTTATGAATATTTGTTTTGTTTTCTAACATTTGAAATTACTTTTGAAAAGAGCCAGTTAATTTGCACATTTTTATCAAGAGGCTGTTTTGAGTTCTCCAGTTTAGAAAAAATGGTCCTTATTTACACATTGATAGCGACAAGAACTTTTCGTATAGCAACATCAATTATAGGGATCTGATGTGCAAATCCCCATTAACATTCCACCTTCCAGTTTCCAGTAAAACTTCCAAGTCTATTGCTACCTCCTATGTAGTTGAATCAATACTGTTGGACGAAAAACTCATTTAAGCATTAAAAATAAGATCTATTAATAAGTTTACTACGGGCATGTATTTTGAAATTTCTAAGTAGATAATTCGCTAGAATTTTAATTACGCGTTGCATATTGCACAACATTTTGTTAATATTTTGGTTAAAACCAAAGATTCTATTGTGTCAAAAAATCAGTTACTTCTAGTGCATATTTATGAAGGGAAAAGTCAGGTTTGCTATAGGCCTAAGGCACAATGAACCATGGTTAAGAGTAAATATAATCAAAGTTCCTAAAATAAAATTTGCGAACGAACATCGAAATTATAACAGTAACCCTAAATTTCAAGTACAGTGGCCTAAAATGAGAGGATACCCTCTTGTAATCACGCTAATTGATTTCTTTGATAGAAAACATGGAAGGTTATATGTATGAAAAAAATAAAATAACATTTTAAAAAATTCTAATGTTGAGGCCCTCGAACATTATATGCCCTCAAGTACTGAATTAGGTAGCATAGGGCTTGGGGCAACCATGCTAGCACTCAACTTAATTACTAACAGTGCTAACCAATTGTAAATAATGATAAATTGGATATGAGAATAAAGATACTACATTTATGGAAAAAAAATTGACTTAAAAAAATTGAAATATCATGGCAAAACATTTATGTTATTTTTTCCCCAAATTGGGCTAATTAAGAAGAAATATTACGTCAACATAAACAATTGCAATATGTTTATTTCAAAATAAGTATTAACTAACTGTAAAATAATTTTCAACATATATAACTTATGATAATAATCTGAAATAAGTAACAGTAATGCTTATTTTCCATTAAATTTATTCCATATGATAATAATCTGAAATTACATCACATTGATTTTCATTACAACATTCGATGATGTACAACATCATTTCACTAATTAAACAGTCGAAGTTGGATGATGCCAATTCTTCTGCTCGTCGTTGTTTGAAGGATGGTGCCACTTGCTTTGTTCATCCGATGTTGGATGGTGCCACTTGCTCTGTTCATCAACGATCGTTGGATGATGCCAGTTCTTCTGTTCGTCATTATTTGAAGGATGGTGCCACTTCTGTTGTTCGTTCGCTGCTGGATGGTGCCACTTGCTTTGTTCAACCGATGTTGGATGGTGCCACTTGCTCTGTTCATCAACGATCGTTGGATGATGCCAGTTCTTCTGTTCATCATTATTTGAAGGATGGTGCCACTTCTGTTGTTCGTTCGCTGCTGGATGGTGCCACTTGCTTTGTTCATCCGATGTTGGATGGTGCCACTTGCTCTGTTCATCAACGATCGTTGGATGATGCCAGTTCTTCTGTTCGTCATTATTTGAAGGATGATGCCACTTCTGTTGTTCGTTCGCTGCTGGATGGTGCCACTTGCTTTGTTCAACTGATGTTGGATGGTGCCACTTGCTCTGTTCATCAACGATCGTTGGATGATGCCAGTTCTTCTGTTCGTCATTATTTGAAGGATGGTGCCACTTCTGTTGTTCGTTCGCTGCTGGATGGTGCCACTTGCTTTGTTCAACTGATGTTGGATGGTGCCACTTGCTCTGTTCATCAACGATCGTTGGATGATGCCAGTTCTTCTGTTCATCATTATTTGAAGGATGGTGCCACTTCTGTTGTTCGTTCGCTGCTGGATGGTGCCACTTGCTTTGTTCAACTGATGTTGGATGGTGCCACTTGCTCTGTTCATCAACGATCGTTGGATGATGCCAGTTCTTCTGTTCGTCATTATTTGAAGGATGGTGCCACTTCTGTTGTTCGTTCGCTGCTGGATGGTGCCACTTGCTTTGTTCAACCGATGTTGGATGGTGCCACTTGCTCTGTTCATCAACGATCGTTGGATGATGCCAGTTCTTCTGTTCATCATTATTTGAAGGATGATGCCACTTCTGTTGTTCGTTCGCTGCTGGATGGTGCCACTTGCTTTGTTCATCCGATGTTGGATGGTGCCACTTGCTCTGTTCATCGATTACTGTCGAATGGTGCCACTTCTTTTGTTCATCGTTATTTGCAGGATGGTGCCACTTCTGTTGTTCGTTCGATATTGGATGGTGCCACTTGCTTTGCTCATCTACGTTTTTTGGATGATGCCACTTACTAGATAGTTCGTTAGGTTGCAGTAACCTCGATGCTAAGGATGTTTCAGTAATAATAATAAAGAAAAGCACGAAGGCTAATGGAGTCATATACGCTTTTGCCATGTTTATGTGCGATGTGATGTTCAAAAAAGAAGATGGCTTTTATAAGATAATTTGAAGATAAGGTTGGGAATCTTGAAGAAAATTTAGCTACTATAAACTAGTTAATGCTCTCACTTAGTTTTATCCATTTACATATTCTACTACGCATAAAACGTTTAAGTAGACAGTGCTTTAATAAGCTTTCTGTAAATAAACAGCAACTAAAAAATAAAATAATTCACCAGCCTTTTTAAATCAGTAATTTCTTTCTAAACTTTATATATCATGGAAACGATCCCAAAAAAAGAACAACAACCAGAATAACGTAAGAGCTGTGGCGACTTATAAATTGTAATATAAACAAGCATCATTCCAGTAAACCGAAATGTAGAGGCAAAACTGGCTTTTATATGATGTGTTTCTTTTTTGGCCCGGGGGAGAGAGGGTGAGGGGGGGATACTGATATAAGTTTAAAGATATATCATTTGATTTCATATTTAATTCTCAAAAATAAAATAATTTTCCTAGTAACGGCGATGTAATTATAACAGCTTCCTGTTATATAAGGGTACAGTGAACCACGTCGTGCACCTTTGTTTTCCCGTGCTTTCATTACAAAACTCTTTTGCATGTTGTTTTGCTCCTACGCTTCATCTAAAGTAAAATTTGTATTTTTCCAATCAAAACGTATATTTACCGTTCTACGAAAGCTGCGCAGGTCCAAATTTAAAAACTCTGCGTAAATGGTTTTCTAAATAAGGTCTCTCTTTAATTGAAACAATATAAAAAATACGGTAAAATTCAAAGATAACTTGCAGATTAAACATCGATAAATAGAAAATGACGAAATACTATAGTTGTATAATAATATAATACTTGAATAACAATTACTATTACTTATGAATATTTGTTTTGTTTTCTAACATTTGAAATTACTTTTGAAAAGAGCCAGTTAATTTGCACATTTTTATCAAGAGGCTGTTTTGAGTTCTCCAGTTTAGAAAAAATGGTCCTTATTTACACATTGATAGCGACAAGAACTTTTCGTATAGCAACATCAATTATAGGGATCTGATGTGCAAATCCCCATTAACATTCCACCTTCCAGTTTCCAGTAAAACTTCCAAGTCTATTGCTACCTCCTATGTAGTTGAATCAATACTGTTGGATGAAAAACTCATTTAAGCATTAAAAATAAGATCTATTAATAAGTTTACTACGGGCATGTATTTTGAAATTTCTAAGTAGATAATTCGCTAGAATTTTAATTACGCGTTGCATATTGCACAACATTTTGTTAATATTTTGGTTAAAACCAAAGATTCTATTGTGTCAAAAAATCAGTTACTTCTAGTGCATATTTATGAAGGGAAAAGTCAGGTTTGCTATAGGCCTAAGGCACAATGAACCATGGTCAAGAGTAAATATAATCAAAGTTCCTAAAATAAAATTTGCGAACGAACATCGAAATTATAACAGTAACCCTAAATTTCAAGTACAGTGGCCTAAAATGAGAGGATACCCTCTTGTAATCACACTAATTGATTTCTTTGATAGAAAACATGGAAGGTTATATGTATGAAAAAAATAAAATAACATTTTAAAAAATTCTAATGTTGAAGCCCTCGAACATTATATGCCCTCAAGTACTGAATTAGGTAGCATAGGGCTTGGGGCAACCATGCTAGCACTCAACTTAATTACTAACAGTGCTAACCAATTGTAAATAATGATAAATTGGATATGAGAATAAAGATACTACATTTATGGAAAAAAAATTGACTTAAAAAAATTGAAATATCATGGCAAAACATTTATGTTATTTTTTCCCCAAATTGGGCTAATTAAGAAGAAATATTACGTCAACATAAACAATTGCAATATGTTTATTTCAAAATAAGTATTAACTAACTGTAAAATAATTTTCAACATATATAACTTATGATAATAATCTGAAATAAGTAACAGTAATGCTTATTTTCCATTAAATTTATTCCATATGATAATAATCTGAAATTACATCACATTGATTTTCATTACAACATTCGATGATGTACAACATCATTTCACTAATTAAACAGTCGAAGTTGGATGATGCCAATTCTTCTGCTCGTCGTTGTTTGAAGGATGGTGCCACTTGCTTTGTTCATCCGATGTTGGATGGTGCCACTTGCTCTGTTCATCAACGATCGTTGGATGATGCCAGTTCTTCTGTTCGTCATTATTTGAAGGATGGTGCCACTTCTGTTGTTCGTTCGCTGCTGGATGGTGCCACTTGCTTTGTTCAACCGATGTTGGATGGTGCCACTTGCTCTGTTCATCAACGATCGTTGGATGATGCCAGTTCTTCTGTTCATCATTATTTGAAGGATGGTGCCACTTCTGTTGTTCGTTCGCTGCTGGATGGTGCCACTTGCTTTGTTCATCCGATGTTGGATGGTGCCACTTGCTCTGTTCATCAACGATCGTTGGATGATGCCAGTTCTTCTGTTCGTCATTATTTGAAGGATGATGCCACTTCTGTTGTTCGTTCGCTGCTGGATGGTGCCACTTGCTTTGTTCAACTGATGTTGGATGGTGCCACTTGCTCTGTTCATCAACGATCGTTGGATGATGCCAGTTCTTCTGTTCGTCATTATTTGAAGGATGGTGCCACTTCTGTTGTTCGTTCGCTGCTGGATGGTGCCACTTGCTTTGTTCAACTGATGTTGGATGGTGCCACTTGCTCTGTTCATCAACGATCGTTGGATGATGCCAGTTCTTCTGTTCATCATTATTTGAAGGATGGTGCCACTTCTGTTGTTCGTTCGCTGCTGGATGGTGCCACTTGCTTTGTTCAACTGATGTTGGATGGTGCCACTTGCTCTGTTCATCAACGATCGTTGGATGATGCCAGTTCTTCTGTTCGTCATTATTTGAAGGATGGTGCCACTTCTGTTGTTCGTTCGCTGCTGGATGGTGCCACTTGCTTTGTTCAACCGATGTTGGATGGTGCCACTTGCTCTGTTCATCAACGATCGTTGGATGATGCCAGTTCTTCTGTTCATCATTATTTGAAGGATGATGCCACTTCTGTTGTTCGTTCGCTGCTGGATGGTGCCACTTGCTTTGTTCATCCGATGTTGGATGGTGCCACTTGCTCTGTTCATCGATTACTGTCGAATGGTGCCACTTCTTTTGTTCATCGTTATTTGCAGGATGGTGCCACTTCTGTTGTTCGTTCGATATTGGATGGTGCCACTTGCTTTGCTCATCTACGTTTTTTGGATGATGCCACTTACTAGATAGTTCGTTAGGTTGCAGTAACCTCGATGCTAAGGATGTTTCAGTAATAATAATAAAGAAAAGCACGAAGGCTAATGGAGTCATATACGCTTTTGCCATGTTTATGTGCGATGTGATGTTCAAAAAAGAAGATGGCTTTTATAAGATAATTTGAAGATAAGGTTGGGAATCTTGAAGAAAATTTAGCTACTATAAACTAGTTAATGCTCTCACTTAGTTTTATCCATTTACATATTCTACTACGCATAAAACGTTTAAGTAGACAGTGCTTTAATAAGCTTTCTGTAAATAAACAGCAACTAAAAAATAAAATAATTCACCAGCCTTTTTAAATCAGTAATTTCTTTCTAAACTTTATATATCATGGAAACGATCCCAAAAAAAGAACAACAACCAGAATAACGTAAGAGCTGTGGCGACTTATAAATTGTAATATAAACAAGCATCATTCCAGTAAACCGAAATGTAGAGGCAAAACTGGCTTTTATATGATGTGTTTCTTTTTTGGCCCGGGGGAGAGAGGGGGGGGGATACTGATATAAGTTTAAAGATATATCATTTGATTTCATATTTAATTCTCAAAAATAAAATAATTTTCCTAGTAACGGCGATATAATTATAACAGCTTCCTGTTATATAAGGGTACAGTGAACCACGTCGTGCACCTTTGTTTTCCCGTGCTTTCATTACAAAACTCTTTTGCATGTTGTTTTGCTCCTACGCTTCATCTAAAGTAAAATTTGTATTTTTCCAATCAAAACGTATATTTACCGTTCTACGAAAGCTGCGCAGGTCCAAATTTAAAAACTCTGCGTAAATGGTTTTCTAAATAAGGTCTCTCTTTAATTGAAACAATATAAAAAATACGGTAAAATTCAAAGATAACTTGCAGATTAAACATCGATAAATAGAAAATGACGAAATACTATAGTTGTATAATAATATAATACTTGAATAACAATTACTATTACTTATGAATATTTGTTTTGTTTTCTAACATTTGAAATTACTTTTGAAAAGAGCCAGTTAATTTGCACATTTTTATCAAGAGGCTGTTTTGAGTTCTCCAGTTTAGAAAAAATGGTCCTTATTTACACATTGATAGCGACAAGAACTTTTCGTATAGCAACATCAATTATAGGGATCTGATGTGCAAATCCCCATTAACATTCCACCTTCCAGTTTCCAGTAAAACTTCCAAGTCTATTGCTACCTCCTATGTAGTTGAATCAATACTGTTGGATGAAAAACTCATTTAAGCATTAAAAATAAGATCTATTAATAAGTTTACTACGGGCATGTATTTTGAAATTTCTAAGTAGATAATTCGCTAGAATTTTAATTACGCGTTGCATATTGCACAACATTTTGTTAATATTTTGGTTAAAACCAAAGATTCTATTGTGTCAAAAAATCAGTTACTTCTAGTGCATATTTATGAAGGGAAAAGTCAGGTTTGCTATAGGCCTAAGGCACAATGAACCATGGTCAAGAGTAAATATAATCAAAGTTCCTAAAATAAAATTTGCGAACGAACATCGAAATTATAACAGTAACCCTAAATTTCAAGTACAGTGGCCTAAAATGAGAGGATACCCTCTTGTAATCACACTAATTGATTTCTTTGATAGAAAACATGGAAGGTTATATGTATGAAAAAAATAAAATAACATTTTAAAAAATTCTAATGTTGAGGCCCTCGAACATTATATGCCCTCAAGTACTGAATTAGGTAGCATAGGGCTTGGGGCAACCATGCTAGCACTCAACTTAATTACTAACAGTGCTAACCAATTGTAAATAATGATAAATTGGATATGAGAATAAAGATACTACATTTATGAAAAAAAAATTGACTTAAAAAAATTGAAATATCATGGCAAAACATTTATGTTATTTTTTCCCCAAATTGGGCTAATTAAGAAGAAATATTACGTCAACATAAACAATTGCAATATGTTTATTTCAAAATAAGTATTAACTAACTGTAAAATAATTTTCAACATATATAACTTATGATAATAATCTGAAATAAGTAACAGTAATGCTTATTTTCCATTAAATTTATTCCATATGATAATAATCTGAAATTACATCACATTGATTTTCATTACAACATTCGATGATGTACAACATCATTTCACTAATTAAACAGTCGAAGTTGGATGATGCCAATTCTTCTGCTCGTCGTTGTTTGAAGGATGGTGCCACTTGCTTTGTTCATCCGATGTTGGATGGTGCCACTTGCTCTGTTCATCAACGATCGTTGGATGATGCCAGTTCTTCTGTTCGTCATTATTTGAAGGATGGTGCCACTTCTGTTGTTCGTTCGCTGCTGGATGGTGCCACTTGCTTTGTTCAACCGATGTTGGATGGTGCCACTTGCTCTGTTCATCAACGATCGTTGGATGATGCCAGTTCTTCTGTTCATCATTATTTGAAGGATGGTGCCACTTCTGTTGTTCGTTCGCTGCTGGATGGTGCCACTTGCTTTGTTCATCCGATGTTGGATGGTGCCACTTGCTCTGTTCATCAACGATCGTTGGATGATGCCAGTTCTTCTGTTCGTCATTATTTGAAGGATGATGCCACTTCTGTTGTTCGTTCGCTGCTGGATGGTGCCACTTGCTTTGTTCAACTGATGTTGGATGGTGCCACTTGCTCTGTTCATCAACGATCGTTGGATGATGCCAGTTCTTCTGTTCGTCATTATTTGAAGGATGGTGCCACTTCTGTTGTTCGTTCGCTGCTGGATGGTGCCACTTGCTTTGTTCAACTGATGTTGGATGGTGCCACTTGCTCTGTTCATCAACGATCGTTGGATGATGCCAGTTCTTCTGTTCATCATTATTTGAAGGATGGTGCCACTTCTGTTGTTCGTTCGCTGCTGGATGGTGCCACTTGCTTTGTTCAACTGATGTTGGATGGTGCCACTTGCTCTGTTCATCAACGATCGTTGGATGATGCCAGTTCTTCTGTTCGTCATTATTTGAAGGATGGTGCCACTTCTGTTGTTCGTTCGCTGCTGGATGGTGCCACTTGCTTTGTTCAACCGATGTTGGATGGTGCCACTTGCTCTGTTCATCAACGATCGTTGGATGATGCCAGTTCTTCTGTTCATCATTATTTGAAGGATGATGCCACTTCTGTTGTTCGTTCGCTGCTGGATGGTGCCACTTGCTTTGTTCATCCGATGTTGGATGGTGCCACTTGCTCTGTTCATCGATTACTGTCGAATGGTGCCACTTCTTTTGTTCATCGTTATTTGCAGGATGGTGCCACTTCTGTTGTTCGTTCGATATTGGATGGTGCCACTTGCTTTGCTCATCTACGTTTTTTGGATGATGCCACTTACTAGATAGTTCGTTAGGTTGCAGTAACCTCGATGCTAAGGATGTTTCAGTAATAATAATAAAGAAAAGCACGAAGGCTAATGGAGTCATATACGCTTTTGCCATGTTTATGTGCGATGTGATGTTCAAAAAAGAAGATGGCTTTTATAAGATAATTTGAAGATAAGGTTGGGAATCTTGAAGAAAATTTAGCTACTATAAACTAGTTAATGCTCTCACTTAGTTTTATCCATTTACATATTCTACTACGCATAAAACGTTTAAGTAGACAGTGCTTTAATAAGCTTTCTGTAAATAAACAGCAACTAAAAAATAAAATAATTCACCAGCCTTTTTAAATCAGTAATTTCTTTCTAAACTTTATATATCATGGAAACGATCCCAAAAAAAGAACAACAACCAGAATAACGTAAGAGCTGTGGCGACTTATAAATTGTAATATAAACAAGCATCATTCCAGTAAACCGAAATGTAGAGGCAAAACTGGCTTTTATATGATGTGTTTCTTTTTTGGCCCGGGGGAGAGAGGGGGGGGGATACTGATATAAGTTTAAAGATATATCATTTGATTTCATATTTAATTCTCAAAAATAAAATAATTTTCCTAGTAACGGCGATGTAATTATAACAGCTTCCTGTTATATAAGGGTACAGTGAACCACGTCGTGCACCTTTGTTTTCCCATGCTTTCATTACAAAACTCTTTTGCATGTTGTTTTGCTCCTACGCTTCATCTAAAGTAAAATTTGTATTTTTCCAATCAAAACGTATATTTACCGTTCTACGAAAGCTGCGCAGGTCCAAATTTAAAAACTCTGCGTAAATGGTTTTCTAAATAAGGTCTCTCTTTAATTGAAACAATATAAAAAATACGGTAAAATTCAAAGATAACTTGCAGATTAAACATCGATAAATAGAAAATGACGAAATACTATAGTTGTATAATAATATAATACTTGAATAACAATTACTATTACTTATGAATATTTGTTTTGTTTTCTAACATTTGAAATTACTTTTGAAAAGAGCCAGTTAATTTGCACATTTTTATCAAGAGGCTGTTTTGAGTTCTCCAGTTTAGAAAAAATGGTCCTTATTTACACATTGATAGCGACAAGAACTTTTCGTATAGCAACATCAATTATAGGGATCTGATGTGCAAATCCCCATTAACATTCCACCTTCCAGTTTCCAGTAAAACTTCCAAGTCTATTGCTACCTCCTATGTAGTTGAATCAATACTGTTGGATGAAAAACTCATTTAAGCATTAAAAATAAGATCTATTAATAAGTTTACTACGGGCATGTATTTTGAAATTTCTAAGTAGATAATTCGCTAGAATTTTAATTACGCGTTGCATATTGCACAACATTTTGTTAATATTTTGGTTAAAACCAAAGATTCTATTGTGTCAAAAAATCAGTTACTTCTAGTGCATATTTATGAAGGGAAAAGTCAGGTTTGCTATAGGCCTAAGGCACAATGAACCATGGTCAAGAGTAAATATAATCAAAGTTCCTAAAATAAAATTTGCGAACGAACATCGAAATTATAACAGTAACCCTAAATTTCAAGTACAGTGGCCTAAAATGAGAGGATACCCTCTTGTAATCACACTAATTGATTTCTTTGATAGAAAACATGGAAGGTTATATGTATGAAAAAAATAAAATAACATTTTAAAAAATTCTAATGTTGAGGCCCTCGAACATTATATGCCCTCAAGTACTGAATTAGGTAGCATAGGGCTTGGGGCAACCATGCTAGCACTCAACTTAATTACTAACAGTGCTAACCAATTGTAAATAATGATAAATTGGATATGAGAATAAAGATACTACATTTATGGAAAAAAAATTGACTTAAAAAAATTGAAATATCATGGCAAAACATTTATGTTATTTTTTCCCCAAATTGGGCTAATTAAGAAGAAATATTACGTCAACATAAACAATTGCAATATGTTTATTTCAAAATAAGTATTAACTAACTGTAAAATAATTTTCAACATATATAACTTATGATAATAATCTGAAATAAGTAACAGTAATGCTTATTTTCCATTAAATTTATTCCATATGATAATAATCTGAAATTACATCACATTGATTTTCATTACAACATTCGATGATGTACAACATCATTTCACTAATTAAACAGTCGAAGTTGGATGATGCCAATTCTTCTGCTCGTCGTTGTTTGAAGGATGGTGCCACTTGCTTTGTTCATCCGATGTTGGATGGTGCCACTTGCTCTGTTCATCAACGATCGTCGGATGATGCCAGTTCTTCTGTTCGTCATTATTTGAAGGATGGTGCCACTTCTGTTGTTCGTTCGCTGCTGGATGGTGCCACTTGCTTTGTTCAACCGATGTTGGATGGTGCCACTTGCTCTGTTCATCAACGATCGTTGGATGATGCCAGTTCTTCTGTTCATCATTATTTGAAGGATGGTGCCACTTCTGTTGTTCGTTCGCTGCTGGATGGTGCCACTTGCTTTGTTCATCCGATGTTGGATGGTGCCACTTGCTCTGTTCATCAACGATCGTTGGATGATGCCAGTTCTTCTGTTCGTCATTATTTGAAGGATGATGCCACTTCTGTTGTTCGTTCGCTGCTGGATGGTGCCACTTGCTTTGTTCAACTGATGTTGGATGGTGCCACTTGCTCTGTTCATCAACGATCGTTGGATGATGCCAGTTCTTCTGTTCGTCATTATTTGAAGGATGGTGCCACTTCTGTTGTTCGTTCGCTGCTGGATGGTGCCACTTGCTTTGTTCAACTGATGTTGGATGGTGCCACTTGCTCTGTTCATCAACGATCGTTGGATGATGCCAGTTCTTCTGTTCATCATTATTTGAAGGATGGTGCCACTTCTGTTGTTCGTTCGCTGCTGGATGGTGCCACTTGCTTTGTTCAACTGATGTTGGATGGTGCCACTTGCTCTGTTCATCAACGATCGTTGGATGATGCCAGTTCTTCTGTTCGTCATTATTTGAAGGATGGTGCCACTTCTGTTGTTCGTTCGCTGCTGGATGGTGCCACTTGCTTTGTTCAACCGATGTTGGATGGTGCCACTTGCTCTGTTCATCAACGATCGTTGGATGATGCCAGTTCTTCTGTTCATCATTATTTGAAGGATGATGCCACTTCTGTTGTTCGTTCGCTGCTGGATGGTGCCACTTGCTTTGTTCATCCGATGTTGGATGGTGCCACTTGCTCTGTTCATCGATTACTGTCGAATGGTGCCACTTCTTTTGTTCATCGTTATTTGCAGGATGGTGCCACTTCTGTTGTTCGTTCGATATTGGATGGTGCCACTTGCTTTGCTCATCTACGTTTTTTGGATGATGCCACTTACTAGATAGTTCGTTAGGTTGCAGTAACCTCGATGCTAAGGATGTTTCAGTAATAATAATAAAGAAAAGCACGAAGGCTAATGGAGTCATATACGCTTTTGCCATGTTTATGTGCGATGTGATGTTCAAAAAAGAAGATGGCTTTTATAAGATAATTTGAAGATAAGGTTGGGAATCTTGAAGAAAATTTAGCTACTATAAACTAGTTAATGCTCTCACTTAGTTTTATCCATTTACATATTCTACTACGCATAAAACGTTTAAGTAGACAGTGCTTTAATAAGCTTTCTGTAAATAAACAGCAACTAAAAAATAAAATAATTCACCAGCCTTTTTAAATCAGTAATTTCTTTCTAAACTTTATATATCATGGAAACGATCCCAAAAAAAGAACAACAACCAGAATAACGTAAGAGCTGTGGCGACTTATAAATTTTAATATAAACAAGCATCATTCCAGTAAACCGAAATGTAGAGGCAAAACTGGCTTTTATATGATGTGTTTCTTTTTTGGCCCGGGGGAGAGAGGGGGGTGGGGGATACTGATATAAGTTTAAAGATATATCATTTGATTTCATATTTAATTCTCAAAAATAAAATAATTTTCCTAGTAACGGCGATGTAATTATAACAGCTTCCTGTTATATAAGGGTACAGTGAACCACGTCGTGCACCTTTGTTTTCCCGTGCTTTCATTACAAAACTCTTTTGCATGTTGTTTTGCTCCTACGCTTCATCTAAATTAAAATTTGTATTTTTCCAATCAAAACGTATATTTACCGTTCTACGAAAGCTACGCAGGTCCAAATTTAAAAACTCTGCGTAAATGGTTTTCTAAATAAGGTCTCTCTTTAATTGAAACAATATAAAAAATACGGTAAAATTCAAAGATAACTTGCAGATTAAACATCGATAAATAGAAAATGACGAAATACTATAGTTGTATAATAATATAATACTTGAATAACAATTACTATTACTTATGAATATTTGTTTTGTTTTCTAACATTTGAAATTACTTTTGAAAAGAGCCAGTTAATTTGCACATTTTTATCAAGAGGCTGTTTTGAGTTCTCCAGTTTAGAAAAAATGGTCCTTATTTACACATTGATAGCGACAAGAACTTTTCGTATAGCAACATCAATTATAGGGATCTGATGTGCAAATCCCCATTAACATTCCACCTTCCAGTTTCCAGTAAAACTTCCAAGTCTATTGCTACCTCCTATGTAGTTGAATCAATACTGTTGGATGAAAAACTCATTTAAGCATTAAAAATAAGATCTATTAATAAGTTTACTACGGGCATGTATTTTGAAATTTCTAAGTAGATAATTCGCTAGAATTTTAATTACGCGTTGCATATTGCACAACATTTTGTTAATATTTTGGTTAAAACCAAAGATTCTATTGTGTCAAAAAATCAGTTACTTCTAGTGCATATTTATAAAGGGAAAAGTCAGGTTTGCTATAGGCCTAAGGCACAATGAACCATGGTCAAGAGTAAATATAATCAAAGTTCCTAAAATAAAATTTGCGAACGAACATCGAAATTATAACAGTAACCCTAAATTTCAAGTACAGTGGCCTAAAATGAGAGGATACCCTCTTGTAATCACACTAATTGATTTCTTTGATAGAAAACATGGAAGGTTATATGTATGAAAAAAATAAAATAACATTTTAAAAAATTCTAATGTTGAGGCCCTCGAACATTATATGCCCTCAAGTACTGAATTAGGTAGCATAGGGCTTGGGGCAACCATGCTAGCACTCAACTTAATTACTAACAGTGCTAACCAATTGTAAATAATGATAAATTGGATATGAGAATAAAGATACTACATTTATGGAAAAAAAATTGACTTAAAAAAATTGAAATATCATGGCAAAACATTTATGTTATTTTTTCCCCAAATTGGGCTAATTAAGAAGAAATATTACGTCAACATAAACAATTGCAATATGTTTATTTCAAAATAAGTATTAACTAACTGTAAAATAATTTTCAACATATATAACTTATGATAATAATCTGAAATAAGTAACAGTAATGCTTATTTTCCATTAAATTTATTCCATATGATAATAATCTGAAATTACATCACATTGATTTTCATTACAACATTCGATGATGTACAACATCATTTCACTAATTAAACAGTCGAAGTTGGATGATGCCAATTCTTCTGCTCGTCGTTGTTTGAAGGATGGTGCCACTTGCTTTGTTCATCCGATGTTGGATGGTGCCACTTGCTCTGTTCATCAACGATCGTTGGATGATGCCAGTTCTTCTGTTCGTCATTATTTGAAGGATGGTGCCACTTCTGTTGTTCGTTCGCTGCTGGATGGTGCCACTTGCTTTGTTCAACCGATGTTGGATGGTGCCACTTGCTCTGTTCATCAACGATCGTTGGATGATGCCAGTTCTTCTGTTCATCATTATTTGAAGGATGGTGCTACTTCTGTTGTTCGTTCGCTGCTGGATGGTGCCACTTGCTTTGTTCATCCGATGTTGGATGGTGCCACTTGCTCTGTTCATCAACGATCGTTGGATGATGCCAGTTCTTCTGTTCGTCATTATTTGAAGGATGATGCCACTTCTGTTGTTCGTTCGCTGCTGGATGGTGCCACTTGCTTTGTTCAACTGATGTTGGATGGTGCCACTTGCTCTGTTCATCAACGATCGTTGGATGATGCCAATTCTTCTGTTCGTCATTATTTGAAGGATGGTGCCACTTCTGTTGTTCGTTCGCTGCTGGATGGTGCCACTTGCTTTGTTCAACTGATGTTGGATGGTGCCACTTGCTCTGTTCATCAACGATCGTTGGATGATGCCAGTTCTTCTGTTCATCATTATTTGAAGGATGGTGCCACTTCTGTTGTTCGTTCGCTGCTGGATGGTGCCACTTGCTTTGTTCAACTGATGTTGGATGGTGCCACTTGCTCTGTTCATCAACGATCGTTGGATGATGCCAGTTCTTCTGTTCGTCATTATTTGAAGGATGGTGCCACTTCTGTTGTTCGTTCGCTGCTGGATGGTGCCACTTGCTTTGTTCAACCGATGTTGGATGGTGCCACTTGCTCTGTTCATCAACGATCGTTGGATGATGCCAGTTCTTCTGTTCATCATTATTTGAAGGATGATGCCACTTCTGTTGTTCGTTCGCTGCTGGATGGTGCCACTTGCTTTGTTCATCCGATGTTGGATGGTGCCACTTGCTCTGTTCATCGATTACTGTCGAATGGTGCCACTTCTTTTGTTCATCGTTATTTGCAGGATGGTGCCACTTCTGTTGTTCGTTCGATATTGGATGGTGCCACTTGCTTTGCTCATCTACGTTTTTTGGATGATGCCACTTACTAGATAGTTCGTTAGGTTGCAGTAACCTCGATGCTAAGGATGTTTCAGTAATAATAATAAAGAAAAGCACGAAGGCTAATGGAGTCATATACGCTTTTGCCATGTTTATGTGCGATGTGATGTTCAAAAAAGAAGATGGCTTTTATAAGATAATTTGAAGATAAGGTTGGGAATCTTGAATAAAATTTAGCTACTATAAACTAGTTAATGCTCTCACTTAGTTTTATCCATTTACACATTCTACTACGCATAAAACGTTTAAGTAGACAGTGCTTTAATAAGCTTTCTGTAAATAAACAGCAACTAAAAAATAAAATAATTCACCAGCCTTTTTAAATCAGTAATTTCTTTCTAAACTTTATATATCATGGAAACGATCCCAAAAAAAGAACAACAACCAGAATAACGTAAGAGCTGTGGCGACTTATAAATTGTAATATAAACAAGCATCATTCCAGTAAACCGAAATGTAGAGGCAAAACTGGCTTTTATATGATGTGTTTCTTTTTTGGCCCGGGGGAGAGAAGGGGGGGGATACTGATATAAGTTTAAAGATATATCATTTGATTTCATATTTAATTCTCAAAAATAAAATAATTTTCCTAGTAACGGCGATGTAATTATAACAGCTTCCTGTTATATAAGGGTACAGTGAACCACGTCGTGCACCTTTGTTTTCCCGTGCTTTCATTACAAAACTCTTTTGCATGTTGTTTTGCTCCTACGCTTCATCTAAAGTAAAATTTGTATTTTTCCAATCAAAACGTATATTTACCGTTCTACGAAAGCTGCGCAGGTCCAAATTTAAAAACTCTGCGTAAATGGTTTTCTAAATAAGGTCTCTCTTTAATTGAAACAATATAAAAAATACGGTAAAATTCAAAGATAACTTGCAGATTAAACATCGATAAATAGAAAATGACGAAATACTATAGTTGTATAATAATATAATACTTGAATAACAATTACTATTACTTATGAATATTTGTTTTGTTTTCTAACATTTGAAATTACTTTTGAAAAGAGCCAGTTAATTTGCACATTTTTATCAAGAGGCTGTTTTGAGTTCTCCAGTTTAGAAAAAATGGTCCTTATTTACACATTGATAGCGACAAGAACTTTTCGTATAGCAACATCAATTATAGGGATCTGATGTGCAAATCCCCATTAACATTCCACCTTCCAGTTTCCAGTAAAACTTCCAAGTCTATTGCTACCTCCTATGTAGTTGAATCAATACTGTTGGATGAAAAACTCATTTAAGCATTAAAAATAAGATCTATTAATAAGTTTACTACGGGCATGTATTTTGAAATTTCTAAGTAGATATTTCGCTAGAATTTTAATTACGCGTTGCATATTGCACAACATTTTGTTAATATTTTGGTTAAAACCAAAGATTCTATTGTGTCAAAAAATCAGTTACTTCTAGTGCATATTTATGAAGGGAAAAGTCAGGTTTGCTATAGGCCTAAGGCACAATGAACCATGGTCAAGAGTAAATATAATCAAAGTTCCTAAAATAAAATTTGCGAACGAACATCGAAATTATAACAGTAACCCTAAATTTCAAGTACAGTGGCCTAAAATGAGAGGATACCCTCTTGTAATCACACTAATTGATTTCTTTGATAGAAAACATGGAAGGTTATATGTATGAAAAAAATAAAATAACATTTTAAAAAATTCTAATGTTGAGGCCCTCGAACATTATATGCCCTCAAGTACTGAATTAGGTAGCATAGGGCTTGGGGCAACCATGCTAGCACTCAACTTAATTACTAACAGTGCTAACCAATTGTAAATAATGATAAATTGGATATGAGAATAAAGATACTACATTTATGGAAAAAAAATTGACTTAAAAAAATTGAAATATCATGGCAAAACATTTATGTTATTTTTTCCCCAAATTGGGCTAATTAAGAAGAAATATTACGTCAACATAAACAATTGCAATATGTTTATTTCAAAATAAGTATTAACTAACTGTAAAATAATTTTCAACATATATAACTTATGATAATAATCTGAAATAAGTAACAGTAATGCTTATTTTCCATTAAATTTATTCCATATGATAATAATCTGAAATTACATCACATTGATTTTCATTACAACATTCGATGATGTACAACATCATTTCACTAATTAAACAGTCGAAGTTGGATGATGCCAATTCTTCTGCTCGTCGTTGTTTGAAGGATGGTGCCACTTGCTTTGTTCATCCGATGTTGGATGGTGCCACTTGCTCTGTTCATCAACGATCGTTGGATGATGCCAGTTCTTCTGTTCGTCATTATTTGAAGGATGGTGCCACTTCTGTTGTTCGTTCGCTGCTGGATGGTGCCACTTGCTTTGTTCAACCGATGTTGGATGGTGCACTTGCTCTGTTCATCAACGATCGTTGGATGATGCCAGTTCTTCTGTTCATCATTATTTGAAGGATGGTGCCACTTCTGTTGTTCGTTCGCTGCTGGATGGTGCCACTTGCTTTGTTCATCCGATGTTGGATGGTGCCACTTGCTCTGTTCATCAACGATCGTTGGATGATGCCAGTTCTTCTGTTCGTCATTATTTGAAGGATGATGCCACTTCTGTTGTTCGTTCGCTGCTGGATGGTGCCACTTGCTTTGTTCAACTGATGTTGGATGGTGCCACTTGCTCTGTTCATCAACGATCGTTGGATGATGCCAGTTCTTCTGTTCGTCATTATTTGAAGGATGGTGCCACTTCTGTTGTTCGTTCGCTGCTGGATGGTGCCACTTGCTTTGTTCAACTGATGTTGGATGGTGCCACTTGCTCTGTTCATCAACGATCGTTGGATGATGCCAGTTCTTCTGTTCATCATTATTTGAAGGATGGTGCCACTTCTGTTGTTCGTTCGCTGCTGGATGGTGCCACTTGCTTTGTTCAACTGATGTTGGATGGTGCCACTTGCTCTGTTCATCAACGATCGTTGGATGATGCCAGTTCTTCTGTTCGTCATTATTTGAAGGATGGTGCCACTTCTATTGTTCGTTCGCTGCTGGATGGTGCCACTTGCTTTGTTCAACCGATGTTGGATGGTGCCACTTGCTCTGTTCATCAACGATCGTTGGATGATGCCAGTTCTTCTGTTCATCATTATTTGAAGGATGATGCCACTTCTGTTGTTCGTTCGCTGCTGGATGGTGCCACTTGCTTTGTTCATCCGATGTTGGATGGTGCCACTTGCTCTGTTCATCGATTACTGTCGAATGGTGCCACTTCTTTTGTTCATCGTTATTTGCAGGATGGTGCCACTTCTGTTGTTCGTTCGATATTGGATGGTGCCACTTGCTTTGCTCATCTACGTTTTTTGGATGATGCCACTTACTAGATAGTTCGTTAGGTTGCAGTAACCTCGATGCTAAGGATGTTTCAGTAATAATAATAAAGAAAAGCACGAAGGCTAATGGAGTCATATACGCTTTTGCCATGTTTATGTGCGATGTGATGTTCAAAAAAGAAGATGGCTTTTATAAGATAATTTGAAGATAAGGTTGGGAATCTTGAAGAAAATTTAGCTACTATAAACTAGTTAATGCTCTCACTTAGTTTTATCCATTTACATATTCTACTACGCATAAAACGTTTAAGTAGACAGTGCTTTAATAAGCTTTCTGTAAATAAACAGCAACTAAAAAATAAAATAATTCACCAGCCTTTTTAAATCAGTAATTTCTTTCTAAACTTTATATATCATGGAAACGATCCCAAAAAAAGAACAACAACCAGAATAACGTAAGAGCTGTGGCGACTTATAAATTGTAATATAAACAAGCATCATTCCAGTAAACCGAAATGTAGAGGCAAAACTGGCTTTTATATGATGTGTTTCTTTTTTGGCCCGGGGGAGAGAGGGGGGGGGATACTGATATAAGTTTAAAGATATATCATTTGATTTAATATTTAATTCTCAAAAATAAAATAATTTTCCTAGTAACGGCGATGTAATTATAACAGCTTCCTGTTATATAAGGGTACAGTGAACCACGTCGTGCACCTTTGTTTTCCCGTGCTTTCATTACAAAACTCTTTTGCATGTTGTTTTGCTCCTACGCTTCATCTAAAGTAAAATTTGTATTTTTCCAATCAAAACGTATATTTACCGTTCTACGAAAGCTGCGCAGGTCCAAATTTAAAAACTCTGCGTAAATGGTTTTCTAAATAAGGTCTCTCTTTAATTGAAACAATATAAAAAATACGGTAAAATTCAAAGATAACTTGCAGATTAAACATCGATAAATAGAAAATGACGAAATATTATAGTTGTATAATAATATAATACTTGAATAACAATTACTATTACTTATGAATATTTGTTTTGTTTTCTAACATTTGAAATTACTTTTGAAAAGAGCCAGTTAATTTGCACATTTTTATCAAGAGGCTGTTTTGAGTTCTCCAGTTTAGAAAAAATGGTCCTTATTTACACATTGATAGCGACAAGAACTTTTCGTATAGCAACATCAATTATAGGGATCTGATGTGCAAATCCCCATTAACATTCCACCTTCCAGTTTCCAGTAAAACTTCCAAGTCTATTGCTACCTCCTATGTAGTTGAATCAATACTGTTGGATGAAAAACTCATTTAAGCATTAAAAATAAGATCTATTAATAAGTTTACTACGGGCATGTATTTTGAAATTTCTAAGTAGATAATTCGCTAGAATTTTAATTACGCGTTGCATATTGCACAACATTTTGTTAATATTTTGGTTAAAACCAAAGATTCTATTGTGTCAAAAAATCAGTTACTTCTAGTGCATATTTATGAAGGGAAAAGTCAGGTTTGCTATAGGCCTAAGGCACAATGAACCATGGTCAAGAGTAAATATAATCAAAGTTCCTAAAATAAAATTTGCGAACGAACATCGAAATTATAACAGTAACCCTAAATTTCAAGTACAGTGGCCTAAAATGAGAGGATACCCTCTTGTAATCACACTAATTGATTTCTTTGATAGAAAACATGGAAGGTTATATGTATGAAAAAAATAAAATAACATTTTAAAAAATTCTAATGTTGAGGCCCTCGAACATTATATGCCCTCAAGTACTGAATTAGGTAGCATAGGGCTTGGGGCAACCATGCTAGCACTCAACTTAATTACTAACAGTGCTAACCAATTGTAAATAATGATAAATTGGATATGAGAATAAAGATACTACATTTATGGAAAAAAAATTGACTTAAAAAAATTGAAATATCATGGCAAAACATTTATGTTATTTTTTCCCCAAATTGGGCTAATTAAGAAGAAATATTACGTCAACATAAACAATTGCAATATGTTTATTTCAAAATAAGTATTAACTAACTGTAAAATAATTTTCAACATATATAACTTATGATAATAATCTGAAATAAGTAACAGTAATGCTTATTTTCCATTAAATTTATTCCATATGATAATAATCTGAAATTACATCACATTGATTTTCATTACAACATTCGATGATGTACAACATCATTTCACTAATTAAACAGTCGAAGTTGGATGATGCCAATTCTTCTGCTCGTCGTTGTTTGAAGGATGGTGCCACTTGCTTTGTTCATCCGATGTTGGATGGTGCCACTTGCTCTGTTCATCAACGATCGTTGGATGATGCCAGTTCTTCTGTTCGTCATTATTTGAAGGATGGTGCCACTTCTGTTGTTCGTTCGCTGCTGGATGGTGCCACTTGCTTTGTTCAACCGATGTTGGATGGTGCCACTTGCTCTGTTCATCAACGATCGTTGGATGATGCCAGTTCTTCTGTTCATCATTATTTGAAGGATGGTGCCACTTCTGTTGTTCGTTCGCTGCTGGATGGTGCCACTTGCTTTGTTCATCCGATGTTGGATGGTGCCACTTGCTCTGTTCATCAACGATCGTTGGATGATGCCAGTTCTTCTGTTCGTCATTATTTGAAGGATGATGCCACTTCTGTTGTTCGTTCGCTGCTGGATGGTGCCACTTGCTTTGTTCAACTGATGTTGGATGGTGCCACTTGCTCTGTTCATCAACGATCGTTGGATGATGCCAGTTCTTCTGTTCGTCATTATTTGAAGGATGGTGCCACTTCTGTTGTTCGTTCGCTGCTGGATGGTGCCACTTGCTTTGTTCAACTGATGTTGGATGGTGCCACTTGCTCTGTTCATCAACGATCGTTGGATGATGCCAGTTCTTCTGTTCATCATTATTTGAAGGATGGTGCCACTTCTGTTGTTCGTTCGCTGCTGGATGGTGCCACTTGCTTTGTTCAACTGATGTTGGATGGTGCCACTTGCTCTGTTCATCAACGATCGTTGGATGATGCCAGTTCTTCTGTTCGTCATTATTTGAAGGATGGTGCCACTTCTGTTGTTCGTTCGCTGCTGGATGGTGCCACTTGCTTTGTTCAACCGATGTTGGATGGTGCCACTTGCTCTGTTCATCAACGATCGTTGGATGATGCCAGTTCTTCTGTTCATCATTATTTGAAGGATGATGCCACTTCTGTTGTTCGTTCGCTGCTGGATGGTGCCACTTGCTTTGTTCATCCGATGTTGGATGGTGCCACTTGCTCTGTTCATCGATTACTGTCGAATGGTGCCACTTCTTTTGTTCATCGTTATTTGCAGGATGGTGCCACTTCTGTTGTTCGTTCGATATTGGATGGTGCCACTTGCTTTGCTCATCTACGTTTTTTGGATGATGCCACTTACTAGATAGTTCGTTAGGTTGCAGTAACCTCGATGCTAAGGATGTTTCAGTAATAATAATAAAGAAAAGCACGAAGGCTAATGGAGTCATATACGCTTTTGCCATGTTTATGTGCGATGTGATGTTCAAAAAAGAAGATGGCTTTTATAAGATAATTTGAAGATAAGGTTGGGAATCTTGAAGAAAATTTAGCTACTATAAACTAGTTAATGCTCTCACTTAGTTTTATCCATTTACATATTCTACTACGCATAAAACGTTTAAGTAGACAGTGCTTTAATAAGCTTTCTGTAAATAAACAGCAACTAAAAAATAAAATAATTCACCAGCCTTTTTAAATCAGTAATTTCTTTCTAAACTTTATATATCATGGAAACGATCCCAAAAAAAGAACAACAACCAGAATAACGTAAGAGCTGTGGCGACTTATAAATTGTAATATAAACAAGCATCATTCCAGTAAACCGAAATGTAGAGGCAAAACTGGCTTTTATATGATGTGTTTCTTTTTTGGCCCGGGGGAGAGAGGGGGGGGGGGATACTGATATAAGTTTAAAGATATATCATTTGATTTCATATTTAATTCTCAAAAATAAAATAATTTTCCTAGTAACGGCGATGTAATTATAACAGCTTCCTGTTATATAAGGGTACAGTGAACCACGTCGTGCACCTTTGTTTTCCCGTGCTTTCATTACAAAACTCTTTTGCATGTTGTTTTGCTCCTACGCTTCATCTAAAGTAAAATTTGTATTTTTCCAATCAAAACGTATATTTACCGTTCTACGAAAGCTGCGCAGGTCCAAATTTAAAAACTCTGCGTAAATGGTTTTCTAAATAAGGTCTCTCTTTAATTGAAACAATATAAAAAATACGGTAAAATTCAAAGATAACTTGCAGATTAAACATCGATAAATAGAAAATGACGAAATACTATAGTTGTATAATAATATAATACTTGAATAACAATTACTATTACTTATGAATATTTGTTTTGTTTTCTAACATTTGAAATTACTTTTGAAAAGAGCCAGTTAATTTGCACATTTTTATCAAGAGGCTGTTTTGAGTTCTCCAGTTTAGAAAAAATGGTCCTTATTTACACATTGATAGCGACAAGAACTTTTCGTATAGCAACATCAATTATAGGGATCTGATGTGCAAATCCCCATTAACATTCCACCTTCCAGTTTCCAGTAAAACTTCCAAGTCTATTGCTACCTCCTATGTAGTTGAATCAATACTGTTGGATGAAAAACTCATTTAAGCATTAAAAATAAGATCTATTAATAAGTTTACTACGGGCATGTATTTTGAAATTTCTAAGTAGATAATTCGCTAGAATTTTAATTACGCGTTGCATATTGCACAACATTTTGTTAATATTTTGGTTAAAACCAAAGATTCTATTGTGTCAAAAAATCAGTTACTTCTAGTGCATATTTATGAAGGGAAAAGTCAGGTTTGCTATAGGCCTAAGGCACAATGAACCATGGTCAAGAGTAAATATAATCAAAGTTCCTAAAATAAAATTTGCGAACGAACATCGAAATTATAACAGTAACCCTAAATTTCAAGTACAGTGGCCTAAAATGAGAGGATACCCTCTTGTAATCACACTAATTGATTTCTTTGATAGAAAACATGGAAGGTTATATGTATGAAAAAAATAAAATAACATTTTAAAAAATTCTAATGTTGAGGCCCTCGAACATTATATGCCCTCAAGTACTGAATTAGGTAGCATAGGGCTTGGGGCAACCATGCTAGCACTCAACTTAATTACTAACAGTGCTAACCAATTGTAAATAATGATAAATTGGATATGAGAATAAAGATACTACATTTATGGAAAAAAAATTGACTTAAAAAAATTGAAATATCATGGCAAAACATTTATGTTATTTTTTCCCCAAATTGGGCTAATTAAGAAGAAATATTACGTCAACATAAACAATTGCAATATGTTTATTTCAAAATAAGTATTAACTAACTGTAAAATAATTTTCAACATATATAACTTATGATAATAATCTGAAATAAGTAACAGTAATGCTTATTTTCCATTAAATTTATTCCATATGATAATAATCTGAAATTACATCACATTGATTTTCATTACAACATTCGATGATGTACAACATCATTTCACTAATTAAACAGTCGAAGTTGGATGATGCCAATTCTTCTGCTCGTCGTTGTTTGAAGGATGGTGCCACTTGCTTTGTTCATCCGATGTTGGATGGTGCCACTTGCTCTGTTCATCAACGATCGTTGGATGATGCCAGTACTTCTGTTCGTCATTATTTGAAGGATGGTGCCACTTCTGTTGTTCGTTCGCTGCTGGATGGTGCCACTTGCTTTGTTCAACCGATGTTGGATGGTGCCACTTGCTCTGTTCATCAACGATCGTTGGATGATGCCAGTTCTTCTGTTCATCATTATTTGAAGGATGGTGCCACTTCTGTTGTTCGTTCGCTGCTGGATGGTGCCACTTGCTTTGTTCATCCGATGTTGGATGGTGCCACTTGCTCTGTTCATCAACGATCGTTGGATGATGCCAGTTCTTCTGTTCGTCATTATTTGAAGGATGATGCCACTTCTGTTGTTCGTTCGCTGCTGGATGGTGCCACTTGCTTTGTTCAACTGATGTTGGATGGTGCCACTTGCTCTGTTCATCAACGATCGTTGGATGATGCCAGTTCTTCTGTTCGTCATTATTTGAAGGATGGTGCCACTTCTGTTGTTCGTTCGCAGCTGGATGGTGCCACTTGCTTTGTTCAACTGATGTTGGATGGTGCCACTTGCTCTGTTCATCAACGATCGTTGGATGATGCCAGTTCTTCTGTTCATCATTATTTGAAGGATGGTGCCACTTCTGTTGTTCGTTCGCTGCTGGATGGTGCCACTTGCTTTGTTCAACTGATGTTGGATGGTGCCACTTGCTCTGTTCATCAACGATCGTTGGATGATGCCAGTTCTTCTGTTCGTCATTATTTGAAGGATGGTGCCACTTCTGTTGTTCGTTCGCTGCTGGATGGTGCCACTTGCTTTGTTCAACCGATGTTGGATGGTGCCACTTGCTCTGTTCATCAACGATCGTTGGATGATGCCAGTTCTTCTGTTCATCATTATTTGAATGATGATGCCACTTCTGTTGTTCGTTCGCTGCTGGATGGTGCCACTTGCTTTGTTCATCCGATGTTGGATGGTGCCACTTGCTCTGTTCATCGATTACTGTCGAATGGTGCCACTTCTTTTGTTCATCGTTATTTGCAGGATGGTGCCACTTCTGTTGTTCGTTCGATATTGGATGGTGCCACTTGCTTTGCTCATCTACGTTTTTTGGATGATGCCACTTACTAGATAGTTCGTTAGGTTGCAGTAACCTCGATGCTAAGGATGTTTCAGTAATAATAATAAAGAAAAGCACGAAGGCTAATGGAGTCATATACGCTTTTGCCATGTTTATGTGCGATGTGATGTTCAAAAAAGAAGATGGCTTTTATAAGATAATTTGAAGATAAGGTTGGGAATCTTGAAGAAAATTTAGCTACTATAAACTAGTTAATGCTCTCACTTAGTTTTATCCATTTACATATTCTACTACGCATAAAACGTTTAAGTAGACAGTGCTTTAATAAGCTTTCTGTAAATAAACAGCAACTAAAAAATAAAATAATTCACCAGCCTTTTTAAATCAGTAATTTCTTTCTAAACTTTATATATCATGGAAACGATCCCAAAAAAAGAACAACAACCAGAATAACGTAAGAGCTGTGGCGACTTATAAATTGTAATATAAACAAGCATCATTCCAGTAAACCGAAATGTAGAGGCAAAACTGGCTTTTATATGATATGTTTCTTTTTTGGCCCGGGGGAGAGAGGGGGGGGGGGGATACTGATATAAGTTTAAAGATATATCATTTGATTTCATATTTAATTCTCAAAAATAAAATAATTTTCCTAGTAACGGCGATGTAATTATAACAGCTTCCTGTTATATAAGGGTACAGTGAACCACGTCGTGCACCTTTGTTTTCCCGTGCTTTCATTACAAAACTCTTTTGCATGTTGTTTTGCTCCTACGCTTCATCTAAAGTAAAATTTGTATTTTTCCAATCAAAACGTATATTTACCGTTCTACGAAAGCTGCGCAGGTCCAAATTTAAAAACTCTGCGTAAATGGTTTTCTAAATAAGGTCTCTCTTTAATTGAAACAATATAAAAAATACGGTAAAATTCAAAGATAACTTGCAGATTAAACATCGATAAATAGAAAATGACGAAATACTATAGTTGTATAATAATATAATACTTGAATAACAATTACTATTACTTATGAATATTTGTTTTGTTTTCTAACATTTGAAATTACTTTTGAAAAGAGCCAGTTAATTTGCACATTTTTATCAAGAGGCTGTTTTGAGTTCTCCAGTTTAGAAAAAATGGTCCTTATTTACACATTGATAGCGACAAGAACTTTTCGTATAGCAACATCAATTATAGGGATCTGATGTGCAAATCCCCATTAACATTCCACCTTCCAGTTTCCAGTAAAACTTCCAAGTCTATTGCTACCTCCTATGTAGTTGAATCAATACTGTTGGATGAAAAACTCATTTAAGCATTAAAAATAAGATCTATTAATAAGTTTACTACGGGCATGTATTTTGAAATTTCTAAGTAGATAATTCGCTAGAATTTTAATTACGCGTTGCATATTGCACAACATTTTGTTAATATTTTGGTTAAAACCAAAGATTCTATTGTGTCAAAAAATCAGTTACTTCTAGTGCATATTTATGAAGGGAAAAGTCAGGTTTGCTATAGGCCTAAGGCACAATGAACCATGGTCAAGAGTAAATATAATCAAAGTTCCTAAAATAAAATTTGCGAACGAACATCGAAATTATAACAGTAACCCTAAATTTCAAGTACAGTGGCCTAAAATGAGAGGATACCCTCTTGTAATCACACTAATTGATTTCTTTGATAGAAAACATGGAAGGTTATATGTATGAAAAAAATAAAATAACATTTAAAAAATTCTAATGTTGAGGCCCTCGAACATTATATGCCCTCAAGTACTGAATTAGGTAGCATAGGGCTTGGGGCAACCATGCTAGCACTCAACTTAATTACTAACAGTGCTAACCAATTGTAAATAATGATAAATTGGATATGAGAATAAAGATACTACATTTATGGAAAAAAAATTGACTTAAAAAAATTGAAATATCATGGCAAAACATTTATGTTATTTTTTCCCCAAATTGGGCTAATTAAGAAGAAATATTACGTCAACATAAACAATTGCAATATGTTTATTTCAAAATAAGTATTAACTAACTGTAAAATAATTTTCAACATATATAACTTATGATAATAATCTGAAATAAGTAACAGTAATGCTTATTTTCCATTAAATTTATTCCATATGATAATAATCTGAAATTACATCACATTGATTTTCATTACAACATTCGATGATGTACAACATCATTTCACTAATTAAACAGTCGAAGTTGGATGATGCCAATTCTTCTGCTCGTCGTTGTTTGAAGGATGGTGCCACTTGCTTTGTTCATCCGATGTTGGATGGTGCCACTTGCTCTGTTCATCAACGATCGTTGGATGATGCCAGTTCTTCTGTTCGTCATTATTTGAAGGATGGTGCCACTTCTGTTGTTCGTTCGCTGCTGGATGGTGCCACTTGCTTTGTTCAACCGATGTTGGATGGTGCCACTTGCTCTGTTCATCAACGATCGTTGGATGATGCCAGTTCTTCTGTTCATCATTATTTGAAGGATGGTGCCACTTCTGTTGTTCGTTCGCTGCTGGATGGTGCCACTTGCTTTGTTCATCCGATGTTGGATGGTGCCACTTGCTCTGTTCATCAACGATCGTTGGATGATGCCAGTTCTTCTGTTCGTCATTATTTGAAGGATGATGCCACTTCTGTTGTTCGTTCGCTGCTGGATGGTGCCACTTGCTTTGTTCAACTGATGTTGGATGGTGCCACTTGCTCTGTTCATCAACGATCGTTGGATGATGCCAGTTCTTCTGTTCGTCATTATTTGAAGGATGGTGCCACTTCTGTTGTTCGTTCGCTGCTGGATGGTGCCACTTGCTTTGTTCAACTGATGTTGGATGGTGCCACTTGCTCTGTTCATCAACGATCGTTGGATGATGCCAGTTCTTCTGTTCATCATTATTTGAAGGATGGTGCCACTTCTGTTGTTCGTTCGCTGCTGGATGGTGCCACTTGCTTTGTTCAACTGATGTTGGATGGTGCCACTTGCTCTGTTCATCAACGATCGTTGGATGATGCCAGTTCTTCTGTTCGTCATTATTTGAAGGATGGTGCCACTTCTGTTGTTCGTTCGCTGCTGGATGGTGCCACTTGCTTTGTTCAACCGATGTTGGATGGTGCCACTTGCTCTGTTCATCAACGATCGTTGGATGATGCCAGTTCTTCTGTTCATCATTATTTGAAGGATGATGCCACTTCTGTTGTTCGTTCGCTGCTGGATGGTGCCACTTGCTTTGTTCATCCGATGTTGGATGGTGCCACTTGCTCTGTTCATCGATTACTGTCGAATGGTGCCACTTCTTTTGTTCATCGTTATTTGCAGGATGGTGCCACTTCTGTTGTTCGTTCGATATTGGATGGTGCCACTTGCTTTGCTCATCTACGTTTTTTGGATGATGCCACTTACTAGATAGTTCGTTAGGTTGCAGTAACCTCGATGCTAAGGATGTTTCAGTAATAATAATAAAGAAAAGCACGAAGGCTAATGGAGTCATATACGCTTTTGCCATGTTTATGTGCGATGTGATGTTCAAAAAAGAAGATGGCTTTTATAAGATAATTTGAAGATAAGGTTGGGAATCTTGAAGAAAATTTAGCTACTATAAACTAGTTAATGCTCTCACTTAGTTTTATCCATTTACATATTCTACTACGCATAAAACGTTTAAGTAGACAGTGCTTTAATAAGCTTTCTGTAAATAAACAGCAACTAAAAAATAAAATAATTCACCAGCCTTTTTAAATCAGTAATTTCTTTCTAAACTTTATATATCATGGAAACGATCCCAAAAAAAGAACAACAACCAGAATAACGTAAGAGCTGTGGCGACTTATAAATTGTAATATAAACAAGCATCATTCCAGTAAACCGAAATGTAGAGGCAAAACTGGCTTTTATATGATGTGTTTCTTTTTTGGCCCGGGGGAGAGAGGTGGGGGGGGGGGATACTGATATAAGTTTAAAGATATATCATTTGATTTCATATTTAATTCTCAAAAATAAAATAATTTTCCTAGTAACGGCGATGTAATTATAACAGCTTCCTGTTATATAAGGGTACAGTGAACCACGTCGTGCACCTTTGTTTTCCCGTGCTTTCATTACAAAACTCTTTTGCATGTTGTTTTGCTCCTACGCTTCATCTAAAGTAAAATTTGTATTTTTCCAATCAAAACGTATATTTACCGTTCTACGAAAGCTGCGCAGGTCCAAATTTAAAAACTCTGCGTAAATGGTTTTCTAAATAAGGTCTCTCTTTAATTGAAACAATATAAAAAATACGGTAAAATTCAAAGATAACTTGCAGATTAAACATCGATAAATAGAAAATGACGAAATACTATAGTTGTATAATAATATAATACTTGAATAACAATTACTATTACTTATGAATATTTGTTTTGTTTTCTAACATTTGAAATTACTTTTGAAAAGAGCCAGTTAATTTGCACATTTTTATCAAGAGGCTGTTTTGAGTTCTCCAGTTTAGAAAAAATGGTCCTTATTTACACATTGATAGCGACAAGAACTTTTCGTATAGCAACATCAATTATAGGGATCTGATGTGCAAATCCCCATTAACATTCCACCTTCCAGTTTCCAGTAAAACTTCCAAGTCTATTGCTACCTCCTATGTAGTTGAATCAATACTGTTGGATGAAAAACTCATTTAAGCATTAAAAATAAGATCTATTAATAAGTTTACTACGGGCATGTATTTTGAAATTTCTAAGTAGATAATTCGCTAGAATTTTAATTACGCGTTGCATATTGCACAACATTTTGTTAATATTTTGGTTAAAACCAAAGATTCTATTGTGTCAAAAAATCAGTTACTTCTAGTGCATATTTATGAAGGGAAAAGTCAGGTTTGCTATAGGCCTAAGGCACAATGAACCATGGTCAAGAGTAAATATAATCAAAGTTCCTAAAATAAAATTTGCGAACGAACATCGAAATTATAACAGTAACCCTAAATTTCAAGTACAGTGGCCTAAAATGAGAGGATACCCTCTTGTAATCACACTAATTCATTTCTTTGATAGAAAACATGGAAGGTTATATGTATGAAAAAAATAAAATAACATTTTAAAAAATTCTAATGTTGAGGCCCTCGAACATTATATGCCCTCAAGTACTGAATTAGGTAGCATAGGGCTTGGGGCAACCATGCTAGCACTCAACTTAATTACTAACAGTGCTAACCAATTGTAAATAATGATAAATTGGATATGAGAATAAAGATACTACATTTATGGAAAAAAAATTGACTTAAAAAAATTGAAATATCATGGCAAAACATTTATGTTATTTTTTCCCCAAATTGGGCTAATTAAGAAGAAATATTACGTCAACATAAACAATTGCAATATGTTTATTTCAAAATAAGTATTAACTAACTGTAAAATAATTTTCAACATATATAACTTATGATAATAATCTGAAATAAGTAACAGTAATGCTTATTTTCCATTAAATTTATTCCATATGATAATAATCTGAAATTACATCACATTGATTTTCATTACAACATTCGATGATGTACAACATCATTTCACTAATTAAACAGTCGAAGTTGGATGATGCCAATTCTTCTGCTCGTCGTTGTTTGAAGGATGGTGCCACTTGCTTTGTTCATCCGATGTTGGATGGTGCCACTTGCTCTGTTCATCAACGATCGTTGGATGATGCCAGTTCTTCTGTTCGTCATTATTTGAAGGATGGTGCCACTTCTGTTGTTCGTTCGCTGCTGGATGGTGCCACTTGCTTTGTTCAACCGATGTTGGATGGTGCCACTTGCTCTGTTCATCAACGATCGTTGGATGATGCCAGTTCTTCTGTTCATCATTATTTGAAGGATGGTGCCACTTCTGTTGTTCGTTCGCTGCTGGATGGTGCCACTTGCTTTGTTCATCCGATGTTGGATGGTGCCACTTGCTCTGTTCATCAACGATCGTTGGATGATGCCAGTTCTTCTGTTCGTCATTATTTGAAGGATGATGCCACTTCTGTTGTTCGTTCGCTGCTGGATGGTGCCACTTGCTTTGTTCAACTGATGTTGGATGGTGCCACTTGCTCTGTTCATCAACGATCGTTGGATGATGCCAGTTCTTCTGTTCGTCATTATTTGAAGGATGGTGCCACTTCTGTTGTTCGTTCGCTGCTGGATGGTGCCACTTGCTTTGTTCAACTGATGTTGGATGGTGCCACTTGCTCTGTTCATCAACGATCGTTGGATGATGCCAGTTCTTCTGTTCATCATTATTTGAAGGATGGTGCCACTTCTGTTGTTCGTTCGCTGCTGGATGGTGCCACTTGCTTTGTTCAACTGATGTTGGATGGTGCCACTTGCTCTGTTCATCAACGATCGTTGGATGATGCCAGTTCTTCTGTTCGTCATTATTTGAAGGATGGTGCCACTTCTGTTGTTCGTTCGCTGCTGGATGGTGCCACTTGCTTTGTTCAACCGATGTTGGATGGTGCCACTTGCTCTGTTCATCAACGATCGTTGGATGATGCCAGTTCTTCTGTTCATCATTATTTGAAGGATGATGCCACTTCTGTTGTTCGTTCGCTGCTGGATGGTGCCACTTGCTTTGTTCATCCGATGTTGGATGGTGCCACTTGCTCTGTTCATCGATTACTGTCGAATGGTGCCACTTCTTTTGTTCATCGTTATTTGCAGGATGGTGCCACTTCTGTTGTTCGTTCGATATTGGATGGTGCCACTTGCTTTGCTCATCTACGTTTTTTGGATGATGCCACTTACTAGATAGTTCGTTAGGTTGCAGTAACCTCGATGCCAAGGATGTTTCAGTAATAATAATAAAGAAAAGCACGAAGGCTAATGGAGTCATATACGCTTTTGCCATGTTTATGTGCGATGTGATGTTCAAAAAAGAAGATGGCTTTTATAAGATAATTTGAAGATAAGGTTGGGAATCTTGAAGAAAATTTAGCTACTATAAACTAGTTAATGCTCTCACTTAGTTTTATCCATTTACATATTCTACTACGCATAAAACGTTTAAGTAGACAGTGCTTTAATAAGCTTTCTGTAAATAAACAGCAACTAAAAAATAAAATAATTCACCAGCCTTTTTAAATCAGTAATTTCTTTCTAAACTTTATATATCATGGAAACGATCCCAAAAAAAGAACAACAACCAGAATAACGTAAGAGCTGTGGCGACTTATAAATTGTAATATAAACAAGCATCATTCCAGTAAACCGAAATGTAGAGGCAAAACTGGCTTTTATATGATGTGTTTCTTTTTTGGCCCGGGGGAGAGAGGGGGGGGGATACTGATATAAGTTTAAAGATATATCATTTGATTTCATATTTAATTCTCAAAAATAAAATAATTTTCCTAGTAACGGCGATGTAATTATAACAGCTTCCTGTTATATAAGGGTACAGTGAACCACGTCGTGCACCTTTGTTTTCCCGTGCTTTCATTACAAAACTCTTTTGCATGTTGTTTTGCTCCTACGCTTCATCTAAAGTAAAATTTGTATTTTTCCAATCAAAACGTATATTTACCGTTCTACGAAAGCTGCGCAGGTCCAAATTTAAAAACTCTGCGTAAATGGTTTTCTAAATAAGGTCTCTCTTTAATTGAAACAATATAAAAAATACGGTAAAATTCAAAGATAACTTGCAGATTAAACATCGATAAATAGAAAATGACGAAATACTATAGTTGTATAATAATATAATACTTGAATAACAATTACTATTACTTATGAATATTTGTTTTGTTTTCTAACATTTGAAATTACTTTTGAAAAGAGCCAGTTAATTTGCACATTTTTATCAAGAGGCTGTTTTGAGTTCTCCAGTTTAGAAAAAATGGTCCTTATTTACACATTGATAGCGACAAGAACTTTTCGTATAGCAACATCAATTATAGGGATCTGATGTGCAAATCCCCATTAACATTCCACCTTCCAGTTTCCAGTAAAACTTCCAAGTCTATTGCTACCTCCTATGTAGTTGAATCAATACTGTTGGATGAAAAACTCATTTAAGCATTAAAAATAAGATCTATTAATAAGTTTACTACGGGCATGTATTTTGAAATTTCTAAGTAGATAATTCGCTAGAATTTTAATTACGCGTTGCATATTGCACAACATTTTGTTAATATTTTGGTTAAAACCAAAGATTCTATTGTGTCAAAAAATCAGTTACTTCTAGTGCATATTTATGAAGGGAAAAGTCAGGTTTGCTATAGGCCTAAGGCACAATGAACCATGGTCAAGAGTAAATATAATCAAAGTTCCTAAAATAAAATTTGCGAACGAACATCGAAATTATAACAGTAACCCTAAATTTCAAGTACAGTGGCCTAAAATGAGAGGATACCCTCTTGTAATCACACTAATTGATTTCTTTGATAGAAAACATGGAAGGTTATATGTATGAAAAAAATAAAATAACATTTTAAAAAATTCTAATGTTGAGGCCCTCGAACATTATATGCCCTCAAGTACTGAATTAGGTAGCATAGGGCTTGGGGCAACCATGCTAGCACTCAACTTAATTACTAACAGTGCTAACCAATTGTAAATAATGATAAATTGGATATGAGAATAAAGATACTACATTTATGGAAAAAAAATTGACTTAAAAAAATTGAAATATCATGGCAAAACATTTATGTTATTTTTTCCCCAAATTGGGCTAATTAAGAAGAAATATTACGTCAACATAAACAATTGCAATATGTTTATTTCAAAATAAGTATTAACTAACTGTAAAATAATTTTCAACATATATAACTTATGATAATAATCTGAAATAAGTAACAGTAATGCTTATTTTCCATTAAATTTATTCCATATGATAATAATCTGAAATTACATCACATTGATTTTCATTACAACATTCGATGATGTACAACATCATTTCACTAATTAAACAGTCGAAGTTGGATGATGCCAATTCTTCTGCTCGTCGTTGTTTGAAGGATGGTGCCACTTGCTTTGTTCATCCGATGTTGGATGGTGCCACTTGCTCTGTTCATCAACGATCGTTGGATGATGCCAGTTCTTCTGTTCGTCATTATTTGAAGGATGGTGCCACTTCTGTTGTTCGTTCGCTGCTGGATGGTGCCACTTGCTTTGTTCAACCGATGTTGGATGGTGCCACTTGCTCTGTTCATCAACGATC
Organism: Allium sativum; assembly: GCA_030737875.1. Classification (NCBI taxonomy): domain Eukaryota; kingdom Viridiplantae; phylum Streptophyta; class Magnoliopsida; order Asparagales; family Amaryllidaceae; genus Allium; species Allium sativum. The sequence continues at coordinate 399,533,153 of CM060910.1, forward strand.
GTTGGATGATGCCAGTTCTTCTGTTCATCATTATTTGAAGGATGGTGCCACTTCTGTTGTTCGTTCGCTGCTGGATGGTGCCACTTGCTTTGTTCATCCGATGTTGGATGGTTCCACTTGCTCTGTTCATCAACGATCGTTGGATGATGCCAGTTCTTCTGTTCGTCATTATTTGAAGGATGATGCCACTTCTGTTGTTCGTTCGCTGCTGGATGGTGCCACTTGCTTTGTTCAACTGATGTTGGATGGTGCCACTTGCTCTGTTCATCAACGATCGTTGGATGATGCCAGTTCTTCTGTTCGTCATTAATTGAAGGATGGTGCCACTTCTGTTGTTCGTTCGCTGCTGGATGGTGCCACTTGCTTTGTTCAACTGATGTTGGATGGTGCCACTTGCTCTGTTCATCAACGATCGTTGGATGATGCCAGTTCTTCTGTTCATCATTATTTGAAGGATGGTGCCACTTCTGTTGTTCGTTCGCTGCTGGATGGTGCCACTTGCTTTGTTCAACTGATGTTGGATGGTGCCACTTGCTCTGTTCATCAACGATCGTTGGATGATGCCAGTTCTTCTGTTCGTCATTATTTGAAGGATGGTGCCACTTCTGTTGTTCGTTCGCTGCTGGATGGTGCCACTTGCTTTGTTCAACCGATGTTGGATGGTGCCACTTGCTCTGTTCATCAACGATCGTTGGATGATGCCAGTTCTTCTGTTCATCATTATTTGAAGGATGATGCCACTTCTGTTGTTCGTTCGCTGCTGGATGGTGCCACTTGCTTTGTTCATCCGATGTTGGATGGTGCCACTTGCTCTGTTCATCGATTACTGTCGAATGGTGCCACTTCTTTTGTTCATCGTTATTTGCAGGATGGTGCCACTTCTGTTGTTCGTTCGATATTGGATGGTGCCACTTGCTTTGCTCATCTACGTTTTTTGGATGATGCCACTTACTAGATAGTTCGTTAGGTTGCAGTAACCTCGATGCTAAGGATGTTTCAGTAATAATAATAAAGAAAAGCACGAAGGCTAATGGAGTCATATACGCTTTTGCCATGTTTATGTGCGATGTGATGTTCAAAAAAGAAGATGGCTTTTATAAGATAATTTGAAGATAAGGTTGGGAATCTTGAAGAAAATTTAGCTACTATAAACTAGTTAATGCTCTCACTTAGTTTTATCCATTTACATATTCTACTACGCATAAAACGTTTAAGTAGACAGTGCTTTAATAAGCTTTCTGTAAATAAACAGCAACTAAAAAATAAAATAATTCACCAGCCTTTTTAAATCAGTAATTTCTTTCTAAACTTTATATATCATGGAAACGATCCCAAAAAAAGAACAACAACCAGAATAACGTAAGAGCTGTGGCGACTTATAAATTGTAATATAAACAAGCATCATTCCAGTAAACCGAAATGTAGAGGCAAAACTGGCTTTTATATGATGTGTTTCTTTTTTGGCCCGGCGGAGAGAGGGGGGGGGGGGATACTGATATAAGTTTAAAGATATATCATTTGATTTCATATTTAATTCTCAAAAATAAAATAATTTTCCTAGTAACGGCGATGTAATTATAACAGCTTCCTGTTATATAAGGGTACAGTGAACCACGTCGTGCACCTTTGTTTTCCCGTGCTTTCATTACAAAACTCTTTTGCATGTTGTTTTGCTCCTACGCTTCATCTAAAGTAAAATTTGTATTTTTCCAATCAAAACGTATATTTACCGTTCTACGAAAGCTGCGCAGGTCCAAATTTAAAAACTCTGCGTAAATGGTTTTCTAAATAAGGTCTCTCTTTAATTGAAACAATATAAAAAATACGGTAAAATTCAAAGATAACTTGCAGATTAAACATCGATAAATAGAAAATGACGAAATACTATAGTTGTATAATAATATAATACTTGAATAACAATTACTATTACTTATGAATATTTGTTTTGTTTTATAACATTTGAAATTACTTTTGAAAAGAGCCAGTTAATTTGCACATTTTTATCAAGAGGCTGTTTTGAGTTCTCCAGTTTAGAAAAAATGGTCCTTATTTACACATTGATAGCGACAAGAACTTTTCGTATAGCAACATCAATTATAGGGATCTGATGTGCAAATCCCCATTAACATTCCACCTTCCAGTTTCCAGTAAAACTTCCAAGTCTATTGCTACCTCCTATGTAGTTGAATCAATACTGTTGGATGAAAAACTCATTTAAGCATTAAAAATAAGATCTATTAATAAGTTTACTACGGGCATGTATTTTGAAATTTCTAAGTAGATAATTCGCTAGAATTTTAATTACGCGTTGCATATTGCACAACATTTTGTTAATATTTTGGTTAAAACCAAAGATTCTATTGTGTCAAAAAATCAGTTACTTCTAGTGCATATTTATGAAGGGAAAAGTCAGGTTTGCTATAGGCCTAAGGCACAATGAACCATGGTCAAGAGTAAATATAATCAAAGTTCCTAAAATAAAATTTGCGAACGAACATCGAAATTATAACAGTAACCCTAAATTTCAAGTACAGTGGCCTAAAATGAGAGGATACCCTCTTGTAATCACACTAATTGATTTCTTTGATAGAAAACATGGAAGGTTATATGTATGAAAAAAATAAAATAACATTTTAAAAAATTCTAATGTTGAGGCCCTCGAACATTATATGCCCTCAAGTACTGAATTAGGTAGCATAGGGCTTGGGGCAACCATGCTAGCACTCAACTTAATTACTAACAGTGCTAATCAATTGTAAATAATGATAAATTGGATATGAGAATAAAGATACTACATTTATGGAAAAAAAATTGACTTAAAAAAATTGAAATATCATGGCAAAACATTTATGTTATTTTTTCCCCAAATTGGGCTAATTAAGAAGAAATATTACGTCAACATAAACAATTGCAATATGTTTATTTCAAAATAAGTATTAACTAACTGTAAAATAATTTTCAACATATATAACTTATGATAATAATCTGAAATAAGTAACAGTAATGCTTATTTTCCATTAAATTTATTCCATATGATAATAATCTGAAATTACATCACATTGATTTTCATTACAACATTCGATGATGTACAACATCATTTCACTAATTAAACAGTCGAAGTTGGATGATGCCAATTCTTCTGCTCGTCGTTGTTTGAAGGATGGTGCCACTTGCTTTGTTCATCCGATGTTGGATGGTGCCACTTGCTCTGTTCATCAACGATCGTTGGATGATCCCAGTTCTTCTGTTCGTCATTATTTGAAGGATGGTGCCACTTCTGTTGTTCGTTCGCTGCTGGATGGTGCCACTTGCTTTGTTCAACCGATGTTGGATGGTGCCACTTGCTCTGTTCATCAACGATCGTTGGATGATGCCAGTTCTTCTGTTCATCATTATTTGAAGGATGGTGCCACTTCTGTTGTTCGTTCGCTGCTGGATGGTGCCACTTGCTTTGTTCATCCGATGTTGGATGGTGCCACTTGCTCTGTTCATCAACGATCGTTGGATGATGCCAGTTCTTCTGTTCGTCATTATTTGAAGGATGATGCCACTTCTGTTGTTCGTTCGCTGCTGGATGGTGCCACTTGCTTTGTTCAACTGATGTTGGATGGTGCCACTTGCTCTGTTCATCAACGATCGTTGGATGATGCCAGTTCTTCTGTTCGTCATTATTTGAAGGATGGTGCCACTTCTGTTGTTCGTTCGCTGCTGGATGGTGCCACTTGCTTTGTTCAACTGATGTTGGATGGTGCCACTTGCTCTGTTCATCAACGATCGTTGGATGATGCCAGTTCTTCTGTTCATCATTATTTGAAGGATGGTGCCACTTCTGTTGTTCGTTCGCTGCTGGATGGTGCCACTTGCTTTGTTCAACTGATGTTGGATGGTGCCACTTGCTCTGTTCATCAACGATCGTTGGATGATGCCAGTTCTTCTGTTCGTCATTATTTGAAGGATGGTGCCACTTCTGTTGTTCGTTCGCTGCTGGATGGTGCCACTTGCTTTGTTCAACCGATGTTGGATGGTGCCACTTGCTCTGTTCATCAACGATCGTTGGATGATGCCAGTTCTTCTGTTCATCATTATTTGAAGGATGATGCCACTTCTGTTGTTCGTTCGCTACTGGATGGTGCCACTTGCTTTGTTCATCCGATGTTGGATGGTGCCACTTGCTCTGTTCATCGATTACTGTCGAATGGTGCCACTTCTTTTGTTCATCGTTATTTGCAGGATGGTGCCACTTCTGTTGTTCGTTCGATATTGGATGGTGCCACTTGCTTTGCTCATCTACGTTTTTTGGATGATGCCACTTACTAGATAGTTCGTTAGGTTGCAGTAACCTCGATGCTAAGGATGTTTCAGTAATAATAATAAAGAAAAGCACGAAGGCTAATGGAGTCATATACGCTTTTGCCATGTTTATGTGCGATGTGATGTTCAAAAAAGAAGATGGCTTTTATAAGATAATTTGAAGATAAGGTTGGGAATCTTGAAGAAAATTTAGCTACTATAAACTAGTTAATGCTCTCACTTAGTTTTATCCATTTACATATTCTACTACGCATAAAACGTTTAAGTAGACAGTGCTTTAATAAGCTTTCTGTAAATAAACAGCAACTAAAAAATAAAATAATTCACCAGCCTTTTTAAATCAGTAATTTCTTTCTAAACTTTATATATCATGGAAACGATCCCAAAAAAAGAACAACAACCAGAATAACGTAAGAGCTGTGGCGACTTATAAATTGTAATATAAACAAGCATCATTCCAGTAAACCGAAATGTAGAGGCAAAACTGGCTTTTATATGATGTGTTTCTTTTTTGGCCCGGGGGAGAGAGGGGGGGGGGGGATACTGATATAAGTTTAAAGATATATCATTTGATTTCATATTTAATTCTCAAAAATAAAATAATTTTCCTAGTAACGGCGATGTAATTATAACAGCTTCCTGTTATATAAGGGTACAGTGAACCACGTCGTGCACCTTTGTTTTCCCGTGCTTTCATTACAAAACTCTTTTGCATGTTGTTTTGCTCCTACGCTTCATCTAAAGTAAAATTTGTATTTTTCCAATCAAAACGTATATTTACTGTTCTACGAAAGCTGCGCAGGTCCAAATTTAAAAACTCTGCGTAAATGGTTTTCTAAATAAGGTCTCTCTTTAATTGAAACAATATAAAAAATACGGTAAAATTCAAAGATAACTTGCAGATTAAACATCGATAAATAGAAAATGACGAAATACTATAGTTGTATAATAATATAGTACTTGAATAACAATTACTATTACTTATGAATATTTGTTTTGTTTTCTAACATTTGAAATTACTTTTGAAAAGAGCCAGTTAATTTGCACATTTTTATCAAGAGGCTGTTTTGAGTTCTCCAGTTTAGAAAAAATGGTCCTTATTTACACATTGATAGCGACAAGAACTTTTCGTATAGCAACATCAATTATAGGGATCTGATGTGCAAATCCCCATTAACATTCCACCTTCCAGTTTCCAGTAAAACTTCCAAGTCTATTGCTACCTCCTATGTAGTTGAATCAATACTGTTGGATGAAAAACTCATTTAAGCATTAAAAATAAGATCTATTAATAAGTTTACTACGGGCATGTATTTTGAAATTTCTAAGTAGATAATTCGCTAGAATTTTAATTACGCGTTGCATATTGCACAACATTTTGTTAATATTTTGGTTAAAACCAAAGATTCTATTGTGTCAAAAAATCAGTTACTTCTAGTGCATATTTATGAAGGGAAAAGTCAGGTTTGCTATAGGCCTAAGGCACAATGAACCATGGTCAAGAGTAAATATAATCAAAGTTCCTAAAATAAAATTTGCGAACGAACATCGAAATTATAACAGTAACCCTAAATTTCAAGTACAGTGGCCTAAAATGAGAGGATACCCTCTTGTAATCACACTAATTGATTTCTTTGATAGAAAACATGGAAGGTTATATGTATGAAAAAAATAAAATAACATTTTAAAAAATTCTAATGTTGAGGCCCTCGAACATTATATGCCCTCAAGTACTGAATTAGGTAGCATAGGGCTTGGGGCAACCATGCTAGCACTCAACTTAATTACTAACAGTGCTAACCAATTGTAAATAATGATAAATTGGATATGAGAATAAAGATACTACATTTATGGAAAAAAATTGACTTAAAAAAATTGAAATATCATGGCAAAACATTTATGTTATTTTTTCCCCAAATTGGGCTAATTAAGAAGAAATATTACGTCAACATAAACAATTGCAATATGTTTATTTCAAAATAAGTATTAACTAACTGTAAAATAATTTTCAACATATATAACTTATGATAATAATCTGAAATAAGTAACAGTAATGCTTATTTTCCATTAAATTTATTCCATATGATAATAATCTGAAATTACATCACATTGATTTTCATTACAACATTCGATGATGTACAACATCATTTCACTAATTAAACAGTCGAAGTTGGATGATGCCAATTCTTCTGCTCGTCGTTGTTTGAAGGATGGTGCCACTTGCTTTGTTCATCCGATGTTGGATGGTGCCACTTGCTCTGTTCATCAACGATCGTTGGATGATGCCAGTTCTTTTGTTCGTCATTATTTGAAGGATGGTGCCACTTCTGTTGTTCGTTCGCTGCTGGATGGTGCCACTTGCTTTGTTCAACCGATGTTGGATGGTGCCACTTGCTCTGTTCATCAACGATCGTTGGATGATGCCAGTTCTTCTGTTCATCATTATTTGAAGGATGGTGCCACTTCTGTTGTTCGTTCGCTGCTGGATGGTGCCACTTGCTTTGTTCATCCGATGTTGGATGGTGCCACTTGCTCTGTTCATCAACGATCGTTGGATGATGCCAGTTCTTCTGTTCGTCATTATTTGAAGGATGATGCCACTTCTGTTGTTCGTTCGCTGCTGGATGGTGCCACTTGCTTTGTTCAACTGATGTTGGATGGTGCCACTTGCTCTGTTCATCAACGATCGTTGGATGATGCCAGTTCTTCTGTTCGTCATTATTTGAAGGATGGTGCCACTTCTGTTGTTCGTTCGCTGCTGGATGGTGCCACTTGCTTTGTTCAACTGATGTTGGATGGTGCCACTTGCTCTGTTCATCAACGATCGTTGGATGATGCCAGTTCTTCTGTTCATCATTATTTGAAGGATGGTGCCACTTCTGTTGTTCGTTCGCTGCTGGATGGTGCCACTTGCTTTGTTCAACTGATGTTGGATGGTGCCACTTGCTCTGTTCATCAACGATCGTTGGATGATGCCAGTTCTTCTGTTCGTCATTATTTGAAGGATGGTGCCACTTCTGTTGTTCGTTCGCTGCTGGATGGTGCCACTTGCTTTGTTCAACCGATGTTGGATGGTGCCACTTGCTCTGTTCATCAACGATCGTTGGATGATGCCAGTTCTTCTGTTCATCATTATTTGAAGGATGATGCCACTTCTGTTGTTCGTTCGCTGCTGGATGGTGCCACTTGCTTTGTTCATCCGATGTTGGATGGTGCCACTTGCTCTGTTCATCGATTACTGTCGAATGGTGCCACTTCTTTTGTTCATCGTTATTTGCAGGATGGTGCCACTTCTGTTGTTCGTTCGATATTGGATGGTGCCACTTGCTTTGCTCATCTACGTTTTTTGGATGATGCCACTTACTAGATAGTTCGTTAGGTTGCAGTAACCTCGATGCTAAGGATGTTTCAGTAATAATAATAAAGAAAAGCACGAAGGCTAATGGAGTCATATACGCTTTTGCCATGTTTATGTGCGATGTGATGTTCAAAAAAGAAGATGGCTTTTATAAGATAATTTGAAGATAAGGTTGGGAATCTTGAAGAAAATTTAGCTACTATAAACTAGTTAATGCTCTCACTTAGTTTTATCCATTTACATATTCTATTACGCATAAAACGTTTAAGTAGACAGTGCTTTAATAAGCTTTCTGTAAATAAACAGCAACTAAAAAATAAAATAATTCACCAGCCTTTTTAAATCAGTAATTTCTTTCTAAACTTTATATATCATGGAAACGATCCCAAAAAAAGAACAACAACCAGAATAACGTAAGAGCTGTGGCGACTTATAAATTGTAATATAAACAAGCATCATTCCAGTAAACCGAAATGTAGAGGCAAAACTGGCTTTTATATGATGTGTTTCTTTTTTGGCCCGGGGGAGAGAGGGGGGGGGATACTGATATAAGTTTAAAGATATATCATTTGATTTCATATTTAATTCTCAAAAATAAAATAATTTTCCTAGTAACGGCGATGTAATTATAACAGCTTCCTGTTATATAAGGGTACAGTGAACCACGTCGTGCACCTTTGTTTTCCCGTGCTTTCATTACAAAACTCTTTTGCATGTTGTTTTTCTCCTACGCTTCATCTAAAGTAAAATTTGTATTTTTCCAATCAAAACGTATATTTACCGTTCTACGAAAGCTGCGCAGGTCCAAATTTAAAAACTCTGCGTAAATGGTTTTCTAAATAAGGTCTCTCTTTAATTGAAACAATATAAAAAATACGGTAAAATTCAAAGATAACTTGCAGATTAAACATCGATAAATAGAAAATGACGAAATACTATAGTTGTATAATAATATAATACTTGAATAACAATTACTATTACTTATGAATATTTGTTTTGTTTTCTAACATTTGAAATTACTTTTGAAAAGAGCCAGTTAATTTGCACATTTTTATCAAGAGGCTGTTTTGAGTTCTCCAGTTTAGAAAAAATGGTCCTTATTTACACATTGATAGCGACAAGAACTTTTCGTATAGCAACATCAATTATAGGGATCTGATGTGCAAATCCCCATTAACATTCCACCTTCCAGTTTCCAGTAAAACTTCCAAGTCTATTGCTACCTCCTATGTAGTTGAATCAATACTGTTGGATGAAAAACTCATTTAAGCATTAAAAATAAGATCTATTAATAAGTTTACTACGGGCATGTATTTTGAAATTTCTAAGTAGATAATTCGCTAGAATTTTAATTACGCGTTGCATATTGCACAACATTTTGTTAATATTTTGGTTAAAACCAAAGATTCTATTGTGTCAAAAAATCAGTTACTTCTAGTGCATATTTATGAAGGGAAAAGTCAGGTTTGCTATAGGCCTAAGGCACAATGAACCATGGTCAAGAGTAAATATAATCAAAGTTCCTAAAATAAAATTTGCGAACGAACATCGAAATTATAACAGTAACCCTAAATTTCAAGTACAGTGGCCTAAAATGAGAGGATACCCTCTTGTAATCACACTAATTGATTTCTTTGATAGAAAACATGGAAGGTTATATGTATGAAAAAAATAAAATAACATTTTAAAAAATTCTAATGTTGAGGCCCTCGAACATTATATGCCCTCAAGTACTGAATTAGGTAGCATAGGGCTTGGGGCAACCATGCTAGCACTCAACTTAATTACTAACAGTGCTAACCAATTGTAAATAATGATAAATTGGATATGAGAATAAAGATACTACATTTATGGAAAAAAAATTGACTTAAAAAAATTGAAATATCATGGCAAAACATTTATGTTATTTTTTCCCCAAATTGGGCTAATTAAGAAGAAATATTACGTCAACATAAACAATTGCAATATGTTTATTTCAAAATAAGTATTAACTAACTGTAAAATAATTTTCAACATATATAACTTATGATAATAATCTGAAATAAGTAACAGTAATGCTTATTTTCCATTAAATTTATTCCATATGATAATAATCTGAAATTACATCACATTGATTTTCATTACAACATTCGATGATGTACAACATCATTTCACTAATTAAACAGTCGAAGTTGGATGATGCCAATTCTTCTGCTCGTCGTTGTTTGAAGGATGGTGCCACTTGCTTTGTTCATCCGATGTTGGATGGTGCCACTTGCTCTGTTCATCAACGATCGTTGGATGATGCCAGTTCTTTTGTTCGTCATTATTTGAAGGATGGTGCCACTTCTGTTGTTCGTTCGCTGCTGGATGGTGCCACTTGCTTTGTTCAACCGATGTTGGATGGTGCCACTTGCTCTGTTCATCAACGATCGTTGGATGATGCCAGTTCTTCTGTTCATCATTATTTGAAGGATGGTGCCACTTCTGTTGTTCGTTCGCTGCTGGATGGTGCCACTTGCTTTGTTCATCCGATGTTGGATGGTGCCACTTGCTCTGTTCATCAACGATCGTTGGATGATGCCAGTTCTTCTGTTCGTCATTATTTGAAGGATGATGCCACTTCTGTTGTTCGTTCGCTGCTGGATGGTGCCACTTGCTTTGTTCAACTGATGTTGGATGGTGCCACTTGCTCTGTTCATCAACGATCGTTGGATGATGCCAGTTCTTCTGTTCGTCATTATTTGAAGGATGGTGCCACTTCTGTTGTTCGTTCGCTGCTGGATGGTGCCACTTGCTTTGTTCAACTGATGTTGGATGGTGCCACTTGCTCTGTTCATCAACGATCGTTGGATGATGCCAGTTCTTCTGTTCATCATTATTTGATGGATGGTGCCACTTCTGTTGTTCGTTCGCTGCTGGATGGTGCCACTTGCTTTGTTCAACTGATGTTGGATGGTGCCACTTGCTCTGTTCATCAACGATCGTTGGATGATGCCAGTTCTTCTGTTCGTCATTATTTGAAGGATGGTGCCACTTCTGTTGTTCGTTCGCTGCTGGATGGTGCCACTTGCTTTGTTCAACCGATGTTGGATGGTGCCACTTGATCTGTTCATCAACGATCGTTGGATGATGCCAGTTCTTCTGTTCATCATTATTTGAAGGATGATGCCACTTCTGTTGTTCGTTCGCTGCTGGATGGTGCCACTTGCTTTGTTCATCCGATGTTGGATGGTGCCACTTGCTCTGTTCATCGATTACTGTCGAATGGTGCCACTTCTTTTGTTCATCGTTATTTGCAGGATGGTGCCACTTCTGTTGTTCGTTCGATATTGGATGGTGCCACTTGCTTTGCTCATCTACGTTTTTTGGATGATGCCACTTACTAGATAGTTCGTTAGGTTGCAGTAACCTCGATGCTAAGGATGTTTCAGTAATAATAATAAAGAAAAGCACGAAGGCTAATGGAGTCATATACGCTTTTGCCATGTTTATGTGCGATGTGATGTTCAAAAAAGAAGATGGCTTTTATAAGATAATTTGAAGATAAGGTTGGGAATCTTGAAGAAAATTTAGCTACTATAAACTAGTTAATGCTCTCACTTAGTTTTATCCATTTACATATTCTATTACGCATAAAACGTTTAAGTAGACAGTGCTTTAATAAGCTTTCTGTAAATAAACAGCAACTAAAAAATAAAATAATTCACCAGCCTTTTTAAATCAGTAATTTCTTTCTAAACTTTATATATCATGGAAACGATCCCAAAAAAAGAACAACAACCAGAATAACGTAAGAGCTGTGGCGACTTATAAATTGTAATATAAACAAGCATCATTCCAGTAAACCGAAATGTAGAGGCAAAACTGGCTTTTATATGATGTGTTTCTTTTTTGGCCCGGGGGAGAGAGGGGGGGGGATACTGATATAAGTTTAAAGATATATCATTTGATTTCATATTTAATTCTCAAAAATAAAATAATTTTCCTAGTAACGGCGATGTAATTATAACAGCTTCCTGTTATATAAGGGTACAGTGAACCACGTCGTGCACCTTTGTTTTCCCGTGCTTTCATTACAAAACTCTTTTGCATGTTGTTTTTCTCCTACGCTTCATCTAAAGTAAAATTTGTATTTTTCCAATCAAAACGTATATTTACCGTTCTACGAAAGCTGCGCAGGTCCAAATTTAAAAACTCTGCGTAAATGGTTTTCTAAATAAGGTCTCTCTTTAATTGAAACAATATAAAAAATACGGTAAAATTCAAAGATAACTTGCAGATTAAACATCGATAAATAGAAAATGACGAAATACTATAGTTGTATAATAATATAATACTTGAATAACAATTACTATTACTTATGAATATTTGTTTTGTTTTCTAACATTTGAAATTACTTTTGAAAAGAGCCAGTTAATTTGCACATTTTTATCAAGAGGCTGTTTTGAGTTCTCCAGTTTAGAAAAAATGGTCCTTATTTACACATTGATAGCGACAAGAACTTTTCGTATAGCAACATCAATTATAGGGATCTGATGTGCAAATCCCCATTAACATTCCACCTTCCAGTTTCCAGTAAAACTTCCAAGTCTATTGCTACCTCCTATGTAGTTGAATCAATACTGTTGGATGAAAAACTCATTTAAGCATTAAAAATAAGATCTATTAATAAGTTTACTACGGGCATGTATTTTGAAATTTCTAAGTAGATAATTCGCTAGAATTTTAATTACGCGTTGCATATTGCACAACATTTTGTTAATATTTTGGTTAAAACCAAAGATTCTATTGTGTCAAAAAATCAGTTACTTCTAGTGCATATTTATGAAGGGAAAAGTCAGGTTTGCTATAGGCCTAAGGCACAATGAACCATGGTCAAGAGTAAATATAATCAAAGTTCCTAAAATAAAATTTGCGAACGAACATCGAAATTATAACAGTAACCCTAAATTTCAAGTACAGTGGCCTAAAATGAGAGGATACCCTCTTGTAATCACACTAATTGATTTCTTTGATAGAAAACATGGAAGGTTATATGTATGAAAAAAATAAAATAACATTTTAAAAAATTCTAATGTTGAGGCCCTCGAACATTATATGCCCTCAAGTACTGAATTAGGTAGCATAGGGCTTGGGGCAACCATGCTAGCACTCAACTTAATTACTAACAGTGCTAACCAATTGTAAATAATGATAAATTGGATATGAGAATAAAGATACTACATTTATGGAAAAAAAATTGACTTAAAAAAATTGAAATATCATGGCAAAACATTTATGTTATTTTTTCCCCAAATTGGGCTAATTAAGAAGAAATATTACGTCAACATAAACAATTGCAATATGTTTATTTCAAAATAAGTATTAACTAACTGTAAAATAATTTTCAACATATATAACTTATGATAATAATCTGAAATAAGTAACAGTAATGCTTATTTTCCATTAAATTTATTCCATATGATAATAATCTGAAATTACATCACATTGATTTTCATTACAACATTCGATGATGTACAACATCATTTCACTAATTAAACAGTCGAAGTTGGATGATGCCAATTCTTCTGCTCGTCGTTGTTTGAAGGATGGTGCCACTTGCTTTGTTCATCCGATGTTGGATGGTGCCACTTGCTCTGTTCATCAACGATCGTTGGATGATGCCAGTTCTTCTGTTCGTCATTATTTGAAGGATGGTGCCACTTCTGTTGTTCGTTCGCTGCTGGATGGTGCCACTTGCTTTGTTCAACCGATGTTGGATGGTGCCACTTGCTCTGTTCATCAACGATCGTTGGATGATGCCAGTTCTTCTGTTCATCATTATTTGAAGGATGGTGCCACTTCTGTTGTTCGTTCGCTGCTGGATGGTGCCACTTGCTTTGTTCATCCGATGTTGGATGGTGCCACTTGCTCTGTTCATCAACGATCGTTGGATGATGCCAGTTCTTCTGTTCGTCATTATTTGAAGGATGATGCCACTTCTGTTGTTCGTTCGCTGCTGGATGGTGCCACTTGCTTTGTTCAACTGATGTTGGATGGTGCCACTTGCTCTGTTCATCAACGATCGTTGGATGATGCCAGTTCTTCTGTTCGTCATTATTTGAAGGATGGTGCCACTTCTGTTGTTCGTTCGCTGCTGGATGGTGCCACTTGCTTTGTTCAACCGATGTTGGATGGTGCCACTTGCTCTGTTCATCAACGATCGTTGGATGATGCCAGTTCTTCTGTTCATCATTATTTGAAGGATGATGCCACTTCTGTTGTTCGTTCGCTGCTGGATGGTGCCACTTGCTTTGTTCATCCGATGTTGGATGGTGCCACTTGCTCTGTTCATCGATTACTGTCGAATGGTGCCACTTCTTTTGTTCATCGTTATTTGCAGGATGGTGCCACTTCTGTTGTTCGTTCGATATTGGATGGTGCCACTTGCTTTGCTCATCTACGTATTTTGGATGATGCCACTTACTAGATAGTTCGTTAGGTTGCAGTAACCTCGATGCTAAGGATGTTTCAGTAATAATAAAGAAAAGCACGAAGGCTAATGGAGTCATATACGCTTTTGCCATGTTTATGTGCGATGTGATGTTCAAAAAAGAAGATGGCTTTTATAAGATAATTTGAAGATAAGGTTGGGAATCTTGAAGAAAATTTAGCTACTATAAACTAGTTAATGCTCTCACTTAGTTTTATCCATTTACATATTCTACTACGCATAAAACGTTTAAGTAGACAGTGCTTTAATAAGCTTTCTGTAAATAAACAGCAACTAAAAAATAAAATAATTCACCAGCCTTTTTAAATCAGTAATTTCTTTCTAAACTTTATATATCATGGAAACGATCCCAAAAAAAGAACAACAACCAGAATAACGTAAGAGCTGTGGCGACTTATAAATTGTAATATAAACAAGCATCATTCCAGTAAACCGAAATGTAGAGGCAAAACTGGCTTTTATATGATGTGTTTCTTTTTTGGCCCGGGGGAGAGAGGGGGGGGGATACTGATATAAGTTTAAAGATATATCATTTGATTTCATATTTAATTCTCAAAAATAAAATAATTTTCCTAGTAACGGCGATGTAATTATAACAGCTTCCTGTTATATAAGGGTACAGTGAACCACGTCGTGCACCTTTGTTTTCCCGTGCTTTCATTACAAAACTCTTTTGCATGTTGTTTTGCTCCTACGCTTCATCTAAAGTAAAATTTGTATTTTTCCAATCAAAACGTATATTTACCGTTCTACGAAAGCTGCGCAGGTCCAAATTTAAAAACTCTGCGTAAATGGTTTTCTAAATAAGGTCTCTCTTTAATTGAAACAATATAAAAAATACGGTAAAATTCAAAGATAACTTGCAGATTAAACATCGATAAATAGAAAATGACGAAATACTATAGTTGTATAATAATATAATACTTGAATAACAATTACTATTACTTATGAATATTTGTTTTGTTTTCTAACATTTGAAATTACTTTTGAAAAGAGCCAGTTAATTTGCACATTTTTATCAAGAGGCTGTTTTGAGTTCTCCAGTTTAGAAAAAATGGTCCTTATTTACACATTGATAGCGACAAGAACTTTTCGTATAGCAACATCAATTATAGGGATCTGATGTGCAAATCCCCATTAACATTCCACCTTCCAGTTTCCAGTAAAACTTCCAAGTCTATTGCTACCTCCTATGTAGTTGAATCAATACTGTTGGATGAAAAACTCATTTAAGCATTAAAAATAAGATCTATTAATAAGTTTACTACGGGCATGTATTTTGAAATTTCTAAGTAGATAATTCGCTAGAATTTTAATTACGCGTTGCATATTGCACAACATTTTGTTAATATTTTGGTTAAAACCAAAGATTCTATTGTGTCAAAAAATCAGTTACTTCTAGTGCATATTTATGAAGGGAAAAGTCAGGTTTGCTATAGGCCTAAGGCACAATGAACCATGGTCAAGAGTAAATATAATCAAAGTTCCTAAAATAAAATTTGCGAACGAACATCGAAATTATAACAGTAACCCTAAATTTCAAGTACAGTGGCCTAAAATGAGAGGATACCCTCTTGTAATCACACTAATTGATTTCTTTGATAGAAAACATGGAAGGTTATATGTATGAAAAAAATAAAATAACATTTTAAAAAATTCTAATGTTGAGGCCCTCGAACATTATATGCCCTCAAGTACTGAATTAGGTAGCATAAGGCTTGGGGCAACCATGCTAGCACTCAACTTAATTACTAACAGTGCTAACCAATTGTAAATAATGATAAATTGGATATGAGAATAAAGATACTACATTTATGGAAAAAAAAATTGACTTAAAAAAATTGAAATATCATGGCAAAACATTTATGTTATTTTTTCCCCAAATTGGGCTAATTAAGAAGAAATATTACGTCAACATAAACAATTGCAATATGTTTATTTCAAAATAAGTATTAACTAACTGTAAAATAATTTTCAACATATATAACTTATGATAATAATCTGAAATAAGTAACAGTAATGCTTATTTTCCATTAAATTTATTCCATATGATAATAATCTGAAATTACATCACATTGATTTTCATTACAACATTCGATGATGTACAACATCATTTCACTAATTAAACAGTCGAAGTTGGATGATGCCAATTCTTCTGCTCGTCGTTGTTTGAAGGATGGTGCCACTTGCTTTGTTCATCCGATGTTGGATGGTGCCACTTGCTCTGTTCATCAACGATCGTTGGATGATGCCAGTTCTTCTGTTCGTCATTATTTGAAGGATGGTGCCACTTCTGTTGTTCGTTCGCTGCTGGATGGTGCCACTTGCTTTGTTCAACCGATGTTGGATGGTGCCACTTGCTCTGTTCATCAACGATCGTTGGATGATGCCAGTTCTTCTGTTCATCATTATTTGAAGGATGGTGCCACTTCTGTTGTTCGTTCGCTGCTGGATGGTGCCACTTGCTTTGTTCATCCGATGTTGGATGGTGCCACTTGCTCTGTTCATCAACGATCGTTGGATGATGCCAGTTCTTCTGTTCGTCATTATTTGAAGGATGATGCCACTTCTGTTGTTCGTTCGCTGCTGGATGGTGCCACTTGCTTTGTTCAACTGATGTTGGATGGTGCCACTTGCTCTGTTCATCAACGATCGTTGGATGATGCCAGTTCTTCTGTTCGTCATTATTTGAAGGATGGTGCCACTTCTGTTGTTCGTTCGCTGCTGGATGGTGCCACTTGCTTTGTTCAACTGATGTTGGATGGTGCCACTTGCTCTGTTCATCAACGATCGTTGGATGATGCCAGTTCTTCTGTTCATCATTATTTGAAGGATGGTGCCACTTCTGTTGTTCGTTCGCTGCTGGATGGTGCCACTTGCTTTGTTCAACTGATGTTGGATGGTGCCACTTGCTCTGTTCATCAACGATCGTTGGATGATGCCAGTTCTTCTGTTCGTCATTATTTGAAGGATGGTGCCACTTCTGTTGTTCGTTCGCTGCTGGATGGTGCCACTTGCTTTGTTCAACCGATGTTGGATGGTGCCACTTGCTCTGTTCATCAACGATCGTTGGATGATGCCAGTTCTTCTGTTCATCATTATTTGAAGGATGATGCCACTTCTGTTGTTCGTTCGCTGCTGGATGGTGCCACTTGCTTTGTTCATCCGATGTTGGATGGTGCCACTTGCTCTGTTCATCGATTACTGTCGAATGGTGCCACTTCTTTTGTTCATCGTTATTTGCAGGATGGTGCCACTTCTGTTGTTCGTTCGATATTGGATGGTGCCACTTGCTTTGCTCATCTACGTATTTTGGATGATGCCACTTACTAGATAGTTCGTTAGGTTGCAGTAACCTCGATGCTAAGGATGTTTCAGTAATAATAATAAAGAAAAGCACGAAGGCTAATGGAGTCATATACGCTTTTGCCATGTTTATGTGCGATGTGATGTTCAAAAAAGAAGATGGCTTTTATAAGATAATTTGAAGATAAGGTTGGGAATCTTGAAGAAAATTTAGCTACTATAAACTAGTTAATGCTCTCACTTAGTTTTATCCATTTACATATTCTACTACGCATAAAACGTTTAAGTAGACAGTGCTTTAATAAGCTTTCTGTAAATAAACAGCAACTAAAAAATAAAATAATTCACCAGCCTTTTTAAATCAGTAATTTCTTTCTAAACTTTATATATCATGGAAACGATCCCAAAAAAAGAACAACAACCAGAATAACGTAAGAGCTGTGGCGACTTATAAATTGTAATATAAACAAGCATCATTCCAGTAAACCGAAATGTAGAGGCAAAACTGGCTTTTATATGATGTGTTTCTTTTTTGGCCCGGGGGAGAGAGGGGGGGGGATACTGATATAAGTTTAAAGATATATCATTTGATTTCATATTTAATTCTCAAAAATAAAATAATTTTCCTAGTAACGGCGATGTAATTATAACAGCTTCCTGTTATATAAGGGTACAGTGAACCACGTCGTGCACCTTTGTTTTCCCGTGCTTTCATTACAAAACTCTTTTGCATGTTGTTTTGCTCCTACGCTTCATCTAAAGTAAAATTTGTATTTTTCCAATCAAAACGTATATTTACCGTTCTACGAAAGCTGCGCAGGTCCAAATTTAAAAACTCTGCGTAAATGGTTTTCTAAATAAGGTCTCTCTTTAATTGAAACAATATAAAAAATACGGTAAAATTCAAAGATAACTTGCAGATTAAACATCGATAAATAGAAAATGACGAAATACTATAGTTGTATAATAATATAATACTTGAATAACAATTACTATTACTTATGAATATTTGTTTTGTTTTCTAACATTTGAAATTACTTTTGAAAAGAGCCAGTTAATTTGCACATTTTTATCAAGAGGCTGTTTTGAGTTCTCCAGTTTAGAAAAAATGGTCCTTATTTACACATTGATAGCGACAAGAACTTTTCGTATAGCAACATCAATTATAGGGATCTGATGTGCAAATCCCCATTAACATTCCACCTTCCAGTTTCCAGTAAAACTTCCAAGTCTATTGCTACCTCCTATGTAGTTGAATCAATACTGTTGGATGAAAAACTCATTTAAGCATTAAAAATAAGATCTATTAATAAGTTTACTACGGGCATGTATTTTGAAATTTCTAAGTAGATAATTCGCTAGAATTTTAATTACGCGTTGCATATTGCACAACATTTTGTTAATATTTTGGTTAAAACCAAAGATTCTATTGTGTCAAAAAATCAGTTACTTCTAGTGCATATTTATGAAGGGAAAAGTCAGGTTTGCTATAGGCCTAAGGCACAATGAACCATGGTCAAGAGTAAATATAATCAAAGTTCCTAAAATAAAATTTGCGAACGAACATCGAAATTATAACAGTAACCCTAAATTTCAAGTACAGTGGCCTAAAATGAGAGGATACCCTCTTGTAATCACACTAATTGATTTCTTTGATAGAAAACATGGAAGGTTATATGTATGAAAAAAATAAAATAACATTTTAAAAAATTCTAATGTTGAGGCCCTCGAACATTATATGCCCTCAAGTACTGAATTAGGTAGCATAGGGCTTGGGGCAACCATGCTAGCACTCAACTTAATTACTAACAGTGCTAACCAATTGTAAATAATGATAAATTGGATATGAGAATAAAGATACTACATTTATGGAAAAAAAATTGACTTAAAAAAATTGAAATATCATGGCAAAACATTTATGTTATTTTTTCCCCAAATTGGGCTAATTAAGAAGAAATATTACGTCAACATAAACAATTGCAATATGTTTATTTCAAAATAAGTATTAACTAACTGTAAAATAATTTTCAACATATATAACTTATGATAATAATCTGAAATAAGTAACAGTAATGCTTATTTTCCATTAAATTTATTCCATATGATAATAATCTGAAATTACATCACATTGATTTTCATTACAACATTCGATGATGTACAACATCATTTCACTAATTAAACAGTCGAAGTTGGATGATGCCAATTCTTCTGCTCGTCGTTGTTTGAAGGATGGTGCCACTTGCTTTGTTCATCCGATGTTGGATGGTGCCACTTGCTCTGTTCATCAACGATCGTTGGATGATGCCAGTTCTTCTGTTCGTCATTATTTGAAGGATGGTGCCACTTCTGTTGTTCGTTCGCTGCTGGATGGTGCCACTTGCTTTGTTCAACCGATGTTGGATGGTGCCACTTGCTCTGTTCATCAACGATCGTTGGATGATGCCAGTTCTTCTGTTCATCATTATTTGAAGGATGGTGCCACTTCTGTTGTTCGTTCGCTACCGGATGGTGCCACTTGCTTTGTTCATCCGATGTTGGATGGTGCCACTTGCTCTGTTCATCAACGATCGTTGGATGATGCCAGTTCTTCTGTTCGTCATTATTTGAAGGATGATGCCACTTCTGTTGTTCGTTCGCTGCTGGATGGTGCCACTTGCTTTGTTCAACTGATGTTGGATGGTGCCACTTGCTCTGTTCATCAACGATCGTTGGATGATGCCAGTTCTTCTGTTCGTCATTATTTGAAGGATGGTGCCACTTCTGTTGTTCGTTCGCTGCTGGATGGTGCCACTTGCTTTGTTCAACTGATGTTGGATGGTGCCACTTGCTCTGTTCATCAACGATCGTTGGATGATGCCAGTTCTTCTGTTCATCATTATTTGAAGGATGGTGCCACTTCTGTTGTTCGTTCGCTGCTGGATGGTGCCACTTGCTTTGTTCAACTGATGTTGGATGGTGCCACTTGCTCTGTTCATCAACGATCGTTGGATGATGCCAGTTCTTCTGTTCGTCATTATTTGAAGGATGGTGCCACTTCTGTTGTTCGTTCGTTGCTGGATGGTGCCACTTGCTTTGTTCAACCGATGTTGGATGGTGCCACTTGCTCTGTTCATCAACGATCGTTGGATGATGCCAGTTCTTCTGTTCATCATTATTTGAAGGATGATGCCACTTCTGTTGTTCGTTCGCTGCTGGATGGTGCCACTTGCTTTGTTCATCCGATGTTGGATGGTGCCACTTGCTCTGTTCATCGATTACTGTCGAATGGTGCCACTTCTTTTGTTCATCGTTATTTGCAGGATGGTGCCACTTCTGTTGTTCGTTCGATATTGGATGGTGCCACTTGCTTTGCTCATCTACGTTTTTTGGATGATGCCACTTACTAGATAGTTCGTTAGGTTGCAGTAACCTCGATGCTAAGGATGTTTCAGTAATAATAATAAAGAAAAGCACGAAGGCTAATGGAGTCATATACGCTTTTGCCATGTTTATGTGCGATGTGATGTTCAAAAAAGAAGATGGCTTTTATAAGATAATTTGAAGATAAGGTTGGGAATCTTGAAGAAAATTTAGCTACTATAAACTAGTTAATGCTCTCACTTAGTTTTATCCATTTACATATTCTACTACGCATAAAACGTTTAAGTAGACAGTGCTTTAATAAGCTTTCTGTAAATAAACAGCAACTAAAAAATAAAATAATTCACCAGCCTTTTTAAATCAGTAATTTCTTTCTAAACTTTATATATCATGGAAACGATCCCAAAAAAAGAACAACAACCAGAATAACGTAAGAGCTGTGGCGACTTATAAATTGTAATATAAACAAGCATCATTCCAGTAAACCGAAATGTAGAGGCAAAACTGGCTTTTATATGATGTGTTTCTTTTTTGGCCCGGGGGAGAGAGGGGGGGGGATACTGATATAAGTTTAAAGATATATCATTTGATTTCATATTTAATTCTCAAAAATAAAATAATTTTCCTAGTAACGGCGATGTAATTATAACAGCTTCCTGTTATATAAGGGTACAGTGAACCACGTCGTGCACCTTTGTTTTCCCGTGCTTTCATTACAAAACTCTTTTGCATGTTGTTTTGCTCCTACGCTTCATCTAAAGTAAAATTTGTATTTTTCCAATCAAAACGTATATTTACCGTTCTACGAAAGCTGCGCAGGTCCAAATTTAAAAACTCTGCGTAAATGGTTTTCTAAATAAGGTCTCTCTTTAATTGAAACAATATAAAAAATACGGTAAAATTCAAAGATAACTTGCAGATTAAACATCGATAAATAGAAAATGACGAAATACTATAGTTGTATAATAATATAATACTTGAATAACAATTACTATTACTTATGAATATTTGTTTTGTTTTCTAACATTTGAAATTACTTTTGAAAAGAGCCAGTTAATTTGCACATTTTTATCAAGAGGCTGTTTTGAGTTCTCCAGTTTAGAAAAAATGGTCCTTATTTACACATTGATAGCGACAAGAACTTTTCGTATAGCAACATCAATTATAGGGATCTGATGTGCAAATCCCCATTAACATTCCACCTTCCAGTTTCCAGTAAAACTTCCAAGTCTATTGCTACCTCCTATGTAGTTGAATCAATACTGTTGGATGAAAAACTCATTTAAGCATTAAAAATAAGATCTATTAATAAGTTTACTACGGGCATGTATTTTGAAATTTCTAAGTAGATAATTCGCTAGAATTTTAATTACGCGTTGCATATTGCACAACATTTTGTTAATATTTTGGTTAAAACCAAAGATTCTATTGTGTCAAAAAATCAGTTACTTCTAGTGCATATTTATGAAGGGAAAAGTCAGGTTTGCTATAGGCCTAAGGCACAATGAACCATGGTCAAGAGTAAATATAATCAAAGTTCCTAAAATAAAATTTGCGAACGAACATCGAAATTATAACAGTAACCCTAAATTTCAAGTACAGTGGCCTAAAATGAGAGGATACCCTCTTGTAATCACACTAATTGATTTCTTTTATAGAAAACATGGAAGGTTATATGTATGAAAAAAATAAAATAACATTTTAAAAAATTCTAATGTTGAGGCCCTCGAACATTATATGCCCTCAAGTACTGAATTAGGTAGCATAGGGCTTGGGGCAACCATGCTAGCACTCAACTTAATTACTAACAGTGCTAACCAATTGTAAATAATGATAAATTGGATATGAGAATAAAGATACTACATTTATGGAAAAAAATTGACTTAAAAAAATTGAAATATCATGGCAAAACATTTATGTTATTTTTTCCCCATATTGGGCTAATTAAGAAGAAATATTACGTCAACATAAACAATTGCAATATGTTTATTTCAAAATAAGTATTAACTAACTGTAAAATAATTTTCAACATATATAACTTATGATAATAATCTGAAATAAGTAACAGTAATGCTTATTTTCCATTAAATTTATTCCATATGATAATAATCTGAAATTACATCACATTGATTTTCATTACAACATTCGATGATGTACAACATCATTTCACTAATTAAACAGTCGAAGTTGGATGATGCCAATTCTTCTGCTTGTCGTTGTTTGAAGGATGGTGCCACTTGCTTTGTTCATCCGATGTTGGATGGTGCCACTTGCTCTGTTCATCAACGATCGTTGGATGATGCCAGTTCTTCTGTTCGTCATTATTTGAAGGATGGTGCCACTTCTGTTGTTCGTTCGCTGCTGGATGGTGCCACTTGCTTTGTTCAACCGATGTTGGATGGTGCCACTTGCTCTGTTCATCAACGATCGTTGGATGATGCCAGTTCTTCTGTTCATCATTATTTGAAGGATGGTGCCACTTCTGTTGTTCGTTCGCTACCGGATGGTGCCACTTGCTTTGTTCATCCGATGTTGGATGGTGCCACTTGCTCTGTTCATCAACGATCGTTGGATGATGCCAGTTCTTCTGTTCGTCATTATTTGAAGGATGATGCCACTTCTGTTGTTCGTTCGCTGCTGGATGGTGCCACTTGCTTTGTTCAACTGATGTTGGATGGTGCCACTTGCTCTGTTCATCAACGATCGTTGGATGATGCCAGTTCTTCTGTTCGTCATTATTTGAAGGATGGTGCCACTTCTGTTGTTCGTTCGCTGCTGGATGGTGCCACTTGCTTTGTTCAACTGATGTTGGATGGTGCCACTTGCTCTGTTCATCAACGATCGTTGGATGATGCCAGTTCTTCTGTTCATCATTATTTGAAGGATGGTGCCACTTCTGTTGTTCGTTCGCTGCTGGATGGTGCCACTTGCTTTGTTCAACTGATGTTGGATGGTGCCACTTGCTCTGTTCATCAACGATCGTTGGATGATGCCAGTTCTTCTGTTCGTCATTATTTGAAGGATGGTGCCACTTCTGTTGTTCGTTCGCTGCTGGATGGTGCCACTTGCTTTGTTCAACCGATGTTGGATGGTGCCACTTGCTCTGTTCATCAACGATCGTTGGATGATGCCAGTTCTTCTGTTCATCATTATTTGAAGGATGATGCCACTTCTGTTGTTCGTTCGCTGCTGGATGGTGCCACTTGCTTTGTTCATCCGATGTTGGATGGTGCCACTTGCTCTGTTCATCGATTACTGTCGAATGGTGCCACTTCTTTTGTTCATCGTTATTTGCAGGATGGTGCCACTTCTGTTGTTCGTTCGATATTGGATGGTGCCACTTGCTTTGCTCATCTACGTTTTTTGGATGATGCCACTTACTAGATAGTTCGTTTGGTTGCAGTAACCTCGATGCTAAGGATGTTTCAGTAATAATAATAAAGAAAAGCACGAAGGCTAATGGAGTCATATACGCTTTTGCCATGTTTATGTGCGATGTGATGTTCAAAAAAGAAGATGGCTTTTATAAGATAATTTGAAGATAAGGTTGGGAATCTTGAAGAAAATTTAGCTACTATAAACTAGTTAATGCTCTCACTTAGTTTTATCCATTTACATATTCTACTACGCATAAAACGTTTAAGTAGACAGTGCTTTAATAAGCTTTCTGTAAATAAACAGCAACTAAAAAATAAAATAATTCACCAGCCTTTTTAAATCAGTAATTTCTTTCTAAACTTTATATATCATGGAAACGATCCCAAAAAAAGAACAACAACCAGAATAACGTAAGAGCTGTGGCGACTTATAAATTGTAATATAAACAAGCATCATTCCAGTAAACCGAAATGTAGAGGCAAAACTGGCTTTTATATGATGTGTTTCTTTTTTGGCCCGGGGGAGAGAGGGGGGGGGATACTGATATAAGTTTAAAGATATATCATTTGATTTCATATTTAATTCTCAAAAATAAAATAATTTTCCTAGTAACGGCGATGTAATTATAACAGCTTCCTGTTATATAAGGGTACAGTGAACCACGTCGTGCACCTTTGTTTTCCCGTGCTTTCATTACAAAACTCTTTTGCATGTTGTTTTGCTCCTACGCTTCATCTAAAGTAAAATTTGTATTTTTCCAATCAAAACGTATATTTACCGTTCTACGAAAGCTGCGCAGGTCCAAATTTAAAAACTCTGCGTAAATGGTTTTCTAAATAAGGTCTCTCTTTAATTGAAACAATATAAAAAATACGGTAAAATTCAAAGATAACTTGCAGATTAAACATCGATAAATAGAAAATGACGAAATACTATAGTTGTATAATAATATAATACTTGAATAACAATTACTATTACTTATGAATATTTGTTTTGTTTTCTAACATTTGAAATTACTTTTGAAAAGAGCCAGTTAATTTGCACATTTTTATCAAGAGGCTGTTTTGAGTTCTCCAGTTTAGAAAAAATGGTCCTTATTTACACATTGATAGCGACAAGAACTTTTCGTATAGCAACATCAATTATAGGGATCTGATGTGCAAATCCCCATTAACATTCCACCTTCCAGTTTCCAGTAAAACTTCCAAGTCTATTGCTACCTCCTATGTAGTTGAATCAATACTGTTGGATGAAAAACTCATTTAAGCATTAAAAATAAGATCTATTAATAAGTTTACTACGGGCATGTATTTTGAAATTTCTAAGTAGATAATTCGCTAGAATTTTAATTACGCGTTGCATATTGCACAACATTTTGTTAATATTTTGGTTAAAACCAAAGATTCTATTGTGTCAAAAAATCAGTTACTTCTAGTGCATATTTATGAAGGGAAAAGTCAGGTTTGCTATAGGCCTAAGGCACAATGAACCATGGTCAAGAGTAAATATAATCAAAGTTCCTAAAATAAAATTTGCGAACGAACATCGAAATTATAACAGTAACCCTAAATTTCAAGTACAGTGGCCTAAAATGAGAGGATACCCTCTTGTAATCACACTAATTGATTTCTTTGATAGAAAACATGGAAGGTTATATGTATGAAAAAAATAAAATAACATTTTAAAAAATTCTAATGTTGAGGCCCTCGAACATTATATGCCCTCAAGTACTGAATTAGGTAGCATAGGGCTTGGGGCAACCATGCTAGCACTCAACTTAATTACTAACAGTGCTAACCAATTGTAAATAATGATAAATTGGATATGAGAATAAAGATACTACATTTATGGAAAAAAAATTGACTTAAAAAAATTGAAATATCATGGCAAAACATTTATGTTATTTTTTCCCCAAATTGGGCTAATTAAGAAGAAATATTACGTCAACATAAACAATTGCAATATGTTTATTTCAAAATAAGTATTAACTAACTGTAAAATAATTTTCAACATATATAACTTATGATAATAATCTGAAATAAGTAACAGTAATGCTTATTTTCCATTAAATTTATTCCATATGATAATAATCTGAAATTACATCACATTGATTTTCATTACAACATTCGATGATGTACAACATCATTTCACTAATTAAACAGTCGAAGTTGGATGATGCCAATTCTTCTGCTCGTCGTTGTTTGAAGGATGGTGCCACTTGCTTTGTTCATCCGATGTTGGATGGTGCCACTTGCTCTGTTCATCAACGATCGTTGGATGATGCCAGTTCTTCTGTTCGTCATTATTTGAAGGATGGTGCCACTTATGTTGTTCGTTCGCTGCTGGATGGTGCCACTTGCTTTGTTCAACCGATGTTGGATGGTGCCACTTGCTCTGTTCATCAACGATCGTTGGATGATGCCAGTTCTTCTGTTCATCATTATTTGAAGGATGGTGCCACTTCTGTTGTTCGTTCGCTACCGGATGGTGCCACTTGCTTTGTTCATCCGATGTTGGATGGTGCCACTTGCTCTGTTCATCAACGATCGTTGGATGATGCCAGTTCTTCTGTTCGTCATTATTTGAAGGATGATGCCACTTCTGTTGTTCGTTCGCTGCTGGATGGTGCCACTTGCTTTGTTCAACTGATGTTGGATGGTGCCACTTGCTCTGTTCATCAACGATCGTTGGATGATGCCAGTTCTTCTGTTCGTCATTATTTGAAGGATGGTGCCACTTCTGTTGTTCGTTCGCTGCTGGATGGTGCCACTTGCTTTGTTCAACTGATGTTGGATGGTGCCACTTGCTCTGTTCATCAACGATCGTTGGATGATGCCAGTTCTTCTGTTCATCATTATTTGAAGGATGGTGCCACTTCTGTTGTTCGTTCGCTGCTGGATGGTGCCACTTGCTTTGTTCAACTGATGTTGGATGGTGCCACTTGCTCTGTTCATCAACGATCGTTGGATGATGCCAGTTCTTCTGTTCGTCATTATTTGAAGGATGGTGCCACTTCTGTTGTTCGTTCGCTGCTGGATGGTGCCACTTGCTTTGTTCAACCGATGTTGGATGGTGCCACTTGCTCTGTTCATCAACGATCGTTGGATGATGCCAGTTCTTCTGTTCATCATTATTTGAAGGATGATGCCACTTCTGTTGTTCGTTCGCTGCTGGATGGTGCCACTTGCTTTGTTCATCCGATGTTGGATGGTGCCACTTGCTCTGTTCATCGATTACTTTCGAATGGTGCCACTTCTTTTGTTCATCGTTATTTGCAGGATGGTGCCACTTCTGTTGTTCGTTCGATATTGGATGGTGCCACTTGCTTTTCTCATCTACGTTTTTTGGATGATGCCACTTACTAGATAGTTCGTTAGGTTGCAGTAACCTCGATGCTAAGGATGTTTCAGTAATAATAATAAAGAAAAGCACGAAGGCTAATGGAGTCATATACGCTTTTGCCATGTTTATGTGCGATGTGATGTTCAAAAAAGAAGATGGCTTTTATAAGATAATTTGAAGATAAGGTTGGGAATCTTGAAGAAAATTTAGCTACTATAAACTAGTTAATGCTCTCACTTAGTTTTATCCATTTACATATTCTACTACGCATAAAACGTTTAAGTAGACAGTGCTTTAATAAGCTTTCTGTAAATAAACAGCAACTAAAAAATAAAATAATTCACCAGCCTTTTTAAATCAGTAATTTCTTTCTAAACTTTATATATCATGGAAACGATCCCAAAAAAAGAACAACAACCAGAATAACGTAAGAGCTGTGGCGACTTATAAATTGTAATATAAACAAGCATCATTCCAGTAAACCGAAATGTAGAGGCAAAACTGGCTTTTATATGATGTGTTTCTTTTTTGGCCCGGGGGAGAGAGGGGGGGGGGGGGATAATGATATAAGTTTAAAGAGATATCATTTGATTTCATATTTAATTCTCAAAAATAAAATAATTTTCCTAGTAACGGCGATGTAATTATAACAGCTTCCTGTTATATAAGGGTACAGTGAACCACGTCGTGCACCTTTGTTTTCCCGTGCTTTCATTACAAAACTCTTTTGCATGTTGTTTTGCTCCTACGCTTCATCTAAAGTAAAATTTGTATTTTTCCAATCAAAACGTATATTTACCGTTCTACGAAAGCTGCGCAGGTCCAAATTTAAAAACTCTGCGTAAATGGTTTTCTAAATAAGGTCTCTCTTTAATTGAAACAATATAAAAAATACGGTAAAATTCAAAGATAACTTGCAGATTAAACATCGATAAATAGAAAATGACGAAATACTATAGTTGTATAATAATATAATACTTGAATAACAATTACTATTACTTATGAATATTTGTTTTGTTTTCTAACATTTGAAATTACTTTTGAAAAGAGCCAGTTAATTTGCACATTTTTATCAAGAGGCTGTTTTGAGTTCTCCAGTTTAGAAAAAATGGTCCTTATTTACACATTGATAGCGACAAGAACTTTTCGTATAGCAACATCAATTATAGGGATCTGATGTGCAAATCCCCATTAACATTCCACCTTCCAGTTTCCAGTAAAACTTCCAAGTCTATTGCTACCTCCTATGTAGTTGAATCAATACTGTTGGATGAAAAACTCATTTAAGCATTAAAAATAAGATCTATTAATAAGTTTACTACGGGCATGTATTTTGAAATTTCTAAGTAGATAATTCGCTAGAATTTTAATTACGCGTTGCATATTGCACAACATTTTGTTAATATTTTGGTTAAAACCAAAGATTCTATTGTGTCAAAAAATCAGTTACTTCTAGTGCATATTTATGAAGGGAAAAGTCAGGTTTGCTATAGGCCTAAGGCACAATGAACCATGGTCAAGAGTAAATATAATCAAAGTTCCTAAAATAAAATTTGCGAACGAACATCGAAATTATAACAGTAACCCTAAATTTCAAGTACAGTGGCCTAAAATGAGAGGATACCCTCTTGTAATCACACTAATTGATTTCTTTGATAGAAAACATGGAAGGTTATATGTATGAAAAAAATAAAATAACATTTTAAAAAATTCTAATGTTGAGGCCCTCGAACATTATATGCCCTCAAGTACTGAATTAGGTAGCATAGGGCTTGGGGCAACCATGCTAGCACTCAACTTAATTACTAACAGTGCTAACCAATTGTAAATAATGATAAATTGGATATGAGAATAAAGATACTACATTTATGGAAAAAAAATTGACTTAAAAAAATTGAAATATCATGGCAAAACATTTATGTTATTTTTTCCCCAAATTGGGCTAATTAAGAAGAAATATTACGTCAACATAAACAATTGCAATATGTTTATTTCAAAATAAGTATTAACTAACTGTAAAATAATTTTCAACATATATAACTTATGATAATAATCTGAAATAAGTAACAGTAATGCTTATTTTCCATTAAATTTATTCCATATGATAATAATCTGAAATTACATCACATTGATTTTCATTACAACATTCGATGATGTACAACATCATTTCACTAATTAAACAGTCGAAGTTGGATGATGCCAATTCTTCTGCTCGTCGTTGTTTGAAGGATGGTGCCACTTGCTTTGTTCATCCGATGTTGGATGGTGCCACTTGCTCTGTTCATCAACGATCGTTGGATGATGCCAGTTCTTCTGTTCGTCATTATTTGAAGGATGGTGCCACTTCTGTTGTTCGTTCGCTGCTGGATGGTGCCACTTGCTTTGTTCAACCGATGTTGGATGGTGCCACTTGCTCTGTTCATCAACGATCGTTGGATGATGCCAGTTCTTCTGTTCATCATTATTTGAAGGATGGTGCCACTTCTGTTGTTCGTTCGCTACCGGATGGTGCCACTTGCTTTGTTCATCCGATGTTGGATGTTGCCACTTGCTCTGTTCATCAACGATCGTTGGATGATGCTAGTTCTTCTGTTCGTCATTATTTGAAGGATGATGCCACTTCTGTTGTTCGTTCGCTGCTGGATGGTGCCACTTGCTTTGTTCAACTGATGTTGGATGGTGCCACTTGCTCTGTTCATCAACGATCGTTGGATGATGCCAGTTCTTCTGTTCGTCATTATTTGAAGGATGGTGCCACTTCTGTTGTTCGTTCGCTGCTGGATGGTGCCACTTGCTTTGTTCAACTGATGTTGGATGGTGCCACTTGCTCTGTTCATCAACGATCGTTGGATGATGCCAGTTCTTCTGTTCATCATTGTAACAACCCGCAAAAATCAGGACCAATTTAAAAATTTTATTTTAGAAAATTTTAATGAATTTTGACAATATAAAATAATTTATTTAAATAATAATGATCACAAATTTGATTTAAATCGAAGTTAGAATGAATGATTTAATTTTAATTATAAAAAGAGTTAGAAATAACGCGTAGTTTGAAAAGTCAAACTTGAACTTTGACTGACCGTACAGGATGCAAAATTTAACGGATTTTAGTGAAACCAAAAATATTAGAATCTATTTAAATTTATCTTTCCAACGAATCCGAAAAATCGAAATTTCATAATGGGAATCAAAAGTTATGGCCAATTCAATTTTTAGAAGGTCGCTATGAAATTTATAAGGGCCAAAATGCTAAATTTTGCAGAATAAGGAATTAGGACCCGAAACCATCTCCATTGGTTTTAGAATGTCGTTTACATATAAAAATGACTATAAGAACTTATATTTTTGAGTTTCGGAAAAATTCCACTATTTTTGGTATTTTTAAATATTAAATATATTAGCCTTAAAATAGTCATTTTTCAAACGACCTCGGTTTTCGACGAAACCACTTTTGTTGGAACCGGAATGTCAAATTATTGCTAGGTTTCAATTTTCAGAATTTTTCGAATTAATGTGTGAGCGTGGCGAAATAAAATATGTTTTGACTATTTCAGTTAAATTTGAACGCCTTAAAAATAGCCATTTTTCAAACAGTCTCAGAATTCGACGAAAATAATTTTGTTGGATTCGTATCGTCATAAGAAAGCTAAAAATATTGTTTTTAGAATTTTCTGAGGTCGTATGTGGCCCCGGCACATTTAAATGTGCGGTAGAAATTAAATAATTAATTTAATATTGAATTTTCAATTAAAACCGAAAAAAAACGTGTAGACATCAGAACTGGACCTTGGGACATAGCCCATCGCGTTCAGAAGGCCTCAAAACGTTAAGATCGACAGTAAGCAGGCCCAAATCCGAGAAAGTCCGAAAATCCACTTTATTTCACGAATTTCGAAATTTATATTATTAAAATATTATTAAATTTCTGGCCGAAACCCTAATCCTATTCATGGCAGCCGCCACCCTTAATTTCGAAGGCCAGAAATCACCGAACTTCAAATGCTAATATCTTTTGATCCGCTCAACGAAAATTGGCAAACTTGGTACCAAATCGAAGCTCTCAGAGAGATCTTCCAATCCGTACGGTGATGATCAGATTTAGTGAAGTATTTTTCGTGAATTCTGGAGGGGAAGGTCGCGCGTTCGTGGTCGGATTTCGGGGTGGTGGAGCCGCCGAGTTCGTCGGTGCTTCAGCCGCAGGTGGAGTCGGTGACGGGGGTTCGAGTGGTGAGGTCTGATCGTGGTCCGGGTGCTTGTGGTGGCGTGCGTGTAGAAGGAAGAAGGGCGGCTAGATGGGTTCGGCCGACGTGAAGTGGTGAGGAAGAAGAACCCGTTTCTTTTTTTTTTAATATTATTTTATTATTTAATTATTTAATTACCCAATCTTTAAAAATTCATAACTCTTTCATACGAGGTCCGTTTGACGAACCGTAAATTGCGTTGGAATCACAAAATTAAGAGCTTCGCGATGGCGCAGACCGCAGTTGAAAAGGAGACAGTAAAATTTTGGCCAAAAATCTAGGTGAGAATTCTAATTTTATTTATTTAATCAATTATTAATTATTTTCTCGCGCTAAAAATAATGGTATTATCATATTGATTCAGTTCTGAAATGTTCTGTGTTGTTTAAATTGTTGATTGTTGCTTGTTGTATGTTTTGTTGTTCATGATACGCTAAATTCGCATTGGAATTTTATATATTGTTGAATTCATTTGTAGTTAGAAAGTTAGATCATAAACATATTTTATTCAGAATAAAATCATATTTATGCAAATCAAGTTATTATGATTAATTTCATGTTATAAAAAAAAAAATATTTTATTTACTCTGTAATGAACCATAGAATGGGAACGACAAATAAAAACTTATATTTTTATTTGTTGGCATAACAAAAGAAATTGATCGCCAAATAAAAAGTTTATTTTTATTTGTTGATATTACAATGCAAATTGGACAATGAGTAAAATCTCATTTTTTATTTGTTTCTATTACAACAGAGATTGTTCAACAAATAAAAACCTTATTTTTATTTGTTTGTATAACAGCAGAATTTGAACGACAAATACAATATTATTTTAATTTGTTTATTTACAATAGAATTTGAACAATGAAAAATAATATATTTTTAATGTGGATTTGTTTATATTAAAAAGGAATGATTAAAAAGAATAAATTTTTATTGTAAATTTGTTACATTAAGAATAGTGGATTAAAAAGTATATAATTCTAATATGAATTTGTTTCATTAAAAAAGGAATGAAAATAAAAGATTACATTTTTATGTAAAAAAAAAAATAGTGATTTCAATAAAGAGTCATATTTTATTTGTCACCTTGATTTCAATAAAAGTTGTAACATTAAAAATCTCACTTTTAACGTAATATTATTTCGATAAACGAAGTAGCATTAAAACTTCATTTTTAAGGTAATAGTGATTTCAATAAAAGAAGCAATGTAAAAGATTATATTTTTTATGTGTTGTTTGTTTTCAATAGAAAGATGTTGAATAAAAAGATTATATTTTATTTTCATTTTGTCACAATGAAAAGTTCATAAACTAAGATTACATTTTTATTGTAATTTTATTCATTGTAATAAATAGAAAAGATTACATTTATATGTAATGAAAGAATGAATAAAGAAGTTATTATTTTCATTGTAAAATAGAAAAGGTCATATTTTTACATTGTAAAATAGAAAAAGACATATTTTCTTTGCATAACAAAAGTTACATTTTTATATGTGCTTTATATATGAATTTGCACTGTATGACAAATTGCATTTTTCTATGGTATAAAAATGTAAATTTACATTGCATGATTTAAATTACATTTTTCTATGTAATTTAGAGATGAATAATAACGGTAGAATGAAAATTACATTTTTTTTTTCTTCATGTAATTAAAAATGTGAATTTGCGTTGTAGGATAAAAACTACATTTTTAGATGTAATTTAATATGAATTTATGTCGTATGATAGGAATTACATTTTTCTGTGTAATTAAAATATGAATTCCCATCGCATAATAAAGATTACATTTTTCTATGTAATTTAGAGGTGAATTAGAGCGATAAAGTAAAAATGACATTTTTCTATGTAATTTATATATGAGTTATAACGGTATGATAAAAATTTAGAAATATATTTGTTTACATTTTCTTATGTAAGTAAAAGAATAGAAATTGAAAATGCAATTATTTACATTCTCTTATGTAAATAAAAAGAATAGAATCTAGAAATATATTTATTTACATTTTCTATAGTAGGAAAACTAGAATTGTTAATGTTGAATATTTTATCGTCATTTTGAATGCGGTAAAAATAGAATTGTTAATGTTGAATATTTTATCGTCATTTTGAACGCGGTGAAAATAGAAGGGTTAATGTTGTCATTTTTATCGACATTATTGGTGTGATAAAAGTAGACAATGTTAGTGATTCATTTTTTTTATCGACATTTTTAGTGCGATAAAAGTAGACAATGTTAGTGATTCATTTTTATTGACATTTTTAGTGCGATAGAAATAGACAATGTTAGTGATTCATTTTATTCGACATTTTTATGCGATATAAATAGCGATGTTAATGGTACATTTCTATCGTCTTTTAGTTGTGGAAAAAACAAAATAATGAGAATCTTTTTATTTACATTTTCTATTGTAAAGAAAAAGAACAAAATAATGAGAATCTTTTTATTTACATTTTCTATTGTAAAGAAAAAGAACAAAATTGTGTGAACCATTTTATTTACATTTTCTATTGTAAAGAAAAGTAAAAAGAGAGTTATATTTCTTATTTGCATTTTTAGATGCAAATAAAGCATAGGAAGAAAATTATACTTTTAATTGTCATTGTTTTGTTAAATAAAAGTAAAAGAGTTAAAAAGACATTTTATTTACCATTGTTTTGTTAAATAAAAGTACAAGATATAAAAGAACATTTTTATTAACATTGTTTGTCAAATAAAAAGACAAATACATGAGATACACTTTTATTTGGGTTTTATGTACAAATAAAAGTACAAGATTAGAAACACACCTTATTTACATTGTATTTGTTGAAATAGAATCGTTAACAAAATGAGTGTATCACTTTACTCATCTTTGTTGAAAACAGAAATTATGTGAAAATATGAGAATCACTTTTATTTGCATAATATATAGTAGAATTTATACGCAAAAATAAAATCCAATTTTTATTTGCAAACTGGCATTAGAATTTATATTCTAATATACAATTGTATTGTTGGTCAAAATATACAATGAAAAGTATTGGTAAGAAACTTCATACAAATATAATGGAATATATATTCCATTTGTCATCCGCAATAAAGCTGTATAAATAAATTACTGTTTATGTAACTTTAGAAGTATATAGGGAAGTCATAAGAGTTAAATACATTTTACTTGATATAAGTGACATGTTAAGTGAAATTGGAATTGGTTAAACCTATTAACCAATTCTATATTTATTTATTTGTATGAACTGTTGTTGGCTGAAAACCCCACACGGGTGTTGGGACGATACTTGAATGACACAAATCCCAATGTTTAATTATATGTCTATCGATTGATCGACAGGTTGCGATGAGCGTTATTGTTTTTATTTTAATGCTCACACAGTTGACATTGTCACTCTGGTTGTTAATGGATGGATTGAGGATTATTTCCTGTTATTACCCTATACATGAAATGTATGAAACCCATATGACCCAAATTATATGGTACATGGTTGAGTTGCATTCCAATGCAGAATTTCTTTTTAAATAAAGAATTTTTATATAATAAAAGGATTTTTGTAAAATAAAAGATTTTGTATTATAAAGTATATTTTACATTCAGAATCTTTTATATATAGAATATTTTATTGATTATTTTAAATGTCTTTAAGATAAACCTTTTATTTAAGATTATTAGACTTTAATAATTATGTTTGGTGATCGATAGGTAGATTGGATTTGTAGTGGACGATGTTTAAATAACATTTATCCTTTAATCCAATTTACATTGAAATTACTATTTGAAATTTATAAATCTATTTTATAAATTAAATCAAAATTGGAATATTAATACATCTTTTTAGAAAGATTAAAAATGTAATTTATTTTATCTTTGATAAAATTAATGAGAACCTTTTAACATAAATAATAATTTTTATTTAAAAGGATATTCAAAGTTGGAATGTGGCGTATGGTTGATTTTAATTACAAATACGCGAGTTATTCAGAATGACCGGGTCTAACCCATTCTGAATAATCATCACGACGATCAAGAGTCGAAGATGAAGACGGTGACTGAAGACCGGAGAGCTTCACATCGTTTGGTTGATGGTGACTAATATCTTGAATTGGGACTGATCCCCCAAGGCAAGGTAAAAGTGATGATCTTCCAAACGTACTGGAGATCGACGGATACGTTGTTTCGTTCAGACCCAGAACGGACTTGTAAATGGATAGCATGCCTGACATTGAAATTTATTTCATGTAATTAAATTGGTTTTTATTTAATATATAAATGCATGGTGGCGGAGGATTTATTCTCTTGCTTAACACCCTTTTGTATGTTAAATATTTACCGATCCCATGATATGAGTTGTTGATGTGGTATGCCAAGTTGCACTTGATCAAGGCTTATTGTTGCAAAGCAGAGCCTTGTGGGATGATCAAAGCATAGTCTGTTTAGGCATAGCTTTGTGTATGACGTGACCTCACGAGCCTCACAGCTCGGTAGAGTCTAAAACGGGAGAAGGGAACGCAGGGAGTGCACACGTTTCTTTCTAGCTAGAAGTGGTGTCGGTGCTTAAACTGGCTGACATTTTACTTATGTGGTTGTTGGATTGTTCGAGGCCTCGGTTTATGCGGTCGCTACTGGCCGTAGTATAGGTCCAAAAGGACCGGGAAGCGTGTGTTCAGGAATTGCCAATCCACAAAAGTAAGTGTGGACCGGCCCTGCAGGATCCAAGGGTTGGACAGAGTACCAATCCTGGGGCATTGCTAGAGTGTCTCGAATCGGTAAGGATCTCCTCCCTAGCCTTGACTCAGATGGAAACCCAAATTTCCAATACGACATCACGCGGTTTTGATTGTATACCTATATATGGCGACATAGTGGGATGGGGCACTCATGCCGTCTAGGATTAATACATTTACTTTGATGTACTTCAAATTGGTTGCACACTATTATTATATAATACCGTGTTTATCGTATCAAGCATCTTTTGATCATTATAAGGTAAAACCCTATCCTCCGGTTTGCGTTGCATTGTGTGATGGGACTTGGGTCTTATAATGGTTTCATTTTTCTAAAAAGCATTGCGCTATTTTGACGATTTACTTTAGTCATGCACTGGCAATCCATAGGAGAAAACCCGTTCCGCGAAAGTGGCGTGGTCCTGTGATTAGCCTTATTATATTAAATAGGTTAAGTAGAATTCTCACACCAGTCCCATGACTGACCTGTAGTTTTGTCCACTGGCAAACTCGGGTGCCCATATTTTCCACACGGGCAGTCGAGTAGCTATTTTTGCAGATATATTAAACAGGATTCTGGGTTGAAGCTTAAAGCTGTGTCCAGAGATAGAAAGTCTTCCGCTGTGTTCTTCCGTTGCAGTATATTACTTTTTTTTGTATTTATCTTCCGCTGTAATTATATTCCAATGTACTCTGATATTCTGTACTCTGATGTAACATTATATGGTATGTTATAAAAGTCTTATGTTGTTGTTTTAATATGTTGTATGCCCAAAGTTAAAGTATTCGTAGATTTTCACTTTTTGGGTCAGACCTGTGTGGTTTATGGTCGATCCAAAGGGTGGGAATTTGCGGGTCTTTACAGTTGGTATCAGAGCTATGGTTAGCTCAAATCTTTGGGGTACAATTTGTTAGAACTGAACAGAAGACTCATCAGAGATTGGATTAGTAATATCCAATAAGAATACTCATTAGAGATAGGATCAGTAGTATCCTAGAATGAGTAAACTCGTTAGAGATGGGGTTAGTAATGCCTTAGAACGAGTTCAGAGTTACGAATTTATAATTAGCGTATTTTTGATATTTATAATCTATTCTTTGAAATATGATTTCTATATATATAAAGTTGTATATATTTTGAAAAGATAATCTACCATTAAAATTTAAAATTAAGATAGTTAATTTTACAATTTTTAGCTACGTTCCTTTTCGAGGACGAAAAGTTTTTAAGTGGGGGCGATTGTAACAACCCGCAAAAATCAGGACCAATTTAAAATTTTTATTTTAGAAAATTTTAATGAATTTTGACAATATAAAATAATTTATTTAAATAATAATGATCACAAATTTGATTTAAATCGAAGTTAGAATGAATGATTTAATTTTAATTATAAAAAGAGTTAGAAATAACGCGTAGTTTGAAAAGTCAAACTTGAACTTTGACTGACCGTACAGGATGCAAAATTTAACGGATTTTAGTGAAACCAAAAATATTAGAATCTATTTAAATTTATCTTTCCAACGAATCCGAAAAATCGAAATTTCATAACGGGAATCAAAAGTTATGGCCAATTCAATTTTTAGAAGGTCGCTATGAAATTTATAAGGGCCAAAATGCTAAATTTTGCAGAATAAGGAATTAGGACCCGAAACCATCTCCATTGGTTTTAGAATGTCGTTTACATATAAAAATGACTATAAGAACTTATATTTTTGAGTTTCGGAAAAATTCCACTATTTTTGGTATTTTTAAATATTAAATATATTAGCCTTAAAATAGTCATTTTTCAAACGACCTCGGTTTTCGACGAAACCACTTTTGTTGGAACCGGAATGTCAAATTATTGCTAGGTTTCAATTTTCAGAATTTTTCGAATTAATGTGTGAGCGTGGCGAAATAAAATATGTTTTGACTATTTCAGTTAAATTTGAACGCCTTAAAAATAGCCATTTTTCAAACAGTCTCAGAATTCGACGAAAATAATTTTGTTGGATTCGTATCGTCATAAGAAAGCTAAAAATATTTTTTTTAGAATTTTCTGAGGTCGTATGTGGCCCCGGCACATTTAAATGTGCGGTAGAAATTAAATAATTAATTTAATATTGAATTTTCAATTAAAACCGAAAAAAAACGTGTAGACATCAGAGCTGGACCTTGGGACATAGCCCATCGCGTTCAGAAGGCCTCAAAACGTTAAGATCGACAGTAAGCAGGCCCAAATCCGAGAAAGTCCGAAAATCCACTTTATTTCACGAATTTCGAAATTTATATTATTAAAATATTATTAAATTTCTGGCCGAAACCCTAATCCTATTCATGGCAGCCGCCACCCTTAATTTCGAAGGCCAGAAATCACCGAACTTCAAATGCTAATATCTTTTGATCCGCTCAACAAAAATTGGCAAACTTGGTACCAAATCGAAGCTCTCAGAGAGATCTTCCAATCCGTACGGTGATGATCAGATTTAGTGAAGTATTTTTCGTGAATTCTGGAGGGGAAGGTC
Source organism: Allium sativum (assembly GCA_030737875.1). Lineage (NCBI taxonomy): Eukaryota > Viridiplantae > Streptophyta > Magnoliopsida > Asparagales > Amaryllidaceae > Allium > Allium sativum. The sequence continues at coordinate 399,572,161 of CM060910.1, forward strand.
GCGCGTTCGTGGTCGGATTTCGGGGTGGTGGAGCCGCCGAGTTCGTCGGTGCTTCAGCCGCAGGTGGAGTCGGTGACGGGGGTTCGAGTGGTGAGGTCTGATCGTGGTCCGGGTGCTTGTGGTGGCGTGCGTGTAGAAGGAAGAGGGGCGGCTAGATGGGTTCGGCCGACGTGAAGTGGTGAGGAAGAAGAACCCGTTTCTTTTTTTTTTAATATTATTTTATTATTTAATTATTTAATTACCCAATCTTTAAAAATTCATAACTCTTTCATACGAGGTCCGTTTGACGAACCGTAAATTGCGTTGGAATCACAAAATTAAGAGCTTCGCGATGGCGCAGACCGCAGTTGAAAAGGAGACAGTAAAATTTTGGCCAAAAATCTAGGTGAGAATTCTAATTTTATTTATTTAATCAATTATTAATTATTTTCTCGCACTAAAAATAATGGTATTATCATATTGATTCAGTTCTGAAATGTTCTGTGTTGTTTAAATTGTTGATTGTTGCTTGTTGTATGTTTTGTTGTTCATGATACGCTAAATTCGCATTGGAATTTTATATATTGTTGAATTCATTTGTAGTTAGAAAGTTAGATCATAAACATATTTTATTCAGAATAAAATCATATTTATGCAAATCAAGTTATTATGATTAATTTCATGTTATAAAAAAAAAAAAATATTTTATTTACTCTGTAATGAACAATAGAATGGGAACGACAAATAAAAACTTATATTTTTATTTGTTGGCATAACAAAAGAAATTGATCGCCAAATAAAAAGTTTATTTTTATTTGTTGATATTACAATGCAAATTGGACAATGAGTAAAATCTCATTTTTTATTTGTTTCTATTACAACAGAGATTGTTCAACAAATAAAAACCTTATTTTTATTTGTTTGTATAACAGCAGAATTTGAACGACAAATACAATATTATTTTAATTTGTTTATTTACAATAGAATTTGAACAATGAAAAATAATATATTTTTAATGTGGATTTGTTTATATTAAAAAGGAATGATTAAAAAGAATAAATTTTTATTGTAAATTTGTTACATTAAGAATAGTGGATTAAAAAGTATATAATTCTAATATGAATTTGTTTCATTAAAAAAGGAATGAAAATAAAAGATTACATTTTTATGTAAAAAAAAAAATAGTGATTTCAATAAAGAGTCATATTTTATTTGTCACCTTGATTTCAATAAAAGTTGTAACATTAAAAATCTCACTTTTAACGTAATATTATTTCGATAAACGAAGTAGCATTAAAACTTCATTTTTAAGGTAATAGTGATTTCAATAAAAGAAGCAATGTAAAAGATTATATTTTTTATGTGTTGTTTGTTTTCAATAGAAAGATGTTGAATAAAAAGATTATATTTTATTTTCATTTTGTCACAATGAAAAGTTCATAAACTAAGATTACATTTTTATTGTAATTTTATTCATTGTAATAAATAGAAAAGATTACATTTATATGTAATGAAAGAATGAATAAAGAAGTTATTATTTTCATTGTAAAATAGAAAAGGTCATATTTTTACATTGTAAAATAGAAAAAGACATATTTTCTTTGCATAACAAAAGTTACATTTTTATATGTGCTTTATATATGAATTTGCACTGTATGACAAATTGCATTTTTCTATGGTATAAAAATGTAAATTTACATTGCATGATTTAAATTACATTTTTCTATGTAATTTAGAGATGAATAATAACGGTAGAATGAAAATTACATTTTTTTTTTTCATGTAATTAAAAATGTGAATTTGCGTTGTAGGATAAAAACTACATTTTTAGATGTAATTTAATATGAATTTATGTCGTATGATAGGAATTACATTTTTCTGTGTAATTAAAATATGAATTCCCATCGCATAATAAAGATTACATTTTTCTATGTAATTTAGAGGTGAATTAGAGCGATAAAGTAAAAATGACATTTTTCTATGTAATTTATATATGAGTTATAACGGTATGATAAAAATTTAGAAATATATTTGTTTACATTTTCTTATGTAAGTAAAAGAATAGAAATTGAAAATGCAATTATTTACATTCTCTTATGTAAATAAAAAGAATAGAATCTAGAAATATATTTATTTACATTTTCTATAGTAGGAAAACTAGAATTGTTAATGTTGAATATTTTATCGTCATTTTGAACGCGGTGAAAATAGAAGGGTTAATGTTGTCATTTTTATCGACATTATTGGTGTGATAAAAGTAGACAATGTTAGTGATTCATTTTTTTTATCGACATTTTTAGTGCGATAAAAGTAGACAATGTTAGTGATTCATTTTTATTGACATTTTTAGTGCGATAGAAATAGACAATGTTAGTGATTCATTTTATTCGACATTTTTATGCGATATAAATAGCGATGTTAATGGTACATTTCTATCGTCTTTTAGTTGTGGAAAAAACAAAATAATGAGAATCTTTTTATTTACATTTTCTATTGTAAAGAAAAAGAACAAAATAATGAGAATCTTTTTATTTACATTTTCTATTGTAAAGAAAAAGAACAAAATTGTGTGAACCATTTTATTTACATTTTCTATTGTAAAGAAAAGTAAAAAGAGAGTTATATTTCTTATTTGCATTTTTAGATGCAAATAAAGCATAGGAAGAAAATTATACTTTTAATTGTCATTGTTTTGTTAAATAAAAGTAAAAGAGTTAAAAAGACATTTTATTTACCATTGTTTTGTTAAATAAAAGTACAAGATATAAAAGAACATTTTTATTAACATTATTTGTAAAATAAAAAGACAAATACATGAGATACACTTTTATTTGGGTTTTATGTACAAATAAAAGTACAAGATTAGAAACACACCTTATTTACATTGTATTTGTTGAAATAGAATCGTTAACAAAATGAGTGTATCACTTTACTCATCTTTGTTGAAAACAGAAATTATGTGAAAATATGAGAATCACTTTTATTTGCATAATATATAGTAGAATTTATACGCAAAAATAAAATCCAATTTTTATTTGCAAACTGGCATTAGAATTTATATTCTAATATACAATTGTATTGTTGGTCAAAATATACAATGAAAAGTATTGGTAAGAAACTTCATACAAATATAATGGAATATATATTCCATTTGTCATCCGCAATAAAGCTGTATAAATAAATTACTGTTTATGTAACTTTAGAAGTATATAGGGAAGTCATAAGAGTTAAATACATTTTACTTGATATAAGTGACATGTTAAGTGAAATTGGAATTGGTTAAACCTATTAACCAATTCTATATTTATTTATTTGTATGAACTGTTGTTGGCTGAAAACCCCACACGGGTGTTGGGACGATACTTGAATGACACAAATCCCAATGTTTAATTATATGTCTATCGATTGATCGACAGGTTGCGATGAGCGTTATTGTTTTTATTTTAATGCTCACACAGTTGACATTGTCACTCTGGTTGTTAATGGATGGATTGAGGATTATTTCCTGTTATTACCCTATACATGAAATGTATGAAACCCATATGACCCAAATTATATGGTACATGGTTGAGTTGCATTCCAATGCAGAATTTCTTTTTAAATAAAGAATTTTTATATAATAAAAGGATTTTTGTAAAATAAAAGATTTTGTATTATAAAGTATATTTTACATTCAGAATCTTTTATATATAGAATATTTTATTGATTATTTTAAATGTCTTTAAGATAAACCTTTTATTTAAGATTATTAGACTTTAATAATTATGTTTGGTGATCGATAGGTAGATTGGATTTGTAGTGGACGATGTTTAAATAACATTTATCCTTTAATCCAATTTACATTGAAATTACTATTTGAAATTTATAAATCTATTTTATAAATTAAATCAAAATTGGAATATTAATACATCTTTTTAGAAAGATTAAAAATGTAATTTATTTTATCTTTGATAAAATTAATGAGAACCTTTTAACATAAATAATAATTTTTATTTAAAAGGATATTCAAAGTTGGAATGTGGCGTATGGTTGATTTTAATTACAAATACGCGAGTTATTCAGAATGACCGGGTCTAACCCATTCTGAATAATCATCACGACGATCAAGAGTCGAAGATGAAGACGGTGACTGAAGACCGGAGAGCTTCACATCGTTTGGTTGATGGTGACTAATATCTTGAATTGGGACTGATCCCCCAAGGCAAGGTAAAAGTGATGATCTTCCAAACGTACTGGAGATCGACGGATACGTTGTTTCGTTCAGACCCAGAACGGACTTGTAAATGGATAGCATGCCTGACATTGAAATTTATTTCATGTAATTAAATTGGTTTTTATTTAATATATAAATGCATGGTGGCGGAGGATTTATTCTCTTGCTTAACACCCTTTTGTATGTTAAATATTTACCGATCGCATGATATGAGTTGTTGATGTGGTATGCCAAGTTGCACTTGATCAAGGCTTATTGTTGCAAAGCAGAGCCTTGTGGGATGATCAAAGCATAGTCTGTTTAGGCATAGCTTTGTGTATGACGTGACCTCACGAGCCTCACAGCTCGGTAGAGTCTAAAACGGGAGAAGGGAACGCAGGGAGTGCACACGTTTCTTTCTAGCTAGAAGTGGTGTCGGTGCTTAAACTGGCTGACATTTTACTTATGTGGTTGTTGGATTGTTCGAGGCCTCGGTTTATGCGGTCGCTACTGGCCGTAGTATAGGTCCAAAAGGACCGGGAAGCGTGTGTTCAGGAATTGCCAATCCACAAAAGTAAGTGTGGACCGGCCCTGCAGGATCCAAGGGTTGGACAGAGTACCAATCCTGGGGCATTGCTAGAGTGTCTCGAATCGGTAAGGATCTCCTCCCTAGCCTTGACTCAGATGGAAACCCAAATTTCCAATACGACATCACGCGGTTTTGATTGTATACCTATATATGGCAACATAGTGGGATGGGGCACTCATGCCGTCTAGGATTAATACATTTACTTTGATGTACTTCAAATTGGTTGCACACTATTATTATATAATACCGTGTTTATCGTATCAAGCATCTTTTGATCATTATAAGGTAAAACCCTATCCTCCGGTTTGCGTTGCATTGTGTGATGGGACTTGGGTCTTATAATGGTTTCATTTTTCTAAAAAGCATTGCGCTATTTTGACGATTTACTTTAGTCATGCACTGGCAATCCATAGGAGAAAACCCGTTCCGCGAAAGTGGCGTGGTCCTGTGATTAGCCTTATTATATTAAATAGGTTAAGTAGAATTCTCACACCAGTCCCATGACTGACCTGTAGTTTTGTCCACTGGCAAACTCGGGTGCCCATATTTTCCACACGAGCAGTCGAGTAGCTATTTTTGCAGATATATTAAACAGGATTCTGGGTTGAAGCTTAAAGCTGTGTCCAGAGATAGAAAGTCTTCTGCTGTGTTCTTCCGTTGCAGTATATTACTTTTTTTTGTATTTATCTTCCGCTGTAATTATATTCCAATGTACTCTGATATTCTGTACTCTGATGTAACATTATATGGTATGTTATAAAAGTCTTATGTTGTTGTTTTAATATGTTGTATGCCCAAAGTTAAAGTATTCGTAGATTTTCACTTTTTGGGTCAGACCTGTGTGGTTTATGGTCGATCCAAAGGGTGGGAATTTGCGGGTCTTTACAATCATTATTTGAAGGATGGTGCCACTTCTGTTGTTCGTTCGCTGCTGGATGGTGCCACTTGCTTTGTTCAACTGATGTTGGATGGTGCCACTTGCTCTGTTCATCAACGATCGTTGGATGATGCCAGTTCTTCTGTTCGTCATTATTTGAAGGATGGTGCCACTTCTGTTGTTCGTTCGCTGCTGGATGGTGCCACTTGCTTTGTTCAACCGATGTTGGATGGTGCCACTTGCTCTGTTCATCAACGATCGTTGGATGATGCCAGTTCTTCTGTTCATCATTATTTGAAGGATGATGCCACTTCTGTTGTTCGTTCGCTGCTGGATGGTGCCACTTGCTTTGTTCATCCGATGTTGGATGGTGCCACTTGCTCTGTTCATCGATTACTGTCGAATGGTGCCACTTCTTTTGTTCATCGTTATTTGCAGGATGGTGCCACTTCTGTTGTTCGTTCGATATTGGATGGTGCCACTTGCTTTGCTCATCTACGTTTTTTGGATGATGCCACTTACTAGATAGTTCGTTAGGTTGCAGTAACCTCGATGCTAAGGATGTTTCAGTAATAATAATAAAGAAAAGCACGAAGGCTAATGGAGTCATATACGCTTTTGCCATGTTTATGTGCGATGTGATGTTCAAAAAAGAAGATGGCTTTTATAAGATAATTTGAAGATAAGGTTGGGAATCTTGAAGAAAATTTAGCTACTATAAACTAGTTAATGCTCTCACTTAGTTTTATCCATTTACATATTCTACTACGCATAAAACGTTTAAGTAGACAGTGCTTTAATAAGCTTTCTGTAAATAAACAGCAACTAAAAAATAAAATAATTCACCAGCCTTTTTAAATCAGTAATTTCTTTCTAAACTTTATATATCATGGAAACGATCCCAAAAAAAGAACAACAACCAGAATAACGTAAGAGCTGTGGCGACTTATAAATTGTAATATAAACAAGCATCATTCCAGTAAACCGAAATGTAGAGGCAAAACTGGCTTTTATATGATGTGTTTCTTTTTTGGCCCGGGGGAGAGAGGGGGGGGGATACTGATATAAGTTTAAAGATATATCATTTGATTTCATATTTAATTCTCAAAAATAAAATAATTTTCCTAGTAACGGCGATGTAATTATAACAGCTTCCTGTTATATAAGGGTACAGTGAACCACGTCGTGCACCTTTGTTTTCCCGTGCTTTCATTACAAAACTCTTTTGCATGTTGTTTTGCTCCTACGCTTCATCTAAAGTAAAATTTGTATTTTTCCAATCAAAACGTATATTTACCGTTCTACGAAAGCTGCGCAGGTCCAAATTTAAAAACTCTGCGTAAATGGTTTTCTAAATAAGGTCTCTCTTTAATTGAAACAATATAAAAAATACGGTAAAATTCAAAGATAACTTGCAGATTAAACATCGATAAATAGAAAATGACGAAATACTATAGTTGTATAATAATATAATACTTGAATAACAATTACTATTACTTATGAATATTTGTTTTGTTTTCTAACATTTGAAATTACTTTTGAAAAGAGCCAGTTAATTTGCACATTTTTATCAAGAGGCTGTTTTGAGTTCTCCAGTTTAGAAAAAATGGTCCTTATTTACACATTGATAGCGACAAGAACTTTTCGTATAGCAACATCAATTATAGGGATCTGATGTGCAAATCCCCATTAACATTCCACCTTCCAGTTTCCAGTAAAACTTCCAAGTCTATTGCTACCTCCTATGTAGTTGAATCAATACTGTTGGATGAAAAACTCATTTAAGCATTAAAAATAAGATCTATTAATAAGTTTACTACGGGCATGTATTTTGAAATTTCTAAGTAGATAATTCGCTAGAATTTTAATTACGCGTTGCATATTGCACAACATTTTGTTAATATTTTGGTTAAAACCAAAGATTCTATTGTGTCAAAAAATCAGTTACTTCTAGTGCATATTTATGAAGGGAAAAGTCAGGTTTGCTATAGGCCTAAGGCACAATGAACCATGGTCAAGAGTAAATATAATCAAAGTTCCTAAAATAAAATTTGCGAACGAACATCGAAATTATAACAGTAACCCTAAATTTCAAGTACAGTGGCCTAAAATGAGAGGATACCCTCTTGTAATCACACTAATTGATTTCTTTGATAGAAAACATGGAAGGTTATATGTATGAAAAAAATAAAATAACATTTTAAAAAATTCTAATGTTGAGGCCCTCGAACATTATATGCCCTCAAGTACTGAATTAGGTAGCATAGGGCTTGGGGCAACCATGCTAGCACTCAACTTAATTACTAACAGTGCTAACCAATTGTAAATAATGATAAATTGGATATGAGAATAAAGATACTACATTTATGGAAAAAAAATTGACTTAAAAAAATTGAAATATCATGGCAAAACATTTATGTTATTTTTTCCCCAAATTGGGCTAATTAAGAAGAAATATTACGTCAACATAAACAATTGCAATATGTTTATTTCAAAATAAGTATTAACTAACTGTAAAATAATTTTCAACATATATAACTTATGATAATAATCTGAAATAAGTAACAGTAATGCTTATTTTCCATTAAATTTATTCCATATGATAATAATCTGAAATTACATCACATTGATTTTCATTACAACATTCGATGATGTACAACATCATTTCACTAATTAAACAGTCGAAGTTGGATGATGCCAATTCTTCTGCTCGTCGTTGTTTGAAGGATGGTGCCACTTGCTTTGTTCATCCGATGTTGGATGGTGCCACTTGCTCTGTTCATCAACGATCGTTGGATGATGCCAGTTCTTCTGTTCGTCATTATTTGAAGGATGGTGCCACTTCTGTTGTTCGTTCGCTGCTGGATGGTGCCACTTGCTTTGTTCAACCGATGTTGGATGGTGCCACTTGCTCTGTTCATCAACGATCGTTGGATGATGCCAGTTCTTCTGTTCATCATTATTTGAAGGATGGTGCCACTTCTGTTGTTCGTTCGCTACCGGATGGTGCCACTTGCTTTGTTCATCCGATGTTGGATGGTGCCACTTGCTCTGTTCATCAACGATCGTTGGATGATGCCAGTTCTTCTGTTCGTCATTATTTGAAGGATGATGCCACTTCTGTTGTTCGTTCGCTGCTGGATGGTGCCACTTGCTTTGTTCAACTGATGTTGGATGGTGCCACTTGCTCTGTTCATCAACGATCGTTGGATGATGCCAGTTCTTCTGTTCGTCATTATTTGAAGGATGGTGCCACTTCTGTTGTTCGTTTGCTGCTGGATGGTGCCACTTGCTTTGTTCAACTGATGTTGGATGGTGCCACTTGCTCTGTTCATCAACGATCGTTGGATGATGCCAGTTCTTCTGTTCATCATTATTTGAAGGATGGTGCCACTTCTGTTGTTCGTTCGCTGCTGGATGGTGCCACTTGCTTTGTTCAACTGATGTTGGATGGTGCCACTTGCTCTGTTCATCAACGATCGTTGGATGATGCCAGTTCTTCTGTTCGTCATTATTTGAAGGATGGTGCCACTTCTGTTGTTCGTTCGCTGCTGGATGGTGCCACTTGCTTTGTTCAACCGATGTTGGATGGTGCCACTTGCTCTGTTCATCAACGATCGTTGGATGATGCCAGTTCTTCTGTTCATCATTATTTGAAGGATGATGCCACTTCTGTTGTTCATTCGCTGCTGGATGGTGCCACTTGCTTTGTTCATCCGATGTTGGATGGTGCCACTTGCTCTGTTCATCGATTACTGTCGAATGGTGCCACTTCTTTTGTTCATCGTTATTTGCAGGATGGTGCCACTTCTGTTGTTCGTTCGATATCGGATGGTGCCACTTGCTTTGCTCATCTACGTTTTTTGGATGATGCCACTTACTAGATAGTTCGTTAGGTTGCAGTAACCTCGATGCTAAGGATGTTTCAGTAATAATAATAAAGAAAAGCACGAAGGCTAATGGAGTCATATACGCTTTTGCCATGTTTATGTGCGATGTGATGTTCAAAAAAGAAGATGGCTTTTATAAGATAATTTGAAGATAAGGTTGGGAATCTTGAAGAAAATTTAGCTACTATAAACTAGTTAATGCTCTCACTTAGTTTTATCCATTTACATATTCTACTACGCATAAAACGTTTAAGTAGACAGTGCTTTAATAAGCTTTCTGTAAATAAACAGCAACTAAAAAATAAAATAATTCACCAGCCTTTTTAAATCAGTAATTTCTTTCTAAACTTTATATATCATGGAAACGATCCCAAAAAAAGAACAACAACCAGAATAACGTAAGAGCTGTGGCGACTTATAAATTGTAATATAAACAAGCATCATTCCAGTAAACCGAAATGTAGAGGCAAAACTGGCTTTTATATGATGTGTTTCTTTTTTGGCCCGGGGGAGAGAGGGGGGGGGATACTGATATAAGTTTAAAGATATATCATTTGATTTCATATTTAATTCTCAAAAATAAAATAATTTTCCTAGTAACGACGATGTAATTATAACAGCTTCCTGTTATATAAGGGTACAGTGAACCACGTCGTGCACCTTTGTTTTCCCGTGCTTTCATTACAAAACTCTTTTGCATGTTGTTTTGCTCCTACGCTTCATCTAAAGTAAAATTTGTATTTTTCCAATCAAAACGTATATTTACCGTTCTACGAAAGCTGCGCAGGTCCAAATTTAAAAGCTCTGCGTAAATGGTTTTCTAAATAAGGTCTCTCTTTAATTGAAACAATATAAAAAATACGGTAAAATTCAAAGATAACTTGCAGATTAAACATCGATAAATAGAAAATGACGAAATACTATAGTTGTATAATAATATAATACTTGACTAACAATTACTATTACTTATGAATATTTGTTTTGTTTTCTAACATTTGAAATTACTTTTGAAAAGAGCCAGTTAATTTGCACATTTTTATCAAGAGGCTGTTTTGAGTTCTCCAGTTTAGAAAAAATGGTCCTTATTTACACATTGATAGCGACAAGAACTTTTCGTATAGCAACATCAATTATAGGGATCTGATGTGCAAATCCCCATTAACATTCCACCTTCCAGTTTCCAGTAAAACTTCCAAGTCTATTGCTACCTCCTATGTAGTTGAATCAATACTGTTGGATGAAAAACTCATTTAAGCATTAAAAATAAGATCTATTAATAAGTTTACTACGGGCATGTATTTTGAAATTTCTAAGTAGATAATTCGCTAGAATTTTAATTACGCGTTGCATATTGCACAACATTTTGTTAATATTTTGGTTAAAACCAAAGATTCTATTGTGTCAAAAAATCAGTTACTTCTAGTGCATATTTATGAAGGGAAAAGTCAGGTTTGCTATAGGCCTAAGGCACAATGAACCATGGTCAAGAGTAAATATAATCAAAGTTCCTAAAATAAAATTTGCGAACGAACATCGAAATTATAACAGTAACCCTAAATTTCAAGTACAGTGGCCTAAAATGAGAGGATACCCTCTTGTAATCACACTAATTGATTTCTTTGATAGAAAACATGGAAGGTTATATGTATGAAAAAAATAAAATAACATTTTAAAAAATTCTAATGTTGAGGCCCTCGAACATTATATGCCCTCAAGTACTGAATTAGGTAGCATAGGGCTTGGGGCAACCATGCTAGCACTCAACTTAATTACTAACAGTGCTAACCAATTGTAAATAATGATAAATTGGATATGAGAATAAAGATACTACATTTATGGAAAAAAAATTGACTTAAAAAAATTGAAATATCATGGCAAAACATTTATGTTATTTTTTCCCCAAATTGGGCTAATTAAGAAGAAATATTACGTCAACATAAACAATTGCAATATGTTTATTTCAAAATAAGTATTAACTAACTGTAAAATAATTTTCAACATATATAACTTATGATAATAATCTGAAATAAGTAACAGTAATGCTTATTTTCCATTAAATTTATTCCATATGATAATAATCTGAAATTACATCACATTGATTTTCATTACAACATTCGATGATGTACAACATCATTTCACTAATTAAACAGTCGAAGTTGGATGATGCCAATTCTTCTGCTCGTCGTTGTTTGAAGGATGGTGCCACTTGCTTTGTTCATCCGATGTTGGATGGTGCCACTTGCTCTGTTCATCAACGATCGTTGGATGATGCCAATTCTTCTGTTCGTCATTATTTGAAGGATGGTGCCACTTCTGTTGTTCGTTCGCTGCTGGATGGTGCCACTTGCTTTGTTCAACCGATGTTGGATGGTGCCACTTGCTCTGTTCATCAACGATCGTTGGATGATGCCAGTTCTTCTGTTCATCATTATTTGAAGGATGGTGCCACTTCTGTTGTTCGTTCGCTACCGGATGGTGCCACTTGCTTTGTTCATCCGATGTTGGATGGTGCCACTTGCTCTGTTCATCAACGATCGTTGGATGATGCCAGTTCTTCTGTTCGTCATTATTTGAAGGATGATGCCACTTCTGTTGTTCGTTCGCTGCTGGATGGTGCCACTTGCTTTGTTCAACTGATGTTGGATGGTGCCACTTGCTCTGTTCATCAACGATCGTTGGATGATGCCAGTTCTTCTGTTCGTCATTATTTGAAGGATGGTGCCACTTCTGTTGTTCGTTCGCTGCTGGATGGTGCCACTTGCTTTGTTCAACTGATGTTGGATGGTGCCACTTGCTCTGTTCATCAACGATCGATGGATGATGCCAGTTCTTCTGTTCATCATTATTTGAAGGATGGTGCCACTTCTGTTGTTCGTTCGCTGCTGGATGGTGCCACTTGCTTTGTTCAACTGATGTTGGATGGTGCCACTTGCTCTGTTCATCAACGATCGTTGGATGATGCCAGTTCTTCTGTTCGTCATTATTTGAAGGATGGTGCCACTTCTGTTGTTCGTTCGCTGCTGGATGGTGCCACTTGCTTTGTTCAACCGATGTTGGATGGTGCCACTTGCTCTGTTCATCAACGATCGTTGGATGATGCCAGTTCTTCTGTTCATCATTATTTGAAGGATGATGCCACTTCTGTTGTTCGTTCGCTGCTGGATGGTGCCACTTGCTTTGTTCATCCGATGTTGGATGGTGCCACTTGCTCTGTTCATCGATTACTGTCGAATGGTGCCACTTCTTTTGTTCATCGTTATTTGCAGGATGGTGCCACTTCTGTTGTTCGTTCGATATTGGATGGTGCCACTTGCTTTGCTCATCTACGTTTTTTGGATGATGCCACTTACTAGATAGTTCGTTAGGTTGCAGTAACCTCGATGCTAAGGATGTTTCAGTAATAATAATAAAGAAAAGCACGAAGGCTAATGGAGTCATATACGCTTTTGCCATGTTTATGTGCGATGTGATGTTCAAAAAAGAAGATGGCTTTTATAAGATAATTTGAAGATAAGGTTGGGAATCTTGAAGAAAATTTAGCTACTATAAACTAGTTAATGCTCTCACTTAGTTTTATCCATTTACATATTCTACTACGCATAAAACGTTTAAGTAGACAGTGCTTTAATAAGCTTTCTGTAAATAAACAGCAACTAAAAAATAAAATAATTCACCAGCCTTTTTAAATCAGTAATTTCTTTCTAAACTTTATATATCATGGAAACGATCCCAAAAAAAGAACAACAACCAGAATAACGTAAGAGCTGTGGCGACTTATAAATTGTAATATAAACAAGCATCATTCCAGTAAACCGAAATGTAGAGGAAAAACTGGCTTTTATATGATGTGTTTCTTTTTTGGCCCGGGGGAGAGAGGGGGGGGGATACTGATATAAGTTTAAAGATATATCATTTGATTTCATATTTAATTCTCAAAAATAAAATAATTTTCCTAGTAACGGCGATGTAATTATAACAGCTTCCTGTTATATAAGGGTACAGTGAACCACGTCGTGCACCTTTGTTTTCCCGTGCTTTCATTACAAAACTCTTTTGCATGTTGTTTTGCTCCTACGCTTCATCTAAAGTAAAATTTGTATTTTTCCAATCAAAACGTATATTTACCGTTCTACGAAAGCTGCGCAGGTCCAAATTTAAAAACTCTGCGTAAATGGTTTTCTAAATAAGGTCTCTCTTTAATTGAAACAATATAAAAAATACGGTAAAATTCAAAGATAACTTGCAGATTAAACATCGATAAATAGAAAATGACGAAATACTATAGTTGTATAATAATATAATACTTGAATAACAATTACTATTACTTATGAATATTTGTTTTGTTTTCTAACATTTGAAATTACTTTTGAAAAGAGCCAGTTAATTTGCACATTTTTATCAAGAGGCTGTTTTGAGTTCTCCAGTTTAGAAAAAATGGTCCTTATTTACACATTGATAGCGACAAGAACTTTTCGTATAGCAACATCAATTATAGGGATCTGATGTGCAAATCCCCATTAACATTCCACCTTCCAGTTTCCAGTAAAACTTCCAAGTCTATTGCTACCTCCTATGTAGTTGAATCAATACTGTTGGATGAAAAACTCATTTAAGCATTAAAAATAAGATCTATTAATAAGTTTACTACGGGCATGTATTTTGAAATTTCTAAGTAGATAATTCGCTAGAATTTTAATTACGCGTTGCATATTGCACAACATTTTGTCAATATTTTGGTTAAAACCAAAGATTCTATTGTGTCAAAAAATCAGTTACTTCTAGTGCATATTTATGAAGGGAAAAGTCAGGTTTGCTATAGGCCTAAGGCACAATGAACCATGGTCAAGAGTAAATATAATCAAAGTTCCTAAAATAAAATTTGCGAACGAACATCGAAATTATAACAGTAACCCTAAATTTCAAGTACAGTGGCCTAAAATGAGAGGATACCCTCTTGTAATCACACTAATTGATTTCTTTGATAGAAAACATGGAAGGTTATATGTATGAAAAAAATAAAATAACATTTTAAAAAATTCTAATGTTGAGGCCCTCGAACATTATATGCCCTCAAGTACTGAATTAGGTAGCATAGGGCTTGGGGCAACCATGCTAGCACTCAACTTAATTACTAACAGTGCTAACCAATTGTAAATAATGATAAATTGGATATGAGAATAAAGATACTACATTTATGGAAAAAAAATTGACTTAAAAAAATTGAAATATCATGGCAAAACATTTATGTTATTTTTTCCCCAAATTGGGCTAATTAAGAAGAAATATTACGTCAACATAAACAATTGCAATATGTTTATTTCAAAATAAGTATTAACTAACTGTAAAATAATTTTCAACATGTATAACTTATGATAATAATCTGAAATAAGTAACAGTAATGCTTATTTTCCATTAAATTTATTCCATATGATAATAATCTGAAATTACATCACATTGATTTTCATTACAACATTCGATGATGTACAACATCATTTCACTAATTAAACAGTCGAAGTTGGATGATGCCAATTCTTCTGCTCGTCGTTGTTTGAAGGATGGTGCCACTTGCTTTGTTCATCCGATGTTGGATGGTGCCACTTGCTCTGTTCATCAACGATCGTTGGATGATGCCAGTTCTTCTGTTCGTCATTATTTGAAGGATGGTGCCACTTCTGTTGTTCGTTCGCTGCTGGATGGTGCCACTTGCTTTGTTCAACCGATGTTGGATGGTGCCACTTGCTCTGTTCATCAACGATCGTTGGATGATGCCAGTTCTTCTGTTCATCATTATTTGAAGGATGGTGCCACTTCTGTTGTTCGTTCGCTACCGGATGGTGCCACTTGCTTTGTTCATCCGATGTTGGATGGTGCCACTTGCTCTGTTCATCAACGATCGTTGGATGATGCCAGTTCTTCTGTTCGTCATTATTTGAAGGATGATGCCACTTCTGTTGTTCGTTCGCTGCTGGATGGTGCCACTTGCTTTGTTCAACTGATGTTGGATGGTGCCACTTGCTCTGTTCATCAACGATCGTTGGATGATGCCAGTTCTTCTGTTCGTCATTATTTGAACGATGGTGCCACTTCTGTTGTTCGTTCGCTGCTGGATGGTGCCACTTGCTTTGTTCAACTGATGTTGGATGGTGCCACTTGCTCTGTTCATCAACGATCGTTGGATGATGCCAGTTCTTCTGTTCATCATTATTTGAAGGATGGTGCCACTTCTGTTGTTCGTTCGCTGCTGGATGGTGCCACTTGCTTTGTTCAACTGATGTTGGATGGTGCCACTTGCTCTGTTCATCAACGATCGTTGGATGATGCCAGTTCTTCTGTTCGTCATTATTTGAAGGATGGTGCCACTTCTGTTGTTCGTTCGCTGCTGGATGGTGCCACTTGCTTTGTTCAACCGATGTTGGATGGTGCCACTTGCTCTGTTCATCAACGATCGTTGGATGATGCCAGTTCTTCTGTTCATCATTATTTGAAGGATGATGCCACTTCTGTTGTTCGTTCGCTGCTGGATGGTGCCACTTGCTTTGTTCATCCGATGTTGGATGGTGCCACTTGCTCTGTTCATCGATTACTGTCGAATGGTGCCACTTCTTTTGTTCATCGTTATTTGCAGGATGGTGCCACTTCTGTTGTTCGTTCGATATTGGATGGTGCCACTTGCTTTGCTCATCTACGTTTTTTGGATGATGCCACTTACTAGATAGTTCGTTTGGTTGCAGTAACCTCGATGCTAAGGATGTTTCAGTAATAATAATAAAGAAAAGCACGAAGGCTAATGGAGTCATATACGCTTTTGCCATGTTTATGTGCGATGTGATGTTCAAAAAAGAAGATGGCTTTTATAAGATAATTTGAAGATAAGGTTGGGAATCTTGAAGAAAATTTAGCTACTATAAACTAGTTAATGCTCTCACTTAGTTTTATCCATTTACATATTCTACTACGCATAAAACGTTTAAGTAGACAGTGCTTTAATAAGCTTTCTGTAAATAAACAGCAACTAAAAAATAAAATAATTCACCAGCCTTTTTAAATCAGTAATTTCTTTCTAAACTTTATATATCATGGAAACGATCCCAAAAAAAGAACAACAACCAGAATAACGTAAGAGCTGTGGCGACTTATAAATTGTAATATAAACAAGCATCATTCCAGTAAACCGAAATGTAGAGGCAAAACTGGCTTTTATATGATGTGTTTCTTTTTTGGCCCGGGGGAGAGAGGGGGGGGGGGATACTGATATAAGTTTAAAGATATATCATTTGATTTCATATTTAATTCTCAAAAATAAAATAATTTTCCTAGTAACGGCGATGTAATTATAACAGCTTCCTGTTATATAAGGGTACAGTGAACCACGTCGTGCACCTTTGTTTTCCCGTGCTTTCATTACAAAACTCTTTTGCATGTTGTTTTGCTCCTACGCTTCATCTAAAGTAAAATTTGTATTTTTCCAATCAAAACGTATATTTACCGTTCTACGAAAGCTGCGCAGGTCCAAATTTAAAAACTCTGCGTAAATGGTTTTCTAAATAAGGTCTCTCTTTAATTGAAACAATATAAAAAATACGGTAAAATTCAAAGATAACTTGCAGATTAAACATCGATAAATAGAAAATGACGAAATACTATAGTTGTATAATAATATAATACTTGAATAACAATTACTATTACTTATGAATATTTGTTTTGTTTTCTAACATTTGAAATTACTTTTGAAAAGAGCCAGTTAATTTGCACATTTTTATCAAGAGGCTGTTTTGTGTTCTCCAGTTTAGAAAAAATGGTCCTTATTTACACATTGATAGCGACAAGAACTTTTCGTATAGCAACATCAATTATAGGGATCTGATGTGCAAATCCCCATTAACATTCCACCTTCCAGTTTCCAGTAAAACTTCCAAGTCTATTGCTACCTCCTATGTAGTTGAATCAATACTGTTGGATGAAAAACTCATTTAAGCATTAAAAATAAGATCTATTAATAAGTTTACTACGGGCATGTATTTTGAAATTTCTAAGTAGATAATTCGCTAGAATTTTAATTACGCGTTGCATATTGCACAACATTTTGTTAATATTTTGGTTAAAACCAAAGATTCTATTGTGTCAAAAAATCAGTTACTTCTAGTGCATATTTATGAAGGGAAAAGTCAGGTTTGCTATAGGCCTAAGGCACAATGAACCATGGTCAAGAGTAAATATAATCAAAGTTCCTAAAATAAAATTTGCGAACGAACATCGAAATTATAACAGTAACCCTAAATTTCAAGTACAGTGGCCTAAAATGAGAGGATACCCTCTTGTAATCACACTAATTGATTTCTTTGATAGAAAACATGGAAGGTTATATGTATGAAAAAAATAAAATAACATTTTAAAAAATTCTAATGTTGAGGCCCTCGAACATTATATGCCCTCAAGTACTGAATTAGGTAGCATAGGGCTTGGGGCAACCATGCTAGCACTCAACTTAATTACTAACAGTGCTAACCAATTGTAAATAATGATAAATTGGATATGAGAATAAAGATACTACATTTATGGAAAAAAAATTGACTTAAAAAAATTGAAATATCATGGCAAAACATTTATGTTATTTTTTCCCCAAATTGGGCTAATTAAGAAGAAATATTACGTCAACATAAACAATTGCAATATGTTTATTTCAAAATAAGTATTAACTAACTGTAAAATAATTTTCAACATATATAACTTATGATAATAATCTGAAATAAGTAACAGTAATGCTTATTTTCCATTAAATTTATTCCATATGATAATAATCTGAAATTACATCACATTGATTTTCATTACAACATTCGATGATGTACAACATCATTTCACTAATTAAACAGTCGAAGTTGGATGATGCCAATTCTTCTGCTCGTCGTTGTTTGAAGGATGGTGCCACTTGCTTTGTTCATCCGATGTTGGATGGTGCCACTTGCTCTGTTCATCAACGATCGTTGGATGATGCCAGTTCTTCTGTTCGTCATTATTTGAAGGATGGTGCCACTTCTGTTGTTCGTTCGCTGCTGGATGGTGCCACTTGCTTTGTTCAACCGATGTTGGATGGTGCCACTTGCTCTGTTCATCAACGATCGTTGGATGATGCCAGTTCTTCTGTTCATCATTATTTGAAGGATGGTGCCACTTCTGTTGTTCGTTCGCTACCGGATGGTGCCACTTGCTTTGTTCATCCGATGTTGGATGGTGCCACTTGCTCTGTTCATCAACGATCGTTGGATGATGCCAGTTCTTCTGTTCGTCATTATTTGAAGGATGATGCCACTTCTGTTGTTCGTTCGCTGCTGGATGGTGCCACTTGCTTTGTTCAACTGATGTTGGATGGTGCCACTTGCTCTGTTCATCAACGATCGTTGGATGATGCCAGTTCTTCTGTTCGTCATTATTTGAAGGATGGTGCCACTTCTGTTGTTCGTTTGCTGCTGGATGGTGCCACTTGCTTTGTTCAACTGATGTTGGATGGTGCCACTTGCTCTGTTCATCAACGATCGTTGGATGATGCCAGTTCTTCTGTTCATCATTATTTGAAGGATGGTGCCACTTCTGTTGTTCGTTCGCTGCTGGATGGTGCCACTTGCTTTGTTCAACTGATGTTGGATGGTGCCACTTGCTCTGTTCATCAACGATCGTTGGATGATGCCAGTTCTTCTGTTCGTCATTATTTGAAGGATGGTGCCACTTCTGTTGTTCGTTCGCTACTGGATGGTGCCACTTGCTTTGTTCAACCGATGTTGGATGGTGCCACTTGCTCTGTTCATCAACGATCGTTGGATGATGCCAGTTCTTCTGTTCATCATTATTTGAAGGATGATGCCACTTCTGTTGTTCGTTCGCTGCTGGATGGTGCCACTTGCTTTGTTCATCCGATGTTGGATGGTGCCACTTGCTCTGTTCATCGATTACTGTCGAATGGTGCCACTTCTTTTGTTCATCGTTATTTGCAGGATGGTGCCACTTCTGTTGTTCGTTCGATATCGGATGGTGCCACTTGCTTTGCTCATCTACGTTTTTTGGATGATGCCACTTACTAGATAGTTCGTTAGGTTGCAGTAACCTCGATGCTAAGGATGTTTCAGTAATAATAATAAAGAAAAGCACGAAGGCTAATGGAGTCATATACGCTTTTGCCATGTTTATGTGCGATGTGATGTTCAAAAAAGAAGATGGCTTTTATAAGATAATTTGAAGATAAGGTTGGGAATCTTGAAGAAAATTTAGCTACTATAAACTAGTTAATGCTCTCACTTAGTTTTATCCATTTACATATTCTACTACGCATAAAACGTTTAAGTAGACAGTGCTTTAATAAGCTTTCTGTAAATAAACAGCAACTAAAAAATAAAATAATTCACCAGCCTTTTTAAATCAGTAATTTCTTTCTAAACTTTATATATCATGGAAACGATCCCAAAAAAAGAACAACAACCAGAATAACGTAAGAGCTGTGGCGACTTATAAATTGTAATATAAACAAGCATCATTCCAGTAAACCGAAATGTAGAGGCAAAACTGGCTTTTATATGATGTGTTTCTTTTTTGGCCCGGGGGAGAGAGGGGGGGGGGGGATACTGATATAAGTTTAAAGATATATCATTTGATTTCATATTTAATTCTCAAAAATAAAATAATTTTCCTAGTAACGGCGATGTAATTATAACAGCTTCCTGTTATATAAGGGTACAGTGAACCACGTCGTGCACCTTTGTTTTCCCGTGCTTTCATTACAAAACTCTTTTGCATGTTGTTTTGCTCCTACGCTTCATCTAAAGTAAAATTTGTATTTTTCCAATCAAAACGTATATTTACCGTTCTACGAAAGCTGCGCAGGTCCAAATTTAAAAGCTCTGCGTAAATGGTTTTCTAAATAAGGTCTCTCTTTAATTGAAACAATATAAAAAATACGGTAAAATTCAAAGATAACTTGCAGATTAAACATCGATAAATAGAAAATGACGAAATACTATAGTTGTATAATAATATAATACTTGACTAACAATTACTATTACTTATGAATATTTGTTTTGTTTTCTAACATTTGAAATTACTTTTGAAAAGAGCCAGTTAATTTGCACATTTTTATCAAGAGGCTGTTTTGAGTTCTCCAGTTTAGAAAAAATGGTCCTTATTTACACATTGATAGCGACAAGAACTTTTCGTATAGCAACATCAATTATAGGGATCTGATGTGCAAATCCCCATTAACATTCCACCTTCCAGTTTCCAGTAAAACTTCCAAGTCTATTGCTACCTCCTATGTAGTTGAATCAATACTGTTGGATGAAAAACTCATTTAAGCATTAAAAATAAGATCTATTAATAAGTTTACTACGGGCATGTATTTTGAAATTTCTAAGTAGATAATTCGCTAGAATTTTAATTACGCGTTGCATATTGCACAACATTTTGTTAATATTTTGGTTAAAACCAAAGATTCTATTGTGTCAAAAAATCAGTTACTTCTAGTGCATATTTATGAAGGGAAAAGTCAGGTTTGCTATAGGCCTAAGCCTAAGGCACAATGAACCATGGTCAAGAGTAAATATAACAAAGTTCCTAAAATAAAATTTGCGAACGAACATCGAAATTATAACAGTAACCCTAAATTTCAAGTACAGTGGCCTAAAATGAGAGGATACCCTCTTGTAATCACACTAATTGATTTCTTTGATAGAAAACATGGAAGGTTATATGTATGAAAAAAATAAATTAACATTTTAAAAAATTCTAATGTTGAGGCCCTCGAACATTATATGCCCTCAAGTACTGAATTAGGTAGCATAGGGCTTGGGGCAACCATGCTAGCACTCAACTTAATTACTAACAGTGCTAACCAATTGTAAATAATGATAAATTGGATATGAGAATAAAGATACTACATTTATGGAAAAAAAATTGACTTAAAAAAAATTGAAATATCATGGTAAAACATTTATGTTATTTTTTCCCCAAATTGGGCTAATTAAGAAGAAATATTACGTCAACATAAACAATTGCAATATGGTTTATTTCAAAATAAGTATTAACTAACTGTAAAATAATTTTCAACATATATAACTTATGATATAATCTGAAATAAGTAACAGTATGCTTATTTTCCATTAAATTTATTCCATATGATAATAATCTGAAATTACATTCACATTGATTTTCATTACAACATTCGATGATGTACAACATCATTTCACTAATAAACAGGGTCGAAGTTGGATGATGCCAATTCTTCTGCTCGTCGTTGTTTGAAGGATGGTGCCACTTGCTTTGTTCATCCGATGTTGGATGGTGCCACTTGCTCTGTTCATCAACGATCGTTGGATGATGCCAATTCTTCTGTTCGTCATTATTTGAAGGATGGTGCCACTTCTGTTGTTCGTTCGCTGCTGGATGGTGCCACTTGCTTTGTTCAACCGATGTTGGATGGTGCCACTTGCTCTGTTCATCAACGATCGTTGGATGATGCCCAGTTCTTCTGTTCATCATTATTTGAAGGATGGTGCCACTTCTGTTGTTCGTTCGCTACCGGATGGTGCCACTTGCTTTGTTCATCCGATGTTTGGATGGTGCCACTTGCTCTGTTCATCAACGATCGTTGGATGATGCCAGTTCTTCTGTTCGTCATTATTTGAAGGATGATGCCACTTCTGTTGTTCGTTCGCTGCTGGATGGTGCCACTTGCTTTGTTCAACTGATGTTGGGATGGTGCCACTTGCTCTGTTCATCAACGATCGTTGGATGATGCCAGTTCTTCTGTTCGTCATTATTTGAAGGATGGTGCCACTTCTGTTGTTTCGTTCGCTGCTGGATGGTGCCACTTGCTTTGTTCAACTGATGTTGGATGGTGCCACTTGCTCTGTTCATCTACGATCGTTGGATGATGCCAGTTCTTCTGTTCATCATTATTTGAAGGATGGTGCCACTTCTGTTGTTCGTTCGCTGCTGGATGGTGCCACTTGCTTTGTTCAACTGATGTTGGATGGTGCCACTTGCTCTGTTCATCAACGATCGTTGGATGATGCCAGTTCTTCTGTTCGTCATTATTTGAAGGATGGTGCCACTTCTGTTGTTCGTTCGCTGCTGGATGGTGCCACTTGCTTGTTCAACCGATGTTGGATGGTGCCACTTGCTCTGTTCATCAACGATCGTTGGATGATGCCAGTTCTTCTGTTCATCATTATTTGAAGGATGATGCCACTTCTGTTGTTCGTTCGCTGCTGGATGGTGCCACTTGCTTGTTCATCCGATGTTGGATGGTGCCACTTGCTCTGTTCATCGATTACTGTCGAATGGTGCCACTTCTTTTGTTCATCGTTATTTGCAGGATGGTGCCACTTCTGTTGTTCGTTCGATATTGGATGGTGCCACTTGCTTTGCTCATCTACGTTTTTTGGATGATGCCACTTACTAGATAGTTCGTTAGGTTGCAGTAACCTCGATGCTAAGGATGTTTCAGTAATAATAATAAAGAAAAGCACGAAGGCTAATGGAGTCATATACGCTTTTGCCATGTTTATGTGCGATGTGATGTTCAAAAAAGAAGATGGCTTTTATAAGATAATTTGAAGATAAGGTTGGGAATCTTGAAGAAAATTTAGCTACTATAAACTAGTTAATGCTCTCACTTAGTTTTATCCATTTACATATTCTACTACGCATAAAACGTTTAAGTAGACAGTGCTTTAATAAGCTTTCTGTAAATAAACAGCAACTAAAAAATAAAATAATTCACCAGCCTTTTTAAATCAGTAATTTTCTTTCTAAACTTTATATATCATGGAAACGATCCCAAAAAAAGAACAACAACCAGAATAACGTAAGAGCTGTGGCGAACTTATAAATTGTAATATAAACAAGCATCATTCCAGTAAACCGAAATGTAGAGGAAAAACTGGGCTTTTATATGATGTGTTCTTTTTGGCCCGGGGGAGAGTGGGGGGGGGGGGATACTGATATAAGTTAAAGATATATCATTTGATTTCATATTTAATCTCAAAAATAAAATAATTTTCCTAGTAACGGCGATGTAATTATAACAGCTTCCTGTTATATAAGGGTACAGTGAACACGTCGTGCACCTTTGTTTTCCGTGCTTTCATTACAAAACTCTTTTGCATGTTGTTTTGCTCCTACGCTTCATCTAAAGTAAAAATTTGTATTTTCCAATCAAAACGTATATTTACCGTTCTACAAAAGCTGCGCAGGTCCCAAATTTAAAAACTCTGCGTAAATGGTTTTCTAAATAAGGTCTCTCTTTAATTGAAACAATATAAAAAATACGGTAAAATTCAAAGATAACTTGCAGATTAAACATCGATAAATAGAAAATGACGAAATACTATAGTTGTATAATAATATAATACTTGATTAACAATTAACTATTACTTATGAATATTTGTTTTGTGTTTCTAACATTTGAAATTACTTTTGAAAAGAGCCAGTTAATTTGCACATTTTTATCAAGAGGCTGTTTTGAGTTCTCCAGTTTAGAAAAATGGTCCTTATTTACACATTGATAGCGACAAGAACTTTTCGTATAGCAACATCAATTATAGGGATCTGATGTGGCAAATCCCCCATTAACATTCCACCTTCCAGTTTCCAGTAAAACTTCAAGTCTATTGCTACCTCCTATGTAGTTGAATCAATACTGTTGGATGAAAAACTCATTTAAGCATTAAAAATAAGATCTATTAATAAGTTTACTACGGGCATGTATTTTGAAATTTCTAAGTAGATAATTCGCTAGAATTTTAATTACGCGTTGCATATTGCACAACATTTTGTCAATATTTTGGTTAAAACCAAAGATTCTATTGTGTCAAAAAATCTACTTCTAGTGCATATTTATGAAGGGAAAAGTCAGGTTTGCTATAGGCCTAAGGCACAATGAACCATGGTCAAGAGTAAATATAATCAAAGTTCCTAAAATAAAATTTGCGAACGAACATCGAAATTATAACAGTAACCCTAAATTTCAAGTACAGTGGCCTAAAATGAGAGGATACCCTCTTGTAATCACACTAATTGATTTCTTTGATAGAAAACATGGAAGGTTATATGTATGAAAAAAATAAAATAACATTTTAAAAAATTCTAATGTTGAGGCCCTCGAACATTATATGCCCTCAAGTACTGAATTAGGTAGCATAGGGCTTGGGGCAACCATGCTAGCACTCAACTTAATTACTAACAGTGCTAACCAATTGTAAATAATGATAAATTGGATATGAGAATAAAGATACTACATTTATGGAAAAAAAATTGACTTAAAAAAATTGAAATATCATGGCAAAACATTTATGTTATTTTTTCCCCAAATTGGGCTAATTAAGAAGAAATATTACGTCAACATAAACAATTGCAATATGTTTATTTCAAAATAAGTATTAACTAACTGTAAAATAATTTTCAACATGTATAACTTATGATAATAATCTGAAATAAGTAACAGTAATGCTTATTTTCCATTAAATTTATTCCATATGATAATAATCTGAAATTACATCACATTGATTTTCATTACAACATTCGATGATGTACAACATCATTTCACTAATTAAACAGTCGAAGTTGGATGATGCCAATTCTTCTGCTCGTCGTTGTTTGAAGGATGGTGCCACTTGCTTTGTTCATCCGATGTTGGATGGTGCCACTTGCTCTGTTCATCAACGATCGTTGGATGATGCCAGTTCTTCTGTTCGTCATTATTTGAAGGATGGTGCCACTTCTGTTGTTCGTTCGCTGCTGGATGGTGCCACTTGCTTTGTTCAACCGATGTTGGATGGTGCCACTTGCTCTGTTCATCAACGATCGTTGGATGATGCCAGTTCTTCTGTTCATCATTATTTGAAGGATGGTGCCACTTCTGTTGTTCGTTCGCTACCGGATGGTGCCACTTGCTTTGTTCATCCGATGTTGGATGGTGCCACTTGCTCTGTTCATCAACGATCGTTGGATGATGCCAGTTCTTCTGTTCGTCATTATTTGAAGGATGATGCCACTTCTGTTGTTCGTTCGCTGCTGGATGGTGCCACTTGCTTTGTTCAACTGATGTTGGATGGTGCCACTTGCTCTGTTCATCAACGATCGTTGGATGATGCCAGTTCTTCTGTTCGTCATTATTTGAACGATGGTGCCACTTCTGTTGTTCGTTCGCTGCTGGATGGTGCCACTTGCTTTGTTCAACTGATGTTGGATGGTGCCACTTGCTCTGTTCATCAACGATCGTTGGATGATGCCAGTTCTTCTGTTCATCATTATTTGAAGGATGGTGCCACTTCTGTTGTTCGTTCGCTGCTGGATGGTGCCACTTGCTTTGTTCAACTGATGTTGGATGGTGCCACTTGCTCTGTTCATCAACGATCGTTGGATGATGCCAGTTCTTCTGTTCGTCATTATTTGAAGGATGGTGCCACTTCTGTTGTTCGTTCGCTGCTGGATGGTGCCACTTGCTTTGTTCAACCGATGTTGGATGGTGCCACTTGCTCTGTTCATCAACGATCGTTGGATGATGCCAGTTCTTCTGTTCATCATTATTTGAAGGATGATGCCACTTCTGTTGTTCGTTCGCTGCTGGATGGTGCCACTTGCTTTGTTCATCCGATGTTGGATGGTGCAACTTGCTCTGTTCATCGATTACTGTCGAATGGTGCCACTTCTTTTGTTCATCGTTATTTGCAGGATGGTGCCACTTCTGTTGTTCGTTCGATATTGGATGGTGCCACTTGCTTTGCTCATCTACGTTTTTTGGATGATGCCACTTACTAGATAGTTCGTTTGGTTGCAGTAACCTCGATGCTAAGGATGTTTCAGTAATAATAATAAAGAAAAGCACGAAGGCTAATGGAGTCATATACGCTTTTGCCATGTTTATGTGCGATGTGATGTTCAAAAAAGAAGATGGCTTTTATAAGATAATTTGAAGATAAGGTTGGGAATCTTGAAGAAAATTTAGCTACTATAAACTAGTTAATGCTCTCACTTAGTTTTATCCATTTACATATTCTACTACGCATAAAACGTTTAAGTAGACAGTGCTTTAATAAGCTTTCTGTAAATAAACAGCAACTAAAAAATAAAATAATTCACCAGCCTTTTTAAATCAGTAATTTCTTTCTAAACTTTATATATCATGGAAACGATCCCAAAAAAAGAACAACAACCAGAATAACGTAAGAGCTGTGGCGACTTATAAATTGTAATATAAACAAGCATCATTCCAGTAAACCGAAATGTAGAGGCAAAACTGGCTTTTATATGATGTGTTTCTTTTTTGGCCCGGGGGAGAGAGGGGGGGATACTGATATAAGTTTAAAGATATATCATTTGATTTCATATTTAATTCTCAAAAATAAAATAATTTTCCTAGTAACGGCGATGTAATTATAACAGCTTCCTGTTATATAAGGGTACAGTGAACCACGTCGTGCACCTTTGTTTTCCCGTGCTTTCATTACAAAACTCTTTTGCATGTTGTTTTGCTCCTACGCTTCATCTAAAGTAAAATTTGTATTTTTCCAATCAAAACGTATATTTACCGTTCTACGAAAGCTGCGCAGGTCCAAATTTAAAAACTCTGCGTAAATGGTTTTCTAAATAAGGTCTCTCTTTAATTGAAACAATATAAAAAATACGGTAAAATTCAAAGATAACTTGCAGATTAAACATCGATAAATAGAAAATGACGAAATACTATAGTTGTATAATAATATAATACTTGAATAACAATTACTATTACTTATGAATATTTGTTTTGTTTTCTAACATTTGAAATTACTTTTGAAAAGAGCCAGTTAATTTCACATTTTTATCAAGAGGCTGTTTTGAGTTCTCCAGTTTAGAAAAAATGGTCCTTATTTACACATTGATAGCGACAAGAACTTTTCGTATAGCAACATCAATTATAGGGATCTGATGTGCAAATCCCCATTAACATTCCACCTTCCAGTTTCCAGTAAAACTTCCAAGTCTATTGCTACCTCCTATGTAGTTGAATCAATACTGTTGGATGAAAAACTCATTTAAGCATTAAAAATAAGATCTATTAATAAGTTTACTACGGGCATGTATTTTGAAATTTCTAAGTAGATAATTCGCTAGAATTTTAATTACGCGTTGCATATTGCACAACATTTTGTTAATATTTTGGTTAAAACCAAAGATTCTATTGTGTCAAAAAATCAGTTACTTCTAGTGCATATTTATGAAGGGAAAAGTCAGGTTTGCTATAGGCCTAAGGCACAATGAACCATGGTCAAGAGTAAATATAATCAAAGTTCCTAAAATAAAATTTGCGAACGAACATCGAAATTATAACAGTAACCCTAAATTTCAAGTACAGTGGCCTAAAATGAGAGGATACCCTCTTGTAATCACACTAATTGATTTCTTTGATAGAAAACATGGAAGGTTATATGTATGAAAAAAATAAAATAACATTTTAAAAAATTCTAATGTTGAGGCCCTCGAACATTATATGCCCTCAAGTACTGAATTAGGTAGCATAGGGCTTGGGGCAACCATGCTAGCACTCAACTTAATTACTAACAGTGCTAACCAATTGTAAATAATGATAAATTGGATATGAGAATAAAGATACTACATTTATGGAAAAAAAATTGACTTAAAAAAATTGAAATATCATGGCAAAACATTTATGTTATTTTTTCCCCAAATTGGGCTAATTAAGAAGAAATATTACGTCAACATAAACAATTGCAATATGTTTATTTCAAAATAAGTATTAACTAACTGTAAAATAATTTTCAACATATATAACTTATGATAATAATCTGAAATAAGTAACAGTAATGCTTATTTTCCATTAAATTTATTCCATATGATAATAATCTGAAATTACATCACATTGATTTTCATTACAACATTCGATGATGTACAACATCATTTCACTAATTAAACAGTCGAAGTTGGATGATGCCAATTCTTCTGCTCGTCGTTGTTTGAAGGATGGTGCCACTTGCTTTGTTCATCCGATGTTGGATGGTGCCACTTGCTCTGTTCATCAACGATCGTTGGATGATGCCAGTTCTTCTGTTCGTCATTATTTGAAGGATGGTGCCACTTCTGTTGTTCGTTCGCTGCTGGATGGTGCCACTTGCTTTGTTCAACCGATGTTGGATGGTGCCACTTGCTCTGTTCATCAACGATCGTTGGATGATGCCAGTTCTTCTGTTCATCATTATTTGAAGGATGGTGCCACTTCTGTTGTTCGTTCGCTACCGGATGGTGCCACTTGCTTTGTTCATCCGATGTTGGATGGTGCCACTTGCTCTGTTCATCAACGATCGTTGGATGATGCCAGTTCTTCTGTTCGTCATTATTTGAAGGATGATGCCACTTCTGTTGTTCGTTTGCTGCTGGATGGTGCCACTTGCTTTGTTCAACTGATGTTGGATGGTGCCACTTGCTCTGTTCATCAACGATCGTTGGATGATGCCAGTTCTTCTGTTCGTCATTATTTGAAGGATGGTGCCACTTCTGTTGTTCGTTCGCTGCTGGATGGTGCCACTTGCTTTGTTCAACTGATGTTGGATGGTGCCACTTGCTCTGTTCATCAACGATCGTTGGATGATGCCAGTTCTTCTATTCATCATTATTTGAAGGATGGTGCCACTTATGTTGTTCGTTCGCTGCTGGATGGTGCCACTTGCTTTGTTCAACTGATGTTGGATGGTGCCACTTGCTCTGTTCATCAACGATCGTTGGATGATGCCAGTTCTTCTGTTCGTCATTATTTGAAGGATGGTGCCACTTCTGTTGTTCGTTCGCTACTGGATGGTGCCACTTGCTTTGTTCAACCGATGTTGGATGGTGCCACTTGCTCTGTTCATCAACGATCGTTGGATGATGCCAGTTCTTCTGTTCATCATTATTTGAAGGATGATGCCACTTCTGTTGTTCGTTCGCTGCTGGATGGTGCCACTTGCTTTGTTCATCCGATGTTGGATGGTGCCACTTGCTCTGTTCATCGATTACTGTCGAATGGTGCCACTTCTTTTGTTCATCGTTATTTGCAGGATGGTGCCACTTCTGTTGTTCGTTCGATATTGGATGGTGCCACTTGCTTTGCTCATCTACGTTTTTTGGATGATGCCACTTACTAGATAGTTCGTTAGGTTGCAGTAACCTCGATGCTAAGGATGTTTCAGTAATAATAATAAAGAAAAGCACAAAGGCTAATGGAGTCATATACGCTTTTGCCATGTTTATGTGCGATGTGATGTTCAAAAAAGAAGATGGCTTTTATAAGATAATTTGAAGATAAGGTTGGGAATCTTGAAGAAAATTTAGCTACTATAAACTAGTTAATGCTCTCACTTAGTTTTATCCATTTACATATTCTACTACGCATAAAACGTTTAAGTAGACAGTGCTTTAATAAGCTTTCTGTAAATAAACAGCAACTAAAAAATAAAATAATTCACCAGCCTTTTTAAATCAGTAATTTCTTTCTAAACTTTATATATCATGGAAACGATCCCAAAAAAAGAACAACAACCAGAATAACGTAAGAGCTGTGGCGACTTATAAATTGTAATATAAACAAGCATCATTCCAGTAAACCGAAATGTAGAGGCAAAACTGGCTTTTATATGATGTGTTTCTTTTTTGGCCCGGGGGAGAGAGGGGGGGGGATACTGATATAAGTTTAAAGATATATCATTTGATTTCATATTTAATTCTCAAAAATAAAATAATTTTCCTAGTAACGGCGATGTAATTATAACAGCTTCCTGTTATATAAGGGTACAGTGAACCACGTCGTGCACCTTTGTTTTCCCGTGCTTTCATTACAAAACTCTTTTGCATGTTGTTTTGCTCCTACGCTTCATCTAAAGTAAAATTTGTATTTTTCCAATCAAAACGTATATTTACCGTTCTACGAAAGCTGCGCAGGTCCAAATTTAAAAACTCTGCGTAAATGGTTTTCTAAATAAGGTCTCTCTTTAATTGAAACAATATAAAAAATACGGTAAAATTCAAAGCTAACTTGCAGATTAAACATCGATAAATAGAAAATGACGAAATACTATAGTTGTATAATAATATAATACTTGAATAACAATTACTATTACTTATGAATATTTGTTTTGTTTTCTAACATTTGAAATTACTTTTGAAAAGAGCCAGTTAATTTGCACATTTTTATCAAGAGGCTGTTTTGAGTTCTCCAGTTTAGAAAAAATGGTCCTTATTTACACATTGATAGCGACAAGAACTTTTCGTATAGCAACATCAATTATAGGGATCTGATGTGCAAATCCCCATTAACATTCCACCTTCCAGTTTCCAGTAAAACTTCCAAGTCTATTGCTACCTCCTATGTAGTTGAATCAATACTGTTGGATGAAAAACTCATTTAAGCATTAAAAATAAGATCTATTAATAAGTTTACTACGGGCATGTATTTTGAAATTTCTAAGTAGATAATTCGCTAGAATTTTAATTACGCGTTGCATATTGCACAACATTTTGTTAATATTTTGGTTAAAACCAAAGATTCTATTGTGTCAAAAAATTAGTTACTTCTAGTGCATATTTATGAAGGGAAAAGTCAGGTTTGCTATAGGCCTAAGGCACAATGAACCATGGTCAAGAGTAAATATAATCAAAGTTCCTAAAATAAAATTTGCGAACGAACATCGAAATTATAACAGTAACCCTAAATTTCAAGTACAGTGGCCTAAAATGAGAGGATACCCTCTTGTAATCACACTAATTGATTTCTTTGATAGAAAACATGGAAGGTTATATGTATGAAAAAAATAAAATAACATTTTAAAAAATTCTAATGTTGAGGCCCTCGAACATTATATGCCCTCAAGTACTGAATTAGGTAGCATAGGGCTTGGGGCAACCATGCTAGCACTCAACTTAATTACTAACAGTGCTAACCAATTGTAAATAATGATAAATTGGATATGAGAATAAAGATACTACATTTATGGAAAAAAAATTGACTTAAAAAAATTGAAATATCATGGCAAAACATTTATGTTATTTTTTCCCCAAATTGGGCTAATTAAGAAGAAATATTACGTCAACATAAACAATTGCAATATGTTTATTTCAAAATAAGTATTAACTAACTGTAAAATAATTTTCAACATATATAACTTATGATAATAATCTGAAATAAGTAACAGTAATGCTTATTTTCCATTAAATTTATTCCATATGATAATAATCTGAAATTACATCACATTGATTTTCATTACAACATTCGATGATGTACAACATCATTTCACTAATTAAACAGTCGAAGTTGGATGATGCCAATTCTTCTGCTCGTCGTTGTTTGAAGGATGGTGCCACTTGCTTTGTTCATCCGATGTTGGATGGTGCCACTTGCTCTGTTCATCAGCGATCGTTGGATGATGCCAGTTCTTCTGTTCGTCATTATTTGAAGGATGGTGCCACTTCTGTTGTTCGTTCGCTGCTGGATGGTGCCACTTGCTTTGTTCAACCGATGTTGGATGGTGCCACTTGCTCTGTTCATCAACGATCGTTGGATGATGCCAGTTCTTATGTTCATCATTATTTGAAGGATGGTGCCACTTCTGTTGTTCGTTCGCTACCGGATGGTGCCACTTGCTTTGTTCATCCGATGTTGGATGGTGCCACTTGCTCTGTTCATCAACGATCGTTGGATGAAGCCAGTTCTTCTGTTCTTTATTATTTGAAGGATGATGCCACTTCTGTTGTTCGTTCGCTGCTGGATGGTGCCACTTGCTTTGTTCAACTGATGTTGGATGGTGCCACTTGCTCTGTTCATCAACGATCGTTGGATGATGCCAGTTCTTCTGTTCGTCATTATTTGAAGGATGGTGCCACTTCTGTTGTTCGTTCGCTGCTGGATGGTGCCACTTGCTTTGTTCAACTGATGTTGGATGGTGCCACTTGCTCTGTTCATCAACGATCGTTGGATGATGCCAGTTCTTCTGTTCATCATTATTTGAAGGATGGTGCCACTTCTGTTGTTCGTTCGCTGCTGGATGGTGCCACTTGCTTTGTTCAACAGATGTTGGATGGTGCCACTTGCTCTGTTCATCAACGATCGTTGGATGATGCCAGTTCTTCTGTTCGTCATTATTTGAAGGATGGTGCCACTTCTGTTGTTCGTTCGCTGCTGGATGGTGCCACTTGCTTTGTTCAACTGATGTTGGATGGTGCCACTTGCTCTGTTCATCAACGATCGTTGGATGATGCCAGTTCTTCTGTTCATCATTATTTGAAGGATGATGCCACTTCTGTTGTTCGTTCGCTGCTGGATGGTGCCACTTGCTTTGTTCATCCGATGTTGGATGGTGCCACTTGCTCTGTTCATCGATTACTGTCGAATGGTGCCACTTCTTTTGTTCATCGTTATTTGCAGGATGGTGCCACTTCTGTTGTTCGTTCGATATTGGATGGTGCCACTTGCTTTGCTCATCTACGTTTTTTGGATGATGCCACTTACTAGATAGTTCGTTAGGTTGCAGTAACCTCGATGCTAAGGATGTTTCAGTAATAATAATAAAGAAAAGCACGAAGGCTAATGGAGTCATATACGCTTTTGCCATGTTTATGTGCGATGTGATGTTCAAAAAAGAAGATGGCTTTTATAAGATAATTTGAAGATAAGGTTGGGAATCTTGAAGAAAATTTAGCTACTATAAACTAGTTAATGCTCTCACTTAGTTTTATCCATTTACATATTCTACTACGCATAAAACGTTTAAGTAGACAGTGCTTTAATAAGCTTTCTGTAAATAAACAACAACTAAAAAATAAAATAATTCACCAGCCTTTTTAAATCAGTAATTTCTTTCTAAACTTTATATATCATGGAAACGATCCCAAAAAAAGAACAACAACCAGAATAACGTAAGAGCTGTGGCGACTTATAAATTGTAATATAAACAAGCATCATTCCAGTAAACCGAAATGTAGAGGCAAAACTGGCTTTTATATGATGTGTTTCTTTTTTGGCCCGGGGGAGAGAGGGGGGGGGGGATACTGATATAAGTTTAAAGATATATCATTTGATTTCATATTTAATTCTCAAAAATAAAATAATTTTCCTAGTAACGGCGATGTAATTATAACAGCTTCCTGTTATATAAGGGTACAGTGAACCACGTCGTGCACCTTTGTTTTCCCGTGCTTTCATTACAAAACTCTTTTGCATGTTGTTTTGCTCCTACGCTTCATCTAAAGTAAAATTTGTATTTTTCCAATCAAAACGTATATTTACCGTTCTACGAAAGCTGCGCAGGTCCAAATTTAAAAACTCTGCGTAAATGGTTTTCTAAATAAGGTCTCTCTTTAATTGAAACAATATAAAAAATACGGTAAAATTCAAAGATAACTTGCAGATTAAACATCGATAAATAGAAAATGACGAAATACTATAGTTGTATAATAATATAATACTTGAATAACAATTACTATTACTTATGAATATTTGTTTTGTTTTCTAACATTTGAAATTACTTTTGAAAAGAGCCAGTTAATTTGCACATTTTTATCAAGAGGCTGTTTTGAGTTCTCCAGTTTAGAAAAAATGGTCCTTATTTACACATTGATAGCGACAAGAACTTTTCGTATAGCAACATCAATTATAGGGATCTGATGTGCAAATCCCCATTAACATTCCACCTTCCAGTTTCCAGTAAAACTTCCAAGTCTATTGCTACCTCCTATGTAGTTGAATCAATACTGTTGGATGAAAAACTCATTTAAGCATTAAAAATAAGATCTATTAATAAGTTTACTACGGGCATGTATTTTGAAATTTCTAAGTAGATAATTCGCTAGAATTTTAATTACGCGTTGCATATTGCACAACATTTTGTTAATATTTTGGTTAAAACCAAAGATTCTATTGTGTCAAAAAATCAGTTACTTCTAGTGCATATTTATGAAGGGAAAAGTCAGGTTTGCTATAGGCCTAAGGCACAATGAACCATGGTCAAGAGTAAATATAATCAAAGTTCCTAAAATAAAATTTGCGAACGAACATCGAAATTATAACAGTAACCCTAAATTTCAAGTACAGTGGCCTAAAATGAGAGGATACCCTCTTGTAATCACACTAATTGATTTCTTTGATAGAAAACATGGAAGGTTATATGTATGAAAAAAATAAAATAACATTTTAAAAAATTCTAATGTTGAGGCCCTCGAACATTATATGCCCTCAAGTACTGAATTAGGTAGCATAGGGCTTGGGGCAACCATGCTAGCACTCAACTTAATTACTAACAGTGCTAACCAATTGTAAATAATGATAAATTGGATATGAGAATAAAGATACTACATTTATGGAAAAAAAATTGACTTAAAAAAATTGAAATATCATGGCAAAACATTTATGTTATTTTTTCCCCAAATTGGGCTAATTAAGAAGAAATATTACGTCAACATAAACAATTGCAATATGTTTATTTCAAAATAAGTATTAACTAACTGTAAAATAATTTTCAACATATATAACTTATGATAATAATCTGAAATAAGTAACAGTAATGCTTATTTTCCATTAAATTTATTCCATATGATAATAATCTGAAATTACATCACATTGATTTTCATTACAACATTCGATGATGTACAACATCATTTCACTAATTAAACAGTCGAAGTTGGATGATGCCAATTCTTCTGCTCGTCGTTGTTTGAAGGATGGTGCCACTTGCTTTGTTCATCCGATGTTGGATGGTGCCACTTGCTCTGTTCATCAACGATTGTTGGATGATGCCAGTTCTTCTGTTCGTCATTATTTGAAGGATGGTGCCACTTCTGTTGTTCGTTCGCTGCTGGATGGTGCCACTTGCTTTGTTCAACCGATGTTGGATGGTGCCACTTGCTCTGTTCATCAACGATCGTTGGATGATGCCAGTTCTTCTGTTCATCATTATTTGAAGGATGGTGCCACTTCTGTTGTTCGTTCGCTACCGGATGGTGCCACTTGCTTTGTTCATCCGATGTTGGATGGTGCCACTTGCTCTGTTCATCAACGATCGTTGGATGATGCCAGTTCTTCTGTTCGTCATTATTTGAAGGATGATGCCACTTCTGTTGTTCGTTCGCTGCTGGATGGTGCCACTTGCTTTGTTCAACTGATGTTGGATGGTGCCACTTGCTCTGTTCATCAACGATCGTTGGATGTTGCCAGTTCTTCTGTTCGTCATTATTTGAAGGATGGTGCCACTTCTGTTGTTCGTTCGCTGCTGGATGGTGCCACTTGCTTTGTTCAACTGATGTTGGATGGTGCCACTTGCTCTGTTCATCAACGATCGTTGGATGATGCCAGTTCTTCTGTTCATCATTATTTGAAGGATGGTGCCACTTCTGTTGTTCGTTCGCTGCTGGATGGTGCCACTTGCTTTGTTCAACTGATGTTGGATGGTGCCACTTGCTCTGTTCATCAACGATCGTTGGATGATGCCAGTTCTTCTGTTCGTCATTATTTGAAGGATGGTGCCACTTCTGTTGTTCGTTCGCTGCTGGATGGTGCCACTTGCTTTGTTCAACCGATGTTGGATGGTGCCACTTGCTCTGTTCATCAACGATCGTTGGATGATGCCAGTTCTTCTGTTCATCATTATTTGAAGGATGATGCCACTTCTGTTGTTCGTTCGCTGCTGGATGGTGCCACTTGCTTTGTTCATCCGATGTTGGATGGTGCCACTTGCTCTGTTCATCGATTACTGTCGAATGGTGCCACTTCTTTTGTTCATCGTTATTTGCAGGATGGTGCCACTTCTGTTGTTCGTTCGATATTGGATGGTGCCACTTGCTTTGCTCATCTACGTTTTTTGGATGATGCCACTTACTAGATAGTTCGTTAGGTTGCAGTAACCTCGATGCTGAGGATGTTTCAGTAATAATAATAAAGAAAAGCACGAAGGCTAATGGAGTCATATACGCTTTTGCCATGTTTATGTGCGATGTGATGTTCAAAAAAGAAGATGGCTTTTATAAGATAATTTGAAGATAAGGTTGGGAATCTTGAAGAAAATTTAGCTACTATAAACTAGTTAATGCTCTCACTTAGTTTTATCCATTTACATATTCTACTACGCATAAAACGTTTAAGTAGACAGTGCTTTAATAAGCTTTCTGTAAATAAACAGCAACTAAAAAATAAAATAATTCACCAGCCTTTTTAAATCAGTAATTTCTTTCTAAACTTTATATATCATGGAAACGATCCCAAAAAAAGAACAACAACCAGAATAACGTAAGAGCTGTGGCGACTTATAAATTGTAATATAAACAAGCATCATTCCAGTAAACCGAAATGTAGAGGCAAAACTGGCTTTTATATGATGTGTTTCTTTTTTGGCCCGGGGGAGAGAGGTGGGGGGGGGGATACTGATATAAGTTTAAAGATATATCATTTGATTTCATATTTAATTCTCAAAAATAAAATAATTTTCCTAGTAACGGCGATGTAATTATAACAGCTTCCTGTTATATAAGGGTACAGTGAACCACGTCGTGCACCTTTGTTTTCCCGTGCTTTCATTACAAAACTCTTTTGCATGTTGTTTTGCTCCTACGCTTCATCTAAAGTAAAATTTGTATTTTTCCAATCAAAACGTATATTTACCGTTCTACG
Source organism: Allium sativum (assembly GCA_030737875.1). Classification (NCBI taxonomy): domain Eukaryota; kingdom Viridiplantae; phylum Streptophyta; class Magnoliopsida; order Asparagales; family Amaryllidaceae; genus Allium; species Allium sativum. The sequence goes on from CM060910.1 coordinate 399,609,352, forward strand.
AAAGCTGCGCAGGTCCAAATTTAAAAACTCTGCGTAAATGGTTTTCTAAATAAGGTCTCTCTTTAATTGAAACAATATAAAAAATACGGTAAAATTCAAAGATAACTTGCAGATTAAACATCGATAAATTGAAAATGACGAAATACTATAGTTGTATAATAATATAATACTTGAATAACAATTACTATTACTTATGAATATTTGTTTTGTTTTCTAACATTTGAAATTACTTTTGAAAAGAGCCAGTTAATTTGCACATTTTTATCAAGAGGCTGTTTTGAGTTCTCCAGTTTAGAAAAAATGGTCCTTATTTACACATTGATAGCGACAAGAACTTTTCGTATAGCAACATCAATTATAGGGATCTGATGTGCAAATCCCCATTAACATTCCACCTTCCAGTTTCCAGTAAAACTTCCAAGTCTATTGCTACCTCCTATGTAGTTGAATCAATACTGTTGGATGAAAAACTCATTTAAGCATTAAAAATAAGATCTATTAATAAGTTTACTACGGGCATGTATTTTGAAATTTCTAAGTAGATAATTCGCTAGAATTTTAATTACGCGTTGCATATTGCACAACATTTTGTTAATATTTTGGTTAAAACCAAAGATTCTATTGTGTCAAAAAATCAGTTACTTCTAGTGCATATTTATGAAGGGAAAAGTCAGGTTTGCTATAGGCCTAAGGCACAATGAACCATGGTCAAGAGTAAATATAATCAAAGTTCCTAAAATAAAATTTGCGAACGAACATCGAAATTATAACAGTAACCCTAAATTTCAAGTACAGTGGCCTAAAATGAGAGGATACCCTCTTGTAATCACACTAATTGATTTCTTTGATAGAAAACATGGAAGGTTATATGTATGAAAAAAATAAAATAACATTTTAAAAAATTCTAATGTTGAGGCCCTCGAACATTATATGCCCTCAAGTACTGAATTAGGTAGCATAGGGCTTGGGGCAACCATGCTAGCACTCAACTTAATTACTAACAGTGCTAACCAATTGTAAATAATGATAAATTGGATATGAGAATAAAGATACTACATTTATGGAAAAAAAATTGACTTAAAAAAATTGAAATATCATGGCAAAACATTTATGTTATTTTTTCCCCAAATTGGGCTAATTAAGAAGAAATATTACGTCAACATAAACAATTGCAATATGTTTATTTCAAAATAAGTATTAACTAACTGTAAAATAATTTTCAACATATATAACTTATGATAATAATCTGAAATAAGTAACAGTAATGCTTATTTTCCATTAAATTTATTCCATATGATAATAATCTGAAATTACATCACATTGATTTTCATTACAACATTCGATGATGTACAACATCATTTCACTAATTAAACAGTCGAAGTTGGATGATGCCAATTCTTCTGCTCGTCGTTGTTTGAAGGATGGTGCCACTTGCTTTGTTCATCCTATGTTGGATGGTGCCACTTGCTCTGTTCATCAACGATCGTTGGATGATGCCAGTTCTTCTGTTCGTCATTATTTGAAGGATGGTGCCACTTCTGTTGTTCGTTCGCTGCTGGATGGTGCCACTTGCTTTGTTCAACCGATGTTGGATGGTGCCACTTGCTCTGTTCATCAACGATCGTTGGATGATGCCAGTTCTTCTGTTCATCATTATTTGAAGGATGGTGCCACTTCTGTTGTTCGTTCGCTACCGGATGGTGCCACTTGCTTTGTTCATCCGATGTTGGATGGTGCCACTTGCTCTGTTCATCAACGATCGTTGGATGATGCCAGTTCTTCTGTTCGTCATTATTTGAAGGATGATGCCACTTCTGTTGTTCGTTCGCTGCTGGATGGTGCCACTTGCTTTGTTCAACTGATGTTGGATGGTGCCACTTGCTCTTTTCATCAACGATCGTTGGATGATGCCAGTTCTTCTGTTCGTCATTATTTGAAGGATGGTGCCACTTCTGTTGTTCGTTCGCTGCTGGATGGTGCCACTTGCTTTGTTCAACTGATGTTGGATGGTGCCACTTGCTCTGTTCATCAACGATCGTTGGATGATGCCAGTTCTTCTGTTCATCATTATTTGAAGGATGGTGCCACTTCTGTTGTTCGTTCGCTGCTGGATGGTGCCACTTGCTTTGTTCAACTGATGTTGGATGGTGCCACTTGCTCTGTTCATCAACGATCGTTGGATGATGCCAGTTCTTCTGTTCGTCATTATTTGAAGGATGGTGCCACTTCTGTTGTTCGTTCGCTGCTGGATGGTGCCACTTGCTTTGTTCAACCGATGTTGGATGGTGCCACTTGCTCTGTTCATCAACGATCGTTGGATGATGCCAGTTCTTCTGTTCATCATTATTTGAAGGATGATGCCACTTCTGTTGTTCGTTCGCTGCTGGATGGTGCCACTTGCTTTGTTCATCCGATGTTGGATGGTGCCACTTGCTCTGTTCATCGATTACTGTCGAATGGTGCCACTTCTTTTGTTCATCGTTATTTGCAGGATGGTGCCACTTCTGTTGTTCGTTCGATATTGGATGGTGCCACTTGCTTTGCTCATCTACGTTTTTTGGATGATGCCACTTACTAGATAGTTCGTTAGGTTGCAGTAACCTCGATGCTAAGGATGTTTCAGTAATAATAATAAAGAAAAGCACGAAGGCTAATGGAGTCATATACGCTTTTGCCATGTTTATGTGCGATGTGATGTTCAAAAAAGAAGATGGCTTTTATAAGATAATTTGAAGATAAGGTTGGGAATCTTGAAGAAAATTTAGCTACTATAAACTAGTTAATGCTCTCACTTAGTTTTATCCATTTACATATTCTACTACGCATAAAACGTTTAAGTAGACAGTGCTTTAATAAGCTTTCTGTAAATAAACAGCAACTAAAAAATAAAATAATTCACCAGCCTTTTTAAATCAGTAATTTCTTTCTAAACTTTATATATCATGGAAACGATCCCAAAAAAAGAACAACAACCAGAATAACGTAAGAGCTGTGGCGACTTATAAATTGTAATATAAACAAGCATCATTCCAGTAAACCGAAATGTAGAGGCAAAACTGGCTTTTATATGATGTGTTTCTTTTTTGGCCCGGGGGAGAGAGGGGGGGGGGGATACTGATATAAGTTTAAAGATATATCATTTGATTTCATATTTAATTCTCAAAAATAAAATAATTTTCCTAGTAACGGCGATGTAATTATAACAGCTTCCTGTTATATAAGGGTACAGTGAACCACGTCGTGCACCTTTGTTTTCCCGTGCTTTCATTACAAAACTCTTTTGCATGTTGTTTTGCTCCTACGCTTCATCTAAAGTAAAATTTGTATTTTTCCAATCAAAACGTATATTTACCGTTCTACGAAAGCTGCGCAGGTCCAAATTTAAAAACTCTGCGTAAATGGTTTTCTAAATAAGGTCTCTCTTTAATTGAAACAATATAAAAAATACGGTAAAATTCAAAGATAACTTGCAGATTAAACATCGATAAATAGAAAATGACGAAATACTATAGTTGTATAATAATATAATACTTGAATAACAATTACTATTACTTATGAATATTTGTTTTGTTTTCTAACATTTGAAATTACTTTTGAAAAGAGCCAGTTAATTTGCACATTTTTATCAAGAGGCTGTTTTGAGTTCTCCAGTTTAGAAAAAATGGTCCTTATTTACACATTGATAGCGACAAGAACTTTTCGTATAGCAACATCAATTATAGGGATCTGATGTGCAAATCCCCATTAACATTCCACCTTCCAGTTTCCAGTAAAACTTCCAAGTCTATTGCTACCTCCTATGTAGTTGAATCAATACTGTTGGATGAAAAACTCATTTAAGCATTAAAAATAAGATCTATTAATAAGTTTACTACGGGCATGTATTTTGAAATTTCTAAGTAGATAATTCGCTAGAATTTTAATTACGCGTTGCATATTGCACAACATTTTGTTAATATTTTGGTTAAAACCAAAGATTCTATTATGTCAAAAAATCAGTTACTTCTAGTGCATATTTATGAAGGGAAAAGTCAGGTTTGCTATAGGCCTAAGGCACAATGAACCATGGTCAAGAGTAAATATAATCAAAGTTCCTAAAATAAAATTTGCGAACGAACATCGAAATTATAACAGTAACCCTAAATTTCAAGTACAGTGGCCTAAAATGAGAGGATACCCTCTTGTAATCACACTAATTGATTTCTTTGATAGAAAACATGGAAGGTTATATGTATGAAAAAATAAAATAACATTTTAAAAATTCTAATGTTGAGGCCCTCGAACATTATATGCCCTCAAGTACTGAATTAGGTAGCATAGGGCTTGGGGCAACCATGCTAGCACTCAACTTAATTACTAACAGTGCTAACCAATTGTAAATAATGATAAATTGGATATGAGAATAAAGATACTACATTTATGGAAAAAAAATTGACTTAAAAAAATTGAAATATCATGGCAAAACATTTATGTTATTTTTTCCCCAAATTGGGCTAATTAAGAAGAAATATTACGTCAACATAAACAATTGCAATATGTTTATTTCAAAATAAGTATTAACTAACTGTAAAATAATTTTCAACATATATAACTTATGATAATAATCTGAAATAAGTAACAGTAATGCTTATTTTCCATTAAATTTATTCCATATGATAATAATCTGAAATTACATCACATTGATTTTCATTACAACATTCGATGATGTACAACATCATTTCACTAATTAAACAGTCGAAGTTGGATGATGCCAATTCTTCTGCTCGTCGTTGTTTGAAGGATGGTGCCACTTGCTTTGTTCATCCGATGTTGGATGGTGCCACTTGCTCTGTTCATCAACGATCGTTGGATGATGCCAGTTCTTCTGTTCGTCATTATTTGAAGGATGGTGCCACTTCTGTTGTTCGTTCGCTGCTGGATGGTGCCACTTGCTTTGTTCAACCGATGTTGGATGGTGCCACTTGCTCTGTTCATCAACGATCGTTGGATGATGCCAGTTCTTCTGTTCATCATTATTTGAAGGATGGTGCCACTTCTGTTGTTCGTTCGCTACCGGATGGTGCCACTTGCTTTGTTCATCCGATGTTGGATGGTGCCACTTGCTCTGTTCATCAACGATCGTTGGATGATGCCAGTTCTTCTGTTCGTCATTATTTGAAGGATGATGCCACTTCTGTTGTTCGTTCGCTGCTGGATGGTGCCACTTGCTTTGTTCAACTGATGTTGGATGGTGCCACTTGCTCTGTTCATCAACGATCGTTGGATGATGCCAGTTCTTCTGTTCGTCATTATTTGAAGGATGGTGCCACTTCTGTTGTTCGTTCGCTGCTGGATGGTGCCACTTGCTTTGTTCAACTGATGTTGGATGGTGCCACTTGCTCTGTTCATCAACGATCGTTGGATGATGCCAGTTCTTCTGTTCATCATTATTTGAAGGATGGTGCCACTTCTGTTGTTCGTTCGCTGCTGGATGGTGCCACTTGCTTTGTTCAACTGATGTTGGATGGTGCCACTTGCTCTGTTCATCAACGATCGTTGGATGATGCCAGTTCTTCTGTTCGTCATTATTTGAAGGATGGTGCCACTTCTGTTGTTCGTTCGCTGCTGGATGGTGCCACTTGCTTTGTTCAACCGATGTTGGATGGTGCCACTTGCTCTGTTCATCAACGATCGTTGGATGATGCCAGTTCTTCTGTTCATCATTATTTGAAGGATGATGCCACTTCTGTTGTTCGTTCGCTGCTGGATGGTGCCACTTGCTTTGTTCATCCGATGTTGGATGGTGCCACTTGCTCTGTTCATCGATTACTGTCGAATGGTGCACTTCTTTTGTTCATCGTTATTTGCAGGATGGTGCCACTTCTGTTGTTCGTTCGATATTGGATGGTGCCACTTGCTTTGCTCATCTACGTTTTTTGGATGATGCCACTTACTAGATAGTTCGTTAGGTTGCAGTAACCTCGATGCTAAGGATGTTTCAGTAATAATAATAAAGAAAAGCACGAAGGCTAATGGAGTCATATACGCTTTTGCCATGTTTATGTGCGATGTGATGTTCAAAAAGAAGATGGCTTTTTATAAGATAATTTGAAGATAAGGTTGGGAATCTTGAAGAAAATTTAGCTACTATAAACTAGTTAATGCTCTCACTTAGTTTTATCCATTTACATATTCTACTACGCATAAACGTTTAAGTAGACAGTGCTTTAATAAGCTTTCTGTAAATAAACAACAACTAAAAAATAAAATAATTCACCAGCCTTTTTAAATCAGTAATTTCTTTCTAAACTTTATATATCATGGAAACGATCCCAAAAAAAGAACAACAACCAGAATAACGTAAGAGCTGTGGCGACTTATAAATTGTAATATAAACAAGCATCATTCCAGTAAACCGAAATGTAGAGGCAAAACTGGCTTTTATATGATGTGTTTCTTTTTTGGCCCGGGGGAGAGAGGGGGGGGGGATACTGATATAAGTTTAAAGATATATCATTTGATTTCATATTTAATTCTCAAAAATAAAATAATTTTCCTAGTAACGGCGATGTAATTATAACAGCTTCCTGTTATATAAGGGTACAGTGAACCACGTCGTGCACCTTTGTTTTCCCGTGCTTTCATTACAAACTCTTTTGCATGTTGTTTTGCTCCTACGCTTCATCTAAAGTAAAATTTGTATTTTTCCAATCAAAACGTATATTTACCGTTCTACGAAAGCTGCGCAGGTCCAAATTTAAAAACTCTGCGTAAATGGTTTTCTAATAAGGTCTCTCTTTAATTGAAACAATATAAAAATACGGTAAAATTCAAAGATAACTTGCAGATTAAACATCGATAAATAGAAAATGACGAAATACTATAGTTGTATAATAATATAATACTTGAATAACAATTACTATTACTTATGAATATTTGTTTTGTTTTCTAACATTTGAAATTACTTTTGAAAAGAGCCAGTTAATTTGCACATTTTTATCAAGAGGCTGTTTTGAGTTCTCCAGTTTAGAAAAAATGGTCCTTATTTACACATTGATAGCGACAAGAACTTTTCGTATAGCAACATCAATTATAGGGATCTGATGTGCAAATCCCCATTAACATTCCACCTTCCAGTTTCCAGTAAAACTTCCAAGTCTATTGCTACCTCCTATGTAGTTGAATCAATACTGTTGGATGAAAAACTCATTTAAGCATTAAAAATAAGATCTATTAATAAGTTTACTACGGGCATGTATTTTGAAATTTCTAAGTAGATAATTCGCTAGAATTTTAATTACGCGTTGCATATTGCACAACATTTTGTTAATATTTTGGTTAAAACCAAAGATTCTATTGTGTCAAAAAATCAGTTACTTCTAGTGCATATTTATGAAGGGAAAAGTCAGGTTTGCTATAGGCCTAAGGCACAATGAACCATGGTCAAGAGTAAATATAATCAAAGTTCCTAAAATAAAATTTGCGAACGAACATCGAAATTATAACAGTAACCCTAAATTTCAAGTACAGTGGCCTAAAATGAGAGGATACCCTCTTGTAATCACACTAATTGATTTCTTTGATAGAAAACATGGAAGGTTATATGTATGAAAAAAATAAAATAACATTTTAAAAAATTCTAATGTTGAGGCCCTCGAACATTATATGCCCTCAAGTACTGAATTAGGTAGCATAGGGCTTGGGGCAACCATGCTAGCACTCAACTTAATTACTAACAGTGCTAACCAATTGTAAATAATGATAAATTGGATATGAGAATAAAGATACTACATTTATGGAAAAAAAATTGACTTAAAAAAATTGAAATATCATGGCAAAACATTTATGTTATTTTTTCCCCAAATTGGGCTAATTAAGAAGAAATATTACGTCAACATAAACAATTGCAATATGTTTATTTCAAAATAAGTATTAACTAACTGTAAAATAATTTTCAACATATATAACTTATGATAATAATCTGAAATAAGTAACAGTAATGCTTATTTTCCATTAAATTTATTCCATATGATAATAATCTGAAATTACATCACATTGATTTTCATTACAACATTCGATGATGTACAACATCATTTCACTAATTAAACAGTCGAAGTTGGATGATGCCAATTCTTCTGCTCGTCGTTGTTTGAAGGATGGTGCCACTTGCTTTGTTCATCCGATGTTGGATGGTGCCACTTGCTCTGTTCATCAACGATCGTTGGATGATGCCAGTTCTTCTGTTCGTCATTATTTGAAGGATGGTGCCACTTCTGTTGTTCGTTCGCTGCTGGATGGTGCCACTTGCTTTGTTCAACCGATGTTGGATGGTGCCACTTGCTTTGTTCATCAACGATCGTTGGATGATGCCAGTTCTTTTGTTCATCATTATTTGAAGGATGGTGCCACTTCTGTTGTTCGTTCGCTACCGGATGGTGCCACTTGCTTTGTTCATCCGATGTTGGATGGTGCCACTTGCTCTGTTCATCAACGATCGTTGGATGATGCCAGTTCTTCTGTTCGTCATTATTTGAAGGATGATGCCACTTCTGTTGTTCGTTCGCTGCTGGATGGTGCCACTTGCTTTGTTCAACTGATGTTGGATGGTGCCACTTGCTCTGTTCATCAACGATCGTTGGATGATGCCAGTTCTTCTGTTCGTCATTATTTGAAGGATGGTGCCACTTCTGTTGTTCGTTCGCTGCTGGATGGTGCCACTTGCTTTGTTCAACTGATGTTGGATGGTGCCACTTGCTCTGTTCATCAACGATCGTTGGATGATGCCAGTTCTTCTGTTCATCATTATTTGAAGGATGGTGCCACTTCTGTTGTTCGTTCGCTGCTGGATGGTGCCACTTGCTTTGTTCAACTGATGTTGGATGGTGCCACTTGCTCTGTTCATCAACGATCGTTGGATGATGCCAGTTCTTCTGTTCGTCATTATTTGAAGGATGGTGCCACTTCTGTTGTTCGTTCGCTGCTGGATGGTGCCACTTGCTTTGTTCAACCGATGTTGGATGGTGCCACTTGCTCTGTTCATCAACGATCGTTGGATGATGCCAGTTCTTCTGTTCATCATTATTTGAAGGATGATGCCACTTCTGTTGTTCGTTCGCTGCTGGATGGTGCCACTTGCTTTGTTCATCCGATGTTGGATGGTGCCACTTGCTCTGTTCATCGATTACTGTCGAATGGTGCCACTTCTTTTGTTCATCGTTATTTGCAGGATGGTGCCACTTCTGTTGTTCGTTCGATATTGGATGGTGCCACTTGCTTTGCTCATCTACGTTTTTTGGATGATGCCACTTACTAGATAGTTCGTTAGGTTGCAGTAACCTCGATGCTAAGGATGTTTCAGTAATAATAATAAAGAAAAGCACGAAGGCTAATGGAGTCATATACGCTTTTGCCATGTTTATGTGCGATGTGATGTTCAAAAAAGAAGATGGCTTTTATAAGATAATTTGAAGATAAGGTTGGGAATCTTGAAGAAAATTTAGCTACTATAAACTAGTTAATGCTCTCACTTAGTTTTATCCATTTACATATTCTACTACGCATAAAACGTTTAAGTAGACAGTGCTTTAATAAGCTTTCTGTAAATAAACAGCAACTAAAAAATAAAATAATTCACCAGCCTTTTTAAATCAGTAATTTCTTTCTAAACTTTATATATCATGGAAACGATCCCAAAAAAAGAACAACAACCAGAATAACGTAAGAGCTGTGGCGACTTATAAATTGTAATATAAACAAGCATCATTCCAGTAAACCGAAATGTAGAGGCAAAACTGGCTTTTATATGATGTGTTTCTTTTTTGGCCCGGGGGAGAGAGGGGGGGGATACTGATATAAGTTTAAAGATATATCATTTGATTTCATATTTAATTCTCAAAAATAAAATAATTTTCCTAGTAACGGCGATGTAATTATAACAGCTTCCTGTTATATAAGGGTACAGTGAACCACGTCGTGCACCTTTGTTTTCCCGTGCTTTCATTACAAAACTCTTTTGCATGTTGTTTTGCTCCTACGCTTCATCTAAAGTAAAATTTGTATTTTTCCAATCAAAACGTATATTTACCGTTCTACGAAAGCTGCGCAGGTCCAAATTTAAAAACTCTGCGTAAATGGTTTTCTAAATAAGGTCTCTCTTTAATTGAAACAATATAAAAAATACGGTAAAATTCAAAGATAACTTGCAGATTAAACATCGATAAATAGAAAATGACGAAATACTATAGTTGTATAATAATATAATACTTGAATAACAATTACTATTACTTATGAATATTTGTTTTGTTTTCTAACATTTGAAATTACTTTTGAAAAGAGCCAGTTAATTTGCACATTTTTATCAAGAGGCTGTTTTGAGTTCTCCAGTTTAGAAAAAATGGTCCTTATTTACACATTGATAGCGACAAGAACTTTTCGTATAGCAACATCAATTATAGGGATCTGATGTGCAAATCCCCATTAACATTCCACCTTCCAGTTTCCAGTAAAACTTCCAAGTCTATTGCTACCTCCTATGTAGTTGAATCAATACTGTTGGATGAAAAACTCATTTAAGCATTAAAAATAAGATCTATTAATAAGTTTACTACGGGCATGTATTTTGAAATTTCTAAGTAGATAATTCGCTAGAATTTTAATTACGCGTTGCATATTGCACAACATTTTGTTAATATTTTGGTTAAAACCAAAGATTCTATTGTGTCAAAAAATCAGTTACTTCTAGTGCATATTTATGAAGGGAAAAGTCAGGTTTGCTATAGGCCTAAGGCACAATGAACCATGGTCAAGAGTAAATATAATCAAAGTTCCTAAAATAAAATTTGCGAACGAACATCGAAATTATAACAGTAACCCTAAATTTCAAGTACAGTGGCCTAAAATGAGAGGATACCCTCTTGTAATCACACTAATTGATTTCTTTGATAGAAAACATGGAAGGTTATATGTATGAAAAAAATAAAATAACATTTTAAAAAATTCTAATGTTGAGGCCCTCGAACATTATATGCCCTCAAGTACTGAATTAGGTAGCATAGGGCTTGGGGCAACCATGCTAGCACTCAACTTAATTACTAACAGTGCTAACCAATTGTAAATAATGATAAATTGGATATGAGAATAAAGATACTACATTTATGGAAAAAAAATTGACTTAAAAAAATTGAAATATCATGGCAAAACATTTATGTTATTTTTTCCCCAAATTGGGCTAATTAAGAAGAAATATTACGTCAACATAAACAATTGCAATATGTTTATTTCAAAATAAGTATTAACTAACTGTAAAATAATTTTCAACATATATAACTTATGATAATAATCTGAAATAAGTAACAGTAATGCTTATTTTCCATTAAATTTATTCCATATGATAATAATCTGAAATTACATCACATTGATTTTCATTACAACATTCGATGATGTACAACATCATTTCACTAATTAAACAGTCGAAGTTGGATGATGCCAATTCTTCTGCTCGTCGTTGTTTGAAGGATGGTGCCACTTGCTTTGTTCATCCGATGTTGGATGGTGCCACTTGCTCTGTTCATCAACGATCGTTGGATGATGCCAGTTCTTCTGTTCGTCATTATTTGAAGGATGGTGCCACTTCTGTTGTTCGTTCGCTGCTGGATGGTGCCACTTGCTTTGTTCAACCGATGTTGGATGGTGCCACTTGCTCTGTTCATCAACGATCGTTGGATGATGCCAGTTCTTCTGTTCATCATTATTTGAAGGATGGTGCCACTTCTGTTGTTCGTTCGCTACCGGATGGTGCCACTTGCTTTGTTCATCCGATGTTGGATGGTGCCACTTGCTCTGTTCATCAACGATCGTTGGATGATGCCAGTTCTTCTGTTCGTCATTATTTGAAGGATGATGCCACTTCTGTTGTTCGTTCGCTGCTGGATGGTGCCACTTGCTTTGTTCAACTGATGTTGGATGGTGCCACTTGCTCTGTTCATCAACGATCGTTGGATGATGCCAGTTCTTCTGTTCGTCATTATTTGAAGGATGGTGCCACTTCTGTTGTTCGTTCGCTGCTGGATGGTGCCACTTGCTTTGTTCAACTGATGTTGGATGGTGTCACTTGCTCTGTTCATCAACGATCGTTGGATGATGCCAGTTCTTCTGTTCATCATTATTTGAAGGATGGTGCCACTTCTGTTGTTCGTTCGCTGCTGGATGGTGCCACTTGCTTTGTTCAACTGATGTTGGATGGTGCCACTTGCTCTGTTCATCAACGATCGTTGGATGATGCCAGTTCTTCTGTTCGTCATTATTTGAAGGATGGTGCCACTTCTGTTGTTCGTTCGCTGCTGGATGGTGCCACTTGCTTTGTTCAACCGATGTTGGATGGTGCCACTTGCTCTGTTCATCAACGATCGTTGGATGATGCCAGTTCTTCTGTTCATCATTATTTGAAGGATGATGCCACTTCTGTTGTTCGTTCGCTGCTGGATGGTGCCACTTGCTTTGTTCATCCGATGTTGGATGGTGCCACTTGCTCTGTTCATCGATTACTGTCGAATGGTGCCACTTCTTTTGTTCATCGTTATTTGCAGGATGGTGCCACTTCTGTTGTTCGTTCGATATTGGATGGTGCCACTTGCTTTGCTCATCTACGTTTTTTGGATGATGCCACTTACTAGATAGTTCGTTAGGTTGCAGTAACCTCGATGCTAAGGATGTTTCAGTAATAATAATAAAGAAAAGCACGAAGGCTAATGGAGTCATATACGCTTTTGCCATGTTTATGTGCGATGTGATGTTCAAAAAAGAAGATGGCTTTTATAAGATAATTTGAAGATAAGGTTGGGAATCTTGAAGAAAATTTAGCTACTATAAACTAGTTAATGCTCTCACTTAGTTTTATCCATTTACATATTCTACTACGCATAAAACGTTTAAGTAGACAGTGCTTTAATAAGCTTTCTGTAAATAAACAGCAACTAAAAAATAAAATAATTCACCAGCCTTTTTAAATCAGTAATTTCTTTCTAAACTTTATATATCATGGAAACGATCCCAAAAAAAGAACAACAACCAGAATAACGTAAGAGCTGTGGCGACTTATAAATTGTAATATAAACAAGCATCATTCCAGTAAACCGAAATGTAGAGGCAAAACTGGCTTTTATATGATGTGTTTCTTTTTTGGCCCGGGGGAGAGAGGGGGGGGGATACTGATATAAGTTTAAAGATATATCATTTGATTTCATATTTAATTCTCAAAAATAAAATAATTTTCCTAGTAACGGCGATGTAATTATAACAGCTTCCTGTTATATAAGGGTACAGTGAACCACGTCGTGCACCTTTGTTTTCCCGTGCTTTCATTACAAAACTCTTTTGCATGTTGTTTTGCTCCTACGCTTCATCTAAAGTAAAATTTGTATTTTTCCAATCAAAACGTATATTTACCGTTCTACGAAAGCTGCGCAGGTCCAAATTTAAAAACTCTGCGTAAATGGTTTTCTAAATAAGGTCTCTCTTTAATTGAAACAATATAAAAAATACGGTAAAATTCAAAGATAACTTGCAGATTAAACATCGATAAATAGAAAATGACGAAATACTATAGTTGTATAATAATATAATACTTGAATAACAATTACTATTAGTTATGAATATTTGTTTTGTTTTCTAACATTTGAAATTACTTTTGAAAAGAGCCAGTTAATTTGCACATTTTTATCAAGAGGCTGTTTTGAGTTCTCCAGTTTAGAAAAAATGGTCCTTATTTACACATTGATAGCGACAAGAACTTTTCGTATAGCAACATCAATTATAGGGATCTGATGTGCAAATCCCCATTAACATTCCACCTTCCAGTTTCCAGTAAAACTTCCAAGTCTATTGCTACCTCCTATGTAGTTGAATCAATACTGTTGGATGAAAAACTCATTTAAGCATTAAAAATAAGATCTATTAATAAGTTTACTACGGGCATGTATTTTGAAATTTCTAAGTAGATAATTCGCTAGAATTTTAATTACGCGTTGCATATTGCACAACATTTTGTTAATATTTTGGTTAAAACCAAAGATTCTATTGTGTCAAAAAATCAGTTACTTCTAGTGCATATTTATGAAGGGAAAAGTCAGGTTTGCTATAGGCCTAAGGCACAATGAACCATGGTCAAGAGTAAATATAATCAAAGTTCCTAAAATAAAATTTGCGAACGAACATCGAAATTATAACAGTAACCCTAAATTTCAAGTACAGTGGCCTAAAATGAGAGGATACCCTCTTGTAATCACACTAATTGATTTCTTTGATAGAAAACATGGAAGGTTATATGTATGAAAAAAATAAAATAACATTTTAAAAAATTCTAATGTTGAGGCCCTCGAACATTATATGCCCTCAAGTACTGAATTAGGTAGCATAGGGCTTGGGGCAACCATGCTAGCACTCAACTTAATTACTAACAGTGCTAACCAATTGTAAATAATGATAAATTGGATATGAGAATAAAGATACTACATTTATGGAAAAAAAATTGACTTAAAAAAATTGAAATATCATGGCAAAACATTTATGTTATTTTTTCCCCAAATTGGGCTAATTAAGAAGAAATATTACGTCAACATAAACAATTGCAATATGTTTATTTCAAAATAAGTATTAACTAACTGTAAAATAATTTTCAACATATATAACTTATGATAATAATCTGAAATAAGTAACAGTAATGCTTATTTTCCATTAAATTTATTCCATATGATAATAATCTGAAATTACATCACATTGATTTTCATTACAACATTCGATGATGTACAACATCATTTCACTAATTAAACAGTCGAAGTTGGATGATGCCAATTCTTCTGCTCGTCGTTGTTTGAAGGATGGTGCCACTTGCTTTGTTCATCCGATGTTGGATGGTGCCACTTGCTCTGTTCATCAACGATTGTTGGATGATGCCAGTTCTTCTGTTCGTCATTATTTGAAGGATGGTGCCACTTCTGTTGTTCGTTCGCTGCTGGATGGTGCCACTTGCTTTGTTCAACCGATGTTGGATGGTGCCACTTGCTCTGTTCATCAACGATCGTTGGATGATGCCAGTTCTTCTGTTCATCATTATTTGAAGGATGGTGCCACTTCTGTTGTTCGTACGCTACCGGATGGTGCCACTTGCTTTGTTCATCCGATGTTGGATGGTGCCACTTGCTCTGTTCATCAACGATCGTTGGATGATGCCAGTTCTTCTGTTCGTCATTATTTGAAGGATGATGCCACTTCTGTTGTTCGTTCGCTGCTGGATGGTGCCACTTGCTTTGTTCAACTGATGTTGGATGGTGCCACTTGCTCTGTTCATCAACGATCGTTGGATGATGCCAGTTCTTCTGTTCGTCATTATTTGAAGGATGGTGCCACTTCTGTTGTTCGTTCGCTGCTGGATGGTGCCACTTGCTTTGTTCAACTGATGTTGGATGGTGCCACTTGCTCTGTTCATCAACGATCGTTGGATGATGCCAGTTCTTCTGTTCATCATTATTTGAAGGATGGTGCCACTTCTGTTGTTCGTTCGCTGCTGGATGGTGCCACTTGCTTTGTTCAACTGATGTTGGATGGTGCCACTTGCTCTGTTCATCAACGATCGTTGGATGATGCCAGTTCTTCTGTTCGTCATTATTTGAAGGATGGTGCCACTTCTGTTGTTCGTTCGCTGCTGGATGGTGCCACTTGCTTTGTTCAACCGATGTTGGATGGTGCCACTTGCTCTGTTCATCAACGATCGTTGGATGATGCCAGTTCTTCTGTTCATCATTATTTGAAGGATGATGCCACTTCTGTTGTTCGTTCGCTGCTGGATGGTGCCACTTGCTTTGTTCATCCGATGTTGGATGGTGCCACTTGCTCTGTTCATCGATTACTCTCGAATGGTGCCACTTCTTTTGTTCATCGTTATTTGCAGGATGGTGCCACTTCTGTTGTTTGTTCGATATTGGATGGTGCCACTTGCTTTGCTCATCTACGTTTTTTGGATGATGCCACTTACTAGATAGTTCGTTAGGTTGCAGTAACCTCGATGCTAAGGATGTTTCAGTAATAATAATAAAGAAAAGCACGAAGGCTAATGGAGTCATATACGCTTTTGCCATGTTTATGTGCGATGTGATGTTCAAAAAAGAAGATGGCTTTTATAAGATAATTTGAAGATAAGGTTGGGAATCTTGAAGAAAATTTAGCTACTATAAACTAGTTAATGCTCTCACTTAGTTTTATCCATTTACATATTCTACTACGCATAAAACGTTTAAGTAGACAGTGCTTTAATAAGCTTTCTGTAAATAAACAGCAACTAAAAAATAAAATAATTCACCAGCCTTTTTAAATCAGTAATTTCTTTCTAAACTTTATATATCATGGAAACGATCCCAAAAAAAGAACAACAACCAGAATAACGTAAGAGCTGTGGCGACTTATAAATTGTAATATAAACAAGCATCATTCCAGTAAACCGAAATGTAGAGGCAAAACTGGCTTTTATATGATGTGTTTCTTTTTTGGCCCGGGGGAGAGAGGGGGGGGGGGATACTGATATAAGTTTAAAGATATATCATTTGATTTCATATTTAATTCTCAAAAATAAAATAATTTTCCTAGTAACGGCGATGTAATTATAACAGCTTCCTGTTATATAAGGGTACAGTGAACCACGTCGTGCACCTTTGTTTTCCCGTGCTTTCATTACAAAACTCTTTTGCATGTTGTTTTGCTCCTACGCTTCATCTAAAGTAAAATTTGTATTTTTCCAATCAAAACGTATATTTACCGTTCTACGAAAGCTGCGCAGGTCCAAATTTAAAAACTCTGCGTAAATGGTTTTCTAAATAAGGTCTCTCTTTAATTGAAACAATATAAAAAATACGGTAAAATTCAAAGATAACTTGCAGATTAAACATCGATAAATAGAAAATGACGAAATACTATAGTTGTATAATAATATAATACTTGAATAACAATTACTATTACTTATGAATATTTGTTTTGTTTTCTAACATTTGAAATTACTTTTGAAAAGAGCCAGTTAATTTGCACATTTTTATCAAGAGGCTGTTTTGAGTTCTCCAGTTTAGAAAAAATGGTCCTTATTTACACATTGATAGCGACAAGAACTTTTCGTATAGCAACATCAATTATAGGGATCTGATGTGCAAATCCCCATTAACATTCCACCTTCCAGTTTCCAGTAAAACTTCCAAGTCTATTGCTACCTCCTATGTAGTTGAATCAATACTGTTGGATGAAAAACTCATTTAAGCATTAAAAATAAGATCTATTAATAAGTTTACTACGGGCATGTATTTTGAAATTTCTAAGTAGATAATTCGCTAGAATTTTAATTACGCGTTGCATATTGCACAACATTTTGTTAATATTTTGGTTAAAACCAAAGATTCTATTGTGTCAAAAAATCAGTTACTTCTAGTGCATATTTATGAAGGGAAAAGTCAGGTTTGCTATAGGCCTAAGGCACAATGAACCATGGTCAAGAGTAAATATAATCAAAGTTCCTAAAATAAAATTTGCGAACGAACATCGAAATTATAACAGTAACCCTAAATTTCAAGTACAGTGGCCTAAAATGAGAGGATACCCTCTTGTAATCACACTAATTGATTTCTTTGATAGAAAACATGGAAGGTTATATGTATGAAAAAAATAAAATAACATTTTAAAAAATTCTAATGTTGAGGCCCTCGAACATTATATGCCCTCAAGTACTGAATTAGGTAGCATAGGGCTTGGGGCAACCATGCTAGCACTCAACTTAATTACTAACAGTGCTAACCAATTGTAAATAATGATAAATTGGATATGAGAATAAAGATACTACATTTATGGAAAAAAAATTGACTTAAAAAAATTGAAATATCATGGCAAAACATTTATGTTATTTTTTCCCCAAATTGGGCTAATTAAGAAGAAATATTACGTCAACATAAACAATTGCAATATGTTTATTTCAAAATAAGTATTAACTAACTGTAAAATAATTTTCAACATATATAACTTATGATAATAATCTGAAATAAGTAACAGTAATGCTTATTTTCCATTAAATTTATTCCATATGATAATAATCTGAAATTACATCACATTGATTTTCATTACAACATTCGATGATGTACAACATCATTTCACTAATTAAACAGTCGAAGTTGGATGATGCCAATTCTTCTGCTCGTCGTTGTTTGAAGGATGGTGCCACTTGCTTTGTTCATCCGATGTTGGATGGTGCCACTTGCTCTGTTCATCAACGATCGTTGGATGATGCCAGTTCTTCTGTTCGTCATTATTTGAAGGATGGTGCCACTTCTGTTGTTCGTTCGCTGCTGGATGGTGCCACTTGCTTTGTTCAACCGATGTTGGATGGTGCCACTTGCTCTGTTCATCAACGATCGTTGGATGATGCCAGTTCTTCTGTTCATCATTATTTGAAGGATGGTGCCACTTCTGTTGTTCGTTCGCTACCGGATGGTGCCACTTGCTTTGTTCATCCGATGTTGGATGGTGCCACTTGCTCTGTTCATCAACGATCGTTGGATGATGCCAGTTCTTCTGTTCGTCATTATTTGAAGGATGATGCCACTTCTGTTGTTCGTTCGCTGCTGGATGGTGCCACTTGCTTTGTTCAACTGATGTTGGATGGTGCCACTTGCTCTGTTCATCAACGATCGTTGGATGATGCCAGTTCTTCTGTTCGTCATTATTTGAAGGATGGTGCCACTTCTGTTGTTCGTTCGCTGCTGGATGGTGCCACTTGCTTTGTTCAACTGATGTTGGATGGTGCCACTTGCTCTGTTCATCAACGATCGTTGGATGATGCCAGTTCTTCTGTTCATCATTATTTGAAGGATGGTGCCACTTCTGTTGTTCGTTCGCTGCTGGATGGTGCCACTTGCTTTGTTCAACTGATGTTGGATGGTGCCACTTGCTCTGTTCATCAACGATCGTTGGATGATGCCAGTTCTTCTGTTCGTCATTATTTGAAGGATGGTGCCACTTCTGTTGTTCGTTCGCTGCTGGATGGTGCCACTTGCTTTGTTCAACCGATGTTGGATGGTGCCACTTGCTCTGTTCATCAACGATCGTTGGATGATGCCAGTTCTTCTGTTCATCATTATTTGAAGGATGATGCCACTTCTGTTGTTCGTTCGCTGCTGGATGGTGCCACTTGCTTTGTTCATCCGATGTTGGATGGTTCCACTTGCTCTGTTCATCGATTACTGTCGAATGGTGCCACTTCTTTTGTTCATCGTTATTTGCAGGATGGTGCCACTTCTGTTGTTCGTTCGATATTGGATGGTGCCACTTGCTTTGCTCATCTACGTTTTTTGGATGATGCCACTTACTAGATAGTTCGTTAGGTTGCAGTAACCTCGATGCTAAGGATGTTTCAGTAATAATAATAAAGAAAAGCACGAAGGCTAATGGAGTCAAATACGCTTTTGCCATGTTTATGTGCGATGTGATGTTCAAAAAAGAAGATGGCTTTTATAAGATAATTTGAAGATAAGGTTGGGAATCTTGAAGAAAATTTAGCTACTATAAACTAGTTAATGCTCTCACTTAGTTTTATCCATTTACATATTCTACTACGCATAAAACGTTTAAGTAGACAGTGCTTTAATAAGCTTTCTGTAAATAAACAGCAACTAAAAAATAAAATAATTCACCAGCCTTTTTAAATCAGTAATTTCTTTCTAAACTTTATATATCATGGAAACGATCCCAAAAAAAGAACAACAACCAGAATAACGTAAGAGCTGTGGCGACTTATAAATTGTAATATAAACAAGCATCATTCCAGTAAACCGAAATGTAGAGGCAAAACTGGCTTTTATATGATGTGTTTCTTTTTTGGCCCGGGGGAGAGAGGGGGGGGGGGGGATACTGATATAAGTTTAAAGATATATCATTTGATTTCATATTTAATTCTCAAAAATAAAATAATTTTCCTAGTAACGGCGATGTAATTATAACAGCTTCCTGTTATATAAGGGTACAGTGAACCACGTCGTGCACCTTTGTTTTCCCGTGCTTTCATTACAAAACTCTTTTGCATGTTGTTTTGCTCCTACGCTTCATCTAAAGTAAAATTTGTATTTTTCCAATCAAAACGTATATTTACCGTTCTACGAAAGCTGCGCAGGTCCAAATTTAAAAACTCTGCGTAAATGGTTTTCTAAATAAGGTCTCTCTTTAATTGAAACAATATAAAAAATACGGTAAAATTCAAAGATAACTTGCAGATTAAACATCGATAAATAGAAAATGACGAAATACTATAGTTGTATAATAATATAATACTTGAATAACAATTACTATTACTTATGAATATTTGTTTTGTTTTCTAACATTTGAAATTACTTTTGAAAAGAGCCAGTTAATTTGCACATTTTTATCAAGAGGCTGTTTTGAGTTCTCCAGTTTAGAAAAAATGGTCCTTATTTACACATTGATAGCGACAAGAACTTTTCGTATAGCAACATCAATTATAGGGATCTGATGTGCAAATCCCCATTAACATTCCACCTTCCAGTTTCCAGTAAAACTTCCAAGTCTATTGCTACCTCCTATGTAGTTGAATCAATACTGTTGGATGAAAAACTCATTTAAGCATTAAAAATAAGATCTATTAATAAGTTTACTACGGGCATGTATTTTGAAATTTCTAAGTAGATAATTCGCTAGAATTTTAATTACGCGTTGCATATTGCACAACATTTTGTTAATATTTTGGTTAAAACCAAAGATTCTATTGTGTCAAAAAATCAGTTACTTCTAGTGCATATTTATGAAGGGAAAAGTCAGGTTTGCTATAGGCCTAAGGCACAATGAACCATGGTCAAGAGTAAATATAATCAAAGTTCCTAAAATAAAATTTGCGAACGAACATCGAAATTATAACAGTAACCCTAAATTTCAAGTACAGTGGCCTAAAATGAGAGGATACCCTCTTGTAATCACACTAATTGATTTCTTTGATAGAAAACATGGAAGGTTATATGTATGAAAAAAATAAAATAACATTTTAAAAAATTCTAATGTTGAGGCCCTCGAACATTATATGCCCTCAAGTACTGAATTAGGTAGCATAGGGCTTGGGGCAACCATGCTAGCACTCAACTTAATTACTAACAGTGCTAACCAATTGTAAATAATGATAAATTGGATATGAGAATAAAGATACTACATTTATGGAAAAAAAATTGACTTAAAAAAATTGAAATATCATGGCAAAACATTTATGTTATTTTTCCCCCAAATTGGGCTAATTAAGAAGAAATATTACGTCAACATAAACAATTGCAATATGTTTATTTCAAAATAAGTATTAACTAACTGTAAAATAATTTTCAACATATATAACTTATGATAATAATCTGAAATAAGTAACAGTAATGCTTATTTTCCATTAAATTTATTCCATATGATAATAATCTGAAATTACATCACATTGATTTTCATTACAACATTCGATGATGTACAACATCATTTCACTAATTAAACAGTCGAAGTTGGATGATGCCAATTCTTCTGCTCGTCGTTGTTTGAAGGATGGTGCCACTTGCTTTGTTCATCCGATGTTGGATGGTGCCACTTTCTCTGTTCATCAACGATCGTTGGATGATGCCAGTTCTTCTGTTCGTCATTATTTGAAGGATGGTGCCACTTCTGTTGTTCGTTCGCTGCTGGATGGTGCCACTTGCTTTGTTCAACCGATGTTGGATGGTGCCACTTGCTCTGTTCATCAACGATCGTTGGATGATGCCAGTTCTTCTGTTCATCATTATTTGAAGGATGGTGCCACTTCTGTTGTTCGTTCGCTACCGGATGGTGCCACTTGCTTTGTTCATCCGATGTTGGATGGTGCCACTTGCTCTGTTCATCAACGATCGTTGGATGATGCCAGTTCTTCTGTTCGTCATTATTTGAAGGATGATGCCACTTCTGTTGTTCGTTCGCTGCTGGATGGTGCCACTTGCTTTGTTCAACTGATGTTGGATGGTGCCACTTGCTCTGTTCATCAACGATCGTTGGATGATGCCAGTTCTTCTGTTCGTCATTATTTGAAGGATGGTGCCACTTCTGTTGTTCGTTCGCTGCTGGATGGTGCCACTTGCTTTGTTCAACTGATGTTGGATGGTGCCACTTGCTCTGTTCATCAACGATCGTTGGATGATGCCAGTTCTTCTGTTCATCATTATTTGAAGGATGGTGCCACTTCTGTTGTTCGTTCGCTGCTGGATGGTGCCACTTGCTTTGTTCAACTGATGTTGGATGGTGCCACTTGCTCTGTTCATCAACGATCGTTGGATGATGCCAGTTCTTCTGTTCGTCATTATTTGAAGGATGGTGCCACTTCTGTTGTTCGTTCGCTGCTGGATGGTGCCACTTGCTTTGTTCAACCGATGTTGGATGGTGCCACTTGCTCTGTTCATCAACGATCGTTGGATGATGCCAGTTCTTCTGTTCATCATTATTTGAAGGATGATGCCACTTCTGTTGTTCGTTCGCTGCTGGATGGTGCCACTTGCTTTGTTCATCCGATGTTGGATGGTGCCACTTGCTCTGTTCATCGATTACTGTCGAATGGTGCCACTTCTTTTGTTCATCGTTATTTGCAGGATGGTGCCACTTCTGTTGTTCGTTAGATATTGGATGGTGCCACTTGCTTTGCTCATCTACGTTTTTTGGATGATGCCACTTACTAGATAGTTCGTTAGGTTGCAGTAACCTCGATGCTAAGGATGTTTCAGTAATAATAATAAAGAAAAGCACGAAGGCTAATGGAGTCATATACGCTTTTGCCATGTTTATGTGCGATGTGATGTTCAAAAAAGAAGATGGCTTTTATAAGATAATTTGAAGATAAGGTTGGGAATCTTGAAGAAAATTTATCTACTATAAACTAGTTAATGCTCTCACTTAGTTTTATCCATTTACATATTCTACTACGCATAAAACGTTTAAGTAGTCAGTGCTTTAATAAGCTTTCTGTAAATAAACAGCAACTAAAAAATAAAATAATTCACCAGCCTTTTTAAATCAGTAATTTCTTTCTAAACTTTATATATCATGGAAACGATCCCAAAAAAAGAACAACAACCAGAATAACGTAAGAGCTGTGGCGACTTATAAATTGTAATATAAACAAGCATCATTCCAGTAAACCGAAATGTAGAGGCAAAACTGGCTTTTATATGATGTGTTTCTTTTTTGGCCCGGGGGAGAGAGGGGGGGGGGATACTGATATAAGTTTAAAGATATATCATTTGATTTCATATTTAATTCTCAAAAATAAAATAATTTTCCTAGTAACGGCGATGTAATTATAACAGCTTCCTGTTATATAAGGGTACAGTGAACCACGTCGTGCACCTTTGTTTTCCCGTGCTTTCATTACAAAACTCTTTTGCATGTTGTTTTGCTCCTACGCTTCATCTAAAGTAAAATTTGTATTTTTCCAATCAAAACGTATATTTACCGTTCTACGAAAGCTGCGCAGGTCCAAATTTAAAAACTCTGCGTAAATGGTTTTCTAAATAAGGTCTCTCTTTAATTGAAACAATATAAAAAATACGGTAAAATTCAAAGATAACTTGCAGATTAAACATCGATAAATAGAAAATGACGAAATACTATAGTTGTATAATAATATAATACTTGAATAACAATTACTATTACTTATGAATATTTGTTTTGTTTTCTAACATTTGAAATTACTTTTGAAAAGAGCCAGTTAATTTGCACATTTTTATCAAGAGGCTGTTTTGAGTTCTCCAGTTTAGAAAAAATGGTCCTTATTTACACATTGATAGCGACAAGAACTTTTCGTATAGCAACATCAATTATAGGGATCTGATGTGCAAATCCCCATTAACATTCCACCTTCCAGTTTCCAGTAAAACTTCCAAGTCTATTGCTACCTCCTATGTAGTTGAATCAATACTGTTGGATGAAAAACTCATTTAAGCATTAAAAATAAGATCTATTAATAAGTTTACTACGGGCATGTATTTTGAAATTTCTAAGTAGATAATTCGCTAGAATTTTAATTACGCGTTGCATATTGCACAACATTTTGTTAATATTTTGGTTAAAACCAAAGATTCTATTGTGTCAAAAAATCAGTTACTTCTAGTGCATATTTATGAAGGGAAAAGTCAGGTTTGCTATAGGCCTAAGGCACAATGAACCATGGTCAAGAGTAAATGTAATCAAAGTTCCTAAAATAAAATTTGCGAACGAACATCGAAATTATAACAGTAACCCTAAATTTCAAGTACAGTGGCCTAAAATGAGAGGATACCCTCTTGTAATCACACTAATTGATTTCTTTGATAGAAAACATGGAAGGTTATATGTATGAAAAAAATAAAATAACATTTTAAAAAATTCTAATGTTGAGGCCCTCGAACATTATATGCCCTCAAGTACTGAATTAGGTAGCATAGGGCTTGGGGCAACCATGCTAGCACTCAACTTAATTACTAACAGTGCTAACCAATTGTAAATAATGATAAATTGGATATGAGAATAAAGATACTACATTTATGGAAAAAAAATTGACTTAAAAAAATTGAAATATCATGGCAAAACATTTATGTTATTTTTTCCCCAAATTGGGCTAATTAAGAAGAAATATTACGTCAACATAAACAATTGCAATATGTTTATTTCAAAATAAGTATTAACTAACTGTAAAATAATTTTCAACATATATAACTTATGATAATAATCTGAAATAAGTAACAGTAATGCTTATTTTCCATTAAATTTATTCCATATGATAATAATCTGAAATTACATCACATTGATTTTCATTACAACATTCGATGATGTACAACATCATTTCACTAATTAAACAGTCGAAGTTGGATGATGCCAATTCTTCTGCTCGTCGTTGTTTGAAGGATGGTGCCACTTGCTTTGTTCATCCGATGTTGGATGGTGCCACTTGCTCTGTTCATCAACGATCGTTGGATGATGCCAGTTCTTCTGTTCGTCATTATTTGAAGGATGGTGCCACTTCTGTTGTTCGTTCGCTGCTGGATGGTGCCACTTGCTTTGTTCAACCGATGTTGGATGGTGCCACTTGCTCTGTTCATCAACGATCGTTGGATGATGCCAGTTCTTCTGTTCATCATTATTTGAAGGATGGTGCCACTTCTGTTGTTCGTTCGCTACCGGATGGTGCCACTTGCTTTGTTCATCCGATGTTGGATGGTGCCACTTGCTCTGTTCATCAACGATCGTTGGATGATGCCAGTTCTTCTGTTCGTCATTATTTGAAGGATGATGCCACTTCTGTTGTTCGTTCGCTGCTGGATGGTGCCACTTGCTTTGTTCAACTGATGTTGGATGGTGCCACTTGCTCTGTTCATCAACGATCGTTGGATGATGCCAGTTCTTCTGTTCGTCATTATTTGAAGGATGGTGCCACTTCTGTTGTTCGTTCGCTGCTGGATGGTGCCACTTGCTTTGTTCAACTGATGTTGGATGGTGCCACTTGCTCTGTTCATCAACGATCGTTGGATGATGCCAGTTCTTCTGTTCATCATTATTTGAAGGATGGTGCCACTTCTGTTGTTCGTTCGCTGCTGGATGGTGCCACTTGCTTTGTTCAACTGATGTTGGATGGTGCCACTTGCTCTGTTCATCAACGATCGTTGGATGATGCCAGTTCTTCTGTTCGTCATTATTTGAAGGATGGTGCCACTTCTGTTGTTCGTTCGCTGCTGGATGGTGCCACTTGCTTTGTTCAACCGATGTTGGATGGTGCCACTTGCTCTGTTCATCAACGATCGTTGGATGATGCCAGTTCTTCTGTTCATCATTATTTGAAGGATGATGCCACTTCTGTTGTTCGTTCGCTGCTGGATGGTGCCACTTGCTTTGTTCATCCGATGTTGGATGGTGCCACTTGCTCTGTTCATCGATTACTGTCGAATGGTGCCACTTCTTTTGTTCATCGTTATTTGCAGGATGGTTCCACTTCTGTTGTTCGTTCGATATTGGATGGTGCCACTTGCTTTGCTCATCTACGTTTTTTGGATGATGCCACTTACTAGATAGTTCGTTAGGTTGCAGTAACCTCGATGCTAAGGATGTTTCAGTAATAATAATAAAGAAAAGCACGAAGGCTAATGGAGTCATATACGCTTTTGCCATGTTTATGTGCGATGTGATGTTCAAAAAAGAAGATGGCTTTTATAAGATAATTTGAAGATAAGGTTGGGAATCTTGAAGAAAATTTAGCTACTATAAACTAGTTAATGCTCTCACTTAGTTTTATCCATTTACATATTCTACTACGCATAAAACGTTTAAGTAGACAGTGCTTTAATAAGCTTTCTGTAAATAAACAGCAACTAAAAAATAAAATAATTGACCAGCCTTTTTAAATCAGTAATTTCTTTCTAAACTTTATATATCATGGAAACGATCCCAAAAAAAGAACAACAACCAGAATAACGTAAGAGCTGTGGCGACTTATAAATTGTAATATAAACAAGCATCATTCCAGTAAACCGAAATGTAGAGGCAAAACTGGCTTTTATATGATGTGTTTCTTTTTTGGCCCGGGGGAGAGAGAGGGGGGGGGGGATACTGATATAAGTTTAAAGATATATCATTTGATTTCATATTTAATTCTCAAAAATAAAATAATTTTCCTAGTAACGGCGATGTAATTATAACAGCTTCCTGTTATATAAGGGTACAGTGAACCACGTCGTGCACCTTTGTTTTCCCGTGCTTTCATTACAAAACTCTTTTGCATGTTGTTTTGCTCCTACGCTTCATCTAAAGTAAAATTTGTATTTTTCCAATCAAAACGTATATTTACCGTTCTACGAAAGCTGCGCAGGTCCAAATTTAAAAACTCTGCGTAAATGGTTTTCTAAATAAGGTCTCTCTTTAATTGAAACAATATAAAAAATACGGTAAAATTCAAAGATAACTTGCAGATTAAACATCGATAAATAGAAAATGACGAAATACTATAGTTGTATAATAATATAATACTTGAATAACAATTACTATTACTTATGAATATTTGTTTTGTTTTCTAACATTTGAAATTACTTTTGAAAAGAGCCAGTTAATTTGCA
Source organism: Allium sativum (assembly GCA_030737875.1). Lineage (NCBI taxonomy): Eukaryota > Viridiplantae > Streptophyta > Magnoliopsida > Asparagales > Amaryllidaceae > Allium > Allium sativum. The sequence continues at coordinate 399,636,486 of CM060910.1, forward strand.
CATTTTTATCAAGAGGCTGTTTTGAGTTCTCCAGTTTAGAAAAAATGGTCCTTATTTACACATTGATAGCGACAAGAACTTTTCGTATAGCAACATCAATTATAGGGATCTGATGTGCAAATCCCCATTAACATTCCACCTTCCAGTTTCCAGTAAAACTTCCAAGTCTATTGCTACCTCCTATGTAGTTGAATCAATACTGTTGGATGAAAAACTCATTTAAGCATTAAAAATAAGATCTATTAATAAGTTTACTACGGGCATGTATTTTGAAATTTCTAAGTAGATAATTCGCTAGAATTTTAATTACGCGTTGCATATTGCACAACATTTTGTTAATATTTTGGTTAAAACCAAAGATTCTATTGTGTCAAAAAATCAGTTACTTCTAGTGCATATTTATGAAGGGAAAAGTCAGGTTTGCTATAGGCCTAAGGCACAATGAACCATGGTCAAGAGTAAATATAATCAAAGTTCCTAAAATAAAATTTGCGAACGAACATCGAAATTATAACAGTAACCCTAAATTTCAAGTACAGTGGCCTAAAATGAGAGGATACCCTCTTGTAATCACACTAATTGATTTCTTTGATAGAAAACATGGAAGGTTATATGTATGAAAAAAATAAAATAACATTTTAAAAAATTCTAATGTTGAGGCCCTCGAACATTATATGCCCTCAAGTACTGAATTAGGTAGCATAGGGCTTGGGGCAACCATGCTAGCACTCAACTTAATTACTAACAGTGCTAACCAATTGTAAATAATGATAAATTGGATATGAGAATAAAGATACTACATTTATGGAAAAAAATTGACTTAAAAAAATTGAAATATCATGGCAAAACATTTATGTTATTTTTTCCCCAAATTGGGCTAATTAAGAAGAAATATTACGTCAACATAAACAATTGCAATATGTTTATTTCAAAATAAGTATTAACTAACTGTAAAATAATTTTCAACATATATAACTTATGATAATAATCTGAAATAAGTAACAGTAATGCTTATTTTCCATTAAATTTATTCCATATGATAATAATCTGAAATTACATCACATTGATTTTCATTACAACATTCGATGATGTACAACATCATTTCACTAATTAAACAGTCGAAGTTGGATGATGCCAATTCTTCTGCTCGTCGTTGTTTGAAGGATGGTGCCACTTGCTTTGTTCATCCGATGTTGGATGGTGCCACTTGCTCTGTTCATCAACGATCGTTGGATGATGCCAGTTCTTCTGTTCGTCATTATTTGAAGGATGGTGCCACTTCTGTTGTTCGTTCGCTGCTGGATGGTGCCACTTGCTTTGTTCAACCGATGTTGGATGGTGCCACTTGCTCTGTTCATCAACGATCGTTGGATGATGCCAGTTCTTCTGTTCATCATTATTTGAAGGATGGTGCCACTTCTGTTGTTCGTTCGCTACCGGATGGTGCCACTTGCTTTGTTCATCCGATGTTGGATGGTGCCACTTGCTCTGTTCATCAACGATCGTTGGATGATGCCAGTTCTTCTGTTCGTCATTATTTGAAGGATGATGCCACTTCTGTTGTTCGTTCGCTGCTGGATGGTGCCACTTGCTTTGTTCAACTGATGTTGGATGGTGCCACTTGCTCTGTTCATCAACGATCGTTGGATGATGCCAGTTCTTCTGTTCGTCATTATTTGAAGGATGGTGCCACTTCTGTTGTTCGTTCGCTGCTGGATGGTGCCACTTGCTTTGTTCAACTGATGTTGGATGGTGCCACTTGCTCTGTTCATCAACGATCGTTGGATGATGCCAGTTCTTCTGTTCATCATTATTTGAAGGATGGTTCCACTTCTGTTGTTCGTTCGCTGCTGGATGGTGCCACTTGCTTTGTTCAACTGATGTTGGATGGTGCCACTTGCTCTGTTCATCAACGATCGTTGGATGATGCCAGTTCTTCTGTTCGTCATTATTTGAAGGATGGTGCCACTTCTGTTGTTCGTTCGCTGCTGGATGGTGCCACTTGCTTTGTTCAACCGATGTTGGATGGTGCCACTTGCTCTGTTCATCAACGATCGTTGGATGATGCCAGTTCTTCTGTTCATCATTATTTGAAGGATGATGCCACTTCTGTTGTTCGTTCGCTGCTGGATGGTGCCACTTGCTTTGTTCATCCGATGTTGGATGGTGCCACTTGCTCTGTTCATCGATTACTGTCGAATGGTGCCACTTCTTTTGTTCATCGTTATTTGCAGGATGGTGCCACTTCTGTTGTTCGTTCGATATTGGATGGTGCCACTTGCTTTGCTCATCTACGTTTTTTGGATGATGCCACTTACTAGATAGTTCGTTAGGTTGCAGTAACCTCGATGCTAAGGATGTTTCAGTAATAATAATAAAGAAAAGCACGAAGGCTAATGGAGTCATATACGCTTTTGCCATGTTTATGTGCGATGTGATGTTCAAAAAAGAAGATGGCTTTTATAAGATAATTTGAAGATAAGGTTGGGAATCTTGAAGAAAATTTAGCTACTATAAACTAGTTAATGCTCTCACTTAGTTTTATCCATTTACATATTCTACTACGCATAAAACGTTTAAGTAGACAGTGCTTTAATAAGCTTTCTGTAAATAAACAGCAACTAAAAAATAAAATAATTCACCAGCCTTTTTAAATCAGTAATTTCTTTCTAAACTTTATATATCATGGAAACGATCCCAAAAAAAGAACAACAACCAGAATAACGTAAGAGCTGTGGCGACTTATAAATTGTAATATAAACAAGCATCATTCCAGTAAACCGAAATGTAGAGGCAAAACTGGCTTTTATATGATGTGTTTCTTTTTTGGCCCGGGGGAGAGAGGGGGGGGGGATACTGATATAAGTTTAAAGATATATCATTTGATTTCATATTTAATTCTCAAAAATAAAATAATTTTCCTAGTAACGGCGATGTAATTATAACAGCTTCCAGTTATATAAGGGTACAGTGAACCACGTCGTGCACCTTTGTTTTCCCGTGCTTTCATTACAAAACTCTTTTGCATGTTGTTTTGCTCCTACGCTTCATCTAAAGTAAAATTTGTATTTTTCCAATCAAAACGTATATTTACCGTTCTACGAAAGCTGCGCAGGTCCAAATTTAAAAACTCTGCGTAAATGGTTTTCTAAATAAGGTCTCTCTTTAATTGAAACAATATAAAAAATACGGTAAAATTCAAAGATAACTTGCAGATTAAACATCGATAAATAGAAAATGACGAAATACTATAGTTGTATAATAATATAATACTTGAATAACAATTACTATTACTTATGAATATTTGTTTTGTTTTCTAACATTTGAAATTACTTTTGAAAAGAGCCAGTTAATTTGCACATTTTTATCAAGAGGCTGTTTTGAGTTCTCCAGTTTAGAAAAAATGGTCCTTATTTACACATTGATAGCGACAAGAACTTTTCGTATAGCAACATCAATTATAGGGATCTGATGGGCAAATCCCCATTAACATTCCACCTTCCAGTTTCCAGTAAAACTTCCAAGTCTATTGCTACCTCCTATGTAGTTGAATCAATACTGTTGGATGAAAAACTCATTTAAGCATTAAAAATAAGATCTATTAATAAGTTTACTACGGGCATGTATTTTGAAATTTCTAAGTAGATAATTCGCTAGAATTTTAATTACGCGTTGCATATTGCACAACATTTTGTTAATATTTTGGTTAAAACCAAAGATTCTATTGTGTCAAAAAATCAGTTACTTCTAGTGCATATTTATGAAGGGAAAAGTCAGGTTTGCTATAGGCCTAAGGCACAATGAACCATGGTCAAGAGTAAATATAATCAAAGTTCCTAAAATAAAATTTGCGAACGAACATCGAAATTATAACAGTAACCCTAAATTTCAAGTACAGTGGCCTAAAATGAGAGGATACCCTCTTGTAATCACACTAATTGATTTCTTTGATAGAAAACATGGAAGGTTATATGTATGAAAAAAATAAAATAACATTTTAAAAAATTCTAATGTTGAGGCCCTCGAACATTATATGCCCTCAAGTACTGAATTAGGTAGCATAGGGCTTGGGGCAACCATGCTAGCACTCAACTTAATTACTAACAGTGCTAACCAATTGTAAATAATGATAAATTGGATATGAGAATAAAGATACTACATTTATGGAAAAAAAATTGACTTAAAAAAATTGAAATATCATGGCAAAACATTTATGTTATTTTTTCCCCAAATTGGGCTAATTAAGAAGAAATATTACGTCAACATAAACAATTGCAATATGTTTATTTCAAAATAAGTATTAACTAACTGTAAAATAATTTTCAACATATATAACTTATGATAATAATCTGAAATAAGTAACAGTAATGCTTATTTTCCATTAAATTTATTCCATATGATAATAATCTGAAATTACATCACATTGATTTTCATTACAACATTCGATGATGTACAACATCATTTCACTAATTAAACAGTCGAAGTTGGATGATGCCAATTCTTCTGCTCGTCGTTGTTTGAAGGATGGTGCCACTTGCTTTGTTCATCCGATGTTGGATGATGCCACTTGCTCTGTTCATCAACGATCGTTGGATGATGCCAGTTCTTCTGTTCGTCATTATTTGAAGGATGGTGCCACTTCTGTTGTTCGTTCGCTGCTGGATGGTGCCACTTGCTTTGTTCAACCGATGTTGGATGGTGCCACTTGCTCTGTTCATCAACGATCGTTGGATGATGCCAGTTCTTCTGTTAGTCATTATTTGAAGGATGGTGCCACTTCTGTTGTTCGTTCGCTACCGGATGGTGCCACTTGCTTTGTTCATCCGATGTTGGATGGTGCCACTTGCTCTTTTCATCAACGATCGTTGGATGATGCCAGTTCTTCTGTTCGTCATTATTTGAAGGATGATGCCACTTCTGTTGTTCGTTCGCTGCTGGATGGTGCCACTTGCTTTGTTCAACTGATGTTGGATGGTGCCACTTGCTCTGTTCATCAACGATCGTTGGATGATGCCAGTTCTTCTGTTCGTCATTATTTGAAGGATGATGCCACTTCTGTTGTTCGTTCGCTGCTGGATGGTGCCACTTGCTTTGTTCAACTGATGTTGGATGGTGCCACTTGCTCTGTTCATCAACGATCGTTGGATGATGCCAGTTCTTCTGTTCATCATTATTTGAAGGATGGTGCCACTTCTGTTGTTCGTTCGCTGCTGGATGGTGCCACTTGCTTTGTTCAACTGATGTTGGATGGTGCCACTTGCTCTGTTCATCAACGATCGTTGGATGATGCCAGTTCTTCTGTTCGTCATTATTTGAAGGATGGTGCCACTTCTGTTGTTCGTTCGCTGCTGGATGGTGCCACTTGCTTTGTTCAACCGATGTTGGATGGTGCCACTTGCTCTGTTCATCAACGATCGTTGGATGATGCCAGTTCTTCTGTTCATCATTATTTGAAGGATGATGCCACTTCTGTTGTTCGTTCACTGCTGGATGGTGCCACTTGCTTTGTTCATCCGATGTTGGATGGTGCCACTTGCTCTGTTCATCGATTACTGTCGAATGGTGCCACTTCTTTTGTTCATCGTTATTTGCAGGATGGTGCCACTTCTGTTGTTCGTTCGATATTGGATGGTGCCACTTGCTTTGCTCATCTACGTTTTTTGGATGATGCCACTTACTAGATAGTTCGTTAGGTTGCAGTAACCTCGATGCTAAGGATGTTTTAGTAATAATAATAAAGAAAAGCACGAAGGCTAATGGAGTCATATACGCTTTTGCCATGTTTATGTGCGATGTGATGTTCAAAAAAGAAGATGGCTTTTATAAGATAATTTGAAGATAAGGTTGGGAATCTTGAAGAAAATTTAGCTACTATAAACTAGTTAATGCTCTCACTTAGTTTTATCCATTTACATATTCTACTACGCATAAAACGTTTAAGTAGACAGTGCTTTAATAAGCTTTCTGTAAATAAACAGCAACTAAAAAATAAAATAATTCACCAGCCTTTTTAAATCAGTAATTTCTTTCTAAACTTTATATATCATGGAAACGATCCCAAAAAAAGAACAACAACCAGAATAACGTAAGAGCTGTGGCGACTTATAAATTGTAATATAAACAAGCATCATTCCAGTAAACCGAAATGTAGAGGCAAAACTGGCTTTTATATGATGTGTTTCTTTTTTGGCCCGGGGGAGAGAGGGGGGGGGGGATACTGATATAAGTTTAAAGATATATCATTTGATTTCATATTTAATTCTCAAAAATAAAATAATTTTCCTAGTAACGGCGATGTAATTATAACAGCTTCCTGTTATATAAGGGTACAGTGAACCACGTCGTGCACCTTTGTTTTCCCGTGCTTTCATTACAAAACTCTTTTGCATGTTGTTTTGCTCCTACGCTTCATCTAAAGTAAAATTTGTATTTTTCCAATCAAAACGTATATTTACCGTTCTACGAAAGCTGCGCAGGTCCAAATTTAAAAACTCTGCGTAAATGGTTTTCTAAATAAGGTCTCTCTTTAATTGAAACAATATAAAAAATACGGTAAAATTCAAAGATAACTTGCAGATTAAACATCGATAAATAGAAAATGACGAAATACTATAGTTGTATAATAATATAATACTTGAATAACAATTACTATTACTTATGAATATTTGTTTTGTTTTCTAACATTTGAAATTACTTTTGAAAAGAGCCAGTTAATTTGCACATTTTTATCAAGAGGCTGTTTTGAGTTCTCCAGTTTAGAAAAAATGGTCCTTATTTACACATTGATAGCGACAAGAACTTTTCGTATAGCAACATCAATTATAGGGATCTGATGGGCAAATCCCCATTAACATTCCACCTTCCAGTTTCCAGTAAAACTTCCAAGTCTATTGCTACCTCCTATGTAGTTGAATCAATACTGTTGGATGAAAAACTCATTTAAGCATTAAAAATAAGATCTATTAATAAGTTTACTACGGGCATGTATTTTGAAATTTCTAAGTAGATAATTCGCTAGAATTTTAATTACGCGTTGCATATTGCACAACATTTTGTTAATATTTTGGTTAAAACCAAAGATTCTATTGTGTCAAAAAATCAGTTACTTCTAGTGCATATTTATGAAGGGAAAAGTCAGGTTTGCTATAGGCCTAAGGCACAATGAACCATGGTCAAGAGTGAATATAATCAAAGTTCCTAAAATAAAATTTGCGAACGAACATCGAAATTATAACAGTAACCCTAAATTTCAAGTACAGTGGCCTAAAATGAGAGGATACCCTCTTGTAATCACACTAATTGATTTCTTTGATAGAAAACATGGAAGGTTATATGTATGAAAAAAATAAAATAACATTTTAAAAAATTCTAATGTTGAGGCCCTCGAACATTATATGCCCTCAAGTACTGAATTAGGTAGCATAGGGCTTGGGGCAACCATGCTAGCACTCAACTTAATTACTAACAGTGCTAACCAATTGTAAATAATGATAAATTGGATATGAGAATAAAGATACTACATTTATGGAAAAAAAATTGACTTAAAAAAATTGAAATATCATGGCAAAACATTTATGTTATTTTTTCCCCAAATTGGGCTAATTAAGAAGAAATATTACGTCAACATAAACAATTGCAATATGTTTATTTCAAAATAAGTATTAACTAACTGTAAAATAATTTTCAACATATATAACTTATGATAATAATCTGAAATAAGTAACAGTAATGCTTATTTTCCATTAAATTTATTCCATATGATAATAATCTGAAATTACATCACATTGATTTTCATTACAACATTCGATGATGTACAACATCATTTCACTAATTAAACAGTCGAAGTTGGATGATGCCAATTCTTCTGCTCGTCGTTGTTTGAAGGATGGTGCCACTTGCTTTGTTCATCCGATGTTGGATGATGCCACTTGCTCTGTTCATCAACGATCGTTGGATGATGCCAGTTCTTCTGTTCGTCATTATTTGAAGGATGGTGCCACTTCTGTTGTTCGTTCGCTGCTGGATGGTGCCACTTGCTTTGTTCAACCGATGTTGGATGGTGCCACTTGCTCTGTTCATCAACGATCGTTGGATGATGCCAGTTCTTCTGTTAGTCATTATTTGAAGGATGGTGCCACTTCTGTTGTTCGTTCGCTACCGGATGGTGCCACTTGCTTTGTTCATCCGATGTTGGATGGTGCCACTTGCTCTTTTCATCAACGATCGTTGGATGATGCCAGTTCTTCTGTTCGTCATTATTTGAAGGATGATGCCACTTCTGTTGTTCGTTCGCTGCTGGATGGTGCCACTTGCTTTGTTCAACTGATGTTGGATGGTGCCACTTGCTCTGTTCATCAACGATCGTTGGATGATGCCAGTTCTTCTGTTCGTCATTATTTGAAGGATGATGCCACTTCTGTTGTTCGTTCGCTGCTGGATGGTGCCACTTGCTTTGTTCAACTGATGTTGGATGGTGCCACTTGCTCTGTTCATCAACGATCGTTGGATGATGCCAGTTCTTCTGTTCATCATTATTTGAAGGATGGTGCCACTTCTGTTGTTCGTTCGCTGCTGGATGGTGCCACTTGCTTTGTTCAACTGATGTTGGATGGTGCCACTTGCTCTGTTCATCAACGATCGTTGGATGATGCCAGTTCTTCTGTTCGTCATTATTTGAAGGATGGTGCCACTTCTGTTGTTCGTTCGCTGCTGGATGGTGCCACTTGCTTTGTTCAACCGATGTTGGATGGTGCCACTTGCTCTGTTCATCAACGATCGTTGGATGATGCCAGTTCTTCTGTTCATCATTATTTGAAGGATGATGCCACTTCTGTTGTTCGTTCACTGCTGGATGGTGCCACTTGCTTTGTTCATCCGATGTTGGATGGTGCCACTTGCTCTGTTCATCGATTACTGTCGAATGGTGCCACTTCTTTTGTTCATCGTTATTTGCAGGATGGTGCCACTTCTGTTGTTCGTTCGATATTGGATGGTGCCACTTGCTTTGCTCATCTACGTTTTTTGGATGATGCCACTTACTAGATAGTTCGTTAGGTTGCAGTAACCTCGATGCTAAGGATGTTTTAGTAATAATAATAAAGAAAAGCACGAAGGCTAATGGAGTCATATACGCTTTTGCCATGTTTATGTGCGATGTGATGTTCAAAAAAGAAGATGGCTTTTATAAGATAATTTGAAGATAAGGTTGGGAATCTTGAAGAAAATTTAGCTACTATAAACTAGTTAATGCTCTCACTTAGTTTTATCCATTTACATATTCTACTACGCATAAAACGTTTAAGTAGACAGTGCTTTAATAAGCTTTCTGTAAATAAACAGCAACTAAAAAATAAAATAATTCACCAGCCTTTTTAAATCAGTAATTTCTTTCTAAACTTTATATATCATGGAAACGATCCCAAAAAAAGAACAACAACCAGAATAACGTAAGAGCTGTGGCGACTTATAAATTGTAATATAAACAAGCATCATTCCAGTAAACCGAAATGTAGAGGCAAAACTGGCTTTTATATGATGTGTTTCTTTTTTGGCCCGGGGGAGAGAGGGGGGGGGGGATACTGATATAAGTTTAAAGATATATCATTTGATTTCATATTTAATTCTCAAAAATAAAATAATTTTCCTAGTAACGGCGATGTAATTATAACAGCTTCCTGTTATATAAGGGTACAGTGAACCACGTCGTGCACCTTTGTTTTCCCGTGCTTTCATTACAAAACTCTTTTGCATGTTGTTTTGCTCCTACGCTTCATCTAAAGTAAAATTTGTATTTTTCCAATCAAAACGTATATTTACCGTTCTACGAAAGCTGCGCAGGTCCAAATTTAAAAACTCTGCGTAAATGGTTTTCTAAATAAGGTCTCTCTTTAATTGAAACAATATAAAAAATACGGTAAAATTCAAAGATAACTTGCAGATTAAACATCGATAAATAGAAAATGACGAAATACTATAGTTGTATAATAATATAATACTTGAATAACAATTACTATTACTTATGAATATTTCGTTTTGTTTTCTAACATTTGAAATTACTTTTGAAAAGAGCCAGTTAATTTGCACATTTTTATCAAGAGGCTGTTTTGAGTTCTCCAGTTTAGAAAAAATGGTCCTTATTTACACATTGATAGCGACAAGAACTTTTCGTATAGCAACATCAATTATAGGGATCTGATGTGCAAATCCCCATTAACATTCCACCTTCCAGTTTCCAGTAAAACTTCCAAGTCTATTGCTACCTCCTATGTAGTTGAATCAATACTGTTGGATGAAAAACTCATTTAAGCATTAAAAATAAGATCTATTAATAAGTTTACTACGGGCATGTATTTTGAAATTTCTAAGTAGATAATTCGCTAGAATTTTAATTACGCGTTGCATATTGCACAACATTTTGTTAATATTTTGGTTAAAACCAAAGATTCTATTGTGTCAAAAAATCAGTTACTTCTAGTGCATATTTATGAAGGGAAAAGTCAGGTTTGCTATAGGCCTAAGGCACAATGAACCATGGTCAAGAGTAAATATAATCAAAGTTCCTAAAATAAAATTTGCGAACGAACATCGAAATTATAACAGTAACCCTAAATTTCAAGTACAGTGGCCTAAAATGAGAGGATACCCTCTTGTAATCACACTAATTGATTTCTTTGATAGAAAACATGGAAGGTTATATGTATGAAAAAAATAAAATAACATTTTAAAAAATTCTAATGTTGAGGCCCTCGAACATTATATGCCCTCAAGTACTGAATTAGGTAGCATAAGGCTTGGGGCAACCATGCTAGCACTCATCTTAATTACTAACAGTGCTAACCAATTGTAAATAATGATAAATTGGATATGAGAATAAAGATACTACATTTATGGAAAAAAAATTGACTTAAAAAAATTGAAATATCATGGCAAAACATTTATGTTATTTTTTCCCCAAATTGGGCTAATTAAGAAGAAATATTACGTCAACATAAACAATTGCAATATGTTTATTTCAAAATAAGTATTAACTAACTGTAAAATAATTTTCAACATATATAACTTATGATAATAATCTGAAATAAGTAACAGTAATGCTTATTTTCCATTAAATTTATTCCATATGATAATAATCTGAAATTACATCACATTGATTTTCATTACAACATTCGATGATGTACAACATCATTTCACTAATTAAACAGTCGAAGTTGGATGATGCCAATTCTTCTGCTCGTCGTTGTTTGAAGGATGGTGCCACTTGCTTTGTTCATCCGATGTTGGATGGTGCCACTTGCTCTGTTCATCAACGATCGTTGGATGATGCCAGTTCTTCTGTTCGTCATTATTTGAAGGATGGTGCCACTTCTGTTGTTCGTTCGCTGCTGGATGGTGCCACTTGCTTTGTTCAACCGATGTTGGATGGTGCCACTTGCTCTGTTCATCAACGATCGTTGGATGATGCCAGTTCTTCTGTTCATCATTATTTGAAGGATGGTGCCACTTCTGTTGTTCGTTCGCTACCGGATGGTGCCACTTGCTTTGTTCATCCGATGTTGGATGGTGCCACTTGCTCTGTTCATCAACGATCGTTGGATGATGCCAGTTCTTCTGTTCGTCATTATTTGAAGGATGATGCCACTTCTGTTGTTCGTTCGCTGCTGGATGGTGCCACTTGCTTTGTTCAACTGATGTTGGATGGTGCCACTTGCTCTGTTCATCAACGATCGTTGGATGATGCCAGTTCTTCTGTTCGTCATTATTTGAAGGATGGTGCCACTTCTGTTGTTCGTTCGCTGCTGGATGGTGCCACTTGCTTTGTTCAACTGATGTTGGATGGTGCCACTTGCTCTGTTCATCAACGATCGTTGGATGATGCCAGTTCTTCTGTTCATCATTATTTGAAGGATGGTGCCACTTCTGTTGTTCGTTCGCTGCTGGATGGTGCCAGTTGCTTTGTTCAACTGATGTTGGATGGTGCCACTTGCTCTGTTCATCAACGATCGTTGGATGATGCCAGTTCTTCTGTTCGTCATTATTTGAAGGATGGTGCCACTTCTGTTGTTCGTTCGCTGCTGGATGGTGCCACTTGCTTTGTTCAACCGATGTTGGATGGTGCCACTTGCTCTGTTCATCAACGATCGTTGGATGATGCCAGTTCTTCTGTTCATCATTATTTGAAGGATGATGCCACTTCTGTTGTTCGTTCGCTGCTGGATGGTGCCACTTGCTTTGTTCATCCGATGTTGGATGGTGCCACTTGCTCTGTTCATCGATTACTGTCGAATGGTGCCACTTCTTTTGTTCATCGTTATTTGCAGGATGGTGCCACTTCTGTTGTTCGTTCGATATTGGATGGTGCCACTTGCTTTGCTCATCTACGTTTTTTGGATGATGCCACTTACTAGATAGTTCGTTAGGTTGCAGTAACCTCGATGCTAAGGATGTTTCAGTAATAATAATAAAGAAAAGCACGAAGGCTAATGGAGTCATATACGCTTTTGCCATGTTTATGTGCGATGTGATGTTCAAAAAAGAAGATGGCTTTTATAAGATAATTTGAAGATAAGGTTGGGAATCTTGAAGAAAATTTAGCTACTATAAACTAGTTAATGCTCTCACTTAGTTTTATCCATTTACATATTCTACTACGCATAAAACGTTTAAGTAGACAGTGCTTTAATAAGCTTTCTGTAAATAAACAGCAACTAAAAAATAAAATAATTCACCAGCCTTTTTAAATCAGTAATTTCTTTCTAAACTTTATATATCATGGAAACGATCCCAAAAAAAAGAACAACAACCAGAATAACGTAAGAGCTGTGGCGACTTATAAATTGCAATATAAACAAGCATCATTCCAGTAAACCGAAATGTAGAGGCAAAACTGGCTTTTATATGATGTGTTTCTTTTTTGGCCCGGGGGAGAGAGGGGGGGGGGATACTGATATAAGTTTAAAGATATATCATTTGATTTCATATTTAATTCTCAAAAATAAAATAATTTTCCTAGTAACGGCGATGTAATTATAACAGCTTCCTGTTATATAAGGGTACAGTGAACCACGTCGTGCACCTTTGTTTTCCCGTGCTTTCATTACAAAACTCTTTTGCATGTTGTTTTGCTCCTACGCTTCATCTAAAGTAAAATTTGTATTTTTCCAATCAAAACGTATATTTACCGTTCTACGAAAGCTGCGCAGGTCCAAATTTAAAAACTCTGCGTAAATGGTTTTCTAAATAAGGTCTCTCTTTAATTGAAACAATATAAAAAATACGGTAAAATTCAAAGATAACTTGCAGATTAAACATCGATAAATAGAAAATGACGAAATACTATAGTTGTATAATAATATAATACTTGAATAACAATTACTATTACTTATGAATATTTGTTTTGTTTTCTAACATTTGAAATTACTTTTGAAAAGAGCCAGTTAATTTGCACATTTTTATCAAGAGGCTGTTTTGAGTTCTCCAGTTTAGAAAAAATGGTCCTTATTTACACATTGATAGCGACAAGAACTTTTCGTATAGCAACATCAATTATAGGGATCTGATGTGCAAATCCCCATTAACATTCCACCTTCCAGTTTCCAGTAAAACTTCCAAGTCTATTGCTACCTCCTATGTAGTTAAATCAATACTGTTGGATGAAAAACTCATTTAAGCATTAAAAATAAGATCTATTAATAAGTTTACTACGGGCATGTATTTTGAAATTTCTAAGTAGATAATTCGCTAGAATTTTAATTACGCGTTGCATATTGCACAACATTTTGTTAATATTTTGGTTAAAACCAAAGATTCTATTGTGTCAAAAAATCAGTTACTTCTAGTGCATATTTATGAAGGGAAAAGTCAGGTTTGCTATAGGCCTAAGGCACAATGAACCATGGTCAAGAGTAAATATAATCAAAGTTCCTAAAATAAAATTTGCGAACGAACATCGAAATTATAACAGTAACCCTAAATTTCAAGTACAGTGGCCTAAAATGAGAGGATACCCTCTTGTAATCACACTAATTGATTTCTTTGATAGAAAACATGGAAGGTTATATGTATGAAAAAAATAAAATAACATTTTAAAAAATTCTAATGTTGAGGCCCTCGAACATTATATGCCCTCAAGTACTGAATTAGGTAGCATAGGGCTTGGGGCAACCATGCTAGCACTCAACTTAATTACTAACAGTGCTAACCAATTGTAAATAATGATAAATTGGATATGAGAATAAAGATACTACATTTATGGAAAAAAATTTGACTTAAAAAAATTGAAATATCATGGCAAAACATTTATGTTATTTTTTCCCCAAATTGGGCTAATTAAGAAGAAATATTACGTCAACATAAACAATTGCAATATGTTTATTTCAAAATAAGTATTAACTAACTGTAAAATAATTTTCAACATATATAACTTATGATAATAATCTGAAATAAGTAACAGTAATGCTTATTTTCCATTAAATTTATTCCATATGATAATAATCTGAAATTACATCACATTGATTTTCATTACAACATTCGATGATGTACAACATCATTTCACTAATTAAACAGTCGAAGTTGGATGATGCCAATTCTTCTGCTCGTCGTTGTTTGAAGGATGGTGCCACTTGCTTTATTCATCCGATGTTGGATGGTGCCACTTGCTCTGTTCATCAACGATCGTTGGATGATGCCAGTTCTTCTGTTCGTCATTATTTGAAGGATGGTGCCACTTCTGTTGTTCGTTCGCTGCTGGATGGTGCCACTTGCTTTGTTCAACCGATGTTGGATGGTGCCACTTGCTCTGTTCATCAACGATCGTTGGATGATGCCAGTTCTTCTGTTCATCATTATTTGAAGGATGGTGCCACTTCTGTTGTTCGTTCGCTACCGGATGGTGCCACTTGCTTTGTTCATCCGATGTTGGATGGTGCCACTTGCTCTGTTCATCAACGATCGTTGGATGATGCCAGTTCTTCTGTTCGTCATTATTTGAAGGATGATACCACTTCTGTTGTTCGTTCGCTGCTGGATGGTGCCACTTGCTTTGTTCAACTGATGTTGGATGGTGCCACTTGCTCTGTTCATCAACGATCGTTGGATGATGCCAGTTCTTCTGTTCGTCATTATTTGAAGGATGGTGCCACTTCTGTTGTTCGTTCGCTGCTGGATGGTGCCACTTGCTTTGTTCAACTGATGTTGGATGGTGCCACTTGCTCTGTTCATCAACGATCGTTGGATGATGCCAGTTCTTCTGTTCATCATTATTTGAAGGATGGTGCCACTTCTGTTGTTCGTTCGCTGCTGGATGGTGCCACTTGCTTTGTTCAACTGATGTTGGATGGTGCCACTTGCTCTGTTCATCAACGATCGTTGGATGATGCCAGTTCTTCTGTTCGTCATTATTTGAAGGATGGTGCCACTTCTGTTGTTCGTTCGCTGCTGGATGGTGCCACTTGCTTTGTTCAACCGATGTTGGATGGTGCCACTTGCTCTGTTCATCAACGATCGTTGGATGATGCCAGTTCTTCTGTTCATCATTATTTGAAGGATGATGCCACTTCTGTTGTTCGTTCGCTGCTGGATGGTGCCACTTGCTTTGTTCATCCGATGTTGGATGGTGCCACTTGCTCTGTTCATCGATTACTGTCGAATGGTGCCACTTCTTTTGTTCATCGTTATTTGCAGGATGGTGCCACTTCTGTTGTTCGTTCGATATTGGATGGTGCCACTTGCTTTGCTCATCTACGTTTTTTGGATGATGCCACTTACTAGATAGTTCGTTAGGTTGCAGTAACCTCGATGCTAAGGATGTTTCAGTAATAATAATAAAGAAAAGCACGAAGGCTAATGGAGTCATATACGCTTTTGCCATGTTTATGTGCGATGTGATGTTCAAAAAAGAAGATGGCTTTTATAAGATAATTTGAAGATAAGGTTGGGAATCTTGAAGAAAATTTAGCTACTATAAACTAGTTAATGCTCTCACTTAGTTTTATCCATTTACATATTCTACTACGCATAAAACGTTTAAGTAGACAGTGCTTTAATAAGCTTTCTGTAAATAAACAGCAACTAAAAAATAAAATAATTCACCAGCCTTTTTAAATCAGTAATTTCTTTCTAAACTTTATATATCATGGAAACGATCCCAAAAAAAGAACAACAACCAGAATAACGTAAGAGCTGTGGCGACTTATAAATTGTAATATAAACAAGCATCATCCCAGTAAACCGAAATGTAGAGGCAAAACTGGCTTTTATATGATGTGTTTCTTTTTTGGCCCGGGGGAGAGAGGGGGGGGGGGATACTGATATAAGTTTAAAGATATATCATTTGATTTCATATTTAATTCTCAAAAATAAAATAATTTTCCTAGTAACGGCGATGTAATTATAACAGCTTCCTGTTATATAAGGGTACAGTGAACCACGTCGTGCACCTTTGTTTTCCCGTGCTTTCATTACAAAACTCTTTTGCATGTTGTTTTGCTCCTACGCTTCATCTAAAGTAAAATTTGTATTTTTCCAATCAAAACGTATATTTACCGTTCTACGAAAGCTGCGCAGGTCCAAATTTAAAAACTCTGCGTAAATGGTTTTCTAAATAAGGTCTCTCTTTAATTGAAACAATATAAAAAATACGGTAAAATTCAAAGATAACTTGCAGATTAAACATCGATAAATAGAAAATGACGAAATACTATAGTTGTATAATAATATAATACTTGAATAACAATTACTATTACTTATGAATATTTGTTTTGTTTTCTAACATTTGAAATTACTTTTGAAAAGAGCCAGTTAATTTGCACATTTTTATCAAGAGGCTGTTTTGAGTTCTCCAGTTTAGAAAAAATGGTCCTTATTTACACATTGATAGCGACAAGAACTTTTCGTATAGCAACATCAATTATAGGGATCTGATGTGCAAATCCCCATTAACATTCCACCTTCCAGTTTCCAGTAAAACTTCCAAGTCTATTGCTACCTCCTATGTAGTTGAATCAATACTGTTGGATGAAAAACTCATTTAAGCATTAAAAATAAGATCTATTAATAAGTTTACTACGGGCATGTATTTTGAAATTTCTAAGTAGATAATTCGCTAGAATTTTAATTACGCGTTGCATATTGCACAACATTTTGTTAATATTTTGGTTAAAACCAAAGATTCTATTGTGTCAAAAAATCAGTTACTTCTAGTGCATATTTATGAAGGGAAAAGTCAGGTTTGCTATAGGCCTAAGGCACAATGAACCATGGTCAAGAGTAAATATAATCAAAGTTCCTAAAATAAAATTTGCGAACGAACATCGAAATTATAACAGTAACCCTAAATTTCAAGTACAGTGGCCTAAAATGAGAGGATACCCTCTTGTAATCACACTAATTGATTTCTTTGATAGAAAACATGGAAGGTTATATGTATGAAAAAAATAAAATAACATTTTAAAAAATTCTAATGTTGAGGCCCTCGAACATTATATGCCCTCAAGTACTGAATTAGGTAGCATAGGGCTTGGGGCAACCATGCTAGCACTCAACTTAATTACTAACAGTGCTAACCAATTGTAAATAATGATAAATTGGATATGAGAATAAAGATACTACATTTATGGAAAAAAAATTGACTTAAAAAAATTGAAATATCATGGCAAAACATTTATGTTATTTTTTCCCAAAATTGGGCTAATTAAGAAGAAATATTACGTCAACATAAACAATTGCAATATGTTTATTTCAAAATAAGTATTAACTAACTGTAAAATAATTTTCAACATATATAACTTATGATAATAATCTGAAATAAGTAACAGTAATGCTTATTTTCCATTAAATTTATTCCATATGATAATAATCTGAAATTACATCACATTGATTTTCATTACAACATTCGATGATGTACAACATCATTTCACTAATTAAACAGTCGAAGTTGGATGATGCCAATTCTTCTGCTCGTCGTTGTTTGAAGGATGGTGCCACTTGCTTTGTTCATCCGATGTTGGATGGTGCCACTTGCTCTGTTCATCAACGATCGTTGGATGATGCCAGTTCTTCTGTTCGTCATTATTTGAAGGATGGTGCCACTTCTGTTGTTCGTTCGCTGCTGGATGGTGCCACTTGCTTTGTTCAACCGATGTTGGATGGTGCCACTTGCTCTGTTCATCAACGATCGTTGGATGATGCCAGTTCTTCTGTTCATCATTATTTGAAGGATGGTGCCACTTCTGTTGTTCGTTCGCTACCGGATGGTGCCACTTGCTTTGTTCATCCGATGTTGGATGGTGCCACTTGCTCTGTTCATCAACGATCGTTGGATGATGCCAGTTCTTCTGTTCGTCATTATTTGAAGGATGATGCCACTTCTGTTGTTCGTTCGCTGCTGGATGGTGCCACTTGCTTTGTTCAACTGATGTTGGATGGTGCCACTTGCTCTGTTCATCAACGATCGTTGGATGATGCCAGTTCTTCTGTTCGTCATTATTTGATGGATGATGCCACTTCTGTTGTTCGTTCGCTGCTGGATGGTGCCACTTGCTTTGTTCAACCGATGTTGGATGGTGCCACTTGCTCTGTTCATCAACGATCGTTGGATGATGCCAGTTCTTCTGTTCATCATTATTTGAAGGATGGTGCCACTTCTGTTGTTCGTTCGCTACCGGATGGTGCCACTTGCTTTGTTCATCCGATGTTGGATGGTGCCACTTGCTCTGTTCATCAACGATCGTTGGATGATGCCAGTTCTTCTGTTCGTCATTATTTGAAGGATGATGCCACTTCTGTTGTTCGTTCGCTGCTGGATGGTGCCACTTGCTTTGTTCAACCGATGTTGGATGGTGCCACTTGCTCTGTTCATCAACGATCGTTGGATGATGCCAGTTCTTCTGTTCATCATTATTTGAAGGATGATGCCACTTCTGTTGTTCGTTCGCTGCTGGATGGTGCCACTTGCTTTGTTCATCCGATGTTGGATGGTGCCACTTGCTCTGTTCATCGATTACTGTCGAATGGTGCCACTTCTTTTGTTCATCGTTATTTGCAGGATGGTGCCACTTCTGTTGTTCGTTCGATATTGGATGGTGCCACTTGCTTTGCTCATCTACGTTTTTTGGATGATGCCACTTACTAGATAGTTCGTTAGGTTGCAGTAACCTCGATGCTAAGGATGTTTCAGTAATAATAATAAAGAAAAGCACGAAGGCTAATGGAGTCATATACGCTTTTGCCATGTTTATGTGCGATGTGATGTTCAAAAAAGAAGATGGCTTTTATAAGATAATTTGAAGATAAGGTTGGGAATCTTGAAGAAAATTTAGCTACTATAAACTAGTTAATGCTCTCACTTAGTTTTATCCATTTACATATTCTACTACGCATAAAACGTTTAAGTAGACAGTGCTTTAATAAGCTTTCTGTAAATAAACAGCAACTAAAAAATAAAATAATTCACCAGCCTTTTTAAATCAGTAATTTCTTTCTAAACTTTATATATCATGGAAACGATCCCAAAAAAAGAACAACAACCAGAATAACGTAAGAGCTGTGGCGACTTATAAATTGTAATATAAACAAGCATCATTCCAGTAAACCGAAATGTAGAGGCAAAACTGGCTTTTATATGATGTGTTTCTTTTTTGGCCCGGGGGAGAGAGGGGGGGGGGGATACTGATATAAGTTTAAAGATATATCATTTGATTTCATATTTAATTCTCAAAAATAAAATAATTTTCCTAGTAACGGCGATGTAATTATAACAGCTTCCTGTTATATAAGGGTACAGTGAACCACGTCGTGCACCTTTGTTTTCCCGTGCTTTCATTACAAAACTCTTTTGCATGTTGTTTTGCTCCTACGCTTCATCTAAAGTAAAATTTGTATTTTTCCAATCAAAACGTATATTTACCGTTCTACGAAAGCTGCGCAGGTCCAAATTTAAAAACTCTGCGTAAATGGTTTTCTAAATAAGGTCTCTCTTTAATTGAAACAATATAAAAAATACGGTAAAATTCAAAGATAACTTGCAGATTAAACATCGATAAATAGAAAATGACGAAATACTATAGTTGTATAATAATATAATACTTGAATAACAATTACTATTACTTATGAATATTTGTTTTGTTTTCTAACATTTGAAATTACTTTTGAAAAGAGCCAGTTAATTTGCACATTTTTATCAAGAGGCTGTTTTGAGTTCTCCAGTTTAGAAAAAATGGTCCTTATTTACACATTGATAGCGACAAGAACTTTTCGTATAGCAACATCAATTATAGGGATCTGATGTGCAAATCCCCATTAACATTCCACCTTCCAGTTTCCAGTAAAACTTCCAAGTCTATTGCTACCTCCTATGTAGTTGAATCAATACTGTTGGATGAAAAACTCATTTAAGCATTAAAAATAAGATCTATTAATAAGTTTACTACGGGCATGTATTTTGAAATTTCTAAGTAGATAATTCGCTAGAATTTTAATTACGCGTTGCATATTGCACAACATTTTGTTAATATTTTGGTTAAAACCAAAGATTCTATTGTGTCAAAAAATCAGTTACTTCTAGTGCATATTTATGAAGGGAAAAGTCAGGTTTGCTATAGGCCTAAGGCACAATGAACCATGGTCAAGAGTAAATATAATCAAAGTTCCTAAAATAAAATTTGCGAACGAACATCGAAATTATAACAGTAACCCTAAATTTCAAGTACAGTGGCCTAAAATGAGAGGATACCCTCTTGTAATCACACTAATTGATTTCTTTGATAGAAAACATGGAAGGTTATATGTATGAAAAAAATAAAATAACATTTTAAAAAATTCTAATGTTGAGGCCCTCGAACATTATATGCCCTCAAGTACTGAATTAGGTAGCATAGGGCTTGGGGCAACCATGCTAGCACTCAACTTAATTACTAACAGTGCTAACCAATTGTAAATAATGATAAATTGGATATGAGAATAAAGATACTACATTTATGGAAAAAAAATTGACTTAAAAAAATTGAAATATCATGGCAAAACATTTATGTTATTTTTTCCCCAAATTGGGCTAATTAAGAAGAAATATTACGTCAACATAAACAATTGCAATATGTTTATTTCAAAATAAGTATTAACTAACTGTAAAATAATTTTCAACATATATAACTTATGATAATAATCTGAAATAAGTAACAGTAATGCTTATTTTCCATTAAATTTATTCCATATGATAATAATCTGAAATTACATCACATTGATTTTCATTACAACATTCGATGATGTACAACATCATTTCACTAATTAAACAGTCGAAGTTGGATGATGCCAATTCTTCTGCTCGTCGTTGTTTGAAGGATGGTGCCACTTGCTTTGTTCATCCGATGTGGGATGGTGCCACTTGCTCTGTTCATCAACGATCGTTGGATGATGCCAGTTCTTCTGTTCGTCATTATTTGAAGGATGGTGCCACTTCTGTTGTTCGTTCGCTGCTGGATAGTGCCACTTGCTTTGTTCAACCGATGTTGGATGGTGCCACTTGCTCTGTTCATCAACGATCGTTGGATGATGCCAGTTCTTCTGTTCATCATTATTTGAAGGATGGTGCCACTTCTGTTGTTCGTTCGCTACCGGATGGTGCCACTTGCTTTGTTCATCCGATGTTGGATGGTGCCACTTGCTCTGTTCATCAACGATCGTTGGATGATGCCAGTTCTTCTGTTCGTCATTATTTGAAGGATGATGCCACTTCTGTTGTTCGTTCGCTGATGGATGGTGCCACTTGCTTTGTTCAACTGATGTTGGATGGTGCCACTTGCTCTGTTCATCAACGATCGTTGGATGATGCCAGTTCTTCTGTTCGTCATTATTTGAAGGATGGTGCCACTTCTGTTGTTCGTTCGCTGCTGGATGGTGCCACTTGCTTTGTTCAACTGATGTTGGATGGTGCCACTTGCTCTGTTCATCAACGATCGTTGGATGATGCCAGTTCTTCTGTTCATCATTATTTGAAGGATGGTGCCACTTCTGTTGTTCGTTCGCTGCTGGATGGTGCCACTTGCTTTGTTCAACTGATGTTGGATGGTGCCACTTGCTCTGTTCATCAACGATCGTTGGATGATGCCAGTTCTTCTGTTCGTCATTATTTGAAGGATGGTGCCACTTCTGTTGTTCGTTCGCTGCTGGATGGTGCCACTTGCTTTGTTCAACCGATGTTGGATGGTGCCACTTGCTCTGTTCATCAACGATCGTTGGATGATGCCAGTTCTTCTGTTCATCATTATTTGAAGGATGATGCCACTTCTGTTGTTCGTTCGCTGCTGGATGGTGCCACTTGCTTTGTTCATCCGATGTTGGATGGTGCCACTTGCTCTGTTCATC
Organism: Allium sativum; assembly: GCA_030737875.1. Classification (NCBI taxonomy): domain Eukaryota; kingdom Viridiplantae; phylum Streptophyta; class Magnoliopsida; order Asparagales; family Amaryllidaceae; genus Allium; species Allium sativum. Next base: position 399,658,839 of record CM060910.1, read on the forward strand.
GATTACTGTCGAATGGTGCCACTTCTTTTGTTCATCGTTATTTGCAGGATGGTGCCACTTCTGTTGTTCGTTCGATATTGGATGGTGCCACTTGCTTTGCTCATCTACGTTTTTTGGATGATGCCACTTACTAGATAGTTCGTTAGGTTGCAGTAACCTCGATGCTAAGGATGTTTCAGTAATAATAATAAAGAAAAGCACGAAGGCTAATGGAGTCATATACGCTTTTGCCATGTTTATGTGCGATGTGATGTTCAAAAAAGAAGATGGCTTTTATAAGATAATTTGAAGATAAGGTTGGGAATCTTGAAGAAAATTTAGCTACTATAAACTAGTTAATGCTCTCACTTAGTTTTATCCATTTACATATTCTACTACGCATAAAACGTTTAAGTAGACAGTGCTTTAATAAGCTTTCTGTAAATAAACAGCAACTAAAAAATAAAATAATTCACCAGCCTTTTTAAATCAGTAATTTCTTTCTAAACTTTATATATCATGGAAACGATCCCAAAAAAAGAACAACAACCAGAATAACGTAAGAGCTGTGGCGACTTATAAATTGTAATATAAACAAGCATCATTCCAGTAAACCGAAATGTAGAGGCAAAACTGGCTTTTATATGATGTGTTTCTTTTTTGGCCCGGGGGAGAGAGGGGGGGGGGATACTGATATAAGTTTAAAGATATATCATTTGATTTCATATTTAATTCTCAAAAATAAAATAATTTTCCTAGTAACGGCGATGTAATTATAACAGCTTCCTGTTATATAAGGGTACAGTGAACCACGTCGTGCACCTTTGTTTTCCCGTGCTTTCATTACAAAACTCTTTTGCATGTTGTTTTGCTCCTACGCTTCATCTAAAGTAAAATTTGTATTTTTCCAATCAAAACGTATATTTACCGTTCTACGAAAGCTACGCAGGTCCAAATTTAAAAACTCTGCGTAAATGGTTTTCTAAATAAGGTCTCTCTTTAATTGAAACAATATAAAAAATACGGTAAAATTCAAAGATAACTTGCAGATTAAACATCGATAAATAGAAAATGACGAAATACTATAGTTGTATAATAATATAATACTTGAATAACAATTACTATTACTTATGAATATTTGTTTTGTTTTCTAACATTTGAAAATACTTTTGAAAAGAGCCAGTTAATTTGCACATTTTTATCAAGAGGCTGTTTTGAGTTCTCCAGTTTAGAAAAAATGGTCCTTATTTACACATTGATAGCGACAAGAACTTTTCGTATAGCAACATCAATTATAGGGATCTGATGTGCAAATCCCCATTAACATTCCACCTTCCAGTTTCCAGTAAAACTTCCAAGTCTATTGCTACCTCCTATGTAGTTGAATCAATACTGTTGGATGAAAAACTCATTTAAGCATTAAAAATAAGATCTATTAATAAGTTTACTACGGGCATGTATTTTGAAATTTCTAAGTAGATAATTCGCTAGAATTTTAATTACGCGTTGCATATTGCACAACATTTTGTTAATATTTTGGTTAAAACCAAAGATTCTATTGTGTCAAAAAATCAGTTACTTCTAGTGCATATTTATGAAGGGAAAAGTCAGGTTTGCTATAGGCCTAAGGCACAATGAACCATGGTCAAGAGTAAATATAATCAAAGTTCCTAAAATAAAATTTGCGAACGAACATCGAAATTATAACAGTAACCCTAAATTTCAAGTACAGTGGCCTAAAATGAGAGGATACCCTCTTGTAATCACACTAATTGATTTCTTTGATAGAAAACATGGAAGGTTATATGTATGAAAAAAATAAAATAACATTTTAAAAAATTCTAATGTTGAGGCCCTCGAACATTATATGCCCTCAAGTACTGAATTAGGTAGCATAGGGCTTGGGGCAACCATGCTAGCACTCAACTTAATTACTAACAGTGCTAACCAATTGTAAATAATGATAAATTGGATATGAGAATAAAGATACTACATTTATGGAAAAAAAATTGACTTAAAAAAATTGAAATATCACGGCAAAACATTTATGTTATTTTTTCCCCAAATTGGGCTAATTAAGAAGAAATATTACGTCAACATAAACAATTGCAATATGTTTATTTCAAAATAAGTATTAACTAACTGTAAAATAATTTTCAACATATATAACTTATGAGAATAATCTGAAATAAGTAACAGTAATGCTTATTTTCCATTAAATTTATTCCATATGATAATAATCTGAAATTACATCACATTGATTTTCATTACAACATTCGATGATGTACAACATCATTTCACTAATTAAACAGTCGAAGTTGGATGATGCCAATTCTTCTGCTCGTCGTTGTTTGAAGGATGGTGCCACTTGCTTTGTTCATCCGATGTTGGATGGTGCCACTTGCTCTGTTCATCAACGATCGTTGGATGATGCCAGTTCTTCTGTTCGTCATTATTTGAAGGATGGTCCCACTTCTGTTGTTCGTTCGCTGCTGGATGGTGCCACTTGCTTTGTTCAACCGATGTTGGATGGTGCCACTTGCTCTGTTCATCAACGATCGTTGGATGATGCCAGTTCTTCTGTTCATCATTATTTGAAGGATGGTGCCACTTCTGTTGTTCGTTCGCTACCGGATGGTGCCACTTGCTTTGTTCATCCGATGTTGGATGGTGCCACTTGCTCTGTTCATCAACGATCGTTGGATGATGCCAGTTCTTCTGTTCGTCATTATTTGAAGGATGATGCCACTTCTGTTGTTCGTTCGCTGCTGGATGGTGCCACTTGCTTTGTTCAACTGATGTTGGATGGTGCCACTTGCTCTGTTCATCAACGATCGTTGGATGATGCCAGTTCTTCTGTTCGTCATTATTTGAAGGATGGTGCCACTTCTGTTGTTCGTTCGCTGCTGGATGGTGCCACTTGCTTTGTTCAACTGATGTTGGATGGTGCCACTTGCTCTGTTCATCAACGATCGTTGGATGATGCCAGTTCTTCTGTTCATCATTATTTGAAGGATGGTGCCACTTCTGTTGTTCGTTCGCTGCTGGATGGTGCCACTTGCTTTGTTCAACTGATGTTGGATGGTGCCACTTGCTCTGTTCATCAACGATCGTTGGATGATGCCAGTTCTTCTGTTCGTCATTATTTGAAGGATGGTGCCACTTCTGTTGTTCGTTCGCTGCTGGATGGTGCCACTTGCTTTGTTCAACCGATGTTGGATGGTGCCACTTGCTCTGTTCATCAACGATCGTTGGATGATGCCAGTTCTTCTGTTCATCATTATTTGAAGGATGATGCCACTTCTGTTGTTCGTTCGCTGCTGGATGGTGCCACTTGCTTTGTTCATCCGATGTTGGATGGTGCCACTTGCTCTGTTCATCGATTACTGTCGAATGGTGCCACTTCTTTTGTTCATCGTTATTTGCAGGATGGTGCCACTTCTGTTGTTCGTTCGATATTGGATGGTGCCACTTGCTTTGCTCATCTACGTTTTTTGGATGATGCCACTTACTAGATAGTTCGTTAGGTTGCAGTAACCTCGATGCTAAGGATGTTTCAGTAATAATAATAAAGAAAAGCACGAAGGCTAATGGAGTCATATACGCTTTTGCCATGTTTATGTGCGATGTGATGTTCAAAAAAGAAGATGGCTTTTATAAGATAATTTGAAGATAAGGTTGGGAATCTTGAAGAAAATTTAGCTACTATAAACTAGTTAATGCTCTCACTTAGTTTTATCCATTTACATATTCTACTACGCATAAAACGTTTAAGTAGACAGTGCTTTAATAAGCTTTCTGTAAATAAACAGCAACTAAAAAATAAAATAATTCACCAGCCTTTTTAAATCAGTAATTTCTTTCTAAACTTTATATATCATGGAAACGATCCCAAAAAAAGAACAACAACCAGAATAACGTAAGAGCTGTGGCGACTTATAAATTGTAATATAAACAAGCATCATTCCAGTAAACCGAAATGTAGAGGCAAAACTGGCTTTTATATGATGTGTTTCTTTTTTGGCCCGGGGGAGAGAGGGGGGGGGGGGATACTGATATAAGTTTAAAGATATATCATTTGATTTCATATTTAATTCTCAAAAATAAAATAATTTTCCTAGTAACGGCGATGTAATTATAACAGCTTCCTGTTATATAAGGGTACAGTGAACCACGTCGTGCACCTTTGTTTTCCCGTGCTTTCATTACAAAACTCTTTTGCATGTTGTTTTGCTCCTACGCTTCATCTAAAGTAAAATTTGTATTTTTCCAATCAAAACGTATATTTACCGTTCTACGAAAGCTGCGCAGGTCCAAATTTAAAAACTCTGCGTAAATGGTTTTCTAAATAAGGTCTCTCTTTAATTGAAACAATATAAAAAATACGGTAAAATTCAAAGATAACTTGCAGATTAAACATCGATAAATAGAAAATGACGAAATACTATAGTTGTATAATAATATAATACTTGAATAACAATTACTATTACTTATGAATATTTGTTTTGTTTTCTAACATTTGAAATTACTTTTGAAAAGAGCCAGTTAATTTGCACATTTTTATCAAGAGGCTGTTTTGAGTTCTCCAGTTTAGAAAAAATGGTCCTTATTTACACATTGATAGCGACAAGAACTTTTCGTATAGCAACATCAATTATAGGGATCTGATGTGCAAATCCCCATTAACATTCCACCTTCCAGTTTCCAGTAAAACTTCCAAGTCTATTGCTACCTCCTATGTAGTTGAATCAATACTGTTGGATGAAAAACTCATTTAAGCATTAAAAATAAGATCTATTAATAAGTTTACTACGGGCATGTATTTTGAAATTTCTAAGTAGATAATTCGCTAGAATTTTAATTACGCGTTGCATATTGCACAACATTTTGTTAATATTTTGGTTAAAACCAAAGATTCTATTGTGTCAAAAAATCAGTTACTTCTAGTGCATATTTATGAAGGGAAAAGTCAGGTTTGCTATAGGCCTAAGGCACAATGAACCATGGTCAAGAGTAAATATAATCAAAGTTCCTAAAATAAAATTTGCGAACGAACATCGAAATTATAACAGTAACCCTAAATTTCAAGTACAGTGGCCTAAAATGAGAGGATACCCTCTTGTAATCACACTAATTGATTTCTTTGATAGAAAACATGGAAGGTTATATGTATGAAAAAAATAAAATAACATTTTAAAAAATTCTAATGTTGAGGCCCTCGAACATTATATGCCCTCAAGTACTGAATTAGGTAGCATAGTGCTTGGGGCAACCATGCTAGCACTCAACTTAATTACTAACAGTGCTAACCAATTGTAAATAATGATAAATTGGATATGAGAATAAAGATACTACATTTATGGAAAAAAAATTGACTTAAAAAAATTGAAATATCATGGCAAAACATTTATGTTATTTTTTCCCCAAATTGGGCTAATTAAGAAGAAATATTACGTCAACATAAACAATTGCAATATGTTTATTTCAAAATAAGTATTAACTAACTGTAAAATAATTTTCAACATATATAACTTATGATAATAATCTGAAATAAGTAACAGTAATGCTTATTTTCCATTAAATTTATTCCATATGATAATAATCTGAAATTACATCACATTGATTTTCATTACAACATTCGATGATGTACAACATCATTTCACTAATTAAACAGTCGAAGTTAGATGATGCCAATTCTTCTGCTCGTCGTTGTTTGAAGGATGGTGCCACTTGCTTTGTTCATCCGATGTTGGATGGTGCCACTTGCTCTGTTCATCAACGATCGTTGGATGATGCCAGTTCTTCTGTTCGTCATTATTTGAAGGATGGTGCCACTTCTGTTGTTCGTTCGCTGCTGGATGGTGCCACTTGCTTTGTTCAACCGATGTTGGATGGTGCCACTTGCTCTGTTCATCAACGATCGTTGGATGATGCCAGTTCTTCTGTTCATCATTATTTGAAGGATGGTGCCACTTCTGTTGTTCGTTCGCTACCGGATGGTGCCACTTGCTTTGTTCATCCGATGTTGGATGGTGCCACTTGCTCTGTTCATCAACGATCGTTGGATGATGCCAGTTCTTCTGTTCGTCATTATTTGAAGGATGATGCCACTTCTGTTGTTCGTTCGCTGCTGGATGGTGCCACTTGCTTTGTTCAACTGATGTTGGATGGTGCCACTTGCTCTGTTCATCAACGATCGTTGGATGATGCCAGTTCTTCTGTTCGTCATTATTTGAAGGATGGTGCCACTTCTGTTGTTCGTTCGCTGCTGGATGGTGCCACTTGCTTTGTTCAACTGATGTTGGATGGTGCCACTTGCTCTGTTCATCAACGATCGTTGGATGATGCCAGTTCTTCTGTTCATCATTATTTGAAGGATGGTGCCACTTCTGTTGTTCGTTCGCTGCTGGATGGTGCCACTTGCTTTGTTCAACTGATGTTGGATGGTGCCACTTGCTCTGTTCATCAACGATCGTTGGATGATGCCAGTTCTTCTGTTCGTCATTATTTGAAGGATGGTGCCACTTCTGTTGTTCGTTCGCTGCTGGATGGTGCCACTTGCTTTGTTCAACCGATGTTGGATGGTGCCACTTGCTCTGTTCATCAACGATCGTTGGATGATGCCAGTTCTTCTGTTCATCATTATTTGAAGGATGATGCCACTTCTGTTGTTCGTTCGCTGCTGGATGGTGCCACTTGCTTTGTTCATCCGATGTTGGATGGTGCCACTTGCTCTGTTCATCGATTACTGTCGAATGGTGCCACTTCTTTTGTTCATCGTTATTTGCAGGATGGTGCCACTTCTGTTGTTCGTTCGATATTGGATGGTGCCACTTGCTTTGCTCATCTACGTTTTTTGGATGATGCCACTTACTAGATAGTTCGTTAGGTTGCAGTAACCTCGATGCTAAGGATGTTTCAGTAATAATAATAAAGAAAAGCACGAAGGCTAATGGAGTCATATACGCTTTTGCCATGTTTATGTGCGATGTGATGTTCAAAAAAGAAGATGGCTTTTATAAGATAATTTGAAGATAAGGTTGGGAATCTTGAAGAAAATTTATCTACTATAAACTAGTTAATGCTCTCACTTAGTTTTATCCATTTACATATTCTACTACGCATAAAACGTTTAAGTAGACAGTGCTTTAATAAGCTTTCTGTAAATAAACAGCAACTAAAAAATAAAATAATTCACCAGCCTTTTTAAATCAGTAATTTCTTTCTAAACTTTATATATCATGGAAACGATCCCAAAAAAAGAACAACAACCAGAATAACGTAAGAGCTGTGGCGACTTATAAATTGTAATATAAACAAGCATCATTCCAGTAAACCGAAATGTAGAGGCAAAACTGGCTTTTATATGATGTGTTTCTTTTTTGGCCCGGGGGAGAGAGGGGGGGGGGATACTGATATAAGTTTAAAGATATATCATTTGATTTCATATTTAATTCTCAAAAATAAAATAATTTTCCTAGTAACGGCGATGTAATTATAACAGCTTCCTGTTATATAAGGGTACAGTGAACCACGTCGTGCACCTTTGTTTTCCCGTGCTTTCATTACAAAACTCTTTTGCATGTTGTTTTGCTCCTACGCTTCATCTAAAGTAAAATTTGTATTTTTCCAATCAAAACGTATATTTACCGTTCTACGAAAGCTGCGCAGGTCCAAATTTAAAAACTCTGCGTAAATGGTTTTCTAAATAAGGTCTCTCTTTAATTGAAACAATATAAAAAATACGGTAAAATTCAAAGATAACTTGCAGATTAAACATCGATAAATAGAAAATGACGAAATACTATAGTTGTATAATAATATAATACTTGAATAACAATTACTATTACTTATGAATATTTGTTTTGTTTTCTAACATTTGAAATTACTTTTGAAAAGAGCCAGTTAATTTGCACATTTTTATCAAGAGGCTGTTTTGAGTTCTCCAGTTTAGAAAAAATGGTCCTTATTTACACATTGATAGCGACAAGAACTTTTCGTATAGCAACATCAATTATAGGGATCTGATGTGCAAATCCCCATTAACATTCCACCTTCCAGTTTCCAGTAAAACTTCCAAGTCTATTGCTACCTCCTATGTAGTTGAATCAATACTGTTGGATGAAAAACTCATTTAAGCATTAAAAATAAGATCTATTAATAAGTTTACTACGGGCATGTATTTTGAAATTTCTAAGTAGATAATTCGCTAGAATTTTAATTACGCGTTGCATATTGCACAACATTTTGTTAATATTTTGGTTAAAACCAAAGATTCTATTGTGTCAAAAAATCAGTTACTTCTAGTGCATATTTATGAAGGGAAAAGTCAGGTTTGCTATAGGCCTAAGGCACAATGAACCATGGTCAAGAGTAAATATAATCAAAGTTCCTAAAATAAAATTTGCGAACGAACATCGAAATTATAACAGTAACCCTAAATTTCAAGTACAGTGGCCTAAAATGAGAGGATACCCTCTTGTAATCACACTAATTGATTTCTTTGATAGAAAACATGGAAGGTTATATGTATGAAAAAAATAAAATAACATTTTAAAAAATTCTAATGTTGAGGCCCTCGAACATTATATGCCCTCAAGTACTGAATTAGGTAGCATAGGGCTTGGGGCAACCATGCTAGCACTCAACTTAATTACTAACAGTGCTAACCAATTGTAAATAATGATAAATTGGATATGAGAATAAAGATACTACATTTATGGAAAAAAAATTGACTTAAAAAAATTGAAATATCATGGCAAAACATTTATGTTATTTTTTCCCCAAATTGGGCTAATTAAGAAGAAATATTACGTCAACATAAACAATTGCAATATGTTTATTTCAAAATAAGTATTAACTAACTGTAAAATAATTTTCAACATATATAACTTATGATAATAATCTGAAATAAGTAACAGTAATGCTTATTTTCCATTAAATTTATTCCATATGATAATAATCTGAAATTACATCACATTGATTTTCATTACAACATTCGATGATGTACAACATCATTTCACTAATTAAACAGTCGAAGTTGGATGATGCCAATTCTTCTGCTCGTCGTTGTTTGAAGGATGGTGCCACTTGCTTTGTTCATCCGATGTTGGATGGTGCCACTTGCTCTGTTCATCAACGATCGTTGGATGATGCCAGTTCTTCTGTTCGTCATTATTTGAAGGATGGTGCCACTTCTGTTGTTCGTTCGCTGCTGGATGGTGCCACTTGCTTTGTTCAACCGATGTTGGATGGTGCCACTTGCTCTGTTCATCAACGATCGTTGGATGATGCCAGTTCTTCTGTTCATCATTATTTGAAGGATGGTGCCACTTCTGTTGTTCGTTCGCTACCGGATGGTGCCACTTGCTTTGTTCATCCGATGTTGGATGGTGCCACTTGCTCTGTTCATCAACGATCGTTGGATGATGCCAGTTCTTCTGTTCGTCATTATTTGAAGGATGATGCCACTTCTGTTGTTCGTTCGCTGCTGGATGGTGCCACTTGCTTTGTTCAACTGATGTTGGATGGTGCCACTTGCTCTGTTCATCAACGATCGTTGGATGATGCCAGTTCTTCTGTTCGTCATTATTTGAAGGATGGTGCCACTTCTGTTGTTCGTTCGCTGCTGGATGGTGCCACTTGCTTTGTTCAACTGATGTTGGATGGTGCCACTTGCTCTGTTCATCAACGATCGTTGGATGATGCCAGTTCTTCTGTTCATCATTATTTGAAGGATGGTGCCACTTCTGTAGTTCGTTCGCTGCTGGATGGTGCCACTTGCTTTGTTCAACTGATGTTGGATGGTGCCACTTGCTCTGTTCATCAATGATCGTTGGATGATGCCAGTTCCTCTGTTCGTCATTATTTGAAGGATGGTGCCACTTCTGTTGTTCGTTCGCTGCTGGATGGTGCCACTTGCTTTGTTCAACCGATGTTGGATGGTGCCACTTGCTCTGTTCATCAACGATCGTTGGATGATGCCAGTTCTTATGTTCATCATTATTTGAAGGATGATGCCACTTCTGTTGTTCGTTCGCTGCTGGATGGTGCCACTTGCTTTGTTCATCCGATGTTGGATGGTGCCACTTGCTCTGTTCATCGATTACTGTCGAATGGTGCCACTTCTTTTGTTCATCGTTATTTGCAGGATGGTGCCACTTCTGTTGTTCGTTCGATATTGGATGGTGCCACTTGCTTTGCTCATCTACGTTTTTTGGATGATGCCACTTACTAGATAGTTCGTTAGGTTGCAGTAACCTCGATGCTAAGGATGTTTCAGTAATAATAATAAAGAAAAGCACGAAGGCTAATGGAGTCATATACGCTTTTGCCATGTTTATGTGCGATGTGATGTTCAAAAAAGAAGATGGCTTTTATAAGATAATTTGAAGATAAGGTTGGGAATCTTGAAGAAAATTTAGCTACTATAAACTAGTTAATGCTCTCACTTAGTTTTATCCATTTACATATTCTACTACGCATAAAACGTTTAAGTAGACAGTGCTTTAATAAGCTTTCTGTAAATAAACAGCAACTAAAAAATAAAATAATTCACCAGCCTTTTTAAATCAGTAATTTCTTTCTAAACTTTATATATCATGGAAACGATCCCAAAAAAAGAACAACAACCAGAATAACGTAAGAGCTGTGGCGACTTATAAATTGTAATATAAACAAGCATCATTCCAGTAAACCGAAATGTAGAGGCAAAACTGGCTTTTATATGATGTGTTTCTTTTTTGGCCCGGGGGAGAGAGGGGGGGGGGGATACTGATATAAGTTTAAAGATATATCATTTGATTTCATATTTAATTCTCAAAAATAAAATAATTTTCCTAGTAACGGCGATGTAATTATAACAGCTTCCTGTTATATAAGGGTACAGTGAACCACGTCGTGCACCTTTGTTTTCCCGTGCTTTCATTACAAAACTCTTTTGCATGTTGTTTTGCTCCTACGCTTCATCTAAAGTAAAATTTGTATTTTTCCAATCAAAACGTATATTTACCGTTCTACGAAAGCTGCGCAGGTCCAAATTTAAAAACTCTGCGTAAATGGTTTTCTAAATAAGGTCTCTCTTTAATTGAAACAATATAAAAAATACGGTAAAATTCAAAGATAACTTGCAGATTAAACATCGATAAATAGAAAATGACGAAATACTATAGTTGTATAATAATATAATACTTGAATAACAATTACTATTACTTATGAATATTTGTTTTGTTTTCTAACATTTGAAATTACTTTTGAAAAGAGCCAGTTAATTTGCACATTTTTATCAAGAGGCTGTTTTGAGTTCTCCAGTTTAGAAAAAATGGTCCTTATTTACACATTGATAGCGACAAGAACTTTTCGTATAGCAACATCAATTATAGGGATCTGATGTGCAAATCCCCATTAACATTCCACCTTCCAGTTTCCAGTAAAACTTCCAAGTCTATTGCTACCTCCTATGTAGTTGAATCAATACTGTTGGATGAAAAACTCATTTAAGCATTAAAAATAAGATCTATTAATAAGTTTACTACGGGCATGTATTTTGAAATTTCTAAGTAGATAATTCGCTAGAATTTTAATTACGCGTTGCATATTGCACAACATTTTGTTAATATTTTGGTTAAAACCAAAGATTCTATTGTGTCAAAAAATCAGTTACTTCTAGTGCATATTTATGAAGGGAAAAGTCAGGTTTGCTATAGGCCTAAGGCACAATGAACCATGGTCAAGAGTAAATATAATCAAAGTTCCTAAAATAAAATTTGCGAACGAACATCGAAATTATAACAGTAACCCTAAATTTCAAGTACAGTGGCCTAAAATGAGAGGATACCCTCTTGTAATCACACTAATTGATTTCTTTGATAGAAAACATGGAAGGTTATATGTATGAAAAAAATAAAATAACATTTTAAAAAATTCTAATGTTGAGGCCCTCGAACATTATATGCCCTCAAGTACTGAATTAGGTAGCATAGGGCTTGGGGCAACCATGCTAGCACTCAACTTAATTACTAACAGTGCTAACCAATTGTAAATAATGATAAATTGGATATGAGAATAAAGATACTACATTTATGGAAAAAAAAATTGACTTAAAAAAATTGAAATATCATGGCAAAACATTTATGTTATTTTTTCCCCAAATTGGGCTAATTAAGAAGAAATATTACGTCAACATAAACAATTGCAATATGTTTATTTCAAAATAAGTATTAACTAACTGTAAAATAATTTTCAACATATATAACTTATGATAATAATCTGAAATAAGTAACAGTAATGCTTATTTTCCATTAAATTTATTCCATATGATAATAATCTGAAATTACATCACATTGATTTTCATTACAACATTCGATGATGTACAACATCATTTCACTAATTAAACAGTCGAAGTTGGATGATGCCAATTCTTCTGCTCGTCGTTGTTTGAAGGATGGTGCCACTTGCTTTGTTCATCCGATGTTGGATGGTGCCACTTGCTCTGTTCATCAACGATCGTTGGATGATGCCAGTTCTTCTGTTCGTCATTATTTGAAGGATGGTGCCACTTCTGTTGTTCGTTCGCTGCTGGATGGTGCCACTTGCTTTGTTCAACCGATGTTGGATGGTGCCACTTGCTCTGTTCATCAACGATCGTTGGATGATGCCAGTTCTTCTGTTCATCATTATTTGAAGGATGGTGCCACTTCTGTTGTTCGTTCGCTACCGGATGGTGCCACTTGCTTTGTTCATCCGATGTTGGATGGTGCCACTTGCTCTGTTCATCAACGATCGTTGGATGATGCCAGTTCTTCTGTTCGTCATTATTTGAAGGATGATGCCACTTCTGTTGTTCGTTCGCTGCTGGATGGTGCCACTTGCTTTGTTCAACTGATGTTGGATGGTGCCACTTGCTCTGTTCATCAACGATCGTTGGATGATGCCAGTTCTTCTGTTCGTCATTATTTGAAGGATGGTGCCACTTCTGTTGTTCGTTCGCTGCTGGATGGTGCCACTTGCTTTGTTCAACTGATGTTGGATGGTGCCACTTGCTCTGTTCATCAACGATCGTTGGATGATGCCAGTTCTTCTGTTCATCATTATTTGAAGGATGGTGCCACTTCTGTTGTTCGTTCGCTGCTGGATGGTGCCACTTGCTTTGTTCAACTGATGTTGGATGGTGCCACTTGCTCTGTTCATCAACGATCGTTGGATGATGCCAGTTCTTCTGTTCGTCATTATTTGAAGGATGGTGCCACTTCTGTTGTTCGTTCGCTGCTGGATGGTGCCACTTGCTTTGTTCAACAGATGTTGGATGGTGCCACTTGCTCTGTTCATCAACGATCGTTGGATGATGCCAGTTCTTCTGTTCATCATTATTTGAAGGATGATGCCACTTCTGTTGTTCGTTCGCTGCTGGATGGTGCCACTTGCTTTGTTCATCCGATGTTGGATGGTGCCACTTGCTCTGTTCATCGATTACTGTCGAATGGTGCCACTTCTTTTGTTCATCGTTATTTGCAGGATGGTGCCACTTCTGTTGTTCGTTCGATATTGGATGGTGCCACTTGCTTTGCTCATCTACGTTTTTTGGATGATGCCACTTACTAGATAGTTCGTTAGGTTGCAGTAACCTCGATGCTAAGGATGTTTCAGTAATAATAATAAAGAAAAGCACGAAGGCTAATGGAGTCATATACGCTTTTGCCATGTTTATGTGCGATGTGATGTTCAAAAAAGAAGATGGCTTTTATAAGATAATTTGAAGATAAGGTTGGGAATCTTGAAGAAAATTTAGCTACTATAAACTAGTTAATGCTCTCACTTAGTTTTATCCATTTACATATTCTACTACGCATAAAACGTTTAAGTAGACAGTGCTTTAATAAGCTTTCTGTAAATAAACAGCAACTAAAAAATAAAATAATTCACCAGCCTTTTTAAATCAGTAATTTCTTTCTAAACTTTATATATCATGGAAACGATCCCAAAAAAAGAACAACAACCAGAATAACGTAAGAGCTGTGGCGACTTATAAATTGTAATATAAACAAGCATCATTCCAGTAAACCGAAATGTAGAGGCAAAACTGGCTTTTATATGATGTGTTTCTTTTTTGGCCCGGGGGAGAGAGGGGGGGGGGGATACTGATATAAGTTTAAAGATATATCATTTGATTTCATATTTAATTCTCAAAAATAAAATAATTTTCCTAGTAACGGCGATGTAATTATAACAGCTTCCTGTTATATAAGGGTACAGTGAACCACGTCGTGCACCTTTGTTTTCCCGTGCTTTCATTACAAGACGCTTTTGCATGTTGTTTTGCTCCTACGCTTCATCTAAAGTAAAATTTGTATTTTTCCAATCAAAACGTATATTTACCGTTCTACGAAAGCTGCGCAGGTCCAAATTTAAAAACTCTGCGTAAATGGTTTTCTAAATAAGGTCTCTCTTTAATTGAAACAATATAAAAAATACGGTAAAATTCAAAGATAACTTGCAGATTAAACATCGATAAATAGAAAATGACGAAATACTATAGTTGTATAATAATATAATACTTGAATAACAATTACTATTACTTATGAATATTTGTTTTGTTTTCTAACATTTGAAATTACTTTTGAAAAGAGCCAGTTAATTTGCACATTTTTATCAAGAGGCTGTTTTGAGTTCTCCAGTTTAGAAAAAATGGTCCTTATTTACACATTGATAGCGACAAGAACTTTTCGTATAACAACATCAATTATAGGGATCTGATGTGCAAATCCCCATTAACATTCCACCTTCCAGTTTCCAGTAAAACTTCCAAGTCTATTGCTACCTCCTATGTAGTTGAATCAATACTGTTGGATGAAAAACTCATTTAAGCATTAAAAATAAGATCTATTAATAAGTTTACTACGGGCATGTATTTTGAAATTTCTAAGTAGATAATTCGCTAGATTTTAATTACGCGTTGCATATTGCACAACATTTTGTTAATATTTTGGTTAAAACCAAAGATTCTATTGTGTCAAAAAATCAGTTACTTCTAGTGCATATTTATGAAGGGAAAAGTCAGGTTTGCTATAGGCCTAAGGCACAATGAACCATGGTCAAGAGTAAATATAATCAAAGTTCCTAAAATAAAATTTGCGAACGAACATCGAAATTATAACAGTAACCCTAAATTTCAAGTACAGTGGCCTAAAATGAGAGGATACCCTCTTGTAATCACACTAATTGATTTCTTTGATAGAAAACATGGAAGGTTATATGTATGAAAAAAATAAAATAACATTTTAAAAAATTCTAATGTTGAGGCCCTCGAACATTATATGCCCTCAAGTACTGAATTAGGTAGCATAGGGCTTGGGGCAACCATGCTAGCACTCAACTTAATTACTAACAGTGCTAACCAATTGTAAATAATGATAAATTGGATATGAGAATAAAGATACTACATTTATGGAAAAAAAATTGACTTAAAAAAATTGAAATATCATGGCAAAACATTTATGTTATTTTTTCCCCAAATTGGGCTAATTAAGAAGAAATATTACGTCAACATAAACAATTGCAATATGTTTATTTCAAAATAAGTATTAACTAACTGTAAAATAATTTTCAACATATATAACTTATGATAATAATCTGAAATAAGTAACAGTAATGCTTATTTTCCATTAAATTTATTCCATATGATAATAATCTGAAATTACATCACATTGATTTTCATTACAACATTCGATGATGTACAACATCATTTCACTAATTAAACAGTCGAAGTTGGATGATGCCAATTCTTCTGCTCGTCGTTGTTTGAAGGATGGTGCCACTTGCTTTGTTCATCCGATGTTGGATGGTGCCACTTGCTCTGTTCATCAACGATCGTTGGATGATGCCAGTTCTTCTGTTCGTCATTATTTGAAGGATGGTGCCACTTCTGTTGTTCGTTCGCTGCTGGATGGTGCCACTTGCTTTGTTCAACCGATGTTGGATGGTGCCACTTGCTCTGTTCATCAACGATCGTTGGATGATGCCAGTTCTTCTGTTCATCATTATTTGAAGGATGGTGCCACTTCTGTTGTTCGTTCGCTACCGGATGGTGCCACTTGCTTTGTTCATCCGATGTTGGATGGTGCCACTTGCTCTGTTCATCAACGATCGTTGGATGATGCCAGTTCTTCTGTTCATCATTATTTGAAGGATGATGCCACTTCTGTTGTTCGTTCGCTGCTGGATGGTGCCACTTGCTTTGTTCAACTGATGTTGGATGGTGCCACTTGCTCTGTTCATCAACGATCGTTGGATGATGCCAGTTCTTCTGTTCGTCATTATTTGAAGGATGGTGCCACTTCTGTTGTTCGTTCGCTGCTGGATGGTGCCACTTGCTTTGTTCAACTGATGTTGGATGGTGCCACTTGCTCTGTTCATCAACGATCGTTGGATGATGCCAGTTCTTCTGTTCATCATTATTTGAAGGATGGTGCCACTTCTGTTGTTCGTTCGCTGCTGGATGGTGCCACTTGCTTTGTTCAACTGATGTTGGATGGTGCCACTTGCTCTGTTCATCAACGATCGTTGGATGATGCCAGTTCTTCTGTTCGTCATTATTTGAAGGATGGTGCCACTTCTGTTGTTCGTTCGCTGCTGGATGGTGCCACTTGCTTTGTTCAACCGATGTTGGATGGTGCCACTTGCTCTGTTCATCAACGATCGTTGGATGATGCCAGTTCTTCTGTTCATCATTATTTGAAGGATGATGCCACTTCTGTTGTTCGTTCGCTGCTGGATGGTGCCACTTGCTTTGTTCATCCGATGTTGGATGGTGCCACTTGCTCTGTTCATCGATTACTGTCGAATGGTGCCACTTCTTTTGTTCATCGTTATTTGCAGGATGGTGCCACTTCTGTTGTTCGTTCGATATTGGATGGTGCCACTTGCTTTGCTCATCTACGTTTTTTGGATGATGCCACTTACTAGATAGTTCGTTAGGTTGCAGTAACCTCGATGCTAAGGATGTTTCAGTAATAATAATAAAGAAAAGCACGAAGGCTAATGGAGTCATATACGCTTTTGCCATGTTTATGTGCGATGTGATGTTCAAAAAAGAAGATGGCTTTTATAAGATAATTTGAAGATAAGGTTGGGAATCTTGAAGAAAATTTAGCTACTATAAACTAGTTAATGCTCTCACTTAGTTTTATCCATTTACATATTCTACTATGCATAAAACGTTTAAGTAGACAGTGCTTTAATAAGCTTTCTGTAAATAAACAGCAACTAAAAAATAAAATAATTCACCAGCCTTTTTAAATCAGTAATTTCTTTCTAAACTTTATATATCATGGAAACGATCCCAAAAAAAGAACAACAACCAGAATAACGTAAGAGCTGTGGCGACTTATAAATTGTAATATAAACAAGCATCATTCCAGTAAACCGAAATGTAGAGGCAAAACTGGCTTTTATATGATGTGTTTCTTTTTTGGCCCGGGGGAGAGAGGGGGGGGGGATACTGATATAAGTTTAAAGATATATCATTTGATTTCATATTTAATTCTCAAAAATAAAATAATTTTCCTAGTAACGGCGATGTAATTATAACAGCTTCCTGTTATATAAGGGTACAGTGAACCACGTCGTGCACCTTTGTTTTCCCGTGCTTTCATTACAAAACTCTTTTGCATGTTGTTTTGCTCCTACGCTTCATCTAAAGTAAAATTTGTATTTTTCCAATCAAAACGTATATTTACCGTTCTACGAAAGCTGCGCAGGTCCAAATTTAAAAACTCTGCGTAAATGGTTTTCTAAATAAGGTCTCTCTTTAATTGAAACAATATAAAAAATACGGTAAAATTCAAAGATAACTTGCAGATTAAACATCGATAAATAGAAAATGACGAAATACTATAGTTGTATAATAATATAATACTTGAATAACAATTACTATTACTTATGAATATTTGTTTTGTTTTCTAACATTTGAAATTACTTTTGAAAAGAGCCAGTTAATTTGCACATTTTTATCAAGAGGCTGTTTTGAGTTCTCCAGTTTAGAAAAAATGGTCCTTATTTACACATTGATAGCGACAAGAACTTTTCGTATAGCAACATCAATTATAGGGATCTGATGTGCAAATCCCCATTAACATTCCACCTTCCAGTTTCCAGTAAAACTTCCAAGTCTATTGCTACCTCCTATGTAGTTGAATCAATACTGTTGGATGAAAAACTCATTTAAGCATTAAAAATAAGATCTATTAATAAGTTTACTACGGGCATGTATTTTGAAATTTCTAAGTAGATAATTCGCTAGAATTTTAATTACGCGTTGCATATTGCACAACATTTTGTTAATATTTTGGTTAAAACCAAAGATTCTATTGTGTCAAAAAATCAGTTACTTCTAGTGCATATTTATGAAGGGAAAAGTCAGGTTTGCTATAGGCCTAAGGCACAATGAACCATGGTCAAGAGTAAATATAATCAAAGTTCCTAAAATAAAATTTGCGAACGAACATCGAAATTATAACAGTAACCCTAAATTTCAAGTACAGTGGCCTAAAATGAGAGGATACCCTCTTGTAATCACACTAATTGATTTCTTTGATAGAAAACATGGAAGGTTATATGTATGAAAAAAATAAAATAACATTTTAAAAAATTCTAATGTTGAGGCCCTCGAACATTATATGCCCTCAAGTACTGAATTAGGTAGCATAGGGCTTGGGGCAACCATGCTAGCACTCAACTTAATTACTAACAGTGCTAACCAATTGTAAATAATGATAAATTGGATATGAGAATAAAGATACTACATTTATGGAAAAAAAATTGACTTAAAAAAATTGAAATATCATGGCAAAACATTTATGTTATTTTTTCCCCAAATTGGGCTAATTAAGAAGAAATATTACGTCAACATAAACAATTGCAATATGTTTATTTCAAAATAAGTATTAACTAACTGTAAAATAATTTTCAACATATATAACTTATGATAATAATCTGAAATAAGTAACAGTAATGCTTATTTTCCATTAAATTTATTCCATATGATAATAATCTGAAATTACATCACATTGATTTTCATTACAACATTCGATGATGTACAACATCATTTCACTAATTAAACAGTCGAAGTTGGATGATGCCAATTCTTCTGCTCGTCGTTGTTTGAAGGATGGTGCCACTTGCTTTGTTCATCCGATGTTGGATGGTGCCACTTGCTCTGTTCATCAACGATCGTTGGATGATGCCAGTTCTTCTGTTCGTCATTATTTGAAGGATGGTGCCACTTCTGTTGTTCGTTCGCTCCTGGATGGTGCCACTTGCTTTGTTCAACCGATGTTGGATGGTGCCACTTGCTCTGTTCATCAACGATCGTTGGATGATGCCAGTTCTTCTGTTCATCATTATTTGAAGGATGGTGCCACTTCTGTTGTTCGTTCGCTACCGGATGGTGCCACTTGCTTTGTTCATCCGATGTTGGATGGTGCCACTTGCTCTGTTCATCAACGATCGTTGGATGATGCCAGTTCTTCTGTTCGTCATTATTTGAAGGATGATGCCACTTCTGTTGTTCGTTCGCTGCTGGATGGTGCCACATGCTTTGTTCAACTGATGTTGGATGGTGCCACTTGCTCTGTTCATCAACGATCGTTGGATGATGCCAGTTCTTCTGTTCGTCATTATTTGAAGGATGGTGCCACTTCTGTTGTTCGTTCGCTGCTGGATGGTGCCACTTGCTTTGTTCAACTGATGTTGGATGGTGCCACTTGCTCTGTTCATCAACGATCGTTGGATGATGCCAGTTCTTCTGTTCATCATTATTTGAAGGATGGTGCCACTTCTGTTGTTCGTTCGCTGCTGGATGGTGCCACTTGCTTTGTTCAACTGATGTTGGATGGTGCCACTTGCTCTGTTCATCAACGATCGTTGGATGATGCCAGTTCTTCTGTTCGTCATTATTTGAAGGATGGTGCCACTTCTGTTGTTCGTTCGCTGCTGGATGGTGCCACTTGCTTTGTTCAACCGATGTTGGATGGTGCCACTTGCTCTGTTCATCAACGATCGTTGGATGATGCCAGTTCTTCTGTTCATCATTATTTGAAGGATGATGCCACTTCTGTTGTTCGTTCGCTGCTGGATGGTGCCACTTGCTTTGTTCATCCGATGTTGGATGGTGCCACTTGCTCTGTTCATCGATTACTGTCGAATGGTGCCACTTCTTTTGTTCATCGTTATTTGCAGGATGGTGCCACTTCTGTTGTTCGTTCGATATTGGATGGTGCCACTTGCTTTGCTCATCTACGTTTTTTGGATGATGCCACTTACTAGATAGTTCGTTAGGTTGCAGTAACCTCGATGCTAAGGATGTTTCAGTAATAATAATAAAGAAAAGCACGAAGGCTAATGGAGTCATATACGCTTTTGCCATGTTTATGTGCGATGTGATGTTCAAAAAAGAAGATGGCTTTTATAAGATAATTTGAAGATAAGGTTGGGAATCTTGAAGAAAATTTAGCTACTATAAACTAGTTAATGCTCTCACTTAGTTTTATCCATTTACATATTCTACTACGCATAAAACGTTTAAGTAGACAGTGCTTTAATAAGCTTTCTGTAAATAAACAGCAACTAAAAAATAAAATAATTCACCAGCCTTTTTAAATCAGTAATTTCTTTCTAAACTTTATATATCATGGAAACGATCCCAAAAAAAGAACAACAACCAGAATAACGTAAGAGCTGTGGCGACTTATAAATTGTAATATAAACAAGCATCATTCCAGTAAACCGAAATGTAGAGGCAAAACTGGCTTTTATATGATGTGTTTCTTTTTTGGCCCGGGGGAGAGAGGGGGGGGGGGATACTCATATAAGTTTAAAGATATATCATTTGATTTCATATTTAATTCTCAAAAATAAAATAATTTTCCTAGTAACGGCGATGTAATTATAACAGCTTCCTGTTATATAAGGGTACAGTGAACCACGTCGTGCACCTTTGTTTTCCCGTGCTTTCATTACAAAACTCTTTTGCATGTTGTTTTGCTCCTACGCTTCATCTAAAGTAAAATTTGTATTTTTCCAATCAAAACGTATATTTACCGTTCTACGAAAGCTGCGCAGGTCCAAATTTAAAAACTCTGCGTAAATGGTTTTCTAAATAAGGTCTCTCTTTAATTGAAACAATATAAAAAATACGGTAAAATTCAAAGATAACTTGCAGATTAAACATCGATAAATAGAAAATGACGAAATACTATAGTTGTATAATAATATAATACTTGAATAACAATTACTATTACTTATGAATATTTGTTTTGTTTTCTAACATTTGAAATTACTTTTGAAAAGAGCCAGTTAATTTGCACATTTTTATCAAGAGGCTGTTTTGAGTTCTCCAGTTTAGAAAAAATGGTCCTTATTTACACATTGATAGCGACAAGAACTTTTCGTATAGCAACATCAATTATAGGGATCTGATGTGCAAATCCCCATTAACATTCCACCTTCCAGTTTCCAGTAAAACTTCCAAGTCTATTGCTACCTCCTATGTAGTTGAATCAATACTGTTGGATGAAAAACTCATTTAAGCATTAAAAATAAGATCTATTAATAAGTTTACTACGGGCATGTATTTTGAAATTTCTAAGTAGATAATTCGCTAGAATTTTAATTACGCGTTGCATATTGCACAACATTTTGTTAATATTTTGGTTAAAACCAAAGATTCTATTGTGTCAAAAAATCAGTTACTTCTAGTGCATATTTATGAAGGGAAAAGTCAGGTTTGCTATAGGCCTAAGGCACAATGAACCATGGTCAAGAGTAAATATAATCAAAGTTCCTAAAATAAAATTTGCGAACGAACATCGAAATTATAACAGTAACCCTAAATTTCAAGTACAGTGGCCTAAAATGAGAGGATACCCTCTTGTAATCACACTAATTGATTTCTTTGATAGAAAACATGGAAGGTTATATGTATGAAAAAAATAAAATAACATTTTAAAAAATTCTAATGTTGAGGCCCTCGAACATTATATGCCCTCAAGTACTGAATTAGGTAGCATAGGGCTTGGGGCAACCATGCTAGCACTCAACTTAATTACTAACAGTGCTAACCAATTGTAAATAATGATAAATTGGATATGAGAATAAAGATACTACATTTATGGAAAAAAAATTGACTTAAAAAAATTGAAATATCATGGCAAAACATTTATGTTATTTTTTCCCCAAATTGGGCTAATTAAGAAGAAATATTACGTCAACATAAACAATTGCAATATGTTTATTTCAAAATAAGTATTAACTAACTGTAAAATAATTTTCAACATATATAACTTATGATAATAATCTGAAATAAGTAACAGTAATGCTTATTTTCCATTAAATTTATTCCATATGATAATAATCTGAAATTACATCACATTGATTTTCATTACAACATTCGATGATGTACAACATCATTTCACTAATTAAACAGTCGAAGTTGGATGATGCCAATTCTTCTGCTCGTCGTTGTTTGAAGGATGGTGCCACTTGCTTTGTTCATCCGATGTTGGATGGTGCCACTTGCTCTGTTCATCAACGATCGTTGGATGATGCCAGTTCTTCTGTTCGTCATTATTTGAAGGATGGTGCCACTTCTGTTGTTCGTTCGCTGCTGGATGGTGCCACTTGCTTTGTTCAACCGATGTTGGATGGTGCCACTTGCTCTGTTCATCAACGATCGTTGGATGATGCCAGTTCTTCTGTTCATCATTATTTGAAGGATTGTGCCACTTCTGTTGTTCGTTCGCTACCGGATGGTGCCACTTGCTTTGTTCATCCGATTTTGGATGGTGCCACTTGCTCTGTTCATCAACGATCGTTGGATGATGCCAGTTCTTCTGTTCGTCATTATTTGAAGGATGATGCCACTTCTGTTGTTCGTTCGCTGCTGGATGGTGCCACTTGCTTTGTTCAACTGATGTTGGATGGTGCCACTTGCTCTGTTCATCAACGATCGTTGGATGATGCCAGTTCTTCTGTTCGTCATTATTTGAAGGATGATGCCACTTCTGTTGTTCGTTCGCTGCTGGATGGTGCCACTTGCTTTGTTCAACCGATGTTGGATGGTGCCACTTGCTCTGTTCATCAACGATCGTTGGATGATGCCAGTTCTTCTGTTCATCATTATTTGAAGGATGGTGCCACTTCTGTTGTTCGTTCGCTACCGGATGGTGCCACTTGCTTTGTTCATCCGATGTTGGATGGTGCCACTTGCTCTGTTCATCAACGATCGTTGGATGATGCCAGTTCTTCTGTTCGTCATTATTTGAAGGATGATGCCACTTCTGTTGTTCGTTCGCTGCTGGATGGTGCCACTTGCTTTGTTCAACCGATGTTGGATGGTGCCACTTGCTCTGTTCATCAACGATCGTTGGATGATGCCAGTTCTTCTGTTCATCATTATTTGAAGGATGATGCCACTTCTGTTGTTCGTTCGCTGCTGGATGGTGCCACTTGCTTTGTTCATCCGATGTTGGATGGTGCCACTTGCTCTGTTCATCGATTACTGTCGAATGGTGCCACTTCTTTTGTTCATCGTTATTTGCAGGATGGTGCCACTTCTGTTGTTCGTTCGATATTGGATGGTGCCACTTGCTTTGCTCATCTACGTTTTTTGGATGATGCCACTTACTAGATAGTTCGTTAGGTTGCAGTAACCTCGATGCTAAGGATGTTTCAGTAATAATAATAAAGAAAAGCACGAAGGCTAATGGAGTCATATACGCTTTTGCCATGTTTATGTGCGATGTGATGTTCAAAAAAGAAGATGGCTTTTATAAGATAATTTGAAGATAAGGTTGGGAATCTTGAAGAAAATTTAGCTACTATAAACTAGTTAATGCTCTCACTTAGTTTTATCCATTTACATATTCTACTACGCATAAAACGTTTAAGTAGACAGTGCTTTAATAAGCTTTCTGTAAATAAACAGCAACTAAAAAATAAAATAATTCACCAGCCTTTTTAAATCAGTAATTTCTTTCTAAACTTTATATATCATGGAAACGATCCCAAAAAAAGAACAACAACCAGAATAACGTAAGAGCTGTGGCGACTTATAAATTGTAATATAAACAAGCATCATTCCAGTAAACCGAAATGTAGAGGCAAAACTGGCTTTTATATGATGTGTTTCTTTTTTGGCCCGGGGGAGAGAGGGGGGGGGATACTGATATAAGTTTAAAGATATATCATTTGATTTCATATTTAATTCTCAAAAATAAAATAATTTTCCTAGTAACGGCGATGTAATTATAACAGCTTCCTGTTATATAAGGGTACAGTGAACCACGTCGTGCACCTTTGTTTTCCCGTGCTTTCATTACAAAACTCTTTTGCATGTTGTTTTGCTCCTACGCTTCATCTAAAGTAAAATTTGTATTTTTCCAATCAAAACGTATATTTACCGTTCTACGAAAGCTGCGCAGGTCCAAATTTAAAAACTCTGCGTAAATGGTTTTCTAAATAAGGTCTCTCTTTAATTGAAACAATATAAAAAATACGGTAAAATTCAAAGATAACTTGCAGATTAAACATCGATAAATAGAAAATGACGAAATACTATAGTTGTATAATAATATAATACTTGAATAACAATTACTATTACTTATGAATATTTGTTTTGTTTTCTAACATTTGAAATTACTTTTGAAAAGAGCCAGTTAATTTGCACATTTTTATCAAGAGGCTGTTTTGAGTTCTCCAGTTTAGAAAAAATGGTCCTTATTTACACATTGATAGCGACAAGAACTTTTCGTATAGCAACATCAATTATAGGGATCTGATGTGCAAATCCCCATTAACATTCCACCTTCCAGTTTCCAGTAAAACTTCCAAGTCTATTGCTACCTCCTATGTAGTTGAATCAATACTGTTGGATGAAAAACTCATTTAAGCATTAAAAATAAGATCTATTAATAAGTTTACTACGGGCATGTATTTTGAAATTTCTAAGTAGATAATTCGCTAGAATTTTAATTACGCGTTGCATATTGCACAACATTTTGTTAATATTTTGGTTAAAACCAAAGATTCTATTGTGTCAAAAAATCAGTTACTTCTAGTGCATATTTATGAAGGGAAAAGTCAGGTTTGCTATAGGCCTAAGGCACAATGAACCATGGTCAAGAGTAAATATAATCAAAGTTCCTAAAATAAAATTTGCGAACAAACATCGAAATTATAACAGTAACCCTAAATTTCAAGTACAGTGGCCAAAAATGAGAGGATACCCTCTTGTAATCACACTAATTGATTTCTTTGATAGAAAACATGGAAGGTTATATGTATGAAAAAAATAAAATAACATTTTAAAAAATTCTAATGTTGAGGCCCTCGAACATTATATGCCCTCAAGTACTGAATTAGGTAGCATAGGGCTTGGGGCAACCATGCTAGCACTCAACTTAATTACTAACAGTGCTAACCAATTGTAAATAATGATAAATTGGATATGAGAATAAAGATACTACATTTATGGAAAAAAAATTGACTTAAAAAAATTGAAATATCATGGCAAAACATTTATGTTATTTTTTCCCCAAATTGGGCTAATTAAGAAGAAATATTACGTCAACATAAACAATTGCAATATGTTTATTTCAAAATAAGTATTAACTAACTGTAAAATAATTTTCAACATATATAACTTATGATAATAATCTGAAATAAGTAACAGTAATGCTTATTTTCCATTAAATTTATTCCATATGATAATAATCTGAAATTACATCACATTGATTTTCATTACAACATTCGATGATGTACAACATCATTTCACTAATTAAACAGTCGAAGTTGGATGATGCCAATTCTTCTGCTCGTCGTTGTTTGAAGGATGGTGCCACTTGCTTTGTTCATCCGATGTTGGATGGTGCCACTTGCTCTGTTCATCAACGATCGTTGGATGATGCCAGTTCTTCTGTTCGTCATTATTTGAAGGATGGTGCCACTTCTGTTGTTCGTTCGCTGCTGGATGGTGCCACTTGCTTTGTTCAACCGATGTTGGATGGTGCCACTTGCTCTGTTCATCAACGATCGTTGGATGATGCCAGTTCTTCTGTTCATCATTATTTGAAGGATGGTGCCACTTCTGTTGTTCGTTCGCTACCGGATGGTGCCACTTGCTTTGTTCATCCGATGTTGGATGGTGCCACTTGCTCTGTTCATCAACGATCGTTGGATGATGCCAGTTCTTCTGTTCGTCATTATTTGAAGGATGATGCCACTTCTGTTGTTCGTTCGCTGCTGGATGGTGCCACTTGCTTTGTTCAACTGATGTTGGATGGAGCCACTTGCTCTGTTCATCAACGATCGTTGGATGATGCCAGTTCTTCTGTTCGTCATTATTTGAAGGATGGTGCCACTTCTGTTGTTCGTTCGCTGCTGGATGGTGCCACTTGCTTTGTTCAACCGATGTTGGATGGTGCCACTTGCTCTGTTCATCAACGATCGTTGGATGATGCCAGTTCTTCTGTTCATCATTATTTGAAGGATGGTGCCACTTCTGTTGTTCGTTCGCTACCGGATGGTGCCACTTGCTTTGTTCATCCGATGTTGGATGGTGCCACTTGCTCTGTTCATCAACGATCGTTGCATGATGCCAGTTCTTCTGTTCGTCATTATTTGAAGGATGGTGCCACTTCTGTTGTTCGTTCGCTGCTGGATGGTGCCACTTGCTTTGTTCAACCGATGTTGGATGGTGCCACTTGCTCTGTTCATCAACGATCGTTGGATGATGCCAGTTCTTCTGTTCATCATTATTTGAAGGATGATGCCACTTCTGTTGTTCGTTCGCTGCTGGATGGTGCCACTTGCTTTGTTCATCCGATGTTGGATGGTGCCACTTGCTCTGTTCATCGATTACTGTCGAATGGTGCCACTTCTTTTGTTCGTCGTTATTTGCAGGATGGTGCCACTTCTGTTGTTCGTTCGATATTGGATGGTGCCACTTGCTTTGCTCATCTACGTTTTTTGGATGATGCCACTTACTAGATAGTTCGTTAGGTTGCAGTAACCTCGATGCTAAGGATGTTTCAGTAATAATAATAAAGAAAAGCACGAAGGCTAATGGAGTCATATACGCTTTTGCCATGTTTATGTGCGATGTGATGTTCAAAAAAGAAGATGGCTTTTATAAGATAATTTGAAGATAAGGTTGGGAATCTTGAAGAAAATTTAGCTACTATAAACTAGTTAATGCTCTCACTTAGTTTTATCCATTTACATATTCTACTACGCATAAAACGTTTAAGTAGACAGTGCTTTAATAAGCTTTCTGTAAATAAACAGCAACTAAAAAATAAAATAATTCACCAGCCTTTTTAAATCAGTAATTTCTTTCTAAACTTTATATATCATGGAAACGATCCCAAAAAAAGAACAACAACCAGAATAACGTAAGAGCTGTGGCGACTTATAAATTGTAATATAAACAAGCATCATTCCAGTAAACCGAAATGTAGAGGCAAAACTGGCTTTTATATGATGTGTTTCTTTTTTGGCCCGGGGGAGAGAGGGGGGGGGGGATACTGATATAAGTTTAAAGATATATCATTTGATTTCATATTTAATTCTCAAAAATAAAATAATTTTCCTAGTAACGGCGATGTAATTATAACAGCTTCCTGTTATATAAGGGTACAGTGAACCACGTCGTGCACCTTTGTTTTCCCGTGCTTTCATTACAAAACTCTTTTGCATGTTGTTTTGCTCCTACGCTTCATCTAAAGTAAAATTTGTATTTTTCCAATCAAAACGTATATTTACCGTTCTACGAAAGCTGCGCAGGTCCAAATTTAAAAACTCTGCGTAAATGGTTTTCTAAATAAGGTCTCTCTTTAATTGAAACAATATAAAAAATACGGTAAAATTCAAAGATAACTTGCAGATTAAACATCGATAAATAGAAAATGACGAAATACTATAGTTGTATAATAATATAATACTTGAATAACAATTACTATTACTTATGAATATTTGTTTTGTTTTCTAACATTTGAAATTACTTTTGAAAAGAGCCAGTTAATTTGCACATTTTTATCAAGAGGCTGTTTTGAGTTCTCCAGTTTAGAAAAAATGGTCCTTATTTACACATTGATAGCGACAAGAACTTTTCGTATAGCAACATCAATTATAGGGATCTGATGTGCAAATCCCCATTAACATTCCACCTTCCAGTTTCCAGTAAAACTTCCAAGTCTATTGCTACCTCCTATGTAGTTGAATCAATACTGTTGGATGAAAAACTCATTTAAGCATTAAAAATAAGATCTATTAATAAGTTTACTACGGGCATGTATTTTGAAATTTCTAAGTAGATAATTCGCTAGAATTTTAATTACGCGTTGCATATTGCACAACATTTTGTTAATATTTTGGTTAAAACCAAAGATTCTATTGTGTCAAAAAATCAGTTACTTCTAGTGCATATTTATGAAGGGAAAAGTCAGGTTTGCTATAGGCCTAAGGCACAATGAACCATGGTCAAGAGTAAATATAATCAAAGTTCCTAAAATAAAATTTGCGAACGAACATCGAAATTATAACAGTAACCCTAAATTTCAAGTACAGTGGCCTAAAATGAGAGGATACCCTCTTGTAATCACACTAATTGATTTCTTTGATAGAAAACATGGAAGGTTATATGTATGAAAAAAATAAAATAACATTTTAAAAAATTCTAATGTTGAGGCCCTCGAACATTATATGCCCTCAAGTACTGAATTAGGTAGCATAGGGCTTGGGGGCAACCATGCTAGCACTCAACTTAATTACTAACAGTGCTAACCAATTGTAAATAATGATAAATTGGATATGAGAATAAAGATACTACATTTATGGAAAAAAAATTGACTTAAAAAAATTGAAATATCATGGCAAAACATTTATGTTATTTTTTCCCCAAATTGGGCTAATTAAGAAGAAATATTACGTCAACATAAACAATTGCAATATGTTTATTTCAAAATAAGTATTAACTAACTGTAAAATAATTTTCAACATATATAACTTATGATAATAATCTGAAATAAGTAACAGTAATGCTTATTTTCCATTAAATTTATTCCATATGATAATAATCTGAAATTACATCACATTGATTTTCATTACAACATTCGATGATGTACAACATCATTTCACTAATTAAACAGTCGAAGTTGGATGATGCCAATTCTTCTGCTCGTCGTTGTTTGAAGGATGGTGCCGCTTGCTTTGTTCATCCGATGTTGGATGGTGCCACTTGCTCTGTTCATCAACGATCGTTGGATGATGCCAGTTCTTCTGTTCGTCATTATTTGAAGGATGGTGCCACTTCTGTTGTTCGTTCGCTGCTGGATGGTGCCACTTGCTTTGTTCAACCGATGTTGGATGGTGCCACTTGCTCTGTTCATCAACGATCGTTGGATGATGCCAGTTCTTCTGTTCATCATTATTTGAAGGATGGTGCCACTTCTGTTGTTCGTTCGCTACCGGATGGTGCCACTTGCTTTGTTCATCCGATGTTGGATGGTGCCACTTGCTCGGTTCATCAACGATCGTTGGATGATGCCAGTTCTTCTGTTCGTCATTATTTGAAGGATGATGCCACTTCTGTTGTTCGTTCGCTGCTGGATGGTGCCACTTGCTTTGTTCAACTGATGTTGGATGGTGCCACTTGCTCTGTTCATCAACGATCGTTGGATGATGCCAGTTCTTCTGTTCGTCATTATTTGAAGGATGGTGCCACTTCTGTTGTTCGTTCGCTGCTGGATGGTGCCACTTGCTTTGTTCAACTGATGTTGGATGGTGCCACTTGCTCTGTTCATCAACGATCGTTGGATGATGCCAGTTCTTCTGTTCATCATTATTTGAAGGATGGTGCCACTTCTGTTGTTCGTTCGCTGCTGGATGGTGCCACTTGCTTTGTTCAACTGATGTTGGATGGTGCCACTTGCTCTGTTCATCAACGATCGTTGGATGATGCCAGTTCTTCTGTTCGTCATTATTTGAAGGATGGTGCCACTTCTGTTGTTCGTTCGCTGCTGGATGGTGCCACTTGCTTTGTTCAACCGATGTTGGATGGTGCCACTTGCTCTGTTCATCAACGATCGTTGGATGATGCCAGTTCTTCTGTTCATCATTATTTGAAGGATGATGCCACTTCTGTTGTTCGTTCGCTGCTGGATGGTGCCACTTGCTTTGTTCATCCGATGTTGGATGGTGCCACTTGCTCTGTTCATCGATTACCGTCGAATGGTGCCACTTCTTTTGTTCATCGTTATTTGCAGGATGGTGCCACTTCTGTTGTTCGTTCGATATTGGATGGTGCCACTTGCTTTGCTCATCTACGTTTTTTGGATGATGCCACTTACTAGATAGTTCGTTAGGTTGCAGTAACCTCGATGCTAAGGATGTTTCAGTAATAATAATAAAGAAAAGCACGAAGGCTAATGGAGTCATATACGCTTTTGCCATGTTTATGTGCGATGTGATGTTCAAAAAAGAAGATGGCTTTTATAAGATAATTTGAAGATAAGGTTGGGAATCTTGAAGAAAATTTAGCTACTATAAACTAGTTAATGCTCTCACTTAGTTTTATCCATTTACATATTCTACTACGCATAAAACGTTTAAGTAGACAGTGCTTTAATAAGCTTTCTGTAAATAAACAGCAACTAAAAAATAAAATAATTCACCAGCCTTTTTAAATCAGTAATTTCTTTCTAAACTTTATATATCATGGAAACGATCCCAAAAAAAGAACAACAACCAGAATAACGTAAGAGCTGTGGCGACTTATAAATTGTAATATAAACAAGCATCATTCCAGTAAACCGAAATGTAGAGGCAAAACTGGCTTTTATATGATGTGTTTCTTTTTTGGCCCAGGGGAGAGAGGGGGGGGGATACTGATATAAGTTTAAAGATATATCATTTGATTTCATATTTAATTCTCAAAAATAAAATAATTTTCCTAGTAACGGCGATGTAATTATAACAGCTTCCTGTTATATAAGGGTACAGTGAACCACGTCGTGCACCTTTGTTTTCCCGTGCTTTCATTACAAAACTCTTTTGCATGTTGTTTTGCTCCTACGCTTCATCTAAAGTAAAATTTGTATTTTTCCAATCAAAACGTATATTTACCGTTCTACGAAAGCTGCGCAGGTCCAAATTTAAAAACTCTGCGTAAATGGTTTTCTAAATAAGGTCTCTCTTTAATTGAAACAATATAAAAAATACGGTAAAATTCAAAGATAACTTGCAGATTAAACATCGATAAATAGAAAATGACGAAATACTATAGTTGTATAATAATATAATACTTGAATAACAATTACTATTACTTATGAATATTTGTTTTGTTTTCTAACATTTGAAATTACTTTTGAAAAGAGCCAGTTAATTTGCACATTTTTATCAAGAGGCTGTTTTGAGTTCTCCAGTTTAGAAAAAATGGTCCTTATTTACACATTGATAGCGACAAGAACTTTTCGTATAGCAACATCAATTATAGGGATCTGATGTGCAAATCCCCATTAACATTCCACCTTCCAGTTTCCAGTAAAACTTCCAAGTCTATTGCTACCTCCTATGTAGTTGAATCAATACTGTTGGATGAAAAACTCATTTAAGCATTAAAAATAAGATCTATTAATAAGTTTACTACGGGCATGTATTTTGAAATTTCTAAGTAGATAATTCGCTAGAATTTTAATTACGCGTTGCATATTGCACAACATTTTGTTAATATTTTGGTTAAAACCAAAGATTCTATTGTGTCAAAAAATCAGTTACTTCTAGTGCATATTTATGAAGGGAAAAGTCAGGTTTGCTATAGGCCTAAGGCACAATGAACCATGGTCAAGAGTAAATATAATCAAAGTTCCTAAAATAAAATTTGCGAACGAACATCGAAATTATAACAGTAACCCTAAATTTCAAGTACAGTGGCCTAAAATGAGAGGATACCCTCTTGTAATCACACTAATTGATTTCTTTGATAGAAAACATGGAAGGTTATATGTATGAAAAAAATAAAATAACATTTTAAAAAATTCTAATGTTGAGGCCCTCGAACATTATATGCCCTCAAGTACTGAATTAGGTAGCATAGGGCTTGGGGCAACCATGCTAGCACTCAACTTAATTACTAACAATGCGAACCAATTGTAAATAATGATAAATTGGATATGAGAATAAAGATACTACATTTATGGAAAAAAAATTGACTTAAAAAAATTGAAATATCATGGCAAAACATTTATGTTATTTTTTCCCCAAATTGGGCTAATTAAGAAGAAATATTACGTCAACATAAACAATTGCAATATGTTTATTTCAAAATAAGTATTAACTAACTGTAAAATAATTTTCAACATATATAACTTATGATAATAATCTGAAATAAGTAACAGTAATGCTTATTTTCCATTAAATTTATTCCATATGATAATAATCTGAAATTACATCACATTGATTTTCATTACAACATTCGATGATGTACAACATCATTTCACTAATTAAACAGTCGAAGTTGGATGATGCCAATTCTTCTGCTCGTCGTTGTTTGAAGGATGGTGCCACTTGCTTTGTTCATCCGATGTTGGATGGTGCCACTTGCTCTGTTCATCAACGATCGTTGGATGATGCCAGTTCTTCTGTTCGTCATTATTTGAAGGATGGTGCCACTTCTGTTGTTCGTTCGCTGCTGGATGGTGCCACTTGCTTTGTTCAACCGATGTTGGATGGTGCCACTTGCTCTGTTCATCAACGATCGTTGGATGATGCCAGTTCTTCTGTTCATCATTATTTGAAGGATGGTGCCACTTCTGTTGTTCGTTCGCTACCGGATGGTGCCACTTGCTTTGTTCATCCGATGTTGGATGGTGCCACTTGCTCTGTTCATCAACGATCGTTGGATGATGCCAGTTCTTCTGTTCGTCATTATTTGAAGGATGATGCCACTTCTGTTGTTCGTTCGCTGCTGGATGGTGCCACTTGCTTTGTTCAACTGATGTTGGATGGTGCCACTTGCTCTGTTCATCAACGATCGTTGGATGATGCCAGTTCTTCTGTTCGTCATTATTTGAAGGATGGTGCCACTTCTGTTGTTCGTTCGCTGCTGGATGGTGCCACTTGCTTTGTTCAACTGATGTTGGATGGTGCCACTTGCTCTGTTCATCAACGATCGTTGGATGATGCCAGTTCTTCTGTTCATCATTATTTGAAGGATGGTGCCACTTCTGTTGTTCGTTCGCTGCTGGATGGTGCCACTTGCTTTGTTCAACTGATGTTGGATGGTGCCACTTGCTCTGTTCATCAACGATCGTTGGATGATGCCAGTTCTTCTGTTCGTCATTATTTGAAGGATGGTGCCACTTCTGTTGTTCGTTCGCTGCTGGATGGTGCCACTTGCTTTGTTCAACCGATGTTGGATGGTGCCACTTGCTCTGTTCATCAACGATCGTTGGATGATGCCAGTTCTTCTGTTCATCATTATTTGAAGGATGATGCCACTTCTGTTGTTCGTTCGCTGCTGGATGGTGCCACTTGCTTTGTTCATCCGATGTTGGATGGTGCCACTTGCTCTGTTCATCGATTACTGTCGAATGGTGCCACTTCTTTTGTTCATCGTTATTTGCAGGATGGTGCCACTTCTGTTGTTCGTTCGATATTGGATGGTGCCACTTGCTTTGCTCATCTACGTTTTTTGGATGATGCCACTTACTAGATAGTTCGTTAGGTTGCAGTAACCTCGATGCTAAGGATGTTTCAGTAATAATAATAAAGAAAAGCACGAAGGCTAATGGAGTCATATACGCTTTTGCCATGTTTATGTGCGATGTGATGTTCAAAAAAGAAGATGGCTTTTATAAGATAATTTGAAGATAAGGTTGGGAATCTTGAAGAAAATTTAGCTACTATAAACTAGTTAATGCTCTCACTTAGTTTTATCCATTTACATATTCTACTACGCATAAAACGTTTAAGTAGACAGTGCTTTAATAAGCTTTCTGTAAATAAACAGCAACTAAAAAATAAAATAATTCACCAGCCTTTTTAAATCAGTAATTTCTTTCTAAACTTTATATATCATGGAAACGATCCCAAAAAAAGAACAACAACCAGAATAACGTAAGAGCTGTGGCGACTTATAAATTGTAATGTAAACAAGCATCATTCCAGTAAACCGAAATGTAGAGGCAAAACTGGCTTTTATATGATGTGTTTCTTTTTTGGCCCGGGGGAGAGAGGGGGGGGATACTGATATAAGTTTAAAGATATATCATTTGATTTCATATTTAATTCTCAAAAATAAAATAATTTTCCTAGTAACGGCGATGTAATTATAACAGCTTCCTGTTATATAAGGGTACAGTGAACCACGTCGTGCACCTTTGTTTTCCCGTGCTTTCATTACAAAACTCTTTTGCATGTTGTTTTGCTCCTACGCTTCATCTAAAGTAAAATTTGTATTTTTCCAATCAAAACGTATATTTACCGTTCTACGAAAGCTGCGCAGGTCCAAATTTAAAAACTCTGCGTAAATGGTTTTCTAAATAAGGTCTCTCTTTAATTGAAAGAATATAAAAAATACGGTAAAATTCAAAGATAACTTGCAGATTAAACATCGATAAATAGAAAATGACGAAATACTATAGTTGTATAATAATATAATACTTG
The DNA here is from genome assembly GCA_030737875.1 of Allium sativum. Classification (NCBI taxonomy): domain Eukaryota; kingdom Viridiplantae; phylum Streptophyta; class Magnoliopsida; order Asparagales; family Amaryllidaceae; genus Allium; species Allium sativum. Next base: position 399,693,531 of record CM060910.1, read on the forward strand.
AATAACAATTACTATTACTTATGAATATTTGTTTTGTTTTCTAACATTTGAAATTACTTTTGAAAAGAGCCAGTTAATTTGCACATTTTTATCAAGAGGCTGTTTTGAGTTCTCCAGTTTAGAAAAAATGGTCCTTATTTACACATTGATAGCGACAAGAACTTTTCGTATAGCAACATCAATTATAGGGATCTGATGTGCAAATCCCCATTAACATTCCACCTTCCAGTTTCCAGTAAAACTTCCAAGTCTATTGCTACCTCCTATGTAGTTGAATCAATACTGTTGGATGAAAAACTCATTTAAGCATTAAAAATTAGATCTATTAATAAGTTTACTACGGGCATGTATTTTGAAATTTCTAAGTAGATAATTCGCTAGAATTTTAATTACGCGTTGCATATTGCACAACATTTTGTTAATATTTTGGTTAAAACCAAAGATTCTATTGTGTCAAAAAATCAGTTACTTCTAGTGCATATTTATGAAGGGAAAAGTCAGGTTTGCTATAGGCCTAAGGCACAATGAACCATGATCAAGAGTAAATATAATCAAAGTTCCTAAAATAAAATTTGCGAACGAACATCGAAATTATAACAGTAACCCTAAATTTCAAGTACAGTGGCCTAAAATGAGAGGATACCCTCTTGTAATCACACTAATTGATTTCTTTGATAGAAAACATGGAAGGTTATATGTATGAAAAAAATAAAATAACATTTTAAAAAATTCTAATGTTGAGGCCCTCGAACATTATATGCCCTCAAGTACTGAATTAGGTAGCATAGGGCTTGGGGCAACCATGCTAGCACTCAACTTAATTACTAACAGTGCTAACCAATTGTAAATAATGATAAATTGGATATGAGAATAAAGATACTACATTTATGGAAAAAAAATTGACTTAAAAAAATTGAAATATCATGGCAAAACATTTATGTTATTTTTTCCCCAAATTGGGCTAATTAAGAAGAAATATTACGTCAACATAAACAATTGCAATATGTTTATTTCAAAATAAGTATTAACTAACTGTAAAATAATTTTCAACATATATAACTTATGATAATAATCTGAAATAAGTAACAGTAATGCTTATTTTCCATTAAATTTATTCCATATGATAATAATCTGAAATTACATCACATTGATTTTCATTACAACATTCGATGATGTACAACATCATTTCACTAATTAAACAGTCGAAGTTGGATGATGCCAATTCTTCTGCTCGTCGTTGTTTGAAGGATGGTGCCACTTGCTTTGTTCATCCGATGTTGGATGGTGCCACTTGCTCTGTTCATCAACGATCGTTGGATGATGCCAGTTCTTCTGTTCGTCATTATTTGAAGGATGGTGCCACTTCTGTTGTTCGTTCGCTGCTGGATGGTGCCACTTGCTTTGTTCAACCGATGTTGGATGGTGCCACTTGCTCTGTTCATCAACGATCGTTGGATGATGCCAGTTCTTCTGTTCATCATTATTTGAAGGATGGTGCCACTTCTGTTGTTCGTTCGCTACCGGATGGTGCCACTTGCTTTGTTCATCCGATGTTGGATGGTGCCACTTGCTCTGTTCATCAACGATCGTTGGATGATGCCAGTTCTTCTGTTCGTCATTATTTGAAGGATGATGCCACTTCTGTTGTTCGTTCGCTGCTGGATGGTGCCACTTGCTTTGTTCAACTGATGTTGGATGGTGCCACTTGCTCTGTTCATCAACGATCGTTGGATGATGCCAGTTCTTCTGTTCGTCATTATTTGAAGGATGATGCCACTTCTGTTGTTCGTTCGCTGCTGGATGGTGCCACTTGCTTTGTTCAACTGATGTTGGATGGTGCCACTTGCTCTGTTCATCAACGATCGTTGGATGATGCCAGTTCTTCTGTTCATCATTATTTGAAGGATGGTGCCACTTCTGTTGTTCGTTCGCTGCTGGATGGTGCCACTTGCTTTGTTCAACTGATGTTGGATGGTGCCACTTGCTCTGTTCATCAACGATCGTTGGATGATGCCAGTTCTTCTGTTCGTCATTATTTGAAGGATGGTGCCACTTCTGTTGTTCGTTCGCTGCTGGATGGTGCCACTTGCTTTGTTCAACCGATGTTGGATGGTGCCACTTGCTCTGTTCATCAACGATCGTTGGATGATGCCAGTTCTTCTGTTCATCATTATTTGAAGGATGATGCCACTTCTGTTGTTCGTTCGCTGCTGGATGGTGCCACTTGCTTTGTTCATCCGATGTTGGATGGTGCCACTTGCTCTGTTCATCGATTACTGTCGAATGGTGCCACTTCTTTTGTTCATCGTTATTTGCAGGATGGTGCCACTTCTGTTGTTCGTTCGATATTGGATGGTGCCACTTGCTTTGCTCATCTACGTTTTTTGGATGATGCCACTTACTAGATAGTTCGTTAGGTTGCAGTAACCTCGAGGCTAAGGATGTTTCAGTAATAATAATAAAGAAAAGCACGAAGGCTAATGGAGTCATATACGCTTTTGCCATGTTTATGTGCGATGTGATGTTCAAAAAAGAAGATGGCTTTTATAAGATAATTTGAAGATAAGGTTGGGAATCTTGAAGAAAATTTAGCTACTATAAACTAGTTAATGCTCTCACTTAGTTTTATCCATTTACATATTCTACTACGCATAAAACGTTTAAGTAGACAGTGCTTTAATAAGCTTTCTGTAAATAAACAGCAACTAAAAAATAAAATAATTCACCAGCCTTTTTAAATCAGTAATTTCTTTCTAAACTTTATATATCATGGAAACGATCCCAAAAAAAGAACAACAACCAGAATAACGTAAGAGCTGTGGCGACTTATAAATTGTAATGTAAACAAGCATCATTCCAGTAAACCGAAATGTAGAGGCAAAACTGGCTTTTATATGATGTGTTTCTTTTTTGGCCCGGGGGAGAGAGGGGGGGGGATACTGATATAAGTTTAAAGATATATCATTTGATTTCATATTTAATTCTCAAAAATAAAATAATTTTCCTAGTAACGGCGATGTAATTATAACAACTTCCTGTTATATAAGGGTACAGTGAACCACGTCGTGCACCTTTGTTTTCCCGTGCTTTCATTACAAAACTCTTTTGCATGTTGTTTTGCTCCTACGCTTCATCTAAAGTAAAATTTGTATTTTTCCAATCAAAACGTATATTTACCGTTCTACGAAAGCTGCGCAGGTCCAAATTTAAAAACTCTGCGTAAATGGTTTTCTAAATAAGGTCTCTCTTTAATTGAAAGAATATAAAAAATACGGTAAAATTCAAAGATAACTTGCAGATTAAACATCGATAAATAGAAAATGACGAAATACTATAGTTGTATAATAATATAATACTTGAATAACAATTACTATTACTTATGAATATTTGTTTTGTTTTCTAACATTTGAAATTACTTTTGAAAAGAGCCAGTTAATTTGCACATTTTTATCAAGAGGCTGTTTTGAGTTCTCCAGTTTAGAAAAAATGGTCCTTATTTACACATTGATAGCGACAAGAACTTTTCGTATAGCAACATCAATTATAGGGATCTGATGTGCAAATCCCCATTAACATTCCACCTTCCAGTTTCCAGTAAAACTTCCAAGTCTATTGCTACCTCCTATGTAGTTGAATCAATACTGTTGGATGAAAAACTCATTTAAGCATTAAAAATAAGATCTATTAATAAGTTTACTACGGGCATGTATTTTGAAATTTCTAAGTAGATAATTCGCTAGAATTTTAATTACGCGTTGCATATTGCACAACATTTTGTTAATATTTTGGTTAAAACCAAAGATTCTATTGTGTCAAAAAATCAGTTACTTCTAGTGCATATTTATGAAGGGAAAAGTCAGGTTTGCTATAGGCCTAAGGCACAATGAACCATGGTCAAGAGTAAATATAATCAAAGTTCCTAAAATAAAATTTGCGAACGAACATCGAAATTATAACAGTAACCCTAAATTTCAAGTACAGTGGCCTAAAATGAGAGGATACCCTCTTGTAATCACACTAATTGATTTCTTTGATAGAAAACATGGAAGGTTATATGTATGAAAAAAATAAAATAACATTTTAAAAAATTCTAATGTTGAGGCCCTCGAACATTATATGCCCTCAAGTACTGAATTAGGTAGCATAGGGCTTGGGGCAACCATGCTAGCACTCAACTTAATTACTAACAGTGCTAACCAATTGTAAATAATGATAAATTGGATATGAGAATAAAGATACTACATTTATGGAAAAAAAATTGACTTAAAAAAATTGAAATATCATGGCAAAACATTTATGTTATTTTTTCCCCAAATTGGGCTAATTAAGAAGAAATATTACGTCAACATAAACAATTGCAATATGTTTATTTCAAAATAAGTATTAACTAACTGTAAAATAATTTTCAACATATATAACTTATGATAATAATCTGAAATAAGTAACAGTAATGCTTATTTTCCATTAAATTTATTCCATATGATAATAATCTGAAATTACATCACATTGATTTTCATTACAACATTCGATGATGTACAACATCATTTCACTAATTAAACAGTCGAAGTTGGATGATGCCAATTCTTCTGCTCGTCGTTGTTTGAAGGATGGTGCCACTTGCTTTGTTCATCCGATGTTGGATGGTGCCACTTGCTCTGTTCATCAACGATCGTTGGATGATGCCAGTTCTTCTGTTCGTCATTATTTGAAGGATGGTGCCACTTCTGTTGTTCGTTCGCTGCTGGATGGTGCCACTTGCTTTGTTCAACCGATGTTGGATGGTGCCACTTGCTCTGTTCATCAACGATCGTTGGATGATGCCAGTTCTTCTGTTCATCATTATTTGAAGGATGGTGCCACTTCTGTTGTTCGTTCGCTACCGGATGGTGCCACTTGCTTTGTTCATCCGATGTTGGATGGTGCCACTTGCTCTGTTCATCAACGATCGTTGGATGATGCCAGTTCTTCTGTTCGTCATTATTTGAAGGATGATGCCACTTCTGTTGTTCGTTCGCTGCTGGATGGTGCCACTTGCTTTGTTCAACTGATGTTGGATGGTGCCACTTGCTCTGTTCATCAACGATCGTTGGATGATGCCAGTTCTTCTGTTCGTCATTATTTGAAGGATGATGCCACTTCTGTTGTTCGTTCGCTGCTGGATGGTGCCACTTGCTTTGTTCAACTGATGTTGGATGGTGCCACTTGCTCTGTTCATCAACGATCGTTGGATGATGCCAGTTCTTCTGTTCATCATTATTTGAAGGATGGTGCCACTTCTGTTGTTCGTTCGCTGCTGGATGGTGCCACTTGCTTTGTTCAACTGATGTTGGATGGTGCCACTTGCTCTGTTCATCAACGATCGTTGGATGATGCCAGTTCTTCTGTTCGTCATTATTTGAAGGATGGTGCCACTTCTGTTGTTCGTTCGCTGCTGGATGGTGCCACTTGCTTTGTTCAACCGATGTTGGATGGTGCCACTTGCTCTGTTCATCAACGATCGTTGGATGATGCCAGTTCTTCTGTTCATCATTATTTGAAGGATGATGCCACTTCTGTTGTTCGTTCGCTGCTGGATGGTGCCACTTGCTTTGTTCATCCGATGTTGGATGGTGCCACTTGCTCTGTTCATCGATTACTGTCGAATGGTGCCACTTCTTTTGTTCATCGTTATTTGCAGGATGGTGCCACTTCTGTTGTTCGTTCGATATTGGATGGTGCCACTTGCTTTGCTCATCTACGTTTTTTGGATGATGCCACTTACTAGATAGTTCGTTAGGTTGCAGTAACCTCGATGCTAAGGATGTTTCAGTAATAATAATAAAGAAAAGCACGAAGGCTAATGGAGTCATATACGCTTTTGCCATGTTTATGTGCGATGTGATGTTCAAAAAAGAAGATGGCTTTTATAAGATAATTTGAAGATAAGGTTGGGAATCTTGAAGAAAATTTAGCTACTATAAACTAGTTAATGCTCTCACTTAGTTTTATCCATTTACATATTCTACTACGCATAAAACGTTTAAGTAGACAGTGCTTTAATAAGCATTCTGTAAATAAACAGCAACTAAAAAATAAAATAATTCACCAGCCTTTTTAAATCAGTAATTTCTTTCTAAACTTTATATATCATGGAAACGATCCCAAAAAAAGAACAACAACCAGAATAACGTAAGAGCTGTGGCGACTTATAAATTGTAATGTAAACAAGCATCATTCCAGTAAACCGAAATGTAGAGGCAAAACTGGCTTTTATATGATGTGTTTCTTTTTTGGCCCGGGGGAGAGAGGGGGGGGGGATACTGATATAAGTTTAAAGATATATCATTTGATTTCATATTTAATTCTCAAAAATAAAATAATTTTCCTAGTAACGGCGATGTAATTATAACAGCTTCCTGTTATATAAGGGTACAGTGAACCACGTCGTGCACCTTTGTTTTCCCGTGCTTTCATTACAAAACTCTTTTGCATGTTGTTTTGCTCCTACGCTTCATCTAAAGTAAAATTTGTATTTTTCCAATCAAAACGTATATTTACCGTTCTACGAAAGCTGCGCAGGTCCAAATTTAAAAACTCTGCGTAAATGGTTTTCTAAATAAGGTCTCTCTTTAATTGAAAGAATATAAAAAATACGGTAAAATTCAAAGATAACTTGCAGATTAAACATCGATAAATAGAAAATGACGAAATACTATAGTTGTATAATAATATAATACTTGAATAACAATTACTATTACTTATGAATATTTGTTTTGTTTTCTAACATTTGAAATTACTTTTGAAAAGAGCCAGTTAATTTGCACATTTTTATCAAGAGGCTGTTTTGAGTTCTCCAGTTTAGAAAAAATGGTCCTTATTTACACATTGATAGCGACAAGAACTTTTCGTATAGCAACATCAATTATAGGGATCTGATGTGCAAATCCCCATTAACATTCCACCTTCCAGTTTCCAGTAAAACTTCCAAGTCTATTGCTACCTCCTATGTAGTTGAATCAATACTGTTGGATGAAAAACTCATTTAAGCATTAAAAATAAGATCTATTAATAAGTTTACTACGGGCATGTATTTTGAAATTTCTAAGTAGATAATTCGCTAGAATTTTAATTACGCGTTGCATATTGCACAACATTTTGTTAATATTTTGGTTAAAACCAAAGATTCTATTGTGTCAAAAAATCAGTTACTTCTAGTGCATATTTATGAAGGGAAAAGTCAGGTTTGCTATAGGCCTAAGGCACAATGAACCATGGTCAAGAGTAAATATAATCAAAGTTCCTAAAATAAAATTTGCGAACGAACATCGAAATTATAACAGTAACCCTAAATTTCAAGTACAGTGGCCTAAAATGAGAGGATACCCTCTTGTAATCACACTAATTGATTTCTTTGATAGAAAACATGGAAGGTTATATGTATGAAAAAAATAAAATAACATTTTAAAAAATTCTAATGTTGAGGCCCTCGAACATTATATGCCCTCAAGTACTGAATTAGGTAGCATAGGGCTTGGGGCAACCATGCTAGCACTCAACTTAATTACTAACAGTGCTAACCAATTGTAAATAATGATAAATTGGATATGAGAATAAAGATACTACATTTATGGAATAAAAAATTGACTTAAAAAAATTGAAATATCATGGCAAAACATTTATGTTATTTTTTCCCCAAATTGGGCTAATTAAGAAGAAATATTACGTCAACATAAACAATTGCAATATGTTTATTTCAAAATAAGTATTAACTAACTGTAAAATAATTTTCAACATATATAACTTATGATAATAATCTGAAATAAGTAACAGTAATGCTTATTTTCCATTAAATTTATTCCATATGATAATAATCTGAAATTACATCACATTGATTTTCATTACAACATTCGATGATGTACAACATCATTTCACTAATTAAACAGTCGAAGTTGGATGATGCCAATTCTTCTGCTCGTCGTTGTTTGAAGGATGGTGCCACTTGCTTTGTTCATCCGATGTTGGATGGTGCCACTTGCTCTGTTCATCAACGATCGTTGGATGATGCCAGTTCTTCTGTTCGTCATTATTTGAAGGATGGTGCCACTTCTGTTGTTCGTTCGCTGCTGGATGGTGCCACTTGCTTTGTTCAACCGATGTTGGATGGTGCCACTTGCTCTGTTCATCAACGATCGTTGGATGATGCCAGTTCTTCTGTTCATCATTATTTGAAGGATGGTGCCACTTCTGTTGTTCGTTCGCTACCGGATGGTGCCACTTGCTTTGTTCATCCGATGTTGGATGGTGCCACTTGCTCTGTTCATCAACGATCGTTGGATGATGCCAGTTCTTCTGTTCGTCATTATTTGAAGGATGATGCCACTTCTGTTGTTCGTTCGCTGCTGGATGTGGCCACTTGCTTTGTTCAACTGATGTTGGATGGTGCCACTTGCTCTGTTCATCAACGATCGTTGGATGATGCCAGTTCTTCTCTTCGTCATTATTTGAAGGATGATGCCACTTCTGTTGTTCGTTCGCTGCTGGATGGTGCCACTTGCTTTGTTCAACTGATGTTGGATGGTGCCACTTGCTCTGTTCATCAACGATCGTTGGATGATGCCAGTTCTTCTGTTCATCATTATTTGAAGGATGGTGCCACTTCTGTTGTTCGTTCGCTGCTGGATGGTGCCACTTGCTTTGTTCAACTGATGTTGGATGGTGCCACTTGCTCTGTTCATCAACGATCGTTGGATGATGCCAGTTCTTCTGTTCGTCATTATTTGAAGGATGGTGCCACTTCTGTTGTTCGTTCGCTGCTGGATGGTGCCACTTGCTTTGTTCAACCGATGTTGGATGGTGCCACTTGCTCTGTTCATCAACGATCGTTGGATGATGCCAGTTCTTCTGTTCATCATTATTTGAAGGATGATGCCACTTCTGTTGTTCGTTCGCTGCTGGATGGTGCCACTTGCTTTGTTCATCCGATGTTGGATGGTGCCACTTGCTCTGTTCATCGATTACTGTCGAATGGTGCCACTTCTTTTGTTCATCGTTATTTGCAGGATGGTGCCACTTCTGTTGTTCGTTCGATATTGGATGGTGCCACTTGCTTTGCTCATCTACGTTTTTTGGATGATGCCACTTACTAGATAGTTCGTTAGGTTGCAGTAACCTCGATGCTAAGGATGTTTCAGTAATAATAATAAAGAAAAGCACGAAGGCTAATGGAGTCATATACGCTTTTGCCATGTTTATGTGCGATGTGATGTTCAAAAAAGAAGATGGCTTTTATAAGATAATTTGAAGATAAGGTTGGGAATCTTGAAGAAAATTTAGCTACTATAAACTAGTTAATGCTCTCACTTAGTTTTATCCATTTACATATTATACTACGCATAAAACGTTTAAGTAGACAGTGCTTTAATAAGCTTTCTGTAAATAAACAGCAACTAAAAAATAAAATAATTCACCAGCCTTTTTAAATCAGTAATTTCTTTCTAAACTTTATATATCATGGAAACGATCCCAAAAAAAGAACAACAACCAGAATAACGTAAGAGCTGTGGCGACTTATAAATTGTAATGTAAACAAGCATCATTCCAGTAAACCGAAATGTAGAGGCAAAACTGGCTTTTATATGATGTGTTTCTTTTTTGGCCCGGGGGAGAGAGGGGGGGGGGATACTGATATAAGTTTAAAGATATATCATTTGATTTCATATTTAATTCTCAAAAATAAAATAATTTTCCTAGTAACGGCGATGTAATTATAACAGCTTCCTGTTATATAAGGGTACAGTGAACCACGTCGTGCACCTTTGTTTTCCCGTGCTTTCATTACAAAACTCTTTTGCATGTTGTTTTGCTCCTACGCTTCATCTAAAGTAAAATTTGTATTTTTCCAATCAAAACGTATATTTACCGTTCTACGAAAGCTGCGCAGGTCCAAATTTAAAAACTCTGCGTAAATGGTTTTCTAAATAAGGTCTCTCTTTAATTGAAACAATATAAAAAATACGGTAAAATTCAAAGATAACTTGCAGATTAAACATCGATAAATAGAAAATGACGAAATACTATAGTTGTATAATAATATAATACTTGAATAACAATTACTATTACTTATGAATATTTGTTTTGTTTTCTAACATTTGAAATTACTTTTGAAAAGAGCCAGTTAATTTGCACATTTTTATCAAGAGGCTGTTTTGAGTTCTCCAGTTTAGAAAAAATGGTCCTTATTTACACATTGATAGCGACAAGAACTTTTCGTATAGCAACATCAATTATAGGGATCTGATGTGCAAATCCCCATTAACATTCCACCTTCCAGTTTCCAGTAAAACTTCCAAGTCTATTGCTACCTCCTATGTAGTTGAATCAATACTGTTGGATGAAAAACTCATTTAAGCATTAAAAATAAGATCTATTAATAAGTTTACTACGGGCATGTATTTTGAAATTTCTAAGTAGATAATTCGCTAGAATTTTAATTACGCGTTGCATATTGCACAACATTTTGTTAATATTTTGGTTAAAACCAAAGATTCTATTGTGTCAAAAAATCAGTTACTTCTAGTGCATATTTATGAAGGGAAAAGTCAGGTTTGCTATAGGCCTAAGGCACAATGAACCATGGTCAAGAGTAAATATAATCAAAGTTCCTAAAATAAAATTTGCGAACGAACATCGAAATTATAACAGTAACCCTAAATTTCAAGTACAGTGGCCTAAAATGAGAGGATACCCTCTTGTAATCACACTAATTGATTTCTTTGATAGAAAACATGGAAGGTTATATGTATGAAAAAAATAAAATAACATTTTAAAAAATTCTAATGTTGAGGCCCTCGAACATTATATGCCCTCAAGTACTGAATTAGGTAGCATAGGGCTTGGGGCAACCATGCTAGCACTCAACTTAATTACTAACAGTGCTAACCAATTGTAAATAATGATAAATTGGATATGAGAATAAAGATACTACATTTATGGAAAAAAAATTGACTTAAAAAAATTGAAATATCATGGCAAAACATTTATGTTATTTTTTCCCCAAATTGGGCTAATTAAGAAGAAATATTACGTCAACATAAACAATTGCAATATGTTTATTTCAAAATAAGTATTAACTAACTGTAAAATAATTTTCAACATATATAACTTATGATAATAATCTGAAATAAGTAACAGTAATGCTTATTTTCCATTAAATTTATTCCATATGATAATAATCTGAAATTACATCACATTGATTTTCATTACAACATTCGATGATGTACAACATCATTTCACTAATTAAACAGTCGAAGTTGGATGATGCCAATTCTTCTGCTCGTCGTTGTTTGAAGGATGGTGCCACTTGCTTTGTTCATCCGATGTTGGATGGTGCCACTTGCTCTGTTCATCAACGATCGTTGGATGATGCCAGTTCTTCTGTTCGTCATTATTTGAAGGATGGTGCCACTTCTGTTGTTCGTTCGCTGCTGGATGGTGCCACTTGCTTTGTTCAACCGATGTTGGATGGTGCCACTTGCTCTGTTCATCAACGATCGTTGGATGATGCCAGTTCTTCTGTTCATCATTATTTGAAGGATGGTGCCACTTCTGTTGTTCGTTCGCTACCGGATGGTGCCACTTGCTTTGTTCATCCGATGTTGGATGGTGCCACTTGCTCTGTTCATCAACGATCGTTGGATGATGCCAGTTCTTCTGTTCGTCATTATTTGAAGGATGATGCCACTTCTGTTGTTCGTTCGCTGCTGGATGGTGCCACTTGCTTTGTTCAACTGATGTTGGATGGTGCCACTTGCTCTGTTCATCAACGATCGTTGGATGATGCCAGTTCTTCTGTTCGTCATTATTTGAAGGATGATGCCACTTCTGTTGTTCGTTCGCTGCTGGATGGTGCCACTTGCTTTGTTCAACTGATGTTGGATGGTGCCACTTGCTCTGTTCATCAACGATCGTTGGATGATGCCAGTTCTTCTGTTCATCATTATTTGAAGGATGGTGCCACTTCTGTTGTTCGTTCGCTGCTGAATGGTGCCACTTGCTTTGTTCAACTGATGTTGGATGGTGCCACTTGCTCTGTTCATCAACGATCGTTGGATGATGCCAGTTCTTCTGTTCGTCATTATTTGAAGGATGGTGCCACTTCTGTTGTTCGTTCGCTGCTGGATGGTGCCACTTGCTTTGTTCAACCGATGTTGGATGGTGCCACTTGCTCTGTTCATCAACGATCGTTGGATGATGCCAGTTCTTCTGTTCATCATTATTTGAAGGATGATGCCACTTCTGTTGTTCGTTCGCTGCTGGATGGTGCCACTTGCTTTGTTCATCCGATGTTGGATGGTGCCACTTGCTCTGTTCATCGATTACTGTCGAATGGTGCCACTTCTTTTGTTCATCGTTATTTGCAGGATGGTGCCACTTCTGTTGTTCGTTCGATATTGGATGGTGCCACTTGCTTTGCTCATCTACGTTTTTTGGATGATGCCACTTACTAGATAGTTCGTTAGGTTGCAGTAACCTCGATGCTAAGGATGTTTCAGTAATAATAATAAAGAAAAGCACGAAGGCTAATGGAGTCATATACGCTTTTGCCATGTTTATGTGCGATGTGATGTTCAAAAAAGAAGATGGCTTTTATAAGATAATTTGAAGATAAGGTTGGGAATCTTGAAGAAAATTTAGCTACTATAAACTAGTTAATGCTCTCACTTAGTTTTATCCATTTACATATTCTACTACGCATAAAACGTTTAAGTAGACAGTGCTTTAATAAGCTTTCTGTAAATAAACAGCAACTAAAAAATAAAATAATTCACCAGCCTTTTTAAATCAGTAATTTCTTTCTAAACTTTATATATCATGGAAACGATCCCAAAAAAAGAACAACAACCAGAATAACGTAAGAGCTGTGGCGACTTATAAATTGTAATATAAACAAGCATCATTCCAGTAAACCGAAATGTAGAGGCAAAACTGGCTTTTATATGATGTGTTTCTTTTTTGGCCCGGGGGAGAGAGGGGGGGGGATACTGATATAAGTTTAAAGATATATCATTTGATTTCATATTTAATTCTCAAAAATAAAATAATTTTCCTAGTAACGGCGATGTAATTATAACAGCTACCTGTTATATAAGGGTACAGTGAACCACGTCGTGCACCCTTGTTTTCCCGTGCTTTCATTACAAAACTCTTTTGCATGTTGTTTTGCTCCTACGCTTCATCTAAAGTAAAATTTGTATTTTTCCAATCAAAACGTATATTTACCGTTCTACGAAAGCTGCGCAGGTCCAAATTTAAAAACTCTGCGTAAATGGTTTTCTAAATAAGGTCTCTCTTTAATTGAAAGAATATAAAAAATACGGTAAAATTCAAAGATAACTTGCAGATTAAACATCGATAAATAGAAAATGACGAAATACTATAGTTGTATAATAATATAATACTTGAATAACAATTACTATTACTTATGAATATTTGTTTTGTTTTCTAACATTTGAAATTACTTTTGAAAAGAGCCAGTTAATTTGCACATTTTTATCAAGAGGCTGTTTTGAGTTCTCCAGTTTAGAAAAAATGGTCCTTATTTACACATTGATAGCGACAAGAACTTTTCGTATAGCAACATCAATTATAGGGATCTGATGTGCAAATCCCCATTAACATTCCACCTTCCAGTTTCCAGTAAAACTTCCAAGTCTATTGCTACCTCCTATGTAGTTGAATCAATACTGTTGGATGAAAAACTCATTTAAGCATTAAAAATAAGATCTATTAATAAGTTTACTACGGGCATGTATTTTGAAATTTCTAAGTAGATAATTCGCTAGAATTTTAATTACGCGTTGCATATTGCACAACATTTTGTTAATATTTTGGTTAAAACCAAAGATTCTATTGTGTCAAAAAATCAGTTACTTCTAGTGCATATTTATGAAGGGAAAAGTCAGGTTTGCTATAGGCCTAAGGCACAATGAACCATGGTCAAGAGTAAATATAATCAAAGTTCCTAAAATAAAATTTGCGAACGAACATCGAAATTATAACAGTAACCCTAAATTTCAAGTACAGTGGCCTAAAATGAGAGGATACCCTCTTGTAATCACACTAATTGATTTCTTTGATAGAAAACATGGAAGGTTATATGTATGAAAAAAATAAAATAACATTTTAAAAAATTCTAATGTTGAGGCCCTCGAACATTATATGCCCTCAAGTACTGAATTAGGTAGCATAGGGCTTGGGGCAACCATGCTAGCACTCAACTTAATTACTAACAGTGCTAACCAATTGTAAATAATGATAAATTGGATATGAGAATAAAGATACTACATTTATGGAAAAAAAATTGACTTAAAAAAATTGAAATATCATGGCAAAACATTTATGTTATTTTTTCCCCAAATTGGGCTAATTAAGAAGAAATATTACGTCAACATAAACAATTGCAATATGTTTATTTCAAAATAAGTATTAACTAACTGTAAAATAATTTTCAACATATATAACTTATGATAATAATCTGAAATAAGTAACAGTAATGCTTATTTTCCATTAAATTTATTCCATATGATAATAATCTGAAATTACATCACATTGATTTTCATTACAACATTCGATGATGTACAACATCATTTCACTAATTAAACAGTCGAAGTTGGATGATGCCAATTCTTCTGCTCGTCGTTGTTTGAAGGATGGTGCCACTTGCTTTGTTCATCCGATGTTGGATGGTGCCACTTGCTCTGTTCATCAACGATCGTTGGATGATGCCAGTTCTTCTGTTCGTCATTATTTGAAGGATGGTGCCACTTCTGTTGTTCGTTCGCTGCTGGATGGTGCCACTTGCTTTGTTCAACCGATGTTGGATGGTGCCACTTGCTCTGTTCATCAACGATCGTTGGATGATGCCAGTTCTTCTGTTCATCATTATTTGAAGGATGGTGCCACTTCTGTTGTTCGTTCGCTACCGGATGGTGCCACTTGCTTTGTTCATCCGATGTTGGATGGTGCCACTTGCTCTGTTCATCAACGATCGTTGGATGATGCCAGTTCTTCTGTTCGTCATTATTTGAAGGATGATGCCACTTCTGTTGTTCGTTCGCTGCTGGATGGTGCCACTTGCTTTGTTCAACTGATGTTGGATGGTGCCACTTGCTCTGTTCATCAACGATCGTTGGATGATGCCAGTTCTTCTGTTCGTCATTATTTGAAGGATGATGCCACTTCTGTTGTTCGTTCGCTGCTGGATGGTGCCACTTGCTTTGTTCAACTGATGTTGGATGGTGCCACTTGCTCTGTTCATCAACGATCGTTGGATGATGCCAGTTCTTCTGTTCATCATTATTTGAAGGATGGTGCCACTTCTGTTGTTCGTTCGCTGCTGGATGGTGCCACTTGCTTTGTTCAACTGATGTTGGATGGTGCCACTTGCTCTGTTCATCAACGATCGTTGGATGATGCTAGTTCTTCTGTTCGTCATTATTTGAAGGATGGTGCCACTTCTGTTGTTCGTTCGCTGCTGGATGGTGCCACTTGCTTTGTTCAACCGATGTTGGATGGTGCCACTTGCTCTGTTCATCAACGATCGTTGGATGATGCCAGTTCTTCTGTTCATCATTATTTGAAGGATGATGCCACTTCTGTTGTTCGTTCGCTGCTGGATGGTGCCACTTGCTTTGTTCATCCGATGTTGGATGGTGCCACTTGCTCTGTTCATCGATTACTGTCGAATGGTGCCACTTCTTTTGTTCATCGTTATTTGCAGGATGGTGCCACTTCTGTTGTTCGTTCGATATTGGATGGTGCCACTTGCTTTGCTCATCTACGTTTTTTGGATGATGCCACTTACTAGATAGTTCGTTAGGTTGCAGTAACCTCGATGCTAAGGATGTTTCAGTAATAATAATAAAGAAAAGCACGAAGGCTAATGGAGTCATATACGCTTTTGCCATGTTTATGTGCGATGTGATGTTCAAAAAAGAAGATGGCTTTTATAAGATAATTTGAAGATAAGGTTGGGAATCTTGAAGAAAATTTAGCTACTATAAACTAGTTAATGCTCTCACTTAGTTTTATCCATTTACATATTCTACTACGCATAAAACGTTTAAGTAGACAGAGCTTTAATAAGCTTTCTGTAAATAAACAGCAACTAAAAAATAAAATAATTCACCAGCCTTTTTAAATCAGTAATTTCTTTCTAAACTTTATATATCATGGAAACGATCCCAAAAAAAGAACAACAACCAGAATAACGTAAGAGCTGTGGCGACTTATAAATTGTAATATAAACAAGCATCATTCCAGTAAACCGAAATGTAGAGGCAAAACTGGCTTTTATATGATGTGTTTCTTTTTTGGCCCGGGGGAGAGAGGGGGGGGGGGATACTGATATAAGTTTAAAGATATATCATTTGATTTCATATTTAATTCTCAAAAATAAAATAATTTTCCTAGTAACGGCGATGTAATTATAACAGCTTCCTGTTATATAAGGGTACAGTGAACCACGTCGTGCACCTTTGTTTTCCCGTGCTTTCATTACAAAACTCTTTTGCATGTTGTTTTGCTCCTACGCTTCATCTAAAGTAAAATTTGTATTTTTCCAATCAAAACGTATATTTACCGTTCTACGAAAGCTGCGCAGGTCCAAATTTAAAAACTCTGCGTAAATGGTTTTCTAAATAAGGTCTCTCTTTAATTGAAACAATATAAAAAATACGGTAAAATTCAAAGATAACTTGCAGATTAAACATCGATAAATAGAAAATGACGAAATACTATAGTTGTATAATAATATAATACTTGAATAACAATTACTATTACTTATGAATATTTGTTTTGTTTTCTAACATTTGAAATTACTTTTGAAAAGAGCCAGTTAATTTGCACATTTTTATCAAGAGGCTGTTTTGAGTTCTCCAGTTTAGAAAAAATGGTCCTTATTTACACATTGATAGCGACAAGAACTTTTCGTATAGCAACATCAATTATAGGGATCTGATGTGCAAATCCCCATTAACATTCCACCTTCCAGTTTCCAGTAAAACTTCCAAGTCTATTGCTACCTCCTATGTAGTTGAATCAATACTGTTGGATGAAAAACTCATTTAAGCATTAAAAATAATATCTATTAATAAGTTTACTACGGGCATGTATTTTGAAATTTCTAAGTAGATAATTCGCTAGAATTTTAATTACGCGTTGCATATTGCACAACATTTTGTTAATATTTTGGTTAAAACCAAAGATTCTATTGTGTCAAAAAATCAGTTACTTCTAGTGCATATTTATGAAGGGAAAAGTCAGGTTTGCTATTGGCCTAAGGCACAATGAACCATGGTCAAGAGTAAATATAATCAAAGTTCCTAAAATAAAATTTGCGAACGAACATCGAAATTATAACAGTAACCCTAAATTTCAAGTATAGTGGCCTAAAATGAGAGGATACCCTCTTGTAATCACACTAATTGATTTCTTTGATAGAAAACATGGAAGGTTATATGTATGAAAAAAATAAAATAACATTTTAAAAAATTCTAATGTTGAGGCCCTCGAACATTATATGCCCTCAAGTACTGAATTAGGTAGCATAGGGCTTGGGGCAACCATGCTAGCACTCAACTTAATTACTAACAGTGCTAACCAATTGTAAATAATGATAAATTGGATATGAGAATAAAGACACTACATTTATGGAAAAAAAATTGACTTAAAAAAATTGAAATATCATGGCAAAACATTTATGTTATTTTTTCCCCAAATTGGGCTAATTAAGAAGAAATATTACGTCAACATAAACAATTGCAATATGTTTATTTCAAAATAAGTATTAACTAACTGTAAAATAATTTTCAACATATATAACTTATGATAATAATCTGAAATAAGTAACAGTAATGCTTATTTTCCATTAAATTTATTCCATATGATAATAATCTGAAATTACATCACATTGATTTTCATTACAACATTCGATGATGTACAACATCATTTCACTAATTAAACAGTCGAAGTTGGATGATGCCAATTCTTCTGCTCGTCGTTGTTTGAAGGATGGTGCCACGTGCTTTGTTCATCCGATGTTGGATGGTGCCACTTGCTCTGTTCATCAACGATCGTTGGATGATGCCAGTTCTTCTGTTCGTCATTATTTGAAGGATGGTGCCACTTCTGTTGTTCGTTCGCTGCTGGATGGTGCCACTTGCTTTGTTCAACCGATGTTGGATGGTGCCACTTGCTCTTTTCATCAACGATCGTTGGATGATGCCAGTTCTTCTGTTCATCATTATTTGAAGGATGGTGCCACTTCTGTTGTTCGTTCGCTACCGGATGGTGCCACTTGCTTTGTTCATCCGATGTTGGATGGTGCCACTTGCTCTGTTCATCAACGATCGTTGGATGATGCCAGTTCTTCTGTTCGTCATTATTTGAAGGATGATGCCACTTCTGTTGTTCGTTCGCTGCTGGATGGTGCCACTTGCTTTGTTCAACTGATGTTGGATGGTGCCACTTGCTCTGTTCATCAACGATCGTTGGATGATGCCAGTTCTTCTGTTCGTCATTATTTGAAGGATGATGCCACTTCTGTTGTTCGTTCGCTGCTGGATGGTGCCACTTGCTTTGTTCAACTGATGTTGGATGGTGCCACTTGCTCTGTTCATCAACGATCGTTGGATGATGCCAGTTCTTCTGTTCATCATTATTTGAAGGATGGTGCCACTTCTGTTGTTCGTTCGCTGCTGGATGGTGCCACTTGCTTTGTTCATCCGATGTTGGATGGTGCCACTTGCTCTGTTCATCAACGATCGTTGGATGATGCCAGTTCTTCTGTTCGTCATTATTTGAAGGATGGTGCCACTTCTGTTGTTCGTTCGCTGCTGGATGGTGCCACTTGCTTTGTTCAACCGATGTTGGATGGTGCCACTTGCTCTGTTCATCAACGATCGTTGGATGATGCCAGTTCTTCTGTTCATCATTATTTGAAGGATGATGCCACTTCTGTTGTTCGTTCGCTGCTGGATGGTGCCACTTGCTTTGTTCATCCGATGTTGGATGGTGCCACTTGCTCTGTTCATCGATTACTGTCGAATGGTGCCACTTCTTTTGTTCATCGTTATTTGCAGGATGGTGCCACTTCTGTTGTTCGTTCGATATTGGATGGTGCCACTTGCTTTGCTCATCTACGTTTTTTGGATGATGCCACTTACTAGATAGTTCGTTAGGTTGCAGTAACCTCGATGCTAAGGATGTTTCAGTAATAATAATAAAGAAAAGCACGAAGGCTAATGGAGTCATATACGCTTTTGCCATGTTTATGTGCGATGTGATGTTCAAAAAAGAAGATGGCTTTTATAAGATAATTTGAAGATAAGGTTGGGAATCTTGAAGAAAATTTAGCTACTATAAACTAGTTAATGCTCTCACTTAGTTTTATCCATTTACATATTCTACTACGCATAAAACGTTTAAGTAGACAGTGCTTTAATAAGCTTTCTGTAAATAAACAGCAACTAAAAAATAAAATAATTCACCAGCCTTTTTAAATCAGTAATTTCTTTCTAAACTTTATATATCATGGAAACGATCCCAAAAAAAGAACAACAACCAGAATAACGTAAGAGCTGTGGCGACTTATAAATTGTAATATAAACAAGCATCATTCCAGTAAACCGAAATGTAGAGGCAAAACTGGCTTTTATATGATGTGTTTCTTTTTTGGCCCGGGGGAGAGGGGGGGGGGGGATACTGATATAAGTTTAAAGATATATCATTTGATTTCATATTTAATTCTCAAAAATAAAATAATTTTCCTAGTAACGGCGATGTAATTATAACAGCTTCCTGTTATATAAGGGTACAGTGAACCACGTCGTGCACCTTTGTTTTCCCGTGCTTTCATTACAAAACTCTTTTGCATGTTGTTTTGCTCCTACGCTTCATCTAAAGTAAAATTTGTATTTTTCCAATCAAAACGTATATTTACCGTTCTACGAAAGCTGCGCAGGTCCAAATTTAAAAACTCTGCGTAAATGGTTTTCTAAATAAGGTCTCTCTTTAATTGAAACAATATAAAAAATACGGTAAAATTCAAAGATAACTTGCAGATTAAACATCGATAAATAGAAAATGACGAAATACTATAGTTGTATAATAATATAATACTTGAATAACAATTACTATTACTTATGAATATTTGTTTTGTTTTCTAACATTTGAAATTACTTTTGAAAAGAGCCAGTTAATTTGCACATTTTTATCAAGAGGCTGTTTTGAGTTCTCCAGTTTAGAAAAAATGGTCCTTATTTACACATTGATAGCGACAAGAACTTTTCGTATAGCAACATCAATTATAGGGATCTGATGTGCAAATCCCCATTAACATTCCACCTTCCAGTTTCCAGTAAAACTTCCAAGTCTATTGCTACCTCCTATGTAGTTGAATCAATACTGTTGGATGAAAAACTCATTTAAGCATTAAAAATAAGATCTATTAATAAGTTTACTACGGGCATGTATTTTGAAATTTCTAAGTAGATAATTCGCTAGAATTTTAATTATGCGTTGCATATTGCACAACATTTTGTTAATATTTTGGTTAAAACCAAAGATTCTATTGTGTCAAAAAATCAGTTACTTCTAGTGCATATTTATGAAGGGAAAAGTCAGGTTTGCTATAGGCCTAAGGCACAATGAACCATGGTCAAGAGTAAATATAATCAAAGTTCCTAAAATAAAATTTGCGAACGAACATCGAAATTATAACAGTAACCCTAAATTTCAAGTACAGTGGCCTAAAATGAGAGGATACCCTCTTGTAATCACACTAATTGATTTCTTTGATAGAAAACATGGAAGGTTATATGTATGAAAAAAATAAAATAACATTTTAAAAAATTCTAATGTTGAGGCCCTCGAACATTATATGCCCTCAAGTACTGAATTAGGTAGCATAGGGCTTGGGGCAACCATGCTAGCACTCAACTTAATTACTAACAGTGCTAACCAATTGTAAATAATGATAAATTGGATATGAGAATAAAGATACTACATTTATGGAAAAAAAATTGACTTAAAAAAATTGAAATATCATGGCAAAACATTTATGTTATTTTTTCCCCAAATTGGGCTAATTAAGAAGAAATATTACGTCAACATAAACAATTGCAATATGTTTATTTCAAAATAAGTATTAACTAACTGTAAAATAATTTTCAACATATATAACTTATGATAATAATCTGAAATAAGTAACAGTAATGCTTATTTTCCATTAAATTTATTCCATATGATAATAATCTGAAATTACATCACATTGATTTTCATTACAACATTCGATGATGTACAACATCATTTCACTAATTAAACAGTCGAAGTTGGATGATGCCAATTCTTCTGCTCGTCGTTGTTTGAAGGATGGTGCCACTTGCTTTGTTCATCCGATGTTGGATGGTGCCACTTGCTCTGTTCATCAACGATCGTTGGATGATGCCAGTTCTTCTGTTCGTCATTATTTGAAGGATGGTGCCACTTCTGTTGTTCGTTCGCTGCTGGATGGTGCCACTTGCTTTGTTCAACCGATGTTGGATGGTGCCACTTGCTCTGTTCATCAACGATCGTTGGATGATGCCAGTTCTTCTGTTCATCATTATTTGAAGGATGGTGCCACTTCTGTTGTTCGTTTGCTACCGGATGGTGCCACTTGCTTTGTTCATCCGATGTTGGATGGTGCCACTTGCTCTGTTCATCAACGATCGTTGGATGATGCCGGTTCTTCTGTTCGTCATTATTTGAAGGATGATGCCACTTCTGTTGTTCGTTCGCTGCTGGATGGTGCCACTTGCTTTGTTCAACTGATGTTGGATGGTGCCACTTGCTCTGTTCATCAACGATCGTTGGATGATGCCAGTTCTTCTGTTCGTCATTATTTGAAGGATGATGCCACTTCTGTTGTTCGTTCGCTGCTGGATGGTGCCACTTGCTTTGTTCAACTGATGTTGGATGGTGCCACTTGCTCTGTTCATCAACGATCGTTGGATGATGCCAGTTCTTCTGTTCATCATTATTTGAAGGATGGTGCCACTTCTGTTGTTCGTTCGCTGCTGGATGGTGCCACTTGCTTTGTTCATCCGATGTTGGATGGTGCCACTTGCTCTGTTCATCAACGATCGTTGGATGATGCCAGTTCTTCTGTTCGTCATTATTTGAAGGATGGTGCCACTTCTGTTGTTCGTTCGCTGCTGGATGGTGCCACTTGCTTTGTTCAACCGATGTTGGATGGTGCCACTTGCTCTGTTCATCAACGATCGTTGGATGATGCCAGTTCTTCTGTTCATCATTATTTGAAGGATGATGCCACTTCTGTTGTTCGTTCGCTGCTGGATGGTGCCACTTGCTTTGTTCATCCGATGTTGGATGGTGCCACTTGCTCTGTTCATCGATTACTGTCGAATGGTGCCACTTCTTTTGTTCATCGTTATTTGCAGGATGGTGCCACTTCTGTTGTTCGTTCAATATTGGATGGTGCCACTTGCTTTGCTCATCTACGTTTTTTGGATGATGCCACTTACTAGATAGTTCGTTAGGTTGCAGTAACCTCGATGCTAAGGATGTTTCAGTAATAATAATAAAGAAAAGCACGAAGGCTAATGGAGTCATATACGCTTTTGCCATGTTTATGTGCGATGTGATGTTCAAAAAAGAAGATGGCTTTTATAAGATAATTTGAAGATAAGGTTGGGAATCTTGAAGAAAATTTAGCTACTATAAACTAGTTAATGCTCTCACTTAGTTTTATCCATTTACATATTCTACTACGCATAAAACGTTTAAGTAGACAGTGCTTTAATAAGCTTTCTGTAAATAAACAGCAACTAAAAAATAAAATAATTCACCAGCCTTTTTAAATCAGTAATTTCTTTCTAAACTTTATATATCATGGAAACGATCCCAAAAAAAGAACAACAACCAGAATAACGTAAGAGCTGTGGCGACTTATAAATTTTAATATAAACAAGCATCATTCCAGTAAACCGAAATGTAGAGGCAAAACTGGCTTTTATATGATGTGTTTCTTTTTTGGCCCGGGGGAGAGAGGGTGGGGGGGATACTGATATAAGTTTAAAGATATATCATTTGATTTCATATTTAATTCTCAAAAATAAAATAATTTTCCTAGTAACGGCGATGTAATTATAACAGCTTCCTGTTATATAAGGGTACAGTGAACCACGTCGTGCACCTTTGTTTTCCCGTGCTTTCATTACAAAACTCTTTTGCATGTTGTTTTGCTCCTACGCTTCATCTAAAGTAAAATTTGTATTTTTCCAATCAAAACGTATATTTACCGTTCTACGAAAGCTGCGCAGGTCCAAATTTAAAAACTCTGCGTAAATGGTTTTCTAAATAAGGTCTCTCTTTAATTGAAAGAATATAAAAAATACGGTAAAATTCAAAGATAACTTGCAGATTAAACATCGATAAATAGAAAATGACGAAATACTATAGTTGTATAATAATATAATACTTGAATAACAATTACTATTACTTATGAATATTTGTTTTGTTTTCTAACATTTGAAATTACTTTTGAAAAGAGCCAGTTAATTTGCACATTTTTATCAAGAGGCTGTTTTGAGTTCTCCAGTTTAGAAAAAATGGTCCTTATTTACACATTGATAGCGACAAGAACTTTTCGTATAGCAACATCAATTATAGGGATCTGATGTGCAAATCCCCATTAACATTCCACCTTCCAGTTTCCAGTAAAACTTCCAAGTCTATTGCTACCTCCTATGTAGTTGAATCAATACTGTTGGATGAAAAACTCATTTAAGCATTAAAAATAAGATCTATTAATAAGTTTACTACGGGCATGTATTTTGAAATTTCTAAGTAGATAATTCGCTAGAATTTTAATTACGCGTTGCATATTGCACAACATTTTGTTAATATTTTGGTTAAAACCAAAGATTCTATTGTGTCAAAAAATCAGTTACTTCTAGTGCATATTTATGAAGGGAAAAGTCAGGTTTGCTATAGGCCTAAGGCACAATGAACCATGGTCAAGAGTAAATATAATCAAAGTTCCTAAAATAAAATTTGCGAACGAACATCGAAATTATAACAGTAACCCTAAATTTCAAGTACAGTGGCCTAAAATGAGAGGATACCCTCTTGTAATCACACTAATTGATTTCTTTGATAGAAAACATGGAAGGTTATATGTATGAAAAAAATAAAATAACATTTTAAAAAATTCTAATGTTGAGGCCCTCGAACATTATATGCCCTCAAGTACTGAATTAGGTAGCATAGGGCTTGGGGCAACCATGCTAGCACTCAACTTAATTACTAACAGTGCTAACCAATTGTAAATAATGATAAATTGGATATGAGAATAAAGATACTACATTTATGGAAAAAAAATTGACTTAAAAAAATTGAAATATCATGGCAAAACATTTATGTTATTTTTTCCCCAAATTGGGCTAATTAAGAAGAAATATTACGTCAACATAAACAATTGCAATATGTTTATTTCAAAATAAGTATTAACTAACTGTAAAATAATTTTCAACATATATAACTTATGATAATAATCTGAAATAAGTAACAGTAATGCTTATTTTCCATTAAATTTATTCCATATGATAATAATCTGAAATTACATCACATTGATTTTCATTACAACATTCGATGATGTACAACATCATTTCACTAATTAAACAGTCGAAGTTGGATGATGCCAATTCTTCTGCTCGTCGTTGTTTGAAGGATGGTGCCACTTGCTTTGTTCATCCGATGTTGGATGGTGCCACTTGCTCTGTTCATCAACGATCGTTGGATGATGCCAGTTCTTCTGTTCGTCATTATTTGAAGGATGGTGCCACTTCTGTTGTTCGTTCGCTGCTGGATGGTGCCAGTTGCTTTGTTCAACCGATGTTGGATGGTGCCACTTGCTCTGTTCATCAACGATCGTTGGATGATGCCAGTTCTTCTGTTCATCATTATTTGAAGGATGGTGCCACTTCTGTTGTTCGTTCGCTACCGGATGGTGCCACTTGCTTTGTTCATCCGATGTTGGATGGTGCCACTTGCTCTGTTCATCAACGATCGTTGGATGATGCCGGTTCTTCTGTTCGTCATTATTTGAAGGATGATGCCACTTTTGTTGTTCGTTCGCTGCTGGATGGTGCCACTTGCTTTGTTCAACTGATGTTGGATGGTGCCACTTGCTCGGTTCATCAACGATCGTTGGATGATTCCAGTTCTTCTGTTCGTCATTATTTGAAGGATGATGCCACTTCTGTTGTTCGTTCGCTGCTGGATGGTGCCACTTGCTTTGTTCAACTGATGTTGGATGGTGCCACTTGCTCTGTTCATCAACGATCGTTGGATGATGCCAGTTCTTCTGTTCATCATTATTTGAAGGATGGTGCCACTTCTGTTGTTCGTTCGCTGCTGGATGGTGCCACTTGCTTTGTTCAACTGATGTTGGATGGTGCCACTTGCTCTGTTCATCAACGATCGTTGGATGATGCTAGTTCTTCTGTTCGTCATTATTTGAAGGATGGTGCCACTTCTGTTGTTCGTTCGCTGCTGGATGGTGCCACTTGCTTTGTTCAACCGATGTTGGATGGTGCCACTTGCTCTGTTCATCAACGATCGTTGGATGATGCCAGTTCTTCTGTTCATCATTATTTGAAGGATGATGCCACTTCTGTTGTTCGTTCGCTGCTGGATGGTGCCACTTGCTTTGTTCATCCGATGTTGGATGGTGCCACTTGCTCTGTTCATCGATTACTGTCGAATGGTGCCACTTCTTTTGTTCATCGTTATTTGCAGGATGGTGCCACTTCTGTTGTTCGTTCGATATTGGATGGTGCCACTTGCTTTGCTCATCTACGTTTTTTGGATGATGCCACTTACTAGATAGTTCGTTAGGTTGCAGTAACCTCGATGCTAAGGATGTTTCAGTAATAATAATAAAGAAAAGCACGAAGGCTAATGGAGTCATATACGCTTTTGCCATGTTTATGTGCGATGTGATGTTCAAAAAAGAAGATGGCTTTTATAAGATAATTTGAAGATAAGGTTGGGAATCTTGAAGAAAATTTAGCTACTATAAACTAGTTAATGCTCTCACTTAGTTTTATCCATTTACATATTCTACTACGCATAAAACGTTTAAGTAGACAGTGCTTTAATAAGCTTTCTGTAAATAAACAGCAACTAAAAAATAAAATAATTCACCAGCCTTTTTAAATCAGTAATTTCTTTCTAAACTTTATATATCATGGAAACGATCCCAAAAAAAGAACAACAACCAGAATAACGTAAGAGCTGTGGCGACTTATAAATTGTAATATAAACAAGCATCATTCCAGTAAACCGAAATGTAGAGGCAAAACTGGCTTTTATATGATGTGTTTCTTTTTTGGCCCGGGGGAGAGAGGGGGGGGGGATACTGATATAAGTTTAAAGATATATCATTTGATTTCATATTTAATTCTCAAAAATAAAATAATTTTCCTAGTAACGGCGATGTAATTATAACAGCTTCCTGTTATATAAGGGTACAGTGAACCACGTCGTGCACCTTTGTTTTCCCGTGCTTTCATTACAAAACTCTTTTGCATGTTGTTTTGCTCCTACGCTTCATCTAAAGTAAAATTTGTATTTTTCCAATCAAAACGTATATTTACCGTTCTACGAAAGCTGCGCAGGTCCAAATTTAAAAACTCTGCGTAAATGGTTTTCTAAATAAGGTCTCTCTTTAATTGAAACAATATAAAAAATACGGTAAAATTCAAAGATAACTTGCAGATTAAACATCGATAAATAGAAAATGACGAAATACTATAGTTGTATAATAATATAATACTTGAATAACAATTACTATTACTTATGAATATTTGTTTTGTTTTCTAACATTTGAAATTACTTTTGAAAAGAGCCAGTTAATTTGCACATTTTTATCAAGAGGCTGTTTTGAGTTCTCCAGTTTAGAAAAAATGGTCCTTATTTACACATTGATAGCGACAAGAACTTTTCGTATAGCAACATCAATTATAGGGATCTGATGTGCAAATCCCCATTAACATTCCACCTTCCAGTTTCCAGTAAAACTTCCAAGTCTATTGCTACCTCCTATGTAGTTGAATCAATACTGTTGGATGAAAAACTCATTTAAGCATTAAAAATAAGATCTATTAATAAGTTTACTACGGGTATGTATTTTGAAATTTCTAAGTAGATAATTCGCTAGAATTTTAATTACGCGTTGCATATTGCACAACATTTTGTTAATATTTTGGTTAAAACCAAAGATTCTATTGTGTCAAAAAATCAGTTACTTCTAGTGCATATTTATGAAGGGAAAAGTCAGGTTTGCTATAGGCCTAAGGCACAATGAACCATGGTCAAGAGTAAATATAATCAAAGTTCCTAAAATAAAATTTGCGAACGAACATCGAAATTATAACAGTAACCCTAAATTTCAAGTACAGTGGCCTAAAATGAGAGGATACCCTCTTGTAATCACACTAATTGATTTCTTTGATAGAAAACATGGAAGGTTATATGTATGAAAAAAATAAAATAACATTTTAAAAAATTCTAATGTTGAGGCCCTCGAACATTATATGCCCTCAAGTACTGAATTAGGTAGCATAGGGCTTGGGGCAACCATGCTAGCACTCAACTTAATTACTAACAGTGCTAACCAATTGTAAATAATGATAAATTGGATATGAGAATAAAGATACTACATTTATGGAAAAAAAATTGACTTAAAAAAATTGAAATATCATGGCAAAACATTTATGTTATTTTTTCCCCAAATTGGGCTAATTAAGAAGAAATATTACGTCAACATAAACAATTGCAATATGTTTATTTCAAAATAAGTATTAACTAACTGTAAAATAATTTTCAACATATATAACTTATGATAATAATCTGAAATAAGTAACAGTAATGCTTATTTTCCATTAAATTTATTCCATATGATAATAATCTGAAATTACATCACATTGATTTTCATTACAACATTCGATGATGTACAACATCATTTCACTAATTAAACAGTCGAAGTTGGATGATGCCAATTCTTCTGCTCGTCGTTGTTTGAAGGATGGTGCCACTTGCTTTGTTCATCCGATGTTGGATGGTGCCACTTGCTCTGTTCATCAACGATCGTTGGATGATGCCAGTTCTTCTGTTCGTCATTATTTGAAGGATGGTGCCACTTCTGTTGTTCGTTCGCTGCTGGATGGTGCCACTTGCTTTGTTCAACCGATGTTGGATGGTGCCACTTGCTCTGTTCATCAACGATCGTTGGATGATGCCAGTTCTTCTGTTCATCATTATTTGAAGGATGGTGCCACTTCTGTTGTTCGTTCGCTACCGGATGGTGCCACTTGCTTTGTTCATCCGATGTTGGATGGTGCCACTTGCTCTGTTCATCAACGATCGTTGGATGATGCCGGTTCTTCTGTTCGTCATTATTTGAAGGATGATGCCACTTCTGTTGTTCGTTCGCTGCTGGATGGTGCCACTTGCTTTGTTCAACTGATGTTGGATGGTGCCACTTGCTCTGTTCATCAACGATCGTTGGATGATGCCAGTTCTTCTGTTCGTCATTATTTGAAGGATGATGCCACTTCTGTTGTTCGTTCGCTGCTGGATGGTGCCACTTGCTTTGTTCAACTGATGTTGGATGGTGCCACTTGCTCTGTTCATCAACGATCGTTGGATGATGCCAGTTCTTCTGTTCATCATTATTTGAAGGATGGTGCCACTTCTGTTGTTCGTTCGCTGCTGGATGGTGCCACTTGCTTTGTTCAACTGATGTTGGATGGTGCCACTTGCTCTGTTCATCAACGATCGTTGGATGATGCCAGTTCTTCTGTTCGTCATTATTTGAAGGATGGTGCCACTTCTGTTGTTCGTTCGCTGCTGGATGGTGCCACTTGCTTTGTTCAACCGATGTTGGATGGTGCCACTTGCTCTGTTCATCAACGATCGTTGGATGATGCCAGTTCTTCTGTTCATCATTATTTGAAGGATGATGCCACTTCTGTTGTTCGTTCGCTGCTGGATGGTGCCACTTGCTTTGTTCATCCGATGTTGGATGGTGCCACTTGCTCTGTTCATCGATTACTGTCGAATGGTGCCACTTCTTTTGTTCATCGTTATTTGCAGGATGGTGCCAC
The DNA here is from genome assembly GCA_030737875.1 of Allium sativum. Taxonomy (NCBI): domain Eukaryota; kingdom Viridiplantae; phylum Streptophyta; class Magnoliopsida; order Asparagales; family Amaryllidaceae; genus Allium; species Allium sativum. The sequence continues at coordinate 399,722,741 of CM060910.1, forward strand.
TTCTGTTGTTCGTTCGATATTGGATGGTGCCACTTGCTTTGCTCATCTACGTTTTTTGGATGATGCCACTTACTAGATAGTTCGTTAGGTTGCAGTAACCTCGATGCTAAGGATGTTTCAGTAATAATAATAAAGAAAAGCACGAAGGCTAATGGAGTCATATACGCTTTTGCCATGTTTATGTGCGATGTGATGTTCAAAAAAGAAGATGGCTTTTATAAGATAATTTGAAGATAAGGTTGGGAATCTTGAAGAAAATTTAGCTACTATAAACTAGTTAATGCTCTCACTTAGTTTTATCCATTTACATATTCTACTACGCATAAAACGTTTAAGTAGACAGTGCTTTAATAAGCTTTCTGTAAATAAACAGCAACTAAAAAATAAAATAATTCACCAGCCTTTTTAAATCAGTAATTTCTTTCTAAACTTTATATATCATGGAAACAATCCCAAAAAAAGAACAACAACCAGAATAACGTAAGAGCTGTGGCGACTTATAAATTGTAATATAAACAAGCATCATTCCAGTAAACCGAAATGTAGAGGCAAAACTGGCTTTTATATGATGTGTTTCTTTTTTGGCCCGGGGGAGAGAGGGGGGGGGATACTGATATAAGTTTAAAGATATATCATTTGATTTCATATTTAATTCTCAAAAATAAAATAATTTTCCTAGTAACGGCGATGTAATTATAACAGCTTCCTGTTATATAAGGGTACAGTGAACCACGTCGTGCACCTTTGTTTTCCCGTGCTTTCATTACAAAACTCTTTTGCATGTTGTTTTGCTCCTACGCTTCATCTAAAGTAAAATTTGTATTTTTCCAATCAAAACGTATATTTACCGTTCTACGAAAGCTGCGCAGGTCCAAATTTAAAAACTCTGCGTAAATGGTTTTCTAAATAAGGTCTCTCTTTAATTGAAAGAATAAAAAAAATACGGTAAAATTCAAAGATAACTTGCAGATTAAACATCGATAAATAGAAAATGACGAAATACTATAGTTGTATAATAATATAATACTTGAATAACAATTACTATTACTTATGAATATTTGTTTTGTTTTCTAACATTTGAAATTACTTTTGAAAAGAGCCAGTTAATTTGCACATTTTTATCAAGAGGCTGTTTTGAGTTCTCCAGTTTAGAAAAAATGGTCCTTATTTACACATTGATAGCGACAAGAACTTTTCGTATAGCAACATCAATTATAGGGATCTGATGTGCAAATCCCCATTAACATTCCACCTTCCAGTTTCCAGTAAAACTTCCAAGTCTATTGCTACCTCCTATGTAGTTGAATCAATACTGTTGGATGAAAAACTCATTTAAGCATTAAAAATAAGATCTATTAATAAGTTTACTACGGGCATGTATTTTGAAATTTCTAAGTAGATAATTCGCTAGAATTTTAATTACGCGTTGCATATTGCACAACATTTTGTTAATATTTTGGTTAAAACCAAAGATTCTATTGTGTCAAAAAATCAGTTACTTCTAGTGCATATTTATGAAGGGAAAAGTCAGGTTTGCTATAGGCCTAAGGCACAATGAACCATGGTCAAGAGTAAATATAATCAAAGTTCCTAAAATAAAATTTGCGAACGAACATCGAAATTATAACAGTAACCCTAAATTTCAAGTACAGTGGCCTAAAATGAGAGGATACCCTCTTGTAATCACACTAATTGATTTCTTTGATAGAAAACATGGAAGGTTATATGTATGAAAAAAATAAAATAACATTTTAAAAAATTCTAATGTTGAGGCCCTCGAACATTATATGCCCTCAAGTACTGAATTAGGTAGCATAGGGCTTGGGGCAACCATGCTAGCACTCAACTTAATTACTAACAGTGCTAACCAATTGTAAATAATGATAAATTGGATATGAGAATAAAGATACTACATTTATGGAAAAAAAATTGACTTAAAAAAATTGAAATATCATGGCAAAACATTTATGTTATTTTTTCCCCAAATTGGGCTAATTAAGAAGAAATATTACGTCAACATAAACAATTGCAATATGTTTATTTCAAAATAAGTATTAACTAACTGTAAAATAATTTTCAACATATATAACTTATGATAATAATCTGAAATAAGTAACAGTAATGCTTATTTTCCATTAAATTTATTCCATATGATAATAATCTGAAATTACATCACATTGATTTTCATTACAACATTCGATGATGTACAACATCATTTCACTAATTAAACAGTCGAAGTTGGATGATGCCAATTCTTCTGCTCGTCGTTGTTTGAAGGATGGTGCCACTTGCTTTGTTCATCCGATGTTGGATGGTGCCACTTGCTCTGTTCATCAACGATCGTTGGATGATGCCAGTTCTTCTGTTCGTCATTATTTGAAGGATGGTGCCACTTCTGTTGTTCGTTCGCTGCTGGATGGTGCCACTTGCTTTGTTCAACCGATGTTGGATGGTGCCACTTGCTCTGTTCATCAACGATCGTTGGATGATGCCAGTTCTTCTGTTCATCATTATTTGAAGGATGGTGCCACTTCTGTTGTTCGTTTGCTACCGGATGGTGCCACTTGCTTTGTTCATCCGATGTTGGATGGTGCCACTTGCTCTGTTCATCAACGATCGTTGGATGATGCCGGTTCTTCTGTTCGTCATTATTTGAAGGATGATGCCACTTCTGTTGTTCGTTCGCTGCTGGATGGTGCCACTTGCTTTGTTCAACTGATGTTGGATGGTGCCACTTGCTCTGTTCATCAACGATCGTTGGATGATGCCAGTTCTTCTGTTCGTCATTATTTGAAGGATGATGCCACTTCTGTTGTTCGTTCGCTGCTGGATGGTGCCACTTGCTTTGTTCAACTGATGTTGGATGGTGCCACTTGCTCTGTTCATCAACGATCGTTGGATGATGCCAGTTCTTCTGTTCATCATTATTTGAAGGATGGTGCCACTTCTGTTGTTCGTTCGCTGCTGGATGGTGCCACTTGCTTTGTTCATCCGATGTTGGATGGTGCCACTTGCTCTGTTCATCAACGATCGTTGGATGATGCCAGTTCTTCTGTTCGTCATTATTTGAAGGATGGTGCCACTTCTGTTGTTCGTTCGCTGCTGGATGGTGCCACTTGCTTTGTTCAACCGATGTTGGATGGTGCCACTTGCTCTGTTCATCAACGATCGTTGGATGATGCCAGTTCTTCTGTTCATCATTATTTGAAGGATGATGCCACTTCTGTTGTTCGTTCGCTGCTGGATGGTGCCACTTGCTTTGTTCATCCGATGTTGGATGGTGCCACTTGCTCTGTTCATCAACGATCGTTGGATGATGCCAGTTCTTCTGTTCGTCATTATTTGAAGGATGATGCCACTTCTGTTGTTCGTTCGCTGCTGGATGGTGCCACTTGCTTTGTTCAACTGATGTTGGATGGTGCCACTTGCTCTGTTCATCAACGATCGTTGGATGATGCCAGTTCTTCTATTCGTCATTATTTGAAGGATGGTGCCACTTCTGTTGTTCGTTCGCTGCTGGATGGTGCCACTTGCTTTGTTCAACTGATGTTGGATGGTGCCACTTGCTCTGTTCATCAACGATCGTTGGATGATGCCAGTTCTTCTGTTCATCATTATTTGAAGGATGGTGCCACTTCTGTTGTTCGTTTGCTACCGGATGGTGCCACTTGCTTTGTTCATCCGATGTTGGATGGTGCCACTTGCTCTGTTCATCAACGATCGTTGGATGATGCCGGTTCTTCTGTTCGTCATTATTCGAAGGATGATGCCACTTCTGTTGTTCGTTCGCTGCTGGATGGTGCCACTTGCTTTGTTCAACTGATGTTGGATGGTGCCACTTGCTCTGTTCATCAACGATCGTTGGATGATGCCAGTTCTTCTGTTCGTCATTATTTGAAGGATGATGCCACTTCTGTTGTTCGTTCGCTGCTGGATGGTGCCACTTGCTTTGTTCAACTGATGTTGGATGGTGCCACTTGCTCTGTTCATCAACGATCGTTGGATGATGCCAGTTCTTCTGTTCATCATTATTTGAAGGATGGTGCCACTTCTGTTGTTCGTTCGCTGCTGGATGGTGCCACTTGCTTTGTTCATCCGATGTTGGATGGTGCCACTTGCTCTGTTCATCAACGATCGTTGGATGATGCCAGTTCTTCTGTTCGTCATTATTTGAAGGATGGTGCCACTTCTGTTGTTCGTTCGCTGCTGGATGGTGCCACTTGCTTTGTTCAACCGATGTTGGATGGTGCCACTTGCTCTGTTCATCAACGATCGTTGGATGATGCCAGTTCTTCTGTTCATCATTATTTGAAGGATGGTGCCACTTCTGTTGTTCGTTCGCTACCGGATGGTGCCACTTGCTTTGTTCATCCGATGTTGGATGGTGCCACTTGCTCTGTTCATCAACGATCGTTGGATGATGCCAGTTCTTCTGTTCGTCATTATTTGAAGGATGATGCCACTTCTGTTGTTCGTTCGCTGCTGGATGGTGCCACTTGCTTTGTTCAACTGATGTTGGATGGTGCCACTTGCTCTGTTCATCAACGATCGTTGGATGATGCCAGTTCTTCTATTCGTCATTATTTGAAGGATGGTGCCACTTCTGTTGTTCGTTCGCTGCTGGATGGTGCCACTTGCTTTGTTCAACTGATGTTGGATGGTGCCACTTGCTCTGTTCATCAACGATCGTTGGATGATGCCAGTTCTTCTGTTCATCATTATTTGAAGGATGGTGCCACTTCTGTTGTTCGTTCGCTGCTGGATGGTGCCACTTGCTTTGTTCAACTGATGTTGGATGGTGCCACTTGCTCTGTTCATCAACGATCGTTGGATGATGCCAGTTCTTCTGTTCGTCATTATTTGAAGGATGGTGCCACTTCTGTTGTTCGTTCGTTGCTGGATGGTGCCACTTGCTTTGTTCAACCGATGTTGGATGGTGCCACTTGCTCTGTTCATCAACGATCGTTGGATGATGCCAGTTCTTCTGTTCATCATTATTTGAAGGATGATGCCACTTCTGTTGTTCGTTCGCTGCTGGATGGTGCCACTTGCTTTGTTCATCCGATGTTGGATGGTGCCACTTGCTCTGTTCATCGATTACTGTCGAATGGTGCCACTTCTTTTGTTCATCGTTATTTGCAGGATGGTGCCACTTCTGTTGTTCGTTCGATATTGGATGGTGCCACTTGCTTTGCTCATCTACGTTTTTTGGATGATGCCACTTACTAGATAGTTCGTTAGGTTGCAGTAACCTCGATGCTAAGGATGTTTCAGTAATAATAATAAAGAAAAGCACGAAGGCTAATGGAGTCATATACGCTTTTGCCATGTTTATGTGCGATGTGATGTTCAAAAAAGAAGATGGCTTTTATAAGATAATTTGAAGATAAGGTTGGGAATCTTGAAGAAAATTTAGCTACTATAAACTAGTTAATGCTCTCACTTAGTTTTATCCATTTACATATTCTACTACGCATAAAACGTTTAAGTAGACAGTGCTTTAATAAGCTTTCTGTAAATAAACAGCAACTAAAAAATAAAATAATTCACCAGCCTTTTTAAATCAGTAATTTCTTTCTAAACTTTATATATCATGGAAACGATCCCAAAAAAAGAACAACAACCAGAATAACGTAAGAGCTGTGGCGACTTATAAATTGTAATATAAACAAGCATCATTCCAGTAAACCGAAATGTAGAGGCAAAACTGGCTTTTATATGATGTGTTTCTTTTTTGGCCCGGGGGAGAGAGGGGGGGGGGATACTGATATAAGTTTAAAGATATATCATTTGATTTCATATTTAATTCTCAAAAATAAAATAATTTTCCTAGTAACGGCGATGTAATTATAACAGCTTCCTGTTATATAAGGGTACAGTGAACCACGTCGTGCACCTTTGTTTTCCCGTGCTTTCATTACAAAACTCTTTTGCATGTTGTTTTGCTCCTACGCTTCATCTAAAGTAAAATTTGTATTTTTCCAATCAAAACGTATATTTACCGTTCTACGAAAGCTGCGCAGGTCCAAATTTAAAAACTCTGCGTAAATGGTTTTCTAAATAAGGTCTCTCTTTAATTGAAACAATATAAAAAATACGGTAAAATTCAAAGATAACTTGCAGATTAAACATCGATAAATAGAAAATGACGAAATACTATAGTTGTATAATAATATAATACTTGAATAACAATTACTATTACTTATGAATATTTGTTTTGTTTTCTAACATTTGAAATTACTTTTGAAAAGAGCCAGTTAATTTGCACATTTTTATCAAGAGGCTGTTTTGAGTTCTCCAGTTTAGAAAAAATGGTCCTTATTTACACATTGATAGCGACAAGAACTTTTCGTATAGCAACATCAATTATAGGGATCTGATGTGCAAATCCCCATTAACATTCCACCTTCCAGTTTCCAGTAAAACTTCCAAGTCTATTGCTACCTCCTATGTAGTTGAATCAATACTGTTGGATGAAAAACTCATTTAAGCATTAAAAATAAGATCTATTAATAAGTTTACTACGGGCATGTATTTTGAAATTTCTAAGTAGATAATTCGCTAGAATTTTAATTACGCGTTGCATATTGCACAACATTTTGTTAATATTTTGGTTAAAACCAAAGATTCTATTGTGTCAAAAAATCAGTTACTTCTAGTGCATATTTATGAAGGGAAAAGTCAGGTTTGCTATAGGCCTAAGGCACAATGAACCATGGTCAAGAGTAAATATAATCAAAGTTCCTAAAATAAAATTTGCGAACGAACATCGAAATTATAACAGTAACCCTAAATTTCAAGTACAGTGGCCTAAAATGAGAGGATACCCTCTTGTAATCACACTAATTGATTTCTTTGATAGAAAACATGGAAGGTTATATGTATGAAAAAAATAAAATAACATTTTAAAAAATTCTAATGTTGAGGCCCTCGAACATTATATGCCCTCAAGTACTGAATTAGGTAGCATAGGGCTTGGGGCAACCATGCTAGCACTCAACTTAATTACTAACAGTGCTAACCAATTGTAAATAATGATAAATTGGATATGAGAATAAAGATACTACATTTATGGAAAAAAAATTGACTTAAAAAAATTGAAATATCATGGCAAAACATTTATGTTATTTTTTCCCCAAATTGGGCTAATTAAGAAGAAATATTACGTCAACATAAACAATTGCAATATGTTTATTTCAAAATAAGTATTAACTAACTGTAAAATAATTTTCAACATATATAACTTATGATAATAATCTGAAATAAGTAACAGTAATGCTTATTTTCCATTAAATTTATTCCATATGATAATAATCTGAAATTACATCACATTGATTTTCATTACAACATTCGATGATGTACAACATCATTTCACTAATTAAACAGTCGAAGTTGGATGATGCCAATTCTTCTGCTCGTCGTTGTTTGAAGGATGGTGCCACTTGCTTTGTTCATCCGATGTTGGATGGTGCCACTTGCTCTGTTCATCAACGATCGTTGGATGATGCCAGTTCTTCTGTTCGTCATTATTTGAAGGATGGTGCCACTTCTGTTGTTCGTTCGCTGCTGGATGGTGCCACTTGCTTTGTTCAACCGATGTTGGATGGTGCCACTTGCTCTGTTCATCAACGATCGTTGGATGATGCCAGTTCTTCTGTTCATCATTATTTGAAGGATGGTGCCACTTCTGTTGTTCGTTCGCTACCGGATGGTGCCACTTGCTTTGTTCATCCGATGTTGGATGGTGCCACTTGCTCTGTTCATCAACGATCGTTGGATGATGCCAGTTCTTCTGTTCGTCATTATTTGAAGGATGATGCCACTTCTGTTGTTCGTTCGCTGCTGGATGGTGCCACTTGCTTTGTTCAACTGATGTTGGATGGTGCCACTTGCTCTATTCATCAACGATCGTTGGATGATTCCAGTTCTTCTGTTCGTCATTATTTGAAGGATGATGCCACTTCTGTTGTTCGTTCGCTGCTGGATGGTGCCACTTGCTTTGTTCAACTGATGTTGGATGGTGCCACTTGCTCTGTTCATCAACGATCGTTGGATGATGCCAGTTCTTCTGTTCATCATTATTTGAAGGATGGTGCCACTTCTGTTGTTCGTTCGCTGCTGGATGGTGCCACTTGCTTTGTTCAACTGATGTTGGATGGTGCCACTTGCTCTGTTCATCAACGATCGTTGGATGATGCCAGTTCTTCTGTTCGTCATTATTTGAAGGATGGTGCCACTTCTGTTGTTCGTTCGCTGCTGGATGGTGCCACTTGCTTTGTTCAACCGATGTTGGATGGTGCCACTTGCTCTGTTCATCAACGATCGTTGGATGATGCCAGTTCTTCTGTTCATCATTATTTGAAGGATGATGCCACTTCTGTTGTTCGTTCGCTGCTGGATGGTGCCACTTGCTTTGTTCATCCGATGTTGGATGGTGCCACTTGCTCTGTTCATCGATTACTGTCGAATGGTGCCACTTCTTTTGTTCATCGTTATTTGCAGGATGGTGCCACTTCTGTTGTTCGTTCGATATTGGATGGTGCCACTTGCTTTGCTCATCTACGTTTTTTGGATGATGCCACTTACTAGATAGTTCGTTAGGTTGCAGTAACCTCGATGCTAAGGATGTTTCAGTAATAATAATAAAGAAAAGCACGAAGGCTAATGGAGTCATATACGCTTTTGCCATGTTTATGTGCGATGTGATGTTCAAAAAAGAAGATGGCTTTTATAAGATAATTTGAAGATAAGGTTGGGAATCTTGAAGAAAATTTAGCTACTATAAACTAGTTAATGCTCTCACTTAGTTTTATCCATTTACATATTCTACTACGCATAAAACGTTTAAGTAGACAGTGCTTTAATAAGCTTTCTGTAAATAAACAGCAACTAAAAAATAAAATAATTCACCAGCCTTTTTAAATCAGTAATTTCTTTCTAAACTTTATATATCATGGAAACGATCCCAAAAAAAGAACAACAACCAGAATAACGTAAGAGCTGTGGCGACTTATAAATTGTAATATAAACAAGCATCATTCCAGTAAACCGAAATGTAGAGGCAAAACTGGCTTTTATATGATGTGTTTCTTTTTTGGCCCGGGGGAGAGAGGGGGGGGGATACTGATATAAGTTTAAAGATATATCATTTGATTTCATATTTAATTCTCAAAAATAAAATAATTTTCCTAGTAACGGCGATGTAATTATAACAGCTTCCTGTTATATAAGGGTACAGTGAACCACGTCGTGCACCTTTGTTTTCCCGTGCTTTCATTACAAAACTCTTTTGCATGTTGTTTTGCTCCTACGCTTCATCTAAAGTAAAATTTGTATTTTTCCAATCAAAACGTATATTTACCGTTCTACGAAAGCTGCGCAGGTCCAAATTTAAAAACTCTGCGTAAATGGTTTTCTAAATAAGGTCTCTCTTTAATTGAAACAATATAAAAAATACGGTAAAATTCAAAGATAACTTGCAGATTAAACATCGATAAATAGAAAATGACGAAATACTATAGTTGTATAATAATATAATACTTGAATAACAATTACTATTACTTATGAATATTTGTTTTGTTTTCTAACATTTGAAATTACTTTTGAAAAGAGCCAGTTAATTTGCACATTTTTATCAAGAGGCTGTTTTGAGTTCTCCAGTTTAGAAAAAATGGTCCTTATTTACACATTGATAGCGACAAGAACTTTTCGTATAGCAACATCAATTATAGGGATCTGATGTGCAAATCCCCATTAACATTCCACCTTCCAGTTTCCAGTAAAACTTCCAAGTCTATTGCTACCTCCTATGTAGTTGAATCAATACTGTTGGATGAAAAACTCATTTAAGCATTAAAAATAAGATCTATTAATAAGTTTACTACGGGCATGTATTTTGAAATTTCTAAGTAGATAATTCGCTAGAATTTTAATTACGCGTTGCATATTGCACAACATTTTGTTAATATTTTGGTTAAAACCAAAGATTCTATTGTGTCAAAAAATCAGTTACTTCTAGTGCATATTTATGAAGGGAAAAGTCAGGTTTGCTATAGGCCTAAGGCACAATGAACCATGGTCAAGAGTAAATATAATCAAAGTTCCTAAAATAAAATTTGCGAACGAACATCGAAATTATAACAGTAACCCTAAATTTCAAGTACAGTGGCCTAAAATGAGAGGATACCCTCTTGTAATCACACTAATTGATTTCTTTGATAGAAAACATGGAAGGTTATATGTATGAAAAAAATAAAATAACATTTTAAAAAATTCTAATGTTGAGGCCCTCGAACATTATATGCCCTCAAGTACTGAATTAGGTAGCATAGGGCTTGGGGCAACCATGCTAGCACTCAACTTAATTACTAACAGTGCTAACCAATTGTAAATAATGATAAATTGGATATGAGAATAAAGATACTACATTTATGGAAAAAAAATTGACTTAAAAAAATTGAAATATCATGGCAAAACATTTATGTTATTTTTTCCCCAAATTGGGCTAATTAAGAAGAAATATTACGTCAACATAAACAATTGCAATATGTTTATTTCAAAATAAGTATTAACTAACTGTAAAATAATTTTCAACATATATAACTTATGATAATAATCTGAAATAAGTAACAGTAATGCTTATTTTCCATTAAATTTATTCCATATGATAATAATCTGAAATTACATCACATTGATTTTCATTACAACATTCGATGATGTACAACATCATTTCACTAATTAAACAGTCGAAGTTGGATGATGCCAATTCTTCTGCTCGTCGTTGTTTGAAGGATGGTGCCACTTGCTTTGTTCATCCGATGTTGGATGGTGCCACTTGCTCTGTTCATCAACGATCGTTGGATGATGCCAGTTCTTCTGTTCGTCATTATTTGAAGGATGGTGCCACTTCTGTTGTTCGTTCGCTGCTGGATGGTGCCACTTGCTTTGTTCAACCGATGTTGGATGGTGCCACTTGCTCTGTTCATCAACGATCGTTGGATGATGCCAGTTCTTCTGTTCATCATTATTTGAAGGATGGTGCCACTTCTGTTGTTCGTTCGCTACCGGATGGTGCCACTTGCTTTGTTCATCCGATGTTGGATGGTGCCACTTGCTCTGTTCATCAACGATCGTTGGATGATGCCAGTTCTTCTGTTCGTCATTATTTGAAGGATGATGCCACTTCTGTTGTTCGTTCGCTGCTGGATGGTGCCACTTGCTTTGTTCAACTGATGTTGGATGGTGCCACTTGCTCTATTCATCAACGATCGTTGGATGATGCCAGTTCTTCTGTTCGTCATTATTTGAAGGATGATGCCACTTCTGTTGTTCGTTCGCTGCTGGATGGTGCCACTTGTTTGTTCAACTGATGTTGGATGGTGCCACTTGCTCTGTTCATCAACGATCGTTGGATGATGCCAGTTCTTCTGTTCATCATTATTTGAAGGATGGTGCCACTTCTGTTGTTCGTTCGCTGCTGGATGGTGCCACTTGCTTTGTTCAACTGATGTTGGATGGTGCCACTTGCTCTGTTCATCAACGATCGTTGGATGATGCCAGTTCTTCTGTTCGTCATTATTTGAAGGATGGTGCCACTTCTGTTGTTCGTTCGCTGCTGGATGGTGCCACTTGCTTTGTTCAACCGATGTTGGATGGTGCCACTTGCTCTGTTCATCAACGATCGTTGGATGATGCCAGTTCTTCTGTTCATCATTATTTGAAGGATGATGCCACTTCTGTTGTTCGTTCGCTGCTGGATGGTGCCACTTGCTTTGTTCATCCGATGTTGGATGGTGCCACTTGCTCTGTTCATCGATTACTGTCGAATGGTGCCACTTCTTTTGTTCATCGTTATTTGCAGGATGGTGCAACTTCTGTTGTTCGTTCGATATTGGATGGTGCCACTTGCTTTGCTCATCTACGTTTTTTGGATGATGCCACTTACTAGATAGTTCGTTAGGTTGCAGTAACCTCGATGCTAAGGATGTTTCAGTAATAATAATAAAGAAAAGCACGAAGGCTAATGGAGTCATATACGCTTTTGCCATGTTTATGTGCGATGTGATGTTCAAAAAAGAAGATGGCTTTTATAAGATAATTTGAAGATAAGGTTGGGAATCTTGAAGAAAATTTAGCTACTATAAACTAGTTAATGCTCTCACTTAGTTTTATCCATTTACATATTCTACTACGCATAAAACGTTTAAGTAGACAGTGCTTTAATAAGCTTTCTGTAAATAAACAACAACTAAAAAATAAAATAATTCACCAGCCTTTTTAAATCAGTAATTTCTTTCTAAACTTTATATATCATGGAAACGATCCCAAAAAAAGAACAACAACCAGAATAACGTAAGAGCTGTGGCGACTTATAAATTGTAATATAAACAAGCATCATTCCAGTAAACCGAAATGTAGAGGCAAAACTGGCTTTTATATGATGTGTTTCTTTTTTGGCCCGGGGGAGAGAGGGGGGGGGGGGATACTGATATAAGTTTAAAGATATATCATTTGATTTCATATTTAATTCTCAAAAATAAAATAATTTTCCTAGTAACGGCGATGTAATTATAACAGCTTCCTGTTATATAAGGGTACAGTGAACCACGTCGTGCACCTTTGTTTTCCCGTGCTTTCATTACAAAACTCTTTTGCATGTTGTTTTGCTCCTACGCTTCATCTAAAGTAAAATTTGTATTTTTCCAATCAAAACGTATATTTACCGTTCTACGAAAGCTGCGCAGGTCCAAATTTAAAAACTCTGCGTAAATGGTTTTCTAAATAAGGTCTCTCTTTAATTGAAACAATATAAAAAATACGGTAAAATTCAAAGATAACTTGCAGATTAAACATCGATAAATAGAAAATGACGAAATACTATAGTTGTATAATAATATAATACTTGAATAACAATTACTATTACTTATGAATATTTGTTTTGTTTTCTAACATTTGAAATTACTTTTGAAAAGAGCCAGTTAATTTGCACATTTTTATCAAGAGGCTGTTTTGAGTTCTCCAGTTTAGAAAAAATGGTCCTTATTTACACATTGATAGCGACAAGAACTTTTCGTATAGCAACATCAATTATAGGGATCTGATGTGCAAATCCCCATTAACATTCCACCTTCCAGTTTCCAGTAAAACTTCCAAGTCTATTGCTACCTCCTATGTAGTTGAATCAATACTGTTGGATGAAAAACTCATTTAAGCATTAAAAATAAGATCTATTAATAAGTTTACTACGGGCATGTATTTTGAAATTTCTAAGTAGATAATTCGCTAGAATTTTAATTACGCGTTGCATATTGCACAACATTTTGTTAATATTTTGGTTAAAACCAAAGATTCTATTGTGTCAAAAAATCAGTTACTTCTAGTGCATATTTATGAAGGGAAAAGTCAGGTTTGCTATAGGCCTAAAGCACAATGAACCATGGTCAAGAGTAAATATAATCAAAGTTCCTAAAATAAAATTTGCGAACGAACATCGAAATTATAACAGTAACCCTAAATTTCAAGTACAGTGGCCTAAAATGAGAGGATACCCTCTTGTAATCACACTAATTGATTTCTTTGATAGAAAACATGGAAGGTTATATGTATGAAAAAAATAAAATAACATTTTAAAAAATTCTAATGTTGAGGCCCTCGAACATTATATGCCCTCAAGTACTGAATTAGGTAGCATAGGGCTTGGGGCAACCATGCTAGCACTCAACTTAATTACTAACAGTGCTAACCAATTGTAAATAATGATAAATTGGATATGAGAATAAAGATACTACATTTATGGAAAAAAAATTGACTTAAAAAAATTGAAATATCATGGCAAAACATTTATGTTATTTTTTCCCCAAATTGGGCTAATTAAGAAGAAATATTACGTCAACATAAACAATTGCAATATGTTTATTTCAAAATAAGTATTAACTAACTGTAAAATAATTTTCAACATATATAACTTATGATAATAATCTGAAATAAGTAACAGTAATGCTTATTTTCCATTAAATTTATTCCATATGATAATAATCTGAAATTACATCACATTGATTTTCATTACAACATTCGATGATGTACAACATCATTTCACTAATTAAACAGTCGAAGTTGGATGATGCCAATTCTTCTGCTCGTCGTTGTTTGAAGGATGGTGCCACTTGCTTTGTTCATCCGATGTTGGATGGTGCCACTTGCTCTGTTCATCAACGATCGTTGGATGATGCCAGTTCTTCTGTTCGTCATTATTTGAAGGATGGTGCCACTTCTGTTGTTCGTTCGCTGCTGGATGGTGCCACTTGCTTTGTTCAACCGATGTTGGATGGTGCCACTTGCTCTGTTCATCAACGATCGTTGGATGATGCCAGTTCTTCTGTTCATCATTATTTGAAGGATGGTGCCACTTCTGTTGTTCGTTCGCTACCGGATGGTGCCACTTGCTTTGTTCATCCGATGTTGGATGGTGCCACTTGCTCTGTTCATCAACGATCGTTGGATGATGCCAGTTCTTCTGTTCGTCATTATTTGAAGGATGATGCCACTTCTGTTGTTCGTTCGCTGCTGGATGGTGCCACTTGCTTTGTTCAACTGATGTTGGATGGTGCCACTTGCTCTGTTCATCAACGATCGTTGGATGATGCCAGTTCTTCTGTTCGTCATTATTTGAAGGATGATGCCACTTCTGTTGTTCGTTCGCTGCTGGATGGTGCCACTTGCTTTGTTCAACTGATGTTGGATGGTGCCACTTGCTCTGTTCATCAACGATCGTTGGATGATGCCAGTTCTTCTGTTCATCATTATTTGAAGGATGGTGCCACTTCTGTTGTTCGTTCGCTGCTGGATGGTGCCACTTGCTTTGTTCAACTGATGTTGGATGGTGCCACTTGCTCTGTTCATCAACGATCGTTGGATGATGCCAGTTCTTCTGTTCGTCATTATTTGAAGGATGGTGCCACTTCTGTTGTTCGTTCGCTGCTGGATGGTGCCACTTGCTTTGTTCAACCGATGTTGGATGGTGCCACTTGCTCTGTTCATCAACGATCGTTGGATGATGCCAGTTCTTCTGTTCATCATTATTTGAAGGATGATGCCACTTCTGTTGTTCGTTCGCTGCTGGATGGTGCCACTTGCTTTGTTCATCCGATGTTGGATGGTGCCACTTGCTCTGTTCATCGATTACTGTCGAATGGTGCCACTTCTTTTGTTCATCGTTATTTGCAGGATGGTGCCACTTCTGTTGTTCGTTCGATATTGGATGGTGCCACTTGCTTTGCTCATCTACGTTTTTTGGATGATGCCACTTACTAGATAGTTCGTTAGGTTGCAGTAACCTCGATGCTAAGGATGTTTCAGTAATAATAATAAAGAAAAGCACGAAGGCTAATGGAGTCATATACGCTTTTGCCATGTTTATGTGCGATGTGATGTTCAAAAAAGAAGATGGCTTTTATAAGATAATTTGAAGATAAGGTTGGGAATCTTGAAGAAAATTTAGCTACTATAAACTAGTTAATGCTCTCACTTAGTTTTATCCATTTACATATTCTACTACGCATAAAACGTTTAAGTAGACAGTGCTTTAATAAGCTTTCTGTAAATAAACAGCAACTAAAAAATAAAATAATTCACCAGCCTTTTTAAATCAGTAATTTCTTTCTAAACTTTATATATCATGGAAACGATCCCAAAAAAAGAACAACAACCAGAATAACGTAAGAGCTGTGGCGACTTATAAATTGTAATATAAACAAGCATCATTCCAGTAAACCGAAATGTAGAGGCAAAACTGGCTTTTATATGATGTGTTTCTTTTTTGGCCCGGGGGAGAGAGGGGGGGGGATACTGATATAAGTTTAAAGATATATCATTTGATTTCATATTTAATTCTCAAAAATAAAATAATTTTCCTAGTAACGGCGATGTAATTATAACAGCTTCCTGTTATATAAGGGTACAGTGAACCACGTCGTGCACCTTTGTTTTCCCGTGCTTTCATTACAAAACTCTTTTGCATGTTGTTTTGCTCCTACGCTTCATCTAAAGTAAAATTTGTATTTTTCCAATCAAAACGTATATTTACCGTTCTACGAAAGCTGCGCAGGTCCAAATTTAAAAACTCTGCGTAAATGGTTTTCTAAATAAGGTCTCTCTTTAATTGAAACAATATAAAAAATACGGTAAAATTCAAAGATAACTTGCAGATTAAACATCGATAAATAGAAAATGACGAAATACTATAGTTGTATAATAATATAATACTTGAATAACAATTACTATTACTTATGAATATTTGTTTTGTTTTCTAACATTTGAAATTACTTTTGAAAAGAGCCAGTTAATTTGCACATTTTTATCAAGAGGCTGTTTTGAGTTCTCCAGTTTAGAAAAAATGGTCCTTATTTACACATTGATAGCGACAAGAACTTTTCGTATAGCAACATCAATTATAGGGATCTGATGTGCAAATCCCCATTAACATTCCACCTTCCAGTTTCCAGTAAAACTTCCAAGTCTATTGCTACCTCCTATGTAGTTGAATCAATACTGTTGGATGAAAAACTCATTTAAGCATTAAAAATAAGATCTATTAATAAGTTTACTACGGGCATGTATTTTGAAATTTCTAAGTAGATAATTCGCTAGAATTTTAATTACGCGTTGCATATTGCACAACATTTTGTTAATATTTTGGTTAAAACCAAAGATTCTATTGTGTCAAAAAATCAGTTACTTCTAGTGCATATTTATGAAGGGAAAAGTCAGGTTTGCTATAGGCCTAAGGCACAATGAACCATGGTCAAGAGTAAATATAATCAAAGTTCCTAAAATAAAATTTGCGAACGAACATCGAAATTATAACAGTAACCCTAAATTTCAAGTACAGTGGCCTAAAATGAGAGGATACCCTCTTGTAATCACACTAATTGATTTCTTTGATAGAAAACATGGAAGGTTATATGTATGAAAAAAATAAAATAACATTTTAAAAAATTCTAATGTTGAGGCCCTCGAACATTATATGCCCTCAAGTACTGAATTAGGTAGCATAGGGCTTGGGGCAACCATGCTAGCACTCAACTTAATTACTAACAGTGCTAACCAATTGTAAATAATGATAAATTGGATATGAGAATAAAGATACTACATTTATGGAAAAAAAATTGACTTAAAAAAATTGAAATATCATGGCAAAACATTTATGTTATTTTTTCCCCAAATTGGGCTAATTAAGAAGAAATATTACGTCAACATAAACAATTGCAATATGTTTATTTCAAAATAAGTATTAACTAACTGTAAAATAATTTTCAACATATATAACTTATGATAATAATCTGAAATAAGTAACAGTAATGCTTATTTTCCATTAAATTTATTCCATATGATAATAATCTGA
This sequence comes from Allium sativum, assembly GCA_030737875.1. Classification (NCBI taxonomy): domain Eukaryota; kingdom Viridiplantae; phylum Streptophyta; class Magnoliopsida; order Asparagales; family Amaryllidaceae; genus Allium; species Allium sativum. The sequence goes on from CM060910.1 coordinate 399,740,139, forward strand.
AATTACATCACATTGATTTTCATTACAACATTCGATGATGTACAACATCATTTCACTAATTAAACAGTCGAAGTTGGATGATGCCAATTCTTCTGCTCGTCGTTGTTTGAAGGATGGTGCCACTTGCTTTGTTCATCCGATGTTGGATGGTGCCACTTGCTCTGTTCATCAACGATCGTTGGATGATGCCAGTTCTTCTGTTCGTCATTATTTGAAGGATGGTGCCACTTCTGTTGTTCGTTCGCTGCTGGATGGTGCCACTTGCTTTGTTCAACCGATGTTGGATGGTGCCACTTGCTCTGTTCATCAACGATCGTTGGATGATGCCAGTTCTTCTGTTCATCATTATTTGAAGGATGGTGCCACTTCTGTTGTTCGTTCGCTACCGGATGGTGCCACTTGCTTTGTTCATCCGATGTTGGATGGTGCCACTTGCTCTGTTCATCAACGATCGTTGGATGATGCCAGTTCTTCTGTTCGTCATTATTTGAAGGATGATGCCACTTCTGTTGTTCGTTCGCTGCTGGATGGTGCCACTTGCTTTGTTCAACTGATGTTGGATGGTGCCACTTGCTCTGTTCATCAACGATCGTTGGATGATGCCAGTTCTTCTGTTCGTCATTATTTGAAGGATGATGCCACTTCTATTGTTCGTTCGCTGCTGGATGGTGCCACTTGCTTTGTTCAACTGATGTTGGATGGTGCCACTTGCTCTGTTCATCAACGATCGTTGGATGATGCCAGTTCTTCTGTTCATCATTATTTGAAGGATGGTGCCACTTCTGTTGTTCGTTCGCTGCTGGATGGTGCCACTTGCTTTGTTCAACTGATGTTGGATGGTGCCACTTGCTCTGTTCATCAACGATCGTTGGATGATGCCAGTTCTTCTGTTCGTCATTATTTGAAGGATGGTGCCACTTCTGTTGTTCGTTCGCTGCTGGATGGTGCCACTTGCTTTGTTCAACCGATGTTGGATGGTGCCACTTGCTCTGTTCATCAACGATCGTTGGATGATGCCAGTTCTTCTGTTCATCATTATTTGAAGGATGATGCCACTTCTGTTGTTCGTTCGCTGCTGGATGGTGCCACTTGCTTTGTTCATCCGATGTTGGATGGTGCCACTTGCTCTGTTCATCGATTACTGTCGAATGGTGCCACTTCTTTTGTTCATCGTTATTTGCAGGATGGTGCCACTTCTGTTGTTCGTTCGATATTGGATGGTGCCACTTGCTTTGCTCATCTACGTTTTTTGGATGATGCCACTTACTAGATAGTTCGTTAGGTTGCAGTAACCTCGATGCTAAGGATGTTTCAGTAATAATAATAAAGAAAAGCACGAAGGCTAATGGAGTCATATACGCTTTTTCCATGTTTATGTGCGATGTGATGTTCAAAAAAGAAGATGGCTTTTATAAGATAATTTGAAGATAAGGTTGGGAATCTTGAAGAAAATTTAGCTACTATAAACTAGTTAATGCTCTCACTTAGTTTTATCCATTTACATATTCTACTACGCATAAAACGTTTAAGTAGACAGTGCTTTAATAAGCTTTCTGTAAATAAACAGCAACTAAAAAATAAAATAATTCACCAGCCTTTTTAAATCAGTAATTTCTTTCTAAACTTTATATATCATGGAAACGATCCCAAAAAAAGAACAACAACCAGAATAACGTAAGAGCTGTGGCGACTTATAAATTGTAATATAAACAAGCATCATTCCAGTAAACCGAAATGTAGAGGCAAAACTGGCTTTTATATGATGTGTTTCTTTTTTGGCCCGGGGGAGAGAGGGGGGGGGATACTGATATAAGTTTAAAGATATATCATTTGATTTCATATTTAATTCTCAAAAATAAAATAATTTTCCTAGTAACGGCGATGTAATTATAACAGCTTCCTGTTATATAAGGGTACAGTGAACCACGTCGTGCACCTTTGTTTTCCCGTGCTTTCATTACAAAACTCTTTTGCATGTTGTTTTGCTCCTACGCTTCATCTAAAGTAAAATTTGTATTTTTCCAATCAAAACGTATATTTACCGTTCTACGAAAGCTGCGCAGGTCCAAATTTAAAAACTCTGCGTAAATGGTTTTCTAAATAAGGTCTCTCTTTAATTGAAACAATATAAAAAATACGGTAAAATTCAAAGATAACTTGCAGATTAAACATCGATAAATAGAAAATGACGAAATACTATAGTTGTATAATAATATAATACTTGAATAACAATTACTATTACTTATGAATATTTGTTTTGTTTTCTAACATTTGAAATTACTTTTGAAAAGAGCCAGTTAATTTGCACATTTTTATCAAGAGGCTGTTTTGAGTTCTCCAGTTTAGAAAAAATGGTCCTTATTTACACATTGATAGCGACAAGAACTTTTCGTATAGCAACATCAATTATAGGGATCTGATGTGCAAATCCCCATTAACATTCCACCTTCCAGTTTCCAGTAAAACTTCCAAGTCTATTGCTACCTCCTATGTAGTTGAATCAATACTGTTGGATGAAAAACTCATTTAAGCATTAAAAATAAGATCTATTAATAAGTTTACTACGGGCATGTATTTTGAAATTTCTAAGTAGATAATTCGCTAGAATTTTAATTACGCGTTGCATATTGCACAACATTTTGTTAATATTTTGGTTAAAACCAAAGATTCTATTGTGTCAAAAAATCAGTTACTTCTAGTGCATATTTATGAAGGGAAAAGTCAGGTTTGCTATAGGCCTAAGGCACAATGAACCATGGTCAAGAGTAAATATAATCAAAGTTCCTAAAATAAAATTTGCGAACGAACATCGAAATTATAACAGTAACCCTAAATTTCAAGTACAGTGGCCTAAAATGAGAGGATACCCTCTTGTAATCACACTAATTGATTTCTTTGATAGAAAACATGGAAGGTTATATGTATGAAAAAAATAAAATAACATTTTAAAAAATTCTAATGTTGAGGCCCTCGAACATTATATGCCCTCAAGTACTGAATTAGGTAGCATAGGGCTTGGGGCAACCATGCTAGCACTCAACTTAATTACTAACAGTGCTAACCAATTGTAAATAATGATAAATTGGATATGAGAATAAAGATACTACATTTATGAAAAAAAATTGACTTAAAAAAATTGAAATATCATGGCAAAACATTTATGTTATTTTTTCCCCAAATTGGGCTAATTAAGAAGAAATATTACGTCAACATAAACAATTGCAATATGTTTATTTCAAAATAAGTATTAACTAACTGTAAAATAATTTTCAACATATATAACTTATGATAATAATCTGAAATAAGTAACAGTAATGCTTATTTTCCATTAAATTTATTCCATATGATAATAATCTGAAATTACATCACATTGATTTTCATTACAACATTCGTTGATGTACAACATCATTTCACTAATTAAACAGTCGAAGTTGGATGATGCCAATTCTTCTGCTCGTCGTTGTTTGAAGGATGGTGCCACTTGCTTTGTTCATCCGATGTTGGATGGTGCCACTTGCTCTGTTCATCAACGATCGTTGGATGATGCCAGTTCTTCTGTTCGTCATTATTTGAAGGATGGTGCCACTTCTGTTGTTCGTTCGCTGCTGGATGGTGCCACTTGCTTTGTTCAACCGATGTTGGATGGTGCCACTTGCTCTGTTCATCAACGATCGTTGGATGATGCCAGTTCTTCTGTTCATCATTATTTGAAGGATGGTGCCACTTCTGTTGTTCGTTCGCTACCGGATGGTGCCACTTGCTTTGTTCATCCGATGTTGGATGGTGCCACTTGCTCTGTTCATCAACGATCGTTGGATGATGCCAGTTCTTCTGTTCGTCATTATTTGAAGGATGATGCCACTTCTGTTGTTCGTTCGCTGCTGGATGGTGCCACTTGCTTTGTTCAACTGATGTTGGATGGTGCCACTTGCTCTGTTCATCAACGATCGTTGGATGATGCCAGTTCTTCTGTTCGTCATTATTTGAAGGATGATGCCACTTCTGTTGTTCGTTCGCTGCTGGATGGTGCCACTTGCTTTGTTCAACTGATGTTGGATGGTGCCACTTGCTCTGTTCATCAACGATCATTGGATGATGCCAGTTCTTCTGTTCATCATTATTTGAAGGATGGTGCCACTTCTGTTGTTCGTTCGCTGCTGGATGGTGCCACTTGCTTTGTTCAACTGATGTTGGATGGTGCCACTTGCTCTGTTCATCAACGATCGTTGGATGATGCCAGTTCTTCTGTTCGTCATTATTTGAAGGATGGTGCCACTTCTGTTGTTCGTTCGCTGCTGGATGGTGCCACTTGCTTTGTTCAACCGATGTTGGATGGTGCCACTTGCTCTGTTCATCAACGATCGTTGGATGATGCCAGTTCTTCTGTTCATCATTATTTGAAGGATGATGCCACTTCTGTTGTTCGTTCGCTGCTGGATGGTGCCACTTGCTTTGTTCATCCGATGTTGGATGGTGCCACTTGCTCTGTTCATCGATTACTGTCGAATGGTGCCACTTCTTTTGTTCATCGTTATTTGCAGGATGGTGCCACTTCTGTTGTTCGTTCGATATTGGATGGTGCCACTTGCTTTGCTCATCTACGTTTTTTGGATGATGCCACTTACTAGATAGTTCGTTAGGTTGCAGTAACCTCGATGCTAAGGATGTTTCAGTAATAATAATAAAGAAAAGCACGAAGGCTAATGGAGTCATATACGCTTTTGCCATGTTTATGTGCGATGTGATGTTCAAAAAAGAAGATGGCTTTTATAAGATAATTTGAAGATAAGGTTGGGAATCTTGAAGAAAATTTAGCTACTATAAACTAGTTAATGCTCTCACTTAGTTTTATCCATTTACATATTCTACTACGCATAAAACGTTTAAGTAGACAGTGCTTTAATAAGCTTTCTGTAAATAAACAGCAACTAAAAAATAAAATAATTCACCAGCCTTTTTAAATCAGTAATTTCTTTCTAAACTTTATATATCATGGAAACGATCCCAAAAAAAGAACAACAACCAGAATAACGTAAGAGCTGTGGCGACTTATAAATTGTAATATAAACAAGCATCATTCCAGTAAACCGAAATGTAGAGGCAAAACTGGCTTTTATATGATGTGTTTCTTTTTTGGCCCGGGGGAGAGAGGGGGGGGGGATACTGATATAAGTTTAAAGATATATCATTTGATTTCATATTTAATTCTCAAAAATAAAATAATTTTCCTAGTAACGGCGATGTAATTATAACAGCTTCCTGTTATATAAGGGTACAGTGAACCACGTCGTGCACCTTTGTTTTCCCGTGCTTTCATTACAAAACTCTTTTGCATGTTGTTTTGCTCCTACGCTTCATCTAAAGTAAAATTTGTATTTTTCCAATCAAAACGTATATTTACCGTTCTACGAAAGCTGCGCAGGTCCAAATTTAAAAACTCTGCGTAAATGGTTTTCTAAATAAGGTCTCTCTTTAATTGAAACAATATAAAAAATACGGTAAAATTCAAAGATAACTTGCAGATTAAACATCGATAAATAGAAAATGACGAAATACTATAGTTGTATAATAATATAATACTTGAATAACAATTACTATTACTTATGAATATTTGTTTTGTTTTCTAACATTTGAAATTACTTTTGAAAAGAGCCAGTTAATTTGCACATTTTTATCAAGAGGCTGTTTTGAGTTCTCCAGTTTAGAAAAAATGGTCCTTATTTACACATTGATAGCGACAAGAACTTTTCGTATAGCAACATCAATTATAGGGATCTGATGTGCAAATCCCCATTAACATTCCACCTTCCAGTTTCCAGTAAAACTTCCAAGTCTATTGCTACCTCCTATGTAGTTGAATCAATACTGTTGGATGAAAAACTCATTTAAGCATTAAAAATAAGATCTATTAATAAGTTTACTACGGGCATGTATTTTGAAATTTCTAAGTAGATAATTCGCTAGAATTTTAATTACGCGTTGCATATTGCACAACATTTTGTTAATATTTTGGTTAAAACCAAAGATTCTATTGTGTCAAAAAATCAGTTACTTCTAGTGCATATTTATGAAGGGAAAAGTCAGGTTTGCTATAGGCCTAAGGCACAATGAACCATGGTCAAGAGTAAATATAATCAAAGTTCCTAAAATAAAATTTGCGAACGAACATCGAAATTATAACAGTAACCCTAAATTTCAAGTACAGTGGCCTAAAATGAGAGGATACCCTCTTGTAATCACACTAATTGATTTCTTTGATAGAAAACATGGAAGGTTATATGTATGAAAAAAATAAAATAACATTTTAAAAAATTCTAATGTTGAGGCCCTCGAACATTATATGCCCTCAAGTACTGAATTAGGTAGCATAGGGCTTGGGGCAACCATGCTAGCACTCAACTTAATTACTAACAGTGCTAACCAATTGTAAATAATGATAAATTGGATATGAGAATAAAGATACTACATTTATGAAAAAAAAATTGACTTAAAAAAATTGAAATATCATGGCAAAACATTTATGTTATTTTTTCCCCAAATTGGGCTAATTAAGAAGAAATATTACGTCAACATAAACAATTGCAATATGTTTATTTCAAAATAAGTATTAACTAACTGTAAAATAATTTTCAACATATATAACTTATGATAATAATCTGAAATAAGTAACAGTAATGCTTATTTTCCATTAAATTTATTCCATATGATAATAATCTGAAATTACATCACATTGATTTTCATTACAACATTCGTTGATGTACAACATCATTTCACTAATTAAACAGTCGAAGTTGGATGATGCCAATTCTTCTGCTCGTCGTTGTTTGAAGGATGGTGCCACTTGCTTTGTTCATCCGATGTTGGATGGTGCCACTTGCTCTGTTCATCAACGATCGTTGGATGATGCCAGTTCTTCTGTTCGTCATTATTTGAAGGATGGTGCCACTTCTGTTGTTCGTTCGCTGCTGGATGGTGCCACTTGCTTTGTTCAACCGATGTTGGATGGTGCCACTTGCTCTGTTCATCAACGATCGTTGGATGATGCCAGTTCTTCTGTTCATCATTATTTGAAGGATGGTGCCACTTCTGTTGTTCGTTCGCTACCGGATGGTGCCACTTGCTTTGTTCATCCGATGTTGGATGGTGCCACTTGCTCTGTTCATCAACGATCGTTGGATGATGCCAGTTCTTCTGTTCGTCATTATTTGAAGGATGATGCCACTTCTGTTGTTCGTTCGCTGCTGGATGGTGCCACTTGCTTTGTTCAACTGATGTTGGATGGTGCCACTTGCTCTGTTCATCAACGATCGTTGGATGATGCCAGTTCTTCTGTTCGTCATTATTTGAAGGATGATGCCACTTCTGTTGTTCGTTCGCTGCTGGATGGTGCCACTTGCTTTGTTCAACTGATGTTGGATGGAGCCACTTGCTCTGTTCATCAACGATCATTGGATGATGCCAGTTCTTCTGTTCATCATTATTTGAAGGATGGTGCCACTTCTGTTGTTCGTTCGCTGCTGGATGGTGCCACTTGCTTTGTTCAACTGATGTTGGATGGTGCCACTTGCTCTGTTCATCAACGATCGTTGGATGATGCCAGTTCTTCTGTTCGTCATTATTTGAAGGATGGTGCCACTTCTGTTGTTCGTTCGCTGCTGGATGGTGCCACTTGCTTTGTTCAACCGATGTTGGATGGTGCCACTTGCTCTGTTCATCAACGATCGTTGGATGATGCCAGTTCTTCTGTTCATCATTATTTGAAGGATGATGCCACTTCTGTTGTTCGTTCGCTGCTGGATGGTGCCACTTGCTTTGTTCATCCGATGTTGGATGGTGCCACTTGCTCTGTTCATCGATTACTGTCGAATGGTGCCACTTCTTTTGTTCATCGTTATTTGCAGGATGGTGCCACTTCTGTTGTTCGTTCGATATTGGATGGTGCCACTTGCTTTGCTCATCTACGTTTTTTGGATGATGCCACTTACTAGATAGTTCGTTAGGTTGCAGTAACCTCGATGCTAAGGATGTTTCAGTAATAATAATAAAGAAAAGCACGAAGGCTAATGGAGTCATATACGCTTTTGCCATGTTTATGTGCGATGTGATGTTCAAAAAAGAAGATGGCTTTTATAAGATAATTTGAAGATAAGGTTGGGAATCTTGAAGAAAATTTAGCTACTATAAACTAGTTAATGCTCTCACTTAGTTTTATCCATTTACATATTCTACTACGCATAAAACGTTTAAGTAGACAGTGCTTTAATAAGCTTTCTGTAAATAAACAGCAACTAAAAAATAAAATAATTCACCAGCCTTTTTAAATCAGTAATTTCTTTCTAAACTTTATATATCATGGAAACGATCCCAAAAAAAGAACAACAACCAGAATAACGTAAGAGCTGTGGCGACTTATAAATTGTAATATAAACAAGCATCATTCCAGTAAACCGAAATGTAGAGGCAAAACTGGCTTTTATATGATGTGTTTCTTTTTTGGCCCGGGGGAGAGAGGGGGGGGGGGATACTGATATAAGTTTAAAGATATATCATTTGATTTCATATTTAATTCTCAAAAATAAAATAATTTTCCTAGTAACGGCGATGTAATTATAACAGCTTTCTGTTATATAAGGGTACAGTGAACCACGTCGTGCACCTTTGTTTTCCCGTGCTTTCATTACAAAACTCTTTTGCATGTTGTTTTGCTCCTACGCTTCATCTAAAGTAAAATTTGTATTTTTCCAATCAAAACGTATATTTACCGTTCTACGAAAGCTGCGCAGGTCCAAATTTAAAAACTCTGCGTAAATGGTTTTCTAAATAAGGTCTCTCTTTAATTGAAACAATATAAAAAATACGGTAAAATTCAAAGATAACTTGCAGATTAAACATCGATAAATAGAAAATGACGAAATACTATAGTTGTATAATAATATAATACTTGAATAACAATTACTATTACTTATGAATATTTGTTTTGTTTTCTAACATTTGAAATTACTTTTGAAAAGAGCCAGTTAATTTGCACATTTTTATCAAGAGGCTGTTTTGAGTTCTCCAGTTTAGAAAAAATGGTCCTTATTTACACATTGATAGCGACAAGAACTTTTCGTATAGCAACATCAATTATAGGGATCTGATGTGCAAATCCCCATTAACATTCCACCTTCCAGTTTCCAGTAAAACTTCCAAGTCTATTGCTACCTCCTATGTAGTTGAATCAATACTGTTGGATGAAAAACTCATTTAAGCATTAAAAATAAGATCTTTTAATAAGTTTACTACGGGCATGTATTTTGAAATTTCTAAGTAGATAATTCGCTAGAATTTTAATTACGCGTTGCATATTGCACAACATTTTGTTAATATTTTGGTTAAAACCAAAGATTCTATTGTGTCAAAAAATCAGTTACTTCTAGTGCATATTTATGAAGGGAAAAGTCAGGTTTGCTATAGGCCTAAGGCACAATGAACCATGGTCAAGAGTAAATATAATCAAAGTTCCTAAAATAAAATTTGCGAACGAACATCGAAATTATAACAGTAACCCTAAATTTCAAGTACAGTGGCCTAAAATGAGAGGATACCCTCTTGTAATCACACTAATTGATTTCTTTGATAGAAAACATGGAAGGTTATATGTATGAAAAAAATAAAATAACATTTTAAAAAATTCTAATGTTGAGGCCCTCGAACATTATATGCCCTCAAGTACTGAATTAGGTAGCATAGGGCTTGGGGCAACCATGCTAGCACTCAACTTAATTACTAACAGTGCTAACCAATTGTAAATAATGATAAATTGGATATGAGAATAAAGATACTACATTTATGGAAAAAAAATTGACTTAAAAAAATTGAAATATCATGGCAAAACATTTATGTTATTTTTTCCCCAAATTGGGCTAATTAAGAAGAAATATTACGTCAACATAAACAATTGCAATATGTTTATTTCAAAATAAGTATTAACTAACTGTAAAATAATTTTCAACATATATAACTTATGATAATAATCTGAAATAAGTAACAGTAATGCTTATTTTCCATTAAATTTATTCCATATGATAATAATCTGAAATTACATCACATTGATTTTCATTACAACATTCGATGATGTACAACATCATTTCACTAATTAAACAGTCGAAGTTGGATGATGCCAATTCTTCTGCTCGTCGTTGTTTGAAGGATGGTGCCACTTGCTTTGTTCATCCGATGTTGGATGGTGCCACTTGCTCTGTTCATCAACGATCGTTGGATGATGCCAGTTCTTCTGTTCGTCATTATTTGAAGGATGGTGCCACTTCTGTTGTTCGTTCGCTGCTGGATGGTGCCACTTGCTTTGTTCAACCGATGTTGGATGGTGCCACTTGCTCTGTTCATCAACGATCGTTGGATGATGCCAGTTCTTCTGTTCATCATTATTTGAAGGATGGTGCCACTTCTGTTGTTCGTTCGCTACCGGATGGTGCCACTTGCTTTGTTCATCCGATGTTGGATGGTGCCACTTGCTCTGTTCATCAACGATCGTTGGATGATGCCAGTTCTTCTGTTCGTCATTATTTGAAGGATGATGCCACTTCTGTTGTTCGTTCGCTGCTGGATGGTGCCACATGCTTTGTTCAACTGATGTTGGATGGTGCCACTTGCTCTGTTCATCAACGATCGTTGGATGATGCCAGTTCTTCTGTTCGTCATTATTTGAAGGATGATGCCACTTCTGTTGTTCGTTCGCTGCTGGATGGTGCCACTTGCTTTGTTCAACTGATGTTGGATGGTGCCACTTGCTCTGTTCGTCAACGATCGTTGGATGATGCCAGTTCTTCTGTTCATCATTATTTGAAGGATGGTGCCACTTCTGTTGTTCGTTCGCTGCTGGATGGTGCCACTTGCTTTGTTCAACTGATGTTGGATGGTGCCACTTGCTCTGTTCATCAACGATCGTTGGATGATGCCAGTTCTTCTGTTCGTCATTATTTGAAGGATGGTGCCACTTCTGTTGTTCGTTCGCTGCTGGATGGTGCCACTTGCTTTGTTCAACCGATGTTGGATGGTGCCACTTGCTCTGTTCATCAACGATCGTTGGATGATGCCAGTTCTTCTGTTCATCATTATTTGAAGGATGATGCCACTTCTGTTGTTCGTTCGCTGCTGGATGGTGCCACTTGCTTTGTTCATCCGATGTTGGATGGTGCCACTTGCTCTGTTCATCGATTACTGTCGAATGGTGCCACTTCTTTTGTTCATCGTTATTTGCAGGATGGTGCCACTTCTGTTGTTCGTTCGATATTGGATGGTGCCACTTGCTTTGCTCATCTACGTTTTTTGGATGATGCCACTTACTAGATAGTTCGTTAGGTTGCAGTAACCTCGATGCTAAGGATGTTTCAGTAATAATAATAAAGAAAAGCACGAAGGCTAATGGAGTCATATACGCTTTTGCCATGTTTATGTGCGATGTGATGTTCAAAAAAGAAGATGGCTTTTATAAGATAATTTGAAGATAAGGTTGGGAATCTTGAAGAAAATTTAGCTACTATAAACTAGTTAATGCTCTCACTTAGTTTTATCCATTTACATATTCTACTACGCATAAAACGTTTAAGTAGACAGTGCTTTAATATGCTTTCTGTAAATAAACAGCAACTAAAAAATAAAATAATTCACCAGCCTTTTTAAATCAGTAATTTCTTTCTAAACTTTATATATCATGGAAACGATCCCAAAAAAAGAACAACAACCAGAATAACGTAAGAGCTGTGGCGACTTATAAATTGTAATATAAACAAGCATCATTCCAGTAAACCGAAATGTAGAGGCAAAACTGGCTTTTATATGATGTGTTTCTTTTTTGGCCCGGGGGAGAGAGGGGGGGGGGATACTGATATAAGTTTAAAGATATATCATTTGATTTCATATTTAATTCTCAAAAATAAAATAATTTTCCTAGTAACGGCGATGTAATTATAACAGCTTCCTGTTATATAAGGGTACAGTGAACCACGTCGTGCACCTTTGTTTTCCCGTGCTTTCATTACAAAACTCTTTTGCATGTTGTTTTGCTCCTACGCTTCATCTAAAGTAAAATTTGTATTTTTCCAATCAAAACGTATATTTACCGTTCTACGAAAGCTGCGCAGGTCCAAATTTAAAAACTCTGCGTAAATGGTTTTCTAAATAAGGTCTCTCTTTAATTGAAACAATATAAAAAATACGGTAAAATTCAAAGATAACTTGCAGATTAAACATCGATAAATAGAAAATGACGAAATACTATAGTTGTATAATAATATAATACTTGAATAACAATTACTATTACTTATGAATATTTGTTTTGTTTTCTAACATTTGAAATTACTTTTGAAAAGAGCCAGTTAATTTGCACATTTTTATCAAGAGGCTGTTTTGAGTTCTCCAGTTTAGAAAAAATGGTCCTTATTTACACATTGATAGCGACAAGAACTTTTCGTATAGCAACATCAATTATAGGGATCTGATGTGCAAATCCCCATTAACATTCCACCTTCCAGTTTCCAGTAAAACTTCCAAGTCTATTGCTACCTCCTATGTAGTTGAATCAATACTGTTGGATGAAAAACTCATTTAAGCATTAAAAATAAGATCTATTAATAAGTTTACTACGGGCATGTATTTTGAAATTTCTAAGTAGATAATTCGCTAGAATTTTAATTACGCGTTGCATATTGCACAACATTTTGTTAATATTTTGGTTAAAACCAAAGATTCTATTGTGTCAAAAAATCAGTTACTTCTAGTGCATATTTATGAAGGGAAAAGTCAGGTTTGCTATAGGCCTAAGGCACAATGAACCATGGTCAAGAGTAAATATAATCAAAGTTCCTAAAATAAAATTTGCGAACGAACATCGAAATTATAACAGTAACCCTAAATTTCAAGTACAGTGGCCTAAAATGAGAGGATACCCTCTTGTAATCACACTAATTGATTTCTTTGATAGAAAACATGGAAGGTTATATGTATGAAAAAAATAAAATAACATTTTAAAAAATTCTAATGTTGAGGCCCTCGAACATTATATGCCCTCAAGTACTGAATTAGGTAGCATAGGGCTTGGGGCAACCATGCTAGCACTCAACTTAATTACTAACAGTGCTAACCAATTGTAAATAATGATAAATTGGATATGAGAATAAAGATACTACATTTATGAAAAAAAAATTGACTTAAAAAAATTGAAATATCATGGCAAAACATTTATGTTATTTTTTCCCCAAATTGGGCTAATTAAGAAGAAATATTACGTCAACATAAACAATTGCAATATGTTTATTTCAAAATAAGTATTAACTAACTGTAAAATAATTTTCAACATATATAACTTATGATAATAATCTGAAATAAGTAACAGTAATGCTTATTTTCCATTAAATTTATTCCATATGATAATAATCTGAAATTACATCACATTGATTTTCATTACAACATTCGATGATTTACAACATCATTTCACTAATTAAACAGTCGAAGTTGGATGATGCCAATTCTTCTGCTCGTCGTTGTTTGAAGGATGGTGCCACTTGCTTTGTTCATCCGATGTTGGATGGTGCCACTTGCTCTGTTCATCAACGATCGTTGGATGATGCCAGTTCTTCTGTTCGTCATTATTTGAAGGATGGTGCCACTTCTGTTGTTCATTCGCTGCTGGATGGTGCCACTTGCTTTGTTCAACCGATGTTGGATGGTGCCACTTGCTCTGTTCATCAACGATCGTTGGATGATGCCAGTTCTTCTGTTCATCATTATTTGAAGGATGGTGCCACTTCTGTTGTTCGTTCGCTACCGGATGGTGCCACTTGCTTTGTTCATCCGATGTTGGATGGTGCCACTTGCTCTGTTCATCAACGATCGTTGGATGATGTCAGTTCTTCTGTTCGTCATTATTTGAAGGATGATGCCACTTCTGTTGTTCGTTCGCTGCTGGATGGTGCCACTTGCTTTGTTCAACTGATGTTGGATGGTGCCACTTGCTCTGTTCATCAACGATCGTTGGATGATGCCAGTTCTTCTGTTCGTCATTATTTGAAGGATGATGCCACTTCTGTTGTTCGTTCGCTGCTGGATGATGCCACTTGCTTTGTTCAACTGATGTTGGATGGTGCCACTTGCTCTGTTCATCAACGATCGTTGGATGTTGCCAGTTCTTCTGTTCATCATTATTTGAAGGATGGTGCCACTTCTGTTGTTCGTTCGCTGCTGGATGGTGCCACTTGCTTTGTTCAACTGATGTTGGATGGTGCCACTTGCTCTGTTCATCAACGATCGTTGGATGATGCCAGTTCTTCTGTTCGTCATTATTTGAAGGATGGTGCCACTTCTGTTGTTCGTTCGCTGCTGGATGGTGCCACTTGCTTTGTTCAACCGATGTTGGATGGTGCCACTTGCTCTGTTCATCAACGATCGTTGGATGATGCCAGTTCTTCTGTTCATCATTATTTGAAGGATGATGCCACTTCTGTTGTTCGTTCGCTGCTGGATGGTGCCACTTGCTTTGTTCATCCGATGTTGGATGGTGCCACTTGCTCTGTTCATCGATTACTGTCGAATGGTGCCACTTCTTTTGTTCATCGTTATTTGCAGGATGGTGCCACTTCTGTTGTTCGTTCGATATTGGATGGTGCCACTTGCTTTGCTCATCTACGTTTTTTGGATGATGCCACTTACTAGATAGTTCGTTAGGTTGCAGTAACCTCGATGCTAAGGATGTTTCAGTAATAATAATAAAGAAAAGCACGAAGGCTAATGGAGTCATATACGCTTTTGCCATGTTTATGTGCGATGTGATGTTCAAAAAAGAAGATGGCTTTTATAAGATAATTTGAAGATAAGGTTGGGAATCTTGAAGAAAATTTAGCTACTATAAACTAGTTAATGCTCTCACTTAGTTTTATCCATTTACATATTCTACTACGCATAAAACGTTTAAGTAGACAGTGCTTTAATAAGCTTTCTGTAAATAAACAGCAACTAAAAAATAAAATAATTCACCAGCCTTTTTAAATCAGTAATTTCTTTCTAAACTTTATATATCATGGAAACGATCCCAAAAAAAGAACAACAACCAGAATAACGTAAGAGCTGTGGCGACTTATAAATTGTAATATAAACAAGCATCATTCCAGTAAACCGAAATGTAGAGGCAAAACTGGCTTTTATATGATGTGTTTCTTTTTTGGCCCGGGGGAGAGAGGGGGGGGGGGATACTGATATAAGTTTAAAGATATATCATTTGATTTCATATTTAATTCTCAAAAATAAAATAATTTTCCTAGTAACGGCGATGTAATTATAACAGCTTCCTGTTATATAAGGGTACAGTGAACCACGTCGTGCACCTTTGTTTTCCCGTGCTTTCATTACAAAACTCTTTTGCATGTTGTTTTGCTCCTACGCTTCATCTAAAGTAAAATTTGTATTTTTCCAATCAAAACGTATATTTACCGTTCTACGAAAGCTGCGCAGGTCCAAATTTAAAAACTCTGCGTAAATAGTTTTCTAAATAAGGTCTCTCTTTAATTGAAACAATATAAAAAATACGGTAAAATTCAAAGATAACTTGCAGATTAAACATCGATAAATAGAAAATGACGAAATACTATAGTTGTATAATAATATAATACTTGAATAACAATTACTATTACTTATGAATATTTGTTTTGTTTTCTAACATTTGAAATTACTTTTGAAAAGAGCCAGTTAATTTGCACATTTTTATCAAGAGGCTGTTTTGAGTTCTCCAGTTTAGAAAAAATGGTCCTTATTTACACATTGATAGCAACAAGAACTTTTCGTATAGCAACATCAATTATAGGGATCTGATGTGCAAATCCCCATTAACATTCCACCTTCCAGTTTCCAGTAAAACTTCCAAGTCTATTGCTACCTCCTATGTAGTTGAATCAATACTGTTGGATGAAAAACTCATTTAAGCATTAAAAATAAGATCTATTAATAAGTTTACTACGGGCATGTATTTTGAAATTTCTAAGTAGATAATTCGCTAGAATTTTAATTACGCGTTGCATATTGCATAACATTTTGTTAATATTTTGGTTAAAACCAAAGATTCTATTGTGTCAAAAAATCAGTTACTTCTAGTGCATATTTATGAAGGGAAAAGTCAGGTTTGCTATAGGCCTAAGGCACAATGAACCATGGTCAAGAGTAAATATAATCAAAGTTCCTAAAATAAAATTTGCGAACGAACATCGAAATTATAACAGTAACCCTAAATTTCAAGTACAGTGGCCTAAAATGAGAGGATACCCTCTTGTAATCACACTAATTGATTTCTTTGATAGAAAACATGGAAGGTTATATGTATGAAAAAAATAAAATAACATTTTAAAAAATTCTAATGTTGAGGCCCTCGAACATTATATGCCCTCAAGTACTGAATTAGGTAGCATAGGGCTTGGGGCAACCATGCTAGCACTCAACTTAATTACTAACAGTGCTAACCAATTGTAAATAATGATAAATTGGATATGAGAATAAAGATACTACATTTATGGAAAAAAATTGACTTAAAAAAATTGAAATATCATGGCAAAACATTTATGTTATTTTTTCCCCAAATTGGGCTAATTAAGAAGAAATATTACGTCAACATAAACAATTGCAATATGTATATTTCAAAATAAGTATTAACTAACTGTAAAATAATTTTCAACATATATAACTTATGATAATAATCTGAAATAAGTAACAGTAATGCTTATTTTCCATTAAATTTATTCCATATGATAATAATCTGAAATTACATCACATTGATTTTCATTACAACATTCGATGATGTACAACATCATTTCACTAATTAAACAGTCGAAGTTGGATGATGCCAATTCTTCTGCTCGTCGTTGTTTGAAGGATGGTGCCACTTGCTTTGTTCATCCGATGTTGGATGGTGCCACTTGCTCTGTTCATCAACGATCGTTGGAAGATGCCAGTTCTTCTGTTCGTCATTATTTGAAGGATGGTGCCACTTCTGTTGTTCGTTCGCTGCTGGATGGTGCCACTTGCTTTGTTCAACCGATGTTGGATGGTGCCACTTGCTCTGTTCATCAACGATCGTTGGATGATGCCAGTTCTTCTGTTCATCATTATTTGAAGGATGGTGCCACTTCTGTTGTTCGTTCGCTACCGGATGGTGCCACTTGCTTTGTTCATCCGATGTTGGATGGTGCCACTTGCTCTGTTCATCAACGATCGTTGGATGATGCCAGTTCTTCTGTTCGTCATTATTTGAAGGATGATGCCACTTCTGTTGTTCGTTCGCTGCTGGATGGTGCCACTTGCTTTGTTCAACTGATGTTGGATGGTGCCACTTGCTCTGTTCATCAACGATCGTTGGATGATGCCAGTTCTTCTGTTCGTCATTATTTGAAGGATGATGCCACTTCTGTTGTTCGTTCGCTGCTGGATGGTGCCACTTGCTTTGTTCAACTGATGTTGGATGGTGCCACTTGCTCTGTTCATCAACGATCGTTGGATGATGCCAGTTCTTCTGTTCATCATTATTTGAAGGATGGTGCCACTTCTGTTGTTCGTTCGCTGCTGGATGGTGCCACTTGCTTTGTTCAACTGATGTTGGATGGTGCCACTTGCTCTGTTCATCAACGATCGTTGGATGATGCCAGTTCTTCTGTTCGTCATTATTTGAAGGATGGTGCCACTTCTGTTGTTCGTTCGCTGCTGGATGGTGCCACTTGCTTTGTTCAACCGATGTTGGATGGTGTTACTTGCTCTGTTCATCAACGATCGTTGGATGATGCCAGTTCTTCTGTTCATCATTATTTGAAGGATGATGCCACTTCTGTTGTTCGTTCGCTGCTGGATGGTGCCACTTGCTTTGTTCATCCGATGTTGGATGGTGCCACTTGCTCTGTTCATCGATTACTGTCGAATGGTGCCACTTCTTTTGTTCATCGTTATTTGCAGGATGGTGCCACTTCTGTTGTTCGTTCGATATTGGATGGTGCCACTTGCTTTGCTCATCTACGTTTTTTGGATGATGCCACTTACTAGATAGTTCGTTAGGTTGCAGTAACCTCGATGCTAAGGATGTTTCAGTAATAATAATAAAGAAAAGCACGAAGGCTAATGGAGTCATATACGCTTTTTCCATGTTTATGTGCGATGTGATTTTCAAAAAAGAAGATGGCTTTTATAAGATAATTTGAAGATAAGGTTGGGAATCTTGAAGAAAATTTAGCTACTATAAACTAGTTAATGCTCTCACTTAGTTTTATCCATTTACATATTCTACTACGCATAAAACGTTTAAGTAGACAGTGCTTTAATAAGCTTTCTGTAAATAAACAGCAACTAAAAAATAAAATAATTCACCAGCCTTTTTAAATCAGTAATTTCTTTCTAAACTTTATATATCATGGAAACGATCCCATAAAAAGAACAACAACCAGAATAACGTAAGAGCTGTGGCGACTTATAAATTGTAATATAAACAAGCATCATTCCAGTAAACCGAAATGTAGAGGCAAAACTGGCTTTTATATGATGTGTTTCTTTTTTGGCCCGGGGGAGAGAGGGGGGGGATACTGATATAAGTTTAAAGATATATCATTTGATTTCATATTTAATTCTCAAAAATAAAATAATTTTCCTAGTAACGGCGATGTAATTATAACAGCTTCCTGTTATATAAGGGTACAGTGAACCACGTCGTGCACCTTTGTTTTCCCGTGCTTTCATTACAAAACTCTTTTGCATGTTGTTTTGCTCCTACGCTTCATCTAAAGTAAAATTTGTATTTTTCCAATCAAAACGTATATTTACCGTTCTACGAAAGCTGCGCAGGTCCAAATTTAAAAACTCTGCGTAAATGGTTTTCTAAATAAGGTCTCTCTTTAATTGAAACAATATAAAAAATACGTTAAAATTCAAAGATAACTTGCAGATTAAACATCGATAAATAGAAAATGACGAAATACTATAGTTGTATAATAATATAATACTTGAATAACAATTACTATTACTTATGAATATTTGTTTTGTTTTCTAACATTTGAAATTACTTTTGAAAAGAGCCAGTTAATTTGCACATTTTTATCAAGAGGCTGTTTTGAGTTCTCCAGTTTAGAAAAAATGGTCCTTATTTACACATTGATAGCGACAAGAACTTTTCGTATAGCAACATCAATTATAGGGATCTGATGTGCAAATCCCCATTAACATTCCACCTTCCAGTTTCCAGTAAAACTTCCAAGTCTATTGCTACCTCCTATGTAGTTGAATCAATACTGTTGGATGAAAAACTCATTTAAGCATTAAAAATAAGATCTATTAATAAGTTTACTACGGGCATGTATTTTGAAATTTCTAAGTAGATAATTCGCTAGAATTTTAATTACGCGTTGCATATTGCACAACATTTTGTTAATATTTTGGTTAAAACCAAAGATTCTATTGTGTCAAAAAATCAGTTACTTCTAGTGCATATTTATGAAGGGAAAAGTCAGGTTTGCTATAGGCCTAAGGCACAATGAACCATGATCAAGGGTAAATATAATCAAAGTTCCTAAAATAAAATTTGCGAACGAACATCGAAATTATAACAGTAACCCTAAATTTCAAGTACAGTGGCCTAAAATGAGAGGATACCCTCTTGTAATCACACTAATTGATTTCTTTGATAGAAAACATGGAAGGTTATATGTATGAAAAAAATAAAATAACATTTTAAAAAATTCTAATGTTGAGGCCCTCGAACATTATATGCCCTCAAGTACTGAATTAGGTAGCATAGGGCTTGGGGCAACCATGCTAGCACTCAACTTAATTACTAACAGTGCTAACCAATTGTAAATAATGATAAATTGGATATGAGAATAAAGATACTACATTTATGGAAACAAAATTGACTTAAAAAAATTGAAATATCATGGCAAAACATTTATGTTATTTTTTCCCCAAATTGGGCTAATTAAGAAGAAATATTACGTCAACATAAACAATTGCAATATGTTTATTTCAAAATAAGTATTAACTAACTGTAAAATAATTTTCAACATATATAACTTATGATAATAATCTGAAATAAGTAACAGTAATGCTTATTTTCCATTAAATTTATTCCATATGATAATAATCTGAAATTACATCACATTGATTTTCATTACAACATTCGATGATGTACAACATCATTTCACTAATTAAACAGTCAAAGTTGGATGATGCCAATTCTTCTGCTCGTCGTTGTTTGAAGGATGGTGCCACTTGCTTTGTTCATCCGATGTTGGATGGTGCCACTTGCTCTGTTCATCAACGATCGTTGGATGATGCCAGTTCTTCTGTTCGTCATTATTTGAAGGATGGTGCCACTTCTGTTGTTCGTTCGCTGCTGGATGGTGCCACTTGCTTTGTTCAACCGATGTTGGATGGTGCCACTTGCTCTGTTCATCAACGATCGTTGGATGATGCCAGTTCTTCTGTTCATCATTATTTGAAGGATGGTGCCACTTCTGTTGTTCGTTCGCTACCGGATGGTGCCACTTGCTTTGTTCATCCGATGTTGGATGGTGCCACTTGCTCTTTTCATCAACGATCGTTGGATGATGCCAGTTCTTCTGTTCGTCATTATTTGAAGGATGATGCCACTTCTGTTGTTCGTTCGCTGCTGGATGGTGCCACTTGCTTTGTTCAACTGATGTTGGATGGTGCCACTTGCTCTGTTCATCAACGATCGTTGGATGATGCCAGTTCTTCTGTTCGTCATTATTTGAAGGATGATGCCACTTCTGTTGTTCGTTCGCTGCTGGATGGTGCCACTTGCTTTGTTCAACTGATGTTGGATGGTGCCACTTGCTCTGTTCATCAACGATCGTTGGATGATGCCAGTTCTTCTGTTCATCATTATTTGAAGGATGGTGCCACTTCTGTTGTTCGTTCGCTGCTGGATGGTGCCACTTGCTTTGTTCAACTGATGTTGGATGGTGCCACTTGCTCTGTTCATCAACGATCGTTGGATGATGCCAGTTCTTCTGTTCGTCATTATTTGAAGGATGGTGCCACTTCTGTTGTTCGTTCGCTGCTGGATGGTGCCACTTGCTTTGTTCAACTGATGTTGGATGGTGTTACTTGCTCTGTTCATCAACGATCGTTGGATGATGCCAGTTCTTCTGTTCATCATTATTTGAAGGATGATGCCACTTCTGTTGTTCGTTCGCTGCTGGATGGTGCCACTTGCTTTGTTCATCCGATGTTGGATGGTGCCACTTGCTCTGTTCATCGATTACTGTCGAATGGTGCCACTTCTTTTGTTCATCGTTATTTGCAGGATGGTGCCACTTCTGTTGTTCGTTCGATATTGGATGGTGCCACTTGCTTTGCTCATCTACGTTTTTTGGATGATGCCACTTACTAGATAGTTCGTTAGGTTGCAGTAACCTCGATGCTAAGGATGTTTCAGTAATAATAATAAAGAAAAGCACGAAGGCTAATGGAGTCATATACGCTTTTGCCATGTTTATGTGCGATGTGATGTTCAAAAAAGAAGATGGCTTTTATAAGATAATTTGAAGATAAGGTTGGGAATCTTGAAGAAAATTTAGCTACTATAAACTAGTTAATGCTCTCACTTAGTTTTATCCATTTACATATTCTACTACGCATAAAACGTTTAAGTAGACAGTGCTTTAATAAGCTTTCTGTAAATAAACAGCAACTAAAAAATAAAATTATTCACCAGCCTTTTTAAATCAGTAATTTCTTTCTAAACTTTATATATCATGGAAACGATCCCAAAAAAAGAACAACAACCAGAATAACGTAAGAGCTGTGGTGACTTATAAATTGTAATATAAACAAGCATCATTCCAGTAAACCGAAATGTAGAGGCAAAACTGGCTTTTATATGATGTGTTTCTTTTCTGGCCCGGGGGAGAGAGGGGGGGGGGGGGGTGGGATACTGATATAAGTTTAAAGATATATCATTTGATTACATATTTAATTCTCAAAAATAAAATAATTTTCCTAGTAACGGCGATGTAATTATAACAGCTTCCTGTTATATAAGGGTACAGTGAACCACGTCGTGCACCTTTGTTTTCCCGTGCTTTCATTACAAAACTATTTTGCATGTTGTTTTGCTCCTACGCTTCATCTAAGTAAAATTTGTATTTTTCCAATCAAAACGTATATTTACCGTTCTACGAAAGCTGCGCAGGTCCAAATTTAAAAACTCTGCGTAAATGGTTTTCTAAATAAGGTCTCTCTTTAATTGAAACAATATAAAAAATACGGTAAAATTCAAAGATAACTTGCAGATTAAACATCGATAAATAGAAAATGACGAAATACTATAGTTGTATAATAATATAATACTTGAATAACAATTACTATTACTTATGAATATTTGTTTTGTTTTCTAACATTTGAAATTACTTTTGAAAAGAGCCAGTTAATTTGCACATTTTTATCAAGAGGCTGTTTTGAGTTCTCCAGTTTAGAAAAAATGGTCCTTATTTACACATTGATAGCGACAAGAACTTTTCGTATAGCAACATCAATTATAGGGATCTGATGTGCAAATCCCCATTAACATTCCACCTTCCAGTTTCCAGTAAAACTTCCAAGTCTATTGCTACCTCCTATGTAGTTGAATCAATACTGTTGGATGAAAAACTCATTTAAGCATTAAAAATAAGATCTATTAATAAGTTTACTACGGGCATGTATTTTGAAATTTCTAAGTAGATAATTCGCTAGAATTTTAATTACGCGTTGCATATTGCACAACATTTTGTTAATATTTTGGTTAAAACCAAAGATTCTATTGTGTCAAAAAATCAGTTACTTCTAGTGCATATTTATGAAGGGAAAAGTCAGGTTTGCTATAGGCCTAAGGCACAATGAACCATGATCAAGGGTAAATATAATCAAAGTTCCTAAAATAAAATTTGCGAACGAACATCGAAATTATAACAGTAACCCTAAATTTCAAGTACAGTGGCCTAAAATGAGAGGATACCCTCTTGTAATCACACTAATTGATTTCTTTGATAGAAAACATGGAAGGTTATATGTATGAAAAAAATAAAATAACATTTTAAAAAATTCTAATGTTGAGGCCCTCGAACATTATATGCCCTCAAGTACTGAATTAGGTAGCATAGGGCTTGGGGCAACCATGCTAGCACTCAACTTAATTACTAACAGTGCTAACCAATTGTAAATAATGATAAATTGGATATGAGAATAAAGATACTACATTTATGGAAACAAAATTGACTTAAAAAAATTGAAATATCATGGCAAAACATTTATGTTATTTTTTCCCCAAATTGGGCTAATTAAGAAGAAATATTACGTCAACATAAACAATTGCAATATGTTTATTTCAAAATAAGTATTAACTAACTGTAAAATAATTTTCAACATATATAACTTATGATAATAATCTGAAATAAGTAACAGTAATGCTTATTTTCCATTAAATTTATTCCATATGATAATAATCTGAAATTACATCACATTGATTTTCATTACAACATTCGATGATGTACAACATCATTTCACTAATTAAACAGTCGAAGTTGGATGATGCCAATTCTTCTGCTCGTCGTTGTTTGAAGGATGGTGCCACTTGCTTTGTTCATCCGATGTTGGATGGTGCCACTTGCTCTGTTCATCAACGATCGTTGGATGATGCCAGTTCTTCTGTTCGTCATTATTTGAAGGATGGTGCCACTTCTGTTGTTCGTTCGCTGCTGGATGGTGCCACTTGCTTTGTTCAACCGATGTTGGATGGTGCCACTTGCTCTGTTCATCAACGATCGTTGGATGATGCCAGTTCTTCTGTTCATCATTATTTGAAGGATGGTGCCACTTCTGTTGTTCGTTCGCTACCGGATGGTGCCACTTGCTTTGTTCATCCGATGTTGGATGGTGCCACTTGCTCTGTTCATCAACGATCGTTGGATGATGCCAGTTCTTCTGTTCGTCATTATTTGAAGGATGATGCCACTTCTGTTGTTCGTTCGCTGCTGGATGGTGCCACTTGCT
This sequence comes from Allium sativum, assembly GCA_030737875.1. Classification (NCBI taxonomy): domain Eukaryota; kingdom Viridiplantae; phylum Streptophyta; class Magnoliopsida; order Asparagales; family Amaryllidaceae; genus Allium; species Allium sativum. The sequence continues at coordinate 399,764,205 of CM060910.1, forward strand.
TTGTTCAACTGATGTTGGATGGTGCCACTTGCTCTGTTCATCAACGATCGTTGGATGATGCCAGTTCTTCTGTTCGTCATTATTTGAAGGATGATGCCACTTCTGTTGTTCGTTCGCTGCTGGATGGTGCCACTTGCTTTGTTCAACTGATGTTGGATGGTGCCACTTGCTCTGTTCATCAACGATCGTTGGATGATGCCAGTTCTTCTGTTCATCATTATTTGAAGGATGGTGCCACTTCTGTTGTTCGTTCGCTGCTGGATGGTGCCACTTGCTTTGTTCAACTGATGTTGGATGGTGCCACTTGCTCTGTTCATCAACGATCGTTGGATGATGCCAGTTCTTCTGTTCGTCATTATTTGAAGGATGGTGCCACTTCTGTTGTTCGTTCGCTGCTGGATGGTGCCACTTGCTTTGTTCAACCGATGTTGGATGGTGCCACTTGCTCTGTTCATCAACGATCGTTGGATGATGCCAGTTCTTCTGTTCATCATTATTTGAAGGATGATGCCACTTCTGTTGTTCGTTCGCTGCTGGATGGTGCCACTTGCTTTGTTCATCCGATGTTGGATGGTGCCACTTGCTCTGTTCATCGATTACTGTCGAATGGTGCCACTTCTTTTGTTCATCGTTATTTGCAGGATGGTGCCACTTCTGTTGTTCGTTCGATATTGGATGGTGCCACTTGCTTTGCTCATCTACGTTTTTTGGATGATGCCACTTACTAGATAGTTCGTTAGGTTGCAGTAACCTCGATGCTAAGGATGTTTCAGTAATAATAATAAAGAAAAGCACGAAGGCTAATGGAGTCATATACGCTTTTTCCATGTTTATGTGCGATGTGATGTTCAAAAAAGAAGATGGCTTTTATAAGATAATTTGAAGATAAGGTTGGGAATCTTGAAGAAAATTTAGCTACTATAAACTAGTTAATGCTCTCACTTAGTTTTATCCATTTACATATTCTACTACGCATAAAACGTTTAAGTAGACAGTGCTTTAATAAGCTTTCTGTAAATAAACAGCAACTAAAAAATAAAATAATTCACCAGCCTTTTTAAATCAGTAATTTCTTTCTAAACTTTATATATCATGGAAACGATCCCAAAAAAAGAACAACAACCAGAATAACGTAAGAGCTGTGGCGACTTATAAATTGTAATATAAACAAGCATCATTCCAGTAAACCGAAATGTAGAGGCAAAACTGGCTTTTATATGATGTGTTTCTTTTTTGGCCCGGGGGAGAGAGGGGGGGGGGATACTGATATAAGTTTAAAGATATATCATTTGATTTCATATTTAATTCTCAAAAATAAAATAATTTTCCTAGTAACGACGATGTAATTATAACAGCTTCCTGTTATATAAGGGTACAGTGAACCACGTCGTGCACCTTTGTTTTCCCGTGCTTTCATTACAAAACTCTTTTGCATGTTGTTTTGCTCCTACGCTTCATCTAAAGTAAAATTTGTATTTTTCCAATCAAAACGTATATTTACCGTTCTACGAAAGCTGCGCAGGTCCAAATTTAAAAACTCTGCGTAAATGGTTTTCTAAATAAGGTCTCTCTTTAATTGAAACAATATAAAAAATACGGTAAAATTCAAAGATAACTTGCAGATTAAACATCGATAAATAGAAAATGACGAAATACTATAGTTGTATAATAATATAATACTTGAATAACAATTACTATTACTTATGAATATTTGTTTTGTTTTCTAACATTTGAAATTACTTTTGAAAAGAGCCAGTTAATTTGCACATTTTTATCAAGAGGCTGTTTTGAGTTCTCCAGTTTAGAAAAAATGGTCCTTATTTACACATTGATAGCGACAAGAACTTTTCGTATAGCAACATCAATTATAGGGATCTGATGTGCAAATCCCCATTAACATTCCACCTTCCAGTTTCCAGTAAAACTTCCAAGTCTATTGCTACCTCCTATGTAGTTGAATCAATACTGTTGGATGAAAAACTCATTTAAGCATTAAAAATAAGATCTATTAATAAGTTTACTACGGGCATGTATTTTGAAATTTCTAAGTAGATAATTCGCTAGAATTTTAATTACGCGTTGCATATTGCACAACATTTTGTTAATATTTTGGTTAAAACCAAAGATTCTATTGTGTCAAAAAATCAGTTACTTCTAGTGCATATTTATGAAGGGAAAAGTCAGGTTTGCTATAGGCCTAAGGCACAATGAACCATGGTCAAGAGTAAATATAATCAAAGTTCCTAAAATAAAATTTGCGAACGAACATCGAAATTATAACAGTAACCCTAAATTTCAAGTACAGTGGCCTAAAATGAGAGGATACCCTCTTGTAATCACACTAATTGATTTCTTTGATAGAAAACATGGAAGGTTATATGTATGAAAAAAATAAAATAACATTTTAAAAAATTCTAATGTTGAGGCCCTCGAACATTATATGCCCTCAAGTACTGAATTAGGTAGCATAGGGCTTGGGGCAACCATGCTAGCACTCAACTTAATTACTAACAGTGCTAACCAATTGTAAATAATGATAAATTGGATATGAGAATAAAGATACTACATTTATGGAAAAAAAATTGACTTAAAAAAATTGAAATATCATGGCAAAACATTTATGTTATTTTTTCCCCAAATTGGGCTAATTAAGAAGAAATATTACGTCAACATAAACAATTGCAATATGTTTATTTCAAAATAAGTATTAACTAACTGTAAAATAATTTTCAACATATATAACTTATGATAATAATCTGAAATAAGTAACAGTAATGCTTATTTTCCATTAAATTTATTCCATATGATAATAATCTGAAATTACATCACATTGATATTCATTACAACATTCGATGATGTACAACATCATTTCACTAATTAAACAGTCGAAGTTGGATGATGCCAATTCTTCTGCTCGTCGTTGTTTGAAGGATGGTGCCACTTGCTTTGTTCATCCGATGTTGGATGGTGCCACTTGCTCTGTTCATCAACGATCGTTGGATGATGCCAGTTCTTCTGTTCGTCATTATTTGAAGGATGGTGCCACTTCTGTTGTTCGTTCGCTGCTGGATGGTGCCACTTGCTTTGTTCAACCGATGTTGGATGGTGCCACTTGCTCTGTTCATCAACGATCGTTGGATGATGCCAGTTCTTCTGTTCATCATTATTTGAAGGATGGTGCCACTTCTGTTGTTCGTTCGCTACCGGATGGTGCCACTTGCTTTGTTCATCCGATGTTGGATGGTGCCACTTGCTCTGTTCATCAATGATCGTTGGATGATGCCAGTTCTTCTGTTCGTCATTATTTGAAGGATGATGCCACTTCTGTTGTTCGTTCGCTGCTGGATGGTGCCACTTGCTTTGTTCAACTGATGTTGGATGGTGCCACTTGCTCTGTTCATCAACGATCGTTGGATGATGCCAGTTCTTCTGTTCGTCATTATTTGAAGGATGATGCCACTTCTGTTGTTCGTTCGCTGCTGGATGGTGCCACTTGCTTTGTTCAACTGATGTTGGATGGTGCCACTTGCTCTGTTCATCAACGATCGTTGGATGATGCCAGTTCTTCTGTTCATCATTATTTGAAGGATGGTGCCACTTCTGTTGTTCGTTCGCTGCTGGATGGTGCCACTTGCTTTGTTCAACTGATGTTGGATGGTGCCACTTGCTCTGTTCATCAACGATCGTTGGATGATGCCAGTTCTTCTGTTCGTCATTATTTGAAGGATGGTGCCACTTCTGTTGTTCGTTCGCTGCTGGATGGTGCCACTTGCTTTGTTCAACCGATGTTGGATGGTGCCACTTGCTCTGTTCATCAACGATCGTTGGATGATGCCAGTTCTTCTGTTCATCATTATTTGAAGGATGATGCCACTTCTGTTGTTCGTTCGCTGCTGGATGGTGCCACTTGCTTTGTTCATCCGATGTTGGATGGTGCCACTTGCTCTGTTCATCGATTACTGTCGAATGGTGCCACTTCTTTTGTTCATCGTTATTTGCAGGATGGTGCCACTTCTGTTGTTCGTTCGATATTGGATGGTGCCACTTGCTTTGCTCATCTACGTTTTTTGGATGATGCCACTTACTAGATAGTTCGTTAGGTTGCAGTAACCTCGATGCTAAGGATGTTTCAGTAATAATAATAAAGAAAAGCACGAAGGCTAATGGAGTCATATACGCTTTTGCCATGTTTATGTGCGATGTGATGTTCAAAAAAGAAGATGGCTTTTATAAGATAATTTGAAGATAAGGTTGGGAATCTTGAAGAAAATTTAGCTACTATAAACTAGTTAATGCTCTCACTTAGTTTTATCCATTTACATATTCTACTACGCATAAAACGTTTAAGTAGACAGTGCTTTAATAAGCTTTCTGTAAATAAACAGCAACTAAAAAATAAAATAATTCACCAGCCTTTTTAAATCAGTAATTTCTTTCTAAACTTTATATATCATGGAAACGATCCCAAAAAAAGAACAACAACCAGAATAACGTAAGAGCTGTGGCGACTTATAAATTGTAATATAAACAAGCATCATTCCAGTAAACCGAAATGTAGAGGCAAAACTGGCTTTTATATGATGTGTTTCTTTTTTGGCCCGGGGGAGAGAGGGGGGGGGGGATACTGATATAAGTTTAAAGATATATCATTTGATTTCATATTTAATTCTCAAAAATAAAATAATTTTCCTAGTAACGGCGATGTAATTATAACAGCTTCCTGTTATATAAGGGTACAGTGAACCACGTCGTGCACCTTTGTTTTCCCGTGCTTTCATTACAAAACTCTTTTGCATGTTGTTTTGCTCCTACGCTTCATCTAAAGTAAAATTTGTATTTTTCCAATCAAAACGTATATTTACCGTTCTACGAAAGCTGCGCAGGTCCAAATTTAAAAACTCTGCGTAAATGGTTTTCTAAATAAGGTCTCTCTTTTATTGAAACAATATAAAAAATACGGTAAAATTCAAAGATAACTTGCAGATTAAACATCGATAAATAGAAAATGACGAAATACTATAGTTGTATAATAATATAATACTTGAATAACAATTACTATTACTTATGAATATTTGTTTTGTTTTCTAACATTTGAAATTACTTTTGAAAAGAGCCAATTAATTTGCACATTTTTATCAAGAGGCTGTTTTGAGTTCTCCAGTTTAGAAAAAATGGTCCTTATTTACACATTGATAGCGACAAGAACTTTTCGTATAGCAACATCAATTATAGGGATCTGATGTGCAAATCCCCATTAACATTCCACCTTCCAGTTTCCAGTAAAACTTCCAAGTCTATTGCTACCTCCTATGTAGTTGAATCAATACTGTTGGATGAAAAACTCATTTAAGCATTAAAAATAAGATCTATTAATAAGTTTACTACGGGCATGTATTTTGAAATTTCTAAGTAGATAATTCGCTAGAATTTTAATTACGCGTTGCATATTGCACAACATTTTGTTAATATTTTGGTTAAAACCAAAGATTCTATTGTGTCAAAAAATCAGTTACTTCTAGTGCATATTTATGAAGGGAAAAGTCAGGTTTGCTATAGGCCTAAGGCACAATGAACCATGGTCAAGAGTAAATATAATCAAAGTTCCTAAAATAAAATTTGCGAACGAACATCGAAATTATAACAGTAACCCTAAATTTCAAGTACAGTGGCCTAAAATGAGAGGATACCCTCTTGTAATCACACCAATTGATTTCTTTGATAGAAAACATGGAAGGTTATATGTATGAAAAAAATAAAATAACATTTTAAAAAATTCTAATGTTGAGGCCCTCGAACATTATATGCCCTCAAGTACTGAATTAGGTAGCATAGGGCTTGGGGCAACCATGCTAGCACTCAACTTAATTACTAACAGTGCTAACCAATTGTAAATAATGATAAATTGGATATGAGAATAAAGATACTACATTTATGGAAAAAAAATTGACTTAAAAAAATTGAAATATCATGGCAAAACATTTATGTTATTTTTTCCCCAAATTGGGCTAATTAAGAAGAAATATTACGTCAACATAAACAATTGCAATATGTTTATTTCAAAATAAGTATTAACTAACTGTAAAATAATTTTCAACATATATAACTTATGATAATAATCTGAAATAAGTAACAGTAATGCTTATTTTCCATTAAATTTATTCCATATGATAATAATCTGAAATTACATCACATTGATTTTCATTACAACATTCGATGATGTACAACATCATTTCACTAATTAAACAGTCGAAGTTGGATGATGCCAATTCTTCTGCTCGTCATTGTTTGAAGGATGGTGCCACTTGCTTTGTTCATCCGATGTTGGATGGTGCCACTTGCTCTGTTCATCAACGATCGTTGGATGATGCCAGTTCTTCTGTTCGTCATTATTTGAAGGATGGTGCCACTTCTGTTGTTCGTTCGCTGCTGGATGGTGCCACTTGCTTTGTTCAACCGATGTTGGATGGTGCCACTTGCTCTGTTCATCAACGATCGTTGGATGATGCCAGTTCTTCTGTTCATCATTATTTGAAGGATGGTGCCACTTCTGTTGTTCGTTCGCTACCGGATGGTGCCACTTGCTTTGTTCATCCGATGTTGGATGGTGCCACTTGCTCTGTTCATCAACGATCGTTGGATGATGCCAGTTCTTCTGTTCGTCATTATTTGAAGGATGATGCCACTTCTGTTGTTCGTTCGCTGCTGGATGGTGCCACTTGCTTTGTTCAACTGATGTTGGATGGTGCCACTTGCTCTGTTCATCAACGATCGTTGGATGATGCCAGTTCTTCTGTTCGTCATTATTTGAAGGATGATGCCACTTCTGTTGTTCGTTCGCTGCTGGATGGTGCCACTTGCTTTATTCAACTGATGATGGATGGTGCCACTTGCTCTGTTCATCAACGATCGTTGGATGATGCCAGTTCTTCTGTTCATCATTATTTGAAGGATGGTGCCACTTCTGTTGTTCGTTCGCTGCTGGATGGTGCCACTTGCTTTGTTCAACTGATGTTGGATGGTGCCACTTGCTCTGTTCATCAACGATCGTTGGATGATGCCAGTTCTTCTGTTCGTCATTATTTGAAGGATGGTGCCACTTCTGTTGTTCGTTCGCTGCTGGATGGTGCCACTTGCTTTGTTCAACCGATGTTGGATGGTGCCACTTGCTCTGTTCATCAACGATCGTTGGATGATGCCAGTTCTTCTGTTCATCATTATTTGAAGGATGATGCCACTTCTGTTGTTCGTTCGCTGCTGGATGGTGCCACTTGCTTTGTTCATCCGATGTTGGATGGTGCCACTTGCTCTGTTCATCGATTACTGTCGAATGGTGCCACATCTTTTGTTCATCGTTATTTGCAGGATGGTGCCACTTCTGTTGTTCGTTCGATATTGGATGGTGCCACTTGCTTTGCTCATCTACGTTTTTTGGATGATGCCACTTACTAGATAGTTCGTTAGGTTGCAGTAACCTCGATGCTAAGGATGTTTCAGTAATAATAATAAAGAAAAGCACGAAGGCTAATGGAGTCATATACGCTTTTGCCATGTTTATGTGCGATGTGATGTTCAAAAAAGAAGATGGCTTTTATAAGATAATTTGAAGATAAGGTTGGGAATCTTGAAGAAAATTTAGCTACTATAAACTAGTTAATGCTCTCACTTAGTTTTATCCATTTACATATTCTACTACGCATAAAACGTTTAAGTAGACAGTGCTTTAATAAGCTTTCTGTAAATAAACAGCAACTAAAAAATAAAATAATTCACCAGCCTTTTTAAATCAGTAATTTCTTTCTAAACTTTATATATCATGGAAACGATCCCAAAAAAAGAACAACAACCAGAATAACGTAAGAGCTGTGGCGACTTATAAATTGTAATATAAACAAGCATCATTCCAGTAAACCGAAATGTAGAGGCAAAACTGGCTTTTATATGATGTGTTTCTTTTTTGGCCCGGGGGAGAGAGGGGGGGGATACTGATATAAGTTTAAAGATATATCATTTGATTTCATATTTAATTCTCAAAAATAAAATAATTTTCCTAGTAACGGCGATGTAATTATAACAGCTTCCTGTTATATAAGGGTACAGTGAACCACGTCGTGCACCTTTGTTTTCCCGTGCTTTCATTACAAAACTCTTTTGCATGTTGTTTTGCTCCTACGCTTCATCTAAAGTAAAATTTGTATTTTTCCAATCAAAACGTATATTTACCGTTCTACGAAAGCTGCGCTGGTCCAAATTTAAAAACTCTGCGTAAATGGTTTTCTAAATAAGGTCTCTCTTTAATTGAAACAATATAAAAAATACGGTAAAATTCAAAGATAACTTGCAGATTATACATCGATAAATAGAAAATGACGAAATACTATAGTTGTATAATAATATAATACTTGAATAACAATTACTATTACTTATGAATATTTGTTTTGTTTTCTAACATTTGAAATTACTTTTGAAAAGAGCCAGTTAATTTGCACATTTTTATCAAGAGGCTGTTTTGAGTTCTCCAGTTTAGAAAAAATGGTCCTTATTTACACATTGATAGCGACAAGAACTTTTCGTATAGCAACATCAATTATAGGGATCTGATGTGCAAATCCCCATTAACATTCCACCTTCCAGTTTCCAGTAAAACTTCCAAGTCTATTGCTACCTCCTATGTAGTTGAATCAATACTGTTGGATGAAAAACTCATTTAAGCATTAAAAATAAGATCTATTAATAAGTTTACTACGGGCATGTATTTTGAAATTTCTAAGTAGATAATTCGCTAGAATTTTAATTACGCGTTGCATATTGCACAACATTTTGTTAATATTTTGGTTAAAACCAAAGATTCTATTGTGTCAAAAAATCAGTTACTTCTAGTGCATATTTATGAAGGGAAAAGTCAGGTTTGCTATAGGCCTAAGGCACAATGAACCATGGTCAAGAGTAAATATAATCAAAGTTCCTAAAATAAAATTTGCGAACGAACATCGAAATTATAACAGTAACCCTAAATTTCAAGTACAGTGGCCTAAAATGAGAGAATACCCTCTTGTAATCACACTAATTGATTTCTTTGATAGAAAACATGGAAGGTTATATGTATGAAAAAAATAAAATAACATTTTAAAAAATTCTAATGTTGAGGCCCTCGAACATTATATGCCCTCAAGTACTGAATTAGGTAGCATAGGGCTTGGGGCAACCATGCTAGCACTCAACTTAATTACTAACAGTGCTAACCAATTGTAAATAATGTTAAATTGGATATGAGAATAAAGATACTACATTTATGGAAAAAAAATTGACTTAAAAAAATTGAAATATCATGGCAAAACATTTATGTTATTTTTTCCCCAAATTGGGCTAATTAAGAAGAAATATTACGTCAACATAAACAATTGCAATATGTTTATTTCAAAATAAGTATTAACTAACTGTAAAATAATTTTCAACATATATAACTTATGATAATAATCTGAAATAAGTAACAGTAATGCTTATTTTCCATTAAATTTATTCCATATGATAATAATCTGAAATTACATCACATTGATTTTCATTACAACATTCGATGATGTACAACATCATTTCACTAATTAAACAGTCGAAGTTGGATGATGCCAATTCTTCTGCTCGTCGTTGTTTGAAGGATGGTGCCACTTGCTTTGTTCATCCGATGTTGGATGGTGCCACTTGCTCTGTTCATCAACGATCGTTGGATGATGCCAGTTCTTCTGTTCGTCATTATTTGAAGGATGGTGCCACTTCTGTTGTTCGTTCGCTGCTGGATGGTGCCACTTGCTTTGTTCAACCGATGTTGGATGGTGCCACTTGCTCTGTTCATCAACGATCGTTGGATGATGCCAGTTCTTCTGTTCATCATTATTTGAAGGATGGTGCCACTTCTGTTGTTCGTTCGCTACCGGATGGTGCCACTTGCTTTGTTCATCCGATGTTGGATGGTGCCACTTGCTCTGTTCATCAACGATCGTTGGATGATGCCAGTTCTTCTGTTCGTCATTATTTGAAGGATGATGCCACTTCTGTTGTTCGTTCGCTGCTGGATGGTGCCACTTGCTTTGTTCAACTGATGTTGGATGGTGCCACTTGCTCTGTTCATCAACGATCGTTGGATGATGCCAGTTCTTCTGTTCGTCATTATTTGAAGGATGATGCCACTTCTGTTGTTCGTTCGCTGCTGGATGGTGCCACTTGCTTTGTTCAACTGATGTTGGATGGTGCCACTTGCTCTGTTCATCAACGATCGTTGGATGATGCCAGTTCTTCTGTTCATCATTATTTGAAGGATGGTGCCACTTCTGTTGTTCGTTCGCTGCTGGATGGTGCCACTTGCTTTGTTCAACTGATGTTGGATGGTGCCACTTGCTCTGTTCATCAACGATCGTTGGATGATGCCAGTTCTTCTGTTCGTCATTATTTGAAGGATGGTGCCACTTCTGTTGTTCGTTCGCTGCTGGATGGTGCCACTTGCTTTGTTCAACCGATGTTGGATGGTGCCACTTGCTCTGTTCATCAACGATCGTTGGATGATGCCAGTTCTTCTGTTCATCATTATTTGAAGGATGATGCCACTTCTGTTGTTCGTTCGCTGCTGGATGGTGCCACTTGCTTTGTTCATCCGATGTTGGATGGTGCCACTTGCTCTGTTCATCGATTACTGTCGAATGGTGCCACTTCTTTTGTTCATCGTTATTTGCAGGATGGTGCCACTTCTGTTGTTCGTTCGATATTGGATGGTGCCACTTGCTTTGCTCATCTACGTTTTTTGGATGATGCCACTTACTAGATAGTTCGTTAGGTTGCAGTAACCTCGATGCTAAGGATGTTTCAGTAATAATAATAAAGAAAAGCACGAAGGCTAATGGAGTCATATACGCTTTTGCCGTGTTTATGTGCGATGTGATGTTCAAAAAAGAAGATGGCTTTTATAAGATAATTTGAAGATAAGGTTGGGAATCTTGAAGAAAATTTAGCTACTATAAACTAGTTAATGCTCTCACTTAGTTTTATCCATTTACATATTCTACTACGCATAAAACGTTTAAGTAGACAGTGCTTTAATAAGCTTTCTGTAAATAAACAGCAACTAAAAAATAAAATAATTCACCAGCCTTTTTAAATCAGTAATTTCTTTCTAAACTTTATATATCATGGAAACGATCCCAAAAAAAGAACAACAACCAGAATAACGTAAGAGCTGTGGCGACTTATAAATTGTAATATAAACAAGCATCATTCCAGTAAACCGAAATGTAGAGGCAAAACTGGCTTTTATATGATGTGTTTCTTTTTTGGCCCGGGGGAGAGAGGGGGGGGATACTGATATAAGTTTAAAGATATATCATTTGATTTCATATTTAATTCTAAAAAATAAAATAATTTTCCTAGTAACGGCGATGTAATTATAACAGCTTCCTGTTATATAAGGGTACAGTGAACCACGTCGTGCACCTTTGTTTTCCCGTGCTTTCATTACAAAACTCTTTTGCATGTTGTTTTGCTCCTACGCTTCATCTAAAGTAAAATTTGTATTTTTCCAATCAAAACGTATATTTACCGTTCTACGAAAGCTGCGCAGGTCCAAATTTAAAAACTCTGCGTAAATGGTTTTCTAAATAAGGTCTCTCTTTAATTGAAACAATATAAAAAATACGGTAAAATTCAAAGATAACTTGCAGATTAAACATCGATAAATAGAAAATGACGAAATACTATAGTTGTATAATAATATAATACTTGAATAACAATTACTATTACTTATGAATATTTGTTTTGTTTTCTAACATTTGAAATTACTTTTGAAAAGAGCCAGTTAATTTGCACATTTTTATCAAGAGGCTGTTTTGAGTTCTCCAGTTTAGAAAAAATGGTCCTTATTTACACATTGATAGCGACAAGAACTTTTCGTATAGCAACATCAATTATAGGGATCTGATGTGCAAATCCCCATTAACATTCCACCTTCCAGTTTCCAGTAAAACTTCCAAGTCTATTGCTACCTCCTATGTAGTTGAATCAATACTGTTGGATGAAAAACTCATTTAAGCATTAAAAATAAGATCTATTAATAAGTTTACTACGGGCATGTATTTTGAAATTTCTAAGTAGATAATTCGCTAGAATTTTAATTACGCGTTGCATATTGCACAACATTTTGTTAATATTTTGGTTAAAACCAAAGATTCTATTGTGTCAAAAAATCAGTTACTTCTAGTGCATATTTATGAAGGGAAAAGTCAGGTTTGCTATAGGCCTAAGGCACAATGAACCATGGTCAAGAGTAAATATAATCAAAGTTCCTAAAATAAAATTTGCGAACGAACATCGAAATTATAACAGTAACCCTAAATTTCAAGTACAGTGGCCTAAAATGAGAGGATACCCTCTTGTAATCACACTAATTGATTTCTTTGATAGAAAACATGGAAGGTTATATGTATGAAAAAAATAAAATAACATTTTAAAAAATTCTAATGTTGAGGCCCTCGAACATTATATGCCCTCAAGTACTGAATTAGGTAGCATAGGGCTTGGGGCAACCATGCTAGCACTCAACTTAATTACTAACAGTGCTAACCAATTGTAAATAATGATAAATTGGATATGAAAATAAAGATACTACATTTATGGAAAAAAAATTGACTTAAAAAAATTGAAATATCATGGCAAAACATTTATGTTATTTTTTCCCCAAATTGGGCTAATTAAGAAGAAATATTACGTCAACATAAACAATTGCAATATGTTTATTTCAAAATAAGTATTAACTAACTGTAAAATAATTTTCAACATATATAACTTATGATAATAATATGAAATAAGTAACAGTAATGCTTATTTTCCATTAAATTTATTCCATATGATAATAATCTGAAATTACATCACATTGATTTTCATTACAACATTCGATGATGTACAACATCATTTCACTAATTAAACAGTCGAAGTTGGATGATGCCAATTCTTCTGCTCGTCGTTGTTTGAAGGATGGTGCCACTTGCTTTGTTCATCCGATGTTGGATGGTGCCACTTGCTCTGTTCATCAACGATCGTTGGATGATGCCAGTTCTTCTGTTCGTCATTATTTGAAGGATGGTGCCACTTCTGTTGTTCGTTCGCTGCTGGATGGTGCCACTTGCTTTGTTCAACCGATGTTGGATGGTGCCACTTGCTCTGTTCATCAACGATCGTTGGATGATGCCAGTTCTTCTGTTCATCATTATTTGAAGGATGGTGCCACTTCTGTTGTTCGTTCGCTACCGGATGGTGCCACTTGCTTTGTTCATCCGATGTTGGATGGTGCCACTTGCTCTATTCATCAACGATCGTTGGATGATGCCAGTTCTTCTGTTCGTCATTATTTGAAGGATGATGCCACTTCTGTTGTTCGTTCGCTGCTGGATGGTGCCACTTGCTTTGTTCAACTGATGTTGGATGGTGCCACTTGCTCTGTTCATCAACGATCGTTGGATGATGCCAGTTCTTCTGTTCGTCATTATTTGAAGGATGATGCCACTTCTGTTGTTCGTTCGCTGCTGGATAGTGCCACTTGCTTTGTTCAACTGATGTTGGATGGTGCCACTTGCTCTGTTCATCAACGATCGTTGGATGATGCCAGTTCTTCTGTTCATCATTATTTGAAGGATGGTGCCACTTCTGTTGTTCGTTCGCTGCTGGATGGTGCCACTTGCTTTGTTCAACTGATGTTGGATGGTGCCACTTGCTCTGTTCATCAACGATCGTTGGGTGATGCCAGTTCTTCTGTTCGTCATTATTTGAAGGATGGTGCCACTTCTGTTGTTCGTTCGCTGCTGGATGGTGCCACTTGCTTTGTTCAACCGATGTTGGATGGTGCCACTTGCTCTGTTCATCAACGATCGTTGGATGATGCCAGTTCTTCTGTTCATCATTATTTGAAGGATGATGCCACTTCTGTTGTTCGTTCGCTGCTGGATGGTGCCACTTGCTTTGTTCATCCGATGTTGGATGGTGCCACTTGCTCTGTTCATCGATTACTGTCGAATGGTGCCACTTCTTTTGTTCATCGTTATTTGCAGGATGGTGCCACTTCTGTTGTTCGTTCGATATTGGATGGTGCCACTTGCTTTGCTCATCTACGTTTTTTGGATGATGCCACTTACTAGATAGTTCGTTAGGTTGCAGTAACCTCGATGCTAAGGATGTTTCAGTAATAATAATAAAGAAAAGCACGAAGGCTAATGGAGTCATATACGCTTTTGCCATGTTTATGTGCGATGTGATGTTCAAAAAAGAAGATGGCTTTTATAAGATAATTTGAAGATAAGGTTGGGAATCTTGAAGAAAATTTAGCTACTATAAACTAGTTAATGCTCTCACTTAGTTTTATCCATTTACATATTCTACTACGCATAAAACGTTTAAGTAGACAGTGCTTTAATAAGCTTTCTGTAAATAAACAGCAACTAAAAAATAAAATAATTCACCAGCCTTTTTAAATCAGTAATTTCTTTCTAAACTTTATATATCATGGAAACGATCCCAAAAAAAGAACAACAACCAGAATAACGTAAGAGCTGTGGCGACTTATAAATTGTAATATAAACAAGCATTATTCCAGTAAACCGAAATGTAGAGGCAAAACTGGCTTTTATATGATGTGTTTCTTTTTTGGCCCGGGGGAGAGGGGGGGGGGGATACTGATATAAGTTTAAAGATATATCATTTGATTTCATATTTAATTCTCAAAAATAAAATAATTTTCCTAGTAACGGCGATGTAATTATAACAGCTTCCTGTTATATAAGGGTACTGTGAACCACGTCGTGCACCTTTGTTTTCCCGTGCTTTCATTACAAAACTCTTTTGCATGTTGTTTTGCTCCTACGCTTCATCTAAAGTAAAATTTGTATTTTTCCAATCAAAACGTATATTTACCGTTCTACGAAAGCTGCGCAGGTCCAAATTTAAAAACTCTGCGTAAATGGTTTTCTAAATAAGGTCTCTCTTTAATTGAAACAATATAAAAAATACGGTAAAATTCAAAGATAACTTGCAGATTAAACATCGATAAATAGAAAATGACGAAATACTATAGTTGTATAATAATATAATACTTGAATAACAATTACTATTACTTATGAATATTTGTTTTGTTTTCTAACATTTGAAATTACTTTTGAAAAGAGCCAGTTAATTTGCACATTTTTATCAAGAGGCTGTTTTGAGTTCTCCAGTTTAGAAAAAATGGTCCTTATTTACACATTGATAGCGACAAGAACTTTTCGTATAGCAACATCAATTATAGGGATCTGATGTGCAAATCCCCATTAACATTCCACCTTCCAGTTTCCAGTAAAACTTCCAAGTCTATTGCTACCTCCTATGTAGTTGAATCAATACTGTTGGATGAAAAACTCATTTAAGCATTAAAAATAAGATCTATTAATAAGTTTACTACGGGCATGTATTTTGAAATTTCTAAGTAGATAATTCGCTAGAATTTTAATTACGCGTTGCATATTGCACAACATTTTGTTAATATTTTGGTTAAAACCAAAGATTCTATTGTGTCAAAAAATCAGTTACTTCTAGTGCATATTTATGAAGGGAAAAGTCAGGTTTGCTATAGGCCTAAGGCACAATGAACCATGGTCAAGAGTAAATATAATCAAAGTTCCTAAAATAAAATTTGCGAACGAACATCGAAATTATAACAGTAACCCTAAATTTCAAGTACAGTGGCCTAAAATGAGAGGATACCCTCTTGTAATCACACTAATTGATTTCTTTGATAGAAAACATGGAAGGTTATATGTATGAAAAAAATAAAATAACATTTTAAAAAATTCTAATGTTGAGGCCCTCGAACATTATATGCCCTCAAGTACTGAATTAGGTAGCATAGGGCTTGGGGCAACCATGCTAGCACTCAACTTAATTACTAACAGTGCTAACCAATTGTAAATAATGATAAATTGGATATGAGAATAAAGATACTACATTTATGGAAAAAAAATTGACTTAAAAAAATTGAAATATCATGGCAAAACATTTATGTTATTTTTTCCCCAAATTGGGCTAATTAAGAAGAAATATTACGTCAACATAAACAATTGCAATATGTTTATTTCAAAATAAGTATTAACTAACTGTAAAATAATTTTCAACATATATAACTTATGATAATAATCTGAAATAAGTAACAGTAATGCTTATTTTCCATTAAATTTATTCCATATGATAATAATCTGAAATTACATCACATTGATTTTCATTACAACATTCGATGATGTACAACATCATTTCACTAATTAAACAGTCGAAGTTGGATGATGCCAATTCTTCTGCTCGTCGTTGTTTGAAGGATGGTGCCACTTGCTTTGTTCATCCGATGTTGGATGGTGCCACTTGCTCTGTTCATCAACGATCGTTGGATGATGCCAGTTCTTCTGTTCGTCATTATTTGAAGGATGGTGCCACTTCTGTTGTTCGTTCGCTGCTGGATGGTGCCACATGCTTTGTTCAACCGATGTTGGATGGTGCCACTTGCTCTGTTCATCAACGATCGTTGGATGATGCCAGTTCTTCTGTTCATCATTATTTGAAGGATGGTGCCACTTCTGTTGTTCGTTCGCTACCGGATGGTGCCACTTGCTTTGTTCATCCGATGTTGGATGGTGCCACTTGCTCTGTTCATCAACGATCGTTGGATGATGCCAGTTCTTCTGTTCGTCATTATTTGAAGGATGATGCCACTTCTGTTGTTCGTTCGCTGCTGGATGGTGCCACTTGCTTTGTTCAACTGATGTTGGATGGTGCCACTTGCTCTGTTCATCAACGATCGTTGGATGATGCCAGTTCTTCTGTTCGTCATTATTTGAAGGATGATGCCACTTCTGTTGTTCGTTCGCTGCTGGATGGTGCCACTTGCTTTGTTCAACTGATGTTGGATGGTGCCACTTGCTCTGTTCATCAACGATCGTTGGATGATGCTAGTTCTTCTGTTCATCATTATTTGAAGGATGGTGCCACTTCTGTTGTTCGTTCGCTGCTGGATGGTGCCACTTGCTTTGTTCAACTGATGTTGGATGGTGCCACTTGCTCTGTTCATCAACGATCGTTGGATGATGCCAGTTCTTCTGTTCGTCATTATTTGAAGGATGGTGCCACTTCTGTTGTTCGTTCGCTGCTGGATGGTGCCACTTGCTTTGTTCAACCGATGTTGGATGGTGCCACTTGCTCTGTTCATCAACGATCGTTGGATGATGCCAGTTCTTCTGTTTATCATTATTTGAAGGATGATGCCACTTCTGTTGTTCGTTCGCTGCTGGATGGTGCCACTTGCTTTGTTCATCCGATGTTGGATGGTGCCACTTGCTCTGTTCATCGATTACTGTCGAATGGTGCCACTTCTTTTGTTCATCGTTATTTGCAGGATGGTGCCACTTCTGTTGTTCGTTCGATATTGGATGGTGCCACTTGCTTTGCTCATCTACGTTTTTTGGATGATGCCACTTACTAGATAGTTCGTTAGGTTGCAGTAACCTCGATGCTAAGGATGTTTCAGTAATAATAATAAAGAAAAGCACGAAGGCTAATGGAGTCATATACGCTTTTGCCATGTTTATGTGCGATGTGATGTTCAAAAAAGAAGATGGCTTTTATAAGATAATTTGAAGATAAGGTTGGGAATCTTGAAGAAAATTTAGCTACTATAAACTAGTTAATGCTCTCACTTAGTTTTATCCATTTACATATTCTACTACGCATAAAACGTTTAAGTAGACAGTGCTTTAATAAGCTTTCTGTAAATAAACAGCAACTAAAAAATAAAATAATTCACCAGCCTTTTTAAATCAGTAATTTCTTTCTAAACTTTATATATCATGGAAACGATCCCAAAAAAAGAACAACAACCAGAATAACGTAAGAGCTGTGGCGACTTATAAATTGTAATATAAACAAGCATTATTCCAGTAAACCGAAATGTAGAGGCAAAACTGGCTTTTATATGATGTGTTTCTTTTTTGGCCCGGGGGAGAGAGGGGGGGGGGATACTGATATAAGTTTAAAGATATATCATTTGATTTCATATTTAATTCTCAAAAATAAAATAATTTTCCTAGTAACGGCGATGTAATTATAACAGCTTCCTGTTATATAAGGGTACTGTGAACCACGTCGTGCACCTTTGTTTTCCCATGCTTTCATTACAAAACTCTTTTGCATGTTGTTTTGCTCCTACGCTTCATCTAAAGTAAAATTTGTATTTTTCCAATCAAAACGTATATTTACCGTTCTACGAAAGCTGCGCAGGTCCAAATTTAAAAACTCTGCGTAAATGGTTTTCTAAATAAGGTCTCTCTTTAATTGAAACAATATAAAAAATACGGTAAAATTCAAAGATAACTTGCAGATTAAACATCGATAAATAGAAAATGACGAAATACTATAGTTGTATAATAATATAATACTTGAATAACAATTACTATTACTTATGAATATTTGTTTTGTTTTCTAACATTTGAAATTACTTTTGAAAAGAGCCAGTTAATTTGCACATTTTTATCAAGAGGCTGTTTTGAGTTCTCCAGTTTAGAAAAAATGGTCCTTATTTACACATTGATAGCGACAAGAACTTTTCGTATAGCAACATCAATTATAGGGATCTGATGTGCAAATCCCCATTAACATTCCACCTTCCAGTTTCCAGTAAAACTTCCAAGTCTATTGCTACCTCCTATGTAGTTGAATCAATACTGTTGGATGAAAAACTCATTTAAGCATTAAAAATAAGATCTATTAATAAGTTTACTACGGGCATGTATTTTGAAATTTCTAAGTAGATAATTCGCTAGAATTTTAATTACGTGTTGCATATTGCACAACATTTTGTTAATATTTTGGTTAAAACCAAAGATTCTATTGTGTCAAAAAATCAGTTACTTCTAGTGCATATTTATGAAGGGAAAAGTCAGGTTTGCTATAGGCCTAAGGCACAATGAACCATGGTCAAGAGTAAATATAATCAAAGTTCCTAAAATAAAATTTGCGAACGAACATCGAAATTATAACAGTAACCCTAAATTTCAAGTACAGTGGCCTAAAATGAGAGGATACCCTCTTGTAATCACACTAATTGATTTCTTTGATAGAAAACATGGAAGGTTATATGTATGAAAAAAATAAAATAACATTTTAAAAAATTCTAATGTTGAGGCCCTCGAACATTATATGCCCTCAAGTACTGAATTAGGTAGCATAGGGCTTGGGGCAACCATGCTAGCACTCAACTTAATTACTAACAGTGCTAACCAATTGTAAATAATGATAAATTGGATATGAGAATAAAGATACTACAATTATGGAAAAAAAATTGACTTAAAAAAATTGAAATATCATGGCAAAACATTTATGTTATTTTTTCCCCAAATTGGGCTAATTAAGAAGAAATATTACGTCAACATAAACAATTGCAATATGTTTATTTCAAAATAAGTATTAACTAACTGTAAAATAATTTTCAACATATATAACTTATGATAATAATCTGAAATAAGTAACAGTAATGCTTATTTTCCATTAAATTTATTCCATATGATAATAATCTGAAATTACATCACATTGATTTTCATTACAACATTCGATGATGTACAACATCATTTCACTAATTAAACAGTCGAAGTTGGATGATGCCAATTCTTCTGCTCGTCGTTGTTTGAAGGATGGTGCCACTTGCTTTGTTCATCCGATGTTGGATGGTGCCACTTGCTCTGTTCATCAACGATCGTTGGATGATGCCAGTTCTTCTGTTCGTCATTATTTGAAGGATGGTGCCACTTCTGTTGTTCGTTCGCTACCGGATGGTGCCACTTGCTTTGTTCATCCGATGTTGGATGGTGCCACTTGCTCTGTTCATCAACGATCGTTGGATGATGCCAGTTCTTCTGTTCGTCATTATTTGAAGGATGATGCCACTTCTGTTGTTCGTTCGCTGCTGGATGGTGCCACTTGCTTTGTTCAACTGATGTTGGATGGTGCCACTTGCTCTGTTCATCAACGATCGTTGGATGATGCCAGTTCTTCTGTTCGTCATTATTTGAAGGATGATGCCACTTCTGTTGTTCGTTCGCTGCTGGATGGTGCCACTTGCTTTGTTCAACTGATGTTGGATGGTGCCACTTGCTCTGTTCATCAACGATCGTTGGATGATGCCAGTTCTTCTGTTCATCATTATTTGAAGGATGGTGCCACTTCTGTTGTTCGTTCGCTGCTGGATGGTGCCACTTGCTTTGTTCAACTGATGTTGGATGGTGCCACTTGCTCTGTTCATCAACGATCGTTGGATGATGCCAGTTCTTCTGTTCGTCATTATTTGAAGGATGGTGCCACTTCTGTTGTTCGTTCGCTGCTGGATGGTGCCACTTGCTTTGTTCAACCGATGTTGGATGGTGCCACTTGCTCTGTTCATCAACGATCGTTGGATGATGCCAGTTCTTCTGTTCATCATTATTTGAAGGATGATGCCACTTCTGTTGTTCGTTCGCTGCTGGATGGTGCCACTTGCTTTGTTCATCCGATGTTGGATGGTGCCACTTGCTCTGTTCATCGATTACTGTCGAATGGTGCCACTTCTTTTGTTCATCGTTATTTGCAGGATGGTGCCACTTCTGTTGTTCGTTCGATATTGGATGGTGCCACTTGCTTTGCTCATCTACGTTTTTTGGATGATGCCACTTACTAGATAGTTCGTTAGGTTGCAGTAACCTCGATGCTAAGGATGTTTCAGTAATAATAATAAAGAAAAGCACGAAGGCTAATGGAGTCATATACGCTTTTGCCATGTTTATGTGCGATGTGATGTTCAAAAAAGAAGATGGCTTTTATAAGATAATTTGAAGATAAGGTTGGGAATCTTGAAGAAAATTTAGCTACTATAAACTAGTTAATGCTCTCACTTAGTTTTATCCATTTACATATTCTACTACGCATAAAACGTTTAAGTAGACAGTGCTTTAATAAGCTTTCTATAAATAAACAGCAACTAAAAAATAAAATAATTCACCAGCCTTTTTAAATCAGTAATTTCTTTCTAAACTTTATATATCATGGAAACGATCCCAAAAAAAGAACAACAACCAGAATAACGTAAGAGCTGTGGCGACTTATAAATTGTAATATAAACAAGCATCATTCCAGTAAACCGAAATGTAGAGGCAAAACTGGCTTTTATATGATGTGTTTCTTTTTTGGCCCGGGGGAGAGAGGGGGTGGGGATACTGATATAAGTTTAAAGATATATCATTTGATTTCATATTTAATTCTCAAAAATAAAATAATTTTCCTAGTAACGGCGATGTAATTATAACAGCTTCCTGTTATATAAGGGTACAGTGAACCACGTCGTGCACCTTTGTTTTCCCGTGCTTTCATTACAAAACTCTTTTGCATGTTGTTTTGCTCCTACGCTTCATCTAAAGTAAAATTTGTATTTTTCCAATCAAAACGTATATTTACCGTTCTACGAAAGCTGCGCAGGTCCAAATTTAAAAACTCTGCGTAAATGGTTTTCTAAATAAGGTCTCTCTTTAATTGAAACAATATAAAAAATACGGTAAAATTCAAAGATAACTTGCAGATTAAACATCGATAAATAGAAAATGACGAAATACTATAGTTGTATAATAATATAATACTTGAATAACAATTACTATTACTTATGAATATTTGTTTTGTTTTCTAACATTTGAAATTACTTTTGAAAAGAGCCAGTTAATTTGCACATTTTTATCAAGAGGCTGTTTTGAGTTCTCCAGTTTAGAAAAAATGGTCCTTATTTACACATTGATAGCGACAAGAACTTTTCGTATAGCAACATCAATTATAGGGATCTGATGTGCAAATCCCCATTAACATTCCACCTTCCAGTTTCCAGTAAAACTTCCAAGTCTATTGCTACCTCCTATGTAGTTGAATCAATACTGTTGGATGAAAAACTCATTTAAGCATTAAAAATAAGATCTATTAATAAGTTTACTACGGGCATGTATTTTGAAATTTCTAAGTAGATAATTCGCTAGAATTTTAATTACGCGTTGCATATTGCACAACATTTTGTTAATATTTTGGTTAAAACCAAAGATTCTATTGTGTCAAAAAATCAGTTACTTCTAGTGCATATTTATGAAGGGAAAAGTCAGGTTTGCTATAGGCCTAAGGCACAATGAACCATGGTCAAGAGTAAATATAATCAAAGTTCCTAAAATAAAATTTGCGAACGAACATCGAAATTATAACAGTAACCCTAAATTTCAAGTACAGTGGCCTAAAATGAGAGGATACCCTCTTGTAATCACACTAATTGATTTCTTTGATAGAAAACATGGAAGGTTATATGTATGAAAAAAATAAAATAACATTTTAAAAAATTCTAATGTTGAGGCCCTCGAACATTATATGCCCTCAAGTACTGAATTAGGTAGCATAGGGCTTGGGGCAACCATGCTAGCACTCAACTTAATTACTAACAGTGCTAACCAATTGTAAATAATGATAAATTGGATATGAGAATAAAGATACTACATTTATGAAAAAAAAATTGACTTAAAAAAATTGAAATATCATGGCAAAACATTTATGTTATTTTTTCCCCAAATTGGGCTAATTAAGAAGAAGTATTACGTCAACATAAACAATTGCAATATGTTTATTTCAAAATAAGTATTAACTAACTGTAAAATAATTTTCAACATATATAACTTATGATAATAATCTGAAATAAGTAACAGTAATGCTTATTTTCCATTAAATTTATTCCATATGATAATAATCTGAAATTACATCACATTGATTTTCATTACAACATTCGATGATGTACAACATCATTTCACTAATTAAACAGTCGAAGTTGGATGATGCCAATTCTTCTGCTCGTCGTTGTTTGAAGGATGGTGCCACTTGCTTTGTTCATCCGATGTTGGATGGTGCCACTTGCTCTGTTCATCAACGATCGTTGGATGATGCCAGTTCTTCTGTTCTTCATTATTTGAAGGATGGTGCCACTTCTGTTGTTCGTTCGCTGCTGGATGGTGCCACTTGCTTTGTTCAACCGATGTTGGATGGTGCCACTTGCTCTGTTCATCAACGATCGTTGGATGATGCCAGTTCTTCTGTTCATCATTATTTGAAGGATGGTGCCACTTCTGTTGTTCGTTCGCTACCGGATGGTGCCACTTGCTTTGTTCATCCGATGTTGGATGGTGCCACTTGCTCTGTTCATCAACGATCGTTGGATGATGCCAGTTCTTCTGTTCGTCATTATTTGAAGGATGATGCCACTTCTGTTGTTCGTTCGCTGCTGGATGGTGCCACTTGCTTTGTTCAACTGATGTTGGATGGTGCCACTTGCTCTGTTCATCAACGATCGTTGGATGATGCCAGTTCTTCTGTTCGTCATTATTTGAAGGATGATGCCACTTCTGTTGTTCGTTCGCTGCTGGATGGTGCCACTTGCTTTGTTCAACTGATGTTGGATGGTGCCACTTGCTCTGTTCATCAACGATCGTTGGATGATGCCAGTTCTTCTGTTCATCATTATTTGAAGGATGGTGCCACTTCTGTTGTTCGTTCGCTGCTGGATGGTGCCACTTGCTTTGTTCAACTGATGTTGGATGGTGCCACTTGCTCTGTTCATCAACGATCGTTGGATGATGCCAGTTCTTCTGTTCGTCATTATTTGAAGGATGGTGCCACTTCTGTTGTTCGTTCGCTGCTGGATGGTGCCACTTGCTTTGTTCAACCGATGTTGGATGGTGCCACTTGCTCTGTTCATCAACGATCGTTGGATGATGCCAGTTCTTCTGTTCATCATTATTTGAAGGATGATGCCACTTCTGTTGTTCGTTCGCTGCTGGATGGTGCCACTTGCTTTGTTCATCCGATGTTGGATGGTGCCACTTGCTCTGTTCATCGATTACTGTCGAATGGTGCCACTTCTTTTGTTCATCGTTATTTGCAGGACGGTGCCACTTCTGTTGTTCGTTCGATATTGGATGGCGCCACTTGCTTTGCTCATCTACGTTTTTTGGATGATGCCACTTACTAGATAGTTCGTTAGGTTGCAGTAACCTCGATGCTAAGGATGTTTCAGTAATAATAATAAAGAAAAGCACGAAGGCTAATGGAGTCATATACGCTTTTGCCATGTTTATGTGCGATGTGATGTTCAAAAAAGAAGATGGCTTTTATAAGATAATTTGAAGATAAGGTTGGGAATCTTGAAGAAAATTTAGCTACTATAAACTAGTTAATGCTCTCACTTAGTTTTATCCATTTACATATTCTACTACGCATAAAACGTTTAAGTAGACAGTGCTTTAATAAGCTTTCTGTAAATAAACAGCAACTAAAAAATAAAATAATTCACCAGCCTTTTTAAATCAGTAATTTCTTTCTAAACTTTATATATCATGGAAACGATCCCAAAAAAAGAACAACAACCAGAATAACGTAAGAGCTGTGGCGACTTATAAATTGTAATATAAACAAGCATCATTCCAGTAAACCGAAATGTAGAGGCAAAACTGGCTTTTATATGATGTGTTTCTTTTTTGGCCCGGGGGAGAGAGGGGGGGGGGGATACTGATATAAGTTTAAAGATATATCATTTGATTTCATATTTAATTCTCAAAAATAAAATAATTTTCCTAGTAACGGCGATGTAATTATAACAGCTTCCTGTTATATAAGGGTACAGTGAACCACGTCGTGCACCTTTGTTTTCCCGTGCTTTCATTACAAAACTCTTTTGCATGTTGTTTTGCTCCTACGCTTCATCTAAAGTAAAATTTGTATTTTTCCAATCAAAACGTATATTTACCGTTCTACGAAAGCTGCGCAGGTCCAAATTTAAAAACTCTGCGTAAATGGTTTTCTAAATAAGGTCTCTCTTTAATTGAAACAATATAAAAAATACGGTAAAATTCAAAGATAACTTGCAGATTAAACATCGATAAATAGAAAATGACGAAATACTATAGTTGTATAATAATATAATACTTGAATAACAATTACTATTACTTATGAATATTTGTTTTGTTTTCTAACATTTGAAATTACTTTTGAAAAGAGCCAGTTAATTTGCACATTTTTATCAAGAGGCTGTTTTGAGTTCTCCAGTTTAGAAAAAATGGTCCTTATTTACACATTGATAGCGACAAGAACTTTTCGTATAGCAACATCAATTATAGGGATCTGATGTGCAAATCCCCATTAACATTCCACCTTCCAGTTTCCAGTAAAACTTCCAAGTCTATTGCTACCTCCTATGTAGTTGAATCAATACTGTTGGATGAAAAACTCATTTAAGCATTAAAAATAAGATCTATTAATAAGTTTACTACGGGCATGTATTTTGAAATTTCTAAGTAGATAATTCGCTAGAATTTTAATTACGCGTTGCATATTGCACAACATTTTGTTAATATTTTGGTTAAAACCAAAGATTCTATTGTGTCAAAAAATCAGTTACTTCTAGTGCATATTTATGAAGGGAAAAGTCAGGTTTGCTATAGGCCTAAGGCACAATGAACCATGGTCAAGAGTAAATATAATCAAAGTTCCTAAAATAAAATTTGCGAACGAACATCGAAATTATAACAGTAACCCTAAATTTCAAGTACAGTGGCCTAAAATGAGAGGATACCCTCTTGTAATCACACTAATTGATTTCTTTGATAGAAAACATGGAAGGTTATATGTATGAAAAAAATAAAATAACATTTTAAAAAATTCTAATGTTGAGGCCCTCGAACATTATATGCCCTCAAGTACTGAATTAGGTAGCATAGGGCTTGGGGCAACCATGCTAGCACTCAACTTAATTACTAACAGTGCTAACCAATTGTAAATAATGATAAATTGGATATGAGAATAAAGATACTACATTTATGAAAAAAAAATTGACTTAAAAAAATTGAAATATCATGGCAAAACATTTATGTTATTTTTTCCCCAAATTGGGCTAATTAAGAAGAAATATTACGTCAACATAAACAATTGCAATCTGTTTATTTCAAAATAAGTATTAACTAACTGTAAAATAATTTTCAACATATATAACTTATGATAATAATCTGAAATAAGTAACAGTAATGCTTATTTTCCATTAAATTTATTCCATATGATAATAATCTGAAATTACATCACATTGATTTTCATTACAACATTCGATGATGTACAACATCATTTCACTAATTAAACAGTCGAAGTTGGATGATGCCAATTCTTCTGCTCGTCGTTGTTTGAAGGATGGTGCCACTTGCTTTGTTCATCCAATGTTGGATGGTGCCACTTGCTCTGTTCATCAACGATCGTTGGATGATGCCAGTTCTTCTGTTCTTCATTATTTGAAGGATGGTGCCACTTCTGTTGTTCGTTCGCTGCTGGATGGTGCCACTTGCTTTGTTCAACCGATGTTGGATGGTGCCACTTGCTCTGTTCATCAACGATCGTTGGATGATGCCAGTTCTTCTGTTCATCATTATTTGAAGGATGGTGCCACTTCTGTTGTTCGTTCGCTACCGGATGGTGCCACTTGCTTTGTTCATCCGATGTTGGATGGTGCCACTTGCTCTGTTCATCAACGATCGTTGGATGATGCCAGTTCTTCTGTTCGTCATTATTTGAAGGATGATGCCACTTCTGTTGTTCGTTCGCTGCTGGATGGTGCCACTTGCTTTGTTCAACTGATGTTGGATGGTGCCACTTGCTCTGTTCATCAACGATCGTTGGATGATGCCAGTTCTTCTGTTCGTCATTATTTGAAGGATGATGCCACTTCTGTTGTTCGTTCGCTGCTGGATGGTGCCACTTGCTTTGTTCAACTGATGTTGGATGGTGCCACTTGCTCTGTTCATCAACGATCGTTGGATGATGCCAGTTCTTCTGTTCATCATTATTTGAAGGATGGTGCCACTTCTGTTGTTCGTTCGCTGCTGGATGGTGCCACTTGCTTTGTTCAACTGATGTTGGATGGTGCCACTTGCTCTGTTCATCAACGATCGTTGGATGATGCCAGTTCTTCTGTTCGTCATTATTTGAAGGATGGTGCCACTTCTGTTGTTCGTTCGCTGCTGGATGGTTCCACTTGCTTTGTTCAACCGATGTTGGATGGTGCCACTTTCTCTGTTCATCAACGATCGTTGGATGATGCCAGTTCTTCTGTTCATCATTATTTGAAGGATGATGCCACTTCTGTTGTTCGTTCGCTGCTGGATGGTGCCACTTGCTTTGTTCATCCGATGTTGGATGGTGCCACTTGCTCTGTTCATCGATTACTGTCGAATGGTGCCACTTCTTTTGTTCATCGTTATTTGCAGGATGGTGCCACTTCTGTTGTTCGTTCGATATTGGATGGTGCCACTTGCTTTGCTCATCTACGTTTTTTGGATGATGCCACTTACTAGATAGTTCGTTAGGTTGCAGTAACCTCGATGCTAAGGATGTTTCAGTAATAATAATAAAGAAAAGCACGAAGGCTAATGGAGTCATATACGCTTTTGCCATGTTTATGTGCGATGTGATGTTCAAAAAAGAAGATGGCTTTTATAAGATAATTTGAAGATAAGGTTGGGAATCTTGAAGAAAATTTAGCTACTATAAACTAGTTAATGCTCTCACTTAGTTTTATCCATTTACATATTCTACTACGCATAAAACGTTTAAGTAGACAGTGCTTTAATAAGCTTTCTGTAAATAAACAGCAACTAAAAAATAAAATAATTCACCAGCCTTTTTAAATCAGTAATTTCTTTCTAAACTTTATATATCATGGAAACGATCCCAAAAAAAGAACAACAACCAGAATAACGTAAGAGCTGTGGCGACTTATAAATTGTAATATAAACAAGCATCATTCCAGTAAACCGAAATGTAGAGGCAAAACTGGCTTTTATATGATGTGTTTCTTTTTTGGCCTGGGGGAGAGAGGGGGGGGGGGATACTGATATAAGTTTAAAGATATATCATTTGATTTCATATTTAATTCTCAAAAATAAAATAATTTTCCTAGTAACGGCGATGTAATTATAACAGCTTCCTGTTATATAAGGGTACAGTGAACCACGTCGTGCACCTTTGTTTTCCCGTGCTTTCATTACAAAACTCTTTTGCATGTTGTTTTGCTCCTACGCTTCATCTAAAGTAAAATTTGTATTTTTCCAATCAAAACGTATATTTACCGTTCTACGAAAGCTGCGCAGGTCCAAATTTAAAAACTCTGCGTAAATGGTTTTCTAAATAAGGTCTCTCTTTAATTGAAACAATATAAAAAATACGGTAAAATTCAAAGATAACTTGCAGATTAAACATCGATAAATAGAAAATGACGAAATACTATAGTTGTATAATAATATAATACTTGAATAACAATTACTATTACTTATGAATATTTGTTTTGTTTTCTAACATTTGAAATTACTTTTGAAAAGAGCCAGTTAATTTGCACATTTTTATCAAGAGGCTGTTTTGAGTTCTCCAGTTTAGAAAAAATGGTCCTTATTTACACATTGATAGCGACAAGAACTTTTCGTATAGCAACATCAATTATAGGGATCTGATGTGCAAATCCCCATTAACATTCCACCTTCCAGTTTCCAGTAAAACTTCCAAGTCTATTGCTACCTCCTATGTAGTTGAATCAATACTGTTGGATGAAAAACTCATTTAAGCATTAAAAATAAGATCTATTAATAAGTTTACTACGGGCATGTATTTTGAAATTTCTAAGTAGATAATTCGCTAGAATTTTAATTACGCGTTGCATATTGCACAACATTTTGTTAATATTTTGGTTAAAACCAAAGATTCTATTGTGTCAAAAAATCAGTTACTTCTAGTGCATATTTATGAAGGGAAAAGTCAGGTTTGCTATAGGCCTAAGGCACAATGAACCATGGTCAAGAGTAAATATAATCAAAGTTCCTAAAATAAAATTTGCGAACGAACATCGAAATTATAACAGTAACCCTAAATTTCAAGTACAGTGGCCTAAAATGAGAGGATACCCTCTTGTAATCACACTAATTGATTTCTTTGATAGAAAACATGGAAGGTTATATGTATGAAAAAAATAAAATAACATTTTAAAAAATTCTAATGTTGAGGCCCTCGAACATTATATGCCCTCAAGTACTGAATTAGGTAGCATAGGGCTTGGGGCAACCATGCTAGCACTCAACTTAATTACTAACAGTGCTAACCAATTGTAAATAATGATAAATTGGATATGAGAATAAAGATACTACATTTATGGAAAAAAAATTGACTTAAAAAAATTGAAATATCATGGCAAAACATTTATGTTATTTTTTCCCCAAATTGGGCTAATTAAGAAGAAATATTACGTCAACATAAACAATTGCAATATGTTTATTTCAAAATAAGTATTAACTAACTGTAAAATAATTTTCAACATATATAACTTATGATAATAATCTGAAATAAGTAACAGTAATGCTTATTTTCCATTAAATTTATTCCATATGATAATAATCTGAAATTACATCACATTGATTTTCATTACAACATTCGATGATGTACAACATCATTTCACTAATTAAACAGTCGAAGTTGGATGATGCCAATTCTTCTTCTCGTCGTTGTTTGAAGGATGGTGCCACTTGCTTTGTTCATCCGATGTTGGATGGTGCCACTTGCTCTATTCATCAACGATCGTTGGATGATGCCAGTTCTTCTGTTCATCATTATTTGAAGGATGGTGCCACTTCTGTTGTTCGTTCGCTGCTGGATGGTGCCACTTGCTTTGTTCAACCGATGTTGGATGGTGCCACTTGCTCTGTTCATCAACGATCGTTGGATGATGCCAGTTCTTCTGTTCATCATTATTTGAAGGATGGTGCCACTTCTGTTGTTCGTTCGCTACCGGATGGTGCCACTTGCTTTGTTCATCCGATGTTGGATGGTGCCACTTGCTCTGTTCATCAACGATCGTTGGATGATGCCAGTTCTTCTGTTCGTCATTATTTGAAGGATGATGCCACTTCTGTTGTTCGTTCACTGCTGGATGGTGCCACTTGCTTTGTTCAACTGATGTTGGATGGTGCCACTTGCTCTGTTCATCAACGATCGTTGGATGATGCCAGTTCTTCTGTTCGTCATTATTTGAAGGATGATGCCACTTCTGTTGTTCGTTCGCTGCTGGATGGTGCCACTTGCTTTGTTCAACTGATGTTGGATGGTGCCACTTGCTCTGTTCATCAACGATCGTTGGATGATGCCAGTTCTTCTGTTCATCATTATTTGAAGGATGGTGCCACTTCTGTTGTTCGTTCGCTGCTGGATGGTGCCACTTGCTTTGTTCAACTGATGTTGGATGGTTCCACTTGCTCTGTTCATCAACGATCGTTGGATGATGCCAGTTCTTCTGTTCGTCATTATTTGAAGGATGGTGCCACTTCTGTTGTTCGTTCGCTGCTGGATGGTGCCACTTGCTTTGTTCAACCGATGTTGGATGGTGCCACTTGCTCTGTTCATCAACGATCGTTGGATGATGCCAGTTCTTCTGTTCATCATTATTTGAAGGATGATGCCACTTCTGTTGTTCGTTCGCTGCTGGATGGTGCCACTTGCTTTGTTCATTCGATGTTGGATGGTGCCACTTGCTCTGTTCATCGATTACTGTCGAATGGTGCCACTTCTTTTGTTCATCGTTATTTGCAGGATGGTGCCACTTCTGTTGTTCGTTCGATATTGGATGGTGCCACTTGCTTTGCTCATCTACGTTTTTTGGATGATGCCACTTACTAGATAGTTCGTTAGGTTGCAGTAACCTCGATGCTAAGGATGTTTCAGTAATAATAATAAAGAAAAGCACGAAGGCTAATGGAGTCATATACGCTTTTGCCATGTTTATGTGCGATGTGATGTTCAAAAAAGAAGATGGCTTTTATAAGATAATTTGAAGATAAGGTTGGGAATCTTGAAGAAAATTTAGCTACTATAAACTAGTTAATGCTCTCACTTAGTTTTATCCATTTACATATTCTACTACGCATAAAACGTTTAAGTAGACAGTGCTTTAATAAGCTTTCTGTAAATAAACAGCAACTAAAAAATAAAATAATTCACCAGCCTTTTTAAATCAGTAATTTCTTTCTAAACTTTATATATCATGGAAACGATCCCAAAAAAAGAACAACAACCAGAATAACGTAAGAGCTGTGGCGACTTATAAATTGTAATATAAACAAGCATCATTCCAGTAAACCGAAATGTAGAGGCAAAACTGGCTTTTATATGATGTGTTTCTTTTTTGGCCCGGGGGAGAGAGGGGGGGGGATACTGATATAAGTTTAAAGATATATCATTTGATTTCATATTTAATTCTCAAAAATAAAATAATTTTCCTAGTAACGGCGATGTAATTATAACAGCTTCCTGTTATATAAGGGTACAGTGAACCACGTCGTGCACCTTTGTTTTCCCGTGCTTTCATTACAAAACTCTTTTGCATGTTGTTTTGCTCCTATGCTTCATCTAAAGTAAAATTTGTATTTTTCCAATCAAAACGTATATTTACCGTTCTACGAAAGCTGCGCAGGTCCAAATTTAAAAACTCTGCGTAAATGGTTTTCTAAATAAGGTCTCTCTTTAATTGAAACAATATAAAAAATACGGTAAAATTCAAAGATAACTTGCAGATTAAACATCGATAAATAGAAAATGACGAAATACTATAGTTGTATAATAATATAATACTTGAATAACAATTACTATTACTTATGAATATTTGTTTTGTTTTCTAACATTTGAAATTACTTTTGAAAAGAGCCAGTTAATTTGCACATTTTTATCAAGAGGCTGTTTTGAGTTCTCCAGTTTAGAAAAAATGGTCCTTATTTACACATTGATAGCGACAAGAACTTTTCGTATAGCAACATCAATTATAGGGATCTGATGTGCAAATCCCCATTAACATTCCACCTTCCAGTTTCCAGTAAAACTTCCAAGTCTATTGCTACCTCCTATGTAGTTGAATCAATACTGTTGGATGAAAAACTCATTTAAGCATTAAAAATAAGATCTATTAATAAGTTTACTACGGGCATGTATTTTGAAATTTCTAAGTAGATAATTCGCTAGAATTTTAATTACGCGTTGCATATTGCACAACATTTTGTTAATATTTTGGTTAAAACCAAAGATTCTATTGTGTCAAAAAATCAGTTACTTCTAGTGCATATTTATGAAGGGAAAAGTCAGGTTTGCTATAGGCCTAAGGCACAATGAACCATGGTCAAGAGTAAATATAATCAAAGTTCCTAAAATAAAATTTGCGAACGAACATCGAAATTATAACAGTAACCCTAAATTTCAAGTACAGTGGCCTAAAATGAGAGGATACCCTCTTGTAATCACACTAATTGATTTCTTTGATAGAAAACATGGAAGGTTATATGTATGAAAAAAATAAAATAACATTTTAAAAAATTCTAATGTTGAGGCCCTCGAACATTATATGCCCTCAAGTACTGAATTAGGTAGCATAGGGCTTGGGGCAACCATGCTAGCACTCAACTTAATTACTAACAGTGCTAACCAATTGTAAATAATGATAAATTGGATATGAGAATAAAGATACTACATTTATGAAAAAAAAATTGACTTAAAAAAATTGAAATATCATGGCAAAACATTTATGTTATTTTTTCCCCAAATTGGGCTAATTAAGAAGAAATATTACGTCAACATAAACAATTGCAATATGTTTATTTCAAAATAAGTATTAACTAACTGTAAAATAATTTTCAACATATATAACTTATGATAATAATCTGAAATAAGTAACAGTAATGCTTATTTTCCATTAAATTTATTCCATATGATAATAATCTGAAATTACATCACATTGATTTTCATTACAACATTCGATGATGTACAACATCATTTCACTAATTAAACAGTCGAAGTTGGATGATGCCAATTCTTCTGCTCGTCGTTGTTTGAAGGATGGTGCCACTTGCTTTGTTCATCCGATGTTGGATGGTGCCACTTGCTCTGTTCATCAACGATCGTTGGATGATGCCAGTTCTTCTGTTCGTCATTATTTGAAGGATGGTGCCACTTCTGTTGTTCGTTCGCTGCTGGATGGTGCCACTTGCTTTGTTCAACCGATGTTGGATGGTGCCACTTGCTCTGTTCATCAACGATCGTTGGATGATGCCAGTTCTTCTGTTCATCATTATTTGAAGGATGGTGCCACTTCTGTTGTTCGTTCGCTACCGGATGGTGCCACTTGCTTTGTTCATCCGATGTTGGATGGTGCCACTTGCTCTGTTCATCAACGATTGTTGGATGATGCTAGTTTTTCTGTTCGTCATTATTTGAAGGATGATGCCACTTCTGTTGTTCGTTCGCTGCTGGATGGTGCCACTTGCTTTGTTCAACTGATGTTGGATGGTGCCACTTGCTCTGTTCATCAACGATCGTTGGATGATGCCAGTTCTTCTGTTCGTCATTATTTGAAGGATGATGCCACTTCTGTTGTTCGTTCGCTGCTGGATGGTGCCACTTGCTTTGTTCAACTGATGTTGGATGGTGCCACTTGCTCTGTTCATCAACGATCGTTGGATGATGCCAGTTCTTCTGTTCATCATTATTTGAAGGATGGTGCCACTTCTGTTGTTCGTTCACTGCTGGATGGTGCCACTTGCTTTGTTCAACTGATGTTGGATGGTTCCACTTGCTCTGTTCATCAACGATCGTTGGATGATGCCAGTTCTTCTGTTCGTCATTATTTGAAGGATGGTGCCACTTCTGTTGTTCGTTCGCTGCTGGATGGTGCCACTTGCTTTTTTCAACCGATGTTGGATGGTGCCACTTGCTCTGTTCATCAACGATCGTTGGATGATGCCAGTTCTTCTGTTCATCATTATTTGAAGGATGATGCCACTTCTGTTGTTCGTTCGCTGCTGGATGGTGCCACTTGCTTTGTTCATCCGATGTTGGATGGTGCCACTTGCTCTGTTCATCGATTACTGTCGAATGGTGCCACTTCTTTTGTTCATCGTTATTTGCAGGATGGTGCCACTTCTGTTGTTCGTTCGATATTGGATGGTGCCACTTGCTTTGCTCATCTACGTTTTTTGGATGATGCCACTTACTAGATAGTTCGTTAGGTTGCAGTAACCTCGATGCTAAGGATGTTTCAGTAATAATAATAAAGAAAAGCACGAAGGCTAATGGAGTCATATACGCTTTTGCCATGTTTATGTGTGATGTGATGTTCAAAAAAGAAGATGGCTTTTATAAGATAATTTGAAGATAAGGTTGGGAATCTTGAAGAAAATTTAGCTACTATAAACTAGTTAATGCTCTCACTTAGTTTTATCCATTTACATATTCTACTACGCATAAAACGTTTAAGTAGACAGTGCTTTAATAAGCTTTCTGTAAATAAACAGCAACTAAAAAATAAAATAATTCACCAGCCTTTTTAAATCAGTAATTTCTTTCTAAACTTTATATATCATGGAAACGATCCCAAAAAAAGAACAACAACCAGAATAACGTAAGAGCTGTGGCGACTTATAAATTGTAATATAAACAAGCATCATTCCAGTAAACCGAAATGTAGAGGCAAAACTGGCTTTTATATGATGTGTTTCTTTTTTGGCCCGGGGGAGAGAGGGGGGGGATACTGATATAAGTTTAAAGATATATCATTTGATTTCATATTTAATTCTCAAAAATAAAATAATTTTCCTAGTAACGGCGATGTAATTATAACAGCTTCCTGTTATATAAGGGTACAGTGAACCACGTCGTGCACCTTTGTTTTCCCGTGCTTTCATTACAAAACTCTTTTGCATGTTGTTTTGCTCCTACGCTTCATCTAAAGTAAAATTTGTATTTTTCCAATCAAAACGTATATTTACCGTTCTACGAAAGCTGCGCAGGTCCAAATTTAAAAACTCTGCGTAAATGGTTTTCTAAATAAGGTCTCTCTTTAATTGAAACAATATAAAAAATACGGTAAAATTCAAAGATAACTTGCAGATTAAACATCGATAAATAGAAAATGACGAAATACTATAGTTGTATAATAATATAATACTTGAATAACAATTACTATTACTTATGAATATTTGTTTTGTTTTCTAACATTTGAAATTACTTTTGAAAAGAGCCAGTTAATTTGCACATTTTTATCAAGAGGCTGTTTTGAGTTCTCCAGTTTAGAAAAAATGGTCCTTATTTACACATTGATAGCGACAAGAACTTTTCGTATAGCAACATCAATTATAGGGATCTGATGTGCAAATCCCCATTAACATTCCACCTTCCAGTTTCCAGTAAAACTTCCAAGTCTATTGCTACCTCCTATGTAGTTGAATCAATACTGTTGGATGAAAAACTCATTTAAGCATTAAAAATAAGATCTATTAATAAGTTTACTACGGGCATGTATTTTGAAATTTCTAAGTAGATAATTCGCTAGAATTTTAATTACGCGTTGCATATTGCACAACATTTTGTTAATATTTTGGTTAAAACCAAAGATTCTATTGTGTCAAAAAATCAGTTACTTCTAGTGCATATTTATGAAGGGAAAAGTCAGGTTTGCTATAGGCCTAAGGCACAATGAACCATGGTCAAGAGTAAATATAATCAAAGTTCCTAAAATAAAATTTGCGAACGAACATCGAAATTATAACAGTAACCCTAAATTTCAAGTACAGTGGCCTAAAATGAGAGGATACCCTCTTGTAATCACACTAATTGATTTCTTTGATAGAAAACATGGAAGGTTATATGTATGAAAAAAATAAAATAACATTTTAAAAAATTCTAATGTTGAGGCCCTCGAACATTATATGCCCTCAAGTACTGAATTAGGTAGCATAGGGCTTGGGGCAACCATGCTAGCACTCAACTTAATTACTAACAGTGCTAACCAATTGTAAATAATGATAAATTGGATATGAGAATAAAGATACTACATTTATGGAAAAAAAATTGACTTAAAAAAATTGAAATATCATGGCAAAACATTTATGTTATTTTTTCCCCAAATTGGGCTAATTAAGAAGAAATATTACGTCAACATAAACAATTGCAATATGTTTATTTCAAAATAAGTATTAACTAACTGTAAAATAATTTTCAACATATATAACTTATGATAATAATCTGAAATAAGTAACAGTAATGCTTATTTTCCATTAAATTTATTCCATATGATAATAATCTGAAATTACATCACATTGATTTTCATTACAACATTCGATGATGTACAACATCATTTCACTAATTAAACAGTCGAAGTTGGATGATGCCAATTCTTCTGCTCGTCGTTGTTTGAAGGATGGTGCCACTTGCTTTGTTCATCCGATGTTGGATGGTGCCACTTGCTCTGTTCATCAACGATCGTTGGATGATGCCAGTTCTTCTGTTCGTCATTATTTGAAGGATGGTGCCACTTCTGTTGTTCGTTCGCTGCTGGATGGTGCCACTTGCTTTGTTCAACCGATGTTGGATGGTGCCACTTGCTCTGTTCATCAACGATCGTTGGATGATGCCAGTTCTTCTGTTCATCATTATTTGAAGGATGGTGCCACTTCTGTTGTTCGTTCGCTACCGGATGGTGCCACTTGCTTTGTTCATCCGATGTTGGATGGTGCCACTTGCTCTGTTCATCAACGATCGTTGGATGATGCCAGTTCTTCTGTTCGTCATTATTTGAAGGATGATGCCACTTCTGTTGTTCGTTCGCTGCTGGATGTTTCCACTTGCTTTGTTCAACTGATGTTGGATGGTGCCACTTGCTCTGTTCATCAACGATCGTTGGATGATGCCAGTTCTTCTGTTCGTCATTATTTGAAGGATGATGCCACTTCTGTTGTTCGTTCGCTGCTGGATGGTGCCACTTGCTTTGTTCAACTGATGTTGGATGGTGCCACTTGCTCTGTTCATCAACGATCGTTGGATGATGCCAGTTCTTCTGTTCATCATTATTTGAAGGATGGTGCCACTTCTGTTGTTCGTTCGCTGCTGGATGGTGCCACTTGCTTTGTTCAACTGATGTTGGATGGTGCCACTTGCTCTGTTCATCAACGATCGTTGGATGATGCCAGTTCTTCTGTTCGTCATTATTTGAAGGATGGTGCCACTTCTGTTGTTCGTTCGCTGCTGGATGGTGCCACTTGCTTTGTTCAACCGATGTTGGATGGTGCCACTTGCTCTGTTCATCAACGATCGTTGGATGATGCCAGTTCTTCTGTTCATCATTATTTGAAGGATGATGCCACTTCTGTTGTTCGTTCGCTGCTGGATGGTGCCACTTGCTTTGTTCATCCGATGTTGGATGGTGCCACTTGCTCTGTTCATCGATTACTGTCGAATGGTGCCACTTCTTTTGTTCATCGTTATTTGCAGGATGGTGCCACTTCTGTTGTTCGTTCGATATTGGATGGTGCCACTTGCTTTGCTCATCTACGTTTTTTGGATGATGCCACTTACTAGATAGTTCGTTAGGTTGCAGTAACCTCGATGCTAAGGATGTTTCAGTAATAATAATAAAGAAAAGCACGAAGGCTAATGGAGTCATATACGCTTTTTCCATGTTTATGTGCGATGTGATGTTCAAAAAAGAAGATGGCTTTTATAAGATAATTTGAAGATAAGGTTGGGAATCTTGAAGAAAATTTAGCTACTATAAACTAGTTAATGCTCTCACTTAGTTTTATCCATTTACATATTCTACTACGCATAAAACGTTTAAGTAGACAGTGCTTTAATAAGCTTTCTGTAAATAAACAGCAACTAAAAAATAAAATAATTCACCAGCCTTTTTAAATCAGTAATTTCTTTCTAAACTTTATATATCATGGAAACGATCACAAAAAAAGAACAACAACCAGAATAACGTAAGAGCTGTGGCGACTTATAAATTGTAATATAAACAAGCATCATTCCAGTAAACCGAAATGTAGAGGCAAAACTGGCTTTTATATGATGTGTTTCTTTTTTGGCCCGGGGGAGAGAGGGGGGGGGGATACTGATATAAGTTTAAAGATATATCATTTGATTTCATATTTAATTCTCAAAAATAAAATAATTTTCCTAGTAACGGCGATGTAATTATAACAACTTCCTGTTATATAAGGGTACAGTGAACCACGTCGTGCACCTTTGTTTTCCCGTGCTTTCATTACAAAACTCTTTTGCATGTTGTTTTGCTCCTACGCTTCATCTAAAGTAAAATTTGTATTTTTCCAATCAAAACGTATATTTACCGTTCTACGAAAGCTGCGCAGGTCCAAATTTAAAAACTCTGCGTAAATGGTTTTCTAAATAAGGTCTCTCTTTAATTGAAACAATATAAAAAATACGGTAAAATTCAAAGATAACTTGCAGATTAAACATCGATAAATAGAAAATGACGAAATACTATAGTTGTATAATAATATAATACTTGAATAACAATTACTATTACTTATGAATATTTGTTTTGTTTTCTAACATTTGAAATTACTTTTGAAAAGAGCCAGTTAATTTGCACATTTTTATCAAGAGGTTGTTTTGAGTTCTCCAGTTTAGAAAAAATGGTCCTTATTTACACATTGATAGCGACAAGAACTTTTCGTATAGCAACATCAATTATAGGGATCTGATGTGCAAATCCCCATTAACATTCCACCTTCCAGTTTCCAGTAAAACTTCCAAGTCTATTGCTACCTCCTATGTAGTTGAATCAATACTGTTGGATGAAAAACTCATTTAAGCATTAAAAATAAGATCTATTAATAAGTTTACTACGGGCATGTATTTTGAAATTTCTAAGTAGATAATTCGCTAGAATTTTAATTACGCGTTGCATATTGCACAACATTTTGTTAATATTTTGGTTAAAACCAAAGATTCTATTGTGTCAAAAAATCAGTTACTTCTAGTGCATATTTATGAAGGGAAAAGTCAGGTTTGCTATAGGCCTAAGGCACAATGAACCATGGTCAAGAGTAAATATAATCAAAGTTCCTAAAATAAAATTTGCGAACGAACATCGAAATTATAACAGTAACCCTAAATTTCAAGTACAGTGGCCTAAAATGAGAGGATACCCTCTTGTAATCACACTAATTGATTTCTTTGATAGAAAACATGGAAGGTTATATGTATGAAAAAAATAAAATAACATTTTAAAAAATTCTAATGTTGAGGCCCTCGAACATTATATGCCCTCAAGTACTGAATTAGGTAGCATAGGGCTTGGGGCAACCATGCTAGCACTCAACTTAATTACTAACAGTGCTAACCAATTGTAAATAATGATAAATTGGATATGAGAATAAAGATACTACATTTATGGAAAAAAAATTGACTTAAAAAAATTGAAATATCATGGCAAAACATTTATGTTATTTTTTCCCCAAATTGGGCTAATTAAGAAGAAATATTACGTCAACATAAACAATTGCAATATGTTTATTTCAAAATAAGTATTAACTAACTGTAAAATAATTTTCAACATATATAACTTATGATAATAATCTGAAATAAGTAACAGTAATGCTTATTTTCCATTAAATTTATTCCATATGATAATAATCTGAAATTACATCACATTGATTTTCATTACAACATTCGATGATGTACAACATCATTTCACTAATTAAACAGTCGAAGTTGGATGATGCCAATTCTTCTGCTCGTCGTTGTTTGAAGGATGGTGCCACTTGCTTTGTTCATCCGATGTTGGATGGTGCCACTTGCTCTGTTCATCAACGATCGTTGGATGATGCCAGTTCTTCTGTTCGTCATTATTTGAAGGATGGTGCCACTTCTGTTGTTCGTTCGCTGCTGGATGGTGCCACTTGCTTTGTTCAACCGATGTTGGATGGTGCCACTTGCTTTGTTCATCAACGATCGT
Source organism: Allium sativum (assembly GCA_030737875.1). Taxonomy (NCBI): domain Eukaryota; kingdom Viridiplantae; phylum Streptophyta; class Magnoliopsida; order Asparagales; family Amaryllidaceae; genus Allium; species Allium sativum. The sequence goes on from CM060910.1 coordinate 399,804,157, forward strand.
TGGATGATGTCAGTTCTTCTGTTCATCATTATTTGAAGGATGGTGCCACTTCTGTTGTTCGTTCTCTACCGGATGGTGCCACTTGCTTTGTTCATCCGATGTTGGATGGTGCCACTTGCTCTGTTCATCAACGATCGTTGGATGATGCCAGTTCTTCTGTTCGTCATTATTTGAAGGATGATGCCACTTCTGTTGTTCGTTCGCTGCTGGATGGTGCCACTTGCTTTGTTCAACTAATGTTGGATGGTGCCACTTGCTCTGTTCATCAACGATCGTTGGATGATGCCAGTTCTTCTGTTCGTCATTATTTGAAGGATGATGCCACTTCTGTTGTTCGTTCGCTGCTGGATGGTGCCACTTGCTTTGTTCAACTGATGTTGGATGGTGCCACTTGCTCTGTTCATCAACGATCGTTGGATGATGCCAGTTCTTCTGTTCATCATTATTTGAAGGATGGTGCCACTTCTGTTGTTCGTTCGCTGCTGGATGGTGCCACTTGCTTTGTTCAACTGATGTTGGATGGTGCCACTTGCTCTGTTCATCAACGATCGTTGGATGATGCCAGTTCTTCTGTTCGTCATTATTTGAAGGATGGTGCCACTTCTGTTGTTCGTTCGCTGCTGGATGGTGCCACTTGCTTTGTTCAACCGATGTTGGATGGTGCCACTTGCTCTGTTCATCAACGATCGTTGGATGATGCCAGTTCTTCTGTTCATCATTATTTGAAGGATGATGCCACTTCTGTTGTTCGTTCGCTGCTGGATGGTGCCACTTGCTTTGTTCATCCGATGTTGGATGGTGCCACTTGCTCTGTTCATCGATTACTGTCGAATGGTGCCACTTCTTTTGTTCATCGTTATTTGCAGGATGGTGCCACTTCTGTTGTTCGTTCGATATTGGATGGTGCCACTTGCTTTGCTCATCTACGTTTTTTGGATGATGCCACTTACTAGAAAGTTCGTTAGGTTGCAGTAACCTCGATGCTAAGGATGTTTCAGTAATAATAATAAAGAAAAGCACGAAGGCTAATGGAGTCATATACGCTTTTGCCATGTTTATGTGCGATGTGATGTTCAAAAAAGAAGATGGCTTTTATAAGATAATTTGAAGATAAGGTTGGGAATGTTGAAGAAAATTTAGCTACTATAAACTAGTTAATGCTCTCACTTAGTTTTATCCATTTACATATTCTACTACGCATAAAACGTTTAAGTAGACAGTGCTTTAATAAGCTTTCTGTAAATAAACAGCAACTAAAAAATAAAATAATTCACCAGCCTTTTTAAATTAGTAATTTCTTTCTAAACTTTATATATCATGGAAACGATCCCAAAAAAGAACAACAACCAGAATAACGTAAGAGCTGTGGCGACTTATAAATTGTAATATAAACAAGCATCATTCCAGTAAACCGAAATGTAGAGGCAAAACTGGCTTTTATATAATGTGTTTCTTTTTTGGCCCCGGGGAGAGAGGGGGGGGGATACTGATATAAGTTTAAAGATATATCATTTGATTACATATTTAATTCTCAAAAATAAAATAATTTTCCTAGTAACGGCGATGTAATTATAACAGCTTCCTGTTATATAAGGGTACAGTGAACCACGTCGTGCACCTTTGTTTTCCCGTGCTTTCATTACAAAACTCTTTTGCATGTTGTTTTGCTCCTACGCTTCATCTAATGTAAAATTTGTATTTTTCCAATCAAAACGTATATTTACCGTTCTACGAAAGCTGCGCAGGTCCAAATTTAAAAACTCTGCGTAAATGGTTTTCTAAATAAGGTCTCTCTTTAATTGAAACAATATAAAAAATACGGTAAAATTCAAAGATAACTTGCAGATTAAACATCGATAAATAGAAAATGACGAAATACTATAGTTGTATAATAATATAATACTTGAATAACAATTACTATTACTTATGAATATTTGTTTTGTTTTCTAACATTTGAAATTACTTTTGAAAAGAGCCAGTTAATTTGCACATTTTTATCAAGAGGCTGTTTTGAGTTCTCTAGTTTAGAAAAAATGGTCCTTATTTACACATTGATAGCGACAAGAACTTTTCGTATAGCAACATCAATTATAGGGATCTGATGTGAAAATCCCCATTAACATTCCACCTTCCAGTTTCCAGTAAAACTTCCAAGTCTATTGCTACCTCCTATGTAGTTGAATCAATACTGTTGGATGAAAAACTCATTTAAGCATTAAAAATAAGATCTATTAATAAGTTTACTACGGGCATGTATTTTGAAATTTCTAAGTAGATAATTCACTAGAATTTTAATTACGCGTTGCATATTGCACAACATTTTGTTAATATTTTGGTTAAAACCAAAGATTCTATTGTGTCAAAAAATCAGTTACTTCTAGTGCATATTTATGAAGGGAAAAGTCAGGTTTGCTATAGGCCTAAGGCACAATGAACCATGGTCAAGAGTAAATATAATCAAAGTTCCTAAAATAAAATTTGCGAACGAACATCGAAATTATAACAGTAACCCTAAATTTCAAGTACAGTGGCCTAAAATGAGAGGATACCCTCTTGTAATCACACTAATTGATTTCTTTGATAGAAAACATGGAAGGTTATATGTATGAAAAAAATAAAATAACATTTTAAAAAATTCTAATGTTGAGGCCCTCGAACATTATATGCCCTCAAGTACTGAATTAGGTAGCATAGGGCTTGGGGCAACCATGCTAGCACTCAACTTAATTACTAACAGTGCTAACCAATTGTAAATAATGATAAATTGGATATGAGAATAAAGATACTACATTTATGGAAAAAAAATTGACTTAAAAAAATTGAAATATCATGGCAAAACATTTATGTTATTTTTTCCCCAAATTGGGCTAATTAAGAAGAAATATTACGTCAACATAAACAATTGCAATATGTTTATTTCAAAATAAGTATTAACTAACTGTAAAATAATTTTCAACATATATAACTTATGATAATAATCTGAAATAAGTAACAGTAATGCTTATTTTCCATTAAATTTATTCCATATGATAATAATCTGAAATTACATCACATTGATTTTCATTACAACATTCGATGATGTACAACATCATTTCACTAATTAAACAGTCGAAGTTGGATGATGCCAATTCTTCTGCTCGTCGTTGTTTGAAGGATGGTGCCACTTGCTTTGTTCATCCGATGTTGGATGGTGCCACTTGCTCTGTTCATCAACGATCGTTGGATGATGCCAGTTCTTCTGTTCGTCATTATTTGAAGGATGGTGCCACTTCTGTTGTTCGTTCGCTGCTGGATGGTGCCACTTGCTTTGTTCAACCGATGTTGGATGGTGCCACTTGCTCTGTTCATCAACGATCGTTGGATGATGCCAGTTCTTCTGTTCATCATTATTTGAAGGATGGTGCCACTTCTGTTGTTCGTTCGCTACCGGATGGTGCCACTTGCTTTGTTCATCCGATGTTGGATGGTGCCACTTGCTCTGTTCATCAACGATCGTTGGATGATGCCAGTTCTTCTGTTCGTCATTATTTGAAGGATGATGCCACTTCTGTTGTTCGTTCGCTGCTGGATGGTGCCACTTGCTTTGTTCAACTGATGTTGGATGGTGCCACTTGCTCTGTTCATCAACGATCGTTGGATGATGCCAGTTCTTCTGTTCGTCATTATTTGAAGGATGATGCCACTTCTGTTGTTCGTTCGCTGCTGGATGGTGCCACTTGCTTTGTTCAACTGATGTTGGATGGTGCCACTTGCTCTGTTCATCAACGATCGTTGGATGATGCCAGTTCTTATGTTCATCATTATTTGAAGGATGGTGCCACTTCTGTTGTTCGTTCGCTGCTGGATGGTGCCACTTGCTTTGTTCAACTGATGTTGGATGGTGCCACTTGCTCTGTTCATCAACGATCGTTGGATGATGCCAGTTCTTCTGTTCGTCATTATTTGAAGGATGGTGCCACTTCTGTTGTTCGTTCGCTGCTGGATGGTGCCACTTGCTTTGTTCAACCGATGTTGGATGGTGCCACTTGCTCTGTTCATCAACGATCGTTGGATGATGCCAGTTCTTCTGTTCATCATTATTTGAAGGATGATGCCACTTCTGTTGTTCGTTCGTTGCTGGATGGTGCCACTTGCTTTGTTCATCTGATGTTGGATGGTGCCACTTGCTCTGTTCATCGATTACTGTCGAATGGTGCCACTTCTTTTGTTCATCGTTATTTGCAGGATGGTGCCACTTCTGTTGTTCGTTCGATATTGGATAGTGCCACTTGCTTTGCTCATCTACGTTTTTTGGATGATGCCACTTACTAGATAGTTCGTTAGGTTGCAGTAACCTCGATGCTAAGGATGTTTCAGTAATAATAATAAAGAAAAGCACGAAGGCTAATGGAGTCATATACGCTTTTGCCATGTTTATGTGCGATGTGATGTTCAAAAAAGAAGATGGCTTTTATAAGATAATTTGAAGATAAGTTTGGGAATCTTGAAGAAAATTTAGCTACTATAAACTAGTTAATGCTCTCACTTAGTTTTATCCATTTACATATTCTACTACGCATAAAACGTTTAAGTAGACAGTGCTTTAATAAGCTTTCTGTAAATAAACAGCAACTAAAAAATAAAATAATTCACCAGCCTTTTTAAATCAGTAATTTCTTTCTAAACTTTATATATCATGGAAACGATCCCAAAAAAAGAACAACAACCAGAATAACGTAAGAGCTGTGGCGACTTATAAATTGTAATATAAACAAGCATCATTCCAGTAAACCGAAATGTAGAGGCAAAACTGGCTTTTATATGATGTGTTTCTTTTTTGGCCCGGGGGAGAGAGGGGGGGGGGGATACTGATATAAGTTTAAAGATATATCATTTGATTTCATATTTAATTCTCAAAAATAAAATAATTTTCCTAGTAACGGCGATGTAATTATAACAGCTTCCTGTTATATAAGGGTACAGTGAACCACGTCGTGCACCTTTGTTTTCCCGTGCTTTCATTACAAAACTCTTTTGCATGTTGTTTTGCTCCTACGCTTCATCTAAAGTAAAATTTGTATTTTTCCAATCAAAACGTATATTTACCGTTCTACGAAAGCTGCGCAGGTCCAAATTTAAAAACTCTGCGTAAATGGTTTTCTAAATAAGGTCTCTCTTTAATTGAAACAATATAAAAAATACGGTAAAATTCAAAGATAACTTGCAGATTAAACATCGATAAATAGAAAATGACGAAATACTATAGTTGTATAATAATATAATACTTGAATAACAATTACTATTACTTATGAATATTTGTTTTGTTTTCTAACATTTGAAATTACTTTTGAAAAGAGCCAGTTAATTTGCACATTTTTATCAAGAGGCTGTTTTGAGTTCTCCAGTTTAGAAAAAATGGTCCTTATTTACACATTGATAGCGACAAGAACTTTTCGTATAGCAACATCAATTATAGGGATCTGATGTGCAAATCCCCATTAACATTCCACCTTCCAGTTTCCAGTAAAACTTCCAAGTCTATTGCTACCTCCTATGTAGTTGAATCAATACTGTTGGATGAAAATCTCATTTAAGCATTAAAAATAAGATCTATTAATAAGTTTACTACGGGCATGTATTTTGAAATTTCTAAGTAGATAATTCGCTAGAATTTTAATTACGCGTTGCATATTGCACAACATTTTGTTAATATTTTGGTTAAAACCAAAGATTCTATTGTGTCAAAAAATCAGTTACTTCTAGTGCATATTTATGAAGGGAAAAGTCAGGTTTGCTATAGGCCTAAGGCACAATGAACCATGGTCAAGAGTAAATATAATCAAAGTTCCTAAAATAAAATTTGCGAACGAACATCGAAATTATAACAGTAACCCTAAATTTCAAGTACAGTGGCCTAAAATGAGAGGATACCCTCTTGTAATCACACTAATTGATTTCTTTGATAGAAAACATGGAAGGTTATATGTATGAAAAAAATAAAATAACATTTTAAAAAATTCTAATGTTGAGGCCCTCGAACATTATATGCCCTCAAGTACTGAATTAGGTAGCATAGGGCTTGGGGCAACCATGCTAGCACTCAACTTAATTACTAACAGTGCTAACCAATTGTAAATAATGATAAATTGGATATGAGAATAAAGATACTACATTTATGGAAAAAAAATTGACTTAAAAAAATTGAAATATCATGGCAAAACATTTATGTTATTTTTTCCCCAAATTGGGCTAATTAAGAAGAAATATTACGTCAACATAAACAATTGCAATATGTTTATTTCAAAATAAGTATTAACTAACTGTAAAATAATTTTCAACATATATAACTTATGATAATAATCTGAAATAAGTAACAGTAATGCTTATTTTCCATTAAATTTATTCCATATGATAATAATCTGAAATTACATCACATTGATTTTCATTACAACATTCGATGATGTACAACATCATTTCACTAATTAAACAGTCGAAGTTGGATGATGCCAATTCTTCTGCTCGTCGTTGTTTGAAGGATGGTGCCACTTGCTTTGTTCATCCGATGTTGGATGGTGCCACTTGCTCTGTTCATCAACGATCGTTGGATGATGCCAGTTCTTCTGTTCGTCATTATTTGAAGGATGGTGCCACTTCTGTTGTTCGTTCGCTGCTGGATGGTGCCACTTGCTTTGTTCAACCGATGTTGGATGGTGGCACTTGCTCTGTTCATCAACGATCGTTGGATGATGCCAGTTCTTCTGTTCATCATTATTTGAAGGATGGTGCCACTTCTGTTGTTCGTTCGCTACCGGATGGTGCCACTTGCTTTGTTCATCCGATGTTGGATGGTGCCACTTGCTCTGTTCATCAACGATCGTTGGATGATGCCAGTTCTTCTGTTCGTCATTATTTGAAGGATGATGCCACTTCTGTTGTTCGTTCGCTGCTGGATGGTGCCACTTGCTTTGTTCAACTGATGTTGGATGGTGCCACTTGCTCTGTTCATCAACGATCGTTGGATGATGCCAGTTCTTCTGTTCGTCATTATTTGAAGGATGATGCCACTTCTGTTGTTCGTTCGCTGCTGGATGGTGCCACTTGCTTTGTTCAACTGATGTTGGATGGTGCCACTTGCTCTGTTCATCAACGATCGTTGGATGATGCCAGTTCTTCTGTTCATCATTATTTGAAGGATGGTGCCACTTCTGTTGTTCGTTCGCTGCTGGATGGTGCCACTTGCTTTGTTCAACTGATGTTGGATGGTGCCACTTGCTCTGTTCATCAACGATCGTTGGATGATGCCAGTTCTTCTGTTCGTCATTATTTGAAGGATGGTGCCACTTCTGTTGTTCGTTCGCTGCTGGATGGTGCCACTTGCTTTGTTCAACCGATGTTGGATGGTGCCACTTGCTCTGTTCATCAACGATCGTTGGATGATGCCAGTTCTTCTGTTCATCATTATTTGAAGGATGATGCCACTTCTGTTGTTCGTTCGCTGCTGGATGGTGCCACTTGCTTTGTTCATCCGATGTTGGATGGTGCCACTTGCTCTGTTCATTGATTACTGTCGAATGGTGCCACTTCTTTTGTTCATCGTTATTTGCAGGATGGTGCCACTTCTGTTGTTCGTTCGATATTGGATGGTGCCACTTGCTTTGCTCATCTACGTTTTTTGGATGATGCCACTTACTAGATAGTTCGTTAGGTTGCAGTAACCTCGATGCTAAGGATGTTTCAGTAATAATAATAAAGAAAAGCACGAAGGCTAATGGAGTCATATACGCTTTTTCCATGTTTATGTGCGATGTGATGTTCAAAAAAGAAGATGGCTTTTATAAGATAATTTGAAGATAAGGTTGGGAATCTTGAAGAAAATTTAGCTACTATAAACTAGTTAATGCTCTCACTTAGTTTTATCCATTTACATATTCTACTACGCATAAAACGTTTAAGTAGACAGTGCTTTAATAAGCTTTCTGTAAATAAACAGCAACTAAAAAATAAAATAATTCACCAGCCTTTTTAAATCAGTAATTTCTTTCTAAACTTTATATATCATGGAAACGATCCCAAAAAAAGAACAACAACCAGAATAACGTAAGAGCTGTGGCGACTTATAAATTGTAATATAAACAAGCATCATTCCAGTAAACCGAAATGTAGAGGCAAAACTGGCTTTTATATGATGTGTTTCTTTTTTGGCCCGGGGGAGAGGGGGGGGGATACTGATATAAGTTTAAAGATATATCATTTGATTTCATATTTAATTCTCAAAAATAAAATAATTTTCCTAGTAACGGCGATGTAATTATAACAGCTTCCTGTTATATAAGGGTACAGTGAACCACGTCGTGCACCTTTGTTTTCCCGTGCTTTCATTACAAAACTCTTTTGCATGTTGTTTTGCTCCTACGCTTCATCTAAAGTAAAATTTGTATTTTTCTAATCAAAACGTATATTTACCGTTCTACGAAAGCTGCGCAGGTCCAAATTTAAAAACTCTGCGTAAATGGTTTTCTAAATAAGGTCTCTCTTTAATTGAAACAATATAAAAAATACGGTAAAATTCAAAGATAACTTGCAGATTAAACATCGATAAATAGAAAATGACGAAATACTATAGTTGTATAATAATATAATACTTGAATAACAATTACTATTACTTATGAATATTTGTTTTGTTTTCTAACATTTGAAATTACTTTTGAAAAGAGCCAGTTAATTTGCACATTTTTATCAAGAGGCTGTTTTGAGTTCTCCAGTTTAGAAAAAATGGTCCTTATTTACACATTGATAGCGACAAGAACTTTTCGTATAGCAACATCAATTATAGGGATCTGATGTGCAAATCCCCATTAACATTCCACCTTCCAGTTTCCAGTAAAACTTCCAAGTCTATTGCTACCTCCTATGTAGTTGAATCAATACTGTTGGATGAAAAACTCATTTAAGCATTAAAAATAAGATCTATTAATAAGTTTACTACGGGCATGTATTTTGAAATTTCTAAGTAGATAATTCGCTAGAATTTTAATTACGCGTTGCATATTGCACAACATTTTGTTAATATTTTGGTTAAAACCAAAGATTCTATTGTGTCAAAAAATCAGTTACTTCTAGTGCATATTTATGAAGGGAAAAGTCAGGTTTGCTATAGGCCTAAGGCACAATGAACCATGGTCAAGAGTAAATATAATCAAAGTTCCTAAAATAAAATTTGCGAACGAACATCGAAATTATAACAGTAACCCTAAATTTCAAGTACAGTGGCCTAAAATGAGAGGATACCCTCTTGTAATCACACTAATTGATTTCTTTGATAGAAAACATGGAAGGTTATATGTATGAAAAAAATAAAATAACATTTTAAAAAATTCTAATGTTGAGGCCCTCGAACATTATATGCCCTCAAGTACTGAATTAGGTAGCATAGGGCTTGGGGCAACCATGCTAGCACTCAACTTAATTACTAACAGTGCTAACCAATTGTAAATAATGATAAATTGGATATGAGAATAAAGATACTACATTTATGGAAAAAAAATTGACTTAAAAAAATTGAAATATCATGGCAAAACATTTATGTTATTTTTTCCCCAAATTGGGCTAATTAAGAAGAAATATTACGTCAACATAAACAATTGCAATATGTTTATTTCAAAATAAGTATTAACTAACTGTAAAATAATTTTCAACATATATAACTTATGATAATAATCTGAAATAAGTAACAGTAATGCTTATTTTCCATTAAATTTATTCCATATGATAATAATCTGAAATTACATCACATTGATTTTCATTACAACATTCGATGATGTACAACATCATTTCACTAATTAAACAGTCGAAGTTGGATGATGCCAATTCTTCTGCTCGTCGTTGTTTGAAGGATGGTGCCACTTGCTTTGTTCATCCGATGTTGGATGGTGCCACTTGCTCTGTTCATCAACGATCGTTGGATGATGCCAGTTCTTCTGTTCGTCATTATTTGAAGGATGGTGCCACTTCTGTTGTTCGTTCGCTGCTGGATGGTGCCACTTGCTTTGTTCAACCGATGTTGGATGGTGCCACTTGCTCTGTTCATCAACGATCGTTGGATGATGCCAGTTCTTCTGTTCATCATTATTTGAAGGATGGTGCCACTTCTGTTGTTCGTTCGCTACCGGATGGTGCCACTTGCTTTGTTCATCCGATGTTGGATGGTGCCACTTGCTCTGTTCATCAACGATCGTTGGATGATGCCAGTTCTTCTGTTCGTCATTATTTGAAGGATGATGCCACTTCTGTTGTTCGTTCGCTGCTGGATGGTGCCACTTGCTTTGTTCAACTGATGTTGGATGGTGCCACTTGCTCTGTTCATCAACGATCGTTGGATGATGCCAGTTCTTCTGTTCGTCATTATTTGAAGGATGATGCCACTTCTGTTGTTCGTTCGCTGCTGGATGGTGCCACTTGCTTTGTTCAACTGATGTTGGATGGTGCCACTTGCTCTGTTCATCAACGATCGTTGGATGATGCCAGTTCTTCTGTTCATCATTATTTGAAGGATGGTGCCACTTCTGTTGTTCGTTCGCTGCTGGATGGTGCCACTTGCTTTGTTCAACTGATGTTGGATGGTTCCACTTGCTCTGTTCATCAACGATCGTTGGATGATGCCAGTTCTTCTGTTCGTCATTATTTGAAGGATGGTGCCACTTCTGTTGTTCGTTCGCTGCTGGATGGTGCCACTTGCTTTGTTCAACCGATGTTGGATGGTGCCACTTGCTCTGTTCATCAACGATCGTTGGATGATGCCAGTTCTTCTGTTCATCATTATTTGAAGGATGATGCCACTTCTGTTGTTCGTTCGCTGCTGGATGGTGCCACTTGCTTTGTTCATCCGATGTTGGATGGTGCCACTTGCTCTGTTCATCGATTACTGTCGAATGGTGCCACTTCTTTTGTTCATCGTTATTTGCAGGATGGTGCCACTTCTGTTGTTCGTTCGATATTGGATGGTGCCACTTGCTTTGCTCATCTACGTTTTTTGGATGATGCCACTTACTAGATAGTTCGTTAGGTTGCAGTAACCTCGATGCTAAGGATGTTTCAGTAATAATAATAAAGAAAAGCACGAAGGCTAATGGAGTCATATACGCTTTTGCCATGTTTATGTGCGATGTGATGTTCAAAAAAGAAGATGGCTTTTATAAGATAATTTGAAGATAAGGTTGGGAATCTTGAAGAAAATTTAGCTACTATAAACTAGTTAATGCTCTCACTTAGTTTTATCCATTTACATATTCTACTACGCATAAAACGTTTAAGTAGACAGTGCTTTAATAAGCTTTCTGTAAATAAACAGCAACTAAAAAATAAAATAATTCACCAGCCTTTTTAAATCAGTAATTTCTTTCTAAACTTTATATATCATGGAAACGATCCCAAAAAAAGAACAACAACCAGAATAACGTAAGAGCTGTGGCGACTTATAAATTGTAATATAAACAAGCATCATTCCAGTAAACCGAAATGTAGAGGCAAAACTGGCTTTTATATGATGTGTTTCTTTTTTGGCCCGGGGGAGAGGGGGGGGGGGGATACTGATATAAGTTTAAAGATATATCATTTGATTTCATATTTAATTCTCAAAAATAAAATAATTTTCCTAGTAACGGCGATGTAATTATAACAGCTTCCTGTTATATAAGGGTACAGTGAACCACGTCGTGCACCTTTGTTTTCCCGTGCTTTCATTACAAAACTCTTTTGCATGTTGTTTTGCTCCTACGCTTCATCTAAAGTAAAATTTGTATTTTTCTAATCAAAACGTATATTTACCGTTCTACGAAAGCTGCGCAGGTCCAAATTTAAAAACTCTGCGTAAATGGTTTTCTAAATAAGGTCTCTCTTTAATTGAAACAATATAAAAAATACGGTAAAATTCAAAGATAACTTGCAGATTAAACATCGATAAATAGAAAATGACGAAATACTATAGTTGTATAATAATATAATACTTGAATAACAATTACTATTACTTATGAATATTTGTTTTGTTTTCTAACATTTGAAATTACTTTTGAAAAGAGCCAGTTAATTTGCACATTTTTATCAAGAGGCCGTTTTGAGTTCTCCAGTTTAGAAAAAATGGTCCTTATTTACACATTGATAGCGACAAGAACTTTTCGTATAGCAACATCAATTATAGGGATCTGATGTGCAAATCCCCATTAACATTCCACCTTCCAGTTTCCAGTAAAACTTCCAAGTCTATTGCTACCTCCTATGTAGTTGAATCAATACTGTTGGATGAAAAACTCATTTAAGCATTAAAAATAAGATCTATTAATAAGTTTACTACGGGCATGTATTTTGAAATTTCTAAGTAGATAATTCGCTAGAATTTTAATTACGCGTTGCATATTGCACAACATTTTGTTAATATTTTGGTTAAAACCAAAGATTCTATTGTGTCAAAAAATCAGTTACTTCTAGTGCATATTTATGAAGGGAAAAGTCAGGTTTGCTATAGGCCTAAGGCACAATGAACCATGGTCAAGAGTAAATATAATCAAAGTTCCTAAAATAAAATTTGCGAACGAACATCGAAATTATAACAGTAACCCTAAATTTCAAGTACAGTGGCCTAAAATGAGAGGATACCCTCTTGTAATCACACTAATTGATTTCTTTGATAGAAAACATGGAAGGTTATATGTATGAAAAAAATAAAATAACATTTTAAAAAATTCTAATGTTGAGGCCCTCGAACATTATATGCCCTCAAGTACTGAATTAGGTAGCATAGGGCTTGGGGCAACCATGCTAGCACTCAACTTAATTACTAACAGTGCTAACCAATTGTAAATAATGATAAATTGGATATGAGAATAAAGATACTACATTTATGGAAAAAAAATTGACTTAAAAAAATTGAAATATCATGGCAAAACATTTATGTTATTTTTTCCCCAAATTGGGCTAATTAAGAAGAAATATTACGTCAACATAAACAATTGCAATATGTTTATTTCAAAATAAGTATTAACTAACTGTAAAATAATTTTCAACATATATAACTTATGATAATAATCTGAAATAAGTAACAGTAATGCTTATTTTCCATTAAATTTATTCCATATGATAATAATCTGAAATTACATCACATTGATTTTCATTACAACATTCGATGATGTACAACATCATTTCACTAATTAAACAGTCGAAGTTGGATGATGCCAATTCTTCTGCTCGTCGTTGTTTGAAGGATGGTGCCACTTGCTTTGTTCATCCGATGTTGGATGGTGCCACTTGCTCTGTTCATCAACGATCGTTGGATGATGCCAGTTCTTCTGTTCGTCATTATTTGAAGGATGGTGCCACTTCTGTTGTTCGTTCGCTGCTGGATGGTGCCACTTGCTTTGTTCAACCGATGTTGGATGGTGCCACTTGCTCTGTTCATCAACGATCGTTGGATGATGCCAGTTCTTCTGTTCATCATTATTTGAAGGATGGTGCCACTTCTGTTGTTCGTTCGCTACCGGATGGTGCCACTTGCTTTGTTCATCCGATGTTGGATGGTGCCACTTGCTCTGTTCATCAACGATCGTTGGATGATGCCAGTTCTTCTGTTCGTCATTATTTGAAGGATGATGCCACTTCTGTTGTTCGTTCGCTGCTGGATGGTGCCACTTGCTTTGTTCAACTGATGTTGGATGGTGCCACTTGCTCTGTTCATCAACGATCGTTGGATGATGCCAGTTCTTCTGTTCGTCATTATTTGAAGGATGATGCCACTTCTGTTGTTCGTTCGCTGCTGGATGGTGCCACTTGCTTTGTTCAACTGATGTTGGATGGTGCCACTTGCTCTGTTCATCAACGATCGTTGGATGATGCCAGTTCTTCTGTTCATCATTATTTGAAGGATGGTGCCACTTCTGTTGTTCGTTCGCTGCTGGATGGTGCCACTTGCTTTGTTCAACTGATGTTGGATGGTTCCACTTGCTCTGTTCATCAACGATCGTTGGATGATGCCAGTTCTTCTGTTCGTCATTATTTGAAGGATGGTGCCACTTCTGTTGTTCGTTCGCTGCTGGATGGTGCCACTTGCTTTGTTCAACCGATGTTGGATGGTGCCACTTGCTCTGTTCATCAACGATCGTTGGATGATGCCAGTTCTTCTGTTCATCATTATTTGAAGGATGATGCCACTTCTGTTGTTCGTTCGCTGCTGGATGGTGCCACTTGCTTTGTTCATCCGATGTTGGATGGTGCCACTTGCTATGTTCATCGATTACTGTCGAATGGTGCCACTTCTTTTGTTCATCGTTATTTGCAGGATGGTGCCACTTCTGTTGTTCGTTCGATATTGGATGGTGCCACTTGCTTTGCTCATCTACGTTTTTTGGATGATGCCACTTACTAGATAGTTCGTTAGGTTGCAGTAACCTCGATGCTAAGGATGTTTCAGTAATAATAATAAAGAAAAGCACGAAGGCTAATGGAGTCATATACGCTTTTGCCATGTTTATGTGCGATGTGATGTTCAAAAAAGAAGATGGCTTTTATAAGATAATTTGAAGATAAGGTTGGGAATCTTGAAGAAAATTTAGCTACTATAAACTAGTTAATGCTCTCACTTAGTTTTATCCATTTACATATTCTACTACGCATAAAACGTTTAAGTAGACAGTGCTTTAATAAGCTTTCTGTAAATAAACAGCAACTAAAAAATAAAATAATTCACCAGCCTTTTTAAATCAGTAATTTCTTTCTAAACTTTATATATCATGGAAACGATCCCAAAAAAAGAACAACAACCAGAATAACGTAAGAGCTGTGGCGACTTATAAATTGTAATATAAACAAGCATCATTCCAGTAAACCGAAATGTAGAGGCAAAACTGGCTTTTATATGATGTGTTTCTTTTTTGGCCCGGGGGAGAGGGGGGGGGATACTGATATAAGTTTAAAGATATATCATTTGATTTCATATTTAATTCTCAAAAATAAAATAATTTTCCTAGTAACGGCGATGTAATTATAACAGCTTCCTGTTATATAAGGGTACAGTGAACCACGTCGTGCACCTTTGTTTTCCCGTGCTTTCATTACAAAACTCTTTTGCATGTTGTTTTGCTCCTACGCTTCATCTAAAGTAAAATTTGTATTTTTCCAATCAAAACGTATATTTACCGTTCTACGAAAGCTGCGCAGGTCCAAATTTAAAAACTCTGCGTAAATGGATTTCTAAATAAGGTCTCTCTTTAATTGAAACAATATAAAAAATACGGTAAAATTCAAAGATAACTTGCAGATTAAACATCGATAAATAGAAAATGACGAAATACTATAGTTGTATAATAATATAATACTTGAATAACAATTACTATTACTTATGAATATTTGTTTTGTTTTCTAACATTTGAAATTACTTTTGAAAAGAGCCAGTTAATTTGCACATTTTTATCAAGAGGCTGTTTTGAGTTCTCCAGTTTAGAAAAAATGGTCCTTATTTACACATTGATAGCGACAAGAACTTTTCGTATAGCAACATCAATTATAGGGATCTGATGTGCAAATCCCCATTAACATTCCACCTTCCAGTTTCCAGTAAAACTTCCAAGTCTATTGCTACCTCCTATGTAGTTGAATCAATACTGTTGGATGAAAAACTCATTTAAGCATTAAAAATAAGATCTATTAATAAGTTTACTACGGGCATGTATTTTGAAATTTCTAAGTAGATAATTCGCTAGAATTTTAATTACGCGTTGCATATTGCACAACATTTTGTTAATATTTTGGTTAAAACCAAAGATTCTATTGTGTCAAAAAATCAGTTACTTCTAGTGCATATTTATGAAGGGAAAAGTCAGGTTTGCTATAGGCCTAAGGCACAATGAACCATGGTCAAGAGTAAATATAATCAAAGTTCCTAAAATAAAATTTGCGAACGAACATCGAAATTATAACAGTAACCCTAAATTTCAAGTACAGTGGCCTAAAATGAGAGGATACCCTCTTGTAATCACACTAATTGATTTCTTTGATAGAAAACATGGAAGGTTATATGTATGAAAAAAATAAAATAACATTTTAAAAAATTCTAATGTTGAGGCCCTCGAACATTATATGCCCTCAAGTACTGAATTAGGTAGCATAGGGCTTGGGGCAACCATGCTAGCACTCAACTTAATTACTAACAGTGCTAACCAATTGTAAATAATGATAAATTGGATATGAGAATAAAGATACTACATTTATGGAAAAAAATTTGACTTAAAAAAATTGAAATATCATGGCAAAACATTTATGTTATTTTTTCCCCAAATTGGGCTAATTAAGAAGAAATATTACGTCAACATAAACAATTGCAATATGTTTATTTCAAAATAAGTATTAACTAACTGTAAAATAATTTTCAACATATATAACTTATGATAATAATCTGAAATAAGTAACAGTAATGCTTATTTTCCATTAAATTTATTCCATATGATAATAATCTGAAATTACATCACATTGATTTTCATTACAACATTCGATGATGTACAACATCATTTCACTAATTAAACAGTCGAAGTTGGATGATGCCAATTCTTCTGCTCGTCGTTGTTTGAAGGATGGTGCCACTTGCTTTGTTCATCCGATGTTGGATGGTGCCACTTGCTATGTTCATCAACGATCGTTGGATGATGCCAGTTCTTCTGTTCGTCATTATTTGAAGGATGGTGCCACTTCTGTTGTTCGTTCGCTGCTGGATGGTGCCACTTGCTTTGTTCAACCGATGTTGGATGGTGCCACTTGCTCTGTTCATCAACGATCGTTGGATGATGCCAGTTCTTCTGTTCATCATTATTTGAAGGATGGTGCCACTTCTGTTGTTCGTTCGCTACCGGATGGTGCCACTTGCTTTGTTCATCCGATGTTGGATGGTGCCACTTGCTCTGTTCATCAACGATCGTTGGATGATGCCAGTTCTTCTGTTCGTCATTATTTGAAGGAGGATGCCACTTCTGTTGTTCGTTCGCTGCTGGATGGTGCCACTTGCTTTGTTCAACTGATGTTGGATGGTGCCACTTGCTCTGTTCATCAACGATCGTTGGATGATGCCAGTTCTTCTGTTCGTCATTATTTGAAGGATGATGCCACTTCTGTTGTTCGTTCGCTGCTGGATGGTGCCACTTGCTTTGTTCAACTGATGTTGGATGGTGCCACTTGCTCTGTTCATCAACGATCGTTGGATGATGCCAGTTCTTCTGTTCATCATTATTTGAAGGATGGTGCCACTTCTGTTGTTCGTTCGCTGCTGGATGGTGCCACTTGCTTTGTTCAACTGATGTTGGATGGTGCCACTTGCTCTGTTCATCAACGATCGTTGGATGATGCCAGTTCTTCTGTTCGTCATTATTTGAAGGATGGTGCCACTTCTGTTGTTCGTTCGCTGCTGGATGGTGCCACTTGCTTTGTTCAACCGATGTTGGATGGTGCCACTTGCTCTGTTCATCAACGATCGTTGGATGATGCCAGTTCTTCTGTTCATCATTATTTGAAGGATGATGCCACTTCTGTTGTTCGTTCGCTGCTGGATGGTGCCACTTGCTTTGTTCATCCGATGTTGGATGGTGCCACTTGCTCTGTTCATCGATTACTGTCGAATGGTGCCACTTCTTTTGTTCATCGTTATTTGCAGGATGGTGCCACTTCTGTTGTTCGTTCGATATTGGATGGTGCCACTTGCTTTGCTCATCTACGTTTTTTGGATGATGCCACTTACTAGATAGTTCGTTAGGTTGCAGTAACCTCGATGCTAAGGATGTTTCAGTAATAATAATAAAGAAAAGCACGAAGGCTAATGGAGTCATATACGCTTTTGCCATGTTTATGTGCGATGTGATGTTCAAAAAAGAAGATGGCTTTTATAAGATAATTTGAAGATAAGGTTGGGAATCTTGAAGAAAATTTAGCTACTATAAACTAGTTAATGCTCTCACTTAGTTTTATCCATTTACATATTCTACTACGCATAAAACGTTTAAGTAGACAGTGCTTTAATAAGCTTTCTGTAAATAAACAACAACTAAAAAATAAAATAATTCACTAGCCTTTTTAAATCAGTAATTTCTTTCTAAACTTTATATATCATGGAAACGATCCCAAAAAAAGAACAACAACCAGAATAACGTAAGAGCTGTGGCGACTTATAAATTGTAATATAAACAAGCATCATTCCAGTAAACCGAAATGTAGAGGCAAAACTGGCTTTTATATGATGTGTTTCTTTTTTGGCCCGGGGGAGAGAGGGGAGGGGGATACTGATATAAGTTTAAAGATATATCATTTGATTTCATATTTAATTCTCAAAAATAAAATAATTTTCCTAGTAACGGCGATGTAATTATAACAGCTTCCTGTTATATAAGGGTACAGTGAACCACGTCGTGCACCTTTGTTTTCCCGTGCTTTCATTACAAAACTCTTTTGCATGTTGTTTTGCTCCTACGCTTCATCTAAAGTAAAATTTGTATTTTTCCAATCAAAACGTATATTTACCGTTCTACGAAAGCTGCGCAGGTCCAAATTTAAAAACTCTGCGTAAATGGTTTTCTAAATAAGGTCTCTCTTTAATTGAAACAATATAAAAAATACGGTAAAATTCAAAGATAACTTGCAGATTAAACATCGATAAATAGAAAATGACGAAATACTATAGTTGTATAATAATATAATACTTGAATAACAATTACTATTACTTATGAATATTTGTTTTGTTTTCTAACATTTGAAATTACTTTTGAAAAGAGCCAGTTAATTTGCACATTTTTATCAAGAGGCTGTTTTGAGTTCTCCAGTTTAGAAAAAATGGTCCTTATTTACACATTGATAGCGACAAGAACTTTTCGTATAGCAACATCAATTATAGGGATCTGATGTGCAAATCCCCATTAACATTCCACCTTCCAGTTTCCAGTAAAACTTCCAAGTCTATTGCTACCTCCTATGTAGTTGAATCAATACTGTTGGATGAAAAACTCATTTAAGCATTAAAAATAAGATCTATTAATAAGTTTACTACGGGCATGTATTTTGAAATTTCTAAGTAGATAATTCGCTAGAATTTTAATTACGCGTTGCATATTGCACAACATTTTGTTAATATTTTGGTTAAAACCAAAGATTCTATTGTGTCAAAAAATCAGTTACTTCTAGTGCATATTTATGAAGGGAAAAGTCAGGTTTGCTATAGGCCTAAGGCACAATGAACCATGGTCAAGAGTAAATATAATCAAAGTTCCTAAAATAAAATTTGCGAACGAACATCGAAATTATAACAGTAACCCTAAATTTCAAGTACAGTGGCCTAAAATGAGAGGATACCCTCTTGTAATCACACTAATTGATTTCTTTGATAGAAAACATGGAAGGTTATATGTATGAAAAAAATAAAATAACATTTTAAAAAATTCTAATGTTGAGGCCCTCGAACATTATATGCCCTCAAGTACTGAATTAGGTAGCATAGGGCTTGGGGCAACCATGCTAGCACTCAACTTAATTACTAACAGTGCTAACCAATTGTAAATAATGATAAATTGGATATGAGAATAAAGATACTACATTTATGGAAAAAAAATTGACTTAAAAAAATTGAAATATCATGGCAAAACATTTATGTTATTTTTTCCCCAAATTGGGCTAATTAAGAAGAAATATTACGTCAACATAAACAATTGCAATATGTTTATTTCAAAATAAGTATTAACTAACTGTAAAATAATTTTCAACATATATAACTTATGATAATAATCTGAAATAAGTAACAGTAATGCTTATTTTCCATTAAATTTATTCCATATGATAATAATCTGAAATTACATCACATTGATTTTCATTACAACATTCGATGATGTACAACATCATTTCACTAATTAAACAGTCGAAGTTGGATGATGCCAATTCTTCTGCTCGTCGTTGTTTGAAGGATGGTGCCACTTGCTTTGTTCATCCGATGTTGGATGGTGCCACTTGCTCTGTTCATCAACGATCGTTGGATGATGCCAGTTCTTCTGTTCGTCATTATTTGAAGGATGGTGCCACTTCTGTTGTTCGTTCGCTGCTGGATGGTGCCACTTGCTTTGTTCAACCGATGTTGGATGGTGCCACTTGCTCTGTTCATCAACGATCGTTCGATGATGCCAGTTCTTCTGTTCATCATTATTTGAAGGATGGTGCCACTTCTGTTGTTCGTTCGCTACCGGATGGTGCCACTTGCTTTGTTCATCCGATGTTGGATGGTGCCACTTGCTCTGTTCATCAACGATCGTTGGATGATGCCAGTTCTTCTGTTCGTCATTATTTGAAGGATGATGCCACTTCTGTTGTTCGTTCGCTGCTGGATGGTGCCACTTGCTTTGTTCAACTGATGTTGGATGGTGCCACTTGCTCTGTTCATCAACGATCGTTGGATGATGCCAGTTCTTCTGTTCGTCATTATTTGAAGGATGATGCCACTTCTGTTGTTCGTTCGCTGCTGGATGGTGCCACTTGCTTTGTTCAACTGATGTTGGATGGTGCCACTGGCTCTGTTCATCAACGATCGTTGGATGATGCCAGTTCTTCTGTTCATCATTATTTGAAGGATGGTGCCACTTCTGTTGTTCGTTCGCTGCTGGATGGTGCCACTTGCTTTGTTCAACTGATGTTGGATGGTGCCACTTGCTCTGTTCATCAACGATCGTTGGATGATGCCAGTTCTTCTGTTCGTCATTATTTGAAGGATGGTGCCACTTCTGTTGTTCGTTCGCTGCTGGATGGTGCCACTTTCTTTGTTCAACCGATGTTGGATGGTGCCACTTGCTCTGTTCATCAACGATCGTTGGATGATGCCAGTTCTTCTGTTCATCATTATTTGAAGGATGATGCCACTTCTGTTGTTCGTTCGCTGCTGGATGGTGCCACTTGCTTTGTTCATCCGATGTTGGATGGTGCCACTTGCTCTGTTCATCGATTACTGTCGAATGGTGCCACTTCTTTTGTTCATCGTTATTTGCAGGATGGTGCCACTTCTGTTGTTCGTTCGATATTGGATGGTGCCACTTGCTTTGCTCATCTACGTTTTTTGGATGATGCCACTTACTAGATAGTTCGTTAGGTTGCAGTAACCTCGATGCTAAGGATGTTTCAGTAATAATAATAAAGAAAAGCACGAAGGCTAATGGAGTCATATACGCTTTTGCCATGTTTATGTGCGATGTGATGTTCAAAAAAGAAGATGGCTTTTATAAGATAATTTGAAGATAAGGTTGGGAATCTTGAAGAAAATTTAGCTACTATAAACTAGTTAATGCTCTCACTTAGTTTTATCCATTTACATATTCTACTACGCATAAAACGTTTAAGTAGACAGTGCTTTAATAAGCTTTCTGTAAATAAACAGCAACTAAAAAATAAAATAATTCACCAGCCTTTTTAAATCAGTAATTTCTTTCTAAACTTTATATATCATGGAAACGATCCCAAAAAAAGAACAACAACCAGAATAACGTAAGAGCTGTGGCGACTTATAAATTGTAATATAAACAAGCATCATTCCAGTAAACCGAAATGTAGAGGCAAAACTGGCTTTTATATGATGTGTTTCTTTTTTGGCCCGGGGGAGAGAGGGGGGGGGGGATACTGATATAAGTTTAAAGATATATCATTTGATTTCATATTTAATTCTCAAAAATAAAATAATTTTCCTAGTAACGGCGATGTAATTATAACAGCTTCCTGTTATATAAGGGTACAGTGAACCACGTCGTGCACCTTTGTTTTCCCGTGCTTTCATTACAAAACTCTTTTGCATGTTGTTTTGCTCCTACGCTTCATCTAAAGTAAAATTTGTATTTTTCCAATCAAAACGTATATTTACCGTTCTACGAAAGCTGCGCAGGTCCAAATTTAAAAACTCTGTGTAAATGGTTTTCTAAATAAGGTCTCTCTTTAATTGAAACAATATAAAAAATACGGTAAAATTCAAAGATAACTTGCAGATTAAACATCGATAAATAGAAAATGACGAAATACTATAGTTGTATAATAATATAATACTTGAATAACAATTACTATTACTTATGAATATTTGTTTTGTTTTCTAACATTTGAAATTACTTTTGAAAAGAGCCAGTTAATTTGCACATTTTTATCAAGAGGCTGTTTTGAGTTCTCCAGTTTAGAAAAAATGGTCCTTATTTACACATTGATAGCGACAAGAACTTTTCGTATAGCAACATCAATTATAGGGATCTGATGTGCAAATCCCCATTAACATTCCACCTTCCAGTTTCCAGTAAAACTTCCAAGTCTATTGCTACCTCCTATGTAGTTGAATCAATACTTTGGATGAAAAACTCATTTAAGCATTAAAAATAAGACCTATTAATAAGTTTACTACGGGCATGTATTTTGAAATTTCTAAGTAGATAATTCGCTAGAATTTTAATTACGCGTTGCATATTGCACAACATTTTGTTAATATTTTGGTTAAAACCAAAGATTCTATTGTGTCAAAAAATCAGTTACTTCTAGTGCATATTTATGAAGGGAAAAGTCAGGTTTGCTATAGGCCTAAGGCACAATGAACCATGGTCAAGAGTAAATATAATCAAAGTTCCTAAAATAAAATTTGCGAACGAACATCGAAATTATAACAGTAACCCTAAATTTCAAGTACAGTGGCCTAAAATGAGAGGATACCCTCTTGTAATCACACTAATTGATTTCTTTGATAGAAAACATGGAAGGTTATATGTATGAAAAAAATAAAATAACATTTTAAAAAATTCTAATGTTGAGGCCCTCGAACATTATATGCCCTCAAGTACTGAATTAGGTAGCATAGGGCTTGGGGCAACCATGCTAGCACTCAACTTAATTACTAACAGTGCTAACCAATTGTAAATAATGATAAATTGGATATGAGAATAAAGATACTACATTTATGGAAAAAAAATTGACTTAAAAAAATTGAAATATCATGGCAAAACATTTATGTTATTTTTTCCCCAAATTGGGCTAATTAAGAAGAAATATTACGTCAACATAAACAATTGCAATATGTTTATTTCAAAATAAGTATTAACTAACTGTAAAATAATTTTCAACATATATAACTTATGATAATAATCTGAAATAAGTAACAGTAATGCTTATTTTCCATTAAATTTATTCCATATGATAATAATCTGAAATTACATCACATTGATTTTCATTACAACATTCGATGATGTACAACATCATTTCACTAATTAAACAGTCGAAGTTGGATGATGCCAATTCTTCTGCTCGTCGTTGTTTGAAGGATGGTGCCACTTGCTTTGTTCATCCGATGTTGGATGGTGCCACTTGCTCTGTTCATCAACGATCGTTGGATGATGCCAGTTCTTCTGTTCGTCATTATTTGAAGGATGGTGCCACTTCTGTTGTTCGTTCGCTGCTGGATGGTGCCACTTGCTTTGTTCAACCGATGTTGGATGGTGCCACTTGCTCTGTTCATCAACGATCGTTGGATGATGCCAGTTCTTCTGTTCATCATTATTTGAAGGATGGTGCCACTTCTGTTGTTCGTTCGCTACCGGATGGTGCCACTTGCTTTGTTCATCCGATGTTGGATGGTGCCACTTGCTCTGTTCATCAACGATCGTTGGATGATGCCAGTTCTTATGTTCGTCATTATTTGAAGGATGATGCCACTTCTGTTGTTCGTTCGCTGCTGGATGGTGCCACTTGCTTTGTTCAACTGATGTTGGATGGTGCCACTTGCTCTGTTCATCAACGATCGTTGGATGATGCCAGTTCTTCTGTTCGTCATTATTTGAAGGATGATGCCACTTCTGTTGTTCGTTCGCTGCTGGATGGTGCCACTTGCTTTGTTCAACTGATGTTGGATGGTGCCACTGGCTCTGTTCATCAACGATCGTTGGATGATGCCAGTTCTTCTGTTCATCATTATTTGAAGGATGGTGCCACTTCTGTTGTTCGTTCGCTGCTGGATGGTGCCACTTGCTTTGTTCAACTGATGTTGGATGGTGCCACTTGCTCTGTTCATCAACGATCGTTGGATGATGCCAGTTCTTCTGTTCGTCATTATTTGAAGGATGGTGCCACTTCTGTTGTTCGTTCGCTGCTGGATGGTGCCACTTGCTTTGTTCAACCGATGTTGGATGGTGCCACTTGCTCTGTTCATCAACGATCGTTGGATGATGCCAGTTCTTCTGTTCATCATTATTTGAAGGATGATGCCACTTCTGTTGTTCGTTCGCTGCTGGATGGTGCCACTTGCTTTGTTCATACAATGTTGGATGGTGCCACTTGCTCTGTTCATCGATTACTGTCGAATGGTGCCACTTCTTTTGTTCATCGTTATTTGCAGGATGGTGCCACTTCTGTTGTTCGTTCGATATTGGATGGTGCCACTTGCTTTGCTCATCTACGTTTTTTGGATGATGCCACTTACTAGATAGTTCGTTAGGTTGCAGTAACCTCGATGCTAAGGATGTTTCAGTAATAATAATAAAGAAAAGCACGAAGGCTAATGGAGTCATATACGCTTTTGCCATGTTTATGTGCGATGTGATGTTCAAAAAAGAAGATGGCTTTTATAAGATAATTTGAAGATAAGGTTGGGAATCTTGAAGAAAATTTAGCTACTATAAACTAGTTAATGCTCTCACTTAGTTTTATCCATTTACATATTCTACTACGCATAAAACGTTTAAGTAGACAGTGCTTTAATAAGCTTTCTGTAAATAAACAGCAACTAAAAAATAAAATAATTCACCAGCCTTTTTAAATCAGTAATTTCTTTCTAAACTTTATATATCATGGAAACGATCCCAAAAAAAGAACAACAACCAGAATAACGTAAGAGCTGTGGCGACTTATAAATTGTAATATAAACAAGCATCATTCCAGTAAACCGAAATGTAGAGGCAAAACTGGCTTTTATATGATGTGTTTCTTTTTTGGCCCGGGGGAGAGAGGGGGGGGGATACTGATATAAGTTTAAAGATATATCATTTGATTACATATTTAATTCTCAAAAATAAAATAATTTTCCTAGTAACGGCGATGTAATTATAACAGCTTCCTGTTATATAAGGGTACAGTGAACCACGTCGTGCACCTTTGTTTTCCCGTGCTTTCATTACAAAACTCTTTTGCATGTTGTTTTGCTCCTACGCTTCATCTAAAGTAAAATTTGTATTTTTCCAATCAAAACGTATATTTACCGTTCTACGAAAGCTGCGCAGGTCCAAATTTAAAAACTCTGCGTAAATGGTTTTCTAAATAAGGTCTCTCTTTAATTGAAACAATATAAAAAATACGGTAAAATTCAAAGATAACTTGCAGATTAAACATCGATAAATAGAAAATGACGAATTACTATAGTTGTATAATAATATAATACTTGAATAACAATTACTATTACTTATGAATATTTGTTTTGTTTTCTAACATTTGAAATTACTTTTGAAAAGAGCCAGTTAATTTGCACATTTTTATCAAGAGGCTGTTTTGAGTTCTCCAGTTTAGAAAAAATGGTCCTTATTTACACATTGATAGCGACAAGAACTTTTCGTATAGCAACATCAATTATAGGGATCTGATGTGCAAATCCCCATTAACATTCCACCTTCCAGTTTCCAGTAAAACTTCCAAGTCTATTGCTACCTCCTATGTAGTTGAATCAATACTGTTGGATGAAAATCTCATTTAAGCATTAAAAATAAGATCTATTAATAAGTTTACTACGGGCATGTATTTTGAAATTTCTAAGTAGATAATTCGCTAGAATTTTAATTACGCGTTGCATATTGCACAACATTTTGTTAATATTTTGGTTAAAACCAAAGATTCTATTGTGTCAAAAAATCAGTTACTTCTAGTGCATATTTATGAAGGGAAAAGTCAGGTTTGCTATAGGCCTAAGGCACAATGAACCATGGTCAAGAGTAAATATAATCAAAGTTCCTAAAATAAAATTTGCGAACGAACATCGAAATTATAACAGTAACCCTAAATTTCAAGTACAGTGGCCTAAAATGAGAGGATACCCTCTTGTAATCACACTAATTGATTTCTTTGATAGAAAACATGGAAGGTTATATGTATGAAAAAAATAAAATAACATTTTAAAAAATTCTAATGTTGAGGCCCTCGAACATTATATGCCCTCAAGTACTGAATTAGGTAGCATAGGGCTTGGGGCAACCATGCTAGCACTCAACTTAATTACTAACAGTGCTAACCAATTGTAAATAATGATAAATTGGATATGAGAATAAAGATACTACATTTATGGAAAAAAAATTGACTTAAAAAAATTGAAATATCATGGCAAAACATTTATGTTATTTTTTCCCCAAATTGGGCTAATTAAGAAGAAATATTACGTCAACATAAACAATTGCAATATGTTTATTTCAAAATAAGTATTAACTAACTGTAAAATAATTTTCAACATATATAACTTATGATAATAATCTGAAATAAGTAACAGTAATGCTTATTTTCCATTAAATTTATTCCATATGATAATAATCTGAAATTACATCACATTGATTTTCATTACAACATTCGATGATGTACAACATCATTTCACTAATTAAACAGTCGAAGTTGGATGATGCCAATTCTTCTGCTCGTCGTTGTTTGAAGGATGGTGCCACTTGCTTTGTTCATCCGATGTTGGATGGTGCCACTTGCTCTGTTCATCAACGATCGTTGGATGATGCCAGTTCTTCTGTTCGTCATTATTTGAAGGATGGTGCCACTTCTGTTGTTCGTTCGCTGCTGGATGGTGCCACTTGCTTTGTTCAACCGATGTTGGATGGTGCCACTTCTGTTGTTCGTTCGCTGCTGGATGGTGCCACTTGCTTTGTTCAACCGATGTTGGATGGTGCCACTTGCTCTGTTCATCAACGATCGTTGGATGATGCCAGTTCTTCTGTTCATCATTATTTGAAGGATGGTGCCACTTCTGTTGTTCGTTCGCTACCGGATGGTGCCACTTGCTTTGTTCATCCGATGTTGGATGGTGCCACTTGCTCTGTTCATCAACGATCGTTGGATGATGCCAGTTCTTCTGTTCGTCATTATTTGAAGGATGATGCCACTTCTGTTGTTCGTTCGCTGCTGGATGGTGCCACTTGCTTTGTTCAACTGATGTTGGATGGTGCCACTTGCTCTGTTCATCAACGATCGTTGGATGATGCCAGTTCTTCTGTTCGTCATTATTTGAAGGATGATGCCACTTCTGTTGTTCGTTCGCTGCTGGATGGTGCCACTTGCTTTGTTCAACTGATGTTGGATGGTGCCACTTGCTCTGTTCATCAACGATCGTTGGATGATGCCAGTTCTTCTGTTCATCATTATTTGAAGGATGGTGCCACTTCTGTTGTTCGTTCGCTGCTGGATGGTGCCACTTGCTTTGTTCAACTGATGTTGGATGGTGCCACTTGCTCTGTTCATCAACGATCGTTGGATGATGCCAGTTCTTCTGTTCGTCATTATTTGAAGGATGGTTCCACTTCTGTTGTTCGTTCGCTGCTGGATGGTGCCACTTGCTTTGTTCAACCGATGTTGGATGGTGCCACTTGCTCTGTTCATCAACGATCGTTGGATGATGCCAGTTCTTCTGTTCATCATTATTTGAAGGATGATGCCACTTCTGTTGTTCGTTCGCTGCTGGATGGTGCCACTTGTTTTGTTCATCCGATGTTGGATGGTGCCACTTGCTCTGTTCATCGATTACTGTCGAATGGTGCCACTTCTTTTGTTCATCGTTATTTGCAGGATGGTGCCACTTCTGTTGTTCGTTCGATATTGGATGGTGCCACTTGCTTTGCTCATCTACGTTTTTTGGATGATGCCACTTACTAGATAGTTCGTTAGGTTGCAGTAACCTCGATGCTAAGGATGTTTCAGTAATAATAATAAAGAAAAGCACGAAGGCTAATGGAGTCATATACGCTTTTGCCATTTTTATGTGCGATGTGATGTTCAAAAAAGAAGATGGCTTTTATAAGATAATTTGAAGATAAGGTTGGGAATCTTGAAGAAAATTTCGCTACTATAAACTAGTTAATGCTCTCACTTAGTTTTATCCATTTACATATTCTACTACGCATAAAACGTTTAAGTAGACAGTGCTTTAATAAGCTTTCTGTAAATAAACAGCAACTAAAAAATAAAATAATTCACCAGCCTTTTTAAATCAGTAATTTCTTTCTAAACTTTATATATCATGGAAACGATCCCAAAAAAAGAACAACAACCAGAATAACGTAAGAGCTGTGGCGACTTATAAATTGTAATATAAACAAGCATCATTCCAGTAAACCGAAATGTAGAGGCAAAACTGGCTTTTATATGATGTGTTTCTTTTTTGGCCCGGGGGAGAGAGGGGGGGGATACTGATATAAGTTTAAAGATATATCATTTGATTACATATTTAATTCTCAAAAATAAAATAATTTTCCTAGTAACGGCGATGTAATTATAACAGCTTCCTGTTATATAAGGGTACAGTGAACCACGTCGTGCACCTTTGTTTTCCCGTGCTTTCATTACAAAACCCTTTTGCATGTTGTTTTGCTCCTACGCTTCATCTAAAGTAAAATTTGTATTTTTCCAATCAAAACGTATATTTACCGTTCTACGAAAGCTGCGCAGGTCCAAATTTAAAAACTCTGCGTAAATGGTTTTCTAAATAAGGTCTCTCTTTAATTGAAACAATATAAAAAATACGGTAAAATTCAAAGATAACTTGCAGATTAAACATCGATAAATAGAAAATGACGAAATACTATAGTTGTATAATAATATAATACTTGAATAACAATTACTATTACTTATGAATATTTGTTTTGTTTTCTAACATTTGAAATTACTTTTGAAAAGAGCCAGTTAATTTGCACATTTTTATCAAGAGGCTGTTTTGAGTTCTCCAGTTTAGAAAAAATGGTCCTTATTTACACATTGATAGCGACAAGAACTTTTCGTATAGCAACATCAATTATAGGGATCTGATGTGCAAATCCCCATTAACATTCCACCTTCCAGTTTCCAGTAAAACTTCCAAGTCTATTGCTACCTCCTATGTAGTTGAATCAATACCGTTGGATGAAAAACTCATTTAAGCATTAAAAATAAGATCTATTAATAAGTTTACTACGGGCATGTATTTTGAAATTTCTAAGTAGATAATTCGCTAGAATTTTAATTACGCGTTGCATATTGCACAACATTTTGTTAATATTTTGGTTAAAACCAAAGATTCTATTGTGTCAAAAAATCAGTTACTTCTAGTGCATATTTATGAAGGGAAAAGTCAGGTTTGCTATAGGCCTAAGGCACAATGAACCATGGTCAAGAGTAAATATAATCAAAGTTCCTAAAATAAAATTTGCGAACGAACATCGAAATTATAACAGTAACCCTAAATTTCAAGTACAGTGGCCTAAAATGAGAGGATACCCTCTTGTAATCACACTAATTGATTTCTTTGATAGAAAACATGGAAGGTTATATGTATGAAAAAAATAAAATAACATTTTAAAAAATTCTAATGTTGAGGCCCTCGAACATTATATGCCCTCAAGTACTGAATTAGGTAGCATAGGGCTTGGGGCAACCATGCTAGCACTCAACTTAATTACTAACAGTGCTAACCAATTGTAAATAATGATAAATTGGATATGAGAATAAAGATACTACATTTATGGAAAAAAAAATTGACTTAAAAAAATTGAAATATCATGGCAAAACATTTATGTTATTTTTTCCCCAAATTGGGCTAATTAAGAAGAAATATTACGTCAACATAAACAATTGCAATATGTTTATTTCAAAATAAGTATTAACTAACTGTAAAATAATTTTCAACATATATAACTTATGATAATAATCTGAAATAAGTAACAGTAATGCTTATTTTCCATTAAATTTATTCCATATGATAATAATCTGAAATTACATCACATTGATTTTCATTACAACATTCGATGATGTACAACATCATTTCACTAATTAAACAGTCGAAGTTGGATGATGCCAATTCTTCTGCTCGTCGTTGTTTGAAGGATGGTGCCACTTGCTTTGTTCATCCGATGTTGGATGGTGCCACTTGCTCTGTTCATCAACGATCGTTGGATGATGCCAGTTCTTCTGTTCGTCATTATTTGAAGGATGGTGCCACTTCTGTTGTTCTTTCGCTGCTGGATGGTGCCACTTGCTTTGTTCAACCGATGTTGGATGGTGCCACTTGCTCTGTTCATCAACGATCGTTGGATGATGCCAGTTCTTCTGTTCATCATTATTTGAAGGATGTTGCCACTTCTGTTGTTCGTTCGCTACCGGATGGTGCCACTTGCTTTGTTCATCCGATGTTGGATGGTGCCACTTGCTCTGTTCATCAACGATCGTTGGATGATGCCAGTTCTTCTGTTCGTCATTATTTGAAGGATGATGCCACTTCTGTTGTTCGTTCGCTGCTGGATGGTGCCACTTGCTTTGTTCAACTGATGTTGGATGGTGCCACTTGCTCTGTTCATCAACGATCGTTGGATGATGCCAGTTCTTCTGTTCGTCATTATTTGAAGGATGATGCCACTTCTGTTGTTCGTTCGCTGCTGGATGGTGCCACTTGCTTTGTTCAACTGATGTTGGATGGTGCCACTTGCTCTGTTCATCAACGATCGTTGGATGATGCCAGTTCTTCTGTTCATCATTATTTGAAGGATGGTGCCACTTCTGTTGTTCGTTCGCTGCTGGATGGTGCCACTTGCTTTGTTCAACTGATGTTGGATGGTGCCACTTGCTCTGTTCATCAACGATCGTTGGATGATGCCAGTTCTTCTGTTCGTCATTATTTGAAGGATGGTGCCACTTCTGTTGTTCGTTTGCTGCTGGATGGTGCCACTTGCTTTGTTCAACCGATGTTGGATGGTGCCACTTGCTCTGTTCATCAACGATCGTTGGATGATGCCAGTTCTTCTGTTCATCATTATTTGAAGGATGATGCCACTTCTGTTGTTCGTTCGCTGCTGGATGGTGCCACTTGCTTTGTTCATCCGATGTTGGATGGTGCCACTTGCTCTGTTCATCGATTACTGTCGAATGGTGCCACTTCTTTTGTTCATCGTTATTTGCAGGATGGTGCCACTTCTGTTGTTCGTTCGATATTGGATGGTGCCACTTGCTTTGCTCATCTACGTTTTTTGGATGATGCCACTTACTAGATAGTTCGTTAGGTTGCAGTAACCTCGATGCTAAGGATGTTTCAGTAATAATAATAAAGAAAAGCACGAAGGCTAATGGAGTCATATACGCTTTTGCCATGTTTATGTGCGATGTGATTTTCAAAAAAGAAGATGGCTTTTATAAGATAATTTGAAGATAAGGTTGGGAATCTTGAAGAAAATTTAGCTACTATAAACTAGTTAATGCTCTCACTTAGTTTTATCCATTTACATATTCTACTACGCATAAAACGTTTAAGTAGACAGTGCTTTAATAAGCTTTCTGTAAATAAACAGCAACTAAAAAATAAAATAATTCACCAGCCTTTTTAAATCAGTAATTTCTTTCTAAACTTTATATATCATGGAAACGATCCCATAAAAAGAACAACAACCAGAATAACGTAAGAGCTGTGGCGACTTATAAATTGTAATATAAACAAGCATCATTCCAATAAACCGAAATGTAGAGGCAAAACTGGCTTTTATATGATGTGTTTCTTTTTTGGCCCGGGGGAGAGAGGGGGGGGGGATACTGATATAAGTTTAAAGATATATCATTTGATTTCATATTTAATTCTCAAAAATAAAATAATTTTCCTAGTAACGGCGATGTAATTATAACAGCTTCCTGTTATATAAGGGTACAGTGAACCACGTCGTGCACCTTTGTTTTCCCGTGCTTTCATTACAAAACTCTTTTGCATGTTGTTTTGCTCCTACGCTTCATCTAAAGTAAAATTTATATTTTTCCAATCAAAACGTATATTTACCGTTCTACGAAAGCTGCGCAGGTCCAAATTTAAAAACTCTGCGTAAATGGTTTTCTAAATAAGGTCTCTCTTTAATTGAAACAATATAAAAAATACGGTAAAATTCAAAGATAACTTGCAGATTAAACATCGATAAATAGAAAATGACGAAATACTATAGTTGTATAATAATATAATACTTGAATAACAATTACTATTACTTATGAATATTTGTTTTGTTTTCTAACATTTGAAATTACTTTTGAAAAGAGCCAGTTAATTTGCACATTTTTATCAAGAGGCTGTTTTGAGTTCTCCAGTTTAGAAAAAATGGTCCTTATTTACACATTGATAGCGACAAGAACTTTTCGTATAGCAACATCAATTATAGGGATCTGATGTGCAAATCCCCATTAACATTCCACCTTCCAGTTTCCAGTAAAACTTCCAAGTCTATTGCTACCTCCTATGTAGTTGAATCAATACTGTTGGATGAAAAACTCATTTAAGCATTAAAAATAAGATCTATTAATAAGTTTACTACGGGCATGTATTTTGAAATTTCTAAGTAGATAATTCGCTAGAATTTTAATTACGCGTTGCATATTGCACAACATTTTGTTAATATTTTGGTTAAAACCAAAGATTCTATTGTGTCAAAAAATCAGTTACTTCTAGTGCATATTTATGAAGGGAAAAGTCAGGTTTGCTATAGGCCTAAGGCACAATGAACCATGGTCAAGAGTAAATATAATCAAAGTTCCTAAAATAAAATTTGCGAACGAACATCGAAATTATAACAGTAACCCTAAATTTCAAGTACAGTGGCCTAAAATGAGAGGATACCCTCTTGTAATCACACTAATTGATTTCTTTGATAGAAAACATGGAAGGTTATATGTATGAAAAAAATAAAATAACATTTTAAAAAATTCTAATGTTGAGGCCCTCGAACATTATATGCCCTCAAGTACTGAATTAGGTAGCATAGGGCTTGGGGCAACCATGCTAGCACTCAACTTAATTACTAACAGTGCTAACCAATTGTAAATAATGATAAATTGGATATGAGAATAAAGATACTACATTTATGGAAAAAAAATTGACTTAAAAAAATTGAAATATCATGGCAAAACATTTATGTTATTTTTTCCCCAAATTGGGCTAATTAAGAAGAAATATTACGTCAACATAAACAATTGCAATATGTTTATTTCAAAATAAGTATTAACTAACTGTAAAATAATTTTCAACATATATAACTTATGATAATAATCTGAAATAAGTAACAGTAATGCTTATTTTCCATTAAATTTATTCCATATGATAATAATCTGAAATTACATCACATTGATTTTCATTACAACATTCGATGATGTACAACATCATTTCACTAATTAAACAGTCGAAGTTGGATGATGCCAATTCTTCTGCTCGTCGTTGTTTGAAGGATGGTGCCACTTGCTTTGTTCATCCGATGTTGGATGGTGCCACTTGCTCTGTTCATCAACGATCGTTGGATGATGCCAGTTCTTCTGTTCGTCATTATTTGAAGGATGGTGCCACTTCTGTTGTTCGTTCGCTGTTGGATGGTGCCACTTGCTTTGTTCAACCGATGTTGGATGGTGCCACTTGCTCTGTTCATCAACGATCGTTGGATGATGCCAGTTCTTCTGTTCATCATTATTTGAAGGATGGTGCCACTTCTGTTGTTCGTTCGCTACCGGATGGTGCCACTTGCTTTGTTCATCCGATGTTGGATGGTGCCACTTGCTCTGTTCATCAACGATCGTTGGATGATGCCAGTTCTTCTGTTCGTCATTATTTGAAGGATGATGCCACTTCTGTTGTTCGTTCGCTGCTGGATGGTGCCACTTGCTTTGTTCAACTGATGTTGGATGGTGCCACTTTCTCTGTTCATCAACGATCGTTGGATGATGCCAGTTCTTCTGTTCGTCATTATTTGAAGGATGATGCCACTTCTGTTGTTCGTTCGCTGCTGGATGGTGCCACTTGCTTTGTTCAACTGATGTTGGATGGTGCCACTTGCTCTGTTCATCAACGATCGTTGGATGATGCCAGTTCTTCTGTTCATCATTATTTGAAGGATGGTGCCACTTCTGTTGTTCGTTCGCTGCTGGATGGTGCCACTTGCTTTGTTCAACTGATGTTGGATGGTGCCACTTGCTCTGTTCATCAACGATCGTTGGATGATGCCAGTTCTTCTGTTCGTCATTATTTGAAGGATGGTGCCACTTCTGTTGTTCGTTCGCTGCTGGATGGTGCCACTTGCTTTGTTCAACCGATGTTGGATGGTGCCACTTGCTCTGTTCATCAACGATCGTTGGATGATGCCAGTTCTTCTGTTCATCATTATTTGAAGGATGATGCCACTTCTGTTGTTCGTTCGCTGCTGGATGGTGCCACTTGCTTTGTTCATCCGATGTTGGATGGTGCCACTTGCTCTGTTCATCGATTACTGTCGAATGGTGCCACTTCTTTTGTTCATCGTTATTTGCAGGATGGTGCCACTTCTGTTGTTCGTTCGATATTGGATGGTGCCACTTGCTTTGCTCATCTACGTTTTTTGGATGATGCCACTTACTAGATAGTTCGTTAGGTTGCAGTAACCTCGATGCTAAGGATGTTTCAGTAATAATAATAAAGAAAAGCACGAAGGCTAATGGAGTCATATACGCTTTTGCCATGTTTATGTGCGATGTGATGTTCAAAAAAGAAGATGGCTTTTGTAGGATAATTTGAAGATAAGGTTGGGAATCTTGAAGAAAATTTAGCTACTATAAACTAGTTAATGCTCTCACTTAGTTTTATCCATTTACATATTCTACTACGCATAAAACGTTTAAGTAGACAGTGCTTTAATAAGCTTTCTGTAAATAAACAGCAACTAAAAAATAAAATAATTCACCAGCCTTTTTAAATCAGTAATTTCTTTCTAAACTTTATATATCATGGAAACGATCCCAAAAAAAGAACAACAACCAGAATAACGTAAGAGCTGTGGCGACTTATAAATTGTAATATAAACAAGCATCATTCCAGTAAACCGAAATGTAGAGGCAAAACTGGCTTTTATATGATGTGTTTCTTTTTTGGCCCGGGGGAGAGAGGGGGGGGGATACTGATATAAGTTTAAAGATATATCATTTGATTACATATTTAATTCTCAAAAATAAAATAATTTTCCTAGTAACGGCGATGTAATTATAACAGCTTCCTGTTATATAAGGGTACAGTGAACCACGTCGTGCACCTTTGTTTTCCCGTGCTTTCATTACAAAACTCTTTTGCATGTTGTTTTGCTCCTACGCTTCATCTAAAGTAAAATTTGTATTTTTCCAATCAAAACGTATATTTACCGTTCTACGAAAGCTGCGCAGGTCCAAATTTAAAAACTCTGCGTAAATGGTTTTCTAAATAAGGTCTCTCTTTAATTGAAACAATATAAAAAATACGGTAAAATTCAAAGATAACTTGCAGATTAAACATCGATAAATAGAAAATGACGAAATACTATAGTTGTATAATAATATAATACTTGAATAACAATTACTATTACTTATGAATATTTGTTTTGTTTTCTAACATTTGAAATTACTTTTGAAAAGAGCCAGTTAATTTGCACATTTTTATCAAGAGGCTGTTTTGAGTTCTCCAGTTTAGAAAAAATGGTCCTTATTTACACATTGATAGCGACAAGAACTTTTCGTATAGCAACATCAATTATAGGGATCTGATGTGCAAATCCCCATTAACATTCCACCTTCCAGTTTCCAGTAAAACTTCCAAGTCTATTGCTACCTCCTATGTAGTTGAATCAATACTGTTGGATGAAAAACTCATTTAAGCATTAAAAATAAGACCTATTAATAAGTTTACTACGGGCATGTATTTTGAAATTTCTAAGTAGATAATTCGCTAGAATTTTAATTACGCGTTGCATATTGCACAACATTTTGTTAATATTTTGGTTAAAACCAAAGATTCTATTGTGTCAAAAAATCAGTTACTTCTAGTGCATATTTATGAAGGGAAAAGTCAGGTTTGCTATAGGCCTAAGGCACAATGAACCATGGTCAAGAGTAAATATAATCAAAGTTCCTAAAATAAAATTTGCGAACGAACATCGAAATTATAACAGTAACCCTAAATTTCAAGTACAGTGGCCTAAAATGAGAGGATACCCTCTTGTAATCACACTAATTGATTTCTTTGATAGAAAACATGGAAGGTTATATGTATGAAAAAAATAAAATAACATTTTAAAAAATTCTAATGTTGAGGCCCTCGAACATTATATGCCCTCAAGTACTGAATTAGGTAGCATAGGGCTTGGGGCAACCATGCTAGCACTCAACTTAATTACTAACAGTGCTAACCAATTGTAAATAATGATAAATTGGATATGAGAATAAAGATACTACATTTATGGAAAAAAAATTGACTTAAAAAAATTGAAATATCATGGCAAAACATTTATGTTATTTTTCCCCAAATTGGGCTAATTAAGAAGAAATATTACGTCAACATAAACAATTGCAATATGTTTATTTCAAAATAAGTATTAACTAACTGTAAAATAATTTTCAACATATATAACTTATGATAATAATCTGAAATAAGTAACAGTAATGCTTATTTTCCATTAAATTTATTCCATATGATAATAATCTGAAATTACATCACATTGATTTTCATTACAACATTCGATGATGTACAACATCATTTCACTAATTAAACAGTCGAAGTTGGATGATGCCAATTCTTCTGCTCGTCGTTGTTTGAAGGATGGTGCCACTTGCTTTGTTCATCTGATGTTGGATGGTGCCACTTGCTCTGTTCATCAACGATCGTTGGATGATGCCAGTTCTTCTGTTCGTCATTATTTGAAGGATGGTGCCACTTCTGTTGTTCGTTCGCTGCTGGATGGTGCCACTTGCTTTGTTCAACCGATGTTGGATGGTGCCACTTGCTCTGTTCATCAACGATCGTTGGATGATGCCAGTTCTTCTGTTCATCATTATTTGAAGGATGGTGCCACTTCTGTTGTTCGTTCGCTACCGGATGGTGCCACTTGCTTTGTTCATCCGATGTTGGATGGTGCCACTTGCTCTGTTCATCAACGATCGTTGGATGATGCCAGTTCTTCTGTTCGTCATTATTTGAAGGATGATGCCACTTCTGTTGTTCGTTCGCTGCTGGATGGTGCCACTTGCTTTGTTCAACTGATGTTGGATGGTGCCACTTGCTCTGTTCATCAACGATCGTTGGATGATGCCAGTTCTTCTGTTCGTCATTATTTGAAGGATGATGCCACTTCTGTTGTTCGTTCGCTGCTGGATGGTGCCACTTGCTTTGTTCAACTGATGTTGGATGGTGCCACTTGCTCTGTTCATCAACGATCGTTGGATGATGCCAGTTCTTCTGTTCATCATTATTTGAAGGATGGTGCCACTTCTGTTGTTCGTTCGCTGCTGGATGGTGCCACTTGCTTTGTTCAACTGATGTTGGATGGTGCCACTTGCTCTGTTCATCAACGATCGT
Organism: Allium sativum; assembly: GCA_030737875.1. Taxonomy (NCBI): domain Eukaryota; kingdom Viridiplantae; phylum Streptophyta; class Magnoliopsida; order Asparagales; family Amaryllidaceae; genus Allium; species Allium sativum. The sequence continues at coordinate 399,841,724 of CM060910.1, forward strand.
TGGATGATGCCAGTTCTTCTGTTCGTCATTATTTGAAGGATGGTGCCACTTCTGTTGTTCGTTCGCTGCTGGATGGTGCCACTTGCTTTGTTCAACCGATGTTGGATGGTGCCACTTGCTCTGTTCATCAACGATCGTTGGATGATGCCAGTTCTTCTGTTCATCATTATTTGAAGGATGATGCCACTTCTGTTGTTCGTTCGCTGCTGGATGGTGCCACTTGCTTTGTTCATCCGATGTTGGATGGTGCCACTTGCTCTGTTCATCGATTACTGTCGAATGGTGCCACTTCTTTTGTTCATCGTTATTTGCAGGATGGTGCCACTTCTGTTGTTCGTTCGATATTGGATGGTGCCACTTGCTTTGCTCATCTACGTTTTTTGGATGATGCCACTTACTAGATAGTTCGTTAGGTTGCAGTAACCTCGATGCTAAGGATGTTTCAGTAATAATAATAAAGAAAAGCACGAAGGCTAATGGAGTCATATACGCTTTTGCCATGTTTATGTGCGATGTGATGTTCAAAAAAGAAGATGGCTTTTATAAGATAATTTGAAGATAAGGTTGGGAATCTTGAAGAAAATTTAGCTACTATAAACTAGTTAATGCTCTCACTTAGTTTTATCCATTTACATATTCTACTACGCATAAAACGTTTAAGTAGACAGTGCTTTAATAAGCTTTCTGTAAATAAACAGCAACTAAAAATAAAATAATTCACCAGCCTTTTTAAATCAGTAATTTCTTTCTAAACTTTATATATCATGGAAACGATCCCAAAAAAAGAACAACAACCAGAATAACGTAAGAGCTGTGGCGACTTATAAATTGTAATATAAACAAGCATCATTCCAGTAAACCGAAATGTAGAGGCAAAACTGGCTTTTATATGATGTGTTTCTTTTTTGGCCCGGGGGAGAGAGGGGGGGGGGGATACTGATATAAGTTTAAAGATATATCATTTGATTACATATTTAATTCTCAAAAATAAAATAATTTTCCTAGTAACGGCGATGTAATTATAACAGCTTCCAGTTATATAAGGGTACAGTGAACCACGTCGTGCACCTTTGTTTTCCCGTGCTTTCATTACAAAACCCTTTTGCATGTTGTTTTGCTCCTACGCTTCATCTAAAGTAAAATTTGTATTTTTCCAATCAAAACGTATATTTACCGTTCTACGAAAGCTGCGCAGGTCCAAATTTAAAAACTCTGCGTAAATGGTTTTCTAAATAAGGTCTCTCTTTAATTGAAACAATATAAAAAATACGGTAAAATTCAAAGATAACTTGCAGATTAAACATCGATAAATAGAAAATGACGAAATACTATAGTTGTATAATAATATAATACTTGAATAACAATTACTATTACTTATGAATATTTGTTTTGTTTTCTAACATTTGAAATTACTTTTGAAAAGAGCCAGTTAATTTGCACATTTTTATCAAGAGGCTGTTTTGAGTTCTCCAGTTTAGAAAAAATGGTCCTTATTTACACATTGATAGCGACAAGAACTTTTCGTATAGCAACATCAATTATAGGGATCTGATGTGCAAATCCCCATTAACATTCCACCTTCCAGTTTCCAGTAAAACTTCCAAGTCTATTGCTACCTCCTATGTAGTTGAATCAATACTGTTGGATGAAAAACTCATTTAAGCATTAAAAATAAGATCTATTAATAAGTTTACTACGGGCATGTATTTTGAAATTTCTAAGTAGATAATTCGCTAGAATTTTAATTACGCGTTGCATATTGCACAACATTTTGTTAATATTTTGGTTAAAACCAAAGATTCTATTGTGTCAAAAAAACAGTTACTTCTAGTGCATATTTATGAAGGGAAAAGTCAGGTTTGCTATAGGCCTAAGGCACAATGAACCATGGTCAAGAGTAAATATAATCAAAGTTCCTAAAATAAAATTTGCGAACGAACATCGAAATTATAACAGTAACCCTAAATTTCAAGTACAGTGGCCTAAAATGAGAGGATACCCTCTTGTAATCACACTAATTGATTTCTTTGATAGAAAACATGGAAGGTTATATGTATGAAAAAAATAAAATAACATTTTAAAAAATTCTAATGTTGAGGCCCTCGAACATTATATGCCCTCAAGTACTGAATTAGGTAGCATAGGGCTTGGGGCAACCATGCTAGCACTCAACTTAATTACTAACAGTGCTAACCAATTGTAAATAATGATAAATTGGATATGAGAATAAAGGTACTACATTTATGGAAAAAAATTGACTTAAAAAAATTGAAATATCATGGCAAAACATTTATGTTATTTTTTCCCCAAATTGGGCTAATTAAGAAGAAATATTACGTCAACATAAACAATTGCAATATGTTTATTTCAAAATAAGTATTAACTAACTGTAAAATAATTTTCAACATATATAACTTATGATAATAATCTGAAATAAGTAACAGTAATGCTTATTTTCCATTAAATTTATTCCATATGATAATAATCTGAAATTACATCACATTGATTTTCATTACAACATTCGATGATGTACAACATCATTTCACTAATTAAACAGTCGAAGTTGGATGATGCCAATTCTTCTGCTCGTCGTTGTTTGAAGGATGGTGCCACTTGCTTTGTTCATCCGATGTTGGATGGTGCCACTTGCTCTGTTCATCAACGATCGTTGGATGATGCCAGTTCTTCTGTTCGTCATTATTTGAAGGATGGTGCCACTTCTGTTGTTCGTTCGCTGCTGGATGGTGCCACTTGCTTTGTTCAACCGATGTTGGATGGTGCCACTTGCTCTGTTCATCAACGATCGTTGGATGATGCCAGTTCTTCTGTTCATCATTATTTGAAGGATGGTGCCACTTCTGTTGTTCGTTCGCTACCGGATGGTGCCACTTGCTTTGTTTATCCGATGTTGGATGGTGCCACTTGCTCTGTTCATCAACGATCGTTGGATGATGCCAGTTCTTCTGTTCGTCATTATTTGAAGGATGATGCCACTTCTGTTGTTCGTTCGCTGCTGGATGGTGCCACTTGCTTTGTTCAACTGATGTTGGATGGTGCCACTTGCTCTGTTCATCAACGATCGTTGGATGATGCCAGTTCTTCTGTTCGTCATTATTTGAAGGATGATGCCACTTCTGTTGTTCGTTCGCTGCTGGATGGTGCCACTTGCTTTGTTCAACTGATGTTGGATGGTGCCACTTGCTCTGTTCATCAACGATCGTTGGATGATGCCAGTTCTTCTGTTCATCATTATTTGAAGGATGGTGCCACTTCTGTTGTTCGTTCGCTGCTGGATGGTGCCACTTGCTTTGTTCAACTGATGTTGGATGGTGCCACTTGCTCTGTTCATCAACGATCGTTGGATGATGCCAGTTCTTCTGTTCGTCATTATTTGAAGGATGGTTCCACTTCTGTTGTTCGTTCGCTGCTGGATGGTGCCACTTGCTTTGTTCAACCGATGTTGGATGGTGCCACTTGCTCTGTTCATCAACGATCGTTGGATGATGCCAGTTCTTCTGTTCATCATTATTTGAAGGATGATGCCACTTCTGTTGTTCGTTCGCTGCTGGATGGTTCCACTTGCTTTGTTCATCCGATGTTGGATGGTGCCACTTGCTCTGTTCATCGATTACTGTCGAATGGTGCCACTTCTTTTGTTCATCGTTATTTGCAGGATGGTGCCACTTCTGTTGTTCGTTCGATATTGGATGGTGCCACTTGCTTTGCTCATCTACGTTTTTTGGATGATGCCACTTACTAGATAGTTCGTTAGGTTGTAGTAACCTCGATGCTAAGGATGTTTCAGTAATAATAATAAAGAAAAGCACGAAGGCTAATGGAGTCATATACGCTTTTGCCATTTTTATGTGCGATGTGATGTTCAAAAAAGAAGATGGCTTTTATAAGATAATTTGAAGATAAGGTTGGGAATCTTGAAGAAAATTTAGCTACTATAAACTAGTTAATGCTCTCACTTAGTTTTATCCATTTACATATTCTACTACGCATAAAACGTTTAAGTAGACAGTGCTTTAATAAGCTTTCTGTAAATAAACAGCAACTAAAAAATAAAATAATTCACCAGCCTTTTTAAATCAGTAATTTCTATCTAAACTTTATATATCATGGAAACGATCCCAAAAAAAGAACAACAACCAGAATAACGTAAGAGCTGTGGCGACTTATAAATTGTAATATAAACAAGCATCATTCCAGTAAACCGAAATGTAGAGGCAAAACTGGCTTTTATATGATGTGTTTCTTTTTTGGCCCGGGGGAGAGAGGGGGGGGGATACTGATATAAGTTTAAAGATATATCATTTGATTACATATTTAATTCTCAAAAATAAAATAATTTTCCTAGTAACGGCGATGTAATTATAACAGCTTCCTGTTATATAAGGGTACAGTGAACCACGTCGTGCACCTTTGTTTTCCCGTGCTTTCATTACAAAACCCTTTTGCATGTTGTTTTGCTCCTACGCTTCATCTAAAGTAAAATTTGTATTTTTCCAATCAAAACGTATATTTACCGTTCTACGAAAGCTGCGCAGGTCCAAATTTAAAAACTCTGCGTAAATGGTTTTCTAAATAAGGTCTCTCTTTAATTGAAACAATATAAAAAATACGGTAAAATTCAAAGATAACTTGCAGATTAAACATCGATAAATAGAAAATGACGAAATACTATAGTTGTATAATAATATAATACTTGAATAACAATTACTATTACTTATGAATATTTGTTTTGTTTTCTAACATTTGAAATTACTTTTGAAAAGAGCCAGTTAATTTGCACATTTTTATCAAGAGGCTGTTTTGAGTTCTCCAGTTTAGAAAAAATGGTCCTTATTTACACATTGATAGCGACAAGAACTTTTCGTATAGCAACATCAATTATAGGGATCTGATGTGCAAATCCCCATTAACATTCCACCTTCCAGTTTCCAGTAAAACTTCCAAGTCTATTGCTACCTCCTATGTAGTTGAATCAATACCGTTGGATGAAAAACTCATTTAAGCATTAAAAATAAGATCTATTAATAAGTTTACTACGGGCATGTATTTTGAAATTTCTAAGTAGATAATTCGCTAGAATTTTAATTACGCGTTGCATATTGCACAACATTTTGTTAATATTTTGGTTAAAACCAAAGATTCTATTGTGTCAAAAAATCAGTTACTTCTAGTGCATATTTATGAAGGGAAAAGTCAGGTTTGCTATAGGCCTAAGGCACAATGAACCATGGTCAAGAGTAAATATAATCAAAGTTCCTAAAATAAAATTTGCGAACGAACATCGAAATTATAACAGTAACCCTAAATTTCAAGTACAGTGGCCTAAAATGAGAGGATACCCTCTTGTAATCACACTAATTGATTTCTTTGATAGAAAACATGGAAGGTTATATGTATGAAAAAAATAAAATAACATTTTAAAAAATTCTAATGTTGAGGCCCTCGAACATTATATGCCCTCAAGTACTGAATTAGGTAGCATAGGGCTTGGGGCAACCATGCTAGCACTCAACTTAATTACTAACAGTGCTAACCAATTGTAAATAATGATAAATTGGATATGAGAATAAAGATACTACATTTATGGAAAAAAAATTGACTTAAAAAAATTGAAATATCATGGCAAAACATTTATGTTATTTTTTCCCCAAATTGGGCTAATTAAGAAGAAATATTACGTCAACATAAACAATTGCAATATGTTTATTTCAAAATAAGTATTAACTAACTGTAAAATAATTTTCAACATATATAACTTATGATAATAATCTGAAATAAGTAACAGTAATGCTTATTTTCCATTAAATTTATTCCATATGATAATAATCTGAAATTACATCACATTGATTTTCATTACAACATTCGATGATGTACAACATCATTTCACTAATTAAACAGTCGAAGTTGGATGATGCCAATTCTTCTGCTCGTCGTTGTTTGAAGGATGGTGCCACTTGCTTTGTTCATCCGATGTTGGATGGTGCCACTTGCTCTGTTCATCAACGATCGTTGGATGATGCCAGTTCTTCTGTTCGTCATTATTTGAAGGATGGTGCCACTTCTGTTGTTCGTTCGCTGCTGGATGGTGCCACTTGCTTTGTTCAACCGATGTTGGATGGTGCCACTTGCTCTGTTCATCAACGATCGTTGGATGATGCCAGTTCTTCTGTTCATCATTATTTGAAGGATGGTGCCACTTCTGTTGTTCGTTCGCTACCGGATGGTGCCACTTGCTTTGTTCATCCGATGTTGGATGGTGCCACTTGCTCTGTTCATCAACGATCGTTGGATGATGCCAGTTCTTCTGTTCGTCATTATTTGAAGGATGATGCCACTTCTGTTGTTCGTTCGCTGCTGGATGGTGCCACTTGCTTTGTTCAACTGATGTTGGATGGTGCCACTTGCTCTGTTCATCAACGATCGTTGGATGATGCCAGTTCTTCTGTTCGTCATTATTTGAAGGATGATGCCACTTCTGTTGTTCGTTCGCTGCTGGATGGTGCCACTTGCTTTGTTCAACTGATGTTGGATGGTGCCACTTGCTCTGTTCATCAACGATCGTTGGATGATGCCAGTTCTTCTGTTCATCATTATTTGAAGGATGGTGCCACTTCTGTTGTTCGTTCGCTGCTGGATGGTGCCACTTGCTTTGTTCAACTGATGTTGGATGGTGCCACTTGCTCTGTTCATCAACGATCGTTGGATGATGCCAGTTCTTCTGTTCGTCATTATTTGAAGGATGGTGCCACTTCTGTTGTTCGTTCGCTGCTGGATGGTGCCACTTGCTTTGTTCAACCGATGTTGGATGGTGCCACTTGCTCTGTTCATCAACGATCGTTGGATGATGCCAGTTCTTCTGTTCATCATTATTTGAAGGATGATGCCACTTCTGTTGTTCGTTCGCTGCTGGATGGTGCCACTTGCTTTGTTCATCCGATGTTGGATGGTGCCACTTGCTCTGTTCATCGATTACTGTCGAATGGTGCCACTTCTTTTGTTCATCGTTATTTGCAGGATGGTGCCACTTCTGTTGTTCGTTCGATATTGGATGGTGCCACTTGCTTTGCTCATCTACGTTTTTTGGATGATGCCACTTACTAGATAGTTCGTTAGGTTGCAGTAACCTCGATGCTAAGGATGTTTCAGTAATAATAATAAAGAAAAGCACGAAGGCTAATGGAGTCATATACGCTTTTGCCATGTTTATGTGCGATGTGATGTTCAAAAAAGAAGATGGCTTTTATAAGATAATTTGAAGATAAGGTTGGGAATCTTGAAGAAAATTTAGCTACTATAAACTAGTTAATGCTCTCACTTAGTTTTATCCATTTACATATTCTACTACGCATAAAACGTTTAAGTAGACAGTGCTTTAATAAGCTTTCTGTAAATAAACAGCAACTAAAAAATAAAATAATTCACCAGCCTTTTTAAATTAGTAATTTCTTTCTAAACTTTATATATCATGGAAACGATCCCAAAAAAAGAACAACAACCAGAATAACGTAAGAGCTGTGGCGACTTATAAATTGTAATATAAACAAGCATCATTCCAGTAAACCGAAATGTAGAGGCAAAACTGGCTTTTATATGATGTGTTTCTTTTTTGGCCCGGGGGAGAGAGGGGGGGGGGATACTGATATAAGTTTAAAGATATATCATTTGATTACATATTTAATTCTCAAAAATAAAATAATTTTCCTAGTAACGGCGATGTAATTATAACAGCTTCCTGTTATATAAGGGTACAGTGAACCACGTCGTGCACCTTTGTTTTCCCGTGCTTTCATTACAAAACTCTTTTGCATGTTGTTTTGCTCCTACGCTTCATCTAAAGTAAAATTTGTATTTTTCCAATCAAAACGTATATTTACCGTTCTACGAAAGCTGCGCAGGTCCAAATTTAAAAACTCTGCGTAAATGGTTTTCTAAATAAGGTCTCTCTTTAATTGAAACAATATAAAAAATACGGTAAAATTCAAAGATAACTTGCAGATTAAACATCGATAAATAGAAAATGACGAAATACTATAGTTGTATAATAATATAATACTTGAATAACAATTACTATTACTTATGAATATTTGTTTTGTTTTCTAACATTTGAAATTACTTTTGAAAAGAGCCAGTTAATTTGCACATTTTTATCAAGAGGCTGTTTTGAGTTCTCCAGTTTAGAAAAAATGGTCCTTATTTACACATTGATAGCGACAAGAACTTTTCGTATAGCAACATCAATTATAGGGATCTGATGTGCAAATCCCCATTAACATTCCACCTTCCAGTTTCCAGTAAAACTTCCAAGTCTATTGCTACCTCCTATGTAGTTGAATCAATACTGTTGGATGAAAAACTCATTTAAGCATTAAAAATAAGATCTATTAATAAGTTTACTACGGGCATGTATTTTGAAATTTCTAAGTAGATAATTCGCTAGAATTTTAATTACGCGTTGCATATTGCACAACATTTTGTTAATATTTTGGTTAAAACCAAAGATTCTATTGTGTCAAAAAATCAGTTACTTCTAGTGCATATTTATGAAGGGAAAAGTCAGGTTTGCTATAGGCCTAAGGCACAATGAACCATGGTCAAGAGTAAATATAATCAAAGTTCCTAAAATAAAATTTGCGAACGAACATCGAAATTATAACAGTAACCCTAAATTTCAAGTACAGTGGCCTAAAATGAGAGGATACCCTCTTGTAATCACACTAATTGATTTCTTTGATAGAAAACATGGAAGGTTATATGTATGAAAAAAATAAAATAACATTTTAAAAAATTCTAATGTTGAGGCCCTCGAACATTATATGCCCTCAAGTACTGAATTAGGTAGCATAGGGCTTGGGGCAACCATGCTAGCACTCAACTTAATTACTAACAGTGCTAACCAATTGTAAATAATGATAAATTGGATATGAGAATAAAGATACTACATTTATGGAAAAAAAATTGACTTAAAAAAATTGAAATATCATGGCAAAACATTTATGTTATTTTTTCCCCAAATTGGGCTAATTAAGAAGAAATATTACGTCAACATAAACAATTGCAATATGTTTATTTCAAAATAAGTATTAACTAACTGTAAAATAATTTTCAACATATATAACTTATGATAATAATCTGAAATAAGTAATAGTAATGCTTATTTTCCATTAAATTTATTCCATATGATAATAATCTGAAATTACATCACATTGATTTTCATTACAACATTCGATGATGTACAACATCATTTCACTAATTAAACAGTCGAAGTTGGATGATGCCAATTCTTCTGCTCGTCGTTGTTTGAAGGATGGTGCCACTTGCTTTGTTCATCCGATGTTGGATGGTGCCACTTGCTCTGTTCATCAACGATCGTTGGATGATGCCAGTTCTTCTGTTCGTCATTATTTGAAGGATGGTGCCACTTCTGTTGTTCGTTCGCTGCTGGATGGTGCCACTTGCTTTGTTCAACCGATGTTGGATGGTGCCACTTGCTCTGTTCATCAACGATCGTTGGATGATGCCAGTTCTTCTGTTCATCATTATTTGAAGGATGGTGCCACTTCTGTTGTTCGTTCGCTACCGGATGGTGCCACTTGCTTTGTTCATCCGATGTTGGATGGTGCCACTTGCTCTGTTCATCAACGATCGTTGGATGATGCCAGTTCTTCTGTTCGTCATTATTTGAAGGATGATGCCACTTCTGTTGTTCGTTCGCTGCTGGATGGTGCCACTTGCTTTGTTCAACTGATGTTGGATGGTGCCACTTGCTCTGTTCATCAACGATCGTTGGATGATGCCAGTTCTTCTGTTCGTCATTATTTGAAGGATGATGCCACTTCTGTTGTTCGTTCGCTGCTGGATGGTGCCACTTGCTTTGTTCAACTGATGTTGGATGGTGCCACTTGCTCTGTTCATCAACGATCGTTGGATGATGCCAGTTCTTCTGTTCATCATTATTTGAAGGATGGTGCCACTTCTGTTGTTCGTTCGCTGCTGGATGGTGCCACTTGCTTTGTTCAACTGATGTTGGATGGTGCCACTTGCTCTGTTCATCAACGATCGTTGGATGATGCCAGTTCTTCTGTTCGTCATTATTTGAAGGATGGTGCCACTTCTGTTGTTCGTTCGCTGCTGGATGGTGCCACTTGCTTTGTTCAACCGATGTTGGATGGTGCCACTTGCTCTGTTCATCAACGATCGTTGGATGATGCCAGTTCTTCTGTTCATCATTATTTGAAGGATGATGCCACTTCTGTTGTTCGTTCGCTGCTGGATGGTGCCACTTGCTTTGTTCATCCGATGTTGGATGCTGCCACTTGCTCTGTTCATCGATTACTGTCGAATGGTGCCACTTCTTTTGTTCATCGTTATTTGCAGGATGGTGCCACTTCTGTTGTTCGTTCGATATTGGATGGTGCCACTTGCTTTGCTCATCTACGTTTTTTGGATGATGCCACTTACTAGATAGTTCGTTAGGTTGCAGTAACCTCGATGCTAAGGATGTTTCAGTAATAATAATAAAGAAAAGCACGAAGGCTAATGGAGTCATATACGCTTTTGCCATGTTTATGTGCGATGTGATGTTCAAAAAAGAAGATGGCTTTTATAAGATAATTTGAAGATAAGGTTGGGAATCTTGAAGAAAATTTAGCTACTATAAACTAGTTAATGCTCTCACTTAGTTTTATCCATTTACATATTCTACTACGCATAAAACGTTTAAGTAGACAGTGCTTTAATAAGCTTTCTGTAAATAAACAGCAACTAAAAAATAAAATAATTCACCAGCCTTTTTAAATTAGTAATTTCTTTCTAAACTTTATATATCATGGAAACGATCCCAAAAAAAGAACAACAACCAGAATAACGTAAGAGCTGTGGCGACTTATAAATTGTAATATAAACAAGCATCATTCCAGTAAACCGAAATGTAGAGGCAAAACTGGCTTTTATATGATGTGTTTCTTTTTTGGCCCGGGGGAGAGAGGGGGGGGGATACTGATATAAGTTTAAAGATATATCATTTGATTACATATTTAATTCTCAAAAATAAAATAATTTTCCTAGTAACGGCGATGTAATTATAACAGCTTCCTGTTATATAAGGGTACAGTGAACCACGTCGTGCACCTTTGTTTTCCCGTGCTTTCATTACAAAACTCTTTTGCATGTTGTTTTGCTCCTACGCTTCATCTAAAGTAAAATTTGTATTTTTCCAATCAAAACGTATATTTACCGTTCTACGAAAGCTGCGCAGGTCCAAATTTAAAAACTCTGCGTAAATGGTTTTCTAAATAAGGTCTCTCTTTAATTGAAACAATATAAAAAATACGGTAAAATTCAAAGATAACTTGCAGATTAAACATCGATAAATAGAAAATGACGAAATACTATAGTTGTATAATAATATAATACTTGAATAACAATTACTATTACTTATGAATATTTGTTTTGTTTTCTAACATTTGAAATTACTTTTGAAAAGAGCCAGTTAATTTGCACATTTTTATCAAGAGGCTGTTTTGAGTTCTCCAGTTTAGAAAAAATGGTCCTTATTTACACATTGATAGCGACAAGAACTTTTCGTATAGCAACATCAGTTATAGGGATCTGATGTGCAAATCCCCATTAACATTCCACCTTCCAGTTTCCAGTAAAACTTCCAAGTCTATTGCTACCTCCTACGTAGTTGAATCAATACTGTTGGATGAAAAACTCATTTAAGCATTAAAAATAAGATCTATTAATAAGTTTACTATGGGCATGTATTTTGAAATTTCTAAGTAGATAATTCGCTAGAATTTTAATTACGCGTTGCATATTGCACAACATTTTGTTAATATTTTGGTTAAAACCAAAGATTCTATTGTGTCAAAAAATCAGTAACTTCTAGTGCATATTTATGAAGGGAAAAGTCAGGTTTGCTATAGGCCTAAGGCACAATGAACCATGGTCAAGAGTAAATATAATCAAAGTTCCTAAAATAAAATTTGCGAACGAACATCGAAATTATAACAGTAACCCTAAATTTCAAGTACAGTGGCCTAAAATGAGAGGATACCCTCTTGTAATCACACTAATTGATTTCTTTGATAGAAAACATGGAAGGTTATATGTATGAAAAAAATAAAATAACATTTTAAAAAATTCTAATGTTGAGGCCCTCGAACATTATATGCCCTCAAGTACTGAATTAGGTAGCATAGGGCTTGGGGCAACCATGCTAGCACTCAACTTAATTACTAACAGTGCTAACCAATTGTAAATAATGATAAATTGGATATGAGAATAAAGATACTACATTTATGGAAAAAAATTTGACTTAAAAAAATTGAAATATCATGGCAAAACATTTATGTTATTTTTTCCCCAAATTGGGCTAATTAAGAAGAAATATTACGTCAACATAAACAATTGCAATATGTTTATTTCAAAATAAGTATTAACTAACTGTAAAATAATTTTCAACATATATAACTTATGATAATAATCTGAAATAAGTAACAGTAATGCTTATTTTCCATTAAATTTATTCCATATGATAATAATCTGAAATTACATCACATTGATTTTCATTACAACATTCGATGATGTACAACATCATTTCACTAATTAAACAGTCGAAGTTGGATGATGCCAATTCTTCTGCTCGTCGTTGTTTGAAGGATGGTGCCACTTGCTTTGTTCATCCGATGTTGGATGGTGCCACTTGCTCTGTTCATCAACGATCGTTGGATGATGCCAGTTCTTCTGTTCGTCATTATTTGAAGGATGGTGCCACTTCTGTTGTTCGTTCGCTGCTGGATGGTGCCACTTGCTTTGTTCAACCGATGTTGGATGGTGCCACTTGCTCTGTTCATCAACGATCGTTGGATGATGCCAGTTCTTCTGTTCATCATTATTTGAAGGATGGTGCCACTTCTGTTGTTCGTTCGCTACCGGATGGTGCCACTTGCTTTGTTCATCCGATGTTGGATGGTGCCACTTGCTCTGTTCATCAACGATCGTTGGATGATGCCAGTTCTTCTGTTCGTCATTATTTGAAGGATGATGCCACTTCTGTTGTTCGTTCGCTGCTGGATGGTGCCACTTGCTTTGTTCAACTGATGTTGGATGGTGCCACTTGCTCTGTTCATCAACGATCGTTGGATGATGCCAGTTCTTCTGTTCGTCATTATTTGAAGGATGATGCCACTTCTGTTGTTCGTTCGCTGCTGGATGGTGCCACTTGCTTTGTTCAACTGATGTTGGATGGTGCCACTTGCTCTGTTCATCAACGATCGTTGGATGATGCCAGTTCTTCTGTTCATCATTATTTGAAGGATGGTGCCACTTCTGTTGTTCGTTCGCTGCTGGATGGTGCCACTTGCTTTGTTCAACTGATGTTGGATGGTGCCACTTGCTCTGTTCATCAACGATCGTTGGATGATGCCAGTTCTTCTGTTCGTCATTATTTGAAGGATGGTGCCACTTCTGTTGTTCGTTCGCTGCTGGATGGTGCCACTTGCTTTGTTCAACCGATGTTGGATGGTGCCACTTGCTCTGTTCATCAACGATCGTTGGATGATGCCAGTTCTTCTGTTCATCATTATTTGAAGGATGATGCCACTTCTGTTGTTCGTTCGCTGCTGGATGGTGCCACTTGCTTTGTTCATCCGATGTTGGATGGTGCCACTTGCTCTGTTCATCGATTACTGTCGAATGGTGCCACTTCTTTTGTTCATCGTTATTTGCAGGATGGTGCCACTTCTGTTGTTCGTTCGATATTGGATGGTGCCACTTGCTTTGCTCATCTACGTTTTTTGGGTGATGCCACTTACTAGATAGTTCGTTAGGTTGCAGTAACCTCGATGCTAAGGATGTTTCAGTAATAATAATAAAGAAAAGCACGAAGGCTAATGGAGTCATATACGCTTTTGCCATGTTTATGTGCGATGTGATGTTCAAAAAAGAAGATGGCTTTTATAAGATAATTTGAAGATAAGGTTGGGAATCTTGAAGAAAATTTAGCTACTATAAACTAGTTAATGCTCTCACTTAGTTTTATCCATTTACATATTCTACTACGCATAAAACGTTTAAGTAGACAGTGCTTTAATAAGCTTTCTGTAAATAAACAGCAACTAAAAAATAAAATAATTCACCAGCCTTTTTAAATTAGTAATTTCTTTCTAAACTTTATATATCATGGAAACGATCCCAAAAAAAGAACAACAACCAGAATAACGTAAGAGCTGTGGCGACTTATAAATTGTAATATAAACAAGCATCATTCCAGTAAACCGAAATGTAGAGGCAAAACTGGCTTTTATATGATGTGTTTCTTTTTTGGCCCGGGGGAGAGAGGGGGGGGGGGATACTGATGTAAGTTTAAAGATATATCATTTGATTTCATATTTAATTCTCAAAAATAAAATAATTTTCCTAGTAACGGCGATGTAATTATAACAGCTTCCTGTTATATAAGGGTACAGTGAACCACGTCGTGCACCTTTGTTTTCCCGTGCTTTCATTACAAAACTCTTTTGCATGTTGTTTTGCTCCTACGCTTCATCTAAAGTAAAATTTGTATTTTTCCAATCAAAACGTATATTTACCGTTCTACGAAAGCTGCGCAGGTCCAAATTTAAAAACTCTGCGTAAATGGTTTTCTAAATAAGGTCTCTCTTTAATTGAAACAATATAAAAAATACGGTAAAATTCAAAGATAACTTGCAGATTAAACATCGATAAATAGAAAATGACGAAATACTATAGTTGTATAATAATATAATACTTGAATAACAATTACTATTACTTATGAATATTTGTTTTGTTTTCTAACATTTGAAATTACTTTTGAAAAGAGCCAGTTAATTTGCACATTTTTATCAAGAGGCTGTTTTGAGTTCTCCAGTTTAGAAAAAATGGTCCTTATTTACACATTGATAGCGACAAGAACTTTTCGTATAGCAACATCAATTATAGGGATCTGATGTGCAAATCCCCATTAACATTCCACCTTCCAGTTTCCAGTAAAACTTCCAAGTCTATTGCTACCTCCTATGTAGTTGAATCAATACTGTTGGATGAAAAACTCATTTAAGCATTAAAAATAAGATCTATTAATAAGTTTACTACGGGCATGTATTTTGAAATTTCTAAGTAGATAATTCGCTAGAATTTTAATTACGCGTTGCATATTGCACAACATTTTGTTAATATTTTGGTTAAAACCAAAGATTCTATTGTGTCAAAAAATCAGTTACTTCTAGTGCATATTTATGAAGGGAAAAGTCAGGTTTGCTATAGGCCTAAGGCACAATGAACCATGGTCAAGAGTAAATATAATCAAAGTTCCTAAAATAAAATTTGCAAACGAACATCGAAATTATAACAGTAACCCTAAATTTCAAGTACAGTGGCCTAAAATGAGAGGATACCCTCTTGTAATCACACTAATTGATTTCTTTGATTGAAAACATGGAAGGTTATATGTATGAAAAAAATAAAATAACATTTTAAAAAATTCTAATTGTAACAACCCGTATTTTCAATAACCTGTAATAACATAAATCGAGGCAGAATTTAATTCTAAAATGGGAATCAAGGGAAACGGGCTATGCCATTGCGTTCGTCTCGGAAAAATACGCGAAATAGAGTCCGAGTTTTCGAAAATCGGAGTCCGTATGACCAAGATATGGCCTCGCGAAGTTTCACGAAAATTCCCAAATTAAAGTATACTTAATTAAGTGAAATGGGTTGTGTAGATATATATATATATATATATATTGATATATATATATATATATATATAATTGAAAATTTAATAAATAAATATGCAAAAATGCTCAAAACAGCGAATTGGGAGAGGGGAATAACCGAACCGGCCGATTTTTGAAGTCGACCCGAGCCCGCTGGGTCGACTAGGGGTTAATCCAGGGTGTTTGGCTGTCAACCCGTGGGCCGATTCGCTCAAGTGCAGATTTTGCATTTGAATGGCTCTCATGGTCCATCTTTAATCTAAAGGCCCTAGATGGTTCCTACACTTGACTTCTTCCCCAAGACATGCTTTGATGGCTTGGATTGAATCTAGGGTTAATCCTATGGCCTAAAACACTTGCCTAATCTATAAATAAGACCCTAACCTACCCTAATTCATTCATAATTAAACCTAGTGACTAAACTATGGCAAAATGCTAGCTCTCATGGCCTCCACTAATTTTATGAAGAGGGTTGCATACTAATCACTCTCTAATCAACTTCTAATCCCTTCTTAGCATCTTAATCTTCTTCATTTGGTGTTCAAAGTTGCTAGTTGTGAGTTTCTATCACTTTGATGATCTTTTGTTAAACTAAGTAGATGAGATAGATTTCCGAATTTATTTGGTGGATAATGCCAAACCAGTGTCTTTGCCAGTACGCCACATGGCTCCTCGTGAGAGAAGAGAACTTCATAAGCAAGTAGGGGAGTTGCTTGAGAAGGGGTTCATAAGGCGAAGTATATCGGAGTGGGGAGCTCCAGTAGTGTTTGCCACGAAGGCGGATGGGTCCCTCAGACTTTGTGTGGATTATAGAGAACTTAATAAGCTCACGAAGAAGAATAGACACCCATTACCGAGGATAGATGATCTCTTTGATCAGTTGGTTGGCGCGTCAGTATTTTCGCAGATGGACTTAGCTACAGGGTTTCATCAGTTAAGAGTGGCGGAGGACAGTATAGAGAAGACTGCTTTCCGGACTCCGGATGGTTTTTATGAGTGGCTAGTGATGCCATTTGGGTTGACAAACGCCCCCGCATACTTTGTTGATCTCATGAGTAGAGTGTTCAGAGAGTATCTGAATAAGTTTGTAGTAGTTTTTGTGGATGACATCTTGGTCTTTTCCAAGAATGAAGAAGAGCATGCCTTACATCTCAAGGAAGTGTTGGAGACTCTTCGAGCGCATAGTCTTAAAGCTAAATTCTCTAAATGCCATTTTTGGAGAAGAGAAGTGCGATTCTTAGGGCATGTGGTCTCTAAGGAAGGGATAGCTGTGGATCCCGCAAAGATAGTATCTATCCAGGATTGGAAAGTTCCTAGAAATGCTACCGAGGTAAGAAGTTTCTTGGGGTTGGCAGGATATTATAGGAAGTTCATCAAAGACTTCGCGAAGATATCAGCCCCATTAACCCGCTTGACGAAAAAGAATCTGGTTTTCTCGTGGGATGTAGATTGTGATGATGCTTTCCGACGGTTAAAGAGAGCTTTGACCACCGCTCCAGTTTTAGTGCTCCCGGATGGAAGTAAGCCGTTTGTTGTTTATACCGATGCTTGTGGAACAGGATTAGGCGCAGTCTTGATGCAGGAGGGAAGGGTAATAGCCTATGGAGGGAGACAATTGAGAGTGCATGAGAAGAATTACCCTACCCATGATCTAGAGTTGGCCGCGATTGTTTTCGCACTTAAGTCTTGGCGCCATTATCTTCTTGGTGAGAGATTCGAGTTGTTCACCGACCATAAATCATTGAAGTACTTATTCTCTCAGAAGGATTTAAACCTAAGACAGCAAAGGTGGATGGAGTTCTTAGCATCCTATGATTTCGAGATAGCGTATACCCCTGGTAAGGGTAACGTGGTGGCAGACGCCTTAAGTAGAAAAAGGCTATCTTTGAGTCCATTGTTCGTGGAACGACGAAGCTTGGAGTTTCTTTCTTTGTTTGACTTCAGACCTTCTGTTGATTTTGTACCTGGTTTGTTGGCATCCTTGGAGGTTAGACCTACTCTTTTGAGACGGATTGGCGAGGCTCAGCGAGACGACCCACAGTTGGTTGTGTTGGTAGAGAAGCTTATAAGAGGGGAGTCGTCCAGCCATTTGGGTAGATACACCATAGATGATAAGGGATGGTTGCATAGAGACGGTAGACTTTGTGTACCGCAAGATGAGGGTTTGAAGAAGGCTATTTTGGATGATGCACATCGTTCAAGAATGACTATTCATCCCGGTGGAGACAAAATGTACCAAGACATGAAGAGAGTTTTCTTCTGGGCCGGTATGAAGAAAGATGTGGCCGAGTATGTGGCTAGATGCTTAGTGTGCCAACAAGTTAAAGTGGAGCAAAGGAAACCCGGTGGGTTGCTACACCCATTGGAAGTTCCACAGTGGAAGTGGGATAGTGTCTCGATGGATTTCATCGACGGGTTACCGAGATCGAGGAAGGGCAATACGGGAATTTGGGTTGTGGTAGACAGACTTACCAAGAGTGCCCATTTTATACCCGTAAAGAGTAAGAGGACCGCTCCATGGCTTGCTTCAGTCTATGTTAGAGAGATTGTTAGATTGCATGGCGTACCATCCAGCATTGTGAGTGATCGAGATCCTATTTTCACTAGTGAGTTTTGGAGAAGTTTGCAAGAGGCGGTAGGGACTCAGTTGTGTTTGAGCACCGCATATCATCCTCAGACGGACGGTCAGACTGAGAGGGTGAACCGTATCTTAGAAGATCTTTTGAGGCTTTGTATCTTGGATTTTGGAGGTACATGGGAAGAACATCTTCCTTTGGTGGAGTTCGCATATAATAACAGCTTTCAGTCCAGTATTGGTATGGCTCCTTTCGAAGCTCTTTATGGAAGGCCTTGTCGATCTCCTACATGTTGGTGGGAATCTACGGATAAGATCTTGCTTGGGCCGGATATGGTTAGAGAGACTTCAGAGAAGATTGATTTAATTCGAAAAAGGATGAAAGCAGCGCAAGATAGACAGAAATCTTATGCGGATCGGAGAAGGACGGATCTTGAGTTTGAGGTTGGGGACATGGTTTTTGTCAAAGTATCTCCATTGAGAAATGTTGTTCGCTTTGGGTCCGTAGGGAAGTTAGCACCGAGATTTGTTGGGCCGTTTCCTATTAAGGAAAGGATTGGACGGATGGCATATAGGGTGGAGTTGCCCGACAGACTTAGTGGTGTTCATGATGTATTCCATGTATCACATTTGAGGAAGTGCTTACATGAGACCGCGGAGGTGGTAGAGCCGAGCTTGCTTAGAGATGTAGAGGTAGAGCGTGATGCGACGATTCGACGAGCTCCTACTCGCATCCTTGGGTCAGAAACTAGGAAGTTGAGGAACAGAGAAGTTCAGCTAGTTAAAGTGCAATGGGGAGATGACGAAAGCAATGCTACTTGGGAGACGGAAGCAAAGATGCGTTCTTTGTATCCATTTCTTTTTGAGAGTATGTCTTTTAACTTCTCCTTTATTGCTTGTCTAGTACTTATCTTATCTTTAGTATATCCTCTCGCTAATACCTATGACCTTTAGATAGGGTAAAACCTATGGTTGAAACATGTGTTTGAAACATGTTATGGTTGATGGATGCATATGGATGCAATTGTTTGCTAGTGGTTGCTCGTGGATGCATATACACACACATTAGGCACTAGATCGGCTCAGTCACTTCATGTTGCATATTGCATAAATGGATGTGGTAGTTAGATTGATGGATGTATCATGGCTGTGTTATCATATGGATGATGCATTTTTGTGTATGGTTGTGCACGCATGTAGAAATTTGTATGTGTCAATAGGGTTTCGCATACATATTGGATGCATGGCACTATCATGGTTTGCATTAAGGAGGTTTACTGTATCAGTAACCGCCTGATTTTCGCATTAGGTAAGTACATATACACACACTTTTGCATATATCCATCCAGCATTTAGAATCTTGTAAGGACAATGATTGCTCGTGGATGATGCTTTGAGTAGATGGATGATTGGATGGTAGGATACGTTCTTCCTAACTTGAAGATTTCGGGGACGAAATCCTTTAAGGAGGGGAGAATGTAACAACCCGTATTTTCAATAACCTGTAATAACATAAATCGAGGCAGAATTTAATTCTAAAATGGGAATCAAGGGAAACGGGCTATGCCATTGCGTTCGTCTCGGAAAAATACGCGAAATAGAGTCCGAGTTTTCGAAAATCGGAGTCCGTATGACCAAGATATGGCCTCGCGAAGTTTCACGAAAATTCCCAAATTAAAGTATACTTAATTAAGTGAAATGGGTTGTGTAGATATATATATATATATATATATTGATATATATATATATATATATATAATTGAAAATTTAATAAATAAATATGCAAAAATGCTCAAAACAGCGAATTGGGAGAGGGGAATAACCGAACCGGCCGATTTTTGAAGTCGACCCGAGCCCGCTGGGTCGACTAGGGGTTAATCCAGGGTGTTTGGCTGTCAACCCGTGGGCCGATTCGCTCAAGTGCAGATTTTGCATTTGAATGGCTCTCATGGTCCATCTTTAATCTAAAGGCCCTAGATGGTTCCTACACTTGACTTCTTCCCCAAGACATGCTTTGATGGCTTGGATTGAATCTAGGGTTAATCCTATGGCCTAAAACACTTGCCTAATCTATAAATAAGACCCTAACCTACCCTAATTCATTCATAATTAAACCTAGTGACTAAACTATGGCAAAATGCTAGCTCTCATGGCCTCCACTAATTTTATGAAGAGGGTTGCATACTAATCACTCTCTAATCAACTTCTAATCCCTTCTTAGCATCTTAATCTTCTTCATTTGGTGTTCAAAGTTGCTAGTTGTGAGTTTCTATCACTTTGATGATCTTTTGTTAAACTAAGTAGATGAGATATGATGAGATTTATGGTTTTGTATGTGGATTAATGAGTCTTGAATCATATGATATGATGTTAGCATTAATCTTATGTTTATGCATGTTGAGTATGTAAGTTTATGCAAGTTACATGTATGTTAATATGCAAGATATGCTATGCAAGTTACATGTTTGTTAATATGCAAGTTACATGTATGTTAATATGCAAGATATGCTATGCAAGTTACATGTTTGTTAATATGCAAGTTACATGTATGTTAATATGCAAGATATGCTATGCAAGTTACATGTTTGTTAATATGCAAGTTACATGTATGTTAATATGCAAGATATGCTATGCAAGTTACATGTTTGTTAATATGCAAGTTACATGTATGTTAATATGCAAGATATGCTATGCAAGTTACATGTTTGTTAATATGCAAGTTACATGTATGTTAATATGCAAGATATGCTATGCAAGTTACATGTTTGTTAATATGCAAGTTACATGTATGTTAATATGCAAGATATGCTATGCAAGTTACATGTTTGTTAATATGCAAGTTACATGTATGTTAATATGCAAGATATGCTATGCAAGTTACATGTTTGTTAATATGCAAGTTACATGTATGTTAATATGCAAGATATGCTATGCAAGTTACATGTTTGTTAATATGCAAGTTACATGTATGTTAATATGCAAGATATGCTATGCAAGTTACATGTTTGTTAATATGCAAGTTACATGTATGTTAATATGCAAGATATGCTATGCAAGTTACATGTTTGTTAATATGCAAGTTACATGTATGTTAATATGCAAGATATGCTATGCAAGTTACATGTTTGTTAATATGCAAGTTACATGTATGTTAATATGCAAGATATGCTATGCAAGTTACATGTTTGTTAATATGCAAGTTACATGTATGTTAATATGCAAGATATGCTATGCAAGTTACATGTTTGTTAATATGCAAGTTACATGTATGTTAATATGCAAGATATGCTATGCAAGTTACATGTTTGTTAATATGCAAGTTACATGTATGTTAATATGCAAGATATGCTATGCAAGTTACATGTTTGTTAATATGCAAGTTACATGTTTGTCAATATGCAAGTTACATGTTTGTTAATATGCAAGTTCATGATGACACATTATGCAAGTCTATGGGTTAATATGCAAGTATATTATGCAAGTGAATATGTAAGTTATGTGACATATTATATGCAAGTTATGTGACATATGCAAGTTATGTGACATATTATGCAAGTTCATATGCAAGTTATGTGTTTGTTAATATGCAAGATGGCACCTTTGAAACATGTTCATTCATATGCAAGTTGACACCTTTTATATGTGTTATATCATGAACGAAATTACGTGGGAACGATGGGGTAATTAAATGCATAAGTTAATAAGATTGTGTGAAATTAATATAATTATGCATAACACAAAATAAATAAACATAGTATGGGAATTTGCCTATTTGGTTAGGTGTACCCATACTATGTGTTGGGAATTTACCTATTGAGTTAGGTCTACCCCATGGGAATTTACCTATTAAGTTAGGTCTACCCATGTTAAGAAAACTTGATTAATTAGGGATAATTAATATAAAATTATGAGGGTGATTAATTAGGTGTAATTAATTGACTAAGACACGAGGTTGGACTCAGTTGTAGCGTAAAACTGCCCGGACCCAACCGGCTTAACCAGTTGCTACAAATGTTAGCCCAATGTGAGAGGTCTTAGGCACAAACTAAATACGTAATTAATGTAAAGACACGAGGTTAGACTCTGTTATGACATAAGGCTGCCCGGACCCAACCGGCTTAACCAGCGGTCATAAAAGACAGTCTAATGTGAGAGGTCTTTACAAAGGTTACGTTCTTAATTAATTAATTAAGAAACACTTAACCACATTAGCATGTAGAGGGACATGAGGGGTTAAGTGGGTGCCTCGGGTGGCATGAGAAAATCTAGTGGTTGCCTTGGGTGGCAATAGAAAATACGATTAGAATACTTAACCAAAATGGAACATGTAATTAAAACATGATTAAAGGGTTAAGTGGGATATACTAGAAAAAGGGACAAGCTTAGGTGGGTAGCTTGTGGAGGCCCATTTCAACCAGTAACCCATACGTATCTCTGTGGGCTCGACCCATGTCGAGGACGGGACACGCATACTGGGCTTGACTGTAAGAGGCAAACGGGTTAGCGGTGGCAACGCAAGTCCAACGGGCTTCATATGCGTGAGTGGGCCCGGGCTGGTAGGTAAGCCGTTGTTGCATCGAGTAGATATAAGCCGTGCACCTTTAGTTCCATCAGGTTGCCACATTGGGGAATGATACATCCCACGGTGGGGCCAGCACGGGTATCTACGTTAGGGAGCCGATCGAATGGGAAGTAGTGTGTACACCTAGTGGATTGTAGGGCCCCGTGGCGCCTACTTGGTCACCTAGGGGTACGCAGGTACTAATTAGTAAATTTTATAAGTCCTTGGGTGGGATCAACCTTTAAGTAGGAATTAATCTTAGGTAGGTAAAACTGGTGTGGTGCAGTGTAGGAATTATCTTTGAGTAGGTCTGGGGCGGTGTAATTTAGTAATTATCCTTGGGTGGGTAAATGCGTCTTTACGGTGATCTTAGTTTATCCTAAGTTTACCAAGCTGCTTAGTGTAGCCATTCATCCCCAGTCGTTACCGTATATCAACTTATGTCTTCTCTGGTTATTTTAATGATTGTATTGTTAGGGTTATAGGACTCACTCAGACTTATGTCTGACCCCGTTGTTTTTATCTTTTTCCCCCAACCCCAGGTTATTAGAGTGGGCCTGGTGCTAGTGGGCTTTGATCTGATTGCTGTATCTATCCTATGGAGCTTGGACCTCTGAAGTGAAGCCGAGCTTATCTTTCCTTTTATGGCTATTAGTTATGTAGTGGGATTATGTACTTCTATTTTATCAAGATGGATATTATGTACTTGACTCTGGTTTATGGTTTTGTGATGTAACCAAACATGTATTACTTTCCGTTGCAATGAAATGATGATTTAAATTTTCAAGTATTACTTATATCTGTCTTGCTGTAATTTTACTGTTCTATATTCACTCAAAATACTTCACCGAAACTAAGGCATTCCCCTGGTATGAGTGACCTTAGCGGACGTGGGGTGTTACACTAATGTTGAGGCCCTCGAACATTATATGCCCTCAAGTACTGAATTAGGTAGCATAGGGCTTGGGGCAACCATGCTAGCACTCAACTTAATTACTAACAGTGCTAACCAATTGTAAATAATGATAAATTGGATATGAGAATAAAGATACTACATTTATGGAAAAAAAATTGACTTAAAAAAATTGAAATATCATGGCAAAACATTTATGTTATTTTTTCCCCAAATTGGGCTAATTAAGAAGAAATATTACGTCAACATAAACAATTGCAATATGTTTATTTCAAAATAAGTATTAACTAACTGTAAAATAATTTTCAACATATATAACTTATGATAATAATCTGAAATAAGTAACAGTAATGCTTATTTTCCATTAAATTTATTCCATATGATAATAATCTGAAATTACATCACATTGATTTTCATTACAACATTCGATGATGTACAACATCATTTCACTAATTAAACAGTCGAAGTTGGATGATGCCAATTCTTCTGCTCGTCGTTGTTTGAAGGATGGTGCCACTTGCTTTGTTCATCCGATGTTGGATGGTGCCACTTGCTCTGTTCATCAACGATCGTTGGATGATGCCAGTTCTTCTGTTCGTCATTATTTGAAGGATGGTGCCACTTCTGTTGTTCGTTCGCTGCTGGATGGTGCCACTTGCTTTGTTCAACCGATGTTGGATGGTGCCACTTGCTCTGTTCATCAACGATCGTTGGATGATGCCAGTTCTTCTGTTCATCATTATTTGAAGGATGGTGCCACTTCTGTTGTTCGTTCGCTACCGGATGGTGCCACTTGCTTTGTTCATCCGATGTTGGATGGTGCCACTTGCTCTGTTCATCAACGATCGTTGGATGATGCCAGTTCTTCTGTTCGTCATTATTTGAAGGATGATGCCACTTCTGTTGTTCGTTCGCTGCTGGATGGTGCCACTTGCTTTGTTCAACTGATGTTGGATGGTGCCACTTGCTCTGTTCATCAACGATCGTTGGATGATGCCAGTTCTTCTGTTCGTCATTATTTGAAGGATGATGCCACTTCTGTTGTTCGTTCGCTGCTGGATGGTGCCACTTGCTTTGTTCAACTGATGTTGGATGGTGCCACTTGCTCTGTTCATCAACGATCGTTGGATGATGCCAGTTCTTCTGTTCATCATTATTTGAAGGATGGTGCCACTTCTGTTGTTCGTTCGCTGCTGGATGGTGCCACTTGCTTTGTTCAACTGATGTTGGATGGTGCCACTTGCTCTGTTCATCAACGATCGTTGGATGATGCCAGTTCTTCTGTTCGTCATTATTTGAAGGATGGTGCCACTTCTGTTGTTCGTTCGCTGCTGGATGGTGCCACTTGCTTTGTTCAACCGATGTTGGATGGTGCCACTTGCTCTGTTCATCAACGATCGTTGGATGATGCCAGTTCTTCTATTCATCATTATTTGAAGGATGATGCCACTTCTGTTGTTCGTTCGCTGCTGGATGGTGCCACTTGCTTTGTTCATCCGATGTTGGATGGTGCCACTTGCTCTGTTCATCGATTACTGTCGAATGGTGCCACTTCTTTTGTTCATCGTTATTTGCAGGATGGTGCCACTTCTGTTGTTCGTTCGATATTGGATGGTGCCACTTGCTTTGCTCATCTACGTTTTTTGGATGATGCCACTTACTAGATAGTTCGTTAGGTTGCAGTAACCTCGATGCTAAGGATGTTTCAGTAATAATAATAAAGAAAAGCACGAAGGCTAATGGAGTCATATACGCTTTTGCCATGTTTATGTGCGATGTGATGTTCAAAAAAGAAGATGGCTTTTATAAGATAATTTGAAGATAAGGTTGGGAATCTTGAAGAAAATTTAGCTACTATAAACTAGTTAATGCTCTCACTTAGTTTTATCCATTTACATATTCTACTACGCATAAAACGTTTAAGTAGACAGTGCTTTAATAAGCTTTCTGTAAATAAACAGCAACTAAAAAATAAAATAATTCACCAGCCTTTTTAAATCAGTAATTTCTTTCTAAACTTTATATATCATGGAAACGATCCCAAAAAAAGAACAACAACCAGAATAACGTAAGAGCTGTGGCGACTTATAAATTGTAATATAAACAAGCATCATTCCAGTAAACCGAAATGTAGAGGCAAAACTGGCTTTTATATGATGTGTTTCTTTTTTGGCCCGGGGGAGAGAGGGGGGGGGGATACTGATATAAGTTTAAAGATATATCATTTGATTACATATTTAATTCTCAAAAATAAAATAATTTTCCTAGTAACGGCGATGTAATTATAACAGCTTCCTGTTATATAAGGGTACAGTGAACCACGTCGTGCACCTTTGTTTTCCCGTGCTTTCATTACAAAACCCTTTTGCATGTTGTTTTGCTCCTACGCTTCATCTAAAGTAAAATTTGTATTTTTCCAATCAAAACGTATATTTACCGTTCTACGAAAGCTGCGCAGGTCCAAATTTAAAAACTCTGCGTAAATGGTTTTCTAAATAAGGTCTCTCTTTAATTGAAACAATATAAAAAATACGGTAAAATTCAAAGATAACTTGCAGATTAAACATCGATAAATAGAAAATGACGAAATACTATAGTTGTATAATAATATAATACTTGAATAACAATTACTATTACTTATGAATATTTGTTTTGTTTTCTAACATTTGAAATTACTTTTGAAAAGAGCCAGTTAATTTGCACATTTTTATCAAGAGGCTGTTTTGAGTTCTCCAGTTTAGAAAAAATGGTCCTTATTTACACATTGATAGCGACAAGAACTTTTCGTATAGCAACATCAATTATAGGGATCTGATGTGCAAATCCCCATTAAAATTCCACCTTCCAGTTTCCAGTAAAACTTCCAAGTCTATTGCTACCTCCTATGTAGTTGAATCAATACTGTTGGATGAAAAACTCATTTAAGCATTAAAAATAAGATCTATTAGTAAGTTTACTACGGGCATGTATTTTGAAATTTCTAAGTAGATAATTCGCTAGAATTTTAATTACGCGTTGCATATTGCACAACATTTTGTTAATATTTTGGTTAAAACCAAAGATTCTATTGTGTCAAAAAATCAGTTACTTCTAGTGCATATTTATGAAGGGAAAAGTCAGGTTTGCTATAAGCCTAAGGCACAATGAACCATGGTCAAGAGTAAATATAATCAAAGTTCCTAAAATAAAATTTGCGAACGAACATCGAAATTATAACAGTAACCCTAAATTTCAAGTACAGTGGCCTAAAATGAGAGGATACCCTCTTGTAATCACACTAATTGATTTCTTTGATAGAAAACATGGAAGGTTATATGTATGAAAAAAATAAAATAACATTTTAAAAAATTCTAATGTTGAGGCCCTCGAACATTATATGCCCTCAAGTACTGAATTAGGTAGCATAGGGCTTGGGGCAACCATGCTAGCACTCAACTTAATTACTAACAGTGCTAACCAATTGTAAATAATGATAAATTGGATATGAGAATAAAGATACTACATTTATGGAAAAAAAATTGACTTAAAAAAATTGAAATATCATGGCAAAACATTTATGTTATTTTTTCCCCAAATTGGGCTAATTAAGAAGAAATATTACGTCAACATAAACAATTGCAATATGTTTATTTCAAAATAAGTATTAACTAACTGTAAAATAATTTTCAACATATATAACTTATGATAATAATCTGAAATAAGTAACAGTAATGCTTATTTTCCATTAAATTTATTCCATATGATAATAATCTGAAATTACATCACATTGATTTTCATTACAACATTCGATGATGTACAACATCATTTCACTAATTAAACAGTCGAAGTTGGATGATGCCAATTCTTCTGCTCGTCGTTGTTTGAAGGATGGTGCCACTTGCTTTGTTCATCCGATGTTGGATGGTGCCACTTGCTCTGTTCATCAACGATCGTTGGATGATGCCAGTTCTTCTGTTCGTCATTATTTGAAGGATGGTGCCACTTCTGTTGTTCGTTCGCTGCTGGATGGTGCCACTTGCTTTGTTCAACCGATGTTGGATGGTGCCACTTGCTCTGTTCATCAACGATCGTTGGATGATGCCAGTTCTTCTGTTCATCATTATTTGAAGGATGGTGCCACTTCTGTTGTTTGTTCGCTACCGGATGGTGCCACTTGCTTTGTTCATCCGATGTTGGATGGTGCCACTTGCTCTGTTCATCAACGATCGTTGGATGATGCCAGTTCTTCTGTTCGTCATTATTTGAAGGATGATGCCACTTCTGTTGTTCGTTCGCTGCTGGATGGTGCCACTTGCTTTGTTCAACTGATGTTGGATGGTGCCACTTGCTCTGTTCATCAACGATCGTTGGATGATGCCAGTTCTTCTGTTCGTCATTATTTGAAGGATGATGCCACTTCTGTTGTTCGTTCGCTGCTGGATGGTGCCACTTGCTTTGTTCAACTGATGTTGTATGGTGCCACTTGCTCTGTTCATCAACGATCGTTGGATGATGCCAGTTCTTCTGTTCATCATTATTTGAAGGATGGTGCCACTTCTGTTGTTCGTTCGCTGCTGGATGGTGCCACTTGCTTTGTTCAACTGATGTTGGATGGTGCCACTTGCTCTGTTCATCAACGATCGTTGGATGATGCCAGTTCTTCTGTTCGTCATTATTTGAAGGATGGTGCCACTTCTTTTGTTCGTTCGCTGCTGGATGGTGCCACTTGCTTTGTTCAACCGATGTTGGATGGTGCCACTTGCTCTGTTCATCAACGATCGTTGGATGATGCCAGTTCTTCTGTTCATCATTATTTGAAGGATGATGCCACTTCTGTTGTTCGTTCGCTGCTGGATGGTGCCACTTGCTTTGTTCATCCGATGTTGGATGGTGCCACTTGCTCTGTTCATCGATTACTGTCGAATGGTGCCACTTCTTTTGTTCATCGTTATTTGCAGGATGGTGCCACTTCTGTTGTTCGTTCGATATTGGATGGTGCCACTTGCTTTGCTCATCTATGTTTTTTGGATGATGCCACTTACTAGATAGTTCGTTAGGTTGCAGTAACCTCGATGCTAAGGATGTTTCAGTAATAATAATAAAGAAAAGCACGAAGGCTAATGGAGTCATATACGCTTTTGCCATGTTTATGTGCGATGTGATGTTCAAAAAAGAAGATGGCTTTTATAAGATAATTTGAAGATAAGGTTGGGAATCTTGAAGAAAATTTAGCTACTATAAACTAGTTAATGCTCTCACTTAGTTTTATCCATTTACATATTCTACTACGCATAAAACGTTTAAGTAGACAGTGCTTTAATAAGCTTTCTGTAAATAAACAGCAACTAAAAAATAAAATAATTCACCAGCCTTTTTAAATTAGTAATTTCTTTCTAAACTTTATATATCATGGAAACGATCCCAAAAAAAGAACAACAACCAGAATAACGTAAGAGCTGTGGCGACTTATAAATTGTAATATAAACAAGCATCATTCCAGTAAACCGAAATGTAGAGGCAAAACTGGCTTTTATATGATGTGTTTCTTTTTTGGCCCGGGGGAGAGAGGGGGGGGGGATACTGATATAAGTTTAAAATATATCATTTGATTACATATTTAATTCTCAAAAATAAAATAATTTTCCTAGTAACGGCGATGTAATTATAACAGCTTCCTGTTATATAAGGGTACAGTGAACCACGTCGTGCACCTTTGTTTTCCCGTGCTTTCATTACAAAACTCTTTTGCATGTTGTTTTGCTCCTACGCTTCATCTAAAGTAAAATTTGTATTTTTCCAATCAAAACGTATATTTACCGTTCTACGAAAGCTGCGCAGGTCCAAATTTAAAAACTCTGCGTAAATGGTTTTCTAAATAAGGTCTCTCTTTAATTGAAACAATATAAAAAATACGGTAAAATTCAAAGATAACTTGCAGATTAAACATCGATAAATAGAAAATGACGAAATACTATAGTTGTATAATAATATAATACTTGAATAACAATTACTATTACTTATGAATATTTGTTTTGTTTTCTAACATTTGAAATTACTTTTGAAAAGAGCCAGTTAATTTGCACATTTTTATCAAGAGGCTGTTTTGAGTTCTCCAGTTTAGAAAAAATGGTCCTTATTTACACATTGATAGCGACAAGAACTTTTCGTATAGCAACATCAATTATAGGGATCTGATGTGCAAATCCCCATTAACATTCCACCTTCCAGTTTCCAGTAAAACTTCCAAGTCTATTGCTACCTCCTATGTAGTTGAATCAATACTGTTGGATGAAAAACTCATTTAAGCATTAAAAATAAGATCTATTAATAAGTTTACTACGGGCATGTATTTTGAAATTTCTAAGTAGATAATTAGCTAGAATTTTAATTACGCGTTGCATATTGCACAACATTTTGTTAATATTTTGGTTAAAACCAAAGATTCTATTGTGTCAAAAAATCAGTTACTTCTAGTGCATATTTATGAAGGGAAAAGTCAGGTTTGCTACAGGCCTAAGGCACAATGAACCATGGTCAAGAGTAAATATAATCAAAGTTCCTAAAATAAAATTTGCGAACGAACATCGAAATTATAACAGTAACCCTAAATTTCAAGTACAGTGGCCTAAAATGAGAGGATACCCTCTTGTAATCACACTAATTGATTTCTTTGATAGAAAACATGGAAGGTTATATGTATGAAAAAAATAAAATAACATTTTAAAAAATTCTAATGTTGAGGCCCTCGAACATTATATGCCCTCAAGTACTGAATTAGGTAGCATAGGGCTTGGGGCAACCATGCTAGCACTCAACTTAATTACTAACAGTGCTAACCAATTGTAAATAATGATAAATTGGATATGAGAATAAAGATACTACATTTATGGAAAAAAAATTGACTTAAAAAAATTGAAATATCATGGCAAAACATTTATGTTATTTTTTCCCCAAATTGGGCTAATTAAGAAGAAATATTACGTCAACATAAACAATTGCAATATGTTTATTTCAAAATAAGTATTAACTAACAGTAAAATAATTTTCAACATATATAACTTATGATAATAATCCGAAATAAGTAACAGTAATGCTTATTTTCCATTGAATTTATTCCATATGATAATAATCTGAAATTACATCACATTGATTTTCATTACAACATTCGATGATGTACAACATCATTTCACTAATTAAACAGTCGAAGTTGGATGATGCCAATTCTTCTGCTCGTCGTTGTTTGAAGGATGGTGCCACTTGCTTTGTTCATCCGATGTTGGATGGTGCCACTTGCTCTGTTCATCAACGATCGTTGGATGATGCCAGTTCTTCTGTTCGTCATTATTTGAAGGATGGTGCCACTTATGTTGTTCGTTCGCTGCTGGATGGTGCCACTTGCTTTGTTCAACCGATGTTGGATGGTGCCACTTGCTCTGTTCATCAACGATCGTTGGATGATGCCAGTTCTTCTGTTCATCATTATTTGAAGGATGGTGTCACTTCTGTTGTTCGTTCGCTACCGGATGGTGCCACTTGCTTTGTTCATCCGATGTTGGATGGTGCCACTTGCTCTGTTCATCAACGATCGTTGGATGATGCCAGTTCTTCTGTTCGTCATTATTTGAAGGATGATGCCACTTCTATTGTTCGTTCGCTGCTGGATGGTGCCACTTGCTTTGTTCAACTGATGTTGGATGGTGCCACTTGCTCTGTTCATCAACGATCGTTGGATGATGCCAGTTCTTCTGTTCGTCATTATTTGAAGGATGATGCCACTTCTGTTGTTCGTTCGCTGCTGGATGGTGCCACTTGCTTTGTTCAACTGATGTTGGATGGTGCCACTTGCTCTGTTCATCAACGATCGTTGGATGATGCCAGTTCTTCTGTTCATCATTATTTGAAGGATGGTGCCACTTCTGTTGTTCGTTCGCTGCTGGATGGTGCCACTTGCTTTGTTCAACTGATGTTGGATGGTGCCACTTGCTCTGTTCATCAACGATCGTTGAATGATGCCAGTTCTTCTGTTCGTCATTATTTGAAGGATGGTGCCACTTCTGTTGTTCGTTCGCTGCTGGATGGTGCCACTTGCTTTGTTCAACCGATGTTGGATGGTGCCACTTGCTCTGTTCATCAACGATCGTTGGATGATGCCAGTTCTTCTGTTCCTCATTATTTGAAGGATGATGCCACTTCTGTTGTTCGTTCGCTGCTGGATGGTGCCACTTGCTTTGTTCATCCGATGTTGGATGGTGCCACTTGCTCTGTTCATCGATTACTGTCGAATGGTGCCACTTCTTTTGTTCATCGTTATTTGCAGGATGGTGCCACTTCTGTTGTTCGTTCGATATTGGATGGTGCCACTTGCTTTGCTCATCTACGTTTTTTGGATGATGCCACTTACTATATAGTTCGTTAGGTTGCAGTAACCTCGATGCTAAGGATGTTTCAGTAATAATAATAAAGAAAAGCACGAAGGCTAATGGAGTCATATACGCTTTTGCCATGTTTATGTGCGATGTGATGTTCAAAAAAGAAGATGGCTTTTATAAGATAATTTGAAGATAAGGTTGGGAATCTTGAAGAAAATTTAGCTACTATAAACTAGTTAATGCTCTCACTTAGTTTTATCCATTTACATATTCTACTACGCATAAAACGTTTAAGTAGACAGTGCTTTAATAAGCTTTCTGTAAATAAACAGCAACTAAAAAATAAAATAATTCACCAGCCTTTTTAAATTAGTAATTTCTTTCTAAACTTTATATATCATGGAAACGATCCCAAAAAAAGAACAACAACCAGAATAACGTAAGAGCTGTGGCGACTTATAAATTGTAATATAAACAAGCATCATTCCAGTAAACCGAAATGTAGAGGCAAAACTGGCTTTTATATGATGTGTTTCTTTTTTGGCCCGGGGGAGAGAGGGGGGGGGGATACTGATATAAGTTTAAAGATATATCATTTGATTACATATTTAATTCTCAAAAATAAAATAATTTTCCTAGTAACGGCGATGTAATTATAACAGCTTCCTGTTATATAAGGGTACAGTGAACCACGTCGTGCACCTTTGTTTTCCCGTGCTTTCATTACAAAACTCTTTTGCATGTTGTTTTGCTCCTACGCTTCATCTAAAGTAAAATTTGTATTTTTCCAATCAAAACGTATATTTACCGTTCTACGAAAGCTGCGCAGGTCCAAATTTAAAAACTCTGCGTAAATGGTTTTCTAAATAAGGTCTCTCTTTAATTGAAACAATATAAAAAATACGGTAAAATTCAAAGATAACTTGCAGATTAAACATCGATAAATAGAAAATGACGAAATACTATAGTTGTATAATAATATAATACTTGAATAACAATTACTATTACTTATGAATATTTGTTTTGTTTTCTAACATTTGAAATTACTTTTGAAAAGAGCCAGTTAATTTGCACATTTTTATCAAGAGGCTGTTTTGAGTTCTCCAGTTTAGAAAAAATGGTCCTTATTTACACATTGATAGCGACAAGAACTTTTCGTATAGCAACATCAATTATAGGGATCTGATGTGCAAATCCCCATTAACATTCCACCTTCCAGTTTCCAGTAAAACTTCCAAGTCTATTGCTACCTCCTATGTAGTTGAATCAATACTGTTGGATGAAAAACTCATTTAAGCATTAAAAATAAGATCTATTAATAAGTTTACTACGGGCATGTATTTTGAAATTTCTAAGTAGATAATTCGCTAGAATTTTAATTACGCGTTGCATATTGCACAACATTTTGTTAATATTTTGGTTAAAACCAAAGATTCTATTGTGTCAAAAAATCAGTTACTTCTAGTGCATATTTATGAAGGGAAAAGTCAGGTTTGCTATAGGCCTAAGGCACAATGAACCATGGTCAAGAGTAAATATAATCAAAGTTCCTAAAATAAAATTTGCGAACGAACATCGAAATTATAACAGTAACCCTAAATTTCAAGTACAGTGGCCTAAAATGAGAGGATACCCTCTTGTAATCACACTAATTGATTTCTTTGATAGAAAACATGGAAGGTTATATGTATGAAAAAAATAAAATAACATTTTAAAAAATTCTAATGTTGAGGCCCTCGAACATTATATGCCCTCAAGTACTGAATTAGGTAGCATAGGGCTTGGGGCAACCATGCTAGCACTCAACTTAATTACTAACAGTGCTAACCAATTGTAAATAATGATAAATTGGATATGAGAATAAAGATACTACATTTATGGAAAAAAAATTGACTTAAAAAAATTGAAATATCATGGCAAAACATTTATGTTATTTTTTCCCCAAATTGGGCTAATTAAGAAGAAAAATTACGTCAACATAAACAATTGCAATATGTTTATTTCAAAATAAGTATTAACTAACTGTAAAATAATTTTCAACATATATAACTTATGATAATAATCTGAAATAAGTAACAGTAATGCTTATTTTCCATTAAATTTATTCCATATGATAATAATCTGAAATTACATCACATTGATTTTCATTACAACATTCGATGATGTACAACATCATTTCACTAATTAAACAGTCGAAGTTGGATGATGCCAATTCTTCTGCTCGTCGTTGTTTGAAGGATGGTGCCACTTGCTTTGTTCATCCGATGTTGGATGGTGCCACTTGCTCTGTTCATCAACGATCGTTGGATGATGCCAGTTCTTCTGTTCGTCATTATTTGAAGGATGGTGCCACTTCTGTTGTTCGTTCGCTGCTGGATGGTGCCACTTGCTTTGTTCAACCGATGTTGGATGGTGCCACTTGCTCTGTTCATCAACGATCGTTGGATGATGCCAGTTCTTCTGTTCATCATTATTTGAAGGATGGTGCCACTTCTGTTGTTCGTTCGCTACCGGATGGTGCCACTTGCTTTGTTCATCCGATGTTGGATGGTGCCACTTGCTCTGTTCATCAACGATCGTTGGATGATGCCAGTTCTTCTGTTCGTCATTATTTGAAGGATGATGCCACTTCTGTTGTTCGTTCGCTGCTGGATGGTGCCACTTGCTTTGTTCAACTGATGTTGGATGGTGCCACTTGCTCTGTTCATCAACGATCGTTGGATGATGCCAGTTCTTCTGTTCGTCATTATTTGAAGGATGGTGCCACTTCTGTTGTTCGTTCGCTGCTGGATGGTGCCACTTGCTTTGTTCAACTGATGTTGGATGGTGCCACTTGATCTATTCATCAACGATCGTTGGATGATGCCAGTTCTTCTGTTCATCATTATTTGAAGGATGGTGCCACTTCTGTTGTTCGTTCGCTGCTGGATGGTGCCACTTGCTTTGTTCAACTGATGTTGGATGGTGCCACTTGCTCTGTTCATCAACGATCGTTGGATGATGCCAGTTCTTCTGTTCGTCATTATTTGAAGGATGGTGCCACTTCTGTTGTTCGTTCGCTGCTGGATGGTGCCACTTGCTTTGTTCAACCGATGTTGGATGGTGCCACTTGCTCTGTTCATCAACGATCGTTGGATGATGCCAGTTCTTCTGTTCATCATTATTTGAAGGATGATGCCACTTCTGTTGTTCGTTCGCTGCTGGATGGTGCCACTTGCTTTGTTCATCCGATGTTGGATGGTGCCACTTGCTCTGTTCATCGATTACTGTCGAATGGTGCCACTTCTTTTGTTCATCGTTATTTGCAGGATGGTGCCACTTCTGTTGTTCGTTCGATATTGGATGGTGCCACTTGCTTTGCTCATCTACGTTTTTTGGATGATGCCACTTACTAGATAGTTCGTTAGGTTGCAGTAACCTCGATGCTAAGGATGTTTCAGTAATAATAATAAAGAAAAGCACGAAGGCTAATGGAGTCATATACGCTTTTGCCATGTTTATGTGCGATGTGATGTTCAAAAAAGAAGATGGCTTTTATAAGATAATTTGAAGATAAGGTTGGGAATCTTGAAGAAAATTTAGCTACTATAAACTAGTTAATGCTCTCACTTAGTTTTATCCATTTACATATTCTACTACGCATAAAACGTTTAAGTAGACAGTGCTTTAATAAGCTTTCTGTAAATAAACAGCAACTAAAAAATAAAATAATTCACCAGCCTTTTTAAATTAGTAATTTCTTTCTAAACTTTATATATCATGGAAACGATCCCAAAAAAAGAACAACAACCAGAATAACGTAAGAGCTGTGGCGACTTATAAATTGTAATATAAACAAGCATCATTCCAGTAAACCGAAATGTAGAGGCAAAACTGGCTTTTATATGATGTGTTTCTTTTTTGGCCCGGGGGAGAGAGGGGGGGGATACTGATATAAGTTTAAAGATATATCATTTGATTACATATTTAATTCTCAAAAATAAAATAATTTTCCTAGTAACGGCGATGTAATTATAACAGCTTCCTGTTATATAAGGGTACAGTGAACCACGTCGTGCACCTTTGTTTTCCCGTGCTTTCATTACAAAACTCTTTTGCATGTTGTTTTGCTCCTACGCTTCATCTAAAGTAAAATTTGTATTTTTCCAATCAAAACGTATATTTACCGTTCTACGAAAGCTGCGCAGGTCCAAATTTAAAAACTCTGCGTAAATGGTTTTCTAAATAAGGTCTCTCTTTAATTGAAACAATATAAAAAATACGGTAAAATTCAAAGATAACTTGCAGATTAAACATCGATAAATAGAAAATGACGAAATACTATAGTTGTATAATAATATAATACTTGAATAACAATTGCTATTACTTATGAATATTTGTTTTGTTTTCTAACATTTGAAATTACTTTTGAAAAGAGCCAGTTAATTTGCACATTTTTATCAAGAGGCTGTTTTGAGTTCTCCAGTTTAGAAAAAATGGTCCTTATTTACACATTGATAGCGACAAGAACTTTTCGTATAGCAACATCAATTATAGGGATCTGATGTGCAAATCCCCATTAACATTCCACCTTCCAGTTTCCTGTAAAACTTCCAAGTCTATTGCTACCTCCTATGTAGTTGAATCAATACTGTTGGATGAAAAACTCATTTAAGCATTAAAAATAAGATCTATTAATAAGTTTACTACGGGCATGTATTTTGAAATTTCTAAGTAGATAATTCGCTAGAATTTTAATTATGCGTTGCATATTGCACAACATTTTGTTAATATTTTGGTTAAAACCAAAGATTCTATTGTGTCAAAAAATCAGTTACTTCTAGTGCATATTTATGAAGGGAAAAGTCAGGTTTGCTATAGGCCTAAGGCACAATGAACCATGGTCAAGAGTAAATATAATCAAAGTTCCTAAAATAAAATTTGCGAATGAACATCGAAATTATAACAGTAACCCTAAATTTCAAGTACAGTGGCCTAAAATGAGAGGATACCCTCTTGTAATCACACTAATTGATTTCTTTGATAGAAAACATGGAAGGTTATATGTATGAAAAAAATAAAATAACATTTTAAAAAATTCTAATGTTGAGGCCCTCGAACATTATATGCCCTCAAGTACTGAATTAGGTAGCATAGGGCTTGGGGCAACCATGCTAGCACTCAACTTAATTACTAACAGTGCTAACCAATTGTAAATAATGATAAATTGGATATGAGAATAAAGATACTACATTTATGGAAAAAAAATTGACTTAAAAAAATTGAAATATCATGGCAAAACATTTATGTTATTTTTTGCCCAAATTGGGCTAATTAAGAAGAAATATTACGTCAACATAAACAATTGCAATATGTTTATTTCAAAATAAGTATTAACTAACTGTAAAATAATTTTCAACATATATAACTTATGATAATAATCTGAAATAAGTAACAGTAATGCTTATTTTCCATTAAATTTATTCCATATGATAATAATCTGAAATTACATCACATTGATTTTCATTACAACATTCGATGATGTACAACATCATTTCACTAATTAAACAGTCGAAGTTGGATGATGCCAATTCTTCTGCTCGTCGTTGTTTGAAGGATGGTGCCACTTGCTTTGTTCATCCGATGTTGGATGGTGCCACTTGCTCTGTTCATCAACGATCGTTGGATGATGCCAGTTCTTCTGTTCGTCATTATTTGAAGGATGGTGCCACTTCTGTTGTTCGTTCGCTGCTGGATGGTGCCACTTGCTTTGTTCAACCGATGTTGGATGGTGCCACTTGCTCTGTTCATCAACGATCGTTGGATGATGCCAGTTCTTCTGTTCATCATTATTTGAAGGATGGTGCCACTTCTGTTGTTCGTTCGCTACCGGATGGTGCCACTTGCTTTGTTCATCCGATGTTGGATGGTGCCACTTGCTCTGTTCATCAACGATCGTTGGATGATGCCAGTTCTTCTGTTCGTCATTATTTGAAGGATGATGCCACTTCTGTTGTTCGTTCGCTGCTGGATGGTGCCACTTGCTTTGTTCAACTGATGTTGGATGGTGCCACTTGCTCTGTTCATCAACGATCGTTGGATGATGCCAGTTCTTCTGTTCGTCATTATTTGCAGGATGATGCCACTTCTGTTGTTCGTTCGCTGCTGGATGGTGCCACTTGCTTTGTTCAACTGATGTTGGATGGTGCCACTTGCTCTGTTCATCAACGATCGTTGGATGATGCCAGTTCTTCTGTTCATCATTATTTGAAGGATGGTGCCACTTCTGTTGTTCGTTCGCTGCTGGATGGTGCCACTTGCTTTGTTCAACTGATGTTGGATGGTGCCACTTGCTCTGTTCATCAACGATCGTTGGATGATGCCAGTTCTTCTGTTCGTCATTATTTGAAGGATGGTGCCACTTCTGTTGTTCGTTCGCTGCTGGATGGTGCCACTTGCTTTGTTCAACCGATGTTGGATGGTGCCACTTGCTCTGTTCATCAACGATCGTTGGATGATGCCAGTTCTTCTGTTCATCATTATTTGAAGGATGATGCCACTTCTGTTGTTCGTTCGCTGCTGGATGGTGCCACTTGCTTTGTTCATCCGATGTTGGATGGTGCCACTTGCTCTGTTCATCGATTACTGTCGAATGGTGCCACTTCTTTTGTTCATCGTTATTTGCAGGATGGTGCCACTTCTGTTGTTCGTTCGATATTGGATGGTGCCACTTGCTTTGCTCATCTACGTTTTTTGGATGATGCCACTTACTAGATAGTTCGTTAGGTTGCAGTAACCTCGATGCTAAGGATGTTTCAGTAATAATAATAAAGAAAAGCACGAAGGCTAATGGAGTCATATACGCTTTTGCCATGTTTATGTGCGATGTGATGTTCAAAAAAGAAGATGGCTTTTATAAGATAATTTGAAGATAAGGTTGGGAATCTTGAAGAAAATTTAGCTACTATAAACTAGTTAATGCTCTCACTTAGTTTTATCCATTTACATATTCTACTACGCATAAAACGTTTAAGTAGACAGTGCTTTAATAAGCTTTCTGTAAATAAACAGCAACTAAAAAATAAAATAATTCACCAGCCTTTTTAAATTAGTAATTTCTTTCTAAACTTTATATATCATGGAAACGATCCCAAAAAAAGAACAACAACCAGAATAACGTAAGAGCTGTGGCGACTTATAAATTGTAATATAAACAAGCATCATTCCAGTAAACCGAAATGTAGAGGCAAAACTGGCTTTTATATGATGTGTTTCTTTTTTGGCCCGGGGGAGAGAGGTGGGGGATACTGATATAAGTTTAAAGATATATCATTTGATTACATATTTAATTCTCAAAAATAAAATAATTTTCCTAGTAACGGCGATGTAATTATAACAGCTTCCTGTTATATAAGGGTACAGTGAACCACGTCGTGCACCTTTGTTTTCCCGTGCTTTCATTACAAAACTCTTTTGCATGTTGTTTTGCTCCTACGCTTCATCTAAAGTAAAATTTGTATTTTTCCAATCAAAACGTATATTTACCGTTCTACGAAAGCTGCGCAGGTCCAAATTTAAAAACTCTGCGTAAATGGTTTTCTAAATAAGGTCTCTCTTTAATTGAAACAATATAAAAAATACGGTAAAATTCAAAGATAACTTGCAGATTAAACATCGATAAATAGAAAATGATGAAATACTATAGTTGTATAATAATATAATACTTGAATAACAATTACTATTACTTATGAATATTTGTTTTGTTTTCTAACATTTGAAATTACTTTTGAAAAGAGCCAGTTAATTTGCACATTTTTATCAAGAGGCTGTTTTGAGTTCTCCAGTTTAGAAAAAATGGTCCTTATTTACACATTGATAGCGACAAGAACTTTTCGTATAGCAACATCAATTATAGGGATCTGATGTGCAAATCCCCATTAAAATTCCACCTTCCAGTTTCCAGTAAAACTTCCAAGTCTATTGCTACCTCCTATGTAGTTGAATCAATACTGTTGGATGAAAAACTCATTTAAGCATTAAAAATAAGA
The DNA here is from genome assembly GCA_030737875.1 of Allium sativum. Lineage (NCBI taxonomy): Eukaryota > Viridiplantae > Streptophyta > Magnoliopsida > Asparagales > Amaryllidaceae > Allium > Allium sativum. The sequence goes on from CM060910.1 coordinate 399,881,906, forward strand.
TCTATTAATAAGTTTACTACGGGCATGTATTTTGAAATTTCTAAGTAGATAATTCGCTAGAATTTTAATTACGCGTTGCATATTGCACAACATTTTGTTAATATTTTGGTTAAAACCAAAGATTCTATTGTGTCAAAAAATCAGTTACTTCTAGTGCATATTTATGAAGGGAAAAGTCAGGTTTGCTATAGGCCTAAGGCACAATGAACCATGGTCAAGAGTAAATATAATCAAAGTTCCTAAAATAAAATTTGCGAACGAACATCGAAATTATAACAGTAACCCTAAATTTCAAGTACAGTGGCCTAAAATGAGAGGATACCCTCTTGTAATCACACTAATTGATTTCTTTGATAGAAAACATGGAAGGTTATATGTATGAAAAAAAAAAAAAAAACATTTTAAAAAATTCTAATGTTGAGGCCCTCGAACATTATATGCCCTCAAGTACTGAATTAGGTAGCATAGGGCTTGGGGCAACCATGCTAGCACTCAACTTAATTACTAACAGTGCTAACCAATTGTAAATAATGATAAATTGGATATGAGAAGAAAGATACTACATTTATGGAAAAAAAATTGACTTAAAAAAATTGAAATATCATGGCAAAACATTTATGTTATTTTTTCCCCAAATTGGGCTAATTAAGAAGAAATATTACGTCAACATAAACAATTGCAATATGTTTATTTCAAAATAAGTATTAACTAACTGTAAAATAATTTTCAACATATATAACTTATGATAATAATCTGAAATAAGTAACAGTAATGCTTATTTTCCATTAAATTTATTCCATATGATAATAATCTGAAATTACATCACATTGATTTTCATTACAACATTCGATGATGTACAACATCATTTCACTAATTAAACAGTCGAAGTTGGATGATGCCAATTCTTCTGCTCGTCGTTGTTTGAAGGATGGTGCCACTTGCTTTGTTCATCCGATGTTGGATGGTGCCACTTGCTCTGTTCATCAACGATCGTTGGATGATGCCAGTTCTTCTGTTCGTCATTATTTGAAGGATGGTGCCACTTCTGTTGTTCGTTCGCTGCTGGATGGTGCCACTTGCTTTGTTCAACCGATGTTGGATGGTGCCACTTGCTCTGTTCATCAACGATCGTTGGATGATGCCAGTTCTTCTGTTCATCATTATTTGAAGGATGGTGCCACTTCTGTTGTTCGTTCGCTACCGGATGGTGCCACTTGCTTTGTTCATCCGATGTTGGATGGTGCCACTTGCTCTGTTCATCAACGATCGTTGGATGATGCCAGTTCTTCTGTTCGTCATTATTTGAAGGATGATGCCACTTCTGTTGTTCGTTCGCTGCTGGATGGTGCCACTTGCTTTGTTCAACTGATGTTGGATGGTGCCACTTGCTCTGTTCATCAACGATCGTTGGATGATGCCAGTTCTTCTGTTCGTCATTATTTGAAGGATGATGCCACTTCTGTTGTTCGTTCGCTGCTGGATGGTGCCACTTGCTTTGTTCAACTGATGTTGGATGGTGCCACTTGCTCTGTTCATCAACGATCGTTGGATGATGCCAGTTCTTCTGTTCATCATTATTTGAAGGATGGTGCCACTTCTGTTGTTCGTTCGCTGCTGGATGGTGCCACTTGCTTTGTTCAACTGATGTTGGATGGTGCCACTTGCTCTGTTCATCAACGATCGTTGGATGATGCCAGTTCTTCTGTTCGTCATTATTTGAAGGATGGTGCCACTTTTGTTGTTCGTTCGCTGCTGGATGGTGCCACTTGCTTTGTTCAACCGATGTTGGATGGTGCCACTTGCTCTGTTCATCAACGATCGTTGGATGATGCCAGTTCTTCTGTTCATCATTATTTGAAGGATGATGCCACTTCTGTTGTTCGTTCGCTGCTGGATGGTGCCACTTGCTTTGTTCATCCGATGTTGGATGGTGCCACTTGCTCTGTTCATCGATTACTGTCGAATGGTGCCACTTCTTTTGTTCATCGTTATTTGCAGGATGGTGCCACTTCTGTTGTTCGTTCGATATTGGATGGTGCCACTTGCTTTGCTCATCTACGTTTTTTGGATGATGCCACTTACTAGATAGTTCGTTAGGTTGCAGTAACCTCGATGCTAAGGATGTTTCAGTAATAATAATAAAGAAAAGCACGAAGGCTAATGGAGTCATATACGCTTTTGCCATGTTTATGTGCGATGTGATGTTCAAAAAAGAAGATGGCTTTTATAAGATAATTTGAAGATAAGGTTGGGAATCTTGAAGAAAATTTAGCTACTATAAACTAGTTAATGCTCTCACTTAGTTTTATCCATTTACATATTCTACTACGCATAAAACGTTTAAGTAGACAGTGCTTTAATAAGCTTTCTGTAAATAAACAGCAACTAAAAAATAAAATAATTCACCAGCCTTTTTAAATTAGTAATTTCTTTCTAAACTTTATATATCATGGAAACGATCCCAAAAAAAGAACAACAACCAGAATAACGTAAGAGCTGTGGCGACTTATAAATTGTAATATAAACAAGCATCATTCCAGTAAACCGAAATGTAGAGGCAAAACTGGCTTTTATATGATGTGTTTCTTTTTTGGCCCGGGGGAGAGAGGGGGGGGGGGGATACTGATATAAGTTTAAAGATATATCATTTGATTACATATTTAATTCTCAAAAATAAAATAATTTTCCTAGTAACGGCGATGTAATTATAACAGCTTCCTGTTATATAAGGGTACAGTGAGCCACGTCGTGCACCTTTGTTTTCCCGTGCTTTCATTACAAAACTCTTTTGCATGTTGTTTTGCTCCTACGCTTCATCTAAAGTAAAATTTGTATTTTTCCAATCAAAACGTATATTTACCGTTCTACGAAAGCTGCGCAGGTCCAAATTTAAAAACTCTGCGTAAATGGTTTTCTAAATAAGGTCTCTCTTTAATTGAAACAATATAAAAAATACGGTAAAATTCAAAGATAACTTGCAGATTAAACATCGATAAATAGAAAATGACGAAATACTATAGTTGTATAATAATATAATACTTGAATAACAATTACTATTACTTATGAATATTTGTTTTGTTTTCTAACATTTGAAATTACTTTTGAAAAGAGCCAGTTAATTTGCACATTTTTATCAAGAGGCTGTTTTGAGTTCTCCAGTTTAGAAAAAATGGTCCTTATTTACACATTGATAGCGACAAGAACTTTTCGTATAGCAACATCAATTATAGGGATCTGATGTGCAAATCCCCATTAACATTCCACCTTCCAGTTTCCAGTAAAACTTCCAAGTCTATTGCTACCTCCTATGTAGTTGAATCAATACTGTTGGATGAAAAACTCATTTAAGCATTAAAAATAAGATCTATTAATAAGTTTACTACGGGCATGTATTTTGAAATTTCTAAGTAGATAATTCGCTAGAATTTTAATTACGCGTTGCATATTGCACAACATTTTGTTAATATTTTGGTTAAAACCAAAGATTCTATTGTGTCAAAAAATCAGTTACTTCTAGTGCATATTTATGAAGGGAAAAGTCAGGTTTGCTATAGGCCTAAGGCACAATGAACCATGGTCAAGAGTAAATATAATCAAAGTTCCTAAAATAAAATTTGCGAACGAACATCGAAATTATAACAGTAACCCTAAATTTCAAGTACAGTGGCCTAAAATGAGAGGATACCCTCTTGTAATCACACTAATTGATTTCTTTGATAGAAAACATGGAAGGTTATATGTATGAAAAAAATAAAATAACATTTTAAAAAATTCTAATGTTGAGGCCCTCGAACATTATATGCCCTCAAGTACTGAATTAGGTAGCATAGGGCTTGGGGCAACCATGCTAGCACTCAACTTAATTACTAACAGTGCTAACCAATTGTAAATAATGATAAATTGGATATGAGAATAAAGATACTACATTTATGGAAAAAAAATTGACTTAAAAAAATTGAAATATCATGGCAAAACATTTATGTTATTTTTTCCCCAAATTGGGCTAATTAAGAAGAAATATTACGTCAACATAAACAATTGCAATATGTTTATTTGAAAATAAGTATTAACTAACTGTAAAATAATTTTCAACATATATAACTTATGATAATAATCTGAAATAAGTAACAGTAATGCTTATTTTCCATTGAATTTATTCCATATGATAATAATCTGAAATTACATCACATTGATTTTCATTACAACATTCGATGATGTACAACATCATTTCACTAATTAAACAGTCGAAGTTGGATGATGCCAATTCTTCTGCTCGTCGTTGTTTGAAGGATGGTGCCACTTGCTTTGTTCATCCGATGTTGGATGGTGCCACTTGCTCTGTTCATCAACGATCGTTGGATGATGCCAGTTCTTCTGTTCGTCATTATTTGAAGGATGGTGCCACTTCTGTTGTTCGTTCGCTGCTGGATGGTGCCACTTGCTTTGTTCAACCGATGTTGGATGGTGCCACTTGCTCTGTTCATCAACGATCGTTGGATGATGCCAGTTCTTCTGTTCATCATTATTTGAAGGATGGTGCCACTTCTGTTGTTCGTTCGCTACCGGATGGTGCCACTTGCTTTGTTCATCCGATGTTGGATGGTGCCACTTGCTCTGTTCATCAACGATCGTTGGATGATGCCAGTTCTTCTGTTCGTCATTATTTGAAGGATGATGCCACTTCTGTTGTTCGTTCGCTGCTGGATGGTGCCACTTGCTTTGTTCAACTGATGTTGGATGGTGCCACTTGCTCTGTTCATCAACGATCGTTGGATGATGCCAGTTCTTCTGTTCGTCATTATTTGAAGGATGATGCCACTTCTGTTGTTCGTTCGCTGCTGGATGGTGCCACTTGCTTTGTTCAACTGATGTTGGATGGTGCCACTTACTCTGTTCATCAACGATCGTTGGATGATGCCAGTTCTTCTGTTCATCATTATTTGAAGGATGGTGCCACTTCTGTTGTTCGTTCGCTGCTGGATGGTGCCACTTGCTTTGTTCAACTGATGTTGGATGGTGCCACTTGCTCTGTTCATCAACGATCGTTGGATGATGCCAGTTCTTCTGTTCGTCATTATTTGAAGGATGGTGCCACTTCTGTTGTTCGTTCGCTGCTGGATGGTGCCACTTGCTTTGTTCAACCGATGTTGGATGGTGCCACTTGCTCTGTTCATCAACGATCGTTGGATGACGCCAGTTCTTCTGTTCATCATTATTTGAAGGATGATGCCACTTCTGTTGTTCGTTCGCTGCTGGATGGTGCCACTTGCTTTGTTCATCCGATGTTGGATGGTGCCACTTGCTCTGTTCATCGATTACTGTCGAATGGTGCCACTTCTTTTGTTCATCGTTATTTGCAGGATGGTGCCACTTCTGTTGTTCGTTCGATATTGGATGGTGCCACTTGCTTTGCTCATCTACGTTTTTTGGATGATGCCACTTACTAGATAGTTCGTTAGGTTGCAGTAACCTCGATGCTAAGGATGTTTCAGTAATAATAATAAAGAAAAGCACGAAGGCTAATGGAGTCATATACGCTTTTGCCATGTTTATGTGCGATGTGATGTTCAAAAAAGAAGATGGCTTTTATAAGATAATTTGAAGATAAGGTTGGGAATCTTGAAGAAAATTTAGCTACTATAAACTAGTTAATGCTCTCACTTAGTTTTATCCATTTACATATTCTACTACGCATAAAACGTTTAAGTAGACAGTGCTTTAATAAGCTTTCTGTAAATAAACAGCAACTAAAAAATAAAATAATTCACCAGCCTTTTTAAATTAGTAATTTCTTTCTAAACTTTATATATCATGGAAACGATCCCAAAAAAAGAACAACAACCAGAATAACGTAAGAGCTGTGGCGACTTATAAATTGTAATATAAACAAGCATCATTCCAGTAAACCGAAATGTAGAGGCAAAACTGGCTTTTATATGATGTGTTTCTTTTTTGGCCCGGGGGAGAGAGGGGGGGGGATACTGATATAAGTTTAAAGATATATCATTTGATTACATATTTAATTCTCAAAAATAAAATAATTTTCCTAGTAACGGCGATGTAATTATAACAGCTTCCTGTTATATAAGGGTACAGTGAACCACGTCGTGCACCTTTGTTTTCCCGTGCTTTCATTACAAAACTCTTTTGCATGTTGTTTTGCTCCTACGCTTCATCTAAAGTAAAATTTGTATTTTTCCAATCAAAACGTATATTTACCGTTCTACGAAAGCTGCGCAGGTCCAAATTTAAAAACTCTGCGTAAATGGTTTTCTAAATAAGGTCTCTCTTTAATTGAAACAATATAAAAAATACGGTAAAATTCAAAGATAACTTGCAGATTAAACATCGATAAATAGAAAATGACGAAATACTATAGTTGTATAATAATATAATACTTGAATAACAATTACTATTACTTATGAATATTTGTTTTGTTTTCTAACATTTGAAATTACTTTTGAAAAGAGCCAGTTAATTTGCACATTTTTATCAAGAGGCTGTTTTGAGTTCTCCAGTTTAGAAAAAATGGTCCTTATTTACACATTGATAGCGACAAGAACTTTTCGTATAGCAACATCAATTATAGGGATCTGATGTGCAAATCCCCATTAACATTCCACCTTCCAGTTTCCAGTAAAACTTCCAAGTCTATTGCTACCTCCTATGTAGTTGAATCAATACTGTTGGATGAAAAACTCATTTAAGCATTAAAAATAAGATCTATTAATAAGTTTACTACGGGCATGTATTTTGAAATTTCTAAGTAGATAATTCGCTTGAATTTTAATTACGCGTTGCATATTGCACAACATTTTGTTAATATTTTGGTTAAAACCAAAGATTCTATTGTGTCAAAAAATCAGTTACTTCTAGTGCATATTTATGAAGGGAAAAGTCAGGTTTGCTATAGGCCTAAGGCACAATGAACCTTGGTCAAGAGTAAATATAATCAAAGTTCCTAAAATAAAATTTGCGAACGAACATCGAAATTATAACAGTAACCCTAAATTTCAAGTACAGTGGCCTAAAATGAGAGGATACCCTCTTGTAATCACACTAATTGATTTCTTTGATAGAAAACATGGAAGGTTATATGTATGAAAAAAATAAAATAACATTTTAAAAAATTCTAATGTTGAGGCCCTCGAACATTATATGCCCTCAAGTACTGAATTAGGTAGCATAGGGCTTGGGGCAACCATGCTAGCACTCAACTTAATTACTAACAGTGCTAACCAATTGTAAATAATGATAAATTGGATATGAGAATAAAGATACTACATTTATGGAAAAAAAATTGACTTAAAAAAATTGAAATATCATGGCAAAACATTTATGTTATTTTTTCCCCAAATTGGGCTAATTAAGAAGAAATATTACGTCAACATAAACAATTGCAATATGTTTATTTCAAAATAAGTATTAACTAACTGTAAAATAATTTTCAACATATATAACTTATGATAATAATCTGAAATAAGTAACAGTAATGCTTATTTTCCATTAAATTTATTCCATATGATAATAATCTGAAATTACATCACATTGATTTTCATTACAACATTCGATGATGTACAACATCATTTCACTAATTAAACAGTCGAAGTTGGATGATGCCAATTCTTCTGCTCGTCGTTGTTTGAAGGATGGTGCCACTTGCTTTGTTCATCCGATGTTGGATGGTGCCACTTGCTCTGTTCATCAACGATCGTTGGATGATGCCAGTTCTTCTGTTCGTCATTATTTGAAGGATGGTGCCACTTCTGTTGTTCGTTCGCTGCTGGATGGTGCCACTTGCTTTGTTCAACCGATGTTGGATGGTGCCACTTGCTCTGTTCATCAACGATCGTTGGATGATTCCAGTTCTTCTGTTCATCATTATTTGAAGGATGGTGCCACTTCTGTTGTTCGTTCGCTACCGGATGGTGCCACTTGCTTTGTTCATCCGATGTTGGATGGTGCCACTTGCTCTGTTCATCAACGATCGTTGGATGATGACAGTTCTTCTGTTCGTCATTATTTGAAGGATGATGCCACTTCTGTTGTTCGTTCGCTGCTGGATGGTGCCACTTGCTTTGTTCAACTGATGTTGGATGGTGCCACTTGCTCTGTTCATCAACGATCGTTGGATGATGCCAGTTCTTCTGTTCGTCATTATTTGAAGGATGATGCCACTTCTGTTGTTCGTTCGCTGCTGGATGGTGCCACTTGCTTTGTTCAACTGATGTTGGATGGTGCCACTTGCTCTGTTCATCAACGATCGTTGGATGATGCCAGTTCTTCTGTTCATCATTATTTGAAGGATGGTGCCACTTCTGTTGTTCGTTCGCTGCTGGATGGTGCCACTTGCTTTGTTCAACTGATGTTGGATGGTGCCACTTGCTCTGTTCATCAACGATCGTTGGATGATGCCAGTTCTTCTGTTCGTCATTATTTGAAGGATGGTGCCACTTCTGTTGTTCGTTCGCTGCTGGATGGTGCCACTTGCTTTGTTCAACCGATGTTGGATGGTGCCACTTGCTCTGTTCATCAACGATCGTTGGATGATGCCAGTTCTTCTGTTCATCATTATTTGAAGGATGATGCCACTTCTGTTGTTCGTTCGCTGCTGGATGGTGCCACTTGCTTTGTTCATCCGATGTTGGATGGTGCCACTTGCTCTGTTCATCGATTACTGTCGAATGGTGCCACTTCTTTTGTTCATCGTTATTTGCAGGATGGTGCCACTTCTGTTGTTCGTTCGATATTGGATGGTGCCACTTGCTTTGCTCATCTACGTTTTTTGGATGATGCCACTTACTAGATAGTTCGTTAGGTTGCAGTAACCTCGATGCTAAGGATGTTTCAGTAATAATAATAAAGAAAAGCACGAAGGCTAATGGAGTCATATACGCTTTTGCCATGTTTATGTGCGATGTGATGTTCAAAAAAGAAGATGGCTTTTATAAGATAATTTGAAGATAAGGTTGGGAATCTTGAAGAAAATTTAGCTACTATAAACTAGTTAATGCTCTCACTTAGTTTTATCCATTTACATATTCTACTACGCATAAAACGTTTAAGTAGACAGTGCTTTAATAAGCTTTCTGTAAATAAACAGCAACTAAAAAATAAAATAATTCACCAGCCTTTTTAAATTAGTAATTTCTTTCTAAACTTTATATATCATGGAAACGATCCCAAAAAAAGAACAACAACCAGAATAACGTAAGAGCTGTGGCGACTTATAAATTGTAATATAAACAAGCATCATTCCAGTAAACCGAAATGTAGAGGCAAAACTGGCTTTTATATGATGTGTTTCTTTTTTGGCCCGGGGGAGAGAGGGGGGGGGATACTGATATAAGTTTAAAGATATATCATTTGATTACATATTTAATTCTCAAAAATAAAATAATTTTCCTAGTAACGGCGATGTAATTATAACAGCTTCCTGTTATATAAGGGTACAGTGAACCACGTCGTGCACCTTTGTTTTCCCGTGCTTTCATTACAAAACTCTTTTGCATGTTGTTTTGCTCCTACGCTTCATCTAAAGTAAAATTTGTATTTTTCCAATCAAAACGTATATTTACCGTTCTACGAAAGCTGCGCAGGTCCAAATTTAAAAACTCTGCGTAAATGGTTTTCTAAATAAGGTCTCTCTTTAATTGAAACAATATAAAAAATACGGTAAAATTCAAAGATAACTTGCAGATTAAACATCGATAAATAGAAAATGACGAAATACTATAGTTGTATAATAATATAATACTTGAATAACAATTGCTATTACTTATGAATATTTGTTTTGTTTTCTAACATTTGAAATTACTTTTGAAAAGAGCCAGTTAATTTGCACATTTTTATCAAGAGGCTGTTTTGAGTTCTCCAGTTTAGAAAAAATGGTCCTTATTTACACATTGATAGCGACAAGAACTTTTCGTATAGCAACATCAATTATAGGGATCTGATGTGCAAATCCCCATTAACATTCCACCTTCCAGTTTCCAGTAAAACTTCCAAGTCTATTGCTACCTCCTATGTAGTTGAATCAATACTGTTGGATGAAAAACTCATTTAAGCATTAAAAATAAGATCTATTAATAAGTTTACTACGGGCATGTATTTTGAAATTTCTAAGTAGATAATTCGCTAGAATTTTAATTACGCGTTGCATATTGCACAACATTTTGTTAATATTTTGGTTAAAACCAAAGATTCTATTGTGTCAAAAAATCAGTTACTTCTAGTGCATATTTATGAAGGGAAAAGTCAGGTTTGCTATAGGCCTAAGGCACAATGAACCATGGTCAAGAGTAAATATAATCAAAGTTCCTAAAATAAAATTTGCGAACGAACATCGAAATTATAACAGTAACCCTAAATTTCAAGTACAGTGGCCTAAAATGAGAGGATACCCTCTTGTAATCACACTAATTGATTTCTTTGATAGAAAACATGGAAGGTTATATGTATGAAAAAAATAAAATAACATTTTAAAAAATTATAATGTTGAGGCCCTCGAACATTATATGCCCTCAAGTACTGAATTAGGTAGCATAGGGCTTGGGGCAACCATGCTAGCACTCAACTTAATTACTAACAGTGCTAACCAATTGTAAATAATGATAAATTGGATATGAGAATAAAGATACTACATTTATGGAAAAAAAATTGACTTAAAAAAATTGAAATATCATGGCAAAACATTTATGTTATTTTTTCCCCAAATTGGGCTAATTAAGAAGAAATATTACGTCAACATAAACAATTGCAATATGTTTATTTCAAAATAAGTATTAACTAACTGTAAAATAATTTTCAACATATATAACTTATGATAATAATCTGAAATAAGTAACAGTAATGCTTATTTTCCATTAAATTTATTCCATATGATAATAATCTGAAATTACATCACATTGATTTTCATTACAACATTCGATGATGTACAACATCATTTCACTAATTAAACAGTCGAAGTTGGATGATGCCAATTCTTCTGCTCGTCGTTGTTTGAAGGATGGTGCCACTTGCTTTGTTCATCCGATGTTGGATGGTGCCACTTGCTCTGTTCATCAACGATCGTTGGATGATGCCAGTTCTTCTGTTCGTCATTATTTGAAGGATGGTGCCACTTCTGTTGTTCGTTCGCTGCTGGATGGTGCCACTTGCTTTGTTCAACCGATGTTGGATGGTGCCACTTGCTCTGTTCATCAACGATCGTTGGATGATGCCAGTTCTTCTGTTCATCATTATTTGAAGGATGGTGCCACTTCTGTTGTTCGTTCGCTACCGGATGGTGCCACTTGCTTTGTTCATCCGATGTTGGATGGTGCCACTTGCTCTGTTCATCAACGATCGTTGGATGATGCCAGTTCTTCTGTTCGTCATTATTTGAAGGATGATGCCACTTCTGTTGTTCGTTCGCTGCTGGATGGTGCCACTTGCTTTGTTCAACTGATGTTGGATGGTGCCACTTGCTCTGTTCATCAACGATCGTTGGATGATGCCAGTTCTTCTGTTCGTCATTATTTGAAGGATGATGCCACTTCTGTTGTTCGTTCGCTGCTGGATGGTGCCACTTGCTTTGTTCAACTGATGTTGGATGGTGCCACTTGCTCTGTTCATCAACGATTGTTGGATGATGCCAGTTCTTCTGTTCATCATTATTTGAAGGATGGTGCCACTTCTGTTGTTCGTTCGCTGCTGGATGGTGCCACTTGCTTTGTTCAACTGATGTTGGATGGTGCCACTTGCTCTGTTCATCAACGATCGTTGGATGATGCCAGTTCTTCTGTTCGTCATTATTTGAAGGATGGTGCCACTTCTGTTGTTCGTTCGCTGCTGGATGGTGCCACTTGCTTTGTTCAACCGATGTTGGATGGTGCCACTTGCTCTGTTCATCAATGATCGTTGGATGATGCCAGTTCTTCTGTTCATCATTATTTGAAGGATGATGCCACTTCTGTTGTTCGTTCGCTGCTCGATGGTGCCACTTGCTTTGTTCATCCGATGTTGGATGGTGCCACTTGCTCTGTTCATCGATTACTGTCGAATGGTGCCACTTCTTTTGTTCATCGTTATTTGCAGGATGGTGCCACTTCTGTTGTTCGTTCGATATTGGATGGTGCCACTTGCTTTGCTCATCTACGTTTTTTGGATGATGCCACTTACTAGATAGTTCGTTAGGTTGCAGTAACCTCGATGCTAAGGATGTTTCAGTAATAATAATAAAGAAAAGCACGAAGGCTAATGGAGTCATATACGCTTTTGCCATGTTTATGTGCGATGTGATGTTCAAAAAAGAAGATGGCTTTTATAAGATAATTTGAAGATAAGGTTGGGAATCTTGAAGAAAATTTAGCTACTATAAACTAGTTAATGCTCTCACTTAGTTTTATCCATTTACATATTCTACTACGCATAAAACGTTTAAGTAGACAGTGCTTTAATAAGCTTTCTGTAAATAAACAACAACTAAAAAATAAAATAATTCACCAGCCTTTTTAAATTAGTAATTTCTTTCTAAACTTTATATATCATGGAAACGATCCCAAAAAAAGAACAACAACCAGAATAACGTAAGAGCTGTGGCGACTTATAAATTGTAATATAAACAAGCATCATTCCAGTAAACCGAAATGTAGAGGCAAAACTGGCTTTTATATGATGTGTTTCTTTTTTGGCCCGGGGGAGAGAGGGGGGGGGGATACTGATATAAGTTTAAAGATATATCATTTGATTACATATTTAATTCTCAAAAATAAAATAATTTTCCTAGTAACGGCGATGTAATTATAACAGCTTCCTGTTATATAAGGGTACAGTGAACCACGTCGTGCACCTTTGTTTTCCCGTGCTTTCATTACAAAACTCTTTTGCATGTTGTTTTGCTCCTACGCTTCATCTAAAGTAAAATTTGTATTTTTCCAATCAAAACGTATATTTACCGTTCTACGAAAGCTGCGCAGGTCCAAATTTAAAAACTCTGCGTAAATGGTTTTCTAAATAAGGTCTCTCTTTAATTGAAACAATATAAAAAATACGGTAAAATTCAAAGATAACTTGCAGATTAAACATCGATAAATAGAAAATGACGAAATACTATAGTTGTATAATAATATAATACTTGAATAACAATTACTATTACTTATGAATATTTGTTTTGTTTTCTAACATTTGAAATTACTTTTGAAAAGAGCCAGTTAATTTGCACATTTTTATCAAGAGGCTGTTTTGAGTTCTCCAGTTTAGAAAAAATGGTCCTTATTTACACATTGATAGCGACAAGAACTTTTCGTATAGCAACATCAATTATAGGGATCTGATGTGCAAATCCCCATTAACATTCCACCTTCCAGTTTCCAGTAAAACTTCCAAGTCTATTGCTACCTCCTATGTAGTTGAATCAATACTGTTGGATGAAAAACTCATTTAAGCATTAAAAATAAGATCTATTAATAAGTTTACTACGGGCATGTATTTTGAAATTTCTAAGTAGATAATTCGCTAGAATTTTAATTACGCGTTGCATATTGCACAACATTTTGTTAATATTTTGGTTAAAACCAAAGATTCTATTGTGTCAAAAAATCAGTTACTTCTAGTGCATATTTATGAAGGGAAAAGTCAGGTTTGCTATAGGCCTAAGGCACAATGAACCATGGTCAAGAGTAAATATAATCAAAGTTCCTAAAATAAAATTTGCGAACGAACATCGAAATTATAACAGTAACCCTAAATTTCAAGTACAGTGGCCTAAAATGAGAGGATACCCTCTTGTAATCACACTAATTGATTTCTTTGATAGAAAACATGGAAGGTTATATGTATGAAAAAAATAAAATAACATTTTAAAAAATTCTAATGTTGAGGCCCTCGAACATTATATGCCCTCAAGTACTGAATTAGGTAGCATAGGGCTTGGGGCAACCATGCTAGCACTCAACTTAATTACTAACAGTGCTAACCAATTGTAAATAATGATAAATTGGATATGAGAATAAAGATACTACATTTATGGAAAAAAAATTGACTTAAAAAAATTGAAATATCATGGCAAAACATTTATGTTATTTTTTCCCCAAATTGGGCTAATTAAGAAGAAATATTACGTCAACATAAACAATTGCAATATGTTTATTTCAAAATAAGTATTAACTAACTGTAAAATAATTTTCAACATATATAACTTATGATAATAATCTGAAATAAGTAACAGTAATGCTTATTTTCCATTAAATTTATTCCATATGATAATAATCTGAAATTACATCACATTGATTTTCATTACAACATTCGATGATGTACAACATCATTTCACTAATTAAACAGTCGAAGTTGGATGATGCCAATTCTTCTGCTCGTCGTTGTTTGAAGGATGGTGCCACTTGCTTTGTTCATCCGATGTTGGATGGTGCCACTTGCTCTGTTCATCAACGATCGTTGGATGATGCCAGTTCTTCTGTTCGTCATTATTTGAAGGATGGTGCCACTTCTGTTGTTCGTTCGCTGCTGGATGGTGCCACTTGCTTTGTTCAACCGATGTTGGATGGTGCCACTTGCTCTGTTCATCAACGATCGTTGGATGATGCCAGTTCTTCTGTTCATCATTATTTGAAGGATGGTGCCACTTCTGTTGTTCGTTCGCTACCGGATGGTGTCACTTGCTTTGTTCATCCGATGTTGGACGGTGCCACTTGCTCTGTTCATCAACGATCGTTGGATGATGCCAGTTCTTCTGTTCGTCATTATTTGAAGGATGATGCCACTTCTGTTGTTCGTTCGCTGCTGGATGGTGCCACTTGCTTTGTTCAACTGATGTTGGATGGTGCCACTTGCTCTGTTCATCAACGATCGTTGGATGATGCCAGTTCTTCTGTTCGTCATTATTTGAAGGATGATGCCACTTCTGTTGTTCGTTCGCTGCTGGATGGTGCCACTTGCTTTGTTCAACTGATGTTGGATGGTGCCACTTGCTCTGTTCATCAACGATCGTTGGATGATGCCAGTTCTTCTGTTCATCATTATTTGAAGGATGGTGCCACTTCTGTTGTTCGTTCGCTGCTGGATGGTGCCACTTGCTTTGTTCAACTGATGTTGGATGGTGCCACTTGCTCTGTTCATCAACGATCGTTGGATGATGCCAGTTCTTCTGTTCGTCATTATTTGAAGGATGGTGCCACTTCTGTTGTTCGTTCGCTGCTGGATGGTGCCACTTGCTTTGTTCAACCGATGTTGGATGGTGCTACTTGCTCTGTTCATCAACGATCGTTGGATGATGCCAGTTCTTCTGTTCATCATTATTTGAAGGATGATGCCACTTCTGTTGTTCGTTCGCTGCTGGATGGTGCCACTTGCTTTGTTCATCCGATGTTGGATGGTGCCACTTGCTCTGTTCATCGATTACTGTCGAATGGTGCCACTTCTTTTGTTCATCGTTATTTGCAGGATGGTGCCACTTCTGTTGTTCGTTCGATATTGGATGGTGCCACTTGCTTTGCTCATCTACGTTTTTTGGATGATGCCACTTACTAGATAGTTCGTTAGGTTGCAGTAACCTCGATGCTAAGGATGTTTCAGTAATAATAATAAAGAAAAGCACGAAGGCTAATGGAGTCATATACGCTTTTGCCATGTTTATGTGCGATGTGATGTTCAAAAAAGAAGATGGCTTTTATAAGATAATTTGAAGATAAGGTTGGGAATCTTGAAGAAAATTTAGCTACTATAAACTAGTTAATGCTCTCACTTAGTTTTATCCATTTACATATTCTACTACGCATAAAACGTTTAAGTAGACAGTGCTTTAATAAGCTTTCTGTAAATAAACAGCAACTAAAAAATAAAATAATTCACCAGCCTTTTTAAATTAGTAATTTCTTTCTAAACTTTATATATCATGGAAACGATCCCAAAAAAAGAACAACAACCAGAATAACGTAAGAGCTGTGGCGACTTATAAATTGTAATATAAACAAGCATCATTCCAGTAAACCGAAATGTAGAGGCAAAACTGGCTTTTATATGATGTGTTTCTTTTTTGGCCCGGGGGAGAGAGGGGGGGGGGGGATACTGATATAAGTTTAAAGATATATCATTTGATTACATATTTAATTCTCAAAAATAAAATAATTTTCCTAGTAACGGCGATGTAATTATAACAGCTTCCTGTTATATAAGGGTACAGTGAACCACGTCGTGCACCTTTGTTTTCCCGTGCTTTCATTACAAAACTCTTTTGCATGTTGTTTTGCTCCTACGCTTCATCTAAAGTAAAATTTGTATTTTTCCAATCAAAACGTATATTTACCGTTCTACGAAAGCTGCGCAGGTCCAAATTTAAAAACTCTGCGTAAATGGTTTTCTAAATAAGGTCTCTCTTTAATTGAAACAATATAAAAAATACGGTAAAATTCAAAGATAACTTGCAGATTAAACATCGATAAATAGAAAATGACGAAATACTATAGTTGTATAATAATATAATACTTGAATAACAATTGCTATTACTTATGAATATTTGTTTTGTTTTCTAACATTTGAAATTACTTTTGAAAAGAGCCAGTTAATTTGCACATTTTTATCAAGAGGCTGTTTTGAGTTCTCCAGTTTAGAAAAAATGGTCCTTATTTACACATTGATAGCGACAAGAACTTTTCGTATAGCAACATCAATTATAGGGATCTGATGTGCAAATCCCCATTAACATTCCACCTTCCAGTTTCCAGTAAAACTTCCAAGTCTATTGCTACCTCCTATGTAGTTGAATCAATACTGTTGGATGAAAAACTCATTTAAGCATTAAAAATAAGATCTATTAATAAGTTTACTACGGGCATGTATTTTGAAATTTCTAAGTAGATAATTCGCTAGAATTTTAATTACGCGTTGCATATTGCACAACATTTTGTTAATATTTTGGTTAAAACCAAAGATTCTATTGTGTCAAAAAATCAGTTACTTCTAGTGCATATTTATGAAGGGAAAAGTCAGGTTTGCTATAGGCCTAAGGCACAATGAACCATGGTCAAGAGTAAATATAATCAAAGTTCCTAAAATAAAATTTGCGAACGAACATCGAAATTATAACAGTAACCCTAAATTTCATGTACAGTGGCCTAAAATGAGAGGATACCCTCTTGTAATCACACTAATTGATTTCTTTGATAGAAAACATGGAAGGTTATATGTATGAAAAAAATAAAATAACATTTTAAAAAATTCTAATGTTGAGGCCCTCGAACATTATATGCCCTCAAGTACTGAATTAGGTAGCATAGGGCTTGGGGCAACCATGCTAGCACTCAACTTAATTACTAACAGTGCTAACCAATTGTAAATAATGGTAAATTGGATATGAGAATAAAGATACTACATTTATGGAAAAAAAATTGACTTAAAAAAATTGAAATATCATGGCAAAACATTTATGTTATTTTTTCCCCAAATTGGGCTAATTAAGAAGAAATATTACGTCAACATAAACAATTGCAATATGTTTATTTCAAAATAAGTATTAACTAACTGTAAAATAATTTTCAACATATATAACTTATGATAATAATCTGAAATAAGTAACAGTAATGCTTATTTTCCATTAAATTTATTCCATATGATAATAATCTGAAATTACATCACATTGATTTTCATTACAACATTCGATGATGTACAACATCATTTCACTAATTAAACAGTCGAAGTTGGATGATGCCAATTCTTCTGCTCGTCGTTGTTTGAAGGATGGTGCCACTTGCTTTGTTCATCCGATGTTGGATGGTGCCACTTGCTCTGTTCATCAACGATCGTTGGATGATGCCAGTTCTTCTGTTCGTCATTATTTGAAGGATGGTGCCACTTCTGTTGTTCGTTCGCTGCTGGATGGTGCCACTTGCTTTGTTCAACCGATGTTGGATGGTGCCACTTGCTCTGTTCATCAACGATCGTTGGATGATGCCAGTTCTTCTGTTCATCATTATTTGAAGGATGGTGCCACTTCTGTTGTTCGTTCGCTACCGGATGGTGCCACTTGCTTTGTTCATCCGATGTTGGATGGTGCCACTTGCTCTGTTCATCAACGATCGTTGGATGATGCAAGTTCTTCTGTTCGTCATTATTTGAAGGATGATGCCACTTCTGTTGTTCGTTCGCTGCTGGATGTTGCCACTTGCTTTGTTCAACTGGTGTTGGATGGTGCCACTTGCTCTGTTCATCAACGATCGTTGGATGATGCCAGTTCTTCTGTTCGTCATTATTTGAAGGATGATGCCACTTCTGTTGTTCGTTCGCTGCTGGATGGTGCCACTTGCTTTGTTCAACTGATGTTGGATGGTGCCACTTGCTCTGTTCATCAACGATCGTTGGATGATGCCAGTTCTTCTGTTCATCATTATTTGAAGGATGGTGCCACTTCTATTGTTCGTTCGCTGCTGGATGGTGCCACTTGCTTTGTTCAACTGATGTTGGATGGTGCCACTTGCTCTGTTCATCAACGATCGTTGGATGATGCCAGTTCTTCTGTTCGTCATTATTTGAAGGATGGTGCCACTTCTGTTGTTCGTTCGCTGCTGGATGGTGCCACTTGCTTTGTTCAACCGATGTTGGATGGTGCCACTTGCTCTGTTCATCAACGATCGTTGGATGATGCCAGTTCTTCTGTTCATCATTATTTGAAGGATGATGCCACTTCTGTTGTTCGTTCGCTGCTGGATGGTGCCACTTGCTTTGTTCATCCGATGTTGGATGGTGCCACTTGCTCTGTTCATCGATTACTGTCGAATGGTGCCACTTCTTTTGTTCATCGTTATTTGCAGGATGGTGCCACTTCTGTTGTTCGTTCGATATTGGATGGTGCCACTTGCTTTGCTCATCTACGTTTTTTGGATGATGCCACTTACTAGATAGTTCGTTAGGTTGCAGTAACCTCGATGCTAAGGATGTTTCAGTAATAATAATAAAGAAAAGCACGAAGGCTAATGGAGTCATATACGCTTTTGCCATGTTTATGTGCGATGTGATGTTCAAAAAAGAAGATGGCTTTTATAAGATAATTTGAAGATAAGGTTGGGAATCTTGAAGAAAATTTAGCTACTATAAACTAGTTAATGCACTCACTTAGTTTTATCCATTTACATATTCTACTACGCATAAAACGTTTAAGTAGACAGTGCTTTAATAAGCTTTCTGTAAATAAACAGCAACTAAAAAATAAAATAATTCACCAGCCTTTTTAAATTAGTAATTTCTTTCTAAACTTTATATATCATGGAAACGATCCCAAAAAAAGAACAACAACCAGAATAACGTAAGAGCTGTGGCGACTTATAAATTGTAATATAAACAAGCATCATTCCAGTAAACCGAAATGTAGAGGCAAAACTGGCTTTTATATGATGTGTTTCTTTTTTGGCCCGGGGGAGAGAGGGGGGGGGGGATACTGATATAAGTTTAAAGATATATCATTTGATTACATATTTAATTCTCAAAAATAAAATAATTTTCCTAGTAACGGCGATGTAATTATAACAGCTTCCTGTTATATAAGGGTACAGTGAACCACGTCGTGCACCTTTGTTTTCCCGTGCTTTCATTACAAAACTCTTTTGCATGTTGTTTTGCTCCTACGCTTCATCTAAAGTAAAATTTGTATTTTTCCAATCAAAACGTATATTTACCGTTCTACGAAAGCTGCGCAGGTCCAAATTTAAAAACTCTGCGTAAATGGTTTTCTAAATAAGGTCTCTCTTTAATTGAAACAATATAAAAAATACGGTAAAATTCAAAGATAACTTGCAGATTAAACATCGATAAATAGAAAATGACGAAATACTATAGTTGTATAATAATATAATACTTGAATAACAATTACTATTACTTATGAATATTTGTTTTGTTTTCTAACATTTGAAATTACTTTTGAAAAGAGCCAGTTAATTTGCACATTTTTATCAAGAGGCTGTTTTGAGTTCTCCAGTTTAGAAAAAATGGTCCTTATTTACACATTGATAGCGACAAGAACTTTTCGTATAGCAACATCAATTATAGGGATCTGATGTGCAAATCCCCATTAACATTCCACCTTCCAGTTTCCAGTAAAACTTCCAAGTCTATTGCTACCTCCTATGTAGTTGAATCAATACTGTTGGATGAAAAACTCATTTAAGCATTAAAAATAAGATCTATTAATAAGTTTACTACGGGCATGTATTTTGAAATTTCTAAGTAGATAATTCGCTAGAATTTTAATTACGCGTTGCATATTGCACAACATTTTGTTAATATTTTGGTTAAAACCAAAGATTCTATTGTGTCAAAAAATCAGTTACTTCTAGTGCATATTTATGAAGGGAAAAGTCAGGTTTGCTATAGGCCTAAGGCACAATGAACCATGGTCAAGAGTAAATATAATCAAAGTTCCTAAAATAAAATTTGCGAACGAACATCGAAATTATAACAGTAACCCTAAATTTCAAGTACAGTGGCCTAAAATGAGAGGATACCCTCTTGTAATCACACTAATTGATTTCTTTGATAGAAAACATGGAAGGTTATATGTATGAAAAAAATAAAATAACATTTTAAAAAATTCTAATGTTGAGGCCCTCGAACATTATATGCCCTCAAGTACTGAATTAGGTAGCATAGGGCTTGGGGCAACCATGCTAGCACTCAACTTAATTACTAACAGTGCTAACCAATTGTAAATAATGATAAATTGGATATGAGAATAAAGATACTACATTTATGGAAAAAAAATTGACTTAAAAAAATTGAAATATCATGGCAAAACATTTATGTTATTTTTTCCCCAAATTGGGCTAATTAAGAAGAAATATTACGTCAACATAAACAATTGCAATATGTTTATTTCAAAATAAGTATTAACTAACTGTAAAATAATTTTCAACATATATAACTTATGATAATAATCTGAAATAAGTAACAGTAATGCTTATTTTCCATTAAATTTATTCCATATGATAATAATCTGAAATTACATCACATTGATTTTCATTACAACATTCGATGATGTACAACATCATTTCACTAATTAAACAGTCGAAGTTGGATGATGCCAATTCTTCTGCTCGTCGTTGTTTGAAGGATGGTGCCACTTGCTTTGTTCATCCGATGTTGGATGGTGCCACTTGCTCTGTTCATCAACGATCGTTGGATGATGCCAGTTCTTTTGTTCGTCATTATTTGAAGGATGGTGCCACTTCTGTTGTTCGTTCGCTGCTGGATGGTGCCACTTGCTTTGTTCAACCGATGTTGGATGGTGCCACTTGCTCTGTTCATCAACGATCGTTGGATGATGCCAGTTCTTCTGTTCATCATTATTTGAAGGATGGTGCCACTTCTGTTGTTCGTTCGCTACCGGATGGTGCCACTTGCTTTGTTCATCCGATGTTGGATGGTGCCACTTGCTCTGTTCATCAACGATCGTTGGATGATGCCAGTTCTTCTGTTCGTCATTATTTGAAGGATGATGCCACTTCTGTTGTTCGTTCGCTGCTGGATGGTGCCACTTGCTTTGTTCAACTGATGTTGGATGGTGCCACTTGCTCTGTTCATCAACGATCGTTGGATGATGCCAGTTCTTCTGTTCGTCATTATTTGAAGGATGATGCCACTTCTGTTGTTCGTTCGCTGCTGGATGGTGCCACTTGCTTTGTTCAACTGATGTTGGATGGTGCCACTTGCTCTGTTCATCAACGATCGTTGGATGATGCCAGTTCTTCTGTTCATCATTATTTGAAGGATGGTGCCACTTCTGTTGTTCGTTCGCTGCTGGATGGTGCCACTTGCTTTGTTCAACTGATGTTGGATGGTGCCACTTGCTCTGTTCATCAACGATCGTTGGATGATGCCAGTTCTTCTGTTCGTTATTATTTGAAGGATGGTGCCACTTCTGTTGTTCGTTCGCTGCTGGATGGTGCCACTTGCTTTGTTCAACCGATGTTGGATGGTGCCACTTGCTCTGTTCATCAATGATCGTTGGATGGTGCCAGTTCTTCTGTTCATCATTATTTGAAGGATGATGCCACTTCTGTTGTTCGTTCGCTGCTGGATGGTGCCACTTGCTTTGTTCATCCGATGTTGGATGGTGCCACTTGCTCTGTTCATCGATTACTGTCGAATGGTGCCACTTCTTTTGTTCATCGTTATTTGCAGGATGGTGCCACTTCTGTTGTTCGTTCGATATTGGATGGTGCCACTTGCTTTGCTCATCTACGTTTTTTGGATGATGCCACTTACTAAATAGTTCGTTAGGTTGCAGTAACCTCGATGCTAAGGATGTTTCAGTAATAATAATAAAGAAAAGCACGAAGGCTAATGGAGTCATATACGCTTTTGCCATGTTTATGTGCGATGTGATGTTCAAAAAAGAAGATGGCTTTTATAAGATAATTTGAAGATAAGGTTGGGAATCTTGAAGAAAATTTAGCTACTATAAACTAGTTAATGCTCTCACTTAGTTTTATCCATTTACATATTCTACTACGCATAAAACGTTTAAGTAGACAGTGCTTTAATAAGCTTTCTGTAAATAAACAGCAACTAAAAAATAAAATAATTCACCAGCCTTTTTAAATCAGTAATTTCTTTCTAAACTTTATATATCATGGAAACGATCCCAAAAAAAGAACAACAACCAGAATAACGTAAGAGCTGTGGCGACTTATAAATTGTAATATAAACAAGCATCATTCCAGTAAACCGAAATGTAGAGGCAAAACTGGCTTTTATATGATGTGTTTCTTTTTTGGCCCGGGGGAGAGAGGGGGGGGGATACTGATATAAGTTTAAAGATATATCATTTGATTTCATATTTAATTCTCAAAAATAAAATAATTTTCCTAGTAACGGCGATGTAATTATAACAGCTTCCTGTTATATAAGGGTACAGTGAACCACGTCGTGCACCTTTGTTTTCCCGTGCTTTCATTACAAAACTCTTTTGCATGTTGTTTTGCTCCTACGCTTCATCTAAAGTAAAATTTGTATTTTTCCAATCAAAACGTATATTTACCGTTCTACGAAAGCTGCGCAGGTCCAAATTTAAAAACTCTGCGTAAATGGTTTTCTAAATAAGGTCTCTCTTTAATTGAAACAATATAAAAAATACGGTAAAATTCAAAGATAACTTGCAGATTAAACATCGATAAATAGAAAATGACGAAATACTATAGTTGTATAATAATATAATACTTGAATAACAATTACTATTACTTATGAATATTTGTTTTGTTTTCTAACATTTGAAATTACTTTTGAAAAGAGCCAGTTAATTTGCACATTTTTATCAAGAGGCTGTTTTGAGTTCTCCAGTTTAGAAAAAATGGTCCTTATTTACACATTGATAGCGACAAGAACTTTTCGTATAGCAACATCAATTATAGGGATCTGATGTGCAAATCCCCATTAACATTCCACCTTCCAGTTTCCAGTAAAACTTCCAAGTCTATTGCTACCTCCTATGTAGTTGAATCAATACTGTTGGATGAAAAACTCATTTAAGCATTAAAAATAAGATCTATTAATAAGTTTACTACGGGCATGTATTTTGAAATTTCTAAGTAGATAATTCGCTAGAATTTTAATTACGCATTGCATATTGCACAACATTTTGTTAATATTTTGGTTAAAACCAAAGATTCTATTGTGTCAAAAAATCAGTTACTTCTAGTGCATATTTATGAAGGGAAAAGTCAGGTTTGCTATAGGCCTAAGGCACAATGAACCATGGTCAAGAGTAAATATAATCAAAGTTCCTAAAATAAAATTTGCGAACGAACATCGAAATTATAACAGTAACCCTAAATTTCAAGTACAGTGGCCTAAAATGAGAGGATACCCTCTTGTAATCACACTAATTGATTTCTTTGATAGAAAACATGGAAGGTTATATGTATGAAAAAAATAAAATAACATTTTAAAAAATTCTAATGTTGAGGCCCTCGAACATTATATGCCCTCAAGTACTGAATTAGGTAGCATAGGGCTTGGGGCAACCATGCTAGCACTCAACTTAATTACTAACAGTGCTAACCAATTGTAAATAATGATAAATTGGATATGAGAATAAAGATACTACATTTATGGAAAAAAAATTGACTTAAAAAAATTGAAATATCATGGCAAAACATTTATGTTATTTTTTCCCCAAATTGGGCTAATTAAGAAGAAATATTACGTCAACATAAACAATTGCAATATGTTTATTTCAAAATAAGTATTAACTAACTGTAAAATAATTTTCAACATATATAACTTATGATAATAATCTGAAATAAGTAACAGTAATGCTTATTTTCCATTAAATTTATTCCATATGATAATAATCTGAAATTACATCACATTGATTTTCATTACAACATTCGATGATGTACAACATCATTTCACTAATTAAACAGTCGAAGTTGGATGATGCCAATTCTTCTGCTCGTCGTTATTTGAAGGATGGTGCCACTTGCTTTGTTCATCCGATGTTGGATGGTGCCACTTGCTCTGTTCATCAACGATCGTTGGATGATGCCAGTTCTTCTGTTCGTCATTATTTGAAGGATGGTGCCACTTCTGTTGTTCGTTCGCTGCTGGATGGTGCCACTTGCTTTGTTCAACCGATGTTGGATGGTGCCACTTGCTCTATTCATCAACGATCGTTGGATGATGCCAGTTCTTCTGTTCATCATTATTTGAAGGATGGTGCCACTTCTGTTGTTCGTTCGCTACCGGATGGTGCCACTTGCTTTGTTCATCCGATGTTGGATGGTGCCACTTGCTCTGTTCATCAACGATCGTTGGATGATGCCAGTTCTTCTGTTCGTCATTATTTGAAGGATGATGCCACTTCTGTTGTTCGTTCGCTGCTGGATGGTGCCACTTGCTTTGTTCAACTGATGTTGGATGGTGCCACTTGCTCTGTTCATCAACGATCGTTGGATGATGTCAGTTCTTCTGTTCGTCATTATTTGAAGGATGATGCCACTTCTGTTGTTCGTTCGCTGCTGGATGGTGCCACTTGCTTTGTTCAACTGATGTTGGATGGTGCCACTTGCTCTGTTCATCAACGATCGTTGGATGATGCCAGTTCTTCTGTTCATCATTATTTGAAGGATGGTGCCACTTCTGTTGTTCGTTCGCTGCTGGATGGTGCCACTTGCTTTGTTCAACTGATGTTGGATGGTGCCACTTGCTCTGTTCATCAACGATCGTTGGATGATGCCAGTTCTTCTGTTCGTCATTATTTGAAGGATGGTGCCACTTCTGTTGTTCGTTCGCTGCTGGATGGTGCCACTTGCTTTGTTCAACCGATGTTGGATGGTGCCACTTGCTCTGTTCATCAACGATCGTTGGATGATGCCAGTTCTTCTGTTCATCATTATTTGAAGGATGATGCCACTTCTGTTGTTCGTTCGCTGCTGGATGGTGCCACTTGCTTTGTTCATCCGATGTTGGATGGTGCCACTTGCTCTGTTCATCGATTACTGTCGAATGGTGCCACTTCTTTTGTTCATCGTTATTTGCAGGATGGTGCCACTTCTGTTGTTCGTTCGATATTGGATGGTGCCACTTGCTTTGCTCATCTACGTTTTTTGGATGATGCCACTTACTAGATAGTTCGTTAGGTTGCAGTAACCTCGATGCTAAGGATGTTTCAGTAATAATAATAAAGAAAAGCACGAAGGCTAATGGAGTCATATACGCTTTTGCCATGTTTATGTGCGATGTGATGTTCAAAAAAGAAGATGGCTTTTATAAGATAATTTGAAGATAAGGTTGGGAATCTTGAAGAAAATTTAGCTACTATAAACTAGTTAATGCTCTCACTTAGTTTTATCCATTTACATATTCTACTACGCATAAAACGTTTAAGTAGACAGTGCTTTAATAAGCTTTCTGTAAATAAACAGCAACTAAAAAATAAAATAATTCACCAGCCTTTTTAAATTAGTAATTTCTTTCTAAACTTTATATATCATGGAAACGATCCCAAAAAAAGAACAACAACCAGAATAACGTAAGAGCTGTGGCGACTTATAAATTGTAATATAAACAAGCATCATTCCAGTAAACCGAAATGTAGAGGCAAAACTGGCTTTTATATGATGTGTTTCTTTTTTGGCCCGGGGGAGAGAGGGGGGGGGGATACTGATATAAGTTTAAAGATATATCATTTGATTACATATTTAATTCTCAAAAATAAAATAATTTTCCTAGTAACGGCGATGTAATTATAACAGCTTCCTGTTATATAAGGGTACAGTGAACCACGTCGTGCACCTTTGTTTTCCCGTGCTTTCATTACAAAACTCTTTTGCATGTTGTTTTGCTCCTACGCTTCATCTAAAGTAAAATTTGTATTTTTCCAATCAAAACGTATATTTACCGTTCTACGAAAGCTGCGCAGGTCCAAATTTAAAAACTCTGCGTAAATGGTTTTCTAAATAAGGTCTCTCTTTAATTGAAACAATATAAAAAATACGGTAAAATTCAAAGATAACTTGCAGATTAAACATCGATAAATAGAAAATGACGAAATACTATAGTTGTATAATAATATAATACTTGAATAACAATTACTATTACTAATGAATATTTGTTTTGTTTTCTAACATTTGAAATTACTTTTGAAAAGAGCCAGTTAATTTGCACATTTTTATCAAGAGGCTGTTTTGAGTTCTCCAGTTTAGAAAAAATGGTCCTTATTTACACATTGATAGCGACAAGAACTTTTCGTATAGCAACATCAATTATAGGGATCTGATGTGCAAATCCCCATTAACATTCCACCTTCCAGTTTCCAGTAAAACTTCCAAGTCTATTGCTACCTCCTATGTAGTTGAATCAATACTGTTGGATGAAAAACTCATTTAAGCATTAAAAATAAGATCTA
This sequence comes from Allium sativum, assembly GCA_030737875.1. Lineage (NCBI taxonomy): Eukaryota > Viridiplantae > Streptophyta > Magnoliopsida > Asparagales > Amaryllidaceae > Allium > Allium sativum. The sequence goes on from CM060910.1 coordinate 399,908,793, forward strand.
TTAATAAGTTTACTACGGGCATGTATTTTGAAATTTCTAAGTAGATAATTCGCTAGAATTTTAATTACGCGTTGCATATTGCACAACATTTTGTTAATATTTTGGTTAAAACCAAAGATTCTATTGTGTCAAAAAATCAGTTACTTCTAGTGCATATTTATGAAGGGAAAAGTCAGGTTTGCTATAGGCCTAAGGCACAATGAACCATGGTCAAGAGTAAATATAATCAAAGTTCCTAAAATAAAATTTGCGAACGAACATCGAAATTATAACAGTAACCCTAAATTTCAAGTACAGTGGCCTAAAATGAGAGGATACCCTCTTGTAATCACACTAATTGATTTCTTTGATAGAAAACATGGAAGGTTATATGTATGAAAAAAATAAAATAACATTTTAAAAAATTCTAATGTTGAGGCCCTCGAACATTATATGCCCTCAAGTACTGAATTAGGTAGCATAGGGCTTGGGGCAACCATGCTAGCACTCAACTTAATTACTAACAGTGCTAACCAATTGTAAATAATGATAAATTGGATATGAGAATAAAGATACTACATTTATGGAAAAAAAATTGACTTAAAAAAATTGAAATATCATGGCAAAACATTTATGTTATTTTTTCCCCAAATTGGGCTAATTAAGAAGAAATATTACGTCAACATAAACAATTGCAATATGTTTATTTCAAAATAAGTATTAACTAACTGTAAAATAATTTTCAACATATATAACTTATGATAATAATCTGAAATAAGTAACAGTAATGCTTATTTTCCATTAAATTTATTCCATATGATAATAATCTGAAATTACATCACATTGATTTTCATTACAACATTCGATGATGTACAACATCATTTCACTAATTAAACAGTCGAAGTTGGATGATGCCAATTCTTCTGCTCGTCGTTGTTTGAAGGATGGTGCCACTTGCTTTGTTCATCCGATGTTGGATGGTGCCACTTGCTCTGTTCATCAACGATCGTTGGATGATGCCAGTTCTTCTGTTCGTCATTATTTGAAGGATGGTGCCACTTCTGTTGTTCGTTCGCTGCTGGATGGTGCCACTTGCTTTGTTCAACCGATGTTGGATGGTGCCACTTGCTCTGTTCATCAACGATCGTTGGATGATGCCAGTTCTTCTGTTCATCATTATTTGAAGGATGGTGCCACTTCTGTTGTTCGTTCGCTACCGGATGGTGCCACTTGCTTTGTTCATCCGATGTTGGATGGTGCCACTTGCTCTGTTCATCAACGATCGTTGGATGATGCCAGTTCTTCTGTTCGTCATTATTTGAAGGATGATGCCACTTCTGTTGTTCGTTCGCTGCTGGATGGTGCCACTTGCTTTGTTCAACTGATGTTGGATGGTGCCACTTGCTCTGTTCATCAACGATCGTTGGATGATGCCAGTTCTTCTGTTCGTCATTATTTGAAGGATGATGCCACTTCTGTTGTTCGTTCGCTGCTGGATGGTGCCACTTGCTTTGTTCAACTGATGTTGGATGGTGCCACTTGCTCTGTTCATCAACGATCGTTGGATGATGCCAGTTCTTCTGTTCATCATTATTTGAAGGATGATGCCACTTCTGTTGTTCGTTCGCTGCTGGATGGTGCCACTTGCTTTGTTCAACTGATGTTGGATGGTGCCACTTGCTCTGTTCATCAACGATCGTTGGATGATGCCAGTTCTTCTGTTCGTCATTATTTGAAGGATGGTGCCACTTCTGTTGTTCGTTCGCTGCTGGATGGTGCCACTTGCTTTGTTCAACCGATGTTGGATGGTGCCACTTGCTCTGTTCATCAACGATCGTTGGATGATGCCAGTTCTTCTGTTCATCATTATTTGAAGGATGATGCCACTTCTGTTGTTCGTTCGCTACTGGATGGTGCCACTTGCTTTGTTCATCCGATGTTGGATGGTGCCACTTGCTCTGTTCATCGATTACTGTCGAATGGTGCCACTTCTTTTGTTCATCGTTATTTGCAGGATGGTGCCACTTCTGTTGTTCGTTCGATATTGGATGGTGCCACTTGCTTTGCTCATCTACGTTTTTTGGATGATGCCACTTACTAGATAGTTCGTTAGGTTGCAGTAACCTCGATGCTAAGGATGTTTCAGTAATAATAATAAAGAAAAGCACGAAGGCTAATGGAGTCATATACGCTTTTGCCATGTTTATGTGCGATGTGATGTTCAAAAAAGAAGATGGCTTTTATAAGATAATTTGAAGATAAGGTTGGGAATCTTGAAGAAAATTTAGCTACTATAAACTAGTTAATGCTCTCACTTAGTTTTATCCATTTACATATTCTACTACGCATAAAACGTTTAAGTAGACAGTGCTTCAATAAGCTTTCTGTAAATAAACAGCAACTAAAAAATAAAATAATTCACCAGCCTTTTTAAATTAGTAATTTCTTTCTAAACTTTATATATCATGGAAACGATCCCAAAAAAAGAACAACAACCAGAATAACGTAAGAGCTGTGGCGACTGATAAATTGTAATATAAACAAGCATCATTCCAGTAAAACGAAATGTAGAGGCAAAACTGGCTTTTATATGATGTGTTTCTTTTTTGGCCCGGGGGAGAGAGGGGGGGGGATACTGATATAAGTTTAAAGATATATCATTTGATTACATATTTAATTCTCAAAAATAAAATAATTTTCCTAGTAACGGCGATGTAATTATAACAGTTTCCTATTATATAAGGGTACAGTGAACCACGTCGTGCACCTTTGTTTTCCCGTGCTTTCATTACAAAACTCTTTTGCATGTTGTTTTGCTCCTACGCTTCATCTAAAGTAAAATTTGTATTTTTCCAATCAAAACGTATATTTACCGTTCTACGAAAGCTGCGCAGGTCCAAATTTAAAAACTCTGCGTAAATGGTTTTCTAAATAAGGTCTCTCTTTAATTGAAACAATATAAAAAATACGGTAAAATTCAAAGATAACTTGCAGATTAAACATCGATAAATAGAAAATGACGAAATACTATAGTTGTATAATAATATAATACTTGAATAACAATTACTATTACTTATGAATATTTGTTTTGTTTTCTAACATTTGAAATTACTTTTGAAAAGAGCCAGTTAATTTGCACATTTTTATCAAGAGGCTGTTTTGAGTTCTCCAGTTTAGAAAAAATGGTCCTTATTTACACATTGATAGCGACAAGAACTTTTCATATAGCAACATCAATTATAGGGATCTGATGTGCAAATCCCCATTAACATTCCACCTTCCAGTTTCCAGTAAAACTTCCAAGTCTATTGCTACCTCCTATGTAGTTGAATCAATACTGTTGGATGAAAAACTCATTTAAGCATTAAAAATAAGATCTATTAATAAGTTTACTACGGGCATGTATTTTGAAATTTCTAAGTAGATAATTCGCTAGAATTTTAATTACGCGTTGCATATTGCACAACATTTTGTTAATATTTTGGTTAAAACCAAAGATTCTATTGTGTCAAAAAATCAGTTACTTCTAGTGCATATTTATGAAGGGAAAAGTCAGGTTTGCTATAGGCCTAAGGCACAATGAACCATGGTCAAGAGTAAATATAATCAAAGTTCCTAAAATAAAATTTGCGAACGAACATCGAAATTATAACAGTAACCCTAAATTTCAAGTACAGTGGCCTAAAATGAGAGGATACCCTCTTGTAATCACACTAATTGATTTCTTTGATAGAAAACATGGAAGGTTATATGTATGAAAAAAATAAAATAACATTTTAAAAAATTCTAATGTTGAGGCCCTCGAACATTATATGCCCTCAAGTACTGAATTAGGTAGCATAGGGCTTGGGGCAACCATGCTAGCACTCAACTTAATTACTAACAGTGCTAACCAATTGTAAATAATGATAAATTGGATATGAGAATAAAGATACTACATTTATGGAAAAAAAATTGACTTAAAAAAATTGAAATATCATGGCAAAACATTTATGTTATTTTTTCCCCAAATTGGGCTAATTAAGAAGAAATATTACGTCAACATAAACAATTGCAATATGTTTATTTCAAAATAAGTATTAACTAACTGTAAAATAATTTTCAACATATATAACTTATGATAATAATCTGAAATAAGTAACAGTAATGCTTATTTTCCATTAAATTTATTCTATATGATAATAATCTGAAATTACATCACATTGATTTTCATTACAACATTCGATGATGTACAACATCATTTCACTAATTAAACAGTCGAAGTTGGATGATGCCAATTCTTCTGCTCGTCGTTGTTTGAAGGATGGTGCCACTTGCTTTGTTCATCCGATGTTGGATGGTGCCACTTGCTCTGTTCATCAACGATCGTTGGATGATGCCAGTTCTTCTGTTCGTCATTATTTGAAGGATGGTGCCACTTCTGTTGTTCGTTCGCTGCTGGATGGTGCCACTTGCTTTGTTCAACCGATGTTGGATGGTGCCACTTGCTCTGTTCATCAACGATCGTTGGATGATGCCAGTTCTTCTGTTCATCATTATTTGAAGGATGGTGCCACTTCTGTTGTTCGTTCGCTACCGGATGGTGCCACTTGCTTTGTTCATCCGATGTTGGATGGTGCCACTTGCTCTGTTCATCAACGATCGTTGGATGATGCCAGTTCTTCTGTTCGTCATTATTTGAAGGATGATGCCACTTCTGTTGTTCGTTCGCTGCTGGATGGTGCCACTTGCTTTGTTCAACTGATGTTGGATGGTGCCACTTGCTCTGTTCATCAACGATCGTTGGATGATGCCAGTTCTTCTGTTCGTCATTATTTGAAGGATGATGCCACTTCTGTTGTTCGTTCGCTGCTGGATGGTGCCACTTGCTTTGTTCAACTGATGTTGGATGGTGCCACTTGCTCTGTTCATCAACGATCGTTGGATGATGCCAGTTCTTCTGTTCATCATTATTTGAAGGATGGTGCCACTTCTGTTGTTCGTTCGCTGCTGGATGGTGCCACTTGCTTTGTTCAACTGATGTTGGATGGTGCCACTTGCTCTGTTCATCAACGATCGTTGGATGATGCCAGTTCTTCTGTTCGTCATTATTTGAAGGATGGTGCCACTTCTGTTGTTCGTTCGCTGCTGGATGGTGCCACTTGCTTTGTTCAACCGATGTTGGATGGTGCCACTTGCTCTGTTCATCAACGATCGTTGGATGATGCCAGTTCTTCTGTTCATCATTATTTGAAGGATGATGCCACTTCTGTTGTTCGTTCGCTGCTGGATGGTGCCACTTGCTTTGTTCATCCGATGTTGGATGGTGCCACTTGCTCTGTTCATCGATTACTGTCGAATGGTGCCACTTCTTTTGTTCATCGTTATTTGCAGGATGGTGCCACTTCTGTTGTTCGTTCGATATTGGATGGTGCCACTTGCTTTGCTCATCTACGTTTTTTGGATGATGCCACTTACTAGATAGTTCGTTAGGTTGCAGTAACCTCGATGCTAAGGATGTTTCAGTAATAATAATAAAGAAAAGCACGAAGGCTAATGGAGTCATATACGCTTTTGCCATGTTTATGTGCGATGTGATGTTCAAAAAAGAAGATGGCTTTTATAAGATAATTTGAAGATAAGGTTGGGAATCTTGAATAAAATTTAGCTACTATAAACTAGTTAATGCTCTCACTTAGTTTTATCCATTTACATATTCTACTACGCATAAAACGTTTAAGTAGACAGTGCTTTAATAAGCTTTCTGTAAATAAACAGCAACTAAAAAATAAAATAATTCACCAGCCTTTTTAAATTAGTAATTTCTTTCTAAACTTTATATATCATGGAAACGATCCCAAAAAAAGAACAACAACCAGAATAACGTAAGAGCTGTGGCGACTTATAAATTGTAATATAAACAAGCATCATTCCAGTAAACCGAAATGTAGAGGCAAAACTGGCTTTTATATGATGTGTTTCTTTTTTGGCCCGGGGGAGAGAGGGGGGGGGATACCGATATAAGTTTAAAGATATATCATTTGATTACATATTTAATTCTCAAAAATAAAATAATTTTCCTAGTAACGGCGATGTAATTATAACAGCTTCCTGTTATATAAGGGTACAGTGAACCACGTCGTGCACCTTTGTTTTCCCGTGCTTTCATTACAAAACTCTTTTGCATGTTGTTTTGCTCCTACGCTTCATCTAAAGTAAAATTTGTATTTTTCCAATCAAAACGTATATTTACCGTTCTACGAAAGCTGCGCAGGTCCAAATTTAAAAACTCTGCGTAAATGGTTTTCTAAATAAGGTCTCTCTTTAATTGAAACAATATAAAAAATACGGTAAAATTCAAAGATAACTTGCAGATTAAACATCGATAAATAGAAAATGACGAAATACTATAGTTGTATAATAATATAATACTTGAATAACAATTACTATTACTTATGAATATTTGTTTTGTTTTCTAACATTTGAAATTACTTTTGAAAAGAGCCAGTTAATTTGCACATTTTTATCAAGAGGCTGTTTTGAGTACTCCAGTTTAGAAAAAATGGTTCTTATTTACACATTGATAGCGACAAGAACTTTTCGTATAGCAACATCAATTATAGGGATCTGATGTGCAAATCCCCATTAACATTCCACCTTCCAGTTTCCAGTAAAACTTCCAAGTCTATTGCTACCTCCTATGTAGTTGAATCAATACTGTTGGATGAAAAACTCATTTAAGCATTAAAAATAAGATCTATTAATAAGTTTACTACGGGCATGTATTTTGAAATTTCTAAGTAGATAATTCGCTAGAATTTTAATTACGCGTTGCATATTGCACAACATTTTGTTAATATTTTGGTTAAAACCAAAGATTCTATTGTGTCAAAAAATCAGTTACTTCTAGTGCATATTTATGAAGGGAAAAGTCAGGTTTGCTATAGGCCTAAGGCACAATGAACCATGGTCAAGAGTAAATATAATCAAAGTTCATAAAATAAAATTTGCGAACGAACATCGAAATTATAACAGTAACCCTAAATTTCAAGTACAGTGGCCTAAAATGAGAGGATACCCTCTTGTAATCACACTAATTGATTTCTTTGATAGAAAACATGGAAGGTTATATGTATGAAAAAAATAAAATAACATTTTAAAAAATTCTAATGTTGAGGCCCTCGAACATTATATGCCCTCAAGTACTGAATTAGGTAGCATAGGGCTTGGGGCAACCATGCTAGCACTCAACTTAATTACTAACAGTGCTAACCAATTGTAAATAATGATAAATTGGATATGAGAATAAAGATACTACATTTATGGAAAAAAAATTGACTTAAAAAAATTGAAATATCATGGCAAAACATTTATGTTATTTTTTCCCCAAATTGGGCTAATTAAGAAGAAATATTACGTCAACATAAACAATTGCAATATGTTTATTTCAAAATAAGTATTAACTAACTGTAAAATAATTTTCAACATATATAACTTATGATAATAATCTGAAATAAGTAACAGTAATGCTTATTTTCCATTAAATTTATTCCATATGATAATAATCTGAAATTACATCACATTGATTTTCATTACAACATTCGATGATGTACAACATCATTTCACTAATTAAACAGTCGAAGTTGGATGATGCCAATTCTTCTGCTCGTCGTTGTTTGAAGGATGGTGCCACTTGCTTTGTTCATCCGATGTTGGATGGTGCCACTTGCTCTGTTCATCAACGATCGTTGGATGATGCCAGTTCTTCTGTTCGTCATTATTTGAAGGATGGTGCCACTTCTGTTGTTCGTTCGCTGCTGGATGGTGCCACTTGCTTTGTTCAACCGATGTTGGATGGTGCCACTTGCTCTGTTCATCAACGATCGTTGGATGATGCCAGTTCTTCTGTTCATCATTATTTGAAGGATGGTGCCACTTCTGTTGTTCGTTCGCTACCGGATGGTGCCACTTGCTTTGTTCATCCGATGTTGGATGGTGCCACTTGCTATGTTCATCAACGATCGTTGGATGATGCCAGTTCTTCTGTTCGTCATTATTTGAAGGATGATGCCACTTCTGTTGTTCGTTCGCTGCTGGATGGTGCCACTTGCTTTGTTCAACTGATGTTGGATGGTGCCACTTGCTCTGTTCATCAACGATCGTTGGATGATGCCAGTTCTTCTGTTCGTCATTATTTGGAGGATGATGCCACTTCTGTTGTTCGTTCGCTGCTGGATGGTGCCACTTGCTTTGTTCAACTGATGTTGGATGGTGCCACTTGCTCTGTTCATCAACGATCGTTGGATGATGCCAGTTCTTCTGTTCATCATTATTTGAAGGATGGTGCCACTTCTGTTGTTCGTTCGCTGCTGGATGGTGCCACTTGCTTTGTTCAACTGATGTTGGATGGTGCCACTTGCTCTGTTCATCAACGATCGTTGGATGATGCCAGTTCTTCTGTTCGTCATTATTTGAAGGATGGTGCCACTTCTGTTGTTCGTTCGCTGCTAGATGGTGCCACTTGCTTTGTTCAACCGATGTTGGATGGTGCCACTTGCTCTGTTCATCAACGATCGTTGGATGATGCCAGTTCTTCTGTTCATCATTATTTGAAGGATGATGCCACTTCTGTTGTTCGTTCGCTGCTGGATGGTGCCACTTGCTTTGTTCATCCGATGTTGGATGGTGCCACTTGCTCTGTTCATCGATTACTGTCGAATGGTGCCACTTCTTTTGTTCATCGTTATTTGCAGGATGGTGCCACTTCTGTTGTTCGTTCGATATTGGATGGTGCCACTTGCTTTGCTCATCTACGTTTTTTGGATGATGCCACTTACTAGATAGTTCGTTAGGTTGCAGTAACCTCGATGCTAAGGATGTTTCAGTAATAATAATAAAGAAAAGCACGAAGGCTAATGGAGTCATATACGCTTTTGCCATGTTTATGTGCGATGTGATGTTCAAAAAAGAAGATGGCTTTTATAAGATAATTTGAAGATAAGGTTGGGAATCTTGAAGAAAATTTAGCTACTATAAACTAGTTAATGCTCTCACTTAGTTTTATCCATTTACATATTCTACTACGCATAAAACGTTTAAGTAGACAGTGCTTTAATAAGCTTTCTGTAAATAAACAGCAACTAAAAAATAAAATAATTCACCAGCCTTTTTAAATTAGTAATTTCTTTCTAAACTTTATATATCATGGAAACGATCCCAAAAAAAGAACAACAACCAGAATAACGTAAGAGCTGTGGCGACTTATAAATTGTAATATAAACAAGCATCATTCCAGTAAACCGAAATGTAGAGGCAAAACTGGCTTTTATATGATGTGTTTCTTTTTTGGCCCGGGGGAGAGAGGGGGGGGATACTGATATAAGTTTAAAGATATATCATTTGATTACATATTTAATTCTCAAAAATAAAATAATTTTCCTAGTAACGGCGATGTAATTATAACAGCTTCCTGTTATATAAGGGTACAGTGAACCACGTCGTGCACCTTTGTTTTCCCGTGCTTTCATTACAAAACTCTTTTGCATGTTGTTTTGCTCCTACGCTTCATCTAAAGTAAAATTTGTATTTTTCCAATCAAAACGTATATTTACCGTTCTACGAAAGCTGCGCAGGTCCAAATTTAAAAACTCTGCGTAAATGGTTTTCTAAATAAGGTCTCTCTTTAATTGAAACAATATAAAAAATACGGTAAAATTCAAAGATAACTTGCAGATTAAACATCGATAAATAGAAAATGACGAAATACTATAGTTGTATAATAATATAATACTTGAATAACAATTACTATTACTTATGAATATTTGTTTTGTTTTCTAACATTTGAAATTACTTTTGAAAAGAGCCAGTTAATTTGCACATTTTTATCAAGAGGCTGTTTTGAGTTCTCCAGTTTAGAAAAAATGGTCCTTATTTACACATTGATAGCGACAAGAACTTTTCGTATAGCAACATCAATTATAGGGATCTGATGTGCAAATCCCCATTAACATTCCACCTTCCAGTTTCCAGTAAAACTTCCAAGTCTATTGCTACCTCCTATGTAGTTGAATCAATACTGTTGGATGAAAAACTCATTTAAGCATTAAAAATAAGATCTATTAATAAGTTTACTACGGGCATGTATTTTGAAATTTCTAAGTAGATAATTCGCTAGAATTTTAATTACGCGTTGCATATTGCACAACATTTTGTTAATATTTTGGTTAAAACCAAAGATTCTATTATGTAAAAAAATCAGTTACTTCTAGTGCATATTTATGAAGGGAAAAGTCAGGTTTGCTATAGGCCTAAGGCACAATGAACCATGGTCAAGAGTAAATATAATCAAAGTTCCTAAAATAAAATTTGCGAACGAACATCGAAATTATAACAGTAACCCTAAATTTCAAGTACAGTGGCCTAAAATGAGAGGATACCCTCTTGTAATCACACTAATTGATTTCTTTGATAGAAAACATGGAAGGTTATATGTATGAAAAAAATAAAATAACATTTTAAAAAATTCTAATGTTGAGGCCCTCGAACATTATATGCCCTCAAGTACTGAATTAGGTAGCATAGGGCTTGGGGCAACCATGCTAGCACTCAACTTAATTACTAACAGTGCTAACCAATTGTAAATAATGATAAATTGGATATGAGAATAAAGATACTACATTTATGGAAAAAAAATTGACTTAAAAAAATTGAAATATCATGGCAAAACATTTATGTTATTTTTTCCCCAAATTGGGCTAATTAAGAAGAAATATTACGTCAACATAAACAATTGCAATATGTTTATTTCAAAATAAGTATTAACTAACTGTAAAATAATTTTCAACATATATAACTTATGATAATAATCTGAAATAAGTAACAGTAATGCTTATTTTCCATTAAATTTATTCCATATGATAATAATCTGAAATTACATCACATTGATTTTCATTACAACATTCGATGATGTACAACATCATTTCACTAATTAAACAGTCGAAGTTGGATGATGCCAATTCTTCTGCTCGTCGTTGTTTGAAGGATGGTGCCACTTGCTTTGTTCATCCGATGTTGGATGGTGCCACTTGCTCTGTTCATCAACGATCGTTGGATGATGCCAGTTCTTCTGTTCGTCATTATTTGAAGGATGGTGCCACTTCAGTTGTTCGTTCGCTGCTGGATGGTGCCACTTGCTTTGTTCAACCGATGTTGGATGGTGCCACTTGCTCTGTTCATCAACGATCGTTGGATGATGCCAGTTCTTCTGTTCATCATTATTTGAAGGATGGTGCCACTTCTGTTGTTCGTTCGCTACCGGATGGTGCCACTTGCTTTGTTCATCCGATGTTGGATGGTGCCACTTGCTCTGTTCATCAACGATCGTTGGATGATGCCAGTTCTTCTGTTCGTCATTATTTGAAGGATGATGCCACTTCTGTTGTTCGTTCGCTGCTGGATGGTGCCACTTGCTTTGTTCAACTGATGTTGGATGGTGCCACTTGCTCTGTTCATCAACGATCGTTGGATGATGCCAGTTCTTCTGTTCGTCATTATTTGAAGGATGATGCCACTTCTGTTGTTCGTTCGCTGCTGGATGGTGCCACTTGCTTTGTTCAACCGATGTTGGATGGTGCCACTTGCTCTGTTCATCAACGATCGTTGGATGATGCCAGTTCTTCTGTTCATCATTATTTGAAGGATGATGCCACTTCTGTTGTTCGTTCGCTGCTGGATGGTGCCACTTGCTTTGTTCATCCGATGTTGGATGGTGCCACTTGCTCTGTTCATCGATTACTGTCGAATGGTGCCACTTCTTTTGTTCATCGTTATTTGCAGGATGGTGCCACTTCTGTTGTTCGTTCGATATTGGATGGTGCCACTTGCTTTGCTCATCTACGTTTTTTGGATGATGCCACTTACTAGATAGTTCGTTAGGTTGCAGTAACCTCGATGCTAAGGATGTTTCAGTAATAATAATAAAGAAAAGCACGAAGGCTAATGGAGTCATATACGCTTTTGCCATGTTTATGTGCGATGTGATGTTCAAAAAAGAAGATGGCTTTTATAAGATAATTTGAAGATAAGGTTGGGAATCTTGAAGAAAATTTAGCTACTATAAACTAGTTAATGCTCTCACTTAGTTTTATCCATTTACATATTCTACTACGCATAAAACGTTTAAGTAGACAGTGCTTTAATAAGCTTTCTGTAAATAAACAGCAACTAAAAAATAAAATAATTCACCAGCCTTTTTAAATTAGTAATTTCTTTCTAAACTTTATATATCATGGAAACGATCCCAAAAAAAGAACAACAACCAGAATAACGTAAGAGCTGTGGCGACTTATAAATTGTAATATAAACAAGCATCATTCCAGTAAACCGAAATGTAGAGGCAAAACTGGCTTTTATATGATGTGTTTCTTTTTTGGCCCGGGGGAGAGAGGGGGGGGGGGATACTGATATAAGTTTAAAGATATATCATTTGATTACATATTTAATTCTCAAAAATAAAATAATTTTCCTAGTAACGACGATGTAATTATAACAGCTTCCTGTTATATAAGGGTACAGTGAACCACGTCGTGCACCTTTGTTTTCCCGTGCTTTCATTACAAAACTCTTTTGCATGTTTTTTTGCTCCTACGCTTCATCTAAAGTAAAATTTGTATTTTTCCAATCAAAACGTATATTTACCGTTCTACGAAAGCTGCGCAGGTCCAAATTTAAAAACTCTGCGTAAATGGTTTTCTAAATAAGGTCTCTCTTTAATTGAAACAATATAAAAAATACGGTAAAATTCAAAGATAACTTGCAGATTAAACATCGATAAATAGAAAATGACGAAATACTATAGTTGTATAATAATATAATACTTGAATAACAATTACTATTACTTATGAATATTTGTTTTGTTTTCTAACATTTGAAATTACTTTTGAAAAGAGCCAGTTAATTTGCACATTTTTATCAAGAGGCTGTTTTGAGTTCTCCAGTTTAGAAAAAATGGTCCTTATTTACACATTGATAGCGACAAGAACTTTTCGTATAGCAACATCAATTATAGGGATCTGATGTGCAAATCCCCATTAACATTCCACCTTCCAGTTTCCAGTAAAACTTCCAAGTCTATTGCTACCTCCTATGTAGTTGAATCAATACTGTTGGATGAAAAACTCATTTAAGCATTAAAAATAAGATCTATTAATAAGTTTACTACGGGCATGTATTTTGAAATTTCTAAGTAGATAATTCGCTAGAATTTTAATTACGCGTTGCATATTGCACAACATTTTGTTAATATTTTGGTTAAAACCAAAGATTCTATTGTGTCAAAAAATCAGTTACTTCTAGTGCATATTTATGAAGGGAAAAGTCAGGTTTGCTATAGGCCTAAGGCACAATGAACCATGGTCAAGAGTAAATATAATCAAAGTTCCTAAAATAAAATTTGCGAACGAACATCGAAATTATAACAGTAACCCTAAATTTCAAGTACAGTGGCCTAAAATGAGAGGATACCCTCTTGTAATCACACTAATTGATTTCTTTGACAGAAAACATGGAAGGTTATATGTATGAAAAAATAAAATAACATTTTAAAAAATTCTAATGTTGAGGCCCTCGAACATTATATGCCCTCAAGTACTGAATTAGGTAGCATAGGGCTTGGGGCAACCATGCTAGCACTCAACTTAATTACTAACAGTGCTAACCAATTGTAAATAATGATAAATTGGATATGAGAATAAAGATACTACATTTATGGAAAAAAAATTGACTTAAAAAAATTGAAATATCATGGCAAAACATTTATGTTATTTTTTCCCCAAATTGGGCTAATTAAGAAGAAATATTACGTCAACATAAACAATTGCAATATGTTTATTTCAAAATAAGTATTAACTAATTGTAAAATAATTTTCAACATATATAACTTATGATAATAATCTGAAATAAGTAACAGTAATGCTTATTTTCCATTAAATTTATTCCATATGATAATAATCTGAAATTACATCACATTGATTTTCATTACAACATTCGATGATGTACAACATCATTTCACTAATTAAACAGTCGAAGTTGGATGATGCCAATTCTTCTGCTCGTCGTTGTTTGAAGGATGGTGCCACTTGCTTTGTTCATCCGATGTTGGATGGTGCCACTTGCTCTGTTCATCAACGATCGTTGGATGATGCCAGTTCTTCTGTTCGTCATTATTTGAAGGATGGTGCCACTTCTGTTGTTCGTTCGCTGCTGGATGGTGCCACTTGCTTTGTTCAACCGATGTTGGATGGTGCCACTTGCTCTGTTCATCAACGATCGTTGGATGATGCCAGTTCTTCTGTTCATCATTATTTGAAGGATGGTGCCACTTCTGTTGTTCGTTCGCTACCGGATGGTGCCACTTTCTTTGTTCATCCGATGTTGGATGGTGCCACTTGCTCTGTTCATCAACGATCGTTGGATGATGCCAGTTCTTCTGTTCGTCATTATTTGAAGGATGATGCCACTTCTGTTGTTCGTTCGCTGCTGGATGGTGCCACTTGCTTTGTTCAACTGATGTTGGATGGTGCCACTTGCTCTGTTCATCAACGATCGTTGGATGATGCCAGTTCTTCTGTTCGTCATTATTTGAAGGATGATGCCACTTCTGTTGTTCGTTCGCTGCTGGATGGTGCCACTTGCTTTGTTCAACTGATGTTGGATGGTGCCACTTGCTCTGTTCATCAACGATCGTTGGATGATGCCAGTTCTTCTGTTCATCATTATTTGAAGGATGGTGCCACTTCTGTTGTTCGTTCTCTGCTGGATGGAGCCACTTGCTTTGTTCAACTGATGTTGGATGGTGCCACTTGCTCTGTTCATCAACGATCGTTGGATGATGTTAGTTCTTCTGTTCGTCATTATTTGAAGGATGGTGCCACTTCTGTTGTTCGTTCGCTGCTGGATGGTGCCACTTGCTTTGTTCAACCGATGTTGGATGGTGCCACTTGCTCTGTTCATCAACAAACGTTGGATGATGCCAGTTCTTCTGTTCATCATTACTTGAAGGATGATGCCACTTCTGTTGTTCGTTCGCTGCTGGATGGTGCCACTTGCTTTGTTCATCCGATGTTGGATGGTGCCACTTGCTCTGTTCATCGATTACTGTCGAATGGTGCCACTTCTTTTGTTCATCGTTATTTGCAGGATGGTGCCACTTCTGTTGTTCGTTCGATATTGGATGGTGCCACTTGCTTTGCTCATCTACGTTTTTTGGATGATGCCACTTACTAGATAGTTCGTTAGGTTGCAGTAACCTCGATGCTAAGGATGTTTCAGTAATAATAATAAAGAAAAGCACGAAGGCTAATGGAGTCATATACGCTTTTGCCATGTTTATGTGCGATGTGATGTTCAAAAAAGAAGATGGCTTTTATAAGATAATTT
This sequence comes from Allium sativum, assembly GCA_030737875.1. Lineage (NCBI taxonomy): Eukaryota > Viridiplantae > Streptophyta > Magnoliopsida > Asparagales > Amaryllidaceae > Allium > Allium sativum. Next base: position 399,924,186 of record CM060910.1, read on the forward strand.
GAAGATAAGGTTGGGAATCTTGAAGAAAATTTAGCTACTATCAACTAGTTAATGCTCTCACTTAGTTTTATCCATTTACATATTCTACTACGCATAAAACGTTTAAGTAGACAGTGCTTTAATAAGCTTTCTGTAAATAAACAGCAACTAAAAAATAAAATAATTCACCAGCCTTTTTAAATTAGTAATTTCTTTCTAAACTTTATATATCATGGAAACGATCCCAAAAAAAGAACAACAACCAGAATAACGTAAGAGCTGTGGCGACTTATAAATTGTAATATAAACAAGCATCATTCCAGTAAACCGAAATGTAGAGGCAAAACTGGCTTTTATATGATGTGTTTCTTTTTTGGCCCGGGGGAGAGAGGGGGGGGGGATACTGATATAAGTTTAAAGATATATCATTTGATTACATATTTAATTCTCAAAAATAAAATAATTTTCCTAGTAACGGCGATGTAATTATAACAGCTTCCTGTTATATAAGGGTACAGTGAACCACGTCGTGCACCTTTGTTTTCCCGTGCTTTCATTACAAAACTCTTTTGCATGTTGTTTTGCTCCTACGCTTCATCTAAAGTAAAATTTGTATTTTTCCAATCAAAACGTATATTTACCGTTCTACGAAAGCTGCGCAGGTCCAAATTTAAAAACTCTGCGTAAATGGTTTTCTAAATAAGGTCTCTCTTTAATTGAAACAATATAAAAAATACGGTAAAATTCAAAGATAACTTGCAGATTAAACATCGATAAATAGAAAATGACGAAATACTATAGTTGTATAATAATATAATACTTGAATAACAATTACTATTACTTATGAATATTTGTTTTGTTTTCTAACATTTGAAATTACTTTTGAAAAGAGCCAGTTAATTTGCACATTTTTATCAAGAGGCTGTTTTGAGTTCTCCAGTTTAGAAAAAATGGTCCTTATTTACACATTGATAGCGACAAGAACTTTTCGTATAGCAACATCAATTATAGGGATCTGATGTGCAAATCCCCATTAACATTCCACCTTCCAGTTTCCAGTAAAACTTCCAAGTCTATTGCTACCTCCTATGTAGTTGAATCAATACTGTTGGATGAAAAACTCATTTAAGCATTAAAAATAAGATCTATTAATAAGTTTACTACGGGCATGTATTTTGAAATTTCTAAGTAGATAATTCGCTAGAATTTTAATTACGCGTTGCATATTGCACAACATTTTGTTAATATTTTGGTTAAAACCAAAGATTCTATTGTGTCAAAAAATCAGTTACTTCTAGTGCATATTTATGAAGGGAAAAGTCAGGTTTGCTATAGGCCTAAGGCACAATGAACCATGGTCAAGAGTAAATATAATCAAAGTTCCTAAAATAAAATTTGCGAACGAACATCGAAATTATAACAGTAACCCTAAATTTCAAGTACAGTGGCCTAAAATGAGAGGATACCCTCTTGTAATCACACTAATTGATTTCTTTGATAGAAAACATGGAAGGTTATATGTATGAAAAAAATAAAATAACATTTTAAAAAATTCTAATGTTGAGGCCCTCGAACATTATATGCCCTCAAGTACTGAATTAGGTAGCATAGGGCTTGGGGCAACCATGCTAGCACTCAACTTAATTACTAACAGTGCTAACCAATTGTAAATAATGATAAATTGGATATGAGAATAAAGATACTACATTTATGGAAAAAAAATTGACTTAAAAAAATTGAAATATCATGGCAAAACATTTATGTTATTTTTTCCCCAAATTGGGCTAATTAAGAAGAAATATTACGTCAACATAAACAATTGCAATATGTTTATTTCAAAATAAGTATTAACTAACTGTAAAATAATTTTCAACATATATAACTTATGATAATAATCTGAAATAAGTAACAGTAATGCTTATTTTCCATTAAATTTATTCCATATGATAATAATCTGAAATTACATCACATTGATTTTCATTACAACATTCGATGATGTACAACATCATTTCACTAATTAAACAGTCGAAGTTGGATGATGCCAATTCTTCTGCTCGTCGTTGTTTGAAGGATGGTGCCACTTGCTTTGTTCATCCGATGTTGGATGGTGCCACTTGCTCTGTTCATCAACGATCGTTGGATGATGCCAGTTCTTCTGTTCGTCATTATTTGAAGGATGGTGCCACTTCTGTTGTTCGTTCGCTGCTGGATGGTGCCACTTGCTTTGTTCAACCGATGTTGGATGGTGCCACTTGCTCTGTTCATCAACGATCGTTGGATGATGCCAGTTCTTCTGTTCATCATTATTTGAAGGATGGTGCCACTTCTGTTGTTCGTTCGCTACCGGATGGTGCCACTTGCTTTGTTCATCCGATGTTGGATGGTGCCACTTGCTCTGTTCATCAACGATCGTTGGATGATGCCAGTTCTTCTGTTCGTCATTATTTGAAGGATGATGCCACTTCTGTTGTTCGTTCGCTGCTGGATGGTGCCACTTGCTTTGTTCAACTGATGTTGGATGGTGCCACTTGCTCTGTTCATCAACGATCGTTGGATGATGCCAGTTCTTCTGTTCGTCATTATTTGAAGGATGATGCCACTTCTGTTGTTCGTTCGCTGCTGGATGGTGCCACTTGCTTTGTTCAACTGATGTTGTATGGTGCCACTTGCTCTGTTCATCAACGATCGTTGGATGATGCCAGTTCTTCTGTTCATCATTATTTGAAGGATGGTGCCACTTCTGTTGTTCGTTCGCTGCTGGATGGTGCCACTTGCTTTGTTCAACTGATGTTGGATGGTGCCACTTGCTCTGTTCATCAACGATCGTTGGATGATGCCAGTTCTTCTGTTCGTAATTATTTGAAGGATGGTGCCACTTCTGTTGTTCGTTCGCTGCTGGATGGTGCCACTTGCTTTGTTCAACCGATGTTAGATGGTGCCACTTGCTCTGTTCATCAACGATCGTTGGATGATGCCAGTTCTTCTGTTCATCATTATTTGAAAGATGATGCCACTTCTGTTGTTCGTTCGCTACTGGATGGTGCCACTTGCTTTGTTCATCCGATGTTGGATGGTGCCACTTGCTCTGTTCATCGATTACTGTCGAATGGTGCCACTTCTTTTGTTCATCGTTATTTGCAGGATGGTGCCACTTCTGTTGTTCGTTCGATATTGGATGGTGCCACTTGCTTTGCTCATCTACGTTTTTTGGATGATGCCACTTACTAGATAGTTCGTTAGGTTGCAGTAACCTCGATGCTAAGGATGTTTCAGTAATAATAATAAAGAAAAGCACGAAGGCTAATGGAGTCATATACGCTTTTGCCATGTTTATGTGCGATGTGATGTTCAAAAAAGAAGATGGATTTTATAAGACAATTTGAAGATAAGGTTGGGAATCTTGAAGAAAATTTAGCTACTATAAACTAGTTAACGCTCTCACTTAGTTTTATCTATTTACATATTCTACTACGCATAAAACGTTTAAGTAGTTAGTGCTTTAATAAGCTTTCTGTAAATAAACAGCAACTAAAAAATAAAATAATTCACCAGCCTTTTTAAATTAGTAATTTCTTTCTAAACTTTATATATCATGGAAACGATCCCAAAAAAAGAACAACAACCAGAATAACGTAAGAGCTGTGGCGACTTATAAATTGTAATATAAACAAGCATCATTCCAGTAAACCGAAATGTAGAGGCAAAACTGGCTTTTATATGATGTGTTTCTTTTTTGGCCCGGGGGAGAGAGGGGGGGGGGGATACTGATATAAGTTTAAAGATATATCATTTGATTACATATTTAATTCTCAAAAATAAAATAATTTTCCTAGTAACGGCGATGTAATTATAACAGCTTCCTGTTATATAAGGGTACAGTGAACCACGTCGTGCACCTTTGTTTTCCCGTGCTTTCATTACAAAACTCTTTTGCATGTTGTTTTGCTCCTACGCTTCATCTAAAGTAAAATTTGTATTTTTCCAATCAAAACGTATATTTACCGTTCTACGAAAGCTGCGCAGGTCCAAATTTAAAAACTCTGCGTAAATGGTTTTCTAAATAAGGTCTCTCTTTAATTGAAACAATATAAAAAATACGGTAAAATTCAAAGATAACTTGCAGATTAAACATCGATAAATAGAAAATGACGAAATACTATAGTTGTATAATAATATAATACTTGAATAACAATTACTATTACTTATGAATATTTGTTTTGTTTTCTAACATTTGAAATTACTTTTGAAAAGAGCCAGTTAATTTGCACATTTTTATCAAGAGGCTGTTTTGAGTTCTCCAGTTTAGAAAAAATGGTCCTTATTTACACATTGATAGCGACAAGAACTTTTCGTATAGCAACATCAATTATAGGGATCTGATGTGCAAATCCCCATTAACATTCCACCTTCCAGTTTCCAGTAAAACTTCCAAGTCTATTGCTACCTCCTATGTAGTTGAATCAATACTGTTGGATGAAAAACTCATTTAAGCATTAAAAATAAGATCTATTAATAAGTTTACTACGGGCAAGTATTTTGAAATTTCTAAGTAGATAATTCGCTAGAATTTTAATTACGCGTTGCATATTGCACAACATTTTGTTAATATTTTGGTTAAAACCAAAGATTCTATTGTGTCAAAAAATCAGTTACTTCTAGTGCATATTTATGAAGGGAAAAGTCAGGTTTGCTATAGGCCTAAGGCACAATGAACCATGGTCAAGAGTAAATATAATCAAAGTTCCTAAAATAAAATTTGCGAACGAACATCGAAATTATAACAGTAACCCTAAATTTTAAGTACAGTGGCCTAAAATGAGAGGATACCCTCTTGTAATCACACTAATTGATTTCTTTGATAGAAAACATGGAAGGTTATATGTATGAAAAAAATAAAATAACATTTTAAAAAATTCTAATGTTGAGGCCCTCGAACATTATATGCCCTCAAGTACTGAATTAGGTAGCATAGGGCTTGGGGCAACCATGCTAGCACTCAACTTAATTACTAACAGTGCTAACCAATTGTAAATAATGATAAATTGGATATGAGAATAAAGATACTACATTTATGGAAAAAAAATTGACTTAAAAAAATTGAAATATCATGGCAAAACATTTATGTTATTTTTTCCCCAAATTGGGCTAATTAAGAAGAAATATTACGTCAACATAAACAATTGCAATATGTTTATTTCAAAATAAGTATTAACTAACTGTAAAATAATTTTCAACATATATAACTTATGATAATAATCTGAAATAAGTAACAGTAATGCTTATTTTCCATTAAATTTATTCCATATGATAATAATCTGAAATTACATCACATTGATTTTCATTACAACATTCGATGATGTACAACATCATTTCACTAATTAAACAGTCGAAGTTGGATGATGCCAATTCTTCTGCTCGTCGTTGTTTGAAGGATGGTGCCACTTGCTTTGTTCATCCGATGTTGGATGGTGCCACTTGCTCTGTTCATCAACGATCGTTGGATGATGCCAGTTCTTCTGTTCGTCATTATTTGAAGGATGGTGCCACTTCTGTTGTTCGTTCGCTGCTGGATGGTGCCACTTGCTTTGTTCAACCGATGTTGGATGGTGCCACTTGCTCTGTTCATCAACGATCGTTCGATGATGCCAGTTCTTCTGTTCATCATTATTTGAAGGATGGTGCCACTTCTGTTGTTCGTTCGCTACCGGATGGTGCCACTTGCTTTGTTCATCCGATGTTGGATGGTGCCACTTGCTCTGTTCATCAACGATCGTTGGATGATGCCAGTTCTTCTGTTCGTCATTATTTGAAGGATGATGCCACTTCTGTTGTTCGTTCGCTGCTGGATGGTGCCACTTGCTTTGTTCAACTGATGTTGGATGGTGCCACTTGCTCTGTTCATCAACGATCGTTGGATGATGCCAGTTCTTCTGTTCGTCATTATTTGAAGGATGATGCCACTTCTGTTGTTCGTTCGCTGCTGGATGGTGCCACTTGCTTTGTTCAACTGATGTTGGATGGTGCCACTTGCTCTGTTCATCAACGATCGTTGGATGATGCCAGTTCTTCTGTTCATCATTATTTGAAGGATGGTGCCACTTCTGTTGTTCGTTCGCTGCTGGATGGTGCCACTTGCTTTGTTCAACTGATGTTGGATGGTGCCACTTGCTCTGTTCATCAACGATCGTTGGATGATGCCAGTTCTTCTGTTCGTCATTATTTGAAGGATGGTGCCACTTCTGTTGTTCGTTCGCTACTGGATGGTGCCACTTGCTTTGTTCAACCGATGTTGGATGGTGCCACTTGCTCTGTTCATCAACGATCGTTGGATGATGCCAGTTCTTCTGTTCATCATTATTTGAAGGATGATGCCACTTCTGTTGTTCGTTCGCTGCAGGATGGTGCCACTTGCTTTGTTCATCCGATGTTGGATGGTACCACTTGCTCTGTTCATCGATTACTGTCAAATGGTGCCACTTCTTTTGTTCATCGTTATTTGCAGGATGGTGCCACTTCTGTTGTTCGTTCGATATTGGATGGTGCCACTTGCTTTGCTCATCTACGTTTTTTGGATGATGCCACTTACTAGATAGTTCGTTAGGTTGCAGTAACCTCGATGCTAAGGATGTTTCAGTAATAATAATAAAGAAAAGCACGAAGGCTAATGGAGTCATATACGCTTTTGCCATGTTTATGTGCGATGTGATGTTCAAAAAAGAAGATGGCTTTTATAAGATAATTTGAAGATATGGTTGGGAATCTTGAAGAAAATTTAGCTACTATAAACTAGTTAATGCTCTCACTTAGTTTTATCCATTTACATATTCTACTACGCATAAAACGTTTAAGTAGACAGTGCTTTAATAAGCTTTCTGTAAATAAACAGCAACTAAAAAATAAAATAATTCACCAGCCTTTTTAAATTAGTAATTTCTTTCTAAACTTTATATATCATGGAAACGATCCCAAAAAAAGAACAACAACCAGAATAACGTAAGAGCTGTGGCGACTTATAAATTGTAATATAAACAAGCATCATTCCAGTAAACCGAAATGTAGAGGCAAAACTGGCTTTTATATGATGTGTTTCTTTTTTGGCCCGGGGGAGAGAGGGGGGGGGATACTGATATAAGTTTAAAGATATATCATTTGATTACATATTTAATTCTCAAAAATAAAATAATTTTCCTAGTAACGGCGATGTAATTATAACAGCTTCCTGTTATATAAGGGTACAGTGAACCACGTCGTGCACCTTTGTTTTCCCGTGCTTTCATTACAAAACTCTTTTGCATGTTGTTTTGCTCCTACGCTTCATCTAAAGTAAAATTTGTATTTTTCCAATCAAAACGTATATTTACCGTTCTACGAAAGCTGCGCAGGTCCAAATTTAAAAACTCTGCGTAAATGGTTTTCTAAATAAGGTCTCTCTTTAATTGAAACAATATAAAAAATACGGTAAAATTCAAAGATAACTTGCAGATTAAACATCGATAAATAGAAAATGACGAAATACTATAGTTGTATAATAATATAATACTTGAATAACAATTACTATTACTTATGAATATTTGTTTTGTTTTCTAACATTTGAAATTACTTTTGAAAAGAGCCAGTTAATTTGCACATTTTTATCAAGAGGCTGTTTTGAGTTCTCCAGTTTAGAAAAAATGGTCCTTATTTACACATTGATAGCGACAAGAACTTTTCGTATAGCAACATCAATTATAGGGATCTGATGTGCAAATCCCCATTAACATTCCACCTTCCAGTTTCCAGTAAAACTTCCAAGTCTATTGCTACCTCCTATGTAGTTGAATCAATACTGTTGGATGAAAAACTCATTTAAGCATTAAAAATAAGATCTATTAATAAGTTTACTACGGGCATGTATTTTGAAATTTCTAAGTAGATAATTCGCTAGAATTTTAATTACGCGTTGCATATTGCACAACATTTTGTTAATATTTTGGTTAAAACCAAAGATTCTATTGTGTCAAAAAATCAGTTACTTCTAGTGCATATTTATGAAGGGAAAAGTCAGGTTTGCTATAGGCCTAAGGCACAATGAACCATGGTCAAGAGTAAATATAATCAAAGTTCCTAAAATAAAATTTGCGAACGAACATCGAAATTATAACAGTAACCCTAAATTTCAAGTACAGTGGCCTAAAATGAGAGGATACCCTCTTGTAATCACACTAATTGATTTCTTTGATAGAAAACATGGAAGGTTATATGTATGAAAAAAATAAAATAACATTTTAAAAAATTCTAATGTTGAGGCCCTCGAACATTATATGCCCTCAAGTACTGAATTAGGTAGCATAGGGCTTGGGGCAACCATGCTAGCACTCAACTTAATTACTAACAGTGCTAACCAATTGTAAATAATGATAAATTGGATATGAGAATAAAGATACTACATTTATGGAAAAAAATTGACTTAAAAAAATTGAAATATCATGGCAAAACATTTATGTTATTTTTTCCCCAAATTGGGCTTATTAAGAAGAAATATTACGTCAACATAAACAATTGCAATATGTTTATTTCAAAATAAGTATTAACTAACTGTAAAATAATTTTCAACATATATAACTTATGATAATAATCTGAAATAAGTAACAGTAATGCTTATTTTCCATTAAATTTATTCCATATGATAATAATCTGAAATTACATCACATTGATTTTCATTACAACATTCGATGATGTACAACATCATTTCACTAATTAAACAGTCGAAGTTGGATGATGCCAATTCTTCTGCTCGTCGTTGTTTGAAGGATGGTGCCACTTGCTTTGTTCATCCGATGTTGGATGGTGCCACTTGCTCTGTTCATCAACGATCGTTGGATGATGCCAGTTCTTCTGTTCGTCATTATTTGAAGGATGGTGCCACTTCTGTTGTTCGTTCGCTGCTGGATGGTGCCACTTGCTTTGTTCAACCGATGTTGGATGGTGCCACTTGCTCTGTTCATCAACGATCGTTGGATGATGCCAGTTCTTCTGTTCATCATTATTTGAAGGATGGTGCCACTTCTGTTGTTCGTTCGCTACCGGATGGTGCCACTTGCTTTGTTCATCCGATGTTGGATGGTGCCACTTGCTCTGTTCATCAACGATCGTTGGATGATGCCAGTTCTTCTGTTCGTCATTATTTGAAGGATGATGCCACTTCTGTTGTTCGTTCGCTGCTGGATGGTGCCACTTGCTTTGTTCAACTGATGTTGGATGGTGCCACTTGCTCTGTTCATCAACGATCGTTGGATGATGCCAGTTCTTCTGTTCGTCATTATTTGAAGGATGATGCCACTTCTGTTGTTCGTTCGCTGCTGGATGGTGCCACTTGCTTTGTTCAACTGATGTTGGATGGTGCCACTTGCTCTGTTCATCAACGATCGTTGGATGATGCCAGTTCTTCTGTTCATCATTATTTGAAGGATGGTGCCACTTCTGTTGTTCGTTCGCTGCTGGATGGTGCCACTTGCTTTGTTCAACTGATGTTGGATGGTGCCACTTGCTCTGTTCATCAACGATCGTTGGATGATGCCAGTTCTTCTGTTCGTCATTATTTGAAGGATGGTGCCACTTCTGTTGTTCGTTCGCTGCTGGATGGTGCCACTTGCTTTGTTCAACCGATGTTGGATGGTGCCACTTGCTCTGTTCATCAACGATCGTTGGATGATGCCAGTTCTTCTGTTCATCATTATTTGAAGGATGATGCCACTTCTGTTGTTCGTTCGCTGCTGGATGGTGCCACTTGCTTTGTTCATCCGATGTTGGATGGTGCCACTTGCTCTGTTCATCGATTACTGTCGAATGGTGCCACTTCTTTTGTTCATCGTTATTTGCAGGATGGTGCCACTTCTGTTGTTCGTTCGATATTGGATGGTGCCACTTGCTTTGCTCATCTACGTTTTTTGGATGATGCCACTTACTAGATAGTTCGTTAGGTTGCAGTAACCTCGATGCTAAGGATGTTTCAGTAATAATAATAAAGAAAAGCACGAAGGCTAATGGAGTCATATACGCTTTTGCCATGTTTATGTGCGATGTGATGTTCAAAAAAGAAGATGGCTTTTATAAGATAATTTGAAGATAAGGTTGGGAATCTTGAAGAAAATTTAGCTACTATAAACTAGTTAATGCTCTCACTTAGTTTTATCCATTTACATATTCTACTACGCATAAAACGTTTAAGTAGACAGTGCTTTAATAAGCTTTCTGTAAATAAACAGCAACTAAAAAATAAAATAATTCACCAGCCTTTTTAAATTAGTAATTTCTTTCTAAACTTTATATATCATGGAAACGATCCCAAAAAAAGAACAACAACCAGAATAACGTAAGAGCTGTGGCGACTTATAAATTGTAATATAAACAAGCATCATTCCAGTAAACCGAAATGTAGAGGCAAAACTGGCTTTTATATGATGTGTTTCTTTTTTGGCCCGGGGGAGAGAGGGGGGGGGATACTGATATAAGTTTAAAGATATATCATTTGATTACATATTTAATTCTCAAAAATAAAATAATTTTCCTAGTAACGGCGATGTAATTATAACAGCTTCCTGTTATATAAGGGTACAGTGAACCACGTCGTGCACCTTTGTTTTCCCGTGCTTTCATTACAAAACTCTTTTGCATGTTGTTTTGCTCCTACGCTTCATCTAAAGTAAAATTTGTATTTTTCCAATCAAAACGTATATTTACCGTTCTACGAAAGCTGCGCAGGTCCAAATTTAAAAACTCTGCGTAAATGGTTTTCTAAATAAGGTCTCTCTTTAATTGAAACAATATAAAAAATACGGTAAAATTCAAAGATAACTTGCAGATTAAACATCGATAAATAGAAAATGACGAAATACTATAGTTGTATAATAATATAATACTTGAATAACAATTACTATTACTTATGAATATTTGTTTTGTTTTCTAACATTTGAAATTACTTTTGAAAAGAGCCAGTTAATTTGCACATTTTTATCAAGAGGCTGTTTTGAGTTCTCCAGTTTAGAAAAAATGGTCCTTATTTACACATTGATAGCGACAAGAACTTTTCGTATAGCAACATCAATTATAGGGATCTGATGTGCAAATCCCCATTAACATTCCACCTTCCAGTTTCCAGTAAAACTTCCAAGTCTATTGCTACCTCCTATGTAGTTGAATCAATACTGTTGGATGAAAAACTCATTTAAGCATTAAAAATAAGATCTATTAATAAGTTTACTACGGGCATGTATTTTGAAATTTCTAAGTAGATAATTCGCTAGAATTTTAATTACGCGTTGCATATTGCACAACATTTTGTTAATATTTTGGTTAAAACCAAAGATTCTATTGTGTCAAAAAATCAGTTACTTCTAGTGCATATTTATGAAGGGAAAAGTCAGGTTTGCTATAGGCCTAAGGCACAATGAACCATGGTCAAGAGTAAATATAATCAAAGTTCCTAAAATAAAATTTGCGAACGAACATCGAAATTATAACAGTAACCCTAAATTTCAAGTACAGTGGCCTAAAATGAGAGGACACCCTCTTGTAATCACACTAATTGATTTCTTTGATAGAAAACATGGAAGGTTATATGTATGAAAAAAATAAAATAACATTTTAAAAAATTCTAATGTTGAGGCCCTCGAACATTATATGCCCTCAAGTACTGAATTAGGTAGCATAGGGCTTGGGGCAACCATGCTAGCACTCAACTTAATTACTAACAGTGCTAACCAATTGTAAATAATGATAAATTGGATATGAGAATAAAGATACTACATTTATGGGAAAAAAATTGACTTAAAAAAATTGAAATATCATGGCAAAACATTTATGTTATTTTTTCCCCAAATTGGGCTAATTAAGAAGAAATATTACGTCAACATAAACAATTGCAATATGTTTATTTCAAAATAAGTATTAACTAACTGTAAAATAATTTTCAACATATATAACTTATGATAACAATCTGAAATAAGTAACAGTAATGCTTATTTTCCATTAAATTTATTCCATATGATAATAATCTGAAATTACATCACATTGATTTTCATTACAACATTCGATGATGTACAACATCATTTCACTAATTAAACAGTCGAAGTTGGATGATGCCAATTCTTCTGCTCGTCGTTGTTTGAAGGATGGTGCCACTTGCTTTGTTCATCCGATGTTGGATGGTGCCACTTGCTCTGTTCATCAACGATCGTTGGATGATGCCAGTTCTTCTGTTCGTCATTATTTGAAGGATGGTGCCACTTCTATTGTTCGTTCGCTGTTGGATGGTGCCACTTGCTTTGTTCAACCGATGTTGGATGGTGCCACTTGCTCTGTTCATCAACGATCGTTGGATGATGCCAGTTCTTCTGTTCATCATTATTTGAAGGATGTTGCCACGTCTGTTGTTCGTTCGCTACCGGATGGTGCCACTTGCTTTGTTCATCCGATGTTGGATGGTGCCACTTGCTCTGTTCATCAACGATCGTTGGATGATGCCAGTTCTTCTGTTCGTCATTATTTGAAGGATGATGCCACTTCTGTTGTTCGTTCGCTGCTGGATGGTGCCACTTGCTTTGTTCAACTGATGTTGGATGGTGCCACTTGCTCTGTTCATCAACGATCGTTGGATGATGCCAGTTCTTCTGTTCGTCATTATTTGAAGGATGATGCCACTTCTGTTGTTCGTTCGCTGCTGGATGGTGCCACTTGCTTTGTTCAACTGATGTTGGATGGTGCCACTTGCTCTGTTCATCAACGATCGTTGGATGATGCCAGTTCTTCTGTTCATCATTATTTGAAGGATGGTGCCACTTCTGTTGTTCGTTCGCTGCTGGATGGTGCCACTTGCTTTGTTCAACTGATGTTGGATGGTGCCACTTGCTCTGTTCATCAACGATCGTTGGATGATGCCAGTTCTTCTGTTCGTCATTATTTGAAGGATGGTGCCACTTCTGTTGTTCGTTCGCTGCTGGATGGTGCCACTTGCTTTGTTCAACCGATGTTGGATGGTGCCACTTGCTCTGTTCATCAACGATCGTTGGATGATGCCAGTTCTTCTGTTCATCATTATTTGAAGGATGATGCCACTTCTGTTGTTCGTTCGCTGCTGGATGGTGCCACTTGCTTTGTTCATCCGATGTTGGATGGTGCCACTTGCTCTGTTCATCGATTACTGTCGAATGGTGCCACTTCTTTTGTTCATCGTTATTTGCAGGATGGTGCCACTTCTGTTGTTCGTTCGATATTGGATGGTGCCACTTGCTTTGCTCATCTACGTTTTTTGGATGATGCCACTTACTAGATAGTTCGTTAGGTTGCAGTAACCTCGATGCTAAGGATGTTTCAGTAATAATAATAAAGAAAAGCACGAAGGCTAATGGAGTCATATACGCTTTTGCCATGTTTATGTGCGATGTGATGTTCAAAAAAGAAGATGGCTTTTATAAGATAATTTGAAGATAAGGTTGGGAATCTTGAAGAAAATTTAGCTACTATAAACTAGTTAATGCTCTCTCTTAGTTTTATCCATTTACATATTCTACTACGCATAAAACGTTTAAGTAGACAGTGCTTTAATAAGCTTTCTGTAAATAAACAGCAACTAAAAAATAAAATAATTCACCAGCCTTTTTAAATTAGTAATTTCTTTCTAAACTTTATATATCATGGAAACGATCCCAAAAAAAGAACAACAACCAGAATAACGTAAGAGCTGTGGCGACTTATAAATTGTAATATAAACAAGCATCATTCCAGTAAACCGAAATGTAGAGGCAAAACTGGCTTTTATATGATGTGTTTCTTTTTTGGCCCGGGGGAGAGAGGGGGGGGGGGATACTGATATAAGTTTAAAGATATATCATTTGATTACATATTTAATTCTCAAAAATAAAATAATTTTCCTAGTAACGGCGATGTAATTATAACAGCTTCCTGTTATATAAGGGTACAGTGAACCACGTCGTGCACCTTTGTTTTCCCGTGCTTTCATTACAAAACTCTTTTGCATGTTGTTTTGCTCCTACGCTTCATCTAAAGTAAAATTTGTATTTTTCCAATCAAAACGTATATTTACCGTTCTACGAAAGCTGCGCAGGTCCAAATTTAAAAACTCTGCGTAAATGGTTTTCTAAATAAGGTCTCTCTTTAATTGAAACAATATAAAAAATACGGTAAAATTCAAAGATAACTTGCAGATTAAACATCGATAAATAGAAAATGACGAAATACTATAGTTGTATAATAATATAATACTTGAATAACAATTACTATTACTTATGAATACTTGTTTTGTTTTCTAACATTTGAAATTACTTTTGAAAAGAGCCAGTTAATTTGCACATTTTTATCAAGAGGCTGTTTTGAGTTCTCCAGTTTAGAAAAAATGGTCCTTATTTACACATTGATAGCGACAAGAACTTTTCGTATAGCAACATCAATTATAGGGATCTGATGTGCAAATCCCCATTAACATTCCACCTTCCAGTTTCCAGTAAAACTTCCAAGTCTATTGCTACCTCCTATGTAGTTGAATCAATACTGTTGGATGAAAAACTCATTTAAGCATTAAAAATAAGATCTATTAATAAGTTTACTACGGGCATGTATTTTGAAATTTCTAAGTAGATAATTCGCTAGAATTTTAATTACGCGTTGCATATTGCACAACATTTTGTTAATATTTTGGTTAAAACCAAAGATTCTATTGTGTCAAAAAATCAGTTACTTCTAGTGCATATTTATGAAGGGAAAAGTCAGGTTTGCTATAGGCCTAAGGCACAATGAACCATGGTCAAGAGTAAATATAATCAAAGTTCCTAAAATAAAATTTGCGAACGAACATCGAAATTATAACAGTAACCCTAAATTTCAAGTACAGTGGCCTAAAATGAGAGGATACCCTCTTGTAATCACACTAATTGATTTCTTTGATAGAAAACATGGAAGGTTATATGTATGAAAAAAATAAAATAACATTTTAAAAAATTCTAATGTTGAGGCCCTCGAACATTATATGCCCTCAAGTACTGAATTAGGTAGCATAGGGCTTGGGGCAACCATGCTAGCACTCAACTTAATTACTAACAGTGCTAACCAATTGTAAATAATGATAAATTGGATATGAGAATAAAGATACTACATTTATGGAAAAAAAAATTGACTTAAAAAAATTGAAATATCATGGCAAAACATTTATGTTATTTTTTCCCCAAATTGGGCTAATTAAGAAGAAATATTACGTCAACATAAACAATTGCAATATGTTTATTTCAAAATAAGTATTAACTAACTGTAAAATAATTTTCAACATATATAACTTATGATAATAATCTGAAATAAGTAACAGTAATGCTTATTTTCCATTAAATTTATTCCATATGATAATAATCTGAAATTACATCACATTGATTTTCATTACAACATTCGATGATGTACAACATCATTTCACTAATTAAACAGTCGAAGTTGGATGATGCCAATTCTTCTGCTCGTCGTTGTTTGAAGGATGGTGCCACTTGCTTTGTTCATCCGATGTTGGATGGTGCCACTTGCTCTGTTCATCAACGATCGTTGGATGATGCCAGTTCTTCTGTTCGTCATTATTTGAAGGATGGTGCCACTTCTGTTGTTCGTTCGCTGCTGGATGGTGCCACTTGCTTTGTTCAACCGATGTTGGATGGTGCCACTTGCTCTGTTCATCAACGATCGTTGGATGATGCCAGTTCTTCTGTTCATCATTATTTGAAGGATGGTGCCACTTCTGTTGTTCGTTCGCTACCGGATGGTGCCACTTGCTTTGTTCATCCGATGTTGGATGGTGCCACTTGCTCTGTTCATCAACGATCGTTGGATGATGCCAGTTCTTCTGTTCGTCATTATTTGAAGGATGATGCAACTTCTGTTGTTCGTTCGCTGCTGGATGGTGCCACTTGCTTTGTTCAACTGATGTTGGATGGTGCCACTTGCTCTGTTCATCAACGATCGTTGGATGATGCCAGTTCTTCTGTTCGTCATTATTTGAAGGATGATGCCACTTCTGTTGTTCGTTCGCTGCTGGATGGTGCCACTTGCTTTGTTCAACTGATGTTGGATGGTGCCACTTGCTCTGTTCATCAACGATCGTTGGATGATGCCAGTTCTTCTGTTCATCATTATTTGAAGGATGGTGCCACTTCTGTTGTTCGTTCGCTGCTGGATGGTGCCACTTGCTTTGTTCAACTGATGTTGGATGGTGCCACTTGCTCTGTTCATCAACGATCGTTGGATGATGCCAGTTCTTCTGTTCGTCATTATTTGAAGGATGGTGCCACTTCTGTTGTTCGTTCGCTGCTGGATGGTGCCACTTGCTTTGTTCAACCGATGTTGGATGGTGCCACTTGCTCTGTTCATCAACGATCGTTGGATGATGCCAGTTCTTCTGTTCCTCATTATTTGAAGGATGATGCGACTTCTGTTGTTCGTTCGCTGCTGGATGGTGCCACTTGCTTTGTTCATCCGATGTTGGATGGTGCCACTTGCTCTGTTCATCGATTACTGTCGAATGGTGCCACTTCTTTTGTTCATCGTTATTTGCAGGATGGTGCCACTTCTGTTGTTCGTTCGATATTGGATGGTGCCACTTGCTTTGCTCATCTACGTTTTTTGGATGATGCCACTTACTAGATAGTTCATTAGGTTGCAGTAACCTCGATGCTAAGGATGTTTCAGTAATAATAATAAAGAAAAGCACGAAGGCTAATGGAGTCATATACGCTTTTGCCATGTTTATGTGCGATGTGATGTTCAAAAAAGAAGATGGCTTTTATAAGATAATTTGAAGATAAGGTTGGGAATCTTGAAGAAAATTTAGCTACTATAAACTAGTTAATGCTCTCACTTAGTTTTATCCATTTACATATTCTACTACGCATAAAACGTTTAAGTAGACAGTGCTTTAATAAGCTTTCTGTAAATAAATAGCAACTAAAAAATAAAATAATTCACCAGCCTTTTTAAATTAGTAATTTCTTTCTAAACTTTATATATCATGGAAACGATCCCAAAAAAAGAACAACAACCAGAATAACGTAAGAGCTGTGGCGACTTATAAATTGTAATATAAACAAGCATCATTCCAGTAAACCGAAATGTAGAGGCAAAACTGGCTTTTATATGATGTGTTTCTTTTTTGGCCCGGGGGAGAGAGGGGGGGGGGGGGATACTGATATAAGTTTAAAGATATATCATTTGATTACATATTTAATTCTCAAAAATAAAATAATTTTCCTAGTAACGGCGATGTAATTATAACAGCTTCCTGTTATATAAGGGTACAGTGAACCACGTCGTGCACCTTTGTTTTCCCGTGCTTTCATTACAAAACTCTTTTGCATGTTGTTTTGCTCCTACGCTTCATCTAAAGTAAAATTTGTATTTTTCCAATCAAAACGTATATTTACCGTTCTACGAAAGCTGCGCAGGTCCAAATTTAAAAACTCTGCGTAAATGGTTTTCTAAATAAGGTCTCTCTTTAATTGAAACAATATAAAAAATACGGTAAAATTCAAAGATAACTTGCAGATTAAACATCGATAAATAGAAAATGACGAAATACTATAGTTGTATAATAATATAATACTTGAATAACAATTACTATTACTTATGAATATTTGTTTTGTTTTCTAACATTTGAAATTACTTTTGAAAAGAGCCAGTTAATTTGCACATTTTTATCAAGAGGCTGTTTTGAGTTCTCCAGTTTAGAAAAAATGGTCCTTATTTACACATTAATAGCGACAAGAACTTTTCGTATAGCAACATCAATTATAGGGATCTGATGTGCAAATCCCCATTAACATTCCACCTTCCAGTTTCCAGTAAAACTTCCAAGTCTATTGCTACCTCCTATGTAGTTGAATCAATACTGTTGGATGAAAAACTCATTTAAGCATTAAAAATAAGATCTATTAATAAGTTTACTACGGGCATGTATTTTGAAATTTCTAAGTAGATAATTCGCTAGAATTTTAATTACGCGTTGCATATTGCACAACATTTTGTTAATATTTTGGTTAAAACCAAAGATTCTATTGTGTCAAAAAATCAGTTACTTCTAGTGCATATTTATGAAGGGAAAAGTCAGGTTTGCTATAGGCCTAAGGCACAATGAACCATGGTCAAGAGTAAATATAATCAAAGTTCCTAAAATAAAATTTGCGAACGAACATCGAAATTATAACAGTAACCCTAAATTTCAAGTACAGTGGCCTAAAATGAGAGGATACCCTCTTGTAATCACACTAATTGATTTCTTTGATAGAAATCATGGAAGGTTATATGTATGAAAAAAATAAAATAACATTTTAAAAAATTCTAATGTTGAGGCCCTCGAACATTATATGCCCTCAAGTACTGAATTAGGTAGCATAGGGCTTGGGGCAACCATGCTAGCACTCAACTTAATTACTAACAGTGCTAACCAATTGTAAATAATGATAAATTGGATATGAGAATAAAGATACTACATTTATGGAAAAAAAATTGACTTAAAAAAATTGAAATATCATGGCAAAACATTTATGTTATTTTTTCCCCAAATTGGGCTAATTAAGAAGAAATATTACGTCAACATAAACAATTGCAATATGTTTATTTCAAAATAAGTATTAACTAACTGTAAAATAATTTTCAACATATATAACTTATGATAATAATCTGAAATAAGTAACAATAATGCTTATTTTCCATTAAATTTATTCCATATGATAATAATCTGAAATTACATCACATTGATTTTCATTACAACATTCGATGATGTACAACATCATTTCACTAATTAAACAGTCGAAGTTGGATGATGCCAATTCTTCTGCTCGTCGTTGTTTGAAGGATGGTGCCACTTGCTTTGTTCATCCGATGTTGGATGGTGCCACTTGCTCTGTTCATCAACGATCGTTGGATGATGCCAGTTCTTCTGTTCGTCATTATTTGAAGGATGGTGCCACTTCTGTTGTTCGTTCGCTGCTGGATGGTGCCACTTGCTTTGTTCAACCGACGTTGGATGGTGCCACTTGCTCTGTTCATCAACGATCGTTGGATGATGCCAGTTCTTCTGTTCATCATTATTTGAAGGATGGTGCCACTTCTGTTGTTCGTTCGCTACCGGATGGTGCCACTTGCTTTGTTCATCCGATGTTGGATGGTGCCACTTGCTCTGTTCATCAACGATCGTTGGATGATGCCAGTTCTTCTGTTCGTCATTATTTGAAGGATGATGCCACTTCTGTTGTTCGTTCGCTGCTGGATGGTGCCACTTGCTTTGTTCAACTGATGTTGGATGGTGCCACTTGCTCTGTTCATCAACGATCGTTGGATGATGCCAGTTCTTCTGTTCGTCATTATTTGAAGGATGATGCCACTTCTGTTGTTCGTTCGCTGCTGGATGGTGCCACTTGCTTTGTTCAACTGATGTTGGATGGTGCCACTTGCTCTGTTCATCAACGATCGTTGGATGATGCCAGTTCTTCTGTTCATCATTATTTGAAGGATGGTGCCACTTCTGTTGTTCGTTCGCTGCTGGATGGTGCCACTTGCTTTGTTCAACTGATGTTGGATGGTGCCACTTGCTCTGTTCATCAACGATCGTTGGATGATGCCAGTTCTTCTGTTCGTCATTATTTGAAGGATGGTGCCACTTCTGTTGTTCGTTCGCTGCTGGATGGTGCCACTTGCTTTGTTCAACCGATGTTGGATGGTGCCACTTGTTCTGTTCATCAACGATCGTTGGATGATGCCAGTTCTTCTGTTCATCATTATTTGAAGGATGATGCCACTTCTGTTGTTCGTTCGCTGCTGGATGGTGCCACTTGCTTTGTTCATCCGATGTTGGATGGTGCCACTTGCTCAGTTCATCGATTACTGTCGAATGGTGCCACTTCTTTTGTTCATCGTTATTTGCAGGATGGTGCCACTTCTGTTGTTCGTTCGATATTGGATGGTGCCACTTGCTTTGCTCATCTACGTTTTTTGGATGATGCCACTTACTAGATAGTTCGTTAGGTTGCAGTAACCTCGATGCTAAGGATGTTTCAGTAATAATAATAAAGAAAAGCACGAAGGCTAATGGAGTCATATACGCTTTTGCCATGTTTATGTGCGATGTGATGTTCAAAAAAGAAGATGGCTTTTATAAGATAATTTGAAGATAAGGTTGGGAATCTTGAAGAAAATTTAGCTACTATAAACTAGTTAATGCTCTCACTTAGTTTTATCCATTTACATATTCTACTACGCATAAAACGTTTAAGTAGACAGTGCTTTAATAAGCTTTCTGTAAATAAACAGCAACTAAAAAATAAAATAATTCACCAGCCTTTTTAAATTAGTAATTTCTTTCTAAACTTTATATATCATGGAAACGATCCCAAAAAAAGAACAACAACCAGAATAACGTAAGAGCTGTGGCGACTTATAAATTGTAATATAAACAAGCATCATTCCAGTAAACCGAAATGTAGAGGCAAAACTGGCTTTTATATGATGTGTTTCTTTTTTGGCCCGGGGGAGAGAGGGGGGGGATACTGATATAAGTTTAAAGATATATCATTTGATTACATATTTAATTCTCAAAAATAAAATAATTTTCCTAGTAACGGCGATGTAATTATAACAGCTTCCTGTTATATAAGGGTACAGTGAACCACGTGGTGCACCTTTGTTTTCCCGTGCTTTCATTACAAAACTCTTTTGCATGTTGTTTTGCTCCTACGCTTCATCTAAAGTAAAATTTGTATTTTTCCAATCAAAACGTATATTTACCGTTCTACGAAAGCTGCGCAGGTCCAAATTTAAAAACTCTGCGTAAATGGTTTTCTAAATAAGGTCTCTCTTTAATTGAAACAATATAAAAAATACGGTAAAATTCAAAGATAACTTGCAGATTAAACATCGATAAATAGAAAATGACGAAATACTATAGTTGTATAATAATATAATACTTGAATAACAATTACTATTACTTATGAATATTTGTTTTGTTTTCTAACATTTGAAATTACTTTTGAAAAGAGCCAGTTAATTTGCACATTTTTATCAAGAGGCTGTTTTGAGTTCTCCAGTTTAGAAAAAATGGTCCTTATTTACACATTGATAGCGACAAGAACTTTTCGTATAGCAACATCAATTATAGGGATCTGATGTGCAAATCCCCATTAACATTCCACCTTCCAGTTTCCAGTAAAACTTCCAAGTCTATTGCTACCTCCTATGTAGTTGAATCAATACTGTTGGATGAAAAACTCATTTAAGCATTAAAAATAAGATCTATTAATAAGTTTACTACGGGCATGTATTTTGAAATTTCTAAGTAGATAATTCGCTAGAATTTTAATTACGCGTTGCATATTGCACAACATTTTGTTAATATTTTGGTTAAAACCAAAGATTCTATTGTGTCAAAAAATCAGTTACTTCTAGTGCATATTTATGAAGGGAAAAGTCAGGTTTGCTATAGGCCTAAGGCACAATGAACCATGGTCAAGAGTAAATATAATCAAAGTTCCTAAAATAAAATTTGCGAACGAACATCGAAATTATAACAGTAACCCTAAATTTCAAGTACAGTGGCCTAAAATGAGAGGATACCCTCTTGTAATCACACTAATTGATTTCTTTGATAGAAAACATGGAAGGTTATATGTATGAAAAAAATAAAATAACATTTTAAAAAATTCTAATGTTGAGGCCCTCGAACATTATATGCCCTCAAGTACTGAATTAGGTAGCATAGGGCTTGGGGCAACCATGCTAGCACTCAACTTAATTACTAACAGTGCTAACCAATTGTAAATAATGATAAATTGGATATGAGAATAAAGATACTACATTTATGGAAAAAAAATTGACTTAAAAAAATTGAAATATCATGGCAAAACATTTATGTTATTTTTTCCCCAAATTGGGCTAATTAAGAAGAAATATTACGTCAACATAAACAATTGCAATATGTTTATTTCAAAATAAGTATTAACTAACTGTAAAATAATTTTCAACATATATAACTTATGATAATAATCTGAAATAAGTAACAGTAATGCTTATTTTCCATTAAATTTATTCCATATGATAATAATCTGAAATTACATCACATTGATTTTCATTACAACATTCGATGATGTACAACATCATTTCACTAATTAAACAGTCGAAGTTGGATGATGCCAATTCTTCTGCTCGTCGTTGTTTGAAGGATGGTGCCACTTGCTTTGTTCATCCGATGTTGGATGGTGCCACTTGCTCTGTTCATCAACGATCGTTGGATGATGCCAGTTCTTCTGTTCGTCATTATTTGAAGGATGGTGCCACTTCTGTTGTTCGTTCGCTGCTGGATGGTGCCACTTGCTTTGTTCAACCGATGTTGGATGGTGCCACTTGCTCTGTTCATCAACGATCGTTGGATGATGCCAGTTCTTCTGTTCATCATTATTTGAAGGATGGTGCCACTTCTGTTGTTCGTTCGCTACCGGATGGTGCCACTTGCTTTGTTCATCCGATGTTGGATGGTGCCACTTGCTCTGTTCATCAACGATCGTTGGATGATGCCAGTTCTTCTGTTCGTCATTATTTGAAGGATGATGCCACTTCTGTTGTTCGTTCGCTGCTGGATGGTGCCACTTGCTTTGTTCAACTGATGTTGGATGGTGCCACTTGCTCTGTTCATCAACGATCGTTGGATGATGCCAGTTCTTCTGTTCGTCATTATTTGAAGGATGATGCCACTTCTGTTGTTCGTTCGCTGCTGGATGGTGCCACTTGCTTTGTTCAACTGATGTTGGATGGTGCCACTTGCTCTGTTCATCAACGATCGTTGGATGATGCCAGTTCTTCTGTTCATCATTATTTGAAGGATGGTGCCACTTCTGTTGTTCGCTCGCTGCTGGATGGTGCCACTTGCTTTGTTCAACTGATGTTGGATGGTGCCACTTGCTCTGTTCATCAACGATCGTTGGATGATGCCAGTTCTTCTGTTCGTCATTATTTGAAGGATGGTGCCACTTCTGTTGTTCGTTCGCTGCTGGATGGTGCCACTTGCTTTGTTCAACCGATGTTGGATGGTGCCACTTGCTCTGTTCATCAACGATCGTTGGATGATGCCAGTTCTTCTGTTCATCATTATTTGAAGGATGATGCCACTTCTGTTGTTCGTTCGCTGCTGGATGGTGCCACTGGCTTTGTTCATCCGATGTTGGATGGTGCCACTTGCTCTGTTCATCGATTACTGTCGAATGGTGCCACTTCTTTTGTTCATCGTTATTTGCAGGATGGTGCCACTTCTGTTGTTCGTTCGATATTGGATGGTGCCACTTGCTTTGCTCATCTACGTTTTTTGGATGATGCCACTTACTAGATAGTTCGTTAGGTTGTAGTAACCTCGATGCTAAGGATGTTTCAGTAATAATAATAAAGAAAAGCACGAAGGCTAATGGAGTCATATACGCTTTTGCCATGTTTATGTGCGATGTGATGTTCAAAAAAGAAGATGGCTTTTATAAGATAATTTGAAGATAAGGTTGGGAATCTTGAAGAAAATTTAGCTACTATAAACTAGTTAATGCTCTCACTTAGTTTTATCCATTTACATATTCTACTACGCATAAAACGTTTAAGTAGACAGTGCTTTAATAAGCTTTCTGTAAATAAACAGCAACTAAAAAATAAAATAATTCACCAGCCTTTTTAAATTAGTAATTTCTTTCTAAACTTTATATATCATGGAAACGATCCCAAAAAAAGAACAACAACCAGAATAACGTAAGAGCTGTGGCGACTTATAAATTGTAATATAAACAAGCATCATTCCAGTAAACCGAAATGTAGAGGCAAAACTGGCTTTTATATGATGTGTTTCTTTTTTGGCCCGGGGGAGAGAGGGGGGGGATACTGATATAAGTTTAAAGATATATCATTTGATTACATATTTAATTCTCAAAAATAAAATAATTTTCCTAGTAACGACGATGTAATTATAACAGCTTCCTGTTATATAAGGGTACAGTGAACCACGTCGTGCACCTTTGTTTTCCCGTGCTTTCATTACAAAACTCTTTTGCATGTTGTTTTGCTCCTACGCTTCATCTAAAGTAAAATTTGTATTTTTCCAATCAAAACGTATATTTACCGTTCTACGAAAGCTGCGCAGGTCCAAATTTAAAAACTCTGCGTAAATGGTTTTCTAAATAAGGTCTCTCTTTAATTGAAACAATATAAAAAATACGGTAAAATTCAAAGATAACTTGCAGATTAAACATCGATAAATAGAAAATGACGAAATACTATAGTTGTATAATAATATAATACTTGAATAACAATTACTATTACTTATGAATATTTGTTTTGTTTTCTAACATTTGAAATTACTTTTGAAAAGAGCCAGTTAATTTGCACATTTTTATCAAGAGGCTGTTTTGAGTTCTCCAGTTTAGAAAAAATGGTCCTTATTTACACATTGATAGCGACAAGAACTTTTCGTATAGCAACATCAATTATAGGGATCTGATGTGCAAATCCCCATTAACATTCCACCTTCCAGTTTCCAGTAAAACTTCCAAGTCTATTGCTACCTCCTATGTAGTTGAATCAATACTGTTGGATGAAAAACTCATTTAAGCATTAAAAATAAGATCTATTAATAAGTTTACTACGGGCATGTATTTTGAAATTTCTAAGTAGATAATTCGCTAGAATTTTAATTACGCGTTGCATATTGCACAACATTTTGTTAATATTTTGGTTAAAACCAAAGATTCTATTGTGTCAAAAAATCAGTTACTTCTAGTGCATATTTATGAAGGGAAAAGTCAGGTTTGCTATAGGCCTAAGGCACAATGAACCATGGTCAAGAGTAAATATAATCAAAGTTCCTAAAATAAAATTTGCGAACGAACATCGAAATTATAACAGTAACCCTAAATTTCAAGTACAGTGGCCTAAAATGAGAGGATACCCTCTTGTAATCACACTAATTGATTTCTTTGATAGAAAACATGGAAGGTTATATGTATGAAAAAAATAAAATAACATTTTAAAAAATTCTAATGTTGAGGCCCTCGAACATTATATGCCCTCAAGTACTGAATTAGGTAGCATAGGGCTTGGGGCAACCATGCTAGCACTCAACTTAATTACTAACAGTGCTAACCAATTGTAAATAATGATAAATTGGATATGAGAATAAAGATACTACATTTATGGAAAAAAAATTGACTTAAAAAAATTGAAATATCATGGCAAAACATTTATGTTATTTTTTCCCCAAATTGGGCTAATTAAGAAGAAATATTACGTCAACATAAACAATTGCAATATGTTTATTTCAAAATAAGTATTAACTAACTGTAAAATAATTTTCAACATATATAACTTATGATAATAATCTGAAATAAGTAATAGTAATGCTTATTTTCCATTAAATTTATTCCATATGATAATAATCTGAAATTACATCACATTGATTTTCATTACAACATTCGATGATGTACAACATCATTTCACTAATTAAACAGTCGAAGTTGGATGATGCCAATTCTTCTGCTCGTCGTTGTTTGAAGGATGGTGCCACTTGCTTTGTTCATCCGATGTTGGATGGTGCCACTTGCTCTGTTCATCAACGATCGTTGGATGATGCCAGTTCTTCTGTTCGTCATTATTTGAAGGATGGTGCCACTTCTGTTGTTCGTTCGCTGCTGGATGGTGCCACTTGCTTTGTTCAACCGATGTTGGATGGTGCCACTTGCTCTGTTCATCAACGATCGTTGGATGATGCCAGTTCTTCTGTTCATCATTATTTGAAGGATGGTGCCACTTCTGTTGTTCGTTCGCTACCGGATGGTGCCACTTGCTTTGTTCATCCGATGTTGGATGGTGCCACTTGCTCTGTTCATCAACGATCGTTGGATGATGCCAGTTCTTCTGTTCGACATTATTTGAAGGATGATGCCACTTCTGTTGTTCGTTCGCTGCTGGATGGTGCCACTTGCTTTGTTCAACTGATGTTGGATGGTGCCACTTGCTCTGTTCATCAACGATCGTTGGATGATGCCAGTTCTTCTGTTCGTCATTATTTGAAGGATGATGCCACTTCTGTTGTTCGTTCGCTGATGGATGGTGCCACTTGCTTTGTTCAACTGATGTTGGATGGTGCCACTTGCTCTGTTCATCAACGATCGTTGGATGATGCCAGTTCTTCTGTTCATCATTATTTGAAGGATGGTGCCACTTCTGTTGTTCGTTCGCTGCTGGATGGTGCCACTTGCTTTGTTCAACTGATGTTGGATGATGCCACTTGCTCTGTTCATCAACGATCGTTGGATGATGCCAGTTCTTCTGTTCGTCATTATTTGAAGGATGGTGCCACTTCTGTTGTTCGTTCGCTGCTGGATGGTGCCACTTGCTTTGTTCAACCGATGTTGGATGGTGCCACTTGCTCTGTTCATCAACGATCGTTGGATGATGCCAGTTCTTCTGTTCATCATTATTTGAAGGATGATGCCACTTCTTTTGTTCGTTCGCTGCTGGATGGTGCCACTTGCTTTGTTCATCCGATGTTGTATGGTGCCACTTGCTCTGTTCATCGATTACTGTCGAATGGTGCCACTTCTTTTGTTCATCGTTATTTGCAGGATGGTGCCACTTCTGTTGTTCGTTCGATATTGGATGGTGCCACTTGCTTTGCTCATCTACGTTTTTTGGATGATGCCACTTACTAGATAGTTCGTTAGGTTGCAGTAACCTCGATGCTAAGGATGTTTCAGTAATAATAATAAAGAAAAGCACGAAGGCTAATGGAGTCATATACGCTTTTGCCATGTTTATGTGCGATGTGATGTTCAAAAAAGAAGATGGCTTTTATAAGATAATTTGAAGATAAGGTTGGGAATCTAGAAGAAAATTTAGCTACTATAAACTAGTTAATGCTCTCACTTAGTTTTATCCATTTACATATTCTACTACGCATAAAACGTTTAAGTAGACAGTGCTTTAATAAGCTTTCTGTAAATAAACAGCAACTAAAAAATAAAATAATTCACCAGCCTTTTTAAATTAGTAATTTCTTTCTAAACTTTATATATCATGGAAACGATCCCAAAAAAAGAACAACAACCAGAATAACGTAAGAGCTGTGGCGACTTATAAATTGTAATATAAACAAGCATCATTCCAGTAAACCGAAATGTAGAGGCAAAACTGGCTTTTATATGATGTGTTTCTTTTTTGGCCCGGGGGAGAGAGGGGGGGGGATACTGATATAAGTTTAAAGATATATCATTTGATTACATATTTAATTCTCAAAAATAAAATAATTTTCCTAGTAACGGCGATGTAATTATAACAGGTTCCTGTTATATAAGGGTACAGTGAACCACGTCGTGCACCTTTGTTTTCCCGTGCTTTCATTACAAAACTCTTTTGCATGTTGTTTTGCTCCTACGCTTCATCTAAAGTAAAATTTGTATTTTTCCAATCAAAACGTATATTTACCGTTCTACGAAAGCTGCGCAGGTCCAAATTTAAAAACTCTGCGTAAATGGTTTTCTAAATAAGGTCTCTCTTTAATTGAAACAATATAAAAAATACGGTAAAATTCAAAGATAACTTGCAGATTAAACATCGATAAATAGAAAATGACGAAATACTATAGTTGTATAATAATATAATACTTGAATAACAATTACTATTACTTATGAATATTTGTTTTGTTTTCTAACATTTGAAATTACTTTTGAAAAGAGCCAGTTAATTTGCACATTTTTATCAAGAGGCTGTTTTGAGTTCTCCAGTTTAGAAAAAATGGTCCTTATTTACACATTGATAGCGACAAGAACTTTTCGTATAGCAACATCAATTATAGGGATCTGATGTGCAAATCCCCATTAACATTCCACCTTCCAGTTTCCAGTAAAACTTCCAAGTCTATTGCTACCTCCTATGTAGTTGAATCAATACTGTTGGATGAAAAACTCATTTAAGCATTAAAAATAAGATCTATTAATAAGTTTACTACGGGCATGTATTTTGAAATTTCTAAGTAGATAATTCGCTAGAATTTTAATTACGCGTTGCATATTGCACAACATTTTGTTAATATTTTGGTTAAAACCAAAGATTCTATTGTGTCAAAAAATCAGTTACTTCTAGTGCATATTTATGAAGGGAAAAGTCAGGTTTGCTATAGGCCTAAGGCACAATGAACCATGGTCAAGAGTAAATATAATCAAAGTTCCTAAAATAAAATTTGCGAACGAACATCGAAATTATAACAGTAACCCTAAATTTCAAGTACAGTGGCCTAAAATGAGAGGATACCCTCTTGTAATCACACTAATTGATTTCTTTGATAGAAAACATGGAAGGTTATATGTATGAAAAAAATAAAATAACATTTTAAAAAATTCTAATGTTGAGGCCCTCGAACATTATATGCCCTCAAGTACTGAATTAGGTAGCATAGGGCTTGGGGCAACCATGCTAGCACTCAACTTAATTACTAACAGTGCTAACCAATTGTAAATAATGATAAATTGGATATGAGAATAAAGATACTACATTTATGGAAAAAAAATTGACTTAAAAAAATTGAAATATCATGGCAAAACATTTATGTTATTTTTTCCCCAAATTGGGCTAATTAAGAAGAAATATTACGTCAACATAAACAATTGCAATATGTTTATTTCAAAATAAGTATTAACTAACTGTAAAATAATTTTCAACATATATAACTTATGATAATAATCTGAAATAAGTAACAGTAATTCTTATTTTCCATTAAATTTATTCCATATGATAATAATCTGAAATTACATCACATTGATTTTCATTACAACATTCGATGATGTACAACATCATTTCACTAATTAAACAGTCGAAGTTGGATGATGCCAATTCTTCTGCTCGTCGTTGTTTGAAGGATGGTGCCACTTGCTTTGTTCATCCGATGTTGGATGGTGCCACTTGCTCTGTTCATCAACGATCGTTGGATGATGCCAGTTCTTCTGTTCGTCATTATTTGAAGGATGGTGCCACTTCTGTTGTTCGTTCGCTGTTGGATGGTGCCACTTGCTTTGTTCAACCGATGTTGGATGGTGCCACTTGCTCTGTTCATCAACGATCGTTGGATGATGCCAGTTCTTCTGTTCATCATTATTTGAAGGATGGTGCCACTTCTGTTGTTCGTTCGCTACCGGATGGTGCCACTTGCTTTGTTCATCCGATGTTGGATGGTGCCACTTGCTCTGTTCATCAACGATCGTTGGATGATGCCAGTTCTTCTGTTCGTCATTATTTGAAGGATGATGCCACTTCTGTTGTTCGTTCGCTGCTGGATGGTGCCACTTGCTTTGTTCAACTGATGTTGGATGGTGCCACTTGCTCTGTTCATCAACGATCGTTGGATGATGCCAGTTCTTCTGTTCGTCATTATTTGAAGGATGATGCCACTTCTGTTGTTCGTTCGCTGCTGGATGGTGCCACTTGCTTTGTTCAACTGATGTTGGATGGTGCCACTTGCTCTGTTCATCAACGATCGTTGGATGATGCCAGTTCTTCTGTTCATCATTATTTGAAGGATGGTGCCACTTCTGTTGTTCGTTCGCTGCTGGATGGTGCCACTTGCTTTGTTCAACTGATGTTGGATGGTGCCACTTGCTCTGTTCATCAACGATCGTTGGATGATGCCAGTTCTTCTGTTCGTCATTATTTGAAGGATGGTGCCACTTCTGTTGTTCGTTCGCTGCTGGATGGTGCCACTTGCTTTGTTCAACCGATGTTGGATGGTGCCACTTGCTCTGTTCATCAACGATCGTTGGATGATGCCAGTTCTTCTGTTCATCATTATTTGAAGGATGATGCCACTTCTGTTGTTCGTTCGCTGCTGGATGGTGCCACTTGCTTTGTTCATCCGATGTTGGATGGTGCCACTTGCTCTGTTCATCGATTACTGTCGAATGGTGCCACTTCTTTTGTTCATCGTTATTTGCAGGATGGTGCCACTTCTGTTGTTCGTTCGATATTGGATGGTGCCACTTGCTTTGCTCATCTACGTTTTTTGGATGATGCCACTTACTAGATAGTTCGTTAGGTTGCAGTAACCTCGATGCTAAGGATGTTTCAGTAATAATAATAAAGAAAAGTACGAAGGCTAATGGAGTCATATACGCTTTTGCCATGTTTATGTGCGATGTGATGTTCAAAAAAGAAGATGGCTTTTATAAGATAATTTGAAGATAAGGTTGGGAATCTTGAAGAAAATTTAGCTACTATAAACTAGTTAATGCTCTCACTTAGTTTTATCCATTTACATATTCTACTACGCATAAAACGTTTAAGTAGACAGTGCTTTAATAAGCTTTCTGTAAATAAACAGCAACTAAAAAATAAAATAATTCACCAGCCTTTTTAAATTAGTAATTTCTTTCTAAACTTTATATATCATGGAAACGATCCCAAAAAAAGAACAACAACCAGAATAACGTATGAGCTGTGGCGACTTATAAATTGTAATATAAACAAGCATCATTCCAGTAAACCGAAATGTAGAGGCAAAACTGGCTTTTATATGATGTGTTTCTTTTTTGGCCCGGGGGAGAGAGGGGGGGGATACTGATATAAGTTTAAAGATATATCATTTGATTACATATTTAATTCTCAAAAATAAAATAATTTTCCTAGTAACGGCGATGTAATTATAACAGCTTCCTGTTATATAAGGGTACAGTGAACCACATCGTGCACCTTTGTTTTCCCGTGCTTTCATTACAAAACTCTTTTGCATGTTGTTTTGCTCCTACGCTTCATCTAAAGTAAAATTTGTATTTTTCCAATCAAAACGTATATTTACCGTTCTACGAAAGCTGCGCAGGTCCAAATTTAAAAACTCTGCGTAAATGGTTTTCTAAATAAGGTCTCTCTTTAATTGAAACAATATAAAAAATACGGTAAAATTCAAAGATAACTTGCAGATTAAACATCGATAAATAGAAAATGACGAAATACTATAGTTGTATAATAATATAATACTTGAATAACAATTACTATTACTTATGAATATTTGTTTTGTTTTCTAACATTTGAAATTACTTTTGAAAAGAGCCAGTTAATTTGCACATTTTTATCAAGAGGCTGTTTTGAGTTCTCCAGTTTAGAAAAAATGGTCCTTATTTACACATTGATAGCGACAAGAACTTTTCGTATAGCAACATCAATTATAGGGATCTGATGTCAAATCCCCATTAACATTCCACCTTCCAGTTTCCAGTAAAACTTCCAAGTCTATTGCTACCTCCTATGTAGTTGAATCAATACTGTTGGATGAAAAACTCATTTAAGCATTAAAAATAAGATCTATTAATAAGTTTACTACGGGCATGTATTTTGAAATTTCTAAGTAGATAATTCGCTAGAATTTTAATTACGCGTTGCATATTGCACAACATTTTGTTAATATTTTGGTTAAAACTAAAGATTCTATTGTGTCAAAAAATCATTTACTTCTAGTGCATATTTATGAAGGGAAAAGTCAGGTTTGCTATAGGCCTAAGGCACAGTGAACCATGGTCAAGAGTAAATATAATCAAAGTTCCTAAAATAAAATTTGCGAACGAACATCGAAATTATAACAGTAACCCTAAATTTCAAGTACAGTGGCCTAAAATGAGAGGATACCCTCTTGTAATCACACTAATTGATTTCTTTGATAGAAAACATGGAAGGTTATATGTATGAAAAAAATAAAATAACATTTTAAAAAATTCTAATGTTGAGGCCCTTGAACATTATATGCCCTCAAGTACTGAATTAGGTAGCATAGGGCTTGGGGCAACCATGCTAGCACTCAACTTAATTACTAACAGTGCTAACCAATTGTAAATAATGATAAATTGGATATGAGAATAAAGATACTACATTTATGGAAAAAAAATTGACTTAAAAAAATTGAAATATCATGGCAAAACATTTATGTTATTTTTTCCCCAAATTGGGCTAATTAAGAAGAAATATTACGTCAACATAAACAATTGCAATATGTTTATTTCAAAATAAGTATTAACTAACTGTAAAATAATTTTCAACATATATAACTTATGATAATAATCTGAAATAAGTAACAGTAATGCTTATTTTCCATTAAATTTATTCCATATGATAA
Source organism: Allium sativum (assembly GCA_030737875.1). Classification (NCBI taxonomy): domain Eukaryota; kingdom Viridiplantae; phylum Streptophyta; class Magnoliopsida; order Asparagales; family Amaryllidaceae; genus Allium; species Allium sativum. Next base: position 399,956,350 of record CM060910.1, read on the forward strand.
TAATCTGAAATTACATCACATTGATTTTCATTACAACATTCGATGATGTACAACATCATTTCACTAATTAAACAGTCGAAGTTGGATGATGCCAATTCTTCTGCTCGTCGTTGTTTGAAGGATGGTGCCACTTGCTTTGTTCATCCGATGTTGGATGGTGCCACTTGCTCTGTTCATCAACGATCGTTGGATGATGCCAGTTCTTCTGTTCGTCATTATTTGAAGGATGGTGCCACTTCTGTTGTTCGTTCGCTGCTGGATGGTGCCACTTGCTTTGTTCAACCGATGTTGGATGGTGCCACTTGCTCTGTTCATCAACGATCGTTGGATGATGCCAGTTCTTCTGTTCATCATTATTTGAAGGATGGTGCCACTTCTGTTGTTCGTTCGCTACCGGATGGTGCCACTTGCTTTGTTCATCCGATGTTGGATGGTGCCACTTGCTCTGTTCATCAACGATCGTTGGATGATGCCAGTTCTTCTGTTCGTCATTATTTGAAGGATGATGCCACTTCTGTTGTTCGTTCGCTGCTGGATGGTGCCACTTGCTTTGTTCAACTGATGTTGGATGGTGCCACTTGCTCTGTTCATCAACGATCGTTGGATGATGCCAGTTCTTCTGTTCGTCATTATTTGAAGGATGATGCCACTTCTGTTGTTCGTTCGCTGCTGGATGGTGCCACTTGCTTTGTTCAACTGATGTTGGATGGTGCCACTTGCTCTGTTCATCAACGATCGTTGGATGATGCCAGTTCTTCTGTTCATCATTATTTGAAGGATGGTGCCACTTCTGTTGTTCGTTCGCTGCTGGATGGTGCCACTTGCTTTGTTCAACTGATGTTGGATGGTGCCACTTGCTCTGTTCATCAACGATCGTTGGATGATGCCAGTTCTTCTGTTTGTCATTATTTGAAGGATGGTGCCACTTCTGTTGTTCGTTCGCTGCTGGATGGTGCCACTTGCTTTGTTCAACCGATGTTGGATGGTGCCACTTGCTCTGTTCATCAACGATCGTTGGATGATGCCAGTTCTTCTGTTCATCATTATTTGAAGGATGATGCCACTTCTGTTGTTCGTTCGCTGCTGGATGGTGCCACTTGCTTTGTTCATCCGATGTTGGATGGTGCCACTTGCTCTGTTCATCGATTACTGTCGAATGGTGCCACTTCTTTTGTTCATCGTTATTTGCAGGATGGTGCCACTTCTGTTGTTCGTTCGATATTGGATGGTGCCACTTGCTTTGCTCATCTACGTTTTTTGGATGATGCCACTTACTAGATAGTTCGTTAGGTTGCAGTAACCTCGATGCTAAGGATGTTTCAGTAATAATAATAAAGAAAAGCACGAAGGCTAATGGAGTCATATACGCTTTTGCCATGTTTATGTGCGATGTGATGTTCAAAAAAGAAGATGGCTTTTATAAGATAATTTGAAGATAAGGTTGGGAATCTTGAAGAAAATTTAGCTACTATAAACTAGTTAATGCTCTCACTTAGTTTTATCCATTTACATATTCTACTACGCATAAAACGTTTAAGTAGACAGTGCTTTAATAAGCTTTCTGTAAATAAACAGCAACTAAAAAATAAAATAATTCACCAGCCTTTTTAAATTAGTAATTTCTTTCTAAACTTTATATATCATGGAAACGATCCCAAAAAAAGAACAACAACCAGAATAACGTAAGAGCTGTGGCGACTTATAAATTGTAATATAAACAAGCATCATTCCAGTAAACCGAAATGTAGAGGCAAAACTGGCTTTTATATGATGTGTTTCTTTTTTGGCCCGGGGGAGAGAGGGGGGGGGGGGATACTGATATAAGTTTAAAGATATATCATTTGATTACATATTTAATTCTCAAAAATAAAATAATTTTCCTAGTAACGGCGATGTAATTATAACAGCTTCCTGTTATATAAGGGTACAGTGAACCACGTCGTGCACCTTTGTTTTCCCGTGCTTTCATTACAAAACTCTTTTGCATGTTGTTTTGCTCCTACGCTTCATCTAAAGTAAAATTTGTATTTTTCCAATCAAAACGTATATTTACCGTTCTACGAAAGCTGCGCAGGTCCAAATTTAAAAACTCTGCGTAAATGGTTTTCTAAATAAGGTCTCTCTTTAATTGAAACAATATAAAAAATACGGTAAAATTCAAAGATAACTTGCAGATTAAACATCGATAAATAGAAAATGACGAAATACTATAGTTGTATAATAATATAATACTTGAATAACAATTACTATTACTTATGAATATTTGTTTTGTTTTCTAACATTTGAAATTACTTTTGAAAAGAGCCAGTTAATTTGCACATTTTTATCAAGAGGCTGTTTTGAGTTCTCCAGTTTAGAAAAAATGGTCCTTATTTACACATTGATAGCGACAAGAACTTTTCGTATAGCAACATCAATTATAGGGATCTGATGTGCAAATCCCCATTAACATTCCACCTTCCAGTTTCCAGTAAAACTTCCAAGTCTATTGCTACCTCCTATGTAGTTGAATCAATACTGTTGGATGAAAAACTCATTTAAGCATTAAAAATAAGATCTATTAATAAGTTTACTACGGGCATGTATTTTGAAATTTCTAAGTAGATAATTCGCTAGAATTTTAATTACGCATTGCATATTGCACAACATTTTGTTAATATTTTGGTTAAAACCAAAGATTCTATTGTGTTAAAAAATCAGTTACTTCTAGTGCATATTTATGAAGGGAAAAGTCAGGTTTGTTATAGGCCTAAGGCACAATGAACCATGGTCAAGAGTAAATATAATCAAAGTTCCTAAAATAAAATTTGCGAACGAACATCGAAATTATAACAGTAACCCTAAATTTCAAGTACAGTGGCCTAAAATGAGAGGATACCCTCTTGTAATCACACTAATTGATTTCTTTGATAGAAAACATGGAAGGTTATATGTATGAAAAAAATAAAATAACATTTTAAAAAATTCTAATGTTGAGGCCCTCGAACATTATATGCCCTCAAGTACTGAATTAGGTAGCATAGGGCTTGGGGCAACCATGCTAGCACTCAACTTAATTACTAACAGTGCTAACCAATTGTAAATAATGATAAATTGGATATGAGAATAAAGATACTACATTTATGGAAAAAAAATTGACTTAAAAAAATTGAAATATCATGGCAAAACATTTATGTTATTTTTTCCCCAAATTGGGCTAATTAAGAAGAAATATTACGTCAACATAAACAATTGCAATATGTTTATTTCAAAATAAGTATTAACTAACTGTAAAATAATTTTCAACATATATAACTTATGATAATAATCTGAAATAAGTAACAGTAATGCTTATTTTCCATTAAATTTATTCCATATGATAATAATCTGAAATTACATCACATTGATTTTCATTACAACATTCGATGATGTACAACATCATTTCACTAATTAAACAGTCGAAGTTGGATGATGCCAATTCTTCTGCTCGTCGTTGTTTGAAGGATGGTGCCACTTGCTTTGTTCATCCGATGTTGGATGGTGCCACTTGCTCTGTTCATCAACGATCGTTGGATGATGCCAGTTCTTCTGTTCGTCATTATTTGAAGGATGGTGCCACTTCTGTTGTTCGTTCGCTGCTGGATGGTGCCACTTGCTTTGTTCAACCGATGTTGGATGGTGCCACTTGCTCTGTTCATCAACGATCGTTGGATGATGCCAGTTCTTCTGTTCATCATTATTTGAAGGATGGTGCCACTTCTGTTGTTCGTTCGCTACCGGATGGTGCCACTTGCTTTGTTCATCCGATGTTGGATGGTGCCACTTGCTCTGTTCATCAACGATCGTTGGATGATGCCAGTTCTTCTGTTCGTCATTATTTGAAGGATGATGCCACTCCTGTTGTTCGTTCGCTGCTGGATGGTGCCACTTGCTTTGTTCAACTGATGTTGGATGGTGCCACTTGCTCTGTTCATCAACGATCGTTGGATGATGCCAGTTCTTCTGTTCGTCATTATTTGAAGGATGATGCCACTTCTGTTGTTCGTTCGCTGCTGGATGGTGCCACTTGCTTTGTTCAACTGATGTTGGATGGTGCCACTTGCTCTGTTCATCAACGATCGTTGGATGATGCCAGTTCTTCTGTTCATCATTATTTGAAGGATGGTGCCACTTCTGTTGTTCGTTCGCTGCTGGATGGTGCCACTTGCTTTGTTCAACTGATGTTGGATGGTGCCACTTGCTCTGTTCATCAACGATCGTTGGATGATGCCAGTTCTTCTGTTCGTCATTATTTGAAGGATGGTGCCACTTCTGTTGTTCGTTCGCTGCTGGATGGTGCCACTTGCTTTGTTCAACCGATGTTGGATGGTGCCACTTGCTCTGTTCATCAACGATCGTTGGATGATGCCAGTTCTTCTGTTCATCATTATTTGAAGGATGATGCCACTTCTGTTGTTCGTTCGCTGCTGGATGGTGCCACTTGCTTTGTTCATCCGATGTTGGATGGTGCCACTTGCTCTGTTCATCGATTACTGTCGAATGGTGCCACTTCTTTTGTTCATCGTTATTTGCAGGATGGTGCCACTTCTGTTGTTCGTTCGATATTGGATGGTGCCACTTGCTTTGCTCATCTACGTTTTTTGGATGATGCCACTTACTAGATAGTTCGTTAGGTTGCAGTAACCTCGATGCTAAGGATGTTTCAGTAATAATAATAAAGAAAAGCACGAAGGCTAATGGAGTCATATACGCTTTTGCCATGTTTATGTGCGATGTGATGTTCAAAAAAGAAGATGGCTTTTATAAGATAATTTGAAGATAAGGTTGGGAATCTTGAAGAAAATTTAGCTACTATAAACTAGTTAATGCTCTCACTTAGTTTTATCCATTTACATATTCTACTACGCATAAAACGTTTAAGTAGACAGTGCTTTAATAAGCTTTCTGTAAATAAACAGCAACTAAAAAATAAAATAATTCACCAGCCTTTTTAAATTAGTAATTTCTTTCTAAACTTTATATATCATGGAAACGATCCCAAAAAAAGAACAACAACCAGAATAACGTAAGAGCTGTGGCGACTTATAAATTGTAATATAAACAAGCATCATTCTAGTAAACCGAAATGTAGAGGCAAAACTGGCTTTTATATGATGTGTTTCTTTTTTGGCCCGGGGGAGAGAGGGGGGGGGATACTGATATAAGTTTAAAGATATATCATTTGATTACATATTTAATTCTCAAAAATAAAATAATTTTCCTAGTAACGGCGATGTAATTATAACAGCTTCCTGTTATATAAGGGTACAGTGAACCACGTCGTGCACCTTTGTTTTCCCGTGCTTTCATTACAAAACTCTTTTGCATGTTGTTTTGCTCCTACGCTTCATCTAAAGTAAAATTTGTATTTTTCCAATCAAAACGTATATTTACCGTTCTACGAAAGCTGCGCAGGTCCAAATTTAAAAACTCTGCGTAAATGGTTTTCTAAATAAGGTCTCTCTTTAATTGAAACAATATAAAAAATACGGTAAAATTCAAAGATAACTTGCAGATTAAACATCGATAAATAGAAAATGACGAAATACTATAGTTGTATAATAATATAATACTTGAATAACAATTACTATTACTTATGAATATTTGTTTTGTTTTCTAACATTTGAAATTACTTTTGAAAAGAGCCAGTTAATTTGCACATTTTTATCAAGAGGCTGTTTTGAGTTCTCCAGTTTAGAAAAAATGGTCCTTATTTACACATTGATAGCGACAAGAACTTTTCGTATAGCAACATCAATTATAGGGATCTGATGTGCAAATCCCCATTAACATTCCACCTTCCAGTTTCCAGTAAAACTTCCAAGTCTATTGCTACCTCCTATGTAGTTGAATCAATACTGTTGGATGAAAAACTCATTTAAGCATTAAAAATAAGATCTATTAATAAGTTTACTACGGGCATGTATTTTGAAATTTCTAAGTAGATAATTCGCTAGAATTTTAATTACGCGTTGCATATTGCACAACATTTTGTTAATATTTTGGTTAAAACCAAAGATTCTATTGTGTCAAAAAATCAGTTACTTCTAGTGCATATTTATGAAGGGAAAAGTCAGGTTTGCTATAGGCCTAAGGCACAATGAACCATGGTCAAGAGTAAATATAATCAAAGTTCCTAAAATAAAATTTGCGAACGAACATAGAAATTATAACAGTAACCCTAAATTTCAAGTACAGTGGCCTAAAATGAGAGGATACCCTCTTGTAATCACACTAATTGATTTCTTTGATAGAAAACATGGAAGGTTATATGTATGAAAAAAATAAAATAACATTTTAAAAAATTCTAATGTTGAGGCCCTCGAACATTATATGCCCTCAAGTACTGAATTAGGTAGCATAGGGCTTGGGGCAACCATGCTAGCACTCAACTTAATTACTAACAGTGCTAACCAATTGTAAATAATGATAAATTGGATATGAGAATAAAGATACTACATTTATGAAAAAAAAATTGACTTAAAAAAATTGAAATATCATGGCAAAACATTTATGTTATTTTTTCCCCAAATTGGGCTAATTAAGAAGAAATATTACGTCAACATAAACAATTGCAATATGTTTATTTCAAAATAAGTATTAACTAACTGTAAAATAATTTTCAACATATATAACTTATGATAATAATCTGAAATAAGTAACAGTAATGCTTATTTTCCATTAAATTTATTCCATATGATAATAATCTGAAATTACATCACATTGATTTTCATTACAACATTCGATGATGTACAACATCATTTCACTAATTAAACAGTCGAAGTTGGATGATGCCAATTCTTCTGCTCGTCGTTGTTTGAAGGATGGTGCCACTTGCTTTGTTCATCCGATGTTGGATGGTGCCACTTGCTCTGTTCATCAACGATCGTTGGATGATGCCAGTTCTTCTGTTCGTCATTATTTGAAGGATGGTGCCACTTCTGTTGTTCGTTCGCTGCTGGATGGTGCCACTTGCTTTGTTCAACCGATGTTGGATGGTGCCACTTGCTCTGTTCATCAACGATCGTTGGATGATGCCAGTTCTTCTGTTCATCATTATTTGAAGGATGGTGCCACTTCTGTTGTTCGTTCGCTACCGGATGGTGCCACTTGCTTTGTTCATCCGATGTTGGATGGTGCCACTTGCTCTGTTCATCAACGATCGTTGGATGATGCCAGTTCTTCTGTTCGTCATTATTTGAAGGATGATGCCACTTCTGTTGTTCGTTCGCTGCTGGATGGTTCCACTTGCTTTGTTCAACTGATGTTGGATGGTGCCACTTGCTCTGTTCATCAACGATCGTTGGATGATGCCAGTTCTTCTGTTCGTCATTATTTGAAGGATGATGCCACTTCTGTTGTTCGTTCGCTGCTGGATGGTGCCACTTGCTTTGTTCAACTGATGTTGGATGGTGCCACTTGCTCTGTTCATCAACGATCGTTGGATGATGCCAGTTCTTCTGTTCATCATTATTTGAAGGATGGTGCCACTTCTGTTGTTCGTTCGCTGCTGGATGGTGCCACTTGCTTTGTTCAACTGATGTTGGATGGTGCCACTTGCTCTGTTCATCAACGATCGTTGGATGATGCCAGTTCTTCTGTTCGTCATTATTTGAAGGATGGTGCCACTTCTGTTGTTCGTTCGCTGCTGGATGGTGCCACTTGCTTTGTTCAACCGATGTTGGATGGTGCCACTTGCTCTGTTCATCAACGATCGTTGGATGATGCCAGTTCTTCTGTTCATCATTATTTGAAGGATGATGCCACTTCTGTTGTTCGTTCGCTGCTGGATGGTGCCACTTGCTTTGTTCATCCGATGTTGGATGGTGCCACTTGCTCTGTTCATCGATTACTGTCGAATGGTGCCACTTCTTTTGTTCATCGTTATTTGCAGGATGGTGCCACTTCTGTTGTTCGTTCGATATTGGATGGTGCCACTTGCTTTGCTCATCTACGTTTTTTGGATGATGCCACTTACTAGATAGTTCGTTAGGTTGCAGTAACCTCGATGCTAAGGATGTTTCAGTAATAATAATAAAGAAAAGCACGAAGGCTAATGGAGTCATATACGCTTTTGCCATGTTTATGTGCGATGTGATGTTCAAAAAAGAAGATGGCTTTTATAAGATAATTTGAAGATAAGGTTGGGAATCTTGAAGAAAATTTAGCTACTATAAACTAGTTAATGCTCTCACTTAGTTTTATCCATTTACATATTCTACTACGCATAAAACGTTTAAGTAGACAGTGCTTTAATAAGCTTTCTGTAAATAAACAGCAACTAAAAAATAAAATAATTCACCAGCCTTTTTAAATTAGTAATTTCTTTCTAAACTTTATATATCATGGAAACGATCCCAAAAAAAGAACAACAACCAGAATAACGTAAGAGCTGTGGCGACTTATAAATTGTAATATAAACAAGCATCATTCCAGTAAACCGAAATGTAGAGGCAAAACTGGCTTTTATATGATGTGTTTCTTTTTTGGCCCGGGGGAGAGAGGGGGGGGATACTGATATAAGTTTAAAGATATATCATTTGATTACATATTTAATTCTCAAAAATAAAATAATTTTCCTAGTAACGGCGATGTAATTATAACAGCTTCCTGTTATATAAGGGTACAGTGAACCACGTCGTGCACCTTTGTTTTCCCGTGCTTTCATTACAAAACTCTTTTGCATGTTGTTTTGCTCCTACGCTTCATCTAAAGTAAAATTTGTATTTTTCCAATCAAAACGTATATTTACCGTTCTACGAAAGCTGCGCAGGTCCAAATTTAAAAACTCTGCGTAAATGGTTTTCTAAATAAGGTCTCTCTTTAATTGAAACAATATAAAAAATACGGTAAAATTCAAAGATAACTTGCAGATTAAACATCGATAAATAGAAAATGACGAAATACTATAGTTGTATAATAATATAATACTTGAATAACAATTACTATTACTTATGAATATTTGTTTTGTTTTCTAACATTTGAAATTACTTTTGAAAAGAGCCAGTTAATTTGCACATTTTTATCAAGAGGCTATTTTGAGTTCTCCAGTTTAGAAAAAATGGTCCTTATTTACACATTGATAGCGACAAGAACTTTTCGTATAGCAACATCAATTATAGGGATCTGATGTGCAAATCCCCATTAACATTCCACCTTCCAGTTTCCAGTAAAACTTCCAAGTCTATTGCTACATCCTATGTAGTTGAATCAATACTGTTGGATGAAAAACTCATTTAAGCATTAAAAATAAGATCTATTAATAAGTTTACTACGGGCATGTATTTTGAAATTTCTAAGTAGATAATTCGCTAGAATTTTAATTACGAGTTGCATATTGCACAACATTTTGTTAATATTTTGGTTAAAACCAAAGATTCTATTGTGTCAAAAAATCAGTTACTTCTAGTGCATATTTATGAAGGGAAAAGTCAGGTTTGCTATAGGCCTAAGGCACAGTGAACCATGGTCAAGAGTAAATATAATCAAAGTTCCTAAAATAAAATTTGCGAACGAACATCGAAATTATAACAGTAACCCTAAATTTCAAGTACAGTGGCCTAAAATGAGAGGATACCCTCTTGTAATCACACTAATTGATTTCTTTGATAGAAAACATGGAAGGTTATATGTATGAAAAAAATAAAATAACATTTTAAAAAATTCTAATGTTGAGGCCCTCGAACATTATATGCCCTCAAGTACTGAATTAGGTAGCATAGGGCTTGGGGCAACCATGCTAGCACTCAACTTAATTACTAACAGTGCTAACCAATTGTAAATAATGATAAATTGGATATGAGAATAAAGATACTACATTTATGGAAAAAAAATTGACTTAAAAAAATTGAAATATCATGGCAAAACATTTATGTTATTTTTTCCCCAAATTGGGCTAATTAAGAAGAAATATTACGTCAACATAAACAATTGCAATATGTTTATTTCAAAATAAGTATTAACTAACTGTAAAATAATTTTCAACATATATAACTTATGATAATAATCTGAAATAAGTAACAGTAATGCTTATTTTCCATTAAATTTATTCCATATGATAATAATCTGAAATTACATCACATTGATTTTCATTACAACATTCGATGATGTACAACATCATTTCACTAATTAAACAGTCGAAGTTGGATGATGCCAATTCTTCTGCTCGTCGTTGTTTGAAGGATGGTGCCACTTGCTTTGTTCATCCGATGTTGGATGGTGCCACTTGCTCTATTCATCAACGATCGTTGGATGATGCCAGTTCTTCTGTTCGTCATTATTTGAAGGATGGTGCCACTTCTGTTGTTCGTTCGCTGCTGGATGGTGCCACTTGCTTTGTTCAACCGATGTTGGATGGTGCCACTTGCTCTGTTCATCAACGATCGTTGGATGATGCCAGTTCTTCTGTTCATCATTATTTGAAGGATGGTGCCACTTCTGTTGTTCGTTCGCTACCGGATGGTGCCACTTGCTTTGTTCATCCGATGTTGGATGGTGCCACTTGCTCTGTTCATCAACGATCGTTGGATGATGCCAGTTCTTCTGTTCGTCATTATTTGAAGGATGATGCCACTTCTGTTGTTCGTTCGCTGCTGGATGGTGCCACTTGCTTTGTTCAACTGATGTTGGATGGTGCCACTTGCTCTGTTCATCAACGATCGTTGGATGATGCCAGTTCTTCTGTTCGTCATTATTTGAAGGATGATGCCACTTCTGTTGTTCGTTCGCTGCTGGATGGTGCCACTTGCTCTGTTCATCAACGATCGTTGGATGATGCCAGTTCTTCTGTTCATCATTATTTGAAGGATGGTGCCACTTCTGTTGTTCGTTCGCTGCTGGATGGTGCCACTTGCTTTGTTCAACTGATGTTGGATGGTGCCACTTGCTCTGTTCATCAACGATCGTTGGATGATGCCAGTTCTTCTGTTCGTCATTATCTGAAGGATGGTGCCACTTCTGTTGTTCGTTCGCTGCTGGATGGTGCCACTTGCTTTGTTCAACCGATGTTGGATGGTGCCACTTGCTCTATTCATCAACGATCGTTGGATGATGCCAGTTCTTCTGTTCATCATTATTTGAAGGATGATGCCACTTCTGTTGTTCGTTCGCTGCTGGATGGTGCCACTTGCTTTGTTCATCCGATGTTGGATGGTGCCACTTGCTCTGTTCATCGATTACTGTCGAATGGTGCCACTTCTTTTGTTCATCGTTATTTGCAGGATGGTGCCACTTCTGTTGTTCGTTCGATATTGGATGGTGCCACTTGCTTTGCTCATCTACGTTTTTTGGATGATGCCACTTACTAGATAGTTCGTTAGGTTGCAGTAACCTCGATGCTAAGGATGTTTCAGTAATAATAATAAAGAAAAGCACGAAGGCTAATGGAGTCATATACGCTTTTGCCATGTTTATGTGCGATGTGATGTTCAAAAAAGAAGATGGCTTTTATAAAATAATTTGAAGATAAGGTTGGGAATCTTGAAGAAAATTTAGCTACTATAAACTAGTTAATGCTCTCACTTAGTTTTATCCATTTACATATTCTACTACGCATAAAACGTTTAAGTAGACAGTGTTTTAATAAGCTTTCTGTAAATAAACAGCAACTAAAAAATAAAATAATTCACCAGCCTTTTTAAATTAGTAATTTCTTTCTAAACTTTATATATCATGGAAACGATCCCAAAAAAAGAACAACAACCAGAATAACGTAAGAGCTGTGGCGACTTATAAATTGTAATATAAACAAGCATCATTCCAGTAAACCGAAATGTAGAGGCAAAACTGGCTTTTATATGATGTGTTTCTTTTTTGGCCCGGGGGAGAGAGGGGGGGGGGGGATACTGATATAAGTTTAAAGATATATCATTTGATTACATATTTAATTCTCAAAAATAAAATAATTTTCCTAGTAACGGCGATGTAATTATAACAGCTTCCTGTTATATAAGGGTACAGTGAACCACGTCGTGCACCTTTGTTTTCCCATGCTTTCATTACAAAACTCTTTTGCATGTTGTTTTGCTCCTACGCTTCATCTAAAGTAAAATTTGTATTTTTCCAATCAAAACGTATATTTACCGTTCTACGAAAGCTGCGCAGGTCCAAATTTAAAAACTCTGCGTAAATGGTTTTCTAAATAAGGTCTCTCTTTAATTGAAACAATATAAAAAATACGGTAAAATTCAAAGATAACTTGCAGATTAAACATCGATAAATAGAAAATGACGAAATACTATAGTTGTATAATAATATAATACTTGAATAACAATTACTATTACTTATGAATATTTGTTTTGTTTTCTAACATTTGAAATTACTTTTGAAAAGAGCCAGTTAATTTGCACATTTTTATCAAGAGGCTGTTTTGAGTTCTCCAGTTTAGAAAAAATGGTCCTTATTTACACATTGATAGCGACAAGAACTTTTCGTATAGCAACATCAATTATAGGGATCTGATGTGCAAATCCCCATTAACATTCCACCTTCCAGTTTCCAGTAAAACTTCCAAGTCTATTGCTACCTCCTATGTAGTTGAATCAATACTGTTGGATGAAAAACTCATTTAAGCATTAAAAATAAGATCTATTAATAAGTTTACTACGGGCATGTATTTTGAAATTTCTAAGTAGATAATTCGCTAGAATTTTAATTACGCGTTGCATATTGCACAACATTTTGTTAATATTTTGGTTAAAACCAAAGATTCTATTGTGTCAAAAAATCAGTTACTTCTAGTGCATATTTATGAAGGAAAAAGTCAGGTTTGCTATAGGCCTAAGGCACAATGAACCATGGTCAAGAGTAAATATAATCAAAGTTCCTAAAATAAAATTTGCGAACGAACATCGAAATTATAACAGTAACCCTAAATTTCAAGTACAGTGGCCTAAAATGAGAGGATACCCTCTTGTAATCACACTAATTGATTTCTTTGATAGAAAACATGGAAGGTTATATGTATGAAAAAAATAAAATAACATTTTAAAAAATTCTAATGTTGAGGCCCTCGAACATTATATGCCCTCAAGTACTGAATTAGGTAGCATAGGGCTTGGGGCAACCATGCTAGCACTCAACTTAATTACTAACAGTGCTAACCAATTGTAAATAATGATAAATTGGATATGAGAATAAAGATACTACATTTATGGAAAAAAAATTGACTTAAAAAAATTGAAATATCATGGCAAAACATTTATGTTATTTTTTCCCCAAATTGGGCTAATTAAGAAGAAATATTACGTCAACATAAACAATTGCAATATGTTTATTTCAAAATAAGTATTAACTAACTGTAAAATAATTTTCAACATATATAACTTATGATAATAATCTGAAATAAGTAACAGTAATGCTTATTTTCCATTAAATTTATTCCATATGATAATAATCTGAAATTACATCACATTGATTTTCATTACAACATTCGATGATGTACAACATCATTTCACTAATTAAACAGTCGAAGTTGGATGATGCCAATTCTTCTGCTCGTCGTTGTTTGAAGGATGGTGCCACTTGCTTTGTTCATCCGATGTTGGATGGTGCCACTTGCTCTGTTCATCAACGATCGTTGGATGATGCCAGTTCTTCTGTTCGTCATTATTTGAAGGATGGTGCCACTTCTGTTGTTCGTTCGCTGCTGGATGTTGCCACTTGCTTTGTTCAACCGATGTTGGATGGTGCCACTTGCTCTGTTCATCAACGATCGTTGGATGATGCCAGTTCTTCTGTTCATCATTATTTGAAGGATGGTGCCACTTCTGTTGTTCGTTCGCTACCGGATGGTGCCACTTGCTTTGTTCATCCGATGTTGGATGGTGCCACTTGCTCTGTTCATCAACGATCGTTGGATGATGCCAGTTCTTCTGTTCGTCATTATTTGAAGGATGATGCCACTTCTGTTGTTCGTTCGCTGCTGGATGGTGCCACTTGCTTTGTTCAACTGATGTTGGATGGTGCCACTTGCTCTGTTCATCAACGATCGTTGGATGATGCCAGTTCTTCTGTTCGTCATTATTTGAAGGATGATGCCACTTCTGTTGTTCGTTCGCTGCTGGATGGTGCCACTTGCTTTGTTCAACTGATGTTGGATCGTGCCACTTGCTCTGTTCATCAACGATCGTTGGATGATGCCAGTTCTTCTGTTCATCATTATTTGAAGGATGGTGCCACTTCTGTTGTTCGTTCGCTGCTGGATGGTGCCACTTGCTTTGTTCAACTGATGTTGGATGGTGCCACTTGCTCTGTTCATCAACGATCGTTGGATGATGCCAGTTCTTCTGTTCGTCATTATTTGAAGGATGGTGCCACTTCTGTTGTTCGTTCGCTGCTGGATGGTGCCACTTGCTTTGTTCAACCGATGTTGGATGGTGCCACTTGCTCTTTTCATCAACGATCGTTGGATGATGCCAGTTCTTCTGTTCATCATTATTTGAAGGATGATGCCACTTCTGTTGTTCGTTCGCTGCTGGATGGTGCCACTTGCTTTGTTCATCCGATGTTGGATGGTGCCACTTGCTCTGTTCATCGATTACTGTCGAATGGTGCCACTTCTTTTGTTCATCGTTATTTGCAGGATGGTGCCACTTCTGTTGTTCGTTCGATATTGGATGGTGCCACTTGCTTTGCTCATCTACGTTTTTTGGATGATGCCACTTACTAGATAGTTCGTTAGGTTGCAGTAACCTCGATGCTAAGGATGTTTCAGTAATAATAATAAAGAAAAGCACGAAGGCTAATGGAGTCATATACGCTTTTGCCATGTTTATGTGCGATGTGATGTTCAAAAAAGAAGATGGCTTTTATAAGATAATTTGAAGATAAGGTTGGGAATCTTGAAGAAAATTTAGCTACTATAAACTAGTTAATGCTCTCACTTAGTTTTATCCATTTACATATTCTACTACGCATAAAACGTTTAAGTAGACAGTGCTTTAATAAGCTTTCTGTAAATAAACAGCAACTAAAAAATAAAATAATTCACCAGCCTTTTTAAATTAGTAATTTCTTTCTAAACTTTATATATCATGGAAACGATCCCAAAAAAAGAACAACAACCAGAATAACGTAAGAGCTGTGGCGACTTATAAATTGTAATATAAACAAGCATCATTCCAGTAAACCGAAATGTAGAGGCAAAACTGGCTTTTATATGATGTGTTTCTTTTTTGGCCCGGGGGAGAGAGGGGGGGGGATACTGATATAAGTTTAAAGATATATCATTTGATTACATATTTAATTCTCAAAAATAAAATAATTTTCCTAGTAACGGCGATGTAATTATAACAGCTTCCTGTTATATAAGGGTACAGTGAACCACGTCGTGCACCTTTGTTTTCCCGTGCTTTCATTACAAAACTCTTTTGCATGTTGTTTTGCTCCTACGCTTCATCTAAAGTAAAATTTGCATTTTTCCAATCAAAACGTATATTTACCGTTCTACGAAAGCTGCGCAGGTCCAAATTTAAAAACTCTACGTAAATGGTTTTCTAAATAAGGTCTCTCTTTAATTGAAACAATATAAAAAATACGGTTAAATTCAAAGATAACTTGCAGATTAAACATCGATAAATAGAAAATGACGAAATACTATAGTTGTATAATAATATAATACTTGAATAACAATTACTATTACTTATGAATATTTGTTTTGTTTTCTAACATTTGAAATTACTTTTGAAAAGAGCCAGTTAATTTGCACATTTTTATCAAGAGGCTGTTTTGAGTTCTCCAGTTTAGAAAAAATGGTCCTTATTTACACATTGATAGCGACAAGAACTTTTCGTATAGCAACATCAATTATAGGGATCTGATGTGCAAATCCCCATTAACATTCCACCTTCCAGTTTCCAGTAAAACTTCCAAGTCTATTGCTACCTCCTATGTAGTTGAATCAATACTGTTGGATGAAAAACTCATTTAAGCATTAAAAATAAGATCTATTAATAAGTTTACTACGGGCATGTATTTTGAAATTTCTAAGTAGATAATTCGCTAGAATTTTAATTACGCGTTGCATATTGCACAACATTTTGTTAATATTTTGGTTAAAACCAAAGATTCTATTGTGTCAAAAAATCAGTTACTTCTAGTGCATATTTATGAAGGGAAAAGTCAGGTTTGCTATAGGCCTAAGGCACAATGAACCATGGTCAAGAGTAAATATAATCAAAGTTCCTAAAATAAAATTTGCGAAGGAACATCGAAATTATAACAGTAACCCTAAATTTCAAGTACAGTGGCCTAAAATGAGAGGATACCCTCTTGTAATCACACTAATTGATTTCTTTGATAGAAAACATGGAAGGTTATATGTATGAAAAAAATAAAATAACATTTTAAAAAATTCTAATGTTGAGGCCCTCGAACATTATATGCCCTCAAGTACTGAATTAGGTAGCATAGGGCTTGGGGCAACCATGCTAGCACTCAACTTAATTACTAACAGTGCTAACCAATTGTAAATAATGATAAATTGGATATGAGAATAAAGATACTACATTTATGGAAAAAAAATTGACTTAAAAAAATTGAAATATCATGGCAAAACATTTATGTTATTTTTTCCCCAAATTGGGCTAATTAAGAAGAAATATTACGTCAACATAAACAATTGCAATATGTTTATTTCAAAATAAGTATTAACTAACTGTAAAATAATTTTCAACATATATAACTTATGATAATAATCTGAAATAAGTAACAGTAATGCTTATTTTCCATTAAATTTATTCCATATGATAATAATCTGAAATTACATCACATTGATTTTCATTACAACATTCGATGATGTACAACATCATTTCACTAATTAAACAGTCGAAGTTGGATGATGCCAATTCTTCTGCTCGTCGTTGTTTGAAGGATGGTGCCACTTGCTTTGTTCATCCGATGTTGGATGGTGCCACTTGCTCTGTTCATCAACGATCGTTGGATGATGCCAGTTCTTCTGTTCGTCATTATTTGAAGGATGGTGCCACTTCTGTTGTTCGTTCGCTGCTGGATGTTGCCACTTGCTTTGTTCAACAGATGTTGGATGGTGCCACTTGCTCTGTTCATCAACGATCGTTGGATGATGCCAGTTCTTCTGTTCATCATTATTTGAAGGATGGTGCCACTTCTGTTGTTCGTTCGCTACCGGATGGTGCCACTTGCTTTGTTCATCCGATGTTGGATGGTGCCACTTGCTCTGTTCATCAACGATCGTTGGATGATGCCAGTTCTTCTGTTCGTCATTATTTGAAGGATGATGCCACTTCTGTTGTTCGTTCGCTGCTGGATGGTGCCACTTGCTTTGTTGAACTGATGTTGGATGGTGCCACTTGCTCTGTTCATCAACGATCGTTGGATGATGCCAGTTCTTCTGTTCGTCATTATTTGAAGGATGATGCCACTTCTGTTGTTCGTTCGCTGCTGGATGGTGCCACTTGCTTTGTTCAACTGATGTTGGATGGTGCCACTTGCTCTGTTCATCAACGATCGTTGGATGATGCCAGTTCTTCTGTTCGTCATTATTTGAAGGATGGTGCCACTTCTGTTGTTCGTTCGCTGCTGGATGGTGCCACTTGCTTTGTTCAACCGATGTTGGATGGTGCCACTTGCTCTGTTCATCAACGATCGTTGGATGATGCCAGTTCTTCTGTTCATCATTATTTGAAGGATGATGCCACTTCTGTTGTTCGTTCGCTGCTGGATGGTGCCACTTGCTTTGTTCATCCGATGTTGGATGGTGCCACTTGCTCTGTTCATCGATTACTGTCGAATGGTGCCACTTCTTTTGTTCATCGTTATTTGCAGGATGGTGCCACTTCTGTTGTTCGTTCGATATTGGATGGTGCCACTTGCTTTGCTCATCTACGTTTTTTGGATGATGCCACTTACTAGATAGTTCGTTAGGTTGCAGTAACCTCGATGCTAAGGATGTTTCAGTAATAATAATAAAGAAAAGCACGAAGGCTAATGGAGTCATATACGCTTTTGCCATGTTTATGTGCGATGTGATGTTCAAAAAAGAAGATGGCTTTTATAAGATAATTTGAAGATAAGGTTGGGAATCTTGAAGAAAATTTAGCTACTATAAACTAGTTAATGCTCTCACTTAGTTTTATCCATTTACATATTCTACTACGCATAAAACGTTTAAGTAGACAGTGCTTTAATAAGCTTTCTGTAAATAAACAGCAACTAAAAAATAAAATAATTCACCAGCCTTTTTAAATTAGTAATTTCTTTCTAAACTTTATATATCATGGAAACGATCCCAAAAAAAGAACAACAACCAGAATAACGTAAGAGCTGTGGCGACTTATAAATTGTAATATAAACAAGCATCATTCCAGTAAACCGAAATGTAGAGGCAAAACTGGCTTTTATATGATGTGTTTCTTTTTTGGCCCGGGGGAGAGAGGGGGGGGATACTGATATAAGTTTAAAGATATATCATTTGATTACATATTTAATTCTCAAAAATAAAATAATTTTCCTAGTAACGGCGATGTAATTATAACAGCTTCCTGTTATATAAGGGTACAGTGAACCACGTCGTGCACCTTTGTTTTCCCGTGCTTTCATTACAAAACTCTTTTGCATGTTGTTTTGCTCCTACGCTTCATCTAAAGTAAAATTTGTATTTTTCCAATCAAAACGTATATTTACCGTTCTACGAAAGCTGCGCAGGTCCAAATTTAAAAACTCTGCGTAAATGGTTTTCTAAATAAGGTCTCTCTTTAATTGAAACAATATAAAAAATACGGTAAAATTCAAAGATAACTTGCAGATTAAACATCGATAAATAGAAAATGACGAAATACTATAGTTGTATAATAATATAATACTTGAATAACAATTACTATTACTTATGAATATTTGTTTTGTTTTCTAACATTTGAAATTACTTTTGAAAAGAGCCAGTTAATTTGCACATTTTTATCAAGAGGCTATTTTGAGTTCTCCAGTTTAGAAAAAATGGTCCTTATTTACACATTGATAGCGACAAGAACTTTTCGTATAGCAACATCAATTATAGGGATCTGATGTGCAAATCCCCATTAACATTCCACCTTCCAGTTTCCAGTAAAACTTCCAAGTCTATTGCTACATCCTATGTAGTTGAATCAATACTGTTGGATGAAAAACTCATTTAAGCATTAAAAATAAGATCTATTAATAAGTTTACTACGGGCATGTATTTTGAAATTTCTAAGTAGATAATTCGCTAGAATTTTAATTACGAGTTGCATATTGCACAACATTTTGTTAATATTTTGGTTAAAACCAAAGATTCTATTGTGTCAAAAAATCAGTTACTTCTAGTGCATATTTATGAAGGGAAAAGTCAGGTTTGCTATAGGCCTAAGGCACAGTGAACCATGGTCAAGAGTAAATATAATCAAAGTTCCTAAAATAAAATTTGCGAACGAACATCGAAATTATAACAGTAACCCTAAATTTCAAGTACAGTGGCCTAAAATGAGAGGATACCCTCTTGTAATCACACTAATTGATTTCTTTGATAGAAAACATGGAAGGTTATATGTATGAAAAAAATAAAATAACATTTTAAAAAATTCTAATGTTGAGGCCCTCGAACATTATATGCCCTCAAGTACTGAATTAGGTAGCATAGGGCTTGGGGCAACCATGCTAGCACTCAACTTAATTACTAACAGTGCTAACCAATTGTAAATAATGATAAATTGGATATGAGAATAAAGATACTACATTTATGGAAAAAAAATTGACTTAAAAAAATTGAAATATCATGGCAAAACATTTATGTTATTTTTTCCCCAAATTGGGCTAATTAAGAAGAAATATTACGTCAACATAAACAATTGCAATATGTTTATTTCAAAATAAGTATTAACTAACTGTAAAATAATTTTCAACATATATAACTTATGATAATAATCTGAAATAAGTAACAGTAATGCTTATTTTCCATTAAATTTATTCCATATGATAATAATCTGAAATTACATCACATTGATTTTCATTACAACATTCGATGATGTACAACATCATTTCACTAATTAAACAGTCGAAGTTGGATGATGCCAATTCTTCTGCTCGTCGTTGTTTGAAGGATGGTGCCACTTGCTTTGTTCATCCGATGTTGGATGGTGCCACTTGCTCTATTCATCAACGATCGTTGGATGATGCCAGTTCTTCTGTTCGTCATTATTTGAAGGATGGTGCCACTTCTGTTGTTCGTTCGCTGCTGGATGGTGCCACTTGCTTTGTTCAACCGATGTTGGATGGTGCCACTTGCTCTGTTCATCAACGATCGTTGGATGATGCCAGTTCTTCTGTTCATCATTATTTGAAGGATGGTGCCACTTCTGTTGTTCGTTCGCTACCGGATGGTGCCACTTGCTTTGTTCATCCGATGTTGGATGGTGCCACTTGCTCTGTTCATCAACGATCGTTGGATGATGCCAGTTCTTCTGTTCGTCATTATTTGAAGGATGATGCCACTTCTGTTGTTCGTTCGCTGCTGGATGGTGCCACTTGCTTTGTTCAACTGATGTTGGATGGTGCCACTTGCTCTGTTCATCAACGATCGTTGGATGATGCCAGTTCTTCTGTTCGTCATTATTTGAAGGATGATGCCACTTCTGTTGTTCGTTCGCTGCTGGATGGTGCCACTTGCTTTGTTCAACTGATGTTGGATGGTGCCACTTGCTCTGTTCATCAACGATCGTTGGATGATGCCAGTTCTTCTGTTCATCATTATTTGAAGGATGGTGCCACTTCTGTTGTTCGTTCGCTGCTGGATGGTGCCACTTGCTTTGTTCAACTGATGTTGGATGGTGCCACTTGCTCTGTTCATCAACGATCGTTGGATGATGCCAGTTCTTCTGTTCGTCATTATCTGAAGGATGGTGCCACTTCTGTTGTTCGTTCGCTGCTGGATGGTGCCACTTGCTTTGTTCAACCGATGTTGGATGGTGCCACTTGCTCTATTCATCAACGATCGTTGGATGATGCCAGTTCTTCTGTTCATCATTATTTGAAGGATGATGCCACTTCTGTTGTTCGTTCGCTGCTGGATGGTGCCACTTGCTTTGTTCATCCGATGTTGGATGGTGCCACTTGCTCTGTTCATCGATTACTGTCGAATGGTGCCACTTCTTTTGTTCATCGTTATTTGCAGGATGGTGCCACTTCTGTTGTTCGTTCGATATTGGATGGTGCCACTTGCTTTGCTCATCTACGTTTTTTGGATGATGCCACTTACTAGATAGTTCGTTAGGTTGCAGTAACCTCGATGCTAAGGATGTTTCAGTAATAATAATAAAGAAAAGCACGAAGGCTAATGGAGTCATATACGCTTTTGCCATGTTTATGTGCGATGTGATGTTCAAAAAAGAAGATGGCTTTTATAAAATAATTTGAAGATAAGGTTGGGAATCTTGAAGAAAATTTAGCTACTATAAACTAGTTAATGCTCTCACTTAGTTTTATCCATTTACATATTCTACTACGCATAAAACGTTTAAGTAGACAGTGTTTTAATAAGCTTTCTGTAAATAAACAGCAACTAAAAAATAAAATAATTCACCAGCCTTTTTAAATTAGTAATTTCTTTCTAAACTTTATATATCATGGAAACGATCCCAAAAAAAGAACAACAACCAGAATAACGTAAGAGCTGTGGCGACTTATAAATTGTAATATAAACAAGCATCATTCCAGTAAACCGAAATGTAGAGGCAAAACTGGCTTTTATATGATGTGTTTCTTTTTTGGCCCGGGGGAGAGAGGGGGGGGGGATACTGATATAAGTTTAAAGATATATCATTTGATTACATATTTAATTCTCAAAAATAAAATAATTTTCCTAGTAACGGCGATGTAATTATAACAGCTTCCTGTTATATAAGGGTACAGTGAACCACGTCGTGCACCTTTGTTTTCCCATGCTTTCATTACAAAACTCTTTTGCATGTTGTTTTGCTCCTACGCTTCATCTAAAGTAAAATTTGTATTTTTCCAATCAAAACGTATATTTACCGTTCTACGAAAGCTGCGCAGGTCCAAATTTAAAAACTCTGCGTAAATGGTTTTCTAAATAAGGTCTCTCTTTAATTGAAACAATATAAAAAATACGGTAAAATTCAAAGATAACTTGCAGATTAAACATCGATAAATAGAAAATGACGAAATACTATAGTTGTATAATAATATAATACTTGAATAACAATTACTATTACTTATGAATATTTGTTTTGTTTTCTAACATATGAAATTACTTTTGAAAAGAGCCAGTTAATTTGCACATTTTTATCAAGAGGCTGTTTTGAGTTCTCCAGTTTAGAAAAAATGGTCCTTATTTACACATTGATAGCGACAAGAACTTTTCGTATAGCAACATCAATTATAGGGATCTGATGTGCAAATCCCCATTAACATTCCACCTTCCAGTTTCCAGTAAAACTTCCAAGTCTATTGCTACCTCCTATGTAGTTGAATCAATACTGTTGGATGAAAAACTCATTTAAGCATTAAAAATAAGATCTATTAATAAGTTTACTACGGGCATGTATTTTGAAATTTCTAAGTAGATAATTCGCTAGAATTTTAATTACGCGTTGCATATTGCACAACATTTTGTTAATATTTTGGTTAAAACCAAAGATTCTATTGTGTCAAAAAATCAGTTACTTCTAGTGCATATTTATGAAGGGAAAAGTCAGGTTTGCTATAGGCCTAAGGCACAATGAACCATGGTCAAGAGTAAATATAATCAAAGTTCCTAAAATAAAATTTGCGAACGAACATCGAAATTATAACAGTAACCCTAAATTTCAAGTACAGTGGCCTAAAAGGAGAGGATACCCTCTTGTAATCACACTAATTGATTTCTTTGATAGAAAACATGGAAGGTTATATGTATGAAAAAAATAAAATAACATTTTAAAAAATTCTAATGTTGAGGCCCTCGAACATTATATGCCCTCAAGTACTGAATTAGGTAGCATAGGGCTTGGGGCAACCATGCTAGCACTCAACTTAATTACTAACAGTGCTAACCAATTGTAAATAATGATAAATTGGATATGAGAATAAAGATACTACATTTATGGAAAAAAAATTGACTTAAAAAAATTGAAATATCATGGCAAAACATTTATGTTATTTTTTCCCCAAATTGGGCTAATTAAGAAGAAATATTACGTCAACATAAACAATTGCAATATGTTTATTTCAAAATAAGTATTAACTAACTGTAAAATAATTTTCAACATATATAACTTATGATAATAATCTGAAATAAGTAACAGTAATGCTTATTTTCCATTAAATTTATTCCATATGATAATAATCTGAAATTACATCACATTGATTTTCATTACAACATTCGATGATGTACAACATCATTTCACTAATTAAACAGTCGAAGTTGGATGATGCCAATTCTTCTGCTCGTCGTTGTTTGAAGGATGGTGCCACTTGCTTTGTTCATCCGATGTTGGATGGTGCCACTTGCTCTGTTCATCAACGATCGTTGGATGATGCCAGTTCTTCTGTTCGTCATTATTTGAAGGATGGTGCCACTTCTGTTGTTCGTTCGCTGCTGGATGTTGCCACTTGCTTTGTTCAACCGATGTTGGATGGTGCCACTTGCTCTGTTCATCAACGATCGTTGGATGATGCCAGTTCTTCTGTTCATCATTATTTGAAGGATGGTGCCACTTCTGTTGTTCGTTCGCTACCGGATGGTGCCACTTGCTTTGTTCATCCGATGTTGGATGGTGCCACTTGCTCTGTTCATCAACGATCGTTGGATGATGCCAGTTCTTCTGTTCGTCATTATTTGAAGGATGATGCCACTTCTGTTGTTCGTTCGCTGCTGGATGGTGCCACTTGCTTTGTTCAACTGATGTTGGATGGTGCCACTTGCTCTGTTCATCAACGATCGTTGGATGATGCCAGTTCTTCTGTTCGTCATTATTTGAAGGATGATGCCACTTCTGTTGTTCGTTCGCTGCTGGATGGTGCCACTTGCTTTGTTCAACTGATGTTGGATCGTGCCACTTGCTCTGTTCATCAACGATCGTTGGATGATGCCAGTTCTTCTGTTCATCATTATTTGAAGGATGGTGCCACTTCTGTTGTTCGTTCGCTGCTGGATGGTGCCACTTGCTTTGTTCAACTGATGTTGGATGGTGCCACTTGCTCTGTTCATCAACGATCGTTGGATGATGCCAGTTCTTCTGTTCGTCATTATTTGAAGGATGGTGCCACTTCTGTTGTTCGTTCGCTGCTGGATGGTGCCACTTGCTTTGTTCAACCGATGTTGGATGGTGCCACTTGCTCTTTTCATCAACGATCGTTGGATGATGCCAGTTCTTCTGTTCATCATTATTTGAAGGATGATGCCACTTCTGTTGTTCGTTCGCTGCTGGATGGTGCCACTTGCTTTGTTCATCCGATGTTGGATGGTGCCACTTGCTCTGTTCATCGATTACTGTCGAATGGTGCCACTTCTTTTGTTCATCGTTATTTGCAGGATGGTGCCACTTCTGTTGTTCGTTCGATATTGGATGGTGCCACTTGCTTTGCTCATCTACGTTTTTTGGATGATGCCACTTACTAGATAGTTCGTTAGGTTGCAGTAACCTCGATGCTAAGGATGTTTCAGTAATAATAATAAAGAAAAGCACGAAGGCTAATGGAGTCATATACGCTTTTGCCATGTTTATGTGCGATGTGATGTTCAAAAAAGAAGATGGCTTTTATAAGATAATTTGAAGATAAGGTTGGGAATCTTGAAGAAAATTTAGCTACTATAAACTAGTTAATGCTCTCACTTAGTTTTATCCATTTACATATTCTACTACGCATAAAACGTTTAAGTAGACAGTGCTTTAATAAGCTTTCTGTAAATAAACAGCAACTAAAAAATAAAATAATTCACCAGCCTTTTTAAATTAGTAATTTCTTTCTAAACTTTATATATCATGGAAACGATCCCAAAAAAAGAACAACAACCAGAATAACGTAAGAGCTGTGGCGACTTATAAATTGTAATATAAACAAGCATCATTCCAGTAAACCGAAATGTAGAGGCAAAACTGGCTTTTATATGATGTGTTTCTTTTTTGGCCCGGGGGAGAGAGGGGGGGGGGATACTGATATAAGTTTAAAGATATATCATTTGATTACATATTTAATTCTCAAAAATAAAATAATTTTCCTAGTAACGGCGATGTAATTATAACAGCTTCCTATTATATAAGGGTACAGTGAACCACGTCGTGCACCTTTGTTTTCCCGTGCTTTCATTACAAAACTCTTTTGCATGTTGTTTTGCTCCTACGCTTCATCTAAAGTAAAATTTGCATTTTTCCAATCAAAACGTATATTTACCGTTCTACGAAAGCTGCGCAGGTCCAAATTTAAAAACTCTACGTAAATGGTTTTCTAAATAAGGTCTCTCTTTAATTGAAACAATATAAAAAATACGGTTAAATTCAAAGATAACTTGCAGATTAAACATCGATAAATAGAAAATGACGAAATACTATAGTTGTATAATAATATAATACTTGAATAACAATTACTATTACTTATGAATATTTGTTTTGTTTTCTAACATTTGAAATTACTTTTGAAAAGAGCCAGTTAATTTGCACATTTTTATCAAGAGGCTGTTTTGAGTTCTCCAGTTTAGAAAAAATGGTCCTTATTTACACATTGATAGCGACAAGAACTTTTCGTATAGCAACATCAATTATAGGGATCTGATGTGCAAATCCCCATTAACATTCCACCTTCCAGTTTCCAGTAAAACTTCCAAGTCTATTGCTACCTCCTATGTAGTTGAATCAATACTGTTGGATGAAAAACTCATTTAAGCATTAAAAATAAGATCTATTAATAAGTTTACTACGGGCATGTATTTTGAAATTTCTAAGTAGATAATTCGCTAGAATTTTAATTACGCGTTGCATATTGCACAACATTTTGTTAATATTTTGGTTAAAACCAAAGATTCTATTGTGTCAAAAAATCAGTTACTTCTAGTGCATATTTATGAAGGGAAAAGTCAGGTTTGCTATAGGCCTAAGGCACAATGAACCATGGTCAAGAGTAAATATAATCAAAGTTCCTAAAATAAAATTTGCGAAGGAACATCGAAATTATAACAGTAACCCTAAATTTCAAGTACAGTGGCCTAAAATGAGAGGATACCCTCTTGTAATCACACTAATTGATTTCTTTGATAGAAAACATGGAAGGTTATATGTATGAAAAAAATAAAATAACATTTTAAAAAATTCTAATGTTGAGGCCCTCGAACATTATATGCCCTCAAGTACTGAATTAGGTAGCATAGGGCTTGGGGCAACCATGCTAGCACTCAACTTAATTACTAACAGTGCTAACCAATTGTAAATAATGATAAATTGGATATGAGAATAAAGATACTACATTTATGGAAAAAAAATTGACTTAAAAAAATTGAAATATCATGGCAAAACATTTATGTTATTTTTTCCCCAAATTGGGCTAATTAAGAAGAAATATTACGTCAACATAAACAATTGCAATATGTTTATTTCAAAATAAGTATTAACTAACTGTAAAATAATTTTCAACATATATAACTTATGATAATAATCTGAAATAAGTAACAGTAATGCTTATTTTCCATTAAATTTATTCCATATGATAATAATCTGAAATTACATCACATTGATTTTCATTACAACATTCGATGATGTACAACATCATTTCACTAATTAAACAGTCGAAGTTGGATGATGCCAATTCTTCTGCTCGTCGTTGTTTGAAGGATGGTGCCACTTGCTTTGTTCATCCGATGTTGGATGGTGCCACTTGCTCTGTTCATCAACGATCGTTGGATGATGCCAGTTCTTCTGTTCGTCATTATTTGAAGGATGGTGCCACTTCTGTTGTTCGTTCGCTGCTGGATGTTGCCACTTGCTTTGTTCAACCGATGTTGGATGGTGCCACTTGCTCTGTTCATCAACGATCGTTGGATGATGCCAGTTCTTCTGTTCATCATTATTTGAAGGATGGTGCCACTTCTGTTGTTCGTTCGCTACCGGATGGTGCCACTTGCTTTGTTCATCCGATGTTGGATGGTGCCACTTGCTCTGTTCATCAACGATCGTTGGATGATGCCAGTTCTTCTGTTCGTCATTATTTGAAGGATGATGCCACTTCTGTTGTTCGTTCGCTGCTGGATGGTGCCACTTGCTTTGTTCAACTGATGTTGGATGGTGCCACTTGCTCTGTTCATCAACGATCGTTGGATGATGCCAGTTCTTCTGTTCGTCATTATTTGAAGGATGATGCCACTTCTGTTGTTCGTTCGCTGCTGGATGGTGCCACTTGCTTTGTTCAACTGATGTTGGATCGTGCCACTTGCTCTGTTCATCAACGATCGTTGGATGATGCCAGTTCTTCTGTTCATCATTATTTGAAGGATGGTGCCACTTCTGTTGTTCGTTCGCTGCTGGATGGTGCCACTTGCTTTGTTCAACTGATGTTGGATGGTGCCACTTGCTCTGTTCATCAACGATCGTTGGATGATGCCAGTTCTTCTGTTCGTCATTATTTGAAGGATGGTGCCACTTCTGTTGTTCGTTCGCTGCTGGATGGTGCCACTTGCTTTGTTCAACCGATGTTGGATGGTGCCACTTGCTCTTTTCATCAACGATCGTTGGATGATGCCAGTTCTTCTGTTCATCATTATTTGAAGGATGATGCCACTTCTGTTGTTCGTTCGCTGCTGGATGGTGCCACTTGCTTTGTTCATCCGATGTTGGATGGTGCCACTTGCTCTGTTCATCGATTACTGTCGAATGGTGCCACTTCTTTTGTTCATCGTTATTTGCAGGATGGTGCCACTTCTGTTGTTCGTTCGATATTGGATGGTGCCACTTGCTTTGCTCATCTACGTTTTTTGGATGATGCCACTTACTAGATAGTTCGTTAGGTTGCAGTAACCTCGATGCTAAGGATGTTTCAGTAATAATAATAAAGAAAAGCACGAAGGCTAATGGAGTCATATACGCTTTTGCCATGTTTATGTGCGATGTGATGTTCAAAAAAGAAGATGGCTTTTATAAGATAATTTGAAGATAAGGTTGGGAATCTTGAAGAAAATTTAGCTACTATAAACTAGTTAATGCTCTCACTTAGTTTTATCCATTTACATATTCTACTACGCATAAAACGTTTAAGTAGACAGTGCTTTAATAAGCTTTCTGTAAATAAACAGCAACTAAAAAATAAAATAATTCACCAGCCTTTTTAAATTAGTAATTTCTTTCTAAACTTTATATATCATGGAAACGATCCCAAAAAAAGAACAACAACCAGAATAACGTAAGAGCTGTGGCGACTTATAAATTGTAATATAAACAAGCATCATTCCAGTAAACCGAAATGTAGAGGCAAAACTGGCTTTTATATGATGTGTTTCTTTTTTGGCCCGGGGGAGAGAGGGGGGGGGATACTGATATAAGTTTAAAGATATATCATTTGATTACATATTTAATTCTCAAAAAATAAAATAATTTTCCTAGTAACGGCGATGTAATTATAACAGCTTCCTGTTATATAAGGGTACAGTGAACCACGTCGTGCACCTTTGTTTTCCCGTGCTTTCATTACAAAACTCTTTTGCATGTTGTTTTGCTCCTACGCTTCATCTAAAGTAAAATTTGCATTTTTCCAATCAAAACGTATATTTACCGTTCTACGAAAGCTGCGCAGGTCCAAATTTAAAAACTCTACGTAAATGGTTTTCTAAATAAGGTCTCTCTTTAATTGAAACAATATAAAAAATACGGTTAAATTCAAAGATAACTTGCAGATTAAACATCGATAAATAGAAAATGACGAAATACTATAGTTGTATAATAATATAATACTTGAATAACAATTACTATTACTTATGAATATTTGTTTTGTTTTCTAACATTTGAAATTACTTTTGAAAAGAGCCAGTTAATTTGCACATTTTTATCAAGAGGCTGTTTTGAGTTCTCCAGTTTAGAAAAAATGGTCCTTATTTACACATTGATAGCGACAAGAACTTTTCGTATAGCAACATCAATTATAGGGATCTGATGTGCAAATCCCCATTAACATTCCACCTTCCAGTTTCCAGTAAAACTTCCAAGTCTATTGCTACCTCCTATGTAGTTGAATCAATACTGTTGGATGAAAAACTCATTTAAGCATTAAAAATAAGATCTATTAATAAGTTTACTACGGGCATGTATTTTGAAATTTCTAAGTAGATAATTCGCTAGAATTTTAATTACGCGTTGCATATTGCACAACATTTTGTTAATATTTTGGTTAAAACCAAAGATTCTATTGTGTCAAAAAATCAGTTACTTCTAGTGCATATTTATGAAGGGAAAAGTCAGGTTTGCTATAGGCCTAAGGCACAATGAACCATGGTCAAGAGTAAATATAATCAAAGTTCCTAAAATAAAATTTGCGAAGGAACATCGAAATTATAACAGTAACCCTAAATTTCAAGTACAGTGGCCTAAAATGAGAGGATACCCTCTTGTAATCACACTAATTGATTTCTTTGATAGAAAACATGGAAGGTTATATGTATGAAAAAAATAAAATAACATTTTAAAAAATTCTAATGTTGAGGCCCTCGAACATTATATGCCCTCAAGTACTGAATTAGGTAGCATAGGGCTTGGGGCAACCATGCTAGCACTCAACTTAATTACTAACAGTGCTAACCAATTGTAAATAATGATAAATTGGATATGAGAATAAAGATACTACATTTATGGAAAAAAAATTGACTTAAAAAAATTGAAATATCATGGCAAAACATTTATGTTATTTTTTCCCCAAATTGGGCTAATTAAGAAGAAATATTACGTCAACATAAACAACTGCAATATGTTTATTTCAAAATAAGTATTAACTAACTGTAAAATAATTTTCAACATATATAACTTATGATAATAATCTGAAATAAGTAACAGTAATGCTTATTTTCCATTAAATTTATTCCATATGATAATAATCTGAAATTACATCACATTGATTTTCATTACAACATTCGATGATGTACAACATCATTTCACTAATTAAACAGTCGAAGTTGGATGATGCCAATTCTTCTGCTCGTCGTTGTTTGAAGGATGGTGCCACTTGCTTTGTTCATCCGATGTTGGATGGTGCCACTTGCTCTATTCATCAACGATCGTTGGATGATGCCAGTTCTTCTGTTCGTCATTATTTGAAGGATGGTGCCACTTCTGTTGTTCGTTCGCTGCTGGATGGTGCCACTTGCTTTGTTCAACCGATGTTGGATGGTGCCACTTGCTCTGTTCATCAACGATCGTTGGATGATGCCAGTTCTTCTGTTCATCATTATTTGAAGGATGGTGCCACTTCTGTTGTTCGTTCGCTACCGGATGGTGCCACTTGCTTTGTTCATCCGATGTTGGATGGTGCCACTTGCTCTGTTCATCAACGATCGTTGGATGATGCCAGTTCTTCTGTTCGTCATTATTTGAAGGATGATGCCACTTCTGTTGTTCGTTCGCTGCTGGATGGTGCCACTTGCTTTGTTCAACTGATGTTGGATGGTGCCACTTGCTCTGTTCATCAACGATCGTTGGATGATGCCAGTTCTTCTGTTCGTCATTATTTGAAGGATGATGCCACTTCTGTTGTTCGTTCGCTGCTGGATGGTGCCACTTGCTTTGTTCAACTGATGTTGGATGGTGCCACTTGCTCTGTTCATCAACGATCGTTGGATGATGCCAGTTCTTCTGTTCATCATTATTTGAAGGATGGTGCCACTTCTGTTGTTCGTTCGCTGCTGGATGGTGCCACTTGCTTTGTTCAACTGATGTTGGATGGTGCCACTTGCTCTGTTCATCAACGATCGTTGGATGATGCCAGTTCTTCTGTTCGTCATTATTTGAAGGATGGTGCCACTTCTGTTGTTCGTTCGCTGCTGGATGGTGCCACTTGCTTTGTTCAACCGATGTTGGATGGTGCCACTTGCTCTGTTCATCAACGATCGTTGGATGATGCCAGTTCTTCTGTTCATCATTATTTGAAGGATGATGCCACTTCTGTTGTTCGTTCGCTGCTGGATGGTGCCACTTGCTTTGTTCATCCGATGTTGGATGGTGCCACTTGCTCTGTTCATCGATTACTGTCGAATGGTGCCACTTCTTTTGTTCATCGTTATTTGCAGGATGGTGCCACTTCTGTTGTTCGTTCGATATTGGATGGTGCCACTTGCTTTGCTCATCTACGTTTTTTGGATGATGCCACTTACTAGATAGTTCGTTAGGTTGCAGTAACCTCGATGCTAAGGATGTTTCAGTAATAATAATAAAGAAAAGCACGAAGGCTAATGGAGTCATATACGCTTTTGCCATGTTTATGTGCGATGTGATGTTCAAAAAAGAAGATGGCTTTTATAAAATAATTTGAAGATAAGGTTGGGAATCTTGAAGAAAATTTAGCTACTATAAACTAGTTAATGCTCTCACTTAGTTTTATCCATTTACATATTCTACTACGCATAAAACGTTTAAGTAGACAGTGCTTTAATAAGCTTTCTGTAAATAAACAGCAACTAAAAAATAAAATAATTCACCAGCCTTTTTAAATTAGTAATTTCTTTCTAAACTTTATATATCATGGAAACGATCCCAAAAAAAGAACAACAACCAGAATAACGTAAGAGCCGTGGCGACTTATAAATTGTAATATAAACAAGCATCATTCCAGTAAACCGAAATGTAGAGGCAAAACTGGCTTTTATATGATGTGTTTCTTTTTTGGCCCGGGGGAGAGAGGGGGGGGGGGATACTGATATAAGTTTAAAGATATATCATTTGATTACATATTTAATTCTCAAAAATAAAATAATTTTCCTAGTAACGGCGATGTAATTATAACAGCTTCCTGTTATATAAGGGTACAGTGAACCACGTCGTGCACCTTTGTTTTCCCGTGCTTTCATTACAAAACTCTTTTGCATGTTGTTTTGCTCCTACGCTTCATCTAAAGTAAAATTTGTATTTTTCCAATCAAAACGTATATTTACCGTTCTACGAAAGCTGCGCAGGTCCAAATTTAGAAACTCTGCGTAAATGGTTTTCTAAATAAGGTCTCTCTTTAATTGAAACAATATAAAAAATACGGTAAAATTCAAAGATAACTTGCAGATTAAACATCGATAAATAGAAAATGACGAAATACTATAGTTGTATAATAATATAATACTTGAATAACAATTACTATTACTTATGAATATTTGTTTTGTTTTCTAACATTTGAAATTACTTTTGAAAAGAGCCAGTTAATTTGCACATTTTTATCAAGAGGCTGTTTTGAGTTCTCCAGTTTAGAAAAAATGGTCCTTATTTACACATTGATAGCGACAAGAACTTTTCGTATAGCAACATCAATTATAGGGATCTGATGTGCAAATCCCCATTAACATTCCACCTTCCAGTTTCCAGTAAAACTTCCAAGTCTATTGCTACCTCCTATGTAGTTGAATCAATACTGTTGGATGAAAAACTCATTTAAGCATTAAAAATAAGATCTATTAATAAGTTTACTACGGGCATGTATTTTGAAATTTCTAAGTAGATAATTCGCTAGAATTTTAATTACGCGTTGCATATTGCACAACATTTTGTTAATATTTTGGTTAAAACCAAAGATTCTATTGTGTCAAAAAATCAGTTACTTCTAGTGCATATTTATGAAGGGAAAAGTCAGGTTTGCTATAGGCCTAAGGCACAATGAACCATGGTCAAGAGTAAATATAATCAAAGTTCCTAAAATAAAATTTGCGAACGAACATCGAAATTATAACAGTAACCCTAAATTTCAAGTACAGTGGCCTAAAATGAGAGGATACCCTCTTGTAATCACACTAATTGATTTCTTTGATAGAAAACATGGAAGGTTATATGTATGAAAAAAATAAAATAACATTTTAAAAAATTCTAATGTTGAGGCCCTCGAACATTATATGCCCTCAAGTACTGAATTAGGTAGCATAGGGCTTGGGGAAACCATGCTAGCACTCAACTTAATTACTAACAGTGCTAACCAATTGTAAATAATGATAAATTGGATATGAGAATAAAGATACTACATTTATGGAAAAAAAATTGACTTAAAAAAATTGAAATATCATGGAAAAACATTTATGTTATTTTTTCCCCAAATTGGGCTAATTAAGAAGAAATATTACGTCAACATAAACAATTGCAATATGTTTATTTCAAAATAAGTATTAACTAACTGTAAAATAATTTTCAACATATATAACTTATGATAATAATCTGAAATAAGTAACAGTAATGCTTATTTTCCATTAAATTTATTCCATATGATAATAATCTGAAATTACATCACATTGATTTTCATTACAACATTCGATGATGTACAACATCATTTCACTAATTAAACAGTCGAAGTTGGATGATGCCAATTCTTCTGCTCGTCGTTGTTTGAAGGATGGTGCCACTTGCTTTGTTCATCCGATGTTGGATAGTGCCACTTGCTCTGTTCATCAACGATCGTTGGATGATGCCAGTTCTTCTGTTCGTCATTATTTGAAGGATGGTGCCACTTCTGTTGTTCGTTCGCTGCTGGATGGTGCCACTTGCTTTGTTCAACCGATGTTGGATGGTGCCACTTGCTCTGTTCATCAACGATCGTTGGATGATGCCAGTTCTTCTGTTCATCATTATTTGAAGGATGGTGCAACTTCTGTTGTTCGTTCGCTACCGGATGGTGCCACTTGCTTTGTTCATCCGATGTTGGATGGTGCCACTTGCTCTGTTCATCAACGATCGTTGGATGATGCCAGTTCTTCTGTTCGTCATTATTTGAAGGATGATGCCACTTCTGTTGTTCGTTCGCTGCTGGATGGTGCCACTTGCTTTGTTCAACTGATGTTGGATGGTGCCACTTGCTCTGTTCATCAACGATCGTTGGATGATGCCAGTTCTTCTGTTCGTCATTATTTGAAGGATGATGCCACTTCTGTTGTTCGTTCGCTGCTGGATGGTGCCACTTGCTTTGTTCAACTGATGTTGGATGGTGCCACTTGCTCTGTTCATCAACGATCGTTGGATGATGCCAGTTCTTCTGTTCATCATTATTTGAAGGATGGTGCCACTTCTGTTGTTCGTTCGCTGCTGGATGGTGCCACTTGCTTTGTTCAACTGATGTTGGATGGTGCCACTTGCTCTGTTCATCAACGATCGTTGGATGATGCCAGTTCTTCTGTTCGTCATTATTTGAAGGACGGTGCCACTTCTGTTGTTCGTTCGCTGCTGGATGGTGCCACTTGCTTTGTTCAACCGATGTTGGATGGTGCCACTTGCTCTGTTCATCAACGATCGTTGGATGATGCCAGTTCTTCTGTTCATCATTATTTGAAGGATGATGCCACTTCTGTTGTTCGTTCGCTGCTGGATGGTGCCACTTGCTTTGTTCATCCGATGTTGGATGGTGCCACTTGCTCTGTTCATCGATTACTGTCGAATGGTGCCACTTCTTTTGTTCATCGTTATTTGCAGGATGGTGCCACTTCTGTTGTTCGTTCGATATTGGATGGTGCCACTTGCTTTGCTCATCTACGTTTTTTGGATGATGCCACTTACTAGATAGTTCGTTAGGTTGCATTAACCTCGATGCTAAGGATGTTTCAGTAATAATAATAAAGAAAAGCACGAAGGCTAATGGAGTCATATACGCTTTTGCCATGTTTATGTGCGATGTGATGTTCAAAAAAGAAGATGGCTTTTATAAGATAATTTGAAGATAAGGTTGGGAATCTTGAAGAAAATTTAGCTACTATAAACTAGTTAATGCTCTCACTTAGTTTTATCCATTTACATATTCTACTACGCATAAAACGTTTAAGTAGACAGTGCTTTAATAAGCTTTCTGTAAATAAACAGCAACTAAAAAATAAAATAATTCACCAGCCTTTTTAAATTAGTAATTTCTTTCTAAACTTTATATATCATGGAAACGATCCCAAAAAAAGAACAACAACCAGAATAACGTAAGTGCTGTGGCGACTTATAAATTGTAATATAAACAAGCATCATTCCAGTAAACCGAAATGTAGAGGCAAAACTGGCTTTTATATGATGTGTTTCTTTTTTGGCCCGGGGGAGAGAGGGGGGGGGATACTGATATAAGTTTAAAGATATATCATTTGATTACATATTTAATTCTCAAAAATAAAATAATTTTCCTAGTAACGGCGATGTAATTATAACAGCTTCCTGTTATATAAGGGTACAGTGAACCACGTCGTGCACCTTTGTTTTCCCGTGCTTTCATTACAAAACTCTTTTGCATGTTGTTTTGCTCCTACGCTTCATCTAAAGTAAAATTTGTATTTTTCCAATCAAAACGTATATTTACCGTTCTACGAAAGCTGCGCAGATCCAAATTTAAAAACTCTGCGTAAATGGTTTTCTAAATAAGGTCTCTCTTTAATTGAAACAGTATAAAAAATACGGTAAAATTCAAAGAAACTTGCAGATTAAACATCGATAAATAGAAAATGACGAAATACTATAGTTGTATAATAATATAATACTTGGATAACAATTACTATTACTTATGAATATTTGTTTTGTTTTCTAACATTTGAAATTACTTTTGAAAAGAGCCAGTTAATTTGCACATTTTTATCAAGAGGCTGTTTTGAGTTCTCCAGTTTAGAAAAAATGGTCCTTATTTACACATTGATAGCGACAAGAACTTTTCGTATAGCAACATCAATTATAGGGATCTGATGTGCAAATCCCCATTAACATTCCACCTTCCAGTTTCCAGTAAAACTTCCAAGTCTATTGCTACCTCCTATGTAGTTGAATCAATACTATTGGATGAAAAACTCATTTAAGCATTAAAAATAAGATCTATTAATAAGTTTACTACGGGCATGTATTTTGAAATTTCTAAGTAGATAATTCGCTAGAATTTTAATTACGCGTTGCATATTGCACAACATTTTGTTAATATTTTGGTTAAAACCAAAGATTCTATTGTGTCAAAAAATCAGTTACTTCTAGTGCATATTTATGAAGGGAAAAGTCAGGTTTGCTATAGGCCTAAGGCACAATGAACCATGGTCAAGAGTAAATATAATCAAAGTTCCTAAAATAAAATTTGCGAACGAACATCGAAATTATAACAGTAACCCTAAATTTCAAGTACAGTGGCCTAAAATGAGAGGATACCCTCTTGTAATCACACTAATTGATTTCTTTGATAGAAAACATGGAAGGTTATATGTATGAAAAAAATAAAATAACATTTTAAAAAATTCTAATGTTGAGGCCCTCGAACATTATATGCCCTCAAGTACTGAATTAGGTAGCATAGGGCTTGGGGCAACCATGCTAGCACTCAACTTAATTACTAACAGTGCTAACCAATTGTAAATAATGATAAATTGGATATGAGAATAAAGATACTACATTTATGGAAAAAAAATTGACTTAAAAAAATTGAAATATCATGGCAAAACATTTATGTTATTTTTTCCCCAAATTGGGCTAATTAAGAAGAAATATTACGTCAACATAAACAATTGCAATATGTTTATTTCAAAATAAGTATTAACTAACTGTAAAATAATTTTCAACATATATAACTTATGATAATAATCTGAAATAAGTAACAGTAATGCTTATTTTCCATTAAATTTATTCCATATGATAATAATCTGAAATTACATCACATTGATTTTCATTACAACATTCGATGATGTACAACATCATTTCACTAATTAAACAGTCGAAGTTGGATGATGCCAATTCTTCTGCTCGTCGTTGTTTGAAGGATGGTGCCACTTGCTTTGTTCATCCGATGTTGGATGGTGCCACTTGCTCTGTTCATCAACGATCGTTGGATGATGCCAGTTCTTATGTTCGTCATTATTTGAAGGATGGTGCCACTTCTGTTGTTCGTTCGCTGCTGGATGGTGCCACTTGCTTTGTTCAACCGATGTTGGATGGTGCCACTTGCTCTGTTCATCAACGATCGTTGGATGATGCCAGTTCTTCTGTTCATCATTATTTGAAGGATGGTGCCACTTCTGTTGTTCGTTCGCTACCGGATGGTGCCACTTGCTTTGTTCATCCGATGTTGGATGGTGCCACTTGCTCTGTTCATCAACGATCGTTGGATGATGCCAGTTCTTCTGTTCGTCATTATTTGAAGGATGATGCCACTTCTGTTGTTCGTTCGCTGCTGGATGGTGCCACTGGCTTTGTTCAACTGATGTTGGATGGTGGCACTTGCTCTGTTCATCAACGATCGTTGGATGATGCCAGTTCTTCTGTTCGTCATTATTTGAAGGATGATGCCACTTCTGTTGTTCGTTCGCTGCTGGATGGTGCCACTTGCTTTGTTCAACTGATGTTGGATGGTGCCACTTGCTCTGTTCATCAACGATCGTTGGATGATGCCAGTTCTTCTGTTCATCATTATTTGAAGGATGGTGCCACTTCTGTTGTTCGTTCGCTGCTGGATGGTGCCACTTGCTTTGTTCAACTGATGTTGGATGGTGCCACTTGCTCTGTTCATCAACGATCGTTGGATGATGCCAGTTCTTCTGTTCGTCATTATTTGAAGGATGGTGCCACTTCTGTTGTTCGTTCGCTGCAGGATGGTGCCACTTGCTTTGTTCAACCGATGTTGGATGGTGCCACTTGCTCTGTTCATCAACGATCGTTGGATGATGCCAGTTCTTTTGTTCGTCATTATTTGAAGGATGATGCCACTTCTGTTGTTCGTTCGCTGCTGGATGGTGCCACTTGCTTTGTTCATCCGATGTTGGATGGTGCCACTTGCTCTGTTCATCGATTACTGTCGAATGGTGCCACTTCTTTTGTTCATCGTTATTTGCAGGATGGTGCCACTTCTGTTGTTCGTTCGATATTGGATGGTGCCACTTGCTTTGCTCATCTACGTTTTTTGGATGATGCCACTTACTAGATAGTTCGTTAGGTTGCAGTAACCTCGATGCTAAGGATGTTTCAGTAATAATAATAAAGAAAAGCACGAAGGCTAATGGAGTCATATACGCTTTTGCCATGTTTATGTGCGATGTGATGTTCAAAAAAGAAGATGGCTTTTATAAAATAATTTGAAGATAAGGTTGGGAATCTTGAAGAAAATTTAGCTACTATAAACTAGTTAATGCTCTCACTTAGTTTTATCCATTTACATATTCTACTACGCATAAAACGTTTAAGTAGACAGTGCTTTAATAAGCTTTCTGTAAATAAACAGCAACTAAAAAATAAAATAATTCACCAGCCTTTTTAAATTAGTAATTTCTTTCTAAACTTTATATATCATGGAAACGATCCCAAAAAAAGAACAACAACCAGAATAACGTAAGAGCTGTGGCGACTTATAAATTGTAATATAAACAAGCATCATTCCAGTAAACCGAAATGTAGAGGCAAAACTGGCTTTTATATGATGTGTTTCTTTTTTGGCCCGGGGGAGAGAGGGGGGGGGGATACTGATATAAGTTTAAAGATATATCATTTGATTACATATTTAATTCTCAAAAATAAAATAATTTTCCTAGTAACGGCGATGTAATTATAACAGCTTCCTGTTATATAAGGGTACAGTGAACCACGTCGTGCACCTTTGTTTTCCCGTGCTTTCATTACAAAACTCTTTTGCATGTTGTTTTGCTCCTACGCTTCATCTAAAGTAAAATTTGTATTTTTCCAATCAAAACGTATATTTACCGTTCTACGAAAGCTGCGCAGGTCCAAATTTAAAAACTCTGCGTAAATGGTTTTCTAAATAAGGTCTCTCTTTAATTGAAACAATATAAAAAATACGGTAAAATTCAAAGATAACTTGCAGATTAAACATCGATAAATAGAAAATGACGAAATACTATAGTTGTAAAATAATATAATACTTGAATAACAATTACTATTACTTATGAATATTTGTTTTGTTTTCTAACATTTGAAATTACTTTTGAAAAGAGCCAGTTAATTTGCACATTTTTATCAAGAGGCTATTTTGAGTTCTCCAGTTTAGAAAAAATGGTCCTTATTTACACATTGATAACGACAAGAACTTTTCGTATAGCAACATCAATTATAGGGATCTGATGTGCAAATCCCCATTAACATTCCACCTTCCAGTTTCCAGTAAAACTTCCAAGTCTATTGCTACCTCCTATGTAGTTGAATCAATACTGTTGGATGAAAAACTCATTTAAGCATTAAAAATAAGATCTATTAATAAGTTTACTACGGGCATGTATTTTGAAATTTCTAAGTAGATAATTCGCTAGAATTTTAATTACGCGTTGCATATTGCACAACATTTTGTTAATATTTTGGTTAAAACCAAAGATTCTATTGTGTCAAAAAATCAGTTACTTCTAGTGCATATTTATGAAGGGAAAAGTCAGGTTTGCTATAGGCCTAAGGCACAATGAACCATGGTCAAGAGTAAATATAATCAAAGTTCCTAAAATAAAATTTGCGAACGAACATCGAAATTATAACAGTAACCCTAAATTTCAAGTACAGTGGCCTAAAATGAGAGGATACCCTCTTGTAATCACACTAATTGATTTCTTTGATAGAAAACATGGAAGGTTATATGTATGAAAAAAATAAAATAACATTTTAAAAAATTCTAATGTTGAGGCCCTCGAACATTATATGCCCTCAAGTACTGAATTAGGTAGCATAGGGCTTGGGGCAACCATGCTAGCACTCAACTTAATTACTAACAGTGCTAACCAGTTGTAAATAATGATAAATTGGATATGAGAATAAAGATACTACATTTATGGAAAAAAAATTGACTTAAAAAAATTGAAATATCATGGCAAAACATTTATGTTATTTTTTCCCCAAATTGGGCTAATTAAGAAGAAATATTACGTCAACATAAACAATTGCAATATGTTTATTTCAAAATAAGTATTAACTAACTGTAAAATAATTTTCAACATATATAACTTATGATAATAATCTGAAATAAGTAACAGTAATGCTTATTTTCCATTAAATTTATTCCATATGATAATAATCTGAAATTACATCACATTGATTTTCATTACAACATTCGATGATGTACAACATCATTTCACTAATTAAACAGTCGAAGTTGGATGATGCCAATTCTTCTGCTCGTCGTTGTTTGAAGGATGGTGCCACTTGCTTTGTTCATCCGATGTTGGATGGTGCCACTTGCTCTGTTCATCAACGATCGTTGGATGATGCCAGTTCTTCTGTTCGTCATTATTTGAAGGATGGTGCCACTTCTGTTGTTCGTTCGCTGTTGGATGGTGCCACTTGCTTTGTTCAACCGATGTTGGATGGTGCCACTTGCTCTGTTCATCAACGATCGTTGGATGATGCCAGTTCTTATGTTCATCATTATTTGAAGGATGGTGCCACTTCTGTTGTTCGTTCGCTACCGGATGGTGCCACTTGCTTTGTTCATCTGATGTTGGATGGTGCCACTTGCTCTGTTCATCAACGATCGTTGGATGATGCCAGTTCTTCTGTTCGTCATTATTTGAAGGATGATGCCACTTCTGTTGTTCGTTCGCTGCTGGATGGTGCCACTTGCTTTGTTCAACTGATGTTGGATGGTGCCACTTGCTCTGTTCATCAACGATCGTTGGATGATGCCAGTTCTTCTGTTCGTCATTATTTGAAGGATGATGCCACTTCTGTCGTTCGTTCGCTGCTGGATGGTGCCACTTGCTTTGTTCAACTGATGTTGGATGGTGCCACTTGCTCTGTTCATCAAC
The DNA here is from genome assembly GCA_030737875.1 of Allium sativum. NCBI lineage: Eukaryota > Viridiplantae > Streptophyta > Magnoliopsida > Asparagales > Amaryllidaceae > Allium > Allium sativum. The sequence continues at coordinate 399,997,229 of CM060910.1, forward strand.
GATCGTTGGATGATGCCAGTTCTTCGGTTCATCATTATTTGAAGGATGGTGACACTTCTGTTGTTCGTTCGCTGCTGGATGGTGCCACTTGCTTTGTTCAACTGATGTTGGATGGTGCCAATTGCTCTGTTCATCAACGATCGTTGGATGATGCCAGTTCTTCTGTTCGTCATTATTTGAAGGATGGTGCCACTTCTGTTGTTCGTTCGCTGCTGGATGGTGCCACTTGCTTTGTTCAACCGATGTTGGATGGTGCCACTTGCTCTGTTCATCAACGATCGTTGGATGATGCCAGTTCTTCTGTTCATCATTATTTGAAGGATGATGCCACTTCTGTTGTTCGTTCGCTGCTGGATGGTGCCACTTGCTTTGTTCATCCGATGTTGGATGGTGCCACTTGCTCTGTTCATCGATTACTGTCGAATGGTGCCACTTCTTTTGTTCATCGTTATTTGCAGGATGGTGCCACTTCTGTTGTTCGTTCGATATTGGATGGTGCCACTTGCTTTGCTCATCTACGTTTTTTGGATGATGCCACTTACTAGATAGTTCGTTAGGTTGCAGTAACCTCGATGCTAAGGATGTTTCAGTAATAATAATAAAGAAAAGCACGAAGGCTAATGGAGTCATATACGCTTTTGCCATGTTTATGTGCGATGTGATGTTCAAAAAAGAAGATGGCTTTTATAAGATAATTTGAAGATAAGGTTGGGAATCTTGAAGAAAATTTAGCTACTATAAACTAGTTAATGCTCTCACATAGTTTTATCCATTTACATATTCTACTACGCATAAAACGTTTAAGTAGACAGTGCTTTAATAAGCTTTCTGTAAATAAACAGCAACTAAAAAATAAAATAATTCACCAGCCTTTTTAAATTAGTAATTTCTTTCTAAACTTTATATATCATGGAAACGATCCCAAAAAAAGAACAACAACCAGAATAACGTAAGAGCTGTGGCGACTTATAAATTGTAATATAAACAAGCATCATTCCAGTAAACCGAAATGTAGAGGCAAAACTGGCTTTTATATGATGTGTTTCTTTTTTGGCCCGGGGGAGAGAGGGGGGGGGATACTGATATAAGTTTAAAGATATATCATTTGATTACATATTTAATTCTCAAAAATAAAATAATTTTCCTAGTAACGGCGATGTAATTATAACAGCTTCCTGTTATATAAGGGTACAGTGAACCACGTCGTGCACCTTTGTTTTCCCGTGCTTTCATTACAAAACTCTTTTGCATGTTGTTTTGCTCCTACGCTTCATCTAAAGTAAAATTTGTATTTTTCCAATCAAAACGTATATTTACCGTTCTACGAAAGCTGCGCAGGTCCAAATTTAAAAACTCTGCGTAAATGGTTTTCTAAATAAGGTCTCTCTTTAATTGAAACAATATAAAAAATACGGTAAAATTCAAAGATAACTTGCAGATTAAACATCGATAAATAGAAAATGACGAAATACTATAGTTGTATAATAATATAATACTTGAATAACAATTACTATTACTTATGAATATTTGTTTTGTTTTCTAACATTTGAAATTACTTTTGAAAAGAGCCAGTTAATTTGCACATTTTTATCAAGAGGCTGTTTTGAGTTCTCCAGTTTAGAAAAAATGGTCCTTATTTACACATTGATAGCGACAAGAACTTTTCGTATAGCAACATCAATTATAGGGATCTGATGTGCAAATCCCCATTAACATTCCACCTTCCAGTTTCCAGTAAAACTTCCAAGTCTATTGCTACCTCCTATGTAGTTGAATCAATACTGTTGGATGAAAAACTCATTTAAGCATTAAAAATAAGATCTATTAATAAGTTTACTACGGGCATGTATTTTGAAATTTCTAAGTAGATAATTCGCTAGAATTTTAATTACGCGTTGCATATTGCACAACATTTTGTTAATATTTTGGTTAAAACCAAAGATTCTATTGTGTCAAAAAATCAGTTACTTCTAGTGCATATTTATGAAGGGAAAAGTCAGGTTTGCTATAGGCCTAAGGCACAATGAACCATGGTCAAGAGTAAATATAATCAAAGTTCCTAAAATAAAATTTGCGAACGAACATCGAAATTATAACAGTAACCCTAAATTTCAAGTACAGTGGCCTAAAATGAGAGGATACCCTCTTGTAATCACACTAATTGATTTCTTTGATAGAAAACATGGAAGGTTATATGTATGAAAAAAATAAAATAACATTTTAAAAAATTCTAATGTTGAGGCCCTCGAACATTATATGCCCTCAAGTACTGAATTAGGTAGCATAGGGCTTGGGGCAACCATGCTAGCACTCAACTTAATTACTAACAGTGCTAACCAATTGTAAATAATGATAAATTGGATATGAGAATAAAGATACTACATTTATGGAAAAAAAATTGACTTAAAAAAATTGAAATATCATGGCAAAACATTTATGTTATTTTTTCCCCAAATTGGGCTAATTAAGAAGAAATATTACGTCAACATAAACAATTGCAATATGTTTATTTCAAAATAAGTATTAACTAACTGTAAAATAATTTTCAACATATATAACTTATGATAATAATCTGAAATAAGTAACAGTAATGCTTATTTTCCATTAAATTTATTCCATATGATAATAATCTGAAATTACATCACATTGATTTTCATTACAACATTCGATGATGTACAACATCATTTCACTAATTAAACAGTCGAAGTTGGATGATGCCAATTCTTCTGCTCGTCGTTGTTTGAAGGATGGTGCCACTTGCTTTGTTCATCCGATGTTGGATGGTGCCACTTGCTCTGTTCATCAACGATCGTTGGATGATGCCAGTTCTTCTGTTCGTCATTATTTGAAGGATGGTGCCACTTTTGTTGTTCGTTCGCTGCTGGATGGTGCCACTTGCTTTGTTCAACCGATGTTGGATGGTGCCACTTGCTCTGTTCATCAACGATCGTTGGATGATGCCAGTTCTTCTGTTCATCATTATTTGAAGGATGGTGCCACTTCTGTTGTTCGTTCGCTACCGGATGGTGCCACTTGCTTTGTTCATCCGATGTTGGATGGTGCCACTTGCTCTGTTCATCAACGATCGTTGGATGATGCCAGTTCTTCTGTTCGTCATTATTTGAAGGATGATGCCACTTCTGTTGTTCGTTCGCTGCTGGATGGTGCCACTTGCTTTGTTCAACTGATGTTGGATGGTGCCACTTGCTCTGTTCATCAACGATCGTTGGATGATGCCAGTTCTTCTGTTCGTCATTATTTGAAGGATGATGCCACTTCTGTTGTTCGTTCGCTGCTGGATGGTGCCACTTGCTTTGTTCAACTGATGTTGGATGGTGCCACTTGCTCTGTTCATCAACGATCGTTGGATGATGCCAGTTCTTCTGTTCATCATTATTTGAAGGATGGTGCCACTTCTGTTGTTCGTTCGCTGCTGGATGGTGCCACTTTCTTTGTTCAACTGATGTTGGATGGTGCCACTTGCTCTGTTCATCAACGATCATTGGATGATGCCAGTTCTTCTGTTCGTCATTATTTGAAGGATGGTGCCACTTCTGTTGTTCGTTCGCTGCTGGATGGTGCCACTGGCTTTGTTCAACCGATGTTGGATGGTGCCACTTGCTCTGTTCATCAACGATCGTTGGATGATGCCAGTTCTTCTGTTCATCATTATTTGAAGGATGATGCCACTTCTGTTGTTCGTTCGCTGCTGGATGGTGCCACTTGCTTTGTTCATTCGATGTTGGATGGTGCCACTTGCTCTGTTCATCGATTACTGTCGAATGGTGCCACTTCTTTTGTTCATCGTTATTTGCAGGATGGTGCCACTTCTGTTGTTCGTTCGATATTGGATGGTGCCACTTGCTTTGCTCATCTACGTTTTTTGGATGATGCCACTTACTAGATAGTTCGTTAGGTTGCAGTAACCTCGATGCTAAGGATGTTTCAGTAATAATAATAAAGAAAAGCACGAAGGCTAATGGAGTCATATACGCTTTTGCCATGTTTATGTGCGATGTGATGTTCAAAAAAGAAGATGGCTTTTATAAGATAATTTGAAGATAAGGTTGGGAATCTTGAAGAAAATTTAGCTACTATAAACTAGTTAATGCTCTCACTTAGTTTTATCCATTTACATATTCTACTACGCATAAAACGTTTAAGTAGACAGTGCTTTAATAAGCTTTCTGTAAATAAACAGCAACTAAAAAATAAAATAATTCACCAGCCTTTTTAAATTAGTAATTTCTTTCTAAACTTTATATATCATGGAAACGATCCCAAAAAAAGAACAACAACCAGAATAACGTAAGAGCTGTGGCGACTTATAAATTGTAATATAAACAAGCATCATTCCAGTAAACCGAAATGTAGAGGCAAAACTGGCTTTTATACGATGTGTTTCTTTTTTGGCCCGGGGGAGAGAGGGGGGGGGATACTGATATAAGTTTAAAGATATATCATTTGATTACATATTTAATTCTCAAAAATAAAATAATTTTCCTAGTAACGGCGATGTAATTATAACAGCTTCCTGTTATATAAGGGTACAGTGAACCACGTCGTGCACCTTTGTTTTCCCGTGCTTTCATTACAAAACTCTTTTGCATGTTGTTTTGCTCCTACGCTTCATCTAAAGTAAAATTTGTATTTTTCCAATCAAAACGTATATTTACCGTTCTACGAAAGCTGCGCAGGTCCAAATTTAAAAACTCTGCGTAAATGGTTTTCTAAATAAGGTCTCTCTTTAATTGAAACAATATAAAAAATACGGTAAAATTCAAAGATAACTTGCAGATTAAACATCGATAAATAGAAAATGACGAAATACTATAGTTGTATAATAATATAATACTTGAATAACAATTACTATTACTTATGAATATTTGTTTTGTTTTCTAACATTTGAAATTACTTTTGAAAAGAGCCAGTTAATTTGCACATTTTTATCAAGAGGCTGTTTTGAGTTCTCCAGTTTAGAAAAAATGGTCCTTATTTACACATTGATAGCGACAAGAAATTTTCGTATAGCAACATCAATTATAGGGATCTGATGTGCAAATCCCCATTAACATTCCACCTTCCAGTTTCCAGTAAAACTTCCAAGTCTATTGCTACCTCCTATGTAGTTGAATCAATACTGTTGGATGAAAAACTCATTTAAGCATTAAAAATAAGATCTATTAATAAGTTTACTACGGGCATGTATTTTGAAATTTCTAAGTAGATAATTCGCTAGAATTTTAATTACGCGTTGCATATTGCACAACATTTTGTTAATATTTTGGTTAAAACCAAAGATTCTATTGTGTCAAAAAATCAGTTACTTCTAGTGCATATTTATGAAGGGAAAAGTCAGGTTTACTATAGGCCTAAGGCACAATGAACCATGGTCAAGAGTAAATATAATCAAAGTTCCTAAAATAAAATTTGCGAACGAACATCGAAATTATAACAGTAACCCTAAATTTCAAGTACAGTGGCCTAAAATGAGAGGATACCCTCTTGTAATCACACTAATTGATTTCTTTGATAGAAAACATGGAAGGTTATATGTATGAAAAAAATAAAATAACATTTTAAAAAATTCTAATGTTGAGGCCCTCGAACATTATATGCCCTCAAGTACTGAATTAGGTAGCATAGGGCTTGGGGCAACCATGCTAGCACTCAACTTAATTACTAACAGTGCTAACCAATTGTAAATAATGATAAATTGGATATGAGAATAAAGATACTACATTTATGGAAAAAAAATTGACTTAAAAAAATTGAAATATCATGGCAAAACATTTATGTTATTTTTTCCCCAAATTGGGCTAATTAAGAAGAAATATTACGTCAACATAAACAATTGCAATATGTTTATTTCAAAATAAGTATTAACTAACTGTAAAATAATTTTCAACATATATAACTTATGATAATAATCTGAAATAAGTAACAGTAATGCTTATTTTCCATTAAATTTATTCCATATGATAATAATCTGAAATTACATCACATTGATTTTCATTACAACATTCGATCATGTACAACATCATTTCACTAATTAAACAGTCGAAGTTGGATGATGCCAATTCTTCTGCTCGTCGTTGTTTGAAGGATGGTGCCACTTGCTTTGTTCATCCGATGTTGGATGGTGCCACTTGCTCTGTTCATCAACGATCGTTGGATGATGCCAGTTCTTCTGTTCGTCATTATTTGAAGGATGGTGCCACTTCTGTTGTTCGTTCGCTGCTGGATGGTGCCACTTGCTTTGTTCAACCGATGTTGGATGGTGCCACTTGCTCTGTTCATCAACGATCGTTGGATGATGCCAGTTCTTCTGTTCATCATTATTTGAAGGATGGTGCCACTTCTGTTGTTCGTTCGCTACCGGATGGTGCCACTTGCTTTGTTCATCCGATGTTGGATGGTGCCACTTGCTCTGTTCATCAACGATCGTTGGATGATGCCAGTTCTTCTGTTCGTCATTATTTGAAGGATGATGCCACTTCTGTTGTTCGTTCGCTGCTGGATGGTGCCACTTGCTTTGTTCAACTGATGTTGGATGGTGCCACTTGCTCTGTTCATCAACGATCGTTGGATGATGCCAGTTCTTCTGTTCGTCATTATTTGAAGGATGATGCCACTTCTGTTGTTCGTTCGCTGCTGGATGGTGCCACTTGCTTTGTTCAACTGATGTTGGATGGTGCCACTTGCTCTCTTCATCAACGATCGTTGGATGATGCCAGTTCTTCTGTTCATCATTATTTGAAGGATGGTGCCACTTCTGTTGTTCGTTCGCTGCTGGATGGTGCCACTTGCTTTGTTCAACTGATGTTGGATGGTGCCACTTGCTCTGTTCATCAACGATCGTTGGATGATGCCAGTTCTTCTGTTCGTCATTATTTGAAGGATGGTGCCACTTCTGTTGTTCGTTCGCTGCTGGATGGTGCCACTTGCTTTGTTCAACCGATGTTGGATGGTGCCACTTGCTCTGTTCATCAACGATCGTTGGATGATGCCAGTTCTTCTGTTCATCATTATTTGAAGGATGATGCCACTTCTGTTGTTCGTTCGCTGCTGGATGGTGCCACTTGCTTTGTTCATCCGATGTTGGATGGTGCCACTTGCTCTGTTCATCGATTACTGTCGAATGGTGCCACTTCTTTTGTTCATCGTTATTTGCAGGATGGTGCCACTTCTGTTGTTCGTTCGATATTGGATGGTGCCACTTGCTTTGCTCATCTACGTTTTTTGGATGATGCCACTTACTAGATAGTTCGTTAGGTTGCAGTAACCTCGATGCTAAGGATGTTTCAGTAATAATAATAAAGAAAAGCACGAAGGCTAATGGAGTCATATACGCTTTTGCCATGTTTATGTGCGATGTGATGTTCAAAAAAGAAGATGGCTTTTATAAGGTAATTTGAAGATAAGGTTGGGAATCTTGAAGAAAATTTAGCTACTATAAACTAGTTAATGCTCTCACTTAGTTTTATCCATTTACATATTCTACTACGCATAAAACGTTTAAGTAGACAGTGCTTTAATAAGCTTTCTGTAAATAAACAGCAACTAAAAAATAAAATAATTCACCAGCCTTTTTAAATTAGTAATTTCTTTCTAAACTTTATATATCATGGAAACGATCCCAAAAAAAGAACAACAACCAGAATAACGTAAGAGCTGTGGCGACTTATAAATTGTAATATAAACAAGCATCATTCCAGTAAACCGAAATGTAGAGGCAAAACTGGCTTTTATATGATGTGTTTCTTTTTTGGCCCGGGGGAGAGAGGGGGGGGGATACTGATATAAGTTTAAAGATATATCATTTGATTACATATTTAATTCTCAAAAATAAAATAATTTTCCTAGTAACGGCGATGTAATTATAACAGCTTCCTGTTATATAAGGGTACAGTGAACCACGTCGTGCACCTTTGTTTTCCCGTGCTTTCATTACAAAACTCTTTTGCATGTTGTTTTGCTCCTACGCTTCATCTAAAGTAAAATTTGTATTTTTCCAATCAAAACGTATATTTACCGTTCTACGAAAGCTGCGCAGGTCCAAATTTAAAAACTCTGCGTAAATGGTTTTCTAAATAAGGTCTCTCTTTAATTGAAACAATATAAAAAATACGGTAAAATTCAAAGATAACTTGCAGATTAAACATCGATAAATAGAAAATGACGAAATACTATAGTTGTATAATAATATAATACTTGAATAACAATTACTATTACTTATGAATATTTGTTTTGTTTTCTAACATTTGAAATTACTTTTGAAAAGAGCCAGTTAATTTGCACATTTTTATCAAGAGGCTGTTTTGAGTTCTCCAGTTTAGAAAAAATGGTCCTTATTTACACATTGATAGCGACAAGAACTTTTCGTATAGCAACATCAATTATAGGGATCTGATGTGCAAATCCCCATTAACATTCCACCTTCCAGTTTCCAGTAAAACTTCCAAGTCTATTGCTACCTCCTATGTAGTTGAATCAATACTGTTGGATGAAAAACTCATTTAAGCATTAAAAATAAGATCTATTAATAAGTTTACTACGGGCATGTATTTTGAAATTTCTAAGTAGATAATTCGCTAGAATTTTAATTACGCGTTGCATATTGCACAACATTTTGTTAATATTTTGGTTAAAACCAAAGATTCTATTGTGTCAAAAAATCAGTTACTTCTAGTGCATATTTATGAAGGGAAAAGTCAGGTTTGCTATAGGCCTAAGGCACAATGAACCATGGTCAAGAGTAAATATAATCAAAGTTCCTAAAATAAAATTTGCGAACGAACATCGAAATTATAACAGTAACCCTAAATTTCAAGTACAGTGGCCTAAAATGAGAGGATACCCTCTTGTAATCACACTAATTGATTTCTTTGATAGAAAACATGGAAGGTTATATGTATGAAAAAAATAAAATAACATTTTAAAAAATTCTAATGTTGAGGCCCTCGAACATTATATGCCCTCAAGTACTGAATTAGGTAGCATAGGGCTTGGGGCAACCATGCTAGCACTCAACTTAATTACTAACAGTGCTAACCAATTGTAAATAATGATAAATTGGATATGAGAATAAAGATACTACATTTATGGAAAAAAAATTGACTTAAAAAAATTGAAATATCATGGCAAAACATTTATGTTATTTTTCCCCCAAATTGGGCTAATTAAGAAGAAATATTACGTCAACATAAACAATTGCAATATGTTTATTTCAAAATAAGTATTAACTAACTGTAAAATAATTTTCAACATATATAACTTATGATAATAATCTGAAATAAGTAACAGTAATGCTTATTTTCCATTAAATTTATTCCATATGATAATAATCTGAAATTACATCACATTGATTTTCATTACAACATTCGATGATGTACAACATCATTTCACTAATTAAACAGTCGAAGTTGGATGATGCCAATTCTTCTGCTCGTCGTTGTTTGAAGGATGGTGCCACTTGCTTTGTTCATCCGATGTTGGATGGTGCCACTTGCTCTGTTCATCAACGATCGTTGGATGATGCCAGTTCTTCTGTTCGTCATTATTTGAAGGATGGTGCCACTTCTGTTGTTCGTTCGCTGCTGGATGGTGCCACTTGCTTTGTTCAACCGATGTTGGATGGTGCCACTTGCTCTGTTCATCAACGATCGTTGGATGATGCCAGTTCTTCTGTTCATCATTATTTGAAGGATGGTGCCACTTCTGTTGTTCGTTCGCTACCGGATGGTGCCACTTGCTTTGTTCATCCGATGTTGGATGGTGCCACTTGCTCTGTTCATCAACGATCGTTGGATGATGCCAGTTCTTCTGTTCGTCATTATTTGAAGGATGATGCCACTTCTGTTGTTCGTTCGCTGCTGGATGGTGCCACTTGCTTTGTTCAACTGATGTTGGATGGTGCCACTTGCTCTGTTCATCAACGATCGTTGGATGATGCCAGTTCTTCTGTTCGTCATTATTTGAAGGATGATGCCACTTCTGTTGTTCGTTCGCTGCTGGATGGTGCCACTTGCTTTGTTCAACTGATGTTGGATGGTGCCACTTGCTCTGTTCATCAACGATCGTTGGATGATGCCAGTTCTTCTGTTCATCATTATTTGAAGGATGGTGCCACTTCTGTTGTTCGTTCGCTGCTGGATGGTGCCACTTGCTTTGTTCAACTGATGTTGGATGGTGCCACTTGCTCTGTTCATCAACGATCGTTGGATGATGCCAGTTCTTCTGTTCGTCATTATTTGAAGGATGGTGCCACTTCTGTTGTTCGTTCGCTGCTGGATGGTGCCACTTGCTTTGTTCAACCGATGTTGGATGGTGCCACTTGCTCTGTTCATCAACGATCGTTGGATGATGCCAGTTCTTCTGTTCATCATTATTTGAAGGATGATGCCACTTCTGTTGTTCGTTCGCTGCTGGATGGTGCCACTTGCTTTGTTCATCCGATGTTGGATGGTGCCACTTGCTCTGTTCATCGATTACTGTCGAATGGTGCCACTTCTTTTGTTCATCGTTATTTGCAGGATGGTGCCACTTCTGTTGTTCGTTCGATATTGGATGGTGCCACTTGCTTTGCTCATCTACGTTTTTTGGATGATGCCACTTACTAGATAGTTCGTTAGGTTGCAGTAACCTCGATGCTAAGGATGTTTCAGTAATAATAATAAAGAAAAGCACGAAGGCTAATGGAGTCATATACACTTTTGCCATGTTTATGTGCGATGTGATGTTCAAAAAAGAAGATGGCTTTTATAAGATAATTTGAAGATAAGGTTGGGAGTCTTGAAGAAAATTTAGCTACTATAAACTAGTTAATGCTCTCACTTAGTTTTATCCATTTACATATTCTACTACGCATAAAACGTTTAAGTAGACAGTGCTTTAATAAGCTTTCTGTAAATAAACAGCAACAAAAAAATAAAATAATTCACCAGCCTTTTTAAATTAGTAATTTCTTTCTAAACTTTATATACCATGGAAACGATCCCAAAAAAAGAACAACAACCAGAATAACGTAAGAGCTGTGGCGACTTATAAATTGTAATATAAACAAGCATCATTCCAGTAAACCGAAATGTAGAGGCAAAACTGGCTTTTATATGATGTGTTTCTTTTTTGGCCCGGGGGAGAGAGGGGGGGGGATACTGATATAAGTTTAAAGATATATCATTTGATTACATATTTAATTCTCAAAAATAAAATAATTTTCCTAGTAACGGCGATGTAATTATAACAGCTTCCTGTTATATAAGGGTACAGTGAACCACGTCGTGCACCTTTGTTTTCCCGTGCTTTCATTACAAAACTCTTTTGCATGTTGTTTTGCTCCTACGCTTCATCTAAAGTAAAATTTGTATTTTTCCAATCAAAACGTATATTTACCGTTCTACGAAAGCTGCGCAGGTCCAAATTTAAAAACTCTGCGTAAATGGTTTTCTAAATAAGGTCTCTCTTTAATTGAAACAATATAAAAAATACGGTAAAATTCAAAGATAACTTGCAGATTAAACATCGATAAATAGAAAATGACGAAATACTATAGTTGTATAATAATATAATACTTGAATAACAATTACTATTACTTATGAATATTTGTTTTGTTTTCTAACATTTGAAATTACTTTTGAAAAGAGCCAGTTAATTTGCACATTTTTATCAAGAGGCTGTTTTGAGTTCTCCAGTTTAGAAAAAATGGTCCTTATTTACACATTGATAGCGACAAGAACTTTTCGTATAGCAACATCAATTATAGGGATCTGATGTGCAAATCCCCATTAACATTCCACCTTCCAGTTTCCAGTAAAACTTCCAAGTCTATTGCTACCTCCTATGTAGTTGAATCAATACTGTTGGATGAAAAACTCATTTAAGCATTAAAAATAAGATCTATTAATAAGTTTACTACGGGCATGTATTTTGAAATTTCTAAGTATATAATTCGCTAGAATTTTAATTACGCGTTGCATATTGCACAACATTTTGTTAATATTTTGGTTAAAACCAAAGATTCTATTGTGTCAAAAAATCAGTTACTTCTAGTGCATATTTATGAAGGGAAAAGTCAGGTTTGCTATAGGCCTAAGGCACAATGAACCATGGTCAAGAGTAAATATAATCAAAGTTCCTAAAATAAAATTTGCGAACGAACATCGAAATTATAACAGTAACCCTAAATTTCAAGTACAGTGGCCTAAAATGAGAGGATACCCTCTTGTAATCACACTAATTGATTTCTTTGATAGAAAACATGGAAGGTTATATGTATGAAAAAAATAAAATAACATTTTAAAAAATTCTAATGTTGAGGCCCTCGAACATTATATGCCCTCAAGTACTGAATTAGGTAGCATAGGGCTTGGGGCAACCATGCTAGCACTCAACTTAATTACTAACAGTGCTAACCAATTGTAAATAATGATAAATTGGATATGAGAATAAAGATACTACATTTATGGAAAAAAATTGACTTAAAAAAATTGAAATATCATGGCAAAACATTTATGTTATTTTTTCCCCAAATTGGGCTAATTAAGAAGAGATATTACGTCAACATAAACAATTGCAATATGTTTATTTCAAAATAAGTATTAACTAACTGTAAATAATTTTCAACATATATAACTTATGATAATAATCTGAAATAAGTAACAGTAATGCTTATTTTCCATTAAATTTATTCCATATGATAATAATCTGAAATTACATCACATTGATTTTCATTACAACATTCGATGATGTACAACATCATTTCACTAATTAAACAGTCGAAGCTGGATGATGCCAATTCTTCTGCTCGTCGTTGTTTGAAGGATGGTGCCACTTGCTTTGTTCATCCGATGTTGGATGGTGCCACTTGCTCTGTTCATCAACGATCGTTGGATGATGCCAGTTCTTCTGTTCGTCATTATTTGAAGGATGGTGCCACTTCTGTTGTTCGTTCGCTGCTGGATGGTGCCACTTGCTTTGTTCAACCGATGTTGGATGGTGCCACTTGCTCTGTTCATCAACGATCGTTGGATGATGCCAGTTCTTCTGTTCATCATTATTTGAAGGATGGTGCCACTTCTGTTGTTCGTTCGCTACCGGATGGTGCCACTTGCTTTGTTCATCCGATGTTGGATGGTGCCACTTGCTCTGTTCATCAACGATCGTTGGATGATGCCAGTTCTTCTGTTCGTCATTATTTGAAGGATGATGCCACTTCTGTTGTTCGTTCGCTGCTGGATGGTGCCACTTGCTTTGTTCAACTGATGTTGGATGTTGCCACTTGCTCTGTTCATCAACGATCGTTGGATGATGTCAGTTCTTCTGTTCGTCATTATTTGAAGGATGATGCCACTTCTGTTGTTCGTTCGCTGCTGGATGGTGCCACTTGCTTTGTTCAACTGATGTTGGATGGTGCCACTTGCTCTGTTCATCAACGATCGTTGGATGATGCCAGTTCTTCTGTTCATCATTATTTGAAGGATGGTGCCACTTCTGTTGTTCGTTCGCTGCTGGATGGTGCCACTTGCTTTGTTCAACTAATGTTGGATGGTGCCACTTGCTCTGTTCATCAACGATCGTTGGATGATGCCAGTTCTTCTGTTCGTCATTATTTGAAGGATGGTGCCACTTCTGTTGTTCGTTCGCTGCTGGATGGTGCCACTTGCTTTGTTCAACCGATGTTGGATGGTGTCACTTGCTCTGTTCATCAACGATCGTTGGATGATGCCAGTTCTTCTGTTCATCATTATTTGAAGGATGATGCCACTTCTGTTGTTCGTTCGCTGCTGGATGGTGCCACTTGCTTTGTTCATCCGATGTTGGATGGTGCCACTTGCTCTGTTCATCGATTACTGTCGAATGGTGCCACTTCTTTTGTTCATCGTTATTTGCAGGATGGTGCCACTTCTGTTGTTCGTTCGATATTGGATGGTGCCACTTGCTTTGCTCATCTACGTTTTTTGGATGATGCCACTTACTAGATAGTTCGTTAGGTTGCAGTAACCTCGATGCTAAGGATGTTTCAGTAATAATAATAAAGAAAAGCACGAAGGCTAATGGAGTCATATACGCTTTTGCCATGTTTATGTGCGATGTGATGTTCAAAAAAGAAGATGGCTTTTATAAGATAATTTGAAGATAAGGTTGGGAATCTTGAAGAAAATTTAGCTACTATAAACTAGTTAATGCTCTCACTTAGTTTTATCCATTTACATATTCTACTACGCATAAAACGTTTAAGTAGACAGTGCTTTAATAAGCTTTCTGTAAATAAACAGCAACTAAAAAATAAAATAATTCACCAGCCTTTTTAAATTAGTAATTTCTTTCTAAACTTTATGTATCATGGAAACGATCCCAAAAAAAGAACAACAACCAGAATAACGTAAGAGCTGTGGCGACTTATAAATTGTAATATAAACAAGCATCATTCCAGTAAACCGAAATGTAGAGGCAAAACTGGCTTTTATATGATGTGTTTCTTTTTTGGCCCGGGGGAGAGAGGGGGGGATACTGATATAAGTTTAAAGATATATCATTTGATTACATATTTAATTCTCAAAAATAAAATAATTTTCCTAGTAACGGCGATGTAATTATAACAGCTTCCTGTTATATAAGGGTACAGTGAACCACGTCGTGCACCTTTGTTTTCCCGTGCTTTCATTACAAAACTCTTTTGCATGTTGTTTTGCTCCTACGCTTCATCTAAAGTAAAATTTGTATTTTTCCAATCAAAACGTATATTTACCGTTCTACGAAAGCTGCGCAGGTCCAAATTTAAAAACTCTGCGTAAATGGTTTTCTAAATAAGGTCTCTCTTAAATTGAAACAATATAAAAAATACGGTAAAATTCAAAGATAACTTGCAGATTAAACATCGATAAATAGAAAATGACGAAATACTATAGTTGTATAATAATATAATACTTGAATAACAATTACTATTACTTATGAATATTTGTTTTGTTTTCTAACATTTGAAATTACTTTTGAAAAGAGCCAGTTAATTTGCACATTTTTATCAAGAGGCTGTTTTGAGTTCTCCAGTGTAGAAAAAATGGTCCTTATTTACACATTGATAGCGACAAGAACTTTTCGTATAGCAACATCAATTATAGGGATCTGATGTGCAAATCCCCATTAACATTCCACCTTCCAGTTTCCAGTAAAACTTCCAAGTCTATTGCTACCTCCTATGTAGTTGAATCAATACTATTGGATGAAAAACTCATTTAAGCATTAAAAATAAGATCTATTAATAAGTTTACTACGGGCATGTATTTTGAAATTTCTAAGTAGATAATTCGCTAGAATTTTAATTACGCGTTGCATATTGCACAACATTTTGTTAATATTTTGGTTAAAACCAAAGATTCTATTGTGTCAAAAAATCAGTTACTTCTAGTGCATATTTATGAAGGGAAAAGTCAGGTTTGCTATAGGCCTAAGGCACAATGAACCATGGTCAAGAGTAAATATAATCAAAGTTCCTAAAATAAAATTTGCGAACGAACATCGAAATTATAACAGTAACCCTAAATTTCAAGTACAGTGGCCTAAACTGAGAGGATACCCTCTTGTAATCACACTAATTGATTTCTTTGATAGAAAACATGGAAGGTTATATGTATGAAAAAAATAAAATAACATTTTAAAAAATTCTAATGTTGAGGCCCTCGAACATTATATGCCCTCAAGTACTGAATTAGGTAGCATAGGGCTTGGGGCAACCATGCTAGCACTCAACTTAATTACTAACAGTGCTAACCAATTGTAAATAATGATAAATTGGATATGAGAATAAAGATACTACATTTATGGAAAAAAAATTGACTTAAAAAAATTGAAATATCATGGCAAAACATTTATGTTATTTTTTCCCCAAATTGGGCTAATTAAGAAGAAATATTACGTCAACATAAACAATTGCAATATGTTTATTTCAAAATAAGTATTAACTAACTGTAAAATAATTTTCAACATATATAACTTATGATAATAATCTGAAATAAGCAACAGTAATGCTTATTTTCCATTAAATTTATTCCATATGATAATAATCTGAAATTACATCACATTGATTTTCATTACAACATTCGATGATGTACAACATCATTTCACTAATTAAACAGTCGAAGTTGGATGATGCCAATTCTTCTGCTCGTCGTTGTTTGAAGGATGGTGCCACTTGCTTTGTTCATCCGATGTTGGATGGTGCCACTTGCTCTGTTCATCAACGATCGTTGGATGATGCCAGTTCTTCTGTTCGTCATTATTTGAAGGATGGTGCCACTTCTGTTGTTCGTTCGCTGCTGGATGGTGCCACTTGCTTTGTTCAACCGATGTTGGATGGTGCCACTTGCTCTGTTCATCAACGATCGTTGGATGATGCCAGTTCTTCTGTTCATCATTATTTGAAGGATGGTGCCACTTCTGTTGTTCGTTCGCTACCGGATGGTGCCACTTGCTTTGTTCATCCAATGTTGGATGGTGCCACTTGCTCTGTTCATCAACGATCGTTGGATGATGCCAGTTCTTCTGTTCGTCATTATTTGAAGGATGATGCCACTTCTGTTGTTCGTTCGCTGCTGGATGGTGCCACTTGCTTTGTTCAACTGATGTTGGATGGTGCCACTTGCTCTGTTCATCAACGATCGTTGGATGATGCCAGTTCTTCTGTTCGTCATTATTTGAAGGATGATGCCACTTCTGTTGTTCGTTCGCTGCTGGATGGTGCCACTTGCTTTGTTCAACTGATGTTGGATGGTGCCACTTGCTCTGTTCATCAACGATCGTTGGATGATGCCAGTTCTTCTGTTCATCATTATTTGAAGGATGGTGCCACTTCTGTTGTTCGTTCGCTGCTGGATGGTGCCACTTGCTTTGTTCAACTAATGTTGGATGCTGCCACTTGCTCTGTTCATCAACGATCGTTGGATGATGCCAGTTCTTCTGTTCGTCATTATTTGAAGGATGGTGCCACTTCTGTTGTTCGTTCGCTGCTGGATGGTGCCACTTGCTTTGTTCAACCGATGTTGGATGGTGCCACTTGCTCTGTTCATCAACGATCGTTGGATGATGCCAGTTCTTCTGTTCATCATTATTTGAAGGATGATGCCACTTCTGTTGTTCGTTCGCTGCTGGATGGTGCCACTTGCTTTGTTCATCCGATGTTGGATGGTGCCACTTGCTCTGTTCATCGATTACTGTCGAATGGTGCCACTTCTTTTGTTCATCGTTATTTGCAGGATGGTGCCACTTCTGTTGTTCGTTCGATATTGGATGGTGCCACTTGCTTTGCTCATCTACGTTTTTTGGATGATGCCACTTACTAGATAGTTCGTTAGGTTGCAGTAACCTCGATGCTAAGGATGTTTCAGTAATAATAATAAAGAAAAGCACGAAGGCTAATGGAGTCATATACGCTTTTGCCATGTTTATGTGCGATGTGATGTTCAATAAAGAAGATGGCTTTTATAAGATAATTTGAAGATAAGGTTGGGAATCTTGAAGAAAATTTAGCTACTATAAACTAGTTAATGCTCTCACTTAGTTTTATCCATTTACATATTCTACTACGCATAAAACGTTTAAGTAGACAGTGCTTTAATAAGCTTTCTGTAAATAAACAGCAACTAAAAAATAAAATAATTCACCAGCCTTTTTAAATTAGTAATTTCTTTCTAAACTTTATATATCATGGAAACGATCCCAAAAAAAGAACAACAACCAGAATAACGTAAGAGCTGTGGCGACTTATAAATTGTAATATAAACAAGCATCATTCCAGTAAACCGAAATGTAGAGGCAAAACTGGCTTTTATATGATGTGTTTCTTTTTTGGCCCGGGGGAGAGAGGGGGGGGGATACTGATATAAGTTTAAAGATATATCATTTGATTACATATTTAATTCTCAAAAATAAAATAATTTTCCTAGTAACGGCGATGTAATTATAACAGCTTCCTGTTATATAAGGGTACAGTGAACCACGTCGTGCACCTTTGTTTTCCCGTGCTTTCATTACAAAACTCTTTTGCATGTTGTTTTGCTCCTACGCTTCATCTAAAGTAAAATTTGTATTTTTCCAATCAAAACGTATATTTACCGTTCTACGAAAGCTGCGCAGGTCCAAATTTAAAAACTCTGCGTAAATGGTTTTCTAAATAAGGTCTCTCTTTAATTGAAACAATATAAAAAATACGGTAAAATTCAAAGATAACTTGCAGATTAAACATCGATAAATAGAAAATGACGAAATACTATAGTTGTATAATAATATAATACTTGAATAACAATTACTATTACTTATGAATATTTGTTTTGTTTTCTAACATTTGAAATTACTTTTGAAAAGAGCCAGTTAATTTGCACATTTTTATCAAGAGGCTGTTTTGAGTTCTCCAGTTTAGAAAAAATGGTCCTTATTTACACATTGATAGCGACAAGAACTTTTCGTATAGCAACATCAATTATAGGGATCTGATGTGCAAATCCCCATTAACATTCCACCTTCCAGTTTCCAGTAAAACTTCCAAGTCTATTGCTACCTCCTATGTAGTTGAATCAATACTGTTGGATGAAAAACTCATTTAAGCATTAAAAATAAGATCTATTAATAAGTTTACTACGGGCATGTATTTTGAAATTTCTAAGTAGATAATTCGCTAGAATTTTAATTACGCGTTGCATATTGCACAACATTTTGTTAATATTTTGGTTAAAACCAAAGATTCTATTGTGTCAAAAAATCAGTTACTTCTAGTGCATATTTATGAAGGGAAAAGTCAGGTTTGCTATAGGCCTAAGGCACAATGAACCATGGTCAAGAGTAAATATAATCAAAGTTCCTAAAATAAAATTTGCGAACGAACATCGAAATTATAACAGTAACCCTAAATTTCAAGTACAGTGGCCTAAAATGAGAGGATACCCTCTTGTAATCACACTAATTGATTTCTTTGATAGAAAACATGGAAGGTTATATGTATGAAAAAAATAAAATAACATTTTAAAAAATTCTAATGTTGAGGCCCTCGAACATTATATGCCCTCAAGTACTGAATTAGGTAGCATAGGGCTTGGGGCAACCATGCTAGCACTCAACTTAATTACTAACAGTGCTAACCAATTGTAAATAATGATAAATTGGATATGAGAATAAAGATACTACATTTATGTAAAAAAAATTGACTTAAAAAAATTGAAATATCATGGCAAAACATTTATGTTATTTTTTCCCCAAATTGGGCTAATTAAGAAGAAATATTACGTCAACATAAACAATTGCAATATGTTTATTTCAAAATAAGTATTAACTAACTGTAAAATAATTTTCAACATATATAACTTATGATAATAATCTGAAATAAGTAACAGTAATGCTTATTTTCCATTAAATTTATTCCATATGATAATAATCTGAAATTACATCACATTGATTTTCATTACAACATTCGATGATGTACAACATCATTTCACTAATTAAACAGTCGAAGTTGGATGATGCCAATTCTTCTGCTCGTCGTTGTTTGAAGGATGGTGCCACTTGCTTTGTTCATCCGATGTTGGATGGTGCCACTTGCTCTGTTCATCAACGATCGTTGGATGATGCCAGTTCTTCTGTTCGTCATTATTTGAAGGATGGTGCCACTTCTGTTGTTCGTTCGCTGCTGGATGGTGCCACTTGCTTTGTTCAACCGATGTTGGATGGTGCCACTTGCTCTGTTCATCAACGATCGTTGGATGATGCCAGTTCTTCTGTTCATCATTATTTGAAGGATGGTGCCACTTCTGTTGTTCGTTCGCTACCGGATGGTGCCACTTGCTTTGTTCATCCGATGTTGGATGGTGCCACTTGCTCTGTTCATCAACGATCGTTGGATGATGCCAGTTCTTCTGTTCGTCATTATTTGAAGGATGATGCCACTTCTGTTGTTCGTTCGCTGCTGGATGGTGCCACTTGCTTTGTTCAACCGATGATGGATGGTGCCACTTGCTCTGTTCATCAACGATCGTTGGATGATGCCAGTTCTTCTGTTCATCATTATTTGAAGGATGGTGCCACTTCTGTTGTTCGTTCGCTACCGGATGGTGCCACTTGATTTGTTCATCCGATGTTGGATGGTGCCACTTGCTCTGTTCATCAACGATCGTTGGATGATGCCAGTTCTTCTGTTCGTCATTATTTGAAGGATGATGCCACTTCTGTTGTTCGTTCGCTGCTGGATGGTGCCACTTGCTTTGTTCAACTGATGTTGGATGGTGCCACTTGCTCTGTTCATCAACGATCGTTGGATGATGCCAGTTCTTCTGTTCGTCATTATTTGAAGGATGATGCCACTTTTGTTGTTCGTTCGCTGCTGGATGGTGCCACTTGCTTTGTTGAACTGATGTTGGATGGTGCCACTTGCTCTGTTCATCAACGATCGTTGGATGATGCCAGTTCTTCTGTTCATCATTATTTGAAGGATGGTGCCACTTTTGTTGTTCGTTCGCTGCTGGATGGTGCCACTTGCTTTGTTCAACTGATGTTGGATGGTGCCACTTGCTCTGTTCATCAACGATCGTTGGATGATGCCAGTTCTTCTGTTCGTCATTATTTGAAGGATGGTGCCACTTCTGTTGTTCGTTCGCTGCTGGATGGTGCCACTTGCTTTGTTCAACCGATGTTGGATGGTGCCACTTGCTCTGTTCATCAACGATCGTTGGATGATGCCAGTTCTTATGTTCATCATTATTTGAAGGATGATGCCACTTCTGTTGTTCGTTCGCTGCTGGATGGTGCCACTTGCTTTGTTCATCCGATGTTGGATGGTGCCACTTGCTCTGTTCATCGATTACTGTCGAATGGTGCCACTTCTTTTGTTCATCGTTATTTGCAGGATGGTGCCACTTCTGTTGTTCGTTCGATATTGGATGGTGCCACTTGCTTTGCTCATCTACGTTTTTTGGATGATGCCACTTACTAGATAGTTCGTTAGGTTGCAGTAACCTCGATGCTAAGGATGTTTCAGTAATAATAATAAAGAAAAGCACGAAGGCTAATGGAGTCATATACGCTTTTGCCATGTTTATGTGCGATGTGATGTTCAAAAAAGAAGATGGCTTTTATAAGATAATTTGAAGATAAGGTTGGGAATCTTGAAGAAAATTTAGCTACTATAAACTAGTTAATGCTCTCACTTAGTTTTATCCATTTACATATTCTACTACGCATAAAACGTTTAAGTAGACAGTGCTTTAATAAGCTTTCTGTAAATAAACAGCAACTAAAAAATAAAATAATTCACCAGCCTTTTTAAATTAGTAATTTCTTTCTAAACTTTATATATCATGGAAACGATCCCAAAAAAAGAACAACAACCAGAATAACGTAAGAGCTGTGGCGACTTATAAATTGTAATATAAACAAGCATCATTCCAGTAAACCGAAATGTAGAGGCAAAACTGGCTTTTATATGATGTGTTTCTTTTTTGGCCCGGGGGAGAGAGGGGGGGGGATACTGATATAAGTTTAAAGATATTTCATTTGATTACATATTTAATTCTCAAAAATAAAATAATTTTCCTAGTAACGGCGATGTAATTATAACAGCTTCCTGTTATATAAGGGTACAGTGAACCACGTCGTGCACCTTTGTTTTCCCGTGCTTTCATTACAAAACTCTTTTGCATGTTGTTTTGCTCCTACGCTTCATCTAAAGTAAAATTTGTATTTTTCCAATCAAAACGTATATTTACCGTTCTACGAAAGCTGCGCAGGTCCAAATTTAAAAACTCTGCGTAAATGGTTTTCTAAATAAGGTCTCTCTTTAATTGAAACAATATAAAAAATACGGTAAAATTCAAAGATAACTTGCAGATTAAACATCGATAAATAGAAAATGACGAAATACTATAGTTGTATAATAATATAATACTTGAATAACAATTACTATTACTTATGAATATTTGTTTTGTTTTCTAACATTTGAAATTACTTTTGAAAAGAGCCAGTTAATTTGCACATTTTTATCAAGAGGCTGTTTTGAGTTCTCCAGTTTAGAAAAAATGGTCCTTATTTACACATTGATAGCGACAAGAACTTTTCGTATAGCAACATCAATTATAGGGATCTGATGTGCAAATCCCCATTAACATTCCACCTTCCAGTTTCCAGTAAAACTTCCAAGTCTATTGCTACCTCCTATGTAGTTGAATCAATACTGTTGGATGAAAAACTCATTTAAGCATTAAAAATAAGATCTATTAATAAGTTTACTACGGGCATGTATTTTGAAATTTCTAAGTAGATAATTCGCTAGAATTTTAATTACGCGTTGCATATTGCACAACATTTTGTTAATATTTTGGTTAAAACCAAAGATTCTATTTTGTCAAAAAATCAGTTACTTCTAGTGCATATTTATGAAGGGAAAAGTCAGGTTTGCTATAGGCCTAAGGCACAATGAACCATGGTCAAGAGTAAATATAATCAAAGTTCCTAAAATAAAATTTGCGAACGAACATCGAAATTATAACAGTAACCCTAAATTTCAAGTACAGTGGCCTAAAATGAGAGGATACCCTCTTGTAATCACACTAATTGATTTCTTTGATAGAAAACATGGAAGGTTATATGTATGAAAAAAATAAAATAACATTTTAAAAAATTCTAATGTTGAGGCCCTCGAACATTATATGCCCTCAAGTACTGAATTAGGTAGCATAGGGCTTGGGGCAACCATGCTAGCACTCAACTTAATTACTAACAGTGCTAACCAATTGTAAATAATGATAAATTGGATATGAGAATAAAGATACTACATTTATGGAAAAAAAATTGACTTAAAAAAATTGAAATATCATGGCAAAACATTTATGTTATTTTTTCCCCAAATTGGGCTAATTAAGAAGAAATATTACGTCAACATAAACAATTGCAATATGTTTATTTCAAAATAAGTATTAACTAACTGTAAAATAATTTTCAACATATATAACTTATGATAATAATCTGAAATAAGTAACAGTAATGCTTATTTTCCATTAAATTTATTCCATATGATAATAATCTGAAATTACATCACATTGATTTTCATTACAACATTCGATGATGTACAACATCATTTCACTAATTAAACAGTCGAAGTTGGATGATGCCAATTCTTGTGCTCGTCGTTGTTTGAAGGATGGTGCCACTTGCTTTGTTCATCCGATGTTGGATGGTGCCACTTGCTCTGTTCATCAACGATCGTTGGATGATGCCAGTTCTTCTGTTCGTCATTATTTGAAGGATGGTGCCACTTCTGTTGTTCGTTCGCTGCTGGATGGTGCCACTTGCTTTGTTCAACCGATGTTGGATGGTGCCACTTGCTCTGTTCATCAACGATCGTTGGATGATGCCAGTTCTTCTGTTCATCATTATTTGAAGGATGGCGCCACTTCTGTTGTTCGTTCGCTACCGGATGGTGCCACTTGCTTTGTTCATCCGATGTTGGATGGTGCCACTTGCTCTGTTCATCAACGATCGTTGGATGATGCCAGTTCTTCTGTTCGTCATTATTTGAAGGATGATGCCACTTCTGTTGTTCGTTCGCTGCTGGATGGTGCCACTTGCTTTGTTCAACTGATGTTGGATGGTGCCACTTGCTCTGTTCATCAACGATCGTTGGATGATGTCAGTTCTTCTGTTCGTCATTATTTGAAGGATGATGCCACTTCTGTTGTTCGTTCGCTGCTGGATGGTGCCACTTGGTTTGTTCAACTGATGTTGGATGGTGCCACTTGCTCTGTTCATCAACGATCGTTGGATGATGCCAGTTCTTCTGTTCATCATTATTTGAAGGATGGTGCCACTTCTGTTGTTCGTTCGCTGCTGGATGGTGCCACTTGCTTTGTTCAACTGATGTTGGATGGTGCCACTTGCTCTGTTCATCAACGATCGTTGGATGATGCCAGTTCTTCTGTTCGTCATTATTTGAAGGATGGTGCCACTTCTGTTGTTCGTTCGCTGCTGGATGGTGCCACTTGCTTTGTTCAACCGATGTTGGATGGTGCCACATGCTCTGTTCATCAACGATCGTTGGATGATGCCAGTTCTTCTGTTCATCATTATTTGAAGGATGATGCCACTTCTGTTGTTCGTTCGCTGCTGGATGGTGCCACTTGCTTTGTTCATCCGATGTTGGATGGTGCCACTTGCTCTGTTCATCGATTACTGTCGAATGGTGCCACTTCTTTTGTTCATCGTTATTTGCAGGATGGTGCAACTTCTGTTGTTCGTTCGATATTGGATGGTGCCACTTGCTTTGCTCATCTACGTTTTTTGGATGATGCCACTTACTAGATAGTTCGTTAGGTTGCAGTAACCTCGATGCTAAGGATGTTTCAGTAATAATAATAAAGAAAAGCACGAAGGCTAATGGAGTCATATACGCTTTTGCCATGTTTATGTGCGATGTGATGTTCAAAAAAGAAGATGGCTTTTATATGATAATTTGAAGATAAGGTTGGGAATCTTGAAGAAAATTTAGCTACTATAAACTAGTTAATGCTCTCACCTAGTTTTATCCATTTACATATTCTACTACGCATAAAACGTTTAAGTAGACAGTGCTTTAATAAGCTTTCTGTAAATAAACAGCAACTAAAAAATAAAATAATTCACCAGCCTTTTTAAATTAGTAATTTCTTTCTAAACTTTATATATCATGGAAACGATCCCAAAAAAAGAACAACAACCAGAATAACGTAAGAGCTGTGGCGACTTATAAATTGTAATATAAACATGCATCATTCCAATAAACCGAAATGTAGAGGCAAAACTGGCTTTTATATGATGTGTTTCTTTTTTGGCCCGGGGGAGAGAGGGGGGGGGGGATACTGATATAAGTTTAAAGATATATCATTTGATTACATATTTAATTCTCAAAAATAAAATAATTTTCCCAGTAACGGCGATGTAATTATAACAGCTTCCTGTTATATAAGGGTACAGTGAACCACGTCGTGCACCTTTGTTTTCCCGTGCTTTCATTACAAAACTCTTTTGCATGTTGTTTTGCTCCTACGCTTCATCTAAAGTAAAATTTGTATTTTTCCAATCAAAACGTATATTTACCGTTCTACGAAAGCTGCGCAGGTCCAAATTTAAAAACTCTGCGTAAATGGTTTTCTAAATAAGGTCTCGCTTTAATTGAAACAATATAAAAAATACGGTAAAATTCAAAGATAACTTGCAGATTAAACATCGATAAATAGAAAATGACGAAATACTATAGTTGTATAATAATATAATACTTGAATAACAATTACTATTACTTATGAATATTTGTTTTGTTTTCTAACATTTGAAATTACTTTTGAAAAGAGCCAGTTAATTTGCACATTTTTATCAAGAGGCTGTTTTGAGTTCTCCAGTTTAGAAAAAATGGTCCTTATTTACACATTGATAGCGACAAGAACTTTTCGTATAGCAACATCAATTATAGGGATCTGATGTGCAAATCCCCATTAACATTCCACCTTCCAGTTTCCAGTAAAACTTCCAAGTCTATTGCTATCTCCTATGTAGTTGAATCAATACTGTTGGATGAAAAACTCATTTAAGCATTAAAAATAAGATCTATTAATAAGTTTACTACGGGCATGTATTTTGAAATTTCTAAGTAGATAATTCGCTAGAATTTTAATTACGCGTTGCATATTGCACAACATTTTGTTAATATTTTGGTTAAAACCAAAGATTCTATTGTGTCAAAAAATCAGTTACTTCTAGTGCATATTTATGAAGGGAAAAGTCAGGTTTGCTATAGGCCTAAGGCACAATGAACCATGGTCAAGAGTAAATATAATCAAAGTTCCTAAAATAAAATTTGCGAACGAACATCGAAATTATAACAGTAACCCTAAATTTCAAGTACAGTGGCCTAAAATGAGAGGATACCCTCTTGTAATCACACTAATTGATTTCTTTGATAGAAAACATGGAAGGTTATATGTATGAAAAAAATAAAATAACATTTTAAAAAATTCTAATGTTGAGGCCCTCGAACATTATATGCCCTCAAGTACTGAATTAGGTAGCATAGGGCTTGGGGCAACCATGCTAGCACTCAACTTAATTACTAACAGTGCTAACCAATTGTAAATAATGATAAATTGGATATGAGAATAAAGATACTACATTTATGGAAAAAAAATTGACTTAAAAAAATTGAAATATCATGGCAAAACATTTATGTTATTTTTTCCCCATATTGGGCTAATTAAGAAGAAATATTACGTCAACATAAACAATTGCAATATGTTTATTTCAAAATAAGTATTAACTAACTGTAAAATAATTTTCAACATATATAACTTATGATAATAATCTGAAATAAGTAACAGTAATGCTTATTTTCCATTAAATTTATTCCATATGATAATAATCTGAAATTACATCACATTGATTTTCATTACAACATTCGATGATGTACAACATCATTTCACTAATTAAACAATCGAAGTTGGATGATGCCAATTCTTCTGCTCGTCGTTGTTTGAAGGATGGTGCCACTTGCTTTGTTCATCCGATGTTGGATGGTGCCACTTGCTCTGTTCATCAACGATCGTTGGATGATGCCAGTTCTTCTGTTCGTCATTATTTGAAGGATGGTGCCACTTCTGTTGTTCGTTCGCTGCTGGATGGTGCCACTTGCTTTGTTCAACCGATGTTGGATGGTGCCACTAGCTCTGTTCATCAACGATCGTTGGATGATGCCAGTTCTTCTGTTCATCATTATTTGAAGGATGGTGCCACTTCTGTTGTTCGTTCGCTACCGGATGGTGCCACTTGCTTTGTTCATCCGATGTTGGATGGTGCCACTTGCTCTGTTCATCAACGATCGTTGGATGATGCCAGTTCTTCTGTTCGTCATTATTTGAAGGATGATGCCACTTCTGTTGTTCGTTCACTGCTGGATGGTGCCACTTGCTTTGTTCAACTGATGTTGGATGGTGCCACTTGCTCTGTTCATCAACGATCGTTGGATGATGCCAGTTCTTCTGTTCGTCATTATTTGAAGGATGATGCCACTTCTGTTGTTCGTTCGCTGCTGGATGGTGCCACTTGCTTTGTTCAACTGATGTTGGATGGTGCCACTTGCTCTGTTCATCAACGATCGTTGGATGATGCCAGTTCTTCTGTTCATCATTATTTGAAGGATGGTGCCACTTCTGTTGTTCGTTCGCTGCTGGATGGTGCCACTTGCTTTGTTCAACTGATGTTGGATGGTGCCACTTGCTCTGTTCATCAACGATCGTTGGATGATGCCAGTTCTTCTGTTCGTCATTATTTGAAGGATGGTGCCACTTCTGTTGTTCGTTCGCTGCTGGATGGTGCCACTTGCTTTGTTCAACCGATGTTGGATGGTGCCACTTGCTCTGTTCATCAACGATCGTTGGATGATGCCAGTTCTTCTGTTCATCATTATTTGAAGGATGATGCCACTTCTGTTGTTCGTTCGCTGCTGGATGGTGCCACTTGCTTTGTTCATCCGATGTTGGATGGTGCCACTTGCTCTGTTCATCGATTACTGTCGAATGGTGCCACTTCTTTTGTTCATCGTTATTTGCAGGATGGTGCCACTTCTGTTGTTCGTTCGATATTGGATGGTGCCACTTGCTTTGCTCATCTACGTTTTTTGGATGATGCCACTTACTAGATAGTTCGTTAGGTTGCAGTAACCTTGATGCTAAGGATGTTTCAGTAATAATAATAAAGAAAAGCACGAAGGCTAATGGAGTCATATACGCTTTTGCCATGTTTATGTGCGATGTGATGTTCAAAAAAGAAGATGGCTTTTATAAGATAATTTGAAGATAAGGTTGGGAATCTTGAAGAAAATTTAGCTACTATAAACTAGTTAATGCTCTCACTTAGTTTTATCCATTTACATATTCTACTACGCATAAAACGTTTAAGTAGACAGTGCTTTAATAAGCTTTCTGTAAATAAACAGCAACTAAAAAATAAAATAATTCACCAGCCTTTTTAAATTAGTAATTTCTTTCTAAACTTTATATATCATGGAAACGATCCCAAAAAAAGAACAACAACCAGAATAACGTAAGAGCTGTGGCGACTTATAAATTGTAATATAAACAAGCATCATTCCAGTAAATCGAAATGTAGAGGCAAAACTGGCTTTTATATGATGTGTTTCTTTTTTGGCCCGGGGAGAGAGGGGGGGGATACTGATATAAGTTTAAAGATATATCATTTGATTACATATTTAATTCTCAAAAATAAAATAATTTTCCTAGTAACGGCGATGTAATTATAACAGCTTCCTGTTATATAAGGGTACAGTGAACCACGTCGTGCACCTTTGTTTTCCCGTGCTTTCATTACAAAACTCTTTTGCATGTTGTTTTGCTCCTACGCTTCATCTAAAGTAAAATTTGTATTTTTCCAATCAAAACGTATATTTACCGTTCTACGAAAGCTGCGCAGGTCCAAATTTAAAAACTCTGCGTAAATGGTTTTCTAAATAAGGTCTCTCTTTAATTGAAACAATATAAAAAATACGGTAAAATTCAAAGATAACTTGCAGATTAAACATCGATAAATAGAAAATGACGAAATACTATAGTTGTATAATAATATAATACTTGAATAACAATTACTATTACTTATGAATATTTGTTTTGTTTTCTAACATTTGAAATTACTTTTGAAAAGAGCCAGTTAATTTGCACATTTTTATCAAGAGGCTGTTTTGAGTTCTCCAGTTTAGAAAAAATGGTCCTTATTTACACATTGATAGCGACAAGAACTTTTCGTATAGCAACATCAATTATAGGGATCTGATGTGCAAATCCCCATTAACATTCCACCTTCCAGTTTCCAGTAAAACTTCCAAGTCTATTGCTACCTCCTATGTAGTTGAATCAATACTGTTGGATGAAAAACTCATTTAAGCATTAAAAATAAGATCTATTAATAAGTTTACTACGGGCATGTATTTTGAAATTTCTAAGTAGATAATTCGCTAGAATTTTAATTACGCGTTGCATATTGCACAACATTTTGTTAATATTTTGGTTAAAACCAAAGATTCTATTGTGTCAAAAAATCAGTTACTTCTAGTGCATATTTATGAAGGGAAAAGTCAGGTTTGCTATAGGCCTAAGGCACAATGAACCATGGTCAAGAGTAAATATAATCAAAGTTCCTAAAATAAAATTTGCGAACGAACATCGAAATTATAACAGTAACCCTAAATTTCAAGTACAGTGGCCTAAAATGAGAGGATACCCTCTTGTAATCACACTAATTAATTTCTTTGATAGAAAACATGGAAGGTTATATGTATGAAAAAAATAAAATAACATTTTAAAAAATTCTAATGTTGAGGCCCTCGAACATTATATGCCCTCAAGTACTGAATTAGGTAGCATAGGGCTTGGGGCAACCATGCTAGCACTCAACTTAATTACTAACAGTGCTAACCAATTGTAAATAATGATAAATTGGATATGAGAATAAAGATACTACATTTATGGAAAAAAAATTGACTTAAAAAAATTGAAATATCATGGCAAAACATTTATGTTATTTTTTCCCCAAATTGGGCTAATTAAGAAGAAATATTACGTCAACATAAACAATTGCAATATGTTTATTTCAAAATAAGTATTAACTAACTGTAAAATAATTTTCAACATATATAACTTATGATAATAATCTGAAATAAGTAACAGTAATGCTTATTTTCCATTAAATTTATTCCATATGATAATAATCTGAAATTACATCACATTGATTTTCATTACAACATTCGATGATGTACAACATCATTTCACTAATTAAACAGTCGAAGTTGGATGATGCCAATTCTTCTGCTCGTCGTTGTTTGAAGGATGGTGCCACTTGCTTTGTTCATCCGATGTTGGATGGTGCCACTTGCTCTGTTCATCAACGATCGTTGGATGATGCCAGTTCTTCTGTTCGTCATTATTTGAAGGATGGTGCCACTTCTGTTGTTCGTTCGCTGCTGGATGGTGCCACTTGCTTTGTTCAACCGATGTTGGATGGTGCCACTTGCTCTGTTCATCAACGATCGTTGGATGATGCCAGTTCTTCTGTTCATCATTATTTGAAGGATGGTGCCACTTCTGTTGTTCGTTCGCTACCGGATGGTGCCACTTGCTTTGTTCATCCGATGTTGGATGGTGCCACTTGCTCTGTTCATCAACGATCGTTGGATGATGCCAGTTCTTCTGTTCATCATTATTTGAAGGATGATGCCACTTCTGTTGTTCGTTCGCTGCTGGATGGTGCCACTTGCTTTGTTCAACTGATGTTGGATGGTGCCACTTGCTCTGTTCATCAACGATCGTTGGATGATGCCAGTTCTTCTGTTCGTCATTATTTGAAGGATGATGCCACTTCTGTTGTTCGTTCGCTGCTGGATGGTGCCACTTGCTTTGTTCAACTGATGTTGGATGGTGCCACTTGCTCTGTTCATCAACGATCGTTGGATGATGCCAGTTCTTCTGTTCATCATTATTTGAAGGATGGTGCCACTTCTGTTGTTCGTTCGCTGCTGGATGGTGCCACTTGCTTTGTTCAACTGATGTTGGATGGTGCCACTTGCTCTGTTCATCAACGATCGTTGGATGATGCCAGTTCTTCTGTTCGTCATTATTTGAAGGATGGTGCCACTTCTGTTGTTCGTTCGCTGCTGGATGGTGCCACTTGCTTTGTTCAACCGATGTTGGATGGTGCCACTTGCTCTGTTCATCAACGATCGTTGGATGATGCCAGTTCTTCTGTTCATCATTATTTGAAGGATGATGCCACTTCTGTTGTTCGTTCGCTGCTGGATGGTGCCACTTGCTTTGTTCATCCGATGTTGGATGGTGCCACTTGCTCTGTTCATCGATTACTGTCGAATGGTGCCACTTCTTTTGTTCATCGTTATTTGCAGGATGGTGCCACTTCTGTTGTTCGTTCGATATTGGATGGTGCCACTTGCTTTGCTCATCTACGTTTTTTGGATGATGCCACTTACTAGATAGTTCGTTAGGTTGCAGTAACCTCGATGCTAAGGATGTTTCAGTAATAATAATAAAGAAAAGCACGAAGGCTAATGGAGTCATATACGCTTTTGCCATGTTTATGTGCGATGTGATGTTCAAAAAAGAAGATGGCTTTTATAAGATAATTTGAAGATAAGGTTGGGAATCTTGAAGAAAATTTAGCTACTATAAACTAGTTAATGCTCTCACTTAGTTTTATCCATTTACATATTCTACTACGCATAAAACGTTTAAGTAGACAGTGCTTTAATAAGCTTTCTTTAAATAAACAGCAACTAAAAAATAAAATAATTCACCAGCCTTTTTAAATTAGTAATTTCTTTCTAAACTTTATATATCATGGAAACGATCCCAAAAAAAGAACAACAACCAGAATAACGTAAGAGCTGTGGCGACTTATAAATTGTAATATAAACAAGCATCATTCCAGTAAACCGAAATGTAGAGGCAAAACTGGCTTTTATATGATGTGTTTCTTTTTTGGCCCGGGGGAGAGAGGGGGGGGGGGGATACTGATATAAGTTTAAAGATATATCATTTGATTACATATTTAATTCTCAAAAATAAAATAATTTTCCTAGTAACGGCGATGTAATTATAACAGCTTCCTGTTATATAAGGGTACAGTGAACCACGTCGTGCACCTTTGTTTTCCCGTGCTTTCATTACAAAACTCTTTTGCATGTTGTTTTGCTCCTACGCTTCATCTAAAGTAAAATTTGTATTTTTCCAATCAAAACGTATATTTACCGTTCTACGAAAGCTGCGCAGGTCCAAATTTAAAAACTCTGCGTAAATGGTTTTCTAAATAAGGTCTCTCTTTAATTGAAACAATATAAAAAATACGGTAAAATTCAAAGATAACTTGCAGATTAAACATCGATAAATAGAAAATGACGAAATACTATAGTTGTATAATAATATAATACTTGAATAACAATTACTATTACTTATGAATATTTGTTTTGTTTTCTAACATTTGAAATTACTTTTGAAAAGAGCCAGTTAATTTGCACATTTTTATCAAGAGGCTGTTTTGAGTTCTCCAGTTTAGAAAAAATGGTCCTTATTTACACATTGATAGCGACAAGAAATTTTCGTATAGCAACATCAATTATAGGGATCTGATGTGCAAATCCCCATTAACATTCCACCTTCCAGTTTCCAGTAAAACTTCCAAGTCTATTGCTACCTCCTATGTAGTTGAATCAATACTGTTGGATGAAAAACTCATTTAAGCATTAAAAATAAGATCTATTAATAAGTTTACTACGGGCATGTATTTTGAAATTTCTAAGTAGATAATTCGCTAGAATTTTAATTACGCGTTGCATATTGCACAACATTTTGTTAATATTTTGGTTAAAACCAAAGATTCTATTGTGTCAAAAAATCAGTTACTTCTAGTGCATATTTATGAAGGGAAAAGTCAGGTTTGCTATAGGCCTAAGGCACAATGAACCATGGTCAAGAGTAAATATAATCAAAGTTCCTAAAATAAAATTTGCGAACGAACATCGAAATTATAACAGTAACCCTAAATTTCAAGTACAGTGGCCTAAAATGAGAGGATACCCTCTTGTAATCACACTAATTGATTTCTTTGATAGAAAACATGGAAGGTTATATGTATGAAAAAAATAAAATAACATTTTAAAAAATTCTAATGTTGAGGCCCTCGAACATTATATGCCCTCAAGTACTGAATTAGGTAGCATAGGGCTTGGGGCAACCATGCTAGCACTCAACTTAATTACTAACAGTGCTAACCAATTGTAAATAATGATAAATTGGATATGAGAATAAAGATACTACATTTATGGAAAAAAAATTGACTTAAAAAAATTGAAATATCATGGCAAAACATTTATGTTATTTTTTCCCCAAATTGGGCTAATTAAGAAGAAATATTACGTCAACATAAACAATTGCAATATGTTTATTTCAAAATAAGTATTAACTAACTGTAAAATAATTTTCAACATATATAACTTATGATAATAATCTGAAATAAGTAACAGTAATGCTTATTTTCCATTAAATTTATTCCATATGATAATAATCTGAAATTACATCACATTGATTTTCATTACAACATTCGATGATGTACAACATCATTTCACTAATTAAACAGTCGAAGTTGGATGATGCCAATTCTTCTGCTCGTCGTTGTTTGAAGGATGGTGCCACTTGCTTTGTTCATCCGATGTTGGATGGTGCCACTTGCTCTGTTCATCAACGATCGTTGGATGATGCCAGTTCTTCTGTTCGTCATTATTTGAAGGATGGTGCCACTTCTGTTGTTCGTTCGCTGCTGGATGGTGCCACTTGCTTTGTTCAACCGATGTTGGATGGTGCCACTTGCTCTGTTCATCAACGATCGTTGGATGATGCCAGTTCTTCTGTTCATCATTATTTGAAGGATGGTGCCACTTCTGTTGTTCGTTCGCTACCGGATGGTGCCACTTGCTTTGTTCATCCGATGTTGGATGGTGCCACTTGCTCTGTTCATCAACGATCGTTGGATGATGCCAGTTCTTCTGTTCGTCATTATTTGAAGGATGATGCCACTTCTGTTGTTCGTTCGCTGCTGGATGGTGCCACTTGCTTTGTTCAACTGATGTTGGATGGTGCCACTTGCTCTGTTCATCAACGATCGTTGGATGATGCCAGTTCTTCTGTTCGTCATTATTTAAAGGATGATGCCACTTCTGTTGTTCGTTCGCTGCTGGATGGTGCCACTTGCTCTGTTCAACTGATGTTGGATGGTGCCACTTGCTCTGTTCATCAACGATCGTTGGATGATGCCAGTTCTTCTGTTCATCATTATTTGAAGGATGGTGCCACTTCTGTTGTTCGTTCGCTGCTGGATGGTGCCACTTGCTTTGTTCAACTGATGTTGGATGGTGCCACTTGCTCTGTTCATCAACGATCGTTGGATGATGCCAGTTCTTCTGTTCGTCATTATTTGAAGGATGGTGCCACTTCTGTTGTTCGTTCGCTGCTGGATGGTGCCACTTGCTTTGTTCAACCGATGTTGGATGGTGCCACTTGCTCTGTTCATCAACGATCGTTGGATGATGCCAGTTCTTCTGTTCATCATTATTTGAAGGATGATGCCACTTCTGTTGTTCGTTCGCTGCTGGATGGTGCCACTTGCTTTGTTCATCCGATGTTGGATGGTGCCACTTGCTCTGTTCATCGATTACTGTCGAATGGTGCCACTTCTTTTGTTCATCGTTATTTGCAGGATGGTGCCACTTCTGTTGTTCGTTCGATATTGGATGGTGCCACTTGCTTTTCTCATCTACGTTTTTTGGATGATGCCACTTACTAGATAGTTCGTTAGGTTGCAGTAACCTCGATGCTAAGGATGTTTCAGTAATAATAATAAAGAAAAGCACGAAGGCTAATGGAGTCATATACGCTTTTGCCATGTTTATGTGCGATGTGATGTTCAAAAAAGAAGATGGCTTTTATAAGATAATTTGAAGATAAGGTTGGGAATCTTGAAGAAAATTTAGCTACTATAAACTAGTTAATGCTCTCACTTAGTTTTATCCATTTACATATTCTACTACGCATAAAACGTTTAAGTAGACAGTGCTTTAATAAGCTTTCTGTAAATAAACAGCAACTAAAAAATAAAATAATTCACCAGCCTTTTTAAATTAGTAATTTCTTTCTAAACTTTATATATCATGGAAACGATCCCAAAAAAAGAACAACAACCAGAATAACGTAAGAGCTGTGGCGACTTATAAATTGTAATATAAAACAGCATCATTCCAGTAAACCGAAATGTAGAGGCAAAAATGGCTTTTATATGATGTGTTTCTTTTGTGGCCCGGGGGAGAGAGGGGGGGGGATACTGATATAAGTTTAAAGATATATCATTTGATTACATATTTAATTCTCAAAAATAAAATAATTTTCCTAGTAACGGCGATGTAATTATAACAGCTTCCTGTTATATAAGGGTACAGTGAACCACGTCGTGCACCTTTGTTTTCCCGTGCTTTCATTACAAAACTCTTTTGCATGTTGTTTTGCTCCTACGCTTCATCTAAAGTAAAATTTGTATTTTTCCAATCAAAACGTATATTTACCGTTCTACGAAAGCTGCGCAGGTCCAAATTTAAAAACTCTGCGTAAATGGTTTTCTAAATAAGGTCTCTCTTTAATTGAAACAATATAAAAAATACGGTAAAATTCAAAGATAACTTGCAGATTAAACATCGATAAATAGAAAATGACGAAATACTATAGTTGTATAATAATATAATACTTGAATAACAATTACTATTACTTATGAATATTTGTTTTGTTTTCTAACATTTGAAATTACTTTTGAAAAGAGCCAGTTAATTTGCACATTTTTATCAAGAGGCTGTTTTGAGTTCTCCAGTTTAGAAAAAATGGTCCTTATTTACACATTGATAGCGACAAGAACTTTTCGTATAGCAACATCAATTATAGGGATCTGATGTGCAAATCCCCATTAACATTCCACCTTCCAGTTTCCAGTAAAACTTCCAAGTCTATTGCTACCTCCTATGTAGTTGAATCAATACTGTTGGATGAAAAACTCATTTAAGCATTAAAAATAAGATCTATTAATAAGTTTACTACGGGCATGTATTTTGAAATTTCTAAGTAGATAATTCGCTAGAATTTTAATTACGCGTTGCATATTGCACAACATTTTGTTAATATTTTGGTTAAAACCAAAGATTCTATTGTGTCAAAAAATCAGTTACTTCTAGTGCATATTTATGAAGGGAAAAGTCAGGTTTGCTATAGGCCTAAGGCACAATGAACCATGGTCAAGAGTAAATATAATCAAAGTTCCTAAAATAAAATTTGCGAACGAACATCGAAATTATAACAGTAACCCTAAATTTCAAGTACAGTGGCCTAAAATGAGAGGATACCCTCTTGTAATCACACTAATTAATTTCTTTGATAGAAAACATGGAAGGTTATATGTATGAAAAAAATAAAATAACATTTTAAAAAATTCTAATGTTGAGGCCCTCGAACATTATATGCCCTCAAGTACTGAATTAGGTAGCATAGGGCTTGGGGCAACCATGCTAGCACTCAACTTAATTACTAACAGTGCTAACCAATTGTAAATAATGATAAATTGGATATGAGAATAAAGATACTACATTTATGGAAAAAAAATTGACTTAAAAAAATTGAAATATCATGGCAAAACATTTATGTTATTTTTTCCCCAAATTGGGCTAATTAAGAAGAAATATTACGTCAACATAAACAATTGCAATATGTTTATTTCAAAATAAGTATTAACTAACTGTAAAATAATTTTCAACATATATAACTTATGATAATAATCTGAAATAAGTAACAGTAATGCTTATTTTCCATTAAATTTATTCCATATGATAATAATCTGAAATTACATCACATTGATTTTCATTACAACATTCGATGATGTACAACATCATTTCACTAATTAAACAGTCGAAGTTGGATGATGCCAATTCTTCTGCTCGTCGTTGTTTGAAGGATGGTGCCACTTGCTTTGTTCATCCGATGTTGGATGGTGCCACTTGCTCTGTTCATCAACGATCGTTGGATGATGCCAGTTCTTCTGTTCGTCATTATTTGAAGGATGGTGCCACTTCTGTTGTTCGTTCGCTGCTGGATGGTGCCACTTGCTTTGTTCAACCGATGTTGGATGGTGCCACTTGCTCTGTTCATCAACGATCGTTGGATGATGCCAGTTCTTCTGTTCATCATTATTTGAAGGATGGTGCCACTTCTGTTGTTCGTTCGCTACCGGATGGTGCCACTTGCTTTGTTCATCCGATGTTGGATGGTGCCACTTGCTCTGTTCATCAACGATCGTTGGATGATGCCAGTTCTTCTGTTCGTCATTATTTGAAGGATGATGCCACTTCTGTTGTTCGTTCGCTGCTGGATGGTGCCACTTGCTTTGTTCAACTGATGTTGGATGGTGCCACTTGCTCTGTTCATCAACGATCGTTGGATGATGCCAGTTCTTCTGTTCGTCATTATTTGCAGGATGATGCCACTTCTGTTGTTCGTTCGCTGCTGGATGGTGCCACTTGCTTTGTTCAACTGATGTTGGATGGTGCCACTTGCTCTGTTCATCAACGATCGTTGGATGATGCCAGTTCTTCTGTTCATCATTATTTGAAGGATGGTGCCACTTCTGTTGTTCGTTCGCTGCTGGATGGTGCCACTTGCTTTGTTCAACTGATGTTGGATGGTGCCACTTGCTCTGTTCATCAACGATCGTTGGATGATGCCAGTTCTTCTGTTCGTCATTATTTGAAGGATGGTGCCACTTCTGTTGTTCGTTCGCTGCTGGATGGTGCCACTTGCTTTGTTCAACCGATGTTGGATGGTGCCACTTGCTCTGTTCATCAACGATCGTTGGATGATGCCAGTTCTTCTGTTCATCATTATTTGAAGGATGATGCCACTTCTGTTGTTCGTTCGCTGCTGGATGGTGCCACTTGCTTTGTTCATCCGATGTTGGATGGTGCCACTTGCTCTGTTCATCGATTACTGTCGAATGGTGCCACTTCTTTTGTTCATCGTTATTTGCAGGATGGTGCCACTTCTGTTGTTCGTTCGATATTGGATGGTGCCACTTGCTTTGCTCATCTACGTTTTTTGGATGATGCCACTTACTAGATAGTTCGTTAGGTTGCAGTAACCTCGATGCTAAGGATGTTTCAGTAATAATAATAAAGAAAAGCACGAAGGCTAATGGAGTCATATACGCTTTTGCCATGTTTATGTGCGATGTGATGTTCAAAAAAGAAGATGGCTTTTATAAGATAATTTGAAGATAAGGTTGGGAATCTTGAAGAAAATTTAGCTACTATAAACTAGTTAATGCTCTCACTTAGTTTTATCCATTTACATATTCTACTACGCATAAAACGTTTAAGTAGACAGTGCTTTAATAAGCTTTCTTTAAATAAACAGCAACTAAAAAATAAAATAATTCACCAGCCTTTTTAAATTAGTAATTTCTTTCTAAACTTTATATATCATGGAAACGATCCCAAAAAAAGAACAACAACCAGAATAACGTAAGAGCTGTGGCGACTTATAAATTGTAATATAAACAAGCATCATTCCAGTAAACCGAAATGTAGAGGCAAAACTGGCTTTTATATGATGTGTTTCTTTTTTGGCCCGGGGGAGAGAGGGGGGGGGATACTGATATAAGTTTAAAGATATATCATTTGATTACATATTTAATTCTCAAAAATAAAATAATTTTCCTAGTAACGGCGATGTAATTATAACAGCTTCCTGTTATATAAGGGTACAGTGAACCACGTCGTGCACCTTTGTTTTCCCATGCTTTCATTACAAAACTCTTTTGCATGTTGTTTTGCTCCTACGCTTCATCTAAAGTAAAATTTGTATTTTTCCAATCAAAACGTATATTTACCGTTCTACGAAAGCTGCGCAGGTCCAAATTTAAAAACTCTGCGTAAATGGTTTTCTAAATAAGGTCTCTCTTTAATTGAAACAATATAAAAAATACGGTAAAATTCAAAGATAACTTGCAGATTAAACATCGATAAATAGAAAATGACGAAATACTATAGTTGTATAATAATATAATACTTGAATAACAATTACTATTACTTATGAATATTTGTTTTGTTTTCTAACATTTGAAATTACTTTTGAAAAGAGCCAGTTAATTTGCACATTTTTATCAAGAGGCTGTTTTGAGTTCTCCAGTTTAGAAAAAATGGTCCTTATTTACACATTGATAGCGACAAGAAATTTTCGTATAGCAACATCAATTATAGGGATCTGATGTGCAAATCCCCATTAACATTCCACCTTCCAATTTCCAGTAAAACTTCCAAGTCTATTGCTACCTCCTATGTAGTTGAATCAATACTGTTGGATGAAAAACTCATTTAAGCATTAAAAATAAGATCTATTAATAAGTTTACTACGGGCATGTATTTTGAAATTTCTAAGTAGATAATTCGCTAGAATTTTAATTACGCGTTGCATATTGCACAACATTTTGTTAATATTTTGGTTAAAACCAAAGATTCTATTGTGTCAAAAAATCAGTTACTTCTAGTGCATATTTATGAAGGGAAAAGTCAGGTTTGCTATAGGCCTAAGGCACAATGAACCATGGTCAAGAGTAAATATAATCAAAGTTCCTAAAATAAAATTTGCGAACGAACATCGAAATTATAACAGTAACCCTAAATTTCAAGTACAGTGGCCTAAAATGAGAGGATACCCTCTTGTAATCACACTAATTGATTTCTTTGATAGAAAACATGGAAGGTTATATGTATGAAAAAAATAAAATAACATTTTAAAAAATTCTAATGTTGAGGCCCTCGAACATTATATGCCCTCAAGTACTGAATTAGGTAGCATAGGGCTTGGGGCAACCATGCTAGCACTCAACTTAATTACTAACAGTGCTAACCAATTGTAAATAATGATAAATTGGATATGAGAATAAAGATACTACATTTATGGAAAAAAAATTGACTTAAAAAAATTGAAATATCATGGCAAAACATTTATGTTATTTTTTCCCCAAATTGGGCTAATTAAGAAGAAATATTACGTCAACATAAACAATTGCAATATGTTTATTTCAAAATAAGTATTAACTAACTGTAAAATAATTTTCAACATATATAACTTATGATAATAATCTGAAATAAGTAACAGTAATGCTTATTTTCCATTAAATTTATTCCATATGATAATAATCTGAAATTACATCACATTGATTTTCATTACAACATTCGATGATGTACAACATCATTTCACTAATTAAACAGTCGAAGTTGGATGATGCCAATTCTTCTGCTCGTCGTTGTTTGAAGGATGGTGCCACTTGCTTTGTTCATCCGATGTTGGATGGTGCCACTTGCTCTGTTCATCAACGATCGTTGGATGATGCCAGTTCTTCTGTTCGTCATTATTTGAAGGATGGTGCCACTTCTGTTGTTCGTTCGCTGCTGGATGGTGCCACTTGCTTTGTTCAACCGATGTTGGATGGTGCCACTTGCTCTGTTCATCAACGATCGTTGGATGATGCCAGTTCTTCTGTTCATCATTATTTGAAGGATGGTGCCACTTCTGTTGTTCGTTCGCTACCGGATGGTGCCACTTGCTTTGTTCATCCGATGTTGGATGGTGCCACTTGCTCTGTTCATCAACGATCGTTGGATGATGCCAGTTCTTCTGTTCGTCATTATTTGAAGGATGATGCCACTTCTGTTGTTCGTTCGCTGCTGGATGGTGCCACTTGCTTTGTTCAACTGATGTTGGATGGTGCCACTTGCTCTGTTCATCAACGATCGTTGGATGATGCCAGTTCTTCTGTTCGTCATTATTTGAAGGATGATGCCACTTCTGTTGTTCGTTCGCTGCTGGATGGTGCCACTTGCTTTGTTCAACTGATGTTGGATGGTGCCACTTGCTCTGTTCATCAACGATCGTTGGATGATGCCAGTTCTTCTGTTCATCATTATTTGAAGGATGGTGCCACTTCTGTTGTTCGTTCGCTGCTGGATGGTGCCACTTGCTTTGTTCAACTGATGTTGGATGGTGCCACTTGCTATGTTCATCAACGATCGTTGGATGATGCCAGTTCTTCTGTTCGTCATTATTTGAAGGATGGTGCCACTTCTGTTGTTCGTTCGCTGCTGGATGGTGCCACTTGCTTTGTTCAACCGATGTTGGATGGTGCCACTTGCTCTGTTCATCAACGATCGTTGGATGATGCCAGTTCTTCTGTTCATCATTATTTGAAGGATGATGCCACTTCTGTTGTTCGTTCGCTGCTGGATGGTGCCACTTGCTTTGTTCATCCGATGTTGGATGGTGCCACTTGCTCTGTTCATCGATTACTGTCGAATGGTGCCACTTCTTTTGTTCATCGTTATTTGCAGGATGGTGCCACTTCTGTTGTTCGTTCGATATTGGATGGTGCCACTTGCTTTGCTCATCTACGTTTTTTGGATGATGCCACTTACTAGATAGTTCGTTAGGTTGCAGTAACCTCGATGCTAAGGATGTTTCAGTAATAATAATAAAGAAAAGCACGAAGGCTAATGGAGTCATATACGCTTTTGCCATGTTTATGTGCGATGTGATGTTCAAAAAAGAAGATGGCTTTTATAAGATAATTTGAAGATAAGGTTGGGAATCTTGAAGAAAATTTAGCTACTATAAACTAGTTAATGCTCTCACTTAGTTTTATCCATTTACATATTCTACTACGCATAAAACGTTTAAGTAGACAGTGCTTTAATAAGCTTTCTGTAAATAAACAGCAACTAAAAAATAAAATAATTCACCAGCCTTTTTAAATTAGTAATTTCTTTCTAAACTTTATATATCATGGAAACGATCCCAAAAAAAGAACAACAACCAGAATAACGTAAGAGCTGTGGCGACTTATAAATTGTAATATAAAACAGCATCATTCCAGTAAACCGAAATGTAGAGGCAAAAATGGCTTTTATATGATGTGTTTCTTTTGTGGCCCGGGGGAGAGAGGGGGGGGGATACTGATATAAGTTTAAAGATATATCATTTGATTACATATTTAATTCTCAAAAATAAAATAATTTTCCTAGTAACGGCGATGTAATTATAACAGCTTCCTGTTATATAAGGGTACAGTGAACCACGTCGTGCACCTTTGTTTTCCCGTGCTTTCATTACAAAACTCTTTTGCATGTTGTTTTGCTCCTACGCTTCATCTAAAGTAAAATTTGTATTTTTCCAATCAAAACGTATATTTACCGTTCTACGAAAGCTGCGCAGGTCCAAATTTAAAAACTCTGCGTAAATGGTTTTCTAAATAAGGTCTCTCTTTAATTGAAACAATATAAAAAATACGGTAAAATTCAAAGATAACTTGCAGATTAAACATTGATAAATAGAAAATGACGAAATACTATAGTTGTATAATAATATAATACTTGAATAACAATTACTATTACTTATGAATATTTGTTTTGTTTTCTAACATTTGAAATTACTTTTGAAAAGAGCCAGTTAATTTGCACATTTTTATCAAGAGGCTGTTTTGAGTTCTCCAGTTTAGAAAAAATGGTCCTTATTTACACATTGATAGCGACAAGAACTTTTCGTA
This sequence comes from Allium sativum, assembly GCA_030737875.1. NCBI lineage: Eukaryota > Viridiplantae > Streptophyta > Magnoliopsida > Asparagales > Amaryllidaceae > Allium > Allium sativum. Next base: position 400,039,481 of record CM060910.1, read on the forward strand.
TAGCAACATCAATTATAGGGATCTGATGTGCAAATCCCCATTAACATTCCACCTTCCAGTTTCCAGTAAAACTTCCAAGTCTATTGCTACCTCCTATGTAGTTGAATCAATACTGTTGGATGAAAAACTCATTTAAGCATTAAAAATAAGATCTATTAATAAGTTTACTACGGGCATGTATTTTGAAATTTCTAAGTAGATAATTCGCTAGAATTTTAATTACGCGTTGCATATTGCACAACATTTTGTTAATATTTTGGTTAAAACCAAAGATTCTATTGTGTCAAAAAATCAGTTACTTCTAGTGCATATTTATGAAGGGAAAAGTCAGGTTTGCTATAGGCCTAAGGCACAATGAACCATGGTCAAGAGTAAATATAATCAAAGTTCCTAAAATAAAATTTGCGAACGAACATCGAAATTATAACAGTAACCCTAAATTTCAAGTACAGTGGCCTAAAATGAGAGGATACCCTCTTGTAATCACACTAATTGATTTCTTTGATAGAAAACATGGAAGGTTATATGTATGAAAAAAATAAAATAACATTTTAAAAAATTCTAATGTTGAGGCCCTCGAACATTATATGCCCTCAAGTACTGAATTAGGTAGCATAGGGCTTGGGGCAACCATGCTAGCACTCAACTTAATTACTAACAGTGCTAACCAATTGTAAATAATGATAAATTGGATATGAGAATAAAGATACTACATTTATGGAAAAAAAATTGACTTAAAAAAATTGAAATATCATGGCAAAACATTTATGTTATTTTTTCCCCAAATTGGGCTAATTAAGAAGAAATATTACGTCAACATAAACAATTGCAATATGTTTATTTCAAAATAAGTATTAACTAACTGTAAAATAATTTTCAACATATATAACTTATGATAATAATCTGAAATAAGTAACAGTAATGCATATTTTCCATTAAATTTATTCCATATGATAATAATCTGAAATTACATCACATTGATTTTCATTACAACATTCGATGATGTACAACATCATTTCACTAATTAAACAGTCGAAGTTGGATGATGCCAATTCTTCTGCTCGTCGTTGTTTGAAGGATGGTGCCACTTGCTTTGTTCATCCGATGTTGGATGGTGCCACTTGCTCTGTTCATCAACGATCGTTGGATGATGCCAGTTCTTCTGTTCGTCATTATTTGAAGGATGGTGCCACTTCTGTTGTTCGTTCGCTGCTGGATGGTGCCACTTGCTTTGTTCAACCGATGTTGGATGATGCCACTTGCTCTGTTCATCAACGATCGTTGGATGATGCCAGTTCTTCTGTTCATCATTATTTGAAGGATGGTGCCACTTCTGTTGTTCGTTCGCTACCGGATGGTGCCACTTGCTTTGTTCATCCGATGTTGGATGGTGCCACTTGCTCTGTTCATCAACGATCGTTGGATGATGCCTGTTCTTCTGTTCGTCATTATTTGAAGGATGATGCCACTTCTGTTGTTCGTTCGCTGCTGGATGGTGCCACTTGCTTTGTTCAACTGATGTTGGATGGTGCCACTTGCTCTGTTCATCAACGATCGTTGGATGATGCCAGTTCTTCTGTTCTTCATTATTTGAAGGATGATGCCACTTCTGTTGTTCGTTCGCTGCTGGATGGTGCCACTTGCTTTGTTCAACTGATGTTGGATGGTGCCACTTGCTCTGTTCATCAACGATCGTTGGATGATGCCAGTTCTTCTGTTCATCATTATTTGAAGGATGGTGCCACTTCTGTTGTTCGTTCGCTGTTGGATGGTGCCACTTGCTTTGTTCAACTGATGTTGGATGGTGCCACTTGCTCTGTTCATCAACGATCGTTGGATGATGCCAGTTCTTCTGTTCGTCATTATTTGAAGGATGGTGCCACTTCTGTTGTTCGTTCGCTGCTGGATGGTGCCACTTGCTTTGTTCAACCGATGTTGGATGGTGCCACTTGCTCTGTTCATCAACGATCGTTGGATGATGCCAGTTCTTCTGTTCATCATTATTTGAAGGATGATGCCACTTCTGTTGTTCGTTCGCTGCTGGATGGTGCCACTTGCTTTGTTCATCCGATGTTGGATGGTGCCACTTGCTCTATTCATCGATTACTGTCGAATGGTGCCACTTCTTTTGTTCATCGTTATTTGCAGGATGATGCCACTTCTGTTGTTCGTTCGATATTGGATGGTGCCACTTGCTTTGCTCATCTACGTTTTTTGGATGATGCCACTTACTAGATAGTTCGTTAGGTTGCAGTAACCTCGATGCTAAGGATGTTTCAGTAATAATAATAAAGGAAACCACGAAGGCTAATGGAGTCATATACGCTTTTGCCATGTTTATGTGCGATGTGATGTTCAAAAAAGAAGATGGCTTTTATATGATAATTTGAAGATAAGGTTGGGAATCTTGAAGAAAATTTAGCTACTATAAACTAGTTAATGCTCTCACCTAGTTTTATCCATTTACATATTCTACTACGCATAAAACGTTTAAGTAGACAGTGTTTTAATAAGCTTTCTGTAAATAAACAGCAACTAAAAAATAAAATAATTCACCAGCCTTTTTAAATTAGTAATTTCTTTCTAAACTTTATATATCATGGAAACGATCCCAAAAAAAGAACAACAACCAGAATAACGTAAGAGCTGTGGCGACTTATAAATTGTAATATAAACAAGCATCATTCCAGTAAACCGAAATGTAGAGGCAAAACTGGCTTTTATATGATGTGTTTCTTTTTTGGCCCGGGGGAGAGAGGGGGGGGGGATACTGATATAAGTTTAAAGATATATCATTTGATTACATATTTAATTCTCAAAAATAAAATAATTTTCCTAGTAACGGCGATGTAATTATAACAGCTTCCTGTTATATAAGGGTACAGTGAACCACGTCGTGCACCTTTGTTTTCCCGTGCTTTCATTACAAAACTCTTTTGCATGTTGTTTTGCTCCTACGCTTCATCTAAAGTAAAATTTGTATTTTTCCAATCAAAACGTATATTTACCGTTCTACGAAAGCTGCGCAGGTCCAAATTTAAAAACTCTGCGTAAATGGTTTTCTAAATAAGGTCTCTCTTTAATTGAAACAATATAAAAAATACGGTAAAATTCAAAGATAACTTGCAGATTAAACATCGATAAATAGAAAATGACGAAATACTATAGTTGTATAATAATATAATACTTGAATAACAATTACTATTACTTATGAATATTTGTTTTGTTTTCTAACATTTGAAATTACTTTTGAAAAGAGCCAGTTAATTTGCACATTTTTATCAAGAGGCTGTTTTGAGTTCTCCAGTTTAGAAAAAATGGTCCTTATTTACACATTGATAGCGACAAGAACTTTTCGTATAGCAACATCAATTATAGGGATCTGATGTGCAAATCCCCATTAACATTCCACCTTCCAGTTTCCAGTAAAACTTCCAAGTCTATTGCTACCTCCTATGTAGTTGAATCAATACTGTTGGATGAAAAACTCATTTAAGCATTAAAAATAAGATCTATTAATAAGTTTACTACGGGCATGTATTTTGAAATTTCTAAGTAGATAATTCGCTAGAATTTTAATTACGCGTTGCATATTGCACAACATTTTGTTAATATTTTGGTTAAAACCAAAGATTCTATTGTGTCAAAAAATCAGTTACTTCTAGTGCATATTTATGAAGGGAAAAGTCAGGTTTGCTATAGGCCTAAGGCACAATGAACCATGGTCAAGAGTAAATATAATCAAAGTTCCTAAAATAAAATTTGCGAACGAACATCGAAATTATAACAGTAACCCTAAATTTCAAGTACAGTGGCCTAAAATGAGAGGATACCCTCTTGTAATCACACTAATTGATTTCTTTGATAGAAAACATGGAAGGTTATATGTATGAAAAAAATAAAATAACATTTTAAAAAATTCTAATGTTGAGGCCCTCGAACATTATATGCCCTCAAGTACTGAATTAGGTAGCATAGGGCTTGGGGCAACCATGCTAGCACTCAACTTAATTACTAACAGTGCTAACCAATTGTAAATAATGATAAATTGGATATGAGAATAAAGATACTACATTTATGGAAAAAAAAATTGACTTAAAAAAATTGAAATATCATGGCAAAACATTTATGTTATTTTTTCCCTAAATTGGGCTAATTAAGAAGAAATATTACGTCAACATAAACAATTGCAATATGTTTATTTCAAAATAAGTATTAACTAACTGTAAAATAATTTTCAACATATATAACTTATGATAATAATCTGAAATAAGTAACAGTAATGCTTATTTTCCATTAAATTTATTCCATATGATAATAATCTGAAATTACATCACATTGATTTTCATTACAACATTCGATGATGTACAACATCATTTCACTAATTAAACAGTCGAAGTTGGATGATGCCAATTCTTCTGCTCGTCGTTGTTTGAAGGATGGTGCCACTTGCTTTGTTCATCCGATGTTGGATGGTGCCACTTGCTCTGTTCATCGATTACTGTCGAATGGTGCCACTTCTTTTGTTCATCGTTATTTGCAGGATGGTGCCACTTCTGTTGTTCGTTCGATATTGGATGGTGCCACTTGCTTTGCTCATCTACGTTTTTTGGATGATGCCACTTACTAGATAGTTCGTTAGGTTGCAGTAACCTCGATGCTACGGATGTTTCAGTAATAATAATAAAGAAAAGCACGAAGGCTAATGGAGTCATATACGCTTTTGCCATGTTTATGTGCGATGTGATGTTCAAAAAAGAAGATGGCTTTTATAAGATAATTTGAAGATAAGGTTGGGAATCTTGAAGAAAATTTAGCTACTATAAACTAGTTAATGCTCTCACTTAGTTTTATCCATTTACATATTCTACTACGCATAAAACGTTTAAGTAGACAGTGCTTTAATAAGCTTTCTGTAAATAAACAGCAACTAAAAAATAAAATAATTCACCAGCCTTTTTAAATTAGTAATTTCTTTCTAAACTTTATATATCATGGAAACGATCCCAAAAAAAGAACAACAACCAGAATAACGTAAGAGCTGTGGCGACATATAAATTGTAATATAAACAAGCATCATTCCAGTAAACCGAAATGTAGAGGCAAAACTGGCTTTTATATGATGTGTTTCTTTTTTGGCCCGGGGGAGAGAGGGGGGGGGGGATACTGATATAAGTTTAAAGATATATCATTTGATTACATATTTAATTCTCAAAAATAAAATAATTTTCCTAGTAACGGCGATGTAATTATAACAGCTTCCTGTTATATAAGGGTACAGTGAACCACGTCGTGCACCTTTGTTTTCCCGTGCTTTCATTACAAAACTCTTTTGCATGTTGTTTTGCTCCTACGCTTCATCTAAAGTAAAATTTGTATTTTTCCAATCAAAACGTATATTTACCGTTCTACGAAAGCTGCGCAGGTCCAAATTTAAAAACTCTGCGTAAATGGTTTTCTAAATAAGGTCTCTCTTTAATTGAAACAATATAAAAAATACGGTAAAATTCAAAGATAACTTGCGGATTAAACATCGATAAATAGAAAATGACGAAATACTATAGTTGTATAATAATATAATACTTGAATAACAATTACTATTACTTATGAATATTTGTTTTGTTTTCTAACATTTGAAATTACTTTTGAAAAGAGCCAGTTAATTTGCACATTTTTATCAAGAGGCTGTTTTGAGTTCTCCAGTTTAGAAAAAATGGTCCTTATTTACACATTGATAGCGACAAGAACTTTTCGTATAGCAACATCAATTATAGGGATCTGATGTGCAAATCCCCATTAACATTCCACCTTCCAGTTTCCAGTAAAACTTCCAAGTCTATTGCTACCTCCTATGTAGTTGAATCAATACTGTTGGATGAAAAACTCATTTAAGCATTAAAAATAAGATCTATTAATAAGTTTACTACGGGCATGTATTTTGAAATTTCTAAGTAGATAATTCGCTAGAATTTTAATTACGCGTTGCATATTGCACAACATTTTGTTAATATTTTGGTTAAAACCAAAGATTCTATTGTGTCAAAAAATCAGTTACTTCTAGTGCATATTTATGAAGGGAAAAGTCAGGTTTGCTATAGGCCTAAGGCACAATGAACCATGGTCAAGAGTAAATATAATCAAAGTTCCTAAAATAAAATTTGCGAACGAACATCGAAATTATAACAGTAACCCTAAATTTCAAGTACAGTGGCCTAAAATGAGAGGATACCCTCTTGTAATCACACTAATTGATTTCTTTGATAGAAAACATGGAAGGTTATATGTATGAAAAAAATAAAATAACATTTTAAAAAATTCTAATGTTGAGGCCCTCGAACATTATATGCCCTCAAGTACTGAATTAGGTAGCATAGGGCTTGGGGCAACCATGCTAGCACTCAACTTAATTACTAACAGTGCTAACCAATTGTAAATAATGATAAATTGGATATGAGAATAAAGATACTACATTTATGGAAAAAAAATTGACTTAAAAAAATTGAAATATCATGGCAAAACATTTATGTTATTTTTTCCCCAAATTGGGCTAATTAAGAAGAAATATTACGTCAACATAAACAATTGCAATATGTTTATTTCAAAATAAGTATTAACTAACTGTAAAATAATTTTCAACATATATAACTTATGATAATAATCTGAAATAAGTAACAGTAATGCTTATTTTCCATTAAATTTATTCCATATGATAATAATCTGAAATTACATCACATTGATTTTCATTACAACATTCGATGATGTACAACATCATTTCACTAATTAAACAGTCGAAGTTGGATGATGCCAATTCTTCTGCTCGTCGTTGTTTGAAGGATGGTGCCACTTGCTTTGTTCATCCGATGTTGGATGGTGCCACTTGCTCTGTTCATCAACGATCGTTGGATGATGCCAGTTCTTCTGTTCGTCATTATTTGAAGGATGGTGCCACTTCTGTTGTTCGTTCGCTGCTGGATGGTGCCACTTGCTTTGTTCAACCGATGTTGGATGGTGCCACTTGCTCTGTTCATCAACGATCGTTGGATGATGCCAGTTCTTCTGTTCATCATTATTTGAAGGATGGTGCCACTTCTGTTGTTCGTTCGCTACCGGATGGTGCCACTTGCTTTGTTCATCCGATGTTGGATGGTGCCACTTGCTCTGTTCATCAACGATCGTTGGATGATGCCAGTTCTTCTGTTCGTCATTATTTGAAGGATGATGCCACTTCTGTTGTTCGTTCGCTGCTGGATGGTGCCACTTGCTTTGTTCAACTGATGTTGGATGGTGCCACTTGCTCTGTTCATCAACGATCGTTGGATGATGCCAGTTCTTCTGTTCGTCATTATTTGAAGGATGATGCCACTTCTGTTGTTCGTTCGCTGCTGGATGGTGCCACTTGCTTTGTTCAACTGATGTTGGATGGTGCCACTTGCTCTGTTCATCAACGATCGTTGGATGATGCCAGTTCTTCTGTTCATCATTATTTGAAGGATGGTGCCACTTCTGTTGTTCGTTCGCTGCTGGATGGTGCCACTTGCTTTGTTCAACTGATGTTGGATGGTGCCACTTGCTCTGTTCATCAACGATCGTTGGATGATGCCAGTTCTTCTGTTCGTCATTATTTGAAGGATGGTGCCACTTCTGTTGTTCGTTCGCTGCTGGATGGTGCCACTTGCTTTGTTCAACCGATGTTGGATGGTGCCACTTGCTCTGTTCATCAACGATCGTTGGATGATGCCAGTTCTTCTGTTCATCATTATTTGAAGGATGATGCCACTTCTGTTGTTCGTTCGCTGCTGGATGGTGCCACTTGCTTTGTTCATCCGATGTTGGATGGTGCCACTTGCTCTGTTCATCGATTACTGTCGAATGGTGCCACTTCTTTTGTTCATCGTTATTTGCAGGATGGTGCCACTTCTGTTGTTCGTTCGATATTGGATGGTGCCACTTGCTTTGCTCATCTACGTTTTTTGGATGATGCCACTTACTAGATAGTTCGTTAGGTTGCAGTAACCTCGATGCTAAGGATGTTTCAGTAATAATAATAAAGAAAAGCACGAAGGCTAATGGAGTCATATACGCTTTTGCCATGTTTATGTGCGATGTGATGTTCAAAAAAGAAGATGGCTTTTATAAGATAATTTGAAGATAAGGTTGGGAATCTTGAAGAAAATTTAGCTACTATAAACTAGTTAATGCTCTCACTTATTTTTATCCATTTACATATTCTACTACGCATAAAACGTTTAAGTAGACAGTGCTTTAATAAGCTTTCTGTAAATAAACAGCAACTAAAAAATAAAATAATTCACCAGCCTTTTTAAATTAGTAATTTCTTTCTAAACTTTATATATCATGGAAACGATCCCAAAAAAAGAACAACAACCAGAATAACGTAAGAGCTGTGGCGACTTATAAATTGTAATATAAACAAGCATCATTCCAGTAAACCGAAATGTAGAGGCAAAACTGGCTTTTATATGAGGTGTTTCTTTTTTGGCCCGGGGGAGAGAGGGGGGGGATACTGATATAAGTTTAAAGATATATCATTTGATTACATATTTAATTCTCAAAAATAAAATAATTTTCCTAGTAACGGCGATGTAATTATAACAGCTTCCTGTTATATAAGGGTACAGTGAACCACGTCGTGCACCTTTGTTTTCCCGTGCTTTCATTACAAAACTCTTTTGCATGTTGTTTTGCTCCTACGCTTCATCTAAAGTAAAATTTGTATTTTTCCAATCAAAACGTATATTTACCGTTCTACGAAAGCTGCGCAGGTCCAAATTTAAAAACTCTGCGTAAATGGTTTTCTAAATAAGGTCTCTCTTTAATTGAAACAATATAAAAAATACGGTAAAATTCAAAGATAACTTGCGGATTAAACATCGATAAATAGAAAATGACGAAATACTATAGTTGTATAATAATATAATACTTGAATAACAATTACTATTACTTATGAATATCTGTTTTGTTTTCTAACATTTGAAATTACTTTTGAAAAGAGCCAGTTAATTTGCACATTTTTATCAAGAGGCTGTTTTGAGTTCTCCAGTTTAGAAAAAATGGTCCTTATTTACACATTGATAGCAACAAGAACTTTTCGTATAGCAACATCAATTATAGGGATCTGATGTGCAAATCCCCATTAACATTCCACCTTCCAGTTTCCAGTAAAACTTCCAAGTCTATTGCTACCTCCTATGTAGTTGAATCAATACTGTTGGATGAAAAACTCATTTAAGCATTAAAAATAAGATCTATTAATAAGTTTACTACGGGCATGTATTTTGAAATTTCTAAGTAGATAATTCGCTAGAATTTTAATTACGCGTTGCATATTGCACAACATTTTGTTAATATTTTGGTTAAAACCAAAGATTCTATTGTGTCAAAAAATCAGTTACTTCTAGTGCATATTTATGAAGGGAAAATTCAGGTTTGCTATAGGCCTAAGGCACAATGAACCATGGTCAAGAGTAAATATAATCAAAGTTCCTAAAATAAAATTTGCGAACGAACATCGAAATTATAACAGTAACCCTAAATTTCAAGTACAGTGGCCTAAAATGAGAGGATACCCTCTTGTAATCACACTAATTGATTTCTTTGATAGAAAACATGGAAGGTTATATGTATGAAAAAAATAAAATAACATTTTAAAAAATTCTAATGTTGAGGCCCTCGAACATTATATGCCCTCAAGTACTGAATTAGGTAGCATAGGGCTTGGGGCAACCATGCTAGCACTCAACTTAATTACTAACAGTGCTAACCAATTGTAAATAATGATAAATTGGATATGAGAATAAAGATACTACATTTATGGAAAAAAATTGACTTAAAAAAATTGAAATATCATGGCAAAACATTTATGTTATTTTTTCCCCAAATTGGACTAATTAAGAAGAAATATTACGTCAACATAAACAATTGCAATATGTTTATTTCAAAATAAGTATTAACTAACTGTAAAATAATTTTCAACATATATAACTTATGATAATAATCTGAAATAAGTAACAGTAATGCTTATTTTCCATTAAATTTATTCCATATGATAATAATCTGAAATTACATCGCATTGATTTTCATTACAACATTCGATGATGTACAACATCATTTCACTAATTAAACAGTCGAAGTTGGACGATGCCAATTCTTCTGCTCGTCGTTGTTTGAAGGATGGTGCCACTTGCTTTGTTCATCCGATGTTGGATGGTGCCACTTGCTCTGTTCATCAACGATCGTTGGATGATGCCAGTTCTTCTGTTCGTCATTATTTGAAGGATGGTGCCACTTCTGTTGTTCGTTCGCTGCTGGATGGTGCCACTTGCTTTGTTCAACCGATGTTGGATGGTGCCACTTGCTCTGTTCATCAACGATCGTTGGATGATGCCAGTTCTTCTGTTCATCATTATTTGAAGGATGGTGCCACTTCTGTTGTTCGTTCGCTGCTGGATGGTGCCACTTGCTTTGTTCAACTGATGTTGGATGGTGCCACTTGCTCTGTTCATCAACGATCGTTGGATGATGCCAGTTCTTCTGTTCGTCATTATTTGAAGGATGGTGCCACTTCTGTTGTTCGTTCGCTGCTGGATGGTGCCACTTGCTTTGTTCAACCGATGTTGGATGTTGCCACTTGCTCTGTTCATCAACGATCGTTGGATGATGCCAGTTCTTCTGTTCATCATTATTTGAAGGATGATGCCACTTCTGTTGTTCGTTCGCTGCTGGATGGTGCCACTTGCTTTGTTCATCCGATGTTGGATGGTGCCACTTGCTCTGTTCATCGATTACTGTCGAATGGTGCCACTTCTTTTGTTCATCGTTATTTGCAGGATGGTGCCACTTCTGTTGTTCGTTCGATATTGGATGGTGCCACTTGCTTTGCTCATCTACGTTTTTTGGATGATGCCACTTACTAGATAGTTCGTTAGGTTGCAGTAACCTCGATGCTAAGGATGTTTCAGTAATAATAATAAAGAAAAGCACGAAGGCTAATGGAGTCATATACGCTTTTGCCATGTTTATGTGCGATGTGATGTTCAAAAAAGAAGATGGCTTTTATAAGATAATTTGAAGATAAGGTTGGGAATCTTGAAGAAAATTTAGCTACTATAAACTAGTTAATGCTCTCACTTAGTTTTATCCATTTACATATTCTACTACGCATAAAACGTTTAAGTAGACAGTGCTTTAATAAGCTTTCTGTAAATAAACAGCAACTAAAAAATAAAATAATTCACCAGCCTTTTTAAATTAGTAATTTCTTTCTAAACTTTATATATCATGGAAACGATCCCAAAAAAAGAACAACAACCAGAATAACGTAAGAGCTGTGGCGACTTATAAATTGTAATATAAACAAGCATCATTCCAGTAAACCGAAATGTAGAGGCAAAACTGGCTTTTATATGATGTGTTTCTTTTTTGGCCCGGGGGAGAGAGGGGGGGGGATACTGATATAAGTTTAAAGATATATCATTTGATTACATATTTAATTCTCAAAAATAAAATAATTTTCCTAGTAACGGCGATGTAATTATAACAGCTTCCTGTTATATAAGGGTACAGTGAACCACGTCGTGCACCTTTGTTTTCCCGTGCTTTCATTACAAAACTCTTTTGCATGTTGTTTTGCTCCTACGCTTCATCTAAAGTAAAATTTGTATTTTTCCAATCAAAACGTATATTTACCGTTCTACGAAAGCTGCGCAGGTCCAAATTTAAAAACTCTGCGTAAATGGTTTTCTAAATAAGGTCTCTCTTTAATTGAAACAATATAAAAAATACGGTAAAATTCAAAGATAACTTGCAGATTAAACATCGATAAATAGAAAATGACGAAATACTATAGTTGTATAATAATATAATACTTGAATAACAATTACTATTACTTATGAATATTTGTTTTGTTTTCTAACATTTGAAATTACTTTTGAAAAGAGCCAGTTAATTTGCACATTTTTATCAAGAGGCTGTTTTGAGTTCTCCAGTTTAGAAAAAATGGTCCTTATTTACACATCGATAGCGACAAGAACTTTTCGTATAGCAACATCAATTATAGGGATCTGATGTGCAAATCCCCATTAACATTCCACCTTCCAGTTTCCAGTAAAACTTCCAAGTCTATTGCTACCTCCTATGTAGTTGAATCAATACTATTGGATGAAAAACTCATTTAAGCATTAAAAATAAGATCTATTAATAAGTTTACTATGGGCATGTATTTTGAAATTTCTAAGTAGATAATTCGCTAGAATTTTAATTACGCGTTGCATATTGCACAACATTTTGTTAATATTTTGGTTAAAACCAAAGATTCTATTGTGTCAAAAAATCAGTTACTTCTAGTGCATATTTATGAAGGGAAAAGTCAGGTTTGCTATAGGCCTAAGGCACAATGAACCATGGTCAAGAGTAAATATAATCAAAGTTCCTAAAATAAAATTTGCGAACGAACATCGAAATTATAACAGTAACCCTAAATTTCAAGTACAGTGGCCTAAAATGAGAGGATACCCTCTTGTAATCACACTAATTGATTTCTTTGATAGAAAACATGGAAGGTTATATGTATGAAAAAAATAAAATAACATTTTAAAAAATTATAATGTTGAGGCCCTCGAACATTATATGCCCTCAAGTACTGAATTAGGTAGCATAGGGCTTGGGGCAACCATGCTAGCACTCAACTTAATTACTAACAGTGCTAACCAATTGTAAATAATGATAAATTGGATATGAGAATAAAGATACTACATTTATGGAAAAAAAATTGACTTAAAAAAATTGAAATATCATGGCAAAACATTTATGTTATTTTTTCCCCAAATTGGGCTAATTAAGAAGAAATATTACGTCAACATAAACAATTGCAATATGTTTATTTCAAAATAAGTATTAACTAACTGTAAAATAATTTTCAACATATATAACTTATGATAATAATCTGAAATAAGTAACAATAATGCTTATTTTCCATTAAATTTATTCCATATGATAATAATCTGAAATTACATCACATTGATTTTCATTACAACATTCGATGATGTACAACATCATTTCACTAATTAAACAGTCGAAGTTGGATGATGCCAATTCTTCTGCTCGTCGTTGTTTGAAGGATGGTGCCACTTGCTTTGTTCATCCGATGTTGGATGGTGCCACTTGCTCTGTTCATCAACGATCGTTGGATGATGCCCGTTCTTCTGTTCGTCATTATTTGAAGGATGGTGCCACTTCTGTTGTTCGTTCGCTGCTGGATGGTGCCACTTGCTTTGTTCAACCAATGTTGGATGGTGCCACTTGCTCTGTTCATCAACGATCGTTGGATGATGCCAGTTCTTCTGTTCATCATTATTTGAAGGATGGTGCCACTTCTGTTGTTCGTTCGCTGCTGGATGGTGCCACTTGCTTTGTTCAACTGATGTTGGATGGTGCCACTTGCTCTGTTCATCAACGATCGTTGGATGATGCCAGTTCTTCTGTTCGTCATTATTTGAAGGATGGTGCCACTTCTGTTGTTCGTTCGCTGCTGGATGGTGCCACTTGCTTTGTTCAACCGATGTTGGATGGTGCCACTTGCTCTGTTCATCAACGATCGTTGGATGATGCCAGTTCTTCTGTTCATCATTATTTGAAGGATGATGCCACTTCTGTTGTTCGTTCGCTGCTGGATGGTGCCACTTGCTTTGTTCATCCGATGTTGGATGGTGCCACTTGCTCTGTTCATCGATTACTGTCGAATGGTGCCACTTCTTTTGTTCATCGTTATTTGCAGGATGGTGCCACTTCTATTGTTCGTTCGATATTGGATGGTGCCACTTGCTTTGCTCATCTACGTTTTTTGGATGATGCCACTTACTAGATAGTTCGTTAGGTTGCAGTAACCTCGATGCTAAGGATGTTTCAGTAATAATAATAAAGAAAAGCACGAAGGCTAATGGAGTCATATACGCTTTTGCCATGTTTATGTGCGATGTGATGTTCAAAAAAGAAGATGGCTTTTATAAGATAATTTGAAGATAAGGTTGGGAATCTTGAAGAAAATTTAGCTACTATAAACTAGTTAATGCTCTCACTTAGTTTTATCCATTTACATATTCTACTACGCATAAAACGTTTAAGTAGACAGTGCTTTAATAAGCTTTCTGTAAATAAACAGCAACTAAAAAATAAAATAATTCACCAGCCTTTTTAAATTAGTAATTTCTTTCTAAACTTTATATATCATGGAAACGATCCCAAAAAAAGAACAACAACCAGAATAACGTAAGAGCTGTGGCGACTTATAAATTGTAATATAAACAAGCATCATTCCAGTAAACCGAAATGTAGAGGCAAAACTGGCTTTTATATGATGTGTTTCTTTTTTGGCCCGGGGGAGAGAGGGGGGGGATACTGATATAAGTTTAAAGATATATCATTTGATTACATATTTAATTCTCAAAAATAAAATAATTTTCCTAGTAACGGCGATGTAATTATAACAGCTTCCTGTTATATAAGGGTACAGTGAACCACGTCGTGCACCTTTGTTTTCCCGTGCTTTCATTACAAAACTCTTTTGCATGTTGTTTTGCTCCTACGCTTCATCTAAAGTAAAATTTGTATTTTTCCAATCAAAACGTATATTTACCGTTCTACGAAAGCTGCGCAGGTCCAAATTTAAAAACTCTGCGTAAATGGTTTTCTAAATAAGGTCTCTCCTTATTTGAAACAATATAAAAAATATGGTAAAATTCAAAGATAACTTGCAGATTAAACATCGATAAATAGAAAATGACGAAATACTATAGTTGTATAATAATATAATACTTGAATAACAATTACTATTACTTATGAATATTTGTTTTGTTTTCTAACATTTGAAATTACTTTTGAAAAGAGCCAGTTAATTTGCACATTTTTATCAAGAGGCTGTTTTGAGTTCTCCAGTTTAGAAAAAATGGTCCTTATTTACACATCGATAGCGACAAGAACTTTTCGTATAGCAACATCAATTATAGGGATCTGATGTGCAAATCCCCATTAACATTCCACCTTCCAGTTTCCAGTAAAACTTCCAAGTCTATTGCTACCTCCTATGTAGTTGAATCAATACTGTTGGATGAAAAACTCATTTAAGCATTAAAAATAAGATCTATTAATAAGTTTACTACGGGCATGTATTTTGAAATTTCTAAGTAGATAATTCGCTAGAATTTTAATTACGCGTTGCATATTGCACAACATTTTGTTAATATTTTGGTTAAAACCAAAGATTCTATTGTGTCAAAAAATCAGTTACTTCTAGTGCATATTTATGAAGGGAAAAGTCAGGTTTGCTATAGGCCTAAGGCACAATGAACCATGGTCAAGAGTAAATATAATCAAAGTTCCTAAAATAAAATTTGCGAACGAACATCGAAATTATAACAGTAACCCTAAATTTCAAGTACAGTGGCCTAAAATGAGAGGACACCCTCTTGTAATCACACTAATTGATTTCTTTGATAGAAAACATGGAAGGTTATATGTATGAAAATAATAAAATAACATTTTAAAAAATTCTAATGTTGAGGCCCTCGAACATTATATGCCCTCAAGTACTGAATTAGGTAGCATAGGGCTTGGGGCAACCATGCTAGCACTCAACTTAATTACTAACAGTGCTAACCAATTGTAAATAATGATAAATTGGATATGAGAATAAAGATACTACATTTATGGAAAAAAAATTGACTTAAAAAAATTGAAATATCATGGCAAAACATTTATGTTATTTTTTCCCCAAATTGGGCTAATTAAGAAGAAATATTACGTCAACATAAACAATTGCAATATGTTTATTTCAAAATAAGTATTAACTAACTGTAAAATAATTTTCAACATATATAACTTATGATAATAATCTGAAATAAGTAACAATAATGCTTATTTTCCATTAAATTTATTCCATATGATAATAATCTGAAATTACATCACATTGATTTTCATTACAACATTCGATGATGTACAACATCATTTCACTAATTAAACAGTCGAA
Source organism: Allium sativum (assembly GCA_030737875.1). Classification (NCBI taxonomy): domain Eukaryota; kingdom Viridiplantae; phylum Streptophyta; class Magnoliopsida; order Asparagales; family Amaryllidaceae; genus Allium; species Allium sativum. The sequence goes on from CM060910.1 coordinate 400,055,520, forward strand.
GTTGGATGATGCCAATTCTTCTGCTCGTCGTTGTTTGAAGGATGGTGCCACTTGCTTTGTTCATCCGATGTTGGATGGTGCCACTTGCTCTGTTCATCAACGATCGTTGGATGATGCCAGTTCTTCTGTTCGTCATTATTTGAAGGATGGTGCCACTTCTGTTGTTCGTTCGCTGCTGGATGGTGCCACTTGCTTTTTTCAACCGATGTTGGATGGTGCCACTTGCTCTGTTCATCAACGATCGTTGGATGATGCCAGTTCTTCTGTTCATCATTATTTGAAGGATGGTGCCACTTCTGTTGTTCGTTCGCTACCGGATGGTGCCACTTGCTTTGTTCATCCGATGTTGGATGGTGCCACTTGCTCTGTTCATCAACGATCGTTGGATGATGCCAGTTCTTCTGTTCGTCATTATTTGAAGGATGATGCCACTTCTGTTGTTCCTTCGCTGCTGGATGGTGCCACTTACTTTGTTCAACTGATGTTGGATGGTGCCACTTGCTCTGTTCATCAACGATCGTTGGATGATGCCAGTTCTTCTGTTCGTCATTATTTGAAGGATGATGCCACTTCTGTTGTTCGTTCGCTGCTGGATGGTGCCACTTGCTTTGTTCAACTGATGTTGGATGGTGCCACTTGCTCTGTTCATCAACGATCGTTGGATGATGCCAGTTCTTCTGTTCATCATTATTCGAAGGATGGTGCCACTTCTGTTGTTCGTTCGCTGCTGGATGGTGCCACTTGCTTTGTTCAACTGATGTTGGATGGTGCCACTTGCTCTGTTCATCAACGATCGTTGGATGATGCCAGTTCTTCTGTTCGTCATTATTTGAAGGATGGTGCCACTTCTGTTGTTCGTTCGCTGCTGGATGGTGCCACTTGCTTTGTTCAACCGATGTTGGATGGTGCCACTTGCTCTGTTCATCAACGATCGTTGGATGATGCCAGTTCTTCTGTTCATCATTATTTGAAGGATGATGCCACTTCTGTTGTTCGTTCGCTGCTGGATGGTGCCACTTGCTTTTTTCAACTGATGTTGGATGGTGCCACTTGCTCTGTTCATCAACGATCGTTGGATGATGCCAGTTCTTCTGTTCATCATTATTTGAAGGATGGTGCCACTTCTGTTGTTCGTTCGCTGCTGGATGGTGCCACTTGCTTTGTTCAACTGATGTTGGATGGTGCCACTTGCTCTGTTCATCAACGATCGTTGGATGATGCCAGTTCTTCTGTTCGTCATTATTTGAAGGATGGTGCCACTTCTGTTGTTCGTTCGCTGCTGGATGGTGCCACTTGCTTTGTTCAACCGATGTTGGATGGTGCCACTTGCTCTGTTCATCAACGATCGTTGGATGATGCCAGTTCTTCTGTTCATCATTATTTGAAGGATGATGCCACTTCTGTTGTTCGTTCGCTGCTGGATGGTGCCACTTGCTTTGTTCATCCGATGTTGGATGGTGCCACTTGCTCTGTTCATCGATTACTGTCGAATGGTGCCACTTCTTTTGTTCATCGTTATTTGCAGGATGGTGCCACTTCTGTTGTTCGTTCGATATTGGATGGTGCCACTTTCTTTGCTCATCTACGTTTTTTGGATGATGCCACTTACTAGATAGTTCGTTAGGTTGCAGTAACCTCGATGCTAAGGATGTTTCAGTAATAATAATAAAGAAAAGCACGAAGGCTAATGGAGTCATATACGTTTTTGCCATGTTTATGTGCGATGTGATGTTCAAAAAAGAAGATGGCTTTTATAAGATAATTTGAAGATAAGGTTGGGAATCTTGAAGAAAATTTAGCTACTATAAACTAGTTAATGCTCTCACTTAGTTTTATCCATTTACATATTCTACTACGCATAAAACGTTTAAGTAGACAGTGCTTTAATAAGCTTTCTGTAAATAAACAGCAACTAAAAAATAAAATAATTCACCAGCCTTTTTAAATTAGTAATTTCTTTCTAAACTTTATATATCATGGAAACGATCCCAAAAAAAGAACAACAACCAGAATAACGTAAGAGCTGTGGCGACTTATAAATTGTAATATAAACAAGCATCATTCCAGTAAACCGAAATGTAGAGGCAAAACTGGCTTTTATATGATGTGTTTCTTTTTTGGCCTGGGGGAGAGAGGGGGGGGGGATACTGATATAAGTTTAAAGATATATCATTTGATTACATATTTAATTCTCAAAAATAAAATAATTTTCCTAGTAACGGCGATGTAATTATAACAGCTTCCTGTTATATAAGGGTACAGTGAACCACGTCGTGCACCTTTGTTTTCCCGTGCTTTCATTACAAAACTCTTTTGCACGTTGTTTTGCTCCTACGCTTCATCTAAAGTAAAATTTGTATTTTTCCAATCAAAACGTATATTTACCGTTCTACGAAAGCTGCGCAGGTCCAAATTTAAAAACTCTGCGTAAATGGTTTTCTAAATAAGGTCTCTCTTTAATTGAAACAATATAAAAAATACGGTAAAATTCAAAGATAACTTGCAGATTAAACATCGATAAATAGAAAATGACGAAATACTATAGTTGTATAATAATATAATACTTGAATAACAATTACTATTACTTATGAATATTTGTTTTGTTTTCTAACATTTGAAATTACTTTTGAAAAGAGCCAGTTAATTTGCACATTTTTATCAAGAGGCTGTTTTGAGTTCTCCAGTTTAGAAAAAATGGTCCTTATTTACACATTGATAGCGACAAGAACTTTTCGTATAGCAACATCAATTATAGGGATCTGATGTGCAAATCCCCATTAACATTCCACCTTCCAGTTTCCAGTAAAACTTCCAAGTCTATTGCTACCTCCTATGTAGTTGAATCAATACTGTTGGATGAAAAACTCATTTAAGCATTAAAAATAAGATCTATTAATAAGTTTACTACGGGCATGTATTTTGAAATTTCTAAGTAGATAATTCGCTAGAATTTTAATTACGCGTTGCATATTGCACAACATTTTGTTAATATTTTGGTTAAAACCAAAGATTCTATTGTGTCAAAAAATCAGTTACTTCTAGTGCATATTTATGAAGGGAAAAGTCAGGTTTGCTATAGGCCTAAGGCACAATGAACCATGGTCAAGAGTAAATATAATCAAAGTTCCTAAAATAAAATTTGCGAACGAACATCGAAATTATAACAGTAACCCTAAATTTCAAGTACAGTGGCCTAAAATGAGAGGATACCCTCTTGTAATCACACTAATTGATTTCTTTGATAGAAAACATGGAAGGTTATATGTATGAAAAAAATAAAATAACATTTTAAAAAATTCTAATGTTGAGGCCCTCGAACATTATATGCCCTCAAGTACTGAATTAGGTAGCATAGGGCTTGGGGCAACCATGCTAGCACTCAACTTAATTACTAACAGTGCTAACCAATTGTAAATAATGATAAATTGGATATGAGAATAAAGATACTACATTTATGGAAAAAAAATTGACTTAAAAAAATTGAAATATCATGGCAAAACATTTATGTTATTTTTTCCCCAAATTGGGCTAATTAAGAAGAAATATTACGTCAACATAAACAATTGCAATATGTTTATTTCAAAATAAGTATTAACTAACTGTAAAATAATTTTCAACATATATAACTTATGATAATAATCTGAAATAAGTAACAGTAATGCTTATTTTCCATTAAATTTATTCCATATGATAATAATCTGAAATTACATCACATTGATTTTCATTACAACATTCGATGATGTACAACATCATTTCACTAATTAAACAGTCGAAGTTGGATGATGCCAATTCTTCTGCTCGTCGTTGTTTGAAGGATGGTGCCACTTGCTTTGTTCATCCGATGTTGGATGGTGCCACTTGCTCTGTTCATCAACGATCGTTGGATGATGCCAGTTCTTCTGTTCGTCATTATTTGAAGGATGGTGCCACTTCTGTTGTTCGTTCGCTGCTGGATGGTGCCACTTGCTTTGTTCAACCGATGTTGGATGGTGCCACTTGCTCTGTTCATCAACGATCGTTGGATGATGCCAGTTCTTCTGTTCATCATTATTTGAAGGATGGTGCCACTTCTGTTGTTCGTTCGCTACCGGATGGTGCCACTTGCTTTGTTCATCCGATGTTGGATGGTGCCACTTGCTCTGTTCATCAACGATCGTTGGATGATGTCAGTTCTTCTGTTCGTCATTATTTGAAGGATGATGCCACTTCTGTTGTTCGTTCGCTGCTGGATGGTGCCACTTGCTTTGTTCAACTGATGTTGGATGGTGCCACTTGCTCTGTTCATCAACGATCGTTGGATGATGCCAGTTCTTCTGTTCGTCATTATTTGAAGGATGATGCCACTTCTGTTGTTCGTTCGCTGCTGGATGGTGCCACTTGCTTTGTTCAACTGATGTTGGATGGTGCCACTTGCTCTGTTCATCAACGATCGTTGGATGATGCCAGTTCTTCTGTTCATCATTATTCGAAGGATGGTGCCACTTCTGTTGTTCGTTCGCTGCTGGATGGTGCCACTTGCTTTGTTCAACTGATGTTGGATGGTGCCACTTGCTCTGTTCATCAACGATCGTTGGATGATGCCAGTTCTTCTGTTCGTCATTATTTGAAGGATGGTGCCACTTCTGTTGTTCGTTCGCTGCTGGATGGTGCCACTTGCTTTGTTCAACCGATGTTGGATGGTGCCACTTGCTCTGTTCATCAACGATCGTTGGATGATGCCAGTTCTTCTGTTCATCATTATTTGAATGATGATGCCACTTCTGTTGTTCGTTCGCTGCTGGATGGTGCCACTTGCTTTTTTCAACTGATGTTGGATGGTGCCACTTGCTCTGTTCATCAACGATCGTTGGATGATGCCAGTTCTTCTGTTCATCATTATTTGAAGGATGGTGCCACTTCTGTTGTTCGTTCGCTGCTGGATGGTGCCACTTGCTTTGTTCAACTGATGTTGGATGGTGCCACTTGCTCTGTTCATCAACGATCGTTGGATGATGCCAGTTCTTCTGTTCGTCATTATTTGAAGGATGGTGCCACTTCTGTTGTTCGTTCGCTGCTGGATGGTGCCACTTGCTTTGTTCAACCGATGTTGGATGGTGCCACTTGCTCTGTTCATCAACGATCGTTGGATGATGCCAGTTCTTCTGTTCATCATTATTTGAAGGATGATGCCACTTCTGTTGTTCGTTCGCTGCTGGATGGTGCCACTTGCTTTGTTCATCCGATGTTGGATGGTTCCACTTGCTCTGTTCATCGATTACTGTCGAATGGTGCCACTTCTTTTGTTCATCGTTATTTGCAGGATGGTGCCACTTCTGTTGTTCGTTCGATATTGGATGGTGCCACTTTCTTTGCTCATCTACGTTTTTTGGATGATGCCACTTACTAGATAGTTCGTTAGGTTGCAGTAACCTCGATGCTAAGGATGTTTCAGTAATAATAATAAAGAAAAGCACGAAGGCTAATGGAGTCATATACGTTTTTGCCATGTTTATGTGCGATGTGATGTTCAAAAAAGAAAATGGCTTTTATAAGATAATTTGAAGATAAGGTTGGGAATCTTGAAGAAAATTTAGCTACTATAAACTAGTTAATGCTCTCACTTAGTTTTATCCATTTACATATTCTACTACGCATAAAACGTTTAAGTAGACAGTGCTTTAATAAGCTTTATGTAAATAAACAGCAACTAAAGAATAAAATAATTCACCAGCCTTTTTAAATTAGTAATTTCTTTCTAAACTTTATATATCATGGAAACGATCCCAAAAAAAGAACAACAACCAGAATAACGTAAGAGCTGTGGCGACTTATAAATTGTAATATAAACAAGCATCATTCCAGTAAACCGAAATGTAGAGGCAAAACTGGCTTTTATATGATGTGTTTCTTTTTTGGCCCGGGGGAGAGAGGGGGGGGGGATACTGATATAAGTTTAAAGATATATCATTTGATTACATATTTAATTCTCAAAAATAAAATAATTTTCCTAGTAACGGCGATGTAATTATAACAGCTTCCTGTTATATAAGGGTACAGTGAACCACGTCGTGCACCTTTGTTTTCCCGTGCTTTCATTACAAAACTCTTTTGCACGTTGTTTTGCTCCTACGCTTCATCTAAAGTAAAATTTGTATTTTTCCAATCAAAACGTATATTTACCGTTCTACGAAAGCTGCGCAGGTCCAAATTTAAAAACTCTGCGTAAATGGTTTTCTAAATAAGGTCTCTCTTTAATTGAAACAATATAAAAAATACGGTAAAATTCAAAGATAACTTGCAGATTAAACATCGATAAATAGAAAATGACGAAATACTATAGTTGTATAATAATATAATACTTGAATAACAATTACTATTACTTATGAATATTTGTTTTGTTTTCTAACATTTGAAATTACTTTTGAAAAGAGCCAGTTAATTTGCACATTTTTATCAAGAGGCTGTTTTGAGTTCTCCAGTTTAGAAAAAATGGTCCTTATTTACACATTGATAGCGACAAGAACTTTTCGTATAGCAACATCAATTATAGGGATCTGATGTGCAAATCCCCATTAACATTCCACCTTCCAGTTTCCAGTAAAACTTCCAAGTCTATTGCTACCTCCTATGTAGTTGAATCAATACTGTTGGATGAAAAACTCATTTAAGCATTAAAAATAAGATCTATTAATAAGTTTACTACGGGCATGTATTTTGAAATTTCTAAGTAGATAATTCGCTAGAATTTTAATTACGCGTTGCATATTGCACAACATTTTGTTAATATTTTGGTTAAAACCAAAGATTCTATTGTGTCAAAAAATCAGTTACTTCTAGTGCATATTTATGAAGGGAAAAGTCAGGTTTGCTATAGGCCTAAGGCACAATGAACCATGGTCAAGAGTAAATATAATCAAAGTTCCTAAAATAAAATTTGCGAACGAACATCGAAATTATAACAGTAACCCTAAATTTCAAGTACAGTGGCCTAAAATGAGAGGATACCCTCTTGTAATCACACTAATTGATTTCTTTGATAGAAAACATGGAAGGTTATATGTATGAAAAAAATAAAATAACATTTTAAAAAATTCTAATGTTGAGGCCCTCGAACATTATATGCCCTCAAGTACTGAATTAGGTAGCATAGGGCTTGGGGCAACCATGCTAGCACTCAACTTAATTACTAACAGTGCTAACCAATTGTAAATAATGATAAATTGGATATGAGAATAAAGATACTACATTTATGGGAAAAAAATTGACTTAAAAAAATTGAAATATCATGGCAAAACATTTATGTTATTTTTTCCCCAAATTGGGCTAATTAAGAAGAAATATTACGTCAACATAAACAATTGCAATATGTTTATTTCAAAATAAGTATTAACTAACTGTAAAATAATTTTCAACATATATAACTTATGATAATAATCTGAAATAAGTAACAGTAATGCTTATTTTCCATTAAATTTATTCCATATGATAATAATCTGAAATTACATCACATTGATTTTCATTACAACATTCGATGATGTACAACATCATTTCACTAATTAAACAGTCGAAGTTGGATGATGCCAATTCTTCTGCTCGTCGTTGTTTGAAGGATGGTGCCACTTGCTTTGTTCATCCGATGTTGGATGGTGCCACTTGCTCTATTCATCAACGATCGTTGGATGATGCCAGTTCTTCTGTTCGTCATTATTTGAAGGATGGTGCCACTTCTGTTGTTCGTTCGCTGCTGGATGGTGCCACTTGCTTTGTTCAACCGATGTTGGATGGTGCCACTTGCTCTGTTCATCAACGATCGTTGGATGATGCCAGTTCTTCTGTTCATCATTATTTGAAGGATGGTGCCACTTCTGTTGTTCGTTCGCTACCGGATGGTGCCACTTGCTTTGTTCATCCGATGTTGGATGGTGCCACTTGCTCTGTTCATCAACGATCGTTGGATGATGCCAGTTCTTCTGTTCGTCATTATTTGAAGGATGATGCCACTTCTGTTGTTCGTTCGCTGCTGGATGGTGCCACTTGCTTTGTTCAACTGATGTTGGATGGTGCCACTTGCTCTGTTCATCAACGATCGTTGGATGATGCCAGTTCTTCTGTTCGTCATTATTTGAAGGATGATGCCACTTCTGTTGTTCGTTCGCTGCTGGATGGTGCCACTTGCTTTGTTCAACTGATGTTGGATGGTGCCACTTGCTCTGTTCATCAACGATCGTTGGATGATGCCAGTTCTTCTGTTCATCATTATTTGAAGGATGGTGCCACTTCTGTTGTTCGTTCGCTGCTGGATGGTGCCACTTGCTTTGTTCAACTGATGTTGGATGGTGCCACTTGCTCTGTTCATCAACGATCGTTGGATGATGCCAGTTCTTCTGTTCGTCATTATTTGAAGGATGGTGCCACTTCTGTTGTTCGTTCGCTACTGGATGGTGCCACTTGCTTTGTTCAACCGATGTTGGATGGTGCCACTTGCTCTGTTCATCAACCATCGTTGGATGATGCCAGTTCTTCTGTTCATCATTATTTGAAGGATGATGCCACTTCTGTTGTTCGTTCGCTGCTGGATGGTGCCACTTGCTTTGTTCATCCGATGTTGGATGGTGCCACTTGCTCTGTTCATCGATTACTGTCGAATGGTGCCACTTCTTTTGTTCATCGTTATTTGCAGGATGGTGCCACTTCTGTTGTTCGTTCGATAATGGATGGTGCCACTTGCTTTGCTCATCTACGTTTTTTGGATGATGCCACTTACTAGATAGTTCGTTAGGTTGCAGTAACCTCGATGCTAAGGATGTTTCAGTAATAATAATAAAGAAAAGCACGAAGGCTAATGGAGTCATATACGCTTTTGCCATGTTTATGTGCGATGTGATGTTCAAAAAAGAAGATGGCTTTTATAAGATAATTTGAAGATAAGGTTGGGAATCTTGAAGAAAATTTAGCTACTATAAACTAGTTAATGCTCTCACTTAGTTTTATCCATTTACATATTCTACTACGCATAAAACGTTTAAGTAGACAGTGCTTTAATAAGCTTTCTGTAAATAAACAGCAACTAAAAAATAAAATAATTCACCAGCCTTTTTAAATTAGTAATTTCTTTCTAAACTTTATATATCATGGAAACGATCCCAAAAAAAGAACAACAACCAGAATAACGTAAGAGCTGTGGCGACTTATAAATTGTAATATAAACAAGCATCATTCCAGTAAACCGAAATGTAAAGGCAAAACTGGCTTTTATATGATGTGTTTCTTTTTTGGCCCGGGGGAGAGAGGGGGGGGGATACTGATATAAGTTTAAAGATATATCATTTGATTACATATTTAATTCTCAAAAATAAAATAATTTTCCTAGTAACGGCGATGTAATTATAACAGCTTCCTGTTATATAAGGGTACAGTGAACCACGTCGTGCACCTTTGTTTTCCCGTGCTTTCATTACAAAACTCTTTTGCATGTTGTTTTGCTCCTACGCTTCATCTAAAGTAAAATTTGTATTTTTCCAATCAAAACGTATATTTACCGTTCTACGAAAGCTGCGCAGGTCCAAATTTAAAAACTCTGCGTAAATGGTTTTCTAAATAAGGTCTCTCTTTAATTGAAACAATATAAAAAATACGGTAAAATTCAAAGATAACTTGCAGATTAAACATCGATAAATAGAAAATGACGAAATACTATAGTTGTATAATAATATAATACTTGAATAACAATTACTATTACTTATGAATATTTGTTTTGTTTTCTAACATTTGAAATTACTTTTGAAAAGAGCCAGTTAATTTGCACATTTTTATCAAGAGGCTGTTTTGAGTTCTCCAGTTTAGAAAAAATGGTCCTTATTTACACATTGATAGCGACAAGAACTTTTCGTATAGCAACATCAATTATAGGGATCTGATGTGCAAATCCCCATTAACATTCCACCTTCCAGTTTCCAGTAAAACTTCCAAGTCTATTGCTACCTCCTATGTAGTTGAATCAATACTGTTGGATGAAAAACTCATTTAAGCATTAAAAATAAGATCTATTAATAAGTTTACTACGGGCATGTATTTTGAAATTTCTAAGTAGATAATTCGCTAGAATTTTAATTACGCGTTGCATATTGCACAACATTTTGTTAATATTTTGGTTAAAACCAAAGATTCTATTGTGTCAAAAAATCTGTTACTTCTAGTGCATATTTATGAAGGGAAAAGTCAGGTTTGCTATAGGCCTAAGGCACAATGAACCATGGTCAAGAGTAAATATAATCAAAGTTCCTAAAATAAAATTTGCGAACGAACATCGAAATTATAACAGTAACCCTAAATTTCAAGTACAGTGGCCTAAAATGAGAGGATACCCTCTTGTAATCACACTAATTGATTTCTTTGATAGAAAACATGGAAGGTTATATGTATGAAAAAAATAAAATAACATTTTAAAAAATTCTAATGTTGAGGCCCTCGAACATTATATGCCCTCAAGTACTGAATTAGGTAGCATAGGGCTTGGGGCAACCATGCTAGCACTCAACTTAATTACTAACAGTGCTAACCAATTGTAAATAATGATAAATTGGATATGAGAATAAAGATACTACATTTATGGAAAAAAAATTGACTTAAAAAAATTGAAATATCATGGCAAAACATTTATGTTATTTTTTCCCCAAATTGGGCTAATTAAGAAGAAATATTACGTCAACATAAACAATTGCAATATGTTTATTTCAAAATAAGTATTAACTAACTGTAAAATAATTTTCAACATATATAAATTATGATAATAATCTGAAATAAGTAACAGTAATGCTTATTTTCCATTAAATTTATTCCATATGATAATAATCTGAAATTACATCACATTGATTTTCATTACAACATTCGATGATGTACAACATCATTTCACTAATTAAACAGTCGAAGTTGGATGATGCCAATTCTTCTGCTCGTCGTTGTTTGAAGGATGGTGCCACTTGCTTTGTTCATTCGATGTTGGATGGTGCCACTTGCTCTGTTCATCAACGATCGTTGGATGATGCCAGTTCTTCTGTTCGTCATTATTTGAAGGATGGTGCCACTTCTGTTGTTCGTTCGCTGCTGGATGGTGCCACTTGCTTTGTTCAACCGATGTTGGATGGTGCCACTTGCTCTGTTCATCAACGATCGTTTGATGATGCCAGTTCTTCTGTTCATCATTATTTGAAGGATGGTGCCACTTCTGTTGTTCGTTCGCTACCGGATGGTGCCACTTGCTTTGTTCATCCGATGTTGGATGGTGCCACTTGCTCTGTTCATCAACGATCGTTGGATGATGCCAGTTCTTCTGTTCGTCATTATTTGAAGGATGATGCCACTTCTGTTGTTCGTTCGCTGTTGGATGGTGCCACTTGCTTTGTTCAACTGATGTTGGATGGTGCCACTTGCTCTGTTCATCAACGATCGTTGGATAATGCCAGTTCTTCTGTTCGTCATTATTTGAAGGATGATGCCACTTCTGTTGTTCGTTCGCTGCTGGATGGTGCCACTTGCTTTGTTCAACTGATGTTGGATGGTGCCACTTGCTCTGTTCATCAACGATCGTTGGATGATGCCAGTTCTTCTGTTCATCATTATTTTAAGGATGGTGCCACTTCTGTTGTTCGTTCGCTGCTGGATGGTGCCACTTGCTTTGTTCAACTGATGTTGGATGGTGCCACTTGCTCTGTTCATCAACGATCGTTGGATGATGCCAGTTCTTCTGTTCGTCATTATTTGAAGGATGGTGCCACTTCTGTTGTTCGTTCGCTGCTGGATGGTGCCACTTGCTTTGTTCAACCGATGTTGGATGGTGCCACTTGCTCTGTTCATCAACGATCGTTGGATGATGCCAGTTCTTCTGTTCATCATTATTTGAAGGATGATGCCACTTCTGTTGTTCGTTCGCTGCTGGATGGTGCCACTTGCTTTGTTCATCCGATGTTGGATGGTGCCACTTGCTCTGTTCATCGATTACTGTCGAATGGTGCCACTTCTTTTGTTCATCGTTATTTGCAGGATGGTGCCACTTCTGTTGTTCGTTCGATATTGGATGGTGCCACTTGCTTTGCTCATCTACGTTTTTTGGATGATGCCACTTACTAGATAGTTCGTTAGGTTGCAGTAACCTCGATGCTAAGGATGTTTCAGTAATAATAATAAAGAAAAGCACGAAGGCTAATGGAGTCATATACGCTTTTGCCATGTTTATGTGCGATGTGATGTTCAAAAAAGAAGATGGCTTTTATAAGATAATTTGAAGATAAGGTTGGGAATCTTGAAGAAAATTTAGCTACTATAAACTAGTTAATGCTCTCACCTAGTTTTATCCATTTACATATTCTACTACGCATAAAACGTTTAAGTAGACAGTGCTTTAATAAGCTTTCTGTAAATAAACAGCAACTAAAAAATAAAATAATTCACCAGCCTTTTTAAATTAGTAATTTCTTTCTAAACTTTATATATCATGGAAACGATCCCAAAAAAAGAACAACAACCAGAATAACGTAAGAGCTGTGGCGACTTATAAATTGTAATATAAACAAGCATCATTCCAGTAAACCGAAATGTAGAGGCAAAACTGGCTTTTATATGATGTGTTTCTTTTTTGGCCCGGGGGAGAGAGGGGGGGGGGATACTGATATAAGTTTAAAGATATATCATTTGATTACATATTTAATTCTCAAAAATAAAATAATTTTCCTAGTAACGGCGATGTAATTATAACAGCTTCCTGTTATATAAGGGTACAGTGAACCACGTCGTGCACCTTTGTTTTCCCGTGCTTTCATTACAAAACTCTGTTGCATGTTGTTTTGCTCCTACGCTTCATCTAAAGTAAAATTTGTATTTTTCCAATCAAAACGTATATTTACCGTTCTACGAAAGCTGCGCAGGTCCAAATTTAAAAACTCTGCGTAAATGGTTTTCTAAATAAGGTCTCTCTTTAATTGAAACAATATAAAAAATATGGTAAAATTCAAAGATAACTTGCAGATTAAACATCGATAAATAGAAAATGACGAAATACTATAGTTGTATAATAATATAATACTTGAATAACAATTACTATTACTTATGAATATTTGTTTTGTTTTCTAACATTTGAAATTACTTTTGAAAAGAGCCAGTTAATTTGCACATTTTTATCAAGAGGCTGTTTTGAGTTCTCCAGTTTAGAAAAAATGGTCCTTATTTACACATTGATAGCGACAAGAACTTTTCGTATAGCAACATCAATTATAGGGATCTGATGTGCAAATCCCCATTAACATTCCACCTTCCAGTTTCCAGTAAAACTTCCAAGTCTATTGCTACCTCCTATGTAGTTGAATCAATACTGTTGGATGAAAAACTCATTTAAGCATTAAAAATAAGATCTATTAATAAGTTTACTACGGGCATGTATTTTGAAATTTCTAAGTAGATAATTCGCTAGAATTTTAATTACGCGTTGCATATTGCACAACATTTTGTTAATATTTTGGTTAAAACCAAAGATTCTATTGTGTCAAAAAATCAGTTACTTCTAGTGCATATTTATGAAGGGAAAAGTCAGGTTTGCTATAGGCCTAAGGCACAATGAACCATGGTCAAGAGTAAATATAATCAAAGTTCCTAAAATAAAATTTGCGAACGAACATCGAAATTATAACAGTAACCCTAAATTTCAAGTACAGTGGCCTAAAATGAGAGGATACCCTCTTGTAATCACACTAATTGATTTCTTTGATAGAAAACATGGAAGGTTATATGTATGAAAAAAATAAAATAACATTTTAAAAAATTCTAATGTTGTGGCCCTCGAACATTATATGCCCTCAAGTACTGAATTAGGTAGCATAGGGCTTGGGGCAACCATGCTAGCACTCAACTTAATTACTAATAGTGCTAACCAATTGTAAATAATGATAAATTGGATATGAGAATAAAGATACTACATTTATGGAAAAAAAATTGACTTAAAAAAATTGAAATATCATGGCAAAACATTTATGTTATTTTTTCCCCAAATTGGGCTAATTAAGAAGAAATATTACGTCAACATAAACAATTGCAATATGTTTATTTCAAAATAAGTATTAACTAACTGTAAAATAATTTTCAACATATATAACTTATGATAATAATCTGAAATAAGTAACAGTAATGCTTATTTTCCATTAAATTTATTCCATATGATAATAATCTGAAATTACATCACATTGATTTTCATTACAACATTCGATGATGTACAACATCATTTCACTAATTAAACAGTCGAAGTTGGATGATGCCAATTCTTCTGCTCGTCGTTGTTTGAAGGACGGTGCCACTTGCTTTGTTCATCCGATGTTGGATGGTGCCACTTGCTCTGTTCATCAACGATCGTTGGATGATGCCAGTTCTTCTGTTCGTCATTATTTGAAGGATGGTGCCACTTCTGTTGTTCGTTCGCTGCTGGATGGTGCCACTTGCTTTGTTCAACCGATGTTGGATGGTGCCACTTGCGCTGTTCATCAACGATCGTTGGATGATGCCAGTTCTTCTGTTCATCATTATTTGAAGGATGGTGCCACTTCTGTTGTTCGTTCGCCACCGGATGGTGCCACTTGCTTTGTTTATCCGATGTCGGATGGTGCCACTTTCTCTGTTCATCAACGATCGTTGGATGATGCCAGTTCTTCTGTTCGTCATTATTTGAAGGATGATGCCACTTCTGTTGTTCGTTCGCTGCTGGATGGTGCCACTTGCTTTGTTCAACTGATGTTGGATGGTGCCACTTGCTCTGTTCATCAACGATCGTTGGATGATGCCAGTTCTTCTGTTCATCATTATTTGAAGGATGATGCCACTTCTGTTGTTCGTTCGCTGCTGGATGGTGCCACTTGCTTTGTTCATCCGATGTTGGATGGTGCCACTTGCTCTGTTCATCGATTACTGTCGAATGGTGCCACTTCTTTTGTTCATCGTTATTTGCAGGATGGTGCCACTTCTGTTGTTCGTTCGATATTGGATGGTGCCACTTGCTTTGCTCATCTACGTTTTTTGGATGATGCCACTTACTAGATAGTTCGTTAGGTTGCAGTAACCTCGATGCTAAGGATGTTTCAGTAATAATAATAAAGAAAAGCACGAAGGCTAATGGAGTCATATTCGATTTTGCCATGTTTATGTGCGATGTGATGTTCAAAAAAGAAGATGGCTTTTATAAGATAATTTGAAGATAAGGTTGGGAATCTTGAAGAAAATTTAGCTACTATAAACTAGTTAATGCTCTCACCTAGTTTTATCCATTTACATATTCTACTATGCATAAAACGTTTAAGTAGACAGTGCTTTAATAAGCTTTCTGTAAATAAACAGCAACTAAAAAATAAAATAATTCACCAGCCTTTTTAAATTAGTAATTTCTTTCTAAACTTTATATATCATGGAAACGATCCCAAAAAAAGAACAACAACCAGAATAACGTAAGAGCTGTGGCGACTTATAAATTGTAATATAAACAAGCATCATTCCAGTAAACCGAAATGTAGAGGCAAAACTGGCTTTTATATGATGTGTTTCTTTCTTGGCCCGGGGGAGAGAGGGGGGGGGGATACTGATATAAGTTTAAAGATATATCATTTGATTACATATTTAATTCTCAAAAATAAAATAATTTTCCTAGTAACGGCGATGTAATTATAACAGCTTCCTGTTATATAAGGGTACAGTGAACCACGTCGTGCACCTTTGTTTTCCCGTGCTTTCATTACAAAACTCTTTTGCATGTTGTTTTGCTCCTACGATTCATCTAAAGTAAAATTTGTATTTTTCCAATCAAAACGTATATTTACCGTTCTACGAAAGCTGCGCAGGTCCAAATTTAAAAACTCTGCGTAAATGGTTTTCTAAATAAGGTCTCTCTTTAATTGAAACAATATAAAAAATACGGTAAAATTCAAAGATAACTTGCAGATTAAACATCGATAAATAGAAAATGACGAAATACTATAGTTGTATAATAATATAATACTTGAATAACAATTACTATTACTTATGAATATTTGTTTTGTTTTCTAACATTTGAAATTACTTTTGAAAAGAGCCAGTTAATTTGCACATTTTTATCAAGAGGCTGTTTTGAGTTCTCCAGTTTAGAAAAAATGGTCCTTATTTACACATTGATAGCGACAAGAACTTTTCGTATAGCAACATCAATTATAGGGATCTGATGTGCAAATCCCCATTAACATTCCACCTTCCAGTTTCCAGTAAAACTTCCAAGTCTATTGCTACCTCCTATGTAGTTGAATCAATACTGTTGGATGAAAAACTCATTTAAGCATTAAAAATAAGATCTATTAATAAGTTTACTACGGGCATGTATTTTGAAATTTCTAAGTAGATAATTCGCTAGAATTTTAATTACGCGTTGCATATTGCACAACATTTTGTTAATATTTTGGTTAAAACCAAAGATTCTATTGTGTCAAAAAATCAGTTACTTCTAGTGCATATTTATGAAGGGAAAAGTCAGGTTTGCTATAGGCCTAAGGCACAATGAACCATGGTCAAGAGTAAATATAATCAAAGTTCCTAAAATAAAATTTGCGAACGAACATCGAAATTATAACAGTAACCCTAAATTTCAAGTACAGTGGCCTAAAATGAGAGGATACCCTCTTGTAATCACACTAATTGATTTCTTTGATAGAAAACATGGAAGGTTATATGTATGAAAAAAATAAAATAACATTTTAAAAAATTCTAATGTTGAGGCCCTCGAACATTATATGCCCTCAAGTACTAAATTAGGTAGCATAGGGCTTGGGGCAACCATGCTAGCACTCAACTTAATTACTAACAGTGCTAACCAATTGTAAATAATGATAAATTGGATATGGGAATAAAGATACTACATTTATGGAAAAAAATTGACTTAAAAAAATTGAAATATCATGGCAAAACATTTATGTTATTTTTTCCCCAAATTGGGCTAATTAAGAAGAAATATTACGTCAACATAAACAATTGCAATATGTTTATTTCAAAATAAGTATTAACTAACTGTAAAATAATTTTCAACATATATAACTTATGATAATAATCTGAAATAAGTAACAGTAATGCTTATTTTCCATTAAATTTATTCCATATGATAATAATCTGAAATTACATCACATTGATTTTCATTACAACATTCGATGATGTACAACATCATTTCACTAATTAAACAGTCGAAGTTGGATGATGCCAATTCTTCTACTCGTCGTTGTTTGAAGGATGGTGCCACTTGCTTTGTTCATCCGATGTTGGATGGTGCCACTTGCTCTGTTCATCAACGATCGTTGGATGATGCCAGTTCTTCTGTTCGTCATTATTTGAAGGATGGTGCCACTTCTGTTGTTCGTTCGCTGCTGGATGGTGCCACTTGCTTTGTTCAACCGATGTTGGATGGTGCCACTTGCTCTGTTCATCAACGATCGTTGGATGATGCCAGTTCTTCTGTTCATCATTATTTGAAGGATGGTGCCACTTCTGTTGTTCGTTCGCTGCTGGATGGTGCCACTTGCTTTGTTCAACTGATGTTGGATGGTGCCACTTGCTCTGTTCATCAACGATCATTGGATGATGCCAGTTCTTCTGTTCGTCATTATTTGAAGGATGGTGCCACTTCTGTTGTTCGTTCGCTGCTGGATGGTGCCACTTGCTTTGTTCAACCGATGTTGGATGGTGCCACTTGCTCTGTTCATCAACGATCGTTGGATGATGCCAGTTCTTCTGTTCATCATTATTTGAAGGATGATGCCACTTCTGTTGTTCGTTCGCTGCTGGATGGTGCCACTTGCTTTGTTCATCCGATGTTGGATGGTGCCACTTGCTCTGTTCATCGATTACTGTCGAATGGTGCCACTTCTTTTGTTCATCGTTATTTGCAGGATGGTGCCACTTCTGTTGTTCGTTCGATATTGGATGGTGCCACTTGCTTTGCTCATCTACGTTTTTTGGATGATGCCACTTACTAGATAGTTCGTTAGGTTGCAGTAACCTCGATGCTAAGGATGTTTCAGTAATAATAATAAAGAAAAGCACGAAGGCTAATGGAGTCATATACGCTTTTGCCATGTTTATGTGCGATGTGATGTTCAAAAAAGAAGATGGCTTTTATAAGATAATTTGAAGATAAGGTTGGGAATCTTGAAGAAAATTTAGCTACTATAAACTAGTTAATGCTCTCACTTAGTTTTATCCATTTACATATTCTACTACGCATAAAACGTTTAAGTAGACAGTGCTTTAATAAGCTTTCTGTAAATAAACAGCAACTAAAAAATATAATAATTCACCAGCCTTTTTAAATTAGTAATTTCTTTCTAAACTTTATATATCATGGAAACGATCCCAAAAAAAGAACAACAACCAGAATAACGTAAGAGCTGTGGCGACTTATAAATTGTAATATAAACAAGCATCATTCCAGTAAACCGAAATGTAGAGGCAAAACTGGCTTTTATATGATGTGTTTCTTTTTTGGCCCGGGGGAGAGAGGAGGGGGGATACTGATATAAGTTTAAAGATATATCATTTGATTACATATTTAATTCTCAAAAATAAAATAATTTTCCTAGTAACGGCGATGTAATTATAACAGCTTCCTGTTATATAAGGGTACAGTGAACCACGTCGTGCACCTTTGTTTTCCCGTGCTTTCATTACAAAACTCTTTTGCATGTTGTTTTGCTCCTACGCTTCATCTAAAGTAAAATTTGTATTTTTCCAATCAAAACGTATATTTACCGTTCTACGAAAGCTGCGCAGGTCCAAATTTAAAAACTCTGCGTAAATGGTTTTCTAAATAAGGTCTCTCTTTAATTGAAACAATATAAAAAATACGGTAAAATTCAAAGATAACTTGCAGATTAAACATCGATAAATAGAAAATGACGAAATACTATAGTTGTATAATAATATAATACTTGAATAACAATTACTATTACTTATGAATATTTGTTTTGTTTTCTAACATTTGAAATTACTTTTGAAAAGAGCCAGTTAATTTGCACATTTTTATCAAGAGGCTGTTTTGAGTTCTCCAGTTTAGAAAAAATGGTCCTTATTTACACATTGATAGCGACAAGAACTTTTCGTATAGCAACATCAATTATAGGGATCTGATGTGCAAATCCCCATTAACATTCCACCTTCCAGTTTCCAGTAAAACTTCCAAGTCTATTGCTACCTCCTATGTAGTTGAATCAATACTGTTGGATGAAAAACTCATTTAAGCATTAAAAATAAGATCTATTAATAAGTTTACTACGGGCATGTATTTTGAAATTTCTAAGTAGATAATTCGCTAGAATTTTAATTACGCGTTGCATATTGCACAACATTTTGTTAATATTTTGGTTAAAACCAAAGATTCTATTGTGTCAAAAAATCAGTTACTTCTAGTGCATATTTATGAAGGGAAAAGTCAGGTTTGCTATAGGCCTAAGGCACAATGAACCATGGTCAAGAGTAAATATAATCAAAGTTCCTAAAATAAAATTTGCGAACGAACATCGAAATTATAACAGTAACCCTAAATTTCAAGTACAGTGGCCTAAAATGAGAGGATACCCTCTTGTAATCACACTAATTGATTTCTTTGATAGAAAACATGGAAGGTTATATGTATGAAAAAAATAAAATAACATTTTAAAAAATTCTAATGTTGAGGCCCTCGAACATTATATGCCCTCAAGTACTGAATTAGGTAGCATAGGGCTTGGGGCAACCATGCTAGCACTCAACTTAATTACTAACAGTGCTAACCAATTGTAAATAATGATAAATTGGATATGAGAATAAAGATACTACATTTATGGAAAAAAAATTGACTTAAAAAAATTGAAATATCATGGCAAAACATTTATGTTATTTTTTCCCCAAATTGGGCTAATTAAGAAGAAATATTACGTCAACATAAACAATTGCAATATGTTTATTTCAAAATAAGTATTAACTAACTGTAAAATAATTTTCAACATATATAACTTATGATAATAATCTGAAATAAGTAACAGTAATGCTTATTTTCCATTAAATTTATTCCATATGATAATAATCTGAAATTACATCACATTGATTTTCATTACAACATTCGATGATGTACAACATCATTTCACTAATTAAACAGTCGAAGTTGGATGATGCCAATTCTTCTGCTCGTCGTTGTTTGAAGGATGGTGCCACTTGCTTTGTTCATCCGATGTTGGATGGTGCCACTTGCTCTGTTCATCAACGATCGTTGGATGATGCCAGTTCTTCTGTTCGTCATTATTTGAAGGATGGTGCCACTTCTGTTGTTCGTTCGCTGCTGGATGGTGCCACTTGCTTTGTTCAACCGATGTTGGATGGTGCCACTTGCTCTGTTCATCAACGATCGTTGGATGATGCCAGTTCTTATGTTCATCATTATTTGAAGGATGGTGCCACTTCTGTTGTTCGTTCGCTGCTGGATGGTGCCACTTGCTTTGTTCAACTGATGTTGGATGGTGCCACTTGCTCTGTTCATCAACGATCGTTGGATGATGCCAGTTCTTCTGTTCGTCATTATTTGAAGGATGGTGCCACTTCTGTTGTTCGTTCGCTGCTGGATGGTGCCACTTGCTTTGTTCAACCGATGTTGGATGGTGCCACTTGCTCTGTTCATCAACGATCGATGGATGATGCCAGTTCTTCTGTTCATCATTATTTGAAGGATGATGCCACTTCTGTTGTTCGTTCGCTGCTGGATGGTGCCACTTGCTTTGTTCATCCGATGTTGGATGGTGCCACTTGCTCTGTTCATCGATTACTGTCGAATGGTGCCACTTCTTTTGTTCATCGTTATTTGCAGGATGGTGCCACTTCTGTTGTTCGTTCGATATTGGATGGTGCCACTTGCTTTGCTCATCTACGTTTTTTGGATGATGCCACTTACTAGATAGTTCGTTAGGTTGCAGTAACCTCGATGCTAAGGATGTTTCAGTAATAATAATAAAGAAAAGCACGAAGGCTAATGGAGTCATATACGCTTTTGCCATGTTTATGTGCGATGTGATGTTCAAAAAAGAAGATGGCTTTTATAAGATAATTTGAAGATAAGGTTGGGAATCTTGAAGAAAATTTAGCTACTATAAACTAGTTAATGCTCTCACTTAGTTTTATCCATTTACATATTCTACTACGCATAAAACGTTTAAGTAGACAGTGCTTTAATAAGCTTTCTGTAAATAAACAGCAACTAAAAAATAAAATAATTCACCAGCCTTTTTAAATTAGTAATTTCTTTCTAAACTTTATATATCATGGAAACGATCCCAAAAAAAGAACAACAACCAGAATAACGTAAGAGCTGTGGCGACTTATAAATTGTAATATAAACAAGCATCATTCCAGTAAACCGAAATGTAGAGGCAAAACTGGCTTTTATATGATGTGTTTCTTTTTTGGCCCGGGGGAGAGAGGAGGGGGGATACTGATATAAGTTTAAAGATATATCATTTGATTACATATTTAATTCTCAAAAATAAAATAATTTTCCTAGTAACGGCGATGTAATTATAACAGCTTCCTGTTATATAAGGGTACAGTGAACCACGTCGTGCACCTTTGTTTTCCCGTGCTTTCATTACAAAACTCTTTTGCATGTTGTTTTGCTCCTACGCTTCATCTAAAGTAAAATTTGTATTTTTCCAATCAAAACGTATATTTACCGTTCTACGAAAGCTGCGCAGGTCCAAATTTAAAAACTCTGCGTAAATGGTTTTCTAAATATGGTCTCTCTTTAATTGAAACAATATAAAAAATACGGTAAAATTCAAAGATAACTTGCAGATTAAACATCGATAAATAGAAAATGACGAAATACTATAGTTGTATAATAATATAATACTTGAATAACAATTACTATTACTTATGAATATTTGTTTTGTTTTCTAACATTTGAAATTACTTTTGAAAAGAGCCAGTTAATTTGCACATTTTTATCAAGAGGCTGTTTTGAGTTCTCCAGTTTAGAAAAAATGGTCCTTATTTACACATTGATAGCGACAAGAACTTTTCGTATAGCAACATCAATTATAGGGATCTGATGTGCAAATCCCCATTAACATTCCACCTTCCAGTTTCCAGTAAAACTTCCAAGTCTATTGCTACCTCCTATGTAGTTGAATCAATACTGTTGGATGAAAAACTCATTTAAGCATTAAAAATAAGATCTATTAATAAGTTTACAACGGGCATGTATTTTGAAATTTCTAAGTAGATAATTCGCTAGAATTTTAATTACGTGTTGCATATTGCACAATATTTTGTTAATATTTTGGTTAAAACCAAAGATTCTATTGTGTCAAAAAATCAGTTACTTCTAGTGCATATTTATGAAGGGAAAAGTCAGGTTTGCTATAGGCCTAAGGCACAATGAACCATGGTCAAGAGTAAATATAATCAAAGTTCCTAAAATAAAATTTGCGAACGAACATCGAAATTATAACAGTAACCCTAAATTTCAAGTACAGTGGCCTAAAATGAGAGGATACCCTCTTGTAATCACACTAATTGATTTCTTTGATAGAAAACATGGAAGGTTATATGTATGAAAAAAATAAAATAACATTTTAAAAAATTCTAATGTTGAGGCCCTCGAACATTATATGCCCTCAAGTACTGAATTAGGTAGCATAGGGCTTGGGGCAACCATGCTAGCACTCAACTTAATTACTAACAGTGCTAACCAATTGTAAATAATGATAAATTGGATATGAGAATAAAGATACTACATTTATGGAAAAAAAAATTGACTTAAAAAAATTGAAATATCATGGCAAAACATTTATGTGATTTTTTCCCCAAATTGGGCTAATTAAGAAGAAATATTACGTCAACATAAACAATTGCAATATGTTTATTTCAAAATAAGTATTAACTAACTGTAAAATAATTTTCAACATATATAACTTATGATAATAATCTGAAATAAGTAACAGTAATGCTTATTTTCCATTAAATTTATTCCATATGATAATAATCTGAAATTACATCACATTGATTTTCATTACAACATTCGATGATGTACAACATCATTTCACTAATTAAACAGTCGAAGTTGGATGATGCCAATTCTTCTGCTCGTCGTTGTTTGAAGGATGGTGCCACTTGCTTTGTTCATCCGATGTTGGATGGTGCCACTTGCTCTGTTCATCAACGATCGTTGGATGATGCCAGTTCTTCTGTTCGTCATTATTTGAAGGATGGTGCCACTTCTGTTGTTCGTTCGCTGCTGGATGGTGCCACTTGCTTTGTTCAACCGATGTTGGATGGTGCCACTTGCTCTGTTCATCAACGATCGTTGGATGATGCCAGTTCTTCTATTCATCATTATTTGAAGGATGGTGCCACTTCTGTTGTTCGTTCGCTACCGGATGGTGCCACTTGCTTTGTTCATCCGATGTTGGATGGTGCCACTTGCTCTGTTCATCAACGATCGTTGGATGATGCCAGTTCTTCTGTTCGTCATTATTTGAAGGATGATGCCACTTCTGTTGTTCGTTCGCTGCTGGATGGTGCCACTTGCTTTGTTCAACTGATGTTGGATGGTGCCACTTGCTCTGTTCATCAACGATCGTTGGATGATGCCAGTTCTTCTGTTCGTCATTATTTGAAGGATGATGCCACTTCTGTTGTTCGTTCGCTGCTGGATGGTGCCACTTGCTTTGTTCAACTGATGTTGGATGGTGCCACTTGCTCTGTTCATCAACGATCGTTGGATGATGCCAGTTCTTCTGTTCATCATTATTTGAAGGATGGTGCCACTTCTGTTGTTCGTTCGCTGCTGGATGGTGCCACTTGCTTTGTTCAACTGATGTTGGATGGTGCCACTTGCTCTGTTCATCAACGATCGTTGGATGATGCCAGTTCTTCTGTTCGTCATTATTTGAAGGATGGTGCCACTTCTGTTGTTCGTTCGCTGCTGGATGGTGCCACTTGCTTTGTTCAACCGATGTTGGATGGTGCCACTTGCTCTGTTCATCAACGATCGTTGGATGATGCCAGTTCTTCTGTTCATCATTATTTGAAGGATGATGCCACTTCTGTTGTTCGTTCGCTGCTGGATGGTGCCACTTGCTTTGTTCATCCAATGTTGGATGGTGCCACTTGCTCTGTTCATCGATTACTGTCGAATGGTGCCACTTCTTTTGTTCATCGTTATTTGCAGGATGGTGCCACTTCTGTTGTTCGTTCGATATTGGATGGTGCCACTTGCTTTGCTCATCTACGTTTTTTGGATGATGCCACTTACTAGATAGTTCGTTAGGTTGCAGTAACCTCGATGCTAAGGATGTTTCAGTAATAATAATAAAGAAAAGCACGAAGGCTAATGGAGTCATATACGCTTTTGCCATGTTATGTGCGATGTGATGTTCAAAAAAGAAGATGGCTTTTATAAGATAATTTGAAGATAAGGTTGGGAATCTTGAAGAAAATTTAGCTACTATAAACTAGTTAATGCTCTCACTTAGATTTATCCATTTACATATTCTACTACGCATAAAACGTTTAAGTAGACAGTGCTTTAATAAGCTTTCTGTAAATAAACAGCAACTAAAAAATAAAATAATTCACCAGCCTTTTTAAATTACTAATTTCTTTCTAAACTTTATATATCATGGAAACGATCCCAAAAAAAGAACAACAACCAGAATAACGTAAGAGCTGTGGCGACTTATAAATTGTAATATAAACAAGCATCATTCCAGTAAACCGAAATGTAGAGGCAAAACTGGCTTTTATATGATGTGTTTCTTTTTTGGCCCGGGGGAGAGAGGGGGGGGGATACTGATATAAGTTTAAAGATATATCATTTGATTACATATTTAATTCTCAAAAATAAAATAATTTTCCTAGTAACGGCGATGTAATTATAACAGCTTCCTGTTATATAAGGGTACAGTGAACCACGTCGTGCACCTTTGTTTTCCCGTGCTTTCATTACAAAACTCTTTTGCATGTTGTTTTGCTCCTACGCTTCATCTAAAGTAAAATTTGTATTTTTCCAATCAAAACGTATATTTACCGTTCTACGAAAGCTGCGCAGGTCCAAATTTAAA
This sequence comes from Allium sativum, assembly GCA_030737875.1. NCBI lineage: Eukaryota > Viridiplantae > Streptophyta > Magnoliopsida > Asparagales > Amaryllidaceae > Allium > Allium sativum. Next base: position 400,080,626 of record CM060910.1, read on the forward strand.
AACTCTGCGTAAATGGTTTTCTAAATAAGGTCTCTCTTTAATTGAAACAATATAAAAAATACGGTAAAATTCAAAGATAACTTGCAGATTAAACATCGATAAATAGAAAATGACGAAATACTATAGTTGTATAATAATATAATACTTGAATAACAATTACTATTACTTATGAATATTTGTTTTGTTTTCTAACATTTGAAATTACTTTTGAAAAGAGCCAGTTAATTTGCACATTTTTATCAAGAGGCTGTTTTGAGTTCTCCAGTTTAGAAAAAATGGTCCTTATTTACACATTGATAGCGACAAGAACTTTTCGTATAGCAACATCAATTATAGGGATCTGATGTGCAAATCCCCATTAACATTCCACCTTCCAGTTTCCAGTAAAACTTCCAAGTCTATTGCTACCTCCTATGTAGTTGAATCAATACTGTTGGATGAAAAACTCATTTAAGCATTAAAAATAAGATCTATTAATAAGTTTACTACGGGCATGTATTTTGAAATTTCTAAGTAGATAATTCGCTAGAATTTTAATTACGTGTTGCATATTGCACAACATTTTGTTAATATTTTGGTTAAAACCAAAGATTCTATTGTGTCAAAAAATCAGTTACTTCTAGTGCATATTTATGAAGGGAAAAGTCAGGTTTGCTATAGGCCTAAGGCACAATGAACCATGGTCAAGAGTAAATATAATCAAAGTTCCTAAAATAAAATTTGCGAACGAACATCGAAATTATAACAGTAACCCTAAATTTCAAGTACAGTGGCCTAAAATGAGAGGATACCCTCTTGTAATCACACTAATTGATTTCTTTGATAGAAAACATGGAAGGTTATATGTATGAAAAAAATAAAATAACATTTTAAAAAATTCTAATGTTGAGGCCCTCGAACATTATATGCCCTCAAGTACTGAATTAGGTAGCATAGGGCTTGGGGCAACCATGCTAGCACTCAACTTAATTACTAACAGTGCTAACCAATTGTAAATAATGATAAATTGGATATGAGAATAAAGATACTACATTTATGGAAAAAAAATTGACTTAAAAAAATTGAAATATCATGGCAAAACATTTATGTGATTTTTTCCCCAAATTGGGCTAATTAAGAAGAAATATTACGTCAACATAAACAATTGCAATATGTTTATTTCAAAATAAGTATTAACTAACTGTAAAATAATTTTCAACATATATAACTTATGATAATAATCTGAAATAAGTAACAGTAATGCTTATTTTCCATTAAATTTATTCCATATGATAATAATCTGAAATTACATCACATTGATTTTCATTACAACATTCGATGATGTACAACATCATTTCACTAATTAAACAGTCGAAGTTGGATGATGCCAATTCTTCTGCTCGTCGTTGTTTGAAGGATGGTGCCACTTGCTTTGTTCATCCGATGTTGGATGGTGCCACTTGCTCTGTTCATCAACGATCGTTGGATGATGCCAGTTCTTCTGTTCGTCATTATTTGAAGGATGGTGCCACTTCTGTTGTTCGTTCGCTGCTGGATGGTGCCACTTGCTTTGTTCAACCGATGTTGGATGGTGCCACTTGCTCTGTTCATCAACGATCGTTGGATGATGCCAGTTCTTCTATTCATCATTATTTGAAGGATGGTGCCACTTCTGTTGTTCGTTCGCTACCGGATGGTGCCACTTGCTTTGTTCATCCGATGTTGGATGGTGCCACTTGCTCTGTTCATCAACGATCGTTGGATGATGCCAGTTCTTCTGTTCGTCATTATTTGAAGGATGATGCCACTTCTGTTGTTCGTTCGCTGCTGGATGGTGCCACTTGCTTTGTTCAACTGATGTTGGATGGTGCCACTTGCTCTGTTCATCAACGATCGTTGGATGATGCCAGTTCTTCTGTTCGTCATTATTTGAAGGATGATGCCACTTCTGTTGTTCGTTCGCTGCTGGATGGTGCCACTTGCTTTGTTCAACTGATGTTGGATGGTGCCACTTGCTCTGTTCATCAACGATCGTTGGATGATGCCAGTTCTTCTGTTCATCATTATTTGAAGGATGGTGCCACTTCTGTTGTTCGTTCGCTGCTGGATGGTGCCACTTGCTTTGTTCAACTGATGTTGGATGGTGCCACTTGCTCTGTTCATCAACGATCGTTGGATGATGCCAGTTCTTCTGTTCGTCATTATTTGAAGGATGGTGCCACTTCTGTTGTTCGTTCGCTGCTGGATGGTGCCACTTGCTTTGTTCAACCGATGTTGGATGGTGCCACTTGCTCTGTTCATCAACGATCGTTGGATGATGCCAGTTCTTCTGTTCATCATTATTTGAAGGATGATGCCACTTCTGTTGTTCGTTCGCTGCTGGATGGTGCCACTTGCTTTGTTCATCCGATGTTGGATGGTGCCACTTGCTCTGTTCATCGATTACTGTCGAATGGTGCCACTTCTTTTGTTCATCGTTATTTGCAGGATGGTGCCACTTCTGTTGTTCGTTCGATATTGGATGGTGCCACTTGCTTTGCTCATCTACGTTTTTTGGATGATGCCACTTACTAGATAGTTCGTTAGGCTGCAGTAACCTCGATGCTAAGGATGTTTCAGTAATAATAATAAAGAAAAGCACGAAGGATAATGGAGTCATATACGCTTTTGCCATGTTATGTGCGATGTGATGTTCAAAAAAGAAGATGGCTTTTATAAGATAATTTGAAGATAAGGTTGGGAATCTTGAAGAAAATTTAGCTACTATAAACTAGTTAATGCTCTCACTTAGTTTTATCCATTTACATATTCTACTACGCATAAAACGTTTAAGTAGACAGTGCTTTAATAAGCTTTCTGTAAATAAACAGCAACTAAAAAATAAAATAATTCACCAGCCTTTTTAAATTACTAATTTCTTTCTAAACTTTATATATCATGGAAACGATCCCAAAAAAAGAACAACAACCAGAATAACGTAAGAGCTGTGGCGACTTATAAATTGTAATATAAACAAGCATCATTCCAGTAAACCGAAATGTAGAGGCAAAACTGGCTTTTATATGATGTGTTTCTTTTTTGGCCCGGGGGAGAGAGGGGGGGGGGGATACTGATATAAGTTTAAAGATATATCATTTGATTACATATTTAATTCTCAAAAATAAAATAATTTTCCTAGTAACGGCGATGTAATTATAACAGCTTCCTGTTATATAAGGGTACAGTGAACCACGTCGTGCACCTTTGTTTTCCCGTGCTTTCATTACAAAACTCTTTTGCATGTTGTTTTGCTCCTACGCTTCATCTAAAGTAAAATTTGTATTTTTCCAATCAAAACGTATATTTACCGTTCTACGAAAGCTGCGCAGGTCCAAATTTAAAAACTCTGCGTAAATGGTTTTCTAAATAAGGTCTCTCTTTAATTGAAACAATATAAAAAATACGGTAAAATTCAAAGATAACTTGCAGATTAAACATCGATAAATAGAAAATGACGAAATACTATAGTTGTATAATAATATAATACTTGAATAACAATTACTATTACTTATGAATATTTGTTTTGTTTTCTAACATTTGAAATTACTTTTGAAAAGAGCCAGTTAATTTGCACATTTTTATCAAGAGGCTGTTTTGAGTTCTCCAGTTTAGAAAAAATGGTCCTTATTTACACATTGATAGCGACAAGAACTTTTCGTATAGCAACATCAATTATAGGGATCTGATGTGCAAATCCCCATTAACATTCCACCTTCCAGTTTCCAGTAAAACTTCCAAGTCTATTGCTACCTCCTATGTAGTTGAATCAATACTGTTGGATGAAAAACTCATTTAAGCATTAAAAATAAGATCTATTAATAAGTTTACTACGGGCATGTATTTTGAAATTTCTAAGTAGATAATTCGCTAGAATTTTAATTACGCGTTGCATATTGCACAACATTTTGTTAATATTTTGGTTAAAACCAAAGATTCTATTGTGTCAAAAAATCAGTTACTTCTAGTGCATATTTATGAAGGGAAAAGTCAGGTTTGCTATAGGCCTAAGGCACAATGAACCATGGTCAAGAGTAAATATAATCAAAGTTCCTAAAATAAAATTTGCGAACGAACATCGAAATTATAACAGTAACCCTAAATTTCAAGTACAGTGGCCTAAAATGAGAGGATACCCTCTTGTAATCACACTAATTGATTTCTTTGATAGAAAACATGGAAGGTTATATGTATGAAAAAAATAAAATAACATTTTAAAAAATTCTAATGTTGAGGCCCTCGAACATTATATGCCCTCAAGTACTGAATTAGGTAGCATAGGGCTTGGGGCAACCATGCTAGCACTCAACTTAATTACTAACAGTGCTAAGCAATTGTAAATAATGATAAATTGGATATGAGAATAAAGATACTACATTTATGGAAAAAAAATTGACTTAAAAAAATTGAAATATCATGGCAAAACATTTATGTTATTTTTTCCCCAAATTGGGCTAATTAAGAAGAAATATTACGTCAACATAAACAATTGCAATATGTTTATTTCAAAATAAGTATTAACTAACTGTAAAATAATTTTCAACATATATAACTTATGATAATAATCTGAAATAAGTAACAGTAATGCTTATTTTCCATTAAATTTATTCCATATGATAATAATCTGAAATTACATCACATTGATTTTCATTACAACATTCGATGATGTACAACATCATTTCACTAATTAAACAGTCGAAGTTGGATGATGCCAATTCTTCTGCTCGTCGTTGTTTGAAGGATGGTGCCACTTGCTTTGTTCATCCGATGTTGGATGGTGCCACTTGCTCTGTTCATCAGCGATCGTTGGATGATGCCAGTTCTTCTGTTCGTCATTATTTGAAGGATGGTGCCACTTCTGTTGTTCGTTCGCTGCTGGATGGTGCCACTTGCTTTGTTCAACCGATGTTGGATGGTGCCACTTGCTCTGTTCATCAACGATCGTTGGATGACGCCAGTTCTTCTGTTCATCATTATTTGAAGGATGGTGCCACTTCTGTTGTTCGTTCGCTACCGGATGGTGCCACTTGCTTTGTTCATCCGATGTTGGATGGTGCCACTTGCTCTGTTCATCAACGATCGTTGGATGATGCCAGTTCTTCTGTTCGTCATTATTTGAAGGATGATGCCACTTCTGTTGTTCGTTCGCTGCTGGATGGTGCCACTTGCTTTGTTCAACTGATGTTGGATGGTGCCACTTGCTCTGTTCATCAACGATCGTTGGATGATGCCAGTTCTTCTGTTCGTCATTATTTGAAGGATGATGCCACTTCTGTTGTTCGTTCGCTGCTGGATGGTGCCACTTGCTTTGTTCAACTGATGTTGGATGGTGCCACTTGCTCTGTTCATCAACGATCGTTGGATGATGCCAGTTCTTCTGTTCATCATTATTTGAAGGATGGTGCCACTTCTGTTGTTCGTTCGCTGCTGGATGGTGCCACTTGCTTTGTTCAACTGATGTTGGATGGTGCCACTTGCTCTGTTCATCAACGATCGTTGGATGATGCCAGTTCTTCTGTTCGTCATTATTTGAAGGATGGTGCCACTTCTGTTGTTCGTTCGCTGCTGGATGGTGCCACTTGCTTTGTTCAACCGATGTTGGATGGTGCCACTTGCTCTGTTCATCAACGATCGTTGGATGATGCCAGTTCTTCTGTTCATCATTATTTGAAGGATGATGCCACTTCTGTTGTTCGTTCGCTGCTGGATGGTGCCACTTGCTTTGTTCATCCGATGTTGGATGGTGCCACTTGCTCTGTTCATCGATTACTGTCGAATGGTGCCACTTCTTTTGTTCATCGTTATTTGCAGGATGGTGCCACTTCTGTTGTTCGTTCGATATTGGATGGTGCCACTTGCTTTGCTCATCTACGTTTTTTGGATGATGCCACTTACTAGATAGTTCGTTAGGTTGCAGTAACCTCGATGCTAAGGATGTTTCAGTAATAATAATAAAGAAAAGCACGAAGGCTAATGGAGTCATATACGCTTTTGCCATGTTTATGTGTGATGTGATGTTCAAAAAAGAAGATGGCTTTTATAAGATAATTTGAAGATAAGGTTGGGAATCTTGAAGAAAATTTAGCTACTATAAACTAGTTAATGCTCTCACTTAGTTTTATCCATTTACATATTCTACTACGCATAAAACGTTTAAGTAGACAGTGCTTTAATAAGCTTTCTGTAAATAAACAGCAACTAAAAAATAAAATAATTCACCAGCCTTTTTAAATTAGTAATTTCTTTCTAAACTTTATATATCATGGAAACGATCCCAAAAAAAGAACAACAACCAGAATAACGTAAGAGCTGTGGCGACTTATAAATTGTAATATAAACAAGCATCATTCCAGTAAACCGAAATGTAGAGGCAAAACTGGCTTTTATATGATGTGTTTCTTTTTTGGCCCGGGGGAGAGAGGGGGGGGGATACTGATATAAGTTTAAAGATATATCATTTGATTACATATTTAATTCTCAAAAATAAAATAATTTTCCTAGTAACGGTGATGTAATTATAACAGCTTCCTGTTATATAAGGGTACAGTGAACCACGTCGTGCACCTTTGTTTTCCCGTGCTTTCATTACAAAACTCTTTTGCATGTTGTTTTGCTCCTACGCTTCATCTAAAGTAAAATTTGTATTTTTCCAATCAAAACGTATATTTACCGTTCTACGAAAGCTGCGCAGGTCCAAATTTAAAAACTCTGCGTAAATGGTTTTCTAAATAAGGTCTCTCTTTAATTGAAACAATATAAAAAATATGGTAAAATTCAAAGATAACTTGCAGATTAAACATCGATAAATAGAAAATGACGAAATACTATAGTTGTATAATAATATAATACTTGAATAACAATTACTATTACTTATGAATATTTGTTTTGTTTTCTAACATTTGAAATTACTTTTGAAAAGAGCCAGTTAATTTGCACATTTTTATCAAGAGGATGTTTTGAGTTCTCCAGTTTAGAAAAAATGGTCCTTATTTACACATTGATAGCGACAAGAACTTTTCGTATAGCAACATCAATTATAGGGATCTGATGTGCAAATCCCCATTAACATTCCACCTTCCAGTTTCCAGTAAAACTTCCAAGTCTATTGCTACCTCCTATGTAGTTGAATCAATACTGTTGGATGAAAAACTCATTTAAGCATTAAAAATAAGATCTATTAATAAGTTTACTACGGGCATGTATTTTGAAATTTCTAAGTAGATAATTCGCTAGAATTTTAATTACGCGTTGCATATTGCACAACATTTTGTTAATATTTTGGTTAAAACCAAAGATTCTATTGTGTCAAAAAATCAGTTACTTCTAGTGCATATTTATGAAGGGAAAAGTCAGGTTTGCTATAGGCCTAAGGCACAATGAACCATGGTCAAGAGTAAATATAATCAAAGTTCCTAAAATAAAATTTGCGAACGAACATCGAAATTATAAAAGTAACCCTAAATTTCAAGTACAGTGGCCTAAAATGAGAGGATACCCTCTTGTAATCACAATAATTGATTTCTTTGATAGAAAACATGGAAGGTTATATGTATGAAAAAAATAAAATAACATTTTAAAAAATTCTAATGTTGAGGCCCTCGAACATTATATGCCCTCAAGTACTGAATTAGGTAGCATAGGGCTTGGGGTAACCATGCTAGCACTCAACTTAATTACTAACAGTGCTAACCAATTGTAAATAATGATAAATTGGATATGAGAATAAAGATACTACATTTATGGAAAAAAAATTGACTTAAAAAAATTGAAATATCATGGCAAAACATTTATGTTATTTTTTCCCCAAATTGGGCTAATTAAGAAGAAATATTACGTCAACATAAACAATTGCAATATGTTTATTTCAAAATAAGTATTAACTAACTGTAAAATAATTTTCAACATATATAACTTATGATAATAATCTGAAATAAGTAACAGTAATGCTTATTTTCCATTAAATTTATTCCATATGATAATAATCTGAAATTACATCACATTGATTTTCATTAGAACATTCGATGATGTACAACATCATTTCACTAATTAAACAGTCGAAGTTGGATGATGCCAATTCTTCTGCTCGTCGTTGTTTGAAGGATGGTGCCACTTGCTTTGTTCATCCGATGTTGGATGGTGCCACTTGCTCTGTTCATCAACGATCGTTGGATGATGCCAGTTCTTCTGTTCGTCATTATTTGAAGGATGGTGCCACTTCTGTTGTTCGTTCGCTGCTGGATGGTGCCACTTGCTTTGTTCAACCGATGTTGGATGGTGCCACTTGCTCTGTTCATCAACGATCGTTGGATGATGCCAGTTCTTCTGTTCATCATTATTTGAAGGATGGTGCCACTTCTGTTGTTCGTTCGCTACCGGATGGTGCCACTTGCTTTGTTCATCCGATGTTGGATGGTGCCACTTGCTCTGTTCATCAACGATCGTTGGATGATGCCAGTTCTTCTGTTCGTCATTATTTGAAGGATGATGCCACTTCTGTTGTTCGTTCGCTGCTGGATGGTGCCACTTGCTTTGTTCAACTGATGTTGGATGGTGCCACTTGCTCTGTTCATCAACGATCGTTGGATGATGCCAGTTCTTCTGTTCGTCATTATTTGAAGGATGATGCCACTTCTGTTGTTCGTTCGCTGCTGGATGGTGCCACTTGCTTTGTTCAACTGATGTTGGATGGTTCCACTTGCTCTGTTCATCAACGATCGTTGGATGATGCCAGTTCTTCTGTTCATCATTATTTGAAGGATGGTGCCACTTCTGTTGTTCGTTCGCTGCTGGATGGTGCCACTTGCTTTGTTCAACTGATGTTGGATGGTGCCACTTGCTCTGTTCATCAACGATCGTTGGATGATGCCAGTTCTTCTGTTCGTCATTATTTGGAGGATGGTGCCACTTCTGTTGTTCGTTCGCTGCTGGATGGTGCCACTTGCTTTGTTCAACCGATGTTGGATGGTGCCACTTGCTCTGTTCATCAACGATCGTTGGATGATGCCAGTTCTTCTGTTCATCATTATTTGAAGGATGATGCCACTTCTGTTGTTCGTTCGCTGCTGGATGGTGCCACTTGCTTTGTTCATCCGATGTTGGATGGTGCCACTTGCTCTGTTCATCGATTACTGTCGAATGGTGCCACTTCTTTTGTTCATCGTTATTTGCAGGATGGTGCCACTTCTGTTGTTCATTCGATATTGGATGGTGCCACTTGCTTTGCTCATCTACGTTTTTTGGATGATGCCACTTACTAGATAGTTCGTTAGGTTGCAGTAACCTCGATGCTAAGGATGTTTCAGTAATAATAATAAAGAAAAGCACGAAGGCTAATGGAGTCATATACGCTTTTGCCATGTTTATGTGCGATGTGATGTTCAAAAAAGAAGATGGCTTTTATAAGATAATTTGAAGATAAGGTTGGGAACCTTGAAGAAAATTTAGCTACTATAAACTAGTTAATGCTCTCACTTAGTTTTATCCATTTACATATTCTACTACGCATAAAACGTTTAAGTAGACAGTGCTTTAATAAGATTTCTGTAAATAAACAGCAACTAAAAAATAAAATAATTCACCAGCCTTTTTAAATTAGTAATTTCTTTCTAAACTTTATATATCATGGAAACGATCCCAAAAAAAGAACAACAACCAGAATAACGTAAGAGCTGTGGCGACTTATAAATTGTAATATAAACAAGCATCATTCCAGTAAACCGAAATGTAGAGGCAAAACTGGCTTTTATATGATGTGTTTCTTTTTTGGCCCGGGGGAGAGAGGGGGGGATACTGATATAAGTTTAAAGATATATCATTTGATTACATATTTAATTCTCAAAAATAAAATAATTTTCCTAGTAACGGCGATGTAATTATAACAGCTTCCTGTTATATAAGGGTACAGTGAACCACGTCGTGCACCTTTGTTTTCCCGTGCTTTCATTACAAAACTCTTTTGCATGTTGTTTTGCTCCTACGCTTCATCTAAAGTAAAATTTGTATTTTTCCAATCAAAACGTATATTTACCGTTCTACGAAAGCTGCGCAGGTCCAAATTTAAAAACTCTGCGTAAATGGTTTTCTAAATAAGGTCTCTCTTTAATTGAAACAATATAAAAAATACGGTAAAATTCAAAGATAACTTGCAGATTAAACATCGATAAATAGAAAATGACGAAATACTATAGTTGTATAATAATATAATACTTGAATAACAATTACTATTACTTATGAATATTTGTTTTGTTTTCTAACATTTGAAATTACTTTTGAAAAGAGCCAGTTAATTTGCACATTTTTATCAAGAGGCTGTTTTGAGTTCTCCAGTTTAGAAAAAATGGTCCTTATTTACACATTGATAGCGACAAGAACTTTTCGTATAGCAACATCAATTATAGGGATCTGATGTGCAAATCCCCATTAACATTCCACCTTCCAGTTTCCAGTAAAACTTCCAAGTCTATTGCTACCTCCTATGTAGTTGAATCAATACTGTTGGATGAAAAACTCATTTAAGCATTAAAAATAAGATCTATTAATAAGTTTACTACGGGCATGTATTTTGAAATTTCTAAGTAGATAATTCGCTAGAATTTTAATTACGCGTTGCATATTGCACAACATTTTGTTAATATTTTGGTTAAAACCAAAGATTCTATTGTGTCAAAAAATCAGTTACTTCTAGTGCATATTTATGAAGGGAAAAGTCAGGTTTGCTATAGGCCTAAGGCACAATGAACCATGGTCAAGAGTAAATATAATCAAAGTTCCTAAAATAAAATTTGCGAACGAACATCGAAATTATAACAGTAACCCTAAATTTCAAGTACAGTGGCCTAAAATGAGAGGATACCCTCTTGTAATCACACTAATTGATTTCTTTGATAGAAAACATGGAAGGTTATATGTATGAAAAAAATAAAATAACATTTTAAAAAATTCTAATGTTGAGGCCCTCGAACATTATATGCCCTCAAGTACTGAATTAGGTAGCATAGGGCTTGGGGCAACCATGCTAGCACTCAACTTAATTACTAACAGTGCTAACCAATTGTAAATAATGATAAATTGGATATGAGAATAAAGATACTACATTTATGGAAAAAAAATTGACTTAAAAAAATTGAAATATCATGGCAAAACATTTATGTGATTTTTTCCCCAAATTGGGCTAATTAAGAAGAAATATTACGTCAACATAAACAATTGCAATATGTTTATTTCAAAATAAGTATTAACTAACTGTAAAATAATTTTCAACATATATAACTTATGATAATAATCTGAAATAAGTAACAGTAATGCTTATTTTCCATTAAATTTATTCCATATGATAATAATCTGAAATTACATCACATTGATTTTCATTACAACATTCGATGATGTACAACATCATTTCACTAATTAAACAGTCGAAGTTGGATGATGCCAATTCTTCTGCTCGTCGTTGTTTGAAGGATGGTGCCACTTGCTTTGTTCATCCGATGTTGGATGGTGCCACTTGCTCTGTTCATCAACGATCGTTGGATGATGCCAGTTCTTCTGTTCGTCATTATTTGAAGGATGGTGCCACTTCTGTTGTTCGTTCGCTGCTGGATGGTGCCACTTGCTTTGTTCAACCGATGTTGGATGGTGCCACTTGCTCTGTTCATCAACGATCGTTGGATGATGCCAGTTCTTCTGTTCATCATTATTTGAAGGATGGTGCCACTTCTGTTGTTCGTTCGCTGCTGGATGGTGCCACTTGCTTTGTTCAACTGATGTTGGATGGTGCCACTTGCTCTGTTCATCAACGATCGTTGGGTGATGCCAGTTCTTCTGTTCGTCATTATTTGAAGGATGGTGCCACTTCTGTTGTTCGTTCGCTGCTGGATGGTGCCACTTGCTTTGTTCAACCGATGTTGGATGGTGCCACTTGCTCTGTTCATCAACGATCGTTGGATGATGCCAGTTCTTCTGTTCATCATTATTTGAAGGATGATGCCACTTCTGTTGTTCGTTCGCTGCTGGATGGTGCCACTTGCTTTGTTCATCCGATGTTGGATGGTGCCACTTGCTCTGTTCATCGATTACTGTCGAATGGTGCCACTTCTTTTGTTCATCGTTATTTGCAGGATGGTGCCACTTCTGTTGTTCGTTCGATATTGGATGGTGCCACTTGCTTTGCTCATCTACGTTTTTTGGATGATGCCACTTACTAGATAGTTCGTTAGGTTGCAGTAACCTCGATGCTAAGGATGTTTCAGTAATAATAATAAAGAAAAGCACGAAGGCTAATGGAGTCATATACGCTTTTGCCATGTTTATGTGCGATGTGATGTTCAAAAAAGAAGATGGCTTTTATAAGATAATTTGAAGATAAGGTTGGGAATCTTGAAGAAAATTTAGCTACTATAAACTAGTTAATGCTCTCACTTAGTTTTATCCATTTACATATTCTACTACGCATAAAACGTTTAAGTAGACAGTGCTTTAATAAGCTTTCTGTAAATAAACAGCAACTAAAAAATAAAATAATTCACCAGCCTTTGTAAATTAGTAATTTCTTTCTAAACTTTATATATCATGGAAACGATCCCAAAAAAAGAACAACAACCAGAATAACGTAAGAGCTGTGGCGACTTATAAATTGTAATATAAACAAGCATCATTCCAGTAAACCGAAATGTAGAGGCAAAACTGGCTTTTATATGATGTGTTTCTTTTTTGGCCCGGGGGAGAGAGGGGGGGGATACTGATATAAGTTTAAAGATATATCATTTGATTACATATTTAATTCTCAAAAATAAAATAATTTTCCTAGTAACGGCGATGTAATTATAACAGCTTCCTGTTATATAAGGGTACAGTGAACCACGTCGTGCACCTTTGTTTTCCCGTGCTTTCATTACAAAACTCTTTTGCATGTTGTTTTGCTCCTACGCTTCATCTAAAGTAAAATTTGTATTTTTCCAATCAAAACGTATATTTACCGTTCTACGAAAGCTGCGCAGGTCCAAATTTAAAAACTCTGCGTAAATGGTTTTCTAAATAAGGTCTCTCTTTAATTGAAACAATATAAAAAATACGGTAAAATTCAAAGATAACTTGCAGATTAAACATCGATAAATAGAAAATGACGAAATACTATAGTTGTATAATAATATAATACTTGAATAACAATTACTATTACTTATGAATATTTGTTTTGTTTTCTAACATTTGAAATTACTTTTGAAAAGAGCCAGTTAATTTGCACATTTTTATCAAGAGGCTGTTTTGAGTTCTCCAGTTTAGAAAAAATGGTCCTTATTTACACATTGATAGCGACAAGAACTTTTCGTATAGCAACATCAATTATAGGGATCTGATGTGCAAATCCCCATTAACATTCCACCTTCCAGTTTCCAGTAAAACTTCCAAGTCTATTGCTACCTCCTATGTAGTTGAATCAATACTGTTGGATGAAAAACTCATTTAAGCATTAAAAATAAGATCTATTAATAAGTTTACTACGGGCATGTATTTTGAAATTTCTAAGTAGATAATTCGCTAGAATTTTAATTACGCGTTGCATATTGCACAACATTTTGTTAATATTTTGGTTAAAACCAAAGATTCTATTGTGTCAAAAAATCAGTTACTTCTAGTGCATATTTATGAAGGGAAAAGTCAGGTTTGCTATAGGCCTAAGGCACAATGAACCATGGTCAAGAGTAAATATAATCAAAGTTCCTAAAATAAAATTTGCGAACGAACATCGAAATTATAACAGTAACCCTAAATTTCAAGTACAGTGGCCTAAAATGAGAGGATACCCTCTTGTAATCACACTAACTGATTTCTTTGATAGAAAACATGGAAGGTTATATGTATGAAAAAAATAAAATAACATTTTAAAAAATTCTAATGTTGAGGCCCTCGAACATTATATGCCCTCAAGTACTGAATTAGGTAGCATAGGGCTTGGGGCAACCATGCTAGCACTCAACTTAATTACTAACAGTGCTAACCAATTGTAAATAATGATAAATTGGATATGAGAATAAAGATACTACATTTATGGAAAAAAAATTGACTTAAAAAAATTGAAATATCATGGCAAAACATTTATGTTATTTTTTCCCCAAATTGGGCTAATTAAGAAGAAATATTACGTCAACATAAACAATAGCAATATGTTTATTTCAAAATAAGTATTAACTAACTGTAAAATAATTTTCAACATATATAACTTATGATAATAATCTGAAATAAGTAACAGTAATGCTTATTTTCCATTAAATTTATTCCATATGATAATAATCTGAAATTACATCACATTGATTTTCATTACAACATTCGATGATGTACAACATCATTTCACTAATTAAACAGTCGAAGTTGGATGATGCCAATTCTTCTGCTCGTCGTTGTTTGAAGGATGGTGCCACTTGCTTTGTTCATCCGATGTTGGATGGTGCCACTTGCTCTGTTCATCAACGATCGTTGGATGATGCCAGTTCTTCTGTTCGTCATTATTTGAAGGATGGTGCCACTTCTGTTGTTCGTTCGCTGCTGGATGGTGCCACTTGCTTTGTTCAACCGATGTTGGATGGTGCCACTTGCTCTGTTCATCAACGATCGTTGGATGATGCCAGTTCTTCTGTTCATCATTATTTGAAGGATGGTGCCACTTCTGTTGTTCGTTCGCTACCGGATGGTGCCACTTGCTTTGTTCATCCGATGTTGGATGGTGCCACTTGCTCTGTTCATCAACGATCGTTGGATGATGCCAGTTCTTCTGTTCGTCATTATTTGAAGGATGATGCCACTTCTGTTGTTCGTTCGCTGCTGGATGGTGCCACTTGCTTTGTTCAACTGATGTTGGATGGTGCCACTTGCTCTGTTCATCAACGATCGTTGGATGATGCCAGTTCTTCTGTTCGTCATTATTTGAAGGATGATGCCACTTCTGTTGTTCGTTCGCTGCTGGATGGTGCCACTTGCTTTGTTCAACTGATGTTGGATGGTGCCACTTGCTCTGTTCATCAACGATCGTTGGATGATGCCAGTTCTTCTGTTCATCATTATTTGAAGGATGGTGCCACTTCTGTTGTTCGTTCGCTGCTGGATGGTGCCACTTGCTTTGTTCAACTGATGTTGGATGGTGCCACTTGCTCTGTTCATCAACGATCGTTGGGTGATGCCAGTTCTTCTGTTCGTCATTATTTGAAGGATGGTGCCACTTCTGTTGTTCGTTCGCTGCTGGATGGTGCCACTTGCTTTGTTCAACCGATGTTGGATGGTGCCACTTGCTCTGTTCATCAACGATCGTTGGATGATGCCAGTTCTTCTGTTCATCATTATTTGAAGGATGATGCCACTTCTGTTGTTCGTTCGCTGCTGGATGGTGCCACTTGCTTTGTTCATCCGATGTTGGATGGTTCCACTTGCTCTGTTCATCGATTACTGTCGAATGGTGCCACTTCTTTTGTTCATCGTTATTTGCAGGATGGTGCCACTTCTGTTGTTCGTTCGATATTGGATGGTGCCACTTGCTTTGCTCATCTACGTTTTTTGGATGATGCCACTTACTAGATAGTTCGTTAGGTTGCAGTAACCTCGATGCTAAGGATGTTTCAGTAATAATAATAAAGAAAAGCACGAAGGCTAATGGAGTCATATACGCTTTTGCCATGTTTATGTGCGATGTGATGTTCAAAAAAGAAGATGGCTTTTATAAGATAATTTGAAGATAAGGTTGGGAATCTTGAAGAAAATTTAGCTACTATAAACTAGTTAATGCTCTCACTTAGTTTTATCCATTTACATATTCTACTACGCATAAAACGTTTAAGTAGACAGTGCTTTAATAAGCTTTCTGTAAATAAACAGCAACTAAAAAATAAAATAATTCACCAGCCTTTGTAAATTAGTAATTTCTTTCTAAACTTTATATATCATGGAAACGATCCCAAAAAAAGAACAACAACCAGAATAACGTAAGAGCTGTGGCGACTTATAAATTGTAATATAAACAAGCATCATTCCAGTAAACCGAAATGTAGAGGCAAAACTGGCTTTTATATGATGTGTTTCTTTTTTGGCCCGGGGGAGAGAGGGGGGGGATACTGATATAAGTTTAAAGATATATCATTTGATTACATATTTAATTCTCAAAAATAAAATAATTTTCCTAGTAACGGCGATGTAATTATAACAGCTTCCTGTTATATAAGGGTACAGTGAACCACGTCGTGCACCTTTGTTTTCCCGTGCTTTCATTACAAAACTCTTTTGCATGTTGTTTTGCTCCTACGCTTCATCTAAAGTAAAATTTGTATTTTTCCAATCAAAACGTATATTTACCGTTCTACGAAAGCTGCGCAGGTCCAAATTTAAAAACTCTGCGTAAATGGTTTTCTAAATAAGGTCTCTCTTTAATTGAAACAATATAAAAAATACGGTAAAATTCAAAGATAACTTGCAGATTAAACGTCGATAAATAGAAAATGACGAAATACTATAGTTGTATAATAATATAATACTTGAATAACAATTACTATTACTTATGAATATTTGTTTTGTTTTCTAACATTTGAAATTACTTTTGAAAAGAGCCAGTTAATTTGCACATTTTTATCAAGAGGCTGTTTTGAGTTCTCCAGTTTAGAAAAAATGGTCCTTATTTACACATTGATAGCGACAAGAACTTTTCGTATAGCAACATCAATTATAGGGATCTGATGTGCAAATCCCCATTAACATTCCACCTTCCAGTTTCCAGTAAAACTTCCAAGTCTATTGCTACCTCCTATGTAGTTGAATCAATACTGTTGGATGAAAAACTCATTTAAGCATTAAAAATAAGATCTATTAATAAGTTTACTACGGGCATGTATTTTGAAATTTCTAAGTAGATAATTCGCTAGAATTTTAATTACGCGTTGCATATTGCACAACATTTTGTTAATATTTTGGTTAAAACCAAAGATTCTATTGTGTCAAAAAATCAGTTACTTCTAGTGCATATTTATGAAGGGAAAAGTCAGGTTTGCTATAGGCCTAAGGCACAATGAACCATGGTCAAGAGTAAATATAATCAAAGTTCCTAAAATAAAATTTGCGAACGAACATCGAAATTATAACAGTAACCCTAAATTTCAAGTACAGTGGCCTAAAATGAGAGGATACCCTCTTGTAATCACACTAATTGATTTCTTTGATAGAAAACATGGAAGGTTATATGTATGAAAAAAATAAAATAACATTTTAAAAAATTCTAATGTTGAGGCCCTCGAACATTATATGCCCTCAAGTACTGAATTAGGTAGCATAGGGCTTGGGGCAACCATGCTAGCACTCAACTTAATTACTAACAGTGCTAACCAATTGTAAATAATGATAAATTGGATATGAGAATAAAGATACTACATTTATGGAAAAAAAATTGACTTAAAAAAATTGAAATATCATGGCAAAACATTTATGTGATTTTTTCCCCAAATTGGGCTAATTAAGAAGAAATATTACGTCAACATAAACAATTGCAATATGTTTATTTCAAAATAAGTATTAACTAACTGTAAAATAATTTTCAACATATATAACTTATGATAATAATCTGAAATAAGTAACAGTAATGCTTATTTTCCATTAAATTTATTCCATATGATAATAATCTGAAATTACATCACATTGATTTTCATTAGAACATTCGATGATGTACAACATCATTTCACTAATTAAACAGTCGAAGTTGGATGATGCCAATTCTTCTGCTCGTCGTTGTTTGAAGGATGGTGCCACTTGCTTTGTTCATCCGATGTTGGATGGTGCCACTTGCTCTGTTCATCAACGATCGTTGGATGATGCCAGTTCTTCTGTTCGTCATTATTTGAAGGATGGTGCCACTTCTGTTGTTCGTTCGCTGCTGGATGGTGCCACTTGCTTTGTTCAACCGATGTTGGATGGTGCCACTTGCTCTGTTCATCAACGATCGTTGGATGATGCCAGTTCTTCTGTTCATCATTATTTGAAGGATGGTGCCACTTCTGTTGTTCGTTCGCTACCGGATGGTGCCACTTGCTTTGTTCATCCGATGTTGGATGGTGCCACTTGCTCTGTTCATCAACGATCGTTGGATGATGCCAGTTCTTCTGTTCGTCATTATTTGAAGGATGATGCCACTTCTGTTGTTCGTTCGCTGCTGGATGGTGCCACTTGCTTTGTTCAACTGATGTTGGATGGTGCCACTTGCTCTGTTCATCAACGATCGTTGGATGATGCCAGTTCTTCTGTTCGTCATTATTTGAAGGATGATGCCACTTCTGTTGTTCGTTCGCTGCTGGATGGTGCCACTTGCTTTGTTCAACTGATGTTGGATGGTGCCACTTGCTCTGTTCATCAACGATCGTTGGATGATGCCAGTTCTTCTGTTCATCATTATTTGAAGGATGGTGCCACTTCTGTTGTTCGTTCGCTGCTGGATGGTGCCACTTGCTTTGTTCAACTGATGTTGGATGGTGCCACTTGCTCTGTTCATCAACGATCGTTGGATGATGCCAGTTCTTCTGTTCGTCATTATTTGAAGGATGGTGCCACTTCTGTTGTTCGTTCGCTGCTGGATGGTGCCACTTGCTTTGTTCAACCGATGTTGGATGGTGCCACTTGCTCTGTTCATCAACGATCGTTGGATGATGCCAGTTCTTCTGTTCATCATTATTTGAAGGATGATGCCACTTCTGTTGTTCGTTCGCTGCTGGATGGTGCCACTTGCTTTGTTCATCCGATGTTGGATGGTGCCACTTGCTCTGTTCATCAACGATCGTTGGATGATGCCAGTTCTTCTGTTCATCATTATTTGAAGGATGGTGCCACTTTTGTTGTTCGTTCGCTACCGGATGGTGCCACTTGCTTTGTTCATCCGATGTTGGATGGTGCCACTTGCTCTGTTCATCAACGATCGTTGGATGATGCCAGTTCTTCTGTTCGTCATTATTTGAAGGATGATGCCACTTCTGTTGTTCGTTCGCTGCTGGATGGTGCCACTTGCTTTGTTCAACTGATGTTGGATGGTGCCACTTGCTCTGTTCATCAACGATCGTTGGATGATGCCAGTTCTTCTGTTCGTCATTATTTGAAGGATGATGCCACTTCTGTTGTTCGTTCGCTGCTGGATGGTGCCACTTGCTTTGTTCAACTGATGTTGGATGGTGCCACTTGCTCTGTTCATCAACGATCGTTGGATGATGCCAGTTCTTATGTTCATCATTATTTGAAGGACGGTGCCACTTCTGTTGTTCGTTCGCTGTTGGATGGTGCCACTTGCTTTGTTCAACTGATGTTGGATGGTGCCACTTGCTCTGTTCATCAACGATCGTTGGATGATGCCAGTTCTTCTGTTCGTCATTATTTGAAGGATGGTGCCACTTCTGTTGTTCGTTCGCTGCTGGATGGTGCCACTTGCTTTGTTCAACCGATGTTGGATGGTGCCACTTGCTCTGTTCATCAACGATCGTTGGATGATGCCAGTTCTTCTGTTCATCATTATTTGAAGGATGATGCCACTTCTGTTGTTCGTTCGCTGCTGGATGGTGCCACTTGCTTTGTTCATCCGATGTTGGATGGTGCCACTTGCTCTGTTCATCGATTACTGTCGAATGGTGCCACTTCTTTTGTTCATCGTTATTTGCAGGATGGTGCCACTTCTGTTGTTCGTTCGATATTGGATGGTGCCACTTGCTTTGCTCATCTACGTTTTTTGGATGATGCCACTTACTAGATAGTTCGTTAGGTTGCAGTAACCTCGATGCTAAGGATGTTTCAGTAATAATAATAAAGAAAAGCACGAAGGCTAATGGAGTCATATACGCTTTTGCCATGTTTATGTGCGATGTGATGTTCAAAAAAGAAGATGGCTTTTATAAGATAATTTGAAGATAAGGTTGGGAATCTTGAAGAAAATTTAGCTACTATAAACTAGTTAATGCTCTCACTTAGTTTTATCCATTTACATATTCTACTACGCATAAAACGTTTAAGTAGACAGTGCTTTAATAAGCTTTCTGTAAATAAACAGCAACTAAAAAATAAAATAATTCACCAGCCTTTTTAAATTAGTAATTTCTTTATAAACTTTATATATCATGGAAACGATCCCAAAAAAAGAACAACAACCAGAATAACGTAAGAGCTGTGGCGACTTATAAATTGTAATATAAACAAGCATCATTCCAGTAAACCGAAATGTAGAGGCAAAACTGGCTTTTAATTGATGTGTTTCTTTTTTGGCCCGGGGGAGAGAGGGGGGGGGGGATACTGATATAAGTTTAAAGATATATCATTTGATTACATATTTAATTCTCAAAAATAAAATAATTTTCCTCGTAACGGCGATGTAATTATAACAGCTTCCTGTTATATAAGGGTACAGTGAACCACGTCGTGCACCTTTGTTTTCCCGTGCTTTCATTACAAAACTCTTTTGCATGTTGTTTTGCTCCTACGCTTCATCTAAAGTAAAATTTGTATTTTTCCAATCAAAACGTATATTTACCGTTCTACGAAAGCTGCGCAGGTCCAAATTTAAAAACTCTGCGTAAATGGTTTTCTAAATAAGGTCTCTCTTTAATTGAAACAATATAAAAAATACGGTAAAATTCAAAGATAACTTGCAGATTAAACATCGATAAATAGAAAATGACGAAATACTATAGTTGTATAATAATATAATACTTGAATAACAATTACTATTACTTATGAATATTTGTTTTGTTTTCTAACATTTGAAATTACTTTTGAAAAGAGCCAGTTAATTTGCACATTTTTATCAAGAGGCTGTTTTGAGTTCTCCAGTTTAGAAAAAATGGTCCTTATTTACACATTGATAGCGACAAGAACTTTTCGTATAGCAACATCAATTATAGGGATCTGATGTGCAAATCCCCATTAACATTCCACCTTCCAGTTTCCAGTAAAACTTCCAAGTCTATTGCTACCTCCTATGTAGTTGAATCAATACTGTTGGATGAAAAACTCATTTAAGCATTAAAAATAAGATCTATTAATAAGTTTACTACGGGCATGTATTTTGAAATTTCTAAGTAGATAATTCGCTAGAATTTTAATTACGCGTTGCATATTGCACAACATTTTGTTAATATTTTGGTTAAAACCAAAGATTCTATTGTGTCAAAAAATCAGTTACTTCTAGTGCATATTTATGAAGGGAAAAGTCAGGTTTGCTATAGGCCTAAGGCACAATGAACCATGGTCAAGAGTAAATATAATCAAAGTTCCTAAAATAAAATTTGCGAACGAACATCGAAATTATAACAGTAACCCTAAATTTCAAGTACAGTGGCCTAAAATTAGAGGATACCCTCTTGTAATCACACTAATTGATTTCTTTGATAGAAAACATGGAAGGTTATATGTATGAAAAAAATAAAATAACATTTTAAAAAATTCTAATGTTGAGGCCCTCGAACATTATATGCCCTCAAGTACTGAATTAGGTAGCATAGGGCTTGGGGCAACCATGCTAGCACTCAACTTAATTACTAACATTGCTAACCAATTGTAAATAATGATAAATTGGATATGAGAATAAAGATACTACATTTATGGAAAAAAAATTGACTTAAAAAAATTGAAATATCATGGCAAAACATTTATGTTATTTTTTCCCCAAATTGGGCTAATTAAGAAGAAATATTACGTCAACATAATTAATTGCAATATGTTTATTTCAAAATATGTATTAACTAACTGTAAAATAATTTTCAACATATATAACTTATGATAATAATCTGAAATAAGTAACAGTAATGCTTATTTTCCATTAAATTTATTCCATATGATAATAATCTGAAATTACATCACATTGATTTTCATTACAACATTCGATGATGTACAACATCATTTCACTAATTAAACAGTCGAAGTTGGATGATGCCAATTCTTCTGCTCGTCGTTGTTTGAAGGATGGTGCCACTTGCTTTGTTCATCCGATGTTGGATGGTGCCACTTGCTTTGTTCATCAACGATCGTTGGATGATGCCAGTTCTTCTGTTCGTCATTATTTGAAGGATGGTGCCACTTCTGTTGTTCGTTCGCTGCTGGATGGTGCCACTTGCTTTGTTCAACCGATGTTGGATGGTGCCACTTGCTCTGTTCATCAACGATCGTTGGATGATGCCAGTTCTTCTGTTCATCATTATTTGAAGGATGGTGCCACTTCTGTTGTTCGTTCGCTACCGGATGGTGCCACTTGCTTTGTTCATCCGATGTTGGATGGTGCCACTTGCTCTGTTCATCAACGATCGTTGGATGATGCCAGTTCTTCTGTTCGTCATTATTTGAAGGATGATGCCACTTCTGTTGTTCGTTCGCTGCTGGATGGTGCCACTTGCTTTGTTCAACTGATGTTGGATGGTGCCACTTGCTCTGTTCATCAACGATCGTTGGATGATGCCAGTTCTTCTGTTCGTCATTATTTGAAGGATGATGCCACTTCTGTTGTTCGTTCGCTGCTGGATGGTGCCACTTGCTTTGTTCAACTGATGTTGGATGGTGCCACTTGCTCTGTTCATCAACGATCGTTGGATGATGCCAGTTCTTCTGTTCATCATTATTCGAAGGATGGTGCCACTTCTGTTGTTCGTTCGCTGCTGGATGGTGCCACTTGCTTTGTTCAACTGATGTTGGATGGTGCCACTTGCTCTGTTCATCAACGATCGTTGGATGATGCCAGTTCTTCTGTTCGTCATTATTTGAAGGATGGTGCCACTTCTGTTGTTCGTTCGCTGCTGGATGGTGCCACTTGCTTTGTTCAACCGATGTTGGATGGTGCCACTTGCTCTGTTCATCAACGATCGTTGGATGATGCCAGTTCTTCTGTTCATCATTATTTGAAGGATGATGCCACTTCTGTTGTTCGTTCGCTGCTGGATGGTGCCACTTGCTTTGTTCATCCGATGTTGGATGGTGCCACTTGCTCTGTTCATCGATTACTGTCGAATGGTGCCACTTTTTTTGTTCATCGTTATTTGCAGGATGGTGCCACTTCTGTTGTTCGTTCGATATTGGATGGTGCCACTTGCTTTGCTCATCTACGTTTTTTGGATGATGCCATTTACCAGATAGTTCGTTAGGTTGCAGTAACCTCAATGCTAAGGATGTTTCAGTAATAATAATAAAGAAAAGCACGAAGGCTAATGGAGTCATATACGCATTTGCCATGTTTATGTGCGATGTGATGTTCAAAAAAGAAGATGGCTTTTATAAGATAATTTGAAGATAAGGTTGGGAATCTTGAAGAAAATTTAGCTACTATAAACTAGTTAATGCTCTCACTTAGTTTTATCCATTTACATATTCTACTACGCATAAAACGTTTAAGTAGACAGTGCTTTAATAAGCTTTCTGTAAATAAATAGCAACTAAAAAATAAAATAATTCACCAGCCTTTTTAAATTAGTAATTTCTTTCTAAACTTTATATATCATGGAAACGATCCCAAAAAAAGAACAACAACCAGAATAACGTAAGAGCTGTGGCGACTTATAAATTGTAATATAAACAAGCATCATTCCAGTAAACCGAAATGTAGAGGCAAAACTGGCTTTTATATGATGTGTTTCTTTTTTGGCCCGGGGGAGAGAGGGGGGGGGGATACTGATATAAGTTTAAAGATATATCATTTGATTACATATTTAATTCTCAAAAATAAAATAATTTTCCTAGTAACGGCGATGTAATTATAACAGCTTCCTGTTATATAAGGGTACAGTGAACCACGTCGTGCACCTTTGTTTTCCCGTGCTTTCATTACAAAACTCTTTTGCATGTTGTTTTGCTCCTACGCTTCATCTAAAGTAAAATTTGTATTTTTCCAATCAAAACGTATATTTACCGTTCTACGAAAGCTGCGCAGGTCCAAATTTAAAAACTCTGCGTAAATGGTTTTCTAAATAAGGTCTCTCTTTAATTGAAACAATATAAAAAATACGGTAAAATTCAAAGATAACTTGCAGATTAAACATCGATAAATAGAAAATGACGAAATACTATAGTTGTATAATAATATAATACTTGAATAACAATTACTATTACTTATGAATATTTGTTTTGTTTTCTAACATTTGAAATTACTTTTGAAAAGAGCCAGTTAATTTGCACAATTTTATCAAGAGGCTGTTTTGAGTTCTCCAGTTTAGAAAAAATGGTCCTTATTTACACATTGATAGCGACAAGAACTTTTCGTATAGCAACATCAATTATAGGGATCTGATGTGCAAATCCCCATTAACATTCCACCTTCCAGTTTCCAGTAAAACTTCCAAGTCTATTGCTACCTCCTATGTAGTTGAATCAATACTGTTGGATGAAAAACTCATTTAAGCATTAAAAATAAGATCTATTAATAAGTTTACTACGGGCATGTATTTTGAAATTTCTAAGTAGACAATTCGCTAGAATTTTAATTATGCGTTGCATATTGCACAACATTTTGTTAATATTTTGGTTAAAACCAAAGATTCTATTGTGTCAAAAAATCAGTTACTTCTAGTGCATATTTATGAAGGGAAAAGTCAGGTTTGCTATAGGCCTAAGGCACAATGAACCATGGTCAAGAGTAAATATAATCAAAGTTCCTAAAATAAAATTTGCGAACGAACATCGAAATTATAACAGTAACCCTAAATTTCAAGTACAGTGGCCTAAAATGAGAGGATACTCTCTTGTAATCACACTAATTGATTTCTTTGATAGAAAACATGGAAGGTTATATGTATGAAAAAAATAAAATAACATTTTAAAAAATTCTAATGTTGAGGCCCTCGAACATTATATGCCCTCAAGTACTGAATTAGGTAGCATAGGGCTTGGGGCAACCATGCTAGCACTCAACTTAATTACTAACAGTGCTAACCAATTGTAAATAATGATAAATTGGATATGAGAATAAAGATACTACATTTATGGAAAAAAAATTGACTTAAAAAAATTGAAATATCATGGCAAAACATTTATGTTATTTTTTCCCCAAATTGGGCTAATTAAGAAGAAATATTACGTCAATATAAACAATTGCAATATGTTTATTTCAAAATAAGTATTAACTAACTGTAAAATAATTTTCAACATATATAACTTATGATAATAATCTGAAATAAGTAACAGTAATGCTTATTTTCCATTAAATTTATTCCATATGATAATAATCTGAAATTACATCACATTGATTTTCATTACAACATTCGATGATGTACAACATCATTTCACTAATTAAACAATCGAAGTTGGATGATGCCAATTCTTCTGCTCGTCGTTGTTTGAAGGATGGTGCCACTTGCTTTGTTCATCCGATGTTGGATGGTGCCACTTGCTCTGTTCATCAATGATCGTTGGATGATGCCAGTTCTTCTGTTCGTCATTATTTGAAGGATGGTGCCACTTCTGTTGTTCGTTCGCTGCTGGATGGTGCCACTTGCTTTGTTCAACCGATGTTGGATGGTGCCACTTGCTCTGTTCATCAACGATCGTTGGATGATGCCAGTTCTTCTGTTCATCATTATTTGAAGGATGGTGCCACTTCTGTTGTTCGTTCGCTACCGGATGGTGCCACTTGCTTTGTTCATCCGATGTTGGATGGTGCCACTTGCTCTGTTCATCAACGATCGTTGGATGATGCCAGTTCTTCTGTTCGTCATTATTTGAAGGATGATGCCACTTCTGTTGTTCGTTCGCTGCTGGATGGTGCCACTTGCTTTGTTCAACTGATGTTGGATGGTGCCACTTGCTCTGTTCATCAACGATCGTTGGATGATGCCAGTTCTTCTGTTCGTCATTATTTGAAGGATGATGCCACTTCTGTTGTTCGTTCGCTGCTGGATGGTGCCACTTGCTTTGTTCAACTGATGTTGGATGGTGCCACTTGCTCTGTTCATCAATGATCGTTGGATGATGCCAGTTCTTCTGTTCATCATTATTTGAAGGATGGTGCCACTTCTGTTGGTCGTTCGCTGCTGGATGGTGCCACTTGCTTTGTTCAACTGATGTTGGATGGTGCCACTTGCTCTGTTCATCAACGATCGTTGGATGATGCCAGTTCTTCTGTTCGTCATTATTTGAAGGATGGTGCCACTTCTGTTGTTCGTTCGCTGCTGGATGGTGCCACTTGCTTTGTTCAACCGATGTTGGATGGTGCCACTTGCTCTGTTCATCAACGATCGTTGGATGATGCCAGTTCTTCTGTTCATCATTATTTGAAGGATGATGCCACTTCTGTTGTTCGTTCGCTGCTGGATGGTGCCACTTGCTTTGTTCATCCGATGTTGGATGGTGCCACTTGCTCTGTTCATCGATTACTGTCGAATGGTGCCACTTCTTTTGTTCATCGTTATTTGCAGGATGGTGCCACTTCTGTTGTTCGTTCGATATTGGATGGTGCCACTTGCTTTGCTCATCTACGTTTTTTGGATGATGCCACTTACTAGATAGTTCGTTAGGTTGCAGTAACCTCGATGCTAAGGATGTTTCAGTAATAATAATAAAGAAAAGCACGAAGGCTAATGGAGTCATATACGCTTTTGCCATGTTTATGTGCGATGTGATGTTCAAAAAAGAAGATGGGTTTTATAAGATAATTTGAAGATAAGGTTGGGAATCTTGAAGAAAATTTAGCTACTATAAACTAGTTAATGCTCTCACTTAGTTTTATCCATTTACATATTCTACTACGCATAAAACGTTTAAGTAGACAGTGCTTTAATAAGCTTTCTGTAAATAAACAGCAACTAAAAAATAAAATAATTCACCAGCCTTTTTAAATTAGTAATTTCTTTCTAAACTTTATATATCATGGAAACGATCCCAAAAAAAGAACAACAACCAGAATAACGTAAGAGCTGTGGCGACTTATAAATTGTAATATAAACAAGCATCATTCCAGTAAACCGAAATGTAGAGGCAAAACTGGCTTTTATATGATGTGTTTCTTTTTTGGCCCGGGGGAGAGAGGGGGGGGATACTGATATAAGTTTAAAATATATCATTTGATTACATATTTAATTCTCAAAAATAAAATAATTTTCCTAGTAACGGCGATGTAATTATAACAGCTTCCTGTTATATAAGGGTACAGTGAACCACGTCGTGCACCTTTGTTTTCCCGTGCTTTCATTACAAAACTCTTTTGCATGTTGTTTTGCTCCTACGCTTCATCTAAAGTAAAATTTGTATTTTTCCAATCAAAACGTATATTTACCGTTCTACGAAAGCTGCGCAGGTCCAAATTTAAAAACTCTGCGTAAATGGTTTTCTAAATAAGGTCTCTCTTTAATTGAAACAATATAAAAAATACGG
This sequence comes from Allium sativum, assembly GCA_030737875.1. Lineage (NCBI taxonomy): Eukaryota > Viridiplantae > Streptophyta > Magnoliopsida > Asparagales > Amaryllidaceae > Allium > Allium sativum. Next base: position 400,107,974 of record CM060910.1, read on the forward strand.
TAAAATTCAAAGATAACTTGCAGATTAAACATCGATAAATAGAAAATGACGAAATACTATAGTTGTATAATAATATAATACTTGAATAACAATTACTATTACTTATGAATATTTGTTTTGTTTTCTAACATTTGAAATTACTTTTGAAAAGAGCCAGTTAATTTGCACATTTTTATCAAGAGGCTGTTTTGAGTTCTCCAGTTTAGAAAAAATGGTCCTTATTTACACATTGATAGCGACAAGAACTTTTCATATAGCAACATCAATTATAGGGATCTGATGTGCAAATCCCCATTAACATTCCACCTTCCAGTTTCCAGTAAAACTTCCAAGTCTATTGCTACCTCCTATGTAGTTGAATCAATACTGTTGGATGAAAAACTCATTTAAGCATTAAAAATAAGATCTATTAATAAGTTTACTACGGGCATGTATTTTGAAATTTCTAAGTAGATAATTCGCTAGAATTTTAATTACGCGTTGCATATTGCACAACATTTTGTTAATATTTTGGTTAAAACCAAAGATTCTATTGTGTCAAAAAATCAGTTACTTCTAGTGCATATTTATGAAGGGAAAAGTCAGGTTTGCTATAGGCCTAAGGCACAATGAACCATGGTCAAGAGTAAATATAATCAAAGTTCCTAAAATAAAATTTGCGAACGAACATCGAAATTATAACAGTAACCCTAAATTTCAAGTACAGTGGCCTAAAATGAGAGGATACCCTCTTGTAATCACACTAATTGATTTCTTTGATAGAAAACATGGGAAGGTTATATGTATGAAAAAAATAAAATAACATTTTAAAAAATTCTAATGTTGAGGCCCTCGAACATTATATGCCCTCAAGTACTGAATTAGGTAGCATAGGGCTTGGGGCAACCATGCTAGCACTCAACTTAATTACTAACAGTGCTAACCAATTGTAAATAATGATAAATTGGATATGAGAATAAAGATACTACATTTATGGAAAAAAATGACTTAAAAAAATTGAAATATCATGGCAAAACATTTATGTTATTTTTTCCCCAAATTGGGCTAATTAAGAAGAAATATTACGTCAACATAAACAATTGCAATATGTTTATTTCAAAATAAGTATTAACTAAATGTAAAATAATTTTCAACATATATAACTTATGATAATAATCTGAAATAAGTAACAGTAATGCTTATTTTCCATTAAATTTATTCCATATGATAATAATCTGAAATTACATCACATTGATTTTCATTACAACATTCGATGATGTACAACATCATTTCACTAATTAAACAGTCGAAGTTGGATGATGCCAATTCTTCTGCTCGTCGTTGTTTGAAGGATGGTGCCACTTGCTTTGTTCATCCGATGTTGGATGGTGCCACTTGCTCTGTTCATCAACGATCGTTGGATGATGCCAGTTCTTCTGTTCGTCATTATTTGAAGGATGGTGCCACTTCTGTTGTTCGTTCGCTGCTGGATGGTGCCACTTGCTTTGTTCAACCGATGTTGGATGGTGCCACTTGCTCTGTTCATCAACGATCGTTGGATGATGCCAGTTCTTCTGTTCATCATTATTTGAAGGATGGTGCCACTTCTGTTGTTCGTTCGCTACCGGATGGTGCCACTTGCTTTGTTCATCCGATGTTGGATGGTGCCACTTGCTCTGTTCATCAACGATCGTTGGATGATGCCAGTTCTTCTGTTCGTCATTATTTGAAGGATGATGCCACTTCTGTTGTTCGTTCGCTGCTGGATGGTGCCACTTGCTTTGTTCAACTGATGTTGGATGGTGCCACTTGCTCTGTTCATCAACGATCGTTGGATGATGCCAGTTCTTCTGTTCGTCATTATTTGAAGGATGATGCCACTTCTGTTGTTCGTTCGCTGCTGGATGGTGCCACTTGCTTTGTTCAACTGATGTTGGATGGTGCCACTTGCTCTGTTCATCAACGATCATTGGATGATGTCAGTTCTTCTGTTCATCATTATTTGAAGGATGGTGCCACTTCTGTTGTTCGTTCGCTGCTGGATGGTGCCACTTGCTTTGTTCAACTGATGTTGGATGGTGCCACTTGCTCTGTTCATCAACGATCGTTGGATGATGCCAGTTCTTCTGTTCGTCATTATTTGAAGGATGGTGCCACTTCTGTTGTTCGTTCGCTGCTGGATGGTGCCACTTGCTTTGTTCAACCGATGTTGGATGGTGCCACTTGCTCTGTTCATCAACGATCGTTGGATGATGCCAGTTCTTCTGTTCATCATTATTTGAAGGATGATGCCACTTCTGTTGTTCGTTCGCTGCTGGATGGTGCCACTTGCTTTGTTCATCCGATGTTGGATGGTGCCACTTGCTCTGTTCATCGATTACTGTCGAATGGTGCCACTTCTTTTGTTCATCGTTATTTGCAGGATGGTGCCACTTCTGTTGTTCGTTCGATATTGGATGGTGCCACTTGCTTTGCTCATCTACGTTTTTTGGATGATGCCACTTACTAGATAGTTCGTTAGGTTGCAGTAACCTCGATGCTAAGGATGTTTCAGTAATAATAATAAAGAAAAGCACGAAGGCTAATGGAGTCATATACGCTTTTGCCATGTTTATGTGCGATGTGATGTTCAAAAAAGAAGATGGCTTTTATAAGATAATTTGAAGATAAGGTTGGGAATCTTGAAGAAAATTTAGCTACTATAAACTAGTTAATGCTCTCACTTAGTTTTATCCATTTACATATTCTACTACGCATAAAACGTTTAAGTAGACAGTGCTTTAATAAGCTTTCTGTAAATAAACAGCAACTAAAAAATAAAATAATTCACCAGCCTTTTTAAATTAGTAATTTCTTTCTAAACTTTATATATCATGGAAACGATCCCAAAAAAAGAACAACAACCAGAATAACGTAAGAGCTGTGGCGACTTATAAATTGTAATATAAACAAGCATCATTCCAGTAAACCGAAATGTAGAGGCAAAACTGGCTTTTATATGATGTGTTTCTTTTTTGGCCCGGGGGAGAGAGGGGGGGGGGGATACTGATATAAGTTTAAAATATATCATTTGATTACATATTTAATTCTCAAAAATAAAATAATTTTCCTAGTAACGGCGATGTAATTATAACAGCTTCCTGTTATATAAGGGTACAGTGAACCACGTCGTGCACCTTTGTTTTCCCGTGCTTTCATTACAAAACTCTTTTGCATGTTGTTTTGCTCCTACGCTTCATCTAAAGTAAAATTTGTATTTTTCCAATCAAAACGTATATTTACCGTTCTACGAAAGCTGCGCAGGTCCAATTTTAAAAACTCTGCGTAAATGGTTTTCTAAATAATGTCTCTCTTTAATTGAAACAATATAAAAAATACGGTAAAATTCAAAGATAACTTGCAGATTAAACATCGATAAATAGAAAATGACGAAATACTATAGTTGTATGATAATATAATACTTGAATAACAATTACTATTACTTATGAATATTTGTTTTGTTTTCTAACATTTGAAATTACTTTTGAAAAGAGCCAGTTAATTTGCACATTTTTATCAAGAGGCTGTTTTGAGTTCTCCAGTTTAGAAAAAATGGTCCTTATTTACACATTGATAGCGACAAGAACTTTTCGTATAGCAACATCAATTATAGGGATCTGATGTGCAAATCCCCATTAACATTCCACCTTCCAGTTTCCAGTAAAACTTCCAAGTCTATTGCTACCTCCTATGTAGTTGAATCAATACTGTTGGATGAAAAACTCATTTAAGCATTAAAAATAAGATCTATTAATAAGTTTACTACGGGCATGTATTTTGAAATTTCTAAGTAGATAATTCGCTAGAATTTTAATTACGCGTTGCATATTGCACAACATTTTGTTAATATTTTGGTTAAAACCAAACATTCTATTGTGTCAAAAAATCAGTTACTTCTAGTGCATATTTATGAAGGGAAAAGTCAGGTTTGCTATAGGCCTAAGGCACAATGAACCATGGTCAAGAGTAAATATAATCAAAGTTCCTAAAATAAAATTTGCGAACGAACATCGAAATTATAACAGTAACCCTAAATTTCAAGTACAGTGGCCTAAAATGAGAGGATACCCTCTTGTAATCACACTAATTGATTTCTTTGATAGAAAACATTGAAGGTTATATGTATGAAAAAAATAAAATAACATTTTAAAAAATTCTAATGTTGAGGCCCTCGAACATTATATGCCCTCAAGTACTGAATTAGGTAGCATAGGGCTTGGGGCAACCATGCTAGCACTCAACTTAATTACTAACAGTGCTAACCAATTGTAAATAATGATAAATTGGATATGAGAATAAAGATACTACATTTATGGAAAAAAAATTGACTTAAAAAAATTGAAATATCATGGCAAAACATTTATGTTATTTTTTCCCCAAATTGGGCTAATTAAGAAGAAATATTACGTCAACATAAACAATTGCAATATGTTTATTTCAAAATAAGTATTAACTAACTGTAAAATAATTTTCAACATATATAACTTATGATAATAATCTGAAATAAGTAACAGTAATGCTTATTTTCCATTAAATTTATTCCATATGGTAATAATCTGAAATTACATCACATTGATTTTCATTACAACATTCGATGATGTACAACATCATTTCACTAATTAAACAGTCGAAGTTGGATGATGCCAATTCTTCTGCTCGTCGTTGTTTGAAGGATGGTGCCACTTGCTTTGTTCATCCGATGTTGGATGGTGCCACTTGCTTTGTTCATCAACGATCGTTGGATGATGCCAGTTCTTCTGTTCGTCATTATTTGAAGGATGGTGCCACTTCTGTTGTTCGTTCGCTGCTGGATGGTGCCACTTGCTTTGTTCAACCGATGTTGTATGGTGCCACTTGCTCTGTTCATCAACGATCGTTGGATGATGCCAGTTCTTCTGTTCATCATTATTTGAAGGATGGTGCCACTTCTGTTGTTCGTTCGCTACCGGATGGTGCCACTTGCTTTGTTCATCCGATGTTGGATGGTGCCACTTGCTCTGTTCATCAACGATCGTTGGATGATGCCAGTTCTTCTGTTCGTCATTATTTGAAGGATGATGCCACTTCTGTTGTTCGTTCGCTGCTGGATGGTGCCACTTGCTTTGTTCAACTGATGTTGGATGGTGCCACTTGCTCTGTTCATCAACGATCGTTGGATGATGCCGGTTCTTCTGTTCGTCATTATTTGAAGGATGATGCCACTTCTGTTGTTCGTTCGCTGCTGGATGGTGCCACTTGCTTTGTTCAACTGATGTTGGATGGTGCCACTTGCTCTGTTCATCAACGATCGTTGGATGATGCCAGTTCTTCTGTTCATCATTATTTGAAGGATGGTGCCACTTCTGTTGTTCGTTCGCTGCTGGATGGTGCCACTTGCTTTGTTCAACTGATGTTGGATGGTGCCACTTGCTATGTTCATCAACGATCGTTGGATGATGCCAGTTCTTCTGTTCGTCATTATTTGAAGGATGGTGCCACTTCTGTTGTTCGTTCGCTGCTGGATGGTGCCACTTGCTTTGTTCAACCGATGTTGGATGGTGCCACTTGCTCTGTTCATCAACGATCGTTGGATGATGCCAGTTCTTCTGTTCATCATTATTTGAAGGATGATGCCACTTCTGTTGTTCGTTCGCTGCTGGATGGTGCCACTTGCTTTGTTCATCCGATGTTGGATGGTGCCACTTGCTCTGTTCATCGATTACTGTCGAATGGTGCCACTTCTTTTGTTCATCGTTATTTGCAGGATGGTGCCACTTCTGTTGTTCGTTCGATATTGGATGGTGCCACTTGCTTTGCTCATCTACGTTTTTTGGATGATGCCACTTACTAGATAGTTCGTTAGGTTGCAGTAACCTCGATGCTAAGGATGTTTCAGTAATAATAATAAAGAAAAGCACGAAGGCTAATGGAGTCATATACGCTTTTGCCATGTTTATGTGCGATGTGATGTTCAAAAAAGAAGATGGCTTTTATAAGATAATTTGAAGATAAGGTTGGGAATCTTGAAGAAAATTTAGCTACTATAAACTAGTTAATGCTCTCACTTAGTTTTATCCATTTACATATTCTACTACGCATAAAACGTTTAAGTAGACAGTGCTTTAATAAGCTTTCTGTAAATAAACAGCAACTAAAAATAAAATAATTCACCAGCCTTTTTAAATTAGTAATTTCTTTCTAAACTTTATATGTCATGGAAACGATCCCAAAAAAAGAACAACAACCAGAATAACGTAAGAGCTGTGGCGACTTATAAATTGTAATATAAACAAGCATCATTCCAGTAAACCGAAATGTAGAGGCAAAACTGGCTTTTATATGATGTGTTTCTTTTTTGGCCCGGGGGAGAGAGGGGGGGGGGATACTGATATAAGTTTAAAGATATATCATTTGATTACATATTTAATTCTCAAAAATAAAATAATTTTCCTAGTAACGACGATGTAATTATAACAGCTTCCTGTTATATAAGGGTACAGTGAACCACGTCGTGCACCTTTGTTTTCCCGTGCTTTCATTACAAAACTCTTTTGCATGTTGTTTTGCTCCTACGCTTCATCTAAAGTACAATTTGTATTTTTCTAATCAAAACGTATATTTACCGTTCTACGAAAGCTGCGCAGGTCCAAATTTAAAAACTCTGCGTAAATGGTTTTCTAAATAAGGTCTCTCTTTAATTGAAACAATATAAAAAATACGGTAAAATTCAAAGATAACTTGCAGGTTAAACATCGATAAATAGAAAATGACGAAATACTATAGTTGTATAATAATATAATACTTGAATAACAATTACTATTACTTATGAATATTTGTTTTGTTTTCTAACATTTGAAATTACTTTTGAAAAGAGCCAGTTAATTTGCACATTTTTATCAAGAGGCTGTTTTGAGTTCTCCAGATTAGAAAAAATGGTCCTTATTTACACATTGATAGCGACAAGAACTTTTCGTATAGCAACATCAATTATAGGGATCTGATGTGCAAATCCCCATTAACATTCCACCTTCCAGTTTCCAGTAAAACTTCCAAGTCTATTGCTACCTCCTATGTAGTTGAATCAATACTGTTGGATGAAAAACTCATTTAAGCATTAAAAATAAGATCTATTAATAAGTTTACTACGGGCATGTATTTTGAAATTTCTAAGTAGATAATTCGCTAGAATTTTAATTACGCGTTGCATATTGCACAACATTTTGTTAATATTTTGGTTAAAACCAAAGATTCTATTGTGTCAAAAAATCAGTTACTTCTAGTGCATATTTATGAAGGGAAAAGTCAGTTTTGCTATAGGCCTAAGGCACAATGAACCATGGTCAAGAGTAAATATAATCAAAGTTCCTAAAATAAAATTTGCGAACGAACATCGAAATTATAACAGTAACCCTAAATTTCAAGTACAGTGGCCTAAAATGAGAGGATACCCTCTTGTAATCACACTAATTGATTTCTTTGATAGAAAACATGGAAGGTTATATGTATGAAAAAAATAAAATAACATTTTAAAAAATTCTAATGTTGAGGCCCTCGAACATTATATGCCCTCAAGTACTGAATTAGGTAGCATAGGGCTTGGGGCAACCATGCTAGCACTCAACTTAATTACTAACAGTGCTAACCAATTGTAAATAATGATAAATTGGATATGAGAATAAAGATACTACATTTATGGAAAAAAAATTGACTTAAAAAAATTGAAATATCATGGCAAAACTTTTATGTTATTTTTTCCCCAAATTGGGCTAATTAAGAAGAAATATTACGTCAACATAAACAATTGCAATATGTTTATTTCAAAATAAGTATTAACTAACTGTAAAATAATTTTCAACATATATAACTTATGATAATAATCTGAAATAAGTAACAGTAATGCTTATTTTCCATTAAATTTATTCCATATGATAATAATCTGAAATTACATCACATTGATTTTCATTACAACATTCGATGATGTACAACATCATTTCACTAATTAAACAGTCGAAGTTGGATGATGCCAATTCTTCTGCTCGTCGTTGTTTGAAGGATGGTGCCACTTGCTTTGTTCATCCGATGTTGGATGGTGCCACTTGCTCTGTTCATCAACGATCGTTGGATGATGCCAGTTCTTCTGTTCGTCATTATTTGAAGGATGGTGCCACTTCTGTTGTTCGTTCGCTGCCGGATGGTGCCACTTGCTTTGTTCATCCGATGTTGGATGGTGCCACTTGCTCTGTTCATCAACGATCGTTGGATGATGCCAGTTCTTCTGTTCATCATTATTTGAAGGATGGTGCCACTTCTGTTGTTCGTTCGCTACCGGATGGTGCCACTTGCTTTGTTCATCCGATGTTGGATGGTGCCACTTGCTCTGTTCATCAACGATCGTTGGATGATGCCAGTTCTTCTGTTCGTCATTATTTGAAGGATGATGCCACTTCTGTTGTTCGTTCGCTGCTGGATGGTGCCACTTGCTTTGTTCAACTGATGTTGGATGGTGCCACTTGCTCTGTTCATCAACGATCGTTGGATGATGCCAGTTCTTCTGTTCGTCATTATTTGAAGGATGATGCCACTTCTGTTGTTCGTTCGTTGCTGGATGGTGCCACTTGCTTTGTTCAACTGATGTTGGATGGTGCCACTTGCTCTGTTCATCGACGATCGTTGGATGATGCCAGTTCTTCTGTTCATCATTATTTGAAGGATGGTGCCACTTCTGTTGTTCGTTCGCTGCTGGATGGTGCCACTTGCTTTGTTCAACTGATGTTGGATGGTGCCACTTGCTCTGTTCATCAACGATCGTTGGATGATGCCAGTTCTTCTGTTCGTCATTATTTGAAGGATGGTGCCACTTCTGTTGTTCGTTCGCTGCTGGATGGTGCCACTTGCTTTGTTCAACCGATGTTGGATGGTGCCACTTGCTCTGTTCATCAACGATCGTTGGATGATGCCAGTTCTTCTGTTCATCATTATTTGAAGGATGATGCCACTTCTGTTGTTCGTTCGTTGCTGGATGGTGCCACTTGCTTTGTTCATCCGATGTTGGATGGTGCCACTTGCTCTGTTCATCGATTACTGTCGAATGGTGCCACTTCTTTTGTTCATCGTTATTTGCAGGATGGTGCCACTTCAGTTGTTCGTTCGATATTGGATGGTGCCACTTGCTTTGCTCATCTACGTTTTTTGGATGATGCCACTTACTAGATAGTTCGTTAGGTTGCAGTAACCTCGATGCTAAGGATGTTTCAGTAATAATAATAAAGAAAAGCACGAAGGCTAATGGAGTCATATACGCTTTTGCCATGTTTATGTGCGATGTGATGTTCAAAAAAGAAGATGGCTTTTATAAGATAATTTGAAGATAAGGTTGGGAATCTTGAAGAAAATTTAGCTACTATAAACTAGTTAATGCTCTCACTTAGTTTTATCCATTTACATATTCTACTACGCATAAAACGTTTAAGTAGACAGTGCTTTAATAAGCTTTCTGTAAATAAACAGCAACTAAAAAATAAAATAATTCACCAGCCTTTTTAAATTAGTAATTTCTTTCTAAACTTTATATATCATGGAAACGATCCCAAAAAAAGAACAACAACCAGAATAACGTAAGAGCTGTGGCGACTTATAAATTGTAATATAAACAAGCATCATTCCAGTAAACCGAAATGTAGAGGCAAAACTGGCTTTTATATGATGTGTTTCTTTTTTGGCCCGGGGGAGAGAGGGGGGGGGATACTGATATAAGTTTAAAGATATATCATTTGATTACATATTTAATTCTCAAAAATAAAATAATTTTCCTAGTAACGGCGATGTAATTATAACAGCTTCCTGTTATATAAGGGTACAGTGAACCACGTCGTGCACCTTTGTTTTCCCATGCTTTCATTACAAAACTCTTTTGCATGTTGTTTTGCTCCTACGCTTCATCTAAAGTAAAATTTGTATTTTTCCAATCAAAACGTATATTTACCGTTCTACGAAAGCTGCGCAGGTCCAAATTTAAAAACTCTGCGTAAATGGTTTTCTAAATAAGGTCTCTCTTTAATTGAAACAATATAAAAAATACGGTAAAATTCAAAGATAACTTGCAGATTAAACATCGATAAATAGAAAATGACGAAATACTATAGTTGTATAATAATATAATACTTGAATAACAATTACTATTACTTATGAATATTTGTTTTGTTTTCTAACATTTGAAATTACTTTTGAAAAGAGCCAGTTAATTTGCACATTTTTATCAAGAGGCTGTTTTGAGTTCTCCAGTTTAGAAAAAATGGTCCTTATTTACACATTGATAGCGACAAGAACTTTTCGTATAGCAACATCAATTATAGGGATCTGATGTGCAAATCCCCATTAACATTCCACCTTCCAGTTTCCAGTAAAACTTCCAAGTCTATTGCTACCTCCTATGTAGTTGAATCAATACTGTTGGATGAAAAACTCATTTAAGCATTAAAAATAAGATCTATTAATAAGTTTACTACGGGCATGTATTTTGAAATTTCTAAGTAGATAATTCGCTAGAATTTTAATTACGCGTTGCATATTGCACAACATTTTGTTAATATTTTGGTTAAAACCAAAGATTCTATTGTGTCAAAAAATCAGTTACTTCTAGTGCATATTTATGAAGGGAAAAGTCAGGTTTGCTATAGGCCTAAGGCACAATGAACCATGGTCAAGAGTAAATATAATCAAAGTTCCTAAAATAAAATTTGCGAACGAACATCGAAATTATAACAGTAACCCTAAATTTCAAGTACAGTGGCCTAAAATGAGAGGATACCCTCTTGTAATCACACTAATTGATTTCTTTGATAGAAAACATGGAAGGTTATATGTATGAAAAAAATAAAATAACATTTTAAAAAATTCTAATGTTGAGGCCCTCGAACATTATATGCCCTCAAGTACTGAATTAGGTAGCATAGGGCTTGGGGCAACCATGCTAGCACTCAACTAAATTACTAACAGTGCTAACCAATTGTAAATAATGATAAATTGGATATGAGAATAAAGATACTACATTTATGGAAAAAAAATTGACTTAAAAAAATTGAAATATCATGGCAAAACATTTATGTTATTTATTCCCCAAATTGGGCTAATTAAGAAGAAATATTACGTCAACATAAACAATTGCAATATGTTTATTTCAAAATAAGTATTAACTAACTGTAAAATAATTTTCAACATATATAACTTATGATAATAATCTGAAATAAGTAACAGTAATGCTTATTTTCCATTAAATTTATTCCATATGATAATAATCTGAAATTACATCACATTGATTTTCATTACAACATTCGATGATGTACAACATCATTTCACTAATTAAACAGTCGAAGTTGGATGATGCCAATTCTTCTGCTCGTCGTTGTTTGAAGGATGGTGCCACTTGCTTTGTTCATCCGATGTTGGATGGTGCCACTTGCTCTGTTCATCAACGATCGTTGGATGATGCCAGTTCTTCTGTTCGTCATTATTTGAAGGATGGTGCCACTTCTGTTGTTCGTTCGCTGCTGGATGGTGCCACTTGCTTTGTTCAACCGATGTTGGATGGTGCCACTTGCTCTGTTCATCAACGATCGTTGGATGATGCCAGTTCTTCTGTTCATCATTATTTGAAGGATGGTGCCACTTCTGTTGTTCGTTCGCTACCGGATGGTGCCACTTGCTTTGTTCATCCGATGTTGGATGGTGCCACTTGCTCTGTTCATCAACGATCGTTGGATGATGCCAGTTCTTTTGTTCGTCATTATTTGAAGGATGATGCCACTTCTGTTGTTCGTTCGCTGCTGGATGGTGCCACTTGCTTTGTTCAACTGATGTTGGATGGTGCCACTTGCTCTGTTCATCAACGATCGTTGGATGATGCCAGTTCTTCTGTTCGTCATTATTTGAAGGATGATGCCACTTCTGTTGTTCGTTCGTTGCTGGATGGTGCCACTTGCTTTGTTCAACTGATGTTGGATGGTGCCACTTGCTCTGTTCATCGACAATCGTTGGATGATGCCAGTTCTTCTGTTCATCATTATTTGAAGGATGGTGCCACTTCTGTTGTTCGTTCGCTGCTGGATGGTGCCACTTGCTTTGTTCAACTGATGTTGGATGGTGCCACTTGCTCTGTTCATCAACGATCGTTGGATGATGCCAGTTCTTCTGTACGTCATTATTTGAAGGATGGTGCCACTTCTGTTGTTCGTTCGCTGCTGGATGGTGCCACTTGCTTTGTTCAACCGATGTTGGATGGTGCCACTTGCTCTGTTCATCAACGATCGTTGGATGATGCCAGTTCTTCTGTTCATCATTATTTGAAGGATGATGCCACTTCTGTTGTTCGTTCGCTGCTGGATGGTGCCACTTGCTTTGTTCATCCGATGTTGGATGGTGCCACTTGCTCTGTTCATCGATTACTGTCGAATGGTGCCACTTCTTTTGTTCATCGTTATTTGCAGGATGGTGCCACTTCTGTTGTTCGTTCGATATTGGATGGTGCCACTTGCTTTGCTCATCTACGTTTTTTGGATGATGCCACTTACTAGATAGTTCGTTAGGTTGCAGTAACCTCGATGCTAAGGATGTTTCAGTAATAATAATAAAGAAAAGCACGAAGGCTAATGGAGTCATATACGCTTTTGCCATGTTTATGTGCGATGTGATGTTCAAAAAAGAAGATGGCTTTTATAAGATAATTTGAAGATAAGGTTGGGAATCTTGAAGAAAATTTAGCTACTATAAACTAGTTAATGCTCTCACTTAGTTTTATCCATTTACATATTCTACTACGCATAAAACGTTTAAGTAGACAGTGCTTTAATAAGCTTTCTGTAAATAAACAGCAACTAAAAAATAAAATAATTCACCAGCCTTTTTAAATTAGTAATTTCTTTCTAAACTTTATATATCATGGAAACGATCCCAAAAAAAGAACAACAACCAGAATAACGTAAGAGCTGTGGCGACTTATAAATTGTAATATAAACAAGCATCATTCGAGTAAACCGAAATGTAGAGGCAAAACTGGCTTTTATATGATGTGTTTCTTTTTTGGCCCGGGGGAGAGAGGGGGGGGGATACTGATATAAGTTTAAAGATGTATCATTTGATTACATATTTAATTCTCAAAAATAAAATAATTTTCCTAGTAACGGCGATGTAATTATAACAGCTTCCTGTTATATAAGGGTACAGTGAACCACGTCGTGCACCTTTGTTTTCCCGTGCTTTCATTACAAAACTCTTTTGCATGTTGTTTTGCTACTACGCTTCATCTAAAGTAAAATTTGTATTTTTCCAATCAAAACGTATATTTACCGTTCTACGAAAGCTGCGCAGGTCCAAATTTAAAAACTCTGCGTAAATGGTTTTCTAAATAAGGTCTCTCTTTAATTGAAACAATATAAAAAATACGGTAAAATTCAAAGATAACTTGCAGATTAAACATCGATAAATAGAAAATGACGAAATACTATAGTTGTATAATAATATAATACTTGAATAACAATTACTATTACTTATGAATATTTGTTTTGTTTTCTAACATTTGAAATTACTTTTGAAAAGAGCCAGTTAATTTGCACATTATTATCAAGAGGCTGTTTTGAGTTCTCCAGTTTAGAAAAAATGGTCCTTATTTACACATTGATAGCGACAAGAACTTTTCGTATAGCAACATCAATTATAGGGATCTGATGTGCAAATCCCCATTAACATTCCACCTTCCAGTTTCCAGTAAAACTTCCAAGTCTATTGCTACCTCCTATGTAGTTGAATCAATACTGTTGGATGAAAAACTCATTTAAGCATTAAAAATAAGATCTATTAATAAGTTTACTACGGGCATGTATTTTGAAATTTCTAAGTAGATAATTCGCTAGAATTTTAATTACGCGTTGCATATTGCACAACATTTTGTTAATATTTTGGTTAAAACCAAAGATTCTATTGTGTCAAAAAATCAGTTACTTCTAGTGCATATTTATGAAGGGAAAAGTCAGGTTTGCTATAGGCCTAAGGCACAATGAACCATGGTCAAGAGTAAATATAATCAAAGTTCCTAAAATAAAATTTGCGAACGAACATCGAAATTATAACAGTAACCCTAAATTTCAAGTACAGTGGCCTAAAATGAGAGGATACCCTCTTGTAATCACACTAATTGATTTCTTTGATAGAAAACATGGAAGGTTATATGTATGAAAAAAATAAAATAACATTTTAAAAAATTCTAATGTTGAGGCCCTCGAACATTATATGCCCTCAAGTACTGAATTAGGTAGCATAGGGCTTGGGGCAACCATGCTAGCACTCAACTAAATTACTAACAGTGCTAACCAATTGTAAATAATGATAAATTGGATATGAGAATAAAGATACTACATTTATGGAAAAAAAATTGACTTAAAAAAATTGAAATATCATGGCAAAACATTTATGTTATTTTTTCCCCAAATTGGGCTAATTAAGAAGAAATATTACGTCAACATAAACAATTGCAATATGTTTATTTCAAAATAAGTATTAACTAACTGTAAAATAATTTTCAACATATATAACTTATGATAATAATCTGAAATAAGTAACAGTAATGCTTATTTTCCATTAAATTTATTCCATATGATAATAATCTGAAATTACATCACATTGATTTTCATTACAACATTCGATGATGTACAACATCATTTCACTAATTAAACAGTCGAAGTTGGATGATGCCAATTCTTCTGCTCGTCGTTGTTTGAAGGATGGTGCCACTTGCTTTGTTCATCCGATGTTGGATGGTGCCACTTGCTCTGTTCATCAACGATCGTTGGATGATGCCAGTTCTTCTGTTCGTCATTATTTGAAGGATGGTGCCACTTCTGTTGTTCGTTCGCTGCTGGATGGTGCCACTTGCTTTGTTCAACCGATGTTGGATGGTGCCACTTGCTCTGTTCATCAACGATCGTTGGATGATGCCAGTTCTTCTGTGCATCATTATTTGAAGGATGGTGCCACTTCTGTTGTTCGTTCGCTACCGGATGGTGCCACTTGCTTTGTTCATCCGATGTTGGATGGTGCCACTTGCTCTGTTCATCAACGATCGTTGGATGATGCCAGTTCTTCTGTTCGTCATTATTTGAAGGATGATGCCACTTCTGTTGTTCGTTCGCTGCTGGATGGTGCCACTTGCTTTGTTCAACTGATGTTGGATGGTGCCACTTGCTCTGTTCATCAACGATCGTTGGATGATGCCAGTTCTTCTGTTCGTCATTATTTGAAGGATGATGCCACTTCTGTTGTTCGTTCGCTGCTGGATGGTGCCACTTGCTTTGTTCAACTGATGTTGGATGGTGCCACTTGCTCTGTTCATCAACGATCGTTGGATGATGCCAGTTCTTCTGTTCATCATTATTTGTAGGATGGTGCCACTTCTGTTGTTCGTTCGCTGCTGGATGGTGCCACTTGCTTTGTTCAACTGATGTTGGATGGTGCCACTTGCTCTGTTCATCAACGATCGTTGGATGATGCCAGTTCTTCTGTTCGTCATTATTTGAAGGATGGTGCCACTTCTGTTGTTCGTTCGCTGCTGGATGGTGCCACTTGCTTTGTTCAACCGATGTTGGATGGTGCCACTTGCTCTGTTCATCAACGATCGTTGGATGATGCCAGTTCTTCTGTTCATCATTATTTGAAGGATGATGCCACTTCTGTTGTTCGTTCGCTGCTGGATGGTGCCACTTGCTTTGTTCATCCGATGTTGGATGGTGCCACTTGCTATGTTCATCGATTACTGTCGAATGGTGCCACTTCTTTTGTTCATCGTTATTTGCAGGATGGTGCCACTTCTGTTGTTCGTTCGATATTGGATGGTGCCACTTGCTTTGCTCATCTACGTTTTTTGGATGATGCCACTTACTAGATAGTTCGTTTGGTTGCAGTAACCTCGATGCTAAGGATGTTTCAGTAATAATAATAAAGAAAAGCACGAAGGCTAATGGAGTCATATACGCTTTTGCCATGTTTATGTGCGATGTGATGTTCAAAAAAGAAGAT
The DNA here is from genome assembly GCA_030737875.1 of Allium sativum. NCBI lineage: Eukaryota > Viridiplantae > Streptophyta > Magnoliopsida > Asparagales > Amaryllidaceae > Allium > Allium sativum. Next base: position 400,124,033 of record CM060910.1, read on the forward strand.
GGCTTTTATAAGATAATTTGAAGATAAGGTTGGGAATCTTGAAGAAAATTTAGCTACTATAAACTAGTTAATGCTCTCACTTAGTTTTATCCATTTACATATTCTACTACGCATAAAACGTTTAAGTAGACAGTGCTTTAATAAGCTTTCTGTAAATAAACAGCAACTAAAAAATAAAATAATTCACCAGCCTTTTTAAATTAGTAATTTCTTTCTAAACTTTATATATCATGGAAACGATCCCAAAAAAAGAACAACAACCAGAATAACGTAAGAGCTGTGGCGACTTATAAATTGTAATATAAACAAGCATCATTCCAGTAAACCGAAATGTAGGGCAAAACTGGCTTTTATATGATGTGTTTCTTTTTTGGCCCGGGGGAGAGAGGGGGGGGGATACTGATATAAGTTTAAAGATATATCATTTGATTACATATTTAATTCTCAAAAATAAAATAATTTTCCTAGTAACGGCGATGTAATTATAACAGCTTCCTGTTATATAAGGGTACAGTGAACCACGTCGTGCACCTTTGTTTTCCCGTGCTTTCATTACAAAACTCTTTTGCATGTTGTTTTGCTCCTACGCTTCATCTAAAGTAAAATTTGTATTTTTCCAATCAAAACGTATATTTACCGTTCTACGAAAGCTGCGCAGGTCCAAATTTAAAAACTCTGCTAAATGGTTTTCTAAATAAGGTCTCTCTTTAATTGAAACAATATAAAAAATACGGTAAAATTCAAAGATAACTTGCAGATTAAACATCGATAAATAGAAAATGACGAAATACTATAGTTGTATAATAATATAATACTTGAATAACAATTACTATTACTTATGAATATTTGTTTTGTTTTCTAACATTTGAAATTACTTTTGAAAAGAGCCAGTTAATTTGCACATTTTTATCAAGAGGCTGTTTTGAGTTCTCCAGTTTAGAAAAAATGGTCCTTATTTACACATTGATAGCGACAAGAACTTTTCGTATGGCAACATCAATTATAGGGATCTGATGTGCAAATCCCCATTAACATTCCACCTTCCAGTTTCCAGTAAAACTTCCAAGTCTATTGCTACCTCCTATGTAGTTGAATCAATACTGTTGGATGAAAAACTCATTTAAGCATTAAAAATAAGATCTATTAATAAGTTTACTACGGGCATGTATTTTGAAATTTCTAAGTAGATAATTCGCTAGAATTTTAATTACGCGTTGCATATTGCACAACATTTTGTTAATATTTTGGTTAAAACCAAAGATTCTATTGTGTCAAAAAATCAGTTACTTCTAGTGCATATTTATGAAGGGAAAAGTCAGGTTTGCTATAGGCCTAAGGCACAATGAACCATGGTCAAGAGTAAATATAATCAAAGTTCCTAAAATAAAATTTGCGAACGAACATCGAAATTATAACCGTAACCCTAAATTTCAAGTACAGTGGCCTAAAATGAGAGGATACCCTCTTGTAATCACACTAATTGATTTCTTTGATAGAAAACATGGAAGGTTATATGTATGAAAAAAATAAAATAACATTTTAAAAAATTCTAATGTTGAGGCCCTCGAACATTATATGCCCTCAAGTACTGAATTAGGTAGCATAGGGCTTGGGGCAACCATGCTAGCACTCAACTTAATTACTAACAGTGCTAACCAATTGTAAATAATGATAAATTGGATATGAGAATAAAGATACTACATTTATGGAAAAAAAATTGACTTAAAAAAATTGAAATATCATGGAAAAACATTTATGTTATTTTTTCCCCAAATTGGGCTAATTAAGAAGAAATATTACGTCAACATAAACAATTGCAATATGTTTATTTCAAAATAAGTATTAACTAACTGTAAAATAATTTTCAACATATATAACTTATGATAATAATCTGAAATAAGTAACAGTAATGCTTATTTTCCATTAAATTTATTCCATATGATAATAATCTGAAATTACATCACATTGATTTTCATTACAACATTCGATGATGTACAACATCATTTCACTAATTAAACAGTCGAAGTTGGATGATGCCAATTCTTCTGCTCGTCGTTGTTTGAAGGATGGTGCCACTTGCTTTGTTCATCCGATGTTGGATGGTGCCACTTGCTCTGTTCATCAACGATCGTTGGATGATGCCAGTTCTTATGTTCGTCATTATTTGAAGGATGGTGCCACTTCTGTTGTTCGTTCGCTGCTGGATGGTGCCACTTGCTTTGTTCAACCGATGTTGGATGGTGCCACTTGCTCTGTTCATCAACGATCGTTGGATGATGCCAGTTCTTCTGTTCATCATTATTTGAAGGATGGTGCCACTTCTGTTGTTCGTTCGCTACCGGATGGTGCCACTTGCTTTGTTCATCCGATGTTGGATGGTGCCACTTGCTCTGTTCATCAACGATCGTTGGATGATGCCAGTTCTTCTGTTCGTCATTATTTGAAGGATGATGCCACTTCTGTTGTTCGTTCGCTGCTGGATGGTGCCACTTGCTTTGTTCAACTGATGTTGGATGGTGCCACTTGCTCTGTTCATCAACGATCGTTGGATGATGCCAGTTCTTCTGTTCGTCATTATTTGAAGGATGATGCCACTTCTGTTGTTCGTTCGCTGCTGGATGGTGCCACTTGCTTTGTTCAACTGATGTTGGATGGTGCCACTTGCTCTGTTCATCAACGATCGTTGGATGATGCCAGTTCTTCTGTTCATCATTATTTGAAGGATGGTGCCACTTCTGTTGTTCGTTCGCTGCTGGATGGTGCCACTTGCTTTGTTCAACTGATGTTGGATGGTGCCACTTGCTCTGTTCATCAACGATCGTTGGATGATGCCAGTTCTTCTGTTCGTCATTATTTGAAGGATGGTGCCACTTCTGTTGTTCGTTCGCTGCTGGATGGTGCCACTTGCTTTGTTCAACCGATGTTGGATGGTGCCACTTGCTCTGTTCATCAACGATCGTTGGATGATGCCAGTTCTTCTGTTCATCATTATTTGAAGGATGATGCCACTTCTGTTGTTCGTTCGCTGCTGGATGGTGCCACTTGCTTTGTTCATCCAATGTTGGATGGTGCCACTTGCTCTGTTCATCGATTACTGTCGAATGGTGCCACTTCTTTTGTTCATCGTTATTTGCAGGATGGTGCCACTTCTGTTGTTCGTTCGATATTGGATGGTGCCACTTGCTTTGCTCATCTACGTTTTTTGGATGATGCCACTTACTAGATAGTTCGTTAGGTTGCAGTAACCTCGATGCTAAGGATGTTTCAGTAATAATAATAAAGAAAAGCACGAAGGCTAATGGAGTCATATACGCTTTTGCCATGTTTATGTGCGATGTGATGTTCAAAAAAGAAGATGGCTTTTATAAGATAATTTGAAGATAAGGTTGGGAATCTTGAAGAAAATTTAGCTACTATAAACTAGTTAATGCTCTCACTTAGTTTTATCCATTTACATATTCTACTACGCATAAAACGTTTAAGTAGACAGTGCTTTAATAAGCTTTCTGTAAATAAACATCAACTAAAAAATAAAATAATTCACCAGCCTTTTTAAATTAGTAATTTCTTTCTAAACTTTATATATCATGGAAACGATCCCAAAAAAAGAACAACAACCAGAATAACGTAAGAGCTGTGGCGACTTATAAATTGTAATATAAACAAGCATCATTCCAGTAAACCGAAATGTAGAGGCAAAACTGGCTTTTATATGATGTGTTTCTTTTTTGGCCCGGGGGAGAGAGGGGGGGGGGGGGGGGATACTGATATAAGTTTAAAGATATATCATTTGATTACATATTTAATTCTCAAAAATAAAATAATTTTCCTAGTAACGGCGATGTAATTATAACAGCTTCCTGTTATATAAGGGTACAGTGAACCACGTCGTGCACCTTTGTTTTCCCGTGCTTTCATTACAAAACTCTTTTGCATGTTGTTTTGCTCCTACGCTTCATCTAAAGTAAAATTTGTATTTTTCCAATCAAAACGTATATTTACCGTTCTACGAAAGCTGCGCAGGTCCAAATTTAAAAACTCTGCGTAAATGGTTTTCTAGATAAGGTCTCTCTTTAATTGAAACAATATAAAAAATACGGTAAAATTCAAAGATAACTTGCAGATTAAACATCGATAAATAGAAAATGACTAAATACTATAGTTGTATAATAATATAATACTTGAATAACAATTACTATTACTTATGAATATTTGTTTTGTTTTCTAACATTTGAAATTACTTTTGAAAAGAGCCAGTTAATTTGCACATTTTTATCAAGAGGCTGTTTTGAGTTCTGCAGTTTAGAAAAAATGGTCCTTATTTACACATTGATAGCGACAAGAACTTTTCGTATAGCAACATCAATTATGGGGATCTGATGTGCAAATCCCCATTAACATTCCACCTTCCAGTTTCCAGTAAAACTTCCAAGTCTATTGCTACCTCCTATGTAGTTGAATCAATACTGTTGGATGAAAAACTCATTTAAGCATTAAAAATAAGATCTATTAATAAGTTTACTACGGGCATGTATTTTGAAATTTCTAAGTAGATAATTCGCTAGAATTTTAATTACGCGTTGCATATTGCACAACATTTTGTTAATATTTTGGTTAAAACCAAAGATTCTATTGTGTCAAAAAATCAGTTACTTCTAGTGCATATTTATGAAGGGAAAAGTCTGGTTTGCTATAGGCCTAAGGCACAATGAACCATTGTCAAGAGTAAATATAATCAAAGTTCCTAAAATAAAATTTGCGAACGAACATCGAAATTATAACAGTAACCCTAAATTTCAAGTATAGTGGCCTAAAATGAGAGGATACCCTCTTGTAATCACACTAATTGATTTCTTTGATAGAAAACATGGAAGGTTATATGTATGAAAAAAATAAAATAACATTTTAAAAAATTCTAATGTTGAGGCCCTCGAACATTATATGCCCTCAAGTACTGAATTAGGTAGCATAGGGCTTGGGGCAACCATGCTAGCACTCAACTTAATTACTAACAGTGCTAACCAATTGTAAATAATGATAAATTGGATATGAGAATAAAGATACTACATTTATGGAAAAAAAATTGACTTAAAAAAATTGAAATATCATGGCAAAACATTTATGTTATTTTTTCCCCAAATTGGGCTAATTAAGAAGAAATATTACGTCAACATAAACAATTGCAATATGTTTATTTCAAAATAAGTATTAGCTAACTGTAAAATAATTTTCAACATATATAACTTATGATAATAATCTGAAATAAGTAACAGTAATGCTTATTTTCCATTAAATTTATTCCATATGATAATAATCTGAAATTACATCACATTGATTTTCATTACAACATTCGATGATGTACAACTTCATTTCACTAATTAAACAGTCGAAGTTGGATGATGCCAATTCTTCTGCTCGTCGTTGTTTGAAGGATGGTGCCACTTGCTTTGTTCATCCGATGTTGGATGGTGCCACTTGCTCTGTTCATCAACGATCGTTGGATGATGCCAGTTCTTCTGTTCGTCATTATTTGAAGGATGGTGCCACTTCTGTTGTTCGTTCGCTGCTGGATGGTGCCACTTGCTTTGTTCAACCGATGTTGGATGGTGCCACTTGCTCTGTTCATCAACGATCGTTGGATGATGCCAGTTCTTCTGTTCATCATTATTTGAAGGATGGTGCCACTTCTGTTGTTCGTTCGCTACCGGATGGTGCCACTTGCTTTGTTCATCCGATGTTGGATGGTGCCACTTGCTCTGTTCATCAACGATCATTGGATGATGCCAGTTCTTCTGTTCGTCATTATTTGAAGGATGATGCCACTTCTGTTGTTCGTTCGCTGCTGGATGGTGCCACTTGCTTTGTTCAACTGATGTTGGATGGTGCCACTTGCTCTGTTCATCAACGATCGTTGGATGATGCCAGTTCTTCTGTTCGTCATTATTTGAAGGATGATGCCACTTCTGTTGTTCGTTCGCTGCTGGATGGTGCCACTTGCTTTGTTCAACTGATGTTGGATGGTGCCACTTGCTCTGTTCATCAACGATCGTTGGATGATGCCAGTTCTTCTGTTCATCATTATTTGAAGGTTGGTGCCACTTCTGTTGTTCGTTCGCTGCTGGATGGTGCCACTTGCTTTGTTCAACTGATGTTGGATGGTGCCACTTGCTCTGTTCATCAACGATCGTTGGATGATGCCAGTTCTTCTGTTCGTCATTATTTGAAGGATGGTGCCACTTCTGTTGTTCGTTCGCTGCTGGATGGTGCCACTTGCTTTGTTCAACCGATGTTGGATGGTGCCACTTGCTCTGTTCATCAACGATCGTTGGATGATGCCAGTTCTTCTGTTCATCATTATTTGGAGGATGATGCCACTTCTGTTGTTCGTTCGCTGCTGGATGGTGCCACTTGCTTTGTTCATCCGATGTTGGATGGTGCCACTTGCTCTGTTCATCGATTACTGTCGAATGGTGCCACTTCTTTTGTTCATCGTTATTTGCAGGATGGTGCCACTTCTGTTGTTCGTTCGATATTGGACGGTGCCACTTGCTTTGCTCATCTACGTTTTTTGGATGATGCCACTTACTAGATAGTTCGTTAGGTTGCAGTAACTTCGATGCTAAGGATGTTTCAGTAATAATAATAAAGAAAAGCACGAAGGCTAATGGAGTCATATACGCTTTTGCCATGTTTATGTGCGATGTGATGTTCAAAAAAGAAGATGGCTTTTATAAGATAATTTGAAGATAAGGTTGGGAATCTTGAAGAAAATTTAGCTACTATAAACTAGTTAATGCTCTCACTTAGTTTTATCCATTTACATATTCTACTACGCATAAAACGTTTAAGTAGACAGTGCTTTAATAAGCTTTCTGTAAATAAACAGCAACTAAAAAATAAAATAATTCACCAGCCTTTTTAAATTAGTAATTTCTTTCTAAACTTTATATATCATGGAAACGATCCCAAAAAAAGAACAACAACCAGAATAACGTAAGAGCTGTGGCGACTTATAAATTGTAATATAAACAAGCATCATTCCAGTAAACCGAAATGTAGAGGCAAAACTGGCTTTTATATGATGTGTTTCTTTTTTGGCCCGGGGGAGAGAGAGGGTGGGGGATACTGATATAAGTTTAAAGATATATCATTTGATTACATATTTAATTCTCAAAAATAAAATAATTTTCCTAGTAACGGCGATGTAATTATAACAGCTTCCTGTTATATAAGGGTACAGTGAACCACGTCGTGCACCTTTGTTTTCCCGTGCTTTCATTACAAAACTCTTTTGCATGTTGTTTTGCTCCTACGCTTCATCTAAAGTAAAATTTGTATTTTTCCAATCAAAACGTATATTTACCGTTCTACGAAAGCTGCGCAGGTCCAAATTTAAAAACTCTGCGTAAATGGTTTTCTAAATAAGGTCTCTCTTTAATTGAAACAATATAAAAAATACGGTAAAATTCAAACATAACTTGCAGATTAAACATCGATAAATAGAAAATGACGAAATACTATAGTTGTATAATAATATAATACTTGAATAACAATTACTATTACTTATGAATATTTGTTTTGTTTTCTAACATTTGAAATTACTTTTGAAAAGAGCCAGTTAATTTGCACATTTTTATCAAGAGGCTGTTTTGAGTTCTCCAGTTTAGAAAAAATGGTCCTTATTTACACATTGATAGCGACAAGAACTTTTCGTATAGCAACATCAATTATGGGGATCTGATGTGCAAATCCCCATTAACATTCCACCTTCCAGTTTCCAGTAAAACTTCCAAGTCTATTGCTACCTCCTATGTAGTTGAATCAATACTGTTGGATGAAAAACTCATTTAAGCATTAAAAATAAGATCTATTAATAAGTTTACTACGGGCATGTATTTTGAAATTTCTAAGTAGATAATTCGCTAGAATTTTAATTACGCGTTGCATATTGCACAACATTTTGTTAATATTTTGGTTAAAACCAAAGATTCTATTGTGTCAAAAAATCAGTTACTTCTAGTGCATATTTATGAAGGGAAAAGTCAGGTTTGCTATAGGCCTAAGGCACAATGAACCATGGTCAAGAGTAAATATAATCAAAGTTCCTAAAATAAAATTTGCGAACGAACATCGAAATTATAACAGTAACCCTAAATTTCAAGTACAGTGGCCTAAAATGAGAGGATACCCTCTTGTAATCACACTAATTGATTTCTTTGATAGAAAACATGGAAGGTTATATGTATGAAAAAAATAAAATAACATTTTAAAAAATTCTAATGTTGAGGCCCTCGAACATTATATGCCCTCAAGTACTGAATTAGGTAGCATAGGGCTTGGGGCAACCATGCTAGCACTCAACTTAATTACTAACAGTGCTAACCAATTGTAAATAATGATAAATTGGATATGAGAATAAAGATACTACATTTATGGAAAAAAAATTGACTTAAAAAAATTGAAATATCATGGCAAAACATTTATGTTATTTTTTCCCCAAATTGGGCTAATTAAGAAGAAATATTACGTCAACATAAACAATTGCAATATGTTTATTTCAAAATAAGTATTAACTAACTGTAAAATAATTTTCAACATATATAACTTATGATAATAATCTGAAATAAGTAACAGTAATGCTTATTTTCCATTAAATTTATTCCATATGATAATAATCTGAAATTACATCACATTGATTTTCATTACAACATTCGATGATGTACAACATCATTTCACTAATTAAACAGTCGAAGTTGGATGATGCCAATTCTTCTGCTCGTCGTTGTTTGAAGGATGGTGCCACTTGCTTTGTTCATCCGATGTTGGATGGTGCCACTTGCTCTGTTCATCAACGATCGTTGGATGATGCCAGTTCTTCTGTTCGTCATTATTTGAAGGATGGTGCCACTTCTGTTGTTCGTTCGCTGCTGGATGGTGCCACTTGCTTTGTTCAACCGATGTTGGATGGTGCCACTTGCTCTGTTCATCAACGATCGTTGGATGATGCCAGTTCTTCTGTTCATCATTATTTGAAGGATGGTGCCACTTCTGTTGTTCGTTCGCTACCGGATGGTGCCACTTGCTTTGTTCATCCGATGTTGGATGGTGCCACTTGCTCTGTTCATCAACGATCGTTGGATGATGCCAGTTCTTCTGTTCTTCATTATTTGAAGGATGATGCCACTTCTATTGTTCGTTCGCTGCTGGATGGTGCCACTTGCTTTGTTCAACTGATGTTGGATGGTGCCACTTGCTCTGTTCATCAACGATCGTTGGATGATGCCAGTTCTTCTGTTCGTCATTATTTGAAGGATGATGCCACTTCTGTTGTTCGTTCGCTGCTGGATGGTGCCACTTGCTTTGTTCAACTGATGTTGGATGGTGCCACTTGCGCTGTTCATCAACGATCGTTGGATGATGCCAGTTCTTCTGTTCATCATTATTTGAAGGATGGTGCCACTTCTGTTGTTCGTTCGCTGCTGGATGGTGCCACTTGCTTTGTTCAACTGATGTTGGATGGTGCCACTTGCTCTGTTCATCAACGATCGTTGGATGATGCCAGTTCTTCTGTTCGTCATTATTTGAAGGATGGTGCCACTTCTGTTGTTCGTTCGCTGCTGGATGGTGCCACTTGCTTTGTTCAACCGATGTTGGATGGTGCCACTTGCTCTGTTCATCAACGATCGTTGGATGATGCCAGTTCTTCTGTTCATCATTATTTGAAGGATGATGCCACTTCTGTTGTTCGTTCGCTGCTGGATGGTGCCACTTGCTTTGTTCATCCGATGTTGGATGGTGCCACTTGCTCTGTTCATCGATTACTGTCGAATGGTGCCACTTCTTTTGTTCATCGTTATTTGCAGGATGGTGCCACTTCTGTTGTTCGTTCGATATTGGATGGTGCCACTTGCTTTGCTCATCTACGTTTTTTGGATGATGCCACTTACTAGATAGTTCGTTAGGTTGCAGTAACCTCGATGCTAAGGATGTTTCAGTAATAATAATAAAGAAAAGCACGAAGGCTAATGGAGTCATATACGCTTTTGCCATGTTTATGTGCGATGTGATGTTCAAAAAAGAAGATGGCTTTTATAAGATAATTTGAAGATAAGGTTGGGAATCTTGAAGAAAATTTAGCTACTATAAACTAGTTAATGCTCTCACTTAGTTTTATCCATTTACATATTCTACTACGCATAAAACATTTAAGTAGACAGTGCTTTAATAAGCTTTCTGTAAATAAACAGCAACTAAAAAATAAAATAATTCACCAGCCTTTTTAAATTAGTAATTTCTTTCTAAACTTTATATATCATGGAAACGATCCCAAAAAAAGAACAACAACCAGAATAACGTAAGAGCTGTGGCGACTTATAAATTGTAATATAAACAAGCATCATTCCAGTAAACCGAAATGTAGAGGCAAAACTGGCTTTTATATGATGTGTTTCTTTTTTGGCCCGGGGGAGAGAGGGGGGGGGGATACTGATATAAGTTTAAAGATATATCATTTGATTACATATTTAATTCTCAAAAATAAAATAATTTTCCTAGTAACGGCGATGTAATTATAACAGCTTCCTGTTATATAAGGGTACAGTGAACCACGTCGTGCACCTTTGTTTTCCCGTGCTTTCATTACAAAACTCTTTTGCATGTTGTTTTGCTCCTATGCTTCATCTAAAGTAAAATTTGTATTTTTCCAATCAAAACGTATATTTACCGTTCTACGAAAGCTGCGCAGGTCCAAATTTAAAAACTCTGCGTAAATGGTTTTCTAAATAAGGTCTCTCTTTAATTGAAACAATATAAAAAATACGGTAAAATTCAAAGATAACTTGCAGATTAAACATCGATAAATAGAAAATGACGAAATACTATAGTTGTATAATAATATAATACTTGAATAACAATTACTATTACTTATGAATATTTGTTTTGTTTTCTAACATTTGAAATTACTTTTGAAAAGAGCCAGTTAATTTGCACATTTTTATCAAGAGGCTGTTTTGAGTTCTTCAGTTTAGAAAAAATGGTCCTTATTTACACATTGATAGCGACAAGAACTTTTCGTATAGCAACATCAATTATAGGGATCTGATGTGCAAATCCCCATTAACCTTCCACCTTCCAGTTTCCAGTAAAACTTCCAAGTCTATTGCTACCTCCTATGTAGTTGAATCAATACTGTTGGATGAAAAACTCATTTAAGCATTAAAAATAAGATCTATTAATAAGTTTACTACGGGCATGTATTTTGAAATTTCTAAGTAGATAATTCGCTAGAATTTTAATTACGCGTTGCATATTGCACAACATTTTGTTAATATTTTGGTTAAAACCAAAGATTCTATTGTGTCAAAAAATCAGTTACTTCTAGTGCATATTTATGAAGGGAAAAGTCAGGTTTGCTATAGGCCTAAGGCACAATGAACCATGGTCAAGAGTAAATATAATCAAAGTTCCTAAAATAAAATTTGCGAACGAACATCGAAATTATAACAGTAACCCTAAATTTCAAGTACAGTGGCCTAAAATGAGAGGATACCCTCTTGTAATCACACTAATTGATTTCTTTGATAGAAAACATGGAAGGTTATATGTATGAAAAAAATAAAATAACATTTTAAAAAATTCTAATGTTGAGGCCCTCGAACATTATATGCCCTCAAGTACTGAATTAGGTAGCATAGGGCTTGGGGCAACCATGCTAGCACTCAACTTAATTACTAACAGTGCTAACCAATTGTAAATAATGATAAATTGGATATGAGAATAAAGATACTACATTTATGGAAAAAAAATTGACTTAAAAATATTGAAATATCATGGCAAAACATTTATGTTATTTTTTCCCCAAATTGGGCTAATTAAGAAGAAATATTACGTCAACATAAACAATTGCAATATGTTTATTTCAAAATAAGTATTAACTAACTGTAAAATAATTTTCAACATATATAACTTATGATAATAATCTGAAATAAGTAACAGTAATGCTTATTTTCCATTAAATTTATTCCATATGATAATAATCTGAAATTACATCACATTGATTTTCATTACAACATTCGATGATGTACAACATCATTTCACTAATTAAACAGTCGAAGTTGGATGATGCCAATTCTTCTGCACGTCGTTGTTTGAAGGATGGTGCCACTTGCTTTGTTCATCCGATGTTGGATGGTGCCACTTGCTCTGTTCATCAACGATCGTTGGATGATGCCAGTTCTTCTGTTCGTCATTATTTGAAGGATGGTGCCACTTCTGTTGTTCGTTCGCTGCTGGATGGTGCCACTTGCTTTGTTCAACCGATGTTGGATGGTGCCACTTGCTCTGTTCATCAACGATCGTTGGATGATGCCAGTTCTTCTGTTCATCATTATTTGAAGGATGGTGCCACTTCTGTTGTTCGTTCGCTACCGGATGGTGCCACTTGCTTTGTTCATCCGATGTTGGATGGTGCCACTTGCTCTGTTCATCAACGATCGTTGGATGATGCCAGTTCTTCTGTTCGTCATTATTTGAAGGATGGTGCCACTTCTGTTGTTCGTTCGCTGCTGGATGGTGCCACTTGCTTTGTTCAACCGATGTTGGATGGTGCCACTTGCTCTGTTCATCAACGATCGTTGGATGATGCCAGTTCTTCTGTTCATCATTATTTGAAGGATGATGCCACTTCTGTTGTTCGTTCGCTGCTGGATGGTGCCACTTGCTTTGTTCATCCGATGTTGGATGGTGCCACTTGCTCTGTTCATCGATTACTGTCGAATGGTGCCACTTCTTTTGTTCATTGTTATTTGCAGGATGGTGCCACTTCTGTTGTTCGTTCGATATTGGATGGTGCCACTTGCTTTGCTCATCTACGTTTTTTGGATGATGCCACTTACTAGATAGTTCGTTAGGTTGCTGTAACCTCGATGCTAAGGATGTTTCAGTAATAATAATAAAGAAAAGCACGAAGGCTAATGGAGTCATATACGCTTTTGCCATGTTTATGTGCGATGTGATGTTCAAAAAAGAAGATGGCTTTTATAAGATAATTTGAAGATAAGGTTGGGAATCTTGAAGAAAATTTAGCTACTATAAACTAGTTAATGCTCTCACTTAGTTTTATCCATTTACATATTCTACTACGCATAAAACGTTTAAGTAGACAGTGCTTTAATAAGCTTTCTGTAAATAAACAGCAACTAAAAAATAAAATAATTCACCAGCCTTTTTAAATTAGTAATTTCTTTCTAAACTTTATATATCATGGAAACGATCCCAAAAAAAGAACAACAACCAGAATAACGTAAGAGCTGTGGCGACATATAAATTGTAATATAAACAAGCATCATTCCAGTAAACCGAAATGTAGTGGCAAAACTGGCTTTTATATGATGTGTTTCTTTTTTGGCCCGGGGGAGAGAGGGGGGGGATACTGATATAAGTTTAAAGATATATCATTTGATTACATATCTAATTCTCAAAAATAAAATAATTTTCCTAGTAACGGCGATGTAATTATAACAGCTTCCTGTTATATAAGGGTACAGTGAACCACGTCGTGCACCTTTGTTTTCCCGTGCTTTCATTACAAAACTCTTTTGCATGTTGTTTTGCTCCTACGCTTCATCTAAAGTAAAATTTGTATTTTTCCAATCAAAACGTATATTTACCGTTCTACGAAAGCTGCGCAGGTCCAAATTTAAAAACTCTGCGTAAATGGTTTTCTAAATAAGGTCTCTCTTTAATTGAAACAATATAAAAAATACGGTAAAATTCAAAGATAACTTCCAGATTAAACATCGATAAATAGAAAATGACGAAATACTATAGTTGTATAATAATATAATACTTGAATAACAATTACTATTACTTATGAATATTTGTTTTGTTTTCTAACATTTGAAATTACTTTTGAAAAGAGCCAGTTAATTTGCACATTTTTATCAAGAGGCTGTTTTGAGTTCTCCAGTTTAGAAAAAATGGTCCTTATTTACACATTGATAGCGACAAGAACTTTTCGTATAGCAACATCAATTATAGGGATCTGATGTGCAAATCCCCATTAACATTCCACCTTCCAGTTTCCAGTAAAACTTCCAAGTCTATTGCTACCTCCTATGTAGTTGAATCAATACTGTTGGATGAAAAACTCATTTAAGCATTAAAAATAAGATCTATTAATAAGTTTACTACGGGCATGTATTTTGAAATTTCTAAGTAGATAATTCGCTAGAATTTTAATTACGCGTTGCATATTGCACAACATTTTGTTAATATTTTTGTTAAAACCAAAGATTCTATTGTGTCAAAAAATCAGTTACTTCTAGTGCATATTTATGAAGGGAAAAGTCAGGTTTGCTATAGGCCTAAGGCACAATGAACCATGGTCAAGAGTAAATATAATCAAAGTTCCTAAAATAAAATTTGCGAACGAACATCGAAATTATAACAGTAACCCTAAATTTCAAGTACAGTGGCCTAAAATGAGAGGATACCCTCTTGTAATCACACTAATTGATTTCTTTGATAGAAAACATGGAAGGTTATATGTATGAAAAAAATAAAATAACATTTTAAAAAATTCTAATGTTGAGGCCCTCGAACATTATATGCCCTCAAGTACTGAATTAGGTAGCATAGGGCTTGGGGCAACCATGCTAGCACTCAACTTAATTACTAACAGTGCTAACCAATTGTAAATAATGATAAATTGGATATGAGAATAAAGATACTACATTTATGGAAAAAAAATTGACTTAAAAATATTGAAATATCATGGCAAAACATTTATGTTATTTTTTCCCCAAATTGGGCTAATTAAGAAGAAATATTACGTCAACATAAACAATTGCAATATGTTTATTTCAAAATAAGTATTAACTAACTGTAAAATAATTTTCAACATATATAACTTATGATAATAATCTGAAATAAGTAACAGTAATGCTTATTTTCCATTAAATTTATTCCATATGATAATAATCTGAAATTACATCACATTGATTTTCATTACAACATTCGATGATGTACAACATCATTTCACTAATTAAACAGTCGAAGTTGGATGATGCCAATTCTTCTGCACGTCGTTGTTTGAAGGATGGTGCCACTTGCTTTGTTCATCCGATGTTGGATGGTGCCACTTGCTCTGTTCATCAACGATCGTTGGATGATGCCAGTTCTTCTGTTCGTCATTATTTGAAGGATGGTGCCACTTCTGTTGTTCGTTCGCTGCTGGATGGTGCCACTTGCTTTGTTCAACCGATGTTGGATGGTGCCACTTGCTCTGTTCATCAACGATCGTTGGATGATGCCAGTTCTTCTGTTCATCATTATTTGAAGGATGGTGCCACTTCTGTTGTTCGTTCGCTACCGGATGGTGCCACTTGCTTTGTTCATCCGATGTTGGATGGTGCCACTTGCTCTGTTCATCAACGATCGTTGGATGATGCCAGTTCTTCTGTTCGTCATTATTTGAAGGATGATGCCACTTCTGTTGTTCGTTCGCTGCTGGATGGTGCCACTTGCTTTGTTCAACTGATGTTGGATGGTGCCACTTGCTCTGTTCATCAACGATCGTTGGATGATGCCAGTTCTTCTGTTCGTCATTATTTGAAGGATGATGCCACTTCTGTTGTTCGTTCGCTGCTGGATGGTGCCACTTGCTTTGTTCAACTGATGTTGGATGGTGCCACTTGCTCTGTTCATCAACGATCGTTGGATGATGCCAGTTCTTCTGTTCATCATTATTTGAAGGATGGTGCCACTTCTGTTGTTCGTTCGCTGCTGGATGGTGCCACTTGCTTTGTTCAACTGATGTTGGATGGTGCCACTTGCTCTGTTCATCAACGATCGTTGGATGATGCCAGTTCTTCTGTTCGTCATTATTTGAAGGATGGTGCCACTTCTGTTGTTCGTTCGCTGCTGGATGGTGCCACTTGCTTTGTTCAACCGATGTTGGATGGTGCCACTTGCTCTGTTCATTAACGATCGTTGGATGATGCCAGTTCTTCTGTTCATCATTATTTGAAGGATGATGCCACTTCTGTTGTTCGTTCGCTGCTGGATGGTGCCACTTGCTTTGTTCATCCGATGTTGGATGGTGCCACTTGCTCTGTTCATCGATTACTGTCGAATGGTGCCACTTCTTTTGTTCATCGTTATTTGCAGGATGGTGCCACTTCTGTTGTTCGTTCGATATTGGATGGTGCCACTTGCTTTGCTCATCTACGTTTTTTGGATGATGCCACTTACTAGATAGTTCGTTAGGTTGCAGTAACCTCGATGCTAAGGATGTTTCAGTAATAATAATAAAGAAAAGCACGAAGGCTAATGGAGTCATATACGCTTTTGCCATGTTTATGTGCGATGTGATGTTCAAAAAAGAAGATGGCTTTTATAAGATAATTTGAAGATAAGGTTGGGAATCTTGAAGAAAATTTAGCTACTATAAACTAGTTAATGCTCTCACTTAGTTTTATCCATTTACATATTCTACTACGCATAAAACGTTTAAGTAGACAGTGCTTTAATAAGCTTTCTGTAAATAAATAGCAACTAAAAAATAAAATAATTCACCAGCCTTTTTAAATTAGTAATTTCTTTCTAAACTTTATATATCATGGAAACGATCCCAAAAAAAGAACAACAACCAGAATAACGTAAGAGCTGTGGCGACTTATAAATTGTAATATAAACAAGCATCATTCCAGTAAACCGAAATGTAGGGGCAAAACTGGCTTTTATATGATGTGTTTCTTTTTTGGCCCGGGGGAGAGGGGTGGGGATACTGATATAAGTTTAAAGATATATCATTTGATTACATATTTAATTCTCAAAAATAAAATAATTTTCCTAGTAACGGCGATGTAATTATAACAGCTTCCTGTTATATAAGGGTACAGTGAACCACGTCGTGCACCTTTGTTTTCCCGTGCTTTCATTACAAAACTCTTTTGCATGTTGTTTTGCTCCTACGCTTCATCTAAAGTAAAATTTGTATTTTTCCAATCAAAACGTATATTTACCGTTCTACGAAAGCTGCGCAGGTCCAAATTTAAAAACTCTGCGTAAATAGTTTTCTAAATAAGGTCTCTCTTTAATTGAAACAATATAAAAAATACGGTAAAATTCAAAGATAACTTGCAGATTAAACATCGATAAATAGAAAATGACGAAATACTATAGTTGTATAATAATATAATACTTGAATAACAATTACTATTACTTATGAATATTTGTTTTGTTTTCTAACATTTGAAATTACTTTTGAAAAGAGCCAGTTAATTTGCACATTTTTATCAAGAGGCTGTTTTGAGTTCTCCAGTTTAGAAAAAATGGTGCTTATTTACACATTGATAGCGACAAGAACTTTTCGTATAGCAACATCAATTATAGGGATCTGATGTGCAAATCCCCATTAACATTCCACCTTCCAGTTTCCAGTAAAACTTCCAAGTCTATTGCTACCTCCTATGTAGTTGAATCAATACTGTTGGATGAAAAACTCATTTAAGCATTAAAAATAAGATCTATTAATAAGTTTACTACGGGCATGTATTTTGAAATTTCTAAGTAGATAATTCGCTAGAATTTTAATTACGCGTTGCATATTGCACAACATTTTGTTAATATTTTGGTTAAAACCAAAGATTCTATTGTGTCAAAAAATCAGTTACTTCTAGTGCATATTTATGAAGGGAAAAGTCAGGTTTGCTATAGGCCTAAGGCACAATGAACCATGGTCAAGAGTAAATATAATCAAAGTTCCTAAAATAAAATTTGCGAACGAACATCGAAATTATAACAGTAACCCTAAATTTCAAGTACAGTGGCCTAAAATGAGAGGATACCCTCTTGTAATCATACTAATTGATTTCTTTGATAGAAAACATGGAAGGTTATATGTATGAAAAAAATAAAATAACATTTTAAAAAATTCTAATGTTGAGGCCCTCGAACATTATATGCCCTCAAGTACTGAATTAGGTAGCATAGGGCTTGGGGCAACCATGCTAGCACTCAACTTAATTACTAACAGTGCTAACCAATTGTAAATAATGATAAATTGGATATGAGAATAAAGATACTACATTTATGGAAAAAAAATTGACTTAAAAAAATTGAAATATCATGGCAAAACATTTATGTTATTTTTTCCCCAAATTGGGCTAATTAAGAAGAAATATTACGTCAACATAAACAATTGCAATATGTTTATTTCAAAATAAGTATTAACTAACTGTAAAATAATATTCAACATATATAACTTATGATAATAATCTGAAATAAGTAACAGTAACGCTTATTTTCCATTAAATTTATTCCATATGATAATAATCTGAAATTATATCACATTGATTTTCATTACAACATTCGATGATGTACAACATCATTTCACTAATTAAACAGTCGAAGTTGGATGATGCCAATTCTTCTGCTCGTCGTTGTTTGAAGGATGGTGCCACTTGCTTTGTTCATCCGATGTTGGATGGTGCCACTTGCTCTGTTCATCAACGATCGTTGGATGATGCCAGTTCTTCTGTTCGTCATTATTTGAAGGATGGTGCCACTTCTGTTGTTCGTTCGCTGCTGGATGGTGCCACTTGCTTTGTTCAACCGATGTTGGATGGTGCCACTTGCTCTGTTCATCAACGATCGTTGGATGATGCCAGTTCTTCTGTTCATCATTATTTGAAGGATGGTGCCACTTCTGTTGTTCGTTCGCTACCGGATGGTGCCACTTGCTTTGTTCATCCGATGTTGGATGGTGCCACTTGCTCTGTTCATCAACGATCGTTGGATGATGCCAGTTCTTCTGTTCGTCATTATTTGAAGGATGATGCCACTTCTGTTGTTCGTTCGCTGCTGGATGGTGCCAATTGCTTTGTTCAACTGATGTTGGATGGTGCCACTTGCTCTGTTCATCAACGATCGTTGGATGATGCCAGTTCTTCTGTTCGTCATTATTTGAAGGATGATGCCACTTCTGTTGTTCGTTCGCTGCTGGATGGTGCCACTTGCTTTGTTCAACTGATGTTGGATGGTGCCACTTGCTCTGTTCATCAACGATCGTTGGATGATGCCAGTTCTTCTGTTCATCATTATTTGAAGGATGGTGCCACTTCTGTTGTTCGTTCGCTGCTGGATGGTGCCACTTGCTTTGTTCAACTGATGTTGGATGGTGCCACTTGCTCTGTTCATCAACGATCGTTGGATGATGCCAGTTCTTCTGTTCGTCATTATTTGAAGGATGGTGCCACTTCTGTTGTTCGTTCGCTGCTGGATGGTGCCACTTGCTTTGTTCAACCGATGTTGGATGGTGCCACTTGCTCTGTTCATCAACGATCGTTGGATGATGCCAGTTCTTCTGTTCATCATTATTTGAAGGATGATGCCACTTCTGTTGTTCGTTCGCTGCTGGATGGTGCCACTTGCTTTGTTCATCCGATGTTGGATGGTGCCACTTGCTCTGTTCATCGATTACTGTCGAATGGTGCCACTTCTTTTGTTCATCGTTATTTGCAGGATGGTGCCACTTCTGTTGTTCGTTCGATATTGGATGGTGCCACTTGCTTTGCTCATCTACGTTTTTTGGATGATGCCACTTACTAGATAGTTCGTTAGGTTGCAGTAACCTCGATGCTAAGGATGTTTCAGTAATAATAATAAAGAAAAGCACGAAGGCTAATGGAGTCATATACGCTTTTGCCATGTTTATGTGTGATGTGATGTTCAAAAAAGAAGATGGCTTTTATAAGATAATTTGAAGATAAGGTTGGGAATCTTGAAGAAAATTTAGCTACTATAAACTAGTTAATGCTCTCACTTAGTTTTATCCATTTACATATTCTACTACGCATAAAACGTTTAAGTAGACAGTGCTTTAATAAGCTTTCTGTAAATAAACAGCAACTAAAAAATAAAATAATTCACCAGCCTTTTTAAATTAGTAATTTCTTTCTAAACTTTATATATCATGGAAACGATCCCAAAAAAAGAACAACAACCAGAATAACGTAAGAGCTGTGGCGACTTATAAATTGTAATATAAACAAGCATCATTCCAGTAAACCGAAATGTAGAGGCAAAACTGGCTTTTATATGATGTGTTTCTTTTTTGGCCCGGGGGAGAGAGGGGGGGGGATACTGATATAAGTTTAAAGATATATCATTTGATTACATATTTAATTCTCAAAAATAAAATAATTTTCCTAGTAACGGCGATGTAATTATAACAGCTTCCTGTTATATAAGGGTACAGTGAACCACGTCGTGCACCTTTGTTTTCCCGTGCTTTCATTACAAAACTCTTTTGCATGTTGTTTTGCTCCTACGCTTCATCTAAAGTAAAATTTGTATTTTTCCAATCAAAACGTATATTTACCGTTCTACGAAAGCTGCGCAGGTCCAAATTTAAAAACTCTGCGTAAATGGTTTTCTAAATAAGGTCTCTCTTTAATTGAAACAATATAAAAAATACGGTAAAATTCAAAGATAACTTGCAGATTAAACATCGATAAATAGAAAATGACGAAATACTATAGTTGTATAATAATATAATACTTGAATAACAATTACTATTACTTATGAATATTTGTTTTGTTTTCTAACATTTGAAATTACTTTTGAAAAGTGCCAGTTAATTTGCACATTTTTATCAAGAGGCTGTTTTGAGTTCTCCAGTTTAGAAAAAATGGTCCTTATTTACACATTGATAGCGACAAGAACTTTTCGTATAGCAACATCAATTATGGGGATCTGATGTGCAAATCCCCATTAACATTCCACCTTCCAGTTTCCAGTAAAACTTCCAAGTCTATTGCTACCTCCTATGTAGTTGAATCAATACTGTTGGATGAAAAACTCATTTAAGCATTAAAAATAAGATCTATTAATAAGTTTACTACGGGCATGTATTTTGAAATTTCTAAGTAGATAATTCGCTAGAATTTTAATTACGCGTTGCATATTGCACAACATTTTGTTAATATTTTGGTTAAAACCAAAGATTCTATTGTGTCAAAAAATCAGTTACTTCTAGTGCATATTTATGAAGGGAAAAGTCAGGTTTGCTATAGGCCTAAGGCACAATGAACCATGGTCAAGAGTAAATATAATCAAAGTTCCTAAAATAAAATTTGCGAACGAACATCGAAATTATAACAGTAACCCTAAATTTCAAGTACAGTGGCCTAAAATGAGAGGATACCCTCTTGTAATCACACTAATTGATTTCTTTGATAGAAAACATGGAAGGTTATATGTATGAAAAAAATAAAATAACATTTTAAAAAATTCTAATGTTGAGGCCCTCGAACATTATATGCCCTCAAGTACTGAATTAGGTAGCATAGGGCTTGGGGCAACCATGCTAGCACTCAACTTAATTATTAACAGTGCTAACCAATTGTAAATAATGATAAATTGGATATGAGAATAAAGATACTACATTTATGGAAAAAAAATTGACTTAAAAAAATTGAAATATCATGGCAAAACATTTATGTTATTTTTTCCCCAAATTGGGCTAATTAAGAAGAAATATTACGTCAACATAAACAATTGCAATATGTTTATTTCAAAATAAGTATTAACTAACTGTAAAATAATTTTCAACATATATAACTTATGATAATAATCTGAAATAAGTAACAGTAATGCTTATTTTCCATTAAATTTATTCCATATGATAATAATCTGAAATTATATCACATTGATTTTCATTACAACATTCGATGATGTACAACATCATTTCACTAATTAAACAGTCGAAGTTGGATGATGCCAATTCTTCTGCTCGTCGTTGTTTGAAGGATGGTGCCACTTGCTTTGTTCATCCGATGTTGGATGGTGCCACTTGCTCTGTTCATCAACGATCGTTGGATGATGCCAGTTCTTCTGTTCGTCATTATTTGAAGGATGGTGCCACTTCTGTTGTTCGTTCGCTACTGGATGGTGCCACTTGCTTTGTTCAACCGATGTTGGATGGTGCCACTTGCTCTGTTCATCAACGATCGTTGGATGATGCCAGTTCTTCTGTTCATCATTATTTGAAGGATGGTGCCACTTCTGTTGTTCGTTCGCTACCGGATGGTGCCACTTGCTTTGTTCATCCGATGTTGGATGGTGCCACTTGCTCTGTTCATCAACGATCGTTGGATGATGCCAGTTCTTCTGTTCGTCATTATTTGAAGGATGATGCCACTTCTGTTGTTCGTTCGCTGCTGGATGGTGCCACTTGCTTTGTTCAACTGATGTTGGATGGTGCCACTTGCTCTGTTCATCAACGATCGTTGGATGATGCCAGTTCTTCTGTTCGTCATTATTTGAAGGATGATGCCACTTCTGTTGTTCGTTCGCTGCTGGATGGTGCCACTTGCTTTGTTCAACTGATGTTGGATGGTGCCACTTGCTCTGTTCATCAACGATCGTTGGATGATGCCAGTTCTTCTGTTCATCATTATTTGAAGGATGGTGCCACTTCTGTTGTTCGTTCGCTGCTGGATGGTGCCACTTGCTTTGTTCAACTGATGTTGGATGGTGCCACTTGCTCTGTTCATCAACGATCGTTGGATGATGCCAGTTCTTCTGTTCGTCATTATTTGAAGGATGGTGCCACTTCTGTTGTTCGTTCGCTGCTGGATGGTGCCACTTGCTTTGTTCAACCGATGTTGGATGGTGCCACTTGCTCTGTTCATCAACGATCGTTGGATGATGCCAGTTCTTCTGTTCATCATTATTTGAAGGATGATGCCACTTCTGTTGTTCGTTCGCTGCTGGATGGTGCCACTTGCTTTGTTCATCCGATGTTGGATGGTGCCACTTGCTCTGTTCATCGATTACTGTCGAATGGTGCCACTTCTTTTATTCATCGTTATTTGCAGGATGGTGCCACTTCTGTTGTTCGTTCGATATTGGATGGTGCCACTTGCTTTGCTCATCTACGTTTTTTGGATGATGCCACTTACTAGATAGTTCATTAGGTTGCAGTAACCTCGATGCTAAGGATGTTTCAGTAATAATAATAAAGAAAAGCACGAAGGCTAATGGAGTCATATACGCTTTTGCCATGTTTATGTGTGATGTGATGTTCAAAAAAGAAGATGGCTTTTATAAGATAATTTGAAGATAAGGTTGGGAATCTTGAAGAAAATTTAGCTACTATAAACTAGTTAATGCTCTCACTTAGTTTTATCCATTTACATATTCTACTACGCATAAAAAGTTTAAGTAGACAGTGCTTTAATAAGCTTTCTGTAAATAAACAGCAACTAAAAAATAAAATAATTCACCAGCCTTTTTAAATTAGTAATTTCTTTCTAAACTTTATATATCATGGAAACGATCCCAAAAAAAGAACAACAACCAGAATAACGTAAGAGCTGTGGCGACTTATAAATTGAAATATAAACAAGCATCATTCCAGTAAACCGAAATGTAGAGGCAAAACTGGCTTTTATATGATGTGTTTCTTTTTTGGCCCGGGGGAGAGAGGGGGGGGGATACTGATATAAGTTTAAAGATATATCATTTGATTACATATTTAATTCTCAAAAATAAAATAATTTTCCTAGTAACGGCGATGTAATTATAACAGCTTCCTGTTATATAAGGGTACAGTGAACCACGTCGTGCACCTTTGTTTTCCCGTGCTTTCATTACAAAACTCTTTTGCATGTTGTTTTGCTCCTACGCTTCATCTAAAGTAAAATTTGTATTTTTCCAATCAAAACGTATATTTACCGTTCTACGAAAGCTGCGCAGGTCCAAATTTAAAAACTCTGCGTAAATGGTTTTCTAAATAAGGTCTCTCTTTAATTGAAACAATATAAAAAATACGGTAAAATTCAAAGATAACTTGCAGATTAAACATCGATAAATAGAAAATGACGAAATACTATAGTTGTATAATAATATAATACTTGAATAACATACTATTACTTATGAATATTTGTTTTGTTTTCTAACATTTGAAATTACTTTTGAAAAGTGCCAGTTAATTTGCACATTTTTATCAAGAGGCTGTTTTGAGTTCTCCAGTTTAGAAAAAATGGTCCTTATTTACACATTGATAGCGACAAGAACTTTTCGTATAGCAACATCAATTATGGGGATCTGATGTGCAAATCCCCATTAACATTCCACCTTCCAGTTTCCAGTAAAACTTCCAAGTCTATTGCTACCTCCTATGTAGTTGAATCAATACTGTTGGATGAAAAACTCATTTAAGCATTAAAAATAAGATCTATTAATAAGTTTACTACGGGCATGTATTTTGAAATTTCTAAGTAGATAATTCGCTAGAATTTTAATTACGCGTTGCATATTGCACAAAATTTTGTTAATATTTTGGTTAAAACCAAAGATTCTATTGTGTCAAAAAATCAGTTACTTCTAGTGCATATTTATGAAGGGAAATGTCAGGTTTGCTATAGGCCTAAGGCACAATGAACCATGGTCAAGAGTAAATATAATCAAAGTTCCTAAAATAAAATTTGCGAACGAACATCGAAATTATAACAGTAACCCTAAATTTCAAGTACAGTGGCCTAAAATTAGAGGATACCCTCTTGTAATCACACTAATTGATTTCTTTGATAGAAAACATGGAAGGTTATATGTATGAAAAAAATAAAATAACATTTTAAAAAATTTCTAATGTTGAGGCCCTCGAACATTATATGCCCTCAAGTACTGAATTAGGTAGCATAGGGCTTGGGGCAACCATGCTAGCACTCAACTTAATTACTAACAGTGCTAACCAATTGTAAATAATGATAAATTGGATATGAGAATAAAGATACTACATTTATGGAAAAAAAATTGACTTAAAAAAATTGAAATATCATGGCAAAACATTTATGTTATTTTTTCCCCAAATTGGGCTAATTAAGAAGAAATATTACGTCAACATAAACAATTGCAATATGTTTATTTCAAAATAAGTATTAACTAACTGTAAAATAATTTTCAACATATATAACTTATGATAATAATCTGAAATAAGTAACAGTAATGCTTATTTTCCATTAAATTTATTCCATATGATAATAATCTGAAATTACATCACATTGATTTTCATTACAACATTCGATGATGTACAACATCATTTCACTAATTAAACAGTCGAAGTTGGATGATGCCAATTCTTCTGCTCGTCGTTGTTTGAAGGATGGTGCCACTTGCTTTGTTCATCCGATGTTGGATGGTGCCACTTGCTCTGTTCATCAACGATCGTTGGATGATGCCAGTTCTTCTGTTCGTCATTATTTGAAGGATGGTGCCACTTCTGTTGTTCGTTCGCTGCTGGATGGTGCCACTTGCTTTGTTCAACCGATGTTGGATGGTGCCACTTGCTCTGTTCATCAACGATCGTTGGATGATGCCAGTTCTTCTGTTCATCATTATTTGAAGGATGGTGCCACTTCTGTTGTTCGTTCGCTACCGGATGGTGCCACTTGCTTTGTTCATCCGATGTTGGATGGTGCCACTTGCTCTGTTCATCAACGATCGTTGGATGATGCCAGTTCTTCTGTTCGTCATTATTTGAAGGATGATGCCACTTCTGTTGTTCGTTCGCTGCTGGATGGTGCCACTTGCTTTGTTCAACTGATGTTGGATGGTGCCACTTGCTCTGTTCATCAACGATCGTTGGATGATGCCAGTTCTTCTGTTCGTCATTATTTGAAGGATGATGCCACTTCTGTTGTTCGTTCGCTGCTGGATGGTGCCACTTGCTTTGTTCAACTGATGTTGGATGGTGCCACTTGCTCTGTTCATCAACGATCGTTGGATGATGCCAGTTCTTCTGTTCATCATTATTTGAAGGATGGTGCCACTTCTGTTGTTCGTTCGCTGCTGGATGGTGCCACTTGCTTTGTTCAACTGATGTTGGATGGTGCCACTTGCTCTGTTCATCAACGATCGTTGGATGATGCCAGTTCTTCTGTTCGTCATTATTTGAAGGATGGTGCCACTTCTGTTGTTCGTTCGCTGCTGGATGGTGCCACTTGCTTTGTTCAACCGATGTTGGATGGTGCCACTTGCTCTGTTCATCAACGATCGTTGGATGATGCCAGTTCTTCTGTTCATCATTATTTGAAGGATGATGCCACTTCTGTTGTTCGTTCGCTGCTGGATGGTGCCACTTGCTTTGTTCATCCGATGTTGGATGGTGCCACTTGCTCTGTTCATCGATTACTGTCGAATGGTGCCACTTCTTTTGTTCATCGTTATTTGCAGGATGGTGCCACTTCTGTTGTTCGTTCGATATTGGATGGTGCCACTTGCTTTGCTCATCTACATTTTTTGGATGATGCCACTTACTAGATAGTTCGTTAGGTTGCAGTAACCTCGATGCTAAGGATGTTTCAGTAATAATAATAAAGAAAAGCACGAAGGCTAATGGAGTCATATACGCTTTTGCCATGTTTATGTGCGATGTGATGTTCAAAAAAGAAGATGGCTTTTATAAGATAATTTGAAGATAAGGTTGGGAATCTTGAAGAAAATTTAGCTACTATAAACTAGTTAATGCTCTCACTTAGTTTTATCCATTTACATATTCTACTACGCATAAAACGTTTAAGTAGACAGTGCTTTAATAAGCTTTCTGTAAATAAACAGCAACTAAAAAATAAAATAATTCACCAGCCTTTTTAAATTAGTAATTTCTTTCTAAACTTTATATATCATGGAAACGATCCCAAAAAAAGAACAACAACCAGAATAACGTAAGAGCTGTGGCGACTTATAAATTGTAATATAAACAAGCATCATTCCAGTAAACCGAAATGTAGAGGCAAAACTGGCTTTTATATGATGTGTTTCTTTTTTGGCCCAGGGGAGAGAGGGGGGGGATACTGATATAAGTTTAAAGATATATCATTTGATTACATATTTAATTCTCAAAAATAAAATAATTTTCCTAGTAACGGCGATGTAATTATAACAGCTTCCTGTTATATAAGGGTACAGTGAACCACGTCGTGCACCTTTGTTTTCCCGTGCTTTCATTACAAAACTCTTTTGCATGTTGTTTTGCTCCTACGCTTCATCTAAAGTAAAATTTGTATTTTTCCAATCAAAACGTATATTTACCGTTCTACGAAAGCTGCGCAGGTCCAAATTTAAAAACTCTGCGTAAATGGTTTTCTAAATAAGGTCTCTCTTTAATTGAAACAATATAAAAAATACGGTAAAATTCAAAGATAACTTGCAGATTAAACATCGATAAATAGAAAATGACGAAATACTATAGTTGTATAATAATATAATACTTGAATAACAATTACTATTACTTATGAATATTTGTTTTGTTTTCTAACATTTGAAATTACTTTTGAAAAGAGCCAGTTAATTTGCACATTTTTATCAAGAGGCTGTTTTGAGTTCTCCAGTTTAGAAAAAATGGTCCTTATTTACACATTGATAGCGACAAGAACTTTTCGTATAGCAACATCAATTATAGGGATCTGATGTGCAAATCCCCATTAACATTCCACCTTCCAGTTTCCAGTAAAACTTCCAAGTCTATTGCTACCTCCTATGTAGTTGAATCAATACTGTTGGATGAAAAACTCATTTAAGCATTAAAAATAAGATCTATTAATAAGTTTACTACGGGCATGTATTTTGAAATTTCTAAGTAGATAATTCGCTAGAATTTTAATTACGCGTTGCATATTGCACAACATTTTGTTAATATTTTGGTTAAAACCAAAGATTCTATTGTGTCAAAAAATCAGTTACTTCTAGTGCATATTTATGAAGGGAAAAGTCAGGTTTGCTATAGGCCTAAGGCGCAATGAACCATGGTCAAGAGTAAATATAATCAAAGTTCCTAAAATAAAATTTGCGAACGAACATCGAAATTATAACAGTATCCCTAAATTTCAAGTACAGTGGCCTAAAATGAGAGGATACCCTCTTGTAATCACACTAATTGATTTCTTTGATAGAAAACATGGAAGGTTATACGTATGAAAAAAATAAAATAACATTTTAAAAAATTCTAATGTTGAGGCCCTCGAACATTATATGCCCTCAAGTACTGAATTAGGTAGCATAGGGCTTGGGGCAACCATGCTAGCACTCAACTTAATTACTAACAGTGCTAACCAATTGTAAATAATGATAAATTGGATATGAGAATAAAGATACTACATTTATGGAAAAAAAATTGACTTAAAAAAATTGAAATATCATGGCAAAACATTTATGTTATTTTTTCCCCAAATTGGGCTAATTAAGAAGAAATATTACGTCAACATAAACAATTGCAATATGTTTATTTCAAAATAAGTATTAACTAACTGTAAAATAATTTTCAACATATATAACTTATGATAATAATCTGAAATAAGTAACAGTAATGCTTATTTTCCATTAAATTTATTCCATATGATAATAATCTGAAATTACATCACATTGATTTTCATTACAACATTCGATGATGTACAACATCATTTCACTAATTAAACAGTCGAAGTTGGATGATGCCAATTCTTCTGCTCGTCGTTGTTTGAAGGATGGTGCCACTTGCTTTGTTCATCCGATGTTGGATGGTGCCACTTGCTCTGTTCATCAACGATCGTTGGATGATGCCAGTTCTTCTGTTCGTCATTATTTGAAGGATGGTGCCACTTCTGTTGTTCGTTCGCTGCTGGATGGTGCCACTTGCTTTGTTCAACCGATGTTGGATGGTGCCACTTGCTCTGTTCATCAACGATCGTTGGATGATGCCAGTTCTTCTGTTCATCATTATTTGAAGGATGGTGCCACTTCTGTTGTTCGTTCGCTACCGGATGGTGCCACTTGCTTTGTTCATCCGATGTTGGATGGTGCCACTTGCTCTGTTCATCAACGATCGTTGGATGATGCCAGTTCTTCTGTTCGTCATTATTTGAAGGATGATGCCACTTCTGTTGTTCGTTCGCTGCTGGATGGTGCCACTTGCTTTGTTCAACTGATGTTGGATGGTGCCACTTGCTCTGTTCATCAACGATCGTTGGATGATGCCAGTTCTTCTGTTCGTCATTATTTGAAGGATGATGCCACTTCTGTTGTTCGTTCGCTGCTGGATGGTGCCACTTGCTATGTTCAACTGATGTTGGATGGTGCCACTTGCTCTGTTCATCAACGATCGTTGGATGATGCCAGTTCTTCTGTTCATCATTATTTGAAGGATGGTGCCACTTCTGTTGTTCGTTCGCTGCTGGATGGTGCCACTTGCTTTGTTCAACTGATGTTGGATGGTGCCACTTGCTCTGTTCATCAACGATCGTTGGATGATGCCAGTTCTTCTGTTCGTCATTATTTGAAGGATGGTGCCACTTCTGTTGTTCGTTCGCTGCTGGATGGTGCCACTTGCTTTGTTCAACCGATGTTGGATGGTGCCACTTGCTCTGTTCATCAACGATCGTTGGATGATGCCAGTTCTTCTGTTCATCATTATTTGAAGGATGATGCCACTTCTGTTGTTCGTTCGCTGCTGGATGGTGCCACTTGCTTTGTTCATCCGATGTTGGATGGTGCCACTTGCTCTGTTCATCGATTACTGTCGAATGGTGCCACTTCTTTTGTTCATCGTTATTTGCAGGATGGTGCCATTTCTGTTGTTCGTTCGATATTGGATGGTGCCACTTGCTTTGCTCATCTACGTTTTTTGGATGATGCCACTTACTAGATAGTTCGTTAGGTTGCAGTAACCTCGATGCTAAGGATGTTTCAGTAACAATAATAAAGAAAAGCATGAAGGCTAATGGGGTCATATACGCTTTTGCCATGTTTATGTGATGTTCAAAAAAGAAGATGGCTTTTATAAGATAATTTGAAGATAAGGTTGGGAATCTTGAAGAAAATTTAGCTACTATAAACTAGTTAATGCTCTCACTTAGTTTTATCCATTTACATATTCTACTACGCATAAAACGTTTAAGTAGACAGTGCTTTAATAAGCTTTCTGTAAATAAACAGCAACTAAAAAATAAAATAATTCACCAGCCTTTTTAAATTAGTAATTTCTTTCTAAACTTTATATATCATGGAAACGATCCCAAAAAAAGAACAACAACCAGAATAACGTAAGAGCTGTGGCGACTTATAAATTGTAATATAAACAAGCATCATTCCAGTAAACCGAAATGTAGAGGCAAAACTGGCTTTTATATGATGTGTTTCTTTTTTGGCCCGGGGGAGAGGGGGGGATACTGATATAAGTTTAAAGATATATCATTTGATTACATATTTAATTCTCAAAAATAAAATAATTTTCCTAGTAACGGCGATGTAATTATAACAGCTTCCTGTTATATAAGGGTACAGTGAACCACGTCGTGCACCTTTGTTTTCCCGTGCTTTCATTACAAAACTCTTTTGCATGTTGTTTTGCTCCTACGCTTCATCTAAAGTAAAATTTGTATTTTTCCAATCAAAACGTATATTTACCGTTCAACGAAAGCTGCGCAGGTCCAAATTTAAAAACTCTGCGTAAATGGTTTTCTAAATAAGGTCTCTCTTTAATTGAAACAATATAAAAAATACGGTAAAATTCAAAGATAACTTGCAGATTAAACATCGATAAATAGAAAATGACGAAATACTATAGTTGTATAATAATATAATACTTGAATAACAATTACTATTACTTATGAATATTTGTTTTGTTTTCTAACATTTGAAATTACTTTTGAAAAGAGCCAGTTAATTTGCACATTTTTATCAAGAGGCTGTTTTGAGTTCTCCAGTTTAGAAAAAATGGTCCTTATTTACACATTGATAGCGACAAGAACTTTTCGTATAGCAACATCAATTATAGGGATCTGATGTGCAAATCCCCATTAACATTCCACCTTCCAGTTTCCAGTAAAACTTCCAAGTCTATTGCTACCTCCTATGTAGTTGAATCAATACTGTTGGATGAAAAACTCATTTAAGCATTAAAAATAAGATCTATTAATAAGTTTACTACGGGCATGTATTTTGAAATTTCTAAGTAGATAATTCGCTAGAATTTTAATTACGCGTTGCATATTGCACAACATTTTGTTAATATTTTGGTTAAAACCAAAGATTCTATTGTGTCAAAAAATCAGTTACTTCTAGTGCATATTTATGAAGGGAAAGGTCAGGTTTGCTATAGGCCTAAGGCGCAATGAACCATGGTCAAGAGTAAATATAATCAAAGTTCCTAAAATAAAATTTGCGAACGAACATCGAAATTATAACAGTATCCCTAAATTTCAAGTACAGTGGCCTAAAATGAGAGGATACCCTCTTGTAATCACACTAATTGATTTCTTTGATAGAAAACATGGAAGGTTATATGTATGAAAAAAATAAAATAACATTTTAAAAAATTCTAATGTTGAGGCCCTCGAACATTATATGCCCTCAAGTACTGAATTAGGTAGCATAGGGCTTGGGGCAACCATGCTAGCACTCAACTTAATTACTAACAGTGCTAACCAATTGTAAATAATGATAAATTGGATATGAGAATAAAGATACTATATTTATGGAAAAAAAAAATTGACTTAAAAAAATTGAAATATCATGGCAAAACATTTATGTTATTTTTTCCCCAAATTGGGCTAATTAAGAAGAAATATTACATCAACATAAACAATTGCAATATGTTTATTTCAAAATAAGTATTAACTAACTGTAAAATAATTTTCAACATATATAACTTATGATAATAATCTGAAATAAGTAACAGTAATGCTTATTTTCCATTAAATTTATTCCATATGATAATAATCTGAAATTACATCACATTGATTTTCATTACAACATTCGATGATGTACAACATCATTTCACTAATTAAACAGTCGAAGTTGGATGATGCCAATTCTTCTGCTCGTCGTTGTTTGAAGGATGGTGCCACTTGCTTTGTTCATCCGATGTTGGATGGTGCCACTTGCTCTGTTCATCAACGATCGTTGGATGATGCCAGTTCTTCTGTTCGTCATTATTTGAAGGATGGTGCCACTTCTGTTGTTCGTTCGCTGCTGGATGGTGCCACTTGCTTTGTTCAACCGATGTTGGATGGTGCCACTTGCTCTGTTCATCAACGATCGTTGGATGATGCCAGTTCTTCTGTTCATCATTATTTGAAGGATGGTGCCACTTCTGTTGTTCGTTCGCTACCGGATGGTGCCACTTGCTTTGTTCATCCGATGTTGGATGGTGCCACTTGCTCTGTTCATCAACGATCGTTGGATGATGCCAGTTCTTCTGTTCGTCATTATTTGAAGGATGATGCCACTTCTGTTGTTCGTTCGCTGCTGGATGGTGCCACTTGCTTTGTTCAACTGATGTTGGATGGTGCCACTTGCTCTGTTCATCAACGATCGTTGGATGATGCCAGTTCTTCTGTTCGTCATTATTTGAAGGATGATGCCACTTCTGTTGTTCGTTCGCTGCTGGATGGTGCCACTTGCTTTGTTCAACTGATGTTGGATGGTGCCACTTGCTCTGTTCATCAACGATCGTTGGATGATGCCAGTTCTTCTGTTCGTCATTATTTGAAGGATGGTGCCACTTCTGTTGTTCGTTCGCTGCTGGATGGTGCCACTTGCTTTGTTCAACCGATGTTGGATGGTGCCACTTGCTCTGTTCATCAACGATCGTTGGATGATGCCAGTTCTTCTGTTCATCATTATTTGAAGGATGATGCCACTTCTGTTGTTCGTTCGCTGCTGGATGGTGCCACTTGCTTTGTTCATCCGATGTTGGATGGTGCCACTTGCTCTGTTCATCGATTACTGTCGAATGGTGCCACTTCTTTTGTTCATCGTTATTTGCAGGATGGTGCCACTTCTGTTGTTCGTTCGATATTGGATGGTGCCACTTGCTTTGCTCATCTACGTTTTTTGGATGATGCCACTTACTAGATAGTTCGTTAGGTTGCAGTAACCTCGATGCTAAGGATGTTTCAGTAATAATAATAAAGAAAAGCACGAAGGCTAATGGAGTCATATACGCTTTTGCCATGTTTATGTGCGATGTGATGTTCAAAAAAGAAGATGGCTTTTATAAGATAATTTGAAGATAAGGTTGGGAATCTTGAAGAAAATTTAGCTACTATAAACTAGTTAATGCTCTCACTTAGTTTTATCCATTTACATATTCTACTACGCATAAAACGTTTAAGTAGACAGTGCTTTAATAAGCTTTCTGTAAATAAACAGCAACTAAAAAATAAAATAATTCACCAGCCTTTTTAAATTAGTAATTTCTTTCTAAACTTTATATATCATGGAAACGATCCCAAAAAAAGAACAACAACCAGAATAACGTAAGAGCTGTGGCGACTTATAAATTGTAATATAAACAACCATCATTCCAGTAAACCGAAATGTAGAGGCAAAACTGGCTTTTATATGATGTGTTTCTTTTTTGGCCCGGGGGAGAGAGGGGGGGGGATACTGATATAAGTTTAAAGATATATCATTTGATTACATATTTAATTCTCAAAAATAAAATAATTTTCCTAGTAACGGCGATGTAATTATAACAGCTTCCTGTTATATAAGGGTACAGTGAACCACGTCGTGCACCTTTGTTTTCCCGTGCTTTCATTACAAAACTCTTTTGCATGTTGTTTTGCTCCTACGCTTCATCTAAAGTAAAATTTGTATTTTTCCAATCAAAACGTATATTTACCGTTCTACGAAAGCTGCGCAGGTCCAAATTTAAAAACTCTGCGTAAATGGTTTTCTAAATAAGGTCTCTCTTTAATTGAAACAATATAAAAAATACGGTAAAATTCAAAGATAACTTGCAGATTAAACATCGATAAATAGAAAATGACGAAATACTATAGTTGTATAATAATATAATACTTGAATAACAATTACTATTACTTATGAATATTTGTTTTGTTTTCTAACATTTGAAATTACTTTTGAAAAGAGCCAGTTAATTTGCACATTTTTATCAAGAGGCTGTTTTGAGTTCTCCAGTTTAGAAAAAATGGTCCTTATTTACACATTGATAGCGACAAGAACTTTTCGTATAGCAACATCAATTATAGGGATCTGATGTGCAAATCCCCATTAACATTCCACCTTCCAGTTTCCAGTAAAACTTCCAAGTCTATTGCTACCTCCTATGTAGTTGAATCAATACTGTTGGATGAAAAACTCATTTAAGCATTAAAAATAAGATCTATTAATAAGTTTACTACGGGCATGTATTTTGAAATTTCTAAGTAGATAATTCGCTAGAATTTTAATTACGCGTTGCATATTGCACAACATTTTGTTAATATTTTGGTTAAAACCAAAGATTCTATTGTGTCAAAAAATCAGTTACTTCTAGTGCATATTTATGAAGGGAAAAGTCAGGTTTGCTATAGGCCTAAGGCACAATGAACCATGGTCAAGAGTAAATATAATCAAAGTTCCTAAAATAAAATTTGCGAACGAACATCGAAATTATAACAGTAACCCTAAATTTCAAGTACAGTGGCCTAAAATGAGAGGATACCCTCTTGTAATCACACTAATTGATTTCTTTGATAGAAAACATGGAAGGTTATATGTATGAAAAAAATAAAATAACATTTTAAAAAATTCTAATGTTGAGGCCCTCGAACATTATATGCCCTCAAGTACTGAATTAGGTAGCATAGGGCTTGGGGCAACCATGCTAGCACTCAACTTAATTACTAACAGTGCTAACCAATTGTAAATAATGATAAATTGGATATGAGAATAAAGATACTACATTTATGGAAAAAAAATTGACTTAAAAAAATTGAAATATCATGGCAAAACATTTATGTTATTTTTTCCCCAAATTGGGCTAATTAAGAAGAAATATTACGTCAACATAAACAATTGCAATATGTTTATTTCAAAATAAGTATTAACTAACTGTAAAATAATTTTCAACATATATAACTTATGATAATAATCTGAAATAAGTAACAGTAATGCTTATTTTCCATTAAATTTATTCCATATGATAATAATCTGAAATTACATCACATTGATTTTCATTACAACATTCGATGATGTACAACATCATTTCACTAATTAAACAGTCGAAGTTGGATGATGCCAATTCTTCTGCTCGTCGTTGTTTGAAGGATGGTGCCACTTGCTTTGTTCATCCGATGTTGGATGGTGCCACTTGCTCTGTTCATCAACGATCGTTGGATGATGCCAGTTCTTCTGTTCGTCATTATTTGAAGGATGGTGCCACTTCTGTTGTTCGTTCGCTGCTGGATGGTGCCACTTGCTTTGTTCAACCGATGTTGGATGGTGCCACTTGCTCTGTTCATCAACGATCGTTGGATGATGCCAGTTCTTCTGTTCATCATTATTTGAAGGATGGTGCCACTTCTGTTGTTCGTTCGCTACCGGATGGTGCCACTTGCTTTGTTCATCCGATGTTGGATGGTGCCACTTGCTCTGTTCATCAACGATCGTTGGATGATGCCAGTTCTTCTGTTCGTCATTATTTGAAGGATGATGCCACTTCTGTTGTTCGTTCGCTGCTGGATGGTGCCACTTGCTTTGTTCAACTGATGTTGGATGGTGCCACTTGCTCTGTTCATCAACG
Organism: Allium sativum; assembly: GCA_030737875.1. Taxonomy (NCBI): domain Eukaryota; kingdom Viridiplantae; phylum Streptophyta; class Magnoliopsida; order Asparagales; family Amaryllidaceae; genus Allium; species Allium sativum. The sequence continues at coordinate 400,159,608 of CM060910.1, forward strand.
ATCGTTGGATGATGCCAGTTCTTCTGTTCGTCATTATTTGAAGGATGATGCCACTTCTGTTGTTCGTTCGTTGCTGGATGGTGCCACTTGCTTTGTTCAACTGATGTTGGATGGTGCCACTTGCTCTGTTCATCGACGATCGTTGGATGATGCCAGTTCTTCTGTTCATCATTATTTGAAGGATGGTGCCACTTCTGTTGTTCGTTCGCTGCTGGATGGTGCCACTTGCTTTGTTCAACTGATGTTGGATGGTGCCACTTGCTCTGTTCATCAACGATCGTTGGATGATGCCAGTTCTTCTGTTCGTCATTATTTGAAGGATGGTGCCACTTCTGTTGTTCGTTCGCTGCTGGATGGTGCCACTTGCTTTGTTCAACCGATGTTGGATGGTGCCACTTGCTCTGTTCATCAACGATCGTTGGATGATGCCAGTTCTTCTGTTCATCATTATTTGAAGGATGATGCCACTTCTGTTGTTCGTTCGCTGCTGGATGGTGCCACTTGCTTTGTTCATCCGATGTTGGATGGTGCCACTTGCTCTGTTCATCGATTACTGTCGAATGGTGCCACTTCTTTTGTTCATCGTTATTTGCAGGATGGTGCCACTTCTGTTGTTCATTCGATATTGGATGGTGCCACTTGCTTTGCTCATCTACGTTTTTTGGATGATGCCACTTACTAGATAGTTAGTTAGGTTGCAGTAACCTCGATGCTAAGGATGTTTCAGTAATAATAATAAAGAAAAGCACGAAGGCTAATGGAGTCATATACGCTTTTGCCATGTTTATGTGCGATGTGATGTTCAAAAAAGAAGATGGCTTTTATAAGATAATTTGAAGATAAGGTTGGGAATCTTGAAGAAAATTTAGCTACTATAAACTAGTTAATGCTCTCACTTAGTTTTATCCATTTACATATTCTACTACGCATAAAACGTTTAAGTAGACAGTGCTTTAATAAGCTTTCTGTAAATAAACAGCAACTAAAAAATAAAATAATTCACCAGCCTTTTTAAATTAGTAATTTCTTTCTAAACTTTATATATCATGGAAACGATCCCAAAAAAAGAACAACAACCAGAATAACGTAAGAGCTGTGGCGACTTATAAATTGTAATATAAACAAGCATCATTCCAGTAAACCGAAATGTAGAGGCAAAACTGGCTTTTATATGATGTGTTTCTTTTTTGGCCCGGGGGAGAGAGGGGGGGGGATACTGATATAAGTTTAAAGATATATCATTTGATTACATATTTAATTCTCAAAAATAAAATAATTTTCCTAGTAACGGCGATGTAATTATAACAGCTTCCTGTTATATAAGGGTACAGTGAACCACGTCGTGCACCTTTGTTTTCCCGTGCTTTCGTTACAAAACTCTTTTGCATGTTGTTTTGCTCCTACGCTTCATCTAAAGTAAAATTTGTATTTTTCCAATCAAAACGTATATTTACCGTTCTACGAAAGCTGCGCAGGTCCAAATTTAAAAACTCTGCGTAAATGGTTTTCTAAATAAGGTCTCTCTTTAATTGAAACAATATAAAAAATACGGTAAAATTCAAAGATAACTTGCAGATTAAACATCGATAAATAGAAAATGACGAAATACTATAGTTGTATAATAATATAATACTTGAATAACAATTACTATTACTTATGAATATTTGTTTTGTTTTCTAACATTTGAAATTACTTTTGAAAAGAGCCAGTTAATTTGCACATTTTTATCAAGAGGCTGTTTTGAGTTCTCCAGTTTAGAAAAAATGGTCCTTATTTACACATTGATAGCGACAAGAACTTTTCGTATAGCAACATCAATTATAGGGATCTGATGTGCAAATCCCCATTAACATTCCACCTTCCAGTTTCCAGTAAAACTTCCAAGTCTATTGCTACCTCCTATGTAGTTGAATCAATACTGTTGGATGAAAAACTCATTTAAGCATTAAAAATAAGATCTATTAATAAGTTTACTACGGGCATGTATTTTGAAATTTCTAAGTAGATAATTCGCTAGAATTTTAATTACGCGTTGCATATTGCACAACATTTTGTTAATATTTTGGTTAAAACCAAAGATTCTATTGTGTCAAAAAATCAGTTACTTCTAGTGCATATTTATGAAGGGAAAAGTCAGGTTTGCTATAGGCCTAAGGCACAATGAACCATGGTCAAGAGTAAATATAATCAAAGTTCCTAAAATAAAATTTGCGAACGAACATCGAAATTATAACAGTAACCCTAAATTTCAAGTACAGTGGCCTAAAATGAGAGGATACCCTCTTGTAATCACACTAATTGATTTCTTTGATAGAAAACATGGAAGGTTATATGTATGAAAAAAATAAAATAACATTTTAAAAAATTCTAATGTTGAGGCCCTCGAACATTATATGCCCTCAAGTACTGAATTAGGTAGCATAGGGCTTGGGGCAACCATGCTAGCACTCAACTTAATTACTAACAGTGCTAACCAATTGTAAATAATGATAAATTGGATATGAGAATAAAGATACTACATTTATGGAAAAAAAATTGACTTAAAAAAATTGAAATATCATGGCAAAACATTTATGTTATTTTTTCCCCAAATTGGGCTAATTAAGAAGAAATATTACGTCAACATAAACAATTGCAATATGTTTATTTCAAAATAAGTATTAACTAACTGTAAAATAATTTTCAACATATATAACTTATGATAATAATCTGAAATAAGTAACAGTAATGCTTATTTTCCATTAAATTTATTCCATATGATAATAATCTGAAATTACATCACATTGATTTTCATTACAACATTCGATGATGTACAACATCATTTCACTAATTAAACAGTCGAAGTTGGATGATGCCAATTCTTCTGCTCGTCGTTGTTTGAAGGATGGTGCCACTTGCTTTGTTCATCCGATGTTGGATGGTGCCACTTGCTCTGTTCATCAACGATCGTTGGATGATGCCAGTTCTTCTGTTCGTCATTATTTGAAGGATGGTGCCACTTCTGTTGTTCGTTCGCTGCTGGATGGTGCCACTTGCTTTGTTCAACCGATGTTGGATGGTGCCACTTGCTCTGTTCATCAACGATCGTTGGATGATGCCAGTTCTTCTGTTCATCATTATTTGAAGGATGGTGCCACTTCTGTTGTTCGTTCGCTACCGGATGGTGCCACTTGCTTTGTTCATCCGATGTTGGATGGTGCCACTTGCTCTGTTCATCAACGATCGTTGGATGATGCCAGTTCTTCTGTTCGTCATTATTTGAAGGATGATGCCACTTCTGTTGTTCGTTCGCTGCTGGATGGTGCCACTTGCTTTGTTCAACTGATGTTGGATGGTGCCACTTGCTCTGTTCATCAACGATCGTTGGATGATGCCAGTTCTTCTGTTCGTCATTATTTGAAGGATGATGCCACTTCTGTTGTTCGTTCGCTGCTGGATGGTGCCACTTGCTTTGTTCATCCGATGTTGGATGGTGCCACTTGCTCTGTTCATCAACGATCGTTGGATGATGCCAGTTCTTCTGTTCGTCATTATTTGAAGGATGGTGCCACTTCTGTTGTTCGTTCGCTGCTGGATGGTGCCACTTGCTTTGTTCAACCGATGTTGGATGGTGCCACTTGCTCTGTTCATCAACGATCGTTGGATGATGCCAGTTCTTCTGTTCATCATTATTTGAAGGATGGTGCCACTTCTGTTGTTCGTTCGCTACCGGATGGTGCCACTTGCTCTGTTCATCCGATGTTGGATGGTGCCACTTGCTCTGTTCATCAACGATCGTTGGATGATGCCAGTTCTTCTGTTCGTCATTATTTGAAGGATGATGCCACTTCTGTTGTTTGTTCGCTGCTGGATGGTGCCACTTGCTTTGTTCAACTGATGTTGGATGGTGCCACTTGCTCTGTTCATCAACGATCGTTGGATGATGCCAGTTCTTCTGTTCGTCATTATTTGAAGGATGATGCCACTTCTGTTGTTCGTTCGCTGCTGGATGGTGCCACTTGCTTTGTTCAACTGATGTTGGATGGTGCCACTTGCTCTGTTCATCAACGATCGTTGGATGATGCCAGTTCTTCTGTTCATCATTATTTGAAGGATGGTGCCACTTCTGTTGTTCGTTCGCTGCTGGATGGTGCCACTTGCTTTGTTCAACTGATGTTGGATGGTGCCACTTGCTCTGTTCATCAACGATCGTTGGATGATGCCAGTTCTTCTGTTCGTCATTATTTGAAGGATGGTGCCACTTCTGTTGTTCGTTCGCTGCTGGATGGTGCCACTTGCTTTGTTCAACCGATGTTGGATGGTGCCACTTGCTCTGTTCATCAACGATCGTTGGATGATGCCAGTTCTTCTGTTCATCATTATTTGAAGGATGATGCCACTTCTGTTGTTCGTTCGCTGCTGGATGGTGCCACTTGCTTTGTTCATCCGATGTTGGATGGTGCCACTTGCTCTGTTCATCGATTACTGTCGAATGGTGCCACTTCTTTTGTTCATCGTTATTTGCAGGATGGTGCCACTTCTGTTGTTCGTTCGATATTGGATGGTGCCACTTGCTTTGCTCATCTACATTTTTTGGATGATGCCACTTACTAGATAGTTCGTTAGGTTGCAGTAACCTCGATGCTAAGGATGTTTCAGTAATAATAATAAAGAAAAGCACGAAGGCTAATGGAGTCATATACGCTTTTGCCATGTTTATGTGCGATGTGATGTTCAAAAAAGAAGATGGCTTTTATAAGATAATTTGAAGATAAGGTTGGGAATCTTGAAGAAAATTTAGCTACTATAAACTAGTTAATGCTCTCACTTAGTTTTATCCATTTACATATTCTACTACGCATAAAACGTTTAAGTAGACAGTGCTTTAATAAGCTTTCTGTAAATAAACAGCAACTAAAAAATAAAATAATTCACCAGCCTTTTTAAATTAGTAATTTCTTTCTAAACTTTATATATCATGGAAACGATCCCAAAAAAAGAACAACAACCAGAATAACGTAAGAGCTGTGGCGACTTATAAATTGTAATATAAACAAGCATCATTCCAGTAAACCGAAATGTAGAGGCAAAACTGGCTTTTATATGATGTGTTTCTTTTTTGGCCCGGGGGAGAGAGGGGGGGATACTGATATAAGTTTAAAGATATATCATTTGATTACATATTTAATTCTCAAAAATAAAATAATTTTCCTAGTAACGGCGATGTAATTATAACAGCTTCCTGTTATATAAGGGTACAGTGAACCACGTCGTGCACCTTTGTTTTCCCGTGCTTTCATTACAAAACTCTTTTGCATGTTGTTTTGCTCCTACGCTTCATCTAAAGTAAAATTTGTATTTTTCCAATCAAAACGTATATTTACCGTTCTACGAAAGCTGCGCAGGTCCAAATTTAAAAACTCTGCGTAAATGGTTTTCTAAATAAGGTCTCTCTTTAATTGAAACAATATAAAAAATATGGTAAAATTCAAAGATAACTTGCAGATTAAACATCGATAAATAGAAAATGACGAAATACTATAGTTGTATAATAATATAATACTTGAATAACAATTACTATTACTTATGAATATTTGTTTTGTTTTCTAACATTTGAAATTACTTTTGAAAAGAGCCAGTTAATTTGCACATTTTTATCAAGAGGCTGTTTTGAGTTCTCCAGTTTAGAAAAAATGGTCCTTATTTACACATTGATAGCGACAAGAACTTTTCGTATAGCAACATCAATTATAGGGATCTGATGTGCAAATCCCCATTAACATTCCACCTTCCAGTTTCCAGTAAAACTTCCAAGTCTATTGCTACCTCCTATGTAGTTGAATCAATACTGTTGGATGAAAAACTCATTTAAGCATTAAAAATAAGATCTATTAATAAGTTTACTACGGGCATGTATTTTGAAATTTCTAAGTAGATAATTCGCTAGAATTTTAATTACGCGTTGCATATTGCACAACATTTTGTTAATATTTTGGTTAAAACCAAAGATTCTATTGTGTCAAAAAATCAGTTACTTCTAGTGCATATTTATGAAGGGAAAAGTCAGGTTTGCTATAGGCCTAAGGCACAATGAACCATGGTCAAGAGTAAATATAATCAAAGTTCCTAAAATAAAATTTGCGAACGAACATCGAAATTATAACAGTAACCCTAAATTTCAAGTACAGTGGCCTAAAATGAGAGGATACCCTCTTGTAATCACACTAATTGATTTCTTTGATAGAAAACATGGAAGGTTATATGTATGAAAAAAATAAAATAACATTTTAAAAAATTCTAATGTTGAGGCCCTCGAACATTATATGCCCTCAAGTACTGAATTAGGTAGCATAGGGCTTGGGGCAACCATGCTAGCACTCAACTTAATTACTAACAGTGCTAACCAATTGTAAATAATGATAAATTGGATATGAGAATAAAGATACTACATTTATGGAAAAAAATTGACTTAAAAAAATTGAAATATCATGGCAAAACATTTATGTTATTTTTTCCCCAAATTGGGCTAATTAAGAAGAAATATTACGTCAACATAAACAATTGCAATATGTTTATTTCAAAATAAGTATTAACTAACTGTAAAATAATTTTCAACATATATAACTTATGATAATAATCTGAAATAAGTAACAGTAATGCTTATTTTCCATTAAATTTATTCCATATGATAATAATCTGAAATTACATCACATTGATTTTCATTACAACATTCGATGATGTACAACATCATTTCACTAATTAAACAGTCGAAGTTGGATGATGCCAATTCTTCTGCTCGTCGTTGTTTGAAGGATGGTGCCACTTGCTTTGTTCATCCGATGTTGGATGGTGCCACTTGCTCTGTTCATCAACGATCGTTGGATGATGCCAGTTCTTCTGTTCGTCATTATTTGAAGGATGGTGCCACTTCTGTTGTTCGTTCGCTGCTGGATGGTGCCACTTGCTTTGTTCAACCGATGTTGGATGGTGCCACTTGCTCTGTTCATCAACGATCGTTGGATGATGCCAGTTCTTCTGTTCATCATTATTTGAAGGATGGTGCCACTTCTGTTGTTCGTTCGCTACCGGATGGTGCCACTTGCTTTGTTCATCCGATGTTGGATGGTGCCACTTGCTCTGTTCATCAACGATCGTTGGATGATGCCAGTTCTTCTGTTCGTCATTATTTGAAGGATGATGCCACTTCTGTTGTTCGTTCGCTGCTGGATGGTGCCACTTGCTTTGTTCAACTGATGTTGGATGGTGCCACTTGCTCTGTTCATCAACGATCGTTGGATGATGCCAGTTCTTCTGTTCGTCATTATTTGAAGGATGATGCCACTTCTGTTGTTCGTTCGCTGCTGGATGGTGCCACTTGCTTTGTTCAACTGATGTTGGATGGTGCCACTTGCTCTGTTCATCAACGATCGTTGGATGATGCCAGTTCTTCTGTTCCTCATTATTTGAAGGATGGTGCCACTTCTGTTGTTCGTTCGCTGCTGGATGGTGCCACTTGCTTTGTTCAACTGATGTTGGATGGTGCCACTTGCTCTGTTCATCAACGATCGTTGGGTGATGCCAGTTCTTCTGTTCGTCATTATTTGAAGGATGGTGCCACTTCTGTTGTTCGTTCGCTGCTGGATGGTGCCACTTGCTTTGTTCAACCGATGTTGGATGGTGCCACTTGCTCTGTTCATCAACGATCGTTGGATGATGCCAGTTCTTCTGTTCATCATTATTTGAAGGATGATGCCACTTCTGTTGTTCGTTCGCTGCTGGATGGTGCCACTTGCTTTGTTCATCCGATGTTGGATGGTGCCACTTGCTCTGTTCATCGATTACTGTCGAATGGTGCCACTTCTTTTGTTCATCATTATTTGCAGGATGGTGCCACTTCTGTTGTTCGTTCGATATTGGATGGTGCCACTTGCTTTGCTCATCTACGTTTTTTGGATGATGCCACTTACTAGATAGTTCGTTAGGTTGCAGTAACCTCGATGCTAAGGATGTTTCAGTAATAATAATAAAGAAAAGCACGAAGGCTAATGGAGTCATATACGCTTTTGCCATGTTTATGTGCGATGTGATGTTCAAAAAAGAAGATGGCTTTTATAAGATAATTTGAAGATAAGGTTGGGAATCTTGAAGAAAATTTAGCTACTATAAACTAGTTAATGCTCTCACTTAGTTTTATCCATTTACATATTCTACTACGCATAAAACGTTTAAGTAGACAGTGCTTTAATAAGCTTTCTGTAAATAAACAGCAACTAAAAAATAAAATAATTCACCAGCCTTTTTAAATTAGTAATTTCTTTCTAAACTTTATATATCATGGAAACGATCCCAAAAAAGAACAACAACCAGAATAACGTAAGAGCTGTGGCGACTTATAAATTGTAATATAAACAAGCATCATTCCAGTAAACCGAAATGTAGAGGCAAAACTGGCTTTTATATGATGTGTTTCTTTTTTGGCCCGGGGGAGAGAGGGGGGGGGGGGATACTGATATAAGTTTAAAGATATATCATTTGATTACATATTTAATTCTCAAAAATAAAATAATTTTCCTAGTAACGGCGATGTAATTATAACAGCTTCCTGTTATATAAGGGTACAGTGAACCACGTCGTGCACCTTTGTTTTCCCGTGCTTTCATTACAAAACTCTTTTGCATGTTGTTTTGCTCCTACGCTTCATCTAAAGTAAAATTTGTATTTTTCCAATCAAAACGTATATTTACCGTTCTACGAAAGCTGCGCAGGTCCAAATTTAAAAACTCTGCGTAAATGGTTTTCTAAATAAGGTCTCTCTTTAATTGAAACAATATAAAAAATATGGTAAAATTCAAAGATAACTTGCAGATTAAACATCGATAAATAGAAAATGACGAAATACTATAGTTGTATAATAATATAATACTTGAATAACAATTACTATTACTTATGAATATTTGTTTTGTTTTCTAACATTTGAAATTACTTTTGAAAAGAGCCAGTTAATTTGCACATTTTTATCAAGAGGCTGTTTTGAGTTCTCCAGTTTAGAAAAAATGGTCCTTATTTACACATTGATAGCGACAAGAACTTTTCGTATAGCAACATCAATTATAGGGATCTGATGTGCAAATCCCCATTAACATTCCACCTTCCAGTTTCCAGTAAAACTTCCAAGTCTATTGCTACCTCCTATGTAGTTGAATCAATACTGTTGGATGAAAAACTCATTTAAGCATTAAAAATAAGATCTATTAATAAGTTTACTACGGGCATGTATTTTGAAATTTCTAAGTAGATAATTCGCTAGAATTTTAATTACGCGTTGCATATTGCACAACATTTTGTTAATATTTTGGTTAAAACCAAAGATTCTATTGTGTCAAAAAATCAGTTACTTCTAGTGCATATTTATGAAGGGAAAAGTCAGGTTTGCTATAGGCCTAAGGCACAATGAACCATGGTGTAACGACCCAGAAAATCTGAACCAATTTAAAAATTTTAAATTGGCTAAAATAATGGATTTTATATATTTAAATTAAATATTTTAGAAAATGGTGATGAAAATTGAGTTGAAATCGACATTTGAAAACCAATATAATTAATTATAATTATATATAGAATTGAAAATGGCGCGGTAGTTCGATAATTCGATTTCAAACTTCAATTGAATATACCGGGTGCAAAACAATCTGGATTATAGTGAAACCAAAAACATTAGTATCTAATTGATGATATCTTTCTAACGAATCTGACCAATCGAAATTTGATAGCGGGAATCAAAAGGTATGTCCAATTGAATATTTTGAATAGTCGCTATGGAATTCAGGCCCTTAAAAATGGACATTTTGCAAATGACCTCGGATTTAGACGAAACCACTTTTGTTAGATCCGCAGTGTCAGGTTATTGCTAGGTTTCAAATTTCATAGTTTTTCGAATCAATATGTGAGCGTGGCAAAGGAAAACGCGTTTGACCAGTTTCTGTTGAATTTAATCGACTGGAAATTGGCCATTTTTCAAACGGTCTCAGAATTCGACGAAACTAGTTTTGTTAGGACCGTATCGTCAATACGAAGCTAGAAAATATTTTTCTGGAATTTTTCTAGTTAGTATGTGACCCCGGTAATTTGAAATGTGCGTTTGAAATTCAATATAGTGATTTAAATGAAAATTCAAAAGGAAACTGATTGTAACGATCAAATCAGCTTGCGATACATATCCCATTGTGTTCGGAATGGGGGTAAAACGCTATGGAAGACAGGCGGTGGGCCTCGCTTCGAGGTCGTATGTAGAAGTCAACCTTTTTACAAATTAAATAAAAAAAAAATATATATTATTTTAATTTCCTTTTCCCTCCCTTTATCTTCACTGCCCCCCCCCCCCCCCCGTTCCCTTTATTTTCAGTGAGAGAAAAAAAAAAAAAACAAAACCTAAATCGAATCGCCAGCGCCGCCCCCCCGATCCCTCGAGCGCCGACGAAGAGCCGCCGCCCCCCCCCCCCCCCCCCTAACCTCGAACGCCGACGAAGAGCCCCCCCCTTGAAGCCAACGCCTTCTCCGATTCGCCATTTGAAGCCGCTCCTCGTTCGAACCCCCAGCCGCCGAGAGCCGCCGACGAAGGCGAGTCGCACCCCCCCCCCTTCGCAGGTACGTTATCTATTTTATTTCATTTTTATTTTTAATCAAAAAAAAAAATTTCGATTTTTAAAAACAGAGAATAAAACTGATTTATTTATAAAGTTAAAACTGATTTATTTATAAGATTTAAACAGAAATTTTTATAAAAGATTTAAACAGAAATTTTTATAAAAGTAAAACTGTTTTTATAAAAGAATTTTAAACAGAAATTTTTATAAAAGTAAAACTGTTTTTATAAAAGAATTTTAAACAGATTTTTTTATAAAAGTAAAAACTGAAATGTTTTAAAGATTAAAACTGTTTTGTTTTAAAAAGTATAAAAACTGAATATTTTTAAAAGTAGTTTAAAACTGAATAAATTTAAAACAAAAAAACTGTTTTGAAAAGAAAATAAAAACTGCCTTTTTATAAAAGAGAAAAACTGATTTTAAAATGATTTATAAACTAGAAAACGGATTTTGTTTTAAAGTAAAAATCATATTTTTATATGTGAAAGCAAAAGTAAAAATCATATTTTTATATGTGAAAGCAAAAGTGAAAATCATATTTTTATATGTTGAAAGCAAAAGTAAAAATTCGATTTTTATATATTGAATAGCATAGTAAAAATTCTATTTTTACATATGTAGAGAATACGGGTGAAAGCGACAAATAGGCGAAGATTTCTATTAAGAAGAGTCTTGAAGTTGGATAGCTATTGGTGAGATTTCTGATTTAAAAATATTATATATGTTGAAATAAAAGTGAATAGCTATATATAAATATCTATATCTATATATATATATATATATATATATATACGCCCCTCGTCCACAAACCATGGACGATATTTATTGGTTGAAATTGTTGTGAAAATTGAATGATTGTTTGGGATTGTGATTGATATTGGTTGAAAGTGGTTGAAAAATACCCATTGGTGATTGTGAAATATTTGGTTGAAACCACATAGGATTAGTTTGTGGAAATGAAATATATATACATGCCGCCTGCGTGCGAACTAGATGCATGAACCCCATTGTCAAAAACCGCGAGGTTTTAAGGTAGAGCGAGGAGCCGTACTAGGGACGGTGCCGGTGTAACTACCATGCCGTTATGCTGCCGAAATTTTGAATAATATTTGTGTGTTTGAATTATTTTCATATGCTTAAACTATATTTATTCATTGTATAGGAAACATTCATGTGTTGAATTGATATTCATCCGTTGTTTAGAAATTCATGTGTTGAATGGTATTCATATTTTGAAATAAATTGTCCGATAATAAAAATCACATTTTTATCTATATATAAAAGACTATTGAAAACATTCATGTGTTGAATTGATATTCATTCGTTGTTTAGAAATTCATGTGTTGAATGGTATTCATATTTTGAAATAAATTGTTCGATAATAAAAATCACATTTTTATTTATATATAAAAACTATTGAAAACATTCATGTGTTGAATTGATATTCATTCGTTGTTTAGAAATTCATGTGTTGAATGGTATTCATATTTTGAAATAAATTGTTCGATAATAAAAATCACATTTTTATCTATATATAAAAACTATTGAAAACATTCATGTGTTGAATTGATATTCATTCGTTGTTTAGAAATTCATGTGTTGAATGGTATTTATATTTTGAAATAAATTGTTTTACGATAAAAATCCCATTTTTATCACCAACTTGAACTATATAGAAAAATAGTGTTTTGAAAAGAATTGTTTTACAATAAAAAATCACATTTTTATTGTATGTAAGAAATCGTTGAAATGTGAAGTGTTAAAAATAGCCACTTGTTCAAAATAAACATATATGAGTTGAAATATTCATTAATTAGCTAATGAAATGATTTGCACCTATTTATGTAACATTAGAATGAATGGAGTTTTTAAACCAAATAGAAATCAAATATGAAGTCGAATAGAAATTGAAAAATGATATGAACTGTATATATACGTACATGCAATATTCATTGAACAGGTTATAGCAAAGGGGCTAGAGAAGAGGAATAAAATTTTGTGCCCGACAAATAGGTACACATTTACTGATTTGTTTGGGTGATGATTTTGAGCCTGTTGGCTAGCCGCTTGGCTTCTTCTTTTTCTTTTTGAGATTAGAAGGACCGGGAACGCTATTTGCGATTTCCCGACGCTCCCGGTACAGGGGAGGTTATGGCGAAATTTTTCCAAAATTTAAGGTGTTAGAAAAATTTTTGAAGTGATAACGATATAGAAATCCTTGAATGAACTATATTTATATAAATATATAAATATATAAATATAAATAAAATTAAAACGAAACGAAGCCGTGCAGTTCGTATTTCGAAACCGTGATTTCAAACGACTAGTACGGGAAATCCGACCATTGGATTTTCCCGAAACCTCAACCGTCGGGTTCGCCTTGGAATAATCTTTCCAACGGCACCAACCTTGTAAAAATCCAACGGTTGGATTGTCTGGAATGTTTAATTCAAATCTGAAGAAAAACAGCGCCAGAAACGATTATATTTATTTATATATATAAATATAATTATATTTAATCGAATAACGACGCTGCAGTTCGTATTTTGAAATCGAAATTTCAAACGATTGTACCGGGAGATCCGACCGTCGGATTTTCCCGAAACTGGAACCGTTGGATTCGTTTTGAAAAACCCTTTCTAATGATGTAAATTTTGTGATGATCCAACGGTTAGATTTTCAGATATGTGTAAATCAAATCTGAAGAAAAACAGCGCCACGGCCGCCTTATGGCCCGAAGCGTCGTTTTGAATAAAATGGCTATTTTAAAATAAATAAAAATAGCGATAAATAGTTATAAAATATCATAAGTGATATGGAATGGAAATAAACTGAATTTGCTTGATTTATGTGATGTTTGATGGTTGAATGTGTTTGGTGTGAAAATTACATTAAAGAACACAATTGGTGTTGTCGAATAATTTAACCATCGAAATAAATCGATTTGAAATTCTAAATATACGTGAATTATTTGAAAGGGCCGAGTTAATTCTCATTTCGAATAATTGACCGACGATTGAAAGTCGAAGATGAAGACGATGGTCGAAGACCGGAGATCTTCACCTCGTTTGGATGGTAACCGAGGTCCTGATTGGGAGGCATCCCGAAATATGGATAATGAGTGGTGATCGTCCAGACGTATGTGTTGGTCGAAGGGTTTGCGAGGTATTTAGTGCCTCCGGTTTCGTTCAGACCCAGAACGGACTTGTAAATGGACTGTGTGTCCGACATTGGAATTTGTTCTGTGTGATTGATAGCCATCAGTTGCACGGTGTGAATTGCCTGTGTGGCATGCTAAGATGCAGTGATCAGGGCTTCTGTTGAAAAGCAAAGTCTTGTGATGATGATCAAAGCACCGCCTGTGTGGCGTAGCTTTGTGTATAACGTAAATTCGCGAGCCTCACACCCCGGTAGAACCTAAAACGGGAGAAAGGACCTCAGGGAGGACATGCGTTTTCTTCTAGCTAGGGTGGTGTCAGTGACCTACCAGCCTTGACATTTATATACTTTTCACCTATGTGGTTGTTGCTGTTGCGAGGCGCCTCGGTTTGATCGGACGATCCGGGTCCGATGGAGTCATTCGTTGGCTCGTTGACGCCCCAAAGGGCGGGGAAACGCAGTGTTCAGGAATTTTAATCCACATCGGTGGACCGGCCCTGACGATCCAAGGGCCCACCTGTGTCTGGGTCCTGGGACACGGGCTAGAGCGTCTCGAATTCGGTAAGGACTATCTTTTGCCTTGGTTCATGACGGAAATCCAATTTCCAAATACGTGATCGTGCGGTTTTGATTGTATATATATATGGCGACATGATATATGGTACCCATGCCGTCTATGATTGATAGTTATGATTTGAAATTGTTTCAAAACATATAAACACTAGCAATAATATCAAATGCCTTTGTTTTATTCGTATCAATCATATTTTGGCCATTATAAGGTAAAACTCTATCCTCCGGTTTGCGTTGCATTGTGTGATGGGAACTGAGTCTTATAACGGCTTCATTTTTATAAAAAGCATAACGATGTTTAAAAGAAAGATTTGTTTTAAAGCACTGGCAATCCAATGGACTAAACCCGTTCCACGAAAGTGGCGTGGTCCTGTGATTAGCCAATTATATATATGTTGAGTGGATTTCTCATACCAGTCCCATGACTGACTCGTAGTTTGTTTCACTCTCAAACTCGGGTGCCCCTTTTTCTACACGGGCAGCCTTGTATTCAGGTTTAGCTGGTTCTTTCTGGATAGCTGGAGCTGAAGATGGATTCTATCATTTATTTCTTTTATGCTGTTCAGCTCCTATTGTACATATTTTGTTTATTTCCGCTGTAGACATTTATGTATAGCTGAACTGTATTTGTACTAAGTAAGATCCTGTATACTGTGTAACTCTGATGATTACTTTTATCCAGTATATTTTGTTGTTCATTCTGGTGTATTTATTTAATTCTGTTCTGCTATTATCTGTTTCTGTGTTATATTCCAAAGATAACCTTGTTTCCGTGAGAACGGGAAATCGGGTCGTCTCAACGTGGTATCAGAGCTTTGGTTAAGCTTAGTTCTGGAATATAACATTTGAATGAACTCGTCAGAAATAGAACCAGTAGTGTTCTAGGACGGGCAACTCTATACAGATAGGATCAGTAATATCCTAGTATGAGTAAAGCAGAATGAAATTACACCTTGATAGACACATTTACATTGAAGTATGTGTTTCTATGTTTTAAAATACCTTTTCTGTGACCTGACACTTGATCTGCTAATTGCAGAAGTACTAGAAAAATGAGTGCCAGAAACAGAAGGAATACAGAACCCGATCTAGAGGCTCTATTCAAGAGATATCGAAATCTGGGTGGAGAAAAATTGTAACAACCCGTATTTTCAATAACCTGTAATAACATAAATCGAGGCAGAATTTAATTCTAAAATGGGAATCAAGGGAAACGGGCTATGCCATTGCGTTCGTCTCGGAAAAATACGCGAAATAGAGTCCGAGTTTTCGAAAATCGGAGTCCGTATGACCAAGATATGGCCTCGCGAAGTTTCACGAAAATTCCCAAATTAAAGTATACTTAATTAAGTGAAATGGGTTGTGTAGATATATATATATATATATATATATTGATATATATATATATATATATATATAATTGAAAATTTAATAAATAAATATGCAAAAATGCTCAAAACAGCGAATTGGGAGAGGGGAATAACCGAACCGGCCGATTTTTGAAGTCGACCCGAGCCCGCTGGGTCGACTAGGGGTTAATCCAGGGTGTTTGGCTGTCAACCCGTGGGCCGATTCGCTCAAGTGCAGATTTTACATTTGAATGGTTCTCATGGTCCATCTTTAATCTAAAGGCCCTAGATGGTTCCTACACTTGACTTCTTCCCCAAGACATGCTTTGATGGCTTGGATTGAATCTAGGGTTAATCCTATGGCCTAAAACACTTGCCTAATCTATAAATAAGACCCTAACCTACCCTAATTCATTCATAATTAAACCTAGTGACTAAACTATGGCAAAATGCTAGCTCTCATGGCCTCCACTAATTTTATGAAGAGGGTTGCATACTAATCACTCTCTAATCAACTTCTAATCCCTTCTTAGCATCTTAATCTTCTTCATTTGGTGTTCAAAGTTGCTAGTTGTGAGTTTCTATCACTTTGATGATCTTTTGGTAAACTAATTAGATGAGATGTGATGAGATTTATGGTTTTGTATGTGGGATAATGAGCTTTGAATCATATGATATGATGTTAGCATTAATCTTATGTTTATGCATGTTGAGTATGTAAGCTTATGCAAGTTTAATATGATGTATGTTATGTTTGCATGATGCTAAATATGCAAGTTGTGGGCTATGTAATCATATGCATGTTATGCAAGTTCATGGTAATATGCTATGCAAGTTACATGTATGTAAATATGCAAGTTACATGTTTGTTAATATGCAAGTTACATGTATGTAAATATGCAAGTTACATGTTTGTTAATATGCAAGTTACATGTTTGTTAATATGCAAGTTACATGTATGTAAATATGCAAGTTACATGTTTCTTTATATGCAAGTTACATGTTTGTTAATATGCGAGTTACATGTATGTAAATATGCAAGTTACATGTTTATTAATATGCAAGTTCATGATGACACATTATGCAAGTCTATAAGCTAATATGCAAGTTTGTTATGCAAAATGAATATGTAAGTTATGTGACATATTATATGCAAGTTATGTGACATGTTATGCAAGTTCATATGCAAGTTATGTGTTTGTTAATATGCAAGATGGCACCTTTGAAACATGTTCATTCATATGCAAGTTGACACCTTTTATATGTGTTATATCATGAACGAAATTACGTGGGAACGATGGGGTAATTAAATGCATAAGTTAATAAGATTGTGTGAAATTAATATAATTATGCATAACACAAAATAAATAAACATAGTATGGGAATTTGCCTATTTGGTTAGGTGTACCCATACTATGTGTTGGGAATTTACCTATTGAGTTAGGTCTACCCCATGGGAATTTACCTATTAAGTTAGGTCTACCCATGTTAAGAAAACTTGATTAATTAGGGATAATTAATATAAAATTATGAGGGTGATTAATTAGGTGTAATTAATTGACTAAGACACGAGGTTGGACTCAGTTGTAGCGTAAAACTGCCCGGACCCAACCGGCTTAACCAGTTGCTACAAATGTTAGCCCAATGTGAGAGGTCTTAGGCACAAACTAAATACGTAATTAATGTAAAGACACGAGGTTAGACTCTGTTATGACATAAGGCTGCCCGGACCCAACCGGCTTAACCAGCGGTCATAAAAGACAGTCTAATGTGAGAGGTCTTTACAAAGGTTACGTTCTTAATTAATTAATTAAGAAACACTTAACCACATTAGCATGTAGAGGGACATGAGGGGTTAAGTGGGTGCCTCGGGTGGCATGAGAAAATCTAGTGGTTGCCTTGGGTGGCAATAGAAAATACGATTAGAATACTTAACCAAAATGGAACATGTAATTAAAACATGATTAAAGGGTTAAGTGGGATATACTAGAAAAAGGGACAAGCTTAGGTGGGTAGCTTGTGGAGGCCCATTTCAACCAGTAACCCATACGTATCTTTGTGGGCTCGACCCATGTCGAGGACGGGACACGCATACTGGGCTTGACTGTAAGAGGCAAACGGGTTAGCGGTGGCAACGCAAGTCCAACGGGCTTCATATGCGTGAGTGGGCCCGGGCTGGTAGGTAAGCCGTTGTTGCATCGAGTAGATATAAGCCGTGCACCTTTAGTTTCATCAGGTTGCCACATTGGGGAATGATACATCCCACGGTGGGGCCAGCACGGGTATCTACGTTAGGGAGCCGATCGAATGGGAAGTAGTGTGTACACCTAGTGGATTGTAGGGCCCCGTGGCGCCTACTTGGTCACCTAGGGGTACGCAGGTACTAATTAGTAAATTTTATAAGTCCTTGGGTGGGATCAACCTTTAAGTTAGGAACGACTGGTGTGGTGCAGTTTAGTAATTTACCTTAGGGAGGGTAGATGCGTCTTTATCCTTTATCTTCGTTTAGTTGACTGCTTAGGGTAGCCATTCATCCCTATATGTTACCGTATATCAGTTTATGTCTTCTCTGGTTACTTTAACGATTGTATTGTTAAAGTTATAGGACTCGCTCAGACTTATGTCTGACCCCGTTGTTTTTATCTTTTTCCCAACCCTCAGGTCCTACGGTGGATCCTAGCAGTAGTGGAGCTTGATCGGATTGCTGTTCCAGTCTTTAGGAGCTTGGATAGATGTAAAGCTCCAGTTATCCAGTTATCTTTTCTTTTGTTTGGCTATTGTATGAGAGTGGGATTATGTACTTCTTTATTTTGATGGATATTGTACTTGACCTTTATTGTGGTTTTATGATGTAACCAGACATGTTTTACTTCCGCTGTTATGAGATGATGTTTTAAAATTTCAAGTACTATTTATATCTGTCTTGTTGTAATTTTTCTGTTCTATATTCACTAAAATACTCCACCGATGCTATGGCATTCCCTTAGTGAGTGATCATAGCGGGAGTGGGGTGTTACACGTGGTATCAGAGCTTAAGGTTACCAGAACAGATAAAATTTTTGAGAAAAACTACTTTCTAAGAGTATTTTCGAAGAAAGTATTTTTAAAAGCATGTCTTCTAAGAGAAAAAGTTTTTGAAAAAGAAAAGCATAATCCCCAATAGCCATATCTTTATCTTTCGGAATCTCCTTTTTGAATCTTTCCTCTTTCGTTTCAGCATGGCTGAAGATCTTAACATCCCGGAGGGTTTAGTTATACCACTATGGTATAGGAGGTTGCAAGAGGCTAGGGCCGCGGCTGCGGGTCCGGCCAATGCTACTACACCAGAGACAACCGCTCCTCCTCCTCAGCCTAGAGTGGATAATTTTGCTAAGGTTTGCAAGGAGTTCAAGGCTATAGGAGGAAAACCTTTTCTTGGTTCAGAGACTTTCGTAGAGGCTAGAGATTGGCTTAAGGAAGTGGAAGAGTTGCTAGATATCTTTGAAGTGGAAGAGGGAAAGAAAGTCAAGTTGGCGGCTTGGTTAATGAAGGGAGAGGCCTCATTCTGGTGGGAGGTCACTAATGGAGAACGCCCTGTTGACTCTTGGGCAGATTTTAAGCAAAGGTTTGGGGCTAAGTTTCTCTCAAGGGCGGAAGAGAATCTGTTTATGGAGAAGTTCTTGAATTTGAAGCAAGGGAATCTCACGGTGAAAGAATATGTCAACAAATTCAATCAATTAGCAAGGTTTGGCATAGAGTTGGTGAATACACCGGAGAAGAAGGCTTTGAGGTTCGTTAGAGGCTTGAACGAACCATTGCAAGGAATAGCTATGACTCACATTCCTATGGGGGCCACTTTTGAGAAGCTTGTCTACATGGCACTTATGCATGAGGATGATAAGAATTCTAAGGCACCAGAGAAAAAGGGGGATCAGAAGAAACCGCAACAGCAACAACAAGGCAAGGGCGGAAAAGGCAATGGTGACAAAAAGAAGACGAAGAAGAAGTGCTTCAATTGTGGAACACCAGGACACCTTAGTAAGGATTGTCGCAAAAAGAAGAAGACCGGTTGCTTTCATTGTGGTGAAGCAGGGCATCTTGTGAAAAACTGCCCAAAGAAGGGGCAGAAGACGGGGTCTACCTCAGGAGGCCAGGTGCAAGCTCTTATAGCACCACCTCAGTCAGGGGGGCAAGTTCAGGTTCTCTCAGTTCCACCGATTCAGCAGAGAGGTAGAACTATTTCCGTTGAAAGTCTGGTTTTTCTGTTTGATCATCCAGTTCGTACTTTGTTTGACTCTGGCGCATCGCATTCTTTTATCTCATCATCGTTAGTTGAGTCACTGCACTTAGACACCAGTCTAGTTGATGATCCCTTGGTTGTCTCAAACCCAATTGGGGGCTCCATATATCTGTCTATGATATGTTTGGGTTTGAAGATTTCTATACTTAGCGTTGAGTTTAGATGTGATGCTTTTGTATTGGGCTTCACGGGCTATGGGTTGATCTTGGGCATGGACTGGTTATCCAGTAATGGTGCCGTTCTTGATTGCGAAAGGAGAGTTGTCAGGCTCATGACCCGCTTGGGTAACACTCTCGAGATCTCTTGCAATCCCATGGAATCTGTTTTGCTAAGTTATCTTGAATCGCTCGATGCTTCGGTCGAGAGTTTGTGTTCTGTCAGAGTAGTCCGGGAATATCCGGATGTGTTTGAAGAAGTAAAGGGTTTGCCTCCGAAGCGGGAGATAGATTTCCGAATTTATTTGGTGGATAATGCCAAACCAGTGTCTTTGCCAGTACGCCACATGGCTCCTCGTGAGAGAAGAGAACTTCATAAGCAAGTAGGGGAGTTGCTTGAGAAGGGGTTCATAAGGCGAAGTATATCGGAGTGGGGAGCTCCAGTAGTGTTTGCCACGAAGGCGGATGGGTTCCTCAGACTTTGTGTGGATTATAGAGAACTTAATAAGCTCACGAAGAAGAATAGACACCCATTACCGAGGATAGATGATCTCTTTGATCAGTTGGTTGGCGCGTCAGTATTTTCGCAGATGGACTTAGCTACAGGGTTTCATCAGTTAAGAGTGGCGGAGGACAGTATAGAGAAGACTGCTTTCCGGACTCCGGATGGTTTTTATGAGTGGCTAGTGATGCCATTTGGGTTGACAAACGCCCCCGCATACTTTGTTGATCTCATGAGTAGAGTGTTCAGAGAGTATCTGAATAAGTTTGTAGTAGTTTTTGTGGATGACATCTTGGTCTTTTCCAAGAATGAAGAAGAGCATGCCTTACATCTCAAGGAAGTGTTGGAGACTCTTCGAGCGCATAGTCTTAAAGCTAAATTCTCTAAATGCCATTTTTGGAGAAGAGAAGTGCGATTCTTAGGGCATGTGGTCTCTAAGGAAGGGATAGCTGTGGATCCCGCAAAGATAGTATCTATCCAGGATTGGAAAGTTCCTAGAAATGCTACCGAGGTAAGAAGTTTCTTGGGGTTGGCAGGATATTATAGGAAGTTCATCAAAGACTTCGCGAAGATATCAGCCCCATTAACCCGCTTGACGAAAAAGAATCTGGTTTTCTCGTGGGATGTAGATTGTGATGATGCTTTCCGACGGTTAAAGAGAGCTTTGACCACCGCTCCAGTTTTAGTGCTCCCGGATGGGAGTAAGCCGTTTGTTGTTTATACCGATGCTTGTGGAACAGGATTAGGCGCAGTCTTGATGCAGGAGGGAAGGGTAATAGCCTATGGAGGGAGACAATTGAGAGTGCATGAGAAGAATTACCCTACCCATGATCTAGAGTTGGCCGCGATTGTTTTCGCACTTAAGTCTTGGCGCCATTATCTTCTTGGTGAGAGATTCGAGTTGTTCACCGACCATAAATCATTGAAGTACTTATTCTCTCAGAAGGATTTAAACTTAAGACAGCAAAGGTGGATGGAGTTCTTAGCATCCTATGATTTCGAGATAGCGTATACCCCTGGTAAGGGTAACGTGGTGGCAGACGCCTTAAGTAGAAAAAGGCTATCTTTGAGTCCATTGTTCGTGGAACGACGAAGCTTGGAGTTTCTTTCTTTGTTTGACTTCAGACCTTCTGTTGATTTTGTACCTGGTTTGTTGGCATCCTTGGAGGTTAGACCTACTCTTTTGAGACGGATTGGCGAGGCTCAGCGAGACGACCCACAGTTGGTTGTGTTGGTAGAGAAGCTTATAAGAGGGGAGTCGTCCAGCCATTTGGGTAGATACACCATAGATGATAAGGGATGGTTGCATAGAGACGGTAGACTTTGTGTACCGCAAGATGAGGGTTTGAAGAAGGCTATTTTGGATGATGCACATCGTTCAAGAATGACTATTCATCCCGGTGGAGACAAAATGTACCAAGACATGAAGAGAGTTTTCTTCTGGGCCGGTATGAAGAAAGATGTGGCCGAGTATGTGGCTAGATGCTTAGTGTGCCAACAAGTTAAAGTGGAGCAAAGGAAACCCGGTGGGTTGCTACACCCATTGGAAGTTCCACAGTGGAAGTGGGATAGTGTCTCGATGGATTTCATCGACGGGTTACCGAGATCGAGGAAGGGCAATACGGGAATTTGGGTTGTGGTAGACAGACTTACCAAGAGTGCCCATTTTATACCCGTAAAGAGTAAGAGGACCGCTCCATGGCTTGCTTCAGTCTATGTTAGAGAGATTGTTAGATTGCATGGCGTACCATCCAGCATTGTGAGTGATCGAGATCCTATTTTCACTAGTGAGTTTTGGAGAAGTTTGCAAGAGGCGGTAGGGACTCAGTTGTGTTTGAGCACCGCATATCATCCTCAGACGGACGGTCAGACTGAGAGGGTGAACCGTATCTTAGAAGATCTTTTGAGGCTTTGTATCTTGGATTTTGGAGGTACATGGGAAGAACATCTTCCTTTGGTGGAGTTCGCATATAATAACATCTTTCAGTCCAGTATTGGTATGGCTCCTTTCGAAGCTCTTTATGGAAGGCCTTGTCGATCTCCTACATGTTGGTGGGAATCTACGGATAAGATCTTGCTTGGGCCGGATATGGTTAGAGAGACTTCAGAGAAGATTGATTTAATTCGAAAAAGGATGAAAGCAGCGCAAGATAGACAGAAATCTTATGCGGATCGGAGAAGGACGGATCTTGAGTTTGAGGTTGGGGACATGGTTTTTGTCAAAGTATCTCCATTGAGAAATGTTGTTCGCTTTGGGTCCGTAGGGAAGTTAGCACCGAGATTTGTTGGGCCGTTTCCTATTAAGGAAAGGATTGGACGGATGGCATATAGGGTGGAGTTGCCCGACAGACTTAGTGGTGTTCATGATGTATTCCATGTATCACATTTGAGGAAGTGCTTACATGAGACCGCGGAGGTGGTAGAGCCGAGCTTGCTTAGAGATGTAGAGGTAGAGCGTGATGCGACGATTCGACGAGCTCCTACTCGCATCCTTGGGTCAGAAACTAGGAAGTTGAGGAACAGAGAAGTTCAGCTAGTTAAAGTGCAATGGGGAGATGACGAAAGCAATGCTACTTGGGAGACGGAAGCAAAGATGCGTTCTTTGTATCCATTTCTTTTTGAGAGTATGTCTTTTAACTTCTCCTTTATTGCTTGTCTAGTACTTATCTTATCTTTAGTATATCCTCTCGCTAATACCTATGACCTTTAGATAGGGTAAAACCTATGGTTGAAACATGTGTTTGAAACATGTTATGGTTGATGGATGCATATGGATGCAATTGTTTGCTAGTGGTTGCTCGTGGATGCATATACACACACATTAGGCACTAGATCAGCTCAGTCACTTCATGTTGCATATTGCATAAATGGATGTGGTAGTTAGATTGATGGATGTATCATGGCTGTGTTATCATATGGATGATGCATTTTTGTGTATGGTTGTGCACGCATGTAGAAATTTGTATGTGTCAATAGGGTTTCGCATACATATTGGATGCATGGCACTATCATGGTTTGCATTAAGGAGGTTTACTGTATCAGTAACCGCCTGATTTTCGCATTAGGTAAGTACATATACACACACTTTTGCATATATCCATCCAGCATTTAGAATCTTGTAAGGACAATGATTGCTCGTGGATGATGCTTTGAGTAGATGGATGATTGGATGGTAGGATACGTTCTTCCTAACTTGAAGATTTCGGGGACGAAATCCTTTAAGGAGGGGAGAATGTAACAACCCGTATTTTCAATAACCTGTAATAACATAAATCGAGGCAGAATTTAATTCTAAAATGGGAATCAAGGGAAACGGGCTATGCCATTGCGTTCGTCTCGGAAAAATACGCGAAATAGAGTCCGAGTTTTCGAAAATCGGAGTCCGTATGACCAAGATATGGCCTCGCGAAGTTTCACGAAAATTCCCAAATTAAAGTATACTTAATTAAGTGAAATGGGTTGTGTAGATATATATATATATATATATATATATATTGATATATATATATATATATATATAATTGAAAATTTAATAAATAAATATGCAAAAATGCTCAAAACAGCGAATTGGGAGAGGGGAATAACCGAACCGGCCGATTTTTGAAGTCGACCCGAGCCCGCTGGGTCGACTAGGGGTTAATCCAGGGTGTTTGGCTGTCAACCCGTGGGCCGATTCGCTCAAGTGCAGATTTTGCATTTGAATGGTTCTCATGGTCCATCTTTAATCTAAAGGCCCTAGATGGTTCCTACACTTGACTTCTTCCCCAAGACATGCTTTGATGGCTTGGATTGAATCTAGGGTTAATCCTATGGCCTAAAACACTTGCCTAATCTATAAATAAGACCCTAACCTACCCTAATTCATTCATAATTAAACCTAGTGACTAAACTATGGCAAAATGCTAGCTCTCATGGCCTCCACTAATTTTATGAAGAGGGTTGCATACTAATCACTCTCTAATCAACTTCTAATCCCTTCTTAGCATCTTAATCTTCTTCATTTGGTGTTCAAAGTTGCTAGTTGTGAGTTTCTATCACTTTGATGATCTTTTGGTAAACTAATTAGATGAGATGTGATGAGATTTATGGTTTTGTATGTGGGATAATGAGCTTTGAATCATATGATATGATGTTAGCATTAATCTTATGTTTATGCATGTTGAGTATGTAAGCTTATGCAAGTTTAATATGATGTATGTTATGTTTGCATGATGCTAAATATGCAAGTTGTGGGCTATGTAATCATATGCATGTTATGCAAGTTCATGGTAATATGCTATGCAAGTTACATGTATGTAAATATGCAAGTTACATGTTTGTTAATATGCAAGTTACATGTATGTAAATATGCAAGTTACATGTTTGTTAATATGCAAGTTACATGTTTGTTAATATGCAAGTTACATGTATGTAAATATGCAAGTTACATGTTTCTTTATATGCAAGTTACATGTTTGTTAATATGCGAGTTACATGTATGTAAATATGCAAGTTACATGTTTATTAATATGCAAGTTCATGATGACACATTATGCAAGTCTATAAGCTAATATGCAAGTTTGTTATGCAAAATGAATATGTAAGTTATGTGACATATTATATGCAAGTTATGTGACATGTTATGCAAGTTCATATGCAAGTTATGTGTTTGTTAATATGCAAGATGGCACCTTTGAAACATGTTCATTCATATGCAAGTTGACACCTTTTATATGTGTTATATCATGAACGAAATTACGTGGGAACGATGGGGTAATTAAATGCATAAGTTAATAAGATTGTGTGAAATTAATATAATTATGCATAACACAAAATAAATAAACATAGTATGGGAATTTGCCTATTTGGTTAGGTGTACCCATACTATGTGTTGGGAATTTACCTATTGAGTTAGGTCTACCCCATGGGAATTTACCTATTAAGTTAGGTCTACCCATGTTAAGAAAACTTGATTAATTAGGGATAATTAATATAAAATTATGAGGGTGATTAATTAGGTGTAATTAATTGACTAAGACACGAGGTTGGACTCAGTTGTAGCGTAAAACTGCCCGGACCCAACCGGCTTAACCAGTTGCTACAAATGTTAGCCCAATGTGAGAGGTCTTAGGCACAAACTAAATACGTAATTAATGTAAAGACACGAGGTTAGACTCTGTTATGACATAAGGCTGCCCGGACCCAACCGGCTTAACCAGCGGTCATAAAAGACAGTCTAATGTGAGAGGTCTTTACAAAGGTTACGTTCTTAATTAATTAATTAAGAAACACTTAACCACATTAGCATGTAGAGGGACATGAGGGGTTAAGTGGGTGCCTCGGGTGGCATGAGAAAATCTAGTGGTTGCCTTGGGTGGCAATAGAAAATACGATTAGAATACTTAACCAAAATGGAACATGTAATTAAAACATGATTAAAGGGTTAAGTGGGATATACTAGAAAAAGGGACAAGCTTAGGTGGGTAGCTTGTGGAGGCCCATTTCAACCAGTAACCCATACGTATCTTTGTGGGCTCGACCCATGTCGAGGACGGGACACGCATACTGGGCTTGACTGTAAGAGGCAAACGGGTTAGCGGTGGCAACGCAAGTCCAACGGGCTTCATATGCGTGAGTGGGCCCGGGCTGGTAGGTAAGCCGTTGTTGCATCGAGTAGATATAAGCCGTGCACCTTTAGTTTCATCAGGTTGCCACATTGGGGAATGATACATCCCACGGTGGGGCCAGCACGGGTATCTACGTTAGGGAGCCGATCGAATGGGAAGTAGTGTGTACACCTAGTGGATTGTAGGGCCCCGTGGCGCCTACTTGGTCACCTAGGGGTACGCAGGTACTAATTAGTAAATTTTATAAGTCCTTGGGTGGGATCAACCTTTAAGTTAGGAACGACTGGTGTGGTGCAGTTTAGTAATTTACCTTAGGGAGGGTAGATGCGTCTTTATCCTTTATCTTCGTTTAGTTGACTGCTTAGGGTAGCCATTCATCCCTATATGTTACCGTATATCAGTTTATGTCTTCTCTGGTTACTTTAACGATTGTATTGTTAAAGTTATAGGACTCGCTCAGACTTATGTCTGACCCCGTTGTTTTTATCTTTTTCCCAACCCTCAGGTCCTACGGTGGATCCTAGCAGTAGTGGAGCTTGATCGGATTGCTGTTCCAGTCTTTAGGAGCTTGGATAGATGTAAAGCTCCAGTTATCCAGTTATCTTTTCTTTTGTTTGGCTATTGTATGAGAGTGGGATTATGTACTTCTTTATTTTGATGGATATTGTACTTGACCTTTATTGTGGTTTTATGATGTAACCAGACATGTTTTACTTCCGCTGTTATGAGATGATGTTTTAAAATTTCAAGTACTATTTATATCTGTCTTGTTGTAATTTTTCTGTTCTATATTCACTAAAATACTCCACCGATGCTATGGCATTCCCTTAGTGAGTGATCATAGCGGGAGTGGGGTGTTACAAAAATTATCGGGCAATGAATCTATTATTCAAACTCAAGCTTGGTTGAGTTCTGTCGAAAAAATCTTTGAGCATATCCAGCTGAGAGATGACCAGAAACGGTTAGTAGCATCTTGGGCGCTCAAAGAGGAAGCTTTAATCTGGTGGGAAGCAATCATCAAAGATAATCCAGAAGGTGATATCACCTGGGACAGATTTAAATTGATTTTCTTAGAAAGATTTACTCCTCCCGAAGTAACCGAGAGATTATGTGATGA
Organism: Allium sativum; assembly: GCA_030737875.1. Classification (NCBI taxonomy): domain Eukaryota; kingdom Viridiplantae; phylum Streptophyta; class Magnoliopsida; order Asparagales; family Amaryllidaceae; genus Allium; species Allium sativum. Next base: position 400,186,970 of record CM060910.1, read on the forward strand.
ATTTTCTTATCTAATACAAGGTGATATGACCATTCCCGAATATCATAAGAAATTCAATGAACTTGCTCACTTTGCTCCTCATCTAATTCAAAATCCGAAGAGGAAAAATATGAGATTTATTCACGGGCTTCAAAGGAAATACCAGAATAAAGTATTGGGGCATGTGAAGCTTCCTTTTTTAGAAATGATTTATATGGCTTATCAATATGAAGATCTCCATAAGAAAGGAATGTTGCGCGACGAAGAAGAAGTCTGTTGTAGTGACAAAGCAGAGTCTGAAATTGATATTCCTGAAGCCAGTAAGAAGCCCAGTGTCAATAGAAAAAGGGCTAGAGATGAAAAGGAACCGGCAACGACTACCACTTGCTCTAACTGCCATCTGAAGGGGCATTTGTCGATAAACTGCGGGCCCTTAAAGAAACGAGTCAAAAGTGGATTCAAACCCGGTGGGAAGGCTCGAGAAGGTAGGAAATGCCGGAAGTGCCATCAAGCTGGTCATATTGAGAAAAATTGCCCGCTATTCAGAAAGACTGAAAAGGTTCAAGTGAATGAAGTAGCAGAAACTTCCGAGCCCTCAGCTAATCAAGAAAGGCCCGATGTTTTAGAAGGCACGCTAACTGTCAAAGATATTCCAGTCAAGGTACTGTTTGACACTGGCGCGTCACGAAGCTTTGTTGCAAAGAATGCAGCTAGGAAACTGGATTTGAATTTGAAAAAGCTGAAGGAACCAATGACTGTCCAGAATCCAGTTGGGGGGTCCGTCGATCTAAGTTGGGTTTGTGGAGTCCCAGTTTCTTTCTCTCGTTATCGGTTCCCTACCATCGCGGCCGTTATGAATTTTAAAGAGTTTGATCTTATCTTGGGGTTAGACTGGTTGACCAAGTATGAAGCTGAAGTTAAATGCGCCGACAGAGTCGTAAAGGCAAGGATTAAATCAGGCGATTATATAACCATTCCCTGTGAAGGTCAGAATGCTAATAGAAAAGACTTCTGGGCAGCTTTGAATGTTTCTCCAGCCCAAATAGAAAATGTCCCTGAAGTCATGGAGGATATTCCTGACCTCATTAAAGATATTCCTGTCGTCAAGAATTATGCGGATGTATTCGAGGAAGTTGTTCGCTTACCTCCGCAGAGAGAAATAGATTTCAAAATTGCTTTAATTCCCAATGCAAGGCCAGTAGTTCACGCTATTCGAAGAATGTCCTTGAAAGAGAAGGAGGAATTAGACAATCAAACACGACAGCTAGTATGGAAAGGTCTGATCAGGCCTAGTTTCTCTGACTGGGGTGCAGCAGTGGTATTTGTCCCAAAATCTGACGGTACTCTACGGCTATGTGTGGATTATCGTGATCTGAACAAACAGACAATAAAGAACAAGTATCCATTGACGCGGATTGATGATTTGTTAGATCGATTAAATGGAGCACAAGTATTCTCACGAATGGACCTAGCTACAGGATTCCATCAACTTCGAATTGCCGAAGAGTGTGTTCCAATGACAGCGTTCAGAGGCCCCGACTTATTCTACGAGTGGTTAGTAATGCCGTTCGGCTTATGTAACGCTCCAGCTTATTTCGTCGATCTGATGAATAGAGTATTCAGTGGAGTACTGAACAAATTTGTTTTGGTTTTTATTGATGATATTCTAATCTTCTCTAAATCAAAGGCCGAACATGAAAAGCATCTGGAACAGGTTCTAGAAATCCTCAGAAGGAATGTATTGAAAGCCAAATTTTCCAAATGTATATTCTGGCAAGATGAAGTGAAATTTCTGGGCCATGTTGTATCGAAAGAAGGAATCGCTGTGGATCCAAGTAAAATCACGGCTATTCAAAATTGGAAACAGCCCATTACCCCCACTGAAGTCCGCAGTTTTCTCGGATTGGCTAGCTATTACCGAAAGTTCGTTAAAGACTTTTCGAAGATATCTGGTCACTTAACGAAGCTTACAAAGAAGCATTCTAAATTTAAATGGACTCAAGAGAGTGAGGAGGCTTTCGAAGAGCTGAAGTTGAGATTAACGACAGCTCCAGTGTTAACCATCATAAATGGCAACCAGGATTTAAAAGTCTGGACTGATGCGTCTAGAGAAGGCCTTGGAGCAGTGTTAATGCAAAGAGGCCAAGTAATTGCTTATGCTAGCCGTCAACTGAAGCCGCACGAGAAAAACTATGTAACTCATGATCTTGAGTTATTGGCTATCATATTCTCTTTGAAAATCTGGAGACACTATCTTCTGGGCGAGAGATTTGAACTGTTTACAGATCACCAGTCGTTAAAGTATCTGTTCACTCAGAAGGACTTAAATCTGAGACAGCAACGTTGGCTGGAGTTTCTTGCAGCATATGACTTCGAAATTATATATACTCCAGGAAAAGCCAATGTCGTGGCCGATGCATTAAGCCGAAAGAATGTAATGATCGCCAGTTTTATCATCACGACTTCATTGCTAGATAAGATTTCTGCTCTTCAGGAAAATGATCACTTCATTCAGAAGATCAGAGGGATAATTCAACAAGGCGAACCCTCAAGTTTTCAAGTTGATAAGGATGGGATTCTAAGGCTCAAAGGTCGAATATGCGTTCCTAACATTCCTGAACTTCGAAAGGAAGTACTGGATGAGTGCCACAAGTCAAAACTCAGTATCCATCCGGGAGTAAACAAAATGTATAATGACATCAAACGCACTTTCTGGTGGAAGTCAATGAAAAGGGACATTTCTTTATATGTAAGCTGATGCCCCACCTGCCAGCTAGTAAAAAGTGATCAACAGAAATTGGCTGGATTGTTACAACCGCTAGAAGTTCCTGGTTGGAAGTGGGAGCATATCTCCATGGATTTCATTGATGGTCTGCCCAGGACCAGAAAAGGAAATGACAGTATTTGGGTGATCGTAGATCGTTTCACGAAGACCGCCCATTTTATACCTGTCAGATCAAACAGAACTGCTCAGAGTCTGGCGCAGATTTACTTCAGGGAAATAGTTAGACTGCATGGAGTGCCGCTCAGTATAGTAAGTGATAGAGATACAATATTCACTAGCAAATTTTGGGAAGCATTTCAAGTCGAGCTAGGAACGAAGTTAAACTTGAGCACCGCTTATCATCCTCAGACAGACGGTCAGACTGAGAGGGTGAATCGCATTTTAGAAGATCTATTGCGGGCTTGTGTTATAGATTTCGGTGGATCATGGGAAGACCATCTGCATTTGGCTGAATTCTCTTATAACAACAGCTACCAGGCGAGTCTGACAATGTCGCCATTCGAAGCATTGTATGGTAGACCGTGCCGATCTCCTGCTTGTTGGGTCGAGCCTGGAAATAGACTTGTGTTGGGTCCCGATATGATTCGAGAAGCTGCCGACAAAGTTGATTTTATCAAGAAGCGATTACTCGCCGCTCAAAGCCGACAAAAGAGCTATGCCGATAAAAGAAGAAGAGATATATCCTTTGAAGTTGGCGACTATGTATATTTGAAAGTATCGCCGATGAGAGGAGTTATCCGGTTCGGTAAAACTGGAAAGTTGGCACCCAAATTTATTGGTCCGTTTCCTATTCTGGAACGGATTGGAACTCTCGCATATAAAGTCAAACTGCCTGACTGGTTGCCTGGAGTGCATGATGTATTTCACATATCTCAACTCCGAAAGCACGTTCATGATCCAGACTTGATCGTGGAAGAAGCAGCTCAGCAGGATATTGAAATTACTCCAGAATTAGCTGTGAGGCGAGAGCCACTAAAGATTATCGGCAAAGAAACCAAAGAGCTGAGAAACAAGAAGGTTCACTTAGTCAAAGTGCAATGGAGTGGAGATCCGCGAGATTGTACTTGGGAAACTGAGGAGAGCATTCAGAAAGCTTACCCCAGATGCCGAGTGGATATCTCTGATTGACTCTGGTGCAAGGTACATTTACTTTACCTTGCATTACCATTTAATTCTCTATTCTGTTGCTATTTTCTTCCCATGGATGTGCATTGTTTATTCTATACTCTGAATATTAAAAACAAATTGGTTGTTGTATTGTGGGATTGTGGATTTATCAAACCACTTTCGACTTTATTCCTTTTCGGGGACGAAAAGTTTTAAGTGGGGGAGATTGTAACGACCCAGAAAATCTGAACCAATTTAAAAATTTTAAATTGGCTAAAATAATGGATTTTATATATTTAAATTAAATATTTTAGAAAATGGCGATGAAAATTGAGTTGAAATCGACATTTGAAAACCAATATAATTAATTATAATTATATATAGAATTGAAAATGGCGCGGTAGTTCGATAATTCGATTTCAAACTTCAATTGAATATACCGGGTGCAAAACAATCTGGATTATAGTGAAACCAAAAACATTAGTATCTAATTGATGATATCTTTCTAACGAATCTGACCAATCGAAATTTGATAGCGGGAATCAAAAGGTATGTCCAATTGAAGATTCTGAATAGTCGCTATGGAATTCAGGCCCTTAAAAATGGACATTTTGCAAATGACCTCGGATTTAGACGAAACCACTTTTGTTAGATACGCAGTGTCAGGTTATTGCTAGGTTTCAAATTTCATAGTTTTTCGAATCAATATGTGAGCGTGGCAAAGGAAAACGCGTTTGACCAGTTTCTGTTGAATTTAGTCGACTGGAAATTGGCCATTTTTCAAACGGTCTCAGAATTCGACGAAACTAGTTTTGTTAGGACCGTATCGTCAATACGAAGCTAGAAAATATTTTTCTGGAATTTTTCTAGTTAGTATGTGACCCCGGTAATTTGAAATGTGCGTTTGAAATTCAATATAGTGATTTAAATGAAAATTCAAAAGGAAACTGATTGTAACGATCAAATCAGCTTGCGATACATATCCCATTGTGTTCGGAATGGGGGTAAAACGCTATGGAAGACAGGCGGTGGGCCTCGCTTCGAGGTCGTATGTAGAAGTCAACCTTTTTACAAATTAAATAAAAAAAAAAATATATTATTTTAATTTCCTTTTCCCTCCCTTTATCTTCACTGCCCCCCCCCCCCCCCCCCCCCCCCCCCGTTCCCTTAATTTTCAGTGAGAGAAAAAAAAAAAAAAAAAAACCTAAATCGAATCGCCAGCGCCGCCCCCCCCGATCCCTCGAGCGCCGACGAAGAGCCGCCGCCCCCCCCCCCCCCCTAACCTCGAACGCCGACGAAGAGCCCCCCCCTTGAAGCCAACGCCTTCTCCGATTCGCCATTTGAAGCCGCTCCTCGTTCGAACTCCCAGCCGCCGAGAGCCGCCGACGAAGGCGAGTCGCACCCCCCCCCCTTCGCAGGTACGTTATCTATTTTATTTCATTTTTATTTTTAATCAAAAAAAAAAAAATTCGATTTTTAAAAACAGAGAATAAAACTGATTTATTTATAAAGTTAAAACTGATTTATTTATAAGATTTAAACAGAAATTTTTATAAAAGATTTAAACAGAAATTTTTATAAAAGTAAAACTGTTTTTATAAAAGAATTTTAAACAGAAATTTTTATAAAAGTAAAACTGTTTTTATAAAAGAATTTTAAACAGATTTTTTTATAAAAGTAAAAACTGAAATGTTTTAAAGATTAAAACTGTTTTGTTTTAAAAAGTATAAAAACTGAATATTTTTAAAAGTAGTTTAAAACTGAATAAATTTAAAAGAAAAAAACTGTTTTGAAAAGAAAATAAAAACTGCCTTTTTATAAAAGAGAAAAACTGATTTTAAAATGATTTATAAACTAGAAAACGGATTTTGTTTTAAAGTAAAAATCATATTTTTATATGTGAAAGCAAAAGTAAAAATCATATTTTTATATGTGAAAGAAAAAGTGAAAATCATATTTTTATATGTTGAAAGCAAAAGTAAAAATTCGATTTTTATATATTGAATAGCATAGTAAAAATTCTATTTTTACATATGTAGAGAATACGGGTGAAAGCGACAAATAGGCGAAGATTTCTATTAAGAAGAGTCTTGAAGTTGGATAGCTATTGGTGAGATTTCTGATTTAAAAATATTATATATGTTGAAATAAAAGTGAATAGCTATATATAAATATCTATATATATATATATATATATATATATATATATATACGCCCCTCGTCCACAAACCATGGACGATATTTATTGGTTGAAATTGTTGTGAAAATTGAATGATTGTTTGGGATTGTGATTGATATTGGTTGAAAGTGGTTGAAAAATACCCATTGGTGATTGTGAAATATTTGGTTGAAACCACATAGGATTAGTTTGTGGAAATGAAATATATATACATGCCGCCTGCGTGCGAACTAGATGCATGAACCCCATTGTCAAAAACCGCGAGGTTTTAAGGTAGAGCGAGGAGCCGTACTAGGGACGGTGCCGGTGTAACTACCCTGCCGTTATGCTGCCGAAATTTTGAATAATATTTGTGTGTTTGAATTATTTTCATATGCTTAAACTATATTTATTCATTGTATAGGAAACATTCATGTGTTGAATTGATATTCATCCGTTGTTTAGAAATTCATGTGTTGAATGGTATTCATATTTTGAAATAAATTGTCCGATAATAAAAATCACATTTTTATCTATATATAAAAGACTATTGAAAACATTCATGTGTTGAATTGATATTCATTCGTTGTTTAGAAATTCATGTGTTGAATGGTATTCATATTTTGAAATAAATTGTTCGATAATAAAAATCACATTTTTATTTATATATAAAAACTATTGAAAACATTCATGTGTTGAATTGATATTCATTCGTTGTTTAGAAATTCATGTGTTGAATGGTATTCATATTTTGAAATAAATTGTTCGATAATAAAAATCACATTTTTATCTATATATAAAAACTATTGAAAACATTCATGTGTTGAATTGATATTCATTCGTTGTTTAGAAATTCATGTGTTGAATGGTATTTATATTTTGAAATAAATTGTTTTACGATAAAAATCCCATTTTTATCACCAACTTGAACTATATAGAAAAATAGTGTTTTGAAAAGAATTGTTTTACAATAAAAAATCACATTTTTATTGTATGTAAGAAATCGTTGAAATGTGAAGTGTTAAAAATAGCCACTTGTTCAAAATAAACATATATGAGTTGAAATATTCATTAATTAGCTAATGAAATGATTTGCACCTATTTATGTAACATTAGAATGAATGGAGTTTTTAAACCAAATAGAAATCAAATATGAAGTCGAATAGAAATTGAAAAATGATATGAACTGTATATATACGTACATGCAATATTCATTGAACAGGTTATAGCAAAGGGGCTAGAGAAGAGGAATAAAATTTTGTGCCCGACAAATAGGTACACATTTACTGATTTGTTTGGGTGATGATTTTGAGCCTGTTGGCTAGCCGCTTGGCTTCTTCTTTTTCTTTTTGAGATTAGAAGGACCGGGAACGCTATTTGCGATTTCCCGACGCTCCCGGTACAGGGGAGGTTATGGCGAATTTTTTCCAAAATTTAAGGTGTTAGAAAAATTTTTGAAGTGAAAACGATATAGAAATCCTTGAATGAACTATATTTATATAAATATATAAATATAAATAAAATTAAAACGAAACGAAGCCGTGCAGTTCGTATTTCGAAACCGTGATTTCAAACGACTAGTACGGGAAATCCGACCATTGGATTTTCCCGAAACCTCAACCGTCGGGTTCGCCTTGGAATAATCTTTCCAACGGCACCAACCTTGTAAAAATCCAACGGTTGGATTGTCTGGAATGTTTAATTCAAATCTGAAGAAAAACAGCGCCAGAAACGATTATATTTATTTATATATATAAATATAATTATATTTAATCGAATAACGACGCTGCAGTTCGTATTTTGAAATCGAAATTTCAAACGATTGTACCGGGAGATCCGACCGTCGGATTTTCCCGAAACTGGAACCGTTGGATTCGTTTTGAAAAACCCTTTCTAATGATGTAAATTTTGTGATGATCCAACGGTTAGATTTTCAGATATGTGTAAATCAAATCTGAAGAAAAACAGCGCCACGGCCGCCTTATGGCCCGAAGCGTCGTTTTGAATAAAATGGCTATTTTAAAATAAATAAAAATAGCGATAAATAGTTATAAAATATCATAAGCGATATGGAATGGAAATAAACTGAATTTGCTTGATTTATGTGATGTTTGATGGTTGAATGTGTTTGGTGTGAAAATTACATTAAAGAACACAATTGGTGTTGTCGAATAATTTAACCATCGAAATAAATCGATTTGAAATTCTAAATATACGTGAATTATTTGAAAGGGCCGAGTTAATTCTCATTTCGAATAATTGACCGACGATTGAAAGTCGAAGATGAAGACGATGGTCGAAGACCGGAGATCTTCACCTCGTTTGGATGGTAACCGAGGTCCTGATTGGGAGGCATCCCGAAATATGGATAATGAGTGGTGATCGTCCAGACGTACGTGTTGGTCGAAGGGTTTGCGAGGTATTTAGTGCGTCCGGTTTCGTTCAGACCCAGAACGGACTTGTAAATGGACTGTGTGTCCGACATTGGAATTTGTTCTGTGTGATTGATAGCCATCAGTTGCACGGTGTGAATTGCCTGTGTGGCATGCTAAGATGCAGTGATCAGGGCTTCTGTTGAAAAGCAAAGTCTTGTGATGATGATCAAAGCACCGCCTGTGTGGCGTAGCTTTGTGTATAACGTAAATTCGCGAGCCTCACACCCCGGTATGAACCTAAAACGGGAGAAAGGACCTCAGGGAGGACATGCATTTTCTTCTAGCTAGGGTGGTGTCAGTGACCTACCAGCCCTGACATTTATATACTTTTCACCTATGTGGTTGTTGCTGTTGCGAGGCGCCTCGGTTTGATCGGACGATCCGGGTCCGATGGAGTCATTCGTTGGCTCGTTGACGCCCCAAAGGGCGGGGAAACGCAGGGTTCAGGAATTTTAATCCACATCGGTGGACCGGCCCTGACGATCCAAGGGCCCACCTGTGTCTGGGTCCTGGGACACGGGCTAGAGCGTCTCGAATTCGGTAAGGACTATCTTTTGCCTTGGTTCATGACGGAAATCCAATTTCCAAATACGTGATCGTGCGGTTTTGATTGTATATATATATGGCGACATGATATATGGTACCCATGCCGTCTATGATTGATAGTTATGATTTGAAATTGTTTCAAAACATATAAACACTAGCAATAATATCAAATGCCTTTGTTTTATTCGTATCAATCATATTTTGGCCATTATAAGGTAAAACTCTATCCTCCGGTTTGCGTTGCATTGTGTGATGGGAACTGAGTCTTATAACGGCTTCATTTTTATAAAAAGCATAACGATGTTTAAAAGAAAGATTTGTTTTAAAGCACTGGCAATCCAATGGAGTAAACCCGTTCCACGAAAGTGGCGTGGTCCTGTGATTAGCCAATTATATATATGTTGAGTGGATTTCTCATACCAGTCCCATGACTGACTCGTAGTTTGTTTCACTCTCAAACTCGGGTGCCCCTTTTTCTACACGGGCAGCCTTGTATTCAGGTTTAGCTGGTTCTTTCTGGATAGCTGGAGCTGAAGATGGATTCTATCATTTATTTCTTTTATGCTGTTCAGCTCCTATTGTAGATATTTTGTTTATTTCCGCTGTAGACATTTATGTATAGCTGAACTGTATTTGTACTAAGTAAGATCCTGTATACTGTGTAACTCTGATGATTACTTTTATCCAGTATATTTTGTTGTTCATTCTGGTGTATTTATTTAATTCTGTTCTGCTATTATCTGTTTCTGTGTTATATTCCAAAGATAACCTTGTTTCCGTGAGAACGGGAAATCGGGTCGTCTCACATGGTCAAGAGTAAATATAATCAAAGTTCCTAAAATAAAATTTGCGAACGAACATCGAAATTATAACAGTAACCCTAAATTTCAAGTACAGTGGCCTAAAATGAGAGGATACCCTCTTGTAATCACACTAATTGATTTCTTTGATAGAAAACATGGAAGGTTATATGTATGAAAAAAATAAAATAACATTTTAAAAAATTCTAATGTTGAGGCCCTCGAACATTATATGCCCTCAAGTACTGAATTAGGTAGCATAGGGCTTGGGGCAACCATGCTAGCACTCAACTTAATTACTAACAGTGCTAACCAATTGTAAATAATGATAAATTGGATATGAGAATAAAGATACTACATTTACGGAAAAAAAATTGACTTAAAAAAATTGAAATATCATGGCAAAACATTTATGTTATTTTTTCCCCAAATTGGGCTAATTAAGAAGAAATATTACGTCAACATAAACAATTGCAATATGTTTATTTCAAAATAAGTATTAACTAACTGTAAAATAATTTTCAACATATATAACTTATGATAATAATCTGAAATAAGTAACAGTAATGCTTATTTTCCATTAAATTTATTCCATATGATAATAATCTGAAATTACATCACATTGATTTTCATTACAACATTCGATGATGTACAACATCATTTCACTAATTAAACAGTCGAAGTTGGATGATGCCAATTCTTCTGCTCGTCGTTGTTTGAAGGATGGTGCCACTTGCTTTGTTCATCCGATGTTGGATGGTGCCACTTGCTCTGTTCATCAACGATCGTTGGATGATGCCGGTTCTTCTGTTCGTCATTATTTGAAGGATGGTGCCACTTCTGTTGTTCGTTCGCTGCTGGATGGTGCCACTTGCTTTGTTCAACCGATGTTGGATGGTGCCACTTGCTCTGTTCATCAACGATCGTTGGATGATGCCAGTTCTTCTGTTCATCATTATTTGAAGGATGGTGCCACTTCTGTTGTTCGTTCGCTACCGGATGGTGCCACTTGCTTTGTTCATCCGATGTTGGATGGTGCCACTTGCTCTGTTCATCAACGATCGTTGGATGATGCCAGTTCTTCTGTTCGTCATTATTTGAAGGATGATGCCACTTCTGTTGTTCGTTCGCTGTTGGATGGTGCCACTTGCTTTGTTCAACTGATGTTGGATGGTGCCACTTGCTCTGTTCATCAACGATCGTTGGATGATGCCAGTTCTTCTGTTCGTCATTATTTGAAGGATGATGCCACTTCTGTTGTTCGTTCGCTGCTGGATGGTGCCACTTGCTTTGTTCAACTGATGTTGGATGGTGCCACTTGCTCTGTTCATCAACGATCGTTGGATGATGCCAGTTCTTCTGTTCATCATTATTTGAAGGATGGTGCCACTTCTGTTGTTCGTTCGCTGCTGGATGGTGCCACTTGCTTTGTTCAACTGATGTTGGATGGTGCCACTTGCTCTGTTCATCAACGATCGTTGGATGATGCCAGTTCTTCTATTCGTCATTATTTGAAGGATGGTGCCACTTCTGTTGTTCGTTCGCTGCTGGATGGTGCCACTTGCTTTGTTCAACCGATGTTGGATGGTGCCACTTGCTCTGTTCATCAACGATCGTTGGATGATGCCAGTTCTTCTGTTCATCATTATTTGAAGGATGATGCCACTTCTGTTGTTCGTTCGCTGCTGGATGGTGCCACTTGCTTTGTTCATCCAATGTTGGATGGTGCCACTTGCTCTGTTCATCGATTACTGTCGAATGGTGCCACTTCTTTTGTTCATCGTTATTTGCAGGATGGTGCCACTTCTGTTGTTCGTTCGATATTGGATGGTGCCACTTGCTTTGCTCATCTACGTTTTTTGGATGATGCCACTTACTAGATAGTTCGTTAGGTTGCAGTAACCTCGATGCTAAGGATGTTTCAGTAATAATAATAAAGAAAAGCACGAAGGCTAATGGAGTCATATACGCTTTTGCCATGTTTATGTACGATGTGATGTTCAAAAAAGAAGATGGCTTTTATAAGATAATTTGAAGATAAGGTTGGGAATCTTGAAGAAAATTTAGCTACTATAAACTAGTTAATGCTCTCACTTAGTTTTATCCATTTACATATTCTACTACGCATAAAACGTTTAAGTAGACAGTGCTTTAATAAGCTTTCTGTAAATAAACAGCAACTAAAAAATAAAATAATTCACCAGCCTTTTTAAATTAGTAATTTCTTTCTAAACTTTATATATCATGGAAACGATCCCAAAAAAAGAACAACAACCAGAATAACGTAAGAGCTGTGGCGACTTATAAATTGTAATATAAACAAGCATCATTCCAGTAAACCGAAATGTAGAGGCAAAACTGGCTTTTATATGATGTGTTTCTTTTTTGGCCCGGGGGAGAGAGGGGGGGGATACTGATATAAGTTTAAAGATATATCATTTGATTACATATTTAATTCTCAAAAATAAAATAATTTTCCTAGTAACGGCGATGTAATTATAACAGCTTCCTGTTATATAAGGGTACAGTGAACCACGTCGTGCACCTTTGTTTTCCCGTGCTTTCATTACAAAACTCTTTTGCATGTTGTTTTGCTCCTACGCTTCATCTAAAGTAAAATTTGTATTTTTCCAATCAAAACGTATATTTACCGTTCTACGAAAGCTGCGCAGGTCCAAATTTAAAAACTCTGCGTAAATGGTTTTCTAAATAAGGTCTCTCTTTAATTGAAACAATATAAAAAATACGGTAAAATTCAAAGATAACTTGCAGATTAAACATCGATAAATAGAAAATGACGAAATACTATAGTTGTATAATAATATAATACTTGAATAACAATTACTATTACTTATGAATATTTGTTTTGTTTTCTAACATTTGAAATTACTTTTGAAAAGAGCCAGTTAATTTGCACATTTTTATCAAGAGGCTGTTTTGAGTTCTCCAGTTTAGAAAAAATGGTCCTTATTTACACATTGATAGCGACAAGAACTTTTCGTATAGCAACATCAATTATAGGGATCTGATGTGCAAATCCCCATTAACATTCCACCTTCCAGTTTCCAGTAAAACTTCCAAGTCTATTGCTACCTCCTATGTAGTTGAATCAATACTGTTGGATGAAAAACTCATTTAAGCATTAAAAATAAGATCTATTAATAAGTTTACTACGGGCATGTATTTTGAAATTTCTAAGTAGATAATTCGCTAGAATTTTAATTACGCGTTGCATATTGCACAACATTTTGTTAATATTTTGGTTAAAACCAAAGATTCTATTGTGTCAAAAAATCAGTTACTTCTAGTGCATATTTATGAAGGGAAAAGTCAGGTTTGCTATAGGCCTAAGGCACAATGAACCATGGTCAAGAGTAAATATAATCAAAGTTCCTAAAATAAAATTTGCGAACGAACATCGAAATTATAACAGTAACCCTAAATTTCAAGTACAGTGGCCTAAAATGAGAGGATACCCTCTTGTAATCACACTAATTGATTTCTTTGATAGAAAACATGGAAGGTTATATGTATGAAAAAAATAAAATAACATTTTAAAAAATTCTAATGTTAAGGCCCTCGAACATTATATGCCCTCAAGTACTGAATTAGGTAGCATAGGGCTTGGGGCAACCATGCTAGCACTCAACTTAATTACTAACAGTGCTAACCAATTGTAAATAATGATAAATTGGATATGAGAATAAAGATACTACATTTATGGAAAAAAAATTGACTTAAAAAAATTGAAATATCATGGCAAAACATTTATGTTATTTTTTCCCCAAATTGGGCTAATTAAGAAGAAATATTACGTCAACATAAACAATTGCAATATGTTTATTTCAAAATAAGTATTAACTAACTGTAAAATAATTTTCAACATATATAACTTATGATAATAATCTGAAATAAGTAACAGTAATGCTTATTTTCCATTAAATTTATTCCATATGATAATAATCTGAAATTACATCACATTGATTTTCATTACAACATTCGATGATGTACAACATCATTTCACTAATTAAACAGTCGAAGTTGGATGATGCCAATTCTTCTGCTCGTCGTTGTTTGAAGGATGGTGCCACTTGCTTTGTTCATCCGATGTTGGATGGTGCCACTTGCTCTGTTCATCAACGATCGTTGGATGATGCCAGTTCTTCTGTTCGTCATTATTTGAAGGATGGTGCCACTTCTGTTGTTCGTTCGCTGCTGGATGGTGCCACTTGCTTTGTTCAACCGATGTTGGATGGTGCCACTTGCTCTGTTCATCAACGATCGTTGGATGATGCCAGTTCTTCTGTTCATCATTATTTGAAGGATGGTGCCACTTCTGTTGTTCGTTCGCTACCGGATGGTGCCACTTGCTTTGTTCATCCGATGTTGGATGGTGCCACTTGCTCTGTTCATCAACGATCGTTGGATGATGCCAGTTCTTCTGTTCGTCATTATTTGAAGGATGATGCCACTTCTGTTGTTCGTTCGCTGCTGGATGGTGCCACTTGCTTTGTTCAACTGATGTTGGATGGTGCCACTTGCTCTGTTCATCAACGATCGTTGGATGATGCCAGTTCTTCTGTTCGTCATTATTTGAAGGATGATGCCACTTCTGTTGTTCGTTCGCTGCTGGATGGTGCCACTTGCTTTGTTCAACTGATGTTGGATGGTGCCACTTGCTCTGTTCATCAACGATCGTTGGATGATGCCAGTTCTTCTGTTCATCATTATTTGAAGGATGGTGCCACTTCTGTTGTTCGTTCGCTGCTGGATGGTGCCACTTGCTTTGTTCAACTGATGTTGGATGGTGCCACTTGCTCTGTTCATCAACGATCGTTGGATGATGCCAGTTCTTCTGTTCATCATTATTTGAAGGATGGTGCCACTTCTGTTGTTCGTTCGCTGCTGGATGGTGCCACTTGCTTTGTTCAACCGATGTTGGATGGTGCCACTTGCTCTGTTCATCAACGATCGTTGGATGATGCCAGTTCTTCTGTTCATCATTATTTGAAGGATGATGCCACTTCTGTTGTTCGTTCGCTGCTGGATGGTGCCACTTGCTTTGTTCATCCGATGTTGGATGGTGCCACTTGCTCTGTTCATCGATTACTGTCGAATGGTGCCACTTCTTTTGTTCATCGTTATTTGCAGGATGGTGCCACTTCTGTTGTTCGTTCGATATTGGATGGTGCCACTTGCTTTGCTCATCTACGTTTTTTGGATGATGCCACTTACTAGATAGTTCGTTAGGTTGCAGTAACCTCGATGCTAAGGATGTTTCAGTAATAATAATAAAGAAAAGCACGAAGGCTAATGGAGTCATATACGCTTTTGCCATGTTTATGTACGATGTGATGTTCAAAAAAGAAGATGGCTTTTATAAGATAATTTGAAGATAAGGTTGGGAATCTTGAAGAAAATTTAGCTACTATAAACTAGTTAATGCTCTCACTTAGTTTTATCCATTTACATATTCTACTACGCATAAAACGTTTAAGTAGACAGTGCTTTAATAAGCTTTCTGTAAATAAACAGCAACTAAAAAATAAAATAATTCACCAGCCTTTTTAAATTAGTAATTTCTTTCTAAACTTTATATATCATGGAAACGATCCCAAAAAAAGAACAACAACCAGAATAACGTAAGAGCTGTGGCGACTTATAAATTGTAATATAAACAAGCATCATTCCAGTAAACCGAAATGTAGAGGCAAAACTGGCTTTTATATGATGTGTTTCTTTTTTGGCCCGGGGGAGAGAGGGGGGGGGATACTGATATAAGTTTAAAGATATATCATTTGATTACATATTTAATTCTCAAAAATAAAATAATTTTCCTAGTAACGGCGATGTAATTATAACAGCTTCCTGTTATATAAGGGTACAGTGAACCACGTCGTGCACCTTTGTTTTCCCGTGCTTTCATTACAAAACTCTTTTGCATGTTGTTTTGCTCCTACGCTTCATCTAAAGTAAAATTTGTATTTTTCCAATCAAAACGTATATTTACCGTTCTACGAAAGCTGCGCAGGTCCAAATTTAAAAACTCTGCGTAAATGGTTTTCTAAATAAGGTCTCTCTTTAATTGAAACAATATAAAAAATACGGTAAAATTCAAAGATAACTTGCAGATTAAACATCGATAAATAGAAAATGACGAAATACTATAGTTGTATAATAATATAATACTTGAATAACAATTACTATTACTTATGAATATTTGTTTTGTTTTCTAACATTTGAAATTACTTTTGAAAAGAGCCAGTTAATTTGCACATTTTTATCAAGAGGCTGTTTTGAGTTCTCCAGTTTAGAAAAAATGGTCCTTATTTACACATTGATAGCGACAAGAACTTTTCGTATAGCAACATCAATTATAGGGATCTGATGTGCAAATCCCCATTAACATTCCAACTTCCAGTTTCCAGTAAAACTTCCAAGTCTATTGCTACCTCCTATGTAGTTGAATCAATACTGTTGGATGAAAAACTCATTTAAGCATTAAAAATAAGATCTATTAATAAGTTTACTACGGGCATGTATTTTGAAATTTCTAAGTAGATAATTCGCTAGAATTTTAATTACGCGTTGCATATTGCACAACATTTTGTTAATATTTTGGTTAAAACCAAAGATTCTATTGTGTCAAAAAATCAGTTACTTCTAGTGCATATTTATGAAGGGAAAAGTCAGGTTTGCTATAGGCCTAAGGCACAATGAACCATGGTCAAGAGTAAATATAATCAAAGTTCCTAAAATAAAATTTGCGAACGAACATCGAAATTATAACAGTAACCCTAAATTTCAAGTACAGTGGCCTAAAATGAGAGGATACCCTCTTGTAATCACACTAATTGATTTCTTTGATAGAAAACATGGAAGGTTATATGTATGAAAAAAATAAAATAACATTTTAAAAAATTCTAATGTTAAGGCCCTCGAACATTATATGCCCTCAAGTACTGAATTAGGTAGCATAGGGCTTGGGGCAACCATGCTAGCACTCAACTTAATTACTAACAGTGCTAACCAATTGTAAATAATGATAAATTGGATATGAGAATAAAGATACTACATTTATGGAAAAAAAATTGACTTAAAAAAATTGAAATATCATGGCAAAACATTTATGTTATTTTTTCCCCAAATTGGGCTAATTAAGAAGAAATATTACGTCAACATAAACAATTGCAATATGTTTATTTCAAAATAAGTATTAACTAACTGTAAAATAATTTTCAACATATATAACTTATGATAATAATCTGAAATAAGTAACAGTAATGCTTATTTTCCATTAAATTTATTCCATATGATAATAATCTGAAATTACATCACATTGATTTTCATTACAACATTCGATGATGTACAACATCATTTCACTAATTAAACAGTCGAAGTTGGATGATGCCAATTCTTCTGCTCGTCGTTGTTTGAAGGATGGTGCCACTTGCTTTGTTCATCCGATGTTGGATGGTGCCACTTGCTCTGTTCATCAACGATCGTTGGATGATGCCAGTTCTTCTGTTCGTCATTATTTGAAGGATGGTGCCACTTCTGTTGTTCGTTCGCTGCTGGATGGTGCCACTTGCTTTGTTCAACCGATGTTGGATGGTGCCACTTGCTCTGTTCATCAACGATCGTTGGATGATGCCAGTTCTTCTGTTCATCATTATTTGAAGGATGGTGCCACTTCTGTTGTTCGTTCGCTACCGGATGGTGCCACTTGCTTTGTTCATCCGATGTTGGATGGTGCCACTTGCTCTGTTCATCAACGATCGTTGGATGATGCCAGTTCTTCTGTTCGTCATTATTTGAAGGATGATGCCACTTCTGTTGTTCGTTCGCTGCTGGATGGTGCCACTTGCTTTGTTCAACTGATGTTGGATGGTGCCACTTGCTCTGTTCATCAACGATCGTTGGATGATGCCAGTTCTTCTGTTCGTCATTATTTGAAGGATGATGCCACTTCTGTTGTTCGTTCGCTGCTGGATGGTGCCACTTGCTTTGTTCAACTGATGTTGGATGGTGCCACTTGCTCTGTTCATCAACGATCGTTGGATGATGCCAGTTCTTCTGTTCATCATTATTTGAAGGATGGTGCCACTTCTGTTGTTCGTTCGCTGCTGGATGGTGCCACTTGCTTTGTTCAACTGATGTTGGATGGTGCCACTTGCTCTGTTCATCAACGATCGTTGGATGATGCCAGTTCTTCTGTTCGTCATTATTTGAAGGATGGTGCCACTTCTGTTGTTCGTTCGCTGCTGGATGGTGCCACTTGCTTTGTTCAACCGATGTTGGATGGTGCCACTTGCTCTGTTCATCAACGATCGTTGGATGATGCCAGTTCTTCTGTTCATCATTATTTGAAGGATGATGCCACTTCTGTTGTTCGTTCGCTGCTGGATGGTGCCACTTGCTTTGTTCATCCGATGTTGGATGGTGCCACTTGCTCTGTTCATCGATTACTGTCGAATGGTGCCACTTCTTTTGTTCATCGTTATTTGCAGGATGGTGCCACTTCTGTTGTTCGTTCGATATTGGATGGTGCCACTTGCTTTGCTCATCTACGTTTTTTGGATGATGCCACTTACTAGATAGTTCGTTAGGTTGCAGTAACCTCGATGCTAAGGATGTTTCAGTAATAATAATAAAGAAAAGCACGAAGGCTAATGGAGTCATATACGCTTTTGCCATGTTTATGTACGATGTGATGTTCAAAAAAGAAGATGGCTTTTATAAGATAATTTGAAGATAAGGTTGGGAATCTTGAAGAAAATTTAGCTACTATAAACTAGTTAATGCTCTCACTTAGTTTTATCCATTTACATATTCTACTACGCATAAAACGTTTAAGTAGACAGTGCTTTAATAAGCTTTCTGTAAATAAACAGCAACTAAAAAATAAAATAATTCACCAGCCTTTTTAAATTAGTAATTTCTTTCTAAACTTTATATATCATGGAAACGATCCCAAAAAAAGAACAACAACCAGAATAACGTAAGAGCTGTGGCGACTTATAAATTGTAATATAAACAAGCATCATTCCAGTAAACCGAAATGTAGAGGCAAAACTGGCTTTTATATGATGTGTTTCTTTTTTGGCCCGGGGGAGAGAGGGGGGGGGATACTGATATAAGTTTAAAGATATATCATTTGATTACATATTTAATTCTCAAAAATAAAATAATTTTCCTAGTAACGGCGATGTAATTATAACAGCTTCCTGTTATATAAGGGTACAGTGAACCACGTCGTGCACCTTTGTTTTCCCGTGCTTTCATTACAAAACTCTTTTGCATGTTGTTTTGCTCCTACGCTTCATCTAAAGTAAAATTTGTATTTTTCCAATCAAAACGTATATTTACCGTTCTACGAAAGCTGCGCAGGTCCAAATTTAAAACTCTGCGTAAATGGTTTTCTAAATAAGGTCTCTCTTTAATTGAAACAATATAAAAAATACGGTAAAATTCAAAGATAACTTGCAGATTAAACATCGATAAATAGAAAATGACGAAATACTATAGTTGTATAATAATATAATACTTGAATAACAATTACTATTACTTATGAATATTTGTTTTGTTTTCTAACATTTGAAATTACTTTTGAAAAGAGCCAGTTAATTTGCACATTTTTATCAAGAGGCTGTTTTGAGTTCTCCAGTTTAGAAAAAATGGTCCTTATTTACACATTGATAGCGACAAGAACTTTTCGTATAGCAACATCAATTATAGGGATCTGATGTGCAAATCCCCATTAACATTCCACCTTCCAGTTTCCAGTAAAACTTCCAAGTCTATTGCTACCTCCTATGTAGTTGAATCAATACTGTTGGATGAAAAACTCATTTAAGCATTAAAAATAAGATCTATTAATAAGTTTACTACGGGCATGTATTTTGAAATTTCTAAGTAGATAATTCGCTAGAATTTTAATTACGCGTTGCATATTGCACAACATTTTGTTAATATTTTGGTTAAAACCAAAGATTCTATTGTGTCAAAAAATCAGTTACTTCTAGTGCATATTTATGAAGGGAAAAGTCAGGTTTGCTATAGGCCTAAGGCACAATGAACCATGGTCAAGAGTAAATATAATCAAAGTTCCTAAAATAAAATTTGCGAACGAACATCGAAATTATAACAGTAACCCTAAATTTCAAGTATAGTGGCCTAAAATGAGAGGATACCCTCTTGTAATCACACTAATTGATTTCTTTGATAGAAAACATGGAAGGTTATATGTATGAAAAAAATAAAATAACAATTTAAAAAATTCTAATGTTGAGGCCCTCGAACATTATATGCCCTCAAGTACTGAATTAGGTAGCATAGGGCTTGGGGCAACCATGCTAGCACTCAACTTAATTACTAACAGTGCTAACCAATTGTAAATAATGATAAATTGGATATGAGAATAAAGATACTACATTTATGGAAAAAAAATTGACTTAATAAAATTGAAATATCATGGCAAAACATTTATGTTATTTTTTCCCCAAATTGGGCTAATTAAGAAGAAATATTACGTCAACATAAACAATTGCAATATGTTTATTTCAAAATAAGTATTAACTAACTGTAAAATAATTTTCAACATATATAACTTATGATAATAATCTGAAATAAGTAACAGTAATGCTTATTTTCCATTAAATTTATTCCATATGATAATAATCTGAAATTACATCACATTGATTTTCAATACAACATTCGATGATGTACAACATCATTTCACTAATTAAACAGTCGAAGTTGGATGATGCCAATTCTTCTGCTCGTCGTTGTTTGAAGGATGGTGCCACTTGCTTTGTTCATCCGATGTTGGATGGTGCCACTTGCTCTGTTCATCAACGATCGTTGGATGATGCCAGTTCTTCTGTTCGTCATTATTTGAAGGATGGTGCCACTTCTGTTGTTCGTTCGCTGCTGGATGGTGCCACTTGCTTTGTTCAACCGATGTTGGATGGTGCCACTTGCTCTGTTCATCAACGATCGTTGGATGATGCCAGTTCTTCTGTTCATCATTATTTGAAGGATGGTGCCACTTCTGTTGTTCGTTCGCTACCGGATGGTGCCACTTGCTTTGTTCATCCGATGTTGGATGGTGCCACTTGCTCTGTTCATCAACGATCGTTGGATGATGCCAGTTCTTCTGTTCGTCATTATTTGAAGGATGATGCCACTTCTGTTGTTCGTTCGCTGCTGGATGGTGCCACTTGCTTTGTTCAACTGATGTTGGATGGTGCCACTTGCTCTGTTCATCAACGATCGTTGGATGATGCCAGTTCTTCTGTTCGTCATTATTTGAAGGATGATGCCACTTCTGTTGTTCGTTCGCTGCTGGATTGTGCCACTTGCTTTGTTCAACTGATGTTGGATGGTGCCACTTGCTCTGTTCATCAACGATCGTTGGATGATGCCAGTTCTTCTGTTCATCATTATTTGAAGGATGGTGCCACTTCTGTTGTTCGTTCGCTGCTGGATGGTGCCACTTGCTTTGTTCAACTGATGTTGGATGGTGCCACTTGCTCTGTTCATCAACGATCGTTGGATGATGCCAGTTCTTCTGTTCGTCATTATTTGAAGGATGGTGCCACTTCTGTTGTTCGTTCGCTGCTGGATGGTGCCACTTGCTTTGTTCAACCGATGTTGGATGGTGCCACTTGCTCTGTTCATCAACGATCGTTGGATGATGCCAGTTCTTCTGTTCATCATTATTTGAAGGATGATGCCACTTCTGTTGTTCGTTCGCTGCTGGATGGTGCCACTTGCTTTGTTCATCCGATGTTGGATGGTGCCACTTGCTCTGTTCATCGATTACTGTCGAATGGTGCCACTTCTTTTGTTCATCGTTATTTGCAGGATGGTGCCACTTCTGTTGTTCGTTCGATATTGGATGGTGCCACTTGCTTTGCTCATCTACGTTTTTTGGATGATGCCACTTACTAGATAGTTCGTTAGGTTGCAGTAACCTCGATGCTAAGGATGTTTCAGTAATAATAATAAAGAAAAGCACGAAGGCTAATGGAGTCATATACGCTTTTGCCATGTTTATGTGCGATGTGATGTTCAAAAAAGAAGATGGCTTTTATAAGATAATTTGAAGATAAGGTTGGGAATCTTGAAGAAAATTTAGCTACTATAAACTAGTTAATGCTCTCACTTAGTTTTATCCATTTACATATTCTACTACGCATAAAACGTTTAAGTAGACAGTGCTTTAATAAGCTTTCTGTAAATAAACAGCAACTAAAAAATAAAATAATTCACCAGCCTTTTTAAATTAGTAATTTCTTTCTAAACTTTATATATCATGGAAACGATCCCAAAAAAAGAACAACAACCAGAATAACGTAAGAGCTGTGGCGACTTATAAATTGTAATATAAACAAGCATCATTCCAGTAAACCGAAATGTAGAGGCAAAACTGGCTTTTATATGATGTGTTTCTTTTTTGGCCCGGGGGAGAGAGGGGTGGGATACTGATATAAGTTTAAAGATATATCATTTGATTACATATTTAATTCTCAAAAATAAAATAATTTTCCTAGTAACGGCGATGTAATTATAACAGCTTCCTGTTATATAAGGGTACAGTGAACCACGTCGTGCACCTTTGTTTTCCCGTGCTTTCATTACAAAACTCTTTTGCATGTTGTTTTGCTCCTACGCTTCATCTAAAGTAAAATTTGTATTTTTCCAATCAAAACGTATATTTACCGTTCTACGAAAGCTGCGCAGGTCCAAATTTAAAAACTCTGCGTAAATGGTTTTCTAAATAAGGTCTCTCTTTAATTGAAACAATATAAAAAATACGGTAAAATTCAAAGATAACTTGCAGATTAAACATCAATAAATAGAAAATGACGAAATACTATAGTTGTATAATAATATAATACTTGAATAACAATTACTACTACTTATGAATATTTGTTTTGTTTTCCAACATTTGAAATTACTTTTGAAAAGAGCCAGTTAATTTGCACATTTTTATCAAGAGGCTGTTTTGAGTTCTCCAGTTTAGAAAAAATGGTCCTTATTTACACATTGATAGCGACAAGAACTTTTCGTATAGCAACATCAATTATAGGGATCTGATGTGCAAATCCCCATTAACATTCCACCTTCCAGTTTCCAGTAAAACTTCCAAGTCTATTGCTACCTCCTATGTAGTTGAATCAATACTGTTGGATGAAAAACTCATTTAAGCATTAAAAATAAGATCTATTAATAAGTTTACTACGGGCATGTATTTTGAAATTTCTAAGTAGATAATTCGCTAGAATTTTAATTACGCGTTGCATATTGCACAACATTTTGTTAATATTTTGGTTAAAACCAAAGATTCTATTGTGTCAAAAAATCAGTTACTTCTAGTGCATATTTATGAAGGGAAAAGTCAGGTTTGCTATAGGCCTAAGGCACAATGAACCATGGTCAAGAGTAAATATAATCAAAGTTCCTAAAATAAAATTTGCGAACGAACATCGAAATTATAACAGTAACCCTAAATTTCAAGTACAGTGGCCTAAAATGAGAGGATACCCTCTTGTAATCACACTAATTGATTTCTTTGATAGAAAACATGGAAGGTTATATGTATGAAAAAAATAAAATAACATTTTAAAAAATTCTAATGTTGAGGCCCTCGAACATTATATGCCCTCAAGTACTGAATTAGGTAGCATAGGGCTTGGGGCAACCATGCTAGCACTCAACTTAATTACTAACAGTGCTAACCAATTGTAAATAATGATAAATAGGATATGAGAATAAAGATACTACATTTATGGAAAAAAATTGACTTAAAAAAATTGAAATATCATGGCAAAACATTTATGTTATTTTTTCCCCAAATTGGGCTAATTAAGAAGAAATATTACGTCAACATAAACAATTGCAATATGTTTATTTCAAAATAAGTATTAACTAACTGTAAAATAATTTTCAACATATATAACTTATGATAATAATCTGAAATAAGTAACAGTAATGCTTATTTTCCATTAAATTTATTCCATATGATAATAATCTGAAATTACATCACATTGATTTTCATTACAACATTCGATGATGTACAACATCATTTCACTAATTAAACAGTCGAAGTTGGATGATGCCAATTCTTCTGCTCGTCGTTGTTTGAAGGATGGTGCCACTTGCTTTGTTCATCTGATGTTGGATGTTGCCACTTGCTCTGTTCATCAACGATCGTTGGATGATGCCAGTTCTTCTGTTCGTCATTATTTGAAGGATGGTGCCACTTCTGTTGTTCGTTCGCTGCTGGATGGTGCCACTTGCTTTGTTCAACCGATGTTGGATGGTGCCACTTGCTCTGTTCATCAACGATCGTTGGATGATGCCAGTTCTTCTGTTCATCATTATTTGAAGGATGGTGCCACTTCTGTTGTTCGTTCGCTACCGGATGGTGCCACTTGCTTTGTTCATCCGATGTTGGATGGTGCCACTTGCTCTGTTCATCAACGATCGTTGGATGATGCCAGTTCTTCTGTTCGTCATTATTTGAAGGATGATGCCACTTCTATTGTTCGTTCGCTGCTGGATGGTGCCACTTGCTTTGTTCAACTGATGTTGGATGGTGCCACTTGCTCTGTTCATCAACGATCGTTGGATGATGCCAGTTCTTCTGTTCGTCATTATTTGAAGGATGATGCCACTTCTGTTGTTCGTTCGCTGCTGGATGGTGCCACTTGCTTTGTTCAACTGATGTTGGATGGTGCCACTTGCTCTGTTCATCAACGATCGTTGGATGATGCCAGTTCTTCTGTTCATCATTATTTGAAGGATGGTGCCACTTCTGTTGTTCGTTCGCTGCTGGATGGTGCCACTTGCTTTGTTCATCCGATGTTGGATGGTGCCACTTGCTCTATTCATCAACGATCGTTGGATGATGCCAGTTCTTCTGTTCGTCATTATTTGAAGGATGGTGCCACTTCTGTTGTTCGTTCGCTGCTGGATGGTGCCACTTGCTTTGTTCAACCGATGTTGGATGGTGCCACTTGCTCTGTTCATCAACGATCGTTGGATGATGCCAGTTCTTCTGTTCATCATTATTTGAAGGATGATGCCACTTCTGTTGTTCGTTCGCTGCTGGATGGTGCCACTTGCTTTGTTCATCCGATGTTGGATGGTGCCACTTGCTCTGTTCATCGATTACTGTCGAATGGTGCCACTTCTTTTGTTCATCGTTATTTGCAGGATGGTGCCACTTCTGTTGTTCGTTCGATATTGGATGGTGCCACTTGCTTTGCTCATCTACGTTTTTTGAATGATGCCACTTACTAGATAGTTCGTTAGGTTGCAGTAACCTCGATGCTAAGGATGTTTCAGTAATAATAATAAAGAAAAGCACGAAGGCTAATGGAGTCATATACGCTTTTGCCATGTTTATGTGCGATGTGATGTTCAAAAAAGAAGATGGCTTTTATAAGATAATTTGAAGATAAGGTTGGGAATCTTGAAGAAAATTTTTGGGAATCTTGAAGAAAATTTAGCTACTATAAACTAGTTAATGCTCTCACTTAGTTTTATCCATTTACATATTCTACTACGCATAAAACGTTTAAGTAGACAGTGCTTTAATAAGCTTTCTGTAAATAAACAGCAACTAAAAAATAAAATAATTCACCAGCCTTTTTAAATTAGTAATTTCTTTCTAAACTTTATATATCATGGAAACGATCCCAAAAAAAGAACAACAACCAGAATAACGTAAGAGCTGTGGCGACTTATAAATTGTAATATAAACAAGCATCATTCCAGTAAACCGAAATGTAGAGGCAAAACTGGCTTTTATATGATGTGTTTCTTTTATGGCCCGGGGGAGAGAGGGGGGGGGATACTGATATAAGTTTAAAGATATATCATTTGATTACATATTTAATTCTCAAAAATAAAATAATTTTCCTAGTAACGGCGATGTAATTATAACAGCTTCCTGTTATATAAGGGTACAGTGAACCACGTCGTGCACCTTTGTTTTCCCGTGCTTTCATTACAAAACTCTTTTGCATGTTGTTTTGCTCCTACGCTTCATCTAAAGTAAAATTTGTATTTTTCCAATCAAAACGTATATTTACCGTTCTACGAAAGCTGCGCAGGTCCAAATTTAAAAACTCTGCGTAAATGGTTTTCTAAATAAGGTCTCTCTTTAATTGAAACAATATAAAAAATACGGTAAAATTCAAAGATAACTTGCAGATTAAACATCGATAAATAGAAAATGACGAAATACTATAGTTGTATAATAATATAATACTTGAATAACAATTACTATTACTTATGAATATTTGTTTTGTTTTCTAACATTTGAAATTACTTTTGAAAAGAGCCAGTTAATTTGCACATTTTTATCAAGAGGCTGTTTTGAGTTCTCCAGTTTAGAAAAAATGGTCCTTATTTACACATTGATAGCGACAAGAACTTTTCGTATAGCAACATCAATTATAGGGATCTGATGTGCAAATCCCCATTAACATTCCACCTTCCAGTTTCCAGTAAAACTTCCAAGTCTATTGCTACCTCCTATGTAGTTGAATCAATACTGTTGGATGAAAAACTCATTTAAGCATTAAAAATAAGATCTATTAATAAGTTTACTACGGGCATGTATTTTGAAATTTCTAAGTAGATAATTCGCTAGAATTTTAATTACGCGTTGCATATTGCACAACATTTTGTTAATATTTTGGTTAAAACCAAAGATTCTATTGTGTCAAAAAATCAGTTACTTCTAGTGCATATTTATGAAGGGAAAAGTCAGGTTTGCTATAGGCCTAAGGCACAATGAACCATGGTCAAGAGTAAATATAATCAAAGTTCCTAAAATAAAATTTGCGAACGAACATCGAAATTATAACAGTAACCCTAAATTTCAAGTACAGTGGCCTAAAATGAGAGGATACCCTCTTGTAATCACACTAATTGATTTCTTTGATAGAAAACATGGAAGGTTATATGTATGAAAGAAATAAAATAACAATTTAAAAAATTCTAATGTTGAGGCCCTCGAACATTATATGCCCTCAAGTACTGAATTAGGTAGCATAGGGCTTGGGGCAACCATGCTAGCACTCAACTTAATTACTAACAGTGCTAACCAATTGTAAATAATGATAAATTGGATATGAGAATA
The DNA here is from genome assembly GCA_030737875.1 of Allium sativum. Taxonomy (NCBI): domain Eukaryota; kingdom Viridiplantae; phylum Streptophyta; class Magnoliopsida; order Asparagales; family Amaryllidaceae; genus Allium; species Allium sativum. The sequence goes on from CM060910.1 coordinate 400,213,941, forward strand.
AAGATACTACATTTATGGAAAAAAAAATTGACTTAAAAAAATTGAAATATCATGGCAAAACATTTATGTTATTTTTTCCCCAAATTGGGCTAATTAAGAAGAAATATTACGTCAACATAAACAATTGCAATATGTTTATTTCAAAATAAGTATTAACTAACTGTAAAATAATTTTCAACATATATAACTTATGATAATAATCTGAAATAAGTAACAGTAATGCTTATTTTCCATTAAATTTATTCCATATGATAATAATCTGAAATTACATCACATTGATTTTCATTACAACATTCGATGATGTACAACATCATTTCACTAATTAAACAGTCGAAGTTGGATGATGCCAATTCTTCTGCTCGTCGTTGTTTGAAGGATGGTGCCACTTGCTTTGTTCATCCGATGTTGGATGGTGCCACTTGCTCTGTTCATCAACGATCGTTGGATGATGCCAGTTCTTCTGTTCGTCATTATTTGAAGGATGGTGCCACTTCTGTTGTTCGTTCGCTGCTGGATGGTGCCACTTGCTTTGTTCAACCGATGTTGGATGGTGCCACTTGCTCTGTTCATCAACGATCGTTGGATGATGCCAGTTCTTCTGTTCATCATTATTTGAAGGATGGTGCCACTTCTGTTGTTCGTTCGCTACCGGATGGTGCCACTTGCTTTGTTCATCCGATGTTGGATGGTGCCACTTGCTCTGTTCATCAACGATCGTTGGATGATGCCAGTTCTTCTGTTCGTCATTATTTGAAGGATGATGCCACTTCTGTTGTTCGTTCGCTGCTGGATGGTGCCACTTGCTTTGTTCAACTGATGTTGGATGGTGCCACTTGCTCTGTTCATCAACGATCGTTGGATGATGCCAGTTCTTCTGTTCGTCATTATTTGAAGGATGATGCCACTTCTGTTGTTCGTTCGCTGCTGGATGGTGCCACTTGCTTTGTTCAACTGATGTTGGATGGTGCCACTTGCTCTGTTCATCAACGATCGTTGGATGATGCCAGTTCTTCTGTTCATCATTATTTGAAGGATGGTGCCACTTCTGTTGTTCGTTCGCTGCTAGATGGTGCCACTTGCTTTGTTCAACTGATGTTGGATGGTGCCACTTGCTCTGTTCATCAACGATCGTTGGATGATGCCAGTTCTTCTGTTCGTCATTATTTGAAGGATGGTGCCACTTCTGTTGTTCGTTCGCTGCTGGATGGTGCCACTTGCTTTGTTCAACCGATGTTGGATGGTGCCACTTGCTCTGTTCATCAACGATCGTTGGATGATGCCAGTTCTTCTGTTCATCATTATTTGAAGGATGATGCCACTTCTGTTGTTCGTTCGCTGCTGGATGGTGCCACTTGCTTTGTTCATCCGATGTTGGATGGTGCCACTTGCTCTGTTCATCGATTACTGTCGAATGGTGCCACTTCTTTTGTTCATCGTTATTTGCAGGATGGTGCCACTTCTGTTGTTCGTTCGATATTGGATGGTGCCACTTGCTTTGCTCATCTACGTTTTTTGGATGATGCCACTTACTAGATAGTTCGTTAGGTTGCAGTAACCTCGATGCTAAGGATGTTTCAGTAATAATAATAAAGAAAAGCACGAAGGCTAATGGAGTCATATACGCTTTTGCCATGTTTATGTGCGATGTGATGTTCAAAAAAGAAGATGGCTTTTATAAGATAATTTGAAGATAAGGTTGGGAATCTTGAAGAAAATTTAGCTACTATAAACTAGTTAATGCTCTCACTTAATTTTATCCATTTACATATTCTACTACGCATAAAACGTTTAAGTAGACAGTGCTTTAATAAGCTTTCTGTAAATAAACATCAACTAAAAAATAAAATAATTCACCAGCCTTTTTAAATTAGTAATTTCTTTCTAAACTTTATATATCATGGAAACGATCCCAAAAAAAGAACAACAACCAGAATAACGTAAGAGCTGTGGCGACTTATAAATTGTAATATAAACAAGCATCATTCCAGTAAACCGAAATGTAGAGGCAAAACTGGCTTTTATATGATGTGTTTCTTTTTTGGCCCGGGGGAGAGAGGGGGGGGGGATACTGATATAAGTTTAAAGATATATCATTTGATTACATATTTAATTCTGAAAAATAAAATAATTTTCCTAGTAACGGCGATGTAATTATAACAGCTTCCTGTTATATAAGGGTACAGTGAACCACGTCGTGCACCTTTGTTTTCCCGTGCTTTCATTACAAAACTCTTTTGCATGTTGTTTTGCTCCTACGCTTCATCTAAAGTAAAATTTGTATTTTTCCAATCAAAACGTATATTTACCGTTCTACGAAAGCTGCGCAGGTCCAAATTTAAAAACTCTGCGTAAATGGTTTTCTAAATAAGGTCTCTCTTTAATTGAAACAATATAAAAAATACGGTAAAATTCAAAGATAACTTGCAGATTAAACATCGATAAATAGAAAATGACGAAATACTATAGTTGTATAATAATATAATACTTGAATAACAATTACTATTACTTATGAATATTTGTTTTGTTTTCTAACATTTGAAATTACTTTTGAAAAGAGCCAGTTAATTTGCACATTTTTATCAAGAGGCTGTTTTGAGTTCTCCAGTTTAGAAAAAATGGTCCTTATTTACACATTGATAGCGACAAGAACTTTTCGTATAGCAACATCAATTATAGGGATCTGATGTGCAAATCCCCATTAACATTCCACCTTCCAGTTTCCAGTAAAACTTCCAAGTCTATTGCTACCTCCTATGTAGTTGAATCAATACTGTTGGATGAAAAACTCATTTAAGCATTAAAAATAAGATCTATTAATAAGTTTACTACGGGCATGTATTTTGAAATTTCTAAGTAGATAATTCGCTAGAAATTTAATTACGCGTTGCATATTGCACAACATTTTGTTAATATTTTGGTTAAAACCAAAGATTCTATTGTGTCAAAAAATCAGTTACTTCTAGTGCATATTTATGAAGGGAAAAGTCAGGTTTGCTATAGGCCTAAGGCACAATGAACCATGGTCAAGAGTAAATATAATCAAAGTTCCTAAAATAAAATTTGCGAACGAACATCGAAATTATAACAGTAACCCTAAATTTCAAGTACAGTGGCCTAAAATGAGAGGATACCCTCTTGTAATCACACTAATTGATTTCTTTGATAGAAAACATGGAAGGTTATATGTATGAAAGAAATAAAATAACAATTTAAAAAATTCTAATGTTGAGGCCCTCGAACATTATATGCCCTCAAGTACTGAATTAGGTAGCATAGGGCTTGGGGCAACCATGCTAGCACTCAACTTAATTACTAACAGTGCTAACCAATTGTAAATAATGATAAATTGGATATGAGAATAAAGATACTACATTTATGGAAAAAAAAATTGACTTAAAAAAATTGAAATATCATGGCAAAACATTTATGTTATTTTTTCCCCAAATTGGGCTAATTAAGAAGAAATATTACGTCAACATAAACAATTGCAATATGTTTATTTCAAAATAAGTATTAACTAACTGTAAAATAATTTTCAACATATATAACTTATGATAATAATCTGAAATAAGTAACAGTAATGCTTATTTTCCATTAAATTTATTCCATATGATAATAATCTGAAATTACATCACATTGATTTTCATTACAACATTCGATGATGTACAACATCATTTCACTAATTAAACAGTCGAAGTTGGATGATGCCAATTCTTCTGCTCGTCGTTGTTTGAAGGATGGTGCCACTTGCTTTGTTCATCCGATGTTGGATGGTGCCACTTGCTCTGTTCATCAACGATCGTTGGATGATGCCAGTTCTTCTGTTCGTCATTATTTGAAGGATGGTGCCACTTCTGTTGTTCGTTCGCTGCTGGATGGTGCCACTTGCTTTGTTCAACCGATGTTGGATGGTGCCACTTGCTCTGTTCATCAACGATCGTTGGATGATGCCAGTTCTTCTGTTCATCATTATTTGAAGGATGGTGCCACTTCTGTTGTTCGTTCGCTACCGGATGGTGCCACTTGCTTTGTTCATCCGATGTTGGATGGTGCCACTTGCTCTGTTCATCAACGATCGTTGGATGATGCCAGTTCTTCTGTTCGTCATTATTTGAAGGATGATGCCACTTCTGTTGTTCGTTCGCTGCTGGATGGTGCCACTTGCTTTGTTCAACTGATGTTGGATGGTGCCACTTGCTCTGTTCATCAACGATCGTTGGATGATGCCAGTTCTTCTGTTCGTCATTATTTGAAGGATGATGCCACTTCTGTTGTTCGTTCGCTGCTGGATGGTGCCACTTGCTTTGTTCAACTGATGTTGGATGGTGCCACTTGCTCTGTTCATCAACGATCGTTGGATGATGCCAGTTCTTCTGTTCATCATTATTTGAAGGATGGTGCCACTTCTGTTGTTCGTTCGCTGCTGGATGGTGCCACTTGCTTTGTTCAACTGATGTTGGATGGTGCCACTTGCTCTGTTCATCAACGATCGTTGGATGATGCCAGTTCTTCTGTTCGTCATTATTTGAAGGATGGTGCCACTTCTGTTGTTCGTTCGCTGCTGGATGGTGCCACTTGCTTTGTTCAACCGATGTTGGATGGTGCCACTTGCTCTGTTCATCAACGATCGTTGGATGATGCCAGTTCTTCTGTTCATCATTATTTGAAGGATGATGCCACTTCTGTTGTTCGTTCGCTGCTGGATGGTGCCACTTGCTTTGTTCATCCGATGTTGGATGGTGCCACTTGCTCTGTTCATCGATTACTGTCGAATGGTGCCACTTCTTTTGTTCATCGTTATTTGCAGGATGGTGCCACTTCTGTTGTTCGTTCGATATTGGATGGTGCCACTTGCTTTGCTCATCTACGTTTTTTGGATGATGCCACTTACTAGATAGTTCGTTAGGTTGCAGTAACCTCGATGCTAAGGATGTTTCAGTAATAATAATAAAGAAAAGCACGAAGGCTAATGGAGTCATATACGCTTTTGCCATGTTTATGTGCGATGTGATGTTCAAAAAAGAAGATGGCTTTTATAAGATAATTTGAAGATAAGGTTGGGAATCTTGAAGAAAATTTAGCTACTATAAACTAGTTAATGCTCTCACTTAGTTTTATCCATTTACATATTCTACTACGCATAAAACGTTTAAGTAGACAGTGCTTTAATAAGCTTTCTGTAAATAAACATCAACTAAAAAATAAAATAATTCACCAGCCTTTTTAAATTAGTAATTTCTTTCTAAACTTTATATATCATGGAAACGATCCCAAAAAAAGAACAACAACCAGAATAACGTAAGAGCTGTGGCGACTTATAAATTGTAATATAAACAAGCATCATTCCAGTAAACCGAAATGTAGAGGCAAAACTGGCTTTTATATGATGTGTTTCTTTTTTGGCCCGGGGGAGAGAGGGGGGGGGGATACTGATATAAGTTTAAAGATATATCATTTGATTACATATTTAATTCTGAAAAATAAAATAATTTTCCTAGTAACGGCGATGTAATTATAACAGCTTCCTGTTATATAAGGGTACAGTGAACCACGTCGTGCACCTTTGTTTTCCCGTGCTTTCATTACAAAACTCTTTTGCATGTTGTTTTGCTCCTACGCTTCATCTAAAGTAAAATTTGTATTTTTCCAATCAAAACGTATATTTACCGTTCTACGAAAGCTGCGCAGGTCCAAATTTAAAAACTCTGCGTAAATGGTTTTCTAAATAAGGTCTCTCTTTAATTGAAACAATATAAAAAATACGGTAAAATTCAAAGATAACTTGCAGATTAAACATCGATAAATAGAAAATGACGAAATACTATAGTTGTATAATAATATAATACTTGAATAACAATTACTATTACTTATGAATATTTGTTTTGTTTTCTAACATTTGAAATTACTTTTGAAAAGAGCCAGTTAATTTGCACATTTTTATCAAGAGGCTGTTTTGAGTTCTCCAGTTTAGAAAAAATGGTCCTTATTTACACATTGATAGCGACAAGAACTTTTCGTATAGCAACATCAATTATAGGGATCTGATGTGCAAATCCCCATTAACATTCCACCTTCCAGTTTCCAGTAAAACTTCCAAGTCTATTGCTACCTCCTATGTAGTTGAATCAATACTGTTGGATGAAAAACTCATTTAAGCATTAAAAATAAGATCTATTAATAAGTTTACTACGGGCATGTATTTTGAAATTTCTAAGTAGATAATTCGCTAGAATTTTAATTACGCGTTGCATATTGCACAACATTTTGTTAATATTTTGGTTAAAACCAAAGATTCTATTGTGTCAAAAAATCAGTTACTTCTAGTGCATATTTATGAAGGGAAAAGTCAGGTTTGCTATAGGCCTAAGGCACAATGAACCATGGTCAAGAGTAAATATAATCAAAGTTCCTAAAATAAAATTTGCGAACGAACATCGAAATTATAACAGTAACCCTAAATTTCAAGTACAGTGGCCTAAAATGAGAGGATACCCTCTTGTAATCACACTAATTGATTTCTTTGATAGAAAACATGGAAGGTTATATGTATGAAAGAAATAAAATAACAATTTAAAAAATTCTAATGTTGAGGCCCTCGAACATTATATGCCCTCAAGTACTGAATTAGGTAGCATAGGGCTTGGGGCAACCATGCTAGCACTCAACTTAATTACTAACAGTGCTAACCAATTGTAAATAATGATAAATTGGATATGAGAATAAAGATACTACATTTATGGAAAAAAAAAATGACTTAAAAAAATTGAAATATCATGGCAAAACATTTATGTTATTTTTTCCCCAAATTGGGCTAATTAAGAAGAAATATTACGTCAACATAAACAATTGCAATATGTTTATTTCAAAATAAGTATTAACTAACTGTAAAATAATTTTCAACATATATAACTTATGATAATAATCTGAAATAAGTAACAGTAATGCTTATTTTCCATTAAATTTATTCCATATGATAATAATCTGAAATTACATCACATTGATTTTCATTACAACATTCGATGATGTACAACATCATTTCACTAATTAAACAGTCGAAGTTGGATGATGCCAATTCTTCTGCTCGTCGTTGTTTGAAGGATGGTGCCACTTGCTTTGTTCATCCGATGTTGGATGGTGCCACTTGCTCTGTTCATCAACGATCGTTGGATGATGCCAGTTCTTCTGTTCGTCATTATTTGAAGGATGGTGCCACTTCTGTTGTTCGTTCGCTGCTGGATGGTGCCACTTGCTTTGTTCAACCGATGTTGGATGGTGCCACTTGCTCTGTTCATCAACGATCGTTGGATGATGCCAGTTCTTCTGTTCATCATTATTTGAAGGATGGTGCCACTTCTGTTGTTCGTTCGCTACCGGATGGTGCCACTTGCTTTGTTCATCCGATGTTGGATGGTGCCACTTGCTCTGTTCATCAACGATCGTTGGATGATGCCAGTTCTTCTGTTCGTCATTATTTGAAGGATGATGCCACTTCTGTTGTTCGTTCGCTGCTGGATGGTGCCACTTGCTTTGTTCAACTGATGTTGGATGGTGCCACTTGCTCTGTTCATCAACGATCGTTGGATGATGCCAGTTCTTCTGTTCGTCATTATTTGAAGGATGATGCCACTTCTGTTGTTCGTTCGCTGCTGGATGGTGCCACTTGCTTTGTTCAACTGATGTTGGATGGTGCCACTTGCTCTGTTCATCAACGATCGTTGGATGATGCCAGTTCTTCTGTTCATCATTATTTGAAGGATGGTGCCACTTCTGTTGTTCGTTCGCTGCTGGATGGTGCCACTTGCTTTGTTCAACTGATGTTGGATGGTGCCACTTGCTCTGTTCATCAACGATCGTTGGATGATGCCAGTTCTTCTGTTCGTCATTATTTGAAGGATGGTGCCACTTCTGTTGTTCGTTCGCTGCTGGATGGTGCCACTTGCTTTGTTCAACCGATGTTGGATGGTGCCACTTGCTCTGTTCATCAACGATCGTTGGATGATGCCAGTTCTTCTGTTCATCATTATTTGAAGGATGATGCCACTTCTGTTGTTCGTTCGCTGCTGGATGGTGCCACTTGCTTTGTTCATCCGATGTTGGATGGTGCCACTTGCTCTGTTCATCGATTACTGTCGAATGGTGCCACTTCTTTTGTTCATCGTTATTTGCAGGATGGTGCCACTTCTGTTGTTCGTTCGATATTGGATGGTGCCACTTGCTTTGCTCATCTACGTTTTTTGGATGATGCCACTTACTAGATAGTTCGTTAGGTTGCAGTAACCTCGATGCTAAGGATGTTTCAGTAATAATAATAAAGAAAAGCACGAAGGCTAATGGAGTCATATACGCTTTTGCCATGTTTATGTGCGATGTGATGTTCAAAAAAGAAGATGGCTTTTATAAGATAATTTGAAGATAAGGTTGGGAATCTTGAAGAAAATTTAGCTACTATAAACTAGTTAATGCTCTCACTTAGTTTTATCCATTTACATATTCTACTACGCATAAAACGTTTAAGTAGACAGTGCTTTAATAAGCTTTCTGTAAATAAACATCAACTAAAAAATAAAATAATTCACCAGCCTTTTTAAATTAGTAATTTCTTTCTAAACTTTATATATCATGGAAACGATCCCAAAAAAAGAACAACAACCAGAATAACGTAAGAGCTGTGGCGACTTATAAATTGTAATATAAACAAGCATCATTCCAGTAAACCGAAATGTAGAGGCAAAACTGGCTTTTATATGATGTGTTTCTTTTTTGGTCCGGGGGAGAGAGGGGGGGGGATACTGATATAAGTTTAAAGATATATCATTTGATTACATATTTAATTCTCAAAAATAAAATAATTTTCCTAGTAACGGCGATGTAATTATAACAGCTTCCTGTTATATAAGGGTACAGTGAACCACGTCGTGCACCTTTGTTTTCCCGTGCTTTCATTACAAAACTCTTTTGCATGTTGTTTTGCTCCTACGCTTCATCTAAAGTAAAATTTGTATTTTTCCAATCAAAACGTATATTTACCGTTCTACGAAAGCTGCGCAGGTCCAAATTTAAAAACTCTGCGTAAATGGTTTTCTAAATAAGGTCTCTCTTTAATTGAAACAATATAAAAATACGGTAAAATTCAAAGATAACTTGCAGATTAAACATCGATAAATAGAAAATGACGAAATACTATAGTTGTATAATAATATAATACTTGAATAACAATTACTATTACTTATGAATATTTGTTTTGTTTTCTAACATTTGAAATTACTTTTGAAAAGAGCCAGTTAATTTGCACATTTTTATCAAGAGGCTGTTTTGAGTTCTCCAGTTTAGAAAAAATGGTCCTTATTTACACATTGATAGCGACAAGAACTTTTCGTATAGCAACATCAATTATAGGGATCTGATGTGCAAATCCCCATTAACATTCCACCTTCCAGTTTCCAGTAAAACTTCCAAGTCTATTGCTACCTCCTATGTAGTTGAATCAATACTGTTGGATGAAAAACTCATTTAAGCATTAAAAATAAGATCTATTAATTAGTTTACTACGGGCATGTATTTTGAAATTTCTAAGTAGATAATTCGCTAGAATTTTAATTATGCGTTGCATATTGCACAACATTTTGTTAATATTTTGGTTAAAACCAAAGATTCTATTGTGTCAAAAAATCAGTTACTTCTAGTGCATATTTATGAAGGGAAAAGTCAGGTTTGCTATAGGCCTAAGGCACAATGAACCATGGTCAAGAGTAAATATAATCAAAGTTCCTAAAATAAAATTTGCGAACGAACATCGAGATTATAACAGTAACCCTAAATTTCAAGTACAGTGGCCTAAAATGAGAGGATACCCTCTTGTAATCACACTAATTGATTTCTTTGATAGAAAACATGGAAGGTTATATGTATGAAAAAAATAAAATAACATTTTAAAAAATTCTAATGTTGAGGCCCTCGAACATTATATGCCCTCAAGTACTGAATTAGGTAGCATAGGGCTTGGGGCAACCATGCTAGCACTCAACTTAATTACTAACAGTGCTAACCAATTGTAAATAATGATAAATTGGATATGAGAATAAAGATACTACATTTATGGAAAAAAATTGACTTAAAAAAATTGAAATATCATGGCAAAACATTTATGTTATTTTTTCCCCAAATTGGGCTAATTAAGAAGAAATATTACGTCAACATAAACAATTGCAATATGTTTATTTCAAAATAAGTATTAACTAACTGTAAAATAATTTTCAACATATATAACTTATGATAATAATCTGAAATAAGTAACAGTAATGCTTATTTTCCATTAAATTTATTCCATATGATAATAATCTGAAATTACATCACATTGATTTTCATTACAACATTCGATGATGTACAACATCATTTCACTAATTAAACAGTCGAAGTTGGATGATGCCAATTCTTCTGCTCGTCGTTGTTTGAAGGATGGTGCCACTTGCTTTGTTCATCCGATGTTGGATGGTGCCACTTGCTCTGTTCATCAACGATCGTTGGATGATGCCAGTTCTTCTGTTCGTCATTATTTGAAGGATGGTGCCACTTCTGTTGTTCGTTCGCTGCTGGATGGTGCCACTTGCTTTGTTCAACCGATGTTGGATGGTGCCACTTGCTCTGTTCATCAACGATCGTTGGATGATGCCAGTTCTTCTGTTCATCATTATTTGAAGGATGGTGCCACTTCTGTTGTTCGTTCGCTACCGGATGGTGCCACTTGCTTTGTTCATCCGATGTTGGATGGTGCCACTTGCTCTGTTCATCAACGATCGTTGGATGATGCCAGTTCTTCTGTTCGTCATTATTTGAAGGATGATGCCACTTCTGTTGTTCGTTCGCTGCTGAATGGTGCCACTTGCTTTGTTCAACTGATGTTGGATGGTGCCACTTGCTCTGTTCATCAACGATCGTTGGATGATGCCAGTTCTTCTGTTCGTCATTATTTGAAGGATGATGCCACTTCTGTTGTTCGTTCGCTGCTGGATGGTGCCACTTGCTTTGTTCAACTGATGTTGGATGGTGCCACTTGCTCTGTTCATCAACGATCGTTGGATGATGCCAGTTCTTCTGTTCATCATTATTTGAAGGATGGTGCCACTTCTGTTGTTCGTTCGCTGCTGGATGGTGCCACTTGCTTTGTTCAACTGATGTTGGATGGTGCCACTTGCTCTGTTCATCAACGATCGTTGGATGATGCCAGTTCTTCTGTTCGTCATTATTTGAAGGATGGTGCCACTTCTGTTGTTCGTTCGCTGCTGGATGGTGCCACTTGCTTTGTTCAACCGATGTTGGATGGTGCCACTTGCTCTGTTCATCAACGATCGTTGGATGATGCCAGTTCTTCTGTTCATCATTATTTGAAGGATGATGCCACTTCTGTTGTTCGTTCGCTGCTGGATGGTGCCACTTGCTTTGTTCATCCGATGTTGGATGGTGCCACTTGCTCTGTTCATCGATTACTGTCGAATGGTGCCACTTCTTTTGTTCATCGTTATTTGCAGGATGGTGCCACTTCTGTTGTTCGTTCGATATTGGATGGTGCCACTTGCTTTGCTCATCTACGTTTTTTGGATGATGCCACTTACTAGATAGTTCGTTAGGTTGCAGTAACCTCGATGCTAAGGATGTTTCAGTAATAATAATAAAGAAAAGCACGAAGGCTAATGGAGTCATATACGCTTTTGCCATGTTTATGTGCGATGTGATGTTCAAAAAAGAAGATGGCTTTTATAAGATAATTTGAAGATAAGGTTGGGAATCTTGAAGAAAATTTAGCTACTATAAACTAGTTAATGCTCTCACTTAGTTTTATCCATTTACATATTCTACTACGCATAAAACGTTTAAGTAGACAGTGCTTTAATAAGCTTTCTGTAAATAAACAGCAACTAAAAAATAAAATAATTCACCAGCCTTTTTAAATTAGTAATTTCTTTCTAAACTTTATATATCATGGAAACGATCCCAAAAAAAGAACAACAACCAGAATAACGTAAGAGCTGTGGCGACTTATAAATTGTAATATAAACAAGCATCATTCCAGTAAACCGAAATGTAGAGGCAAAACTGGCTTTTATATGATGTGTTTCTTTTTTGGTCCGGGGGAGAGAGGGGGGGGGGGATACTGATATAAGTTTAAAGATATATCATTTGATTACATATTTAATTCTCAAAAATAAAATAATTTTCCTAGTAACGGCGATGTAATTATAACAGCTTCCTGTTATATAAGGGTACAGTGAACCACGTCGTGCACCTTTTTTTTCCCGTGCTTTCATTACAAAACTCTTTTGCATGTTGTTTTGCTCCTACGCTTCATCTAAAGTAAAATTTGTATTTTTCCAATCAAAACGTATATTTACCGTTCTACGAAAGCTGCGCAGGTCCAAATTTAAAAACTCTGCGTAAATGGTTTTCTAAATAAAGTCTCTCTTTAATTGAAACAATATAAAAATACGGTAAAATTCAAAGATAACTTGCAGATTAAACATCGATAAATAGAAAATGACGAAATACTATAGTTGTATAATAATATAATACTTGAATAACAATTACTATTACTTATGAATATTTGTTTTGTTTTCTAACATTTGAAATTACTTTTGAAAAGAGCCAGTTAATTTGCACATTTTTATCAAGAGGCTGTTTTGAGTTCTCCAGTTTAGAAAAAATGGTCCTTATTTACACATTGATAGCGACAAGAACTTTTCGTATAGCAACATCAATTATAGGGATCTGATGTGCAAATCCCCATTAACATTCCACCTTCCAGTTTCCAGTAAAACTTCCAAGTCTATTGCTACCTCCTATGTAGTTGAATCAATACTGTTGGATGAAAAACTCATTTAAGCATTAAAAATAAGATCTATTAATTAGTTTACTACGGGCATGTATTTTGAAATTTCTAAGTAGATAATTCGCTAGAATTTTAATTATGCGTTGCATATTGCACAACATTTTGTTAATATTTTGGTTAAAACCAAAGATTCTATTGTGTCAAAAAATCAGTTACTTCTAGTGCATATTTATGAAGGGAAAAGTCAGGTTTGCTATAGGCCTAAGGCACAATGAACCATGGTCAAGAGTAAATATAATCAAAGTTCCTAAAATAAAATTTGCGAACGAACATCGAGATTATAACAGTAACCCTAAATTTCAAGTACAGTGGCCTAAAATGAGAGGATACCCTCTTGTAATCACACTAATTGATTTCTTTGATAGAAAACATGGAAGGTTATATGTATGAAAAAAATAAAATAACATTTTAAAAAATTCTAATGTTGAGGCCCTCGAACATTATATGCCCTCAAGTACTGAATTAGGTAGCATAGGGCTTGGGGCAACCATGCTAGCACTCAACTTAATTACTAACAGTGCTAACCAATTGTAAATAATGATAAATTGGATATGAGAATAAAGATACTACATTTATGGAAAAAAATTGACTTAAAAAAATTGAAATATCATGGCAAAACATTTATGTTATTTTTTCCCCAAATTGGGCTAATTAAGAAGAAATATTACGTCAACATAAACAATTGCAATATGTTTATTTCAAAATAAGTATTAACTAACTGTAAAATAATTTTCAACATATATAACTTATGATAATAATCTGAAATAAGTAACAGTAATGCTTATTTTCCATTAAATTTATTCCATATGATAATAATCTGAAATTACATCACATTGATTTTCATTACAACATTCGATGATGTACAACATCATTTCACTAATTAAACAGTCGAAGTTGGATGATGCCAATTCTTCTGCTCGTCATTGTTTGAAGGATGGTGCCACTTGCTTTGTTCATCTGATGTTGGATGTTGCCACTTGTTCTGTTCATCAACGATCGTTGGATGATGCCAGTTCTTCTGTTCGTCATTATTTGAAGGATGGTGCCACTTCTGTTGTTCGTTCGCTGCTGGATGGTGCCACTTGCTTTGTTCAACCGATGTTGGATGGTGCCACTTGCTCTGTTCATCAACGATCATTGGATGATGCCAGTTCTTCTGTTCATCATTATTTGAAGGATGGTGCCACTTCTGTTGTTCGTTCGCTACCGGATGGTGCCACTTGCTTTGTTCATCCGATGTTGGATGGTGCCACTTGCTCTGTTCATCAACGATCGTTGGATGATGCCAGTTCTTCTGTTCGTCATTATTTGAAGGATGATGCCACTTCTGTTGTTCGTTCGCTGCTGGATGGTGCCACTTGCTTTGTTCAACTGATGTTGGATGGTGCCACTTGCTCTGTTCATCAACGATCGTTGGATGATGCCAGTTCTTCTGTTCGTCATTATTTGAAGGATGATGCCACTTCTGTTGTTCGTTCGCTGTTGGATGGTGCCACTTGCTTTGTTCAACTGATGTTGGATGGTGCCACTTGCTCTGTTCATCAACGATCGTTGGATGATGCCAGTTCTTCTGTTCATCATTATTTGAAGGATGGTGCCACTTCTGTTGTTCGTTCGCTGCTGGATGGTGCCACTTGCTTTGTTCATCCGATGTTGGATGGTGCCACTTGCTCTGTTCATCAACGATCGTTGGATGATGCCAGTTCTTCTGTTCGTCATTATTTGAAGGATGGTGCCACTTCTGTTGTTCGTTCGCTGCTGGATGGTGCCACTTGCTTTGTTCAACCGATGTTGGATGGTGCCACTTGCTCTGTTCATCAACGATCGTTGGATGATGCCAGTTCTTCTGTTCATCATTATTTGAAGGATGATGCCACTTCTGTTGTTCGTTCGCTGCTGGATGGTGCCACTTGCTTTGTTCATCCGATGTTGGATGGTGCCACTTGCTCTGTTCATCGATTACTGTCGAATGGTGCCACTTCTTTTGTTCATCGTTATTTGCAGGATGGTGCCACTTCTGTTGTTCGTTCGATATTGGATGGTGCCACTTGCTTTGCTCATCTACGTTTTTTGAATGATGCCACTTACTAGATAGTTCGTTAGGTTGCAGTAACCTCGATGCTAAGGATGTTTCAGTAATAATAATAAAGAAAAGCACGAAGGCTAATGGAGTCATATACGCTTTTGCCATGTTTATGTGCGATGTGATGTTCAAAAAAGAAGATGGCTTTTATAAGATAATTTGAAGATAAGGTTGGGAATCTTGAAGAAAATTTTTGGGAATCTTGAAGAAAATTTAGCTACTATAAACTAGTTAATGCTCTCACTTAGTTTTATCCATTTACATATTCTACTACGTATAAAACGTTTAAGTAGACAGTGCTTTAATAAGCTTTCTGTAAATAAACAGCAACTAAAAAATAAAATAATTCACCAGCCTTTTTAAATTAGTAATTTCTTTCTAAACTTTATATATCATGGAAACGATCCCAAAAAAAGAACAACAACCAGAATAACGTAAGAGCTGTGGCGACATATAAATTGTAATATAAACAAGCATCATTCCAGTAAACCGAAATGTAGAGGCAAAACTGGCTTTTATATGATGTGTTTCTTTTTTGGCCCGGGGGAGAGAGGGGGGGGATACTGATATAAGTTTAAAGATATATCATTTGATTACATATTTAATTCTCAAAAATAAAATAATTTTCCTAGTAACGGCGATGTAATTATAACAGCTTCCTGTTATATAAGGGTACAGTGAACCACGTCGTGCACCTTTGTTTTCCCGTGCTTTCATTACAAAACTCTTTTGCATGTTGTTTTGCTCCTACGCTTCATCTAAAGTAAAATTTGTATTTTTCCAATCAAAACGTATATTTACCGTTCTACGAAAGCTGCGCAGGTCCAAATTTAAAAACTCTGCGTAAATGGTTTTCTAAATAAGGTCTCTCTTTAATTGAAACAATATAAAAAATACGGTAAAATTCAAAGATAACTTGCAGATTAAACATCGATAAATAGAAAATGACGAAATACTATAGTTGTATAATAATATAATACTTGAATAACAATTACTATTACTTATGAATATTTGTTTTGTTTTCTAACATTTGAAATTACTTTTGAAAAGAGCCAGTTAATTTGCACATTTTTATCAAGAGGCTGTTTTGAGTTCTCCAGTTTAGAAAAAATGGTCCTTATTTACACATTGATAGCGACAAGAACTTTTCGTATAGCAACATCAATTATAGGGATCTGATGTGCAAATCCCCATTAACATTCCACCTTCCAGTTTCCAGTAAAACTTCCAAGTCTATTGCTACCTCCTATGTAGTTGAATCAATACTGTTGGATGAAAAACTCATTTAAGCATTAAAAATAAGATCTATTAATAAGTTTACTATGGGCATGTATTTTGAAATTTCTAAGTAGATAATTCGCTAGAATTTTAATTACGCGTTGCATATTGCACAACATTTTGTTAATATTTTGGTTAAAACCAAAGATTCTATTGTGTCAAAAAATCAGTTACTTCTAGTGCATATTTATGAAGGGAAAAGTCAGGTTTGCTATAGGCCTAAGGCACAATGAACCATGGTCAAGAGTAAATATAATCAAAGTTCCTAAAATAAAATTTGCGAACGAACATCGAAATTATAACAGTAACCCTAAATTTCAAGTACAGTGGCCTAAAATGAGAGGATACCCTCTTGTAATCACACTAATTGATTTCTTTGATAGAAAACATGGAAGGTTATATGTATGAAAAAAATAAAATAACATTTTAAAAAATTCTAATGTTGAGGCCCTCGAACATTATATGCCCTCAAGTACTGAATTAGGTAGCATAGGGCTTGGGGCAACCATGCTAGCACTCAACTTAATTACTAACAGTGCTAACCAATTGTAAATAATGATAAATTGGATATGAGAATAAAGATACTACATTTATGGAAAAAAAATTGACTTAAAAAAATTGAAATATCATGGCAAAACATTTATGTTATTTTTTCCCCAAATTGGGCTAATTAAGAAGAAATATTACGTCAACATAAACAATTGCAATATGTTTATTTCAAAATAAGTATTAACTAACTGTAAAATAATTTTCAACATATATAACTTATGATAATAATCTGAAATAAGTAACAGTAATGCTTATTTTCCATTAAATTTATTCCATATGATAATAATCTGAAATTACATCACATTGATTTTCATTACAACATTCGATGATGTACAACATCATTTCACTAATTAAACAGTCGAAGTTGGATGATGCCAATTCTTCTGCTCGTCGTTGTTTGAAGGATGGTGCCACTTGCTTTGTTCATCCGATGTTGGATGGTGCCACTTGCTCTGTTCATCAACGATCGTTGGATGATGCCAGTTCTTCTGTTCGTCATTATTTGAAGGATGGTGCCACTTCTGTTGTTCGTTCGCTGCTGGATGGTGCCACTTGCTTTGTTCAACCGATGTTGGATGGTGCCACTTGCTCTGTTCATCAACGATCGTTGGATGATGCCAGTTCTTCTGTTCATCATTATTTGAAGGATGGTGCCACTTCTGTTGTTCGTTCGCTACCGGATGGTGCCACTTGCTTTGTTCATCCGATGTTGGATGGTGCCACTTGCTCTGTTCATCAACGATCATTGGATGATGCCAGTTCTTCTGTTCGTCATTATTTGAAGGATGATGCCACTTCTGTTGTTCGTTCGCTGCTGGATGGTGCCACTTGCTTTGTTCAACTGATGTTGGATGGTGCCACTTGCTCTGTTCATCAACGATCGTTGGATGATGCCAGTTCTTCTGTTCGTCATTATTTGAAGGATGATGCCACTTCTGTTGTTCGTTCGCTGCTGGATGGTGCCACTTGCTTTGTTCAACTGATGTTGGATGGTGCCACTTGCTCTGTTCATCAACGATCGTTGGATGATGCCAGTTCTTCTGTTCATCATTATTTGAAGGATGGTGCCACTTCTGTTGTTCGTTCGCTGCTGGATGGTGCCACTTGCTTTGTTCAACTGATGTTGGATGGTGCCACTTGCTCTGTTCATCAATGATCGTTGGATGATGCCAGTTCTTCTGTTCGTCATTATTTGAAGGATGGTGCCACTTCTGTTGTTCGTTCGCTGCTGGATGGTGCCACTTGCTTTGTTCAACCGATGTTGGATGGTGCCACTTGCTCTGTTCATCAACGATCGTTGGATGATGCAAGTTCTTCTGTTCATCATTATTTGAAGGATGATGCCACTTCTGTTGTTCGTTCGCTGCTGGATGGTGCCACTTGCTTTGTTCATCCGATGTTGGATGGTGCCACTTGCTATGTTCATCGATTACTGTCGAATGGTGCCACTTCTTTTGTTCATCGTTATTTGCAGGATGGTGCCACTTCTGTTGTTCGTTCGATATTGGATGGTGCCACTTGCTTTGCTCATCTACGTTTTTTGGATGATGCCACTTACTAGATAGTTCGTTAGGTTGCAGTAACCTCGATGCTAAGGATGTTTCAGTAATAATAATAAAGAAAAGCACGAAGGCTAATGGAGTCATATACGCTTTTGCCATGTTTATGTACGATGTGATGTTCAAAAAAGAAGATGGCTTTTATAAGATAATTTGAAGATAAGGTTGGGAATCTTGAAGAAAATTTAGCTACTATAAACTAGTTAATGCTCTCACTTAGTTTTATCCATTTACATATTCTACTACGCATAAAACGTTTAAGTAGACAGTGCTTTAATAAGCTTTCTGTAAATAAACAGCAACTAAAAAATAAAATAATTCACCAGCCTTTTTAAATTAGTAATTTCTTTCTAAACTTTATATATCATGGAAACGATCCCAAAAAAAGAACAACAACCAGAATAACGTAAGAGCTGTGGCGACTTATAAATTGTAATATAAACAAACATCATTCCAGTAAACCGAAATGTAGAGGCAAAACTGGCTTTTATATGATGTGTTTCTTTTTTGGCCCGGGGGAGAGAGGGGGGGGGGGATACTGATATAAGTTTAAAGATATATCATTTGATTACATATTTAATTCTCAAAAATAAAATAATTTTCCTAGTAACGGCGATGTAATTATAACAGCTTCCTGTTATATAAGGGTACAGTGAACCACGTCGTGCACCTTTGTTTTCCCGTGCTTTCATTACAAAACTCTTTTGCATGTTGTTTTGCTCCTACGCTTCATCTAAAGTAAAATTTGTATTTTTCCAATCAAAACGTATATTTACCGTTCTACGAAAGCTGCGCAGGTCCAAATTTAAAAACTCTGCGTAAATGGTTTTCTAAATAAGGTCTCTCTTTAATTGAAACAATATAAAAAATACGGTAAAATTCAAAGATAACTTGCAGATTAAACATCGATAAATAGAAAATGACGAAATACTATAGTTGTATAATAATATAATACTTGAATAACAATTACTATTACTTATGAATATTTGTTTTGTTTTCTAACATTTGAAATTACTTTTGAAAAGAGCCAGTTAATTTGCACATTTTTATCAAGAGGCTGTTTTGAGTTCTCCAGTTTAGAAAAAATGGTCCTTATTTACACATTGATAGCGACAAGAACTTTTCGTATAGCAACATCAATTATAGGGATCTGATGTGCAAATCCCCATTAACATTCCACCTTCCAGTTTCCAGTAAAACTTCCAAGTCTATTGCTACCTCCTATGTAGTTGAATCAATACTGTTGGATGAAAAACTCATTTAAGCATTAAAAATAAGATCTATTAATAAGTTTACTACGGGCATGTATTTTGAAATTTCTAAGTAGATAATTCGCTAGAATTTTAATTACGCGTTGCATATTGCACAACATTTTGTTAATATTTTGGTTAAAACCAAAGATTCTATTGTGTCAAAAAATCAGTTACTTCTAGTGCATATTTATGAAGGGAAAAGTCAGGTTTGCTATAGGCCTAAGGCACAATGAACCATGGTCAAGAGTAAATATAATCAAAGTTCCTAAAATAAAATTTGCGAACGAACATCGAAATTATAACAGTAACCCTAAATTTCAAGTACAGTGGCCTAAAATGAGAGGATACCCTCTTGTAATCACACTAATTGATTTCTTTGATATAAAACATGGAAGGTTATATGTATGAAAAAAATAAAATAACATTTTAAAAAATTCTAATGTTGAGGCCCTCGAACATTATATGCCCTCAAGTACTGAATTAGGTAGCATAGGGCTTGGGGCAACCATGCTAGCACTCAACTTAATTACTAACAGTGCTAACCAATTGTAAATAATGATAAATTGGATATGAGAATAAAGATACTACATTTATGGAAAAAAAATTGACTTAAAAAAATTGAAATATCATGGCAAAACATTTATGTTATTTTTTCCCCAAATTGGGCTAATTAAGAAGAAATATTACGTCAACATAAACAATTGCAATATGTTTATTTCAAAATAAGTATTAACTAACTGTAAAATAATTTTCAACATATATAACTTATGATAATAATCTGAAATAAGTAACAGTAATGCTTATTTTCCATTAAATTTATTCCATATGATAATAATCTGAAATTACATCACATTGATTTTCATTACAACATTCGATGATGTACAACATCATTTCACTAATTAAACAGTCGAAGTTGGATGATGCCAATTCTTCTGCTCGTCGTTGTTTGAAGGATGGTGCCACTTGCTTTGTTCATCCGATGTTGGATGGTGCCACTTGCTCTGTTCATCAACGATCGTTGGATGATGCCAGTTCTTCTGTTCGTCATTATTTGAAGGATGGTGCCACTTCTGTTGTTCGTTCGCTGCTGGATGGTGCCACTTGCTTTGTTCAACCAATGTTGGATGGTGCCACTTGCTCTGTTCATCAACGATCGTTGGATGATGCCAGTTCTTCTGTTCATCATTATTTTAAGGATGGTGCAACTTCTGTTGTTCGTTCGCTACCGGATGGTGCCACTTGCTTTGTTCATCCGATGTTGGATGGTGCCACTTGCTCTGTTCATCAACGATCGTTGGATGATGCCAGTTCTTCTGTTCGTCATTATTTGAAGGATGATGCCACTTCTGTTGTTCGTTCGCTGCTGGATGGTGCCACTTGCTTTGTTCAACTGATGTTGGATGGTGCCACTTGCTCTGTTCATCAACGATCGTCGGATGATGCCAGTTCTTCTGTTCGTCATTATTTGAAGGATGATGCCACTTCTGTTGTTCGTTCGCTGCTGGATGGTGCCACTTGCTTTGTTCAACTGATGTTGGATGGTGCCACTTGCTCTGTTCATCAACGATCGTTGGATGATGCCAGTTCTTCTGTTCATCATTATTTGAAGGATGGTGCCACTTCTGTTGTTCGTTCGCTGCTGGATGGTGCCACTTGCTTTGTTCAACTGATGTTGGATGGTGCCACTTGCTCTGTTCATCAACGATCGTTGGATGATGCCAGTTCTTCTGTTCGTCATTATTTGAAGGATGGTGCCACTTCTGTTGTTCGTTCGCTGCTGGATGGTGCCACTTGCTTTGTTCAACCGATGTTGGATGGTGCCACTTGCTCTGTTCATCAACGATCGTTGGATGATGCCAGTTCTTCTGTTCATCATTATTTGAAGGATGATGCCACTTCTGTTGTTCGTTCGCTGCTGGATGGTGCCACTTGCTTTGTTCATCCGATGTTGGATGGTGCCACTTGCTCTGTTCATCGATTACTGTCGAATGGTGCCACTTCTTTTGTTCATCGTTATTTGCAGGATGGTGCCACTTCTGTTGTTCGTTCGATATTGGATGGTGCCACTTGCTTTGCTCATCTACGTTTTTTGGATGATGCCACTTACTAGATAGTTCGTTAGGTTGCAGTAACCTCGATGCTAAGGATGTTTCAGTAATAATAATAAAGAAAAGCACGAAGGCTAATGGAGTCATATACGCTTTTGCCATGTTTATGTGCGATGTGATGTTCAAAAAAGAAGATGGCTTTTATAAGATAATTTGAAGATAAGGTTGGGAATCTTGAAGAAAATTTAGCTACTATAAACTAGTTAATGCTCTCACTTAGTTTTATCCATTTACATATTCTACTACGCATAAAACGTTTAAGTAGACAGTGCTTTAATAAGCTTTCTGTAAATAAACAGCAACTAAAAAATAAAATAATTCACCAGCCTTTTTAAATTAGTAATTTCTTTCTAAACTTTATATATCATGGAAACGATCCCAAAAAAAGAACAACAACCAGAATAACGTAAGAGCTGTGGCGACTTATAAATTGTAATATAAACAAGCATCATTCCAGTAAACCGAAATGTAGAGGCAAAACTGGCTTTTATATGATGTGTTTCTTTTTTGGCCCGGGGGAGAGAGGGGGGGGGGGGATACTGATATAAGTTTAAAGATATATCATTTGATTACATATTTAATTCTCAAAAATAAAATAATTTTCCTAGTAACGGCGATGTAATTATAACAGCTTCCTGTTATATAAGGGTACAGTGAACCACGTCGTGCACCTTTGTTTTCCCGTGCTTTCATTACAAAACTCTTTTGCATGTTGTTTTGCTCCTACGCTTCATCTAAAGTAAAATTTGTATTTTTCCAATCAAAACGTATATTTACCGTTCTACGAAAGCTGCGCAGGTCCAAATTTAAAAACTCTGCGTAAATGGTTTTCTAAATAAGGTCTCTCTTTAATTGAAACAATATAAAAAATACGGTAAAATTCAAAGATAACTTGCAGATTAAACATCGATAAATAGAAAATGACGAAATACTATAGTTGTATAATAATATAATACTTGAATAACAATTACTATTACTTATGAATATTTGTTTTGTTTTCTAACATTTGAAATTACTTTTGAAAAGAGCCAGTTAATTTGCACATTTTTATCAAGAGGCTGTTTTGAGTTCTCCAGTTTAGAAAAAATGGTCCTTATTTACACATTGATAGCGACAAGAACTTTTCGTATAGCAACATCAATTATAGGGATCTGATGTGCAAATCCCCATTAACATTCCACCTTCCAGTTTCCAGTAAAACTTCCAAGTCTATTGCTACCTCCTATGTAGTTGAATCAATACTGTTGGATGAAAAACTCATTTAAGCATTAAAAATAAGATCTATTAATAAGTTTACTACGGGCATGTATTTTGAAATTTCTAAGTAGATAATTCGCTAGAATTTTAATTACGCGTTGCATATTGCACAACATTTTGTTAATATTTTGGTTAAAACCAAAGATTCTATTGTGTCAAAAAATCAGTTACTTCTAGTGCATATTTATGAAGGGAAAAGTCAGGTTTGCTATAGGCCTAAGGCACAATGAACCATGGTCAAGAGTAAATATAATCAAAGTTCCTAAAATAAAATTTGCGAACGAACATCGAAATTATAACAGTAACCCTAAATTTCAAGTACAGTGGCCTAAAATGAGAGGATACCCTCTTGTAATCACACTAATTGATTTCTTTGATATAAAACATGGAAGGTTATATGTATGAAAAAAATAAAATAACATTTTAAAAAATTCTAATGTTGAGGCCCTCGAACATTATATGGCCTCAAGTACTGAATTAGGTAGCATAGGGCTTGGGGCAACCATGCTAGCACTCAACTTAATTACTAACAGTGCTAACCAATTGTAAATAATGATAAATTGGATATGAGAATAAAGATACTACATTTATGGAAAAAAAATTGACTTAAAAAAATTGAAATATCATGGCAAAACATTTATGTTATTTTTTCCCCAAATTGGGCTAATTAAGAAGAAATATTACGTCAACATAAACAATTGCAATATGTTTATTTCAAAATAAGTATTAACTAACTGTAAAATAATTTTCAACATATATAACTTATGATAATAATCTGAAATAAGTAACAGTAATGCTTATTTTCCATTAAATTTATTCCATATGATAATAATCTGAAATTACATCACATTGATTTTCATTACAACATTCGATGATGTACAACATCATTTCACTAATTAAACAGTCGAAGTTGGATGATGCCAATTCTTCTGCTCGTCGTTGTTTGAAGGATGGTGCCACTTGCTTTGTTCATCCGATGTTGGATGGTGCCACTTGCTCTGTTCATCAACGATCGTTGGATGATGCCAGTTCTTCTGTTCGTCATTATTTGAAGGATGGTGCCACTTCTGTTGTTCGTTCGCTGCTGGATGGTGCCACTTGCTTTGTTCAACCGATGTTGGATGGTGCCACTTGCTCTGTTCATCAACGATCGTTGGATGATGCCAGTTCTTCTGTTCATCATTATTTGAAGGATGGTGCCACTTCTGTTGTTCGTTCGCTACCGGATGGTGCCACTTGCTTTGTTCATCCGATGTTGGATGGTGCCACTTGCTCTGTTCGTCAACGATCGTTGGATGATGCCAGTTCTTCTGTTCGTCATTATTTGAAGGATGATGCCACTTCTATTGTTCGTTCGCTGCTGGATGGTGCCACTTGCTTTGTTCAACTGATGTTGGATGGTGCCACTTGCTCTGTTCATCAACGATCGTTGGATGATGCCAGTTCTTCTGTTCGTCATTATTTGAACGATGATGCCACTTCTGTTGTTCGTTCGCTGCTGGATGGTGCCACTTGCTTTGTTCAACTGATGTTGGATGGTGCCACTTGCTCTGTTCATCAACGATCGTTGGATGATGCTAGTTCTTCTGTTCATCATTATTTGAAGGATGGTGCCACTTCTGTTGTTCGTTCGATGCTGGATGGTGCCACTTGCTTTGTTCAACTGATGTTGGATGGTGCCACTTGCTCTGTTCATCAACGATCGTTGGATGATGCCAGTTCTTCTGTTCGTCATTATTTGAAGGATGGTGCCACTTCTGTTGTTCGTTCGCTGCTGGATGGTGCCACTTGCTTTGTTCAACCGATGTTGGATGGTGCCACTTGCTCTGTTCATCAACGATCGTTGGATGATGCCAGTTCTTCTGTTCATCATTATTTGAAGGATGATGCCACTTCTGTTGTTCGTTCGCTGCTGGATGGTGCCACTTGCTTTGTTCATCCGATGTTGGATGGTGCCACTTGCTCTGTTCATCGATTACTGTCGAATGGTGCCACTTCTTTTGTTCATCGTTATTTGCAGGATGGTGCCACTTCTGTTGTTCGTTCGATATTGGATGGTGCCACTTGCTTTGCTCATCTACGTTTTTTGGATGATGCCACTTACTAGATAGTTCGTTAGGTTGCAGTAACCTCGATGCTAAGGATGTTTCAGTAATAATAATAAAGAAAAGCACGAAGGCTAATGGAGCCATATACGCTTTTGCCATGTTTATGTGCGATGTGATGTTCAAAAAAGAAGATGGCTTTTATAAGATAATTTGAAGATAAGGTTGGGAATCTTGAAGAAAATTTAGCTACTATATACTAGTTAATGCTCTCACTTAGTTTTATCCATTTACATATTCTACTACGCATAAAACGTTTAAGTAGACAGTGCTTTAATAAGCTTTCTGTAAATAAACAGCAACTAAAAAATAAAATAATTCACCAGCCTTTTTAAATTAGTAATTTCTTTCTAAACTTTATATATCATGGAAACGATCCCAAAAAAAGAACAACAACCAGAATAACGTAAGAGCTGTGGCGACTTATAAATTGTAATATAAACAAGCATCATTCCAGTAAACCGAAATGTAGAGGCAAAACTGGCTTTTATATGATGTGTTTCTTTTTTGGCCCAGGGGAGAGAGGGGGGGGGGTATACTGATATAAGTTTAAAGATATATCATTTGATTACATATTTAATTCTCAAAAATAAAATAATTTTCCTAGTAACGGCGATGTAATTATAACAGCTTCCTGTTATATAAGGGTACAGTGAACCACGTCGTGCACCTTTGTTTTCCCGTGCTTTCATTACAAAACTCTTTTGCATGTTGTTTTGCTCCTACGCTTCATCTAAAGTAAAATTTGTATTTTTCCAATCAAAACGTATATTTACCGTTCTACGAAAGCTGCGCAGGTCCAAATTTAAAAACTCTGCGTAAATGGTTTTCTAAATAAGGTCTCTCTTTAATTGAAACAATATAAAAAATACGGTAAAATTCAAAGATAACTTGCAGATTAAACATCGATAAATAGAAAATGACGAAATACTATAGTTGTATAATAATATAATACTTGAATAACAATTACTATTACTTATGAATATTTGTTTTGTTTTCTAACATTTGAAATTACTTTTGAAAAGAGCCAGTTAATTTGCACATTTTTATCAAGAGGCTGTTTTGAGTTCTCCAGTTTAGAAAAAATGGTCCTTATTTACACATTGATAGCGACAAGAACTTTTCGTATAGCAACATCAATTATAGGGATCTGATGTGCAAATCCCCATTAACATTCCACCTTCCAGTTTCCAGTAAAACTTCCAAGTCTATTGCTACCTCCTATGTAGTTGAATCAATACTGTTGGATGAAAAACTCATTTAAGCATTAAAAATAAGATCTATTAATAAGTTTACTACGGGCATGTATTTTGAAATTTCTAAGTAGATAATTCGCTAGAATTTTAATTACGCGTTGCATATTGCACAACATTTTGTTAATATTTTGGTTAAAACCAAAGATTCTATTGTGTCAAAAAATCAGTTACTTCTAGTGCATATTTATGAAGGGAAAAGTCAGGTTTGCTATAGGCCTAAGGCACAATGAACCATGGTCAAGAGTAAATATAATCAAAGTTCCTAAAATAAAATTTGCGAACGAACATCGAAATTATAACAGTAACCCTAAATTTCAAGTACAGTGGCCTAAAATGAGAGGATACCCTCTTGTAATCACACTAATTGATTTCTTTGATATAAAACATGGAAGGTTATATGTATGAAAAAAATAAAATAACATTTTAAAAAATTCTAATGTTGAGGCCCTCGAACATTATATGCCCTCAAGTACTGAATTAGGTAGCATAGGGCTTGGGGCAACCATGCTAGCACTCAACTTAATTACTAACAGTGCTAACCAATTGTAAATAATGATAAATTGGATATGAGAATAAAGATACTACATTTATGGAAAAAAAATTGACTTAAAAAAATTGAAATATCGTGGCAAAACATTTATGTTATTTTTTCCCCAAATTGGGCTAATTAAGAAGAAATATTACGTCAACATAAACAATTGCAATATGTTTATTTCAAAATAAGTATTAACTAACTGTAAAATAATTTTCAACATATATAACTTATGATAATAATCTGAAATAAGTAACAGTAATGCTTATTTTCCATTAAATTTATTCCATATGATAATAATCTGAAATTACATCACATTGATTTTCATTACAACATTCGATGATGTACAACATCATTTCACTAATTAAACAGTCGAAGTTGGATGATGCCAATTCTTCTGCTCGTCGTTGTTTGAAGGATGGTGCCACTTGCTTTGTTCATCCGATGTTGGATGGTGCCACTTGCTCTGTTCATCAACGATCGTTGGATGATGCCAGTTCTTCTGTTCGTCATTATTTGAAGGATGGTGCCACTTCTGTTGTTCGTTCGCTGCTGGATGGTGCCACTTGCTTTGTTCAACCGATGTTGGATGGTGCCACTTGCTCTGTTCATCAACGATCGTTGGATGATGCCAGTTCTTCTGTTCATCATTATTTGAAGGATGGTGCCACTTCTGTTGTTCGTTCGCTACCGGATGGTGCCACTTGCTTTGTTCATCCGATGTTGGATGGTGCCACTTGCTCTGTTCATCAACGATCGTTGGATGATGCCAGTTCTTCTGTTCGTCATTATTTGAAGGATGATGCCACTTCTGTTGTTCGTTCGCTGCTGGATGGTGCCACTTGCTTTGTTCAACTGATGTTGGATGGTGCCACTTGCTCTGTTCATCAACGATCGTTGGATGATGCCAGTTCTTCTGTTCGTCATTATTTGAAGGATGATGCCACTTCTGTTGTTCGTTCGCTGCTGGATGGTGCCACTTGCTTTGTTCAACTGATGTTGGATGGTGCCACTTGCTCTGTTCATCAACGATCGTTGGATGATGCCAGTTCTTCTGTTCATCATTACTTGAAGGATGGTGCCACTTCTGTTGTTCGTTCGCTGCTGGATGGTGCCACTTGCTTTGTTCAACTGATGTTGGATGGTGCCACTTGCTCTGTTCATCAACGATCGTTGGATGATGCCAGTTCTTCTGTTCGTCATTATTTGAAGGATGGTGCCACTTCTGTTGTTCGTTCACTGCTGGATGGTGCCACTTGCTTTGTTCAACCGATGTTGGATGGTGCCACTTGCTCTGTTCATCAACGATCGTTGGATGATGCCAGTTCTTCTGTTCATCATTATTTGAAGGATGATGCCACTTCTGTTGTTCGTTCGCTGCTGGATGGTGCCACTTGCTTTGTTCATCCGATGTTGGATGGTGCCACTTGCTCTGTTCATCGATTACTGTCGAATGGTGCCACTTCTTTTGTTCATCGTTATTTGCAGGATGGTGCCACTTCTGTTGTTCGTTCGATATTGGATGGTGCCACTTGCTTTGCTCATCTACATTTTTTGGATGATGCCACTTACTAGATAGTTCGTTAGGTTGCAGTAACCTCGATGCTAAGGATGTTTCAGTTATAATAATAAAGAAAAGCACGAAGGCTAATGGAGTCATATACGCTTTTGCCATGTTTATGTGCGATGTGATGTTCAAAAAAGAAGATGGCTTTTATAAGATAATTTGAAGATAAGGTTGGGAATCTTGAAGAAAATTTAGCTACTATAAACTAGTTAATGCTCTCACTTAGTTTTATCCATTTACATATTCTACTACGCATAAAACGTTTAAGTAGACAGTGCTTTAATAAGCTTTCTGTAAATAAACAGCAACTAAAAAATAAAATAATTCACCAGCCTTTTTAAATTAGTAATTTCTTTCTAAACTTTATATATCATGGAAACGATCCCAAAAAAAGAACAACAACCAGAATAACGTAAGAGCTGTGGCGACTTATAAATTGTAATATAAACAAGCATCATTCCAGTAAACCGAAATGTAGAGGCAAAACTGGCTTTTATATGATGTGTTTCTTTTTTGGCCCGGGGGAGAGAGGGGGGGGGATACTGATATAAGTTTAAAGATATATCATTTGATTACATATTTAATTCTCAAAAATAAAATAATTTTCCTAGTAACGGCGATGTAATTATAACAGCTTCCTGTTATATAAGGGTACAGTGAACCACGTCGTGCACCTTCGTTTTCCCGTGCTTTCATTACAAAACTCTTTTGCATGTTGTTTTGCTCCTACGCTTCATCTAAAGTAAAATTTGTATTTTTCCAATCAAAACGTATATTTACCGTTCTACGAAAGCTGCGCAGGTCCAAATTTAAAAACTCTGCGTAAATGGTTTTCTAAATAAGGTCTCTCTTTAATTGAAACAATATAAAAAATACGGTAAAATTCAAAGATAACTTGCAGATTAAACATCGATTAATAGAAAATGACGAAATACTATAGTTGTATAATAATATAATACTTGAATAACAATTACTATTACTTATGAATATTTGTTTTGTTTTCTATCATTTGAAATTACTTTTGAAAAGAGCCAGTTAATTTGCACATTTTTATCAAGAGGCTGTTTTGAGTTCTCCAGTTTAGAAAAAATGGTCCTTATTTACACATTGATAGAGACAAGAACTTTTCGTATAGCAACATCAATTATAGGGATCTGATGTGCAAATCCCCATTAACATTCCACCTTCCAGTTTCCAGTAAAACTTCCAAGTCTATTGCTACCTCCTATGTAGTTGAATCAATACTGTTGGATGAAAAACTCATTTAAGCATTAAAAATAAGATCTATTAATAAGTTTACTACGGGCATGTATTTTGAAATTTCTAAGTAGATAATTCGCTAGAATTTTAATTACGCGTTGCATATTGCACAACATTTTGTTAATATTTTGGTTAAAACCAAAGATTCTATTGTGTCAAAAAATCAGTTACTTCTAGTGCATATTTATGAAGGGAAAAGTCAGGTTTGCTATAGGCCTAAGGCACAATGAACCATGGTCAAGAGTAAATATAATCAAAGTTCCTAAAATAAAATTTGCGAACGAACATCGAAATTATAACAGTAACCCTAAATTTCAAGTACAGTGGCCTAAAATGAGAGGATACCCTCTTGTAATCACACTAATTGATTTCTTTGATAGAAAACATGGAAGGTTATATGTATGAAAAAAATAAAATAACATTTTAAAAAATTCTAATGTTGAGGCCCTCAAACATTATATGCCCTCAAGTACTGAATTAGGTAGCATAGGGCTTGGGGCAACCATGCTAGCACTCAACTTAATTACTAACAGTGCTAACCAATTGTAAATAATGATAAATTGGATATGAGAATAAAGATACTACATTTATGGAAAAAAAATTGACTTAAAAAAATTGAAATATCATGGCAAAACATTTATGTTATTTTTTCCCCAAATTGGGCTAATTAAGAAGAAATATTACGTCAACATGAACAATTGCAATATGTTTATTTCAAAATAAGTATTAACTAACTGTAAAATAATTTTCAACATATATAACTTATGATAATAATCTGAAATAAGTAACAGTAATGCTTATTTTCCATTAAATTTATTCCATATGATAATAATCTGAAATTACATCACATTGATTTTCATTACAACATTCGATGATGTACAACATCATTTCACTAATTAAACAGTCGAAGTTGGATGATGCCAATTCTTCTGCTCGTCGTTGTTTGAAGGATGGTGCCACTTGCTTTGTTCATCCGATGTTGGATGGTGCCACTTGCTCTGTTCATCAACGATCGTTGGATGATGCCAGTTCTTCTGTTCGTCATTATTTGAAGGATGGTGCCACTTCTGTTGTTCGTTCGCTGCTGGATGGTGCCACTTGCTTTGTTCAACCGATGTTGGATGGTGCCACTTGCTCTGTTCATCAACGATCGTTGGATGATGCCAGTTCTTCTGTTCAACATTATTTGAAGGATGGTGCCACTTCTGTTGTTCGTTCGCTACCGGATGGTGCCACTTGCTTTGTTCATCCGATGTTGGATGGTGCCACTTGCTCTGTTCATCAACGATCGTTGGATGATGCCAGTTCTTCTGTTCGTCATTATTTGAAGGATGATGCCACTTCTGTTGTTCGTTCGCTGCTGGATGGTGCCACTTGCTTTGTTCAACTGATGTTGGATGGTGCCACTTGCTCTGTTCATCAACGATCGTTGGATGATGCCAGTTCTTCTGTTCGTCATTATTTGAAGGATGATGCCACTTCTGTTGTTCGTTCGCTGCTGGATGGTGCCACTTGCTTTGTTCAACTGATGTTGGATGGTGCCACTTGCTCTATTCATCAACGATCGTTGGATGATGCCAGTTCTTCTGTTCATCATTATTTGAAGGATGGTGCCACTTCTGTTGTTCGTTCGCTGCTGGATGGTGCCACTTGCTTTGTTCAACTGATGTTGGATGGTGCCACTTGCTCTGTTCATCAACGATCGTTGGATGATGCCAATTCTTCTGTTCGTCATTATTTGAAGGATGGTGCCACTTCTGTTGTTCGTTCGCTGCTGGATGGTGCCACTTGCTTTGTTCAACCGATGTTGGATGGTGCCACTTGCTCTGTTCATCAACGATCGTTGGATGATGCCAGTTCTTCTGTTCATCATTATTTGAACGATGATGCCACTTCTGTTGTTCGTTCGCTGCTGGATGGTGCCACTTGCTTTGTTCATCCGATGTTGGATGGTGCCACTTGCTCTGTTCATCGATTACTGTCGAATGGTGCCACTTCTTTTGTTCATCGTTATTTGCAGGATGGTGCCACTTCTGTTGTTCGTTCGATATTGGATGGTGCCACTTGCTTTGCTCATCTACGTTTTTTGGATGATGCCACTTACTAGATAGTTCGTTAGGTTGCAGTAACCTCGATGCTAAGGATGTTTCAGTAATAATAATAAAGAAAAGCACGAAGGCTAATGGAGTCATATACGCTTTTGCCATGTTTATGTGCGATGTGATGTTCAAAAAAGAAGATGGCTTTTATAAGATAATTTGAAGATAAGGTTGGGAATCTTGAAGAAAATTTAGCTACTATAAACTAGTTAATGCTCTCACTTAGTTTTATCCATTTACATATTCTACTACGCATAAAACGTTTAAGTAGACAGTGCTTTAATAAGCTTTCTGTAAATAAACAGCAACTAAAAAATAAAATAATTCACCAGCCTTTTTAAATTAGTAATTTCTTTCTAAACTTTATATATCATGGAAACGATCCCAAAAAAAGAACAACAACCAGAATAACGTAAGAGCTGTGGCGACTTATAAATTGTAATATAAACAAGCATCATTCCAGTAAACCGAAATGTAGAGGCAAAACTGGCTTTTATATGATGTGTTTCTTTTTTGGCCCGGGGGAGAGAGGGGGGGGGGGATACTGATATAAGTTTAAAGATATATCATTTGATTACATATTTAATTCTCAAAAATAAAATAATTTTCCTAGTAACGGCGATGTAATTATAACAGCTTCCTGTTATATAAGGGTACAGTGAACCACGTCGTGCACCTTTGTTTTCCCGTGCTTTCATTACAAAACTCTTTTGCATGTTGTTTTGCTCCTACGCTTCATCTAAAGTAAAATTTGTATTTTTCCAATCAAAACGTATATTTACCGTTCTACGAAAGCTGCGCAGGTCCAAATTTAAAAACTCTGCGTAAATGGTTTTCTAAATAAGGTCTCTCTTTAATTGAAACAATATAAAAAATACGGTAAAATTCAAAGATAACTTGCAGATTAAACATCGATTAATAGAAAATGACGAAATACTATAGTTGTATAATAATATAATACTTGAATAACAATTACTATTACTTATGAATATTTGTTTTGTTTTCTATCATTTGAAATTACTTTTGAAAAGAGCCAGTTAATTTGCACATTTTTATCAAGAGGCTGTTTTGAGTTCTCCAGTTTAGAAAAAATGGTCCTTATTTACACATTGATAGAGACAAGAACTTTTCGTATAGCAACATCAATTATAGGGATCTGATGTGCAAATCCCCATTAACATTCCACCTTCCAGTTTCCAGTAAAACTTCCAAGTCTATTGCTACCTCCTATGTAGTTGAATCAATACTGTTGGATGAAAAACTCATTTAAGCATTAAAAATAAGATCTATTAATAAGTTTACTACGGGCATGTATTTTGAAATTTCTAAGTAGATAATTCGCTAGAATTTTAATTACGCGTTGCATATTGCACAACATTTTGTTAATATTTTGGTTAAAACCAAAGATTCTATTGTGTCAAAAAATCAGTTACTTCTAGTGCATATTTATGAAGGGAAAAGTCAGGTTTGCTATAGGCCTAAGGCACAATGAACCATGGTCAAGAGTAAATATAATCAAAGTTCCTAAAATAAAATTTGCGAACGAACATCGAAATTATAACAGTAACCCTAAATTTCAAGTACAGTGGCCTAAAATGAGAGGATACCCTCTTGTAATCACACTAATTGATTTCTTTGATAGAAAACATGGAAGGTTATATGTATGAAAAAAATAAAATAACATTTTAAAAAATTCTAATGTTGAGGCCCTCGAACATTATATGCCCTCAAGTACTGAATTAGGTAGCATAGGGCTTGGGGCAACCATGCTAGCACTCAACTTAATTACTAACAGTGCTAACCAATTGTAAATAATGATAAATTGGATATGAGAATAAAGATACTACATTTATGGAAAAAAAATTGACTTAAAAAAATTGAAATATCATGGCAAAACATTTATGTTATTTTTTCCCCAAATTGGGCTAATTAAGAAGAAATATTACGTCAACATGAACAATTGCAATATGTTTATTTCAAAATAAGTATTAACTAACTGTAAAATAATTTTCAACATATATAACTTATGATAATAATCTGAAATAAGTAACAGTAATGCTTATTTTCCATTAAATTTATTCCATATGATAATAATCTGAAATTACATCACATTGATTTTCATTACAACATTCGATGATGTACAACATCATTTCACTAATTAAACAGTCGAAGTTGGATGATGCCAATTCTTCTGCTCGTCGTTGTTTGAAGGATGGTGCCACTTGCTTTGTTCATCCGATGTTGGATGGTGCCACTTGCTCTGTTCATCAACGATCGTTGGATGATGCCAGTTCTTCTGTTCGTCATTATTTGAAGGATGGTGCCACTTCTGTTGTTCGTTCGCTGCTGGATGGTGCCACTTGCTTTGTTCAACCGATGTTGGATGGTGCCACTTGCTCTGTTCATCAACGATCGTTGGATGACGCCAGTTCTTCTGTTCATCATTATTTGAAGGATGGTGCCACTTCTGTTGTTCGTTCGCTACCGGATGGTGCCACTTGCTTTGTTCATCCGATGTTGGATGGTGCCACTTGCTCTGTTCATCAACGATCGTTGGATGATGCCAGTTCTTCTGTTCGTCATTATTTGAAGGATGATGCCACTTCTGTTGTTCGTTCGCTGCTGGATGGTGCCACTTGCTTTGTTCAACTGATGTTGGATGGTGCCACTTGCTCTGTTCATCAACGATCGTTAGATGATGCCAGTTCTTCTGTTCGTCATTATTTGAAGGATGATGCCACTTCTGTTGTTCGTTCGCTGCTGGATGGTGCCACTTGCTTTGTTCAACTGATGTTGGATGGTGCCACTTGCTCTGTTCATCAACGATCGTTGGATGATGCCAGTTCTTCTATTCATCATTATTTGAAGGATGGTGCCACTTCTGTTGTTCGTTCGCTGCTGGATGGTGCCACTTGCTTTGTTCAACTGATGTTGGATGGTGCCACTTGCTCTGTTCATCAACGATCGTTGGATGATGCCAGTTCTTCTGTTCGTCATTATTTGAAGGATGGTGCCACTTCTGTTGTTCGTTCGCTGCTGGATGGTGCCACTTGCTTTGTTCAACCGATGTTGGATGGTGCCACTTGCTCTGTTCATCAACGATCGTTGGATGATGCCAGTTCTTCTGTTCATCATTATTTGAAGGATGATGCCACTTCTGTTGTTCGTTCGCTGCTGGTTGGTGCCACTTGCTTTGTTCATCCGATGTTGGATGGTGCCACTTGCTCTGTTCATCGATTACTGTCGAATGGTGCCACTTCTTTTGTTCATCGTTATTTGCAGGATGGTGCCACTTCTGTTGTTCGTTCGATATTGGATGGTGCCACTTGCTTTGCTCATCTACGTTTTTTGGATGATGCCACTTACTAGATAGTTCGTTAGGTTGCAGTAACCTCGATGCTAAGGATGTTTCAGTAATAATAATAAAGAAAAGCACGAAGGCTAATGGAGTCATATACGCTTTTGCCATGTTTATGTGCGATGTGATGTTCAAAAAAGAAGATGGCTTTTATAAGATAATTTGAAGATAAGGTTGGGAATCTTGAAGAAAATTTAGCTACTATAAACTAGTTAATGCTCTCACTTAGTTTTATCCATTTACATATTCTACTACGCATAAAACGTTTAAGTAGACAGTGCTTTAATAAGCTTTCTGTAAATAAACAGCAACTAAAAAATAAAATAATTCACCAGCCTTCTTAAATTAGTAATTTCTTTCTAAACTTTATATATCATGGAAACGATCCCAAAAAAAGAACAACAACCAGAATAACGTAAGAGCTGTGGCGACTTATAAATTGTAATATAAACAAGCATCATTCCAGTAAACCGAAATGTAGAGGCAAAACTGGCTTTTATATGATGTGTTTCTTTTTTGGCCCGGGGGAGAGAGGGGGGGGGGGATACTGATATAAGTTTAAAGATATATCATTTGATTACATATTTAATTCTCAAAAATAAAATAATTTTCCTAGTAACGGCGATGTAATTATAACAGCTTCCTGTTATATAAGGGTACAGTGAACCACGTCGTGCACCTTTGTTTTCCCGTGCTTTCATTACAAAACTCTTTTGCATGTTGTTTTGCTCCTACGCTTCATCTAAAGTAAAATTTGTATTTTTCCAATCAAAACGTATATTTACCGTTCTACGAAAGCTGCGCAGGTCCAAATTTAAAAACTCTGCGTAAATGGTTTTCTAAATAAGGTCTCTCTTTAATTGAAACAATATAAAAAATACGGTAAAATTCAAAGATAACTTGCAGATTAAACATCGATAAATAGAAAATGACGAAATACTATAGTTGTATAATAATATAATACTTGAATAACAATTACTATTACTTATGAATATTTGTTTTGTTTTCTAACATTTGAAATTACTTTTGAAAAGAGCCAGTTAATTTGCACATTTTTATCAAGAGGCTGTTTTGAGTTCTCCAGTTTAGAAAAAATGGTCCTTATTTACACATTGATAGCGACAAGAACTTTTCGTATAGCAACATCAATTATAGGGATCTGATGTGCAAATCCCCATTAACATTCCACCTTCCAGTTTCCAGTAAAACTTCCAAGTCTATTGCTACCTCCTATGTAGTTGAATCAATACTGTTGGATGAAAAACTCATTTAAGCATTAAAAATAAGATCTATTAATAAGTTTACTACGGGCATGTATTTTGAAATTTCTAAGTAGATAATTCGCTAGAATTTTAATTACGCGTTGCATATTGCACAACATTTTGTTAATATTTTGGTTAAAACCAAAGATTCTATTGTGTCAAAAAATCAGTTACTTCTAGTGCATATTTATGAAGGGAAAAGTCAGGTTTGCTATAGGCCTAAGGCACAATGAACCATGGTCAAGAGTAAATATAATCAAAGTTCCTAAAATAAAATTTGCGAACGAACATCGAAATTATAACAGTAACCCTAAATTTCAAGTACAGTGGCCTAAAATGAGAGGATACCCTCTTGTAATCACACTAATTGATTTCTTTGATAGAAAACATGGAAGGTTATATGTATGAAAAAAATAAAATAACATTTTAAAAAATTCTAATGTTGAGGCCCTCGAACATTATATGCCCTCAAGTACTGAATTAGGTAGCATAGGGCTTGGGGCAACCATGCTAGCACTCAACTTAATTACTAACAGTGCTAACCAATTGTAAATAATGATAAATTGGATATGAGAATAAAGATACTACATTTATGGAAAAAAAATTGACTTAAAAAATTGAAATATCATGGCAAAACATTTATGTTATTTTTTCCCCAAATTGGGCTAATTAAGAAGAAATATTACGTCAACATAAACAATTGCAATATGTTTATTTCAAAATAAGTATTAACTAACTGTAAAATAATTTTCAACATATATAACTTATGATAATAATCTGAAATAAGTAACAGTAATGCTTATTTTCCATTAAATTTATTCCATATGATAATAATCTGAAATTACATCACATTGATTTTCATTACAACATTCGATGATGTACAACATCATTTCACTAATTAAACAGTCGAAGTTGGATGATGCCAATTCTTCTGCTCGTCGTTGTTTGAAGGATGGTGCCACTTGCTTTGTTCATCCGATGTTGGATGGTGCCACTTGCTCTGTTCATCAACGATCGTTGGATGACGCCAGTTCTTCTGTTCGTCATTATTTGAAGGATGGTGCCACTTCTGTTGTTCGTTCGCTGCTGGATGGTGCCACTTGCTTTGTTCAACCGATGTTGGATGGTGCCACTTGCTCTGTTCATCAACGATCGTTGGATGATGCCAGTTCTTCTGTTCATCATTATTTGAAGGATGGTGCCACTTCTGTTGTTCGGTCGCTACCGGATGGTGCCACTTGCTTTGTTCATCCGATGTTGGATGGTGCCACTTGCTCTGTTCATCAACGATCGTTGGATGATGCCAGTTCTTTTGTTCGTCATTATTTGAAGGATGATGCCACTTCTGTTGTTCGTTCGCTGCTGGATGGTGCCACTTGCTTTGTTCAACTGATTTTGGATGGTGCCACTTGCTCTGTTCATCAACGATCGTTGGATGATGCCAGTTCTTCTGTTCGTCATTATTTGAAGGATGATGCCACTTCTGTTGTTCGTTCGCTGCTGGATGGTGCCACTTGCTTTGTTCAACTGATGTTGGATGGTGCCACTTGCTGTGTTCATCAACGATCGTTGGATGATGCCAGTTCTTCTGTTCATCATTATTTGAAGGATGGTGCCACTTCTGTTGTTCGTTCGCTGCTGGATGGTGCCACTTGCTTTGTTCAACTGATGTTGGATGGTGCCACTTGCTCTGTTCATCAACGATCGTTGGATGATGCCAGTTCTTCTGTTCGTCATTATTTGAAGGATGGTGCCACTTCTGTTGTTCGTTCGCTGCTGGATGGTGCCACTTGCTTTGTTCAACCGATGTTGGATGGTGCCACTTGCTCTGTTCATCAACGATCGTTGGATGATGCCAGTTCTTCTGTTCATCATTATTTGAAGGATGATGCCACTTCTGTTGTTCGTTCGCTGCTGGATGGTGCCACTTGCTTTGTTCATCCGATGTTGGATGGTGCCACTTGCTCTGTTCATCGATTACTGTCGAATGGTGCCACTTCTTTTGTTCATCGTTATTTGCAGGATGGTGCCACTTCTGTTGTTCGTTCGATATTGGATGGTGCCACTTGCTTTGCTCATCTACGTTTTTTGGATGATGCCACTTACTAGATAGTTCGTTAGGTTGCAGTAACCTCGATGCTAAGGATGTTTCGGTAATAATAATAAAGAAAAGCACGAAGGCTAATGGAGTCATATACGCTTTTGCCATGTTTATGTGCGATGTGATGTTCAAAAAAGAAGATGGCTTTTATAAGATAATTTGAAGATAAGGTTGGGAATCTTGAAGAAAATTTAGCTACTATAAACTAGTTAATGCTCTCACTTAGTTTTATCCATTTACATATTCTACTACGCATAAAACGTTTAAGTAGACAGTGCTTTAATAAGCTTTCTGTAAATAAACAGCAACTAAAAAATAAAATAATTCACCAGCCTTTTTAAATTAGTAATTTCTTTCTAAACTTTATATATCATGGAAACGATCCCAAAAAAAGAACAACAACCAGAATAACGTAAGAGCTGTGGCGACTTATAAATTGTAATATAAACAAGCATCATTCCAGTAAACCGAAATGTAGAGGCAAAACTGGCTTTTATAAGATGTGTTTCTTTTTTGGCCCGGGGGAGAGAGGGGGGGGGGGATACTGATATAAGTTTAAAGATATATCATTTGATTACATATTTAATTCTCAAAAATAAAATAATTTTCCTAGTAACGGCGATGTAATTATAACAGCTTCCTGTTATATAAGGGTACAGTGAACCACGTCGTGCACCTTTGTTTTCCCGTGCTTTCATTACAAAACTCTTTTGCATGTTGTTTTGCTCCTACGCTTCATCTAAAGTAAAATTTGTATTTTTCCAATCAAAACGTATATTTACCGTTCTACGAAAGCTGCGTAGGTCCAAATTTAAAAACTCTGCGTAAATGGTTTTCTAAATAAGGTCTCTCTTTAATTGAAACAATATAAAAAATACGGTAAAATTCAAAGATAACTTGCAGATTAAACATCGATAAACAGAAAATGACGAAATACTATAGTTGTATAATAATATAATACTTGAATAACAATTACTATTACTTATGAATATTTGTTTTGTTTTCTAACATTTGAAATTACTTTTGAAAAGAGCCAGTTAATTTGCACATTTTTATCAAGAGGCTGTTTTGAGTTCTCCAGTTTAGAAAAAATGGTCCTTATTTACACATTGATAGCGACAAGAACTTTTCGTATAGCAACATCAATTATAGGGATCTGATGTGCAAATCCCCATTAACATTCCACCTTCCAGTTTCCAGTAAAACTTCCAAGTCTATTGCTACCTCCTATGTAGTTGAATCAATACTGTTGGATGAAAAACTCATTTAAGCATTAAAAATAAGATCTATTAATAAGTTTACTACGGGCATGTATTTTGAAATTTCTAAGTAGATAATTCGCTAGAATTTTAATTACGCGTTGCATATTGCACAACATTTTGTTTATATTTTGGTTAAAACCAAAGATTCTATTGTGTCAAAAAATCAGTTACTTCTAGTGCATATTTATGAAGGGAAAAGTCAGGTTTGCTATAGGCCTAAGGCACAATGAACCATGGTCAAGAGTAAATATAATCAAAGTTCCTAAAATAAAATTTGCGAACGAACATCGAAATTATAACAGTAACCCTAAATTTCAAGTACAGTGGCCTAAAATGAGAGGATACCCTCTTGTAATCACACTAATTGATTTCTTTGATAGAAAACATGGAAGGTTATATGTATGAAAAAAATAAAATAACATTTTAAAAAATTCTAATGTTGAGGCCCTCGAACATTATATGCCCTCAAGTACTGAATTAGGTAGCATAGGGCTTGGGGCAACCATGCTAGCACTCAACTTAA
Organism: Allium sativum; assembly: GCA_030737875.1. Classification (NCBI taxonomy): domain Eukaryota; kingdom Viridiplantae; phylum Streptophyta; class Magnoliopsida; order Asparagales; family Amaryllidaceae; genus Allium; species Allium sativum. The sequence continues at coordinate 400,254,233 of CM060910.1, forward strand.
TTACTAACAGTGCTAACCAATTGTAAATAATGATAAATTGGATATGAGAATAAAGATACTACATTTATGGAAAAAAAATTGACTTAAAAAAATTGAAATATCATGGCAAAACATTTATGTTATTTTTTCCCCAAATTGGGCTAATTAAGAAGAAATATTACGTCAACATAAACAATTGCAATATGTTTATTTCAAAATAAGTATTAACTAACTGTAAAATAATTTTCAACATATATAACTTATGATAATAATCTGAAATAAGTAACAGTAATGCTTATTTTTCATTAAATTTATTCCATATGATAATAATCTGAAATTACATCACATTGATTTTCATTACAACATTCGATGATGTACAACATCATTTCACTAATTAAACAGTCGAAGTTGGATGATGCCAATTCTTCTGCTCGTCGTTGTTTGAAGGATGGTGCCACTTGCTTTGTTCATCCGATGTTGGATGGTGCCACTTGCTCTGTTCATCAACGATCGTTGGATGATGCCAGTTCTTCTGTTCGTCATTATTTGAAGGATGGTGCCACTTCTGTTGTTCGTTCGCTGCTGGATGGTGCCACTTGCTTTGTTCAACCGATGTTGGATGGTGCCACTTGCTCTGTTCATCAACGATCGTTGGATGATGCCAGTTCTTCTGTTCATCATTATTTGAAGGATGGTGCCACTTATGTTGTTCGTTCGCTACCGGATGGTGCCACTTGCTTTGATCATCCGATGTTGGATGGTGCCACTTGCTCTGTTCATCAACGATCGTTGGATGATGCCAGTTCTTCTGTTCGTCATTATTTGAAGGATGATGCCACTTCTGTTGTTCGTTCGCTGCTGGATGGTGCCACTTGCTTTGTTCAACTGATGTTGGATGGTGCCACTTGCTCTGTTCATCAACGATCGTTGGATGATGCCAGTTCTTCTGTTCGTCATTATTTGAAGGATGATGCCACTTCTGTTGTTCGTTCGCTGCTGGATGGTGCCACTTGCTTTGTTCAACTGATGTTGGATGGTGCCACTTGCTCTGTTCATCAACGATCGTTGGATGATGCCAGTTCTTCTGTTCATCATTATTTGAAGGATGGTGCCACTTCTGTTGTTCGTTCGCTGCTAGATGGTGCCACTTGCTTTGTTCAACTGATGTTGGATGGTGCCACTTGCTCTGTTCATCAACGATCGTTGGATGATGCCAGTTCTTCTGTTCGTCATTATTTGAAGGATGGTGCCACTTTTGTTGTTCGTTCGCTGCTGGATGGTGCCACTTGCTTTGTTCAACCGATGTTGGATGGTGCCACTTGCTCTGTTCATCAACGATCGTTGGATGATGCCAGTTCTTCTGTTCATCATTATTTGAAGGATGATGCCACTTCTGTTGTTCGTTCGCTGCTGGATGGTGCCACTTGCTTTGTTCATCCGATGTTGGATGGTGCCACTTGCTCTGTTCATCGATTACTGTCGAATGGTGCCACTTCTTTTGTTCATCGTTATTTGCAGAATGGTGCCACTTCTGTTGTTCGTTCGATATTGGATGGTGCCACTTGCTTTGCTCATGTACATTTTTTGGATGATGCCACTTACTAGATAGTTCGTTAGGTTGCAGTAACCTCGATGCTAAGGATGTTTCAGTAATAATAATAAAGAAAAGCACGAAGGCTAATGGAGTCATATACGCTTTTGCCATGTTTATGTGCGATGTGATGTTTTAAAAAGAAGATGGCTTTTATAAGATAATTTGAAGATAAGGTTGGGAATCTTGAAGAAAATTTAGCTACTATAAACTAGTTAATGCTCTCACTTAGTTTTATCCATTTACATATTCTACTACGCATAAAACGTTTAAGTAGACAGTGCTTTAATAAGCTTTCTGTAAATAAACAGCAACTAAAAAATAAAATAATTCACCAGCCTTTTTAAATTAGTAATTTCTTTCTAAACTTTATATATCATGGTAACGATCCCAAAAAAAGAACAACAACCAGAATAACGTAAGAGCTGTGGCGACTTATAAATTGTAATATAAACAAGCATCATTCCAGTAAACCGAAATATAGAGGCAAAACTGGCTTTTATATGATGTGTTTCTTTTTTGGCCCGGGGGAGAGAGGGGGGGGGGATACTGATATAAGTTTAAAGATATATCATTTGATTACATATTTAATTCTCAAAAATAAAATAATTTTCATAGTAACGGCGATGTAATTATAACAGCTTCCTGTTATATAAGGGTACAGTGAACCACGTCGTGCACCTTTGTTTTCCCGTGCTTTCATTACAAAACTCTTTTGCATGTTGTTTTGCTCCTACGCTTCATCTAAAGTAAAATTTGTATTTTTCAAATCAAAACGTATATTTACCGTTCTACGAAAGCTGCGCAGGTCCAAATTTAAAAACTCTGCGTAAATGGCTTTCTAAATAAGGTCTCTCTTTGATTGAAACAATATAAAAAATACGGTAAAATTCAAAGATAACTTGCAGATTAAACATCGATAAATAGAAAATGACGAAATACTATAGTTGTATAATAATATAATACTTGAATAACAATTACTATTACTTATGAATATTTGTTTTGTTTTCTAACATTTGAAATTACTTTTGAAAAGAGCCAGTTAATTTGCACATTTTTATCAAGAGGCTGTTTTGAGTTCTCCAGTTTAGAAAAAATGGTCCTTATTTACACATTGATAGCGACAAGAACTTTTCGTATAGCAACATCAATTATAGGGATCTGATGTGCAAATCCCCATTAACATTCCACCTTCCAGTTTCCAATAAAACTTCCAAGTCTATTACTACCTCCTATGTAGTTGAATCAATACTGTTGGATGAAAAACTCATTTAAGCATTAAAAATAAGATCTATTAATAAGTTTACTACGGGCATGTATTTTGAAATTTCTAAGTAGATAATTCGCTAGAATTTTAATTACGCGTTGCATATTGCACAACATTTTGTTAATATTTTGGTTAAAACCAAAGATTCTATTGTGTCAAAAAATCAGTTACTTCTAGTGCATATTTATGAAGGGAAAAGTCAGGTTTGCTATAGGCCTAAGGCACAATGAACCATGGTCAAGAGTAAATATAATCAAAGTTCCTAAAATAAAATTTGCGAACGAACATCGAAATTATAACAGTAACCCTAAATTTCAAGTACAGTGGCCTAAAATGAGAGGATACCCTCTTGTAATCACACTAATTGATTTCTTTGATAGAAAACATGGAAGGTTATATGTATGAAAAAAATAAAATAACATTTTAAAAAATTCTAATGTTGAGGCCCTCGAACATTATATGCCCTCAAGTACTGAATTAGGTAGCATAGGGCTTGGGGCAACCATGCTAGCACTCAACTTAATTACTAACAGTGCTAACCAATTGTAAATAATGATAAATTGGATATGAGAATAAAGATACTACATTTATGGAAAAAAATTGACTTAAAAAAATTGAAATATCATGGCAAAACATTTATGTTATTTTTTCCCCAAATTGGGCTAATTAAGAAGAAATATTACGTCAACATAAACAATTGCAATATGTTTATTTCAAAATAAGTATTAACTAACTGTAAAATAATTTTCAACATATATAACTTATGATAATAATCTGAAATAAGTAACAGTAATGCTTATTTTCCATTAAATTTATTCCATATGATAATAATCTGAAATTACATCACATTGATTTTCATTACAACATTCGATGATGTACAACATCATTTCACTAATTAAACAGTCGAAGTTGGATGATGCCAATTCTTCTGCTCGTCGTTGTTTGAAGGATGGTGCCACTTGCTTTGTTCATCCGATGTTGGATGGTGCTACTTGCTCTGTTCATCAACGATCGTTGGATGATGCCAGTTCTTCTGTTCGTCATTATTTGAAGGATGGTGCCACTTCTGTTGTTCGTTCGCTGCTGGATGGTGCCACTTGCTTTGTTCAACCGATGTTGGATGGTGCCACTTGCTCTGTTCATCAACGATCGTTGGATGATGCCAGTTCTTCTGTTCATCATTATTTGAAGGATGGTGCCACTTCTGTTGTTCGTTCGCTACCGGATGGTGCCACTTGCTTTGTTCATCCGATGTTGGATGGTGCCACTTGCTCTGTTCATCAACGATCGTTGGATGATGCCAGTTCTTCTGTTCGTCATTATTTGAAGGATGATGCCACTTCTGTTGTTCGTTCGCTGCTGGATGGTGCCACTTGCTTTGTTCAACTGATGTTGGATGGTGCCACTTGCTCTGTTCATCAACGATCGTTGGATAATGCCAGTTCTTCTGTTCGTCATTATTTGAAGGATGATGCCACTTCTGTTGTTCGTTCGCTGCTGGATGGTGCCACATGCTTTGTTCAACTGATGTTGGATGGTGCCACTTGCTCTGTTCCTCAACGATCGTTGGATGATGCCAGTTCTTCTGTTCATCATTATTTGAAGGATGGTGCCACTTCTATTGTTCGTTCGCTGCTGGATGGTGCCACTTGCTTTGTTCAACTGATGTTGGATGGTGCCACTTGCTCTGTTCATCAACGATCGTTGGATGATGCCAGTTCTTCTGTTCGTCATTATTTGAAGGATGATGCCACTTCTGTTGTTAGTTCGCTGCTGGATGGTGCCACTTGCTTTGTTCAACTGATGTTGGATGGTGCCACTTGCTCTGTTCATCAACGATCGTTGGATGATGCCAGTTCTTCTGTTCATCATTATTTGAAGGATGGTGCCACTTCTGTTGTTCGTTCGCTGCTGGATGGTGCCACTTGCTTTGTTCAACTGATGTTGGATGGTGCCACTTGCTCTGTTCATCAACGATCGTTGGATGATGCCAGTTCTTCTGTTCGTCATTATTTGAAGGATGATGCCACTTCGTTGTTCGTTCGCTGCTGGATGGTGCCACTTGCTTTGTTCAACTGATGTTGGATGGTGCCACTTGCTCTGTTCATCAACGATCGTTGGATGATGCCAGTTCTTCTATTCATCATTATTTGAAGGATGGTGCCACTTCTGTTGTTCGTTCGCTGCTGGATGGTGCCACTTGCTTTGTTCAACTGATGTTGGATGGTGCCACTTGCTCTGTTCATCAACGATCGTTGGATGATGCCAGTTCTTCTGTTCGTCATTATTTGAAGGATGGTGCCACTTCTGTTGTTCGTTCGCTGCTGGATGGTGCCACTTGCTTTGTTCAACCGATGTTGGATGGTGCCACTTGCTCTGTTCATCAACGATCGTTGGATGATGCCAGTTCTTCTGTTCATCATTATTTGAAGGATGATGCCACTTCTGTTGTTCGTTCGCTGCTGGATGGTGCCACTTGCTTTGTTCATCCGATGTTGGATGGTGCCACTTGCTCTGTTCATCGATTACTGTCGAATGGTGCCACTTCTTTTGTTCATCGTTATTTGCAGGATGGTGCCACTTCTGTTGTTCGTTCGATATTAGATGGTGCCACTTGCTTTGCTCATCTACGTTTTTTGGATGATGCCACTTACTAGATAGTTCGTTAGGTTGCAGTAACCTCGATGCTAAGGATGTTTCAGTAATAATAATAAAGAAAAGCACGAAGGCTAATGGAGTCATATACGCTTTTGCCATGTTTATGTGCGATGTGATGTTCAAAAAAGAAGATGGCTTTTATAAGATAATTTGAAGATAAGGTTGGGAATCTTGAAGAAAATTTAGCTACTATAAACTAGTTAATGCTCTCACTTAGTTTTATCCATTTACATATTCTACTACGCATAAAACGTTTAAGTAGACAGTGCTTTAATAAGCTTTCTGTAAATAAACAGCAACTAAAAAATAAAATAATTCACCAGCCTTCTTAAATTAGTAATTTCTTTCTAAACTTTATATATCATGGAAACGATCCCAAAAAAAAGAACAACAACCAGAATAACGTAAGAGCTGTGGCGACTTATAAATTGTAATATAAACAAGCATCATTCCAGTAAACCGAAATGTAGAGGCAAAACTGGCTTTTATATGATGTGTTTCTTTTTTGGCCCGGGGGAGAGAGGGGGGGGGATACTGATATAAGTTTAAAGATATATCATTTGATTACATATTTAATTCTCAAAAATAAAATAATTTTCCTAGTAACGGCGATGTAATTATAACAGCTTCCTGTTATATAAGGGTACAGTGAACCACGTCGTGCACCTTTGTTTTCCCGTGCTTTCATTACAAAACTCTTTTGCACGTTGTTTTGCTCCTACGCTTCATCTAAAGTAAAATTTGTATTTTTCCAATCAAAACGTATATTTACCGTTCTACGAAAGCTGCGCAGGTCCAAATTTAAAAACTCTGCGTAAATGGTTTTCTAAATAAGGTCTCTCTTTAATTGAAACAATATAAAAAATACGGTAAAATTCAAAGATAACTTGCAGATTAAACATCGATAAATAGAAAATGACGAAATACTATAGTTGTATAATAATATAATACTTGAATAACAATTACTATTACTTATGAATATTTGTTTTGTTTTCTAACATTTGAAATTACTTTTGCAAAGAGCCAGTTAATTTGCACATTTTTATCAAGAGGCTGTTTTGAGTTCTCCAGTTTAGAAAAAATGGTCCTTATTTACACATTGATAGCGACAAGAACTTTTCGTATAGCAACATCAATTATAGGGATCTGATGTGCAAATCCCCATTAACATTCCACCTTCCAGGTTCCAGTAAAACTTCCAAGTCTATTGCTACCTCCTATGTAGTTGAATCAATACTGTTGGATGAAAAACTCATTTAAGCATTAAAAATAAGATCTATTAATAAGTTTACTACGGGCATGTATTTTGAAATTTCTAAGTAGATAATTCGCTAGAATTTTAATTACGCGTTGCATATTGCACAACATTTTGTTAATATTTTGGTTAAAACCAAAGATTCTATTGTGTCAAAAAATCAGTTACTTCTAGTGCATATTTATGAAGGGAAAAGTCAGGTTTGCTATAGGCCTAAGGCACAATGAACCATGGTCAAGAGTAAATATAATCAAAGTTCCTAAAATAAAATTTGCGAACGAACATCGAAATTATAACAGTAACCCTAAATTTCAAGTACAGTGGCCTAAAATGAGAGGATACCCTCTTGTAATCACACTAATTGATTTCTTTGATAGAAAACATGGAAGGTTATATGTATGAAAAAAATAAAATAACATTTTAAAAAATTCTAATGTTGAGGCCCTCGAACATTATATGCCCTCAAGTACTGAATTAGGTAGCATAGGGCTTGGGGCAACCATGCTAGCACTCAACTTAATTACTAACAGTGCTAACCAATTGTAAATAATGATAAATTGGATATGAGAATAAAGATACTACATTTATGGAAAAAAAATTGACTTAAAAAAATTGAAATATCATGGCAAAACATTTATGTTATTTTTTCCCCAAATTGGGCTAATTAAGAAGAAATATTACGTCAACATAAACAATTGCAATATGTTTATTTCAAAATAAGTATTAACTAACTGTAAAATAATTTTCAACATATATAACTTATGATAATAATCTGAAATAAGTAACAGTAATGCTTATTTTCCATTAAATTTATTCCATATGATAATAATCTGAAATTACATCACATTGATTTTCATTACAACATTCGATGATGTACAACATCATTTCACTAATTAAACAGTCGAAGTTGGATGATGCCAATTCTTCTGCTCGTCGTTGTTTGAAGGATGGTGCCACTTGCTTTGTTCATCCGATGTTGGATGGTGCCACTTGCTCTGTTCATCAACGATCGTTGGATGATGCCAGTTCTTCTGTTCGTCATTATTTGAAGGATGGTGCCACTTCTGTTGTTCGTTCGCTGCTGGATGGTGCCACTTGCTTTGTTCAACCGATGTTGGATGGTGCCACTTGCTCTGTTCATCAACGATCGTTGGATGATGCCAGTTCTTCTGTTCATCATTATTTGAAGGATGGTGCCACTTCTGTTGTTCGTTCGCTACCGGATGGTGCCACTTGCTTTGTTCATCCGATGTTGGATGGTGCCACTTGCTCTGTTCATCAACGATCGTTGGATGATGCCAGTTCTTCTGTTCGTCATTATTTAAAGGATGATGCCACTTCTGTTGTTCGTTCGCTGCTGGATGGTGCCACTTGCTTTGTTCAACTGATGTTGGATGGTGCCACTTGCTCTGTTCATCAACGATCGTTGGATGATGCCAGTTCTTCTGTTCGTCATTATTTGAAGGATGATGCCACTTCTGTTGTTCGTTCGCTGCTGGATGGTGCCACTTGCTTTGTTCAACTGATGTTGGATGGTGCCACTTGCTCTGTTCATCAATGATCGTTGGATGATGCCAGTTCTTCTGTTCATCATTATTTGAAGGATGGTGCCACTTCTGTTGTTCGTTCGCTGCTGGATGGTGCCACTTGCTTTGTTCAACTGATGTTGGATGGTGCCACTTGCTCTATTCATCAACGATCGTTGGATGATGCCAGTTCTTCTGTTCGTCATTATTTGAAGGATGGTGCCACTTCTGTTGTTCGTTCGCTGCTGGATGGTGCCACTTGCTTTGTTCAACCGATGTTGGATGGTGCCACTTGCTCTGTTCATCAACGATCGTTGGATGATGCCAGTTCTTCTGTTCATCATTATTTGAAGGATGATGCCACTTCTGTTGTTCGTTCGCTGCTGGATGGTGCCACTTGCTTTGTTCGTCCGATGTTGGATGGTGCCACTTGCTCTGTTCATCGATTACTGTCGAATGGTGCCACTTCTTTTGTTCATCGTTATTTGCAGGATGGTGCCACTTCTGTTGTTCGTTCGATATTGGATGGTGCCACTTTCTTTGCTCATCTACGTTTTTTGGATGATGCCACTTACTAGATAGTTCGTTAGGTTGCAGTAACCTCGATGCTAAGGATGTTTCAGTAATAATAATAAAGAAAAGCACGAAGGCTAATGGAGTCATATACGCTTTTGCCATGTTTATGTGCGATGTGATGTTCAAAAAAGAAGATGGCTTTTATAAGATAATTTGAAGATAAGGTTGGGAATCTTGAAGAAAATTTAGCTACTATAAACTAGTTAATGCTCTCACTTAGTTTTATCCATTTACATATTCTACTACGCATAAAACGTTTAAGTAGACAGTGCTTTAATAAGCTTTCTGTAAATAAACAGCAACTAAAAAATAAAATAATTCACCAGCCTTCTTAAATTAGTAATTTCTTTCTAAACTTTATATATCATGGAAACGATCCCAAAAAAAGAACAACAACCAGAATAACGTAAGAGCTGTGGCGACTTATAAATTGTAATATAAACAAGCATCATTCCAGTAAACCGAAATGTAGAGGCAAAACTGGCTTTTATATGATGTGTTTCTATTTTGGCCCGGGGGAGAGAGGGGGGGGGGATACTGATATAAGTTTAAAGATATATCATTTGATTACATATTTAATTCTCAAAAATAAAATAATTTTCCTAGTAACGGCGATGTAATTATAACAGCTTCCTGTTATATAAGGGTACAGTGAACCACGTCGTGCACCTTTGTTTTCCCGTGCTTTCATTACAAAACTCTTTTGCATGTTGTTTTGCTCCTACGCTTCATCTAATGTAAAATTTGTATTTTTCCAATCAAAACGTATATTTACCGTTCTACGAAAGCTGCGCAGGTCCAAATTTAAAAACTCTGCGTAAATGGTTTTCTAAATAAGGTCTCTCTTTAATTGAAACAATATAAAAAATACGGTAAAATTCAAAGATAACTTGCAGATTAAACATCGATAAATAGAAAATGACGAAATACTATAGTTGTATAATAATATAATACTTGAATAACAATTACTATTACTTATGAATATTTGTTTTGTTTTCTAACATTTGAAATTACTTTTGAAAAGAGCCAGTTAATTTGCACATTTTTATCAAGAGGCTGTTTTGAGTTCTCCAGTTTAGAAAAAATGGTCCTTATTTACACATTGATAGCGACAAGAACTTTTCGTATAGCAACATCAATTATAGGGATCTGATGTGCAAATCCCCATTAACATTCCACCTTCCAGTTTCCAGTAAAACTTCCAAGTCTATTGCTACCTCCTATGTAGTTGAATCAATACTGTTGGATGAAAAACTCATTTAAGCATTAAAAATAAGATCTATTAATAAGTTTACTACGGGCATGTATTTTGAAATTTCTAAGTAGATAATTCGCTAGAATTTTAATTACGCGTTGCATATTGCACAACATTTTGTTAATATTTTGGTTAAAACCAAAGATTCTATTGTGTCAAAAAATCAGTTACTTCTAGTGCATATTTATGAAGGGAAAAGCCAGGTTTGCTATAGGCCTAAGGCACAATGAACCATGGTCAAGAGTAAATATAATCAAAGTTCCTAAAATAAAATTTGCGAACGAACATTTAAATTATAACAGTAACCCTAAATTTCAAGTACAGTGGCCTAAAATGAGAGGATACCCTCTTGTAATCACACTAATTGATTTCTTTGATATAAAACATGGAAGGTTATATGTATGAAAAAAATAAAATAACATTTTAAAAAATTCTAATGTTGAGGCCCTCGAACATTATATGCCCTCAAGTACTGAATTAGGTAGCATAGGGCTTGGGGCAACCATGCTAGCACTCAACTTAATTACTAACAGTGCTAACCAATTGTAAATAATGATAAATTGGATATGAGAATAAAGATACTACATTTATGGAAAAAAAATTGACTTAAAAAAATTGAAATATCATGGCAAAACATTTATGTTATTTTTTCCCCAAATTGGGCTAATTAAGAAGAAATATTACGTCAACATAAACAATTGCAATATGTTTATTTCAAAATAAGTATTAACTAACTGTAAAATAATTTTCAACATATATAACTTATGATAATAATCTGAAATAAGTAACAGTAATGCTTATTTTCCATTAAATTTATTCCATATGATAATAATCTGAAATTACATCACATTGATTTTCATTACAACATTCGATGATGTACAACATCATTTCACTAATTAAACAGTCGAAGTTGGATGATGCCAATTCTTCTGCTCGTCGTTGTTTGAAGGATGGTGCGACTTGCTTTGTTCATCCGATGTTGGATGGTGCCACTTGCTCTGTTCATCAACGATCGTTGGATGGTGCCAGTTCTTCTGTTCGTCATTATTTGAAGGATGGTGCCACTTCTGTTGTTCGTTCGCTGCTGGATGGCGCCACTTGCTTTGTTCAACCGATGTTGGATGGTGCCACTTGCTCTGTTCATCAACGATCGTTGGATGATGCCAGTTCTTCTGTTCATCATTATTTGAAGGATGGTGCCACTTCTGTTGTTCGTTCGCTACCGGATGGTGCCACTTGCTTTGTTCATCCGATGTTGGATGGTGCCACTTGCTCTGTTCATCAACGATCGTTGGATGATGCCAGTTCTTCTGTTCGTCATTATTTGAAGGATGATGCCACTTCTGTTGTTCGTTCGCTGTTGGATGGTGCCACTTGCTTGGTTCAACTGATGTTGGATGGTGCCACTTGCTCTGTTCATCAACGATCGTTGGATGATGCCAGTTCTTCTGTTCGTCATTATTTGAAGGATGATGCCACTTCTGTTGTTCGTTCGCTGCTGGATGGTGCCACTTGCTTTGTTCAACTGATGTTGGATGGTGCCACTTGCTCTGTTCATCAACGATCGTTGGATGATGCCAGTTCTTCTGTTCATCATTATTTGAAGGATGGTGCCACTTCTGTTGTTCGTTCGCTGCTGGATGGTGCCACTTGCTTTGTTCAACTGATGTTGGATGGTGCCACTTGCTCTGTTCATCAACGATCGTTGGATGATGCCAGTTCTTCTGTTCGTCATTATTTGAAGGATGGTGCCACTTCCGTTGTTCGTTCGCTGCTGGATGGTGCCACTTGCTTTGTTCAACCGATGTTGGATGGTGCCACTTGCTCTGTTCATCAACGATCGTTGGATGATGCCAGTTCTTCTGTTCATCATTATTTGAAGGATGATGCCACTTCTGTTGTTCGTTCGCTGCTGGATGGTGCCACTTGCTTTGTTCATCCGATGTTGGATGGTGCCACTTGCTCTGTTCATCGATTACTGTCGAATGGTGCCACTTCTTTTGTTCATCGTTATTTGCAGGATGGTGCCACTTCTGTTGTTCGTTCGATATTGGATGGTGCCACTTGCTTTGCTCATCTACGTTTTTTGGATGATGCCACTTACTAGATAGTTCGTTAGGTTGCAGTAACCTCGATGCTAAGGATGTTTCAGTAATAATAATAAAGAAAAGCACGAAGGCTAATGGAGTCATATACGCTTTTGCCATGTTTATGTGCGATGTGATGTTCAAAAAAGAAGATGGCTTTTATAAGATAATTTGAAGATAAGGTTGGGAATCTTGAAGAAAATTTAGCTACTATAAACTAGTTAATGCTCTCACTTAGTTTTATCCATTTACATATTCTACTACGCATAAAACGTTTAAGTAGACAGTGCTTTAATAAGCTTTCTGTAAATAAACAGCAACTAAAAAATAAAATAATTCACCAGCCTTTTTAAATTAGTAATTTCTTTCTAAACTTTATATATCATGGAAACGATCCCAAAAAAAGAACAACAACCAGAATAACGTAAGAGCTGTGGCGACTTATAAATTGTAATATAAACAAGCATCATTCCAGTAAACCGAAATGTAGAGGCAAAACTGGCTTTTATATGATGTGTTTCTTTTTTGGCCCGGGGGAGAGAGGGGGGGGGGGATACTGATATAAGTTTAAAGATATATCATTTGATTACATATTTAATTCTCAAAAATAAAATAATTTTCCTAGTAACGGCGATGTAATTATAACAGCTTCCTGTTATATAAGGGTACAGTGAACCACGTCGTGCACCTTTGTTTTCCCGTGCTTTCATTACAAAACTCTTTTGCATGTTGTTTTGCTCCTACGCTTCATCTAAAGTAAAATTTGTATTTTTCCAATCAAAACGTATATTTACCGTTCTACGAAAGCTGCGCAGGTCCAAATTTAAAAACTCTGCGTAAATGGTTTTCTAAATAAGGTCTCTCTTTAATTGAAACAATATAAAAAATACGGTAAAATTCAAAGATAACTTGCAGATTAAACATCGATAAATAGAAAATGACGAAATACTATAGTTGTATAATAATATAATACTTGAATAACAATTACTATTACTTATGAATATTTGTTTTGTTTTCTAACATTTGAAATTACTTTTGAAAAGAGCCAGTTAATTTGCACATTTTTATCAAGAGGCTGTTTTGAGTTCTCCAGTTTAGAAAAAATGGTCCTTATTTACACATTTATAGCGACAAGAACTTTTCGTATAGCAACATCAATTATAGGGATCTGATGTGCAAATCCCCATTAACATTCCACCTTCCAGTTTCCAGTAAAACTTCCAAGTCTATTGCTACCTCCTATGTAGTTGAATCAATACTGTTGGATGAAAAACTCATTTAAGCATTAAAAATAAGATCTATTAATAAGTTTACTACGGGCATGTATTTTGAAATTTCTAAGTAGATAATTCGCTAGAATTTTAATTACGCGTTGCATATTGCACAACATTTTGTTAATATTTTGGTTAAAACCAAAGATTCTATTGTGTCAAAAAATCAATTACTTCTAGTGCATATTTATGAAGGGAAAAGTCAGGTTTGCTATAGGCCTAAGGCACAATGAACCATGGTCAAGAGTAAATATAATCAAAGTTCCTAAAATAAAATTTGCGAACGAACATCGAAATTATAACAGTAACCCTAAATTTCAAGTACAGTGGCCTAAAATGAGAGGATACCCTCTTGTAATCACACTAATTGATTTCTTTGATAGAAAACATGGAAGGTTATATGTATGAAAAAAATAAAATAACATTTTAAAAAATTCTAATGTTGAGGCCCTCGAACATTATATGCCCTCAAGTACTGAATTAGGTAGCGTAGGGCTTGGGGCAACCATGCTAGCACTCAACTTAATTACTAACAGTGCTAACCAATTGTAAATAATGATAAATTGGATATGAGAATAAAGATACTACATTTATGGAAAAAAAATTGACTTAAAAAAATTGAAATATCATGGCAAAACATTTATGTTATTTTTTCCCCAAATTGGGCTAATTAAGAAGAAATATTACGTCAACATAAACAATTGCAATATGTTTATTTCAAAATAAGTATTAACTAACTGTAAAATAATTTTCGACATATATAACTTATGATAATAATCTGAAATAAGTAACAGTAATGCTTATTTTCCATTAAATTTATTCCATATGATAATAATCTGAAATTACATCACATTGATTTTCATTACAACATTCGATGATGTACAACATCATTTCACTAATTAAACAGTCGAAGTTGGATGATGCCAATTCTTCTGCTCGTCGTTGTTTGAAGGATGGTGCCACTTGCTTTGTTCATCCGATGTTGGATGGTGCCACTTGCTCTGTTCATCAACGATCGTTGGATGATGCCAGTTCTTCTGTTCGTCATTATTTGAAGGATGGTGCCACTTCTGTTGTTCGTTCGCTGCTGGATGGTGCCACTTGCTTTGTTCAACCGATGTTGGATGGTGCCACTTGCTCTGTTCATCAACGATCGTTGGATGATGCCAGTTCTTCTGTTCATCATTATTTGAAGGATGGTGCCACTTCTGTTGTTCGTTCGCTACCGGATGGTGCCACTTGCTTTGTTCATCCGATGTTGGATGGTGCCACTTGCTCTGTTCATCAACGATCGTTGGATGATGCCAGTTCTTCTGTTCGTCATTATTTGAAGGATGATCCCACTTCTGTTGTTCGTTCGCTGCTGGATGGTGCCACTTGCTTTGTTCAACTGATGTTGGATGGTGCCACTTGCTCTGTTCATCAACGATCGTTGGATGATGCCAGTTCTTCTGTTCGTCATTATTTGAAGGATGATGCCACTTCTGTTGTTCGTTCGCTGCTGGATGGTGCCACTTGCTTTGTTCAACTGATGATGGATGGTGCCACTTGCTCTGTTCATCAACGATCGTTGGATGATGCCAGTTCTTCTGTTCATCATTAGTTGAAGGATGGTGCCACTTCTGTTGTTCGTTCGCTGCTGGATGGTGCCACTTGCTTTGTTCAACTGATGTTGGATGGTGCCACTTGCTCTGTTCATCAACGATCGTTGGATGATGCCAGTTCTTCTGTTCGTCATTATTTGAAGGATGGTGCCACTTCTGTTGTTCGTTCGCTGCTGGATGGTGCCACTTGCTTTGTTCAACCGATGTTGGATGGTGCCACTTGCTCTGTTCATCAACGATCGTTGGATGATGCCAGTTCTTCTGTTCATCATTATTTGAAGGATGATGCCACTTCTGTTGTTCGTTCGCTGCTGGATGGTGCCACTTGCTTTGTTCATCCGATGTTGGATGGTGCCACTTGCTCTGTTCATCGATTACTGTCGAATGGTGCCACTTCTTTTGTTCATCGTTATTTGCAGGATGGTGCCACTTCTGTTGTTCGTTCGATATTGGATGGTGCCACTTGCTTTGCTCATCTACGTTTTTTGGATGATGCCACTTACTAGATAGTTCGTTAGGTTGCAGTAACCTCGATGCTAAGGATGTTTCAGTAATAATAATAAAGAAAAGCACGAAGGCTAATGGAGTCATATACGCTTTTGCCATGTTTATGTGCGATGTGATGTTCAAAAAAGAAGATGGCTTTTATAAGATAATTTGAAGATAAGGTTGGGAATCTTGAAGAAAATTTAGCTACTATAAACTAGTTAATGCTCTCACTTAGTTTTATCCATTTACATATTCTACTACGCATAAAACGTTTAAGTAGACAGTGCTTTAATAAGCTTTCTGTAAATAAACAGCAACTAAAAAATAAAATAATTCACCAGCCTTTTTAAATTAGTAATTTCTTTCTAAACTTTATATATCATGGAAACGATCCCAAAAAAAGAACAACAACCAGAATAACGTAAGAGCTGTGGCGACTTATAAATTGTAATATAAACAAGCATCATTCCAGTAAACCGAAATGTAGAGGCAAAACTGGCTTTTATATGATGTGTTTCTTTTTTGGCCCGGGGGAGAGAGGGAGGGGGATACTGATATAAGTTTAAAGATATATCATTTGATTACATATTTAATTCTCAAAAATAAAATAATTTTCCTAGTAACGGCGATGTAATTATAACAGCTTCCTGTTATATAAGGGTACAGTGAACCACGTCGTGCACCTTTGTTTTCCCGTGCTTTCATTACAAAACTCTTTTGCATGTTGTTTTGCTCCTACGCTTCATCTAAAGTAAAATTTGTATTTTTCCAATCAAAACGTATATTTACCGTTCTACGAAAGCTGCGCAGGTCCAAATTTAAAAACTCTGCGTAAATGGTTTTCTAAATAAGGTCTCTCTTTAATTGAAACAATATAAAAAATACGGTAAAATTCAAAGATAACTTGCAGATTAAACATCGATAAATAGAAAATGACGAAATACTATAGTTGTATAATAATATAATACTTGAATAACAATTACTATTACTTATGAATATTTGTTTTGTTTTCTAACATTTGAAATTACTTTTGAAAAGAGCCAGTTAATTTGCACATTTTTATCAAGAGGCTGTTTTGAGTTCTCCAGTTTAGAAAAAATGGTCCTTATTTACACATTGATAGCGACAAGAACTTTTCGTATAGCAACATCAATTATAGGGATCTGATGTGCAAATCCCCATTAACATTCCACCTTCCAGTTTCCAGTAAAACTTCCAAGTCTATTGCTACCTCCTATGTAGTTGAATCAATACTGTTGGATGAAAAACTCATTTAAGTATTAAAAATAAGATCTATTAATAAGTTTACTACGGGCATGTATTTTGAAATTTCTAAGTAGATAATTCGCTAGAATTTTAATTACGCGTTGCATATTGCACAACATTTTGTTAATATTTTGGTTAAAACCAAAGATTCTATTGTGTCAAAAAATCAGTTACTTCTAGTGCATATTTATGAAGGGAAAAGTCAGGTTTGCTATAGGCCTAAGGCACAATGAACCATGGTCAAGAGTAAATATAATCAAAGTTCCTAAAATAAAATTTGCGAACGAACATCGAAATTATAACAGTAACCCTAAATTTCAAGTACAGTGGCCTAAAATGAGAGGATACCCTCTTGTAATCACACTAATTGATTTCTTTGATAGAAAACATGGAAGGTTATATGTATGAAAAAAATAAAATAACATTTTAAAAAATTCTAATGTTGAGGCCCTCGAACATTATATGCCCTCAAGTACTGAATTAGGTAGCGTAGGGCTTGGGGCAACCATGCTAGCACTCAACTTAATTACTAACAGTGCTAACCAATTGTAAATAATGATAAATTGGATATGAGAATAAAGATACTACATTTATGGAAAAAAAATTGACTTAAAAAAATTGAAATATCATGGCAAAACATTTATGTTATTTTTTCCCCAAATTGGGCTAATTAAGAAGAAATATTACGTCAACATAAACAATTGCAATATGTTTATTTCAAAATAAGTATTAACTAACTGTAAAATAATTTTCAACATATATAACTTATGATAATAATCTGAAATAAGTAACAGTAATGCTTATTTTCCATTAAATTTATTCCATATGATAATAATCTGAAATTACATCACATTGATTTTCATTACAACATTCGATGATGTACAACATCATTTCACTAATTAAACAGTCGAAGTTGGATGATGCCAATTCTTCTGCTCGTCGTTGTTTGAAGGATGGTGCCACTTGCTTTGTTCATCCGATGTTGGATGGTGCCACTTGCTCTGTTCATCAACGATCGTTGGATGATGCCAGTTCTTCTGTTCGTCATTATTTGAAGGATGGTGCCACTTCTGTTGTTCGTTTGCTGCTGGATGGTGCCACTTGCTTTGTTCAACCGATGTTGGATGGTGCCACTTGCTCTGTTCATCAACGATCGTTGGATGATGCCAGTACTTCTGTTCATCATTATTTGAAGGATGGTGCCACTTCTGTTGTTCGTTCGCTACCGGATGGTGCCACTTGCTTTGTTCATCCGATGTTGGATGTTGCCACTTGCTCTGTTCATCAACGATCGTTGGATGATGCCAGTTCTTCTGTTCGTCATTATTTGAAGGATGATGCCACTTCTGTTGTTCGTTCGCTGCTGGATGGTGCCACTTGCTTTGTTCAACTGATGTTGGATGGTGCCACTTGCTCTGTTCATCAACGATCGTTGGATGATGCCAGTTCTTCTGTTCGTCATTATTTGAAGGATGATGCCACTTCTGTTGTTCGTTCGCTGCTGGATGGTGCCACTTGCTTTGTTCAACTGATGTTGGATGGTGCCACTTGCTCTGTTCATCAACGATCGTTGGATGATGCCAGTTCTTCTGTTCATCATTATTTGAAGGATGGTGCCACTTCTGTTGTTCGTTCGCTGCTGGATGGTGCCACTTGCTTTGTTCAACTGATGTTGGATGGTGCCACTTGCTCTGTTCATCAATGATCGTTGGATGATGCCAGTTCTTCTGTTCGTCATTATTTGAAGGATGGTGCCACTTCTGTTGTTCGTTCGCTGCTGGATGGTGCCACTTGCTTTGTTCAACCGATGTTGGATGGTGCCACTTGCTCTGTTCATCAACGATCGTTGGATGATGCCAGTTCTTCTGTTCATCATTATTTGAAGGATGATGCCACTTCTGTTGTTCGTTCGCTGCTGGATGGTGCCACTTGCTTTGTGCATCCGATGTTGGATGGTGCCACTTGCTCTGTTCATCGATTACTGTCGAATGGTGCCACTTCTTTTGTTCATCGTTATTTGCAGGATGGTGCCACTTCTGTTGTTCGTTCGATATTGGATGGTGCCACTTGCTTTGCTCATCTACGTTTTTTGGATGATGCCACTTACTAGATAGTTCGTTAGGTTGCAGTAACCTCGATGCTAAGGATGTTTCAGTAATAATAATAAAGAAAAGCACGAAGGCTAATGGAGTCATATACGCTTTTGCCATGTTTATGTGCGATGTGATGTTCAAAAAAGAAGATGGCTTTTATAAGATAATTTGAAGATAAGGTTGGGAATCTTGAAGAAAATTTAGCTACTATAAACTAGTTAATGCTCTCACTTAGTTTTATCCATTTACATATTCTACTACGCATAAAACGTTTAAGCAGACAGTGCTTTAATAAGCTTTCTGTAAATAAACAGCAACTAAAAAATAAAATAATTCACCAGCCTTTTTAAATTAGTAATTTCTTTCTAAACTTTATATATCATGGAAACGATCCCAAAAAAAGAACAACAACCAGAATAACGTAAGAGCTGTGGCGACTTATAAATTGTAATATAAACAAGCATCATTCCAGTAAACCGAAATGTAGACGCAAAACTGGCTTTTATATGATGTGTTTCTTTTTTGGCCCGGGGGAGAGAGGGGGGGATACTGATATAAGTTTAAAGATATATCATTTGATTACATATTTAATTCTCAAAAATAAAATAATTTTCCTAGTAACGGCGATGTAATTATAACAGCTTCCTGTTATATAAGGGTACAGTGAACCACGTCGTGCACCTTTGTTTTCCCGTGCTTTCATTACAAAACTCTTTTGCATGTTGTTTTGCTCCTACGCTTCATCTAAAGTAAAATTTGTATTTTTCCAATCAAAACGTATATTTACCGTTCTACGAAAGCTGCGCAGGTCCAAATTTAAAAACTCTGCGTAAATGGTTTTCTAAATAAGGTCTCTCTTTAATTGAAACAATATAAAAAATACGGTAAAATTCAAAGATAACTTGCAGATTAAACATCGATAAATAGAAAATGACGAAATACTATAGTTGTATAATAATATAATACTTGAATAACAATTACTATTACTTATGAATATTTGTTTTGTTTTCTAACATTTGAAATTACTTTTGAAAAGAGCCATTTAATTTGCACATTTTTATCAAGAGGCTGTTTTGAGTTCTCCAGTTTAGAGAAAATGGTCCTTATTTACACATTGATAGCGACAAGAACTTTTCGTATAGCAACATCAATTATAGGGATCTGATGTGCAAATCCCCATTAACATTCCACCTTCCAGTTTCCAGTAAAACTTCCAAGTCTATTGCTACCTCCTATGTAGTTGAATCAATACTGTTGGATGAAAAACTCATTTAAGCATTAAAAATAAGATCTATTAATAAGTTTACTACGGGCATGTATTTTGAAATTTCTAAGTAGATAATTCGCTAGAATTTTAATTACGCGTTGCATATTGCACAACATTTTGTTAATATTTTGGTTAAAACCAAAGATTCTATTGTGTCAAAAAATCAATTACTTCTAGTGCATATTTATGAAGGGAAAAGTCAGGTTTGCTATAGGCCTAAGGCACAATGAACCATGGTCAAGAGTAAATATAATCAAAGTTCCTAAAATAAAACTTGCGAACGAACATCGAAATTATAACAGTAACCCTAAATTTCAAGTACAGTGGCCTAAAATGAGAGGATACCCTCTTGTAATCACACTAATTGATTTCTTTGATAGAAAACATGGAAGGTTATATGTATGAAAAAAATAAAATAACATTTTAAAAAATTCTAATGTTGAGGCCCTCGAACATTATATGCCCTCAAGTACTGAATTTGGTAGCATAGGGCTTGGGGCAACCATGCTAGCACTCAACTTAATTACTAACAGTGCTAACCAATTGTAAATAATGATAAATTGGATATGAGAATAAAGACACTACATTTATGGAAAAAAAATTGACTTAAAAAAATTGAAATATCATGGCAAAACATTTATGTTATTTTTTCCCCAAATTGGGCTAATTAAGAAGAAATATTACGTCAACATAAACAATTGCAATATGTTTATTTCAAAATAAGTATTAACTAACTGTAAAATAATTTTCAACATATATATAACTTATGATAATAATCTGAAATAAGTAACAGTAATGCTTATTTTCCATTAAATTTATTCCATATGATAATAATCTGAAATTACATCACATTGATTTTCATTACAACATTCGATGATGTACAACATCATTTCACTAATTAAACAGTCGAAGTTGGATGATGCCAATTCTTCTGCTCGTCGTTGTTTGAAGGATGGTGCCACTTGCTTTGTTCATCCGATGTTGGATGGTGCCACTTGCTCTGTTCATCAACGATCGTTGGATGATGCCAGTTCTTCTGTTCGTCATTATTTGAAGGATGGTTGTGAAAACCCGTAACTTCCCCGTAAAGGAAAGCGACGGATAGTTCGAGAACAAACCACAACAGAACGCATATAAAAGAACATTTCACTATATATAACAACAGTGCATCAGATTACAAGAATATACAGAGTATAAATGAATAATACACAGAATTATCAGAGATTTAAATTACATTTAAATACATAGCAGCGGAAAATAATACAATACACAACTAGAAAAAGATATACGGATACAAAGCTTTCCGGATATCGTTCCAGCTGTAAACCAGGATCCTGTGAATATAAATCTGCAAAACCAAAACTACTAGCTGCCCGTGTCGAAAATAAGGGCACCCAGAGTTTAGGTTAAAACAATAAACTCCAGGTCAGTCATGTGACTGGTGTGAGAACTAAAACAGTTAATCTTTATTTTAAAGGCTAGGTAAATCAAGGGACCACGCCGTATAACACGGAACGGGTTTCCTCCCAAGAATACCAGTGCATAAAACAAACAGCGCAATGCTAAATAAAGAAAAATGAAGCTGTTATAAGACCCAGGTCCTATCACACAATGCAACGCAAGCCGGGGGATAGGGTTTTTACCTTATAACAGCCAAGAATGCTTGATACGTTTAAAAGAAATCATTTGATACCATTATAAGTGCATAGTGTATAAAACAACTTCAAATCATAAGTATCAATCATAGGCGGCATGAATGCCCCATACCACTATGTCGCCATATATAGGTTATACAATCAAAATCGCAAAGTCACGTATTTGGAAATTGGGTTTCCATCTATGAACCGAGGCTAGGGGCAAGATCCTCAACCGATTCGTGACTGTCTAGCCCGAGCCACAGGACCCAGACTCAGGTGAGCCCTTGGAGCGACAGGGCCGGTCCACCGATGTGGATTAAAATGCCTGAACACTACGTTTCCCCACCCTATGGGGTGTAAGTCTGGTCCGTCAGCCGACCAGAAGCATCGGCCGAAACCGATATAACCGAGGCGCCTCGCAACAGCAACAACCACATAAGTCAAACTCGTCAGGGCGTGTAAAACCACTGACGCCACTTCTAGCTAGAAAGAAACGCAAGTCCTCCCTGAGGTCCGTCTCCCGTTTTTGGTTCATACCGGGTGTGAAACACGCGAGGTAAACGTTACACAAAGCTACGCCACAAAGGCCGTGCTTTGATCATCAACCACAAGACTTTGCTTTTCAACAGAAGCCTTGATCATTTGCATCTTAGCATGCCACACAGGCAAGCCATCCTATGCAACCGATATCAGTCACACAGAATGAAATCCGATGTCAGACACACAGTCCATTTACAAGTCCGTCCTGGGTCTGAACGAAACCGGAGGCACCTAGTACCCCGCATATCCATCGATCTCCAAGTACGTCTGGACGATCACTAACTGTTTCCATCTTCTTGGGTGTACAGCCCAATCAAGATCATCAGTTATCACCCAAACGACGTGAAGACCTCCGGTCTTCGACCATCGTCTTCATCTTCGACTTATCGTCGCATCAGTTATCCAGAATGGGATAAACCCGGTCTTTCCGAATAACTCGCGTATATTTAAATAAGTGTTACACAAACACAACATACGCCTCATTCCAATTCATTAGTCACTAACCGTAAATTAATCAAGAGAATAATTCCCCAAATATTAACCCCGAAGGCCGAAACCAACATCAGATCAATATCCAGAAAACCATTCTGCTTGGCTAACCGACAGTTAGTTTCTAAATTTCACGTTCAAATCTAATTAAAGATTTAATTATCGCCTGGAGCAAAACTGGTGATACTCCATTCTCGATCTTTTCAATCTAATTAAAGATTCATTAAAACTCCACTTAGTTTTAATCTGTGACTGGGTTAAAGAATCAGTGTCATCTAAAAACACGGTTCGCGATAAACCCAAAGTCACATTCCATTAATTATCGGGTTAAAGAACGAGTGTTATTTAAAAACACTGTTCACGATAAACCCAAAAATCATTCCATTAATTATCGGGTTAAAGAACGAGTGTTATTTAAAACACTGTTCACGATAAACCCAAAAATCAATATCAATTCAATTCCAATTAAATATCATTTAATTGGTACACTTCATTAAATCTAAATAAAAAGATTTAATCATTTCTCAATTGGGTTCAAGAACAATGTTAGTGAAGACACCATTCACGACAAACCCAAATCACATTCATTAATTATCGGGTTAAAGAACAAGTGTTATTTAAAACACTGTTCACGATAAACCCAAAAATCAATATCAATTCAATTCCAATTAAATATTATTTAATTGGTACACTTCATTAAATCTAAATAAAAGGATTTAATCTTTTCTCAACTGGGTTCAAGAACAATGTTAGTGAAGACACCATTCACGACAAACCCAAATCACATTCGATATTCAATACAAGGCTCTGAATAGAAAATATATCGGCTTATATTCAATATCGAATTCTACGACTAACAAATGTCGTATTGGAAATAGCGATATATGTATATATCTTTCAAATTTCCATATCAACATCCGTATAATCACGAATTCCAACATCGAAATATTCCGAAGACAAATTTCGATTCAATTCCACTCCAATGCAATCATTGGATATTCTGGTTATTTTTAAAACCATTTCAAATTCAGTTTATTTATTTAAAAATAAATAGAATTATAATTCTAGTTCAAAACTAGTTCATTTCGATAAAAATCTATTTTTATCTTTTCAAATATGGAGTTTTTCATCCCAATTCTTTCTAAATCATTTCTTATGATTTTACACAAATTATTACTATTTTTAATAATTTTATCAAGGCCCGTACAGTCGATTTCCATCAACGGCCATCGAACTGCACTTACAGCGACCTTTTTCGAATTTGATTTGGACGTATCTCCAAATCCAACCGTTAGATTTCAAATTTCTAACATTCATTAGAAAGCTCTTTTCGATACGAACCCAACGGTTCCGGTTTTAGGAGAATCCGACGGTCGGATCTCCCGTAATGTCCGTTTGAAATAAATGGTCGAAATTCACGAACTGCCGCGGCGCGGCGCGTTCTATTCAGGCCATTATATTATATATATAATATATATAATATATATTTCGTCGATTTCTTTTTAAAACGAATTATATAAATAGTTTTAAAATCGTTTCAAAAGCTATTTCAACTTTCTTTTCAATTCAAATCAAAATTGAATTCTTCTTTATAAATTCGTTTTAAAATTCATTTCTATTCAATTCAAATTTCAATTCAATTTGAATTCATTTCAATTCACTGTCGATCCAATTTGAATTCGTTTTCACTTCAATTCATTTCGAAATCGTTTTCAATTCAATTCATTTCGAAATCATTTTCAATTCAATTCATTTCGAAATCGTTTTCAATTCAATTCATTTCGAAATCATTTTCAATTCAATTCATTTCGAAATCGTTCGAAATCGTTTTCAATTCAATTCATTTCGAAATCGTTTTCAATTCAATTCATTTCGAAATCGTTTTCAATTCAATTCATTTCGAAATCGTTTTCAATTCAATTCATTTCGAAATCGTTTTCAATTTAATTCATTTCGAAATCGTTTTCAATTCAATTCATTTCGAAATCGTTTTCAATTCAATTCATTTCGAAATCGTTTTCAATTCAATTCATTTCGAAATCGTTTTCAATTCAATTCATTTCGAAATCGTTTTCAATTTAATTCATTTCGAAATCGTTTTCAATTTAATTCATTTCGAAATCGTTTTCAATTCAATTCATTTCGAAATCGTTTTCAATTCAATTCATTTCGAAATCGTTTTCAATTCAATTCATTTCGAAATCGTTTTCAATTCAATTCATTTCGAAATCGTTTTCAATTCAATTCATTTCGAAATCGTTTTCAATTTAATTCATTTCGAAATCGTTTTCAATTCAATTCATTTCGAAATCGTTTTCAATTCAATTCATTTCGAAATCGTTTTCAATTCAATTCATTTCGAAATCGTTTTCAATTCAATTCATTTCGAAATCGTTTTCAATTCAATTCATTTCGAAATCGTTTTCAATTCAATTCATTTCGAAATCGTTTTCAATTTAATTCATTTCAAAATATTCGATTTCGAAATCACTTTTCAATATTCATTTCGAAATGAATAAAATCGATATAAACATCGTTCACGTCAAAATGGCGTCAATCTAATCCTCACGGCTTCACATATTCCTTTATTTTCAAATATTCTATTTCAAATATTTCTTTTTCAAATATTTCTTTTTCAAAACTGGAATGAGGCCCAATCAATTACCATATAAAATTAATTATATGGATTTTCATACAACACATGTATATAATAGCATTGAAAATAATCAACCATCAACCAAAGTGCACTACACTGTATAAGCATCAAATATAGATATTCAACGCTTATAACAGCCTGTCAATCAATCGATCGACATATTTAATCAATCAGGATGAGTGAACTTCAAATTTCATCCTAACACCCGTGTGGGGTTTCAAACAATCAAACACATATTTTATTTGTGCAGTTAGGCGATGTGTAAAATTTATCGACCCAATCAACGTCATTCAAATAGGTGTACATAAACAAACCGTCTGGTTTGTAAATGAATATTTATTTATTCACATTCACGTTAAAAATTATATTTTTAACGATAACACATTTTATTTTAACATATGAATTTCTATTCAGTTCATTCTTTAAATAAAATGCTATTTTTATTTTTCTAACTTATTTTAGAAAATTTCGGCGGCATAACGGCACGATACTAGAAACGGGACAAGGCCTAGCCTTATCCCCGGTCTAGTGAAGGCCCACGCCATTCACACATCAATCAAATTCACTTTCGTTATGCAAACCACAAAATTTGGAGTAAGGGTCTAACCTAGCCTTACTCCTTCGCCTTATAACGGCGCACGTCTAATCCTAACCAATTTATCGATTTGATTTTTTTCACACCACAAACCACATTCAAACCAATATCACAATCAATAACCAAACAGCCAAACAAACAAGTCCATGGTCTGTGGACGATTGTGTCGGGTGCTACTAAGCACCGTCTGCATCCTAGTATATATATATATAACTAGAAAAATAAATTGAAAGGTGAGAAATTCTCACATATAGCTATCCTAGCTCCACGGCTCTTCATTTGCAGAAGATCTCGTCGTTTCGCCTTTTGTCACCTTCGTTGCTCGCTTTCACTACATATATAAAAAAAATCGAATTTTTACTTCAAAGTTCAATATATAAAAATCGAATTTTTATTTCAAAGTTCAATATATAAAAATCGAATTTTTATTTCAAAGTTCAATATATAAAAATCGAATTTTTATTTCAAAGTTCAATATATAAAAATCGAATTTTTATTTCAAAGTTCAATATATAAAAATCGAATTTTTATTTCAAAGTTCAATATATAAAAATCGAATTTTTATTTCAAAGTTCAATATATAAAAATCGAATTTTTATTTCAAAGTTCAATATATAAAAATCGAATTTTTATTTCAAAGTTCAATATATAAAAATCGAATTTTTATTTCAAAGTTCAATATATAAAAATCGAATTTTTATTTCAAAGTTCAATATATAAAAATCTTATCTTTCTAGCGATTAAAAATATGAACTTTAAGGCGATTAAAAATTTAACCTTTCCTTTCTAATCCTTTCTAGTATGTTATATATAAATAAAATCATTCTACCTATATTTTCAAAAATCATATTATATATATATTTCTAAAACTAGGCTATTTACCTTTTTTTTTTAAAAAAAATCAGTTCAGTTTTTATTTTAAAAAAAACGAATCAGTTTTTACTTTAAAAATCGAAATCAGTTTTTATACTTAAAAAAAAACGAAATCAGTATTATACTTTAAAATAAAAATAAAAGTAAAATAAAAATAATAAAAAAAACTTACTGAATGCGAAGAGGGGGGGCTTCGTCGAGGCACTGCAGATCGGAGGGGGGTGTCTGCGGTTCCAGCGTCGCGGTTGGAGGAGGGACAGGCGGAGGCGGGTGGCTCGACGTCGGGCTCTGGAGTGTCGGTCGGTGGCGGGTTTCGTGGGCTCGAACTGGGAGGCGGGAGGTTGTGCGGTGGGGGGGGGGCGGCGATTTGTTCGTCGGCGGCTTCGAGGTCGGGGGGGGGCGGCGATTTAGAATTAGGTTTTTTTTTTTTTTCTTTTTTCTTTCGTTTGATTCTGTTGAATGGAGTCGGGGGGGCCAGGAAGATTAAAGGGGAAGAGGGAATTTTTTTTTTAATTTTTTTTTTATTTTATATTATTTAATTTCTAAAAGTTGACTTTCACATACGACCTCGGAACGAGGCCCACCGCCTGTCGCCCATAGGGTTTCACCCCTATTCCGAACACAATGGGATATGTATCGCAAGTTGATTTGATCGTTTGAATCAGTTTCGGTTAAATTTACATTTAAATCACTATATTGAATTTTAAACGTACATTTCAAATTACCGGGGACACATACTAACTCTAAAAATTCTCGAAAAATATTTTCTAGCTTCGTATTAACGATACGGTCCTAACAAAACTAGTTTCGTCGAATTCTGAGACCGTTTGAAAAATGGCCAATTTCCAGTCGATTAAAATCAACTGAAACTGGTCAAACGCGTTTTCCTTTGCCACGCTCACATATTGATTCGAAAAATTATGAAATTTGAAACCTAGCAATAACCTAACATCACGGACCCAACAAAACTGGTTTCGTCGAAATCCGAGGTCGTTTGCAAAATTGCTATTTTTAAGGGCCTTATATATATAAAAATATATATAAATTCCACAGCGACTATTTCTAATTTTAAACTGGACATATCTTATCATTTCTAAAATGAAATCTCAGTTTGTTAACTTCGTTACAAAGATATAGTTATACAGATTCAAATATTTCTTGTTTCGTTCAATTCTGACTTATATTGAATTCTGTATATCCAGTTGAAATTAGAAATCGAATTTTCGAACTACCGCGCCATTTTCGATTCCTTTTATAATTATATATAATTATTATATATTCTAACGACGACGTATATAATATATACGTTCGAATTCTATTCAAAATAAATTTCTCGTCGATATTATTTAAAATAATTCATATTAAATAATCAGAATTCGCTAAAATTGCCAAAATAATTTTTTTTTTAACTGGCCCAGATTTTCGGGTTGTTACAATCTCCCCCACTTAAAACTTTTCGTCCCCGAAAAGGAACAAAGTCGAAAGTGGTTTGATTATTCAGCTCTACGCTCGATTTGGTTTCCATTCTCCAACTCTTTAGTTTCTGAGAATTTTCAAAACTTAAAAAATTTGGCTAACACCCTAAATTTTTGAAAAATTTCGCCATAACCTCCCCTGCAATGGGAGCATCGGGGAATTTCAAATAGCTTCCCCGGTCCTTCAGATCTCAAAAAGAAAAAGAAAAAGCCAAGCGGCTAGCCAATAGGCTCACAAAATCATCATCACCCAAACAAAACAGGAAATTATGTAGTAAACATGTACCTATTTGTCGGGCAAACAAATTTTATTCTCTGGCTCTAGCCTCCTTGCTATGACCTGTTCAATGTAAGTACAAGTATATGCAAGTAAATGCAACCAAATTTCAATATAACACAATATTCGGTTCAATTAGGCTAAATGACTAAAAATTAGCAAACAAATAAACAAACAACACAAACATCAATCAATTAGTGAATTTAACGTTTCAAATTCATAATTTTGATATATAGTTAAAAATCTCATTTTTGATGCCAAATCACAACAATAAGCCCTATCTAATTTTGGTTCTCACACCAGCCTAATGGAAATATATAGAAAATCACACCTTCGAAACACGAATACCAATTCTGATGATGTTCGAACTATCATCAGAATCATCTTCGGGCGACTAGAATGTGATTCCATATCTATCCAGTATATTAAAATTTCGAATACACGCGGATCAGACGTATATGCAAAATCTATATATACTGGATTGTCCACATCAATATAAATAGATAATCAAATACGAATAATTGATTTAAATTTTCAAAACAAAAATTTGTTTTCATTTTCAAAATATACTCTTCACACTCGTTCTAGGATACTACTGATCCTATCTCTAACGAGTCA
Organism: Allium sativum; assembly: GCA_030737875.1. Taxonomy (NCBI): domain Eukaryota; kingdom Viridiplantae; phylum Streptophyta; class Magnoliopsida; order Asparagales; family Amaryllidaceae; genus Allium; species Allium sativum. The sequence goes on from CM060910.1 coordinate 400,283,577, forward strand.
TTCCCATTGGATATTGCTAATCCAATATCTGATGAATTCTTTCGTATGTTTCTAATGTGCCTTGTTCTCTAGCTTTGTAAACCAAAGCTCTGATACCAACTGTGAAAACCCGTAACTTCCCCGTAAAGGAAAGCGACGGATAGTTCGAGAACAAACCACAACAGAACGCATATAAAAGAACATTTCACTATATATAACAACAGTGCATCAGATTACAAGAATATACAGAGTATAAATGAATAATACACAGAATTATCAGAGATTTAAATTACATTTAAATACATAGCAGCGGAAAATAATACAATACACAACTAGAAAAAGATATACGGATACAAAGCTTTCCGGATATCGTTCCAGCTGTAAACCAGGATCCTGTGAATATAAATCTGCAAAACCAAAACTACTAGCTGCCCGTGTCGAAAATAAGGGCACCCAGAGTTTAGGTTAAAACAATAAACTCCAGGTCAGTCATGTGACTGGTGTGAGAACTAAAACAGTTAATCTTTATTTTAAAGGCTAGGTAAATCAAGGGACCACGCCGTATAACACGGAACGGGTTTCCTCCCAAGAATACCAGTGCATAAAACAAACAGCGCAATGCTAAATAAAGAAAAATGAAGCTGTTATAAGACCCAGGTCCTATCACTCAATGCAACGCAAGCCGGGGGATAGGGTTTTTACCTTATAACAGCCAAGAATGCTTGATACGTTTAAAAGAAATCATTTGATACCATTATAAGTGCATAGTGTATAAAACAACTTCAAATCATAAGTATCAATCATAGGCGGCATGAATGCCCCATACCACTATGTCGCCATATATAGGTTATACAATCAAAATCGCAAAGTCACGTATTTGGAAATTGGGTTTCCATCTATGAACCGAGGCTAGGGGCAAGATCCTCAACCGATTCGTGACTGTCTAGCCCGAGCCACAGGACCCAGACTCAGGTGAGCCCTTGGAGCGACAGGGCCGGTCCACCGATGTGGATTAAAATGCCTGAACACTACGTTTCCCCACCCTATGGGGTGTAAGTCTGGTCCGTCAGCCGACCAGAAGCATCGGCCGAAACCGATATAACCGAGGCGCCTCGCAACAGCAACAACCACATAAGTCAAACTCGTCAGGGCGTGTAAAACCACTGACGCCACTTCTAGCTAGAAAGAAACGCAAGTCCTCCCTGAGGTCCGTCTCCCGTTTTTGGTTCATACCGGGTGTGAAACACGCGAGGTAAACGTTACACAAAGCTACGCCACAAAGGCCGTGCTTTGATCATCAACCACAAGACTTTGCTTTTCAACAGAAGCCTTGATCATTTGCATCTTAGCATGCCACACAGGCAAGCCATCCTATGCAACCGATATCAGTCACACAGAATGAAATCCGATGTCAGACACACAGTCCATTTACAAGTCCGTCCTGGGTCTGAACGAAACCGGAGGCACCTAGTACCCCGCATATCCATCGATCTCCAAGTACGTCTGGACGATCACTAACTGTTTCCATCTTCTTGGGTGTACAGCCCAATCAAGATCATCAGTTATCACCCAAACGACGTGAAGACCTCCGGTCTTCGACCATCGTCTTCATCTTCGACTTATCGTCGCATCAGTTATCCAGAATGGGATAAACCCGGTCTTTCCGAATAACTCGCGTATATTTAAATAAGTGTTACACAAACACAACATACGCCTCATTCCAATTCATTAGTCACTAACCGTAAATTAATCAAGAGAATAATTCCCCAAATATTAACCCCGAAGGCCGAAACCAACATCAGATCAATATCCAGAAAACCATTCTGCTTGGCTAACCGACAGTTAGTTTCTAAATTTCACGTTCAAATCTAATTAAAGATTTAACTATCGCCTGGAGCAAAACTGGTGATACTCCATTCTCGATCTTTTCAATCTAATTAAATATTCATTAAAACTCCACTTAGTTTTAATCTGTGACTGGGTTAAAGAATCAGTGTCATCTAAAAACACGGTTCGCGATAAACCCAAAGTCACATTCCATTAATTATCGGGTTAAAGAACGAGTGTTATTTAAAAACACTGTTCACGATAAACCCAAAAATCATTCCATTAATTATCGGGTTAAAGAACGAGTGTTATTTAAAACACTGTTCACGATAAACCCAAAAATCAATATCAATTCAATTCCAATTAAATATCATTTAATTGGTACACTTCATTAAATCTAAATAAAAAGATTTAATCATTTCTCAACTGGGTTCAAGAACAATGTTAGTGAAGACACCATTCACGACAAACCCAAATCACATTCATTAATTATCGGGTTAAAGAACAAGTGTTATTTAAAACACTGTTCACGATAAACCCAAAAATCAATATCAATTCAATTCCAATTAAATATTATTTAATTGGTACACTTCATTAAATCTAAATAAAAGGATTTAATCTTTTCTCAACTGGGTTCAAGAACAATGTTAGTGAAGACACCATTCACGACCAACCCAAATCACATTCGATATTCAATACAAGGCTCTGAATAGAAAATATATCGGCTTATATTCAATATCGAATTCTACGACTAACAAATGTCGTATTGGAAATAGCGATATATGTATATATCTTTCAAATTTCCATATCAACATCCGTATAATCACGAATTCCAACATCGAAATATTCCGAAGACAAATTTCGATTCAATTCCACTCCAATGCAATCATTGGATATTCTGGTTATTTTTAAAACCATTTCAAATTCAGTTTATTTATTTAAAAATAAATAGAATTATAATTCTAGTTCAAAACTAGTTCATTTCGATAAAAATCTATTTTTATCTTTTCAAATATGGAGTTTTTCATCCCAATTCTTTCTAAATCATTTCTTATGATTTTACACAAATTATTACTATTTTTAATAATTTTATCAAGGCCCGTACAGTCGATTTCCATCAACGGCCATCGAACTGCACTTACAGCGACCTTTTTCGAATTTGATTTGGACGTATCTCCAAATCCAACCGTTAGATTTCAAATTTCTAACATTCATTAGAAAGCTCTTTTCGATACGAACCCAACGGTTCCGGTTTTAGGAGAATCCGACGGTCGGATCTCCCGTAATGTCCGTTTGAAATAAATGGTCGAAATTCACGAACTGCCGCGGCGCGGCGCGTTCTATTCAGGCCATTATATTATATATATAATATATATAATATATATTTCATCGATTTCTTTTTAAAACGAATTATATAAATAGTTTTAAAATCGTTTCAAAAGCTATTTCAACTTTCTTTTCAATTCAAATCAAAATTGAATTCTTCTTTATAAATTCGTTTTAAAATTCATTTCTATTCAATTCAAATTTCAATTCAATTTGAATTCATTTCAATTCACTGTCGATCCAATTTGAATTCGTTTTCACTTCAATTCATTTCGAAATCGTTTTCAATTCAATTCATTTCGAAATCATTTTCAATTCAATTCATTTCGAAATCGTTTTCAATTCAATTCATTTCGAAATCATTTTCAATTCAATTCATTTCGAAATCGTTTTCAATTCAATTCATTTCGAAATCGTTTTCAATTCAATTCATTTCGAAATCGTTTTCAATTCAATTCATTTCGAAATCGTTTTCAATTCAATTCATTTCGAAATCGTTTTCAATTCAATTCATTTCGAAATCGTTTTCAATTCAATTCATTTCGAAATCGTTTTCAATTCAATTCATTTCGAAATCGTTTTCAATTCAATTCATTTCGAAATCGTTTTCAATTCAATTCATTTCGAAATCGTTTTCAATTCAATTCATTTCGAAATCGTTTTCAATTCAATTCATTTCGAAATCGTTTTCAATTCAATTCATTTCGAAATCGTTTTCAATTCAATTCATTTCGAAATCGTTTTCAATTCAATTCATTTCGAAATCGTTTTCAATTCAATTCATTTCGAAATCGTTTTCAATTTAATTCATTTCGAAATCGTTTTCAATTTAATTCATTTCGAAATCGTTTTCAATTCAATTCATTTCGAAATCGTTTTCAATTCAATTCATTTCGAAATCGTTTTCAATTCAATTCATTTCGAAATCGTTTTCAATTCAATTCATTTCGAAATCGTTTTCAATTCAATTCATTTCGAAATCGTTTTCAATTCAATTCATTTCGAAATCGTTTTCAATTTAATTCATTTCAAAATATTCGATTTCGAAATCACTTTTCAATATTCATTTCGAAATGAATAAAATCGATATAAACATCGTTCACGTCAAAATGGCGTCAATCTAATCCTCACGGCTTCACATATTCCTTTATTTTCAAATATTCTATTTCAAATATTTCTTTTTCAAATATTTCTTTTTCAAAACTGGAATGAGGCCCAATCAATTACCATATAAAATTAATTATATGGATTTTCATACAACACATGTATATAATAGCATTGAAAATAATCAACCATCAACCAAAGTGCACTACACTGTATAAGCATCAAATATAGATATTCAACGCTTATAACAGCCTGTCAATCAATCGATCGACATATTTAATCAATCAGGATGAGTGAACTTCAAATTTCATCCTAACACCCGTGTGGGGTTTCAAACAATCAAACACATATTTTATTTGTGCAGTTAGGCGATGTGTAAAATTTATCGACCCAATCAACGTCATTCAAATAGGTGTACATAAACAAACCGTCTGGTTTGTAAATGAATATTTATTTATTCACATTCACGTTAAAAATTATATTTTTAACGATAACACATTTTATTTTAACATATGAATTTCTATTCAGTTCATTCTTTAAATAAAATGCTATTTTTATTTTTCTAACTTATTTTAGAAAATTTCGGCGGCATAACGGCACGATACTAGAAACGGGACAAGGCCTAGCCTTATCCCCGGTCTAGTGAAGGCCCACGCCATTCACACATCAATCAAATTCACTTTCGTTATGCAAACCACAAAATTTGGAGTAAGGGTCTAACCTAGCCTTACTCCTTCGCCTTATAACGGCGCACGTCTAATCCTAACCAATTTATCGATTTGATTTTTTTCACACCACAAACCACATTCAAACCAATATCACAATCAATAACCAAACAGCCAAACAAACAAGTCCATGGTCTGTGGACGATTGTGTCGGGTGCTACTAAGCACCGTCTGCATCCTAGTATATATATATATAACTAGAAAAATAAATTGAAAGGTGAGAAATTCTCACATATAGCTATCCTAGCTCCACGGCTCTTCATTTGCAGAAGATCTCGTCGTTTCGCCTTTTTGTCACCTTCGTTGCTCGCTTTCACTACATATATAAAAAAAATCGAATTTTTACTTCAAAGTTCAATATATAAAAATCGAATTTTTATTTCAAAGTTCAATATATAAAAATCGAATTTTTATTTCAAAGTTCAATATATAAAAATCGAATTTTTATTTCAAAGTTCAATATATAAAAATCGAATTTTTATTTCAAAGTTCAATATATAAAAATCGAATTTTTATTTCAAAGTTCAATATATAAAAATCGAATTTTTATTTCAAAGTTCAATATATAAAAATCGAATTTTTATTTCAAAGTTCAATATATAAAAATCGAATTTTTATTTCAAAGTTCAATATATAAAAATCGAATTTTTATTTCAAAGTTCAATATATAAAAATCGAATTTTTATTTCAAAGTTCAATATATAAAAATCGAATTTTTATTTCAAAGTTCAATATATAAAAATCTTATCTTTCTAGCGATTAAAAATATGAACTTTAAGGCGATTAAAAATTTAACCTTTCCTTTCTAATCCTTTCTAGTATGTTATATATAAATAAAATCATTCTACCTATATTTTCAAAAATCATATTATATATATATTTCTAAAACTAGGCTATTTACTTTTTTTTTTAAAAAAAATCAGTTCAGTTTTTATTTTAAAAAAAACGAATCAGTTTTTACTTTAAAAATCGAAATCAGTTTTTATACTTAAAAAAAAACGAAATCAGTATTATACTTTAAAATAAAAATAAAAGTAAAATAAAAATAATAAAAAAAACTTACTGAATGCGAAGAGGGGGGGCTTCGTCGAGGCACTGCAGATCGGAGGGGGGTGTCTGCGGTTCCAGCGTCGCGGTTGGAGGAGGGACAGGCGGAGGCGGGTGGCTCGACGTCGGGCTCTGGAGTGTCGGTCGGTGGCGGGTTTCGTGGGCTCGAACTGGGAGGCGGGAGGTTGTGCGGTGGGGGGGGCGGCGATTTGTTCGTCGGCGGCTTCGAGGTCGGGGGGGGCGGCGATTTAGAATTAGGGTTTTTTTTTTTCTTTTTTCTTTCGTTTGATTCTGTTGAATGGAGTCGGGGGGGCCAGGAAGATTAAAGGGGAAGAGGGAATTTTTTTTTTATTATTTTTTTTATTTTATATTATTTAATTTCTAAAAGTTGACTTTCACATACGACCTCGGAACGAGGCCCACCGCCTGTCGCCCATAGGGTTTCACCCCTATTCCGAACACAATGGGATATGTATCGCAAGTTGATTTGATCGTTTGAATCAGTTTCGGTTAAATTTACATTTAAATCACTATATTGAATTTTAAACGTACATTTCAAATTACCGGGGTCACATACTAACTCTAAAAATTCTCGAAAAATATTTTCTAGCTTCGTATTAACGATACGGTCCTAACAAAACTAGTTTCGTCGAATTCTGAGACCGTTTGAAAAATGGCCAATTTCCAGTCGATTAAAATCAACTGAAACTGGTCAAACGCGTTTTCCTTTGCCACGCTCACATATTGATTCGAAAAATTATGAAATTTGAAACCTAGCAATAACCTAACATCACGGACCCAACAAAACTGGTTTCGTCGAAATCCGAGGTCGTTTGCAAAATTGCTATTTTTAAGGGCCTTATATATATAAAAATATATATAAATTCCACAGCGACTATTTCTAATTTTAAACTGGACATATCTTATCATTTCTAAAATGAAATCTCAGTTTGTTAACTTCGTTACAAAGATATAGTTATACAGATTCAAATATTTCTTGTTTCGTTCAATTCTGACTTATATTGAATTCTGTATATCCATTTGAAATTAGAAATCGAATTTTCGAACTACCGCGCCATTTTCGATTCCTTTTATAATTATATATAATTATTATATATTCTAACGACGACGTATATAATATATACGTTCGAATTCTATTCAAAATAAATTTCTCGTCGATATTATTTAAAATAATTCATATTAAATAATCAGAATTCGCTAAAATTGCCAAAATAAAATTTTTTGTAACTGGCCCAGATTTTCGGGTTGTTACAATGGTGCCACTTCTGTTGTTCGTTCGCTGCTGGATGGTGCCACTTGATTTGTTCAACCGATGTTGGATGGTGCCACTTGCTCTGTTCATCAACGATCGTTGGATGATGCCAGTTCTTCTGTTCATCATTATTTGAAGGATGGTGCCACTTCTGTTGTTCGTTCGCTACCGGATGGTGCCACTTGCTTTGTTCATCCGATGTTGGATGGTGCCACTTGCTCTGTTCATCAACGATCGTTGGATGATGCCAGTTCTTCTGTTCGTCATTATTTGAAGGATGATGCCACTTCTGTTGTTCGTTCGCTGCTGGATGGTGCCACTTGCTTTGTTCAACTGATGTTGGATGGTGCCACTTGCTCTGTTCATCAACGATCGTTGGATGATGCCAGTTCTTCTGTTCGTCATTATTTGAAGGATGATGCCACTTCTGTTGTTCGTTCGCTGCTGGATGGTGCCACTTGCTTTGTTCAACTGATGTTGGATGGTGCCACTTGCTCTGTTCATCAACGATTGTTGGATGATGCCAGTTCTTCTGTTCATCATTATTTGAAGGATGGTGCCACTTCTGTTGTTCGTTCGCTGCTGGATGGTGCCACTTGCTTTGTTCAACTGATGTTGGATGGTGCCACTTGCTCTGTTCATCAACGATCGTTGGATGATGCCAGTTCTTCTGTTCGTCATTATTTGAAGGATGGTGCCACTTCTGTTGTTCGTTCGCTACTGGATGGTGCCACTTGCTTTGTTCAACCGATGTTGGATGGTGCCACTTGCTCTGTTCATCAACGATCGTTGGATGATGCCAGTTCTTCTGTTCATCATTATTTGAAGGATGATGCCACTTCTGTTGTTCGTTCGCTGCTGGATGGTGCCACTTGCTTTGTTCATCCGATGTTGGATGGTGCCACTTGCTCTGTTCATCGATTACTGTCGAATGGTGCCACTTCTTTTGTTCATCGTTATTTGCAGGATGGTGCCACTTCTGTTGTTCATTCGATATTGGATGGTGCCACTTGCTTTGCTCATCTACGTTTTTTGGATGATGCCACTTACTAGATAGTTCGTTAGGTTGCAGTAACCTCGATGCTAAGGATGTTTCAGTAATAATAATAAAGAAAAGCACGAAGGCTAATGGAGTCATATACGCTTTTGCCATGTTTATGTGCGATGTGATGTTCAAAAAAGAAGATGGCTTTTATAAGATAATTTGAAGATAAGGTTGGGAATCTTGAAGAAAATTTAGCTACTATAAACTAGTTAATGCTCTCACTTACTTTTATCCATTTACATATTCTACTACGCATAAAACGTTTAAGTAGACAGTGCTTTAATAAGCTTTCTGTAAATAAACAGCAACTAAAAAATAAAATAATTCACCAGCCTTTTTAAATTAGTAATTTCTTTCTAAACTTTATACATCATGGAAACGATCCCAAAAAAAGAACAACAACCAGAATAACGTAAGAGCTGTGGCGACTTATAAATTGTAATATAAACAAGCATCATTCCAGTAAACCGAAATGTAGAGGCAAAACTGGCTTTTATATGATGTGTTTCTTTTTTGGCCCGGGGGAGAGAGAGGGGGGGGGGGATACTGATATAAGTTTAAAGATATATCATTTGATTACATATTTAATTCTCAAAAATAAAATAATTTTCCTAGTAACGGCGATATAATTATAACAGCTTCCTGTTATATAAGGGTACAGTGAACCACGTCGTGCACCTTTGTTTTCCCGTGCTTTCATTACAAAACTCTTTTGCATGTTGTTTTGCTCCTACGCTTCATCTAAAGTAAAATTTGTATTTTTCCAATCAAAACGTATATTTACCGTTCTACGAAAGCTGCGCAGGTCCAAATTTAAAAACTCTGCGTAAATGGTTTTCTAAATAAGGTCTCTCTTTAATTGAAACAATATAAAAAATACGGTAAAATTCAAAGATAACTTGCAGATTAAACATCGATAAATAGAAAATGACGAAATACTATAGTTGTATAATAATATAATACTTGAATAACAATTACTATTACTTATGAATATTTGTTTTGTTTTCTAACATTTGAAATTACTTTTGAAAAGAGCCAGTTAATTTGCACATTTTTATCAAGAGGTTGTTTTGAGTTCTCCAGTTTAGAAAAAATGGTCCTTATTTACACATTGATAGCGACAAGAACTTTTCGTATAGCAACATCAATTATAGGGATCTAATGTGCAAATCCCCATTAACATTCCACCTTCCAGTTTCCAGTAAAACTTCCAAGTCTATTGCTACCTCCTATGTAGTTGAATCAATACCGTTGGATGAAAAACTCATTTAAGCATTAAAAATAAGATCTATTAATAAGTTTACTACGGGCATGTATTTTGAAATTTCTAAGTAGATAATTCGCTAGAATTTTAATTACGCGTTGCATATTGCACAACATTTTGTTAATATTTTGGTTAAAACCAAAGATTCTATTGTGTCAAAAAATCAGTTACTTCTAGTGCATATTTATGAAGGGAAAAGTCAGGTTTGCTATAGGCCTAAGGCACAATGAACCATGGTCAAGAGTAAATATAATCAAAGTTCCTAAAATAAAATTTGCGAACGAACATCGATATTATAACAGTAACCCTAAATTTCAAGTACAGTGGCCTAAAATGAGAGGATACCCTCTTGTAATCACACTAATTGATTTCTTTGATAGAAAACATGGAAGGTTATATGTATGAAAAAAATAAAATAACATTTTAAAAAATTCTAATGTTGAGGCCCTCGAACATTATATGCCCTCAAGTACTGAATTAGGTAGCATAGGGCTTGGGGCAACCATGCTAGCACTCAACTTAATTACTAACAGTGCTAACCAATTGTAAATAATGATAAATTGGATATGAGAATAAAGATACTACATTTATGGAAAAAAAATTGACTTAAAAAAATTGAAATATCATGGCAAAACATTTATGTTATTTTTTCCCCAAATTGGGCTAATTAAGAAGAAATATTACGTCAACATAAACAATTGCAATATGTTTATTTCAAAATAAGTATTAACTAACTGTAAAATAATTTTCAACATATATAACTTATGATAATAATCTGAAATAAGTAACAGTAATGCTTATTTTCCATTAAATTTATTCCATATGATAATAATCTGAAATTACATCACATTGATTTTCATTACAACATTCGATGATGTACAACATCATTTCACTAATTAAACAGTCGAAGTTGGATGATGCCAATTCTTCTGCTCGTCGTTGTTTGAAGGATGGTGCCACTTGCTTTGTTCATCCGATGTTGGATGGTGCCACTTGCTCTGTTCATCAACGATCGTTGGATGATGCCAGTTCTTCTGTTCGTCATTATTTGAAGGATGGTGCCACTTCTGTTGTTCGTTCGCTGCTGGATGGTGCCACTTGCTTTGTTCAACCGATGTTGGATGGTGCCACTTGCTCTGTTCATCAACGATCGTTGGATGATGCCAGTTCTTCTGTTCATCATTATTTGAAGGATGGTGCCACTTCTGTTGTTCGTTCGCTACCGGATGGTGCCACTTGCTTTGTTCATCCGATGTTGGATGGTGCCACTTGCTCTGTTCATCAATGATCGTTGGATGATGCCAGTTCTTCTGTTCGTCATTATTTGAAGGATGATGCCACTTCTGTTGTTCGTTCGCTTCTGGATGGTGCCACTTGCTTTGTTCAACTGATGTTGGATGGTGCCACTTGCTCTGTTCATCAACGATCGTTGGATGATGCCAGTTCTTCTGTTCGTCATTATTTGAAGGATGATGCCACTTCTGTTGTTCGTTCGCTGCTGGATGGTGCCACTTGCTTTGTTCAACTGATGTTGGATGGTGCCACTTGCTCTGTTCATCAACGATCGTTGGATGATGCCAGTTCTTCTGTTCATCATTATTTGAAGGATGGTGCCACTTCTGTTGTTCGTTCGCTGCTGGATGGTGCCACTTGCTTTGTTCAACTGATGTTGGATGGTGCCACTTGCTCTGTTCATCAACGATCGTTGGATGATGCCAGTTCTTCTATTCGTCATTATTTGAAGGATGGTGCCACTTCTGTTGTTCGTTCGCTGCTGGATGGTGCCACTTGCTTTGTTCAACCGATGTTGGATGGTGCCACTTGCTCTGTTCATCAACGATCGTTGGATGATGCCAGTTCTTCTGTTCATCATTATTTGAAGGATGATGCCACTTCTGTTGTTCGTTCGCTGCTGGATGGTGCCACTTGCTTTGTTTATCCGATGTTGGATGGTGCCACTTGCTCTGTTCATCGATTACTGTCGAATGGTGCCACTTCTTTTGTTCATCGTTATTTGCAGGATGGTGCCACTTCTATTGTTCGTTCGATATTGGATGGTGCCACTTGCTTTGCTCATCTACGTTTTTTGGATGATGCCACTTACTAGATAGTTCGTTAGGTTGCAGTAACCTCGATGCTAAGGATGTTTCAGTAATAATAATAAAGAAAAGCACGAAGGCTAATGGAGTCATATACGCTTTTGCCATGTTTATGTGCGATGTGATGTTCAAAAAAGAAGATGGCTTTTATAAGATTATTTGAAGATAAGGTTGGGAATATTGAAGAAAATTTAGCTACTATAAACTAGTTAATGCTCTCACTTAGTTTTATCCATTTACATATTCTACTACGCATAAAACGTTTAAGTAGACAGTGCTTTAATAAGCTTTCTGTAAATAAACAGCAACTAAAAAATAAAATAACTCACCAGCCTTTTTAAATTAGTAATTTCTTTCTAAACTTTATATATCATGGAAACGATCCCAAAAAAAGAACAACAACCAGAATAACGTAAGAGCTGTGGCGACTTATAAATTGTAATATAAACAAGCATCATTCCAGTAAACCGAAATGTAGAGGCAAAACTGGCTTTTATATGATGTGTTTCTTTTTTGGCCCGGGGGAGAGAGGGGGGGGGATACTGATATAAGTTTAAAGATATATCATTTGATTACATATTTAATTCTCAAAAATAAAATAATTTTCCTAGTAACGGCGATGTAATTATAACAGCTTCCTGTTATATAAGGGTACAGTGAACCACGTCGTGCACCTTTGTTTTCCCGTGCTTTCATTACAAAACTCTTTTGCATGTTGTTTTGCTCCTACGCTTCATCTAAAGTAAAATTTGTATTTTTCCAATCAAAACGTATATTTACCGTTCTACGAAAGCTGCGCAGGTCCAAATTTAAAAACTCTGCGTAAATGGTTTTCTAAATAAGGTCTCTCTTTAATTGAAACAATATAAAAAATACGGTAAAATTCAAAGATAACTTGCAGATTAAACATCGATAAATAGAAAATGACGAAATACTATAGTTGTATAATAATATAATACTTGAATAACAATTACTATTACTTATGAATATTTGTTTTGTTTTCTAACATTTGAAATTACTTTTGAAAAGAGCCAGTTAATTTGCACATTTTTATCAAGAGGCTGTTTTGAGTTCTCCAGTTTAGAAAAAATGGTCCTTATTTACACATTGATAGCGACAAGAACTTTTCGTATAGCAACATCAATTATAGGGATCTGATGTGCAAATCCCCATTAACATTCCACCTTCCAGTTTCCAGTAAAACTTCCAAGTCTATTGCTACCTCCTATGTAGTTGAATCAATACTGTTGGATGAAAAACTCATTTAAGCATTAAAAATAAGATCTATTAATAAGTTTACTACAGGCATGTATTTTGAAATTTCTAAGTAGATAATTCGCTAGAATTTTAATTACGCGTTGCATATTGCACAACATTTTGTTAATATTTTGGTTAAAACCAAAGATTCTATTGTGTCAAAAAATCAGTTACTTCTAGTGCATATTTATGAAGGGAAAAGTCAGGTTTGCTATAGGCCTAAGGCACAATGAACCATGGTCAAGAGTAAATATAATCAAAGTTCCTAAAATAAAATTTGCGAACGAACATCGAAATTATAACAGTAACCCTAAATTTCAAGTACAGTGGCCTAAAATGAGAGGATACCCTCTTGTAATCACACTAATTGATTTCTTTGATAGAAAACATGGAAGGTTATATGTATGAAAAAAATAAAATAACATTTTAAAAAATTCTAATGTTGAGGCCCTCGAACATTATATGCCCTCAAGTACTGAATTAGGTAGCATAGGGCTTGGGGCAACCATGCTAGCACTCAACTTAATTACTAACAGTGCTAACCAATTGTAAATAATGATAAATTGGATATGAGAATAAAGATACTACATTTATGGAAAAAAAAATTGACTTAAAAAAATTGAAATATCATGGCAAAACATTTATGTTATTTTTTCCCCAAATTGGGCTAATTAAGAAGAAATATTACGTCAACATAAACAATTGCAATATGTTTATTTCAAAATAAGTATTAACTAACTGTAAAATAATTTTCAACATATATAACTTATGATAATAATCTGAAATAAGTAACAGTAATGCTTATTTTCCATTAAATTTATTCCATATGATAATAATCTGAAATTACATCACATTGATTTTCATTACAACATTCGATGATGTACAACATCATTTCACTAATTAAACAGTCGAAGTTGGATGATGCCAATTCTTCTGCTCGTCGTTGTTTGAAGGATGGTGCCACTTGCTTTGTTCATCCGATGTTGGATGGTGCCACTTGCTCTGTTCATCAACGATCGTTGGATGATGCCAGTTCTTCTGTTCGTCATTATTTGAAGGATGGTGCCACTTCTGTTGTTCGTTCGCTGCTGGATGGTGCCACTTGCTTTGTTCAACCGATGTTGGATGGTGCCACTTGCTCTGTTCATCAACGATCGTTGGATGATGCCAGTTCTTCTGTTCATCATTATTTGAAGGATGGTGCCACTTCTGTTGTTCGTTCGCTACCGGATGGTGCCACTTGCTTTGTTCATCCGATGTTGGATGGTGCCACTTGCTCTGTTCATCAACGATCGTTGGATGATGCCAGTTCTTCTGTTCGTCATTATTTGAAGGATGATGCCACTTCTGTTGTTCGTTCGCTGCTGGATGGTGCCACTTGCTTTGTTCAACTGATGTTGGATGGTGCCACTTGCTCTGTTCATCAACGATCGTTGGATGATGCCAGTTCTTCTGTTCGTCATTATTTGAAGGATGATGCCACTTCTGTTGTTCGTTCGCTGCTGGATGGTGCCACTTGCTTTGTTCAACTGATGTTGGATGGTGCCACTTGCTCTGTTCATCAACGATCGTTGGATGATGCCAGTTATTCTGTTCATCATTATTTGAAGGATGGTGCCACTTCTGTTGTTCGTTCGCTGCTGGATGGTGCCACTTGCTTTGTTCAACTGATGTTAGTTGGTGCCACTTGCTCTATTCATCAACGATCGTTGGATGATGCCAGTTCTTCTGTTCGTCATTATTTGAAGGATGGTGCCACTTCTGTTGTTCGTTCGCTGCTGGATGGTGCCACTTGCTTTGTTCAACCGATGTTGGATGGTGCCACTTGCTCTGTTCATCAACGATCGTTGGATGATGCCAGTTCTTCTGTTCATCATTATTTGAAGGATGATGCCACTTCTGTTGTTCGTTCGCTGCTGGATGGTGCCACTTGCTTTGTTTATCCGATGTTGGATGGTGCCACTTGCTCTGTTCATCGATTACTGTCGAATGGTGCCACTTCTTTTGTTCATCGTTATTTGCAGGATGGTGCCACTTCTGTTGTTCGTTCGATATTGGATGGTGCCACTTGCTTTGCTCATCTACGTTTTTTGGATGATGCCACTTACTAGATAGTTCGTTAGGTTGCAGTAACCTCGATGCTAAGGATGTTTCAGTAATAATAATAAAGAAAAGCACGAAGGCTAATGGAGTCATATACGCTTTTGCCATGTTTATGTGCGATGTGATGTTCAAAAAAGAAGATGGCTTTTATAAGATTATTTGAAGATAAGGTTGGGAATATTGAAGAAAATTTAGCTACTATAAACTAGTTAATGCTCTCACTTAGTTTTATCCATTTACATATTCTACTACGCATAAAACGTTTAAGTAGACAGTGCTTTAATAAGCTTTCTGTAAATAAACAGCAACTAAAAAATAAAATAACTCACCAGCCTTTTTAAATTAGTAATTTCTTTCTAAACTTTATATATCATGGAAACGATCCCAAAAAAAGAACAACAACCAGAATAACGTAAGAGCTGTGGCGACTTATAAATTGTAATATAAACAAGCATCATTCCAGTAAACCGAAATGTAGAGGCAAAACTGGCTTTTATATGATGTGTTTCTTTTTTGGCCCGGGGGAGAGAGGGGGGGGGGGATACTGATATAAGTTTAAAGATATATCATTTGATTACATATTTAATTCTCAAAAATAAAATAATTTTCCTGGTAACGGCGATGTAATTATAACAGCTTCCTGTTATATAAGGGTACAGTGAACCACGTCGTGCACCTTTGTTTTCCCGTGCTTTCATTACAAAACTCTTTTGCATGTTGTTTTGCTCCTACGCTTCATCTAAAGTAAAATTTGTATTTTTCCAATCAAAACGTATATTTACCGTTCTACGAAAGCTGCGCAGGTCCAAATTTAAAAACTCTGCGTAAATGGTTTTCTAAATAAGGTCTCTCTTTAATTGAAACAATATAAAAAATACGGTAAAATTCAAAGATAACTTGCAGATTAAACATCGATAAATAGAAAATGACGAAATACTATAGTTGTATAATAATATAATACTTGAATAACAATTACTATTACTTATGAATATTTGTTTTGTTTTCTAACATATGAAATTACTTTTGAAAAGAGCCAGTTAATTTGCACATTTTTATCAAGAGGCTGTTTTGAGTTCTCCAGTTTCGAAAAAATGGTCCTTATTTACACATTGATAGCGACAAGAACTTTTCGTATAGCAACATCAATTATAGGGATCTGATGTGCAAATCCCCATTAACATTCCACCTTCCAGTTTCCAGTAAAACTTCCAAGTCTATTGCTACCTCCTATGTAGTTGAATCAATACTGTTGGATGAAAAACTCATTTAAGCATTAAAAATAAGATCTATTAATAAGTTTACTACGGGCATGTATTTTGAAATTTCTAAGTAGATAATTCGCTAGAATTTTAATTACGCGTTGCATATTGCACAACATTTTGTTAATATTTTGGTTAAAACCAAAGATTCTATTGTGTCAAAAAATCAGTTACTTCTAGTGCATATTTATGAAGGGAAAAGTCAGGTTTGCTATAGGCCTAAGGCACAATGAACCATGGTCAAGAGTAAATATAATCAAAGTTCCTAAAATAAAATTTGCGAACGAACATCGAAATTATAACAGTAACCCTAAATTTCAAGTACAGTGGCCTAAAATGAGAGGATACCCTCTTGTAATCACACTAATTGATTTCTTTGATAGAAAACATGGAAGGTTATATGTATGAAAAAAATAAAATAACATTTTAAAAAATTCTAATGTTGAGGCCCTCGAACATTATATGCCCTCAAGTACTGAATTAGGTAGCATAGGGCTTGGGGCAACCATGCTAGCACTCAACTTAATTACTAACAGTGCTAACCAATTGTAAATAATGATAAATTGGATATGAGAATAAAGATACTACATTTATGGAAAAAAAATTGACTTAAAAAAATTGAAATATCATGGCAAAACATTTATGTTATTTTTTCCCCAAATTGGGCTAATTAAGAAGAAATATTACGTCAACATAAACAATTGCAATATGTTTATTTCAAAATAAGTATTAACTAACTGTAAAATAATTTTCAACATATATAACTTATGATAATAATCTGAAATAAGTAACAGTAATGCTTATTTTCCATTAAATTTATTCCATATGATAATAATCTGAAATTACATCACATTGATTTTCATTACAACATTCGATGATGTATAACATCATTTCACTAATTAAACAGTCGAAGTTGGATGATGCCAATTCTTCTGCTCGTCGTTGTTTGAAGGATGGTGCCACTTGCTTTGTTCATCCGATGTTGGATGGTGCCACTTGCTCTGTTCATCAACGATAGTTGGATGATGCCAGTTCTTCTGTTCGTCATTATTTGAAGGATGGTGCCACTTCTGTTGTTCGTTCGCTGCTGGATGGTGCCACTTGCTTTGTTCAACCGATGTTGGATGGTGCCACTTGCTCTGTTCATCAACGATCGTTGGATGATGCCAGTTCTTCTGTTCATCATTATTTGAAGGATGGTGCCACTTCTATTGTTCGTTCGCTACCGGATGGTGCCACTTGCTTTGTTCATCCGATGTTGGATGGTGCCACTTGCTCTGTTCATCAACGATCGTTGGATGATGCCACATCTTCTGTTCGTCATTATTTGAAGGATGATGCCACTTCTGTTGTTCGTTCGCTGCTGGATGGTGCCACTTGCTTTGTTCAACTGATGTTGGATGGTGCCACTTGCTCTGTTCATCAACGATCGTTGGATGATGCCAGTTCTTCTGTTCGTCATTATTTGAAGGATGATGCCACTTCTGTTGTTCGTTCGCTGCTGGATGGTGCCACTTGCTTTGTTCAACTGATGTTGGATGGTGCCACTTGCTCTGTTCATCAACGATCGTTGGATGATGCCAGTTCTTCTGTTCATCATTATTTGAAGGATGGTGCCACTTCTGTTGTTCGTTCGCTGCTGGATGGTGCCACTTGCTTTGTTCAACTGATGTTGGATGGTGCCACTTGCTCTGTTCATCAACGTCGTTGGATGATGCCAGTTCTTCTGTTCGTCATTATTTGAAGGATGGTGCCACTTCTGTTGTTCGTTCGCTGCTGGATGGTGCCACTTGCTTTGTTCAACCGATGTTGGATGGTTCCACTTGCTCTGTTCATCAACGATCGTTGGATGATGCCAGTTCTTCTGTTCATCATTATTTGAAGGATGATGCCACTTCTGTTGTTCGTTCGCTGCTGGATGGTGCCACTTGCTTTGTTCATCCGATGTTGGATGGTGCCACTTGCTCTGTTCATCGATTACTGTCGAATGGTGCCACTTCTTTTGTTCATCGTTATTTGCAGGATGGTGCCACTTCTGTTGTTCGTTCGATATTGGATGGTGCCACTTGCTTTGCTCATCTACGTTTTTTGGATGATGCCACTTACTAGATAGTTCATTAGGTTGCAGTAACCTCGATGCTAAGGATGTTTCAGTAATAATAATAAAGAAAAGCACGAAGGCTAATGGAGTCATATACGCTTTTGCCATGTTTATGTGCGATGTGATGTTCAAAAAAGAAGATGGCTTTTATAAGATAATTTGAAGATAAGGTTGGGAATCTTGAAGAAAATTTAGCTACTATAAACTAGTTAATGCTCTCACTTAGTTTTATCCATTTACATATTCTACTACGCATAAAACGTTTAAGTAGACAGTGCTTTAATAAGCTTTCTGTAAATAAACAACAACTAAAAAATAAAATAATTCACCAGCCTTTTTAAATTAGTAATTTCTTTCTAAACTTTATATATCATGGAAACGATCCCAAAAAAAGAACAACAACCAGAATAACGTAAGAGCTGTGGCGACTTAAAAATTGTAATATAAACAAGCATCATTCCAGTAAACCGAAATGTAGAGGCAAAACTGGCTTTTATATGATGTGTTTCTTTTTTGGCCCGGGGGAGAGAGGGGGGGGATACTGATATAAGTTTAAAGATATATCATTTGATTACATATTTAATTCTCAAAAATAAAATAATTTTCCTAGTAACGGTGATGTAATTATAACAGCTTCCTGTTATATAAGGGTACAGTGAACCACGTCGTGCACCTTTGTTTTCCCGTGCTTTCATTACAAAACTCTTTTGCATGTTGTTTTGCTCCTACGCTTCATCTAAAGTAAAATTTGTATTTTTCCAATCAAAACGTATATTTACCGTTCTACGAAAGCTGCGCAGGTCCAAATTTAAAAACTTTGCGTAAATGGTTTTCTAAATAAGGTCTCTCTTTAATTGAAACAATATAAAAAATACGGTAAAATTCAAAGATAACTTGCAGATTAAACATCGATAAATAGAAAATGACGAAATACTATAGTTGTATAATAATATAATACTTGAATAACAATTACTATTACTTATGAATATTTGTTTTGTTTTCTAACATTTGAAATTACTTTTGAAAAGAGCCAGTTAATTTGCACATTTTTATCAAGAGGCTGTTTTGAGTTCTCCAGTTTAGAAAAAATGGTCCTTATTTACACATTGATAGCGACAAGAACTTTTCGTATAGCAACATCAATTATAGGGATCTGATGTGCAAATCCCCATTAACATTCCACCTTCCAGTTTCCAGTAAAACTTCCAAGTCTATTGCTACCTCCTATGTAGTTGAATCAATACTGTTGGATGAAAAACTCATTTAAGCATTAAAAATAAGATCTATTAATAAGTTTACTACGGGCATGTATTTTGAAATTTCTAAGTAGATAATTCGCTAGAATTTTAATTACGCGTTGCATATTGCACAACATTTTGTTAATATTTTGGTTAAAACCAAAGATTCTATTGTGTCAAAAAATCAGTTACTTCTAGTGCATATTTATGAAGGGAAAAGTCAGGTTTGCTATAGGCCTAAGGCACAATGAACCATGGTCAAGAGTAAATATAATCAAAGTTCCTAAAATAAAATTTGCGAACGAACATCGAAATTATAACAGTAACCCTAAATTTCAAGTACAGTGGCCTAAAATGAGAGGATACCCTCTTGTAATCACACTAATTGATTTCTTTGATAGAAAACATGGAAGGTTATATGTATGAAAAAAATAAAATAACATTTTAAAAAATTCTAATGTTGAGGCCCTCGAACATTATATGCCCTCAAGTACTGAATTAGGTAGCATAGGGCTTGGGGCAACCATGCTAGCACTCAACTTAATTACTAACAGTGCTAACCAATTGTAAATAATGATAAATTGGATATGAGAATAAAGATACTACATTTATGGAAAAAAAATTGACTTAAAAAAATTGAAATATCATGGCAAAACATTTATGTTATTTTTTCCCCAAATTGGGCTAATTAAGAAGAAATATTACGTCAACATAAACAATTGCAATATGTTTATTTCAAAATAAGTATTAACTAACTGTAAAATAATTTTCAACATATATAACTTATGATAATAATCTGAAATAAGTAACAGTAATGCTTATTTTCCATTAAATTTATTCCATATGATAATAATCTGAAATTACATCACATTGATTTTCATTACAACATTCGATGATGTACAACATCATATCACTAATTAAACAGTCGAAGTTGGATGATGCCAATTCTTCTGCTCGTCGTTGTTTGAAGGATGGTGCCACTTGCTTTGTTCATCCGATGTTGGATGGTGCCACTTGCTCTGTTCATCAACGATCGTTGGATGATGCCAGTTCTTCTGTTCGTCATTATTTGAAGGATGGTGCCACTTCTGTTGTTCGTTCGCTGCTGGATGGTGCCACTTGCTTTGTTCAACCGATGTTGGATGGTGCCACTTGCTCTGTTCATCAACGATCGTTGGATGATGCCAGTTCTTCTGTTCATCATTATTTGAAGGATGGTGCCACTTCTGTTGTTCGTTCGCTACCGGATGGTGCCACTTGCTTTGTTCATCCGATGTTGGATGGTGCCACTTGCTCTGTTCATCAACGATCGTTGGATGATGCCAGTTCTTCTGTTCGTCATTATTTGAAGGATGATGCCACTTCTGTTGTTCGCTCGCTGCTGGATGGTGCCACTTGCTTTGTTCAACTGATGTTGGATGGTGCCACTTGCTCTGTTCATCAACGATCGTTGGATGATGCCAGTTCTTCTGTTCGTCATTATTTGAAGGATGATGCCACTTCTGTTGTTCGTTCGCTGCTGGATGGTGCCACTTGCTTTGTTCAACTGATGTTGGATGGTGCCACTTGCTCTGTTCATCAACGATTGTTGGATGATGCCAGTTCTTCTGTTCATCATTATTTGAAGGATGGTGCCACTTCTGTTGTTCGTTCGCTGCTGGATGGTGCCACTTGCTTTGTTCAACTGATGTTGGATGGTGCCACTTGCTCTGTTCATCAACGATCGTTGGATGATGCCAGTTCTTCTGTTCGTCATTATTTGAAGGATGGTGCCACTTCTGTTGTTCGTTCGCTGCTGGATGGTGCCACTTGCTTTGTTCAACCGATGTTGGATGGTGCCACTTGCTCTGTTCATCAACGATCGTTGGATGATGCCAGTTCTTCTGTTCATCATTATTTGAAGGATGATGCCACTTCTGTTGTTCGTTCGCTGCTGGATGGTGCCACTTGCTTTGTTCATCCGATGTTGGATGGTGCCACTTGCTCTGTTCATCGATTACTGTCGAATGGTGCCACTTCTTTTGTTCATCGTTATTTGCAGGATGGTGCCACTTCTGTTGTTCGTTCGATATTGGATGGTGCCACTTGCTTTGCTCATCTACGTTTTTTGGATGATGCCACTTACTAGATAGTTCGTTAGGTTGCAGTAACCTCGATGCTAAGGATGTTTCAGTAATAATAATAAAGAAAAGCACGAAGGCTAATGGAGTCATATACGCTTTTGCCATGTTTATGTGCGATGTGATGTTCAAAAAAGAAGATGGCTTTTATAAGATAATTTGAAGATAAGGTTGGGAATCTTGAAGAAAATTTAGCTACTATAAACTAGTTAATGCTCTCACTTAGTTTTATCCATTTACATATTCTACTACGCATAAAACGTTTAAGTAGACAGTGCTTTAATAAGCTTTCTGTAAATAAACAGCAACTAAAAAATAAAATAATTCACCAGCCTTTTTAAATTAGTAATTTCTTTCTAAACTTTATATATCATGGAAACGATCCCAAAAAAAGAACAACAACCAGAATAACGTAAGAGCTGTGGCGACTTATAAATTGTAATATAAACAAGCATCATTCCAGTAAACCGAAATGTAGAGGCAAAACTGGCTTTTATATGATGTGTTTCTTTTTTGGCCCGGGGGAGAAAGGGGGGGGGATACTGATATAAGTTTAAAGATATATCATTTGATTACATATTTAATTCTCAAAAATAAAATAATTTTCCTAGTAACGGCGATGTAATTATAACAGCTTCCTGTTATATAAGGGTACAGTGAACCACGTCGTGCACCTTTGTTTTCCCGTGCTTTCATTACAAAACTCTTTTGCATGTTGTTTTGCTCCTACGCTTCATCTAAAGTAAAATTTGTATTTTTCCAATCAAAACGTATATTTACCGTTCTACGAAAGCTGCGCAGGTCCAAATTTAAAAACTCTGCGTAAATGGTTTTCTAAATAAGGTCTCTCTTTAATTGAAACAATATAAAAAATATGGTAAAATTCAAAGATAACTTGCAGATTAAACATCGATAAATAGAAAATGACGAAATACTATAGTTGTATAATAATATAATACTTGAATAACAATTACTATTACTTATGAATATTTGTTTTGTTTTCTAACATTTGAAATTACTTTTGAAAAGAGCCAGTTAATTTGCACATTTTTATCAAGAGGCTGTTTTGAGTTCTCCAGTTTAGAAAAAATGGTCCTTATTTACACATTGATATCGACAAGAACTTTTCGTATAGCAACATCAATTATAGGGATCTGATGTGCAAATCCCCATTAACATTCCACCTTCCAGTTTCCAGTAAAACTTCCAAGTCTATTGCTACCTCCTATGTAGTTGAATCAATACTGTTGGATGAAAAACTCATTTAAGCATTAAAAATAAGATCTATTAATAAGTTTACTACGGGCATGTATTTTGAAATTTCTAAGTAGATAATTCGCTAGAATTTTAATTACGCGTTGCATATTGCACAACATTTTGTTAATATTTTGGTTAAAACCAAAGATTCTATTGTGTCAAAAAATCAGTTACTTCTAGTGCATATTTATGAAGGGAAAAGTCAGGTTTGCTATAGGCCTAAGGCACAATGAACCATGGTCAAGAGTAAATATAATCAAAGTTCCTAAAATAAAATTTGCGAACGAACATCGAAATTATAACAGTAACCCTAAATTTCAAGTACAGTGGCCTAAAATGAGAGGATACCCTCTTGTAATCACACTAATTGATTTCTTTGATAGAAAACATGGAAGGTTATATGTATGAAAAAAATAAAATAACATTTTAAAAAATTCTAATGTTGAGGCCCTCGAACATTATATGCCCTCAAGTACTGAATTAGGTAGCATAGGGCTTGGGGCAACCATGCTAGCACTCAACTTAATTACTAACAGTGCTAACCAATTGTAAATAATGATAAATTGGATATGAGAATAAAGATACTACATTTATGGAAAAAAAATTGACTTAAAAAAATTGAAATATCATGGCAAAACATTTATGTTATTTTTTCCCCAAATTGGGCTAATTAAGAAGAAATATTACGTCAACATAAACAATTGCAATATGTTTATTTCAAAATAAGTATTAACTAACTGTAAAATAATTTTCAACATATATAACTTATGATAATAATCTGAAATAAGTAACAGTAATGCTTATTTTCCATTAAATTTATTCCATATGATAATAATCTGAAATTACATCACATTGATTTTCATTACAACATTCGATGATGTACAACATCATTTCACTAATTAAACAGTCGAAGTTGGATGATGCCAATTCTTCTGCTCGTCGTTGTTTGAAGGATGGTGCCACTTGCTTTGTTCATCCGATGTTGGATGGTGCCACTTGCTCTGTTCATCAACGATCGTTGGATGATGCCAGTTCTTCTGTTCGTCATTATTTGAAGGATGGTGCCACTTCTGTTGTTCGTTCGCTGCTGGATGGTGCCACTTGCTTTGTTCAACCGATGTTGGATGGTGCCACTTGCTCTGTTCATCAACGATCGTTGGATGATGCCATTTCTTCTGTTCATCATTATTTGAAGGATGGTGCCACTTCTGTTGTTCGTTCGCTACCGGATGGTGCCACTTGCTTTGTTCATCCGATGTTGGATGGTGCCACTTGCTCTGTTCATCAACGATCATTGGATGATGCCAGTTCTTCTGTTCGTCATTATTTGAAGGATGATGCCACTTCTGTTGTTCGTTCGCTGCTGGATGGTGCCACTTGCTTTGTTCAACTGATGTTGGATGGTGCCACTTGCTCTGTTCATCAACGATCGTTGGATGATGCCAGTTCTTCTGTTCGTCATTATTTGAAGGATGATGCCACTTCTGTTGTTCGTTCGCTGCTGGATGGTGCCACTTGCTTTGTTCAACTGATGTTGGATGGTGCCACTTGCTCTGTTCATCAACGATCGTTGGATGATGCCAGTTCTTCTGTTCATCATTATTTGAAGGATGGTGCCACTTCTGTTGTTCGTTCGCTGCTGGATGGTGCCACTTGCTTTGTTCAACTGATGTTGGATGGTGCCACTTGCTCTGTTCATCAACGATCGTTGGATGATGCCAGTTCTTCTGTTCGTCATTATTTGAAGGATGGTGCCACTTCTGTTGTTCGTTCGCTGCTGGAAGGTGCCACTTGCTTTGTTCAACCGATGTTGGATGGTGCCACTTGCTCTGTTCATCAACGATCGTTGGATGATGCCAGTTCTTCTGTTCATCATTATTTGAAGGATGATGCCACTTCTGTTGTTCGTTCGCTGCTGGATGGTGCCACTTGCTTTGTTCATCCGATGTTGGATGGTGCCACTTGCTCTGTTCATCGATTACTGTCGAATGGTGCCACTTCTTTTGTTCATCGTTATTTGCAGGATGGTGCCACTTCTGTTGTTCGTTCGATATTGGATGGTGCCACTTGCTTTGCTCATCTACGTTTTTTGGATGATGCCACTTACTAGATAGTTCGTTAGGTTGCAGTAACCTCGATGCTAAGGATGTTTCAGTAATAATAATAAAGAAAAGCACGAAGGCTAATGGAGTCATATAAGCTTTTGCCATGTTTATGTGCGATGTGATGTTCAAAAAAGAAGATGGCTTTTATAAGATAATTTGAAGATAAGGTTGGGAATCTTGAAGAAAATTTAGCTACTATAAACTAGTTAATGCTCTCACTTAGTTTTATCCATTTACATATTCTACTACGCATAAAACGTTTAAGTAGACAGTGCTTTAATAAGCTTTCTGTAAATAAACAGCAACTAAAAAATAAAATAATTCACCAGCCTTTTTAAATTAGTAATTTCTTTTTAAACTTTATATATCATGGAAACAATCCCAAAAAAAGAACAACAACCAGAATAACGTAAGAGCTGTGGCGACTTATAAATTGTAATATAAACAAGCATCATTCCAGTAAACCAAAATGTAGAGGCAAAACTGGCTTTTATATGATGTGTTTCTTTTTTGGCCCGGGGGAGAGAGGGGGGGGGGGATACTGATATAAGTTTAAAGATATATCATTTGATTACATATTTAATTCTCAAAAATAAAATAATTTTCCTAGTAACGGCGATGTAATTATAACAGCTTCCTGTTATATAAGGGTACAGTGAACCACGTCGTGCACCTTTGTTTTCCCGTGCTTTCATTACAAAACTCTTTTGCATGTTGTTTTGCTCCTACGCTTCATCTAAAGTAAAATTTGTATTTTTCCAATCAAAACGTATATTTACCGTTCTACGAAAGCTGCGCAGGTCCAAATTTAAAAACTCTGCGTAAATGGTTTTCTAAATAAGGTCTCTCTTTAATTGAAACAATATAAAAAATACGGTAAAACTCAAAGATAACTTGCAGATTAAACATCGATAAATAGAAAATGACGAAATACTATAGTTGTATAATAATATATAATACTTGAATAACAATTACTATTACTTATGAATATTTGTTTTGTTTTCTAACATTTGAAATTACTTTTGAAAAGAGCCAGTTAATTTGCACATTTTTATCAAGAGGCTGTTTTGAGTTCTCCAGTTTAGAAAAAATGGTCCTTATTTACACATTGATAGCGACAAGAACTTTTCGTATAGCAACATCAATTATAGGGATCTGATGTGCAAATCCCCATTAACATTCCACCTTCCAGTTTCCAGTAAAACTTCCAAGTCTATTGCTACCTCCTATGTAGTTGAATCAATACTGTTGGATGAAAAACTCATTTAAGCATTAAAAATAAGATCTATTAATAAGTTTACTACGGGCATGTATTTTGAAATTTCTAAGTAGATAATTCGCTAGAATTTTAATTACGCGTTGCATATTGCACAACATTTTGTTAATATTTTGGTTAAAACCAAAGATTCTATTGTGTCAAAAAATCAGTTACTTCTAGTGCATATTTATGAAGGGAAAAGTCAGGTTTGCTATAGGCCTAAGGCACAATGAACCATGGTCAAGAGTAAATATAATCAAAGTTCCTAAAATAAAATTTGCGAACGAACATCGAAATTATAACAGTAACCCTAAATTTCAAGTACAGTGGCCTAAAATGAGAGGATACCCTCTTGTAATCACACTAATTGATTTCTTTGATAGAAAACATGGAAGGTTATATGTATGAAAAAAATAAAATAACATTTTAAAAAATTCTAATGTTGAGGCCCTCGAACATTATATGCCCTCAAGTACTGAATTAGGTAGCATAGGGCTTGGGGCAACCATGCTAGCACTCAACTTAATTACTAACAGTGCTAACCAATTGTAAATAATGATAAATTGGATATGAGAATAAAGATACTACATTTATGGAAAAAAAATTGACTTAAAAAAATTGAAATATCATGGCAAAACATTTATGTTATTTTTTCCCCAAATTGGGCTAATTAAGAAGAAATATTACGTCAACATAAACAATTGCAATATGTTTATTTCAAAATAAGTATTAACTAACTGTAAAATAATTTTCAACATATATAACTTATGATAATAATCTGAAATAAGTAACAGTAATGCTTATTTTCCATTAAATTTATTCCATATGATAATAATCTGAAATTACATCACATTGATTTTCATTACAACATTCGATGATGTACAACATCATTTCACTAATTAAACAGTCGAAGTTGGATGATGCCAATTCTTCTGCTCGTCGTTGTTTGAAGGATGGTGCCACTTGCTTTGTTCATCCGATGTTGGATGGTGCCACTTGCTCTGTTCATCAACGATCGTTGGATGATGCCAGTTCTTCTGTTCGTCATTATTTGAAGGATGGTGCCACTTCTGTTGTTCGTTCGCTGCTGGATGGTGCCACTTGCTTTGTTCAACCGATGTTGGATGGTGCCACTTGCTCTGTTAATCAACGATCGTTGGATGATGCCAGTTCTTCTGTTCATCATTATTTGAAGGATGGTGCCACTTCTGTTGTTCGTTCGCTACCGGATGGTGCCACTTGCTTTGTTCATCCGATGTTGGATGGTGCCACTTGCTCTGTTCATCAACGATCGTTGGATGATGCCAGTTCTTCTGTTCGTCATTATTTGAAGGATGATGCCACTTCTGTTGTTCGTTCGCTGCTGGATGGTGCCACTTGCTTTGTTCAACTGATGTTGGATGGTGCCACTTGCTCTGTTCATCAACGATCGTTGGATGATGCCAGTTCTTCTGTTCGTCATTATTTGAAGGATGATGCCACTTCTGTTGTTCGTTCGCTGCTGGATGGTGCCACTTGCTTTGTTCAACTGATGTTGGATGGTGCCACTTGCTCTGTTCATCAACGATCGTTGGATGATGCCAGTTCTTCTGTTCATCATTATTTGAAGGATGGTGCCACTTCTGTTGTTCGTTCGCTGCTGGATGGTGCCACTTGCTTTGTTCAACTGATGTTGGATGGTGCCACTTGCTCTGTTCATCAACGATAGTTGGATGATGCCAGTTCTTCTGTTCGTCATTATTTGAAGGATGGTGCCACTTCTGTTGTTCGTTCGCTGCTGGATGGTGCCACTTGCTTTGTTCAACCGATGTTGGATGGTGCCACTTGCTCTGTTCATCAACGATCGTTGGATGATGCCAGTTCTTCTGTTCATCATTATTTGAAGGATGATGCCACTTCTGTTGTTCGTTCGCTGCTGGATGGTGCTACTTGCTTTGTTCATCCGATGTTGGATGGTGCCACTTGCTCTGTTCATCGATTACTGTCGAATGGTGCCACTTCTTTTGTTCATCGTTATTTGCAGGATGGTGCCACTTCTGTTGTTCGTTCGATATTGGATGGTGCCACTTGCTTTGCTCATCTACGTTTTTTGGATGATGCCACTTACTAGATAGTTCGTTAGGTTGCAGTAACCTCGATGCTAAGGATGTTTCAGTAATAATAATAAAGAAAAGCACGAAGGCTAATGGAGTCATATACGCTTTTGCCATGTTTATGTGCGATGTGATGTTCAAAAAAGAAGTTGGCTTTTATAAGATAATTTGAAGATAAGGTTGGGAATCTTGAAGAAAATTTAGCTACTATAAACTAGTTAATGCTCTCACTTAGTTTTATCCATTTACATATTCTACTACGCATAAAACGTTTAAGTAGACAGTGCTTTAATAAGCTTTCTGTAAATAAACAGCAACTAAAAAATAAAATAATTCACCAGCCTTTTTAAATTAGTAATTTCTTTCTAAACTTTATATATCATGGAAACGATCCCAAAAAAAGAACAACAACCAGAATAACGTAAGAGCTGTGGCGACTTATAAATTGTGATATAAACAAGCATCATTCCAGTAAACCGAAATGTAGAGGCAAAACTGGCTTTTATATGATGTGTTTCTTTTTTGGCCCGGGGGAGAGAGGGGGGGATACTGATATAAGTTTAAAGATATATCATTTGATTACATATTTAATTCTCAAAAATAAAATAATTTTCCTAGTAACGGCGATGTAATTATAACAGCTTCCTGTTATATAAGGGTACAGTGAACCACGTCGTGCACCTTTGTTTTCCCGTGCTTTCATTACAAAACTCTTTTGCATGTTGTTTTGCTCCTACGCTTCATCTAAAGTAAAATTTGTATTTTTCCAATCAAAACGTATATTTACCGTTCTACGAAAGCTGCGCAGGTCCAAATTTAAAAACTCTGCGTAAATGGTTTTCTAAATAAGGTCTCTCTTTAATTGAAACAATATAAAAAATACGGTAAAATTCAAAGATAACTTGCAGATTAAACATCGATAAATAGAAAATGACGAAATACTATAGTTGTATAATAATATAATACTTGAATAACAATTACTATTACTTATGAATATTTGTTTTGTTTTCTAACATTTGAAATTACTTTTGAAAAGAGCCAGTTAATTTGCACATTTTTATCAAGAGGCTGTTTTGAGTTCTCCAGTTTAGAAAAAATGGTCCTTATTTACACATTGATAGCGACAAGAACTTTTCGTATAGCAACATCAATTATAGGGATCTGATGTGCAAATCCCCATTAACATTCCACCTTCCAGTTTCCAGTAAAACTTCCAAGTCTATTGCTACCTCCTATGTAGTTGAATCAATACTGTTGGATGAAAAACTCATTTAAGCATTTAAAATAAGATCTATTAATAAGTTTACTACGGGCATGTATTTTGAAATTTCTAAGTAGATAATTTGCTAGAATTTTAATTACGCGTTGCATATTGCACAACATTTTGTTAATATTTTGGTTAAAACCAAAGATTCTATTGTGTCAAAAAATCAGTTACTTCTAGTGCATATTTATGAAGGGAAAAGTCAGGTTTGCTATAGGCCTAAGGCACAATGAACCATGGTCAAGAGTAAATACAATCAAAGTTCCTAAAATAAAATTTGCGAACGAACATCGAAATTATAACAGTAACCCTAAATTTCAAGTACAGTGGCCTAAAATGAGAGGATACCCTCTTGTAATCACACTAATTGATTTCTTTGATAGAAAACATGGAAGGTTATATGTATGAAAAAAATAAAATAACATTTTAAAAAATTCTAATGTTGAGGCCCTCGAACATTATATGCCCTCAAGTACTGAATTAGGTAGCATAGGGCTTGGGGCAACCATGCTAGCACTCAACTTAATTACTAACAGTGCTAACCAATTGTAAATAATGATAAATTGGATATGAGAACAAAGATACTACATTTATGGAAAAAAAATTGACTCAAAAAAATTGAAATATCATGGCAAAACATTTATGTTATTTTTTCCCCAAATTGGGCTAATTAAGAAGAAATATTACGTCAACATAAACAATTGCAATATGTTTATTTCAAAATAAGTATTAACTAACTGTAAAATAATTTTCAACATGTATAACTTATGATAATAATCTGAAATAAGTAACAGTAATGCTTATTTTCCATTAAATTTATTCCATATGATAATAATCTGAAATTACATCACATTGATTTTCATTACAACATTCGATGATGTACAACATCATTTCACTAATTAAACAGTCGAAGTTGGATGATGCCAATTCTTCTGCTCGTCGTTGTTTGAAGGATGGTGCCACTTGCTTTGTTCATCCGATGTTGGATGGTGCCACTTGCTCTGTTCATCAACGATCGTTGGATGATGCCAGTTCTTCTGTTCATCATTATTTGAAGGATGGTGCCACTTCTGTTGTTCGTTCGCTGCTGGATGGTGCCACTTGCTTTGTTCAACCGATGTTGGATGGTGCCACTTGCTCTGTTCATCAACGATCGTTGGATGATGCCAGTTCTTCTGTTCATCATTATTTGAAGGATGGTGCCACTTCTGTTGTTCGTTCGCTACCGGATGGTGCCACTTGCTTTGTTCATCCGATGTTGGATGGTGCCACTTGCTCTGTTCATCAACGATCGTTGGACGATGCCAGTTCTTCTGTTCGTCATTATTTGAAGGATGATGCCACTTCTGTTGTTCGTTCGCTGCTGGATGGTGCCACTTGCTTTGTTCAACTGATGTTGGATGGTGCCACTTGCTCTGTTCATCAACGATCGTTGGATGATGCCAGTTCTTCTGTTCGTCATTATTTGAAGGATGATGCCACTTCTGTTGTTCGTTCGCTGCTGGATGGTGCCACTTGCTTTGTTCAACTGATGTTGGATGGTGCCACTTGCTCTGTTCATCAACGATCGTTGGATGATGCCAGTTCTTCTGTTCATCATTATTTGAAGGATGGTGCCACTTCTGTTGTTCGTTCGCTGCTGGATGGTGCCACTTGCTTTGTTCAACTGATGTTGGATGGTGCCACTTGCTCTGTTCATCAACGATCGTTGGATGATGCCAGTTCTTCTGTTCGTCATTATTTGAAGGATGGTGCCACTTCTGTTGTTCGTTCGCTGCTGGATGGTGCCACTTGCTTTGTTCAACCGATGTCGGATGGTGCCACTTGCTCTGTTCATCAACGATCGTTGGATGATGCCAGTTCTTCTGTTCATCATTATTTGAAGGATGATGCCACTTCTGTTGTTCGTTCGCTGCTGGATGGTGCCACTTGCTTTGTTCATCCGATGTTGGATGGTGCCACTTGCTCTGTTCATCGATTACTGTCGAATGGTGCCACTTCTTTTGTTCATCGTTATTTGCAGGATGGTGCCACTTCTGTTGTTCGTTCGATATTGGATGGTGCCACTTGCTTTGCTCATCTACGTTTTTTGGATGATGCCACTTACTAGATAGTTCGTTAGGTTGCAGTAACCTCGATGCTAAGGATGTTTCAGTAATAATAATAAAGAAAAGCACGAAGGCTAATGGAGTCATATACGCTTTTGCCATGTTTATGTGCGATGTGATGTTCAAAAAAGAAGATGGCTTTTATAAGATAATTTGAAGATAAGGTTGGGAATCTTGAAGAAAATTTAGCTACTATAAACTAGTTAATGCTCTCACTTAGTTTTATCCATTTACATATTCTACTACGCATAAAACGTTTAAGTAGACAGTGCTTTAATAAGCTTTCTGTAAATAAACAGCAACTAAAAAATAAAATAATTCACCAGCCTTTTTAAATTAGTAATTTCTTTCTAAACTTTATATATCATGGAAACGATCCCAAAAAAAGAACAACAACCAGAATAACGTAAGAGCTGTGGCGACTTATAAATTGTAATATAAACAAGCATCATTCCAGTAAACCGAAATGTAGAGGCAAAACTGGCTTTTATATGATGTGTTTCTTTTTTGGCCCGGGGGAGAGAGGGGGGGGATACTGATATAAGTTTAAAGATATATCATTTGATTACATATTTAATTCTCAAAAATAAAATAATTTTCCTAGTAACGGCGATGTAATTATAACAGCTTCCTGTTATATAAGGGTACAGTGAACCACGTCGTGCACCTTTGTTTTCCCGTGCTTTCATTACAAAACTCTTTTGCATGTTGTTTTGCTCCTACGCTTCATCTAAAGTAAAATTTGTATTTTTCCAATCAAAACGTATATTTACCGTTCTACGAAAGCTGCGCAGGTCCAAATTTAAAAACTCTGCGTAAATGGTTTTCTAAATAAGGTCTCTCTTTAATTGAAACAATATAAAAAATACGGTAAAATTCAAAGATAACTTGCAGATTAAACATCGATAAATAGAAAAAGACGAAATACTATAGTTGTATAATAATATAATACTTGAATAACAATTACTATTACTTATGAATATTTGTTTTGTTTTCTAACATTTGAAATTACTTTTGAAAAGAGCCAGTTAATTTGCACATTTTTATCAAGAGGCTGTTTTGAGTTCTCCAGTTTAGAAAAAATGGTCCTTATTTACACATTGATAGCGACAAGAACTTTTCGTATAGCAACATCAATTATAGGGATCTGATGTGCAAATCCCCATTAACATTCCACCTTCCAGTTTCCAGTAAAACTTTCAAGTCTATTGCCACCTCCTATGTAGTTGAATCAATACTGTTGGATGAAAAACTCATTTAAGCATTAAAAATAAGATCTATTAATAAGTTTACTACGGGCATGTATTTTGAAATTTCTAAGTAGATAATTCGCTAGAATTTTAATTACGCGTTGCATATTGCACAACATTTTGTTAATATTTTGGTTAAAACCAAAGATTCTATTGTGTCAAAAAATCAGTTACTTCTAGTGCATATTTATGAAGGGAAAAGTCAGGTTTGCTATAGGCCTAAGGCACAATGAACCATGGTCAAGAGTAAATATAATCAAAGTTCCTAAAATAAAATTTGTGAACGAACATCGAAATTATAACAGTAACCCTAAATTTCAAGTACAGTGGCCTAAAATGAGAGGATACCCTCTTGTAATCACACTAATTGATTTCTTTGATAGAAAACATGGAAGGTTATATGTATGAAAAAAATAAAATAACATTTTAAAAAATTCTAATGTTGAGGCCCTCGAACATTATATGCCCTCAAGTACTGAATTAGGTAGCATAGGGCTTGGGGCAACCATGCTAGCACTCAACTTAATTACTAACAGTGCTAACCAATTGTAAATAATGATAAATTGGATATGAGAATAAAGATACTACATTTATGGAAAAAAAATTGACTTAAAAAAATTGAAATATCATGGCAAAACATTTATGTTATTTTTTCCCCAAATTGGGCTAATTAAGAAGAAATATTACGTCAACATAAACAACTGCAATATGTTTATTTCAAAATAAGTATTAACTAACTGTAAAATAATTTTCAACATATATAACTTATGATAATAATCTGAAATAAGTAACAGTAATGCTTATTTTCCATTAAATTTATTCCATATGATAATAATCTGAAATTACATCACATTGATTTTCATTACAACATTCGATGATGTACAACATCATTTCACTAATTAAACAGTCGAAGTTGGATGATGCCAATTCTTCTGCTCGTCGTTGTTTGAAGGATGGTGCCACTTGCTTTGTTCATCCGATGTTGGATGGTGCCACTTGCTCTGTTCATCAACGATCGTTGGATGATGCCAGTTCTTCTGTTCGTCATTATTTGAAGGATGGTGCCACTTCTGTTGTTCGTTCGCTGCTGGATGGTGCCACTTGCTTTGTTCAACCGATGTTGGATGGTGCCACTTGCTCTGTTCATCAACGATCGTTGGATGATGCCACTTCTTCTGTTCATCATTATTTGAAGGATGGTGCCACTTCTGTTGTTCGTTCGCTACCGGATGGTGCCACTTGCTTTGTTCATCCGATGTTGGATGGTGCCACTTGCTCTGTTCATCAACGATCGTTGGATGATGCCAGTTCTTCTGTTCGTCATTATTTGAAGGATGATGCCACTTCTGTTGTTCGTTCGCTGCTGGATGGTGCCACTTGCTTTGTTCAACTGATGTTGGATGGTGCCACTTGCTCTGTTCATCAACGATCGTTGGATGATGCCAGTTCTTCTGTTCGCCATTATTTGAAGGATGATGCCACTTCTGTTGTTCGTTCGCTGCTGGATGGTGCCACTTGCTTTGTTCAACTGATGTTGGATGGTGCCACTTGCTCTGTTCATCAACTATCGTTGGATGATGCCAGTTCTTCTGTTCATCATTATTTGAAGGATGGTGCCACTTCTGTTGTTCGTTCGCTGCTGGATGGTGCCACTTGCTTTGTTCAACTGATGTTGGATGGTGCCACTTGCTCTGTTCATCAACGATCGTTGGATGATGCCAGTTCTTCTGTTCGTCATTATTTGAAGGATGGTGCCACTTCTGTTGTTCGTTCGCTGCTGGATGGTGCCACTTGCTTTGTTCAACCGATGTTGGATGGTGCCACTTGCTCTGTTCATCAACGATCGTTGGATGATGCCAGTTCTTCTGTTCATCATTATTTGAAGGATGATGCCACTTCTGTTGTTCGTTCGCTGCTGGATGGTGCCACTTGCTTTGTTCATCCGATGTTGGATGGTGCCACTTGCTCTGTTCATCGATTACTGTCGAATGGTGCCACTTCTTTTGTTCATCGTTATTTGCAGGATGGTGCCACTTCTGTTGTTCGTTCGATATTGGATGGTGCCACTTGCTTTGCTCATCTACGTTTTTTGGATGATGCCACTTACTAGATAGTTCGTTAGGTTGCAGTAACCTCGATGCTAAGGATGTTTCAGTAATAATAATAAAGAAAAGCACGAAGGCTAATGGAGTCATATACGCTTTTGCCATGTTTATGTGCGATGTGATGTTCAAAAAAGAAGATGGCTTTTATAAGATAATTTGAAGATAAGGTTGGGAATCTTGAAGAAAATTTAGCTACTATAAACTAGTTAATGCTCTCACTTAGTTTTATCCATTTACATATTCTACTACGCATAAAACGTTTAAGTAGACAGTGCTTTAATAAGCTTTCTGTAAATAAATAGCAACTAAAAAATAAAATAATTCACCAGCCTTTTTAAATTAGTAATTTCTTTCTAAACTTTATATATCATGGAAACGATCCCAAAAAAAGAACAACAACCAGAATAACGTAAGAGCTGTGGCGACTTATAAATTGTAATATAAACAAGCATCATTCCAGTAAACCGAAATGTAGAGGCAAAACTGGCTTTTATATGATGTGTTTCTTTTTTGGCCCGGGGGAGAGAGGGGGGGGGGGATACTGATATAAGTTTAAAGATATATCATTTGATTACATATTTAATTCTCAAAAATAAAATAATTTTCCTAGTAACGGCGATGTAATTATAACAGCTTCCTGTTATATAAGGGTACAGTGAACCACGTCGTGCACCTTTGTTTTCCCGTGCTTTCATTACAAAACTCTTTTGCATGTTGTTTTGCTCCTACGCTTAATCTAAAGTAAAATTTGTATTTTTCCAATCAAAACGTATATTTACCGTTCTACGATAGCTGCGAAGGACCAAATTTAAAAACTCTGCGTAAATGGTTTTCTAAATAAGGTCTCTCTTTAATTGAAACAATATAAAAAATACGGTAAAATTCAAAGATAACTTGCAGATTAAACATCGATAAATAGAAAATGACGAAATACTATAGTTGTATAATAATATAATACTTGAATAACAATTACTATTACTTATGAATATTTGTTTTGTTTTCTAACATTTGAAATTACTTTTGAAAAGAGCCAGTTAATTTGCACATTTTTATGAAGAGGCTGTTTTGAGTTCTCCAGTTTAGAAAAAATGGTCCTTATTTACACATTGATAGCGACAAGAACTTTTCGTATAGCAACATCAATTATAGGGATCTGATGTGCAAATCCCCATTAACATTCCACCTTCCAGTTTCCAGTAAAACTTCCAAGTCTATTGCTACCTCCTATGTAGTTGAATCAATACTGTTGGATGAAAAACTCATTTAAGCATTAAAAATAAGATCTATTAATAAGTTTACTACGGGCATGTATTTTGAAATTTCTAAGTAGATAATTCGCTAGAATTTTAATTACGCGTTGCATATTGCACAACATTTTGTTAATATTTTGGTTAAAACCAAAGATTCTATTGTGTCAAAAAATCAGTTACTTCTAGTGCATATTTATGAAGGGAAAAGTCAGGTTTGCTATAGGCCTAAGGCACAATGAACCATGGTCAAGAGTAAATATAATCAAAGTTCCTAAAATAAAATTTGCGAACGAACATCGAAATTATAACAGTAACCCTAAATTTCAAGTACAGTGGCCTAAAATGAGAGGATACCCTCTTGTAATCACACTAATTGATTTCTTTGATAGAAAACATGGAAGGTTATATGTATGAAAAAAATAAAATAACATTTTAAAAAATTCTAATGTTGAGGCCCTCGAACATTATATGCCCTCAAGTACTGAATTAGGTAGCATAGGGCTTGGGGCAACCATGCTAGCACTCAACTTAATTACTTACAGTGCTAACCAATTGTAAATAATGATAAATTGGATATGAGAATAAAGATACTACATTTATGGAAAAAAAATTGACTTAAAAAAATTGAAATATCATGGCAAAACATTTATGTTATTTTTTCCCCAAATTGGGCTAATTAAGAAGAAATATTACGTCAACATAAACAATTGCAATATGTTTATTTCAAAATAAGTATTAACTAATTGTAAAATAATTTTCAACATATATAACTTATGATAATAATCTGAAATAAGTAACAGTAATGCTTATTTTCCATTAAATTTATTCCATATGATAATAATCTGAAATTACATCACATTGATTTTCATTACAACATTCGATGATGTACAACATCATTTCACTAATTAAACAGTCGAAGTTGGATGATGCCAATTCTTCTGCTCGTCGTTGTTTGAAGGATGGTGCCACTTGCTTTGTTCATCCGATGTTGGATGGTGCCACTTGCTCTGTTCATCAACGATCGTTGGATGATGCCAGTTCTTCTGTTCGTCATTATTTGAAGGATGGTGCCACTTCTGTTGTTCGTTCGCTGCTGGATGGTGCCACTTGCTTTGTTCAACCGATGTTGGATGGAGCCACTTGCTCTGTTCATCAACGATCGTTGGATGATGCCAGTTCTTCTGTTCATCATTATTTGAAGGATGGTGCCACTTCTGTTGTTCGTTCGCTACCGGATGGTGCCACTTGCTTTGTTCATCCGATGTTGGATGGTGCCACTTGCTCTGTTCATCAACGATCGTTGGATGATGCCAGTTCTCATGTTCGTCATTATTTGAAGGATGATGCCACTTCTGTTGTTTGTTCGCTGCTGGATGGTGCCACTTGCTTTGTTCAAATAATGTTGGATGGTGCCACTTGCTCTGTTCATCAACGATCGTTGGATGATGCCAGTTCTTCTGTTCGTCATTATTTGAAGGATGATGCCACTTCTGTTGTTCGTTCGCTGCTGGATGGTGCCACTTGCTTTGTTCAACTGATGTTGGATGGTGCCACTTGCTCTGTTCATCAACGATCGTTGGATGATGCCAGTTCTTCTGTTCATCATTATTTGAAGGATGGTGCCACTTCTGTTGTTCGTTCGCTGCTGGATGGTGCCACTTGCTTTGTTCAACTGATGTTGGATGGTGCCACTTGCTCTGTTCATCAACGATCGTTGGATGATGCCAGTTCTTCTGTTCGTCATTATTTGAAGGATGGTGCCACTTCTGTTGTTCGTTCGCTGCTGGATGGTGCCACTTGCTTTGTTCAACCGATGTTGGATGGTGCCACTTGCTCTGTTCATCAACGATCGTTGGATGATGCCAGTTCTTCTGTTCATCATTATTTGAAGGATGATGCCACTTCTGTTGTTCGTTCGCTGCTGGATGGTGCCACTTGCTTTGTTCATCCGATGTTGGATGGTGCCACTTGCTCTGTTCATCGATTACTGTCGAATGGTGCCACTTCTTTTGCTCATCGTTATTTGCAGGATGGTGCCACTTCTGTTGTTCGTTCGATATTGGATGGTGCCACTTGCTTTGCTCATCTACGTTTTTTGGATGATGCCACTTACTAGATAGTTCGTTAGGTTGCAGTAACCTCGATGCTAAGGATGTTTCAGTAATAATAATAAAGAAAAGCACGAAGGCTAATGGAGTCATATACGCTTTTGCCATGTTTATGTGCGATGTGATGTTCAAAAAAGAAGATGGCTTTTATAAGATAATTTGAAGATAAGGTTGGGAATCTGGAAGAAAATTTAGCTACTATAAACTAGTTAATGCTCTCACTTAGTTTTATCCATTTACATATTGTACTACGCATAAAACGTTTAAGTAGACAGTGCTTTAATAAGCTTTCTGTAAATAAACAGCAACTAAAAAATAAAATAATTCACCAGCCTTTTTAAATTAGTAATTTCTTTCTAAACTTTATATATCATGGAAATGATCCCAAAAAAAGAACAACAACCAGAATAACGTAAGAGCTGTGGCGACTTATAAATTGTAATATAAACAAGCATCATTCCAGTAAACCGAAATGTAGAGGCAAAACTGGCTTTTATATGATGTGTTTCTTTTTTGGCCCGGGGGAGAGAGAGGGGGGGGGGGATACTGATATAAGTTTAAAGATATATCATTTGATTACATATTTAATTCTCAAAAATAAAATAATTTTCCTAGTAACGGCGATGTAATTATAACAGCTTCCTGTTATATAAGGGTACAGTGAACCACGTCGTGCACCTTTGTTTTCCCGTGCTTTCATTACAAAACTCTTTTGCATGTTGTTTTGCTCCTACGCTTCATCTAAAGTAAAATTTGTATTTTTCCAATCAAAACGTATATTTACCGTTCTACGAAAGCTGCGCAGGTCCAAATTTAAAAACTCTGCGTAAATGGTTTTCTAAATAAGGTCTCTCTTTAATTGAAACAATATAAAAAATACGGTAAAATTCAAAGATAACTTGCAGATTAAACATCGATAAATAGAAAATGACGAAATACTATAGTTGTATAATAATATAATACTTGAATAACAATTACTATTACTTATGAATATTTGTTTTGTTTTCTAACATTTGAAATTACTTTTGAAAAGAGCCAGTTAATTTGCACATTTTTATCAAGAGGCTGTTTTGAGTTCTCCAGTTTAGAAAAAATGGTCCTTATTTACACATTGATAGCGACAAGAACTTTTCGTATAGCAACATCAATTATAGGGATCTGATGTGCAAATCCCCATTAACATTCCACCTTCCAGTTTCCAGTAAAACTTCCAAGTCTATTGCTACCTCCTATGTAGTTGAATCAATACTGTTGGATGAAAAACTCATTTAAGCATTAAAAATAAGATCTATTAATAAGTTTACTACGGGCATGTATTTTGAAATTTCTAAGTAGATAATTCGCTAGAATTTTAATTACGCGTTGCATATTGCACAACATTTTGTTAATATTTTGGTTAAAACCAAAGATTCTATTGTGTCAAAAAATCAGTTACTTCTAGTGCATATTTATGAAGGGAAAAGTCAGGTTTGCTATAGGCCTAAGGCACAATGAACCATGGTCAAGAGTAAATATAATCAAAGTTCCTAAAATAAAATTTGCGAACGAACATCGAAATTATAACAGTAACCCTAAATTTCAAGTACAGTGGCCTAAAATGAGAGGATACCCTCTTGTAATCACACTAATTGATTTCTTTGATAGAAAACATGGAAGGTTATATGTATGAAAAAAATAAAATAACATTTTAAAAAATTCTAATGTTGAGGCCCTCGAACATTATATGCCCTCAAGTACTGAATTAGGTAGCATAGGGCTTGGGGCAACCATGCTAGCACTCAACTTAATTACTAACAGTGCTAACCAATTGTAAATAATGATAAATTGGATATGAGAATAAAGATACTACATTTATGGAAAAAAAATTGACTTAAAAAAATTGAAATATCATGGCAAAACATTTATGTTATTTTTTCCCCAAATTGGGCTAATTAAGAAGAAATATTACGTCAACATAAACAATTGCAATATGTTTATTTCAAAATAAGTAT
Organism: Allium sativum; assembly: GCA_030737875.1. Taxonomy (NCBI): domain Eukaryota; kingdom Viridiplantae; phylum Streptophyta; class Magnoliopsida; order Asparagales; family Amaryllidaceae; genus Allium; species Allium sativum. Next base: position 400,324,133 of record CM060910.1, read on the forward strand.
TAACTAACTGTAAAATAATTTTCAACATATATAACTTATGATAATAATCTGAAATAAGTAACAGTAATGCTTATTTTCCATTAAATTTATTCCATATGATAATAATCTGAAATTACATCACATTGATTTTCATTACAACATTCGATGATGTACAACATCATTTCACTAATTAAACAGTCGAAGTTGGATGATGCCAATTCTTCTGCTCGTCGTTGTTTGAAGGATGGTGCCACTTGCTTTGTTCATCCGATGTTGGATGGTGCCACTTGCTCTGTTTATCAACGATCGTTGGATGATGCCAGTTCTTCTGTTCGTCATTATTTGAAGGATGGTGCCACTTCTGTTGTTCGTTCGCTGCTGGATGGTGCCACTTGCTTTGTTCAACCGATGTTGGATGGTGCCACTTGCTCTGTTCATCAACGATCGTTGGATGATGCCAGTTCTTCTGTTCATCATTATTTGAAGGATGGTGCCACTTCTGTTGTTCGTTCGCTACCGGATGGTGCCACTTGCTTTGTTCATCCGATGTTGGATGGTGCCACTTGCTCTGTTCATCAACGATCGTTGGATGATGCCAGTTCTTCTGTTCGTCATTATTTGAAGGATGATGCCACTTCTGTTGTTCGTTCGCTGCTGGATGGTGCCACTTGCTTTGTTCATCCGATGTTGGATGGTGCCACTTGCTCTGTTCATCAACGATCGTTGGATGATGCCAGTTCTTCTGTTCGTCATTATTTGAAGGATGATGCCACTTCTGTTGTTTGTTCGCTGCTGGATGGTGCCACTTGCTTTGTTCAACTGATGTTGGATGGTGCCACTTGCTCTGTTCATCAACGATCGTTGGATGATGCCAGTTCTTCTGTTCATCATTATTTGAAGGATGGTGCCACTTCTGTTGTTCGTTCGCTGCTGGATGGTGCCACTTGCTTTGTTCAACTGATGTTGGATGGTGCCACTTGCTCTGTTCATCAACGATCGTTGGATGATGCCAGTTCTTCTGTTCGTCATTATTTGAAGGATGGTGCCACTTCTGTTGTTCGTTCGCTGCTGGATGGTGCCACTTGCTTTGTTCAACCGATGTTGGATGGTGCCACTTGCTCTGTTCATCAACGATCGTTGGATGATGCCAGTTCTTCTGTTCATCATTATTTGAAGGATGATGCCACTTCTGTTGTTCGTTCGCTGCTGGATGGTGCCACTTGCTTTGTTCATCCGATGTTGGATGGTGCCACTTGCTTTGTTCATCGATTACTGTCGAATGGTGCCACTTCTTTTGTTCATCGTTATTTGCAGGATGGTGCCACTTCTGTTGTTCGTTCGATATTGGATGGTGCCACTTGCTTTGCTCATCTACGTTTTTGGGATGATGCCACTTACTAGATAGTTCGTTAGGTTGCAGTAACCTCGATGCTAAGGATGTTTCAGTAATAATAATAAAGAAAAGCACGAAGGCTAATGGAGTCATATACGCTTTTGCCATGTTTATGTGCGATGTGATGTTCAAAAAAGAAGATGGCTTTTATAAGATAATTTGAAGATAAGGTTGGGAATCTTGAAGAAAATTTAGCTACTATAAACTAGTTAATGCTCTCACTTAGTTTTATCCATTTACATATTCTACTACGCATAAAACGTTTAAGTAGACAGTGCTTTAATAAGCTTTCTGTAAATAAACAGCAACTAAAAAATAAAATAATTCACCAGCCTATTTGAATTAGTAATTTCTTTCTAAACTTTAAATATCATGGAAACGATCCCAAAAAAAGAACAACAACCAGAATAACGTAAGAGCTGTGGCGACTTATAAATTGTAATATAAACAAGCATCATTCCAGTAAACCGAAATGTAGAGGCAAAACTGGCTTTTATATGATGTGTTTCTTTTTTGGCCCGGGGGAGAGAGGGGGGGGGGGATACTGATATATGTTTAAAGATATATCATTTGATTACATATTTAATTCTCAAAAATAAAATAATTTTCCTAGTAACGGCGATGTAATTATAACAGCTTCCTGTTATATAAGGGTACAGTGAACCACGTCGTGCACCTTTGTTTTCCCGTGCTTTCATTACAAAACTCTTTTGCATGTTGTTTTGCTCCTACGCTTCATCTAAAGTAAAATTTGTATTTTTCCAATCAAAACGTATATTTACCGTTCTACGAAAGCTGCGCAGGTCCAAATTTAAAAACTCTGCGTAAATGGTTTTCTAAATAAGGTCTCTCTTTAATTGAAACAATATAAAAAATACGGTAAAATTCAAAGATAACTTGCAGATTAAACATCGATAAATAGAAAATGACGAAATACTATAGTTGTATAATAATATAATACTTGAATAACAATTACTATTACTTATGAATATTTGTTTTGTTTTCTAACATTTGAAATTACTTTTGAAAAGAGCCAGTTAATTTGCACATTTTTATCAAGAGGCTGTTTTGAGTTCTCCAGTTTAGAAAAAATGGTCCTTATTTACACATTGATAGCGACAAGAACTTTTCGTATAGCAACATCAATTATAGGGATCTGATGTGCAAATCCCCATTAACATTCCACCTTCCAGTTTCCAGTAAAACTTCCAAGTCTATTGCTACCTCCTATGTAGTTGAATCAATACTGTTGGATGAAAAACTCATTTAAGCATTAAAAATAAGATCTATTAATAAGTTTACTACGGGCATGTATTTTGAAATTTCTAAGTAGATAATTCGCTAGAATTTTAATTACGCGTTGCATATTGCACAACATTTTGTTAATATTTTGGTTAAAACCAAAGATTCTATTGTGTCAAAAAATCAGTTACTTCTAGTGCATATTTATGAAGGGAAAAGTCAGGTTTGCTATAGGCCTAAGGCACAATGAACCATGGTCAAGACTAAATATAATCAAAGTTCCTAAAATAAAATTTGCGAACGAACATCGAAATTATAACAGTAACCCTAAATTTCAAGTACAGTGGCCTAAAATGAGAGGATACCCTCTTGTAATCACACTAATTGATTTCTTTGATAGAAAACATGGAAGGTTATATGTATGAAAAAAATAAAATAACATTTTAAAAAATTCTAATGTTGAGGCCCTCGAACATTATATGCCCTCAAGTACTGAATTAGGTAGCATAGGGCTTGGGGCAACCATGCTAGCACTCAACTTAATTACTTACAGTGCTAACCAATTGTAAATAATGATAAATTGGATATGAGAATAAAGATACTACATTTATGGAAAAAAAATTGACTTAAAAAAATTGAAATATCATGGCAAAACATTTATGTTATTTTTTCCCCAAATTGGGCTAATTAAGAAGAAATATTACGTCAACATAAACAATTGCAATATGTTTATTTCAAAATAAGTATTAACTAACTGTAAAATAATTTTCAACATATATAACTTATGATAATAATCTGAAATAAGTAACAGTAATGCTTATTTTCCATTAAATTTATTCCATATGATAATAATCTGAAATTACATCACATTGATTTTCATTACAACATTCGATGATGTACAACATCATTTCACTAATTAAACAGTCGAAGTTGGATGATGCCAATTCTTCTGCTCGTCGTTGTTTGAAGGATGGTGCCACTTGCTTTGTTCATCCGATGTTGGATGGTGCCACTTGCTCTGTTCATCAACGATCGTTGGATGATGCCAGTTCTTCTGTTCGTCATTATTTGAAGGATGGTGCCACTTCTGTTGTTCGTTCGCTGCTGGATGGTGCCACTTGCTTTGTTCAACCGATGTTGGATGGTGCCACTTGCTCTATTCATCAACGATCGTTGGATGATGCCAGTTCTTCTGTTCATCATTATTTGAAGGATGGTGCCACTTCTGTTGTTCGTTCGCTACCGGATGGTGCCACTTGCTTTGTTCATCCGATGTTGGATGGTGCCACTTGCTCTGTTCATCAACGATCGTTGGATGATGCCAGTTCTTCTGTTCGTCATTATTTGAAGGATGATGCCACTTCTGTTGTTCGTTCGCTGCTGGACGGTGCCACTTGCTTTGTTCAACTGATGTTGGATGGTGCCACTTGCTCTGTTCATCAACGATCGTTGGATGATGCCAGTTCTTCTGTTCGTCATTATTTGAAGGATGATGCCACTTCTGTTGTTCGTTCGCTGCTGGATGGTGCCACTTGCTTTGTTCAACTGATGTTGGATGGTGCCACTTGCTCTGTTCATCAACAATCGTTGGATGATGCCAGTTCTTCTGTTCATCATTATTTGAAGGATGGTGCCACTTCTGTTGTTCGTTCGCTGCTGGATGGTGCCACTTGCTTTGTTCAACTGATGTTGGATGGTGCCACTTGCTCTGTTCATCAACGATCGTTGGATGATGCCAGTTCTTCTGTTCGTCATTATTTGAAGGATGGTGCCACTTCTGTTGTTCGTTCGCTGCTGGATGGTGCCACTTGCTTTGTTCAACCGATGTTGGATGGTGCCACTTGCTCTGTTCATCAACGATCGTTGGATGATGCCAGTTCTTCTGTTCATCATTATTTGAAGGATGATGCCACTTCTGTTGTTCGTTCGCTGCTGGATGGTGCCACTTGCTTTGTTCATCCGATGTTGGATGGTGCCACTTGCTCTGTTCATCGATTACTGTCGAATGGTGCCACTTCTTTTGTTCATCGTTATTTGCAGGATGGTGCCACTTCTGTTGTTCGTTCGATATTGGATGGTGCCACTTGCTTTGCTCATCTACGTTTTTTGGATGATGCCACTTACTAGATAGTTCGTTAGGTTGCAGTAACCTCGATGCTAAGGATGTTTCAGTAATAATAATAAAGAAAAGCACGAAGGCTAATGGAGTCATATACGCTTTTGCCATGTTTATGTGCGATGTGATGTTCAAAAAAGAAGATGGCTTTTATAAGATAATTTGAAGATAAGGTTGGGAATCTTGAAGAAAATTTAGCTACTATAAACTAGTTAATGCTCTCACTTAGTTTTATCCATTTACATATTCTACTACGCATAAAACGTTTAAGTAGACAGTGCTTTAATAAGCTTTCTGTAAATAAACAGCAACTAAAAAATAAAATAATTCACCAGCCTTTTTAAATTAGTAATTTCTTTCTAAACTTTATATATCATGGAAACGATCCCAAAAAAAGAACAACAACCAGAATAACGTAAGAGCTGTGGCGACTTATAAATTGTAATATAAGCAAGCATCATTCCAGTAAACCGAAATGTAGAGGCAAAACTGGCTTTTATATGATGTGTTTCTTTTTTGGCCCGGGGGAGAGAGGGGGGGGGGGATACTGATATAAGTTTAAAGATATATCATTTGATTACATATTTAATTCTCAAAAATAAAATAATTTTCCTAGTAACGGCGATGTAATTATAACAGCTTCCTGTTATATAAGGGTACAGTGAACCACGTCGTGCACCTTTGTTTTCCCGTGCTTTCATTACAAAACTCTTTTGCATGTTGTTTTGCTCCTACGCTTCATCTAAAGTAAAATTTGTATTTTTCCAATCAAAACGTATATTTACCGTTCTACGAAAGCTGCGCAGGTCCAAATTTAAAAACTCTGCGTAAATGGTTTTCTAAATAAGGTCTCTCTTTAATTGAAACAATATAAAAAATACGGTAAAATTCAAAGATAACTTGCAGATTAAACATCGATAAATAGAAAATGACGAAATACTATAGTTGTATAATAATATAATACTTGAATAACAATTACTATTACTTATGAATATTTGTTTTGTTTTCTAACATTTGAAATTACTTTTGAAAAGTGCCAGTTAATTTGCACATTTTTATCAAGATGCTGTTTTGAGTTCTCCAGTTTAGAAAAAATGGTCCTTATTTACACATTGATAGCGACAAGAACTTTTCGTATAGCAACATCAATTATAGGGATCTGATGTGCAAATCCCCATTAACATTCCACCTTCCAGTTTCCAGTAAAACTTCCAAGTCTATTGCTACCTCCTATGTAGTTGAATCAATACTGTTGGATGAAAAACTCATTTAAGCATTAAAAATAAGATCTATTAATAAGTTTACTACGGGCATGTATTTTGAAATTTCTAAGTAGATAATTCGCTAGAATTTTAATTACGCGTTGCATATTGCACAACATTTTGTTAATATTTTGGTTAAAACCAAAGATTCTATTGTGTCAAAAAATCAGTTACTTCTAGTGCATATTTATGAAGGGAAAAGTCAGGTTTGCTATAGGCCTAAGGCACAATGAACCATGGTCAAGAGTAAATATAATCAAAGTTCCTAAAATAAAATTTGCGAACGAACATCGAAATTATAACAGTAACCCTAAATTTCAAGTACAGTGGCCTAAAATGAGAGGATACCCTCTTGTAATCACACTAATTGATTTCTTTGATAGAAAACATGGAAGGTTATATGTATGAAAAAAATAAAATAACATTTTAAAAAATTCTAATGTTGAGGCCCTCGAACATTATATGCCCTCAAGTACTGAATTAGGTAGCATAGGGCTTGGGGCAACCATGCTAGCACTCAACTTAATTACTAACAGTGCTAACCAATTGTAAATAATGATAAATTGGATATGAGAATAAAGATACTACATTTATGGAAAAAAAATTGACTTAAAAAAATTGAAATATCATGGCAAAACATTTATGTTATTTTTTCCCCAAATTGGGCTAATTAAGAAGAAATATTACGTCAACATAAACAATTGCAATATGTTTATTTCAAAATAAGTATTAACTAACTGTAAAATAATTTTCAACATATATAACTTATGATAATAATCTGAAATAAGTAACAGTAATGCTTATTTTCCATTAAATTTATTCCATATGATAATAATCTGAAATTACATCACATTGATTTTCATTACAACATTCGATGATGTACAACATCATTTCACTAATTAAACAGTCGAAGTTGGATGATGCCAATTCTTCTGCTCGTCGTTGTTTGAAGGATGGTGCCACTTGCTTTGTTCATCCGATGTTGGATGGTGCCACTTGCTCTGTTCATCAACGATCGTTGGATGATGCCAGTTCTTCTGTTCGTCATTATTTGAAGGATGGTGCCACTTCTGTTGTTCGTTCGCTGCTGGATGGTGCCACTTGCTTTGTTCAACCGATGTTGGATGGTGCCACTTGCTCTGTTCATCAACGATCGTTGGATGATGCCAGTTCTTCTGTTCATCATTATTTGAAGGATGGTGCCACTTCTGTTGTTCGTTCGCTACCGGATGGTGCCACTTGCTTTGTTCATCCGATGTTGGATGGTGCCACTTGCTCTGTTCATCAACGATCGTTGGATGATGCCAGTTCTTCTGTTCGTCATTATTTGAAGGATGATGCCACTTCTGTTGTTCGTTCGCTGCTGGATGGTGCCACTTGCTTTGTTCAACTGATGTTGGATGGTGCCACTTGCTCTGTTCATCAACGATCGTTGGATGATGCCAGTTCTTCTGTTCGTCATTATTTGAAGGATGATGCCACTTCTGTTGTTCGTTCGCTGCTGGATGGTGCCACTTGCTTTGTTCAACTGATGTTGGATGGTGCCACTTGCTCTGTTCATCAACGATCGTTGGATGATGCCAGTTCTTCTGTTCATCATTATTTGAAGGATGGTGCCACTTCTGTTGTTCGTTCGCTGCTGGATGGTGCCACTTGCTTTGTTCAACTGATGTTGGATGGTGCCACTTGCTCTGTTCATCAACGATCGTTGGATGATGCCAGTTCTTCTGTTCGTCATTATTTGAAGGATGGTGCCACTTCTGTTGTTCGTTCGCTGCTGGATGGTGCCACTTGCTTTGTTCAACCGATGTTGGATGGTGCCACTTGCTCTGTTCATCAACGATCGTTGGATGATGCCAGTTCTTCTGTTCATCATTATTTGAAGGATGATGCCACTTCTGTTGTTCGTTCGCTGCTGGATGGTGCCACTTGCTTTGTTCATCCGATGTTGGATGGTGCCACTTGCTCTGTTCATCGATTACTGTCGAATGGTGCCACTTCTTTTGTTCATCGTTATTTGCAGGATGGTGCCACTTCTGTTGTTCGTTCGATATTGGATGGTGCCACTTGCTTTGCTCATCTACGTTTTTTGGATGATGCCACTTACTAGATAGTTCGTTAGGTTGCAGTAACCTCGATGCTAAGGATGTTTCAGTAATAATAATAAAGAAAAGCACGAAGGCTAATGGAGTCATATACGCTTTTGCCATGTTTATGTGCGATGTGATGTTCAAAAAAGAAGATGGCTTTTGTAAGATAATTTGAAGATAAGGTTGGGAATCTTGAAGAAAATTTAGCTACTATAAACTAGTTACTGCTCTCACTTAGTTTTATCCATTTACATATTCTACTACGCATAAAACGTTTAAGTAGACAGTGCTTTAATAAGCTTTCTGTAAATAAAAAGCAACTAAAAAATAAAATAATTCACCAGCCTTTTTAAATTAGTAATTTCTTTCTAAACTTTATATATCATGGAAATGATCCCAAAAAAAGAACAACAACCAGAATAACGTAAGAGCTGTGGCGACTTATAAATTGTAATATAAACAAGCATCCTTCCAGTAAACCGAAATGTAGAGGCAAAACTGGCTTTTATATGATGTGTTTCTTTTTTGGCCCGGGGGAGAGAGGGGGGGGGGATACTGATATAAGTTTAAAGATATATCATTTGATTACATATTTAATTCTCAAAAATAAAATAATTTTCCTAGTAACGGCGATGTAATTATAACAGCTTCCTGTTATATAAGGGTACAGTGAACCACGTCGTGCACCTTTGTTTTCCCGTGCTTTCATTACAAAACTCTTTTGCATGTTGTTTTGCTCCTACGCTTCATCTAAAGTAAAATTTGTATTTTTCCAATCAAAACGTATATTTACCGTTCTACGAAAGCTGCGCAGGTCCAAATTTAAAAACTCTGCGTAAATGGTTTTCTAAATAAGGTCTCTCTTTAATTGAAACAATATAAAAAATACGGTAAAATTCAAAGATAACTTGCAGATTAAACATCGATAAATAGAAAATGACGAAATACTATAGTTGTATAATAATATAATACTTGAATAACAATTACTATTACTTATGAATATTTGTTTTGTTTTCTAACATTTGAAATTACTTTTGAAAAGAGCCAGTTAATTTGCACATTTTTATCAAGAGGCTGTTTTGAGTTCTCCAGTTTAGAAAAAATGGTCCTTATTTACACATTGATAGCGACAAGAACTTTTCGTATAGCAACATCAATTATAGGGATCTGATGTGCAAATCCCCATTAACATTCCACCTTCCAGTTTCCAGTAAAACTTCCAAGTCTATTGCTACCTCCTATGTAGTTGAATCAATACTGTTGGATGAAAAACTCATTTAAGCATTAAAAATAAGATCTATTAATAAGTTTACTACGGGCATGTATTTTGAAATTTCTAAGTAGATAATTCGCTAGAATTTTAATTACGCGTTGCATATTGCACAACATTTTGTTAATATTTTGGTTAAAACCAAAGATTCTATTGTGTCAAAAAATCAGTTACTTCTAGTGCATATTTATGAAGGGAAAAGTCAGGTTTGCTATAGGCCTAAGGCACAATGAACCATGGTCAAGAGTAAATATAATCAAAGTTCCTAAATTAAAATTTGCGAACGAACATCGAAATTATAACAGTAACCCTAAATTTCAAGTACAGTGGCCTAAAATGAGAGGATACCCTCTTGTAATCACACTAATTGATTTCTTTGATAGAAAACATGGAAGGTTATATGTATGAAAAAAATAAAATAACATTTTAAAAAATTCTAATGTTGAGGCCCTCGAACATTATATGCCCTCAAGTACTGAATTAGGTAGCATAGGGCTTGGGGCAACCATGCTAGCACTCAACTTAATTACTAACAGTGCTAACCAATTGTAAATAATGATTAATTGGATATGAGAATAAAGATACTACATTTATGGAAAAAAAATTGACTTAAAAAAATTGAAATATCATGGCAAAACATTTATGTTATTTTTTCCCCAAATTGGGCTAATTAAGAAGAAATATTACGTCAACATAAACAATTGCAATATGTTTATTTCAAAATAAGTATTAACTAACTGTAAAATAATTTTCAACATATATAACTTATGATAATAATCTGAAATAAGTAACAGTAATGCTTATTTTCCATTAAATTTATTCCATATGATAATAATCTGAAATTACATCACATTGATTTTCATTACAACATTCGATGATGTACAACATCATTTCACTAATTAAACAGTCGAAGTTGGATGATGCCAATTCTTCTGCTCGTCGTTGTTTGAAGGATGGTGCCACTTGCTTTGTTCATCCGATGTTGGATGGTGCCACTTGCTCTGTTCATCAACGATCGTTGGATGATGCCAGTTCTTCTGTTCGTCATTATTTGAAGGATGGTGCCACTTCTGTTGTTCGTTCGCTGCTGGATGGTGCCACTTGCTTTGTTCAACCGATGTTGGATGGTGCCACTTGCTCTGTTCATCAACGATCGTTGGATGATGCCAGTTCTTCTGTTCATCATTATTTGAAGGATGGTGCCACTTCTGTTGTTCGTTCGCTACCGGATGGTGCCACTTGCTTTGTTCATCCGATGTTGGATGGTGCCACTTGCTCTGTTCATCAACGATCGTTGGATGATGCCAGTTCTTATGTTCGTCATTATTTGAAGGATGATGCCACTTCTGTTGTTCGTTCGCTGCTGGATGGTGCCACTTGCTTTGTTCAACTGATGTTGGATGGTGCCACTTGCTCTGTTCATCAACGATCGTTGGATGATGCCAGTTCTTCTGTTCATCATTATTTGAAGGATGATGCCACTTCTGTTGTTCGTTCGCTGCTGGATGGTGCCACTTGCTTTGTTCAACTGATGTTGGATGGTGCCACTTGCTCTGTTCATCAACGATCGTTGGATGATGCCAGTTCTTCTGTTCATCATTATTTGAAGGATGGTGCCACTTCTGTTGTTCGTTCGCTGCTGGATGGTGCCACTTGCTTTGTTCAACTGATGTTGGATGGTGCCACTTGCTCTGTTCATCAACGATCGTTGGATGATGCCAGTTCTTCTGTTCGTCATTATTTGAAGGATGGTGCCACTTCTGTTGTTCGTTCGCTGCTGGATGGTGCCACTTGCTTTGTTCAACCGATGTTGGATGGTGCCACTTGCTCTGTTCATCAACGATCGTTGGATGATGCCAGTTCTTCTGTTCATCATTATTTGAAGGATGATGCCACTTCTGTTGTTCGTTCGCTGCTGGATGGTGCCACTTGCTTTGTTCATCCGATGTTGGATGGTGCCACTTGCTCTGTTCATCGATTACTGTCGAATGGTGCCACTTCTTTTGTTCATCTTTATTTGCAGGATGGTGCCACTTCTGTTGTTCGTTCGATATTGGATGGTGCCACTTGCTTTGCTCATCTACGTTTTTTGGATGATGCCACTTACTAGATAGTTCGTTAGGTTGCAGTAACCTCGATGCTAAGGATGTTTCAGTAATAATAATAAAGAAAAGCACGAAGGCTAATGGAGTCATATACGCTTTTGCCATGTTTATGTGCGATGTGATGTTCAAAAAAGAAGATAGCTTTTATAAGATAATTTGAAGATAAGGTTGGGAATCTTGAAGAAAATTTAGCTACTATAAACTATTTAATGCTCTCACTTAGTTTTATCCATTTACATATTCTACTACGCATAAAACGTTTAAGTAGACAGTGCTTTAATAAGCTTTCTGTAAATAAACAGCAACTAAAAAATAAAATAATTCACCAGCCTTTTTAAATTAGTAATTTCTTTCTAAACTTTATATATCATGGAAACGATCCCAAAAAAAGAACAACAACCAGAATAACGTAAGAGCTGTGGCGACTTATAAATTGTAATATAAACAAGCATCATTCCAGTAAACCGAAATGTAGAGGCAAAACTGGCTTTTATATGATGTGTTTCTTTTTTGGCCCGGGGGAGAGAGGGGGGGGGATACTGATATAAGTTTAAAGATATATCATTTGATTACATATTTAATTCTCAAAAATAAAATAATTTTCCTAGTAACGGCGATGTAATTATAACAGCTTCCTGTTATATAAGGGTACAGTGAACCACGTCGTGCACCTTTGTTTTCCCGTGCTTTCATTACAAAACTCTTTTGCATGTTGTTTTGCTCCTACGCTTCATCTAAAGTAAAATTTGTATTTTTCCAATCAAAACGTATATTTACCGTTCTACGAAAGCTGCGCAGGTCCAAATTTAAAAACTCTGCGTAAATGGTTTTCTAAATAAGGTCTCTCTTTAATTGAAACAATATAAAAAATACGGTAAAATTCAAAGATAACTTGCAGATTAAACATCGATAAATAGAAAATGACGAAATACTAAAGTTGTATAATAATATAATACTTGAATAACAATTACTATTACTTATGAATATTTGTTTTGTTTTCTAACATTTGAAATTACTTTTGAAAAGAGCCAGTTAATTTGCACATTTTTATCAAGAGGCTGTTTTGAGTTCTCCAGTTTAGAAAAAATGGTCCTTATTTACACATTGATAGCGACAAGAACTTTTCGTATAGCAACATCAATTATAGGGATCTGATGTGCAAATCCCCATTAACATTCCACCTTCCAGTTTCCAGTAAAACTTCCAAGTCTATTGCTACCTCCTATGTAGTTGAATCAATACTGTTGGATGAAAAACTCATTTAAGCATTAAAAATAAGATCTATTAATAAGTTTACTACGGGCATGTATTTTGAAATTTCTAAGTAGATAATTCGCTAGAATTTTAATTACGCGTTGCATATTGCACAACAATTTGTTAATATTTTGGTTAAAACCAAAGATTCTATTGTGTCAAAAAATCAGTTACTTCTAGTGCATATTTATGAAGGGAAAAGTCAGGTTTGCTATAGGCCTAAGGCACAATGAACCATGGTCAAGAGTAAATATAATCAAAGTTCCTAAAATAAAATTTGCGAACGAACATCGAAATTATAACAGTAACCCTAAATTTCAAGTACAGTGGCCTAAAATGAGAGGATACCCTCTTGTAATCACACTAATTGATTTCTTTGATAGAAAACATGGAAGGTTATATGTATGAAAAAAATAAAATAACATTTTAAAAAATTCTAATGTTGAGGCCCTCGAACATTATATGCCCTCAAGTACTGAATTAGGTAGCATAGGGCTTGGGGCAACCATGCTAGCACTCAACTTAATTACTAACAGTGCTAACCAATTGTAAATAATGATAAATTGGATATGAGAATAAAGATACTACATTTATGGAAAAAAAATTGACTTAAAAAAATTGAAATATCATGGCAAAACATTTATGTTATTTTTTCCCCAAATTGGGCTAATTAAGAAGAAATATTACGTCAACATAAACAATTGCAATATGTTTATTTCAAAATAAGTATTAACTAACTGTAAAATAATTTTCAACATATATAACTTATGATAATAATCTGAAATAAGTAACAGTAATGCTTATTTTCCATTAAATTTATTCCATATGATAATAATCTGAAATTACATCACATTGATTTTCATTACAACATTCGATGATGTACAACATCATTTCACTAATTAAACAGTCGAAGTTGGATGATGCCAATTCTTCTGCTCGTCGTTGTTTGAAGGATGGTGCCACTTGCTTTGTTCATCCGATGTTGGATGGTGCCACTTGCTCTGTTCATCAACGATCGTTGGATGATGCCAGTTCTTCTGTTCGTCATTATTTGAAGGATGGTGCCACTTCTGTTGTTCGTTCGCTGCTGGATGGTGCCACTTGCTTTGTTCAACCGATGTTGGATGGTGCCACTTGCTCTGTTCATAAACGATCGTTGGATGATGCCAGTTCTTCTGTTCGTCATTATTTGAAGGATGATGCCACTTCTGTTGTTCGTTCGCTGCTGGATGGTGCCACTTGCTTTGTTCAACTGATGTTGGATGGTGCCACTTGCTCTGTTCATCAACTATCGTTGGATGATGCCAGTTCTTCTGTTCATCATTATTTGAAGGATGGTGCCACTTCTGTTGTTCGTTCGCTGCTGGATGGTGCCACTTGCTTTGTTCAACTGATGTTGGATGGTGCCACTTGCTCTGTTCATCAACGATCGTTGGATGATGCCAGTTCTTCTGTTCGTCATTATTTGAAGGATGGTGCCACTTCTGTTGTTCGTTCGCTGCTGGATGGTGCCACTTGCTTTGTTCAACCGATGTTGGATGGTGCCACTTGCTCTGTTCATCAACGATCGTTGGATGATGCCAGTTCTTCTGTTCATCATTATTTGAAGGATGGTGCCACTTCTGTTGTTCGTTCGCTACCGGATGGTGCCACTTGCTTTGTTCATCCGATGTTGGATGGTGCCACTTGCTCTGTTCATCAACGATCGTTGGATGATGCCAGTTCTTATGTTCGTCATTATTTGAAGGATGATGCCACTTCTGTTGTTCGTTCGCTGCTGGATGGTGCCACTTGCTTTGTTCAACCGATGTTGGATGGTGCCACTTGCTCTGTTCATCAACGATCGTTGGATGATGTCAGTTCTTCTGTTCATCATTATTTGAAGGATGATGCCACTTCTGTTGTTCGTTCGCTGCTGGATGGTGCCACTTGCTTTGTTCATCCGATGTTGGATGGTGCCACTTGCTCTGTTCATCGATTACTGTCGAATGGTGCCACTTCTTTTGTTCATCGTTATTTGCAGGATGGTGCCACTTCTGTTGTTCGTTCGATATTGGATGGTGCCACTTGCTTTGCTCATCTACGTTTTTTGGATGGTGCCACTTCTGTTGTTCGTTCGCTGCTGGATGGTGCCACTTGCTTTGTTCAACTGATGTTGGATGGTGCCACTTGCTCTGTTCATCAACGATCGTTGGATGATGCCAGTTCTTCTGTTCGTCATTATTTGAAGGATGATGCCACTTCAGTTGTTCGTTCGCTGCTGGATGGTGCCACTTGCTTTGTTCAACTGATGTTGGATGGTGCCACTTGCTCTGTTCATCAACGATCGTTGGATGATGCCAGTTCTTCTGTTCATCATTATTTGAAGGATGGTGCCACTTCTGTTGTTCGTTCGCTGCTGGATGGTGCCACTTGCTTTGTTCAACTGATGTTGGATGGTGCCACTTGCTCTGTTCATCAACGATCGTTGGATGATGCCAGTTCTTCTGTTCGTCATTATTTGAAGGATGGTGCCACTTCTGTTGTTCGTTCGCTGCTGGATGGTGCCACTTGCTTTGTTCAACCGATGTTGGATGGTGCCACTTGCTCTGTTCATCAACGATCGTTGGATGATGCCAGTTCTTCTGTTCATCATTATTTGAAGGATGATGCCACTTCTGTTGTTCGTTCGCTGCTGGATGGTGCCACTTGCTTTGTTCATCCGATATTGGATGGTGCCACTTGCTCTGTTCATCGATTACTGTCGAATGGTGCCACTTCTTTTGTTCATCGTTATTTGCAGGATGGTGCCACTTCTGTTGTTCGTTCGATATTGGATGGTGCCACTTGCTTTGCTCATCTACGTTTTTTGGATGATGCCACTTACTAGATAGTTCGTTAGGTTGCAGTAACCTCGATGCTAAGGATGTTTCAGTAATAATAATACAGAAAAGCACGAAGGCTAATGGAGTCATATACGCTTTTGCCATGTTTATGTGCGATGTGATGTTCAAAAAAGAAGATGGCTTTTATAAGATAATTTGAAGATAAGGTTGGGAATCTTGAAGAAAATTTAGCTACTATAAACTAGTTAATGCTCTCACTTAGTTTTATCCATTTACATATTCTACTACGCATAAAACGTTTAAGTAGACAGTGCTTTAATAAGCTTTCTGTAAATAAACAGCAACTAAAAAATAAAATAATTCACCAGCCTTTTTAAATTAGTAATTTCTTTCTAAACTTTATATATCATGGAAACGATCCCAAAAAAAGAACAACAACCAGAATAACGTAAGAGCTGTGGCGACTTATAAATTGTAATATAAACAAGCATCATTCCAGTAAACCGAAATGTAGAGGCAAAACTGGCTTTTATATGATGTGTTTCTTTTTTGGCCCGGGGGAGAGAGGGGGGGGGGGATACTGATATAAGTTTAAAGATATATCATTTGATTACATATTTAATTCTCAAAAATAAAATAATTTTCCTAGTAACGGCGATGTAATTATAACAGCTTCCTGTTATATAAGGGTACAGTGAACCACGTCGTGCACCTTTGTTTTCCCGTGCTTTCATTACAAAACTCTTTTGCATGTTGTTTTGCTCCTACGCTTCATCTAAAGTAAAATTTGTATTTTTCCAATCAAAACGTATATTTACCGTTCTACGAAAGCTGCGCAGGTCCAAATTTAAAAACTCTGCGTAAATGGTTTTCTAAATAAGGTCTCTCTTTAATTGAAACAATATAAAAAATACGGTAAAATTCAAAGATAACTTGCAGATTAAACATCGATAAATAGAAAATGACGAAATACTATAGTTGTATAATAATATAATACTTGAATAACAATTACTATTACTTATGAATATTTGTTTTGTTTTCTAACATTTGAAATTACTTTTGAAAAGAGCCAGTTAATTTGCACATTTTTATCAAGAGGCTGTTTTGAGTTCTCCAGTTTAGAAAAAATGGTCCTTATTTACACATTGATAGCGACAAGAACTTTTCGTATAGCAACATCAATTATAGGGATCTGATGTGCAAATCCCCATTAACATTCCACCTTCCAGTTTCCAGTAAAACTTCCAAGTCTATTGCTACCTCCTATGTAGTTGAATCAATACTGTTGGATGAAAAACTCATTTAAGCATTAAAATTAAGATCTATTAATAAGTTTACTACGGGCATGTATTTTGAAATTTCTAAGTAGATAATTCGCTAGAATTTTAATTACGCGTTGCATATTGCACAACATTTTGTTAATATTTTGGTTAAAACCAAAGATTCTATTGTGTCAAAAAATCAGTTACTTCTAGTGCATATTTATGAAGGGAAAAGTCAGGTTTGCTATAGGCCTAAGGCACAATGAACCATGGTCAAGAGTAAATATAATCAAAGTTCCTAAAATAAAATTTGCGAACGAACATCGAAATTATAACAGTAACCCTAAATTTCAAGTACAGTGGCCTAAAATGAGAGGATACCCTCTTGTAATCACACTAATTGATTTCTTTGATAGAAAACATGGAAGGTTATATGTATGAAAAAAATAAAATAACATTTTAAAAAATTCTAATGTTGAGGCCCTCGAACATTATATGCCCTCAAGTACTGAATTAGGTAGCATAGGGCTTGGGGCAACCATGCTAGCACTCAACTTAATTACTAACAGTGCTAACCAATTGTAAATAATGATAAATTGGATATGAGAATAAAGATACTACATTTATGGAAAAAAAATTGACTTAAAAAAATTGAAATATCATGGCAAAACATTTATGTTATTTTTTCCCCAAATTGGTCTAATTAAGAAGAAATATTACGTCAACATAAACAATTGCAATATGTTTATTTCAAAATAAGTATTAACTAACTGTAAAATAATTTTCAACATATATAACTTATGATAATAATCTGAAATAAGTAACAGTAATGCTTATTTTCCATTAAATTTATTCCATATGATAATAATCTGAAATTACATCACATTGATTTTCATTACAACATTCGATGATGTACAACATCATTTCACTAATTAAACAGTCGAAGTTGGATGATGCCAATTCTTCTGCTCGTCGTTGTTTGAAGGATGGTGCCACTTGCTTTGTTCATCCGATGTTGGATGGTGCCACTTGCTCTGTTCATCAACGATCGTTGGATGATGCCAGTTCTTCTGTTCGTCATTATTTGAAGGATGGTGCCACTTCTGTTGTTCGTTCGCTGCTGGATGGTGCCACTTGCTTTGTTCAACCGATGTTGGATGGTGCCACTTGCTCTGTTCATCAACGATCGTTGGATGATGCCAGTTCTTCTGTTCATCATTATTTGAAGGATGGTGCCACTTCTGTTGTTCGTTCGCTACCGGATGGTGCCACTTGCTTAGTTCATCCGATGTTGGATGGTGCCACTTGCTCTGTTCATCAACGATCGTTGGATGATGCCAGTTCTTCTGTTCGTCATTATTTGAAGGATGATGCCACTTCTGTTGTTCGTTCGCTGCTGGATGGTGCCACTTGCTTTGTTCAACTGATGTTTGATGGTGCCACTTGCTCTGTTCATCAACGATCGTTGGATGATGCCAGTTCTTCTGTTCGTCATTATTTGAAGGATGATGCCACTTCTGTTGTTCGTTCGCTGCTGGATGGTGCCACTTGCTTTGTTCAACTGATGTTGGATGGTGCCACTTGCTGTGTTCATCAACGATCGTTGGATGATGCCAGTTCTTCTGTTCATCATTATTTGAAGGATGGTGCCACTTCTGTTGTTCGTTCGCTGCTGGATGGTGCCACTTGCTTTGTTCAACTGATGTTGGATGGTGCCACTTTCTCTGTTCATCAACGATCGTTGGATGATGCCAGTTCTTCTGTTCGTCATTATTTGAAGGATGGTGCCACTTCTGTTGTCCGTTCGCTGCTGGATGGTGCCACTTGCTTTGTTCAACCGATGTTGGATGGTGCCACTTGCTCTGTTCATCAACGATCGTTGGATGATGCCAGTTCTTCTGTTCATCATTATTTGAAGGATGATGCCACTTCTGTTGTTCGTTCGCTGCTGGATGGTGCCACTTGCTTTGTTCATCCGATGTTGGATGGTGCCACTTGCTCTGTTCATCGATTACTGTCGAATGGTGCCACTTCTTTTGTTCATCGTTATTTGCAGGATGGTGCCACTTCTGTTGTTCGTTCGATATTGGATGGTGCCACTTGCTTTGCTCATCTACGTTTTTTGGATGATGCCACTTACTAGATAGTTCGTTAGGTTGCAGTAACCTCGATGCTAAGGATGTTTCAGTAATAATAATAAAGAAAAGCACGAAGGCTAATGGAGTCATATACGCTTTTGCCATGTTTATGTGCGATGTGATGTTCAAAAAAGAAGATGGCTTTTATAAGATAATTTGAAGATAAGGTTGGGAATCTTGAAGAAAATTTAGCTACTATAAACTAGTTAATGCTCTCACTTAGTTTTATCCATTTACATATTCTACTACGCATAAAACGTTTAAGTAGACAGTGCTTTAATAAGCTTTCTGTAAATAAACAGCAACTAAAAAAATAAAATAATTCACCAGCCTTTTTAAATTAGTAATTTCTTTCTAAACTTTATATATCATGGAAACGATCCCAAAAAAAGAACAACAACCAGAATAACGTAAGAGCTGTGGCGACTTATAAATTGTAATATAAACAAGCATCATTCCAGTAAACCGAAATGTAGAGGCAAAACTGGCTTTTATATGATGTGTTTCTTTTTTGGCCCGGGGGAGAGGGGGGGGATACTGATATAAGTTTAAAGATATATCATTTGATTACATATTTAATTCTCAAAAATAAAATAATTTTCCTAGTAACGGCGATGTAATTATAACAGCTTCCTGTTATATAAGGGTACAGTGAACCACGTCGTGCACCTTTGTTTTCCCGTGCTTTCATTACAAAACTCTTTTGCATGTTGTTTTGCTCCTACGCTTCATCTAAAGTAAAATTTGTATTTTTCCAATCAAAACGTATATTTACCGTTCTACGAAAGCTGCGCAGGTCCAAATTTAAAAACTCTGCGTAAATGGTTTTCTAAATAAGGTCTCTCTTTAATTGAAACAATATAAAAAATACGGTAAAATTCAAAGATAACTTGCAGATTAAACATCGATAAATAGAAAATGACGAAATACTATAGTTGTATAATAATATAATACTTGAATAACAATTACTATTACTTATGAATATTTGTTTTGTTTTCTAACATTTGAAATTACTTTTGAAAAGAGCCAGTTAATTTGCACATTTTTATCAAGAGGCTGTTTTGAGTTCTCCAGTTTAGAAAAAATGGTCCTTATTTACACATTGATAGCGACAAGAACTTTTCGTATAGCAACATCAATTTTAGGGATCTGATGTGCAAATCCCCATTAACATTCCACCTTCCAGTTTCCAGTAAAACTTCCAAGTCTATTGCTACCTCCTATGTAGTTGAATCAATACTGTTGGATGAAAAACTCATTTAAGCATTAAAAATAAGATCTATTAATAAGTTTACTACGGGCATGTATTTTGAAATTTCTAAGTAGATAATTCGCTAGAATTTTAATTACGCGTTGCATATTGCACAACATTTTGTTAATATTTTGGTTAAAACCAAAGATTCTATTGTGTCAAAAAATCAGTTACTTCTAGTGCATATTTATGAAGGGAAAAGTCAGGTTTGCTATAGGCCTAAGGCACAATGAACCATGGTCAAGAGTAAATATAATCAAAGTTCCTAAAATAAAATTTGCGAACGAACATCGAAATTATAACAGTAACCCTAAATTTCAAGTACAGTGGCCTAAAATGAGAGGATACCCTCTTGTAATCACACTAATTGATTTCTTTGATAGAAAACATGGAAGGTTATATGTATGAAAAAAATAAAATAACATTTTAAAAAATTCTAATGTTGAGGCCCTCGAACATTATATGCCCTCAAGTACTGAATTAGGTAGCATAGGGCTTGGGGCAACCATGCTAGCACTCAACTTAATTACTAACAGTGCTAACCAATTGTAAATAATGATAAATTGGATATGAGAATAAAGATACTACATTTATGGAAAAAAAATTGACTTAAAAAAATTGAAATATCATGGCAAAACATTTATGTTATTTTTTCCCCAAATTGGGCTAATTAAGAAGAAATATTACGTCAACATAAACAATTGCAATATGTTTATTTCAAAATAAGTATTAACTAACTGTAAAATAATTTTCAACATATATAACTTATGATAATAATCTGAAATAAGTAACAGTAATGCTTATTTTCCATTAAATTTATTCCATATGATAATAATCTGAAATTACATCACATTGCTTTTCATTACAACATTCGATGATGTACAACATCATTTCACTAATTAAACAGTCGAAGTTGGATGATGCCAATTCTTCTGCTTGTCGTTGTTTGAAGGATGGTGCCACTTGCTTTGTTCATCCGATGTTGGATGGTGCCACTTGCTCTGTTCATCAACGATCGTTGGATGATGCCAGTTCTTCTGTTCGTCATTATTTGAAGGATGGTGCCACTTCTGTTGTTCGTTCGCTGCTGGATGGTGCCACTTGCTTTGTTCAACCGATGTTGGATGGTGCCACTTGCTCTGTTCATCAACGATCGTTGGATGATGCCAGTTCTTCTGTTCATCATTATTTGAAGGATGGTGCCACTTCTGTTGTTCGTTCGCTACCGGATGGTGCCACTTGCTTTGTTCATCCGATGTTGGATGGTGCCACTTGCTCTGTTCATCAACGATCGTTGGATGATGCCAGTTCTTCTGTTCGTCATTATTTGAAGGATGATGCCACTTCTGTTGTTCGTTCGCTGCTGGATGGTGCCACTTGCTTTGTTCAACTGATGTTGGATGGTGCCACTTGCTCTGTTCATCAACGATCGTTGGATGATGCCAGTTCTTCTGTTCGTCATTATTTGAAGGATGATGCCACTTCTGTTGTTCGTTCGCTGCTGGATGGTGCCACTTGCTTTGTTCAACTGATGTTGGATGGTGCCACTTTCTCTGTTCATCAACGATCGTTGGATGATGCCAGTTCTTCTGTTCATCATTATTTGAAGGATGGTGCCACTTCTGTTGTTCGTTCGCTGCTGGATGGTGCCACTTGCTTTGTTCAACTGATGTTGGATGGTGCCACTTGCTCTGTTCATCAACGATCGTTGGATGATGCCAGTTCTTCTGTTCGTCATTATTTGAAGGATGGTGCCACTTCTGTTGTTCTTTCGCTGCTGGATGGTGCCACTTGCTTTGTTCAACCGATGTTGGATGGTGCCACTTGCTCTGTTCATCAACGATCGTTGGATGATGCCAGTTCTTCTGTTCATCATTATTTGAAGGATGATGCCACTTCTGTTGTTCGTTCGCTGCTGGATGGTGCCACTTGCTTTGTTCATCCGATGTTGGATGGTGCCACTTGCTCTGTTCATCGATTACTGTCGAATGGTGCCACTTCTTTTGTTCATCGTTATTTGCAGGATGGTGCCACTTCTGTTGTTCATTCGATATTGGATGGTGCCACTTGCTTTGCTCATCTACGTTTTTTGGATGATGCCACTTACTAGATAGTTCGTTAGGTTGCAGTAACCTCGATGCTAAGGATGTTTCAGTAATAATAATAAAGAAAAGCACGAAGGCTAATGGAGTCATATACGCTTTTGCCATGTTTATGTGCGATGTGATGTTCAAAAAAGAAGATGGCTTTTATAAGATAATTTGAAGATAAGGTTGGGAATCTTGAAGAAAATTTAGCTACTATAAACTAGTTAATGCTCTCACTTAGTTTTATCCATTTACATATTCTACTACGCATAAAACGTTTAAGTAGACAGTGCTTTAATAAGCTTTCTGTAAATAAACAGCAACTAAAAAATAAAATAATTCACCAGCCTTTTTAAATTAGTAATTTCTTTCTAAACTTTATATATCATGGAAACGATCCCAAAAAAAGAACAACAACCAGAATAACGTAAGAGCTGTGGCGACTTATAAATTGTAATATAAACAAGCATCATTCCAGTAAACCGAAATGTAGAGGCAAAACTGGCTTTTATATGATGTGTTTCTTTTTTGGCCCGGGGGAGAGAGGGGGGGGGGGATACTGATATAAGTTTAAAGATATATCATTTGATTACATATTTAATTCTCAAAAATAAAATAATTTTCCTAGTAACGGCGATGTAATTATAACAGCTTCCTGTTATATAAGGGTACAGTGAACCACGTCGTGCACCTTTGTTTTCCCGTGCTTTCATTACAAAACTCTTTTGCATGTTGTTTTGCTCCTACGCTTCATCTAAAGTAAAATTTGTATTTTTCCAATCAAAACGTATATTTACCGTTCTACGAAAGCTGCGCAGGTCCAAATTTAAAAACTCTGCGTAAATGGTTTTCTAAATAAGGTATCTCTTTAATTGAAACAATATAAAAAATACGGTAAAATTCAAAGATAACTTGCAGATTAAACATCGATAAATAGAAAATGACGAAATACTATAGTTGTATAATAATATAATACTTGAATAACAATTACTATTACTTATGAATATTTGTTTTGTTTTCTAACATTTGAAATTACTTTTGAAAAGAGCCCGTTAATTTGCACATTTTTATCAAGAGGCTGTTTTGAGTTCTCCAGTTTAGAAAAAATGGTCCTTATTTACACATTGATAGCGACAAGAACTTTTCGTATAGCAACATCAATTATAGGGATCTGATGTGCAAATCCCCATTAACATTCCACCTTCCAGTTTCCAGTAAAACTTCCAAGTCTATTGCTACCTCCTATGTAGTTGAATCAATACTGTTGGATGAAAAACTCATTTAAGCATTAAAAATAAGATCTATTAATAAGTTTACTACGACATGTATTTTGAAATTTCTAAGTAGATAATTCGCTAGAATTTTAATTACGCGTTGCATATTGCACAACATTTTGTTAATATTTTGGTTAAAACCAAAGATTCTATTGTGTCAAAAAATCAGTTACTTCTAGTGCATATTTATGAAGGGAAAAGTCAGGTTTGCTATAGGCCTAAGGCACAATGAACCATGGTCAAGAGTAAATATAATCAAAGTTCCTAAAATAAAATTTGCGAACGAACATCGAAATTATAACAGTAACCCTAAATTTCAAGTACAGTGGCCTAAAATGAGAGGATACCCTCTTGTAATCACACTAATTGATTTCTTTGATAGAAAACATGGAAGGTTATATGTATGAAAAAAATAAAATAACATTTTAAAAAATTCTAATGTTGAGGCCCTCGAACATTATATGCCCTCAAGTACTGAATTAGGTAGCATAGGGCTTGGGGCAACCATGCTAGCACTCAACTTAATTACTAACAGTGCTAACCAATTGTAAATAATGATAAATTGGATATGAGAATAAAGATACTACATTTATGGAAAAAAAATTGACTTAAAAAAATTGAAATATCATGGCAAAACATTTATGTTATTTTTTCCCCAAATTGGGCTAATTAAGAAGAAATATTACGTCAACATAAACAATTGCAATATGTTTATTTCAAAATAAGTATTAACTAACTGTAAAATAATTTTCAACATATATAACTTATGATAATAATCTGAAATAAGTAACAGTAATGCTTATTTTCCATTAAATTTATTCCATATGATAATAATCTGAAATTACATCACATTGATTTTCATTACAACATTCGATGATGTACAACATCATTTCACTAATTAAATAGTCGAAGTTGGATGATGCCAATTCTTCTGCTCGTCGTTGTTTGAAGGATGGTGCCACTTGCTTTGTTCATCCGATGTTGGATGGTGCCACTTGCTCTGTTCATCAACGATCGTTGGATGATGCTAGTTCTTCTGTTCGTCATTATTTGAAGGATGGTGCCACTTCTGTTGTTCGTTCGCTGCTGGATGGTGCCACTTGCTTTGTTCAACCGATGTTGGATGGTGCCACTTGCTCTATTCATCAACGATCGTTGGATGATGCCAGTTCTTCTGTTCATCATTATTTGAAGGATGGTGCCACTTCTGTTGTTCGTTCGCTACCGGATGGTGCCACTTGCTTTGTTCATCCGATGTTGGATGGTGCCACTTGCTCTGTTCATCAACGATCGTTGGATGATGCCAGTTCTTCTATTCGTCATTATTTGAAGGATGATGCCACTTCTGTTGTTCGTTCGCTGCTGGATGGTGCCACTTGCTTTGTTCAACTGATGTTGGATGGTGCCACTTGCTCTGTTCATCAACGATCGTTGGATGATGCCAGTTCTTCTGTTCGTCATTATTTGAAGGATGATGCCACTTCTGTTGTTCGTTCGCTGCTGGATGGTGCCACTTGCTTTGTTCAACTGATGTTGGATGGTGCCACTTGCTCTGTTCATCAACGATCGTTGGATGATGCCAGTTCTTCTGTTCATCATTATTTGAAGGATGGTGCCACTTCTGTTGTTCGTTCGCTGCTGGATGGTGCCACTTGCTTTGTTCAACTGATGTTGGATGGTGCCACTTGCTCTGTTCATCAACGATCGTTGGATGATGCCAGTTCTTCTGTTCGTCATTATTTGAAGGATGGTGCCACTTCTGTTGTTCGTTCGCTGCTGGATGGTGCCACTTGCTTTGTTCAACCGATGTTGGATGGTGCCACTTGCTCTGTTCATCAACGATCGTTGGATGATGCCAGTTCTTCTGTTCATCATTATTTGAAGGATGATGCCACTTCTGTTGTTCGTTCGCTGCTGGATGGTGCCACTTGCTTTGTTCATCCGATGTTGGATGGTGCCACTTGCTCTGTTCATCGATTACTGTCGAATGGTGCCACTTCTTTTGTTCATCGTTATTTGCAGGATGGTGCCACTTCTGTTGTTCGTTCGATATTGGATGGTGCCACTTGCTTTGCTCATCTACGTTTTTTGGATGATGCCACTTACTAGATAGTTCGTTAGGTTGCAGTAACCTCGATGCTAAGGATGTTTCAGTAATAATAATAAAGAAAAGCACGAAGGCTAATGGAGTCATATACGCTTTTGCCATGTTTATGTGCGATGTGATGTTCAAAAAAGAAGATGGCTTTTATAAGATAATTTGAAGATAAGGTTGGGAATCTTGAAGAAAATTTAGCTACTATAAACTAGTTAATGCTCTCACTTAGTTTTATCCATTTACGTATTCTACTACGCATAAAACGTTTAAGTAGACAGTGCTTTAATAAGCTTTCTGTAAATAAACAGCAACTAAAAAATAAAATAATTCACCAGCCTTTTTAAATTAGTAATTTCTTTCTAAACTTTATATATCATGGAAACGATCCCAAAAAAAGAACAACAACCAGAATAACGTAAGAGCTGTGGCGACTTATAAATTGTAATATAAACAAGCATCATTCCAGTAAACCGAAATGTAGAGGCAAAACTGGCTTTTATATGATGTGTTTCTTTTTTGGCCCGGGGGAGAGAAGGGGGGGGATACTGATATAAGTTTAAAGATATATCATTTGATTACATATTTAATTCTCAAAAATAAAATAATTTTCCTAGTAACGGCGATGTAATTATAACAGCTTCCTGTTATATAAGGGTAAAGTGAACCACGTCGTGCACCTTTGTTTTCCCGTGCTTTCATTACAAAACTCTTTTGCATGTTGTTTTGCTCCTACGCTTCATCTAAAGTAAAATTTGTATTTTTCCAATCAAAACATATATTTACCGTTCTACGAAAGCTGCGCAGGTCCAAATTTAAAAACTCTGCGTAAATGGTTTTCTAAATAAGGTCTCTCTTTAATTGAAACAATATAAAAAATACGGTAAAATTCAAAGATAACTTGCAGATTAAACATCGATAAATAGAAAATGACGAAATACTATAGTTGTATAATAATATAATACTTGAATAACAATTACTATTACTTATGAATATTTGTTTTGTTTTCTAACATTTGAAATTACTTTTGAAAAGAGCCAGTTAATTTGCACATTTTTATCAAGAGGCTGTTTTGAGTTCTCCAGTTTAGAAAAAATGGTCCTTATTTACACATTGATAGCGACAAGAACTTTTCGTATAGCAACATCAATTATAGGGATCTGATGTGCAAATCCCCATTAACATTCCACCTTCCAGTTTCCAGTAAAACTTCCAAGTCTATTGCTACCTCCTATGTAGTTGAATCAATACTGTTGGATGAAAAACTCATTTAAGCATTAAAAATAAGATCTATTAATAAGTTTACTACGGGCATGTATTTTGAAATTTCTAAGTAGATAATTCGCTAGAATTTTAATTACGCGTTGCATATTGCACAACATTTTGTTAATATTTTGGTTAAAACCAAAGATTCTATTGTGTCAAAAAATCAGTTACTTCTAGTGCATATTTATGAAGGGAAAAGTCAGGTTTGCTATAGGCCTAAGGCACAATGAACCATGGTCAAGAGTAAATATAATCAAAGTTCCTAAAATAAAATTTGCGAACGAACATCGAAATTATAACAGTAACCCTAAATTTCAAGTACAGTGGCCTAAAATGAGAGGATACCCTCTTGTAATCACACTAATTGATTTCTTTGATAGAAAACATGGAAGGTTATATGTATGAAAAAATAAAATAACATTTTAAAAAATTCTAATGTTGAGGCCCTCGAACATTATATGCCCTCAAGTACTGAATTAGGTAGCATAGGGCTTGGGGCAACCATGCTAGCACTCAACTTAATTACTAACAGTGCTAACCAATTGTAAATAAAGATAAATTGGATATGAGAATAAAGATACTACATTTATGGAAAAAAAATTGACTTAAAAAAATTGAAATATCATGGCAAAACATTTATGTTATTTTTTCCCCAAATTGGGCTAATTAAGAAGAAATATTACGTCAACATAAACAATTGCAATATGTTTATTTCAAAATAAGTATTATCTAACTGTAAAATAATTTTCAACATATATAACTTATGATAATAATCTGAAATAAGTAACAGTAATGCTTATTTTCCATTAAATTTATTCCATATGATAATAATCTGAAATTACATCACATTGATTTTCATTACAACATTCGATGATGTACAACATCATTTCACTAATTAAACAGTCGAAGTTGGATGATGCCAATTCTTCTGCTCGTCGTTGTTTGAAGGATGGTGCCACTTGCTTTGTTCATCCGATGTTGGATGGTGCCACTTGCTCTGTTCATCAACGATCGTTGGATGATGCCAGTTGTTCTGTTCGTCATTATTTGAAGGATGGTGCCGCTTCTGTTGTTCGTTCGCTGCTGGATGGTGCCACTTGCTTTGTTCAACTGATGTTGGATGGTGCCACTTGCTCTGTTCATCAACGATCGTTGGATGATGCCAGTTCTTCTGTTCATCATTATTTGAAGGATGGTGCCACTTCTGTTGTTCGTTCGCTACCGGATGGTGCCACTTGCTTTGTTCATCCGATGTTGGATGGTGCCACTTGCTCTGTTCATCAACGATCGTTGGATGATGCCAGTTCTTCTGTTCGTCATTATTTGAAGGATGATGCCACTTCTGTTGTTCGTTCGCTGCTGGATGGTGCCACATGCTTTGTTCAACTGATGTTGGATGGTGCCACTTGCTCTGTTCATCAACGATCGTTGGATGATGCCAGTTCTTCTGTTCGTCATTATTTGAAGGATGACGCCACTTCTGTTGTTCGTTCGCTGCTGGATGGTGCCACTTGCTTTGTTCAACTGATGTTGGATGGTGCCACTTGCTCTGTTCATCAACGATCGTTGGATGATGCCAGTTCTCCTGTTCATCATTATTTGAAGGATGGTGCCACTTCTGTTGTTCGTTCGCTGCTGGATGGTGCCACTTGCTTTGTTCAACTGATGTTGGATGGTGCCACTTGCTCTGTTCATCAACGATCGTTGGATGATGCCAGTTCTTCTGTTCGTCATTATTTGAAGGATGGTGCCACTTCTGTTGTTCGTTCGCTGCTGGATGGTGCCACTTGCTTTGTTCAACCGATGTTGGATGGTGCCACTTGCTCTGTTCATCAACGATCGTTGGTTGATGCCAGTTCTTCTGTTCATCATTATTTGAAGGATGATGCCACTTCTGTTGTTCGTTCGCTGCTGGATGGTGCCACTTGCTTTGTTCATCCGATGTTGGATGGTGCCACTTGCTCTGTTCATCGATTACTGTCGAATGGTGCCACTTCTTTTGTTCATCGTTATTTGCAGGATGGTGCCACTTCTGTTGTTCGTTCGATATTGGATGGTGCCACTTGCTTTGCTCATCTACGTTTTTTGGATGATGCCACTTACTAGATAGTTCGTTAGGTTGCAGTAACCTCGATGCTAAGGATGTTTCAGTAATAATAATAAAGAAAAGCACGAAGGCTAATGGAGTCATATACGCTTTTGCCATGTTTATGTGCGATGTGATGTTCAAAAAAGAAGATGGCTTTTATAAGATAATTTGAAGATAAGGTTGGGAATCTTGAAGAAAATTTAGCTACTATAAACTAGTTAATGCTCTCACTTAGTTTTATCCATTTACATATTCTACTACGCATAAAACGTTTAAGTAGACAGTGCTTTAATAAGCTTTCTGTAAATAAACAGCAACTAAAAAATAAAATAATTCACCAGCCTTTTTAAATTAGTAATTTCTTTCTAAACTTTATATATCATGGAAACGATCCCAAAAAAAGAACAACAACCAGAATAACGTAAGAGCTGTGGCGACTTATAAATTGTAATATAAACAAGCATCATTCCAGTAAACCGAAATGTAGAGGCAAAACTGGCTTTTATATGATGTGTTTCTTTTTTGGCCCGGGGGAGAGAGGGGGGGGGATACTGATATAAGTTTAAAGATATATCATTTGATTACATATTTAATTCTCAAAAATAAAATAATTTTCCTAGTAACGGCGATGTAATTATAACAGCTTCCTGTTATATAAGGGTACAGTGAACCACGTCGTGCACCTTTGTTTTCCGTGCTTTCATTACAAAACTCTTTTGCATGTTGTTTTGCTCCTACGCTTCATCTAAAGTAAAATTTGTATTTTTCCAATCAAAACGTATATTTACCATTCTACGAAAGCTGCGCAGGTCCAAATTTAAAAACTCTGCGTAAATGGTATTCTAAATAAGGTCTCTCTTTAATTGGAACAATATAAAAAATACGGTAAAATTCAAAGATAACTTGCAGATTAAACATCGATAAATAGAAAATGACGAAATACTATAGTTGTATAATAATATAATACTTGAATAACAATTACTATTACTTATGAATATTTGTTTTGTTTTCTAACATTTGAAATTACTTTTGAAAAGAGCCAGTTAATTTGCACATTTTTATCAAGAGGCTGTTTTGAGTTCTCCAGTTTAGAAAAAATGGTCCTTATTTACACATTGATAGCGACAAGAACTTTTCGTATAGCAACATCAATTATAGGGATCTGATGTGCAAATCCCCATTAACATTCCACCTTCCAGTTTCCAGTAAAACTTCCAAGTCTATTGCTACCTCCTATGTAGTTGAATCAATACTGTTGGATGAAAAACTCATTTAAGCATTAAAAATAAGATCTATTAATAAGTTTACTACGGGCATGTATTTTGAAATTTCTAAGTAGATAATTCGCTAGAATTTTAATTACGCGTTGTATATTGCACAACATTTTGTTAATATTTTGGTTAAAACCAAAGATTCTATTGTGTCAAAAAATCAGTTACTTCTAGTGCATATTTATGAAGGGAAAAGTCAGGTTTGCTATAGGCCTAAGGCACAATGAACCATGGTCAAGAGTAAATATAATCAAAGTTCCTAAAATAAAATTTGCGAACGAACATCGAAATTATAACAGTAACCCTAAATTTCAAGTACAGTGGCCTAAAATGAGAGGATACCCTCTTGTAATCACACTAATTGATTTCTTTGATAGAAAACATGGAAGGTTATATGTATGAAAAAAATAAAATAACATTTTAAAAAATTCTAATGTTGAGGCCCTCGAACATTATATGCCCTCAAGTACTGAATTAGGTAGCATAGGGCTTGGGGCAACCATGCTAGCACTCAACTTAATTACTAACAGTGCTAACCAATTGTAAATAATGATAAATTGGATATGAGAATAAAGATACTACATTTATGGAAAAAAAATTGACTTA
This sequence comes from Allium sativum, assembly GCA_030737875.1. Lineage (NCBI taxonomy): Eukaryota > Viridiplantae > Streptophyta > Magnoliopsida > Asparagales > Amaryllidaceae > Allium > Allium sativum. The sequence goes on from CM060910.1 coordinate 400,355,009, forward strand.
AAAAAATTGAAATATCATGGCAAAACATTTATGTTATTTTTTCCCCAAATTGGGCTAATTAAGAAGAAATATTACGTCAACATAAACAATTGCAATATGTTTATTTCAAAATAAGTATTAACTAACTGTAAAATAATTTTCAACATATATAACTTATGATAATAATCTGAAATAAGTAACAGTAATGCTTATTTTTCATTAAATTTATTCCATATGATAATAATCTGAAATTACATCACATTGATTTTCATTACAACATTCAATGATGTACAACATCATTTCACTAATTAAACAGTCGAAGTTGGATGATGCCAATTCTTCTGCTCGTCGTTGTTTGAAGGATGGTGCCACTTGCTTTGTTCATCCGATGTTGGATGGTGCCACTTGCTCTGTTCATCAACGATCGTTGGATGATGCCAGTTCTTCTGTTCGTCATTATTTGAAGGATGGTGCCACTTCTGTTGTTCGTTCGCTGCTGGATGGTGCCACTTGCTTTGTTCAACCGATGTTGGATGGTGCCACTTGCTCTGTTCATCAACGATCGTTGGATGATGCCAGTTCTTCTGTTCATCATTATTTGAAGGATGGTGCCACTTCTGTTGTTCGTTCGCTACCGGATGGTGCCACTTGCTTTGTTCATCCGATGTTGGATGGTGCCACTTGCTCTGTTCATCAACGATCGTTGGATGATGCCAGTTCTTCTGTTCGTCATTATTTGAAGGATGATGCCACTTCTGTTGTTCGTTCGCTGCTGGATGGTGCCACTTGCTTTGTTCAACTGATGTTGGATGGTGCCACTTGCTCTGTTCATCAACGATCGTTGGATGATGCCAGTTCTTCTGTTCGTCATTATTTGAAGGATGATGCCACTTCTGTTGTTCGTTCGCTGCTGGATGGTGCCACTTGCTTTGTTCAACTGATGTTGGATGGTGCCACTTGCTCTGTTCATCAACGATCGTTGGATGATGCCAGTTCTTCTGTTCATCATTATTTGAAGGATGGTGCCACTTCTGTTGTTCGTTCGCTGCTGGATGGTGCCACTTGCTTTGTTCAACTGATGTTGGATGGTGCCACTTGCTCTGTTCATCAACGATCGTTGGATGATGCCAGTTCTTCTGTTCGTCATTATTTGAAGGATGGTGCCACTTCTGTTGTTCGTTCGCTGCTGGATGGTGCCACTTGCTTTGTTCAACCGATGTTGGATGGTGCCACTTGCTCTGTTCATCAACGATCGTTCGATGATGCCAGTTCTTCTGTTCATCATTATTTGAAGGATGATGCCACTTCTGTTGTTCGTTCGCTGCTGGATGGTGCCACTTGCTTTGTTCATCCGATGTTGGATGGTGCCACTTGCTCTGTTCATCGATAACTGTCGAATGGTGCCACTTCTTTTGTTCATCGTTATTTGCAGGATGGTGCCACTTCTGTTGTTCGTTCGATATTGGATGGTGCCACTTGCTTTGCTCATCTACGTTTTTTGGATGATGCCACTTACTAGATAGTTCGTTAGGTTGCCGTAACCTCGATGCTAAGGATGTTTCAGTAATAATAATAAAGAAAAGCACGAAGGCTAATGGAGTCATATACGCTTTTGCCATGTTTATGTGCGATGTGATGTTCAAAAAAGAAGATGGCTTTTATAAGATAATTTGAAGATAAGGTTGGGAATCTTGAAGAAAATTTAGCTACTATAAACTAGTTAATGCTCTCACTTAGTTTTATCCATTTACATATTCTACTACGCATAAAACGTTTAAGTAGACAGTGCTTTAATAAGCTTTCTGTAAATAAACAGCAACTAAAAAATAAAATAATTCACCAGCCTTCTTAAATTAGTAATTTCTTTCTAAACTTTATATATCATGGAAACGATCCCAAAAAAAGAACAACAACCAGAATAACGTAAGAGCTGTGGCGACTTATAAATTGTAATATAAACAAGCATCATTCCAGTAAACCGAAATGTAGAGGCAAAACTGGCTTTTATATGATGTGTTTCTTTTTTGGCCCGGGGGAGAGAGGGGGGGGATACTGATATAAGTTTAAAGATATATCATTTGATTACATATTTAATTCTCAAAAATAAAATAATTTTCCTAGTAACGGCGATGTAATTATAACAGCTTCCTGTTATATAAGGGTACAGTGAACCACGTCGTGCACCTTTGTTTTCCCGTGCTTTCATTACAAAACTCTTTTGCATGTTGTTTTGCTCCTACGCTTCATCTAAAGTAAAATTTGTATTTTTCCAATCAAAACGTATATTTACCGTTCTACGAAAGCTGCGCAGGTCCAAATTTAAAAACTCTGCGTAAATGGTTTTCTAAATAAGGTCTCTCTTTAATTGAAACAATATAAAAAATACGGTAAAATTCAAAGATAACTTGCAGATTAAACATCGATAAATAGAAAATGACGAAATACTATAGTTGTATAATAATATAATACTTGAATAACAATTACTATTACTTATGAATATTTGTTTTGTTTTCTAACATTTGAAATTACTTTTGAAAAGAGCCAGTTAATTTGCACATTTTTATCAAGAGGCTGTTTTGAGTTCTCCAGTTTAGAAAAAATGGTCCTTATTTACACATTGATAGCGACAAGAACTTTTCGTATAGCAACATCAATTATAGGGATCTGATGTGCAAATCCCCATTAACATTCCACCTTCCAGTTTCCAGTAAAACTTCCAAGTCTATTGCTACCTCCTATGTAGTTGAATCAATACTGTTGGATGAAAAACTCATTTAAGCATTAAAAATAAGATCTATTAATAAGTTTACTACGGGCATGTATTTTGAAATTTCTAAGTAGATAATTCGCTAGAATTTTAATTACGCGTTGCATATTGCACAACATTTTGTTAATATTTTGGTTAAAACCAAAGATTCTATTGTGCCAAAAAATCAGTTACTTCTAGTGCATATTTATGAAGGGAAAAGTCAGGTTTGCTATAGGCCTAAGGCACAATGAACCATGGTCAAGAGTAAATATAATCAAAGTTCCTAAAATAAAATTTGCGAACGAACATCGAAATTATAACAGTAACCCTAAATTTCAAGTACAGTGGCCTAAAATGAGAGGATACCCTCTTGTAATCACACTAATTGATTTCTTTGATAGAAAACATGGAAGGTTATATGTATGAAAAAAATAAAATAACATTTTAAAAAATTCTAATGTTGAGGCCCTCGAACATTATATGCCCTCAAGTACTGAATTAGGTAGCATAGGGCTTGGGGCAACCATGCTAGCACTCAACTTAATTACTAACAGTGCTAACCAATTGTAAATAATGATAAATTGGATATGAGAATAAAGATACTACATTTATGGAAAAAAATTTGACTTAAAAAAATTGAAATATCATGGCAAAACATTTATGTTATTTTTTCCCCAAATTGGGCTAATTAAGAAGAAATATTACGTCAACATAAACAATTGCAATATGTTTATTTCAAATAAGTATTAACTAACTGTAAAATAATTTTCAACATATATAACTTATGATAATAATCTGAAATAAGTAACAGTAATGCTTATTTTCCATTAAATTTATTCCATATGATAATAATCTGAAATTACATCACATTGATTTTCATTACAACATTCGATGATGTACAACATCATTTCACTAATTAAACAGTCGAAGTTGGATGATGCCAATTCTTCTGCTCGTCGTTGTTTGAAGGATGGTGCCACTTGCTTTGTTCATCCGATGTTGGATGGTGCCACTTGCTCTGTTCATCAACGATCGTTGGATGATGCCAGTTCTTCTGTTCGTCATTATTTGAAGGATGGTGCCACTTCTGTTGTTCGTTCGCTGCTGGATGGTGCCACTTGCTTTGTTCAACCGATGTTGGATGGTGCCACTTGCTCTGTTCATCAACGATCGTTGGATGATGCCAGTTCTTCTGTTCATCATTATTTGAAGGATGGTGCCACTTCTGTTGTTCGTTCGCTACCGGATGGTGCCACTTGCTTTGTTCATCTGATGTTGGATGGTGCCACTTGCTCTGTTCATCAACGATCGTTGGATGATGCCAGTTCTTCTGTTCGTCATTATTTGAAGGATGATGCCACTTCTGTTGTTCGTTCGCTGCTGGATGGTGCCACTTGCTTTGTTCAACTGATGTTGGATGGTGCCACTTGCTCTGTTCATCAACGATCGTTGGATGATGCCAGTTCTTCTGTTCGTCATTATTTGAAGGATGATGCCACTTCTGTTGTTCGTTCGCTGCTGGATGGTGCCACTTGCTTTGTTCAACTGATGTTGGATGGTGCCACTTGCTCTGTTCATCAACGATCGTTGGATGATGCCAGTTCTTCTTTTCATCATTATTTGAAGGATGGTGCCACTTCTGTTGTTCGTTCGCTGCTGGATGGTGCCACTTGCTTTGTTCAACTGATGTTGGATGGTGCCACTTGCTCTGTTCATCAACGATCGTTGGATGATGCCAGTTCTTCTGTTCGTCATTATTTGAAGGATGGTGCCACTTCTGTTGTTCGTTCGCTGCTGGATGGTGCCACTTGCTTTGTTCAACCGATGTTGGATGGTGCCACTTGCTCTGTTCATCAACGATCGTTGGATGATGCCAGTTCTTCTGTTCATCATTATTTGAAGGATGATGCCACTTCTGTTGTTCGTTCGCTGCTGGATGGTGCCACTTGCTTTGTTCATCCGATATTGGATGGTGCCACTTGCTCTGTTCATCGATTACTGTCGAATGGTGCCACTTCTTTTGTTCATCGTTATTTGCAGGATGGTGCCACTTCTGTTGTTCGTTCGATATTGGATGGTGCCACTTGCTTTGCTCATCTACGTTTTTTGGATGATGCCACTTACTAGATAGTTCGTTAGGTTGCAGTAACCTCGATGCTAAGGATGTTTCAGTAATAATAATACAGAAAAGCACGAAGGCTAATGGAGTCATATACGCTTTTGCCATGTTTATGTGCGATGTGATGTTCAAAAAAGAAGATGGCTTTTATAAGATAATTTGAAGATAAGGTTGGGAATCTTGAAGAAAATTTAGCTACTATAAACTAGTTAATGCTCTCACTTAGTTTTATCCATTTACATATTCTACTACGCATAAAACGTTTAAGTAGACAGTGCTTTAATAAGCTTTCTGTAAATAAACAGCAACTAAAAAATAAAATAATTCACCAGCCTTTTTAAATTAGTAATTTCTTTCTAAACTTTATATATCATGGAAACGATCCCAAAAAAAGAACAACAACCAGAATAACGTAAGAGCTGTGGCGACTTATAAATTGTAATATAAACAAGCATCATTCCAGTAAACCGAAATGTAGAGGCAAAACTGGCTTTTATATGATGTGTTTCTTTTTTGGCCCGGGGGAGAGAGGGGGGGGGATACTGATATAAGTTTAAAGATATATCATTTGATTACATATTTAATTCTCAAAAATAAAATAATTTTCCTAGTAACGGCGATGTAATTATAACAGCTTCCTGTTATATAAGGGTACAGTGAACCACGTCGTGCACCTTTGTTTTCCCGTGCTTTCATTACAAAACTCTTTTGCATGTTGTTTTGCTCCTACGCTTCATCTAAAGTAAAATTTGTATTTTTCCAATCAAAACGTATATTTACCGTTCTACGAAAGCTGCGCAGGTCCAAATTTAAAAACTCTGCGTAAATGGTTTTCTAAATAAGGTCTCTCTTTAATTGAAACAATATAAAAAATACGGTAAAATTCAAAGATAACTTGCAGATTAAACATCGATAAATAGAAAATGACGAAATACTATAGTTGTATAATAATATAATACTTGAATAACAATTACTATTACTTATGAATATTTGTTTTGTTTTCTAACATTTGAAATTACTTTTGAAAAGAGCCAGTTAATTTGCACATTTTTATCAAGAGGCTGTTTTGAGTTCTCCAGTTTAGAAAAAATGGTCCTTATTTACACATTGATAGCGACAAGAACTTTTCGTATAGCAACATCAATTATAGGGATCTGATGTGCAAATCCCCATTAACATTCCACCTTCCAGTTTCCAGTAAAACTTCCAAGTCTATTGCTACCTCCTATGTAGTTGAATCAATACTGTTGGATGAAAAACTCATTTAAGCATTAAAAATAAGATCTATTAATAAGTTTACTACGGGCATGTATTTTGAAATTTCTAAGTAGATAATTCGCTAGAATTTTAATTACGCGTTGCATATTGCACAACATTTTGTTAATATTTTGGTTAAAACCAAAGATTCTATTGTGTCAAAAAATCAGTTACTTCTAGTGCATATTTATGAAGGGAAAAGTCAGGTTTGCTATAGGCCTAAGGCACAATGAACCATGGTCAAGAGTAAATATAATCAAAGTTCCTAAAATAAAATTTGCGAACGAACATCGAAATTATAACAGTAACCCTAAATTTCAAGTACAGTGGCCTAAAATGAGAGGATACCCTCTTGTAATCACACTAATTGATTTCTTTGATAGAAAACATGGAAGGTTATATGTATGAAAAAAATAAAATAACATTTTAAAAAATTCTAATGTTGAGGCCCTCGAACATTATATGCCCTCAAGTACTGAATTAGGTAGCATAGGGCTTGGGGCAACCATGCTAGCACTCAACTTAATTACTAACAGTGCTAACCAATTGTAAATAATGATAAATTGGATATGAGAATAAAGATACTACATTTATGGAAAAAAAATTGACTTAAAAAAATTGAAATATCATGGCAAAACATTTACGTTATTTTTTCCCCAAATTGGGCTAATTAAGAAGAAATATTACGTCAACATAAACAATTGCAATATGTTTATTTCAAAATAAGTATTAACTAACTGTAAAATAATTTTCAACATATATAACTTATGATAATAATCTGAAATAAGTAACAGTAATGCTTATTTTTCATTAAATTTATTCCATATGATAATAATCTGAAATTACATCACATTGATTTTCATTACAACATTCGATGATGTACAACATCATTTCACTAATTAAACAGTCGAAGTTGGATGATGCCAATTCTTCTGCTCGTCGTTGTTTGAAGGATGGTGCCACTTGCTTTGTTCATCCAATGTTGGATGGTGCCACTTGCTCTGTTCATCAACGATCGTTGGATGATGCCAGTTCTTCTGTTCGTCATTATTTGAAGGATGGTGCCACTTCTGTTGTTCGTTCGCTGCTGGATGGTGCCACTTGCTTTGTTCAACCGATGTTGGATGGTGCCACTTGCTCTGTTCATCAACGATCGTTGGATGATGCCAGTTCTTCTGTTCATCATTATTTGAAGGATGGTGCCACTTCTGTTGTTCGTTCGCTACCGGATGGTGCCACTTGCTTTGTTCATCCGATGTTGGATGGTGCCACTTGCTCTGTTCATCAACGATCTTTGGATGATGCCAGTTCTTCTGTTCGTCATTATTTGAAGGATGATGCCACTTCTGTTGTTCGTTCGCTGCTGGATGGTGCCACTTGCTTTGTTCAACTGATGTTGGATGGTGCCACTTGCTCTGTTCATCAACGATCGTTGGATGATGCCAGTTCTTCTGTTCGTCATTATTTGAAGGATGATGCCACTTCTGTTGTTCGTTCGCTGCTGGATGGTGCCACTTGCTTTGTTCAACTGATGTTGGATGGTGCCACTTGCTCTGTTCATCAACGATCGTTGGATGATGCCAGTTCTTCTGTTCATCATTATTTGAAGGATGGTGCCACTTCTGTTGTTCGTTCGCTGCTGGATGGTGCCACTTGCTTTGTTCAACTGATGTTGGATGGTGCCACTTGCTCTGTTCATCAACGATCGTTGGATGATGCCAGTTCTTCTGTTCGTCATTATTTGAAGGATGGTGCCACATCTGTTGTTCGTTCGCTGCTGGATGGTGCCACTTGCTTTGTTCAACCGATGTTGGATGGTGCCACTTGCTCTGTTCATCAACGATCGTTGGATGATGCCAGTTCTTCTGTTCATCATTATTTGAAGGATGATGCCACTTCTGTTGTTCGTTCGCTGCTGGATGGTGCCACTTGCTTTGTTCATCCGATGTTGGATGGTGCCACTTGCTCTGTTCATCGATTACTGTCGAATGGTGCCACTTCTTTTGTTCATCGTTATTTGCAGGATGGTGCCACTTCTGTTGTTCGTTCGATATTGGATGGTGCCACTTGCTTTGCTCATCTACGTTTTTTGGATGATGCCACTTACTAGATAGTTCGTTAGGTTGCAGTAACCTCGATGCTAATGATGTTTCAGTAATAATAATAAAGAAAAGCACGAAGGCTAATGGAGTCATATACGCTTTTGCCATGTTTATGTGCGATGTGATGTTCAAAAAAGAAGATGGCTTTTATAAGATAATTTGAAGATAAGGTTGGGAATCTTGAAGAAAATTTAGCTACTATAAACTAGTTAATGCTCTCACTTAGTTTTATCCATTTACATATTCTACTACGCATAAAACGTTTAAGTAGACAGTGCTTTAATAAGCTTTCTGTAAATAAACAGCAACTAAAAAATAAAATAATTCACCAGCCTTCTTAAATTAGTAATTTCTTTCTAAACTTTATATATCATGGAAACGATCCCAAAAAAAGAACAACAACCAGAATAACGTAAGAGCTGTGGCGACTTATATTTTGTAATATAAACAAGCATCATTCCAGTAAACCGAAATGTAGAGGCAAAACTGGCTTTTATATGATGTGTTTCTTTTTTGGCCCGGGGGAGAGAGGGGGGGGATACTGATATAAGTTTAAAGATATATCATTTGATTACATATTTAATTCTCAAAAATAAAATAATTTTCCTAGTAACGGCGATGTAATTATAACAGCTTCCTGTTATATAAGGGTACAGTGAACCACGTCGTGCACCTTTGTTTTCCCGTGCTTTCATTACAAAACTCTTTTGCATGTTGTTTTGCTCCTACGCTTCATCTAAAGTAAAATTTGTATTTTTCCAATCAAAACGTATATTTACCGTTCTACGAAAGCTGCGCAGGTCCAAATTTAAAAACTCTGCGTAAATGGTTTTCTAAATAAGGTCTCTCTTTAATTGAAACAATATAAAAAATACGGTAAAATTCAAAGATAACTTGCAGATTAAACATCGATAAATAGAAAATGACGAAATACTATAGTTGTATAATAATATAATACTTGAATAACAATTACTATTACTTATGAATATTTGTTTTGTTTTCTAACATTTGAAATTACTTTTGAAAAGAGCCAGTTAATTTGCACATTTTTATCAAGAGGCTGTTTTGAGTTCTCCAGTTTAGAAAAAATGGTCCTTATTTACACATTGATAGCGACAAGAACTTTTCGTATAGCAACATCAATTATAGGGATCTGATGTGCAAATCCCCATTAACATTCCACCTTCCAGTTTCCAGTAAAACTTCCAAGTCTATTGCTACCTCCTATGTAGTTGAATCAATACTGTTGGATGAAAAACTCATTTAAGCATTAAAAATAAGATCTATTAATAAGTTTACTACGGGCATGTATTTTGAAATTTCTAAGTAGATAATTCGCTAGAATTTTAATTACGCGTTGCATATTGCACAACATTTTGTTAATATTTTGGTTAAAACCAAAGATTCTATTGTGTCAAAAAATCAGTTACTTCTAGTGCATATTTATGAAGGGAAAAGTCAGGTTTGCTATAGGCCTAAGGCACAATGAACCATGGTCAAGAGTAAATATAATCAAAGTTCCTAAAATAAAATTTGCGAACGAACATCGAAATTATAACAGTAACCCTAAATTTCAAGTACAGTGGCCTAAAATGAGAGGATACCCTCTTGTAATCACACTAATTGATTTCTTTGATAGAAAACATGGAAGGTTATATGTATGAAAAAAATAAAATAACATTTTAAAAAATTCTAACGTTGAGGCCCTCGAACATTATATGCCCTCAAGTACTGAATTAGGTAGCATAGGGCTTGGGGCAACCATGCTAGCACTCAACTTAATTACTAACAGTGCTAACCAATTGTAAATAATGATAAATTGGATATGAGAATAAAGATAATACATTTATGGAAAAAAAATTGACTTAAAAAAATTGAAATATCATGGCAAAACATTTATGTTATTTTTTCCCCAAATTGGGCTAATTAAGAAGAAATATTACGTCAACATAAACAATTGCAATATGTTTATTTCAAATAAGTATTAACTAACTGTAAAATAATTTTCAACATATATAACTTATGATAATAATCTGAAATAAGTAACAGTAATGCTTATTTTCCATTAAATTTATTCCATATGATAATAATCTGAAATTACATCACATTGATTTTCATTACAACATTCGATGATGTACAACATCATTTCACTAATTAAACAGTCGAAGTTGGATGATGCCAATTCTTCTGCTCGTCGTTGTTTGAAGGATGGTGCCACTTGCTTTGTTCATCCGATGTTGGATGGTGCCACTTGCTCTGTTCATCAACGATCGTTGGATGATGCCAGTTCTTCTGTTCGTCATTATTTGAAGGATGGTGCCACTTCTGTTGTTCGTTCGCTGCTGGATGGTGCCACTTGCTTTGTTCAACCGATGTTGGATGGTGCCACTTGCTCTGTTCATCAACGATCGTTGGATGATGCCAGTTCTTCTGTTCATCATTATTTGAAGGATGGTGCCACTTCTGTTGTTCGTTCGCTACCGGATGGTGCCACTTGCTTTGTTCATCCGATGTTGGATGGTGCCACTTGCTCTGTTCATCAACGATCGTTGGATGATGCCAGTTCTTCTGTTCGTCATTATTTGAAGGATGATGCCACTTCTGTTGTTCGATCGCTGCTGGATGGTGCCACTTGCTTTGTTCAACTGATGTTGGATGGTGCCACTTGCTCTGTTCATCAACGATCGTTGGATGATGCCAGTTCTTCTGTTTATCATTATTTGAAGGATGATGCCACTTCTGTTGTTCGTTCGCTGCTGGATGGTGCCACTTGCTTTGTTCAACTGATGTTGGATGGTGCCACTTGCTCTGTTCATCAACGATCGTTGGATGATGCCAGTTCTTCTGTTCATCATTATTTGAAGGATGGTGCCACTTCTGTTGTTCGTTCGCTGCTGGATGGTGCCACTTGCTTTGTTCAACTGATGTTGGATGGTGCCACTTGCTCTGTTCATCAACGATCGTTGGATGATGCCAGTTCTTCTGTTCGTCATTATTTGAAGGATGGTGCCACTTCTGTTGTTCGTTCGCTGCTGGGTGGTGCCACTTGCTTTGTTCAACCGATGTTGGATGGTGCCACTTGCTCTGTTCATCAACGATCGTTGGATGATGCCAGTTCTTCTGTTCATCATTATTTGAAGGATGATGCCACTTCTGTTGTTCGTTCGCTGCTGGATGGTGCCACTTGCTTTGTTCATCCGATGTTGGATGGTGCCACTTGCTCTGTTCATCGATTACTATCGAATGGTGCCACTTCTTTTGTTCATCGTTATTTGCAGGATGGTGCCACTTCTGTTGTTCGTTCGATATTGGATGGTGCCACTTGCTTTGCTCATCTACGTTTTTTGGATGATGCCACTTACTAGATAGTTCGTTAGGTTGCAGTAACCTCGATGCTAAGCATGTTTCAGTAATAATAATAAAGAAAAGCACGAAGGCTAATGGAGTCATATACGCTTTTGCCATGTTTATGTGCGATGTGATGTTCAAAAAAGAAGATGGCTTTTATAAGATAATTTGAAGATAAGGTTGGGAATCTTGAAGAAAATTTAGCTACTATAAACTAGTTAATGCTCTCACTTAGTTTTATCCATTTACATATTCTACTACGCATAAAACGTTTAAGTAGACAGTGCTTTAATAAGCTTTCTGTAAATAAACAGCAACTAAAAAATAAAATAATTCACCAGCCTTTTTAAATTAGTAATTTCTTTCTAAACTTTATATATCATGGAAACGATCCCAAAAAAAGAACAACAACCAGAATAACGTAAGAGCTGTGGCGACTTATAAATTGTAATATAAACAAGCATCATTCCAGTAAACCGAAATGTAGAGGCAAAACTGGCTTTTATATGATGTGTTTCTTTTTTGGCCCGGGGGAGAGAGGGGGGGGGGATACTGATATAAGTTTAAAGATATATCATTTGATTACATATTTAATTCTCAAAAATAAAATAATTTTCCTAGTAATGGCGATGTAATTATAACAGCTTCCTGTTATATAAGGGTACTGTGAACCACGTCGTGCACCTTTGTTTTCCCGTGCTTTCATTACAAAACTCTTTTGCATGTTGTTTTGCTCCTACGCTTCATCTAAAGTAAAATTTGTATTTTTCCAATCAAAACGTATATTTACCGTTCTACGAAAGCTGCGCAGGTCCAAATTTAAAAACTCTGCGTAAATGGTTTTCTAAATAAGGTCTCTCTTTAATTGAAACAATATAAAAAATACGGTAAAATTCAAAGATAACTTGCAGATTAAACATCGATAAATAGAAAATGACGAAATACTATAGTTGTATAATAATATAATACTTGAATAACAATTACTATTACTTATGAATATTTGTTTTGTTTTCTAACATTTGAAATTACTTTTGAAAAGAGCCAGTTAATTTGCACATTTTTATCAAGAGGTTGTTTTGAGTTCTCCAGTTTAGAAAAAATGGTCCTTATTTACACATTGATAGCGACAAGAACTTTTCGTATAGCAACATCAATTATAGGGATCTGATGTGCAAATCCCCATTAACATTCCACCTTCCAGTTTCCAGTAAAACTTCCAAGTCTATTGCTACCTCCTATGTAGTTGAATCAATACTGTTGGATGAAAAACTCATTTAAGCATTAAAAATAAGATCTATTAATAAGTTTACTACGGGCATGTATTTTGAAATTTCTAAGTAGATAATTCGCTAGAATTTTAATTACGCGTTGCATATTGCACATCATTTTGTTAATATTTTGGTTAAAACCAAAGATTCTATTGTGTCAAAAAATCAGTTACTTCTAGTGCATATTTATGAAGGGAAAAGTCAGGTTTGCTATAGGCCTAAGGCACAATGAACCATGGTCAAGAGTAAATATAATCAAAGTTCCTAAAATAAAATTTGCGAACGAACATCGAAATTATAACAGTAACCCTAAATTTCAAGTACAGTGGCCTAAAATGAGAGGATACCCTCTTGTAATCACACTAATTGATTTCTTTGATAGAAAACATGGAAGGTTATATGTATGAAAAAAATAAAATAACATTTTAAAAAATTCTAATGTTGAGGCCCTCGAACATTATATGCCCTCAAGTACTGAATTAGGTAGCATAGGGCTTGGGGCAACCATGCTAGCACTCAACTTAATTACTAACAGTGCTAACCAATTGTAAATAATGATAAATTGGATATGAGAATAAAGATACTACATTTATGAAAAAAAATTGACTTAAAAAAATTGAAATATCATGGCAAAACATTTATGTTATTTTTTCCCCAAATTGGGCTAATTAAGAAGAAATATTACGTCAACATAAACAATTGCAATATGTTTATTTCAAAATAAGTATTAACTAACTGTAAAATAATTTTCAACATATATAACTTATGATAATAATCTGAAATAAGTAACAGTAATGCTTATTTTCCATTAAATTTATTCCATATGATAATAATCTGAAATTACATCACATTGATTTTCATTACAACATTCGATGATGTACAACATCATTTCACTAATTAAACAGTCGAAGTTGGATGATGCCAATTCTTCTGCTCGTCGTTGTTTGAAGGATGGTGCCACTTGCTTTGTTCATCCGATGTTGGATGGTGCCACTTGCTCTGTTCATCAACGATCGTTGGATGATGCCAGTTCTTCTGTTCGTCATTATTTGAAGGATGGTGCCACTTCTGTTGTTCGTTCGCTGCTGGATGGTGCCACTTGCTTTGTTCAACCGATGTTGGATGGTGCCACTTGCTCTGTTCATCAACGATCGTTGGATGATGCCAGTTCTTCTGTTCACCATTATTTGAAGGATGGTGCCACTTCTGTTGTTCGTTCGCTACCGGATGGTGCCACTTGCTTTGTTCGTCCGATGTTGGATGGTGCCACTTGCTCTGTTCATCAACGATCGTTGGATGATGCCAGTTCTTCTGTTCGTCATTATTTGAAGGATGATGCCACTTCTGTTGTTCGTTCGCTGCTAGATGGTGCCACTTGCTTTGTTCAACTGATGTTGGATGGTGCCACTTGCTCTGTTCATCAACGATCGTTGGATGATGCCAGTTCTTCTGTTCGTCATTATTTGAAGGATGATGCCACTTCTGTTGTTCGTTCGCTGCTGGATGGTGCCACTTGCTTTGTTCAACTGATGTTGGATGGTGCCACTTGCTCTGTTCATCAACGATCGTTGGATGATGCCAGTTCTTCTGTTCATCATTAGTTGAAGGATGGTGCCACTTCTGTTGTTCGTTCGCTGCTGGATGGTGCCACTTGCTTTGTTCAACTGATGTTGGATGGTGCCACTTGCTCTGTTCATCAACGATCGTTGGATGATGCCAGTTCTTCTGTTCGTCATTATTTGAAGGATGGTGCCACTTCTGTTGTTCGTTCGCTGCTGGATGGTGCCACTTGCTTTGTTCAACCGATGTTGGATGGTGCCACTTGCTCTGTTCATCAACGATCGTTGGATGATGCCAGTTCTTCTGTTCATCATTATTTGAAGGATGATGCCACTTCTGTTGTTCGTTCGCTGCTGGATGGTGCCACTTGCTTTGTTCATCCGATGTTGGATGGTGCCACTTGCTCTGTTCATCGATTACTGTCGAATGGTGCCACTTCTTTTGTTCATCGTTATTTGCAGGATGGTGCCACTTCTGTTGTTCGTTCGATATTGGATGGTGCCACTTGCTTTGCTCATCTACGTTTTTTGGATGATGCCACTTACTAGATAGTTCGTTAGGTTGCAGTAACCTCGATGCTAAGGATGTTTCAGTAATAATAATAAAGAAAAGCACGAAGGCTAATGGAGTCATATACGCTTTTGCCATGTTTATGTGCGATGTGATGTTCAAAAAAGAAGATGGCTTTTATAAGATAATTTGAAGATAAGGTTGGGAATCTTGAAGAAAATTTAGCTACTATAAACTAGTTAATGCTCTCACTTAGTTTTATCCATTTACATATTCTACTACGCATAAAACGTTTAAGCAGACAGTGCTTTAATAAGCTTTCTGTAAATAAACAGCAACTAAAAAATAAAATAATTCACCAGCCTTTTTAAATTAGTAATTTCTTTCTAAACTTTATATATCATGGAAACGATCCCAAAAAAAGAACAACAACCAGAATAACGTAAGAGCTGTGGCGACTTATAAATTGTAATATAAACAAGCATCATTCCAGTAAACCGAAATGTAGAGGCAAAACTGGCTTTTATATGATGTGTTTCTTTTTTGGCCCGGGGGAGAGAGGGGGGGGGGGGATACTGATATAAGTTTAAATATATATCATTTGATTACATATTTAATTCTCAAAAATAAAATAATTTTCCTAGTAACGGCGATGTAATTATAACAGCTTCCTGTTATATAAGGGTACAGTGAACCACGTCGTGCACCTTTGTTTTCCCGTGCTTTCATTACAAAACTCTTTTGCATGTTGTTTTGCTCCTACGCTTCATCTAAAGTAAAATTTGTATTTTTCCAATCAAAACGTATATTTACCGTTCTACGAAAGCTGCGCAGGTCCAAATTTAAAAACTCTGCGTAAATGGTTTTCTAAATAAGGTCTCTCTTTAATTGAAACAATATAAAAAATACGGTAAAATTCAAAGATAACTTGCAGATTAAACATCGATAAATAGAAAATGACGAAATACTATAGTTGTATAATAATATAATACTTGAATAACAATTACTATTACTTATGAATATTTGTTTTGTTTTCTAACATTTGAAATTACTTTTGAAAAGAGCCAGTTAATTTGCACATTTTTATCAAGAGGCTGTTTTGAGTTCTCCAGTTTAGAAAAAATGGTCCTTATTTACACATTGATAGCGACAAGAACTTTTCGTATAGCAACATCAATTATAGGGATCTGATGTGCAAATCCCCATTAACATTCCACCTTCCAGTTTCCAGTAAAACTTCCAAGTCTATTGCTACCTCCTATGTAGTTGAATCAATACTGTTGGATGAAAAACTCATTTAAGCATTAAAAATAAGATCTATTAATAAATTTACTACAGGCATGTATTTTGAAATTTCTAAGTAGATAATTCGCTAGAATTTTAATTACGCGTTGCATATTGCACAACATTTTGTTAATATTTTGGTTAAAACCAAAGATTCTATTGTGTCAAAAAATCAATTACTTCTAGTGCATATTTATGAAGGGAAAAGTCAGGTTTGCTATAGGCCTAAGGCACAATGAACAATGGTCAAGAGTAAATATAATCAAAGTTCCTAAAATAAAATTTGCGAACGAACATCGAAATTATAACAGTAACCCTAAATTTCAAGTACAGTGGCCTAAAATGAGAGGATACCCTCTTGTAATCACACTAATTGATTTCTTTGATAGAAAACATGGAAGGTTATATGTATGAAAAAAATAAAATAACATTTTAAAAAATTCTAATGTTGAGGCCCTCGAACATTATATGCCCTCAAGTACTGAATTAGGTAGCATAGGGCTTGGGGCAACCATGCTAGCACTCAACTTAATTACTAACAGTGCTAACCAATTGTAAATAATGATAAATTGGATATGAGAATAAAGATACTACATTTATGGAAAAAAAATGACTTAAAAAAATTGAAATATCATGGCAAAACATTTATGTTATTTTTTCCCCAAATTGGGCTAATTAAGAAGAAATATTACGTCAACATAAACAATTGCAATATGTTTATTTCAAAATAAGTATTAACTAACTGTAAAATAATTTTCAACATATATAACTTATGATAATAATCTGAAATAAGTAACAGTAATGCTTATTTTCCATTAAATTTATTCCATATGATAATAATCTGAAATTACATCACATTGATTTTCATTACAACATTCGATGATGTACAACATCATTTCACTAATTAAACAGTCGATGTTGGATGATGCCAATTCTTCTGCTCGTCGTTGTTTGAAGGATGGTGCCACTTGCTTTGTTCATCCGATGTTGGATGGTGCCACTTGCTCTGTTCATCAACGATCGTTGGATGATGCCAGTTCTTCTGTTCGTCATTATTTGAAGGATGGTGCCACTTCTGTTGTTCGTTCGCTGCTGGATGGTGCCACTTGCTTTGTTCAACCGATGTTGGATGGTGCCACTTGCTCTGTTCATCAACGATCGTTGGATGATGCCAGTTCTTCTGTTCATCATTATTTGAAGGATGGTGCCACTTCTGTTGTTCGTTCGCTACCGGATGGTGCCACTTGCTTTGTTCATCCGATGTTGGATGGTGCCACTTGCTCTGTTCATCAACGATCGTTGGATGATGCCAGTTCTTCTGTTCGTCATTATTTGAAGGATGATGCCACTTCTGTTGTTCGTTCGCTGCTGGATGGTGCCACTTGCTTTGTTCAACTGATGTTGGATGGTGCCACTTGCTCTGTTCATCAACGATCGTTGGATGATGCCAGTTCTTCTGTTCGTCATTATTTGAAGGATGATGCCACTTCTGTTGTTCGTTCGCTGCTGGATGGTGCCACTTGCTTTGTTCTACTGATGTTGGATGGTGCAACTTGCTCTGTTCATCAACGATCGTTGGATGATGCCAGTTCTTCTGTTCATCATTATTTGAAGGATGGTGCCACTTCTGTTGTTCGTTCGCTGCTGGATGGTGCCACTTGCTTTGTTCAACTGATGTTGGATGGTGCCACTTGCTCTGTTCATCAACGATCGTTGGATGATGCCAGTTCTTCTGTTCGTCATTATTTGAAGGATGGTGCCACTTCTGTTGTTCGTTCGCTGCTGGATGGTGCCACTTGCTTTGTTCAACCGATGTTGGATGGTGCCACTTGCTCTGTTCATCAACGATCGTTGGATGATGCCAGTTCTTCTGTTCATCATTATTTGAAGGATGATGCCACTTCTGTTGTTCGTTCGCTGCTGGATGGTGCCACTTGCTTTGTTCATCCGATGTTGGATGGTGCCACTTGCTCTGTTCATCGATTACTGTCGAATGGTGCCACTTCTTTTGTTCATCGTTATTTGCAGGATGGTGCCACTTCTGTTGTTCGTTCGATATTGGATGGTGCCACTTGCTTTGCTCATCTACGTTTTTTGGATGATGCCACTTACTAGATAGTTCGTTAGGTTGCAGTAACCTCGATGCTAAGGATGTTTCAGTAATAATAATAAAGAAAAGCACGAAGGCTAATGGAGTCATATACGCTTTTGCCATGTTTATGTGCGATGTGATGTTCAAAAAAGAAGATGGCTTTTATAAGATAATTTGAAGATAAGGTTGGGAATCTTGAAGAAAATTTAGCTACTATAAACTAGTTAATGCTCTCACTTAGTTTTATCCATTTACATATTCTACTACGCATAAAACGTTTAAGTAGACAGTGCTTTAATAAGCTTTCTGTAAATAAACAGCAACTAAAAAAATAAAATAATTCACCAGCCTTTTTAAATTAGTAATTTCTTTCTAAACTTTATATATCATGGAAACGATCCCAAAAAAAGAACAACAACCAGAATAACGTAAGAGCTGTGGCGACTTATAAATTGTAATATAAACAAGCATCATTCCAGTAAACCGAAATGTAGAGGCAAAACTGGCTTTTATATGATGTGTTTCTTTTTTGGCCCGGGGGAGAGAGGGGGGGGGATACTGATATAAGTTTAAAGATATATCATTTGATTACATATTTAATTCTCAAAAATAAAATAATTTTCCTAGTAACGGCGATGTAATTATAACAGCTTCCTGTTATATAAGGGTACAGTGAACCACGTCGTGCACCTTTGTTTTCCCGTGCTTTCATTACAAAACTCTTTTGCATGTTGTTTTGCTCCTACGCTTCATCTAAAGTAAAATTTGTATTTTTCCAATCAAAACGTATATTTACCGTTCTACGAAAGCTGCGCAGGTCCAAATTTAAAAACTCTGCGTAAATGGTTTTCTAAATAAGGTCTCTCTTTAATTGAAACAATATAAAAAATACGGTAAAATTCAAAGATAACTTGCAGATTAAACATCGATAAATAGAAAATGACGAAATACTATAGTTGTATAATAATATAATACTTGAATAACAATTACTATTACTTATGAATATTTGTTTTGTTTTCTAACATTTGAAATTACTTTTGAAAAGAGCCAGTTAATTTGCACATTTTTATCAAGAGGCTGTTTTGAGTTCTCCAGTTTAGAAAAAATGGTCCTTATTTACACATTGATAGCGACAAGATCTTTTCGTATAGCAACATCAATTATAGGGATCTGATGTGCAAATCCCCATTAACATTCCACCTTCCAGTTTCCAGTAAAACTTCCAAGTCTATTACTACCTCCTATGTAGTTGAATCAATACCGTTGGATGAAAAACTCATTTAAGCATTAAAAATAAGATCTATTAATAAGTTTACTACGGGCATGTATTTTGAAATTTCTAAGTAGATAATTCGCTAGAATTTTAATTACGCGTTGCATATTGCACAACATTTTGTTAATATTTTGGTTAAAACCAAAGATTCTATTGTGTCAAAAAATCAGTTACTTCTAGTGCATATTTATGAAGGGAAAAGTCAGGTTTGCTATAGGCCTAAGGCACAATGAACCATGGTCAAGAGTAAATATAATCAAAGTTCCTAAAATAAAATTTGCGAACGAACATCGAAATTATAACAGTAACCCTAAATTTCAAGTACAGTGGCCTAAAATGAGAGGATACCCTCTTGTAATCACACTAATTGATTTCTTTGATAGAAAACATGGAAGGTTATATGTATGAAAAAAATAAAATAACATTTTAAAAAATTCTAATGTTGAGGCCCTCGAACATTATATGCCCTCAAGTACTGAATTAGGTAGCATAGGGCTTGGGGCAACCATGCTAGCACTCAACTTAATTACTAACAGTGCTAACCAATTGTAAATAATGATAAATTGGATATGAGAATAAAGATACTACATTTATGGAAAAAAAATTGACTTAAAAAAATTGAAATATCATGGCAAAACATTTATGTTATTTTTTCCCCAAATTGGGCTAATTAAGAATAAATATTACGTCAACATAAACAATTGCAATATGTTTATTTCAAAATAAGTATTAACTAACTGTAAAATAATTTTCAACATATATAACTTATGATAATAATCTGAAATAAGTAACAGTAATGCTTATTTTCCATTAAACTTATTCCATATGATAATAATCTGAAATTACATCACATTGATTTTCATTACAACATTCGATGATGTACAACATCATTTCACTAATTAAACAGTCGAAGTTGGATGATGCCAATTCTTCTGCTCGTCGTTGTTTGAAGGATGGTGCCACTTGCTTTGTTCATCCGATGTTGGATGGTGCCACTTGCTCTGTTCATCAACGATCGTTGGATGATGCCAGTTCTTCTGTTCGTCATTATTTGAAGGATGGTGCCACTTCTGTTGTTCGTTCGCTGCTGGATGGTGCCACTTGCTTTGTTCAACCGATGTTGGACGGTGCCACTAGCTCTGTTCATCAACGATCGTTGGATGATGCCAGTTCTTCTGTTCATCATTATTTGAAGGATGGTGCCACTTCTGTTGTTCGTTCGCTACCGGATGGTGCCACTTGCTTTGTTCATCCGATGTTGGATGGTGCCACTTGCTCTGTTCATCAATGATCGTTGGATGATGCCAGTTCTTTTGTTCGTCATTATTTGAAGGATGATGCCACTTCTGTTGTTCGTTCGCTGCTGGATGGTGCCACTTGCTTTGTTCAACGGATGTTGGATGGTGCCACTTGCTCTGTTCATCAACGATCGTTGGATGATGCCAGTTCTTCTGTTCGTCATTATTTGAAGGATGATGCCACTTCTGTTGTTCGTTCGCTGCTGGATGGTGCCACTTGCTTTGTTCAACTGATGTTGGATGGTGCCACTTGCTCTGTTCATCAACGATCGTTGGATGATGCCAGTTCTTCTGTTCATCATTATTTGAAGGATGGTGCCACTTCTGTTGTTCGTTCGCTGCTGGATGGTGCCACTTGCTTTGTTCAACTGATGTTGGATGGTGCCACTTGCTCTGTTCATCAACGATCGTTGGATGATGCCAGTTCTTCTATTCGTCATTATTTGAAGGATGGTGCCACTTCTGTTGTTCGTTCGCTGCTGGATGGTGCCACTTGCTTTGTTCAACCGTGTAACAACCCGTAAAATCTGGGCCAGTTTAAAATTTTTATTTCGGCGATTTTAGCGAATTTTGAATATTTAAAATGAATTATTTTAAATAATATCGACGAGAAATTTATTTTGAATATAATTACGACGTATATATTATATACGTCGTCGTTAGAATATAATATTTATATATAATTATAAATAGAATTGAAAATGGCGCGGTAGTTCGAAAATTCGATTTCTAATTTCAAATGAATATACAGAATTCAATATAAGTCAGAATTGAACGAAACAAGAAATATTTGAATCTGTATAACTATATCTTTGTAACGAAGTAAACAAATTGAGATTTCATCTTAGGAATGATAAGATATGTCCAGTTTAAAATTAGAAATAGTCGCTGTGGAATTTATATATATTTTTATATATATAAGGCCCTTAAAAATGGACATTTTGCAAATGACCTCGGATTTCGACGAAACCAGTTTTGTTGGGTCCGTGATGTAAAGTTATTGCTAGGTTTCAAATTTCATAATTTTTCGAATCAATATGTGAGGGTGGCAAAGGAAAACGCGTTTGACCAGTTTCAGTTGATTTTAATCGACTGGAAATTGGCCATTTTTCAAACGGTCTCAGAATTCGACGAAACTAGTTTTGTTAGGACCGTATCGTTAATACGAAGCTAGAAAATATTTTTCGAGAATTTTTAGAGTTAGTGTGTGACCCCGGTAATTTGAAATGTACGTTTAAAATTCAATATAGAGATTTAAATGTAAATTCAACGGAAACTAATTCAAACGATCGAATCAACTTGCGATACATATCCCATTGTGTTCGGAATGGGGGTATTTAGCTAGGGGCGACAGTCGTTGGGTCTCGTTAGGTGTTCGAATTAAAAGTCAACGTTTAGGGTTGAAAATAAAATAAATTAATAAAAAAAAAAAAAAATTATATCTTTCTCCTTTAAACCCGCTGGCCCCCCCCCCCCCTCTTCACAAATCAGAAAATCGAAGAAGAAAAAAAAAAAAAAAAAAAAAAAAAAACCCTAACGAACAAAATCGAAGCCACCACCCACATGGCCATCGCCACCCCGTCCCTAAGCCGCCGCCGTCCATGTCACTACCCCCCCTTTCTCTCAGCTTCTCCTCCTCCCTCCCCGACAACCTCCTTTCCGTGCGAACCCGTCGTCTAACAGTCGCGAGCCCCCCATCATCGGCGAACGCCTGAGGCCGCCGCACCTCCGCTTCGCCAACTCCTTCTGCCTCCGACATCGGTGAAACCCACGCCCCCTCCTTTTTCTGTAAGTTTTTTTTTTTATTATTTATTTATTTTATTTTATTTTTATTTTAATTCTGATTTTTAAAAGTTGTTTAAAACTGATTTATACGAAAATAAAAACTGGATTTTTAAAAGAAAATAAAAACTGGATTTTTGAAAGAAAATAAAAACTGATTTGAAAATGAAATATAAACTGATTTTATTTTAAAAGGTTTAATCTTTTAATAAAAAAAAAAAAAGATTGTTTTGAAAACATATATGAAATTGTTTTGAAAATATATGTTGTTTTTAAAAATAAAAACAACTTTGTTTTTAAACAAAGGATATGAACTTTAAAAATGAAAAGGCGAGTTCTTTAAAAATGAAAAGGCGAGTTCTTTAAAAATGAAAAGGCGAGTTCTTTAAAAATGAAAAGGCGTGTTCTTTGAAAGTGAAAAGGCGAAATCTTTATTTTAGAAAAGGCAGAATCTTTAGGTGGAAAATAGCGTGATAAAAATATAATTTTTATCTATATAACATAGTAATAAAAATTCGATTTTTATCTGTTGAAAAGCAAAGTAAAAATATGAATTTTTATATATTGAACTTCGATAGAAAAATTCGATTTTTATATATTGAACTTTGAACTAAAAATTCGATTTTTATATATTGAACTTTGAACTAAAAATTCGATTTTTATATATTGAACTTTGAACTAAAAATTCGATTTTTATATATTGGACTTTGAACTAAAAATTCGATTTTTATATATTGAACTTTGAACTAAAAATTCGATTTTTATATATTGAACTTTGAACTAAAAATTCGATTTTTATATATTGAACTTTGAACTAAAAATTCGATTTTTATATATTGAACTTTGAACTAAAAATTCGATTTTTATATATTGAATAGCGAAGTAAAAATGTGATTTGTACGTATGTAGTGAAAGCAGCAACGAAAGTGACAAAAAGGCGAAACGACGAGATCTTCTGCAAATGAAGAGCCGTGGAGCTAGGATAGCTATAGGTGAGAACTTCTCACTCAAATTCTATTTTTCTAGTTATATATATATACTAGGATGCAGACGGTGCTTATTAGAAGCACCCGACACCCGTCCACATACCATGGACTTGTTTGTTTGGTTGTGTAGTTGGTTAGATTATTTGATTTGGATTTGATTGATTGGTTGAATTGGAAATTGATTAAAATTGATATGTGAATGGCGTGGGCCTTCACTAGTCCGGGGATAAGGCTAGGCCTTGTCCCGTTTCTAGTATCGTGCCGTTATGCCGCCGAAATTTTCTAAAATATGTTAGAAAAATAAAAATATCATTTTATTGAATAAATGAATTGAATAGAAATTCATAGGTTGAAATAAAATGTTTTATCGTTAAAAATATAATTTTTAACGTGAATATGAAAATAGTGAAGTGAATAAATAAATATTCATTTACAAACCAGATGGTTTGTTTATGTACACTTATTTGAAGGACATTGATTGGGACGATAAATTTTACACATCGCCCAACTGCACAACTAAAATCTGTGTTTGATTGTTTGAAACCCCACACGGGTGTTGGGATGAAATATGAATTTCACTCATCCCGATTGATTAAATATGTCGATCGATTGATTGACAGGCTGTTTTGAGCGTTGAATATCTATATTTGATGCTTATACAGTGTAGTGCACTTTGGTTGATGGTTGATTATTTTCAATGCTATTATATACATGTGTTGTATGAAAATCCATATAATTAATTTTATATGGTAATTGATTGGGCCTCATTCCAGTTTTAAAATAGAAATATTTGAAATAGAAATATTCGAAAGGGAATATTTGAAAATATCAATATATGAAGCCGTGTTGATTAGATTGACGCCATTTTAACGTGAACGATATTTATATCGGTTTTATTCATTTTAAAATGAATATTAAAAAGTAATTTTGAAATCGACGATTTCGAAATGAATTGAATTGAAAACGATTTCGAAATGAATTGAATTGAAAACGATTTCGAAATGAATTGAATTGAAAACGATTTCGAAATGAATTGAATTGAAAACGATTTCGAAATGAATTGAATTGAAAACGATTTCGAAATGAATTGAATTGAAAACGATTTCGAAAGTAATTTTGAAATCGACGATTTCGAAATGAATTGAATTGAAAACGATTTCGAAATGAATTGAATTGAAAACGATTTCGAAATGAATTGAATTGAAAACGATTTCGAAATGAATTGAATTGAAAACGATTTCGAAATGAATTGAATTGAAAACGATTTCGAAATGAATTGAATTGAAAACGATTTCGAAATGAATTGAATTGAAAACGATTTCGAAATGAATTGAATTGAAAACGATTTCGAAATGAATTGAATTGAAAACGATTTCGAAAGTAATTTTGAAATCGACGATTTCGAAATGAATTGAATTGAAAACGATTTCGAAATGAATTGAATTGAAAACGATTTCGAAATGAATTGAATTGAAAACGATTTCGAAATGAATTGAATTGAAAACGATTTCGAAATGAATTGAATTGAAAACGATTTCGAAATGAATTGAATTGAAAACGATTTCGAAATGAATTGAATTGAAAACGATTTCGAAATGAATTGAATTGAAAACGATTTCGAAATGAATTGAATTGAAAACGATTTCGAAATGAATTGAATTGAAAACGATTTCGAATTGAATTGAAAGTGAATTGAAATGAATTCAAATTGAATTGAAATTTGAATTGAATAGAAATGAATTTTAAAACGAATTTATCAAGAAGAATTCAGTTTTGATTTGAATTGAAAAGGAAGTTGAAATTGTTTTTGAAACGAATTCAAAACTATTTATATAATTCGTTTTAAATAGAAATCGACGAAATATATATTATATATATTATATATATAATATAATGGCCTGAATAGAACGCGCCGCGCCGCGGCAGTTCGTGAATTTCGACCATTTATTTCAAACGGACATTACGGGAGATCCGACCGTCGGATTCTCCTAAAACCGGAACCGTTGGGTTCGTATCGAAAAGAGCTTTCTAATGAATGTTAGAAATTTGAAATCTAACGGTTGGATTTGGAATTATGTCCAAATCAAATTCGAAAAAGGTCGCTATAAGTGCAGTTCGATGGCCATTGATAGAAATCGACTGTACGGGCCTTGATAAAATTATTAAAAATAGTAATAATTTGTGTAAAATCATAAGAAATGATTTAGAAAGAATTGGGATGAAAAATTCCATATTAGAAAAGATAAAAATAGATTTTTATCGAAATGAACTAGTTTTGAACTAGAATTATAATTCTATTTATTTTTAAATAAATAAATTGAATTCGAAAAGGGTTTTAAAAATAACCAAAATTTCCAATGATTGCATTGGAGTGGATTTGAATCGAAATTGTCTTCGGAATATTTCGATGTTGGAATTCGTGATATTACAGGTGTTGTTATGGAAATTTGAAAGATATATATTTGTATCGTTATTTCCAATACGACATTTGTTAGTCGTAGAATTCGATATTGAATATAAGCCAATATATTTTCTATTCAGAGCCTTGTATTGAATATCGAATGTGATTTGGGTTTGTCGTGAATGGTGTCTTCACTAACACTGTTCTTGAACCCAGTTGAGAAAAGATTAAATCTTTTTATTTAGATTTAATGAAGTGTACCAATTAAATGATATTTAATTGGAATTGAATTGATATTGATTTTTGGGTTTATCGTGAACAGTGTTTTAAATAACACTTGTTCTTTAACCCGATAATTAATGAATGTGATTTGGGTTTGTCGTGAATGGTGTCTTCACTAACACCGTTCTTGAACCCAGCTGAGAAAAGATTAAATCTTTTTATTTAGATTTAATGAAGTGTACCAATTAAATGATATTTAATTGGAATTGAATTGATATTGATTTTTGGGTTTATCGTGAACAGTGTTTTAAATAACACTTGTTCTTTAACCCGATAATTAATGAATGTGATTTGGGTTTGTCGTGAATGGTGTCTTCACTAACACCGTTCTTGAACCCAGCTGAGAAAAGATTAAATCTTTTGATTTAGATTTAATGAAGTGTACCAATTAAATAATATTTAATTGGAATTGAATGGATATTGATTTTTGGGTTTATCGTGAACAGTGTTTTAAATAACACTTGTTCTTTAACCCGATAATTAATGGGATGTGACTTTGGGTTTATCGTGAACCGTGTTTTAAATGACACTGATTCTTTAACCCAGTCACAGATTAAAACTAAGTGGAGTTTTAATGAATCTTTAATTAGATTGAAAAGATCGAGAATGGAGTATCACCAGTTTTGCTCCAGGCGATAGTTAAATCTTTAATTAGATTTGAATGGGAAATTTAGAAACTAACTGTCGGTTAGCTAAGTAGAATGGTTTTCTGGATATTGATCTGATGTTGGTTTCGGCCTTCGGGGTTAATATTTGGGGAATTATTCTCTTGATTAATTTACGGTTAATGACTAATGAGTTGGAATGAGGCGTATGTTGTGTTTGTGTAACACTTTTATAATATATACGCGAGTTATTCGGAAAGACCGGGTTTATCCCATTCTGAATAACTGATACGACGATAAGTCGAAGATGAAGACGATGGTCGAAGACCGGAGGTCTTCACGTCGTTTGGGTGATAACTGATGATCTTGATTGGGCTGTACACCCAAGAAGATGGAAACAGTTAGTGATCGTCCAGACGTACTTGGAGATCGATGGATATGCGGGGTACTAGGTGCCTCCGGTTTCGTTCAGACCCAGGACGGACTTGTAAATGGACTGTGTGTCTGACATCGGATTTCATTCTGTGTGACTGATATCGGTTGCATAGGATGGTTTGCCTGTGTGGCATGCTAAGATGCAAATGATCAAGGCTTCTGTTGAAAAGCAAAGTCTTGTGGTGATGATCAAAGCACGGCCTTTTGTGGCGTAGCTTTGTGTAACGTTTACCTCGCGTGTTTCACACCCGGTATGAACCAAAAACGGGAGAGGACATCAGGGAGGACTTGCGTTTCTTTCTAGTTAGAAGTGGCGTCAGTGGTTTTACACGCCCTGACGAGTTTGACTTATGTGGTTGTTGCTGTTGCGAGGCGCCTCGGTTATATCGGTTTCGGCCGATGCATTCTGGTCGGCTGACGGACCAGACTTACACCCCATAGGGTGGGGAGACGTAGTGTTCAGGCATAATAATCCACATCGGTGGACCGGCCCTGACGATCTAAAGGGTTGATGCGTTCTGATCCTGTGGCTCGGGCTAGAGAGTCACGAATCGGTTGAGGACTATCTTTTGCCTCGGTTCATAGACGGAAATCCAATTTCCAAATACGTGACTTTGCGGTTTTATTTGTAAACCTATATATGGTGACATAGTGGCATGGGACGCTCATGTCGCCTATGATTGATACTTATGATTTGAAGTTGTTTTATACACTATGCACTTATAATAGTATCAAATGATTTGTTTTAAACGTATCAAGCATTCTTTGGCTGTTATAAGGGAAAACCCTATCCCCCGGCTTGCGTTGCATTGTGTGATAGGACCTCGGTCTTATAACAGCTTCATTTTTCCTTATTTAGCATTGCGCTGTTTGTTTTATGCACTGGTATTCTTGGGAGGAAACCCGTTCCGCGTTAGCGGCGTGGTCCCTTGATTTACCTAATGTTTTAAAATAAAGATTAACTGTTTTAGTTCTCACACCAGTCACATGACTGACCTGGAGTTTATTGTTTTAACCTAAACTCTGGGTGCCCTTATTTTGACACGGGCAGCTAGTAGTTTCGGTTTTTGCAGATTTATATTCACAGGATCCTGGTTACAGCTGGAACGATATCCGGAAAGCTTTGTATCCGTATATCTCTTTCTAGTTGTGTATTGTATTATTTTCCGCTGCTATGTATTTGAATGTAATTTAAATCTCTGATATTTCTGTGTAATATTCATTTATACTCTGTATATTCTTGTAATCTGATGCATTGTTGTAATATACAATGAAATGTTCTTCTGTATGCGTTCTGTTGTGGTTTGTTCTCGAACTATCCGTCGTTTTCCTTTACGGGGAAGTTACGGGTCTTCACAGTTGGTATCAGAGCTTTGGTTTACAAAGCTAGAGAACAAGACACATTAGAACCATACGAAAGAATTCATCAGATATTGGATTAGTAGTATCCAATGAGAATGACTCGTTAGAGATAGGATCAGTAGTATCCTAGAATGAGTGTGAAGAGTATATTTTTCAAATGAAAACATTCTTTGTTTTGAAAATTTAAATCAACTATTCGTATTTGATTATTTATTTATATAGATTTGGACAATGCAGTATATAAAGATTTTGGGTATACGTCTGATCCACGTGTATTCGAAGTTTTAATATACTGGATAGATATAGAATTACACTCTAGTCGCACGGACCTGATTCTGATGGTTGACGCGTCATCATTAGTAATTAGCTTCGTGTTTCGAAGGTGTGATTTTCTATATATTTCCATTGGACTGGTGTGAGAACCAAAACTTATATAGTTAGAACCTATTGTTGTGAATTGGCATCAAAAACACGATTTTAGTATATGTATTAAAATTATGAATTTGAAACTCTAATTCAATAATTGATTGATGTTTGTGTTGTTTGTTTAATTGTTTGCTAATTTTGAACTAGTATGCCTAATTTGATCGAATATTGAATTGTATTGAAAATTGGTCGCATTTGCTTGCATATACATATATATCATTGAACAGGTCATAGCAAGGAGGCTAGAGCCAGAGAATAAAATTTGTTTGCCCGACAAATAGGTACATGTTTACTACATAATTTCCTGTTTTGTTTGGGTGATGATGATTTTGTGAGCCTATTGGCTAGCCGCTTGGCTTTTTCTTTTTCTTTTTGAGATCTGAAGGACCGGGGAAGCTATTTGAAATTCCCCGATGCTCCCGGTGCAGGGGAGGTTATGGCGAAATTTTTCAAAAATTTAGGGTGTTAGCCAAATTTTTGATGTTTTGAAAATTCTCAGAAACTAAAGAGTTGGAGAATGGAAGCCAGATCGAGCGTAGAGTTGAATGATCAAACCACTTTCGACTTTGTTCCTTTTCGGGGACGAAAAGTTTTAAGTGGGGGAGATTGTAACAACCCGTAAAATCTGGGCCAGTTTAAAATTTTTATTTCGGCGATTTTAGCGAATTTTGAATATTTAAAATGAATTATTTTAAATAATATCGACGAGAAATTTATTTTGAATATAATTACGACGTATATATTATATACGTCGTCGTTAGAATATAATATTTATATATAATTATAAATAGAATTGAAAATGGCGCGGTAGTTCGAAAATTCGATTTCTAATTTCAAATGAATATACAGAATTCAATATAAGTCAGAATTGAACGAAACAAGAAATATTTGAATCTGTATAACTATATCTTTGTAACGAAGTAAACAAATTGAGATTTCATCTTAGGAATGATAAGATATGTCCAGTTTAAAATTAGAAATAGTCGCTGTGGAATTTATATATATTTTTATATATATAAGGCCCTTAAAAATGGACATTTTGCAAATGACCTCGGATTTCGACGAAACCAGTTTTGTTGGGTCCGTGATGTAAAGTTATTGCTAGGTTTCAAATTTCATAATTTTTCGAATCAATATGTGAGGGTGGCAAAGGAAAACGCGTTTGACCAGTTTCAGTTGATTTTAATCGACTGGAAATTGGCCATTTTTCAAACGGTCTCAGAATTCGACGAAACTAGTTTTGTTAGGACCGTATCGTTAATACGAAGCTAGAAAATATTTTTCGAGAATTTTTAGAGTTAGTGTGTGACCCCGGTAATTTGAAATGTACGTTTAAAATTCAATATAGAGATTTAAATGTAAATTCAACGGAAACTAATTCAAACGATCGAATCAACTTGCGATACATATCCCATTGTGTTCGGAATGGGGGTATTTAGCTAGGGGCGACAGTCGTTGGGTCTCGTTAGGTGTTCGAATTAAAAGTCAACGTTTAGGGTTGAAAATAAAATAAATTAATAAAAAAAAAAAAAAAAAAAAAATTATATCTTTCTCCTTTAAACCCGCTGGCCCCCCCCCCCCCCTCTTCACAAATCAGAAAATCGAAGAAGAAAAAAAAAAAAAAAAAAAAAAAAAAAACCCTAACGAACAAAATCGAAGCCACCACCCACATGGCCATCGCCACCCCGTCCCTAAGCCGCCGCCGTCCATGTCACTACCCCCCCTTTCTCTCAGCTTCTCCTCCTCCCTCCCCGACAACCTCCTTTCCGTGCGAACCCGTCGTCTAACAGTCGCGAGCCCCCCATCATCGGCGAACGCCTGAGGCCGCCGCACCTCCGCTTCGCCAACTCCTTCTGCCTCCGACATCGGTGAAACCCACGCCCCCTCCTTTTTCTGTAAGTTTTTTTTTTTTATTATTTATTTATTTTATTTTATTTTTATTTTAATTCTGATTTTTAAAAGTTGTTTAAAACTGATTTATACGAAAATAAAAACTGGATTTTTAAAAGAAAATAAAAACTGGATTTTTAAAAGAAAATAAAAACTGGATTTTTGAAAGAAAATAAAAACTGATTTGAAAATGAAATATAAACTGATTTTATTTTAAAAGGTTTAATCTTTTAATATAAAAAAAAAAAAGATTGTTTTGAAAACATATATGAAATTGTTTTGAAAATATATGTTGTTTTTAAAAATAAAAACAACTTTGTTTTTAAACAAAGGATATGAACTTTAAAAATGAAAAGGCGAGTTCTTTAAAAATGAAAAGGCGAGTTCTTTAAAAATGAAAAGGCGAGTTCTTTAAAAATGAAAAGGCGTGTTCTTTGAAAGTGAAAAGGCGAAATCTTTATTTTAGAAAAGGCAGAATCTTTAGGTGGAAAATAGCGTGATAAAAATATAATTTTTATCTATATAACATAGTAATAAAAATTCGATTTTTATCTGTTGAAAAGCAAAGTAAAAATATGAATTTTTATATATTGAACTTCGATAGAAAAATTCGATTTTTATATATTGAACTTTGAACTAAAAATTCGATTTTTATATATTGAACTTTGAACTAAAAATTCGATTTTTATATATTGGACTTTGAACTAAAAATTCGATTTTTATATATTGAACTTTGAACTAAAAATTCGATTTTTATATATTGAACTTTGAACTAAAAATTCGATTTTTATATATTGAACTTTGAACTAAAAATTCGATTTTTATATATTGA
Source organism: Allium sativum (assembly GCA_030737875.1). Taxonomy (NCBI): domain Eukaryota; kingdom Viridiplantae; phylum Streptophyta; class Magnoliopsida; order Asparagales; family Amaryllidaceae; genus Allium; species Allium sativum. The sequence continues at coordinate 400,386,849 of CM060910.1, forward strand.
ACTTTGAACTAAAAATTCGATTTTTATATATTGAATAGCGAAGTAAAAATGTGATTTGTACGTATGTAGTGAAAGCAGCAACGAAAGTGACAAAAAGGCGAAACGACGAGATCTTCTGCAAATGAAGAGCCGTGGAGCTAGGATAGCTATAGGTGAGAACTTCTCACTCAAATTCTATTTTTCTAGTTATATATATATACTAGGATGCAGACGGTGCTTATTAGAAGCACCCGACACCCGTCCACATACCATGGACTTGTTTGTTTGGTTGTGTAGTTGGTTAGATTATTTGATTTGGATTTGATTGATTGGTTGAATTGGAAATTGATTAAAATTGATATGTGAATGGCGTGGGCCTTCACTAGTCCGGGGATAAGGCTAGGCCTTGTCCCGTTTCTAGTATCGTGCCGTTATGCCGCCGAAATTTTCTAAAATATGTTAGAAAAATAAAAATATCATTTTATTGAATAAATGAATTGAATAGAAATTCATAGGTTGAAATAAAATGTTTTATCGTTAAAAATATAATTTTTAACGTGAATATGAAAATAGTGAAGTGAATAAATAAATATTCATTTACAAACCAGATGGTTTGTTTATGTACACTTATTTGAAGGACATTGATTGGGACGATAAATTTTACACATCGCCCAACTGCACAACTAAAATCTGTGTTTGATTGTTTGAAACCCCACACGGGTGTTGGGATGAAATATGAATTTCACTCATCCCGATTGATTAAATATGTCGATCGATTGATTGACAGGCTGTTATGAGCGTTGAATATCTATATTTGATGCTTATACAGTGTAGTGCACTTTGGTTGATGGTTGATTATTTTCAATGCTATTATATACATGTGTTGTATGAAAATCCATATAATTAATTTTATATGGTAATTGATTGGGCCTCATTCCAGTTTTAAAATAGAAATATTTGAAATAGAAATATTCGAAAGGGAATATTTGAAAATATCAATATATGAAGCCGTGTTGATTAGATTGACGCCATTTTGACGTGAACGATATTTATATCGGTTTTATTCATTTTAAAATGAATATTAAAAAGTAATTTTGAAATCGACGATTTCGAAATGAATTGAATTGAAAACGATTTCGAAATGAATTGAATTGAAAACGATTTCGAAATGAATTGAATTGAAAACGATTTCGAAATGAATTGAATTGAAAACGATTTCGAAATGAATTGAATTGAAAACGATTTCGAAATGAATTGAATTGAAAACGATTTCGAAAGTAATTTTGAAATCGACGATTTCGAAATGAATTGAATTGAAAACGATTTCGAAATGAATTGAATTGAAAACGATTTCGAAATGAATTGAATTGAAAACGATTTCGAAATGAATTGAATTGAAAACGATTTCGAAATGAATTGAATTGAAAACGATTTCGAAATGAATTGAATTGAAAACGATTTCGAAATGAATTGAATTGAAAACGATTTCGAAATGAATTGAATTGAAAACGATTTCGAAAGTAATTTTGAAATCGACGATTTCGAAATGAATTGAATTGAAAACGATTTCGAAATGAATTGAATTGAAAACGATTTCGAAATGAATTGAATTGAAAACGATTTCGAAATGAATTGAATTGAAAACGATTTCGAAATGAATTGAATTGAAAACGATTTCGAAATGAATTGAATTGAAAACGATTTCGAAATGAATTGAATTGAAAACGATTTCGAAATGAATTGAATTGAAAACGATTTCGAAATGAATTGAATTGAAAACGATTTCGAAATGAATTGAATTGAAAACGATTTCGAATTGAATTGAAAGTGAATTGAAATGAATTCAAATTGAATTGAAATTTGAATTGAATAGAAATGAATTTTAAAACGAATTTATCAAGAAGAATTCAGTTTTGATTTGAATTGAAAAGGAAGTTGAAATTGTTTTTGAAACGAATTCAAAACTATTTATATAATTCGTTTTAAATAGAAATCGACGAAATATATATTATATATATTATATATATAATATAATGGCCTGAATAGAACGCGCCGCGCCGCGGCAGTTCGTGAATTTCGACCATTTATTTCAAACGGACATTACGGGAGATCCGACCGTCGGATTCTCCTAAAACCGGAACCGTTGGGTTCGTATCGAAAAGAGCTTTCTAATGAATGTTAGAAATTTGAAATCTAACGGTTGGATTTGGAATTATGTCCAAATCAAATTCGAAAAAGGTCGCTATAAGTGCAGTTCGATGGCCATTGATAGAAATCGACTGTACGGGCCTTGATAAAATTATTAAAAATAGTAATAATTTGTGTAAAATCATAAGAAATGATTTAGAAAGAATTGGGATGAAAAATTCCATATTAGAAAAGATAAAAATAGATTTTTATCGAAATGAACTAGTTTTGAACTAGAATTATAATTCTATTTATTTTTAAATAAATAAATTGAATTCGAAAAGGGTTTTAAAAATAACCAAAATTTCCAATGATTGCATTGGAGTGGATTTGAATCGAAATTGTCTTCGGAATATTTCGATGTTGGAATTCGTGATATTACAGGTGTTGTTATGGAAATTTGAAAGATATATATTTGTATCGTTATTTCCAATACGACATTTGTTAGTCGTAGAATTCGATATTGAATATAAGCCGATATATTTTCTATTCAGAGCCTTGTATTGAATATCGAATGTGATTTGGGTTTGTCGTGAATGGTGTCTTCAGTAACACTGTTCTTGAACCCAGTTGAGAAAAGATTAAATCTTTTTATTTAGATTTAATGAAGTGTACCAATTAAATGATATTTAATTGGAATTGAATTGATATTGATTTTTGGGTTTATCGTGAACAGTGTTTTAAATAACACTTGTTCTTTAACCCGATAATTAATGAATGTGATTTGGGTTTGTCGTGAATGGTGTCTTCACTAACACCGTTCTTGAACCCAGCTGAGAAAAGATTAAATCTTTTTATTTAGATTTAATGAAGTGTACCAATTAAATGATATTTAATTGGAATTGAATTGATATTGATTTTTGGGTTTATCGTGAACAGTGTTTTAAATAACACTTGTTCTTTAACCCGATAATTAATGAATGTGATTTGGGTTTGTCGTGAATGGTGTCTTCACTAACACCGTTCTTGAACCCAGCTGAGAAAAGATTAAATCTTTTGATTTAGATTTAATGAAGTGTACCAATTAAATAATATTTAATTGGAATTGAATGGATATTGATTTTTGGGTTTATCGTGAACAGTGTTTTAAATAACACTTGTTCTTTAACCCGATAATTAATGGGATGTGACTTTGGGTTTATCGTGAACCGTGTTTTAAATGACACTGATTCTTTAACCCAGTCACAGATTAAAACTAAGTGGAGTTTTAATGAATCTTTAATTAGATTGAAAAGATCGAGAATGGAGTATCACCAGTTTTGCTCCAGGCGATAGTTAAATCTTTAATTAGATTTGAATGGGAAATTTAGAAACTAACTGTCGGTTAGCTAAGTAGAATGGTTTTCTGGATATTGATCTGATGTTGGTTTCGGCCTTCGGGGTTAATATTTGGGGAATTATTCTCTTGATTAATTTACGGTTAATGACTAATGAGTTGGAATGAGGCGTATGTTGTGTTTGTGTAACACTTTTATAATATATACGCGAGTTATTCGGAAAGACCGGGTTTATCCCATTCTGAATAACTGATACGACGATAAGTCGAAGATGAAGACGATGGTCGAAGACCGGAGGTCTTCACGTCGTTTGGGTGATAACTGATGATCTTGATTGGGCTGTACACCCAAGAAGATGGAAACAGTTAGTGATCGTCCAGACGTACTTGGAGATCGATGGATATGCGGGGTACTAGGTGCCTCCGGTTTCGTTCAGACCCAGGACGGACTTGTAAATGGACTGTGTGTCTGACATCGGATTTCATTCTGTGTGACTGATATCGGTTGCATAGGATGGTTTGCCTGTGTGGCATGCTAAGATGCAAATGATCAAGGCTTCTGTTGAAAAGCAAAGTCTTGTGGTGATGATCAAAGCACGGCCTTTTGTGGCGTAGCTTTGTGTAACGTTTACCTCGCGTGTTTCACACCCGGTATGAACCAAAAACGGGAGAGGACATCAGGGAGGACTTGCGTTTCTTTCTAGTTAGAAGTGGCGTCAGTGGTTTTACACGCCCTGACGAGTTTGACTTATGTGGTTGTTGCTGTTGCGAGGCGCCTCGGTTATATCGGTTTCGGCCGATGCATTCTGGTCGGCTGACGGACCAGACTTACACCCCATAGGGTGGGGAGACGTAGTGTTCAGGCATAATAATCCACATCGGTGGACCGGCCCTGACGATCTAAAGGGTTGATGCGTTCTGATCCTGTGGCTCGGGCTAGAGAGTCACGAATCGGTTGAGGACTATCTTTTGCCTCGGTTCATAGACGGAAATCCAATTTCCAAATACGTGACTTTGCGGTTTTATTTGTAAACCTATATATGGTGACATAGTGGCATGGGACGCTCATGTCGCCTATGATTGATACTTATGATTTGAAGTTGTTTTATACACTATGCACTTATAATAGTATCAAATGATTTGTTTTAAACGTATCAAGCATTCTTTGGCTGTTATAAGGGAAAACCCTATCCCCCGGCTTGCGTTGCATTGTGTGATAGGACCTGGGTCTTATAACAGCTTCATTTTTCCTTATTTAGCATTGCGCTGTTTGTTTTATGCACTGGTATTCTTGGGAGGAAACCCGTTCCGCGTTAGCGGCGTGGTCCCTTGATTTACCTAATGTTTTAAAATAAAGATTAACTGTTTTAGTTCTCACACCAGTCACATGACTGACCTGGAGTTTATTGTTTTAACCTAAACTCTGGGTGCCCTTATTTTGACACGGGCAGCTAGTAGTTTCGGTTTTTGCAGATTTATATTCACAGGATCCTGGTTACAGCTGGAACGATATCCGGAAAGCTTTGTATCCGTATATCTCTTTCTAGTTGTGTATTGTATTATTTTCCGCTGCTATGTATTTGAATGTAATTTAAATCTCTGATATTTCTGTGTAATATTCATTTATACTCTGTATATTCTTGTAATCTGATGCATTGTTGTAATATACAATGAAATGTTCTTCTGTATGCGTTCTGTTGTGGTTTGTTCTCGAACTATCCGTCGTTTTCCTTTACGGGGAAGTTACGGGTCTTCACAAAAAGATGTTGGATGGTGCCACTTGCTCTGTTCATCAACGATCGTTGGATGATGCCAGTTCTTCTGTTCATCATTATTTGAAGGATGATGCCACTTCTGTTGTTCGTTCGCTGCTGGATGGTGCCACTTGCTTTGTTCATCCGATGTTGGATGGTGCCACTTGCTCTGTTCATCGATTACTGTCGAATGGTGCCACTTCTTTTGTTCATCGTTATTTGCAGGATGGTGCCACTTCTGTTGTTCGTTCGATATTGGATGGTGCCACTTGCTTTGCTCATCTACGTTTTTTGGATGATGCCACTTACTAGATAGTTCGTTAGGTTGCAGTAACCTCGATGCTAAGGATGTTTCAGTAATAATAATAAAGAAAAGCACGAAGGCTAATGGAGTCATATACGCTTTTGCCATGTTTATGTGCGATGTGATGTTCAAAAAAGAAGATGGCTTTTATAAGATAATTTGAAGATAAGGTTGGGAATCTTGAAGAAAATTTAGCTACTATAAACTAGTTAATGCTCTCACTTAGTTTTATCCATTTACATATTCTACTACGCATAAAACGTTTAAGTAGACAGTGCTTTAATAAGCTTTCTGTAAATAAACAACAACTAAAAAATAAAATAATTCACCAGCCTTTTTAAATTAGTAATTTCTTTCTAAACTTTATATATCATGGAAACGATCCCAAAAAAAGAACAACAACCAGAATAACGTAAGAGCTGTGGCGACTTATAAATTGTAATATAAACAAGCATCATTCCAGTAAACCGAAATGTAGAGGCAAAACTGGCTTTTATATGATGTGTTTCTTTTTTGGCCCGGGGGAGAGAGGGGGGGGGGAGATACTGATATAAGTTTAAAGATATATCATTTGATTACATATTTAATTCTCAAAAATAAAATAATTTTCCTAGTAACGGCGATGTAATTATAACAGCTTCCTGTTATATAAGGGTACAGTGAACCACGTCGTGCACCTTTATTTTCCCGTGCTTTCATTACAAAACTCTTTTGCATGTTGTTTTGCTCCTACGCTTCATCTAAAGTAAAATTTGTATTTTTCCAATCAAAACGTATATTTACCGTTCTACGAAAGCTGCGCAGGTCCAAATTTTAAAACTCTGCGTAAATGGTTTTCTAAATAAGGTCTCTCTTTAATTGAAACAATATAAAAAATACGGTAAAATTCAAAGATAACTTGCAGATTAAACATCGATAAATAGAAAATGATGAAATACTATAGTTGTATAATAATATAATACTTGAATAACAATTACTATTACTTATGAATATTTGTTTTGTTTTCTAACATTTGAAATTACTTTTGAAAAGAGCCAGTTAATTTGCACATTTTTATCAAGAGGCTGTTTTGAGTTCTCCAGTTTAGAAAAAATGGTCCTTATTTACACATTGATAGCGACAAGAACTTTTCGTATAGCAACATCAATTATAGGGATCTGATGTGCATATCCCCATTAACATTCCACCTTCCAGTTTCCAGTAAAACTTCCAAGTCTATTGCTACCTCCTATGTAGTTGAATCAATACTGTTGGATGAAAAACTCATTTAAGCATTAAAAATAAGATCTATTAATAAGTTTACTACGGGCATGTATTTTGAAATTTCTAAGTAGATAATTCGCTAGAATTTTAATTACGCGTTGCATATTGCACAACATTTTGTTAATATTTTGGTTAAAACCAAAGATTCTATTGTGTCAAAAAATCAGTTACTTCTAGTGCATATTTATGAAGGGAAAAGTCAGGTTTGCTATAGGCCTAAGGCACAATGAACCATGGTCAAGAGTAAATATAATCAAAGTTCCTAAAATAAAATTTGCGAACGAACATCGAAATTATAACAGTAACCCTAAATTTCAAGTACAGTGGCCTAAAATGAGAGGATACCCTCTTGTAATCACACTAATTGATTTCTTTGATAGAAAACATGGAAGGTTATATGTATGAAAAAAATAAAATAACATTTTAAAAAATTCTAATGTTGAGGCCCTCGAACATTATATGCCCTCAAGTACTGAATTAGGTAGCATAGGGCTTGGGGCAACCATGCTAGCACTCAACTTAATTACTAACAGTGCTAACCAATTGTAAATAATGATAAATTGGATATGAGAATAAAGATACTACATTTATGGAGAAAAAAATTGACTTAAAAAAATTGAAATATCATGGCAAAACATTTATGTTATTTTTTCCCCAAATTGGGCTAATTAAGAAGAAATATTACATCAACATAAACAATTGCAATATGTTTATTTCAAAATAAGTATTAACTAACTGTAAAATAATTTTCAACATATATAACTTATGATAATAATCTGAAATAAGTAACAGTAATGCTTATTTTCCATTAAATTTATTCCATATGATAATAATCTGAAATTACATCACATTGATTTTCATCACAACATTCGATGATGTACAACATCATTTCACTAATTAAACAGTCGAAGTTGGATGATGCCAATTCTTCTGCTCGTCGTTGTTTGAAGGATGGTGCCACTTGCTTTGTTCATCCGATGTTGGATGGTGCCACTTGCTCTGTTCATCAACAATCGTTGGATGATGCCAGTTCTTCTGTTCTTCATTATTTGAAGGATGGTGCCACTTCTGTTGTTCGTTCGCTGCTGGATGGTGCCACTTGCTTTGTTCAACCGATGTTGGATGGTGCCACTTGCTCTGTTCATCAACGATCGTTGGATGATGCCAGTTCTTCTGTTCATCATTATTTGAAGGATGGTGCCACTTCTGTTGTTCGTTCGCTACCGGATGGTGCCACTTGCTTTGTTCATCCGATGTTGGATGGTGCCACTTGCTCTGTTCATCAACGATCGTTGGATGATGCCAGTTCTTCTGTTCGTCATTATTTGAAGGATGATGCCACTTCTGTTGTTCGTTCGCTGCTGGATGGTGCCACTTGCTTTGTTCAACTGATGTTGGATGGTGCCACTTGCTCTGTTCATCAACGATCGTTGGATGATGCCAGTTCTTCTGTTCGTCATTATTTGAAGGATGATGCCACTTCTGTTGTTCGTTCGCTGCTGGATGGTGCCACTTGCTTTGTTCAACTGATGTTGGATGGTGCCACTTGCTCTGTTCATCAACGATCGTTGGATGATGCCAGTTCTTCTGTTCATCATTATTTGAAGGATGGTGCCACTTCTGTTGTTCGTTCGCTGCTGGATGGTGCCACTTGCTTTGTTCAACTGATGTTGGATGGTGCCACTTGCTCTATTCATCAACGATCGTTGGATGATGCCAGTTCTTCTGTTCGTCATTATTTGAAGGATGGTGCCACTTCTGTTGTTCGTTCGCTGCTGGATGGTGCCACTTGCTTTGTTCAACCGATGTTGGATGGTGCCACTTGCTCTGTTCATCAACGATCGTTGGATGATGCCAGTTCTTCTGTTCATCATTATTTGAAGGATGATGCCGCTTCTGTTGTTCGTTCGCTGCTGGATGGTGCCACTTGATTTGTTCATCCGATGTTGGATGGTGCCACTTGCTCTGTTCATCGATTACTGTCGAATGGTGCCACTTCTTTTGTTCATCGTTATTTGCAGGATGGTGCCACTTCTGTTGTTCGTTCTATATTGGATGGTGCCACTTGCTTTGCTCATCTACGTTTTTTGGATGATGCCACTTACTAGATAGTTCGTTAGGTTGCAGTAACCTCGATGCTAAGGATGTTTCAGTAATAATAATAAAGAAAAGCACGACGGCTAATGGAGTCATATACGCTTTTGCCATGTTTATGTGCGATGTGATGTTCAAAAAAGAAGATGGCTTTTATAAGATAATTTGAAGATAAGGTTGGGAATCTTGAAGAAAATTTAGCTACTATAAACTAGTTAATGCTCTCACTTAGTTTTATCCATTTACATATTCTACTACGCATAAAACGTTTAAGTAGACAGTGCTTTAATAAGCTTTCTGTAAATAAACAGCAACTAAAAAATAAAATAATTCACCAGCCTTTTTAAATTAGTAATTTCTTTCTAAACTTTATATATCATGGAAACGATCCCAAAAAAAGAACAACAAACAGAATAACGTAAGAGCTGTGGCGACTTATAAATTGTAATATAAACAAGCATCATTCCAGTAAACCGAAATGTAGAGGCAAAACTGGCTTTTATATGATGTGTTTCTTTTTTGGCCCGGGGGAGAGAGGGGGGGGGGGATACTGATATAAGTTTAAAGATATATCATTTGATTACATATTTAATTCTCAAAAATAAAATAATTTTCCTAGTAACGGCGATGTAATTATAACAGCTTCCTGTTATATAAGGGTATAGTGAACCACGTCGTGCACCTTTGTTTTCCCGTGCTTTCATTACAAAACTCTTTTGCATGTTGTTTTGCTCCTACGCTTCATCTAAAGTAAAATTTGTATTTTTCCAATCAAAACGTATATTTACCGTTATACGAAAGCTGCGCAGGTCCAAATTTAAAAACTCTGCGTAAATGGTTTTCTAAATAAGGTCTCTCTTTAATTGAAACAATATAAAAAATACGGTAAAATTCAAAGATAACTTGCAGATTAAACATCGATAAATAGAAAATGACGAAATACTATAGTTGTATAATAATATAATACTTGAATAACAATTACTATTACTTATGAATATTTGTTTTGTTTTCTAACATATGAAATTACTTTTGAAAAGAGCCAGTTAATTTGCACATTTTTATCAAGAGGCTGTTTTGAGTTCTCTAGTTTAGAAAAAATGGTCCTTATTTACACATTGATAGCGACAAGAACTTTTCGTATAGCAACATCAATTATAGGGATCTGATGTGCAAATCCCCATTAACATTCCACCTTCCAGTTTCCAGTAAAACTTCCAAGTCTATTGCTACCTCCTATGTAGTTGAATCAATACTGTTGGATGAAAAACTCATTTAAGCATTAAAAATAAGATCTATTAATAAGTTTACTACGGGCATGTATTTTGAAATTTCTAAGTAGATAATTCGCTAGAATTTTAATTACGCGTTGCATATTGCACAACATTTTGTTAATATTTTGGTTAAAACCAAAGATTCTATTGTGTCAAAAAATCAGTTACTTCTAGTGCATATTTATGAAGGGAAAAGTCAGGTTTGCTATAGGCCTAAGGCACAATGAACCATGGTCAAGAGTAAATATAATCAAAGTTCCTAAAATAAAATTTGCGAACGAACATCGAAATTATAACAGTAACCCTAAATTTCAAGTACAGTGGCCTAAAATGAGAGGATACCCTTTTGTAATCACACTAATTGATTTCTTTGATAGAAAACATGGAAGGTTATATGTATGAAAAAAATAAAATAACATTTTAAAAAATTCTAATGTTGAGGCCCTCGAACATTATATGCCCTCAAGTACTGAATTAGGTAGCATAGGGCTTGGGGCAACCATGCTAGCACTCAACTTAATTACTAACAGTGCTAACCAATTGTAAATAATGATAAATTGGATATGAGAATAAAGATACTACATTTATGGAAAAAAAATTGACTTAAAAAAATTGAAATATCATGGCAAAACATTTATGTTATTTTTTCCCCAAATTGGGCTAATTAAGAAGAAATATTACGTCAACATAAACAATTGCAATATGTTTATTTCAAAATAAGTATTAACTAACTGTAAAATAATTTTCAACATATATAACTTATGAGAAGAATCTGAAATAAGTAACAGTAATGCTTATTTTCCATTAAATTTATTCCATATGATAATAATCTGAAATTACATCACATTGATTTTCATTACAACATTCGATGATGTACAACATCATTTCACTAATTAAACAGTCGAAGTTGGATGATGCCAATTCTTCTGCCCGTTGTTGTTTGAAGGATGGTGCCACTTGCTTTGTTCATCCGATGTTGGATGGTGCCACTTGCTCTGTTCATCAACGATAGTTGGATGATGCCAGTTCTTCTGTTCATCATTATTTGAAGGATGGTGCCACTTCTGTTGTTCGTTCGCTGCTGGATGGTGCCACTTGCTTTGTTCAACCGATGTTGGATGGTGCCACTTGCTCTGTTCATCAACGATCGTTGGATGATGCCAGTTCTTTTGTTCATCATTATTTGAAGGATGGTGCCACTTCTGTTGTTCGTTCGCTACCGGATGGTGCCACTTGCTTTGTTCATCCGATATTGGATGGTGCCACTTGCTCTGTTCATCAACGATCGTTGGATGATGCCAGTTCTTCTGTTCGTCATTATTTGAAGGATGATGCCACTTCTGTTGTTCGTTCGCTGCTGGATGGTGCCACTTGCTTTGTTCAACTAATGTTGGATGGTGCCACTTGCTCTGTTCATCAACGATCGTTGGATGATGCCAGTTCTTCTGTTCGTCATTATTTGAAGGATGATGCCACTTCTGTTGTTCGTTCGCTGCTGGATGGTGCCACTTGCTTTGTTCAACTGATGTTGGATGGTGCCACTTGCTCTGTTCATCAACGATCGTTGGATGATGCCAGTTCTTCTGTTCATCATTATTTGAAGGATGGTGCCACTTCTGTTGTTCGTTCGCTGCTGGATGGTGCCACTTGCTTTGTTCAACTGATGTTGGATGGTGCCACTTGCTCTGTTCATCAACGATCGTTGGATGATGCCAGTTCTTCTGTTCGTCATTATTTGAAGGATGGTGCCACTTCTGTTGTTCGTTCGCTGCTGGATGGTGCCACTTGCTTTGTTCAACCGATGTTGGATGGTGCCACTTGCTCTGTTCATCAACGATCGTTGGATGATGCCAGTTCTTCTGTTCATCATTATTTGAAGGATGATGCCACTTCTGTTGTTCGTTCGCTGCTGGATGGTGCCACTTGCTTTGTTCATCCGATGTTGGATGGTGCCACTTGCTCTGTTCATCGATTACTGTCGAATGGTGCCACTTCTTTTGTTCATCGTTATTTGCAGGATGGTGCCACTTCTGTTGTTCGTTCGATATTGGATGGTGCCACTTGCTTTGCTCATCTACGTTTTTTGGATGATGCCACTTACTAGATAGTTCATTAGGTTGCAGTAACCTCGATGCAAAGGATGTTTCAGTAATAATAATAAAGAAAAGCACGAAGGCTAATGGAGTCATATACGCTTTTGCCATGTTTATGTGCGATGTGATGTTCAAAAAAGAAGATGGCTTTTATAAGATAATTTGAAGATAAGGTTGGGAATCTTGAAGAAAATTTAGCTACTATAAACTAGTTAATGCTCTCACTTAGTTTTATCCATTTACATATTCTACTACGCATAAAACGTTTAAGTAGACAGTGCTTTAATAAGCTTTCTGTAAATAAACAGCAACTAAAAAATAAAATAATTCACCAGCCTTTTTAAATTAGTAATTTCTTTCTAAACTTTATATATCATGGAAACGATCCCAAAAAAAGAACAACAACCAGAATAACGTAAGAGCTGTGGCGACTTATAAATTGTAATATAAACAAGCATCATTCCAGTAAACCGAAATGTAGAGGCAAAACTGGCTTTTATATGATGTGTTTCTTTTTTGGCCCGGGGGAGAGAGGGGGGGGGGATACTGATATAAGTTTAAAGATATATCATTTGATTACATATTTAATTCTCAAAAATAAAATAATTTTCCTAGTAACGGCGATGTAATTATAACAGCTTCCTGTTATATAAGGGTACAGTGAACCACGTCGTGCACCTTTGTTTTCCCGTGCTTTCATTACAAAACTCTTTTGCATGTTGTTTTGCTCCTACGCTTCATCTAAAGTAAAATTTGTATTTTTCCAATCAAAACGTATATTTACCGTTATACGAAAGCTGCGCAGGTCCAAATTTAAAAACTCTGCGTAAATGGTTTTCTAAATAAGGTCTCTCTTTAATTGAAACAATATAAAAAATACGGTAAAATTCAAAGATAACTTGCAGATTAAACATCGATAAATAGAAAATGACGAAATACTATAGTTGTATAATAATATAATACTTGAATAACAATTACTATTACTTATGAATATTTGTTTTGTTTTCTAACATATGAAATTACTTTTGAAAAGAGCCAGTTAATTTGCACATTTTTATCAAGAGGCTGTTTTGAGTTCTCCAGTTTAGAAAAAATGGTCCTTATTTACACATTGATAGCGACAAGAACTTTTCGTATAGCAACATCAATTATAGGGATCTGATGTGCAAATCCCCATTAACATTCCACCTTCCAGTTTCCAGTAAAACTTCCAAGTCTATTGCTACCTCCTATGTAGTTGAATCAATACTGTTGGATGAAAAACTCATTTAAGCATTAAAAATAAGATCTATTAATAAGTTTACTACGGGCATGTATTTTGAAATTTCTAAGTAGATAATTCGCTAGAATTTTAATTACGCGTTGCATATTGCACAACATTTTGTTAATATTTTGGTTAAAACCAAAGATTCTATTGTGTCAAAAAATCAGTTACTTCTAGTGCATATTTATGAAGGGAAAAGTCAGGTTTGCTATAGGCCTAAGGCACAATGAACCATGGTCAAGAGTAAATATAATCAAAGTTCCTAAAATAAAATTTGCGAACGAACATCGAAATTATAACAGTAACCCTAAATTTCAAGTACAGTGGCCTAAAATGAGAGGATACCCTCTTGTAATCACACTAATTGATTTCTTTGATAGAAAACATGGAAGGTTATATGTATGAAAAAAATAAAATAACATTTTAAAAAATTCTAATGTTGAGGCCCTCGAACATTATATGCCCTCAAGTACTGAATTAGGTAGCATAGGGCTTGGGGCAACCATGCTAGCACTCAACTTAATTACTAACAGTGCTAACCAATTGTAAATAATGATAAATTGGATATGAGAATAAAGATACTACATTTATGGAAAAAAAATTGACTTAAAAAAATTGAAATATCATGGCAAAACATTTATGTTATTTTTTCCCCAAATTGGGCTAATTAAGAAGAAATATTACGTCAACATAAACAATTGCAATATGTTTATTTCAAAATAAGTATTAACTAACTGTAAAATAATTTTCAACATATATAACTTATGATAATAATCTGAAATAAGTAACAGTAATGCTTATTTTCCATTAAATTTATTCCATATGATAATAATCTGAAATTACATCACATTGATTTTCATTACAACATTCGATGATGTACAACATCATATCACTAATTAAACAGTCGAAGTTGGATGATGCCAATTCTTCTGCTCGTCGTTGTTTGAAGGATGGTGCCACTTGCTTTGTTCATCCGATGTTGGATGGTGCCACTTGCTCTGTTCATCAACGATCGTTGGATGATGCCAGTTCTTCTGTTCGTCATTATTTGAAGGATGGTGCCACTTCTGTTGTTCTTTCGCTGCTGGATGGTGCCACTTGCTTTGTTCAACCGATGTTGGATGGTGCCACTTGCTCTGTTCATCAACGATCGTTGGATGATGCCAGTTCTTCTGTTCATCATTATTTGAAGGATGGTGCCACTTCTGTTGTTCGTTCGCTACCGGATGGTGCCACTTGCTTTGTTCATCCGATGTTGGATGGTGCCACTTGCTCTGTTCATCAACGATCGTTGGATGATGCCAGTTCTTCTGTTCGTCATTATTTGAAGGATGATGCCACTTCTGTTGTTCGTTCGCTGCTGGATGGTGCCACTTGCTTTGTTCAACTGATGTTGGATGGTGCCACTTGCTCTGTTCATCAACGATCGTTGGATGATGCCAGTTCTTCTGTTCGTCATTATTTGAAGGATGATGCCACTTCTGTTGTTCGTTCGCTGCTGGATGGTGCCACTTGCTTTGTTCAACTGATGTTGGATGGTGCCACTTGCTCTGTTCATCAACGATCGTTGGATGATGCCAGTTCTTCTGTTCATCATTATTTGAAGGATGGTTCCACTTCTGTTGTTCGTTCGCTGCTGGATGGTGCCACTTGCTTTGTTCAACTGATGTTGGATGGTGCCACTTGCTTTGTTCATCAACGATCGTTGGATGATGCCAGTTCTTCTGTTCGTCATTATTTGAAGGATGGTGCCACTTCTGTTGTTCGTTCGCTGCTGGATGGTGCCACTTGCTTTGTTCAACCGATGTTGGATGGTGCCACTTGCTCTGTTCATCAACGATCGTTGGATGATGCCAGTTCTTCTGTTCATCAATATTTGAAGGATGATGCCACTTCTGTTGTTCGGTCGCTGCTGGATGGTGCCACTTGCTTTGTTCATCCGATGTTGGATGGTGCCACTTGCTCTGTTCATCGATTACTGTCGAATGGTGCCACTTCTTTTGTTCATCGTTATTTGCAGGATGGTGCCACTTCTGTTGTTCGTTCGATATTGGATGGTGCCACTTGCTTTGCTCATCTACATTTTTTGGATGATGCCACTTACTAGATAGTTCGTTAGGTTGCAGTAACCTCGATGCTAAGGATGTTTCAGTAATAATAATAAAGAAAAGCACGAAGGCTAATGGAGTCATATACGCTTTTGCCATGTTTATGTGCGATGTGATGTTCAAAAAAGAAGATGGCTTTTATAAGATAATTTGAAGATAAGGTTGGGAATCTTGATGAAAATTTAGCTACTATAAACTAGTTAGTGCTCTCACTTAGTTTTATCCATTTACATATTCTACTACGCATAAAACGTTTAAGTAGACAGTGCTTTAATAAACTTTCTGTAAATAAACAGCAACTAAAAAATAAAATAATTCACCAGCCTTTTTAAATTAGTAATTTCTTTCTAAACTTTATATATCATGGAAACGATCCCAAAAAAAGAACAACAACCAGAATAACGTAAGAGCTGTGGCGACTTATAAATTGTAATATAAACAAGCATCATTCCAGTAAACCGAAATGTAGAGGCAAAACTGGCTTTTATATGATGTGTTTCTTTTTTGGCCCGGGGGAGAGAGGGGGGGGGATACTGATATAAGTTTAAAGATATATCATTTGATTACATATTTAATTCTCAAAAATAAAATAATTTTCCTAGTAACGGCGATGTAATTATAACAGCTTCCTGTTATATAAAGGTACAGTGAACCACGTCGTGCACCTTTGTTTTCCCGTGCTTTCATTACAAAACTCTTTTGCATGTTGTTTTGCTCCTACGCTTCATCTAAAGTAAAATTTGTATTTTTCCAATCAAAACGTATATTTACCGTTCTACGAAAGCTGCGCAGGTCCAAATTTAAAAACTCTGCGTAAATGGTTTTCTAAATAAGGTCTCTCTTTAATTGAAACAATATAAAAAATACGGTAAAATTCAAAGATAACTTGCAGATTAAACATCGATAAATAGAAAATGACGAAATACTATAGTTGTATAATAATATAATACTTGAATAACAATTACTATTACTTATGAATATTTGTTTTGTTTTCTAACATTTGAAATTACTTTTGAAAAGAGCCAGTTAATTTGCACATTTTTATCAAGAGGCTGTTTTGAGTTCTCCAGTTTAGAAAAAATGGTCCTTATTTACACATTGATAGCGACAAGAACTTTTCGTATAACAACATCAATTATAGGGATCTGATGTGCAAATCCCCATTAACATTCCACCTTCCAGTTTCCAGTAAAACTTCCAAGTCTATTGCTACCTCCTATGTAGTTGAATCAATACTGTTGGATGAAAAACTCATTTAAGCATTAAAAATAAGATCTATTAATAAGTTTACTACGGGCATGTATTTTGAAATTTCTAAGTAGATAATTCGCTAGAATTTTAATTACGCGTTGCATATTGCACAACATTTTGTTAATATTTTGGTTAAAACCAAAGATTCTATTGTGTCAAAAAATCAGTTACTTCTAGTGCATATTTATGAAGGGAAAAGTCAGGTTTGCTATAGGCCTAAGGCACAATGAACCATGGTCAAGAGTAAATATAATCAAAGTTCCTAAAATAAAATTTGCGAACGAACATCGAAATTATAACAGTAACCCTAAATTTCAAGTACAGTGGCCTAAAATGAGAGGATACCCTCTTGTAATCACACTAATTGATTTCTTTGATAGAAAACATGGAAGGTTATATGTATGAAAAAAATAAAATAACATTTTAAAAAATTCTAATGTTGAGGCCCTCGAACATTATATGCCCTCAAGTACTGAATTAGGTAGCATAGGGCTTGGGGCAACCATGCTAGCACTCAACTTAATTACTAACAGTGCTAACCAATTGTAAATAATGATAAATTGGATATGAGAATAAAGATACTACATTTATGGAAAAAAAATTGACTTAAAAAAATTGAAATATCATGGCAAAACATTTATGTTATTTTTTCCCCAAATTGGGCTAATTAAGAAGAAATATTACGTCAACATAAACAATTGCAATATGTTTATTTCAAAATAAGTATTAACTAACTGTAAAATAATTTTCAACATATATAACTTATGATAATAATCTGAAATAAGTAACAGTAATGCTTATTTTCCATTAAATTTATTCCATATGATAATAATCTGAAATTACATCACATTGATTTTCATTACAACATTCGATGATGTACAACATCATATCACTAATTAAACAGTCGAAGTTGGATGATGCCAATTCTTCTGCTCGTCGTTGTTTGAAGGATGGTGCCACTTGCTTTGTTCATCCGATGTTGGATGGTGCCACTTGCTCTGTTCATCAACGATCGTTGGATGATGCCAGTTCTTCTGTTCGTCATTATTTGAAGGATGGTGCCACTTCTGTTGTTCATTCGCTGCTGGATGGTGCCACTTGCTTTGTTCAACCGATGTTGGATGGTGCCACTTGCTCTGTTCATCAACGATCGTTGGATGATGCCAGTTCTTCTGTTCATCATTATTTGAAGGATGGTGCCACTTCTGTTGTTCGTTCGCTACCGGATGGTGCCACTTGCTTTGTTCATCCGATGTTGGATGGTGCCACTTGCTCTGTTCATCAACGATCGTTGGATGATGCCAGTTCTTCTGTTCGTCATTATTTGAAGGATGATGCCACTTCTGTTGTTCGTTCGCTGCTGGATGGTGCCACTTGCTTTGTTCAACTGATGTTGGATGGTGCCACTTGCTCTGTTCATCAACGATCGTTGGATGATGCCAGTTCTTCTGTTCGTCATTATTTGAAGGATGATGCCACTTCTGTTGTTCGTTCGCTGCTGGATGGTGCCACTTGCTTTGTTCAACTGATGTTGGATGGTGCCACTTGCTCTGTTCATCAACGATCGTTGGATGATGCCAGTTCTTCTGTTCATCATTATTTGAAGGATGGTTCCACTTCTGTTGTTCGTTCGCTGCTGGATGGTGCCACTTGCTTTGTTCAACTGATGTTGGATGGTGCCACTTGCTTTGTTCATCAACGATCGTTGGATGATGCCAGTTCTTCTGTTCGTCATTATTTGAAGGATGGTGCCACTTCTGTTGTTCGTTCGCTGCTGGATGGTGCCACTTGCTTTGTTCAACCGATGTTGGATGGTGCCACTTGCTCTGTTCATCAACGATCGTTGGATGATGCCAGTTCTTCTGTTCATCAATATTTGAAGGATGATGCCACTTCTGTTGTTCGGTCGCTGCTGGATGGTGCCACTTGCTTTGTTCATCCGATGTTGGATGGTGCCACTTGCTCTGTTCATCGATTACTGTCGAATGGTGCCACTTCTTTTGTTCATCGTTATTTGCAGGATGGTGCCACTTCTGTTGTTCGTTCGATATTGGATGGTGCCACTTGCTTTGCTCATCTACATTTTTTGGATGATGCCACTTACTAGATAGTTCGTTAGGTTGCAGTAACCTCGATGCTAAGGATGTTTCAGTAATAATAATAAAGAAAAGCACGAAGGCTAATGGAGTCATATACGCTTTTGCCATGTTTATGTGCGATGTGATGTTCAAAAAAGAAGATGGCTTTTATAAGATAATTTGAAGATAAGGTTGGGAATCTTGATGAAAATTTAGCTACTATAAACTAGTTAGTGCTCTCACTTAGTTTTATCCATTTACATATTCTACTACGCATAAAACGTTTAAGTAGACAGTGCTTTAATAAACTTTCTGTAAATAAACAGCAACTAAAAAATAAAATAATTCACCAGCCTTTTTAAATTAGTAATTTCTTTCTAAACTTTATATATCATGGAAACGATCCCAAAAAAAGAACAACAACCAGAATAACGTAAGAGCTGTGGCGACTTATAAATTGTAATATAAACAAGCATCATTCCAGTAAACCGAAATGTAGAGGCAAAACTGGCTTTTATATGATGTGTTTCTTTTTTGGCCCGGGGGAGAGAGGGGGGGGGGATACTGATATAAGTTTAAAGATATATCATTTGATTACATATTTAATTCTCAAAAATAAAATAATTTTCCTAGTAACGGCGATGTAATTATAACAGCTTCCTGTTATATAAAGGTACAGTGAACCACGTCGTGCACCTTTGTTTTCCCGTGCTTTCATTACAAAACTCTTTTGCATGTTGTTTTGCTCCTACGCTTCATCTAAAGTAAAATTTGTATTTTTCCAATCAAAACGTATATTTACCGTTCTACGAAAGCTGCACAGGTCCAAATTTAAAAACTCTGCGTAAATGGTTTTCTAAATAAGGTCTCTCTTTAACTGAAACAATATAAAAAATACGGTAAAATTCAAAGATAACTTGCAGATTAAACATCGATAAATAGAAAATGACGAAATACTATAGTTGTATAATAATATAATACTTGAATAACAATTACTATTACTTATGAATATTTGTTTTGTTTTCTAACATTTGAAATTACTTTTGAAAAGAGCCAGTTAATTTGCACATTTTTATCAAGAGGCTGTTTTGAGTTCTCCAGTTTAGAAAAAATGGTCCTTATTTACACATTGATAGCAACAAGAACTTTTCGTATAGCAACATCAATTATAGGGATCTGATGTGCAAATCCCCATTAACATTCCACCTTCCAGTTTCCAGTAAAACTTCCAAGTCTATTGCTACCTCCTATGTAGTTGAATCAATACTGTTGGATGAAAAACTCATTTAAGCATTAAAAATAAGATCTATTAATAAGTTTACTACGGGCATGTATTTTGAAATTTCTAAGTAGATAATTCGCTAGAATTTTAATTACGCGTTGCATATTGCACAACATTTTGTTAATATTTTGGTTAAAACCAAAGATTCTATTGTGTCAAAAAATCAGTTACTTCTAGTGCATATTTATGAAGGGAAAAGTCAGGTTTGCTATAGGCCTAAGGCACAATGAACCATGGTCAAGAGTAAATATAATCAAAGTTCCTAAAATAAAATTTGCGAACGAACATCGAAATTATAACAGTAACCCTAAATTTCAAGTACAGTGGCCTAAAATGAGAGGATACCCTCTTGTAATCACACTAATTGATTTCTTTGATAGAAAACATGGAAGGTTATATGTATGAAAAAAATAAAATAACATTTTAAAAAATTCTAATGTTGAGGCCCTCGAACATTATATGCCCTCAAGTACTGAATTAGGTAGCATAGGGCTTGGGGCAACCATGCTAGCACTCAACTTAATTACTAACAGTGCTAACCAATTGTAAATAATGATAAATTGGATATGAGAATAAAGATACTACATTTATGGAAAAAAAATTGACTTAAAAAAATTGAAATATCATGGCAAAACATTTATGTTATTTTCCCCCCAAATTGGGCTAATTAAGAAGAATTATTACGTCAACATAAACAATTGCAATATGTTTATTTCAAAATAAGTATTAACTAACTGTAAAATAATTTTCAACATATATAACTTATGATAATAATCTAAAATAAGTAACAGTAATGCTTATTTTCCATTAAATTTATTCCATATGATAATAATCTGAAATTACATCACATTGATTTTCATTACAACATTCGATGATGTACAACATCATTTCACTAATTAAACAGTCGAAGTTGGATGATGCCAATTCTTCTGCTCGTCGTTGTTTGAAGGATGGTGCCACTTGCTTTGTTCATCCGATGTTGGATGGTGCCACTTGCTCTGTTCATCAACGATCGTTGGATGATGCCAGTTCTTCTGTTCGTCATTATTTGAAGGATGGTGCCACTTCTGTTGTTCGTTCGCTGCTGGATGGTGCCACTTGCTTTGTTCAACCGATGTTGCATGGTGCCACTTGCTCTGTTCATCAACGATCGTTGGATGATGCCAGTTCTTCTGTTCATCATTATTTGAAGGATGGTGCCACTTCTGTTGTTCGTTCGCTACCGGATGGTGCCACTTGCTTTGTTCATCCGATGTTGGATGGTGCCACTTGCTCTGTTCATCAACGATCGTTGGATGATGCCAGTTCTTCTGTTCATCATTATTTGAAGGATGATGCCACTTCTGTTGTTCGTTCGCTGCTGGATGGTGCCACTTGCTTTGTTCAACTGATGTTGGATGGTGCCACTTGCTCTGTTCATCAACGATCGTTGGATGATGCCAGTTCTTCTGTTCGTCATTATTTGAAGCATGATGCCACTTCTGTTGTTCGTTCGCTGCTGGATGGTGCCACTTGCTTTGTTCAACTGATGTTGGATGGTGCCACTTGCTCTGTTCATCAACGATCGTTGGATGATGCCAGTTCTTCTGTTCATCATTATTTGAAGGATGGTGCCACTTCTGTTGTTCGTTCGCTGCTGGATGGTGCCACTTGCTTTGTTCAACTGATGTTGGATGGTGCCACTTGCTCTGTTCATCAACGATCGTTGGATGATGCCAGTTCTTCTGTTCGTCATTATTTGAAGGATGGTGCCACTTCTGTTGTTCGTTCGCTGCTGGATGGTGCCACTTGCTTTGTTCAACCGATGTTGGATGGTGCCACTTGCTCTGTTCATCAACGATCGTTGGATGATGCCAGTTCTTCTGTTCATCATTATTTGAAGGATGATGCCACTTCTGTTGTTCGTTCGCTACTGGATGGTGCCACTTGCTTTGTTCATCCGATGTTGGATGGTGCCACTTGCTCTGTTCATCGATTACTGTCGAATGGTGCCACTTCTTTTGTTCATCGTTATTTGCAGGATGGTGCCACTTCTGTTGTTCGTTCGATATTGGATGGTGCCACTTGCTTTGCTCATCTACGTTTTTTGGATGATGCCACTTACTAGATAGTTCGTTAGGTTGCAGTAACCTCGATGCTAAGGATGTTTCAGTAATAATAATAAAGAAAAGCACGAAGGCTAATGGAGTCATATACGCTTTTGCCATGTTTATGTGCGATGTGATGTTCAAAAAAGAAGATGGCTTTTATAAGATAATTTGAAGATAAGGTTGGGAATCTTGAAGAAAATTTAGCTACTATAAACTAGTTAATGCTCTCACTTAGTTTTATCCATTTACATATTCTACTACGCATAAAACGTTTAAGTAGACAGTGCTTTAATAAGATTTCTGTAAATAAACAGCAACTAAAAAATAAAATAATTCACCAGCCTTTTTAAATTAGTAATTTCTTTCTAAACTTTATATATCATGGAAACGATCCCAAAAAAAGAACAACAACCAGAATAACGTAAGAGCTGTGGCGACTTATAAATTGTAATATAAACAAGCATCATTCCAGTAAACCGAAATGTAGAGGCAAAACTGGCTTTTATATGATGTGTTTCTTTTTTGGCCCGGGGGAGAGAGGGGGGGGGATACTGATATAAGTTTAAAGATATATCATTTGATTACATATTTAATTCTCAAAAATAAAATAATTTTCCTAGTAACGGCGATGTAATTATAACAGCTTCCTGTTATATAAGGGTACAGTGAACCACGTCGTGCACCTTTGTTTTCCCGTGCTTTCATTACAAAACTCTTTTGCATGTTGTTTTGCTCCTACGCTTCATCTAAAGTAAAATTTGTATTTTTCCAATCAAAACGTATATTTACCGTTCTACGAAAGCTGCGCAGGTCCAAATTTAAAAACTCTGCGTAAATGGTTTTCTAAATAAGGTCTCTCTTTAATTGAAACAATATAAAAAATACGGTAAAATTCAAAGATAACTTGCAGATTAAACATCGATAAATAGAAAATGACGAAATACTATAGTTGTATAATAATATAATACTTGAATAACAATTACTATTACTTATGAATATTTGTTTTGTTTTCTAACATTTGAAATTACTTTTGAAAAGAGCCAGTTAATTTGCACATTTTTATCAAGAGGCTGTTTTGAGTTCTCCAGTTTAGAAAAAATGGTCCTTATTTACACATTGATAGCGACAAGAACTTTTCGTATAGCAACATCAATTATAGGGATCTGATGTGCAAATCCCCATTAACATTCCACCTTCCAGTTTCCAGTAAAACTTCCAAGTCTATTGCTACCTCCTATGTAGTTGAATCAATACTGTTGGATGAAAAACTCATTTAAGCATTAAAAATAAGATCTATTAATAAGTTTACTACGGGCATGTATTTTGAAATTTCTAAGTAGATAATTCGCTAGAATTTTAATTACGCGTTGCATATTGCACAACATTTTGTTAATATTTTGGTTAAAACCAAAGATTCTATTGTGTCAAAAAATCAGTTACTTCTAGTGCATATTTATGAAGGGAAAAGTCAGGTTTGCTATAGGCCTAAGGCACAATGAACCATGGTCAAGAGTAAATATAATCAAAGTTCCTAAAATAAAATTTGCGAACGAACATCGAAATTATAACAGTAACCCTAAATTTCAAGTACAGTGGCCTAAAATGAGAGGATACCCTCTTGTAATCACACTAATTGATTTCTTTGATAGAAAACATGGAAGGTTATATGTATGAAAAAAATAAAATAACATTTTAAAAAATTCTAATGTTGAGGCCCTCGAACATTATATGCCCTCAAGTACTGAATTAGGTAGCATAGGGCTTGGGGCAACCATGCTAGCACTCAACTTAATTACTAACAGTGCTAACCAATTGTAAATAATGATAAATTGGATATGAGAATAAAGATACTACATTTATGGAAAAAAAATTGACTTAAAAAAATTGAAATATCATGGCAAAACATTTATGTTATTTTTTCCCCAAATTGGGCTAATTAAGAAGAAATATTACGTCAACATAAACAATTGCAATATGTTTATTTCAAAATAAGTATTAACAAACTGTAAAATAATTTTCAACATATATAACTTATGATAATAATCTGAAATAAGTAACAGTAATGCTTATTTTCCATTAAATTTATTCCATATGATAATAATCTGAAATTACATCACATTGATTTTCATTACAACATTCGATGATGTACAACATCATTTCACTAATTAAACAGTCGAAGTTGGATGATGCCAATTCTTCTGCTCGTCGTTGTTTGAAGGATGGTGCCACTTGCTTTGTTCATCCGATGTTGGATGGTGCCACTTGCTCTGTTCATCAACGATCGTTGGATGATGCCAGTTGTTCTGTTCGTCATTATTTGAAGGATGGTGCCACTTCTGTTGTTCGTTCGCTGCTGGATGGTGCCACTTGCTTTGTTCAACCGATGTTGGATGGTGCCACTTGCTCTGTTCATCAACGATCGTTGGATGATGCTAGTTCTTCTGTTCATCATTATTTGAAGGATGGTGCCACTTCTGTTGTTCGTTCGCTACCGGATGGTGCCACTTGCTTTGTTCATCCGATGTTGGATGGTGCCACTTGCTCTGTTCATCAACGATCGTTGGATGATGCCAGTTCTTCTGTTCGTCATTATTTGAAGGATGATGCCACTTCTGTTGTTCGTTCGCTGCTGGATGGTGCCACTTGCTTTGTTCAACTGATGTTGGATGGTGCCACTTGCTCTGTTCATCAACGATCGTTGGATGATGCCAGTTCTTCTGTTCGTCATTATTTGAAGGATGATGCCACTTCTGTTGTTCGTTCGCTGCTGGATGGTGCCACTTGCTTTGTTCAACTGATGTTGGATGGTGCCACTTGCTCTGTTCATCAACGATCGTTGGATGATGCCAGTTCTTCTGTTCATCATTATTTGAAGGATGGTGCCACTTCTGTTGTTCGTTCGCTGCTGGATGGTGCCACTTGCTTTGTTCAACTGATGTTGGATGGTGCCACTTGCTCTGTTCATCAACGATCGTTGGATGATGCCAGTTCTTCTGTTCGTCATTATTTGAAGGATGGTGCCACTTCTGTTGTTCGTTCGCTGCTGGATGGTGCCACTTGCTTTGTTCAACCGATGTTGGATGGTGCCACTTGCTCTGTTCATCAACGATCGTTGGATGATGCCAGTTCTTCTGTTCATCATTATTTGAAGGATGATGCCACTTCTGTTGTTCGTTCGCTGCTGGATGGTGCCACTTGCTTTGTTCATCCGATGTTGGATGGTGCCACTTGCTCTGTTCATCGATTACTGTCGAATGGTGCCACTTCTTTTGTTCATCGTTATTTGCAGGATGGTGCCACTTCTGTTGTTCGTTCGATATTGGATGGTGCCACTTGCTTTGCTCATCTACGTTTTTTGGATGATGCCACTTACTAGATAGTTCGTTAGGTTGCAGTAACCTCGATGCTAAGGATGTTTCAGTAATAATAATAAAGAAAAGCACGAAGGTTAATGGAGTCATATACGCTTTTGCCATGTTTATGTGCGATGTGATGTTCAAAAAAGAAGATGGCTTTTATAAGATAATTTGAAGATAAGGTTGGGAATCTTGAAGAAAATTTAGCTACTATAAACTAGTTAATGCTCTCACATAGTTTTATCCATTTACATATTCTACTACGCATAAAACGTTTAAGTAGACAGTGCTTTAATAAGCTTTCTGTAAATAAACAGCAACTAAAAAATAAAATAATTCACCAGCCTTTTTAAATTAGTAATTTCTTTCTAAACTTTATACATCATGGAAACGATCCCAAAAAAAGAACAACAACCAGAATAACGTAAGAGCTGTGGCGACTTATAAATTGTAATATAAACAAGCATCATTCCAGTAAACCGAAATGTAGAGGCAAAACTGGCTTTTATATGATGTGTTTCTTTTTTGGCCCGGGGGAGAGAGGGGGGGGATACTGATATAAGTTTAAAGATATATCATTTGATTACATATTTAATTCTCAAAAATAAAATAATTTTCCTAGTAACGGCGATGTAATTATAACAGTTTCCTGTTATATAAGGGTACAGTGAACCACGTCGTGCACCTTTGTTTTCCCGTGCTTTCATTACAAAACTCTTTTGCATGTTGTTTTGCTCCTACGCTTCATCTAAAGTAAAATTTGTATTTTTCCAATCAAAACGTATATTTACCGTTCTACGAAGGCTGCGCAGGTCCAAATTTAAAAACTCTGCGTAAATGGTTTTTAAATAAGGTCTCTCTTTAATTGAAACAATATAAAAAATACGGTAAAATTCAAAGATAACTTGCAGATTAAACATCGATAAATAGAAAATGACGAAATACTATAGTTGTATAATAATATAATACTTGAATAACAATTACTATTACTTATGAATATTTGTTTTGTTTTCTAACATTTGAAATTACTTTTGAAAAGAGCCAGTTAATTTGCACATTTTTATCAAGAGGCTGTTTTGAGTTCTCCAGTTTAGAAAAAATGGTCCTTATTTACACATTGATAGCGACAAGAACTTTTCGTATAGCAACATCAATTATAGGGATCTGATGTGCAAATCCCCATTAACATTCCACCTTCCAGTTTCCAGTAAAACTTCCAAGTCTATTGCTACCTCCTATGTAGTTGAATCAATACTATTGGATGAAAAACTCATTTAAGCATTAAAAATAAGATCTATTAATAAGTTTACTACGGGCATGTATTTTGAAATTTCTAAGTAGATAATTCGCTAGAATTTTAATTACGCGTTGCATATTGCACAACATTTTGTTAATATTTTGGTTAAAACCAAAGATTCTATTGTGTCAAAAAATCAGTTACTTCTAGTGCATATTTATGAAGGGAAAAGTCAGGTTTGCTATAGGCCTAAGGCACAATGAACCATGGTCAAGAGTAAATATAATCAAAGTTCCTAAAATAAAATTTGCGAAGGAACATCGAAATTATAACAGTAACCCTAAATTTCAAGTACAGTGGCCTAAAATGAGAGGATACCCTCTTGTAATCACACTAATTGATTTCTTTGATAGAAAACATGGAAGGTTATATGTATGAAAAAAATTAAATAACATTTTAAAAAATTCTAATGTTGAGGCCCTCGAACATTATATGCCCTCAAGTACTGAATTAGGTAGCATAGGGCTTGGGGCAACCATGCTAGCACTCAACTTAATTACTAACAGTGCTAAACAATTGTAAATAATGATAAATTGGATATGAGAATAAAGATACTACATTTATGGAAAAAAAATTGACTTAAAAAAATTGAAATATCATGGCAAAACATTTATGTTATTTTTTCCCCAAATTGGGCTAATTAAGAAGAAATATTACGTCAACATAAACAATTGCAATATGTTTATTTCAAAATAAGTATTAACTAACTGTAAAATAATTTTCAACAACATATATAACTTATGATAATAATCTGAAATAAGTAACAGTAATGCTTATTTTCCATTAAATTTATTCCATATGATAATAATCTGAAATTACATCACATTGATTTTCATTACAACATTCGATGATGTACAACATCATTTCACTAATTAAACAGTCGAAGTTGGATGATGCCAATTCTTCTGCTCGTCGTTGTTTGAAGGATGGTGCCACTTGCTTTGTTCATCCGATGTTGGATGGTGCCACTTGCTCTGTTCATCAACGATCGTTGGATGATGCCAGTTCTTCTGTTCGTCATTATTTGAAGGATGGTGCCACTTCTGTTGTTCGTTCGCTGCTGGATGGTGCCACTTGCTTTGTTCAACCGATGTTGGATGGTGCCACTTGCTCTGTTCATCAACGATCGTTGGATGATGCCAGTTCTTCTGTTCATCATTATTTGAAGGATGGTGCCACTTCTGTTGTTCGTTCGCTACCGGATGGTGCCACTTGCTTTGTTCATCCGATGTTGGATGGTGCCACTTGCTCTGTTCATCAACGATCGTTGGATGATGCCAGTTCTTCTGTTCGTCATTATTTGAAGGATGATGCCACTTCTGTTGTTCGTTCGCTGCTGGATGGTGCCACTTGCTTTGTTCAACTGATGTTGGATGGTGCCACTTGCTCTGTTCATCAACGATCGTTGGATGATGCCAGTTCTTCTGTTCGTCATTATTTGAAGGATGATGCCACTTCTGTTGTTCGTTCGCTGCTGGATGGTGCCACTTGCTTTGTTCAACTGATGTTGGATGGTGCCACTTGCTCTGTTCATCAACGATCGTTGGATGATGCCAGTTCTTCTGTTCATCATTATTTGAAGGATGGTGCCACTTCTGTTGTTCGTTCGCTGCTGGATGGTGCCACTTGCTTTGTTCAACTGATGTTGGATGGTGCCACTTGCTCTGTTCATCAACGATCGTTGGATGATGCCAGTTCTTCTGTTCGTCATTATTTGAAGGATGGTGCCACTTCTGTTGTTCGTTCGCTGCTGGATGGTGCCACTTGCTTTGTTCAACCGATGTTGGATGGTGCCACTTGCTCTGTTCATCAACGATCATTGGATGATGCCAGTTCTTCTGTTCATCATTATTTGAAGGATGATGCCACTTCTGTTGTTCGTTCGCTGCTGGATGGTGCCACTTGCTTTGTTCATCCGATGTTGGATGGTGCCACTTGCTCTGTTCATCGATTACTGTCGAATGGTGCCACTTCTTTTGTTCATCGTTATTTGCAGGATGGTGCCACTTCTGTTGTTCGTTCGATATTGGATGGTGCCACTTGCTTTGCTCATCTACGTTTTTTGGATGATGCCACTTACTAGATAGTTCGTTAGGTTGTAGTAACCTCGATGCTAAGGATGTTTCAGTAATAATAATAAAGAAAAGCACGAAGGCTAATGGAGTCATATACGCTTTTGCCATGTTTATGTGCGATGTGATGTTCAAAAAAGAAGATGGCTTTTATAAGATAATTTGAAGATAAGGTTGGGAATCTTGAAGAAAATTTAGCTACTATAAACTAGTTAATGCTCTCACTTAGTTTTATCCATTTACATATTCTACTACGCATAAAACGTTTAAGTAGACAGTGCTTTAATAAGCTTTCTGTAAATAAACAGCAACTAAAAAATAAAATAATTCACCAGCCTTTTTAAATTAGTAATTTCTTTCTAAACTTTATATATCATGGAAACGATCCCAAAAAAAGAACAACAACCAGAATAACGTAAGAGCTGTGGCGACTTATAAATTGTAATATAAACAAGCATCATTCCAGTAAACCGAAATGTAGAGGCAAAACTGGCTTTTATATGATGTGTTTCTTTTTTGGCCCGGGGGAGAGAGGGGGGGGGGATACTGATATAAGTTTAAAGATATATCATTTGATTACATATTTAATTCTCAAAAATAAAATAATTTTCCTAGTAACGGCGATGTAATTATAACAGCTTCCTGTTATATAAGGGTACAGTGAACCACGTCGTGCACCTTTGTTTTCCCGTGCTTTCATTACAAAACTCTTTTGCATGTTGTTTTGCTCCTACGCTTCATCTAAAGTAAAATTTGTATTTTTCCAATCAAAACGTATATTTACCGTTCTACGAAAGCTGCGCAGGTCCAAATTTAAAAACTCTGCGTAAATGGTTTTCTAAATAAGGTCTCTCTTTAATTGAAACAATATAAAAAATACGGTAAAATTCAAAGATAACTTGCAGATTAAACATCGATAAATAGAAAATGACGAAATACTATAGTTGTATAATAATATAATACTTGAATAACAATTACTAGTACTTATGAATATTTGTTTTGTTTTCTAACATTTGAAATTACTTTTGAAAAGAGCCAGTTAATTTGCACATTTTTATCAAGAGGCTGTTTTGAGTTCTCCAGTTTAGAAAAAATGGTCCTTATTTACACATTGATAGCGACAAGAACTTTTCGTATAGCAACATCAATTATAGGGATCTGATGTGCAAATCCCCATTAACATTCCACCTTCCAGTTTCCAGTAAAACTTCCAAGTCTATTGCTACCTCCTATGTAGTTGAATCAATACCGTTGGATGAAAAACTCATTTAAGCATTAAAAATAAGATTTATTAATAAGTTTACTACGGGCATGTATTTTGAAATTTCTAAGTAGATAATTCGCTAGAATTTTAATTACGCGTTGCATATTGCACAACATTTTGTTAATATTTTGGTTAAAACCAAAGATTCTATTGTGTCAAAAAATCAGTTACTTCTAGTGCATATTTATGAAGGGAAAAGTCAGGTTTGCTATAGGCCTAAGGCACAATGAACCATGGTCAAGAGTAAATATAATCAAAGTTCCTAAAATAAAATTTGCGAACGAACATCGAAATTATAACAGTAACCCTAAATTTCAAGTACAGTGGCCTAAAATGAGAGGATACCCTCTTGTAATCACACTAATTGATTTCTTTGATAGAAAACATGGAAGGTTATATGTATGAAAAAAATAAAATAACATTTTAAAAAATTCTAATGTTGAGGCCCTCGAACATTATATGCCCTCAAGTACTGAATTAGGTAGCATAGGGCTTGGGGCAACCATGCTAGCACTCAACTTAATTACTAACAGTGCTAACCAATTGT
Source organism: Allium sativum (assembly GCA_030737875.1). Classification (NCBI taxonomy): domain Eukaryota; kingdom Viridiplantae; phylum Streptophyta; class Magnoliopsida; order Asparagales; family Amaryllidaceae; genus Allium; species Allium sativum. The sequence goes on from CM060910.1 coordinate 400,417,679, forward strand.
AAATAATGATAAATTGGATATGAGAATAAAGATGCTACATTTATGGAAAAAAAATTGACTTAAAAAAATTGAAATATCATGGCAAAACATTTATGTTATTTTTTCCCCAAATTGGGCTAATTAAGAAGAAATATTACGTCAACATAAACAATTGCAATATGTTTATTTCAAAATAAGTATTAACTAACTGTAAAATAATTTTCAACATATATAACTTATGATAATAATCTGAAATAAGTAACAGTAATGCTTATTTTCCATTAAATTTATTCCATATGATAATAATCTGAAATTACATCACATTGATTTTCATTACAACATTCGATGATGTACAACATCATTTCACTAATTAAACAGTCGAAGTTGGATGATGCCAATTCTTCTGCTCGTCGTTGTTTGAAGGATGGTGCCACTTGCTTTGTTCATCCGATGTTGGATGGTGCCACTTGCTCTGTTCATCAACGATCGTTGGATGATGCCAATTGTTCTGTTCGTCATAATTTGAAGGATGGTGCCACTTCTGATGTTCGTTCGCTGCTGGATGGTGCCACTTGCTTTGTTCAACCGATGTTGGATGGTGCCACTTGCTCTGTTCATCAACGATCGTTGGATGATGCCAGTTCTTCTGTTCATCATTATTTGAAGGATGGTGCCACTTCTGTTGTTCGTTCGCTACCGGATGGTGCCACTTGCTTTGTTCATCCGATGTTGGATGGTGCCACTTGCTCTGTTCATCAACGATTGTTGGATGATGCCAGTTCTTCTGTTCGTCATTATTTGAAGGATGATGCCACTTCTGTTGTTCGTTCGCTGCTGGATGGTGCCACTTGCTTTGTTCAACTGATGTTGGATGGTGCCACTTGCTCTGTTCATCAACGATCGTTGGATGATGCCAGTTCTTCTGTTCGTCATTATTTGAAGGATGATGCCACTTCTGTTGTTCGTTCGCTGCTGGATGGTGCCACTTGCTTTGTTCAACTGATGTTGGATGGTGCCACTTGCTCTGTTCATCAACGATCGTTGGATGATGCCAGTTCTTCTGTTCATCATTATTTGAAGGATGGTGCCACTTCTGTTGTTCGTTCGCTGCTGGATGGTGCCACTTGCTTTGTTCAACTGATGTTGGATGGTGCCACTTGCTCTGTTCATCAACGATCGTTGGATGATGCCAGTTCTTCTGTTCGTCATTATTTGAAGGATGGTGCCACTTCTGTTGTTCGTTCGCTGCTGGATGGTGCCACTTGCTTTGTTCAACCGATGTTGGATGGTGCCACTTGCTCTGTTCATCAACGATCGTTGGATGATGCCAGTTCTTCTGTTCATCATTATTTGAAGGATGATGCCACTTATGTTGTTCGTTCGCTGCTGGATGGTGCCACTTGCTTTGTTCATCCGATGTTGGATGGTGCCACTTGCTCTGTTCATCGATTACTGTCGAATGGTGCCACTTCTTTTGTTCATCGTTATTTGCAGGATGGTGCCACTTCTGTTGTTCGTTCGATATTGGATGGTGCCACTTGCTTTGCTCATCTACGTTTTTTGGATGATGCCACTTACTAGATAGTTCGTTAGGTTGCAGTAACCTCGATGCTAAGGATGTTTCAGTAATAATAATAAAGAAAAGCACGAAGGCTAATGGAGTCATATACGCTTTTGCCATGTTTATGTGCGATGTGATGTTCAAAAAAGAAGATGGCTTTTATAAGATAATTTGAAGATAAGGTTGGGAATCTTGAAGAAAATTTAGCTACTATAAACTAGTTAATGCTCTCACTTAGTTTTATCAATTTACATATTCTACTACGCATAAAACGTTTAAGTAGACAGTGCTTTAATAAGCTTTCTGTAAATAAACAGCAACTAAAAAATAAAATAATTCACCAGCCTTTTTAAATTAGTAATTTCTTTCTAAACTTTATATATCATGGAAACGATCCCAAAAAAAGAACAACAACCAGAATAACGTAAGAGCTGTGGCGACTTATAAATTGTAATATAAACAAGCATCATTCCAGTAAACCGAAATGTAGAGACAAAACTGGCTTTTATATGATGTGTTTCTTTTTTGGCCCGGGGGAGAGAGGGGGGGGGATACTGATATAAGTTTAAAGATATATCATTTGATTACATATTTAATTCTCAAAAATAAAATAATTTTCCTAGTAACGGCGATGTAATTATAACAGCTTCCTGTTATATAAGGGTACAGTGAACCACGTCGTGCACCTTTGTTTTCCCGTGCTTTCATTACAAAACTCTTTTGCATGTTGTTTTGCTCCTACGCTTCATCTAAAGTAAAATTTGTATTTTTCCAATCAAAACGTATATTTACCGTTCTACGAAAGCTGCGCAGGTCCAAATTTAAAAACTCTGCGTAAATGGTTTTCTAAATAAGGTCTCTCTTTAATTGAAACAATATAAAAAATACGGTAAAATTCAAAGATAACTTGCAGATTAAACATCGATAAATAGAAAATGACGAAATACTATAGTTGTATAATAATATAATACTTGAATAACAATTACTATTACTTATGAATATTTGTTTTGTTTTCTAACATATGAAATTACTTTTGAAAAGAGCCAGTTAATTTGCACATTTTTATCAAGAGGCTGTTTTGAGTTCTCCAGTTTAGAAAAAATGGTCCTTATTTACACATTGATAGCGACAAGAACTTTTCGTATAGCAACATCAATTATAGGGATCTGATGTGCAAATCCCCATTAACATTCCACCTTCCAGTTTCCAGTAAAACTTCCAAGTCTATTGCTACCTCCTATGTAGTTGAATCAATACTGTTGGATGAAAAACTCATTTAAGCATTAAAAATAAGATCTATTAATAAGTTTACTACGGGCATGTATTTTGAAATTTCTAAGTAGATAATTCGCTAGAATTTTAATTACGCGTTGCATATTGCACAACATTTTGTTAATATTTTGGTTAAAACCAAAGATTCTATTGTGTCAAAAAATCAGTTACTTCTAGTGCATATTTATGAAGGGAAAAGTCAGGTTTGCTATAGGCCTAAGGCATAATGAACCATGGTCAAGAGTAAATATAATCAAAGTTCCTAAAATAAAATTTGCGAACGAACATCGAAATTATAACAGTAACCCTAAATTTCAAGTACAGTGGCCTAAAATGAGAGGATACCCTCTTGTAATCACACTAATTGATTTCTTTGATAGAAAACATGGAAGGTTATATGTATGAAAAAAATAAAATAACATTTTAAAAAATTCTAATGTTGAGGCCCTCGAACATTATATGCCCTCAAGTACTGAATTAGGTAGCATAGGGCTTGGGGCAACCATGCTAGCACTCAACTTAATTACTAACAGTGCTAACCAATTGTAAATAATGATAAATTGGATATGAGAATAAAGATACTACATTTATGGAAAAAAAATTGACTTAAAAAAATTGAAATATCATGGCAAAACATTTATGTTATTTTTTTCCCCAAATTGGGCTAATTAAGAAGAAATATTACGTCAACATAAACAATTGCAATATGTTTATTTCAAAATAAGTATTAACTAACTGTAAAATAATTTTCAACATATATAACTTATGATAATAATCTGAAATAAGTAACAGTAATGCTTATTTTCCATTAAATTTATTCCATATGATAATAATCTGAAATTACATCACATTGATTTTCATTACAACATTCGATGATGTACAACATCATTTCACTAATTAAACAGTCGAAGTTGGATGATGCCAATTCTTCTGCTCGTCGTTGTTTGAAGGATGGTGCCACTTGCTTTGTTCATCCGATGTTGGATGGTGCCACTTTCTCTGTTCATCAACGATCGTTGGATGATGCCAGTTCTTCTGTTCGTCATTATTTGAAGGATGGTGCCACTTCTGTTGTTCGTTCGCTGCTGGATGGTGCCACTTGCTTTGTTCAACCGATGTTGGATGGTGCCACTTGCTCTGTTCATCAACGATCGTTGGATGATGCCAGTTCTTCTGTTCATCATTATTTGAAGGATGGTGCCACTTCTGTTGTTCGTTCGCTACCGGATGGTGCCACTTGCTTTGTTCATCCGATGTTGGATGGTGCCACTTGCTCTGTTCATCAACGATCGTTGGATGATGCCAGTTCTTCTGTTCGTCATTATTTGAAGGATGATGCCACTTCTGTTGTTCGTTCGCTGCTGGATGGTGCCACTTGCTTTGTTCAACTGATGTTGGATGGTGCCACTTGCTCTGTTCCTCAACGATCGTTGGATGATGCCAGTTCTTCTGTTCGTCATTATTTGAAGGATGATGCCACTTCTGTTGTTCGTTCGCTGCTGGATGGTGCCACTTGCTTTGTTCAACTGATGTTGGATGGTGCCACTTGCTCTGTTCATCAACGATCGTTGGATGATGCCAGTTCTTCTGTTCGTCATTATTTGAAGGATGGTGCCACTTCTGTTGTTCGTTCGCTGCTGGATGGTGCCACTTGCTTTGTTCAACTGATGTTGGATGGTCCCACTTGCTCTGTTCATCAACGATCGTTGGATGATGCCAGTTCTTCTGTTCGTCATTATTTGAAGGATGGTGCCACTTCTGTTGTTCGTTCGCTGCTGGATGGTGCCACTTGCTTTGTTCAACCGATGTTGGATGGTGCCACTTGCTCTGTTCATCAACGATCGTTGGATGATGCCAGTTCTTCTGTTCATCATTATTTGAAGGATGATGCCACTTCTGTTGTTCGTTCGCTGCTGGATGGTGCCACTTGCTTTGTTCATCCGATGTTGGATGGTGCCACTTGCTCTGTTCATCGATTACTGTCGAATGGTGCCACTTCTTTTGTTCATCGTTATTTGCAGGATGGTGCCACTTCTGTTGTTCGTTCGATATTGGATGGTGCCACTTGCTTTGCTCATCTACGTTTTTTGGATGATGCCACTTACTAGATAGTTCGTTAGGTTGCAGTAACCTCGATGCTAAGGATGTTTCAGTAACAATAATAAAGAAAAGCACGAAGGCTAATGGAGTCATATACGCTTTTGCCATGTTTATGTGCGATGTGATGTTCAAAAAAGAAGATGGCTTTTATAAGATAATTTGAAGATAAGGTTGGGAATCTTGAAGAAAATTTAGCTACTATAAACTAGTTAATGCTCTCACTTAGTTTTATCCATTTACATATTCTACTACGCATAAAACGTTTAAGTAGACAGTGCTTTAATAAGCTTTCTGTAAATAAACAGCAACTAAAAAATAAAATAATTCACCAGCCTTTTTAAATTAGTAATTTCTTTCTAAACTTTATATATCATGGAAACGATCCCAAAAAAAGAACAACAACCAGAATAACGTAAGAGCTATGGCGACTTATAAATTGTAATATAAACAAGCCTCATTCCAGTAAACCGAAATGTAGAGGCAAAACTGGCTTTTATATGATGTGTTTCTTTTTTGGCCCGGGGGAGAGAGTGGGGGGGGGGGATACTGATATAAGTTTAAAGATATATCATTTGATTACATATTTAATTCTCAAAAATAAAATAATTTTCCTAGTAACGGCGATGTAATTATAACAGCTTCCTGTTATATAAGGGTACAGTGAACCACGTCGTGCACCTTTGTTTTCCCATGCTTTCATTACAAAACTCTTTTGCATGTTGTTTTGCTCCTACACTTCATCTAATGTAAAATTTGTATTTTTCCAATCAAAACGTATATTTACCGTTCTACGAAAGCTGCGCAGGTCCAAATTTAAAAACTCTGCGTAAATGGTTTTCTAAATAAGGTCTCTCTTTAATTGAAACAATATAAAAAATACGGTAAAATTCAAAGATAACTTGCAGATTAAACATCGATAAATAGAAAATGACGAAATACTATAGTTGTATAATAATATAATACTTGAATAACAATTACTATTACTTATGAATATTTGTTTTGTTTTCTAACATTTGAAATTACTTTTGAAAAGAGCCAGTTAATTTGCACATTTTTATCAAGAGGCTGTTTTGAGTTCTCCAGTTTAGAAAAAATGGTCCTTATTTACACATTGATAGCGACAAGAACTTTTCGTATAGCAACATCAATTATAGGGATCTGATGTGCAAATCCCCATTAACATTCCACCTTCCAGTTTCCAGTAAAACTTCCAAGTCTATTGCTACCTCCTATGTAGTTGAATCAATACTGTTGGATGAAAAACTCATTTAAGCATTAAAAATAAGATCTATTAATAAGTTTACTACGGGCATGTATTTTGAAATTTCTAAGTAGATAATTCGCTAGAATTTTAATTACGCGTTGCATATTGCACAACATTTTGTTAATATTTTGGTTAAAACCAAAGATTCTATTGTGTCAAAAAATCAGTTACTTCTAGTGCATATTTATGAAGGGAAAAGTCAAGTTTGCTATACGCCTAAGGCACAATGAACCATGGTCAAGAGTAAATATAATCAAAGTTCCTAAAATAAAATTTGCGAACGAACATCGAAATTATAACAGTAACCCTAAATTTCAAGTACAGTGGCCTAAAATGAGAGGATACCCTCTTGTAATCACACTAATTGATTTCTTTGATAGAAAACATGGAAGGTTATATGTATGAAAAAAATAAAATAACATTTTAAAAAATTCTAATGTTGAGGCCCTCGAACATTATATGCCCTCAAGTACTGAATTAGGTAGCATAGGGCTTGGGGCAACCATGCTAGCACTCAACTTAATTACTAACAGTGCTAACCAATTGTAAATAATGATAAATTGGATATGAGAACAAAGATACTGCATTTATGGAAAAAAAATTGACTCAAAAAAATTGAAATATCATGGCAAAACATTTATGTTATTTTTTCCCCAAATTGGGCTAATTAAGAAGAAATATTACGTCAACATAAACAATTGCAATATGTTTATTTCAAAATAAGTATTAACTAACTGTAAAATAATTTTCAACATATATAACTTATGATAATAATCTGAAATAAGTAACAGTAATGCTTATTTTCCATTAAATTTATTCCATATGATAATAATCTGAAATTACATCACATTGATTTTCATTACAACATTCGAAGATGTACAACATCATTTCACTAATTAAACAGTCGAAGTTGGATGATGCCAATTCTTCTGTTCGTCGTTGTTTGAAGGATGGTGCCACTTGCTTTGTTCATCCGATGTTCGATGGTGCCACTTGCTCTGTTCATCAACGATCGTTGGATGATGCCAGTTCTTCTGTTCATCATTATTTGAAGGATGGTGCCACTTCTGTTGTTCGTTCGCTGCTGGATGGTGCCACTTGCTTTGTTCAACCGATGTTGGATGGTGCCACTTGCTCTGTTCATCAACGATCGTTGGATGATGCCAGTTCTTCTGTTCATCATTATTTGAAGGATGGTGCCACTTCTGTTGTTCGTTCGCTACCGGATGGTGCCACTTGCTTTGTTCATCCGATGTTGGATGGTGCCACTTGCTCTGTTCATCAACGATCGTTGGATGATGCCAGTTCTTCTGTTCGTCATTATTTGAAGGATGATGCCACTTCTGTTGTTCGTTCGCTGCTGGATGGTGCCACTTGCTTTGTTCAACTGATGTTGGATGGTGCCACTAGCTCTGTTCATCAACGATCGTTGGATGATGCCAGTTCTTCTGTTCGTCATTATTTGAAGGATGATGCCACTTCTGTTGTTCGTTCGCTGCTGGATGGTGCCACTTGCTTTGTTCAACTGATGTTGGATGGTGCCACTTGCTCTGTTCATCAACGATCGTTGGATGATGCCAGTTCTTCTGTTCATCATTATTTGAAGGATGGTGCCACTTCTGTTGTTCGTTCGCTGCTGGATGGTGCCACTTGCTTTGTTCAACCGATGTTGGATGGTGCCACTTGCTCTGTTCATCAACGATCGTTGGATGATGCCAGTTCTTCTGTTCGTCATTATTTGAAGGATGGTGCCACTTCTGTTGTTCGTTCGCTGCTGGATGGTGCCACTTGCTTTGTTCAACCGATGTTGGATGGTGCCACTTGCTCTGTTCATCAACGATCGTTGGATGATGCCAGTTCTTCTGTTCATCATTATTTGAAGGATGATGCCACTTCTGTTGTTCGTTCGCTGCTGGATGGTGCCACTTGCTTTGTTCATCCGATGTTGGATGGTGCCACTTGCTCTGTTCATCGATTACTGTCGAATGGTGCCACTTCTTTTGTTCATCGTTATTTGCAGGATGGTGCCACTTCTGTTGTTCGTTCGATATTGGATGGTGCCACTTGCTTTGCTCATCTACGTTTTTTGGATGATGCCACTTACTAGATAGTTCGTTAGGTTGCAGTAACCTCGATGCTAAGGATGTTTCAGTAATAATAATAAAGAAAAGCACGAAGGCTAATGGAGTCATATACGCTTTTGCCATGTTTATGTGCGATGTGATGTTCAAAAAAGAAGATGGCTTTTATAAGATAATTTGAAGATAAGGTTGGGAATCTTGAAGAAAATTTAGCTACTATAAACTAGTTAATTCTCTCACTTAGTTTTATCCATTTACATATTCTACTACGCATAAAACGTTTAAGTAGACAGTGCTTTAATAAGCTTTCTGTAAATAAACAGCAACTAAAAAATAAAATAATTCACCAGCCTTTTTAAATTAGTAATTTCTTTCTAAACTTTATATATCATGGAAACGATCCCAAAAAAAGAACAACAACCAGAATAGCGTAAGAGCTGTGGCGACTTATAAATTGTAATATAAACAAGCATCATTCCAGTAAACCGAAATGTACAGGCAAAACTGGCTTTTATATGATGTGTTTCTTTTTTGGCCCGGGGGAGAGAGGGGGGGGGGGATACTGATATAAGTTTAAAGATATATCATTTGATTACATATTTAATTCTCAAAAATAAAATAATTTTCCTAGTAACGGTGATGTAATTATAACAGCTTCCTGTTATATAAGGATACAGTGAACCACGTCGTGCACCTTTGTTTTCCCGTGCTTTCATTACAAAACTCTTTTGCATGTTGTTTTGCTCCTACGCTTCATCTAAAGTAAAATTTGTATTTTTCCAATCAAAACGTATATTTACCGTTCTACGAAAGCTGCGCAGGTCCAAATTTAAAAACTCTGCGTAAATGGTTTTCTAAATAAGGTCTCTCGTTAATTGAAACAATATAAAAAATACGGTAAAATTCAAAGATAACTTGCAGATTAAACATCGATAAATAGAAAATGACGAAATACTATAGTTGTATAATAATATAATACTTGAATAACAATTACTATTACTTATGAATATTTGTTTTGTTTTCTAACATTTGAAATTACTTTTGAAAAGAGCCAGTTAATTTGCACATTTTTATCAAGAGGCTGTTTTGAGTTCTCCAGTTTAGAAAAAATGGTCCTTATTTACACATTGATAGCGACAAGAACTTTTCGTATAGCAACATCAATTATAGGGATCTGATGTGCAAATCCCCATTAACATTCCACCTTCCAGTTTCCAGTAAAACTTCCAAGTCTATTGCTACCTCCTATGTAGTTGAATCAATACTGTTGGATGAAAAACTCATTTAAGCATTAAAAATAAGATCTATTAATAAGTTTACTACGGGCATGTATTTTGAAATTTCTAAGTAGATAATTCGCTAGAATTTTAATTACGCGTTGCATATTGCACAACATTTTGTTAATATTTTGGTTAAAACCAAAGATTCTATTGTGTCAAAAAATCAGTTACTTCTAGTGCATATTTATGAAGGGAAAAGTCAGGTTTGCTATAGGCCTAAGGCACAATGAACCATGGTCAAGAGTAAATATAATCAAAGTTCCTAAAATAAAATTTGCGAACGAACATCGAAATTATAACAGTAACCCTAAATTTCAAGTACAGTGGCCTAAAATGAGAGGATACCCTCTTGTAATCACACTAATTGATTTCTTTGATAGAAAACATGGAAGGTTATATGTATGAAAAAAATAAAATAACATTTTAAAAAATTCTAATGTTGAGGCCCTCAAACATTATATGCCCTCAAGTACTGAATTAGGTAGCATAGGGCTTGGGGCAACCATGCTAGCACTCAACTTAATTACTAACAGTGCTAACCAATTGTAAATAATGATAAATTGGATATGAGAATAAAGATACTACATTTATGGAAAAAAAATTGACTTAAAAAAATTGAAATATCATGGCAAAACATTTATGTTATTTTTTCCCCAAATTGGGCTAATTAAGAAGAAATATTACGTCAACATAAACAATTGCAATATGTTTATTTCAAAATAAGTATTAACTAACTGTAAAATAATTTTCAACATATATAACTTATGATAATAATCTGAAATAAGTAACAGTAATGCTTATTTTCCATTAAATTTATTCCATATGATAATAATCTGAAATTACATCACATTGATTTTCATTACAACATTCGATGATGTACAACATCATTTCACTAATTAAACAGTCAAAGTTGGATGATGCCAATTCTTCTGCTCGTCGTTGTTTGAAGGATGGTGCCACTTGCTTTGTTCATCCGATGTTGGATGGTGCCACTTGCTCTGTTCATCAACGATCGTTGGATGATGCCAGTTCTTCTGTTCGTCATTATTTGAAGGATGGTGCCACTTCTGTTGTTCGTTCGCTGCTGGATGGTGCCACTTGCTTTGTTCAACCGATGTTGGATGGTGCCACTTGCTCTGTTCATCAACGATCGTTGGATGATGCCAGTTCTTCTGTTCATCATTATTTGAAGGATGGTGCCACTTCTGTTGTTCGTTCGCTACCGGATGGTGCCACTTGCTTTGTTCATCCGATGTTGGATGGTGCCACTTGCTCTGTTCATCAACGATCGTTGGATGATGCCAGTTCTTCTGTTCGTCATTATTTGAAGGATGATGCCACTTCTGTTGTTCGTTCGCTGCTGGATGGTGCCACTTGCTTTGTTCAACTGATGTTGGATGGTGCCACTTGCTCTGTTCATCAACGATCGTTGGATGATGCCAGTTCTTCTGTTCGTCATTATTTGAAGGATGATGCCACTTCTGTTGTTCGTTCGCTGCTGGATGGTGCCACTTGCTTTGTTCAACTGATGTTGGATGGTGCCACTTGCTCTGTTCATCAACGATCGTTGGATGATGCCAGTTCTTCTGTTCATCATTATTTGAAGGATGGTGCCACTTCTGTTGTTCGTTCGCTGCTGGATGGTGCCACTTGCTTTGTTCAACTGATGTTGGATGGTGCCACTTGCTCTGTTCATCAACGATCGTTGGATGATGCCAGTTCTTCTGTTCGTCATTATTTGAAGGATGGTGCCACTTCTGTTGTTCGTTCGCTGCTGGATGGTGCCACTTGCTTTGTTCAACCGATGTTGGATGGTGCCACTTGCTCTGTTCATCAACGATCGTTGGATGATGCCAGTTCTTCTGTTCATCATTATTTGAAGGATGATGCCACTTCTGTTGTTCGTTCGCTGCTGGATGGTGCCACTTGCTTTGTTCATCCGATGTTGGATGGTGCCACTTGCTCTGTTCATCGATTACTGTCGAATGGTGCCACTTCTTTTGTTCATCGTTATTTGCAGGATGGTGCCACTTCTGTTGTTCGTTCGATATTGGATGGTGCCACTTGCTTTGCTCATCTACGTTTTTTGGATGATGCCACTTACTAGATAGTTCGTTAGGTTGCAGTAACCTCGATGCTAAGGATGTTTCAGTAATAATAATATAGAAAAGCACGAAGGCTAATGGAGTCATATACGCTTTTGCCATGTTTATGTGCGATGTGATGTTCAAAAAAGAAGATGGCTTTTATAAGATAATTTGAAGATAAGGTTGGGAATCTTGAAGAAAATTTAGCTACTATAAACTAGTTAATGCTCTCACTTAGTTTTATCCATTTACATATTCTACTACGCATAAAACGTTTAAGTAGACAGTGCTTTAATAAGCTTTCTGTAAATAAACAGCAACTAAAAAATAAAATAATTCACCAGCCTTTTTAAATTAGTAATTTCTTTCTAAACTTTATATATCATGGAAACGATCCCAAAAAAAGAACAACAACCAGAATAACGTAAGAGCTGTGGCGACTTATAAATTGTAATATAAACAAGCATCATTCCAGTAAACCGAAATGTAGAGGCAAAACTGGCTTTTATATGATGTGTTTCTTTTTTGGCCCGGGGGAGAGAGGGGGGGGGGGATACTGATATAAGTTTAAAGATATATCATTTGATTACATATTTAATTCTCAAAAATAAAATAATTTTCCTAGTAACGGCGATGTAATTATAACAGCTTCCTGTTATATAAGGGTACAGTGAACCACGTCGTGCACCTTTGTTTTCCCGTGCTTTCATTACAAAACTCTTTTGCATGTTGTTTTGCTCCTACGCTTCATCTAAAGTAAAATTTGTATTTTTCCAATCAAAACGTATATTTACCGTTCTACGAAAGCTGCGCAGGTCCAAATTTAAAAACTCTGCGTAAATGGTTTTCTAAATAAGGTCTCTCTTTAATTGAAACAATATAAAAAATACGGTAAAATTCAAAGATAACTTGCAGATTAAACATCGATGAATAGAAAATGACGAAATACTATAGTTGTATAATAATATAATACTTGAATAACAATTACTATTACTTATGAATATTTGTTTTGTTTTCTAACATTTGAAATTACTTTTGAAAAGAGCCAGTTAATTTGCACATTTTTATCAAGAGGCTGTTTTGAGTTCTCCAGTTTAGAAAAAATGGTCCTTATTTACACATTGATAGCGACAAGAACTTTTCGTATAGCAACATCAATTATAGGGATCTGATGTGCAAATCCCCATTAACATTCCACCTTCCAGTTTCTAGTAAAACTTCCAAGTCTATTGCTACCTCCTATGTAGTTGAATCAATACTGTTGGATGAAAAACTCATTTAAGCATTAAAAATGAGATCTATTAATAAGTTTACTACGGGCATGTATTTTGAAATTTCTAAGTAGATAATTCGCTAGAATTTTAATTACGCGTTGCATATTGCACAACATTTTGTTAATATTTTGGTTAAAACCAAAGATTCTATTGTGTCAAAAAATCAGTTACTTCTAGTGCATATTTATGAAGGGAAAAGTCATGTTTGCTATAGGCCTAAGGCACAATGAACCATGGTCAAGAGTAAATATAATCAAAGTTCCTAAAATAAAATTTGCGAACGAACATCGAAATTATAACAGTAACCCTAAATTTCAAGTACAGTGGCCTAAAATGAGAGGATACCCTCTTGTAATCACACTAATTGATTTCTTTGATAGAAAACATGGAAGGTTATATGTATGAAAAAAATAAAATAACATTTTAAAAAATTCTAATGTTGAGGCCCTCGAACATTATATGCCCTCAAGTACTGAATTAGGTAGCATAGGGCTTGGGGCAACCATGCTAGCACTCAACTTAATTACTAACAGTGCTAACCAATTGTAAATAATGATAAATTGGATATGAGAATAAAGATACTACATTTATGGAAAAAAAATTGACTTAAAAAAATTGAAATATCATGGCAAAACATTTATGTTATTTTTTCCCCAAATTGGGCTAATTAAGAAGAAATATTACGTCAACATAAACAATTGCAATATGTTTATTTCAAAATAAGTATTAACTAACTGTAAAATAATTTTCAACATATATAACTTATGATAATAATCTGAAATAAGTAACAGTAATGCTTATTTTCCATTAAATTTATTCCATATGATAATAATCTGAAATTACATCACATTGATTTTCATTACAACATTCGATGATGTACAACATCATTTCACTAATTAAACAGTCGAAGTTGGATGATGCCAATTCTTCTGCTCGTCGTTGTTTGAAGGATGGTGCCACTTGCTTTGTTCATCCGATGTTGGATGGTGCCACTTTCTCTGTTCATCAACGATCGTTGGATGATGCCAGTTCTTCTGTTCGTCATTATTTGAAGGATGGTGCCACTTCTGTTGTTCGTTCGCTGCTGGATGGTGCCACTTGCTTTGTTCAACCGATGTTGGATGGTGCCACTTGCTCTGTTCATCAACGATCGTTGGATGATGCCAGTTCTTCTGTTCATCATTATTTGAAGGATGGTGCCACTTCTGTTGTTCGTTCGCTACCGGATGGTGCCACTTGCTTTGTTCATCCGATGTTGGATGGTGCCACTTGCTCTGTTCATCAACGATCGTTGGATGATGCCAGTTCTTCTGTTCGTCATTATTTGAAGGATGATGCCACTTCTGTTGTTCGTTCACTGCTGGATGGTGCCGCTTGCTTTGTTCAACTGATGTTGGATGGTGCCACTTGCTCTGTTCATCAACGATCGTTGGATGATGCCAGCTCTTCTGTTCGTCATTATTTGAAGGATGATGCCACTTCTGTTGTTCGTTCGCTGCTGGATGGTGCCACTTGCTTTGTTCAACTGATGTTGGATGGTGCCACTTGCTCTGTTCATCAACGATCGTTGGATGATGCCAGTTCTTCTGTTCATCATTATTTGAAGGATGGTGCCACTTCTGTTGTTCGTTCGCTGCTGGATGGTGCCACTTGCTTTGTTCAACTGATGTTGGATGGTGCCACTTGCTCTGTTCATCAACGATCGTTGGATGATGCCAGTTCTTCTGTTCGTCATTATTTGAAGGATGGTGCCACTTCTGTTGTTCGCTCGCTGCTGGATGGTGCCACTTGCTTTGTTCAACCGATGTTGGATGGTGCCACTTGCTCTGTTCATCAACGATCGTTGGATGATGCCAGTTCTTCTGTTCATCATTATTTGAAGGATGATGCCACTTCCGTTGTTCGTTCGCTGCTGGATGGTGCCACTTGCTTTGTTCATCCGATGTTGGATGGTGCCACTTGCTCTGTTCATCGATTACTGTCGAATGGTGCCACTTCTTTTGTTCATCGTTATTTGCAGGATGGTGCCACTTCTGTTGTTCGTTCGATATTGGATGGTGCCACTTGCTTTGCTCATCTACGTTTTCTGGATGATGCCACTTACTAGATAGTTCGTTAGGTTGCAGTAACCTCGATGCTAAGGATGTTTCAGTAATAATAATAAAGAAAAGCACGAAGGCTAATGGAGTCATATACGCTTTTGCCATGTTTATGTGCGATGTGATGTTCAAAAAAGAAGATGGCTTTTATAAGATAATTTGAAGATAAGGTTGGGAATCTTGAAGAAAATTTAGCTACTATAAACTAGTTAATGCTCTCACTTAGTTTTATCCATTTACATATTCTACTACGCATAAAACGTTTAAGTAGACAGTGCTTTAATAAGCTTTCTGTAAATAAACAGCAACTAAAAAATAAAATAATTCACCAGCCTTTTTAAATTAGTAATTTCTTTCTAAACTTTATATATCATGGAAATGATCCCAAAAAAAGAACAACAACCAGAATAACGTAAGAGCTGTGGCGACTTATAAATTGTACTATAAACAAGCATCATTCCAGTAAACCGAAATGTAGAGGCAAAACTGGCTTTTATATGATGTGTTTCTTTTTTGGCGCGGGGGAGAGAGGGGGGGGGATAATGATATAAGTTTAAAGATATATCATTTGATTACATATTTAATTCTCAAAAATAAAATAATTTTCCTAGTAACGGCGATGTAATTATAACAGCTTCCTGTTATATAAGGGTACAGTGAACCACGTCGTGCACCTTTGTTTTCCCGTGCTTTCATTACAAAACTCTTTTGCATGTTGTTTTGCTCCTACGCTTCATCTAAAGTAAAATTTGTATTTTTCCAATCAAAACGTATATTTACCGTTCTACGAAAGCTGCGCAGGTCCAAATTTAAAAACTCTGCGTAAATGGTTTTCTAAATAAGGTCTCTCTTTAATTGAAACAATATAAAAAATACGGTAAAATTCAGAGATAACTTGCAGATTAAACATCGATAAATAGAAAATGACGAAATACTATAGTTGTATAATAATATAATACTTGAATAACAATTACTATTACTTATGAATATTTGTTTTGTTTTCTAACATTTGAAATTACTTTTGAAAAGAGCCAGTTAATTTGCACATTTTTATCAAGAGGCTGTTTTGAGTTCTCCAGTTTAGAAAAAATGGTCCTTATTTACACATTGATAGCGACAAGAACTTTTCGTATAGCAACATCAATTATAGGGATCTGATGTGCAAATCCCCATTAACATTCCACCTTCCAGTTTCCAGTAAAACTTCCAAGTCTATTGCTACCTCCTATGTAGTTGAATCAATACTGTTGGATGAAAAACTCATTTAAGCATTAAAAATAAGATCTATTAATAAGTTTACTACGGGCATGTATTTTGAAATTTCTAAGTAGATAATTCGCTAGAATTTTAATTACGCGTTGCATATTGCACAACATTTTGTTAATATTTTGGTTAAAACCAAAGATTCTATTGTGTCAAAAAATCAGTTACTTCTAGTGCATATTTATGAAGGGAAAAGTCAGGTTTGCTATAGGCCTAAGGCACAATGAACCATGGTCAAGAGTAAATATAATCAAAGTTCCTAAAATAAAATTTGCGAACGAACATCGAAATTATAACAGTAACCCTAAATTTCAAGTACAGTGGCCTAAAATGAGAGGATACCCTCTTGTAATCACACTAATTGATTTCTTTGATAGAAAACATGGAAGGTTATATGTATGAAAAAAATAAAATAACATTTTAAAAAATTCTAATGTTGAGGCCCTCGAACATTATATGCCCTCAAGTACTGAATTAGGTAGCATAGGGCTTGGGGCAACCATGCTAGCACTCAACTTAATTACTAACAGTGCTAACCAATTGTAAATAATGATAAATTGGATATGAGAATAAAGATACTACATTTATGGAAAAAAAATTGACTTAAAAAAATTGAAATATCATGGCAAAACATTTATGTTATTTTTTCCCCAAATTGGGCTAATTAAGAAGAAATATTACGTCAACATAAACAATTGCAATATGTTTATTTCAAAATAAGTATTAACTAACTGTAAAATGATTTTCAACATATATAACTTATGATAATAATCTGAAATAAGTAACAGTAATGCTTATTTTCCATTAAATTTATTCCATATGATAATAATCTGAAATTACATCACATTGATTTTCATTACAACATTCGATGATGTACAACATCATTTCACTAATTAAACAGTCGAAGTTGGATGATGCCAATTCTTCTGCTCGTCGTTGTTTGAAGGATGGTGCCACTTGCTTTGTTCATCCGATGTTGGATGGTGCCACTTGCTCTGTTCATCAACGATCGTTGGATGATGCCAGTTCTTCTGTTCGTCATTATTTGAAGGATGGTGCCACTTGTGTTGTTCGTTCGCTGCTGGATGGTGCCACTTGCTTTGTTCAACCGATGTTGGATGGTGCCACTTGCTCTGTTCATCAACGATCGTTGGATGATGCCAGTTCTTCTGTTCATCATTATTTGAAGGATGGTGCCACTTCTGTTGTTCGTTCGCTACCGGATGGTGCCACTTGCTTTGTTCATCCGATGTTGGATGGTGCCACTTGCTCTGTTCATCAACGATCGTTGGATGATGCCAGTTCTTCTGTTCGTCATTATTTGAAGGATGATGCCACTTCTGTTGTTCGTTCGCTGCTGGATGGTGCCACTTGCTTTGTTCAACTGATGTTGGATGGTGCCACTTGCTCTGTTCATCAACGATCGTTGGATGATGCCAGTTCTTCTGTTCGTCATTATTTGAAGGATGATGCCACTTCTGTTGTTCGTTCGCTGCTGGATGGTGCCACTTGCTTTGTTCAACTGATGTTGGATGGTGCCACTTGCTCTGTTCATCAACGATCGTTGGATGATGCCAGTTCTTCTGTTCATCATTATTTGAAGGATGGTGCCACTTCTGTTGTTCGTTCGCTGCTGGATGGTGCCACTTGCTTTGTTCAACCGATGTTGGATGGTGCCACTTGCTCTGTTCATCAACGATCGTTGGATGATGCCAGTTCTTCTGTTCTTCATTATTTGAAGGATGGTGCCACTTCTGTTGTTCGTTCGCTGCTGGATGGTGCCACTTGCTTTGTTCAACCGATGTTGGATGGTGCCACTTGCTCTGTTCATCAACGATCGTTGGATGATGCCAGTTCTTCTGTTCATCATTATTTGAAGGATGATGCCACTTATGTTGTTCGTTCGCTGTTGGATGGTGCCACTTGCTTTGTTCATCCGATGTTGGATGGTGCCACTTGCTCTGTTCATCGATTACTGTCGAATGGTGCCACTTCTTTTGTTCATCGTTATTTGCAGGATGGTGCCACTTCTGTTGTTCGTTCGATATTGGATGGTGCCACTTGCTTTGCTCATCTACGTTTTTTGGATGATGCCACTTACTAGATAGTTCGTTAGGTTGCAGTAACCTCGATGCTAAGGATGTTTCAGTAATAATAATAAAGAAAAGCACGAAGGCTAATGGAGTCATATACGCTTTTGCCATGTTTATGTGCGATGTGATGTTCAAAAAAGAAGATGGCTTTTATAAGATAATTTGAAGATAAGGTTGGGAATCTTGAAGAAAATTTAGCTACTATAAACTAGTTAATGCTCTCACTTAGTTTTATCCATTTACATATTCTACTACGCATAAAACGTTTAAGTAGACAGTGCTTTAATAAGCTTTCTGTAAATAAACAGCAACTAAAAAATAAAATAATTCACCAGCCTTTTTAAATTAGTAATTTCTTTCTAAACTTTATATATCATGGAAACGATCCCAAAAAAAGAACAACAACCAGAATAACGTAAGAGCTGTGGCGACTTATAAATTGTAATATAAACAAGCATCATTCCAGTAAACCGAAATGTAGAGGCAAAACTGGCTTTTATATGATGTGTTTCTTTTTTGGCTCGGGGGAGAGAGGGGGGGGGGATACTGATATAAGTTTAAAGATATATCATTTGATTACATATTTAATTCTCAAAAATAAAATAATTTTCCTAGTAACGGCGATGTAATTATAACAGCTTCCTGTTATATAAGGGTACAGTGAACCACGTTGTGCACCTTTGTTTTCCCGTGCTTTCATTACAAAACTCTTTTGCATGTTGTTTTGCTCCTACGCTTCATCTAAAGTAAAATTTGTATTTTTCCAATCAAAACGTATATTTACCGTTCTACGAAAGCTGCGCAGGTCCAAATTTAAATGCTCTGCGTAAATGGTTTTCTAAATAAGGTCTCTCTTTAATTGAAACAATATAAAAAATACGGTAAAATTCAAAGATAACTTGCAGATTAAACATCGATAAATAGAAAATGACGAAATACTATAGTTGTATAATAATATAATACTTGAATAACAATTACTATTACTTATGAATATTTGTTTTGTTTTCTAACATTTGAAATTACTTTTGAAAAGAGCCAGTTAATTTGCACATTTTTATCAAGAGGCTGTTTTGAGTTCTCCAGTTTAGAAAAAATGGTCCTTATTTACACATTGATAGCGACAAGAACTTTTCGTATAGCAACATCAATTATAGGGATCTGATGTGCAAATCCCCATTAACATTCCACCTTCCAGTTTCCAGTAAAACTTCCAAGTCTATTGCTACCTCCTATGTAGTTGAATCAATACTGTGGGATGAAAAACTCATTTAAGCATTAAAAATAAGATCTATTAATAAGTTTACTACGGGCATGTATTTTGAAATTTCTAAGTAGATAATTCGCTAGAATTTTAATTACGCGTTGCATATTGCACAACATTTTGTTAATATTTTGGTTAAAACCAAAGATTCTATTGTGTCAAAAAATCAGTTACTTCTAGTGCATATTTATGAAGGGAAAAGTCAGGTTTGCTATAGGCCTAAGGCACAATGAACCATGGTCAAGAGTAAATATAATCAAAGTTCCTAAAATAAAATTTGCGAACGAACATCGAAATTATAACAGTAACCCTAAATTTCAAGTACAGTGGCCTAAAATGAGAGGATACCCTCTTGTAATCACACTAATTGATTTCTTTGATAGAAAACATGGAAGGTTATATGTATGAAAAAAATAAAATAACATTTTAAAAAATTCTAATGTTGAGGCCCTCGAACATTATATGCCCTCAAGTACTGAATTAGGTAGCATAGGGCTTGGGGCAACCATGCTAGCACTCAACTTAATTACTAACAGTGCTAACCAATTGTAAATAATGATAAATTGGATATGAGAATAAAGATACTACATTTATGGAAAAAAAATTGACTTAAAAAAATTGAAATATCATGGCAAAACATTTATGTTATTTTTTCCCCAAATTGGGCTAATTAAGAAGAAATATTACGTCAACATAAACAATTGCAATATGTTTATTTCAAAATAAGTATTAACTAACTGTAAAATAATTTTCAACATATATAACTTATGATAATAATCTGAAATAAGTAACAGTAATGCTTATTTTCCATTAAATTTATTCCATATGATAATAATCTGAAATTACATCACATTGATTTTCATTACAACATTCGATGATGTACAACATCATTTCACTAATTAAACAGTCGAAGTTGGATGATGCCAATTCTTCTGCTCGTCGTTGTTTGAAGGATGGTGCCACTTGCTTTGTTCATCCGATGTTGGATGGTGCCACTTTCTCTGTTCATCAACGATCGTTGGATGATGCCAGTTCTTCTGTTCGTCATTATTTGAAGGATGGTGCCACTTCTGTTGTTCGTTCGCTGCTGGATGGTGCCACTTGCTTTGTTCAACCGATGTTGGATGGTGCCACTTGCTCTGTTCATCAACGATCATTGGATGATGCCAGTTCTTCTGTTCATCATTATTTGAAGGATGGTGCCACTTCTGTTGTTCGTTCGCTACCGGATGGTGCCACTTGCTTTGTTCATCCGATGTTGGATGGTGCCACTTGCTCTGTTCATCAACGATCGTTGGATGATGCCAGTTCTTCTATTCGTCATTATTTGAAGGATGATGCCACTTCTGTTGTTCGTTCGCTGCTGGATGGTGCCACTTGCTTTGTTCAACTGATGTTGGATGGTGCCACTTGCTCTGTTCATCAACGATCGTTGGATGATGCCAGTTCTTCTGTTCGTCATTATTTGAAGGATGATGCCACTTCTGTTGTTCGTTCGCTGCTGGATGGTGCCACTTGCTTTGTTCAACTGATGTTGGATGGTGCCACTTGCTCTGTTCATCAACGATCGTTGGATGATGCCAGTTCTTCTGTTCATCATTATTTGTAGGATGGTGCCACTTCTGTTGTTCGTTCGCTGCTGGATGGTGCCACTTGCTTTGTTCAACCGATGTTGGATGGTGCCACTTTCTCTGTTCATCAACGATCGTTGGATGATGCCAGTTCTTCTGTTCGTCATTATTTGAAGGATGGTGCCACTTCTGTTGTTCGTTCGCTGCTGGATGGTGCCACTTGCTTTGTTCAACCGATGTTGGATGGTGCCACTTGCTCTGTTCATCAACGATCGTTGGATGATGCCAGTTCTTCTGTTCATCATTATTTGAAGGATGATGCCACTTCTGTTGTTCGTTCGCTGTTGGATGGTGCCACTTGCTTTGTTCATCCGATGTTGGATGGTGCCACTTGCTCTGTTCATCGATTACTGTCGAATGGTGCCACTTCTTTTGTTCATCGTTATTTGCAGGATGGTGCCACTTCTGTTGTTCGTTCGATATTGGATGGTGCCACTTGCTTTGCTCATCTACGTTTTTTGGATGATGCCACTTACTAGATAGTTCGTTAGGTTGCAGTAACCTCGATGCTAAGGATGTTTCAGTAATAATAATAAAGAAAAGCATGAAGGCTAATGGAGTCATATACGCTTTTGCCATGTTTATGTGCGATGTGATGTTCAAAAAGGAAGATGGCTTTTATAAGATAATTTGAAGATAAGGTTGGGAATCTTGAAGAAAATTTAGCTACTATAAACTAGTTAATGCTCTCACTTAGTTTTATCCATTTACATATTCTACTACGCATAAAACGTTTAAGTAGACAGTGCTTTAATAAGATTTCTGTAAATAAACAGCAACTAAAAAATAAAATAATTCACCAGCCTTTTTAAATTAGTAATTTCTTTCTAAACTTTATATATCATGGAAACGATCCCAAAAAAAGAACAACAACCAGAATAACGTAAGAGCTGTGGCGACTTATAAATTGTAATATAAACAAGCATCATTCCAGTAAACCGAAATGTAGAGGCAAAACTGGCTTTTATATGATGTGTTTCTTTTTTGGCCCGGGGGAGAGAGGGGGGCGGGGGATACTGATATAAGTTTAAAGATATATCATTTGATTACATATTTAATTCTCAAAAATAAAATAATTTTCCTAGTAACGGCGATGTAATTATAACAGCTTCCTGTTATATAAGGGTACAGTGAACCACGTCGTGCACCTTTGTTTTCCCGTGCTTTCATTACAAAACTCTTTTGCATGTTGTTTTGCTCCTACGCTTCATCTAAAGTAAAATTTGTATTTTTCCAATCAAAACGTATATTTACCGTTCTACGAAAGCTGCGCAGGTCCAAATTTAAAAACTCTGCGTAAATGGTTTTCTAAATAAGGTCTCTCTTTAATTGAAACAATATAAAAAATACGGTAAAATTCAAAGATAACTTGCAGATTAAACATCGATAAATAGAAAATGACGAAATACTATAGTTGTATAATAATATAATACTTGAATAACAATTACTATTACTTATGAATATTTGTTTTGTTTTCTAACATTTGAAATTACTTTTGAAAAGAGCCAGTTAATTTGCACATTTTTATCAAGAGGCTGTTTTGAGTTCTCCAGTTTAGAAAAAATGGTCCTTATTTACAAATTGATAGCGACAAGAACTTTTCGTATAGCAACATCAATTATAGGGATCTGATGTGCAAATCCCCATTAACATTCCACCTTCCAGTTTCCAGTAAAACTTCCAAGTCTATTGCTACCTCCTATGTAGTTGAATCAATACTGTTGGATGAAAAACTCATTTAAGCATTAAAAATAAGATCTATTAATAAGTTTACTACGGGCATGTATTTTGAAATTTCTAAGTAGATAATTCGCTAGAATTTTAATTACGCGTTGCATATTGCACAACATTTTGTTAATATTTTGGTTAAAACCAAAGATTCTATTGTGTCAAAAAATCAGTTACTTCTAGTGCATATTTATGAAGGGAAAAGTCAGGTTTGCTATAGGCCTAAGGCACAATGAACCATGGTCAAGAGTAAATATAATCAAAGTTCCTAAAATAAAATTTGCGAACGAACATCGAAATTATAACAGTAACCCTAAATTTCAAGTACAGTGGCCTAAAATGAGAGGATACCCTCTTGTAATCACACTAATTGATTTCTTTGATAGAAAACATGGAAGGTTATATGTATGAAAAAAATAAAATAACATTTTAAAAAATTCTAATGTTGAGGCCCTCGAACATTATATGCCCTCAAGTACTGAATTAGGTAGCATAGGGCTTGGGGCAACCATGCTAGCACTCAACTTAATTACTAACAGTGCTAACCAATTGTAAATAATGATAAATTGGATATGAGAATAAAGATACTACATTTATGGAAAAAAAATTGAAATATCATGGCAAAACATTTATGTTATTTTTTCCCCAAATTGGGCTAATTAAGAAGAAATATTACGTCAACATAAACAATTGCAATATGTTTATTTCAAAATAAGTATTAACTAACTGTAAAATAATTTTCAACATATATAACTTATGATAATAATCTGAAATAAGTAACAGTAATGCTTATTTTCCATTAAATTTATTCCATATGATAATAATCTGAAATTACATCACATTGATTTTCATTACAACATTCGATGATGTACAACATCATTTCACTAATTAAACAGTCGAAGTTGGATGATGCCAATTCTTCTGCTCGTCGTTGTTTGAAGGATGGTGCCACTTGCTTTGTTCATCCGATGTTGGATGGTGCCACTTGCTCTGTTCATCAACGATCGTTGGATGATGCCAGTTCTTCTGTTCGTCATTATTTGAAGGATGGTGCCACTTCTGTTGTTCGTTCGCTGCTGGATGGTGCCACTTGCTTTGTTCAACCGATGTTGGATGGTGCCACTTGCTCTGTTCATCAACGATCGTTGGATGATGCCAGTTCTTCTGTTCATCATTATTTGAAGGATGGTGCCACTTCTGTTGTTCGTTCGCTACCGGATGGTGCCACTTGCTTTGTTCATCCGATGTTGGATGGTGCCACTTGCTCTGTTCATCAACGATCGTTGGATGATGCCAGTTCTTCTGTTCGTCATTATTTGAAGGATGATGCCACTTCTGTTGTTCGTTCGCTGCTGGATGGTGCCACTTGCTTTGTTCAACTGATGTTGGATGGTGCCACTTGCTCTGTTCATCAACGATCGTTGGATGATGCCAGTTCTTCTGTTCGTCATTATTTGAAGGATGATGCCACTTCTGTTGTTCGTTCGCTGCTGGATGGTGCCACTTGCTTTGTTCAACTGATGTTGGATGGTGCCACTTGCTCTGTTCATCAACGATCGTTGGATGTTGCCAGTTCTTCTGTTCATCATTATTTGAAGGATGGTGCCACTTCTGTTGTTCGTTCGCTGCTGGATGGTGCCACTTGCTTTGTTCAACCGATGTTGGATGGTGCCACTTGCTCTGTTCATCAGCGATCGTTGGATGATGCCAGTTCTTCTGTTCGTCATTATTTGAAGGATGATGCCACTTCTTTTGTTCGTTCGCTGCTGGATGGTGCCACTTACTTTGTTCAACCGATGTTGGATGGTGCCACTTGCTCTGTTCATCAACGATCGTTGGATGATGCCAGTTCTTCTGTTCATCATTATTTGAAGGATGATGCCACTTCTGTTGTTCGTTCGCTGCTGGATGGTGCCACTTGCTTTGTTCATCCGATGTTGGATGGTGCCACTTGCTCTGTTCATCGATTACTGTCGAATGGTGCCACTTCTTTTGTTCATCGTTATTTGCAGGATGGTGCCACTTCTGTTGTTCGTTCGATATTGGATGGTGCCACTTGCTTTGCTCATCTACGTTTTTTGGATGATGCCACTTACTAGATAGTTCGTTAGGTTGCAGTAACCTCGATGCTAAGGATGTTTCAGTAATAATAATAAAGAAAAGCACGAAGGCTAATGGAGTCATATACGCTTTTGCCATGTTTATGTGCGATGTGATGTTCAAAAAAGAAGATGGCTTTTATAAGATAATTTGAAGATAAGGTTGGGAATCTTGAAGAAAATTTAGCTACTATAAACTAGTTAATGCTCTCACTTAGTTTTATCCATTTACATATTCTACTACGCATAAAACGTTTAAGTAGACAGCGCTTTAATAAGCTTTCTATAAATAAACAGCAACTAAAAAATAAAATAATTCACCAGCCTTTTTAAATTAGTAATTTCTTTCTAAACTTTATATATCATGGAAACGATCCCAAAAAAAGAACAACAACCAGAATAACGTAAGAGCTGTGGCTACTTATAAATTGTAATATAAACAAGCATCATTCCAGTAAACCGAAATGTAGAGGCAAAACTGGCTTTTATATGATGTGTTTCTTTTTTGGCCCGGGGAGAGAGGGGGGGGGGATACTGATATAAGTTTAAAGATATATCATTTGATTACATATTTAATTCTCAAAAATAAAATAATTTTCCTAGTAACGACGATGTAATTATAACAGCTTCCTGTTATATAAGGGTACAGTGAACCACGTCGTGCACCTTTGTTTTCCCGTGCTTTCATTACAAAACTCTTTTGCATGTTGTTTTGCTCCTACGCTTCATATAAAGTAAAATTTGTATTTTTCCAATCAAAACGTATATTTACCGTTCTACGAAAGCTGCGCAGGTCCAAATTTAAAAACTCTGCATAAATGGTTTTCTAAATAAGGTCTCTCTTTAATTGAAACAATATAAAAAATACGGTAAAATTCAAAGATAACTTGCAGATTAAACATCGATAAATAGAAAATGACGAAATACTATAGTTGTATAATAATATAATACTTGAATAACAATTACTATTACTTATGAATATTTGTTTTGTTTTCTAACATTTGAAATTACTTTTGAAAAGAGCCAGTTAATTTGCACATTTTTATCAAGAGGCTGTTTTGAGTTCTCCAGTTTAGAAAAAATGGTCCTTATTTACACATTGATAGCGACAAGAACTTTTCGTATAGCAACATCAATTATAGGGATCTGATGTGCAAATCCCCATTAACATTCCACCTTCCAGTTTCCAGTAAAACTTCCAAGTCTATTGCTACCTCCTATGTAGTTGAATCAATACTGTTGGATGAAAAACTCATTTAAGCATTAAAAATAAGATCTATTAATAAGTTTACTACGGGCATGTATTTTGAAATTTCTAAGTAGATAATTCGCTAGAATTTTAATTACGCGTTGCATATTGCACAACATTTTGTTAATATTTTGGTTAAAACCAAAGATTCTATTGTGTCAAAAAATCAGTTACTTCTAGTGCATATTTATGAAGGGAAAAGTCAGGTTTGCTATAGGCCTAAGGCACAATGAACCATGGTCAAGAGTAAATATAATCAAAGTTCCTAAAATAAAATTTGCGAACGAACATCGAAATTATAACAGTAACCCTAAATTTCAAGTACAGTGGCCTAAAATGAGAGGATACCCTCTTGTAATCACACTAATTGATTTCTTTGATAGAAAACATGGAAGGTTATATGTATGAAAAAAATAAAATAACATTTTAAAAAATTCTAATGTTGAGGCCCTCGAACATTATATGCCCTCAAGTACTGAATTAGGTAGTATAGGGCTTGGGGCAACCATGCTAGCACTCAACTTAATTACTAACAGTGCTAACCAATTGTAAATAATGATAAATTGGATATGAGAATAAAGATACTACATTTATGGAAAAAAAATTGACTTAAAAAAATTGAAATATCATGGCAAAACATTTATGTTATTTTTTCCCCAAATTGGGCTAATTAAGAAGAAATATTACGTCAACATAAACAATTGCAATATGTTTATTTCAAAATAAGTATTAACTAACTGTAAAATAATTTTCAACATATATAACTTATGATAATAATCTGAAATAAGTAACAGTAATGCTTATTTTCCATTAAATTTATTCCATATGATAATAATCTGAAATTACATCACATTGAATTTCATTACAACATTCGATGATGTACAACATCATTTCACTAATTAAACAGTCGAAGTTGGATGATGCCAATTCTTCTGCTCGTCGTTGTTTGAAGGATGGTGCCACTTGCTTTGTTCATCCGATGTTGGATGGTGCCACTTGCTCTGTTCATCAACGATCGTTGGATGATGCCAGTTCTTCTGTTCGTCATTATTTGAAGGATGGTGCCACTTCTGTTGTTCGTTCGCTGCTGGATGGTGCCACTTGCTTTGTTCAACCGATGTTGGATGGTGCCACTTGCTCTGTTCATCAACGATCGTTGGATGATGCCAGTTCTTCTGTTCATCATTATTTGAAGGATGGTGCCACTTCTGTTGTTCGTTCGCTACCGGATGGTGCCACTTGCTTTGTTCATCCGATGTTGGATGGTGCCACTTGCTCTGTTCATCAACGATCGTTGGATGATGCCAGTTCTTCTGTTCGTCATTATTTGAAGGATGATGCCACTTCTGTTTATTCGTTCGCTGCTGGATGGTGCCACTTGCTTTGTTCAACTGATGTTGGATGGTGCCACTTGCTCTGTTCATCAACGATCGTTGGATGATGCCAGTTCTTCTGTTCGTCATTATTTGAAGGATGATGCCACTTCTGTTGTTCGTTCGCTGCTGGATGGTGCCACTTGCTTTGTTCAACTGATGTTGGATGGTGCCACTTGCTCTGTTCATCAACGATCGTTGGATGATGCCAGTTCTTCTGTTCATCATTATTTGAAGGATGGTGCCACTTCTGTAGTTCGTTCGCTGCTGGATGGTGCCACTTGCTTTGTTCAACCGATGTTGGATGGTGCCACTTGCTCTGTTCATCAACAATCGTTCGATGATGCCAGTTCTTCTGTTCGTCATTATTTGAAGGATGATGCCACTTCTGTTGTTCGTTCGCTGCTGGATGGTGCCACTTGCTTTGTTCAACCGATGTTGGATGGTGCCACTTGCTCTGTTCATCAACGATCGTTGGATGATGCTAGTTCTTCTGTTCATCATTATTTGAAGGATGATGCCACTTCTGTTGTTCGTTCGCTGCTGGATGGTGCCACTTTCTTTGTTCATCCGATGTTGGATGGTGCCACTTGCTCTGTTCATCGATTACTGTCGAATGGTGCCACTTCTTTTGTTCATCGTTATTTGCAGGATGGTGCCACTTCTGTTGTTCGTTCGATATTGGATGGTGCCACTTGCTTTGCTCATCTACGTTTTTTGGATGATGCCACTTACTAGATAGTTCGTTAGGTTGCAGTAACCTCGATGCTAAGGATGTTTCAGTAATAATAATAAAGAAAAGCACGAAGGCTAATGGAGTCATATACGCTTTTGCCATGTTTATGTGCGATGTGATGTTCAAAAAAGAAGATGGCTTTTATAAGATAATTTGAAGATAAGGTTGGGAATCTTGAAGAAAATTTAGCTACTATAAACTAGTTAATGCTCTCACTTAGTTTTATCCATTTACATATTCTACTACGCATAAAACGTTTAAGTAGACAGTGCTTTAATAAGCTTTCTGTAAATAAACAGCAACTAAAAAATAAAATAATTCACCAACCTTTTTAAATTAGTAATTTCTTTCTAAACTTTATATATCATGGAAACGATCCCAAAAAAAGAACAACAACCAGAATAACGTAAGAGCTGTGGCGACTTATAAATTGTAATATAAACAAGCATCATTCCAGTAAACCGAAATGTAGAGGCAAAACTGGCTTTTATATGATGTGTTTCTTTTTTGGCCCGGGGGAGAGAGGGGGGGGGATACTGATATAAGTTTAAAGATATATCATTTGATTACATATTTAATTCTCAAAAATAAAATAATTTTCCTAGTAACGGCGATGTAATTATAACAGCTTCCTGTTATATAAGGGTACAGTGAACCACGTCGTGCACCTTTGTTTTCCCGTTCTTTCATTACAAAACTCTTTTGCATGTTGTTTTGCTCCTACGCTTCATCTAAAGTAAAATTTGTATTTTTCCAATCAAAACGTATATTTACCGTTCTACGAAAGCTGCGCAGGTCCAAATTTAAAAACTCTGCGTAAATGGTTTTCTAAATAAGGTCTCTCTTTAATTGAAACAATATAAAAAATACGGTAAAATTCAAAGATAACTTGCAGATTAAACATCGATAAATAGAAAATGACGAAATACTATAGTTGTATAATAATATAATACTTGAATAACAATTACTATTACTTATGAATATTTGTTTTGTTTTCTAACATTTGAAATTACTTTTGAAAAGAGCCAGTTAATTTGCACATTTTTATCAAGAGGCTGTTTTGAGTTCTCCAGTTTAGAAAAAATGGTCCTTATTTACACATTGATAGCGACAAGAACTTTTCGTATAGCAACATCAATTATAGGGATCTGATGTGCAAATCCCCATTAACATTCCACCTTCCAGTTTCCAGTAAACTTCCAAGTCTATTGCTACCTCCTATGTAGTTGAATCAATACTGTTGGATGAAAAACTCATTTAAGCATTAAAAATAAGATCTATTAATAAGTTTACTACGGGCATGCATTTTGAAATTTCTAAGTAGATAATTCGCTAGAATTTTAATTACGCGTTGCATATTGCACAACATTTTGTTAATATTTTGGTTAAAACCAAAGATTCTATTGTGTCAAAAAATCAGTTACTTCTAGTGCATATTTATGAAGGGAAAAGTCAGGTTTGCTATAGGCCTAAGGCACAATGAACCATGGTCAAGAGTAAATATAATCAAAGTTCCTAAAATAAAATTTGCGAACGAACATCGAAATTATAACAGTAACCCTAAATTTCAAGTACAGTGGCCTAAAATGAGAGGATACCCTCTTGTAATCACACTAATTGATTTCTTTGATAGAAAACATGGAAGGTTATATGTATGAAAAAAATAAAATAACATTTTAAAAAATTCTAATGTTGAGGCCCTCGAACATTATATGCCCTCAAGTACTGAATTAGGTAGCATAGGGCTTGGGGCAACCATGCCAGCACTCAACTTAATTACTAACAGTGCTAACCAATTGTAAATAATGATAAATTGGATATGAGAATAAAGATACTACATTTATGGAAAAAAAATTGACTTAAAAAATTGAAATATCTTGGCAAAACATTTATGTTATTTTTTCCCCAAATTGGGCTAATTAAGAAGAAATATTGCGTCAACATAAACAATTGCAATATGTTTATTTCAAAATAAGTATTAACTAACTGTAAAATAATTTTCAACATATATAACTTATGATAATAATCTGAAATAAGTAACAGTAATGCTTATTTTCCATTAAATTTATTCCATATGATAATAATCTGAAATTACATCACATTGATTTTCATTACAACATTCGATGATGTACAACATCATTTCACTAATTAAACAGTCGAAGTTGGATGATGCCAATTCTTCTGCTCGTCGTTGTTTGAAGGATGGTGCCACTTGCTTTGTTCATCCGATGTTGGATGGTGCCACTTGCTCTGTTCATCAACGATCGTTGGATGATGCCAGTTCTTCTGTTCGTCATTATTTGAAGGATGGTGCCACTTCCGTTGTTCGTTCGCTGCTGGATGGTGCCACTTGCTTTGTTCAACCGATGTTGGATGGTGCCACTTCCTCTGTTCATCAACGATCGTTGGATGATGCCAGTTCTTCTGTTCATCATTATTTGAAGGATGGTGCCACTTCTGTTGTTCGTTCGCTACCGGATGGTGCCACTTGCTTTGTTCATCCGATGTTGGATGGTGCCACTTGCTCTGTTCATCAACGATCGTTGGATGATGCCAGTTCTTCTGTTCGTCATTATTTGAAGGATGATGCCACTTCTGTTGTTCGTTCGCTGCTGGATGGTGCCACTTGCTTTGTTCAACTGATGTTGGATGGTGCCACTTGCTCTGTTCATCAACGATCGTTGGATGATGCCAGTTCTTCCGTTCGTCATTATTTGAAGGATGATGCCACTTCTGTTGTTCGTTCGCTGCTGGATGGTGCCACTTTCTTTGTTCAACTGATGTTGGATGGTGCCACTTGCTCTGTTCATCAACGATCGTTGGATGATGCCAGTTCTTCTGTTCATCATTATTTGAAGGATGGTGCCACTTCTGTTGTTCGTTCGCTGCTGGATGGTGCCACTTGCTTTGTTCAACCGATGTTGGATGGTGCCACTTGCTCTGTTCATCAACGATCGTTGGATGATGCCAGTTCTTCTGTTCGTCATTATTTGAAGGATGGTGCCAATTCTGTTGTTCGTTCGCTGCTGGATGGTGCCACTTGCTTTGTTCAACCGATGTTGGATGGTGCCACTTGCTCTGTTCATCAACGATCGTTGGATGATGCCAGTTCTTCTGTTCATCATTATTTGAAGGATGATGCCACTTCTGTTGTTCGTTCGCTGCTGGATGGTGCCACTTGCTTTGTTCATCCGATGTTGGATGGTGCCACTTGCTCTGTTCATCGATTACTGTCGAATGGTGCCACTTCTTTTGTTCATCGTTATTTGCAGGATGGTGCCACTTCTGTTGTTCGTTCGATATTGGATGGTACCACTTGCTTTGCTCATCTACGTTTTTTGGATGATGCCACTTACTAGATAGTTCGTTAGGTTGCAGTAACCTCGATGCTAAGGATGTTTCAGTAATAATAATAAAGAAAAGCACGAAGGCTAATGGAGTCATATACGCTTTTGCCATGTTTATGTGCGATGTGATGTTCAAAAAAGAAGATGGCTTTTATAAGATAATTTGAAGATAAGGTTGGGAATCTTGAAGAAAATTTAGCTACTATAAACTAGTTAATGCTCTCACTTAGTTTTATCCATTTACATATTCTACTACGCATAAAACGTTTAAGTAGACAGTGCTTTAATAAGCTTTCTGTAAATAAACAGCAACTAAAAAATAAAATAATTCACCAGCCTTTTTAAATTAGTAATTTCTTTCTAAACTTTATATATCATGGAAACGATCCCAAAAAAAGAACAACAACCAGAATAACGTAAGAGCTGTGGCGACTTATAAATTGTAATATAAACAAGCATCATTCCAGTAAACCGAAATGTAGAGGCAAAACTGGCTTTTATATGATGTGTTTCTTTTTTGGCCCGGGGGAGAGAGGGGGGGGATACTGATATAAGTTTAAAGATATATCATTTGATTACATATTTAATTCTCAAAAATAAAATTATTTTCCTAGTAACGGCGATGTAATTATAACAGCTTCCTGTTATATAAAGGTACAGTGAACCACGTCGTGCACCTTTGTTTTCCCGTGCTTTCATTACAAAACTCTTTTGCATGTTGTTTTGCTCCTACGCTTCATCTAAAGTAAAATTTGTATTTTTCCAATCAAAACGTATATTTACCGTTCTACGAAAGCTGCGCAGGTCCAAATTTAAAAACTCTGCGTAAATGGTTTTCTAAATAAGGTCTCTCTTTAATTGAAACAATATAAAAAGTACGGTAAAATTCAAAGATAACTTGCAGATTAAACATCGATAAATAGAAAATGACGAAATACTATAGTTGTATAATAATATAATACTTGAATAACAATTACTATTACTTATGAATATTTGTTTTGTTTTCTAACATTTGAAATTACTTTTGAAAAGAGCCAGTTAATTTGCACATTTTTATCAAGAGGCTGTTTTGAGTTCTCCAGTTTAGAAAAAATGGTCCTTATTTACACATTGATAGCGACAAGAACTTTTCGTATAGCAACATCAATTATAGGGATCTGATGTGCAAATCCCCATTAACATTCCACCTTCCAGTTTCCAGTAAAACTTCCAAGTCTATTGCTACCTCCTATGTAGTTGAATCAATACTGTTGGATGAAAAACTCATTTAAGCATTAAAAATAAGATCTATTAATAAGTTTACTACGGGCATGTATTTTGAAATTTCTAAGTAGATAATTCGCTAGAATTTTAATTACGCGTTGCATATTGCACAACATTTTGTTAATATTTTGGTTAAAACCAAAGATTCTATTGTGTCAAAAAATCAGTTACTTCTAGTGCATATTTATGAAGGGAAAAGTCAGGTTTGCTATAGGCCTAAGGCACAATGAACCATGGTCAAGAGTAAATATAATCAAAGTTCCTAAAATAAAATTTGCGAACGAACATCGAAATTATAACAGTAACCCTAAATTTCAAGTACAGTGGCCTAAAATGAGAGGATACCCTCTTGTAATCACACTAATTGATTTCTTTGATAGAAAACATGGAAGGTTATATGTATGAAAAAAATAAAATAACATTTTAAAAAATTCTAATGTTGAGGCCCTCGAACATTATATGCCCTCAAGTACTGAATTAGGTAGCATAGGGCTTGGGGCAACCATGCTAGCACTCAACTTAATTACTAACAGTGCTAACCAATTGTAAATAATGATAAATTGGATATGAGAATAAAGATACTACATTTATGGGAAAAAAATTGACTTAAAAAAATTGAAATATCATGGCAAAACATTTATGTTATTTTTTCCCCAAATTGGGCTAATTAAGAAGAAATATTACGTCAACATAAACAATTGCAATATGTTTATTTCAAAATAAGTATTAACTAACTGTAAAATAATTTTCAACATATATAACTTATGATAATAATCTGAAATAAGTAACAGTAATGCTTATTTTCCATTAAATTTATTCCATATGATAATAATCTGAAATTACATCACATTGATTTTCATTACAACATTCGATGATGTACAACATCATTTCACTAATTAAACAGTCGAAGTTGGATGATGCCAATTCTTCTGCTCGTCGTTGTTTGAAGGATGGTGCCACTTGCTTTGTTCATCCGATGTTGGATGGTGCCACTTGCTCTGTTCATCAACGATCGTCGGATGATGCCAGTTCTTCTGTTCGTCATTATTTGAGGGATGGTGCCACTTCTGTTGTTCGTTCGCTGCTGGATGGTGCCACTTGCTTTGTTCAACCGATGTTGGATGGTGCCACTTGCTCTGTTCATCAACGATCGTTGGATGATGCCAGTTCTTCTGTTCATCATTATTTGAAGGATGGTGCCACTTCTGTTGTTCGTTCGCTACCGGATGGTGCCACTTGCTTTGTTCATCCGATGTTGGATGGTGCCACTTGCTCTGTTCATCAACGATCGTTGGATGATGCCAGTTCTTCTGTTCGTCATTATTTGAAGGATGATGCCACTTCTGTTGTTCGTTCGCTGCTGGATGGTGCCACTTGCTTTGTTCAACTGATGTTGGATGGTGCCACTTGCTCTGTTCATCAACGATCGTTGGATGATGCCAGTTCTTCTGTTCGTCATTATTTGAAGGATGATGCCACTTCTGTTGTTCGTTCGCTGCTGGATGGTGCCACTTGCTTTGTTCAACTGATGTTGGATGGTGCCACTTGCTTTGTTCATCAACGATCGTTGGATGATGCCAGTTCTTCTGTTCATCATTATTTGAAGGATGGTGCCACTTCTGTTGTTCGTTCGCTGCTGGATGGTGCCACTTGCTTTGTTCAACCGATGTTGGATGGTGCCACTTGCTCTGTTCATCAACGATCGTTGGATGATGCCAGTTCTTCTGTTCGTCATTATTTGAAGGATGATGCCACTTCTGTTGTTCGTTCGCTGCTGGATGGTGCCACTTGCTTTGTTCAACCGATGTTGGATGGTGCCACTTGCTCTGTTCATCAACGATCGTTGGATGATGCCAGTTCTTCTGTTCATCATTATTTGAAGGATGATGCCACTTCTGTTGTTCGTTCGCTGCTGGATGGTGCCACTTGCTTTGTTCATCCGATGTTGGATGGTGCCACTTGCTCTGTTCATCGGTTACTGTCGAATGGTGCCACTTCTTTTGTTCATCGTTATTTGCAGGATGGTGCCACTTCTGTTGTTCGTTCGATATTGGATGGTGCCACTTGCTTTTCTCATCTACGTTTTTTGGATGATGCCACTTACTAGATAGTTCGTTAGGTTGCAGTAACCTCGATGCTAAGGATGTTTCAGTAATAATAATAAAGAAAAGCACGAAGGCTAATGGAGTCATATACGCTTTTGCCATGTTTATGTGCGATGTGATGTTCAAAAAAGAAGATGGCTTTTATAAGATAATTTGAAGATAAGGTTGGGAATCTTGAAGAAAATTTAGCTACTATAAACTAGTTAATGCTCTCACTTAGTTTTATCCATTTACATATTCTACTACGCATAAAACGTTTAAGTAGACAGTGCTTTAATAAGCTTTCTGTAAATAAACAGCAACTAAAAAATAAAATAATTCACCAGCCTTTTTAAATTAGTAATTTCTTTCTAAACTTTATATATCATGGAAACGATCCCATAAAAAGAACAACAACCAGAATAACGTAAGAGCTGTGGCGACTTATAAATTGTAATATAAACAAGCATCATTCCAGTAAACCGAAATGTAGAGGCAAAACTGGCTTTTATATGATGTGTTTCTTTTTTGGCCCGGGGGAGAGAGGGGGGGGGGATACTGATATAAGTTTAAAGATATATCATTTGATTACATATTTAATTCTCAAAAATAAAATAATTTTCCTAGTAACGGCGATGTAATTATAACAGCTTCCTGTTATATAAGGGTACAGTGAACCACGTCGTGCACCTTTGTTTTCCCGTGCTTTCATTACAAAACTCTTTTGCATGTTGTTTTGCTCCTACGCTTCATCTAAAGTAAAATTTGTATTTTTCCAATCAAAACGTATATTTACCGTTCTACGAAAGCTGCGCAGGTCCAAATTTAAAAACTCTGCGTAAATGGTTTTCTAAATAAGGTCTCTCTTTAATTGAAACAATATAAAAAATAAGGTAAAATTCAAAGATAACTTGCAGATTAAACATCGATAAATAGAAAATGACGAAATACTATAGTTGTATAATAATATAATACTTGAATAACAATTACTATTACTTATGAATATTTGTTTTGTTTTCTAACATTTGAAATTACTTTTGAAAAGAGCCAGTTAATTTGCACATTTTTATCAAGAGGCTGTTTTGAGTTCTCCAGTTTAGAAAAAATGGTCCTTATTTACACATTGATAGCGACAAGAACTTTTCGTATAGCAACATCAATTATAGGGATCTGATGTGCAAATCCCCATTAACATTCCACCTTCCAGTTTCCTGTAAAACTTCCAAGTCTATTGCTACCTCCTATGTAGTTGAATCAATACTGTTGGATGAAAAACTCATTTAAGCATTAAAAATAAGATCTATTAATAAGTTTACTACGGGCATGTATTTTGAAATTTCTAAGTAGATAATTCGCTAGAATTTTAATTACGCGTTGCATATTGCACAACATTTTGTTAATATTTTGGTTAAAACCAAAGATTCTATTGTGTCAAAAAATCAGTTACTTCTAGTGCATATTTATGAAGGGAAAAGTCAGGTTTGCTATAGGCCTAAGGCACAATGAACCATGGTCAAGAGTAAATATAATCAAAGTTCCTAAAATAAAATTTGCGAACGAACATCGAAATTATAACAGTAACCCTAAATTTCAAGTACAGTGGCCTAAAATGAGAGGATACCCTCTTGTAATCACACTAATTGATTTCTTTGATAGAAAACATGGAAGGTTATTGTATGAAAAAAATAAAATAACATTTTAAAAAATTCTAATGTTGAGGCCCTCGAACATTATATGCCCTCAAGTACTGAATTAGGTAGCATAGGGCTTGGGGCAACCATGCTAGCACTCAACTTAATTACTAACAGTGCTAACCAATTGTAAATAATGATAAATTGGATATGAGAATAAAGATACTACATTTATGGAAAAAAAATTGACTTAAAAAAATTGAAATATCATGGCAAAACATTTATGTTATTTTTTCCCCAAATTGGGCTAATTAAGAAGAAATATTACGTCAACATAAACAATTGCAATATGTTTATTTCAAAATAAGTATTAACTAACTGTAAAATAATTTTCAACATATATAACTTATGATAATAATCTGAAATAAGTAACAGTAATGCTTATTTTCCATTAAATTTATTCCATATGATAATAATCTGAAATTACATCACATTGATTTTCATTACAACATTCGATGATGTACAACATCATTTCACTAATTAAACAGTCGAAGTTGGATGATGCCAATTCTTCTGCTCGTCGTTGTTTGAAGGATGGTGCCACTTGCTTTGTTCATCCGATGTTGGATGGTGCCACTTGCTCTGTTCATCAACGATCGTTGGATGATGCCAGTTCTTCTGTTCGTCATTATTTGAAGGATGGTGCCACTTCTGTTGTTCGTTCGCTGCTGGATGGTGCCACTTGCTTTGTTCAACCGATGTTGGATGGTGCCACTTGCTCTGTTCATCAACGATCGTTGGATGATGCCAGTTCTTCTGTTCATCATTATTTGAAGGATGGTGCCACTTCTGTTGTTCGTTCGCTACCGGATGGTGCCACTTGCTTTGTTCATCCGATGTTGGATGGTGCCACTTGCTCTGTTCATCAACGATCGTTGGATGATGCCAGTTCTTCTATTCGTCATTATTTGAAGGTTTATGCCACTTCTGTTGTTCGTTCGCTGCTGGATGGTGCCACTTGCTTTGTTCAACTGATGTTGGATGGTGCCACTTGCTCTGTTCATCAACGATCGTTGGATGATGCCAGTTCTTCTGTTCGTCATTATTTGAAGGATGATGCCACTTCTGTTGTTCGTTCGCTGCTGGATGGTTCCACTTGCTTTGTTCAACTGATGTTGGATGGTGCCACTTGCTCTGTTCATCAACGATCGTTGGATGATGCCAGTTCTTTTGTTCATCATTATTTTAAGGATGGTGCCACTTCTGTTGTTCGTTCGCTGCTGGATGGTGCCACTTGCTTTGTTCAACCGATGTTGGATGGTGCCACTTGCTCTGTTCATCAACGATCGTTCGATGATGCCAGTTCTTCTGTTCATCATTATTTGAAGGATGATGCCACTTCTGTTGTTCGTTCGCTGCTGGATGGTGCCACTTGCTTTGTTCAACCGATGTTGGATGGTACCACTTGCTCTGTTCATCAACGATCGTTGGATGATGCCAGTTCTTCTGTTCATCATTATTTGAAGGATGATGCCACTTCTGTTGTTCGTTCGCTGCTGGATGGTGCCACTTGCTTTGTTCATCCGATGTTGGATGGTGCCACTTGCTATGTTCATCGATTACTGTCGAATGGTGCCACTTCTTTTGTTCATCGTTATTTGCAGGATGGTGCCACTTCTGTTGTTCGTTCGATATTGGATGGTGCCACTTGCTTTGCTCATCTACGTTTTTTGGATGATGCCACTTACTAGATAGTTCGTTAGGTTGCAGTAACCTCGATGCTAAGGATGTTTCAGTAATAATAATAAAGAAAAGCACGAAGGCTAATGGAGTCATATACGCTTTTGCCATGTTTATGTGCGATGTGATGTTCAAAAAAGAAGATGGCTTTTATAAGATAATTTGAAGATAAGGTTGGGAATCTTGAAGAAAATTTAGCTACTATAAACTAGTTAATGCTCTCACTTAGTTTTATCCATTTACATATTCTACTACGCATAAAACGTTTAAGTAGATAGTGCTTTAATAAGCTTTCTGTAAATAAACAGCAACTAAAAAATAAAATAATTCACCAGCCTTTTTAAATTAGTAATTTCTTTCTAAACTTTATATATCATGGAAACGATCCCAAAAAAGAACAACAACCAGAATAACGTAAGAGCTGTGGCGACTTATAAATTGTAATATAAACAAGCATCATTCCAGTAAACCGAAATGTAGAGGCAAAACTGGCTTTTATATAATGTGTTTCTTTTTTGGCCCGGGGGAGAGAGGGGGGGGGGGATACTGATATAAGTTTAAAGATATATCATTTGATTACATATTTAATTCTCAAAAATAAAATAATTTTCCTAGTAACGGCGATGTAATTATAACAGCTTCCTGTTATATAAGGGTACAGTGAACCACGTCGTGCACCTTTGTTTTCCCGTGCTTTCATTACAAAACTCTTTTGCATGTTGTTTTGCTCCTACGCTTCATCTAAAGTAAAATTTGTATTTTTCCAATCAAAACGTATATTTACCGTTCTACGAAAGCTGCGCAGGTCCAAATTTAAAAACTCTGCGTAAATGGTTTTCTAAATAAAGTCTCTCTTTAATTGAAACAATATAAAAAATACGGTAAAATTCAAAGATAACTTGCAGATTAAACATCGATAAATAGAAAATGACGAAATACTATAGTTGTATAATAATATAATACTTGAATAACAATTACTATTACTTATGAATATTTGTTTTGTTTTCTAACATTTGAAATTACTTTTGAAAAGAGCCAGTTAATTTGCACATTTTTATCAAGAGGCTGTTTTGAGTTCTCCAGTTTAGAAAAAATGGTCCTTATTTACACATTGATAGCGACAAGAACTTTTCGTATAGCAACATCAATTATAGGGATCTGATGTGCAAATCCCCATTAACATTCCACCTTCCAGTTTCCAGTAAAACTTCCAAGTCTATTGCTACCTCCTATGTAGTTGAATCAATACTGTTGGATGAAAAACTCATTTAAGCATTAAAAATAAGATCTATTAATAAGTTTACTACGGGCATGTATTTTGAAATTTCTAAGTAGATAATTCGCTAGAATTTTAATTACGCGTTGCATATTGCACAACATTTTGTTAATATTTTGGTTAAAACCAAAGATTCTATTGTGTCAAAAAATCAGTTACTTCAAGTGCATATTTATGAAGGGAAAAGTCAGGTTTGCTATAGGCCTAAGGCACAATGAACCATGGTCAAGAGTAAATATAATCAAAGTTCCTAAAATAAAATTTGCAAACGAACATCGAAATTATAACAGTAACCATAAATTTCAAGTACAGTGGCCTAAAATGAGAGGATACCCTCTTGTAATCACACCAATTGATTTCTTTGATAGAAAACATGGAAGGTTATATGTATGAAAACAATAAAATAACATTTTCAAAAATTCTAATGTTGAGGTCCTCGAACATTATATGCCCTCAAGTACTGAATTAGGTAGCATAGGGCTTGGGGCAACCATGCTAGCACTCAACTTAATTACTAACAGTGCTAACCAATTGTAAATAATGATAAATTGGATATGAGAATAAAGATACTACATTTATGGAAAAAAAATTGACTTAAAAAAATTGAAATATCATGGCAAAACATTTATGTTATTTTTTCCCCAAATTGGGCTAATTAAGAAGAAATATTACGTCAACATAAACAATTGCAATATGTTTATTTCAAAATAAGTAATAACTAACTGTAAAATAATTTTCAACATATATAACTTATGATAATAATCTGAAATAAGTAACAGTAATGCTTATTTTCCATTAAATTTATTCCATATGATAATAATCTGAAATTACATCACATTGATTTTCATTACAACATTCGATGATGTACAACATCATTTCACTAATTAAACAGTCGAAGTTGGATGATGCCAATTCTTCTGCTCGTCGTTGTTTGAAGGATGGTGCCACTTGCTTTGTTCATCCGATGTTGGATGGTGCCACTTGCTCTGTTCATCAACGATCGTTGGATGATGCCAGTTCTTCTGTTCGTCATTATTTGAAGGATGGTGCCACTTCTGTTGTTCGTTCGCTGCTGGATGGTGCCACTTGCTTTGTTCAACCGATGTTGGATGGTGCCACTTGCTCTGTTCATCAACGATCGTTGGATGATGCCAGTTCTTCTGTTCATCATTATTTGAAGGATGGTGCCACTTCTGTTGTTCGTTCGCTACCGGATGGTGCCACTTGCTTTGTTCATCCGATGTTGGATGGTGCCACTTGCTCTGTTCATCAACGATCGTTGGATGATGCCAGTTCTTCTGTTCGTCATTATTTGAAGGACGATGCCACTTCTGTTGTTCGTTCGCTGCTGGATGGTGCCACTTGCTTTGTTCAACTGATGTTGGATGGTGCCACTTGCTCTGTTCATCAACGATCGTTGGATGATGCCAGTTCTTCTGTTCTTCATTATTTGAAGGATGATGCCACTTCTGTTGTTCGTTCGCTGCTGGATGGTGCCACTTGCTTTGTTCAACTGATGTTGGATGGTGCCACTTGCTCTGTTCATCAACGATCGTTGGATGATGCCAGTTCTTCTGTTCATCATTATTTGAAGGATGGTGCCACTTCTGTTGTTCGTTCGCTGCTGGATGGTGCCACTTGCTTTGTTCAACCGATGGTGGATGGTGCCACTTGCTCTGTTCATCAACGATCGTTGGATGATGCCAGTTCTTCTGTTCGTCATTATTTGAAGGATGATGCCACTTCTGTTGTTCGTTCGCTGCTGGATGGTGCCACTTGCTTTGTTCAACCGATGTTGGATGGTGCCACTTGCTCTGTTCATCAACGATCGTTGGATGATGCCAGTTCTTCTGTTCATCATTATTTGAAGGATGATGCCACTTCTGTTGTTCGTTCGCTGCTGGATGGTGCCACTTGCTTTGTTCATCCGATGTTGGATGGTGCCACTTGCTCTGTTCATCGATTACTGTCGAATGGTGCCACTTCTTTTGTTCATCGTTATTTGCAGGATGATGCCACTTCTGTTGTTCGTTCGATATTGGATGGTGCCACTTGCTTTGCTCATCTACGTTTTTTGGATGATGCCACTTACTAGATAGTTCGTTAGGTTGCAGTAACCTCGATGCTAAGGATGTTTCAGTAATAATAATAAAGAAAAGCACGAAGGCTAATGGAGTCATATACGCTTTTGCCATGTTTATGTGCGATGTGATGTTCAAAAAAGAAGATGGCTTTTATAAGATAATTTGAAGATAAGGTTGGGAATCTTGAAGAAAATTTAGCTACTATAAACTAGTTAATGCTCTCACTTA
Organism: Allium sativum; assembly: GCA_030737875.1. Lineage (NCBI taxonomy): Eukaryota > Viridiplantae > Streptophyta > Magnoliopsida > Asparagales > Amaryllidaceae > Allium > Allium sativum. Next base: position 400,459,762 of record CM060910.1, read on the forward strand.
GTTTTATCCATTTACATATTCTACTACGCATAAAACGTTTAAGTAGACAGTGCTTTAATAAGCTTTCTGTAAATAAACAGCAACTAAAAAATAAAATAATTCACCAGCCTTTTTAAATTAGTAATTTCTTTCTAAACTTTATATATCATGGAAACGATCCCAAAAAAAGAACAACAACCAGAATAACGTAAGAGCTGTGGCGACTTATAAATTGTAATATAAACAAGCATCATTCCAGTAAACCGAAATGTAGAGGCAAAACTGGCTTTTATATGATGTGTTTCTTTTTTGGCCCGGGGGAGGGAGGGGGGGGATACTGATATAAGTTTAAAGATATATCATTTGATTACATATTTAATTCTCAAAAATAAAATAATTTTCCTAGTAACGGCGATGTAATTATAACAGCTTCCTGTTATATAAGGGTACAGTGAACCACGTCGTGCACCTTTGTTTTCCCGTGCTTTCATTACAAAACTCTTTTGCATGTTGTTTTGCTCCTACGCTTCATCTAAAGTAAAATTTGTATTTTTCCAATCAAAACGTATATTTACCGTTCTACGAAAGCTGCGCAGGTCCAAATTTAAAAACTCTGCGTAAATGGTTTTCTAAATAAGGTCTCTCTTTAATTGAAACAATATAAAAAATACGGTAAAATTCAAAGATAACTTGCAGATTAAACATCGATAAATAGAAAATGACGAAATACTATAGTTGTATAATAATATAATACTTGAATAACAATTACTATTACTTATGAATATTTGTTTTGTTTTCTAACATTTGAAATTACTTTTGAAAAGAGCCAGTTAATTTGCACATTTTTATCAAGAGGCTGTTTTGAGTTCTCCAGTTTAGAAAAAATGGTCCTTATTTACACATTGATAGCGACAAGAACTTTTCGTATAGCAACATCAATTATAGGGATCTGATGTGCAAATCCCCATTAACATTCCACCTTCCAGTTTCCAGTAAAACTTCCAAGTCTATTGCTACCTCCTATGTAGTTGAATCAATACTGTTGGATGAAAAACTCATTTAAGCATTAAAAATAAGATCTATTAATAAGTTTACTACGGGCATGTATTTTGAAATTTCTAAGTAGATAATTCGCTAGAATTTTAATTACGCGTTGCATATTGCACAACATTTTGTTAATATTTTGGTTAAAACCAAAGATTCTATTGTTTCAAAAAATCAGTTACTTCTAGTGCATATTTATGAAGGGAAAAGTCAGGTTTGCTATAGGCCTAAGGCACAATGAACCATGGTCAAGAGTAAATATAATCAAAGTTCCTAAAATAAAATTTGCGAACGAACATCGAAATTATAACAGTAACCCTAAATTTCAAGTACAGTGGCCTAAAATGAGAGGATACCCTCTTGTAATCACACTAATTGATTTCTTTGATAAAAAACATGGAAGGTTATATGTATGAAAAAAATAAAATAACATTTTAAAAAATTCTAATGTTGAGGCCCTCGAACATTATATGCCCTCAAGTACTGAATTAGGTAGCATAGGGCTTGGGGCAACCATGCTAGCACTCAACTTAATTACTAACAGTGCTAACCAATTGTAAATAATGATAAATTGGATATGAGAATAAAGATACTACATTTATGGAAAAAAAATTGACTTAAAAAAATTGAAATATCATGGCAAAACATTTATGTTATTTTTTCCCCAAATTGGGCTAATTAAGAAGAAATATTACGTCAACATAAACAATTGCAATATGTTTATTTCAAAATAAGTATTAACTAACTGTAAAATAATTTTCAACATATATAACTTATGATAATAATCTGAAATAAGTAACAGTAATGCTTATTTTCCATTAAATTTATTCCATATGATAATAATCTGAAATTACATCACATTGATTTTCATTACAACATTCGATGATGTACAACATCATTTCACTAATTAAACAGTCGAAGTTGGATGATGCCAATTCTTCTGCTCATCGTTGTTTGAAGGATGGTGCCACTTGCATTGTTCATCCGATGTTGGATGGTGCCACTTGCTCTGTTCATCAACGATCGTTGGATGATGCCAGTTCTTCTGTTCGTCATTATTTGAAGGATGGTGCCACTTCTGTTGTTCGTTCGCTGCTGGATGGTGCCACTTGCTTTGTTCAACCGATGTTGGATGGTGCCACTTGCTATGTTCATCAACGATCGTTGGATGATGCCAGTTCTTCTGTTCATCATTATTTGAAGGATGGTGCCACTTCTGTTGTTCGTTCGCTACCGGATGGTGCCACTTGCTTTGTTCATCCGATGTTGGATGGTGCCACTTGCTCTGTTCATCAACGATCGTTGGATGATGCCAGTTCTTCTGTTCGTCATTATTTGAAGGATGATGCCACTTCTGTTGTTCGTTCGCTGCTGGATGGTGCCACTTGCTTTGTTCAACTGATGTTGGATGGTGCCACTTGCTCTGTTCATCAACGATCGTTGGATGATGCCAGTTCTTCTGTTCGTCATTATTTGAAGGATGATGCCACTTCTGTTGTTCGTTCGCTGCTGGATGGTGCCACTTGCTTTGTTCAACTAATTTTGGATGGTGCCACTTGCTCTGTTCATCAACGATCGTTGGATGATGCCAGTTCTTCTGTTCATCATTATTTGAAGGATGGTGCCACTTCTGTTGTTCGTTCGCTGCTGGATGGTGCCACTTGCTTTGTTCAACCGATGTTGGATGGTGCCACTTGCTCTGTTCATCAACGATCGTTGGATGATGCCAGTTCTTCTGTTCGTCATTATTTGAAGGATGATGCCACTTCTGTTGTTCGTTCGCTGCTGGATGGTGCCACTTGCTTTGTTCAACCGATGTTGGATGGTGCCACTTGCTCTGTTCATCAACGATCGTTGGATGATGCCAGTTCTTCTGTTCATCATTATTTGAAGGATGATGCCACTTCTGTTGTTCGTTCGCTGCTGGATGGTGCCACTTGCTTTGTTCATCCGATGTTGGATGGTGCCACTTGCTCTGTTCATCGATTACTGTCGAATGGTGCCACTTCTTTTGTTCATCGTTATTTGCAGGATGGTGCCACTTCTGTTGTTCGTTCGATATTGGATGGTGCCACTTGCTTTGCTCATCTACGTTTTTTGGATGATGCCACTTACTAGATAGTTCGTTAGGTTGCAGTAACCTCGATGCTAAGGATGTTTCAGTAATAATAATAAAGAAAAGCACGAAGGCTAATGGAGTCATATACGCTTTTGCCATGTTTATGTGCGATGTGATGTTCAAAAAAGAAGATGGCTTTTATAAGATAATTTGAAGATAAGGTTGGGAATCTTGAAGAAAATTTAGCTACTATAAACTAGTTAATGCTCTCACTTAGTTTTATCCATTTACATATTCTACTACGCATAAAACGTTTAAGTAGACAGTGCTTTAATAAGCTTTATGTAAATAAACAGCAACTAAAAAATAAAATAATTCACCAGCCTTTTTAAATTAGTAATTTCTTTCTAAACTTTATATATCATGGAAATGATCCCAAAAAAAGAACAACAACCAGAATAACGTAAGAGCTGTGGCGACTTATAAATTGTAATATAAACAAGCATCATTCCAGTAAACCGAAATGTAGAGGCAAAACTGGCTTTTATATGATGTGTTTCTTTTTTGGCCCGGGGGAGAGAGGTGGGGGGGATACTGATATAAGTTTAAAGATATATCATTTGATTACATATTTAATTCTCAAAAATAAAATAATTTTCCTAGTAACGGCGATGTAATTATAACAGCTTCCTGTTATATAAGGGTACAATGAACCACGTCGTGCACCTTTGTTTTCCCGTGCTTTCATTACAAAACTCTTTTGCATGTTGTTTTGCTCCTACGCTTCATCTAAAGTAAAATTTGTATTTTTCCAATCAAAACGTATATTTACCGTTCTACGAAAGCTGCGCAGGTCCAAATTTAAAAACTCTGCGTAAATGGTTTTCTAAATAAGGTCTCTCTTTAATTGAAACAATATAAAAAATACGGTAAAATTCAAAGATAACTTGCAGATTAAACATCGATAAATAGAAAATGACGAAATACTATAGTTGTATAATAATATAATACTTGAATAACAATTACTATTACTTATGAATATTTGTTTTGTTTTCTAACATTTGAAATTACTTTTGAAAAGAGCCAGTTAATTTGCACATTTTTATCAAGAGGCTGTTTTGAGTTCTCCAGTTTAGAAAAAATGGTCCTTATTTACACATTGATAGCAACAAGAACTTTTCGTATAGCAACATCAATTATAGGGATCTGATGTGCAAATCCCCATTAACATTCCACCTTCCAGTTTCCAGTAAAACTTCCAAGTCTATTGCTACCTCCTATGTAGTTGAATCAATACTGTTGGATGAAAAACTCATTTAAGCATTAAAAATAAGATCTATTAATAAGTTTACTACGGGCATGTATTTTGAAATTTCTAAGTAGATAATTCGCTAGAATTTTAATTACGCGTTGCATATTGCACAACATTTTGTTAATATTTTGGTTAAAACCAAAGATTCTATTGTGTCAAAAAATCAGTTACTTCTAGTGCATATTTATGAAGGGAAAAGTCAGGTTTGCTATAGGCCTAAGGCACAATGAACCATGGTCAAGAGTAAATATAATCAAAGTTCCTAAAATAAAATTTGCGAACGAACATCGAAATTATAACAGTAACCCTAAATTTCAAGTACAGTGGCCTAAAATGAGAGGATACCCTCTTGTAATCACACTAATTGATTTCTTTGATAAAAAACATGGAAGGTTATATGTATGAAAAAAATAAAATAACATTTTAAAAAATTCTAATGTTGAGGCCCTCGAACATTATATGCCCTCAAGTACTGAATTAGGTAGCATAGGGCTTGGGGCAACCATGCTAGCACTCAACTTAATTACTAACAGTGCTAACCAATTGTAAATAATGATAAATTGGATATGAGAATAAAGATACTACATTTATGGAAAAAAAATTGACTTAAAAAAATTGAAATATCATGGCAAAACATTTATGTTATTTTTTCCCCAAATTGGGCTAATTAAGAAGAAATATTACGTCAACATAAACAATTGCAATATGTTTATTTCAAAATAAGTATTAACTAACTGTAAAATAATTTTCAACATATATAACTTATGATAATAATCTGAAATAAGTAACAGTAATGCTTATTTTCCATTAAATTTATTCCATATGATAATAATCTGAAATTACATCACATTGATTTTCATTACAACATTCGATGATGTACAACATCATTTCACTAATTAAACAGTCGAAGTTGGATGATGCCAATTCTTCTGCTCGTCGTTGTTTGAAGGATGGTGCCACTTGCTTTGTTCATCCGATGTTGGATGGTGCCACTTTCTCTGTTCATCAACGATCGTTGGATGATGCCAGTTCTTCTGTTCGTCATTATTTGAAGGATGGTGCCACTTCTGTTGTTCGTTCGCTGCTGGATGGTGCCACTTGCTTTGTTCAACCGATGTTGGATGGTGCCACTTGCTCTGTTCATCAACGATCGTTGGAAGATGCCAGTTCTTCTGTTCATCATTATTTGAAGGATGGTGCCACTTCTGTTGTTCGTTCGCTACCGGATGGTGCCACTTGCTTTGTTCATCCGATGTTGGATGGTGCCACTTGCTCTGTTCATCAACGATCGTTGGATGATGCCAGTTCTTCTGTTCGTCATTATTTGAAGGATGATGCCACTTCTGTTGTTCGTTCGCTGCTGGATGGTGCCACTTGCTTTGTTCAACTGATGTTGGATGGTGCCACTTGCTCTGTTCATCAACGATCGTTGGATGATACCAGTTCTTCTGTTCGTCATTATTTGAAGGATGATGCCACTTCTGTTGTTCGTTCGCTGCTGGATGGTGCCACTTGCTTTGTTCAACCGATGTTGGATGGTGCCACTTGCTCTGTTCATCAACGATCGTTGGATGATGCCAGTTCTTCTGTTCATCATTATTTGAAGGATGGTGCCACTTCTGTTGTTCGTTCGCTGCTGGATGGTGCCACTTGCTTTGTTCAACCGATGTTGGATGGTGCCACTTGCTCTGTTCATCAACGATCGTTGGATGATGCCAGTTCTTCTGTTCGTCATTATTTGAAGGATGATGCCACTTCTGTTGTTCGTTCGCTGCTGGATGGTGCCACTTGCTTTGTTCAACCGATGTTGGATGGTGCCACTTACTCTGTTCATCAACGATCGTTGGATGATGCCAGTTCTTCTGTTCATCATTATTTGAAGGATGATGCCACTTCTGTTGTTCGTTCGCTGCTGGATGGTGCCACTTGCTTTGTTCATCCGATGTTGGATGGTGCCACTTGCTCTGTTCATCGATTACTGTCGAATGGTGCCACTTCTTTTGTTCATCGTTATTTGCAGGATGGTGCCACTTCTGTTGTTCGTTCGATATTGGATGGTGCCACTTGCTTTGCTCATCTACGTTTTTTGGATGATGCCACTTACTAGAAAGTTCGTTAGGTTGCAGTAACCTCGATGCTAAGGATGTTTCAGTAATAATAATAAAGAAAAGCACGAAGGCTAATGGAGTCATATACGCTTTTGCCATGTTTATGTGCGATGTGATGTTCAAAAAAGAAGATGGCTTTTATAAGATAATTTGAAGATAAGGTTGGGAATGTTGAAGAAAATTTAGCTACTATAAACTAGTTAATGCTCTCACTTAGTTTTATCCATTTACATATTCTACTACGCATAAAACGTTTAAGTAGACAGTGCTTTAATAAGCTTTCTGTAAATAAACAGCAACTAAAAAATAAAATAATTCACCAGCCTTTTTAAATTAGTAATTTCTTTCTAAACTTTATATATCATGGAAACGATCCCAAAAAAAGAACAACAACCAGAATAATGTAAGAGCTGTGGCGACTTATAAATTGTAATATAAACAAGCATCATTCCAGTAAACCGAAATGTAGAGGCAAAACTGGCTTTTATATGATGTATTTCTTTTTTGGCCCGGGGGAGAGAGGGGGGGGATACTGATATAAGTTTAAAGATATATCATTTGATTACATATTTAATTCTCAAAAATAAAATAATTTTCCTACTAACGGCGATGTAATTATAACAGCTTCCTGTTATATAAGGGTACAATGAACCACGTCGTGCACCTTTGTTTTCCCGTGCTTTCATTACAAAACTCTTTTGCATGTTGTTTTGCTCCTACGCTTCATCTAAAGTAAAATTTGTATTTTTCCAATCAAAACGTATATTTACCGTTCTACGAAAGCTGCACAGGTCCAAATTTAAAAACTCTGCGTAAATGGTTTTCTAAATAAGGTCTCTCTTTAATTGAAACAATATAAAAAATACGGTAAAATTCAAAGATAACTTGCAGATTAAACATCGATAAATAGAAAATGACGAAATACTATAGTTGTATAATAATATAATACTTGAATAACAATTACTATTACTTATGAATATTTGTTTTGTTTTCTAACATTTGAAATTACTTTTGAAAAGAGCTAGTTAATTTGCACATTTTTATCAAGAGGCTGTTTTGAGTTCTCCAGTTTAGAAAAAATGGTCCTTATTTACACATTGATAGCGACAAGAACTTTTCGTATAGCAACATCAATTATAGGGATCTGATGTGCAAATCCCCATTAACATTCCACCTTCCAGTTTCCAGTAAAACTTCCAAGTCTATTGCTACCTCCTATGTAGTTGAATCAATACTGTTGGATGAAAAACTCATTTAAGCATTAAAAATAAGATCTGTTAATAAGTTTACTACGGGCATGTATTTTGAAATTTCTAAGTAGATAATTCGCTAGAATTTTAATTACGCGTTGCATATTGCACAACATTTTGTTAATATTTTGGTTAAAACCAAAGATTCTATTGTGTCAAAAAATCAGTTACTTCTAGTGCATATTTATGAAGGGAAAAGTCAGGTTTGCTATAGGCCTAAGGCACAATGAACCATGGTCAAGAGTAAATATAATCAAAGTTCCTAAAATAAAATTTGCGAACGAACATCGAAATTATAACAGTAACCCTAAATTTCAAGTACAGTGGCCTAAAATGAGAGGATACCCTCTTGTAATCACACTAATTGATTTCTTTGATAGAAAACATGGAAGGTTATATGTATGAAAAAAATAAAATAACATTTTAAAAAATTCTAATGTTGAGGCCCTCGAACATTATATGCCCTCAAGTACTGAATTAGGTAGCATAGGGCTTGGGGCAACCATGCTAGCACTCAACTTAATTACTAACAGTGCTAACCAATTGTAAATAATGATAAATTGGATATGAGAATAAAGATACTACATTTATGGAAAAAAAATTGACTTAAAAAATTGAAATATCATGGCAAAACATTTATGTTATTTTTTCCCCAAATTGGGCTAATTAAGAAGAAATATTACGTCAACATAAACAATTGCAATATGTTTATTTCAAAATAAGTATTAACTAACTGTAAAATAATTTTCAACATATATAACTTATGATAATAATCTGAAATAAGTAACAGTAATGCTTATTTTCCATTAAATTTATTCCATATGATAATAATCTGAAATTACATCACATTGATTTTCATTACAACATTCGATGATGTACAACATCATTTCACTAATTAAACAGTCGAAGTTGGATGATGCCAATTCTTCTGCTCGTCGTTGTTTGAAGGATGGTGCCACTTGCTTTGTTCATCCGATGTTGGATGGTGCCACTTGCTCTGTTCGTCAACGATCGTTGTATGATGCCAGTTCTTCTGTTCGTCATTATTTGAAGGATGGTGCCACTTCTGTTGTTCGTTCGCTGCTGGATGGTGCCACTTGCTTTGTTCAACCGATGTTGGATGGTGCCACTTGCTCTGTTCATCGACGATCGTTGGATGATGCCAGTTCTTCTGTTCATCATTATTTGAAGGATGGTGCCACTTCTGTTGTTCGTTCGCTACCGGATAGTGCCACTTGCTTTGTTCATCCGATGTTGGATGGTGCCACTTGCTCTGTTCATCAACGATCGTTGGATGATGCCAGTTCTTCTGTTCGTCATTATTTGAAGGATGGTGCCACTTCTGTTGTTCGTTCGCTGCTGGATGGTGCCACTTGCTTTGTTCAACTGATGTTGGATGGTGCCACTTGCTCTGTTCATCAACGATCGTTGGATGATGCCAGTTCTTCTGTTCGTCATTATTTGAAGGATGATGCCACTTCTGTTGTTCGTTCGCTGCTGGATGGTGCCACTTGCTTTGTTCAAATGATGTTGGATGGTGCCACTTGCTCTGTTCATCAACGATCGTTGGATGATGCCAGTTCTTCTGTTCATCATTATTTGAAGGATGGTGCCACTTCTGTTGTTCGTTCGCTGCTGGATGGTGCCACTTGCTTTGTTCAACCGATGTTGGATGGTGCCACTTGCTCTGTTCATCAACGATCGTTGGATGATGCCAGTTCTTCTGTTCGTCATTATTTGAAGGATGATGCCACTTCTGTTGTTCGTTCGCTACTGGATGGTGCCACTTGCTTTGTTCAACCGATGTTGGATGGTGCCACTTGCTCTGTTCATCAACGATCGTTGGATGATGCCAGTTCTTCTGTTCATCATTATTTGAAGGATGATGCCACTTCTGTTGTTCGTTCGCTGCTGGATGGTGCCACTTGCTTTGTTAATCCGATGTTGGATGGTGCCACTTGCTCTGTTCATCGATTACTGTCGAATGGTGCCACTTCTTTTGTTCATCGTTATTTGCAGGATGGTGCCACTTCTGTTGTTCGTTCGATATTGGATGGTGCCACTTGCTTTGCTCATCTACGTTTTTTGGATGATGCCACTTACTAGATAGTTCGTTAGGTTGCAGTAACCTCGATGCTAAGGATGTTTCAGTAATAATAATAAAGAAAAGCACGAAGGCTAATGGAGTCATATACGCTTTTGCCACGTTTATGTGCGATGTGATGTTCAAAAAAGAAGATGGCTTTTATAAGATAATTTGAAGATAAGGTTGGGAATCTTGAAGAAAATTTAGCTACTATAAACTAGTTAATGCTCTCACTTAGTTTTATCCATTTACATATTCTACTACGCATAAAACGTTTAAGTAGACAGTGCTTTAATAAGCTTTCTGTAAATAAACAGCAACTAAAAAATAAAATAATTCACCAGCCTTTTTAAATTAGTAATTTCTTTCTAAACTTTATATATCATGGAAACGATCCCAAAAAAAGAACAACAACCAGAATAACGTAAGAGCTGTGGCGACTTATAAATTGTAATATAAACAAGCATCATTCCAGTAAACCGAAATGTAGAGGCAAAACTGGCTTTTATATGATGTGTTTCTTTTTTGGCCCGGGGGAGAGAGGGGGGGGATACTGATATAAGTTTAAAGATATATCATTTGATTACATATTTAATTCTCAAAAATAAAATAATTTTCCTAGTAACGGCGATGTAATTATAACAGCTTCCTGTTATATAAGGGTACAATGAACCACGTCGTGCACCTTTGTTTTCCCGTGCTTTCATTACAAAACTCTTTTGCATGTTCTTTTGCTCCTACGCTTCATCTAAAGTAAAATTTGTATTTTTCCAATCAAAACGTATATTTACCGTTCTACGAAAGCTGCGCAGGTCCAAATTTAAAAACTCTGCGTAAATGGTTTTCTAAATAAGGTCTCTCTTTAATTGAAACAATATAAAAAATACGGTAAAATTCAAAGATAACTTGCAGATTAAACATCGATAAATAGAAAATGACGAAATACTATAGTTGTATAATAATATAATACTTGAATAACAATTACTATTACTTATGAATATTTGTTTTGTTTTCTAACATTTGAAATTACTTTTGAAAAGAGCCAGTTAATTTGCACATTTTTATCAAGAGGCTGTTTTGAGTTCTCCAGTTTAGAAAAAATGGTCCTTATTTACACATTGATAGCGACAAGAACTTTTCGTATAGCAACATCAATTATAGGGATCTGATGTGCAAATCCCCATTAACATTCCACCTTCCAGTTTCCAGTAAAACTTCCAAGTCTATTGCTACCTCCTATGTAGTTGAATCAATACTGTTGGATGAAAAACTCATTTAAGCATTAAAAATAAGATCTATTAATAAGTTTACTACGGGCATGTATTTTGAAATTTCTAAGTAGATAATTCGCTAGAATTTTAATTACGCGTTGCATATTGCACAACATTTTGTTAATATTTTGGTTAAAACCAAAGATTCTATTGTGTCAAAAAATCAGTTACTTCTAGTGCATATTTATGAAGGGAAAAGTCAGGTTTGCTATAGGCCTAAGGCACAATGAACCATGGTCAAGAGTAAATATAATCAAAGTTCCTAAAATAAAATTTGCGAACGAACATCGAAATTATAACAGTAACCCTAAATTTCAAGTACAGTGGCCTAAAATGAGAGGATACCCTCTTGTAATCACACTAATTGATTTCTTTGATAGAAAACATGGAAGGTTATATGTATGAAAAAAATAAAATAACATTTTAAAAAATTCTAATGTTGAGGCCCTCGAACATTATTTGCCCTCAAGTACTGAATTAGGTAGCATAGGGCTTGGGGCAACCATGCTAGCACTCAACTTAATTACTAACAGTGCTAACCAATTGTAAATAATGATAAATTGGATATGAGAATAAAGATACTACATTTATGGAAAAAAAATTGACTTAAAAAAATTGAAATATCATGGCAAAACATTTATGTTATTTTTTCCCCAAATTGGGCTAATTAAGAAGAAATATTACGTCAACATAAACAATTGCAATATGTTTATTTCAAAATAAGTATTAACTAACTGTAAAATAATTTTCAACATATATAACTTATGATAATAATCTGAAATAAGTAACAGTAATGCTTATTTTCCATTAAATTTATTCCATATGATAATAATCTGAAATTACATCACATTGATTTTCATTACAACATTCGATGATGTACAACATCATTTCACTAATTAAACAGTCGAAGTTGGATGATGCCAATTCTTCTGCTCGTCGTTGTTTGAAGGATGGTGCCACTTGCTTTGTTCATCCGATGTTGGATGGTGCCACTTGCTCTGTTCATCAACGATCGTTGGATGATGCCAGTTCTTCTGTTCGTCATTATTTGAAGGATGGTGCCACTTCTGTTGTTCGTTCGCTGCTGGATGGTGCCACTTGCTTTGTTCAACCGATGTTGGATGGTGCCACTTGCTCTGTTCATCAACGATCGTTGGATGATGCCAGTTCTTCTGTTCATCAATATTTGAAGGATGGTGCCACTTCTGTTGTTCGTTCGCTACCGGATGGTGCCACTTGCTTTGTTCATCCGATGTTGGATGGTGCCACTTGCTCTGTTCATCAACGATCGTTGGATGATGCCAGTTCTTCTGTTCGTCATTATTTGAAGGATGATGCCACTTCTGTTGTTCGTTCGCTGCTGGATGGTGCCACTTGCTTTGTTCAACTGATGTTGGATGGTGCCACTTGCTCTGTTCATCAACAATCATTGGATGATGCCAGTTCTTCTGTTCGTCATTATTTGAAGGATGATGCCACTTCTGTTGTTCGTTCGCTGCTGGATGGTGCCACTTGCTTTGTTCAACTGATGTTGGATGGTGCCACTTGCTCTGTTCATCAACGATCGTTGGATGATGCCAGTTCTTCTGTTCATCATTATTTGAAGGATGGTGCCACTTCTGTTGTTCGTTCACTGCTGGATGGTGCCACTTGCTTTGTTCAACCGATGTTGGATGGTGCCACTTGCTCTGTTCATCAACGATCGTTGGATGATGCCAGTTCTTCTGTTCGTCATTATTTGAAGGATGATGCCACTTCTGTTGTTCGTTCGCTGCTGGATGGTGCCACTTGCTTTGTTCAACCGATGTTGGATGGTGCCACTTGCTCTGTTCATCAACGATCGTTGGATGATGCCAGTTCTTCTGTTGATCATTATTTGAAGGATGATGCCACTTCTGTTGTTCGTTCGCTGCTGGATGGTGCCACTTGCTTTGTTCATCCGATGTTGGATGGTGCCACTTGCTCTGTTCATCGATTACTGTCGAATGGTGCCACTTCTTTTGTTCATCGTTATTTGCAGGATGGTGCCACTTCTGTTGTTCGTTCGATATTGGATGGTGCCACTTGCTTTGCTCATCTACGTTTTTTGGATGATGCCACTTACTGGATAGTTCGTTAGGTTGCAGTAACCTCGATGCTAAGGATGTTTCAGTAATAATAATAAAGAAAAGCACGAAGGCTAATGGAGTCATATACGCTTTTGCCATGTTTATGTGCGATGTGATGTTCAAAAAAGAAGATGGCTTTTATAAGATAATTTGAAGATAAGGTTGGGAATCTTGAAGAAAATTTAGCTACTATAAACTAGTTAATGCTCTCACTTAGTTTTATCCATTTACATATTCTACTACGCATAAAACGTTTAAGTAGACAGTGCTTTAATAAGCTTTCTGTAAATAAACAGCAACTAAAAAATAAAATAATTCACCAGCCTTTTTAAATTAGTAATTTCTTTCTAAACTTTATATATCATGGAAACGATCCCAAAAAAGAACAACAACCAGAATAACGTAAGAGCTGTGGCGACTTATAAATTGTAATATAAACAAGCATCATTCCAGTAAACCGAAATGTAGAGGCAAAACTGGCTTTTATATGATGTGTTTCTTTTTTGGCCCGGGGGAGAGAGGGGGGATACTGATATAAGTTTAAAGATATATCATTTGATTACATATTTAATTCTCAAAAATAAAATAATTTTCCTAGTAACGGCGATGTAATTATAACAGCTTCCTGTTATATAAGGGTACAATGAACCATGAAACACCCCACCTCCGTTAGGGTCACTCTCAAAGGGAATGCCCTAATTGTGGTGGAGGTTTATAAGTACAAGTCACAGATATACAAGACAGATATAAGAACACATATTTGTAAACAGCGGAAGAACAACAAATTTTATTTCATAAAGTCAAATACGTGTTACAACAACATCCTTTCCAAAAACATAACATAACACTTTCATAATCTGTCTTGAGTACATTATTTTTAAAGAAGCATAAATAAAACATAGATGAACTGCAAAAGCCGCATAGTGGATTGTCCAAAGCCATAGTTCAAAACAGGAAAGTCCAAGCAATACATTTCTCTTCTTCAAGCTGGATGTTGAGGTAGGTCAAGCTGCTGTGTTCCCTCCCTGAGGACCTTGGGGGGGGGGGGGGGAACGGAAGAAAGAAGACGAAAGAAAAGTAGAGTCAGACATAAAGCCTGAGTAAGTCTAGTACTATTTTGTCTATGAATAAAGAACTGGGTATGATAAGTATAAACAAGAAGTGGGCATGCACTATAAACTTGGTTAAGTTGTCTAGGGTCGAATATACTATCGTACCCCATGTTAATCTCTGAACCCGTATAAACTAGTTTCCAACTGGCACCCCATAATCAGGGTGATGTGATCCATTCAATGATGATCGGCTCCTACTCGCATAGTTACATGTGTCTTACGGCCCCCGATGTCTGTAGTTACCCATGCTGGTCCCACCATGGGGTGTATCAAGTCCCATGGCAGCGGCCCGACACAACCTTAGAATGCACAGGTATGCTACTGGTGCCCAGTGCTTTATTTTTCTGCGCCGGAGTGCGTGCACGCCCGCACACCGTTAGAACCTACACTGCTACACCACCGCCGTCGCCTTGACCTCTTACAATCAGCCCAGTAATCGTGCCCCACCCTGCCTAGTTTCGGGGTATCATGATACACCTTTTAGGGTTACTGCTGAAAAGGGTCCCCCGTTACTAGGTTTTCTATCTCTAGCCAACATGCTAAGTTGGTTAAGTGTTTCTAACCTAACCCCCACCAGTCCGTTTAGTTTAGCATGTTCCATTTAGATTAAGTCTTTAGTCCACTTAATCCTAACAATCCTGACTCAGCCTTAATTGTCTTATTAAGGCCCTGACCTCTCACATTAGACAGGTATTGTTGTGGCTGCCTGTTGCCGGTTGGTTCCGGGCAGTCTTACGCCACAACTCAGTCTAACCTCGGGTCCTTATTGGGCTCCATGTTTAACCTCTCACATTGGATAGGTATTGTTGTGACTACTGGACAGCCGGGCGGTTCCGGGCAGGTTTACATCACAACTCAATCCAACCTCGGGTTAAACACATCGTATTTTCTACTTTTACATATTTTGTCTTTCTTCTTTATTTATATGTAAATATTTGCGGCCCATTATTAAGTTAATGGTGTAAAGGTTACACCAATCATGGGCCCAACCCATACTTGAACTTGGGCCCTTCTATTTTATGTTTTCATTCATTAATTAATTTTTAACCCAACGTTATTTTCCCCCGTTTTACACGTCCGTTTATATATATATTGGGCTTAGCCTTTTAAAGCCCAATTTAGCCATGCGAAAAGGGGAGGCTTATGGCGTATACACAAAGAGGGGAAGGTGAGCGCATGAACTTGCAATACGACGTTGGAAAGACAAAATAGAAATTGGTGTACTTGCATAGTGGTAACGTAGGTGACATGAATCAAAGCATGTGAACTTGCATAGGTTTAACTACAACATGACCCTATATTCTTATTTAGTCATAATGTCAAACATAAGCATGTCATAAATATTTCTAGCATAAGCATAGCATAATGTCAAACATAAGCATGGCATAAATACTTTTAGCATAAACACGGCATAACGTCAAACATAAGCATGGCATAAGTAAAGTTAAATTTTGTTCATGGCATAAACATAAACATGTCATGTTCATAAGGTTTCTACATGTTTACAAAGGGGATACTTTGTTACAAAAGCATAGATCAACTTAATTATGGTTTAAGTCTAATCACATAACGATAGTATAAATATACTTATGCATAAATATTCCTAAGCATGGTGTTTGCTTTAAACTTGCAAAAAAGGGATTTTTGAGTCTAACCTAGCCATGTCTCACATATGTCATCATAAAATTCTTGTAAACAAGATAGACTTAATCATGGATTTCAATTATGCCAAATATCATTCATAGCCTAGCCATATTCATAAGTTTGCAAAAGCATGACTTAATACATGGATTATGGTGTCAAAATTCCAACATAGTTTCTTATGAACTATAACAACCAAACTTGTTTCAATTACTTGCAAAATGATTTATGCTCAAAAATATACATCATGATGGCATAATAACAAAGCACCAAACTTGCATGAATTTCAATCAACTACATACATGTAGCCTCAACATAGATTACATAATTTGCGCAATATTCCAAACGTATACTTGCATAGAACTACCGCATGTAGTTCTTTATAATGAATAACATAATTTTGCACAAATGTGAACTACTTTATTATCCCAATTCAAGCATACAAATCAATACAGTTGTTTATTCATACCAAAGTAATACTCTACTTACAATGGTTGCGGCGAATTCTCAAATTAAGAGATATGATTCCTTTGTTGAATTGATTGGCTTTAGGTTGCTTGAATTGCTTTAGGCTTTAGAACTTTCTTCCTAATTCTCTCTCTAGTTGGCGGCTACTCTTAGTCGTTCCTCAGCAACATGGCGGCTATGTTCTTAATTTGAATGAATAGATTAGGGTTTAGTCTAGGGTTGTTTATATAGAGGTTAGGAACTGATTAGGACCATTGATGTTGCTAGGATTGATCATAGCCATTCATTAGATAGAGAGACCAATTAGAATCCGCCACCTAGCCCTAATGACAAAGCAGACCACAGAAATTCGACCAAACACAGACCTGGCCAGCCAGGTTGACTGGGCTCGACCAGGTCGACACCCCTGTCGACAGGGCTGTCGACAGCCCTGTCGACATGGGTAGCCCAGGTCGACAGCCCAGTCGACCTGGGTGGCCTAGGCGGGTGTTTATCCGCCCTGGCCCACTGGGCCCGATTTTTAATTATTTTATTCTGTTTGAATTTTAAATTTAATTCAAAACTTCCGAAGGCCATATCTTCTTCATACGGACTCCGTTTTTCGAAAACTCGGACTCTATTTCGCGTATTTTTTCGAGACGAACGCAATGGCGTATCCCGTTTCCCTTGGTTCTTTGATTTCAAATTAATTATACTTTAATTTGTTAATTTCACAGTTATAGAATTTTCGGGGTGTTACATTCTCCCCCACTTAAAAGGATTTCGTCCCCGAAATCTTCAAGTTAGGAGGAATGTATATCCTAACATCCAATCATCCATCTACTCATCCATCAAACACGAGCATCCACTGTCCTTAAAAGACTTCTAATGCTTCATGATCATATGCGAAGTGTGTGTGTACATGTACTTATCTAATGCAAAATCAGGCGGTCTACTGATTCAGTTGACCTCCTTAATGCGAATTATGTAAGTGCAATGAATCCATTATGTATGCAAATTTTCCTATTCATGATTCTACCTGAGTGCACAATCATTCAATACAAATGCAGCATCCACATGACAACACATTAAAGTTCAGCCATATACGAATACAAACATATATGCATATGCAATATGAAGTGACTGAGCCGATCTAAGACCTAGATTGTGTGTGTATATGCAACCACGAGCAACCACTAGCAATCACTTGCAACCACTTGCAACCATCATCCATAACATGTTTCAACTACATGTTTCCATCCAAAGGGTTTCTACTTAAAAGATACGGTCGAGGAAATATACCTAAAAAGATAGATAAAAGCGCAACTTAAGGAAAAGGAAAGATCAAGGATATACCCTCGAACAGAAAAGGGTAGGCCATACGGATTCTAGCTTCAGTTTCCCAAGTCGCGTCTCCCTCGGCGTCGCTCCACTGAACTTTGACGAGCTTGACTTCGCGGTTGCGTAGCTTCTTCACTTCTGTTCCTAAGATGCGGGTTGGAACTTTTCTTACGGTTGCTTCGCGTTCCACTTCGGCCTCTTCGAGGATATTTGGCTCTACCACTTCAGCAGACTCATGTAGACATTTTCGGAGATGTGAAACGTGAAAAACGTTGTGGACTCCAGCCAACTTCTCGGGTAGCTCTAATCTATAGGCCATTTTCCCAATTTTCTCGATAATAGGGAATGGCCCTACGAACCTTGGTGCAAGCTTTCCTGTGGTTCCAAAACGAACAACGTTTCTTAGTGGTGATACCTTGAGAAAAACTCTGTCTCCAACCTCAAATTCAAGGTCGGTCCTTCTCTTGTTGGCATAGGACTTTTGTCTGTCTTGGGCCGTCTTCATCCTTCTTCGTATTAAGTCTACTTTCTCTGAAGTCTCTCGGATCATGTCTGGTCCAAGTATGAGCTTATCCGTGGACTCCCACCAACAAGTGGGCGATCGGCACGGTCTTCCATATAAAGCTTCGAAGGGCGCCATTCCTATGGTTGCTTGATAGCTGTTGTTGTAGGCAAATTCCACCAAAGGAAGGTGGTCTTCCCATGTCCCTCCGAAGTCAAGGACGCATAGCCTTAGAAGGTCTTCCAAAACTCTGTTCACTCTCTCTGTTTGGCCGTCGGTCTGGGGATGATAGGATGTGCCCAAGCATAACTGCGTTCCTACTGCTTCTTGCAGACTCCGCCAAAACTCACTGGTGAAGATGGGGTCTCGGTCACTAACGATGCTAGACGGTATTCCATGGAGTCGGACGATTTCCTTGAGGTAAAGTGATGCCAGGGATGAGGCAGTTCTTTTACTTTTGACAGGTAAAAAGTGGGCGCTTTTAGTAACCCTATCCACTATTACCCAAATACTAGTGTTGCCTCTCCTAGACCTAGGCAGCCCATCGATGAAGTCCATTGAGATGCTATCCCACTTCCACTGCGGGACCTCCAGAGGATGTAGTAGTCCGCCAGGCTTTTTCTGTTCCGCTTTAACCTGTTGGCACACCATACACTTAGAAACGAACTCTGCCACGTCCTTTTTCATGCCGTTCCAAAAGAAAGTCCTTTTTATGTCTTTGTACATTTTATCTCCGCCTGGGTGTATCGTCATCTTGGAATGATGCGCTTCCTCTAGAACCTTCTTTATTAAATCTTTTGTCTGTGGGACGCATAGTCTACCGTCTCGCCTTAGTAAACCTTTATCGTCAATGGAGTATCTGTTGAGGTGACTTGAAGTCTCACCCCTAATTAGCCTATCAATTATTTCCACAAGCTGAGGGTCTTCGCGTTGTGCTGTCCCTACTGAATCCACTAAAGTTGGCCGTACTTCGAGAGATGCTAGCAAGCCTGGTACGAAATCGGAGGAGGGCCTAAAGTCGAAGCTGGCTATAAACTCTAGGCTTTGTCTTTCAACAAACAATGGGCTTAGGGTCAATTTCTTTCGGCTCAACGCGTCTGCCACTACGTTGCCTTTGCCCGGAGTATAGGAGATTTCGAAATCGTACGAGGCAAGAAACTCCATCCATCTTTGTTGCCTCAAGTTAAGATCCTTCTGCGAGAAAAGATATTTCAACGATTTATGGTCAGTGTAAAGTTCGAACTTCTCACCTAGGAGATAGTGTCGCCAAGACTTGAGTGCAAAGACGATGGCGGCTAACTCGAGATCGTGGGTTGGGTAGTTCTTTTCGTGCACTTTCAACTGCCTCCCGCCATAAGCTACTACCCTTCGTTCTTGCATTAAGACGGCGCCTAGCCCTGTCCCACATGCATCCGTATAAACAGTGAACATCTTGCTCCCATCTGGCAGCGTCAAAACTGGGGCTTTTGTGAGAGCCCTTTTCAGTCGTTGGAAAGCAAACTCGCAATCCAAATCCCAATTGAACACTAGATTCTTCTTAGATAATTTCGTGAGCGGAGCTGAGATTTTCGCAAAATCCTTTATAAATTTTCGATAGAAACCTGCTAGTCCTAGAAAGCTTCGGACCTCAGTTGCATTCCTTGGTGTCTTCCAGTCCTGTACCGCCACTACCTTCGCAGGGTCCACCGCTAACCCTTGTTTGGATACTATGTGCCCAAGGAACCTCACTTCTTCTCTCTAAAAGTGGCATTTGGAGAATTTGGCTTTTAGTTGATGGACTCGCAAAGTTTCCATGATTGCCCTTAAGTGCTGAGCATGTTCCTCTTCACTCTTTGAGAAGATAAGGATATCATCTACGAAGACCACTACGAATTTGTTGAGGAAATCTCTAAATACCCTACTCATCAGGTCCACGAAGTAAGCAGGTGCATTTGTCAAGCTGAAAGGCATGACAAGCCATTCAAAGAAGCCGTCTGGGGTTCTGAACGCCGTTTAATCGATGCTATCTTCAGCCACCCTAAGCTGATGAAAACCGGTTGCTAAATCGAGTTGGGAGAAAACAGACGCTCCTACAAGCTGGTCAAATAAATCGTCAATTCTAGGGAGAGGGTGCCTATTCTTTTTCGTTAGCTTGTTGAGCTCCCTATAGTCAACACATAGACGGAGTGAACCATCCGCCTTCGTGGCGAACACCACTGGAGCGCCCCATTCTGAAATGCTCCTCCTAATGAACCCCTTCTCTAGAAGCTCTTTAATCTGTTTACTGAGCTCTTTCCTTTCTCGTGGAGCCATATGTCTACCGGGCAACGCAACGGGCTTTGCATTATCTACAAGATATATGCGGAAATCTATTTCCCGCTTCGGAGGCAAGTCCTTCACCTCTTCGAAGACATCCGGATATTCCCGGACCACTCTAACTGATTGCAAATTTTCAACAGAGGCATCTAGCTATTCAAGATAACTAAGCATAACCGCATACGAGGGATTACAAGAAATTTCCAAGGTATTACCGAGTCGGGTTAGGAGCCTAACAACCCTTTTATCACAATCGAGGATGGCCCCATTACTGGATAGCCAATCCATACCCAAAATCAAACCATAACCCGAAAAGCCCAAAACAAAGGCACTACATTGAAATTCTACACTTAGAATAGAAATTTTCAGTCCCACACAGATCATAGACAAATGATCTGGGCCCCCAATTGGGTTTGAAACAATTAAGGGGTCCTCTACCATACTAGTTTTTAGGTGCAGAGATTCTACTAAAGCGGACGAGATAAAGGAGTGTGATGCGCCAGAATCAAACAAAGTGCGAACGGGGTGATCATAAAGATAAACTACACTTTCTACAGAAGTATTTATACCTCTCTGTTGCAGAGGTGGCGCTTCTAGCACATGAACCTGTGCCCCTGGGGTGGATCCAGCCCTCTGCCCCTGTCCTCGTTTCTTTGGGCAGTCCTTAGCCCTATGGCCTGTCTCACCGCAAGAAAAGCACCCACCATTCTCCTTGGCCTTCTTTTTCCGGTAGTCCTTTACTAAGTGCCCCACTTTGCCACAGAAATTGCACTTCCTCTTCTCTTTGTTGCCTTTTCCGCCTTTCTTAAAGTCCGCCTTCTTAGGCTGCAATCCCTCTTTCTTCCCTTGAGAACTTTCTGCCTTTGTCTCCTTCTTGCCCTTATCCTCCTCATTCAGCAATGCCATTTGCACCAATCCTTCATACGTGGCTCCCATGGGTATATGGGTCATGGCCAAACTATGTAATGGCTCATTTAACCCTTTGACGAAACGGAGAGCCTTCTTGTGCGGGGTATTGACTAGGTCAAGCCCAAACCTAGCCAGCTCATCGAACTGATTCACATACTCTCTGACTGTCTTGTCCCCTTGCTTAAGAAATATGAATTTTTCTAACTGCAAACTTCTTTCTGCATCTGAGAGAAATTTGGTCTCAAACCTTGCCCTAAAGTCCTCCCATGTCTCCACTGGTCTTTCAGCATTAGTGACTTCCCACCAGTAGGAAGCCTCGCCCTTCAATAGCCATACCGCCAGTTGTACTTTTTGTCTATCCTCTACCTAAAAGATGATGAATAGGTCCTCCGTTTCTTTCAGCCAATTCCTAGCTGCCACGAAGGACTCAGCTCCATGGAAATCCCTTCCTCCCATAGCTTTAAAATCTTTACATATCTTAGCAAACGTGTTTCCCCGAGGAGGAGGTGGAGGAAAAGGTGTTGCTGCAGCTGGATGATTTCCTTCCGCTGGGGGAGGAGGAATGGTAGGACCTAGCTGAGTGGCCCTTGCTTCTAAGAACCGTCTGAACCAACCAGGTATTGGTACCCCTTCCGGCAAGTTAAGATCTTCAGACATGCTGAAACAAAAAAGGATAGATTCAAAACGAAGGATAGAGATAGTTCCTATGGCTTTGGTGGGGTGGACTTTGCCTTTTTAAAATAAAATAATATTCTCTTTTAAAAATGCTTCTTTAAATTTCCTTTTTGAAAATAATTTTTCAAAACTTTTTATCTTATCTGGTAAACCTATGCTCTGATACCAAGTGAAACACCCCACCTCCGTTAGGGTCACTCTCAAAGGGAATGCCCTAATTTTGGTGGAGGTTTATAAGTACAAGTCACAGATATACAAGACAGATATAAGAACACATATTTGTAAACAGCGGAAGAACAACAAATTTTATTTCATAAAGTCAAATACGTGTTACAACAACATCCTTTCCAAAAACATAACATAACACTTTCATAATCTGTCTTGAGTACATTATTTTTAAAGAAGCATAAATAAAACATAGATGAACTGCAAAAGCCCCATAGTGGATTGTCCAAAGCCATAGTTCAAAACAGGAAAGTCCAAGCAATACATTTCTCTTCTTCAAGCTGGATGTTGAGGTAGGTCAAGCTGCTGTGTTCCCTCCCTGAGGACCTGGGGGGGGGGGGAAACGGAAGAAAGAAGACGAAAGAAAAGTAGAGTCAGACATAAAGCCTGAGTAAGTCTAGTACTATTTTGTCTATGAATAAAGAACTGGGTATGATAAGTATAAACAAGAAGTGGGCATGCACTATAAACTTGGTTAAGTTGTCTAGGGTCGAATATACTATCGTACCCCATGTTAATCTCTGAACCCGTATAAACTAGTTTCCAACTGGCACCCCATAATCAGGGTGATGTGATCCATTCAATGATGATCGGCTCCTACTCGCATAGTTACATGTGTCTTACGGCCCCCGATGTCTGTAGTTACCCATGCTGGTCCCACCATGGGGTGTATCAAGTCCCATGGCAGCGGCCCGACACAACCTTAGAATGCACAGGTATGCTACTGGTGCCCAGTGCTTTATTTTTCTGCGCCGGAGTGCGTGCACGCCCGCACACCGTTAGAACCTACACTGCTACACCACCGCCGTCGCCTTGACCTCTTACAATCAGCCCAGTAATCGTGCCCCACCCTGCCTAGTTTCAGGGTATCATGATACACCTTTTAGGGTTACTGCTGAAAAGGGTCCCCCGTTACTAGGTTTTCTATCTCTAGCCAACATGCTAAGTTGGTTAAGTGTTTCTAACCTAACCCCCACCAGTCCGTTTAGTTTAGCATGTTCCATTTTGATTAAGTCTTTAGTCCACTTAATCCTAGCAATCCTGACTCAGCCTTAATTGTCTTATTAAGGCCCTGACCTCTCACATTAGACAGGTATTGTTGTGGCTGCCTGTTGCCGGTTGGTTCCGGGCAGTCTTACGCCACAACTCAATCTAACCTCGGGTCCTTATTGGGCTCCATGTTTAACCTCTCACATTGGATAGGTATTGTTGTGACTACTGGACAGCCTGGCGGTTCCGGGCAGGTTTACATCACAACTCAATCCAACCTCGGGTTAAACACATCGTATTTTCTACTTTTACATATTTTGTCTTTCTTCTTTATTTATATGTAAATATTTGCGGCCCATTATTAAGTTAATGGTGTAAAGGTTACACCAATCACGGGCCCAACCCATACTTGAACTTGGGCCCTTCTATTTTATGTTTTCATTCATTAATTAATTTTTAACCCAACGTTATTTTCCCCCGTTTTACACGTCCGTTTATATATATATTGGGCTTAGCCTTTTAAAGCCCAATTTAGCCATGCGAAAAGGGGAGGCTTATGGCGTATACACAAAGAGGGGAAGGTGAGCGCATGAACTTGCAATACGACGTTGGAAAGACAAAATAGAAATTGGTGTACTTGCATAGTGGTAACGTAGGTGACATGAATCAAAGCATGTGAACTTGCATAGGTTTAACTACAACATGAACCTATATTCTTATTTAGGCATAATGTCAAACATAAGCATGTCATAAATATTTCTAGCATAAGCATAGCATAATGTCAAACATAAGCATGGCATAAATACTTTTAGCATAAACACGGCATAACGTCAAACATAAGCATGGCATAAGTAAAGTTAAATTTTGTTCATGGCATAAACATAAACATGTCATGTTCATAAGGTTTCTACATGTTTACAAAGGGGATACTTTGTTACAAAAGCATAGATCAACTTAATTATGGTTTAAGTCTAATCACATAACGATAGTATAAATATACTTATGCATAAATATTCCTAAGCATGGTGTTTGCTTTAAACTTGCAAAAAAGGGATTTTTGAGTCTAACCTAGCCATGTCTCACATATGTCATCATAAAATTCTTGTAAACAAGATAGACTTAATCATGGATTTCAATTATGCCAAATATCATTCATAGCCTAGCCATATTCATAAGTTTGCAAAAGCATGACTTAATGCATGGATTATGGTGTCAAAATTCCAACATAGTTTCTTATGAACTATAACAACCAAACTTGTTTCAATTACTTGCAAAATGATTTATGCTCAAAAATATACATCATGATGGCATAATAACAAAGCACCAAACTTGCATGAATTTCAATCAACTACATACATGTAGCCTCAACATAGATTACATAATTTGCGCAATATTCCAAACGTATACTTGCATAGAACTACCGCATGTAGTTCTTTATAATGAATAACATAATTTTGCACAAATGTGAACTACTTTATTATCCCAATTCAAGCATACAAATCAATACAGTTGTTTATTCATACCAAAGTAATACTCTACTTACAATGGTTGCGGCGAATTCTCAAATTAAGAGATATGATTCCTTTGTTGAATTGATTGGCTTTAGGTTGCTTGAATTGCTTTAGGCTTTAGAACTTTCTTCCTGATTCTCTCTCTAGTTGGCGGCTACTCTTAGTCGTTCCTCAGCAACATGGCGGCTATGTTCTTAATTTGAATGAATAGATTAGGGTTTAGTCTAGGGTTGTTTATATAGAGGTTAGGAACTGATTAGGACCATTGATGTTGCTAGGATTGATCATAGCCATTCATTAGATAGAGAGACCAATTAGAATCCGCCACCTAGCCCTAATGACAAAGCAGACCACAGAAATTCGACCAAACACAGACCTGGCCAGCCAGGTTGACTGGGCTCGACCAGGTCGACACCCCTGTCGACAGGGCTGTCGACAGCCCTGTCGACATGGGTAGCCCAGGTCGACAGCCCAGTCGACCTGGGTGGCCTAGGCGGGTGTTTATCCGCCCTGGCCCACTGGGCCCGATTTTTAATTATTTTATTCTGTTTGAATTTTAAATTTAATTCAAATCTTCCGAAGGCCATATCTTCTTCATACGGACTCCGTTTTTCGAAAACTCGGACTCTATTTCGCGTATTTTTTCGAGACGAACGCAATGGCGTATCCCGTTTCCCTTGGTTCTTTGATTTCAAATTAATTATATTTTAATTTGTTAATTTCACAGTTATAGAATTTTCGGGGTGTTACAAACCACGTCGTGCACCTTTGTTTTCCCGTGCTTTCATTACAAAACTCTTTTGCATGTTGTTTGCTCCTACGCTTCATCTAAAGTAAAATTTGTATTTTTCCAATCAAAACGTATATTTACCGTTCTACGAAAGCTGCGCAGGTCCAAATTTAAAAACTCTGCGTAAATGGTTTTCTAAATAAGGTCTCTCTTTAATTGAAACAATATAAAAAATACGGTAAAATTCAAAGATAACTTGCAGATTAAACATCGATAAATAGAAAATGACGAAATACTATAGTTGTATAATAATATAATACTTGAATAACAATTACTATTACTTATGAATATTTGTTTTGTTTTCTAACATTTGAAATTACTTTTGAAAAGAGCCAGTTAATTTGCACATTTTTATCAAGAGGCTGTTTTGAGTTCTCCAGTTTAGAAAAAATGGTCCTTATTTACACATTGATAGCGACAAGAACTTTTCGTATAGCAACATCAATTATAGGGATCTGATGTGCAAATCCCCATTAACATTCCACCTTCCAGTTTCCAGTAAAACTTCCAAGTCTATTGCTACCTCCTATGTAGTTGAATCAATATTGTTGGATGAAAAACTCATTTAAGCATTAAAAATAAGATCTATTAATAAGTTTACTATGGGCATGTATTTTGAAATTTCTAAGTAGATAATACCCTCTTATAATCACACTAATTGATTTCTTTGATAGAAAACATGGAAGGTTATATGTATGAAAAAAATAAAATAACATTTTAAAAAATTCTAATGTTGAGGCCCTCGAACATTATATGCCCTTAAGTACTGAATTAGGTAGCATAGGGCTTGGGGCAACCATGCTAGCACTCAACTTAATTACTAACAGTGCTAACCAATTGTAAATAATGATAAATTGGATATTAGAATAAAGATACTACATTTATGGAAAAAAAAATTAACTTAAAAAAATTGAAATATCATGGCAAAACATTTATGTTATTTTTTCCCCAAATTGGGCTAATTAAGAAGAAATATTACGTCAACATAAACAATTGCAATATGTTTATTTCAAAATAAGTATTAACTAACTGTAAAATAATTTTCAACATATATAACTTATGATAATAATCTGAAATAAGTAACAGTAATGCTTATTTTCCATTAAATTTATTCCATATGATAATAATCTGAAATTACATCACATTGATTTTCATTACAACATTCGATGATGTACAACATCATTTCACTAATTAAACAGTCGAAGTTGGATGATGCCAATTCTTCTGCTCGTCGTTGTTTGAAGGATGGTGCCACTTGCTTTGTTCATCCGATGTTGGATGGTGCCACTTGCTCTGTTCATCAACGATCGTTGGATGATGCCAGTTCTTCTGTTTGTCATTATTTGAAGGATGGTGCCACTTCTGTTGTTCGTTCGCTGCTGGATGGTGCCACTTGCTTTGTTCAACCGATGTTGGATGGTGCCACTTGCTCTGTTCATCTACGATCGTTGGATGATGCCAGTTCTTCTGTTCATCATTATTTGAAGGATGGTGCCACTTCTGTTGTTCGTTCGCTAGCGGATGGTGCCACTTGCTTTGTTCATCCGATGTTGGATGGTGCCACTTGCTCTGTTCATCAACGATCGTTGGATGATGCCAGTTCTTCTGTTCGTCATTATTTAAAGGATGATGCCACTTCTGTTGTTCGTTCGCTGCTGGATGGTGCCACTTGCTTTGTTCAACTGATGTTGGATGGTGCCACTTGCTCTGTTCATCAACGATCGTTGGATGATGCCAGTTCTTCTGTTCGTCATTATTTGAAGGATGATGCCACTTCTGTTGTTCGTTCGCTGCTGGATGGTGCCACTTGCTTTGTTCAACTGATGTTGGATGGTGCCACTTGCTCTGTTCATCAACGATCGTTGGATGATGCCAGTTCTTCTGTTCATCATTATTTGAAGGATGGTGCCACTTCTGTTGTTCGTTCGCTGCTGGATGGTGCCACTTGCTTTGTTCAACCGATGTTGGATGGTGCCACTTGCTCTGTTCATCAACGATCGTTGGATGATGCCAGTTCTTCTGTTCGTCATTATTTGAAGGATGATGCCACTTCTGTTGTTCGTTCGCTGCTGGATGGTGCCACTTGCTTTGTTCAACCGATGTTGGATGGTGCCACTTGCTCTGTTCATCAACGATCGTTGGATGATGCCAGTTCTTCTGTTCATCATTATTTGAAGGATGATGCCACTTCTGTTGTTCGTTCGCTGCTGGATGGTGCCACTTGCTTTGTTCATCCGATGTTGGATGGTGCCACTTGCTCTGTTCATCGATTACTGTCGAATGGTGCCACTTCTTTTGTTCATCGTTATTTGCAGGATGGTGCCACTTCTGTTGTTCGTTCGATATTGGATGGTGCCACTTGCTTTGCTCATCTACGTTTTTTGGATGATGCCACTTACTAGATAGTTCGTTAGGTTGCAGTAACCTCGATGCTAAGGATGTTTCAGTAATAATAATAAAGAAAAGCACGAAGGCTAATGGAGTCATATACGCTTTTGCCATGTTTATGTGCGATGTGATGTTCAAAAAAGAAGATGGCTTTTATAAGATAATTTGAAGATAAGGTTGGGAATCTTGAAGAAAATTTAGCTACTATAAACTAGTTAATGCTCTCACTTAGTTTTATCCATTTACATATTCTACTACGCATAAAACGTTTAAGTAGACAGTGCTTTAATAAGCTTTCTGTAAATAAACAGCAACTAAAAAATAAAATAATTCACCAGCCTTTTTAAATTAGTAATTTCTTTCTAAACTTTATATATCATGGAAACGATCCCAAAAAAAGAACAACAACCGGAATAACGTAAGAGCTGTGGCGAATTATAAATTGTAATATAAACAAGCATCATTCCAGTAAACCGAAATGTAGAGGCAAAACTGGCTTTTATATGATGTGTTTCTTTTTTGGCCCGGGGGAGAGAGGGGGGGGATACTGATATAAGTTTAAAGATATATCATTTGATTACATATTTAATTCTCAAAAATAAAATAATTTTCTTAGTAACGGCGATGTAATTATAACAGCTTCCTGTTATATAAGGGTACAATGAACCACGTAGTGCACCTTTGTTTTCCCGTGCTTTCATTACAAAACTCTTTTGCATGTTGTTTTGCTCCTACGCTTCATCTAAAGTAAAATTTCTATTTTTCCAATCAAAACGTATATTTACCGTTCTACGAAAGCTGCGCTGGTCCAAATTTAAAAACTCTGCGTAAATGGTTTTCTAAATAAGGTCTCTCTTTAATTGAAACAATATAAAAAATACGGTAAAATTCAAAGATAACTTGCAGATTAAACATCGATAAATAGAAAATGACGAAATACTATAGTTGTATAATAATATAATACTTGAATAACAATTACTATTAGTTATGAATATTTGTTTTGTTTTCTAACATTTGAAATTACTTTTGAAAAGAGCCAGTTTATTTGCACATTTTTATCAAGAAGCTGTTTTGAGTTCTCCAGTTTAGAAAAAATGGTCCTTATTTACACATTGATAGCGACAAGAAGTTTTCGTATAGCAACATCAATTATAGGGATCTGATGTGCAAATCCCCATTAACATTCCACCTTCCAGTTTCCAGTAAAACTTCCAAGTCTATTGCTACCTCCTATGTAGTTGAATCAATACTGTTGGATGAAAAACTCATTTAAGCATTAAAAATAAGATCTATTAATAAGTTTACTACGGGCATGTATTTTGAAATTTCTAAGTAGATAATTCGCTAGAATTTTAATTACGCGTTGCATATTGCACAACATTTTGTTAATATTTTGGTTAAAACCAAAGATTCTATGGTGTCAAAAAATCAGTTACTTCTAGTGCATATTTATGAAGGGAAAAGTCAGGTTTGCTATAGGCCTAAGGCACAATGAACCATGGTCAAGAGTAAATATAATCAAAGTTCCTAAAATAAAATTTGCGAACGAACATCGAAATTATAACAGTAACCCTAAATTTCAAGTACAGTGGCCTAAAATGAGAGGATACCCTCTTGTAATCACACTAATTGATTTCTTTGATAGAAAACATGGAAGGTTATATGTATGAAAAAAATAAAATAACATTTTAAAAAATTCTAATGTTGAGGCCCTCGAACATTATATGCCCTCAAGTACTGAATTAGGTAGCATAGGGCTTGGGGCAACCATGCTAGCACTCAACTTAATTACTAACAGTGCTAACCAATTGTAAATAATGATAAATTGGATATGAGAATAAAGATACTACATTTATGGAAAAAAAATTGACTTAAAAAAATTGAAATATCATGGCAAAACATTTATGTTATTTTTCCCCAAATTGGGCTAATTAAGAAGAAATATTACGTCAACATAAACAATTGCAATACGTTTATTTCAAAATAAGTATTAACTAACTGTAAAATAATTTTCAACATATATAACTTATGATAATAATCTGAAATAAGTAACAGTAATGCTTATTTTCCATTAAATTTATTCCATATGATAATAATCTGAAATTACATCACATTGATTTTCATTACAACATTCGATGATGTACAACATCATTTCACTAATTAAACAGTCGAAGTTGGATGATGCCAATTCTTCTGCTTGTCGTTGTTTGAAGGATGGTGCCACTTGCTTTGTTCATCCGATGTTGGATGGTGCCACTTGCTCTGTTCATCAACGATCGTTGGATGATGCCAGTTCTTCTGTTCGTCATTATTTGAAGGATGGTGCCACTTCTGTTGTTCGTTCGCTGCTGGATGGTGCCACTTGCTTTGTTCAACCGATGTTGGATGGTGCCACTTGCTCTGTTCATCAACGATCGTTGGATGATGCCAGTTCTTCTGTTCATCATTATTTGAAGGATGGTGCCACTTCTGTTGTTCGTTCGCTACCGGATGGTGCCACTTGCTTTGTTCATCCGATGTTGGATGGTGCCACTTGCTCTGTTCATCATCGATCGTTGGATGATGCCAGTTCT
Organism: Allium sativum; assembly: GCA_030737875.1. NCBI lineage: Eukaryota > Viridiplantae > Streptophyta > Magnoliopsida > Asparagales > Amaryllidaceae > Allium > Allium sativum. Next base: position 400,490,378 of record CM060910.1, read on the forward strand.
TCTGTTCGTCATTATTTGAAGGATGATGCCACTTCTGTTGTTCGTTCGCTGCTGGATGGTGCCACTTGCTTTGTTCAACTGATGTTGGATGGTGCCACTTGCTCTGTTCATCAACGATCGTTGGATGATGCCAGTTCTTCTGTTCGTCATTATTTGAAGGATGATGCCACTTCTGTTGTTCGTTCGCTGCTGGATGGTGCCACTTGCTTTGTTCAACTGATGTTGGATGGTGCCACTTGCTCTGTTCATCAACGATCGTTGGATGATGCCAGTTCTTCTGTTCATCATTATTTGAAGGATGGTGCCACTTTTGTTGTTCGTTCGCTGCTGGATGGTGCCACTTGCTTTGTTCAACCGATGTTGGATGGTGCCACTTGCTCTGTTCATCAACGATCGTTGGATGATGCCAGTTCTTCTGTTCGTCATTATTTGAAGGATGATGCCACTTCTGTTGTTCGTTCGCTGCTGGATGGTGCCACTTGCTTTGTTCAACCGATGTTGGATGGTGCCACTTGCTCTGTTCATCAACGATCGTTGGATGATGCCAGTTCTTCTGTTCATCATTATTTGAAGGATGATGCCACTTCTGTTGTTCGTTCGCTGCTGGATGGTGCCACTTGCTTTGTTCATCCGATGTTGGATGGTGCCACTTGCTCTGTTCATCGATTACTGTCGAATGGTGCCACTTCTTTTGTTCATCGTTATTTGCAGGATGGTGCCACTTTTGTTGTTCGTTCGATATTGGATGGTGCCACTTGCTTTGCTCATCTACGTTTTTTGGATGATGCCACTTACTAGATAGTTCGTTAGGTTGCAGTAACCTCGATGCTAAGGATGTTTCAGTAATAATAATAAAGAAAAGCACGAAGGCTAATGGAGTCATATACGCTTTTGCCATGTTTATGTGCGATGTGATGTTCAAAAAAGAAGATGGCTTTTATAAGATAATTTGAAGATAAGGTTGGGAATCTTGAAGAAAATTTAGCTACTATAAACTAGTTAATGCTCTCACTTAGTTTTATCCATTTACATATTCTACTACGCATAAAACGTTTAAGTAGACAGTGCTTTAATAAGCTTTCTGTAAATAAACAGCAACTAAAAAATAAAATAATTCACCAGCCTTTTTAAATTAGTAATTTCTTTCTAAACTTTATATATCATGGAAACGATCCCAAAAAAAGAACAACAACCAGAATAACGTAAGAGCTATGGCGACTTATAAATTGTAATATAAACAAGCATCATTCCAGTAAACCGAAATGTAGAGGCAAAACTGGCTTTTATATGATGTGTTTCTTTTTTGGCCCGGGGGAGAGAGGGGGGGGGATACTGATATAAGTTTAAAGATATATCATTTGATTACATATTTAATTCTCAAAAATAAAATAATTTTCCTAGTAACGGCGATGTAATTATAACAGCTTCCTGTTATACAAGGGTACAATGAACCACGTCGTGCACCTTTGTTTTCCCGTGCTTTCATTACAAAACTCTTTTGCATGTTGTTTTGCTCCTACGCTTCATCTAAAGTAAAATTTGTATTTTTCCAATCAAAACGTATATTTACCGTTCTATGAAAGCTGCGCAGGTCCAAATTTAAAAACTCTGCATAAATGGTTTTCTAAATAAGGTCTCTCTTTAATTGAAACAATATAAAAAATACGGTAAAATTCAAAGATAACTTGCAGATTAAACATCGATAAATAGAAAATGACGAAATACTATAGTTGTATAATAATATAATACTTGAATAACAATTACTATTACTTATGAATATTTGTTTTGTTTTCTAACATTTGAAATTACTTTTGAAAAGAGCCAGTTAATTTGCACATTTTTATCAAGAGGCTGTTTTGAGTTCTCCAGTTTAGAAAAAATGGTCCTTATTTACACATTGATAGCGACAAGAACTTTTCGTATAGCAACATCAATTATAGGGATCTGATGTGCAAATCCCCATTAAAATTCCACCTTCCAGTTTCCAGTAAAACTTCCAAGTCTATTGCTACCTCCTATGTAGTTGAATCAATACTGTTGGATGAAAAACTCATTTAAGCATTAAAAATAAGATCTATTAATAAGTTTACTACGGGCATGTATTTTGAAATTTCTAAGTAGATAATTCGCTAGAATTTTAATTACGCGTTGCATATTGCACAACATTTTGTTAATATTTTGGTTAAAACCAAAGATTCTATTGTGTCAAAAAATCAGTTACTTCTAGTGCATATTTATGAAGGGAAAAGTCAGGTTTGCTATAGGCCTAAGGCACAATGAACCATGGTCAAGAGTAAATATAATCAAAGTTCCTAAAATAAAATTTGCGAACGAACATCGAAATTATAACAGTAACCCTAAATTTCAAGTACAGTGGCCTAAAATGAGAGGATACCCTCTTGTAATCACACTAATTGATTTCTTTGATAGAAAACATGGAAGGTTATATGTATGAAAAAAATAAAATAACATTTTAAAAAATTCTAATGTTGAGGCCCTCGAACATTATATGCCCTCAAGTACTGAATTAGGTAGCATAGGGCTTGGGGCAACCATGCTAGCACTCAACTTAATTACTAACAGTGCTAACCAATTGTAAATAATGATAAATTGGATATGAGAATAAAGATACTACATTTATGGAAAAAAAATTGACTTAAAAAAATTGAAATATCATGGCAAAACATTTATGTTATTTTTTCCCCAAATTGGGCTAATTATGAAGAAATATTACGTCAACATAAACAATTGCAATATGTTTATTTCAAAATAAGTATTAACTAACTGTAAAATAATTTTCAACATATATAACTTATGATAATAATCTGAAATAAGTAACAGTAATGCTTATTTTCCATTAAATTTATTCCATATGATAATAATCTGAAATTACATCACATTGATTTTCATTACAACATTCGATGATGTACAACATCATTTCACTAATTAAACAGTCGAAGTTGGATGATGCCAATTCTTCTGCTCGTCGTTGTTTGAAGGATGGTGCCACTTGCTTTGTTCATCTGATGTTGGATGGTGCCACTTGCTCTGTTCATCAACGATCGTTGGATGATGCCAGTTCTTCTGTTCGTCATTATTTGAAGGATGGTGCCACTTCTGTTGTTCGTTCGCTGCTGGATGGTGCCACTTGTTTTGTTCAACCGATGTTGGATGGTGCCACTTGCTCTGTTCATCAACGATCGTTGGATGATGCCAGTTCTTCTGTTCATCATTATTTGAAGGATGGTGCCACTTCTGTTGTTCGTTCGCTACCGGATGGTGCCACTTGCTTTGTTCATCCGATGTTGGATGGTGCCACTTGCTCTGTTCATCAACGATCGTTGGATGATGCCAGTTCTTCTGTTCGTCATTATTTGAAGGATGATGCCACTTCTGTTGTTCGTTCGCTGCTGGATGGTGCCACTTGCTTTGTTCAACTGATGTTGGATGGTGCCACTTGCTCTGTTCATCAACGATCGTTGGATGATGCCAGTTCTTCTGTTCGTCATTATTTGAAGGATGATGCCACTTCTGTTGTTCGTTCGCTGCTGGATGGTGCCACTTGCTTTGTTCAACTGATGTTGGATGGTGCCACTTGCTCTGTTCATCAAAGATCGTTGGATGATGCCAGTTCTTCTGTTCATCATTATTTGAAGGATGGTGCCACTTCTGTTGTTCGTTCGCTGCTGGATGGTGCCACTTGCTTTGTTCAACCGATGTTGGATGGTGCCACTTGCTCTGTTCATCAACGATCGTTGGATGATGCCAGTTCTTCTGTTCGTCATTATTTGAAGGATGATGCCACTTCTGTTGTTCGTTCGCTGCTGGATGGTGCCACTTGCTTTGTTCAACCGATGTTGGATGGTGCCACTTGCTCTGTTCATCAACGATCGTTGGATGATGCCAGTTCTTATGTTCATCATTATTTGAAGGATGATGCCACTTCTGTTGTTCGTTCGCTGCTGGATGGTGCCACTTGCTTTGTTCATCCGATGTTGGATGGTGCCACTTGCTCTGTTCATCGATTACTGTCGAATGGTGCCACTTCTTTTGTTCATCGTTATTTGCAGGATGGTGCCACTTCTGTTGTTCGTTCGATATTGGATGGTGCCACTTGCTTTGCTCATCTACGTTTTTTGGATGATGCCACTTACTAGATAGTTCGTTAGGTTGCAGTAACCTCGATGCTAAGGATGTTTCGGTAATAATAATAAAGAAAAGCACGAAGGCTAATGGAGTCATATACGCTTTTGCCATGTTTATGTGCGATGTGATGTTCAAAAAAGAAGATGGCTTTTATAAGATAATTTGAAGATAAGGTTGGGAATCTTGAAGAAAATTTAGCTACTATAAACTAGTTAATGCTCTCACTTAGTTTTATCCATTTACATATTCTACTACGCATAAAACGTTTAAGTAGACAGTGCTTTAATAAGCTTTCTGTAAATAAACAGCAACTAAAAAATAAAATAATTCACCAGCCTTTTTAAATTAGTAATTTCTTTCTAAACTTTATATATCATGGAAACGATCCCAAAAAAAGAACAACAACCAGAATAACGTAAGAGCTGTGGCGACTTATAAATTGTAATATAAACAAGCATCATTCCAGTAAACCGAAATGTAGAGGCAAAACTGGCTTTTATATGATGTGTTTCTTTTTTGGCCCGGGGGAGAGAGGGGGGGGATACTGATATAAGTTTAAAGATATATCATTTGATTACATATTTAATTCTCAAAAATAAAATAATTTTCCTAGTAACGGCGATGTAATTATAACAGCTTCCTGTTATATAAGGGTACAATGAACCACGTCGTGCACCTTTGTTTTCCCGTGCTTTCATTACAAAACTCTTTTGCATGTTGTTTTGCTCCTACGCTTCATCTAAAGTAAAATTTGTATTTTTCCAATCAAAACGTATATTTACCGTTCTACGAAAGCTGCGCAGGTCCAAATTTAAAAACTCTGCGTAAATGGTTTTCTAAATAAGGTCTCTCTTTAATTGAAACAATATAAAAAATACGGTAAAATTCAAAGATAACTTGCAGATTAAACATCGATAAATAGAAAATGACGAAATACTATAGTTGTATAATAATATAATACTTGAATAACAATTACTATTACTTATGAATATTTGTTTTGTTTTCTAACATTTGAAATTACTTTTGAAAAGAGCCAGTTAATTTGCACATTTTTATCAAGAGGCTGTTTTGAGTTCTCCAGTTTAGAAAAAATGGTCCTTATTTACACATTGATAGCGACAAGAACTTTTCGTATAGCAACATCAATTATAGGGATCTGATGTGCAAATCCCCATTAACATTCCACCTTCCAGTTTCCAGTAAAACTTCCAAGTCTATTGCTACCTCCTATGTAGTTGAATCAATACTGTTGGATGAAAAACTCATTTAAGCATTAAAAATAAGATCTATTAATAAGTTTACTACGGGCATGTATTTTGAAATTTCTAAGTAGATAATTCGCTAGAATTTTAATTACGCGTTGCATATTGCACAACATTTTGTTAATATTTTGGTTAAAACCAAAGATTCTATTGTGTCAAAAAATCAGTTACTTCTAGTGCATATTTATGAAGGGAAAAGTCAGGTTTGCTATAGGCCTAAGGCACAATGAACCATGGTCAAGAGTAAATATAATCAAAGTTCCTAAAATAAAATTTGCGAACGAACATCGAAATTATAACAGTAACCCTAAATTTCAAGTACAATGGCCTAAAATGAGAGGATACCCTCTTGTAATCACACTAATTGATTTCTTTGATAGAAAACATGGAAGGTTATATGTATGAAAAAAATAAAATAACATTTTAAAAAATTCTAATGTTGAGGCCCTCGAACATTATATGCCCTCAAGTACTGAATTAGGTAGCATAGGGCTTGGGGCAACCATGCTAGCACTCAACTTAATTACTAACAGTGCTAACCAATTGTAAATAATGATAAATTGGATATGAGAATAAAGATACTACATTTATGGAAAAAAATTGACTTAAAAAAATTGAAATATCATGGCAAAACATTTATGTTATTTTTTCCCCAAATTGGGCTAATTAAGAAGAAATATTACGTCAACATAAACAATTGCAATATGTTTATTTCAAAATAAGTATTAACTAACTGTAAAATAATTTTCAACATATATAACTTATGATAATAATCTGAAATAAGTAACAGTAATGCTTATTTTCCATTAAATTTATTCCATATGATAATAATCATAAATTACATCACATTGATTTTCATTACAACATTCGATGATGTACAACATCATTTCACTAATTAAACAGTCGAAGTTGGATGATGCCAATTCTTCTGCTCGTCGTTGTTTGAAGGATGGTGCCACTTGCTTTGTTCATCCGATGTTGGATGGTGCCACTTGCTCTGTTCATCAACGATCGTTGGATGATGCCAGTTCTTCTGTTCGTCATTATTTGAAGGATGGTGCCACTTCTGTTGTTCGTTCGCTGCTGGATGGTGCCACTTGCTTTGTTCAACCGATGTTGGATGGTGCCACTTGCTCTGTTCATCAACGATCGTTGGATGATGCCAGTTCTTCTGTTCATCATTATTTGAAGGATGGTGCCACTTCTGTTGTTCGTTCGCTACCGGATGGTGCCACTTGCTTTGTTCATCCGATGTTGGATGGTGCCACTTGCTCTGTTCATCAACGATCGTTGGATGATGCCAGTTCTTCTGTTCGTCATTATTTGAAGGATGATGCCACTTCTGTTGTTCGTTCGCTGCTGGATGGTGCCACTTGCTTTGTTCAACTGATGTTGGATGGTGCCACTTGCTCTGTTCATCAACGATCGTTGGATGATGCCAGTTCTTCTGTTCGTCATTATTTGAAGGATGATGCCACTTCTGTTGTTCGTTCGTTGCTGGATGGTGCCACTTGCTTTGTTCAACTGATGTTGGATGGTGCCACTTGCTCTGTTCATCAACGATCGTTGGATGATGCCAGTTCTTCTATTCATCATTATTTGAAGGATGGTGCCACTTCTGTTGTTCGTTCGCTGCTGGATGGTGCCACTTGCTTTGTTCAACCGATGTTGGATGGTGCCACTTGCTCTGTTCATCAACGATCGTTGGATGATGCCAGTTCTTCTGTTCGTCATTATTTGAAGGATGATGCCACTTCTGTTGTTCGTTCGCTGCTGGATGGTGCCACTTGCTTTGTTCAACCGATGTTGGATGGTGCCACTTGCTCTGTTCATCAACGATCGTTGGATGATGCCAGTTCTTCTGTTCATCATTATTTGAAGGATGATGCCACTTCTGTTGTTCGTTCGCTGCTGGATGGTGCCACTTGCTTTGTTCATCCGATGTTGGATGGTGCCACTTGCTCTGTTCATCGATTACTGTCGAATGGTGCCACTTCTTTTGTTCATCGTTATTTGCAGGATGGTGCCACTTCTGTTGTTCGTTCGATATTGGATGGTGACACTTGCTTTGCTCATCTACGTTTTTTGGATGATGCCACTTACTAGATAGTTCGTTAGGTTGCAGTAACCTCGATGCTAAGGATGTTCCAGTAATAATAATAAAGAAAAGCACGAAGGCTAATGGAGTCATATACGCTTTTGCCATGTTTATGTGCGATGTGATGTTCAAAAAAGAAGATGGCTTTTATAAGATAATTTGAATATAAGGTTGGGAATCTTGAAGAAAATTTAGCTACTATAAACTAGTTAATGCTCTCACTTAGTTTTATCCATTTACATATTCTACTACGCATAAAACGTTTAAGTAGACAGTGCTTTAATAAGCTTTCTGTAAATAAACAGCAACTAAAAAATAAAATAATTCACCAGCCTTTTTAAATTAGTAATTTCTTTCTAAACTTTATATATCAAGGAAACGATCCCAAAAAAAGAACAACAACCAGAATAACGTAAGAGTTGTGGCGACTTATAAATTGTAATATAAAGAAGCATCATTCCAGTAAACCGAAATGTAGTGGCAAAACTGGCTTTTATATGATGTGTTTCTTTTTTGGCCCGGGGGAGAGAGGGGGGGGGGATACTGATATAAGTTTAAAGATATATCATTTGATTACATATTTAATTCTCAAAAATAAAATAATTTTCCTAGTAACGGCGATGTAATTATAACAGCTTCCTGTTATATAAGGGTACAATGAACCACGTCGTGCACCTTTGTTTTCCCGTGCTTTCATTACAAAACTCTTTTGCATGTTGTTTTGCTCCTACGCTTCATCTAAAGTAAAATTTGTATTTTTCCAATCAAAACGTATATTTACCGTTCTACGAAAGCTGCGCAGGTCCAAATTTAAAAACTCTGCGTAAATGGTTTTCTAAATAAGGTCTCTCTTTAATTGAAACAATATAAAAAATACGGTAAAATTCAAAGATAACTTGCAGATTAAACATCGATAAATAGAAAATGACGAAATACTATAGTTGTATAATAATATAATACTTGAATAACAATTACTATTACTTATGAATATTTGTTTTGTTTTCTAACATTTGAAATTACTTTTGAAAAGAGCCAGTTAATTTGCACATTTTTATCAAGAGGCTGTTTTGAGTTCTCCAGTTTAGAAAAAATGGTCCTTATTTACACATTGATAGCGACAAGAACTTTTCGTATAGCAACATCAATTATAGGGATCTGATGTGCAAATCCCCATTAACATTCCACCTTCCAGTTTCCAGTAAAACTTCCAAGTCTATTGCTACCTCCTATGTAGTTGAATCAATACTGTTGGATGAAAAACTCATTTAAGCATTAAAAATAAGATCTATTAATAAGTTTACTACGGGCGTGTATTTTGAAATTTCTAAGTAGATAACTCGCTAGAATTTTAATTACGCGTTGCATATTGCACAACATTTTGTTAATATTTTGGTTAAAACCAAAGATTCTATTGTGTCAAAAAATCAGTTACTTCTAGTGCATATTTATGAAGGGAAAAGTCAGGTTTGCTATAGGCCTAAGGCACAATGAACCATGGTCAAGAGTAAATATAATCAAAGTTCCTAAAATAAAATTTGCGAACGAACATCGAAATTATAACAGTAACCCTAAATTTCAAGTACAGTGGCCTAAAATGAGAGGATACCCTCTTGTAATCACACTAATTGATTTCTTTGATAGAAAACATGGAAGGTTATATGTATGAAAAAAATAAAATAACATTTTAAAAAATTCTAATGTTGAGGCCCTCGAACATTATATGCCCTCAAGTACTGAATTAGGTAGCATAGGGCTTGGGGCAACCATGCTAGCACTCAACTTAATTACTAACAGTGCTAACCAATTGTAAATAATGATAAATTGGATATGAGAATATAGATACTACATTTATGGAAAAAAAATTGACTTAAAAAAATTGAAATATCATGGCAAAACATTTATGTTATTTTTTCCCCAAATTGGGCTAATTAAGAAGAAATATTACGTCAACATAAACAATTGCAATATGTTTATTTCAAAATAAGTATTAACTAACTGTAAAATAATTTTCAACATATATAACTTATGATAATAATCTGAAATAAGTAACAGTAATGCTTATTTTCCATTAAATTTATTCCATATGATAATAATCTGAAATTACATCACATTGATTTTCATTACAACATTCGATGATGTACAACATCATTTCACTAATTAAACAGTCGAAGTTGGATGATGCCAATTCTTCTGCTCGTCGTTGTTTGAAGGATGGTGCCACTTGCTTTGTTCATCCGATGTTGGATGGTGCCACTTGCTCTGTTCATCAACGATCGTTGGATGATGCCAGTTCTTCTGTTCGTCATTATTTGAAGGATGGTGCCACTTCTGTTGTTCGTTCGCTGCTGGATGGTGCCACTTGCTTTGTTCAACCGATGTTGGATGGTGCCACTTGCTCTGTTCATCAACGATCGTTGGATGATGCCAGTTCTTCTGTTCATCATTATTTGAAGGATGGTGCCACTTCTGTTGTTCGTTCGCTACCGGATGGTGCCACTTGCTTTGTTCATCCGATGTTGGATGGTGCCACTTGCTCTGTTCATCAACGATCGTTGGATGATGCCAGTTCTTCTGTTCGTCATTATTTGAAGGATGATGCCACTTCTATTGTTCGTTCGCTGCTGGATGGTGCCACTTGCTTTGTTCAACTAATGTTGGATGGTGCCACTTGCTCTGTTCATCAACGATCGTTGGATGATGCCAGTTCTTCTGTTCGTCATTATTTGAAGGATGATGCCACTTCTGTTGTTCGTTCGCTGCTGGATGGTGCCACTTGCTTTGTTCAACTGATGTTGGATGGTGCCACTTGCTCTGTTCATCAACGATCGTTGGATGATGCCAGTTCTTCTGTTCATCATTATTTGAAGGATGGTGCCACTTCTGTTGTTCGTTCGCTGCTGGATGGTGCCACTTGCTTTGTTCAACCGATGTTGGATGGTGCCACTTGCTCTGTTCATCAACGATCGTTGGATGATGCCAGTTCTTCTGTTCGTCATTATTTGAAGGATGATGCCACTTCTGTTGTTCGTTCGCTGCTGGATGGTGCCACTTGCTTTGTTCAACCGATGTTGGATGGTGCCACTTGCTCTGTTCATCAACGATCGTTGGATGATGCCAGTTCTTCTGTTCATCATTATTTGAAGGATGATGCCACTTCTGTTGTTCGTTCGCTGCTGGATGGTGCCACTTGCTTTATTCATCCGATGTTGGATGGTGCCACTTGCTCTGTTCATCGATTACTGTCGAATGGTGCCACTTCTTTTGTTCATCGTTATTTGCAGGATGGTGCCACTTCTGTTGTTCGTTCGATATTGGATGGTGCCACTTGCTTTGCTCATCTACGTTTTTTGGATGATGCCACTTACTAGATAGTTCGTTAGGTTGCAGTAACCTCGATGCTAAGGATGTTTCAGTAATAATAATAAAGAAAAGCACGAAGGCTAATGGAGTCATATACGCTTTTGCCATGTTTATGTGCGATGTGATGTTCAAAAAAGAAGATGGCTTTTATAAGATAATTTGAAGATAAGGTTGGGAATCTTGAAGAAAATTTAGCTACTATAAACTAGTTAATGCTCTCACTTAGTTTTATCCATTTACATATTCCACATCGCATAAAACGTTTAAGTAGACAGTGCTTTAATAAGCTTTCTGTAAATAAACAGCAACTAAAAAATAAAATAATTCACCAGCCTTTTTAAATTAGTAATTTCTTTCTAAACTTTATATATCATGGAAACGATCCCAAAAAAAGAACAACAACCAGAATAACGTAAGAGCTGTGGCGACTTATAAATTGTAATATAAACAAGCATCATTCCAGTAAACCGAAATGTAGAGGCAAAACTGGCTTTTATATGATGTGTTTCTATTTTGGCCCGGGGGAGAGAGGGGGGGGGGATACTGATATAAGTTTAAAGATATATCATTTGATTACATATTTAATTCTCAAAAATAAAATAATTTTCCTAGTAACGGCGATGTAATTATAACAGCTTCCTGTAATATAAGGGTACAATGAACAACGTCGTGCACCTTTGTTTTCCCGTGCTTTCATTACAAAACTCTTTTGCATGTTGTTTTGCTCCTACACTTCATCTAAAGTAAAATTTGTATTTTTTCAATCAAAACGTATATTTACCGTTCTACGAAAGCTGCGCAGGTCCAAATTTAAAAACTCCGCGTAAATGGTTTTCTAAATAAGGTCTCTCTTTAATTGAAACAATATAAAAAATACGGTAAAATTCAAAGATAACTTGCAGATTAAACATCGATAAATAGAAAATGACGAAATACTATAGTTGTATAATAATATAATACTTGAATAACAATTACTATTACTTATGAATATTTGTTTTGTTTTCTAACATTTGAAATTACTTTTGAAAAGAGCCAGTTAATTTGCACATTTTTATCAAGAGGCTGTTTTGAGTTCTCCAGTTTAGAAAAAATGGTCCTTATTTACACATTGATAGCGACAAGAACTTTTCGTATAGCAACATCAATTATAGGGATCTGATGTGCAAATCCCCATTAACATTCCACCTTCCAGTTTCCAGTAAAACTTCCAAGTCTATTGCTACCTCCTATGTAGTTGAATCAATACTGTTGGATGAAAAACTCATTTAAGCATTAAAAATAAGATCTATTAATAAGTTTACTACGGGCATGTATTTTGAAATTTCTAAGTAGATAATTCGCTAGAATTTTAATTACGCGTTGCATATTGCACAACATTTTGTTAATATTTTGGTTAAAACCAAAGATTCTATTGTGTCAAAAAATCAGTTACTTCTAGTGCATATTTATGAAGGGAAAAGTCAGGTTTGCTATAGGCCTAAGGCACAATGAACCATGGTCAAGAGTAAATATAATCAAAGTTCCTAAAATAAAATTTGCGAACGAACATCGAAATTATAACAGTAACCCTAAATTTCAAGTACAGTGGCCTAAAATGAGAGGATACCCTCTTGTAATCACACTAATTGATTTCTTTGATAGAAAACATGGAAGGTTATATGTATGAAAAAAATAAAATAACATTTTAAAAAATTCTAATGTTGAGGCCCTCGAACATTATATGCCCTCAAGTACTGAATTAGGTAGCATAGGGCTTGGGGCAACCATGCTAGCACTCAACTTAATTACTAACAGTGCTAACCAATGGTAAATAATGATAAATTGGATATGAGAATAAAGATACTACATTTATGGAAAAAAAATTGACTTAAAAAAATTGAAATATCATGGCAAAACATTTATGTTATTTTTTCCCCAAATTGGGCTAATTAAGAAGAAATATTACGTCAACAAAAACAATTGCAATATGTTTATTTCAAAATAAGTATTAACTAACTGTAAAATAATTTTCAAAATATACAACTTATGATAATAATCTGAAATAAGTAACAGTAATGCTTATTTTCCATTAAATTTATTCCATATGATAATAATCTGAAATTACATCACATTGATTTTCATTACAACATTCGATGATGTACAACATCATTTCACTAATTAAACAGTCGAAGTTGGATGATGCCAATTCTTCTGCTCGTCGTTGTTTGAAGGATGGTGCCACTTGCTTTGTTCATCCGATGTTGGATGGTTCCACTTGCTCTGTTCATCAACGATCGTTGGATGATGCCAGTTCTTCTGTTCGTCATTATTTGAAGGATGGTGCCACTTCTGTTGTTCGTTCGCTGCTGGATGGTGCCACTTGCTTTGTTCAACCGATGTTGGATGGTGCCTCTTGCTCTGTTCATCAACTATCGTTGGATGATGCCAGTTCTTCTGTTCATCATTATTTGAAGGATGGTGCCACTTCTGTTGTTCGTTCGCTACCGGATGGTGCCACTTGCTTTGTTCATCCGATGTTGGATGGTGCCACTTGCTCTGTTCATCAACGATCGTTGGATGATGCCAGTTCTTCTGTTCGTCATTATTTGAAGGATGATGCCACTTCTGTTGTTCGTTCGCTGCTGGATGGTGCCACTTGCTTTGTTCAACTGATGTTGGATGGTGCCACTTGCTCTGTTCATCAACGATCGTTGGATGATGCCAGTTCTTCTGTTCGTCATTATTTGAAGGATGATGCCACTTCTGTTGTTCGTTCGCTGCTGGATGGTGCCACTTGCTTTGTTCAACTGATGTTGGATGGTGCCACTTGCTCTGTTCATCAACGATCGTTGGATGATGCCAGTTCTTCTATTCATCATTATTTGAAGGATGGTGCCACTTCTGTTGTTCGTTCGCTGCTGGATGGTGCCACTTGCTTTGTTCAACCGATGTTGGATGGTGCCACTTGCTCTGTTCATCAACGATCGTTGGATGATGCCAGTTCTTCTGTTCGTCATTATTTGAAGGATGATGCCACTTCTGTTGTTCGTTCGCTGCTGGATGGTGCCACTTGCTTTGTTCAACCGATGTTGGATGGTGCCACTTGCTCTGTTCATCAACGATCGTTGGATGATGCCAGTTCTTCTGTTCATCATTATTTGAAGGATGATGCCACTTCTGTTGTTCGTTCGCTGCTGGATGGTGCCACTTGCTTTGTTCATCCGATGTTGGATGGTGCCACTTGCTCTGTTCATCGATTACTGTCGAATGGTGCCACTTCTTTTGTTCATCGTTATTTGCAGGATGGTGCCACTTCTGTTGTTCGTTCGATATTGGATGGTGCCACTTGCTTTGCTCATCTACGTTTTTTGGATGATGCCACTTACTAGATAGTTCGTTAGGTTGCAGTAACCTCGATGCTAAGGATGTTTCAGTAATAATAATAAAGAAAAGCACGAAGGCTAATGGAGTCATATACGCTTTTGCCATGTTTATGTGCGATGTGATGTTCAAAAAAGAAGATGGCTTTTATAAGATAATTTGAAGATAAGGTTGGGAATCTTGAAGAAAATTTAGCTACTATAAACTAGTTAATGCTCTCACTTAGTTTTATCCATTTACATATTCTACTACGCATAAAACGTTTAAGTAGACAGTGCTTTAATAAGCTTTCTGTAAATAAACAGCAACTAAAAAATAAAATAATTCACCAGCCTTTTTAAATTAGTAATTTCTTTCTAAACTTTATATATCATGGAAACGATCCCAAAAAAAGAACAACAACCAGAATAACGTAAGAGCTGTGGCGACTTATAAATTGTAATATAAACAAGCATCATTCCAGTAAACCGAAATGTAGAGGCAAAACTGGCTTTTATTTGATGTGTTTCTTTTTTGGCCCGGGGGAGAGAGGGGGGGGGGATACTGATATAAGTTTAAAGATATATCATTTGATTACATATTTAATTCTCAAAAATAAAATAATTTTCCTAGTAACGGCGATGTAATTATAACAGCTTCCTGTTATATAAGGGTACAATGAACCACGTCATGCACCTTTGTTTTCCCGTGCTTTCATTACAAAACTCTTTTGCATGTTGTTTTGCTCCTACGCTTCATCTAAAGTAAAATTTGTATTTTTCCAATCAAAACGTATATTTACCGTTCTACGAAAGCTGCGCAGGTCCAAATTTAAAAACTCTGCGTAAATGGTTTTCTAAATAAGGTCTCTCTTTAATTGAAACAATATAAAAAATACGGTAAAATTCAAAGATAACTTGCAGATTAAACATCGATAAATAGAAAATGACGAAATACTATAGTTGTATAATAATATAATACTTGAATAACAATTACTATTACTTATGAATATTTGTTTTGTTTTCTAACATTTGAAATTACTTTTGAAAAGAGCCAGTTAATTTGCACATTTTTATCAAGAGGCTATTTTGAGTTCTCCAGTTTAGAAAAAATGGTCCTTATTTACACATTGATAGCGACAAGAACTTTTCGTATAGCAACATCAATTATAGGGATCTGATGTGCAAATCCCCATTAACATTCCACCTTCCAGTTTCCTGTAAAACTTCCAAGTCTATTGCTACCTCCTATGTAGTTGAATCAATACTGTTGGATGAAAAACTCATTTAAGAATTAAAAATAAGATCTATTAATAAGTTTACTATGGGCATGTATTTTGAAATTTCTAAGTAGATAATTCGCTAGAATTTTAATTACGCGCTGCATATTGCACAACATTTTGTTAATATTTTGGTTAAAACCAAAGATTCTATTGTGTCAAAAAATCAGTTACTTCTAGTGCATATTTATGAAGGGAAAAGTCAGGTTTGCTATAGGCCTAAGGCACAATGAACCATGGTCAAGAGTAAATATAATCAAAGTTCCTAAAATAAAATTTGCGAACGAACATCGAAATTATAACAGTAACCCTAAATTTCAAGTACAGTGGCCTAAAATGAGAGGATACCCTCTTGTAATCACACTAATTGATTTCTTTGATAGAAAACATGGAAGGTTATATGTATGAAAAAAATAAAATAACATTTTAAAAAATTCTAATGTTGAGGCCCTCGAACATTATATGCCCTCAAGTACTGAATTAGGTAGCATAGGGCTTGGGGCAACCATGCTAGCACTCAACTTAATTACTAACAGTGCTAACCAATTGTAAATAATGATAAATTGGATATGAGAATAAAGATACTACATTTATGGAAAAAAAATTGACTTAAAAAAATTGAAATATCATGGCAAAACATTTATGTTATTTTTTCCCCAAATTGGGCTAATTAAGTAGAAATATTACGTCAACATAAACAATTGCAATATGTTTATTTCAAAATAAGTATTAACTAAATGTAAAATAATTTTCAACATATATAACTTATGATAATAATCTGAAATAAGTAACAGTAATGCTTATTTTCCATTAAATTTATTCCATATGATAATAATCTGAAATTACATCACATTGATTTTCATTACAACATTCGATGATGTACAACATCATTTCACTAATTAAACAGTCGAAGTTGGATGATGCCAATTCTTCAGCTCATCGTTGTTTGAAGGATGGTGCCACTTGCTTTGTTCATCCGATGTTGGATGGTGCCACTTGCTCTGTTCATCAGCGATCGTTGGATGATGCCAGTTCTTCTGTTCGTCATTATTTGAAGGATGGTGCCACTTCTGTTGTTCGTTCGCTGCTGGATGGTGCCACTTGCTTTGTTCAACCGATGTTGGATGGTGCCACTTGCTCTGTTCATCAACGATCGTTGGATGATGCCAGTTCTTCTGTTCATCATTATTTGAAGGATGGTGCCACTTCTGTTGTTCGTTCGCTACCGGATGGTGCCACTTGCTTTGTTCATCCGATGTTGGATGGTGCCACTTGCTCTGTTCATCAACGACCGTTGGATGATGCCAGTTCTTCTGTTCGTCATTATTTGAAGGATGATGCCACTTCTGTTGTTCGTTCGCTGCTGGATGGTGCCACTTGCTTTGTTCAACTAATGTTGGATGGTGCCACTTGCTCTGTTCATCAACGATCGTTGGATGATGCCAGTTCTTCTGTTCGTAATTATTTGAAGGATGATGCCACTTCTGTTGTTCGTTCGCTGCTGGATGGTGCCACTTGCTTTGTTCAACTGATGTTGGATGGTGCCACTTGCTCTGTTCATCAACGATCGTTGGATGATGCCAGTTCTTCTGTTCATCATTATTTGAAGGATGGTGCCACTTCTGTTGTTCGTTCGCTGCTGGATGGTGCCACTTGCTTTGTTCAACCGATGTTGGATGGTGCCACTTGCTCTGTTCATCAACGATCGTTGGATGATGCCAGTTCTTCTGTTCGTCATTATTTGAAGGATGATGCCACTTCTGTTGTTCGTTCGTTGCTGGATGGTGCCACTTGCTTTGTTCAACCGATGTTGGATGGTGCCACTTGCTCTGTTCATCAACGATCGTTGGATGATGCCAGTTCTTCTGTTCATCATTATTTGAAGGATGATGCCACTTCTGTTGTTCGTTCGCTGCTGGATGGTGCCACTTGCTTTGTTCATCCGATGTTGGATGGTGCCACTTGCTCTGTTCATCGATTACTGTCGAATGGTGCCACTTCTTTTGTTCATCGTTATTTGCAGGATGGTGCCACTTCTGTTGTTCGTTCGATATTAGATGGTGCCACTTGCTTTGCTCATCTACGTTTTTTGGATGACGCCACTTACTAGATAGTTCATTAGGTTGCAGTAACGTCGATGCTAAGGATGTTTCAGTAATAATAATAAAGAAAAGCACGAAGGCTAATGGAGTCATATACGCTTTTGCCATGTTTATGTGCGATGTGATGTTCAAAAAAGAAGATGGCTTTTATAAGATAATTTGAAGATAAGGTTGGGAATCTTGAAGAAAATTTAGCTACTATAAACTAGTTAATGCTCTCACTTAGTTTTATCCATTTACATATTCTACTACGCATAAAACGTTTAAGTAGACAGTGCTTTAATAAGCTTTCTGTAAATAAACAGCAACTAAAAAATAAAATAATTCACCAGCCTTTTTAAATTAGTAATTTCTTTCTAAACATTATATATCATGGAAACGATCCCAAAAAAATAACAACAACCAGAATAACGTAAGAGCTATGGCGACTTATAAATTGTAATATAAACAAGCATCATTCCAGTAAACCGAAATGTAGAGGCAAAACTGGCTTTTATATGATGTGTTTCTTTTTTGGCCCGGGGGAGAGAGGGGGGGGGATACTGATATAAGTTTAAAGATATATCATTTGATTACATATTTAATTCTCAAAAATAAAATAATTTTCCTAGTAACGGCGATGTAATTATAACAGCTTCCTGTTATATAAGGGTACAATGAACCACGTCGTGCACCTTTGTTTTCCCGTGCTTTCATTACAAAACTCTTTTGCATGTTGTTTTGCTCCTACGCTTCATCTAAAGTAAAATTTGTATTTTTCCAATCAAAACGTATATTTACCGTTCTACGAAAGCTGCGCAGGTCCAAATTTAAAAACTCTGCGTAAATGGCTTTCTAAATAAGGTCTCTCTTTAATTGAAACAATATAAAAAATACGGTAAAATTCAAAGATAACTTGCAGATTAAACATCGATAAATAGAAAATGACGAAATACTATAGTTGTATAATAATATAATACTTGAATAACAATTACTATTACTTATGAATATTTGTTTTGTTTTCTAACATTTGAAATTACTTTTGAAAAGAGCCAGTTAATTTGCACATTTTTATCAAGAGGCTGTTTTGAGTTCTCCAGTTTAGAAAAAATGGTCCTTATTTACACATTGATAGCGACAAGAACTTTTCGTATAGCAACATCAATTATAGGGATCTGATGTGCAAATCCCCATTAACATTCCACCTTCCAGTTTCCAGTAAAACTTCCAAGTCTATTGCTACCTCCTATGTAGTTGAATCAATACTGTTGGATGAAAAACTCATTTAAGCATTAAAAATAAGATCTATTAATAAGTTTACTACGGGCATGTATTTTGAAATTTCTAAGTAGATAATTCGCTAGAATTTTAATTACGCGTTGCATATTGCACAACATTTTGTTAATATTTTGGTTAAAACCAAAGATTCTATTGTGTCAAAAAATCAGTTACTTCTAGTGCATATTTATGAAGGGAAAAGTCAGGTTTGCTATAGGCCTAAGGCACAATGAACCATGGTCAAGAGTAAATATAATCAAAGTTCCTAAAATAAAATTTGCGAACGAACATCGAAATTATAACAGTAACCCTAAATTTCAAGTACAGTGGCCTAAAATGAGAGGATACCCTCTTGTAATCACACTAATTGATTTCTTTGATAGAAAACATGGAAGGTTATATGTATGAAAAAAATAAAATAACATTTTAAAAAATTCTAATGTTGAGGCCCTCGAACATTATATGCCCTCAAGTACTGAATTAGGTAGCATAGGGCTTGGGGCAACCATGCTAGCACTCAACTTAATTACTAACAGTGCTAACCAATTGTAAATAATGATAAATTGGATATGAGAATAAAGATACTACATTTATTGAAAAAAAATTGACTTAAAAAAATTGAAATATCATGGCAAAACATTTATGTTATTTTTTCCCCAAATTGGGCTAATTAAGAAGAAATATTACGTCAACATAAACAATTGCAATATGTTTATATCAAAATAAGTATTAACTAACTGTAAAATAATTTTCAACATATATAACTTATGATAATAATCTGAAATAAGTAACAGTAATGCTTATTTTCCATTAAATTTACTCCATATGATAATAATCTGAAATTACATCACATTGATTTTCATTACAACATTCGATGATGTACAACATCATTTCATTAATTAAACAGTCGAAGTTGGATGATGCCAATTCTTCTGCTCGTCGTTGTTTGAAGGATGGTGCCGCTTGCTTTGTTCATCCGATGTTGGATGGTGCCACTTGCTCTGTTCATCAACGATCGTTGGATGATGCCAGTTCTTCTGTTCGTCATTATTTGAAGGATGGTGCCACTTCTGTTGTTCGTTCGCTGCTGGATGGTGCCACTTGCTTTGTTCAACCGATGTTGGATGGTGCCACTTGCTCTGTTCATCAACGATCGTTGGATGATGCCAGTTCTTCTGTTCATCATTATTTGAAGGATGGTGCCACTTCTGTTGTTCGTTCGCTACCGGATGGTGCCACTTGCTTTGTTCATCCGATGTTGGATGGTGCCACTTGCTCTGTTCATCAACGATCGTTGGATGATGCCAGTTCTTCTGTTCGTCATTATTTGAAGGATGATGCCACTTCTGTTGTTCGTTCGCTGCTGGATGGTGCCACTTGCTTTGTTCAACTGATGTTGGATGATGCCACTTGCTCTGTTCATCAACGATCGTTGGATGATGCCAGTTCTTCTGTTCGTCATTATTTGAAGGATGATGCCACTTCTGTTGTTCGTTCGCTGCTGGATGGTGCCACTTGCTTTGTTCAACTGATGTTGGATGGTGCCACTTGCTCTGTTCATCAACGATCATTGGATGATGCCAGTTCTTCTGTTCTTCATTATTTGAAGGATGGTGCCACTTCTGTTGTTCGTTCGCTGCTGGATGGTGCCACTTGCTTTGTTCAACCGATGTTGGATGGTGCCACTTGCTCTGTTCATCAACGATCGTTGGATGATGCCAGTTCTTCTGTTCGTCATTATTTGAAGGATGATGTCACTTCTGTTGTTCGTTCGCTGCTGGATGGTGCCACTTGCTTTGTTCAACCGATGTTGGATGGTGCCACTTGCTCGGTTCATCAACGATCATTGGATGATGCCAGTTCTTCTGTTCATCATTATTTGAAGGATGATGCCACTTCTGTTGTTCGTTCGCTGCTGGATGGTGCCACTTGCTTTGTTCATCCTATGTTGGATGGTGCCACTTGCTCTGTTCATCGATTACTGCCGAATGGTGCCACTTCTTTTGTTCATCGTTATTTGCAGGATGGTGCCACTTCTGTTGTTCGTTCGATATTGGATGGTGCCACTTGCTTTGCTCATCTACGTTTTTTGGATGATGCCACTTACTAGATAGTTCGTTAGGTTGCAGTAACCTCGATGCTAAGGATGTTTCAGTAATAATAATAAAGAAAAGCACGAAGGCTAATGGAGTCATATACGCTTTTGCCATGTTTATGTGCGATGTGATGTTCAAAAAAGAAGATGGCTTTTATAAGATAATTTGAAGATAAGGTTGGGAATCTTGAAGAAAATTTAGCTACTATAAACTAGTTAATGCTCTCACTTAGTTTTATCCATTTACATATTCTACTACGCATAAAACGTTTAAGTAGACAGTGCTTTAATAAGCTTTCTGTAAATAAACAGCAACTAAAAAATAAAATAATTCACCAGCCTTTTTAAATTAGTAATTTCTTTCAAAACTTTATATATCATGGAAACGATCCCAAAAAAAGAACAACAATCAGAATAACGTAAGAGCTGTGGCGACTTTGTTGGCTTGCTTTTTCGACCAAGTCCTCCAGGAGAATGGATCGCATGACATCGTCTCGCCCAGGAATGGATCGCACGACATCGTCTCGCCCAGGAATGGATCGCACGACATCGTCTCGCCCAGGAATGGATCGCACGCCATCGTCTCGCCCCGCTTGGATCGCACAGCATCGTCTCGCCCAGGAATGGATCGCACTCTATCAACTCGCCCAGGGAACGGATCGCTCTCGTCTCGTCGACGAACGCCACCTCTAGGCGATCCGATCCCCTGCAACGAACCGAACCCACCGACCCGTTCAACCATGAGCTGGTCTTCAGCGATCCGAATCGCATGGATCTGACGACACCTGTTCACAACGGCTAGTTTGACTGTTTCTCCAATGGTGGCGATGCGATCCGAAAATCTCGGGATTCGTGCCACGTGTCCGCGATCCGTCCGGCGAAATCAGCTATAAATAGCCCAGAGCTTGGCATTTTTCGGGATCTTTTTCGGCAATAGTGAATACTGAGTCCGCCATTGCTACCAAATCACTGGAATATTGGGAGAAATCACTGTTGTACTAGCTTTTAAAGCATAATCAATAAGATATAAAGTGGACGTAGGCTCATTAACGCCGAACCACTATAAATTCTGAGTGTTCTTTTCTTTTTCCTGATACCTCATTTAGAATTCTCTATAGTTTATAACAATTTGGGTGTTAGGTCCAAATTTCGATCTAACATTTTTGGTGCTTTCACTGAGAAACTCAGCCTTAAAGTTTCGTCATTCATTTTCTTGAAGATTCCAGCGATTCGAATTCCATGGCTGGAAAAAGATCTAAAGTCTCGCAGGCCAATGAAACGATCGAGGAGAGTATGCACGAACTGGGCAACGAAGAAGTTATGGATCGCGGAGCGCCGGGGGCGGTCCGATCCGATGAAAACGCCTCGTTCCGAGTCAATGAAGATGAGACGATCCGCGCTACGGAAGGGGTTGTTACTCGATCCCGAGGCAACGCCTCGCAGCCCCCACGCACCATGACCACGAGTCGATCCCAGGGGGGCGCAGCGAACCGCCCTCCACGAACCGCAGCAACCCAGACTGATGGTCAGAACACAACTCGACCTGGAAAAGAACCCATGACTCACTCCTATCGTCCTGGAACCTCTGATCGGCCCGGTCCGAGCACTATGCCCACAAGAGAGGGTGAAGATGACCATTATGATCCTACTGCTCCTGTTACTGAGGGGGATCTCTCTCGTTTTGTCGAAATGTGGGATAGGTTATTTGATGAGTCAGCCGCCCAAAGGCAGGAAAATTCGATCCTACGGCAAAACCTGACGGCTATGGATAGAAGGCTTGATGAGTTAACAAGGCAAAGAACATCGCCAGCTTGTCCACTCACTCCAGCCTACTCCTCTTCATCTGAAGAATCGCCGAGGCCTCCGCGGCGACCGTATGAAAGAGCTGAAAACATAGAACAGCTTCGGTTCGGGACCCTGCCCTCACAAGAAGAAGAGAAACTAGGGGCAGGACCCACAAACCGCAATATGGATGGTCAAGCAACGACCTTCAGGACTCGAGGCATGAACAGTCCTGTGCATGACAGACCACCTCAGCCCCGTCACCGTACACATACTCATGATAACAGGGGGCAGCGAGGCCCCGTCCAAGCCCCAGATTTCGTAGCAGCTCCACGAAGGGAGATCAGAGAGCCTCGTCGGGCCAGAGACACTGATCCTGAACCTCCCTTGACTAGTGCAAACGTTGCAGCCATGGTTCACCAGATTTTGGCCGACAGCCGTGGACAGCGGAACGAGGATTGGGGAATTGACCGTAGTCATACTCCTTTTACTGACGATATTTTGGATGCAACTTTTCCAAGGCGTTTCAACATGCCGCAGATGAACCGATATGCAGGAAGATCTGATCCTGTTCAACACCTGATGAGATACTCTTGGTCGATGACCGCTGCCGCCGCCTCCGATGCAGTTAAGTGTAAAGCGTTTCCCATATTCCTGGAAGACGTGGCTTTGCTATGGTTTACTCGCCTGCCGGCAAGATCGATTTCCAGCTTCAGGGAACTAAGCGAGAGGTTCGTAGAGCAATTCCGTATCTACGCACAGAAGACGAAAAGCGTGATCGATCTATTTCTCGTCAAACAGCGACCGGGCGAAAGTCTAAAGATGTACCTGGATCGTTTCAATTTGGCAGCCACTGAGGTCAAAGATCCTCATGAGCCGACCATTGTCGCAGCACTAATTGATGGAGTGGATAAGGATACTGAATTCGGGAGGTACCTGGCAGGCAAACCACCCCACACCAGAGAATTATTCTATGAGAAAGCCAATGTGCATCTACGCCGGGAAGAGGTGTACGCGAACCGAAAGCCTAAAACAAATGATAAGGAAGAAGTTCAGAGCAATGTCGCCATCAAACAGACTGGAGACAGCTCGGGAAAAGTTGAGGTTAACGTCGGGAATCAGAACCGGGGTGGTCGCCGACCGGGTAACGACAGTAACAATGCTAATGGCAACAGCCGGAAGAGGGGCCGAGGGAACGATTCCCAGAGAAGGACTCGTCCTAAGGCCTTTGAGAGTTATACGCCCATAAATGATACTCTGGAAAATATCTTCATGGACGCGTATGAAGTCCTCCAGAATAAGAGGCCGCCTCCTAGAGAGTCGACGGAAAAAGAGCGTGAGACAGGGAAGTTTTGCCTCTTTCATCAAATTCACGGCCATTCGACGAATGAATGCCGTCACCTAAGGGACGTAGTCGAAAGGTTGCTTCGAGAAGGGAAGCTAGACGAATACAGAGTAGCACCTAGGGACAGGGGGCAAGCAGTACAGACCCCGAATCAGAATCAAAATCAACTTGCTGCTAGGCCAACTGCTCAGCAAAAGGGAAAGAATATTGTAATCAACACCGTGATCGGAGGACTCTACCTTGCTGGGCACAGTTCCAAAGCTCTAGATCAGTATGTCAACGTAGCCAAACAACACCTCGAAGTGGGGGAATGTAGCAACCCCGAGGACGGTGTTCCGGTGAAGCAGCAAAAGATGATGACTGATGATGTTGTTTTCCGAGAGCGAGAAAGCATTGGGGTCCATGCTCCAACTGAAGATCCACTTGTAATCACAATACCCATTGGGCCAGCCACTGTTCATAAGGTGCTGGTGGACAACGGGAGTTCCGTTAATATCCTTTTCAGAAAAGCCTTTGACCAGATGAACCTTGAAATAAAAGACTTGAAGCCCTGCCAAGGATGGATTCGTGGATTCAACGGAGCATCCACCGCACCTATGGGTTACGTAGAATTGCCAGTTACACTTGGGGAAGGAGAACGCCAGAGAGTGAGAATCCTTCCTTTTGTGGTTTTGGATGTCGAATCGCCATACAATGCCTTCTTGGGCCGGCCGGCCCTCGCAAAATTCAGAGCCTGTATAGCCCCCTGGTGCTTGCTATTGAAGTTCCCCACAGAAGCCGGCGTTGGTATCGTCAGGGGGGATCAAGTTGCTGCGCGAGCATGTTATGTTGCCGAATTAAAGCTGCTTCGCAACGGCGGGGGTATCGAAACTAAAAGCACTCCTCCCCCTTTGGGGGCGGAAGCCTTATAGCAATCAAAGAAGAGGGTTGTTGGAGAGATTCCTAGAGTGACGCCCGAGGACATATATCCCAGAGAGGATCAAGAACCCGGGGGCAGAACGGCAACTCCCAACGAAGCAACTGTGGATGTGCCAATCGACGACAGTGATCCGGAGAAGGTCCTTAAGATTGGATCCCAGTTAAGTCCGACTCTTACCGAAGAATTGACGACTTTCTTAAAGAACAACATGGATGTATTCGCTTGGACCCATGCGGACATGTGCGGGATATCCCCATCAATCATGAGTCATTCTCTGAGCGTTAACCCGAAACATCCTCCGGTGAAGCAAAAAAGGCGAGTGCTGGGCCCGGAGAGGTCCGCTGCCTTGAAAGAAGAGGTTGGGAGACTAAAGAGCAATGGATTTATCAGAGATTCAACTTACCCAGATTGGATTTCGAACCCAGTCCTGTTAAAGAAGGCCAACGGGAAGTGGCGAACGTGTATCGATTTCTCGGATTTAAATAAAGCTTGTCCCAAAGATAGTTTTCCTTTACCTCGAATTGACCAGTTGGTAGACTCAACGGCAGGTCACGAGCTTCTTTCATTCATGGATGCCTATTCAGGATACAATCAGATTCCAATGCATGTTCCGGATCAAGAGCATACTAGTTTTATCACTGATCTGGGATTATATTGTTACGTAGTGATGCCCTTTGGTTTGAAGAATGCAGGCGCTACGTACCAACGTTTGGTCAACAGAATGTTTTATAACCAAATCGGGAAAACGATGGAAGTATACGTCGACGATATGTTGGTTAAGTCCAAGCAATCCTTTCAACACACTACTAACTTGGCAGAGATGTTCGGCATTCTTCGAAAGTATGGGATGAAACTCAATCCCACCAAATGTTCATTCGGTGTTGCCTCTGGAAAATTCTTAGGATTCATTGTCAGTTCGCGCGGTATCGAGGTTAATCCGGACCAGATCGCGGCAATCAGGAACATTCGGGAACCTAGGCAAATTAAGGACGTGCAAAGCCTTGCTGGAAAAGTGGCCGCACTAAGCAGATTTATCTCCAGGGCTACGGATAAGTGCATCCCATTCTTCGAATTAATAAAGCGGGGAAAACGCCACTTTAAATGGACACCTGACTGCGTGGAAGCGTTTCAGAACTTGCTTAGACACTTGGAGAAACCTCCAATTCTATCTAAACCAATAGACCACGAGGATTTATTCGTATATTTGGCAGTATCATCTCATGCAGTCAGCTCAGCATTGGTAAGGGAAGAGGAGAAGGTCCAAAGGCCTGTGTATTACGTGAGTAAAAAATTAACAGCGGCAGAACGTAATTATCCACGGATAGAAAAACTGGCGTATAGTTTACTGATTGCCTCCAGAAAACTTCGGCACTACTTCCAAGCACATCCTATTATCATATATACTGATCACCCACTCAAGCAAGTTCTACAGAAACCAGAGGCGTCTGGAAGATTACTCAAATGGAATATTGAGTTAAGTCAATTCGACTTGAATTTTCAGCCCAGACGATCAATTCGGGGGCAAGCGATAGCTGACTTCATAGCAGAATTCACAGTTCCTGAAGAAGGCATAGCAAACGAAGATGTGGAACCCTCAAAATTACTTTTCGACCCTGATATCTGGAGATTATATACTGATGGAGCTAAAAATAACGAAAGATCTGGTGCCGGAATAGTGCTTGAAACCCCCGAGAAACGTTTGATAACTTATGCCATCCGAATGGAGTTTCAGGCCACTAACAACGATTCTGAATATGAAGCTCTGATAGCCGGACTAAAGATTGCGAAAGTGCTAGAAGTCACGAAACTGAACATCTTCTGCGATTCCAAGTTAGTCGTAAACCAAGTTACTGGGAGATTCCAAGCTAAAAGTGCGAGATTGATTCTATACTTAAAGAAAGTAAGAGAGCTGCTGAATGAGTTTGATCACTACAGCATATCTCATATTCCGCGGTCAGAAAATCAGCAAGCAGACAGGTTGGCGAAGATGGCTAGTTCTAACGATCCTGAAGTGATAGGGCTAGCCCCCGTTGAAGTACTTCGGTCTCCCAGCATTGATCAGATGGAAATTGAACTAGTACTTGAGACGGAACCAGAAAAGGAATCGTGGATGACCCCTATAAAGGATTTCCTAATGAATGGAGCGCTTCCGACGAAGAAAAGCGAGAGGCGAAAAGTGATTCGTAAGTCCGCCCGATACGTCCTGCAAGGTGGAATCCTTTATAGACAAGGGTATTCAATGCCCCTTCTTCGGTGTATAGCCCACGATGACGTAAAACGTGTGCTGCAAGAAGTCCACGAAGGTGAATGTGGCGACCATACCGGGGGGCAAACTTTGGTAAAAAAGATATTACGGCATGGTTACTTCTGGCCTACCATAAACAAGGATGCAGTAAAATATGCACGACGATGTGATGCATGCCAGAGATTCTCAAAGATACCCAGAGCGCCTCCAAGCCAGTTAAAGACAATGATGAGCCCGTGGCCATTTGCTATGTGGGGAATTGATATTATTGGAAGTCTCCCCATAGCAAGGGGTGGAGCGAAGTTCGCCATAGTGGCTGTAGATTATTTCACTAAGTGGGTCGAGGCAGAACCACTAACTACGATCACAACTAAACGGGTGACCAACTTCATCGTGAGAAACATCATCTGTCGATTCGGAATTCCAAAAATTGTGATAACCGACAACGGAACTCAATTTGATAGTGCTGAATTCAGAAACTTCTGCCAGAAATACCACATCGAGAATCGATACACGTCTGTGGCACACCCACAATCGAACGGGCAAGTTGAAGCTGTAAATAAAGTAATTAAGTCCATTCTGAAAAGAAGAATGAAGCGGGCTAGAGCCATGTGGGCTGACGAATTGCCCTTGGCGTTATGGGCCTACAGGACGACATATAAATCAGCAACAGGACATACCCCGTTCTCCCTTGCTTTTGGAACGGAAGCAGTCATCCCGATTGAGATAAAGGTACCTTCTCATCGGGTGACGTATTATGATCCAATGTCCAATAATGAATTGCTCCTTGAGTCCCTGGATATGATCGAAGAAAAAAGGGATGAGGCCGACCTGCGTGCTCTGAGATGTAAACAACAGGTCGCCCGATACTACAACAAAAAGGTCCGAGCCCGAACCCTAGAACCCGGAGACTTGGTTCTGAAACGTGTCTTTCCACCCCCAACTCATATGGGAGCGAAGTGGGAAGGACCGTATTCTATTCTCAGCAGGCTTGATAACGGAACCTTCAAGCTGGCAACCGTAGATGGAAAAGAGATCCCCAGAGTGTGGAATGCCCAACATCTACGGCCATACCTAACATAAGAAGTTTCAAATCCATTCCTTTGTTTTGTTAAAAAAAAAAAAAAAAAAAACTATGTAACAGGGCATGACTTGCCTAGAACAGTCTGTTTCCTTAAAGCAAGGGATTATAAAGTGGACGTAGGTCATGATTCGACCGAACCACTATAAAAATACTGTGTGTCATTTTCCTTTGCTGCGTTTTTATCTATTTGCTTATGAAAATCAGTGTGAATATTGCAGGTACCCGAAGTCCAGCGCTGACGGTTCCTATCGTAAACTAATCAGATGAACCCAAAAGCCTTGGTAAACGCTCTAGCTGCTTGTCCGACTGGTTTGTATCCTCGGAGCTTGGATTAAAATGTAAACCTGAGACGAGTATGGGGAGCAAATAAATCGCTGGGTTCGAACTCTAACTCTCCAGAGAGAGAGTGAGTATAAAAGCGTCTCCGATTGAGCGCTGAGAAAGAGCTCCTTTCCCGCTGAAGGATCGGGGAGCAAATAAATCGCTGGGTTCGAACTCTAACTCTCCAGAGAGAGAGAGAGAGTATAAAAGCGTCTCCGATTGAGCGCTGAGAAAGAGCTCCTTTCCCGCTGAAGGATCGGGGAGCGAATGAATCGCTGAGCTAGAACTCTAACTCTCCAGAGAGAGAGAGAGTATAAAAGCGTCTCCGATTGAGCGCTGAGAAAGAGCTCCTTTCCCGCTGAAGGATCGGGGAGCGGATGAATCGCTGAGCTAGAACTCTAACTCTCCAGAGAGAGAGAGAGTATAAAGGCGTCTCCGATTGAACGCTGAGAAATAGCTTCTTCCCCGCTGAAGAATCGGGGGACGAACGAATCGCCAAGCATAAAACTCTAGCAGTCGATTAGGGGGCATCGCGCTCTCCTATGCGAACACTAAACTTTGATGTAACAAGTGTAACATAGCATGAACATTCTTCTTCCTGTCGATTCACTGATTTATAATTATTAATAGCTGGCTAACGACTAAATGTGGAAAGTTTCTATGAATACAGGTACACAATGATGTAAGAAGAAACAAACCCTTGTTTATGTACTGCAAATCAGCAAAGTGAAAACAAGTTAAGAACAAAAGTGAGGGCCAGTCTCACAATTACACTTCCTGGCCAGTGGGAAGCTTAAAAAACAAAGTATCAGTAAACATCCTATTTATGCTTTGATATCTTCTCTCGTTTCTGCCTCTCCAACCTCTCCTTGTCGGCTTCGGATGGGTCCCCCTTTTTCCTTTTTCGCTTGTCCACGAGGGGAGCATCTGGCTCCTCTGAGGCTTCCTCTCCCCCATCTTTCCTCTCGCTCCTGCCGGAGAGGGAAGCAGGGAAATCATCAGGGTTTGCAAAGTGAAGTTGCCGGCTGATGGACTTGGATTGGATTTTCATAATCATCCCAGTTTTGGGATCGAACTCTGCGAGAGGGACCACATCCAAAGCCTCATCCCCCGCCTTCTTCAAAGCCAACTCTTTCTCTTGCCTGGCTTTTCGGCTGGCCAGGGGTTCCTCATCATCGTCATCATCGTTGGCCTTCTTGGTGCCGGTGATATCCTCTTCATCATCCACATGCCGACCATCCAAGTCTTTTAAAGCCTCGATGGTCTCAGCATCTTTGGGTACGTCGGCGCTAGGCACCGAGATGCTTCCTTCAGCTGTTGCGGCCTCGACTCGCTCTGAAACGTCGATTTCGGCACCCGGCAGGACGATCCCCTCCTCCACCTCTCTCTCTTTTCCAACATCCTTGTCGGCGGGCTCGCCACCTGCATTATGAAAGACACACATTACTAATTCAATGGGTTGCCCTGTTAGACGACGACAATTCGCAATCGCTTTAGCAAATCGTTGAGAATAGAGAAAGGTACCTTCAGCAGATACTCCCTCTTGAATAGATCCGGATGCTCCAGCAGCCACGGGAGTTAAGCCTAAGGGGATCAGCGGATCGTCAGGATGATACTCCTCGACTTCGGAAGTTTTAGACTTGGCGGCGGAGCTGGAACCTTCGTCAATTTTGCTTTTGCCTTTAGCCATGGTTCTCTCCTTCTCCATCTCCGCCAAGATCAAGCGACGGCCCTCTGCCAGATCCTCAGGCTCGTTGTCCCTTAGGATGCTTTTCATCAATTCATCTTCGTCGATCTCTTCGACCCCTAGCCTGTGTTTTTCGCCTTCCACGATGGCATCCCACAAGTTGGCCAAAGTAACATGATAATCCGGGATCCATGAGATATTGCGAGTCTTGAGAACCTGACCGAGGAAGTCAAAGATCATCTCCTCAAACCCCTCGATTTCTTTCTCTCTTTCTAGGAGTTTATGGTTGGAGGCAGTGGCCATTTCAATGGCGCTATCAACGTTCTTTTCGGCAAGAGCTGCCCGTCTCTCCGCATCGGCCACCTGATCATTCAAAATCACTTTTTCCGCCTCTGCCAGAGCCAACTTTTCTTTTAAGCTTGCTCTTTCCGCTTCCCAAGCAGCCTTCTCCATCAAAAAATGGCCTTTAGCCGTTGCCAGTTCGATGTTGGCCATTCGGAGGTCTTCAACTTCCTTTTTCAAGGCCATTTTTTCCTGGCTATTGGAATCCAGTTCTACATGAAAGCGCTGTTTGGCATTTTCTAATTCAGTTTTATAGTTTGCGGCGTCTCTCTGTGCCAGGGCGAGCTGGGCTTGAGCGTCTTCCAGATCCTTCTCTAATTTTGTCCTGGCCCTTTCATTATTTTCGAGTTTTGCTTTAGACCTGTGAGCTTCTATCTCGAGTGTCCGGACGACCTCCGAAAGATTAAGTGCGTGCTTTTTCATCGCCTCGTATTGCTTGGCCACGTGACGGATATGCCCAATAACTTCTTTATCCCAGTTTTTAGGAACTGGCTCCAAGGCGGGAACAAAGACCATCCTATCGAAGAACATTCCTGGAAATTGTTCCCGTAGCTTTTCCAGCCTACCTTGGATTTCAGGACCGTGAACGTAGTCCCGTGAGCCGGGGGCAGCTAATTCTGGTTGGCTGATGGGGACTATGTTGCTTCTCGTTTGCTCAGTATCTTTGGATGAATCCCTGTCCCCATCCTTGGATTCGTGGCGCCTTTTGGACGACCGACTGTGGGAAGGCGCACTCTTTGGAGGAGTCAACTCTTTTGGAAGTGTCTTCCCCCCGGTCGAAGATATTGGGTGACTCGAAGGCCTGGTAGAGGTTGATTTGGGTGGAGATCGAGGTTGCGAAGAGCTCGACTTGTGAGAAGGACCGCGAGGGCGCTCAGTACCCGAACGAAGACTGGGGGTGCCTTCGCGAAGAGAACGAAACGAATAAGATCTCCTGCGTGACATCGCTCCTGCAAAAAAGAAAAGAAGAACATATTATCACTTTGCAAAATCCACGACATAGTAGTGCACGATCAGGCAGTGCGTGTGAGGTGTGCATCCCGTATAATTCCCCCTAACAGACCAGGGCCTGGAGACAGGCTCGTCTGACCCGTTTCACGTCCCCTTGCTAAGTCAGCCACCTCTTCGGAAGCAGAAAAGAAAGGCTCCTCGCCGAAGTCTTTTTCCGTGTATTCGATGTCGGGAAAAGGGATTTTATTCAGCTCGTCGAATAACTGTTCTTCTGTCAATTCGTCGTCACCGACAGTTCCCATTGGAGCAGAGGTAGGGATTCCCTTCGACGCGTCACCACGGGATTCATCCCCCCTGTATACATTCAAGTCTTCGTCGTCTTGAATGATTATCGGAGAAGGACTTTTGTGAAATTTGGTTGTCTCCACCGCTTGTGAAGTTCCCTCTCCTTCCGCCGGGGGCACGTATTTATAAGGTTTACCGCCGGTTCCAAGTTCAAATTTCCTATCCAAGAGGCCATGCTTGTGAAGGTTGTCATCCGTAATGCATTTTTTAATCCTTAAAAAGTCGGATCTACTTTGCAAAAGAATGGATAACCGGTTGTTGTATAATGCACCCTCTGTTTTCGGGAAGACATGATCTGTTTAAGACAAAGGAAAAAGCGGAAGAATGTTATAACTTAGACTCCCCCAAGCAAGATATTCAACTAGGCGATAAAAATTTACTCGATTTGAGCCATCTCCGTGAGCATCCAGCCTGTCTTCTTATGTAAAACCAGTCGGACTTAGGATCCCCGATGTTGCTGTACCCATCGTACAGAACGTTCCTGTTCGCCACTGATTCAAAAAAGGAAAAGTTGGGAGTTGCAGAAGAGCGGTGCTTGAAGAGAAAGAAGAACACCAGGTCCCTGAATTTGAGTTCGGCGTGCAAGATTTCCGCATAAGCGACATATAGAGAATATAGAGACGCGTAGGCGTTTGGATGAAGCTGCATCGGGGCAATGCCTAATCGTCTCAGAGTGTCAATGACAATTGGAGGGAACAGAGGGATAGCTCCTACTAGGCACATTGTCCGACTGATCGACATATACCCTTCCGGTGCTAAATGAGGTCTGTCTTCGTTTCCAGGTGTTAAGACATCGTCCCAAGGTATGCCATGTCTTAGGCAGATTCTCTTGAGTTTTATCTCGTCGAGCTTGGACGCTAAAGAGTCAGAGAATTTATCTATCCCGACTGCGCCTGGAATTTCGTCCGGAGCTCGCTCATCGGAATCAGAGTTGTTGCTGGATGACGTGCTTTCTGTCGGATCCGATTCTGTGGCTTCATATTCGGACCCAGAATCTTCACCTTCTAGATTGATTGGAGGAACTTGAGGATTATGCTGTTCAGGAGTCTCAGATTCCGTTTCGGCTACAGATCTTGAGGAAGAGTGGTCGTTCGACATTGCTGCTAGGACGAGAAAATATGAATGATAAGATTAACACTACCCGTCCCCCGTGTGTGCTAGTGCTACTGTGTGTGCTTGTGTGTGCGCATTATTAAAAGCGATAATAAAACATGAAAGCAGTCGAGGTTATTAAAAGTCATTAGTCGTCATATGCAGTCAAATCATGAAGTCATTTAGTCCAGAGAGATCAACGTCAGGGCTCTATCCTAACTGTCCAGAGTTTTGTAGCGGCAAGGCGCCGGTTAAAGATTGAAATTTCTTCGTATCACCAGCCGTGAGGCGGATCGCATAGCAGAGGGATCGCCCCCCTCCGACTCGCGCGACAGGGGGATCGCCCCCCTTCGACTCGCATAGCGGAGGGATCGCACCCCTTTTTCGATCGCAGGGCAGAGAGTTTGCCCCTCACCGAATCGCCGGGCGAAGGGAAGGCTCCCTCGCGAACCGTTGCGACTACCGCGGTACGACCCTTGGTTGCCCTCTCAATCTTTCGTCTCGCCACTTGCTTCCGTCCTCAATCGTTGACCACGATCCGAGTCAGCCTCCTTCCTCCTTCTCCATCCTTCTTCTTCCTCATCTCCTTCTCATCCTCAAGTTCTGAGCTCCACATTCAATGGCCATGGCGATTTGGTGATTTCTTCGAAAAGTAGCGGATTTATATTGTTTCTCTCTGGAATCAACCGTAGAAATTCAGGAAAGTAGTACGAGGGTGCTTCCTATAAAGTTACCTTTCTAAAAACTGAGAGAGTTCTTGGATTTTCGAAAGTTTTAAGGGGTTGGATTCGTTGTTCAACAGCTCGCGCGAGACGATTCAGCAGAGAGGAGAAAGAAGGAAAGTGAAGGGGGGAACGTCGGCTTATATAGGCAAAGAAGGTGACCGTTGGCCTCCCCTCCTTTGTCTTATTCGATCCACGAAGCGTCCCGATCTGAAGACGGAATCGCAGTGAAGCCCACGGACCGCTTCGAAATGATGGCCCACGAAACTCAGAGCCCGAAACGACTCGAAGGAAGATGCGCCCTGCATCGCGCAAGACCCTAAGAACACAGCACGCGACGAGCAGATGACCAAATCGGACCGTGTCGGCCTATGGCGATCCGATTCACCCATGTGTCAATTTGAACCAATGCGACTGTAAACTTGCATCCTTTCAGGAGAGAATCAATGAATCTCGTCGAAGCATGTTTCATCATCTATAAAACATACTTCGAGGGGGCAAAATGTTGGCTTGCTTTTTCGACCAAGTCCTCCAGGAGAATGGATCGCACGACATCGTCTCGCCCAGGAATGGATCGCACGACATCGTCTCGCCCAGGAATGGATCGCACGCCATCGTCTCGCCCCGCTTGGATCGCACAGCATCGTCTCGCCCAGGAATGGATCGCACTCTATCAACTCGCCCAGGGAACGGATCGCTCTCGTCTCGTCGACGAACGCCACCTCTAGGCGATCCGATCCCCTGCAACGAACCGAACCCACCGACCCGTTCAACCATGAGCTGGTCTTCAGCGATCCGAATCGCATGGATCTGACGACACCTGTTCACAACGGCTAGTTTGACTGTTTCTCCAATGGTGGCGATGCGATCCGAAAATCTCGGGATTCGTGCCACGTGTCCGCGATCCGTCCGGCGAAATCAGCTATAAATAGCCCAGAGCTTGGCATTTTTCGGGATCTTTTTCGGCAATAGTGAATACTGAGTCCGCCATTGCTACCAAATCACTGGAATATTGGGAGAAATCACTGTTGTACTAGCTTTTAAAGCATAATCAATAAGATATAAAGTGGACGTAGGCTCATTAACGCCGAACCACTATAAATTCTGAGTGTTCTTTTCTTTTTCCTGATACCTCATTTAGAATTCTCTATAGTTTATAACAATTTGGGTGTTAGGTCCAAATTTCGATCTAACAGACTTATAAATTGTAATATAAACAAGCATCATTCCAGTAAACCGAAATGTAGAGGCAAAACTGGCTTTTATATGATGTGTTTCTTTTTTGGCCCGGGGGAGAGAGGGGGGGGGATACTGATATAAGTTTAAAGATATATCATTTGATTACATATTTAATTCTCAAAAATAAAATAATTTTCCTAGTAACGGCGATGTAATTATAACAGCTTCCTGTTACATAAGGGTACAATGAACCACGTCGTGCACCTTTGTTTTCCCATGCTTTCATTACAAAACTCTTTTGCATGTTGTTTTGCTCCTACGCTTCATCTAAAGTAAAATTTGTATTTTTCCAATCAAAACGTATATTTACCGTTCTACGAAAGCTGCGCAGGTCCAAATTTAAAAACTCTGCGTAAATGGTTTTCTAAATAAGGTCTCTCTTTAATTGAAACAATATAAAAAATACGGTAAAATTCAAAGATAACTTGCAGATTAAACATCGATAAATAGAAAATGACGAAATACTATAGTTGTATAATAATATAATACTTGAATAACAATTACTATTACTTATGAATATTTGTTTTGTTTTCTAACATTTGAAATTACTTTTGAAAAGAGCCAGTTAATTTGCACATTTTTATCAAGAGGCTGTTTTGAGTTCTCCAGTTTAGAAAAAATGGTCCTTATTTACACATTGATAGCGACAAGAACTTTTCGTATAGCAACATCAATTATAGGGATCTGATGTGCAAATCCCCATTAACATTCCACCTTCCAGTTTCCAGTAAAACTTCCAAGTCTATTGCTACCTCCTATGTAGTTGAATCAATACTGTTGGATGAAAAACTCATTTAAGCATTAAAAATAAGATATATTAATAAGTTTACTACGGGCATGTATTTTGAAATTTCTAAGTAGATAATTCGCTAGAATTTTAATTACGCGTTGCATATTGCACAACATTTTGTTAATATTTTGGTTAAAACCAAAGATTCTATTGTGTCAAAAAATCAGTTACTTCTAGTGCATATTTATGAAGGGAAAAGTCAGGTTTGCTATAGGCCTAAGGCACAATGAACCATTGTCAAGAGTAAATATAATCAAAGTTCCTAAAATAAAATTTGCGAACGAACATCGAAATTATAACAGTAACCCTAAATTTTAAGTACAGTGGCCTAAAATGAGAGGATACCCTCTTGTAATCACACTATTTGATTTCTTTGATAGAAAACATGGAAGGTTATATGTAAGAAAAAAATAAAATAACATTTTAAAAAATTCTAATGTTGAGGCCCTCGAACATTATATGCCCTCAAGTACTGAATTAGGTAGCATAGGGCTTGGGGCAACCATGCTAGCACTCAACTTACTTACTAACAGTGCTAACCAATTGTAAATAATGATAAATTGGATATGAGAATAAAGATACTACATTTATGGAAAAAAAATTGACTTAAAAAAATTGAAATATCATGGCAAAACATTTATGTTATTTTTTCCCCAAATTGGGCTAATTAAGAAGAAATATTACGTCAACATAAACAATTGCAATATGTTTATTTCAAAATAAGTATTAACTAACTGTAAAATAATTTTCAACATATATAACTTGTGATAATAATCTGAAATAAGTAACAGTAATGCTTATTTTCCATTAAATTTATTCCATATGATAATAATCTGAAATTACATCACATTGATTTTCATTACAACATTCGATGATGTACAACATCATTTCACTAATTAAACAGTCGAAGTTGGATGATGCCAATTCTTCTGCTCGTCGTTGTTTGAAGGATGGTGCCACTTGCTTTGTTCATCCGATGTTGGATGGTGCCACTTGCTCTGTTCATCAACGATCGTTGGATGATGCCAGTTCTTCTGTTCGTCATTATTTAAAGGATGGTGCCACTTCTGTTGTTCGTTCGCTACTGGATGGTGCCACTTGCTTTGTTCAACCGATGTTGGATGGTGCCACTTGCTCTGTTCATCAACGATCGTTGGATGATGCCAGTTCTTCTGTTCATCATTATTTGAAGGATGGTGCCACTTCTGTTGTTCGTTCGCTACCGGATGGTGCCACTTGCTTTGTTCATCCGATGTTGGATGGTGCCACTTGCTCTGTTCATCAACGATCGTTGGATGATGCCAGTTCTTCTGTTCGTCATTATTTGAAGGATGATGCCACTTCTGTTGTTCGTTCGCTGCTGGATGGTGCCACTTGCTTTGTTCAACTGATGTTGGATGGTGCCACTTGCTCTGTTCATCAACGATCGTTGGATGATGCCAGTTCTTCTGTTCGTCGTTATTTGAAGGATGATGCCACTTCTGTTGTTCGTTCGCTGCTGGATGGTGCCACTTGCTTTGTTCAACTGATGTTGGATGGTGCCACTTGCTCTGTTCATCAACGATCGTTGGATGATGCCAGTTCTTCTGTTCATCATTATTTGAAGGATGGTGCCACTTCTGTTGTTCGTTCGCTGCTGGATGGTGCCACTTGCTTTGTTCAACCGATGTTGGATGGTGCCACTTTCTCTGTTCATCGATGATCGTTGGATGATGCCAGTTCTTCTGTTCGTCATTATTTGAAGGATGATGCCACTTCTGTTGTTCGTTCGCTGCTGGATGGTGCCACTTGCTTTGTTCAACCGATGTTGGATGGTGCCACTTGCTCTGTTCATCAACGATCGTTGGATGATGCCAGTTCTTCTGTTCATCATTATTTGAAGGATGATGCCACTTCTGTTGTTCATTCGCTGCTGGATGGTGCCACTTGCTTTGTTCATCCGATGTTGGATGGTGCCACTTGCTCTGTTCATCGATTACTGTCGAATGGTGCCACTTCTTTTGTTCATCGTTATTTGCAGGATGGTGCCACTTCTGTTGTTCGTTCGATATTGGATGGTGCCACTTGCTTTGCTCATCTACGTTTTTTGGATGATGCCACTTACTAGATAGTTCGTTAGGTTGCAGTAACCTCGATGCTAAGGATGTTTCAGTAATAATAATAAAGAAAAGCACGAAGGCTAATGGAGTCATATACGCTTTTGCCATGTTTATGTGCGATGTGATGTTCAAAAAAGAAGATGGCTTTTATAAGATAATTTGAAGATAAGGTTGGGAATCTTGAAGACAATTTAGCTACTATAAACTAGTTAATGCTCTCACTTAGTTTTATCCATTTACATATTCTACTACGCATAAAACGTTTAAGTAGACAGTGCTTTAATAAGCTTTCTGTAAATAAACAGCAACTAAAAAATAAAATAATTCACCAGCCTTTTTAAATTAGTAATTTCTTTCTAAACTTTATATATCATGGAAACGATCCCAAAAAAAGAACAACAACCAGAATAACGTAAGAGCTGTGGCGACTTATAAATTGTAATATAAACAAGCATCATTCCAGTAAACCGAAATGTAGAGGCAAAACTGGCTTTTATATGATGTGTTTCTTTTTTGGCCCGGGGGAGAGAGGGGGGGGGGATACTGATATAAGTTTAAAGATATATCATTTGATTACATATTTAATTCTCAAAAATAAAATAATTTTCCTAGTAACGGCGATGTAATTATAACAGCTTCCTGTTATATAAGGGTACAATGAACCACGTCGTGCACCTTTGTTTTCCCGTGCTTTCATTACAAAACTCTTTTGCATGTTGTTTTGCTCCTACGCTTCATCTAAAGTAAAATTTGTATTTTTCCAATCAAAACGTATATTTACCGTTCTACGAAAGCTGCGCAGGTCCAAATTTAAAAACTCTGCGTAAATGGTTTTCTGAATAAGGTCTCTCTTTAATTGAAACAATATAAAAAATACGGTAAAATTCAAATATAACTTGCAGATTAAACATCGATAAATAGAAAATGACGAAATACTATAGTTGTATAATAATATAATACTTGAATAACAATTACTATTACTTATGAATATTTGTTTTGTTTTCTAACATTTGAAATTACTTTTGAAAAGAGCCAGTTAATTTGCACATTTTTATCAAGAGGCTGTTTTGAGTTCTCCAGTTTAGAAAAAATGGTCCTTATTTACACATTGATAGCGACAAGAACTTTTCGTATAGCAACATCAATTATAGGGATCTGATGTGCAAATCCCCATTAACATTCCACCTTCCAGTTTCCAGTAAAACTTCCAAGTCTATTGCTACCTCCTATGTAGTTGAATCAATACTGTTGGATGAAAAACTCATTTAAGCATTAAAAATAAGATCTATTAATAAGTTTACTACGAGCATGTATTTTGAAATTTCTAAGTAGATAATTCGCTAGAATTTTAATTACGCGTTGCATATTGCACAACATTTTGTTAATATTTTGGTTAAAACCAAAGATTCTATTGTGTCAAAAAATCAGTTACTTCTAGTGCATATTTATGAAGGGAAAAGTCAGGTTTGCTATAGGCCTAAGGCACAATGAACCATGGTCAAGAGTAAATATAATCAAAGTTCCTAAAATAAAATTTGCGAACGAACATCGAAATTATAACAGTAACCCTAAATTTCAAGTACAGTGGCCTAAAATGAGAGGATACCCTCTTGTAATCACACTAATTGATTTCTTTGATAGAAAACATGGAAGGTTATATGTATGAAAAAAATAAAATAACATTTTAAAAAATTCTAATGTTGAGGCCCTCGAACATTATATGCCCTCAAGTACTGAATTAGGTAGCATAGGTCTTGGGGCAACCATGCTAGCACTCAACTTAATTACTAACAGTGCTAACCAATTGTAAATAATGATAAATTGGATATGAGAATAAAGATACTACATTTATGGAAAAAAAATTGACTTAAAAAAATTGAAATATCATGGCAAAACATTTATGTTATTTTTTCCCCAAATTGGGCTAATTAAGAAGAAATATTACGTCAACATAAACAATTGCAATATGTTTATTTCAAAATAAGTATTAACTAACTGTAAAATAATTTTCAACATATATAACTTATGATAATAATCTGAAATAAGTAACAGTAATGCTTATTTTCCATTAAATTTATTCCACATGATAATAATCTGAAATTACATCACATTGATTTTCATTACAACATTCGATGATGTACAACATCATTTCACTAATTAAACAGTCGAAGTTGGATGATGCCAATTCTTCTGCTCGTCGTTGTTTGAAGGATGGTGCCACTTGCTTTGTTCATCCGATGTTGGATGGTGCCACTTGCTCTGTTCATCAACGATCGTTGGATGATGCCAGTTCTTCTGTTCGTTATTATTTGAAGGATGGTGCCACTTCTGTTGTTCGTTCGCTGCTGGATGGTGCCACTTGCTTTGTTCAACCGATGTTGGATGGTGCCACTTGCTCTTTTCATCAACGATCGTTGGATGATGCCAGTTCTTCTGTTCATCATTATTTGAAGGATGGTGCCACTTCTGTTATTCGTTCGCTACCGGATGGTGCCACTTGCTTTGTTCATCCGATGTTGGATGGTGCCACTTGCTCTGTTCATCAACGATCGTTGGATGATGCCAGTTCTTCTGTTCGTCATTATTTGAAGGATGATGCCACTTCTGTTGTTCGTTCGCTGCTGGATGGTGCCACTTGCTTTGTTCAACTGATGTTGGATGGTGCCACTTGCTCTGTTCATCAACGATCGTTGGATGATGCCAGTTCTTCTGTTCGTCATTATTTGAAGGATGATGCCACTTCTGTTGTTCGTTCGCTGCTGGATGGTGCCACTTGCTTTGTTCAACTGATGTTGGATGGGGCCACTTGCTCTGTTCATCAACGATCATTGGATGATGCCAGTTCTTCTGTTCATCATTATTTGAAGGATGGTGCCACTTCTGTTGTTCGTTCGCTGCTGGATGGTGCCACTTGCTTTGTTCAACCGATGTTGGATGGTGCCACTTGCTCTGTTCATCAACGATCGTTGGATGATGCCAGTTCTTCTGTTCGTCATCGTTCGCTGCTGGATGGTGCCACTTGCTTTGTTCAACCGATGTTGGATGGTGCCACTTGCTCTGTTCATCAACGATCGTTGGATGATGCCAGTTCTTTGTTCATCATTATTTGAAGGATGATGCCACTTCTGTTGTTCGTTCGCTGCTGGATGGTGCCACTTGGTTTGTTCATCCGATGTTGGATGGTGCCACTTGCTCTGTTCATCGATTACTGTCGAATGGTGCCACTTCTTTTGTTCATCGTTATTTGCAGGATGGTGCCACTTCTGTTGTTCGTTCGATATTGGATGGTGCCACTTGCTTTGCTCATCTACGTTTTTTGGATGATGCCACTTACTAGATAGTTCGTTAGGTTGCAGTAACCTCGATGCTAAGGATGTTTCAGTAATAATAATAAAGAAAAGCACGAAGGCTAATGGAGTCATATACGCTTTTGCCATGTTTATGTGTGATGTGATGTTCAAAAAAGAAGATGGCTTTTATAAGATAATTTGAAGATAAGGTTGGGAATCTTGAAGAAAATTTAGCTACTATAAACTAGTTAATGCTCTCACTTAGTTTTATCCATTTACATATTCTACTACGCATAAAACGTTTAAGTAGACAGTGCTTTAATAAGCTTTCTGTAAATAAACAGCAACTAAAAAATAAAATAATTCACCAGCCTTTTTAAATTAGTAATTTCTTTCTAAACTTTATATATCATGGAAACGATCCCAAAAAAAGAACAACAACCAGAATAACGTAAGAGCTGTGGCGACTTATAAATTGTAATATAAACAAGCATCATTCCAGTAAACCGAAATGTAGAGGCAAAACTGGCTTTTATATGATGTGTTTCTTTTTTGGCCCGGGGGAGAGAGGGGGGGGGATACTGATATAAGTTTAAAGATATATCATTTGATTACATATTTAATTCTCAAAAATAAAATAATTTTCCTAGTAACGGCGATGTAATTATAACAGCTTCCTGTTATATAAGGGTACAATGAACCACGTCGTGCACCTTTGTTTTCCCGTGCTTTCATTACAAAACTCTTTTGCATGTTGTTTTGCTCCTACGCTTCATCTAAAGTAAAATTTGTATTTTTCCAATCAAAACGTATATTTACCGTTCTACGAAAGCTGCGCAGGTCCAAATTTAAAAACTCTGCGTAAATGGTTTTCTAAATAAGGTCTCTCTTTAATTGAAACATTATAAAAAAATACGGTAAAATTCAAAGATAACTTGCAGATTAAACATCGATAAATAGAAAATGACGAAATACTATAGTTGTATAATAATATAATACTTGAATAACAATTACTATTACTTATGAATATTTGTTTTGTTTTCTAACATTTGAAATTACTTTTGAAAAGAGCCAGTTAATTTGCACATTTTTATCAAGAGGCTGTTTTGAGTTCTCCAGTTTAGAAAAAATGGTCCTTATTTACACATTGATAGCGACAAGAACTTTTCGTATAGCAACATCAATTATAGGGACCTGATGTGCAAATCCCCATTAACATTCCACCTTCCAGTTTCCAGTAAAACTTCCAAGTCTATCGCTACCTCCTATGTAGTTGAATCAATACTGTTGGATGAAAAACTCATTTAAGCATTAAAAATAAGATCTATTAATAAGTTTACTACGAGCATGTATTTTGAAATTTCTAAGTAGATAATTCGCTAGAATTTTAATTACGCGTTGCATATTGCACAACATTTTGTTAATATTTTGGTTAAAACCAAAGATTCTATTGTGTCAAAAAATCAGTTACTTCTAGTGCATATTTATGAAGGGAAAAGTCAGGTTTGCTATAGGCCTAAGGCACAATGAACCATGGTCAAGAGTAAATATATTCAAAGTTCCTAAAATAAAATTTGCGAACGAACATCGAAATTATAACAGTAACCCTAAATTTCAAGTACAGTGGCCTAAAATGAGAGGATACCCTCTTGTAATCACACTAATTGATTTCTTTGATAGAAAACATGGAAGGTTATATGTATGAAAAAAATAAAATAACATTTTAAAAAATTCTAATGTTGAGGCCCTCGAACATTATATGCCCTCAAGTACTGAATTAGGTAGCATAGGGCTTGGGGCAACCATGCTAGCACTCAACTTAATTACTAACAGTGCTAACCAATTGTAAATAATGATAAATTGGATATGAGAATAAAGATACTACATTTATGGAAAAAAAATTGACTTAAAAAAATTGAAATATCATGGCAAAACATTTATGTTATTTTTTCCCCAAATTGGGCTAATTAAGAAGAAATATTACGTCAACATAAACAATTGCAATATGTTTATTTCAAAATAAGTATTAACTAACTGTAAAATAATTTTCAACATATATAACTTATGATAATAATCTGAAATAAGTAACAGTAATGCTTATTTTCCATTAAATTTATTCCATATGATAATAATCTGAAATTACATCACATTGATTTTCATTACAACATTCGATGATGTACAACATCATTTCACTAATTAAACAGTCGAAGTTGGATGATGCCAATTCTTCTGCTCGTCGCTGTTTGAAGGATGGTGCCACTTGCTTTGT
Source organism: Allium sativum (assembly GCA_030737875.1). Taxonomy (NCBI): domain Eukaryota; kingdom Viridiplantae; phylum Streptophyta; class Magnoliopsida; order Asparagales; family Amaryllidaceae; genus Allium; species Allium sativum. The sequence goes on from CM060910.1 coordinate 400,533,838, forward strand.
TCATCCGATGTTGGATGGTGCCACTTGCTCTGTTCATCAACGATCGTTGGATGATGCCAGTTCTTCTGTTCGTCATTATTTGAAGGATGGTGCCACTTCTGTTGTTCGTTCGCTGCTGGATGGTGCCACTTGCTTTGTTCAACCGATGTTGGATGGTGCCACTTGCTCTGTTCATCAACGATCGTTGGATGATGCCAGTTCTTCTGTTCATCATTATTTGAAGGATGGTGTCACTTCTGTTGTTCGTTCGCTACCGGGTGGTGCCACTTGCTTTGTTCATCCGATGTTGGATGGTGCCACTTGCTCTGTTCATCAACGATCGTTGGATGATGCCAGTTCTTCTGTTCGTCATTATTTGAAGGATGATGCCACTTCTGTTGTTCGTTCGCTGCTGGATGGTGCCACTTGCTTTGTTCAACTGATGTTGGATGGTGCCACTTGCTCTGTTCATCAACGATCGTTGGATGATGCCAGTTCTTCTGTTCGTCATTATTTGAAGGATGATGCCACTTCTGTTGTTCGTTCGCTGCTGGATGGTGCCACTTGCTTTGTTCAACTGATGTTGGATGGTGCCACTTGCTCTGCTCATCAACGATCGTTGGATGATGCCAGTTCTTCTGTTCATCATTATTTGAAGGATGGTGCCACTTCTGTTGTTCGTTCGCTGCTGGATGGTGCCACTTGCTTTGTTCAACCGATGTTGGATGGTGCCACTTGCTCTGTTCATTAACGATCGTTGGATGATGCCAGTTCTTCTGTTCGTCATTATTTGAAGGATGATGCCACTTCTGTTGTTCGTTCGCTGCTGGATGGTGCCACTTGCTTTGTTCAACCGATGTTGGATGGTGCCACTTGCTCTGTTCATCAACGATCGTTGGATGATGCCAGTTCTTCTGTTCATCATTATTTGAAGGATGATGCCACTTCTGTTGTTCGTTCGCTGCTGGATGGTGCCACTTGCTTTGTTCATCCGATGTTGGATGGTGCCACTTGCTCTGTTCATCGATTACTGTCGAATGGTGCCACTTCTTTTGTTCATCGTTATTTGCAGGATGGTGCCACTACTGTTGTTCGTTCGATATTGGATGGTGCCACTTGCTTTGCTCATCTACGTTTTTTGGATGATGCCACTTACTATATAGTTCGTTAGGTTGCAGTAACCTCGATGCTAAGGATGTTTCAGTAATAATAATAAAGAAAAGCACGAAGGCTAATGGAGTCATATACGCTTTTGCCATGTTTATGTGCGATGTGATGTTCAGAAAAGAAGATGGCTTTTATAAGATAATTTGAAGATAAGGTTGGGAATCTTGAAGAAAATTTAGCTACTATAAACTAGTTAATGCTCTCACTTAGTTTTATCCATTTACATATTCTACTACGCATAAAACGTTTAAGTAGACAGTGCTTTAATAAGCTTTCTATAAATAAACAGCAACTAAAAAATAAAATAATTCACCAGCCTTTTTAAATTAGTAATTTCTTTCTAAACTTTATATATATCATGGAAACGATCCCAAAAAAAGAACAGCAACCAGAATAACGTAAGAGCTGTGGCGACTTATAAATTGTAATATAAACAAGCATCATTCCAGTAAACCGAAATGTAGAGGCAAAACTGGCTTTTATATGATGTGTTTCTTTTTTGGCCCGGGGGAGAGAGAGGGGGGGGATACTGATATAAGTTTAAAGATATATCATTTGATTACATATTTAATTCTCAAAAATAAAATAATTTTCCTAGTAACGGCGATGTAATTATAACAGCTTCCTGTTATATAAGGGTACAATGAACCACGTCGTGCACCTTTGTTTTCCCTTGCTTTCATTACAAAACTCTTTTGCATGTTGTTTTGCTCCTACGCTTCATCTAAAGTAAAATTTGTATTTTTCCAATCAAAACGTATATTTACCGTTCTACGAAAGCTGCGCAGGTCCAAATTTAAAAACTCTGCGTAAATGGTTTTCTAAATAAGGTCTCTCTTTAATTGAAACAATATAAAAAATACGGTAAAATTCAACGATAACTTGCAGATTAAACATCGATAAATAGAAAATGACGAAATACTATAGTTGTATAATAATATAATACTTGAATAACAATTACTATTACTTATGAATATTTGTTTTGTTTTCGAACATTTGAAATTACTTTTGAAAAGAGCCAGTTAATTTGCACATTTTTATCAAGAGGCTGTTTTGAGTTCTCCAGTTTAGAAAAAATGGTCCTTATTTACACATTGATAGCGACAAGAACTTTTCGTATAGCAACATCAATTATAGGGATCTGATGTGCAAATCCCCATTAACATTCCACCTTCCAGTTTCCAGTAAAACTTCCAAGTCTATTGCTACCTCCTATGTAGTTGAATCAATACTGTTGGATGAAAAACTCATTTAAGCATTAAAAATAAGATCTATTAATAAGTTTACTACGGGCATGTATTTTGAAATTTCTAAGTAGATAATTCGCTAGAATTTTAATTACGCGTTGCATATTGCACAACATTTTGTTAATATTTTGGTTAAAACCAAAGATTCTATTGTGTCAAAAAATCAGTTACTTCTAGTGCATATTTATGAAGGGAAAAGTCAGGTTTGCTATAGGCCTAAGGCACAATGAACCATGGTCAAGAGTAAATATAATCAAAGTTCCTAAAATAAAATTTGCGAACGAACATCGAAATTATAACAGTAACCCTAAATTTCAAGTACAGTGGCCTAAAATGAGAGGATACCCTCTTGTAATCACACTAATTGATTTCTTTGATAGAAAGCATGGAAGGTTATATGTATGAAAAAAATAAAATAACATTTTAAAAAATTCTAATGTTGAGGCCCTCGAACATTATATGCCCTCAAGTACTGAATTAGGTAGCATAGGGCTTGGGGCAACCATGCTAGCACCCAACTTAATTACTAACAGTGCTAACCAATTGTAAATAATGATAAATTGGATATGAGAATAAAGATACTACATTTATGGAAAAAAAATTGACTTAAAAAAATTTAAATATCATGGCAAAACATTTATGTTATTTTTTCCCCGAATTGGGCTAATTAAGAAGAAATATTACGTCAACATAAACAATTGCAATATGTTTATTTCAAAATAAGTATTAACTAACTGTAAAATAATTTTCAACATATATAACTTATGATAATAATCTGAAATAAGTAACAGTAATGCTTATTTTCCATTAAATTTATTCCGTATGATAATAATCTGAAATTACAACACATTGATTTTCATTACAACATTCGATGATGTACAACATCATTTCACTAATTAAACAGTCGAAGTTGGATGATGCCAATTCTTCTGCTCGTCGTTATTTGAAGGATGGTGCCACTTGCTTTGTTCATCCGATGTTGGATGGTGCCACTTGCTCTGTTCATCAACGATCGTTGGATGATGCCAGTTCTTCTGTTCGTCATTATTTGAAGGATGGTGCCACTTCTGTTGTTCGTTCGCTGCTGGATGGTGCCACTTGCTTTGTTCAACCGATGTTGGATGGTGCCACTTGCTCTGTTCATCAACGATCGTTGGATGATGCCAGTTCTTCTGTTCATCATTATTTGAAGGATGGTGCCACTTCTGTTGTTCGTTCGCTACCGGATGGTGCCACTTGCTTTGTTCATCCGATGTTGGATGGTGCCACTTGCTCTGTTCATCAACGATCGTTGGATGATGCCAGTTCTTCTGTTCGTCATTATTTGAAGGATGATGCCACTTCTGTTGTTCGTTCGCTGCTGGATGGTGCCACTTGCTTTGTTCAACTGATGTTGGATGGTGCCACTTGCTCTGTTCATCAACGATCGTTGGATGATGCCAGTTCTTCTGTTCGTCATTATTTGAAGGATGATGCCACTTCTGTTGTTCGTTCGCTGCTGGATGGTGCCACTTGCTTTGTTCAACTGATGTTGGATGGTGCCACTTGCTCTGTTCATCAACGATCGTTGGATGATGCCAGTTCTTCTGTTCATCATTATTTGAAGGATGGTGCCACTTCTGTTGTACGTTCGCTGCTGGATGGTGCCACTTGCTTTGTTCAACCGATGTTGGATGGTGCCACTTGCTCTGTTCATCAACGATCGTTGGATGATGCCAGTTCTTCTGTTCGTCATTATTTGAAGGATGATGCCACTTCTGTTGTTCGTTCGCTGCTGGATGGTGCCACTTGCTTTGTTCAACCGATGTTGGATGGTGCCACTTGCTCTGTTCATCAACGATCGTTGGATGATGCCAGTTCTTCTGTTCATCATTATTTGAAGGATGATGCCACTTCTGTTGTTCGTTCGCTGCTGGATGGTGCCACTTTCTTTGTTCAACCGATGTTGGATGGTGCCACTTGTTCTGTTCATCAACGATCGTTGGATGATGCCAGTTCTTCTGTTCATCATTATTTGAAGGATGATGCCACTTCTGTTGTTCGTTCGCTGCTGGATGGTGCCACTTGCTTTGTTCATCCGATGTTGGATGGTGCCACTTGCTCTGTTCATCGATTACTGTCGAATGGTGCCACTTCTTTTGTTCATCGTTATTTGCAGGATGGTGCCACTTCTGTTGTTCGTTCGATATTGGATGGTGCCACTTGCTTTGCTCATCTACGTTTTTTGGATGATGCCACTTACTAGATAGTTCGTTAGGTTGCAGTAACCTCGATGCTAAGGATGTTTCAGTAATAATAATAAAGAAAAGCACGAAGGCTAATGGAGTCATATACGCTTTTGCCATGTTTATGTGCGATGTGATGTTCAAAAAAGAAGATGGCTTTTATAAGATAATTTGAAGATAAGGTTGGGAATCTTGAAGAAAATTTAGCTACTATAAACTAGTTAATGCTCTCACTTAGTTTTATCCATTTACATATTCTACTACGCATAAAACGTTTAAGTAGACAGTGCTTTAATAAGCTTTCTGTAAATAAACAGCAACTAAAAAATAAAATAATTCACCAGCCTTTTTAAATTAGTAATTTCTTTCTAAACTTTATATATCATGGAAACGATCCCAAAAAAAGAACAACAACCAGAATAACGTAAGAGCTGTGGCGACTTATAAATTGTAATATAAACAAGCATCATTCCAGTAAACCGAAATGTAGAGGCAAAACTGGCTTTTATATGATGTGTTTCTTTTTTGGCTCGGGGGAGAGAGGGGGGGGGGGATACTGATATAAGTTTAAAGATATATCATTTGATTACATATTTAATTCTCAAAAATAAAATAATTTTCCTAGTAACGGCGATGTAATTATAACAGCTTCCTGTTATATAAGGGTACAATGAACCACGTCGTGCACCTTTGTTTTCCCGTGCTTTCATTACAAAACTCTTTTGCATGTTGTTTTGCTCCTACGCTTCATCTAAAGTAAAATTTGTATTTTTCCAATCAAAACGTATATTTACCGTTCTACGAAAGCTGCGCAGGTCCAAATTTAAAAACTCTGCGTAAATGGTTTTCTAAATAAGGTCTCTCTTTAATTGAAACAATATAAAAAATACGGTAAAATTCAAAGATAACTTGCAGATTAAACATCGATAAATAGAAAATGACGAAATACTATAGTTGTATAGTAATATAATACTTGAATAACAATTACTATTACTTATGAATATTTGTTTTGTTTTCTAACATTTGAAATTACTTTTGAAAAGAGCCAGTTAATTTGCACATTTTTATCAAGAGGCTGTTTTGAGTTCTCCAGTTTAGAAAAAATGGTCCTTATTTACACATTGATAGCAACAAGAACTTTTCGTATAGCAACATCAATTATAGGGATCTGATGTGCAAATCCCCATTAACATTCCACCTTCCAGTTTCCAGTAAAACTTCCAAGTCTATTGCTACCTCCTATGTAGTTGAATCAATACTGTTGGATGAAAAACTCATTTAAGCATTAAAAATAAGATCTATTAATAAGTTTACTACGGGCATGTATTTTGAAATTTCTAAGTAGATAATTCGCTAGAATTTTAATTACGCGTTGCATATTGCACAACATTTTGTTAATATTTTGGTTAAAACCAAAGATTCTATTGTGTCAAAAAATCAGTTACTTCTAGTGCATATTTATGAAGGGAAAAGTCAGGTTTGCTATAGGCCTAAGGCACAATGAACCATGGTCAAGAGTAAATATAATCAAAGTTCCTAAAATAAAATTTGCGAACGAACATCGAAATTATAACAGTAACCCTAAATTTCAAGTACAGTGGCCTAAAATGAGAGGATACCCTCTTGTAATCACACTAATTGATTTCTTTGATAGAAAACATGGAAGGTTATATGTATGAAAAAAATAAAATAACATTTTAAAAAATTCTAATGTTGAGGCCCTCGAACATTATATGCCCTCAAGTACTGAATTAGGTAGCATAGGGCTTGGGGCAACCATGCTAGCACTCAACTTAATTACTAACAGTGCTAACCAATTGTAAATAATGATAAATTGGATATGAGAATAAAGATACTACATTTATGGAAAAAAAATTGACTTAAAAAAATTGAAATATCATGGCAAAACATTTATGTTATTTTTTCCCCAAATTGGGCTAATTAAGAAGAAATATTACGTCAACATAAACAATTGCAATATGTTTATTTCAAAATAAGTATTAACTAACTGTAAAATAATTTTCAACATATATAACTTATGATAATAATCTGAAATAAGTAACAGTAATGCTTATTTTCCATTAAATTTATTCCATATGATAATAATCTGAAATTACATCACATTGATTTTCATTACAACATTCGATGATGTACAACATCATTTCACTAATTAAACAGTCGAAGTTGGATGATGCCAATTCTTCTGCTCGTCGTTGTTTGAAGGATGGTGCCACTTGCTTTGTTCATCCGATGTTGGATGGTGCCACTTGCTCTGTTCATCAACGATCGTTGGATGATGCCAGTTCTTCTGTTCGTCATTATTTGAAGGATGGTGCCACTTCTGTTGTTCGTTCGCTGCTGGATGGTGCCACTTGCTTTGTTCAACCGATGTTGGATGGTGCCACTTGCTCTGTTCATCAACGATCGTTGGATGATGCCAGTTCTTCTGTTCATCATTATTTGAAGGATGGTGCCACTTCTGTTGTTCGTTCGCTGCTGGATGGTGCCACTTGCTTTGTTCAACCGATGTTGGATGGTGCCACTTGCTCTGTTCATCAACGATCGTTGGATGATGCCAGTTCTTCTGTTCATCATTATTTGAAGGATGGTGCCACTTCTGTTGTTCGTTCGCTACCGGATGGTGCCACTTGCTTTGTTCATCCGATGTTGGATGGTGCCACTTGCTCTGTTCATCAACGATCGTTGGATGATACCAGTTCTTCTGTTCGTCATTATTTGAAGGATGATGCCACTTCTGTTGTTCGTTCGTTGCTGGATGGTGCCACTTGCTTTGTTCAACTGATGTTGGATGGTGCCACTTGCTCTGTTCATCAACGATCGTTGGATGATGCCAGTTCTTCTGTTCGTCATTATTTGAAGGATGATGCCACTTCTGTTGTTCGTTCGCTGCTGGATGGTGCCACTTGCTTTGTTCAACCGATGTTGGATGGTGCCACTTGCTCTGTTCATCAACGATCGTTGGATGATGCCAGTTCTTCTGTTCATCATTATTTGAAGGATGGTGCCACTTCTGTTGTTCGTTCGCTGCTGGATGGTGCCACTTGCTTTGTTCAACCGATGTTGGATGGTGCCACTTGCTCTGTTCATCAACGATCGTTGGATGATGCCAGTTCTTCTGTTCGTCATTATTTGAAGGATGATGCCACTTCTGTTGTTCGTTCGCTGCTGGATGGTGCCACTTGCTTTGTTCAACCGATGTTGGATGGTGCCACTTGCTCTGTTCATCAACGATCGTTGGATGATGCCAGTTCTTCTGTTCATCATTATTTGAAGGATGATGCCACTTCTGTTGTTCGTTCGCTGCTGGATGGTGCCACTTGCTTTGTTCAACCGATGTTGGATGGTGCCACTTGCTCTGTTCATCAACGATCGTTGGATGATGCCAGTTCTTCTGTTCATCATTATTTGAAGGATGATGCCACTTCTGTTGTTCGTTCGCTGCTGGATGGTGCCACTTGCTTTGTTCATCCGATGTTGGATGGTGCCACTTGCTCTGTTCATCGATTACTGTCGAATGGTGCCACTTCTTTTGTTCATCGTTATTTGCAGGATGGTGCCACTTCTGTTGTTCGTTCGATATTGGATGGTGCCACTTGCTTTGCTCATCTACGTTTTTTGGATGATGCCACTTACTAGATAGTTCGTTAGGTTGCAGTAACCTCGATGCTAAGGATGTTTCAGTAATAATAATAAAGAAAAGCACGAAGGCTAATGGAGTCATATACGCTTTTGCCATGTTTATGTGCGATGTGATGTTCAAAAAAGAAGATGGCTTTTATAAGATAATTTGAAGATAAGGTTGGGAATCTTGAAGAAAATTTAGCTACTATAAACTAGTTAATGCTCTCACTTAGTTTTATACATTTACATATTCTACTACGCATAAAACGTTTAAGTAGACAGTGCTTTAATAAGCTTTCTGTAAATAAACAGCAACTAAAAAATAAAATAATTCACCAGCCTTTTTAAATTAGTAATTTCTTTCTAAACTTTATATATCATGGAAACGATCCCAAAAAAAGAACAACAACCAGAATAACGTAAGAGCTGTGGCGACTTATAAATTGTAATATAAACAAGCATCATTCCAGTAAACCGAAATGTAGAGGCAAAACTGGCTTTTATATGATGTGTTTCTTTTTTGGCTCGGGGGAGAGAGGGGGGGGATACTGATATAAGTTTAAAGATATATCATTTGATTACATATTTAATTCTCAAAAATAAAATAATTTTCCTAGTAACGGCGATGTAATTATAACAGCTTCCTGTTATATAAGGGTACAATGAACCACTTCGTGCACCTTTGTTTTCCCGTGCTTTCATTACAAAACTCTTTTGCATGCTGTTTTGCTCCTACGCTTCATCTAAAGTAAAATTTGTATTTTTCCAATCAAAACGTATATTTACCGTTCTACGAAAGCTGCGCAGGTCCAAATTTAAAAACTCTGCGTAAATGGTTTTCTAAATAAGGTCTCTCTTTAATTGAAACAATATAAAAAATACGGTAAAATTCAAAGATAACTTGCAGATTAAACATCGATAAATAGAAAATAACGAAATACTATAGTTGTATAATAATATAATACTTGAATAACAATTACTATTACTTATGAATATTTGTTTTGTTTTCTAACATTTGAAATTACTTTTGAAAAGAGCCAGTTAATTTGCACATTTTTATCAAGAGGCTGTTTTGAGTTCTCCAGTTTAGAAAAAATGGTCCTTATTTACACATTGATAGCGACAAGAACTTTTCGTATAGCAACATCAATTATAGGGATCTGATGTGCAAATCCCCATTAACATTCCACCTTCCAGTTTCCAGTAAAACTTCCAAGTCTATTGCTACCTCCTATGTAGTTGAATCAATACTGTTGGATGAAAAACTCATTTAAGCATTAAAAATAAGATCTATTAATAAGTTTACTACGGGCATGTATTTTGAAATTTCTAAGTAGATAATTCGCTAGAATTTTAATTACGCGTTTCATATTGCACAACATTTTGTTAATATTTTGGTTAAAACCAAAGATTCTATTGTGTCAAAAAATCAGTTACTTCTAGTGCATATTTATGAAGGGAAAAGTCAGGTTTGCTATAGGCCTAAGGCACAATGAACCATGGTCAAGAGTAAATATAATCAAAGTTCCTAAAATAAAATTTGCGAACGAACATCGAAATTATAACAGTAACCCTAAATTTCAAGTACAGTGGCCTAAAATGAGAGGATACCCTCTTGTAATCACACTAATTGATTTCTTTGATAGAAAACATGGAAGGTTATATGTATGAAAGAAATAAAATAACATTTTAAAAAATTCTAATGTTGAGGCCCTCGAACATTATATGCCCTCAAGTACTGAATTAGGTAGCATAGGGCTTGGGGCAACCATGCTAGCACTCAACTTAATTACTAACAGTGCTAACCAATTGTAAATAATGATAAATTGGATATGAGAATAAAGATACTACATTTATGGAAAAAAAATTGACTTAAAAAAATTGAAATATCATGGCAAAACATTTATGTTATTTTTTCCCCAAATTGGGCTAATTAAGAAGAAATATTACGTCAACATAAACAATTGCAATATGTTTATTTCAAAATAAGTATTAACTAACTGTAAAATAATTTTCAACATATATAACTTATGATAATAATCTGAAATAAGTAATAGTAATGCTTATTTTCCATTAAATTTATTCCATATGATAATAATCTGAAATTACATCACATTGATTTTCATTACAACATTCGATGATGTACAACATCATTTCACTAATTAAACAGTCGAAGTTGGATGATGCCAATTCTTCTGCTCGTCGTTATTTGAAGGATGGTGCCACTTGCTTTGTTCATCCGATGTTGGATGGTGCCACTTGCTCTGTTCATCAACGATCGTTGGATGATGCCAGTTCTTCTGTTCATCATTATTTGAAGGATGGTGCCACTTCTGTTGTTCGTTCGCTACCGGATGGTGCCACTTGCTTTGTTCATCCGATGTTGGATGGTGCCACTTGCTCTGTTCATCAACGATCGTTGGATGATGCCAGTTCTTCTGTTCGTCATTATTTGAAGGATGATGCCACTTCTGTTGTTCGTTCGCTGCTGGATGGTGCCACTTGCTTTGTTCAACTGATGTTGGATGGTGCCACTTGCTCTGTTCATCAACGATCGTTGGATGATGCCAGTTCTTCTGTTCGTCATTATTTGAAGGATGATGCCACTTCTGTTGTTCGTTCGCTGCAGGATGGTGCCACTTGCTTTGTTCAACCGATGTTGGATGGTGCCACTTGCTCTGTTCATCAACGATCGTTGGATGATGCCAGTTCTTCTGTTCTTCATTATTTGAAGGATGGTGCCACTTCTGTTGTTCGTTCGCTACCGGATGGTGCCACTTGCTTTGTTCATCCGATGTTGGATGGTGCCACTTGCTCTGTTCATCAACGATCGTTGGATGATGCCAGTTCTTCTGTTCGTCATTATTTGAAGGATGATGCCACTTCTGTTGTTCGTTCGCTGCTGGATGGTGCCACTTGCTTTGTTCAACTGATGTTGGATGGTGCCACTTGCTCTGTTCATCAACGATCGTTGGATGATGCCAGTTCTTCTGTTCGTCATTATTTGAAGGATGATGCCACTTCTGTTGTTCGTTCGCTGCTGGATGGTGCCACTTGCTTTGTTCAACTGATGTTGGATGGTGCCACTTGCTCTGTTCATCAACGATCGTTGGATGATGCCAGTTCTTCTGTTCATCATTATTTGAAGGATGGTGCCACTTCTGTTGTTCGTTCGCTGCAGGATGGTGCCACTTGCTTTGTTCAACCGATGTTGGATGGTGCCACTTGCTCTGTTCATCAACGATCGTTGGATGATGCCAGTTCTTCTGCTCGTCATTATTTGAAGGATGGTGCCACTTCTGTTGTTCGTTCGCTGCTGGATGGTGCCACTTGCTTTGTTCAACCGATGTTGGATGGTGCCACTTGCTCTGTTCATCAACGATCGTTGGATGATGCCAGTTCTTCTGTTCATCATTATTTGAAGGATGATGCCACTTCTGTTGTTCGTTCGCTGCTGGATGGTGCCACTTGCTTTGTTCAACCGATGTTGGATGGTGCCACTTGCTCTGTTCATCAACGATCGTTGGATGATGCCAGTTCTTCTGTTCATCATTATTTGAAGGATGATGCCACTTCTGTTGTTCGTTCGCTGCTGGATGGTGCCACTTGCTTTGTTCATCCGATGTTGGATGGTGCCACTTGCTCTGTTCATCGATTACTGTCGAATGGTGCCACTTCTTTTGTTCATCGTTATTTGCAGGATGGTGCCACTTCTGTTGTTCGTTCGATATTGGATGGTGCCACTTGCTTTGCTCATCTACGTTTTTTGGATGATGCCACTTACTAGATAGTTCGTTAGGTTGCAGTAACCTCGATGCTAAGGATGTTTCAGTAATAATAATAAAGAAAAGCACGAAGGCTAATGGAGTCATATACGCTTTTGCCATGTTTATGTGCGATGTGATGTTCAAAAAAGAAGATGGCTTTTATAAGATAATTTGAAGATAAGGTTGGGAATCTTGAAGAAAATTTAGCTACTATAAACTAGTTAATGCTCTCACTTAGTTTTATCCATTTACATATTCTACTACGCATAAAACGTTTAAGTAGACAGTGCTTTAATAAGCTTTCTGTAAATAAACAGCAACTAAAAAATAAAATAATTCACCAGCCTTTTTAAATTAGTAATTTCTTTCTAAACTTTATATATCATGGAAACGATCCCAAAAAAAGAACAACAACCAGAATAACGTAAGAGCTGTGGCGACTTATAAATTGTAATATAAACAAGCATCATTCCAGTAAACCGAAATGTAGAGGCAAAACTGGCTTTTATATGATGTGTTTCTTTTTTGGCCCGGGGGAGAGAGGGGGGGGGATACTGATATAAGTTTAAAGATATATCATTTGATTACATATTTAATTCTCAAAAATAAAATAATTTTCCTAGTAACGGCGATGTAATTATAACAGCTTCCTGTTATATAAGGGTACAATGAACCACGTCGTGCACCTTTGTTTTCCCGTGCTTTCATTACAAAACTCTTTTGCATGTTGTTTTGCTCCTACGCTTCATCTAAAGTAAAATTTGTATTTTTCCAATCAAAACGTATATTTACCGTTCTACGAAAGCTGCGCAGGTCCAAATTTAAAAACTCTGCGTAAATGGTTTTCTAAATAAGGTCTCTCTTTAATTGAAACAATATAAAAAATACAGTAAAATTCAAAGATAACTTGCAGATTAAACATCGATAAATAGAAAATGACGAAATACTATAGTTGTATAATAATATAATACTTGAATAACAATTACTATTACTTATGAATATTTGTTTTGTTTTCTAACATTTGAAATTACTTTTGAAAAGAGCCAGTTAATTTGCACATTTTTATCAAGAGGCTGTTTTGAGTTCTCCAGTTTAGAAAAAATGGTCCTTATTTACACATTGATAGCGACAAGAACTTTTCATATAGCAACATCAATTATAGGGATCTGATGTGCAAATCCCCATTAACATTCCACCTTCCAGTTTCCAGTAAAACTTCCAAGTCTATTGCTACCTCCTATGTAGTTGAATCAATACTGTTGGATGAAAAACTCATTTAAGCATTAAAAATAAGATCTATTAATAAGTTTACTACGGGCATGTATTTTGAAATTTCTAAGTAGATAATTCGCTAGAATTTTAATTACGCGTTGCATATTGCACAACATTTTGTTAATATTTTGGTTAAAACCAAAGATTCTATTGTGTCAAAAAATCAGTTACTTCTAGTGCATATTTATGAAGGGAAAAGTCAGGTTTGCTATAGGCCTAAGGCACAATGAACCATGGTCAAGAGTAAATATAATCAAAGTTCCTAAAATAAAATTTGCGAACGAACATCGAAATTATAACAGTAACCCTATATTTCAAGTACAGTGGCCTAAAATGAGAGGATACCCTCTTGTAATCACACTAATTGATTTCTTTGATAGAAAACATGGAAGGTTATATGTATGAAAGAAATAAAATAACATTTTAAAAAATTCTAATGTTGAGGCCCTCGAACATTATATGCCCTCAAGTACTGAATTAGGTAGCATAGGGCTTGGGGCAACCATGCTAGCACTCAACTTAATTACTAACAGTGCTAACCAATTGTAAATAATGATAAATTGGATATGAGAATAAAGATACTACATTTGTGGAAAAAAAATTGACCTAAAAAAATTGAAATATCATGGCAAAACATTTATGTTATTTTTTCCCCAAATTGGGCTAATTAAGAAGAAATATTACGTCAACATAAACAATTGCAATATGTTTATTTCAAAATAAGTATTAACTAACTGTAAAATAATTTTCAACATATATAACTTATGATAATAATCTTAAATAAGTAACAGTAATGCTTATTTTCCATTAAATTTATTCCATATGATAATAATCTGAAATTACATCACATTGATTTTCATTACAACATTCGATGATGTACAACATCATTTCACTAATTAAACAGTCGAAGTTGGATGATGCCAATTCTTCTGCTCGTCGTTATTTGAAGGATGGTGCCACTTGCTTTGTTCATCCGATGTTGGATGGTGCCACTTGCTCTGTTCATCAACGATCGTTGGATGATGCCAGTTCTTCTTTTCGTCATTATTTGAAGGATGGTGCCACTTCTGTTGTTCGTTCGCTGCTGGATGGTGCCACTTGCTTTGTTCAACCGATGTTGGATGGTGCCACTTGCTCTGTTCATCAACGATCGTTGGATGATGCCAGTTCTTCTGTTCATCATTATTTGAAGGATGGTGCCACTTCTGTTGTTCGTTCGCTATCGGATGGTGCCACTTGCTTTGTTCATCCGATGTTGGATGGTGCCACTTGCTCTGTTCATCAACGATCGTTGGATGATGCCAGTTCTTCTGTTCGTCATTATTTGAAGGATGATGCCACTTCTGTTGTTCGTTCGCTGCTGGATGGTGCCACTTGCTTTGTTCAACTGATGTTGGATGGTGCCACTTGCTCTGTTCATCAACGATCGTTGGATGATGCCAGTTCTTCTGTTCGTCATTATTTGAAGGATGATGCCACTTCTGTTGTTCGTTCGCTGCTGGATGGTGCCACTTGCTTTGTTCAACTGATGTTGGATGGTGCCACTTGCTCTGTTCATCAACGATCGTTGGATGATGCCAGTTCTTCTGTTCATCATTATTTGAAGGATGGTGCCACTTCTGTTGTTCGTTCGCTGCTGGATGGTGCCACTTGCTTTGTTCAACCGATGTTGGATGGTGCCACTTGCTCTGTTCATCAACGATCGTTGGATGATGCCAGTTCTTCTGTTCGTCATTATTTGAAGGATGATGCCACTTCTGTTGTTCGTTCGCTGCTGGATGGTGCCACTTGCTTTGTTCAACCGATGTTGGATGGTGCCACTTGCTCTGTTCATCAACGATCGTTGGATGATGCCAGTTCTTCTGTTCATCATTATTTGAAGGATGATGCCACTTCTGTTGTTCGTTCGCTGCTGGATGGTGCCACTTGCTTTGTTCAACCGATGTTGGATGGTGCCACTTGCTCTGTTCATCAACGATCGTTGGATGATGCCAGTTCTTCTGTTCATCATTATTTGAAGGATGATGCCACTTCTATTGTTCGTTCGCTGTTGGATGGTGCCACTTGCTTTGTTCATCCGATGTTGGATGGTGCCACTTGCTCTGTTCATCGATTACTGTCGAATGGTGCCACTTCTTTTGTTCATCGTTATTTGCAGGATGGTGCCACTTCTGTTGTTCGTTCGATATTGGATGGTGCCACTTGCTTTGCTCATCTACGTTTTTTGGATGATGCCACTTACTAGATAGTTCGTTAGGTTGCAGTAACCTCGATGCTAAGGATGTTTCAGTAATAATAATAAAGAAAAGCACGAAGGCTAATGGAGTCATATACGCTTTTGCCATGTTTATGTGCGATGTGATGTTCAAAAAAGAAGATGGCTTTTATAAGATAATTTGAAGATAAGGTTGGGAATCTTGAAGAAAATTTAGCTACTATAAACTAGTTAATGCTCTCACTTAGTTTTATCCATTTACATATTCTACTACGCATAAAACGTTTAAGTAGACAGTGCTTTAATAAGATTTCTGTAAATAAACAGCAACTAAAAAATAAAATAATTCACCAGCCTTTTTAAATTAGTAATTTCTTTCTAAACTTTATATATCATGGAAACGATCCCAAAAAAAGAACAACAACCAGAATAACGTAAGAGCTGTGGCGACTTATAAATTGTAATATAAACAAGCATCATTCCAGTAAACCGAAATGTAGAGGCAAAACTGGCTTTTATATGATGTGTTTCTTTTTTGGCCCGGGGGAGAGAGGGGGGGGGATACTGATATAAGTTTAAAGATATATCATTTGATTACATATTTAATTCTCAAAAATAAAATAATTTTCCTAGTAACGGCGATGTAATTATAACAGCTTCCTGTTATATAAGGGTACAATGAACCACGTCGTGCACCTTTGTTTTCCCGTGCTTTCATTACAAAACTCTTTTGCATGTTGTTTTGCTCCTACTCTTCATCTAAAGTAAAATTTGTATTTTTCCAATCAAAACGTATATTTACCGTTCTACGAAAGCTGCGCAGGTCCAAATTTAAAAACTCTGCGTAAATGGTTTTCTAAATAAGGTCTCTCTTTAATTGAAACAATATAAAAAATACGGTAAAATTCAAAGATAACTTGCAGATTAAACATCGATAAATAGAAAATGACGAAATACTATAGTTGTATAATAATATAATACTTGAATAACAATTAATATTACTTATGAATATTTGTTTTGTTTTCTAACATTTGAAATTACTTTTGAAAAGAGCCAGTTAATTTGCATATTTTTATCAAGAGGCTGTTTTGAGTTCCCCAGTTTAGAAAAAATGGTCCTTATTTACACATTGATAGCGACAAGAACTTTTCGTATAGCAACATCAATTATAGGGATCTGATGTGCAAATCCCCATTAACATTCCACCTTCCAGTTTCCAGTAAAACTTCCAAGTCTATTGCTACCTCCTATGTAGTTGAATCAATACTATTGGATGAAAAACTCATTTAAGCATTAAAAATAAGATCTATTAATAAGTTAACTACGGGCATGTATTTTGAAATTTCTAAGTAGATAATTCGCTAGAATTTTAATTACGCGTTGCATATTGCACAACATTTTGTTAATATTTTGGTTAAAACCAAAGATTCTATTGTGTCAAAAAATCATTTACTTCTAGTGCATATTTATGAAGGGAAAAGTCAGGTTTGCTATAGTCCTAAGGCACAATGAACCATGGTCAAGAGTAAATATAATCAAAGTTCCTAAAATAAAATTTGCGAACGAACATCGAAATTATAACAGTAACCCTAAATTTCAAGTACAGTGGCCTAAAATGAGAGGATACCCTCTTGTAATCACACTAATTGATTTCTTTGATAGAAAACATGGAAGGTTATATGTATGAAAAAAATAAAATAACATTTTAAAAAATTCTAATGTTGAGGCCCTCGAACATTATATGCCCTCAAGTACTGAATTAGGTAGCATAGGGCTTGGGGCAACCATGCTAGCACTCAACTTAATTACTAACAGTGCTAACCAATTGTAAATAATGATAAATTGGATATGAGAATAAAGATACTACATTTATGGGAAAAAAATTGACTTAAAAAAATTGAAATATCATGGCAAAACATTTATGTTATTTTTTCCCCAAATTGGGCTAATTAAGAAGAAATATTACGTCAACATAAACAATTGCAATATGTTTATTTCGAAATAAGTATTAACTAACTGTAAAATAATTTTCAACATATATAACTTATGATAATAATCTGAAATAAGTAACAGTAATGCTTATTTTCCATTAAATTTATTCCATATGATAATAATCTGAAATTACATCACATTGATTTTCATTACAACATTCGATGATGTACAACATCATTTCACTAATTAAACAGTCGAAGTTGGATGATGCCAATTCTTCTGCTCGTCGTTATTTGAAGGATGGTGCCACTTGCTTTGTTCATCCGATGTTGGATGGTGCCACTTGCTCTGTTCATCAACGATCGTTGGATGATGCCAGTTCTTCTGTTCGTCATTATTTGAAGGATGGTGCCACTTCTGTTGTTCGTTCGCTGCTGGATGGTGCCACTTGCTTTGTTCAACCGATGTTGGATGGTGCCACTTGCTCTGTTCATCAACGATCGTTGGATGATGCCAGTTCTTCTGTTCATCATTATTTGAAGGATGGTGCCACTTCTGTTGTTCGTTCGCTACCGGATGGTGCCACTTGCTTTGTTCATCCGATGTTGGATGGTGCCACTTGCTCTGTTCATCAACGATCGTTGGATGACGCCAGTTCTTCTGTTCGTCATTATTTTAAGGATGATGCCACTTCTGTTGTTCGTTCGCTGCTGGATGGTGCCACTTGCTTTGTTCAACTGATGTTGGATGGTGCCACTTGCTCTGTTCATCAACGATCGTTGGATGATGCCAGTTCTTCTGTTCGTCATTATTTGAAGGATGATGCCACTTCTGTTGTTCGTTCGCTGCTGGATGGTGCCACTTGCTTTGTTCAACTGATGTTGGATGGTGCCACTTGCTCTGTTCATCAACGATCTTTGGATGATGCCAGTTCTTCTGTTCATCATTATTTGAAGGATGGTGCCACTTCTGTTGTTCGTTCGCTGCTGGATGGTGCCACTTGCTTTGTTCAACCGATGTTGGATGGTGCCACTTGCTCTGTTCATCAACGATCATTGGATGATGCCAGTTCTTCTGTTCGTCATTATTTGAAGGATGATGCCACTTCTGTTGTTCGTTCGCTACTGGATGGTGCCACTTGCTTTGTTCAACCGATGTTGGATGGTGCCACTTGCTCTGTTCATCAACGATCGTTGGATGATGCCAGTTCTTCTGTTCATCATTATTTGAAGGATGATGCCACTTCTGTTGTTCGTTCGCTGCTGGATGGTGCCACTTGCTTTGTTCAACCGATGTTGGATGGTGCCACTTGCTCTGTTCATCAACGATCGTTGGATGATGCCAGTTCTTCTGTTCATCATTATTTGAAGGATGATGCCACTTCTGTTGTTCGTTCGCTGCTGGATGGTGCCACTTGCTTTGTTCATCCGATGTTGGATGGTGCCACTTGCTCTGTTCATCGATTACTGTCGAATGGTGCCACTTCTTTTGTTCATCGTTATTTGCAGGATGGTGCCACTTCTGTTGTTCGTTCGATATTGGATGGTGCCACTTGCTTTGCTCATCTACGTTTTTTGGATGATGCCACTTACTAGATAGTTCGTTAGGTTGCAGTAACCTCGATGCTAAGGATGTTTCAGTAATAATAATAAAGAAAAGCACGAAGGCTAATGGAGTCATATACGCTTTTGCCATGTTTATGTGCGATGTGATGTTCAAAAAAGAAGATGGCTTTTATAAGATAATTTGAAGATAAGGTTGGGAATCTTGAAGAAAATTTAGCTACTATAAACTAGTTAATGCTCTTACTTAGTTTTATCCATTTACATATTCTACTACGCATAAAACGTTTAAGTAGACAGTGCTTTAATAAGCTTTCTGTAAATAAACTGCAACTAAAAAATAAAATAATTCACCAGCCTTTTTAAATTAGTAATTTCTTTCTAAACTTTATATATCATGGAAACGATCCCAAAAAAAGAACAACAACCAGAATAATGTAAGAGCTGTGGCGACTTATAAATTGTAATATAAACAAGCATCATTCCAGTAAACCGAAATGTAGAGGCAAAACTGGCTTTTATATGATGTGTTTCTTTTTTGGCCCGGGGGAGAGAGGGGGGGGGATACTGATATAAGTTTAAAGATATATCATTTGATTACATATTTAATTCTCAAAAATAAAATAATTTTCCTAGTAACGGCGATGTAATTATAACAGCTTCCTGTTATATAAGGGTACAATGAACCACGTCGTGCACCTTTGTTTTCCCGTGCTTTCATTACAAAACTCTTTTGCATGTTGTTTTGCTCCTATGCTTCATCTAAAGTAAAATTTGTATTTTTCCAATCAAAACGTATATTTACCGTTCTACGAAAGCTGCGCAGGTCCAAATTTAAAAACTCTGCGTAAATGGTTTTCTAAATAAGGTCTCTCTTTAATTGAAACAATATAAAAAATACGGTAAAATTCAAAGATAACTTGCAGATTAAACATCGATAAATAGAAAATGACGAAATACTATAGTTGTATAATAATATAATACTTGAATAACAATTACTATTACTTATGAATATTTGTTTTGTTTTCTAACATTTGAAATTACTTTTGAAAAGAGCCAGTTAATTTGCACATTTTTATCAAGAGGCTGTTTTGAGTTCTCCAGTTTAGAAAAAATGGTCCTTATTTACACATTGATAGCGACAAGAACTTTTCGTATAGCAACATCAATTATAGGGATCTGATGTGCAAATCCCCATTAACATTCCACCTTCCAGTTTCCAGTAAAACTTCCAAGTCTATTGCTACCTCCTATGTAGTTGAATCAATACTGTTGGATGAAAAACTCATTTAAGCATTAAAAATAAGATCTATTAATAAGTTTACTACGGGCATGTATTTTGAAATTTCTAAGTAGATAATTCGCTAGAATTTTAATTACGCGTTGCATATTGCACAACATTTTGTTAATATTTTGGTTAAAACCAAAGATTCTATTGTGTCAAAAAATCAGTTACTTCTAGTGCATATTTATGAAGGGAAAAGTCAGGTTTGCTATAGGCCTAAGGCACAATGAACCATGGTCAAGAGTAAATATAATCAAAGTTCCTAAAATAAAATTTGCGAACGAACATCGAAATTATAACAGTAACCCTAAATTTCAAGTACAATGGCCTAAAATGAGAGGATACCCTCTTGTAATCACACTAATTGATTTCTTTGATAGAAAACATGGAAGGTTATATGTATGAAAAAAATAAAATAACATTTTAAAAAATTCTAATGTTGAGGCCCTCGAACATTATATGCCCTCAAGTACTGAATTAGGTAGCATAGGGCTTGGGGCAACCATGCTAGCACTCAACTTACTTACTAACAGTGCTAACCAATTGTAAATAATGATAAATTGGATATGAGAATAATGATACTACATTTATGGAAAAAAAATTGACTTAAAAAAATTGAAATATCATGGCAAAACATTTATGTTATTTTTTCCCCAAATTGGGCTAATTAAGAAGAAATATTACGTCAACATAAACAATTGCAATATGTTTATTTCAAAATAAGTATTAACTAACTGTAAAATAATTTTCAACATATATAACTTATGATAATAATCTGAAATAAGTAACAGTAATGCTTATTTTCCATTAAATTTATTCCATATGATAATAATCTGAAATTACATCACATTGATTTTCATTACAACATTCGATGATGTACAACATCATTTCACTAATTAAACAGTCGAAGTTGGATGATGCCAATTCTTCTGCTCGTCGTTATTTGAAGGATGGTGCCACTTGCTTTGTTCATCCGATGTTGGATGGTGCCACTTGCTCTGTTCATCAACGATCGTTGGATGATGCCAGTTCTTCTGTTCGTCATTATTTGAAGGATGGTGCCACTTCTGTTGTTCGTTCGCTGCTGGATGGTGCCACTTGCTTTCTTCAACCGATGTTGGATGGTGCCACTTGCTCTGTTCATCAACGATCGTTGGATGATGCCAGTTCTTCTGTTCATCATTATTTGAAGGATGGTGCCACTTCTGTTGTTCGTTCGCTACCGGATGGTGCCACTTGCTTTGTTCATCCGATGTTGGATGGTGCCACTTGCTCTGTTCATCAACGATCGTTGGATGATGCCAGTTCTTCTGTTCGTCATTATTTGAAGGATGATGTCACTTCTGTTGTTCGTTCGCTGCTGGATGGTGCCACTTGCTTTGTTCAACTGATGTTGGATGGTGCCACTTGCTCTGTTCATCAACGATCGTTGGATGATGCCAGTTCTTCTGTTCGTCATTATTTGAAGGATGATGCCACTTCTGTTGTTCGTTCGCTGCTGGATGGTGCCACTTGCTTTGTTCAACTGATGTTGGATGGTGCCACTTGCTCTGTTCATCAACGATCGTTGGATGATGCCAGTTCTTCTGTTCATCATTATTTGAAGGATGGTGCCACTTCTGTTGTTCGTTCGCTGCTGGATGGTGCCACTTGCTTTGTTCAACCGATGTTGGATGGTGCCACTTGCTCTGTTCATCAACGATCGTTGGATGATGCCAGTTCTTCTGTTTGTCATTATTTGAAGGATGATGCCACTTCTGTTGTTCGTTCGCTGCTGGATGGTGCCACTTGCTTTGTTCAACCGATGTTGGATGGTGCCACTTGCTCTGTTCATCAACGATCGTTGGATGATGCCAGTTCTTCTGTTCTTCATTATTTGATGGATGATGCCACTTCTGTTGTTCGTTCGCTGCTGGATGGTGCCACTTGCTTTGTTCAACCGATGTTGGATGGTGCCACTTGCTCTGTTCATCAACGATCGTTGGATGATGCCAGTTCTTCTGTTCATCATTATTTGAAGGATGATGCCACTTCTGTTGTTCGTTCGCTGCTGGATGGTGCCACTTGATTTGTTCATCCGATGTTGGATGGTGCCACTTGCTCTGTTCATCGATTACTGTCGAATGGTGCCACTTCTTTTGTTCATCGTTATTTGCAGGATGGTGCCACTTCTGTTGTTCGTTCGATATTGGATGGTGCCACTTGCTTTGCTCATCTACGTTTTTTGGATGATGCCACTTACTAGATAGTTCGTTAGGTTGCAGTAACCTCGATGCTAAGGATGTTTCAGTAATAATAATAAAGAAAAGCACGAAGGCTAATGGAGTCATATACGCTTTTGCCATGTTTATGTGCGATGTGATGTTCAAAAAAGAAGATGGCTTTTATAAGATAATTTGAAGATAAGGTTGGGAATCTTGAAGAAAATTTAGCTACTATAAACTAGTTAATGCTCTCACTTAGTTTTATCCATTTACATATTCTACTACGCATAAAACGTTTAAGTAGACGGTGCTTTAATAAGCTTTCTGTAAATAAACAGCAACTAAAAATTAAAATAATTCACCAGCCTTTTTAAATTAGTAATTTCTTTCTAAACTTTATATATCATGTAAACGATCCCAAAAAAAGAACAACAACCAGAATAACGTAAGAGCTGTGGCGACTTATAAATTGTAATATAAACAAGCATCATTCCAGTAAACCGAAATGTAGAGGCAAAACTGGCTTTTATATGATGTGTTTCTTTTTTGGCCCGGGGGAGAGAGGGGGGGGATACTGATATAAGTTTAAAGATATATCATTTGATTACATATTTAATTCTCAAAAATAAAATAATTTTCCTAGTAACGGCGATGTAATTATAACAGCTTCCTGTTATATAAGGGTACAATGAACCACGTCGTGCACCTTTGTTTTCCCGTGCTTTCATTACAAAACTCTTTTGCATGTTGTTTTGCTCCTACGCTTCATCTAAAGTAAAATTTGTATTTTTCCAATCAAAACGTATATTTACCGTTCTACGAAAGCTGCGCAGGTCCAAATTTAAAAACTCTGCGTAAATGGTTTTCTAAATAAGGTCTCTCTTTAATTGAAACAATATAAAAAATACGGTAAAATTCAAAGATAACTTGCAGGTTAAACATCGATAAATAGAAAATGACGAAATACTATAGTTGTATAATAATATAATACTTGAATAACAATTACTATTACTTATGAATATTTGTTTTGTTTTCTAACATTTGAAATTACTTTTGAAAAGAGCCAGTTAATTTGCACATTTTTATCAAGAGGCTGTTTTGAGTTCTCCAGTTTAGAAAAAATGGTCCTTATTTACACATTGATAGCGACAAGAACTTTTCGTATAGCAACATCAATTATAGGGATCTGATGTGCAAATCCCCATTAACATTCCACCTTCCAGTTTCCAGTAAAACTTCCAAGTCTATTGCTACCTCCTATGTAGTTGAATCAATACTGTTGGATGAAAAACTCATTTAAGCATTAAAAATAAGATCTATTAACAAGTTTACTACGGGCATGTATTTTGATATTTCTAAGTAGATAATTCGCTAGAATTTTAATTACGCGTTGCATATTGCACAACATTTTGTTAATATTTTGGTTAAAACCAAAGATTCTATTGTGTCAAAAAATCAGTTACTTCTAGTGCATATTTACGAAGGGAAAAGTCAGGTTTGCTATAGGCCTAAGGCACAATGAACCATGGTCAAGAGTAAATATAATCAAAGTTCCTAAAATAAAATTTGCGAACGAACATCGAAATTATAACAGTAACCCTAAATTTCAAGTACAGTGGCCTAAGATGAGAGGATACCCTCTTGTAATCACACTAATTGATTTCTTTGATAGAAAACATGGAAGGTTATATGTATGAAAGAAATAAAATAACATTTTAAAAAATTCTAATGTTGAGGCCCTCGAACATTATATGCCCTCAAGTACTGAATTAGGTAGCATAGGGCTTGGGGCAACCATGCTAGCACTCAACTTAGTTACTAACAGTGCTAACCAATTGTAAATAATGATAAATTGGATATGAGAATAAAGATACTACATTTATGGAAAAAAAATTGACTTAAAAAAATTGAAATATCATGGCAAAACATTTATGTTATTTTTTCCCCAAATTGGGCTAATTAAGAAGAAATATTACGTCAACATAAACAATTGCAATATGTTTATTTCAAAATAAGTATTAACTAACTGTAAAATAATTTTCAACATATATAACTTATGATAATAATCTGAAATAAGTAACAGTAATGCTTATTTTCCATTAAATTTATTCCATATGATAATAATCTGAAATTACATCACATTGATTTTCATTACAACATTCGATGATGTACAACATCATTTCACTAATTAAACAGTCGAAGTTGGATGATGCCAATTCTTCTGCTCGTCGTTATTTGAAGGATGGTGCCACTTGCTTTGTTCATCCGATGTTGGATGGTGCCACTTGCTCTGTTCATCAACGATCGTTGGATGATGCCAGTTCTTCTGTTCGTCATTATTTGAAGGATGGTGCCACTTCTGTTGTTCGTTCGCTGCTGGATGGTGCCACTTGCTTTGTTCAACCGATGTTGGATGGTGCCACTTGCTCTGTTCATCAACGATCGTTGGATGATGCCAGTTCTTCTGTTCATCATTATTTGAAGGATGGTGCCACTTCTGTTGTTCGTTCGCTACCGGATGGTGCCACTTGCTTTGTTCATCCGATGTTGGATGGTGCCACTTGCTCTGTTCATCAACGATCGTTGGATGATGCCAGTTCTTCTGTTCGTCATTATTTGAAGGATGATGCCACTTCTGTTGTTCGTTCGCTGCTGGATGGTGCCACTTGCTTTGTTCAACTGATGTTGGATGGTGCCACTTGCTCTGTTCATCAACGATCGTTGGATGATGCCAGTTCTTCTGTTCGTCATTATTTGAAGGATGATACCACTTCTGTTGTTCGTTCGCTGCTGGATGGTGCCACTTGCTTTGTTCAACTGATGTTGGATGGTGCCACTTGCTCTGTTCATCAACGATCATTGGATGATGCCAGTTCTTCTGTTCGTCATTATTTGAAGGATGATACCACTTCTGTTGTTCGTTCGCTGCTGGATGGTGCCGCTTGCTTTGTTCAACTGATGTTGGATGGTGCCACTTGCTCTGTTCATCAACGATCGTTGGATGATGCCAGTTCTTCTGTTCATCATTATTTGAAGGATGGTGCCACTTCTGTTGTTCGTTCGCTGCTGGATGGTGCCACTTGCTTTGTTCAACCGATGTTGGATGGTGCCACTTGCTCTGTTCATCAACGATCGTTGGATGATGCCAGTTCTTCTGTTCGTCATTATTTGAAGGATGATGCCACTTCTGTTGTTCGTTCGCTGCTGGATGGTGCCACTTGCTTTGTTCAACCGATGTTGGATGGTGCCACTTGCTCTGTTCATCAACGATCGTTGGATGATGCCAGTTCTTCTGTTCATCATTATTTGAAGGATGATGCCACTTCTGTTGTTTGTTCGCTGCTGGATGGTGCCACTTGCTTTGTTCAACCGATGTTGGATGGTGCCACTATCTCTGTTCATCAACGATCGTTGGATGATGCCAGTTCTTCTGTTCATCATTATTTGAAGGATGATGCCACTTCTGTTGTTCGTTCGCTGCTGGATGGTGCCACTTTCTTTGTTCATCCGATGTTGGATGGTGCCACTTGCTCTGTTCATCGATTACTGTCGAATGGTGCCACTTCTTTTGTTCATCGTTATTTGCAGGATGGTGCCACTTCTGTTGTTCGTTCGATATTGGATGGTGCCACTTGCTTTGCTCATCTACGTTTTTTGGATGATGCCACTTACTAGATAGTTCGTTAGGTTGCAGTAACCTCGATGCTAAGGATGTTTCAGTAATAATAATAAAGAAAACCACGAAGGCTAATGGAGTCATATACGCTTTTGCCATGTTTATGTGCGATGTTCAAAAAAGAAGATGGCTTTTATAAGATAATTTGAAGATAAGGTTGGGAATCTTGAAGAAAATTTAGCTACTATAAACTAGTTAATGCTCTCACTTAGTTTTATCCATTTACATATTCTACTACGCATAAAACGTTTAAGTAGACAGTGCTTTAATAAGCTTTCTGTAAATAAACAGCAACTAAAAAATAAAATAATTCACCAGCCTTTTTAAATTAGTAATTTCTTTCTAAACTTTATATATCATGGAAACGATCCCAAAAAAAGAACAACAACCAGAATAACGTAAGAGCTGTGGCGACTTATAAATTGTAATATAAACAAGCATCATTCCAGTAAACCGAAATGTAGAGGCAAAACTGGCTTTTATATGATGTGTTTCTTTTTTGGCCCGGGGGAGAGAGGGGGGGGGGATACTGATATATGTTTAAAGATATATCATTTGATTACATATTTAATTCTCAAAAATAAAATAATTTTCCTAGTAAAGGCGATGTAATTATAACAGCTTCCTGTTATATAAGGGTACAATGAACCACGTCGTGCACCTTTGTTTTCCCGTGCTTTCATTACAAAACTCTTTTGCATGTTGTTTTGCTCCTACGCTTCATCTAAAGTAAAATTTGTATTTTTCCAATCAAAACGTATATTTACCGTTCTACGAAAGCTGCGCAGGTCCAAATTTAAAAACTCTGCGTAAATGGTTTTCTAAATAAGGTCTCTCTTTAATTGAAACAATATAAAAAATACGGTAAAATTCAAAGATAACTTGCAGATTAAACATCGATAAATAGAAAATGACGAAATACTATAGTTGTATAATAATATAATACTTGAATAACAATTACTATTACTTATGAATATTTGTTTTGTTTTCTAACATTTGAAATTACTTTTGAAAAGAGCCAGTTAATTTGCACATTTTTATCAAGAGGCTGTTTTGAGTTCTCCAGTTTAGAAAAAATGGTCCTTATTTACACATTGATAGCGACAAGAACTTTTCGTATAGCAACATCAATTATAGGGATCTGATGTGCAAATCCCCATTAACATTCCACCTTCCAGTTTCCAGTAAAACTTCCAAGTCTATTGCTACCTCCTATGTAGTTGAATCAATACTGTTGGATGAAAAACTCATTTAAGCATTAAAAATAAGATCTATTAATAAGTTTACTACGGGCATGTATTTTGAAATTTCTAAGTAGATAATTCGCTAGAATTTTAATTACGCGTTGCATATTGCACAACATTTTGTTACTATTTTGGTTAAAACCAAAGATTCTATTGTGTCAAAAAATCAGTTACTTCTAGTGCATATTTATGAAGGGAAAAGTCAGGTTTGCTATAGGCCTAAGGCACAATGAACCATGGTCAAGAGTAAATATAATCAAAGTTCCTAAAATAAAATTTGCGAACGAACATCGAAATTATAACAGTAACCCTAAATTTCAAGTACAGTGGCCTAAAATGAGAGGATACCCTCTTGTAATCACACTAATTGATTTCTTTGATAGAAAACATGGAAGGTTATATGTATGAAAAAAATAAAATAACATTTTAAAAAATTCTAATGTTGAGGCCCTCGAACATTATATGCCCTCAAGTACTGAATTAGGTAGCATAGGGCTTGGGGCAACCATGCTAGCACTCAACTTAATTACTAACAGTGCTAACCAATTGTAAATAATGATAAATTGGATATGAGAATAAAGATACTACATTTATGGGAAAAAAATTGACTTAAAAAAATTGAAATATCATGGCAAAACATTTATGTTATTTTTTCCCCAAATTGGGCTAATTAAGAAGAAATATTACGTCAACATAAACAATTGCAATATGTTTATTTCAAAATAAGTATTAACTAACTGTAAAATAATTTTCAACATATATAACTTATGATAATAATCTGAAATAAGTAACAGTAATGCTTATTTTCCATTAAATTTATTCCATATGATAATAATCTGAAATTACATCACATTGATTTTCATTACAACATTCGATGATGTACAACATCATTTCACTAATTAAACAGTCGAAGTTGGATGATGCCAATTCTTCTGCTCGTCGTTATTTGAAGGATGGTGCCACTTGCTTTGTTCATCCGATGTTGGATGGTGCCACTTGCTCTGTTCATCAACGATCGTTGGATGATGCCAGTTCTTCTGTTCGTCATTATTTGAAGGATGGTGCCACTTCTGTTGTTCGTTCGCTGCTGGATGGTGCCACTTTCTTTGTTCAACCGATGTTGGATGGTGCCACTTGCTCTGTTCATCAACGATCGTTGGATGATGCCAGTTCTTCTGTTCATCATTATTTGAAGGATGGTGCCACTTCTGTTGTTCGTTCACTACCGGATGGTGCCACTTGCTTTGTTCATCCGATGTTGGATGGTGCCACTTGCTCTGTTCATCAACGATCGTTGGATGATGCCAGTTCTTCTGTTCGTCATTATTTGAAGGATGATGCCACTTCTGTTGTTCGTTCGCTGCTGGATGGTGCCACTTGCTTTGTTCAACTGATGTTGGATGGTGCCACTTGCTCTGTTCATCAACGATCGTTGGATGATGCCAGTTCTTCTGTTCGTCATTATTTGAAGGATGATGCCACTTCTGTTGTTCGTTCGCTGCTGGATGGTGCCACTTGCTTTGTTCAACTGTTGTTGGATGGTGCCACTTGCTCTGTTCATCAACGATCGTTGGATGATGCCAGTTCTTCTGTTCATCCTTATTTGAAGGATGGTGCCACTTCTGTTGTTCGTTCGCTGCTGGATGGTGCCACTTGCTTTGTTCAACCGATGTTGGATGGTGCCACTTGCTCTGTTCATCAACGATCGTTGGATGATGCCAGTTCTTCTGTTCGTCATTATTTGAAGGATGATGCCACTTCTGTTGTTCGTTCGCTGCTGGATGGTGCCACTTGCTTTGTTCAACCGATGTTGGATGGTGCCACTTGCTCTGTTCATCAACGATCGTTGGATGATGCCAGTTCTTCTGTTCATCATTATTTGAAGGATGATGCCACTTCTGTTGTTCGTTCGCTGCTGGATGGTGCTACTTGCTTTGTTCAACCGATGTTGGATGGTGCCACTTGCTCTGTTCATCAACGATCGTTGGATGATGCCAGTTCTTCTGTTCATCATTATTTGAAGGATGATGCCACTTCTGTTGTTCGTTCGCTGCTGGATGGTGCAACTTGCTTTGTTCATCCGATGTTGGATGGTGCCACTTGCTCTGTTCATCGATTACTGTCGAATGGTGCCACTTCTTTTGTTCATCGTTATTTGCAGGATGGTGCCACTTCTGTTGTTCGTTCGATATTGGATGGTGCCACTTGCTTTGCTCATCTACGTTTTTTGGATGATGCCACTTACTAGATAGTTCGTTAGGTTGCAGTAACCTCGATGCTAAGGATGTTTCAGTAATAATAATAAAGAAAAGCACGAAGGCTAATGGAGTCATATACGCTTTTGCCATGTTTATGTGCGATGTGATGTTCAAAAAAGAAGATGGCTTTTATAAGATAATTTGAAGATAAGGTTGGGAATCTTGAAGAAAATTTAGCTACTATAAACTAGTTAATGCTCTCACTTAGTTTTATCCATTTACATATTCTACTACGCATAAAACGTTTAAGTAGACAGTGCTTTAATAAGCTTTCTGTAAATAAACAGCAACTAAAAAATAAAATAATTCACCAGCCTTTTTAAATTAGTAATTTCTTTCTAAACTTTATATATCATGGAAACGATCCCAAAAAAAGAACAACAACCAGAATAACGTAAGAGCTGTGGCGACTTATAAATTGTAATATAAACAAGCATCATTCCAGTAAACCGAAATGTAGAGGCAAAACTGGCTTTTATATGATGTGTTTCTTTTTTGGCCCGGGGGAGAGAGGGGGGGGATACTGATATAAGTTTAAAGATATATCATTTGATTACATATTTAATTCTCAAAAATAAAATAATTTTCCTAGTAACGGCGATGTAATTATAACAGCTTCCTGTTATATAAGGGTACAATGAACCACGTCGTGCACCTTTGTTTTCCCGTGCTTTCATTACAAAACTCTTTTGCATGTTGTTTTTCTCCTACGCTTCATCTAAAGTAAAATTTGTATTTTTCCAATCAAAACGTATATTTACCATTCTACGAAAGCTGCGCAGGTCCAAATTTAAAAACTCTGCGTAAATGGTTTTCTAAATAAGGTCTCTCTTTAATTGAAACAATATAAAAAATACGGTAAAATTCAAAGATAACTTGCAGATTAAACATCGATAAATAGAAAATGACGAAATACTATAGTTGTATAATAATATAATACTTGAATAACAATTACTATTACTTATGAATATTTGTTTTGTTTTCTAACATTTGAAATTACTTTTGAAAAGAGCCAGTTAATTTGCACATTTTTATCAAGAGGCTGTTTTGAGTTCTCCAGTTTAGAAAAAATGGTCCTTATTTACACATTGATAGCGACAAGAACTTTTCGTATAGCAACATCAATTATAGGGATCTGATGTGCAAATCCCCATTAACATTCCACCTTCCAGTTTCCAGTAAAACTTCCAAGTCTATTGCTACCTCCTATGTAGTTGAATCAATACTGTTGGATGAAAAACTCATTTAAGCATTAAAAATAAGATCTATTAATAAGTTTACTACGGGCATGTATTTTGAAATTTCTAAGTAGATAATTCGCTAGAATTTTAATTACGCGTTGCATATTGCACAACATTTTGTTAATATTTTGGTTAAAACCAAAGATTCTATTGTGTCAAAAAATCAGTTACTTCTAGTGCATATTTATGAAGGGAAAAGTCAGGTTTGCTATAGGCCTAAGGCACAATGAACCATGGTCAAGAGTAAATATAATCAAAGTTCCTAAAATAAAATTTGCGAACGAACATCGAAATTATAACAGTAACCCTAAATTTCAAGTACAGTGGCCTAAAATGAGAGGATACCCTCTTGTAATCACACTAATTGATTTCTTTGATAGAAAACATGGAAGGTTATATGTATGAAAAAAATAAAATAACATTTTAAAAAATTCTAATGTTGAGGCCCTCGAACATTATATGCCCTCAAGTACTGAATTAGGTAGCATAGGGCTTGGGGCAACCATGCTAGCACTCAACTTAATTACTAACAGTGCTAACCAATTGTAAATAATGATAAATTGGATATGAGAATAAAGATACTACATTTATGGAAAAAAAATTGACTTAAAAAAATTGAAATATCATGGCAAAACATTTATGTTATTTTTTCCCCAAATTGGGCTAATTAAGAAGAAATATTACGTCAACATAAACAATTGCAATATGTTTATTTCAAAATAAGTATTAACTAACTGTAAAATAATTTTCAACATATATAACTTATGATAATAATCTGAAATAAGTAACAGTAATGCTTATTTTCCATTAAATTTATTCCATATGATAATAATCTGAAATTACATCACATTGATTTTCATTACAACATTCGATGATGTACAACATCATTTCACTAATTAAACAGTCGAAGTTGGATGATGCCAATTCTTCTGCTCGTCGTTATTTGAAGGATGGTGCCACTTGCTTTGTTCATCCGATGTTGGATGGTGCCACTTGCTCTGTTCATCAACGATCGTTGGATGATGCCAGTTCTTCTGTTCGTCATTATTTGAAGGATGGTGCCACTTCTGTTGTTCGTTCGCTGCTGGATGGTGCCACTTGCTTTGTTCAACCGATGTTGGATGGTGCCACTTGCTCTGTTCATCAACGATCGTTGGATGATGTCAGTTCTTCTGTTCATCATTATTTGAAGGATGGTGCCACTTCTGTTGTTCGTTCGCTACCGGATGGTGCCACTTGCTTTGTTCATCCGATGTTGGATGGTGCCACTTGCTCTGTTCATCAACGATCGTTGGATGATGCCAGTTCTTCTGTTCGTCATTATTTGAAGGATGATGCCACTTCTGTTGTTCGTTCGCTGCTGGATGGTGCCACTTGCTTTGTTCAACTGATGTTGGATGGTGCCACTTGCTCTGTTCATCAACGATCGTTGGATGATGCCAGTTCTTCTGTTCGTCATTATTTGAAGGATGATGCCACTTCTGTTGTTCGTTCGCTGCTGGATGGTGCCACTTGCTTTGTTCAACTGATGTTGGATGGTGCCACTTGCTCTGTTCATCAACGATCGTTGGATGATGCCAGTTCTTCTGTTCATCATTATTTGAAGGATGGTGCCACTTCTGTTGTTCGTTCGCTGCTGGATGGTGCCACTTGCTTTGTTCAACCGATGTTGGATGGTGCCACTTGCTCTGTTCATCAACGATCGTTGGATGATGCCAGTTCTTCTGTTCGTCATTATTTGAAGGATGATGCCACTTCTGTTGTTCGTTCGCTGCTGGATGGTGCCACTTTCTTTGTTCAACCGATGTTGGATGGTGCCACTTGCTCTGTTCATCAACGATCCTTGGATGATGCCAGTTCTTCTGTTCATCATTATTTGAAGGATGATGCCACTTCTGTTGTTCGTTCGCTGCTGGATGGTGCCACTTGCTTTGTTCAACCGATGTTGGATGGTGCCACTTGCTCTGTTCATCAACGATCGTTGGATGATGCCAGTTCTTCTGTTCATCATTATTTGAAGGATGATGCCACTTCTGTTGTTCGTTCGCTGCTGGATGGTGCCACTTGCTTTGTTCATTCGATGTTGGATGGTGCCACTTGCTCTGTTCATCGATTACTGTCGAATGGTGCCACTTCTTTTGTTCATCGTTATTTGCAGGATGGTGCCACTTCTGTTGTTCGTTCGATATTGGATGGTGCCACTTGCTTTGCTCATCTACGTTTTTTGGATGATGCCACTTACTAGATAGTTCGTTAGGTTGCAGTAACCTCGATGCTAAGGATGTTTCAGTAATAATAATAAAGAAAAGCACGAAGGCTAATGGAGTCATATACGCTTTTGCCATGTTTATGTGCGATGTGATGTTCAAAAAAGAAGATGGCTTTTATAAGATAATTTGAAGATAAGGTTGGGAATCTTGAAGAAAATTTAGCTACTATAAACTAGTTAATGCTCTCACTTAGTTTTATCCATTTACATATTCTACTACGCATAAAACGTTTAAGTAGACAGTGCTTTAATAAGCTTTCTGTAAATAAACAGCAACTAAAAAATAAAATAATTCACCAGCCTTTTTAAATTAGTAATTTCTTTCTAAACTTTATATATCATGGAAACGATCCCAAAAAAAGAACAACAACCAGAATAACGTAAGAGCTGTGGCGACTTATAAATTGTAATATAAACAAGCATCATTCCAGTAAACCGAAATGTAGAGGCAAAACTGGCTTTTATATGATGTGTTTCTTTTTTGGCCCGGGGGAGAGAGGGGGGGGATACTGATATAAGTTTAAAGATATATCATTTGATTACATATTTAATTCTCAAAAATAAAATAATTTTCCTAGTAACGGCGATGTAATTATAACAGCTTCCTGTTATATAAGGGTACAATGAACCACGTCGTGCACCTTTGTTTTCCCGTGCTTTCATTACAAAACTCTTTTGCATGTTGTTTTGCTCCTACGCTTCATCTAAAGTAAAATTAGTATTTTTCCAATCAAAACGTATATTTACCGTTCTACGAAAGCTGCACAGGTCCAAATTTAAAAACTCTGCGTAAATGGTTTTCTAAATAAGGTCTCTCTTTAATTGAAACAATATAAAAAATACGGTAAAATTCAAAGATAACTTGCAGATTAAACATCGATAAATAGAAAATGACGAAATACTATAGTTGTATAATAATATAATACTTGAATAACAATTACTATTACTTATGAATATTTGTTTTGTTTTCTAACATTTGAAATTACTTTTGAAAAGAGCCAGTTAATTTGCACATTTTTATCAAGAGGCTGTTTTGAGTTCTCCAGTTTAGAAAAAATGGTCCTTATTTACACATTGTTAGCGACAAGAACTTTTCGTATAGCAACATCAATTATAGGGATCTGATGTGCAAATCCCCATTAACATTCCACCTTCCAGTTTCCAGTAAAACTTCCAAGTCTATTGCTACCTCCTATGTAGTTGAATCAATACTGTTGGATGAAAAACTCATTTAAGCATTAAAAATAAGATCTATTAATAAGTTTACTACGGGCATGTATTTTGAAATTTCTAAGTAGATAATTCGCTAGAATTTTAATTACGCGTTGCATATTGCACAACATTTTGTTAATATTTTGGTTAAAACCAAAGATTCTATTGTGTCAAAAAATCAGTTACTTCTAGTGCATATTTATGAAGGGAAAAGTCAGGTTTACTATAGGCCTAAGGCACAATGAACCATGGTCAAGAGTAAATATAATCAAAGTTCCTAAAATAAAATTTGCGAACGAACATCGAAATTATAACAGTAACCCTAAATTTCAAGTACAGTGGCCTAAAATGAGAGGATACCCTCTTGTAATCACACTAATTGATTTCTTTGATAGAAAACATGGAAGGTTATATGTATGAAAAAAATAAAATAACATTTTAAAAAATTCTAATGTTGAGGCCCTCGAACATTATATGCCCTCAAGTACTGAATTAGGTAGCATAGGGCTTGGGGCAACCATGCTAGCACTCAACTTAATTACTAACAGTGCTAACCAATTGTAAATAATGATAAATTGGATATGAGAATAAAGATACTACATTTATGGAAAAAAAATTGACTTAAAAAAATTGAAATATCATGGCAAAACATTTATGTTATTTTTTCCCCAAATTGGGCTAATTAAGAAGAAATATTACGTCAACATAAAAAATTGCAATATGTTTATTTCAAAATAAGTATTAACTAACTGTAAAATAATTTTCAACATATATAACTTATGATAATAATCTGAAATAAGTAACAGTAATGCTTATTTTCCATTAAATTTATTCCATATGATAATAATCTGAAATTACATCACATTGATTTTCATTACAACATTCGATGATGTACAACATCATTTCACTAATTAAACAGTCGAAGTTGGATGATGCCAATTCTTCTGCTCGTCGTTATTTGAAGGATGGTGCCACTTGCTTTGTTCATCCGATGTTGGATGGTGCCACTTGCTCTGTTCATCAACGATCGTTGGATGATGCCAGTTCTTCTGTTCGTCATTATTTGAAGGATGGTGCCACTTCTGTTGTTCGTTCGCTGCTGGATGGTGCCACTTGCTTTGTTCAACCGATGTTGGATGGTGCCACATGCTCTGTTCATCAACGATCGTTGGATGATGCCAGTTCTTCTGTTCATTATTATTTGAAGGATGGTGCCACTTGTTGTTCGTTCGCTACCGGATGGTGCCACTTGCTTTGTTCATCCGATGTTGGATGGTGCCACTTGCTCTGTTCATCAACGATCGTTGGATGATGCCAGTTCTTCTGTTCGTCATTATTTGAAGGATGATGCCACTTCTGTTGTTCGTTCGCTGCTGGATGGTGCCACTGGCTTTGTTCAACTGATGTTGGATGGTGCCACTTGCTTTGTTCATCAACGATCGTTGGATGATGCCAGTTCTTCTGTTCGTCATTATTTGAAGGATGATGCCACTTCTGTTGTTCGTTCGCTGCTGGATGGTGCCACTTGCTTTGTTCAACTGATGTTGGATGGTGCCACTTGCTCTGTTCATCAACGATCGTTGGATGATGCCAGTTCTTCTGTTCATCATTATTTGAAGGATGGTGCCACTTCTGTTGTTCGTTCGCTGCTGGATGGTGCCACTTGCTTTGTTCAACCGATGTTGGATGGTGCCACTTGCACTGTTCATCAACGATCGTTGGATGATGCCAGTTCTTCTATTCGTCATTATTTGAAGGATGATGCCACTTCTGTTGTTCGTTCGCTGCTGGATGGTGCCACTTGCTTTGTTCAACCGATGTTGGATGGTGCCACTTGCTCTGTTCATCAACGATCCTTGGATGATGCCAGTTCTTCTGTTCATCATTATTTGAAGGATGATGCCACTTCTGTTGTTCGTTCGCTGCTGGATGGTGCCACTTGCTTTGTTCAACCGATGTTGGATGGTGCCACTTGCTCTGTTCATCAACGATCGTTGGATGATGCTAGTTCTTCTGTTCATCATTATTTGAAGGATGATGCCACTTCTGTTGTTCGTTCGCTGCTGGATGGTGCCACTTTCTTTGTTCATCCGATGTTGGATGGTGCCACTTGCTCTGTTCATCGATTACTGTCGAATGGTGCCACTTCTTTTGTTCATCGTTATTTGCAGGATGGTGCCACTTCTGTTGTTCGTTCGATATTGGATGGTGCCACTTGCTTTGCTCATCTACGTTTTTTGGATGATGCCACTTACTAGATAGTTCGTTAGGTTGCAGTAACCTCGATGCGAAGGATGTTTCAGTAATAATAATAAAGAAAAGCACGAAGGCTAATGGAGTCATATACGCTTTTGCCATGTTTATGTGCGATGTGATGTTCAAAAAAGAAGATGGCTTTTATAAGATAATTTGAAGATAAGGTTGGGAATCTTGAAGAAAATTTAGCTACTATAAACTAGTTAATGCTCTCACTTAGTTTTATCCATTTACATATTCTACTACGCATAAAACGTTTAAGTAGACAGTGCTTTAATAAGCTTTCTGTAAATAAACAGCAACTAAAAAATAAAATAATTCACCAGCCTTTTTAAATTAGTAATTTCTTTCTAAACTTTATATATCATGGAAACGATCCCAAAAAAAGAACAACAACCAGAATAACGTAAGAGCTGTGGCGACTTATAAATTGTAATATAAACAAGCATCATTCCAGTAAACCGAAATGTAGAGGCAAAACTGGCTTTTATATGATGTGTTTCTTTTTTGGCCCGGGGGAGAGAGGGGGGGGATACTGATATAAGTTTAAAGATATATCATTTGATTACATATTTAATTCTCAAAAATAAAATAATTTTCCTACTAACGGCGATGTAATTATAACAGCTTCCTGTTATATAAGGGTACAATGAACCACGTCGTGCACCTTTGTTTTCCCGTGCTTTCATTACAAAACTCTTTTGCATGTTGTTTTGCTCCTACGCTTCGTCTAAAGTAAAATTTGTATTTTTCCAATCAAAACGTATATTTACCGTTCTACGAAAGCTGCGCAGGTCTAAATTTAAAAACTCTGCGTAAATGGTTTTCTAAATAAGGTCTCTCTTTAATTGAAACAATATAAAAAATACGGTAAAATTCAAAGATAACTTGCAGATTAAACATCGATAAATAGAAAATGACGAAATACTATAGTTGTATAATAATATAATACTTGAATAACAATTACTATTACTTATGAATATTTGTTTTGTTTTCTAACATTTGAAATTACTTTTGAAAAGAGCCAGTTAATTTGCACATTTTTATCAAGAGGCTGTTTTGAGTTCTCCAGTTTAGAAAAAATGGTCCTTATTTACACATTGATAGCGACAAGAACTTTTCGTATAGCAACATCAATTATAGGGATCTGATGTGCAAATCCCCATTAACATTCCACCTTCCAGTTTCCAGTAAAACTTCCAAGTCTATTTCTACCTCCTATGTAGTTGAATCAATACTGTTGGATGAAAAACTCATTTAAGCATTAAAAATAAGATCTATTAATAAGTTTACTACGGGCATGTATTTTGAAATTTCTAAGTAGATAATTCGCTAGAATTTTAATTACGCGTTGCATATTGCACAACATTTTGTTAATATTTTGGTTAAAACCAAAGATTCTATTGTGTCAAAAAATCAGTTACTTCTAGTGCATATTTATGAAGGGAAAAGTCAGGTTTGCTATAGGCCTAAGGCACAATGAACCATGGTCAAGAGTAAATATAATCAAAGTTCCTAAAATAAAATTTGCGAACGAACATCGAAATTATAACAGTAACCCTAAATTTCAAGTACAGTGGCCTAAAATGAGAGGATACCCTCTTGTAATCACACTAATTGATTTCTTTGATAGAAAACATGGAAGGTTATATGTATGAAAAAAATAAAATAACATTTTAAAAAATTCTAATGTTGAGGCCCTCGAACATTATATGCCCTCAAGTACTGAATTAGGTAGCATAGGGCTTGGGGCAACCATGCTAGCACTCAACTTAATTACTAACAGTGCTAACCAATTGTAAATAATGATAAATTGGATATGAGAATAAAGATACTACATTTATGGAAAAAAATTGACTTAAAAAAATTGAAATATCATGGCAAAACATTTATGTTATTTTTTCCCCAAATTGGGCTAATTAAGAAGAAATATTACGTCAACATAAACAATTGCAATATGTTTATTTCAAAATAAGTATTAACTAACTGTAAAATAATTTTCAACATATATAACTTATGATAATAATCTGAAATAAGTAACAGTAATGCTTATTTTCCATTAAATTTATTCCATATGATAATAATCTGAAATTACATCACATTGATTTTCATTACAACATTCGATGATGTACAACATCATTTCACTAATTAAACAGTCGAAGTTGGATGATGCCAATTCTTCTGCTCGTCGTTATTTGAAGGATGGTGCCACTTGCTTTGTTCATCCGATGTTGGATGGTGCCACTTGCTCTGTTCATCAACGATCGTTGGATGATGCCAGTTCTTCTGTTCGTCATTATTTGAAGGATGGTGCCACTTCTGTTGTTCGTTCGCTGCTGGATGGTGCCACTTGCTTTGTTCAACCGATGTTGGATGGTGCCACTTGCTCTGTTCATCAACGATCGTTGGATGATGCCAGTTCTTCTGTTCATCATTATTTGAAGGATGGTGCCACTTCTGTTGTTCGTTCGCTACCGGATGGTGCCACTTGCTTTGTTCATCTGATGTTGGATGGTGCCACTTGCTCTGTTCATCAACGATCGTTGGATGATGCCAGTTCTTCTGTTCGTCATTATTTGAAGGATGATGCCACTTCTGTTGTTCGTTCGCTGCTGGATGGTGCCACTTGCTTTGTTCAACTGATGTTGGATGGTGCCACTTGCTCTGTTCATCAACGATCGTTGGATGATGCCAGTTCTTCTGTTCGTCATTATTTGAAGGATGATGCCACTTCTGTTGTTCGTTCGCTGCTGGATGGTGCCACTTGCTTTGTTCAACTGATGTTGGATGGTGCCACTTGCTCCGTTCATCGACGATCGTTGGATGATGCCAGTTCTTCTGTTCATCATTATTTGAAAGATGGTGCCACTTCTGTTGTTCGTTCGCTGCTGGATGGTGCCACTTGCTTTGTTCAACCGATGTTGGATGGTGCCACTTGCTCTGTTCATCAACGATCGTTGGATGATGCCAGTTCTTCTGTTCGTCATTATTTGAAGGATGATGCCACTTCTGTTGTTCGTTCGCTGCTGGATGGTGCCACTTGCTTTGTTCAACCGATGTTGGATGGTGCCACTTGTTCTGTTCATCAACGATCGTTGGATGATGCCAGTTCTTCTGTTCATCATTATTTGA
This sequence comes from Allium sativum, assembly GCA_030737875.1. NCBI lineage: Eukaryota > Viridiplantae > Streptophyta > Magnoliopsida > Asparagales > Amaryllidaceae > Allium > Allium sativum. The sequence continues at coordinate 400,573,623 of CM060910.1, forward strand.
AGGATGATGCCACTTCTGTTGTTCGTTCGCTGCTGGATGGTGCCACTTGCTTTGTTCAACCGATGTTGGATGGTGCCACTTGCTCTGTTCATCAATGATCGTTGGATGATGCCAGTTCTTCTGTTCATCATTATTTGAAGGATGATGCCACTTCTGTTGTTCGTTCGCTGCTGGATGGTGCCACTTGCTTTGTTCATCCAATGTTGGATGGTGCCACTTTCTCTGTTCATCGATTACTGTCGAATGGTGCCACTTCTTTTGTTCATCGTTATTTGCAGGATGGTGCCACTTCTGTTGTTCGTTCGATATTGGATGGTGCCACTTGCTTTGCTCATCTACGTTTTTTGGATGATGCCACTTACTAGAAAGTTCGTTAGGTTGCAGTAACCTCGATGCTAAGGATGTTTCAGTAATAATAATAAAGAAAAGCACGAAGGCTAATGGAGTCATATACGCTTTTGCCATGTTTATGTGCGATGTGATGTTCAAAAAAGAAGATGGCTTTTATAAGATAATTTGAAGATAAGGTTGGGAATCTTGAAGAAAATTTAGCTACTATAAACTAGTTAATGCTCTCACTTAGTTTTATCCATTTACATATTCTACTACGCATAAAACGTTTAAGTAGACAGTGCTTTAATAAGCTTTCTGTAAATAAACAGCAACTAAAAAATAAAATAATTCACCAGCCTTTTTAAATTAGTAATTTCTTTCTAAACTTTATATATCATGGAAACGATCCCAAAAAAAGAACAACAACCAGAATAACGTAAGAGCTGTGGCGACTTATAAATTGTAATATAAACAAGCATCATTCCAGTAAACCGAAATGTAGAGGCAAAACTGGCTTTTATATGATATGTTTCTTTTTTGGCCCGGGGGAGAGAGGGGGGGGGATACTGATATAAGTTTAAAGATATATCATTTGATTACATATTTAATTCTCAAAAATAAAATAATTTTCCTAGTAACGGCGATGTAATTATAACAGCTTCCTGTTATATAAGGGTACAATGAACCACGTCGTGCACCTTTGTTTTCCCGTGCTTTCATTACAAAACTCTTTTGCATGTTGTTTTGCTCCTACGCTTCATCTAAAGTAAAATTTGTATTTTTCCAATCAAAACGTATATTTACCGTTCTACGAAAGCTGCGCAGGTCCAAATTTAAAAACTCTGCGTAAATGGTTTTCTAAATAAGGTCTCTCTTTAATTGAAACAATATAAAAAATACGGTAAAATTCAAAGATAACTTGCAGGTTAAACATCGATAAATAGAAAATGACGAAATACTATAGTTGTATTATAATATAATACTTGAATAACAATTACTATTACTTATGAATATTTGTTTTGTTTTCTAACATTTGAAATTACTTTTGAAAAGTGCCAGTTAATTTGCACATTTTTATCAAGAGGCTGTTTTGAGTTCTCCAGTTTAGAAAAAATGGTCCTTATTTACACATTGATAGCGACAAGAACTTTTCGTATAGCAACATCAATTATAGGGATCTGATGTGCAAATCCCCATTAACATTCCACCTTCCAGTAAAACTTCCAAGTCTATTGCTACCTCCTATGTAGTTGAATCAATACTGTTGGATGAAAAACTCATTTAAGCATTAAAAATAAGATCTATTAATAAGTTTACTACGGGCATGTATTTTGAAATTACTAAGTAGATAATTCACTAGAATTTTAATTACGCGTTGCATATTGCACAACATTTTGTTAATATTTTGGTTAAACCCAAAGATTCTATTGTGTCAAAAAATCAGTTACTTCTAGTGCATATTTATGAAGGGAAAAGTCAGGTTTGCTATAGGCCTAAGGCACAATGAACCATGGTCAAGAGTAAATATAATCAAAGTTCCTAAAATAAAATTTGCGAACGAACATCGAAATTATAACAGTAACCCTAAATTTCAAGTACAGTGGCCTAAAATGAGAGGATACCCTCTTGTAATCACACTAATTGATTTCTTTGATAGAAAACATGGAAGGTTATATGTATGAAAAAAATAAAATAACATTTTAAAAAATTCTAATGTTGAGGCCCTCGAACATTATATGCCCTCAAGTACTGAATTAGGTAGCATAGGGCTTGGGGCAACCATGCTAGCACTCAACTTAATTACTAACAGTGCTAACCAATTGTAAATAATGATAAATTGGATATGAGAATAAAGATACTACATTTATGGAAAAAAAAATTGACTTAAAAAAATTGAAATATCATGGCAAAACATTTATGTTATTTTTTCCCCAAATTGGGCTAATTAAGAAGAAATATTACGTCAACATAAACAATTGCAATATGTTTATTTCAAAATAAGTATTAACTAACTGTAAAATAATTTTCAACATATATAACTTATGATAATAATCTGAAATAAGTAACAGTAATGCTTATTTTCCATTAAATTTATTCCATATGATAATAATCTGAAATTACATCACATTGATTTTCATTACAACATTCGATGATGTACATCATCATTTCACTAATTAAACAGTCGAAGTTGGATGATGCCAATTCTTCTGCTCGTCGTTATTTGAAGGATGGTGCCACTTGCTTTGTTCATCCGATGTTGGATGGTGCCACTTGCTCTGTTCATCAACGATCATTGGATGATGCCAGTTCTTCTGTTCGTCATTATTTGAAGGATGGTGCCACTTCTGTTGTTCGTTCGCTGCTGGATGGTGCCACTTGCTTTGTTCAACCGATGTTGGATGGTGCCACTTGCTCTGTTCATCAACGATCGTTGGATGATGCCAGTTCTTCTGTTCATCATTATATGAAGGATGGTGCCACTTCTGTTGTTCGTTCGCTACCGGATGGTGCCACTTGCTTTGTTCATCCGATGTTGGATGGTGCCACTTGCTCTGTTCATCAACGATCGTTGGATGATGCCAGTTCTTCTATTCGTCATTATTTGAAGGATGATGCCACTTCTGTTGTTCGTTCGCTGCTGGATGTTGCCACTTGCTTTGTTCAACTGATGTTGGATGGTGCCACTTGCTCTGTTCATCAACGATCGTTGGATGATGCCAGTTCTTCTGTTCGTCATTATTTGAAGGATGATGCCACTTCTGTTGTTCGTTCGCTGCTGGATGGTGCCACTTGCTTTGTTCAACTGATGTTGGATGGTGCCACTTGCTCTGTTCATCAACGATCGTTGGATGATGCCAGTTCTTCTGTTCATCATTATTTGAAGGATGGTGCCACTTCTGTTGTTCGTTCGCTGCTGGATGGTGCCACTTGCTTTGTTCAACCGATGTTGGATGGTGCCACTTGCTCTGTTCATCAACGATCGTTGGATGATGCCAGTTCTTCTGTTCGTCATTATTTGAAGGATGATGCCACTTCTGTTGTTCGTTCGCTGCTGGATGGTGCCACTTGCTTTGTTCAACCGATGTTGGATGGTGCCACTTGCTCTGTTCATCAACGATCGTTGGATGATGCCAGTTCTTCTGTTCATCATTATTTGAAGGATGATGCCACTTCTGTTGTTTGTTCGCTGCTGGATGGTGCCACTTGCTTTGTTCAACCGATGTTGGATGGTGCCACTTGCTCTGTTCATCAACGATCGTTGGATGATGCCAGTTCTTCTGTTCATCATTATTTGAAGGATGATGCCACTTCTGTTGTTCGTTCGCTGCTGGATGGTGCCACTTTCTTTGTTCATCCGATGTTGGATGGTGCCACTTGCTCTGTTCATCGATTACTGTCGAATGGTGCCACTTCTTTTGTTCATCGTTATTTGCAGGATGGTGCCACTTCTGTTGTTCGTTCGATATTGGATGGTGCCACTTGCTTTGCTCATCTACGTTTTTTGGATGATGCCACTTACTAGATAGTTCGTTAGGTTGCAGTAACCTCGATGCTAAGGATGTTTCAGTAATAATAATAAAGAAAAGCACGAAGGCTAATGGAGTCATATACGCTTTTGCCATGTTTATGTGCGATGTTCAAAAAAGAAGATGGCTTTTATAAGATAATTTGAAGATAAGGTTGGGAATCTTGAAGAAAATTTAGCTACTATAAACTAGTTAATGCTCTCACTTAGTTTTATCCATTTACATATTCTACTACGCATAAAACGTTTAAGTAGACAGTGCTTTAATAAGCTTTCTGTAAATAAACAGCAACTAAAAAATAAAATAATTCACCAGCCTTTTTAAATTAGTAATTTCTTTCTAAACTTTATATATCATGGAAACGATCCCAAAAAAAGAACAACAACCAGAATAACGTAAGAGCTGTGGCGACTTATAAATTGTAATATAAACAAGCATCATTCCAGTAAACCGAAATGTAGAGGCAAAACTGGCTTTTATATGATGTGTTTCTTTTTTGGCCCGGGGGAGAGAGGGGGGGGGATACTGATATAAGTTTAAAGATATATCATTTGATTACATATTTAATTCTCAAAAATAAAATAATTTTCCTAGTAACGGCGATGTAATTATAACAGCTTCCTGTTATATAAGGGTACAATGAACCACGTCGTGCACCTTTGTTTTCCCGTGCTTTCATTACAAAACTCTTTTGCATGTTGTTTTGCTCCTACGCTTCATCTAAAGTAAAATTTGTATTTTTCCAATCAAAACGTATATTTACCGTTCTACGAAAGCTGCGCAGGTCCAAATTTAAAAACTCTGCGTAAATGGTTTTCTAAATAAGGTCTCTCTTTAATTGAAACAATATAAAAAATACGGTAAAATTCAAAGATAACTTGCAGATTAAACATCGATAAATAGAAAATGACGAAATACTATAGTTGTATAATAATATAATACTTGAATAACAATTACTATTACTTATGAATATTTGTTTTGTTTTCTAACATTTGAAATTACTTTTGAAAAGAGCCAGTTAATTTGCACATTTTTATCAAGAGGCTGTTTTGAGTTCTCCAGTTTAGAAAAAATGGTCCTTATTTACACATTGATAGCGACAAGAACTTTTCGTATAGCAACATCAATTATAGGGATCTGATGTGCAAATCCCCATTAACATTCCACCTTCCAGTTTCCAGTAAAACTTCCAAGTCTATTGCTACCTCCTATGTAGTTGAATCAATACTGTTGGATGAAAAACTCATTTAAGCATTAAAAATAAGATCTATTAATAAGTTTACTACGGGCATGTATTTTGAAATTTCTAAGTAGATAATTCGCTAGAATTTTAATTACGCGTTGCATATTGCACAACATTTTGTTAATATTTTGGTTAAAACCAAAGATTCTATTGTGTCAAAAAATCAGTTACTTCTAGTGCATATTTATGAAGGGAAAAGTCAGGTTTGCTATAGGCCTAAGGCACAATGAACCATGGTCAAGAGTAAATATAATCAAAGTTCCTAAAATAAAATTTGCGAACGAACATCGAAATTATAACAGTAACCCTAAATTTCAAGTACAGTGGCCTAAAATGAGAGGATACCCTCTTGTAATCACACTAATTGATTTCTTTGATAGAAAACATGGAAGGTTATATGTATGAAAAAAATAAAATAACATTTTAAAAAATTCTAATGTTGAGGCCCTCGAACATTATATGCCCTCAAGTACTGAATTAGGTAGCATAGGGCTTGGGGCAACCATGCTAGCACTCAACTTAATTACTAACAGTGCTAACCAATTGTAAATAATGATAAATTGGATATGAGAATAAAGATACTACATTTATGGGAAAAAAATTGACTTAAAAAAATTGAAATATCATGGCAAAACATTTATGTTATTTTTTCCCCAAATTGGGCTAATTAAGAAGAAATATTACGTCAACATAAACAATTGCAATATGTTTATTTCAAAATAAGTATTAACTAACTGTAAAATAATTTTCAACATATATAACTTATGATAATAATCTGAAATAAGTAACAGTAATGCTTATTTTCCATTAAATTTATTCCATATGATAATAATCTGAAATTACATCACATTGATTTTCATTACAACATTCGATGATGTACAACATCATTTCACTAATTAAACAGTCGAAGTTGGATGATGCCAATTCTTCTGCTCGTCGTTATTTGAAGGATGGTGCCACTTGCTTTGTTCATCCGATGTTGGATGGTGCCACTTGCTCTGTTCATCAACGATCGTTGGATGATGCCAGTTCTTCTGTTCGTCATTATTTGAAGGATGGTGCCACTTCTGTTGTTCGTTCGCTGCTGGATGGTGCCACTTGCTTTGTTCAACCGATGTTGGATGGTGCCACTTGCTCTGTTCATCAACGATCGTTGGATGATGCCAGTTCTTCTGTTCATCATTATTTGAAGGATGGTGCCACTTCTGTTGTTCGTTCGCTACCGGATGGTGCCACTTGCTTTGTTCATCCGATGTTGGATGGTGCCACTTGCTCTGTTCATCAACGATCGTTGGATGATGTCAGTTCTTCTGTTCGTCATTATTTGAAGGATGATGCCACTTCTTTTGTTCGTTCGCTGTTGGATGGTGCCACTTGCTTTGTTCAACTGATGTTGGATGGTGCCACTTGCTCTGTTCATCAACGATCGTTGGATGATGCCAGTTCTTCTGTTCGTCATTATTTGAAGGATGATGCCACTTCTGTTGTTCGTTCGCTGCTGGATGGTGCCACTTGCTTTGTTCAACTGATGTTGGATGGTGCCACTTGCTCTGTTCATCAACGATCGTTGGATGATGCCAGTTCTTCTGTTCATCATTATTTGAAGGATGGTGCCACTTCTGTTGTTCGTTCGCTGCTGGATGGTGCCACTTGCTTTGTTCAACCGATGTTGGATGGTGCCACTTGCTCTGTTCATCAACGATCGTTGGATGATGCCAGTTCTTCTGTTCGTCATTATTTGAAGGATGATGCCACTTCTGTTGTTCGTTCGCTGCTGGATGGTGCCACTTGCTTTGTTCAACCGATGTTGGATGGTGCCACTTGCTCTGTTCATCAACGATCGTTGGATGATGTCAGTTCTTCTGTTCATCATTATTTGAAGGATGATGCCACTTCTGTTGTTCGTTCACTGCTGGATGGTGCCACTTGCTTTGTTCAACCGATGTTGGATGGTGCCACTTGCTCTGTTCATCAACGATCGTTGGATGATGCCAGTTCTTCTGTTCATCATTATTTGAAGGATGATGCCACTTCTGTTGTTCGTTCGCTGCTGGATGGTGCCACTTGCTTTGTTCATCCGATGTTGGATGGTGCCACTTGCTCTGTTCATCGATTACTGTCGAATGGTGCCACTTCTTTTGTTCATAGTTATTTGCAGGATGGTGCCACTTCTGTTGTTCGTTCGATATTGGATGGTGCCACTTGCTTTGCTCATCTACGTTTTTTGGATGATGCCACTTACTAGATAGTTCGTTAGGTTGCAGTAACCTCGATGCTAAGGATGTTTCAGTAATAATAATAAAGAAAAGCACGAAGGCTAATGGAGTCATATACGCTTTTGCCATGTTTATGTGCGATGTGATGTTCAAAAAAGAAGATGGCTTTTATAAGATAATTTGAAGATAAGGTTGGGAATCTTGAAGAAAATTTAGCTACTATAAACTAGTTAATGCTCTCACTTAGTTTTATCCATTTACATATTCTACTACGCATAAAACGTTTAAGTAGACAGTGCTTTAATAAGCTTTCTGTAAATAAACAGCAACTAAAAAATAAAATAATTCACCAGCCTTTTTAAATTAGTAATTTCTTTCTAAACTTTATATATCATGGAAACGATCCCAAAAAAAGAACAACAACCAGAATAACGTAAGAGCTGTGGCGACTTATAAATTGTAATATAAACAAGCATCATTCCAGTAAACCGAAATGTAGAGGCAAAACTGGCTTTTATATGATGTGTTTCTTTTTTGGCCCGGGGGAGAGAGGGGGGGGGGGATACTGATATAAGTTTAAAGATATATCATTTGATTACATATTTAATTCTCAAAAATAAAATAATTTTCCTAGTAACGGCGATGTAATTATAACAGCTTCCTGTTATATATAAGGGTACAATGAACCACGTCGTGCACCTTTGTTTTCCCGTGCTTTCATTACAAAACTCTTTTGCATGTTGTTTTGCTCCTACGCTTCATCTAAAGTAAAATTTGTATTTTTCCAATCAAAACGTATATTTACCGTTCTACGAAAGCTGCGCAGGTCCAAATTTAAAAACTCTGCGTAAATGGTTTTCTAAATAAGGTCTCTCTTTAATTGAAACAATATAAAAAATACGGTAAAATTCAAAGATAACTTGCAGATTAAACATCGATAAATAGAAAATGACGAAATACTATAGTTGTATAATAATATAATACTTGAATAACAATTACTATTACTTATGAATATTTGTTTTGTTTTCTTACATTTGAAATTACTTTTGAAAAGAGCCAGTTAATTTGCACATTTTTATCAAGAGGCTGTTTTGAGTTCTCCAGTTTAGAAAAAATGGTCCTTATTTACACATTGATAGCGACAAGAACTTTTCGTATAGCAACATCAATTATAGGGATCTGATGTGCAAATCCCCATTAACATTCCACCTTCCAGTTTCCAGTAAAACTTCCAAGTCTATTGCTACCTCCTATGTAGTTGAATCAATACTGTTGGATGAAAAACTCATTTAAGCATTAAAAATAAGATCTATTAATAAGTTTACTACGGGCATGTATTTTGAAATTTCTAAGTAGATAATTCGCTAGAATTTTAATTACGCGTTGCATATTGCACAACATTTTGTTAATATTTTGGTTAAAACCAAAGATTCTATTGTGTCAAAAAATCAGTTACTTCTAGTGCATATTTATGAAGGGAAAAGTCAGGTTTGCTATAGGCCTAAGGCACAATGAACCATGGTCAAGAGTAAATATAATCAAAGTTCCTAAAATAAAATTTGCGAACGAACATCGAAATTATAACAGTAACCCTAAATTTCAAGTACAGTGGCCTAAAATGAGAGGATACCCTCTTGTAATCACACTAATTGATTTCTTTGATAGAAAACATGGAAGGTTATATGTATGAAAAAAATAAAATAACATTTTAAAAAATTCTAATGTTGAGGCCCTCGAACATTATATGCCCTCAAGTACTGAATTAGGTAGCATAGGGCTTGGGGCAACCATGCTAGCACTCAACTTAATTACTAACAGTGCTAACCAATTGTAAATAATGATAAATTGGATATGAGAATAAAGATACTACATTTATGGGAAAAAAATTGACTTAAAAAAATTGAAATATCATGGCAAAACATTTATGTTATTTTTTCCCCAAATTGGGCTAATTAAGAAGAAATATTACGTCAACATAAACAATTGCAATATGTTTATTTCAAAATAAGTATTTACTAACTGTAAAATAATTTTCAACACATATAACTTATGATAATAATCTGAAATAAGTAACAGTAATGCTTATTTTCCATTAAATTTATTCCATATGATAATAATCTGAAATTACATCACATTGATTTTCATTACAACATTCGATGATGTACAACATCATTTCACTAATTAAACAGTCGAAGTTGGATGATGCCAATTCTTCTGCTCGTCGTTATTTGAAGGATGGTGCCACTTGCTTTGTTCATCCGATGTTGGATGGTGCCACTTGCTCTGTTCATCAACGATCGTTGGATGATGCCAGTTCTTCTGTTCGTCATTATTTGAAGGATGGTGCCACTTCTGTTGTTCGTTCGCTGCTGAATGGTGCCACTTGCTTTGTTCAACCGATGTTGGATGGTGCCACTTGCTCTGTTCATCAACGATCGTTGGATGATGCCAGTTCTTCTGTTCATCATTATTTGAAGGATGGTGCCACTTCTGTTGTTCGTTCGCTACCGGATGGTGCCACTTGCTTTGTTCATCCGATGTTGGATGGTGCCACTTGCTCTGTTCATCAACGATCGTTGGATGATGTCAGTTCTTCTGTTCGTCATTATTTGAAGGATGATGCCACTTCTTTTGTTCGTTCGCTGCTGGATGGTGCCACTTGCTTTGTTCAACTGATGTTGGATGGTGCCACTTGCTCTGTTCATCAATGATCGTTGGATGATGCCAATTCTTCTGTTCGTCATTATTTGAAGGATGATGCCACTTCTGTTGTTCGTTCGCTGCTGGATGGTGCCACTTGCTTTGTTCAACTGATGTTGGATGGTGCCACTTGCTCTGTTCATCAACGATCGTTGGATGATGCCAGTTCTTCTGTTCATCATTATTTGAAGGATGGTGCCACTTCTGTTGTTCGTTCGCTGCTGGATGGTGCCACTTGCTTTGTTCAACCGATGTTGGATGGTGCCACTTGCTCTGTTCATCAACGATCGTTGGATGATGCCAGTTCTTCTGTTCGTCATTATTTGAAGGATGATGCCACTTCTGTTGTTCGTTCGCTGCTGGATGGTGCCACTTGCTTTGTTCAACCGATGTTGGATGGTGCCACTTGCTCTGTTCATCAACGATCGTTGGATGATGCCAGTTCTTCTGTTCATCATTATTTGAAGGATGATGCCACTTCTGTTGTTCGTTCGCTGCTGGATGGTGCCACTTGCTTTGTTCAACCGATGTTGGATGGTGCCACTTGCTCTGTTCATCAACGATCGTTGGATGATGCCAGTTCTTCTGTTCATCATTATTTGAAGGATGATGCCACTTCTGTTGTTCGTTCGCTGCTGGATGGTGCCACTTGCTTTGTTCATCCGATGTTGGATGGTGCCACTTGCTCTGTTCATCGATTACTGTCGAATGGTGCCACTTCTTTTGTTCATAGTTATTTGCAGGATGGTGCCACTTCTGTTGTTCGTTCGATATTGGATGGTGCCACTTGCTTTGCTCATCTACGTTTTTTGGATGATGCCACTTGCTAGATAGTTCGTTAGGTTGCAGTAACCTCGATGCTAAGGATGTTTCAGTAATAATAATAAAGAAAAGCACGAAGGCTCATGGAGTCATATACGCTTTTGCCATGTTTATGTGCGATGTGATGTTCAAAAAAGAAGATGGCTTTTATAAGATAATTTGAAGATAAGGTTGGGAATCTTGAAGAAAATTTAGCTACTATAAACTAGTTAATGCTCTCACTTAGTTTTATCCATTTACATATTCTACTACGCATAAAACGTTTAAGTAGACAGTGCTTTAATAAGCTTTCTGTAAATAAACAGCAACTAAAAAATAAAATAATTCACCAGCCTTTTTAAATTAGTAATTTCTTTCTAAACTTTATATATCATGGAAACGATCCCAAAAAAAGAACAACAACCAGAATAATGTAAGAGCTGTGGCGACTTATAAATTGTAATATAAACAAGCATCATTCCAGTAAACCGAAATGTAGAGGCAAAACTGGCTTTTATATGATGTGTTTCTTTTTTGGCCCGGGGGAGAGAGGGGGGGGGATACTGATATAAGTTTAAATATATATCATTTGATTACATATTTAATTCTCAAAAATAAAATAATTTTCCTAGTAACGGCGATGTAATTATAACAGCTTCCTGTTATATAAGGGTACAATGAACCACGTCGTGCACCTTTGTTTTCCCGTGCTTTCATTACAAAACTCTTTTGCATGTTGTTTTGCTCCTACGCTTCATCTAAAGTAAAATTTGTATTTTTCCAATCAAAACGTATATTTACCGTTCTACGAAAGCTGCGCAGGTCCAAATTTAAAAACTCTGCGTAAATGGTTTTCTAAATAAGGTCTCTCTTTAATTGAAACAATATAAAAAATACGGTAAAATTCAAAGATAACTTGCAGATTAAACATCGATAAATAGAAAATGACGAAATACTATAGTTGTATAATAATATAATACTTTAATAACAATTACTATTACTTATGAATATTTGTTTTGTTTTCTAACATTTGAAATTACTTTTGAAAAGAGCCAGTTAATTTGCACATTTTTATCAAGAGGATGTTTTGAGTTCTCCAGTTTAGAAAAAATGGTCCTTATTTACACATTGATAGCGACAAGAACTTTTCGTATAGCAACATCAATTATAGGGATCTGATGTACAAATCCCCATTAACATTCCACCTTCCAGTTTCCAGTAAAACTTCCAAGTCTATTGCTACCTCCTATGTAGTTGAATCAATACTGTTGGATGAAAAACTCATTTAAGCATTAAAAATAAGATCTATTAATAAGTTTACTACGGGCATGTATTTTGAAATTTCTAAGTAGATAATTCGCTAGAATTTTAATTACGCGTTGCATATTGCACAACATTTTGTTAATATTTTGGTTAAAACCAAAGATTCTATTGTGTCAAAAAATCAGTTACTTCTAGTGCATATTTATGAAGGGAAAAGTCAGGTTTGCTATAGGCCTAAGGCACAATGAACCATGGTCAAGAGTAAATATAATCAAAGTTCCTAAAATAAAATTTGCGAACGAACATCGAAATTATAACAGTAACCCTAAATTTCAAGTACAGTGGCCTAAAATGAGAGGATACCCTCTTGTAATCACACTAATTGATTTATTTGATAGAAAACATGGAAGGTTATATGTATGAAAAAAATAAAATAACATTTTAAAAAATTCTAATGTTGAGGCCCTCGAACATTATATGCCCTCAAGTACTGAATTAGGTAGCATAGGGCTTGGGGCAACCATGCTAGCACTCAACTTAATTACTAACAGTGCTAACCAATTGTAAATAATGATAAATTGGATATGAGAATAAAGATACTACATTTATGGAAAAAAAATTGACTTAAAAAAATTGAAATATCATGGCAAAACATTTATGTTATTTTTTCCCCAAATTGGGCTAATTAAGAAGAAATATTACGTCAACATAAACAATTGCAATATGTTTATTTCAAAATAAGTATTAACTAACTGTAAAATAATTTTCAACATATATAACTTATGATAATAATCTGAAATAAGTAACAGTAATGCTTATTTTCCATTAAATTTATTCCATATGATAATAATCTGAAATTACATCACATTGATTTTCATTACAACATTCGATGATGTACAACATCATTTCACTAATTAAACAGTCGAAGTTGGATGATGCCAATTCTTCTGCTCGTCGTTATTTGAAGGATGGTGCCACTTGCTTTGTTCATCCGATGTTGGATGGTGCCACTTGCTCTGTTCATCAACGATCGTTGGATGATGCCAGTTCTTCTGTTCGTCATTATTTGAAGGATGGTGCCACTTCTGTTGTTCGTTCGCTGCTGGATGGTGCCACTTGCTTTGTTCAACCGATGTTGGATGGTGCCACTTGCTCTGTTCATCAACGATCGTTGGATGATGCCAGTTCTTCTGTTCATCATTATTTGAAGGATGGTGCCACTTCTGTTGTTCGTTCGCTACCGGATGGTGCCACTTGCTTTGTTCATCCGATGTTGGATGGTGCCACTTGCTCTGTTCATCAACGATCGTTGGATGATGCCAGTTCTTCTGTTCGTCATTATTTGAAAAATGATGCCACTTCTGTTGTTCGTTCGCTGCTGGATGGTGCCACTTGCTTTGTTCAACTGATGTTGGATGGTGCCACTTGCTCTGTTCATCAACGATCGTTGGATGATGCCAGTTCTTCTGTTCGTCATTATTTGAAGGATGATGCCACTTCTGTTGTTCGTTCGCTGTTGGATGGTGCCACTTGCTTTGTTCAACTGATGTTGGATGGTGCCACTTGCTCTGTTCATCAACGATCGTTGGATGATGCCAGTTCTTCTGTTCATCATTATTTGAAGGATGGTGCCACTTCTGTTGTTCGTTCGCTGCTGGATGGTGCCACTTGCTTTGTTCAACCGATGTTGGATGGTGCCACTTGCTCTGTTCATCAACGATCGTTGGATGATGCCAGTTCTTCTGTTCGTCATTATTTGAAGGATGATGCCACTTCTGTTGTTCGTTCGCTGCTGGATGGTGCCACTTGCTTTGTTCAACCGATGTTGGATGATGCCACTTGCTCTGTTCATCAACGATCGTTGGATGATGCCAGTTCTTCTGTTCATCGTTATTTGAAGGATGATGCCACTTCTGTTGTTCGTTCGCTGCTGGATGGTGCCACTTGCTTTGTTCAACCGATGTTGGATGGTGCCACTTGCTCTGTTCATCAACGATCGTTGGATGATGCTTGTTCTTCTGTTCATCATTATTTGAAGGATGATGCCACTTCTGTTGTTCGTTCGCTGCTGGATGGTGCCACTTGTTTTGTTCATCCGATGTTGGATGGTGCCACTTGCTCTGTTCATCGATTACTGTCGAATGGTGCCACTTCTTTTGTTCATCGTTATTTGCAGGATGGTGCCACTTCTGTTGTTCGTTCGATATTGGATGGTGCCACTTGCTTTGCTCATCTACGTTTTTTGGATGATGCCACTTACTAGATAGTTCGTTAGGTTGCAGTAACCTCGATGCTAAGGATGTTTCAGTAATAATAATAAAGAAAAGCACGAAGGCTAATGGAGTCATATACGCTTTTGCCATGTTTATGTGCGATGTGATGTTCAAAAAAGAAGATGGCTTTTATAAGATAATTTGAAGATAAGGTTGGGAATCTTGAAGAAAATTTAGCTACTATAAACTAGTTAATGCTCTCACTTAGTTTTATCCATTTACATATTCTACTACGCATAAAACGTTTAAGTAGACAGTGCTTTAATAAGCTTTCTGTAAATAAACAGCAACTAAAAAATAAAATAATTCACCAGCCTTTTTAAATTAGTAATTTCTTTCTAAACTTTATATATCATGGAAACGATCCCAAAAAAAGAACAACAACCAGAATAACGTAAGAGCTGTGGCGACTTATAAATTGTAATATAAACAAGCATCATTCCAGTAAACCGAAATGTAGAGGCAAAACTGGCTTTTATATGATGTGTTTCTTTTTTGGCCCGGGGGAGAGAGGGGGGGGATACTGATATAAGTTTAAAGATATATCATTTGATTACATATTTAATTCTCAAAAATAAAATAATTTTCCTAGTAACGGCGATGTAATTATAACAGCTTCCTGTTATATAAGGGTACAATGAACCACGTCGTGCACCTTTGTTTTCCCGTGCTTTCATTACAAAACTCTTTTGCATGTTGTTTTGCTCCTACGCTTCATCTAAAGTAAAATTTGTATTTTTCCAATCAAAACGTATATTTACCGTTCTACGAAAGCTGCGCAGGTCCAAATTTAAAAACTCTGCGTAAATGGTTTTCTAAATAAGGTCTCTCTTTAATTGAAACAATATAAAAAATACGGTAAAATTCAAAGATAACTTGCAGATTAAACATCGATAAATAGAAAATGACGAAATACTATAGTTGTATAATAATATAATACTTGAATAACAATTACTATTACTTATGAATATTTGTTTTGTTTTCAAACATTTGAAATTACTTTTGAAAAGAGCCAGTTAATTTGCACGTTTTTATCAAGAGGCTGTTTTGAGTTCTCCAGTTTAGAAAAAATGGTCCTTATTTACATATTGATAGAGACAAGAACTTTTCGTATAGCAACATCAATTATAGGGATCTGATGTGCAAATCCCCATTAACATTCCACCTTCCAGTTTCCAGTAAAACTTCCAAGTCTATTGCTACCTCCTATGTAGTTGAATCAATACTGTTGGATGAAAAACTCATTTAAGCATTAAAAATAAGATCTATTAATAAGTTTACTACAGGCATGTATTTTGAAATTTCTAAGTAGATAATTCGCTAGAATTTTAATTACGCGTTGCATATTGCACAACATTTTGTTAATATTTTGGTTAAAACCAAAGATTCTATTGTGTCAAAAAATCAGTTACTTCTAGTGCATATTTATGAAGGGAAAAGTCAGGTTTGCTATAGGCCTAAGGCAAAATGAACCATGGTCAAGAGTAAATATAATCAAAGTTCCTAAAATAAAATTTGCGAACGAACATCGAAATTATAACAGTAACCCTAAATTTCAAGTACAGTGGCCTAAAATGAGAGGATACCCTCTTGTAATCACACTAATTGATTTCTTTGATAGAAAACATGGAAGGTTATATGTATGAAAAAAATAAAATAACATTTTAAAAAATTCTAATGTTGAGGCCCTCGAACATTATATGCCCTCAAGTACTGAATTAGGTAGCATAGGGCTTGGGGCAACCATGCTAGCACTCAACTTAATTACTAACAGTGCTAACCAATTGTAAATAATGATAAATTGGATATGAGAATAAAGATACTACATTTATGGAAAAAAAATTGACTTAAAAAAATTGAAATATCATGGCAAAACATTTATGTTATTTTTTCCCCAAATTGGGCTAATTAAGAAGAAATATTACGTCAACATAAACAATTGCAATATGTTTATTTCAAAATAAGTATTAACTAACTGTAAAATAATTTTCAACATATATAACTTATGATAATAATCTGAAATAAGTAACAGTAATGCTTATTTTCCATTAAATTTATTCCATATGATAATAATCTGAAATTACATCACATTGATTTTCATTACAACATTCGATGATGTACAACATCATTTCACTAATTAAACAGTCGAAGTTGGATGATGCCAATTCTTCTGCTCGTCGTTATTTGAAGGATGGTGCCACTTGCTTTGTTCATCCGATGTTGGATGGTGCCACTTGCTCTGTTCATCAACGATCGTTGGATGATGCCAGTTCTTCTGTTCATCATTATTTGAAGGATGGTGCCACTTCTGTTGTTCGTTCGCTGCTGGATGGTGCCACTTGCTTTGTTCAACCGATGTTGGATGGTGCCACTTGCTCTGTTCATCAAAGATCGTTGGATGATGCCAGTTCTTCTGTTCGTCATTATTTGAAGGATGATGCCACTTCTGTTGTTCGTTCGCTGCTGGATGGTGCCACTTGCTTTGTTCAACCGATGTTGGATGGTGCCACTTGCTCTGTTCATCAACGATCGTTGGATGATGCCAGTTCTTCTGTTCATCATTATTTGAAGGATGATGCCACTTCTGTTGTTCGTTCGCTGCTGGATGGTGCCACTTGCTTTGTTCAACCGATGTTGGATGGTGCCACTTGCTCTGTTCGTCAACGATCGTTGGATGATGCCAGTTCTTCTGTTCATCATTATTTGAAGGATGATGCCACTTCTGTTGTTCGTTCGCTGCTGGATGGTGCCACTTGCTTTGTTCATCCGATGTTGGATGGTGCCACTTGCTCTGTTCATCGATTACTGTCGAATGGTGCCACTTCTTTTGTTCATCGTTATTTGCAGGATGGTGCCACTTCTGTTGTTCGTTCGATATTGGATGGTGCCACTTGCTTTGCTCATCTACGTTTTTTGGATGATGCCACTTACTAGATAGTTCGTTAGGTTGCAGTAACCTCGATGCTAAGGATGTTTCAGTAATAATAATAAAGAAAAGCACGAAGGCTAATGGAGTCATATACGCTTTTGCCATGTTTATGTGCGATGTGATGTTCAAAAAAGAAGATGGCTTTTATAAGATAATTTGAAGATAAGGTTGGGAATCTTGAAGAAAATTTAGCTACTATAAACTAGTTAATGCTCTCACTTAGTTTTATCCATTTACATATTCTACTACGCATAAAACGTTTAAGTAGACAGTGCTTTAATAAACTTTCTGTAAATAAACAGCAACTAAAAAATAAAATAATTCACCAGCCTTTTTAAATTAGTAATTTCTTTCTAAACTTTATATATCATGGAAACGATCCCAAAAAAAGAACAACAACCAGAATAACGTAAGAGCTGTGGCGACTTATAAATTGTAATATAAACAAGCATCATTCCAGTAAACCGAAATGTAGAGGCAAAACTGGCTTTTATATGATGTGTTTCTTTTTTGGCCCGGGGGAGAGAGGGGGGGGATACTGATATAAGTTTAAAGATATATCATTTGATTACATATTTAATTCTCAAAAATAAAATAATTTTCCTAGTAACGGCGATGTAATTATAACAGCTTCCTGTTATATAAGGGTACAATGAACCACGTCGTGCACCTTTGTTTTCCCGTGCTTTCATTACGAAACTCTTTTGCATGTTGTTTTGCTCCTATGCTTCATCTAAAGTAAAATTTGTATTTTTCCAATCAAAACGTATATTTATCGTTCTACGAAAGCTGCGCAGGTCCAAATTTAAAAACTCTGCGTAAATGGTTTTCTAAATAAGGTCTCTCTTTAATTGAAACAATATAAAAAATACGGTAAAATTCAAAGATAACTTGCAGATTAAACATCGATAAATAGAAAATGACGAAATACTATAGTTGTATAATAATATAATACTTGAATAACAATTACTATTACTTATGAATATTTTTTTTGTTTTCTAACATTTGAAATTACTTTTGAAAAGAGCCAGTTAATTTGCACATTTTTATCAAGAGGCTGTTTTGAGTTCTCCAGTTTAGAAAAAATGGTCCTTATTTACACATTGATAGCGACAAGAACTTTTCGTATAGCAACATCAATTATAGGGATCTGATGTGCAAATCCCCATTAACATTCCACCTTCCAGTTTCCAGTAAAACTTCCAAGTCTATTGCTACCTCCTATGTAGTTGAATCAATACTGTTGGATGAAAAACTCATTTAAGCATTAAAAATAAGATCTATTAATAAGTTTACTACGGGCATGTATTTTGAAATTTCTAAGTAGATAATTCGCTAGAATTTTAATTACGCGTTGCATATTGCACAACATTTTGTTAATATTTTGGTTAAAACCAAAGATTCTATTGTGTCAAAAAATCAGTTACTTCTAGTGCATATTTATGAAGGGAAAAGTCAGGTTTGCTATAGGCCTAAGGCACAATGAACCATGGTCAAGAGTAAATATAATCAAAGTTCCTAAAATAAAATTTGCGAACGAACATCGAAATTATAACAGTAACCCTAAATTTCAAGTACAGTGGCCATAAAATGAGAGGATACCCTCTTGTAATCACACTAATTGATTTCTTTGATAGAAAACATGGAAGGTTATATGTATGAAAAAAATAAAATAACATTTTAAAAAATTCTAATGTTGAGGACCTCGAACATTATATGCCCTCAAGTACTGAATTAGGTAGCATAGGGCTTGGGGCAACCATGCTAGCACTCAACTTAATTGCTAACAGTGCTAACCAATTGTAAATAATGATAAATTGGATATGAGAATAAAGATACTACATTTATGGAAAAAAAATTGACTTAAAAAAATTGAAATATCATGGCAAAACATTTATGTTATTTTTTCCCCAAATTGGGCTAATTAAGAAGAAATATTACGTCAACATAAACAATCGCAATATGTTTATTTCAAAATAAGTATTAACTAACTGTAAAATAATTTTCAACATATATAACTTATGATAATAATCTGAAATAAGTAACAGTAATGCTTATTTTCCATTAAATTTATTCCATATGATAATAATCTGAAATTACATCACATTGATTTTCATTACAACATTCGATGATGTACAACATCATTTCACTAATTAAACAGTCGAAGTTGGATGATGCCAATTCTTCTGCTCGTCGTTATTTGAAGGATGGTGCCACTTGCTTTGTTCATCCGATGTTGGATGGTGCCACTTGCTATGTTCATCAACGATCGTTGGATGATGCCAGTTCTTCTGTTCGTCATTATTTGAAGGATGGTGCCACTTCTGTTGTTCGTTCGCTGCTGGATGGTGCCACTTGCTTTGTTCAACCGATGTTGGATGGTGCCACTTGCTCTGTTTATCAACGATCGTTGGATGATGCCAGTTCTTCTGTTCATCATTATTTGAAGGATGGTGCCACTTCTGTTGTTCGTTCGCTACCGGATGGTGCCACTTGCTTTGTTCATCCGATGTTGGATGGTGCCACTTGCTCTGTTCATCAACGATCGTTGGATGATGCCAGTTCTTCTGTTCGTCATTATTTGAAGGATGATGCCACTTCTGTTGTTCGTTCGCTGCTGGATGGTGCCACTTGCTTTGTTCAACTGATGTTGGATGGTGCCACTTGCTCTGTTCATCAACGATCGTTGGATGATGCCAGTTCTTCTGTTCGTCATTATTTGAAGGATGATGCCACTTCTGTTGTTCGTTCGCTGCTGGATGGTGCCACTTGCTTTGTTCAACTGATGTTGGATGGTGCCACTTGCTCTGTTCATCAACGATCGTTGGATGATGCCAGTTCTTCTGTTCATCATTATTTGAAGGATGGTGCCACTTCTGTTGTTCGTTAGCTGCTGGATGGTGCCACTTGCTTTGTTCAACCGATGTTGGATGGTGCCACTTGCTCTGTTCATCAACGATCGTTGGATGATGCCAGTTCTTCTGTTCGTCATTATTTGAAGGATGATGCCACTTCTGTTGTTCGTTCGCTGCTGGATGGTGCCACTTGCTTTGTTCAACCGATGTTGGATGGTGCCACTTGCTCTGTTCATCAACGATCGTTGGATGATGCCAGTTCTTCTGTTCATCATTATTTGAAGGATGATGCCACTTCTGTTGTTCGTTCGCTGCTGGATGGTGCCACTTGATTTGTTCATCCGATGTTGGATGGTGCCACTTGCTTTGTTCATCGATTACTGTCGAATGGTGCCACTTCTTTTGTTCATCGTTTTTTGCAGGATGGTGCCACTTATGTTGTTCGTTCGATATTGGATGGTGCCACTTGCTTTGCTCATCTACGTTTTTTGGATGATGCCACTTACTAGATAGTTCGTTAGGTTGCAGTAACCTCGATGCTAAGGATGTTTCAGTAATAATAATAAAGAAAAGCACGAAGGCTAATGGAGTCATATACGCTTTTGCCATGTTTATGTGCGATGTGATGTTCAAAAAAGAAGATGGCTTTTATAAGATAATTTGAAGATAAGGTTGGGAATCTTGAAGAAAATTTAGCTACTATAAACTAGTTAATGCTCTCACTTAGTTTTATCCATTTACATATTCTACTACGCATAAAACGTTTAAGTAGACAGTGCTTTAATAAGCTTTCTGTAAATAAACAGCAACTAAAAAATAAAATAATTCACCAGCCTTTTTAAATTAGTAATTTCTTTCTAAACTTTATATATCATGGAAACGATCCCAAAAAAAGAACAACAACCAGAATAACGTAAGAGCTGTGGCGACTTATAAATTGTAATATAAACAAGCATCATTCCAGTAAACCGAAATGTAGAGGCAAAACTGGCTTTTATATGATGTGTTTCTTTTTTGGCCCGGGGGAGAGAGAGGGGGGGGATACTGATATAAGTTTAAAGATATATCATTTGATTACATATTTAATTCTCAAAAATAAAATAATTTTCCTAGTAACGGCGATGTAATTATAACAGCTTCCTGTTATATAAGGGTACAATGAACCATGAAACACCCCACCTCCGTTAGGGTCACTCTCAAAGGGAATGCCCTAATTTTGGTGGAGGTTTATAAGTACAAGTCACAGATATACAAGACAGATATAAGAATACATATTTGTAAACAGCGGAAGAACAACAAATTTTATTTCATAAAGTCAAATACGTGTTACAACAACATCCTTTCCAAAATCATAACATAACACTTTCATAATCTGTCTTGAGTACATTATTTTTAAAGAAGCATAAATAAAACATAGATGAACTGCAAAAGCCCCATAGTGGATTGTCCAAAGCCATAGTTCAAAACAGGAAAGTCCAAGCAATACATTTCTCTTCTTCAAGCTGGATGTTGAGGTAGGTCAAGCTGCTGTGTTCCCTCCCTGAGGACCTGGGGGGGGGGGGAAACGGAAGAAAGAAGACGAAAGAAAAGTAGAGTCGGACATAAAGCCTGAGTAAGTCTAGTACTATTTTGTCTATGAATAAAGAACTGGGTATGATAAGTATAAACAAGAAGTGGGCATGCACTATAAACTTGGTTAAGTTGTCTAGGGTCGAATATACTATCGTACCCCATGTTAATCTCTGAACCCGTATAAACTAGTTTCCAACTGGCACCCCATAATCAGGGTGATGTGATCCATTCAATGATGATCGGCTCCTACTCGCATAGTTACATGTGTCTTACGGCCCCCGATGTCTGTAGTTACCCATGCTGGTCCCACCATGGGGTGTATCAAGTCCCATGGCAGCGGCCCGACACAACCTTAGAATGCACAGGTATGCTACTGGTGCCCAGTGCTTTATTTTTCTGCGCCGGAGTGCGTGCACGCCCGCACACCGTTAGAACCTACACTGCTACACCACCGCCGTCGCCTTGACCTCTTACAATCAGCCCAGTAATCGTGCCCCACCCTGCCTAGTTTCAGGGTATCATGATACACCTTTTAGGGTTACTGCTGAAAAGGGTCCCCCGTTACTAGGTTTTCTATCTCTAGCCAACATGCTAAGTTGGTTAAGTGTTTCTAACCTAACCCCCACCAGTCCGTTTAGTTTAGCATGTTCCATTTTGATTAAGTCTTTAGTCCACTTAGTCCTAACAATCCTGACTGAGCCTTAATTGTCTTATTAAGGCCCTGACCTCTCACATTAGACAGGTATTGTTGTGGCTGCCTGTTGCCGGTTGGTTCCGGGCAGTCTTACGCCACAACTCAGTCTAACCTCGGGTCCTTATTGGGCTCCATGTTTAACCTCTCACATTGGATAGGTATTGTTGTGACTACTGGACAGCCGGGCGGTTCCGGGCAGGTTTACATCACAACTCAATCCAACCTCGGGTTAAACACATCGTATTTTCTACTTTTACATATTTTGTCTTTCTTCTTTATTTATATGTAAATATTTGCGGCCCATTATTAAGTTAATGGTGTAAAGGTTACACCAATCACGGGCCCAACCCATACTTGAACTTGGGCCCTTCTATTTTATGTTTTCATTCATTAATTAGTTTTTAACCCAACGTTATTTTCCCCCGTTTTACACGTCCGTTTATATATATATTGGGCTTAGCCTTTTAAAGCCCAATTTAGCCATGCGAAAAGGGGAGGCTTATGGCGTATACACAAAGAGGGGAAGGTGAGCGCATGAACTTGCAATACGACGTTGGAAAGACAAAATAGAAATTGGTGTACTTGCATAGTGGTAACGTAGGTGACATGAATCAAAGCATGTGAACTTGCATAGGTTTAACTACAACATGAACCTATATTCTTATTTAGGCATAATGTCAAACATAAGCATGTCATAAATATTTCTAGCATAAGCATAGCATAATGTCAAACATAAGCATGGCATAAATACTTTTAGCATAAACACGGCATAACGTCAAACATAAGCATGGCATAAGTAAAGTTAAATTTTGTTCATGGCATAAACATAAACATGTCATGTTCATAAGGTTTCTACATGTTTACAAAGGGGATACTTTGTTACAAAAGCATAGATCAACTTAATTATGGTTTAAGTCTAATCACATAACGATAGTATAAATATACTTATGCATAAATATTCCTAAGCATGGTGTTTGCTTTAAACTTGCAAAAAAGGGATTTTTGAGTCTAACCTAGCCATGTCTCACATATGTCATCATAAAATTCTTGTAAACAAGATAGACTTAATCATGGATTTCAATTATGCCAAATATCATTCATAGCCTAGCCATATTCATAAGTTTGCAAAAGCATGACTTAATACATGGATTATGGTGTCAAAATTCCAACATAGTTTCTTATGAACTATAACAACCAAACTTGTTTCAATTACTTGCAAAATGATTTATGCTCAAAAATATACATCATGATGGCATAATAACAAAGCACCAAACTTGCATGAATTTCAATCAACTACATACATGTAGCCTCAACATAGATTACATAATTTGCGCAATATTCCAAACGTATACTTGCATAGAACTACCGCATGTAGTTCTTTATAATGAATAACATAATTTTGCACAAATGTGAACTACTTTATTATCCCAATTCAAGCATACAAATCAATACAGTTGTTTATTCATACCAAAGTAATACTCTACTTACAATGGTTGCGGCGAATTCTCAAATTAAGAGATATGATTCCTTTGTTGAATTGATTGGCTTTAGGTTGCTTGAATTGCTTTAGGCTTTAGAACTTTCTTCCTAATTCTCTCTCTAGTTGGCGGCTACTCTTAGTCGTTCCTCAGCAACATGGCGGCTATGTTCTTAATTTGAATGAATAGATTAGGGTTTAGTCTAGGGTTGTTTATATAGAGGTTAGGAACTGATTAGGACCATTGATGTTGCTAGGATTGATCATAGCCATTCATTAGATAGAGAGACCAATTAGAATCCGCCACCTAGCCCTAATGACAAAGCAGACCACAGAAATTCGACCAAACACAGACCTGGCCAGCCAGGTTGACTGGGCTCGACCAGGTCGACACCCCTGTCGACAAGGCTGTCGACAGCCCTGTCGACATGGGTAGCCCAGTCGACCTGGGTGGCCTAGGCGGGTGTTTATCCGCCCTGGCCCACTGGGCCCGATTTTTAATTATTTTATTCTGTTTGAATTTTAAATTTAATTCAAAACTTCCGAAGGCCATATCTTCTTCATAAGGACTCCGTTTTTCGAAAACTCGGACTCTATTTCGCGTATTTTTTCGAGACGAACGCAATGGCGTATCCCGTTTCCCTTGGTTCTTTGATTTCAAATTAATTATACTTTAATTTGTTAATTTCACAGTTATAGAATTTTCGGGGTGTTACATTCTCCCCCACTTAAAAGGATTTCGTCCCCGAAATCTTCAAGTTAGGAGGAATGTATATCCTAACATCCAATCATCCATCTGCTCATCCATCAAACACGAGCATCCACTGTCCTTAAAAGACTTCTAATGCTTCATGATCATATGCGAAGTGTGTGTGTACATGTACTTATCTAATGCAAAATCAGGCGGTCTACTGATTCAGTTGACCTCCTTAATGCGAATTATGTAAGTGCCATGAATCCATTATGTATGCAAATTTTCCTATTCATGATTCTACATGAGTGCACAATCATTCAATACAAATGCAGCATCCACATGACAACACATTAAAGTTCAGCCATATACGAATACAAACATATATGCATATGCAATATGAAGTGACTGAGCCGATCTAAGACCTAGATTGTGTGTGTATATGCAACCACGAGCAACCACTAGCAATCACTTGCAACCACTTGCAACCATCATCCATAACATGTTTCAACTACATGTTTCCATCCAAAGGGTTTCTACTTAAAAGATACGGTCGAGGAAATATACCTAAAAAGATAGATAAAAGCGCAACTTAAGGAAAAGGAAAGATCAAGGATATACCCTCGAACAGAAAAGGGTAGGCCATACGGATTCTAGCTTCAGTTTCCCAAGTCGCGTCTCCCTCGGCGTCGCTCCACTGAACTTTGACGAGCTTGACTTCGCGGTTGCGTAACTTCTTCACTTCTGTTCCTAAGATGCGGGTTGGAACTTTTCTTACGGTTGCTTCGCGTTCCACTTCGGCCTCTTCGAGGATATTTGGCTCTACCACTTCAGCAGACTCATGTAGACATTTTCGGAGATGTGAAACGTGAAAAACGTTGTGGACTCCAGCCAACTTCTCGGGTAGCTCTAATCTATAGGCCATTTTCCCAATCTTCTCGATAATAGGGAATGGCCCTACAAACCTTGGTGCAAGCTTTCCTGTGGTTCCAAAACGAACAACGTTTCTTATTGGTGATACCTTGAGAAAAACTCTGTCTCCAACCTCAAATTCAAGGTCGGTCCTTCTCTTGTCGGCATAGGACTTTTGTCTGTCTTGGGCCGTCTTCATCCTTCTTCGTATTAAGTCTACTTTCTCTGAAGTCTCTCGGATCATGTCTGGTCCAAGTATGAGCTTATCCGTGGACTCCCACCAACAAGTGGGCGATCGGCACGGTCTTCCATATAAAGCTTCGAAGGGCGCCATTCCTATGGTTGCTTGATAGCTGTTGTTGTAGGCAAATTCCACCAAAGGAAGGTGGTCTTCCCATGTCCCTCCGAAGTCAAGGACGCATAGCCTTAGAAGGTCTTCCAAAACTCTGTTCACTCTCTCTGTTTGGCCGTCGGTCTGGGGATGATTGGCTGTGCCCAAGCATAACTGCGTTCCTACTGCATCTTGCAGACTCCGCCAAAACTCACTGGTGAAGATGGGGTCTCGGTCACTAACGATGCTAGACGGTATTCCATGGAGTCGGATGATTTCCTTGAGGTAAAGTGATGCCAGGGATGAGGCAGTTCTTTTACTTTTGACAGGTAAAAAGTGGGCGCTTTTAGTAAGCCTATCCACTATTACCCAAATACTAGTGTTGCCTCTCCTAGACCTAGGCAGCCCATCGATGAAGTCCATTGAGATGCTATCCCACTTCCACTGCGGGACCTCCAGAGGATGTAGTAGTCCGCCAGGCTTTTTCTGTTCTGCTTTAACCTGTTGGCACACCATACACTTAGAAACGAACTCTGCCACGTCCTTTTTCATGCCGTTCCAAAAGAAAGTCCTTTTTATGTCTTTGTACATTTTATCTCCGCCTGGGTGTATCGTCATCTTGGAATGATGCGCTTCCTCTAGAACCTTCTTTATTAAATCTTTTGTCTGTGGGACGCATAGTCTACCGTCTCGCCTTTGTAAACCTTTATCGTCAATGGAGTATCTGTTGAGGTGACTTGAAGTCTCACCCCTAATTAGCCTATCAATTATTTCCACAAGCTGAGGGTCTTCGCGTTGTGCTGTCCCTACTGAATCCACTAAAGTTGGCCGTACTTCGAGAGATGCTAGCAAGCCTGGTACGAAATCGGAGGAGGGCCTAAAGTCGAAGCTGGCTATAAACTCTAGGCTTTGTCTTTCAACAAACAATGGGCTTAGGGTCAATTTCTTTCGGCTCAACGCGTCTGCCACTACGTTGCCTTTGCCCGGAGTATAGGAGATTTCGAAATCGTACGAGGCAAGAAACTCCATCCATCTTTGTTGCCTCAAGTTAAGATCCTTCTGCGAGAAAAGATATTTCAACGATTCATGGTCAGTGTAAAGTTTGAACTTCTCACCTAGGAGATAGTGTCGCCAAGACTTGAGTGCAAAGACGATGGCGGCTAACTCGAGATCGTGGGTTGGGTAGCTCTTTTCGTGCACTTTCAACTGCCTCCCGCCATAAGCTACTACCCTTCGTTCTTGCATTAAGACGGCGCCTAGCCCTGTCCCACATGCATCCGTATAAACAGTGAACATCTTGCTCCCATCTGGCAGCGTCAAAACTGGGGCTGTTGTGAGAGCCCTTTTCAGTCGTTGGAAAGCAAACTCGCAATCCAAATCCCAATTGAACACTAGATTCTTCTTAGTTAATTTCGTGAGCGGAGCTGAGATTTTCGCAAAATCCTTTATAAATTTTCGATAGAAACCTGCTAGTCCTAGAAAGCTTCGGACCTCAGTTGCATTCCTTGGTGTCTTCCAGTCCTGTACCGCCACTACCTTCGCAGGGTCCACCGCTAACCCTTGTTTGGATACTATGTGCCCAAGGAACCTCACTTCTTCTCTCCAAAAGTGGCATTTGGAGAATTTGGCTTTTAGTTGATGGACTCGCAAAGTTTCCATGATTGCCCTTAAGTGCTGAGCATGTTCCTCTTCACTCTTTGAGAAGATAAGGATATCATCTACGAAGACCACTACGAATTTGTTGAGGAAATCTCTAAATACCCTACTCATCAGGTCCACGAAGTAAGCAGGTGCATTTGTCAAGTCGAAAGGCATGACAAGCCATTCAAAGAAGCCGTCTGGGGTTCTGAACGCCGTTTTATCGATGCTATCTTCAGCCACCCTTAGCTGATGAAAACCGGTTGCTAAATCGAGTTGGGAGAAAACAGACGCTCCTACAAGCTGGTCAAATAAGTCGTCAATTCTAGGGAGAGGGTGCCTATTCTTTTTCGTTAGCTTGTTGAGCTCCCTATAGTCAACACATAGACGGAGTGAACCATCCGCCTTCGTAGCGAACACCACTGGAGCACCCCATTCTGAAATGCTCCTCCTAATGAACCCCTTCTCTAGAAGCTCTTTAATCTGTTTACTGAGCTCTTTCCTTTCTCGTGGAGCCATATGTCTAACGGGCAACGCAACGGGCTTTGCATTATCTACAAGATATATGCGGAAATCTATTTCCCGCTTCGGAGGCAAGCCCTTCACCTCTTCGAAGACATCCGGATATTCCCGGACCACTCTAACTGATTGCAAATTTTCAACAGAGGCATCTAGCGATTCAAGATAACTAAGCATAACCGCATACGAGGGATTACAAGAAATTTCCAAGGTATTACCGAGTCGGGTTAGGAGCCTAACAACCCTTTTCTCACAATCGAGGATGGCCCCATTACTGGATAGCCAATCCATACCCAAAATCAAACCATAACCCGAAAAGCCCAAAACAAAGGCACTACATTGAAATTCTACACTTAGAATAGAAATTTTCAGTCCCACACAGATCATAGACAAATGAGCTGGGCCCCCAATTGGGTTTGAAACAATTAAGGGGTCCTCTACCATACTAGTTTTTAGGTGCAGAGATTCTACTAAAGCGGACGAGATAAAGGAGTGTGATGCGCCAGAATCAAACAAAGTGCGAACGGGGTGATCATAAAGATAAACTACACTTTCTACAGAAGTATTTATACCTCGTTGTTGCAGAGGTGGCGCTTCTAGCACATGAACCTGTGCCCCTGTGGTGGATCCAGCCCTCTGCCCCTGTCCTCGTTTCTTTGGGCAGTCCTTAGCCCTATGGCCTGTCTCACCGCAAGAAAAGCACCCACCATTCTCCTTGGCCTTCTTTTTCCGGCAGTCCTTTACTAAGTGCCCCACTTTGCCACAGAAATTGCACTTCCTCTTCTCTTTGTTGCCTTTTCCGCCTTTCTTAAAGTCCGCCTTCTTAGGCTGCAAACCCTCTTTCTTCCCTTGAGAGCTTTCTGCCTTTGTCTCCTTCTTGCCCTTATCCTCCTCATTCAGCAATGCCATTTGCACCAATCTTTCATACGTGGCTCCCATGGGTATATGGGTCATGGCCAAACTATGTAATGGCTCATTTAACCCTTTGACGAAACGGAGAGCCTTCTTGTGCGGGGTATTGACTAGGTCAAGCCCAAACCTAGCCAGCTCATCGAACTGATTCACATACTCTCTGACTGTCTTGTCCCCTTGCTTAAGAAATAAGAATTTTTCTAACTGCAAACTTCTTTCTACATCTGAGAGAAATTTGGTCTCAAACCTTGCCCTAAAGTCCTCCCATGTCTCCACAGGTCTTTCAGCATTAGTGACTTCCCACCAGTAGGAAGCCTCGCCCTTCAATAGCCATACCGCCAGTTGTACTTTTTGTCTATCCTCTACCTCAAAGATGATGAATAGGTCCTCCGTTTCTTTCAGCCAATTCCTAGCTGCCACGAAGGACTCATTTCCATGGAAATCCCTTCCTCCCATAGCTCTAAAATCTTTACATATCTTAGCAAACGTGTTTCCCCGAGGAGGAGGTGGAGGAAAAGGTGCTGCTGCAGCTGGATGATTTCCTTCCGCTGGGGGAGGAGGAATGGTAGGACCTGGCTGAGTGGCCCTTGCTTCTAAGAACCGTCTGAACCAACCAGGTATTGGTACCCCTTCCGGCAAGTTAAGATCTTCAGACATGCTGAAACAAAAAAGGATAGATTCAAAACGAAGGATAGAGATAGTTCCTATGGCTTTGGGGGGGGTGGACTTTGCCTTTTTAAAATAAAATAATATTCTCTTTTAAAAATGCTTCTTTAAATTTCCTTTTTGAAAATAATTTTTCAAAACTTTTTATCTTATCTGGTAAACCTATGCTCTGATACCAAGTGAAACACCCCACCTCCGTTAGGGTCACTCTCAAAGGGAATGCCCTAATTTTGGTGGAGGTTTATAAGTACAAGTCACAGATATACAAGACAGATATAAGAACACATATTTGTAAACAGCGGAAGAACAACAAATTTTATTTCATAAAGTCAAATACGTGTTACAACAACATCCTTTCCAAAAACATAACATAACACTTTCATAATCTGTCTTGAGTACATTATTTTTAAAGAAGCATAAATAAAACATAGATGAACTGCAAAAGCCCCATAGTGGATTGTCCAAAGCCATAGTTCAAAACAGGAAAGTCCAAGCAATACATTTCTCTTCTTCAAGCTGGATGTTGAGGTAGGTCAAGCTGCTGTGTTCCCTCCCTGAGGACCTGGGGGGGGGGGGAAACGGAAGAAAGAAGACGAAAGAAAAGTAGAGTCAGACATAAAGCCTGAGTAAGTCTAGTACTATTTTGTCTATGAATAAAGAACTGGGTATGATAAGTATAAACAAGAAGTGGGCATGCACTATAAACTTGGTTAAGTTGTCTAGGGTCGAATATACTATCGTACCCCATGTTAATCTCTGAACCCATATAAACTAGTTTCCAACTGGCACCCCATAATCAGGGTGATGTGATCCATTCAATGATGATCGGCTCCTACTCGCATAGTTACATGTGTCTTACGGCCCCCGATGTCTGTAGTTACCCATGCTGGTCCCACCATGGGGTGTATCAAGTCCCATGGCAGCGGCCCGACACAACCTTAGAATGCACAGGTATGCTACTGGTGCCCAGTGCTTTATTTTTCTGCGCCGGAGTGCGTGCATGCCCGCACACCGTTAGAACCTACACTGCTACACCACCGCCGTCGCCTTGACCTCTTACAATCAGCCCAGTAATCGTGCCCCACCATGCCTAGTTTCAGGGTATCATGATACACCTTTTAGGGTTACTGCTGAAAAGGGTCCCCCGTTACTAGGTTTTCTATCTCTAGCCAACATGCTAAGTTGGTTAAGTGTTTCTAACCTAACCCCCACCAGTCCGTTTAGTTTAGCATGTTCCATTTTGATTAAGTCTTTAGTCCACTTAATCCTAACAATCCTGACTCAGCCTTAATTGTATTATTAAGGCCCTGACCTCTCACATTAGACAGGTATTGTTGTGGCTGCCTGTTGCCGGTTGGTTCCGGGCAGTCTTACGCCACAACTCAGTCTAACCTCGGGTCCTTATTGGGCTCCATGTTTAACCTCTCACATTGGATAGGTATTGTTGTGACTACTGGACAGCCGGGCGGTTCCGGGCAGGTTTACATCACAACTCAATCCAACCTCGGGTTAAACACATCGTATTTTCTACTTTTACATATTTTGTCTTTCTTCTTTATTTATATGTAAATATTTGCGGCCCATTATTAAGTTAATGGTGTAAAGGTTACACCAATCACGGGCCCAACCCATACTTGAACTTGGGCCCTTCTATTTTATGTTTTCATTCATTAATTACTTTTTAACCCAACGTTATTTTCCCCCGTTTTACACGTCCGTTTATATATATATTGGGCTTAGCCTTTTAAAGCCTAATTTAGCCATGCGAAAAGGGGAGGCTTATGGCGTATACACAAAGAGGGGAAGGTGAGCGCATGAACTTGCAATACGACGTTGGAAAGACAAAATAGAAATTGGTGTACTTGCATAGTGGTAACGTAGATGACATGAATCAAAGCATGTGAACTTGCATAGGTTTAACTACAACATGAACCTATATTCTTATTTAGGCATAATGTCAAACATAAGCATGTCATAAATATTTCTAGCATAAGCATAGCATAATGTCAAACATAAGCATGGCATAAATACTTTTAGCATAAACACGGTATAACGTCAAACATAAGCATGGCATAAGTAATGTTAAATTTTGTTCATGGCATAAACATAAACATGTCATGTTCATAAGGTTTCTACATGTTTACAAAGGGGATACTTTGTTACAAAAGCATAGATCAACTTAATTATGGTTTAAGTCTAATCACATAACGATAGTATAAATATACTTATGCATAAATATTCCTAAGCATGGTGTTTGCTTTAAACTTGCAAAAAAGGGATTTTTGAGTCTAACCTAGCCATGTCTCACATATGTCATCATAAAATTCTTGTAAACAAGATAGACTTAATCATGGATTTCAATTATGCCAAATATCATTCATAGCCTAGCCATATTCATAAGTTTGCAAAAGCATGACTTAATACATGGATTATGGTGTCAAAATTCCAACATAGTTTCTTATGAACTATAACAACCAAACTTGTTTCAATTACTTGCAAAATGATTTATGCTCAAAAATATACATCATGATGGCATAATAACAAAGCACCAAACTTGCATGAATTTCAATCAACTACATACATGTAGCCTCAACATAGATTACATAATTTGCGCAATATTCCAAACGTATACTTGCATAGAACTACCGCATGTAGTTCTTTATAATGAATAACATAATTTTGCACAAATGTGAACTACTTTATTATCCCAATTCAAGCATACAAATCAATACAGTTGTTTATTCATACCAAAGTAATACTCTACTTACAATGGTTGCGGCGAATTCTCAAATTAAGAGATATGATTCCTTTGTTGAATTGATTGGCTTTAGGTTGCTTGAATTGCTTTAGGCTTTAGAACTTTCTTCCTAATTCTCTCTCTAGTTGGCGGCTACTCTTAGTCGTTCCTCAGCAACATGGCGGCTATGTTCTTAATTTGAATGAATAGATTAGGGTTTAGTCTAGGGTTGTTTATATAGAGGTTAGGAACTGATTAGGACCATTGATGTTGCTAGGATTGATCATAGCCATTCATTAGATAGAGAGACCAATTAGAATCCGCCACCTAGCCCTAATGACAAAGCAGACCACAGAAATTCGACCAAACACAGACCTGGCCAGCCAGGTTGACTGGGCTCGACCAGGTCGACACCCCTGTCGACAGGGCTGTCGACAGCCCTGTCGACATGGGTAGCCCAGGTCGACAGCCCAGTCGACCTGGGTGGCCTAGGCGGGTGTTTATCCGCCCTGGCCCACTGGGCCCGATTTATAATTATTTTATTTTGTTTGAATTTTAAATTTAATTCAAAACTTCCGAAGGCCATATCTTCTTCATACGGACTCCGTTTTTCGAAAACTCGGACTCTATTTCGCGTATTTTTTCGAGACGAACACAATGGCGTATCCCGTTTCCCTTGGTTCTTTGATTTCAAATTAATTATACTTTAATTTGTTAATTTCACAGTTATAGAATTTTCGGGGTGTTACAAACCACGTCGTGCACCTTTGTTTTCCCGTGCTTTCATTACAAAACTCTTTTGCATGTTGTTTTGCTCCTACGCTTCATCTAAAGTAAAATTTGTATTTTTCCAATCAAAACGTATATTTACCGTTCTACGAAAGCTGCGCAGGTCGAAATTTAAAAACTCTGCGTAAATGGTTTTCTAAATAAGGTCTCTCTTTAATTGAAACAATATAAAAAATACGGTAAAATTCAAAGATAACTTGCAGATTAAACATCGATAAATAGAAAATGACGAAATACTATAGTTGTATAATAATATAATACTTGAATAACAATTACTATTACTTATGAATATTTGTTTTGTTTTCTAACATTTGAAATTACTTTTGAAAAGAGCCAGTTAATTTGCACATTTTTATCAAGAGGCTGTTTTGAGTTCTCCAGTTTAGAAAAAATGGTCCTTATTTACACATTGATAGCGACAAGAACTTTTCGTATAGCAACATCAATTATAGGGATCTGATGTGCAAATCCCCATTAACATTCCACCTTCCAGTTTCCAGTAAAACTTCCAAGTCTATTGCTACCTCCTATGTAGTTGAATCAATACTGTTGGATGAAAAACTCATTTAAGCATTAAAAATAAGATCTATTAATAAGTTTACTACGGGCATGTATTTTGAAATTTCTAAGTAGATAATTCGCTAGAATTTTAATTACGCGTTGCATATTGCACAACATTTTGTTAATATTTTGGTTAAAACCAAAGATTCTATTGTGTCAAAAAATCAGTTACTTCTAGTGCATATTTATGAAGGGAAAAGTCAGGTTTGCTATAGGCCTAAGGCACAATGAACCATGGTCAAGAGTAAATATAATCAAAGTTCCTAAAATAAAATTTGCGAACGAACATCGAAATTATAACAGTAACCCTAAATTTCAAGTACAGTGGCCTAAAATGAGAGGATACCCTCTTGTAATCACACTAATTGATTTCTTTGATAGAAAACATGGAAGGTTATATGTATGAAAAAAATAAAATAACATTTTAAAAAATTCTAATGTTGAGGCCCTCGAATATTATATGCCCTCAAGTACTGAATTAGGTAGCATAGGGCTTGGGGCAACCATGCTAGCACTCAACTTAATTACTAACAGTGCTAACCAATTGTAAATAATGATAAATTGGATATGAGAATAAAGATTCTACATTTACGGAAAAAAAAATTGACTTAAAAAAATTGAAATATCATGGCAAAACATTTATGTTATTTTTTCCCCAAATTGGGCTAATTAAGAAGAAATATTACGTCAACATAAACAATTGCAATATGTTTATTTCAAAATAAGTAATAACTAACTGTAAAATAATTTTCAACATATATAACTTATGATAATAATCTGAAATAAGTAACAGTAATGCTTATTATCCATTAAATTTATTCTTTATGATAATAATCTGAAATTACATCACATTGATTTTCATTACAACATTCGATGATGTACAACATCATTTCACTATTTAAACAGTCGAAGTTGGATGATGCCAATTCTTCTGCTCGTCGTTGTTTGAAGGATGGTGCCACTTGCTTTGTTCATCCGATGTCGGATGGTGCCACTTGCTCTGTTCATCAACGATCGTTGGATGATGCCAGTTCTTCTGTTCGTCATTATTTGAAGGATGGTGCCACTTCTGTTGTTCGTTCGCTGCTGGATGGTGCCACTTGCTTTGTTCAACCGATGTTGGATGGTGCCACTTGCTCTGTTCATCAACGATCGTTGGATGATGCCAGTTCTTCTGTTCATCATTATTTGAAGGATGGTGCCACTTCTGTTGTTCGTTCGCTACCGGATGGTGCCACTTGCTTTGTTCATCCGATGTTGGATGGTGCCACTTGCTCTGTTCATCAACGATCGTTGGATGATGCCAGTTCTTCTGTTCGTCATTATTTGAAGGATGATGCCACTTCTGTTGTTCGTTCGCTGCTGGATGGTGCCACTTGCTTTGTTCAACTGATGTTGGATGGTGCCACTTGCTCTGTTCATCAACGATCGTTGGATGATGCCAGTTCTTCTATTCGTCATTATTTGAAGGATGATGCCACTTCTGTTGTTCGTTCGCTGCTGGATGGTGCCACTTGCTTTGTTCAACTGATGTTGGATGGTGCCACTTGCTCTGTTCATCAACGATCGTTGGATGATGCCAGTTCTTCTGTTCATCATTATTTGAAGGATGGTCCCACTTCTGTTGTTCGTTCGCTGCTGGATGGTGCCACTTGCTTTGTTCAACCGATGTTGGATGGTGCCACTTGCTCTGTTCATCAACGATCGTTGGATGATGCCAGTTCTTCTGTTCGTCATTATTTGAAGGATGATGTCACTTCTGTTGTTCGTTCGCTGCTGGATGGTGCCACTTGCTTTGTTCAACCGATGTTAGATGGTGCCACTTGCTCTGTTCATCAACGATCGTTGGATGATGCCAGTTCTTCTGTTCATCATTATTTGAAGGATGATGCCACTTCTGTTGTTCGTTCGCTGCTGGATGGTGCCACTTGCTTTGTTCATCCGATGTTGGATGGTGCCACTTGCTCTGTTCATCGATTACTGTCGAATGGTGCCACTTCTTTTGTTCATCGTTATTTGCAGGATGGTGCCACTTCTGTTGTTCGTTCGATATTGGATGGTGCCACTTGCTTTGCTCATCTACGTTTTTTGGATGATGCCACATACTAGAAAGTTCGTTAGGTTGCAGTAACCTCGGTGCTAAGGATGTTTCAGTAATAATAATAAAGAAAAGCACGAAGGCTAATGGAGTCATATACGCTTTTGCCATGTTTGTGTGCGATGTGATGTTCAAAAAAGAAGATGGCTTTTATAAGATAATTTGAAGATAAGGTTGGGAATCTTGAAGAAAATTTAGCTACTATAAACTAGTTAATGCTCTCACTTAGTTTTATCCATTTACATATTCTACTACGCATAAAACGTTTAAGTAGACAGTGCTTTAATAAGCTTTCTGTAAATAAACAGCAACTAAAAAATAAAATAATTCACCATCCTTTTTAAATTAGTAATTTCTTTCTAAACTTTAT
This sequence comes from Allium sativum, assembly GCA_030737875.1. Classification (NCBI taxonomy): domain Eukaryota; kingdom Viridiplantae; phylum Streptophyta; class Magnoliopsida; order Asparagales; family Amaryllidaceae; genus Allium; species Allium sativum. The sequence continues at coordinate 400,609,730 of CM060910.1, forward strand.
ATATCATGGAAACGATCCCAAAAAAAGAACAACAACCAGAATAACGTAAGAGCTGTGGCGACTTATAAATTGTAATATAAACAAGCATCATTCCAGTAAACCGAAATGTAGAGGCAAAACTGGCTTTTATATGATGTGTTTCTTTTTTGGCCCGGGGGAGAGAGGGGGTGGGGATACTGATATAAGTTTAAAGATATATCATTTGATTACATATTTAATTCTCAAAAATAAAATAATTTTCCTAGTAACGGCGATGTAATTATAACAGCTTCCTGTTATATAAGGGTACAATGAACCACGTCGTGCACCTTTGTTTTCCCGTGCTTTCATTACAAAACTCTTTTGCATGTTGTTTTGCTCCTACGCTTCATCTAAAGTAAAATTTGTATTTTTCCAATCAAAACGTATATTTACCATTCTACGAAAGCTGCGCAGGTCCAAATTTAAAAACTCTGCGTAAATGGTTTTCTAAATAAGGTCTCTCTTTAATTGAAACAATATAAAAAATACGGTAAAATTCAAAGATAACTTGCAGATTAAACATCGATAAATAGAAAATGACGAAATACTATAGTTGTATAATAATATAATACTTGAATAACAATTACTATTACTTATGAATATTTGTTTTGTTTTCTAACATTTGAAATTACTTTTGAAAAGAGCCAGTTAATTTGCACATTTTTATCAAGAGGCTGTTTTGAGTTCTCCAGTTTAGAAAAAATGGTCCTTATTTACACATTGATAGCGACAAGAACTTTTCGTATAGCAACATCAATTATAGGGATCTGATGTGCAAATCCCCATTAACATTCCACCTTCCAGTTTCCAGTAAAACTTCCAAGTCTATTGCTACCTCCTATGTAGTTGAATCAATACTGTTGGATGAAAAACTCATTTAAGCATTAAAAATAAGATCTATTAATAAGTTTACTACGGGCATGTATTTTGAAATTTCTAAGTAGATAATTCGCTAGAATTTTAATTACGCGTTGCATATTGCACAACATTTTGTTAATATTTTGGTTAAAACCAAAGATTCTATTGTGTCAAAAAATCAGTTACTTCTAGTGCATATTTATGAAGGGAAAAGTCGGGTTTGCTATAGGCCTAAGGCACAATGAACCATGGTCAAGAGTAAATATAATCAAAGTTCCTAAAATAAAATTTGCGAACGAACATCGAAATTATAACAGTAACCCTAAATTTCAAGTACAGTGGCCTAAAATGAGAGGATACCCTCTTGTAATCACACTAATTGATTTCTTTGATAGAAAACATGGAAGGTTATATGTATGAAAAAAATAAAATAACATTTTAAAAAATTCTAATGTTGAGGCCCTCGAACATTATATGCCCTCAAGTACTGAATTAGGTAGCATAGGGCTTGGGGCAACCATGCTAGCACTCAACTTAATTACTAACAGTGCTAACCAATTGTAAATAATGATAAATTGGATATGAGAATAAAGATACTACATTTATGGAAAAAAAATTGACTTAAAAAAATTGAAATATCATGGCAAAACATTTATGTTATTTTTTCCCCAAATTGGGCTAATTAAGAAGAAATATTACGTCAACATAAACAATTGCAATATGTTTATTTCAAAATAAGTATTAACTAACTGTAAAATAATTTTCAACATATATAACTTATGATAATAATCTGAAATAAGTAACAGTAATGCTTATTTTCCATTAAATTTATTCCATATGATAATAATCTGAAATTACATCACAATGATTTTCATTACAACATTCGATGATGTACAACATCATTTCACTAATTAAACAGTCGAAGTTGGATGATGCCAATTCTTCTGCTCGTCGTTGTTTGAAGGATGGTGCCACTTGCTTTGTTCATCCGATGTTGGATGGTGCCACTTGCTCTGTTATTCAACGATCGTTGGATGATGCCAGTTCTTCTGTTCGTCATTATTTGAAGGATGGTGCCACTTCTGTTGTTCGTTCGCTGCTGGATGGTGCCACTTGCTTTGTTCAACCGATGTTGGATGGTGCCACTTGCTCTGTTCATCAACGATCGTTGGATGATGCCAGTTCTTCTGTTCATCATTATTTGAAGGATGGTGCCACTTCTGTTGTTCGTTCGCTACCGGATGGTGCCACTTGCTTTGTTCATCCGATGTTGGATGGTGCCACTTGCTCTGTTCATCAACGATCGTTGGATGATGCCAGTTCTTCTGTTCGTCGTTATTTGAAGGATGATGCCACTTCTGTTGTTCGTTCGCTGCTGGATGGTGCCACTTGCTTTGTTCAACTGATGTTGGATGGTGCCACTTGCTCTGTTCATCAACGATCGTTGGATGATGCCAGTTCTTCTGTTCTTCATTATTTGAAGGATGATGCCACTTCTGTTGTTCGTTCGCTGCTGGATGGTGCCACTTGCTTTGTTCAACTGATGTTGGATGGTGCCACTTGCTCTGTTCATCAACGATCGTTGGATGATGCCAGTTCTTCTGTTCATCATTATTTGAAGGATGGTGCCACTTCTGTTGTTCGTTCGCTGCTGGATGGTGCCACTTGCTTTGTTCAACCGATGTTGGATGGTGCCACTTGCTCTGTTCATCAACGATCGTTGGATGATGCCAGTTCTTCTGTTCGTCTTAATTTGAAGGATGATGCCACTTCTGTTGTTCGTTCGCTGCTGGATGGTGCCACTTGCTTTGTTCAACCGATGTTGGATGGTGCCACTTGCTCTGTTCATCAACGATCGTTGGATGATGCCAGTTCTTCTGTTCATCATTATTTGAAGGATGATGCCACTTCTGTTGTTCGTTCGCTGCTGGATGGTGCCACTTGCTTTGTTCATGCGATGTTGGATGGTGCCACTTGCTCTGTTCATCGATTACTGTCGAATGGTGCCACTTCTTTTGTTCATCGTTATTTGCAGGATGGTGCCACTTCTGTTGTTCGTTCGATATTGGATGGTGCCACTTGCTTTGCTCACTACGTTTTTTGGATGATGCCACTTACTAAATAGTTCGTTAGGTTGCAGTAACCTCGATGCTAAGGATGTTTCAGTAATAATAATAAAGAAAAGCACGAAGGCTAATGGAGTCATATACGCTTTTGCCATGTTTATGTGCGATGTGATGTTCAAAAAAGAAGATGGCTTTTATAAGATAATTTGAAGATAAGGTTGGGAATCTTGAAGAAAATTTAGCTACTATAAACTAGTTAATGCTCTCACTTAGTTTTATCCATTTACATATTCTACTACGCATAAAACGTTTAAGTAGACAGTGCTTCAATAAGCTTTCTGTAAATAAACAGCAACTAAAAAATAAAATAATTCACTAGCCTTTTTAAATTAGTAATTTCTTTCTAAACTTTATATATCATGGAAACGATCCCAAAAAAAGAACAACAACTAGAATAACGTAAGAGCTGTGGCGACTTATAAATTGTAATATAAACAAGCATCATTCCAGTAAACCGAAATGTAGAGGCAAAACTGGCTTTTATATGATGTGTTTCTTTTTTGGCCCGGGGGAGAGAGGGGGGGGGATACTGATATAAGTTTAAAGATATATCATTTGATTACATATTTAATTCTCAAAAATAAAATAATTTTCCTAGTAACGGCGATGTAATTATAACAGCTTCCTGTTATATAAGGGTACAATGAACCACGTCGTGCACCTTTGTTTTCCCGTGCTTTCATTACAAAACTCTTTTGCATGTTGTTTTGCTCCTACGCTTCATCTAAAGTAAAATTTGTATTTTTCCAATCAAAACGTATATTTACCGTTCTACGAAAGCTGCGCAGGTCCAAATTTAAAAACTCTGCGTAAATGGTTTTCTAAATAAGGTCTCTCTTTAATTGAAACAATATAAAAAATACGGTAAAATTCAAAGATAACTTGCAGATTAAACATCGATAAATAGAAAATGACGAAATACTATAGTTGTATAATAATATAATACTTGAATAACAATTACTATTACTTATGAATATTTGTTTTGTTTTCTAACATTTGAAATTACTTTTGAAAAGAGCCAGTTAATTTGCACATTTTTATCAAGAGGCTGTTTTGAGTTCTCCAGTTTAGAAAAAATGGTCCTTATTTACACATTGATAGCGACAAGAACTTTTCGTATAGCAACATCAATTATAGGGATCTGATGTGCAAATCCCCATTAACATTCCACCTTCCAGTTTCCAGTAAAACTTCCAAGTCTATTGCTACCTCCTATGTAGTTGAATCAATACTGTTGGATGAAAAACTCATTTAAGCATTAAAAATAAGATCTATTAATAAGTTTACTACGGGCATGTATTTTGAAATTTCTAAGTAGATAATTCGCTAGAATTTTAATTACGCGTTGCATATTGCACAACATTTTGTTAATATTTTGGTTAAAACCAAAGATTCTATTGTGTCAAAAAATCAGTTACTTCTAGTGCATATTTATGAAGGGAAAAGTCAGGTTTGCTATAGGCCTAAGGCACAATGAACCATGGTCAAGAGTAAATATAATCAAAGTTCCTAAAATAAAATTTGCGAACGAACATCGAAATTATAACAGTAACCCTAAATTTCAAGTACAGTGGCCTAAAATGAGAGGATACCCTCTTGTAATCACACTAATTGATTTCTTTGATAGAAAACATGGAAGGTTATATGTATGAAAAAAATAAAATAACATTTTAAAAAATTCTAATGTTGAGGCCCTCGAACATTATATGCCCTCAAGTACTGAATTAGGTAGCATAGGGCTTGGGGCAACCATGCTAGCACTCAACTTAATTACTAACAGTGCTAACCAATTGTAAATAATGATAAATTGGATATGAGAATAAAGATACTACATTTATGGAAAAAAAATTGACTTAAAAAAATTGAAATATCATGGCAAAACATTTATGTTATTTTTTCCCCAAATTGGGCTAATTAAGAAGAAATATTACGTCAACATAAACAATTGCAATATGTTTATTTCAAAATAAGTATTAACTAACTGTAAAATAATTTTCAACATATATAACTTATGATAATAATCTGAAATAAGTAACAGTAATGCTTATTTTCCATTAAATTTATTCCATATGATAATAATCTGAAATTACATCACATTGATTTTCATTACAACATTCGATGATGTACAACATCATTTCACTAATTAAACAGTCGAAGTTGGATGATGCCAATTCTTCTGCTCGTCGTTGTTTGAAGGATGGTGCCACTTGCTTTGTTCATCCGATGTTGGATGGTGCCACTTGCTCTGTTCATCAACGATCGTTGGATGATGCCAGTTCTTCTGTTCGTCATTATTTGAAGGATGGTGCCACTTCTGTTGTTCGTTCGCCGCTATATGGTGCCACTTGCTTTGTTCAACCGATGTTGGATGGTGCCACTTGCTCTGTTCATCAACGATCGTTGGATGATGTCAGTTCTTCTGTTCATCATTATTTGAAGGATGGTGCCACTTCTGTTGTTCGTTCGCTACCGGATGGTGCCACTTGCTTTGTTCATCCGATGTTGGATGGTGCCACTTGCTCTGTTCATCAACGATCGTTGGATGATGCCAGTTCTTCTGTTCGTCATTATTTGAAGGATGATGCCACTTCTGTTGTTCGTTCGCTGCTGGATGGTGCCACTTGCTTTGTTCAACTGATGTTGGATGGTGCCACTTGCTCTGTTCATCAACGATCGTTGGATGATGCCAGTTCTTCTGTTCGTCATTATTTGAAGGATGATGCCACTTCTGTTGTTCGTTCGCTGCTGGATGGTGCCACTTGCTTTGTTCAACTGATGTTGGATGGTGCCACTTGCTCTGTTCATCAACGATCGTTAGATGATGCCAGTTCTTCTGTTCATCATTATTTGAAGGATGGTGCCACTTCTCTTGTTCGTTCGCTGCTGGATGGTGCCACTTGCTTTGTTCAACCGATGTTGGATGGTGCCACTTGCTCTGTTCATCAACGATCGTTGGATGATGCCAGTTCTTCTGTTCGTCATTATTTGAAGGATGATGCCACTTCTGTTGTTCGTTCGCCGCTGGATGGTGCCACTTGCTTTGTTCAACCGATGTTGGATGGTGCCACTTGCTCTGTTCATCAACGATCGTTGGATGATGCCTGTTCTTCTGTTCATCATTATTTGAAGGATGATGCCACTTCTGTTGTTCGTTCGCTGCTGGATGGTGCCACTTGCTTTGTTCATCCGATGTTGGATGGTGCCACTTGCTCTGTTCATCGATTACTGTCGAATGGTGCCACTTCTTTTGTTCATCGTTATTTGCAGGATGGTGCCACTTCTGTTGTTCTTTCGATATTGGATGGTGCCACTTGCTTTGCTCATCTACGTTTTTTGGATGATGTCACTTACTAGATAGTTCGTTATGTTGCAGTAACCTCGATGCTAAGGATGTTTCAGTAATAATAATAAAGAAAAGCACGAAGGCTAATGGAGTCATATACGCTTTTGCCATGTTTATGTGCGATGTGATGTTCAAAAAAGAAGATGGCTTTTATAAGATAATTTGTAGATAAGGTTGGGAATCTTGAAGAAAATTTAGCTACTATAAACTAGTTAATGCTCTCACTTAGTTTTATCCATTTACATATTCTACTACGCATAAAACGTTAAAGTAGACAGTGCTTTAATAAGCTTTCTGTAAATAAACAGCAACTAAAAAATAAAATAATTCACCAGCCTTTTTAAATCAGTAATTTCTTTCTAAACTTTATATATCATGGAAACGATCCCAAAAAAAGAACAACAACCAGAGTAACGTAAGAGCTGTGGCGACTTATAAATTGTAATATAAACAAGCATCATTCCAGTAAACCGAAATGTAGAGGCAAAACTGGCTTTTATATGATGTGTTTCTTTTTTGGCCCGGGGGAGAGTGGGGGGGATACTGATATAAGTTTAAAGATATATCATTTGATTACATATTTAATTCTCAAAAATAAAATAATTTTCCTAGTAACGGCGATGTAATTATAACAGCTTCCTGTTATATAAGGGTACAATGAACCACGTCGTGCACCTTTGTTTTCCCGTGCTTTCATTACAAAACTCTTTTGCATGTTGTTTTGCTCCTACGCTTCATCTAAAGTAAAATTTGTATTTTTCCAATCAAAACGTATATTTACCGTTCTACGAAAGCTGCGCAGGTCCAAATTTAAAAACTCTGCGTAAATGGTTTTCTAAATAAGGTCTCTCTTTAATTGGAACAATATAAAAAATACGGTAAAATTCAAAGATAACTTGCAGATTAAACATCGATAAATAGAAAATGACGAAATACTATAGTTGTATAATAATATAATACTTGAATAACAATTACTATTACTTATGAATATTTGTTTTGTTTTCTAACATTTGAAATTACTTTTGAAAAGAGCCAGTTAATTTGCACATTTTTATCAAGAGGCTGTTTTGAGTTCTCCAGTTTAGAAAAAATGGTCCTTATTTACACATTGATAGCGACAAGAACTTTTCGTATAGCAACATCAATTATAGGGATCTGATGTGCAAATCCCCATTAACATTCCACCTTCCAGTTTCCAGTAAAACTTCCAAGTCTATTGCTACCTCCTATGTAGTTGAATCAATACTGTTGGATGAAAAACTCATTTAAGCATTAAAAATAAGATCTATTAATAAGTTTACTACGGGCATGTATTTTGAAATTTCTAAGTAGATAATTCGCTAGAATTTTAATTACGCGTTGCATATTGCACAACATTTTGTTAATATTTTGGTTAAAACCAAAGATTCTATTGTGTCAAAAAATCAGTTACTTCTAGTGCATATTTATGAAGGGAAAAGTCAGGTTTGCTATAGGCCTAAGGCACAATGAACCATGGTCAAGAGTAAATATAATCAAAGTTCCTAAAATAAAATTTGCGAACGAACATCGAAATTATAACAGTAACCCTAAATTTCAAGTACACTGGCCTAAAATGAGAGGATACCCTCTTGTAATCACACTAATTGATTTCTTTGATAGAAAACATGGAAGGTTATATGTATGAAAAAAATAAAATAACATTTTAAAAATTCTAATGCTGAGGCCCTCGAACATTATATGCCCTCAAGTACTGAATTAGGTAGCATAGGGCTTGGGGCAACCATGCTAGCACTCAACTTAATTACTAACAGTGCTAACCAATTGTAAATAATGATAAATTGGATATGAGAATAAAGATACTACATTTATGGAAAAAAAATTGACTTAAAAAAATTGAAATATCATGGCAAAACATTTATGTTATTTTTTCCCCAAATTGGGCTAATTAAGAAGAAATATTACGTCAACATAAACAATTGCAATATGTTTATTTCAAAATAAGTATTAACTAACTGTAAAATAATTTTCAACATATATAACTTATGATAATAATCTGAAATAAGTAACAGTAATGCTTATTTTCCATTAAATTTATTCCATATGATAATAATCTGAAATTACATCACATTGATTTTCATTACAACATTCGATGATGTACAACATCATTTCACTAATTAAACAGTCGAAGTTGGATGATGCCAATTCTTCTGCTCGTCGTTGTTTGAAGGATGGTGCCACTTGCTTTGTTCATCCGATGTTGGATGGTGCCACTTGCTCTGTTCATCAACGATCGTTGGATGATGCCAGTTCTTCTGTTCGTCATTATTTGAAGGATGGTGCCACTTCTGTTGTTCGTTCGCTGCTGGATGGTGCCACTTGCTTTGTTCAACCGATGTTGGATGGTGCCACTTGCTCTGTTCATCAACGATCGTTGGATGATGCCAGTTCTTCTGTTCATCATTATTTGAAGGATGGTGCCACTTCTGTTGTTCGTTCGCTACCGGATGGTGCCACTTGCTTTGTTCATCCGATGTTGGATGGTGCCACTTGCTCTGTTCATCAACGATCGTTGGATGATGCCAGTTCTTCTGTTCGTCATTATTTGAAGGATGACGCCACTTCTGTTGTTCGTTCGCTGCTGGATGGTGCCACTTGCTTTGTTCAACTGATGTTGGATGGTGCCACTTGCTCTGTTCATCAACGATCGTTGGATGATGCCAGTTCTTCTGTTCATCATTATTTGAAGGATAGTGCCACTTCTGTTGTTCGTTCGCTGCTGGATGGTGCCACTTGCTTTGTTCAACCGATGTTGGATGGTGCCACTTGCTCTGTTCATCAACGATCGTTGGATGATGCCAGTTCTTCTGTTCGTCATTATTTGAAGGATGATGCCACTTCTGTTGTTCGTTCGCTGCTGGATGGTGCCACTTGCTTTGTTCAACCGATGTTGGATGGTGCCACTTGCTCTGTTCATCAACGATCGTTGGATGATGCCAGTTCTTCTGTTCATCATTATTTGAAGGATGATGCCACTTCTGTTGTTCGTTCGCTGCTGGATGGTGCCACTTGCTTTGTTCATCCGATGTTGGATGGTGCCACTTGCTCTGTTCATCGATTACTGTCGAATGGTGCCACTTCTTTTGTTCATCGTTATTTGCAGGATGGTGCCACTTCTGTTGTTCGTTCGATATTGGATGGTGCCACTTGCTTTGCTCATCTACGTTTTTTGGATGATGCCACTTACTAGATAGTTCGTTAGGTTGCAGTAACCTCGATGCTAAGGATGTTTCAGTAATAATAATAAAGAAAAGCACGAAGGCTAATGGAGTCATATACGCTTTTGCCATGTTTATGTGCGATGTGATGTTCAAAAAAGAAGATGGCTTTTATAAGATAATTTGAAGATAAGGTTGGGAATCTTGAAGAAAATTTAGCTACTATAAACTAGTTAATGCTCTCACTTAGTTTTATCCATTTACATATTCTACTACGCATAAAACGTTTAAGTAGACAGTGCTTTAATAAGCTTTCTGTAAATAAACAGCAACTAAAAAATAAAATAATTCACCAGCCTTTTTAAATTAGTAATTTCTTTCTAAACTTTATATATCATGGAAACGATCCCAAAAAAAGAACAACAACCAGAATAACGTAAGAGCTGTGGCGACTTATAAATTGTAATATAAACAAGCATCATTCCAGTAAACCGAAATGTAGAGGCAAAACTGGCTTTTATATGATGTGTTTCTTTTTTGGCCCGGGGGAGAGAGGGGGGGGGGATACTGATATAAGTTTAAAGATATATCATTTGATTACATATTTAATTCTCAAAAATAAAATAATTTTCCTAGTAACGGCGATGTAATTATAACAGCTTCCTATTATATAAGGGTACAATGAACCACGTCGTGCACCTTTGTTTTCCCGTGCTTTCATTACAAAACTCTTTTGCATGTTGTTTTGCTCCTACGCTTCATCTAAAGTAAAATTTGTATTTTTCCAATCAAAACGTATATTTACCGTTCTACGAAAGCTGCGCAGGTCCAAATTTAAAAACTCTGCGTAAATGGTTTTCTAAATAAGGTCTCTCTTTAATTGAAACAATATAAAAAATACGGTAAAATTCAAAGATAACTTGCAGATTAAACATCGATAAATAGAAAATGACGAAATACTATAGTTGTATAATAATATAATACTTGAATAACAATTACTATTACTTATGAATATTTGTTTTGTTTTCTAACATTTGAAATTACTTTTGAAAAGAGCCAGTTAATTTGCACATTTTTATCAAGAGGCTGTTTTGAGTTCTCCAGTTTAGAAAAAATGGTCCTTATTTACACATTGATAGCGACAAGAACTTTTCGTATAGCAACATCAATTATAGGGATCTGATGTGCAAATCCCCATTAACATTCTACCTTCCAGTTTCCAGTAAAACTTCCAAGTCTATTGCTACCTCCTATGTAGTTGAATCAATACTGTTGGATGAAAAACTCATTTAAGCATTAAAAATAAGATCTATTAATAAGTTTACTACGGGCATGTATTTTGAAATTTCTAAGTAGATAATTCGCTAGAATTTTAATTACGCGTTGCATATTGCACAACATTTTGTTAATATTTTGGTTAAAACCAAAGATTCTATTGTGTCAAAAAATCAGTTACTTCTAGTGCATATTTATGAAGGGAAAAGTCAGGTTTGCTATAGGCCTAAGGCACAATGAACCATGGTCAAGAGTAAATATAATCAAAGTTCCTAAAATAAAATTTGCGAACGAACATCGAAATTATAACAGTAACCCTAAATTTCAAGTACAGTGGCCTAAAATGAGAGGATACCCTCTTGTAATCACACTAATTGATTTCTTTGATAGAAAACATGGAAGGTTATATGTATGAAAAAAATAAAATAACATTTTAAAAAATTCTAATGTTGAGGCCCTCGAACATTATATGCCCTCAAGTACTGAATTAGGTAGCATAGGGCTTGGGGCAACCATGCTAGCACTCAACTTAATTACTAACAGTGCTAACCAATTGTAAATAATGATAAATTGGATATGAGAATAAAGATACTACATTTATGGAAAAAAAATTGACTTAAAAAAATTGAAATATCATGGCAAAACATTTATGTTATTTTTTCCCCAAATTGGGCTAATTAAGAAGAAATATTACGTCAACATAAACAATTGCAATATGTTTATTTCAAAATAAGTATTAACTAACTGTAAAATAATTTTCAATATATATAACTTATGATAATAATCTGAAATAAGTAACAGTAATGCTTATTTTCCATTAAATTTATTAAATATGATAATAATCTGAAATTACATCACATTGATTTTCATTACAACATTCGATGATGTACAACATCATTTCACTAATTAAACAGTCGAAGTTGGATGATGCCAATTCTTCTGCTCGTCGTTGTTTGAAGGATGGTGCCACTTGCTTTGTTCATCCGATGTCGGATGGTGCCACTTGCTCTGTTCATCAACGATCGTTGGATGATGCCAGTTCTTCTGTTCGTCATTATTTGAAGGATGGTGCCACTTGTGTTGTTCGTTCGCTGCTGGATGGTGCCACTTGCTTTGTTCAACCGATGTTGGATGGTGCCACTTGCTCTGTTCATCAACGATCGTTGGATGATGCCAGTTCTTCTGTTCATCATTATTTGAAGGATGGTGCCACTTCTGTTGTTCGTTCGCTACCGGATGGTGCCACTTGCTTTGTTCATCCGATGTTGGATGGTGCCACTTGCTCTGTTCATCAACGATCGTTGGATGATGCCAGTTCTTCTGTTCGTCATTATTTGAAGGATGATGCCACTTCTGTTGTTCGTTCGCTGCTGGATGGTGCCACTTGCTTTGTTCAACTGATGTTGGATGGTGCCACTTGCTCTGTTCATCAACGATCGTTGGATGATGCCAGTTCTTCTGTTCGTCATTATTTGAAGGATGATGCCACTTCTGTTGTTCGTTCGCTGCTGGATGGTGCCACTTGCTTTGTTCAACTGATGTTGGATGGTGCCACTTGCTCTGTTCATCAACGATCGTTGGATGATGCCAGTTCTTCTGTTCGTCATTATTTGAAGGATGGTGCCACTTCTGTTGTTCGTTCGCTCCTGGATGGTGCCACTTGCTTTGTTCAACCGATGTTGGATGTTGCCACTTGCTCTGTTCATCAACGATCGTTGGATGATGCCAGTTCTTCTGTTCGTCATTATTTGAAGGATGATGCCACTTCTGTTGTTCGTTCGCTGCTGGATGGTGCCACTTGCTTTGTTCAACCGATGTTGGATGGTGCCACTTGCTCTGTTCATCAATGATCGTTGGATGATGCCAGTTCTTCTGTTCATCATTATTTGAAGGATGATGCCACTTCTGTTGTTCGTTCGCTGCTGGATGGTGCCACTTGCTTTGTTCATCCGATGTTGGATGGTGCCACTTGCTCTGTTCATCGATTACTGTCGAATGGTGCCACTTCTTTTGTTCATCGTTATTTGCAGGATGGTGCCACTTCTGTTGTTCGTTCGATATTGGATGGTGCCACTTGCTTTGCTCATCTACGTTTTTTGGATGATGCCACTTACTAGATAGTTCGTTAGGTTGCAGTAACCTCGATGCTAAGGATGTTTCAGTAATAATAATAAAGAAAAGCACGAAGGCTAATGGAGTCATATACGCTTTTGCCATGTTTATGTGCGATGTGATGTTCAAAAAAGAAGATGGCTTTTGTAAGATAATTTGAAGATAACGTTGGGAATCTTGAAGAAAATTTAGCTACTATAAACTAGTTAATGCTCTCACTTAGTTTTATCCATTTACATATTCTACTACGCATAAAACGTTTAAGTAGACAGTGCTTTAATAAGCTTTCTGTAAATAAACAGCAACTAAAAAATAAAATAATTCACCAGCCTTTTTAAATTAGTAATTTCTTTCTAAACTTTATATATCATGGAAACGATCCCAAAAAAAGAACAACAACCAGAATAACGTAAGAGCTGTGGCGACTTATAAATTGTAATATAAACAAGCATCATTCCAGTAAACCGAAATGTAGAGGCAAAACTGGCTTTTATATGATGTGTTTCTTTTTTGGCCCGGGGGAGAGAGGGGGGGGGATACTGATATAAGTTTAAAGATATATCATTTGATTACATATTTAATTCTCAAAAATAAAATAATTTTCCCAGTAACGGCGATGTAATTATAACAGCTTCCTGTTATATAAGGGTACAATGAACCACGTCGTGCACCTTTGTTTTCCCGTGCTTTCATTACAAAACTCTTTTGCATGTTGTTTTGCTCCTACGCTACATCTAAAGTAAAATTTGTGTTTTTCCAATCAAAACGTATATTTACCGTTCTACGAAAGCTGCGCAGGTCCAAATTTAAAAACTCTGCGTAAATGGTTTTCTAAATAAGGTCTCTCTTTAATTGAAACAATATAAAAAATACGATAAAATTCAAAGATAACTTGCAGATTAAACATCGATAAATAGAAAATGACGAAATACTATAGTTGTATAATAATATAATACTTGAATAACAATTACTATTACTTATGAATATTTGTTTTGTTTTCTAACATTTGAAATTACTTTTGAAAAGAGCCAGTTAATTTGCACATTTTTATCAAGAGGCTGTTTTGAGTTCTCCAGTTTAGAAAAAATGGTCCTTATTTACACATTGATAGCGACAAGAACTTTTCGTATAGCAACATCAATTATAGGGATCTGATGTGCAAATCCCCATTAACATTCCACCTTCCAGTTTCCAGTAAAACTTCCAAGTCTATTGCTACCTCCTATGCAGTTGAATCAATACTGTTGGATGAAAAACTCATTTAAGCATTAAAAATAAGATCTATTAATAAGTTTACTACGGGCATGTATTTTGAAATTTCTAAGTAGATAATTCGCTAGAATTTTAATTACGCGTTGCATATTGCACAACATTTTGTTAATATTTTGGTTAAAACCAAAGATTCTATTGTGTCAAAAAATCAGTTACTTCTAGTGCATATTTATGAAGGGAAAAGTCAGGTTTGCTATAGGCCTAAGGCACAATGAACCATGGTCAAGAGTAAATATAATCAAAGTTCCTAAAATAAAATTTGCGAACGAACATCGAAATTATAACAGTAACCCTAAATTTCAAGTACAGTGGCCTAAAATGAGAGGATACCCTCTTGTAATCACACTAATTGATTTCTTTGATAGAAAACATGGAAGGTTATATGTATGAAAAAAATAAAATAACATTTTAAAAAATTCTAATGTTGAGGCCCTCGAACATTATATGCCCTCAAGTACTGAATTAGGTAGCATAGGGCTTGGGGCAACCATGCTAGCACTCAACTTAATTACTAACAGTGCTAACCAATTGTAAATAATGATAAATTGGATATGAGAATAAAGATACTACATTTATGGAAAAAAAATTGACTTAAAAAAATTGAAATATCATGGCAAAACATTTATGTTATTTTTTCCCCAAATTGGGCTAATTAAGAAGAAATATTACGTCAACATAAACAATTGCAATATGTTTATTTCAAAATAAGTATTAACTAACTGTAAAATAATTTTCAACATATATAACTTATGATAATAATATGAAATAAGTAACAGTAATGCTTATTTTCCATTAAATTTATTCCATATGATAATAATCTGAAATTACATCACATTGATTTTCATTACAACATTCGATGATGTACAACATCATTTCACTAATTAAACAGTCGAAGTTGGATGATGCCATTTCTTCTGCTCGTCGTTGTTTGAAGGATGGTGCCACTTGCTTTGTTCATCCGATGTTGGATGGTGCCAATTGCTCTGTTCATCAACGATCGTTGGATGATGCCAGTTCTTCTGTTCGTCATTATTTGAAGGATGGTGCCACTTCTGTTGTTCGTTCGCTCCCGGATGGTGCCACTTGCTTTGTTCATCCGATGTTGGATGGTGCCACTTGCTCTGTTCATCAACGATCGTTGGATGATGCCAGTTCTTCTGTTCATCATTATTTGAAGGATGGTGCCACTTCTGTTGTTCGTTCGCTACCGGATGGTGCCACTTGCTTTGTTCATCCGATGTTGGATGGTGCCACTTGCTCTGTTCATCAACGATCGTTGGATGATGCCAGTTCTTCTGTTCGTCATTATTTGAAGGATGATGCCACTTCTGTTGTTCGTTCGCTGCTGGATGGTGCCACTTGCTTTGTTCAACTGATGTTGGATGGTGCCACTTGCTCTGTTCATCAACGATCGTTGGATGATGCCAGTTCTTCTGTTCGTCATTATTTGAAGGATGATGCCACTTCTGTTGTTCGTTCGCTGCTGGATGGTGCCACTTGCTTTGTTCAACTGATGTTGGATGGTGCCACTTGCTCTGTTCATCAACGATCGTTGGATGATGCCAGTTCTTCTGTTCATCATTATTTGAAGGATGGTGCCACTTCTGTTGTTCGTTCGCTGCTGGATGGTGCCACTTGCTTTGTTCAACCGATGTTGGATGGTGCCACTTGCTCTGTTCATCAACGATCGTTGGATGATGCCAGTTCTTCTGTTCGTCATTATTTGAAGGATGATGCCACTTCTGTTGTTCGTTCGCTGCTGGATGGTGCCACTTGCTTTGTTCAACCGATGTTGGATGGTGCCACTTGCTCTGTTCATCAACGATCGTTGGATGATGCCAGTTCTTCTGTTCATCATTATTTGAAGGATGATGCCACTTCTGTTGTTCGTTCGCTGCTGGATGGTGCCACTTGCTTTGTTCATGCGATGTTGGATGGTGCCACTTGCTCTGTTCATCGATTACTGTCGAATGGTGCCACTTCTTTTGTTCATCGTTATTTGCAGGTTGGTGCCACTTCTGTTGTTCGTTCGATATTGGATGGTGCCACTTGCTTTGCTCACTACGTTTTTTGGATGATGCCACTTACTAAATAGTTCTTTAGGTTGCAGTAACCTCGATGCTAAGGATGTTTCAGTAATAATAATAAAGAAAAGCACGAAGGCTAATGGAGTCATATACGCTTTTGCCATGTTTATGTGCGATGTGATGTTCAAAAAAGAAGATGGCTTTTATAAGATAATTTGAAGATAAGGTTGGGAATCTTGAAGAAAATTTAGCTACTATAAACTAGTTAATGCTCTCACTTAGTTTTATCCATTTACATATTCTACTATGCATAAAACGTTTAAGTAGACAGTGCTTCAATAAGCTTTCTGTAAATAAACAGCAACTAAAAAATAAAATAATTCACCAGCCTTTTTAAATTAGTAATTTCTTTCTAAACTTTATATATCATGGAAACGATCCCAAAAAAAGAACAACAACCAGAATAACGTAAGAGCTGTGGTGACTTATAAATTGTAATATAAACAAGCATCATTCCAGTAAACCGAAATGTAGAGGCAAAACTGGCTTTTATATGATGTGTTTCTTTTTTGGCCCGGGGGAGAGAGGGGGGGGATACTGATATAAGTTTAAAGATATATCATTTGATTACATATTTAATTCTCAAAAAAAAAAAAAAAATTCCTAGTAACGGCGATGTAATTATAACAGCTTCCTGTTATATAAGGGTACAATGAACCACGTCGTGCACCTTTGTTTTCCCGTGCTTTCATTACAAAACTCTTTTGCATGTTGTTTTGCTCCTACGCTTCATCTAAAGTAAAATTTGTATTTTTCCAATCAAAACGTATATTTACCGTTCTACGAAAGCTGCGCAGGTCCAAATTTAAAAACTCTGCGTAAATGGTTTTCTAAATAAGGTCTCTCTTTAATTGAAACAATATAAAAAATACGGTAAAATTCAAAGATAACTTGCAGATTAAACATCGATAAATAGAAAATGACGAAATACTATAGTTGTATAATAATATAATACTTGAATAACAATTACTATTACTTATGAATATTTGTTTTGTTTTCTAACATTTGAAATTACTTTTGAAAAGAGCCAGTTAATTTGCACATTTTTATCAAGAGGCTGTTTTGAGTTCTCCAGTTTAGAAAAAATGGTCCTTATTTACACATTGATAGCGACAAGAACTTTTCGTATAGCAACATCAATTATAGGGATCTGATGTGCAAATCCCCATTAACATTCCACCTTCCAGTTTCCAGTAAAACTTCCAAGTCTATTGCCACCTCCTATGTAGTTGAATCAATACTGTTGGATGAAAAACTCATTTAAGCATTAAAAATAAGATCTATTAATAAGTTTACTACGGGCATGTATTTTGAAATTTCTAAGTAGATAATTCGCTAGAATTTTAATTACGCGTTGCATATTGCACAACATTTTGTTAATATTTTGGTTAAAACCAAAGATTCTATTGTGTCAAAAAATCAGTTACTTCTAGTGCATATTTATGAAGGGAAAAGTCAGGTTTGCTATAGGCCTAAGGCACAATGAACCATGGTCAAGAGTAAATATAATCAAAGTTCCTAAAATAAAATTTGCGAACGAACATCGAAATTATAACAGTAACCCTAAATTTCAAGTACAGTGGCCTAAAATGAGAGGATACCCTCTTGTAATCACACTAATTGATTTCTTTGATAGAAAACATGGAAGGTTATATGTATGAAAAAAAATAAAATAACATTTTAAAAAATTCTAATGTTGAGGCCCTCGAACATTATATGCCCTCAAGTACTGAATTAGGTAGCATAGGGCTTGGGGCAACCATGCTAGCACTCAACTTAATTACTAACAGTGCTAACCAATTGTAAATAATGATAAATTGGATATGAGAATAAAGATACTACATTTATGGAAAAAAAATTGACTTAAAAAAATTGAAATATCATGGCAAAACATTTATGTTATCTTTTCCCCAAATTGGGCTAATTAAGAAGAAATATTACGTCAACATAAACAATTGCAATATGTTTATTTCAAAATAAGTATTAACTAACTGTAAAATAATTTTCAACATATATAACTTATGATAATAATCTGAAATAAGTAACAGTAATGCTTATTTTCCATTAAATTTATTCCATATGATAATAATCTGAAATTACATCACATTGATTTTCATTACAACATTCGATGATGTACAACATCATTTCACTAATTAAACAGTCGAAGTTGGATGATGCCAATTCTTCTGCTCGTCGTTGTTTGAAGGATGGTGCCACTTGCTTTGTTCATCCGATGTTGGATGGTGCCACTTGCTCTGTTCATCAACGATCGTTGGATGATGCCAGTTCTTCTGTTCGTCATTATTTGAAGGATGGTGCCACTTCTGTTGTTCGTTCGCTGCTGGATGGTGCCACTTGCTTTGTTCAACCGATGTTGGATGGTGCCACTTGCTCTGTTCATCAACGATCGTTGGATGATGCCAGTTCTTCTGTTCATCATTATTTGAAGGATGGTGCCACTTCTGTTGTTCGTTCGCTACCGGATGGTGCCACTTGCTTTGTTCATCCGATGTTGGATGGTGCCACTTGCTCTGTTCATCAACGATCGTTGGATGATGCCAGTTCTTCTGTTCGTCATTATTTGAAGGATGATGCCACTTCTGTTGTTCGTTCGCTGCTGGATGGTGCCACTTGCTTTGTTCAACTGATGTTGGATGGTGCCACTTGCTCTGTTCATCAACGATCGTTGGATGATGCCAGTTCTTCTGTTCGTCATTATTTGAAGGATGATGCCACTTCTGTTGTTCGTTCGCTGCTGGATGGTGCCACTTGCTTTGTTCAACTGATGTTGGATGGTGCCACTTGCTCTGTTCATCAACGATCGTTGGATGATGCCAGTTCTTCTGTTCATCATTATTTGAAGGATGGTGCCACTTCTGTTGTTCGTTCGCTGCTGGATGGTGCCACTTGCTTTGTTCAACCGATGTTGGATGGTGCCACTTGCTCTGTTCATCAACGATCGTTGGATGATGCCAGTTCTTCTGTTCGTCATTATTTGAAGGATGATGCCACTTCTGTTGTTCGTTCGCTGCTGGATGGTGCCACTTGCTTTGTTCAACCGATGTTGGATGGTGCCACTTGCTCTGTTCATCAACGATCGTTGGATGATGCCAATTCTTCTGTTCATCATTATTTGAAGGATGATGCCACTTCTGTTGTTCGTTCGCTGCTGGATGGTGCCACTTGCTTTGTTCATCCGATGTTGGATGGTGCCACTTGCTCTGTTCATCGATTACTGTCGAATGGTGCCACTTCTTTTGTTCATCGTTATTTGCAGGATGGTGCCACTTCTGTTGTTCGTTCGATATTGGATGGTGACACTTGCTTTGCTCATCTACATTTTTTGGATGATGCCACTTACTAGATAGTTAGTTAGGTTGCAGTAACCTCGATGCTAAGGATGTTTCGGTAATAATAATAAAGAAAAGCACGAAGGCTAATGGAGTCATATACGCTTTTGCCATGTTTATGTGCGATGTGATGTTCAAAAAAGAAGATGGCTTTTATAAGATAATTTGAAGATAAGGTTGGGAATCTTGAAGAAAATTTAGCTACTATAAACTAGTTAATGCTCTCACTTAGTTTTATCCATTTACATAATCTACTACGCATAAAACGTTTAAGTAGACAGTGCTTTAATAAGCTTTCTGTAAATAAACAGCAACTAAAAAATAAAATAATTCACCAGCCTTTTTAAATTAGTAATTTCTTTCTAAACTTTATATATCATGGAAACGATCCCAAAAAAAGAACAACAACCAGAATAACGTAAGAGCTGTGGCGACTTATAAATTGTAATATAAACAAGCATCATTTCAGTAAACCGAAATGTAGAGGCAAAACTGGCTTTTATATGATGTGTTTCTTTTTTGGCCCGGGGGAGAGAGGGGGGGATACTGATATAAGTTTAAAGATATATCATTTGATTACATATTTAATTCTCAAAAATAAAATAATTTTCCTAGTAACGGCGATGTAATTATAACAGCTTCCTATTATATAAGGGTACAATGAACCACGTCGTGCACCTTTGTTTTCCCGTGCTTTCATTACAAAACTCTTTTGCATGTTGTTTTGCTCCTACGCTTCATCTAAAGTAAAATTTGTATTTTTCCAATCAAAACGTATATTTACCGTTCTACGAAAGCTGCGCAGGTCCAAATTTAAAAACTCTGCGTAAATGGTTTTCTAAATAAGGTCTCTCTTTAATTGAAACAATATAAAAAATACGGTAAAATTCAAAGATAACTTGCAGATTAAACATCGATAAATAGAAAATGACGAAATACTATAGTTGTATAATAATATAATACTTGAATAACAATTACTATCACTTATGAATATTTGTTTTGTTTTCTAACATTTGAAATTACTTTTGAAAAGAGCCAGTTAATTTGCACATTTTTATCAAGAGGCTGTTTTGAGTTCTCCAGTTTAGAAAAAATGGTCCTTATTTACACATTGATAGCGACAAGAACTTTTCTTATAGCAACATCAATTATAGGGATCTGATGTGCAAATCCCCATTAACATTCCACCTTCCAGTTTCCAGTAAAACTTCCAAGTCTATTGCTACCTCCTATGTAGTTGAATCAATACTGTTGGATGAAAAACTCATTTAAGCATTAAAAATAATATCTATTAATAAGTTTACTACGGGCATGTATTTTGAAATTTCTAAGTAGATAATTCGCTAGAATTTTAATTACGCGTTGCATATTGCACAACATTTTGTTAATATTTTTGTTAAAACCAAAGATTCTATTGTGTCAAAAAATCAGTTACTTCTAGTGCATATTTATGAAGGGAAAAGTCAGGTTTGCTATAGGCCTAAGGCACAATGAACCATGGTCAAGAGTAAATATAATCAAAGTTCCTAAAATAAAATTTGCGAACGAACATCGAAATTATAACAGTAACCCTAAATTTCAAGTACAGTGGCCTAAAATGAGAGGATACCCTCTTGTAATCACACTAATTGATTTCTTTGATAGAAAACATGGAAGGTTATATGTATGAAAAAAATAAAATAACATTTTAAAAAATTCTAATGTTGAGGCCCTCGAACATTATATGCCCTCAAGTACTGAATTAGGTAGCATAGGGCTTGGGGCAACCATGCTAGCACTCAACTTAATTACTAACAGTGCTAACCAATTGTAAATAATGATAAATTGGATATGAGAATAAAGATACTACATTTAAGGAAAAAAAATTGACTTAAAAAAATTGAAATATCATGGCAAAACATTTATGTTATTTTTTCCCCAAATTGGGCTAATTAAGAAGAAATATTACGTCAACATAAACAATTGCAATATGTTTATTTCAAAATAAGTATTAACTAACTGTAAAATAATTTTCAACATATATAACTTATGATAATAATCTGAAATAAGTAACAGTAATGCTTATTTTCCATTAAATTTATTCCATATGATAATAATCTGAAATTACATCACATTGATTTTCATTACAACATTCGATGATGTACAACATCATTTCACTAATTAAACAGTCGAATTTGGATGATGCCAATTCTTCTGCTCGTCGTTGTTTGAAGGATGGTGCCACTTGCTTTGTTCATCCGATGTTGGATGGTGCCACTTGCTCTGTTCATCAACGATCGTTGGATGATGCCAGTTCTTCTGTTCGTCATTATTTGAAGGATGGTGCCACTTCTGTTGTTCGTTCGCTGCTGGATGGTGCCACTTGCTTTGTTCAACCGATGTTGGATGGTGCCACTTGCTCTGTTCATCAACGATCGTTGGATGATGCCAGTTCTTCTGTTCATCATTATTTGAAGTATGGTGCCACATCTGTTGTTCGTTCGCTACCGGATGGTGCCACTTGCTTTGTTCATCCGATGTTGGATGGTGCCACTTGCTCTGTTCATCAACGATCGTTGGGTGATGCCAGTTCTTCTGTTCGTCATTATTTGAAGGATGATGCCACTTCTGTTGTTCGTTCGCTGCTGGATGGTGCCACTTGCTTTGTTCAACTGATGTTGGATGGTGCCACTTGCTCTGTTCATCAACGATCGTTGGATGATGCCAGTTCTTCTGTTCGTCATTATTTGAAGGATGATGCCACTTCTGTTGTTCGTTCGCTGCTGGATGGTGCCACTTGCTTTGTTCAACTGATGTTGGATGGTGCCACTTGCTCTGTTCATCAACGATCGTTGGATGATGCCAGTTCTTCTGTTCATCATTATTTGAAGGATGGTGCCACTTCTGTTGTTCGTTCGCTGCTGGATGGTGCCACTTGCTTTGTTCAACCGATGTTGGATGGTGCCACTTGCTCTGTTCATCAACGATCGTTGGATGATGCCAGTTCTTCTGTTCGTCTTAATTTGAAGGATGATGCCACTTCTGTTGTTCGTTCGCTGCTGGATGGTGCCACTTGCTTTGTTCAACCGATGTTGGATGGTGCCACTTGCTCTGTTCATCAACGATCGTTGGATGATGCCAGTTCTTCTGTTCATCATTATTTGAAGGATGATGCCACTTCTGTTGTTCGTTCGCTGCTGGATGGTACCACTTGCTTTGTTCATCCGATGTTGGATGGTGCCACTTGCTCTGTTCATCGATTACTGTCGAATGGTGCCACTTCTTTTGTTCATCGTTATTTGCAGGATGGTGCCACTTCTGTTGTTCGTTCGATATTGGATGGTGCCACTTGCTTTGCTCATCTACGTTTTTTGGATGATGCCACTTACTAGATAGTTCGTTAGGTTGCAGTAACCTCTATGCTAAGGATGTTTCAGTAATAATAATAAAGAAAAGCACGAAGGCTAATGGAGTCATATACGCTTTTGCCATGTTTATGTGCGATGTGATGTTCAAAAAAGAAGATGGCTTTTATAAGATAATTTGAAGATAAGGTTGGGAATCTTGAAGAAAATTTAGCTACTATAAACTAGTTAATGCTCTCACTTAGTTTTATCCATTTACATATTCTACTACGCATAAAACGTTTAAGTAGACAGTGCTTTAATAAGCTTTCTGTAAATAAACAGCAACTAAAAAATAAAATAATTCACCAGCCTTTTTAAATTAGTAATTTCTTTCTAAACTTTATATATCATGGAAACGTTCCCAAAAAAAGAACAACAACCAGAATAACGTAAGAGCTGTGGCGACTTATAAATTGTAATATAAACAAGCATCATTCCAGTAAACCGAAATGTAGAGGCAAAACTGGCTTTTATATGATGTGTTTCTTTTTTGGCCCGGGGGAGAGAGGGGGGGGGGATACTGATATAAGTTTAAAGATATATCATTTGATTACATATTTAATTCTCAAAAATAAAATAATTTTCCTAGTAACGGCGATGTAATTATAACAGCTTCCTGTTATATAAGGGTACAATGAACCACGTCGTGCACCTTTGTTTTCCCGTGCTTTCATTACAAAACTCTTTTGCATGTTGTTTTGCTCCTACGCTTCATCTAAAGTAAAATTTGTATTTTTCCAATCAAAACGTATATTTACCGTTCTACGAAAGCTGCGCAGGTCCAAATTTAAAAACTCTGCGTAAATGGTTTTCTAAATAAGGTCTCTCTTTAATTGAAACAATATAAAAAATACGGTAAAATTCAAAGATAACTTGCAGATTAAACATCGATAAATAGAAAATGACGAAATACTGTAGTTGTATAATAATATAATACTTGAATAACAATTACTATTACTTATGAATATTTGTTTTGTTTTCTAACATTTGAAATTACTTTTGAAAAGAGCCAGTTAATTTGCACATTTTTATCAAGAGGCTGTTTTGAGTTCTCCAGTTTAGAAAAAATGGTCCTTATTTACACATTGATAGCGACAAGAACTTTTCGTATAGCAACATCAATTATAGGGATCTGATGTGCAAATCCCCATTAACATTCCACCTTCCAGTTTCCAGTAAAACTTCCAAGTCTATTGCTACCTCCTATGTAGTTGAATCAATACTGTTGGATGAAAAACTCATTTAAGCATTAAAAATAAGATCTATTAATAAGTTTACTACGGGCATGTATTTTGAAATTTCTAAGTAGATAATTCGCTAGAATTTTAATTACGCGTTGCATATTGCACAACATTTTGTTAATATTTTGGTTAAAACCAAAGATTCTATTGTGTCAAAAAATCAGTTACTTCTAGTGCATATTTATGAAGGGAAAAGTCAGGTTTGCTATAGGCCTAAGGCACAATGAACCATGGTCAAGAGTAAATATAATCAAAGTTCCTAAAATAAAATTTGCGAACGAACATCGAAATTATAACAGTAACCCTAAATTTCAAGTACAGTGGCCTAAAATGAGAGGATACCCTCTTGTAATCACACTAATTGATTTCTTTGATAGAAAACATGGAAGGTTATATGTATGAAAAAAATAAAATAACATTTTAAAAAATTCTAATGTTGAGAACTCGAACATTATATGCCCTCAAGTACTGAATTAGGTAGCATAGGGCTTGGGGCAACCATGCTAGCACTCAACTTAATTACTAACAGTGCTAACCAATTGTAAATAATGATAAATTGGATATGAGAATAAAGATACTACATTTATGGAAAAAAAATTTGACTTTAAAAAATTGAAATATCATGGCAAAACATTATGTTATTTTTTCCCCAAATTGGGCTAATTAAGAAGAAATATTACGTCAACATAAACAATTGCAATATGTTTATTTCAAAATAAGTATTAACTAACTGTAAAATAATTTTCAACATATATAACTTATGATAATAATCTGAAATAAGTAACAGTAATGCTTATTTTCCATTAAATTTATTCCATATGATAATAATCTGAAATTACATCACATTGATTTTCATTACAACATTCGATGATGTACAACATCATTTCAGTAATTAAACAGTCGAAGTTGGATGATGCCAATTCTTCTGCTCGTCGTTGTTTGAAGGATGGTGCCGCTTGCTTTGTTCATCCGATGTTGGATGGTGCCACTTGCTCTGTTCATCAACGATCGTTGGATGATGCCAGTTCTTCTATTCGTCATTATTTGAAGGATGGTGCCACTTCTGTTGTTCGTTCGCTGCTGGATGGTGCCACTTGCTTTGTTCAACCGATGTTGGATGGTGCCACTTGCTCTGTTCATCAACGATCGTTGGATGATGCCAGTTCTTCTGTTCATCATTATTTGAAGGATGGTGCCACTTCTGTTGTTCGTTCGCTACCGGATGGTGCCACTTGCTTTGTTCATCCGATGTTGGATGGTGTCACTTGCTCTGTTCATCAACGATCGTTGGATGATGCCAGTTCTTCTGTTCGTCATTATTTGAAGGATGATGCCACTTCTGTTGTTCGTTCGCTGCTGGGTGGTGCCACTTGCTTTGTTCAACTGATGTTGGATGATGCCACTTGCTCTGTTCATCAACGATCGTTGGATGATGCCAGTTCTTCTGTTCGTCATTATTTGAAGGATGATGCCACTTCTGTTGTTCGTTCGCTGCTGGATGGTGCCACTTGCTTTGTTCAACTGATGTTGGATGGTGCCACTTGCTCTGTTCATCAACGATCGTTGGATGATGCCAGTTCCTCTGTTCATCATTATTTGAAGGATGGTGCCACTTCTGTTGTTCGTTCGCTGCTGGATGGTGCCACTTGCTTTGTTCAACCGATGTTGGATGGTGCCACTTGCTCTGTTCATCAACGATCATTGGATGATGCCTGTTCTTCTGTTCGTCATTATTTGAAGGATGATGCCACTTCTGTTGTTCGTTCGCTGCTGGATGGTGCCACTTGCTTTGTTCAACCGATGTTGGATGGTGCCACTTGCTCTGTTCATCAACGATCGTTGGATGATGCCAGTTCTTCTGTTCATCATTATTTGAAGGATGATGCCACTTCTGTTGTTCGTTCGCTGCTGGATGGGGCCACTTGCTTTGTTCATCCGATGTTGGATGGTGCCACTTGCTCTGTTCATCGATTACTGTCGAATGGTGCCACTTCTTTTGTTCATCGTTATTTGCAGGATGGTGCCACTTCTGTTGTTCGTTCGATATTGGATGGTGCCACTTGCTTTGCTCATCTACGTTTTTTGGATGATGCCACTTACTAGATAGTTCGTTAGGTTGCAGTAACCTCGATGCTAAGGATGTTTCAGTAATAATAATAAAGAAAAGCACGAAGGCTAATGGAGTCATATACGCTTTTGCCATGTTTATGTGTGATGTGATGTTCAAAAAAGAAGATGGCTTTTATAAGATAATTTGAAGATAAGGTTGGGAATCTTGAAGAAAATTTAGCTACTATAAACTAGTTAATGCTCTCACTTAGTTTTATCCATTTACATATTCTACTACGCATAAAACGTTTAAGTAGACAGTGCTTTAATAAGCTTTCTGTAAATAAACAGCAACTAAAAAATAAAATAATTCACCAGCCTTTTTAAATTAGTAATTTCTTTCTAAACTTTATATATCATGGAAACGTTCCCAAAAAAAGAACAACAACCAGAATAACGTAAGAGCTGTGGCGACTTATAAATTGTAATATAAACAAGCATCATTCCAGTAAACCGAAATGTAGAGGCAAAACTGGCTTTTATATGATGTGTTTCTTTTTTGGCCCGGGGGAGAGAGGGGGGGGGATACTGATATAAGTTTAAAGATATATCATTTGATTACATATTTAATTCTCAAAAATAAAATAATTTTCCTAGTAACGGCGATGTAATTATAACAGCTTCCTGTTATATAAGGGTACAATGAACCACGTCGTGCACCTTTGTTTTCCCGTGCTTTCATTACAAAACTCTTTTGCATGTTGTTTTGCTCCTACGCTTCATCTAAAGTAAAATTTGTATTTTTCCAATCAAAACGTATATTTACCGTTCTACGAAAGCTGCGCAGGTCCAAATTTAAAAACTCTGCGTAAATGGTTTTCTAAATAAGGTCTCTCTTTAATTGAAACAATATAAAAAATACGGTAAAATTCAAAGATAACTTGCAGATTAAACATCGATAAATAGAAAATGACGAAATACTATAGTTGTATAATAATATAATACTTGAATAACAATTACTATTACTTATGAATATTTGTTTTGTTTTCTAACATTTGAAATTACTTTTGAAAAGAGCCAGTTAATTTGCACATTTTTATCAAGAGGCTGTTTTGAGTTCTCCAGTTTAGAAAAAATGGTCCTTATTTACACATTGATAGCGACAAGAACTTTTCGTATAGCAACATCAATTATAGGGATCTGATGTGCAAATCCCCATTAACATTCCACCTTCCAGTTTCCAGTAAAACTTCCAAGTCTATTGCTACCTCCTATGTAGTTGAATCAATACTGTTGGATGAAAAACTCATTTAAGCATTAAAAATAAGATCTATTAATAAGTTTACTACGGGCATGTATTTTGAAATTTCTAAGTAGATAATTCGCTAGAATTTTAATTACGCGTTGCATATTGCACAACATTTTGTTAATATTTTGGTTAAAACCAAAGATTCTATTGTGTCAAAAAATCAGTTACTTCTAGTGCATATTTATGAAGGGAAAAGTCAGGTTTGCTATAGGCCTAAGGCACAATGAACCATGGTCAAGAGTAAATATAATCAAAGTTCCTAAAATAAAATTTGCGAACGAACATCGAAATTATAACAGTAACCCTAAATTTCAAGTACAGTGGCCTAAAATGAGAGGATACCCTCTTGTAATCACACTAATTGATTTCTTTGATAGAAAACATGGAAGGTTATATGTATGAAAAAAATAAAATAACATTTTAAAAAATTCTAATGTTGAGAACTCGAACATTATATGCCCTCAAGTACTGAATTAGGTAGCATAGGGCTTGGGGCAACCATGCTAGCACTCAACTTAATTACTAACAGTGCTAACCAATTGTAAATAATGATAAATTGGATATGAGAATAAAGATACTACATTTATGGAAAAAAAATTGACTTAAAAAAATTGAAATATCATGGCAAAACATTTATGTTATTTTTTCCCCAAATTGGGCTAATTAAGAAGAAATATTACGTCAACATAAACAATTGCAATATGTTTATTTCAAAATAAGTATTAACTAACTGTAAAATAATTTTCAACATATATAACTTATGATAATAATCTGAAATAAGTAACAGTAATGCTTATTTTCCATTAAATTTATTCCATATGATAATAATCTGAAATTACATCACATTGATTTTCATTACAACATTCGATGATGTACAACATCATTTCAGTAATTAAACAGTCGAAGTTGGATGATGCCAATTCTTCTGCTCGTCGTTGTTTGAAGGATGGTGCCGCTTGCTTTGTTCATCCGATGTTGGATGGTGCCACTTGCTCTGTTCATCAACGATCGTTGGATGATGCCAGTTCTTCTATTCGTCATTATTTGAAGGATGGTGCCACTTCTGTTGTTCGTTCGCTGCTGGATGGTGCCACTTGCTTTGTTCAACCGATGTTGGATTGTGCCACTTGCTCTGTTCATCAACGATCGTTGGATGATGCCAGTTCTTCTGTTCATCATTATTTGAAGGATGGTGCCACTTCTGTTGTTCGTTCGCTACCGGATGGTGCCACTTGCTTTGTTCATCCGATGTTGGATGGTGTCACTTGCTCTGTTCATCAACGATCGTTGGATGATGCCAGTTCTTCTGTTCGTCATTATTTGAAGGATGATGCCACTTCTGTTGTTCGTTCGCTGCTGGATGGTGCCACTTGCTTTGTTCAACTGATGTTGGATGATGCCACTTGCTCTGTTCATCAACGATCGTTGGATGATGCCAGTTCTTCTGTTCGTCATTATTTGAAGGATGATGCCACTTCTGTTGTTCGTTCGCTGCTGGATGGTGCCACTTGCTTTGTTCAACTGATGTTGGATGGTGCCACTTGCTCTGTTCATCAACGATCGTTGGATGATGCCAGTTCTTCTGTTCATCATTATTTGAAGGATGGTGCCACTTCTGTTGTTCGTTCGCTGCTGGATGGTGCCACTTGCTTTGTTCAACCGATGTTGGATGGTGCCACTTGCTCTGTTCATCAACGATCATTGGATGATGCCAGTTCTTCTGTTCGTCATTATTTGAAGGATGATGCCACTTCTGTTGTTCGTTCGTTGCTGGATGGTGCCACTTGCTTTGTTCAACCGATGTTGGATGGTGCCACTTGCTCTGTTCATCAACGATCGTTGGATGATGCCAGTTCTTCTGTTCATCATTATTTGAAGGATGATGCCACTTCTGTTGTTCGTTCGCTGCTGGATGGTGCCACTTGCTTTGTTCATCCGATGTTGGATGGTGCCACTTGCTCTGTTCATCGATTACTGTCGAATGGTGCCACTTCTTTTGTTCATCGTTATTTGCAGGATGGTGCCACTTCTGTTGTTCGTTCGATATTGGATGGTGCCACTTGCTTTGCTCATCTACGTTTTTTGGATGATGCCACTTACTAGATAGTTCGTTAGGTTGCAGTAACCTCGATGCTAAGGATGTTTCAGTAATAATAATAAAGAAAAGCACGAAGGCTAATGGAGTCATATACGCTTTTGCCATGTTTATGTGTGATGTGATGTTCAAAAAAGAAGATGGCTTTTATAAGATAATTTGAAGATAAGGTTGGGAATCTTGAAGAAAATTTAGCTACTATAAACTAGTTAATGCTCTCACTTAGTTTTATCCATTTACATATTCTACTACGCATAAAACGTTTAAGTAGACAGTGCTTTAATAAGCTTTCTGTAAATAAACAGCAACTAAAAAATAAACTAATTCACCATCCTTTTTAAATTAGTAATTTCTTTCTAAACTTTATATATCATGGAAACGATCCCAAAAAAAGAACAACAACCAGAATAACGTAAGAGCTGTGGCGACTTATAAATTGTAATATAAACAAGCATCATTCCAGTAAACCGAAATGTAGAGGCAAAACTGGCTTTTATATGATGTGTTTCTTTTTTGGCCCGGGGGAGAGAGGGGGGGGGGATACTGATATAAGTTTAAAGATATATCATTTGATTACATATTTAATTCTCAAAAATAAAATAATTTTCCTAGTAACGGCGATGTAATTATAACAGCTTCCTGTTATATAAGGGTACAATGAACCACGTCGTGCACCTTTGTTTTCCCGTGCTTTCATTACAAAACTCTTTTGCATGTTGTTTTGCTCCTACTCTTCGTCTAAAGTAAAATTTGTATTTTTCCAATCAAAACGTATATTTACCGTTCTTAGAAAGCTGCGCAGGTCCAAATTTAAAAACTCTGCGTAAATGGTTTTCTAAATAAGGTCTCTCTTTAATTGAAACAATATAAAAAATACGGTAAAATTCAAAGATAACTTGCAGATTAAACATCGATAAATAGAAAATGACGAAATACTATAGTTGTAGAATAATATAATACTTGAATAACAATTACTATTACTTATGAATATTTGTTTTGTTTTCTAACATTTGAAATTACTTTTGAAAAGAGCCAGTTAATTTGCACATTTTTATCAAGAGGCTGTTTTGAGTTCTCCAGTTTAGAAAAAATGGTCCTTATTTACACATTGATAGCGACAAGAACTTTTCGTATAGCAACATCAATTATAGGGATCTGATGTGCAAATCCCCATTAACATTCCACCTTCCAGTTTCTAGTAAAACTTCCAAGTCTATTGCTACCTCCTATGTAGTTGAATCAATACTGTTGGATGAAAAACTCATTTAAGCATTAAAAATAAGATCTATTAATAAGTTTACTACGGGCATGTATTTTGAAATTTCTAAGTAGATAATTCGCTAGAATTTTAATTACGCGTTGCATATTGCACAACATTTTGTTAATATTTTGGTTAAAACCAAAGATTCTATTGTGTCAAAAAATCAGTTACTTCTAGTGCATATTTATGAAGGGAAAAGTCAGGTTTGCTATAGGCCTAAGGCACAATGAACCATGGTCAAGAGTAAATATAATCAAAGTTCCTAAAATAAAATTTGCGAACGAACATCGAAATTATAACAGTAACCCAAAATTTCAAGTACAGTGGCCTAAAATGAGAGGATACCCTCTTGTAATCACACTAATTGATTTCTTTGATAGAAAACATGGAAGGTTATATGTATGAAAAAAATAAAATAACATTTTAAAAAATTCTATTGTTGAGGCCCTCGAACATTATATGCCCTCAAGTACTGAATTAGGTAGCATAGGGCTTGGGGCAACCATGCTAGCACTCAACTTAATTACTAACAGTGCTAACCAATTGTAAATAATGATAAATTGGATATGAGAATAAAGATACTACATTTATGGAAAAAAAATTGACTTAAAAAAATTGAAATATCATGGCAAAACATTTATGTTATTTTTTCCCCAAATTGGGCTAATTAAGAAGAAATATTACGTCAACATAAACAATTGCAATATGTTTATTTCAAAATAAGTATTAACTAACTGTAAAATAATTTTCAACATATATAACTTATGATAATAATCTGAAATAAGTAACAGTAATGCTTATTTTCCATTAAATTTATTCCATATGATAATAATCTGAAATTACATCACATTGATTTTCATTACAACATTCGATGATGTACAACATCATTTCACTAATTAAACAGTCGAAGTTGGATGATGCCAATTCTTCTGCTCGTCGTTGTTTGATGGATGGTGCCACTTGCTTTGTTCATTCGATGTTGGATGGTGCCACTTGCTCTGTTCATCAACGATCGTTGGATGATGCCAGTTCTTCTGTTCGTCATTAATTGAAGGATGGTGCCACTTCTGTTGTTCGTTCGCTGCTGGATGGTGCCACTTGCTTTGTTCAACCGATGTTGGATGGTGCCACTTGCTCTGTTCATCAACAATCGTTGGATGATGCCAGTTCTTCTGTTCATCATTATTTGAAGGATGGTGCCACTTCTGATGTTCGTTCGCTACCGGATGGTGCCACTTGCTTTGTTCATCCGATGTTGGATGGTGCCACTTGCTCTGTTCATCAACGATCGTTGGATGATGCCAGTTCTTCTGTTCGTCATTATTTGAAGGATGATGCTACTTCTGTTGTTCGTCCGCTGCTGGATGGTGCCACTTGCTTTGTTCAACTGATGTTGGATGATGCCACTTGCTCTGTTCATCAACGATCGTTGGATGATGCCAGTTCTTCTGTTCGTCATTATTTGAAGGATGATGCCACTTCTGTTGTTCGTTCGCTGCTGGATGGTGCCACTTGCTTTTTTCAACTGATGTTGGATGGTGCCACTTGCTCTATTCATCAACGATCGTTGGATGATGCCAGTTCTTCTGTTCATCATTATTTGAAGGATGGTGCCACTTCTGTTGTTCGTTCGCTGCTGGATGGTGCCACTTGCTTTGTTCAACCGATGTTGGATGGTGCCACTTGCTCTGTTCATCAACGATCGTTGGATGATGCCAGTTCTTCTGTTCGTCATTATTTGAAGGATGATGCCACTTCTGTTGTTCGTTCGCTGCTGGATGGTGCCACTTGCTTTGTTCAACCGATGTTGGATGGTGCCACTTGCTCTGTTCATCAACGATCGTTGGATGATGCCAGTTCTTCTGTTCATCATTATTTGAAGGATGATGCCACTTCTGTTGTTCGTTCGCTGCTGGATGGTGCCACTTGCTTTGTTCATCCGATGTTGGATGGTGCCACTTGCTCTGTTCATCGATTACTGTCGAATGGTGCCACTTCTTTTGTTCATCGTTATTTGCAGGATGGTGCCACTTCTGTTGTTCGTTCGATATTGGATGGTGCCACTTGCTTTGCTCATCTACGTTTTTTGGATGATGCGACTTACTAGATAGTTCGTTAGGTTGCAGTAACCTCGATGCTAAGGATGTTTCAGTAATAATAATAAAGAAAAGCACGAAGGCTAATGGAGTCATATACGCTTTTTCCATGTTTATGTGCGATGTGATGTTCAAAAAAGAAGATGGCTTTTATAAGATAATTTGAAGATAAGGTTGGGAATCTTGAAGAAAATTTAGCTACTATAAACTAGTTAATGCTCTCACTTAGTTTTATCCATTTACATATTCTACTACGCATAAAACGTTTAAGTAGACAGTGCTTTAATAAGCTTTCTGTAAATAAACAGCAACTAAAAAATAAAATAATTCACCAGCCTTTTTAAATTAGTAATTTCTTTCTAAACTTTATATATCATGGAAACGATCCCAAAAAAAGAACAACAACCAGAATAACGTAAGAGCTGTGGCGACTTATAAATTGTAATATAAACAAGCATCATTCCAGTAAACCGAAATGTAGAGGCAAAACTGGCTTTTATATGATGTGTTTCTTTTTTGGCCCGGGGGAGAGAGGGGGGGGGATACTGATATAAGTTTAAAGATATATCATTTGATTACATATTTAATTCTCAAAAATAAAATAATTTTCCTAGTAACGGCGATGTAATTATAACAGCTTCCTGTTATATAAGGGTACAATGAACCACGTCGTGCACCTTTGTTTTCCCGTGCTTTCATTACAAAACTCTTTTGCATGTTGTTTTGCTCCTACGCTTCATCTAAAGTAAAATTTGTATTTTTCCAATCAAAACGTATATTTACCGTTCTACGAAATCTGCGCAGGTCCAAATTTAAAAACTCTGCGTAAATGGTTTTCTAAATAAGGTCTCTCTTTAATTGAAACAATATAAAAAATACGGTAAAATTCAAAGATAACTTGCAGATTAAACATCGATAAATAGAAAATGACGAAATACTATAGTTGTATAATAATATAATACTTGAATAACAATTACTATTACTTATGAATATTTGTTTTGTTTTCTAACATTTGAAATTACTTTTGAAAAGAGCCAGTTAATTTGCACATTTTTATCAAGAGGCTGTTTTGAGTTCTCCAGTTTAGAAAAAATGGTCCTTATTTACACATTGATAGCGACAAGAACTTTTCGTATAGCAACATCAATTATAGGGATCTGATGTGCAAATCCCCATTAACATTCCACCTTCCAGTTTCCAGTAAAACTTCCAAGTCTATTGCTACCTCCTATGTAGTTGAATCAATACTGTTGGATGAAAAACTCATTTAAGCATTAAAAATAAGATCTATTAATAAGTTTACTATGGGCATGTATTTTGAAATTTCTAAGTAGATAATTCGCTAGAATTTTAATTACGCGTTGCATATTGCACAACATTTTGTTAATATTTTGGTTAAAACCAAAGATTCTATTGTGTCAAAAAATCAGTTACTTCTAGTGCATATTTATGAAGGGAAAAGTCAGGTTTGCTATAGGCCTAAGGCACAATGAACCATGGTCAAGAGTAAATATAATCAAAGTTCCTAAAATAAAATTTGCGAACGAACATCGAAATTATAACAGTAACCCTAAATTTCAAGTACAGTGGCCTAAAATGAGAGGATACCCTCTTGTAATCACACTAATTGATTTCTTTGATAGAAAACATGGAAGGTTATATGTATGAAAAAAATAAAATAACATTTTAAAAAATTCTAATGTTGAGGCCCTCGAACATTATATGCCCTCAAGTACTGAATTAGGTAGCATAGGGCTTGGGGCAACCATGCTAGCACTCAACTTAATTACTAACAGTGCTAACCAATTGTAAATAATGATAAATTGGATATGAGAATAAAGATACTACATTTATGGAAAAAAAATTGACTTAAAAAAATTGAAATATCATGGCAAAACATTTATGTTATTTTTTCCCCAAATTGGGCTAATTAAGAAGAAATATTACGTCAACATAAACAATTTCAATATGTTTATTTCAAAATAAGTATTAACTAACTGTAAAATAATTTTCAACATATATAACTTATGATAATAATCTGAAATAGGTAACAGTAATGCTTATTTTCCATTAAATTTATTCCATATGATAATAATCTGAAATTACATCACATTGATTTTCATTACAACATTCGATGATGTACAACATCATTTCACTAATTAAACAGTCGAAGTTGGATGTTGCCAATTCTTCTGCTCGTCGTTGTTTGAAGGATGGTGCCACTTGCTTTGTTCATCCGATGTTGGATGGTGCCACTTGCTCTGTTCATCAACGATCGTTGGATGATGCCAGTTCTTCTGTTCGTCATTATTTGAAGGATGGTGCCACTTCTGTTGTTCGTTCGCTGCTGGATGGTGCCACTTGCTTTGTTCAACCGATGTTGGATGGTGCCACTTGCTCTGTTCATCAACGATCGTTGGATGATGCCAGTTCTTCTGTTCATCATTATTTGAAGGATGGTGCCACTTCTGTTGTTCGTTCGCTACCGGATGGTGCCACTTGCTTTGTTCATCCGATGTTGGATGGTGCCACTTGCTCTGTTCATCAACGATCGTTGGATGATGCCAGTTCTTCTGTTCGTCATTATTTGAAGGATGATGCCACTTCTGTTGTTCGTTCGCTGCTGGATGGTGCCACTTGCTTTGTTCAACTGATGTTGGATGGTGCCACTTGCTCTGTTCATCAACGATCGTTGGATGATGCCAGTTCTTCTGTTCGTCATTATTTGAAGGATGATGCCACTTCTGTTGTTCGTTCGCTTCTGGATGGTGCCACTTGCTTTTTTCAACAGATGTTGGATGGTGCCACTTGCTCTGTTCATCAACGATCGTTGGATGATGCCAGTTCTTCTGTTCATCATTATTTGAAGGATGGTGCCACTTCTGTTGTTCGTTCGCTGCTGGATGGTGCCACTTGCTTTGTTCAACCGATGTTGGATGGTGCCACTTGCTCTTTTCATCAACGATCGTTGGATGATGCCAGTTCTTCTGTTCGTCATTATTTGAAGGATGATGCCACTTCTGTTGTTCTTTCGCTGCTGGATGGTGCCACTTGCTTTGTTCAACCGATGTTGGATGGTGCCACTTGCTCTGTTCATCAACGATCGTTGGATGATGCCAGTTCTTCTGTTCATCATTATTTGAAGGATGATGCCACTTCTGTTGTTCGTTCGCTGCTGGATGGTGCCACTTGCTTTGTTCATCCGTTGTTGGATGGTGCCACTTGCTCTGTTCATCGATTACTGTCGAATGGTGCCACTTCTTTTGTTCATCGTTATTTGCAGGATGGTGCCACTTCTGTTGTTTGTTCGATATTGGATGGTGCCACTTGCTTTGCTCATCTACGTTTTTTGGATGATGCCACTTACTAGATAGTTCGTTAGGTTGCAGTAACCTCGATGCTAAGGATGTTTCAGTAATAATAATAAAGAAAAGCACGAAGGCTAATGGAGTCATATACGCTTTTGCCATGTTTATGTGCGATGTGATGTTCAAAAAAGAAGATGGCTTTTATAAGATAATTTGAAGATAAGGTTGGGAATCTTGAAGAAAATTTAGCTACTATAAACTAGTTAATGCTCTCACTTAGTTTTATCCATTTACATATTCTACTACGCATAAAACGTTTAAGTAGACAGTGCTTTAATAAGCTTTCTGTAAATAAACAGCAACTAAAAAATAAAATAATTCACCAGCCTTTTTAAATTAGTAATTTCTTTCTAAACTTTATATATCATGGAAACGATCCCACAAAAAGAACAACAACCAGAATAACGTAAGAGCTGTGGCGACTTATAAATTGTAATATAAACAAGCATCATTCCAGTAAACCGAAATGTAGAGGCAAAACTGGCTTTTATATGATGTGTTTCTTTTTTGGCCCGGGGGAGAGAGGGGGGGGGGATACTGATATAATTTTAAAGATATATCATTTGATTACATATTTAATTCTCAAAAATAAAATAATTTTCCTAGTAACGGCGATGTAATTATAACAGCTTCCTGTTATATAAGGGTACAATGAACCACGTCGTGCACCTTTGTTTTCCCGTGCTTTCATTACAAAACTCTTTTGCATGTTGTTTTGCTCCTACGCTTCATCTAAAGTAAAATTTGTATTTTTCCAATCAAAACGTATATTTACCGTTCTACGAAAGCTGCGCAGGTCCAAATTTAAAAACTCTGCGTAAATGGTTTTCTAAATAAGGTCTCTCTTTAATTGAAACAATATAAAAAATACGGTAAAATTCAAAGATAACTTGCAGATTAAACATCGATAAATAGAAAATGACGAAATACTATAGTTGTATAATAATATAATACTTGAATAACAATTACTATTACTTATGAATATTTGTTTTGTTTTCTAACATTTGAAATTACTTTTGAAAAGAGCAAGTTAATTTGCACATTTTTATCAAGAGGCTGTTTTGAGTTATCCAGTTTAGAAAAAATGGTCCTTATTTACACATTGATAGCGATAAGAACTTTTCGTATAGCAACATCAATTATAGGGATCTGATGTGCAAATCCCTATTAACATTCCACCTTCCAGTTTCCAGTAAAACTTCCAAGTCTATTGCTACCTCCTATGTAGTTGAATCAATACTGTTGGATGAAAAACTCATTTAAGCATTAAAAATAAGATCTATTAATAAGTTTACTACGGGCATGTATTTTGAAATTTCTAAGTAGATAATTCGCTAGAATTTTAATTACGCGTTGCATATTGCACAACATTTTGTTAATATTTTGGTTAAAACCAAAGATTCTATTGTGTCAAAAAATCAGTTACTTCTAGTGCATATTTATGAAGGGAAAAGTCAGGTTTGCTATAGGCCTAAGGCACAATGAACCATGGTCAAGAGTAAATATAATCAAAGTTCCTAAAATAAAATTTGCGAACGAACATCGAAATTATAACAGTAACCCTAAATTTCAAGTACAGTGGCCTAAAATGAGAGGATACCCTCTTGTAATCACACTAATTGATTTCTTTGATAGAAAACATGGAAGGTTATATGTATGAAAAAAATAAAATAACATTTTAAAAAATTCTAATGTTGAGGCCCTCGAACATTATATGCCCTCAAGTACTGAATTAGGTAGCATAGGGCTTGGGGCAACCATGCTAGCACTCAACTTAATTACTAACAGTGCTAACCAATTGTAAATAATGATAAATTGGATATGAGAATAAAGATACTACATTTATGGAAAAAAAATTGAAATATCATGGCAAAACATTTATGTTATTTTTTCCCCAAATTGGGCTAATTAAGAAGAAATATTACGTCAACATAAACAATTGCAATATGTTTATTTCAAAATAAGTATTAACTAACTGTAAAATAATTTTCAACATATATAACTTATGATAATAATCTGAAATAAGTAACAGTAATGCTTATTTTCCATTAAATTTATTCCATATGATAATAATCTGAAATTACATCACATTGATTTTCATTACAACATTCGATGATGTACAACATCATTTCACTAATTAAACAGTCGAAGTTGGATGATGCCAATTCTTCTGCTCGTCGTTGTTTGAAGGATGGTGCCACTTGCTTTGTTCATCCGATGTTGGATGGTGCCACTTGCTCTGTTCATCAACGATCGTTGGATGATGCCAGTTCTTCTGTTCGTCATTATTTGAAGGATGGTGCCACTTCTGTTGTTCGTTCGCTGCTGGATGGTGCCACTTGCTTTGTTCAACCGATGTTGGATGGTGCCACTTGCTCTGTTCATCAACGATCGTTGGATGATGCCAGTTCTTCTGTTCATCATTATTTGAAGGATGGTGCCACTTCTGTTGTTCGTTCGCTACCGGATGGTGCCACTTGCTTTGTTCATCCGATGTTGGATGGTGCCACTTGCTCTGTTCATCAACGATCGTTGGATGATGCCAGTTCTTCTGTTCGTCATTATTTGAATAATGATGCCACTTCTGTTGTTCGTTCGCTGCTGGATGGTGCCACTTGCTTTGTTCAACTGATGTTGGATGGTGCCACTTGCTCTGTTCATCAACGATCGTTGGATGATGCCAGTTCTTCTGTTCGTCATTATTTGAAGGATGATGCCACTTCTGTTGTTCGTTCGCTGCTGGATGGTGCCACTTGCTTTGTTCAACTGATGTTGGATGGTGCCACTTGCTCTGTTCATCAACGATCGTTGGATGATGCCAGTTCTTATGTTCATCATTATTTGAAGGATGGTGCCACTTCTGTTGTTCGTTCGCTGCTGGATGGTGCCACTTGCTTTGTTCAACCGATGTTGGATGGTGCCACTTGCTCTGTTCATCAACGATCGTTGGATGATGCCAGTTCTTCTGTTCGTCATTATTTGAAGGATGATGCCACTTCTGTTGTTCGTTCGCTGCTGGATGGTGCCACTTGCTTTGTTCAACCGATGTTGGATGGTGCCACTTGCTCTGTTCACCAACGATCGTTGGATGATGCCAGTTCTTCTGTTCATCATTATTTGAAGGATGATGCCACTTCTGTTGTTCGTTCGCTGCTGGATGGTGCCACTTGCTTTGTTCATCCGATGTTTGATGGTGCCACTTGCTCTGTTCATCGATTACTGTCGAATGGTGCCACTTCTTTTGTTCATCGTTATTTGCAGGATGGTGCCACTTCTGTTGTTCGTTCGATATTGGATGGTGCCACTTGCTTTGCTCATCTACGTTTTTTGGATGATGCCACTTACTAGATAGTTCGTTAGGTTGCAGTAACCTCGATGCTAAGGATGTTTCAGTAATAATAATAAAGAAAAGCACGAAGGCTAATGGAGTCATATACGCTTTTGCGATGTTTATGTGTGATGTGATGTTCAAAAAAGAAGATGGCTTTTATAAGATAATTTGAAGATAAGGTTGGGAATCTTGAAGAAAATTTAGCTACTATAAACTAGTTAATGCTCTCACTTAGTTTTATCCATTTACATATTCTACTACGCATAAAACGTTTAAGTAGACAGTGCTTTAATAAGCTTTCTGTAAATAAACAGCAACTAAAAAATAAAATAATTCACCAGCCTTTTTAAATTAGTAATTTCTTTCTAAACTTTATATATCATGGAAACGATCCCAAAAAAAGAACAACAACCAGAATAACGTAAGAGCTGTGGCGACTTATAAATTGTAATATAAACAAGCATCATTCCAGTAAACCGAAATGTAGAGGCAAAACTGGCTTTTATATGATGTGTTTCTTTTTTGGCCCGGGGGAGAGAGGGAGGGGGGATACTGATATAAGTTTAAAGATATATCATTTGATTACATATTTAATTCTCAAAAATAAAATAATTTTCCTAGTAACGGCGATGTAATTATAACAGCTTCCTGTTATATAAGGGTACAATGAACCACGTTGTGCACCTTTGTTTTCCCGTGCTTTCATTACAAAACTCTTTTGCATGTTGTTTTGCTCCTACGCTTCATCTAAAGTAAAATTTGTATTTTTGCAATCAAAACGTATATTTACCGTTCTACGAAAGCTGCGCAGGTCCAAATTTAAAAACTCTGCGTAAATGGTTTTCTAAATAAGGTCTCTCTTTAATTGAAACAATATAAAAAATACGGTAAAATTCAAAGATAACTTGCAGATTAAACATCGATAAATAGAAAATGACGAAATACTATAGTTGTATAATAATATAATACTTGAATAACAATTACTATTACTTATGAATATTTGTTTTGTTTTCTAACATTTGAAATTACTTTTGAAAAGAGCCAGTTAATTTGCACATTTTTATCAAGAGGCTGTTTTGAGTTCTCCAGTTTAGAAAAAATGGTCCTTATTTACACATTGATAGCGACAAGAACTTTTCGTATAGCAACATCAATTATAGGGATCTGATGTGCAAATCCCCATTAACATTCCACCTTCCAGTTTCCAGTAAAACTTCCAAGTCTATTGCTACCTCCTATGTAGTTGAATCAATACTGTTGGATGAAAAACTCATTTAAGCATTAAAAATAAGATCTATTAATAAGTTTACTACGGGCATGTATTTTGAAATTTCTAAGTAGATAATTCGCTAGAATTTTAATTACGCGTTGCATATTGCACAACATTTTGTTAATATTTTGGTTAAAACCAAAGATTCTATAGTGTCAAAAAATCAGTTACTTCTAGTGCATATTTATGAAGGGAAAAGTCAGGTTTGCTATAGGCCTAAGGCACAATGAACCATGGTCAAGAGTAAATATAATCAAAGTTCCTAAAATAAAATTTGCGAACGAACATCGAAATTATAACAGTAACCCTAAATTTCAAGTACAGTGGCCTAAAATGAGAGGATACCCTCTTGTAATCACACTAATTGATTTCTTTGATAGAAAACATGGAAGGTTATATGTATGAAAAAAATAAAATAACATTTTAAAAAATTCTAATGTTGAGGCCCTCGAACATTATATGCCCTCAAGTACTGAATTAGGTAGCATAGGGCTTGGGGCAACCATGCTAGCACTCAACTTAATTACTAACAGTGCTAACCAATTGTAAATAATGATAAATTGGATATGAGAATAAAGATACTACATTTATGGAAAAAAAATTGACTTAAAAAAATTGAAATATCATGGCAAAACATTTATGTTATTTTTTCCCCAAATTGGGCTAATTAAGAAGAAATATTACGTCAACATAAACAATTTCAATATGTTTATTTCAAAATAAGTATTAACTAACTGTAAAATAATTTTCAACATATATAACTTATGATAATAATCTGAAATAAGTAACAGTAATGCTTATTTTCCATTAAATTTATTCCATATGATAATAATCTGAAATTACATCACATTGATTTTCATTACAACATTCGATGATGTACAACATCATTTCACTAATTAAACAGTCGAAGTTGGATGTTGCCAATTCTTCTGCTCGTCGTTGTTTGAAGGATGGTGCCACTTGCTTTGTTCATCCGATGTTGGATGGTGCCACTTGCTCTGTTCATCAACGATCGTTGGATGATGCCAGTTCTTCTGTTCGTCATTATTTGAAGGATGGTGCCACTTCTGTTGTTCGTTCGCTGCTGGATGGTGCCACTTGCTTTGTTCAACCGATGTTGGATGGTGCCACTTGCTCTGTTCATCAACGATCGTTGGATGATGCCAGTTCTTCTGTTCATCATTATTTGAAGAATGGTGCCACTTCTGTTGTTCTTTCGCTACCGGATGGTGCCACTTGCTTTGTTCATCCGATGTTGGATGGTGCCACTTGCTCTGTTCATCAACGATCGTTGGATGATGCCAGTTCTTCTGTTCGTCATTATTTGAAGGATGATGCCACTTCTGTTGTTCGTTCGCTGCTGGATGGTGCCACTTGCTTTGTTCAACTGATGTTGGATGGTGCCACTTGCTCTGTTCATCAACGATCGTCGGATGATGCCAGTTCTTCTGTTCGTCATTATTTGAGGGATGATGCCACTTCTGTTGTTCGTTCGCTGCTGGATGGTGCCACATGCTTTGTTCAACTGATGTTGGATGGTGCCACTTGCTTTGTTCATCAACGATCGTTGGATGATGCCAGTTCTTCTGTTCATCATTATTTGAAGGATGGTGCCACTTCTGTTGTTCGTTCGCTGCTGGATGGTGCCACTTGCTTTGTTCAACCGATGTTGGATGGTGCCACTTGCTCAGTTCATCAACGATCGTTGGATGATGCCAGTTCTTCTGTTCGTCATTATTTGAAGGATGATGCCACTTCTGTTGTTTGTTCGCTGCTGGATGGTGCCACTTGCTTTGTTCAACCGATGTTGGATGGTGCCACTTGCTCTGTTCATCAACGATCGTTGGATGATGCCAGTTCTTCTGTTCATCATTATTTGAAGGATGATGCCACTTCTGTTGTTCGTTCGCTGCTGGATGGTGCCACTTGCTTTGTTCATCCGATGTTGGATGGTGCCACTTGCTCTGTTCATCGATTACTGTCGAATGGTGCCACTTCTTTTGTTCATCGTTATTTGCAGGATGGTGCCACTTCTGTTGTTCGTTCGATATTGGATGGTGCCACTTGCTTTGCTCATCTACGTTTTTTGGATGATGCCACTTACTAGATAGTTCGTTAGGTTGCAGTAACCTCGATGCTAAGGATGTTTCAGTAATAATAATAAAGAAAAGCACGAAGGCTAATGGAGTCATATACGCTTTTGCCATGTTTATGTGCGATGTGATGTTCAAAAAAGAAGATGGCTTTTATAAGATAATTTGAAGATAAGGTTGGGAATCTTGAAGAAAATTTAGCTACTATAAACTAGTTAATGCTCTCACTTAGTTTTATCCATTTACATATTCTACTACGCATAAAACGTTTAAGTAGACAGTGCTTTAATAAGCTTTCTGTAAATAAACAGCAACTAAAAAATAAAATAATTCACCAGCCTTTTTAAATTAGTAATTTCTTTCTAAACTTTATATATCATGGAAACGATCCCAAAAAAAGAACCACAACCAGAATAACGTAAGAGCTGTGGCGACTTATAAATTGTAATATAAACAAGCATCATTCCAGTAAACCGAAATGTAGAGGCAAAACTGGCTTTTATATGATGTGTTTCTTTTTTGGCCCGGGGGAGAGAGGGGGGATACTGATATAAGTTTAAAGATATATCATTTGATTACATATTTAATTCTCAAAAATAAAATAATTTTCCTAGTAACGGC
Organism: Allium sativum; assembly: GCA_030737875.1. NCBI lineage: Eukaryota > Viridiplantae > Streptophyta > Magnoliopsida > Asparagales > Amaryllidaceae > Allium > Allium sativum. Next base: position 400,653,491 of record CM060910.1, read on the forward strand.
GATGTAATTATAACAGCTTCCTGTTATATAAGGGTACAATGAACCACGTCGTGCACCTTTGTTTTCCCGTGCTTTCATTACAAAACTCTTTTGCATGTTGTTTTGCTCCTACGCTTCATCTAAAGTAAAATTTGTATTTTTCCAATCAAAACGTATATTTACCATTCTACGAAAGCTGCGCAGGTCCAAATTTAAAAACTCTGCGTAAATGGTTTTCTAAATAAGGTCTCTCTTTAATTGAAACAATATAAAAAATACGGTAAAATTCAAAGATAACTTGCAGATTAAACATCGATAAATAGAAAATGACGAAATACTATAGTTGTATAATAATATAATACTTGAATAACAATTACTATTACTTATGAATATTTGTTTTGTTTTCTAACATTTGAAATTACTTTTGAAAAGAGCCAGTTAATTTGCACATTTTTATCAAGAGGCTGTTTTGAGTTCTCCAGTTTAGAAAAAATGGTCCTTATTTACACATTGATAGCGACAAGAACTTTTCGTATAGCAACATCAATTATAGGGATCTGATGTGCAAATCCCCATTAACATTCCACCTTCCAGTTTCCAGTAAAACTTCCAAGTCTATTGCTACCTCCTATGTAGTTGAATCAATACTGTTGGATGAAAAACTCATTTAAGCATTAAAAATAAGATCTATTAATAAGTTTACTACGGGCATGTATTTTGAAATTTCTAAGTAGATAATTCGCTAGAATTTTAATTACGCGTTGCATATTGCACAACATTTTGTTAATATTTTGGTTAAAACCAAAGATTCTATTGTGTCAAAAAATCAGTTACTTCTAGTGCATATTTATGAAGGGAAAAGTCAGGTTTGCTATAGGCCTAAGGCACAATGAACCATGGTCAAGAGTAAATATAATCAAAGTTCCTAAAATAAAATTTGCGAACGAACATCGAAATTATAACAGTAACCCTAAATTTCAAGTACAGTGGCCTAAAATGAGAGGATACCCTCTTGTAATCACACTAATTGACTTCTTTGATAGAAAACATGGAAGGTTATATGTATGAAAAAAATAAAATAACATTTTAAAAAATTCTAATGTTGAGGCCCTCGAACATTATATGCCCTCAAGTACTGAATTAGGTAGCATAGGGCTTGGGGCAACCATGCTAGCACTCAACTTAATTACTAACAGTGCTAACCAATTGTAAATAATGATAAATTGGATATGAGAATAAAGATACTACATTTATGGAAAAAAAATTGACTTAAAAAAATTGAAATATCATGGCAAAACATTTATGTTATTTTTTCCCCAAATTGGGCTAATTAAGAAGAAATATTACGTCAACATAAACAATTGCAATATGTTTATTTCAAAATAAGTATTAACTAACTGTAAAATAATTTTCAACATATATAACTTATGATAATAATCTGAAATAAGTAACAGTAATGCTTATTTTCCATTAAATTTATTCCATATGATAATAATCTGAAATTACATCACATTGATTTTCATTACAACATTCGATGATGTACAACATCATTTCACTAATTAAACAGTCGAAGTTGGATGATGCCAATTCTTCTGCTCGTCGTTGTCTGAAGGATGGTGCCACTTGCTTTGTTCATCCGATGTTGGATGGTGCCACTTGCTCTGTTCATCAACGATCGTTGGATGATGCCAGTTCTTCTGTTCGTCATTATTTGATGGATGGTGCCACTTCTGTTGTTCGTTCGCTGCTGGATGGTGCCACCTGATTTGTTCAACCGATGTTGGATGGTGCCACTTGCTCTGTTCATCAACGATCGTTGGATGATGCCAGTTCTTCTGTTCATCATTATTTGAAGGATGGTGCCACTTCTGTTGTTCGTTCGCTACCGGATGGTGCCACTTGCTTTGTTCATCCGATGTTGGATGGTGCCACTTGCTCTGTTCATCAACGATCGTTGGATGATGCCAGTTCTTCTGTTCGTCATTATTTGAAGGATGATGCCACTTCTGTTGTTCGTTCGCTGCTGGATGGTGCCACTTGCTTTGTTCAACTGATGTTGGATGGTGCCACTTGCTCTGTTCATCAACGATCGTTGGATGATGCCAGTTCTTCTGTTCGTCATTATTTGAAGGATGATGCCACTTATGTTGTTCGTTCGCTGCTGGATGGTGCCACTTGCTTTGTTCAACTGATGTTGGATGGTGCCACTTGCTCTGTTCATCAACGATCGCTGGATGATGCCAGTTCTTCTGTTCATCATTATTTGAAGGATGGTGCCACTTCTGTTGTTCGTTCGCTGCTGGATGGTGCCACTTGCTTTGTTCAACCGATGTTGGATGGTGCCACTTGCTCTGTTCATCAACGATCGTTGGATGATGCCAGTTCTTCTGTTCGTCATTATTTGAAGGATGATGCCACTTCTGTTGTTCGTTCGCTGCTGGATGGTGCCACTTGCTTTGTTCAACCGATGTTGGATGGTGCCACTTGCTCTGTTCATCAACGATCGTTGGATGATGCCAGTTCTTCTGTTCATCATTATTTGAAGGATGATGCCACTTTTGTTGTTCGTTCGCTGCTGGATGGTGCCACTTGCTTTGTTCAACCGATGTTGGATGGTGCCACTTGCTCTGTTCATCAACGATCGTTGGATGATGCCAGTTCTTCTGTTCATCATTATTTGAAGGATGATGCCACTTCTGTTGTTCGTTCGCTGCTGGATGGTGCCACTTGCTTTGTTCATCCGATGTTGGATGGTGCCACTTGCTCTGTTCATCGATTACTGTCGAATGGTGCCACTTCTTTTGTTCATCGTTATTTGCAGGATGGTGCCACTTCTGTTGTTCGTTCGATATTGGATGGTGCCACTTGCTTTGCTCATCTACGGTTTTTGGATGATGCCACTTACTAGATAGTTCGTTAGGTTGCAGTAACCTCGATGCTAAGGATGTTTCAGTAATAATAATAAAGAAAAGCACGAAGGCTAATGGAGTCATATACGCTTTTGCCATGTTTATGTGCGATGTGATGTTCAAAAAAAAGATGGCTTTTATAAGATAATTTGAAGATAAGGTTGGGAATCTTGAAGAAAATTTAGCTACTATAAACTAGTTAATGCTCTCACTTAGTTTTATCCATTTACATATTCTACTACGCATAAAACGTTTAAGTAGACAGTGCTTTAATAAGCTTTCTGTAAATAAACAGCAACTAAAAAATAAAATAATTCACCAGCCTTTTTAAATTAGTAATTTCTTTCTAAACTTTATATATCATGGAAACGATCCCAAAAAAAGAACAACAACCAGAATAACGTAAGAGCTGTGGCGACTTATAAATTGTAATATAAACAAGCATCATTCCAGTAAACCGAAATGTAGAGGCAAAACTGGCTTTTATATGATGTGTTTCTTTTTTGGCCCGGGGGAGAGAGGGGGGGGGATACTGATATAAGTTTAAAGATATATCATTTGATTACATATTTAATTCTCAAAAATAAAATAATTTTCCTAGTAACGGCGATGTAATTATAACAGCTTCCTATTATATAAGGGTACAGTGAACCACGTCGTGCACCTTTGTTTTCCCGTGCTTTCATTACAAAACTCTTTTGCATGTTGTTTTGCTCCTACGCTTCATCTAAAGTAAAATTTGTATTTTTCCAATCAAAACGTATATTTACCGTTCTACGAAAGCTGCGCAGGTCCAAATTTAAAAACTCTACGTAAATGGTTTTCTAAATAAGGTCTCTCTTTAATTGAAACAATATAAAAAATACGGTAAAATTCAAAGATAACTTGCAGATTAAACATCGATAAATAGAAAGTGACGAAATACTATAGTTGTATAATAATATAATACATAAATAACAATTACTATTACTTATGAATATTTGTTTTGTTTTCTAACATTTGAAATTACTTTTGAAAAGAGCCAGTTAATTTGCACATTTTTATCAAGAGGCTGTTTTGAGTTCTCCAGTTTAGAAAAAATGGTCCTTATTTACACATTGATAGCGACAAGAACTTTTCGTATAGCAACATCAATTATAGGGATCTGATGTGCGAATCCCCATTAACATTCCACCTTCCAGTTTCCAGTAAAACTTCCAAGTCTATTGCTACCTCCTATGTAGTTGAATCAATACTGTTGGATGAAAAACTCATTTAAGCATTAAAAATAAGATCTATTAATAAGTTTACTACGGGCATGTATTTTGAAATTTCTAAGTAGATAATTCGCTAGAATTTTAATTACGCGTTGCATATTGCACAACATTTTGTTAATATTTTGGTTAAAACCAAAGATTCTATTGTGTCAAAAAATCAGTTACTTCTAGTGCATATTTATGAAGGGAAAAGTCAGGTTTGCTATAGGCCTAAGGCACAATGAACCATGGTCAAGAGTAAATATAATCAAAGTTCCTAAAATAAAATTTGCGAACGAACATCAAAATTATAACAGTAACCCTAAATTTCAAGTACAGTGGCCTAAAATGAGAGGATACCCTCTTGTAATCACACTAATTGATTTCTTTGATAGAAAACATGGAAGGTTATATGTATGAAAAAAATAAAATAACATTTTAAAAAATTCTAATGTTGAGGCCCTCGAACATTATATGCCCTCAAGTACTGAATTAGGTAGCATAGGGCTTGGGGCAACCATGCTAGCACTCAACTTAATTACTAACAGTGCTAACCAATTGTAAATAATGATAAATTGGATATGAGAATAAAGATACTACATTTATGGAAAAAAAATTGACTTAAAAAAATTGAAATATCATGGTAAAACATTTATGTTATTTTTTCCCCAAATTGGGCTAATTAAGAAGAAATATTACGTCAACATAAACAATTGCAATATGTTTATTTCAAAATAAGTATTAACTAACTGTAAAATAATTTTCAACATATATAACTTATGATAATAATCTGAAATAAGTAACAGTAATGCTTATTTTCCATTAAATTTATTCCATATGATAATAATCTGAAATTACATCACATTGATTTTCATTACAACATTCGATGATGTACAACATCATTTCACTAATTAAACAGTCGAAGTTGGATGATGCCAATTCTTCTGCTCGTCGTTGTTTGAAGGATGGTGCCACTTGCTTTGTTCATCCGATGTTGGATGGTGCCACTTGCTCTGTTCATCAACGATCGTTGGATGATGCCAGTTCTTCTGTTCGTCATTATTTGAAGGATGGTGCCACTTCTGTTGTTCGTTCGCTGCTGGATGGTGCCACTTGCTTTGTTCAACCGATGTTGGATGGTGCCACTTGCTCTGTTCATCAACGATCGTTGGATGATGCCTGTTCTTCTGTTCATCATTATTTGAAGGATGGTGCCACTTCTGTTGTTCGTTCGCTACCGGGTGGTGCCACTTGCTTTGTTCATCCGATGTTGGATGGTGCCACTTGCTCTGTTCATCAACGATCGTTGGATGATGCCAGTTCTTCTGTTCGTCATTATTTGAAGGATGATGCCACTTCTGTTGTTCGTTCGCTGCTGGATGGTGCCGCTTGCTTTGTTCAACTGATGTTGGATGGTGCCACTTGCTCTGTTCATCAACGATCGTTGGATGATGCCAGTTCTTCTGTTCGTCATTATTTGAAGGATGATGCCACTTCTGTTGTTCGTTCGCTGCTGGATGGTGCCACTTGCTTTGTTCAACTGATGTTGGATGGTGCCACTTGCTCTGTTCATCAACGATCGTTGGATGATGCCAGTTCTTCTGTTCATCATTATTTGAAGGATGGTGCCACTTCTGTTGTTCGTTCGCTGCTGGATGGTGCCACTTGCTTTGTTCAACCGATGTTGGATGGTGCCACTTGCTCTGTTCATCAACGATCGTTGGATGATGCCAGTTCTTCTGTTCGTCATTATTTGAAGGATGATGCCACTTCTGTTGTTCGTTCGCTGCTGGATGGTGCCACTTGCTTTGTTCAACCGATGTTGGATGGTGCCACTTGCTCTGTTCATCAACGATCGTTGGATGATGCAAGTTCTTCTGTTCATCATTATTTGAAGGATGATGCCACTTCTGTTGTTCGTTCGCTGCTGGATGGTGCCACTTGCTTTGTTCATCCGATGTTGGATGGTGCCACTTGCTCTGTTCATCGATTACTGTCGAATGGTGCCACTTCTTTTGTTCATCGTTATTTGCAGGATGGTGCCACTTCTGTTGTTCGTTCGATATTGGATGGTGCCACTTGCTTTGCTCATCTACGTTTTTTGGATGATGCCACTTACTAGATAGTTCGTTAGGTTGCAGTAACCTCGATGCTAAGGATGTTTCAGTAATAATAATAAAGAAAAGCACGAAGGCTAATGGAGTCATATACGCTTTTGCCATGTTTATGTGCGATGTGATGTTCAAAAAAGAAGATGGCTTTTATAAGATAATTTGAAGATAAGGTTGGGAATCTTGAAGAAAATTTAGCTACTATAAACTAGTTAATGCTCTCACTTAGTTTTATCCATTTACATATTCTACTACGCATAAAACGTTTAAGTAGACAGTGCTTTAATAAGCTTTCTGTAAATAAACAGCAACTAAAAAATAAAATAATTCACCAGCCTTTTTAAATTAGTAATTTCTTTCTAAACTTTATATATCATGGAAACGATCCCAAAAAAAGAACAACAACCAGAATAACATAAGAGCTGTGGCGACTTATAAATTGTAATATAAACAAGCATCATTCCAGTAAACCGAAATGTAGAGGCAAAACTGGCTTTTATATGATGTGTTTCTTTTTTGGCCCGGGGGAGAGAGGGGGGGGGGGGATACTGATATAAGTTTAAAGATATATCATTTGATTACATATTTAATTCTCAAAAATAAAATAATTTTCCTAGTAACGGCGATGTAATTATAACAGCTTCCTGTTATATAAGGGTACAATGAACCACGTCGTGCACCTTTGTTTTCCCGTGCTTTCATTACAAAACTCTTTTGCATGTTGTTTTGCTCCTACGCTTCATCTAAAGTAAAATTTGTATTTTTCCAATCAAAACGTATATTTACCGTTCTACGAAAGCTGCGCAGGTCCAAATTTAAAAACTCTGCGTAAATGGTTTTCTAAATAAGGTCTCTCTTTAATTGAAACAATATAAAAAATACGGTAAAATTCAAAGATAACTTGCAGATTAAACATCGATAAATAGAAAATGACGAAATACTATAGTTGTATAATAATATAGTACTTGAATAACAATTACTATTACTTATGAATATTTGTTTTGTTTTCTAACATTTGAAATTACTTTTGAAAAGAGCCAGTTAATTTGCACATTTTTATCAAGAGGCTGTTTTGAGTTCTCCAGTTTAGAAAAAATGGTCCTTATTTACACATTGATAGCGACAAGAACTTTTCGTATAGCAACATCAATTATAGGGATCAGATGTGCAAATCCCCATTAACATTCCACCTTCCAGTTTCCAGTAAAACTTCCAAGTCTATTGCTACCTCCTATGTAGTTGAATCAATACTGTTGGATGAAAAACTCATTTAAGCATTAAAAATAAGATCTATTAATAAGTTTACTACGGGCATGTATTTTGAAATTTTTAAGTAGATAATTCGCTAGAATTTTAATTACGCGTTGCATATTGCACAACATTTTGTTAATATTTTGGTTAAAACCAAAGATTCTATTGTGTCAAAAAATCAGTTACTTCTAGTGCATATTTATGAAGGGAAAAGTCAGGTTTGCTATAGGCCTAAGGCACAATGAACCATGGTCAAGAGTAAATATAATCAAAGTTCCTAAAATAAAATTTGCGAACGAACATCGAAATTATAACAGTAACCCTAAATTTCAAGTACAGTGGCCTAAAATGAGAGGATACCCTCTTGTAATCACACTAATTGATTTCTTTGATAGAAAACATGGAAGGTTATATGTATGAAAAAAATAAAATAACATTTTAAAAAATTCTAATGTTGAGGCCCTCGAACATTATATGCCCTCAAGTACTGAATTAGGTAGCATAGGGCTTGGGGCAACCATGCTAGCACTCAACTTAATTACTAACAGTGCTAACCAATTGTAAATAATGATAAATTGGATATGAGAATAAAGATACTACATTTATGGAAAAAAAATTGACTTAAAAAAATTGAAATATCATGGCAAAACATTTATGTTATTTTTTCCCCAAATTGGGCTAATTAAGAAGAAATATTACGTCAACATAAACAATTGCAATATGTTTATTTCAAAATAAGTATTAACTAACTGTAAAATAATTTTCAACATATATAACTTATGATAATAATCTGAAATAAGTAACAGTAATGCTTATTTTCCATTAAATTTATTCCATATGATAATAATCTGAAATTACATCACATTGATTTTCATTACAACATTCGATGATGTACAACATCATTTCACTAATTAAACAGTCGAAGTTGGATGATGCCAATTCTTCTGCTCGTCGTTATTTGAAGGATGGTGCCACTTGCTTTGTTCATCCGATGTTGGATGGTGCCACTTGCTCTGTTCATCAACGATCGTTGGATGATGCCAGTTCTTCTGTTCGTCATTATTTGAAGGATGGTGCCACTTCTGTTGGTCGTTCGCTGCTGGATGGTGCCACTTGCTTTGTTCAACCGATGTTGGATGGTGCCACTTGCTCTGTTCATCAACGATCATTGGATGATGCCAGTTCTTCTGTTCATCATTATTTGAAGGATGGTGCCACTTCTGTTGTTCGTTCGCTACCGGATGGTGCCACTTGCTATGTTCATCCGATGTTGGATGGTGCCACTTGCTCTGTTCATCAACGATCGTTGGATGATGCCAGTTCTTCTGTTCATCATTATTTGAAGGATGGTGCCACTTCTGTTGTTCGTTCGCTACCGGATGGTTCCACTTGCTTTGTTCATCCGATGTTGGATGGTGCCACTTGCTCTGTTCATCAACGATCGTTGGATGATGCCAGTTCTTCTGTTCGTCATTATTTGAAGGATGATGCCACTTCTGTTGTTCGTTCGCTGCTGGATGGTGCCACTTGCTTTGTTCAACTGATGTTGGATGGTGCCACTTGCTCTGTTCATCAACGATCGTTGGATGATGCCAGTTCTTCTGTTCATCATTATTTGAATGATGGTGCCACTTCTGTTGTTCGTTCGCTGCTGGATGGTGCCACTTGCTTTGTTCAACCGATGTTGGATGGTGCCACTTGCTCTGTTCATCAACGATCGTTGGATGATGCCAGTTCTTCTGTTCGTCATTATTTGAAGGATGATGCCACTTCTGTTGTTCGTTCGCTGCTGGATGGTGCCACTTGCTTTGTTCAACCGATGTTGGATGGTGCCACTTGCTCTGTTCATCAACGATCGTTGGATGATGCCAGTTCTTCTGTTCATCATTATTTGAAGGATGATGCCACTTCTGTTGTTCGTTCGCTGCTGGATGGTGCCACTTGCTTTGTTCAACCGATGTTGGATGGTGCCACTTGCTCTGTTCATCAACGATCGTTGGATGATGCCAGTTCTTCTGTTCATCATTATTTGAAGGATGATGCCACTTCTGTTGTTCGTTCGCTGCTGGATGGTGCCACTTGCTTTGTTCATCCGATGTTGGATGGTGCCACTTGCTCTGTTCATCGCTTACTGTCGAATGGTGCCACTTCTTTTGTTCATCGTTATTTGCAGGATGGTGCCACTTCTGTTGTTCGTTCGATATTGGATGGTGCCACTTGCTTTGCTCATCTACGTTTTTTGGATGATGCCACTTACTAGATAGTTCGTTAGGTTGCAGTAACCTCGATGCTAAGGATGTTTCAGTAATAATAATAAAGAAAAGCACGAAGGCTAATGGAGTCATATACGCTTTTGCCATGTTTATGTGCGATGTGATGTTCAAAAAAGAAGATGGCTTTTATAAGATAATTTGAAGATAAGGTTGGGAATCTTGAAGAAAATTTAGCTACTATAAACTAGTTAATGCTCTCACTTAGTTTTATCCATTTACATATTCTACTACGCATAAAACGTTTAAGTAGACAGTGCTTTAATAAGCTTTCTGTAAATAAACACCAACTAAAAAATAAAATAATTCACCAGCCTTTTTAAATTAGTAATTTCTTTCTAAACTTTATATATCATGGAAACGATCCCAAAAAAAGAACAACAACCAGAATAACGTAAGAGCTGTGGCGCCTTATAAATTGTAATATAAACAAGCATCATTCCAGTAAACCGAAATGTAGAGGCAAAACTGGCTTTTATATGATGTGTTTCTTTTTTGGCCCGGGGGAGAGAGGGGGGGGATACTGATATAAGTTTAAAGATATATCATTTGATTACATATTTAATTCTCAAAAATAAAATAATTTTCCTAGTAACGGCGATGTAATTATAACAGCTTCCTATTATATAAGGGTACAATGAACCACGTCGTGCACCTTTGTTTTCCGGTGCTTTCATTACAAAACTCTTTTGCATGTTGTTTTGCTCCTACGCTTCATCTAAAGTAAAATTTGTATTTTTCCAATCAAAACGTATATTTACCGTTCTACGAAAGCTGCGCAGGTCCAAATTTAAAAACTCTGCCTAAATGGTTTTCTAAATAAGGTCTCTCTTTAATTGAAACAATATAAAAAATACGGTAAAATTCAAAGATAACTTGCAGATTAAACATCGATAAATAGAAAATGACGAAATACTATAGTTGTATAATAATATAATACTTGAATAACAATTACTATTACTTATGAATATTTGTTTTGTTTTCTAACATTTGAAATTACTTTTGAAAAGAGCCAGTTAATTTGCACATTTTTATCAAGAGGCTGTTTTGAGTTCTCCAGTTTAGAAAAAATGGTCCTTATTTACACATTGATAGCGACAAGAACTTTTCGTATAGCAACATCAATTATAGGGATCTGATGTGCAAATCCCCATTAACATTCCACCTTCCAGTTTCCAGTAAAACTTCCAAGTCTATTGCTACCTCCTATGTAGTTGAATCAATACTGTTGGATGAAAAACTCATTTAAGCATTAAAAATAAGATCTATTAATAAGTTTACTACGGGCATGTATTTTGAAATTTCTAAGTAGATAATTCGCTAGAATTTTAATTACGCGTTGCATATTGCACAACATTTTGTTAATATTTTGGTTAAAACCAAAGATTCTATTGTGTCAAAAAATCAGTTACTTCTAGTGCATATTTATGAAGGGAAAAGTCAGGTTTGCTATAGGCCTAAGGCACAATGAACCATGGTCAAGAGTAAATATAATCAAAGTTCCTAAAATAAAATTTGCGAACGAACATCGAAATTATAACAGTAACCCTAAATTTCAAGTACAGTGGCCTAAAATGAGAGGATACCCTCTTGTAATCACACTAATTGATTTCTTTGATAGAAAACATGGAAGGTTATATGTATGAAAAAAATAAAATAACATTTTAAAAAATTCTAATGTTGAGGCCCTCGAACATTATATGCCCTCAAGTACTGAATTAGGTAGCATAGGGCTTGGGGCAACCATGCTAGCACTCAACTTAATTACTAACAGTGCTAACCAATTGTAAATAATGATAAATTGGATATGAGAATAAAGATACTACATTTATGGAAAAAAAATTGACTTAAAAAAATTGAAATATCATGGCAAAACATTTATGTTATTTTTTCCCCAAATTGGGCTAATTAAGAAGAAATATTACGTCAACATAAACAATTGCAATATGTTTATTTCAAAATAAGTATTAACTAACTGTAAAATAATTTTCAACATATATAACTTATGATAATAATCTGAAATAAGTAACAGTAATGCTTATTTTCCATTAAATTTATTCCATATGATAATAATCTGAAATTACATCACATTGATTTTCATTACAACATTCGATGATGTACAACATCATTTCACTAATTAAACAGTCGAAGTTGGATGATGCCAATTCTTCTGCTCGTCGTTATTTGAAGGATGGTGCCACTTGCTTTGTTCATCCGATGTTGGATGGTGCCACTTGCTCTGTTCATCAACGATCGTTGGATGATGCCAGTTCTTCTGTTCATCATTATTTGAAGGATGGTGCCACTTCTGTTGTTCGTTCGCTACCGGATGGTGCCACTTGCTTTGTTCATCCGATGTTGGATGGTGCCACTTGCTCTGTTCATCAACGATCGTTGGATGATGCCAGTTCTTCTGTTCGTCATTATTTGAAGGATGATGCCACTTCTGTTGTTCGTTCGCTGCTGGATGGTGCCACTTGCTTTGTTCAACTGATGTTGGATGGTGCCACTTGCTCTGTTCATCAACGATCGTTGGATGATGCCAGTTCTTCTGTTCGTCATTATTTGAAGGATGATGCCACTTCTGTTGTTCGTTTGCTGCTGGATGGTGCCACTTACTTTGTTCAACTGATGTTGGATGGTGCCACTTGCTCTGTTCATCAACGATCGTTGGATGATGCCAGTTCTTCTGTTCATCATTATTTGAAGGATGGTGCCACTTCTGTTGTTCGTTCGCTGCTGGATGGTGCCACTTGCTTTGTTCAACCGATGTTGGATGGTGCCACTTGCTCTGTTCATCAACGATCGTTGGATGATGCCAGTTCTTCTGTTCGTCATTATTTGAAGGATGATGCCACTTCTGTTGTTCGTTCGCTGCTGGATGGTGCCACTTGCTTTGTTCAACCGATGTTGGATGGTGCCACTAGCTCTGTTCATCAACGATCGTTGGATGATGCCAGTTCTTCTGTTCATCATTATTTGAAGGATGATGCCACTTCTGTTGTTCGTTCGCTGCTGGATGGTGCCACTTGCTTTGTTCAACCGATGTTGGATGGTGCCACTTGCTCTGTTCATCAACGATCGTTGGATGATGCCAGTTCTTCTGTTCATCATTATTTGAAGGATGATGCCACTTCTGTTGTTCGTTCGCTGCTGGATGGTGCCACTTGCTTTGTTCATCCGATGTTGGATGGTGCCACTTGCTCTGTTCATCGATTACTGTCGAATGGTGCCACTTCTTTTGTTCATCGTTATTTGCAGGATGGTGCCACTTCTGTTGTTCGTTCGATATTGGATGGTGCCACATGCTTTGCTCATCTACGTTTTTTGGATGATGCCACTTACTAGATAGTTCGTTAGGTTGCAGTAACCTCGATGCTAAGGATGTTTCAGTAATAATAATAAAGAAAAGCACGAAGGCTAATGGAGTCATATACGCTTTTGCCATGTTTATGTGCGATGTGATGTTCAAAAAAGAAGATGGCTTTTATAAGATAATTTGAAGATAAGGTTGGGAATCTTGAAGAAAATTTAGCTACTATAAACTAGTTAATGCTCTCACTTAGTTTTATCCATTTACATATTCTACTACGCATAAAACGTTTAAGTAGACAGTGCTTTAATAAGCTTTCTGTAAATAAACAGCAACTAAAAAATAAAATAATTCACCAGCCTTTTTAAATTAGTAATTTCTTTCTAAACTTTATATATCATGGAAACGATCCCAAAAAAAGAACAACAACCAGAATAACGTAAGAGCTGTGGCGACTTATAAATTGTAATATAAACAAGCATCATTCCAGTAAACCGAAATGTAGAGGCAAAACTGGCTTTTATATGATGTGTTTCTTTTTTGGCCCGGGGGAGAGAGGGGGGGGGGGGATACTGATATAAGTTTAAAGATATATCATTTGATTACATATTTAATTCTCAAAAATAAAATAATTTTCCTAGTAACGGCGATGTAATTATAACAGCTTCCTGTTATATAAGGGTACAATGAACCACGTCGTGCACCTTTGTTTTCCCGTGCTTTCATTACAAAACTCTTTTGCATGTTGTTTTGCTCCTACGCTTCATCTAAAGTAAAATTTGTATTTTTCCAATCAAAACGTATATTTACCGTTCTACGAAAGCTGCGCAGGTCCAAATTTAAAAACTCTGCGTAAATGGTTTTCTAAATAAGGTCTCTCTTTAATTGAAACAATATAAAAAATACGGTAAAATTCAAAGATAACTTGCAGATTAAACATCGATAAATAGAAAATGACGAAATACTATAGTTGTATAATAATATAATACTTGAATAACAATTACTATTACTTATGAATATTTGTTTTGTTTTCTAACATTTGAAATTACTTTTGAAAAGAGCCAGTTAATTTGCACATTTTTATCAAGAGGCTGTTTTGAGTTCTCCAGTTTAGAAAAAATGGTCCTTATTTACACATTGATAGCGACAAGAACTTTTCGTATAGCAACATCAATTATAGGGATCTGATGTGCAAATCCCCATTAACATTCCACCTTCCAGTTTCCAGTAAAACTTCCAAGTCTATTGCTACCTCCTATGTAGTTGAATCAATACTGTTGGATGAAAAACTCATTTAAGCATTAAAAATAAGATCTATTAATAAGTTTACTACGGGCATGTATTTTGAAATTTCTAAGTAGATAATTCGCTAGAATTTTAATTACGCGTTGCATATTGCACAACATTTTGTTAATATTTTGGTTAAAACCAAAGATTCTATTGTGTCAAAAAATCAGTTACTTCTAGTGCATATTTATGAAGGGAAAAGTCAGGTTTGCTATAGGCCTAAGGCACAATGAACCATGGTCAAGAATAAATATAATCAAAGTTCCTAAAATAAAATTTGCGAACGAACATCGAAATTATAACAGTAACCCTAAATTTCAAGTACAGTGGCCTAAAATGAGAGGATACCCTCTTGTAATCACACTAATTGATTTCTTTGATAGAAAACATGGAAGGTTATATGTATGAAAAAAATAAAATAACATTTTAAAAAATTCTAATGTTGAGGCCCTCGAACATTATATGCCCTCAAGTACTAAATTAGGTAGCATAGGGCTTGGGGCAACCATGCTAGCACTCAACTTAATTACTAACAGTGCTAACCAATTGTAAATAATGATAAATTGGATATGAGAATAAAGATACTACATTTATGGAAAAAAAATTGACTTAAAAAAATTGAAATATCATGGCAAAACATTTATGTTATTTTTTCCCCAAATTGGGCTAATTAAGAAGAAATATTACGTCAACATAAACAATTGCAATATGTTTATTTCAAAATAAGTATTAACTAACTGTAAAATAATTTTCAACATATATAACTTATGATAATAATCTGAAATAAGTAACAGTAATGCTTATTTTCCATTAAATTTATTCCATATGATAATAATCTGAAATTACATCACATTGATTTTCATTACAACATTCGATGATGTACAACATCATTTCACTAATTAAACAGTCGAAGTTGGATGATGCCAATTCTTCTGCTCGTCGTTATTTGAAGGATGGTGCCACTTGCTTTGTTCATCCGATGTTGGATGGTGCCACTTGCTCTGTTCATCAATGATCGTTGGATGATGCCAGTTCTTCTGTTCGTCATTATTTGAAGGATGGTGCCACTTCTGTTGTTCGTTCGCTGCTGGATGGTGCCACTTGCTTTGTTCAACCGATGTTGGATGGTGCCACTTGCTCTGTTCATCAACGATCGTTGGATGATGCCAGTTCTTCTGTTCATCATTATTTGAAGGATGGTGCCACTTCTGTTGTTCGTTCGCTACCGGATGGTGCCACTTGCTTTGTTCATCCGATGTTGGATGGTGCCACTTGCTCTGTTCATCAACGATCGTTGGATGATGCCAGTTCTTCTGTTCGTCATTATTTGAAGGATGATGCCACTTCTGTTGTTCGTTCGCTGCTGGATGGTGCCACTTGCTTTGTTCAACTGATGTTGGATGGTGCCACTTGCTCTGTTCATCAACGATCGTTGGATGATGCCAGTTCTTCTGTTCGTCATTATTTGAAGGATGATGCCACTTCTGTTGTTCGTTCGCTGCTGGATGGTGCCACTTGCTTTGTTCAACTGATGTTGGATGGTGCCACTTGCTCTGTTCATCAACGATCGTTGGATGATGCCAGTTCTTCTGTTCATCATTATTTGAAGGATGGTGCCACTTCTGTTGTTCGTTCGCTGCTGGATGGTGCCACTTGCTTTGTTCAACCGATGTTGGATGGTGCCACTTGCTCTGTTCATCAACGATCGTTGGATGATGCCAGTTCTTCTGTTCGTCATTATTTGAAGGATGATGCCACTTCTGTTGTTCGTTCGCTGCTGGATGGTGCCACTTGCTTTGTTCAACCGATGTTGGATGGTGCCACTTGCTCTGTTCATCAACGATCGTTGGATGATGCCAGTTCTTCTGTTCATCATTATTTGAAGGATGATGCCACTTCTGTTGTTCGTTCGCTGCTGGATGGTGCCACTTGCTTTGTTCAACCGATGTTGGATGGTGCCACTTGCTCTGTTCATCAACGATCGTTGGATGATGCCAGTTCTTCTGTTCATCATTATTTGAAGGATTATGCCACTTCTGTTGTTCGCTCGCTGCTGGATGGTGCCGCTTGCTTTGTTCATCCGATGTTGGATGGTGCCACTTGCTCTGTTCATCGATTACTGTCGAATGGTGCCACTTCTTTTGTTCATCGTTATTTGCAGGATGGTGCCACTTCTGTTGTTCGTTCGATATTGGATGGTGCCACTTGCTTTGCTCATCTACGTTTTTTGGATGATGCCACTTACTAGATAGTTCGTTAGGTTGCAGTAACCTCGATGCTAAGGATGTTTCAGTAATAATAATAAAGAAAAGCACGAAGGCTAATGGAGTCATATACGCTTTTGCCATGTTTATGTGCGATGTGATGTTCAAAAAAGAAGATGGCTTTTATAAGATAATTTGAAGATAAGGTTGGGAATCTTGAAGAAAATTTAGCTACTATAAACTAGTTAATGCTCTCACTTAGTTTTATCCATTTACATATTCTACTACGCATAAAACGTTTAAGTAGACAGTGCTTTAATAAGCTTTCTGTAAATAAACAGCAACTAAAAAATAAAATAATTCACCAGCCTTTTTAAATTAGTAATTTCTTTCTAAACTTTATATATCATGGAAACGATCCCAAAAAAAGAACAACAACCAGAATAACGTAAGAGCTGTGGCGACTTATAAATTGTAATATAAACAAGCATCATTCCAGTAAACCGAAATGTAGAGGCAAAACTGGCTTTTATATGATGTGTTTCTTTTTTGGCCCGGGGGAGAGAGGGGGGGGGATACTGATATAAGTTTAAAGATATATCATTTGATTACATATTTAATTCTCAAAAATTAAATAATTTTCCTAGTAACGGCGATGTAATTATAACAGCTTCCTGTTATATAAGGGTACAATGAACCACGTCGTGCACCTTTGTTTTCCCGTGCTTTCATTACAAAACACTTTTGCATGTTGTTTTGCTCCTACGCTTCATCTAAAGTAAAATTTGTATTTTTCCAATCAAAACGTATATTTACCGTTCTACGAAAGCTGCGCAGGTCGAAATTTAAAAACTCTGCGTAAATGGTTTTCTAAATAAGGTCTCTCTTTAATTGAAACAATATAAAAAATACGGTAAAATTCAAAGATAACTTGCAGATTAAACATCGATAAATAGAAAATGACGAAATACTATAGTTGTATAATAATATAATACTTGAATAACAATTACTATTACTTATGAATATTTGTTTTGTTTTCTAACATTTGAAATTACTTTTGAAAAGAGCCAGTTAATTTGCACATTTTTATCAAGAGGCTGTTTTGAGTTCTCCAGTTTAGAAAAAATGGTCCTTATTTACACATTGATAGCGACAAGAACTTTTCGTATAGCAACATCAATTATAGGGATCTGATGTGCAAATCCCCATTAACATTCCACCTTCCAGTTTCCAGTAAAACTTCCAAGTCTATTGCTACCTCCTATGTAGTTGAATCAATACTGTTGGATGAAAAACTCATTTAAGCATTAAAAATAAGATCTATTAATAAGTTTACTACGGGCATGTATTTTGAAATTTCTAAGTAGATAATTCGCTAGAATTTTAATTACGCGTTGCATATTGCACAACATTTTGTTAATATTTTGGTTAAAACCAAAGATTCTATTGTGTCAAAAAATCAGTTACTTCTAGTGCATATTTATGAAGGGAAAAGTCAGGTTTGCTATAGGCCTAAGGCACAATGAACCATGGTCAAGAGTAAATATAATCAAAGTTCCTAAAATAAAATTTGCGAACGAACATCGAAATTATAACAGTAACCCTAAATTTCAAGTACAGTGGCCTAAAATGAGAGGATACCCTCTTGTAATCACACTAATTGATTTCTTTGATAGAAAACATGGAAGGTTATATGTATGAAAAAAATAAAATAACATTTTAAAAAATTCTAATGTTGAGGCCCTCGAACATTATATGCCCTCAAGTACTGAATTAGGTAGCATAGGGCTTGGGGCAACCATGCTAGCACTCAACTTAATTACTAACAGTGCTAACCAATTGTAAATAATGATAAATTGGATATGAGAATAAAGATACTACATTTATGGAAAAAAAATTGACTTAAAAAAATTGAAATATCATGGCAAAACATTTATGTTATTTTTTCCCCAAATTGGGCTAATTAAGAAGAAATATTACGTCAACATAAACAATTGCAATATGTTTATTTCAAAATAAGTATTAACTAACTGTAAAATAATTTTCAACATATATAACTTATGATAATAATCTGAAATAAGTAACAGTAATGCTTATTTTCCATTAAATTTATTCCATATGATAATAATCTGAAATTACATCACATTGATTTTCATTACAACATTCGATGATGTACAACATCATTTCACTAATTAAACAGTCGAAGTTGGATGATGCCAATTCTTCTGCTCGTCGTTATTTGACGGATGGTGCCACTTGCTTTGTTCATCCGATGTTGGATGGTGCCACTTGCTCTGTTCATCAACGATCGTTGGATGATGCCAGTTCTTCTGTTCGTCATTATTTGAAGGATGGTGCCACTTCTGTTGTTCGTTCGCTGCTGGATGGTGCCACTTGCTTTGTTCAACCGATGTTGGATGGTGCCACTTGCTCTGTTCATCAACGATCGTTGGATGATGCCAGTTCTTCTGTTCATCATTATTTGAAGGATGGTGCCACTTCTGTTGTTCGTTCGCTACCGGATGGTGCCACTTGCTTTGTTCATCCGATGTTGGATGGTGCCACTTGCTCTGTTCATCAACGATCGTTGGATGATGCCAGTTCTTCTGTTCGTCATTATTTGAAGGATGATGCCACTTCTGTTGTTCGTTCGCTGCTGGATGGTGCCACTTGCTTTGTTCAACTGATGTTGGATGGTGCCACTTGCTCTGTTCATCAACGATCGTTGGATGATGCCAGTTCTTCTGTTCGTCATTATTTGAAGGATGATGCCACTTCTGTTGTTCGTTTGCTGCTGGATGGTGCCACTTACTTTGTTCAACTGATGTTGGATGGTGCCACTTGCTCTGTTCATCAACGATCGTTGGATGATGCCAGTTCTTCTGTTCATCATTATTTGAAGGATGGTGCCACTTCTGTTGTTCGTTCGCTGCTGGATGGTGCCACTTGCTTTGTTCAACCGATGTTGGATGGTGCCACTTGCTCTGTTCATCAACGATCGTTGGATGATGCCAGTTCTTCTGTTCGTCATTATTTGAAGGATGATGCCACTTCTGTTGTTCGTTCGCTGCTGGATGGTGCCACTTGCTTTGTTCAACCGATGTTGGATGGTGCCACTAGCTCTGTTCATCAACGATCGTTGGATGATGCCAGTTCTTCTGTTCATCATTATTTGAAGGATGATGCCACTTCTGTTGTTCGTTCGCTGCTGGATGGTGCCACTTGCTTTGTTCAACCGATGTTGGATGGTGCCACTTGCTCTGTTCATCAACGATCGTTGGATGATGCCAGTTCTTCTGTTCATCATTATTTGAAGGATGATGCCACTTCTGTTGTTCGTTCGCTGCTGGATGGTGCCACTTGCTTTGTTCATCCGATGTTGGATGGTGCCACTTGCTCTGTTCATCGATTACTGTCGAATGGTGCCACTTCTTTTGTTCATCGTTATTTGCAGGATGGTGCCACTTCTGTTGTTCGTTCGATATTGGATGGTGCCACATGCTTTGCTCATCTACGTTTTTTGGATGATGCCACTTACTAGATAGTTCGTTAGGTTGCAGTAACCTCGATGCTAAGGATGTTTCAGTAATAATAATAAAGAAAAGCACGAAGGCTAATGGAGTCATATACGCTTTTGCCATGTTTATGTGCGATGTGATGTTCAAAAAAGAAGATGGCTTTTATAAGATAATTTGAAGATAAGGTTGGGAATCTTGAAGAAAATTTAGCTACTATAAACTAGTTAATGCTCTCACTTAGTTTTATCCATTTACATATTCTACTACGCATAAAACGTTTAAGTAGACAGTGCTTTAATAAGCTTTCTGTAAATAAACAGCAACTAAAAAATAAAATAATTCACCAGCCTTTTTAAATTAGTAATTTCTTTCTAAACTTTATATATCATGGAAACGATCCCAAAAAAAGAACAACAACCAGAATAACGTAAGAGCTGTGGCGACTTATAAATTGTAATATAAACAAGCATCATTCCAGTAAACCGAAATGTAGAGGCAAAACTGGCTTTTATATGATGTGTTTCTTTTTTGGCCCGGGGGAGAGAGGGGGGGGGGGATACTGATATAAGTTTAAAGATATATCATTTGATTACATATTTAATTCTCAAAAATAAAATAATTTTCCTAGTAACGGCGATGTAATTATAACAGCTTCCTGTTATATAAGGGTACAATGAACCACGTCGTGCACCTTTGTTTTCCCGTGCTTTCATTACAAAACTCTTTTGCATGTTGTTTTGCTCCTACGCTTCATCTAAAGTAAAATTTGTATTTTTCCAATCAAAACGTATATTTACCGTTCTACGAAAGCTGCGCAGGTCCAAATTTAAAAACTCTGCGTAAATGGTTTTCTAAATAAGGTCTCTCTTTAATTGAAACAATATAAAAAATACGGTAAAATTCAAAGATAACTTGCAGATTAAACATCGATAAATAGAAAATGACGAAATACTATAGTTGTATAATAATATAATACTTGAATAACAATTACTATTACTTATGAATATTTGTTTTGTTTTCTAACATTTGAAATTACTTTTGAAAAGAGCCAGTTAATTTGCACATTTTTATCAAGAGGCTGTTTTGAGTTCTCCAGTTTAGAAAAAATGGTCCTTATTTACACATTGATAGCGACAAGAACTTTTCGTATAGCAACATCAATTATAGGGATCTGATGTGCAAATCCCCATTAACATTCCACCTTCCAGTTTCCAGTAAAACTTCCAAGTCTATTGCTACCTCCTATGTAGTTGAATCAATACTGTTGGATGAAAAACTCATTTAAGCATTAAAAATAAGATCTATTAATAAGTTTACTACGGGCATGTATTTTGAAATTTCTAAGTAGATAATTCGCTAGAATTTTAATTACGCGTTGCATATTGCACAACATTTTGTTAATATTTTGGTTAAAACCAAAGATTCTATTGTGTCAAAAAATCAGTTACTTCTAGTGCATATTTATGAAGGGAAAAGTCAGGTTTGCTATAGGCCTAAGGCACAATGAACCATGGTCAAGAGTAAATATAATCAAAGTTCCTAAAATAAAATTTGCGAACGAACATCGAAATTATAACAGTAACCCTAAATTTCAAGTACAGTGGCCTAAAATGAGAGGATACCCTCTTGTAATCACACTAATTGATTTCTTTGATAGAAAACATGGAAGGTTATATGTATGAAAAAAATAAAATAACATTTTAAAAAATTCTAATGTTGAGGCCCTCGAACATTATATGCCCTCAAGTACTAAATTAGGTAGCATAGGGCTTGGGGCAACCATGCTAGCACTCAACTTAATTACTAACAGTGCTAACCAATTGTAAATAATGATAAATTGGATATGAGAATAAAGATACTACATTTATGGAAAAAAAATTGACTTAAAAAAATTGAAATATCATGGCAAAACATTTATGTTATTTTTTCCCCAAATTGGGCTAATTAAGAAGAAATATTACGTCAACATAAACAATTGCAATATGTTTATTTCAAAATAAGTATTAACTAACTGTAAAATAATTTTCAACATATATAACTTATGATAATAATCTGAAATAAGTAACAGTAATGCTTATTTTCCATTAAATTTATTCCATATGATAATAATCTGAAATTACATCACATTGATTTTCATTACAACATTCGATGATGTACAACATCATTTCACTAATTAAACAGTCGAAGTTGGATGATGCCAATTCTTCTGCTCGTCGTTATTTGAAGGATGGTGCCACTTGCTTTGTTCATCCGATGTTGGATGGTGCCACTTGCTCTGTTCATCAACGATCGTTGGATGATGCCAGTTCTTCTGTTCGTCATTATTTGAAGGATGGTGCCACTTCTGTTGTTCGTTCGCTGCTGGATGGTGCCACTTGCTTTGTTCAACCGATGTTGGATGGTGCCACTTGCTCTGTTCATCAACGATCGTTGGATGATGCCAGTTCTTCTGTTCATCATTATTTGAAGGATGGTGCCACTTCTGTTGTTCGTTCGCTACCGGATGGTGCCACTTGCTTTGTTCATCCGATGTTGGATGGTGCCACTTGCTCTGTTCATCAACGATCGTTGGATGATGCCAGTTCTTCTGTTCGTCATTATTTGAAGGATGATGCCACTTCTGTTGTTCGTTCGCTGCTGGATGGTGCCACTTGCTTTGTTCAACTGATGTTGGATGGTGCCACTTGCTCTGTTCATCAACGATCGTTGGATGATGCCAGTTCTTCTGTTCGTCATTATTTGAAGGATGATGCCACTTCTGTTGTTCGTTCGCTGCTGGATGGTGCCACTTGCTTTGTTCAACTGATGTTGGATGGTGCCACTTGCTCTGTTCATCAACGATCGTTGGATGATGCCAGTTCTTCTGTTCATCATTATTTGAAGGATGGTGCCACTTCTGTTGTTCGTTCGCTGCTGGATGGTGCCACTTGCTTTGTTCAACCGATGTTGGATGGTGCCACTTGCTCTGTTCATCAACGATCGTTGGATGATGCCAGTTCTTCTGTTCGTCATTATTTGAAGGATGATGCCACTTCTGTTGTTCGTTCGCTGCTGGATGGTGCCACTTGCTTTGTTCAACCGATGTTGGATGGTGCCACTTGCTCTGTTCATCAACGATCGTTGGATGATGCCAGTTCTTCTGTTCATCATTATTTGAAGGATGATGCCACTTCTGTTGTTCGTTCGCTGCTGGATGGTGCCACTTGCTTTGGTCAACCGATGTTGGATGGTGCCACTTGCTCTGTTCATCAACGATCGTTGGATGATGCCAGTTCTTCTGTTCATCATTATTTGAAGGATTATGCCACTTCTGTTGTTCGCTCGCTGCTGGATGGTGCCGCTTGCTTTGTTCATCCGATGTTGGATGGTGCCACTTGCTCTGTTCATCGATTACTGTCGAATGGTGCCACTTCTTTTGTTCATCGTTATTTGCAGGATGGTGCCACTTCTGTTGTTCGTTCGATATTGGATGGTGCCACTTGCTTTGCTCATCTACGTTTTTTGGATGATGCCACTTACTAGATAGTTCGTTAGGTTGCAGTAACCTCGATGCTAAGGATGTTTCAGTAATAATAATAAAGAAAAGCACGAAGGCTAATGGAGTCATATACGCTTTTGCCATGTTTATGTGCGATGTGATGTTCAAAAAAGAAGATGGCTTTTATAAGATAATTTGAAGATAAGGTTGGGAATCTTGAAGAAAATTTAGCTACTATAAACTAGTTAATGCTCTCACTTAGTTTTATCCATTTACATATTCTACTACGCATAAAACGTTTAAGTAGACAGTGCTTTAATAAGCTTTCTGTAAATAAACAGCAACTAAAAAATAAAATAATTCACCAGCCTTTTTAAATTAGTAATTTCTTTCTAAACTTTATATATCATGGAAACGATCCCAAAAAAAGAACAACAACCAGAATAACGTAAGAGCTGTGGCGACTTATAAATTGTAATATAAACAAGCATCATTCCAGTAAACCGAAATGTAGAGGCAAAACTGGCTTTTATATGATGTGTTTCTTTTTTGGCCCGGGGGAGAGAGGTGGGGGATACTGATATAAGTTTAAAGATATATCATTTGATTACATATTTAATTCTCAAAAATTAAATAATTTTCCTAGTAACGGCGATGTAATTATAACAGCTTCCTGTTATATAAGGGTACAATGAACCACGTCGTGCACCTTTGTTTTCCCGTGCTTTCATTACAAAACACTTTTGCATGTTGTTTTGCTCCTACGCTTCATCTAAAGTAAAATTTGTATTTTTCCAATCAAAACGTATATTTACCGTTCTACGAAAGCTGCGCAGGTCCAAATTTAAAAACTCTGCGTAAATGGTTTTCTAAATAAGGTCTCTCTTTAATTGAAACAATATAAAAAATACGGTAAAATTCAAAGATAACTTGCAGATTAAACATCGATAAATAGAAAATGACGAAATACTATAGTTGTATAATAATATAATACTTGAATAACAATTACTATTACTTATGAATATTTGTTTTGTTTTCTAACATTTGAAATTACTTTTGAAAAGAGCCAGTTAATTTGCACATTTTTATCAAGAGGCTGTTTTGAGTTCTCCAGTTTAGAAAAAATGGTCCTTATTTACACATTGATAGCGACAAGAACTTTTCGTATAGCAACATCAATTATAGGGATCTGATGTGCAAATCCCCATTAACATTCCACCTTCCAGTTTCCAGTAAAACTTCCAAGTCTATTGCTACCTCCTATGTAGTTGAATCAATACTGTTGGATGAAAAACTCATTTAAGCATTAAAAATAAGATCTATTAATAAGTTTACTACGGGCATGTATTTTGAAATTTCTAAGTAGATAATTCGCTAGAATTTTAATTACGCGTTGCATATTGCACAACATTTTGTTAATATTTTGGTTAAAACCAAAGATTCTATTGTGTCAAAAAATCAGTTACTTCTAGTGCATATTTATGAAGGGAAAAGTCAGGTTTGCTATAGGCCTAAGGCACAATGAACCATGGTCAAGAGTAAATATAATCAAAGTTCCTAAAATAAAATTTGCGAACGAACATCGAAATTATAACAGTAACCCTAAATTTCAAGTACAGTGGCCTAAAATGAGAGGATACCCTCTTGTAATCACACTAATTGATTTCTTTGATAGAAAACATGGAAGGTTATATGTATGAAAAAAATAAAATAACATTTTAAAAAATTCTAATGTTGAGGCCCTCGAACATTATATGCCCTCAAGTACTGAATTAGGTAGCATAGGGCTTGGGGCAACCATGCTAGCACTCAACTTAATTACTAACAGTGCTAACCAATTGTAAATAATGATAAATTGGATATGAGAATAAAGATACTACATTTATGGAAAAAAAATTGACTTAAAAAAATTGAAATATCATGGCAAAACATTTATGTTATTTTTTCCCCAAATTGGGCTAATTAAGAAGAAATATTACGTCAACATAAACAATTGCAATATGTTTATTTCAAAATAAGTATTAACTAACTGTAAAATAATTTTCAACATATATAACTTATGATAATAATCTGAAATAAGTAACAGTAATGCTTATTTTCCATTAAATTTATTCCATATGATAATAATCTGAAATTACATCACATTGATTTTCATTACAACATTCGATGATGTACAACATCATTTCACTAATTAAACAGTCGAAGTTGGATGATGCCAATTCTTCTGCTCGTCGTTATTTGAAGGATGGTGCCACTTGCTTTGTTCATCCGATGTTGGATGGTGCCACTTGCTCTGTTCATCAACGATCGTTGGATGATGCCAGTTCTTCTGTTCGTCATTATTTGAAGGATGGTGCCACTTCTGTTGTTCGTTCGCTGCTGGATGGTGCCACTTGCTTTGTTCAACCGATGTTGGATGGTGCCACTTGCTCTGTTCATCAACGATCGTTGGATGATGCCAGTTCTTCTGTTCATCATTATTTGAAGGATGGTGCCACTTCTGTTGTTCGTTCGCTACCGGATGGTGCCACTTGCTTTGTTCATCCGATGTTGGATGGTGCCACTTGCTCTGTTCATCAACGATCGTTGGATGATGCCAGTTCTTCTATTCGTCATTATTTGAAGGATGATGCCACTTCTGTTGTTCGTTCGCTGCTGGATGGTGCCACTTGCTTTGTTCAACTGATGTTGGATGGTGCCACTTGCTCTGTTCATCAACGATCGTTGGATGATGCCAGTTCTTCTGTTCGTCATTATTTGAAGGATGATGCCACTTCTGTTGTTCGTTCGCTGCTGGATGGTGCCACTTGCTTTGTTCAACTGATGTTGGATGGTGCCACTTGCTCTGTTCATCAACGATCGTTGGATGATGTCAGTTCTTCTGTTCATCATTATTTGAAGGATGGTGCCACTTCTGTTGTTCGTTCGCTGCTGGATGGTGCCACTTGCTTTGTTCAACCGATGTTGGATGGTGCCACTTGCTCTGTTCATCAACGATCGTTGGATGATGCCAGTTCTTCTGTTCGTCATTATTTGAAGGATGATGCCACTTCTGTTGTTCGTTCGCTGCTGGATGGTGCCACTTGCTTTGTTCAACCGATGTTGGATGGTGCCACTTGCTCTGTTCATCAACGATCGTTGGATGATGCCAGTTCTTCTGTTCATCATTATTTGAAGGATGATGCCACTTCTGTTGTTCGTTCGCTGCTGGATGGTGCCACTTGCTTTGTTCAACCGATGTTGGATGGTGCCACTTGCTCTGTTCATCAACGATCGTTGGATGATGCCAGTTCTTCTGTTCATCATTATTTGAAGGATTATGCCACTTCTGTTGTTCGCTCGCTGCTGGATGGTGCCACTTGCTTTGTTCATCCGATGTTGGATGGTGCCACTTGCTCTTTTCATCGATTACTGTCGAATGGTGCCACTTCTTTTGTTCATCGTTATTTGCAGGATGGTGCCACTTCTGTTGTTCGTTCGATATTGGATGGTGCCACTTGCTTTGCTCATCTACGTTTTTTGGATGATGCCACTTACTAGATAGTTCGTTAGGTTGCAGTAACCTCGATGCTAAGGATGTTTCAGTAATAATAATAAAGAAAAGCACGAAGGCTAATGGAGTCATATACGCTTTTGCCATGTTTATGTGCGATGTGATGTTCAAAAAAGAAGATGGCTTTTATAAGATAATTTGAAGATAAGGTTGGGAATCTTGAAGAAAATTTAGCTACTATAAACTAGTTAATGCTCTCACTTAGTTTTATCCATTTACATATTCTACTACGCATAAAACGTTTAAGTAGACAGTGCTTTAATAAGCTTTCTGTAAATAAACAGCAACTAAAAAATAAAATAATTCACCAGCCTTTTTAAATTAGTAATTTCTTTCTAAACTTTATATATCATGGAAACGATCCCAAAAAAAGAACAACAACCAGAATAACGTAAGAGCTGTGGCGACTTATAAATTGTAATATAAACAAGCATCATTCCAGTAAACCGAAATGTAGAGGCAAAACTGGCTTTTATATGATGTGTTTCTTTTTTGGCCCGGGGGAGAGAGGGGGGGGGATACTGATATAAGTTTAAAGATATATCATTTGATTACATATTTAATTCTCAAAAATAAAATAATTTTCCTAGTAACGGCGATGTAATTATAACAGCTTCCTGTTATATAAGGGTACAATGAACCACGTCGTGCACCTTTGTTTTCCCGTGCTTTCATTACAAAACTCTTTTGCATGTTGTTTTGCTCCTACGCTTCATCTAAAGTAAAATTTGTATTTTTCCAATCAAAACGTATATTTACCGTTCTACGAAAGCTGCGCAGGTCCAAATTTAAAAACTCTGCGTAAATGGTTTTCTAAATAAGGTCTCTCTTTAATTGAAACAATATAAAAAATACGGTAAAATTCAAAGATAACTTGCAGATTAAACATCGATAAATAGAAAATGACGAAATACTATAGTTGTATAATAATATAATACTTGAATAACAATTACTATTACTTATGAATATTTGTTTTGTTTTCTAACATTTGAAATTACTTTTGAAAAGAGCCAGTTAATTTGCACATTTTTATCAAGAGGCTGTTTTGAGTTCTCCAGTTTAGAAAAAATGGTCCTTATTTACACATTGATAGCGACAAGAACTTTTCGTATAGCAACATCAATTATAGGGATCTGATGTGCAAATCCCCATTAACATTCCACCTTCCAGTTTCCAGTAAAACTTCCAAGTCTATTGCTACCTCCTATGTAGTTGAATCAATACTGTTGGATGAAAAACTCATTTAAGCATTAAAAATAAGATCTATTAATAAGTTTACTACGGGCATGTATTTTGAAATTTCTAAGTAGATAATTCGCTAGAATTTTAATTAC
Source organism: Allium sativum (assembly GCA_030737875.1). NCBI lineage: Eukaryota > Viridiplantae > Streptophyta > Magnoliopsida > Asparagales > Amaryllidaceae > Allium > Allium sativum. The sequence goes on from CM060910.1 coordinate 400,681,933, forward strand.
GCGTTGCATATTGCACAACATTTTGTTAATATTTTGGTTAAAACCAAAGATTCTATTGTGTCAAAAAATCAGTTACTTCTAGTGCATATTTATGAAGGGAAAAGTCAGGTTTGCTATAGGCCTAAGGCACAATGAACCATGGTCAAGAGTAAATATAATCAAAGTTCCTAAAATAAAATTTGCGAACGAACATCGAAATTATAACAGTAACCCTAAATTTCAAGTACAGTGGCCTAAAATGAGAGGATACCCTCTTGTAATCACACTAATTGATTTCTTTGATAGAAAACATGGAAGGTTATATGTATGAAAAAAATAAAATAACATTTTAAAAAATTCTAATGTTGAGGCCCTCGAACATTATATGCCCTCAAGTACTGAATTAGGTAGCATAGGGCTTGGGGCAACCATGCTAGCACTCAACTTAATTACTAACAGTGCTAACCAATTGTAAATAATGATAAATTGGATATGAGAATAAAGATACTACATTTATGGAAAAAAAATTGACTTAAAAAAATTGAAATATCATGGCAAAACATTTATGTTATTTTTTCCCCAAATTGGGCTAATTAAGAAGAAATATTACGTCAACATAAACAATTGCAATATGTTTATTTCAAAATAAGTATTAACTAACTGTAAAATAATTTTCAACATATATAACTTATGATAATAATCTGAAATAAGTAACAGTAATGCTTATTTTCCATTAAATTTATTCCATATGATAATAATCTGAAATTACATCACATTGATTTTCATTACAACATTCGATGATGTACAACATCATTTCACTAATTAAACAGTCGAAGTTGGATGATGCCAATTCTTCTGCTCGTCGTTATTTGAAGGATGGTGCCACTTGCTTTGTTCATCCGATGTTGGATGGTGCCACTTGCTCTGTTCATCAACGATCGTTGGATGATGCCAGTTCTTCTGTTCGTCATTATTTGAAGGATGGTGCCACTTCTGTTGTTCGTTCGCTGCTGGATGGTGCCACTTGCTTTGTTCAACCGATGTTGGATGGTGCCACTTGCTCTGTTCATCAACGATCGTTGGATGATGCCAGTTCTTCTGTTCATCATTATTTGAAGGATGGTGCCACTTCTGTTGTTCGTTCGCTACCGGATGGTGCCACTTGCTTTGTTCATCCGATGTTGGATGGTGCCACTTGCTCTGTTCATCAACGATCGTTGGATGATGCCAGTTCTTCTATTCGTCATTATTTGAAGGATGATGCCACTTCTGTTGTTCGTTCGCTGCTGGATGGTGCCACTTGCTTTGTTCAACTGATGTTGGATGGTGCCACTTGCTCTGTTCATCAACGATCGTTGGATGATGCCAGTTCTTCTGTTCGTCATTATTTGAAGGATGATGCCACTTCTGTTGTTCGTTCGCTGCTGGATGGTGCCACTTGCTTTGTTCAACTGATGTTGGATGGTGCCACTTGCTCTGTTCATCAACGATCGTTGGATGATGCCAGTTCTTCTGTTCATCATTATTTGAAGGATGGTGCCACTTCTGTTGTTCGTTCGCTGCTGGATGGTGCCACTTGCTTTGTTCAACCGATGTTGGATGGTGCCACTTGCTCTGTTCATCAACGATCGTTGGATGATGCCAGTTCTTCTGTTCGTCATTATTTGAAGGATGATGCCACTTCTGTTGTTCGTTCGCTGCTGGATGGTGCCACTTGCTTTGTTCAACCGATGTTGGATGGTGCCACTTGCTCTGTTCATCAACGATCGTTGGATGATGCCAGTTCTTCTGTTCATCATTATTTGAAGGATGATGCCACTTCTGTTGTTCGTTCGCTGCTGGATGGTGCCACTTGCTTTGTTCAACCGATGTTGGATGGTGCCACTTGCTCTGTTCATCAACGATCGTTGGATGATGCCAGTTCTTCTGTTCATCATTATTTGAAGGATTATGCCACTTCTGTTGTTCGCTCGCTGCTGGATGGTGCCACTTGCTTTGTTCATCCGATGTTGGATGGTGCCACTTGCTCTTTTCATCGATTACTGTCGAATGGTGCCACTTCTTTTGTTCATCGTTATTTGCAGGATGGTGCCACTTCTGTTGTTCGTTCGATATTGGATGGTGCCACTTGCTTTGCTCATCTACGTTTTTTGGATGATGCCACTTACTAGATAGTTCGTTAGGTTGCAGTAACCTCGATGCTAAGGATGTTTCAGTAATAATAATAAAGAAAAGCACGAAGGCTAATGGAGTCATATACGCTTTTGCCATGTTTATGTGCGATGTGATGTTCAAAAAAGAAGATGGCTTTTATAAGATAATTTGAAGATAAGGTTGGGAATCTTGAAGAAAATTTAGCTACTATAAACTAGTTAATGCTCTCACTTAGTTTTATCCATTTACATATTCTACTACGCATAAAACGTTTAAGTAGACAGTGCTTTAATAAGCTTTCTGTAAATAAACAGCAACTAAAAAATAAAATAATTCACCAGCCTTTTTAAATTAGTAATTTCTTTCTAAACTTTATATATCATGGAAACGATCCCAAAAAAAGAACAACAACCAGAATAACGTAAGAGCTGTGGCGACTTATAAATTGTAATATAAACAAGCATCATTCCAGTAAACCGAAATGTAGAGGCAAAACTGGCTTTTATATGATGTGTTTCTTTTTTGGCCCGGGGGAGAGAGGGGGGGGGATACTGATATAAGTTTAAAGATATATCATTTGATTACATATTTAATTCACAAAAATAAAATAATTTTCCTAGTAACGGCGATGTAATTATAACAGCTTCCTGTTATATAAGGGTACAATGAACCACGTCGTGCACCTTTGTTTTCCCGTGCTTTCATTACAAAACTCTTTTGCATGTTGTTTTGCTCCTACGCTTCATCTAAAGTAAAATTTGTATTTTTCCAATCAAAACGTATATTTACCGTTCTACGAAAGCTGCGCAGGTCCAAATTTAAAAACTCTGCGTAAATGGTTTTCTAAATAAGGTCTCTCTTTAATTGAAACAATATAAAAAATACGGTAAAATTCAAAGATAACTTGCAGATTAAACATCGATAAATAGAAAATGACGAAATACTATAGTTGTATAATAATATAATACTTGAATAACAATTACTATTACTTATGAATATTTGTTTTGTTTTCTAACATTTGAAATTACTTTTGAAAAGAGCCAGTTAATTTGCACATTTTTATCAAGAGGCTGTTTTGAGTTCTCCAGTTTAGAAAAAATGGTCCTTATTTACACATTGATAGCGACAAGAACTTTTCGTATAGCAACATCAATTATAGGGATCTGATGTGCAAATCCCCATTAACATTCCACCTTCCAGTTTCCAGTAAAACTTCCAAGTCTATTGCTACCTCCTATGTAGTTGAATCAATACTGTTGGATGAAAAACTCATTTAAGCATTAAAAATAAGATCTATTAATAAGTTTACTACGGGCATGTATTTTGAAATTTCTAAGTAGATAATTCGCTAGAATTTTAATTACGCGTTGCATATTGCACAACATTTTGTTAATATTTTGGTTAAAACCAAAGATTCTATTGTGTCAAAAAATCAGTTACTTCTAGTGCATATTTATGAAGGGAAAAGTCAGGTTTGCTATAGGCCTAAGGCACAATGAACCATGGTCAAGAGTAAATATAATCAAAGTTCCTAAAATAAAATTTGCGAACGAACATCGAAATTATAACAGTAACCCTAAATTTCAAGTACAGTGGCCTAAAATGAGAGGATACCCTCTTGTAATCACACTAATTGATTTCTTTGATAGAAAACATGGAAGGTTATATGTATGAAAAAAATAAAATAACATTTTAAAAAATTCTAATGTTGAGGCCCTCGAACATTATATGCCCTCAAGTACTGAATTAGGTAGCATAGGGCTTGGGGCAACCATGCTAGCACTCAACTTAATTACTAACAGTGCTAACCAATTGTAAATAATGATAAATTGGATATGAGAATAAAGATACTACATTTATGGAAAAAAAATTGACTTAAAAAAATTGAAATATCATGGCAAAACATTTATGTTATTTTTTCCCCAAATTGGGCTAATTAAGAAGAAATATTACGTCAACATAAACAATTGCAATATGTTTATTTCAAAATAAGTATTAACTAACTGTAAAATAATTTTCAACATATATAACTTATGATAATAATCTGAAATAAGTAACAGTAATGCTTATTTTCCATTAAATTTATTCCATATGATAATAATCTGAAATTACATCACATTGATTTTCATTACAACATTCGATGATGTACAACATCATTTCACTAATTAAACAGTCGAAGTTGGATGATGCCAATTCTTCTGCTCGTCGTTATTTGAAGGATGGTGCCACTTGCTTTGTTCATCCGATGTTGGATGGTGCCACTTGCTCTGTTCATCAACGATCGTTGGATGATGCCAGTTCTTCTGTTCGTCATTATTTGAAGGATGGTGCCACTTCTGTTGTTCGTTCGCTGCTGGATGGTGCCACTTGCTTTGTTCAACCGATGTTGGATGGTGCCACTTGCTCTGTTCATCAACGATCGTTGGATGATGCCAGTTCTTCTGTTCATCATTATTTGAAGGATGGTGCCACTTCTGTTGTTCGTTCGCTACCGGATGGTGCCACTTGCTTTGTTCATCCGATGTTGGATGGTGCCACTTGCTCTGTTCATCAACGATCGTTGGATGATGCCAGTTCTTCTATTCGTCATTATTTGAAGGATGATGCCACTTCTGTTGTTCGTTCGCTGCTGGATGGTGCCACTTGCTTTGTTCAACTGATGTTGGATGGTGCCACTTGCTCTGTTCATCAACGATCGTTGGATGATGCCAGTTCTTCTGTTCGTCATTATTTGAAGGATGATGCCACTTCTGTTGTTCGTTCGCTGCTGGATGGTGCCACTTGCTTTGTTCAACTGATGTTGGATGGTGCCACTTGCTCTGTTCATCAACGATCGTTGGATGATGCCAGTTCTTCTGTTCATCATTATTTGAAGGATGGTGCCACTTCTGTTGTTCGTTCGCTGCTGGATGGTGCCACTTGCTTTGTTCAACCGATGTTGGATGGTGCCACTTGCTCTGTTCATCAACGATCGTTGGATGATGCCAGTTCTTCTGTTCGTCATTATTTGAAGGATGATGCCACTTCTGTTGTTCGTTCGCTGCTGGATGGTGCCACTTGCTTTGTTCAACCGATGTTGGATGGTGCCACTAGCTCTGTTCATCAACGATCGTTGGATGATGCCAGTTCTTCTGTTCATCATTATTTGAAGGATGATGCCACTTCTGTTGTTCGTTCGCTGCTGGATGGTGCCACTTGCTTTGTTCAACCGATGTTGGATGGTGCCACTTGCTCTGTTCATCAACGATCGTTGGATGATGCCAGTTCTTCTGTTCATCATTATTTGAAGGATTATGCCACTTCTGTTGTTCGCTCGCTGCTGGATGGTGCCACTTGCTTTGTTCATCCGATGTTGGATGGTGCCACTTGCTCTTTTCATCGATTACTGTCGAATGGTGCCACTTCTTTTGTTCATCGTTATTTGCAGGATGGTGCCACTTCTGTTGTTCGTTCGATATTGGATGGTGCCACTTGCTTTGCTCATCTACGTTTTTTGGATGATGCCACTTACTAGATAGTTCGTTAGGTTGCAGTAACCTCGATGCTAAGGATGTTTCAGTAATAATAATAAAGAAAAGCACGAAGGCTAATGGAGTCATATACGCTTTTGCCATGTTTATGTGCGATGTGATGTTCAAAAAAGAAGATGGCTTTTATAAGATAATTTGAAGATAAGGTTGGGAATCTTGAAGAAAATTTAGCTACTATAAACTAGTTAATGCTCTCACTTAGTTTTATCCATTTACATATTCTACTACGCATAAAACGTTTAAGTAGACAGTGCTTTAATAAGCTTTCTGTAAATAAACAGCAACTAAAAAATAAAATAATTCACCAGCCTTTTTAAATTAGTAATTTCTTTCTAAACTTTATATATCATGGAAACGATCCCAAAAAAAGAACAACAACCAGAATAACGTAAGAGCTGTGGCGACTTATAAATTGTAATATAAACAAGCATCATTCCAGTAAACCGAAATGTAGAGGCAAAACTGGCTTTTATATGATGTGTTTCTTTTTTGGCCCGGGGGAGAGAGGGGGGGGGATACTGATATAAGTTTAAAGATATATCATTTGATTACATATTTAATTCTCAAAAATAAAATAATTTTCCTAGTAACGGCGATGTAATTATAACAGCTTCCTGTTATATAAGGGTACAATGAACCACGTCGTGCACCTTTGTTTTCCCGTGCTTTCATTACAAAACTCTTTTGCATGTTGTTTTGCTCCTACGCTTCATCTAAAGTAAAATTTGTATTTTTCCAATCAAAACGTATATTTACCGTTCTTCGAAAGCTGCGCAGGTCCAAATTTAAAAACTCTGCGTAAATGGTTTTCTAAATAAGGTCTCTCTTTAATTGAAACAATATAAAAAATACGGTAAAATTCAAAGATAACTTGCAGATTAAACATCGATAAATAGAAAATGACGAAATACTATAGTTGTATAATAATATAATACTTGAATAACAATTACTATTACTTATGAATATTTGTTTTGTTTTCTAACATTTGAAATTACTTTTGAAAAGAGCCAGTTAATTTGCACATTTTTATCAAGAGGCTGTTTTGAGTTCTCCAGTTTAGAAAAAATGGTCCTTATTTACACATTGATAGCGACAAGAACTTTTCGTATAGCAACATCAATTATAGGGATCTGATGTGCAAATCCCCATTAACATTCCACCTTCCAGTTTCCAGTAAAACTTCCAAGTCTATTGCTACCTCCTATGTAGTTGAATCAATACTGTTGGATGAAAAACTCATTTAAGCATTAAAAATAAGATCTATTAATAAGTTTACTACGGGCATGTATTTTGAAATTTCTAAGTAGATAATTCGCTAGAATTTTAATTACGCGTTGCATATTGCACAACATTTTGTTAATATTTTGGTTAAAACCAAAGATTCTATTGTGTCAAAAAATCAGTTACTTCTAGTGCATATTTATGAAGGGAAAAGTCAGGTTTGCTATAGGCCTAAGGCACAATGAACCATGGTCAAGAGTAAATATAATCAAAGTTCCTAAAATAAAATTTGCGAACGAACATCGAAATTATAACAGTAACCCTAAATTTCAAGTACAGTGGCCTAAAATGAGAGGATACCCTCTTGTAATCACACTAATTGATTTCTTTGATAGAAAACATGGAAGGTTATATGTATGAAAAAAATAAAATAACATTTTAAAAAATTCTAATGTTGAGGCCCTCGAACATTATATGCCCTCAAGTACTGAATTAGGTAGCATAGGGCTTGGGGCAACAATGCTAGCACTCAACTTAATTACTAACAGTGCTAACCAATTGTAAATAATGATAAATTGGATATGAGAATAAAGATACTACATTTATGGAAAAAAAATTGACTTAAAAAAATTGAAATATCATGGCAAAACATTTATGTTATTTTTTCCCCAAATTGGGCTAATTAAGAAGAAATATTACGTCAACATAAACAAATGCAATATGTTTATTTCAAAATAAGTATTAACTAACTGTAAAATAATTTTCAACATATATAACTTATGATAATAATCTGAAATAAGTAACAGTAATGCTTATTTTCCATTAAATTTATTCCATATGATAATAATCTGAAATTACATCACATTGATTTTCATTACAACATTCGATGATGTACAACATCATTTCACTAATTAAACAGTCGAAGTTGGATGATGCCAATTCTTCTGCTCGTCGTTATTTGAAGGATGGTGCCACTTGCTTTGTTCATCCGATGTTGGATGGTGCCACTTGCTCTGTTCATCAACGATCGTTGGATGATGCCAGTTCTTCTGTTCGTCATTATTTGAAGGATGGTGCCACTTCTGTTGTTCGTTCGCTGCTGGATGGTGCCACTTGCTTTGTTCAACCGATTTTGGATGGTGCCACTTGCTCTGTTCATCAACGATCGTTGGATGATGCCAGTTCTTCTGTTCATCATTATTTGAAGGATGGTGCCACTTCTGTTGTTCGTTCGCTACCGGATGGTGCCACTTGCTTTGTTCATCCGATGTTGGATGGTGCCACTTGCTCTGTTCATCAACGATCGTTGGATGATGCCAGTTCTTCTGTTCGTCATTATTTGAAGGATGATGCCACTTCTGTTGTTCGTTCGCTGCTGGATGGTGCCACTTGCTTTGTTCAACTGATGTTGGATGGTGCCACTTGCTCTGTTCATCAACGATCGTTGGATGATGCCAGTTCTTCTGTTCGTCATTATTTGAAGGATGATGCCACTTCTGTTGTTCGTTCGCTGCTGGATGGTGCCACTTGCTTTGTTCAACTGATGTTGGATGGTGCCACTTGCTCTGTTCATCAACGATCGTTGGATGATGCCAGTTCTTCTGTTCATCATTATTTGAAGGATGGTGCCACTTTTGTTGTTCGTTCGCTGCTGGATGGTGCCACTTGCTTTGTTCAACCGATGTTGGATGGTGCCACTTGCTCTGTTCATCAACGATCGTTGGATGATGCCAGTTCTTCTGTTCGTCATTATTTGAAGGATGATGCCACTTCTGTTGTTCGTTCGCTGCTGGATGGTGCCACTTGCTTTGTTCAACCGATGTTGGATGGTGCCACTTGCTCTGTTCATCAACGATCGTTGGATGATGCCAGTTCTTCAGTTCATCATTATTTGAAGGATGATGCCACTTCTGTTGTTCGTTCGCTGCTGGATGGTGCCACTTGCTTTGTTCAACCGATGTTGGATGGTGCCACTTGCTCTGTTCATCAACGATCGTTGGATGATGCCAGTTCTTCTGTTCATCATTATTTGAAGGATGATGCCACTTCTGTTGTTCGTTCGCTGCTGGATGGTGCCACTTGCTTTGTTCATCCGATGTTGGATGGTGCCACTTGCTCTGTTCATCGATTACTGTCGAATGGTGCCACTTCTTTTGTTCATCGTTATTTGCAGGATGGTGCCACTTCTGTTGTTCGTTCGATATTGGATGGTGCCACTTGCTTTGCTCATCTACGTTTTTTGGATGATGCCAATTACTAGATAGTTCGTTAGGTTGCAGTAACCTCGATGCTAAGGATGTTTCAGTAATAATAATAAAGAAAAGCACGAAGGCTAATGGAGTCATATACGCTTTTGCCATGTTTATGTGCGATGTGATGTTCAAAAAAGAAGATGGCTTTTATAAGATAATTTGAAGATAAGGTTGGGAATCTTGAAGAAAATTTAGCTACTATAAACTAGTTAATGCTCTCACTTAGTTTTGTCCATTTACATATTCTACTACGCATAAAACGTTTAAGTAGACAGTGCTTTAATAAGCTTTCTGTAAATAAACAGCAACTAAAAAATAAAATAATTCACCAGCCTTTTTAAATTAGTAATTTCTTTCTAAACTTTATATATCATGGAAACGATCCCAAAAAAAGAACAACAACCAGAATAACGTAAGAGCTCTGGCGACTTATAAATTGTAATATAAACAAGCATCATTCCAGTAAACCGAAATGTAGAGGCAAAACTGGCTTTTATATGATGTGTTTCTTTTTTGGCCCGGGGGAGAGAGGGGGGGGGGATACTGATATAAATTTAAAGATATATCATTTGATTACATATTTAATTCTCAAAAATAAAATAATTTTCCTAGTAACGGCGATGTAATTATAACAGCTTCCTGTTATATAAGGGTACAATGAACCACGTCGTGCACCTTTGTTTTACCGTGCTTTCATTACAAAACTCTTTTGCATGTTGTTTTGCTCCTACGCTTCATCTAAAGTAAAATTTGTATTTTTCCAATCAAAACGTATATTTACCGTTCTACGAAAGCTGCGCAGGTCCAAATTTAAAAACTCTGCGTAAATGGTTTTCTAAATAAGGTCTCTCTTTAATTGAAACAATATAAAAAATACGGTAAAATTCAAAGATAACTTGCAGATTAAACATCGATAAATAGAAAATGACGAAATACTATAGTTGTATAATAATATAATACTTGAATAACAATTACTATTACTTATGAATATTTGTTTTGTTTTCTAACATTTGAAATTACTTTTGAAAAGAGCCAGTTAATTTGCACATTTTTATCAAGAGGCTGTTTTGAGTTCTCCAGTTTAGAAAAAATGGTCCTTATTTACACATTGATAGCGACAAGAACTTTTCGTATAGCAACATCAATTATAGGGATCTGATGTGCAAATCCCCATTAACATTCCACCTTCCAGTTTCCAGTAAAACTTCCAAGTCTATTGCTACCTCCTATGTAGTTGAATCAATACTATTGGATGAAAAACTCATTTAAGCATTAAAAATAAGATCTATTAATAAGTTTACTACGGGCATGTATTTTGAAATTTCTAAGTAGATAATTCGCTAGAATTTTAATTACGCGTTGCATATTGCACAACATTTTGTTAATATTTTGGTTAAAACCAAAGATTCTATTGTGTCAAAAAATCAGTTACTTCTAGTGCATATTTATGAAGGGAAAAGTCAGGTTTGCTATAGGCCTAAGGCACAATGAACCATGGTCAAGAGTAAATATAATCAAAGTTCCTAAAATAAAATTTGCGAACGAACATCGAAATTATAACAGTAACCCTAAATTTCAAGTACAGTGGCCTAAAATGAGAGGATACCCTCTTGTAATCACACTAATTGATTTCTTTGATAGAAAACATGGAAGGTTATATGTATGAAAAAAATAAAATAACATTTTAAAAAATTCTAATGTTGAGGCCCTCGAACATTATATGCCCTCAAGTACTGAATTAGGTAGCATAGGGCTTGGGGCAACCATGCTAGCACTCAACTTAATTACTAACAGTGCTAACCAATTGTAAATAATGATAAATTGGATATGAGAATAAAGATACTACATTTATGGGAAAAAAATTGACTTAAAAAAATTGAAATATCATGGCAAAACATTTATGTTATTTTTTCCCCAAATTGGGCTAATTAAGAAGAAATATTACGTCAACATAAACAATTGCAATATGTTTATTTCAAAATAAGTATTCACAAACTGTAAAATAATTTTCAACATATATAACTTATGATAATAATCTGAAATAAGTAACAGTAATGCTTATTTTCCATTAAATTTATTCCATATGATAATAATCTGAAATTACATCACATTGATTTTCATTACAACATTTGATGATGTACAACATCATTTCACTAATTAAACAGTCGAAGTTGGATGATGCCAATTCTTCTGCTCGTCGTTATTTGAAGGATGGTGCCACTTGCTTTGTTCATCCGATGTTGGATGGTGCCACTTGCTCTGTTCATCAACGATCGTTGGATGATGCCAGTTCTTCTGTTCGTCATTATTTGAAGGATGGTGCCACTTCTGTTGTTCGTTCGCTGCTGGATGGTGCCACTTGCTTTGTTCAACCGATGTTGGATGGTGCCACTTACTCTGTTCATCAACGATCGTTGGATGATGCCAGTTCTTCTGTTCATCATTATTTGAAGGATGGTGCCACTTCTGTTGTTCGTTCGCTACCGGATGGTGCCACTCGCTTTGTTCATCCGATGTTGGATGGTGCCACTTGCTCTGTTCATCAACGATCGTTGGATGATGCCAGTTCTTCTGTTCGTCATTATTTGAAGGATGATGCCACTTCTGTTGTTCGTTCGCTGCTAGATGGTGCCACTTGCTTTGTTCAACTGATGTTGGATGGTGCCACTTGCTTTGTTCATCAACGATCGTTGGATGATGCCAGTTCTTCTGTTCGTCATTATTTGAAGGATGATGCCACTTCTGTTGTTCGTTCGCTGCTGGATGGTGCCACTTGCTTTGTTCAACTGATGTTGGATGGTGCCACTTGCTCTGTTCATCAACGATCGTTGGATGATGCCAGTTTTTCTGTTCATCATTATTTGAAGGATGGTGCCACTTCTGTTGTTCGTTCGCTGCTGGATGGTGCCACTTGCTTTGTTCAACCGATGTTGGATGGTGCCACTTGCTCTGTTCATCAACGATCGTTGGATGATGCCAGTTCTTCTGTTCGTCATTATTTGAAGGATGATGCCACTTCTGTTGTTCGTTCGCTGCTGGATGGTGCCACTTGCTTTGTTCAACCGATGTTGGATGGTGCCACTTGCTTTGTTCATCAACGATCGTTGGATGATGCCAGTTCTTCTGTTCATCATTATTTGAAGGATGATGCCACTTCTGTTGTTCGTTCGCTGCTGGATGGTGCCACTTGCTTTGTTCAACCGATGTTGGATGGTGCCACTTGCTCTGTTCATCAACGATCGTTGGATGATGCCAGTTCTTCTGTTCATCATTATTTGAAGGATGATGCCACTTCTGTTGTTCGTTCGCTGCTGGATGGTGCCACTTGCTTTGTTCATCCGATGTTGGATGGTGCCACTTGCTCTGTTCATCGATTACTGTCGAATGGTGCCACTTCTTTTGTTCATCGTTATTTGCAGGATGGTGCCACTTCTGTTGTTCGTTCGATATTGGATGGTGCCACTTGCTTTGCTCATCTACGTTTTTTGGATGATGCCACTTACTAGATAGTTCGTTAGGTTGCAGTAACCTCGATGCTAAGGATGTTTCAGTAATAATAATAAAGAAAAGCACGAAGGCTAATGGAGTCATATACGCTTTTGCCATGTTTATGTGCGATGTGATGTTCAAAAAAGAAGATGGCTTTTATAAGATAATTTGAAGATAAGGTTGGGAATCTTGAAGAAAATTTAGCTACTATAAACTAGTTAATGCTCTCACTTAGTTTTATCCATTTACATATTCTACTACGCATAAAACGTTTAAGTAGACAGTGCTTTAATAAGCTTTCTGTAAATAAACAGCAACTAAAAAATAAAATAATTCACCAGCCTTTTTAAATTAGTAATTTCTTTCTAAACTTTATATATCATGGAAACGATCCCAAAAAAAGAACAACAACCAGAATAACGTAAGAGCTGTGGCGACTTATAAATTGTAATATAAACAAGCATCATTCCAGTAAACCGAAATGTAGAGGCAAAACTGGCTTTTATATGATGTGTTTCTTTTTTGGCCCGGGGGAGAGAGGGGGGGGGGATACTGATATAAGTTTAAAGATATATCATTTGATTACATATTTAATTCTCAAAAATAAAATAATTTTCCTAGTAACGGCGATGTAATTATAACAGCTTCCTATTATATAAGGGTACAATGAACCACGTCGTGCACCTTTGTTTTCCGGTGCTTTCATTACAAAACTCTTTTGCATGTTGTTTTGCTCCTACGCTTCATCTAAAGTAAAATTTGTATTTTTCCAATCAAAACGTATATTTACCGTTCTACGAAAGCTGCGCAGGTCCAAATTTAAAAACTCTGCGTAAATGGTTTTCTAAATAAGGTCTCTCTTTAATTGAAACAATATAAAAAATACGGTAAAATTCAAAGATAACTTGCAGATTAAACATCGATAAATAGAAAATGACGAAATACTATAGTTGTATAATAATATAATACTTGAATAACAATTACTATTACTTATGAATATTTGTTTTGTTTTCTAACATTTGAAATTACTTTTGAAAAGAGCCAGTTAATTTGCACATTTTTATCAAGAGGCTGTTTTGAGTTCTCCAGTTTAGAAAAAATGGTCCTTATTTACACATTGATAGCGACAAGAACTTTTCGTATAGCAACATCAATTATAGGGATCTGATGTGCAAATCCCCATTAACATTCCACCTTCCAGTTTCCAGTAAAACTTCCAAGTCTATTGCTACCTCCTATGTAGTTGAATCAATACTGTTGGATGAAAAACTCATTTAAGCATTAAAAATAAGATCTATTAATAAGTTTACTACGGGCATGTATTTTGAAATTTCTAAGTAGATAATTCGCTAGAATTTTAATTACGCGTTGCATATTGCACAACATTTTGTTAATATTTTGGTTAAAACCAAAGATTCTATTGTGTCAAAAAATCAGTTACTTCTAGTGCATATTTATGAAGGGAAAAGTCAGGTTTGCTATAGGCCTAAGGCACAATGAACCATGGTCAAGAGTAAATATAATCAAAGTTCCTAAAATAAAATTTGCGAACGAACATCGAAATTATAACAGTAACCCTAAATTTCAAGTACAGTGGCCTAAAATGAGAGGATACCCTCTTGTAATCACACTAATTGATTTCTTTGATAGAAAACATGGAAGGTTATATGTATGAAAAAAATAAAATAACATTTTAAAAAATTCTAATGTTGAGGCCCTCGAACATTATATGCCCTCAAGTACTGAATTAGGTAGCATAGGGCTTGGGGCAACCATGCTAGCACTCAACTTAATTACTAACAGTGCTAACCAATTGTAAATAATGATAAATTGGATATGAGAATAAAGATACTACATTTATGGAAAAAAAATTGACTTAAAAAAATTGAAATATCATGGCAAAACATTTATGTTATTTTTTCCCCAAATTGGGCTAATTAAGAAGAAATATTACGTCAACATAAACAATTGCAATATGTTTATTTCAAAATAAGTATTAACTAACTGTAAAATAATTTTCAACATATATAACTTATGATAATAATCTGAAATAAGTAACAGTAATGCTTATTTTCCATTAAATTTATTCCATATGATAATAATCTGAAATTACATCACATTGATTTTCATTACAACATTCGATGATGTACAACATCATTTCACTAATTAAACAGTCGAAGTTGGATGATGCCAATTCTTCTGCTCGTCGTTATTTGAAGGATGGTGCCACTTGCTTTGTTCATCCGATGTTGGATGGTGCCACTTGCTCTGTTCATCAACGATCGTTTGATGATGCCAGTTCTTCTGTTCGTCATTATTTGAAGGATGGTGCCACTTCTGTTGTTCGTTCGCTGCTGGATGGTGCCACTTGCTTTGTTCAACCGATGTTGGATGGTGCCACTTGCTCTGTTCATCAACGATCGTTGGATGATGCCAGTTCTTCTGTTCATCATTATTTGAAGGATGGTGCCACTTCTGTTGTTCGTTCGCTACCGGATGGTGCCACTTGCTTTGTTCATCCGATGTTGGATGGTGCCACTTGCTCTGTTCATCAACGATCGTTGGATGATGCCAGTTCTTCTGTTCGTCAGTATTTGAAGGATGATGCCACTTCTGTTGTTCGTTCGCTGCTGGATGGTGCCACTTGCTTTGTTCATCCGATGTTGGATGGTGCCACTTGCTCTGTTCATCAACGATCGTTGGATGATGCCAGTTCTTCTGTTCGTCATTATTTGAAGGATGATGCCACTTCTGTTGTTCGTTCGCTGCTGGATGGTGCCACTTGCTTTGTTCAACTGATGTTGGATGGTGCCACTTGCTCTGTTCATCAACGATCGTTGGATGATGCCAGTTCTTCTGTTCGTCATTATTTGAAGGATGATGCCATTTCTGTTGTTCGTTCGCTGTTGGATGGTGCCACTTGCTTTGTTCAACTGATGTTGGATGGTGCCACTTGCTCTGTTCATCAACGATCGTTGGATGATGCCAGTTCTTCTGTTCATCATTATTTGAAGGATGGTGCCACTTCTGTTGTTCGTTCGCTACCGGATGGTGCCACTTGCTTTGTTCATCCGATGTTGGATGGTGCCACTTGCTCTGTTCATCAACGATCGTTGGATGATGCCAGTTCTTCTGTTCGTCATTATTTGAAGGATGATGCGACTTCTGTTGTTCGTTCGCTGCTGGATGGTGCCACTTGCTTTGTTCAACCGATGTTGGATGGTGCCACTTGCTCTGTTCATCAACGATCGTTGGATGATGCCAGTTCTTCTGTTCATCATTATTTGAAGGATGATGCCACTTCTGTTGTTCGTTCGCTGCTGGATGGTGCCACTTGCTTTGTTCAACCGATGTTGGATGGTGCCACTTGCTCTGTTCATCAACGATCGTTGGATGATGCCAGTTCTTCGATTCATCATTATTTGAAGGATGATGCCACTTCTGTTGTTCGTTCGCTGCTGGATGGTGCCACTTGCTTTGTTCATCCGATGTTGGATGGTGCCACTTGCTCTGTTCATCGATTACTGTCGAATGGTGCCACTTCTTTTGCTCATCGTTATTTGCAGGATGGTGCCACTTCTGTTGTTCGTTCGATATTGGATGGTGCCACTTGCTTTGCTCATCTACGTTTTTTGGATGATGCCACTTACTAGATAGTTCGTTAGGTTGCAGTAACCTCGATGCTAAGGATGTTTCAGTAATAATAATAAAGAAAAGCACGAAGGCTAATGGAGTCATATACGCTTTTGCCATGTTTATGTGCGATGTGATGTTCAAAAAAGAAGATGACTTTTATAAGATAATTTGAAGATAAGGTTGGGAATCTTGAAGAAAATTTAGCTACTATAAACTAGTTAATGCTCTCACTTAGTTTTACCCATTTACATATTCTACTACGCATAAAACGTTTAAGTAAACAGTGCTTTAATAAGCTTTCTGTAAATAAACAGCAACTAAAAAATAAAATAATTCACCAGCCTTTTTAAATTAGTAATTTCTTTCTAAACTTTATATATCATGGAAACGATCCCAAAAAAAGAACAACAACCAGAATAACGTAAGAGCTGTGGCGACTTATAAATTGTAATATAAACAAGCATCATTCCAGTAAACCGAAATGTAGAGGCAAAACTGGCTTTTATATGATGTGTTTCTTTTTTGGCCCGGGGGAGAGAGGGGGTGGGGGAGATACTGATATAAGTTTAAAGATATATCATTTGATTACATATTTAATTCTCAAAAATAAAATAATTTTCCTAGTAACGGCGATGTAATTATAACAGCTTCCTGTTATATAAGGGTACAATGAACCATGTCGTGCACCTTTGTTTTCCCGTGCTTTCATTACAAAACTCTTTTGCATGTTGTTTTGCTCCTACGCTTCATCTAAAGTAAAATTTGTATTTTTCCAATCAAAACGTATATTTACCGTTCTACGAAAGCTGCGCAGGTCCAAATTTAAAAACTCTGCGTAAATAGTTTTCTAAATAAGGTCTCTCTTTAATTGAAACAATATAAAAAATACGGTAAAATTCAAAGATAACTTGCAGATTAAACATCGATAAATAGAAAATGACGTAATACTATAGTTGTATAATAATATAATACTTGAATAACAATTACTATTACTTATGAATATTTGTTTTGTTTTCTAACATTTGAAATTACTTTTGAAAAGAGCCAGTTAATTTGCACATTTTTATCAAGAGGCTGTTTTGAGTTCTCCAGTTTAGAAAAAATGGTCCTTATTTACACATTGATAGCGACAAGAACTTTTCGTATAGCAACATCAATTATAGGGATCTGATGTGCAAATCCCCATTAACATTCCACCTTCCAGTTTCCAGTAAAACTTCCAAGTCTATTGCTACCTCCTATGTAGTTGAATCAATACTGTTGGATGAAAAACTCATTTAAGCATTAAAAATAAGATCTGTTAATAAGTTTACTACGGGCATGTATTTTGAAATTTCTAAGTAGATAATTCGCTAGAATTTTAATTACGCGTTGCATATTGCACAACATTTTGTTAATATTTTGGTTAAAACCAAAGATTCTATTGTGTCAAAAAATCAGTTACTTCTAGTGCATATTTATGAAGGGAAAAGTCAGGTTTGCTATAGGCCTAAGGCACAATGAACCATGGTCAAGAGTAAATATAATCAAAGTTCCTAAAATAAAATTTGCGAACGAACATCGAAATTATAACAGTAACCCTAAATTTCAAGTACAGTGGCCTAAAATGAGAGGATACCCTCTTGTAATCACACTAATTGACTTCTTTGATAGAAAACATGGAAGGTTATATGTATGAAAAAAATAAAATAACATTTTAAAAAATTCTAATGTTGAGGCCCTCGAACATTATATGCCCTCAAGTACTGAATTAGGTAGCATAGGGCTTGGGGCAACCATGCTAGCACTCAACTTAATTACTAACAGTGCTAACCAATTGTAAATAATGATAAATTGGATATGAGAATAAAGATACTACATTTATGGAAAAAAAATTGACTTAAAAAAATTGAAATATCATGGAAAAACATTTATGTTATTTTTTCCCCAAATTGGGCTAATTAAGAAGAAATATTACGTCAACATAAACAATTGCAATATGTTTATTTCAAAATAAGTATTAACTAACTGTAAAATAATTTTCAACATATATAACTTATGATAATAATCTGAAATAAGTAACAGTAATGCTTATTTTCCATTAAATTTATTCCATATGATAATAATCTGAAATTACATCACATTGATTTTCATTACAACATTCGATGATGTACAACATCATTTCACTAATTAAACAGTTGAAGTTGGATGATGCCAATTCTTCTGCTCGTCGTTATTTGAAGGATGGTGCCACTTGCTTTGTTCATCCGATGTTGGATGGTGCCACTTGCTCTGTTCATCAACGATCGTTGGATGATGCCAGTTCTTCTGTTCGTCATTATTTGAAGGATGGTGCCACTTCTGTTGTTCGTTCGCTGCTGGATGGTGCCACTTGCTTTGTTCAACCGATGTTGGATGGTGCCACTTGCTCTGTTCATCAACGATCGTTGGATGATGCCAGTTCTTCTGTTCATCATTATTTGAAGGATGGTGCCACTTCTGTTGTTCGTTCGCTACCGGATGGTGCCACTTGCTTTGTTCATCCGATGTTCGATGGTGCCACTTGCTCTGTTCATCAACGATCGTTGGATGATGCCAGTTCTTCTGTTCGTCATTATTTGAAGGATGATGCCACTTCTGTTGTTCGTTCGCTGCTGGATGGTGCCACTTGCTTTGTTCAACTGATGTTGGATGGTGCCACTTGCTCTGTTCATCAACGATCGTTGGATGATGCCAGTTCTTCTGTTCGTCATTATTTGAAGGATGATGCCACTTCTGTTGTTCGTTCGCTGTTGGATGGTGCCACTTGCTTTGTTCAACTGATGTTGGATGGTGCCACTTGCTCTGTTCATCAACGATCGTTGGATGATGCCAGTTCTTCTGCTCATCATTATTTGAAGGATGGTGCCACTTCTGTTGTTCGTTCTCTACCGGATGGTGCCACTTGCTTTGTTCATCCGATGTTGGATGGTGCCACTTGCTCTGTTCATCAACGATCGTTGGATGATGCCAGTTCTTCTGTTCGTCATTATTTGAAGGATGATGCCACTTCTGTTGTTCGTTCGCTGCTGGATGGTGCCACTTGCTTTGTTCAACCGATGTTGGATGGTGCCACTTGCTCTGTTCATCAACGATCGTTGGATGATGCCAGTTCATCTGTTCATCATTATTTGAAGGATGATGCCACTTCTGTTGTTCGTTCGCTGCTGGATGGTGCCACTTGCTTTGTTCAACCGATGTTGGATGGTGCCACTTGCTCTGTTCATCAACGATCGTTGGATGATGCCAGTTCTTCTGTTCATCATTATTTGAAGGATGATGCCACTTCTGTTGTTCGTTCGCTGCTGGATGGTGCCACTTGCTTTGTTCATCCGATGTTGGATGGTGCCACTTGCTCTGTTCATCGATTACTGTCGAATGGTGCCACTTCTTTTGTTCATCGTTATTTGCAGGATCGTGCCACTTCTGTTGTTCGTTCGATATTGGATGGTGCCACTTGCTTTGCTCATCTACGTTTTTTGGATGATGCCACTTACTAGATAGTTCGTTAGGTTGCAGTAACCTCGATGCTAAGGATGTTTCAGTAATAATAATAAAGAAAAGCACGAAGGCTAATGGAGTCATATACGCTTTTGCCATGTTTATGTGCGATGTGATGTTCAAAAAAGAAGATGGCTTTTATAAGATAATTTGAAGATAAGGTTGGGAATCTTGAAAGAAATTTAGCTACTATAAACTAGTTAATGCTCTCACTTAGTTTTATCCATTTACATATTCTACTACGCATAAAACGTTTAAGTAGGCAGTGCTTTAATAAGCTTTCTGTAAATAAACAACAACTAAAAAATAAAATAATTCACCAGCCTTTTTAAATTAGTAATTTCTTTCTAAACTTTATATATCATGGAAACGATCCCAAAAAAAGAACAACAACCAGAATAACGTAAGAGCTCTGGCGACTTATAAATTGTAATATAAACAAGCATCATTCAAGTAAACCGAAATGTAGAGGCAAAACTGGCTTTTATATGATGTGTTTCTTTTTTGGCCCGGGGGAGAGAGGGGGGGGGGATACTGATATAAGTTTAAAGATATATCATTTGATTACATATTTAATTCTCAAAAATAAAATAATTTTCCTAGTAACGGCGATGTAATTATAACAGCTTCCTTTTATATAAGGGTACAATGAACCACGTCGTGCACCTTTGTTTTCCCATGCTTTCATTACAAAACTCTTTTGCATGTTGTTTTGCTCCTACGCTTCATCTAAAGTAAATTTTGTATTTTTCCAATCAAAACGTATATTTACCGTTCTACGAAAGCTGCGCAGGTCCAAATTTAAAAACTCTGCGTAAATGGTTTTCTAAATAAGGTCTCTCTTTAATTGAAACAATATAAAAAATACGGTAAAATTCAAAGATAACTTGCAGATTAAACATCGATAAATAGAAAATGACGAAATACTATAGTTGTATAATAATATAATACTTGAATAACAATTACTATTACTTATGAATATTTGTTTTGTTTTCTAACATTTGAAATTACTTTTGAAAAGAGCCAGTTAATTTGCACATTTTTATCAAGAGGCTGTTTTGAGTTCTCCAGTTTAGAAAAAATGGTCCTTATTTACACATTGATAGCGACAAGAACTTTTCGTATAGCAACATCAATTATAGGGATCTGATGTGCAAATCCCCATTAACATTCCACCTTCCAGTTTCCAGTAAAACTTCCAAGTCTATTGCTACCTCCTATGTAGTTGAATCAATACTGTTGGATGAAAAACTCATTTAAGCATTAAAAATAAGATCTATTAATAAGTTTACTACGGGCATGTATTTTGAAATTTCTAAGTAGATAATTCGCTAGAATTTTAATTACGCGTTGCATATTGCACAACATTTTGTTAATATTTTGGTTAAAACCAAAGATTCTATTGTGTCAAAAAATCAGTTACTTCTAGTGCATATTTATGAAGGGAAAAGTCAGGTTTGCTATAGGCCTAAGGCACAATGAACCATGGTCAAGAGTAAATATAATCAAAGTTCCTAAAATAAAATTTGCGAACGAACATCGAAATTATAACAGTAACCCTAAATTTCAAGTACAGTGGCCTAAAATGAGAGGATACCCTCTTGTAATCACACTAATTGATTTCTTTGATAGAAAACATGGAAGGTTATATGTATGAAAAAAATAAAATAACATTTTAAAAAATTCTAATGTTGAGGCCCTCGAACATTATATGCCCTCAAGTACTGAATTAGGTAGCATAGGGCTTGGGGCAACCATGCTAGCACTCAACTTAATTACTAACAGTGCTAACCAATTGTAAATAATGATAAATTGGATATGAGAATAAAGATACTACATTTATGGAAAAAAATTTGACTTAAAAAAATTGAAATATCATGGCAAAACATTTATGTTATTTTTTCCCCAAATTGGGCTAATTAAGAAGAAATATTACGTCAACATAAACCATTGCAATATGTTTATTTCAAAATAAGTATTAACTAACTGTAAAATAATTTTCAACATATATAACTTATGATAATAATCTGAAATAAGTAACAGTAATGCTTATTTTCCATTAAATTTATTCCATATGATAATAATCTGAAATTACATCACATTGATTTTCATTACAACATTCGATGATGTACAACATCAATTCACTAATTAAACAGTCGAAGTTGGATGATGCCAATTCTTCTGCTCGTCGTTATTTGAAGGATGGTGCCACTTGCTTTGTTCATCCGATGTTGGATGGTGCCACTTGCTCTGTTCATCAACGATCGTTGGATGATGCCAGTTCTTCTGTTCGTCATTATTTGAAGGATGGTGCCACTTCTGTTGTTCGTTCGCTGCTGGATGGTGCCACTTGCTTTGTTCAACCGATGTTGGATGGTGCCACTTGCTCTGTTCATCAACGATCGTTGGATGATGCCAGTTCTTCTGTTCATCATTATTTGAAGGATGGTGCCACTTCTGTTGTTCGTTCGCTACCGTATGGTTCCACTAGCTTTGTTCATCCGATGTTGGATGGTGCCACTTGCTCTGTTCATCAACGATCGTTGGATGATGCCAGTTCTTCTGTTCGTCATTATTTGAAGGATGATGCCACTTCTGTTGTTCGTTCGCTGCTGGATGGTGCCACTTGCTTTGTTCAACTGATGTTGGATGGTGCCACTTGCTCTGTTCATCAACGATCGTTGGATGATGCCAGTTCTTCTGTTCGTCATTATTTGAAGGATGATGCCACTTCTGTTGTTCGTTCGGTCCTGGATGGTGCCACTTGCTTTGTTCAACTGATGTTGGATGGTGCCACTTGCTCTGTTCATCAACGATCGTTGGATGATGCCAGTTCTTCTGTTCATCATTATTTGAAGGATGGTCTCACTTCTGTTGTTCGTTCGCTGCTGGATGGTGCCACTTGCTTTGTTCAAACGATGTTGGATGGTGCCACTTGCTCTGTTCATCAACGATCGTTGGATGATGCCAGTTCTTCTGTTCGTCATTATTTGAAGGATGATGCCACTTCTGTTGTTCGTTCGCTGCTGGATGGTGCCACTTGCTTTGTTCAACCGATGTTGGATGGTGCCACTTGCTCTGTTCATCAACGATCGTTGGATGATGCCAGTTCTTCTGTTCATCATTATTTGAAGGATGATGCCACTTCTGTTGTTCGTTCGCTGCTGGATGGTGCCACTTGCTTTGTTCAACCGATGTTGGATGGTGCCACTTGCTCTGTTCATCAACGATCGTTGGATGATGCCAGTTCTTCTGTTCATCATTATTTGAAGGATGATGCCACTTCTGTTGTTCGTTCGCTGCTGGATGGTGCCACTTGCTTTGTTCATCCGATGTTGGATGGTGCCACTTGCTCTGTTCATCGATTACTGTCGAATGGTGCCACTTCTTTTGTTCATCGTTATTTGCAGGATGGTGCCACTTCTGTTGTTCGTTCGATATTGGATGGTGCCACTTGCTTTGCTCATCTACGTTTTTTGGATGATGCCACTTACTAGATAGTTCGTTAGGTTGCAGTAACCTCGATGCTAAGGATGTTTCAGTAATAATAATAAAGAAAAGCACGAAGGCTAATGGAGTCATATACGCTTTTGCCATGTTTATGTGCGATGTGATGTTCAAAAAAGAAGATGGCTTTTATAAGATAATTTGAAGATAAGGTTGGGAATCTTGAAGAAAATTTAGCTACTATAAACTAGTTAATGCTCTCACTTAGTTTTATCCATTTACATATTCTACTACGCATAAAACGTTTAAGTAGACAGTGCTTTAATAAGCTTTCTGTAAATAAACAGCAACTAAAAAATAAAATAATTCACCAGCCTTTTTAAATTAGTAATTTCTTTCTAAACTTTATATATCATGGAAACGATCCCAAAAAAAGAACAACAACCAGAATAACGTAAGAGCTGTGGCGACTTATAAATTGTAATATAAACAAGCATCATTCCAGTAAACCGAAATGTAGAGGCAAAACTGGCTTTTATATGATGTGTTTCTTTTTTGGCCCGGGGGAGAGAGGGGGGGGGATACTGATATAAGTTTAAAGATATATCATTTGATTACATATTTAATTCTCAAAAATAAAATAATTTTCCTAGTAACGGCGATGTAATTATAACAGCTTCCTGTTATATAAGGGTACAATGAACCACGTCGTGCACCTTTGTTTTCCCGTGCTTTCATTACAAAACTCTTTTGCATGTTCTTTTGCTCCTACGCTTCATCTAAAGTAAAATTTGTATTTTTCCAATCAAAACGTATATTTACCGTTCTACGAAAGCTGCGCAGGTCCAAATTTAAAAACTCTGCGTAAATGGTTTTCTAAATAAGGTCTCTCTTTAATTGAAACAATATAAAAAATACGGTAAAATTCAAAGATAACTTGCAGATTAAACATCGATAAATAGAAAATGACGAAATACTATAGTTGTATAATAATATAATACTTGAATAACAATTACTATTACTTATGAATATTTGTTTTGTTTTCTAACATTTGAAATTACTTTTGAAAAGAGCCAGTTAATTTGCACATTTTTATCAAGAGGCTGTTTTGAGTTCTCCAGTTTAGAAAAAATGGTCCTTATTTACACATTGATAGCGACAAGAACTTTTCGTATAGCAACATCAATTATAGGGATCTGATGTGCAAATCCCCATTAACATTCCACCTTCCAGTTTCCAGTAAAACTTCCAAGTCTATTGCTACCTCCTATGTAGTTGAATCAATACTGTTGGATGAAAAACTCATTTAAGCATTAAAAATAAGATCTATTAATAAGTTTACTACGGGCATGTATTTTGAAATTTCTAAGTAGATAATTCGCTAGAATTTTAATTACGCGTTGCATATTGCACAACATTTTGTTAATATTTTGGTTAAAACCAAAGATTCTATTGTGTCAAAAAATCAGTTACTTCTAGTGCATATTTATGAAGGGAAAATTCAGGTTTGCTATAGGCCTAAGGCACAATGAACCATGGTCAAGAGTAAATATAATCAAAGTTCCTAAATTAAAATTTGCGAACGAACATCGAAATTATAACAGTAACCCTAAATTTCAAGTACAGTGGCCTAAAATGAGAGGATACCCTCTTGTAATCACACTAATTGATTTCTTTGATAGAAAACATGGAAGGTTATATGTATGAAAAAAATAAAATAACATTTTCAAAAATTCTAATGTTGAGGCCCTCGAACATTATATGCCCTCAAGTACTGAATTAGGTAGCATAGGGCTTGGGGCAACCATGCTAGCACTCAACTTAATTACTAACAGTGCTAACCAATTGTAAATAATGATAAATTGGATATGAGAATAAAGATACTACATTTATGGAAAAAAAATTGACTTAAAAAAATTGAAATATCATGGCAAAACATTTATGTTATTTTTTCCCCAAATTGGGCTAATTAAGAAGAAATATTACGTCAACATAAACAATTGCAATATGTTTATTTCAAAATAAGTATTAACTAACTGTAAAATAATTTTCAACATATATAACTTATAATAATAATCTGAAATAAGTAACAGTAATGCTTATTTTCCATTAAATTTATTCCATATGATAATAATCTGAAATTACATCACATTGATTTTCATTACAACATTCGATGATGTACAACATCATTTCACTAATTAAACAGTCGAAGTTGGATGATGCCAATTCTTCTGCTCGTCGTTATTTGAAGGATGGTGCCACTTGCTTTGTTCATCCGATGTTGGATGGTGCCACTTGCTCTGTTCATCAACGATCGTCGGATGATGCCAGTTCTTCTGTTCGTCATTATTTGAAGGATGGTGCCACTTCTGTTGTTCGTTCGCTGCTGGATGGTGCCACTTGCTTTGTTCAACCGATGTTGGATGGTGCCACTTGCTCTGTTCATCAACGATCGTTGGATGATGCCAGTTCTTCTGTTCATCATTATTTGAAGGATGGTGCCACTTCTGTTGTTCGTTCGCTACCGGATGGTGCCACTTGCTTTGTTCATCCGATGTTGGATGGTGCCAATTGCTCTGTTCATCAACGATCGTTGGATGATGCCAGTTCTTCTGTTCGTCATTATTTGAAGGATGATGCCACTTCTGTTGTTCGTTCGCTGCTGGATGGTGCCACTTGCTTTGTTCAACTGATGTTGGATGGTGCCACTTGCTCTGTTCATCAACGATCGTTGGATGATGCCAGTTCTTCTGTTCGTCATTATTAGAAGGATGATGCCACTTTTGTTGTTCGTTCGCTGCTGGATGGTGCCACTTGCTTTGTTCAACTGATGTTGGATGGTGCTACTTGCTCTGTTCATCAACGATCGTTGGATGATGCCAGTTCTTCTGTTCATCATTATTTGAAGGATGGTGCCACTTCTGTTGTTCGTTCGCTGCTGGATGGTGCCACTTTCTTTGTTCAACCGATGTTGGATGGTGCCACTTGCTCTGTTCATCAACGATCGTTGGATGATGCCAGTTCTTCTGTTCATCATTATTTGAAGGATGATGCCACTTCTGTTGTTCGTTCGCTGCTGGATGGTGCCACTTGCTTTGTTCAACCGATGTTGGATGGTGCCACTTGCTCTGTTCATCAACGATCGTTGGATGATGCCAGTTCTTCTGTTCATCATTATTTGAAGGATGATGCCACTTCTGTTGTTCGTTCGCTGCTGGATGGTGCCACTTGCTTTGTTCAACCGATGTTGGATGGTGCCACTTGCTCTGTTCATCAACGATCGTTGGATGATGCCAGTTCTTCTGTTCATCATTATTTGAAGGATGATGCCACTTCTGTTGTTCGTTCGCTGCTGGATGGTGCCACTTGCTTTGTTCATCCGATGTTGGATGGTGCCACTTGCTCTGTTCATCGATTACTGTCGAATGGTGCCACTTCTTTTGTTCATCGTTATTTGCAGGATGGTGCCACTTTTGTTGTTCGTTCGATATTGGATGGTGCCACTTGCTTTGCTCATCTATGTTTTTTGGATGATGCCACTTACTATATAGTTCGTTAGGTTGCAGTAACCTCGATGCTAAGGATGTTTCAGTATTAATAATAAAGAAAAGCACGAAGGCTAATGGAGTCATATACGCTTTTGCCATGTTTATGTGCGATGTGATGTTCAAAAAAGAAGATGGCTTTTATAAGATAATTTGAAGATAAGGTTGGGAATCTTGAAGAAAATTTAGCTACTATAAACTAGTTAATGCTCTCACTTAGTTTTATCCATTTACATATTCTACTACGCATAAAACGTTTAAGTAGACAGTGCTTTAATAAGCTTTCTGTAAATAAACAGCAACTAAAAAATAAAATAATTCACCAGCCTTTTTAAATTAGTAATTTCTTTCTAAACTTTATATATCATGGAAACGATCCCAAAAAAAGAACAACAACCAGAATAACGTAAGAGCTCTGGCGACTTATAAATTGTAATATAAACAAGCATCATTCCAGTAAACCGAAATGTAGAGGCAAAACTGGCTTTTATATGATGTGTTTCTTTTTTGGCCCGGGGGAGAGAGGGGGGGATACTGATATAAGTTTAAAGATATATCATTTGATTACATATTTAATTCTCAAAAATAAAATAATTTTCCTAGTAACGACGATGTAATTATAACAGCTTCCTGTTATATAAGGGTACAATGAACCACGTCGTGCACCTTTGTTTTCCCGTGCTTTCATTACAAAACTCTTTTGCATGTTGTTTTGCTCCTACGCTTCATCTAAAGTAAAATTTGTATTTTTCCAATCAAAACGTATATTTACCGTTCTACGAAAGCTGCGCAGGTCCAAATTTAAAAACTCTGCGTAAATGGTTTTCTAAATAAGGTCTCTCTTTAATTGAAACAATATAAAAAATACGGTAAAATTCAAAGATAACTTGCAGATTAAACATCGATAAATAGAAAATGACGAAATACTATAGTTGTATAATAATATAATACTTGAATAACAATTACTATTACTTATGAATATTTGTTTTGTTTTCTAACATTTGAAATTACTTTTGAAAAGAGCCAGTTAATTTGCACATTTTTATCAAGAGGCTGTTTTGAGTTCTCCAGTTTAGAAAAAATGGTCCTTATTTACACATTGATAGCGACAAGAACTTTTCGTATAGCAACATTAATTATAGGGATCTGATGTGCAAATCCCCATTAACATTCCACCTTCCAGTTTCCAGTAAAACTTCCAAGTCTATTGCTACCTCCTATGTAGTTGAATCAATACTGTTGGATGAAAAACTCATTTAAGCATTAAAAATAAGATCTATTAATAAGTTTACTACGGGCATGTATTTTGAAATTTCTAAGTAGATAATTCGCTAGAATTTTAATTACGCGTTGCATATTGCACAACATTTTGTTAATATTTTGGTTAAAACCAAAGATTCTATTGTGTCAAAAAATCAGTTACTTCTAGTGCATATTTATGAAGGGAAAATTCAGGTTTGCTATAGGCCTAAGGCACAATGAACCATGGTCAAGAGTAAATATAATCAAAGTTCCTAAAATAAAATTTGCGAACGAACATCGAAATTATAACAGTAACCCTAAATTTCAAGTACAGTGGCCTAAAATGAGAGGATACCCTCTTGTAATCACACTAATTGATTTCTTTGATAGAAAACATGGAAGGTTATATGTATGAAAAAAATAAAATAACATTTTAAAAAATTCTAATGTTGAGGCCCTCGAACATTATATGCCCTCAAGTACTGAATTAGGTAGCATAAGGCTTGGGGCAACCATGCTAGCACTCAACTTAATTACTAACAGTGCTAACCAATTGTAAATAATGATAAATTGGATATGAGAATAAAGATACTACATTTATGGAAAAAAAATTGACTTAAAAAAATTGAAATATCATGGCAAAACATTTATGTTATTTTTTCCCCAAATTGGGCTAATTAAGAAGAAATATTACGTCAACATAAACAATTGCAATATGTTTATTTCAAAATAAGTATTAACTAACTGTAAAATAATTTTCAACATATATAACTTATGATAATAATCTGAAATAAGTAACAGTAATGCTTATTTTCCATTAAATTTATTCCATATGATAATAATCTGAAATTACATCACATTGATTTTCATTACAACATTCGATGATGTACAACATCATTTCACTAATTAAACAGTCGAAGTTGGATGATGCCAATTCTTCTGCTCGTCGTTATTTGAAGGATGGTGCCACTTGCTTTGTTCATCCGATGTTGGATGGTGCCACTTGCTCTGTTCATCAACGATCGTTGGATGATGCCAGTTCCTCTGTTCGTCATTATTTGAAGGATGGTGCCACTTCTGTTGTTCGTTCGCTGCTGGATGGTGCCACTTGCTTTGTTCAACCGATGTTGGATGGTGCCACTTGCTCTGTTCATCAACGATCGTTGGATGATGCCAGTTCTTCTGTTCATCATTATTTGAAGGATGGTGCCACTTCTGTTGTTCGTTCGCTACCGGATGGTGCCACTTGCTTTGTTCATCCGATGTTGGATGGTGCCACTTGCTCTGTTCATCAACGATCGTTGGATGATGCCAGTTCTTCTGTTCGTCATTATTTGAAGGATGATGCCACTTCTGTTGTTCGTTCGCTGCTGGATGGTGCCACTTGCTTTGTTCAACCGATGTTGGATGGTGCCACTTGCTCTGTTCATCAACGATCGTTGGATGATGCCAGTTCTTCTGTTCGTCGTTATTTGAAGGATGATGTCACTTCTGTTGTTCGTTCGCTGCTGGATGGTGCCACTTGCTTTGTTCAACCGATGTTGGATGGTGCCACTTGCTCTGTTCATCGATTACTGTCGAATGGTGCCACTTCTTTTGTTCATCGTTATTTGCAGGATGGTGCCACTTCTGTTGTTCGTTCGATATTGGATGGTGCCACTTGCTTTGCTCATCTATGTTTTTTGGATGATGCCACTTACTAGATAGTTCGTTAGGTTGCAGTAACCTCGATGCTAAGGATGTTTCAGTAATAATAATAAAGAAAAGCACGAAGGCTAATGGAGTCATATACGCTTTTGCCATGTTTATGTGCGATGTGATGTTCAAAAAAGAAGATGGCTTTTATAAGATAATTTGAAGATAAGGTTGGGAATCTTGAAGAAAACTAGCTACTATAAACTAGTTAATGCTCTCACTTAGTTTTATCCATTTACATATTCTACTACGCATAAAACGTTTAAGTAGACAGTGCTTTAATAAGCTTTCTGTAAATAAACAGCAACTAAAAAATAAAATAATTCACCAGCCTTTTTAAATTAGTAATTTCTTTATAAACTTTATATATCATGGAAACGATCCCAAAAAAAGTACAACAACCAGAATAACGTAAGAGCTGTGGCGACTTATAAATTGTAATATAAACAAGCATCATTCCAGTAATCCGAAATGTAGAGGCAAAACTGGCTTTTATATGATGTGTTTCTTTTTTGGCCCGGGGGAGAGAGGGGGGGGGATACTGATATAAGTTTAAAGATATATCATTTGATTACATATTTAATTCTCAAAAATAAAATAATTTTCCTAGTAACGGCGATGTAATTATAACAGCTTCCTGTTATATAAGGGTACAGTGAACCACGTCGTGCACCTTTGTTTTCCCGTGCTTTCATTACAAAACTCTTTTGCATGTTGTTTTGCTCCTACGCTTCATCTAAAGTAAAATTTGTATTTTTCCAATCAAAACGTATATTTACCGTTCTACGAAAGCTGCGCAGGTCCAAATTTAAAACTCTGCGTAAATGGTTTTCTAAATAAGGTCTCTCTTTAATTGAAACAATATAAAAAATACGGTAAAATTCAAAGATAACTTGCAGATTAAACATCGATAAATAGAAAATGACGAAATACTATAGTTGTATAATAATATAATACTTGAATAACAATTACTATTACTTATGAATATTTGTTTTGTTTTCTAACATTTGAAATTACTTTTGAAAAGAGCCAGTTAATTTGCACATTTTTATCAAGAGGCTATTTTGAGTTCTCCAGTTTAGAAAAAATGGTCCTTATTTACACATTGATAGCGACAAGAACTTTTCGTATAGCAACATCAATTATAGGGATCTGATGTGCAAATCCCCATTAACATTCCACCTTCCAGTTTCCAGTAAAACTTCCAAGTCTACTGCTACCTCCTATGTAGTTGAATCAATACTGTTGGATGAAAAACTCATTTAAGCATTAAAAATAAGATCTATTAATAAGTTTACTACGGGCATGTATTTTGAAATTTCTAAGTAGATAATTCGCTAGAATTTTAATTACGCGTTGCATATTGCACAACATTTTGTTAATATTTTGGTTAAAACCAAAGATTCTATTGTGTCAAAAAATCAGTTACTTCTAGTGCATATTTATGAAGGGAAAAGTCAGGTTTGCTATAGGCCTAAGGCACAATGAACCATGGTCAAGAGTAAATATAATCAAAGTTCCTAAAATAAAATTTGCGAACGAACATCGAAATTATAACAGTAACCCTAAATTTCAAGTACAGTGGCCTAAAATGAGAGGATACCCTCTTGTAATCACACTAATTGATTTCTTTGATAGAAAACATGGAAGGTTATATGTATGAAAAAAATAAAATAACATTTTAAAAAATTCTAATGTTGAGGCCCTCGAACATTATATGCCCTCAAGTACTGAATTAGGTAGCATAGGGCTTGGGGCAACCATGCTAGCACTCAACTTAATTACTAACTGTGCTAACCAATTGTAAATAATGATAAATTGGATATGAGAATAAAGATACTACATTTATGGAAAAAAAATTGACTTAAAAAAATTGAAATATCATGGCAAAACATTTATGTTATTTTTTCCCCAAATTGGGCTAATTAAGAAGAAATATTACGTCAACATAAACAATTGCAATATGTTTATTTCAAAATAAGTATTAACTAACTGTAAAATAATTTTCAACATATATAACTTATGATAATAATCTGAAATAAGTAACAGTAATGCTTATTTTCCATTAAATTTATTCCATATGATAATAATCTGAAATTACATCACATTGATTTTCATTACAACATTCGATGATGTACAACATCATTTCACTAATTAAACAGTCGAAGTTGGATGATGCCAATTCTTCTGCTCGTCGTTATTTGAAGGATGGTGCCACTTGCTTTGTTCATCCGATGTTGGATGGTGCCACTTGCTCTGTTCATCAACGATCGTTGGATGATGCCAGTTCTTCTGTTCGTCATTATTTGAAGGATGGTGCCACTTCTGTTGTTCGTTCGCTGCTGGATGGTGCCACTTGCTTTGTTCAAACGATGTTGGATGGTGCCACTTGCTCTGTTCATCAACGATCGTTGGATGATGCCAGTTCTTCTGTTCATCATTATTTGAAGGATGGTGCCACTTCTGTTGTTCGTTCGCTACCGGATGGCGCCACTTGCTTTGTTCATCCGATGTTGGATGGTGCCACTTGCTCTGTTCATCAACGATCGTTGGATGATGCCAGTTCTTCTGTTCGTCATTATTTGAAGGATGATGCCACTTCTGTTGTTCGTTCGCTGCTGGATGGTGCCACTTGCTTTGTTCAACTGATGTTGGATGGTGCCACTTGCTCTGTTCATCAACGATCGTTGGATGATGCCAGTTCTTCTGTTCGTCATTATTTGAGGGATGATGCCACTTCTGTTGTTCGTTCGCTGCTGGATGGTGCCACTTGCTTTGTTCAACTGATGTTGGATGGTGCCACTTGCTCTGTTCATCAACGATCGTTGGATGATGCCAGTTCTTCTGTTCATCATTATTTGAAGGATGGTGCCACTTCTGTTGTTCGTTCGCTGCTGGATGGTGCCACTTGCTTTGTTCAACCGATGTTGGATGGTGCCACTTGCTCTGTTCATCAACGATCGTTGGATGATGCCAGTTCTTCTGTTCGTCATTATTTGAAGGATGATGCCACTTCTGTTGTTCGTTCGCTGCTGGATGGTGCCACTTGCTTTGTTCAACCGATGTTGGATGGTGTCACTTGCTCTGTTCATCAACGATCGTTGGATGATGCCAGTTCTTCTGTTCATCATTATTTGAAGGATGATGCCACTTCTGTTGTTCGTTCGCTGCTGGATGGTGCCACTTGTTTTGTTCAACCGATGTTGGATGGTGCCACTTGCTCTGTTCATCAACGATCGTTGGATGATGCCAGTTCTTCTGTTCATCATTATTTGAAGGATGATGCCACTTCTGTTGTTCGTTCGCTGCTGGATGGTGCCACTTGCTTTGTTCATCCGATGTTGGATGGTGCCACTTGCTCTATTCATCGATTACTGTCGAATGGTGCCACTTCTTTTGTTCATCGTTATTTGCAGGATGGTGCCACTTCTGTTGTTCGTTCGATATTGGATGGTGCCACTTGCTTTGCTCATCTACGTTTTTTGGATGATGCCACTTACTAGATAGTTCGTTAGGTTGCAGTAACCTCGATGCTAAGGATGTTTCAGTAATAATAATAAAGAAAAGCACGAAGGCTAATGGAGTCATATACGCTTTTTCCATGTTTATGTGCGATGTGATGTTCAAAAAAGAAGATGGCTTTTATAAGATAATTTGAAGATAAGGTTGGGAATCTTGAAGAAAATTTAGCTACTATAAACTAGTTAATGCTCTCACTTAGTTTTATCCATTTACATATTCTACTACGCATAAAACGTTTAAGTAGACAGTGCTTTAATAAGCTTTCTGTAAATAAACAGCAACTAAAAAATAAAATAATTCACCAGCCTTTTTAAATCAGTAATTTCTTTCTAAACTTTATATATCATGGAAACGATCCCAAAAAAAGAACAACAACCAGAATAACGTAAGAGCTGTGGCGACTTATAAATTGTAATATAAACAAGCATCATTCCAGTAAACCGAAATGTAGAGGCAAAACTGGCTTTTATATGATGTGTTTCTTTTTTGGCCCGGGGGAGAGAGGGGGGGGGATACTGATATAAGTTTAAAGATATATCATTTGATTACATATTTAATTCTCAAAAATAAAATAATTTTCCTAGTAACGGCGATGTAATTATAACAGCTTCCTGTTATATAAGGGTACAGTGAACCACGTCGTGCACCTTTGTTTTCCCATGCTTTCATTACAAAACTCTTTTGCATGTTGTTTTGCTCCTACGCTTCATCTAAAGTAAAATTTGTATTTTTCCAATCAAAACGTATATTTACCGTTCTACGAAAGCTGCGCAGGTCCAAATTTAAAAACTCTGCGTAAATGGTTTTCTAAATAAGGTCTCTCTTTAATTGAAACAATATAAAAAATACGGTAAAATTCAAAGATAACTTGCAGATTAAACATCGATAAATAGAAAATGACGAAATACTATAGTTGTATAATAATATAATACTTGAATAACAATTACTATTACCTATGAATATTTGTTTTGTTTTCTAACATTTGAAATTACTTTTGAAAAGAGCCAGTTAATTTGCACATTTTTATCAAGAGGCTGTTTTGAGTTCTCCAGTTTAGAAAAAATGGTCCTTATTTACACATTGATAGCGACAAGAACTTTTCGTATAGCAACATCAATTATAGGGATCTTATGTGCAAATCCCCATTAACATTCCACCTTCCAGTTTCCAGTAAAACTTCCAAGTCTATTGCTACCTCCTATGTAGTTGAATCAATACTGTTGGATGAAAAACTCATTTAAGCATTAAAAATAAGATCTATTAATAAGTTTACTACGGGCATGTATTTTGGAATTTCTAAGTCGATAATTCGCTAGAATTTTAATTACGCGTTGCATATTGCACAACATTTTGTTAATATTTTGGTTAAAACCAAAGATTCTATTGTGTCAAAAAATCAGTTACTTCTAGTGTATATTTATGAAGGGAAAAGTCAGGTTTGCTATAGGCCTAAGGCACAATGAACCATGGTCAAGAGTAAATATAATCAAAGTTCCTAAAATAAAATTTGCGAACGAACATCGAAATTATAACAGTAACCCTAAATTTCAAGTACAGTGGCCTAAAATGAGAGGATACCCTCTTGTAATCACACTAATTGATTTCTTTGATAGAAAACATGGAAGGTTATATGTATGAAAAAAATAAAATAACATTTTAAAAAATTCTAATGTTGAGGCCCTCGAACATTATATGCCCTCAAGTACTGAATTAGGTAGCATAGGGCTTGGGGCAACCATGCTAGCACTCAACTTAATTACTAACAGTGCTAACCAATTGTAAATAATGATAAATTGGATATGAGAATAAAGATACTACATTTATGGAAAAAAAATTGACTTAAAAAAATTGAAATATCACGGCAAAACATTTATGTTATTTTTTCCCCAAATTGGGCTAATTAAGAAGAAATATTACGTCAACATAAACAATTGCAATATGTTTATTTCAAAATAAGTATTAACTAACTGTAAAATAATTTTCAACATATATAACTTATGATAATAATCAGAAATAAGTAACAGTAATGCTTATTTTCCATTAAATTTATTCCATATGATAATAATCTGAAATTACATCACATTGATTTTCATTACAACATTCGATGATGTACAACATCATTTCACTAATTAAACAGTCGAAGTTGGATGATGCCAATTCTTCTGCTCGTCGTTATTTGAAGGATGGTGCCACTTGCTTTGTTCATCCGATGTTGGATGGTGCCACTTGCTCTGTTCATCAACGATCGTTGGATGATGCCAGTTCTTCTGTTTGTCATTATTTGAAGGATGGTGCCACTTCTGTTGTTCGTTCGCTGCTGGATGGTGCCACTTGCTTTGTTCAACCGATGTTGGATGGTGCCACTTGCTCTGTTCATCAACGATCGTTGGATGATGCCAGTTCTTCTGTTCATCATTATTTGAAGGATGGAGCCACTTCTGTTGTTCGTTCGCTACCGGATGGTGCCACTTGCTTTGTTCATCCGATGTTGGATGGTGCCACTTGCTCTGTTCATCAACGATCGTTGGATGATGCCAGTTCTTCTGTTCGTCATTATTTGAAGGATGATGCCACTTCTGTTGTTCGTTCGCTGCTGGATGGTGCCACTTGCTTTGTTCAACTGATGTTGGATGGTGCCACTTGCTCTGTTCATCAACGATCGTTGGATGATGCCAGTTCTTCTGTTCGTCATTATTTGAAGGATGATGCCACTTCTGTTGTTCGTTCGCTGCTGGATGGTGCCACTTGCTTTGTTCAACTGATGTTGGATGGTGCCACTTGCTCTGTTCATCAACGATCGTTGGATGATGCCAGTTCTTCTGTTCATCATTATTTGAAGGATGGTGCCACTTCTGTTGTTCGTTCGCTGCTGGATGGTGCCACTTGCTTTGTTCAACCGATGTTGGATGGTGCCACTTGCTCTGTTCATCAACGATCGTTGGATGATGCCAGTTCTTCTGTTCGTCATTATTTGAAGGATGATGCCACTTCTGTTGTTCGTTCGCTGCTGGATGGTGCCACTTGCTTTGTTCAACCGATGTTGGATGGTGCCACTTGCTCTGTTCATCAACGATCGTTGGATGATGCCAGTTCTTCTGTTCATCATTATTTGAAGGATGATGCCACTTCTGTTGTTCGTTCACTGCTGGATGGTGCCACTTGCTTTGTTCAACCGATGTTGGATGGTGCCACTTGCTCTGTTCATCAACGATCGTTGGATGATGCCAGTTCTTCTGTTCATCATTATTTGAAGGATGATGCCACTTCTGTTGTTCGTTCGCTGCTGGATGGTGCCACTTGCTTTGTTCATCCGATGTTGGATGGTGCCACTTGCTCTGTTCATCGATTACTGTCGAATGGTGCCACTTCTTTTGTTCATCGTTATTTGCAGGATGGTGCCACTTCTGTTGTTCGTTCGATATTGGATGGTGCCACTTGCTTTGCTCATCTACGTTTTTTGGATGATGCCACTTACTAGATAGTTCGTTAGGTTGCAGTAACCTCGATGCTAAGGATGTTTCAGTAATAATAATAAAGAAAAGCACGAAGGCTAATGGAGTCATATACGCTTTTGCCATGTTTATGTGCGATGTGATGTTCAAAAAAGAAGATGGCTTTTATAAGATAATTTGAAGATAAGGTTGGGAATCTTGAAGAAAATTTAGCTACTATAAACTAGTTAATGCTCTCACTTAGTTTTATCCATTTACATATTCTACTACGCATAAAACGTTTAAGTAGACAGTGCTTTAATAAGCTTTCTGTAAATAAACAGCAACTAAAAAATAAAATAATTCACCAGCCTTTTTAAATTAGTAATTTCTTTCTAAACTTTATATATCATGGAAACGATCCCAAAAAAAAGAACAACAACCAGAATAACGTAAGAGCTGTGGCGACTTATAAATTGTAATATAAACAAGCATCATTCCAGTAAACCGAAATGTAGAGGCAAAACTGGCTTTTATATGATGTGTTTCTTTTTTGGCCCGGGGGAGAGAGGGGGGGGGATACTGATATAAGTTTAAAGATATATCATTTGATTACATATTTAATTCTCAAAAATAAAATAATTTTCCTAGTAACGGCGATGTAATTATAACAGCTTCCTGTTATATAAGGGTACAGTGAACCACGTCGTGCACCTTTGTTTTCCCGTGCTTTCATTACAAAACTCTTTTGCATGTTGTTTTGCTCCTACGCTTCATCTAAAGTAAAATTTGTATTTTTCCAATCAAAACGTATATTTACCGTTCTACGAAAGCTGCGCAGGTCCAAATTTAAAAACTCTGCGTAAATGGTTTTCTAAATAAGGTCTCTCTTTAATTGAAACAATATAAAAAATACGGTAAAATTCAAAGATAACTTGCAGATTAAACATCGATAAATAGAAAATGACGAAATACTATAGTTGTATAATAATATAATACTTGAATAACAATTACTATTACTTATGAATATTTGTTTTGTTTTCTAACATTTGAAATTACTTTTGAAAAGAGCCAGTTAATTTGCACATTTTTATCAAGAGGCTGTTTTCAGTTCTCCAGTTTAGAAAAAATGGTCCTTATTTACACATTGATAGCGACAAGAACTTTTCGTATAGCAACATCAATTATAGGGATCTGATGTGCAAATCCCCATTAACATTCCACCTTCCAGTTTCCAGTAAAACTTCCAAGTCTATTGCTACCTCCTATGTAGTTGAATCAATACTGTTGGATGAAAAACTCATTTAAGCATTAAAAATAAGATCTACTAATAAGTTTACTACGGGCATGTATTTTGAAATTTCTAAGTAGATAATTCGCTAGAATTTTAATTACGCGTTGCATATTGCACAACATTTTGTTAATATTTTGGTTCAAACCAAAGATTCTATTGTGTCAAAAAATCAGTTACTTCTAGTGCATATTTATGAAGGGAAAAGTCAGGTTTGCTATAGGCCTAAGGCACAATGAACCATGGTCAAGAGTAAATATAATCAAAGTTCCTAAAATAAAATTTGCGAACGAACATCGAAATTATAACAGTAACCCTAAATTTCAAGTACAGTGGCCTAAAATGAGAGGATACCCTCTTGTAATCACACTAATTGATTTCTTTGATAGAAAACATGGAAGGTTATATGTATGAAAAAAATAAAATAACATTTTAAAAAATTCTAATGCTGAGGCCCTCGAACATTATATGCCCTCAAGTACTGAATTAGGTAGCATAGGGCTTGGGGCAACCATGCTAGCACTCAACTTAATTACTAACATTGCTAACCAATTGTAAATAATGATAAATTGGATATGAGAATAAAGATACTACATTTATGGAAAAAAAATTGACTTAAAAAAATTTAAATATCATGGCAAAACATTTATGTTATTTTTTCCCCAAATTGGGCTAATTAAGAAGAAATATTACGTCAACATAAACAATTGCAATATGTTTATTTCAAAATAAGTATTAACTAACTGTAAAATAATTTTCAACATATATAACTTATGATAATAATCTGAAATAAGTAACAGTAATGCTTATTTTCCATTAAATTTATTCCATATGATAATAATCTGAAATTACATCACATTGATTTTCATTACAACATTCGATGATGTACAACATCATTTCACTAATTAAACAGTCGAAGTTGGATGATGCCAATTCTTCTGCTCGTCGTTATTTGAAGGATGGTGCCACTTGCTTTGTTCATCCGATGTTGGATGGTGCCACTTGCTCTGTTCATCAACGATCGTTGGATGATGCCAGTTCTTCTGTTCATCATTATTTGAAGGATGGTGCCACTTCTGTTGTTCGTTCGCTACCGGATGGTGCCACTTGCTTTGTTCATCCGATGTTGGATGGTGCCACTTGCTCTGTTCATCAACGATCGTTGGATGATGCCAGTTCTTCTGTTCGTCATTATTTGAAGGATGATGCCACTTCTGTTGTTCGTTCGCTGCTGGATGGTGCCACTTGCTTTGTTCAACTGATGTTGGATGGTGCCACTTGCTCTGTTCATCAACGATCGTTGGATGATGCCAGTTCTTCTGTTCGTCATTATTTGAGGGATGATGCCACTTCTGTTGTTCGTTCGCTGCTGGATGGTGCCACTTGCTTTGTTCAACTGATGTTGGATGGTGCCACATGCTCTGTTCATCAACGATCGTTGGATGATGCCAGTTCTTCTGTTCATCATTATTTGAAGGATGGTGCCACTTCTGTTGTTCGTTCGCTGCTGGATGGTGCCACTTGCTTTGTTCAACCGATGTTGGATGGTGCCACTTGCTCTGTTCATCAACGATCGTTGGATGATGCCAGTTCTTCTGTTCGTCATTATTTGAAGGATGATGCCACTTCTGTTGTTCGTTCGCTGCTGGATGGTGCCACTTGCTTTGTTCAACCGATGTTGGATGGTGTCACTTGCTCTGTTCATCAACGATCGTTGGATGATGCCAGTTCTTCTGTTCATCATTATTTGAAGGATGATGCCACTTCTGTTGTTCGTTCGCTGCTGGATGGTGC
Source organism: Allium sativum (assembly GCA_030737875.1). Lineage (NCBI taxonomy): Eukaryota > Viridiplantae > Streptophyta > Magnoliopsida > Asparagales > Amaryllidaceae > Allium > Allium sativum. The sequence goes on from CM060910.1 coordinate 400,721,680, forward strand.
CACTTGTTTTGTTCAACCGATGTTGGATGGTGCCACTTGCTCTGTTCATCAACGATCGTTGGATGATGCCAGTTCGTCTGTTCATCATTATTTGAAGGATGATGCCACTTCTGTTGTTCGTTCGCTGCTGGATGGTGCCACTTGCTTTGTTCATCCGATGTTGGATGGTGCCACTTGCTCTATTCATCGATTACTGTCGAATGGTGCCACTTCTTTTGTTCATCGTTATTTGCAGAATGGTGCCACTTCTGTTGTTCGTTCGATATTGGATGGTGCCACTTGCTTTGCTCATCTACGTTTTTTGGATGATGCCACTTACTAGATAGTTCGTTAGGTTGCAGTAACCTCGATGCTAAGGATGTTTCAGTAATAATAATAAAGAAAAGCACGAAGGCTAATGGAGTCATATACGCTTTTTCCATGTTTATGTGCGATGTGATGTTCAAAAAAGAAGATGGCTTTTATAAGATAATTTGAAGATAAGGTTGGGAATCTTGAAGAAAATTTAGCTACTATAAACTAGTTAATGCTCTCACTTAGTTTTATCCATTTACATATTCTACTACGCATAAAACGTTTAAGTAGACAGTGCTTTAATAAGCTTTCTGTAAATAAACAGCAACTAAAAAATAAAATAATTCACCAGCCTTTTTAAATCAGTAATTTCTTTCTAAACTTTATATATCATGGAAACGATCCCAAAAAAAGAACAACAACCAGAATAACGTAAGAGCTGTGGCGACTTATAAATTGTAATATAAACAAGCATCATTCCAGTAAACCGAAATGTAGAGGCAAAACTGGCTTTTATATGATGTGTTTCTTTTTTGGCCCGGGGGAGAGAGGGGGGGGATACTGATATAAGTTTAAAGATATATCATTTGATTACATATTTAATTCTCAAAAATAAAATAATTTTCCTAGTAACGGCGATGTAATTATAACAGCTTCCTGTTATATAAGGGTACAGTGAACCACGTCGTGCACCTTTGTTTTCCCGTGCTTTCATTACAAAACTCTTTTGCATGTTGTTTTGCTCCTACGCTTCATCTAAAGTAAAATTTGTATTTTTCCAATCAAAACGTATATTTACCGTTCTACGAAAGCTGCGCAGGTCCAAATTTAAAAACTCTGCGTAAATGGTTTTCTAAATAAGGTCTCTCTTTAATTGAAACAATATAAAAAATACGGTAAAATTCAAAGATAACTTGCAGATTAAACATCGATAAATAGAAAATGACGAAATACTATAGTTGTATAATAATATAATACTTGAATAACAATTACTATTACCTATGAATATTTGTTTTGTTTTCTAACATTTGAAATTACTTTTGAAAAGAGCCAGTTAATTTGCACATTTTTATCAAGAGGCTGTTTTGAGTTCTCCAGTTTAGAAAAAATGGTCCTTATTTACACATTGATAGCGACAAGAACTTTTCGTATAGCAACATCAATTATAGGGATCTGATGTGCAAATCCCCATTAACATTCCACCTTCCAGTTTCCAGTAAAACTTCCAAGTCTATTGCTACCTCCTATGTAGTTGAATCAATACTGTTGGATGAAAAACTCATTTAAGCATTAAAAATAAGATCTATTAATAAGTTTACTACGGGCATGTATTTTGGAATTTCTAAGTCGATAATTCGCTAGAATTTTAATTACGCGTTGCATATTGCACAACATTTTGTTAATATTTTGGTTAAAACCAAAGATTCTATTGTGTCAAAAAATCAGTTACTTCTAGTGAAGGGAAAAGTCAGGTTTGCTATAGGCCTAAGGCATAATGAACCATGGTCAAGAGTAAATATGTAACACCCCACTCCCGCTATGATCACTCACTAAGGGAATGCCATAGCATCGGTGGAGTATTTTAGTGAATATAGAACAGAAAAATTACAACAAGACAGATATAAATAGTACTTGAAATTTTAAAACATCTTCTCATAACAGCGGAAGTAAAACATGTCTGGTTACATCATAAAACCACAATAAAGGTCAAGTACAATATCCATCAAAATAAAGAAGTACATAATCCCACTCTCATACAATAGCCAAACAAAAGAAAAGATAACTGGATAACTGGAGCTTTACATCTATCCAAGCTCCTAAAGACTGGAACAGCAATCCGATCAAGCTCCACTACTGCTAGGATCCACCGTAGGACCTGAGGGTTGGGAAAAAGATAAAAACAACGGGGTCAGACATAAGTCTGAGCGAGTCCTATAACTTTAACAATACAATCGTTAAAGTAACCAGAGAAGACATAAACTGATATACGGTAACATATAGGGATGAATGGCTACCCTAAGCAGTCAACTAAACGAAGATAAAGGATAAAGACGCATCTACCCTCCCTAAGGTAAATTACTAAACTGCACCACACCAGTCGTTCCTAACTTAAAGGTTGATCCCACCCAAGGACTTATAAAATTTACTAATTAGTACCTGCGTACCCCTAGGTGACCAAGTAGGCGCCACGGGGCCCTACAATCCACTAGGTGTACACACTACTTCCCATTCGATCGGCTCCCTAACGTAGATACCCGTGCTGGCCCCACCGTGGGATGTATCATTCCCCAATGTGGCAACCTGATGAAACTAAAGGTGCACGGCTTATATCTACTCGATGCAACAACGGCTTACCTACCAGCCCGGGCCCACTCACGCATATGAAGCCCGTTGGACTTGCGTTGCCACCGCTAACCCGTTTGCCTCTTACAGTCAAGCCCAGTATGCGTGTCCCGTCCTCGACATGGGTCGAGCCCACAAAGATACGTATGGGTTACTGGTTGAAATGGGCCTCCACAAGCTACCCACCTAAGCTTGTCCCTTTTTCTAGTATATCCCACTTAACCCTTTAATCATGTTTTAATTACATGTTCCATTTTGGTTAAGTATTCTAATCGTATTTTCTATTGCCACCCAAGGCAACCACTAGATTTTCTCATGCCACCCGAGGCACCCACTTAACCCCTCATGTCCCTCTACATGCTAATGTGGTTAAGTGTTTCTTAATTAATTAATTAAGAACGTAACCTTTGTAAAGACCTCTCACATTAGACTGTCTTTTATGACCGCTGGTTAAGCCGGTTGGGTCCGGGCAGCCTTATGTCATAACAGAGTCTAACCTCGTGTCTTTACATTAATTACGTATTTAGTTTGTGCCTAAGACCTCTCACATTGGGCTAACATTTGTAGCAACTGGTTAAGCCGGTTGGGTCCGGGCAGTTTTACGCTACAACTGAGTCCAACCTCGTGTCTTAGTCAATTAATTACACCTAATTAATCACCCTCATAATTTTATATTAATTATCCCTAATTAATCAAGTTTTCTTAACATGGGTAGACCTAACTTAATAGGTAAATTCCCATGGGGTAGACCTAACTCAATAGGTAAATTCCCAACACATAGTATGGGTACACCTAACCAAATAGGCAAATTCCCATACTATGTTTATTTATTTTGTGTTATGCATAATTATATTAATTTCACACAATCTTATTAACTTATGCATTTAATTACCCCATCGTTCCCACGTAATTTCGTTCATGATATAACACATATAAAAGGTGTCAACTTGCATATGAATGAACATGTTTCAAAGGTGCCATCTTGCATATTAACAAACACATAACTTGCATATGAACTTGCATAACATGTCACATAACTTGCATATAATATGTCACATAACTTACATATTCATTTTGCATAACAAACTTGCATATTAGCTTATAGACTTGCATAATGTGTCATCATGAACTTGCATATTAATAAACATGTAACTTGCATATTAACAAACATGTAACTTGCATATTTACATACATGTAACTTGCATATTAACAAACATGTAACTTGCATATTTACATACATGTAACTTGCATAGCATATTACCATGAACTTGCATAACATGCATATGATTACATAGCCCACAACTTGCATATTTAGCATCATGCAAACATAACATACATCATATTAAACTTGCATAAGCTTACATACTCAACATGCATAAACATAAGATTAATGCTAACATCATATCATATGATTCAAAGCTCATTAACCCACATACAAAACCATAAATCTCATCACATCTCATCTAATTAGTTTACCAAAAGATCATCAAAGTGATAGAAACTCACAACTAGCAACTTTGAACACCAAATGAAGAAGATTAAGATGCTAAGAAGGGATTAGAAGTTGATTAGAGAGTGATTAGTATGCAACCCTCTTCATAAAATTAGTGGAGGCCATGAGAGCTAGCATTTTGCCATAGTTTAGTCACTAGGTTTAATTATGAATGAATTAGGGTAGGTTAGGGTCTTATTTATAGATTAGGCAAGTGTTTTAGGCCATAGGATTAACCCTAGATTCAATCCAAGCCATCAAAGCATGTCTTGGGGAAGAAGTCAAGTGTAGGAACCATCTAGGGCCTTTAGATTAAAGATGGACCATGAGAACCATTCAAATGCAAAATCTGCACTTGAGCGAATCGGCCCACGGGTTGACAGCCAAACACCCTGGATTAACCCCTAGTCGACCCAGCGGGCTCGGGTCGACTTCAAAAATCGGCCGGTTCGGTTATTCCCCTCTCCCAATTCGCTGTTTTGAGCATTTTTGCATATTTATTTATTAAATTTTCAATTATATATATATATATATATATCAATATATATATATATATATATATATCTACACAACCCATTTCACTTAATTAAGTATACTTTAATTTGGGAATTTTCGTGAAACTTCGCGAGGCCATATCTTGGTCATACGGACTCCGATTTTCGAAAACTCGGACTCTATTTCGCGTATTTTTCCGAGACGAACGCAATGGCATAGCCCGTTTCCCTTGATTCCCATTTTAGAATTAAATTCTGCCTCGATTTATGTTATTACAGGTTATTGAAAATACGGGTTGTTACATTCTCCCCTCCTTAAAGGATTTCGTCCCCGAAATCTTCAAGTTAGGAAGAACGTATCCTACCATCCAATCATCCATCTACTCAAAGCATCATCCACGAGCAATCATTGTCCTTACAAGATTCTAAATGCTGGATGGATATATGCAAAAGTGTGTGTATATGTACTTACCTAATGCGAAAATCAGGCGGTTACTGATACAGTAAACCTCCTTAATGCAAACCATGATAGTGCCATGCATCCAATATGTATGCGAAACCCTATTGACACATACAAATTTCTACATGCGTGCACAACCATACACAAAAATGCATCATCCATATGATAACACAGCCATGATACATCCATCAATCTAACTACCACATCCATTTATGCAATATGCAACATGAAGTGACAGAGCCGATCTAGTGCCTAATGTGTGTGTATATGCATCCACGAGCAACCACTAGCAAACAATTGCATCCATATGCATCCATCAACCATAACATGTTTCAAACACATGTTTCAACCATAGGTTTTACCCTATCTAAAGGTCATAGGTATTAGCGAGAGGATATACTAAAGATAAGATAAGTACTAGACAAGCAATAAAGGAGAAGTTAAAAGACATACTCTCAAAAAGAAATGGATACAAAGAACGCATCTTTGCTTCCGTCTCCCAAGTAGCATTGCTTTCGTCATCTCCCCATTGCACTTTAACTAGCTGAACTTCTCTGTTCCTCAACTTCCTAGTTTCTGACCCAAGGATGCGAGTAGGAGCTCGTCGAATCGTCGCATCACGCTCTACCTCTACATCTCTAAGCAAGCTCGGCTCTACCACCTCCGCGGTCTCATGTAAGCACTTCCTCAAATGTGATACATGGAATACATCATGAACACCACTAAGTCTGTCGGGCAACTCCACCCTATATGCCATCCGTCCAATCCTTTCCTTAATAGGAAACGGCCCAACAAATCTCGGTGCTAACTTCCCTACGGACCCAAAGCGAACAACATTTCTCAATGGAGATACTTTGACAAAAACCATGTCCCCAACCTCAAACTCAAGATCCGTCCTTCTCCGATCCGCATAAGATTTCTGTCTATCTTGCGCTGCTTTCATCCTTTTTCGAATTAAATCAATCTTCTCTGAAGTCTCTCTAACCATATCCGGCCCAAGCAAGATCTTATCCGTAGATTCCCACCAACATGTAGGAGATCGACAAGGCCTTCCATAAAGAGCTTCGAAAGGAGCCATACCAATACTGGACTGAAAGCTGTTATTATATGCGAACTCCACCAAAGGAAGATGTTCTTCCCATGTACCTCCAAAATCCAAGATACAAAGCCTCAAAAGATCTTCTAAGATACGGTTCACCCTCTCAGTCTGACCGTCCGTCTGAGGATGATATGCGGTGCTCAAACACAACTGAGTCCCTACCGCCTCTTGCAAACTTCTCCAAAACTCACTAGTGAAAATAGGATCTCGATCACTCACAATGCTGGATGGTACGCCATGCAATCTAACAATCTCTCTAACATAGACTGAAGCAAGCCATGGAGCGGTCCTCTTACTCTTTACGGGTATAAAATGGGCACTCTTGGTAAGTCTGTCTACCACAACCCAAATTCCCGTATTGCCCTTCCTCGATCTCGGTAACCCGTCGATGAAATCCATCGAGACACTATCCCACTTCCACTGTGGAACTTCCAATGGGTGTAGCAACCCACCGGGTTTCCTTTGCTCCACTTTAACTTGTTGGCACACTAAGCATCTAGCCACATACTCGGCCACATCTTTCTTCATACCGGCCCAGAAGAAAACTCTCTTCATGTCTTGGTACATTTTGTCTCCACCGGGATGAATAGTCATTCTTGAACGATGTGCATCATCCAAAATAGCCTTCTTCAAACCCTCATCTTGCGGTACACAAAGTCTACCGTCTCTATGCAACCATCCCTTATCATCTATGGTGTATCTACCCAAATGGCTGGACGACTCCTCTCTTATAAGCTTCTCTACCAACACAACCAACTGTGGGTCGTCTCGCTGAGCCTCGCCAATCCGTCTCAAAAGAGTAGGTCTAACCTCCAAGGATGCCAACAAACCAGGTACAAAATCAACAGAAGGTCTGAAGTCAAACAAAGAAAGAAACTCCAAGCTTCGTCGTTCCACGAACAATGGACTCAAAGATAGCCTTTTTCTACTTAAGGCGTCTGCCACCACGTTACCCTTACCAGGGGTATACGCTATCTCGAAATCATAGGATGCTAAGAACTCCATCCACCTTTGCTGTCTTAAGTTTAAATCCTTCTGAGAGAATAAGTACTTCAATGATTTATGGTCGGTGAACAACTCGAATCTCTCACCAAGAAGATAATGGCGCCAAGACTTAAGTGCGAAAACAATCGCGGCCAACTCTAGATCATGGGTAGGGTAATTCTTCTCATGCACTCTCAATTGTCTCCCTCCATAGGCTATTACCCTTCCCTCCTGCATCAAGACTGCGCCTAATCCTGTTCCACAAGCATCGGTATAAACAACAAACGGCTTACTCCCATCCGGGAGCACTAAAACTGGAGCGGTGGTCAAAGCTCTCTTTAACCGTCGGAAAGCATCATCACAATCTACATCCCACGAGAAAACCAGATTCTTTTTCGTCAAGCGGGTTAATGGGGCTGATATCTTCGCGAAGTCTTTGATGAACTTCCTATAATATCCTGCCAACCCTAAGAAACTTCTTACCTCGGTAGCATTTCTAGGAACTTTCCAATCCTGGATAGATACTATCTTTGCGGGATCCACAGCTATCCCTTCCTTAGAGACCACATGCCCTAAGAATCGCACTTCTCTTCTCCAAAAATGGCATTTAGAGAATTTAGCTTTAAGACTATGCGCTCGAAGAGTCTCCAACACTTCCTTGAGATGTAAGGCATGCTCTTCTTCATTCTTGGAAAAGACCAAGATGTCATCCACAAAAACTACTACAAACTTATTCAGATACTCTCTGAACACTCTACTCATGAGATCAACAAAGTATGCGGGGGCGTTTGTCAACCCAAATGGCATCACTAGCCACTCATAAAAACCATCCGGAGTCCGGAAAGCAGTCTTCTCTATACTGTCCTCCGCCACTCTTAACTGATGAAACCCTGTAGCTAAGTCCATCTGCGAAAATACTGACGCGCCAACCAACTGATCAAAGAGATCATCTATCCTCGGTAATGGGTGTCTATTCTTCTTCGTGAGCTTATTAAGTTCTCTATAATCCACACAAAGTCTGAGGGACCCATCCGCCTTCGTGGCAAACACTACTGGAGCTCCCCACTCCGATATACTTCGCCTTATGAACCCCTTCTCAAGCAACTCCCCTACTTGCTTATGAAGTTCTCTTCTCTCACGAGGAGCCATGTGGCGTACTGGCAAAGACACTGGTTTGGCATTATCCACCAAATAAATTCGGAAATCTATCTCCCGCTTCGGAGGCAAACCCTTTACTTCTTCAAACACATCCGGATATTCCCGGACTACTCTGACAGAACACAAACTCTCGACCGAAGCATCGAGCGATTCAAGATAACTTAGCAAAACAGATTCCATGGGATTGCAAGAGATCTCGAGAGTGTTACCCAAGCGGGTCATGAGCCTGACAACTCTCCTTTCGCAATCAAGAACGGCACCATTACTGGATAACCAGTCCATGCCCAAGATCAACCCATAGCCCGTGAAGCCCAATACAAAAGCATCACATCTAAACTCAACGCTAAGTATAGAAATCTTCAAACCCAAACATATCATAGACAGATATATGGAGCCCCCAATTGGGTTTGAGACAACCAAGGGATCATCAACTAGACTGGTGTCTAAGTGCAGTGACTCAACTAACGATGATGAGATAAAAGAATGCGATGCGCCAGAGTCAAACAAAGTACGAACTGGATGATCAAACAGAAAAACCAGACTTTCAACGGAAATAGTTCTACCTCTCTGCTGAATCGGTGGAACTGAGAGAACCTGAACTTGCCCCCCTGACTGAGGTGGTGCTATAAGAGCTTGCACCTGGCCTCCTGAGGTAGACCCCGTCTTCTGCCCCTTCTTTGGGCAGTTTTTCACAAGATGCCCTGCTTCACCACAATGAAAGCAACCGGTCTTCTTCTTTTTGCGACAATCCTTACTGAGGTGTCCTGGTGTTCCACAATTGAAGCACTTCTTCTTCGTCTTCTTTTTGTCACCATTGCCTTTTCCGCCCTTGCCTTGTTGTTGCTGTTGCGGTTTCTTCTGATCCCCCTTTTTCTCTGGTGCCTTAGAATTCTTATCATCCTCATGCATAAGTGCCATGTAGACAAGCTTCTCAAAAGTGGCCCCCATAGGAATGTGAGTCATAGCTATTCCTTGCAATGGTTCGTTCAAGCCTCTAACGAACCTCAAAGCCTTCTTCTCCGGTGTATTCACCAACTCTATGCCAAACCTTGCTAATTGATTGAATTTGTTGACATATTCTTTCACCGTGAGATTCCCTTGCTTCAAATTCAAGAACTTCTCCATAAACAGATTCTCTTCCGCCCTTGAGAGAAACTTAGCCCCAAACCTTTGCTTAAAATCTGCCCAAGAGTCAACAGGGCGTTCTCCATTAGTGACCTCCCACCAGAATGAGGCCTCTCCCTTCATTAACCAAGCCGCCAACTTGACTTTCTTTCCCTCTTCCACTTCAAAGATATCTAGCAACTCTTCCACTTCCTTAAGCCAATCTCTAGCCTCTACGAAAGTCTCTGAACCAAGAAAAGGTTTTCCTCCTATAGCCTTGAACTCCTTGCAAACCTTAGCAAAATTATCCACTCTAGGCTGAGGAGGAGGAGCGGTTGTCTCTGGTGTAGTAGCATTGGCCGGACCCGCAGCCGCGGCCCTAGCCTCTTGCAACCTCCTATACCATAGTGGTATAACTAAACCCTCCGGGATGTTAAGATCTTCAGCCATGCTGAAACGAAAGAGGAAAGATTCAAAAAGGAGATTCCGAAAGATAAAGATATGGCTATTGGGGATTATGCTTTTCTTTTTCAAAAACTTTTTCTCTTAGAAGACATGCTTTTAAAAATACTTTCTTCGAAAATACTCTTAGAAAGTAGTTTTTCTCAAAAATTTTATCTGTTCTGGTAACCTTAAGCTCTGATACCACGTGTAACACCCCACTCCCGCTATGATCACTCACTAAGGGAATGCCATAGCATCGGTGGAGTATTTTAGTGAATATAGAACAGAAAAATTACAACAAGACAGATATAAATAGTACTTGAAATTTTAAAACATCTTCTCATAACAGCGGAAGTAAAACATGTCTGGTTACATCATAAAACCACAATAAAGGTCAAGTACAATATCCATCAAAATAAAGAAGTACATAATCCCACTCTCATACAATAGCCAAACAAAAGAAAAGATAACTGGATAACTGGAGCTTTACATCTATCCAAGCTCCTAAAGACTGGAACAGCAATCCGATCAAGCTCCACTACTGCTAGGATCCACCGTAGGACCTGAGGGTTGGGAAAAAGATAAAAACAACGGGGTCAGACATAAGTCTGAGCGAGTCCTATAACTTTAACAATACAATCGTTAAAGTAACCAGAGAAGACATAAACTGATATACGGTAACATATAGGGATGAATGGCTACCCTAAGCAGTCAACTAAACGAAGATAAAGGATAAAGACGCATCTACCCTCCCTAAGGTAAATTACTAAACTGCACCACACCAGTCGTTCCTAACTTAAAGGTTGATCCCACCCAAGGACTTATAAAATTTACTAATTAGTACCTGCGTACCCCTAGGTGACCAAGTAGGCGCCACGGGGCCCTACAATCCACTAGGTGTACACACTACTTCCCATTCGATCGGCTCCCTAACGTAGATACCCGTGCTGGCCCCACCGTGGGATGTATCATTCCCCAATGTGGCAACCTGATGAAACTAAAGGTGCACGGCTTATATCTACTCGATGCAACAACGGCTTACCTACCAGCCCGGGCCCACTCACGCATATGAAGCCCGTTGGACTTGCGTTGCCACCGCTAACCCGTTTGCCTCTTACAGTCAAGCCCAGTATGCGTGTCCCGTCCTCGACATGGGTCGAGCCCACAAAGATACGTATGGGTTACTGGTTGAAATGGGCCTCCACAAGCTACCCACCTAAGCTTGTCCCTTTTTCTAGTATATCCCACTTAACCCTTTAATCATGTTTTAATTACATGTTCCATTTTGGTTAAGTATTCTAATCGTATTTTCTATTGCCACCCAAGGCAACCACTAGATTTTCTCATGCCACCCGAGGCACCCACTTAACCCCTCATGTCCCTCTACATGCTAATGTGGTTAAGTGTTTCTTAATTAATTAATTAAGAACGTAACCTTTGTAAAGACCTCTCACATTAGACTGTCTTTTATGACCGCTGGTTAAGCCGGTTGGGTCCGGGCAGCCTTATGTCATAACAGAGTCTAACCTCGTGTCTTTACATTAATTACGTATTTAGTTTGTGCCTAAGACCTCTCACATTGGGCTAACATTTGTAGCAACTGGTTAAGCCGGTTGGGTCCGGGCAGTTTTACGCTACAACTGAGTCCAACCTCGTGTCTTAGTCAATTAATTACACCTAATTAATCACCCTCATAATTTTATATTAATTATCCCTAATTAATCAAGTTTTCTTAACATGGGTAGACCTAACTTAATAGGTAAATTCCCATGGGGTAGACCTAACTCAATAGGTAAATTCCCAACACATAGTATGGGTACACCTAACCAAATAGGCAAATTCCCATACTATGTTTATTTATTTTGTGTTATGCATAATTATATTAATTTCACACAATCTTATTAACTTATGCATTTAATTACCCCATCGTTCCCACGTAATTTCGTTCATGATATAACACATATAAAAGGTGTCAACTTGCATATGAATGAACATGTTTCAAAGGTGCCATCTTGCATATTAACAAACACATAACTTGCATATGAACTTGCATAACATGTCACATAACTTGCATATAATATGTCACATAACTTACATATTCATTTTGCATAACAAACTTGCATATTAGCTTATAGACTTGCATAATGTGTCATCATGAACTTGCATATTAATAAACATGTAACTTGCATATTAACAAACATGTAACTTGCATATTTACATACATGTAACTTGCATATTAACAAACATGTAACTTGCATATTTACATACATGTAACTTGCATAGCATATTACCATGAACTTGCATAACATGCATATGATTACATAGCCCACAACTTGCATATTTAGCATCATGCAAACATAACATACATCATATTAAACTTGCATAAGCTTACATACTCAACATGCATAAACATAAGATTAATGCTAACATCATATCATATGATTCAAAGCTCATTAACCCACATACAAAACCATAAATCTCATCACATCTCATCTAATTAGTTTACCAAAAGATCATCAAAGTGATAGAAACTCACAACTAGCAACTTTGAACACCAAATGAAGAAGATTAAGATGCTAAGAAGGGATTAGAAGTTGATTAGAGAGTGATTAGTATGCAACCCTCTTCATAAAATTAGTGGAGGCCATGAGAGCTAGCATTTTGCCATAGTTTAGTCACTAGGTTTAATTATGAATGAATTAGGGTAGGTTAGGGTCTTATTTATAGATTAGGCAAGTGTTTTAGGCCATAGGATTAACCCTAGATTCAATCCAAGCCATCAAAGCATGTCTTGGGGAAGAAGTCAAGTGTAGGAACCATCTAGGGCCTTTAGATTAAAGATGGACCATGAGAACCATTCAAATGCAAAATCTGCACTTGAGCGAATCGGCCCACGGGTTGACAGCCAAACACCCTGGATTAACCCCTAGTCGACCCAGCGGGCTCGGGTCGACTTCAAAAATCGGCCGGTTCGGTTATTCCCCTCTCCCAATTCGCTGTTTTGAGCATTTTTGCATATTTATTTATTAAATTTTCAATTATATATATATATATATATATATATATCAATATATATATATATATATATCTACACAACCCATTTCACTTAATTAAGTATACTTTAATTTGGGAATTTTCGTGAAACTTCGCGAGGCCATATCTTGGTCATACGGACTCCGATTTTCGAAAACTCGGACTCTATTTCGCGTATTTTTCCGAGACGAACGCAATGGCATAGCCCGTTTCCCTTGATTCCCATTTTAGAATTAAATTCTGCCTCGATTTATGTTATTACAGGTTATTGAAAATACGGGTTGTTACAAAATATAATCAAAGTTCCTAAAATAAAATTTGCGAACGAACATCGAAATTATAACAGTAACCCTAAATTTCAAGTACAGTGGCCTAAAATGAGAGGATACCCTCTTGTAATCACACTAATTGATTTCTTTGATAGAAAACATGGAAGGTTATATGTATGAAAAAAATAAAATAACATTTTAAAAAATTCTAATGTTGAGGCCCTCGAACATTATATGCCCTCAAGTACTGAATTAGGTAGCATAGGGCTTGGGGCAACCATGCTAGCACTCAACTTAATTACTAACAGTGCTAACCAATTGTAAATAATGATAAATTGGATATGAGAATAAAGATACTACATTTATGGAAAAAAAATTGACTTAAAAAAATTGAAATATCATGGCAAAACATTTATGTTATTTTTTCCCCAAATTGGGCTAATTAAGAAGAAATATTACGTCAACATAAACAATTGCAATATGTTTATTTCAAAATAAGTATTAACTAACTGTAAAATAATTTTCAACATATATAACTTATGATAATAATCTGAAATAAGTAACAGTAATGCTTATTTTCCATTAAATTTATTCCATATGATAATAATCTGAAATTACATCACATTGATTTTCATTACAACATTCGATGATGTACAACATCATTTCACTAATTAAACAGTCGAAGTTGGATGATGCCAATTCTTCTGCTCGTCGTTATTTGAAGGATGGTGCCACTTGCTTTGTTCATCCGATGTTGGATGGTGCCACTTGCTCTGTTCATCAACGATCGTTGGATGATGCCAGTTCTTCTGTTCGTCATTATTTGAAGGATGGTGCCACTTCTGTTGTTCGTTCGCTGCTAGATGGTGCCACTTGCTTTGTTCAACCGATGTTGGATGGTGCCACTTGCTCTGTTCATCAACGATCGTTGGATGATGCCAGTTCTTCTGTTCATCATTATTTGAAGGATGGTGCCACTTCTGTTGTTCGTTCGCTACCGGATGGTGCCACTTGCTTTGTTCATCCGATGTTGGATGGTGCCACTTGCTCTGTTCATCAACGATCGTTGGATGATGCCAGTTCTTCTGTTCGTCATTATTTGAAGGATGATGCCACTTCTGTTGTTCGTTCGCTGCTGGATGGTGCCACTTGCTTTGTTCAACTGATGTTGGATGGTGCAACTTGCTCTTTTCATCAACGATCGTTGGATGATGCCAGTTCTTCTGTTCGTCATTATTTGAAGGATGATGCCACTTCTGTTGTTCGTTCGCTGCTGGATGGTGCCACTTGCTTTGTTCAACTGATGTTGGATTGTGCCACTTGCTCTGTTCATCAACGATCGTTGGATGATGCCAGTTCTTCTGTTCATCATTATTTGAAGGATGGTGCCACTTCTGTTGTTCGTTCGCTGCTGGATGGTGCCACTTGCTTTGTTCAACCGATGTTGGATGGTGCCACTTGCTCTGTTCATCAACGATCGTTGGATGATGCCAGTTCTTCTGTTCGTCATTATTTGAAGGATGATGCCACTTCTGTTGTTCGTTCGCTGCTGGATGGTGCCACTTGCTTTGTTCAACCGATGTTGGATGGTGCCACTTGCTCTGTTCATCAACGATTGTTGGATGATGCCAGTTCTTCTGTTCATCATTATTTGAAGGATGATGCCACTTCTGTTGTTCGTTCGCTGCTGGATGGTGCCACTTGCTTTGTTCAACCGATGTTGGATGGTGCCACTTGCTCTGTTCATCAACGATCGTTGGATGATGCCAGTTCTTCTGTTCATCATTATTTGAAGGATGATGCCACTTCTGTTGTTCGTTCGCTGCTGGATGGTGCCACTTGCTTTGTTCATCCGATGTTGGATGGTGCCACTTTCTCTGTTCATCGATTACTGTCGAATGGTGCCACTTCTTTTGTTCATCGTTATTTGCAGGACGGTGCCACTTCTGTTGTTCGTTCGATATTGGATGGTGCCACTTGCTTTGCTCATCTACGTTTTTTGGATGATGCCACTTACTAGATAGTTCGTTAGGTTGCAGTAACCTCGATGCTAAGGATGTTTCAGTAATAATAATAAAGAAAAGCACGAAGGCTAATGGAGTCATATACGCTTTTGCCATGTTTATGTGCGATGTGATGTTCAAAAAAGAAGATGGCTTTTATAAGATAATTTGAAGATAAGGTTGGGAATCTTGAAGAAAATTTAGCTACTATAAACTAGTTAATGCTCTCACTTAGTTTTATCCATTTACATATTCTACTACGCATAAAACGTTTAAGTAGACAGTGCTTTAATAAGCTTTCTGTAAATAAACAGCAACTAAAAAATAAAATAATTCACCAGCCTTTTTAAATTAGTAATTTCTTTCTAAACTTTATATATCATGGAAACGATCCCAAAAAAAGAACAACAACCAGAATAACGTAAGAGCTGTGGCGACTTATAAATTGTAATATAAACAAGCATCATTCCAGTAAACCGAAATGTAGAGGCAAAACTGGCTTTTATATGATGTGTTTCTTTTTTGGCCCGGGGGAGAGAGGGGGGGGATACTGATATAAGTTTAAAGATATATCATTTGATTACATATTTAATTCTCAAAAATAAAATAATTTTCCTAGTAACGGCGATGTAATTATAACAGCTTCCTGTTATATAAGGGTACAGTGAACCACGTCGTGCACCTTTGTTTTCCCGTGCTTTCATTACAAAACTCTTTTGCATGTTGTTTTGCTCCTACGCTTCATCTAAAGTAAAATTTGTATTTTTCCAATCAAAACGTATATTTACCGTTCTACGAAAGCTGCGCAGGTCCAAATTTAAAAACTCTGCGTAAATGGTTTTCTAAATAAGGTCTCTCTTTAATTGAAACAATATAAAAAATACGGTAAAATTCAAAGATAACTTGCAGATTAAACATCGATAAATAGAAAATGACGAAATACTATAGTTGTATAATAATATAATACTTGAATAACAATTACTATTACCTATGAATATTTGTTTTGTTTTCTAACATTTGAAATTACTTTTGAAAAGAGCCAGTTAATTTGCACATTTTTATCAAGAGGCTGTTTTGAGTTCTCCAGTTTAGAAAAAATGGTCCTTATTTACACATTGATAGCGACAAGAACTTTTCGTATAGCAACATCAATTATAGGGATCTGATGTGCAAATCCCCATTAACATTCCACCTTCCAGTTTCCAGTAAAACTTCCAAGTCTATTGCTACCTCCTATGTAGTTGAATCAATACTGTTGGATGAAAAACTCATTTAAGCATTAAAAATAAGATCTATTAATAAGTTTACTACGGGCATGTATTTTGGAATTTCTAAGTCGATAATTCGCTAGAATTTTAATTACGCGTTGCATATTGCACAACATTTTGTTAATATTTTGGTTAAAACCAAAGATTCTATTGTGTCAAAAAATCAGTTACTTCTAGTGCATATTTATGAAGGGAAAAGTCAGGTTTGCTATAGGCCTAAGGCACAATGAACCATGGTCAAGAGTAAATATAATCAAAGTTCCTAAAATAAAATTTGCGAACGAACATCGAAATTATAACAGTAACCCTAAATTTCAAGTACAGTGGCCTAAAATGAGAGGATACCCTCTTGTAATCACACTAATTGATTTCTTTGATAGAAAACATGGAAGGTTATATGTATGAAAAAAATAAAATAACATTTTAAAAAATTCTAATGTTGAGGCCCTCGAACATTATATGCCCTCAAGTACTGAATTAGGTAGCATAGGGCTTGGGGCAACCATGCTAGCACTCAACTTAATTACTAACAGTGCTAACCAATTGTAAATAATGATAAATTGGATATGAGAATAAAGATACTACATTTATGGAAAAAAAATTGACTTAAAAAAATTGAAATATCATGGCAAAACATTTATGTTGTTTTTTCGCCAAATTGGGCTAATTAAGAAGAAATATTACGTCAACATAAACAATTGCAATATGTTTATTTCAAAATAAGTATTAACTAACTGTAAAATAATTTTCAACATATATAACTTATGATAATAATCTGAAATAAGTAACAGTAATGCTTATTTTCCATTAAATTTATTCCATATGATAATAATCTGAAATTACATCACATTGATTTTCATTACAACATTCGATGATGTACAACATCATTTCACTAATTAAACAGTCGAAGTTGGATGATGCCAATTCTTCTGCTCGTCGTTATTTGAAGGATGGTGCCACTTGCTTTGTTCATCCGATGTTGGATGGTGCCACTTGCTCTGTTCATCAACGATCGTTGGATGATGCCAGTTCTTCTGTTCGTCATTATTTGAAGGATGGTGCCACTTCTGTTGTTCGTTCGCTGCTAGATGGTGTCACTTGCTTTGTTCAACCGATGTTGGATGGTGCCACTTGCTCTGTTCATCAACGATCGTTGGATGATGCCAGTTCTTCTGTTCATCATTATTTGAAGGATGGTGCCACTTCTGTTGTTCGTTCGCTACCGGATGGTGCCACTTGCTTTGTTCATCCGATGTTGGATGGTGCCACTTGCTCTGTTCATCAACGATCGTTGGATGATGCCAGTTCTTCTGTTCGTCATTATTTGAAGGATGATGCCACTTCTGTTGTTCGTTCGCTGCTGGATGGTGCCACTTGCTTTGTTCAACTGATGTTGGATGGTGCAACTTGCTCTGTTCATCAACGATCGTTGGATGATGCCAGTTCTTCTGTTCGTCATTATTTGAAGGATGATGCCACTTCTGTTGTTCGTTCGCTGCTGGATGGTGCCACTTGCTTTGTTCAACTGATGTTGGATTGTGCCACTTGCTCTGTTCATCAACGATCGTTGGATGATGCCAGTTCTTCTGTTCATCATTATTTGAAGGATGGTGCCACTTCTGTTGTTCGTTCGCTGCTGGATGGTGCCACTTGCTTTGTTCAACCGATGTTGGATGGTGCCACTTGCTCTGTTCATCAACGATCGTTGGATGATGCCAGTTCTTCTGTTCGTCATTATTTGAAGGATGATGCCACTTCTGTTGTTCGTTCGCTGCTGGATGGTGCCACTTGCTTTGTTCAACCGATGTTGGATGGTGCCACTTGCTCTGTTCATCAACGATTGTTGGATGATGCCAGTTCTTCTGTTCATCATTATTTGAAGGATGATGCCACTTCTGTTGTTCGTTCGCTGCTGGATGGTGCCACTTGCTTTGTTCAACCGATGTTGGATGGTGCCACTTGCTCTGTTCATCAACGATCGTTGGATGATGCCAGTTCTTCTGTTCATCATTATTTGAAGGATGATGCCACTTCTGTTGTTCGTTCGCTGCTGGATGGTGCCACTTGCTTTGTTCATCCGATGTTGGATGGTGCCACTTTCTCTGTTCATCGATTACTGTCGAATGGTGCCACTTCTTTTGTTCATCGTTATTTGCAGGACGGTGCCACTTCTGTTGTTCGTTCGATATTGGATGGTGCCACTTGCTTTGCTCATCTACGTTTTTTGGATGATGCCACTTACTAGATAGTTCGTTAGGTTGCAGTAACCTCGATGCTAAGGATGTTTCAGTAATAATAATAAAGAAAAGCACGAAGGCTAATGGAGTCATATACGCTTTTGCCATGTTTATGTGCGATGTGATGTTCAAAAAAGAAGATGGCTTTTATAAGATAATTTGAAGATAAGGTTGGGAATCTTGAAGAAAATTTAGCTACTATAAACTAGTTAATGCTCTCACTTAGTTTTATCCATTTACATATTCTACTACGCATAAAACGTTTAAGTAGACAGTGCTTTAATAAGCTTTCTGTAAATAAACAGCAACTAAAAAATAAAATAATTCACCAGCCTTTTTAAATTAGTAATTTCTTTCTAAACTTTATATATCATGGAAACGATCCCAAAAAAAAGAACAACAACCAGAATAACGTAAGAGCTGTGGCGACTTATAAATTGTAATATAAACAAGCATCATTCCAGTAAACCGAAATGTAGAGGCAAAACTGGCTTTTATATGATGTGTTTCTTTTTTGGCCCGGGGGAGAGAGGGGGGGATACTGATATAAGTTTAAAGATATATCATTTGATTACATATTTAATTCTCAAAAATAAAATAATTTTCCTAGTAACGGCGATGTAATTATAACAGCTTCCTGTTATATAAGGGTACAGTGAACCACGTCGTGCACCTTTGTTTTCCCGTGCTTTCATTACAAAACTCTTTTGCATGTTGTTTTGCTCCTACGCTTCATCTAAAGTAAAATTTGTATTTTTCCAATCAAAACGTATATTTACCGTTCTACGAAAGCTGCGCAGGTCCAAATTTAAAAACTCTGCCTAAATGGTTTTCTAAATAAGGTCTCTCTTTAATTGAAACAATATAAAAAATACGGTAAAATTCAAAGATAACTTGCAGATTAAACATCGATAAATAGAAAATGACGAAATACTATAGTTGTATAATAATATAATACTTGAATAACAATTACTATTACTTATGAATATTTGTTTTGTTTTCTAACATTTGAAATTACTTTTGAAAAGAGCCAGTTAATTTGCACATTTTTATCAAGAGGCTGTTTTGAGTTCTCCAGTTTAGAAAAAATGGTCCTTATTTACACATTGATAGCGACAAGAACTTTTCGTATAGCAACATCAATTATAGGGATCTGATGTGCAAATCCCCATTAACATTCCACCTTCCAGTTTCCAGTAAAACTTCCAAGTCTATTGCTACCTCCTATGTAGTTGAATCAATACTGTTGGATGAAAAACTCATTTAAGCATTAAAAATAAGATCTATTAATAAGTTTACTACGGGCATGTATTTTGAAATTTCTAAGTAGATAATTCGCTAGAATTTTAATTACGCGTTGCATATTGCACAACATTTTGTTAATATTTTGGTTAAAACCAAAGATTCTATTGTGTCAAAAAATCAGTTACTTCTAGTGCATATTTATGAAGGGAAAAGTCAGGTTTGCTATAGGCCTAAGGCACAATGAACCATGGTCAAGAGTAAATATAATCAAAGTTCCTAAAATAAAATTTGCGAACGAACATCGAAATTATAACAGTAACCCTAAATTTCAAGTACAGTGGCCTAAAATGAGAGGATACCCTCTTGTAATCACACTAATTGATTTCTTTGATAGAAAACATGGAAGGTTATATGTATGAAAAAAATAAAATAACATTTTAAAAAATTCTAATGCTGAGGCCCTCGAACATTATATGCCTTCAAGTACTGAATTAGGTAGCATAGGGCTTGGGGCAACCATGCTAGCACTCAACTTAATTACTAACAGTGCTAACCAATTGTAAATAATGATAAATTGGATATGAGAATAAAGATACTACATTTATGGAAAAAAAATTGACTTAAAAAAATTGAAATATCATGGCAAAACATTTATGTTATTTTTTCCCCAAATTGGGCTAATTAAGAAGAAATATTACGTCAACATAAACAATTGCAATATGTTTATTTCAAAATAAGTATTAACTAACTGTAAAATAATTTTCAACATATATAACTTATGATAATAATCTGAAATAAGTAACAGTAATGCTTATTTTCCATTAAATTTATTCCATATGATAATAATCTGAAATTACATCACATTGATTTTCATTACAACATTCGATGATGTACAACATCATTTCACTAATTAAACAGTCGAAGTTGGATGATGCCAATTCTTCTGCTCGTCGTTATTTGAAGGATGGTGCCACTTGCTTTGTTCATCCGATGTTGGATGGTGCCACTTGCTCTGTTCATCAACGATCGTTGGATGATGCCAGTTCTTCTGTTCGTCATTATTTGAAGGATGGTGCCACTTCTGTTGTTCGTTCGCTGCTGGATGGTGCCACTTGCTTTGTTCAACCGATGTTGGATGGTGCCACTTGCTCTGTTCATCAACGATTGTTGGATGATGCCAGTTCTTCTGTTCATCATTATTTGAAGGATGGTGCCACTTCTGTTGTTCGTTCGCTACCGGATGGTGCCACTTGCTTTGTTCATCCGATGTTGGATGGTGCCACTTGCTCTGTTCATCAACGATCGTTGGATGATGCCAGTTCTTCTGTTCGTCATTATTTGAAGGATGATGCCACTTCTGTTGTTCGTTCGCTGCTGGATGGTGCCACTTGCTTTGTTCAACTGATGTTGGATGGTGCCACTTGCTCTGTTCATCAATGATTGTTGGATGATGCCAGTTCTTCTGTTCGTCATTATTTGAAGGATGATGCCACTTCTGTTGTTCGTTCGCTGCTGGATGGTGCCACTTGCTTTGTTCAACTGATGTTGGATGGTGCCACTTGCTCTGTTCATCAACGATCGTTGGATGATGCCAGTTCTTCTGTTCATCATTATTTGAAGGATGGTGCCACTTCTGTTGTTCGTTCGCTGCTGGATGGTGCCACTTGCTTTGTTCAACCGATGTTGGATGGTGCCACTTGCTCTGTTCATCAACGATCGTTGGATGATGCCAGTTCTTCTGTTCGTCATTATTTGAAGGATGATGCCACTTCTGTTGTTCGTTCGCTGCTGGATGGTGCCACTTGCTTTGTTCAACCGATGTTGGATGGTGCCACTTGCTCTGTTCATCAACGATCGTTGGATGATGCCAGTTCTTCTGTTCATCATTATTTGAAGGATGATGCCACTTCTGTTGTTCGTTCGCTGCTGGATGGTGCCACTTGCTTTGTTCAACCGATGTTGGATGGTGCCACTTGCTCTGTTCATCAACGATCGTTGGATGATGCCAGTTCTTCTGTTCATCATTATTTGAAGGATGATGCCACTTCTGTTGTTCGTTCGCTGCTGGATGGTGCCACTTGCTTTGTTCATCCGATGTTGGATGGTGCCACTTGCTCTGTTCATCGATTACTGTCGAATGGTGCCACTTCTTTTGTTCATCGTTATTTGCAGGATGGTGCCACTTCTGTTGTTCGTTCGATATTGGATGGTGCCACTTGCTTTGCTCATCTACGTTTTTTGGATGATGCCACTTACTAGATAGTTCGTTAGGTTGCAGTAACCTCGATGCTAAGGATGTTTCAGTAATAATAATAAAGAAAAGCACGAAGGCTAATGGAGTCATATACGCTTTTGCCATGTTTATGTGCGATGTGATGTTCAAAAAAGAAGATGGCTTTTATAAGATAATTTGAAGATAAGGTTGGGAATCTTGAAGAAAATTTAGCTACTATAAACTAGTTAATGCTCTCACTTAGTTTTATCCATTTACATATTCTACTACGCATAAAACGTTTAAGTAGACAGTGCTTTAATAAGCTTTCTGTAAATAAACAGCAACTAAAAAATAAAATAATTCACCAGCCTTTTTAAATTAGTAATTTCTTTCTAAACTTTATATATCATGGAAACGATCCCAAAAAAAGAACAACAACCAGAATAACGTAAGAGCTGTGGCGACTTATAAATTGTAATATAAACAAGCATCATTCCAGTAAACCGAAATGTAGAGGCAAAACTGGCTTTTATATGATGTGTTTCTTTTTTGGCCCGGGGGAGAGAGGGGGGGGGGATACTGATATAAGTTTAAAGATATATCATTTGATTACATATTTAATTCTCAAAAATAAAATAATTTTCCTAGTAACGGCGATGTAATTATAACAGCTTCCTGTTATATAAGGGTACAATGAACCACGTCGTGCACCTTTGTTTTCCCGTGCTTTCATTACAAAACTCTTTTGCATGTTGTTTTGCTCCTACGCTTCATCTAAAGTAAAATTTGTATTTTTCCAATCAAAACATATATTTACCGTTCTACGAAAGCTGCGCAGGTCCAAATTTAAAAACTCTGCGTAAATGGTTTTCTTAATAAGGTCTCTCTTTAATTGAAACAATATAAAAAATACGGTAAAATTCAAAGATAACTTGCAGATTAAACATCGATAAATAGAAAATGACGAAATACTATAGTTGTATAATAATATAATACTTGAATAACAATTACTATTACTTATGAATATTTGTTTTGTTTTCTAACATTTGAAATTACTTTTGAAAAGAGCCAGTTAATTTGCACATTTTTATCAAGAGGCTGTTTTGAGTTCTCCAGTTTAGAAAAAATGGTCCTTATTTACACATTGATAGCGACAAGAACTTTTCGTATAGCAACATCAATTATAGGGATATGATGTGCAAATCCCCATTAACATTCCACCTTCCAGTTTCCAGTAAAACTTCCAAGTCTATTGCTACCTCCTATGTAGTTGAATCAATACTGTTGGATGAAAAACTCATTTAAGCATTAAAAATAAGATCTATTAATAATTTTACTACGGGCATGTATTTTGAAATTTCTAAGTAGATAATTCGCTAGAATTTTAATTACGCGTTGCATATTGCACAACATTTTGTTAATATTTTGGTTAAAACCAAAGATTCTATTGTGTCAAAAAATCAGTTACTTCTAGTGCATATTTATGAAGGGAAAAGTCAGGTTTGCTATAGGCCTAAGGCACAATGAACCATGGTCAAGAGTAAATATAATCAAAGTTCCTAAAATAAAATTTGCGAACGAACATCGAAATTATAACAGTAACCCTAAATTTCAAGTACAGTGGCCTAAAATGAGAGGATACCCTCTTGTAATCACACTAATTGATTTCTTTGATAGAAAACATGGAAGGTTATATGTATGAAAAAAATAAAATAACATTTTAAAAAATTCTAATGTTGAGGCCCTCGAACATTATATGCCCTCAAGTACTGAATTAGGTAGCATAGGGCTTGGGGCAACCATGCTAGCACTCAACTTAATTACTAACAGTGCTAACCAATTGTAAATAATGATAAATTGGATATGAGAATAAAGATACTACATTTATGGAAAAAAAATTGACTTAAAAAAATTGAAATATCATGGCAAAACATTTATGTTATTTTTTCCCCAAATTGGGCTAATTAAGAAGAAATATTACGTCAACATAAACAATTGCAATATGTTTATTTCAAAATAAGTATTAACTAACTGTAAAATAATTTTCAACATATATAACTTATGATAATAATCTGAAATAAGTAACAGTAATGCTTATTTTCCATTAAATTTATTCCATATGATAATAATCTGAAATTACATCACATTGATTTTCATTACAACATTCGATGATGTACAACATCATTTCACTAATTAAACAGTCGAAGTTGGATGATGCCAATTCTTCTGCTCGTCGTTATTTGAAGGATGGTGCCACTTGCTTTGTTCATCCGATGTTGGATGGTGCCACTTGCTCTGTTCATCAACGATCGTTGGATGATGCCAGTTCTTCTGTTCGTCATTATTTGAAGGATGGTGCCACTTATGTTGTTCGTTCGCTGCTGGATGGTGCCACTTGCTTTGTTCAACCGATGTTGGATGGTGCCACTTGCTCTGTTCATCAACGATCGTTGGATGATGCCAGTTCTTCCGTTCATCATTATTTGAAGGATGGTGCCACTTCTGTTGTTCGTTCGCTACCGGATGGTGCCACTTGCTTTGTTCATCCGATGTTGGATGGTGCCACTTGCTCTGTTCATCAACGATCGTTGGATGATGCCAGTTCTTCTGTTCGTCATTATTTGAAGGATGATGCCACTTCTGTTGTTCGTTCGCTGCTGGATGGTGCCACTTGCTTTGTTCAACTGATGTTGGATGGTGCCACTTGCTCTGTTCATCAACGATCGTTGGATGATGCCAGTTCTTCTGTTCGTCATTATTTGAAGGATGATGCCACTTCTGTTGTTCGTTCGCTGCTGGATGGTGCCACTTGCTTTGTTCAACTGATGTTGGATGGTGCCACTTGCTCTGGTCATCAACGATCGTTGGATGATGCCAGTTCTTCTGTTCATCATTATTTGAAGGATGGTGCCACTTCTGTTGTTCGTTCGCTGCTGGATGGTGCCACTTGCTTTGTTCAACCGATGTTGGATGGTGCCACTTGCTCTGTTCATCAACGATCGTTGGATGATGCCAGTTCTTCTGTTCATCATTATTTGAAGGATGATGCCACTTCTGTTGTTCGTTCGCTGCTGGATGGTGCCACTTGCTTTGTTCAACCGATGTTGGATGGTGCCACTTGCTCTGTTCATCAACGATCGTTGGATGATGCCAGTTCTTCTGTTCATCATTATTTGAAGGATGATGCCACTTCTGTTGTTCGTTCGCTGCTGGATGGTGCCACTTGCTTTGTTCAACCGATGTTGGATGGTGCCACTTGCTCTGTTCATCAACGATCGTTGGATGATGCCAGTTCTTCAGGTCATCATTATTTGAAGGATGATGCCACTTCTGTTGTTCGTTCGCTGCTGGATGGTGCCACTTGCTTTGTTCATCCGATGTTGGATGGTGCCACTTGCTCTGTTCATCGATTACTGTCGAATGGTGCCACTTCTTTTGTTCATCGTTATTTGCAGGATGGTGCCACTTCTGTTGTTCGTTCGATATTGGATGGTGCCACTTGCTTTGCTCATCTACGTTTTTTGGATGATGCCACTTACTAGATAGTTCGTTAGGTTGCAGTAACCTCGATGCTAAGGATGTTTCAGTAATAATAATAAAGAAAAGCACGAAGGCTAATGGAGTCATATACGCTTTTGCCATGTTTATGTGCGATGTGATGTTCAAAAAAGAAGATGGCTTTTATAAGATAATTTGAAGATAAGGTTGGGAATCTTGAAGAAAATTTAGCTACTATAAACTAGTTAATGCTCTCACTTAGTTTTATCCATTTACATATTCTACTACGCATAAAACGTTTAAGTAGACAGTGCTTTAATAAGCTTTCTGTAAATAAACAGCAACTAAAAAATAAAATAATTCACCAGCCTTTTTAAATTAGTAATTTCTTTCTGAACTTTATATATCATGGAAACGATCCCAAAAAAAGAACAACAACCAGAATAACGTAAGAGCTGTGGCGACTTATAAATTGTAATATAAACAAGCATCATTCCAGTAAACCGAAATGTAGAGATAAAACTGGCTTTTATATGATGTGTTTCTTTTTTGGCCCGGGGGAGAGAGGGGGGGATACTGATATAAGTTTAAAGATATATCATTTGATTACATATTTAATTCTCAAAAATAAAATAATTTTCCTAGTAACGGCGATGTAATTATAACAACTTCCTGTTATATAAGGGTACAATGAACCACGTCGTGCACCTTTGTTTTCCCGTGCTTTCATTACAAAACTCTTTTGCATGTTGTTTTGCTCCTACTCTTCATCTAAAGTAAAATTTGTATTTTTCCAATCAAAACGTATATTTACCGTTCTACGAAAGCTGCGCAGGTCCAAATTTAAAAACTCTGCGTAAATGGTTTTCTTAATAAGGTCTCTCTTTAATTGAAACAATATAAAAAATACGGTAAAATTCAAAGATAACTTGCAGATTAAACATCGATAAATAGAAAATGACGAAATACTATAGTTGTATAATAATATAATACTTGAATAACAATTACTATTACTTATGAATATTTGTTTTGTTTTCTAACATTTGAAATTACTTTTGAAAAGAGCCAGTTAATTTGCACATTTTTATCAAGAGGCTGTTTTGAGTTCTCCAGTTTAGAAAAAATGGTCCTTATTTACACATTGATAGCGACAAGAACTTTTCGTATAGCAACATCAATTATAGGGATCTGATGTGCAAATCCCCATTAACATTCCACCTTCCAGTTTCCAGTAAAATTTCCAAGTCTATTGCTACCTCCTATGTAGTTGAATCAATACTGTTGGATGAAAAACTCATTTAAGCATTAAAAATAAGATCTATTAATAAGTTTACTACGGGCATGTATTTTGAAATTTCTAAGTAGATAATTCGCTAGAATTTTAATTACGCGTTGCATATTGCACAACATTTTGTTAATATTTTGGTTAAAACCAAAGATTCTATTGTGTCAAAAAATCAGTTACTTCTAGTGCATATTTATGAAGGGAAAAGTCAGGTTTGCTATAGGCCTAAGGCACAATGAACCATGGTCAAGAGTAAATATAATCAAAGTTCCTAAAATAAAATTTGCGAACGAACATCGAAATTATAACAGTAACCCTAAATTTCAAGTACAGTGGCCTAAAATGAGAGGATACCCTCTTGTAATCACACTAATTGATTTCTTTGATAGAAAACATGGAAGGTTATATGTATGAAAAAAATAAAATAACATTTTAAAAAATTCTAATGTTGAGGCCCTCGAACATTATATGCCCTCAAGTACTGAATTAGGTAGCATAGGGCTTGGGGCAACCATGCTAGCACTCAACTTAATTACTAACAGTGCTAACCAATTGTAAATAATGATAAATTGGATATGAGAATAAAGATACTACATTTATGGAAAAAAATTGACTTAAAAAAATTGAAATATCATGGCAAAACATTTATGTTATTTTTTCCCCAAATTGGGCTAATTAAGAAGAAATATTACGTCAACATAAACAATTGTAATATGTTTATTTCAAAATAAGTATTAACTAACTGTAAAATAATTTTCAACATATATAACTTATGATAATAATCTGAAATAAGTAACAGTAATGCTTATTTTCCATTAAATTTATTCCATATGATAATAATCTGAAATTACGTCACATTGATTTTCATTACAACATTCGATGATGTACAACATCATTTCACTAATTAAACAGTCGAAGTTGGATGATGCCAATTCTTCTGCTCGTCGTTATTTGAAGGATGGTGCCACTTGCTTTGTTCATCCGATGTTGGATGGTGCCACTTGCTCTGTTCACCAACGATCGTTGGATGATGCCAGTTCTTCTGTTCGTCATTATTTGAAGGATGGTGCCACTTCTGTTGTTCGTTCGCTGCTAGATGGTGCCACTTGCTTTGTTCAACCGATGTTGGATGGTGCCACTTGCTCTGTTCATCAACGATCGTTGGATGATGCCAGTTCTTCTGTTCATCATTATTTGAAGGATGGTGCCACTTCTGTTGTTCGTTCGCTACCGGATGGTGCCACTTGCTTTGTTCATCCGATGTTGGATGGTGTCACTTGCTCTGTTCATCAACGATCGTTGGATGATGCCAGTTCTTCTGTTCGTCATTATTTGAAGGATCATGCCACTTCTGTTGTTCATTCGCTGCTGGATGGTGCCACTTGCTTTGTTCAACTGATGTTGGATGGTGCCACTTGCTCTGTTCATCAACGATCGTTGGATGATGCCAGTTCTTCTGTTCGTCATTATTTGAAGGATGATGCCACTTCTGTTGTTCGTTCGTTGCTGGATGGTGCCACTTGCTTTGTTCAACTGATGTTGGATGGTGCCACTTGCTCTGTTCATCAACGATCGTTGGATGATGCCAGTTCTTCTGTTCATCATTATTTGAAGGATGGTGCCACTTCTGTTGTTCGTTCGCTGCTGGATGGTGCCACTTGCTTTGTTCAACCGATGTTGGATGGTGCCACTTGCTCTGTTCATCAACGATCGTTGGATGATGCCAGTTCTTCTGTTCGTCATTATTTGAAGGATGATGCCACTTCTGTTGTTCGTTCGCTGCTGGATGGTGCCACTTGCTTTGTTCAACCGATGTTGGATGGTGCCACTTGCTCTGTTCATCAACGATCGTTGGATGATGCCAGTTCTTCTGTTCATCATTATTTGAAGGATGATGCCACTTCTGTTGTTCGTTCGCTGCTGGATGGTGCCACTTGCTTTGTTCAACCGATGTTGGATGGTGCCACTTGCTCTGTTCATCAACGATCGTTGGATGATGCCAGTTCTTCTGTTCATCATTATTTGAAGGATGATGCCACTTCTGTTGTTCGTTCGCTGCTGGATGGTGCCACTTGCTTTGTTCATCCGATGTTGGATGGTGCCACTTGCTCTGTTCATTGATTACTGTCGAATGGTGCCACTTCTTTTGTTCATCGTTATTTGCAGGATGGTGCCACTTCTGTTGTTCGTTCGATATTGGATGGTGCCACTTGCTTTGCTCATCTACGTTTTTTGGATGATGCCACTTACTAGATAGTTCGTTAGGTTGCAGTAACCTCGATGCTAAGGATGTTTCAGTAATAATAATAAAGAAAAGCACGAAGGCTAATGGAGTCATATACGCCTTTGCCATGTTTATGTGCGATGTGATGTTCAAAAAAGAAGATGGCTTTTATAAGATAATTTGAAGATAAGGTTGGGAATCTTGAAGAAAATTTAGCTACTATAAACTAGTTAATGCTCTCACTTAGTTTTATCCATTTACATATTCTACTACGCATAAAACGTTTTAGTAGACAGTGCTTTAATAAGCTTTCTGTAAATAAACAGCAACTAAAAAATAAAATAATTCACCAGCCTTTTTAAATTAGTAATTTCTTTCTAAACTTTATATATCATGGAAACGATCCCAAAAAAAGAACAACAACCAGAATAACCTAAGAACTGTGGCGACTTATAAATTGTAATATAAACAAGCATCATTCCAGTAAACCGAAATGTAGAGGCAAAACTGGCTTTTATATGATGTGTTTCTTTTTTGGCCCGGGGGAGAGAGGGGGGGGGGATACTGATATAAGTTTAAAGATATATCATTTGATTACATATTTAATTCTCAAAAATAAAATAATTTTCCTAGTAACGGCGATGTAATTATAACAGCTTCCTGTTATATAAGGGTACAATGAACCACGTCGTGCACCTTTGTTTTCCCGTGCTTTCATTACAAAACTCTTTTGCATGTTGTTTTGCTCCTACGCTTCATCTAAAGTAAAATTTGTATTTTTCCAATCAAAACGTATATTTACCGTTCTACGAAAGCTGCGCAGGTCCAAATTTAAAAACTCTGCGTAAATGGTTTTCTAAATAAGGTCTCTATTTAATTGAAACAATATAAAAAATACGGTAAAATTCAAAGATAACTTGCAGATTAAACATCGATAAATAGAAAATGACGAAATACTATAGTTGTATAATAATATAATACTTGAATAACAATTACTATTACTTATGAATATTTGTTTTGTTTTGTAACATTTGAAATTACTTTTGAAAAGAGCCAGTTAATTTGCACATTTTTATCAAGAGGCTGTTTTGAGTTCTCCAGTTTAGAAAAAATGGTCCTTATTTACACATTGTTAGCGACAAGAACTTTTCGTATAGCAACATCAATTATAGGGATCTGATGTGCATATCCCCATTAACATTCCACCTTCCAGTTTCCAGTAAAACTTCCAAGTCTATTGCTACCTCCTATGTAGTTGAATCAATACTGTTGGATGAAAAACTCATTTAAGCATTAAAAATAAGATCTATTAATAAGTTTACTACGGGCATGTATTTTGAAATTTCTAAGTAGATAATTCGCTAGAATTTTAATTACGCGTTGCATATTGCACAACATTTTGTTAATATTTTGGTTAAAACCAAAGATTCTATTGTGTCAAAAAATCAGTTACTTCTAGTGCATATTTATGAAGGGAAAAGTCAGGTTTACTATAGGCCTAAGGCACAATGAACCATGGTCAAGAGTAAATATAATCAAAGTTCCTAAAATAAAATTTGCGAACGAACATCGAAATTATAACAGTAACCCTAAATTTCAAGTACAGTGGCCTAAAATGAGAGGATACCCTCTTGTAATCACACTAATTGATTTTTTTGATAGAAAACATGGAAGGTTATATGTATGAAAAAAATAAAATAACATTTTAAAAAATTCTAATGTTGAGGCCCTCGAACATTATATGCCCTCAAGTACTGAATTAGGTAGCATAGGGCTTGGGGCAACCATGCTAGCACTCAACTTAATTACTAACAGTGCTAACCAATTGTAAATAATGATAAATTGGATATGAGAATAAAGATACTACATTTATGGAAAAAAAATTGACTTAAAAAAATTGAAATATCATGGCAAAACATTTATGTTATTTTTTCCCCAAATTGGGCTAATTAAGAAGAAATATTACGTCAACATAAACAATTGCAATATGTTTATTTCAAAATAAGTATTAACTAACTGTAAAATAATTTTCAACATATAAAACTTATGATAATAATCTGAAATAAGTAACAGTAATGCTTATTTTCCATTAAATTTATTCCATATGATAATAATCTGAAATTACATCACATTGATTTTCATTACAACATTCGATGATGTACAACATCATTTCACTAATTAAACAGTCGAAGTTGGATGATGCCAATTCTTCTGCTCGTCGTTATTTGAAGGATGGTGCCACTTGCTTTGTTCATCCGATGTTGGATGGTGCCACTTGCTCTGTTCATCAACGATCGTTGGATGATGCCAGTTCTTCTGTTCGTCATTATTTGAAGGATGGTGCCACTTCTGTTGTTCGTTCGCTGCTAGATGGTGCCACTTGCTTTGTTCAACCGATGTTGGATGGTGCCACTTGCTCTGTTCATCAACGATCGTTGGATGATGCCAGTTCTTCTGTTCATCATTATTTGAAGGATGGTGCCACTTCTGTTATTCGTTCGCTACCGGATGGTGCCACTTGCTTTGTTCATCCGATGTTGGATGGTGCCACTTGCTCTGTTCATCAATGATCGTTGGATGATGCCAGTTCTTCTGTTCGTCATTATTTGAAGGATGATGCCACTTCTGTTGTTCGTTCGTTGCTGGATGGTGCCACTTGCTTTGTTCAACTGATGTTGGATGGTGCCACTTGCTCTGTTCATCAACGATCGTTGGATGATGCCAGTTCTTCTGTTCGTCATTATTTGAAGGATGATGCCACTTCTGTTGTTCGTTCGTTGCTGGATGGTGCCACTTGCTTTGTTCAACTGATGTTGGATGGTGCCACTTGCTCTGTTCATCAACGATCGTTGGATGATGCCAGTTCTTCTGTTCATCATTATTTGAAGGATGGTGCCACTTCTGTTGTTCGTTCGCTGCTGGATGGTGCCACTTGCTTTGTTCAACCGATGTTGGATGGTTCCACTTGCTTTGTTCATCAACGATCGTTGGATGATGCCAGTTCTTCTGTTCGTCATTATTTGAAGGATGATGCCACTTCTGTTGTTCGTTCGCTGCTGGATGGTGCCACTTGCTTTGTTCAACCGATGTTGGATGGTGCCACTTGCTCTGTTCATCAACGATCGTTGGATGATGCCAGTTCTTCTGTTCATCATTATTTGAAGGATGATGCCACTTCTGTTGTTCGTTCGCTGCTGGATGGTGCCACTTGCTTTGTTCAACCGATGTTGGATGGTGCCACTTGCTCTGTTCATCAACGATCGTTGGATGATGCCAGTTCTTCTGTTCATCATTATTTGAAGGATGATGCCACTTCTGTTGTTCGTTCGCTGCTGGATGGTGCCACTTGCTTTGTTCATCCGATGTTGGATGGTGCCACTTGCTCTGTTCATCGATTACTGTCGAATGGTGCCACATCTTTTGTTCATCGTTATTTGCAGGATGGTGCCACTTCTGTTGTTCGTTCGATATTGGATGGTGCCACTTGCTTTGCTCATCTACGTTTTTTGGATGATGCCACTTACTAGATAGTTCGTTAGGTTGCAGTAATCTCGATGCTAAGGATGTTTCAGTAAGAATAATAAAGAAAAGCACGAAGGCTAATGGAGTCATATACGCCTTTGCCATGTTTATGTGCGATGTGATGTTCAAAAAAGAAGATGGATTTTATAAGATAATTTGAAGATAAGGTTGGGAATCTTGAAGAAAATTTAGCTACTATAAACTAGTTAATGCTCTCACTTAGTTTTATCCATTTACATATTCTACTACGCATAAAACGTTTAAGTAGACAGTGCTTTAATAAGCTTTCTGTAAATAAACAGCAACTAAAAAATAAAATAATTCACCAGCCTTTTTAAATTAGTAAATTCTTTCTAAACTTTATATATCATGGAAACGATCCCAAAAAAAGAACAACAACCAGAATAACGTAAGAGCTGTGGCGACTTATAAATTGTAATATAAACAAGCATCATTCCAGTAAACCGAAATGTAGAGGCAAAACTGGCTTTTATATGATGTGTTTCTTTTTTGGCCCGGGGGAGAGAGGGGGGGGATACTGATATAAGTTTAAAGATATATCATTTGATTACATATTTAATTCTCAAAAATAAAATAATTTTCCTAGTAACGGCGATGTAATTATAACAGCTTCCTGTTATATAAGGGTACAATGAACCACGTCGTGCACCTTTGTTTTCCCGTGCTTTCATTACAAAACTCTTTTGCATGTTGTTTTGCTCCTACGCTTCATCTAAAGTAAAATTTGTATTTTTCCAATCAAAACGTATATTTACCGTTCTACGAAAGCTGCGCAGGTCCAAATTTAAAAACTCTGCGTAAATGGTTTTCTAAATAAGGTCTCTCTTTAATTGAAACAATATAAAAAATACGGTAAAATTCAAAGATAACTTGCAGATTAAACATCGATAAATAGAAAATGACGAAATACTATAGTTGTATAATAATATAATACTTGAATAACAATTACTATTACTTATGAATATTTGTTTTGTTTTGTAACATTTGAAATTACTTTTGAAAAGAGCCAGTTAATTTGCACATTTTTATCAAGAGGCTGTTTTGAGTTCTCCAGTTTAGAAAAAATGGTCCTTATTTACACATTGTTAGCGACAAGAACTTTTCGTATAGCAACATCAATTATAGGGATCTGATGTGCATATCCCCATTAACATTCCACCTTCTAGTTTCCAGTAAAACTTCCAAGTCTATTGCTACCTCCTATGTAGTTGAATCAATACTGTTGGATGAAAAACTCATTTAAGCATTAAAAATAAGATCTATTAATAAGTTTACTACGGGCATGTATTTTGAAATTTCTAAGTAGATAATTCGCTAGAATTTTAATTACGCGTTGCATATTGCACAACATTTTGTTAATATTTTGGTTAAAACCAAAGATTCTATTGTGTCAAAAAATCAGTTACTTCTAGTGCATATTTATGAAGGGAAAAGTCAGGTTTGCTATAGGCCTAAGGCACAATGAACCATGGTCAAGAGTAAATATAATCAAAGTTCCTAAAATAAAATTTGCGAACGAACATCGAAATTATAACAGTAACCCTAAATTTCAAGTACAGTGGCCTAAAATGAGAGGATACCCTCTTGTAATCACACTAATTGATTTTTTTGATAGAAAACATGGAAGGTTATATGTATGAAAAAAATAAAATAACATTTTAAAAAATTCTAATGTTGAGGCCCTCGAACATTATATGCCCTCAAGTACTGAATTAGGTAGCATAGGGCTTGGGGCAACCATGCTAGCACTCAACTTAATTACTAACAGTGCTAACCAATTGTAAATAATGATAAATTGGATATGAGAATAAAGATACTACATTTATGGAAAAAAAATTGACTTAAAAAAATTGAAATATCATGGCAAAACATTTATGTTATTTTTTCCCCAAATTGGGCTAATTAAGAAGAAATATTACGTCAACATAAACAATTGCAATATGTTTATTTCAAAATAAGTATTAACTAACTGTAAAATAATTTTCAACATATAAAACTTATGATAATAATATGAAATAAGTAACAGTAATGCTTATTTTCCATTAAATTTATTCCATATGATAATAATCTGAAATTACATCACATTGATTTTCATTACAACATTCGATGATGTACAACATCATTTCACTAATTAAACAGTCGAAGTTGGATGATGCCAATTCTTCTGCTCGTCGTTATTTGAAGGATGGTGCCACTTGCTTTGTTCATCCGATGTTGGATGGTGCCACTTGCTCTGTTCATCAACGATCGTTGGATGATGCCAGTTCTTCTGTTCGTCATTATTTGGAGGATGGTGCCACTTCTGTTGTTCGTTCGCTGCTGCATCGTGCCACATGCTTTGTTCAACCGATGTTGGATGGTGCCACTTGCTCTGTTCATCAACGATCGTTGGATGATGCCAGTTCTTCTGTTCATCATTATTTGAAGGATGGTGCCACTTCTGTTGTTCGTTCGCTACCGGATGGTGCCACTTGCTTTCTTCATCCGATGTTGGATGGTGCCACTTGCTCTGTTCATCAACGATCGTTGGATGATGCCAGTTCTTCTGTTCGTCATTATTTGAAGGATGATGCCACTTCTGTTGTTCGTTCGCTGCTGGATGGTGCCACTTGCTTTGTTCAACTGATGTTGGATGGTGCCACTTGCTCTGTTCATCAACGATCGTTGGATGATGCCAGTTCTTTTGTTTGTCATTATTTGAAGGATGATGCCACTTCTGTTGTTCGTTCGCTGCTGGATGGTGCCACTTGCTTTGTTCAACTGATGTTGGATGGTGCCACTTGCTCTGTTCATCAACGATCGTTGGATGATGCCAGTTCTTCTGTTCATCATTATTTGAAGGATGGTGCCACTTCTGTTGTTCGTTCGCTGCTGGATGGTGCCACTTGCTTTGTTCAACCGATGTTGGATGGTGCCACTTGCTCTGTTCATCAACGATCGTTGGATGATGCCAGTTCTTCTGTTCGTCATTATTTGAAGGATGATGCCACTTCTGTTGTTCGTTCGCTGCTGGATGGTGCCACTTGCTTTGTTCAACCGATGTTGGATGGTGCCACTTGCTCTGTTCATCAACGATCGTTGGATGATGCCAGTTCTTCTGTTCATCATTATTTGAAGGATGATGCCACTTCTGTTGTTCGTTCGCTGCTGGATGGTGCCACTTGCTTTGTTCAACCGATGTTGGATGGTGCCACTTGCTCTGTTCATCAACGATCGTTGGATGATGCCAGTTCTTCTGTTCATCATTATTTGAAGGATGATGCCACTTCTGTTGTTCGTTCGCTGCTGGATGGTGCCACTTGCTTTGTTCATCCGATGTTGGATGGTGCCACTTGCTCTGTTCATCGATTACTGTCGAATGGTGCCACTTCTTTTGTTCATCGTTATTTGCAGGATGGTGCCACTCCTGTTGTTCGTTCGATATTGGATGGTGCCACTTGCTTTGCTCATCTACGTTTTTTGGATGATGCCACTTACTAGATAGTTCGTTAGGTTGCAGTAACCTCGATGCTAAGGATGTTTCAGTAATAATAATAAAGAAAAGCACGAAGGCTAATGGAGTCATATACGCTTTTGCCATGTTTATGTGCGATGTGATGTTCAAAAAAGAAGATGGCTTTTATAAGATAATTTGAAGATAAGGTTGGGAATCTTGAAGAAAATTTAGCTACTATAAACTAGTTAATGCTCTCACTTAGTTTTATCCATTTACATATTCTACTACGCATAAAACGTTTAAGTAGACAGTGCTTTAATAAGCTTTCTGTAAATAAACAGCAACTAAAAAATAAAATAATTCACCAGCCTTTTTAAATTAGTAATTTCTTTCTAAACTTTATATATCATGGAAACGATCCCAAAAAAAGAACAACAACCAGAATAACGTAAGAGCCATGGCGACTTATAAATTGTAATATAAACAAGCATCATTCCAGTAAACCGAAATGTAGAGGCAAAACTGGCTTTTATATGATGTGTTTCTTTTTTGGCCCGGGGGAGAGAGGGGGGGGATACTGATATAAGTTTAAAGATATATCATTTGATTACATATTTAATTCTCAAAAATAAAATAATTTTCCTAGTAACGGCGATGTAATTATAACAGCTTCCTGTTATATAAGGGTACAATGAACCACGTCGTGCACCTTTGTTTTCCCGTGCTTTCATTACAAAACTCTTTTGCATGTTGTTTTGCTCCTACGCTTCATCTAAAGTAAAATTTGTATTTTTCCAATCAAAACGTATATTTACCGTTCTACGAAAGCTGCGCAGGTCCAAATTTAAAAACTCTGCGTAAATGGTTTTCTAAATAAGGTCTCTCTTTAATTGAAACAATATAAAAAATACTGTAAAATTCAAAGATAACTTGCAGATTAAACATCGATAAATAGAAAATGACGAAATACTATAGTTGTATAATAATATAATACTTGAATAACAATTACTATTACTTATGAATATTTGTTTTGTTTTCTAACATTTGAAATTACTTTTGAAAAGAGCCAGTTAATTTGCACATTTTTATCAAGAGGCTGTTTTGAGTTCTCCAGTTTAGAAAAAATGGTCCTTATTTACACATTGATAGCGACAAGAACTTTTCGTATAGCAACATCAATTATAGGGATCTGATGTGCAAATCCCCATTAACATTCCACCTTCCAGTTTCCAGTAAAACTTCCAAGTCTATTGCTACCTCCTATGTAGTTGAATCAATACTGTTGGATGAAAAACTCATTTAAGCATTAAAAATAAGATCTATTAATAAGTTTACTATGGGCATGTATTTTGAAATTTCTAAGTAGATAATTCGCTAGAATTTTAATTACGCGTTGCATATTGCACAACATTTTGTTAATATTTTGGTTAAAACCAAAGATTCTATTGTGTCAAAAAATCAGTTACTTCTAGTGCATATTTATGAAGGGAAAAGTCAGGTTTGCTATAGGCCTAAGGCACAATGAACCATGGTCAAGAGTAAATATAATCAAAGTTCCTAAAATAAAATTTGCGAACGAACATCGAAATTGTAACAGTAACCCTAAATTTCAAGTACAGTGGCCTAAAATGAGAGGATACCCTCTTGTAATCACACTAATTGATTTCTTTGATAGAAAACATGGAAGGTTATATGTATGAAAAAAATAAAATAACATTTTAAAAAATTCTAATGTTGAGGCCCTCGAACATTATATGCCCTCAAGTACTGAATTAGGTAGCATAGGGCTTGGGGCAACCATGCTAGCACTCAACTTAATTACTAACAGTGCTAACCAATTGTAAATAATGATAAATTGGATATGAGAATAAAGATACTACATTTATGGAAAAAAAATTGACTTAAAAAAATTGAAATATCATGGCAAAACATTTATGTTATTTTTTCCCCAAATTGGGCTAATTAAGAAGAAATACTACGTCAACATAAACAATTGCAATATGTTTATTTCAAAATAAGTATTAACTAACTGTAAAATAATTTTCAACATATATAACTTATGATAATAATCTGAAATAAGTAACAGTAATGCTTATTTTCCATTAAATTTATTCCATATGATAATAATCTGAAATTACATCACATTGATTTTCATTACAACATTCGATGATGTACAACATCATTTCACTAATTAAACAGTCGAAGTTGGATGATGCCAATTCTTCTGCTCGTCGTTATTTGAAGGATGGTGCCACTTGCTTTGTTCATCCGATGTTGGATGGTGCCACTTGCTCTGTTCATCAACGATCGTTGGATGATGCCAGTTCTTCTGTTCGTCATTATTTGAAGGATGGTGCCACTTCTGTTGTTCGTTCGCTGCTGGATGGTGCCACTTGCTTTGTTCAACCGATGTTGGATGGTGCCACTTGCTCTGTTCATCAACGATCGTTGGATGATGCCAGTTCTTCTGTTCATCATTATTTGAAGGATGGTGCCACTTCTGTTGTTCGTTCGCTACCGGATGGTGCCACTTTCTTTGTTCATCCGATGTTGGATGGTGCCACTTGCTCTGTTCATCAACGATCGTTGGATGATGCCAGTTCTTCTGTTCGTCATTATTTGAAGGATGATGCCACTTCTGTTGTTCGTTCGCTGCTGGATGTTGCCACTTGCTTTGTTCAACTGATGTTGGATGGTGCCACTTGCTCTGTTCATCAACGATCGTTGGATGATGCCAGTTCTTCTGTTCGTCATTATTTGAAGGATGATGCCACTTCTGTTGTTCGTTCGCTGCTGGATGGTGCCACTTGCTTTGTTCAACTGATGTTGGATGGTGCCACTTGCTCTGTTCATCAACGATCGTTGGATGATGCCAGTTCTTCTGTTCATCATTATTTGAAGGATGGTGCCACTTCTTTTGTTCGTTCGCTGCTGGATGGTGCCACTTGCTTTGTTCAACCGATGTTGGATGGTGCCACTTGCTCTGTTCATCAACGATCGTTGGATGATGCCAGTTCTTCTGTTCGTCATTATTTGAAGGATGATGCCACTTCTGTTGTTCGTTCGCTGCTGGATGGTCCACTTGCTTTGTTGAACCGATGTTGGATGGTGCCACTTGCTCTGTTCATCAACGATCGTTGGATGATGCCAGTTCTTCTGTTCATCATTATTTGAAGGATGATGCCACTTGCTTTGTTCAACCGATGTTGGATGGTGCCACTTGCTCTGTTCATCAACGATCGTTGGATGATGCCAGTTCTTCTGTTCATCATTATTTGAAGGATGATGCCACTTCTGTTGTTCGTTCGCTGCTGGATGGTGCCACTTGCTTTGTTCATCCGATGTTGGATGGTGCCACTTGCTCTGTTCATCGATTACTGTCGAAAGGTGCCACTTCTTTTGTTCATCGTTATTTGCAGGATGGTGCCACTTCTGTTGTTCGTTCGATATTGGATGGTGCCACTTGCTTTGCTCATCTACGTTTTTTGGATGATGCCACTTACTAGATAGTTCGTTAGGTTGCAGTAACCTCGATGCTAAGGATGTTTCAGTAATAATAATAAAGAAAAGCACGAAGGCTAATGGAGTCATATACGCTTTTGCCATGTTTATGTGCGATGTGATGTTCAAAAAAGAAGATGGCTTTTATAAGATAATTTGAAGATAAGGTTGGGAATCTTGAAGAAAATTTAGCTACTATAAACTAGTTAATGCTCTCACTTAGTTTTATCCATTTACATATTCTACTACGCATAAAACGTTTAAGTAGACAGTGCTTTAATAAGCTTTCTATAAATAAACAGCAACTAAAAAATAAAATAATTCACCAGCCTTTTTAAATTAGTAATTTCTTTCTAAACTTTATATATCATGGAAACGATCCCAAAAAAAGAACAACAACCAGAATAACGTAAGAGCTGTGGCAACTTATAAATTGTAATATAATCAAGCATCATTCCAGTAAACCGAAATGTAGAGGCAAAACCGGCTTTTATATGATGTGTTTCTTTTTTGGCCCGGGGGAGAGAGGGGGGGGATACTGATATAAGTTTAAAGATATATCATTTGATTACATATTTAATTCTCAAAAATAAAATAATTTTCCTAGTAACGGCGATGTAATTATAACAGCTTCCTGTTATATAAGGGTACAATGAACCACGTCGTGCACCTTTGTTTTCCCGTGCTTTCATTACAAAACTCTTTTGCATGTTGTTTTGCTCCTACGCTTCATCTAAAGTAAAATTTGTATTTTTCCAATCAAAACGTATATTTACCGTTCTACGAAAGCTGCGCAGGTCCAAATTTAAAAACTCTGCGTAAATGGTTTTCTAAATAAGGTCTCTCTTTAATTGAAACAATATAAAAAATACGGTAAAATTCAAAGATAACTTGCAGATTAAACATCGATAAATAGAAAATGACGAAATACTATAGTTGTATAATAATATAATACTTGAATAACAATTACTATTACTTATGAATATTTGTTTTGTTTTCTAACATTTGAAATTACTTTTGAAAAGAGCCAGTTAATTTGCACATTTTTATCAAGAGGCTGTTTTGAGTTCTCCAGTTTAGAAAAAATGGTCCTTATTTACACATTGATAGCGACAAGAACTTTTCGTATAGCAAAATCAATTATAGGGATCTGATGTGCAAATCCCCATTAACATTCCACCTTCCAGTTTCCAGTAAAACTTCCAAGTCTATTGCTACCTCCTATGTAGTTGAATCAATACTGTTGGATGAAAAACTCATTTAAGCATTAAAAATAAGATCTATTAATAAGTTTACTACGGGCATGTATTTTGAAATTTCTAAGTAGATAATTCGCTAGAATTTTAATTACGCGTTGCATATTGCACAACATTTTGTTAATATTTTGGTTAAAACCAAAGATTCTATTGTGTCAAAAAATCAGTTACTTCTAGTGCATATTTATGAAGGGAAAAGTCAGGTTTGCTATAGGCCTAAGGCACAATGAACCATGGTCAAGAGTAAATATAATCAAAGTTCCTAAAATAAAATTTGCGAACGAACATCGAAATTATAACAGTAACCCTAAATTTCAAGTACAGTGGCCTAAAATGAGAGGATACCCTCTTGTAATCACACTAATTGATTTTTTTGATAGAAAACATGGAAGGTTATATGTATGAAAAAAATAAAATAACATTTTAAAAAATTCTAATGTTGAGGCCCTCGAACATTATATGCCCTCAAGTACTGAATTAGGTAGCATAGGGCTTGGGGCAACCATGCTAGCACTCAACTTAATTACTAACAGTGCTAACCAATTGTAAATAATGATAAATTGG
Organism: Allium sativum; assembly: GCA_030737875.1. Taxonomy (NCBI): domain Eukaryota; kingdom Viridiplantae; phylum Streptophyta; class Magnoliopsida; order Asparagales; family Amaryllidaceae; genus Allium; species Allium sativum. The sequence goes on from CM060910.1 coordinate 400,763,129, forward strand.
ATATGAGAATAAAGATACTACATTTATGGAAAAAAATTGACTTAAAAAAATTGAAATATCATGGCAAAACATTTATGTTATTTTTTCCCCAAATTGGGCTAATTAAGAAGAAATACTACGTCAACATAAACAATTTCAATATGTTTATTTCAAAATAAGTATTAACTAACTGTAAAATAATTTTCAACATATATAACTTATGATAATAATCTGAAATAAGTAACAGTAATGCTTATTTTCCATTAAATTTATTCCATATGATAATAATCTGAAATTACATCACATTGATTTTCATTACAACATTCGATGATGTACAACATCATTTCACTAATTAAACAGTCGAAGTTGGATGATGCCAATTCTTCTGCTCGTCGTTATTTGAAGGATGGTGCCACTTGCTTTGTTCATCCGATGTTGGATGGAGCCACTTGCTCTGTTCATCAACGATTGTTGGATGATGCCAGTTCTTCTGTTCGTCATTATTTGAAGGATGGTGACACTTCTGTTGTTCGTTCGCTGCTGGATGGTGCCACTTGCTTTGTTCAACCGATGTTGGATGGTGCCACTTGCTCTGTTCATCAACGATCGTTGGATGATGCCAGTTCTTCTGTTCATCATTATTTGAAGGATGGTGCCACTTCTGTTGTTCGTTCGCTACCGGATGGTGCCACTTGCTTTGTTCATCCGATGTTGGATCGTGCCACTTGCTCTGTTCATCAACGATCGTTGGATCGTGCCACTTGCTGGATGGTGCCACTTGCTTTGTTCAACTGATGTTGGATGGTGCCACTTGCTCTGTTCATCAACGATCGTTGGATGATGCCAGTTCTTCTGTTCGTCATTATTTGAAGGATGATGCCACTTCTGTTGTTCGTTCGCTGCTGGATGGTGCCACTTGCTTTGTTCAACTGATGTTGGATGGTGCCACTTGCTCTGTTCATCAACGATCGTTGGATGATGCCAGTTCTTCTGTTCATCATTATTTGAAGGATGGTTTAACTTCTGTTGTTCGTTCGCTGCTGGATGGTGCCACTTGCTTTGTTCAACCGATGTTGGATGGTGCCACTTGCTCTGTTCATCAACGATCGTTGGATGATGCCAGTTCTTCTGTTCGTCATTATTTGAAGGATGATGCCACTTCTGTTGTTCGTTCGCTGCTGGATGGTGCCACTTGCTTTGTTCAACCGATGTTGGATGGTGCCACTTGCTCTGTTCATCAACGATCGTTGGATGATGCCAGTTCTTCTGTTCATCATTATTTGAAGGATGATGCCACTTCTGTTGTTCGTTCGCTGCTGGATGGTGCCACTTGCTTTGTTCAACCGATGTTGGATGGTGCCACTTGCTCTGTTCATCAACGATCGTTGGATGATGCCAGTTCTTCTGTTCATCATTGTTTGAAGGATGATGCCACTTCTGTTGTTCGTTCGCTGCTGGATGGTGCCACTTGCTTTGTTCATCCGATGTTGGATGGTGCCACTTGCTCTGTTCATCGATTACTGTCGAATGGTGCCACTTCTTTTGTTCATCGTTATTTGCAGGATGGTGCCACTTCTGTTGTTCGTTCGATATTGGATGGTGCCACTTGCTTTGCTCATCTACGTTTTTTGGATGATGCCACTTACTAGATAGTTCGTTAGGTTGCAGTAACCTCGATGCTAAGGATGTTTCAGTAATAATAATAAAGAAAAGCACGAAGGCTAATGGAGTCATATACGCTTTTGCCATGTTTATGTGCGATGTGATGTTCAAAAAAGAAGATGGCTTTTATAAGATAATTTGAAGATAAGGTTGGGAATCTTGAAGAAAATTTAGCTACTATAAACTAGTTAATGCTCTCACTTAGTTTTATCCATTTACATATTCTACTACGCATAAAACGTTTAAGTAGACAGTGCTTTAATAAGCTTTCTGTAAATAAACAGCAACTAAAAAATAAAATAATTCACCAGCCTTTTTAAATTAGTAATTTCTTTCTAAACTTTATATATCATGGAAACGATCCCAAAAAAAGAACAACAACCAGAATAACGTAAGAGCTGTGGCGACTTATAAATTGTAATATAAACAAGCATCATTCCAGTAAACCGAAATGTAGAGGCAAAACTGGCTTTTATATGATGTGTTTCTTTTTTGGCCCGGGGGAGAGAGGGGGGGGGATACTGATATAAGTTTAAAGATATATCATTTGATTACATATTTAATTCTCAAAAATAAAATAATTTTCCTAGTAACGGCGATGTAATTATAACAGCTTCCTGTTATATAAGGGTACAGTGAACCACGTCGTGCACCTTTGTTTTCCCGTGCTTTCATTACAAAACTCTTTTGCATGTTGTTTTGCTCCTACGCTTCATCTAAAGTAAAATTTGTATTTTTCCAATCAAAACGTATATTTACCGTTCTACGAAAGCTGCGCAGGTCCAAATTTAAAAACTCTGCGTAAATGGTTTTCTAAATAAGGTCTCTCTTTAATTGAAACAATATAAAAAATACGGTAAAATTCAAAGATAACTTGCAGATTAAACATCGATAAATAGAAAATGACGAAATACTATAGTTGTATAATAATATAATACTTGAATAACAATTACTATTACTTATGAATATTTGTTTTGTTTTCTAACATTTGAAATTACTTTTGAAAAGAGCCTGTTAATTTGCACATTTTTATCAAGAGGCTGTTTTGAGTTCTCCAGTTTAGAAAAAATGGTCCTTATTTACACATTGATAGCGACAAGAACTTTTCGTATAGCAACATCAATTATAGGGATCTGATGTGCAAATCCCCATTAACATTCCACCTTCCAGTTTCCAGTAAAACTTCCAAGTCTGTTGTTACCTCCTATGTAGTTGAATCAATACTGTTGGATGAAAAACTCATTTAAGCATTAAAAATAAGATCTATTAATAAGTTTACTACGGGCATGTATTTTGAAATTTCTAAGTAGATAATTCGCTAGAATTTTAATTACGCGTTGCATATTGCACAACATTTTGTTAATATTTTGGTTAAAACCAAAGATTCTATTGTGTCAAAAAATCAGTTACTTCTAGTGCATATTTATGAAGGGAAAAGTCAGGTTTGCTATAGGCCTAAGGCACAATGAACCATGGTCAAGAGTAAATATAATCAAAGTTCCTAAAATAAAATTTGCGAACGAACATCGAAATTATAACAGTAACCCTAAATTTCAAGTACAGTGGCCTAAAATGAGAGGATACCCTCTTGTAATCACACTAATTGATTTCTTTGATAGAAAACATGGAAGGTTATATGTATGAAAAAAATAAAATAACATTTTAAAAAATTCTAATGTTGAGGCCCTCGAACATTATATGCCCTCAAGTACTGAATTAGGTAGCATAGGGCTTGGGGCAACCATGCTAGCACTCAACTTAATTACTAACAGTGCTAACCAATTGTAAATAATGATAAATTGGATATGAGAATAAATATACTACATTTATGGAAAAAAAAATTGACTTAAAAAAATTGAAATATCATGGCAAAACATTTATGTTATTTTTTCCCCAAATTGGGCTAATTAAGAAGAAATATTACGTCAACATAAACAATTGCAATATGTTTATTTCAAAATAAGTATTAACTAACTGTAAAATAATTTTCAACATATATAACTTATGATAATAATCTGAAATAAGTAATAGTAATGCTTATTTTCCATTAAATTTATTTCATATGATAATAATCTGAAATTACATCACATTGATTTTCATTACAACATTCGATGATGTACAACATCATTTCACTAATTAAACAGTCGAAGTTGGATGATGCCAATTCTTCTGCTCGTCGTTATTTGAAGGATGGTGCCACTTGCTTTGTTCATCCGATGTTGGATGGTGCCACTTGCTCTGTTCATCAACGATCGTTGGATGATGCCAGTTCTTCTGTTCGTCATTATTTGAAGGATGGTGCCACTTCTGTTGTTCGTTCGCTGCTGGATGGTGCCACTTGCTTTGTTCAACCGATGTTGGATGGTGCCACTTGCTCTGTTCATCAACGATCGTTGGATGATGCCAGTTCTTCTGTTCATCATTATTTGAAGGATGGTGCCACTTCTATTGTTCGTTCGCTACCGGATGGTGCCACTTGCTTTGTTCATCCGATGTTGGATGGTGCCACTTGCTCTGTTCATCAACGATCGTTGGATGATGCCAGTTCTTCTGTTCGTCATTATTTGAAGGATGATGCCACTTCTGTTGTTCGTTCGCTGCTGGATGGTGCCACTTGCTTTGTTCAACTGATGTTGGATGGTGCCACTTGCTCTGTTCATCAACGATCGTTGGATGATGCCAGTTCTTCTGTTCGTCATTATTTGAAGGATGATGCCACTTCTGTTGTTCGTTCGCTGCTGGATGGTGCCACTTGCTTTGTTCAACTGATGTTGGATGGTGCCACTTGCTCTGTTCATCAACGATCGTTGGATGATGCCAGTTCTTCTGTTCATCATTATTTGAAGGATGGTGCCACTTCTGTTGTTCGTTCGCTGCTGGATGGTGCCACTTGCTTTGTTCAACCGATGTTGGATGGTGCCACTTGCTCTGTTCATCAACGATCGTTGGATGATGCCAGTTCTTCTGTTCGTCATTATTTGAAGGATGATGCCACTTCTGTTGTTCGTTCGCTGCTGGATGGTGCCACTTGCTTTGTTCAACCGATGTTGGATGGTGCCACTTGCTCTGTTCATCAACGATCGTTGGATGATGCCAGTTCTTCTGTTCATCATTATTTGAAGGATGATGCCACTTCTGTTGTTCGTTCGCTGCTGGATGGTGCCACTTGCTTTGTTCAACCGATGTTGGATGGTGCCACTTGCTCTGTTCATCAACGATCGTTGGATGATGCCAGTTCTTCTGTTCATCATTGTTTGAAGGATGATGCCACTTCTGTTGTTCGTTCGCTGCTGGATGGTGCCACTTGCTTTGTTCATCCGATGTTGGATGGTGCCACTTGCTCTGTTCATCGATTACTGTCGAATGGTGCCACTTCTTTTGTTCATCGTTATTTGCAGGATGGTGCCACTTCTGTTGTTCGTTCGATATTGGATGGTGCCACTTGCTTTGCTCATCTACGTTTTTTGGATGATGCCACTTACTAGATAGTTCGTTAGGTTGCAGTAACCTCGATGCTAAGGATGTTTCAGTAATAATAATAAAGAAAAGCACGAAGGCTAATGGAGTCATATACGCTTTGGCCATGTTTATGTGCGATGTGATGTTCAAAAAAGAAGATGGCTTTTATAAGATAATTTGAAGATAAGGTTGGGAATCTTGAAGAAAATTTAGCTACTATAAACTAGTTAATGCTCTCACTTAGTTTTATCCATTTACATATTCTACTATGCATAAAACGTTTAAGTAGACAGTGCTTTAATAAGCTTTCTGTAAATAAACAGCAACTAAAAAATAAAATAATTCACCAGCCTTTTTAAATTAGTAATTTCTTTCTAAACTTTATATATCATGGAAACGATCCCAAAAAAAGAACAACAACCAGAATAACGTAAGAGCTGTGGCGACTTATAAATTGTAATATAAACAAGCATCATTCCAGTAAACCGAAATGTAGAGGTAAAACTGGCTTTTATATGATGTGTTTCTTTTTTGGCCCGGGGGAGAGAGGGGGGGGGATACTGATATAAGTTTAAAGATATATCATTTGATTACATATTTAATTCTCAAAAATAAAATAATTTTCCTAGTAACGGCGATGTAATTATAACAGCTTCCTGTTATATAAGGGTACAGTGAACCACGTCGTGCACCTTTGTTTTCCCGTGCTTTCATTACAAAACTCTTTTGCATGTTGTTTTGCTCCTACGCTTCATCTAAAGTAAAATTTGTATTTTTCCAATCAAAACGTATATTTACCGTTCTACGAAAGCTGCGCAGGTCCAAATTTAAAAACTCTGCGTAAATGGTTTTCTAAATAAGGTCTCTCTTTAATTGAAACAATATAAAAAATACGGTAAAATTCAAAGATAACTTGCAGATTAAACATAGATAAATAGAAAATGACGAAATACTATAGTTGTAGAATAATATAATACTTGAATAACAATTACTATTACTTATGAATATTTGTTTTGTTTTCTAACATTTGAAATTACTTTTGAAAAGAGCCAGTTAATTTGCACATTTTTATCAAGAGGCTGTTTTGAGTTCTCCAGTTTAGAAAAAATGGTCCTTATTTACACATTGATAGCGACAAGAACTTTTCGTATAGCAACATCAATTATAGGGATCTGATGTGCAAATCCCCATTAACATTCCACCTTCCAGTTTCCAGTAAAACTTCCAAGTCTATTGCTACCTCCTATGTAGTTGAATCAATACTGTTGGATGAAAAACTCATTTAAGCATTAAAAATAAGATCTATTAATAAGTTTACTACGGGCATGTATTTTGAAATTTCTAAGTAGATAATTCGCTAGAATTTTAATTACGCGTTGCATATTGCACAACATTTTGTTAATATTTTGGTTAAAACCAAAGATTCTATTGTGTCAAAAAATCAGTTACTTCTAGTGCATATTTATGAAGGGAAAAGTCAGGTTTGCTATAGGCCTAAGGCACAATGAACCATTGTCAAGAGTAAATATAATCAAAGTTCCTAAAATAAAATTTGCGAACGAACATCGAAATTATAACAGTAACCCTAAATTTCAAGTACAGTGGCCTAAAATGAGAGGATACCCTCTTGTAATCACACTAATTGATTTCTTTGATAGAAAACATGGAAGGTTATATGTATGAAAAAAATAAAATAACATTTTAAAAAATTCTAATGTTGAGGCCCTCGAACATTATATGCCCTCAAGTACTGAATTAGGTAGCATAGGGCTTGGGGCAACCATGCTAGCACTCAACTTGATTACTAACAGTGCTAACCAATTGTAAATAATGATAAATTGGATATGAGAATAAAGATACTACATTTATGGAAAAAAAATTGACTTAAAAAAATTGAAATATCATGGCAAAACATTTATGTTATTTTTTCCCCAAATTGGGCTAATTAAGAAGAAATATTACGTCAACATAAACAATTGCAATATGTTTATTTCAAAATAAGTATTAACTAACTGTAAAATAATTTTCAACATATATAACTTATGATAATAATCTGAAATAAGTAACAGTAATGCTTATTTTCCATTAAATTTATTCCATATGATAATAATCTGAAATTACATCACATTGATTTTCATTACAACATTCGATGATGTACAACATCATTTCACTAATTAAACAGTCGAAGTTGGATGATGCCAATTCTTCTGCTCGTCGTTATTTGAAGGATGGTGCCACGTGCTTTGTTCATCCGATGTTGGATGGTGCCACTTGCTCTGTTCATCAACGATCGTTGGATGATGCCAGTTCTTCTGTTCGTCATTATTTGAAGGATGGTGCCACTTCTGTTGTTCGTTCGCTGCTGGATGGTGCCACTTGCTTTGTTCAACCGATGTTGGATGGTGCCACTTGCTCTGTTCATCAACGATCGTTGGATGATGCCAGTTCTTCTGTTCATCATTATTTGAAGGATGGTGCCACTTCTGTTGTTCGTTCGTTACCGGATGGTGCCACTTGCTTTGTTCATCCGATGTTGGATGGTGCCACTTGCTCTGTTCATCAACGATCGTTGGATGATGCCAGTTCTTCTGTTCGTCATTATTTGAAGGATGATGCCACTTCTGTTGTTCGTTCGCTGCTGGATGGTGCCACTTGCTTTGTTCAACTGATGTTGGATGGTGCCACTTGCTCTGTTCATCAACGATCGTTGGATGATGCCAGTTCTTCTGTTCGTCATTATTTGAAGGATGATGCCACTTCTGTTGTTCGTTCGCTGCTGGATGGTGCCACTTGCTTTGTTCAACTGATGTTGGATGGTGCCACTTGCTCTGTTCATCAACGATCGTTGGATGATGCCAGTTCTTCTGTTCATCATTATTTGAAGGATGGTGCCACTTCTGTTGTTCGTTCGCTGCTGGATGGTGCCACTTGCTTTGTTCAACCGATGTTGGATGGTGCCACTTGCTCTGTTCATCAACGATCGTTGGATGATGCCAGTTCTTCTGTTCGTCATTATTTGAAGGATGATGCCACTTCTGTTGTTCGTTCGCTGCTGGATGGTGCCACTTGCTTTGTTCAACCGATGTTGGATGGTGCCACTTGCTCTGTTCATCAACGATCGTTGGATGATGCCAGTTCTTCTGTTCATCATTATTTGAAGGATGATGCCACTTCTGTTGTTCGTTCGCTGCTGGATGGTGCCACTTGCTTTGTTCAACCGATGTTGGATGGTGCCACTTGCTCTGTTCATCAACGATCGTTGGATGATGCCAGTTCTTCTGTTCATCATTATTTGAAGGATGATGCCACTTCTGTTGTTCGTTCGCTGCTGGATGGTGCCACTTGCTTTGTTCATCCGATGTTGGATGGTGCCACTTGCTCTGTTCATCGATTACTGTCGAATGGTGCCACTTCTTTTGTTCATCGTTATTTGCAGGATGGTGCCACTTCTGTTGTTCGTTCGATATTGGATGGTGCCACTTGCTTTGCTCATCTACGTTTTTTGGATGATGCCACTTACTAGATAGTTCGTTAGGTTGCAGTAACCTCGATGCTAAGGATGTTTCAGTAATAATAATAAAGAAAAGCACGAAGGCTAATGGAGTCATATACGCTTTTGCCATGTTTATGTGCGATGTGATGTTCAAAAAAGAAGATGTCTTTTATAAGATAATTTGAAGATAAGGTTGGGAATCTTGAAGAAAATTTAGCTACTATAAACTAGTTAATGCTCTCACTTAGTTTTATCCATTTACATATTCTACTACGCATAAAACTTTTAAGTAGACAGTGCTTTAATAAGCTTTCTGTAAATAAACAGCAACTAAAAAATAAAATAATTCACCAGCCTTTTTAAATTAGTAATTTCTTTCTAAACTTTATATATCATGGAAACGATCCCAAAAAAAGAACAACAACCAGAATAACGTAAGAGCTGTGGCGACTTATAAATTGTAATATAAACAAGCATCATTCCAGTAAACCGAAATGTAGAGGCAAAACTGGCTTTTATATGATGTGTTTCTTTTTTGGCCCGGGGGAGAGAGGGGGGGGGGATACTGATATAAGTTTAAAGATATATCATTTGATTACATATTTAATTCTCAAAAATAAAATAATTTTCGTAGTAACGGCGATGTAATTATAACAGCTTCCTGTTATATAAGGGTACAGTGAACCACGTCGTGCACCTTTGTTTTCCCGTGCTTTCATTACAAAACTCTTTTGCATGTTGTTTTGCTCCTACGCTTCATCTAAAGTAAAATTTGTATTTTTCCAATCAAAACGTATATTTACCGTTCTACGAAAGCTGCGCAGGTCCAAATTTAAAAACTCTGCGTAAATGGTTTTCTAAATAAGGTCTCTCTTTAATTGAAACAATATAAAAAATACGGTAAAATTCAAAGATAACTTGCAGATTAAACATCGATAAATAGAAAATGACGAAATACTATAGTTGTATAATAATATAATACTTGAATAACAATTACTATTACTTATGAATATTTGTTTTGTTTTCTAACATTTGAAATTACTTTTGAAAAGTGCCAGTTAATTTGCACATTTTTATCAAGAGGCTGTTTTGAGTTCTCCAGTTTAGAAAAAATGGTCCTTATTTACACATTGATAGCGACAAGAACTTTTCGTATAGCAACATCAATTATGGGGATCTGATGTGCAAATCCCCATTAACATTCCACCTTCCAGTTTCCAGTAAAACTTCCAAGTCTATTGCTACCTCCTATGTAGTTGAATCAATACTGTTGGATGAAAAACTCATTTAAGCATTAAAAATAAGATCTATTAATAAGTTTACTACGGGCATGTATTTTGAAATTTCTAAGTAGATAATTCGCTAGAATTTTAATTACGCGTTGCATATTGCACAACATTTTGTTAATATTTTGGTTAAAACCAAAGATTCTATTGTGTCAAAAAATCAGTTACTTCTAGTGCATATTTATGAAGGGAAAAGTCAGGTTTGCTATAGGCCTAAGGTACAATGAACCATGGTCAAGAGTAAATATAATCAAAGTTCCTAAAATAAAATTTGCGAACGAACATCGAAACTATAACAGTAACCCTAAATTTCAAGTACAGTGGCCTAAAATGAGAGGATACCCTCTTGTAATCACACTAATTGATTTCTTTGATAGAAAACATGGAAGGTTATATGTATGAAAAAAATAAAATAACATTTTAAAAAATTCTAATGTTGAGGCCCTCGAACATTATATGCCCTCAAGTACTGAATTAGGTAGCATAGGGCTTGGGGCAACCATGCTAGCACTCAACTTAATTACTAACAGTGCTAACCAATTATAAATAATGATAAATTGGATATGAGAATAAAGATACTACATTTATGGAAAAAAAATTGACTTAAAAAAATTGAAATATCATGGCAAAACATTTATGTTATTTTTTCCCCAAATTGGGCTAATTAAGAAGAAATATTACGTCAACATAAACTATTGCAATATGTTTATTTCAAAATAAGTATTAACTAACTATAAAATAATTTTCAACATATATAACTTATGATAATAATCTGAAATAAGTAACAGTAATGCTTATTTTCCATTAAATTTATTCCATATGATAATAATCTGAAATTACATCACATTGATTTTCATTACAACATTCGATGATGTACAACATCATTTCACTAATTAAACAGTCGAAGTTGGATGATGCCAATTCTTCTGCTCGTCGTTATTTGAAGGATGGTGCCACTTGCTTTGTTCATCCGATGTTGGATGGTGCCACTTGCTCTGTTCATCAACGATCGTTGGATGATGCCAGTTCTTCTGTTCGTCATTATTTGAAGGATGGTGCCACTTCTGTTGTTCGTTCGCTGCTGGATGGTGCCACTTGCTTTGTTCAACCGATGTTGGATGGTGCCACTTGCTCTGTTCATCAACGATCGTTGGATGATGCCAGTTCTTCTGTTCATCATTATTTGAAGGATGGTGCCACTTCTGTTGTTCGTTCGCTACCGGATGGTGCCACTTGCTTTGTTCATCCGATGTTGGATGGTGCCACTTGCTCTGTTCATCAACGATCGTTGGATGATGCCAGTTCTTCTGTTCGTCATTATTTGAAGGATGATGCCACTTCTGTTGTTCGTTCGCTGCTGGATGGTGCCACTTGCTTTGTTCAACAGATGTTGGATGGTGCCACTTGCTCTGTTCATCAACGATCGTTGGATGATGCCAGTTCTTCTGTTCGTCATTATTTGAAGGATGATGCCACTTCTGTTGTTCGTTCGCTGCTGGATGGTGCCACTTGCTTTGTTCAACCGATGTTGGATGGTGCCACTTGCTCTGTTCATCAACGATCGTTGGATGATGCCAGTTCTTCTGTTCATCATTATTTGAAGGATGATGCCACTTCTGTTGTTCGTTCGCTGCTGGATGGTGCCACTTGCTTTGTTCATCCGATGTTGGATGGTGCCACTTGCTCTGTTCATCGATTACTGTCGAATGGTGCCACTTCTTTTGTTCATCGTTATTTGCAGGATGGTGCCACTTCTGTTGTTCGTTCGATATTGGATGGTGCCACTTGCTTTGCTCATCTACGTTTTTTGGATGATGCCACTTACTAGATAGTTCGTTAGGTTGCAGTAACCTCGATGCTAAGGATGTTTCAGTAATAATAATGAAGAAAAGCACGAAGGCTAATGGAGTCATATACGCTTTTGCCATGTTAATGTGCGATCTGATGTTCAAAAAAGAAGATGGCTTTTATAAGATAGTTTGAAGATAAGGTTGGGAATCTTGAAGAAAATTTAGCTACTATAAACTAGTTAATGCTCTCACTTAGTTTTATCCATTTACATATTCTACTACGCATAAAACGTTTAAGTAGACAGTGCTTTAATAAGCTTTCTGTAAATAAACAGCAACTAAAAAATAAAATAATTCACCAGCCTTTTTAAATTAGTAATTTCTTTCTAAACTTTATATATCATGGAAACGATCCCAAAAAAAGAACAACAACCAGAATAACGTAAGAGCTGTGGCGACTTATAAATTGTAATATAAACAAGCATCATTCCAGTAAACCGAAATGTAGAGGCAAAACTGGCTTTTATATGATGTGTTTCTTTTTTGGCCCGGGGGAGAGAGGGGGGGGATACTGATATAAGTTTAAAGATATATCATTTGATTACATATTTAATTCTCAAAAATAAAATAATTTTCCTAGTAACGGCGATGTAATTATAACAGCTTCCTGATATATAAGGGTACAATGAACCACGTCGTGCACCTTTGTTTTCCCGTGGTTTCCATTAAGATTTACCGTGCTTTCATTACAAAACTCTTTTGCATGTTGTTTTGCTCCTACGCTTCATCTAAAGTAAAATTTGTATTTTTCCAATCAAAACGTAGATTTACCGTTCTACGAAAGCTGCGCAGGTCCAAATTTAAAAACTCTGCGTAAATGGTTTTCTAAATAAGGTCTCTCTTTAATTGAAACAATATAAAAAATACGGTAAAATTCAAAGAAAACTTGCAGATTAAACATCGATAAATAGAAAATGACGAAATACTATAGTTGTATAATAATATAATACTTGAATAACAATTACTATTACTTATGAATATTTGTTTTGTTTTCTAACATTTGAAATTACTTTTGAAAAGAGCCAGTTAATTTGCACATTTTTATCAAGAGGCTGTTTTGAGTTCTCCAGTTTAGAAAAAATGGTCCTTATTTACACATTGATAGCGACAAGAACTTTTCGTATAGCAACATCAATTATAGGGATCTGATGTGCAAATCCCCATTAACATTCCACCTTCCAGTTTCCAGTAAAACTTCCAAGTCTATTGCTACCTCCTATGTAGTTGAATCAATACTGTTGGATGAAAAACTCATTTAAGAATTAAAAATAAGATCTATTAATAAGTTTACTACGGGCATGTATTTTGAAATTTCTAAGTAGATAATTCGCTAGAATTTTAATTACGCGTTGCATATTGCACAACATTTTGTTAATATTTTGGTTAAAACCAAAGATTCTATTGTGTCAAAAAATCAGTTACTTCTATTGCATATTTATGAAGGGAAAAGTCAGGTTTGCTATAGGCCTAAGGCACAATGAACCATGGTCAAGAGTAAATATAATCAAAGTTCCTAAAAGAAAATTTGCGAACGAACATCGAAATTATAACAATAACCCTAAATTTCAAGTACAGTGGCCTAAAATGAGAGAATACCCTCTTGTAATCACACTAATTGATTTCTTTGATAGAAAACATGGAAGGTTATATGTATGAAAAAAATAAAATAACATTTTAAAAAATTCTAATGTTGAGGCCCTCGAACATTATATGCCCTCAAGTACTGAATTATGTAGCATAGGGCTTGGGGCAACCATGCTAGCACTCAACTTAATTACTAACAGTGCTAACCAATTGTAAATAATGATAAATTAGATATGAGAATAAAGATACTACATTTATGAAAAAAAAATTGACTTAAAAAAATTGAAATATCATGGCAAAACATTTATGTTAATTTTTCCCCAAATTGGGCTAATTAAGAAGAAATATTACGTCAACATAAACAATTGCAATATGTTTATTTCAAAATAAGTATTAACTAACTGTAAAATAATTTTCAACATATATAACTTATGATAATAATCTGAAATAAGTAACGGTAATGCTTATTTTCCATTAAATTTATTCCATATGATAATAATCTGAAATTACATCACATTGATTTTCATTACAACATTCGATGATGTACAACATCATTTCACTAATTAAACAGTCGAAGTTGGATGATGCCAATTCTTCTGCTCGTCGTTATTTGAAGGATGGTGCAACTTGCTTTGTTCATCCGATGTTGGATGGTGCCACTTGCTCTGTTCATCAACGATCGTTGGATGATGCCAGTTCTTCTGTTCGTCATTATTTGAAGGATGGTGCCACTTTTGTTGTTCGTTCGCTCCTGGATGGTGCCACTTGCTTTGTTCAACCGATGTTGGATGGTGCCACTTGCTCTGTTCATCAACGATCGTTGGATGATGCCAGTTCTTCTGTTCATCATTATTTGAAGGATGGTGCCACTTCTGTTGTTCGTTCGCTACCGGATGGTGCCACTTGCTTTGTTCATCCGATGTTGGATGGTGCCACTTGCTCTGTTCATCAACGATCGTTGGATGATGCCAGTTCTTCTGTTCGTCATTATTTGAAGGATGATGCCACTTCTGTTGTTCGTTCGCTGCTGGATGGTGCCACTTGCTTTGTTTAACTGATGTTGGATGGTGCCACTTGCTCTGTTCATCAACGATCGTTGGATGATGCCAGTTCTTCTGTTCATCATTATTTGAAGGATGGTGCCACTTCTGTTGTTCGTTCGCTGCTGGATGGTGCCACTTGCTTTGTTCAACCGATGTTGGATGGTGCCACTTGCTCTGTTCATCAACGATCATTGGATGATTCCAGTTCTTCTGTTCGTCATTATTTGAAGGATGATGCCACTTCTGTTGTTCGTTCGCTGCTGGATGGTGCCACTTGCTTTGTTCAACCGATGTTGGATGGTGCCACTTGCTCTGTTCATCAACGATCGTTGGATGATGCCAGTTCTTCTGTTCGTCATTATTTGAAGGATGGTGCCACTTCTGTTGTTCGTTCGCTGCTGGATGGTGCCACTTGCTTTGTTCAACCGATGTTGGATGGTGCCACTTGCTCTGTTCATCAACGATCATTGGATGATGCCAGTTCTTCTGTTCATCATTATTTGAAGGATGATTCCACTTCTGTTGTTCGTTCGCTGCTGGATGGTGCCACTTGCTTTGTTCATCCTATGTTGGATGGTGCCACTTGCTCTGTTCATCGATTACTGTCGAATGGTGCCACTTCTTTTGTTCATCGTTATTTGCAGGATGGTGCCACTTCTATTGTTCGTTCGATATTGGATGGTGCCACTTGCTTTGCTCATCTACGTTTTTTGGATGATGCCACTTACTAGATAGTTCGTTAGGTTGCAGTAACCTCGATGCTAAGGATGTTTCAGTAATAATAATAAAGAAAAGCACGAAGGCTAATGGAGTCATATACGCTTTTGCCATGTTTATGTGCGATGTGATGTTCAAAAAAGAAGATGGCTTTTATAAGATAATTTGAAGATAAGGTTGGGAATCTTGAAGAAAATTTAGCTACTATAAACTAGTTAGTGCTCTCACTTAGTTTTATCCATTTACATATTCTACTACGCATAAAACGTTTAAGTAGACAGTGCTTTAATAAGCTTTCTGTAAATAAACAGCAACTAAAAAATAAAATAATTCACCAGCCTTTTTAAATTAGTAATTTCTTTCTAAACTTTATATATCATGGAAACGATCCCAAAAAAAGAACAACAACCAGAATAACGTAAGAGCTGTGGCGACTTATAAATTGTAATATAAACAAGCATCATTCCAGTAAACCGAAATGTAGAGGCAAAACTGGCTTTTATATGATGTGTTTCTTTTTTGGCCCAGGGGAGAGAGTGGGGGGGGGGATACTGATATAAGTTTAAAGATATATCATTTGATTACATATTTAATTCTCAATAATAAAATAATTTTCCTACTAACGGCGATGTAATTATAACAGCTTCCTGTTATATAAGGGTACAATGAACCACGTCGTGCACCTTTGTTTTCCCGTGTTTTCCATTAAGATTTACCGTGCTTTCATTACAAAACTCTTTTGCATGTTGTTTTGCTCCTACGCTTCATCTAAAGTAAAATTTGTATTTTTCCAATAAAAACGTAGATTTACCGTTCTACGAAAGCTGCGCAGGTCCAAATTTAAAAACTCTGCGTAAATGGTTTTCTAAATAAGGTCTCTCTTTAATTGAAACAATATAAAAAATACGGTAAAATTCAA
Organism: Allium sativum; assembly: GCA_030737875.1. Taxonomy (NCBI): domain Eukaryota; kingdom Viridiplantae; phylum Streptophyta; class Magnoliopsida; order Asparagales; family Amaryllidaceae; genus Allium; species Allium sativum. Next base: position 400,779,121 of record CM060910.1, read on the forward strand.
AGATAACTTGCAGATTAAACATCGATAAATAGAAAATGACGAAATACTATAGTTGTATAATAATATAATACTTGAATAACAATTACTATTACTTATGAATATTTGTTTTGTTTTCTAACATTTGAAATTACTTTTGAAAAGAGCCAGTTAATTTGCACATTTTTATCAAGAGGCTGTTTTGAGTTCTCCAGTTTAGAAAAAATGGTCCTTATTTACACATTGATAGCGACAAGAACTTTTCGTATAGCAACATCAATTATAGGGATCTGATGTGCAAATCCCCATTAACATTCCACCTTCCAGTTTCCAGTAAAACTTCCAAGTCTATTGCTACCTCCTATGTAGTTGAATCAATACTGTTGGATGAAAAACTCATTTAAGCATTAAAAATAAGATCTATTAATAAGTTTACTACGGGCATGTATTTTGAAATTTCTACGTGGATAATTCGCTAGAATTTTAATTACGCGTTGCATATTGCACAACATTTTGTTAATATTTTGGTTAAAACCAAAGATTCTATTGTGTCAAAAAATCAGTTACTTCTAGTGCATATTTATGAAGGGAAAAGTCAGGTTTGCTATAGGCCTAAGGCACAATGAACCATGGTCAAGAGTAAATATAATCAAAGTTCCTAAAAGAAAATTTGCGAACGAACATCGAAATTATAACAGTAACCCTAAATTTCAAGTACAGTGGCCTAAAATGAGAGGATACCCTCTTGTAATCACACTAATTGATTTCTTTGATAGAAAACATGGAAGGTTATATGTATGAAAAAAATAAAATAACATTTTAAAAAATTCTAATGTTGAGGCCCTCGAACATTATATGCCCTCAAGTACTGAATTAGGTAGCATAGGGCTTGGGGCAACCATGCTAGCACTCAACTTAATTACTAACAGTGCTAACCAATTGTAAATAATGATAAATTGGATATGAGAATAAAGATACTACATTTATGGAAAAAAAATTGACTTAAAAAAATTGAAATATCATGGCAAAACATTTATGTTATTTTTTCCCCAAATTGGGCTAATTAAGAAGAAATATTACGTCAACATAAACAATTGCAATATGTTTATTTCAAAATAAGTATTAACTAACTGTAAAATAATTTTCAACATATATAACTTATGATAATAATCTGAAATAAGTAACAGTAATGCTTATTTTCCATTAAATTTATTCCATATGATAATAATCTGAAATTACATCACATTGATTTTCATTACAACATTCGATGATGTACAACATCATTTCACTAATTAAACAGTCGAACTTGGATGATGCCAATTCTTCTGCTCGTCGTTATTTGAAGGATGGTGCCACTTGCTTTGTTCATCCGATGTTGGATGGTGCCACTTGCTCTGTTCATCAACGATCGTTGGATGATGCCAGTTCTTCTGTTCGTCATTATTTGAAGGATGGTGCCACTTCTGTTGTTCGTTCGCTGCTGGATGGTGCCACTTGCTTTGTTCAACCGATGTTGGATGGTGCCACTTGCTCCGTTCATCAACGATCGTTGGATGATGCCAGTTCTTCTGTTCATCATTATTTGAAGGATGGTGCCACTTCTGTTGTTAGTTCGCTACCGGATGGTGCCACTTGCTTTGTTCATCCGATGTTGGATGGTGCCACTTGCTCTGTTCATCAACGATCGTTGGATGATGCCAGTTCTTCTGTTCGTCATTATTTGAAGGATGATGCCACTTCTGTTGTTCGTTCGCTGCTGGATGATGCCACTTGCTTTGTTCAACTGATGTTGGATGGTGCCACTTGCTCTGTTCATCAACGATCGTTGGATGATGCCAGTTCTTCTGTTCATCATTATTTGAAGGATAGTGCCACTTCTGTTGTTCGTTCGCTGCTGGATGGTGCCACTTGCTTTGTTCAACCGATGTTGGATGGTGCCACTTGCTCTGTTCATCAACGATCGTTGGATGATGCCAGTTCTTCTGTTCGTCATTATTTGAAGGATGATGCCACTTCTGTTGTTCGTTCGCTGCTGGATGGTGCCACTTGCTTTGTTCAACCGATGTTGGATGGTGCCACTTGCTCTGTTCATCAACGATCGTTGGATGATGCCAGTTCTTCTGTTCATCATTATTTGAAGGATGATGCCACTTCTGTTGTTCGTTCGCTGCTGGATGGTGCCACTTGCTTTGTTCAACCGATGTTGGATGGTGCCACTTGCTCTGTTCATCAACGATCGTTGGATGATGCCAGTTCTTCTGTTCATCATTATTTGAAGGATGATGCCACTTCTGTTGTTCGTTCATTGCTGGATGGTGCCACTTGCTTTGTTCATTCGATGTTGGATGGTGCCACTTGCTCTGTTCATCGATTACTGTCGAATGGTGCCACTTCTTTTGTTCATCGTTATTTGCAGGATGGTGCCACTTCTGTTGTTCGTTCGATATTGGATGGTGCCACTTGCTTTGCTCATCTACGTTTTTTGGATGATGCCACTTACTAGATAGTTCGTTAGGTTGCAGTAACCTCGATGCTAAGGATGTTTCAGTAATAATAATAAAGAAAAGCACGAAGGCTAATGGAGTCATATACGCTTTCGCCATGTTTATGTGCGATGTGATGTTCAAAAAAGAAGATGGCTTTTATAAGATAATTTGAAGATAAGGTTGGGAATCTTGAAGAAAATTTAGCTACTATAAACTAGTTAATGCTCTCACTTAATTTTATCCATTATATATTCTACTACGCATAAAACGTTTAAGTAGACAGTGCTTTAATAAGCTTTCTGTAAATAAACATCAACTAAAAAATAAAATAATTCACCAGCCTTTTTAAATTAGTAATTTCTTTCTAAACTTTATATATCATGGAAACTATCCCAAAAAAAGAACAACAACCAGAATAACGTAAGAGCTGTGGCGACTTATAAATTGTAATATAAACAAGCATCATTCCAGTAAACCGAAATGTAGAGGCAAAACTGGCTTTTATATGATGTGTTTCTTTTTTGGCCCGGGGGAGAGAGGGGGGGATACTGATATAAGTTTAAAGATATATCATTTGATTACATATTTAATTCTCAAAAATAAAATAATTTTCCTAGTAACGGCGATGTAATTATAACAGCTTCCTGTTATATAAGGTTACAATGAACCACGTCGTGGACCTTTGTTTTCCCGTGGTTTCCATTAAGATTTACCGTGCTTTCATTACAAAACTCTTTTGCATGTTGTTTTGCTCCTACGCTTCATCTAAAGTAAAATTTGTATTTTTCCAATCAAAACGTAGATTTACCGTTCTACGAAAGCTGCGCAGGTCCAAATTTAAAAACTCTGCGTAAATGGTTTTCTAAATAAGGTCTCTCTTTAATTGAAACAATATAAAAAATACGGTAAAATTCAAAGATAACTTGCAGATTAAACATCGATAAATAGAAAATGACGAAATACTATAGTTGTATAATAATATAATACTTGAATAACAATTACTATTACTTATGAATATTTGTTTTGTTTTCTAACATTTGAAATTACTTTTGAAAAGAGCCAGTTAATTTGCACATTTTTATCAAGAGGCTGTTTTGAGTTCTCCAGTTTAGAAAAAATGGTACTTATTTACACATTGATAGCGACAAGAACTTTTCGTATAGCAACATCAATTATAGGGATCTGATGTGCAAATCCCCATTAACATTCCACCTTCCAGTTTCCAGTAAAACTTCCAAGTCTATTGCTACCTCCTATGTAGTTGAATCAATACTGTTGGATGAAAAACTCATTTAAGCATTAAAAATAAGATCTATTAGTAAGTTTACTACGGGCATGTATTTTGAAATTTCTAAGTAGATAATTCGCTAGAATTTTAATTACGCGTTGCATATTGCACAACATTTTGTTAATATTTTGGTTAAAACCAAAGATTCTATTGTGTCAAAAAATCAGTTACTTCTAGTGCATATTTATGAAGGGAAAAGTCAGGTTTGCTATAGGCCTAAGGCACAATGAACCATGGTCAAGAGTAAATATAATCAAAGTTCCTAAAAGAAAATTTGCGAACGAACATCGAAATTATAATAGTAACCATAAATTTCAAGTACAGTGGCCTAAAATGCGAGGATACCCTCTTGTAATCACACTAATTGATTTCTTTGATATAAAACATGGAAGGTTATATGTATGAAAAAAATAAAATAACATTTTAAAAAATTCTAATGTTGAGGCCCTCGAACATTATATGCCCTCGAGTACTGAATTAGGTAGCATAGGGCTTGGGGCAACCATGCTAGCACTCAACTTAATTACTAACAGTGCTAACCAATTGTAAATAATGATAAATTGGATATGAGAATAAAGATACTACATTTATGGAAAAAAAATTGACTTAAAAAAATTGAAATATCATGGCAAAACATTTATGTTATTTTTTCCCCAAATTGGGCTAATTAAGAAGAAATATTACGTCAACATAAACAATTGCAATATGTTTATTTCAAAATAAGTATTAACTAACTGTAAAATAATTTTCAACATATATAACTTATGATAATAATCTGAAATAAGTAACAGTAATGCTTATTTTCCATTAAATTTATTCCATATGATAATAATCTGAAATTACATCACATTGATTTTCATTACAACATTCGATGATGTACAACATCATTTCACTAATTAAACAGTCGAAGTTGGATGATGCCAATTCTTCTGCTCGTCGTTATTTGAAGGATGGTGCCACTTGCTTTGTTCATCCGATGTTGGATGGTGCCACTTGCTCTGTTCATCAACGATCGTTGGATGATGCCAGTTCTTCTGTTCGTCATTATTTGAAGGATGGTGCCACTTCTGTTGTTCGTTCGCTGCTGGATGGTGCCACTTGCTTTGTTCAACCAATGTTGGATGGTGCCACTTGTTCTGTTCATCAACGATCGTTGGATGATGCCAGTTCTTCTGTTCATCATTATTTGAAGGATGGTGCCACTTCTGTTGTTCGTTCGCTACCGAATGGTGCCACTTGCTTTGTTCATCCGATGTTGGATGGTGTCACTTGCTCTGTTCATCAACGATCGTTGGATGATGCCAGTTCTTCTGTTCGTCATTATTTGAAGGATGATGCCACTTCTGTTTTTCGTTCGCTGCTGGATGGTGCCACTTGCTTTGTTCAACTGATGTTGGATGGTGCCACTTGCTCTGTTCATCAACGATCGTTGGATGATGCCAGTTCATCTGTTCATCATTATTTGAAGGATGGTGCCACTTCTGTTGTTTGTTCGCTGCTGGATGGTGCCACTTGCTTTGTCCAACCGATGTTGGATGGTGCCACTTGCTCTGTTCATCAACGATCGTTGGATGATGCCAGTTCTTCTGTTCGTCATTATTTGAAGGATGATGCCACTTCTGTTGTTCGTTCGCTGCTGGATGGTGCCACTTGCTTTGTTCAACCGATGTTGGATGGTGCCACTTGCTCTGTTCATCAACGATCGTTGGATGATGCCAGTTCTTCTGTTCATCATTATTTGAAGGATGATGCCACTTCTGTTGTTCGTTCGCTGCTGGATGGTGCCACTTGCTTTGTTCAACCGATGTTGGATGGTGCCACTTGCTCTGTTCATCAACGATCGTTGGATGATGCCAGTTCTTCTGTTCATCATTATTTGAAGGATGATGCCACTTCTGTTGTTCGTTCGCTGCTGGATGGTGCCACTTGCTCTGTTCATCGATTACTGTCGAATGGTGCCACTTCTTTTGTTCATCGTTATTTGCAGGATGGTGCCACTTCTGTTGTTCGTTCGATATTGGATGGTGCCACTTGCTTTGCTCATCTACGTTTTTTGGATGATGCCACTTACTAGATAGTTCGTTAGGTTGGAGTAACCTCGATGCTAAGGATGTTTCAGTAATAATAATAAAGAAAAGCACGAAGGCTAATGGAGTCATATACGCTTTTGCCATGTTTATGTGCGATGTGATGTTCAAAAAAGAAGATGGCTTTTATAAGATAATTTGAAGATAAGGTTGGGAATCTTGAAGAAAATTTAGCTACTATAAACTAGTTAATGCTCTCACTTAGTTTTATCCATTTACATATTCTACTACGCATAAAACGTTTAAGTAGACAGTGCTTTAATAAGCTTTCTGTAAATAAACAGCAACTAAAAAATAAAATAATTCACCAGCCTTTTTAAATTAGTAATATCTTTCTAAACTTTATATATCATGGAAACGATCCCAAAAAAAGAACAAAAACCAGAATAACGTAAGAGCTGTGGCGACTTATAAATTGTAATATAAACAAGCATCATTCCAGTAAACCGAAATGTAGAGACAAAACTGGCTTTTATATGATGTGTTTCTTTTTTGGCCCGGGGGAGAGAGGGGGGGAGGGGATACTGATATAAGTTTAAAGATATATCATTTGATTACATATTTAATTCTCAAAAATAAAATAATTTTCCTAGTAACGGCAATGTAATTATAACAGCTTCCTGTTATATAAGGGTACAATGAACCACGTCGTGGACCTTTGTTTTCCCGTGGTTTCCATTAAGATTTACCGTGCTTTCATTACAAAACTCTTTTGCATGTTGTTTTGCTCCTACGCTTCATCTAAAGTAAAATTTGTATTTTTCCAATCAAAACGTAGATTTACCGTTCTACGAAAGCTGCGCAGGTCCAAATTTAAAAACTCTGCGTAAATGGTTTTCTAAATAAGGTCTCTCTTTAATTGAAACAATATAAAAAATACGGTAAAATTCAAAGATAACTTGCAGATTAAACATCGATAAATATAAAATGACGAAATACTATAGTTGTGTAATAATATAATACTTGAATAACAATTACTATTACTTATGAATATTTGTTTTGTTTTCTAACATTTGAAATTACTTTTGAAAAGAGCCAGTTAATTTGCACATTTTTATCAAGAGGCTGTTTTGAGTTCTCCAGTTTAGAAAAAATGGTCCTTATTTACACATTGATAGCGACAAGAACTTTTCGTATAGCAACATCAATTATAGGGATCTGATGTGCAAATCCCCATTAACATTCCAGTTTCCAGTAAAACTTCCAAGTCTATTGCTACCTCCTATGTAGTTGAATCAATACTGTTGGATGAAAAACTCATTTAAGCATTAAAAATAAGATCTATTAATAAGTTTACTACGGGCATGTATTTTGAAATTTCTAAGTAGATAATTCGCTAGAATTTTAATTACGCGTTGCATATTAAACAACATTTTGTTAATATTTTGGTTAAAACCAAAGATTCTATTGTGTCAAAAAATCAGTTACTTCTAGTGCATATTTATGAAGGGAAAAGTCAGGTTTGCTATAGGCCTAAGGCACAATGAACCATGGTCAAGAGTAAATATAATCAAAGTTCCTAAAAGAAAATTTGCGAACGAACATCGAAATTATAACAGTAACCCTAAATTTCAAGTAGAGTGGCCTAAAAGGAGAGGATACCCTCTTGTAATCACACTAATTGATTTCTTTGATAGAAAACATGGAAGGTTATATGTATGAAAAAAATAAAATAACATTTTAAAAAATTCTAATGTTGAGGCCCTCGAACATTATATGCCCTCAAGTACTGAATTAGGTAGCATAGGGCTTGGGGCAACCATGCTAGCACTCAACTTAATTACTAACAGTGCTAACCAATTGTAAATAATGATAAATTGGATATGAGAATAAAGATACTACATTTATGGAAAAAAATTGACTTAAAAAAATTGAAATATCATGGCAAAACATTTATGTTATTTTTTCCCCAAATTGGGCTAATTAAGAAGAAATATTACGTCAACATAAACAATTGCAATATGTTTATTTCAAAATAAGTATTAACTAACTGTAAAATAATTTTCAACATATATAACTTATGATAATAATCTGAAATAAGTAACAGTAATGCTTATTTTCCATTAAATTTATTCCATATGATAATAATCTGAAATTACATCACATTGATTTTCATTACAACATTCGATGATGTACAACATCATTTCACTAATTAAACAGTCGAAGTTGGATGATGCCAATTCTTCTGCTCGTCGTTATTTGAAGGATGGTGCCACTTGCTTTGTTCATCCGATGTTGGATGGTGCCACTTGCTCTGTTCATCAACGATCGTTGGATGATGCCAGTTCTTCTGTTCGTCATTATTTGAAGGATGGTGCCACTTCTGTTGTTCGTTCGCTGCTAGATGGTGCCACTTGCTTTGTTCAACCGATGTTGGATAGTGCCACTTGTTCTGTTCATCAACGATCGTTGGATGATGCCAGTTCTTCTTTTCATCATTATTTGAAGGATGGTGCCACTTCTGTTGTTCGTTCGCTACCGGATGGTGCCACTTGCTTTGTTCATCCGATGTTGGATGGTGCCACTTGCTCTGTTCATCAACGATCGCTGGATGATGCCAGTTCTTCTATTCGTCATTATTTGAAGGATGATGCCACTTCTGTTGTTCGTTCGCTGCTGGATGGTGCCACTTGCATTGTTCAACTGATGTTGGATGGTGCCACTTGCTCTGTTCATCAACGATCGTTGGATGATGCCAGTTCTTCTGTTCATCATTATTTGAAGGATGGTGCCACTTCTGTTGTTTGTTCGCTGCTGGATGGTGCCACTTGCTTTGTCCAACCGATGTTGGATGGTGCCACTTGCTCTGTTCATCAACGATCGTTGGATGATGCCAGTTCTTCTGTTCGTAATTATTTGTAGGATGATGCCACTTCTGTTGTTCGTTCGCTGCTGGATGGTGCCACTTGCTTTGTTCAACCGATGTTGGATGGTGCCACTTGCTCTGTTCATCAACGATCGTTGGATGATGCCAGTTCTTCTGTTCATCATTATTTTAAGGATGATGCCACTTCTGTTGTTCGTTCGCTGCTGGATGGTGCCACTTGCTTTGTTCAACCGATGTTGGATGGTGCCACTTGCTCTGTTCATCAACGATCGTTGGATGATGCCAGTTCTTCTGTTCATCATTATTTGAAGGATGATGCCACTTCTGTTGTTCGTTCGCTGCTGGATGGTGCCACTTGCTTTGTTCATCCGATGTTGGATGGTGCCACTTGCTCTGTTCATCGATTACTGTCGAATGGTGCCACTTCTTTTGTTCATCGTTATTTGCAGGATGGTGCCACTTCTGTTGTTCGTTCGATATTGGATGGTGCCACTTGCTTTGCTCATCTACGTTTTTTGGATGATGCCACTTACTAGATAGTTCGTTAGGTTGTAGTAACCTCGATGCTAAGGATGTTTCAGTAATAATAATAAAGAAAAGCACGAAGGCTAATGGAGTCATATACGCTTTTGCCATGTTTATGTGCGATGTGATGTTCAAAAAAGAAGATGGCTTTTATAAGATAATTTGAAGATAAGGTTGGGAATCTTGAAGAAAATTTAGCTACTATAAACTAGTTAATGCTCTCACTTAGTTTTATCCATTTACATATTCTACTACGCATAAAACGTTTAAGTAGACAGTGCTTTAATAAGCTTTCTGTAAATAAACAGCAACTAAAAAATAAAATAATTCACCAGCCTTTTTAAATTAGTAATTTCTTTCTAAACTTTATATATCATGGAAACGATCCCGAAAAAAGAACAACAACCAGAAAAACGTAAGAGCTGTGGCGACTTATAAATTGTAATATAAACAAGCATCATTCCAGTAAACCAAAATGTAGAGGCAAAACTGGCTTTTATATGATGTGTTTCTTTTTTGGCCCGGGGGAGAGAGGGGGGGGATACTGATATAAGTTTAAAGATATATCATTTGATTACATATTTAATTCTCAAAAATAAAATAATTTTCCTAGTAACGGCGATGTAATTATAACAGCTTCCTGTTATATAAGGGTACAATGAACCACGTCGTGGACCTTTGTTTTCCCGTGGTTTCCATTAAGATTTACCGTGCTTTCATTACAAAACTCTTTTGCATGTTGTTTTGCTCCTACGCTTCATCTAAAGTAAAATTTGTATTTTTCCAATCAAAACGTAGATTTACCGTTCTACGAAAGCTGCGCAGGTCCAAATTTAAAAACTCTGCGTAAATGGTTTTCTAAATAAGGTCTCTCTTTAATTGAAACAATATAAAAAATACGGTAAAATTCAAAGATAACTTGCAGATTAAACATCGATAAATAGAAAATGACGAAATACTATAGTTGTATAATAATATAATACTTGAATAACAATTACTATTACTTATGAATATTTGTTTTGTTTTCTAACATTTGAAATTACTTTTGAAAAGAGCCAGTTAATTTGCACATTTTTATCAAGAGGCTGTTTTGAGTTCTCCAGTTTAGAAAAAATGGTCCTTATTTACACATTGATAGCGACAAGAACTTTTCGTATAGCAACATCAATTATAGGGATCTGATGTGCAAATCCCCATTAACATTCCACCTTCCAGTTTCCAGTAAAACTTCCAAGTCTATTGCTACCTCCTATGTAGTTGAATCAATACTGTTGGATGAAAAACTCATTTAAGCATTAAAAATAAGATCTATTAATAAGTTTACTACGGGCATGTATTTTGAAATTTCTAAGTAGATAATTCGCTAGAATTTTAATTACGCGTTGCATATTAAACAACATTTTGTTAATATTTTGGTTAAAACCAAAGATTCTATTGTGTCAAAAAATCAGTTACTTCTAGTGCATATTTATGAAGGGAAAAGTCAGGTTTGCTATAGGCCTAAGGCACAATGAACAATGGTCAAGAGTAAATATAATCAAAGTTCCTAAAAGAAAATTTGCGAACGAACATCGAAATTATAACAGTAACCCTAAATTTCAAGTAGAGTGGCCTAAAATGAGAGGATACCCTCTTGTAATCACACTAATTGATTTCTTTGATAGAAAACATGGAAGGTTATATGTATGAAAAAAATAAAATAACATTTTAAAAAATTCTAATGTTGAGGCCCTCGAACATTATATGCCCTCAAGTACTGAATTAGGTAGCATAGGGCTTGGGGCAACCATGCTAGCACTCAACTTAATTACTAACAGTGCTAACCAATTGTAAATAATGATAAATTGGATATGAGAATAAAGATACTACATTTATGGAAAAAATATTGACTTAAAAAAATTGAAATATCATGGCAAAACATTTATGTTATTTTTTCCCCAAATTGGGCTAATTAAGAAGAAATATTACGTCAACATAAACAATTGCAATATGTTTATTTCAAAATAAGTATTAACTAACTGTAAAATAATTTTCAACATATATAACTTATGATAATAATCTGAAATAAGTAACAGTAATGCTTATTTTCCATTAAATTTATTCCATATGATAATAATCTGAAATTACATCACATTGATTTTCATTACAACATTCGATGATGTACAACATCATTTCACTAATTAAACAGTCGAAGTTGGATGATGCCAATTCTTCTGCTCGTCGTTATTTGAAGGATGGTGCCACTTGCTTTGTTCATCCGATGTTGGATGGTGCCACTTGCTCTGTTCATCAACGATCGTTGGATGATGCCAGTTCTTCTGTTCGTCATTATTTGAAGGATGGTGCCACTTCTGTTGTTCGTTCGCTGCTGGATGGTGCCACTTGCTTTGTTCAACCAATGTTGGATGGTGCCACTTGCTCTGTTCATCAACGATCGTTGGATGATGCCAGTTCTTCTGTTCATCATTATTTGAAGGATGGTGCCACTTCTGTTGTTCGTTCGCTACCGAATGGTGCCACTTGCTTTGTTCATCCGATGTTGGATGGTGCCACTTGCTCTGTTCATCAAAGATCGTTGGATGATGCCAGTTCTTCTGTTCGTCATTATTTGAAGGATGATGCCACTTCTGTTGTTCGTTCGCTGCTGGATGGTGCCACTTGCTTTGTTCAACTGATGTTGGATGGTGCCACTTGCTCTGTTCATCAACGATCGTTGGATGATGCCAGTTCATCTGTTCATCATTATTTGAAGGATGGTGCCACTTCTGTTGTTTGTTCGCTACTGGATGGTGCCACTTGCTTTGTCCAACCGATGTTGGATGGTGCCACTTGCTCTGTTCATCAACGATCGTTGGATGATGCCAGTTCTTCTGTTCGTCATTATTTGAAGGATGATGCCACTTCTGTTGTTCGTTCGCTGCTGGATGGTGCCACTTGCTTTGTTCAACCGATGTTGGATGGTGCCACTTGCTCTGTTCATCAACGATCGTTGGATGATGCCAGTTCTTCTGTTCATCATTATTTGAAGGATGATGCCACTTCTGTTGTTCGTTCGCTGCTGGATGGTGCCACTTGCTTTGTTCAACCGATGTTGGATGGTGCCACTTGCTCTGTTCATCAACGATCGTTGGATGATGCCAGTTCTTCTGTTCGTCATTATTTGAAGGATGGTGCCACTTCTGTTGTTCGTTCGCTGCTGGATGGTGCCACTTGCTTTGTTCAACCGATGTTGGATGGTGCCACTTGCTCTTTTCATCAACGATCGTTGGATGATGCCAGTTCTTCTGTTCATCATTATTTGAAGGATGGTGCCACTTCTGTTGTTCGTTCGCTACCGGATGGTGCCACTTGCTTTGTTCATCTGATGTTGGATGGTGCCACTTGCTCTATTCATCAACGATCGTTGGATGATGCCAGTTCTTCTGTTCGTCATTATTTGAAGGATGATGCCACTTCTGTTGTTCGTTCGCTGCTGGATGGTGCCACTTGCTTTGTTCAACTGATGTTGGATGGTGCCACTTGCTCTGTTCATCAACGATCGTTGGATGATGCCAGTTCTTCTGTTCATCATTATTTGAAGGATGGTGCCACTTCTGTTGTTCGTTCGCTGCTGGATGGTGCCACTTGCTTTGTTCAACCGATGTTGGATGGTGCCACTTGCTCTGTTCATCAACGATAGTTGGATGATGCCAGTTCTTCTGTTCGTCATTATTTGAAGGATGATGACACTTCTGTTGTTCGTTCGCTGCTGGATGGTGCCACTTGCTTTGTTCAACCGATGTTGGATGGAGCCACTTGCTCTATTCATCAACGATCGTTGGATGATGCCAGTTCTTCTGTTCGTCATTATTTGAAGGATGATGCCACTTCTGTTGTTCGTTCGCTGCTGGATGGTGCCACTTGCTTTGTTCAACCGATGTTGGATGGTGCCACTTGCTCTGTTCATCAACGGTCGTTGGATGATGCCAGTTCTTCTGTTCATCATTATTTGAAGGATGATGCCACTTCTGTTGTTCGTTCGCTGCTGGATGGTGCCACTTGCTTTGTTCATCCGATGTTGGATGGTGCCACTTGCTCTGTTCATCGATTACTGTCGAATGGTGCCACTTCTTTTGTTCATCGTTATTTGCAGGATGGTGCCACTTCTGTTGTTCGTTCGATATTGGATGGTGCCACTTGCTTTGCTCATCTACGTTTTTTGGATGATGCCACTTACTAGATAGTTCGTTAGGTTGCAGTAACCTCGATGCTAAGGATGTTTCAGTAATAATAATAAAGAAAAGCACGAAGGCTAATGGAGTCATATACGCTTTTGCCATGTTTATGTGCGATGTGATGTTCAAAAAAGAAGATGGCTTTTATAAGATAATTTGAAGATAAGGTTGGGAATCTTGAAGAAAATTTAGCTACTATAAACTAGTTAATTTTCTCACTTAGTTTTATCCATTTACATATTCTACTACGCATAAAACGTTTAAGTAGACAGTGCTTTAATAAGCTTTCTGTAAATAAACAGCAACTAAAAAATAAAATAATTCACCAGCCTTTTTAAATTAGTAATTTCTTTCTAAACTTTATATATCATGGAAACGATCCCAAAAAAAGAACAACAACCAGAATAACGTAAGAGCTGTGGCGACTTATAAATTGTAATATAAACAAGCATCATTCCAGTAAATCGAAATGTAGAGGCAAAACTGGCTTTTATATGATGTGTTTCTTTTTTGGCCCGGGGGAGAGAGGGGGGTATACTGATATAAGTTTAAAGATATATCATTTGATTACATATTTAATTCTCAAAAATAAAATAATTTTCCTAGTAACGTCGATGTAATTATAACAGCTTCCTGTTATATAAGGGTACAATGAACCACGTCATGGACCTTTGTTTTCCCGTGGTTTCCATTAAGATTTACCGTGCTTTCATTACAAAACTCTTTTGCATGTTGTTTTGCTCCTACGCTTCATCTAAAGTAAAATTTGTATTTTTCCAATCAAAACGTAGATTTACCGTTCTACGAAAGCTGCGCAGGTCCAAATTTAAAAACTCTGCGTAAATGGTTTTCTAAATAAGGTCTCTCTTTAATTGAAACAATATAAAAAATACGGTAAAATTCAAAGATAACTTGCAGATTAAACATCGATAAATAGAAAATGACGAAATACTATAGTTGTATAATAATATAATACTTGAATAACAATTACTATTACTTATGAATATTTGTTTTGTTTTCTAACATTTGAAATTAGTTTTGAAAAGAGCCAGTTAATTTGCACATTTTTATCAAGAGGCTGTTTTGAGTTCTCCAGTTTAGAAAAAATGGTCCTTATTTACACATTGATAGCGACAAGAACTTTTCGTATAGCAACATCAATTATAGGGATCTGATGTGCAAATCCCCATTAACATTCCACCTTCCAGTTTCCAGTAAAACTTCCAAGTCTGTTGCTACCTCCTATGTAGTTGAATCAATACTGTTGGATGAAAAACTCATTTAAGCATTAAAAATAAGATCTATTAATAAGTTTATTACGGGCATGTATTTTGAAATTTCTAAGTAGATAATTCGCTAGAATTTTAATTACGCGTTGCATATTGCACAACATTTTGTTAATATTTTGGTTAAAACCAAAGATTCTATTGTGTCAAAAAATCAGTTACTTCTAGTGCATATTTATGAAGGGAAAAGTCAGGTTTGCTATAGGCCTAAGGCACAATGAACCATGGTCAAGAGTAAATATAATCAAAGTTGCTAAGAAAATTTGCGAACGAATATCGAAATTATAACAGTAACCCTAAATTTCAAGTACAGTGGCCTAAAATGAGAGGATACCCTCTTGTAATCACACTAATTGATTTCTTTGATAGAAAACATGGAAGTTTATATGTATGAAAAAAATAAAATAACATTTTAAAAATTTCTAATGTTGAGGCCCTCGAACATTATATGCCCTCAAGTACTGAATTAGGTAGCATAGGGCTTGGGGCAACCATGCTAGCACTCAACTTAATTACTAACAGTGCTAACCAATTGTAAATAATGATAAATTGGATATGATAATAAAGATACTACATTTATGGAAAAAAATTGACTTAAAAAAATTGAAATATCATGGCAAAACATTTATGTTATTTTTTCCCCAAATTGGGCTAATTAAGAAGAAATATTACGTCAACATAAACAATTGCAATATGTTTATTTCAAAATAAGTATTAACTAACTGCAAAATAATTTTCAACATATATAACTTATGATAATAATCTGAAATAAGTAACAGTAATGCTTATTTTCCATTAAATTTATTCCATATGATAATAATCTGAAATTACATCACATTGATTTTCATTACAACATTCGATGATGTACAACATCATTTCACTAATTAAACAGTCGAAGTTGGATGATGCCAATTCTTCTGCTCGTCGTTATTTGAAGGATGGTGCCACTTGCTTTATTCATCCGATGTTGGATGGTGCCACTTGCTCTGTTCATCAATGATCATTGGATGATGCCAGTTCTTCTGTTCGTCATTATTTGAAGGATGGTGCCACTTCTGTTGTTCGTTCGCTGCTGGATGGTGCCACTTGCTTTGTTCAACCGATGTTGGATGGTGCCACTTGCTCTGTTCATCAACGATCGTTGGATGATGCCAGTTCTTCTGTTCATCATTATTTGAAGGATGGTGCCACTTCTGTTGTTCGTTCGCTACCGGATGGTGCCACTTGCTTTGTTCATCCGATGTTGGATGGTGCCACTTGCTCTGTTCATCAACGATCGTTGGATGATGCCAGTTCTTCTGTTCGTCATTATTTGAAGGATGATGCCACTTCTGTTGTTCGTTCGCTGCTGGATGGTGCCACTTGCTTTGTTCAACTGATGTTGGATGGTGCCACTTGCTCTGTTCATCAACGATCGTTGGGTGATGCCAGTTCTTCTGTTCATCATTATTTGAAGGATGGTGCCACTTCTGTTGTTCGTTCGCTGCTGGATGGTGCCACTTGCTTTGTTCAACCGATGTTGGATGGTGCCACTTGCTCTGTTCATCAACGATCGTTGGATGATGCCAGTTCTTCTGTTCGTCATTATTTGAAGGATGATGCCACTTCTGTTGTTCGTTCGCTGCTGGATGGTGCCACTTGCTTTGTTCAACCGATGTTGGATGGTGCCACTTGCTCTGTTCATCAACGATCGTTGGATGATGCCAGTTCTTCTGTTCATCATTATTTGAAGGATGATGCCACTTCTGTTGTTCGTTCGCTGCTGGATGGTTCCACTTGCTTTGTTCATCCGATGTTGGATGGTGCCACTTGCTCTGTTCATCGATTACTGTCGAATGGTGCCACTTCTTTTGTTCATCGTTATTTGCAGGATGGTGCCACTTCTGTTGTTCGTTCGATATTGGATGGTGCCACTTGCTTTGCTCATCTACGTTTTTTGGATGATGCCACTTACTAGATAGTTCGTTAGGTTGCAGTAACCTCGATGCTAAGGATGTTTCAGTAATAATAATAAAGAAAAGCACGAAGGCTAATGGAGTCATATACGCTTTTGCCATGTTTATGTGCGATGTGATGTTCAAAAAAGAAGATGGCTTTTATAAGATAATTTGAAGATAAGGTTGGGAATCTTGAAGAAAATTTAGCTACTATAAACTAGTTAATGCTCTCACTTAGTTTTATCCATTTACATATTTTACTACGCATAAAACGTTTAAGTAGACAGTGCTTTAATAAGCTTTCTGTAAATAAACAGCAACTAAAAAATAAAATAATTCACCAGCCTTTTTAAATTAGTAATTTCTTTCTAAACTTTATATATCATGGAAACGATCCCAAAAAAAGAACAACAACCAGAATAACGTAAGAGCTGTGGCGACTTATAAATTGTAATATAAACAAGCATCATTCCAGTAAACCGAAATGTAGAGGCAAAACTGGCTTTTATATGATGTGTTTCTTTTTTGGCCCGGGGGAGAGAGGGGGGGGGGGATACTGATATAAGTTTAAAGATATATCATTTGATTACATATTTAATTCTCAAAAATAAAATAATTTTCCTAGTAACGGCGATGTAATTATAACAGCTTCCTGTTATATAAGGGTACAATGAACCACGTCGTGGACCTTTGTTTTCCCGTGGTTTCCATTAAGATTTACCGTGCTTTCATTACAAAACTCTTTTGCATGTTGTTCTGCTCCTACGCTTCATCTAAAGTAAAATTTGTATTTTTCCAATCAAAACGTAGATTTACCGTTCTACGAAAGCTGCGCAGGTCCAAATTTAAAAACTCTGCGTAAATGGTTTTCTAAATAAGGTCTCTCTTTAATTGAAACAATATAAAAAATACGGTAAAATTCAAAGATAACTTGCAGATTAAACATCGATAAATAGAAAATGACGAAATACTATAGTTGTATAATAATATAATACTTGAATAACAATTACTATTACTTATGAATATTTGTTTTGTTTTCTAACATTTGAAATTACTTTTGAAAAGAGCCAGTTAATTTGCACATTTTTATCAAGAGGCTGTTTTGAGTTCTCCAGTTTAGAAAAAATGGTCCTTATTTACACATTGATAGCGACAAGAACTTTTCGTATAGCAACATCAATTATAGGGATCTGATGTGCAAATCCCCATTAACATTCCACCTTCCAGTTTCCAGTAAAACTTCCAAGTCTATTGCTACCTCCTATGTAGTTGAATCAATACTGTTGGATGAAAAACTCATTTAAGCATTAAAAATAAGATCTATTAATAAGTTTACTACGTGCATGTATTTTGAAATTTCTAAGTAGATAATTCGCTAGAATTTTAATTACGCGTTGCATATTGCACAACATTTTGTTAATATTTTGGTTAAAACCAAAGATTCTATTGTGTCAAAAAATCAGTTACTTCTAGTGCATATTTATGAAGGGAAAAGTCAGGTTTGCTATAGGACTAAGGCACAATGAACCATGGTCAAGAGTAAATATAATCAAAGTTCCTAAAAGAAAATTTGCGAACGATCATCGAAATTATAACAGTAACCCTAAATTTCAAGTACAGTGGCCTAAAATGAGAGGATACCCTCTTGTAATCACACTAATTGATTTCTTCGATAGAAAACATCGAAGGTTATATGTATGAAAAAAATAAAATAACATTTTAAAAAATTCTAATGTTGAGGCCCTCGAACATTATTGTAACAACCCGGAAAATCTGGGCCAGTTTAAAATTTTTATTTTGGCAATTTTAGCGAATTTTGATTATTTAAAATGAATTATTTTAAATAATATCGACGAGAAAATTTATTTTGAATAGAATTCGAACTTATATATTATATACGTCGTCGTTAGAATATAAATAATTATATATAATTATAAATAGAATTGAAAGTGGCGCGGTAGTTCGAAAATTCGATTTCTAATTTCAAATGAATATACAGAATTCAATATAAGTCAGAATTGAACGAAACAAGAAATATTTGAATCTGTATAACTATATCTTTGTAACGAAGTTAACAAACTGAGATTTCACTTTATAAATGATAAGATATGTCCAGTTGAAAATTCTGAATAGTCGCTATGGAATTCAGGCCCTTAAAAATGGACATTTTGCAAACGACCTCGGATTTCGACGAAACCAGTTTTGTTGGGTCCGTGATGTCAAATTATTGCTAGATTCCAAATTTCATAATTTTTCGAATCAATATGTGAGCGTGGCAAAGGAAAACGCGTTTGACCAATTTCAGTTGATTTTAATCGACTGGAAATTGGCCATTTTTCTAACGGTCTCAGAATTCGGCGAAACTAGTTTTGTTAGGACCGTATCGTCAATACGAAGCTAGAAAATATTTTTCGGGAATTTTTCTAGTTAGTATGTGGCCCCTGTAATTTGAAATGTACGTTGAAAATTCAGTATAATGGTTTAAATGTAAATTTAACGGAAATTGATTGTAACAGCCGAATCAGCTTACGATACATGTCCCATTGTGTTCGGAATGGGGGTGATACGCTATGGACGACAGGCGGTGGGCCTCGTTTAGAGGTCAAAAATAAAAGTTGCTTTTTAGTGATAAAAAAAAAAAAAAAATATAATCCTCCTTTTATCAGAAGACCCCCCCCCCTATCCTTTCATTTCAAAACGAAACGGAAAAAGGAAAAAAAAAAACAAATCGATCGACGCCAGATCGCCATCGCCCCCTAGCGCCTTGGCCACCCAACCGGAGCGCCGCCCCGCCTCCCCGAGCTCCGCCTCTCTCTCCCCTTCCTCTCCCATCGAAACCGCCCAAACTGCTGCCAACACCAGAAACCGACGCCCCGAGTACCCAACCACCCGCCGCCGACCAGAGGAGCCGCCTCCGCCACCTGCGAATTCCCCCGCCACCTCGGACTCCGACGAACAGCAGTCTTTCCTTTCCCCCCCCCCCACTCCCGATTGAAAAAAAATGTAAGTCTTTTGATTTAGTTATCTTCAGTTATTTTATTTTTATTTTAATTTTGTTTTCCTAATTACTGATTTTTAAAGAAATAAATAAAACTGAATTTATTTTAAAAGTTTAAAACTGTAAATTTTAAAAAGTAAAACTGAATTTTTAAAGAAAAGTAAAACTGAATTTTTAAAGAAAAGTAAAACTGAATTTTTAAAGAAAAGTAAAACTGAATTTTTAAAAGAAGTAGAAAAACTGGATTTTTAATTATGTTGTAAAGTTATGAAAAATATAATCTTTTATATTGTCGAATAAAAAAATTTGATTTTTAAATATTGAACTTCGAAAGAAAATAGAATTTTTAAATATTGAACTTCGAAAAAAAATTCGATTTTTATATATTGAACTTTGAACTAAAAATTCGATTTTTATATATTGAACTTTGAAGTAAAAATTCGATTTTTACATATGTAGAGAATACGGGCAACGAAGGCGAGTTGGCGAAGACTTCTGCAAAAGAAGAACCGTGGAGCTAGGATAGCTATATGTGAGAATTTCTCACCTTTCAATTTATTTTTCTAGTTATATATATATATACTAGGATGCAGACGGTGCTTAGTAGCACCCGACACAATCGTCCACAGACCATGGACTTGTTTGTTTGGCTGTTTGGTTATTGATTGTGATATTGGTTTGAATGTGGTTTGTGGTGTGAAAAATCGAATCGATAAATTGGTTAGGATTAGACGTGCGCCGTTATAAGGCGAAGGAGTAAGGCTAGGTTAGACACTTACTCCAAATTTTGTGGTTTGCATAGTAAAATTGATATGATTGATGTGTGAATGGCGTGGGCCTTCACTAGTCCGGGGATAAGGCTAGGCCTCGTCCCGTTTCTAGTATCGTGCCGTTATGCCGCCGAGATTTTCTAAAATATGTTAGAAAAATAAAAATATCATTTTATTTAAAGAATGAACTGAAGAGAAATTCATATGTTGAAATAAAATGTTTTGTCGTTAAAAATATAAATTTTAACGTGAATGTGAATAAATAAAATATTCATTTGCAAAGCAGATGGTTTGTTTATGTACACTTATTTGAAGGACATTGATTGGGTCGATAAATTTTACACATCGCCCAACTGCACAAATAAAATATGTGTTTGATTGTTTGAAACCCCACACGGGTGTTGGGATGAAATTAGAAGTTCAGTCATCCCGATTGATTGAATATGTCGATCGATTGATTGACAGGCTGTTATAAGCGTTGAATATCTATATTTGATGCTTATACAGTGTAGTGCACTTTGGTTGATGGTTGATTATTTTCAATGCTATTATATACATGTGTTGTATGAAAATCCATATAATTAACTTTATATGGTAATTGATTGGGCCTCATTCCAGTTTTAAAATAGAAATATTTGAAATAGAAATATTTGAAATAGAAATATTCGAAATGGAATATTTGAAAATATCAATATATGAAGCCGTGTTGATTAGATTGACGTCATTTTGACGTGAACGATACTTATATCGATTTTAAAACGATTTCGAAATGAATTGAATTGAAAACGATTTCGAAATGAATTGAATTGAAAACGATTTCGAAATGAATTGAATTGAAAACGATTTCGAAATGAATTGAATTGAAAACGATTTTGAAATGAATTGAATTGAAAACGATTTCGAAATGAATTGAATTGAAAACGATTTCAAAATGAATTGAATATAGAACGAATTCGAATTGAATTTAAAACGAATTGAAATGAATTCAAATTGAATTGAAATTTGAATTGAATAGAAATGAATTTTAAAATGAATTTATAAAGAAGAATTCAATTTTGATTTGAATTGAAAAGGAAGTTGAAATTGCTTTTGAAACGAATTCAAAACCATTTATATAATTCGTTTTAAATAGAAATCGACGAAATATATTATATATATATTATATATATAATATAATGGCCTGAATAGAACGCGCCGCGCAGCGGTAGTTCGTGAATTTCGACCATTTATTTCAAACGGACATTACGGGAGATCCGACCGTCGGATTCTCCTAAAACCGGAACCGTTGGGTTCGTATCGAAAAGAGCTTTCTAACGAATGTTAGAAATTTGAAATCTAACGGTTGGATTTGGAGTTACGTCCAAATCAAATTTGAAAAAGGTCGCTGTAAGTGCAGTTCGATGGCCGTTGATGGAAATCGACTGTACGGGCCTTGATAAAATTATTAAAAATAGTAATAATTTGTGTAAAATCATAAGAAATGATTTAGAAAGAATTGGGATGAAAAACTCCATATTTGAAAAGATAAAAATAGATTTTTATCGAAATGAACTAGTTTTGAACTAGAATTATAATTCTATTTATTTTTAAATAAATAAATTGAATTCGAAAAGGGTTTTAAAAATAACCAGAATTTCCAATGATCGCATTGGAGTGGATTTGAATCGAAATTGTCTTCGGAATATTTCGATGTTGGATTTCGTGATTATACAACTGTTGTTATGGAAATTTGAAAGATATAGATATATTTATCGTTATTTCCAATACGATATTTGTTAGTCGTAGAATTTGATATTGAATATAAGCCGGTATATTTTCTATTCCGAGCCTTGTATTGAATATCAAATGTGATTTGGGTTTGTCGTGAATGGTGTCTTCACTAACACTGTTCTTAAACCCAGTGGAGAAAAGATTAAATCTTTTTATTTAGATTTAATGAAATGTACCAATTAAATAATATTTAATTGGAATCGAGTCGATATTGATTTTTGGGTTTATCGTGAACAGTGTTTTAAATAACACTCGTTCTTTAACCCGATAATTAATGAATGTGATTTGGGTTTGTCGTGAATGGTGTCTTCCCTAACACTGTTCTTGAACCCAGTTGAGAAAAGATTAAATCTTTTTATTTAGATTTAATGAAGTACCAATTAAAAATGATATTTAATTGGAATTGAATTAGTATTGATTTTTGGGTTTATCGTGAACAGTGTTTTAAATAACACTTGTTCTTTAACCCGATAATTAATGGATTGATTTTTGGGTTTATCGTGAACAGTGTTTTAAATAACACTTGTTCTTTAACCCGATAATTAATGGATTGATTTTTGGGTTTATCGTGAACAGTGTTTTAAATAACACTTGTTCTTTAACCTGATAATTAATGGAATGATTTTTGGGTTTATCGTGGACAGTGTTTTTAAATAACACTCGTTCTTTAACCCGATGATTAATGAATGTGATTTTGGGTTTATCGTGAACCGTGTTTTTAAATGACACTGATTCTTTAACCCAGTCAAAGATTAAAACTAAGTGGAGTTTTAATGAATCTTTAATTAGATTGAAAAGATCGAAAATGGAGTATCACCAGTTTTGCTCCAGGCGATAGTTAAATCTTTAATTAGATTTGAACGTGAAATTTAGAAACTAACTGTCGGTTAGCCAAGCAGAATGGTTTTCTGGATATTGATCTGATGTTGGTTTCGGCCTTCGGGGTTAATATTTGGGGAATTATTCTCTTGATTAATTTACGGTTAGTGACTAATGAATTGGAATGAGGCGTATGTTGTGTTGTGTAACACTTATTTAAAATATACGCGAGTTATTCGGAAAGACCGGGTTTATCCCATTCTGAATAACTGATACGACGATAAGTCGAAGATGAAGACGGTGGTCGAAGACCGGAAGTCTTCACGTCGTTTGGGTAATTACTGATGATCTTGATTGGGCTGTACACCCAAGAAGATGGAAACAGTTAGTGATCGTCCAGACGTACTTGGAGATCGATGGATATGCGGGGTACTAGGTGCCTCCGGTTTCGTTCAGACCCAGAACGAACTTGTAAATGGACTGTGTGTCTGACATCGGATTTCATTCTGTGTGACTGATATCGGTTGCATAGGATGGTTTGCCTGTGTGGCATGCTAAGATGCAAATGATCAAGGCTTCTGTTGAAAAGCAAAGTCTTGTGGTTGGTGATCAAAGCACGGCCTTTGTGGCGTAGCTTTGTGTAACGTTTACTTCGCGAGTTTCACACCCGGTATGAACCAAAAACGGGAGACGGACCTCAGGGAGGGCCTACGTTTCCTCCTAGCTAAAAGTGGCGTCAGTGGTTTTACACGCCCTGACGAGTTTGACTTATGTGGTTGTTGCTGTTGCGAGGCGCCTCGGATTGATCGGTCGTTCTCGAACCGATGGAGTCATTTAGTTGGCTCGCTTACGCCCCAAAGGGCGGCGAAACGTAGTGCTCAGGCATTTTTAATCCACTCCGTGTGGACCGGCCCTGTCGCTCCAAGGGTCGATGCGTTCTGATCCTGAGACTCGGGCTAGGCAGTCTCGAATCGGTTGAGGACTATCTTTTGCCTCGGTTCATAGATGGAAATCCAATTTCCAAATACGTGACCTTTGCGGTTTTATTTGTAAACCTATATATGGCGACATGATATATGGTACCCATGCCGCCTATGATTGATACTTATGATTTGAAGATGTTTTATACACTATGCACTTATTATAGTATCAAACGATTTGTTTTAACCGTATCAAGCATTCTTTGGCTGTTATAAGGGAAAACCCTATCCTCGGCTGCGTTGCATTGTGTGATGGGACCTGGGTCTTATAACAGCTTCATTTTTCTTTATTTAGCATTGCGTTGTTGTTTTATGCACTGGTATTCTTGGGAGGAAACCCGTTCCGTGTTATACGGCGTGGTCCCTTGATTTACCTAATGATTTAAAATAAAGATTAATAACTGTTTTAGTTCTCACACCAGTCCCATGACTGACCTGGAGTTTATTGTTTTGACCTAAACTCTGGGTGCCCCTATTTTGACACGGGCAGCTAGTAGTTTTGGTTTTGCAGATTTATATTCACAGGATCCTGGTTTACAGCTGGAACGATATCCGGAGAGCTTTGTATCCGTATATCTCTTCTAGTTGTGTATTGTATTATTTTCCGCTGCTATGTATTTAAATGTAATTTAAATCTCTGATATTTCTGTGTAATATTCATTTATACTCTGTATATTCTTGTAATCTGATGCATTGTTGAAATATACAATGAAATGTTCTTCTGTATGCGTTTTGTTGTGGCTTGTTCTCGAACTATCCGACGCTTTCCTTTACGGGGAAGTTGCGGGTCTTTACACGTGGTATCAGAGCTTTGGTTTACAAAGCTAGAGAACAAGGCACATTAGAAACATACGAAAGAATTCATCAGATATTGGATTAGTAATATCCAATTAGAATGACTCGTTAGAGATAGGATCAGTAGTATCCTAGAACGAGTGTGAAGAGTATATTTTTCAAATGAAAACAAATTTCGTTTTGAAAATTTAAATCAATTATTCGTATTTGATCATTTATTTATATTGATTTGGACAATCCGATATATAAAGATTTTGCATATGCGTCTTGCAAATGTGTATTCGAAGTTTCAATATATTGGATAGATATAGAATCATACTCTAGTTGCCCGGGGATAATTCTGGTGATGGGGCACTGTCGCCAGTGTTTACTTTCGAGTAACGAAAGTGAGATTTCTATATATTTCCTATTGACTGGTGTGAGAACCAAAATTAGATAAGGCCTATTGTTGTGATTTGACATCAAAAATCTGATTTTTGTCTATGTATCAAAATTATCAATTTGAAACGTTAATTCACTAATTGATTGATGTTTGTGTTGTTTGTTTAATTGTTTGATAATTTTGAACCTTTATGCCTAACTAAACCAAATATTGAACTATATTGAGAATTGGTCGCATTTGCTTGCATATACATATACTTACATTGAACAGGTCATAGCAAGGAGGCTAGAGCAGAGAATAAAATTTGTTTGCCCGACAAATAGGTACATGTTTACTACATAATTTCCTGTTTTGTTTGGGTGATGATGATTTTGTGAGCCTATTGGCTAGCCGCTTGGCTTTTTCATTTTCTTTTTGAGATCTGAAGGACCGGGGAAGCTATTTGAAATTCCCCGATGCTCCCATTGCAGGGGAGGTTATGGCGAAATTTTTCGAAAATTTAGGGTGTTAGCCAAATTTTTGAAATTTTAGAAAATTCTCAGAAACTGAAAAGTTGGAGAATGGAAGCCAGATCGAATGTTGAGTTGATAAATCAAACCACTTTCGACTTTGTTCCTTTTCGGGGACGAAAAGTTTTAAGTGGGGGAGATTGTAACAACCCGGAAAATCTGGGCCAGTTTAAAATTTTTATTTTGGCAATTTTAGCGAATTTTGATTATTTAAAATGAATTATTTTAAATAATATCGACGAGAAAATTTATTTTGAATAGAATTCGAACTTATATATTATATACGTCGTCGTTAGAATATAAATAATTATATATAATTATAAATAGAATTGAAAGTGGCGCGGTAGTTCGAAAATTCGATTTCTAATTTCAAATGAATATACAGAATTCAATATAAGTCAGAATTGAACGAAACAAGAAATATTTGAATCTGTATAACTATATCTTTGTAACGAAGTTAACAAACTGAGATTTCACTTTATAAATGATAAGATATGTCCAGTTGAAAATTCTGAATAGTCGCTATGGAATTCAGGCCCTTAAAAATGGACATTTTGCAAACGACCTCGGATTTCGACGAAACCAGTTTTGTTGGGTCCGTGATGTCAAATTATTGCTAGATTCCAAATTTCATAATTTTTCGAATCAATATGTGAGCGTGGCAAAGGAAAACGCGTTTGACCAATTTCAGTTGATTTTAATCGACTGGAAATTGGCCATTTTTCTAACGGTCTCAGAATTCGGCGAAACTAGTTTTGTTAGGACCGTATCGTCAATACGAAGCTAGAAAATATTTTTCGGGAATTTTTCTAGTTAGTATGTGGCCCCTGTAATTTGAAATGTACGTTGAAAATTCAATATAATGGTTTAAATGTAAATTTAACGGAAATTGATTGTAACAGCCGAATCAGCTTACGATACATGTCCCATTGTGTTCGGAATGGGGGTGATACGCTATGGACGACAGGCGGTGGGCCTCGTTTAGAGGTCAAAAATAAAAGTTGCTTTTTAGTGATAAAAAAAAAAAAATATATAATCCTCCTTTTATCAGAAGACCCCCCCCCCCCCTATCCTTTCATTTCAAAACGAAACGGAAAAAGGAAAAAAAAAACAAATCGATCGACGCCAGATCGCCATCGCCCCCTAGCACCTTCGCCACCCAACCGGAGCGCCGCCCCGCCTCCCCGAGCTCCGCCTCTCTCTCCCCTTCCTCTCCCATCGAAACCGCCCAAACTGCTGCCAACACCAGAAACCGACGCCCCGGGTACCCAACCACCCGCCGCCGACCAGAGGAGCCGCCTCCGCCACCTGCGAATTCCCCCGCCACCTCGGACTCCGACGAACAGCAGTCTTTCCTTTCCCCCCCCCCCCCACTCCCGATTGAAAAAAAATGTAAGTCTTTTGATTTAGTTATCTTCAGTTATTTTATTTTTATTTTAATTTTGTTTTCCTAATTACTGATTTTTAAAGAAATAAATAAAACTGAATTTATTTTAAAAGTTTAAAACTGTAAATTTTAAAAAGTAAAACTGAATTTTTAAAGAAAAGTAAAACTGAATTTTTAAAGAAAAGTAAAACTGAATTTTTAAAGAAAAGTAAAACTGAATTTTTAAAAGAAGTAGAAAAACTGGATTTTTAATTATGTTGTAAAGTTATGAAAAATATAATCTTTTATATTGTCGAATAAAAAAATTTGATTTTTAAATATTGAACTTCGAAAGAAAATAGAATTTTTAAATATTGAACTTCGAAAAAAAATTCGATTTTTATATATTGAACTTTGAACTAAAAATTCGATTTTTATATATTGAACTTTGAAGTAAAAATTCGATTTTTACATATGTAGAGAATACGGGCAACGAAGGCGAGTTGGCGAAGACTTCTGCAAAAGAAGAACCGTGGAGCTAGGATAGCTATATGTGAGAATTTCTCACCTTTCAATTTATTTTTCTAGTTATATATATATATACTAGGATGCAGACGGTGCTTAGTAGCACCCGACACAATCGTCCACAGACCATGGACTTGTTTGTTTGGCTGTTTGGTTATTGATTGTGATATTGGTTTGAATGTGGTTTGGGGTGTGAAAAATCGAATCGATAAATTGGTTAGGATTAGACGTGCGCCGTTATAAGGCGAAGGAGTAAGGCTAGGTTAGACACTTACTCCAAATTTTGTGGTTTGCATAATAAAATTGATATGATTGATGTGTGAATGGCGTGGGCCTTCACTAGTCCGGGGATAAGGCTAGGCCTCGTCCCGTTTCTAGTATCGCGCCGTTATGCCGCCGAGATTTTCTAAAATATGTTAGAAAAATAAAAATATCATTTTATTTAAAGAATGAACTGAAGAGAAATTCATATGTTGAAATAAAATGTTTTGTCGTTAAAAATATAAATTTTAACGTGAATGTGAATAAATAAAATATTCATTTGCAAACCAGATGGTTTGTTTATGTACACTTATTTGAAGGACATTGATTGGGTCGATAAATTTTACACATCGCCCAACTGCACAAATAAAATATGTGTTTGATTGTTTGAAACCCCACACGGGTGTTGGGATGAAATTAGAAGTTCACTCATCCCGATTGATTGAATATGTCGATCGATTGATTGACAGGCTGTTATAAGCGTTGAATATCTATATTTGATGCTTATACAGTGTAGTGCACTTTGGTTGATGGTTGATTATTTTCAATGCTATTATATACATGTGTTGTATGAAAATCCATATAATTAACTTTATATGGTAATTGATTGGGCCTCATTCCAGTTTTAAAATAGAAATATTTGAAATAGAAATATTTGAAATAGAAATATTCGAAATGGAATATTTGAAAATATCAATATATGAAGCCGTGTTGATTAGATTGACGTCATTTTTACGTGAACGATACTTATATCGATTTTAAAACGATTTCGAAATGAATTGAATTGAAAATGATTTCGAAATGAATTGAATTGAAAACGATTTCGAAATGAATTGAATTGAAAACGATTTCGAAATGAATTGAATTGAAAACGATTTCGAAATGAATTGAATTGAAAACGATTTCGAAATGAATTGAATTGAAAACGATTTCGAAATGAATTGAATATAGAACGAATTCGAATTGAATTTAAAACGAATTGAAATGAATTCAAATTGAATTGAAATTTGAATTGAATAGAAATGAATTTTAAAACGAATTTATAAAGAAGAATTCAATTTTGATTTGAATTGAAAAGGAAGTTTAAATTGCTTTTGAAACGAATTCAAAACCATTTATATAATTCGTTTTAAATAGAAATCGACGAAATATATTATATATATATTATATATATAATATAATGGCCTGAATAGAACGCGCCGCGCAGCGGCAGTTCGTGAATTTCGACCATTTATTTCAAACGGACATTACGGGAGATCCGACCGTCGGATTCTCCTAAAACCGGAACCGTTGGGTTCGTATCGAAAAGAGCTTTCTAACGAATGTTAGAAATTTGAAATCTAACGGTTGGATTTGGAGTTACGTCCAAATCAAATTTGAAAAAGGTCGCTGTAAGTGCAGTTCGATGGCCGTTGATGGAAATCGACTGTACGGGCCTTGATAAAATTATTAAAAATAGTAATAATTTGTGTAAAATCATAAGAAATGATTTAGAAAGAATTGGGATGAAAAACTCCATATTTGAAAAGATAAAAATAGATTTTTATCGAAATGAACTAGTTTTGAACTAGAATTATAATTCTATTTATTTTTAAATAAATAAATTGAATTCGAAAAGGGTTTTAAAAATAACCAGAATTTCCAATGATCGCATTGGAGTGGATTTGAATCGAAATTGTCTTCGGAATATTTCGATGTTGGATTTCGTGATTATACAACTGTTGTTATGGAAATTTGAAAGATATAGATATATTTATCGTTATTTCCAATACGATATTTGTTAGTCGTAGAATTTGATATTGAATATAAGCCGGTATATTTTCTATTCCGAGCCTTGTATTGAATATCAAATGTGATTTGGGTTTGTCGTGAATGGTGTCTTCACTAACACTGTTCTTAAACCCAGTGGAGAAAAGATTAAATCTTTTTATTTAGATTTAATGAAATGTACCAATTAAATAATATTTAATTGGAATCGAGTCGATATTGATTTTTGGGTTTATCGTGAACAGTGTTTTAAATAACACTCGTTCTTTAACCCGATAATTAATGAATGTGATTTGGGTTTGTCGTGAATGGTGTCTTCCCTAACACTGTTCTTGAACCCAGTTGAGAAAAGATTAAATCTTTTTATTTAGATTTAATGAAGTACCAATTAAAAATGATATTTAATTGGAATTGAATTAGTATTGATTTTTGGGTTTATCGTGAACAGTGTTTTAAATAACACTTGTTCTTTAACCCGATAATTAATGGATTGATTTTTGGGTTTATCGTGAACAGTGTTTTAAATAACACTTGTTCTTTAACCCGATAATTAATGGATTGATTTTTGGGTTTATCGTGAACAGTGTTTTAAATAACACTTGTTCTTTAACCTGATAATTAATGGAATGATTTTTGGGTTTATCGTGGACAGTGTTTTTAAATAACACTCGTTCTTTAACCCGATGATTAATGAATGTGATTTTGGGTTTATCGTGAACCGTGTTTTTAAATGACACTGATTCTTTAACCCAGTCAAAGATTAAAACTAAGTGGAGTTTTAATGAATCTTTAATTAGATTGAAATGATCGAAAATGGAGTATCACCAGTTTTGCTCCAGGCGATAGTTAAATCTTTAATTAGATTTGAACGTGAAATTTAGAAACTAACTGTCGGTTAGCCAAGCAGAATGGTTTTCTGGATATTGATCTGATGTTGGTTTCGGCCTTCGGGGTTAATATTTGGGGAATTATTCTCTTGATTAATTTACGGTTAGTGACTAATGAATTGGAATGAGGCGTATGTTGTGTTGTGTAACACTTATTTAAAATATACGCGAGTTATTCGGAAAGACCGGGTTTATCCCATTCTGAATAACTGATACGACGATAAGTCGAAGATGAAGACGGTGGTCGAAGACCGGAAGTCTTCACGTCGTTTGGGTAATTACTGATGATCTTGATTCGGCTGTACACCCAAGAAGATGGAAACAGTTAGTGATCGTCCAGACGTACTTGGAGATCGATGGATATGCGGGGTACTAGGTGCCTCCGGTTTCGTTCAGACCCAGAACGAACTTGTAAATGGACTGTGTGTCTGACATCGGATTTCATTCTGTGTGACTGATATCGGTTGCATAGGATGGTTTGCCTGTGTGGCATGCTAAGATGCAAATGATCAAGGCTTCTGTTGAAAAGCAAAGTCTTGTGGTTGGTGATCAAAGCACGGCCTTTGTGGCGTAGCTTTGTGTAACGTTTACTTCGCGAGTTTCACACCCGGTATGAACCAAAAACGGGAGACGGACCTCAGGGAGGGCCTACGTTTCCTCCTAGCTAAAAGTGGCGTCAGTGGTTTTACACGCCCTGACGAGTTTGACTCATGTGGTTGTTGCTGTTGCGAGGCGCCTCGGATTGATCGGTCGTTCTCGAACCGATGGAGTCATTTAGTTGGCTCGCTTACGCCCCAAAGGGCGGCGAAACGTAGTGCTCAGGCATTTTTAATCCACTCCGTGTGGACCGGTCCTATCGCTCCAAGGGTCGATGCGTTCTGATCCTGAGACTCGGGCTAGGCAGTCTCGAATCGGTTGAGGACTATCTTTTGCCTCGGTTCATAGATGGAAATCCAATTTCCAAATACGTGACCTTTGCGGTTTTATTTGTAAACCTATATATGGCGACATGATATATGGTACCCATGCCGCCTATGATTGATACTTATGATTTGAAGATGTTTTATACACTATGCACTTATTATAGTATCAAACGATTTGTTTTAACCGTATCAAGCATTCTTTGGCTGTTATAAGGGAAAACCCTATCCTCGGCTGCGTTGCATTGTGTGATGGGACCTGGGTCTTATAACAGCTTCATTTTTCTTTATTTAGCATTGCGCTGTTGTTTTATGCACTGGTATTCTTGGGAGGAAACCCGTTCCGTGTTATACGGCGTGGTCCCTTGATTTACCTAATGATTTAAAATAAAGATTAATAACTGTTTTAGTTCTCACACCAGTCCCATGACTGACCTGGAGTTTATTGTTTTGACCTAAACTCTGGGTGCCCCTATTTTGACACGGGCAGCTAGTAGTTTTGGTTTTGCAGATTTATATTCACAGGATCCTGGTTTACAGCTGGAACGATATCCGGAGAGCTTTGTATCCGTATATCTCTTCTAGTTGTGTATTGTATTATTTTCCGCTGCTATGTATTTAAATGTAATTTAAATCTCTGATATTTCTGTGTAATATTCATTTATACTCTGTATATTCTTGGAATCTGATGCATTGTTGAAATATACAATGAAATGTTCTTCTGTATGCGTTTTGTTGTGGCTTGTTCTCGAACTATCCGACGCTTTCCTTTACGGGGAAGTTGCGGGTCTTTACAATTATATGCCCTCAAGTACTGAATTAGGTAGCATAGGGCTTGGGGCAACCATGCTAGCACTCAACTTAATTACTAACAGTGCTAACCAATTGTAAATAATGATAAATTGGATATGATAATAAAGATACTACATTTATGGAAAAAATTGACTTAAAAAAATTGAAATATCATGGCAAAACATTTATGTTATTTTTTCCCCAAATTGGGCTAATTAAGAAGAAATATTACGTCAACATAAACAATTGCAATATGTTTATTTCAAAATAAGTATTAACTAACTGTAAAATAATTTTCAACATATATAACTTATGATAATAATCTGAAATAAGTAACAGTAATGCTTATTTTCCATTAAATTTATTCCATATGATAATAATCTGAAATTATGTCACATTGATTTTCATTACAACATTCGATGATGTACAACATCATTTCACTAATTAAACAGTCGAAGTTGGATGATGCCAATTCTTCTGCTCGTCGTTATTTGAAGGATGGTGCCACTTGCTTTGTTCATCCGATGTTGGATGGTGTCACTTGCTCTGTTCATCAACGATCGTTGGATGATGCCAGTTCTTCTGTTCGTCATTATTTGAAGGATGGTGCCACTTCTGTTGTTTGTTCGCTGCTGGATGGTGCCACTTGCTTTGTTCAACCGATGTTGAATGGTGCCACTTGCTCTGTTCATCAACGATCGTTGGATGATGCCAGTTCTTCTGTTCATCATTATTTGAAGGATGGTGCCACTTCTGTTGTTCGTTCGCTACCGGATGGTGCCACTTGCTTTGTTCATCCGATGTTGGATGGTGCCACTTGCTCTGTTCATCAACGATCGTTGGATGATGCCAGTTCTTCTGTTCGTCATTATTTGAAGGATGATGCCACTTCTGTTGTTCGTTCGCTGCTGGATGGTGCCACTTGCTTTGTTCAACTGATGTTGGATGGTGCCACTTGCTCTGTTCATCAACGATCGTTGGATGATGCCAGTTCTTCTGTTCATCATTATTTGAAGGATGGTGCCACTTCTTTTGTTCGTTCGCTGCTGGATGGTGCCACTTGCTTTGTTCAACCGATGTTGGATGGTGCCACTTGCTTTGTTCATCAACGATCGTTGGATGATGCCAGTTCTTCTGTTCGTCATTATTTGAAGGATGATGCCACTTCTGTTGTTCGTTCGCTGCTGGATGGTGCCACTTGCTTTGTTCAACCGATGTTGGATGGTGCCACTTGCTCTGTTCATCAACGATCGTTGGATGATGCCAGTTCTTCTGTTCATCATTATTTGAAGGATGATGCCACTTCTGTTGTTCGTTCGCTGATGGATGGTGCCACTTGCTTTGTTCAACCGATGTTGGATGGTGCCACTTGCTCTGTTCATCAACGATCGTTGGATGATGCCAGTTCTTCTGTTCATCATTATTTGAAGGATGATGTCACTTCTGTTGTTCGTTCGCTGCTGGATGGTGCCACTTGCTTTGTTCATCCGATGTTGGATGGTGCCACTTGCTCTGTTCATCGATTACTGTCGAATGGTGCCACTTCTTTTGTTCATCGTTATTTGCAGGATGGTGCCACTTCTGTTGTTCGTTCGATATTGGATGGTGCCACTTGCTTTGCTCATCTACATTTTTTGGATGATGCCACTTACTAGATAGTTCGTTAGGTTGCAGTAACCTCGATGCTAAGGATGTTTCAGTAATAATAATAAAGAAAAGCACGAAGGGTAATGGAGTCATATATGCTTTTGCCATGTTTATGTGCGATGTGATGTTCAAAAAAGAAGATGGCTTTTATAAGATAATTTGAAGATAAGGTTGGGAATCTTGAAGAAAATTTAGCTACTATAAACTAGTTAATGCTCTCACTTAGTTTTATCCATTTACATATTCTACTACGCATAAAACGTTTAAGTAGACAGTGCTTTAATAAGCTTTCTGTAAATAAACAGCAACTAAAAAATAAAATAATTCACCGGCCTTTTTAAATTAGTAATTTCTTTCTAAACTTTATATATCATGGAAACGATCCCAAAAAAAGAACAACAACCAGAATAACGTAAGAGCTGTGGCGACTTATAAATTGTAATATAAACAAGCATCATTCCAGTAAACCGAAATGTAGAGGCAAAACTGGCTTTTATATAATGTGTTTCTTTTTTGGCCCGGGGGAGAGAGGGGGGGGATACTGATATAAGTTTAAAGATATATCATTTGATTACATATTAAATTCTCAAAAATAAAATAATTTTCCTAGTAACGGCGATGTAATTATAACAGCTTCCTGTTATATAAGGGTACAATGAATCACGTCGTGCACCTTTGTTTTCCGGTGGTTTCCATTAAGATTTACCGTGCTTTCATTACAAAACTCTTTTGCATGTTGTTTTGCTCCTACGCTTCATTTAAAGTAAAATTTGTATTTTTCCAATCAAAACGTAGATTTACCGTTCTACGAAAGCTACGCAGGTCCAAATTTAAAAACTCTGCGTAAATGGTTTTCTAAATAAGGTCTCTCTTTAATTGAAACAATATAAAAAATACGGTAAAATTCAAAGATAACTTGCAGATTAAACATCGATAAATAGAAAATGACGAAATACTATAGTTGTATAATAATATAATACTTGAATAACAATTACTATTACTTATGAATATTTGTTTTGTTTTCTAACATTTGAAATTACTTTTGAAAAGAGCCAGTTAATTTGCACATTTTTATCAAGAGGCTGTTTTGAGTTCTCCAGTTTAGAAAAAATGGTCCTTATTTACACATTGATAGCGACAAGAACTTTTCGTATAGCAACATCAATTATAGGGATCTGATGTGCAAATCCCCATTAACATTCCACCTTCCAGTTTCCAGTAAAACTTCCAAGTCTATTGCTACCTCCTATGTAGTTGAATCCATACTGTTGGATGAAAAACTCATTTAAGCATTAAAAATAACTATTAATAAGTTTACTACGGGCATGTATTTTGAAATTTCTAAGTAGATAATTCGCTAGAATTTTAATTACGCGTTGCATATTGCACAACATTTTATTAATATTTTGGTTAAAACCAAAGATTCTATTGTGTCAAAAAATCAGTTACTTCTAGTGCATATTTATGAAGGGAAAAGTCAGGTTTGCTATAGGCCTAAGGCACAATGAACCATGGTCAAGAGTAAATATAATCAAAGTTTCTAAAAGAAAATTTGCGAACGAACATCGAAATTATAACAGTAACCCTAAATTTCAAGTACAGTGGCCTAAAATGAGAGGATACCCTCTTGTAATCACACTAATTGATTTCTTTGGTAGAAAACATGGATGGTTATATGTATGAAAAAAATAAAATAACATTCTAAAAAATTCTAATGTTGAGGCCCTCGAACATTATATGCCCTCAAGTACTGAATTAGGTAGCATAGGGCTTGGGGCAACCATGCTAGCACTCAACTTAATTACTAACAGCGCTAACCAATTGTAAATAATGATAAATTGGATATGATAATAAAGATACTACATTTATGGAAAAAAATTGACTTAAAAAAATTGAAATATCATGGCAAAACATTTATGTTATTTTTTCCCCAAATTGGGCTAATTAAGAAGAAATATTACGTCAACATAAACAATTGCAATATGTTTATTTCAAAATAAGTATTAACTAACTATAAAATAATTTTCAACATATATAACTTATGATAATAATCTGAAATAAGTAACAGTAATGCTTATTTTCCATTAAATTTATTCCATATGATAATAATCTGAAATTACATCACATTGATTTTCATTACAACATTCGATGATGTACAACATCATTTCGCTAATTAAACAGTCGAAGTTGGATGATGCCAATTCTTCTGCTCGTCGTTATTTGAAGGATGGTGCCACTTGCTTTGTTCATCCGATGTTGGATGGTGCCACTTGCTCTGTTCATCAACGATCGTTGGATGATGCCAGTTCTTCTGTTCGTCATTATATGAAGGATGGTGCCACTTCTGTTGTTCGTTCGCTGCTGGATGGTGCCACTTGCTTTGTTCAACCGATGTTGGATGGTGCCACTTGCTCTATTCATCAACGATCGTTGGATGATGCCAGTTCTTCTGTTCATCATTATTTGAAGGATGGTGCCACTTCTGTTGTTCGTTCGCTACCGGATGGTGCCACTTGCTTTGTTCATCCGATGTTGGATGGTGCCACTTGCTCTGTTCATCAACGATCGTTGGATGATGACAGTTCTTCTGTTCGTCATTATTTGAAGGATGATGCCACTTCTGTTGTTCGTTCGCTGCTGGATGGTGCCACTTGCTTTGTTCAACTGATGTTGGATGGTGCCACTTGCTCTGTTCATCAACGATCGTTGGATGATGCCAGTTCTTCTGTTCATCATTATTTGAAGGATGGTGCCACTTCTGTTGTTCGTTCGCTGCTGGATGGTGCCACTTGCTTTGTTCAACCGATGTTGGATGGTGCCACTTGCTCTGTTCATCAACGATCGTTGGATGATGCCAGTTCTTCTGTTCGTCATTATTTGAAGGATGATGCCACTTCTGTTGTTCGTTCGCTGCTGGATGGTGCCACTTGCTTTGTTCAACCGATGTTGGATGGTGCCACTTGCTCTGTTCATCAACGATCGTTGGATGATGCCAGTTCTTCTGTTCATCATTATTTGAAGGATGATGCCACTTCTGTTGTTCGTTCGCTGCTGGATGGTGCCACTTGCTTTGTTCAACCGATGTTGGATGGAGCCACTTGCTCTGTTCATCAACGATCGTTGGATGATGCCAGTTCTACTGTTCATCATTATTTGAAGGATGATGCCACTTCTGTTGTTCGTTCGCTGCTGGATGGTGCCACTTGCTTTGTTCATCCGATGTTGGATGGTGCCACTTGCTCTGTTCATCGATTACTGTCGAATGGTGCCACTTCTTTTGTTCATCGTTATTTGCAGGATGGTGCCACTTCTGTTGTTCGTTCGATATTGGATGGTGCCACTTGCTTTGCTCATCTACGTTTTTTGGATGATGCCACTTACTAGATAGTTCGTTAGGTTGCAGTAACCTCGATGCTAAGGATGTTTCAGTAATAATAATAAAGAAAAGCACGAAGGCTAATGGAGTCATATACGCTTTTGCCATGTTTATGTGCGATGTGATGTTCAAAAAAGAAGATGGCTTTTATAAGATAATTTGAAGATAAGGTTGGGAATCTTGAAGAAAATTTAGCTACTATAAACTAGTTAATGCTCTAATTTAGTTTTATCCATTTACATATTCTACTACGCATAAAACGTTTAAGTAGACAGTGCTTTAATAAGCTTTCTGTAAATAAACAGCAACTAAAAAATAAAATAATTCACCAGCCTTTTTAAATTAGTAATTTCTTTCTAAACTTTATATATCATGGAAACGATCCCAAAAAAAGAACAACAACCAGAATAACGTAAGAGCTGTGGCGACTTATAAATTGTAATATAAAAAAGCATCATTCCAGTAAACCGAAATGTAGAGGCAAAACTGGCTTTTATATAATGTGTTTCTTTTTTGGCCCGGGGGAGAGAGGGGGGGGATACTGATATAAGTTTAAAGATATATCATTTGATTACATATTAAATTCTCAAAAATAAAATAATTTTCCTAGTAACGACGATGTAACT
Source organism: Allium sativum (assembly GCA_030737875.1). Classification (NCBI taxonomy): domain Eukaryota; kingdom Viridiplantae; phylum Streptophyta; class Magnoliopsida; order Asparagales; family Amaryllidaceae; genus Allium; species Allium sativum. The sequence continues at coordinate 400,816,937 of CM060910.1, forward strand.
ATAACAGCTTCCTGTTATATAAGGGTACAATGAACCACGTCGTGCACCTTTGTTTTCCTGTGGTTTCCATTAAGATTTACCGTGCTTTCATTACAAAACTCTTTTGCATGTTGTTTTGCTCCTACGCTTCATCTAAAGTAAAATTTGTATTTTTCCAATCAAAACGTAGATTTACCGTTCTACGAAAGCTGCGCAGGTCCAAATTTAAAAACTCTGCGTAAATGGTTTTCTAAATAAGTTCTCTCTTTAATTGAAACAATATAAAAAATACGGTAAAATTCAAAGATAACTTGCAGATTAAACATCGATAAATAGAAAATGACGAAATACTATAGTTGTATAATAATATAATACTTGAATAACAATTACTATTACTTATGAATATTTGTTTTGTTTTCTAACATTTGAAATTACTTTTGAAAAGAGCCAGTTAATTTGCACATTTTTATCAAGAGGCTGTTTTGAGTTCTCCAGTTTAGAAAAAAATTGTCCTTATTTACACATTGATAGCGACAAGAACTTTTCGTATAGCAACATCAATTATAGGGATCTGATGTGCAAATCCCCATTAACATTCCACCTTCCAGTTTCCAGTAAAACTTCCAAGTCTATTGCTACCTCCTATGTAGTTGAATCAATACTGTTGGATGAAAAACTCATTTAAGCATTAAAAATAAGATCTATTAATAAGTTTACTACGGGCATGTATTTTGAAATTTCTAAGTAGATAATTCGCTAGAATTTTAATTACGCGTTGCATATTGCACAACATTTTGTTAATATTTTGGTTAAAACCAAAGATTCTATTATGTCAAAAAATCAGTTACTTCTAGTGCATATTTATGAAGGGAAAAGTCAGGTTTGCTATAGGCCTAAGGCACAATGAACCATGGTCAAGAGTAAATATAATCAAAGTTCCTAAAAGAAAATTTGCGAACGAACATCGAAATTATAACAGTAACCCTAAATTTCAAGTACAGTGGCCTAAAATGAGAGGATACCCTCTTGTAATCACACTAATTGATTTCTTTGATAGAAAACATGGAAGGTTATATGTATGAAAAAAATAAAATAACATTTTAAAAAATTCTAATGTTGAGGCCCTCGAACATTATATGCCCTCAAGTACTGAATTAGGTAGCATAGGGCTTGGGGCAACCATGCTAGCACTCAACTTAATTACTAACAGCGCTAACCAATTGTAAATAATGATAAATTGGATATGATAATAAAGATACTACATTTTTGGAAAAAAATTGACTTAAAAAAATTGAAATATCATGGCAAAACATTTATGTTATTTTTTTCCCCAAATTGGGCTAATTAAGAAGAAATATTACGTCAACATAAACAAGTGCAATATGTTTATTTCAAAATAAGTATTAACTAACTGTAAAATAATTTTCAACATATATAACTTATGATAATAATCTGAAATAAGTAACAGTAATGCTTATTTTCCATTAAATTTATTCCATATGATAATAATCTGAAATTACATCACATTGATTTTCATTACAACATTCGATGATGTACAACATCATTTCACTAATTAAACAGTCGAAGTTGGATGATGCCAATTCTTCTGCTCGTCGTTATTTGAAGGATGGTGCCACTTGCTTTGTTCATCCGATGTTGGATGGTGCCACTTGCTCTGTTCATCAACGATCGTTGGATGATGCCAGTTCTTCTGTTCGTCATTATTTGAAGGATGGTGCCACTTCTGTTGTTCGTTCGCTGCTGGATGGTGCCACTTGCTTTGTTCAACCGATTATGGATGGTGCCACTTGCTCTATTCATCAACGATCGTTGGATGATGCCAGTTCTTCTGTTCATCATAATTTGATGGATGGTGCCACTTCTGTTGTTCGTTCGCTACCGGATGGTGCCACTTGCTTTGTTCATCCGATGTTGGTTGGTGCCACTTGCTCTGTTCATCAACGATCGTTGGATGATGCCAGTTCTTCTGTTCGTCATTATTTGAAGGATGATGCCACTTCTGTTGTTCGTTCGCTGCGGGATGGTGCCACTTGCTTTGTTCAACTGATGTTGGATGGTGCCACTTGCTCTGTTCATCAACGATCGTTGGATGATGCCAGTTCTTCTGTTCATCATTATTTGAAGGATGGTGCCACTTCTGTTGTTTGTTCGCTGCTGGATGGTGCCACTTGCTTTGTTCAACCGATGTTGGATGGTGCCACTTGCTCTGTTCATCAACGATCGTTGGATGATGCCAGTTCTTCTGTTCGTCATTATTTGAAGGATGATGCCACTTCTGTTGTTCGTTCGCTGCTGGATGGTGCCACTTGCTTTGTTCAACCGTTGTTGGATGGTGCCACTTGCTCTGTTCATCAACGATCGTTGGATGATGCCAGTTCTTCTGTTCATCATTATTTGAAGGATGATGCCACTTCTGTTGTTCGTTCGCTGCTGGATGGTGCCACTTGCTTTGTTCAACCGATGTTGGATGGTGCCACTTGCTCTGTTCATCAACGATCGTTGGATGATGCCAGTTCTTCTGTTCATCATTATTTGAAGGATGATGCCACTTCTGTTGTTCGTTCGCTGCTGGATGGTGCCACTTGCTTTGTTCATCCGATGTTGGATGGTGCCACTTGCTCTGTTCATCGATTACTGTCGAATGGTGCCACTTCTTTTGTTCATCGTTATTTGCAGGATGGTGCCACTTCTATTGTTCGTTCGATATTGGATGGTGCCACTTGCTTTGCTCATCTACGTTTTTTGGATGATGCCACTTACTAGATAGTTCGTTAGGTTGCAGTAACCTCGATGCTAAGGATGTTTCAGTAATAATAATAAAGAAAAGCACGAAGGCTAATGGAGTCATATACGCTTTTGCCATGTTTATGTGCGATGTGATGTTCAAAAAAGAAGATGGCTTTTATGAGATAATTTGAAGATAAGGTTGGGAATCTTGAAGAAAATTTAGCTACTATAAACTAGTTAATGCTCTCACTTAGTTTTATCCATTTACATATTCTACTACGCATAAAACGTTTAAGTAGACAGTGCTTTAATAAGCTTTCTGTAAATAAACAGCAACTAAAAAATAAAATAATTCACCAGCCTTTTTAAATTAGTAATTTCTTTCTAAACTTTATATATCATGGAAACGATCCCAAAAAAAGAACAACAACCAGAATAACGTAAGAGCTGTGGCGACTTATAAATTGTAATATAAACAAGCATCATTCCAGTAAACCGAAATGTAGAGGCAAAACTGGCTTTTATATGATGTGTTTCTTTTTTGGCCCGGGGGAGAGAGGGGGGGATACTGATATAAGTTTAAAGATATATCATTTGATTACATATTTAATTCTCAAAAATAAAATAATTTTCCTAGTAACGGCGATGTAATTATAACAGCTTCCTGTTATATAAGGGTACAATGAACCACGTCGTGGACCTTTGTTTTCTCGTGGTTTCCATTAAGATTTACCGTGCTTTCATTACAAAACTCTTTTGCATGTTGTTTTGCTCCTACGCTTCATCTAAAGTAAAATTTGTATTTTTCCAATCAAAACGTAGATTTACTGTTCTACGAAAGCTGCGCAGGTCCAAATTTAAAAACTCTGCGTAAATGGTTTTCTAAATAAGGTCTCTCTTTAATTGAAACAATATAAAAAATACGGTAAAATTCAAAGATAACTTGCAGATTAAACATCGATAAATAGAAAATGACGAAATACTATAGTTGTATAATAATATAATACTTGAATAACAATTACTATTACTTATGAATATTTGTTTTGTTTTCTAACATTTGAAATTACTTTTGAAAAGAGCCAGTTAATTTGCACATTTTTATCAAGAGGTTGTTTTGAGTTCTCCAGTTTAGAAAAAATGGTCCTTATTTACACATTGATAGCGACAAGAACATTTCGTATAGCAACATCAATTATAGGGATCTGATGTGCAAATCCCCATTAACATTCCACCTTCCAGTTTCCAGTAAAACTTCCAAGTCTATTGCTACCTCCTATGTAGTTGAATCAATACTGTTGGATGAAATACTCATTTAAGCATTAAAAATAAGATCTATTAATAAGTTTACTACGGGCATGTATTTTGAAATTTCTAAGTAGATAATTCGCTAGAATTTTAATTACGCGTTGCATATTGCACAACATTTTGTTAATATTTTGGTTAAAACCAAAGATTCTATTGTGTCAAAAAATCAGTTACTTCTAGTGCATATTTATGAAGGGAAAAGTCAGGTTTGCTATAGGCCTAAGGCACAATGAACCATGGTCAAGAGTAAATATAATCAAAGTTCCTAAAAGAAAATTTGCGAACGAACATCGAAATTATAACAGTAACCCTAAATTTCAAGTACAGTGGCCTAAAATGAGAGGATACCCTCTTGTAATCACACTAATTGATTTCTTTGATAGAAAACATGGAAGGTTATATGTATGAAAAAAATAAAATAATATTTTAAAAAATTCTAATGTTGAGGCCCTCGAACATTATATGCCCTCAAGTACAGAATTAGGTAGCATAGGGCTTGGGGGCAACCATGCTAGCACTCAACTTAATTACTAACAGTGCTAACCAATTGTAAATAATGATAAATTGGATATGATAATAAAGATACTACATTTATGGAAAAAAAATTGACTTAAAAAAATTGAAATATCATGGAAAAACATTTATGTTATTTTCCCCCCAAATTGGGCTAATTAAGAAGAAATATTACGTCAACATAAACAATTGCAATATGTTTATTTCAAAATAAGTATTAACTAACTGTAAAATAATTTTCAACATATATAACTTATGATAATAATCTGAAATAAGTAACAGTAATGCTTATTTTCCATTAAATTTATTCCATATGATAATAATCTGAAATTACATCACATTGATTTTCATTACAACATTCGATGATGTACAACATCATTTCACTAATTAAACAGTCGAAGTTGGATGATGCCAATTCTTCTGCTCGTCGTTATTTGAAGGATGGTGCCACATGCTTTGTTCATCCGATGTTGGATGGTGCCACTTGCTCTGTTCATCAACGATCGTTGGATGATGCCAGTTCTTCTGTTCGTCGTTATTTGAAGGATGGTGCCACTTCTGTTGTTCGTTCGCTGCTGGATGGTGCCACTTGCTTTGTTCAACCGATGTTGGATGGTGCCACTTGCTCTGTTCATCAACGATCGTTGGATGATGCCAGTTCTTCTGTTCATCATTATTTGAAGGATGGTGCAACTTCTGTTGTTCGTTCGCTACCGGATGGTGCCACTTGCTTTGTTCATCCGATGTCGGATGGTGCCACTTGCTCTGTTCATCAACGATCGTTGGATGATGCCAGTTCTTCTGTTCGTCATTATTTGAAGGATGATGCCACTTCTGTTGTTCGTTCACTGCTGGATGGTGCCACTTGCTTTGTTCAACTGATGTTGGATGGTGCCACTTGCTCTGTTCATCAACGATCGTTGGATGATGCCAGTTCTTCTGTTCATCATTATTTGAAGGATGGTGCCACTTCTGTTGTTCATTCGCTGCTGGATGGTGCCACTTGCTTTGTTCATCCGATGTTGGATGGTGCCACTTGCTCTGTTCATCAACGATCGTTGGATGATGCCAGTTCTTCTGTTCGTCATTATTTGAAGGATGATGCCACTTCTGTTGTTCGTTCGCTGCTGGATGGTCCCACTTGCTTTGTTCAACCGATGTTGGATGGTGCCACTTGCTCTGTTCATCAACGATCGTTGGATGATGCCAGTTCTTCTGTTCATCATTATTTGAAGGATGATGCCACTTCTGTTGTTCGTTCGTTGCTGGATGGTGCCACTTGCTTTGTTCAACCGATGTTGGATGGTGCCACTTGCTCTGTTCATCAACGATCGTTGGATGATGCCAGTTCTTCTGTTCATCATTATTTGAAGGATGATGCCACTTCTGTTGTTCGTTCGCTGCTGGATGGTGCCACTTGCTTTGTTCATCCGATGTTGGATGGTGCCACTTGCTCTGTTCATCGATTACTGTCGAATGGTGCCACTTCTTTTGTTCATCGTTATTTGCAGGATGGTGCCACTTCTGTTGTTCGTTCGATATTGGATGGTGCCACTTGCTTTGCTCATCTACGTTTTTTGGATGAAGCGACTTACTAGATAGTTCGTTAGGTTGCAGTAACCTCGATGCTAAGGTGCCACTTGCTTTGCTCATCTACGTTTTTTGGATGATGCGACTTACTAGATAGTTCGTTAGGTTGCAGTAACCTCGATGCTAAGGATGTTTCAGTAATAATAATAAAGAAAAGCACGAAGGCTAATGGAGTCATATACGCTTTTGCCATGTTTATGTGCGATGTGATGTTCGAAAAAGAAGATGGCTTTTATAAGATAATTTGAAGATAAGGTTGGGAATCTTGAAGAAAATTTAGCTACTATAAACTAGTTAATGCTCTCACTTAGTTTTATCCATTTACATATTCTACTACGCATAAAACGTTTAAGTAGACAGTGCTTTAATAAGCTTTCTGTAAATAAACAGCAACTAAAAAATAAAATAATTCACCAGCCTTTTAAAATTAGTAATTTCTTTCTAAACTTTATGTATCATGGAAACGATCCCAAAAAAAGAACAACTACCATAATAACGTAAGAGCTGTGGCGACTTATAAATTGTAATATAAACAAGCATCATTCCAGTAAACCGAAATGTAGAGGCAAAACTGGCTTTTATATGATGTGTTTCTTTTTTGGCCCGGGGGAGAGATGGGGGGGGGTACTGATATAAGTTTAAAGATATATCATTTGATTACATATTTAATTCTCAAAAATAAAATAATTTTCCTAGTAACGGCGATGTAATTATAACAGCTTCCTGTTATATAAAGGTACAATGAACCACGTCGCGGACCTTTGTTTTCCCGTGGTTTCCATTAAGATTTACCGTGCTTTCATTACAAAACTCTTTTGCATGTTGTTTTGCTCCTACGCTTCATCTAAAGTAAAATTTGTATTTTTCCAATCAAAACGTAGATTTACCGTTCTACGAAAGCTGCGCAGGTCCAAATTTAAAAACTCTGCGTAAATGGTTTTCTAAATAAGTTCTCTCTTTAATTGAAACAATATAAAAAATACGGTAAAATTCAAAGATAACTTGCAGATTAAACATCGATAAATAGAAAATGACGAAATACTATAGTTGTATAATAATATAATACTTGAATAACAATTACTATTACTTATGAATATTTGTTTTGTTTTCTAACATTTGAAATTACTTTTGAAAAGAGCCAGTTAATTTGCACATTTTTATCAAGAGGCTGTTTTGAGTTCTCCAGTTTAGAAAAAATGGTCCTCATTTACACATTGATTGCGACAAGAACTTTTCGTATAGCAACATCAATTATAGGGATCTGATGTGCAAATCCCCATTAACATTCCACCTTCCAGTTTCCAGTAAAACTTCCAAGTCTATTGCTACCTCCTATGTAGTTGAATCAATACTGTTGGATGAAAAACTCATTTAAGCATTAAAAATAAGATCTATTAATAAGTTTCCTACGGGCATGTATTTTGAAATTTCTAAGTAGATAATTCGCTAGAATTTTAATTACGCGTTGCATATTGCACAACATTTTGTTAATATTTTGGTTAAAACCAAAGATTCTATTGTGTCAAAAAATCAGTTACTTCTAGTGCATATTTATGAAGGGAAAAGTCAGGTTTTCTATAGGCCTAAGGCACAATGAACCATGGTCAAGAGTAAATATAATCAAAGTTCCTAAAAGAAAATTTGCGAACGAACATCGAAATTATAACAGTAACCCTAAATTTCAAGTACAGTGGCCTAAAATGAGAGGATACCCTCTTGTAATCACACTAATTGATTTCTTTGATAGAAAACATGGAAGGTTATATGTATGAAAAAAATAAAATAACATTTTAAAAAATTCTAATGTTGAGGCCCTCGAACATTATATGCCCTCAAGTACTGAATTAGGTAGCATAGGGCTTGGGGCAACCATGCTAGCACTCAAATTAATTACTAACAGTGCTAACCAATTGTAAATAATGATAAATTGGATATGATAATAAAGATACTACATTTATGGAAAAAAAATTGACTTAGAAAAATTGAAATATCATGGCAAAACATTTATGTTATTTTTTTCCCCAAATTGGGCTAATTAAGAAGAAATATTACGTCAACATAAACAATTGCAATATGTTTATTTCAAAATAAGTATTAACTAACTGTAAAATAATTTTCAACATATATAACTTATGATAATAATCTGAAATAAGTAACAGTAATGCATATTTTCCATTAAATTTATTCCATATGATAATAATCTGAAATTACATCACATTGATTTTCATTACAACATTCGATGATGTACAACATCATTTCACTAATTAAACAGTCGAAGTTGGATGATGCCAATTCTTCTGCTCGTCGTTATTTGAAGGATGGTGCCACTTGCTTTGTTCATCCGATGTTGGATGGTGCCACTTGCTCTGTTCATCAACGATCGTTGGATGATGCCAGTTCTTCTGTTCGTCATTATTTGAAGGATGGTGCCACTTCTGTTGTTCGTTCGCTGCTGGATGGTGCCACTTGCTTTGTTCAACCGATGTTGGATGGTGCCACTTGCTCTGTTCATTAACGATCGTTGGATGATGCCAGTTCTTCTGTTCATCATTATTTGAAGGATGGTGCCACTTCTGTTGTTCGTTCGCTACCGGATGTTGCCACTTGCTTTGTTCATCCGATGTTGGATGGTGCCACTTGCTCTGTTCATCAACGATCGTTGGATGATGCCAGTTCTTCTGTTCGTCATTATTTGAAGGATGATGCCACTTCTGTTGTTCGTTCGCTGCTGGATGGTGCCACTTGCTTTGTTCAACTGATGTTGGATGGTGCCACTTGCTCTGTTCATCAACGATCGTTGGATGATGCCAGTTCTTCTGTTCATCATTATTTGAAGGATGGTGTCACTTCTGTTGTTCGTTCGCTGCTGGATGGTGCCACTTGCTTTGTTCAACCGATGTTGGATGGTGCCACTTGCTCTGTTCATCAACGATCGTTGGATGATGCCAGTTCTTCTGTTCGTCATTATTTGAAGGATAATGCCACTTCTGTTGTTCGTTCGCTGCTGGATGGTGCCACTTGCTTTGTTCAACCGATGTTGGATGGTGCCACTTGCGCTGTTCATCAACAATCGTTGGATGATGCCAGTTCTTCTGTTCATCATTATTTGAAGGATGATGCCACTTCTGTTGTTCTTTCGCTGCTGGATGGTGCCACTTGCTTTGTTCAACCGATGTTGGATGGTGCCACTTGCTCTGTTCATCAACGATCGTTGGATGATGCCAGTTCTTCTGTTCATCATTATTTGAAGGATGATGCCACTTCTGTTGTTCGTTCGCTGCTGGATGGTGCCACTTGCTTTGTTCATCCGATGTTGGATGGTGCCACTTGCTCTGTTCATCGATTACTGTCGAATGGTGCCACTTCTTTTGTTCATCGTTATTTGCAGGATGGTGCCACTTCTGTTGTTCGTTCGATATTGGATGGTGCCACTTGCTTTGCTCATCTACGTTTTTTGGATGATGCCACTTACTAGATAGTTCGTTAGGTTGCAGTAACCTCGATGCTAAGGATGTTTCAGTAATAATAATAAAGAAAAGCACGAAGGTTAATGGAGTCATATATGCTTTTTCCATGTTTATGTGCGATGTGATGTTCAAAAAAGAAGATGGCTTTTATAAGATAATTTGAAGATAAGGTTGGGAATCTTGAAGAAAATTTAGCTACTATAAACTAGATAATGCTCTCACTTAGTTTTATCCATTTACATATTCTACTACGCATAAAACGTTTAAGTAGACAGTGCTTTAATAAGCTTTCTGTAAATAAACAACAACTAAAATATAAAATAATTCACCGGCCTTTTTAAATTAGTAATTTCTTTCTAAACTTTATATATCATGGAAACGATCCCAAAAAAAGAACAACAACCAGAATAACGTAAGAGCTGTGGCGACTTATAAATTGTAATATAAACAAGCATCATTCCAGTAAACCGAAATGTAGAGGCAAAACTGGCTTTTATATGATGTGTTTCTTTTTTGGCCCGGGGGAGAGAGGGGGGGATACTGATATAAGTTTAACGATATATCATTTGATTACATATTTAATTCTCAAAAATAAAATAATTTTCCTAGTAACGGCGATGTAATTATAACAGCTTCCTGTTATATAAGGGTACAATGAACCACGTCGTGCACCTTTGTTTTCCCGTGGTTTCCATTAAGATTTACCGTGCTTTCATTACAAAACTCTTTTGCATGTTGTTTTGCTCCTACGCTTCATCTAAAGTAAAATTTGTATTTTTCCAATCAAAACGTAGATTTACCGTTCTACGAAAGCTGCGCAGGTCCAAATTTAAAAACTCTGCGTAAATGGTTTTCTAAATAAGGTCTCTCTTTAATTGAAACAATATAAAAAATACGGTAAAATTCAAAGATAACTTGCAGATTAAACATCGATAAATAGAAAATGACGAAATACTCTAGTTGTATAATAATATAATACTTGAATAACAATTACTATTACTTATGAATATTTGTTTTGTTTTCTAACATTTGAAATTACTTTTGAAAAGTGCCAGTTAATTTGCACATTTTTATCAAGAGGCTGTTTTGATTTCTCCAGTTTAGAAAAAATGGTCCTTATTTACACACTGATAGCGACAAGAACTAATCGTATAGCAACATCAATTATAGGGATCTGATGTGCAAATCCCCATTAACATTCCACCTTCCAGTTTCCAGTAAAACTTCCAAGTCTATTGCTACCTCCTATGTAGTTGAATCAATACTGTTGGATGAAAAACTCATTTAAGCATTAAAAATAAGATCTATTAATAAGTTTACTACGGGCATGTATTTTGAAATTTCTAAGTAGATAATTCGCTAGAATTTTAATTACGCGTTGCATATTGCACAACATTTTGTTAATATTTTGGTTAAAACCAAAGATTCTATTGTGTCAAAAAATCAGTTACTTCTAGTGCATATTTATGAAGGGAAAAGTCAGGTTTGCTATAGGCCTAAGGCACAATGAACCATGGTCAAGAGTAAATATAATCAAAGTTCCTAAAAGAAAATTTGCGAACGAACATCGAAATTATAACAGTAACCCTAAATTTCAAGTACAGTGGCCTAAAATGAGAGGATACCCTCTTGTAATCACACTAATTGATTTCTTTGATAGAAAACATGGAAGGTTATATGTATGAAAAAAATAAAATAACATTTTAAAAAATTCTAATGTTGAGGCCCTCGAACATTATTTGCCCTCAAGTACTGAATTAGGTAGCATAGGGCTTGGGGCAACCATGCTAGCACTCAACTTAATTACTAACAGTGCTAACCAATTGTAAATAATGATAAATTGGATATGATAATAAAGATACTACATTTATGGAAAAAAATTGACTTAAAAAAATTGAAATATCATGGCAAAACATTTATGTTATTTTTTCCCCAAATTGGGCTAATTAAGAAGAAATATTACGTCAACATAAACAATTGCAATATGTTTATTTCAAAATAAGTATTAACTAACTGTAAAATAATTTTCAACATATATAACTTATGATAATAATCTGAAATAAGTAACAGTAATGCTTATTTTCCATTAAATTTATTCCATATGATAATAATCTGAAATTACATCACATTGATTTTCATTACAACATTCGATGATGTACAACATCATTTCACTAATTAAACAGTCGAAGTTGGATGATGCCAATTCTTCTGCTCGTCGTTATTTGAAGGATGGTGCCACTTGCTTTGTTCATCCGATGTTGGATGGTGCCACTTGCTCTGTTCATCAACGATCGTTGGATGATGCCAGTTCTTCTGTTCGTCATTATTTGAAGGATGGTGCCACTTCTGTTGTTCGTTCGCTGCTGGATGGTGCCACTTGCTTTGTTCAACCGATGTTGGATGGAGCCACTTGCTCTGTTCATCAACGATCGTTGGATGATGCCAGTTCTTCTGTTCATCATTATTTGAAGGATGGTGCCACTTCTGTTGTTCATTCGCTACCGGATGGTGCCACTTGCTTTGTTCATCCGATGTTGGATGGTGCCACTTGCTCTGTTCATCAACGATCGTTGGATGATGCCAGTTCTTCTGTTCGTCATTATTTGAAGGATGATGCCACTTCTGTTGTTCGTTCGCTGCTGGATGGTGCCACTTGCTTTGTTCAACTGATGTTGGATGGTTCCACTTGCTCTGTTCATCAACGATCGTTGGATGATGCCAGTTCTTCTGTTCATCATTATTTGAAGGATGGTGCCACTTCTGTTGTTCATTCGCTACCGGATGGTGCCACTTGCTTTGTTCATCCGATGTTGGATGGTGCCACTTGCTCTGTTCATCAACAATCATTGGATGATGCCAGTTCTTCTGTTCGTCATTATTTGAAGGATGATGCCATTTCTGTTGTTCGTTCGCTGCTGGATGGTGCCACTTGCTTTGTTCAACCGATGTTGGATGGTGCCACTTGCTCTGTTCATCAACGATCGTTGGATGATGCCAGTTCTTCTGTTCATCATTATTTGAAGGATGATGCCACTTCTGTTGTTCGTTCGCTGCTGGATGGTGCCACTTGCTTTGTTCAACCGATGTTGGATGGTGCCACTTGCTCTGTTCATCAACGATCGTTGGATGATGCCAGTTCTTCTGTTCATCATTATTTGAAGGATGACGCCACTTCTGTTGTTCGTTCGCTGCTGGATGGTGCCACTTGCTTTGTTCATCCGATGTTGGATGGTGCCACTTGCTCTGTTCATCGATTACTGTCGAATGGTGCCACTTCTTTTGTTCATCGTTATTTGCAGGATGGTGCCTCTTATATTGTTCGTTCGATATTGGATGGTGCCACTTGCTTTGCTCATCTACGTTTTTTGGATGATGCCACTTACTAGATAGTTCGTTAGGTTGCAGTAACCTCGATGCTAAGGATGTTTCAGTAATAATAATAAAGAAAAGCACGAAGGCTAATGGAGTCATATATGCTTTTGCCATGTTTATGTGCGATGTGATGTTCAAAAAAGAAGATGGCTTTTATAAGATAATTTGAAGATAAGGTTGGGAATCTTGAAGAAAATTTAGCTACTATAAACTAGTTAATGCTCTCACTTAGTTTTATCCATTTACATATTCTACTACGCATAAAACGTTTAAGTAGACAGTGCTTTAATAAGCTTTCTGTAAATAAACAGCAACTAAAAAATAAAATAATTCACCAGCCTTTTTAAATTAGTAATTTCTTTCTAAACTTTATATATCATGGAAACGATCCCAAAAAAAGAACAACAACCAGAATAACGTAAGAGCTGTGGCGACTTATAAATTGTAATATAAACAAGCATCATTCCAGTAAACCGAAATGTAGAGGCAAAACTGGCTTTTATATGATGTGTTTCTTTTTTGGCCCAGGGGAGAGGGGGGGATACTGATATAAGTTTAAATATATATCATTTGATTACATATTTAATTCTCAAAAATAAAATAATTTTCCTAGTAACGGCGATGTAATTATAACAGCTTCCTGTTATATAAGGGTACAATGAACCACGTCGTGGACCTTTGTTTTCCCATGGTTTCCATTAAGATTTACCGTGCTTTCATTACAAAACTCTTTTGCATGTAGTTTTGCTCCTACGCTTCATCTAAAGTAAAATTTGTATTTTTCCAATCAAAACGTAGATTTACCGTTCTACGAAAGCTGCGGAGGTCCAAATTTAAAAACTCTGCGTAAATGGTTTTCTAAATAAGGTCTCTCTTTAATTGAAACAATATAAAAAGTACGGTAAAATTCAAAGATAACTTGCAGATTAAACATCGATAAACAGAAAATGACGAAATACTATAGTTGTATAATAATATAATACTTGAATAACAATTACTATTACTTATGAATATTTGTTTTGTTTTCTAACATTTGAAATTACTTTTGAAAAGAGCCAGTTAATTTGCACATTTTTATCAAGAGGCTGTTTTGAGTTCTCCAGTTTAGAAAAAATGGTCCTTATTTACACATTGATAGCGACAAGAACTTTTCGTACAGCAACATCAATTATAGGGATCTGATGTGCAAATCCCCATTAACATTCCACCTTCCAGTTTCCAGTAAAACTTCCAAGTCTATTGCTACCTCCTATGTAGTTGAATCAATACTGTTGGATGAAAAACTCATTTAAGCATTAAAAATAAGATCTATTAATAAGTTTACTACGGCCATGTATTTTGAAATTTCTAAGTAGATAATTCGCTAGAATTTTAATTACGCGTTGCATATTGCACAATATTTTGTTAATATTTTGGTTAAAACCAAAGATTCTATTGTGTCAAAAAATCAGTTACTTCTAGTGCATATTTATGAAGGGAAAAGTCAGGTTTGCTATAGGCCTAAGGCACAATGAATCATGGTCAAGAGTAAATATAATCAAAGTTCCTAAAAGAAAATTTGCGAACGAACATCGAAATTATAACAGTAACCCTAAATTTCAAGTACAGTGGCCTAAAATGAGAGGATACCCTCTTGTAATCACACTAATTGATTTCTTTGATAGAAAACATGGAAGGTTATATGTATGAAAAAAATAAAATAACATTTTAAAAAATTCTAATGTTGAGGCCCTCGAACATTATATGCCCTCAAGTACTGAATTAGGTAGCATAGGGCTTGGGGCAACCATGCTAGCACTCAACTTAATTACTAACAGTGCTAACCAATTGTAAATAATGATAAATTGGATATGATAATAAAGATACTACATTTATGGAAAAAAAATTGACTTAAAAAAATTGAAATATCATGGCAAAACATTTATGTTATTTTTTCCCCAAATTGGGCTAATTAAGAAGAAATATTACGTCAACATAAACAATTGCAATATGTTTATTTCAAAATTAGTATTAACTAACTGTAAAATAATTTTCAACATATATAACTTATGATAATAATCTGAAATAAGTAACATTAATGCTGATTTTCCATTAAATTTATTCCATATGATAATAATCTGAAATTACATCACATTGATTTTCATTACAACATTCGATGATGTAGAACATCATTTCACTAATTAAACAGTCGAAGTTGGATGATGCCAATTCTTCTGCTCGTCGTTATTTGAAGGATGGTGCCACTTGCTTTGCTCATCCGATGTTGGATGGTGCCACTTGCTCTGTTCATCAACGATCGTTGGATGATGTCAGTTCTTCTGTTCGTCATTATTTGAAGGATGGTGCCACTTCTGTTGTTCGTTCGCTGCTGTATGTTGCCACTTGCTTTGTTCAACCGATGTTGGATGGTGCCACTTGCTCTGTTCATCAACGATCGTTGGATGATGCCAGTTCTTCTGTTCATCATTATTTGAAGGATGGTGCCACTTCTGTTGTTCGTTCGCTACCGGATGGTGCCTCTTGCTTTGTTCATCCGATGTTGGATGGTGCCACTTGCTCTGTTCATCAACGATCGTTGGATGATGCCAGTTCTTCTATTCGTCATTATTTGAAGGATAATGCCACTTCTGTTGTTCGTTCGCTGCTGGATGGTGCCACTTGCTTTGTTCAACTGATGTTGGATGGTGCCACTTGCTCTGTTCATCAACGATCGTTGGATGATGCCAGTTCTTCTGTTCATCATTAT
Source organism: Allium sativum (assembly GCA_030737875.1). Lineage (NCBI taxonomy): Eukaryota > Viridiplantae > Streptophyta > Magnoliopsida > Asparagales > Amaryllidaceae > Allium > Allium sativum. The sequence continues at coordinate 400,832,657 of CM060910.1, forward strand.
TTGAAGGATGGTGCCTCTTCTGTTGTTCGTTCGCTGCTGGATGGTGCCACTTGCTTTGTTCAACCGATGTTGGATGGTGCCACTTGCTCTGTTCATCAACGATCGTTGGATGATGCCAGTTCTTCTGTTCGTCATTATTTGAAGGATGGTGCCACTTTTGTTGTTCGTTCGCTGCTGGATGGTGCCACTTTCTTTGTTCAACCGATGTTGGATGGTGCCACTTGCTCTGTTCATCAACGATCGTTGGATGATGCCAGTTCTTCTGTTCATCATTATTTGAAGGATGTTTCCACTTCTGTTGTTCGTTCGCTGCTGGATGGTGCCACTTGCTTTGTTCAACCGATGTTGGATGGTGCCACTTGCTCTGTTCATCAACGATCGTTGGATGATGCCAGTTCTTCTGTTCATCATTATTTGAAGGATGATGCCACTTCTGTTGTTCGTTCGCTGCTGGATGGTGCCACTTGCTTTGTTCATCCGATGTTGGATGGTGCCACTTGCTCTGTTCATCGATTACTGTCGAATGGTGCCACTTTTTTTGTTCATCGTTATTTGCAGGATGGTGCCACTTCTGTTGTTCGTTTGATATTGGATGGTGCCACTTTCTTTGCTCATCTACGTTTTTTAGATGATGCCACTTACTAGATAGTTCGTTAGGTTTCAGTAACCTCGATGCTAAGGATGTTTCAGTAATAATAATAAAGAAAAGAACGAAGGCTAATGGAGTCATATATGCTTTTGCCATGTTTATGTGCGATGTGATGTTCAAAAAAGAAGATGGCTTTTATAAGATAATTTGAAGATAAGGTTGGGAATCTTGAAGAAAATTTAGCTACTATAAACTAGTTAATGCTCTCACTTAGTTTTATCCATTTACATATTCTACTACGCATAAAACGTTTAAGTAGACAGTGCTTTAATAAGCTTTCTGTAAATAAACAGCAACTAAAAAATAAAATAATTCACCAGCCTTTTTAAATTAGTAATTTCTATCTAAACTTTATATATCATGGAAACGATCCCAAAAAAAGAACAACAACCAGAATAACGTAAGAGCTGTGGCGACTTATAAATTGTAATATAAACAAGCATCATTCCAGTAAACCGAAATGTAGAGGCAAAACTGGCTTTTATATGATGTGTTTCTTTTTTGGCCCGGGGGAGAGAGGGGGGGATACTGATATAAGCTTAAAGATATATCATTTGATTACATATTTAATTCTCAAAAATAAAATAATTTTCCTAGTAACGGCGATGTAATTATAACAGCTTCCTGTTATATAAGGGTACAATGAACCACGTCGTGCACCTTTGTTTTCCCGTGGTTTCCATTAAGATTTACCGTGCTTTCATTACAAAACTCTTTTGCATGTTGTTTTGCCCCTACGCTTCATCTAAAGTAAAATTTGTATTTTTCCAATCAAAACGTAGATTTACCGTTCTACGAAAGCTGCGCAGGTCCAAATTTAAAAACTCTGCGTAAATGGTTTTCTAAATAAGGTCTCTCTTTAATTGAAACAATATAAAAAATACGGTAAAATTCAAAGATAACTTGCAGATTAAACATCGATAAATAGAAAATGACGAAATACTATAGTTGTATAATAATGTAATACTTGAATAACAATTACTATTACTTATGAATATTTGTTTTGTTTTCTAACATTTGAAATTACTTTTGAAAAGAGCCAGTTAATTTGCACATTTTTATCAAGAGGCTGTTTTGAGTTCTCCAGTTTAGAAAAAATGGTCCTTATTTACACATTGATAGCGACAAGAACTTTTCGTATAGCAACATCAATTATAGGGATCTGATGTGCAAATCCCCATTAACATTCCACCTTCCAGTTTCCAGTAAAACTTCCAAGTCTATTGCTACCTCCTATGTAGTTGAATCAATACTGTTGGATGAAAAACTCATTTAAGCATTAAAAATAAGATCTATTAATAAGTTTACTACGGGCATGTATTTTGAAATTTTTAAGTAGATAATTCGCTAGAATTTTAATTACGCGTTGCATATTGCACAACATTTTGTTAATATTTTGGTTAAAACCAAAGATTCTATTGTGTCAAAAAATCAGTTACTTCTAGTGCATATTTATGAAGGGAAAAGTCAGGTTTGCTATAGGCCTAAGGCACAATGAACCATGGTCAAGAGTAAATATAATCAAAGTTCCTAAAAGAAAATTTGCGAACGAACATCGAAATTATAACAGTAACCCTAAATTTCAAGTACAGTGGCCTAAAATGAGAGGATACCCTCTTGTAATCACACTAATTGATTTCTTTGATAGAAAACATGGAAGGTTATATGTATGAAAAAAATAAAATAACATTTTAAAAAATTCTAATGTTGAGGCCCTCGAACATTATATGCCCTCAAGTACTGAATTAGGTAGCATAGGGCTTGGGGCAACCATGCTAGCACTCAACTTAATTACTAACAGTGCTAACCAATTGTAAATAATGATAAATTGGATATGATAATAAAGATACTACATTTATGGAAAAAAAATTGACTTAAAAAAATTGAAATATCATGGCAAAACATTTATGTTATTTTTTCCCCAAATTGGGCTAATTAAGAAGAAATATTATGTCAACATAAACAATTGCAATATGTTTATTTCAAAATAAGTATTAACTAACTGTAAAATAATTTTCAACATATATAACTTATGATAATAATCTGAAATAAGTAACAGTAATGCTTATTTTCCATTAAATTTATTCCATATGATAATAATCTGAAATTACATCACATTGATTTTCATTACAACATTCGATGATGTACAACATCATTTCACTAATTAAACAGTCGAAGTTGGATGATGCCAATTCTTCTGCTCGTCGTTATTTGAAGGATGGTGCCACTTGCTTTGTTCATCCGATGTTGGATGGTGCCACTTTGTAATAACCCGAAAATCTGGGCCAGTTTAAAATTTTTATTTCGGCAATTTTAGCGAATTTTGAATATTTAAAATAGATTATTTTAAATACTATCGATGAGAAAATTATTTTGAATAGAATTCGACGTATATATTATATACGTCGTCGTTAGAATATAAATAATTATATATAATTATAAATAGAATTGAAAATGGCGCGGTAGTTCGATAATTCGATTTCAAACTTCAATTGAATGTACCGGGTGCAAAACAATCCTGATTTTAGTGAAACCAAAAACATTAGGATCTAATTGGGAATATCTTTGCAACGAATCCGACAAATCAAGATTTCATAGCGGGAATCAAAAGATATGTCCAGTTGAAAATTCTGAATAGTCGCTATGGAATTCAGGCCCTTAAAAATAGACATTTTGCAAACGACCTCGGATTTCGACGAAACCAGTTTTGTTGGGTCCGTGATGTCAAGTTATTGCTAGGTTTCAAATTTCATAATTTTCCGATTCAATATGTGAGCATGGCAAAGGAAAACGCGTTTTGACCATTTCAGTTGAATTTAATCGACTGGAAATTGGCCATTTTTCCAACGGTCTCAGAATTCGACGAAACTAGTTTTGTTAGGACCGTATCGTCAATACGAAGTTAGAAAATATTTTTCTGGAATTTTTCTAGTTAGTATGTGACCCCGGTAATTTGAAATGTACGTTTAAATTCAATATAGTGATTTAAATGTAAATTTAACGAAAAATGATTGTAACAGCCGAATCAGCTTACGATACATATCCCATTGTGTTCGGAATGGGGGTGAAACGCTATGGGCGACAGGCGGTGGGCCTCATTTCGAGTTCGGTAGTAAAAGTCAACTTTTTAAATTAAAAAATATATATATATATATATTTTCTCCTTTATACCCCCCCCCCCCCCCGATTCATATCAGAACAAATCAAAAAAAAAAAAAAAGAAGAGGAAGGGGGTGGAGCGGCTTCCTCCACCGCCGCTGCCACCACCGAGCATCCAGCGAGACCCCCGCCCCCCCCCCCCCCCCAAGCGGCGCCGACTACCGCGATACCCCCCCTCCCCACCTGGACGACGCGACACCACAGCCCCCCCTGGACCCAAAAACCCGACGCGACACCACAGCCTCACCCCCTGGCCCCACCCTCGCCTGCTGCGCCCCCCTCCCCTCTTTTCCCCTTCAAATTCGAGCCGTGACCCCCCCTCTAGCCCGCTGCCCAACCGCCTCGGGCCCACCTCCGACCATCGGCGACAACCCCGATGCCCCAGCAACCTCCTGGACGATCTGCGCCAACCAGTGTTGGTCTGAATCCCCTCCTCTCCGTTTGAAACCGATGTAAGTTTTAAATTCAAGTTTTATTTATTTTTCTTAATTTAAAAACTGAATTTTATTCGATAGGAAAAGTTAAAAATATAATTTTTATATAAGGAAGATAATCAAAATATGATTTTTATATTTTTAAAGAATTAAAAATATAATCTTTACTGTATAGAAGTGGTAGAAATATGATTTTTTGTTTTTAGCTAGAGGATTAAAAATATAATTTTTATTATATAGAGAAGTTAAAGGTATGATCTTTATATTTTTAAAATAATAAAAATATGATTTTTATATTTTTAAAATATTAAAAATATAATCTTTACTATATAGAAGATGTAAAAATATGCTTTATATATTTTTAAAGTAGTAAAAATATAATCTTTTACATTGTAGAAGGATAAAAATATGATCTTTGCATAGTAGGAACTATAAAAATATCATCTTTGTATATGTAGCAAAATAAAAATCTTATTTTTATTTTATATACGTTGAAATCAAGTGATGATTTTTATAAAGGCGAAGTCTATGTTTTATAAAGGCGAAAACTATATTTTAGAAAGGCGAAATCTTTATATGGAAAATAGCGTGATAAAAATATAATTTTTATCTATATGACATAGTAGTAAAAAAATTCGATTTTTAAATATATGAAGTGATTATAAAATATGATTTTTATTTTAAAGACATCGAAATTAAAAATGTGATTTTTATATATTGAACTTCGAATTAAAAATGTGATTTTTATATATTGAACTTCGAATTAAAAATGTGATTTTTATATATTGAACTTCGAAGTAAAAATTCAATTTTTATATAAAGTATAACGAGGTAAAAATTCGATTTTCAAATGTATGAAGCAAATATAAAAATATGATTTTTAAATGGAAAGTGAATAAATAAAAATGTGATTTTTATTTCAAAGACAACAAAATATAAAAATGTGTGATTTTTATATATGTAGTGGCTACGGGCAAAGAAGATAGTGAAGATGCGATAGCAATGAAGATTTCTATCAGTGAAGAGCCGTGAAGTTAGGATAGCTTTCGGTGAGAACTTCTCACTCTTCAATTTATTTTCTAGTTATATATATATATACTAGGATGCAGACGGTGTTTAGTAGCACCCGACACAATCGTCCACAGACCATGGACTTGTTTGTTTGGCTGTTTGGTGATTGATTGTGATATTGGTTTGAATGTGGTTTGTGGTGTGAAAAATCGAATCAATAAATGGGTTAGGATTAGACGTGCGCCGTTTTAAGGCGAAGGAGTAAGGCTAGGTTAGACTCTTACTCCAAATTTTGTGGTTTGCATAACGAAAGTGATTTGATTGATGTGTGAATGGCGTGGGCCTTCACTAGACCGGGGATAAGGCTAGGCCTCGTCCCGTTTCTAGTATAGTGCCGTTATGCTGCCGAAATTTTCTAAAAAAAATATGTTAGAAAAATAAAAATATCACTTTATTTAAAGAATGAACTGAATAGAAATTCATATGTAGGAATAAAAGGTTTTATCGTTAAAAATATAATTTTTAATGTGAAAGGGAATAAAATAAAATATTCATTTACAGACCAGACGGTTTGTTTATGTACACCTATTTGAATGACATTGATTGGGACGATAAAATTTACACATCGCCCAACTGCACAAATAAAATCTGTGTTTGATTGTTTGAAGCCCCACACGGGTGTTGGGATGAAATTTGAAGTTCACTCATCCTGATTGATTAAATATGTCGATCGATTGATTGACAGGCTGTTATAAACGTTAGATATTTATATTTGATGCTTATACAGTGTAGTGCACTTTGGTTGATGGTTGATTATCTTTCAATGCTATTATATACGTGTGATGTATGAAAATCCATATAATTAATTTTATATGGTGATTGATTGGGCCTCATTCCAATTTATAAGATAAAGAATAATATAAAATAAAGGTTCATGTGTTGACTGTACTCATCCGTTGAGATTAGTCATGTGTTGAACGAATTATTTTTATAATAAAATTTACATCTTTATCAATAATATAAAATAAAGGTTCATGTGTTGACTGTACTCATCCGTTGAGATTAGTCATGTGTTGAACGAATTATTTTTATAATAAAATTTACATCTTTATCAATATATAAAATAAAGGTTCATGTGTTGACTGTACTCATCCGTTGAGATTAGTCATGTGTTGAACGAATTATTTTTATAATAAAATTTACATCTTTATCAATATAAAGTAAAGGTTCATGTGTTGACTGTACTCATCCATTGAGATTAGTCATGTGTTGAACGAAGTATTTTAATAAAAATAGTCACACATGGACGGTACTCATTCGTTGAGATTAGTCGTGTGTTGACAAAAAGAAATATTCGAAATGAATTGAATATATAACGATTTCGAAATGAATTGAATATATAACGATTTCGAAATGAATTGAATATATAACGATTTCGAAATTAATTGAATATATAACGATTTCGAAATGAATTGAATATATAACGATTTCGAAATGAATTGAATATATAACGATTTCGAAATGAATTGAATATATAACGATTTCGAAATGAATTGAATATATAACGATTTCGAAATGAATTGAATATATAACGATTTCGAAATGAATTGAATATATAACGATTTCGAAATGAATTGAATATATAACGATTTCGAAATGAATTGAATATATAACGATTTCGAAATGAATTGAATATATAACGATTTCGAAATGAATTGAATATATAACGATTTCGAAATGAATTGAATATATAACGATTTCGAAATGAATTGAATATATAACGATTTCGAAATGAATTGAATATATAACGATTTCGAAATGAATTGAATATATAACGATTTCGAAATGAATTGAATATATAACGATTTCGAAATGAATTGAATATAAAACGATTTCGAAATGAATTGAATATATAACGATTTCGATTTGAATTGAATATAAAACGATTTCGAATTGAATGGAATAGAAAACCAATTTGATTTCAAATTGAATATATAATGAACTTGATTCAAATAGAAAACGAAACGAATTTAATTTGAAAAGGAAAAAAAATGAATTTGAATCGAATAGAAAACCAATTTGAATTGAATTGAATTGAATTGAAAATGAATTCAAATTGAATTGAAATGAATTCAAATTTAATTGAAATTTGAATTGAATAGAAATGAATTTTAAAACGAATTTATAAAGAAGAATTCAATTTTGATTTGAATTGAAATGGAAGTTGAAATTGCTTTTGAAACGAATTTAAAACTATTTATATAATTCGTTTTAAATAGAAATCGACGAGATATATATTATATATATTATATATATAATATAATGGCCTGAATAGAACGCGCCGCGCCGCGGCAGTTCGTGAATTTCGACCATTTATTTCAAACGGACATTACGGGAGATCCGACCGTCGGATTCTCCTAAAACCGGAACCGTTGAGTTCGTATCGAAAAGAGCTTTCTAAAGAATATTAGAAATTCAAAATCTAACGGTTGGATTTGGAGATACGTCCAAATCAAATTCGAAAAAGGTCGCTATAAGTGCAGTTCGATGGCCATTGTTGGAAATCGACTGTACGGGCCTTGATAAAATTATTAAAAATAGTAATAATTTGTATAAAATCATAAGAAATGATTTGGGAAAATTTGGGATGAAAAACTCCATATTTGAAAAGATAAAAATGTGTTTTTATCGAAATGAACTAGTTTTGAACTAAATTTAAAACCCAATTGTTTTTAAATAAATAAATTAGATTTAAAAAGGGGTTTTAAATAATCGGAATTTCTAATATATTTGATTGGATTTGAAATGGGTTTATCGTGAACTGTGTTTTACATAACACCTAGTTCTTTAACCCAGTAAAAGGAATTTTATTGAATCTGCAATTAGATTTGAAATGTGAATCTATAATCTAAATTATCAAATTTAGAATTGAGCGAGAATAGAGCATCGCCAGTTTTGCTCCAAAGCGATAGTTAAATCTTTAATTAGATTTGAACGTGAAATGGTAATTAATTTTACCGACAACACTGTGGTGTTAGATATGGAGTATTACCAGTTTTGCTTCATGGGATGAATAGGTTGGGATTGGGAAATAAAATAAATAACTACTTCGTTACGGTCGCTAATCTCGACTAGGTGGAAAAACCATAATTTGGTTTTAAATGACATCCAAAGGAAGATTACAGGATAAATTTTAAAGAATTTATCTTGGATAAAATTAATGGGAACTTTTCCCTAAGAATGTGGAATTTAGAAACTAGCTGTAGGTTGGCTAAGAAGAATGGTTTCCTGGGTATTGATCTGATGTTGGTTTCGGCCTTTGGGGTTAATGTTTGGGAAATTGTTCTCTTGCTAATTTGCGGTTAGTGACTAATGAATTGGAATGAGGCGTATGTTGTGTTTGTGTAACATTTGTTTTTAATATACGCGGGTTGTTCGGAAAGGCCGGGCTTACACCCATTCTGAATAACCGATTCGACGGTAAGTCGAAGATGAAGACGGTGGTCGAAGACCGGAAGTCTTCACATCGTTTGGATAATTACTGACGATCCTGATTGGGCTGTACACCCAAGAGGATGGAAATAATTGGTGGTCGTCCAGACGTACTTGGAGATGGATGGATATGCGAGGAAAGTGCCTCCGGTTTCGTTCAGACCCAGAACGGACTTGTAAATGGATTGTGTGTCTGACACTGGATTTTATTCTGTGTTGATTGATTTCTATTAAATATACATCTGTTTGGCGGCGGAGAATTTATTCTTTTGCTTAACGCCCTTCTCTGAGACGTACGAGCTCAGAGGTTGTATATCGATGGACATCAGTCGCATGGCATGAATTGCCTGTGTGGCACGCTAAGATGCAATGATCAAGGCTTCTGTTGAAAAGCAAAGTCTTGTGGTTGATGATCAAAGCACGCCTACGTGGCAGCTTTGTGTATAGCGTGTATTCGCGAGCCTCACACCTCGGTATGAGTTAAAAACGGGATACGGACTGCAGGGAGAACACGACGTTTCTTTCTAGCTTTGGTGGTGTCAGTGACTTACCAGCCCTGAAATATATACTTTTCACCTTTGTGGTTGTTGGATGAGGCGCCTCGATTATAGGTCTGTAAGGACCGGGAAACGTGTGTTCAGGCATAATTAATCCTCTAACGTAAGTGAGGACCGGCCCTGAAGCATCCAGGGGTTACCCAGTGTGCGTAATCCTGAGGCATTTGCTAGAGTGTCTCGAACGCGGAGAGGAGCTTGCCCCTTGCCTCGACTCATGACGGAAATCCAATTTCCAATACGAGATATTTCGGCTTTATTTGTAGAGCCTAGTATGGCGACATAGTAGCATGGGATGCTATGCCGTCTATGATTTATATTTATGATTGAAAATGTTTTGACACTATACACTTATTATAGTATCAAATGATTTGTTTTAAACGTACCAAGCATGTTTGGCTGTTATAAGGTAAAACCCTATCCTCCGGCTTGCGTTGCATTGTGTGATGGGACTTGGGTCTTATAATAGCTTCATTTTTCGAAAAAGCATTGCGTTGTTTATTTTATGCACTGGTATTCTTGGGAGGAAACCCGTTCCGTGTTATACGGCGTGGTCCCTTGAATTACTCTCTTTTAAAGTAAAGTTTTAAATAACTGTTTTAGTTCTCACACCAGTCACATGACTGACCTGGAGTTTATTGTTTTAACCTAAACTCTGGGTGCCCCTATTTTCCGCACGGGCAGCTAGTAGTTTTGGTTTTGCAGATTTATATTCACAGGATCCTGGTTTACAGCTGGAATGATATCCGGAAAGCTGTATCCGTATATCACCTTCAGTTGTGCTTTATATTATTTTTCCGCTGCTATGTATTTAAATGTAATTTAAATCTCTGATATTTCTGTGTAATATTTATTCAGTTATACTCTGTATATTCTTGTAATCTGATGCCTGGTTGTAATATACAATGAAATGTTCTTCTGTTTGTGTTCTGATTTGTCATGTTCTCAACGTTCAGGGGTTTCGAACGGTCTAGGTCGGTTTAACGACTGATTCAGATCGAGCGAAATTCCCGGCCGTCACATTTGGTATCAGAGCTTTGGTTTACAGAGCTCGAGAACAAGACACATTAGAACCATACGAAAGAATTCATCAGATATTGGATTAGTAATATCCAATTAGAATGACTCGTTAGAGATAGGATCAGTAGTATCCTAGAACGAGTGTGAAGAGTATATTTTTCAATTGAAAACCATTTTGTTTTGAAATTTAAACCATTTTAAAACGTATTTGACTATTTATTTATTTTGATTATGGACAATCGAGTATATAAAGATTTCGCGTATACGCGTCATGAACGTATATTCGAAGTTTTAATATACTGGATAGATATGGAATCATACTCTAGTGGCCCGAAGATGATTCTGATGATTGACTAGTCGTCATTAGTATTCATGTTCGAGTAACAAAGGTGTGATATCGATATATTTCCATTAGACTGGTGTGAGAACCAAAACTTATATATAGTTAGAACACATTGTTGTGAATTGGCATCAAAAACAAGATTTTCTGTATATATATCAAAAATTATGAATTTGAAACTCTAATTCACTAATTGATTGATGTTTGTGTTGTTTGTTTAATTGTTTGCTAATTTTTAACCATTATGCCTAATTGAACCGAATATTGAACTGTATTGAAAATTGGTCGCATTTGCTTGCATATACATATACTTACATTGAACAGGTCATAGCAAGGAGGCTAGAGCCAGAGAATAAAATTTGTTTGCCCGACAAATAGGTACATGTTTACTACATAATTTACTGTTTTGTTTGGGTGATGATGATTTTATGAGCCTATTGGCTAGCCGCTTGGCCTTTTCTTTTTCTTTTTGAGATCTGAAGGACCGGGGAAGCTATTTGAAATTCCCCGATGCTCCCATTGCAGGGGAGGTTATGGCGAAATTTTTTGAAAATTTAGGGTGTTAGCCAAATTTTTGAAATTTTGAAAATTTTCAGAAACTGAAAAGTTAGAGAATGGAAGCCCGACCGAATGTAGAGCTTAATAATCAAACCACTTTCGACTTTGTTCCTTTTTGGGGACGAAAAGTTTTAAGTGGGGGATATTGTAATAACCCGAAAATCTGGGCCAGTTTAAAAATTTTATTTCGGCAATTTTAGCGAATTTTGAATATTTAAAATAGATTATTTTAAATACTATCGACGAGAAAATTATTTTGAATAGAATTCGACGTATATATTATATACGTCGTCGTTAGAATATAAATAATTATATATAATTATAAATAGAATTGAAAATGGCGCGGTAGTTCGATAATTCGATTTCAAACTTCAATTGAATGTACCGGGTGCAAAACAATCCGGATTTTAGTGAAACCAAAAACATTAGGATCTAATTGGGAATATCTTTGCAACGAATCCGACAAATCAAGATTTCATAGCGGGAATCAAAAGATATGTCCAGTTGAAAATTCTGAATAGTCGCTATGGAATTTAGGCCCTTAAAAATAGACATTTTGCAAACGACCTCGGATTTCGACGAAACCAGTTTTGTTGGGTCCGTGATGTCAAGTAATTGCTAGGTTTCAAATTTCATAATTTTCCGATTCAATATGTGAGCATGGCAAAGGAAAACGCGTTTTGACCATTTCAGTTGAATTTAATCGACTGGAAATTGGCCATTTTTCCAACGGTCTCAGAATTCGACGAAACTAGTTTTGTTAGGACCGTATCGTCAATACGAAGCTAGAAAATATTTTTTTGGAATTTTTCTAGTTAGTATGTGACCCCGGTAATTTGAAATGTACGTTTAAATTCAATATAGTGATTTAAATGTAAATTTAACGAAAAATGATTGTAACAGCCGAATCAGCTTACGATACATATCCCATTGTGTTCGGAATGGGGGTGAAACGCTATGGGCGATAGGCGGTGGGCCTCGTTTCGAGTTCGGTAGTAAAAGTCAACTTTTTAAATTAAAATATATATATATATATATATATATATATATATATATATTCTCCTTTATACCCCCCCACCCGATTCATATCAGAACAAATCAAAAAAAAAAAAAAAAGAAGAAGAAGAAGAGGACGGGGGGTGGAGCGGCTTCCTCCACCGCCGCTGCCACCACCGAGCATCCAGCGAGACCCCCCCCCCCCCCAAGCGGCGCCGACTACCGCGATACCCCCCCTCCCCACCTGGATGACGCGACAACACAGCCCCCCTGGACCCAAAAACCCGACGCGACACCACAGCCTCACCCCCCTGGCCCCACCCTCGCCTGCTGTGCCCCCCTCCCCTCTTTTCCCCTTCAAATTCGAGCCGTGACCCCCCCTCTAGCCCGCTGCCCAGCTGCCTCGGTCCCACCTCCGACCATCGGCGACAACCCCGATGCCCCAGCAACCTCCCGGACGATCTGCGCCAACCAGTGTTGGTCTGAATCCCCTCCTCTCAGTTTGAAACCGATGTAAGTTTTAAATTCAAGTTTTATTTATTTTTCTTAATTTAAAAACTGAATTTTATTCGACAGGAAAAGTTAAAAATATAATTTTTATATAAGGAAGATAATCAAAATATGATTTTTATATTTTTAAAGAATTAAAAATATAATCTTTACTGTATAGAAGTGGTAGAAATATGATTTTTGTTTAGCTAGAGGATTAAAAATATAATTTTTATTATATAGAGAAGTTAAAGGTATGATCTTTATATTTTTAAAATAATAAAAATATGATTTTTATATTTTTAAAATATTAAAAATATAATCTTTACTATATAGAAGATGTAAAAATATGCTTTATATATTTTTAAAGTAGTAAAAATATAATCTTTTACATTGTAGAAGGATAAAAATATGATCTTTGCATAGTAGGAACTATAAAAATATCATCTTTGTATATGTAGCAAAATAAAAATCTGATTTTTATTTTATATACGTTGAAATCAAGTGATGATTTTTATAAAGGCGAAGTCTATGTTTTATAAAGGCGAAAACTATATTTTAGAAAGGCGAAATCTTTATATGGAAAATAGCGTGATAAAAATATAATTTTTATCTATATGACATAGTAGTAAAAAAAATCGATTTTTAAATATATGAAGTGATTATAAAATATGATTTTTATTTTAAAGACATCGAAATTAAAAATGTGATTTTTATATATTGAACTTCGAATTAAAAATGTGATTTTTATATATTGAACTTCGAATTAAAAATGTGATTTTTATATATTGAACTTCGAAGTAAAAATTCAATTTTTATATAAAGTATAACGAGGTAAAAATTCGATTTTCAAATGTATGAAGCAAATATAAAAATATGATTTTTAAATGGAAAGTGAATAAATAAAAATGTGATTTTTATTTCAAAGACAACAAAATATAAAAATGTGTGATTTTTATATATGTAGTGGCTACGGGCAAAGAAGATAGTGAAGATGCGATAGCAATGAAGATTTCTATCAGTGAAGAGCCGTGAAGTTAGGATAGCTTTCGGTGAGAACTTCTCACTCTTCAATTTATTTTCTAGTTATATATATATATATACTAGGATGCAGACGGTGTTTAGTAGCACCCGACACAATCGTCCACAGACCATGGACATGTTTGTTTGGCTGTTTGGTGATTGATTGCGATATTGGTTTGAATGTGGTTTGTGGTGTGAAAAATCGAATCGATAAATGGGTTAGGATTAGACGTGCACCGTTATAAGGCGAAGGAGTAAGGCTAGGTTAGACTCTTACTCCAAATTTTGTGGTTTGCATAACGAAAGTGATTTGATTGATGTGTGAATGGCATGGGCCTTCACTAGACCGGGGATAAGGCTAGGCCTCGTCCCGTTTCTAGTATAGTGCCGTTATGCCGCCGAAATTTTCTAAAAAAAATATGTTAGAAAAATAAAAATATCACTTTATTTAAAGAATGAACTGAATAGAAATTCATATGTAGGAATAAAAGGTTTTATCGTTAAAAATATAATTTTTAACGTGAAAGGGAATAAAATAAAATATTCATTTACAGACCAGACGGTTTGTTTATGTACACCTATTTGAATGACATTGATTGGGACGATAAAATTTACACATCGCCCAACTGCACTAATAAAATCTGTGTTTGATTGTTTGAAGCCCCACATGGGTGTTGGGATGAAAATTGAAGTTCACTCATCCTGATTGATTAAATATGTCGATCGATTGATTGACAGGCTGTTATAAGCGTTAGATATTTATATTTGATGCTTATACAGTGTAGTGCACTTTGGTTGATGGTTGATTATCTTTCAATGCTATTATATACGTGTGATGTATGAAAATCCATATAATTAATTTTATATGGTGATTGATTGGGCCTCATTCCAATTTATAAGATAAAGAATAATATAAAATAAAGGTTCATGTGTTGACTGTACTCATCCGTTGAGATTAGTCATGTGTTGAACGAATTATTTTTATAATAAAATTTACATCTTTATCAATAATATAAAATAAAGGTTCATGTGTTGACTGTACTCATCCGTTGAGATTAGTCATGTGTTGAACGAATTATTTTTATAATAAAATTTACATCTTTATCAATATATAAAATAAAGGTTCATGTGTTGACTGTACTCATCCGTTGAGATTAGTCATGTGTTGAACGAATTATTTTTATAATAAAATTTACATCTTTATCAATATAAAGTAAAGGTTCATGTGTTGACTGTACTCATCCGTTGAGATTAGTCATGTGTTGAACGAAGTATTTTAATAAAAATAGTCACACATGGACGGTACTCATTCGTTGAGATTAGTCGTGTGTTGACAAAAAGAAATATTCGAAATGAATTGAATATATAACGATTTCGAAATGAATTGAATATATAACGATTTCGAAATGAATTGAATATATAACGATTTCAAAATGAATTGAATATATAACGATTTCGAAATGAATTGAATATATAACGATTTCGAAATGAATTGAATATATAACGATTTCGAAATGAATTGAATATATAACGATTTCGAAATGAATTGAATATATAACGATTTCGAAATGAATTGAATATATAACGATTTCGAAATGAATTGAATATATAACGATTTCGAAATGAATTGAATATATAACGATTTCGAAATGAATTGAATATATAAAGATTTCGAAATGAATTGAATATATAACGATTTCGAAATGAATTGAATATATAACGATTTCGAAATGAATTGAATATATAACGATTTCGAAATGAATTGAATATATAAAGATTTCGAAATGAATTGAATATAAAACGATTTCGAAATGAATTGAATATATAATGATTTCGATTTGAATTGAATATAAAACGATTTCGAATTGAATGGAATAGAAAACCAATTTGATTTCAAATTGAATATATAATGAACTTGATTCAAATAGAAAACGAAACGAATTTAATTTGAAAAGGAAAAAAAATGAATTTGAATCGAATAGAAAACCAATTTGGATTGAATTGAATTGAATTGAAAATGAATTCAAATTGAATTGAAATGAATTCAAATTTAATTGAAATTTGAATTGAATAGAAATGAATTTTAAAACGAATTTATAAAGAAGAATTCAATTTTGATTTGAATTGAAATGGAAGTTGAAATTGCTTTTGAAACGAATTTAAAACTATTTATATAATTCGTTTTAAATATAAATCGACGAGATATATATTATATATATTATATATATAATATAATGGCCTAAATAGAACGCGCCGCGCCGCGGCAGTTCGTGAATTTCGACCATTTATTTCAAACGGACATTACGGGAGACCCGACCGTCGGATTCTCCTAAAACCGGAACCGTTGAGTTCGTATCGAAAAGAGCTTTCTAAAGAATATTAGAAATTCAAAATCTAACGGTTGGATTTGGAGATACGTCCAAATCAAATTCGAAAAAGGTCGCTATAAGTGCAGTTCGATGGCCATTGTTGGAAATCGACTGTACGGGCCTTGATAAAATTATTAAAAATAGTAATAATTTGTATAAAATCATAAGAAATGATTTGGGAAAATTTGGGATGAAAAACTCCATATTTGAAAAGATAAAAATGTGTTTTTATCGAAATGAACTAGTTTTGAACTAAATTTAAAACCCAATTGTTTTTAAATAAATAAATTAGATTTAAAAAGGGGTTTTAAATAATCGGAATTTCTAATATATTTGATTGGATTTGAAATGGGTTTATCGTGAACTGTGTTTTACATAACACCTAGTTCTTTAACCCAGTAAAAGGAATTTTATTGAATCTGCAATTAGATTTGAAATGTGAATCTATAATCTAAATTATCAAATTTAGAATTGAGCGAGAATAGAGCATCGCCAATTTTGCTCCAAAGCGATAGTTAAATATTTAATTAGATTTGAACGTGAAATGGTAATTAATTTTACCGACAACACTGTGGTGTTAGATATGGAGTATTACCAGTTTTGCTTCATGGGATGAATAGGTTGGGATTGGGAAATAAAATAAATAACTACTTCGTTACGGTTCGCTAATCTCGACTAGGTTGAAAAACCATAATTTGGTTTTAAATGACATCCAAAGGAAGATTACAGGATAAATTTTAAAGAATTTATCTTGGATAAAATTAATGGGAACTTTTCCCTAAGAATGTGGAATTTAGAAACTAGCTGTAGGTTGGCTAAGAAGAATGGTTTCCTGGGTATTGATCTGATGTTGGTTTCGGCCTTCGGGGTTAATGTTTGGGAAATTGTTCTCTTGCTAATTTGCGGTTAGTGACTAATGAATTGGAATGAGGCGTATGTTGTGTTTGTGTAACATTTGTTTTTAATATACGCGGGTTGTTCGGAAAGGCCGGGTTTACACCCATTCTGAATAACCAATTCGACGATAAGTCGAAGATGAAGACGGTGGTCGAAGACCGGAAGTCTTCACATCGTTTGGATAATTACTGACGATCCTGATTGGGCTGTACACCCAAGAGGATGGAAATAATTGGTGGTCGTCCAGACGTACTTGGAGATGGATGGATATGCGAGGAAAGTGCCTCCGGTTTCGTTCAGACCCAGAACGGACTTGTAAATGGATTGTGTGTCTGACACTGGATTTTATTCTGTGTTGATTGATTTCTATTAAATATACATCTGTTTGGCGGCGGAGAATTTATTCTTTTGCTTAACGCCCTTCTCTGAGACGTACGAGCTCAGAGGTTGTATATCGATGGACATCAGTCGCATGGCATGAATTGCCTGTGTGGCACACTAAGATGTAATGATCAAGGCTTCTGTTGAAAAGCAAAGTCTTGTGGTTGATGATCAAAGCACGCCTACGTGGCAGCTTTGTGTATAGCGTGTATTCGCGAGCCTCACACCTCGGTATGAGTTAAAAACGGGATACGGACTGTAGGGAGAACACGACGTTTCTTTCTAGCTTTGGTGGTGTCAGTGACTTACCAGCCCTGACATATATATACTTTTCACCTTTGTGGTTGTTGGATGAGGCGCCTCGATTATAGGTCTGTAAGGAACGAGAAACGTGTGTTCAGGCATAATTAATCCTCTACGTAAGTGAGGACCGGCCCTGAAGCATCCAGGGGTTACCCAGTGTGCGTAATCCTGAGGCATTTGCTAGAGTGTCTCGAACGCGGAGAGGAGCTTGCCCCTTGCCTCGACTCATGACGGAAATCCAATTTCCAATACGAGATATTTCGGCTTTATTTGTAGAGCCTAGTATGGCGACATAGTAGCATGGGATGCTATGCCGTCTATGATTTATATTTATGATTGAAAATGTTTTGACACTATACACTTATTATAGTATCAAATGATTTGTTTTAAACGTACCAAGCATGTTTGGTTGTTATAAGGTAAAACCCTATCCTCCGGCTTGCGTTGCATTGTGTGATGGGACCTGGGTCTTATAATAGCTTCATTTTTCGAAAAAGCATTGCGTTGTTTATTTTATGCACTGGTATTCTTGGGAGGAAACCCGTTCCGTGTTATACGACGTGGTCCCTTGAATTACTCTCTTTTAAAGTAAAGTTTTAAATAACTGTTTTAGTTCTCACACCAGTCACATGACTGACCTGGAGTTTATTGTTTTAACCTAAACTCTAGGTGCCCCTATTTTCCACACGGGCAGCTAGTAGTTTTGGTTTTGCAGATTTATATTCACAGGATCCTGGTTTACAGCTGGAATGATATCCGGAAAGTTGTATCCGTATATCACCTTCAGTTGTGCTTTATATTATTTTTCCACTGCTATGTATTTAAATGTAATTTAAATCTCTGATATTTCTGTGTAATATTTATTCAGTTATACTCTGTATATTCTTGTAATCTGATGCCTGGTTGTAATATACAATGAAATGTTCTTCTGTTTGTGTTCTGATTTGTCATGTTCTCAACGTTCAGGGGTTTCGAACGGTCTAGGTCGGTTTAACGACTGATTCAGATCGAGCGAAATTCCCGGCCGTCACATTTGGTATCAGAGCTTTGGTTTACAGAGCTCGAGAACGAGACACATTAGAACCATACGAAAGAATTCATCAGATATTGGATTAGTAATATCCAATTAGAATGACTCGTTAGAGATAGGATCAGTAGTATCCTAGAACGAGTGTGAAGAGTATATTTTTTAATTGAAAACCATTTTGTTTTGAAATTTAAACCATTTTAAAACGTATTTGACTATTTATTTATTTTGATTATGGACAATCGAGTATATAAAGATTTCGCGTATACGCGTCATGAACGTATATTCGAAGTTTTAATATACTGGATAGATATGGAATCATACTCTAGTGGCCCGAAGATGATTCTGATGATTGACTAGTCGTCATTAGTATTCATGTTCGAGTAACAAAGGTGTGATATCGATATATTTCCATTAGACTGGTGTGAGAACCAAAACTTATATATAGTTAGAACACATTGTTGTGAATTGGCATCAAAAACAAGATTTTCTGTATATATATCAAAAATTATGAATTTGAAACTCTAATTCACTAATTGATTGATGTTTGTGTTGTTTGTTTAATTGTTTGCTAATTTTTAACCATTATGCCTAATTGAACCGAATATTGAACTGTATTGAAAATTGGTCGCATTTGCTTGCATATACATATACTTACATTGAACAGGTCATAGCAAGGAGGCTAGAGCCAGAGAATAAAATTTGTTTGCCCGACAAATAGGTACATGTTTACTACATAATTTACTGTTTTGTTTGGGTGATGATGATTTTATGAGCCTATTGGCTAGCCGCTTGGCTTTTTCTTTTTCTTTTTGAGATCTGAAGGACCGGGGAAGCTATTTGAAATTCCCCGATGCTCCCATTGCAGGGGAGGTTATGGCGAAATTTTTGGAAAATTTAGGGTGTTAGCCAAATTTTTGAAATTTTGAAAATTTTCAGAAACTGAAAAGTTAGAGAATGGAAGCCCGACCGAATGTAGAGCTTAATAATCAAACCACTTTCGACTTTGTTCCTTTTCGGGGACGAAAAGTTTTAAGTGGGGGAGATTGTAATAACCCGAAAATCTGGGCCAGTTTAAAAAATTTATTTCGGCAATTTTAGCGAATTTTGAATATTTAAAATAGATTATTTTAAATACTATCGACGAGAAAATTATTTTGAATAGAATTCGACGTATATATTATATACGTCGTCGTTAGAATATAAATAATTATATATAATTATAAATAGAATTGAAAATGGCGCGGTAGTTCGATAATTCGATTTCAAACTTCAATTGAATGTATCGGGTGCAAAACAATCCGGATTTTAGTGAAACCAAAAACATTAGGATCTAATTGGGAATATCTTTGCAACGAATCCGACAAATCAAGATTTCATAGCGGGAATCAAAAGATATGTCCAGTTGAAAATTCTGAATAGTCGCTATGGAATTCAGGCCCTTAAAAATAGACATTTTGCAAACGACCTCGGATTTTGCAAACGACCTCGTTCGCTACCGGATGGTGCCACTTGCTTTGTTCATCCGATGTTGGATGGTGCCACTTGCTCTGTGCATCAACGATCGTTGGATGATGCCATTTCTTCTGTTCGTCATTATTTGAAGGATGATGCCACTTCTGTTGTTCGTTCGCTGCTGGATGGTGCCACTTGCTTTGTTCAACTGATGTTGGATGGTGCCACTTGCTCTGTTCATCAACGATCGTTGGATGATGCCAGTTCTTCTGTTCATCATTATTTGAAGGATGGTGCCACTTCTGTTGTTCGTTCGCCGCTGGATGGTGCCACTTGCTTTGTTCAACCGATGTTGGATGGTGCCACTTGCTCTGTTCATCAACGATCGTTGGATGATGCCAGTTCTTCTGTTCGTCATTATTTGAAGGATGATGCCACTTCTGTTGTTCGTTCGCTGCTGGATGGTGCCACTTGCTTTGTTCAACCGATGTTGGATGGTGCCACTTGCTCTGTTCATCAACGATCGTTGGATGATGCCAGTTCTTCTGTTCATCATTATTTGAAGGATGATGCCACTTCTGTTGTTCGTTCGCTGCTGGATGGTGCCACTTGCTTTGTTCAACCGATGTTGGATGGTGCCACTTGCTCTGTTCATCAACGATCGTTGGATGATGCCAGTTCTTCTGTTCATCATTATTTGAAGGATGATGCCACTTCAGTTGTTCGTTCGCTACCGGATGGTGCCACTTGCTTTGTTCATCCGATGTTGGATGGTGCCACTTGCTCTGTTCATCGATTACTGTCGAATGGTGCCACTTCTTTTGTTCATCGTTATTTGCAGGATGGTGCCACTTCTGTTGTTCGTTCGATATTGGATGGTGCCACTTGCTTTGCTCATCTACATTTTTCGGATGATGCCACTTACTAGATAGTTCGTTAGGTTGCAGTAACCTCGATGCTAAGGATGTTTCAGTAATAATAATAAAGAAAAGCACGAAGGCTAATGGAGTCATATATGCTTTTGCCATGTTTATGTGCGATGTGATGTTCAAAAAAGAAGATGGCTTTTATAAGATAATTTGAAGATAAGGTTGGGAATCTTGAAGAAAATTTAGCTACTATAAACTAGTTAATGCTCTCACTTAGTTTTATCCATTTACATATTCTACTACGCATAAAACGTTTAAGTAGACAGTGCTTTAATAAGCTTTCTGTAAATAAACAACAACTAAAAAATAAAATAATTCACCAGCCTTTTTAAATTAGTAATTTCTTTCTAAACTTTATATATCATGGAAACGATCCCAAAAAAAGAACAACAACCAGAATAACGTAAGAGCTGTGGCGATTTATAAATTGTAATATAAACAAGCATCATTCCAGTAAACCGAAATGTAGAGGCAAAACTGGCTTTTATATGATGTGTTTCTTTTTTGGCCCGGGGGAGAGAGGGGGGGGATACTGATATAAGTTTAAAGATATATCATTTGATTACATATTTAATTCTCAAAAATAAAATAATTTTCCTAGTAACGGCGATGTAATTATAACAGCTTCCTGTTATATAAGGGTACAATGAACCACGTCGTGCACCTTTGTTTTCCCGTGGTTTCCATTAAGATTTACCGTGCTTTCATTACAAAACTCTTTTGCATGTTGTTTTGCTCCTACGCTTCATCTAAAGTAAAATTTTTATTTTTCCAATCAAAACGTAGATTTACCGTTCTACGAAAGCTGCGCAGGTCCAAATTTAAAAACTCTGCGTAAATGGTTTCTAAATAAGGTCTCTCTTTAATTGAAACAATATAAAAAATACGGTAAAATTCAAAGATAACTTGCAGATTAAACATCGATAAATAGAAAATGACGAAATACTATAGTTGTATAATAATATAATACTTGAATAACAATTACTATTACTTATGAATATTTGTTTTGTTTTCTAACATTTGAAATTACTTTTGAAAAGAGCCAGTTAATTTGCACATTTTTATCAAGAGGCTGTTTTGAGTTCTCCAGTTTAGAAAAAATGGTCCTTATTTACACATTGATAGCGACAAGAACTTTTTGTATAGCAACATCAATTATAGGGATCTGATGTGCAAATCCCCATTAACATTCCACCTTTCAGTTTCCAGTAAAACTTCCAAGTCTATTGCTACCTCCTATGTAGTTGAATCAATACTGTTGGATGAGAAAATCATTTAAGCATTAAAAATAAGATCTATTAATAAGTTTACTACGGGCATGTATTTTGAAATTTCTAAGTAGATAATTCGCTAGAATTTTAATTACGCGTTGCATATTGCACAACATTTTGTTAATATTTTGGTTAAAACCAAAGATTCTATTGTGTCAAAAAATCAGTTACTTCTAGTGCATATTTATGAAGGGAAAAGTCAGGTTTGCTATAGGCCTAAGGCACAATGAACCATGGTCAAGAGTAAATATAATCAAAGTTCCTAAAAGAAAATTTGCGAACGAACATCGAAATTATAACAGTAACCCTAAATTTCAAGTACAGTGGCCAAAAATGAGAGGATACCCTCTTGTAATCACACTAATTGATTTCTTTGATAGAAAACATGGAAGGTTATATGTATGAAAAAAATAAAATAACATTTTAAAAAATTCTAATGTTGAGGCCCTCGAACATTATATGCCCTCAAGTACTGAATTAGGTAGCATAGGGCTTGGGGCAACCATGCTAGCACTCAACTTAATTACTAACAGTGCTAACCAATTGTAAATAATGATAAATTGGATATGATAATAAAGATACTACATTTATGGAAAAAAAATTGACTTAAAAAAATTGAAATATCATGGCAAAACATTTATGTTATTTTTTCCCCAAATTAGGCTAATTAAGAAGAAATATTACGTCAACATAAACAATTGCAATATGTTTATTTCAAAATAAGTATTAACTAACTGTAAAAAATAATTTTCAACATATATAACTTTTGATAATAATCTGAAATAAGTAACAGTAATGCTTATTTTCCATTAAATTTATTCCATATGATAATAATCTGAAATTACATCACATTGATTTTCATTACAACATTCGATGATGTACAACATCATTTCACTAATTAAACAGTCGAAGTTGGATGATGCCAATTCTTCTGCTCGTCGTTATTTGAAGGATGGTGCCACTTGCTATGTTCATCCGATGTTGGATGGTGCCACTTGCTCTGTTCATCAACGATCGTTGGATGATGCCAGTTCTTCTGTTCGTCATTATTTGAAGGATGGTGCCACTTCTGTTGTTCGTTCGCTGCTGGATGGTGCCACTTGCTTTGTTCAACCGATGTTGGATGGTGCCACTTGCTCTGTTCATCAACGATCGTTGGATGATGCCAGTTCTTCTGTTCATCATTATTTGAAGGATGGTGCCACTTCTGTTGTTCGTTCGCTACCGGATGGTGCCACTTGCTCTGTTCATCCGATCTTGGATGGTGCCACTTGCTCTGTTCATCAACGATCGTTGGATGATGCCAGTTCTTCTGTTCGTCATTATTTGAAGGATGATGCCACTTCTGTTGTTCGTTCGCTGCTGGATGGTGCCACTTGCTTTGTTCAACTGATGTTGGATGGTGCCACTTGCTCTGTTCATCAACGATCGTTGGATGATGCTAGTTCTTCTGTTCATCATTATTTGAAGGATGGTGCCACTTCTGTTGTTCGTTCGCTGCTGGATGGTGCCACTTGCTTTGTTCAACCGATGTTGGATGGTGCCACTTGCTCTGTTCATCAACGATCCTTGGATGGTGCCAGTTCTTCTGTTCGTCATTATTTGAAGGATGATGCCACTTCTGTTGTTCGTTCGCTGCTGGATGGTGCCACTTGCTTTGTTCAACCGATGTTGGATGGTGCCACTTAATCTGTTCATCAACGATCGTTGGATGATGCCAGTTCTTCTGTTCATCATTATTTGAAGGATGATGCCACTTCTGTTGTTCGTTCGCTGCTGGATGGTGCCACTTGCTTTGTTCAACCGATTTTGGATGGAGCCACTTGCTCTGTTCATCAACGATCGTTGGATGATGCCAGTTCTTCTGTTCATCATTATTTGAAGGAAGTTGCCACTTCTGTTGTTCCTTCGCTGCTGGATGGTGCCACTTGCTTTGTTCATCCGATGTTGGATGGTGCCACTTGCTCTGTTCATCGATTACTGTCGAATGGTGCCACTTCTTTTGTTCATCGTTATTTGAAGGATAGTGCCACTTCTGTTGTTCGTTCGATATTGGATGGTGCCACTTGCTTTGCTCATCTACGTTTTTTGGATGATGCCACTTACTAGATAGTTCGTTAGGTTGCATTAACCTCGATGCTAAGGATGTTTCAGTAATAATAATAAAGAAAAGCACGAAGGCTAATGGAGTCATATATGCTTTTTCCATGTTTATGTGCGATGTGATGTTCAAAAAAGAAGATGGCTTTTATAAGATAATTTGAAGATAAGGTTGGGAATCTTGAAGAAAATTTAGCTACTATAAACTAGTTAATGCTCTCACTTAGTTTTATCCATTTACATATTCTACTACGCATAAAACGTTTAAGTAGACAGTGCTTTAATAAGCTTTCTGTAAATAAACAGCAACTAAAAAATAAAATAATTCACCAGCCTTTTTAAATTAGTAATTTCTTTCTAAAATTTATATATCATGGAAACGATCCCAAAAAAAGAACAACAACCAGAATAACGTAAGAGCTGTGGCGACTTATAAATTGTAATATAAACAAGCATCATTCCAATAAACCGAAATGTAGAGGCAAAACTGGCTTTTATATGATGTGTTTCTTTTTTGGCCCGGGGGAGAGAGGGGGGGGATACTGATATAAGTTTAAAGATATATCATTTGATTACATATTTAATTCTCAAAAATAAAATAATATTCCTAGTAACGGCGATGTAATTATAACAGCTTCCTGTTATATAAGGGTACAATGAACCACGTCGTGCACCTTTGTTTTCCCGTGGTTTCCATTAAGATTTACCGTGCTTTCATTACAAAACTCTTTTGCATGTTGTTTTGCTCCTACGCTTCATCTAAAGTAAAATTTGTATTTTTCCAATCAAAACGTAGATTTACCGTCCTACGAAAGCTGCGCAGGTCCAAATTTAAAAACTCTGCGTAAATGGTTTTCTAAATAAGGTCTCTCTTTAATTGAAACAATATAAAAAATACGGTAAAATTCAAAGATAACTTGTAGATTAAACATCGATAAATAGAAAATGACGAAATACTATAGTTGTATAATAATATAATACTTGAATAACAATTACTATTACATATGAATATTTGTTTTGTTTTCTTACATTTGAAATTACTTTTGAAAAGAGCCAGTTAATTTGCACATTTTTATCAAGAGGCTGTTTTGAGTTCTCCAGTTTAGAAAAAATGGTCCTTATTTACACATTGATAGCGACAAGAACTTTTCGTATAGCAACATCAATTATAGGGATCTGATGTGCAAATCCCCATTAACATTCCACCTTCCAGTTTCCAGTAAAACTTCCAAGTCTATTGCTACCTCCTATGTAGTTGAATCAATACTGTTGGATGAAAAACTCATTTAAGCATTAAAAATAAGATCTATTAATAAGTTTACTACGGGCATGTATTTTGAAATTTCTAAGTAGATAATTCGCTAGAATTTTAATTACGCGTTGCATATTGCACAACATTTTGTTAATATTTTGGTTAAAACTAAAGATTCTATTGTGTCAAAAAATCAGTTACTTCTAGTGCATATTTATGAAGGGAAAAGTCAAGTTTGCTATAGGCCTAAGGCACAATGAACCATGGTCAAGAGTAAATATAATCAAAGTTCGTAAAAGAAAATTTGCGAACGAACATCGAAATTATAACAGTAACCCTAAATTTCAAGTACAGTGGCCTAAAATGAGAGGATACCCTCTTGTAATCACACTAATTGATTTCTTTGATAGAAAACATGGAAGGTTATATTTATGAAAAAAATAAAATAACATTTTAAAAAATTCTAATGTTGAGGCCCTCGAACATTATATTCCCTCAAGTACTGAATTAGGTAGCATAGGGCTTGGGGCAACCATGCTAGCACTCAACTTAATTACTAACAATGCTAACCAATTGTAAATAATGATAAATTGGATATGATAATAAAGATACTACATTTACGGAAAAAAATTGACTTAAAAAAATTGAAATATCATGGCAAAACATTTATGTTATTTTTTCCCCAAATTGGGCTAATTAAGAAGAAATATTACGTCAACATAAACAATTGCAATATGTTTATTTCAAAATAAGTATTAACTAACTGTAAAATAATTTTCAACATATATAACTTATGATAATAATCTGAAATAAGTAACAGTAATGCTTATTTTCCATTAAATTTATTCCATATGATAATAATCTGAAATTACATCACATTGATTTTCATTACAACATTCGATGATGTACAACATCATTTCACTAATTAAACAGTCGAAGTTGGATGATGCCAATTCTTCTGCTCGTCGTTATTTGAAGGATGGTGCCACTTGCTTTGTTCATCCGATGTTGGATGGTGCCACTTGCTCTGTTCATCAACGATCGTTGGATGATGCCAGTTCTTCTGTTCATCATTATTTGAAGGATGGTGCCACTTCTGTTGTTCGTTCGCTGCTGGATGGTGCCACTTGCTTTGTTCAACCGATGTTGGATGGTGCCACTTGCTCTGTTCATCAACGATCGTTGGATGATGCCAGTTCTTCTGTTCATCATTATTTGAAGGATGGTGCCACTTCTGTTGTTCGTTCGCTACCGGATGGTGCCACTTGCTTTGTTCATCCGATGTTGGATGGTGCCACTTGCTCTGTTCATCCGATGTTGGATGGTGCCACTTGCTCTGTTCATCAACGATCGTTGGATGATGCCAGTTCTTCTGTTCGTCATTATTTGAAGGATGATGCCACTTCTGTTGTTCGTTCGCTGCTGGATGGTGCCACTTGCTTTGTTCAACTGATGTTGGATGGTGCCACTTGCTCTGTTCATCAACGATCGTTGGATGATGCCAGTTCTTCTGTTCATCATTATTTGAAGGATGGTGCCACTTCTGTTGTTCGTTCGCTGCTGGATGGTGCCACTTGCTTTGTTCAACCGATGTTGGATGGTGCCACTTGCTTTGTTCATCAACGATCGTTGGATGATGCCAGTTCTTCTGTTCATCATTATTTGAAGGATGATGCCACTTCTGTTGTTCGTTCGCTGCTGGATGGTGCCACTTGCTTTGTTCAACCGATGTTGGATGGTGCCACTTGCTCTGTTCATCAACGATCGTTGGATGATGCCAGTTCTTCTGTTCATCATTATTTGAAGTATGATGCCACTTCTGTTGTTCGTTCGCTGCTGGATGGTGCCACTTGCTTTGTTCAACCGATGTTGGATGGCGCCACTTGCTCTGTTCATCAACGATCGTTGGATGATGCCAGTTCTTCTGTTCATCATTATTTGAAGGATGATGCCACTTCTGTAGTTCGTTCGCTGCTGGATGGTGCCACTTGCTTTGTTCATCCGATGTTGGATGGTGCCACTTGCTCTGTTCATCGATTACTGTCGAATGGTGCCACTTCTTTTGTTCATCGTTATTTGCAGGATGGTGCCACTTCTGTTGTTCGTTCGATATTGGATGGTGCCACTTGCTTTGCTCATCTATGTTTTTTGGATGATGCCACTTACTAGATAGTTCGTTAGGTTGCAGTAACCTCGATGCTAAGGATGTTTCAGTAATAATAATAAAGAAAAGCACAAAGGCTAATGGAGTCATATATGCTTTTGCCATGTTTATGTGCGATGTGATGTTCAAAAAAGAAGATGACTTTTATAAGATAATTTGAAGATAAGGTTGGGAATCTTGAAGAAAATTTAGCTACTATAAACTAGTTAATGCTCTCACTTAGTTTTATCCATTTACATATTCTACTACGCATAAAACATTTAAGTAGACAGTGCTTTAATAAGCTTTCTGTAAATAAACGGCAACTAAAAAATAAAATAATTCACCAGCCTTTTTAAATTAGTAATTTCTTTCTAAACTTTATATATAATGGAAACGATCCCAAAAAAAGAACAACAACCAGAATAACGTAAGAGCTGTGGCGACTTATAAATTGTAATATAAACAAGCATCATTCCAGTAAACCGAAATGTAGAGGGAAAACTGGCTTTTATATGATGTGTTTCTTTTTTAGCCCGGGGGAGAGAGGGGGGGATACTGATATAAGTTTAAAGATATATCATTTGATTACATATTTAATTCTCAAAAATAAAATAATTTTCCTAGTAACGGCGATGTAATTATAGCAGCTTCCTGTTATATAAGGGTACAATGAACCACGTCGTGCACCTTTGTTTTCTCGTGGTTTCCATTAAGATTTACCGTGCTTTCATTACAAAACTCTTTTGCATGTTGTTTTGCTCCTACGCTTCATCAAAAGTAAAAATTTTATTTTTCCAATCAAAACGTAGATTTACCGTTCTACGAAAGCTGCGCAGGTCCAAATTAAAAAACTCTGCGTAAATGGTTTTCTAAATAAGGTCTCTCTTTAATTGAAACAATATAAAAAATACGGTAAAATTCAAAGATAACTTGCAGATTAAACATCGATAAATAGAAAATGACGAAATACTATAGTTGTATAATAATATAATACTTGAATAACAATTACTATTACATATGAATATTTGTTTTGTTTTCTAACATTTGAAATTACTTTTGAAAAGAGCCAGTTAATTTGCACATTTTTATCAAGAGGCTGTTTTGAGTTCTCCAGTTTAGAAAAAATGGTCCTTATTTACACATTGATAGCGACAAGAACTTTTCGTATAGCAACATCAATTATAGGGATCTGATGTGCAAATCCCCATTAACATTCCACCTTCCAGTTTCCAGTAAAACTTCCAAGTCTATTGCTACCTCCTATGTAGTTGAATCAATACTGTTGGATGAAAAACTCATTTAAGCATTAAAAATAAGATCTATTAATAAGTTTACTACGGGCATGTATTTTGAAATTTCTAAGTAGATAATTCGCTAGAATTTTAATTACGCGTTGCATATTGCACAACATTTTGTTAATATTTTGGTTAAAACCAAAGATTCTATTGTGTCAAAAAATCAGTTACTTCTAGTGCATATTTATGAAGGGAAAAGTCAGGTTTGCTATAGGCCTAAGGCACAATGAACCATGGTCAAGAGTAAATATAATCAAAGTTCCTAAAAGAAAATTTGCGAACGAACATCGAAATTATAACAGTAACCCTAAATTTCAAGTACAGTGGCCTAAAATGAGAGGATACCCTCTTGTAATCACACTAATTGATTTCTTTGATAGAAAACATGGAAGGTTATATGTATGAAAAAAATAAAATAACATTTTAAAAAATTCTAATGTTGAGGCCCTCGAACATTATATGCCCTCAAGTACTGAATTAGGTAGCATAGGGCTTGGGGCAACCATGCTAGCACTCAACTTAATTACTAACAGTGCTAACCAATTGTAAATAATGATAAATTGGATATGATATTAAAGATACTACATTTATGGAAAAAAAATTGACTTAAAAAATTGAAATATCAAGGCAAAACATTTATGTTATTTTTTTCCCCAAATTGGGCTAATTAAGAAGAAATATTACGTCAACATAAACAATTGCAATATGTTTATTTCAAAATAAGTATTAACTAACTGTAAAATAATTTTCAACATATATAACTTATGATAATAATCTGAAATAAGTAACAGTAATGCTTATTTTCCATTAAATTTATTCCATATGATAATAATCTGAAATTACATCACATTGATTTTCATTACAACATTCGATGATGTACAACATCATTTCACTAATTAAACAGTTGAAGTTGGATGATGCTAATTCTTCTGCTCGTCGTTATTTGAAGGATGGTGCAACTTGCTTTGTTCATCCGATGTTGGATGGTGCCACTTGCTCTGTTCATCAACGATCGTTGGATGATGCCAGTTCTTCTGTTCGTCATTATTTGAAGGATGGTGCCACTTCTGTTGTTCGTTCGCTGCTGGATGGTGCCACTTGCTTTGTTCAACCGATGTTGGATGGTGCCACTTGCTCTGTTCATCAACGATCGTTGGATGATGCCAGTTCTTCTGTTCATCATTATTTGAAGGATGGTGCCACTTCTGTTGTTCGTTCGCTCCCGGATGGTGCCACTTGCTTTGTTCATCCGATGTTGGATGGTGCCACTTGCTCTGTTCATCAACGATCGTTGGATGATGCCAGTTCTTCTGTTCGTCATTATTTGAAGGATGATGCCACTTCTGTTGTTCGTTCGCTGCTGGATGGTGCCACTTGCTTTGTTCAACTGATGTTGGATGGTGCCACTTGCTCTGTTCATCAACGATCGTTGGATGATGCCAGTTCTTCTGTTCATCATTATTTGAAGGATGGTGCCACTTCTGTTGTTCATTCGCTGCTGGATGGTGCCACTTGCTTTGTTCAACCGATGTTGGATGGTGCCACTTGCTCTGTTCATCAACGATCGTTGGATGATGCCAGTTCTTCTGTTCGTCATTATTTGAAGGATGGTGCCACTTCTGTTGTTCGTTCGCTGCTGGATGGTGCCACTTGCTTTGTTCAACCGATGTTGGATGGTGTCACTTGCTCTGTTCATCAACGATCGTTGGATGATGCCAGTTCTTCTGTTCATCATTATTTGAAGGATGATGCCACTTCTGTTGTTCGTTCGCTGCTGGATGGTGCCACTTGCTTTGTTCAACCCGATGTTGGATGGTGCCACTTGCTCTGTTCATCAACGATCGTTGGATGATGCCAGTTCTTCTGTTCATCATTATTTGAAGGATGATGCCACTTCTGTTGTTCGTTCGCTGCTGGATGGTGCCACTTGCTTTGTTCATCCGATGTTGGATGGTGCCAATTGCTCTGTTCATCGATTACTGTCGAATGGTGCCACTTCTTTTGTTCATCGTTATTTGCAGGATGGTGCCACTTCTGTTGTTTGTTCGATATTGGATGGTGCCACTTGCTTTGCTCATCTACGTTTTTTGGATGATGCCACGTACTAGATAGTTCGTTAGGTTGCAGTAACCTCGATGCTAAGGATGTTTCAGTAATAATAATAAAGAAAAGCACGAAGGCTAATGGGGTCATATATGCTTTTGCCATGTTTATGTGCGATGTGATGTTCAAAAAAGAAGATGGCTTTTATAAGATAATTTGAAGATAAGGTTGGGAATCATGAAGAAAATTTAGCTACTATAAACTAGTTAATGCTCTCACTTAGTTTTATCCATTTACATATTCTACTACGCATAAAACGTTTAAGTAGACAGTGCTTTAATAAGCTTTCTGTAAATAAACAGCAACTAAAAAATAAAATAATTCACCAGCCTTTTTAAATTAGTAATTTCTTTCTAAACTTTATATATCATGGAAACGATCCCAAAAAAAGAACAACAACCAGAATAACGTAAGAGCTGTGGCGACTTATAAATTGTAATATAAACAAGCATCATTCCAGTAAACCGAAATGTAGAGGCAAAACTGGCTTTTATATGATGTGTTTCTTTTTTGGCCCGGGGGAGAGAGGGGGGGGATACTGATATAAGTTTAAAGATATATCATTTGATTACATATTTAATTCTCAAAAATAAAATAATTTTCCTAGTAACGGCGATGTAATTATAACAGCTTCCTGTTATATAAGGGTACAATGAACCACGTCGTGGACCTTTGTTTTCCCGTGGTTTCCATTAAGATTTACCGTGCTTTCATTACAAAACTCTTTTGCATGTTGTTATGCTCCTACGCTTCATCTAAAGTAAAATTTGTATTTTTCCAATCAAAACGTAGATTTACCGTTCTACGAAAGCTGCGCAGGTCCAAATTTAAAAACTCTGCGTAAATGGTTTTCTAAATAAGGTCTCTCTTTAATTGAAACAATATAAAAAATACGGTAAAATTCAAAGATAACTTGCAGATTAAACATCGATAAATAGAAAATGACGAAATACTATAGTTGTATAATAATATAATACTTGAATAACAATTGCTATTACTTATGAATATTTGTTCTGTTTTCTAACATTTGAAATTACTTTTGAAAAGAGCCAGTTAATTTGCAAATTTTTATCAAGAGGCTGTTTTGAGTTCTCCAGTTTAGAAAAAATGGTCCTTATTTACACATTGATAGCGACAAGAACTTTTCGTATAGCAACATCAATTATAGGGATCTGATGTGCAAATCCCCATTAATATTCCACCTTTCAGTTTCCAGTAAAACTTCCAAGTCTATTGCTACCTCCTATGTAGTTGAATCAATACTGTTGGATGAAAAACTCATTTAAGCATTAAAAATAAGATCTATTAATAAGTTTACTACGGGCATGTATTTTGAAATTTCTAAGTAGATAATTCGCTAGAATTTTAATTACGTGTTGCATATTGCACAACATTTTGTTAATATTTTGGTTAAAACAAAAGATTCTATTGTGTCAAAAAATCAGTTACTTCTAGTGCATATTTATGAAGGGAAAAGTCAGGTTTGCTATAGGCCTAAGGCACAATGAACCATGGTCAAGAGTAAATATAATCAAAGTTCCTAAAAGAAAATTTGCGAACGAACATCGAAATTATAACAGTAACCCTAAATTTCAAGTACAGTGGCCTAAAATGAGAGGATACCCTCTTGTAATCACACTAATTGATTTCTTTGATAGAAAACATGGAAGGTTATATGTATGAAAAAAATAAAATAACATTTTGAAAAATTCTAATGTTGAGGCCCTCGAACATTATATGCCCTCAAGTACTGAATTAGGTAGCATAGGTGTAACTCCCCACGCCCGCTATGGTCACTCTCTAAGGGAATGCCATAACATCGGTGGAGTATTTTAGTGAATATAGAACAGAAAAATTACAACAAGACAGATATAATTAGTACTTGAAATTTAAAACATCATCTCATAACAGCGGAAATAAACATGTTTGGTTACATCATAAAACCACAATAAAAGTCAGGTACAATGTCCATCAAAATAAAGAAGTACATAATCCCACTCTCTCATACAATAGCCAGGACAAAAGAAAAGATAACTGGGTAACTGGAGCTTTACATCTATCCAAGCTCCTAAAGACTGGAACAGCAATCCGATCAAGCTCCACTACTGCTAGGATCCACCGTAGGACCTGAGGGTTGGGAAAAGATAAAAACAACGGGGTCAGACATAAGTCTGAGCGAGTCCTATAACTTTAACAATACAATCATTAAAGTAACCAGAGAAGACATAAACTTGACCTACGGTAATGTCTGGGGATGAATGGCTACACTAAGCAGCTTGGTAGACTTAGGATAAACTAAGTTAACTGTAAAGACGCATCTACCCACCCAAGGATAATTACTACACTGCACCACACCAGTCATTCCTACTCAAGGATTGATCCCACCCAAGAACTTAAAAGAAAGATATAACTAGTAGTTTCATGTACCCCTAGCTGACCACATAGGTGTCGTCTGCCCCTATCTCCACTAGGTGTACCCCACTACTCCCCAAGCGATCGGCTCCCTACCGTAGATACCCGTGCTGGTCCCACAGTGGGGTGTATCACTCCCCTAAAGTGGCAACCCAATACTATCAATGGTGCACGGCTTTATATCTACACGATGCAACAACGGCTTATCTACCAGCCCGGGCCCACACACGCATATGAAACCCGTTGGACTTGCGTTGCCACCGCTAACCCGTTTTGGCCTCTTATAGTCAAGCCCAATATGCGTGTCCCGTCACTCGACTAGAGTCGAGCCCACAAAGATACGTTTGGGATATTGGTTGAAATGGGCCCCCACAAGCTACCCACCTAAGCTTGTCACTTATCTAGTGTATCCCACTTAACCCTTTAATCATGTTTAATTACATGTTTCCACTTGGTTAAGTATTCTAATCGTATTTTCTATTGCCACCCAAGGCAACCCACTAGATTTCCACATGCCACCCAAGGCACCCACTTAACCCCTCATGTCCCTCTACATGCTAATATGGTTAAGTGTTTCTTAATTAATTAATTAAGATCATGACCTCATAAAGTCCTCTCACATTAGACCGTCTTTTATGACTGCTGGATATGCCGGTTGGTTCCGGGCAGACTTCTGTCATCAAAAGGGTCTAACCTCGTGTCTTTACTTTAATCACGTTTTTAATTTATGACTAAGACCTCTCACATTGGGCCAATCATTTGTAGCCGCTAGATGGCCGGTCGGTTCCGGGCAGACTTCCGCTACAAAAGGGTCCAACCTCGTGTCTTAGTTGATTAATTACACCTAATTAATCACCCCCATATTAATTATCCCTAATTAATATCAAGTTTTTCATAACATGGGTAGACCTAACTCAATAGGTAAATTCCCATGGGGTAGACCTAACTCAATAGGTAAATTCCCACTTAGGTTAATTTATTTTTATGGTATGCTTAATCATACCCAATCATACTTTTATTAACATATTTATTAACCCCATCGTTCCCCACGTAAATCGTTCTCATTTCATGACATAATAAAGGGAAGATCCATCCCAAGTATCATGGGTTTAACCGCATCTTAGCATATAACTTTATCATGGGTTAAGAGGATGTCAACTTGCATATATGAGCATATATTAACCCAACTACATTTAACCCAAACTTGCATATTATCATACACATGATTTGCATAACATGTTGCATATGAGCTTGCATATTATCATACACATATCTTGCATAACATGTTGAACTTGCATATAAGCATTCTCATAACTTGCATAACATGTTAAACATGCATTTAAGCATACACATAACTTGCATAAGCATTCACATACTTGCATAAGCATTCATATACTTGCATAAGCATTCTCATACTTGCATAAGCATGCATAACTTGCATATCATGTTAAACTTGCATTTAAGCATATACATAACTTGCATAAACATTCACATACTTGCATAAGCATTCACATACTTGCATAAGCATGCATAACTTGCATATCATGTTAAACTTGCATTTAAGCATATACATAACTTGCATAAGCATTCATATACTTGCATAAGCAAGCATAAACCCACTTATTAAATATGCATAAACCCACTTATTAAACATGCATAAACCCACTTGTTAAACTTGCATAAACCAACTTATTGAACATGCATATCATTACAAATGATTCAATCTCACTAATCCGCATTCAAGACCATAAGTCTCATTACACCCAATCTACTTACTTTAGCAATTGATGTTAAAGTGATAGAAACTCACCAAACCCAAGATTAGCAAACTTATGAAGTGGAATTAGTTGCTAAATATGAAGATGGTAATGATTAGAGAATGATTAGCTTGCAACTTCCTTCATAGACTAGTGGAGGCTCCCTTTAAGATTTAATTTGGCGGCATGAGGCCATCATTTCTATTTTTAGTAAGGATTAGGGGGGTTTAGGGTGTATTTATAGATTAGGTGAGTGTTTTAGGCCCTTAGATTAACCCTAGGTTAGATTAGGTCTGTTAGATTTAGGAAATCTCTAGAACCCAGCCCTCCAAGCCAGCCTAAAACCCAACCTGGTGCACCCAGGTTTTCTGGACGCCGCGCCCATGTCGACAGGCAAGTCGACCCCCCTGTCGACATGCCTGTCGACAGCCCTGTCGACATGGTTAGGCGGGAATTTTCCCGCCTGGCCCCGCTGGTTCTATTTTGAAATCTGAATTTAAATTTTTAAATCTGTTTTTAGCTTTAATTTTCCTGCAAACTTCTTTGGGCCATAACCGGGCCATACGGACTCCGATTCTCGAAAACTCGGACTCTATTTTGCGTATTTTTCTGAGACGAACGCAATGACGCAGCCCGTTACCCCCAATTCCCACATCTGAGATTATTTATCCTGTAATTAGGGAATCTTAGTATTAACTAAAATACGGGGTGTTACATTCTCCCCTCCTTAAAGGATTTCGTCCCCGAAATCTCTAAGCTAAGGAGAATGCATATCCTACCATCCAAACAACCATCTACTCAAACCATCAACCACGGGCATCCATTGTCCTTAAACAGTTTCTAATGATGTATGAGCATATGCAAAAAGTGTGTGTATATGTTCCCTATCTAATGTATGAACATATGCAAACCATGATAGTGCCATGCATCCATTATGTATGCGAGAGAACCCTATCGACACATACAATATCTACATGAGTGCACAATCATTCACCAAAATGCATCATCCATATGATAACACAATCATTATACATCCATAAATATAGCTTCCTACACACAATTTTATGCTATATGCAATATGAAGTGACTGAGCCGATCTAGTGCCTAGAGTGTGTGTATATGCATCCACGAGCAACCACTAGCAAACACTTGCATCCACTTGCATCCATCAACCATAACATGTCTCAAACACATGTTTCAACCATAGGTTTACCCTATCTAAAGGTCAAACAGTACTAACGAGAGGATATACTAAAGATAAGATAAGTACTAGACAACGATAGAGGAGAAAGTAAAGACATACCCTCAAAAAGAAATGGGTACAATGAACGCATCTTCGCTTCCGTCTCCCAAGTTGCGTTGCTCTCATCTTCTCCCCATTGCACTTTGACTAGTTGAACCTCTCTATTTCTCAACTTCCTAGTCTCTGACCCAAGGATGCGAGTAGGAGCTCGTCGAATAGTCGCATCACGCTCTACTTCCACTTCTTTAAGCAAGCTCGGCTCTACCACCTCTGCCGTCTCATGTAAGCACTTCCTCAAATGGGACACATGGAATACATCATGCACACCACTAAGTCTGTCGGGCAACTCCACTCTATATGCCATCCGTCCAATTCTTTCCTTAATGGGAAATGGCCCTACGAACCTTGGTGCTAACTTCCCAACAGATCCAAAGCGAACCACATTTCGTAACGGAGACACTTTGACAAAGACCATGTCCCCAATTTCAAACTCAAGATCCGTCCTTCTCTTGTCCGCATAAGATTTTTGCCTATCCTGCGCTGCTTTCATCCTTCTTCGAATCAAGTCAATCTTTTCCGAAGTCTCCCTAATCATATCAGGCCCAATCAAGATCTTATCCGTAGATTCCCACCAACATGTAGGTGATCGACAAGGCCTTCCATAGAGAGCTTCGAAAGGAGCCATACCAATACTGGACTGAAAGCTGTTATTATATGTGAACTCTACCAATGGAAGATGCTCTTCCCATGTGCCTCCAAAATCTAAGATACAAAGCCTCAAAAGGTCTTCTAGAACACGATTCACCCTCTCAGTCTGGCCGTCCGTCTGAGGATGATATGCGGTGCTCAGACACAATTGAGTCCCCACTGCTTCTTGCAAACTTCTCCAGAACTCGCTAGTGAAGATAGGATCTCGATCACTCACTATGTTAGAGGGTACCCCATGCAATCGAACTATCTCTCGGAGATATACTGAAGCTAGCCATGGAGCGGTCCTCTTGCTCTTCACAGGTATGAAATGGGCGCTCTTAGTAAGTCTGTCTACCACCACCCAAATTCCCGTATTACCCTTTCTTGATCTGGGTAACCTGTCAATAAAATCCATCGAGACGCTATCCCACTTCCATTGCGGAACTTCCAATGGGTGAAGCAACCCACCTGGTTTCTTTTGCTCCGCCTTCACTTGTTGGCACACCAAGCATCGAGCGACATACTCGGCCACATCTTTCTTCATACCGGCCCAGAAGAAAACCCTCTTCATGTCTTGGTACATCTTGTCCCCACCGGGATGAATGGTCATCCTAGAACGGTGTGCACCATCAAGAATATCCTTCCTCAAACCCTCGTCTTGCGGTACACAAAGTCTACCGTCTCTACGCAAGCACCCCCTATCGTCTAGGGTGTACCTACCCAAATGGCTGGACGACTCCCCCCTTATGAGCTTCTCCACCAACTCAACCAACTGTGGGTCGTCCCTCTGTGCTTCTCCAATCCGCCCCAAAAGAGTAGGTCTAACCTCCAAGGAAGCTAGCAAACCGGGTACATAATCAATGGAAGGTCTGAAATCAAACATCGAGATAAATTCCAAGCTTCGTTGTTCCACAAACAATGGACTCAAGGACAACCTCTTTCTGCTCAAGGCGTCCGCCACCACGTTACCCTTGCCAGGGGTATACGCTATCTCGAAATCATAGGATGCTAAAAACTCCATCCACCTTTGCTGTCTCAAATTCAAATCCTTCTGAGAAAACAAGTACTTCAATGATTTGTGGTCAGTGAACAATTCGAATCTCTCACCAAGAAGATAATGGCGCCAAATCTTAAGCGCAAAAACAATAGCGGCCAACTCTAAATCATGGGTAGGGTAATTTTTCTCATGTGCCCTTAACTGCCTTCCACCATAGGCTATCACCCTTCCCTCTTGCATTAAGACTGCGCCCAGCCCTGTCCCACAAGCATCAGTATAGACAACAAATGGCTTGCTCCCATCTGGCAACACTAAAACTGGAGCAGTGGTTAAAGCTCTCTTTAACCGTCGGAACGCATCATCACAATCTACGTCCCATGTGAAAACAAGATTCTTCTTCGTTAAGCGGGTTAATAGGGCTGATATCTTCGCGAAGTCTTTGATAAACTTCCTATAGTAACCCGCCAACCCCAAGAAACTTTTTACTTCGGTAGCATTCTTCGGAACCTTCCAATCCTGAATTGATACTACCTTCGCGGGATCCACAGCTATCCCTTCCTTGGAGACCACGTGCCCCAAGAACCGCACTTCCTTCCTCCAGAAGTGACATTTAGAGAATTTAGCCTTAAGGCTATGTGCTCGAAGAGTCTTCAATACCTCCCCAAGATGTAGGGCATGCTCTTCTTCACTCTTAGAAAATACTAAGATATCATCCACAAAGACCACCACGAATTTATTAAGGAACTCCCTGAACACCCTACTCATCAAATCAACAAAGTATGCAGGGGCGTTCGTCAACCCAAATGGCATCACCAGCCACTCATAAAAACCATCCGGAGTCCTAAAGGCAGTCTTGTCTATGCTATCCTCAGCCACCCTCAACTGATGAAACCCCGTGGCTAAGTCCAACTGAGAAAATACTGAAGCGCCAACCAACTGATCGAAAAGATCATCTATCCCCGGCAATGGGTGTCTATTCTTCTTTGTGAGCTTGTTGAGTTCTCTATAGTCTACACAAAGTCTGAGGGACCCATCCGCCTTCGTAGCAAATACTACTGGAGCACCCCACTCCGATATACTCCGTCTTATGAACCCCTTCTCAAGCAACTCCCCTAATTGCTTATGGAGTTCCCTCCTCTCACGAGGAGCCATGTGGCACACTGGTAAAGATACAGGTTTAGCATTATCCACCAGATATATTCGGAAGTCAATCTCCCGCTTCGGAGGTAAGCCCTTCACCTCCTCAAACACATCCGGATATTCCCGGACCACTCTAACAGATTGCAAACTCTCGACCGAAGCGTCAAGCGATTCAAGATAACTTAGCATAACAGAGTCTATGGGATTACAAGAAATCTCGAGAGTGTTACCCAAGCGGGTCATGAGCCTAACAACTCTCCTTTCGCAATCAAGAACGGCACCATTACTGGATAACCAGTCCATGCCCAAAATCAACCCATAGCCCGTGAAGCCCAACACAAAAGCATCACATCTAAACTCAATGCTAAGTATAGAAATCTTCAAACCCAAACATATCATGGACAAATAAGTGGAGCCCCCAATTGGGTTTGAAACAACCAAGGGATCATCTACCAGACTGGTGTCTAAGTGCAGTGACTCAACTAATGATGATGAGATAAACGAATGCGATGCGCCTGAATCAAACAATGTACGGACAGGATGATCAAATAGAAAAACCAGACTTTCAACGGAGATAGTTCTACCTCTTTCCTGAATCGGTGGAACCGCGAGAGCCTGTACTTGCCCCCTAGCCTGACTCGGTGCCATAAGAGCTTGCACCTGTCCTCCTGAGGTAGATCCCGTCCTTTGCCCTTTCTTAGGACAGTCTTTCACTAGATGCCCTGCTTCTCCACAGTGGAAGCAGCCGGTCTTCTTCTTTTTGCGACAATCCTTGCTTAGGTGGCCAGGTGTCCCACAATTGAAACACTTCTTCTTCTTGCCCTTACCACCATTGCCTTTCACACCTTTGTTTTGCTGCTGTTGCTGAGGTCTCTTTTGATCTCCCTTCTTCTCGGGTGCCTTATTAGCATTGGGACCCTTCTCTTCTTCATGCATGAGTGCCATGTCAACTAGCTTCTCAAAGGTGGCCCCCATAGGGATATGAGTCATAGCCAACCCATGCTTTGGTTCATTCAAGCCTTTCACGAACCTCAAAGCCTTCTTTTCCGGTGTATTCACCACGTCTAGGCCAAACCTTGCCAATTGATTAAACTTGTTGACATATTCCTTCACCGAGAGATTTCCTTGCTTTAGAGTCAAGAATCTTTCCATATACAAGTTTTCCTCCGCCATTGAGAGAAACTTTGCCACAAATCTTTGCCTAAAATCCGCCCAAGAGTCAACGGGGCGTTCTCCATTAGTGACCTCCCACCAGAATGAGGCCTCTCCCTTCATTAACCAAGCAGCTAACTTGACTTTCTTTCCTTCTTCCATCTCAAAGATATCTATCAATTCTTCCACCTCCTTAAGCCAATCTCTAGCCTCCACAAAAGTTTCAGATCCTTGAAAAGGTTTCCCTCCCATAGCTTTAAATTCCTTGCAAGTCTTAGCAAAAGTATCCGTGCGAGGAGGAGGAGGAGGAGGAAGATCGGGTGCTACGGTTGGTGGAGGAATATTTGCTGGACCCGCAGTGGTGGCCCTAGCCTCCATCAATCTCCTATACCATACTGGTACCGTCACACCCTCCGGAAAGTTAAGAACCTCAGCCATGCTGAAACGAAAAAGGAAAGATTCAAAACGGAGAATTCGAAGGATATAGATATGGCTATTGGGGATTATGCTTTTCTTTCAAAAACTTTTCTCTTTAAAGACATGTTTTTGAAAATATCTCTTCCAAAAATGTTTTTAGAAAATAGTTTTCTACAAATTTTATCTGTTCCGGTAACCTTTGCTCTGATACCACGTGTAACACCCCACGCCCGCTATGGTCACTCTCTAAGGGAATGCCATAACATCGGTGGAGTATTTTAGTGAATATAGAACAGAAAAAATTACAACAAGACAGATATAATTAGTACTTGAAATTTAAAACATCATCTCATAACAGCGGAAATAAACATGTCTGGTTACATCATAAAACCACAATAAAAGTCAAGTACAATATCCATCAAAATAAAGAAGTACATACTCCCACTCTCTCATACAATAGCCAGGACAAAAGAAAAGATAACTGGGTAACTGGAGCTTTACATCTATCCAAGCTCCTAAAGACTGGAACAGCAATCCGATCAAGCTCCACTACTGCTAGGATCCACCATAGGACCTGAGGGTTGGGAAAAAGATAAAAACAACGGGGTCAGACATAAGTCTGAGTGAGTCCTATAACTTTAACAATACAATCATTAAAGTAACCAGAGAAGACATAAACTTGACCTACGGTAATGTCTGGGGATGAATGGCTACACTAAGCAGCTTGGTAGACTTAGGATAAACTAAGTTAACTGTAAAGACGCATCTACCCACCCAAGGATAATTACTACACTGCACCACACCAGTCATTCCTACTCAAGGATTGATCCCACCCAAGAACTTAAAAGAAAGATATAACTAGTAGTTTCATGTACCCCTAGCTGACCACATAGGTGTCGTCTGCCCCTATCTCCACTAGGTGTACCCCACTACTCCCCAAGCGATCGGCTCCCTACCGTAGATACCCGTGCTGGTCCCACAGTGGGGTGTATCACTCCCCAAAATGGCAACCCAATACTATCAACGGTGCACGGCTTTATATCTACACGATGCAATAACGGCTTATCTACCAGCCCGGGCCCACACACGCATATGAAACCCGTTGGACTTGCGTTGCCACCGCTAACC
This sequence comes from Allium sativum, assembly GCA_030737875.1. Classification (NCBI taxonomy): domain Eukaryota; kingdom Viridiplantae; phylum Streptophyta; class Magnoliopsida; order Asparagales; family Amaryllidaceae; genus Allium; species Allium sativum. Next base: position 400,874,846 of record CM060910.1, read on the forward strand.
CGTTTTGGCCTCTTATAGTCAAGCCCAATATGCGTGTCCCGTCACTCGACTAGAGTCGAGCCCACAAAGATACGTTTGGGATATTGGTTGAAATGGGCCCCCACAAGCTACCCACCTAAGCTTGTCACTTATCTAGTGTATCCCACTTAACCCTTTAATCATGTTTAATTACATGTTTCCACTTGGTTAAGTATTCTAATCGTATTTTCTATTGCCACCCAAGGCAACCCACTAGATTTCCACGTGCCACCCAAGGCACCCACTTAACCCCTCATGTCCCTCTACATGCTAAAATGGTTAAGTGTTTCTTAATTAATTAATTAAGATCATGACCTCATAAAGACCTCTCACATTAGACCGTCTTTTATGACTGCTGGATATGCCGGTTGGTTCCGGGCAGACTTCTGTCATCAAAAGGGTCTAACCTCGTGTCTTTACTTTAATCACATTTTTAATTTATGACTAAGACCTCTCACATTGGGCCAATCATTTGTAGCCGCTGGATGGCCGGTCGGTTCCGGGCAGACTTCCGCTACAAAAGGGTCCAACCTCGTGTCTTAGTTGATTAATTACACCTAATTAATCACCCCCATATTAATTATCCCTAATTAATATCAAGTTTTTCATAACATGGGTAGACCTAACTCAATAGGTAAATTCCCATGGGGTAGACCTAACTCAATAGGTAAATTCCCACTTAGGTTAATTTATTTTTATGGTATGCTTAATCATACCCAATCATACTTTTATTAACATATTTATTAACCCCATCGTTCCCCACGTAAATCGTTCTCATTTCATGACATAATAAAGGGAAGATCCATCCCAAGTATCATGGGTTTAACCGCATCTTAGCATATAACTTTATCATGGGTTAAGAGGATGTCAACTTGCATATATGAGCATATATTAACCCAACTACATTTTACCCAAACTTGCATATTATCATACACATGATTTGCATAACATGTTGCATATGAGCTTGCATATTATCATACACATATCTTGCATAACATGTTGAACTTGCATATAAGCATTCTCATAACTTGCATAACATGTTAAACATGCATTTAAGCATACACATAACTTGCATAAGCATTCACATACTTGCATAAGCATTCATATACTTGCATAAGCATTCTCATACTTGCATAAGCATGCATAACTTGCATATCATGTTAAACTTGCATTTAAGCATATACATAACTTGCATAAACATTCACATACTTGCATAAGCATTCACATACTTGCATAAGCATGCATAACTTGCATATCATGTTAAACTTGCATTTAAGCATATACATAACTTGCATAAGCATTCATATACTTGCATAAGCATGCATAAACCCACTTATTAAATATGCATAAACCCACTTATTAAACATGCATAAACCCACTTGTTAAACTTGCATAAACCAACTTATTGAACATGCATATCATTACAAATGATTCAATCTCACTAATCCGCATTCAAGACCATAAGTCTCATTACACCCAATCTACTTACTTTAGCAATTGATGTTAAAGTGATAGAAACTCACCAAACCCAAGATTAGCAAACTTATGAAGTGGAATTATTTGCTAAATATGAAGATGGTGATGATTAGAGAATGATTAGCTTGCAACTTCCTTCATAGACTAGTGGAGGCTCCCTTTAAGATTTAATTTGGCGGCATGAGGCCATCATTTCTATTTTTAGTAAGGATTAGGGGGGGTTTAGGGTGTATTTATAGATTAGGTGAGTGTTTTAGGCCCTTAGATTTACTCTAGGTTAGATTAGGTCCGTTAGATTTAGGAAATCTCTAGAACCCAGCCATCCAAGCCAGCCTAAAACCCAACCTGGTGCACCCAGGTTCTCTGGACGCCGCGCCCATGTCGACAGGCAAGTCGACAGGCAAGTCGACCCCCCTGTCGACAGGCCTATCGACAGACCTGTCGACATGGTTAGGCAGGAATTTTCCCGCATGGCCCCGCTGGTTCTATTTTGAAATCTGAATTTGAATTTTTAAATCTGTTTTTAGCTTTAATTTTCCTGCAAACTTCTTTGGGCCATAACCGGGCCATACGGACTCCGATTCTCGAAAACTCGGACACTATTTCGCGTATTTTTCCGAGACGAACGCAATGACGCAGCCCGTTACCCCCAATTACCACATCTGAGATTATTTATCCTGTAATTAGTGAATTTTAGTATTAACTAAAATACGGGGTGTTACAATAGGGCTTGGGGCAACCATGCTAGCACTCAACTTAATTACTAACAGTGCTAACCAATTGTAAATAATGATAAATTGGATATGATAATAAAGATATTACATTTATGGGAAAAAAATTGACTTAAAAAAATTGAAATATCATGGCAAAACATTTATGTTATTTTTTCCCCCAAATTGGGCTAATTAAGAAGAAATATTACGTCAACATAAACAATTGCAATATGTTTATTTCAAAATAAGTATTAACTAACTGTAAAATAATTTTCAAAATATATAACTTATGATAATAATCTGAAATAAGTAACAGTAATGCTTATTTTCCATTAAATTTATTCCATATGATAATAATCTGAAATTACATCACATTGATTTTCATTTCAACATTCGATGATGTACAACATCATTTCACTAATTAAACAGTCGAAGTTGGATGATGCCAATTCTTCTGCTCGTCGTTATTTGAAGGTTGTTGCCACTTGCTTTGTTCATCCGATGTTGGATGGTGCCACTTGCTCTGTTCATCAACGATCGTTGGATGATGCCAGTTCTTCTGTTCGTCATTATTTGAAGGATGGTGCCACTTCTGTTGTTCGTTCGCTGCTGGATGGTGCCACTTGCTTTGTTCAACCGATGTTGGATGGTGCCACTTGCTCTGTTCATCAACGATCGTTGGATGATGCCAGTTCTTCTATTCATCATTATTTGAAGGATGGTGCCACTTCTGTCGTTCGTTCGCTACCGGATGGTGCCACTTGCATTGTTCATCCGATGTTGGATGGTGCCACTTGCTCTGTTCATCAACGATCGTTGGATGATGCCAGTTCTTCTATTCGTCATTATTTGAAGGATGATGCCACTTCTGTTGTTCGTTCGCTGCTGGATGGTGCCACTTGCTTTGTTCAACTGATGTTGGATGGTGCCACTTGCTCTGTTCATCAACGATCGTTGGATGATGCCAGTTCTTCTGTTCATCATTATTTGAAGGATGGTGCCACTTCTGTTGTTTGTTCGCTGCTGGGTGGTGCCACTTGCTTTGTTCAACCGATGTTGGATGGTGCCACTTGCTCTGTTCATCAACGATCGTTGGATGATGCCAGTTCTTCTGTTCGTCATTATTTGAAGGATGATGCCACTTCTGTTGTTCGTTCGCTGCTGGATGGTGCCACTTGCTTTGTTCAACCGATGTTGGATGGTGCCACTTGCTCTGTTCATCAACGATCGTTGGATGATGCTAGTTCTTCTATTCATCATTATTTGAAGGATGATGCCACTTCTGTTGTTCGTTCGCTGCTGGATGGTGCCACTTGCTTTGTTCAACCGATGTTGGATGGTGCCACTTGCTCTGTTCATCAACGATCGTTGGATGATGCCAGTTCTTCTGTTCATCATTATTTGAACGATGATGCCACTTCTGTTGTTCGTTCGCTACTGGATGGTGCCACTTGCTTTGTTCATCCGATGTTGGATGGTGCCACTTGCTCTGTTCATCGATTACTGTCGAATGGTGCCACTTCTTTTGTTCATCGTTATTTGCAGGATGGTGCCACTTCTGTTGTTCGTTCGATATTGGATGGTGCCACTTGCTTTGTTCATCTACGTTTTTTGGATGATGCCACTTACTAGATAGTTCGTTAGGTTGCAGTAACCTCGATGCTAAGGATGTTTCAGTAATAATAATAAAGAAAAGCACGAAGGCTAATGGAGTCATATATGCTTTTGCCATGTTTATGTGCGATGTGATGTTCAAAAAAGAAGATGGCTTTTATAAGATAATTTGAAGATAAGGTTGGGAATCTTGAAGAAAATTTAGCTACTATAAACTAGTTAATGCTCTCACTTAGTTTTATCCATTTACATATTCTACTACGCATAAAACGTTTAAGTAGACAGTGCTTTAATAAGCTTTCTATAAATAAACAGCAACTAAAAAATAAAATAATTCACCAGCCATTTTAAATTAGTAATTTCTTTCTAAACTTTATATATCATGGAAACGATCCCAAAAAAAGAACAACAACCAGAATAACGTAAGAGCTGTGGCGACTTATAAATTGTAATATAAACAAGCATCATTCCAGTAAACCGAAATGTAGAGGCAAAACTGGCTTTTATATGATGTGTTTCTTTTTTGGCCCGGGGGAGAGAGGGGGGGGGATAATGATATAAGTTTAAAGATATATCATTTGATTACATATTTAATTCTCAAAAATAAAATAATTTTCCTAGTAACGGCGATGTAATTATAACAGCTTCCTGTTATATAAGGGTACAATGAACCACGTCGTGGACCTTTGTTTTCCCGCGGTTTCCATTAAGATTTACCGTGCTTTCATTACAAAACTCTTTTGCATGTTGTTTTGCTCCTACGCTTCATCTAAAGTAAAATTTGTATTTTTCCCATCAAAACGTAGATTTACCGTTCTACGAAAGCTGCGCAGGTCCAAATTTAAAAACTCTGCGTAAATGGTTTTCTAAATAAGGTCTCTCTTTAATTGAAACAATATAAAAAATACGGTAAAATTCAAAGATAACTTGCAGATTAAACATCGATAAATAGAAAATGACGAAATACTATAGTTGTATAATAATATAATACTTGAATAAAAATTACTATTACTTATGAATATTTGTTTTGTTTTCTAACATTTGAAATTACTTTTGAAAAGAGCCAGTTAATTTGCACATTTTTATCAAGAGGCTGTTTTGAGTTCTCCAGTTTAGAAATAATGGTCCTTATTTACACATTGATAGCGACAAGAACTTTTCGTATAGCAACATCAATTATAGGGATCTGATGTGCAAATCCCCATTAACATTCCACCTTCCAGTTTCCAGTAAAACTTCCAAGTCTATTGCTACCTCCTATGTAGTTGAATCAATACTGTTGGATGAAAAACTCATTTAAGCATTAAAAATAAGATCTATTAATAAGTTTACTACGGGCATGTATTTTGAAATTTCTAAGTAGATAATTCGCTAGAATTTTAATTACGCGTTGCATATTGCACAACATTTTGTTAATATTTTGGTTAAAACCAAAGATTCTATTGTGTCAAAAAATCAGTTACTTCTAGTGCATATTTATGAAGGGAAAAGTCAGGTTTGCTATAGGCCTAAGGCACAATGAACCATGGTCAAGAGTAAATATAATCAAAGTTCCTAAAAGAAAATTTGCGAACGAACATCGAAATTATAACAGTAACCCAAAATTTCAATTACAGTGGCCTAAAATGAGAGGATACCCTCTTGTAATCACACTAATTGATTTCTTTGATAGAAACCATGGAAGGTTATATGTATGAAAAAAATAAAATAACATTTTAAAAAATTCTAATGTTGAGGCCCTCGAACATTATATGCCCTCAAGTACTGAATTAGGTAGCATAGGGCTTGGGGCAACCATGCTAGCACTCAACTTAATTACTAACAGTGCTAACCAATTGTAAATAATGATAAATTGGATATGATAATAAAGATATTACATTTATGGAAAAAAATTGACTTAAAAAAATTGAAATATCATGGCAAAACATTTATGTTATTTTTTTCCCCAAATTGGGCTAATTAAGAAGAAATATTACATCAACATAAACAATTGCAATATGTTTATTTCAAAATAAGTATTAACTAACTGTAAAATAATTTTCAACATATATAACTTATGATTATAATCTGAAATAAGTAACAGTAATGCTTATTTTCCATTAAATTTATTCCATATGATAATAATCTAAAATTACATCACATTGATTTTCATTACAACATTTGATGATGTACAACATCATTTCACTAATTAAACAGTCGAAGTTGGATGATGCCAATTCTTCTGCTCGTCGTTATTTGAAGGATGGTGCCACTTGCTTTGTTCATCCGATGTTGGATGGTGCCACTTGCTCTGTTCATCAACGATCGTTGGATGATGCCAGTTCTTCTGTTCGTCATTATTTGAAGGATGGTGCCACTTCTGTTGTTCGTTCGCTGCTGGATGGTGCCACTTGCTTTGTTCAACCGATGTTGGATGGTGCCACTTGCTCTGTTCATCAACGATCGTTGGATGATGCCAGTTCTTCTGTTCATCATTATTTGAAGGATGGTGCCACTTCTGTCGTTCGTTCGCTACCGGATGGTGCCACTTGCATTGTTCATCCGATGTTGGATGGTGCCACTTGCTCTGTTCATCAACGATCGTTGGATGATGCCAGTTCTTCTGTTCGTCATTATTTGAAGGATGATGCCACTTCTGTTGTTCGTTCGCTGCTGGATGGTGCCACTTGCTTTGTTCAACTGATGTTGGATGGTGCCACTTGCTCTGTTCATCAACGATCGTTGGATGATGCCAGTTCTTCTGTTCATCATTATTTGAAGGATGGTGCCACTTCTGTTGTTTGTTCGCTGCTGGGTGGTGCCACTTGCTTTGTTCAACCGATGTTGGATGGTGCCACTTGCTCTGTTCATCAACGATCGTTGGATGATGCCAGTTCTTCTGTTCGTCATGATTTGAAGGATGATGCCACTTCTGTTGTTCGTTCGCTGCTGGATGGTGCCACTTGCTTTGTTCAACCGATGTTGGATGGTGCCACTTGCTCTGTTCATCAACGATCGTTGGATGATGCTAGTTCTTCTATTCATCATTATTTGAAGGATGATGCCACTTCTGTTGTTCGTTCGCTGCTGGATGGTGCCACTTGCTTTGTTCAACCGATGTTGGATGGTGCCACTTGCTCTGTTCATCAACGATCGTTGGATGATGCCAGTTCTTCTGTTCATCATTATTTGAACGATGATGCCACTTCTGTTGTTCGTTCGCTACTGGATGGTGCCACTTGCTTTGTTCATCCAATGTTGGATGGTGCCACTTGCTCTGTTCATCGATTACTGTCGAATGGTGCCACTTCTTTTGTTCATCGTTATTTGCAGGATGGTGCCACTTCTGTTGTTCGTTCGATATTGGATGGTGCCACTTGCTTTGTTCATCTACGTTTTTTGGATGATGCCACTTACTAGATAGTTCGTTAGGTTGCAGTAACCTCGATGCTAAGGATGTTTCAGTAATAATAATAAAGAAAAGCACGAAGGCTAATGGAGTCATATATGCTTTTGCCATGTTTATGTGCGATGTGATGTTCAAAAAAGAAGATGGCTTTTATAAGATAATATGAAGATAAGGTTGGGAATCTTGAAGAAAATTTAGCTACTATAAACTAGTTAATGCTCTCACTTAGTTTTATCCATTTACATATTCTACTACGCATAAAACGTTTAAGTAGACAGTGCTTTAATAAGCTTTCTATAAATAAACAGCAACTAAAAAATAAAATAATTCACCAGCCATTTTAAATTAGTAATTTCTTTCTAAACTTTATATATCATGGAAACGATCCCAAAAAAAGAACAACAACCAGAATAACGTAAGAGCTGTGGCGACTTATAAATTGTAATATAAACAAGCATCATTCCAGTAAACCGAAATGTAGAGGCAAAACTGGCTTTTATATGATGTGTTTCTTTTTTGGCCCGGGGGAGAGAGGGGGGGGGATAATGATATAAGTTTAAAGATATATCATTTGATTACATATTTAATTCTCAAAAATAAAATAATTTTCCTAGTAACGGCGATGTAATTATAACAGCTTCCTGTTATATAAGGGTACAATGAACCACGTCGTGGACCTTTGTTTTCCCGCGGTTTCCATTAAGATTTACCGTGCTTTCATTACAAAACTCTTTTGCATGTTGTTTTGCTCCTACGCTTCATCTAAAGTAAAATTTGTATTTTTCCCATCAAAACGTAGATTTACCGTTCTACGAAAGCTGCGCAGGTCCAAATTTAAAAACTCTGCGTAAATGGTTTTCTAAATAAGGTCTCTCTTTAATTGAAACAATATAAAAAATACGGTAAAATTCAAAGATAACTTGCAGATTAAACATCGATAAATAGAAAATGACGAAATACTATAGTTGTATAATAATATAATACTTGAATAAAAATTACTATTACTTATGAATATTTGTTTTGTTTTCTAACATTTGAAATTACTTTTGAAAAGAGCCAGTTAATTTGCACATTTTTATCAAGAGGCTGTTTTGAGTTCTCCAGTTTAGAAATAATGGTCCTTATTTACACATTGATAGCGACAAGAACTTTTCGTATAGCAACATCAATTATAGGGATCTGATGTGCAAATCCCCATTAACATTCCACCTTCCAGTTTCCAGTAAAACTTCCAAGTCTATTGCTACCTCCTATGTAGTTGAATCAATACTGTTGGATGAAAAACTCATTTAAGCATTAAAAATAAGATCTATTAATAAGTTTACTACGGGCATGTATTTTGAAATTTCTAAGTAGATAATTCGCTAGAATTTTAATTACGCGTTGCATATTGCACAACATTTTGTTAATATTTTGGTTAAAACCAAAGATTCTATTGTGTCAAAAAATCAGTTACTTCTAGTGCATATTTATGAAGGGAAAAGTCAGGTTTGCTATAGGCCTAAGGCACAATGAACCATGGTCAAGAGTAAATATAATCAAAGTTCCTAAAAGAAAATTTGCGAACGAACATCGAAATTATAACAGTAACCCAAAATTTCAATTACAGTGGCCTAAAATGAGAGGATACCCTCTTGTAATCACACTAATTGATTTCTTTGATAGAAACCATGGAAGGTTATATGTATGAAAAAAATAAAATAACATTTTAAAAAATTCTAATGTTGAGGCCCTCGAACATTATATGCCCTCAAGTACTGAATTAGGTAGCATAGGGCTTGGGGCAACCATGCTAGCACTCAACTTAATTACTAACAGTGCTAACCAATTGTAAATAATGATAAATTGGATATGATAATAAAGATATTACATTTATGGAAAAAAATTGACTTAAAAAAATTGAAATATCATGGCAAAACATTTATGTTATTTTTTTCCCCAAATTGGGCTAATTAAGAAGAAATATTACATCAACATAAACAATTGCAATATGTTTATTTCAAAATAAATATTAACTAACTGTAAAATAATTTTCAACATATATAACTTATGATTATAATCTGAAATAAGTAACAGTAATGCTTATTTTCCATTAAATTTATTCCATATGATAATAATCTAAAATTACATCACATTGATTTTCATTACAACATTCGATGATGTACAACATCATTTCACTAATTAAACAGTCGAAGTTGGATGATGCCAATTCTTCTGCTCGTCGTTATTTGAAGGATGGTGCCACTTGCTTTGTTCATCCGATGTTGGATGGTGCCACTTGCTCTGTTCATCAACGATCGTTGGATGATGCCAGTTCTTCTGTTCGTCATTATTTGAAGGATGGTGCCACTTCTGTTGTTCGTTCGCTGCTGGATGGTGCCACTTGCTTTGTTCAACCGATGTTGGATGGTGCCACTTGCTCTGTTCATCAACGATCGTTGGATGATGCCAGTTCTTTTGTTCATCATTATTTGAAGGATGGTGCCACTTCTGTTGTTCGTTCGCTACCGGATGGTGCCACTTGCTTTGTTCATCCGATGTTGGATGGTGCCACTTGCTCTGTTCATCAACGATCGTTGGATGACGCCAGTTCTTCTGTTCGTCATTATTTGAAGGATGATGCCACTTCTGTTGTTCGTTCGCTGCTGGATGGTGCCACTTGCTTTGTTCAACTGATGTTGGATGGTGCCACTTGCTCTGTTCATCAACGATCGTTGGATGATGCCAGTTCTTCTGTTCATCATTATTTGAAGGATGGTGCCACTTCTGTTGTTCGTTCGCTGCTGGATGGTGCCACTTGCTTTGTTCAACCGATGTTGGATGGTGCCACTTGCTCTGTTCATCAACGATCGTTGGATGATGCCAGTTCTTCTGTTCGTCATTATTTGAAGGATGATGCCACTTCTGTTGTTCGTTCGCTGCTGGATGGTGCCACTTGCTTTGTTCAACCGATGTTGGATGGTGCCACTTGCTCTGTTCATCAACGATCGTTGGATGATGCCAGTTCTTCTGTTCATCATTATTTGAAGGATGATGCCACTTCTGTTGTTCGTTCGCTGCTGGATGCTGCCACTTGCTTTGTTCAACCGATGTTGGATGGTGCCACTTGCTCTGTTCATCAACGATCTTTGGATGATGCCAGTTCTTCTGTTCATCATTATTTGAAGGATGATGCCACTTCTGTTGTTCGTTCGCTACTGGATGGTGCCACTTGCTTTGTTCATCCGATGTTGGATGGTGCCACTTGCTCTGTTCATCGATTACTGTCGAATGGTGCCACTTCTTTTGTTCATCGTTATTTGCAGGATGGTGCCACTTCTGTTGTTCGTTCGATATTGGATGGTGCCACTTGCTTTGCTGATCTACGTTTTTTGGATGATGCCACTTACTAGATAGTTCGTTAGGTTGCAGTAACCTCGATGCTAAGGATGTTTCAGTAATAATAATAAAGAAAAGCACGAAGGCTAATGGAGTCATATATGCTTTTGCCATGTTTATGTGCGATGTGATGTTCAAAAAAGAAGATGGCTTTTATAAGATAATTTGAAGATAAGGTTGGGAATCTTGAAGAAAATTTAGCTACTATAAACTAGTTAATGCTCTCACTTAGTTTTATCCATTTACATATTCTAATACGCATAAAACGTTTAAGTAGACAGTGCTTTAATAAGCTTTCTGTAAATAAACAGCAACTAAAAAATAAAATAATTCACCAGCCTTTTTAAATTAGTAATTTCTTTCTAAACTTTATATATCATGGAAACGATCCCAAAAAAAGAACAACAACCAGAATAACGTAAGAGCTGTGGCGACTTATAAATTGTAATATAAACAAGCATCATTCCAGTAAACCGAAATGTAGAGGCAAAACTGGCTTTTATATGATGTGTTTCTTTTTTGGCCCGGGGGAGAGAGGGGGGGATACTGATATAAGTTTAAAGATATATCATTTGATTACATATTTAATTCTCAAAAATAAAATAATTTTCCTAGTAACGGAGATGTAATTATAACAGCTTCCTGTTATATAAGGGTACAATGAACCACGTCGTGGACCTTTGTTTTCCCGTGGTTTCCATTAAGATTTACCGTGCTTTCATTACAAAACTCTTTTGCATGTTGTTTTGCTCCTACGCTTCATCTAAAGTAAAATTTGTATTTTTCCAATCAAAACGTAGATTTACCGTTCAACGAAAGCTGCGCAGGTCCAAATTTAAAAACTCTGCGTAAATGGTTTTCTAAATAAGGTCTCTCTTTAATTGAAACAATATAAAAAATACGGTAAAATTCAAAGATAACTTGCAGATTAAACATCGATAAATAGAAAATGACGAAATACTATAGTTGTATAATAATATAATACTTGAATAACAATTACTATTACTTATGAATATTTGTTTTGTTTTCTAACATTTGAAATTACTTTTGAAAAGAGCCAGTTAATTTGCACATTTTTATCAAGAGGCTGTTTTGAGTTCTCCAGTTTAGAAAAAATGGTCCTTATTTACACATTGATAGCGACAAGAACTTTTCGTATAGCAACATCAATTATAGGGATCTGATGTGCAAATCCCCATTAACATTCCACCTTCCAGTTTCCAGTAAAACTTCCAAGTCTATTGCTACCTCCTATGTAGTTGAATCAATACTGTTGGATGAAAAACTCATTTAAGCATTAAAAATAAGATCTATTAATAAGTTTACTACGGGCATGTATTTTGAAATTTCTAAGTAGATAATTCGCTAGAATTTTAATTACGCGTTGCATATTGCACAACATTTTGTTAATATTTTGGTTAAAACCAAAGATTCTATTGTGTCAAAAAATCAGTTACTTCTAGTGCATATTTATGAAGGGAAAAGTCAGGTTTGCTATAGGCCTAAGGCACAATGAACCATGGTCAAGAGTAAATATAATCAAAGTTCCTAAAAGAAAATTTGCGAACGAACATCGAAATTATAACAGTAACCCTAAATTTCAAGTACAGTGGCCTAAAATGAGAGGATACCCTCTTGTAATCACACTAATTGATTTCTTTGATAGAAAACATGGAAGGTTATATGTATGAAAAAAAAAATAACATTTTAAAAAATTCTAATGTTGAGGCCCTCGAACATTATATGCCCTCAAGTATTGAATTAGGTAGCATAGGGCTTGGGGCAACCATGCTAGCACTCAACTTAATTACTAACAGTGCTAACCAATTGTAAATAATGATAAATTGGATATAATAATAAAGATATTACATTTATGGAAAAAAAATTGACTTAAAAAAATTGAAATATCATGGCAAAACATTTATGTTATTTTTTTCCCCAAATTGGGCTAATTAAGAAGAAATATTACGTCAACATAAACAATTGCAATATGTTTATTTCAAAATAAGTATTAACTAACTGTAAAATATTTTTCAACATATATAACTTATGATAATAATCTGAAATAAGTAACAATAATGCTTATTTTCCATTAAATTTATTTCATATGATAATAATCTGAAATTACATCACATTGATTTTCATTACAACGTTCGATGATGTACAACATCATTTCACTAATTAAACAGTCGAAGTTGGTTGATGCCAATTCTTCGGCTCGTCGTTATTTGAAGGATGGTGCCACTTGCTTTGTTCATCCGATGTTGGATGGTGCCACTTGCTCTGTTCATCAACGATCGTTGGATGATGCTAGTTCTTCTGTTCGTCATTATTTGAAGGATGGTGCCACTTCTGTTGTTCGTTCGCTGCTGGATGGTGCCACTTCTGTTGTTCATTCGCTGCTGGATGGTGCCACTTGCTTTGTTCAACCGATGTTGGATGGTGCCACTTGCTCTGTTCATCAACGATCGTTGGATGATGCCAGTTCTTCTGTTCATCATTATTTGAAGGATGGTGCCACTTCTGTTGTTCGTTCGCTACCGGATGGTGCCACTTGCTTTGTTCATCCGATGTTGGATGGTGCCACTTGCTCTATTCATCAACGATCGTTGGATGATGCCATTTCTTCTGTTCATCATTATTTGAAGGATGATGCCACTTCTGTTGTTCGTTCGCAGCTGGATGGTGCCACTTGCTTTGTTCAACCGATGTTGGATGGTGCCACTTGCTCTGTTCATCAACGATCGTTGGATGATGCCAGTTCTTCTGTTCATCATTATTTGAAGGATGATGCCACTTCTGTTGTTCGTTCGCTGCTGGATGGTGCCACTTGCTTTGTTCAACCGATGTTGGATGGTGCCACTTGCTCTGTTCATCAACGATCGTTGGATGATGCCAGTTCTTATGTTCGTCATTATTTGAAGGATGATGCCACTTCTGTTGTTCGTTCGCTGCTGGATGGTGCCACTTTCTTTGTTCATCCGATGTTGGATGGTGCCACTTGCTCTGTTCATCGATTACTGTCGAATGGTGCCACTTCTTTTGTTCATTGTTATTTGCAGGATGGTGCCACTTCTGTTGTTCGTTCGATATTGGATGGTGCCACTTACTTTGCTCATCTACATTTTTTGGATGATGCCACTTACTAGATAGTTCGTTAGGTTGCAATAACCTCGATGCTAAGGATGTTTCAGTAATAATAATAAAGAAAAGCACGAAGGCTAATGGAGTCATATATGCTTTTGCCATGTTTATGTGCGATGTGATGTTCAAAAAAGAAGATGGCTTTTATAAGATAATTTGAAGATAAGGTTGGGAATCTTGAAGAAAATTTAGCTACTATAAACTAGTTAATGCTCTCACTTAGTTTTATCCATTTACATATTCTACTACGCATAAAACGTTTAAGTAGACAGTGCTTTAATAAGCTTTCTGTAAATAAACAGCAACTAAAAAATAAAATAATTCACCAGCCTTTTTAAATCATTAATTTCTTTCTAAACTTTATATATCATGGAAACGATCCCAAAAAAAGAACAACAACCAGAATAACGTAAGAGCTGTGGCGACTTATAAATTGTAATATAAACAAGCATCATTCCAGTAAACCGAAATGTAGAGGCAAAACTGGCTTTTATATGATGTGTTTCTTTTTTGGCCCGGGGGAGAGAGGGGGGATACTGATATAAGTTTAAAGATATATCATTTGATTACATATTTAATTCTCAAAAATAAAATAATTTTCCTAGTAACGGCGATGTAATTATAACAGCTTCCTGTTATATAAGGGTACAATGAACCACGTCGTGGACCTTTGTTTTCCCGTGGTTTCCATTAAGATTTACCGTGCTTTCATTACAAAACTCTTTTGCATGTTGTTTTGCTCCTACGCTTCATCTAAAGTAAAATTTGTATTTTTCCAATCAAAACGTTGATTTACTGTTCTACGAAAGCTGCGCAGGTCCAAATTTAAAAACTCTGCGTAAATGGTTTTCTAAATAAGGTCTCTCTTTAATTGAAACAATATAAAAAATACAGTAAAATTCAAAGATAACTTGCAGATTAAACATCGATAAATAGAAAATGACGAAATACTATAGTTGTATAATAATATAATTCTTGAATAACAATTACTATTACTTATGAATATTTGTTTTGTTTTCTAACATTTGAAATTACTTTTGAAAAGAGCCAGTTAATTTGCACATTTTTATCAAGAGGCTGTTTTGAGTTCTCCAGTTTAGAAAAAATGGTCCTTATTTACACATTGATAGCGACAAGAACTTTTCGTATAGCAACATCAATTATAGGGATCTGATGTGCAAATCCCCATTTACATTCCACCTTCCAGTTTCCAGTAAAACTTCCAAGTCTATTGCTACCTCCTATGTAGTTGAATCAATACTGTTGGATGAAAAACTCATTTAAGCATTAAAAATAAGATCTATTAATAAGTTTACTACGGGCATGTATTTTGAAATTTCTAAGTAGATAATTCGCTAGAATTTTAATTACGCGTTGCATATTGCACAACATTTTGTTAATATTTTGGTTAAAACCAAAGATTCTATTGTGTCAAAAAATCAGTTACTTCTAGTGCATATTTATGAAGGGAAAAGTCAGGTTTGCTATAGGCCTAAGGCACAATGAACCATGGTCAAGAGTAAATATAATCAAAGTTCCTAAAAGAAAATTTGCGAACGAACATCGAAATTATAACAGTAACCCTAAATTTCAAGTACAATGGCCTAAAATGAGAGGATACCCTCTTGTAATCACACTAATTGATTTCTTTGATAGAAAACATGGAAGGTTATATGTATGAAAAAAATAAAATAACATTTTAAAAAATTCTAATGTTGAGGCCCTCAAACATTATATGCCCTCAAGTACTGAATTAGGTAGCATAGGGCTTGGGGCAACCATGCTAGCACTCAACTTAATTATTAACAGTGCTAACCAATTGTAAATAATGATAAATTGGATATGATAATAATGATATTACATTTATGGAAAAAAAATTGACTTAAAAAAATTGAAATATCATGGCAAAACATTTATGTTATTTTTCCCCCGAATTGGGCTAATTAAGAAGAAATATTACGTCAACATAAACAATTGCAATATGTTTATTTAAAAATAAGTATTAACTAACTGTAAAATAATTTTCAACATATATAACTTATGATAATAATCTGAAATAAGTAACAGTAATGCTTATTTTCCATTAAATTTATTCCATATGATAATAATCTGAAATTACATCACATTGATTTTCATTACAACATTCGATGATGTACAACATCATTTCACTAATTAAACAGTCGAAGTCGGATGATGCCAATTCTTCTGCTCGTCGTTATTTGAAGGATGGTGCCACTTGCTTTGTTCATCCGATGTTGGATGGTGCCACTTGCTCTGTTCATCAACGATCGTTGGATGATGCCAATTCTTCTGTTCGTCATTATTTGAAGGATGGTGCCACTTCTGTTGTTCGTTCGCTGCTGGATGGTGCCACTTGCTTTGTTCAACCGATGTTGGATGGTGCCACTTGCTATGTTCATCAACGATCGTTGGATGATGCCAGTTCTTCTGTTCATCATTATTTGAAGGATGGTGCCACTTCTATTGTTCGTTCGCTACTGGATGGTGCCACTTGCTTTGTTCATCCGATGTTGGATGGTGCCACTTGCTCTGTTCAACAACGATTGTTGGATGATGCCAGTTCTTCTGTTCGTCATTATTTGAAGGATGATGCCACTTCTGTTGTTCGTTCGCTGCTGGATGGGGCCACTTGCTTTGTTCAACTGATGTTGGATGGTGCCACTTGCTCTGTTCATCAACGATCGTTGGATGATGCCAGTTCTTCTGTTCATCATTATTTGAAGGATGGTGCCACTTCTGTTGTTCGTTCGCTGCTGGATGGTGCCACTTACTTTGTTCAACCGATGTTGGATGGTGCCACTTGCTCTGTTCATCAACGATCATTGGATGATGCCAGTTCTTCTGTTCGTCATTATTTGAAGGATAATGCCACTTATGTTGTTCGTTCGCTGCTGGATGGTGCCACTTGCTTTGTTCAACCGATGTTGGATGGTGCCACTTGCTCTGTTCATCAACGATCGTTGGATGATGCCAGTTCTCCTGTTCATCATTATTTGAAGGATGATGCCACTTCTGTTATTCGTTCGCTGCTGGATGGTGCCACTTGCTTTGTTCAACCGATGTTGGATGGTGCCACTTGCTCTTTTCATCAACGATCGTTGGATGATGCCAGTTCTTCTGTTCATCATTATTTGAAGGATGATGCCACTTCTGTTGTTCGTTCGCTGCTGGATGTTGCCACTTGCTTTGTTCATCCGATGTTGGATGGTGCCACTTGCTCTGTTCATCGATTACTGTCGAATGGTGTCACTTCTTTTGTTCATCGTTATTTGCAGGATGGTGCCACTTCTGTTGTTCGTTCGATATTGGATGGTGCCACTTGCTTTGCTCATCTACGTTTTTTGGATGATGCCACTTACTAGATAGTTCGTTAGGTTGCAGTAACCTCGATGTTAAGGATGTTTCAGTAATAATAATAAAGAAAAGCACGAAGGCTAATGGAGTCATATATGCTTTTGCCATGTTTATGTGCGATGTGATGTTCAAAAAAGAATATGGCTTTTATAAGATAATTTGAAGATAAGGTTGGGAATCTTGAAGAAAATTTAGCTACTATAAACTAGTTAATGCTCTCACTTAGTTTTATCCATTTACATATTCTATTACGTATAAAACGTTTAAGTAGACAGTGCTTTAATAAGCTTTCTGTAAATAAACAGCAACTAAAAAATAAAATAATTCACTAGCCTTTTTAAATTAGTAATTTCTTTCTAAACTTTATATATCATGTAAACGATCCCAAAATAAGAACAACAACCAGAATAACGTAAGAGCTGTGGCGACTTATAAATTGTAATATAAACAAGCATCATTCCAGTAAACCGAAATGTAGAGGCATAACTGGCTTTTATATGATGTGTTTCTTTTTTGGCCCGGGGGAGAGAGGGGGGGGATACTGATATAAGTTTAAAGATATATCATTTCATTACATATTTAATTCTAAAAAATAAAATAATTTTCCTAGTAACGGCGATGAAATTATAACAGCTTCCTGTTATATAAGGGTACAATGAACCACGTCGTGGACCTTTGTTTTCCCGTGGTTTCCATTAAGATTTACGGTGCTTTCATTACAAAACTCTTTTGCATGTTGTTTTGCTCCTACGCTTCATCTAAAGTAAAATTTGTATTTTTCCAATCAAAACGTTGATTTACCGTTCTACGAAAGCTGCGCAGGTCCAAATTTAAAAACTCTGCGTAAATGGTTTTCTAAATAAGGTCTCTCTTTAATTGAAACAATATAAAAAATACGGTAAAATTCAAAGATAACTTGCAGATTAAACATCGATAAATAGAAAATGACGAAATACTATAGTTGTATAATAATATAATACTTGAATAACAATTACTATTACTTATGAATATTTGTTTTGTTTTCTAACATTTGAAATTACTTTTGAAAAGAGCCAGTTAATTTGCACATTTTTATCAAGAGGCTGTTTTGAGTTCTCCAGTTTAGAAAAATTGGTCCTTATTTACACATTGATAGCGACAAGAACTTTTCGTATAGCAACATCAGTTATAGGGATCTGATGTGCAAATCCCCATTAACATTCCACCTTCCAGTTTCCAGTAAAACTTCCAAGTCTATTGCTACCTCCGATGTAGTTGAATCAATACTGTTGGATGAAAAACTCATTTAAGCATTAAAAATAAGATCTATTAATAAGTTTACTACGGGCATGTATTTTGAAATTTCTAAGTAGATAATTCGCTAGAATTTTAATTACGCGTTGCATATTGCACAACATTTTGTTAATATTTTGGTTAAAACCAAAGATTCTATTGTGTCAAAAAATCAGTTACTTCTAGTGCATATTTATGAAGGGAAAAGTCAGGTTTGCTATAGGCCTAAGGCACAATGAACCGTGGTCAAGAGTAAATACAATCAAAGTTCCTAAAAGAAAATTTGCGAACGAACATCGAAATTATAACAGTAACCCTAAATTTCAAGTACAGTGGCCTAAAATGAGAGGATACCCTCTTGTAATAAAACTAATTGATTTCTTTGATAGAAAACAAGGAAGGTTATATGTATGAAAAAAATAAAATAACATTTTAAAAAATTCTAATGTTGAGGCCCTCGAACATTATATGCCCTCAAGTACTGAATTAGGTAGCATAGGGCTTGGGGCAACCATGCTAGCACTCAACTTAATTACTAACAGTGCTAACCAATTGTAAATAATGATAAATTGGATATGATAATAAAGATATTACATTTATGGAAAAAAATTGACTTAAAAAAATTGAAATATCATGGCAAAACATTTATGTTATTTTTTTCCCCAAATTGGGCTAATTAAGAAGAAATATTACGTCAACATAAACAATTGCAATATGTTTATTTCAAAATAAGTATTAACTAACTGTAAAAAAAATTTCAACATATACAACTTATGATAATAATCTGAAATAAGTAACAGTAATGCTTATTTTCCATTAAATTTATTCCATATGATAATAATCTGAAATTACATCACATTGATTTTCATTACAACATTCGATGATGTACAACATCATTTCACTAATTAAACAGTCGAAGTTGGATGATGCCAATTCTTCTGCTCGTCGTTATTTGAAGGATGGTGCCACTTGCTTTGTTCATCCGATGTTGGATGGTGCCACTTGCTCTGTTCATCAACGATCGTTGGATGATGCCAGTTCTTCTGTTCGTCATTATTTGAAAGATGGTGCCACTTCTGTTGTTCGTTCGCCGCTGGATGGAGCCACTTGCTTTGTTCAACCGATGTTGGATGGTGCCACTTGCTCTGTTCATCAACGATCGTTGGATGATGCCAGTTCTTCTGTTCATCATTATTTGAAGGATGGTGCCACTTCTGTTGTTCGTTCGCTACCGGATGGTGCCACTTGCTTTGTTCATCCGATGTTGGATGGTGCCACTTGCTCTGTTCAACAACGATCGTTGGATGATGCCAGTTCTTCTGTTCGTCATTATTTGAAGGATGATACCACTTCTGTTGTTCGTTCGCTGCTGGATGGTGCCACTTGCTTTGTTCAACTGATGTTGGATGGTGCCACTTGCTCTGTTCATCAACGATCGTTGGATGATGCCAGTTCTTCTGTTCATCATTATTTGAAGGATGGTGCCACTTCTGTTGTTCGTTCGCTGCTGGATGGTGCCACTTGCTTTGTTCAATCGATGTTGGATGGTGCCACTTGCTCTGTTCATCAACGATCGTTGGATGATGTTCGTCATTATTTGAAGCATGATGCCACTTCTATTGTTCGTTCGCTGCTGGATGGTGCCACTTGCTTTGTTCAACCGATGTTGGATGGTGCCACTTGCTCTGTTCATCAACGATCGTTGGATGATGCCAGTTCTTCTGTTCATCATTATTTGAAGGATGATGCCACTTCTGTTGTTCGTTCGCTGCTGGATGGTGCCACTTGCTTTGTTCAACCGATGTTGGATGGAGCCACTTGCTCTGTTCATCAACGATCGTTGGATGATGCCAGTTCTTCTGTTCATCATTATTTGAAGGATGATGCCACTTCTGTTGTTCGTTCGCTGCTGGATGGTGCCACTTGCTTTGTTCATCCGATGTTGGATGGTGCCACTTGCTATGTTCATCGATTACTGTCGAATGGTGCCACTTCTTTTGTTCATCGTTATTTGCAGGATGGTGCCACTTCTGTTGTTCGTTCGATATTGGATGGTGCCACTTGCTTTGGTCATCTACGTTTTTTGGATGATGCCACTTACTAGATAATTCGTTAGGTTGCAGTAACCTCGATGCTAAGGATGTTTCAGTAATAATAATAAAGAAAAGCACGAAGGCTAATGGAGTCATATATGCTTTTGCCATGTTTATGTGCGATGTGATGTTCAAAAAAGAAGATGGCTTTTATAAGATAATTTGAAGATAAGGTTGGGAATCTTGAAGAAAATTTAGCTACTATAAACTAGTTAATGCTCTCACTTAGTTTTATCCATTTACATATTCTACTACGCATAAAGTTTAAGTAGACAGTGCTTTAATAAGCTTTCTGTAAATAAACAGCAACTAAAAAATAAAATAATTCACCACCCTTTTTAAATTAGTAATTTCTTTCTAAACTTTATATATCATGGAAACGATCCCAAAATAAGAACAACAACCAGAATAACGTAAGAGCTGTGGCGACTTATAAATTGTAATATAAACAAGCATCATTCCAGTAAACCGAAATGTAGAGGCAAAACTGGCTTTTATACGATGTGTTTCTTTTTTGGCCCGGGGGAGAGAGGGGGGGATACTGATATAAGTTTAAAGATATATCATTTGATTACATATTTAATTCTCAAAAATAAAATAATTTTCCTAGTAACGGCGATGTAATTATAACAGCTTCCTGTTATATAAGGGTACAATGAACCACGTCGTGGACCTTTGTTTTCCCGTGGTTTCCATTAAGATTTACCGTGCTTTCATTGCAAAACTCTTTTGCATGTTGTTTTGCTCCTACGCTTCATCTAAAGTAAAATTTGTATTTTTCCAATCAAAACGTTGATTTACCGTTCTACGAAAGCTGCGCAGGTCAAAATTTAAAAACTCTGCGTAAATGGTTTTCTAAATAAGGTCTCTCTTTAATTGAAACAATATAAAAAATACGGTAAAATTCAAAGATAACTTGCAGATTAAACATCGATAAATAGAAAATGACGAAATACTATAGTTGTATAATAATATAATACTTGAATAACAATTACTATTACTTATGAATATTTGTTTTGTTTTCTAACATTTGAAATTACTTTTGAAAAGAGCCAGTTAATTTGCACATTTTTATCAAGAGGCTGTTTTGAGTTCTCCAGTTTAGAAAAAATGGTCCTTATTTACACATTGATAGCGACAAGAACTTTTCGTATAGCAACATCAATTATAGGGATCTGATGTGCAAATCCCCATTAACATTCCACCTTCCAGTTTCCAGTAAAACTTCCAAGTATCTTGCTACCTCCTATGTAGTTGAATCCATACTGTTGGATGAAAAACTCATTTAAGCATTAAAAATAAGATCTATTAATAAGTTTACTACGGGCATGTATTTTGAAATTTCTAAGTAGATAATTCGCTAGAATTTTAATTACGCGTTGCATATTGCACAACATTTTGTTAATATTTTGGTTAAAACCAAAGATTCTATTGTGTCAAAATATCAGTTACTTCTAGTGCATATTTATGAAGGGAAAAGTCAGGTTTGCTATAGGCCTAAGGCACAATGAACCATGGTCAAGAGTAAATATAATCAAAGTTCCTAAATGAAAATTTGCGAACGAACATCGAAATTATAACAGTAACCCTAAATTTCAAGTACAGTGGCCTAAAATGAGAGGATACCCTCTTGTAATCACACTAATTGATTTCTTTGATAGAAAACATGGAAGGTTATATGTATGAAAAAAATAAAATAACATTTTAAAAAATTCTAATGTTGAGGCCCTCGAACATTATATGCCCTCAAGTACTGAATTAGGTAGCATAGGGCTTGGGGCAACCATGCTAGCACTCAACTTAATTACTAACAGTGCTAACCAATTGTAAATAATGATAAATTGGATATGTTAATAAAGATATTACATTTATGGAAAAAAATTGACTTAAAAAAATTGAAATATCATGGCAAAACATTTATGTTATTTTTTTCCCCAAATTGGGCTAATTAAGAAGAAATATTACGTCAACATAAACAATTGCAATACGTTTATTTCAAAATAAGTATTAACTAACTGTAAAATAATTTTCAACATATATAACTTATGATAATAATCTGAAATAAGTTACAGTAATGCTTATTTTCCATTAAATTTATTCCAAATGATAATAATCTGAAATTACATCACATTGATTTTCATTACAACATTCGATGATATACAACATCATTTCACTAATTAAACAGTCGAAGTTGGATGATGCCAATTCTTCTGCTCGTCGTTATTTGAAGGATGGTGCCACTTGCTTTGTTCATCCGATGTTGGATGGTGCCACTTGCTCTGTTCATCAACGATCGTTGGATGATGCCAGTTCTTCTGTTCGTCATTATTTGAAGGATGGTGCCACTTCTGTTGTTCGTTCGCTGCTGGATGGTGCCACTTGCTTTGTTCAACCGATGTTGGATGGTGCCACTTGCTCTGTTCATCAACGATCGTTGGATGATCCCAGTTCTTCTGTTCATCATTATTTGAAGGATGGTGCCACTTCTGTTGTTCGTTCGCTACCGGATGGTGCCACTTGCTTTGTTCATCCGATGTTGGATGGTGCCACTTGCTCTGTTCAACAACGATCGTTGGATGATGCCAGTTCTTCTGTTCGTCATTATTTGAAGGATGATGCCACTTCTGTTGTTCGTTCGCTGCTGGATGGTGCCACTTGCTTTGTTCAACTGATGTTGGATGGTGCCACTTGCTCTGTTCATCAACGATCGTTGGATGATGCCAGTTCTTCTGTTCATCATTATTTGAAGGATGGTTCCACTTCTGTTGTTCGTTCGTTGCTGGATGGTGCCACTTGCTTTGTTCAACCGATGTTGGATGGTGCCACTTGCTCTGTTCATCAACGATCGTTGGATGATGCCAGTTCTTCTGTTCGTCATTATTTGAAGGATGATGCCTCTTCTGTTGTTCGTTCGCTGCTGGATGGTGCCACTTGCTTTGTTCAACCGATGTTGGATGGTGCCACTTGCTCTGTTCATCAACGATCGTTGGATGATGCCAGTTCTTTTGTTCATCATTATTTGAAGGATGATGCCACTTCTGTTGTTCGTTCGCTGCTGGATGGTGCCACTTGCTTTGTTCAACCGATGTTGGATGGTGCCACTTGCTCTGTTCATCAACGATCGTTGGATGATGCCTGTTCTTCTGTTCATCATTATTTGAAGGATGATGCCACTTCTGTTGTTCGTTCGCTGCTGGATGGTGCCACTTGCTTTGTTCATCCGATGTTGGATGGTGCCACTTGCTATGTTCATCGATTACTGTCGAATGGTGCCACTTCTTTTGTTCATCGTTATTTGCAGGATGGTGCCACTTCTGTTGTTCGTTTGATATTGGATGGTGCCACTTGCTTTGCTCATCTACGTTTTTTGGATGATGCCACTTACTAGATAGTTCGTTAGGTTGCAGTAACCTCGATGCTAAGGATGTTTCAGTAATAATAATAAAGAAAAGCACGAAGGCTAATGGAGTCATATATGCTTTTGCCATGTTTATGTGCGATGTGATGTTCAAAAAAGAAGATGGCTTTTATAAGATAATTTGAAGATAAGGTTGGGAATCTTGAAGAAAATTTAGCTACTATAAACTAGTTAATGCTCTCACTTAGTTTTATCCATTTACATATTCTACTACGCATAAAACGTTTAAGTAGACAGTGCTTTAATAAGCTTTCTGTAAATAAACAGCAACTAAAAAATAAAATAATTCGCCAGCCTTTTTAAATTAGTAATTTCTTTCTAAACTTTATATATCATGGAAACGATCCCAAAATAAGAACAACAACCAGAATAACGTAAGAGCTGTGGCGACTTATAAATTGTAATATAAACAAGCATCATTCCAGTAAACCGAAATGTAGAGGCAAAACTGGCTTTTATATGATGTGTTTCTTTTTTGGCCCGGGGGAGAGAGGGGGGATACTGATATAAGTTTAAAGATATATCATTTGATTACATATTTAATTCTCAAAAATAAAATAATTTTCCTAGTAACGGCGATGTAATTATAACAGCTTCATGTTATATAAGGGTACAATGAACCACGTCGTGGACCTTTGTTTTCCCGTGGTTTCCATTAAGATTTACCGTGCTTTCATTACAAAACTCTTTTGCATGTTATTTTGCTCCTACGCTTCATCTAAAGTAAAATTTGTATTTTTCCAATCAAAACGTTGATTTACCGTTCTACGAAAGCTGCGCAGGTCCAAATTTAAAAACTCTGCGTAAATGGTTTTCTAAATAAGGTCTCTCTTTAATTGAAACAATATAAAAAATACGGTAAAATTCAAAGATAACTTGCAGATTAAACATCGATAAATAGAAAATGACGAAATACTATAGTTGTATAATAATATAGTACTTGAATAACAATTACTATTACTTATGAATATTTGTTTTGTTTTCTAACATTTGAAATTACTTTTGAAAAGAGCCAGTTAATTTTGAACATTTTTATCAAGAGGCTGTTTTGAGTTCTCCAGTTTAGAAAAAATGGTCCTTATTTACACATTGATAGCGACAAGAACTTTTCGTATAGCAACATCAATTATAGGGATCTGATGTGCAAATCCCCATTAACATTCCACCTTCCAGTTTCCAGTAAAACTTCCAAGTCTATTGCTACCTCCTATGTAGTTGAATCAATACTGTTGGATGAAAAACTCATTTAAGCATTAAAAATAAGATCTATTAATAAGTTTACTACGGGCATGTATTTTGAAATTTCTAAGTAGATAATTCGCTAGAATTTTAATTACGCGTTGCATATTGCACAACATTTTGTTAATATTTTTGTTAAAACCAAAGATTCTATTGTGTCAAAAAATCAGTTACTTCTAGTGCATATTTATGAAGGGAAAAGTCAGGTTTGCTATAGGCCTAAGGCACAATGAACCATGGTCAAGAGTAAATATAATCAAAGTTCCTAAAAGAAAATTTGCGAGCGAACATCGAAATTATAACAGTAACCCTAAATTTCAAGTACAGTGGCCTAAAATGAGAGGATACCCTCTTGTAATCACACTAATTGATTTCTTTGATAGAAAACATGGAAGGTTATATATATGAAAAAAATATAATAACATTTTAAAAAATTCTAATGTTGAGGCCCTCGAACATTATATGCCCTCAAGTACTGAATTAGGTAGCATAGGGCTTGGGGCAACCATGCTAGCACTCAACTTAATTACTAACAGTGCTAATCAATTGTAAATAATGATAAATTGGATATGATAATAAAGATATTACATTTATGGAAAAAAAAATTGACTTAAAAAAATTGAAATATCATGGCAAAACATTTATGTTATTTTTTTCCCCAAATTGGGCTAATTAAGAAGAAATATTACGTCAACATAAACAATTGCAATATGTTTATTTCAAAATAAGTATTAACTAACTGTAAAATAATTTTCAACATATATAACTTATGATAATAATCTGAAATAAGTAACAGTAATGCTTATTTTCCATTAAATTTATTCCATATGATAATAATCTGAAATTACATCACATTGATTTTCATTACAACATTCGATGATGTACAACATCATTTCACTAATTAAACAGTCGAAGTTGGATGATGCCAATTCTTCTGCTCGTCGTTATTTGAAGGATGGTGCCACTTGCTTTGTTCATCCGATGTTGGATGGTGCCACTTGCTCTGTTCATCAACGATCGTTGGATGATGCCAGTTCTTCTGTTCGTTATTATTTGAAGGATGGTGCCACTTCTGTTGTTCGTTCGCTGCTGGATGGTGCCACTTGCTTTGTTCAACCGATGTTCGATGGTGCCACTTGCTCTGTTCATCAACGATCGTTGGATGATGCCATTTCTTCTGTTCATCATTATTTGAAGGATGGTGCCACTTCTGTTGTTCGTTCGTGTAACACCCCGCCTCCGCTAGGGTCACTCGCAAAGGAATGCACTAGCTTTAGAGGGGCATTATTGGTAAACATGCACAGAAATATCACAAGACAGAACATATAACATAGCGGAAGTAAAATCAAACTTTCATAAACATTAATAATTAAGGTCTAAAGCCTTTTACATCAGAGTACATCAAAACCTGTCTTGCAATAATAAAGAAGCATAAAGACTTTTTCATAAATTATTCCCCAAGTAAAACAGTAAAGTAGCCATAGCCAAGAGAAGTCCAAGCCATCCACGATGACCTTCAAGCAGAAGAAGTCCGAACTAAACAGCATTGTTTCCTCCCTGAAACCTGGGGGGGAAACGAAAGAAAAGAGGCGAAACAAAACGGGTCAGTCAAAAAGACTGAGTAAGTCCTATCTACTTCCAGTATAAAAACAGGTAAAGGTAACATGACATGCATAAACTGAAAGTAAACACAAGGATAACTACAAGATAGATAAACCAGGGTAGCCGGTTGAACTACTGCGGCAAGGTAAACTAAGGTATCATGATAAACTACGGTGTTATGATAAGTCAAGGTATCACATCGTCAGATTTCTATCGAGTACATTATCCCAAGGTGTCTACCCCGTCTAACATCCCACGGTATCTATTATGTATATTCTTCCTAGTTCTAACATGTATATTTGCTCTGCACCTCTCGTACTAGTATCCCTACCCGCGTCATGTGTTAACCATGAATGTCCCTTGCCCAAAGTCGTGTAATGGTCCATGTCAACCTAATATACCGCATATATAGGTTACTCAAATCATATGTTTCTTTCCATGTATATAAGTTCAGTCCTTTGCCGTACCTCGTACGGGCTTCCTCATGTCGTATTATCCTTGAAATCGTTTGGACTGTCACCCTTGTCCTAGCTAGGCTCTTCCATATGAATCATCGTTTGAACTACTAGGACTTACGCCACCTAGCACCACTAGGGATTACGCTTACCTATTGCACGCTTTCGTATTTCGGTTTGGGTTAAAACCACCTGGGCCACTAGGGATTACGCTAACCCTCAACCGCGCCCTTTTTCCCACGCATTCATCGTGAATCGTTTTTCTATAACTGTATGCACATGTATCACATCGTGCCATCCGAGTCCTGTCATAGGGCAAAACAAGAAATACAGGACTCGGTCGGGAGCTTTAGATTTATCTGCCGATGCAGATACTAAGGTCTGCTTTTCTACACGTGGCTATGGTCCCACGAGACCCCTCCCTCAACTAGTGAAAGGCAACACAAGAGAAAATCTTGCATGAGAACTACACTCCGGCCAGCCCACATCCTACGGCCTACCTCACCCATAATTAGATAGCAAATTATGGTCTGTTGGGTGTTCCCTGCCTTTCCGTACGTACACGATTGACTCAAGATGGTAGATGATCGACGAACTTGCTATCTCGGGCACCTTATGTATTCGTCGACTCACTGCTATCCACCCCAGTCTTTAGGTTGCTCGCATAGCAACCAAGGCATATTCTTGGTTCTTCTACCGCAGACCTCAACCTCTCGTGAGCCTAGTATAATGACCTGGCAGCTCGCAGAGGGATCCCAAGAATATCCTCACGTTCCCCGAAGCCGCTGCTTCGTTACCCAGTTCGTTGGAGCCTTTATCTAAATCAGATAGCCTGCTCCTACACGCATTCTTAAACGTTGACCTAACGTATCGGGTTACTAATGTATCTAAGAAATGGTCCAAATTTCCTTGACTAAGAATTATTACTTAGTTTCCCTTAACTAAGATTTACCACTTAGCCTTATTTCCATAATCCTTGTTAACTATGGTTATTTACCTAATCCTCCGAATTAGGGTTTATCTAATGGGTTAAGTGTCACTTAAGTTCATAACTTAGCCCGTCTACAAACCATGTCAAAATTGGCTAAGTATCCAAGTCCAAGACTTAACCCTACAAACCATGTGTCAAGTTGGCTAAGTATATCAAGCAATCCATGACTCAACCTCGTCTAATTATCATTTTAGATTGGTTAAGTATATATTAATTTGACCCTATCAAATTACCGAGTCAAATCGGTCAAGCGTATTCGAAACGATTCGTGACTTAGCCTTATCATGTTTTCACGTTAGATTGGTTAAGTATAGGTTAACTTAACCTCATCAAATTAACGAGTTAGATTGGTTAAGTATAGGTCACTTAACCTCATCAAATCATCGTGTTAAATTAGTTAAGTATTTAACTTAACCCCATTCGATTACCATGTTTAGATTAGTTAAGCCTAATCTTAACCCCATCCATTAACTGTATTATACGGTTAAGTGTCATTAAGAAAATTTACTTAACCTTATCATGTTATCGTGTTGGATTGATGAAGTGTTGGTTAACTTAATCCCGTCCACTAGTCGTATAAAAATGGTCAAGTGTCATTAGGCAAATCAAGTTACTTAACCTACCCAAGCTTATCATGTTTTGTTAAGTATCATTAGCCAAATCAAATTACTTAACCCATTTGTCCATATCATATTTGGTTAAGCCTCATTAATCAAATTAACTTAACCCTATTATGTGGCATTAATTTAATTAATGCACCCTCAACCTCTCACATTAGACCTTGTTGTGGTTACTAGTTAAGCCGGGCGGGTCCGGGTAGATTTACACCACAACCTAGTCTAACCTCGGGTCTTAAGCGCGACATGACCAACTTCTCACATTGGGTCCTATTGTTTGCAACTACTAGTTAGGCCGGTCGGTTCCGGGTAGTTTTACGTTGCAAACTCAACCCAACCTCGAGTTGGCCACACTTATATTGTCTAAGTTCATCATGTTTCCAAAACATGTTACAAGTTTTCAAGCATTTGGGTAGACCTAACTTAATAGGTAAATTCCCAAAGGGTAGACCTAACTTAATAGGTAAATTCCCAAGCTCATGTTTTTATGCATACTTACATGCCAACTTCCATGTTATCTCTCAAGTCATATTTTCAAGTATAAACATATGTCATAATCAAGTTAAGATTTCACGACATGTTCATGTTTATCTAACTACCCAAAATCGTGTTTTCCCAACGCAAGCAAAGCGAGCCAACATAGTAAGGATACTATGTCCCATATTGGTCTCAAAACATGCATGATGCTAAAAAGGGCTTGGCTTCCACATGCATAACATCATAAAGGGATTGGCCATAAACATGCATAGTGTTGTAAGGTAATTTGGCCACAAACATGCATATTATCAAAAAGGGTTTAGCTATAAACATGCACAACTTAAAAGAGGGGATTGGCCACGAGCATGCATAATCTCATAAAGGATTTGGCCGCAAACTTGCATGTTACCATAAGGGGTTTGGGTTCATAAACATGCATAAGCCCCAAAATCTTGTCTTAGCCAATGTTTCACACGTAAAGTGGTTCCTAAAGGTTCATGCTAGCATTTCATGCATAAAGATCCAAACTTGCAAGTTAAACTAGGTTATGCATAGCATGAGAGGCATGATTAAGTCACTCACATGGCCTAAAATCATAATCATGAACACAAGAGGCAAGGTAAGGTTCATATAGGTTCGCATAATCATGTTTAGCCTCATTTTATCCCATGTCATTATCAAAACTACCGTTTCCATCTAAAAGTAGCTAGAACTTACATAGTTAGGCCTAGGGAAAGGAGCATGAATCATCTTGGCTAAGAAAGGTGCCTCCTTTGTAGAAGAATCGTCATGGAACTCGCATAGCAATGTTGATTTGGCCTTGATTTGGTGTAGCAAGCTTGCATCTTTTGATTTGAACCCGATTTGAATGCATAGGCTCTAGGGATTTGAGATGGAGGCCATGAGAGTAGAAATTTGGCCATTGTTTAGTTACATGAGTGAATAATGAGGGTTTAGGGGTAGGTTTAGGGTCTTTTTATAGAGATTAGGATAGTTTTAGGCCCTTAGATTAACCCTAGGACCAACCTGAACCGTCAGATTTCAAACCAGGCCCAAAAACCTAGCCAAGATAGAAAATAGGTGCACCAGATCAGAATCAGCCGACAGGGCAAGTCGACAGCCCTGTCGACATGCCTGTCGACTTGTCTGGGCAGAAATTTTCCCACCTGGCCCCATTTCTGCATGTTTCGAAATTCAAATTTCCCGAAAACTTCTTTGGGCCTTAACCGGGTCATACGGACTCCGATTTTCGAAAACTCGGACACTATTTCGCGTATTTTTCCGAGACGAACGCAATGGCATAGCCCGTTTTACTTGATTCAGAATTTATAATTAAATTCTGCCTTGATTCTCGTTTTAACATGTTATCGAAATACGAGTTGTTACATTCTCCCCACCTTTTAGGATTTCGTCCCCGAAATCTCAAAGTTAGGAAGAACATATCCTACCATCCATCATCCATCTACTCAAAACATCATCCACAAGCAATCATTGTCCTTAGATGATTTCTAATGCTATATGAATATATGCAAAACGTGTGTGTACATGTTCCTTAGCTAATGCTAATGATCAGGCCTGAATAATCTTTCTAATGCAAAATATGTATAGTGCCATGAATCCAACATGTATGCAAATAGTCCTAGTCATATAGATACTATATGCGTGCACAATCATTCATTCATATGCAACAACTGCATGATAATACATTCGATTTCATCCATAAACAAGTATAAATACTCGTGCATATGCAATATGAAATGTGACCGAGTCGAGCTAGTATCTAATGTGTATTCGCGCATCCACGAGCAACCACTTGCAACCACTTGCAACCATATCAATCATAACATGTTTCAAATACATGTTTACATCCATAGGGTTCTACCTAGGATTCCCTAAAACAGGGTCGAGAAGATAAACAGGACAAACTCCTTACAGGGTTTGTAACGGAGAATAGGACCGAGAGGATGTCCACAAAAGATAGCCTAAAAGTAAGCTCTACAGAAAACAGGGATCAAGGATATACTCCCAAAAAGAGATATCATGCGCGTATCTAGTCTTTGACCATCAAAGTCCTCTTTTAACTTCGCGATTTTGTAGCTTCTTATTCCTGTTTCCATAACATGAGCTGGAACTCATTTCTTCGTCGCCTCTCGTTCCACTTGCACTTATCCTTTTCCTAGAATACTTGACGCAAATATGACTACGTACTCATGGTCTCATGCAAGCTTTCCAAAATTTCACTAGCGAATCTCGGACCTCGTACCACATGGTATTTCTCGTAGAAGAACTTCCTCTTGAAAGTAAACAGATGCCAACCAGGTTATCAAGCGCACTTACTAGGGTGATCTCTATAACCCATGCATAAATGAAGTAAACCATCCGTCTTATCGGCGAACACCACTCGATCGGGCTTCAAATTTCCAATAAAGGCATCAAGGGATTCTAAGTAACTAGTCATGACAGAACCTTAAAAGGTTACACGCGACTTCGAGGGTATCACCAAGGCTAGTCAAGAGTCTGACTACCCACTTATCAAAACCGAGAGTGGCACCCCTTACTGGATAACCACTTCATCCCTAGAATCCATCCATAGCTTATAAACATAAGCATTATTTCCAAACTCAACTCTTGGCATAAACATTCTCAAATCCAAACAAGTCATGCATAAATGGACTGATTCCCCAGTAGGACTTTGAGACAAAAATGGGATTCTCTATTACGCTAGTACTTAAGGTGCAGAGACTCAACTATCGAAGCGGACTTAAATGATGCGGTGATCAAAACTAAGTCTTGGCGGGATGATAGAAAAGAATAACTAAACTTTCCACAAGGATGTTATCCCCCTTCTCAGGTACTCTAGTGGGGTATGATGATCTTGCCCTTGTCCATAATACTTAACTATCCGTCCCGTTTTACCATACCATAGATACTTTCTCGTCATGTCCTGGGTTGAGCCATACCAACAGGTTGCTTATCCTTAAGCTTGTATCCTTTATCCTCTTTCTTACTATCCTTTCTTATAACTCGGCAACTGGTCTCCCGAGAACCACCTCCATCGCATGGAAAGCACTTTCGTAGATAGAAAAGACTAGTCGCAGTTAAAACCACTGTGACTACAGATGGAGGAAAGAAAGGAAAAGAGATTCAATTAAGGAAACGAGGATAGTGCTAATGGCCTTTGGGGAATAGCCTTTTTCTTTTAAAAGAAAATTTTCTTGAAAAATACTTCTTTGTAAACGATTTTCAAATAGTTTTCAGAAGGTCTTTAAAAACTTTTGCCCAGTCTGGTAACCTTCTGCTCTGATACCAAATGTAACACCCCGCCTCCGCTAGGGTCACTCGCAAAGGAATGCACTAGCTTTAGAGGGGCATTATTGGTAAACATGCACAGAAATATCACAAGACAGAACATATAACATAGCGGAAGTAAAATCAAACTTTCATAAACATTAATAATTAAGGTCTAAAGCCTTTTACATCAGAGTACATCAAAACCTGTCTTGCAATAATAAAGAAGCATAAAGACTTTTTCATAAATTATTCCCCAAGTAAAACAGTAAAGTAGCCATAGCCAAGAGAAGTCCAAGCCATCCACGATGACCTTCAAGCAGAAGAAGTCCGAACTAAACAGCATTGTTTCCTCCCTGAAACCTGGGGGGGAACGAAAGAAAAGAGGCGAAACAAAACGGGTCAGTCAAAAAGACTGAGTAAGTCCTATCTACTTCCAGTATAAAAACAGGTAAAGGTAACATGACATGCATAAACTGAAAGTAAACATAAGGATAACTACAAGATAGATAAACCAGGGTAGCCGGTTGAACTACTGCGGCAAGGTAAACTAAGGTATCATGATAAACTACGGTGTTATGATAAGTCAAGGTATCACATCGTCAGATTTCTATCGAGTACATTATCCCAAGGTGTCTACCCCGTCTAACATCCCACGGTATCTATTATGTATATTCTTCCTAGTTCTAACATGTATATTTGCTCTGCACCTCTCGTACTAGTATCCCTACCCGCGTCATGTGTTAACCATGAATGTCCCTTGCCCAAAGTCGTGTAATGGTCCATGTCAACCTAATATACCGCATATATAGGTTACTCAAATCATATGTTTCTTTCCATGTATATAAGTTCAGTCCTTTGCCGTACCTCGTACGGGCTTCCTCATGTCGTATTATCCTTGAAATCGTTTGGATTGTCACCCTTGTCCTAGCTAGGCTCTTCCATATGAATCATCGTTTGAACTACTAGGACTTACGCCACCTAGCACCACTAGGGATTACGCTTACCTATTGCACGCTTTCGTATTTCGGTTTGGGTTAAAACCACCTGGGCCACTAGGGATTACGCTAACCCTCAACCGCGCCCTTTTTCCCACGCATTCATCGTGAATCGTTTTTCTATAACTGTATGCACATGTATCACATCGTGCCATCCGAGTCTTGTCATAGGGCAAAACAAGAAATACAGGACTCAGTCGGGAGCTTTAGATTTATCTGCCGATGCAGATACTAAGGTCTGCTTTTCTACACGTGGCTATGGTCCAACGAGACCCCTCCCTCAACTAGTGAAAGGCAACACAAGAGAAAATCTTGCATGAGAACTACACTCCGGCCAGCCAACATCCTACGGCCTACCTCACCCATAATTAGATAGCAAATTATGGTCTGTTGGGTGTTCCCTGCCTTTCCGTACGTACACGCTTGACTCAAGATGGTAGATGATCGACGAACTTGCTATCTCGGGCACCTTATGTATTCGTCGACTCACTGCTATCCACCCCAGTCTTTAGGTCGCTCGCATAGCAACCAAGGCATATTCTTGGTTCTTCTACCGCAGACCTCAACCTCTCGTGAGCCTAGTATAATGACCTGGCAGCTCGCAGAGGGATCCCAAGAATATCCTCACGTTCCCCGAAGCCGCTGCTTCGTTACCCAGTTCGTTGGAGCCTTTATCTAAATCAGATAGCCTGCTCCTACACGCATTCTTAAACGTTGACCTAACGTATCGGGTTACTAATTTATCTAAGAAATGGTCCAAATTTCCTTGACTAAGAATTATTACTTAGTTTCCCTTAACTAAGGTTTACCACTTAGCCTTATTTCCATAATCCTTGTTAACTATGGTTATTTACCTAATCCTCCGAATTAGGGTTTATCTAATGGGTTAAGTGTCACTTAAGTTCATAACTTAGCCCGTCTACAAACCATGTCAAAATTGGCTAAGTATCCAAGTCCAAGACTTAACCCTACAAACCATGTGTCAAGTTGGCTAAGTATATCAAGCAATCCATGACTCAACCTCGTCTAATTATCATTTTAGATTGGTTAAGTATATATTAATTTGACCCTATCAAATTACCGAGTCAAATCGGTCAAGCGTATTCTAAACGATTCGTGACTTAGCCTTATCATGTTTTCACGTTAGATTGGTTAAGTATAGGTTAACTTAACCTCATCAAATTAACGAGTTAGATTGTTTAAGTATAGGTCACTTAACCTCATCAAATCATCGTGTTAAATTAGTTAAGTGTTTAACTTAACCCCATCCGATTACCATGTTTAGATTAGTTAAGCCTAATCTTAACCCCATCCATTAACTGTATTATACGGTTAAGTGTCATTAAGAAAATTCACTTAACCTTATCATGTTGTCGTGTTGGATTGATGAAGTGTTGGTTAACTTAATCCCGTCCACTAGTCGTATAAAAATGGTCAAGTGTCATTAGGCAAATCAAGTTACTTAACCTACCCAAGCTTATCATGTTTTGTTAAGTATCATTAGCCTAATCAAATTACTTAACCCATTTGTCCATATCATATTTGGTTAAGCCTCATTAATCAAATTAACTTAACCCTATTATGTGGCATTAATTTAATTAATGCACCCTCAACCTCTCACATTAGACCTTGTTGTGGTTACTAGTTAAGCCGGGCGGGTCCGGGTAGATTTACACCACAACCTAGTCTAACCTCGGGTCTTAAGCGCGACATGACCAACTTCTCACATTGGGTCCTATTGTTTGCAACTACTAGTTAGGCCGGTCGATTCCGGGTAGTTTTACGTTGCAAACTCAACCCAACCTCGAGTTGGCCACACTTATATTGTCTAAGTTCATCATGTTTCCAAAACATGTTACAAGTTTTCAAGCATTTGGGTAGACCTAACTTAATAGGTAAATTCCCAAAGGGTAGACCTAACTTAATAGGTAAATTCCCAAGCTCATGTTTTTATGCATACTTACATGCCAACTTCCATGTTATCTCTCAAGTCATATTTTCAAGTATAAACATATGTCATAATCAAGTTAAGATTTCACGACATGTTCATGTTTATCTAACTACCCAAAATCGTGTTTTCCTAACGCAAGCAAAGCGAGCCAACATAGTAAGGATACTATGTCCCATATTGGTCTCAAAACATGCATGATGCTAAAAAGGGCTTGGCTTCCACATGCATAACATCATAAAGGGATTGGCCATAAACATGCATAGTGTCATAAGGTAATTTGGCCACAAACATGCATATTATCAAAAAGGGTTTAGCCATAAACATGCACAACTTAAAAGAGGGGATTGGCCACGAGCATGCATAATCTCATAAATGATTTGGCCACAAACTTGCATGTTACCATAAGGGGTTTGGGTTCATAAACATGCATAAGCCCCAAAATCTTGTCTTAGCCAATGTTTCACACGTAAAGTGGTTCCTAAAGGTTCATGCTAGCATTTCATGCATAAAGATCCAAACTTGCAAGTTAAACTAGGTTATGCATAGCATGAGAGGCATGATTAAGTCACTCACATGGCCTAAAATCATAATCATGAACACAAGAGGCAAGGTAAGGTTCATATAGGTTCGCATAATCATGTTTAGCCTCATTTTATCCCATGTCATTATCAAAACTACCGTTTCCATCTAAAAGTAGCTAGAACTTACGTAGTTAGGCCTAGGGAAAGGAGCATGAATCATCTTGGCTAAGAAAGGTGCCTCCTTTGTAGAAGAATCGTCATGGAACTCGCATAGCAATGTTGATTTGGCCTTGATTTGGTGTAGCAAGCTTGCATCTTTTGATTTGAACCCGATTTGAATGCATAGGCTCTAGGGATTTGAGATGGAGGCCATGAGAGTAGAAATTTGGCCATAGTTTAGTTACATGAGTGAATAATGAGGGTTTAGGGGTAGGTTTAGGGTCTTTTTATAGAGATTAGGATAGTTTTAGGCCCTTAGATTAACCCTAGGACCAACCTGAACCGTCAGATTTCAAACCAGGCCCAAAAACCTAGCCAAGATAGAAAATAGGTGCACCAGATCAGAATCAGCCGACAGGGCAAGTCGACAGCCCTGTCGACATGCCTGTCGACATGCCTGTCGACTTGCCTATCGACTTGTCTGGGCGGGAATTTTCCCGCCTGGCCCCATTTCTGCATGTTTCGAAATTCAAATTTCCCGAAAACTTCTTTGGGCCTTAACCGGGTCATACGGACTCCGATTTTCGAAAACTCGGACTCTATTTCGCGTATTTTTCCGAGACGAACGCAATGGCATAGCCCGTTTTACTTGATTCAGAATTTAAAATTAAATTCTGCCTTGATTCTCGTTTTAACATGTTATCGAAATACGAGTTGTTACAGTTCGCTACCGGATGGTGCCACTTGCTTTGTTCATCCGATGTTGGATGGTGCCACTTGCTCTGTTCATCAACGATCGTTGGATGATGCCAGTTCTTCTGTTCGTCATTATTTGAAGGATGATGCCACTTCTGTTGTTCGTTCGCTGCTGGATGGTGCCACTTGCTTTGTTCAACTGATGTTGGATGGTGCCACTTGCTCTGTTCATCAACGATCGTTGGATGATGCCAGTTCTTCTGTTTATCATTATTTGAAGGATGGTGCCACTTCTGTTGTTCGTTCGCTGCTGGATGGTGCCACTTGCTTTGTTCAACCGATGTTGGATGGTGCCACTTGCTCTGTTCATCAACGATCATTGGATGATGCCAGTTCTTCTGTTCGTCATTATTTGAAGGATGATGCCACTTCTGTTGTTCATTCGCTGCTGGATGGTGCCACTTGCTTTGTTCAACCGATGTTGGATGGTGCCACTTGCTCTGTTCATCAACGATCGTTGGATGATGCCAGTTCTTCTGTTCATCATTATTTGAAGGATGATGCCACTTCTGTTTTTCGTTCGCTGCTGGATGGTGCCACTTGCTTTGTTCAACCGATGTTGGATGGTGCCACTTGCTCTGTTCATCAACGATCGTTGGATGATGCCAGTTCTTCTGTTCATCATTATTTGAAGGATGATGCCACTTCTGTTGTTCGTTCGCTGCTGGATGGTGCCACTTGCTTTGTTCATCCGATGTTGGATGGTGCCACTTGCTCTGTTCATCGATTACTGTCGAATGGTGCCACTTCTTTTGTTCATCGTTATTTGCAGGATGGTGCCACTTCTGTTGTTCGTTCGATATTGGTTGGTGCCACTTGCTTTGCTCATCTACGTTTTTTGGATGATGCCACTTACTAGATAGTTCGTTAGGTTGCAGTAACCTCGATGCTAAGGATGTTTCAGTAATAATAATAAAGAAAAGCACGAAGGCTAATGGAGTCATATATGCTTTTGCCATGTTTATGTGCGATGTGATGTTCAAAAAAGAAGATGGCTTTTATAAGATAATTTGAAGATAAGGTTGGGAATCTTGAAGAAAATTTAGCTACTATAAACTAGTTAATGCTCTCACTTAGTTTTATCCATTTACATATTCTACTACGCATAAAACGTTTAAGTAGACAGTGCTTTAATAAGCTTTCTGTAAATAAACAGCAACTAAAAAATAAAATAATTCACCAGCCTTTTTAAATTAGTAATTTCTTTCTAAACTTTATATATCATTGAAACGATCCCAAAAAAAGAACAACAACCAGAATAACGTAAGAGCTGTGGCGACTTATAAATTGTAATATAAACAAGCATCATTCTAGTAAACCGAAATGTAGAGGCAAAACTGGCTTTTATATGATGTGTTTCTTTTTTGGCCCGGGGGAGAGAGGGGGGGATACTGATATAAGTTTAAAGATATATCATTTGATTACATATTTAATTCTCAAAAATAAAATAATTTTCCTAGTAACGGCGATGTAATTATAACAGCTTCCTGTTATATAAGGGTACAATGAACCACGTCGTGGACGTTTGTTTTCCCGTGGTTTCCATTAAGATTTACCGTGCTTTCATTACAAAACTATTTTGCATGTTGTTTTGCTCCTACGCTTCATCTAAAGTAAAATTTGTATTTTTCCAATCAAAACGTAGATTTACCGTTCTACGAAAGCTGTGCAGGTCCAAATTTAAAAACTCTGCGTAAATGGATTTCTAAATAAGGTCTCTCTTTAAATGAAACAATATAAAAAATACGGTAAAATTCTAAGATAACTTGCAGATTAAACATCGATAAATAGAAAATGACGAAATACTATAGTTGTATAATAATATAATACTTGAATAACAATTACTATTACTTATGAATATTTGTTTTGTTTTCTAACATTTGAAATTACTTTTGAAAAGAGCCAGTTAATTTGCACAATTTTATCAAGAGGCTGTTTTGAGTTCTCCAGTTTAGAAAAAATGGTCCTTATTTACACATTGATAGCGACAAGAACTTTTCGTATAGCAACATCAATTATAGGGATCTGATGTGCAAATCCCCATTAACATTCCACCTTCCAGTTTCCAGTAAAACTTCCAAGTCTATTGCTACCTCCTATGTAGTTGAATCAATACTGTTGGATGAAAAACTCATTTAAGCATTAAAAATAAGATCTATTAATAAGTTTACTACGGGCATGTATTTTGAAATTTCTAAGTAGATAATTCGCTAGAATTTTAATTACGCGTTGCATATTGCACAACATTTTGTTAATATTTTGGTTAAAACCAAAGATTCTATTGTGTCAAAAAATCAGTTACTTCTAGTGCATATTTATGAAGGGAAAAGTCAGGTTTGCTATAGGCCTAAGGCACAATGAACCATGGTCAAGAGTAAATATAATCAAAGTTCCTAAAAGAAAATTTGCGAACGAACATCGAAATTATAACAGTAACCCTAAATTTCAAGTACAGTGGCCTAAAATGAGAGGATACCCTCTTGTAATCACACTAATTGATTTCTTTGATAGAAAACATGGAAGGTTATATGTATGAAAAAAATAAAATAACATTTTAAAAAATTCTAATGTTGAGGCCCTCGAACATTATATGCCCTCAAGTACTGAATTAGGTAGCATCGGGCTTGGGGCAACCATGCTAGCACTCAATTTAATTACTAACAGTGCTAACCAATTGTAAATAATGATAAATTGGATATGAGAATAAAGATACTACATTTATGGAAAAAAATTGACTTAAAAAAATTGAAATATCATGGCAAAACATTTATGTTATTTTTTCCCCAAATTGGGCTAATTAAGAAGAAATATTACGTCAACATAAACAATTGCAATATGTTTATTTCAAAATAAGTATTAACTAACTGTAAAATAATTTTCAACATATATAACTTATGATAATAATTTGAAATAAGTAACAGTAATGCTTATTTTCCATTAAATTTATTCCATATGATAATAATCTGAAATTACATCACATTGATTTTCATTACAACATTCGATGATGTACAACATCATTTCACTAATTAAACAGTCGAAGTTGGAAGATGCCAATTCTTCTGCTCGTCTTTATTTGAAGGATGGTGCCACTTGCTTTGTTCATCCGATGTTGGATGGTGCCACTTGCTCTGTTCATCAACGATCGTTGGATGATGCCAGTTCTTCTGTTCGTCATTATTTGAAGGATGGTGCCACTTCTGTTGTTCGTTCGCTGCTGGATGGTGCCACTTGCTTTGTTCAACCGATGTTGGATGGTGCCACTTGCTCTGTTCATCAACGATCGTTGGATGATGCCATTTCTTCTGTTCATCATTATTTGAAGGATGGTGCCACTTCTGTTGTTCGTTCGCTACCGGATGGTGCCACTTGCTTTGTTCATCCGATGTTGGATGG
The DNA here is from genome assembly GCA_030737875.1 of Allium sativum. NCBI lineage: Eukaryota > Viridiplantae > Streptophyta > Magnoliopsida > Asparagales > Amaryllidaceae > Allium > Allium sativum. Next base: position 400,915,182 of record CM060910.1, read on the forward strand.
TGCCACTTGCTCTGTTCATCAACGATCGTTGGATGATGCCAGCTCTTCTGTTCGTCATTATTTGAAGGATGATGCCACTTCTGTTGTTCGTTCGCTACTGGATGGTGCCACTTGCTTTGTTCAACTGATGTTGGATGGTGCCACTTGCTCTGTTCATCAACGATCGTTGGATGATGCCAGTTCTTCTGTTCATCATTATTTGAAGGATGGTGCCACTTCTGTTGTTCGTTCGCTGCTGGATGGTGCCACTTGCTTTGTTCAACCGATGTTGGATGGTGCCACTTGCTCTGTTCATCAACGATCGTTGGATGATGCCAGTTCTTCTGTTCGTCATTATGTGAAGGATGATGCCACTTCTGTTGTTCGTTCGCAGCTGGATGGTGCCACTTGCTTTGTTCAACAGATGTTGGATGGTGCCACTTGCTCTGTTCATCAACGATCGTTGGATGATGCCAGTTCTTCTGTTCATCATTATTTGAAGGATGATGCCACTTCTGTTGTTCTTTCGCTGCTGGATGGTGCCACTTGCTTTGTTCAACCGATGTTGGATGGTGCCACTTGCTCTGTTCATCAACGATCGTTGGATGATGCCAGTTCTTCTGTTCGTCATTATTTGAAGGATGGTGCCACTTCTGTTGTTCGTTCGCAGCTGGATGGTGCCACTTGCTTTGCTCAACCGATGTTGGATGGTGCCACTTGCTCTGTTCATCGATTATTGTCGAATGGTGCCACTTCTTTTGTTCATCGTTATTTGCAGGATGGTGCCACTTCTGTTGTTCGTTCGATATTGGATGGTGCCACTTACTTTGCTCATCTACGTTTTTTGGATGATGCCACTTACTAGATAGTTCGTTAGGTTGCAGTAACCTCGATGCTAAGGATGTTTCAGTAATAATAATAAAGAAAAGCACGAAGGCTAATGGAGTCATATATGCTTTTGCCATGTTTATGTGCGATGTGATGTTCAAAAAAGAAGATGGCTTTTATAAGATAATTTGAAGATAAGGTTGGGAATCTTGAAGGAAATTTAGCTACTATAAACTAGTTAATGCTCTCACTTAGTTTTATCCATTTACATATTCTACTACGCATAAAACGTTTAAGTAGACAGTGCTTTAATAAGCTTTCTGTAAATAAACAGCAACTAAAAAATAAAATAATTCACCAGCCTTTTTAAATTAGTAATTTCTTTCTAAACTTTATATATCATGGAAACGATCCCAAAAAAAGAACAACAACCAGAATAACGTAAGAGCTGTGGCGACTTATAAATTGTAATATAAACAAGCATCATTCCAGTAAACCGAAATGTAGAGGCAAAACTGGCTTTTATATGATGTGTTTCTTTTTTGGCCCGGGGGAGAGAGGGGGGATACTGATATAAGTTTAAAGATATATCATTTGATTACATATTTAATTCTCAAAAATAAAATAATTTTCCTAGTAACGGCGATGTAATTATAACAGCTTCCTATTATATAAGGGTGCAATGAACCACGTCGTGGACCTTTGTTTTCCTGTGGTTTCCATTAAGATTTACCGTGCTTTCATTACAAAACTCTTTTGCATGTTGTTTTGCTCCTACGCTTCATCTAAAGTAAAATTTGTATTTTTCCAATCAAAACGTAGATTTACCGTTCTACGAAAGCTGCGCAGGTCCAAATTTAAAAACTCTGCGTAAATGGTTTTCTAAATAAGGTCTCTCTTTAATTGAAACAATATAAAAAATACAGTAAAATTCAGAGATAACTTGCAGATTAAACATCGATAAATAGAAAATGACGAAATACTATAGTTGTATAATAATATAATACTTGAATAACAATTACTATTACTTATGAATATTTGTTTTGTTTTCTAACATTTGAAATTACTTTTGAAAAGAGCCAGTTAATTTGCACATTTTTATCAAGAGGCTGTTTTGAGTTCTCCAGTTTAGAAAAAATGGTCCTTATTTACACATTGATAGCGACAAGAACTTTTCGTATAGCAACATCAATTACAGGGATCTGATGTGCAAATCCCCATTAACATTCCACCTTCCAGTTTCCAGTAAAACTTCCAAGTCTATTGCTACCTCCTATGTAGTTGAATCAATACTGTTGGATGAAAAACTCATTTAAGCATTAAAAATAAGATCTATTAATAAGTTTACTACGGGCATGTATTTTGAAATTTCTAAGTAGATAATTCGCTAGAATTTTAATTACGCGTTGCATATTGCACAACATTTTGTTAATATTTTGGTTAAAACCAAAGATTCTATTGTGTCAAAAAATCAGTTACTTCTAGTGCATATTTATGAAGGGAAAAGTCAGGTTTGCTATAGGCCTAAGGCACAATGAACCATGGTCAAGAGTAAATATAATCAAAGTTCCTAAAAGAAAATTTGCGAACGAACATCGAAATTATAACAGTAACCCTAAATTTCAAGTACAGTGGCCTAAAATGAGAGGATACCCTCTTGTAATCACACTAATTGATTTCTTTGATAGAAAACATGGAAGGTTATATGTATGAAAAAAATAAAATAACATTTTAAAAAATTCTAATGTTGAGGCCCTCGAACATTATATGCCCTCAAGTACTGAATTAGGTAGCATAGGGCTTGGGGCAACCATGCTAGCACTCAACTTAATTACTAACAGTGCTAACCAATTGTAAATAATGATAAATTGGATATGATAATAAAGATATTACATTTATGGAAAAAAATTGACTTAAAAAAATTGAAATATCATGGCAAAACATTAATGTTATTTTTTTCCCTAAATTGGGCTAATTAAGAAGAAATATTACGTCAACATAAACAATTGCAATATGTTTATTTCAAAATAAGTATTAACTAACTGTAAAATAATTTTCAACATATATAACTTATGATAATAATCTAAAATAAGTAACAGTAATGCTTATTTTCCATTAAATTTATTCCATATGATAATAATCTGAAATTACATCACATTGATTTTCATTACAACATTCGATGATGTACAACATCATTTCACTAATTAAACAGTCGAAGTTGGATGATGCCAATTCTTCTGCTCGCCGTTATTTGAAGGATGGTGCCACTTGCTTTGTTCATCCGATGTTGGATGGTGCCACTTGCTCTGTTCATCAACGATCGTTGGGTGATGCCAGTTCTTCTGTTCGTCATTATTTGAAGGATGGTGCCACTTCTGTTGTTCGTTCGCTGCTGGATGGTGCCACTTGCTTTGTTCAACCGATGTTGGATGGTGCCACTTGCTCTGTTCATCAACGATCGTTGGATGATGCCATTTCTTCTGTTCATCATTATTTGAAGGATGGTGCCACTTCTGTTGTTCGTTCGCTACCGGATGGTGCCACTTGCTTTGTTCATCCGATGTCAGATGGTGCCACTTGCTCTGTTCATCAACGATCGTTGGATGATGCCAGTTCTTCTGTTCGTCATTATTTCAAGGATGATGCCACTTCTGTTGTTCGTTCGCTGCTGAATGGTGCCACTTGCTTTGTTCAGCTGATGTTGGATGGTGCCACTTGCTCTGTTCATCAACGATCGTTGGATGATGCCAGTTCATCATTATTTGAAGGATGGTGCCACTTCTGTTGTTCGTTCGCTGCTGGATGGTGCCACTTGCTTTGTTCAACCGATGTTGGATGGTGCCACTTGCTCTGTTCATCAACGATCGTTGGATGATGCCAGTTCTTCTGTTCGTCATTATTTGAAGGATGATGCCACTTCTGTTGTTCGTTCGCTGCTGGATGGTGCCACTTGCTTTGTTCAACCGATGTTGGATGGTGCCACTTGCTCTGTTCATCAACGATCGTTGGATGATGCCAGTTCTTCTGTTCATCATTATTTGAAGGATGGTGCCACTTCTGTTTTTCGTTCGCTGCTGGATGCTGCCGCTTGCTTTGTTCAACCGATGTTGGATGGTGCCACTTGCTCTGTTCATCAACGATCGTTGGATGATGTCAGTTCTTCTGTTCATCATTATTTGAAGGATGATGCCACTTCTGTTGTTCGTTCGCTGCTGGATGGTGCCACTTGCTTTGTTCATCCGATGTTGGATGGTGCCACTTGCTCTATTCATCGATTACTGTCGAATAGTGCCACTTCTTTTGTTCATCGTTATTTGCAGGATGGTGCCACTTCAGTTGTTCGTTCGATATTGGATGGTGCCACTTGCTTTGCTCATCTACATTTTTTGGATGATGCCACTTACTAGATAGTTCGTTAGGTTGCAGTAACCTCGATGCTAAGGATGTTTCAGTAATAATAATAAAGAAAAGCATGAAGGCTAATGGAGTCATATATGCTTTTGCCATGTTTATGTGCGATGTGATGTTCAAAAAAGAAGATGGCTTTTATAAGATAATTTGAAGATAAGGTTGGGAATCTTGAAGAAAATTTAGCTACTATAAACTAGTTAATGCTCTCACTTAGTTTTATCCATTTACATATTCTACTACGCATAAAACGTTTAAGTAGACAGTGCTTTAATAAGCTTTCTGTAAATAAACAGCAACTAAAAAATAAAATAATTCACCAGCCTTTTTAAATTAGTAATTTCTTTCTAAACTTTACATATCATGCAAACGATCCCAAAAAAAGAACAACAACCAGAATAACGTAAGAGCTGTGGCGACTTATAAATTGTAATGTAAACAAGCATCATTCCAGTAAACCGAAATGTAGAGGCAAAACTGGCTTTTATATGATGTGTTTCTTTTTTGACCCGGGGGAGAGAGGGGGGGATACTGATACAAGTTTAAAGATATATCATTTGATTACATATTTAATTCTCAAAAATAAAATAATTTTCCTAGTAACGGCGATGTAATTATAACAGCTTCCTGATATATAAAGGTACAATGAACCACGTCGTGGACCTTTGTTTTCCCGTGGTTTCCATTAAGATTTACCGTGCTTTCGTTACAAAACTCTTTTGCATGTTGTTTTGCTCCTACGCTTCATCTAAAGTAAAATTTGTATTTTTCCAATCAAAACGTAGATTTACCGTTATACGAAAGCTGTGCAGGTCCAAATTTAAAAACTCTGCGTAAATGGTTTTCTAAATAAGGTCTCTCTTTAATTGAAAAAATATAAAAAATACGGTAAAATTCAAAGATAACTTGCAGATTAAACATCGATAAATAGAAAATGACGAAATACTATAGTTGTATAATAATATAATACTTGAATAACAATTACTATTACTTATGAATATTTGTTTTGTTTTCTAACATTTGAAATTACTTTTGAAAAGAGCCAGTTAATTTGCTCATTTTTATCAAGAGGCTGTTTTGAGTTCTCCAGTTTAGAAAAAATGGTCCTTATTTACAAATTGATAGAGACAAGAACTTTTCGTATAGCAACATCAATTATAGGGATCTGATGTGCAAATCCCCATTAACATTCCACCTTCCAGTTTCCAGTAAAACTTCCAAGTCTATTGCTACCTCCTATGTTGTTCAATCAATACTGTTGGATGAAAAACTCATTTAACCATTAAAAATAAGATCTATTAGTAAGTTTACTACGGGCATGTATTTTGAAATTTCTAAGTAGATAATTCGCTAGAATTTTAATTACGCGTTGCATATTGCACAACATTTTGTTAATATTTTGGTTAAAACCAAAGATTCTATTATGTCAAAAAATCAGTTACTTCTAGTGCATATTTATGAAGGGAAAAGTTAGGTTTGCTATAGGCCTAAGGCACAATGAACCATGGTCAAGAGTAAATATAATCAAAGTTCCTAAAAGAAAATTTGCGAACGAACATCGAAATTATAACAGTAACCCTAAATTTCAAGTACAGTGGCCTAAAATGAGAGGATACCCTCTTGTAATCACTCTAATTGATTTCTTTGATAGAAAACATGGAAGGTTATATGTATGAAAAAAATAAAATAACATTTTAAAAAATTCTAATGTTGAGGCCCTCGAACATTATATGCCCTCAAGTACTGAATTATGTAGCATTGGGCTTGGGGCAACCATGCTAGCACTCAACTTAATTACTAACAGTGCTAACCAATTGTAAATAATGATAAATTGGATATGATAATAAAGATATTACATTTATGGAGAACAATTGACTTAAAAAAATTGAAATATCATGGCAAAACATTTATGTTATTTTTTTCCCCAAATTGGGCTGATTAAGAAGAAATATTACGTCAACATAAACAATTGCAATATGTTTATTTCAAAATAAGTATTAACTAACTGTAAAATAATTTTCAACATATATAACTTATGATAATAATCTGAAATAAGTAACAGTAATGCTTATTTTCCATTAAATTTATTCCATATGATAATAATCTGAAATTACATCACATTGATTTTCATTACAACATTCGATGATGTACAACATCATTTCACTAATTAAACAGTCGAAGTTGGATGATGCTTATTCTTCTGCTCGTCGTTATTTGAAGGATGGTGCCACTTGCTTTGTTCATCCGATGTTGGATGGTGCCACTTGCTCTGTTCATCAAAGATCGTTGGATGATGCCAGTTCTTCTGTTCGTCATTATTTGAAGGATGGTGCCACTTCTGTTGTTCGTTCGCTGCTGGATGGTGCCACTTGCTTTGTTCAACCGATGTTGGATGGTGCCACTTGCTCTGTTCATCAACGATCTTTGGATGATGCCATTTCTTCTGTTCATCATTATCTGAAGGATGATTCCACTTCTGTTGTTCGTTCGCTACCGGATGGTGCCACCTGCTTTGTTCATCCGATGTTGGATGGTGCCACTTGCTCTGTTCATCAACGACCGTTGGATGATGCCAGTTCTTCTGTTCGTCATTATTTGAAGGATGATGCCACTTCTGTTGTTCGTTCGCTGCTGGATGGTGCCACTTGCTTTGTTCAACTGATGTTGGATGGTGCCACTTGCTCTGTTCATCAACGATCGTTGTATGATGCCAGTTCTTCTGTTCATCATTATTTGAAGGATGGTGCCACTTCTGTTGTTCGTTCGCTGCTGGATGGTGCCACTTGCTTTGTTCAAACGATGTTGGATGGTGCCACTTGCTCTGTTCATCAACGATCGTTGGATGATGCCAGTTCTTCTGTTCGTCATTATTTGAAGGATGATGCCACTTCTGTTGTTCGTTCGCTGCTGGATAGTGCCACTTGCTTTGTTCAACCGATGTTGGATGGTGCCACTTGCTCTGTTCATCAACGATCGTTGGATGATGTCAGTTCTTCTGTTCATCATTATTTGAAGGATGATGCCACTTCTGTTGTTCGTTCGCTGCTGGATGGTGCCACTTGCTTTGTTCAACCGATGTTGGATGGTGCCACTTGCTCTGTTCATCAACGATCGTTGGATGATGCCAGTTCTTCTGTTCATCATTATTTGAAGGATGATGCCACTTCTGTTGTTCGTTCGCTGCTGGATGGTGCCACTTGCTTTGTTCATCCGATGTTGGATGGTGCCACTTGCTCTGTTCATCGATTACTGTCGAATGGTGCCACTTCTTTTGTTCATCGTTATTTGCAAGATGGTGCCACTTCTATTGTTCGTTCGATATTGGATGGTGCCACTTGCTTTGCTCATCTACGTTTTTTGGATGATGCCAGTTACTAGATAGTTCGTTAGGTTGCAGTAACCTCGATGCTAAGGATGTTTCAGTAATAATAATAAAGAAAAGCACGAAGGCTAATGGAGTCATATATGCTTTTGCCATGTTTATGTGCGATGTGATGTTCAAAAAAGAAGATGGCTTTTATAAGATAATTTGAAGATAAGGTTGGGAATCTTGAGGAAAATTTAGCTACTATAAACTAGTTAATGCTCTCACTTAGTTTTATCCATTTACATATTCTACTACGCATAAAACGTTTAAGTAGACAGTGCTTTAATAAGCTTTCTGTAAATAAACAGCAACTAAAAAATAAAATAATTCACCAGCCTTTTTAAATTAGTAATTTCTTTCTAAACTTTATATATCATGGAAACATTCCCAAAAAAAGAACAACAACCAGAATAACGTAAGAGCTGTGGCGACTTATAAATTGTAATATAAACAAGCATCATTCCATCAAACCGAAATGTAGAGGTAAAACTGGCTTTTATATGATGTGTTTCTTTTTTGGCCCGGGGGAGAGAGGGGGGGATACTGATATAAGTTTAAAGATATATCATTTGATTACATATTTAATTCTCAAAAATAAAATAATTTTCCTAGTAACGGCGATGTAATTATAACAGCTTCCTGTTATATAAGGGTACAATGAACCTCGTCGTGGACCTTTGTTTTCCCGTGGTTTCCATTAAGATTTACCGTGCTTTCATTACAAAACTCTTTTGCATGTTGTTTTGCTCCTATGCTTCATCTAAAGTAAAATTTGTATTTTTCCAATCAAAACGTAGATTTACCATTCTACGAAAGCTGCGCAGGTCCAAATTTAAAAACTCTGCGTAAATGGTTTTCTAAATAAGGTCTCTCTTTAATTGAAACAATATAAAAAATACAGTAAAATTCAAAGATAACTTGCAGATTAAACATCGATAAATAGAAAATGACGAAATACTATAGTTGTATAATAATATAATACTTGAATAACAATTACTATTACTTATGAATATTTGTTTTGTTTTCTAACATTTGAAATTACTTTTGAAAAGAGCCAGTTAATTTGCACATTTTTATCAAGAGGCTGTTTTGAGTTCTCCAGTTTAGAAAAAATGGTCCTTATTTACACATTGATAGCGACAAGAACTTTTCGTATAGCAACATCAATTATAGGGATCTGATGTGCAAATCCCCATTAACATTCCACCTTCCAGTTTCCAGTAAAACTTCCAAGTGTATTGCTACCTCCTATGTAGTTGAATCAATACTGTTGGATGAAAAACTAATTTAAGCATTAAAAATAAGATCTATTAATAAGTTTACTACGGGCATGTATTTTGAAATTTCTAAGTAGATAATTCGCTAGAATTTTAATTACGCGTTGCATATTGCACAACATTTTGTTAATATTTTGGTTAAAACCAAAGATTCTATTGTGTCAAAAAATCAGTTACTTCTAGTGCATATTTATGAAGGGAAAAGTCAGGTTTGCTATAGGCCTAAGGCACAATGAACCATGGTCAAGAGTAAATATAATCAAAGTTCCTAAAAGAAAATTTGCGAACGAACATCGAAATTATAACAGTAACCCTAAATTTCAAGTACAGTGGCCTAAAATGAGAGGATACCCTCTTGTAATCACATTAATTGATTTCTTTGATAGAAACATGGAAGGTTATATGTATGAAAAAAATAAAATAACATTTTAAAAAATTCTAATGTTGAGGCCCTCGAACATTATATGCCTTCAAGTACTGAATTAGGTAGCATAGGGCTTGGGGCAACCATGCTAGCACTCAACTTAATTACTAACAGTGCTAACCAATTGTAAATAATGATAAATTGGATATGATAATAAAGATATTACATTTATGGAAAAAAAATTGACTTAAAAAAATTGAAATATCATGGCAAAACATTTATGTTATTTTTTTCCCAAATTGGGCTAATTAAGAAGAAATATTACGTCAACATAAACAATTGCAATATGTTTATTTCAAAATAAGTATTAACTAACTGTAAAATAATTTTCAACATATATAACTTATGATTATAATCTGAAATAAGTAACAGTAATGCTTATTTTCCATTAAATTTATTCCATATGATAATAATCTGAAATTACATCACATTGATTTTCATTACAACATTCGATGATGTACAACATCATTTCACTAATTAAACAGTCGAAGTTGGATGATGCCAATTCTTCTGCTCGTCGTTATTTGAAGGATGGTGCCACTTGCTTTGTTCATCCGATGTTGGATGGTGCCACTTGCTTAGTTCATCAACGATCGTTGGATGATGCCAGTTCTTCTGTTCGTCATTATTTGAAGGATGGTGCCACTTCTGTTGTTCGTTCGCTGCTTGATGGTGCCACTTGCTTTGTTCAACCGATGTTGGGTGGTGCCACTTGCTCTGTTCATCAACGATCGTTGGATGATGCCAGTTCTTCTGTTCATCATTATTTGAAGGATGGTGCCACTTATGTTGTTCGTTCGCTACCAGATGGTGCCACTTGCTTTGTTCATCCGATGTTGGATGGTGCCACTTGCTCTGTTCATCAACGATCGTTGGATGATGCCAGTTCTTCTGTTCGTCATTATTTGAAGGATGATGCCACTTCTGTTGTTCGTTCCCTGCTGGATGGTGCCACTTGCTTTGTTCAACTGATGTTGGATGGTGCCACTTGCTCTGTTCATCAACGATCGTTGGATGATGCCAGTTCTTCTGTTCATCATTATTTAAAGGATGGTGCCACTTCTGTTGTTCGTTCGCTGCTGGATGGTGCCACTTGCTTTGTTCAACCGATGTTGGATGGCGCCACTTGCTCTGTTCATCAACGATTGTTGGATGATGCCAGTTCTTCTGTTCGTCATTATTTGAAGGATGATGCCACTTCTGTTGTTCGTTCGCTGTTGGATGGTGCCACTTGCTTTGTTCAACCGATGTTGGATGGTGCCACTTGCTCTATTTATCAACGATCGTTGGATGATGCCAGTTCTTCTTCTCATCATTATTTGAAGGATGATGCCACTTCTGTTGTTCGTTCGCTGCTGGATGGTGCCACTTGCTTTGTTCAACCGATGTTGGATGGTGCCACTTGCTCTGTTCATCAACGATCGTTGGATGATGCCAGTTCTTCTGTTCATCATTATTTGAAGGATGATGCCACTTCTGTTGTTCGTTCGCTGCTGGATGGTGCCACTTGCCTTGTTCATCCGATGACGCCCTCAAGTAATGAATTAGGTAGCATAGGGCTTGGGGCAACCATGCTAGCACTCAACTTAATTACTAACAGTACTAACCAATTGTAAATAATGATAAATTAGATATGATAATAAAGATATTACATTTATGGAAAAAAAATTGACTTAAAAAAATTGAAATATCATGGCAAAACATTTATGTGATTTTTTCCCCAAATTGGGCTAATTAAGAAGAAATATTACGTCAACATAAACAATTGCAATATGTTTATTTCAAAATAAGTATTAACTAACTGTAAAATAATTTTCAACATATATAATATAAATCCACCAGTAATGCTTATTTTCCATTAAATTTATTCCATATGATAATAATCTGAAATTTCATCACATTGATTTTCATTACAACATTCGATGATGTACAACATCATTTCACTAATTAAACAGTCGAATTTGGATGATGCCAATTCTTCTGCTCGTCGTTATTTGAAGGATAGTGCCACTTGCTTTGTTCATCCGATGTTGGATGGTGCCACTTGCTCTGTTCATCAACGATCGTTGGATGATGCCAGTTCTTCTGTTCATCATTATTTGAAGGATGATGCCACTTCTGTTGTTCGTTCGCTACCGGATGGTGCCACTTGCTTTGTTCAACCGATGTTGGATGGTGCCACTTGCTCTGTTCATCAACGATCGTTGGATGATGCCAGTTCTTCTATTCATCATTATTTGAAGGATGGTGCCACTTCTGTTGTTCGTTCGCTACCGGATGGTGCCACTTGCTTTGTTCATCCGATGTTCGATGGTGCCACTTGCTCTTTTCATCAACGATCGTTAGATGATGCCAGTTCTTCTGTTCGTCATTATTTGAAGGATGATGCCACTTCTGTTGTTCGTTCGCTGCTGGATGGTGCCACGTGCTTTGTTCAACCGATGTTGGATGGTGCCACTTGCTCTGTTCATCAACGATCGTTGGATGATGCCAGTTCTACTGTTCGTCATTATTTGAAGGATGATGCCACTTCTGTTGTTCGTTCGCTGCTGGATGGTGCCACTTGCTTTGTTCAACCGATGTTGGATGGTGCCACTTGCTCTGTTCATCAACGATCGTTGGATGATGCCAGTTCTTCTGTTCGTCATTATTTGAAGGATGATGCCACTTATGTTGTTCGTTCGCTGCTGGATGGTTCCACTTACTTTGTTCAACCGATGTTGGATGGTGCCACTTGCTCTGTTCATCAACGATCGTTGGATGATGCCAGTTCTACTGTTCGTCATTATTTGAAGGATGATGCCACTTCTGTTGTTCGTTCGCTGCTGGATGGTGCCACTTGCTTTGTTCATCCGATGTTGGATGGTGCCACTTGCTCTGTTCATCAACGATCGTTGGATGATGCCAGTTCTTCTGTTCATCATTATTTGAAGGATGATGCCACTTCTATTGTTCGTTCGCTACTGGATGGTGCCACTTGCTCTGTTCATCAACGATCGTTGGATGATGCCAGTTCTTCTATTCATCATTATTTGAAGGATGATGCCACTTCTGTTGTTCGTTCACTACTGGATGGTGCCACTAGCTTTGTTCATCCGATGCTGGATGGTGCCACTTGCTCTGTTCATCGATTACTGTCGAATGGTGCCACTTCTTTTGTTCATCGTTATTTGCAGGATGGTGCCACTTCTGTTGTTCGTTCGCTATTGGATGGTGCCACTTGGTTTGCTCATCTACGTTTTTTGGATGATGCCACTTACTAGATAGTTCGTTAGGTTGCAGTAACCTCGATGCTAAGGATGTCTCAGTAATAATAATAAAGAAAAGCACGAAGGCTAATGGAGTCATATACGCTTTCGCCATGTTTATGTGCGATGTGATGTTCAAAAAAGAAGATGGCTTTTATAATATAATTTGAAGATATGGTTGGGAATCTTGTAGAAAATTTAGCTACTATAAACTCGTTAATGCTCTCACTTAGTTTTATCCATTTACATATTCTACTACGCATAAAACGTTTAAGTAGACAGTGCTTTAATAAGCTTTCTGTAAATAAACAGCAACTAAAAAATAAAATAATTCACCAGCCTTTTTAAATTAGTAATTTCTTTCTAAACTTTATATATCATGGAAACGATCCCCAAAAAAAGAACAACAACCAGAATAACGTAAGAGCTGTGGCAACTAATAAATTGTAATATAAACAAGCATCATTCAGGTAAACCGAAATGTAGAGGCAAAACTGTCTTTTATATGATGTGTTTCTTTTTTGGCCCGGGGGAGAGAGAGAGGGGGGGATACTGATATAAGTTTAAAGATATATCATTTGATTACATATTTAATTCTAAAAAATAAAATAATTTTCCAAGTAAGAGCGATGTAATTATAACAGCTTCCTGTTATATAAGGGTACAATGAACCACGTCGTGGACCTTTGTTTTCCCGTGGTTTCCATTAAGATTTACCGTGCTTTCATTACAAAACTCTTTTGCATGTTGTTTTGCTCCTACGCTTCATCTAACGTAAAATTTGTATTTTTCCAATCAAAACGTAGATTTACCGTTCTACGAAAGCTGCGCAGGTCCAAATTTAAAAACTCTGCGTAAATGGTTTTCTAGATAAGGTCTCTTTAATTGAAACAATATAAAAAAATACGGTTAAATTCAAAGATAACTTGCAGATTAAACATCGATAAATAGAATATGACGAAATACTATAGTTGTATAATAATATAATACTTGAATAACAATTACTATTACTTATGAATATTTGTTTTGTTTTCTAACATTTGAAATTACTTTTGAAAAGAGCCAGTTAATTTGCACATTTTTATCAAGAGACTGTTTTGAGTTCTCCAGTTTAGAAAAAATGGTCCTTATTTACACATTGATAGCGACAAGAACTTTTCGTATAGCAACATCAATTATAGGGATTTGATGTGCAAATCCCCATTAACATTCCACCTTCCAGTTTTCAGTAAAACTTCCAAGTCTATTGCTACCTCCTATGTAGTTGAATTAATACTGTTGGATGAAAAACTCATTTAAGCATTAAAAATAAGATCTATCAATAAGTTTACTACGGGCATGTATTTTGAAGTTTCTAAGTAGATAATTCGCTAGAATTTTAATTACGCGTTGCATATTGCACAACATTTTGTTAATATTTGGTTAAAACCAAAGATTCTATTGTGTCAAAAAATCAGTTACTTCTAGTGCATATTTATGAAGGGAAAAGTCAGGTTTGCTATAGGCCTATGGCACAATGAACCATGGTCAAGAGTAAATATAATCAAAGTTCCTAAAAGAAAATTTGCGAACGAACATCGAAATTATAACAATAACCCTAAATTTCAAGTACAGTGGCCTAAAATGAGAGGATACCCTCTTGTAATCACACTAATTGATTTCATTGATAGAAAACATGGAAGGTTATATGTATGAAAAAAATAAAATAACTTTTTAAAAAATTCTAATGTTGATGCCCTCGAACATTATATGCCCTCAAGTAATGAATTATGTAGCATAGGGCTTGGGGCAACCATGCTAGCACTCAACTTAATTACTAACAGTATTAACCAATTGTAAATAATGATAAATTAGATATGATAATAAAGATATTACATTTATGGAAAAAAAATTGACTTAAAAAAATTGAAATATCATGGCAAAACATTTATGTGATTTTTTCCCCAAATTGGGCTAATTAAGAAGAAATATTACGTCAACATTAACAATTGCAATATGTTTATTTCAAAATAAGTATTAACTAACTGTAAAATAATTTTCAACATATATAACATAAATCCACCAGTAATGCTTATTTTCCATTAAATTTATTCCATATGATAATAATCTGAAATTACATCACATTGATTTTCATTACAACATTCGATGATGAACAACATCATTTCACTAATTAAACAGTCGAAGTTGGATGATGCCAATTCTTCTGCTCGTCGTTATTTGAAGGATGGTGCCACTTGCTTTGTTCATCCGATGTTGGATGGTGCCACTTGCTCTATCCATCAACGATTGTTGGATGATGCCAGTTCTTCTGTTCATCATTATTTGAAGGATGATGTCACTTCTGTAGTTCGTTCGTTGCTGGATGGTGCCACTTGCTTTGTTCAACCGATGTTGGATGGTGCCACTTGCTCTGTTCATCAACGATCGTTGGATGATGCCAGTTCTTCTGTTCATTATTATTTGAAGGATGGTGCCACTTCTGTTGTTCGTTCGCTACCGGATGGTGCCACTTGCTTTGTTCATCCGATGTTGGATGGTGCCACTTGCTCTGTTCATCAACGATCGTTGGATGATGCCTGTTCTTCTGTTCGTCATTATTTGAAGGATGATGCCACTTTTGTTGTTCGTTCGCTGCTGGATGGTGCCACTTGCTTTGTTCAACCGATGTTGGATGGTGCCACTTGCTCTGTTCATCAACGATCGTTGGATGATGCCAGTTCTTCTGTTCGTCATTATTTGAAGGATGGTGCCACTTCTGTTGTTCGTTCGCTGCTGGATGGTGCCACTTGCTTTGTTCAACCGATGTTGGATGGTGCCACTTGCTCTGTTCATCAACGATCGTTGGATGATGCCAGTTCTTCTGTTCATCATTATTTGTAGGATGATGCCACTTCTGTTGTTCGTTCGCTGCTGGATGGTTCCACTTGCTTTGTTCAACCGATGTTGGATAGTGCCACTTGCTCTGTTCATCAACAATCATTGGATGATGCCAGTTCTTCTATTCATCATTATTTGAAGGATGATGCCACTTCTGTTGTTCGTTCGCTACTGGATGGTGCCACTTGCTCTGTTCATCAACGATCATTGGATGATGTCAGTTCTTCTGTTCGTCATTATTTGAAGGATGATGCCACTTCTGTTGTTCGTTCGATGCTGGATGGTGCCACTTGCTTTGTTCAACCAATGTTGGATGGTGCCACTTGCTCTGTTCACCAACGATCGTTTGATGATGCCAGTTCTTCTGTTCATCATTATTTGAAAGATGATGCCACTTCTGTTGTTCGTTCACTACTGGATGGTGCCACTTGCTCTGTTCATCAACGATCGTTGGATGATGCCAGTTCTTCTGTTCATCACTATTTGAAGGATGATGCCACTTCTGTTGTTCTCTCGCTGCTGGATGGTGCCACTTGCTTTGTTCATCCGATGTTGGATGGTGCCACTTGCTATGTTCATCGATTACTGTCGAATGGTGCCACTTCTTTTGTTCATCGTTATTTGCAGGATGGTGCCACTTCTGTTGTTCGTTCGCTATTGGATGGTGCCACTTGCTTTGCTCATCTACGTTTTTTGGATGATGCCACTTACTAGATAGTTCATTAGGTTGCAGTAACCTCGATGCTAAGGATGTTTCAGTAATAATAATAAAGAAAAGCACGAAGGCTAATGGAGTCATATATGCTTTTGCCATGTTTATGTGCGATGTGATGTTCAAAAAAGAAGATGGCTTTTATAAGATAATTTGAAGATAAGGTTGGGAATATTGAAGAAAATTTAGCTACTATAAACTAGTTAATGCTCTCACTTAGTTTTATCCATTTACATATTCTACTACGCATAAAACGTTTAAGTAGACAGTGCTTTAATAAGCTATCTGTAAATAAACAGCAACTAAAAAATAAAATAATTCACCAGCCTTTTTAAATTAGTAATTTCTTTTTAAACTTTATATATCATGGAAACGATCCCCAAAAAAAGAACAACAACCAGAATAACGTAAGAGCTGTGGCGACTTATAAATTGTAATATAAACAAGCATCATTCAGGTAAACCGAAATGTAGAGGCAAAACTGGCTTTTATGTAATGTGTTTTTTTTTGGCCCGGGGGAGAGAGAGAGGGGGGATACTGATATAAGAATAAAGATATATCATTTGATTACATATTTAATTCTAAAAAATAAAATAATTTTCCAAGTAAGAGCGATGTAATTATAACAGTTTCCTGTTATATAAGGGTACAATGAACCACATCGTGGACCTTTGTTTTCCCGTGGTTTCCATTAAGATTTACCGTGCTTTCATTACAAAACTCTTTTGCATGTTGTTTTGCTCCTACGCTTCATCTAAAGTAAAATTTGTATTTTTCCAATCAAAACGTAGATTTACCATTCTACGAAAGCTGCGCATGTCCAAATTTAAAAACTCTGCGTAAATGGTTTTCTAGATAAGGTCTCTTAAATTGAAACAATATAAAAAATATGGTAAAATTCAAAGATAACTTGCAGATTAAACATCGATAAATAGAAAATGACGAAATACTATAGTTGTATAATAATATAATACTTGAATAACAATTACTATTACTTATGAATATTTGTTTTGTTTTCTGACATTTGAAATTATTTTTGAAAAGAGCCAGTTAATTTGAACATTTTTATCAAGAGACTGTTTTGAGTTCTCCAGTTTAGAAAAAATGGTCCTTATTTACACATTGATAGCGACAAGAACTTTTCGTATAGCAACATCAATTATAGGGATCTGATGTGCAAATCCCCATTAACATTCCACCTTCCAGTTTTCAGTAAAACTTCCAAGTCTATTGCTACCTCCTATGTAGTTGAATTAATACTATTGGATGAAAAACTCATTTAAGCATTAAAAATAAGATCTATCAATAAGTTTACTACGGGCATATATTTTGAAATTTCTAACTAGATAATTCGCTAGAATTTTAATTATGCGTTGCATATTGCACAACATTTTGTTAATATTTGGTTAAAACCAAAGATTCTATTGTGTCAAAAACTCAGTTACTTCTAGTGCATATTTATGAAGGGAAAAGTCTGGTTTGCTATAGGCCTAAGGCACAATTAACCATGGTCAAGAGTAAATATAATCAAAGTTCCTAAAAGAAAATTTGGGAGCGAACATCGAAATTATAACAGTAACCCTAAATTTCAAGTACAGTGGCCTAAAATGAGAGGATACCCTCTTGTAATCACAATAATTGATTTCTTTGATAGAAAACATGGAAGGTTATATGTATGAAAAAAATAAAATAACATTTTAAAAAATTCTAATGTTGAGGCCCTCGAACATTATATGCCCTCAAGTAATGAATTAGTTAGCATAGGGCTTGGGGCAACCATGCTAGCACTCAACTTAATTACTAACAGTACTAACCAATTGTAAATAATGATAAATTAGATATGATAATAAAGATATTACATTTATGGTAAAAAATTGACTTAAAAAAATTGAAATATCATGGCAAAACATTTATGTGATTTTTTCCCCAAATTGGGCTAATTAAGAAGAAATATTACGTCAACATAAACAATTGCAATATGTTTATTTCAAAATAAGTATTAACTAACTGTAAAATAATTTTAATCATATATAACATAAATCTACCAGTAATGCTTATTTTCCATTAAATTTATTCCATATGATAATAATCTGAAATTACATCACGTTGATTTTCATTACAACATTCGATGATGTACAACATCATTTCACTAATTAAACAGTCAAAGTTGGATGATGCCAATTCTTTTGCTCGTCGTTATTTGAAGGATGGTGCCACTTGCTTTGTTCAATTGATGTTGGATGGTGCCACTTGCTCTGATCATCAACGATCGTTGGATGATGCCAGTTCTTCTGTTCATCATTATTTGAAGGATGATGCCACTTCTGTTGTTCGTTCGCTGCTGGATGGTGCCACTTGCTTTGTTCAACCGATGTTGGATGGTGCCACTTGCTCTGTTCATCAACGATCGTTGGATGATGCCAGTTCTTCTGTTCATCATTATTTGAAGGATGGTGCCACTTCTGTTGTTCGTTCTCTACCGGATGGTGCCACTTGCTTTGTTCATCCGATGTTGGATGGTGCCACTTGCTCTGTTCATCAACAATCATTGGATGATGCCAGTTCTTCTGTTCGTCATTATTTGAAGGATGATGCCACTTCTGTTGTTCGTACGCTGCTGGATGGTGCCACTTGCTTTGTTCAACCGATGTTGGATGGTGCCACTTGCTTTGTTCATCAATGAACATTGGATGATGCCAGTTCTTCTGTTCATCATTATTTGAAGGATGATGCCACTTCTATTGTTCGTTCGTTGCTGGATTGTGCCACTTGCTTTGTTCAACCGATGTTGGATGGTGCCACTTGTTCTGTTCATCAACGATCGTTGGATGATGCCAGTTCTTCTGTTCGTCATTATTTGAAGGATGATGCCACTTCTGTTGTTCGTACGCTGCTGGATGGTGCCACTTGCTTAGTTCAACCGATGTTGGATGGTGCCACTTTCTCTGTTCATCAATGATCGTTGGATGATGCCAGTTCTTCTGTTCATCATTATTTGAAGGATGATGCCACTTCTATTGTTCGTTCGCTGCTGGATGGTGCCACTTGCTTTGTTCAACCGATGTTGGATGGTGCCACTTTCTCTGTTCATCAACGATCGTTGGATGATGCCAGTTCTTCTGTACGTCATTATTTGAAGGATGATGCCACTTCTGTTGTTCGTTCGTTGCTGGATGGTGCCACTTGCTTTGTTCAACCGATGTTGGATGGTGCCACTTGCTCTGTTCATCAACGATCGTTGGATGATGCCAGTTCTTCTGTTCATCATTATTTGAAGGATGATGCCACTTCTGTTGTTCGTTCGCTACTGAATGGTGCCACTTGCTCTGTTCATCAACGATCGTTGGATGATGCCAGTTCTTCTGTTCATCATTATTTGAAGGATGATGCCACTTCTGTTGTTCATTCGCTGCTGGATGGTGCCACTTGCTTTGTTCATCCGACGTTGGATGGTGCCACTTGCTCTGTTCATCGATTACTGTCGAATGGTACCACTTCTTTTGTTCATCGTTATTTGCAGGATGGTGCCACTTCTGTTGTTCGTTCGCTATTGGATGGTGCCACTTGCTTTGCTCATCTACGTTTTTTGGATGATGCCACTTATTAGATAGTTCGTTAGGTTGCAGTAACCTCAATGCTAAGGATGTTTCAGTAATAATAATAAAGAAAAGCACGAAGGCTAATGGAGTCATAAATGCTTTTTCCATGTTTATGTGCGATGTGATGTTCAAAAAAGAAGATGGCTTTTATAAGATAATTTGAAGATAAGGTTGGGAATCTTGAAGAAAATTTAGCTACTATAAACTAGTTAATGCACTCACTTAGTTTTATCCATTTACATATTCTACTACGCATAAAACGTTTAAGTAGACAGTGCTTTAATAAGCTTTCTGTAAATAAACAGCAACTAAAAAATAAAATAATTCACCAGCCTTTTTAAATTAGTAATTTCTTTCTAAACTTTATATATCATGGAAACGATCCCCAAAAAAAGAACAACAACCAGAATAACGTAAGAGCTGTGGCGACTTATAAATTGTAATATAAACAAGCATCATTCAGGTAAACCGAAATGTAGAGGCAAAACTGGCTTTTATATGATGTGTTTCTTTTTTGGCCCGGGGGAGAGAGAGATGGGGGGATACCGATATAAGCTTAAAGATATATCATTTGATTACATATTTAATTCTAAAAAATAAAATAATTTTCCAAGTAACAGCGATGAAATTATAACAGCTTCCTGTTATATAAGGGTACAATGAACCACGTCGTGGACGTTTGTTTTCCCGTGGTTTCCATTAAGATTTACCGTGCTTTCATTACAAAACTATTTTGCATGTTGTTTTGCTCCTACGCTTCATCTAAAGTAAAATTTGTATTTTTCCAATCAAAACGTAGATTTACCGTTCTACGAAAGCTGCGCAGGTCCAAATTTAAAAACTCTGCGTAAATGGTTTTCTAGATAAGGTCTCTTTAATTGAAACAATATAAAAAATACGTTAAAATTCAAAGATAACTTGCAGATTAAACATCGATAAATAGAAAATGACGAAATACTATAGTTGTATAATAATATAATACTTGAATAACAATTACTATTACTTATGAATATTTGTTTTGTTTTCTAACATTTGAAATTACTTTTGAAAAGATCCAGTTAATTTGCACATTTTTATTAAGAGACTGTTTTGAGTTCTCCAGTTTAGAAAAAATGGTCCTTATTTACACATTGATATCGACAAGAACTTTTCGTATAACAACATCAATTATAGGGATCTGATGTGCAAATCCCCATTAACATTCCACCTTCCAGTTTTCAGTAAAACTTCCAAGTCTATTGCTACCTCCTGTGTAGTTGAATTAATACTGTTGGATGAAAAACTCATTTAAGCATTAAAAATAAGATCTATCGATAAGTTTACTACGGGCATGTACTTTGAAATTTCTAAGTAGATAATTCGCTAGAATTTTAATTACGCGTTGCATATTGCACAACATTTTGTTAATATTTGGTTAAAACCAAAGATTCTATTGTGTCAAAAAATCAGTTACTTCTAGTGCATATTTATGAAGGGAAAAGTCAGGTTTGCTATAGGCCTAAGGCACAATGAACCATGGTCAAGAGTAAATATAATCAAAGTTCCTAAAAGAAAATTTGCGAACGAACATAGAAATTATAACAGTAAACCTAAATTTCAAGTACAGTGGCCTAAAATGAGAGGATACCCTCTTGTAATCACACTAATTGATTTCTTTGATAGAAAACATGGAAGGTTATATGTATGAAAAAAATAAAATAACATTTTAAAAAATTCTAATGTTGAGGCCCTCAAACATTATATGCCCTCAAGTAATGAATTAGGTAGCATAGGGCTTGGGGCAACCATGCTAGCACTCAACTTAATTACTAACAGTACTAACCAATTGTAAATAATGATAAATTAGATATGATAATAAAGATATTACATTTATGGAAAATAAATTGACTTAAAAAAATTGAAATATCATGGCAAAACATTTATGTGATTTTTTCCCCAAATTGGGCTAATTAGGAAGAAATATTACGTCAACATAAACAATTGCAATATGTTTATTTAAAAATAAGTATTGACTAACTGTAAAATAATTTTCAACATATATAACATAAATCCACCAGTAATGCTTATTTTCCATTAAATTTATTCCATATGATAATAATCTGAAATTACATCACATTGATTTTCATTACAACATTCGATGATGTACAACATCATTTCACTAATTAAGCAGTCGAAGTTGGATGATGCCAATTCTTCTGCTCGTTGTTATTTGAAGGATGGTGCCACTTGCTTTGTTCATCCGATGTTGGATGGTGCCACTTGCTCTGTTCATCAACGATCATTGGATGATCCCAGTTCTTCTGCTCATCATTATTTGAAGGATGATGCCACTTCTGTTGTTCGTTCGATGCTGGATGGTGCCACTTGCTTTGTTCAACCGATGTTGGATGGTGCCACTTGCTCTGTTCATCAACGATCGTTGGATGATGCCAGTTCTTCTGTTCATCATTATTTGAAGGATGGTGCCACTTCTGTTGTTCGTTCGCTACCGGATGGTGCCACTAGCTTTGTTCATCCGATGTTGGATGGTGCCACTTGCTCTGTTCATCAACGATCGTTGGATGATGCCACTTCTTCTATTCGTCATTATTTGAAGGATGATGCCACTTCTGTTGTTCTTTCGCTGCTGGATGGTGCCACTTGCTTTGTTCGACCAATGTTGGATGGTGCCACTTGCTCTGTTCATCAACGATCGTTGGATGATGCCAGTTCTTCTGTTCATCATTATTTGAAGGATGATGCCACTTCTGTTGTTCGTTCGTTGCTGGATGGTGCCACTTGCTTTGTTCAACCGATGTTGGATGGTGCCAGTTGCTCTGTTCATCAACGATCGTTGGATGATGCCAGTTCTTCTGTTCGTCATTATTTGAAGGATGATGCCACTTCTGTTGTTCGTTCGCTGCTGGATGGTGCCACTTGCTTTGTTCAACCGATGTTGGATGGTGCCACTTGCTTTGTTCATCAACGATCGTTGGATGATGCCGGTTCTTCTTGGAACGATGCTCGGAAAGCTCTGTATCTGTGTGTTACTTTTAGTTGTGTTTTGTATTGTTTTTCCGCTGCTATGTAATTTATTGTAATCCCTGATATTTGTCGAATGTATAATATTTATTCATACTCTGTATATTCTTGTATTCTGATGGAATTGTTGTAATAAACAATGAAATATTCTTCTGTTTGTGTTCTGATTGGTCTTGTCCTCAACGCAATCCGTGCTTTCCTTCACGGGGAAGTTCGGGTCATGTCATATTATTTCTCCTACTCATTCTTTTCTTCTACAGGCAAAGGGAATATATAAAGCCATTCATTCAAATTCTTTGACAAAATTTATAAAATTAAATCCTCCATAAAATGAAAAGAAATGAAAAGATCGAACTCGAGTTCGAATTCCAGACAAGATCTGAGTTCAAAAGAGAGCGCGTAGGGTATCGCGACTGGGATAGGTTCACTGTACTTAGATACAACATTGACTAGGGCACTAGTTATCAAAATGCGGATTCGATTGTGATGTGTATAGAGATTATTGAACAGTGCGATTTCGGTTAGCAGCGATTGATTTAGGGTTGTGATTTCTGCGGTAGACATTGTCGCGATTTTGTGTGTGAAGAAGCAATCGACAGATCGGGAAGGAGGATCAAGCTTTGTATCTCAGCGATTCGGGCGGAGTTCGATTTTTGTCTGATACGATCGAACTAATATCAATCTGTATTGGGTTTTCACAATGAACTAAAGGGAAACGTGATGGCAGGAACTCAGCATATGGATGGACGAACTGGAAAGTGGAAGGATTGCGGTTTAACAATACATGGCATGGGAGAGTACAAGTCTGTAAATTTGGAAATTTATTCTGTGTTTTAAGAATGGACGGGGTGTTGTAATGGAGTGGAACAGTGAGATTTGGGAAGTTAGCCATGGAAGATTGCAGTGGCTATTTCAGATAATAGTGATGGTGGCAAGGTGATTCGTTAAGGGAGATAAGGTAATAAATTTAAATAATCCTTATGCTTAAATTCACTGATTATATAAATACATACATATATATACAAATTATTGTTGACAAGTGAGTGGTAAAAGTTAAACTTGAAAATTTTAAAATGTTCAAAACTAGTAGTTTTAGAAAGAAAGGAAAATTTAATGTTAGTATATTTTTAAATAAAACCCTGTCGAGAAAAATTCAATAACTTATTTATAAAATTAGGATTTTTCTTAGGCAAGGATATGTCAAATAAAATCATTTGTGTGGAGTTCGAAGACTTCGAAAATCAGTGAAAAGAAACTGAAATTGGTATGAGTGAAGATATAAAATCATGATGAGTAAATTTCACTCAATTTATTATTTAGAATTATTTTAATCGTTAAAACAATTGATGGTTGTTTGGTTGCATTAAAATATTATTGTGGCTATTATATATATATATATATATACATATATATATATATATATATTAGTTATTTAGGATTGGTGTTTGTGGTTATTATATATATATTGGTGATTGGATAATTCCCGCAGTACCATTAGCGAATGCCCATAGTATCATTAGAGGATGATCCTATACACCCCACGCTATGTTAGTGGATGACCTTTTATACCACGATATCTTGCCTCGAAGAAGAATGGTTATTATTTATGTTGGCTAACATCCATGGATGTAGGAAAATAGGTTGGAGGGATCTAACTGGTGAAACGGCCCATACTCGCCCATAAGGGAAAGCCCGTATTGAGTTGAGAACAAGACTAATCAGAACGCAAACGACAGAACATTTCAATGTTATTACAACAATTAGATCAGAGTACAAGAATATAACTGCAAAAATCCATTTTTTTAGGAGTACTGAATTGGGAATCCAATAATAAATTGGTAATAATAATATTGAATATTTCTCGAAAATTAAATAAGTGAAAATAAAATATTAAAAATGAATGAGAAGCAAAAAGAAAAAAAAGATAACCCATAAAATGTTTGTACATAGTTAATGTGAAGAATTGCATCTTTTAGATTTCATAATGGTATCTGTTTAGTGAATGCACTTTTGGAAAAATGTACTTACGTGCTCATGGAAAAAACAGTAAGAGAGACAAATTGCGATGTAATTGGAAAAGTGCAACATTAATGGAAAAAAATAATTGTTTGATTTCATAAAGTGTGTTTAATGTTATATGTGTTATTTAAATAATATAAAATAATGTTTTCATGATATGTTTCAAGTTATGAAAAGAAAAAAAAAAGAGTTCACTAAATATTGTAAAGTGTGTAAAGTAGGTAAGAAGAAAATTTTATGTTGATTTTTTATAAAAATAAGAAAGTAAGCATTTCAAAAGATATTTTGATGAAATCTCTAGAAATAAACTTAATATGAAGGGAAAACCAAAATATCTCCTAATAAGACAAATCATAATCATTAAGAAAAGAAAAAGAAAAATAAAAACAAAAGGGGGAAAGTGGAGATTTTTATGAGGAACAATCTATAGAGGGGGCTGAAGATAAAAATCCTTCCCACCCTCATATCCCTGGTTACCTATAGGATACGTACTTCTCATTCTTAGAAAACCAGAAACAGAGAGAAAGAGGAAAGGGGATCCAGTAAAATCAATTACTCTCATCCCAACCAAAGATTAAAATTGAAGTTTGCAATCAAGGTTCAATGAAAGATTCTCAATTCTCTAATAATTGAAAAGGTCTTGCAAGCAATCAAAGCTAGCCGATCTTGACCTGGAAGATTGCTTCTTGGTATTTTAGGTGAGTGAACTTTCAATTTTTTTCAATTTAAATCATGATTTCTGTATGCATGTTGACATAAAGGTGAAATTTACATGTTTAATTGAAAGTTGGTTCCTTCCCCTAAAGTTTGATTACTCCTTGAATGCTTAGATATTAAAATTAGATCTAAATAAAGTTTTTCATAGTATTGGAAAGCAGAGGGGATTGTATACTGAAATTTGTTGCAAGCATATAAATTTAGTGCATGCAAGGTGTATGATTGATTGCCCCATAGGATAACTACCTGATATTCACTAGGGAAAAAATGGTTCATGGAGAATTGTTAATCCGTACCAGTTATTAATGAATTTGGCTTTAGAATTTTGATTGAAGATACTATACGAGTGTGTTAAGCTACTGGAAAAATTTTGAATGAAAGGGTTAAATTTTCGAATTTATGTGATTTTTTCAAATTGAGTATATGCAAACTTGCATGTTTAAACCTGAGCAGAAAATGTACTGTAAAGAATATTGAATATGTACTAATTGGTATGGTCTTTAGCTTTTAATTTTTGTACACATAAACTACATCCATATTCAAAGCTACTGCAAAAATTTTGATTTAAAATTATTAAATTTCGATTTTTTATGATTTTTTTGAAATGGGTACAAAAAAACAGAGATATTTAAATCTGAGCTGAAAATGGATTGTGATGAATATGAAATCTGAACCAATTGGTAAGGTATCTAGCTATGAAATTTGGTTCACATAAACTACATTCATATTCAAACTACTGTAAAAAAATTGAGTTAAAAATGTTAAAATTCGAATTTTTAAGATTTTTACAAGTTGGATATATGAAAACTGAAATTTTCGAAGCTCAGCAGAAAATTGAATGTAAAGAACATGAAATCTATACTAATTGGTAAGGAATTTAGCTTTGAAATTTTGTACACAAACTACATTCATATTAAAAGCTACTATAAAAAATTTGATTTAAAAGTATTAAATTTCGAATTTCTATGATTTTTGTAAGTTAGGTATATGAAAATTGAGATTTTAAGAACACAACAGAAAATGGGTTGTGTAGAATATGAAATCTGTACCAAATGGTTTTGAGTTTGGTTCTCAAATTTGGTACATACGAACTAGACTGATATTCAATGTACTGTAAAAAATTTAGCTTTAAAAGACTAAATGTTGATTTTATATGATTTTTACAATATCAGTATATGTAAATTGATATTTTCAGTCCTAAACACAAATTGTTTTGGGTATAACTTTTTGGTTTCTTATAAGATTTTGATAAGTCTTGAAGTTTTGGAAAGCTTAGAAAATGTGTTACGACTTTTATATTTTAAGATATGTATAAATTTAATGTCTAGATTGTCAAAAACTTAATTCTTTGCAGCTGGTCTGTCAATAAAGATAAAATGAATTTTAAGACATGGCTTACAAACCAAATTTCATATTTAGTATTTTGAGACAATTGTTGATCTACATAAGTGGCTTTCAAATACAATTTGTAACATTATAACTTTGTGGAATAGTTATTTGTGTGTATTTTCAATAAGTGGAATTTACTCCCATTTAGTAAATATTAAAGTAATGCAATGTGGTATGGGACGCAAGTGCATTACTTAAGTAGTTACTATTTGGAAGCATATGACACTTTTTGAATTGATGTGCTTTTAGTTCTTCATTGAGTTGACATATTTATATGCCATTCTTATGATGATATCGTTTTCTCTATCGCCACTATTGTGATTTGATTTATTTTGTCATATTGTTTTATATATGATATTTACTATGAGTACCATATTGACTTATATATGATACTCTGACTTGATTTATTTTATCATATTGTTTTTATATATGATAAAGTTGAATATCAGCTTTGTTTTGTTTAACTCGGGTTGTGATTATTATTTTATTTTGCATGTGATGGTATATTTTCAAAACATGATTAAGTTTACAAAGTGTTTTGACGTTATAAACACTTTGAACTTCATAACATATATATATATATATATATATATATTATAAAATAATGTTCGAAAAAATACTTTTGATTTCGGGATTGGGATATATTGGACTCTGTTGTATAAATGGGCCAAAACTCCATCTTGGTCGACCTGATTTAGGTTCGCTACCAGAATCTTGATGGTTTTAAATTCTGCCTATCTACCACCAAAGGTCAAACAGTCTGCTACATTGGGCAATTTTATTTTGATCGGGATTCTTGATCGGCGGGTCACGGACTACCTCAGATGGAGGCGTGCGGTCTCACGTGTAGTGTCGTAAACGGGTAGCATACGGCCTTCGCCTTAGACCGTCTTGGTTATCCTGGGTTGATCGCCAGGTGTCGTTATGGCACTATGAGTGGATTACGGTGCGGATGTCTCGAAGCGCGCTCGAGCTCTATCACTGTGATTTTACAATACTAGCGTCTGTTTATTTGGTATGTTACGAGTCGAGTTATATTTATCCCATAATCCCCTAATATTTTATTACATTACTATAATTGATTTAATTTATTATCATATTGATTTATATATGATAATTGTTATGAGTATCATATTGATACTCTGATTTGGTTTATTGTCATATTAATTTATATATGATAATTGTTATGAGTATCGTATTGATTTATATATGATACTCTAATTTGATTTATTATCATATTGATTTATATATGATAACTGTTATGAGTATCATATTGATTTATATATGATACTCTGATTTGATTTATTATCATATTGATTTATATATGATAACTGTTATGAGTATCGTATCGATTAATATATGATACTCTGATTTGATTTATTATCACATTGATTTGTATATGACAATTATTATGAGTATCGTATTGATTTACATGTGATACTCGGATTTGATCATATTGCTTTTACATATGATAAGTATTAGTTATCATAAGATATTTATTATAAATATCATATTGTGTTGTATGTGCTATTTGGTCATGAGTATCGTATTGATTTATATATGGTACTATGTGTTGGGTTGTCTTATCATATTGTTTTATATATGATAAATGTCATGAGGATTTTATTTGGTTTTGATACTCTAACTTAATTATTATGAGTATCCTATTAATTTAAAAATGAGATTTATTATGAGAAGCATGTTAGGTTAAACATGATACTCTTTATTGATTTATTTTATCATATTGATTTATATATCATATTTGTTAAGAGCATCACATTGATTTATATGTGATAATCTGTTGTTGATTTACATAATATTTGTTAAAGAGCATCACATTGATTTATAAATGATACTCTAATTTGATTGGTTATCATATTGCAGTATATACGATATTTATTATGAGCATCATATTGTTGTACATATATTATGAGTATCATGTTTATTTAGATATGATACTCTGATTTGATTCATTTTATCATATTGTTTTATATATGATTAAAGTTATAAGTATTTTATTGGTTTATATGTGATACTCTAACTTGATTTATTTCATCATTATATTTTACATATGATGATTTATGTTGGTATTGTATTGGGTTACGTACAATAGTATGTTTGGAATTATGGTTTATTTAAATGAGATGATTTTGCTAAAATTTTCATATATAGTAACATTCATAAGCCTCTTGTTGACTTATACATGTACTATCATTTACCTTTTGTTGTCAAATTTTGATCTCCATAGATTCTTACTTCACTCACACTAGAAATAGTCTGACCCGTGTAATTTGTTTAAAATTCTCGGGTCAGGTTGAGGATGGTTCGCAGGTTAGGTTGCGTGGACTGTTGCAGTATTCTTATCTTTTTCACGTGTTTGGGTTTTGGACTATGCAGCTTCGGACTATGCATAGCTAGTAGTATTATGGTATATATGCTATTATGTGTTTTGGAAGTGATATCATGTATTATGGACTATGTATTCTAGACATCTCTATTATGATATGTATTCTTCTATTATCATTGTGCTACGCTTGATTTTATTATATTTTGTACTATGTAACTTGAGAAATTTTCTTGTACCATTGCTTTGAACTTATACTAAGCACGAATTGTAAGATGAAAATTTTCAAATTTTCATGCCAGTGTCCGTTCAAAGGAATGAGTATAGCATTTAGCCCTATTGAGTCCCATTCTCCGTGCTTTCTGATAGTTATACTTAGTGTTGCTCTTGGTTAGCAAGGGTATAGGGGCCGGATGTTACAATAACAGAGTATGAATAAATAATATACATTAGGAAAATATCATATCAGAGATTAAATTACATTAGTAGCGGAAAAATAATACATAACGCAACTGAAAGAAATACACGGATACAAAGCTTTCCGAATATAGCTCCCGCTGTAAATCCAGGATCCTAGAAAAGAAATATCTGCAAAAACCCCACTACTGGTTTCCCGTGTGGAAAATAGGGGCACCCAGAGTTTAGGTTAAAACAATAAACTCCAGGTTAGTCATGTGACTGGTGTTAGAACTAAAACAATTATTTAAAATTTTATTTTAAAATAGAGTAAATCAAGGGACCATGCCGTATAACACGGAACGGGTTTCCTCCTAAGAATACCAGTGCATAAAACAAACTGAAACATGTTAATTAAAGAAAATGAAGCTATTATAAGACTCAGGTCTCATCACACAATGCAACGCAAGCCGAAGGATAGAGTTTGCCCTTATAATAGCCAAATATGCTTGGTACGTTTAAAACAAATCATTTGATATTACTATAAGTGTATAGTGTCAATAACAATTTCAAATATAAATGTATCAATCATAGACGGCATAGTATTTCATGCTACTATGTCGCCATACTAGTTCTGCAATTTAAAACCGAAATGTCATGTATTGGAAATTGGATTCCATCTATGAACTAAGGCAAGGAATTCCTTACTGAATTCGAGACAATCTAGCCTACCATGTCTCAGGACCCAAACTCAGGTGGGCCCTTGGAGCATCAGGGCCGGTCCACACTTACGTTAGTGGATTAATAATTCCTGAACAATAAGTTTTCCCATCCTATGGGGCGTAATGGTCAGTATGTCGACCATATCATCCATCAGCCCCGTAGTGACCGATATATCCGAGGCGCCTCGCTATCCATCAAATAATATGCAACATCCACATGAGTAAAATGTCTGGTCTCCATACCATGACACCACTCCTAGCTAGAAAGAAAAGCATGTCCTCCCTGAGGTCCACTCCCTTTTTGGTTCACACCGTGGTGTGATGCTCGCGAATTAACGTTATACACAAAGCTATGCTATTTAAAGTCGTTCTTTGGTCATTAACCACAAGACTATTCTTTTCAACAAAAGCCCTGATCATTTGTATCTCCGCATGCCACACTGACAATTCACGCCATGCGACTGATATCTATCAAAATATAACCTCTAAGCTCGTACGTCTTAGAGAAGGGTGTTAAGCAATAGAATAAATTCTCTGCCGCCAAATAGATATATATTTAATAGAAATCAATCAACACAGAATAAAATCCAATGTCAGACACACATCCATTTACAAGTCTGTCTGGGTCTGAACGAAACCAAAGGCACCTTATTCCTCGTCCCATATATCCAATACAGGAGAGAGGTCCTCGCATATCCGGTTGATCTCCAAGTATTTCTGGATGATCACCACTTATTACCTTGTCTTGGGTATACAGCCCAATCGAGACATCAGTAATCATCCAAACGATGTGAAGATCTCCGGTCCTCAACCACCATCTTCATCGTCGACTTTTCGTCGTATCAATTATTCAGGATGGGATAAACCCGGTCTTTTCGAATAACTCGCGTATCTTATAAATAATTGCTATAAAAAGATAACATACGCCTCATTCCAATCCAGAATATTCTTTTATTCAAATATTCTTTTCACAATTTAAACCAAATTAAGGTTTTCCAAACTAGTCGGGATTAGCGAACCTTACCAAAGTAATCATTTATTATTTTTCCCAAACCAAACCTATTCATCCCATGGAGCAAAACTAATAGTACTCCATAGCTAACACCACGGTATTATTGGTAAAATTAACTACCATTTCACGTTCAAATCTAATTAAAGATTTAACTATCGCTTGGAGCAAAACTGGTGATACTCCATTCTCGATCATTTCCCAAATTTGATAGTTTAAATTATCACATTCACATTTCAATCTAATTAAAGATTCATTAAAACCCCACTTAGTTTTAATCCCTAAAAATCATTATATAATGATTATTTAAATTTAGGACATAAATCCTGTCTTTAACTAGGTTAAAGAACCAATGTCATTTAAAACACAGTTCACAATAAACCCAAAATCACATTCCATTAACCATGGAATCTTCATGGAAAACATGCAATATATAATCGATATAAATTTCTGTATCAGACTAATAATATAAATGGAATAACGGCCAAGCCTTTTGAATTCCATATATAGTATCGGTCTTCCTTCACGGAAGCTTATCTCGATTATTACCAAATCGAATTCCATTCCATTCCAATTTATTTTATTCAATTGGAAAACTTTACTCTCGAAAATTTCCATTAATCTTAATTAAAAGATTATAAATTCCAAATCATATTCTTCACTATTAATTGGGTTAAAAAAATGTCATTTAAAACACCGTTTGAGATAAACCCAAAAATCCATTTCTTTTATTCAATTCCAATTAAATATTGACTAATTGGAAAACTTCACTAAATCTTAATTTACAAATTTGTTCTTTTCTCAATTGCGTTTAAGAACAATGTTATTTAAGACACCGTTCACGACAAACCCAAAATCCAATTTAATATTAAATACAAGGCTCTAAATAGAAATTATATCGGCTTATATTCAATTTCATATTCTAAAACTAACGGATATCGCATTGGGAATAACGATATCTGTATCTTCCAAATTCCCATAACACTATTTGTATAACCCCAGAATCCAATAATGAAATATTCCAGAGATTATTTCCATTCCAATCCATTCCAATTTATTCACTGGAAAATTCTGGTTATTTTTAAAACCATTTCAAATCCAATTTATTTCTTTAAAAATATTGGATTATTGTTCTAGTTAATAACTAATTCATTTTGATAAAAAAATATTTTTATCTTTAGAAACGTGGAATTTTTTATCCAAATTCTTTCCAAATCATTTATTATGATTTTACACAAATTATTAATATTTTTAATAATTTTATTAAGGCCCTTTCAGTCGATTTCCATAAACAGTCATCGAACTGCACTTACAGCGACCATTTTGAAATTTTATTTAGACATAATTCCAAATCCAACCGTTAGATTTCAAATCTCTTATGTTCGTTGGAAAACTCTTTTTGATACGGTTCCGTTTTTAGGAGAATCCGATGTCGAATCCCCGTAATATTAATTCAAAGTCAATGGTCGAAATTCGCGAATGGTCACGGCGCGACGCGTTCTATTCAGGCCATTAAATATATATATATATTATATTATATATAATTCGTCAATTTACATTTAAAACGTATTTTATAAATTGTTTTAAATTTGTTTTAAACACGATTCCCACTTTCATTTTAATTTTAAATCAAAATTGAATACTCCTTATCATTATAATATTTAAATGATAATATTTTCAAAATATGTGATTTTAAAACCATTTACTTTTCGATATTCACTAAAAAAATGAATAAAATCGATATAAATATCGTTTGCGTTAAAATGGCACAAAACTAATCAATACGGCTTCACACATTTCAATATTTTTGTGTCCGTCCCAAATCAGACCTCAAAATTATATTTTAATTTTAACGAAAGGACGCGTTTCCTGAACAATTCCGCAATTCAAAATCTGACTTCCATAT
Source organism: Allium sativum (assembly GCA_030737875.1). Lineage (NCBI taxonomy): Eukaryota > Viridiplantae > Streptophyta > Magnoliopsida > Asparagales > Amaryllidaceae > Allium > Allium sativum. The sequence continues at coordinate 400,948,424 of CM060910.1, forward strand.
ACTCAAATGAAAGAGAAGTGGTGCATGTCCTCCACGTAGCCCTCTCCGTAGTCCTCTCCCATTTTTGGTTCACATCGAGGTGTGAGGCTCGCAAATTAACGCTACACAAAGCTATGCTATGTTAAAGCCATGCTTTAACCATCAACCACAAGACTCTTCTTTTCAACAAAAACCTTGATCATTTGCATCTCAGCATGCCACACAGGCAATTCACGCTATGCAACCGATGTCTGTCAATCACACAGAATGAAATTTGATGTCAGACACACATCCATTTACAAGTTCGTTCTGGGTCTGAGTGAAACCAGAGGCACCTTATTCCACGTCCCGTATGTCCAATACAGGAGAGAGGTCCTCGCATATCCAGTCGATCTCCAAGTACGTCTGGAAGATCACCACTTATTACCTTGTCTTGGGTGTACAACCCAATCAAGACATCAGTAATCATCCAAATGATGTGAAGACCTCCGGTCTTCCACTACCGTCTTCATCCTCGACATATCGTCGAATCAGTTATTCAGAATGGGATAAACCCGGTCTTCTGAATAACTATCGTATATAATAAACAAATGTTATAAAAACACAAAATATGCCTCATTCCGATCCAGAATATTCTTTTATTTAAATATTCGTATCCTTTGAGAAAGGTTCCCATAAATTTTATCAAAGATAAATTCTTTAAAATTTATTCCTTAATCTTCCTTTGGATATCAATTCGAACCAAATTATGGTTTATCCAAACTAGTCGGGATTAGCGAACCTTATCGAAGTAATCACTTGTTTTAATTTCCCAATCCCAACCTATTCATCCTATAAAGTAAAACTGGTAATACTTCATATCGAACACCACGATGTCATCGGTAAATTCAATTACCATTTCACATTCAAATCTAATTAAAGATTTAACTATCGCCTGGATTAAAACTGGTGATACTCCATTCTCGATCATTTTTCGAATTTGAAAATTTTAGTTATTAGATTCACCTTTCAATCTGTTAGCCTGCTTTGTGACCAGGCTACCCAAAGCCAGGGACTTGAGTATGAACTTACATTGATTGGCGATCACTTGGATGGAGTGATAGAAAGATGGAAAATTTGAATTATTCATGCAAATGTTATCGGATCGGATCCCCCATTCGGATCGGATCAGATCCCTGCTTTCGGATCGGATCGGATCCCCTTCCCCGGATTGGATCGGAGTACCCTCTACCCGAACCGCCTGAAGTATTCTGTACGGAAGTGCGTGCAGGCATTCTGCTCGAACAACTGGTTCGGTTCGGATCCGATCCGAACCGACTGGACCTGCTTCTGCACACGGAGTTTGACCTCTTCTCTTGGCATGACCGACTCCTACAATTGCGGATCTGACTCCACTTGGCAAAGAACGACCTGGTAGCCACTTTTCCACGTTCTCCACTACTTCTGAGATCTCCTCCGGTCACGCCACGTGGCCCAGCCGAACCGGAACCGCCCAGAGCTTCTCTACAGCTATAAATACACCACAACATGGCCATTTGAGAGGACCTTTTGACATTTCATTCAAACATGGTAGCCATGGACGAATTCCCCCACCAATAACCACCTTCTTCTCCAATGAAAATCAATGAAAATCAATGAAAATCAATGAATTCGGAGAGAAATATTCATTGTATTTGAGCGATTGATTGATTAAATTCCTTGTAATTGTAATCCATGAACGAAATGAGAAACTATGAAGTGGATGTAGGCTTGTTAACGCCGAACCACTATAAACCTTGTGTCTCTACTTGATTTTTTACATTTTAGACTATTATTCCTCGCAAATCCTAGACAATTGGGTGTTAGGACCATTTTTTGGTCTAACACAATCTATTTAAAGATTCATTAAAATTCCATTTCAGTTTTAATTTCCAAAAATCATTACTTAATGATTATTCAAAGTTAAGAAATAAATCTTATCTTTAACTGGGTCAAAGAACTAATGCCGTTTAAAACACAGCTCACGATAAACGCAAAATCATATTCCATTAACAATGGAATCTTCACGGAAAACAGATCAATATATGTAATCGATATGAACTTCCATATCCAACAGATACTATAAATGGAATAACGGAAAAGCCTCTTAAATTCCATATATAGTAATAGTCTTCCTCCACAGAAGTCCACTTCGATTATTACCAAATCGAATTCCATTACATTCCATTCCAATTTATTTTATTAAATTGGAAATACTCACTTTGGAAATTTTCCTTTAAATCTTAACAAAAGATTTATAAATTCCAAATCACATTTCATTGTAAATCGGGTTAAAGAAAAAATGTCGTTAAAAACACAGTTCACGATAAACCTAATTCACATTCCATTTCAATTCCAATTAAATGTTCATTAATTGGAAATTCTTCTTTAAATTTTAACTAAAAGACTTATTCTTTACATACAGGGTTTCAGAACAGCGTTAATGAAGACACCATTCCATCGGTCTCTAACCGTAAATTAGCAAAAGAACAATTCGCTAATTATTAATCCCGAAGGCCGAAACCAACATCAGATCAATACCCAGGAAACCATTCAACTTAGCTAACCTCCAGTTAGTTTCTAATTTCCTTAACTCCATTGGGTTTAAGAACAGTGTTAGTGAAGACACCGTTCACGACAAACCCAAAATCCCATTAGATATTAAATATAAGGCTCTAAATAGAAAATATATCGGCTTATATTCAAAATCAAATTCTGAACTCAACAAACACCATATTCGAATAACGATATATATATCTTCCAAATTCCTCCACAATGCCTGTATAATCACGGAATCCAATATCGAAATATTCCAAAGATAATTTCGATTCAAATCCATTCCAATTAATATATTGTAAATTCTGGTTATTTTTAAAACCCTTTCAAGTCCAATTTATTTATTTAAAAATAATTGTATTATAATTCTAGTTCAAAACTAGTTAATTTCAATTAAAATCTATTTTTATCTTTTCAAATATGGAATTTTTCATCCCAATTCTTTCCAAATCTTTATTTATGATTTTACACAAATTATTGATATTTTTAACAATTTTATCAAGGCCCGTACAATCGATTTACATAAACGGCCATCGAACTGCACTTACAGTGACCTTTTCCTAATTTGATTTGGACATAAATCCGAAACCAACTGTTAGATTTCAAATCTCTAATCTTCGTTAGAAAGCTCTTTTCGATATGAACCCAATGGTTCCGGTTTTAGGAGAATCCGACGGTCGAATCTCCCGTAACGTCCATTCGAAGTTAATGATCGAAATTCGCAAACTGCCGCAGTGCGGCGCGTTCTATTCAGGCCATTATATATATAATATATTTTTTCGATTTCCATAAACATATTTTATAAATCGTTTTAAATTCATTTTCAAAACAGTTTCAACTTCATATTCAATTTTAAATCAAAATTGAATATTCCATATCATTAACATATAAATGATAATATTTTCAAAACATTAGATTTTGAAATCAATTCCTTTTCGATATTCATTATAAAAATTAATAAAATCGATATAAATATCGTTTATGTCAAAATGGCGTTAATCTTATCAACACAGCTATATATATTGAAATATATTCGTGTCCATCCCAAATCGGACATCAAAATTAGATTTCGATCTTGCACGGAATATTATTTTAAAATATTCATTATTTCAAATATTCGTTATTTTAAAATATTCATTCTTACTGAACTGGAGTCAGACACAGTCAATTACCGTATAATGTCCATTATATGGATTTCATACAACACATGTATACAACAACAATCAAACACAGTCAACCATCATCCAGAATGCATTCTACATTGGATAAGCATTTAATATAAATATTTAACGCTTATACAACTTGTCAACCAATAGATTGACATACAACTAAATAATTGGGATTAGTGTACGTCAAATATCATCCCAATACCCGTGTGGGGTTTAAATCAACAAATAATGAATTTTATTTGTGCAATTGGGCGATGTGTAAAATTTATCGTCCTAATCCATATCAGTAAAATTGGTGTTCATAAATAAATCATCCGATTTGTAAATGAATATTTATTTTATTCATATACACGTTAAAAATTATATTTTTAACTATAAAATATTTATTTCAACACATGAATATTTTAATCAGTTCAATTATACAATAAAAATGATATTTTTATTGTTCTAACATATTTTAGAAAATTTTGGCGGTATAACGGCGCGATATCAAAATCGGGTAATGTAACAACCCGAAATTCTGGGCCAGTTTAAAATTTTTATTTTGGCAATTTTAGCGAATTTTGAACATTTAAAATGAATTATTTTAAATAATATCGACGGAAAATTTATTTGAAAAGAATTAGAACATATATATTATATACGTCGTCGTTAGAATATATATAATTATATATAATTTTAAATAGAATTGAAAATGGTGCGGTAGTTCGATAATTCGATTTCAAACTTCAATTGAATGTACCGGGTGCAAAATAAACCGGATTTTAGTGAAACCAAAAATAATAGGATCTAATTGAGAATACCTTTCCAACGAATCCGAAAAATCGAGATTTCGTAGCGGGAATCAAAAGATATGTCCAGTTGAAAATTCTGAATAGTCGCTATGGAATTCGGGGCCTTAAAAATGGGAATTTTGCAAACGACCTCGGATTTCGACGAAACCACTTTTGTTCGGTCCGTGATGTCAAATTATTGGTAGATTCCAAATTTCATAATTTTTCGTATCAATATGTGAGCGTGGCAAAGGAAAATGCGTTTGACCAGTTTTAGTTGATTTTAATCGACTGGAAAATGGCCATTTTTCCAACGGTCTTAGAATTCGACGAAACTAGTTTTGTTAGGACCGTATCGTCAATACAAAGCTATAAAATATTTTTGTGGAATTTTTCTAGTTAGTATGTGACCCCGGTAAATTGAAATGAACGTTCAAATTCAATATATAGAGTATATGTTGATTTTGACGAAAACTGATCGAATCAGCTTGCGATACATATCCCATTGTGTTCGGAATGGGGGTAAAACGCTATAGACGACAGGCGGTGGGCCTCGTTTAGAGGTCGTATGAAAAAGTCAACTTTTTTTGAAATTAAAATAATAAAGAAATAAAAATAAAATAAAACCTCTCTCCTCCCCCTTACTTCCTCTCTGCCCCCCCTTTTTTCATTCATTCAGAATCGATTAGAGAAAAAAAAGAAACCGACGCGCTGCCTCCAGGCGGATCCACGCCACCGCTGACAAGCCATCGACGCCGCTGCCGTTGGCCTCGTGCCAGCACCCCCTCCTCCGTTCGAATCCATAACTAACCCTAGCCCCAAATCCACCCAGCGTGCCACTTGAGGCAACGCCCCTCTTCCAGCGTGGCTTGAGGCACGCTGCGTCACCACAACAGCCCGCTCCGACCCCCTGCAGCTTCAGTCGACAACGCAGAAACCCCCTCCCCTTCCCTTTTTGATCGACGGTGAGTTTTAAATTGATTTTTACTTAGGTTATAAACTGATTTTTACTTAGGTTATAAACTAAATTTTACTTAGGTTATAAACTGATTTTTACTTAGGTTAAACACTGATTTTATTCTATTAGGAATATTAAAAATATAATTTTTACATGATAGGAATATTCAAAATATGATTTTTGTATTGAAAGTGAATGAATAAAAATATGATTTTTATTTTTTTTAACATCGAAAAGATCGTATTTTTAATAATGAAAAGGCGAAATCTTTATATTTGAAAAGGCGAAATCTTTATGTTGAGAATAACGATGTAAAAATAGAATTTTTATCTATATAGTAGCGATGTAAAAATAGAATTTTTTTTCTATATAGTAGCGATGTAAAAATAGAATTTTTTATCTATATAGTAGCGATGTAAAAATAGAATTATTATCTATATAGTACCGATGTAATTATATATAATTATATATAATTATAAATAGAAATGAAAATGGCGCGGTAGTTCGATAATTCGATTTTTATATATTGAATAGCGAAGTAAAAATTCGATTTTTATATATTGAATAGCGAAGTAAAAATTTGATTTTTATATATTGAATAGCGAAGTAAAAATTCGATTTTTATGTATTGAATAGTAAAGTATAAATTCGATTTTTTACATATGTAGAGAATACGGGCAACGAAGGTGACAAAAAGGCGAGAACAGTGAAGATTTTCTATAAATGAAGTGTCGTGGAGTTGGGATAGCTATTGGTGAGAACTTCTCACTCTAACTTTCTTTTTCTAGTTATATATATATATACTAGGATGCAGACGATGCTTAGAAGCACCCGACACCCGTCATCCACAGACCATGGATGGCTTGTTTGTTTGATTGATGTGTTGTGGAAAATTGTTTGTGTTGTTGATGTGAAATCGATAATAAATTGTGGATGTGTTGAAATAAATTAATTATCGTTAAAAATATAATTTTTAACGTGAATGTGAATAAATGAAGATTTATAAACAAATCGGCCGATTTGTTTATATACACTAATTTGACGGATATTGATTGGGTCGATAAATTTTACACATCGCCCAACTGCACAAATAAAAATCTGTGTTTGTTGATTTGAAACCCCACACGGGTGTTGGGATGATATTTGGGTACACTAATCCCAATTATTTAATTGTATGTCGATCGATGGGTCGACAGACTGTGTAAGCGTTGATTATTTATATTTGATGCTTATACAGTTGTGTGGTGCACCTTGGATGATGGTTGATTGTTTATCATCGCTATTATATACATGTGTTGTATGGAATCCATATAATTAACATTATATGGTAATTGATTGGGCCTCATTCCAATCGGGGAAATAATGAATATTATAAAAGAAAATTCATGTGTTGAATATCAAAATAGTCATGGGTTGACGATGTTCATGTGTCGAAAATATTTGTGTGTTGAGTAAAATATTTTAATAATATAATTTACATCTTTATCATATTTAAAATTAGAATCTACTTCACGGTGGAGTCTAATTGAAAATCAAACGATAGATACCATAATTTTATAAAATATTTTACATAACAAAAAAATAGTGATGTGTTGACAGTACTCATGTGTTGAGATTAGTCGTGTGTTGAAAGAAATTTATATTCATGTGTTGAATAGAATAAATATTCATTTGTTGAACAGAATAACAAATTTATTGAAATATATAAAGCCGTGTTGATTAGAGATGCGTTATTCTGACGCGAACGATATTTATATCGATTTTATTCGTTTTATAATGATTATTGAAAAGTGAGTTCAAAATTTAATATTTTGAAAAGAAATTCAAATAAAATTAGATTAAAATTGAAATTGAAATTTTATTAAATCAATCTGAAATGAATTCGAATCGAATAGAAAATGAATTCGATTCGAATTGAATAGAAAGTGAATTTGAATTCGAATTGAATAGAAATGAATTCAAATTGAATTAAATTGAAATTGAATTAAAAATGAATTGAAATCGTTTTGAATGAAATTTAAAACGAACTGAAATTGAATTGAAATCAATTTGAAATGAATTCGAATTGAATTAAAATCAAATCGATTTGAAATTCAAGACGAAGTTGAAATTGTTTTTGAAACGAATTTAGAACTATTTACAAAATACGTTTTAAAAGGAAATCGACGAAATATAATATATATATATATATATATATATATTATATATAGTGGCCTGAGTAGAACGCGCCGCGCCGCGGCAGTTCGTGGAATTCGACAATTAACTTGAATTGACGTTGCGGGAGATCCGACCGTCGGATTCTTCTAAAACCGGAACCGTTGGGTTCGTATCGAAAAGAGATTTCCAATGAATATTAGAAATTTGAAATCTAACGGTTGGATTTGGAATTATGTCCAAATCAAATTTGAAAAAGGTCGCTGTAAGTGCAGTTCGATACCCGTTGATGGAAATCGACTATACGGGCCTTGATAAAATTATTAAAAATATATATATAATTTTTGTAAAATCATAATATGTGAAATGGATAGAACTGGGATGTAAAATTCCACATTTGAAAGGATAAAAATATATTTTTGTCGAAATGAACTAGTTTTGAACTAGAATTAAAATCAATTTATTTTTGAAATAAGTAAATTGAATTTGAAAGTGATTTTAAAAATAATCAATATTCCCAATACGAGGATTGGACTGGAGTTGAATCGAAATTATCTTCGAAATATTTCGATGTTGGATTTCGTGACTATACAGATATTGTTATGGGAATTTTAAAGGTATATTTTATATCGTTATTTCCAATACGATATTTGTTGGTTACAGAATTTGATATTGAATATAAGCCAGTATATTTTCTATTCAGGGCCTTGTAATTAATATCAAATGTGATTTGGGTTTATCGTGAATCGTGTTTTAGATGACATTGGTTCTTTAACCCAGTTAAAGGCAAGATGTTATTTTTTTGAAAAGATTGAAACTAAGTGGAGTTTTAATGAATATTTAATTAGATTAAAAAGTGAATTGATAATTTAAAATTATCAAATCTGAAAGGTGATCGAGAATGGAGTACCGCCAGTTTTGCTCCAAAACGATAGTTAAATCTTTAATTAGATTTGAACGTGAAATGGTAATTAATTTTACCAACAGCGCCATGGTGCTAGATGTGGAGTATTACCAGTTTTCTCCATGGGATGTATAGGTTGGTATTGGGAAATAAAATAAATAATTACTTCGGTGTGGTTCGCTAATCCCGACTAGTTAGAAATGATATCCAAAGGAGGTTTATAGAATAAATTTAGAAGAATTTATCTTGGATAAAATTAGTGGGAACCTTTCCCCTAAGAATGTGATTTTGTGAATAAAAGAATATTCTGAATTGGAATGAGGCATTTGTTGTGTTTGTGTAACATTTGTTGATTATATACGTGGGTTATTCAGAAAGGCTGGGTTTATACCAATTCTGAATAACCGATTCGACGAGATGTCGAAGATGAAGACGGTGGTTGAAGACCGGAAGTTTTCACATCGTTGGGGTGATTACTGATGATCTCGATTGGGCTGTACACCCAATAAGAGGGAAACAGTTGGTGATCGTCCAGACGTACTTGGAGATGGATGGATATGCGAGGAAAGTGCCTCCGGTTTCGTTCAGATCCAGGACGAACTTGTAAATAAATTGTGTGTCTGACATTGGATTTTATTCTGTGTTGATTGATCTCTATTGAATATACATCTGTTTGGCGGAGGAGAATTTATTCTCTTGCTTAACGCCCTTCTCTGAGACGTACGAGCTCAGAGGTTGTATATCAATGGACATCAGTCGCATGGAGTGAATTGCCAGTGTGGCACACGTAAGTGGCAAATGATCAAGGCTTCTGTTGAAAAGCAAAGTCTTGTGGTTGATGATCAAAGCCCGGCCTGTGTGGCACAGCTTTGTGTATAACGTGAATTCGCGAGCCTCACACCTCGGTATGAGTCAAAAATGGGATAGTGACTGCAGGGAGAGCACGACGTTTCTTTCTAGCTAGGGTGGTGTCAGTGACCTACCAGCCCTGACATTTATATACTTTTCACCTGTGTGGTTGTTGGATATGAGGCGCCTCGGATATAGGTCTGTAAGGACAGGGAAACATGTGTTCAGAAATAATTAATCCTCAAAAGTAAGAGAGGACCGGCCCTGAAGATCCAAGGATCATAGTGGGGTCCTGGGACATTTGCTAGAGTGTCTCGAACGCGGAGAGGAGCTTGCCCCTTGCCTCGACTCATGACGGAAATCCAATTTCCAATACGTGATATTGCGGTTTTAATTGTAGAACTAGTATGGCGACATGATAGATGGTACCCATGCCGCCTATGATTGATATTTATGATTGAAAATTTTTGACACTATACACCTATGATAGTATCAAATGATTTGTTTTAAACGTACCAAGCATGTTTGGCTATTATAAGGGAAAACCCTATCCTCCGGCTTGAGTTGCATTGTGTGATGGGACCTGGGTCTTATAATAGCTTCATTTTTCCAAAAAGCATTGCGTTGTTTTGTTATATGCACTAGTATTCTTGTGAGGAAACCCGTTCCGTGTTATACGGCGTGGTCCTTTGAATTACTCTCTTTTAAAGTAAAGCTTTAAATAATTGTTTTAGTTCTCACACCAGTCACATGACTGACCTGGAGTTTATTGTTTTAACCTAAACTCTGGGTGCCCTTATTTTCGACACGGGCAGCTAGTAGTTTTGGTTCTGCAAATTTATATTCACAGGATCCTGATTTACAGCTGGAACAATGCTCGGAAAGCTCTGTATCCGTGAATTATTTCTAGTTGTGTATTGTATTATTTTCCGCTGCTATGTAATTTATTGTAATCTCTGATATTTATCGAATGTAATTTATTCATTTATACTCCGTATATTCTTGTATCTGATGGAATTATTGTAATAACAATGAAATGTTCTTCCGTCTGCGTTCTCTTTTGTGTCCTGTTCTCAAAGTATCCGCGCTTTCCTTCACGGGGAAGTTACGGGTTCTTACAGTTGGTATCGGAGCTTTGGTTTACAGAGCTCGAGAACAAGACACATTAGAACCATACGAAAGAATTCATCAGATATTGGATTAGTAATATCCAATTAGAATGACTCGTTAGAGATAGGATCAGTAGTATCCTAGAACGAGTGTGAAGAGTATATTTTTCAAATGAAAACAATTTTGTTTTGAAATTTAAATCGTTTTATCCGTATTTGAATATTTTATTTGTATTGTATTTGGACAATCCAATATATAAAGAATTTGCATATACACGTCATGAACGTATATTCGAAGTTTTAATATACTGAATAGATATAGAATCACATTCTAGTCGCCCGGAGATGGTACTGACAATTGTCATGACATCATCGGTATTTATGTTCGTGTTTCGAAGGTGTGATATCTATATATTTCCATTAGACTTGTGTGGGAACCAAAACTAATATAGATAGATTTATTTGTTGTGTTTGGCATTAAAAATATGATTTTTGACTATATATCAAAATTATGAATTTGAAACGTTAATCCACTAATTGATTGATGTTTGTGTTGTTTGTTTATTTGTTTGATAATTTTGAACCATTATGCCTAATTGAATCAAATATAGAATTGTATTGAAAATTGGTCGCATTTGCTTGCATATACATGTACTTACATTGAACAGGTCATACCAAGGAGGCTAGAGCAGAGAATAAAATTTGTTTGCCCGACAAATAGGTACATGTTTACCATAATTTACTGTTTTGTTTGGGTGATGATGATTTTATGAGCCGATGGGCTAGCCGCTTGGCTTTTTCTTTTTCTTTTTGAGATCAGAAGGCCTGTATGGCAATTTCGGGATTTTCCCGTGGCTCCCGGTGCAGGGGAGGTTATTGCGAAATTTTTCGAAAATTTAGGGTGTTAGCCAAATTTTTGAAGAATTTGTAAATTCTCAGAAACTGAAAAGTTGGAGAATGGAAGCCAGATCGAATGTAGAGTTGATTAATCAAACCACTTTCGACCTTGTTCCTTTTCGGGGACGAAAAGTTTTAAGTGGGGGAGATTGTAACAACCCGAAAATCCGGGCCAGTTTAAAAAATTTATTTTGGCAATTTTAGCGAATTTTGAACATTTAAAATGAATTATTTTAAATAATATCGACGGAAAATTTATTTGAATAGAATTAGAACATATATATTATATACGTCGTCGTTAGAATATATATAATTATATATAATTATAAATAGAATTGAAAATGGCTCGGTAGTTCGATAATTCGATTTCAAACTTCAATTGAATGTACCAGGTGCAAAATAAACCGGATTTTAGTGAAACCAAAAATAATAGGATCTAATTGAGAATACCTTTCCAACGAATCCGAAAAATCGAGATTTCATAGCGGGAATCAAAAGATATGTCCAGTTGAAAATTCTGAATAATCGCTATGGAATTCAAGCCCTTAAAAATGGGAATTTTGCAAACGACCTCGTATTTCGATGAAACCACTTTTGTTGGGTCCATGATGTCAAATTATTGGTAGATTCCAAATTTCATAATTTTTCGAAATAATATGTGAGCGTGGCAAAGGAAAATGCGTTTGACCAGTTTTAGTTGATTTAAATCGACTGGAAAATTGCCATTTTTCCAACAGTCTCAGAATTCGACGAAACTAGATTTGTTAGGACCGTATCGTCAATACGAAGCTAGAAAATATTTTTCTGGAATTTTTCTAGTTAGTATGTGACCCCGGTAAATTGAAATGTGCGTTTAAATTCAATATATAGAGTATATGTTGATTTTGACGAAAACTGATCGAAACGATCGAATCAGCTTGCGATACATATCCCATTGTGTTCGAAATGGGGGTATAACGCTATAGACGACAGGCAGTGGGCCTCGTTTAGAGGTTGTTTGAAAAAGTCAACTTTTTTTGAAATTAAAATAATAAAGAAATAAAAATAAAATAAAACCTCTCTCCTCCCCCTTACTTCCTCTCTGGCCCCCCTTTTTTTCGTTCATTCAGAATCGATTAGAGAAATAAATAAAAACCGACGCGCTGCCTCCAGGCGGATCCAGGCCACCGCTGACAAGCCATCGATGCTGTTGCCGTTGGCCTCGCGCCAGCACCCCCTCCTCCGTTCGAATCTGCAACTAACCCTAACCCCAAATCCTCCCAGCGCGCCACTCGAGGCAACGCCCCTCTTCCAGCATGGCTTGAGGCATGCTGTGTCACCACCACAGCCCGCTCCGACCCCTTGTAGCTTCCGTCGACAACGCAAAAACCCCCTCCCCTTCCCTTTTTGATCGACGGTGAGTTTTAAACTGATTTTTACTTAGGTTATAAACTGATTTTTACTTAGGTTATAAACTGAATTTTACTTAGGTTATAAACTGATTTTTACTTAGGTTAAACACTGATTTTTATTCTATTAGGAATATTAAAAATATAATTTTTACATGATAGGAATATTCAAAATATGATTTTTGTATTGAAAGTGAACGAATAAAAATATGATTTTTATTTTTTTTAACATCGAAAAGATCATATTTTTAACAATGAAAAGGCAAAATCTTTATATTTGAAAAGGTGAAATCTTTATGTAGAGAATAACGATGTAAAAAATAGAATTTTTATCTATATAGTAGTGATGTAAAAATAGAATTTTTTTATCTATATAGTAGCGATGTAAAAATAGAATTTTTTATCTATATAGTAGCGATGTAAAAATAGAATTTTTATCTATATAGTAGCGATGTAAAAATAAATAAAAAATTCTATATAGTAGCGATGTAAAAATAGAATTTTTATCTATATAGTAGCGGTGTGAAAATTGAATTTTATCCATATAGCGTGATTATAAAAATGGGATTTTTATATACATGGCAACAAAGTAAAAATTCGATTTTTAAATATTGAATAGCGAAGTAAAAATTCGATTTTTATATATTGAATGGCGAAGTAAAAAATTCGATTTTTATATATTGAATAGCGAAGTAAAAATTCGATTTTTATATATTGAATAGCGAAGTAAAAATTCGATTTTTATATATTTAATAGCGAAGTAAAAATTCGATTTTTATATATTGAATAGCGAAGTAAAAATTCGATTTTTATGTATTGAATAGTAAAGTAAAAATTCGATTTTTTACATATGTAGAGAATATGGGCAACGAAGGTGACAAAAAGGCGATAACAGTGAAGATTTTCTATAAATGAAGTGTCGTGGAGTTGGGATAGCTATTGGTGAGAACTTCTCACTCTAACTTTCTTTTTCTAGTTATATATATATATATATATATATACACTAGGATGCAGACGGTTCTTAGAAGCACCCGACACCCGTCATCCACAGACCACGGATGGCTTGTTTGTTTGATTGATGTGTTGTGAAAAATTGTTTGTTTTGTTGATGTGAAATCGATAATAAAATGTGGATGTGTTGAAATAAATTAATTATCGTTAAAAATATAATTTTTAACGTGAATGTGAATAAATGAAGATTTATAAACAAATCGACCGATTTGTTTGTATACACTAATTTGACGGATATTGATTGGGTCGATAAATTTTACACATCGCCCAACTGCACAAATAAAAATCTGTGTTTGTTGATTTGAAACCCCACACGGGTGTTGGGATGATATTTGGGTACACTAATCCCAATTATTTAATTGTATGTCGATCGATGGGTCGACAGACTGTGTAAGCGTTGATTATTTATATTTGATGCTTATACAGTTGTGTGGTGCACCTTGGATGATGGTTGATTGTTTATCATCGCTATTATATACATGTGTTGTATGGAATCCATATAATTAACGTTATATGGTAATTGATTGGGCCTCATTCCAATCGGGGAAATAATGAATATTATAAAAGAAAATTCATGTGTTGAATATCAAAATAGTCATGGGTTGACGATGTTCATGTGTCGAAAATATTAGTGTGTTGAGTAAAATATTTTAATAATATAATTTACATCTTTATCATATTTAAAATTAGAATCTACTTCACGGTGGAGTCTAATTGAAAATCAAACGATAGATACCATAATTTTATAAAATATTTTACATAACAAAAAAACAGTGATGAGTTGACAGTACTCATGTGTTGAGATTAGTTGTGTGTTGAAAGAAATATAGATTCATGTGTTGAATAGAATAAATATTCATTTGTTGAACAGAATAACAAATTTATTGAAATATATAAAGCCGTGTTGATTAGAGATGCGTTATTTTGATGCGAACGATATTTATATCGATTTTATTCGTTTTATAATGAATATTGAAAAGTGATTTCAAAATTTAATATTTTGAAATGAAATTCAAATTAAATTACATTAAAATTCAAATTGAAATTTTATTGAATCAATTTGAAATGAGTTTGAATCGAATAGAAAATGAATTCGATTCGAATTGAATAGAAAGTGAATTTGAATTTGAATTGAATAGAAATGAATTCAAATTGAATTAAATTGAAATTGAATTAAAAACGAATTGAAATCATTTTGAATGAAATTTAAAACGAACTGAAATTGAATTGAAATCAATTTGAAATGAATTCGAATTGAATTAAAATGAAATCGATTTGAAATCGAAGATGAAGTTGAAATTGTTTTTGAAACGAATTTAGAACTATTTATAAAATACGTTTTAAAAGGAAATCGACGAAATAATATATATATATATATATATATATATATTATACATATATAATGGCCTGAGTAGAACGCGCCGCGTCGCGGCAGTTCGTGAATTTCGACAATTAACTTCGAATTGACGTTGCGGGAGATTCGACCGTCGGATTCTCCTAAAACTGGAACCGTTGGGTTCATATCGAAAATAGCTTTCCAATGAATATTAGAAATTTGAAATCTAACGGTTGGATTTGGAATTATGTCCAAATCAAATTTGAAAAAGGTCGCTGTAAGTGCAGTTCGATAGCCGTTGATGGAAATCGACTGTACGGGCCTTGGTAAAATTATTAAAAATATCTATAATTTGTGTAAAATCATAATATGTGAAATGGAAAGAATTGGGATGTAAAATTCCATATTTGAAAGGATAAAAATATATTTTTGTCGAAATGAACTAGTTTTGAACTAGAATTAAAATCAATTTATTTTTGGAATAAGTAAATTGAATTTGAAAGTGATTTTAAAAATAATCAATATTCCCAATACGTGGATTGGACTGGAGTTGAATCGAAATTATCTTCGGCGCATTTCGATGTTGGATTTCGTGACTATACAGATATTGTTATGGGAATTTGAAAGATATATTTTATATCGTTATTTCCAATACGATATTTGTTGGTTTCAGAATTTGATATTGAATATAAGCCGGTATATTTTCTATTCAGAGCCTTGTAATTAATATCAAATGTGATTTGGGTTTATCGTGAATCGTGTTTTAGATGACATTGGTTCTTTAACCCAGTTAAAGGCAAGATGTTGATTTTTTTGAAAAGATTGAAACTAAGTGGAGTTTTAATGAATCTTAAATTAGATTAAAAAGTGAATTGATAATTTAAAATTATCAAATCTGAAAGGTGATCGAGAATGGAGTACCACCAGTTTTGCTCCAAAACGATAGTTAAATCTTTAATTAGATTTGAACGTGAAATGGTAATTAATTTTACCAACAGCGTCGTGGTGTTAGATGTGGAGTATTACCAGTTTTCTCCATGGGATATATAGGTTGGGATTGGGAAATAAAATAAATAATTACTTCGGTGTGGTTCGCTAATCCCGACTAGTTAGAAATGATATCCAAAGGAGGATTATAGAATAAATTTAGAAGAATTTATCTTGGATAAAATTAATAGGAACCTTTCCCCTAAGAATGTGATTTTGTGAATAAAAGAATATTCTGAATTGGAATGAGGCGTTTGTTGTGTTTGTGTAACATTTGTTTATTATATACGTGGGTAATTCAGAAAGGCCGGGTTTATACCCATTCGGAATAACCGATTCGACGAGATGTCGAAGATGAAGACGGTGGTTGAAGACCGGAAGTCTTCACATCGTTTGGGTGATTACTGATGATCTCGATTGCGCTGTACACCCAAGATGAGGGAAACAGTTGGTGATCGTCCAGACGTACTTGGAGATGGATGGATATGCGAGGAAAGTGCCTCCAGTTTCGTTTATACCCAGTTCGAACTTGTAAATGGATTGTGCGTCTGACATTGGATTTTATTCTGTGTTGATTGATCTCTATTGAATATACATCTGTTTGGCGGCGGAGAATTTATTCTCTTGCTTAACGCCCTTCTCTGAGACGTACGAGCTCATAGGTTGTATATCGATGGACATCAGTCGCATGGAGTGAATTGCCAGTGTGGCACACGTAAGTGGCAAATGATCAAGGCTTCTGTTGAAAAGCAAAGTCTTGTGGTTGATGATCAAAGCACGGCCTGTGTGGCGCAGCTTTGTGTATAACGTGAATTCGCGAGCCTCACACCTCGGTATGAGTCAAAAATGGGATAGTGACTGCAGGGAGAGCACGACGTTTCTTTCTAGCTAGGGTGGTGTCAGTGACCTACCAGCCCTGACATTTATATACTTTTCACCTATGTGGTTGTTGGATACGAGGCGCCTCGGATATAGGTCTGTAATGACAGGGAAACATGTGTTCAGAAATAATTAATCCTCAAAAGTAAGAGAGGACCGGCCCTGAAGATCCAAGGATCATAGTGGGGTCCTAGGACATTTGCTAGAGTGTCTCGAACACGGAGAGGAGCTTGCCCCTTGCCTCGACTCATGATGGAAATCCAATTTCCAATACGTGATATTGCGGTTTTAATTGTAGAACTAGTATGGCGACATGATAGATGGTACCCATGTCGCCTATGATTGATATTTATGATTGAATTTTTTTGACACTATACACCTATGATAGTATCAAATGATTTGTTTTAAACGTACCAAGCATGTTTGGCTATTATAAGGGAAAACCCTATCCTCCGGCTTGCGTTGCATTGTGTGATGGGACATGGGTCTTATAATAGCTTCATTTTTCCAAAAAGCATTGCGTTGTTTTGTTATATGCATTAGTATTCTTGGAAGGAAACCCGTTCCGTGTTATACGGCGTGGTCCCTTGAATTACTCTCTTTTAAAGTAAAGCTTTAAATAATTGTTTTAGTTCTCACACCAGTCACATGACTGACCTGGAGTTTATTGTTTTAACCTAAACTCTGGGTGCCCTTATTTTCGACACGGGCAGCTAGTAGTTTTGGTTTTGCAGATTTATATTCACAGGATCCTGATTTACAGTTGGAACGATGCTCGGAAAGCTCTGTATCCGTGCATTATTTCTAGTTGTGTATTGTATTATTTTCCACTGCTCTGTAATTTATTGTAATCTCTGAAATTTATCGAATGTAATTTATTCATTTATACTCTGTATATTCTTGTATCTGATGGAATTGTTGTAATAACAATGAAATGTTCTTCCGTCTGCGTTCTCTTTTGTGTCCAGTTCTCAAAGTATCCGCGCTTTCCTTCACGGGGAAGTTACGGGTTCTTACAGGTAATGTCTAGCATTACCCCTCTCCTGATATTGGCTCGTATCATACACACATAACAATTCTAATCAATTCATTTCACCTAACCAAATTCAACCAAATAATCTAATCAAATAAATGGAACAAACAAATAAGTCATCCATGGTCTGTGGACGACGGGGAACAGTTCATATATGCAGTTATAAAAACAAATAGCTATATAAGAAAATATGGTGAGGAGTTCTCACCTTTGGGATCCACTCCGCCATTCTATTTCTGAAATTCAAAACAGTCTGAATTTGCCCGTAATTCCAACGTAGTCTTCTATACGTTGTTCATATTAAAAAATCACATTTTTAATATGATGTTCATATATTTAAAAATCGCTATTTTTATACCGCTACTCATACAAAAATTATATTTTTTTAACGCTGCATATAAATAAAATTATATTTTTACAATGACTTCATATCAATAAAGATTATATTTTTATTCTAAAACCATATACATAAAATTTAATTCTTTTAACAAGTAAAAATCCAATATTTATGTTGTTAAAAATCATTACTTTATATAATTAAAAATCAAATCCTTTTCTATTTCAAAATCGAATCTTTTTCTATTTCAAAATCAAATCATTTTCTATTTTTATTATTAATATAAAAATCTATTCTTTTTCATTATAAAAATTCAATCTTTATGTTCATAATAATTCCTTCTTTATACTTATAAAAATTCAATATTTTCATTCTATAAAAAAATCAAACCTTTTATATTTGAAAAATCAAATCTTTTTATTAAATAAAAGCATACTTTTTCTTTACACAAAAACCTGATTTTATTAACATTAAAAAGCTATTTACTTTAAATAAATAATCAAATAAAAACTCACATCGATTGGTGGGAGGCGGGGGTTTTGGGTCGCTGAGGAGGGGGAGGAGGTTCTCCGGCGAGGCAAGGGGTTCAGGCAGGGCTGTGGTGGTCTGTGGGGCGACTCCGGCGAGGTTGTATGGTTTTGGGGGGATTTGGGTTCGATGGGAGGAAAGGCGGAGGGCTCCGTCGTCGAGGAGGAGGAGGGGGGTGTGCCAGAGGAGCGGCGACGCGATGGAGGTCAGGTGATGGCGTGCGGTGGTGGAGCGGGGTCGTAGGCGGCGGGTGATTTGGAACTATAGACGCGTGGGTTTTCTCTTTTTTTTAATTTTGGATATGAGAAACATGGTGGAGGAGAGATAGAAGGGTAGAGATGAATTGGTCAACCCTATATATTAAAATATGTATTTTATTTATTTTCATTTCAAAAAGTTACTTTTTCATTTGAACCCCTAATCGAACCCAACGACTATCGCCACTAGCTAATTGCCCCCATTTCGAACACAATGGTATATGTTTCGCAAGCCAGTTCGGCTGTTACAATCAGTTTTCATCAAATTCAAAATATAAATCAGTATATACTGAATTTGAACGTACATTTTAATTTATCGGGGATACATACTGATTCTAAAAATTCTAGAAAAATAAATCTGGCTATTTTTTGACAAAACGGTCCTAATAAAACTAATTTCGTCAAATTTTGAGACCGTTTGAAAAATGGTCATTTTCTGGTCGATCCAAATTGACTAAAACTGTTAAAAATCGATTTACTTCGCCACGCTCACATATTGATTCCAAAAATTATGAAAATTGGAATCTAGCAATAACTTAACATTATGGATCCAAAAAAAGTGGTTTCGACGAAAACGGAGGTTGTTTGCAAAATGGCTATTTTTAAGGACCATATTTCCATAGCGACTATTCTGAATTTTCAACTAGGCATAACTTTTTATTCCCGCTATGAAATTTCAATTTTTCAGATTCGTAGGAAATATATTTTCAAATAGATTCAAATATTTTTGGATTTGCTAAAATCCGGTTTATTTTGAATCCTGCACATTCAGTTGAAATCTGAAATCGAATTTTCAAACTACCGCGCCATTTCCAATTCATTTTATAATTAAAATAAATATTTATATTCTAACTTTGAATCGAATAAATATATACGTTCTGATTTTATTCAAAATAAATTTCTCATTGTTTTTATTTAAAATAAGTCATTTTAAATATTCAAAATTCATTAAAATTGCCAAAATAAAAATTTTAAATTGGTTCTGATTTTCCGGGTTGTTACAATCTCCCCCACTTAAAATCTTTTCATCCTCGAAAAGGAACGGAGCTGAAAGTTGTTTTACTAATCAACTCAACTTTCAGTTTGGCTTTCATTCTTCAACTTTTCAATTTTTAAGCTTTTTCAATTCTTCAAAAATTTGGCTAACACCCTAAATTTTCGAAAAATTTCGCCATAACCTCCTTCGTACTGGGAGCACTGGGAAAATCCCCAAACCGCCACACAGGCCCTCTCATCTCAAAAAGAAAAGGCCAATCGGTTCACAAAATCATCCAAACCCAATAAATTAGTAAACATATACTATTTGTCGGGCATACAATTTTATTCCTCTTCTCTAGCCTCCTTGCTATGACCTGTTCAATGTATGCACATGTATATGCATGCAATTTCAAACAATTTTCAATTAAGTTAAAAATTTGATCAATTTGGCCTAATTCACCTTTCATTCACATGTTGGTTTAATGAATAATCATACAACATAAATATCAATCAATTAGTTGATAAATTTTCAAATTCATAACTTTGATATATATATATATACACACAAAATCATGTTTTTGATGCCAATTTACAACCAATATATTCTATCTAGTTTTGGTTCTCACACCAGCCAATTGGAAATATATAGACATCCCACTTCCGAAACTCAAACATAAAACATTGATGATGTGTATAGTATCATCTCCGGGCGACTAGAGTGTGAATCTATATTTATCTAGTATATTTGAGACTTCAAATACACGTGGATCAGACGTATATTAAAATCTCTATATACCTGATAGTCCAAATCAATATAAAAATAATATTCATATACGAATAATATAATTTAAATCTTCAAAACAAAATTTGTTTTCTTTTTTATTTTGAAAAATTAACACTCTTCACGCTCGTTCTAGGATACTACTGATCCTATCTCTAACGAGCCATTTTTATTGGATATTACTAATCAAATCTCTAATGAATTCTTTCGTTTGGTTCTAACGTGTCTTGGTCTCCGAGCTCTGTAAACCAAAGCTCTGATACCAAATGTAACGACCCGAACTTCCCCGCGAAGGAAAGCCCGGATTGCTTTGAGGACAAGACAAATCAGAACACAAATAGAGGAACATTTCATTGCTTATTACAACAATTCCATTAGAACACAAGAATATAACAAAGTATAAATAGATATTATACATTCAATAAATATCAGATATTTACAAATTACAAGCAGCAGAAAATAATACAAAACACAACTGAAAGAGATACACGGATACAGAGCTTTCCGAATATCATTTCAGCTGCAAATCAGGATCCTGTGAATATAAATTTGCATAACCAAAACTACTAGCTGCCCGTGTGGAAAATAGGGGCACCCAGAGTTTAGGTTAAAACAATAAATTCCAGGTCAGTCATGTGACTGGTGTGAGAACTAAAACAGTTATTTAAAACTTTACTTTAAATCAGATATATCAAGGGACCATGCCATATAATACGGAATGGGTTTCCTCCCAAAAATACCAGTGCATACAACAAAACAGCGCAATGTTTTTGGAAAAAGACGAGGCTATTATAAGACCCAGGTCCCATCACACAATGCAACGCAAGCCGAAGGATAGAGTTTTCCCTTATAATAGCCAAACTTGGTTGGTACGTTTAAAACAAATTATTTGATACTATTATAAGTGCATAGTGTATAAAACAACTTCAAATATAAATGTATCAATCCTAGATGGCATGGGTACCATATGTCATGTCGCCAATACTAGGCTCTATATTCAAAACCGTAAACGTCACGTATTGGAAGTTGGATTTCCATCTGTGAACCAAGGCAAGGAATTGTCGTTCCCGCTTAGAGACTCTCTAACCCGAGCCTCAGGAACAGCCGCAACTGCACCTTGGATCTTCAGAGTCGGTCCACTCGATGTGGATTAAAATGCCTGAATCATGTGTTTCCCCGCCCTATGGGGCGTAAGTATGGTCTGTATAAAGACCATATCATCCATCGGCCCCGCAGTGCCGATATATCCGAGGCACCTCGCTATCAATCATCCACATAAGTAAAAAGTCTGGGCATGCAAAACCCAGACACCACTCCTAGCTAGAAAGAAACGCATGTCCTTCCTGAAGCCCTCTCCCATTTCTGGTTCACACAAGGGTGTGAGGCTCGCGAATTAATGCTACACAAAGCTATGCTATATTAAAGCCGTGCTTTGATCATCAACCACAAGACTCTGCTTTTCAACAGAAGCCTTGATCATTTGCATCTCAACATGCCACACAAGCAATTCACGCTATGCAACTGATGTCTACCAATCACACAGAATGAAATCCGATGTCGGACACACATCCATTTACAAGTTCATTATGGGTCTGAACGAAACCGGAGGCACCTTATTCCTCATCCCGTAGTCCAATATAGGAGAGAGGTCCTCGCATATCTGGTTGATCTCCAAGTACGTCTGGACTATCACCACTTATTACCTTGTCTTGGGTGTACAGCCCAATCAAGACATCAGTAATCATCCAAACGATGTGAAGACCTCTGGTCTTCCACCACTGTCTTCATCCTCTACATATCGTCGAATCAGTTATTCAGAATGGGATAAACCCAGTCTTTCTAAATAACTTGCGTATATAATAAACAAGTGTTATAAAAACACAACATAAGCCTCATTCCAATCCAGAATATTCTTTTATTTAAATATTCATATCCTTTGGGTAAGGTTCCCATTAATTATATCAAAGATAAATTCTTTGAAATTTATACTTTAATCTTCCTTTGGACATCAATTTGAACCAAATTGTGGTTTATCCAAACTAGTCGAGATTAGCAAACCTTACCGAAGTAATCATTTGTTTTAATTTCCCAATCCCAACCTATTCATCCCATGAATTAAAACTGGTAATACTTCATGTCTAACACCACAGTGTTGTCGGTAAATTCAATTACTGTTTGATCCAAAATTGGCTCCAACACCCAAGTTGTTCAATTATGCAAAGATTAATATCAGAAAAAATGCAAGAAAAGCTGGAAAGATGCAAGATTTATAGTGGTTCGGCGTTAACGAGCCTATGTCCACTTTATATCTATGATTATACTTAAAATTCGAGTACAATCAATGATTTATCCCTCAACCTCACTTTTACAATGTTGATTCACTCAGTAAAATTCGAGACAACTCTGAACAAGAATAATAGAGATATAATAATGGTGGAATCAGAGCTCAGAATTGCCAAAAAGATCCTGAAAATGCCAAGTCTGGGGCTATTTATAGCTGATATTTGCTGATGGATCATGGTCATACGTGACACAAATCCCGAGGATCTCGGACTGGCTCGTGGCTTGATGAATAAATAGTCAAAATAGCCGTTATGGACAGATGTCGTGAGATCCTTCATTCTTGGATCGTGGTAGACTTGGTCTCGACCTTCATCTCGGTTTCTAGGACCGGACCATGAAGGAACTGAGGGGACAGATCGGATCATTCTGTTGTGAACAGATTGGGTCGTGATCCTCATCTTAGCTCCTGGGGTAGGATCGGATCGAGAGGACATGGACGGGTCAGATCATTCTGCTGTGAACGGATCGAGTCGTGGTCGTGGGGTGCGATCGCGAACCGTGGAGGATGCAATTTCATGAACAAGGCTTCGTATTAGACTTGCATTTGAATCTCGATGGCTTGGTCCAAAAGCTAGCCAACATTTTGCCCCCATAAAGTATGTTTTATCGAAGATGGAACATGCTTCGAAATTACAGACTTATCTTTTCATGAAGTGACATGAATTAAAGTCATGTTTGTTTGAAATGTCATACCGCTTCGAGAAGTCGCATTCTTTGATCAGTATAAATATCCCATTAAATCTTCAATCATCTTTTTGTTCATTGGATAGTTCTCATCTCCGGAGCTTTCGGAGATATCATTATCAAGTTGCCAAGTAAATTTTTTGAATCTTCAAGTATTTATGAGTCTTCAATTTCAGCAATTGTTTATCGAGTTGGATCGCCGAAACATCCCACGGTTCGCGAGACGAGGTATTCGTTTCGGGTTGGTGATTATTCGGGCTTCCCTCATGAAACACGATGGGCCTTCCTACTTCAGTCATGAGTCATTTGAGGGAGCATCCTTCCTTTTCTTCGTTAGGCTAGGGTCCGTGTCCCACCAGACTCCACGGTCCGAATGGGACAAAAAATGGAATACTAACGGTCGCGAGTTTGCCTATATAATCCGACCTTTCCTCCATTTTCTCTCCTTCTTCTTTCTTCTGTTGGCCGCCGCCAGTTTTCGATTTTTTCTTTCAAACCCTAACTCGTGATTTCCTCTCCTAATTTAAGTTAAAACAAAATAGGTAATCATGCTAACAAGGCCTTAATGCATCTTCACTTTCATTTCTCTCTAGTTTTCACCGATTTGAGAGGAGAGAATGGCGGAGTTTTGTGGTATTCTAGGCTTTAGAGGCGACTGGTCGATGGGTTTAGGCGTTTGGGTTCATGATAGGAGAGGAGAAGAGAAGAGGAAGGAGTTGGCCAGTTCGACTCGTGGGTGAGGTTTGGGTTCGTGGCGATGGCGAGGCGGTAGGAGAGGAGATGAAGATGTAGTGTTAATTTGATTAGCGGATCGGATCATAATACTGGAATGGGATCGGGTCGTGACACTGGCATTAAGGTGGATCGTGGGGGTGTTTCACGATCCGCTCGTATACCCCGAACTGAAATGTTTCATGATCCAAAGATCATCTACTGGCGAAACTAGTGGGCGACCCATTCTTCACGATCCAACTTGCATTCCACGATCCAAGTGAATTGCAATTCGAACCCCAGATTTTAACGAACCAGTTCTTTTGACGATACCTTGTACATATTAACTAAAGAACAAAATATTATTATATTTAAATGGACAGTTAGGTTAGAGCCTTCAAGATGAAATTTCTGTATCGAATAACAGCATGACTTTACAGCATATAAGAGCTGTTATCTACTTACCTGATTGACTTCATTCTTTCCTTTAATGTATGCACAGGCATACACTTGCACTTACACACACGGGGAACGGATAACTTGTGTTCTAATTTTTACTTGCCAACACAGCTATGTCGGATAAACAAGTGACTGAGACATCGAATGAGAGTACCGAATCAGAGACATTAATACATCATAACCCTGATGTGCTTTCCTCAGATTCAAATGAGGAAAACTCCGATCCTGATTACGAGACAGGAACCAATATAGAGTCAATAACTTCTGAGAGCACGTCCCTTGAAGATGAGTATGATTGAGCTCCTGATGAAATTCCTGGTGTTAAGGAAATAGAGAAGTTCACTGATTCTTTACCCTCTAAGTTAGACGATATAAAACTTAAGAAGATATGTTTAAGACACGGAATTCCCTGGGACGATGTGAAAGTTCCAGAAAGCGAATATAGACCTCATTATGCCCCAGAGGGGTATATGACCGTTAGTCGAATCATGTGTTGGGTAGGGGCCATTTGACCTTTTCCTCCACTTATTGTTGATCTCTTAAGACTGTTACACATTGCCCCCATGCAACTCCACCCGAATGCCTATGCGGCTTTGTATACACTGTATGGTTCTTATATGGAGATTCTGCAGACCGAACTTACCAATAAAGATCTGAAGTTCTATTACCACTTCAAACATCGTTCCGCAGGGGCTCCCAATATCACTTTCTTCGAATCAGTCACCAGTAGAAAAGTTGTGACATTTGGTTATAGTAATATAGGGGATGTCAATTCTAACTGGTTTTATATAAAACATCAGGCCAGATGCGCGAGGAAGTGGCTACAAGCAAGTATGTTTTCAACTTTTTCGTGTTCAATTTGAATGCATAATTTTAGAGCTAATGAATCATTTTGTTCCACATAGATCACAACTTCCACATAGATCACAACTTCGCCAATTTGAGGAAGAGCCCTTCGCCAATGATTAATCAGGATGACGAGGATTTAAATGTATATAAAGGAGATGAGGGACGAGCCAACGAGTCAAAGGAGGT
Organism: Allium sativum; assembly: GCA_030737875.1. Classification (NCBI taxonomy): domain Eukaryota; kingdom Viridiplantae; phylum Streptophyta; class Magnoliopsida; order Asparagales; family Amaryllidaceae; genus Allium; species Allium sativum. The sequence goes on from CM060910.1 coordinate 400,974,537, forward strand.
TCCAACCTCTGAGGGGCAGTCTCCCTTAAGAACTTCATCGCCGGTTGAGTCTGTCGCTCACGATGAATTAACGGAGGAACAAATACTCGGGGAATTAAATAAGATTCCTTTTCTAGACGATATTTATACTAAAGAAGATTTCGGAGGGGAACCAATTTTTCCAATCTCTGAAGAGACGAGTGCCTCAGTTGGAGAAAAAGAAGCCGTCCAAACGAGCCTAACTCCGGGCTTTGGTACGTTAAAAAGGGGATTTCATGAGATGCACAAATCACATGCACCATTTACAATAACACACTTTTGCTACTGTGGTTCATAGTTTTAACATGTACTTGTTTCTTTTACAGGGAAAATGTCCCGCAAACGGTCTTATTCTTCTCGTTCCCTTAGCGCGGGCACACTAAGCCTCCTTCCAGATCCCGAGCATACTCGTAGTGATAGTCGGGGAAGGGATAGTTGTCGGCCCTGGGATTCTCATCAATCTTATTCTACACGAGCTCGATCTCCAACGAAGCAAGGTTATGGAAATTCACATAGTCGTCCATTGCCACCGGCTGGGGTAAGCAACATCCTAGAGATTTAACTCCTGCCTTCTCATGCCCAATCTTCCAAAAAAACACCCCGAGCTAGAGGACAAGAATAAAGATGCGAGCAGGATCGTGGAGAAGGGGAAGACAGCTCCTATTTCCTCTAGTGATCATGACTTGGATACTACTACCGAAAAGGAAGTTGCCCCCAATTCTGAGATTATGGCCAGGCTAGAGCGCTTGCGAAAGCAGTTCCCTGATATTTACTTTGATAGGAAGGTGTTCGTCCTGGATCTTGAACCGATCCCCGAGTATTGGTACAAAGAGGTGATAGGGTATGTTTGCCATGCGGCTAAACAATATGGGGTAATGAAGAAGCATGCTGCTACACTTTCTACTATCATCCGCCAAATGGAGACGGTCGCAGCCAGAGCCAGAGTAAAGATTGATAATGATGCTAGGGCTAGGAGCAGAATGGAAAAAGAACCAGAGGATGCACATGCCCAACTGGCTTTAGCCCGGCGAGATGCAGAGAATTACAGGTCCGAGATGGAGAGTGCTAGGGAGCGTTTTCGCAACGATCTTGACTTAAACAGCCAGGAACGGGTGGCCCTGAGAAAGGAAGTGGAAGATCTCAGGGTAAGTAATACCGAACTGAAGATAGCACAAGAACGCTTTGCTGCTGAGAAAGAAGCCTAGGAGAAAGAGAGGGCGAGCTTAAAAGATGACCTCGCTCTCTCCAAAAAGGAAAAAGAGGTTTTAGGTGATCAACTTGCCCAAGCTGAGGAGTGTGCAGCTCTTGCTTAAGGTAACGCCAATAATGCTCTTGAATCGGCCACTGCTGTTGCTGATACGCTTGCTGAAAAAGTGAAATAAATAGCTGGTTTTGAGGAACTTTTGTTCAACTTCATTGGTCAAGTCATTAAGACTCGAGACATCTCTTGGATTCCGGATTATCATGTTACTTTGGCCAATGTATGGGATACAATTGTCGAAGGCGAGAAGCGGCGATTGAGTGTCGAAGAGATTGACGAAAACCAGCTGATGCAGACCTTCCTCAGAGGTGAAGAATCTGAGGCTCTGGAGGAAGGTAGACGCCTAATCCATGAGGAGACCGAGAGGGAGAAGAGTAGGCTCAAGGGAAGGATAAGGTTGGGGAAAGCTCGAGCTCGGTAGTGGAGCCCAAAACCTCTGAAGTTAAGGAATATAACCCGATGATCTGTTGGTCCCCTTAGCTCCAACTCCTCCGATTATCGGGACTATCAGTACAAATCTGGGAGATGAGTCAGCTGAAGGTATCTCCATATTCTCTACACAGTTCATTAAAGCAATCGTAACTTTTCGTCGTCTCACGGGAAAGACAACTGACATGGCCACATCTCCTCCTGATTCACTAAACTTTGCTTCTCATCATTTAGGTACCAAAGTGGTCAAAAAAGGTGCAGAGGAGAAGGAAGCGGCAGAGAAAGTTGATGTCCCTACGGGTTCTGGTATTGAAGTTTCCGAGATTCCAAAGTAAACCGAGGTCACAACAAGTACGAGAGTTACGGTAGCACCCATGGAATCCATCACCAGCGCTCCTGCAGATGCTGAGATTATCGCTGCTTTGCATGACACAGATGGCAGTCACGAAGATGAGGAAGAGGAGGTAGAAATCATAGACGAGGCCAAGGGTGATGATAGTGAAACCTTGGCTGACATACAGGCTAGGAAAGAGAAGCAGTTGGATCTTAAGAAGGAGGAACATAATCCTGTGTTTGTGACCCCTATTTCTGAAATCGACCCCAAGACTGGGTTGGTTATAAAATTCTCTTCCAAATCAATAACTTTACAACTTGCCTCCTAACCTCCCAGTCCTCCCCCGGAGCATCTTGTTGATAAGAGGAAGAGGAAGAAAAGTTACCGCTCTGGTACTGAAAAAGAGGAGTTGGAGAAACAGAAGAAGGAAAAGAAATCAAAGTCATATCCCAAGCGTAAATAGAATGCAGTTATTAGCTCATATTTTAGTTTTAGGATTTCCTTTGGCCAAAAGATGTAGTCATGAAAGTGTCCCTCACTTTTGTTTAGCTTCTCGTTTTTGTAAATTTGCTTTCAGTAAATAAGGGTCTATTTCTTTTGCGCCATTGCGTTCCTGCAAATTCATCATGTTAGCAGAGTTTAAATGGTCATAACCGAAGCATTCATAGTTAAATATTAAAGTCATAAGTAACAATTATTAATCATAACCGAAACTATCATCGAGAAATACACGTGCTAAGTAAATGTGTTGTGGTGCACGTATATACCCCCAATCAATCACCATTATAGTGCCTGGCCAGGGCTTATTGGCAATCGATTAGGATTATATTTGTACTATCCCGATCTTTCAGCGGGGTAATGGTTCTTGCGGCGCTAAGTCTCTAGCGTTTTTATACCCTCCTGATCCTTCAACGGGTTAGAGTTCTTGTGGCGCTAAGTCTCTAGCACCATTATACTCTCCCAATCCTTCAGGGGTTAGAGTTCGAGCTCGATTCTTGGTCTACTCACCGATCCTTCAGCGGGGCAGAAGTTCTGGGGGCGCTAAGTCTCTAGCGCCTTTATACTCTCTCGATCCTTCAGCGGGTTAGAGTGTTACCTAGGAAGTTTTGTCATGGTGCACCTTCACGCCTTGGGGACGTTACCTTCGCGTCCTTTATACTCTCTCCCTGATCTTGGGAGTTAGAGTGCAAACAGTAGTGCGATTTACCTCGTTGCACCTTTTGGAGCTTTAATTACCGTGAGCCTTCCGATCTGATAGACAGCATTTTGAATTAGCTGTTTTGAGATTACTGCATAATTTAAAACAAATTTTGAAATGGTAACGGTTTATATTGATCAAAATAAAAGAGTAGATAAGAAATGGTACAATAAAGGTAAATGACACGCGATATTTTTATAGTGGTTCGGTCGAATCATGACCTACGTACTGGGGGCGGAAAGACGCGCTTCAGAACCAATTCTCCGGTTTCAAATGTTCGAGCTCGGACTCTTTTGTTGTAATACCGAGCTATTTGTTGTTTATGCCTCAGGGCACATAAATCGGCTTCATCCCTTTTTTCCTCAACCATGTCCAGGGATTCAAGGAGCAACTCATTGTTGGTCATCGGATCGTAATAAATGGTGCGATGAGATGGTACTTCCAACTCGACCAGAATGCTGCTTCAGCTCCAAAAGCAAGGGAAAACGGGGTGTGACCCGTCGCCGACTTGTACGTTGTTCTATAGGCCCATAGTGCCAGGGGTAATTCATCAACCCACATGGCTTTGGCCCTCTTCAATCTTTTCTTTAGAATGGATTTGATCACCTTGTTTGCTGCTTCAACTTGTCCATTCGATTGCGGATGTGCCACAGAGGTGTATCTTTTCTCGATGTGATACTTTCAATAGAAATCTTGAAACTCGGTGCTGTCAAATTGTGTCCCAATATCAGTAACGATGACTTTTGGAATCCCAAATCGACATATAATGTTCTTAACGACAAAGGTGATCACTCGCTTTGTTGTGATTGTGGTCAAAGGCTCTGCTTCTACCCATTTAGTAAAATAATCCACGGCCACAATAGCGAACTTTGGTCCACCCTTTGCTATGGGAAGGCTCCCAATAATGTCAATTCCCCACATAGAAAAAGGCCACGGGCTTGTCATTCATTCTCTTCAACTGGCTGGGTAGCGCCTTAGGAATCTTGGAGAATTTCTAGTAAACGTCACAACTCGTGCATACTTGGTAGCATCCTTGTTTATGGTGGGCCAGAAATAGCTGTATCACAGAATCTTCTTTGCCAATGTTTGCCCTTCAGTGTGGTCGCCACACTCACCTTTATCGACTTCCTTTAGTACACGCTTGATGTCATCATGGGCAATGCACCGGAGGAGAGGCATCGAGAAACCTTGTTTGTACAGGACTTCGCCTTACAACACATATCGAGAAGCCTTCCGTATAACTGCACGCCTCTCACTTTTCTTTGTTGAGATCGTTCCATTCATCAAAAAATTCTTTAGGGGGGTCATCCATGACTCCCTTTCAGGTTCAATCTCTAGTACCGGATCAACTTCCATCTGATCCACGCTAGCGAACTGTAGTACTTCAATCGGGACTAGCTTCGTATTTTCTGGATTATCGGAGCTAGCCATCTTTGCTAACTTGTTTGCTCTTTGATTCTCCGCTCAAGGGATATAAGATATGCTATGGTGATCAAAACCATCTAACAACTTCTTTACTTTTCCAAGTATGATGTCAACCTTCGAATCTTAGCCTGAAACTTTTCATTAACTTAGTTTACAACTAAATTGGAGTCACAAAAGATGTCTAGCTTTGGTATCCCTAATTCCTTTGCAAGCTTCAACCGGACAATTAGAGCTTCATACTCGGGATCATTATTAGTTGCTGGAATTCTAATCTAAGAGCATAATATATTAGCCGTTTCTCTGGAGTTTCAAGAACCACTCCGGCACCAAATCGTCTGTCATTTTTAGCTCCATCTGTATATAGTTTCCCGGCATTAGGGTCAAGGAGTAGCTCTGGCGAGTCATCTTCCTTGGTTACCACATCATCTTTTGGGATGGTAAACTCTGCTATAAAGTCTGCAAGTGCCTTCCCTCTTATCAACCTTCGAGGTTGGAAGTTAAGGTCGAATTGACTTAGGTCAATGTTCCATTTAAGCAACCTTCCTGATGCTTTTGGCCTTTGTAGGACTTGCTTAAGCGGGTGATCAGTGTAAACAGTGATGGGGTGAGCCTGGAAGTAGTGACGAAGCTTCCTAGATGCAATCATCAAACTGTACGCAAGCTTTTCTATTTTTGGGTAATTCCGTTCTATGGCTGCCAATTTCTTACTCACATAGTACACCGGTCTTTGCACCTTATCCTCCACTCTTACCAAAGCCAAACTAATTGTGTGGGATGACACTGCCAAATACACAAATAAATCCTCGTGATCCACAGGCTTAGATAGTATCGGGGGTCTATCCAGATGATTCAACAGATTCTGGAATGCTTATATACAATCAGGAGTCCATTTAAAGTTGCGCTTGCCTCGCATTATTAGCTCGAAAAACGGGATGCATTTTTCTGTAGCTTTTGAGATAAATCTGCTGAGCGCTACCACTTTTCCAGCAAGGCTTTGCACATCTTTAATCTGCTTTGGTTCTTGAATATTTCGGATTGCTATAATTTGATCTGGATTGATCTCAATTCCGCGCGAGCTGACAATGAACCCTAGGAATTTTCCGGATGCTACTCCGAACGAGCACTTCAAAGGATTTAACTTCATCCCGTATTTCCTGAGAATCTCAAACATTTCTGCTAAATCTGCAGTATGGTCGGATGACTGTCTGGATTTTACCAACATATCATCGACGTATACCTCCATCGTTTTCCCGATTTGGTTGTAGAACATCCTATTTACCAATCGCTGATATGTAGTGCCGGCATTTTTCAAACCGAAAGGCATCACCACATAGCAGTATAATCCCAAATCTTAATGAAAACGGTATGCTCTTGGTCTGGGTCATGCATGGGGATGTGATTGTATCCCGAGTATGCATCCATAAAAGAAAGAAGTTCATGACCCGTGGTTGAATCTACCAACTGATCGATTCTAGGCAATGGGAAGCTATCCTTCGGTCAGGCCTTGTTTAGATCTGAAAAATCAATGCAAGTACGCCACTTTCTATTGGCCTTTTTTTACCAAAACCGGGTTTGAAATCCAGACAGGGTACATCGAATCTTTAATAAATCCATTACTCTTCAGTTTTTCGACTTCTTCCTTCAAGGCGGCAGACCTTTCTGGACCAAGCATTTGCCTTTTCTTCTTGACAGGAGTATGTTTCGGGTTAATGCTTAACGAATGACTCATAATCGAGGGAGATATCTCGCACATGTCCGCATGGGTCCAGGCGAATACATCCAAGTTAGCTTTCAGGAAATTTGTTAATTCTTTGGCTTGAACAGGATCCAACTGGGATCCAATCTTCAGGATCTTCTCTGGGTCACTATCTTCGATTGGTACATCCACAGTCGCTTCATTGGGAGTCACCATTCTGCCCCTAGGCTCTTCATCCTCTCTGGGATCTATGTCCTCGGGCAACTCTCTGGGCGACCCTCTTGGAGGTATTTTCTTTAGTTGTTATGACGATTCCTCCCTTGGAGGGGAAGAACCACCTTTTGCTTCTACATCTTTCCCTTCATAGAGCAACTTTAACTCTGCAATGTAGCATGCTCGTGCAACAACTTGATCTCCTCTAACTATACCCACACCAGCATCCGTTGGGAACTTCAACAACAGACACCAGGGTGCAATGCAGGCCCTGAATTTAACTAGGGATGGTCGGCCTAAGAAGGCATTGTACGGCGATTCAATATCCAGGACCATGAATGGAAGGATCCTCACTCTCTGGCGTTCTCCTTCCCCAAGGGTTACTAATAATTCCACGTATCCTATTGGAGCGGTCGAGGCCCCATTAAATCCACATATCCAACCTTCACATGGTTTCAAATCCTTCGGCTCGAGTTTCATTTGGTCGAATGTTTTCTTGAACAGAATGTTGACTGAACTCCCATTATCTGCCAAGACTTTATGAACTATAGCTGGGCCAATGGTGACGGTGATCACCAATGGGTCTTCGGTTGGGGAGTGTACTCCAATACTCCCTCGCAAAATATGACGTCATCGGACATCGTCTTTTGTTGCTTAACCGGAGTGTTGTCCTCGGGGTTGCTACATTCCCCCACTTCGAAATGCTGTTTAGCTGCACTTACATATTGGTCCATAGCTCTGAAACTGTGCCTTGCCAGGTGAAGTCCACCAACTATGGTATTGATAACGATATTTTTTCATTTTTGTTGAGCCGTTGGTTTGGCAGCAGGTTGGCTTTGGTTCGGGACTTGTACAGCTTGCCCCCTGTCTCTAGGAGTCACCTTATACTCATCCATCTTCCCTTCTCGGTGCAGCCTTTCAACCACGTCTCTCAAGTAATGACATTCGTTTGTGGAATGAATATGGATCTAATGAAAAAGACAGAATTTCCCAGTTTCACCCTCTTTCTCTGTAGAATCTCTCAGAGGAGGCCTTTTGTATTGCAGGACATTATATGTATCCAGGACGATGTTTTCTGACGTATCATTATACGGTGTGAAGCTCTCAAACGGTCTGGGCCGGGATCTCCTCTGAGAGTCATTTCCTCGATTTTTTTTCTGATTATTGTTATTATTATTCCCTGATTGGCGACCGCTACCTTGATTCTTGTTCCCGACGTCAACTTCAACTTTTCCTGAACTATCTCCCGTTTGCTTGATGGCCACGTTGCTTTGGATATCTTCCTTCTCAATAGCCTTTCTTTTTCGATTAGCATATATCTCCTCCCAACGCAGGCGAACATTAGCTTTTTCATAAAATATTTCTCTGGTCGGGGGTGGTTTGCCGGCCAGATATCTCCCAAACCCGGTATCTTTATCGATGTCATCGATCAGGGCCATCAACATAGTTTGCTCATGCGGATCTCTGACTTCTGTGACAGCCAAGTTGAAACGATCTAAATACGACCTCAGGCTTTCGTCCGGTCGTTGTTTAATAAGGGTTAGCTCAATTACATTCTTAGACCTCTGGGCATGAAGACGGAATTGGTTCACGAATCTCTCACTCAATTCCCTGAAGTTTGATATTGACCGTGCTGGCAAGCGGGTAAACCACAACAACGCCACATCCTCCAGGAATATAGGGAACGCTTTACATTTTACCGCATCTGTAGCTGCAGCGGCATTCATTGACCAGGAGTATCACATTAGATGTTAGATTGGGTTAGTCCTGCCCGCATAGCGATTCATAGTTGGCATATTGAAGCGCCTTGGGAATGTAACATCCAGTATGTCGTCAGTAAAAGGCATATGACTGCGATCTATGCCCCAATCTTCGTTCCTCTGTCCACGGCTATCTACCATGACTTGCCTAATCATTGCTTTAACCTTTGCAAGGGTCAGGGTAGATTCGGGATCAGCACTTCTTGCCCAACGGCCTCCTCCAGCATTTCTTTGACGTGCTGCTACAAAGTCTGGGCCCTGAGCATAACTCCCTTGCCCCATGTTGCCGCGATCGATCATGCGATGAGTGGGAGGCACACCGTTCCTCGGTGGTAGAGCGGGCTCATTTAAGTTGCGGTTACTAGTTCCCTGATTAAGTGCCTATTCTTCTCGAGATGGAAGTGACCCAAATCAAAGCTGCTCTATGTTCTCATCCCTTTCTAATAGGGGCCATCGTCGGTTCCTTCGGGGTTCTTCAGACGACGACGTATGTTCCGGGGAGAAAGGGTGAGCTGGAGGTGGTGAAACCTGCCTTTGAATATCGTCAATTCATCTGCCTAGGGTGGTAATATTTTGATGCAGCAACAAGTTCTCCTTCCTTTGAGCGGCCAGTTCATCGGTTGAGCAGAAGTTCCAACACGAGTGGAACAAGCCGTAATTTCCTTCCCAGGTCGGGTAGTAGTTTGATTGTCTGTTCGGATCGTGGTCCTCCTAGGCTGGTGGCCCGTGGTACCCTCCTGGCGTCGGTTCGTGGTAGTTCCTTGGGATCGGATCGCGGAAGGGTTAGTGGGGGGATGGTGACGTTATCTTAGGATCTAGTCGTGACACCCTCAGCTGCTCGGGTCGCCACACCCTCATTGGATCGGATCGCCCCTCCTCTCCACGATCCGGGGACAGAACTTCGACCTGCTTCTGAGCACTCTCTTCAATTGCTTCGTTCGTAACTTTAGTCGCTTGGGAAGTTCGTACTTCCTTAGACTTCTTTCCTGCCATGATATTTGAACTTCGTTGAATCCTTCAAAGATCGAAACAGCAGGGTTTTGGACTGTTTTCTTCGGACTTGAATATCCAAATAATAGAGCAACAATCCAACGCGCTGAGACCGCGATTCTCAGTGAAAGCACCTAAATGTTAGATCCAAAATTGGCTCCAACACCCAAGTTGTTCAATTATGCAAAGATTAATATTAGAAAAAATGCAAGAAAAGCAGGAAAGATGCAAGATTTATAGTGGTTCGGCGTTAACGAGCCTACGTCCACTTTATATCTATGATTATACTAAAAATTCGAGTACAATCAATGATTTATCCCTCAACCTCACTTTTACAATGTTGATTCACGTGGCAAAATTTGAGACAACTCTGAACAAGAATAATAGAGATATAATAATGGTGGAATTAGAGCTCAGAATTGCCAAAAAGATCCTGAAAAATGCCAAGTCTGGGGCATTTTATAGCTGATATTTGCTAATGGATCGCGGTCATACGTGGCACAAATCCCGAGGATCTTGGACTGGCTCGTGGCTTGATGAAGAAATAGTAAAATTAGCCGTTATGGACAGGTGTCGTGAGATCCTGCATTCTCGAATCATGGTAGACTTGGCCTCGACCTTCATCTTGGTTTCTAGGACCGAACCGTGAAGGAGCAGAGGGGACGGATCGGATCATTCTGTTGTGAACGGATCGGGTCATGATCCTCATCTTAGCTCCTGGGGTAGGATCAGATCGAGAGGACATGGACGGGTCGGATCGTTCTGTTGTGAACGGATCGGGTCATGGTCGTGGGGGGCGATCGTGAACCGTGGAGGATGCAACTTCATGAACAAGGCTTCGTATTAGACTTGCGTTCGAATCTCAGTGGCTTGGTCCAAAATCTAGCCAACAACTACCATTTCATGTTCAAATCTAATTAAAGATTTAACTATCGCTGGAGTAAAACTGGTGATACTCCATTCTCGATCGTTTTTCGAATTTGATAATTTTAGTTATAAGATTCACCTTTCAATCTATTCAAAGATTCATTAAAACTCATTTCAGTTTTAATTTCCAAAAATCATTACTTAATGATTATTCAAAGTTAAGAAATAAACCTTATCTTTAACTGGGTTAAAGAACTAATGTCATTTAAAACACAGTTCACGATAAACCCAAAATCACATTCAATTAACAATGGAATCTTCACAGATAACAGATCAATATATATAATCGATATGAACTTCCATATCCAACTGATACTATAAATGGAATAATGGCAAAGTCTCTTAAATTTCATATATAGTAACAGTCTTCCTACACAGAAGTCCACTTCGATTATTACCAAATCAAATTCCATTCCATTCCAAATTATTTTATTAAATTGGAAATCTTCACCTTGGAAAATTTCCTTTAAATCTTAACAAAAGATTTATAAATTCCAGATCACATTTCATTGTAAATCGGGTTAGAGAACGAATGTCGTTAAAAACACACTTCACGATAAACCCAATTCACATTCCATTTCAATTCCAATTAAATGTTCATTAATTGGTAATTCTTTTTTAAATCTTAACTAAAAGACTTATTCTTTTCACACAGGGTTTCAGAACAGTGTTAATGAAGACACCATTCCATCGGTCTCTAACCGTAAATTAGTAAGAGAACAATTCCTTAATTATTAATCCCGAAGGCCGAAACCAACATCAGATTAATACCGAGGAAACCATTCAACTTAGCTAACCTCCAGTTAGTTTCTAATTTTCTAAACTCCACTGGGTTTAAGAACAGTGTTAGTGAAGACACCGTTCACGGCAAACCCAAAATCCCATTTGATATTAAATACAAGGCTTTAAATAGAAAATATATCGGCTTATATTCAATATCAAATTCTGAACTCAACAAACATCGTATTGGAATAACGATATATACATCTTCCAAATTCCTCCACAATGCCCGTATAATCACGGAATCCAATATCGAAATATTTCGAAAATAATTTCGATTCAAATCCATTCCAATTCATATAATGGAAATCTGGTTATTTTTAAAACCATTTCAAATCCAATTTATTTATTTAAAAATAATTGGATTATAATTCTAGTTCAAAACAAGTTCATTTTCGATAAAAATGTATTTTTGTCTTTTAAAATATTGAATTTTTCATCCCAATTCTCCCCAAATAATTTCTTATGATTTTACACAAATTATTGATATTTTAACAATTTTATCAAGGCCCGTAAAGTCGATTTCCATAAACGGCCATCGAACTGCACTTACAGTTGCCTTTCACAAATTTGATTTGGACATAATTCCAAATCCAGCCGTTAGATTTCAAATCTCTAATTTCGTTAAAAAGCTCTTTTCGATACAAACCCAATGGTTCTGATTTCAGGAGAATCTGACGGTCGGATCTCCCGTAATGTCCATTCGAAGTATGATCAAAATTGGCGAACTGCCGCAGCGCGGCGCATTCTATTCAGGCCATTATATTATATATATAATATATATTTCTTCGATTTCCATAAAGTATTTTATAAATCGTTTTAAATACATTTTCAAAACGGTTTCAACTTCATATTCAATTTTAAATCAAAATTGAATATTCCATTTCACTAACATATAAATGATAATATTTTCAAAACATTAGATTTTGAAATCAATTCCTTTTCGATATTCATTATAAAAATGAATAAAATCGATATAAATATCGTTCGTCAAAATGGCGTTAATCTAATCACACGGCTATATATATTGAAATATATTCGTGTCCATCCCAAATCGGACATCAAAATCAGATTTTGATCTTTTACGGAATATTATTTTAAAATATTCGTTATTTTAAAATATTCATTCTTTCTGAACTGGAATCAGACACAGTCAATTACCATATAATGTCATTATATGGATTTCATACAACACATGTATACAACAACAATCAAACGCATTCAACCATCATCCAGAATGCATTCTACACTGCAAAAGCATTAAATATAAATATTTAACGCTTACACAACTTGTCAAACAATCGATTGACATACAGCTAAACAGTTGGGATTAGTGTACGTCAAATATCATCTCAATACCCGTGCGGGGTTTCAATCAACAAATAATGAATTTTATTTGTGCAGTTGGGCGATGTGTAAAATTTATCGTCCTAATCCATATATGTAAAATTGGTATTCATAAACAAATCGTCCAATTTGTAAATGAATAATTATTTTATTCATATACACATTAAAAATTATATTTTTGACTATAATATATTTATTTCAACACATGAATATTTTATTCAGTTAATTTATACAATAAAAATGATACTTTTATTGTTCTAACATATTTTAGAAAATTTTGGCGGCATAACGGCGTGATATCAAAATCAGGTAATGTCTAGCATTACCCCTCTCCTGATATTGGCTCGCGCCATACACATATAACAATTCTAATCTATTCATTTCACCCAAACAACCAAATTCAACCAAAAATCTAATCAACCAAACCGAACAATCAAACAAGTCGTCCGTGATCTTTGGACGATGTGGAACAGTTCATATAAGCAGTTATAAAAATAAATAACTGTATAAGAAAATATAGCGAGGAGTTCTCACCTTTGGGATCCACTCCCCCATTCTATTTCTGAAATTCGGAACAGTCTGGATTTGCCCGTAATTTCAACGTAGTCTTCTCTACGCTATTCATATTAAAAATCACATTTTTAATATGATGTCCATATATTTAAAAAGCGCTATTTTTATATCGCTACTCATATAAAAAATATATTTTTATAACACTACATATAAATGAAAATTATATTTTTACAATGACTTCATATCGATAAAGATTATATTTTTATTCTAAAACCATATACGTAAAATTCAATTCTTTTAACAAGTAAAAATCCAATCTTTATGTTGTTAAAAATCATTACTTTATATAATTCAAAATCAAATCTTTTTCTATTTCAAAATCAAATCCTTTTCTATTTCAAAATCAAATCTTTTTCTATTTTTATCATGGATATAAAAATCTAGTCTTTTTCATTATAAAAATTCAATCTTTATGTTTATAACAATTCCAACTTTATATTTATAAAAATTCAATCTTTTCATTCTAAAAAAAAAATCAAACCTTTTATGTTTGAAAAATCAAATATTTTTATTAAATAAAATCATACTTCTTCTTTACACAAAAACCTGATTTTATTAACATTAAAAAGCTACTTACTTTAAATAAATAATCAAATAAAAACTCACATCGATCGGTGGGAGGAGGGGGTTTCATGTCACTGAGGAGGGTGAGGAGTTCTCCGGTGAGGCAAGGGGTTCTGGCGGGGCTACGGTGGTTTGTGGGAAGACTCCGGCGAGCTTGTACAGTTTTTAGGGGATTTGGGTTCGATGGGAGGAATGGGGGAGGGCTCCGTCGTCGAGAAGGAGGAGGCGGGTGTTCTAGAGGGGCGGCGACGCGATGGAGGTCAGGTGATGGCGTGCGGTGGTGGAGCGGCGTCGTAGGCGGCGAGTGATGGGGAACTGGTGACACACGGGTTTTCTCTTCTTCTTTTTTGGATCTGAGAAACATGGTGGAGGAGAGAGAAAAGGGTAGAGAGGAATTGGTCAACCCTATATATTAAAATATATTTTTTATTTATTTTCATTTCAAAAAGTTACCTTTTCTTTCGAACCCCTAACCAAACCCAACGACTGTCGCCCCTAGCTAGTTACCCCCATTTCAAACACAATGGGATATGTTTCGCAAGCTAGTTCAGATGTTACAATCACTTTTTGTCAAATTCAAAATATAAATCCGTATATATTGAATTTGAACGTACATTTTAATTTACCGGAGCCACATACTAATTTTAAAAATTCCAGAAAAATAAATCTGGCTATAATTTGATGATACGGTCCTAATAAAACTAATTTCATCAAATTTGGAGACCGTTTGAAAATGGCCATTTTTTGTCGATCCAAATTGACTAAAACCTGTTTTACTTCGCCACGCTCACATATTGATTCCAAAAATTATGAAAATCGGATTCTAGTAATAACTTAACATTGTAGATCCAACAAAAGTGGTTTCGTCGAAAACGGAAGTTGTTTGCAAAATGGCTATTTTTAAGGGTTATATTTCCATAGCGACTATTCTGAATTTTCAACTAGGCATTACTTTTTATTCCTGCTATGAAATTTCAATTTTCCAGATTCGTTGGAAAGATATTTTTAAATAGATTCAAATATTTTTGGTTTAGCTAAAATCGGGTTTAATTTGAATCCTGCACATTCAATTGAAATTTGAAATCGAATTTTCAAACTACCGCGGCTTTCCAATTCCTTTTATAATTAAAATAAATATTTATATTCTGACTTCGATTCAAATAAATATATACGTTCTGATTCTATTCAAAATAAATTTCTCGTCATTTTTATTTAAAACAAATCATATTAAATATTCAAAATTCATTAAAATTGCCAAAATAAAAAATTTAAATTCGTTATGATTTTCTGGGTTGTTACAGTATGGATTTATGATTTGAATTGGATTAGATTGAATTTAATTCAATAAATATTTTTAGAAAAATATTAGGACTGTTTGAAAATAGAAGCTTAAATTTAGATATAAAAATATATTCTACATTTATATAGATAAGTTATAATGAATAGAATATTCCAAAATAATATTTTGGTTTTAAATAGATTTCGAAATGGAACTTGTTTAAATGTATAAAACATGAAAACTTATAAATGGTGTTTATAAATGTGGTGAGTAAATTATCAAGTGATAATTTATCGTTTTAAATTCAAGTCTGAATTTAAAATATAATTCAGAATCATTTAGAAAAATGGAAAGACGGTTTTTATTCCGGAATTAGGAATATGAAACGAAATGAGTTTAAATAGATTTGAAATGAAACTTGTTTTAATATATAAAACAAGGAAGTTGGATTTATAAAAGATGGTTATAAATCTAGTAAAATAAATTATCATTAGATAATTTGGACTTCTAAATTCAAATATGAATTTAAAAGTGAATTGGAAAACGGTTTGAAATAGATCGATAAATTTTATTTTGGAATTCGAAATATAAATTGAAGTGAGAAATCCAATGGATTTATAATTAGAATTCGATCACATCGAGATTTATAAATAAATTTATTTAAAAAAGGAATTGGAATTTAATATAGAAGATCAAAGTATAAATAAATTTATAATTGAGTTACAAAAAATCAACAATTAGAGATAATCAGAAATATTAATTTGAATTTGAAACCGAATAAATTTATATATTAAAATATATAAGAAAGGTAAGTGAAATTTATAATTAAACAAAGTTTAAAGTTTATATTTAATTATAATTAGAACGAACTCGTCGCAGCGCGATAGTTCGTAAATTGGCGTTTCGAACATCAATTGAGTATATGGAACTCAATTTAAATCGGAATTCTTTGAAACAAAGAACCGTCAGGACCGATTTGATAATAGTTTTCTAATGCAAGAGAAAAATCTGGATTTTGTCTTATAGATTTTGAGTTATGTTAAATTCAAATTTTCAGAAAAGTAGCACCATAACCATTATAAAAACCATAATGGTTTGTTAATTAAAATCAAAGTATTTTAAGTTAATAAAATATCAATTTTAATTTTAAAATCCAGATTTGAGTTGTAAAATAAATACGAAATCAATTTGTGTAAATGAATTGATTTTTGATGCAAAAATCATATTTTAATTATGGAATAGAATTAACTAATTTGAAGAATAATTAGTTAATCGAGTTTTGAATCGATATTGGGCATTGGATAAGTGAATGAGTTTACGAATTTACACTCCGAAATGAATATGAAACTCGAGCTGAAAAGTGGAATTAGATTGAGTTCATAAGTAAATTAAAACATTTTTAAACGTGATATGTTCAAATAAAAAGTGGAATGAGCAAAATAACTAATTAAAGAACAAATTAGCAAACTTAGTTAAAAATGATCGGATTGAGTTCGAATATACTGGGAATGGACGTATATGGGTTAGACAGGTATGGGATAAGTGTATGAGGGTTAAAATTCGTGTGCCCGAGAAAAAGGTACACGTTTAATTTCCATATGAGTTTTTATGCACCGAATCGGCAAGCTGCTTGGCTTTTTGATTTACTTTGGAAAGGGCCTAGAGAGGCGAGTTAAGGTTTGAACTATAGACCAGTACAAAGGAGGTGCTGGCGAAATTTTCTAGAAATTTAAGGAGTTAAAATATTTTTAAGAAAATTCAATAACTAGAAATCGATATATCGACATGTATAAATTTCGTTAAGGAAACGAACTTAAAAATAGAATATTATAAACAAAAAAGAAATCTAAAATTAAATCTGGTAACAATAAATTAGACAATCGTATATACGTTTTAAGTGAAATGAGTAATTGGTTTTTGTGATACTGATTATTCGAGATAAGAAATCTTGTTCGTTTTGAAATTAAGAATGTTATTCAGTCAAGGTCGGGGAGGTAGCTATACCCCAACTTGGTTGATTTCAATTTAAACCGATAAATAACAAGATTTAGTATCAAAGATAAATGTTTGAATAAGAGTTAGCTGAGTGCAGTGTTTTGGGTTGTTGTAACGATGTTTTACACAACATTCGTTTTAACCCAAGTAAGTAGAAATTTGGAAATATAATAATAAATATTTCCTGAGTATCCAAATAAATGAATGGTCGTGGAAGAGATAAGTAATTAGAATGTTTTCCAATTATATTTTCTACGTATAGAAAATAAAAGGAGTCGATATATGGAAATGTTTTCCAAATAGTGTCAGCGGCCAAGATAATTGTCAAAAATATCGTGTTAACGAATATGGATAATATATATGGAGAAGTGATTTAATTAATAAAATATTAATTAAGGGGCCCTATGATTGATGCTTTGAATGGATGTTTACTTTTCTTTGATAGTTAAATAACCGACTATCGAACTATTTGCCAATATCGTTGTCAATATAGAGACACCGTTTGGATTATTATCCGCGAACCACTCCGTATTGGCAATAGCATTGCGAATCAGATTATATGAAGATAATCGAAGACGGGGTGAAGTGCAAGGGCTTTTTCTATTAATCCTAGGTAGAAATTGCTTAAGATGGATTAATAGAAATTGTGCCTTCGGTTTTGTTCAATCCCAGAACGAACGTATATGGACGAATGTCTAACAGAGTATTTCCAATGATCACATATGTTGTTCTGTATAAATATATATGGTGGCAGAGAATTTATTCTCTTAGCATAATATCCAGAATATATTTATGTAAATAAATTAGTGATTAACGGATCTGACCATGTGGCATTCAAAGTTATTGTGCTATCAATTAATTGTAAGTAATCGTAGCCTCAGGCCTCAACAACCGGGAAATGACAAAAATCGGGCAGGCAGCATGGCTATGTGGGTAGCTCCCATTAGGGTGTATTATCACCTATCTAGAAAAATTCATTTAATTCCTTATTCTATTCGATGTTGTCCCATTCGAGAAAATGGTTGCTGATCCCAACCGTTGGTGATATACATTCGATAAATTCAAGAGAAATGAGTGGTCGGTTATGTGTGGCCGGGTTACAAGATGTTCTTGTTGAACCCAGTGTATTCTCCTCTAGAGATATGCTATCGAAAGGTGGTTCCATACCTTGTCATAGTTGGGAATGCATTACCCAATAAGTGCCCACGGTTTTGATTGTATATTATACATATGTGGAACGTGAGATGCAAACATTCCGCTAGATTGTTATTTATTTGATTTAGACACTATTATAATATCAAAGGAGTTTTAATATAAAGTTTATCATTTCTTTCAAAAGTATTTTGAAAGTTAAATCAAGTATTTTGGATTCTCATAAGGGAAAAACCGTTCCGTGTTATACGGCGTGGTCTTATGAGATATCGTTTATTTTCTCAAACTGTTTTAAATTATTTACTATACCAGTTCCATGACTGACACAGAGTTCATTTTCTATGTTTTCCCTAAACTCTTGGGTGCCCAAATTTGTACGGACAGTCAAGTAGTTCAGGATTTTAAAGATTTATAAAAAGGAGCTTGGAGCAGGAGGCTTAAGCGCTATTGTTTCCGATGTGGTGTGAGTGTTGTACTCTAATTATGATATGTATATAGAAAATAATTGTACTCCAAAAGCTGATATATATATATATGTATTGTTCCGCTGCGATGTGAGATTCTGTATTGTTATTGTTGTTCTTCTTTTGCTCTTTCTTCTTTATTAATAATGATTCGTATTTTTGTGATATTTGGGTTGGACGTGTGGTGTATTTATTCAACTTAGATAGTACGGATTTGCGGGCCGTTATAGTTGGTATCAGAGCTTAGGCTGAGCGAATACCTAGACTTTGGTGGGGGTTCACTCATTAGAGATAGGGTCAGTAGTACCCTAGAACGAGTTGAGTGTGTGTGTATATATATATATATATATCCAAGAGCACGTATTTGTATATTGATATAATTTTTTTTATATTGTGTTGACTAGTCTGTTGAGTGGCTTATGAATTCTGCTCGAGTCGTGGGACGCCACGAAGTCGATAGGAATTTCTAAACACTTGAATAGAGAATTGGACACAATATTGTTTTATAGTGGGTAGATGAAAATTTTTTACCCAAAATTCTATTTTGATAGATAAGGAATAATTTTATGAAATTATTATATTATTATATAAATGGGTTTGTTGTTATTAATATAATCAAACGAGATTATAAAATTGGAACGGTTATATATAACCAAGTAGAATTTGTATATAAGTAATATATATACAAATAAGATGAATCAAAATTAAATTCAAACCATAATTTATAATTTTAAATCCTGGGTGTTTGGAAAAATAGTTTTCTGAAGTATATTAAAATAATATAGCTTTGTTTTAAAAGGAATTTTTGAATAGAATTCATTTTTGATGGATTTTAAAAGTGATAAAGCACTAAACTCACTTCAGTGGCTAGGAAATAATTCTGATAATGACTACAGCATCATCAGTGTTCATTTTCGAGTTCTAAGTGATGGATTGCTACCGTAGAAAGGTTTTTGATGGAAATTTGTTTAAAAGGAAAAAAGTAGATTTGGAAAATTCAAATGTATAAATTTGAAATAGAAATAAATATATATATATATATGCATATTTATGTGATTTCAGAAGGATTTGAAACAAAAACCCAGGAATTTGAATTCTAAAATTTAAATTTAACTTAAGCAAGTTATATGGATTGAAGTAAATAAATTGATCAGAATCAATTTGAATAAATATGAATGGTTTTGAATTGGATGTGAATATACTGATTGAAAATCATATAGATTAAATGAATATAAACATATATGGTGTGCCATAAATGGGAACCAAAACTTTTGTGGGAACTAAATTTGTTTAAATATGAAGAGATGAATTTCAACATAAGTTAATATTTGGAAAGTAAATGGGTTTGTAGTATTTTTCTTACCTTAGTAATTTCGGGGAAGAAATTCTTTTAAGGGGGGATGAATGTAACGACCCGGATTTTTGGTCAATATATTTTATACCAATTTTATATGATTTGAAATATTGAGTTGATAATATAAATGAAATTTTATATTTAGTTGTCAATTTAAAAATCGAAATACGATTTATTTCGAATATATATAAATATCGTAATATGAGAATCAAAAATAATTAAATTCAAAATTGAAAATTGGTTCGAAACAATTTAGATGATTAAATAAATTCTGTTTGAAGTAGAATAATAATATTAATTTATTATCGAAGAATTAATTGTTTTGAATTTTATTTATATTGATTTAAATTAACATCTTCTCCATATGATCGAATAAGGCTTTGAAACCTATCCCAGTTTGTTCGGAATAGTGTTTTAACTCTAGGAAGGCCTGTTGTTAGGCTCAAATAGGAGTTTGAAATCAACGTGACAATTTAAATTAAAGGATACCAGTTATAAATTAAGTAAAATAAAATAAAATTCATTATCAAAATAAATTTCCTTCCTTCTTAAGCAAACAGAATACACTGTTAACCTACTCTAATTATAGCCGTCTCATCTCCCTTTCAATTTATGTATCCCTTTCCTTCCCTATGAAGAAATCAGTAAATTAATTCGAGTGTACTAATGGTTCCCCCTTTTCTCCTATATATGATACGCGAGCACTCCTCTTTTCTCCCTTCTATTATTTCCTACTCGTTCTTTTCTTCTACAGGCGATGGGAATATTCAAAGCCATTCATTCAAATTCTTCGACAAAATTTATAAAATTAAATCCTTCGTAAAAAGAAAAGAAATGAAAAGATCAAATTCGAACTCGAGTTCGAATTCCAGACAAGATCCGAGATCGAAGAAGAGAGCGCGTAGGGTATCGCGACTAGGATAGGTTCACTGTACTTGGCTACAACGTCGACTAGGGCACTAGTTATCGAAATGGGGATTCAATTATGGTGTGTACAAATATTATTGAAGGCTACAACGTCGACTATGGCAGGAACTCAACATATGGATGGAAGAACAGGAAATTGGAAGGATTGCGGTTCAACAATACATTGCATTGGAGAGTACAAGTCTGTAAATTTGGAAATTAATTCTGTGTTTTAAGAATGGATGGGGTGTTGTAATGGAGTTGAACAGTGAGATTTGGGAAGTTGGCCAGGGAAGATTGCAGTGGCTATTTCAGATAATAGCGATGGTGGCAAGGTGATTCGTTAAGGGATATAATGTAATAAATTTAAATAATCCTTATGCTTAAATTCTTTGATTATATATATATATATATATATATACATATATATATACAAAGTATTGCTGACTAGTGAATGGTAAAAGTTAAACTTGAAAATTTTAAGTTGTTCAAAACTAGTAGGTTTAGAAAGAAAGGAAAATTTAATGTTAGTATATTTTAAATAAAACCCTATCAAGAAAAATTCAATAGATTATTTACAAAATTTGGATTTTTCTTAGGCAAGGATAAATCAAATAAAATCATTCATGTGGAGTTCGAAGACTTTGGAAATCAATAAAAAGAAACTGAAATTGGTACAAGTGCAGAAATTAAATCATGGTGAGTGAATCTCACTCAATTTATTATCTAGAATTATTTTTAGTCGTTAAAAATAATTGATGGTTGTTTGGTTGCATTAAAATATTACCATGGCTATTATATATATATATATATATATATTAGTTATTTAGGATTGATGTTTGTGGCTATTATATATATATATATATATATTAGTGATTGGATAGTTCCTGCAGTACCACTAGCGAATGCCTGCAGTATCATTAGCGGATGACCCTATACGCCCCACGCTATGATAGTGGATGACCTTCTATACCACGATATCTTGCCTTGAAGCAAGATGGGTATTATTTATGTTGGCAAACGTCTATGGATGCAGGAAAATGGGTTGAAGGGATCCAACTGGATTCCTCTAAAATATTATTAATTGTTTGTTTTCATATATATTATCATATATGATGTGTTAGTAAACCCGTGATTGATAATTGAGTGTTTTGATTGTTTTAAATATCACTGGGCCCAAAATGTTGATTTATAAAAATATCGTGAAAAGGGATTATGATATTTAAATGGAAAATTCTATTTACCTAAATAGAATTCGAATTTCGAATGAGCTATAAAGATATTTACTTGTTTTGAATAAATAAAACAAGTATTGAATTTATAAACGATGTTTATAAATTAAATAATATGGGAAATTGAAGTACATTTACAAACGGTGTTTATAAATAAAATGGAATGATTTACATTGGATAATCCGGGAATTGAATTGAATTTATGAACGGTGTTTATAAATGAAGTAGAAAAATTATCATTTGATAATTTGAATATTTAAATTCAAATGTGAATTTAAAGATAAAAATGGGGAATCATTTTAAAGAAGTGAATCAATGAAATTTATTCTGATGTTCAGAATGTAAATTTAACTAAAAATAAATCTGAATGGATTTATGAATTGAATTCCATTAGATATAATTTAATTTAATAAATTTTTTTAGAAAAATATTAGGATTGTATGAAAATAGAAGTTTAAATTTAGACATAAAAATAGATTCTATATTTATATAGATAAGTTATATTGAATAAAATATTCCAAAATAATATTTTGGTCTTAAATAGATTTCGAAATGGAACTAGTATAAAACAAGAAAACTTATAAATGGTGTTTATAAATGTGGTGAGTAAATTATCAAGAGATAATTTATCATTTTAAATTCAAGTATGAATTTAAAATATAATTTGAATCATTTGGAAAAAGGGAAAGACAGTTTTTATTTCGGAATTAGGAATATAAAACGAACTAAGTTTAAATAGATTTGAAATGAAACTTGTTTTAATATATAAAACAAGGAAGTTGGATTTATAAAGTTGGTTATAAATCTAGTAAAATAAATTATCATTAGATAATTTAGACTTTTAAGCTCAACTATGAATTTAAAAGTGAATTGGAAAACGGTTTGAAATAGAACGATAAATTTTATTTCGGAATTCGGAATATAAATTAAAGTGAGAAAAATCTAAAGGATTTATAATTAGAATTCGATTATATCGAATTTTATAAATAAATTTATTTATAAAAGGAATTGGAATTTAATATAGAAGATCGAAGTATAACTAAATTTATAACTGAGTTACGAAAAATCGACAATTAGAGATAATCAGAAATAATAAGTTAAATTTGAAACCAAATTAATTTATATATTAAAATATGTAAGAAAGGGAAGTGAAATTTATAATTAAATGAAGTGTAAAGTTTATATTTAATTATAATAAAAACGAACTCGCCGCAGCACGATAGTTCGTAAATTGGCGTTTCGAACTTCAATTGAGTATATGGAACTCAATCAATGTCGGAATTCTTTGAAACAAGAACCGTCAGGACCGATTTGATAATAGTTTTCTAATGGAAGAGAAAAATCTAGATTTCATCTTATATATTTTGAGTTATGTTAAATTCAAATTTTCAGGAAAGCAACGCCATAACCATAATGGTTTATTAATCAAAATCAAAGTATTTTAAGTTAATAAAATATTGATTTTAAATTTAAAAATCCAAATTTTAGTTGTAAAATAAATACGAACTCAAGTTGTGTAAATGAAACGATTTCTAACACAAAAAACATATTTTAATTATGGAATAAAATTAACTAATATGAAGAATAATTAGTTAATCGAGTTTTGAATCGAAATTGAGCGTTGGATAAGTGAATGAGGTTTATGAATATATATTCGGAATTGAATATGAAACTCGAGTTGAAAAGTGGAACTAGATTGAGTTCATAAGTAAATTAAATCATATTTAAATGTGATATGTTCAAATAAAAAGTGGAATGGGCAAAATAACTAATTCAAGAATAAATTAGTGAACTGAGTTAAAAATGATTGGATTGAGTTGGAACATATTGGGAACGGACGTATATGGGTTAGACAGGTATGGGATGAAGTGTATGAGGGTTAAAAATTCGTGTTCCCGACAAAAATGTACACGTTTAATTTCCATATGAGTTTTTATGCGCCGAATCGGCAAACCGCTTGGCTTTTTGATTTTCCTTTTGAATGGAAAGGGCCTAGAGAGGCGAGTTGAGGTTTGAACTATTGACCGGTACAAAGGAGGTGCTGGAGAAATTTTCCAGAAATTTAAGGAGTTAAAATATTTTTAAGAAAATTTGATAACTAGAAATCAACATATCGACATGTTTAACATTCGTTAAGGAAACGAACTTAAAAATAGAATATTATAAACAAAAAAGAAATCAATAATTAAATCTAGTAAAAATAAATTAGAGAATCATATATACGTTTTAATTGAAATGAATAATTTGTTTTTATGATATTGATTATTCGAGATAAGCAGTCTTGTCCATTTTGAAGTTAAGAATGTTATCAGTCAAGGTCTGAGAGGTAGTTATACCCCAACTTGATTGGTTTCATTTTAAGCCAATAAATAACAAGGTTCAGTATCAAAGATAAATGTTTGAATAAGAGTTAGTTGAATGCAGTGTTTTGGGTTGTTGTAACGATGTTTTACACAACATTCGTTTTAACCCAAGTAAGTGGAATTTTGGAAATATAATAATAAATATTTCCTGAGTATTGAAATAAATGAATGGTCGTGGAAGAGATATGTAATTAGAATGTTTTCCAATTATATTTCCTACGTATAGAAAATAAAAGGAGTCGATATATGGAAATGTTTTCCAAATAGTGTAAACGGCCAAGATAATTGTCAAAAATATCGTGTTAATGAATATGGATAAGAAAAATGGAGAAGTGATTTAATTAATAAAATATTAATTAAGGGGCCCAGTGATTGATGCTTTGAATGGATGTTTATTTTTCTTCGATAGTTAAATAACCGACTATCGAAGTATTTGCCAATACCGTTGTCAATTTAGAGAGACCAGTTGGATTATTATCCGAGAACCACTCCGTATTGGCAGTAGCATTGCGAATCAGATTATATGAAGATAATCGAAGACGGAGTTAAGTGCAAAGGCTTTTTCTATTAATCCTAGGTAGAAATTGCTTAAGATGGATTAATGGAAATTGTGCCTTCGGTTTCGTTTAATCCCAGAATGAACGTATATGGACGAATGTCTGACAGAGTATTTCCAATGATCGCATATGTTGGTCTGTATAAATATATATATATGGTGGCGGAGAATTTATTCTTTTAGCATAATATCCAGAATATATTTATGCAAATCAATTAGTGATTAACGGATCTGGCCATGTGGCATTCAAAGTTATTGTGCTATCAACGAATGATAAGTAATCATAGCCTCAGGCCTCAACAACCGCGAAATGACAAAAATCAGGCAGGCAACATGGTTATGTGGGTAGCTCCTATTAGGGTGTATTATCACCTATTTAGAGAAATTCATTTAATTCCTAATTCTATTCGATGTTGTCTCATTCGGGAAAATGGTTGCTGATCCCAACCGCTGGTGATATACATTAGATAAACTCAAGAGAAATGAGTGGTCGGTTATGTGTGGCCGGGTTACAAGATGTTCTTATTGAACCCAGTGTATTCTCCTCTAGAGATACACTATCAGAAGGTGGTTCCATACCTTTTCATAGTTGGAAATGCATTACCCAATAAGTGCTAGCATTTTGATTGTATATTATACATATGTCGAACGTGAGATGCAAACGTTCCGCTAGATTGTTATTTATTTGATTTAGACACTATTATAATATCAAAGGAGTTTTGATATAAAGATTATCGTTTCTTTCAAAAGGATTTTGAAATTTAAATCAAGTATTTTGGATTCTCATAAGAGAAAAACCCTTTCCATGTTATACGGCGTGGTCTTAAGATATCGTTTATTTTCTCAAACTGTTTTAAATTGTTTACTCATACCAGTCCCATGAATGATTAAGAGTTCATTTTCTATGTTTTCCCTAAACTCTTAGGTGCCCAAATTTGTACGGACGGTTAAGTAGTTCAGGATTTTACAGATTTATCTAAAGAAGCTTGGAGCAGGAGACTTAAGCATTATCTAGTTATTATTTCCGATGTGGCGTAAGTGTTGTACTCTGATATTGATATGTATATAAAAAAATTGTACTCCAAAAGCTGATATATACATATATTTTGTTCCGCTGCGATGTGAGATTCTGTATTGTTATTGTTGTTCTTCTTCTACCTCTTTCTTTTTTATTAATAATGGTTCGTATTTCTGCGATATTTGGGTTGGACGTGTGGTGTTTTTGGTCAACTCATATAGTACGGATTTGCGGACCGTTACATAATATATGATACCTATGCCGTCTATGGTTGATACATCTATATTTGAAGTCGTTTTGACACTATGCACTTACAGTAATATCAAAATGATTTGTTTTAAAGCGCGTCAAGCATGTTTGGCTATTATAAGGGAAAACACTATCCTCTGGTTTGTGTTTGCATTGTGTGATGGACCTGAGTCATATAATAGCTTCATTTTTCAAAAAGCATTGCGTTGTTTATAAATTGTTTTATTTTAGGGTATTCATGGGAGTGAACCCGTTCTGTGTTATACGGCATGGTCCCTTGATTTACCCAGCTTTAAAATAAAGTTAATAACCATTTTAGTTCTCACACCAGTCTCATTACTGACTCGGAGTTTATTGTTTCCACCTAAACTCTGGGTGCCCATATTTTCTACACGGGCAGCTAGTAGTTTTGGTTTTCCAAGATATTTCTATTTAACAGGATCCTAGTTTATGGCTGGAGCTATATTCAGAAAGTTTTGTATTCGTGTATTTCCTTCAGTTGTGTTGGTTGATGTATTTCCACTGTACATTGTATTTATGCATTATATATTTGTAATATAATTTAAATCTCTGATATTTTTCTATTGTGTAAAACTTATTCATACTCTAATATATTCTTGTACTGTGATACAAATTGTTGTAATAGCAATGAAATGTTCTCGTGTTTGTGTTCTGATGAGTCGTATTCTCAAAGCAGTCCGCCTTCTTGTTTGGTTTAGGTCGGCCGGGAAGTTCGGGGTGCTAAAATAAGCATTTGCTTGTTAAAGAGATCTGGGTCGGATATTGTCACACTCTCTGCCAATACCGAGAACCACTTTAACAATTGTGCACGCGGTGGAGAATACAAAATAAAGTAGGTTGGTTTGGCGAACGCTGCTAGAATGAAGCAAGAGAACGGTGATGGATAGCCTTTACCTTCGGATCATAATTGAAATGACTAAAAAATGAGTTATACCGTGATTAATTTCGGTAGCACTTCTTATTGAAAACACTTCTTCGATACCATATCCATTACTTTATGATTTAATTGGGTGCCCTTCCCATTTGGGAGTGTTGCTCGAGATGGACGGTAGTTGCAAATATGCATTACCAAATATTCGGACGTGCAACTGGTCGAATCCTACACTAGACGTTGCCTCGCATGCCTTATCATATCATCCTAATCGAGTGCCCCATGATTTTGATTTGACATTGTCCTATAGCGGCGCATCCCTACCCACTGACCATTTAATTGGATTTTATATGCAATGTTTACGACAATGTTCATAAATGGCACAAGGATAAAAATGAAATCTCACTTATGTCATTTTCAATGTATATATACCGTAGATACTATTATGATAGCGTATTGTATTATATAATACTTAGTTCAACGGATTCTTAGAGGATGAGAATCCCAAACATCCTTTAAATTCCTTGTGGATTTCATTGAATAGTTCACTTGAGTTGATTTAATTTCATAAGAAAGTTAGTCCTGATTCGAGTGTTTTGTTTTGTTTTATGCTTGGGTCAGATCGAGTATTACAGTATTTAGATTTCACCTTTCGGAGCTGGAGACTTGTTGAAGACATTACCTCTATCTATTTACGTCAGCATTCTTTTTTTGTATTAGAAATCTATTGCATTTAGACTCTTGTTGTATTTAATTTTGTAACTCTAATATTATGAATAAATTTTAAAATTTTGTATTTAGTAGCTTTATGAACTACTATTGTATTTTATTTATTCCGTTGTGAGATATCTTGATTTTCTGTATCGGCGATTTGTTTATGGTTCTGTGATGCTATTATATTTAACCTCGCAACAGTAACAATCGGTTGTTTTTAATGATTTGAGTTGGTTTTATTATCGACTTGAAATGCTCAAAAAGGCAGGTTGTTGCATTTGCATTAAATTTTTTCTAAAGAAATTATAACTTTTCTGTCTATTAAAGTTATCTGCAGTTTATTAATATTTTTAAGTGATAAAGTTACGTTCATTTCAACTTTGTGAACTCTTAGATTTACATTTTGTGCTAATATAGTAGATTAAAATGTTTTCAAAATTGCTTCGCTTGTTTTTTTTCTTGCAATTTTAGTTGTTATTTTTTCCTTTCTAACCAATTTTTTCACCAAAATCGTGGCCTTAAAACAAAATATCCATTGACAAATTCTGATGTCATCCATATTGCATGTCATTTGTGAAGAAATAAATTGAAATTCTTCCTTTTGTTTGTCTTACGAAAGATTGGTAAAGGGACTTCTCTTGTTTCGATAGAATGCTCTTGGATAGCTTGATTTCCAATAAGTAGAATATGATTGTTTACGATGGATTAATCCTGCGGCGCCCGTAGGAAGGCTATAGCTTGGTCTAATGTCAGCAGAAGCCCTGGCCACGAAGGGCACATCCTTATTTTTGAACTATATCAGGCCCACACATATCTACACTTTAAAATACAAATTACGTCCCTTGAATTATTTAGTATGGTCATTGTCCTTGCACATATGGTTATTAAAATATTTGCAATATTAAAATTGTATTTATCTGATTTCAATTTCGCTTTCACTATTAAATCAAAAGATTATTATTTTTCTATTAGATCCATATATAATATGTTTTGACGAATTTTGTTTTATAATTATTTACCGAAGCTATTATTGGTCCTCAATCATAACATCCATCAGTATTACTAAATCTGTGATACGATGTGGTAATTCAACTCAGCCCTTGCATTCTAAAGAGTAGATGCTACTATTTGTAAAATACATGCTAAAATGAGTATTAGATCCAACAAATGGCACACACATGAAGTTGGAGTGCATGCATGAAAAACAATAGCTTAACTTTATCAGATTGTAGGCTTGCCAAAAGCATGAAGTAATAGAAATAGTTGGCGCAAACATGAGTTGCTGGAGCTAGCTAGCACAATAATAAAATGAATTGGATTTTAGGCATCAAATCAACCTGTGGAGCAAAAATTGATGTGTTTTGCATCTTTTGGTTTGTTGCTCAATGAGAGTAGGTTGGTTACTGCTACTGTGTGAGTGCACTTAGGAAGGTGAGGCAGCTGCAGTAGGGGTTAATGTTGCATAAAGCTGCAATAGGTGAGTTAGCAAGTCTAAATATATCATGTACCGAGGAAGAAGTGGAACGAGCTGATCTATGTTTGTCATGATACATATGCATGTACACAAGTAGCCATGGTATCCTTCTGATTATTGACTGAATAAAACTGAAGTGTGTTGCATTTTTGTTTCGCTGCCTGAAATGCGAAGTGCAAAGGCTGAAATTGAATAGGCACGAGTTGAAGATGGTAGAACGAACATGCATCAGGATGCAAATATTTGCATGGAATTCTCTGGATAAACTGTTGCCTTGAAGACAAACTGAATTCCTTCAGGTGAATGTTTGTCTAAGAGATTACCTGAATTTCTCCAGACAAATATTTGCTGAGGGAAAGAGAGAACCTTTGTAGGGCAAGCATTTGCCTCAGGTCATCAAAACATATGCAATATGAAATCTTAATAGAAGGTAACAAATTTTGCAATTTAATAGACTAAACAGAATTGAAATCCGAAAAATTTACTGAAATATATCATGTTCTTGATACTGTAACATAACTTTACATGATTATCTGCGAGAAATAGCATTATATATGGTATGTAAGTTTACAGACGTAATTCGTATTTCAAATTGTGAAAGAATATGGGATTAATATTATTTAGAAATAAAGGTGCAGGACAAAAATTATGAAAAAATTGCTGTATAGCAATGTCTTTGGTCCTTGCTTCACTCTTTCTAGCTAGTATTATTTTTTAATATAATTTTCTTGAAAAGATATCTGTTATGAGCAAGACTTCCTCGGCCAAGGTATTCCAGCCTAGCAAGTTTTGTGTGGCTTGCTTTATTATTGTTATTATTACAGATTGTTGCTATTTTTTCAAGCCGAAGCTAAAAGCAAGGAAAATACAACAATTAACACGCCAGATTCAGCTTGAACTGGAATAGATGGAAAATAAATACAGAGACATGGAATAAAGCTTCAAATTACACAGCCTAACATTATCTTTTACAAGATGTAGACTAGAAGGAATATCAATGTGAAGATAACTAGATATACACTCTCAACTGAATAACTTGCTAGTATCAATGTGAAGCCATGTTTCTTCCTGCATATCACAAATTCCATGCACTATATATAACTAACTTTCCTTCACGACATTGAAAGCGCCTATCATCAATCAATACAATTCAATCTTCGATCCCATCACCTCAACTTCATGACGATGTCATATTTTCACGTTAACGTTGATGAACAGGAGCTGATCAGACCTGAAACGCCAACACCAAAAGAAATCAAATACCTGTCCAACATTGATGATCAAGTGGGCCTGAGAAACCACATACCATTCATCCACGTCTACCCATCTCCTCCTAAAAGCCACCTCCTTCGTAATCCAAGCTCTCTAATCCGCCAAGCTCTTGCAAGAACTCTTGTTCACTACTACCCAATAGCAGGCCGTTTAAGGCAAGGTAACAAGGGAAAACTGGTCGTGGAATGCAATGGAGAAGGCGTCATTTACCGCGAAGCTAGAACGGATGCATCAATCAAGCAGATGATGATGGCTAATGGTGGAAGCGTTCATCCGCCTTTCAAGCATTTGGATCAACTTTTGGTTGATGATGTTTGGGGTTGCAACTTGATTGCTGATTCTCCTCTTCTAAGAGTTCAGGTTTATATACATGTATATATGCATATGCAACACCTATTTGAACACAAAATCAGACATTAATTGTTGACACAAGATATCTGCATTGTTGGATCTTTTAGTCCTCATATGAAAGTTGTAAATATAAGGCAATCCAACAATGGAGAAACATCGTGTCTATATTTTGTGTCCCTATAGATTTCTGCTCTTTTTTTCTCATTACCAGCCTCGATCAGTTGAGATCACTGTGTGCTAAAGGAGTGCAGTTTTTTGAAGTTGATTATAGTGCTTACATGGTGTTTCAAACGTTGTAACTTCCTGTTTAGTCATATGCGGAACCCAAACTACAAAATATATTGTCTTTTCTTTCAAAACCAGAATAAAAAGTCAAAGACGGTAGAGGTGAAGTTTTATTCATTTTCCCTGCTTCATAATAAGCTTGTACAAAAAACTAGACCTTTAGGCTTATTTTCAAATTATGCATCACAAATTCAAAATTTGATCAACTGCATTTTGGAAAACTGCAAACATAAAAACCAAAATTACTTATAGACAAGCTCATTTTAAAAATTTAGAATTTTCAATATGAGCAAAATTTTATTTATAGAAACAATTAATTACAAAAATTGAACTTTCCTTCGTTTTCTATGTTGTCATTTTGTATACTTAGGAATTTTAATTTGTACGGACCCAGAAGTTTTTGAAAAAAAATCTACTTCGGCTGTTTTAAATTATACCAGTGAAATTTGGAATTTTTTGCTAGTTGCTTTTAATTAAAATTGCACAGGCATAAATCATAACATTTAAATATGATATCTATTTTTTATGATAAGTTTGAAAGATTTCAAACCGAAATATGTTTTTGTGTAGGAGCCTACAAATTAAATTGTCCAACAATAAATCTTGGATAAGCTTATTGGTTTTGTGATTTAATGCATGTACATTACATACCGCGATATAATTGTGCAGGTCACTGAATTTGCCTGTGGAGGCTTCACCCTGGCATACACCTTCAACCACTGCATCTGCGACGGCTTCGGGGCGCACCAATTCATAACCTCAGTGGCCCAACTAACCATTAACCCAGCCGGCATCGCTCCCACCATCATCCCTTCATGGTCCCGCCACCTTCTCTCTCCTCGCTCACCCCCAATAACCAGCTCATACACGCTCCCCGAATACGACATCCTCCACTACACAGGTTCGAAAACCGAACCTGCTTTCCGCAGCCTAGCCCAAACATCCGTCTTCCTCTCCCGCTCAGACGTATCATCCCTGAAAGCCCACACCATGGGTGGGCCCACGTTCGATGCAGTAGCCGCATGCCTATGGCAGGCCCGTACCCGCGCATTGGCCCTGACCGGCCCAGTCCGGCTGTTGTTCCCTGTGGACACCCGGGCCAGGCAACGCCCCTTGCTGCCTGAAACATATTACGGTGCTGCCGTTGTCTTTCCATGCGTCATTTTGGAAGCGGAGGACGTCAAAGGCTGTGCACTGAAGAAGTTGTCAGATTTGATTAAGGGTGCAAAAAGCACTGCATCAGAGGATGAGTACAGACGCACAACAGTAGATTTTATAGAGGAGAGTGGGAGAAGGGGGTTTTGCGAAGGGGAAGGGGTGTTTGTGGTATCGGATATGAGCAGGTTGAGGTTTGCGGATGTGGACTTTGGACTGGG
Source organism: Allium sativum (assembly GCA_030737875.1). Lineage (NCBI taxonomy): Eukaryota > Viridiplantae > Streptophyta > Magnoliopsida > Asparagales > Amaryllidaceae > Allium > Allium sativum. The sequence continues at coordinate 401,006,984 of CM060910.1, forward strand.
CCGGGGTTTGTATGGGGGGCCTGCTAGGGCAGGGACGGGGGCGGTTCCTGGGATGGTGACGTCGCTGGTGGGGTGTAGAAGGGAAGATGTGGACGGGATTGTTGGGCTTGTTTCGTTGCCGTTTGAGTATGTGGACACGTTTCACAAGGAAGTGCGGAGAATTGTAGGGAGTCAGGTTCTGATGTCTGCCCTTTGACATCGATTGTTTATGGACGGGTTTGAAACAAACATGACAATTCTTTTTACCCTTAGTTCCCAAGTATTTTTGATTTTCTTTCGTGATCGGAGTTAGTAAAGGGACTCTTTCCACTATGCTCAACTCCTGGCCTTTAGTATCACATATTTCGCAGGGTTGTTTCCCCAGATTATAGAGCACCTGTCAACAAACAAAAGAAAATTAATTGAATCTTAAATGACTTGCATTTGCGTATTGAAACTGGATACTGCATAATAGAAGCAATATGTTTATGGACTCCAAGTCAGTTCATTAAAAAGGTATTCTGATCACATTCAAGTAATAAAGATAACAACCTCCAAGCAACAGTTTTGTTGCAGAGCAAGGAGTGTAAAATGGAACCACTTCAAGTATTACAAGAGAACAGTAGAAAATAAGTACTGGAACAAAAAATCTCGACTAATAACTGATATTGAAAAAGACTCGATAACCGCATCATAGTTCTAAAATGGTCAGATGGCGTACAATTAGAGTCAACTGGAGAGTGAACAACAAACATCTTGCGTCCAATTTGTTTAGCATAAAGATGGATTTAGGATACTAAAATCGTCCAATTTATAAATCTCAAATCACAGTCGCAAAATTGCAAAACTTCAATTCCATCTTATATAAGAAAATCAGCATATTAACACTTATTGTCAATTCGCACATCCAAAATCATGTCTGATGATACTTAAGACTAACTATTCAAATCTATGTCAAAAGCCAAACCAATTCTTTCTTAAACTCTGGCATATGATTGAAGAGTGAAAACCAATTTCTCCATTCACAGAAGATCGAAGGAATGCTTTAATAATCATACCGTATTCACGATCCCAACATCAAACATATATTATAGTACCTATTATGTAGATTTGAGAAGGGTATCGACTCGCTGTATCCCACGGTCCATGAATCTCGAAAGCTAGAGATAAATCGGAAGCGATTATCCCCTAGATCTTTGATTCATTAGCGAGTCGAAAGTGAACTACAAACATCTTTCCTCCATCTTGTTTAGCATGAAGATGGATTTGGTAGGCGATAAAATCGTGAGAAGAAAATGAATGTGGAGGCCATGAATTCAAGAGGGCGGGACTAACACTTAGTTGCCAGAATTTGCAATCGTCCAACCAAATAACCTGCTTTTTTACAAGGCTGTAAGGCTTTGAATTTCTCGAGTGCTCAGGACTTGAGCGTGGATCTAAATAAACCTGCAAAGACGTGGTTGAAGTCGCGGAGTTCGCAGAAACTTGAAGTCTGAATGGCACTTACCCACATCAGTATGAATCCCAACTTTGGGATCGATATGAATCCCAAGGCTCCAGATCAGTATTACCAAGGCTAATTCATCGGGGCAGCATTTTTCTCTTCTCCTCGGATCGGTTTAAGGCGCATAGCTACGTATCGATACGCTCAGGGTTAGCACGGATCGATAAACATAGGCTACATTGGACCGGTGTAAACATGGAAAAACGGGACCAGTAGAAGAAAAGAGCTGGAGCACTTTGGATTTAAAGCTAGGACGTAACCTAACTCCGCAGCGGCTACTCCAGATCGGTACTGGATTAGAAGGGAGAGCACTTTGGATTTAAGGCTAGGACTTAGCCTAACTCCGCAGCGGCTACTCCAGATTGGTATTGGATTAGAAGGGAGCCAGGAAGCTTTCTCCGCTAAAAACCCCTTCATCTATCTAACCCCGAAAAAGATGGAGTGATCAAGGAATTGGAATCACACTTGGTACGACAGGATAGACTCAGACGGCAAGATGAAATGATGAAGACATTTCTGTCAAGGATTGATCAACTTGAAAGGCCAGCAGGTCAAGGAACAACTTCTGGGCCGAGACCCAATTACGCAAATGAGGTAAGCTTTGGCTCGAAGGCACCCCTCGCAAACTCGACCTGGATCGGTATCGATCCCGAACCGACTCCAGCAGGGGCAACTCGTAAGACGATGGAAATATGGCTCGCGATGCTATGGCTCATCAAACTCTGGTTATCGATTCTGGAAAAGTGGCTCAAGTGCAGACACACACTGGCTTGGATGATGGAAGAGTGACCACAGCTCCTTGACTTCGATTTGTGCTCGAAACTGCTCCTCGAAGTAAGGCCGAACCAAAAGTTAACGTCAGGGCTCGACGTACTGTAGGATCTAGGTTAACCCCAGAGGTGGTGAATAGGGTTTATTGGAGTTTACGAGATATTAAAAATATCACAGGACAAATTTCAGCAGAGAAAATAAATGCAGAAAGTAAACGAGATAGATTTTACCCAGCTTCGGCAAACCTCTGCGTACTGTTGCATTCCCAAAATTTCTACTTGGTATTAAAACAGATTCCCGCTTACCAAACCTTGTAAATTCGCAAACTCTGCTACTGCTCTAATCCTATGCTCAAAATCCTAGACTAATCTTTATTCCCAGGATCAGATTTTTTTTTTTCCGAATTACAAACCTGTAACTCGTAAACCCTAAAATAAATCTATACCTAGTATACCCTAGTTTTAACAGAAAAACTAGAAAACTGATGGATCAATTACAAAGATAAAACAACTTAAAATAAAAACATAAAAAAACCTAAACCCCCTTAATAGATAAACAATGTTGATCACCCTCTTATTTGCTTTGCCCCTTGCTTTATCACTCAAGAAAAAAGATCGGTCTTTATTTTCTCCAATGGCCACCCAGATCCAAAATTTGGGTTTTGCTCCTTGTCAAACGACTGAAATTCCGATATCTTGTGAGTACTCTGAATTGATTTTCTTTTTGCTTTCAAGTTTGTTGCTTTTTGGTTTCGATGTTTTGCCTGTGATTAATTGCATGAATATATATATAGAGTTAAAAACCCTAACCAAACTCTGATTCTTGCATTGGCTTGGTTCGATTTGTTGTGCGATTGTTGCCTTGATTTTCTCGACTTTGAGATGATATTTTAAATCAGGAATGGTTGATTGCCCAAAATGTATTCTCGTGAATTTTTTTAGAATGGTTTCAAACCATGAATTTGTTCTTGCCATAACTTGATTCACGTAGATAAACACTTACTGATTTTAGCACATGTAAAATTAAGAAACTTGAATTGATCTCTTTGTCCAAAGGTATACTTCGAATATACTGGAAATATTAAATTTATAAGGTTAAAAAATTTCCAAAATTGCTTGAACTTGTGCTTATCCCTTTCACGGTTTGTTGCTTGATTCTTGCGTGATACATGATTGCGAATTCTTCATAATTTCCTGGGAACAAAAACTTCCCATGTCATACTATATTTGGAAATTTAAATCTTCTCTCTAGTTTGAATTTGAGAACTTCTCTGCTGCTTCTATATCAATTCGAATCAATGAAAATCCTATTTACATTTGTTTTGAACAAATCCTTCGTTGTAACTCTTGAATTCGTAATTTTTGAAACCATTCGAACTTGTACATTTCTCAGATCCTCCACTGTGTTCATGCTTCTATGTATTTCCATTGATACACACACACACACACACACACACACACACATATATATATATATATATATATATATATATATATATATATATATATATGTATGTATGTATCGGTATGTGTATACAAGTTGTCATTCCTGTTTTGTACACTCACTTTTAAGTTTTAATATGTTGACCAGAGCGCTGACTTGACTTATTCATGACTTTGCTTTCTATTTTCTTGCCAGTGCACATTGAGCTTCACCCGGACTTGTGATATGCACTTCCTTATATAATCTAATTTTATACTTGAGACCGTGTCATTGGTTTGTACATTTGCCATTCTGTTGTGTGTTTGTTTCATACTTGAAACTGCCTTGTGATCACTTAAGTTCGTACAGGTCTAGTCACTGGCTTGTGATTTTGGCTTGCTGTAAATTGTAGTGAGCTATGCATGTTTGCATATATTCTTGTCTTGCCAGATTCTTGAGTTCCATGTCCATCTGGATGTTGTGTATTCTAGATCCCATTGAATTTTGTGTTCACTCCCTTGTCATTTCTATTTCAATGCACTGTTTTGTTCCATATATACATCTCGGCCTTGACTATGATTTGTTACACCAAATCTGGATTGTCGTGTATATGCACCAGTGTTATTAAAAGCGCGCCTATGCGCACGCACACGCGCAACGCGCAACGATGCGCACCTGAAGCGCATCGCTTAAGGTATGCGATGCAACTTGAACTATGCGCGCACTTTTCTTGCTTATGCGCAACGCGCAATAATGCGCAAAATATGCACGCTCAGTTAAAGATATGCGAAAATATGCGGAAAAAAGAAGAGTAAATGTCATTTACAAGCTTTAATCGGGTTTGATTGTCTAAAATAATTATGTTTTCACTAATTATGACTTTAACTCATATCTGTTTCAATTATCGGTCGCTTCAAACGAGATCATCTTCTTACAACGGCTTCAACTCGTATAACGACCAAATAAACTTCTCTTCTTCTTTAATCCTTCTTTTCTTTTTGATATATTTCATCTGTAACTTCTATCTTCTTCTGTTTTCTTTTTTTATTCTTTTAATTTGTCTGCTATGTGCTTATCAATTAGTCTCAGTGGAACTCTTCAGTACTGACATGCGTTCTTTAATGGCGTATATAGTCAGTTATGTCCTTATCAATTTGTCTCATTGAGTTTTTTCAGTATTGACATGAGTTTTTTAGTACTGTATGTATATGTTTGTATTCATAATATATGTATGTATATATATATATGTTTTTGTGTGTGTTTATATATATATATATATATATATATATATATATATATATATACATACATATATATTACATGTGCATGTATATACAAGTTATATTTGGTACTTCGTTTTACTTTTTTAACGGGGTTCTTCATTACTACTATTTATCTTGTGTGTATGCTATATACACATGTATATTCCAATTATGTACAAGTTTTCTTTCTGTCTATGTAACGACATAGCTATTTTTTTTTTTGCAACATAACTCCTCGAGTTTCTTCAATTTTGTTCGTTCGTATTAAATTACTTTGTATAAAAATAACAACCGCCATGCATTTCTTTCTAATATCAAATCTTATGTTTTTTAATGTTTACAGCCTTTTTTTGTTGTTGATGTAGTGAAAATTTGATTTGCATATGAATGTGTTATTTTCTATTAGTTCATAATGTTTACATGAATGTGTTATGTTCTATTAGTTCATAATGTTTACATTGTTTACATGTGCAATGTGTGTATATCTAAATTTTATATATTATGCGCTTTGTTTTAATGAAGCGCGCGCAACGTGCATGTTCTATTAGTTCATAATGTTTACATTGTTTACATGTGCAATGTGTGTATCTAAATTTTATATATTATGCGTTTTGCTTTAATGAAGCGCGCGCTTCGCATTTGCACGTTGCGCTTATGCTCCAAAGGGACTTGGAGCTCCGGTGCGCGTTTCGCATTTAATAACACTGATATGCACTTAGCACACATATGTTAATATATATTATACACAAATGTGCGTGTGCGCGCGCACACATGCTGATAGTTGTCTTGTTACTGAGCATGCTTGATGCTTTGTTTTGTTTGCAAACTTGAGTTATCTCAACATGTTTGGACTTGTTTATGTGCTTGCACTGTTGCATATTCATTATTTTGCACATGAAAATCGAACAGTGTATACGGCCATGCACCTGCTCCTGTATGCTCTGTCATGTACAATCATGCATGCTTGAACCCATGCACATGTGTTTCTTGCTACTTCCTGTTGTCTGAAGCCTACTTGTTGTTCACATTGTGTGCTTTGAGTATTATAACTTGACTTGTAGTGACCTGTGTTGATGAAGCTGCCATTAATGTTGAAACTTGATTTGTATTGTTGTCGTTCCTCTATGTCCTGAAAACTTGTGCATGTATCATTCATACAGCCTTGTACTCCCATGTATACATATACATACATACATACATATATATATATATATATATATATTCACAAATGTATGTTTATATATGTTTGTATATGAGTTGCTCCACATGTGCTTTGTCACTTGCACTGAATTTCTTAATTCATATGCACTCACTGATATTTGACCATATTGCCTCTGCACAAAATATATGTGTATACATGCGTTGTGTATGTGCAGAATATATATATATATATATATATATATATATATACACACACATATATATATACACATATATATGTGTGTGTGTGTGTATTAGAGATACAATCTACCTTGTAGTGTTTACAGTGTATCACCGTGAATATCACAAGCAGTCTAGACACAAATGGATGTATATACATATCAGACCGAATCAAGAAATATGATGAGAAACACACCAAAATTCTAAAGCAAATAAAATTTATAAACAAGTTTATATTTGCTACAATGTAAATCAGTTTTTGTTCTAGTTTACTGTGTTTCCATGACAGGTAGGGGTGGCAATTAGACCCGATCCGATGGACCCATACTCGATCCAGCGGGTCTCGGTTCTAGACGGGTCGGCTTTTGTCGGGTCTGAACTGTATATTTCAAAATCTGGACCCGACCCAACCCGAGCATCGGTTTGGGTCGGGTCGGATCGGTTCCGGTTCAGTTAGGTCATAACACTAAAAATAGATATATTTCAATATTTTTTGGTCTGGTGTTTTGGGTCAGGTTTGATCGGGTTTTAGTTGTATTTTTCATCACCTAGACCCGACTCGAGACCCATCGGGTTCGGATCTTGTCGGTTCGGGTTTTTGGTTCTCGGTTCTAATTACCAGCCTTAGTGACAAGTATACAAGAAACAGAACTGATTGAAGCAGACTGAAGACAATGTGTGGGTCAATAAATGTCTGAATGTGAATTTGTATGTATATACAACCGAGTGAAATGTAAATGAATGAATGTACTTGAGTGACTGAGTGCTATAGTGAAGAATTGATGTAATAGATGAAATTGAATATATTCTATCATTGATGTTAACGATAATTTTCGTCAACACCGAAAATAAGGATATGGTTATGGACTTTAGGAAACTGGAGATTGTTTAGTTCCTACAAGCTTGAGTCAGTTCACAATTTCCTAGATATCAAGGTCTTAAGCCTGAAAATTAGTTACTCTTCCTTCAAGAGGTGAGGACACACTTACGAGACTTAAGAACCAACAGTTACCTTGTGATAAAGGTTCCCTAAGCGCAGATCAAGTTAGAAAGCTAAACGGCTTGTCAAAGGGTATCTTGGTAATTCGAAAGCAAAATAAAAAGCAATCAGAAACATTTTAGTAGACAATATAATGTGCGAAAATAACAGAAGACAGCAGTTTATAGTGGTTTGGTACTGATTGAACCTACGTCCCTTTTAAGGGTTTTGATGATTTTATTCATGGTGGCGGTTACAAGGGAATCCCCAATTCGAATTACAAATTAGGGTTTAGGCTCTCTAAAATGAGTATAGAATTTGAGAATAAGGAAAAAGTCCCCTCAAATGAGACCCCTAGGGTCTTATTTATAGGCAAATCGAGCACTTTTTGACATCAATTCAGCAGAAGCCCCTTTCGGATGCGGCAGCATGGTGTCGGCCGCTTCACACTTTTCGATACCGGTTGTCTTGGTTTCGACCACCTTTCTCTCTTCTCAGTATTGTTATCGGATCCAGCTTTGCTTTCGACGTGCCTGTCTTGGCTTTGGGAGCTTAACTTAGATATTGCTTCTTTGTAATGTACAGATACCAAGTCAACTGGTGTGGATAGCTATGGGAGATGCTTTCGGCTTTCGGCAATGAGTTCCAGTTTTAAATCTTCATAGCATTTGCTCTTGTGCTTTAGTTTCTAATGACTTTAGAACCTTCACCTCCTTCGGTATCAAAACTAAGCAAAGTAGTGGATAGCTCTTCTTCTTATAAGCTTCGGTTTACTTTCGGTGGGTCTTTGGAATTGGTTTCAGTCTTGCGAAAGCATGCTCTACGTACATCTCCTGACAGCCTTAAATGTTGTGTCCCATTATTGGTATCGATACCAAGTAAATTGGCATTGATAGCTCCTTGCTCCATTCTGCCTATGTTTCAGATAATATATAATCCCTTCTTGATTTCGGGTCCAAGATCATAGGCTTCCGGCTCTTGCTCTTCTTTCTTTGCCTCCAGCTTCACGTGTCATACTTTCGGAATTGAGCCCATGTTGATGGCCTTTAGTGTCGGCACTGCTTTGCCGCTGTAACCTTTCGTATGAGCTCCAAGTCCTTTCCTCCTACGTTGGCACTGATGGCCCCTTGTCCAAATCTTCTCTCTACGGCTTTCGGCCTTGGCTGTCCTGGTAGCTATTTGTCGGTTTTGTGCCTTCGAGTTATTTTCTTTGAGTTTGTTACAGTCTGATACCCCTTCGCCAATAGCCGGTTACAGTGTTGAATTTAGTAGTAACACTAAGTACATTGATATCGACACCCTTTGTTTTAGCCCAACTTGGTCTTGTGCTTCCCTTTCCTGGTTTCCTATTCTGGTATCGGGTCATCTGCTCTTGGTTACTTCCCATTGTTTGCTTTCGGTTGAATGCTTTGGGTGTTGAAACCGCTTTGCCGCCATCTTCCTTGTATCGGTACCAGCTTGTATTACTTGTGTCGGTATCAACAACATGTGAATCAAACTCTCCTCTTCTTGCTTTCGGCATCCGGTGTCTTGGTGATTTGGTGTCGGTTTCTTGCTTTCGAAGTCATCTATTGTGCCCCTTATGCTGCTATACCCCTTCGCTTTCATTTGGTCTCGGTATTGAAATCTGGTAGCGACACTCTTGCCTCATCCAACCTTTTACTATCGGTGTTGTAGCTTACGGGCCTTACTCTTGGTATTGTCTTAGCTACCTTCAAGGCTTTTCTAACTTGGTTACGGTTTCGTTGCCTAGCGCTCTTTTTTCTTTTGACTTAGGAGCTTCCGCCTCTTTATATTTGGTCCCTCCTTTCCCCCGGTAGTATAAAGAGGCTTTTGTTCTTTATGACAAAAATCCGATGACACCTGCGTTGCCTTTCAGTAAATTAATAAACACTAGGGAGATTTCGTCATTAGTTTTATCACAACTCAAAACAACGGTATAAGAAAGGAAATTGGGTCTATTCAGATGGTAGTATTGGAATTTAAACTTTAAACCCTGAAATCTTATGAGTTTAACCATGTAACGTACAAACCCAATCATGTGTTCACGTTGGTCTTTATAACGTGAATTCCGAGATTTAGTACTTTTCTTATCAAAAATAGAAAATTCGAAATTTAAATTCAGGTTCTTAGCCTTAGGAGCTCATTCTTGAGAAGGTGAAATAGCAATCTAAGATCCAAACTTGGATGTTCGTCTCCTGCATTAGTCTCTTGCATAATATTCAATGTTTCGTTCACATTGTGTTTGAGTGTTGCTTTGACCCAGTTTGCATAGTAAATGATATAAAGATAGCACAAAGGTTTAATTCTTGTGTTATTTATGAAATGGCTTTAAGAAAAAAATGTGTCAATCTTGTTGGAGGTGTATGATAACTTGTACAACCCATATTAGACGCTATTTGAATCATAACTAAGTAATAGATGAACTTGCGATAAAGTGATATGACCATTTGTATTTAGTATCATTCGTGCATAATGTAAGTTTAGAGAATCTCCTTGCATGAGGTGTTAAGAAGATGTAGCTTTCATAGCAAGGTTTCAAACTGAGGGCTTGAGGTACCAACCCAAGTATCAATTAAGAAATCCTCTTTTTAAAACAGGACAGTTGGCTTGACCCCCGCCTGGGCCTGGTAATAGGAATCCAAAAACCCTATTCTGAAAATGAGAATAGAAAATATGTAACCCTGATTCGGGTATTAAGATAAGGCAAATATATGAGTTCATTTCTGAAAGTACTATAAGTCCAGAATAATTGTCTGGCAATATGAGGAAAAGGTTCAAAACTATGATTTGAGCTTGTGCAATTTGAATTATAGTAACTCACTCCTTATGTGTAAAGGCCCGTAAATCCGTACCAATTTGAGTTGACTAATATCCTACACATTTAACTCAAAGTGCACGAAAATACAGATCTTTAATAGAAAGAAATAAGAGGATGAGTAAGATAAGATAGAACTAATAGAATACAAGAAGAAGAACATCATAATCTAAACAGTATCAGAGTAAACACGAATCTCACAGCGGAACGAATAAAATATATTACAACATAACTTTGAAATACAAATCTGAATTTTTGTACTTACATATCGTATCATAGTATAATTCATAGACACCACAGCGGAAATAATCTCTAAATAACTAGCAGTGAAGCCTCCTGCTTCGAGCTCCTCCAAGTGAATCTGCAAAGCCCTGATACACTTGACTGCCCATACAAATTTGGTCAACCAAAAGTTTAGGGAAAACAAACAAAATAAACTCTGGGTCAGTCATGGGACTGGTGTGAGTAAACTCCAACCATACTGTTTAACTTTGAAAATCCTTTTGAAGAAAAAGATAATAGTAAGACCAACCCACACATAAACATGGATGGTTTTTACCTTATTATAACCCAAAACACATTTGATATCAAAATCCAGTGATATTATAATAATGTCTTATCAAATAAATAATCAAATAGCAGAATGCTTGCATCTCACGCTCCACATACATAGTATAAAATCAAAAAAACCGCAGGGCACTTATTGGAGATTGGATTCCAACTATGACAAGGTATGGGACCACCTCCCGATCAGTGTACTCTAGAGGGGATACACGGGTTCAACAAGAACATCTTGCAACCCGGCATACACATGACCGACCACTCATTTTTCTTGAGTGTATCGAATATATTGCCACCTACGGTTGGGCCCATATAACCGTTATCCGGAGATACAGAAACGAAAGAAGAACAAATACGAATTTTCTCTAGATGGTGACAATACACCCTAATGGGAGCGACCCACATAGCCAAGCTGCCTGCCCGTCATTTTCCGGTTGTGAGGCTTGAGGTCAGAACTTACTGTTTGTAACATCACATCTTTATTTACTTTGAATGTCACATCGTCAAACCCGTCAAATCAAAAATTGATTTTCCTAAAACCACGGGTAAAAAGCTAAGAGAAACGAATTCCTCCGCCACCAAACATAGTTCTGGAGAGATCAACTTACGCGATCTGTTAGGTATACTCTGTCAGACATTCGTCCATACAAGTTGTCCTGAGTTTGGACAAACCGAAGGCACTATCCTGTAAATAGAACAGACATTGCATAAACTCCGTCTTCAATATCTTTTACTTGAATCGTATAAACCGAATCGAAGTGGAATTAAATTCCGGACTCTTCGAAACGACAACGTAAAAGGTCAAGATTTGATAGTCGGTGATTTAACTATCAAATATAAAATAAAATGAATAGATTTATTTCCACTGGATCTGCTAAGCCTCATTTAAATAATCTTTAATTATTTAAATTCAAATTATAACTTTGTTTATATTTATTTGAAAACACAAGTATTCCTTTTAATTTTGGAAATTTCTAATATAAATCCTACATGAAAATCTCACTCTTGAATATACTTTTCATAACTTAAAGCGATATCCAATTCTAACACTCATTTCGAATACAAACTAATATTGTCTACCGGATAATTGTGAAATCGTTCAAGCTAGGGTATTTTAATTACCTCTCAGACCTTGAGTAGAAATCATTCTTATCGTTAAGATTTGTAGAAGTTCGAAATTCAAAATGTTTGACAAACCAGACTTTGTAAATCCATTTGATTTCCAAATCTTTAACCATTTCAAAGCAATGTTGTTGTTTCGAAATAATTAAAACTAATGACTTAATCAAATAAACCAACTTAATCCCTTTCCAATGATAATTAAATTATTTTTGAAACTAACTAAATTAAGAAATTAATTAAAAACATCATCTTGAATAACTTATCACATTTCAACCTCTATATTTAACTGCATCATTATCTTACCAAAATTTATTACTTGAAATATTAATTAATTCTAAATAAAACATTCCTATGTTTAACAATTTACTTGTCAAAAATTATTTCTATTAATTAAAACCCAGTTAACTTAAAAAAAAAAAATTAAACCGTTGATGTAAATCAACCTAAAAACAATTTGATTAACTGGTTACAATTAATCTTTCTTTTTAAATTAATTAATTAAAATAATTAATTTAAAATATTCACCTTTAATTGTTTTCTTAAATCAATTACTCAAACTATTGACAACTTACGTAAATTTTCTTATTTATTTTACAAAAATTATAGCTTAGCAGTCCCAACGGCGTATAACAGTTTCTTTAATAGATGACATCCATATCGTTAACCAGCTTACACAAATAATCAATGTAAACTATACTATCAATTGATAAATCAACATATATTACTGGTAAAAATATGTCAAACTAATATCATAACAAAACGGTGTTGATTTCTGCTACTACGGTGCCCAAACAATTCAGTCAATACACTTCATAGTGGAATGGTGTATGTTTTCACTAACGGATGTCAGTACATAACATATAATTACAGTCAACTCAATTAAACACAACTTAAGTAATTAAATAAATAATTAAACACAATTCAGTATTTATTACAGATCAATTCGTAATAGTCTACGTGTTATTTAGTTCACAACTAAATCTACATTGATGAATGATATTTGGTATTTCAACCACTTTTAATTAATTTAAATTGAATTGTTTAAAAACTTGATAATTACATTGGGTCACTTACATACATCATCGATTTGATATTACCACTCATACACCGAGCAAAATTATTCAATTACATCTTCTTGATCTAAGAATATATTTATACACCCCAATATATATATATATATATATATATATATATATATGTATATAGATTATATACATATTTATATAATATTTTCACTTGTATTTTAACTTAAATAATTTCTTCTTTTATTATTGAAATGGACTGAGCCCAATGGAAAACAACCCACTTACACCATACGATATATTTGCCAAAATATATAATTATATATATTTATTTTTAATGCTTAAATTAAAACCTTTTTCTACTGGGCCGGAGCCCCTTATATATGAACTAGCCCACTTCCTATTCACGCATTTCAACCCAGGTAGAACATTGATTCTCCTGTGCATCACGTGTTAATAATTCCTACTTTCCAATTTGAATTCGATATTCGCGCTGATACACATGCAAACATGATCTAAACAAACAAGTTTGCGTGAAATGTATCCTAAAAAAAAAGATTATATGGTTGATCCCACTCATCTAAACCATTGTCACTTTTGCAGTTAGGAAAAGAAATCAATGGCATCGCTCCCATCGTTCCTATGTGATCAGCCATAAGAACGAGCCCCTTCTGCTTTGTATTCTTTCTTTCCTTCTTTGCTACTGCTTCTTCTTCTTTCTTTTTGTTTTTCTTTTTCTTTTTTCTTTTTTTTAATTAAAACGAAGGCTAACAAAACCCAAGCCCAATTACACCCGGGTACCCAGTCTAAATGTTGCGCATGCTCCCCTTTCCCATTCTTTCTTTTTGTCAAAACAGGTTTGATCCTTCACTTTTTCTCAGCGCACTCACGCCATGCTTCAGTTTCCCCATTCGTTTCAAGTGTCGGACCGCTCACATGCCCGTCTCCAGTGTCAAACACCATCGAGCCCAGTTCCTTCCTTTGAATTCTTTTGCCTGTACATGTTAGTCTCGCCCATCATATGATCTCATCCATACTTTCTTCCAGTGCCTCACCTCACGCCATCACCAGTACACACGTATGCCTCCCCATTCATGCGTAACGACCCAAACTCCTATTTTCTTTTCATGATGACATTCCATTCTTTAACCCCTGACAGGAGCTGTTCATCTCTGCTTTTAGTTGTACATTCTTTTTAAGCAAGTTTTTCATACTTATCCTTTCTTTATATATAAGTACTCTGGCGAAAGTTCATACAAGTTATATGCAGGCTTCATGCTTGAGTGAAATATCCGATACGATTATCATCGTTTGTTTGTTCATTCAAAATTTTATGTTGAATAATATTTGTATAAACAGTTAAACAAACCATCCGTTTATCTCGGTTATTATTGTTTTTACTAAACAACAATAAAAGAAGCCATACTTCCGTTATATTAATATACATGCAGTATGTTCACAACCCATTAAATTATTCCGAGAACCCAGTTGAATGTCCGGGATGCTTAATCTATGAAATTCTGGAAATTTGTATGGTTTAAAAATAAACATTAATAATAATAATTGTATATTCAAAATTATCATTAATATTCGAATTAAACTAGGTGTATATTATTCACTGTCCAAATGTAAGCTTGGAAAGATACTATGGTTTAACAGAGGGTAACTATTGAATTAAAGTGTCTGAATCTTATTAACCAATATATCACATGACTTAATCATACATAACAATGATGAATTCGATACATAAATGATTGTATACAAATTAAACTATGTAACATTAAAAATAATTAAGTTATTATTGAACAATACATTAGTTTAACATACTGCAAAATAATGGTATCCCCTCCAAATAATAGCTCTTATGAACTAACAAGTACGGTATGCTATAACTGAAACCATATGTGCTTGATTATCTTCAAACAAATGTACAGCGCATGTATACAAATCATCAATTGTTAAGTATATGATCATGGCAACAGTATAAGAACAACAGTAGATGTTTACTCATAGTTTTGTGATCACTGTCCTATGGTTGTTTTGATTTTATGTAGACAAGTTGTTCACAGATACATGTATATATATGAATTGCCAAACAACATGGCAGGCTAGTAAAGATTAATGCAAAGAAGAACAGAGTTTACTCACTACTGTAATGCACTGTCATGTTTCTTCAAGTTTTCCTTTGGATTCAGAATCATCTCCAGATTCATGTATACATATAACAACAGTAGATTTATTTAAATGGAAGTGTAAAGGATGTTTACTCACAGAAAAGCTCTCTGTTTTCATTTGTTTACCACCATTCCTCTCGAGTTCACTGGTTTATAAATAAATCCTCTGTTCTTAGCTTCCTAGTCCAAGTTTCAGCTTCTATTTTCTGCCATTTTAATTTCTAATCTTGGTCCGAATGTAGTATGATCACAAGCAGTGAACTAGTGTATTTATAGAGCAACAAATGATAAAATATATGGCAGCACATGGTTTGGGAAGAGAAAGGAAATTGCTTGGTGATGTGAAGGGTTCATAGCTGTGCCTAGTTTGATTGAATGGGAATGCAGCTAAGGGTTTGACTGAAATAAAATTATGCGTATAGCTATGCTAAAAGGATGGGCAATAGGGATTTGCTGTCCTATAATTGAACAAAAATGCACGGCAGCCATTAAAAATACAAATATATACAAATATAGCTATGTGAATGGTAGGTGTGTAGGATGTAAATGGTTAATAGCTGCAGTATAGGTGACTGAAATGGATGTTACAATACTATGCAGTTTGATTGAAAGAAAATGGCCTTGGTTGAAAAGAATAAAGCTAAGATCCTACTTGTGCTATACTGCTTAAAATATTAAGGCATGACACCCTCAAAAACGCAGTACAAATATATATATATATATATATATATATATATATATATATATATATATATATATTTGTCCATGTGCAGATTTGAAGACTTGGTGTGGAAAGTAGCAGTTGTAGCTTCTGTGCAGATAGTTGATGGATGTAGTAGCACGTTTTATCATGTGAAATAACAATGCGCAGTCCTATTGAAGTATATAAATAAACATACATGGTCATGTGAATATAGGGTAGTTGCAGCCTCTTGATGTTGATATGAGATGTTTTAAGGCCTATATTCAAGTAGCTAGTTTGTTCTTATTTCAATATCAAGGCCTTGCAGTCCCTTTTCAAGTACAACACATCTGTATGTAGCTATGAAAAAGGAGGCACATGTATAGACATGACCATGTGCAAAGGTGAAGCACTACATATGTGTGCAACCTTATATTAATTATTTAAAAAGTAAATTTGATCGTTAAGTATAAAATAAACAAATAAATGCATATCTCTTCATTCATTTGCTCTAGATCTTAAGTATAAAAAGTTACATCCTCATAAATGAATTATTTCTTACATATGAAATAATTCATATTTTTCTTATGTTATTAATTTTGACTTAAGTGATGTTTTAATTTTTTCATTCACATGTGATTTAAAAACCATTACAAAAATACAAATTAGAATACAAAACACCACTTATCTGTTTACACACAAATATGAATGTACATAGGATTTTATCAGAAGATCCTTTAATTTATCTAATATTTAAATCCAATTTATCCAATTATATTAATCATTTAATATAATCAATAAATTATTGTTTAACAAAATTAGCCAAAAAACCGGTTTGTTACACTCTACCCCCTTAAAAGAATTTCGTTCCCGAAATTAAAGAGGAACGAGGAGATTATAATTATATTCAAAGTCACGGACTCATAAACATACGTCGTATATCCACAATAATAGCAAATGAGGTATCCAAAACACACAGATTATCCACCGAACCTTTTACAGCACGCAAAACGTACAATACAAATATATTAATCAGTTCCTGACCATAAATCGGTAAGAAAATAAATTTCTAAGCATCAACCCCGAAGACCGAAATCAACATCAGATCAATACTCAGAAAATTATTTAAACCAATCTTCAGTCAGGTTCTCATTCCTTATCTTAACTCCTTATGGACTCATATTACCTATTTTCTTTATTTTAGTAAATATCCTTGGTTATATTTTGGAAAAATAATTTCAAAACTCAATTACTTCATTAATCCGAATTAAACCAGTTCAAACATATTTAACTGTTTCAAATTCTCTTTTCAAAGTTCAGTCCAGTTTAAAATCTATTCGACTTAACCTCAGTCAATTCTAACCCATTTAACTATGTCCAGTTAAATTTGAAAAATCCAAATTTTCGATTCTCATTCTAACCCAGTTTGAAATTACATATCTCCATTCCATTGAAAATTCAAAGCCCTTGAATTTTCCCAAACATTTTGTTTTACTTAACCAATTTTCCAACTTTACGGTATTTCAAATTCCATTTCTAGTTTGTCTTATTTGTATATTTCATTCATACATAAACTTAATTTGGTTATATAACCATTTCAATTTTTATAATCTGTTTGATTATAATAACACCTATCGACACATCTATATATAATAATTTAAGAAAATTATTCTTTTACAACAAAATATAATTTTAAGCAAAATTATTTTATTACCCAACTTCTAAAACAATACCATGTCAAATTACTCTGTTCGAGAGTTTAGAAACACCTATCGATACAGTTGTACATTCTATATCGACCAGAATCCATAAACACTCAACAAACAAATCAACACAATATAAAACAGTTTTTATATCAACTAACGAATAAGCACTCATATACACTCAACTCAATCTAGAGTATGACTAACTCCATCTCTATTGAGTTACGCCATAGAGTCAAGGTAATTACCTAACCTTCAGTTCTGATACCAACTGTAAAGGCTCGTAAATCCGTACCAATTTGAGCTGACTAATATCCTACACATTTAACTCAAAGTGCACGAAAATACAGATCTTTAATAGAAAGAAATAAGAGAATGAGAAAGATAAGTAGAACTAATAGAATAGAAGAAGAAGAACATCATAATCTAAACAGTATCAGAGTAAACACGAATCTCACAGCGGAACGAATAAAATATATTAAAACATAACTTTGAAATACAAATCTGAATTTTTGTACTTACATATCGTATCAGAGTATAATTCATAGACATCACAGCGGAAATAATCTCTAAATAACTAGCAGTGAAGCCTCCTGCTTCGAGCTCCTCCAAGTGAATCTGCAAAGCTTGAAACACTTGACTGCCCGTACAAATTTGGGCACCCAAGAGTTTATGGAAAACAAACAAAATAAACTTTGGGTCAGTCATGGAACTGGTGTGAGTAAACTCCAACCATACTGTTTAACTTTGAAAATCCTTTTGAAGAAAAAGATAATAGTAAGACCAACCCACACATAAACATGGATGGTTTTTACCTTATTATAACCCAAAACACTTTTGATATCAAAATCCAGTGATATTATTATAATGTCTAATCAAATAAATAATCAAATAGCAGAACGCTTGCATCTCACGCTCCACGTACATAGTATAAAATCAAAAAAACCGCAGGGCACTTATTGGAGATTGGATTCCAACTATGACAAGGTATGGGACCACCTCCCGATCAGTGTACTCTAGAGGGGATACACGGGTTCAACAAGAACATCTTGCAACCCGGCATACACATGACCGACCACTCATTTCTCTTAAGTGTACCTACGGTTGGGCCCATATAACCGTTATCCGAAGATAAAGAAACCAAAGAAGAACAAATACGAATTTTCTCTAGATGGTGACAATACACCCTAATGGGAGCGACCCACATAGCCATACTGCCTGCCCGTTTTTTGTCATTTTCTGGTTGTGAGGCTTGAGGTCAGAACTTACTGTTTGTAACATCACATCTTTATTTACTTTGAATGTCACATCGTCAAACCCGTCAAATCACAAATTGATTTTTCCAAAACCATGGGTAAAAAGCTAAGAGAAACAAATTCCTCCGCCGCCAAACATAGTTCTGGAGAGATCAACTTACGTGATCTGTTAAGTATACTCTGTCAGACATTCGTCCATACAAGTTGTCCGGGGTCTGGACAAACCGAAGGCACTATCCTGTAAATAGAACAGCCATTGCATAAACTCCGTCTTCAATATCTTTTACTTGAATCGTGTAAACCGAATCGAAGTGGAATTAAATTCCGAACTCTTCGAAACGACAACGTAAAAGGTTAAGATTTGATAGTCGGTGATTTAACTATCAAATATAAAATAAAATGAATAGATTTATTTCCACTGGATCTGCTAAGCCTCATTTAAATAATCTTTAATTATTAGAATTCAAATTATAACTTTGTTTATATTTATTTGAAAACACAAGTATTCCTTTTAACTTTGGAAATTTCTAATATAAATCCTACATGAAAATCTCACTCTTGAATATACTTTTCATAACTTAAAGTGATATCCAATTCTAACACTCATTTCGAATACAAACTAATATTGTTTACTGGATAATCGTGAAATCGTTCAAGTTAGGGAATTTTAATTACCTCTCAGACCTTGAGTCGAAATCATTCTTATCGTTAAGATTTGTAGAAGTTCGAAATTCAAACTGTTTGACAAACCAGACTTTGTAAATCCATTTGATTTCCAAATCTTAAACCGTTTCAAAGCAATGTTGTTGTTTCGAAATAATTAAAACTAATGACTTTATCAAATAAATCAACTTAATCCCTTTGCATTGATAATTAAATTATTTTTGAAACTAACTAAATTAAGGGATTAATTAAAAACATCATCTTGAATAACTTATCACATTTCAACCTCTATATTTAACTGCATCGTTATCTTACCAAAATGTATTACTTGAAATATTAATTAATTCTAAATAAAACATTCCTATGTTTAACAATTTACTTGTCAAATATTATTTCTATTAATTAAAACCCAGTTAATTTAAAAAAATCAATTTTTATTTAAACCGTTGATGTAAATCAACCTAAAAACAATTTGATTAACTGGTTACAATTAATCTTTCTTTTTAAATTAATTAATTAAAATAATTAATTTAAAATATTCACCTTTAATTGTTTTCTTAAATCAATTACTCAAACTATTGACAACTTACGGAAATTTTCTTAATTATTTTACAAAAATTATAGCTTAGCAGTCCCAACGGCATATAACAGTTTCTTTAATAGATGACATCCATATCGTTAACCAGCTTACACAAATAATCAATGTAAACTATACTATCAATTGATAAATCAACATATATTACTGGTAAAAATATGTCAAACTAATATCATAACAGAACGGTGTTGATTTCTGCTACTAGGGTGCCCAAACAATTCAGTCAATACACTTCATAGTGGAATGGTGTATGTTTTAACTAACGGATGTCAGTACATAATATATAATTACAGTCAACGCAATTAAACACAACTTAAACAATTAAATAAATAATTGAACACAATTCAGTATTTATTACAGATCAATTCATAATAGTCTACGTGTTATTTAGTTCGCGACTAAATCTACGTTGATGAATGATATTTGGTATTTCAACCACTTTTAATTAATTTAAATTGAATTGTTTAAAAACTTGATAATTACATTGGGTCATTTACATACATCATCGATTTGATATAACTACTCATACACCGAGCAAAATTATTCAATCACATCTTCTTGATCTAAGAATATATTTATACACCCCAATATATATATATATATATATATATATATATATATTATGCATATTTATATAACATTTTCACTTGTATTTTAACTTAAATAATTTCTTCTTTAATTATTGAAATGGACTGAGCCCAGTGGAAAACAACCCACTTACACCATACGATATATTTGCAAATATATATAATTATATATATATATTTATTTTTAATGCTTAGATTAAAACCTTTTTCTACTGGGTCGGAGCCCCTTATCCACGAACTAGCCCACTTCCTATTCACGCATTTCAACCCACGTAGAACATAGATTCTCCTGTGCATCACGTGTTAATAATTCCTACTTTCCAATTTGAATTCGATATTCGAGCTGATACACATGCAAACATGATCTAAACAAACAAGCTTGCGTGAAACGTATCCTAAAAAAAGATTATATAGTTGATCCCACTCATCTAAACCATTGTCACTTTTGCGGTTAGGAAAAGAAATCAATAGCATCGCTCCCATCATTCCTATGTGATCAGCCATAAGAACAAGCCCCTTCTGCTTTGTATTCTTTCTTTCCTTTTTTGCTACTGCTTCTTCTTCTTTCTTTCTTTTTTCTTTTTTTAATTAAAACGAAGGCTAACAAAACCCAGGCCCAATTACACCCTGGTACCCAGTCTAAACGCTGCGCATGCTCCCCTTTCCCATTCTTTCTTTTTGTCAAAACAGGTTTGGTCCTTCACTTCTTCTCAGCGCACTCACGCCATGCTTCAGTTTCCCCATTCATTTCAAGTGTCGGACCGCTCACATGCCAAGTCTCCAGTGTCAAACACCATCAAGCCCAGTTCCTTCCTTTGAATTCTTTTTGCTTGTACACGTTAGTCTCGCCCATCATATGATCTCATCCATACTTTCTTCCGGTGCTTCACCTCACGCCATCACCAGTACACACGTCTGCCTCCCCATTCATGTGTAACGACCCAAACTCCTTTATTATCTTTTCATGATGACATTCCAATCTTTAACCCCTGACAGGAGTTGTTCATCTCTGCTTTTAGTTGTACATTCTTTTTAAGCAAGTTTTTCATACTTATCCCTTCTTTATAGGGCTGCACAAAGTTTGGGTTGGGTCGGGTCAAGCCAAATACTTCATCCGACCCGTATTGGTTTGGGTTGATGAAAATTGAACCCGCACCCAACCTCATATAGGGTTGGGTTGGGTTGGGTTGAAGTATGGGTTGGGTCGGGTTAAATAGGGTTGGGTTGGGTTGTATGCATGATTAATCCATAACAAAAATTTTGACTTAATAATTTATGTTTTAAGACATGCAAAACATGCCTCATGGAAAAACCAACCAATTTCTCACACTAGTACACCACGCAAGAGACTCAGCACACAATATAACTAAATATGCTATGCATATCCAACTAAATATAAGCAAGTTAATAATGTATAAAGACCAAGGCCAAGCTAGATGGAAAAGCGGCTGCCTGAAATGAAATTTTTTTCATTAATTCGGTGTAGATATCAAAGCAGAAGTGTGAAAGGTTTTTTATTTTTTCAAAGTGAGGTTGGGTTGGGTTAATATAGGGTTGGGTTGATTGAAAAATTAAACCCGACCCATATATAGTATGGGTTAAAAATTGAAACCCATATCCAATCCGAACTACTTTGGGTTGGGTCGGGTTTACGTGGGTTGGGTCGGATTGGTGGGTTGGGTCGGGTTGGATATGGGTTGTGTGCAGCCCTACTTCTTTATATATAAGTACTCTGGCGAAAGCTCATACAAGTTATATGCAGGCTTCATGTTTGAGTGAAATATCCGATACGATTATCATCGTTTGTTTGTTCATTCAAAATTTTATGTTGAATAATATTTGTATAAATAGTTAAGAAAAACCATATGTTTATCTCGATTATTATTGTTTTTACTAAACAACAATAAAAGAAGCCATACTTCCGTTATAATAATATACATGCAATATGTTCACAACCCATTAAATTATTCCGAGAACCCAGTTGAATGTCCGGGATGCTTAATCTATGAAATTCTGGAAATTTGTATGGTTTAAAAATAAACATTAATAATAATAATTGTATATTCAAAATTATCATTAATATTCGAATTAAACTAGGTGTATATTATTCACTGTCCAAATGTAAGCTTGGAAAGATACTCTGGTTTAACAGAGGGTAACTATTGAATTAAAGTGTCTGAATCTTATTAACCAATATATCACATGGCTTAATCATACATAACAATGATGAATTCGATACATGAACGATTGTATACAAATTAAACTATGTAACATTAAAAATAATTAAGTTATTATTGAACAATACATAAGTTTGACATACTGCAAAATAATGGTATCCCCTCCAAATAATAGCTCTTATGAAATAACAAGTACGGTATGATATAACTGAAACCATATGTGCTTGATTATCTTCAAACAAATGTACAGCGCATGTATACAAATCATCAATTGTTAAGTATATGATCATGGCGACAGTATAAGAACAACAGTGGATGTTTACTCATAGTTTTGTGATCACTATCCTATGGTTGTTTTGATTTTATGTAGGTAAACATGTTGTTCACAGATACATGTATATATATGAATAGCCAAACAACATGACAGGCTAGTAAAGATTAATGCAAAGAAGAACAGAGTTTACTCACTACAGTAATGTACTGCCATGTTTCTTCAAGTTTTCCTTTATATTCAGAATCATCTCCAGATTCATGTATACATATAACAACAGTAGATTTATTTAAATGGAAGTGTAAAGGATGTTTACTCACAGAAAAGCTTTCTGTTTTCATTTGTTTACCGCCATTCCTCTCGAGTTCACTTGTTTATAAATAAATCCTCTGTTCTTAGCTTCCTAGTCCAAGTTTCAGCTTCTACTTTCTGCCATTTTAATTTCTAATCTTGGTCCGAATGTAGTATGATCACAAGCAGTGAACTAGTGTACTTATAGAGCAACAAATGATAAAATATATGACAGCACATGGTTTGGGAAGAGAAAGGAAACAGCCTGGTGATGTGAAGGGTTCATAGCTGTGCCTAGTTTGATTGAATGGGAATGCAGCTAAGGGTTTGATTGAAATAAAACTATGCGTATAGCTATGCTAAGAGGATGGGCTATGGGGATTTGCTGTCCTATAATTGAACAAAAATGCACGGCAGCCATTAAAAATACAAATAGCTATGTGAATGGTAGGTGTGTAAGATGTAAATGGTTAGTAGCTGCAGTATAGGTGACTGAAATGGATGTTACAATACTATGCAGTTTGATTGAAAGAAAATGGCCTTGGTTGAAAAGAATAAAGCTAAGATCCTAGTTGTGCTATATTGCTTAAAATATTAAGGCATGGCATCCTACAAAAACGCAGTACAAATATATATATTTGTCCATGTGCAGATTTGAAGACTTGGTGTGGAAAGTAGCAGTTGTAGCTTCTATGCATATAGTTGATGGGATGTAGTAGCAAGTTTTATCATGTGAAATAACAATGTACAGTCCTATTGAAGTATAAATAAACATATATGGTCATGTGAATATAGGGTAGTTGCAGCCTCTTGATGTTGATATGAGATGTTTTAAGGCATATATTCAAGTAGCTAGTTTGTTCTTATTTCAATATCAAGGCCTTGCAGTCCCTTTTCAAGTACAACACATCTGTATGTAGCTATGAAAAAGGAAGTACATGTATAGACATGACCATGTGCAAAGGTGAAGCACTACATATGTGTGCAACCTTATATTAATTATTTAAAAAGTAAATTTGATCGCTAAGTATAAAATAAACAAATAAATGCATATCTCTTCATTCATTTGCTCTAGATCTTAAGTATAAAAAATTACATCCTCATAAATGAATTATTTCTTACATATGAAGTAATTCATATTTTTCTTATATTATTAATTTTGACTTAAGTGATGTTTTAATTTTTTCATTCACATGTGATTTAAAAACCATTACAAAAATACAAATTAGAATACAAAACACCACTTATCTGTTTACACACAAATATGCATGTACATAGGATTTTATCACAAGATCCTTTAATTTATCTTATATTTAAATCCAATTATATTAATCATTTAATATAATCAATAAATTATTGTTTAACAAAATTAGCCAAAAAAACCGGTTCGGTACATTATGAAATGGGTTTTATAGTCTTGAGACCCTGATTAGGGTATTAAAGTGAAGGGCCAGAAATCCACTTCTGGCAATAATAGAGGTCCTGAATCAAACCTAGATTCAGATATTTTAATAAAAGACCAGAAATTCACTTCTGGCAATAACAGAGGTCCCGAACCAAACCCAGATTCAGTTATTTCAATAGAAGACCAGAAATCCACTTCTAACAATAAGAGAGGTCCCGAACCAAACCCAGATTCAGGTATTTCAATTAAAAAACAAGAAATCACTTCTAGCAATAATAGAGATCCCGAACCAAACCTAGATTCAGATATTTCAAAAGAGGACCAGAAACCCACTTCTGGAAATAATAGACGTCCCGAACCAAACCCAGATTCGGGTATTTCAATAGAAGACCGGAAATCCACTTCTGGCAATAATAAAGGTCCCGAACAAAACCCAGATTCAGGTATTTCAATCTTTGCTTTGAGTTGTCGTTTCGGTTTGGTGAGCCATTCTTTGGGCTTTGATTGGTCGTTTCGACTTTGGTCTTTAAGCAGAGGTTATACGTGGTTTTAGGTTGCTCCCTTTGAGCTTTTTGATCCCTTCTTCGGGATAAGATGTTAGTGGGGGTGGAACGTCCTTTTCAGATCAAAGGTTGAACGTACTAAATGAGAGCATTGGTTAGAACATACTTATTGAGAGTACTCACAGAGAGCATAGGTTAGAACGTACTCATTTAGAACATTGGCTAATTGAGCGCACAGCTCGTGTAGTGATGAGCACACAGCTCGCATCGTGATGAGCACACAGCTCGTGTAGTGTAAAATCATAAAATGCTTGAAGTGGAACCAGAGCTCCACAGATGGTCAAACTATTAATGACCATCTAAATATGATATGGAAAGTGTATCCACATTAAGCTAGTAGACAAGCGAAATTGACCAAATGTCGCGTAATTACTTAGCTTGAGAATTCATGAACGGAGTTCAAAACTTATCATCAAACACAAAACAAAAGCTATCGCGTTTGGATCTATAACGTCGAAACATTTATGGAAAAAAAAAACTTCGATGTTATGGTATGCCTGGTTTCCAACAAGCCTCACAATGTATTTCCAAAGCAAAACAACCCAACCATCCACAATATTTCAAAAATAATGTGATTTCTTCAAAAGCTTCGTTTTTTCTCTAGGAATCATAAATGGTGACAAGGGGATTTTTCCTTTCTTCTGTTCATCTCACTTCCTTCTTCACTGAATCTCTTCCAGTACCACTCTTTTCTCCACAAAGTCCATGTCTTTCTCCTCCCCTTGCTTTCGCTACTTGTGACTCTCTCTCTCGAATTAACGCTTTTGTACCTCCATATCTAAGCTTTGTCCTAAGAGATTCTGAGCACCAATTAACCCTCTTTTATTCAACCTCATTTTCTGAAACCTCCTCTTCCAAAAAACCTAACTAATAACCCTCCTTTCTACAGTTCTGGGACACTTCAGGCAATTACAAGCATCCTTCTAGAGCATAGTTATGAATGGCACGCTACGGCGCATGGCGCGGCGAGGCGCTACATCTGCGCTATTTCTTCTTGCGGCGCGGCGCATATGAGAAGGCGCGGCAAAAGGCACAAAAGGCGCACGGCGCGCCTTTTGTTTTGTTTTTTGTTTTATGCTTGTTTTTTGTTTATTTTTTCATTTTTTGCATTTCATATAAAATTATTGTTGATCATATTATTACGTTTGCTAACGTTTTGTGTTTGGTTTTTATTTATTTTGTGGGTTCTGATGGATGGCTTTTCTACGGTATTGTTGAACATATTATTGCGTTTGCTAACGTTTTGTATTTGGTTTTTAATTATTTTGTGGGTTCTAATGGATGACTTTTCTACATTTCTTTTTCCTTGAAGAGAAACAAATATATTGATATTGAAAATATATTTTATTTTATGTAATACACTTATATCAAATTGTAATATTAACATGTATTTCAATTGATTGTGTATTTTATTTCAAACAGTCTGTAGATGCACCAAATAGATTATCAATAAATATTTATCACTTTATTTTTATTTATTTTTTGCACAAAGTTATCAATTGCATCAGGGAAACAATATTACCAATCGATATGTTATTCTTGCTCACCAATTGTCTTTTGTGTTGCAAATATAACCACATAATAACAATAAAAAAACTTGATATAATCTAATTGTCCTTATGAATCCGATTATGTAGATGTTGATTTGGAAAATATGATATTGAATCGGATTTGGAATTCTAGTTTATTAGTAATATGTTTTATTATTTTGGATTTTGAAAACTATTATGCTTGAAATTCTATGTTAATGATGTCAAATATGATGATATTTCTTTTTGTACAATAGTAAAAACTTTGATTACAAATGTTTTGGCAAAAAATACTGAACTTTTAAATTTGTTGTTATATGTTAAATTAAAAGATCAAAAATGCGCAGTAAATCAGAAAAGCGCACACCAATTGTCGCGCCGTGCGCCAAGGCTCCAAACTGATGTTGCGCCTTTTTACGTCGTGCGCCATTAATAACTATGTTCTAGAGGAATGTTATTCAACTGGTGGACTATGCTTTAGACGATAGATTGTCACTAACGCGGAGGCTCTGGTAAGAAGCAACCCCCTTCGGTTTGATTCGTTTTCACGTCTCGACGCTTAAGTCTGTGATGGGGCTTACAAACTGTGAGGATATTCAATGTTGGATTTGGTCGTCTTGTTGTAGTTCGCGGTCGTCGATTTTTGCTTTTTTGTACGTGGGATTTTTGATTAGGTGTTTGGTTTCCTTTTGGTTAATGGTGTTCAGTCCTTTACTTGTTATCTGTTTTTCACAAGATCTGATTGTTCTCTTGGTTGGGTTCTTATCACTGAACAACGATTATACACGAGATGCCTACTGCACTGATCTTAATTGTTGTTTCGGTGATGTAATTCGCCTGCCAGTTGGTCACTTGTGGTATTGCTGTGAAGCTCATGGTATTTCACTGTTGTCTCTTCCTGTACCCCGAATCTCTTTGTCTATGTCATGTGCTAGGCAGTCTTCAATTTGTTATTTGCTTCATTCCTATGTTTATCGACCTCTTGGGTTTCTCGAGAGTTTTTTCTGATGGATATGGATGGTGTACATGTTTGTGCAAGCTGAAGCAAGGGGATGGGCTCTGTCCTATTATTGTATTTCAATTGTGAGGATCAAGTATTACTAATGCGGCTTGATGGGTAGCTACTGTCTAGTCTTTCCATGGACCATGTTTACAGCGCAAGCTAAAGATACTTAACATGTAATTTGTACATGTTACTATTGTTTAGCTTGTATTTATGTAAATTCTCCCTGCGTGGAGATGATATATAGTAGTCTAGTAACTTAAACAAGCTCCTGGTATGTAATCTAGATTACATTCAGTGGACGGTTCACTATAAATATCGTTGACCGTGGACGGTCCACCTTAAAAACCGAATTAGTTGACTGCTAACTACAGTCACATGTTCTATATTGTAATTTTATTATTAATCATAATAAAAGAGTGTTACGAAACACTATAAAAACCGGTCGGTTATGCCCAAAAAAAACAATCATTCATAACACTTGATGGGAAATATCTTATCCACCCTAGACTTATAAAGGTAGCTATTCTAAATACTATTCTTAGTTCCTTTTTGCTAAAAGAGAGGATTGTGTCCAAAGTTTATTTAGGCTGAAACCTTGTGTTAAACTTAATATTGTAGAAGCCTTAAATGGGCTCACAACCCCTAATACAGTTATCTAAATACAAACCATGCAAAGCATCTACAAACAAGCACGAGATATATATAAAACTTAGCCATTAATAAAGCGGCAACTACTCAATTCAGAACAAGTGTCGCTAGGAGCTTACTCGGCACCTAGCTACCTTTTTGAAATGCGGAACATGAAAGTGTCGCATGTCCCGAAGTCTGGCAAATGCGACAAGCACGGATCCTTGGACACCTACTAAAGCAACAGTCCCTTGATCCGCAATTGTGACAATTTCCATGAGTAGAGTTGAAAGTTCCAGATCCAAAGGGTTCCTACCTACCTCCGAACCCAAAACCCTTGCCATAAAAGCCAGCAAACCTTGATTTGGGAGGCGTTGGCACGACAACGGCCCCAATTGCTTGGGAATCTGTCTTGAGGTCAAGTGGTTGTTGAGTTGTTCCTCGTTTACCTTCGATGAACTCTTCTAGGTGCCTTCTTGGATAAGCCTTTGTATTATACCTTCCAACACCTTGCATTTGTCGGTTTGGAGTCCATTAATCTTGTGACATTCGCAATACTTCCCTCCCTTGAACGGTTCTGGATAACTCTTGGATTTTAAAGGAACTGAGAAGTTAACTCTCTCCTTCATCACAGCATATTTGTATGAGATAGGTTTACTCAAGGTTACAAAATCAGTGCTAAGCCCTTCCTGCTTTGGCTTCTTTTGATCTTCATGAAATATGAGCTTCTTGTCCTGAAGTTTCTGATTAGTCTAAGACTTCTCATCTTCTACATGGTGATCGAGCCTCTTTTACGAATGATACAATTCTTCCATGCGAATGAATTTACTTGCTCGGTGGTAAAATTCTTGTAGGTCTTGACATCCATGCGCGTACAGTTCTTTCCAAAAAGGAGTATCTTCAAATAGCCCAGAATGGACTGTGACAAGCTTATCACGATTGCTCATGTCCCACGCTTTTGAAGCCTCAACATTAAATCGTTTCAGGTAATTGGCTAAAGACTCTTCTTGTCCTTGTTTTATGCTTATAATGGCAAAATAGTCCACAACTGGATCTTTATAGCTACAAAATTGTGCAGAGAGGTCATGAGAAAACTGTTCCCAAGAACGGATGTCTTTCCCTTGATATCGGCGATACCATTTAGCAGTTGCTTCTCGTAGTGTTGCGAGAAACATTCGCCACTGAATGGCTTCTGAAGCATTGTAGAAATCCATATGACTCTCAAAGACAGCAAAATGCCCTTCGGGTCTGTAGTTCCATCATATATGAGGTGTGGCATCTTTATACTAGGCGAAGCTTCATTCCTTATTATCTTCCTAGGGAAAGAGACTTCCTGCAATTTCCTATCTTCTAATGGAATTAACTAGGGCTGTCAATGAGTCGGGTTCGGGTCAGGTCAAGTCGGATTCGGGTTGATTTATAAACGGGTCGATTCAACCCGTTTATTAAATGGGTTATTTTTTCTCAACCTTAACCCGAGCTGTGTAACCCGTTTAACTAAACGGGTCGTGTCGGGTTTACCCATTTGACCCATTGACAAATATTGTCACTAATGTAAACAGCAAAAGAACCGAATCACCAACAAACAACAAGTTACAAAATCACCAACAAGCAACAAGTTACAAAATCACCAACAGGAAATATATATAAAGCATGAAATCACCATATCCAAAGATCATTCTCCATACATAGAATATATGAGCCCACTACATACATAAACTACTAACAGTATGGAGGAGATACAGATGTTATAAGTAAAATATAACTAACAACATACGAGAATAAATTAGTAAAACATAACAGCTTACACAAGAATATACGAGCACATTGATCACTGCATACATAAAAGACTAACACTAACAACATACAAAAAAGACTAACAGTATGGAAGAGATATAACATATAATCGGGTTTGGTGGGTCAACCTAAAACCATCCGTTTAGAAACGAGTCAAATTCGGATTGACCCGAAAATGACCCGCCAACTAAACAGGACGGGTTAACCTACTAATTTCCGTGCGGGTTTCGGATTGGGTTTCGGGTCATGTAGGAAATTAACAGCCCTAGTATTAAGCTTCTGCTTTCTTCTGAATTAGCTACCTCTCTTACCGCTTAGTGACTTCCTTGCAAAATTGGACTACTCTGTAGATTTGATGAGGGTTTAATTTTGCTATCCAACTCTCAAGGTGTCGTCACCCTTGATTCTGTCTCATAGGCTTCTATCCTTAAGGTCGTTCGGGCCAAGTCTGCTTCAATAAATCTTCTAGTGGTATCAATATGCGTTGCCAAGTGCAATATTTCCAACTCATCACTTGTTCTCTTCGTTAAGATTGAAGGTCCCTTGGTTTCCACTTTTACTGAGCTGGTGTTGTTTTCTAGAATGGTGATGTGTTGGAAGCTTGTTCACAACCTTTTTTCAATTCAACCATCTTTAATCAACCTTTGGATTGTTTTGTTATGATGAAATAAGGAATAAGGATGGAGGTATGGGAGAGATAAGGACGGAAGTTCGCGATTAAATTATTCTTCAATGAGCTTTTTGGGATCAATCACGTTTTAAGTAGTAATACAAGGTTTAGGATACCCTTGTTAAGAATTATTTATCCAAGGTCCTGCTTCTTCAAAGCTTAGTCCAACCGGAATGGAACAGCCAGGGATGTGGTATATTAACCACAAGGTCGGAGGTTCAAGCTCTTCTTCTACCACCAAAATGTTAATGATAATTTTGCGTCAACGTCGAAAATAAGGATATGGTTATGGACTTAAGGGAACTCGGGGATTGTTTAATTTCTACAAACTTGAGTCAGTTCACCGTTTCCTAGATATCAAGGTCTTAAGCCCGAAGATTAGTTACTATTCCTTCAAGACGTGAGTATCGCGCTTACGAGACATAAGCACCAACAGTTACCTTGGGATAAGGGTTCCCTAAGCGTAAATCAAGTTAGAAAGCTAAACGACTTATAGAATGTATCTTGGTAATTCAGAAGCATAATATGATGCAGTCAGAAACATAATAGTAGAGAGTATAATGAGCAAAAATAATAAGAACACAACAGTTTATAGTGATTCGGTTCTGATTGAAGCTACGTCCACTTTAAGGGCTTTGATAATTTTATTCATTGTGGCGGTTACAAGGGAAATCCCCAATTTGATTTACAAATTAGGGTTTGGGCTCTCTACAATGAGTATAGAATTTGAGAATAAGGAAAAAGTCCCTTCAAATGAGACCCTTGGGGTCTTATTTATAGGAAAATTGGGCCCTTTTTTGACATCAATTCAGCAGAAGTCCATTTCGGATGTTGCAGCATGGTGTTGGCCTCTTCACACCTTTCGGTTCTGATTGTCTTGGTTTCGGCAGCCTTTCTCTTCTTAGTATTATTATCGGATCCAACTTCGCTTTTGACGTGTCGGTCTTGGCTTTAGGAGCCTAACTTAGATACTGCTTCGTAATGTACCGATATCAAATCAGTTGGCGTGGATAGCTTTGGGAGATGCTTTCGACTTTCGACTTTCGGCAATGAGTTCCGATTTTAAATCTTCATAGCATTTGCTCTTGTGCTTTAGTTTCTCATGACTTTAGAACCTTCACCTCTTTCAGTATCGACACTAAGCAAAGTAGTGTGGATAGCTCTTCTACTTATAAGCTTCGGTTTACTTTCGGTAAGTCTTCGGAATTGGTTTCGATCTTGCGAAAGCATGCCCTTGGTACATCTCCTGACGGCCTTAGATGTTATGTCTCGGTATTGGTATCGATACCAAGTAAATCGATATTGATAGCTCCTTGCTCCATTCTGCCTATGTTTCATATAATATAGAATCCCTTCTTGGTTTCGGGTCCAAGATCATAGGCTCCCGGTTCTTGCTCTTCTTTTCTTCCCTCATGCGTCACGTGTCATACTTTCGGAACTGAGCTCGTGTTGATGCCCTTTAGTGTCCGCATTGTTTTGTTGTTGTAACCTGTCATATGAGTTCCAAGTCCTTTCCCCTTACATTGGTATTGATGGCCCCTTGTCCAGATCTTCTCTCTTCTGCTTTCGGCCTTGGTTGTCCTGGTAGCTTGTCGGTTTTGTGCCTTCGAGTTGTCTTCTTTGAGTTTGTTACGGTCTGATACCCCTCTCCGTTGGTCGGTTCTGGTGTTGAATTTAGTAGTAACACTAAGTACATTGATATCGATAACCCTTTGTTTTCGCCCAACTTGGTCTTGTGCTTTCCTTTCCTGGTTCCCTATTCTGGTATCGGATCATCTGCTCTTGGTTATTTCCCATTGTCTACTTCCGGTTGAATACTTTTGGTGTTGAAACCACTTTGCCGCCATCTTCCTTGTATCGGTACCAAGCTTGTCTTGTTTGTGTCGGAATCGACAATATGTGAATCAAACTCTCCTCTTCTTGCTTTCGGTATCAGGTATCTCGGTGATTTGGTGTCGATTTCTTGCTTCTGAAACCATCTATTGTCGCCCGTTGTTCTCCTATACCCCTTCGCCTTCATTTGGTCTCAGTATTGAAATCTGATAGCGACACTCTTGCCTCCCCCAACCTTTTACTATCGGTGTTGTAGCTTACTGACCTT
This sequence comes from Allium sativum, assembly GCA_030737875.1. Taxonomy (NCBI): domain Eukaryota; kingdom Viridiplantae; phylum Streptophyta; class Magnoliopsida; order Asparagales; family Amaryllidaceae; genus Allium; species Allium sativum. Next base: position 401,039,901 of record CM060910.1, read on the forward strand.
ACTCTTGGTATTGTCATAGCTACCTTAAAGGCTTTTCTAACTTGGTTCCGATTTCGTTGCCCAGCGCTCTTTTTTCTTCTGACTTAGGAGCTTCAGCCTCTTTATATTTGGTTGATGTAAATTTTGGTGTCAACAATTGAGACGTACAATAGTATAGTTGTAAAATTTGTACTATTCAAATGTTGAAATAAAATATTATATTTAAATAAAAATTGTTTGAATATTTAAATTCTTGTGCAGTGGTATTCTATTCAAATATAAATATTTATTTCTGTATGTGATGTAGTAGAATAGTACAATTACAAACACATTTAAAATAACATATATATATATATATATATGTGTGTGTGTGTGTGTGTGTGTGTGTGTGTGAGGGATAGGCTGGTTTTTACATAACAAGGAGGATTTCATACATACATATATATATATATTATTTTCCTTTTCTTTTTATTTTAAGAGCACATTAACCACACGTAGCCTATTAGCACTTTTCAATGGGATCAGTCGCAACTTAAATTATAAGTAATCTCTAACCATGCATACCATATCTAAGTTTCTTAATGAGGTCAGAAAAACACTTATTATATACAGCTGCGTTATAAATTCAAATCAAGTGACAAAATCAAATAATCTCAAATCCTAATGACTATCAATCAGAAAGTCATAATATATCCTAAAATATTAACACATTTCACAAATTAGAAAATTGATTGATAGGCTGGTTTTTACATAAGGAGGATTTCATATATACATATATATATATATATATATATATATATATATCCTTTTGTTTTTATTTTAAGAGCACACTAACCACACATAGCTTATTAGCATTTTTAAATGGGATCAGTCGCAGCTTAAATTATAAGTAATCTCTAACCATGCATACCATATCTAGGTTTTTTTAAATGAGGTCAGAAAAACACTTATTATATACAAAAACTCTTCATTATATGAAACCAAAATGGATAAGAGAAATATGGTAGGTACAGTCGTACAGAGATGTTTGTGAAATAAATTTCTAAATTAATCATTATTACGAAATATGCTCAACTTTACCGGGATTTTTGAAAATTTTCAATTATCTCTTTTTCTAAAAAATAATATAATCACATTTCCATCACAAAATTTTAAACTGTATATTCGTTAATGATTTAAAAAATATTAAACTCTCCACATTAAATAAAACCATGATGGATGACGGAATGATGATAGGAAAAGGTGTTTGTGAAATAAGCACCAATTCAAAGATATTATATCATGAAAATTAAATAATATTTCCTCTTGTTGTAAAGTATACTATAGTCACAACTCATCACAATTTCAAAAATATGATAATAATTTTGATGAGTTCGAAATATAGTTTAATTTGGTCAAAGATTTCAATTTTTGAATAAATAACCAAAAATGATTTTAAAATTGAAAATATCAATTACAAGAGGGATTCTGAAAGATCTATACAAGATGAAATCACTATAAAACATGTCAATCAATTAAATGAGAAATTTTCAAAGCTTCTAAGGCTGATACCACTTGGAGCTCCTAATTGCCCATAGAAGACAATGAAAAACAATACACTGATTCAAATTTCAGATCAGAGATGCACAAAAGAATTTTTCAGAATTATTTCTAACAAGCACAAGTGACAGATCATGATCCAAGATTAAAACAGTACATTTGAAATCATTTGAAAAGATGGGTAAATTTCAAGATTTAATGAATCGATCACACAAGATTATAATTTCGAATCCAAGTGTGAGAGATTCAAGATATCAACAATTTCAAATGATTTTCAAAAATCAAATATCCAAGCCAAATGATCATGAAATAAAAGTGAGTTTCAAGGTGCAACACAACAATCCATCTCAAAGGATTTTCTATTCAAAAATTTGTAGTCCATCCAAAAACGAATGAAATTATCACAACTGAAAAAATAATAGTGTCGTAATGAGTCTAGAGATCATACCTGAATTACAGTAGACGTTTGTGATCTCCAACTCAGCAGTTATGGCTAAGGAACACTGAATGATTCAAAGATCTAGAACAATTTGAATTCAATCTCTCTTTCGCAAAGTGGTTCCTTAACCTCCTCCGGTACCTAAGAATTTATAGGATCGAGTGGCCTAACAAAAATTGTTTTACCACTCATAACTGTATTCATACGTTTTGGTACCCAAACTTGTAATTACAACCCACCAGGATTTACCATTGTAACTTTAGGAACCTAAATCTGTTTGAATTCAACCAAGCACGTTTTATTTTCCTTTGGGACCCAAACTTGTTTAAATGGATTGTTACAAAACAAGTTTTCATTTTGTTTACGATTTAAAAATCCTTCGAAATTTTTAGAGTCCAGATTTTCAAATTGATTCTTTTCAAAGCAATTTGAAGGATTTTTAAAACCATTTGAATTCAACCATTCAAAACATCAGTTTTTCCAATGTCAAGACCGCATTTATTTCCAACAGAAAATTGGTTTTGCAACAACATATTCAACGGTATTCCCCATTAGAAACTTTTTCCAAATTACTTGCAATTTAAGATCGCTATTTTCTTTTATCAAATTTGAACAATGATTTATAGTGATCTTCTTTTCAGCATCAAATTGTTTCAAAACCAAATTTTCATTTTCAAGTAATTTAATTTTGGTCTTGGACTCGAAGATTTCAGATTTAAATTGATTTTGTTTTACAATCTAAAGTTTTTCAAAAATCTTAAATTTCTCAATTTCACTTTCAAGCTCTTTCTAAATCAACTCGGTCTTCAGCAAGTTTTGTTTTTCAGGAAATTCATGTTTGGGATTTTTAGTTGTCTTAGAATTTTCAAATTCCTTTTACAAAAAAATGTTTGTACTTTCAAGCTCAATCTTGTTCCCTTTTAGGATCAGAATTTCATTTTCAAGTCTTTGATTATTTTCATTTTGATGAACAAGATTATTTCCCAAATTCAAACAATTTTTGCAATCAGAGTTTCAAAACTTCTTGACATTTTCAAGTTTTAGATCCAAAATATATTTTTTGTTGATCAACTCAAGTTTTTCAGATTTCAGAGTTTTATTTTTAGATCTAAAACTCTGCACAGCTTTAGTTAAAACATGAACTAAATCTTCGTATGAGACTCAAGTTTCTCGGATTTCAGAGTTTTATTTTTAGATTTAAAACTCCCAACAACTTCAGTTAAAACAATACAAAAATGAACTAAATCTTCGTATGAGTATTCTCCTGTCTCATTCTCTGCTGAGTAACCATCATCTGATTTATCTTCTGTAAATCCAGTCATGCATAATTTTGAATCTGAGTTGACATTCTGGGGGTTCTGAATCTGATTTAAGAAATCTATATGTAAACATACCTTACAATGAGAACAAAATCCTTCCAATAGATTCTCATATTCTTGTGAGTACAGACCAATATATGCTTCGATGGATTCAACGTCTTTTGATCCACTTGTTACACCTCCTTTCTCATTTTATTTTGAATACTCATTGGAAAGATTTTCCAATTTGTTCTCTATCTCATTAAATTCATAACAATCGACTCCATAAATTTGTTCATAACAGTATTTAAAAAAATACATTATGTCATGGAACAAAGATGCGTACAATCGAAAATATCACGCTGAATTTTCTCCAGTATTTGTCAAAAAATTTATACATCTCATTAGTCATGATTGACATAAAATCATTGTCTTCGTACGCTTTTGTAGTGTAAAAAGAACAGTCGTGATCTTTGAAAAGAATAAATTCGATGTTGGATAATTTGAACCCAAAAATAAACGAGTAACTTTATAAAAAAAAACTTCCAAGAAATCTGCAGTTTTTTTGGGGATAATTTGAGCCCGAAAATAAACAAGTAACTTTATAAAAAACTACCAAGAAATCCACATTTATTTATTTTTTGTATATACCCATTCATCCGAGGTTGGTCAGTAAGTGTAACTCCTATCAACAATTTCTAAACGACATAGTGCTTGATGAAAGTAAGCAACGCTTTTAACCATCAAAAACGTCAAGTTCCATCTCATTGGAACATCTTGTTGCAATATTTTTTTATTTTCATTCATAGAAAGATCCAATATGTATTTTATAAACAACTTTTCTCTTGATTGAGAGCCTTTAATATACTTCATACTTTCTCTAATATTCGTCAAAAGAAAATTAATGCATTTTAGACCATCTTGTAAAAACAAGTTCAATAAGTGTATGGTGCAACGAATATGTCTTTGCAATCAATGATTTATTATATGTAAGATGAGAATTCAACAATTCAATAAATTTGGCATTCGACGATGCATTGTCAAATGTAAATGCAAACAATTTATTTTCGATATTCCATTTAACTAATAGACTAGATATCATCAGAAATATTGCAGCTTCCATATGAGATGGTGGCATTAATGAGAAACTCAACAATTTTTTTAGTAGAACTCGGTCCTTATCTATGAAGTGTGAAGTTAATGATAAAGAAATTTCTGTATTGATTGATGTCCATAGATCGGATGTTAAGCTTATTTTTTCCAAACATGATTTTAAAAAATGCATAAGTTTTTTTTTCGTAATTTTTCATGACATCCGATCGTACTGTGTTTCTAGAAATATATTGCATTTCGTTGTTCAAATAAAAATATAATTCACAGACTTCTTCATACTAGACAAACATAAATGATAAGTTACGCCTTACGACGACCTTAGTCACCAATTCTCTATGATTATTTTAATCAAAATTACTCATCTCATTAAGCCCATTTTTTTTAGTTATGTGTTGACATTTTGGAATATGTTTTAGCTTGTTGGATGTTCCATGTTTTCTTTCCAAAACTATGTTTTCTTACGTCTTTTGCAAAAATACGTTGCTGTTTTTCCTACTATAGTTTAGTTTTTTTGAAAATAGTTCTAGACTTCTGAATGTGTGATGCTACATTTTTTTTCAACTGAACTACTCAAAGATGGGTTAGTTGGGTTAAACCATTAAGCCCAATCATTTACACGGTTTTAACCATTATAATGAAGGATTTTTTGAGTGCTTCGGCTGGAAAAAAACATAGAACCATACATTCAGAAGTTTGGAACTATTTTTAAAAAAACAAAACTATAGTAGGAAAAGCACTAACGTGCTTTTGCAAAGGATGTAAGAAAATATATTTTTGGTGAGAAAAGCATGGAACATCCAATATGCTAAAACATATTCCAAAATGTCAACACATTACCAAAAAATGGTGGGCTTAATAAAATGAGTAAGTTTATCAAAATAATTATAGAGATCCGATAACTAAAGTCGTCGTAATGCGTAACTAGTCGTTTATGTTCATCGAGTATGAAGAAGTACATGAATTACATTCTTATTTGAATAACGAAGTGCAATATATTTCTAAAATACAATACGATCAGATGTCATGAAACTTTAGGAGAAAAAAAGCTTGCTTATGCATTTTTGAAAATCATATTCGAGGAAAATAAGTTTAACATCTGATATATGGACATCGGTCAATAAAGATGGTTTTATATCATTAACTGCACATTTCATAGACAAGGACTGGCTTTTACAAACAAACAAAAAATTTGTTGAGTTTTTTTTTGATGTCGCCTTCTCATATGGGAGCTGCAATATTTTGGAAGATATCTAATTTATTAGTTAAGTGGGATATCAACGATAAATTGTGTGCACTTACATTTGACAATGATCATCGAATGACAAATTTATTGAATTGTTGGAATCTCATCTTACATTTAAGAAAGCATTGATTGCAAAAAGGGAGTTTTGACATATTCGTTGCACCGCACTTACTGAACTTGATCGTACAAGGCGGTGTAAAATGCATTAGTTTCTTTTTGACGAATATTAGAGAAAGTATAAAGTATATTAAAGGCTCTCAATCAAGAAAAAAGTTGTTTATGGAATGCATAGCGGATCTTTCTATGGATGTAAACAAAAATTGCAACAATATATTCCAACAAGATGGAACTTGACGTTTCTGATGCTTAAAAGTGTTATTTACTTTCACCAAGCACTATGTCGTTTAAAAATCGTTGATAGGAGATACACTTATTATCCAACCCCGGATAAATGGGTATATGCGGAAGAAGAAAAAGTTGCGGACTTTTAGAAGTTTTTTTACAAAGTTACTTGTTTATTTTCGAGCTCAATTTATCCAACATCGAACTTATTTTTCCAAAGACCGTAATTGTTTTTTTTACACTACAAAAATGTATGAAAGACATGATTTTATATCAACCATGGCTAATGAGATGTAAAAAAAAAAAAAGTTTGACAAGTACTGAAGAAAATGTAGCATGATACTTTCGATTGCATGCATTTTTGACCAACGACATAAAGTGAATTTTATTAAATACTGTTATGAACAGATTTATGGAGTTGATTGTTATCAATATAATGAGGTAGAGAACAAATTGAAAAAAAAAATCAATGAGTATTCAAAAAAAATGAGGAATGTGAATCAAGTGGATCAAAAGATGTAGAATTCACCGAGGCAGATATTGGTCCGTATTCATAGAAATGTGAGAATATGTTGAAAGAAATTTATACTCGTCGTAAGGTATGTTTACTCGATAGGTCTCGTAAATCCAAACTTAAGTACTATTTTAAAGAAGAACTAGTTAATCCGAAAACATCATTCCACATTCTCTCTTTTTGGAAATCCCACCAATATTAATATCTAATTCTTTCACAAATGGCAAAATATATTTTGACAGTTCCAATATGTACTGTAGCATCGGTAAGTGAATTCAATATCAGAGGTAGAGTTCTTGATGATTACCGAAGCTCTTCCAAAGTTGATATTGTTGAAGCCCTGATATGTTCACGTGATTGGATGTACGCCAACGAGACATCGTCGATTATAGAGGAGCTGATGTTAATGACCGATCAGTTATCTAGAGTTGCCCTGAATAACATGTGATATATTATTTTCTATCTAGTTGGTCTAAGTTGTTAATCTTTTATGCTAACATTTCTATAATTAGTATGATCAGTTATGTGTTATTGCAGTGAACTTAGCTACTAGCATTAAACCTGCATATGTGTTTAACTGCCAGGTATGCTACAAATATACTATTTTTCTTTCAAATATTTTACATATGACTAATGGATTTGAAATGTTATACATGGGCTTTGAAGAATCACACCACTGATTCTGGATTATCATATTTACACACATACAATTGTTGAAAAAATTTGAAATAACTAACAGAACACTTGGTCATGAAATCATCCTTGACTTTACTTCTTTTTTTACCATTTAAACCTTTTTTTCGTCTTCTCATCCATGTTGCCTCTCAACCCAAAGCATTGGCAGGTTTGCCATTAACTGGTGACATCTTGTATATGTATAGTTATATGTTTGAATCCACGTACCATGATACATCATAATTAGGTATTATATATAGTTGGAATCAAAATGCACTACTGTTACGCACTCTTATCATCGTAGTTAGGTATTATATACAATTTGCAAACATATATATAATTTGTTTGCTTAACAATCTCAATTATGTTTTACTACACATGGTTGAATTATCATAACATGATTAGTCATGTATCTTCATGAAAATGAAAACTTGCTTATTAATTGTAATTTGAATAGAAATTTTAGATTTTTGTCAATGTGGGTTGAGGCATTCCAGGTTCTTAGGAAAATGAAATATGAACTGAAATCTTTGATTTGTCTGGCATTTCTGAACCCTATTTTCATTAATTTGCAGTTTTCTTACCCTTTATCTTATACTACTTTGAACCCAACAAATTGCCATAAGTAGATGTGAAGATTAAAGTTATCAAATTTGTGTTAGTGTTGTATATTGTTTTATGTCATGATCACAGATTCCAAATCTCATTTTTCTGCTCAAATGTAGAGCTGATAAGGCTTTTCTATTTTGATATTTTGCAAATGATATTTTGATGTTTAATGTGCAGGCTTAAGTGATATTTGATGTGCAAGCTAATGTGAATTTCTGATCAAATCATTTATTCATGTTCAAACTCTATTAAGGACTAAAGATCATAAGATAATGCAAAAAAAAGACTGTTACGTAGTTTTTGATGGAACTAATGAGATTTTGATTGCAGATGTTACATATTTTTTGAGGGATATTTTAATTACTATTGTATTATGTACTGCGAAAGTTGTTCTTTAATGATAGTTCAAATGTTGCTGTTTGAGTGATATTTTCATTTTACGTGATATTGTCCGTATTCATTTTATATATGTTTTTCCAATAATTTCGGTCAAACTGGTTAGTTGGGTTGGGATGAGTTGGTTTGACCCACTAAATTGTTGGGTTGGGTTGAATTTACCCATTTATTAAATGGGTAGAACGGGTTAGGTATTTTTCTTTGATAAATGGGTTGGGTTAATTTTGAATCAACTCATTTATACTCAACTCAACTCATTTGACACCCGTAGATAGAGACAAACAAAATTGTCGAATTTAAGGGCCGCTATTTTATTTCTTTGCCGGTTGAAAATTCAGGGCGTATAGACTGATGTTTCAACATTTTCCTTGTCAAAATTAGATTTAAGTGAAATGATTTTTGTATACATCAAATGTTGAGTAATAGAAAAACAGACTTTAGAATGATAAGATTGGAAGACCAGATATAGTTAATTCTACAACAATCCAAAATAACTTTCACCCTTTAAAGCATGAGAGCAACTTTATTAATTTAAACAAAACTAATATTAAATATAAGACCAAAATTACTATGATACAGCGTGGTATCGTTCAAGTTTGCATTTATCAAAAAAAAAAGGCCTATAGTTAGTGCAATATATAAAGAGTGCCAAACAGTAGATATACTAAAAAGATTACAAAGTAGAATGTCATTTGATTACCTAAATCTGGCATGTGCCTCACGTAATACGGGTCTGTGGGGTCCTTTTGTCGTACTGTATGTGTATGGAGAGGTGGAGCAATGTCTGGTAGCAAGTACAAAGAACGCATATGTACCGTGTGCAAGCTGCAAAAATGTCGTGTTCAAAAATGAAGCAGAATGCAAGAAAACTGTGTATGGTAAAACACAATAGTTGCTACTCAATAATGGCTGAAAAAGTTTTTCCTATATATAAAAATGACCTTTTGGTTAAACAAAAATTTATGCCAAGTTGGAATAATCCTTCTAAGGAGGGAATAAGTGTCAATTATACTTAGTTACATGTTAACATGGAGAAATTATCATTGTGAGAAGAAGCTCAGATAAAAAAAACATTAAACAAATTTGCATTAAGGAAATGAACAGAAATACCTGTTCCTAAATATAAAAATGACCTTTTGATTAAACAAAAATTTATGCCAATCAATGTTGGAACGGTCCTTCTAAGGAGGGAATAAGTGTCAATTATCGTTAGTTACATGTTAACATGGAGAAATTATCATTGTGGGAAGAAGCTCAGATGAAAAACATCAAGGAAATTAACAGAAATACCTGTCCCTAAATATAAAAATGACCTTTTGGTTAAACAAAAATTTATGCCAATCAATGTTGGAATAATCCTTCTAAGGAGGGAATAAGTATCAGTTATAGTTAGTTACATGTTAACATGGAGAAATTATCATTGTGAGAAGAAGTTCAGATACAAATCAAAACAAAAAAAGTTATGAGTAACAGTACCTAACCCACAACATACGGAAGAATAAGATCTAAACAATGTAATTAATACGGTAATATGAGGAAATACCTGAAAGCATCTTTAGACAATCTTTTTGATAGGTCCGCCGTACAAAGAAGGAGCGCTGTAGGCACTGGATTTCAACTTATAAATTCAATTCATTGTAGCTGAACTCATCAGCAGATCGACGGACGACCAAGCCTGCTTCCTCCACAATTTTAGTCAGAAATCATCTAGGATCGGTAGTTTGTTTTTGGCTAGATTAGGCCAGATTAGGGCTTGATGGGAGGAAGAGGTAGGCTGAGATTATATTGTGGTTAGAAAAGGATGGGTGGAATAATCGAAGGTTGGTGAAGAGAAAAGGATGGGTGGAGTAATCGAAGGTTAGTGAAGACTGAGAACGAAGCAGTTAATGTTTTTCTGCCGAAGGGGGAGGATTCGAGAAGAACCAGTTTTCTGCTGTAAATTGGAGAACGTGCATAAAAAGAGAGATGAAGCACTTTTTTAAAAAATGGCTGTGGCATTCGTATTTCTGTGAGGTTGATCCGTCGATGAATCTCTGTATCCACAGATAGGCGTGCGTTAGCAGCCTTTATTTGCCACGTTCAGGATTTTTGTGGCATCCGACGCATCCGTCGGACGCAAGCATTCTTTACCACTGCCAAATAGAACATTCGTTGGAAGTTGGAAGTTGGAAGTCAAGCCGTTCGCGTCGGATGCGTCCGACGCGTCGGACGCCAACGGCTTGATTTCCAACTTCTCTTTCTCCTTATAAATCACCCGCTCTATCCTTAACACCTTTCACAATACTACTTCAACAATTTCTTCAACTCTTTCTGCTTATTCGATTAATGTCTAACTCCGATTCATCCTCCGATTACGACGATTTGACGGAGCTCTACGGGGTTTATCTGGTTCAGAATGAAAGGAGAAATCATATGACGCGGATTAATACTTCGGAGTTAATTTGTCTTTGTATCTGTAACTGTATTTGTACGCTAATTACTTGTATCTGTAACTGTATTTGTACTTGTATCTGTAACTGTAACTGTAACTGTAACTGTATTTGTACACGGATTACGCTAATTTGTCTTTGTATCTGTAACTGTATTTGTACTTGTATCTGCATTTGCATTTGTATTTGTATTCGTATTTGCCAAATCATATCTATTTATATGTTATTTTAAAAATACCACGCTCAAATACCCCGTTTGCAGCTAAAAACACATTCCCCGTTCGCTACAGTACCACGCTCAAATACCCCGCTCGCGTTGGTTAAGAACGCACCCATAGGCTCCTAGAACGAATTCTTTTAGATATGAACAGTGCTACTATGTGAGAATAGTTTAAGAGCCAACACTTTGCTATGTTTATCTGCATTTATAGGTGCAAAAATGCATAAACAAGCTGTGATGGTATTATTTGGCTGCATGTTGTATTTGGACCCACTTAGTTGATTACGTAACATATTATTGTTTCTACTTTAGATATATTTGCATTTAACTCGGCTAATGACAATTTTAGAAAGAAGAAGGATCGAAGTTTTTATTATTTTCAGATCTAAAGTTTTCCCAAAACTATTACAAGACTTATATCGTGACACTCAGTTAACCACCCAAATACAAAATGGGCTTAATAAATGTTTTAGCCCAAAACAGAAAAACAAAACAAACAAAGGAAAAACTGAAAGAATACAAACTACAAGTTACATTAGACACAACTACAACCAACATTATATCATGAAAAACAACATACAACATTGTATAACCATACAGCTCAACAGCCCCCTCTCAAGATGGATGTAACGGCCCGAATTTCCATACTCTTTGAGTCGACTAATATCACAACATGTCCAACGCAAAGTGCACAAAAATACGAATCATTAGTAGAAAAAAGTTAGAGGATGAGAAATAGAAAGAAAGAAAAATTAGAATAAAACAAAATGAAGAACACAAGTCACACAGCGGAACGAATAAAATATATTCTATAATTTAACTTTTGAATTACAAATCAGTAACTGTATATACATATCATTATCAGAGCACAACAGTTATTCCTGTAACAGTTATAAACCACTGTTTCTAGATACAACACAGTACACAACGGAAAATATGATAGTCTATAGCTAACTAGTGAAGCCTCCTACTTCCAACTCTTCCAAGTGAATCTGAAAAATCCCGACTACTTGACTGTCCGTACAAATATGGGCACCCAAGAGTTTAGGGAAAACAAAACAAAATAAACTCTGGGTCAGTCATGGAACTACTGTGAGTAAACTCCAACCATTTGTTTAACTTTAAAATTCTTTTGAAAGAAATGATGATCGTAAGACCGATCACACATAAACACGGATGGTTTTTACCTTACGATAATCAAAAATATTTTTGATATCAAATCCAGTGATATTATAATAATGTCTACATCAAATAAATAGAATCTAGTGGAATGCTTGCATCTCACGCTCTATATAATATAAAATCGAAACCGCATGGCGCTTATTGGGGATTGGATTTCCAACATGACAAGGTAGGGAACCACCTTCCGATAGTGTATCTCTAGAGAGGAATACACTTTGTTCAATAAGAACGTCTGTAACGACCCGTATTCTACGCATCATGGGATCGTAGAATATTTATTTCTGTCACATATGAAGTCGTATGGTCATGTAACTTTGGGAGACGACTATTGGGGTCATTTCCCATGTTCATGATTTTTGTCGATTTTTAAATGACCGTTTTGCCCCTAGTTGGTACTGTTTTGGCCATAACTTTTGACTGGAAAGGAATTTTAACCTGAAACCACTTCCATTGGATTCGAATGATGGTTTCTCTTTCCGTAGAGTGGTTACATTAGCCAAACGGACTTACCGTTTGGGAGATATGGCTGAATTAAGGTTTAAAGGGTTATTTTCAGCTAATTGGGCTTAACCGGGTGATTAGCAACTAGGCCCAATGGGGGATTTCGGGTTTAGAGGTATTTGAGAGCTGCTAGGGTTTAGAAAACGATTCTTCATTCATTTTCCAGCCGCCACTTACCTCTTTCAAGCTCTAGCAATGGCCTCCAACACCCAAATCACCTTCTAATCACTTCCTAATCAAGTTTTGGCCTAATCTACATCAAATCAAAGAAGATCTTCACCAAATCAGCGAGAGAGCTGCTGGAACACGTAGGGATTGGATTCAAATCAGAGGACATTTCAGATCTATAGTTTAATTTGTGGCAAAGGTGAGTGATTTGCATAGTTCCTCACTAATTACGGCTAATTATGGTAATTAGCGAAGATTAGCGAAATTATGGTTCAGAAAAATCTAGAAAAATTCCCAAAATTTTAAAACATCATTTTATGCCTCTGATATGAATTTGGGGTAATTTCGACTAATTTTGCAAATCCCGGAATTTGGGGGATTAAGGGGTAATTAGTGATAATTAGTGAATTTATGCATGTTAAAAATCTGGAAAAATGTTCAGAAATTCTGAAATATTGTTTTAGACCTCTGTTAGAAGTTTGGTTCAATTTGGTTAAGATTTGCTAACCTTATTGTTAGATTTTCTTAAGTATGCTTAAGGGAAAATATGGGGTATTGGCTATGTTTGATCCATTTTACATGCTATGATTTATGTTTTGGTGTTTGTGGTCGATACTATATGTTGCTATGACTGTATGGTATGTTTTGTGATTGTTTAGAAGTGTTAGTTTGGTCAAAAACGCTGTCGAATGGCGAAAAACAGTCGCTGGAACGAAGTGTAGGAAATACCCCGGACCGGATCGCCCCTACCCCATGCGAACCGATCCGATTGAAGCTCGCGCCACGAGACGACCCGATCCGCTCTACTTCGAAGGTCACGATCCGACCTGACGTCACGAGCCACTCCAAGCTCGACCGATGCCACAAATGGGTGAAGCACGATCCGATGATGGCGATCCGACCATTCGCGAAGGAGGACTGCGAACCGAACCGAAGGGGGATGGTGACCACGAGTGCATCGCGACCCGACCCGATGCAGCAGGTGCGATCCGAATGAGCTGACGAATGGTGCGATCCGACCCGAGCTGACGTAACAGGCACGACCCGATCCGAGCGAAGGCAATGACCACGATCCGCGAGTCGAGTTGATGCGAGGGGGCGAGTCACGAACCGAACCAGGAGGTCGCGAACTGAATGAAGACCGGTCCGGAGGAGATGCTGACCAAAACCCGAGATGCAAAGGTAGTCCAAATGGAAGTTAGAGCTCAGGATCCCGGACCCAGTTGGGAACCAATGAGTTCACTTCATGATTGGGCTTTGCTGCGGGATGTGTGCAAAGGGGTTGTCGGTATTCATAACTTTGGTTCACCACTGCGAAATGGATAGTGGGCTTGTAGTGATAGTTACACGGGATTGGATTCCGTCATGGCCCAAAGTATTAGGTGACCAAAGTAGTGGATATCGTATGCTTTACGCACTGAGTGAGGGATGTGAGGATGATTGCTATGCTTGATTGTTTGACATCACTATGACATGCACACCCCCACCCCCGTTATTTTTACACCATTTGAAAGGGCACCTTAGAGTGTTGTACAGTATGTAGTGCTAACTCTTTGGTTGCAGGTCCAGGTTCAGGTATGATTGGATTATACCTGTTATTATTTTGTTTAGATGCTTATCGCTCATACCAGGCTTTATGTCTGACCCAGAGTTTTATGTCTCTTCTTATTACTCTGGGTGCTCACACGAGCAGACTAGAGACAGGTTATGGTTAGCTGGTGATGCGCGAGTAGCTGATTCGGAGGCGAGCAGGTGGCTTCCACGTATGATATATAGATATTCTCCCTGTGTCGTTGGTGGTCACTACTTGGGCATTAGTAGTGTACCTTCTTTATCTTGCTTTTGCTTTAGAGACAGTATTTTAAAAGTTGTAATAAGCTGTATTCTGAGTTTCCGCTGCTATGATGTTTAGTTCTGATTTTCAGCTTATGCACTGTCTCCCCTGTTTTATGTCAAGTATATTATTATTATATTTTGTTCGATGCGCTGTGAGACATTCTACAGGTTCTTTGTATGTTCATTTCCTTCTTCCTTTTCCTTCTGGCGACCCGTTCCGTGCTAACTGGACATGTGTACAGCGCACTTTTGGAGTAATTGTCGGTTGGTGCGGGGCGGGCCGTCACACTTGGTATCAGAGCCAAGTTACGTAGTTAATCTAGGGAAAGACACTAGGGAGAGTTAGTACGTATATGAGAGCGCGTATTTGTGATTACTTTGGTTTTCAAAAGCTATATATACATACTATTGGTAGTATAAGAATGAAGTTGTACTGCACTAGTACCACTATGGGGTCGTTAATCATTTCCCTTTTTCAGATTAACGATGAGCCGATATGCTAGAGGAGCGGGTAGGGGAGCCAATAATGGGAATGCTGCCGACATGAGGGCGATGTTTACCGACCTCATGAGAGACATGCTTAGAGATGTTCAGGGAGCAGTTCCCAATCCCGGAAGTGGTGGTGGTCCAGTGGTGCAGGCGCCTAGGGTCGATTTCGCCAAGTTGTGCAAGGATTACACTAACCTTGGTGGGAAGCCATTCCACGGAACGGAGTCGGCCACAGATGTTCAGGATTGGTTGGATAGCTATGATCGTATCTTCGACGACTTGGGTCTTGAGGATGCGATGAAGAGAAGGCTAGCGTCTCGTCAGCTGCAAGGGCGAGCGATGAATTGGTGGAATGCCATTAGAACAGCTACTCCAGAAGATCAAGTTACTTGGAATCAGTTTAAGACTCGCTTTTGTGATAAGTTTATTCCAGCTGCTCATAAATCAGAACTATTCAGGAAGTTCTTGGAGCTTAAGCAGAACGGTAGAGCAGTCTCGGAGTATATCGCTGAATTCGACACTTTATCGAAATATGGATGGTCCCTTATCGATACAGTCGAAAAGAAGAACGAGAAGTTCATAACTGGCTTGGATAGGTACTTGGGGGAAAGACTTATAAACCATATCGATGAGACGTTCGAGTCTATTGTAGGAAAGGCATTAAGGTCAGAGAGCCTTTTCCCTAAGTCGAGGACCGAAGTTGCTATGGCATCTGCAGAGGAGCCAAAGCCGCAAGCAGGCGGTGAAGGCAAGAAGAATTCTCAGAACAAGAGGAAGCAGAACCCAACCAAGGATGGTCAGGATAAGAAAAACAAGAAAGATGGCGAATGCTTTAGTTGTGGCCAAAAGGGCCATTACGCCAGAGATTGTCGAGAAAAGCCTGGGGAAAGGAAGTGCTTTAACTGTGGCCAGGCGGGGCATCACAAGGATGATTGCCCACAACCTCCTAGGGAGAAGCAGATTGTGAAAGCGTATGCTATCAACGCTTTTCCTTCTTCGTCAAATGCCCCAACTGCGGCGCAGAAGGAAAAAGGTGTCGTTATTCGAGGTATGCTTTCTATTTAAGATGTTTTGATCGGGTTTTGTTTGACAAACCTGAGTTAGTCGATAGACCTTTAGTAGTGACGAACCCGATTGGTGGTTCGACTAGTTTTGGCATGATTTGTTAATGTGGTCTTATCGAGTCATGGATGTATGTTTCCTTGTGATTGCTTTGTTTTGGGCTTTACTGGGTTTAGCATTATTTTGGGGAGTCGATCTACTCCAAAGGAATAGGGTGGTATTAGGTACCTACCTAGTGATGGCGATAGTAACTGGAGTTAAGGAAGCTAAGAGGTTATCGTTGTAATAAGTTCTAGTTGTCTCTGGGAGGCAAATGAGTACTCCAGTGCTAGATTGTTTTGCTAGTATCACCTCATGTGGATTGTCCGAACTCGGAGGAGGTGTTCCTTGGGTGCTTGTCTGATATTGGTTTAGGCCTTTGGGGCTTGTGCTTGGGGAATGTCGATTTCGACTAGGATGGGTTGCGTGAGGGTAAATAGTTGTTGTGATTTTTCATTGGATGATATCTTGGATCACTCGAGGAGTGATGGGCAGACGGAACATGATAAGACTGTTCAATGGTATAGACTGCCCAGAGTTAGACTCGATAGGGTTATGAGATTGCTCGAGTGGGACTCGAGAAAGATGCAAAGAAATGGATTGTTTAGGACCCTATGTAGATGTTCTCTATTGGATAGTAGAACTTTGAAGGAATATGATGTGTTCGTTGATCATGGAAGGTACAACGAAGATTAGGACGATTCAAGTTAGACTTGAACTCGTAAAAGAAAAATGGGGCAAGTTCGTTAGTCATGGTGATATAACGAATATGGAAATACTTCACATTAGATTTGAAGTATGTTTGGAACATTGTGGGAAGCTCGTTGATCTTGGAGATTCAGCGAACATAGGAGAGTTTCACGTTGGACTTGGACTCGTAGGTAGAGTACCTAGATTCACTAAGTGGGTCTAGTTTACCTTTGGAAGGTGAATGTACGTTGGACGTGCAGTACGAGATTCATTGGATGAGTCTAGTTTATCTCTGGGAGATTGACTCGAGTTAGACTCGAGAAGGCTGCAAGGAATTGGATTCAGCTCGAGTTGGACTCGAGAGGGCAGCAAGATAATGGATAGACTTGGGTTGGACTCAAGTATTTTAGGAGGACTAAAAGCAGGGGTATCTGGGGACGCCCGTTACCTTGGATCCGTTGGACGTGATCTAGTTATCCTTGGAGGATAAACGTACGTTGGACGTACGGTAGTCCGATTGGAGGCTGGGCTTCCATTAGTATAATTATCCTTGGAGGATAAACGTACGTTGGACGTACGGTAGTCCGATTGGAGGCTGGGCTTCCATTAGTTTAATTATCCTTGGAGGATAAACGTACGTTGGACGTACGGTAGTCCGATTGGAGGCTGGGCTTCCATTAGTTTAATTATCCTTGGAGGATAAACGTACGTTGGACGTACGGTAGTCCGAAGGGAGGCGGGGCTTCCATTAGCCTAGGATTGGTTGGACCAGTCAAGTAGGCATCGGTGTATGTATGGGGGCTGGGCTTCCATTAGTTAGTGATGTTGGTTGGACCAGACATGCTAGAATCGACATATTGGGATTGGTTAGACCAGTCATGTAGGTGTCGATGTGTTTATGACTTTAGCAGGTGATAGATGGGATTTGTTTGATGGATGTTATGGTTGCTATGTTTGTTCCTATCTTTCTTCTCTTGAGTAGACTATCACCTGTAGGGTTCCAGCGATGGGGAACAAAGTGATTGTAGTAGGACTATGAGCCAGTGCAGTAGAGTCGTCATGACTCGAGGGCAAAGTGGACATAGTAAAGGATTAGTAAGGCTATGAGCCAGTGCAGTGGAGTTGTTATGACTTCATGGGGCAGAGTGGACATAGCAAAGGACTAGTGACTATGGATCAGTGCAGTGGAGTCGCCATGACTCCATGGGGCAGAGTGATCATAGTAAAGGATTTGGGTGTAGTACTAGTTGCATTGAGTAGGAGACATGCCAGTTTAGGGGTTTTGTTTCTAGGATGGAAGCAACTAGAGTATGTCACAGGATATGATTTCAGACCCAAGACTGAATTGGATTCAGAAACGCTTGTAAGCTTGACGATTAGATCGATTTTGATTGAGAGGATTGTTTCCAGTTAGAAGGACGATCCTAATCTATTGGGAACCATCTCTAGGGTAGAGATGGGTATTCGATGGAAAGAGAATGATCAGGTAAGGATTTGATCGAGAAGGGTGGCTTCGAAAGAATAAGAGACTAGTTGTACCCAACGTAGATGGACCGAGAGATGAAGTGCTTAGAGCATATCATCACTCGAAATTGACTATACATCCCAGTGGTAACAAGATGTATTGAAACATAGAGCAGATCTACTACTGGGAAGGGATAAAGATAGGCAGAAGGCTTACCTCGATAAGAGACGAAGAGATTTGGAATTCTTCGTTAACGACTTGGTGTTCGTCGAGATCTCTCCATAGAGAATGTGATTCGGATTGGTTGGAGAGGTAGGTTAGCACCAAGATTTGTTGGCCCATTCCCAGTCCTCGAGCAAGTTGGGAATTTGGCGTATGAAGTAGAGCTACCTGATAAGATGGCGGGAGTTCACAACGTATTTCATGTTTCCCAGTTAAGGAAGTTTGTGCAAGACCCTAATGTGACTATTTCACCTGATCAGTTGGACGATAGCGAGGTCGAACCCGAGGCGGTTGAGAACCGCAAGTCTATGCGTATTGTTGGGAACGATACGAAGCAGCTTCGAAGGAAGGCGGTGAAACTAGTCAAAGTCCAGTGGGGTGAGAATGGAAAAAAAACTGTACTTGGGAAACAGAGGAGGATATAAGGAAGAAGTATCCAGAACTCTTTGCCTAGTAAGGTTTTGGTAGTGATAGTTTCTTCCCTTGTTAGTAAACCGCATGCTAGGATAGACTTGTTTTGCATGTTGATTGTTGTTTTATGGTTGATAGGCATGCGGGACCCTTTGTGTGTTTTGGTTAGGGAATTTCGGGGGCGAAATTTCTTAAGGGGGGAAGAGTGTAACGACCCATATTCTACGCATCATGGGATCGTAGAATATTTATTTCTGTCACATATGAAGTCGTATGGTCATGTAACTTTGGGAGACGACTATTGGGGTCATTTCCCATGTTCATGATTTTTGTCGATTTTTAAATGACCGTTTTGCCCCTAGTTGGTACTGTTTTGGCCATAACTTTTGACTGGAAAGGAATTTTGACCTGAAACCACTTTCATTGGATTCGAATGATGGTTTCTCTTTCCGTAGAGTGGTTACATTAGCCAAACGGACTTACCGTTTGGGAGATATGGCTGAATTAAGGTTTAAAGGGTTATTTTCAGCTAATTGGGCTTAACCGGGTGATTAGCAACTAGGCCCAATGGGGGATTTCGGGTTTAGAGGTATTTGAGAGCTGCTAGGGTTTAGAAAACGATTCTTCATTCATTTTTCAGCCGCCACTTACGTCTTTCAAGCTCTAGCAATGACCTCCAACACCCAAATCACCTTCTAATCACTTCCTAATCAAGTTTTGGCCTAATCTACATCAAATCAAAGAAGATCTTCACCAAATCAGCGAGAGAGCTGCTGGAACACGTAGGGATTGGATCCAAATCAGAGGACATTTCAGATCTATAGTTTAATTTGTGGCAAAGGTGAGTGATTTGCATAATTCCTCACTAATTACGGCTAATTATGGTAATTAGCGAAGATTAGCGAAATTATGGTTCAGAAAAACTAGAAAAATTCCCAAAATTTTAAAACATCATTTTATGCCTCTGATATGAATTTGGGTTAATTTCGACTAATTTTGCAAATCCCGGAATTTGGGGGATTAAGGGGTAATTAGTGATAATTAGCGAATTTATGCATGTTAAAAATCTAGAAAAAATGTTCAGAAATTCTGAAATATTGTTTTAGACCTCTGTTAGAAGTTTGGTTCAATTTGGTTAAGATTTGCTAACCTTATTGTTAGATTTGCTTAAGTATGCTTAAGGGAAAATATGGGGTATTGGCTATGTTTGATCCATTTTACATGCTATGATTTATGTTTTGGTGTTTGTGGTCGATACTATATGTTGCTATGACTATATGGTATGTTTTGTGATTGTTTAGAAGTGTTATTTTGGTCAAAAACGCTGTCGAATGGCGAAAAACAGTCGTTGGAACGAAGTGCAGGAAATACCCCGGACCGGATCGCCCCTACCCCATGCGAACCGATCCAATTGAAGCTCGCGCCACGAGACGACCCGATCCGCTCTACTTCGAAGGTCATGATCCGACCTGACGTCACGAGCCACTCCAAGCTCGACCGATGCCACGAATGGGTGAAGCACGATCTGATGATGGTGATCCGACCATTCGCGAAGGAGGACTGCGAACCGAACCGAAGGGGGATGGTGACCACGAGTGCATCGCGACCCGACCCGATGCAGCAGGTGCGATCCGAATGAGCTGACGAATGGTGCGATCCGACCCGAGCTGACGTAACAGGCACGACCCGATCCGAGCGAAGGCAATGACCACGATCCGCGAGTCGAGCTGATGCGAGGGGGCGAGTCACGAACCGAATCAGGAGGTTGCGAACTGAATGAAGACCGGTCCGGAGGAGATGCTGACCAAAACCCGAGATGCAAAGGTAGTCCAAATGGAAGTTAGAGCTCAGGATCCCGGACACAGTTGGGAACCAATGAGTTCACTTCATGATTGGGCTTTGCTGCGGGACGTGTGCAAAGGGGTTGTCGGTATTCATAACTTTGGTTCACCACTGAGAGATGGATAATGGGCTTGTAGTGATAGTTACACGGGATTGGATTCCGTCATGGCCCAAAGTATTAGGTGACCAAAGTAGTGGATATCGTATGCTTTACGCACTGAGTGAGGGATGTGAGGATGATTGCTATGCTTGATTGTTTGACATCACTATGACATGCACACCCCCACCCCCGTTATCTTTACACCATTTGAAAGGGCACCTTAGAGTGTTGTACAGTATGTAGTGCTAACTCTTTGGTTGCAGGTCCAGGTTCAGGTATGATTGGATTATACCTGTTATTATTTTGTTTAGATGCTTATCGCTCATACCAGGCTTTATGTCTGACCCAGAGTTTTATGTCTCTTCTTATTACTCTGGGTGCTCACACGAGCAGACTAGAGACAGGTTATGGTTAGCTGGTGATGCGCGAGTAGCTGATTCGGAGGCGAGCAGGTGGCTTCCACGTATGATATATAGATATTCTCCCTGTGTCGTTGGTGGTCACTACTTGGGCATTAGTAGTGTACCTTCTTTATCTTGCTTTTGCTTTAGAGACAGTATTTTAAAAGTTGTAATAAGCTGTATTCTGAGTTTCCGCTGCTATGATGTTTAGTTCTGATTTTCAGCTTATGCACTGTCTCCCCTGTTTTATGTCAAGTATATTATTATTATATTTTGTTCGATGCGCTGTGAGACATTCTACAGGTTCTTTGTATGTTCATTTCCTTCTTCCTTTTCCTTCTGGCGACCCGTTCCGTGCTAACTGGACATGTGTACAGCGCACTTTTGGAGTAATTGTCGGTTGGTGCGGGGCGGGCCGTCACAACGTCTTGCAACCCGGCCCACACATGGCAGACCACTCATTTAACTTAAGTGTATCGAGCATATTATCACCAATGGTTGTGATCAGCAACCGTTACCGAAAGCATACAGTAGTGAATAGAATAAGAAGCAAATGAATTTTCTCTAGATCAGGTGATAATACCCCTAATGGGAATGACCCACGTGGCCATGCTGCCTGCCCGATTTCTGTCATTTTCCGGGTGATGAGGCTGAGGTCACGATTTCTTTTTAGAACATCTTGTCACCATTTACTTTGAATTCCACATTGTCATATCCATCCATGTACATTGTCCTGGGACTGGACAAACAGAAGGCACCATTCTATTAATCCATCTTGGGTAATTTCTACCTATGATTAACAGAATAGCCCTTGTATTTTACTCCGTCTTCAATTATCTTCAGCATAAGTTGATTCGTAATGCTTATGCCAATACGGAGTGGTTTTCAGATAATAAATCTGATCCCGGTCTCTTCGTATTGACATCGGAGGTATAAAATAAATCAAACTTTGATAGTCGGTGATTTAACTATCAAAGAAGCATCCATACAATCAACGGTCCTAGTTTCCAATTGGAAATTTCTACCGATCAACCATCAAAAAACACTGGGCCCTTTTTAAAATTAATTCCTTATTATACTATCATTTCCATTTCTCATTTCCCATCTTTCGTATCCTTTCAAAGCTCTATTTTCTCTCTCGGTTCTTGGAAAAATATTTCCAATATCCTAATTCCTTTATTCGAGAGAATATCTCTTATTCCAGTTAGAAACATTTCTAAATATTCACGAATCCTTATTTTCTATATTCAGAAAATATACCTTATTAATATTGGAAAATATTTTCATATTCCATTTCTTAATTCTTCGTTGACAAATTCATTTCATTTTCTACATGTAGAAAATATCCCTTATTTTATTCGGGGAAACATTTCAAAATCCTTTAGATTAACCCGATGTTATAAAAACACCGTTATTATAACTCAAACCATTTTACATTTATTAACTAACCAGATTGCTAATCAATCTTCACTATCGAACTTTAACTATTCCTTCATCAATTATGAAGTCAATCAAGTTGGGATATAATTACCTCTCAGACCTTAATTGAACAACATTCTCAATTTTGAAATAGTCAAAGTTCACAACTTCAAACAAAACATCACTTACGCGACTCTCAGATTCAATCTAAGAATACACTTCTTTTACGGAAAAACATTGATTATAACGGTAGCGTTATAATCGTTGTTTCCAAATATTTGATTTATAAAACAATTATTTTAATGATAGCGTTACAATCGCTGTTTAGATTTTTAGACATTTATTATAACAGTAGCATTATAAACGCTGTTTAGATATATAAAAACATTTATTATAACGGTAGCGTTATAAACACTGTTTCCAAGTATTTGGTTTGTAAAAAATATAACTTGTACTTATTAATTTCAATAAATAAATTATTACGAAAATAAATAAATAAATAAATTTGATTCAAACAGAAAGTAAAAATAACTACTTTCCTTAAATTCGATATAATCGAATTCCAGTGAAAATTTCTCTCAAATAATCTATATTCGATTTATATTCTGAACTTCAGAATAAATCTTATCATTCCAGGTCAACTCAATTTCCCTTATGATTATTTCTATTCGCAAAACGTTTGCTTTCAATCGTTATTTATTTTCAAATATCAGTATCTTCCCATAATAGGAATCTTAAACTGGTTTAATAATTCTAATTTAAAATAAATCTTAAACTATTTCAAAACATGGAATTGCCATAGCTATAAGTATTGAAATATTCACTTCTTAATATATTTCATTTAAATTATAGTTTTCTAAACAGAATTCAAATATCCTTCTTGAACTGAACCATTATGATAAAATTCGACCTAATCAAAGCATAATTGTAAATCCCTTGGATTTTACTTCAATTTGTTTTATATTCTAAACTTTGGAATAAAATCCAACGTTTTCTTTTGAAAACGATTTCTATTTCCCTTGTCATTCAAATTTCTACTGAATTCACATTTCCAACCCAGACTTCTTTTTATAGATGCTTTCATTTGCAAAATATCTGTATTCACTTTAATTGTGAATAATATTTCTTTTTACATAACCTAATCCATTTGATTTTACCATATCAAATCCAAATTCCATTTATAACTTCTATTTACAATTGTTTATAGAAAATCTCATTATTTATTTCAAATCATTTATAATCTCGTTTATAATTTCCTTTATAATTTGCTAAGTTCAAATTTATTTCAAATATTGGTTTCAAAACCGATTTCCACTTTTTCATATAAATTCAAATTTATATTTCATTTAATCCAATGTTAAATAATTCATTTAATTTATACTTTTATTTATAAAAATTGATTTATCCATTTGAACATGTTTCTATTTTCAACTCTATTCGAAATTTTATCTCTATTTTGGAACAAATTCTATTTTTAAATCCCAATTTCCTTTTCTACATTCGAAAATATTTTACGGTATCTAAAATACCAAGTTTCTAGGGCTAAGGTGATTCAAATACATATCTAAGAATTACCGGTCGTATATCACATTATATATCACAGTAAATAAAATGTTGAGGAATCTAGTTGGATCCCTCCAACCTATTTTCCCTGCATCCACAGATGTTAATAACATCAAGAATATTAATTTCACATCAGTATGAAATATCATGGTAAGCAGAATTAATGATCGATCAATGATATAACTGTATCAACCAATTCAAACAATTTTATCAACCATTCATCCAAACAAGCATCACATAGTAACAATTTATTATAAATAATTTAAAACTCGTTTATATAAAAATATAAATGAGTCAAAGTAAGTGAATTTACTCACCTTGTCTATAGTTGACAAATCTTCTTTTGTTTCATCTACAATAAAACAAACGTTTGATTTTATCATGAAATTCCAGTTGCTTTGTTCTCAACCACCTTAATTCTACATCGTAGATCTCGTCGTCACGATTCCAATGTAACCAACTTCATCATATGCTGTTCATGGATGCATGAGATACTAATTTTACGAGTTCTAAATGACTTATATATATATCGTTAGCTTAAATTAAAATTAAATTAAAAGCTTTAATTACTTTTTCTTTAAATAATTGGGACCATTACTTCCTTCTTCTTTCTGTTGTAAGCTAAGGCAAAATGCAATCTTTCCTGATAAAACAAACGTTGCTTCCCCAGTGTCTGCAACAACTGCTATTCCTTCCTTACTTATTTCTTCACTGAAACTACCCCCCGAAACCATGCCCGTTCACTACTCCACCCAGTGATCACCACGCTTCCACCATGCATTGAAAACGGATCTCCAAACACCACTCACTTAGCTACAATGTAACCATCAACGTGAACACCTCGAAGTTTAAATACACAGTGCAGCTTTGCCCATACCACACCGTCCTACTACTGCAAACTCTACAGAGTTTACTTCTTCAAACATCTCCTTCACTAATGCACCCGGTTCAAATTCCTAACTCCAGCACAGTTTACTCATGAAAAATTTCTTCAGACTTCCGTTCATAAACCATTTACTTCACCAATGTTCTTGTTTCAATTCTCAAAAAAACCCACATCACGAAAGTACGTTGAGGACTAATAAGAGAGATGCACATGCAGTTTGATGAAGTATTAATTAATATACTATATGTTTATGAATGCAAATTAAGTATGGCCAAATAATATCAGAAAAAGAACAGAGGAAATACGCAACTCTTGTAGCTTTAAAACATCGTGTTGTCTTCCAACAATCCTTCTTTCTTCCTGTTTCTCCAAAATGCCGTGCTTACCTCCCACCCTATCATTCATCATACTCCACCGTTATTAATTCATCAAACATAGCCTAATTACCCTCATTCACTGCTCCTGTTGCTTTTTTCCTACTTCAAAATTTTGAACTGTTCCTTACATTACTTCCCTCACTTTCTTCCATCTGATCTTGCCCCATTTCACCATGAAACCACCTCCACTCACATGTGTTCAACATCTCCTCTGTATTTTTCTCCCCTTCTTTAATCACGTGTATCCCTACTTTCCCTGAGCCTGCACCATAAGCGCAGCTTTTCATCACACATCAGTAACCACAACATGGAATAACTCATTCTATGTGAACAGTAAAACCCAAATCTTGAACCCGCAAACTAGTTTTCAAACTCATCACTTGGCAACGCAAACTACAACCAAACCAACCCATTACCATCGCAACTTCATTAATCATTTCAAACTGAAATCCTACAGTCCTCAGTTCCATCGCTCATCTCACTTTCCATGCGCACCATTTATTTTCCAACTCCTGACCACTGAATGGCAACCTGAGCCACCACCTTGACCTCCCTTGAGTTCAAAACCACTACCGAAACTACATGTCGTCGCCAAAACAAACCTAAATCAGCGAACCCTAATATCTAAAAACCAACCACCATGCTCGCCTGGAAACATCACGTCACCGCCAGAGGCAAATCTAGGCCCGGCCGACCCCATGCCTGACACAACAACCAATTCGAACGTTTATAAACTCCTCCAGGCCGTCGTTCAAAATTGAGGCGATATATATATATATATATTTCGCGTTCGATCTTGACAGAAATAATAGTGGCATGAAGATCTCCTTATAATAATCGCAATGAATGAGGGCTTCGATTTCCAATCAAGGGATTTATTTACATGATTTTTGAAGTGGAATTGTTTATGTCATTTACCAAAGGGATCGGTTTTGATGATTTTTTTCTTTTGGGAAGTTATCGTGTTTTGCTGAAGAGAAAGAAATGGAAAGGGAACGACTTGTTTGGGTTTATATAAGGATTTGAGAAGCGTGATACTCACGGTATTGGGAAACAACGTGCTATGCACGTTTTTGAAAAGCTTGGGACGCACAGTTAGTCACTTACCTTGGCATCCACGGTAAAATAGTTTGACAACCAAGAAATTTAATTGGTTGGCCAGAACGCAAGTTCAATATAGGTTTAGAATAAGATAAGGTAGTACTATAGTAGCTTGTTAGGTCTAGTGGTATCATTTCAATTTTAATATACCATCTATGAATTAGAAAATAACTGTAACTTGGATGCATACACCGTGAATAAATCAACAAACTACGGACAAAAATAAAAATACGATCAGGTCATGTGATGTGCCACGATTTCAATAATATAATCACATAGACAAGTTAACTTATATTGTGATATCCCAAAACATTGATATAGGGTGTAAAATACTTCAAATAAGAAGTTGCTTATTTTTCAAACTAAAAATTACAGAAAAATTCTATAAATTAAATTATAACTATGCCTCAAAAATCTTGCAATAATAATCTATTACGGATTTTATAAAAATTAATTATGTTATAATCATATATCGTTTGGAAGTTAAATCGAATCAATTTCAAAATAAACAAAAAAATACATATCTAATCTGAATATATACATATAGCTTCAAAGTAATCTAATTTGAATTTTAAACTTGATATTTCTATTTTTAAGTTAAAACGATATTCAATATATTATTCCATTTCAACATTTAGAACAAATTTAAACGTTCTGAATTTAATGTCCAAAAATCTGGGTCGTTACAATGGACTTGGTTTAGACGGACAAGGCCAATCTTGAACAACAACATAACTCACCAAACCAAGGCGTGAAGAAAGATACTTATGTTGATCAGCTCCCAAAGGCTTTGTCATTATATGTCGCATGCGCACGATATATGTATACACATACATGTGTATGTATATACACATATTATAGTGCAGGGACAGGATGGCTGCATATACACACGTGTATATATATATGCACGTGTGCAATGCCTCGCCAATCCAATGTGCAACTGAGGAGTAGCCACGTGGACCATCTCGACTCAGTGCACACAAACATGGCTGAGCACAATACAAATTGCAAAACAGCTCAAACAAATGGGCGAGCAGCATAGCAGTGAAATGGAGAAAATAAATACAAAACAAAAGTGGTCGAGCAAACATGATGGAGCTACAACAAATGATTCAACAAAGCACATGGGTGGCACAACAAAGCATGTCTACATACATAAGACAGGTTCATATATGCATCAACAATACAGCAGCATCAACCTCATAACCAAGTCAGCATGCAATACAACATGGCAGAACAGAGTACAATACATGGAGCAGCATAGCATGTTTTAAAACAAGGATTAAATATACAGCGGCAAAACCAAAATGCTCAAGCAAATTTCATGAACAAGCCAAGATGGAAAGTGAGCACAGCATTGATCAAATGGTGCAGCATATTTCAAAGTAGTCAAGTGGCATGTACATGTGTGCACATACACAATGGTGCAGCTGAAATAAAGTGGACTGTGCACTAGTGTCAAGCAGAAAATGTCAAGGCAGGTGGAATCACAGTGTAGTGTTCAACAGGTTCACAAATGTATATGGCTACAAGTGATATGAACAAAACAGCAAGCATAGTTCGAGTGGGAGAACACAAGCCGACGCACAACAATGATGGATTATACAATATGGCACAAGGCAAGGTGGCAATGTCAAGAAGCATGGATGGTGTTACTATTTTAACAAATATATACAAGTCATAACAGCATATACATTGGTTCATGGCATAAATACACAAGAGGTGCAAAAGATGAACAGTGGTGCATTATCATTTCTTTTACTCAAAACAGTATAGGACAAAGCATGCAGTGGACACAGCAAGGTTGTCATGTACCCAATTAAACAAGTCGGACAAGTTTTTAAACAGGTTTCACGTGGTTCATAATGTCGTCTAAAATCATCGAGGAGTTCATACATTTTTGTTAAGCCAAAGAAATCAGAAGAATCATGATTGGCAAGATTACATTACCAGATTTGGCCAAAAGTATTTTCCAGAAATGAATACACATGGATGAGAAATGCATGGTGGTGAAATTTCAGTAAATCATTTTAGGAAAGTGATCAATAATTTCCAGATTTTCAGAAATCAGTGAAATACTTATGGCAGTAAACATATGCTCAAATACCAGTGTATATTGCTGGAAGTGCAAACATATACATAGTTTTACATTCAAGTGCAAGAATGAATTTCCAGGTTTAACTTTCTAGAGTCGAGCAAATTCATTATGATATCAAGCGACATTTCAAGGCAAACAAATCGATATTTTGGGCAAATATCTAAAGACTTTCCTAAATGGATAGGCACTGATAAAGCTTCCAAAAATGACAGTGAATTTCTTCTTGGGCATGTTTAAAGGAAATTAACAAATCTTTATTCCCAGAAAATCAAATTAAATCTTTCCAGTCTTGTACTCATTCAAGGTTTTCATTTAGGGAAATATTCTTTCATTCGAGATTTTTTTAAAAAGGTAGACAGGGCATAATTAAATCAAGGAATCATCAAGGAGCAATTTCATTTCCAGATTTATACAAATTCAGCAATTTGAGCCGATTTAATTGATAAAGGAAATCATGCAAAATCAGGGAGAATCAGATCGAATCAAATTGGGAAATCAGAGATATGCAAGGATGTTAAATCCTATTTAAATACCACTATCATCACAGGCATATTATCGAAAAACCAGAGCAAAATCGAAAAGAAAAGTTCAGAGAAAACTCACAATTCAATCTATTGTTTTTCGATCACCACTTCCCAAATCAAAGTATCAGAAAGCAAGCCGCAGTGGATCGAGCTTCAGTAATTATCAATTTCATAAGCATCGAATCGATTTGGGGTTCTCATTTTGAAACCCTAGTTCGTATTAACAAGCCACCATTTTTCAAAAAGCAAAGGGATCGGGCATAACAAAAAGGGTGGAATCAATTTGAAGTAGACCGGCCCATTTCTTTTTGGCTAAGTTGATGTGTTTAAAAGGAGAATTAATTCCTTTTTGAATACAAGGGTTTCTTGTTTAAATTTGTATTTCTTTTAATTTATTTATAAAACGAATCGAACAGTTTCTAGGTCTGTAAAATCTAGAGGGATCCAGTCAGGGTGTTGACTGACAGTTGCTAGAGTCTGTAAAATCTAGGTTACTGGTTATAGGGTTGCAATCAAGGGAAATATGATCTAGGGGATTAGATCAGTCTAGGGTTTTAAGCGTAGGGTTAGGACAGGAGCAGTGAAATGACCCAAACTTCCCCGTGAAGGAAAGCCCAGATTTAGTTGAGAGCATGACAAATTAGAACACAAATAAAAGAACATTTCATTGCTTATTACAACAATTTCATCAGAATACAAGAATATATAGACTATGAATAAATATTACACATTTACTAAATATCAGAGATTTACAAGTTACAATGCAGCGGAAAAATAATACAAAACACAACTGAAAGGAACATACGGACACAGAGCTTTCCGGATATCATTCCAGCTGTAACCTAGGATCATGTGAATATAAATCTGCAAAACCAAAACTACTAGCTGCCCGTATGGAAAATAAGGGCACCCAGAGTTTAGGTTAAAACAATAAATTCCAGGTCAGTCATGTGACTAGTGTGAGAACTAAAACAATTGTTAATTTGATTTTAAAGTTAGGTAAATCAAAGGACCACGCTGTATAACACGGAATGGGTTCACCCCCAAGAATGCCAGTGCATAAAACAAGCAGCGCAATGCTAAATAAAGAACAATGAAGCTATTATAAGACTCAAGTCCCATCACACAATGCAACGCAAGATGGAGGATAGAATTTTACCTTATAATAGCCAAATATGCTTGGTATGTGAAATTTCATCTTTTATTATTACTATAAGTGTATATTGTAAAAAAAAAAAATCAAATATAAATGTATCCATCATAGACGACATGAGTGCACCATCCCACTATCTCGTCATATTAGGATTTACAATCAAAACCGCAAAATGACGTATTGGAAGTTGGATTTCCATCTATGAATCAAGGCAAGGGATCGTCCTTACCGCTTCGAGACTGTCCAGCCCGAGCCTCAGGTAAGTACTCTGTCAAGCCTTTGGATCGTCAGGGACGGTCCACTCGATGTGGATTAAGATGTCTAAACACTACGTTCCCGCCCTATGGGGCGTAAAATTAGCCTGTATAAAGACCATACCATCGGCCCCACAGTGCCGATATATCCGAGGTGCCTCACTATCCATCATCCACATAAGTAAAACGCCTGGGTGTGCAAAACCCAGACACCACTCCTAGTTAGAAGGAAACGCTTGTCCTCCTCGTTGTCCTCTCCCGTTTCTGGTTCACACCGGGGTGCGAGGCTCGTGAATTAACGCTACACAAAGCTATGCTATATTAAAGCCGTGCTTTGATCATCAACTACAAGACTCTGCTTTTCAACAAAAGCCTTGATCATTGTAACAACCCGTATTTTTATAACATGTTGAAACTAGAAATCAAGGCTCAATTAATTTTTAAAACAAGAATCAAGGGAAACGGGTTGCGCCATTGCATTCGTCTCGAAATTCTGCTTGGAAAAGAGTCTGAGTTTGAGAGAATCGGAGTTTGTATGAGGGAGATATGACCCTCCGAAGTTTCAGGAATTTTCAGAATCAAAAACAGCTCAAAATTCGAATTAGAAATTTGAATTCAAAACCCAGAACAGGCTGGGCGCGAAAATTCCTGCCTATGGACCAGGTCGACCTGGGGGTCGACTATAGTGTCGACCCCCCAGGGGCCAGGTCGACCATAGTGTCGACCTGGGGGTCGACCTGCCTCCCGAACTCCTTTTCTGAACCTGATGCATTCTGATGTATTTAGACTCGTTTTCTGTCCAGATTCGTCTGCCTAATCCTATTTAAACAGCGCCCTAGCCTCATTCACTCTACATCATTTCATTCTGTCCTTATGCTACCTCTGTGAAAATCAAAATGATAATATCTAAATTAAAAGAGACCACTTCTTCTTCGTCAAGACAACAGCTAGGGATTGCAAATTGGGGGTTTTCAACTAGAACAAGACTAAAAAAATAGAGATTCAACAACGGCAACAACCGTTTCTAGAATCAAATCTCTGCACTCTAATTCTCGATCCGCGCTCTGTAAGTTCTAGTTACTTTGAAATTGAAACTTGTTAAATTTGATATGGACATGGAATAAAATGAAATTGGACCTAAGCTTGATTATCTATTTAGATCTGTTCTTGTCTCTTCTTGAATCTATGATTTTGGGTTATTTCTTATCGATTGAATCATGCCTATTCACGTTGTTGGACCTAGTTTATTATTCAAACGCAAGATTGTAACATAAATTCTTGGATCTTGACTATTGGGAATATTGTCTAAGACGTTGAGACTATTGTTAATGACATAAGACTATGACTATGCCTATGACTGTGAACATAAGATTTTGCCTATGCCTATGACTATGACTGTGAACATAAGACTATGCCTATGCCTATGACAGTGAACATAAGGCTATTGCCTATGACTATGACAAAGACAATTGCGGCTAATCACCTATGACTCTTAACTATGAGAATTATTACCTATGATTATGAACATAAAGCCATTATTTATGACCATGACTTTGAAACTATTACTGTTAATTGCCCATGACTATTTGCCTAGAACTATTTTTGATAATTATCCATGACTATTGTGATTAATCGCTTATGATTCACAACTATGAGATTTTTAACTATGACCATGACTATGGCTACTGGGGTTAATTGCCTAAGACTGTTATAGTTGATTGTTCATGCCCATAACACTATAGTTGAAAACCATGTTGTACACCGAACTGGCATTTTTGGTTGGATCGTATACCTAGGGTGGGACTTGCTTAGTTTATTCGCAATTATGTACACCAAAACCATTGGATCCATTATCCTTATATGTGGCTTGCTATTGCATGCCTATTCTTTTATGTCAGCGTTTATCATGACCACCGCCTTATCTTGCTAGATTTGAAATCCTATATGCCAGTGATGTTGTGACCAATTAACTCAAGTAATATCATACTAGTCTTGTAACCACTTTTATCACTTTATGCTAGTCCCTTTTGCCTATCATAGTTTTGATGCTATTCCCTCTATTTCGAGATTTGGATTTATTTGTAGTATAGATCGATTCGCGTTCACGTGCGATGGGAATACGATTTGGGTAGATTATGCAAAACATGAATTGGTTATGAACATGAATTATGAACTCGATAATAGGCAAAACTTGAAACATGAACATTGTTATAACTTGAATCTGGATGTGGGCATGAAACTTATCCTTGAAACTTGACACGAACTCGACATGAAACTTATCCTTGAAACTTGACACGAACTCGACATGAACTTATCCTTGAAACTTGACAAACTCGACATGAAACTTGAACATGGACATGACATTAGAATAAACATGAAAATGGCCAACTCGAGGTTGGGTTGAGTTTGCAGTGTAAATCTTCCCGGAACCGACTGGCAAATGTAGTTACTGCAAACAATAGGATCCAATGTGGGTAGTTGGTCATATCGCGCTTGAAACCCGAGGTCAGACTGAGTTGTGGTGTAAATCTGCCCGGAACCGCCCGGCATATCCAGTGACCACAACAACAGGTCTGTTGTGAGAGGTTGGGGTGCATTAATGAATTAATGCCACATGATAGGGTTAAGTCATGTACCGCTTGAATATACTTAACCAATTTGACACGACGGTTTGATAGGGTTAAGTCATGAACCGCTTGAATATACTTAACCAATTTGACACGATGATTTGATAGGGTTAAGTAATGAACCGCTTGAATATACTTAACCAATTTGGCACGATGCTTTGATAGGGTTAAGTCATGAACCGCTTGAATATACTTAACCAATTGGACACGATGATTTGATAGGGTTAAGTCATGAGCCGATTGAACATACTTAACCAACTTGACAGATGATTCATAGGGCTAAGTCATGAACTTGAACGACAACACTTAGCCAATTTGACATGACACGTAGGCGGGTTAAGTCACGAACTTGAATGATAACACTTAACCAACTTGACATGCTAGACTGATGGGGTTAAGTCTCGAATTTAAATGACAACACTTAACCTACTGGACGGAAACCCTAGTTGCGCGGTCCTTTTCAGCAGTAACCCTCTAGATGTATCACGGTACCCTGGAACTAGGCAGGGTGGAGCATGATTACTTGGTTGATTGTAAGCGACCAGAACG
The DNA here is from genome assembly GCA_030737875.1 of Allium sativum. Taxonomy (NCBI): domain Eukaryota; kingdom Viridiplantae; phylum Streptophyta; class Magnoliopsida; order Asparagales; family Amaryllidaceae; genus Allium; species Allium sativum. The sequence continues at coordinate 401,073,656 of CM060910.1, forward strand.
ACGGCTGAGTTGGTGCGCCATTGTAAGCTCAGGCGGACTATGGTCGTGCACGTAGTCCGGAGTTGAAAAAGCAGGCATTGGGCACCGGTAGGTTTACACTGTGCGTGCTTGATTCGTGTCGGTGGTTGGTACCCTAGGGCTTGATACACCCTATGGTGGACCTAGCACAGGTGACTACATTTCGTGATTGGGCCATATGACACAGACACATGAACGAGCTAGGACTTGTAGGGAGCCGATCGATTAATAGATCGTTACGTGGAATTCGTTAGGGAGCATAATCCCTAGTGGTCCTAGGTGGCATAAACCCTAATCGAATCTAGAAAACGTTCAATAGGTAGCATAATCCCTAGTGGTCCTAGGTGGCATAAATCCTAGTTGAACACGCGATAGTTCATGATAAGGAAACCTAGCCAGAACAAAGGTGGCAGTCCAAACGATTTCAAGAATGGTGGCACTACATTGAAGTAGTATAGAAATACGTGATGAAACCCATACGATATACGGCAAGGGACTGTACATATACACGGAAAGGATTATATGGGTTGGGGTACTAGTATAGTTGGTGCAGAGAGTATAGGAAATCAAAGAAAATAGTGGAATGGTGAAGCTTAGAAATCTTGCGATGTTATACTTAATAGAAACCTTGAAATGTGATACTTGGTAGGAACCTTGTGATGATACTCTTGATAGGAAGCATGGGATGTTATACTTGATTCATCGTGCCTGTAGCTTACCTTGTAATCATGCTTATGTTTACTTTCAGTTTATTCATACCGTATTATCTTCACATGTTTTTATGCTGAAAGCCATTAGTACTTACTCAGTCTTTATGACTGACCCAATTTGTTTCGCCTCCTTTTCTTTCGTTCTCCCCCACCCCCCCAGGTTCGCAGGGTGGGAATACAGCTTAATTCAGATCTTACCAAGCTCCAAGGCTCTTTCATGTCCTGCTTGGATTTCTCCTGGCTATGGCTTGCTTTGCTGCTTTACTTGGGGAATGATTTATGACTATGGTTTTATGCTTCTTTACTATTGCAAGACAGATTTCGATGTAATGGATTTAATGACATTTTGATGTAAAAGGCTTTAGACCTTTATAGATTTTAAAGAAATGAAATTTGGTTTTTCTTCCGCTGTTTTATATGTTCTGTCTTGTAATATTTCCATGTATGTTTACCTAGATAATGCTCCACCAAAGCTAGTGCATTCCCTTTGTGAGTGACCCTAGCGGAGGTGGGGTGTTACATTTGGTATCAGAGGAGAAGGTTACTAGACTGGGCAAAAGTTTATAAAACCTTTTGAAAATATTTTCAAAACCATTTACAAAGAAGCATTTTTTAAAGAAAAGTTTTGTTTTACGAAAGGCATATTCCCCAAAGCCATATGCACTATCTTTTGATTCTGTCCTTGAGTCTCTTCTCTCTTTCTTTTTCACCATAGTTTGTAGGCATGTAACACATGCAGGAGGGCAAAGAAGCGCCCAAATTCCATCTATAGCCACAGTAGTTTTACTTGCGACTAATCTTATCTCAAGCTTTGAAGGGTTGCCATGCGATGGAAGTAGCTTTCGAGAAACTTGTCAACAAGCTATACAAGGATAGTAAGAACGAGGATAAAGAACACAAGCCTAAGGATGAGAAACTTGTTGATAAGGCGTAATCCACGAAGGAGGAAAAGGTGAAAGGGAAGAGGTCAAAGTAAAAGAATAATAAAACCCATGATAAGAAAGAGCATCGTTGGTATGGTAAAAAGGGACATGTAGTTAAGTATCATAGGACAAGGACAAGGGAAAAGAACAAGATCGTCGAAAGGGCAATTGTATGCTCTCACTACTAGCATACCTAAGAGAGGTGGTAATGTTTATGTTAAAAGTTTAGCTTCTCTTTTCTATCATATCATGGGAACTTTGTTTTTATACATCGCATCCTTTTAATTCTGCCTCGATAGTTGAGTCTCTGCACCTTAGTACTAGCGTAGTAGAGGATCCCATTTTTGTCTCAAATCCTGTTGGGGAATCGGCTCATTTATTCATGACTTGTTTGGATTTGAGAATGTCTATGCTAAGTGTCGAGTTTATAAGTAAAACTTATATTTTTGGACTATGGGTTGTTTCTAGGGATGGAATGGTTGTCCAGAAATGGTACCATTCTCGAGTATGAAAAGAGGGTAGTTAGATTCTTGACTTGCCTTGGTAATGCCCTCGAAGTCTAGTGTAACCCTTAGGGTTCTTCCATGTTTAGTTACCTAGAATCTCTTGATACATTTATCGATCCGCTCGAGTAGTGTTCGCCACTAAGGCGAATGATTCATTTCGCTTATGCATGAGTTATAGAAAATCACCTTAGTATGTACACTTGGCAACATGGTTGGCATTTGTTTATTTTCAAGAGATAATTCATTTATGTGGAATACATTCTAGTAAGTGAATGAGATCCAAGATTCACTAGTGAATTTTGGAGAGCTTGCATGAAACCATGAGTATGCAGTTAGGTTTGAGCCGAGTATACTAGAAGGATGATAAGGGAAAGTGGGACGAGAGGCAATAGTGAAATGAGTTCCAACTCATATTTTGGAAACAAGAATTAAGAAGCTACAAAATTATGAAGTTAAAGGCGGACAAAGCACAATGGAGTTAAGCTCAAGGAAATACGACTTAGAAGATTGAAGACTAAGATACGTGCATCATATCTCTTTTTAAGAGTATATCCTTGATTCCTCTTTTCCTGTAGAGCTTACTTGCATTCTATCTTTTAAGTATAACCTCTCGATCCTATTCTCAATCCTATTTCTGTTGCAAACCCCATAGGGAGTATGACTTATCCGTTAGTAATACATGTTGGGGCTTGAGGGTGTCCGTTGTGTTGACTAAACTTTTTGGGTTTTATAGGATATGGGCTGGTGCTTAGGGAGTTCTTCTCCTATTCGGTATATATGTGACGTAGATTTCCAGCTTTGACATTGCCTAATGGGCACAAAATTTTTACTTGCTTCTATCGTTCGGCTATATCTTTAGGTAGGAACAATTGGGTGAAACATGTGTTAGAGACATGTTATGATTGATGGTTGCAAGTGGTTGCTAGTGGCTGCTAGTGGTTGCTCGTGGTTGCATAACACATTAGGCACTAGATCGGCTCAGACACATTTTCATATTGCATATGCATGAGTGTTTATACTTGTTTATGGATGAAATTGAATGTGTTATCATGTGGATGTTGCATATAGATGGATGTTTGAGCACACATATAGTGTTTATGTGATTAGGGCTATTTGCATACATGTTGGATTCATGGCACTAAACATATTATGCATTTAAAAAGATTAATCAGGCCTGATCATTTGCATTAGATAAGGAACATATACACACACTTTCTGCATACGTTCATACAACATTAGAAATCTTTTAAGGACAATGGATGCCAGTGATTGATTGAGTAGATGGATGATTGGATGGTAGGACACATTCTTCTTAACTTGAAGATTTCGGGGACTAAATCCTTTAAGGAGTGGAGAATGTAACAACCCGAATTTTTAAAACATGTTAAAACTTGAAATCAAGGCAGAATTAATTTTTAAAACAAGAATCAAGGGAAACGGGTTGCGCCATTGCGTTCGTCTCGAAATTCTGCTTGGAAATGTGTCTGAGTTTGCGAGAATCGGAGTCCGTTTGAAGGAGATATGACCCTCCGAAGTTTCAGGAATTTTCAGAATCAAGAACAGCTCGAAATTCGAATTCGAAATTTGAATTCAAACCCCAAAACAGGCTGGGCGGGAAAATTCCCGCCCATGGACCAGGTCGACCTGGGGGTCGACTATAGTGTCGACCTCCCAGGGGCCAGGTCGACCATAGTGTCGACCTAGGGGTCGACCTGCCTCCCGAACTCCTTTTCTGAACATGATGCATTCTGATGTATTTAGACTCGTTTTCTGTCCAGATTCGTCTGCCTAATCCTATTTAAATAGCCCCTAGCCTCAGTCTCTCTACACCATTTCATTCTGTCCTTATGCTACCTCTGTGAAAATCAAAATGATAATATTTAAATTAAAAGAGACCACTTCTTCTTCGTCAAGACAACAACTAAGGATTGCAAATTGGGGGTTTTCAACTAGAACAAGACTAAACAAATAGAGATTCAACAACTGCAACAACCGTTTCTAGAATCAAATCTTTGCACTCTAATTCTCGATCCGTGCTCTGTAAGTTCTAGTTACTTCGAGATTGAAACTTGTTAAATTTGATATGGACATGGAATAAAATGAAATTAGACCTAAGCTTGATTATGTATTTAGACCTGTTCTTGTCTCTTCTTAAATCTATGATTTTGGGTAATTTCTTATCGATTGAATCATGCCTATTCACGTTGTTGGACCTAGTTTATTATTCAAACGCTAGATTGTAACATAAATTTTTGGATCTTGACTATTGGGAATATTGTCTAAGACGTTGAGACTATTGTTAATGACATAAGACTATGACTATGCCTATGACTGTGAACATAAGATTTTGCCTATGCCTATGACTATGACTGCGAACATAAGACTATGCCTATGCCTATGACAGTGAACATAAGGCTATTTCCTATGACTATGACAAATACAATTGCGGCTAATCACCTATGACTCTTGACTTTGAGAATTATTACCTACGATTATGAACATAAGGCCATTATCTATGACCATGACTTTGAAACTATTACTGTTAACAGCCCATGACTATTTGCCTAGAACTATTTTTGATAATTATCCATGACTATTGTGATTAATCGCTTATGATTCACAACTATGAGATTTTTACCTATGACCATGACTATGGCTACTGGGGTTAATTGCCTAAGACTGTTATAGTTGATTGTTCATGCCCATAACACTATAGTTGAAAACCATGTTGTACACCGAACTGTCATTTTTGGTTGGATCTAATACCTAGGGTGGGATTTGCTTAGTTTATTCGCAATTATGTACACCAAAACCACTGGATCCATTATCCTTGTATGTGGCTTTCTTTTGCTTGCATATTCTTTTATGTCAGCGTTTATCATGACCACCGCCTTATCTTGCTAGATTTGAAATCCTATATGCCAGTGATGTTGTAACCAATTATCTCAAGTAATATCATACTAGTCTTGTAACCCCTTTTATTGCTTTATGCTAGTCCCTTTTGACTATCATAGTTTTGATGCTATTCCCTCTATTTCGAGATTTGGATTTATTTGTAGTATAGATCGATTCGCGTTCACGTGCGATGGGAATACAATTTGGGTAGATTAGGCAAAACATGAATTGGTTATGAACATGAATTATGAACTCGATAATAGGCAAAAATTGAAACATGAACATTGTTATAACTTGAATCTGGATGTGGGCATGAAACTTATCCTTGAAACTTGACACGAACTCGACATGAAACTTATCCTTGAAACTTGACACGAACTCGACATGAACTTATCCTTGAAACTTGACACGAACTCGACATGAAACTTGAACATGGACATGACATTAGAATAAACATGAAATTGGCCAACTCGAGGTTGGGTTGAGTTTGCAGTGTAAATCTGCCCGGAACCGCCCGGCAAATCCAGTTACTGCAAACAATAGGATCCAATGTGGGTAGTTGGTCATATCGCGCTTGAAACCCGAGGTCAGGCTGAGTTGTGGTGTAAATCTGCCCGGAACCTCCCGGCATATCCAGTGACCACAACAACAGGTTTGATGTGAGAGGTTGGGGTGCATTAATGAATTAATGCCACATGATAGGGTTAAGTCATGTACCGCTTGAATATACTTAACCAATTTGACACGACGATTTGATAGGGTTAAGTCATGAACCGCTTGAATATACTTAACCAATTTGACACGATGATTTGATTGGGTTTAGTCATGAAACGCTTGAATATACTTAACCAATTTGGCACGATGATTTGATAGCGTTAAGTCATGAACCGCTTGAATATACTTAACCAATTGGACATGATGATTTGATAGGGTTAAGTCATGAACCGATTGAACATACTTAACCAACTTGACAGATGATTCGTAGGGCTAAGTCATGAACTTGAACGACAACACTTAGCCAATTTGACATGACACGTAGGCGGGTTAAGTCACGAACTTGAATGGCAACATTTAACCAACTTGACATGCTAGACTGATGGGGTTAAGTCTCGAATTTAAATGACAACACTTAACCTACTGGACGGAAATCCTAGTTGTGCGGTCCTTTTTAGCAGTAACCCACTAGATGTATCGCAGTACCCTGGAACTAGGCAGGGTGGGGCACGATTACTGGGCTGATTGTAAGCGACCAGAACGACGGCTGAGTTGGTGCGCCATTGTAGGTTCAGGCGGACTATGGTCATGCACGTAGTCCGGAGTTGAAAAAGCAAGCATTGGGCACCAGTAGGTTTACACTGTGCGTGCTTGATTCGTGTCGGTGGTTGGCACCCTAGGGCTTGATACACCCTATGGTGGACCTAGCATAGGTGACTACATTTCGTGATTGGGCCGTATGACACAGACACATGAACGAGCTAGGACTTGTAGGGAGCCGATCGATTAATAGATCGTTACGTGGAATTCATTAGGTAGAATAATCCCTAGTGGTCCTAGGTGGCATAAACCCTAATCGAATCTAGAAAACGTTCAATAGGTAGTGTAATCCCTAGTGGTCCTAGGTGGCATAAATCCTAGTTGAACACAGTTCATGATAAGGAAACCTAGCCAGAACAAAGGTGGCAGTCCAAACGATTTCAAGAATGGTGGCACTACGTTGAAGTAGTATAGAAATACATGATGAAACCCGTACGATATACGGCAAGGGACTGTACATATACATGGAAGGGATGATACGGGTTGGGGTACTAGTACAGTTGGTGCAGAGAATATAGGAAATCAAAGAATATAGTGGAATGGTGAAGCTTAGAAATCTTGCGATGTTATACTTAATAGAAACCTTGAAATGTGATACTTGGTAGGAACCTTGTGATGACACTCTTGATAGGAAGCATAGGATGTTATACTTGATTCATCGTGCCTGTAGCTTACCTTGTTATCATGCTTATGTTTACTTTCAGTTTATTCATGCCATATTATCTTCACCTGTTTTTATGCTGAAAGCCACTAGGACTTACTCAGTCTTTATGACTGACCCAGTTTGTTTCGCCTCCTTTTCTTTCGTCCCCCCCCCCCCCAAGGTTCGCAGGGTGGGAATACAGCTTAATTCGGATCTTACCAAGCTCCAAGGCTCTTTCATATCCTGCTTGGATTTCTCTTGGCTATGTCTTGCTTTGCTGCTTTACTTGGGGAATGATTTATGACTATGGTTTTATGCTTCTTTACTATTGCAAGACAGATTTCGATGTAATGAATTTGATGGCATTTTGATGTAAAAGGCTTTAGATCTTTATAGATTTTAAAGAAATGAAATTTGGTTTTTCTTCCGCTGTTTTATATGTTCTGTCTTGTAATATTTCCGTGTATGTTTACCTAGATAATGCTCCACCAAAGCTAGTGCATTCCCTTTGTGAGTGACCCTAGCGGAGGTGGGGTGTTTCATTTGGTATTAGAGCAGAAGGTTACCATACTGGGAAAAAGTTTATAAAACCTTTTGAAATTATTTTCAAAACCATTTACAAAGAAGCATTTTTTAAAGAAAAGTTTTGTTTTACGAAAGGCATATTCCCCAATGCCATATGCACTATCTTTTGATTCTCTCCTTGAGTCTCTTATCTCTTTCTTTTTCACCATAGTTTGTAGGCATGCAACACATGTAGGAGGGCAAAGAAGTGCCCAACTTCCATCTATAGCCGCAGTAGTTTTACTTGCGACTAATCTTATCTCAGGCTTTGAAGGGTTGCCGTGCGATGGAAGTAGCTTTCGAGAAACTTGTCAACAAGCTATACAAGGATAGTAAGAACGAGGATAAAGAACACAAGCCTAAGGATGAGAAACTTGTTGATAAGGCGAAATCCACGAAGGAGGAAAAGGTAAAAGGGAAGAGGTCAAAGTAAAAGAATAATAAAACCCATGATAAGAAAGAGCATCGTTGGTATGGTAAAAAGGGACATGTAGTTAAGTATCATAGGAAAAGGACAAGGGCAAAGAACAAGATCGTCGAAAGGGCAATTGTATGCTCTCACTACTAGCATACCTAAGAGAGGTGGTAACGTTTCTGTTAAAAGTTTAGCTTCTCTTTTCTATCATATCATGGGAACTTTGTTTTTATACATCGCATCCTTTTAATTCTGACTCGATAGTTGAGTCTCTGCACATTAGTACTAGCGTAGTAAAGGATCCCATTTTTGTCTCAAATCCTGTTGGGGAATCGTCTCATTTATTCATGACTTGTTTGGATTTGAGAATGTCTATGCTAAGTGTCGAGTTTAGAAGTAAAACTTATATTTTTGGGCTATGGGTTGATTCTAGGGATGGAGTGGTTGTCCAGAAACGGTACCATTCTCGAGTATGAAAAGAGGGTAGTTAGATTCTTGACTTGCCTTGGTAATGCCCTCGAAGTCTAGTGTAACCCTTAGGGTTCTGCCGTGTTTAGTTACCTAGAATCTCTTGATACATTTATCGATCCGCTCGAGTAGTGTTCGCCACTAAGGCGAATGGTTCATTTCGCTTATGCATGAGTTATAGAAAATCACCTTAGTAAGTACACTTGGCGACATGGTTGGCATTTGTTTATTTTCAAGAGATAATTCATTTATGTGGAATACCTTCTAGTAAGTGAATGAGATCCAAGATTCACTAGTGAATTTTGGAGAGCTTGCATGAAACCATGGGTACGCAGTTAGGTTTGAGCCGAGTATACTAGAAGGAGGATAAGGGAAAGTGGGACGAGAGGCAACAGTGAAATAAGTTCCAACTCATATTTTGGAAACAAGAATTAAGAAGCTACGAAATTATGAAGTTAAAGGCGGAAAAAGCACAATGGAGTTAAGCTCAAGGAAATGCGACTTAGAAGATTGAATACTAAGATACGTGCATCATATCTCTTTTTAAGAGTATATCCTTGATTCCTCTTTTCCTATAGAGCTTACTTGCATGCTATCTTTTAAGTATAACCTCTCGATCCTATTCTCAATCCTATTTCTGTTGCAAACCCCATAGGGAGTATGACTTATCCGTTAGTAATACATGTTGGGACTTGAGGGTGTCCGTTGTGTTGACTAAACTTTTTGGGTTTTATAGGATATGGGCTGGTGCTTAGGGAGTTCTTCTCCTATTCAGTATATATGTGACGTAGATTTCCAGCTTTGACATTGCCTAATGGGCACAAAGTTTTTACTTGCTTCTATCGTTCGGCTATATCTTTAGGTAGGAACAATTGGGTGAAACATGTTTTTGAGACATGTTATGATTGATGGTTGCAAGTGGTTGCAAGTGGCTGCTATTGGTTGCTCGTGGTTGCATAGCACATTAGGCACTAGATCGGCTCAGACACATTTTCATATTGCATATGCATGAGTGTTTATGGATGAAATTGAATGTGTTATCATGTGGATGTTGCATATGGATGGATGTTTGAGCACACATATAGTGTTTATGTGATTAGGGCTATTTGCATTCATGTTGGATTCATGGCACTAAACATATTTTGCATTTAAAAAGATTAATCAGGCCTGATCATTTGCATTAGATAAGGAACATATACACACACATTCTACATATGTTCATACAGGATTAGAAATCTCTTAAGGACAATGGATGCCAGTGATTGATTGAGTAGATGGGTGATTGGATGGTAGGACACATTCTTCTTAACTTGAAGATTTCGAGGACGAAATCCTTTAAGGAGGGGAGAATGTAACAACCCGTATTTTTATAACGTGTTGAAACTAGAAATCAAGGCACAATTAATTTTTAAAACAAGAATCAAGGGAAACGGGTTGCGCCATTGCGTTCGTCTCGAAATTCTTCTTGGAAATGAGTCCGAGTTTGCGAGAATCGGAGTCCGTATGAGGGAGATATGACCCTCCGAAGTTTTAAGAATTTTCAGAATCAAAAACAGCTCGAAATTCGAATTCGAAATTTGAATTCAAACCCCAAAACAGGCTGGGCGGGAAAATTCCCGCCCATGGACCAGGTCGACCTGGGGGTCGACTATAGTGTCGACCTCCCAGGGGCCAGGTCGACCATAGTGTCGACCTAGGGGTCAACTTGCCTCCCGAACTCCTTTTCTTAACATGATGCATACTGATGTATTTAGACTCGTTTTCTGTCCAAATTCGTCTGCCTAATCCTATTTAAATAGTCCCTTAGCCTCATTCTCTCTACACCATTTCATTCTGTCCTTATGCTACCTCTGTGAAAATCAAAATGATAATATTTAAATTAAAAGAGACCACTTCTTCTTCGTCAAGACAATAACTAGGGATTGCAAATTGGGGGTTTTCAACTAGAACAAGACTAAACAAATAGAAATTCAACGACTGCAACAACCGTTTCTAGAATCAAATCTCTGCACTCTAATTCTCGATCCGCGCTCTATAAGTTCTAGTTACTTTGAGATTGAAACTTGTTAAATTTGATATGGACATGGAATAAAATGAAATTGGACCTAAGCTTGATTATCTATTTAGATCTGTTCTTGTCTCTTCTTGAATCTATGATTTTGGGTTATTTCTTATCGATTGAATCATGCCTATTCACGTTGTTGGACCTAGTTTATTATTCAAATGTTAGATTATAACATAAATTCTTGGATCTTGACTATTGGGAATATTGTCTAAGACGTTGAGACTATTGTTAATGACATAAGACTATGACTGCGAACATAAGACTATGCCTATGACAGTGAACATAAAGCTATTGCCTATGACTATGACAAAGACAATCGCGGCTAATCACCTATGACTCTTGACTATGAGAATTATTACCTATGATTATGAACATAAGGCCATTATCTATGACCATGACTTTGAAACTATTACTGTTAATTGCCGATGACTATTTGCCTTGAATTATTTTTGATAATTATCCATGACTATTGTGATTAATCGCTTATGATTCCCAACTATGAGATTTTTACCTATGACCATGATTATTGCTACTGGGGTTAATTGCCTAAGACTGTTATAGTTGATTGTTCATGCCCATAACACTATAGTTGAAAACCATGTTGTACACCGAACTGGCATTTTTGGTTGGATCGTATACCTAGGGTGGGACTTGCTTAGTTTATTCGCAATTATGTACACCAAAACCACTGGATCCATTATCCTTGTATGTGGCTTGCTTTTGCATGCCTATTCTTTTACGTCAGCATTTATCATGACCACCGCCTTATCTTGCTAAATTTGAAATCCTATATGCCAGTGATGTTGTAACCAATTATCTCAAGTAATATCATACTAGTCTTGTAACCCCTTTATCGCTTTATGCTAGTCCCTTTTGCCTTTCATAGTTTTGATGCTATTCCCTCTATTTCGAGATTTGGATTTATTTGTAGTTTAGATTGATTCGCGTTCACGTGCGATGGGAATACGATTTGGGTAGATTAGGCAAAACATGAATTGGTTATGAACATGAATTATGAACTCGATAATAGGCAAAACTTGAAACATGAACATTGTTATAACTTGAATCTGGATGTGGGCATGAAACTTATCCTTGAAACTTGACACGAACTCGACATGAAACTTATCCTTGAAACTTGACACGAACTCGACATGAACTTATCCTTGAAACTTGACACGAACTCGACATGAAACTTGAACATGGACATGACATTAGAATAAACATGAAAATGGCCAACTCGAGGTTGGGTTGAGTTTGCAGTGTAAATCTACCCGGAACCGCCCGACAAATCCAGTTACTGCAAACAATAGGATCCAATGTGGGTAGTTGGTCATATCGCGCTTTAAACCCGAGGTCAGACTGAGTTGTGGTGTAAATCTGCCCGGAACCGCCCGACATATCCAGTGACTACAACAACAGGTCTGATGTGAGAGGTTGGGGTGCATTAATGAATTAATGCCACATGATAGGGTTAAGTCATGTACCATTTGAATATACTTAACCAATTTGACACGACGATTTGATAGGGTTAAGTCATGAACCGCTTGAATATACTTAACCAATTTGACACGATGATTTGATAGGGTTTAGTCATGAACCGCTTGAATATATTTAACCAATTTGGCACGATGATTTGATAGGGTCAAGTCATGAACCGCTTGAATATACTTAACCAATTGGACACGATGATTTGATAGGGTTAAGTCATGAACCGATTGAACATACTTAACCAACTTGACAGATGATTCGTAGGGCTAAGTCATGAACTTGAACGACAACACTTAGCCAATTTGACATGACACGTAGGCAGGTTAAGTCACGAACTTGAATGATAACACTTAACCAACTTGACATGCTAGACTGATGGGGTTAAGTCTCGAATTTAATAACAACACTTAACCTACTGGACGGAAACCCTAGTTGCACGGTCCTTTTCAGCAGTAACCCACTAGATGTATCACGATACCCTAGAACTAGGCAGGGCGGGGCACGATTACTGGGCTGATTGTAAGCGACCAGAACGACGGATGAGTTGGTGCGCCATTATAGGTTCAGGCGGACTATGGTCGTGCAAGTAGTCCATAGTTGAAAAAGCAGGCATTGGGCACTAGTAGGTTCACACTGTGCGTGCTTGATTCGTGTCGGTGGTTGGCACCCTAGGGCTTGATACACCCTATGGTGGATCTAGCACAGGTGACTACATTTTGTGATTGGGCCGTATGACACAGACACATGAACGAGCTAGGACTTGTAGGGAGCCGATCGATTAGTAGATCGTTACGTGAAATTCGTTAGGTAGCATAATCCCTAGTGGTCCTAGGTGGCATAAACCCTAATCGAATCTAGAAAACATTCAATAGGTAGCATAATCCCTAGTGGTCCTAGGTGGCATAAATCCTAGTTGAACACGCGATAGTTCATGATAAGGAAACCTAGCCAGAACAAAGGTGGCAGTCCAAACGATTTCAAGAATGATGGCACTACGTTGAAGTAGTATAGAAATACGTGATGAAACCCGTACGATATACGGCACGGGACTGTATATATACATGGAAAGGATGATATGGGTTGGGGTACTAGTACAGTTGGTGCAGAGAATATAGGAAATCAAAGAAAATAGTGGAATAGTGAAGCTTAGAAATCTTGCGATGTTATTCTTAATAGAAACCTTGAAATGTGATACTTGGTAGGAACCTTGTGATGATACTCTTGATAGGAAGCATGGGATGTTATACTTGATTCATCGTGCCTGTAGCTTACCTTGTCATCATGCTTATGTTTACTTTCAGTTTATTCATGCCATATTATCTTCACCTGTTTTTATGCTGAAAGCCACTAGGACTTACTCAGTCTTTATGACTGACCCAGTTTGTTTCGCCTCCTTTTCTTTCGTTACCCCCCTCCCAGGTTCGCAGGGTGGGAATACAGCTTAATTCGGATCTTACCAAGCTCCAAGGCTCTTTCATGTCCTGCTTGGATTTCTCTTGGCTATGGCTTGCTTTGCTGCTTTACTTGTGGAATGATTTATGACTATGGTTTTATGCTTCTTTACTATTGCAAGACAGATTTCGATGTAATGGATTTAATGGCATTTTGATGTAAAAGGCTTTAGACCTTTCTAGATTTTAAAGAAATTAAATTTGGTTTTTCTTCCGTTGTTTTATATGTTCTGTCTTGTAATATTTCTGTGTATGTTTACCAAGATAATGCTCCACTAAAGTTAGTGCATTCCCTTAGTGAGTAACCCTAGCGGAGGTGGGGTGTTACAATCATTTGCATCTCAGCATGCCACACAGGCAATTCACGCTATGCAACCAATGTATATCAATCACACAGAATGAAATCCAATGTCAGACACACATCCATTTACAAGTTCGTTCTGGGTCTGAACGAAACTGGAGGCACCTTATTCCTTGTCCCGTATGTCCAATACAGGAGGGTGGTCCTCGCATATCCGGTCGATCTCCAAGTACCACTTATTACCTCGTCTTGGGTGTACAGCCCAATCAAGACATTAGTAATCATCCAAACGATCTGAAGACCTTCGGTCTTCAACCACCGTCTTCATCGTCGATTCAGTTATTTAGAATGGGATAAACCCGGTCTTTCTGAATAACTCGCGTATATAATAAACAAATGCTATAAAAACACAACATACGCCTCATTCCAATTCTGAATATTCTTTTATTTAAATATTCATATCCTTTGGGAAAGGTTCCCATTAATTTTATCAAAGATAAATTCTTTAAATTTATTCTTTAATCTTCCTTTGGAAATCAATCCATACCAAACTATGGTTTATCCAAACTAGTCGGGATTAGTGAACCTTACCGAAGTAATCATTTATTAAATTTCCCAATCCCAACCTATTCATCCCATGAAGCAAAACAGGTAATACCTCATATCTAACACCACGGTGTTATCGGTAAAATTAATTACCATTTCACGTTCAAATCTAATTAAAGATTTAACTATTGCTTGGAGCAAAATTGGTGATACTCCATTCTCGATCATTTCCGGAATTCGATAACTTTATTTATCTCATCCACATTCCAATATAATTAAAGATTCATTAAAACTCTAATTTCGTTTTAATCTCTAAAAATCATTATTTTAGGATTATTCGAAGTTAAGAAATTAATCTTATCTTTAACTGGGTTAAAGAACTAATGTCATTTAAAACACGGTTCACGATAAACCCAAAATCCCATTCCATTAATTATGGAATCTTCATGGAAGACAGATCGATATATATAATCGATATAAACTTCCATATCCAATCGATAATATAAATGGAATAACGGCAAAGCCTTTTAAATTCCATATATATTAACAGTCTTCCTCTACAGAAGCTCACTTCGATTATTACCAAAACGAATTCCATTCAGTTCCAATTTAATATGTTAAATTGGAAAACTTTACCTTGGAAAATCTCCTTTAAATATTAACAAAATATTTGTAAATTCCAAATCACATTTCACTGTAAATTGGGTTAAAGAACGAATGTCGTTAAGAACATAGTTCACAATAAACTCAATTCACATTCCATTTTATTCCAATCATTAAATATAATTGGAAACTCTAACAATCTTAATTAAAAGATTTATTCTCTTCACATGGGGTTCAAGAACAGTGTTACTGAAGACACCATTCATGACAAACCCAAAATCCCATTTGATATTAAATACAAGGCTCTGAATAGAAAATATATCAGCTTATATTCAATATCAAATTCTACAACTAACAAATATCGTATTGGAAATAACGATATAAATATATCTTTCAAATTTCCATAACAATATCTGTATAATCACGAAACCCAACATCGAAATATTCCGAAGACAATTTCGATTCAAATCCATTCTGATTCATATATTGTAAATTCTGGTTATTTTTAAAAACATCTTAAATCCAATTCATTTATTTAAAAATATTGGATTATAATTCTAGTTCATAACTAGTTTATTTTGATAAAAATATATTTTTATCTTCTCTAATATGGACTTTTTCATCCTAATTCTTTCCAAATCATTTATTATGATTTTACACAAATTATCAATATTTTTTATAATTTTATCAAGGCTTGTACAGTCGATTTTCATAAACGGTCATCAAACTACACTTACAACGACCTTTTTCAAATTTTATTTGTACATGATTCTAAATCCAACCGTTAGATTTCTAATTTTTTGTATTCTTAGAAAGCTCTTTTCGATACGAATCTAAAGGTTCCGGTTTCAGGAGAATCCGACGGTTGGATCTTCCGTAATGTCCATTCGAAGTCCATGGTCGAAATTCGCGAACTACCGCGCCGCGGCGCGTTCTATTCAGGCCATTATATTATATATATATAATATATATATATTTCGTCCTTATTATTTAAAATAATTCATTTTAAATATTCAAAATTCATTAAAACTACCAAAATAAATATTTTAAATTAGTTCTGATTTTCCGGGTTGTTAAAATCTCCCTGCCTTAAAATCTTTTCGTCCTCGAAAATGAACGGAGCTGAAAGTTGTTTAACTAATCAACTCAACTTTCATTCTGGTGATTTCTAAGAATTTCTAATTTTTCAAAAATTTGGCTAACACCCTAAATTTTCGAAAAATTTCACCATAACCTCCTTTGTACGGGAGCACTGGGAAAATCCCCAAACCGCCACACAGGCCCTCTCATCTCAAAAAGAAAAAGGAAAAGCCAATCGGCTCATAAAATCATCCAAACCAAATAAATTAGTAAACATGTACCTATTTGTCGGGCATACAACTTTATTCCTCTGCTTAGCTTCCCTGTTATGACCTGTTCAATGTTTATACATGTATATGCATGCAATTTCAAACAATTTTCAATTCCGCTCAAAATTCAATAATCAAACAACACAATCAGCAATCAATTAGTGATTATCGTTTCAAACACATAACTTTAGATATATATACAAAAATCATGTTTTTGATGCCATTCACAACAATAAACCCTATCTAGTTTTGGTTCTCACACCAGCCAATTGGAATTATACAGATATTCCACTTTCGAAACTTGAACACAAATTCTGATAACGACTAGTCAAACATCAGAATCATCTTCAGGCTACTAGAGTGTGATTCTATATCTACCCAGTATATTAAAACTTTGAATATACATTCATGACGCGTATATGCAAAATCTCATATACTCGATTGTCCAAAATCAGATAAAATAATATACTCACATACGTATAATTAGCTTAAATTTTCAAAACAAAATGGGTTTTTATTTTTATTTTTAAAAATAACTCTCTTCTTACTCGTTCTAGGATACTACTGGTCCCATCTCTAACGAGTCATTCTTATTGGATATTCCTAATCCAATCTTTGATGAATTCTTTCGTTTGGTTCTAAGGTGCCTTGTTCTCGAGCTCTGTAAACCAAAGCTCTGATACCAGCTGAGAGGACCCGAACTTCCCCATGAAGGAAAGCCCAGATTGAGTTGAGAACAAGACAAATTAGAACAAAAACAGAAGAATATTTCATTGCTTATTACAACAATTTCATTAAAATACAAGAATATACAGAGTATGAATAAATATTACACATTTACTAAATATCAGAGATTTACAAGTTACAATGCAGCAGTAAAATAATACAAAACGCAACTGAAAGGAATATACGGATACAGGGCTTTCCGGATATCATTCCAGCTGTAAACCAGGATCTTGTGAATATAAATCCGCAAAACCAAAACTACCAGCTGCCCGTGTGGAAAATAAGGGCACCCAGAGTTTAGGTTAAAACAATAAACTCCAGGTCAGTCATGTGACTGGCGTGAGAACTAAAACAGTTGCTAATTTGATTTTTAAAGTTAGGTAAATCAAGGGACCACGCCATATAACACAGAACGGGTTTACCCCCAAGAATAACAGTGCATAAAACAAACGGTGCAATACTAAATAAAGAACAATGAAGCTATTATAAGACTCAGGTCCCATCACACAATGCAACGCAAGCCGGAGGATAGAGTTTTACCTTATAATAGCCAAATATGTTTGGTACATGAAATTTCATCTTTTATTATTACTATAAGGGTATAGTGTCAAAACAATTTCAAATATAAATGTATCAGTCATAGACGACATGAGTTCCCCATCCCACTATGTCGCCGTACTAGGCTCTACAATCAAAACTGCAAAATGTCATATTGGGAGTTGGATTTCCATCTGTGAACCAAGGCAAAGGATCGTCCTCACCGCTTCGAGACTGTCTAGCCCGAGCCTCAGGTAATTACTCTGTCAAGCCTTTGGATCGTTAGGGCCGGTCCACTCGATGTGGATTAAAATGCCTGAACACTACGTTTCCCTACCCTATGGGGCATAAAATTGGTCTATATAAAGACCATACCATAAACCCCATAGTGCCGATATATCCGAGGCGCCTTGCTATCCATCATCCACATAAGTAAAATGTCTGGGCATGCAAAATCCAGACACCACTCCTAGCTAAAAGGAAACGCATGTCCTCCCTGATGTCCTCTCCCGTTT
Source organism: Allium sativum (assembly GCA_030737875.1). Taxonomy (NCBI): domain Eukaryota; kingdom Viridiplantae; phylum Streptophyta; class Magnoliopsida; order Asparagales; family Amaryllidaceae; genus Allium; species Allium sativum. Next base: position 401,091,693 of record CM060910.1, read on the forward strand.
CTGGTTCACACCGGGGTGCGAGGCTCGCGAATTAACGCTACACAAAGCTATGCTATATTATAGCCGTGCTTTGATCATCAACCACAAGACTCTTCTTTTCAACAGAAGCCTTGATCATTTGCATCACAGCATGCCATACAGGCAATTCAGTCTATGCAACCGATGTATATCAATCACACAGAATGAAATCCAATGTCAGACACACATCCATTTACAAGTTCTTTCTGGGTCTGGACGAAACCGAAGGCACCTTATTCCTCGTCCCGTATGTCCAATACAGGAGAGAGGTCCTCGCATATCCGGTCGATCTCCAAGTACGTCTGGACGATCACCACTTATTACCTCGTCTTGGGTGTACAGCCCAATCAAGACATCAGTAATCATCCAAATAATGTGAAGATCTCCGGTCTTCAACCACCGTCTTCATCTTCAACTCATCGCCGATTCAGTTATTCATAATGGGATAAACCCGGTCTTTCTGAATAACTCGCGTATATAATAAACAAGTGCTATAAAAACACAACATATGCCTCATTCCAATTCTGAATATTCTTTTATTTAAATATTCATATCCTTTGGGAAAGGTTCCCATTAATTTTATCAAAGATAAATTCTTTAAATTTATTCTTTAATCTTCCTTTGGAACTCAATCCATACCAAATTATGGTTTATCCAAACTAGTCGGGATTAGCGAACCTTACCGAAGTAATCATTTATTAAATTTCCCAATCCCAACCTATTCATCCCATGAAGCAAAACAGGTAATACCTCATATCTAACACCACAGTATTATCGGTTAAATTAATTACCATTTCACGTTCAAATCTAATTAAAGATTTAACTATTGCTTGGAGCAAAATTGGTGATACTCCATTCTCGATCATTTCTGGAATTCAATAACTTTATTTATCTCATCCACATTCCAATATAATTAAAGATTCATTAAAACTCTAATTTCGTTTTAATCTCTAAAAATAATTACTTAAGGATTATTCGAAGTTAAAAAATTAATCTTATCTTTAACTAGGTTAAAGAACTAATGTCATTTAAAACACGGTTCACGATAAACCCAAAATCCCATTCCATTAATTATGGAATCTTCATGGAAGACAAATCGATATATATAATCGATATAAACTTCCATATCCAACCGATAATATAAATGGAATAACGACAAAGCCTTTTAGATTCCATATATATTAGCAGTCTTCCTCTACAGAAGCTCACTTCGATTATTACCAAAACGAATTCCATTCAGTTCCAATTTAATATGTTAAATTGGAAAACTTTACCTTGGAAAATCTCCATTGAATATTATCAAAATATTTGTAAATTCCAAATCACATTTCACTGTAAATCGGGTTAAAGAACAAATGTCGTTAAAAACATAGTTCACGATAAACTCAATTCACATTCCATTTTATTCCAACCATTAAATATAATTGGAAACTCTAACAATCTTAATTAAAAGATTTATTCTCCTCACATAGGGTTCAAGAACAGTGTTACTGAAGATACTGTTCACGAAAAACCCAAAATCCCTTTTGATATTGAATACAAGGCTCTGAATAGAAAATATATCGGTTTATATTCAATATCAAATTCTACAACCAACAAATATCATATTGGAAATAATGATATAAATATATCTTTCAAATTTCCATAATAATATCTATATAATCACGAAACCCAACATCGAAATATTTCGAAGACAATTTCGATTCAAATCCATTTCAATTCATATATTGAAAATTCTGGTATTTTTAAAACCATTTTAAATCCAATTCATTTATTTAAAAATATTGTATTATAATTCTAGTTCATAACTAGTTCATTTTGATAAAAATATATTTTTAACTTCTCAAATATGGAATTTTTCATCCAATTCTTTACAAATCATTTATTATGATTTTACACAAATTAATAATATTTTTAATAATTTTATTAAGGCCCGTACTGTCGATTTCCATAAACGGCCATCGAACTGCGCTTACAACGACCTTTTCCAAATTTGATTTGGACCTAATTCCAAATCCAACCATTAGATGTCTAATTTATTGTATTCGTTAGAAAGATCTTTTCGATATGAACCCAACGGTTCTGGTTTAAGGAGAATCCGACGGTCGGATCTCCCGTAATGTCCATTCGGATCCATGGTCGAAATTCGCGAACTGCGGCGACGTGGTGCGTTCTATTCAGACCATTATATTATATATATATATATGTAATATATATAATATATAATTAATCATTATTATTTAAAATAATTTATTTTAAATATTCAAAATTCATTAAAACTGCAAAAATAAAAAAATTTAATTAGTTTTGATTTTCCGGGTTGTTACAAGCAGGCACTACGAGTTTACATGGGATTGTAAGCGAGATCTATTTATAACACCTAGTAGAAAACTTAGGAATGTAGCAGTAGGTAGGATTTTGCCAAAGTTGGGCATCTCTGTGTGTTATTTACTTTCTGTATTTCTATTTCTGCTGCATTCTGTGATCTGATAATTTTAAATATCTTGCTAAAATTCAATAAACCCTATTCACCCCCCTCTAGGGTTAATCTAGATCCAACAAGTGGTATCAGAGTAGGTTATTTCATTAACCCTAGAATCATGGATCCTAGTTGTCACCTCTTTGAGAGTCAGTCCAGCCACATTCCTAACATTTTCAATGGGACAGATTTTTTAATTTGGAAATTGAAAATTGAATTCTATCTAAAATATGTTGGTTCTGAATATTGGAATGTTTTTGAAAATGTGGGTGATATGTTAGATAAGAAGAATAAAATTACCAATGCTCGTGTTATGCATATTCTCTATTCTTATCTTAATAATAATCAGCTTAATCTCATATCCCACTGTTTAACTGCGCAGGATATTTTGATTACTCTCAATGCAAAGTATGGACAAAATGAAGACAACTGCTCAAAACCCGCAATTGCCAACTCAAACTCAGATGTGTGCTTAACAAGAGTCACAGATGATGATTCAACAGATGATAATAGCGATAGAGACTCAACAATAATTTTTTGACAAGAAAATTTAATTCATCTTTGTACTGATTTAACAAAATCTGTTGAGAGTCTCAAACTGAAAAATAAACATCTTAAATCTGAGAATCTTGAGTTGGGTAGAAAAATTGATTTTTTGGAATTAGAAAATGTTAAGAGATTTGAAAACTCCAATTGCAAAAATTATTCAAATTTAGAAAATGAATTTGCTCATCTTAATGAAAATTTTAATCAGCTTGAAAATGAAATTTTGATTTTGAAAAATCATAAAGATGAGCTAATTCATAAAAGCATTGCTTTGCAAAAGGAGTTGGATAAAATTAAGACAAGTGAGAATTCCAAAATAATTTTTTTGAAAAAGGAAGTTTGTTGAAAACTGAAACAATTCTGGAAAAGCTTAAGATTGAAACCGATAGAATCAGAAATTTCAAATGCAATAAATGCACATCTTTTCAAAAAGAATTAACTGAAATAAAAGAGATCTCCAAGTTCCTTGAAAATGAAAATATATCTTTCAAAAACAACAAGATTGAAATTTCTGAAATAAATTATGATTTGGAAAAAGAAATTGAAAAACTCAAGGGATTTGAAAAACTTGAAATTGAGAAGAGTAATCAATTTGAATCTGAGGTTTCTGAGTCTAAGGCGAAAATTGAAAAAACTTATAAATGATAATAACTTGTTGAAATCCAAAGCCAATGTTTTTAAGCTGAAATTTAAGAAGTTTTCAAATAGTAAAAATTCTTTGAATTCTCTATTGAAAAATGATTCCTCTTTTGAAAACAAGAAAGGACTTGGATTTGGATTTTCAACTGAAAAACAAACTTCTCAAAATTCCTCAATTTCTTCAAATTGCTTGTATTGTGGAAAGGCCAACCACAATAAAAACAAATATTGGTTTAATAACAATCCATTTAAACAAATGAAGTTCCCTAAATCTATAAAGTCAATGTTTGTTAAATTCAAACAAATTGGATTCCTAAAGGCACGAAGATAGATTCAAATGGGTTGTTACACGAACAGATTTGGGTACCAAAAGATGCTAACAAAACTGTGAGTGGTTTTACTAATTTTGTTAGACCACTCAATCCCCTAAATTGTTAGGTACCCGAAGAGGCTGAGGAATTGCTGTGCAAAAAGAAATGTGAAACAAAGCGGTCTATACTTCTGTATCATTCACAATTCCTTTAGCCAAGATTTATTGAGTTAGAGATTCATTTGCTTACACTGAATTCAGTATGATCTCTAGACTCATCTTTGTAAATATATTTTTCTGTTTATTTCTCCTTCTACCTCTTCTTCCTTTTATGCTTATTTTTTTGACACTGCCATATTTTTTTATTCTGGGCTTTCTTAACTTCAAATTGTAGAATTCATTGTCTTTTGGAAATTTGCTTCATTTGAATGAAAATCTAATGTTTTTAATCTTTTCCATATCTTGAATATAAATTTGTAAATATCTGCAGTTGTTTTGAAGTTTACTTTCTAATTCTCTGAATTCATAATAGTGTTGATGTATTTTTGTCATATCTTGAACACTGTTGATTCGAATTCTAAATTTTTGAAGATCTGAAAGTTTTGTGGAATTTCACACATTTGCTATTTTGAGTCTCTTCTAATTCATTTTGGAAAGTCTTGAAAATTTATACTCGTTACAGCACTCTGTTATCTATCAGTTGTGATAAATTCAGAAATTTTCAGATTGGCTTGAATATTTTAAACTGTCTTGAATCATCGATACATCTTTATTCATAATTATCATGGTTGAAATTAATTTTGTTTGAAATCATCTGAAATTCTTGATATTTTGAATATCACACACCACTTAAATTTGAAATTATCAATCTTGTGTGAGTAATTCATTATATCTCAAACTTGACATTGATTCAAGTGATTTCAAATAAATTGTTTCTTAATTTTGGATCATGAATTACCTCTCATGTCTGATGTAAATAATTTAAAATTACTCTTGTGCTTGTCAGAAATTCTTGTGAGAAATTCTTTTGAAAAATGGTCTTTGAAACTCACTGTTTTTTTCATGATTATTCGATTTAAATATTTGTTTGTTTGAAATCATTTGAAATTATTGATTTCTTGAATCTCACACATCTTGAATCTAAAATTTATAATCTGGTGTGATCGATTCATTGAATCCTGATATTTTCATATTTCTTCGAATGATTTAAAATAAACCATATATTTAATCTTGGATCATGAACCATTCTTTGACTGTTTGAAATATCTTTGAAACATCTCCTTAACAAGTCTGCTTTGAAAATGATTTTTTGTGGTGCTCAGATATTGTTCTTGAATACATTTTTTGGTGACTGCTTGTTTTGGTATCAAATATAGGCCATGCTTTGGTAGATGTTATTAATTTGTTTGATTTGTTGACCGTGTCTGCTTAGGCTTTGTGATTAAGATTCTGTTGTCCGGAACATCTTTGTTAGTCTTCAGTGTCGTTTTTAAAATCCTCATGAATAGAGACATTAAGTGGTATCAGTTTAGAAGTGCTAAATATTTTTTTAGCTGTATATATTTTTAATCTCTCGTGTCTTGTATAGATCTTTCATTTCCCTCTTGTAATTGTTTTTCAATTTTAAAATTATTTATTGATTAATCATTCAGAAATTGAAATCTATATCCAAATTAAACTGTATTTATAATTCATCAAAATTATTAACTGATTTTGAAATTGTGATGAATTATGACTGCAGTATATTTCACAACAAGAGGAGATTTTATTTATATTTTCATGATGGTTGAACATTTATTATAATATCTTTGAATTGGCGATTATTTCACGACCATCTCCTTTATCTATCATTATTCCGCCATCCATGATAATTTTATATTAATGTGGAGAGTTAATATGTTTTAAAATCTTTTTGAATAAATAGTGGAAATATTTGTAATAGAAATGGGACTATGTTATTATTCAGGATTAGTGATAATTGAAATTTTTTCAATGATCCCGGTACAGTTGGTCATATTTCATAATATGATTAATTTAGAAATTTGTTTCACAAACCATTTATGTACCTATCACATTTCTATCATCCATATTGGTTTTATATACTGAGGTGTTTTTCATTTTGAAACTGAAAATAATAAAAATATAATTAATTCATAAGTGTATCTCCAATCTCATTTAAAAATCCAAGCTCTGGTCAGGCATGGTTGTGAGACAACTTATAATTTAAGCTGCGACTGACGTCATTTAAAAATCCAAGCTCTGGTTATGCGTGGTCAGTGTGCTCTTAAATAAAAATAAAAGAAAAGGAAATAAAGTGCTATAAATTGAAAATAACCTAAATTTCTCCTTTGTGTATGAAAACCAGCTTATCAATCCATTTTCTATTTGTGAAATGTGTTAACATTTTGTTACATGTTATGATTTGTTGATTGATAGCTATTGGGATTTGAGATTATTTGTTTTTTGTCACTTAAGTTGAAATTATAATTATAGTCCAAATTCATCACTGTTTTGTGGTTCAATGTTATAAAATTCTTTTGAAAATAATTGGAAATATATGTTTTTGAAATTCTCTCCATTTTTATAAATTTCATCGTAAATCCGTCATTCTCTACAATGTGAAATATGCCACTGGTTCTTAGTTTATTATGATTTTTGTTTGGATGATTGAGATTTATGATGACTATTCTTCCTCTTAAGCTAAAATTATATCTTTTAGTCATTCTTCATCTATATTTTAAAAGGGGGAGAATGCGTTGAGATTTTGATTTATGAGTGAATATTTTATAAATATTTTTAATTTTGAAAATTTATTCAAATTTCATTTTATTTTTTCACTCATTTATAGGGGGAGTTTCTGTTGTAGGGGGAACTTTCAAATAGGGGGAGTTCAATATTCACTGTCAAACACATTTATTATGATCAAAATCTTTAATTTGTTTGTCATCATCAAAAGAGGGAGATGGTTGTATATAATGGTGTTATATACACAATTGTATGATTTTTGTTTGATGATAAAAACCAAATAAATATTATTTCAAATGTGTTTCTTATTGTACTGTTATTCTACATCAAAGACAGGAATATAATATTTATATTTAATTAAAATACGACTGTACATAAATTCAAATATTCACGTAGTATTTTATATGAATAGAATATTATATTTCAACATTTAAACAGTACAGATTTACAACTCCACTATTTGAACACATCATTGATATACAATTCGATTCATTTTTTTTTTCATACACAGTTCCTCACTACATCACTCATCGCTCAGTACATTCTTTAACACAATTACATTTCATACATACAGACACACACTGACACTCTCATTCACTGTCTATCTTCAGTCTTCTGTCTTCACAGCTCTTAGTCAGTCTAGTCACCATCTGCTTACCTGTCACAATGGAAATACACACATAGTATCTAGAACTGAAATAACATTCTAATTTCTAACGAATATAATATTTATTTTTAAAAATTTATTTGCCTAAGAATTTCAGTGTATTTCTCATCATCTATCATGACTTGATCTGATATGTGAATATAGCACGTGCACGATATATGTATACACACATATGTGTATGTATTTACACATATTATAGTGCAGGGATAGGATGGCTGCATATACACAAGTGTATATATATACATGTGTGCACTGCCTCGCTAATCCAGTGTGCAACTGAGGAGTAGCCACGTGGACCATCTCGACTTAGTGCACACAAACATGACCGAGCACAATACAAAGTGCAAAACAGCTCAAACAAATGGGTGAGCAGCATAACAGTGAAATGGAGCAAATGAAACAAAACAAAAGTGGTCGAGCAAACATGGTGGATCTACAACAAATGATTCAGCAAGATACATGGGTGGCACAACAAAGCATGTCTACATACATAAGACAGGTTCATATATGCATCAACAATACAACAGCATCAACCTCATAACCAAGTCAGCATGCAATACAACATGGCAAAATAGAGTACAATACACGAAGTAGCATAGCATGTTTTAAAACAAGGATTAAATATACAGCAGCAAAACCAAAATGCTCAAGCAAATTTCATGAACAAGCCAAGGTGGAAAGTGAGCACAACATGGATCAAATGGTGCATCATATTTCAAAGTAGTCAAGTGGCATGAACATGTGTGCACATACACAATGGTGCAGCTGAAATAAAGTGGACTGTGCACTAGTGTACATACAAGCAGAAAATGACAAGGCATATGGAAACAGTGTAGTGTCCAACAGGTTCACAAATGTAGACGGCTACAAGTGATATGAACAAAACAATAAGCGTAGTTCAAGTGGGAGAACACAAGCCGACACACAACAATGATGGATTATACAATATGGCACAAGGCAAGGTGGCAATGTCAAGAAGCATGGATGATGTTACTATTTTAACAAATATATACAAGTCATAATAGCACATACATTAGTTCATGGCATAAATACACAAGAGGTGCAAAAGATGAACATTGGTGCATTATCATTTCTTTTACTCAAAACAGTATAGGACAAAGCATGCAGTGGACACAGCAAGGTTGTCATGTAACCAATTAAACAAGTCGAACAAGTTTTTAAACAGGTTTCACAGTGGTTCATAATGTCGTCTAAAATCATCGAGGAGTTCATACATTTTTGTCCAGCCAAAGAAATCAGAAGAATCATGATTGGCATGATTACATTTCCAGATTTGGCCAAAAGTATTTTCCAGAAATGAATACACATAGATGAGAAATGCATGGTGGTGAAATTTTGGTAAATCATTTTAGGAAAGTGATCAATAATTTTCAGATTTTCAGAAAGCAGTGAAATACTTATGGCAGTAAACATATGCTCAAATACCAGTGTATATTGCTGGAAGTGCAAATGTATACACAGTTTTACATTCAAGTGCAAAAATGAATTTCTAGGTTTAACTTTCCAGAGCCGAGAAAATTCATTATGATATCAAGCAACATTTCAAGGCAAACAAATCAATATTTTGGACAAATATCTAAAGACTTTCCTGAATGGATAGGCACTGATAAAGCTTCCAAAAATGACAGTGAATTTCTTCTTGGGCATGTTTAAAGGAAATTAACAAATCTTTATTCCTAGAAAATCGAATTAAGTCTTTCCAGTTTTGTACTCATTCAAGGTTTTCATTTAGGGAAATATTCTTTTATTCGAGATTTTTTTTAAAAGGTAGACAGGGCATAATTAAATCAAGGAATCATCAAGGAGCAATTTCATTTCCAGATTTATACAAATTCAGCAATTTAAGCTGATTTAATTGATAAAGGAAATCGTGCAAAATCAGGGAGAATCAGATCGAATCAAATTGGGAAATCAGAGATATGCAAGGATGTTAAATCCTATTTAAACACCACTTCATCACAGGCATGTTATCGAAAAACCAGAGTAAAATCGAAAAGAAAAATTCAGAGAGCTCACAATTCAATCCATTGTTTTTCGATCACGACTTCCCAAATTGAAGAATCAGAAAGCAAGCCGCAGTTGATCGAGCTTCAGTAATTATCAATTTCATAAGCATCGAATCGATTTGGGGTTTTCATTTTGAAACCTTAGTTTGTATCAACAAGCCACCATTTTTCCAGAAGCAAAGGGATCTGGGCATAACAAAAAGGGTGGAATCAATTTGAAGTAGACTGACCCATCTCTTTTTGGCCTAGTTGTTGTGTTTAAAGGGAGAATTAATTCCTTTTTGAATACTAGGGTTTCTTGTTTAAATTTATATTGCTTTTAATTTATTTGTAAAACGAATCGAACAGTTTCTAGGTCTGTAAAATCTAGGGGGATCAAGTCAGGGTGTTGTCTGACAGTTGCTAGAGTCCCTAAAATCTAGGTTACTGGTTACAAGGTTGTAATCAGGGGAAATCTGATCTAGGGGATTAGATCAGTCTTTGGTTTTGAGCGTAGGGTTAGGACAGGAGCAGGCACTATGAGTTTACATGGGATTGTAAGCGGGATCTGTTTATAACACCTAGTAAAAACCTTAGGAATGCAACAGTAGGCATGATTTTGCCAAAGCTAGGTATCACTGTGTGTTATTTACTTTCTGTATTTTTATTTCTGCTGCATTCTATGATCTGATAATTTTCAATATCCTGCTAATCCTTAAAACCCTATTCACCCCCCTCTAGGGTTAATCTAGATCCAACATATATCTGGTCTAGTAAGATTCAAATAAAGAAATTTACCAATCAACCTTCTATAAACTTCAGGATCTTCTAACAATTCTCCATCAACCAGACTAAGTTTTAACCCCTTTTGCATTGGAAATAAAGCTGGTCGACATTCATCCAACTGATTTTCTATAAGCATGTCTATAATATATTTCCTTTGATTTAATAGAATTCCGGAATTTGTTCTTGAAACCTCTATTCCCAAAAAATATGTCAAATTTCCCAAATCTTTGATTGTAAAAGTATCATGCTGACCAGCCTTTAAACTACTTACTACTGAATCATCATTCCCAGTCAGTAATAAGTCATCAACATAAGTAACAACCACTGTAAAGGAATCATTCCTGGTAATAAAAAACAATGAATAATCTTGTTTGGACTATGTAGAATCCCAATCAATCAAAAACTTTGTTAATTCCTGATTCATCATCTTTCTTGTTTCAAACCATAAATGGACCTTTTAAGTTTGCAAACCTGACCTGATTTTTCCTTCTTGTAACCAAGAGGAGGAGTCATGTAAACCTCTTCATCAAGATATCCATGAATAAAAGCATTGTTAATGTCCAATTGCTGAATATTCCATCTCCTAATGGCAGCAACTACAATAGTCAACCTTACAGTAGTTAGTTTTGCCACTTGACTAAAAGTATGTTTATAGTCTTTACCAGATATCTGCTTATCTCCCCTTGCAACAACCCTTCCTTTGCATCTTTCAACCTCTCCATTTGGTTTAAATTTTGTTTTATAACCCCATTTGGATCCAATTGCCTTTTTTTCAAAAGGTAATTCAGTTAATTCCCAAGTACCATTGTCTTCAAGTGCATGTAATTCTTTATCCATAGAATCTACCCACTCAGGATGATCTTTTGCTTGATTATATGATGAAGGTTCATAAGCAACCATGAAATTATTTAAACTATGTAAATTCACATTGTCTAAATGAACAAGACATGGTTCTTCATAAATATTACAAGCAGCAGAAGTTTCTGAAATAACATGTTGAACAGTTTTTGTAGATGGTTTTGTCATCACATGATCATCAGATTTCTTTGGCAACTATCTAATTCTAGATGAAATCCTCAAAGGTTCTTGTGCTTGTATTTCAGTTTCAGGAATGTGAAATATGAGGAGAATTTTGTGTGACTGAATGATCAGTAGGACTTATATTAGACGTTTGAGGAGAATTAGAATATGAAGAATCAGGCCCAGGAATATGTACAGGCAATTGCTCTAAATTTTGATAATAATTTTGGTTATCAAATGCAGGATTAACTTGAGGAAGAGAATTTTCTGATAATGGAGGAATAGATGAAGGCATTGATTCTGAATCGTCCTTGAATGGAAAACATTTTTCAACAAAATAAACATCTCTGCTAAACACTGTTATATAATGACGGTCAGAACAAAGCCCCCCTTCCATGCACACATATGAGCTGGCACACAACTCCCATATAACAAAAGGAATCCCTGATGTTATGTGTCTACCAGCTCATATTTATACACAATTCCTTCAATATATGTGGGACTATTAATTCCAAACCATCATTCCTCCTTAATAACATGCGAGGCAATCCTAACAGTCTCCCCCTTGACTCGCATCCTACGAGTACCTTTTGAGAGCACTACCTTGCCTGCATGGCCCAGTCCATAACCTTCGGCTCTGATATCACTATTATTTAACCACGGTCGGAACAAAACCCCCTTCCTTGCATGCATATGAGCTGGCACACAACTCCCGTATAACAAAAGGAAGCTCTGATGTTACGTGCCTACCAACTCATATTTGTACACAATTCCTTCAATATATTCCATGATGCCGGACTATTGATTCCAAACCATCATTCCTCCTTAACAACATGCAAGGCAATCCTAACAAACACAACTTTATGAGTGGTAAGATCATATAATTTGTACCCTTTTTGTGCATAAGGTAACTTAATAAAATGCATTTCTTTGATCTAGGAGAAAATTTATCATTTAACTTCTGAGCAACAAAGCATAAACAACCAATAACTCTCAAGTAGCTGTAATTTGGTTGTTTTCTCATAAGAAGTTCGTAAGGTGTTTTCCATTTCAACACTGAACTAGGTAACAAATATATAATATGAGTTGCAGCAAGCAAACAATCACCCCAAAATTTATAAGGAAGACCAGCATGAAATCTTATAGTTCTAGCAGTTTCAAGAAGATGTCTATGCTTTCTTTCAACCCTACCATTTTGTTGAGGATTTCCTGGAATACTCCTTTGATGAATAATTCCCTTATTTGCAAAAAATACTCTACATGACTCTTGAATTATCTCAGTTCCATTATCACTTCTAATAATCTTCGTTGTCTTGTTAGATTGGGTTTCCACATATTCAATAAAATCAACAATCACAGAATACACCCGAGTCTTTAAATAAAGTAAATGAGTCCATGTAATTCTAGTATGATCATCTACGATTGTCAAAAAAATACTTTGCACCAGGTAATAAGGGTCTTGAATATGGTCCCTAAAGGTCTATATGCACCATGTCAAAAGGCTCAACAACATAAGAATTTGATTTCATAAAAGGCATTTTATGGTGTTTGCCTAGAACACAAGCTTCACAACTAAAATCATAATTATTATCATTATCATATTTTCCTGATGTATACACCTTTAAATGTTTCATATGACTCCGTGAAATATGACCTAGCCTAGCATGAAAAATATCAATACTAGGTTTTACATTTGCAGTGATGATATTATTTGCAAAAGAAAAAGAGACATTAGTAACAAGAAACTTAGAAGAACTAATGGAATTACATGGGACACAATTTGAAGAATTCTTGCAGAATTTGTATAGACCAAGATGTCTTAATCCAACAACATATTATTGGTTAGTAGAAGGGCCCTGAAAATAGCATAAATTTCTTTCAAATCTTGCAACTGGATTATTACCATCTAATAGTTTGCTAACAGAAAGTAAATTATGCTTAAAATCAGGAATGTAAAAAACATTTTTGATAGTTATTTCAGAATTTAAAATAACTGTCCCAACATATTTGACCATTTTAATAGTTCCATCAGGCAATGATATTCTAATTGGATTATTTAGTTGTTTAAGTGAAGCAAAAATTGTTAGATTATATGCCAGATGGTCTATTGCTCCAGTGTCTATAATCCAGCTATTATAATCAAAATTCTTTACCACACAATTAAGAAATGAAGCTGAAAATATACCTGCACAATTTGCAGCGGTATACAATGGGTTGTCTTCAGCTGTGGTTCCTTTAGTGCTTTACTGAATCATTTTGATCACTTCATTATAGACAACAGAAGCCATGATAGGATCAACGCCTTTATTTGCTATGCTTGTCTCTGTTGTCTCTTGAGGACCTTTTCCCAAAACTCCTTGATTAGTACTCTGTACATTCCTTGCCATCTTTGGATTCTTCTTCACTTTCAAAGCTTCCCACCATTCAAGATACCCCACTAGCTTAAAACATTGATCAATGGTATGTCCTTTTTTTACAATGATCTCAAACAGCCTCACTCTTTTGCCTTTTGAGATCTCTCTTAATGGTTTGATAAGTAGGTTTCAGAAAAGTCTTGAGAGCTTGAGCTTGAAGGGCACTCATTTCATTTGTAGTAGACACATTATTTAGCTTGTTATACTGCTCAACTTGTTGGAGTAGGTAGTATGCCTTGTGTACATTAGGAAGTGGATTAGTACTGAGTATATTGATTTTTACTTGATCAAACTCCTTATTCAACCCTGAGAGAAACTGCATTAACTTGTTTCTTTGATCCATTCCATTTTTTTTAAATATCACAAATGCAACTATTTATAGCATCACATGTGCATTCAGGAAAACCTTCCAGTAATTGTAACTGATCCCAAAACCCTTTCAGTTTACCATAATATTCAGTTATAGTATCATCATTCTGTTGAGTTGAAGTAAGATTTTTGTGCAATTCAAAATTTCTTGGCGCAGTGGTCTGGCCAAATCTTTCATTTATTTCTTTCCATAATTGTCGAGATGAATTCACAAACATAAAACTCTCTGCTAATGTCTTATCCATTGAATTTAACATCCATGACATTACCATATAGTCATTTCTTATCCACTTTTGAAAATTAACAGAAGATTCACTAGACATAGGGAGAATACCATCAACAAATTGTAGTTTATTTCTAGCTATTAAGGCCATTCTTATTGTCCTAGACCAACTCAGAAATTTCGTACCATTAAGAACATGACTGCCTAATTGCATACCTGGATGTCAGAATTCGACAAGTAGTATGGATCATTGAAATTTACTCCACTAGAATTGACCGTAGTTGAATTATTCTGAGAATCGGTTTCTTCATCATCATTCGCCATTCTAGGGTTTTGAGATCTTCAAAAAAAGAATCGATAGCCTAGACAAGAAAGAACTACGGCTAAATCAAAAGAGAATCGGCAATCAACCGAGCTCCGGTACCATGAAAAATTTAGGGAATCGAAGTTTTTTATTTTTAGATCTGAAGTTTTCCCAAAACTATTACAAGACTTCTATCATTACACTCAGCTAACAGGCCGAATACCCAAATACAAAATAGGCTTAATAAATGTTTTAGCCCAAAACAGAAAAACAAAACAAACAAAGGAAAAACAGAAAGAATGCAAACTACAGCCAACATTATATCACGAAAAATAGCATACAACATTGTATAACCATATTTCTCAATAGCTATGCTCATTTAGGGGTTTTGGTATCTTACCTAAAAATTTCAATGACCCTAAAGCAAAATATTTTATGTAGCAAATTCCTTTTATTTGGTTTAACAAATTTTAACTTTAATTTGTAGTTTTTTCATTGTGTTTTCATGCGTGATTGCCACACTAAAATTTTCAATCTAAATGGATATGCAGGCATACCTAATATTTGCTGAGAATAGCTTAGATTTTAATGCTTTGAAAATAACATATACAATAGAGTCCAAATACATACTACGAGATTAATTAGTCTTCACATGACCTATCACCTATTGGTTTGTGATAACTAACTGCTATGTGAAAGGCCATTATGTATTATAATACCGGGTTTTAAACATGGAATTGTGCAAATATATATTTTTCTACATTCTTTATTCAAACAACAATTCAAGTTTATGTTAAAAACTGCACTTATTCGGTTATCAACTGCAAGTCCAAATATTACCATTTAAAAAAAATCCTCAAACGTCTTCCTTTTCGGTTTTTGTGCTTTATTTGTTATCGCCCAAGAGCATTCCCAGTAGTAGGAATGCTGAAGAAAGTGGGGACGATTCCTACTTAAAATCTTGAACTCGCGTTGCAGCAGTGGCGTGAGCAGCGTGAGTTCGGAGATTAAGTGGGGACTATCCACGCTTTTTTTAAAGCGGGGTTCGCTAAACGGCAATCTGATTGCCGTTTAAGGCTAAACAACAATCAGATTGTCGGATAGTTAAAAAAAATTAATTGTATTACATTAAATGACAAACAGTTTGTCGTTTAACGTATATAATAAAAAAACAATATAAACTCCCCACTTACTGCTGGAACAGCGTGAAGAATCCACACTTATTTTCTTTTTCCTACTCTCAAAAATCCACCTTCTGCTGGTATGCTCTAAAAGGTCTTCAGTTTTTTGTTTATTCCCATCACTTTTACCATCAACAAACACATCTACATTTCAGTTCTTGAATGTTTCACCATAACAACATAAAGTATACTGTCAGGGATAATTTTACTACACAATTTTTTGTGCCATTACTGACTTGAAACACACAGGAAAGGATTATACATTTTCCTTCTATGTATTTATTTTAATTTTTGAATTGAACTAAACATAAAGGTCGATAACTCATATTATTGCTATGGGAACTCTATTGGAATTCATAAGTATTGAATGAAATATACTTTGCCTATTGTCCCACATAATTTAAGCGAGCAGATGCGAATGTTAAGTGAAAGGACGTGACTATTACCAGCATGGTTTTTCACGAAAAGACACTTTGCGAAAAGACACTTCATGGAAAGACACTTCGCGAAAAGATAATTCCTTTCACCAACGGTCATATCTCAGCGAAAAGACACTTCACGAAAAGAAACTTCGTGAAAAGACACTTCGCGAAAAGGCACTTCCTTTCACCAAACGGTCATATTTCAACGAAAAGACACTTCGCGAAAAGGCACATTCTTTCACCGAAAGAGATGCGTCTATACGAAGAGGTACAAGAATGACCATTCGAAAGAGATGCGACTCTACGAAGAGGTACGAGCACGACCGTTAAGAAGAGATGTGATTATACGAAAAGGTACAGTTGCGACCGTTTGAAGGGATGTAGATAAACTATAAATAAAGAGGAAAACTGATCACTTTCCTTACTAACTTATTCCAATCCGATCTTCCTTCTCTCTTCTCTAAAACTCTTATATATAATCACAAAGTGACATACTCATTTCAATCTCGTCCAGAATACGTCTGTTGTATCTTGAGAGAATTTTGAAATAAATTTCTTTAGGAAATTGTTACGACAAGCCTCAGACATCATCGGGTTAGATTTCTAATTTATTTGTATATTTGTATACATTATTCTATAATCTCTCCTTTCTCTACGTTGTGCTATTTCTTAAAATAGTATAATGTTGTTGTTGTAAGTTGATTACAACATACTTATTGCGAATATTGAATTCCAGAGTAGTGGTAAACTTATGCGACGAGTTTATAATTGATTATTCTCTGTTTTGGTATACTAGAAATCTAACATCTTAAGAATTTAATTTCAAAATCCTAAAATAGAGATGGCAATAGTTGAATTATAAACGAAGGCTGAGGTAGAAAATTAGTTAAATAAAAAGATCTAGATATTGAGATCTGATCGAGGTAGAGAATATGAATCAATGTTTGAACAATTCTATGTAGAAAATGGAAGAATTCATCAAACAACAGCCCCAAATTCACCACAACAAAATGGTGTTGCCAAGAGAAAGAAAAGAATGTTAAAAGATATGATTAATGCGATGCTATTGACCTTTGGCTTACCGACAAACTTATGAGGGAGGCCTTAAATATTCTTAATCATATTTTAAACAAGATTCATCACAAAAAAAAGGAACAATTCCATATGAGTTATGGAAAGGACATAAACCAAGCTTTAATACCATAAAGTGTTGGGGTGCTTGGAAAAAGTTCCAGTTCCACCTCCCAAGAATTGCACAAGACCAGATATAGCTTATGTAGTAAGTCGATTAAGAAGATATACAAGTGATCCAGGAAAGCACTAATGAGAGTGCTTGGATACTTAAAAATACCACAAAATATTTCTTACATTATGGGAAATATCATACCGTCTTAGAAGGATATAGTGATGCAAACTGGATTGTCGATTCAGAGGAATTAAAATCAACTAGTGGTTATGTATTTACCCTAGAAGAGGCAGCAGTGTCATGGAAATCTACTAAACAGACATGCATAGCTCGATCCACTATGGAATCAGAGTTCATTGCATTAAGATAAAGCAGGCGAAGAAGCAGAATGGCTTCGTCATTTTTTAGAAGATATTCCTTTTTGGTCCAAACATGTGTCAGCCATATACATACACTTTGATAACCAAGCAATGCAAAGCAGAGCACAAAACTTTATGTATAATGGAAAGTCATGACATATTCGTAGACGCCATAACACAGTTAGGCAGTTACTCTCAAGTGGAACCATTTCCATAGATTATGTGAGAACAAATGATAACCTAGTGGATCCATTTACAAAAGGTTTATTAAGAGAGAAAATTGACTACGCATCGAGGGGAATGAGTTTAAAAGCCTAAACCAACAAGAGTTATCTTATACGGAAACCTATCCTAGCGATTACAGATCCCACGGACTAGGATCAATAGGCAAACCAGTTATGCATAACTCAAGACGTAATGCATTTTTGGACATAGTCCTACTCCATTCCTATGGTGCACCATATAAATGCATGCCTACAGAAGTATTACAAGGTTAAAACTATGTTTTTTTAATGATGACCATATATTGAAAATAACAAGTGGGGTATATATAGGATACTCCTAATGGTTGCGATCACCTATGTTAGTGTGAGGTGGGTTGGCTCTATGAGAATTTTAAAGGCTTAAATTCTCTATAACACTCGCAGAACCAAGAAGTGTTCATGACCAAAATGAACACAACCAAGAGATTGAATGAGAAGGGAATCAATGCTTCATAAAGCTTATTATCCAGATATACAATAACAGCTGACGGTTCAAGATGAAATAATTCATCGATTAGCCAAGTAGATCCGATAAGTTCTAGCTAGGGAAAGTTCTAAGTGAAATATCTACTTATACACGATAAAGCATTATTCCATATGTACTCTGTGATATTTCACTTTGTGTGGGGGAAAAGAATATTATCACTCATGTGGGGGATTGTTGGAATTGGTAAGTATTGAATGAAATATACTTTGCCCATTGTCCAACATAATTTAAGCGAACAGATGCGAATGTTCAGTGAAAGGACGTGACTATTAGCGACATGGTTTTTCGCGAAAAGACACTTCGCGAAAAGGCACTTCGCGAAAAGACACTTTGCGAAAAGGCACTTCGTGAAAAGAAACTTCGCGAAAAGACAATTTCTTTCACCAACGGTTACATCTCAGCAAAAAGACACTTCACAAAAAGACACTTCGTGAAAAGACACTTTGCGAAAAGGCACTTTGTAATACCTCACCTCCATTAATGTCACTCACAAAGGGAATGCACTAACTTCAGTGAAGCGTTATAGGTAAAGATGCAGATAAATTACAAGACAGACAAATAAAGCAGCGGAAAAAATAAAACTTTACTTCATTGATAAAACAACAGCTTGATAAAACAGCTTGTAACAAAGATTGTTTTCCAACACCAAAACACCAATACCCAGTACAACAAAGTATCTGTCTAGTTTAACAAAATAAAGAAGCATAAAATGACAATGATATTCCCCAAATAAAGCATGAGCCAGCCATAGTAGTGGAAAAGAGAGTCCAAAGCAATATACCAAAGAATCTTCAAGCTTGGAAAATGAAATGGTCCAAACTAAGATGAGCTATTCCCTCCCTGTCTACCTTGGGGGGGGGGGGGGGGAAGAAGAGAGGCGAAACAAAACTAGGTCAGACATAAGTCTGGTAAGTCCAGTGATTTTCAGTATGTAAACAGGTAATAGTAACATGACATGAATAAACTGAATTTAAGACAATACCGTGATAACAAGATAACATAAGATTAGCATAACATATGATAAGGTAAGATAAGCAGAATGCACCTCGGTTCTTTCTCTGATTTCCTATTTTCTCTGCACCAACTAACCAATATCCTAACTAGTGTCTTTTATAGAATGATATGTATCCCCTACTAGTGTCCCAACTAGTATCCTGTGAAAAAGGATCTGTATCCCCTACTAGTGTCCCAATTAGTATCATGTGTTATATAATAAGGTGATCCCAACCCCGCAATTGTGGTAGCCTTCAGGTGTACATCTAGTATGAGGATCTTACCCCAATCAGCCTAATTGCCATGAAGATGTTAGATGTACCATTACTACCCTATCGATCGACTCCCTACTTGTATTAATTTTCCCTGTGTCTGTGTCAATCGGCCCTCTCTTGCGTGCAGATACTCTGTGTTGGTCCCACCATAAGGTGTATCAATCCCTATGACAGCAACCCGACACGATTCAAGATGCACAGTGTATACTACTGATGCCTAGTGCCTGCTTTTCCACTCCGGAGCATGTGCACGTCCATACTCCGTCGGAACTGCACTGCTGCACCCCCTGCCGCTATTTTGACCGCTTATAATCAACCCAGTAATCGTGCCCCACCCTGCCTAGTTCAGGGTACCGTGATACATCTATGTGGGTTACTGCTGAAATGGGTCCCCGTTACTAGGGTTTCCTACTGGTTAAGTTTGTGGGCCTATATATACCAATATTACTCATCTACATGAGATGTACTTAACCCTCCCACTGATTCAAACATGTTTATTTAACGGTTAAATTTGTGGGCCTATATATGCTAATATTACCCACCTACTAATAGTTTACTTAACCCTCCTACTTATCAAGTCAATATGTATTATTGGTTAAGCTTGCTTTAACCCTATCCACTTTGTTCATGTAATATTGGTTAAGTGTTGTCCATTCATGTTAACTTAAACTCCCCACACATCATGTTGTATTGGTTAAGTGTTTCCTATTAACTTAACCCTGTTCATTCATCATGTTATATTGGTTAAGTATTTCCCCTTAACTTAACCCCACTCGTTCATCATGTTATAACAGTTAAGTGTACTAAATTTACTTAACCCCACCTTCTTGCCTAATTAACATGTTATAACGGTTAAGTGTTCTAAATTTACTTAACCCCACCTTCTTGTCTAATTAACATGTTATAACGGTTAAGTGTTCTAAATTTACTTAACCCCACCTTCTTGTCTAATTAACATGTAATAACTGTTAAGTGTTCTAAATTTATTTAACTTCACCTTCTTGTCTAATTAACATGTTATAACGGTTAAGTGTTCTAAATTTACTTAACCCCACCTTCTTGTCTAATTAACATGTTGTTTTGGTTACGTGTCACCTATTCATATGTTACTTAACCTTACCATTCTTAGCATGTCTGTTTATTGGCATTAATTAATTTATTAATGCCCCAAACTCTCACATTAGAACTATTGTTTGCGGTTGCTGGATGTGCTAGGCAGTTCTGGGCAGACTTCTACCGCAAATTCATTCTAACCTCGGGTTTTGGGCTAAATGCGCTAACCTCTCACATTAGATCTGTGTTGTTGCAGTTACTGGATATGCCGGGCGGTTCCGGGCAGTTTTATACCGCAACTCAATCTAACTTCGGGTTAGGCATGTTCATCTTTTAGCCACTTTACATATTTACAATTTATGTTCATATGTAAATTATCCACAAGTGTTGTCAATTCGAGTCATGCCCCCTTTACCCTTTTAAATTATATACATAATTCTAAATATACAAATTCTACCATTTCATGCTACTAATCATTTACATGATTATGAGCCAATTTATGCCAATAGCATGTAGTTTAATATTTTTCCCTAATGTCTCCCCCGTTATTCGTTCGCGTAATTCACATAGAACGTTAGGCTCGCAAATTAGCCTAACTTATAAACAAAAGGGAAAAGAAAGGGACATGTAACATTCCAACAGACATAAACAATATAGATCAACATGCGTAATATAAATTTGGGATAGAATGACATAGACTTAATTAAGCATATAAGTGTGATCTTTCATTTAAATTAGATCCAATTAACATGCGAATTAGCATAAGTTTGATTGTATAAACATGAACTTATATAAATCTCAAACACGGGTACTAACTTGGATCTAACATATAACATGTATGAACATAACTTAGCATGTAACTTACATACATAAAAGAACCACAAATTTAATACAACATGATAGGTTCAATGGTATCACTCCCCAATTGTCTCATATGCATAATAAGTTTTACTATGTCAGTCACAACAGTCCAATAGGCATGATCGATTTTACTATGTCAGTCACAACAGTCCAATAGGCATGATAGGCTTTACTATGTCAGTCACAACAATCCAATATGCATAAGCAATTCAGAATTGACAAAAGGATAGACACGAATAGAATTAGGCATAGTTCTAGATCCAATTATTACAGTCATGATTTCTTATTAGGTGTTCACATCTAAACAATAACTGTACTTATAGAAGAAAAAAAGGACGGATCTTGATTTCTGGGATCTGATTTCTGAATTTGAAAAGCTATCCTTTGATGTAGACGTTTGATTCTCTTGTTCTTCTAATTGATTCCTAGTTTGAATTTGATTCTATAGTTTAGGGTAGATGAATGGAGGCTAGGTCAGTTTGTAGACGAACAGCATGACGACTTCATAGAATGAGTTCTAGGGTTGAGGTTTGGGGTGATTATATAGAAGTCTAAGTTTAATTCTAGCCTTTAGATTTAGTCTAGGAGAAATCAGAGCCATTAAACCAAAGAGATGTGTCATCCAGCCAACCGTAGCATGACACATATGCTCTAATACATCAGAAATCAATCATTGGCCAATTAGCGAAGGCCACGTTAAAAAAAACAATCCTTAACCAACAAAAATGCGCCACGTGCGCCACATGATGCGTACACGTCATATATATATATATATGTGTGTGTGTATATATATCTATATATATACTCTCTATAAATATATATTTATATTTTTTTCTTTTTATCTATCTTCCCAATTAACCATTTTCACACTAAACCACTTTTTGAACTGCGTTCACACCAAGCCACTTTTCAGCCATTCCCCTAAAACAAAATTATGGCGCTAGCGAGGATCGAACTCTATACCTCTTATATGCAAGTCACATGTTCTAACCAGATGAGCTACTAAGTCTTTTGCTTACAAACCTTAGGACAATGCTAAACATTATTCTTTTCTCATTCCTTTTTTCATGTTTTGCTGCAATATTTAATTTAAAGATATCTTCTTCATTTTAAATCGGTTTTCTGCAAACCATAGGTCTAAATTGACTAGAAAATAGCTGTGAACGCAATGACACTAATTTCGTGACCAAATTCCTGAAGCTCTTCAAATTTTTCTTTTTAATTGTTCACATGCGTTTCTTCCCATTTCATGTATTGCACTTAATTAACTTATTACATGAAATATTTATTGTCATTATTTAATTTTTCTCTTAAATATACCTATGTATATAATATATATATTTCCACTTTTAAAATTAAGTATTCTTTAATTCGTTATTTTAACATTCACAGTAAATACGGGGTGTTACATTCTCCCCTCCTTTAAAGGATTTCGTCCCCGAAATCTCTAAGAATGTATCCTAACATTCAAAATCCATCTACTCAACCATCAACCACAGAAATCCATTATCCTTAGAAAGATTTCTAATGCTTTCATGATCATATGCATAGTGTGTGTACATGCCCTTATCTAATGCAAAATCAGGCGGTCTTCTGATTCAGTTGACCTCCTTAATGCAAATTATGTTAGTGCTATGAGTCCATCATGTATGCAATTATTCCTAATCGTACTTTATAACTTCTACATGAGTGCTCAATCATTCATACAAATGCAACATCCATATGATAACACATCAAGTTTCAATCCACATATATACACATATATGCATATGCAATATGAAAGTGACTGAGCCGATCTAGTACCTAGTGTGTGTGTATATGCATCCACGAGCAACCGCTAGCAACCGCTTGTAACCATCAATCATAAAATGTTTCAAATACATGTTTACATCCATTGGTTTCTACCCAAGGATCTAGGATTGGACCGAGAGGATATACTTAAAAGATAAAGACTAGCAAACAAACTTTATAGAAAAGAGAGATCAAGGATATACCCTCAAAAAGGGTATGATGCGTGTATCTAGTCTTTAGTCTTCGAAGTCGCATCTTCTTGAGCTTTCCTCCATTGTGCTCTGACTGTCTTAATTTCACGTATGTGTAGCTTCTTAATTTATATTTCCCAAATATAAGTTGGGACTCATTTCACTGTTGCCTCTCGTTCCACCTCTTCTCCTTCTAATATACTCGGCAGTACAACTTCTGCTGTGTCATGCTAACATTCCCAAAACTATCTCTTGAAAATAAGCAGATGCTAACCATGTTACCAAGTGTATATACTAAGATGATTAGATTCTTCTTCATCAATCTAGTAAGTGGGGCCAATACCTTCATAAAGTCCTTAATTAACTTCCTATATTAGCCCGCTAGTCCAAGAAAGCTTCTTTCTTCTGTTGCATTCCTTGGGACCTTCTAGTCTTGCACCGCAACTACTTTTGCGGGATCTACTGCTATCCCTTTTTTAGGCGCCACATGTCCTAGAAACCTTACTTCTTCTCTCAAAAAATGACATTTTGGAGAACTTCGCCTTAAGTTGATGCACTTGGAGGGTATCCGAGACTTCCCTTAGATGCAATGCATGTTCTTCCTCATTCTTAAACAAAACCAAAATATCATCTATGCATAAGCGAAGTGAACCATCTGCCTTTGTAGCGAGAACGACTGGAGCACCCCATTCATAAATACTTCGCCTTGTGAACCTTTTTTCAAGTAACTCTTTTACTTGCTTATTGAGCCCTTCCTTTACCTTGGATTCATGTGTCGTACAGGTAATGAAACTGGCTTTGCATTGTCAACTAGATATATGCGGAAGTTTACCTCACGTTTTAGGGGACAAACCCCTAACCTAATCAAAAACATCGGCGTACTCATGGACTGCTCCAACGGATCGCAAATCGTCGATAGATGCATCAAGTGATTCTAGTTAGCTAAGACAAACTGATCCCTTAGGATCGCACGAAATCTCGAGGGTATTCCCGAGGAAAGTTGAAAGTCTAACTACCCTCCTTTCACAATTACTAGCCAACCAATCCATGCCTAGAATAACCCATAGCTCATGAAACCAAAAACATAAGCATTACACTTAGACTCAATACTTAATATAGTTATTCTAAAATCCTCACAAACCAAAGATAAATGAGCCGAACCACAAATTGGATTTGAGACAATAATGAGGTCTTCAACTATACGAGTACTAAGGTGCAGAGACTCAACTATGGAAGCAGATATAAATGAATGTGAAGTGCTAAAATCAAAACGAGTACTAACAGGATGATCAAAAAAAAAGAACTATACTTTTTCAACATAAACTCTACTACCTCTCTCTCAGGTACGCTGGCGGTGAGAGCATGCACTTGCCCTCCTAAAAATCCTGTCCTTTGTTCTTGCCCTTATCCTTAATTATATGACCCGTTATACCATAATAACGACACTTCCTCTTGTCTTAGATTTTTCTATTCTTTCCTCCTTTGTGAACCAATTCCATATCCATGAGTTTCTCATCGTTGGGTTGTGCTCCCTAGCCAAACTCCCTCATTTTCATCTTTGCCATCTTTATGTAACTTGTTGACTAGTCTCTTGGAAGCTGCCTCCATCGCACAGAAAAAGCCTACAAAGCTTGAAAGAAAATTAGCCGCGGGTGAAACTACTGCGGCTATATATGGAAGTTGGGCACTTCTTCGCCCTTTGACAGGTGTCGTAATCTCATCAAGCTTACGGAACCATGCCACGATGAGGTTACCGCCTAGAAAGCCGGGAGCCCCGGAGACTCAGTAAGGAAGGAAAACAAGGATTCAAACAGATGATCAAAAGACAGTGCATATGGCTTTGGGGAATATGCTTTTAAAACAAAACTTTTCTTTAGAAAATGCTTCTTTTAAAATCGTCAGGAAAATAAATTTTCAAATCTTTTATCTGATCCGGTAACTTTCAACTCTGATACCAAGTATAACACCCCACCTCCAATAATGTCACTCAAAAGGTAATGCATTAACTTCAATGAAGCGTTATAGGTAAAAGATGCAGATAAATTACAAGACAGACAAATAAAGCAGCGGAAAAAAATAAAACTTTACTTCATTGATAAAACAACAGCTTGCTAAAACAGCTTGTAACAAAGATTGTTTTCCAACACCCAAACACCAATACCCAATACAACAAAGTATCTGTCTAGTTTAACAAAATAAAGAGGCATAAAATGACAATGATATTCCCCAAATAAAGCATGAGCCAGCCATAGCAGTGGAAAAGAGAGTCCAAAGCAATACATCAAAGAATCTTCAAGATTCGAGAGTGAAACGGTCCAAACTAAGTTGAGCTATTCCCTCCCTGTCTACCTGGGGGGGAGGGGGCACAAAAGAAGAGAGGTGAAACAAAACTAGGTCAGACATAAGTCTAGTAAGTCCAGTGATTTTCGGTATGTAAACAGGTAATAGTAACATGACATGAATAAACTGAATCTAAGACAATACCGTGATAACAGGGATAACAAGATAACATAAGATTAGTATAAGGTAAGATAAGGCAAGATAAGCAGAATGCGCTTCGGTTCTTTCTCAGATTTCCTATTTTCTTTGCACCAACTAACCAGTATCCTAATTAGTGTCTTTTATAGAATGATCTGTATCCCCTACTAGTGTCCCAACTAGTATCCTGTGAAAAAGGATCTGTATCCCCTACTAGTGTCCCAACTAGTATCCTGTGTTATATAATAAGGTGATCCCAACCCCGCAATTGTGGTAGCCTTCAGGTGTACATCTAGTATGAGGATCTTACCTCAATCAGCCTAATTGCCATGAAGATGTTAGATATACCCTTACTATCCTATTGATCGGCTCCCTACTTGTATTAATTTTCCTTGTATCTGTGCCAATCGGCCCTCTCTTGCATGTAGATACCTTGTGCTTGTCCCACCATAAGATGTATCAATCCCTATGATAGCAACCGACACGATTCAAGATGCACAGTGTATACTACTGATGCCCAGTGCCTGGTTTTCCACTCCGGAGCAAGTGCACACCCATACTCCGTCGGAACTACACTGCTGCACCCCCTGCCACTATTTTAACCGCTTATAATCAGCCCAATAATCGTGCCCCACCCTGCCTAGTTTAGGGTACCGTGATACATCTATGTGGGTTACTGCTGAAATGGTTCCCCGTTACTAGGGTTTCCTACCGGTTAAGTTTGTGGGCCTATATATACAAATATTACCCACCTACACGAGATGTACTTAACCCTCCCACTGATTCAAACATGCTTATTTAACGGTTAAGTTTGTGGGCCTATATATACCAATATTACCTACCTACCCAAAGTTTACTTAACCCTCCTACTTATCAAGTCAATATGTACTATTGGTTAAGCTTGCCTTAACCCTATCCACTTTGTTCATGTAATATTGGTTAAGTGATGTCCATTCATGTTAACTTAACCTCCCCACACATCATGTTGTATTGTTTAAGTGTTTCCTATTAACTTAACCTTGTTCATTCATCATGTTATATTGGTTAAGTGTTTCCCCATAACTTAACCCCACTCGTTCATCATGTTATAACAGTTAAGAGTTCTAAATTTACTTAACCCCATCTTTTTGTCTAATTAACATGTTATAACGGTTAAGTGTTCTAAATTTACTTAACCCCACCTTCTTGTCTAATTAACATGTTATAACGGTTAAGTGTTCTAAATTTACTTAACCCCACCTTCTTGTCTAATTAACATGTTATAACGGTTAAGTGTTCTAAATTTACTTAACCCCGCCTTCTTGTCTAATTAACATGTTATAACGGTTAAGTGTTCTAAATTTACTTAACCTCACCTTCTTGTCTAATTAACATGTTGTATTGGTTAAGTTTCGCCTATTCATATGTTACTTAACCTTACCATTCTTAGCATATCTGTTTATTGGCATTAATTAATTTATTAATGCCCCAACCTCTCACATTAGAATTGTTGTTTGCGGCTGCTGGATGTGTCGGGCGGTCCCGGGCAGACTTCTACCGCAAATTCATTCTAACCTCGGGTTTTGGGCTAAATGCGCTAACCTCTCACATTAGATCTGTGTTGTTGCAGTTACTGGATGTGCTGGGCGGTTCCGGGCAATTTTACACCGCAACTCAATCTAACCTCAGGTTAGGCATGTTCATCTTTTAGCCACTTTACATATTTACAATTTATGTTCATATGTAAATTATCCACAAGTGTTGTGAATTCAAGTCATGCCCCATTTACCCTTTTAAATTATGTCCATAACTCTAGGTATACAAATTCTACCATTTCATGCTACTAATCATTTACATGATTATGAGCCAATTTATGCCAATAGCATGTAGTTTAATATTTTACCCCGACGTCTCCCCCGTTATTCTTTCGCATAATTCACATAGAACGTTAGGCTCGCAAATTAGCCTGACTTATAAACAAAAGGGAAAAGAAAGGGACATGTAACATTCCAACAGGCATAAACAATATAGATCAACATGCGTCGTATAAATTTGGGATAGAACGACATAGACTTAATTAAGCATATAGGCGTGATCTTGCATTTAAATTAGATCCAATTAACATGCGAACTAGCATAAGTTTGATTGTATAAACATGAACTTATATAGATCTCAAACACGGGTACTAGCTTGGATCTAACATATAACATGTATGAACATAACTTAGCACGTAACTTACATACATAAAAGAACCACAAATTTAATACGACATGATATGTTCAATGGTATCAGTCCCCAATAGTCTCATATGCATAATAAGTTTTACTATGTCAGTCACAACAGTCCGATAGGCATGATAGGTTTTACTATGTCAGTCACAATAGTCCAATAGGCATGATAGGCTTTACTATGTCAATCACAACAGTCCAATAGGCATAAGCAATTCAGAATTGACAAAAGGATAGACACGAATAGAATTAGGCATAGTTCTAGATCCAGTTATTATAGTCATGATTTCTTATTAGGTGTTCAATTTAAACATTAACTGTACTCACAGAAGAAAAAAAAGGACAGATCTTAATTTATGGTATCTGATTTCTGAATTTGAAAAGCTATCCTTTGATGTAGACATTTGATTCTCTAGTTCTTCTAATTGATTCCTAGTTTGAATTTGATTCTCTAGTTTGGGGTAGATGAATGGAGGCTAGGCCAGTTTGTAGACGAACAACATGTCGACTTCCTAGAATGAGTTCTAGGGTTGAGGTTTGGGGTGATTATATAGAAGTCTAAGTTTAATTCTAGCCTTTAGACTAGTCTAGGAGAAATTAGAGCCATCAAACCAAAGAGATGCATCTTCCAGCCAACCGTAGCATGACACATATGCCCTAATACCTTAGAAATCAATCATTGGCCAATCAGAGAAGGCCACGTTCAAAAAAAAAAAAAAACAATCCTTGACCAACAAAAATGCGCCACGTGCGGCACATAATGCGTACACGTCATATATATATGTATATATATATATATGTATATTCTATATATATATTTATATTTTTTTCTTTTTATCTATCTTTCCAATTAACCATTTTCACACTAAACCACTTTTTGAACTGCGTTCACACTAAGCCACTTTTTAGCCATTCTCCTAAAACAAAAATATGGCGCTGGCGGGGATCGAACTCTGTACCTCTTGTATGCAAGTCACATATTCTAACCAAATGAGCTACTAAGTCTTTTTTTTACAAACCTTAGGACAATGCTAAACATTATTCTTTTCTCATTCATCTTTTTCATGTTTTGCTGCAATATTTAATTTAAAGATATCTTCTTCATTTTAAATCGGTTTTCTGCAAACCATAGGTCTAAATTGACTAGAAAATCACCACGAATGCAATGACGCTAATTTCATGATCAAATCCCTGAAGCTCTTAAAAATTTTCTTTTTAATTGTTCATATGCGTTTCTTCCCATTTCATGTATTGCGCTTAATTAGCTTATTACATGAAATATTTATTGTCATTATTTAATTTTTCTCTTAAATATATCTATGTATATAATATATATGCATATTTCCACCTTTAAAATTAAGTATTCTTTAATTCGTTACTTTAACATTCACTATAAATAGGGGGTGTTACACACTTCCTTTCACCAAACGGTCATATTTCAACGAAAAGACACTTCGCGAAAAGACACATTCTTTCATTGAAAGAGACGCGTCTGTACGAAGAGGTACAAGAATGACCATTCGAAAGAGATGCGACTCTATGAAGAGGTACAAGCACGACCTTTCCGAAGAGATGTGATTGTGCGAAGAGGTACAGGTGTGACCGTTCGAAGAGATGCAGATAAACTTTAAATAAGGAGGAAAACTGATCACTTTCCTTACTAACTTATTCCAATCCGATCATCCTTCTCTCTTCTTTAATACTCTTATATATAATCACAGAGTGACGTACTCATTACAATCTCGTGCTGAATACGTCTGTTGTATCTTGGGAGAATTTTGAAATAAAATTCTTAAGGAAATTGTCACGACAAGCCTCAGACATCATCGGGTTAGATTTCTAGTTTATTTGTTTATTTATATACATTATTCTATAATCTCTCCTTTCTCTACGTTGTGCTATTTCTTAAAATAGTATAACGTTGTTGTTGTAAATTGATTACAACATACTTATTGTGAATATTGAATTCCAGAGTAGTGGTAAACTTGTAAGGCAGCATAAGTCCCCAATAAGAGAGTATCCAAAGCCATAGCCCAAGGAAAGAGATTCCAAGCAATACATCTACTCTCTTCAGGCTAGAAATGATCCGAACTAAGCTGAAGCATTCCCTCCCTGCGGACCCGGGGGGGGGGGGGGGGAGGGCGGAAGAAAAGAAGAAGAAAGAAAATGGGTCAGACATGAGTCTAGTAAGTCCAATGATTATTTAGCATGTAAACAAGAAAAAGGATTATGACATGAATAAACTGAATCTAGGACAGCATCCTAGAAATAAGATAATAAAACTGAATATGCTATCACACTCGTTTCAAATTCTATACACCCCCTTACAAGTGTTTCAACTAGCACCATGTGTTCAAGATAAACGATCCCCTTTTTATCGATCGGCTCCAACTCGTACACGTTTATCCCTTGTGTCATTCGACCCTGCATGATTGTAGATACCTGTGCTGGTCCCACCATGGGGTGTATCAAGTCCTATTGTGGAAACCCGGCACAATTCAAGATGCACAGTGTATAACTACTGATGCCCAATGCCTGCTTTTTCCACTCCGAAGTACGTGCACGCTCGTACTCCGTCGGAACCTACACTGACGCACCACCCGCCGTTGTTTTGACCGCTTATAATCAGCCCAGTAATCGTGCCCCACCCTGCCTAGTTCTGGGTACCATGATACATATGTGTGGGTTACTGCTGAAATGGGTCCCCGTTACTAGGATTTCCTAATCAACATGTTAAAATGGTCAAGTGTTCTCAAATTAACCTAACCCTACCCATCAATTTAGCTAACATGTTGTATTGGTTAAGTGTTGCCTTAATTAACTTAACCGTACCATTCCTGACTTAGCTTTAATTCATTCATTAAAGCACAAGCCACTCACATTAGATATGTATTGTTGTGGTTGCTGGTTGTGCTGGTCAGTTTCGGGCAGTTTTACACCACAACTCAATCTAACCTCGGGTTCTTTTGGGCTTGATGCACTAACCTCTCACATTAGATATGTATTGTTACGGTTGCTGGATATGCCGGGCGGTTCCGGGAAGTCTTATACCGTAATTCAATCTAACCTCGGGTTAGGCATATTCGTCTTTTAGTTAATTTACATATTTACCTTTCATATTTATATGTAAATTATCCACAATTACTGCCGTTCAAGTCATGACCCATTTACCCTCTAAATCATATTCAGAATTTTTGGTATATAAATTATACCTTTTTATGCCACAAATCATTCATATATTTTTGGGCCAAATTATGCCATTAATATAAATTTAAGGTTTTTCCCAACGTTAACTCCGTTATACGTTCGCAAAATTCACATAGAATGTTAGGCTCGTAACTTAGCCTAACTTATATACAAAAGGGGAAAGAAGGGAGCATGTACCATTCATACAACATAATAAGGATCTAACCAAACATGTGTCATATAAATTTGGCATAAAATAGTAAACTTGCATTTTTGGATCCAATCAACATGAGTCTTAAGCATATGAAATTACCCAAATCCGACTAGGCATGTAAATGTAAACATGCAATTTGGATCCAATAACTATGAATCTTAAGCATATAGAATTACACAAGTTCAACTAGGCATGCGAATATGAACTTTTATTTTGGATCCAATAAACATGAATCTTAAGCATATGGAATTACACAAGTTCAACTTGGCATGTGAATATGAACTTTTATTTTGGATCCAATAAACATGAATCTTAAGCATATGGGATTACACAAATCCAACTAGGCATGTAAATGTAAACTTTTATTTTGGATCCAATTTTCATAGATCTAAATGTGGATCTAAACATAATACATGTCTTAGCCTAACAAATTGCATGTAACATAACATGAAAAAGTCACCAAATTTACATAATACACAATTGGTTTAACATCAACATAATAACCACAATAGTCTCATAAGCATATACGATAGAATCGATACAAGAATAGACATGAATCAGCATCACCATTATCTTACAACTAGGAATAACTCTAGTTTTCACTTTATTACAAATCATAACTTTTAATCGTTCACATCTAAATAATAACAATTATTACAAACAAAAGAAAGTCTTGTTTACTGGGATCTGTTTTCTGAAATTGAAAAGCAATCCCTTGACGAAGACTATCAATTATCTAAGTTAGTTTTGATTCGTAGCTTTTAACTTGCTTTCTAGTTTGAAAAAAAATGGTGGCTAGGCTAGGACGATCATTGTCAGCATGGTGGCTCCTTGGAATGAATTTGTGTGATTCAGGGTTGAGGAATGGAGTTGCTTTTATAGAGGTTTAAACTTATGTGAGCCGTTAGATTATCCTAGGAGCAATCACAACCACCCAGACTAGATATAGTTATCCAGAATTGCCACCTATGCCTTAGTGACTCAGCAATAGGCCAGAAAAGACTCAGCAACAAGTCAGAATTGTCACTGTTTTGGATCTGGGCAAGGGGGTTAGGTCGACTCCCAGGTCGATCCCCTGGTCGACTGTATAGGGCAGGTCGACCCTGGTCGACCTGGCCTGGGGCGGGAAAAATCCCATCTAGCCCGCTTCCTTGTTTTCGTTTGAATTTTTGAATTTTAATCTGAACTGTTTTTAATTTATTTAAATTTCTGAAACTTCTAAGGGCCATAACTTCCTCATACAAAGTCCAATCTACGAAAACTTGGACTCTATCCCAAGCAGAATTTCGAGACGAACGAAATGGCATAACCCGTTTCCCTTAATTATCACTTTAACAATTGAGTGTTCTTTAATTCGTTCTATTAACAGTCACAGAAAATTCAGGGTGTTACATTCTCCCTCCTTAAAGGATTTCGTCCCCGAAATCTTCAAGTCAAGAAGAATGTATATCCTGCCATCCAATCGTCCATCTACTCAACCATCAAACACAGGCATCCATTGTCCTTAAAAAGACTTTTAGTGCTTTCATGATCATATGCATAGTATGTGCACATGTCCTTATCTAATGCAAAATCAGGCTGTCTGCTGATTCAGTTGACCTCCTTAATGCAAATTATTTTAGTGCCATGAGTCCATTATGTACGCGATTATTCCTAATCATTCTTTCTACATGAGTGCACAATCATCCATACAAATGCAACATCCTTATGATAACATTTCAAGTTTCAATCCATACACCAATACATATATATATATATATATATATATATATATATATGCATATGCAATATGAAAGTGACTGAGCCGATCTAACACCTAACTTGTGTGTATATGCATCCACGAGCAACAAGTAGCAACCACTTGCAACCATCAATCATAACATGTTTCAAATACATGTTTACATCCATTGGTTTCTACCTAAGGATAAAGAATAGAACCGAGGAGATATACTTAAAAGATAGATATAAGCATGTAAAATCTTATGGGAAAAAAGATCAAGGAGGCACTCTCAAAAAGAAAAGGGTAGGCTATGCTTATTTTTCTCTCAGTTTCCCAACTCGCTTCTTCCTCAGCATCACTCCATTGAACTTTAACAAGCTCGACTTCACGGTTGCGTCGCTTTTTGACTTCCGTATCTAAGATACGAGTTGGAACTCTTCTCACAGTCGCTTCTCGTTCCACTTCTACTTCCTCTAGTATACTTGGCCCCACAACTTCTGCAGACTCGTGTAAGCACTTTCGTAGTTGAGAAACATGAAAAACATTATGAACTCCAGTCAGTCTTTTGGGTAGCTCTACTCTGTAAGCCATCGTCCTAATCCTTTCAATGATAGGAAATGGTCCTAAAAATCTTGGTGCTGGCTTACCAACGGACCCAAAGAGAATGACATTCCTCAAAGGAGATACTTTAAGGAACACCCTATCTCCAACCTCAAACTCAAGGTCGGTCCTTCTTTTGTCTGCGTAGGACTTCTGTCTATCTTGTGTAGTCTGCATTCGTCTTCTTATCAAGTCTACCTTCTCTGAAGTTTCTCTAATCATGTTTGGCCTAAGTACGAGCTTGTCTGTAGACTCCTACCAAAGTTGGTGATCGGCATGGTCTTCCATATAAAGCCTCAAAGTGTGCCATGCCTATGGTGGCTTGGTAGCTATTGTTGTAAGTGAATTCTACTAAAGGAAGATGATCTTCCCATGTTCCTCCAAAGTCAAGAATGCACAATCTCAAGAGGTCTTCTAATACTCTTTTCACCCTTTCCGTCTAACCATCAGTTTGAGGGTGATAGGCCGTGCTTAAGCATAGTTGTGTGCCTACAGCCTCTTGCAAACTCTTCCAAAACTCGCTCGTAAAGATAGGATCTCGATCACTAACTATGCTGGAGGGTATCCCATGGAGTCGAACTATCTCTTTAAGATAAATGGATGCTAGGGACGAGGCAGTCCTTCTACTCTTAACAGGTATAAAGTGAGCACTTTTAGTGAGCCTATCCACTATTACCCCAATACTGATATTGCCCCTTCTTGACCTAGGCAACCCATCAACAAAATCCATCGAAATGCTATCCCATTTCCACTGTGGGACCTCTAGAGGATGAAGCAGACCACCAGGCTTCCTCTGGTCCACTTTGACTTGCTGGCATATCAAGCACTTAGCAACGAACTCAGCTACATCCCTCTTCATGCCATTCCAAAAGAAAACTCGGTTTATGTCTTTATACATCTTGTCCCCACCTGGGTGTATGGTTAGCTTAGAATGGTGTGCTTCTTCGAGAACCATCTTCACCAAATCCCTTGCCTGTGTGATCCATAGTCTTCCATCTCGTCTCAACCAACCCTTATCATCGATGGAGTATCTATTGAGGTGACTAGAAGTCTCACCCCTAATTAGCTTATCCATCATATCAACTAGATGAGGGTCTTTACGTTGCGCGGTTCCTATTGAGTCCAAAAGAGTAGGCCGCACCTCTAGCGATGCTAACAAACCAGATACAAATTCAGAGGAGGATCTAAAGTCAAAGTTTGTTATGTACTCCAAGCTTTGCCTTTCTACAAAGAGAGGACTTAAGATCAGCTTCTTTCTACTCAAGGCGTCTGCTACCACATTGCCCTTGCCAGGGGTATAGGAAATCTCAAAATCATACGAGGCCAGAAATTCCATCCACCTTTGTTGGCTTAAGTTAAGATCTTTCTGTGAGAAAAGGTACTTTAACGATTTACGGTCAGTAAACAATTCAAACCTTTCTCCTAGTAGATAACGACGCCATGACTTAAGAGCGAAAACAATGGTAGTTAGCTCC
The DNA here is from genome assembly GCA_030737875.1 of Allium sativum. NCBI lineage: Eukaryota > Viridiplantae > Streptophyta > Magnoliopsida > Asparagales > Amaryllidaceae > Allium > Allium sativum. Next base: position 401,127,161 of record CM060910.1, read on the forward strand.
AAATCATGAGTTGGATAGCTCTTCTCATGTACCTTCAATTGCCTTCCCCCATAACAAACTACCTTGCCTTCTTGCATCAAGACAACGCCTAATCCTGTACCGCATGCGTCTGTGTATACGGTAAACATTTTGCTCCCATCAGGCAATGTCAGAACTGGGGCTGTTGTTAGAGCCCTTTTCAAACGTTGGAAAGCAATATCGCAATCCAAATCCCAAGCGAAAGTTAGGTTCTTCTTTGTCAATCTTGTGAGTGGGGCTGAGATTTTTGCAAAGTCTTTATTGAACTTTCGGTAAAAGTCCGCTAGCCCGAGAAAGCTTCGGACTTCGGTTGCATTTCGTGGAACCTTCCAATCTTGCACCGCAACTACTTTTGCGGGGTCCACAGCTATCCCCTCTTTAAACACCACATGTCCAAGAAACCTTACTTCTTCTCTCCAGAAATGGCATTTGGAGAATTTGGCTTTCAGCTGATGTGCACGGAGAGTATCCATGACTTCCCTTAAATGCAAAGCATGCTCTTCTTCATTCTTCGAGAAAATCAAAATGTCGTCTATGAAGACCACCACAAACTTATTAAGGAACTCCCTGAACACCCTGCTCATCAAGTCAACGAAATAAGCGGGTGCATTTGTCAAGCCGAAAGGCATGACAAGCCATTCGAAGAAACCATCCGGGGTTCTGAACGCGGTCTTATCAATGTTGTCTTCAGCCACTCTTAGCTGATGAAACTCGATTGCCAGATCTAGTTGGGAGAAAACCGACGCACCTACAAGATGTCAAACAAGTTGTATATTCTTGGAAGTGGGTGCCCATTCTTCTTGGTCAGCTTGTTTAGTTCCTTACAATCAATGCATAGGCAAAGTGAACCATCCGCTTTGGTTGTGAATACTACTGGAGCACCCCATTCAGAAATACTCCGCCTTATATACCCTTTTTCGGGCAGCTCTTTGACTTGCTTGCTGAGTTCTTTTCTCTCCCTTGGATCCATGTGTCTAACAGGTAGATCTATGGGTTTTGCATTATCAACAAGGTATATGCGGAAGTCTATCTCCTGCTTCGGAGGTAAGCCCTTCACCTCTTCTAATACATCTGAGTATTCACAGCTACTCTAACAGACTGCAAGTTTTCAACAGACGCATCATGAGATTTTAGGTACCTAAGCATAATAGAATGTATGGGATTACAAGAGATTTCGAGAGTGTTACCGAGGCGAGTTATAAGTCTAACCACTCTCTTTTCACAATCGAGGATGGCACCATTATTGGATAACCAATCCATGCCTAGAATCAACCCATAGCCCGTGAAGCCCAAAACATAGGCATTACATCTAAACCCAACGCTTAGTATAGAAATTTCCAAATCCAAACAAATCATTGACAAATAGGCCGAGCCCCCAATTGGATTTGAAACAACCAAGGGATCCTCTACTATACTGGTGCCTAGGTGCAAAGATTCAACTAAAGCAGTGGGTATAAAAGAGTGCGATGCGCCAGAATCAAAGAGTGGATGAACAGAATGATCAAAAAGATAAACTAAACTCTCAATAGAAATATTTTTACCTCGTTCTTACGGAGGTTCCATCAGAGCGTGAACCTGCCCTCCAGAAGTAGATCCAGTCCTCTGCCCTTGCTCTCTTGGGCAGTCCTTAGCCATGTGTCATGTCTCGCCGCAGTGAAAACATCCTCCCATCTTCCTCTTTTTCTTTCTGCAGTCTTTAATCAGATGTCCACGAATGCCACAAAAATTACACTTCCACTTGTCACGGGGTTTGTTGTTCTTCCAGTCCTTCTTTGAGTCTGTCTTTTTATTCTGAGATCCCTCCACTTTCTTATTTTGAGGTACTTCCACCTTTGCCTCTTTCTTGCTATCCTTGTCTTCCTCCTGTAGCAGTGCCATGTCCACCAATCTCTCATAAGTTGCACCCATAGGTATATGGGACATAACTAGGCTGTGTAGTGGCTCATTCAACCCTTTAACAAAACGGAGAGCCTTCTTATGGGGAGTGTTCACTAACTCCAGTCCGAATTTAGCCAGCTGGTTGAATTGGTTGATGTATTCATTGATCGACATACTTCCCTATTTGAGAGCTAAGAATTTCTCCATCTGTAGGCTACGTTCAGCTTGTGAGAGGAATTTCATTTCAAACCTCATTCTGAAATCCTCCCAAGTTTCAACTGATCTCTCAGCATTAGTAATTTCCCACCAATAAGGGGCTTCATCTTTAAGCAACCATACGGCCAACTGTATCTTCTGCCTATTGTCTACTTCGAAGATAACAAACAAGTCCACGGTTTCTTTGAGCCAATTTCTTGCTTCTACATATGACTCAGTCCCAATAAGTTCTTTCCACCCATGGCTCAAAAATCCCTACATATCTTGGAGAAAGCATCTGCATGAGGAGCAGGAACAGTTGTAATTGGGGGAGGAGTAACGTCTGCTGGGCCTGCATCATTAGCCCTAGCCTTTAGGTACCTTCTGAACCAGCCAGGTACCGGTACACCCTCTGGAAGGTTAAGATCCCCAGACATGCTGAAACTGAAAAGAAAAGATTCAAAACAAAGGAGAGAAAAGATAGTGCATATGGCTTTGGGGAGATTATGCCTTTTAAGACAACACTTTTTCTTGAAAACGCTTCTTTAAACTTCTTTTTGAAAATTAGTTTCCCAAAATTTTTATTTGATCTAGCATCCATTAGCTCTGATACCAAGTGAAACACACCGCCTTCGCTAAGGTCACTCACAAAGGGAATGCCTTAACTTCGGTGGAGCATCATAGGTAAAAGATACAGATAATTTACAAGACAAACATATAAACAATGAAAAAAAAAACTAAATTTATTTCATAAGTACGTGGATCAGTTAAAATATTACAACAACTGTCTCTAACCAACTTCCAAATTATTACAACAAAATCTTTGTCTTGAATTAAAACATAAAGAAGCATTAAAACAGCAGTAAGGCAACATAAATCCCCAATAAGAGAGTATCCAAAGCCATAGCCCAAGGAAAGAGATTCCAAGTAATACATCTACTCTCTTCAAGCTGGAAATGATCCGAACTAAGCTGAAGTATTCACTCCCTGCAGACCTGAGGGGGGGGGGGAACGGAAGAAAAGAGGATGAAAGAAAATTGGTCAGACATGAGTCTGGTAAGTCCAGTGATTATTTAGCATGTAAACAAGAAAAAGGATTATGACATGAATAAACTGAATCTAGGACAGCACCCTAGAATTAAAATAATAAGACTGAATATGCTATCGCACTCGTTTCAACTTCTCTGCACCCCCTTACAAGTGTTTCAACTAGCACCATGTGTTCAAGAAAAATGATCCCCGTTTTATCGATCGGCTCCTACTCGTATACGTTTATCCCTTATGTCATTCGGCCGCGCATGATTGTAGATACCTGTGCTGGTCCCACCATGGGGTGTATCAAGTCCTATGGTGGCAACCCGACACAATTCAAGATGCACAGTGTATAACTACTGATGCCCAGTGCCTGCTTTTTCCACTCCGGAGTATGTGCACGCCTGCACTCCGTCGGAACCTACACTGATGCACCACTCGCCGTTGTTTTGACCGCTTATAATCAGCCCAGTAATCGTGCCCAACTCTGCCTAGTTCAGGGTACCATGATACATCTGTGTGGGTTACTGCTGAAATGGGTCCCCATTACTAGGGTTTCCTAATCAACATGTTAAAATTGTTAAGTGTTCTCAAATTAACCTAACCCTGCCCATCAGTTTAGTTAACATGTTGTATTGGTTAAGTGTTTCCTTAATTAACTTAACCCTACCATTCCTATCTTAGCTTTAATTCATTCATTAAAGCACCAACCACTCACATAAAATATGTATTGTTGCAGTTGCTGGTTGTGCCGGTAAGTTCCGGGCAGTCTTACACCGCAACTCAATCTAACCTCAGGTTCTTTTGGGCTTGATGCACTAACCTCTTACATTAGATATATATTGTTACGGTTGCTGGATGTGCCGGGCAGTTCTGGACAGTCTTATACCGTAACTCAATCTAACATCGGGTTAGGCATATTCGTCTTTTACTTAATTTACATATTTACCTTTCATATTTATATGTAAATTATCCAAAATTACTGCCATTCAAGTCATGCCCCATTTACCCTCTAAATCATATTCAGAATTTTTGGTATATAAATTATACCATTTTTATGCCACTAATCATTCATATATTTTTAGGCCAAATTTTTCCATTAATATACATTTAAGTTTTTTTCCAACGTTACCCTCGTCATACGTTCGCAAAATTAACATAGAATGTTTGGCTCGTAACTTAGCCTAACTTATATACAAAAGGGAAAAGAAGGGAGCATGTACCATTCATACAACATAATATGGATCTAACCAAACATGTGTCATATAAATTTGGCACAAAACTATAAACTTGCACTTTGGATCCAATCAACATGAGTCTTAAGCGTATGAAATTACCCAAATCCAACTAGGCATGTAAATGTAAACTTGCAATTTGGATCCAATAACTATGAATCTTAAGCATATAGAATTACATAAGTTCAACTAGGCATGTGAATATGAACTTTTATTTTGGATCCAATAAACATGAATCCAAAGCATATGGAATTACACAAGTTCAACTAGGAATGTGAATATGAACTTTTATTTTGGATCCAATAAACATGAATCTTAAGCATATGGGATCACACAAATCCAACTAGGCATGTAAATGTAAACTTTTATTTTGGATCCAATTTTCATAGATCTAAATGTAGATATAAACATAATACATGTCTTAGCCTAACAACTTGCATGTAACATAACATGAAAAAGTCACCAAATTTACATAATACACAATTGGTTTAACATCAACATAATAACCACAATAGTCTCATAAGCATATACGATAGAATCGATACAAGAATAGACATGAATCAGCATCACCATTATCTTACAACTAGGAATAACTCTAGTTTTCACTTTATTACAATTCATAACTTTTAATCGTTCACATCTAAATAATAACAGGACTTACAAACAAAAGAAAGTCTTGTTTTCTGGGATCTGTTTTCTGAAATTGAAAAGCAATCCCTTGATGGAGACTATCAATTCTTTAAGTTAGTTTTTGATTCGTAGCTTTTAACTTGCTTTCTAGTTTGAAAAGAAATGGTGGCTAGGCTAGGACGATCATGGTCAGCATGGTGGCTCCTTGGAATGAATTTGTGTGATTTAGGGTTGAGGAATGAGGTTGCTTTTATAGAGGTTTAAATTTATGTGAGCCGTTATATTATCCTAGGAGCAATCACAACCATCCAGACTAGATAGAGTTATCCAAAATTGCCACCTATGCCCTAGTGACTCAGCAACAAGTCAAAATCGTCACTGTTTTGGATCTGGGCGAGGGGGTAGGTCGACCCCCTGGTCGACCTGTATAGGGGAGGTCTACTCCTTGGTCGACCTGGCCTGGGACAGGAAAAATCCCGCCCAGCCCGCTTCCTTGTTTTCGTTTGAATTTTTGAATTTCAATCTGAACTGTTTTTAATTTATTTAAATTTCTGAAACTTCTCAGGGCCATAACTTCCTCATACGATGTCCGATTTACGAAAACTTAGTCTCTATTTCAAGCCGAATTTCGAGACGAACACCATGGCATAACCCATTTCCCTTAATTCTCACTTTAACAATTAAGTATTCTTTAATTCGTTCTTTTAATAGTCACAGAATATTCAGGGTGTTACAGTCATGGAAGAGATGATCGGAAGCATTACCAATTGCAACATCATTGGTCCTCCCACTCCCATTCCCCAGCTCATTCGGATTCCAATAAGTATAAAATCCGTTAAAGTCATCGTAAAGGGGACAAACAAATTCATTCCCATAGCTCCAACTCCTCCAAAGGGGTCGTGCTCACATGAAAAATCATGTAAGAAACATTTCGATCCCCAAGACAAGTTCCCAGACAAAGATAATGATATGGGCAGCATGGTCATCTTCCCCGCAAATGCAAATCCATTGATATCACTACAACAAAGCTTGTGGCACTTGACTGCTCTACTAAACAAATAATTAAGTTCTTGAAAAATAGTTCCCTGAATATCACTTAGGAACAAAAATTTTGTGCCTAATCTCTTGTTTGTCCCTGACAACTGGTCTGATCCCATTAAAGCTAAAATTGACTTCATGGACACTCAGTACATGAAGACTTGCAAGTACGCTAAGAAACTGTCCAAGATTATTAGGGAGCTTCAGTAGGACTTGGACAACGAGATATTTATGTCTAAACATGATTGTCTACCAAGGCAAATGCCATTAGGGAATGTGACGGAGCTCGGGCTCAGCTCGCTCTTGCAAAACGCGAAGCCGGGAACTATAAGAAATTGCACATCAAGCTATAAGAAAGTTTCCATACCGAACTTAACAATCACAACAAAGAGCGTTCAACTCTCAAAAAAAAATTTGAAGATGTTACGACCGAGAGTGTTGAACTAAAGCTATCGCGTAATCGTTTTGAAACAGGAAAATTGAGCTTAAGGGAGAGGTTGCCATTTTGAAGGCCAAATTAGCTGAGGCTGAAGAGAGAGTCATATTACTTGAAGGAATTGCCAGCCTTGCACTTGAATCTATATCAACTTCCAACGCACGGCTCATCGAAGTCCTAGAGGAGGTGGACGACTAAAGGAAGCCACGGAAGCTACCAAATGTCAAGCTAAGGGGAAGGATGTTGTTGGAGGTGGTTCCAGTTCTTCCTCCGCGATGCTCTAAAATGTAGAGGCAGAAAAGTATGATCCATAGCGCCTGGAGATTACCAAAGATGTACATATTTCTCCTGTTAATGAAGCTAGAACTCCAGCCACTCCCAAGAATAAGTTAGTTGAAGGTATCTCCACCTTTTCTCCACAATTTGTCAAAGCTATTGTGGCATGTCGTTGCAATGTAAAGCAAAAAGTTGAAAGGACCATACTCTATCCAGAGATAATAACTACTGCACTTCCTTGTTTTGGTACGAAGCCTGCTGAGGAGATAGAAGAGAAGCAAAAAGAGTCGGCGAACAAGTCCATAGTGCTATCTGACACCGATGCCCCCAAGGAAGGAGAAATGATCGATGCTTTAAAAAACCATTGATTGCAAGGAGGGTGAAAAGGAGGCAGCCGTTGTAATCACTGGCGCTTCTGACAAGACTAAGGATCTAACCCTTGCAGAAATGAAGACAAGAAATGAGCAACTCTTGAAGGTCAAGACCGAAAATGTTGAAGTGCCTCTCTCGATCAAGCCTATCCAGATGATTCCTCCTCCTGGCGTCCAGGTTTCTATTAGCCTCCCTAGATCGATTACCATAGATGTTACTTCCCAATAAACCCTTGATCTAGAAGATCCTTCACCCGAGTAAGCCAAGAAGAAGAAGCACATCTTTACTGATGTTGAGGAGGAGGAGAAGCAGAAGCTCAAAGATTCAAAGAAAACCAAAATGACTGCTAAGTCAAAATGAAGCTTTTTCTTGATTTCTTTTTTGTTTTCTACTGGCGTGCTATGGGTGTTGTTAGGGACTGCGGAATGGATCGTTAAGGCAAAGAAAACAATAGAGGGGAATGTGAATAGTGTTTGTAAGAATTTAAACAGAATTTAAATCTAAAGTGAATTAATGAATCAAACACCACAAACAAAGTCACAGACACAAATTCAAATACAAATAAGATAAACAGAAATAGAAATGCAGAAAAGGAAAGAACACACCGGATTTTATACTGGTTCGGATTACTCATACGTCCAGTCTTGCACAACGCTGGATTGCACAGAGTTTTATTACTCTTTCAGTAGTCAATTACACCATACTTGATTTCACAGCTCACGAGGAGACACCGAATCCTACTTCCTTGATTTCACGGCTCACAAGGACACACCGACTCCTATTCCTTGATTTCACGGCTCAACAAGAACTCACGACTCCTCTTTGACTTAAGACAAGGTTTATTCAACCCAAGCATTACAAAACAACCCTATAACTCTTCAATAGCACTTGATTCAGAGAGTGAAGAGTGTAGAGAGAAGAAGTTTGTTCAAAACAGAATTGAATTCAGTAGAGTATAAGTGTAAGAATCATAAAAATGAATAAGAATAATGATATAGAGAAAGAGGATGAAGTTAGAGAAGAAGAGATGATAAAAAATTCGGTTTTAACCCCTTTTTATAGAGTATGAAAGGTTGCAACGGTTCTGAATCATTTCAAATAATGAAAAGATACTTCCTTTCAAAATTGGAAAAAGTAACAGTTATATGTCGACATGGGGTTTTTGCTATGTTGACATACTCCTTTGAAAATTTAAATTTTAAAACATTTTTCAAGTGTTTGGATATAAAAATAATTCTAGAAATTCTTGAGTAAAACTCTAGTGCTGTAAATTAATATTATATGATAGAAAACATATGAGAACACAAATTTAAACTATATAAATATATTTATAAAATTATAAGGTTATAGACTATATAAAGTATAAATATAAAGTATATAAATTGTAACACCCCGTAAATTTAAAACATTTAAACTAACAAATTTAAGAACACTTAATTTTAAAATAAGAATTAAGTAAAATGGGTTACGCCATTGCGTTCATCTTGGAATTCTTCTTAGGATAGAGTCCGAGTTTGCGTAAATCGGACAACGTATGAAAAAGTTATTAGGCTCGGAAGATTTAAAAGATAAGCAGAATTAAAATAAATAATTCGAAATTCAAAACCCAAAAAAAGAGAGCAGGAAAAATCCTGGCCAGGGATGTCGACCCCCATGGGGGGGTGTCGACATGGGTGTCGACCTCCATGGGGGGTGTCGATATGGGTGTCGACACCCCTAGTGGCGTGTCGACCCCTTTTCAGATCTAAACGGAAATTTCTGGACAGCTTCCAGATGACGTGTTTTTCTGTTTTGTATGGTTCTGATGGCTCCTAATCTATTATAAATGTCCTAGTTCACCCTATACACCTATAAATAAGCACTTAAACCTAACCCTAATTTCATTACACTAATTCATAGCGCCTCCATGCTGCTTTAATCTAAATTAACCTAGCCTTTCTTCTCCAACCAAAATTATAATAGAGATTTAGAGATAGTTCTTCTTCAACAATCAAATTAGAAGATTATCCACGATCTGAATTGCTACAACAATGATTAATTTTCTCTTCTAAGAATCCTGTCACTGTGAGTCTATGTTACTTTCACATATAATTAAATTAAAAAGTAACTGTGATAGGATTGTAAATTGGATCTAATGTATATGCCTGTGACTGAAATGAATCTTATCAAGCTTGTAAATCATTATCTTTCAGATTCATATCTATAAATCTGTCATATGCCTTTCTGATCCATTTTATTGTTATATGCCTATTTATATTTCATATGCATGTTCTTATATTTATGCTAGTTTTGATGTTTTGATTCTCTTCCCTTCTTCTTTTCCTTTTTCTTTATGAGATTAGGCTAACATCGAGTCTAACATATTGCGTTGATATTTATGTACGAATAACATTGGAATGATTGGGAAAAGTTTGGGAAATATGCAATAAAATGAAATTTGGCATAAATTGTTGATGAATATGGAAAATTGGTTTGGGCATAATTGAGTATAACTTGTATTCATGAGATTAGGCATAAATTGGATTAGAATTACAAGCATAAATTGGATTGGAATTTATGGGTAATTGGAAATCACTATAATCCAAGATTCAAAATTGGGATTTGAATCAAGAAAGTGAAAATGAACGCCTAATACACGAGGTTAGATTCGAATTGCGGTAGAAGTCTTCCCATAACCGCCCGACATATCCAGCAACCGCAATTTGGTAATCTAATGTGAGAGGTCAAGGGCAGAAATTAGATGCGCAATAATGCAAAGACATGAGGTCAGATTCGGATTGCAGTATAAGTTTGCCCGGAACCGCTTGGCATATCCTGCAACTGCAAAACAATAATCTAATGTGGGAGCTCTTGCAAGATTACAATTATAATGAATTAATGAACACTTAACCAAGGTAAGACATGTGATTAGGCATGGGGATAATAAAGGGTTAAGTGGGTAACATGGGTAGCATGTGAAACATAACTAAAGCACTTAACCAAGCTGAGACATGTAGTAAGACATGGGAATAGTAAAGGGGTTAAGTGGATGACATGGATAGCATGTGAAACACAATTAAAAACACTTAACCAAGATAAGACATGTGGGAAGACATGGGAACAGTAAAAGGGTTAAGTGGGTGACATGGGTAGCACGTATAAGGTAAATAATGAACACTTAACCAAGATAAGACATGTGGTAAAACATGGGAATAGTAAAGGGGTTAAGTGGGAGACATGGGTAGCATGTGAAACATAATAAAAGCACTTAACCAAGTTGAGACATGTGATAAGACATGGGGATTAAAAAAAGGGTTATGTCGGAATTCCTAGTGGGGACCAAGCTTAGGAGGGAAGCTTGTTGTAACGACCAGGGATTTTCGATCCCGAAAATCGACATAAAAACACTATGTCGAACATTCAAGCATCGAAAACGCCGGAACGTTATGAGAAAGATGTTAGAGGGTGAGGTGAGAAAGAAAGAAATATTAGAATAGAAGAAATAAGAAGAAGGAACACATCAGAATCAGAGTCTCACATCGCAGCGGAATAAATATAGGAATAATCTTTATTGAAAACTTGAAATAATACTTACAATCAGAGTGTAACTTACAGTCAACACATCTGGACAGTTATAATAATCTATCCTCATATACAACATACAGTGGAATAAATAATAGTACGTCTGAACTCCTCCAGCACGTCTTCCGAACTTCGTGGTATCCAACAACCTGAACCTGAACACCCGGTCTAACCCAAACATTTACAAAACACCGGGTCAGTCTGGTGAACCGGAGTGAGAAAAACTCGCACAGAGTTAAGGTATCACACACTTGATTTAAAGTTAAAATCTTTTCGAAAGAAATGGATAATCGTAAGACCAAATCCACACATAAATATGGATGGTTTTTACCTTACGATAATCCAAAACATTTTAGAAATCATATACATATTCTGATATTATAATAGTGTCTAAATACAAGTAAATAAAATCTAGCGGAACACTTGCATCTCACGCTCCAAATATATAGTATATAATCAAAACCGTGGGCGCTTATTGGAGATGGGATTGCCAACTACGACAAGGTATGGGACCACCTGCAGATAGTGTATCTCTAGAGACGAATACACTGGGTTCAACAAGCACTTCTTGCAACCCGGCCCACACATGACCGACAACTCATTTCTCTTGAGTGTATCGAATTTATTGTCACATACAGTTGGTACCAACATAACCGTTCCCGGGAGATACAGAAGCGAAAGAAGTAACAATATAAATATTCTCTAGATGGTGACAATACAACCTAATGGGTGCGACCCACATAGCCATGCTGCCTGACCGATTTTTGTCATTTCTCGGTTGTGAGGTTTGAGGTTATAACGTATCTTTTGAAACATCTGGCCGCCATTCTTTTTGAAAGCCACATCGTCCATACACGTTGTCCTGGGACTGGACAACCGAAGGCACTCTCCTACTACATCCTAGGAATCACCCTATAGATTAGTAGCGAGTAGTCCTTGCAACCCATAGACTCCAACCACGACAGAATCACAGTTTATCTCTGGGAGCTACCCAGAGATTATAAGCAATACTTCCGCTTTATGAAGGTCTATGGTCTTTCATTGCTCCGTCTCGATCATCGTCTGATCTCTTCCACGATTACGTATTTGTTGGTCGGAACGCTTTTCGAATATAAATTCAATCCCGGTCTTTCCGAGCCAACAATCAAAAATTGGACAGATTTGATAGTCGGTTATTTAACTATCAAAATAAAAAATCATTCAACTATAAAAATAAAACGAGTTCACGGGTTCAGTACTTAGCATCACTTGGCCTTTTTAACTTTCCATCCGTAAATCAAACCCTTAAAACTTATTTGAAACAAAGCTTTTTATTTCCTATTTCAGAATACCATTATATTCAAAATCGTCTCATTCAACTTAAAACATTTCAAACTTTATTTTATAATACCATTCATCGAAATTCAACTTTCATCTCTCTCGACTACTTTCATTTCCAAACTAATACCGCTCTTGGATAATCATGAAGTTGTTCAAGTTGGGGTATTTTATTTACCTCTCAGACCTTGAGTCAACAACATTCTTATCTTCAGAAAGATAGAAGTTTATCAACGAAAATCCCATTTCACTAATTGCCCCACATATTTCATTTACTACCCGTCCCAAAACATTGTTTCAATATCATATCCTCTCTTGGAAATCTTATTTCAAACTTCATCTTTTTACTTAACTTAAGTATTAAGTAACCCTTATTTAATTGTCTCTATTAACTTTTCAATCATTGAAACATTATATACTCATTTTAATTCTATTATAAATAGAATCCCTTATTAAACTTCAGATAAGTTTATTTCAAACCAATTTGGTTATATCTCGACTATACCTCATTCCTTCTTCAATATCCTGAATGTAGATCACATCTTAATAACTTATCTTTCCGTACCATTTTAATTCAAACTTGGGTTTATAACTTGGTCGAAATCTTGGATTTCATAAATCCAATTAAGTAGAATAAGAATTCATTTTAAAACATAATTTAACCTCAGCTTCTATTATCATTAATATAATTTGCTTTTAAAATATCATTTTATTTTCTAAAAGCCTTATCTTTCCAAAAATCCCATTATTAAATAAATAATTCAATTTTAATTATTCTTTGAAACAATTAACCTCGGTTATTAATCGCTATGTTATTCCCTACTCATTTTCTTATCATAATAATTAGCATTTATAATGGTTAAGACGTGGCACGTGCTTCGAGCACGGCGTATTTGGTGCATAAATAGTGATTTGTGGTTACAGCAAGTAATATATATGCAGTTGGGTTATTTCCTTTTTATAAACTTCCATTTAAAAATAATAGATTTTTAATATCGATCTTCAGTTATAAAATAAATTTTATAAATTCATTTTCTATTTGAATCACCTAGCGGTAAATAACTTTATAACAATGTCTTATTTGGCCATCTGCTATTGTTTCTCAACTCATATCACATATTGGTTAACAGCAAACAAATGTTGAACCTAGATTCAACAATCAATGATCAAAGCAACCATCTAATCAGATTGGTTAAACAGTTCATAAAATTGTGATGTGAAATAAACAACAAATTTGAGGAATCCAGTTGGAACCCTCCAACCTGTTTCTCTCTACATCCAAATATGTTAGAACAAAATAACCTCATATAATTCTCAACAGTCAACAATAACAACAATCTAAACGTCTTTGGTTCAATTAAATACATTTATATTTATATAAACGTAACCAACGAGGTAAACTACCTCCTTTGGAATAATCGTTAAAAATAACGATTTGGTTTAAATTAAATTAAGCAAACGTTTAATTTAATCAGTTTAGTCAACTGTATTCAGCAACCATCAGACAACTAGCAACCATAGCACACAAATAATTATACCCGACTTATAAAATATAAGTGGGATAAAAACTGAGTGAGTTGAACTCAGCATGATTTCCATTCATCGCCAAGATGGTTCGTTTTACAAGCTTCCAGCGGCGTTCTGCTTCGTCCGTTCCCATTTCAAAATCTCACGTCCGTTTATATGGGTTCATTGGTCCTTGGTCCGATGTTGTGCACATATAAGCACGTTATAAATTGAAACACCCCGCCTCCGTTAGGGTCACTCACAAAGGGAATGCCCTAATTTTGGTGGAGGTTTATAAGTATAAGTCACAGATACACAAGACATATATAAATACACATATTTTTATAACAGCGGAAACAACAGCTACTTTTATTTCATCAAAATACGTGTTACACAAACCATACCATAATTGTCTTACAATACTTCCAAAAACATTACATTTCCATAATTGTCTTGATTTCATAACTTAAAGAAGCATAAAAACATAAGTAAACTGCATAAGTCACCATAATTGCTATCCAAAGCCATAGTCCAAAATGAAAGAGATCCAAGCAATACATTCTCTCTCTTCAAGCTGGATGTGAAACTGGTCAAGCTGCGGTATTCCTTCCCTGTGGACCTTGGGGGGGGGGAGAAACGAAAGAACAGAAGATGAAAGAAAAGTAGAGTCAGACATAAAGCCTGAGTAAGTCTAGGAATATTCAGTCTATGAATAAGAAAAAGAGCATGATAAGTATAAACTGGAAATGGGAAAGCACCATAAACTAAGTTAAGTTGTCTAGAGTCGAGTACACTATCGTACCCCATATTAATCTCTGCACCCCCTATAAACTAGTTCCCAACTGGCACCCCACAATCAGGGTGAAGTGATCCTTTTTACTGATCGGCTCCTACTCGCATAGTTACATGTGTCTTACGGCCCCCGATGTTGTAGCTACCTATGCTGGTCCCACCATGGGGTGTATCAAGTCCCATGGTGGTGGCCCGACACAGTTCTAGAATGCACAAGTATACTACTGGTGCCTAGTGCCTAATTTTTCTGCGCCAGAGTGTGTGCACGCCCGCACCCCGTTAGAACCTACACTGCTGCACCACCGCCGTCGATTTGACCTCTTACAGTCAGCCCAGTAATCGTGCCCCACCCTGCCTAGTTCAGGGTATCCTGATACACCTTGTAGGGTTACTGCTGAAAAGGGTCCCCCGCTACTAGGTTTTCTATTTCTAGCCAACATGCTAAGTTGGTTAAGTGTTCTGTATAAACCTAACCCCCAATCAGTCTGTATAGTTTAGCATGTTGTATTTGATTAAGTATTAATTCAACTTACTTAATCCTATCAATCCTGACTTAGCCTTAATTGTTTTATTAAAGCTCCAACCACTCACATTAGACAGGTATTGTTGTGACTACCAGTTGCCGGTTGGGTCCGGGCAGTCTTACGTCAAAACTCAGTCTAACCTCGGGTCTTTATGGGGCTCAATGCTTAACCATCCGCATTGGATAGGTATTGTTGTGACTACTGGACAGCCGGGCAGGTTTATGTCACAACGCAATCCAACGTCGGGTTAAGCATGTCGTATTTACTAAGTTTACATATTTTGTCTCTTTTTCTTTTATATGTAAATATTTGCGGCCCATTATTCAAATTCATTATTCTTGGGTATAGTAATTTATACCATTTTAAATGTCATGAATCGTTGGCATGTTCCAAACATGCCAACACAAACACATATATTTTAATTAACCCCAACGTATTCCCCCGTTTGTACCTAATAATATAACATATGTTGGGCTTCAACATTTTAGCCCAGCTTAACCACATAAAAAGGGGAGGCTTAGAACATGATGTATATATATTCTAAGTAACATAAAAAAGGGGTGTGTAAACGCATGAACTTGCAACATAGCGGTCTAATTAACATAAATTAGGCACTTGTGAACTTGCATTGTAATAGCATAAAATCTTGACATAAAACATACCTAAACATGAATCATGGTTTTAATCTAATCATGTAAACTTTTATTTAAAGTATGAATCTAACTTAATTATGTGCCACATATATTATCATATGTTTTCTTACAACAACCTAAGCCTAAAACATATTTTGTTTGGGCATAAAGTTAAACATGAACTAGCCATGTTCATAAAGTCAACACAAGTTCAGAAAGATGCTTACTTTTGTCACTAATACAAAAGTATGGTTTTCACTTGAATCAATGATGCCTATTCCAACATAAATTCATATGAATCATAATACCCAATTGGATCCAACTTCACTAAAAGTGATCATAAAAATATACATAGAAGGATCTAAAATCATGTTGGCATAATAGTGAATCATATACTTGCATAAGTCTTAACTTGGTTGCAACAAAATATATATAACTTCTCATTAACCACAACGTATAAGTATCAAATTTCCAACATAAGTTATATACCTGTATCGCAACTATTCAATAGATCCAATATCATGTTAATTGCACTACCACATCCCAAATCCATTCATAGCAAATCATAGCAACATACAATTATGAATTAACATCATTATAATTAAAGTGCAATCCCATTTCTTATTCTACACAGACCAAGTCTCAACTATTCATTCACATCGGAATAGCACTCTACTTACAACGTATGGCGAGTCTTGTATTCAGGACTCCGAATTCTGAATTTGGTGATGCTTATCCTTTGTTGTAGGCGTTGTTTTGATTTAATTGTCGTGGCTTTACGATTTTGAATCAACTCCTAATCGTCTCTTGATTTGACGGCTACTCCTAGTCTTTCTTCAGCAGCATGACAACTCCATACTCATTTTATTTGTGTGAATTAGGTGGAGTCTTAGGTCCTTTTTATAGAGTTTGTGAATTGATTAGAGCCATCGATGGAGCCAAGATTAATATAAGCTGTTCGTTTTAAAGAGAAACCAATCAAGAATTGCCACATAAGCCCTAGTGATAAGACCAAGTCCAGAAATTCGGCCAAGCACAGACCAGGCCAGCTAGGAGGGGCTGGGTTCGACCTAGCTCAGGGGCCAGGTCGACTACCCAGTCGACACCCAGGTCGACTGCCCAGTCGACCTGGGTACCCCAGGTCGACTACCCAGTCGACCTGGGTCTTGGGCGGGAAAATTCCCGCCCAGCCCAATCTGGGTCCATTTTGAATTTGAATTCGTTTTTCTGAACTGTTTCTGCCTGTTTGAATTTTAAACTAAATTCAGAAACTTCCGGAGGTCATATCTCCCTCATACGGAGCCCGTTTTACGCAAACTCGGACTCTATCTCAAGCAAAATTCCGAGATGAACGAAATGGCGTACCCGTTTCCCTTAATTCTTTGATTTGAAATTAATTATACTTTAATTTATGAATTTCACTGTTATATAATATACAGGGTGTTACATTCTCCCCCACTTAAAAGGATTTCGTCCCCGAAATCTTCAAGTTTAGGAAGAACGTATATCCTATCATCCAATCGTCCATCTACTCAACCAACAAACACGAGCGTCCATTGTCCTTAAAAGACTTCTAATGCTTCATGATCATATGCAAAGTGTGTGTACATGTACTTATCTAATGCAAAATCAGTCGGTCTACTGATTCAGTTGACCTCCTTAATGCAAATTATGTAAGTGTCATGAATCCATTATGTATGCAAACCTTCCTATTCATGATTCTACATGAGTGCACAATCATTTATATAAATGCAACATCCATATGACAACACATTAAACTTCAACCACATAAGAATGTAAATACATATATGCATATGCAATATGACGTGACTGAGCCGATCTAAAACCTAGATTGTGTGTGTATATGCAACCACGAGCAATCACTTGCAACCATCATCCATAACATGTTTCAATTACATGTTTTCATCCAAAGGGTTTCTACCTAAAAGATAAGGTTGAGGAGATATACCCTAAAAGATAGATAAAAGCACAACTTAAGGGAAAAAGAAAGATCAAAGATGTACCCTCAAAAAGAAAAGGGTAGGCTGCGCGTATTCTAGCCTCAGTTTCCCAAGTCGCGTCTTCCTCGGCGTCGCTCCACTGAACTTTGACGAGCTTGACCTCGCGGTTGCGTAGCTTCTTCACTTCAGTTCCTAAGATGCATGTTGGAACTCTTCTCACAGTTGCTTCACGTTCCACTTCGGCTTCTTCTAGAATGCTAGGCTCTACTATTTCAGCAGACTCGTGTAAACACTTCCGGAGGTGAGAAACATGAAAGACGTTGTGAACTCCGGCCAGTTTTTCGGGTAGCTCTAATCCATAGGCCATCTTCCCAACCTTCTCGATGATAGGAAATGGTCCTACAAATCTCGGTGCTATCTTTCCAGTGGATCCAAAACGAACAACGTTCCTTAGAGGAGATACCTTAAGAAAAACTCTGTCCCCAACCTCAAACTCAAGGTCGGTCCTTCTCTTGTCGGCGTAGGATTTCTGTCTATCTTGGGCCGTCTTCATCCTTCTTCGTATCAAGTCCACTTTTTCTGAAGTTTCTTTGATCATGTCTGGACCAAGAATAACCTTATCTGTAGACTCCCACCAACAAGTTGGTGACTTGCACGGTCTTCCATACAATGCTTCGAAGGGTGCCATGCCTATGGTAGCTTGGAAGCTATTGTTGTAAGAAAACTCCACTAAGGGAAGGTGATCCTCCCATGTCCCTCCAAAGTCTAGAACGCAAAGTCTCAAAAGATCCTCTAAAACTCTATTCACCCTTTTTGTCTGTCCATCGGTCTGGGGGTGATAGGCCGTGCTCAAACACAACTGTGTGCCTACAGCTTCTTGCAAACTTCGCCAAAACTCGCTTGTGAAGATAGGGTCTCGGTCGCTAACATTGCTGGATGGTATTCCATGAAGTCGAACAATTTCCTTGAGACAAAGAGATGCTAGAGATGAGGCAGTCCTTCTACTCTTGACAGGTAAAAAGTGGGCGCTTTTTGTAAGCCTATCCACTATTACCCAAATGCTAGTGTTGCCTCTTCTAGACCTAGGCATCCCATCAATGAAGTCCATTGAAATGCTATCTCACTTCCACTGTGGAACCTCTAGAGGATGGAGCAGACCGCTAGGTTTCTTCTGTTCTGCCTTAACCTGTTGGCAAATCATACACTTAGAAACGAAATCTACCACGTCCTTCTTCATGCCGCTCCAAAAGAAAGTTCTCTTTATGTCCTTGTACATTTTATCTCCGCCTGGATGTATCGTCATCTTGGAGTGATGTGCTTCCTCGAGAACCGTCTTTACCAAATCTCTTGTCCGTGGGACGCATAGTCTTCCGTCTCGCCTTAGCCAACCCTTATTGTCGATGGAGTATCTGTTGAGGTGACTTGAAGTCTCAGCCCTAATTAGCCTATCAATTGTCTCCACAAGCTGAGGGTCTTCGCATTGTGCTGTCCCTATTGAGTCCAAAAGAGTAGGGCGCACTTCAAGAAATGCTAACAAACCGGGTACAAAATCAGAGGAGGTCCTAAAGTCAAAGCTGGCTATAAACTCTAGGCTTTGCCTTTCAACAAACAGCGGGCTTAATGTTAGCTTCTTTCTGCTTAAAGCATCTGCGACTACGTTGCCTTTGCCTGGAGTGTAAGAGATCTCGAAATCGTACGAGGCAAGAAACTCCATCCACCTTTGTTCTCTCAAGTTAAGGTCCTTCTGCAAGAAGAGATACTTCAAAGATTTATGGTCAGTATACAGTTCGAATTTCTCACCTAGGAGATAGTGTCGCCAAGACTTAAGTGCAAAGACGATGGAGGCTAACTCAAGATCGTGGGTCGGGTAGTTCTTTTCATGAACTTTCAATTGCCTTCCACCATAAGCTACTACCCACATGCATCTGTATAAACTGTGAACATCTTGCTTCCATCTGGCAACGTCAGAACTGGGGCTGTTGTAAGAGCCCTTTTTAGTCGTTGGAAAGCAAACTCGCAATCCAAGTCCCAATTGAACACTAGATTCTTCTTTGTCAGCCTTGTGAGTGGAGCTGAGATTTTCGCAAAATCCCTTATGAATTTTCGGTAGAAACCTGCTAGTCCTAGAAAACTTCGGACCTCAGTTGCATTCCTTGGTGTCTTCCAATCCTGTACCGCTACTACCTTAGCAGGGTCCACAGCTAACCCTTCTTTGGATACTACATGCCCAAGAAACCTTACTTCCTCTCTCCAAAAGTGGCACTTGGAGAATTTGGCTTTTAGCTGTTGGACTCGCAGAGTTTCCATGATTTCCCTTAGGTGCTGAGCATGTTCTTCTTCACTCTTTGAGAAGATCAAGATATCGTCTACGAAGACTACCACGAACTTGTTGAGGAATTCTCTGAATACCCTACTCATCAGGTCCACGAAGTAAGCGGGTGCGTTTGTCAAGCCGAAAGGCATGACAAGCCATTCAAAGAAGCCGTCTGGGGTTCTGAATGCTGTCTTATCGATGCTATCTTCAGCCACCCTTAGCTGATGAAATCCGGTCGCCCGATCGAGTTGGGAGAAAACTGACGCTCCTACAAGCTGATCAAACAGATCGTTAATTCTGGGGAGAGGGTGCCTATTCTTTTTCGTTATCTTGTTGAGCTCCCTATAGTCAACACATAGACGGAGTGAACCATCCGCCTTTGTAGTGAACATCACTGGAGCGCCCCATTCTGAAATGCTCCTTCTAATGAACCCCTTCTCTTGAAGCTCTTTAACCTGTTTACTGAGTTCTTTACTTTCCCGTGGAGCCATGTGTCTAACGGGCAACGCAACGGGCTTTGCATTATCTACAAGATATATGCGGAAGTCTATCTCCCGCTTCGGAGGTAAGCCCTTCACCTCTTCGAAGACGTCCGGATATTCACGGACCACCCTAACAGATTGCAAACTCTCAACAGAAGCATATGGTGATACAAGATAACTAAGCATGACCGCATACGTGGGATTACAAGTAATTTCCAGAGTGTTACCGAGTTGGGTCAGAAGCCTAACCACCCTTTTCTCACAATCAAGGATGGCACCATTACTGGATAGCCAATCCATGCCCAAAATCAAACCATATCCCGAGAAGCCCAAAACAAGGGCACTACATCTAAATTCTATGCTTAGAATATAAATTTTCAATCCCACACAGATCATAGTCAAATGAGCTGGGCCCCCGATTGGATTTGAAACAATTAAGGGGTCCTCTACCATACTAGTTTCTAGGTGCAGAGATTCTACTAAAGCAGATGAAAGTGTGATGCGCCAGAATCAAATAAAGTGCGAACTGGGTGATCATAAAGATAAACTACACTTTCTACAGAAGTATTTATACCTCGCTGTTGCAGAGGTGGTGCTTCTATCGCATGAACCTTTGCCCCTGAGGTGGATCCGGCCTTCTGCCCCTGCCCTCGCTTCTTCGGGCAATCCTTAGCCATGTGGCCTGTCTCACCACAAGAAAAGCACCCACCATTCAACTTGGCCTTCTTTTTCCGGCAGTCTTTCACTAAGTGCCCCCACTTTTCCATAGAAATTACACTTCCTCTTCTCTTGGGACTTGTTGTCTTTCCCGCCCTTCTTAAAGTCTGTCTTCTTAGGCTGTAAACCTTCTTTCCCTTATCCTCTTCGTTCAGCAATGCCATCTGCACCAACCTTTCATATGTAGCTCCCATAGGTATATGGGTCATGGCCAAGCTGTGTAATGGCTCATTCAATCCTTTGACAAAGCGGAGAGCCTTCTTGTGCGGAATGTTGACTAGGTCCAGTCCGAACCTAGCCAGTTGATCGAATTGATTAACGTACTCTTTGACTGTCATATTCCCTTGCTTAAGAAATAAGAAATTTTCCAATTGAAGACTCCTTTCAGCTTCTGAGAGAAATTTAGCCTCAAACCTCGCCCTAAAGTCCTCCCATGTTTCCACTGGTCTTTCTGCATTGGTAACTTCCCACCAGTAGGAAGCCTCGCCTTTAAGTAGCCATACTGCCAGTTGTACCTTCTGCCTATTTTCTACCTCTGTAACAACCCGTATTTTCCGTAACCTGTAATAACATAAATCGAGGCAGAATTTAATTCTAAAATGGGAATCAAGGGAAACGGGCTATGCCATTGCGTTCGTCTCGGAAAAATACGCGAAATAGAGTCCGAGTTTTCGAAAATCGGAGTCCGTATGACCAAGATATGGCCTCGCGAAGTTTCACGAAAATTCCCAAATTAAAGTATACTTAATTAAGTGAAATGGGTTGTGTAGATATATATATATATATATATTGATATATATATATATATATAATTGAAAATTTAATAAATAAATATGCAAAAATGCTCAAAACAGCGAATTGGGAGAGGGGAATAACCGAACCGGCCGATTTTTGAAGTCGACCCGAGCCCGCTGGGTCGACTAGGGGTTAATCCAGGGTGTTTGGCTGTCAACCCGTGGGCCGATTCGCTCAAGTGCAGATTTTGCATTTGAATGGTTCTCATGGTCCATCTTTAATCTAAAGGCCCTAGATGGTTCCTACACTTGACTTCTTCCCCAAGACATGCTTTGATGGCTTGGATTGAATCTAGGGTTAATCCTATGGCCTAAAACACTTGCCTAATCTATAAATAAGACCCTAACCTACCCTAATTCATTCATAATTAAACCTAGTGACTAAACTATGGCAAAATGCTAGCTCTCATGGCCTCCACTAATTTTATGAAGAGGGTTGCATACTAATCACTCTCTAATCAACTTCTAATCCCTTCTTAGCATCTTAATCTTCTTCATTTGGTGTTCAAAGTTGCTAGTTGTGAGTTTCTATCACTTTGATGATCTTTTGGTAAACTAATTAGATGAGATGTGATGAGATTTATGGTTTTGTATGTGGGTTAATGAGCTTTGAATCATATGATATGATGTTAGCATTAATCTTATGTTTATGCATGTTGAGTATGTAAGCTTATGCAAGTTTAATATGATGTATGTTATGTTTGCATGATGCTAAATATGCAAGTTGTGGGCTATGTAATCATATGCATGTTATGCAAGTTCATGGTAATATGCTATGCAAGTTACATGTATGTAAATATGCAAGTTACATGTTTGTTAATATGCAAGTTACATGTATGTAAATATGCAAGTTACATGTTTGTTAATATGCAAGTTACATGTTTGTTAATATGCAAGTTACATGTATGTAAATATGCAAGTTACATGTTTCTTTATATGCAAGTTACATGTTTGTTAATATGCGAGTTACATGTATGTAAATATGCAAGTTACATGTTTATTAATATGCAAGTTCATGATGACACATTATGCAAGTCTATAAGCTAATATGCAAGTTTGTTATGCAAAATGAATATGTAAGTTATGTGACATATTATATGCAAGTTATGTGACATGTTATGCAAGTTCATATGCAAGTTATGTGTTTGTTAATATGCAAGATGGCACCTTTGAAACATGTTCATTCATATGCAAGTTGACACCTTTTATATGTGTTATATCATGAACGAAATTACGTGGGAACGATGGGGTAATTAAATGCATAAGTTAATAAGATTGTGTGAAATTAATATAATTATGCATAACACAAAATAAATAAACATAGTATGGGAATTTGCCTATTTGGTTAGGTGTACCCATACTATGTGTTGGGAATTTACCTATTGAGTTAGGTCTACCCCATGGGAATTTACCTATTAAGTTAGGTCTACCCATGTTAAGAAAACTTGATTAATTAGGGATAATTAATATAAAATTTTGAGGGTGATTAATTAGGTGTAATTAATTGACTAAGACACGAGGTTGGACTCAGTTGTAGCGTAAAACTGCCCGGACCCAACCGGCTTAACCAGTTGCTACAAATGTTAGCCCAATGTGAGAGGTCTTAGGCACAAACTAAATACGTAATTAATGTAAAGACACGAGGTTAGACTCTGTTATGACATAAGGCTGCCCGGACCCAACCGGCTTAACCAGCGGTCATAAAAGACAGTCTAATGTGAGAGGTCTTTACAAAGGTTACGTTCTTAATTAATTAATTAAGAAACACTTAACCACATTAGCATGTAGAGGGACATGAGGGGTTAAGTGGGTGCCTCGGGTGGCATGAGAAAATCTAGTGGTTGCCTTGGGTGGCAATAGAAAATACGATTAGAATACTTAACCAAAATGGAACATGTAATTAAAACATGATTAAAGGGTTAAGTGGGATATACTAGAAAAAGGGACAAGCTTAGGTGGGTAGCTTGTGGAGGCCCATTTCAACCAGTAACCCATACGTATCTTTGTGGGCTCGACCCATGTCGAGGACGGGACACGCATACTGGGCTTGACTGTAAGAGGC
This sequence comes from Allium sativum, assembly GCA_030737875.1. NCBI lineage: Eukaryota > Viridiplantae > Streptophyta > Magnoliopsida > Asparagales > Amaryllidaceae > Allium > Allium sativum. The sequence continues at coordinate 401,150,933 of CM060910.1, forward strand.
AAACGGGTTAGCGGTGGCAACGCAAGTCCAACGGGCTTCATATGCGTGAGTGGGCCCGGGCTGGTAGGTAAGCCGTTGTTGCATCGAGTAGATATAAGCCGTGCACCTTTAGTTTCATCAGGTTGCCACATTGGGGAATGATACATCCCACGGTGGGGCCAGCACGGGTATCTACGTTAGGGAGCCGATCGAATGGGAAGTAGTGTGTACACCTAGTGGATTGTAGGGCCCCGTGGCGCCTACTTGGTCACCTAGGGGTACGCAGGTACTAATTAGTAAATTTTATAAGTCCTTGGGTGGGATCAACCTTTAAGTTAGGAACGACTGGTGTGGTGCAGTTTAGTAATTTACCTTAGGGAGGGTAGATGCGTCTTTATCCTTTATCTTCGTTTAGTTGACTGCTTAGGGTAGCCATTCATCCCTATATGTTACCGTATATCAGTTTATGTCTTCTCTGGTTACTTTAACGATTGTATTGTTAAAGTTATAGGACTCGCTCAGACTTATGTCTGACCCCGTTGTTTTTATCTTTTTCCCAACCCTCAGGTCCTACGGTGGATCCTAGCAGTAGTGGAGCTTGATCGGATTGCTGTTCCAGTCTTTAGGAGCTTGGATAGATGTAAAGCTCCAGTTATCCAGTTATCTTTTCTTTTGTTTGGCTATTGTATGAGAGTGGGATTATGTACTTCTTTATTTTGATGGATATTGTACTTGACCTTTATTGTGGTTTTATGATGTAACCAGACATGTTTTACTTCCGCTGTTATGAGATGATGTTTTAAAATTTCAAGTACTATTTATATCTGTCTTGTTGTAATTTTTCTGTTCTATATTCACTAAAATACTCCACCGATGCTATGGCATTCCCTTAGTGAGTGATCATAGCGGGAGTGGGGTGTTACACGTGGTATCAGAGCTTAAGGTTACCAGAACAGATAAAATTTTTGAGAAAAACTACTTTCTAAGAGTATTTTCGAAGAAAGTATTTTTAAAAGCATGTCTTCTAAGAGAAAAAGTTTTTGAAAAAGAAAAGCATAATCCCCAATAGCCATATCTTTGTCTTTCGGAATCTCCTTTTTGAATCTTTCCTCTTTCGTTTCAGCATGGCTGAAGATCTTAACATCCCGGAGGGTTTAGTTATACCACTATGGTATAGGAGGTTGCAAGAGGCTAGGGCCGCGGCTGCGGGTCCGGCCAATGCTACTACACCAGAGACAACCGCTCCTCCTCCTCAGCCTAGAGTGGATAATTTTGCTAAGGTTTGCAAGGAGTTCAAGGCTATAGGAGGAAAACCTTTTCTTGGTTCAGAGACTTTCGTAGAGGCTAGAGATTGGCTTAAGGAAGTGGAAGAGTTGCTAGATATCTTTGAAGTGGAAGAGGGAAAGAAAGTCAAGTTGGCGGCTTGGTTAATGAAGGGAGAGGCCTCATTCTGGTGGGAGGTCACTAATGGAGAACGCCCTGTTGACTCTTGGGCAGATTTTAAGCAAAGGTTTGGGGCTAAGTTTCTCTCAAGGGCGGAAGAGAATCTGTTTATGGAGAAGTTCTTGAATTTGAAGCATGGGAATCTCACGGTGAAAGAATATGTCAACAAATTCAATCAATTAGCAAGGTTTGGCATAGAGTTGGTGAATACACCGGAGAAGAAGGCATTGAGGTTCGTTAGAGGCTTGAACGAACCATTGCAAGGAATAGCTATGACTCACATTCCTATGGGGGCCACTTTTGAGAAGCTTGTCTACATGGCACTTATGCATGAGGATGATAAGAATTCTAAGGCACCAGAGAAAAAGGGGGATCAGAAGAAACCGCAACAGCAACAACAAGGCAAGGGCGGAAAAGGCAATGGTGACAAAAAGAAGACGAAGAAGAAGTGCTTCAATTGTGGAACACCAGGACACCTCAGTAAGGATTGTCGCAAAAAGAAGAAGACCGGTTGCTTTCATTGTGGTGAAGCAGGGCATCTTGTGAAAAACTGCCCAAAGAAGGGGCAGAAGACGGGGTCTACCTCAGGAGGGCAGGTGCAAGCTCTTATAGCACCACCTCAGTCAGGGGGGCAAGTTCAGGTTCTCTCAGTTCCACCGATTCAGCAGAGAGGTAGAACTATTTCCGTTGAAAGTCTGGTTTTTCTGTTTTATCATCCAGTTCGTACTTTGTTTGACTCTGGCGCATCGCATTCTTTTATCTCATCATCGTTAGTTGAGTCACTGCACTTAGACACCAGTCTAGTTGATGATCCCTTGGTTGTCTCAAACCCAATTGGGGGCTCCATATATCTGTCTATGATATGTTTGGGTTTGAAGATTTCTATACTTAGCGTTGAGTTTAGATGTGATGCTTTTGTATTGGGCTTCACGGGCTATGGGTTGATCTTGGGCATGGACTGGTTATCCAGTAATGGTGCCGTTCTTGATTGCGAAAGGAGAGTTGTCAGGCTCATGACCCGCTTGGGTAACACTCTCGAGATCTCTTGCAATCCCATGGAATCTGTTTTGCTAAGTTATCTTGAATCGCTCGATGCTTCGGTCGAGAGTTTGTGTTCTGTCAGAGTAGTCCGGGAATATCCGGATGTGTTTGAAGAAGTAAAGGGTTTGCCTCCGAAGCGGGAGATAGATTTCCGAATTTATTTGGTGGATAATGCCAAACCAGTGTCTTTGCCAGTACGCCACATGGCTCCTCGTGAGAGAAGAGAACTTCATAAGCAAGTAGGGGAGTTGCTTGAGAAGGGGTTCATAAGGCGAAGTATATCGGAGTGGGGAGTTCCAGTAGTGTTTGCCACGAAGGCGGATGGGTCCCTCAGACTTTGTGTGGATTATAGAGAACTTAATAAGCTCACGAAGAAGAATAGACACCCATTACCGAGGATAGATGATCTCTTTGATCAGTTGGTTGGCGCGTCAGTATTTTCGCAGATGGACTTAGCTACAGGGTTTCATCAGTTAAGAGTGGCGGAGGACAGTATAGAGAAGACTGCTTTCCGGACTCCGGATGGTTTTTATGAGTGGCTAGTGATGCCATTTGGGTTGACAAACGCCCCCGCATACTTTGTTGATCTCATGAGTAGAGTGTTCAGAGAGTATCTGAATAAGTTTGTAGTAGTTTTTGTGGATGACATCTTGGTCTTTTCCAAGAATGAAGAAGAGCATGCCTTACATCTCAAGGAAGTGTTGGAGACTCTTCGAGCGCATAGTCTTAAAGCTAAATTCTCTAAATGCCATTTTTGGAGAAGAGAAGTGCGATTCTTAGGGCATGTGGTCTCTAAGGAAGGGATAGCTGTGGATCCCGCAAAGATAGTATCTATCCAGGATTGGAAAGTTCCTAGAAATGCTACCGAGGTAAGAAGTTTCTTGGGGTTGGCAGGATATTATAGGAAGTTCATCAAAGACTTCGCGAAGATATCAGCCCCATTAACCCGCTTGACGAAAAAGAATCTGGTTTTCTCGTGGGATGTAGATTGTGATGATGCTTTCCGACGGTTAAAGAGAGCTTTGACCACCGCTCCAGTTTTAGTGCTCCCGGATGGGAGTAAGCCGTTTGTTGTTTATACCGATGCTTGTGGAACAGGATTAGGCGCAGTCTTGATGCAGGAGGGAAGGGTAATAGCCTATGGAGGGAGACAATTGAGAGTGCATGAGAAGAATTACCCTACCCATGATCTAGAGTTGGCCGCGATTGTTTTCGCACTTAAGTCTTGGCGCCATTATCTTCTTGGTGAGAGATTCGAGTTGTTCACCGACCATAAATCATTGAAGTACTTATTCTCTCAGAAGGATTTAAACTTAAGACAACAAAGGTGGATGGAGTTCTTAGCATCCTATGATTTCGAGATAGCGTATACCCCTGGTAAGGGTAACGTGGTGGCAGACGCCTTAAGTAGAAAAAGGCTATCTTTGAGTCCATTGTTCGTGGAACGACGAAGCTTGGAGTTTCTTTCTTTGTTTGACTTCAGACCTTCTGTTGATTTTGTACCTGGTTTGTTGGCATCCTTGGAGGTTAGACCTACTCTTTTGAGACGGATTGGCGAGGCTCAGCGAGACGACCCACAGTTGGTTGTGTTGGTAGAGAAGCTTATAAGAGGGGAGTCGTCCAGCCATTTGGGTAGATACACCATAGATGATAAGGGATGGTTGCATAGAGACGGTAGACTTTGTGTACCGCAAGATGAGGGTTTGAAGAAGGCTATTTTGGATGATGCACATCGTTCAAGAATGACTATTCATCCCGGTGGAGACAAAATGTACCAAGACATGAAGAGAGTTTTCTTCTGGGCCGGTATGAAGAAAGATGTGGCCGAGTATGTGGCTAGATGCTTAGTGTGCCAACAAGTTAAAGTGGAGCAAAGGAAACCCGGTGGGTTGCTACACCCATTGGAAGTTCCACAGTGGAAGTGGGATAGTGTCTCGATGGATTTCATCGACGGGTTACCGAGATCGAGGAAGGGCAATACGGGAATTTGGGTTGTGGTAGACAGACTTACCAAGAGTGCCCATTTTATACCCGTAAAGAGTAAGAGGACCGCTCCATGGCTTGCTTCAGTCTATGTTAGAGAGATTGTTAGATTGCATGGCGTACCATCCAGCATTGTGAGTGATCGAGATCCTATTTTCACAAGTGAGTTTTGGAGAAGTTTGCAAGAGGCGGTAGGGACTCAGTTGTGTTTGAGCACCGCATATCATCCTCAGACGGACGGTCAGACTGAGAGGGTGAACCGTATCTTAGAAGATCTTTTGAGGCTTTGTATCTTGGATTTTGGAGGTACATGGGAAGAACATCTTCCTTTGGTGGAGTTCGCATATAATAACAGCTTTCAGTCCAGTATTGGTATGGCTCCTTTCGAAGCTCTTTATGGAAGGCCTTGTCGATCTCCTACATGTTGGTGGGAATCTACGGATAAGATCTTGCTTGGGCCGGATATGGTTAGAGAGACTTCAGAGAAGATTGATTTAATTCGAAAAAGGATGAAAGCAGCGCAAGATAGACAGAAATCTTATGCGGATCGGAGAAGGACGGATCTTGAGTTTGAGGTTGGGGACATGGTTTTTGTCAAAGTATCTCCATTGAGAAATGTTGTTCGCTTTGGGTCCGTAGGGAAGTTAGCACCGAGATTTGTTGGGCCGTTTCCTATTAAGGAAAGGATTGGACGGATGGCATATAGGGTGGAGTTGCCCGACAGACTTAGTGGTGTTCATGATGTATTCCATGTATCACATTTGAGGAAGTGCTTACATGAGACCGCGGAGGTGGTAGAGCCGAGCTTGCTTAGAGATGTAGAGGTAGAGCGTGATGCGACGATTCGACGAGCTCCTACTCGCATCCTTGGGTCAGAAACTAGGAAGTTGAGGAACAGAGAAGTTCAGCTAGTTAAAGTGCAATGGGGAGATGACGAAAGCAATGCTACTTGGGAGACGGAAGCAAAGATGCGTTCTTTGTATCCATTTCTTTTTGAGAGTATGTCTTTTAACTTCTCCTTTATTGCTTGTCTAGTACTTATCTTATCTTTAGTATATCCTCTCGCTAATACCTATGACCTTTAGATAGGGTAAAACCTATGGTTGAAACATGTGTTTGAAACATGTTATGGTTGATGGATGCATATGGATGCAATTGTTTGCTAGTGGTTGCTCGTGGATGCATATACACACACATTAGGCACTAGATCGGCTCAGTCACTTCATGTTGCATATTGCATAAATGGATGTGGTAGTTAGATTGATGGATGTATCATGGCTGTGTTATCATATGGATGATGCATTTTTGTGTATGGTTGTGCACGCATGTAGAAATTTGTATGTGTCAATAGGGTTTCGCATACATATTGGATGCATGGCACTATCATGGTTTGCATTAAGGAGGTTTACTGTATCAGTAACCGCCTGATTTTCGCATTAGGTAAGTACATATACACACACTTTTGCATATATCCATCCAGCATTTAGAATCTTGTAAGGACAATGATTGCTCGTGGATGATGCTTTGAGTAGATGGATGATTGGATGGTAGGATACGTTCTTCCTAACTTGAAGATTTCGGGGACGAAATCCTTTAAGGGGGGGAGAATGTAACAACCCGTATTTTCCGTAACCTGTAATAACATAAATCGAGGCAGAATTTAATTCTAAAATGGGAATCAAGGGAAACGGGCTATGCCATTGCGTTCGTCTCGGAAAAATACGCGAAATAGAGTCCGAGTTTTCGAAAATCGGAGTCCGTATGACCAAGATATGGCCTCGCGAAGTTTCACGAAAATTCCCAAATTAAAGTATACTTAATTAAGTGAAATGGGTTGTGTAGATATATATATATATATATTGATATATATATATATATAATTGAAAATTTAATAAATAAATATGCAAAAATGCTCAAAACAGCGAATTGGGAGAGGGGAATAACCGAACCGGCCGATTTTTGAAGTCGACCCGAGCCCGCTGGGTCGACTAGGGGTTAATCCAGGGTGTTTGGCTGTCAACCCGTGGGCCGATTCGCTCAAGTGCAGATTTTGCATTTGAATGGTTCTCATGGTCCATCTTTAATCTAAAGGCCCTAGATGGTTCCTACACTTGACTTCTTCCCCAAGACATGCTTTGATGGCTTGGATTGAATCTAGGGTTAATCCTATGGCCTAAAACACTTGCCTAATCTATAAATAAGACCCTAACCTACCCTAATTCATTCATAATTAAACCTAGTGACTAAACTATGGCAAAATGCTAGCTCTCATGGCCTCCACTAATTTTATGAAGAGGGTTGCATACTAATCACTCTCTAATCAACTTCTAATCCCTTCTTAGCATCTTAATCTTCTTCATTTGGTGTTCAAAGTTGCTAGTTGTGAGTTTCTATCACTTTGATGATCTTTTGGTAAACTAATTAGATGAGATGTGATGAGATTTATGGTTTTGTATGTGGGTTAATGAGCTTTGAATCATATGATATGATGTTAGCATTAATCTTATGTTTATGCATGTTGAGTATGTAAGCTTATGCAAGTTTAATATGATGTATGTTATGTTTGCATGATGCTAAATATGCAAGTTGTGGGCTATGTAATCATATGCATGTTATGCAAGTTCATGGTAATATGCTATGCAAGTTACATGTATGTAAATATGCAAGTTACATGTTTGTTAATATGCAAGTTACATGTATGTAAATATGCAAGTTACATGTTTGTTAATATGCAAGTTACATGTTTGTTAATATGCAAGTTACATGTATGTAAATATGCAAGTTACATGTTTCTTTATATGCAAGTTACATGTTTGTTAATATGCGAGTTACATGTATGTAAATATGCAAGTTACATGTTTATTAATATGCAAGTTCATGATGACACATTATGCAAGTCTATAAGCTAATATGCAAGTTTGTTATGCAAAATGAATATGTAAGTTATGTGACATATTATATGCAAGTTATGTGACATGTTATGCAAGTTCATATGCAAGTTATGTGTTTGTTAATATGCAAGATGGCACCTTTGAAACATGTTCATTCATATGCAAGTTGACACCTTTTATATGTGTTATATCATGAACGAAATTACGTGGGAACGATGGGGTAATTAAATGCATAAGTTAATAAGATTGTGTGAAATTAATATAATTATGCATAACACAAAATAAATAAACATAGTATGGGAATTTGCCTATTTGGTTAGGTGTACCCATACTATGTGTTGGGAATTTACCTATTGAGTTAGGTCTACCCCATGGGAATTTACCTATTAAGTTAGGTCTACCCATGTTAAGAAAACTTGATTAATTAGGGATAATTAATATAAAATTTTGAGGGTGATTAATTAGGTGTAATTAATTGACTAAGACACGAGGTTGGACTCAGTTGTAGCGTAAAACTGCCCGGACCCAACCGGCTTAACCAGTTGCTACAAATGTTAGCCCAATGTGAGAGGTCTTAGGCACAAACTAAATACGTAATTAATGTAAAGACACGAGGTTAGACTCTGTTATGACATAAGGCTGCCCGGACCCAACCGGCTTAACCAGCGGTCATAAAAGACAGTCTAATGTGAGAGGTCTTTACAAAGGTTACGTTCTTAATTAATTAATTAAGAAACACTTAACCACATTAGCATGTAGAGGGACATGAGGGGTTAAGTGGGTGCCTCGGGTGGCATGAGAAAATCTAGTGGTTGCCTTGGGTGGCAATAGAAAATACGATTAGAATACTTAACCAAAATGGAACATGTAATTAAAACATGATTAAAGGGTTAAGTGGGATATACTAGAAAAAGGGACAAGCTTAGGTGGGTAGCTTGTGGAGGCCCATTTCAACCAGTAACCCATACGTATCTTTGTGGGCTCGACCCATGTCGAGGACGGGACACGCATACTGGGCTTGACTGTAAGAGGCAAACGGGTTAGCGGTGGCAACGCAAGTCCAACGGGCTTCATATGCGTGAGTGGGCCCGGGCTGGTAGGTAAGCCGTTGTTGCATCGAGTAGATATAAGCCGTGCACCTTTAGTTTCATCAGGTTGCCACATTGGGGAATGATACATCCCACGGTGGGGCCAGCACGGGTATCTACGTTAGGGAGCCGATCGAATGGGAAGTAGTGTGTACACCTAGTGGATTGTAGGGCCCCGTGGCGCCTACTTGGTCACCTAGGGGTACGCAGGTACTAATTAGTAAATTTTATAAGTCCTTGGGTGGGATCAACCTTTAAGTTAGGAACGACTGGTGTGGTGCAGTTTAGTAATTTACCTTAGGGAGGGTAGATGCGTCTTTATCCTTTATCTTCGTTTAGTTGACTGCTTAGGGTAGCCATTCATCCCTATATGTTACCGTATATCAGTTTATGTCTTCTCTGGTTACTTTAACGATTGTATTGTTAAAGTTATAGGACTCGCTCAGACTTATGTCTGACCCCGTTGTTTTTATCTTTTTCCCAACCCTCAGGTCCTACGGTGGATCCTAGCAGTAGTGGAGCTTGATCGGATTGCTGTTCCAGTCTTTAGGAGCTTGGATAGATGTAAAGCTCCAGTTATCCAGTTATCTTTTCTTTTGTTTGGCTATTGTATGAGAGTGGGATTATGTACTTCTTTATTTTGATGGATATTGTACTTGACCTTTATTGTGGTTTTATGATGTAACCAGACATGTTTTACTTCCGCTGTTATGAGATGATGTTTTAAAATTTCAAGTACTATTTATATCTGTCTTGTTGTAATTTTTCTGTTCTATATTCACTAAAATACTCCACCGATGCTATGGCATTCCCTTAGTGAGTGATCATAGCGGGAGTGGGGTGTTACAACCTCAATGATGACGAATAAGTCCTCAGTTTCCTTCAGCCAGTTCCTGGCTGCCACGAAGGACTCGGTTCCATGAAAGTCCTTCCCTCCCATAGCTTTGAAATCTTTACATGTCTTAGCAAAAGCATTACCACGCGGAGGAGGTGGAGGAGGAGGTGCTGCTGCAGCTGGGGGAGGAGGATGATTTTCTGCAGCTGGGGGAGGAGGAATATCGGGACCTGGCTGATTGGCCCTTGCTTCTAAGAATCGTCTGAACCAACCAGGTATTGGTACACCCTCTGGCAAGTTAAGTTCTTCGGACATGCTGAAACAAAAAGGACAGATTCAAAACGAAGGATAAAAGATAGTACCTACGGCTTGGGGGACTATGCCTTTTTTTAAATAAAATAACATTTTATCTTTAAAAATGCTTCTTTAAATTTTCTTTTGAAAATAAATTTTCAAAACTTTTTATCTGATCTGGTTAACCTATGCTCCGATACCAAGTGAAACACCCCACCTCCGTTAGGGTCACTCACAAAGGGAATGCCCTAATTTTGGTGGAGGTTTATAAGTATAAGTCACAGATACACAAGACAAATATAAATGCACATATTTTTATAACAGCGGAAACAATAACAACTTTTATTTCATCAAAATACGTGTTACACAAACCATACCATAATTGTCTTACAATACTTCCAAAAACATTACATTTCCATAATTGTCTTGATTTCATAACTTAAAGAAGCATAAAAACATAAGTAAACTGCATAAGTCCCCATAATTGCTATCCAAAGCCATAGTCCAAAACGAAAGAGATCCAAGCAATACATTCTCTCTCTTAAAGCTGGATGTGAAACTGGTCAAGCTGCGGTAATCCCTCCCTATGGACCTGAGAGGGAGAAATGAAAGAAAAGAAGACGAAAGAAAAGTAGAGTCAGACATAAAGCCTGAGTAAGTCTAGGACTATTCAGTCTATGAATAAGAAAAAGAGCATGATAAGTATAAACTGGAAATGGGAAAGCACCATAAACTAAGTTAAGTTGTCTAGAGTCGAGTACACTGTCGTACCCCATATTAATCTCTGCACCCCCTATAAACTAGTTCCCAACTGGCACCCCACAATCAGGGTGAAGTGATCCTTTTTATTGATCGGCTCCTACTCTCATAGTTACATGTGTCTTACGACCCCTGATGTTGTAGCTACCTATGCTGGTCCCACCATGGGGTGTATCAAGTCCCATGGTGGTGGCCCGACACAGTTCTAGAATGCACAAGTATACTACTGGTGCCCAGTGCCTAATTTTTCTGCGCCGGAGTGTGTGCACGCCCGCACCCCGTTAGAACCTACACTGCTGCACCACCGCCGTCGATTTGACCTCTTACAGTCAGCCCAGTAATCGTGCCCCACCCTGCCTAGTTCAGGGTATCTGATACACCTTGTAGGGTTACTGCTGAAAAGGGTCCCCTGCTACTAGGTTTTCTATTTCTAGCCAACATGCTAAGTTGGTTAAGTGTTCTGTATAAACCTAACCCCCAATCAGTCTGTATAGTTTAGCATGTTGTATTTGATTAAGTATTAATTCAACTTACTTAATCCTATCAATTCTGACTTAGCCTTAATTGTCTTATTAAAGCTCCAACCACTAACATTAGACATGTATTGTTGTGACTGCCTGTTGCCGATTCGGTCCGGGCAGTCTTACGTCACAACTCAGCCTAACCTCGGGTCTTTATGGGGCTCAATGCTTAACCACCCACATTGGATATGTATTGTTGTGACTACTGGACAGCCGGGCGGGTCCCGGCAGGTTTATATCACAACGCAATCCGACCTCGGGTTAAGCATGTCGTATTTTCTAAGTTTACATATTTTGTCTCTTTTTCTTTTATATGTAAATATTTGCGGCCCATTATTCAAATTCATTATTCTTGGGTATAGTAATTTATACCATTTTAAATGTCATGAATCGTTGGCATGTGCCAAACATGCCAACACATATATTTTAATTAACCCCAACGTATTCCCCCGTTTGTACGTAATAATATAACATATGTTGGGCTTCAACATTTTAGCCCAACTTAGCCACATAAAAAGGGGAGGCTTAGAACATGATGTATATATATTCTAAGTAACATCAAAAAGGGGTGTGTAAACGCATGAACTTGCAACATAGCGGTCTAATTAACATAAATTAGTCACTTGTGAACTTGCATTGTAATAGCATAAAATCTTGACATAAAACATACCTAAACATGAATCATGGTTTTAATCTAATCATGTAAACTTTTATTTAAAGTATGAATCTAACTTAATTATGTGCCACATATATTATCATATGTTTTCTAACAACAACCTAAGCCTAAAACATATTTTGTTTGGGCATAAAGTTAAACATGAACTAGCCATGTTCATAAAGTCAACACAAGTTCACAAAGATGCTTACTTTTGTCACGAATACAAAAGTATGGTTTTCAATTGAATCAATGATGCCTATTCCAACATAAATTCATATGAATCATAATACCCAATTGGATCCAACTACACTAAAAGTGATCATAAAAATATACATAGAAGGATCTAAAATCATGTTGGCATAATAGTGAATCATATACTTGCATAAGTCTTAACTTGGTTGCAACGAAATATATATAACTTCTCATTAACCACAACGAATAAGTATCAAATTTCCAACATAAGTTATATACTTGTATCGCAACTATTCAATAGATCCAATATCATGTTAATTGCACTACCACATCCCAAATCCATTCATATCAAATCATAGCAACATACAATTATGAATTAACATCATTATAATTAAAGTACAATCCCATTTCTTATTCTACACAGATCAAGTCTCAATTATTCATTCACATCGGAATAGCACTCTACTTACAACGTATGACGAGTCTTGTATTCAGGACTCTGAATTCTAAATTTGGTGATGCTTATCCTTTATTGTAGGCGTTGTTTTGATTTAATTGTCGTGGCTTTAAGCTTTTGAATCAACTCCTAATCGTCTCTTGATTTGACGGCTACTCCTAGTCTTTCTTCAGCAGCATGACAGCTCCATACTCATTTTATTTGTTTTAATTAGGTGGAGTCTTAGGTCCTTTTTATAGAGTTTGTGAATTGATTAGAGCCGTTGATGGAGCCAAGATTAATATAAGCCGTTAGTTTTAAAGAGAAACCAATCAAGAGTTGCCACATAAGCCCTAGTGACAAGACCAAGTCCAGAAATTCGGCCAAGCACAGACCAGGCCAGCTAGGAGGGGCTGGGTTCGACCTGGCTCAGGGGCCAGGTCGACTACCCAGTCTACACCCAGGTCGACTGCCCAATCGACCTGGGTACCCCAGGTCGACTACCCAGTCGACCTGGGTCTTGGGCGGGAAAATTCCCGCCCAGCCCAATCTGGGTCCGATTTTGAATTTGAATTCGTTTTTCTGAACTGTTTCTGCCTGTTTGAATTTTAAACTGAATTCTGAAACTTCCGGAGGTTATATCTCCCTCATACGGAGTCCGTTTTACGCAAACTCGGACTCTATCTCAAGAAGAATTCCGAGACGAATGAAATGGCATATCCCGTTTCTCTTAATTCTTTGATTTGAAATTAATTATACTTTAACTTATGAATTTCACTGTTATAGAATATACGGGGTGTTACATAAATTCATATGTTATTCACCTCTATACATTAATTTTAGTTATAACCTAATAATATAAATATTTCTTACAAAATCTTAACTTATGTTTATTTAAGTCGAATCAATCATTTCAAAATCTACACCTAGGCGTGTTATATATATGATAGGTTCACCACAAATTTTGCTTCCTGCTATTCTATTTATTTACTCTTACTACTATAATCGATGCTCCACTTTCTTTATCTGTGAATCATTCGCATGCATCATCACTTTTCTTTTTATTCTTTAAAGCTGGTTTACTACATTTACTCACTGCTATGCATTTTATTCAAATTCCATACTGTGAACTTGATTGATTCAAATATGAATTTCAAGTAAGCCTACTGCTCAAGTCTTATAGGACTTCTGATTGTAATTAAATTATATTGCATCTAACAAGTGGTTTCGCCGCATTCGTATATTTCTGAGATTTAGGTACGGTAATGCCATTATGAGTCACGTTAATTAATTACATAGGTTATGACCATTTTTACTTTCATTTTCTAATTGAAGCCAACAAATATATATATGTATCTTATATTAAACTAACTTTAAATTAAATGACTATTACCTTAATGAACTGGTTAAGCCCACTAAACACGTTTCAAGCCACTCAAATAGCTTCTTCTCCTAATGAAAAACAGAATACATTCCTCCTCCATTCGAAAACAGCTACTCTTCCACTTTCTATTTCATACGAACAGGCAAAACTGCTCCCTTAATACCAGCGCCTCTTCTCTTCTTCTATACGCTGAAACTGAACTCCCTGTACACATCAGCTGCCTCCCTTCTTTACTATTTCAAAAACCAACAGCATCGTTTTTCTACCCATCCCGTGCTCCTCCTCCCCAACTCTTACCGCTCCTTCTCCCATGACCGTCTTCAGCTCGCGCCATCCTCCTCGCCGTTCGTCCACCGTTTTCAACTAAAACCACCCAGTCCAGAACCAATACCCGATCCACGAACGAAAACTCTCATCTCCAAATGTCTTCGACTTCAGGCTTCACGGATCATGGGAAAAGATGGGAACCAAACTTTGCACGCGACCGAAGAGGTTGTGCTTGCGGTCTTCAGCATATATATATATGTTTTGATTTTAAGCAACTCGTATGAATTGTTTTAATCTGTAAACTTGCGGTTTGTTTATTTAATGGTGGCAGTCTTCATTTTTTTATTTCTGAAACAGAGGAATGAGCTGCTATTTATACACGCGAGAAGAGAAGATAAGTTCAACGTCCTTTCCTACGTTGGCTAGCCATGTTCTTAGATTATAATAGGATTGCAGCTTTGTAGTGTTTGGGAAGCTTCAGCTAAAACACAGTAGGCAGGACAATGTATTTTCACATCTTGATTGGGAGATAGAACGTAGGCTCTTGAAAAGAAAATACATGCAAAGGACGGTGGCAGTGTATTGTCTTGCCTGAAAGGGACGTGTACTTCATTGAAGATAGCATGGCATGTGTTTTCAATCCTTTCATACCTTATCATAGAGATCTAGGCCTGGTTACAGCTGCTGATGGGTGAAACAGAAGCACGTTGGAGTGGAGAGAAAATATACATCTATAGCTTAGAGTGGTGGAAAAGAAGGTTTATAGGGGTGGACTCAGATGTTGAGGCAAGATTTTGATCGATGCCAACATATAAAGTTGCAATGAAGATCATTTCAAAGAGGTAAGGTTTTTTATATATTTTTACTTTGAGTCGTGTTAGAAATATGTTAAAATCTATCCTCAAAGTATAACACGAATGCTCATATCTTCGTTGCTGAAATCTGTATATTTGAGGAATTGAAAAGTCACAGAAAAAGCCCAAACGGTCCAGGCTCCGACCGGGAAAGAGTGCAGAGTGATATAGACTATGGACCGGGGTCCATAGCCGAAAAACGGCCGACCGCCCAAAAAGGACCGATCGACCGGTTTTACTTTGTTTGCACATAACGGCTATTTTTTTTTATTCTTTAAATTTCCAGAGAGTTGACCAGTCGACTGGTGATTTTCAACCAGTCGACCGGTCCCAAACAGCAAGCCTTTTTTATGAAGGGTTGCTTCCATTAATTAAGAGTTTTATCTTCAATTTTCAATGGAAACGGATGCAATCTTTTGTAGAAACTCTTCATGAAGGAATGCAACTATTCTATACTATAAATAGACTTGAAATCATACTTTCAAATCACCGATTCTTTCTCTAGTTTCTGATCTTACTTTCTAAATACTCTTGCATTCTAAAAGCTCTCCAAATTCAAATACTTGTTGAATCCTTGAATCAATTAAATATCATTTGATTCAACAAGCATTCTACTTCCTTAAATCTACGCATTCAAAGTATATACTTGAGGATAAGATTATAGGAAGGGTGTACTGCAAGTGACTAGTCCGTGTATTGAAGACACAATATATAGTCAACCATCAACTACTTTGTATTGAAATTCCGGTAAGCCTGTAGCCGTTCAAATCAGGTGGGTAAGCTTGTGGCCCGTGAAATCAAGTGGGTAAGCTTGTGGCCCGTGAAATCAAGTGGGTAAGCTTGTGGTCTGTGAAATCAAGTGGGTAAGCTTGTAGCCCGTGAAATCATGTGCTGTGTTGTGAACCTGTTCCTCCGGGTGAAGCGATGTTGCTGATTAGTGAAAATCCAGAGAGAGGTCTGGGACTGGATGTAGGACGGTGCTCCGAACCACTATAAAAATCCCTGGTGTGATTTTTCCATTTTTACTGCATTTACCATTTACTTATCTGTGATATTGCTACTGTGAGATCTTTCTTAGTATATATCATATATTCTGCATATCCATATTACTGATCCTGCCTAAAGTCGTCTATTGACACTTTCAATTGGTATCAGAGCCAGGTTATCTCATAACCATAACACAGTTATTTGATATATTATAGTAGTATGGCAAATAACGCAAGCACTAGTAACACTACTTACACAGAAGGTCAGTCAACACAAAGACCTCCTTTCTTTAATGGCCTAAACTATAGCTATTGGGCAACACATATGGCTTTTTATATGCAATCAACAAGTTATGATGCTTGGAATGCTACTCAGAAAGAAATAGTCAATCCAACAACTGATTATGCAGAATGGACAACTGTTGAGAAAACCGCAACTGCTGTAAATGCAAAAGCAATAAATATGTTGTTTTGTGCATTAGATCAAAACAAATATAACCGTGTTAGTATCTGTACCTCTGCGTATCAAATTTGGCAAACGCTAAAACCACTCATGAAGGTACTAACAAGGTTAAACAAGCAAAAATAGCTTTGTTGAAAAGTCAATTTCAAATTTTCAAAATGAAGCCGAATGAAACAATCAATGAGATGTATTCAAGGTTTCAAACCATTCATCATGCTCTTATCGATTTAGGACAAAAATATTCTGATTTTGATGTAATTTCAACAATCCTACATTCACTGACTAATGAATGGGAAGGAAAAGTATTAGCAATAGAAGAAGCTAATGATCTTTCCACCATGAAGCCAGATGAATTGATAGGAAATCTTATGTCCTATGAAGCTAACATGCAGGCTCGAAAAGAACAAAAAGAAGGAAAGAAAAATGTAGCTTTTCAGGCTGAGAAAGATGAAGACGTCTCAGATTCCGAAGATGAGGATCTAGCATTCATTGCAAAAGGATTCAAAAAATTCTTAAAGCAACGAAAAGCTAGTCGATACAATAGAAATAAGTTCGGATCAAATAAGCCATCATCATCAAATGTAGAATGCTTTAACTGTCATAAGAAGGAACACATGCAAAATGATTGTCCAGAACAAAAGAAGAAGACAGAAAATGACAAGTTCAAACACAAAAAGGACAAGTCAAAGAAATGGGCATTCTCAGTGACATGGAATGATTCAGACTCATCTTCATCTTCATCTGATAGTGAAAGTGACTCAGACAATGAACAAGCTAATATATGCTTTATGGCTAAAGAAGATGAGGTACAAATTCCGACTTTTGAAGAAATTCTATATATAAATGCTGAGTTAATGTATAAATTTAAAGATGTAAAACGACAATGCAAGCAAGCTCAAGCTGATTTAAGTACAGCAGAATTTGAACGAGATATGTTAAAAGACGAGAAGAAAATATTAGAGGAGGAACTTGAAAAAGCTCAAGAATCATCATCTAATATTGATTCACAACTATCTCTTTTGAGTCAAGAAATTGAAACTCAAAAAGAGAAAAATGATGCTCTAACTACCAAAAATCATGAGCTTAAGGCAAAAGTCAAGATGTTAGACCTTGAAAAAGCTAGTTTATAAACAAAGTTAGACGACATTACTCAAAATGTTTCTAACTTTAACAAAGGCCGAGAAAATTTGACAAAAATTATTGAAAGTTCACAAACTGCTACAAATAAACAAGGTTTGGGATATAAGAAACAAGTTATCAAGAAACATCTTGGTAAAAGAAAAAGGAAAAATAAGGAAGTACGAGAAACTAAAGTTAAGAAAAATCTTAGTTTATTATATTCCAAACCAAAACCGATTGTGAAATTTCAAAAGAAGAATGTCAAATATATAAAAATGTGGGTTCCTAAAACAAATAACAATTTGATTAGGAACAAGTACATTCAAAATTTTTTGAGTTCTGTGCATCATAATCCAAATTATGTATATAAAGGGGATACCGGACCCGTATGGGTTTGGACTCCTAAGTCCTAACTCTTAGGACCCCATAAAAAGTGGGTACCATGGACTTAATTGTATTTTTTGTAGGTCCCACTTAAGAAAAGAGGAAAGTGGATATTGGACTAAAGGTGCTATAATTATTTGTATTCTCTACTACTCTCGATTACTATGTTTATTATGGTATTTATTCTTTTTAATTGATGACAAAGGGGAAAAAATATTTTCTCTTATGATTATTCATATCATTCATGTTACATATACTATCATTTAAAATTATGTTCTTAACATGGTAATAGTATATGTGTGCTAACATTTGTTAATGCAAGAATCAAAAGTTAAGATTATTTATATTATGAACTAATAAATGTTGCAGAAATTCAGCGGGAGCTTTATATTCAGAGGGAGAAAATCCAAGGTGTTGTCATCAATCAAAAAAGGGGAGAATGTTAAGGCAATATTTTGATCGACGACAACATATAAAGTTGCAATGAAGATCATTTCATAGAGATAAGGTTTTATATATATTTTTTTACTTTGAGTCGTGTTAGAAATATGTTAAAATCTATCCTCAAAGTATAACACGAATGCTCATATCTTCGTTGCTGAAATCTGTATATTTGAGGAATTGAAAAGTCACAGAAAAAGCCCAAACGGTCCAGGCTCCGACCGGGAAAGACTGCAGAGTGATATAGACTATGAACCGCGGTCCTCCTGTCCATAGCCAGAAAACGGCCGACCGCCCAAAAAGGACCGGTCAACCGGTTTTACTGTGTTTGCACATAACGGCTATTTTTTTTGATTCTTTAAATTTCCAGAGAGTTGACCAGTCGACTGGTGATTTTCAACCAGTCGACTGGTCCCAAACAGCAAGCCTTTTTTATGAAGGGTTGCTTCCATTCATCAAGAGTTTTCTCTTCAATTTTCAATGGAAACGGATGCAATCTTTTGTAGAAACTCTTCATGAAGGAATGCAACTATTCTATACTATAAATAGACTTGAAATCATACTTTCAAATCACCGATTCTTTCTCTAGTTTCTGATCTTACTTTCTAAATACTCTTGCATTCTAAAAGCTCTCCAAATCCAAATACTTGTTGAATCCTTGAATCAATTAAATATCATTTGATTCAACAAGCATTCTACTTCCTTAAATCTACGCATTCAAAGTATATACTCGAGGATAAGATTATAGGAAGGGTGTGCTACAAGTGACTAGTCCGTGTATTGAAGACACAATATATAGTCAACCATCAACTACTTTGTATTGAAATTCCGGTAAGCCTGTAGCCGTTCAAATCAGGTGGATAAGCTTGTGGCCCGTGAAATCAAGTGGGTAAGCTTGTGGCCCGTGAAATCAAGTGGGTAAGCTTGTGGCCCGTGAAATCAAGTGGGTAAGCTTGTGGCCCGTGAAATCAAGTGGGTAAGCTTGTAGCCCGTGAAATCAAGTGGTGTGTTGTGAACCTGTTCCTTCGGGTGAAGCGAGGTTGTTGATTAGTGAAAATCCAGAGAGAGGTCTGGGACTGGACGTAGGACGGTGCTCCGAACTAGTATAAAAATCCCTGGTGTGATTTTTCCATTTTTACTGCATTTACCAATTACTTATCTGTGATATTGCTACTGTGAGATCTTTCTTAGTATATATCATATATTCCGCATATCCCTATTACTGATCCTGCCTAAAGTCGTCTATCGACACTTTCATCAGAGATGTAAAATGACACTGTAATGTGTTTTCGACCTTGATGGGAAGCTCACAGGCAGTGTTTTCAATGTTTTCATTTCGGTGTCCAGAAAAGAATAAATATGTTAGGCTGTTGGAACTATAATGTAAGTGCTGATGTGAAGAAGTAGTGTACACGTTCCTCAATGTGAGAAGACAGGATAGGTTAGCAGACATGGATAGCTCGTAGCTGTGATTTGATAATTCATGTCGGTTGCTTTGGCAAGAAGGAATACGGTACATACTGATATGCATTTACCAATTGTACACGGTATATCCCCTAATGCAAACGACTAGACACTAAAACGGTCGGAAACAATCTTATGGAAAATGGTTCTAACATAAAAAGGAAAATAGAAATGTTCTCATATTCATAAGACCAAGCGTTTCAACTATGGTCAGATTAACGTTCATATGACAAACATTTAAATGTCCTTATAATTATATTCATAAGTGTATTCTGTTATGAAAATTTCATTCATGTCGGAGTCTCTATGGACAGAAATAAGAATATGGTCGTGTCCAACAAGGTGCCACGATCCCAAAAATATAATAATATCGGTAGATTAACTTTTATTGTGAAACCCCAAAATATTGATATAGGGTGCAAAATACTCCAAATAAAAAGTTGTGTATTTAATTAATTAAAAATTACAGTTAAATTCTAAAAATTAAATTAGCACTACGTCTCAAAAGAATCTTGTCTCAATTTGAATCCATTATGCAGTTATTTCAAATAATCTGTTATGGTCGATGAACGATTCTATAGCGACTATTTGAAAATCTGATTTGGACATATCTTGCAATATATATGACGAAATCTCGATTTTTCTTTTTCATTAGAAAATTATAATCAATAAGATCCTAGCGTTTCTTGTTTCACAAAAATCCAGCTTATAACGGATTCGGTATATTCAATTGAAGTTCAAATCGTAAATTACGAACTACCACGACGTTTCAAGTTCGTTTATAATTTAAATAGAAATTATATATCCAACTTCGTTTTCAATAAACGAATTTCATATTTAAAATTCCAATTTAACATTTAATAAAATAAAATATATTAAATATTTAACCACTAAAAATATGGGACGTTACATTCCTTCCCCCTTAAAAAGAATTTCGTCCCCGAAATTACTAAGTGAGAAGGTTGTTTCAATCCCAGTTATATTTCAAAATAATTATTGAAAACTGTTATTATAAATATTCTACGTTTTAAAATTTTCTCGAAGAATTTCGTCAGATCTCCTCTGCCCGGCTCGATCGAACCAACTATATCTGCCACTCCGGGCCTCACATTGATCAAAAAGAAACAAATGCCAAGTGGCGGTCTAGCTTCGGGGTAAAAATCAATCACTCAACCCATAATATTAAGGTTTACCTCTTTGTCGGGCTACTCAATTCTAATTTCAAAGCATATCAATCAACAGTCTTTCATCTTCTAAATTGTACCTCAACCTCTTTTACCAATTAACTTCCATAGCCTTCTGGTTCTGCACTTAACTCAATTTTCCATGCAGTAACAAATACATGATTAAATTATTTTAATTCCATTTCATAATAATTCCTTTCAAATTTGTTATACTCCAATTCATCCACTTGGATTTTTAATTTGATTTATTCAACAAATCTTTTATCCAATAATCAACAATCAACACAACCAAGTCATTCCATATTTTATTTATGTTTAAGTTATATTCTGATTCAACTAATATCGCTCTTGGATAATCATGAAGTTGTTCAAGTTGGGGTATTTTATTTACCTCTCAGACCTTGAGTCAACAACATTCTTATCTTCAGAAAGATAGAAGTTTATCAACAAAAATCCCATATCACTAATTACCCCCACATATTTCATTTACTACCCGTCCCAAAACATGGTTTCAATATCATATCCTCTCTTGGAAATCTTATTTCAAACTTCATCTTACTTAATTTAAGTATTAAGTAACCCTTATTTAATTGCCTCTATTAACTTTTCAATCATTGAAACATTATATACACATCTTAATTCCATTGTAAATAGAATTCCTTATTAAACTTCAAATAAGTTTATTCCAAACCAATTTGGTTATATCTCGACTATACCTCATTCCTTCTTCAATATCCCGAATGTAGATCGCATCTTAATAACTTAACTTTCCGTACCATTTTAATTCAAACTTGGGTTTATAACTTAGTCGAAATCTTGGATTTCATAAATCCAATTAAGTAGAATAAGAATTCACTTTAAAACATAATTTAACCTTAGCTTCTATTATCATTAATATAATTTTCTTTTAAAATATCATTTTATTTTTTAAAAGCCTTATCTTTCCAAAAATCCCATTATTAAATAAATTATTCAATTTTAATTATTCTTAGAAACAATTAACCTCGGTTATTAATCGCTACGTTATTCCCTACTCATTTGCTTATCATAATAATTAGCTTTTATTATGGTTAAGACGTGGCACGTGTTTCGTGCACGGCATATTTGGTGCATAAATAGTGATTTGTGGTTACAGCAAGAAATATATATGCGGTTGGGTTATTTCCTTTTTATAAACTTCCATTTAAAAATAATAGATTTTTAATATCGATCTTCAGTTATAAAATAAATTTTATAAATTCATTTTCTATTTGAATCACCTAGCGGTAAATAACTTTATAATAATGTCTTGATTGGCCATCTGCTATTGTTTCTCAACTCATATCACATATTGGTTTTCAGCAAACAAATGTTGAACCTAGATTCGACAATCAATGATCAAAGCAACCATTTATCAGACTGGTTAAACAGTTCATAAAATTGTGATGTGAAATAAACAATAAATTTGAGGAATCCAGTTGGATCCCTCCAACCTGTTTCTCTCTGCATCCAAATATGTTAGAACAAAAAAACGTCATATAATTCTCAACAGTCAACAATAACAACAATCTAAACGTCCTTGTTTCAATTAAATACATTTATATTTATAAAAACGTAACCAACGAGGTAAACTATCTCCTTTGGAATAATCGTTAAAAATAACGATTTGGTTTAAATTAAATTAAACAAACGTTTAATTTAATCAGTTTAGTCAATTGTATTCAGCAACTATCAGACAACTAGCAACCATAGCACACAAATAATTATACCAGACTTATAAAATATAAGTGGGATAAAAACTGAGTGAGTTGAACTTACCATGATTTCCATTCATCGCCAAGACGGTTCGTTTTACAAGCTTCCAGCGGCGTTCAACTCCGTCCGTTCCCATTTCAAAATCTCACGTCCGTTTATATGGGTTCATTGCTCCTTGGCCCGATGCTGTGCACATATAAGCACGTTATAAATTCATACCTCTATACATTAATTTTAGTTATAACCTAATAATATAAATATTTCTTACAAAATCTTAACTTACGTTTATTAAAGCCGGATCAATCATTTCAAAATCTACACCTAGGCGTGTTATATAAATGATAGGTTCACCACAAATTTTGCTTTCTGCTATTCTATTTATTTACTCTTACTACTATAATCGATGCTCCACTTTCTTTATCTGTGAATCATTCGCATGCACCATCACTTTTCTTTTTATTCTTTAAAGCTGGTTTACTACATTTACTCACTGTTACGCGTTTTATTCAAATTCCATACTGTGAACTTGATTGATTCAAATATGAATTTCAAGTAAGCCTACTGCTCAAGTCTTATAGGACTTCTGTTTGTAATTAAATGATATTGCATCTAACAAGTGGTTTCGCCGCATTCATACATTTCTGATATTTAGGTACGGTAATGCCATTATGAGTCACGTTAATTAATTACATAGGTTATGACCATTTTTACTTTCATTTTCTAATTGAAGCCGACAGATATATATGTATCTTATATTAAACTAACTTTAAATTAAATGACTATTACCTTAATGAATTGGTTAAGCCCGCTAAACACGTTTCAAGCCACGTAAATAGCTTCTTCTCCCAATGAAAAACAAACAGCATTCCACCTCTGTTCGAAAAACAGCTGCTCCTCCATTTTCTATTTCATACGAACAGGCAAAACTGCTCCCCTAATACCATCGCCTCTTCTCTTCTTCTATACGCTGAAACCGCACTCCCTGTACACATCAACTGCCTCCCTTCTTTACTATTTTAAAAACCAACAGCATTGTTTTTCTACCCATCCCTTGCTCCTCCTCCCTAACTCTTACCGCTTCTTCTCCCATGACCGTCTTTAGCTCGTGCCATCCTCCTCGCCGTTCGTCCACCGTTCTCAACTAAAACCACCCAGTCCAGAACCAATACCCGATCCACAAACGAAAACTCTCATCTCCAAATGTCTTCGACTTCAGGCTTCGCGGATCATGAGAAAAGATGGGAACCAAACTTTGCACGCGACCGGAGAGGTTGTGCTTGCGGCCTTCAGTATATATATGTTTTGATTTTAAGCAACTCGTATGAATTGTTTTAATTTATAAACTTGCGGTTTGTTTATTTAATGGTGGCAGTCTTCATTTTTTTATTTTTGAAATAGTGGAATGAGCTGCTATCTATACATGTGAGAAGAGAAGATAAGTTCAACGTCCTTTCCTACGTTGGCTAGCCATGTTCTTAGATTATAATAGGATTGCAGCTTTGTAGTGTTTGGGAAGCTTCGGCTAAAACACAGTAGGCAGGACAGTGTATTTTCACATCTTGATGGGGAAATAGAACATAGGCTCTTGAAAAGGAAGTACATGCAAAGGACGGTGGCAGTGTATTGTCTGGCCTGAAAGGGACATGTACTTCATTGAAGATGGCATGGCATGTGTTTTCAATCCTTTCATACCTTATCATAGAGAGCTAGGCCTGGTTACAACTGCTGATGGGTGAAATAGAACCACGTTGGAGAGAAGAGAAAATATACATCTATAGCTTAGAGTGGTGGAAAAGAAGGTTTATAGGGGTGGACTCAGAGATGTAAAATGACACTGTAATGTGTTTTCGACCTTGATGGGAAGTTCAGTGTTTTCAATGTTTTAATTTCAGTGTCCAGAAAAGAATAAATATGTTAGGCTGTTGGAACTATAATGTAAGTGCTGATGTGAAGAAGTAGTGTACACGTTCCTGAATGTGAGAAGACAGGATAGGTTAGCAGACATGGATAGCTCGTAGCTGTGATTTGATAATTCATGCCGGTTGCTTTGGCAAGAAGGAATACAGTACATACTGATATGCATTAACCAATTGTACACAGTATATCCCCTAATGCAAACGAAGAGACTATAAAATGGTCGGAAACAATCTTATGGAAAATGGTTCTAACATAAAAAGGAAAAGAGAAATGTTCTCATATTCATAAGACTAAGCGTTTCAATTATGGTCAAATTAACGTTCATATGACAAACATTTAAATGTCCTTATAATTATATTCATAAGTGCATTATGTTATGCAAATTTCATTCATGTTGGAGTCGCTACGGACAGAAATAAGAAAATGGTCGTGTCCAACGAGGTGCCACGATCCCAAAAATATAATAATATCGGTAAATTAACTTTTATTGTGAAACCCCAAAATATTGATATAGGGTGCAAAATACTCCAAATAAAAAGTTGCGTATTTAATTAATTAAAAATTACGGTAAAATTCTAAAAATTAAATTAACACTACGTCTCAAAAGAATCTTATCTCAATTTGAATCCAGTATGCAGTTATTTCAAACAAACTGTTATGGTCGATGAACGATTCTATAGTGACTATTTGAAAATCTGATTTGGACATATCTTGCAATATATATGACGAAATTTTGATTTTTCTTTTTCATCAGAAAATTATAATCAATAAGATCCTAACGTTTCTTGTTTCACAAAAATCCAGCTTATAACGGATTCGGTGTATTCAATTGAAGTTCAAATCGTAAATTACGAACTACCGCGATGTTTCAAGTTCGTTTATAATTTAAACAGAAATTATATATCCAACTTCATTTTCAATAAACGAATTTCATATTTAAAATTCCAATTTAACATTTAATAAAATAAAATATATTAAATATTTAACCACTAAAAATACGGGACGTTTCACTTGTGTCAAGTGTATGGACCCTTTTTAACCAATAACCCATTTCAGTATCTATATGAGCTCGAACTAGGTCGAGGACAGGGACACACTTACTGGGGTTGGTTTTAAGAGGTCAATAAAGAGTTAGCGATGGCAGTGCAAGTCCAACGGAGTCATGTGAGTGCGTGGGTCCGGGCTGGTTGGTAAGACACTGTTGCATCGTGTAGGTGTAAGCTGTACATTTCAGTAGTATCGGGGTTGCCACCTTAGGGGGTGATACACCCTATTGTTGGACCAGCACAGGCATCTACGAGGTTAGGGAGCCGATCGAGTGGGGAGGGTAGTGGCTACAACTAGTGGTGGTAGGAGCAAGTGGGGCACCTACGAGAGCAGCTAGGAGTACATGAAGCTACCGTTATTATGATTAGTAGGGAGGGTACAACTAGTGGCTGTAGGAGCAAGTGGGGAACCTACGAGAGCGGCTAGGAGTACACAAAGCTACTATTATTATGATTAGTAGAGAGGGTACAACTAGTGGTGGTAGGAGCATGTGGGGCCCCTACGAGAGCAGCTAGGAGTACATAATCGAACAAGGAGGATAGTGGGTACATCTAATGGTGATAGGTGCACAAAGGTTACCTATGATGGCAGCTAGAAGTACACGAAACTTGAAAATCAGAATTTGAAAATTAGAATTTGAACTTGAAAATTTGAATTTAAATTTGAATGTGGAGTGCTATTTAGAGTCTTACAAAATCTAGACTTTATAACTATATTAATCTTGAACTCTTGAAATCTTGATTACTCATGAGTCTTGAAATTTCTCTTATCTTTGAATCTCTATTATCTTTATAACTGTACAGTCTTCAGTAATATTTCCTATATATAATTTATGCATATATATATATTCTATACAAAAAGTGTTAGCATATATTTTATAATCAATGATAATTGAAATAAGGATGTTATCATCAAAACTCCATTCTCCAACAATATCCCCCTTTTTGATGAACCTTAGTTTATAAAATATCATACCTGTATATACTTGTTGATGATGTTCCTTCTAATTCTCCCTGTGTGTGTAAGAATCCTATAAACTATGCTTATATGTTATAATTTCTCCCCCTTTGGTATTATCAAAAAGAAATTCGAAAACTACTCCTCTTAAATCTTATAACTATCTAAGTAATTCCAATACTAAAGTAAAGTACTCCCCCTAAATCTATGACTACTCTAGTCTAATAAACTAAATAGAAGGATAATAACCTAACAAGCAAATCAATCTAAACAAGTAATTCAAACAATCAAGCAATTCAACCAAACAAGCAATTCAAACAATCAAGCAATTCAATCAATCAAACAATTCAAACAAGTAATCTTAAACAATTAAATCAACCAAAGCATTCTTGAATCTTCATCTAATCCTTAGAAACTCTAAAACTCCCCCTTAATCTAATACAAGACTAAACCTATCCTAAAATCTAATTACTTTAAAACTATAATAGGACTTTAATATAAACTTAGAAATAACTCTAATATGATATCCTTAAAATTATGATACAAGAAAAGCAATTTAATCCAAGCAGTCATAAAACCAAACATTTCTTGTAATTCCTATTTATCCTAAAACCTATAAAGCTCTATTGACTACAAATGCATAAGTATATTTCTAACACACCTTCCAACCACTAATGAAATTCAACCATGTTAAACAATTCAAACAAGTCAATCAAGCCAAACAAATCAATCAATCCAAACAAGTCAATTAAGTTAATCAAGACAAAGTAAATATGTTATGTATTTGATTAATAATCCTAGTTAAATGCTTTTTGTATTATATACTTGTTATGTGTGAAGTGAAGGTTAACATGTAATGTAGTATGTTGGTTATAATACAGTATGTTATATGCAAAATTATATGAAGTGATATATTGAATGAAATGCAACTTGGATGTGAAGGATTTTGTTTTGAGATGTACTCTAATAATGATGTATGATATGAAAAAAGATGTGTAATGATAATATGCAAAATGATTTGATAATTTTATCTATTTAGGTAACATATATTCAAAGTACTATTTAACTATTATGAATTATTTGAATCAAAAAAAGATAATGTTAATTTCTAGACTTATATTAATTATATTACTGAATTTGATTAAAAGAGTAATAAAGATAAGAGGTTAATTAAAAATAATATTCAGGATAAGTAGTAAAATATTCAGAAAAATCATGAAGTTAAATAATATTAGTAGGGTAAATAATGTAAAAATTGAAGATCTTTCTAAAGAGAATATAAAATTTGTTTAATATAAAGTAAGCTATATAAACATATATTCATAAGTATACATAAAACTAATTTACAAAGAGCTTGAATTTTAATTTATTAATACTTTGACACAAATCAATTTTTAATTTAAACTTTAGAAATCAAAACATATTTATTTGCTAAAAAAAACATTTATACTTTAGAAGGAAACATTATAAAGTAATCTATAAAACTTCTTATATTTAAACTACTTAAAAAAATCATGTATATATATTTCTTTATATTAAGTTAAATATACAAGTTTTATAAATCTTAATAGGAAGTCAAAATAAGTATTAAGTTACAAATAGTATTTATGATAATATAAACAAAAATTGTTATGAAATCATAAGAATAATATATAAGTTAAAATATGCATGTTTAAACTATATAAAAGATGAATAAATTTATATTTTATAACAATATCAAAAAGTTATATTAACTCTGTATATAAAATTAACATGTTTATATAATTTTATTAAATTATATATTTTAATATATATATATATTTTGAAATGAAAAGTAAGAAAATAAATATACAGATAGACTTAAATAAGTAGAATTTTAACTGGCATTTTCTAATTGAAAAAGATAGAGGGAAGTTTAAAAGTTTAAATCTTTGAGATAAAAAATTTGAATTTCGTTCTATAGGCTGATATGTTAACATATAGATATATGTATGTTGAGATATATGTATTATTTCAAAGAGAATATGGTTTTGTGACTTTGGTTTTAAAATATCGATTTATATTTCAGGTTTAACTATTTCCTGACATAATTCTAATCCTAACAAACATCCAAAATTTATTTTATTATTACATTAATTTTATTATAATTATTTTTGAATTTCAAATTTCAAAATTGAATTTTAAAGTTTAAATTTCAAATTTAAAACAAAGCAAAGCAAGCAAAACATCCATTCAACAAAAAAATTAAAAATTAATTAAGGCGTACCCGGTTTTTAAATCCATTTCTTCAAAATTCTCTGAATTCTTAATTGAACTTCTGGAATTTGACGATGAGATCTGCTCTATTGCAACGGGCTCGTTCTTCTGATCAGGATAGTGTATTCATTTGCTGAATTTGAACATAGTATGAGAAAAATATTGAAGATTTAGTAGTTCAACCAACTTGGCACCAAAATTTGAATTCGAATTTTGATTTTGAATTAATGGACACTTCAACTACTATATGAAGTCCCAAAAGACATGTCTCTTCATAACTACTACTCCTCCTCCTCTTCTTCCTCTCGTTTTTCACTTTTAATCAATCTTTTAAGAGGCGTAACTTCTTCGTTTCTTAACGGAATTGGACGAAATCAGAAGCAAATCGAAGAGGTTTCGAGGACTACGATATATTAGCAGTTTGAGGATGAATTTGGATGGTATTAGGGCTCAACAAGTTGAAACAGTAAGAGGTATGCATAAAATCCCGTAATAGTTTTCAGTTTTGAATCGCCAACTTTGAACTGCCATATCTCACTCAATTTTGATCGCAATTTGACGAACTACCCATCAAATCGACTGTGAGAACGAGGACTACAACCTGGAAAAGGATTTCAGACAAAATAGTCTAACCTGTGGATGCAATTTGAAGATAACCGTCGATAGTTTTGGTTTCCCTCTCTCTTTATTCATCAAAACTTCATTTGATCATTACTTAGTCAATTCTTGATGGAATCTCATGAAACCAACAACATTACGAAGCAAATGAAGAGAAGTACAACATGAAGATGAGTTGTAGATGAAAATCCAAAGTTTTAAATTGATCTGGTACCCATTTCTTTCCTGATTTACATTATATATATCCATTTCTTCTTGATGTCTCTTCACCAACCGTCGTTACTCTTCTCCTCTTTTTGATTTGTTTTCAGAATTTGAATTTTCAATAGCCACCATTTTGGAATTTGAATCACCAATAGCCATATCACCCATCTTTTCAGAGTTTGAATATCCATTAGCCATATAACACTTCTTTTCCTGTAAAACAACACAATTTTTCAAAGAATCAAGTAACTTTTCAAATAATTCAAATGACTTTTCAAATAATCGAATGACTTTTCAAAATAACTAGCTACAATAATATCATGATATATCAAATTTCAAAATTTCAAGAATTTCAAATTTCAAAATTTTAAATTTCAAAAATCAAATCATAGTAACTTAATTTTTCAATAAAATTAAATGCAGACTCATATAATACTAATGCAATACATAAATTTAAACTTGTGTTCAAATTTTGCCATTTATCATTTTCAAAAATGAGATTATTAAATTTTTGAAAGAGCTTTCTCCAATAACAATTGGTAGGGACTGCGGAATGGATCGTTAAGGAAAAGAAAACACTAGAGGGGGTGAACAGTGTTTGTGTGAATTTAAATAGAATTTAAATCTAAAGTGAATTATGGAATGAAACAAACACCATAAACAAAGTCACAGACATAGATTCAAACACAAATAAGATGAATAGAAATGCAGAAAAGGAAAGAACATACCGGATTTTATACTGGTTCAGTTTACTCCTCCGTCCAGTCCCGCACAACACTGGATTGCACAGAGTTTTATTACTCTTTCAATAGTCAATTACACCCTCCTTGATTTCATGGCTCACAAGGAGACACCGATTCCTACTTCCTTGATTTCACAGCTCACAAGGACACACCGACTCTTATTCCTTGATTTCGCGGCTCAACATGGACGCACCGACTCCTCTTTGACTTACAACAAGGTTTATTCGACCCAAGAAATTACAAAACAGTCCTATAACTCTTCAATAGCACTTGATACAGAGAGTAGAGAGTGTATACAGAAGAAGTTTGATCAAAACAGAATTGAATTCGACATGGTATAAGTGTAAGAATCATAATAATGAATAAGAATAATGATATAGAGAAAGAGGATAAAGATAGAGAAGAAGAGATGATAAAAAAATTCAGTTTTAACCCCTTTTTATAGAGTATGAAACGTTGCAACGGTTCTGAATCGTTTCAAATACTGAAAAGACACTTCCTTTCAAAATTGGAAAAAGTGACAGTTATATGTCGATATGGAGTTTTTGTTATGTCAACATGCTCCTTTGAAAATTTAAATTTTAAAGCATTTTTCAAGTGTTTTGATATAAAAATAATTCTGAAAATTCTTGAGTAAAATTCTAGTGTTGTAAATTAATATTATATGGTAGAAAAATATATGAAAACATAAATTTAAACTATATAAATATATTTTTAAAATTATAAGGTTTTAAACTATATAAATATAAATTATATAAAAAAAATTAAGTTTGAAAAACAAAGAAGAATAAAAATAGGAACAAATAGAAAAATAAAATAGTGAGGATTGAGGATAGAATTGAAAATTAGAATTTGAAAATTAGAATTAGAATTTGAAAATTAGAATTTGAACCTGGAGTGCTATTTAAAGTCTTATAAAATCTAGACTCTATAACTATATTAATCTTGAACTCGTGAAATCATGATTACTCATGAGTCTTGAAATTTCTTTGATCTTTGAATCTCTATTATCTTTATAACTGTACAGTCTTTAGTAATATTTCATGTATATAATTCGTGTAGATATATATATATTATATACAAAGAGTGTTAGCATATATTTTATAATCAATGATAATTGAAATAAGGTTGTCGTCATCAAAACCCCATTCTCCAATAGTTGTTGCGAGTGCGGCCCTTGCATTTTGTCTTGTACAAACTTGTACTTTGTAAATAAAGTTATGTTCCTCCAATGTTTCATGTTCGCAAGATTGTTATTGCCTTCAATGTAATGCATTCGTAGTCGAAACATTATTAAACTAAGTAATAAACACTGAAACACATCACAATCAGCTAAAGATTTCGATTCAGAAATCCTTGCAATTAACGCAATACTAAGCTAATTAATAAATATCCGGCCATGTCATAGTTATTCAAGAGATGTGATGTGTAGGTGTATGCCCCCAATCAATCTTGAACATATTTACTGGCCAGAGCCTCTTCGGGATTGATTAGTAACAACATGCGACTATCCCCAGTATTAGCGGGGACTTTAAGTTCAACTCGTGTTCATGCCCCCAATCCTTCTATAGGGTGAGAGTCGAGTTCTTTTAGCACTTAGTCTGAGTGCTTTTATACTCTCCTGTCGTAAGTCCTGGTTAGAGATTGTGTTAAAGCGGTCTCTATTCGTGGTGCAAAATTTCACGCTTCATCCTTTTATACTCACTATCAAATCAAGAGAGTTCGAGTCAATCCGGCAAACAATCGTGTCATTCGCCTCAGCATTCCATTAACATTCTAGTGTTTAGAATGGGAATTTGTCAGTTTGAGTGTCGATATTGAACTCGAATTCAATCCATATTCCATTCTACACTTTGGTAGACGGAGTTGGTCGGGCGAGTGGTCAAATCACATGAACCCTAGTTTTACCCTTTTGGCCCCCGTGCCAAGGGCAAGGGATGCTTTCAAGGAAGGTTGAGCCGCATCTTGGTCGTTCATACTCATTCCATCAATTCATGAGGAAGAGCTTCAAACATATATTATATTTTAAAAATCATAAGTCATAGAGAAATAAATGCAGTAAATAACAAGGGACACACAATATTTTTATAGTGGTTAGGCCAAGTCTTAGTCTACATCCACTTTATAATATTTTGTTTATATCATTCGAACAATTTCGGGCAAGTCATGCCTCATTACATAGTTTGAAAAATAAAATAAAATAAATACAAGCTCAAGTCCAGTAGTGTCGTAAATGTTCAGCATTCCATGCTCTCGGAAGATGGTCGTCGTCAACAGTCATTAGCCTAAAAGCTCCATTATCAAGCCTCTGATGAATGA
This sequence comes from Allium sativum, assembly GCA_030737875.1. Classification (NCBI taxonomy): domain Eukaryota; kingdom Viridiplantae; phylum Streptophyta; class Magnoliopsida; order Asparagales; family Amaryllidaceae; genus Allium; species Allium sativum. The sequence goes on from CM060910.1 coordinate 401,183,373, forward strand.
CATATGGTCTTTCCCACTTCAGACCCATGAATTCGGGGTCGGCAAGACACGCTTCACTACCAGGTTTCCTGGTTTGAAGGTCCTTGGTCTAAACTTTTGGTTGCAGTATGTGGCAACTCGGTGTTTGTGTTTCGTGGCATGCAAGTCTGCCTCTTCTCTCTTTTCATCGATCATGTCTTGTGATTCAAGGAGAAGAGCCTTGTTCGTCATAGGATCATAATACGTTGTTTGTTGAGAGGGGACTTTAAGTTCCACCGGGATGACTACTTCCGAGCCATATGATAGTGAATATGGAGTGTGGCCTATTGCTGTCTTGTAGGTGGTCTGATATGTCCATAGAGCAAAGGGTATTTCATCAACCCACATGGCATTCGCTTGCTCCAATATTTTTTCCAGAATGGACTTAATGATCTTATTTACAAGTTCTACTTGTCCATTAAATTGTGGATGTGCCACAGCGGTGTATCTCTTCTTAGTGCGGTACCATGGGCAGAAATCTATGAATTCTGCACTGTCGAATTGTGTTCTGTTGTATGTGATGATAGTCCTCGGAATTCCAAATCTACATATAATATTTTGGCAATGAAATTGATCACTCGCTTTATCGTAATTGTGGTTAGTTGTACGGCCTCTCCCCACTTCATAAAGTAATCCACACCAACGATTGCGTAATTTGCGTTGCCTTTAGCGATTAGGAGGCTTCCAATGATCTCATTCCCCATACGAAAAATGGCCACGGACTCACCATCGAGGTGAGTTGACTAGGTGGAGCACTAGGTATCCTTGAATTTTTTTGGCACTTATCACAGCATTGTGAATAATCAGCTGCGTCTTTATTTCTAGTTGGTCAGAAGTATCCATATCATGATCACTGCAGTCGCCTCTGTTTACAACGCTCAATACACGCTTGACATCGTCATGGGCTATACATCGTTGTAGCGGAATGGAGAACCCCCATCTGCAAAGCTTGCCATGTTGCATAACGTATCTGGATGCTTTGCGGACAATAGAATGTCTTTGGTTCTTTCTCTTCGGAAGGATTTCGTGCTGTAAGAAATTCCTTATAGGGGTTATCCAGGACTCTCTTTCAGGTTCGCTTTCCAAGACTTAGTCGATTTCCATTTGATCAATGCTCGGAGTGTCTAATGCTTCAATCAGGATCGTCTCTATGCCATCTGGATTGTTAGAACTTGCTAATTTGGCTAGATTGTCTGCCTTTTGATTTTCTATTCGTGGGATATGAGAAATGTTCTAATGCTCCAATCCATATAGCAACTCATCGACTTGTTCTAAATAGCTTCTAATCGTGGTCCCTTTGTCTGGAACTCTTTGCGAACCTGAAACTACAACAATCTGAGGGTCACAATAAATTTCCAGCAGAACTACTCCCAATTCCTTTGCGAGTTTCAGCCCGACAATCAAGTCTTTGTACTCAGAGCCATGTTAGTAGCAGGAAAGTCCATTCATAAGGCATAGTAAATCGACCATCCCTTAGCTGGATGGTCAGTTGTTCCAAGCACCATCTATATACAGCTTCCAAGTGCTCGATTCCACTTCAGATCCCAAGGGGTTAGCTTTCTTATCTAACACGTCTTCTTCAGGGATTGTGAATTCTGCTATGAAGTCTGCTAGCGCTTTCCCTGAAATAGATTTTCTCGAGAGGAAAGTAAGGTTGAATTGGCTCTATTCAATGTTCCATTTAATCAATCTTCTAGATGCCTCATATCTTTGTAAGACCCGTCGTAGCTGCTGGTCAGTATATATCATGATTGGATGAGCCTCGAAGTAATGGTACAGTTTTCTTGAAGCGATCAATAGGCTATAAGCGAGCTTCTTGATCTTTGAATAATTACGTTCCGTTGCAGCCAACTTCTTGCTCACACAGTATACTGGTCTTTGAATCTTATCTTCCAAATGAACAAGTGTCGAGCTGATCCCATGCGATGATACTTCCAAGTATATGAATAGGTCTTTATGATCTACCGGCTTGGACAGTATCGCTGGTCTCTCCAAATGATCTAGCTAGTTTTGAAAGGCTTCAATACAATCCAAGGTCCATTTGAAGTTACGCTTCCCTCGCTTTATCAACTCGAAGAAGGGTATGCAATTGTCGGTGGCCATGCATATGAATCTACTTAATGTCACAACCTTCCCTGCTAAACTCTTTACATCCTTGATTTTCCACGGTTCACGGACATACTTGTCGCTGCAGTCTGGTCTGAACTGTGAAGTTTATTCCCCGATATTGCCTATAATGGGTTTTGGCCATAACACTTTATTTAAATTGCCCCATGGTATAGCAGATCTGCTAAAAGTGGATGTGTTGTCGCACTAATCCGCTAAACCCCTTGTTATCTTACCCCGCTATTTGATTTTTTTTTTTGCCTTCACAATTTTCACGTAATATTTACTTTCCTCCCAATTTTTTCATCCACATCCCTATAAGTCACAGAACAAAAATAAAAAATTGTTTCATCTCACTCATGGCTATAATCCATTTGATTTAAAATCGAAAAACCGTAAACAAAATTCGTTGGTTGTCATCGCGCCTTTCACCCTAGTACATCACCATCAATGTGACACCCCACATCCGTTAATGTCACTCACAAAGGAAATGCATTAAGTTTCGTGAAGCATTATAGGTAAAAAGAAACAAAATATTACAAGATAGATATAAAAATGACAGCGGAATTAAAAACTTCATTTAACATAAAGCAACATGGTTCGAAAACATCATGTGTCTAGAATACATAAAAACCATTGCATCATTGAAACTACTATCTCGTACTTTTAAAACATCAGAGTACATAAAGAAGCAAAATTCCCCAAAATAAAACATATCCATAGTAGCAAGGATAGGAGCTTGAGCCATACATCTAAGCAGCTCCAGCAAAATGAAGGCAGAATCACGGTCAAGCTTGAGTATTCCCACCCTGAGAACTTGGGGGGGGGGGGACGGAAGAAAGAAGAGGAAACAAAAAGGGTCAGACATAAGGTCTGGTGAGTCCAGTTACTTTTAGCAAGTAAATAAGTAAAAATAGCATGACAGGCATATAAAGTGGATAGGAGAAAGATAATAACATATAAGGTAGATATGACAAGGTAAACATTATAGAGCTTATATGCTTCTTTAAAGATTACACTGCACTAATACTAGTGTCACCAGAATGAGATGATCTCAACAACTATAAAATGGTATACTTAGGCATACATCCAGATGTATCCTAACCACTACCCTAATCAATCGGCTCCCTATTCCGCATAGATACTCTATGCCGACCCCACCATAGGATGTATCACGTCCTATAGTGGCAACCCTTCGCGGATATACACAGCCATATCTACAGGTGTCACGGTCGTCTTAGCCATATCTACCCTGCACACACATGTCCCCGGTCGGTTTGTGCCGCTCACACCGTCCTCCTCGTTTGGATCTCTTACATTCAGCCCAGTAAGCATGCCCCAACTCTGACCTAGTTCGGAGTGCTCATTTGATACCTATTAATGGCAACTGACTGAAATGGGTCCCACACAAATTGTTACAAGCTCTCCCCCTTTTCTTGTATCCCCACTAGGATTTCCATCAGTTATGTTTCCATTGGTTATGTATACCACTAGGTGTCTTTAATTACATAACCTTATCAGGTTAAGTTTGTGAGCCTATATGTAAATATTACCCACCCCCTCAGATTTACTTAACCCACCCAATGTTCCAACAAGTTTTACTTAACCCCAACTTAAGTTTATATTCATACAATCCCTATGGATTCAACTAGGTTAAGCATTCAAGGTTTGTTACCATATTTTCATTTATGGTTATGGTATGCTAGACCTCCAACAATAAGCCTACTTTTGTGGATGCTGGAAATGCTGGGTAGGTTCGGGCAGACTTATTCCACAAATTGGCCTTAACCTCGTGTCTTGGCACGTCTCGTATTTGTGCACTTAGACCTCCCACATTAGATTTACCACTTGTGTTCGCTGGATATGCTGGGCGGGTCTGGGCAGACTCCCACCACAAGTGCAACCTAACCTCGTGTCTAGGTGCAAATACAATTTCTAATTACTGTAACCCTAGGCATTTCATTATTAGCCAATTTTTACCTATGTCGTTATAGGTTTCATGCCCCTTTTTCCCCAATTATGTTCATAGTGAATTATATGTCCAAATTCATATACATATACATTATTCAAATTATGCCAATTTTCACCTTTTTGCCAACCGTGCCCCAATCCCAATTCACAAGATATGCCCAATTTCAATGTTTTTCCCCTCGTTCCCAAACCAACATAATCGCATAATTTAGCGGCATGCCTAGGCTCGAAATTAGCCTGACTATATAAAATAAAAAGGAAAGGGTGAAGGGAAGACAACAGAGATGTTTATTCTAACAAACTGACATAAGCATATGATGGCATAATGATAAGGTGGACATATAAGAACAAATCAGTGAACTTGTGATAATAAAATAGGTTCTAACATAGTAGGGATGTCATAATAGGCATGATTGGATCTAAATAAGGATTTAGATGTCCAACTAACGACAGATCTAAATTGACCACAACATGATAATCATAAGATGATCCAAATAACAAATTAGATCCGTAATTAAAAGTAGATCTGACATGATAAGTGTTGAGATCCAAGTCATAGTCAATTCAAAATGTCATAAATTCGCAAACTACAATAGTATGATTCAGTCATAGGCATAGATCCAAATTACAATATCATGGATTCATAAATTACAATAGATATGATATGATTCAGTCAGAGGCATAGATCCAAATTTACAGTCTTATCATATTTACTTTTATTTATTAAAATCTAAAGGCAACTGAAACTCACAGCGTTTGGATCTAGAACAATAGAAGGATAAGAAAATAGTTGATGAATCTCAGATCTACGCTTGGATCTCTAAATTTGAATGCATAAGAAGAAAGAGTTTTGATTCGGTCCAGGCACCAGTAGCACTTAGGCCCCCATTGATTTTTAGTGAAGAAAACAAGAGAAATGAGCCTGTATTTATAGCTGCAGCCTCCAAACTGACTTAGCCACGTCAGCCCTAGGGGGGTCAACCCACCCCTTAGGAGGTCGATCCTAGTGTCAACACCCCCTTAAGGGGTCGTCTCCCCTAGGCAGGAAATTTCCCGCTCACCCCGAATTCTGGAATTTTGAACTTTTTCGAACTTTCTTTGAATTATTGGACCCTGTATATATATAATTCTCTTGCACGTATACAAACTTCAAACCCTCATAACTTCTTCATACGGTGTCTGTTTTACGCAAACCAAATGTCTACCTTGACCATAATTTTGAGACGGACGCAATGGCGCAGTTCGTTTCCCTTAATTCTGGATATCAAGTTAATTATTATTTAATTTCTCCTCTTTTAGTGTTGTTTTAATTACGGAGTGTTACATTCTCCCCTACTCAAAGGATTTCGTCCCCGAAATATTTAAGTTAAGAAGAATGCATATCCTACCATCCATCACCCATCTAGTCATCCATCACCCATCTACTCATCCATCAATCACCGACATCCATTGTCCTTAAAGACTTCTAATGCTTATATGAATATATGCAAAGGTGTGTGTATATGTCCCAACACTAATGCGAAGATCAGGTGGTCTACTAATTCAGTCGACCTCCTTAATGCAATGTATGTTAGTGCCATGAATCCAACATGTATGCAACAATCCTATTATAACATGTAAGTTCTGTATGTGTGCACAACATCCGTCCAAATGCAGCATCCATATGACAATACATTCAACTTCATCCATTAAAAGAAAAGAAAATGCAGACACATCCATATGCAGTATGAGAGTGATTGTGCCGATCTAGTGCCTAATGTGTGTATATATGCCTCCACGAGCAACCACTAGCAACCACTTGCATCCACTTGCATCCATCAAACATAACATGTTTCGTACACATGTTTACAATCATGGGACTCCTACCTAAAGGTCGAAGATTCGATCGATAGTATATACTTAAATGATAGAAACAAGCATAAATAAAGAACTTTGGAAAAAGGAGTTAAGAAAAAAGGGTACGAAGCACGAATCTTGTCTTCGGTCTCCCAAGTTGCATTCTCTGGGTTATCTCCCCACTGAATCCTCACCAACTTGATTCCTTTATTGCGTAGAATACGGGAAGAAACTCGTCTGACTATCGCCTCCCGTTCCACCTCTACTTCTTCCAATACACTCAGCTCAACTACTTATGCTGTATCATGCAAGCACTTCCACAAATGAGAAACATGGAAAACATCATGAACGCCAGATAGTTTCTCTAGCAGCTTTACTCTATAGGCCATTTGGCCGATCCTTTCTGTTATGGGAAATGGCCCTATGAATCTTGGTGCCAACATCCCTACAAATCCAAAGCGAACCACGCTCGTTAAAGGTGACACTTTAATGAAAACCATATCTCCTACTTCAAATTCAATGTCAGTCCTTCTCCTGTCTGCATAGAATTTCTGTCTATCTTGAGCGGTCTTCATTCATCGTCTAATAAGATCAATCTTCTCGGACATTTCTCTAACCATATCAGGTCCAAGTAATAGCCTTTCTGTAGGTTCCCACCAAAAAGTTAGTGACCTACAAGGTCGTCCGTACAACGCTTCGAAGGCTTCCATGCTAATGCTAGCTTGATAGTTGTTGTTATAGGCAAACTCTACTAAAGGGAGATGCTCTTCCCAAGTCCCTCCGAAGTCAAGGATACATATATTTGTGGTACACAAGTTTGAAATTCAAAAGCGGGTATGGTTTGTAACAGGAACAAGATTAATTAGAGGAGACATAACAAGCAAGTGATAAACCTTTAATTAATAAACATTAAAATCAGAATAATAAAAAGGAAGAAAATTAACATTTAAAAATTAATTAATGTTAACATATAAAAACAACACATCACATATAACGCGTGAGGACTCATAGGTGTTGCAGCGCGTTTATATGACATTGTGTGATGTGTGTTCGCGGTTCAGATTTAATTTAATTAAATCCGACGGTTCAGAGCTTTCTACTACATCTATAAATAAGTCTGTAGTGCCAACCCTAAGTCTCATATTTCTGAGGCTACGCGGAGGCTCTTCCATTCTTCACTCTATCAAATCTATTCAGAAAATTAAGAATACTAGTCTAGGAAAAATTCTGAATCCAGATCTGAAGGATAGAAAAGTGTACTTGTAACAACCCGCATTTTGATAACGTGTTATAACCATAAATCTAGGCAGAATTAAATTTTAGAATAAGAACCAAAGGAAACGGGTTGCGCCATTGCATTTGTCTCGTAATTCTGCTTGGAAACGAGTCCGAGTTTGCAAGAATCGGAGTCCGTATGAGGGAGATATGACCCTCCGAAGTTTCAGGAATTTTCAGAATCGAAAACAACTCGAATTCGAATTCAAAATTCGAATTTCAAACGTAGAACAGATTGGGCGGGAAATTTCCCGCCCAGAACCAGGTCGAATAGGGAGTCGACTGGGCAGTCGACCCCCCCCAGACCAGGTCGACTGGGCAGTCGAACTGGGTGTCGACCTGGTCCCCGAGCCCATTTTTGGGCCAGTTTCGTTCTGATGTTTCTAGTCCGATTTCTGTCCAGATTCATCTGCCTAAACCTATTTAAACAACCCCAAACCTAGCCTTCTCTACACACAATTCTATTCTGCTTCTACTCTGCCTCTGTTCTAAATAAAAATAAAAATGGTGTCGCTACTCTGTTGGAATCAAAACTAGAAGCTAATCAACATCAACCTAAGCAACTCAATTCAAACTAGAGATTAAAGCTTCTGCAACGATCCTATGACAATTTTTGTTCTTAGTTCTCAAAAACCATGATTTGTAAGCCCCAGTTACTCTTAGATCTAAAATCTAAACTTAATATGGACATGTGTAAATTGAAGTTGAACATAAACATGATAACTACTTGAGACCTACTCTTGTATATCATTGATATATGACTATTCCTTTTTGATCTATTATTTTAGATCTACTCTTGTTCACCCTATATCTATTCACCTTGAACCTAGTACCGTTCATATTGAACCTTGATTTGTGGAATACCGATAAGAACTTGATTTAGGGGCCTGTTCATGTCATAACCTAAACCCTATCATTATTTTAACATGCCTGTGATGTTGTGATATTGTAACTATTGTTAGTCACAAGTTTATGACTATCATCTTATGTCATTTATTGCTATGTTTATCACCCTATTTCATATGCCAGTGATGTTATGATCATAGCTCAAGTTACACCATGCTTGCCTTGAAATCACCTTTGCCACTTTATACCCATCCTTGTTATGTTATTCCCTAGTTACATCTATTGCCTTGATTCGAATTCACGAGCGTTGGGGATGCGATTTGGGTATTTTAGGAAAACCTGAATTTAGTATGAACTTGAAAACATGAATATCGTTATAACTTGAGCTTGAATAGGAACATGAACTTGACATGAAATTATACTTGAAAATATGAATTTGGGACATGACACTTAGATAACTTGAACGTGGCCAACTCGAGGTTGGGTTGAGTTTGCAGTATAAACCTACCCGGGACCGCCCGGCGAATCCAGTAACTGCAAACAATAGGACCCAATGTGAGTAGTTGGTCATATCGCACTCGAAACCCGAGGTTAGACTAGGTTATGGTGTAAAACTTCCCGGACCCGCCCGGCACATCCAGTAACCATAACCAAGTCTAATGTGAGAGGTTAGGGGAGCATTAAGTAAATTAATGCCACTGGATAGGGTTAAGTCATGGACCACTTGAATATACTTAACCAATTTGACACGTTGATTTGATAGGGTTAAGTCATGAACCGCTTGAACACACTTAACCAACCTAACACATGATTCGTAGGACTAAGTCTTGAACTAGAACGACACACTTAGTCAATTTGACATGACACGTAGATGGGGTTAAGTCTCGATTTTAAATGACAACTTAACCTGCTGAACGAAACCCTAGTTACGCGGTCCTTTTCAGCAGTAACCCACTAGATGTATCACGGTACCCTGGGACTAGGCAGGGTGGGGCACGATTGCTGGGCTGATTGTAAGCGACCAGAACGACGGCTGAGTTGGTGCGCCATTGTAGGTTCAGGCGGACTAGGGTCGTGCACTTAGTCCGGAGCTGAAAAAGCAGGCATTGGGCATCAGTAGGATTATATGTGCATTCTTGATTCGTGTGGTGGTTGGCACCCTAGGGCTTGATACACCCTATGGTGGACCTAGCACAGGTGACTACATTCGTGATAGGGCCGTATGACACAGACACACGACGAGCTAGACTTGTAGGCAACCGATCGATTAGATCATACCGTTGGACCCCGAATTGGGTTACTTCACGATATTGGGCCAAGGGATTATTTCTTGATTTATAGTTGACACAGGATTAGTATACCAGTATAGTTGGTATGGCGAACCTTGAATACGCAATGTTAGACTTGAGTTATCTTGTTAGCTTAGTTATCATGTCAGACTTATCATCATTCCTATTTTTAATTCCAGTTTATTCATGTCTTTTTAACTTTACTAGTTTCTATGCTGATAGTTACTAGGGCTTACCAGTCTTTTTGACTGACCCGTTTTCTTTCGCCTCTTTGTCTTTTGTTTTCCCCCCCCAGGTTCTCAGGGAGGAAACTCTAGCTCTTAGCTTGGACTTTGCTTGCTTTCTGACAGCTCATGTACGGTTTGGTCTTGAGCTATGCTATGGCTGCACTCATGCACTTTTTGGGGAATAATATTTTACTTATGTTGTTTTAAGTACTTTGCTTCTTTAGAACTTGATGTAATGAAATAATGACTTGGCATTTTGATGTAAGAGATTTTGACTCTATTTTTCAGTAATGAGATTTGGTTTTAAAGTTTATATCCGCTGCTTTATATACTCTATTTTAACTATGTTCTGTCTTGTGTTATCTCCGTGCCTGTTTACTAGATAATACCCCTCCAAAACTAGGGCATTCCCTTTGTGAGTGACCCTAGCGGAGGTGGGGTGTTACATTTGGTATCAGAGCAGAAGGTTACCAGACTAGGAAAAAGTTTAAAAAAGAAAAAAAACCTTCTGAAACTATTTTCAAAACCATTTATAAATAAGCATTTTTCAAGAAAAGTTTTATTTTTAAGAAAAGGCTATTCCCCAAAAGCCATTAGCACTTTCCTTTGTTTCCTCGTTTGAATCTTTTTCCTTTTCGCTTTTCAGCATGTCTGATCTTAAACTTCCTGAGGGAGTACCCATACCTGGCTGGTTCCGAAGATACTTGGAAGCTAGGGCCAACGACACGGGCCCAACATATATCCCTCCTCCTCCTCCCCAGTGACCACGGTTCCTCCCCCTCCTCCTCCGGGTACTGCCTTCGCCAAAATATGCAAGGACTTTATAGGAATGGGCGGCAAGAACTTCGTTGGAACTGAAACCTTCGTTGAGGCGCGAAACTGGCTAAAAGAGACGGAAGACTTGTTTGTTATTTTCGATATGGAGGATTATAGGAAAGTTCAGTTGGCATCATGGTTGTTGAAAGAGGAAGTTTCACTTTGGTGGGAAGTCACCAACGCTACCAGGCCAATTGAGACTTGGGCAGACTTTAGAGAGAGATTTGGGCTTAAGCTTTTATCATCCGCAGAAGCGAGTCTTCAGATGGAGAGGTTCCTGGCACTCAAGCAAGGGGACATGTCAGTTAGGGAATACGTGAATAAGTTTAATCAGCTTGCTCGGTTTGGTTTGGACTTAGTCAACGCGGCTGAGAAGAAGGCTCTACGCTTTGCTCGAGGATTGAGCGAGCCACTCCACACTATGACCATGACTCATGTACCCATGGGGACGACCTTTGAAAGCTTGGTGAATATGGCCTACTTCGTGAAGAAGACGAGAATGACAAGAAGAAGGTCAAGGCGAATGAGTCTCAAGACAAGAAGGTAGACTCTGAGAAAGGAGGAAAGAACAACAACAACAACAAGAATGGCAAGTCATGTGAGAAAAGAAAATGCAAATTCTGTGGTATTGACAGGCATATAGTCCAGGACTGTAGGAAGAAGAAGATGAAGATAGGAGCATGTTTTCAATGCGGTGAAACTGGACACATCAGCAAGAACTGCCCTAAGAAGCAAGGGCAAGCCCCGCAAGAAGGACCTTCTAGGGGTATATCTTTAACTTCTTTTCCCTAGATACTCTGTTTTATCTTGTATATCCTTTCGATCCTGTCTTGAGAACCTTAGGTAGAATCCTATGAATGTAAACATGTATTTGAAACATGTTATGCTTGATGTTTGCGAATGGTTGCAAGTGGTTGCAAGTGATTGCTTGTAGTTGCATAACACACATTAGGCACTAGATCGGCTCAGACACATTTTCACATTTCATATGCATGAGTGTTTATACTTATTTATGGATGAAATTGAATGTGTTATCATATGAATGTTGCATATGGATGAATGTTTGTGCACACATATAGTGCTTACGTGACTAGGATTATTTGCATACATGTTGGATTCATGACACTAAACATATTTTGCATTAGAAAGATCAATCAGGCCTGATCATTTGCATTAGATATGGAACATATACACACACTTTTTGCATATGTTCATACGACATTAGAAATCTCTTAAGGACAATGTTTTCTTGTGGATGATGTTTTGAGTAGATGGATGATGGATGGTAGGATATGTTCTTCCTAACTTAAAGATTTCGGGGACGAAATCCTTTAAGGAGGGGAGAATGTAACAACCCGTATTTTGATAACGTGTTATAACCATAAATCTGGGCAGAATTAAATTTTAGAATAAGAACCAAGGGAAACAGGTTGCGCCATTGCGTTCGTCTCGGAATTCTACTTGGAAACGAGTCTGAGTTTGCAAGAATCGGAGTCCGTATGAGGGAGATATGACCCTCCGAAGTTTCAGGAATTTTCAAAATCGTAAACAGCTCGAATTCGAATTCAAAATTCGAATTTCAAACGCAGAACAGATTGGGCGGGAAATTTCCCGCCCAGACCCAGGTCGACTGGGGAGTCGACTGGGCAGTCGACCCCCTCCCCCAGACCAGGTCGACTGGGCAGTCGACCTGGGTGTCGACCTGGTCCCCGAGCCCATTTTTGGGCCAGTGTTCGTTCTAATGTTTCTAGTCCGATTTCTGTCTAGATTCATCTGCCTAAACCTATTTAAACAGCCCTAAACCTAGCCTTCTCTACACACAATTCTATTCTGCTTCTACTCTGCCTCTGTTCTAAATAAAAATAAAAATGGCGTCGCCACTCTGCTGGAATCAAAACTAGAAGCTAATCAACATCAACCTAAGCAACTCAATTCAAACTAGAGGTTAAAGCTTCTGCAACGATCCTACGACAATTTCTGTTCTTAGTTCTCAAAAACCACGATCTGTAAGCCCCAGTTACTCTTAGATCTTAACTCTAAACTTAATATGGACATGTGTAAATTGAAGTTGAACATAAACATGATAACTACTTGAGACCTACTCTTGTATATCTTTGATCTATGACTATTCCTTTTTGATCTATTATTTTAGATCTACTCTTGTTCACCCTATATCTATTCACCTTGAAACTAGTACCGTTCATATTGAACCTTGATTTGTGGAATACCGATAAGAACTTGATTTAGGGGCATGTTCATGTCATAACCTAAACCCTATCATTATTTTAACATGCCTGTGATGTTGTGATGTTGTAACTATTGCTAGTCACAGGTTTAGGACTATCATCTTATATCATTTATTGCTATGTTTATCACCCTATTTCATATGCCAGTGATGTTATGATCATATCTCAAGTTACACCATGCTTGCCTTGAAATCACCTTTGCCACTTTATACCCATCCTTGTTATGTTATTCCCTAGTTACATCTATTGCCTTGATTCGAATTCACGATCGTTGGGGATGCGAGTTGGGTAGTTTAGGAAAACCTGAATTTAGTATGAACTTGAAAACATGAATATCGTTACAACTTGAGCTTGGATAGGAACATGAACTTGACATGAAATTATACTTGAAAATATGAATTTGGGACATGACACTTAGATAACTTGAACGTGGCCAACTCGAGGTTGGGTTGAGTTTGCAGTATAAACCTGCCCGGAACCGCCCGGCGAATCCAGTAACTGCAAACAATAGGACCCAATGTGAGTAGTTGGTCATATCGCACTCGAAACCCGAGGTTAGACTAGGTTATGGTGTAAAACTGCCCGGACCCGCCCGACACATCCAGTAACCATAACCAAGTCTAATGTGAGAGGTTAGGGGTGCATTAAGTAAATTAATGCCACTGGATAGGGTTAAGTCATGGACCACTTGAATATACTTAACCAATTTGACACGTTGATTTGATAGGGTTAAGTCATGAACCGCTTGAACACACTTAACCAACCTGACACATGATTCGTAGGACTAAGTCTTGAACTAGAACGACACACTTAGTCAATTTGACATGACACGTAGATGGGGTTAAGTCTCGATTTTAAATGACAACTTAACCTGCTAAACGAAACCCTAGTTACGTGGTCCTTTTCAGCAGTAACCCACTAGATGTATCACGGTACCCTGGGACTAGGCATGGTGAGGCATGATTGCTGGGCTGATTGTAAGCGACCAGAATGACGGCTGAGTTGGTGCGCCATTGTAGGTTCAGGCGGACTAGGGTCGTGCACTTAGTCCGGAGTTGAAAAAGCAGGCATTGGGCATCAGTAGGATTATATATGCATTCTTGATTCGTGTCGGTGGTTTGTATCCTAGGGCTTGATACACCCTATGGTGGACCTAGCACAGGTGACTACATTCGTGATAGGGCCGTATGACTCAGACACATGACGAGCTAGACTTGTAGGGAGCCAATCAATTAGATCATACCGTTGGACCCTGAATTGGGTCACTTCACGATATTGGGCTAAGGGATTATTTCTTGATTTATAGTTGACACGGGATTAGTATACCAGTATAGTTGGTATGGCGAACCTTGAATACGCAATGTTAGACTTGAGTTATCTTGTTAACTTAGTTATCATGTCAGACTTATCATCATTCCTATGTTTAATTCCAGTTTATTCATGTCTTGTTAACTTTACTAGTTTCTATGCTGATAGTCACTAGGGCTTACCAGTCTTTTTGACTGACCCGTTTTCTTTCGCCTCTTGTCTTTCGTTTCCCCCCTCCCAGGTTCTCAGGGAGGAAACTCTAGCTCTTAGCTTGGACTTTGCTTGCTTTCTGACAGCTCATGTACGGTTTGGTCTTGAGCTATGCTATGGCTGCACTCATGCACTTTTGGGGAATAATATTTTACTTATGTTGTTTTAAGTACTTTGCTTCTTTAGAACTTGATGTAATGAAATAATGACTTGGCATTTTGATGTAAGAGGTTTTGACTCTATTTTTCAGTAATGAGATTTGGTTTTAAAGTTTATATTCACTGCTTTATATACTCTATTTTATCTATGTTCTGTCTTGTGTTATCTCTGTGTCTGTTTACTAGATAATACTACTCCAAAACTAGGGCATTCCCTTTGTGAGTGACCCTAGCGGAGGTGGGGTGTTACAGTACTTGTAAATGGGTGTTTAGATCTCATATTCAAATAAGGTAACTTTCTAGATCCGATCTGTGAAAACCCGTAACTTCCCCGTAAAGGAAAGCGTCGGATAGTTCGAGAACAAGCCACAACAGAACACATACAGAAGAACATTTCATTGTATATTACAACAATGCATCAGATTACAAGAATATACAGAGTATAAATGAATAATACACAGAATTATCAGAGATTTAAATTATATTTAAATACATAGCAGCGGAAAATAATACAGTACACAACTAGAAGAGATATACGGATACAAAGCTTTCCGGATATCATTCCAGCTGTAAACCAGGATCCTGTGAATAAAAATCTGCAAAAACCAAAACTACTAGCTGCCCGTGTCAAAATAGGGGCACCCAGAGTTTAGGTTAAAACAATAAACTCCAGGTCAGTCATGGGACTGGTGTGAGAACTAAAACAGTTATTAATCTTTATTTTAAAGTTAGGTAAATCAAGGGACCACGCCGTATAACACGGAACGGGTTTCCTCCCAAGAATACCAGTGCATAAAACAACAACGCAATGCTAAATAAAGAACAATGAAGCTATTATAAGACCTAGTTCCCATCACACAATGCAACGCAAGCCGGATGATAGGGTTTTTACCTTATAATAGCCAAGAATGCTTGATACGTTTAAAAGAAATCATTTGATACTATTATAAGTGTATAGTGTATAAAACAACTTCAAATCATAAGTATCAATCATAGGCGGCATGAATGCCCCATACCACTATGTCGCCATATATAGGTTATACAATCAAAATCGCAAAGTCACGTATTTGGAAATTGGGTTTCCATCTATGAACCGAGGCAAAAGATAGTCCTCAACCGATTCGAGACGCTCTAGCCCGCCCCTCAGGACCCAGACTCAGGTGGGCCCTTGGATCGTCAGGGCCGGTCCACCGATGTGGATTAAACTTAAACCCTGAACATGCATTTCCCCGCCCTATGGGGCGTAAACGAGCCAACTAAATGACTCCATCGGTTCGAGAACGACCGATCAATCCGAGGCACCTCGCAAGAGCAACAACCACATAAGTCAAACTCGTCAGGGCGTGTAAAACCACTGACGCCACTTCTAACTAGAAAGAAACGCATGCCCTCCCTGAGGTCCTTCTCCCGTTTTTGGTTCATACCGGGTGTGAAACTCGCGAAGCAAACGTTACACAAAGCTACGCCACAAAGGCTGTGCTTTGATCATCACCACAAGACTTTGCTTTTCAACAGAAGCCTCGATCAATTGCCACTTAGGCATGCCACACAGGCAATTCACTCCATGCGTTTGATATCCATCAATATATAACCCCTGAGCTCGTACATCTCAGAGAAGGGCGTTAAGCAAGAGAATAAATTCTCCGCCGCCAAACAGATATATATTTAATAGAGATCAATCACACGGACTAAAATCCAATGTCAGACACACAGTCCATTTACAAGTCCGTTCTGGGTCTGAACGAAACCGGAGGCACCTAGTACCCCGCATATCCATCGATCTCCAAGTACGTCTGGACGATCACTAACTGTTTCCATCTTCTTGGGTGTACAGCCCAATCAAGATCATCAGTAATTACCCAAACGACGTGAAGACCTCCGGTCTTCGACCATCGTCTTCATCTTCGACTTATCGTCGTATCAGTTATTCAGAATGGGATAAACCCGGTCTTTCCGAATAACTCGCGTATATTTTAAATAAGTGTTACACAAACACAACATACGCCTCATTCCAATTCATTAGTCACTAACCGTAAATTAATCAAGAGAATAATCCCCCAAATATTAACCCCGAAGGCCGAAACCAACATCAGATCAATATCCAGAAAACCATTCTGCTTGGCTAACCGACAGTTAGTTTCTAAATTTCACATTCATAGGAAAAGGTTCCCATTAATTTTATCCAAGATAAATTCCTTGAATTTATTCTTTATTCTATTTTTGAATCTCAATTCAAACTAGTCGGGATTAGCGAACCTTACCGAAGTAATCATTTATTTTAATTTCCCCATCCCAACCTATTCATCCCATGAAGTAAAACTGGTAATACTTCATATCTAACACCACAGTGTTATCGGTAAATTCAATTACCATTTCACGTTCAAATCTAATTAAAGATTTAACTATCGCTTGGAGCAAAACTGGTGATACTCCATTTTCGATCATTTCAATCTAATTAAAGATTCATTAAAACTCCACTTAGTTTTAATCGTTAGCTGGGTTAAAGAATCAGTGTCATTTAAAATACGGTTCACGGTAAACCCAAAATATCATTCCATTAATTATCGGGTTAAAGAACAAGTGTTATTTAAAACACTGTCCACGATAAACCCAAAAATCAATATCAATTCTACTCCAATTAAATATCATTTAATTGGTACACTTCATTAAATCTAAATAAAAAGATTTAATCTTTTCTCAACTGGGTTTAAGAACAGTGTTAGTGAAGACACCATTCACGACAAACCCAAATCACATTCGATATTCAATACAAGGCTCTGAATAGAAAATATATCGGCTTATATTCAATATCGAATTCTACGACTAACAAATGTCGTATTGGAAATAACGATATATATATATATATCTTTCAAATTTCCATAACAACATCCGTATAATCACGAATTCCAACATCGAAATATTCCGAAGACAATTTCGATTCAAATCCACTCCAATGCAATCATTGGATATTCTGGTTATTTTCAAAACCCTTTTCAAATTCAATTTATTTATTTAAAAATAAATAGAATTATAATTCTAGTTCAAAACTAGTTCATTTCGATAAAAATCTATTTTTATCTTTTCAAATATGGAGTTTTTCATCCCAATCCTTTCTAAATCATTTCTTCTGATTTTACACAAATTATTACTATTTTTAATAATTTTATCAAGGCCCGTATAGTCGATTTCCATCAATGGCCATCGAACTGCACTTACAACGACCTTTTTCAAATTTGATTTGGACATAATTCCAAATCCAACCGTCAGATTTCAAATTTCAAATATTCGTTAGAAAGCTCTTTTCGATACGAACCCAACGGTTCCGGTTTTAGGAGAATCCGACGGTCGGATCTCCCGTAATGCCCGTTTGAAACAAATGGTCGAAATTCGCGAACTGCCGCGGCGCGGCGCGTTCTATTCAGGCCATTATATTATATATATAATATATATAATATATATATCGTCGATTTCTATTTAAAACGAATTATATAAATAGTTTTGAATTCGTTTCAAAAACATTTTCAACTTCCATTTCAATTCAAATCAAAATTGAATTCTTCTTTATAAATTCGTTTTAAAATCCATTTCTATTCAATTCAATCTTCAATTCAATTTGAATTCGTTTCACTTCGCTTTCAATTCAATTCGAATTCGTTTTCAATTCAATTCATTTCGAAATCGTTATATATTCCATTCATTTCGAAATTGTTATATATTCAATTCATTTCGAAATCGTTATATATTCAATTCATTTCGACATCGTTATATATTCAATTCATTTCGAAATCGTTAAATATTCAATTCATTTCGAAATCGTTTTCAATTCAATTCATTTCGAAATCGTTTTCAATTCAATTCATTTCGAAATCGTTTTATATTCAATTCATTTCGAAATCGTTTTCAATTCAATTCATTTCGAAATCGTTTTATATTCCATTCATTTCGAAATCGTTATATATTCAATTCATTTCGAAATCGTTATATATTCAATTCATTTTGAAATCGTTTTCAATTCAATTCATTTCGAAATCGTTTTATATTCATTTCGAAATCGTTTTCAATTCAATTCATTTCAAAATCGTATTATATTCATTTCGAAATCGTTTTCAATTCAATTCATTTCGAAATCGTTATATATTCCATTCATTTCGAAATCGTTATATATTCAATTCATTTCGAAATCGTTATATATTCAATTCATTTCGACATCGTTATATATTCAATTCATTTCGAAATCGTTATATATTCAATTCATTTCGAAATCGTTTTCAATTCAATTCATTTCGAAATCGTTTTCAATTCAATTCATTTCGAAATCGTTTTCAATTCAATTCATTTCGAAATCGTTTTCAATTCAATTCATTTCGAAATCGTTTTCAATTCAATTCATTTCGAAATCGTTTTCAATTCAATTCATTTCGAAATCGTTTTATATTCATTTCGGAATCGTTTTCAATTCAATTCATTTCGAAATCGTTTTATATTCAATTCATTTCGAAATCGTTTTCAATTCAATTCATTTCGAAATCGATTTATATTCCATTCATTTCGAAATCGTTATATATTCAATTCATTTCGAAATCGTTATATATTCAATTCATTTCGAAATCGTTTTCAATTCAATTCATTTCAAAATCGTTTTCAATTCAATTCATTTCGAAATCGTTTTATATTCATTTCGAAATCGTTTTCAATTCAATTCATTTCGAAATCGTTTTATATTCATTTCGAAATCGTTTTCAATTCAATTCATTTCGAAATCGTTATATATTCCATTCATTTCGAAATCGTTATATATTCAATTCATTTCGAAATCGTTATATATTCAATTCATTTCGACATCGTTATATATTCAATTCATTTCGAAATCGTTATATATTCAATTCATTTCGAAATCGTTTTCAATTCAATTCATTTCGAAATCGTTTTCAATTCAATTCATTTCGAAATCGTTTTCAATTCAATTCATTTCGGAATCGTTTTATATTCCATTCATTTCGAAATCGTTATATATTCAATTCATTTCGAAATCGTTTTCAATTCAATTCATTCGGAATCGTTTTATATTCCATTCATTTCGAAATCGTTATATATTCAATTCATTTCGAAATCGTTTAAAATCGATATAGATATCGTTCACGTCAAAATGGCGTCAATCTAATCAACACGGCTTCATAAATTTCTATTTTTCACATATTCTATTTCAAATATTTCTTTTTCAAAATAGTTGTTATCAAAATATTTCGTTCAACACGTGACCAATCTCAAAGGATGAGTACTGTCAACACATGAACCGTTATTTTATATTGATAAAGATGTAAATTTTATTATCAAAATATTTCGTTCAACACATGACCAATTTCAAAGGATGAGTACTGTCAACACATGAACTGTTATTTTATATTGATAAAGATGTAAATTTTATTATCCAAATATTTCGTTCAACACATGACCAATCTTAAAGGATGAGTACTGTCAACACATGAACTTTTATTTTATAATATTCTTTATTTTTCAAATTGGAATGAGGCCCAATCAATTACCATATAAAGTTAATTATATGGATTTTCATACAACACATGTATATAATAACATTGAAAATAATCAACCATCAACCAAAGTGCACTACACTGTAAAAGCATCAAATATAGATATTCAACGCTTATAACAGCCTGTCAATCAATCGATCGACATATTTAATCAATCAGGATGAGTGAACTTCAAATTTCATCCCAACACCCGTGTGGGGTTTCAAACAATCAAACACATATTTTATTTGTGCTGTTGGGCGATGTGTAAAATTTATCGTCCCAATCAATGTCCTTCAAATAGGTGTACATAAACAAACCGTCTGGTTTGTAAATGAATATTTATTTATTCATATTCACGTTAAAAATTATATTTTAACGATAAAACATTTTATTCCAACATATGAATTTCTATTCAGTTCATTTATTCAATAAAATGATATTTTTATTTTTCTAACATATTTTAGAAAATTTCGGCGCCATAACGGCACGATACTAGAAACGGGACAAGGCCTAGCCTTATCCCCGGTCTAGTGAAGGCCCACGCCATTCACACATCAATCAAATCAATTCATTTCACCAAACAATTCAATTCAAATCAAATCATCAACTAATCTATGCAACCAAACAAACAAGTCCATGGTCTGTGGACGATTGTGTCGGGTGCTACTAAGCACCGTCTGCATCCTAGTATATATATATAACTAGAAAAGAAATTGAAGAGTGAGAAATTCTCACCGATAGCTATCCTAGCTCCACGGCACTTCATTTGCAGAAGTCTTCGTCGTTTCGCCTTTTTGTCACCTTCGTTGACCGCGGCCACTACATATGTAAAAACCGAATTTTTACTACGCTAATTCAATATATAAAAAGCGAATTTTTACTTTGCTATTCAATATATAAAAATCGAATTTTCACTTTGATGTTCAATATATAAAAATCATATTTTTATTTCGAAGTTCAATATATAAAAATCATATTTTTATTTACATTAGAAATCAAGTCTTTTTCTATGAACTAGAAATCAAATTTTTCTATAAGTTTTTATTAGCAAATCATATATTTTTATAACATAAAAATCTAATCTTTTCATGTGTTCAAAAATCCAATCTTTCTCAGTTTTAAACTAAACAAAAATCAGTTTTTCATATAACCAAAAATCAGTTTTTTTTTTATATAACCAAAAATCAGTTTTTTTTCTTTTTATAAAATCAGTTTTAAAAATTCTTTTTCAAATCAGTTTTAAAAATTCTTTTTCAAATCAGTTTTAAAATTCTATAAAAATCAGTTTTTATACTTCTTAAAAAAAATCAGTTTTTTTAAAAAAAAAAATTAGCAGAACAAAAAAAATAAATAAAAATAAAAATGAAATCACTTAGTCACTCACCGCAGCCTGCGAAAGGGAGGGGGAGAAGGAAGCGTCGGCGACAGGCTTCGAGGGGGGGGGGGGGCGCGGTGGCTCAGTGGTGTCGGCATCGAGGTGTTCGAGGGGGGCGCGGTTTCGAGGTCTTCGTCGGCTTCGAGGTATGGGCGGCTTTGAGGTAAGGCGGCAGGGTGTTCGAGATGGGCGGCGGCTTCGGGATGGCGTTCGTCGGCGCCGAGGTCTTGAGGGGGGGGGGTGGGGCGGCGAACTAGGTATAGTTTTTTTTTTTTTTTCGATCTACTGAATTGTGAATCGGGGGGGCCAATGAAGAAAAAGGGGGGGAAACGAAAATTAAAATAATATATATATTTTTTCATTAATTAATTATTTAATTTTGGTAAAAAGGTTGACTTTTACATATGTCCTCGAAACGAGGCCTACCGCCTGTCGTCCATAGCGTTTCACCCCCATTCCGAACACAATGGGATATGTATCGTAAGCTGATTCGACCGTTTCGATCAGTTTCCGTTGCATTTACATTTAAATCATTATATTGAATTTTAAACGTACATTTCAATTTACCGGGGTCACATACTAACTCTATAAATCCCATAAAAATATTTTCTAGCTTCGTATTGACGATACGGTCCTAACAAAACTAGTTTCGTCGAATTCTGAGGCCGTTGAAAAAATGGCTATTTTCCAGTCGATTAAAATCAACTGAAACTGGTCAAACGCGTTTTCCTTTGCCACGCTCACATATTGATTCGAAAAATTATGAAATTTGGAACCTAGCAATAATTCAACATCACGGACCCAACAAAAGTGATTTCGTCGAAATCCGAGGTCATTTGCAAAATGTCCATTTTTAAGGGCCTGAATTCCATAGCGACTATTCAGAATTTTCAACTGGACATATCTTTTGATTCCCGCTACGAACTTTTGATTTTTCGGATTCGTTGGAAAGATATTCACTATTAGATTCCATTATTTTTGGTTTCACTAAAATCCGGATTGTTTTGCACCCGGTACATTCAATTGAAGTTTGAAATCGAATTATCGAACTACCGCGCCATTTTCAATTCTATTTATAATTATATATAAATATTTATTTTCTAACGACGACGCGTATAATATATACGTTCGAATTCTATTCAAAATAAATTTCTCGTCGATATTATTTAAAATAATTCATTTTAAATAAACAAAATTCGCTAAAATTGCCAAAATAAAAATTTTAAACTGGCCTAGATTTTCGGGTTATTACAATCTCCCCCACTTAAAACTTTTCGTCCCCGAAAAGGAACAAAGTCGAAAGTGGTTTGATTATTCAGCTCTACGTTCGATCTGGCTTCCATTTTCCAACTCTTTAGTTTCTGAGAATTTTCAAAATTTCAAAAATTTGGCTAACACCCTAAATTTTTGAAAAATTTCGCCATAACCTCCCCTGCACCGGGAGCATCGGGGAATTTCAAATAGCTTCCCCGGTCCTTCAGATCTCAAAAAGAAAAAGAAAAAGCCAAGCGGCTAGCCAATAGGCTCATAAAATCATCATCACCCAAACAAAACAGTAAATTATGTAGTAAACATGTACCTATTTGTCGGGCAAACAAATTTTATTCTCTGACTCTAGCCTCTTTGCTATGACCTGTTCAATGATATACATGTATATGCAAGCAAATGCGACCAATTTTCAATACAGTTCAATATTTGATCAAATTAGGCATAATGGTTCAAAATTATCAAACAATTAAACAAACAACACAAACATCAATCAATTTGTGAATTAGAGTCTCAAATTCATAATTTTGATACATATACAAAAATCAGATTTTTGATGCCAAATCACAACAATAAGCCCTATCTAATTTTGGTTCTCACACCAGTCAATAGGAAGTATATAGATATTACACGTTCGTCACTCGAATATAAATTCTAATGATGGAGCTCCATCGTCAAAATCATCTCCGGGCGATTAGAGTGTAATTCTATATCTATCCAATATATCAAAACTTCGAATACACGCTAGCTAGGCGCATACGCAAAAATCTTTATATTTTGGATTGTCCTAATCAATATAAAATAAATAATCAAATACGAATAATTGATTTAAATTTTTAAAACAAAATTTGTTTTCATTTTAAAATATACTCTTCACACTCGTTCTAGGATACTACTAATCCTATCTCTAACGAGTCATTCCCATTGGATATTACTAACCCAATATCTGATGAATTCTTTCGTATAGTTCAAATGTGCCTTGTTCTCTAGCTTTGTAAACCAAAGCTCTGATACCAACTGTGAAAACCCGTAACTTCCCCGTAAAGGAAAGCGTCGGATAGTTCGAGAACAAGCCACAACAGAACACATACAGAAGAACATTTCATTGTATATTACAACAATGCATCAGATTAAAAGAATATACAGAGTATAAATGAATAATACACAGAATTATCAGAGATTTAAATTACATTTAAATACATAGCAGCGGAAAATAATACAGTACACAACTAGAAGAGATATACGGATACAAAGCTTTCCAGATATCATTCCAGCTGTAAACCAGGATCCTGTGAATATAAATCTGCAAAAACCAAAACTACTAGCTGCCCGTGTCAAAATAGGGGCACCCAGAGTTTAGGTTAAAACAATAAACTCCAGGTCAGTCATGGGACTGGTGTGAGAACTAAAACAGTTATTAATCTTTATTTTAAAGTTAGGTAAATCAAGGGACCACGCCGTATAACACGGAACGGGTTTCCTCCCAAGAATACCAGTGCATAAAACAACAGCGCAATGCTAAATAAAGAACAATGAAGCTATTATAAGACCCAGTTCCCATCACACAATGCAACGCAAGCCGGAGGATAGGGTTTTTACCTTATAATAGCCAAGAATGCTTGATACGTTTAAAAGAAATCATTTGATACTATTATAAGTGTATAGTGTATAAAACAACTTCAAATCATAAGTATCAATCATAGGCGGCATGAATGCCCCATACCACTATGTCGCCATATATAGGTTATACAATCAAAATCGCAAAGTCACGTATTTGGAAATTGGGTTTCCATCTATGAACCGAGGCAAAAGATAGTCCTCAACCGATTCGAGACGCTCTAGCCCGCCCCTCAGGACCCAGACTCAGGTGGGCCCTTGGATCGTCAGGGCCGGTCCACCGATGTGGATTAAACTTAAACCCTGAACATGCATTTCCCCGCCCTATGGGGCGTAAACGAGCCAACTAAATGACTCCATCGGTTCGAGAACGACCGATCAATCCGAGGCGCCTCGCAACAGCAACAACCACATAAGTCAAACTCGTCAGGGCGTGTAAAACCACTGACGCCACTTCTAACTAGAAAGAAACGCATGCCCTCCCTGAGGTCCTTCTCCCGTTTTTGGTTCATACCGGGTGTGAAACTCGCGAAGCAAACGTTACACAAAGCTACGCCACAAAGGCCGTGCTTTGATCATCACCACAAGACTTTGCTTTTCAACAGAAGCCTCGATCAATTGCCACTTAGGCATGCCACACAGGCAATTCACTCCATGCGTTTGATATCCATCAATATATAACCCCTGAGCTCGTACGTCTCAGAGAAGGGCGTTAAGCAAGAGAATAAATTCTCCGCCGCCAAACAGATATATATTTAATAGAGATCAATCACACGGACTAAAATCCAATGTCAGACACACAGTCCATTTACAAGTCCGTTCTGGGTCTGAACGAAACCGGAGGCACCTAGTACCCCGCATATCCATCGATCTCCAAGTACGTCTGGACGATCACTAACTATTTCCATCTTCTTGGGTGTACATCCCAATCAAGATCATCAGTAATTACCCAAACGACGTGAAGACCTCCGGTCTTCGACCATCGTCTTCATCTTCGACTTATCGTCGTATCAGTTATTCAAAATGGGATAAACCCGGTCTTTCCGAATAACTCGCGTATATTTTAAATAATTGTTACACAAACACAACATACGCCTCATTCCAATTCATTAGTCACTAACCGTAAATTAATCAAGAGAATAATCCCCCAAATATTAACCCCGAAGGCCGAAACCAACATCAGATCAATATCCAGAAAACCATTCTGCTTGGCTAACCGACAGTTAGTTTCTAAATTTCACATTCATAGGAAAAGGTTCCCATTAATTTTATCCAAGATAAATTCCTTGAATTTATTCTTTATTCTATTTTTGAATCTCAATTCAAACTAGTCGGGATTAGCGAACCTTACCGAAGTAATCATTTATTTTAATTTCCCCATCCCAACCTATTCATCCCATGAAGTAAAACTGGTAATACTTCATATCTAACACCACAGTGTTATCGGTAAATTCAATTACCATTTCACGTTCAAATCTAATTAAAGATTTAACTATCGCCTGGAGCAAAACTGGTGATACTCCATTTTCGATCATTTCAATCTAATTAAAGATTCATTAAAACTCCACTTAGTTTTAATCGTTAGCTGGGTTAAAGAATCAGTGTCATTTAAAACACGGTTCACGGTAAACCCAAAATATCATTCCATTAATTATCGGGTTAAAGAACAAGTGTTATTTAAAACACTGTCCACGATAAACCCAAAAATCAATATCAATTCTACTCCAATTAAATATCATTTAATTGGTACACTTCATTAAATCTAAATAAAAAGATTTAATCTTTTCTCAACTGGGTTTAAGAACAGTGTTAGTGAAGACACCATTCACGACAAACCCAAATCACATTCGATATTCAATACAAGGCTCTGAATAGAAAATATATCGGCTTATATTCAATATCGAATTCTACGACTAACAAATGTCGTATTGGAAATAACGATATATATATATATCTTTCAAATTTCCATAACAACATCCGTATAATCACGAATTCCAACATCGAAATATTCCGAAGACAATTTCGATTCAAATCCACTCCAATGCAATCATTGGATATTCTGGTTATTTTCAAAACCCTTTTCAAATTCAATTTATTTATTTAAAAATAAATAGAATTATAATTCTAGTTCAAAACTAGTTCATTTCGATAAAAATCTATTTTTATCTTTTCAAATATGGAGTTTTTCATCCCAATCCTTTCTAAATCATTTCTTCTGATTTTACACAAATTATTACTATTTTTAATAATTTTATCAAGGCCCGTATAGTCGATTTCCATCAATGGCCATCGAACTGCACTTACAGCGACCTTTTTCAAATTTGATTTGGACATAATTCCAAATCCAACCGTTAGATTTCAAATTTCTAATATTCGTTAGAAAGCTCTTTTCGATACGAACCCAACGGTTCCGGTTTTAGGAGAATCCGACGGTCGGATCTCCCGTAATGCCCGTTTGAAAAAAATGGTCGAAATTCGCGAACTGCCGCGGCGCGGCGCGTTCTATTCAGGCCATTATATTATATATATAATATATATAATATATATATCGTCGATTTCTATTTAAAACGAATTATATAAATAGTTTTGAATTCGTTTCAAAAACATTTTCAACTTCCATTTCAATTCAAATCAAAATTGAATTCTTCTTTATAAATTCGTTTTAAAATCCATTTCTATTCAATTCAATCTTCAATTCAATTTGAATTCGTTTCACTTCGCTTTCAATTCAATTCGAATTCGTTTTCAATTCAATTCATTTCGAAATCGTTATATATTCCATTCATTTCGAAATCGTTATATATTCAATTCATTTCGAAATCGTTATATATTCAATTCATTTCGACATCGTTATATATTCAATTCATTTCGAAATCGTTATATATTCAATTCATTTCGAAATCGTTTTCAATTCAATTCATTTCGAAATCGTTTTCAATTCAATTCATTTCGAAATCGTTTTATATTCAATTCATTTCGAAATCGTTTTCAATTCAATTCATTTCGAAATCGTTTTATATTCCATTCATTTCGAAATCGTTATATATTCAATTCATTTAGAAATCGTTATATATTCAATTCATTTCGAAATCGTTTTCAATTCAATTCATTTCGAAATCGTTTTATATTCATTTCGAAATCGTTTTCAATTCAATTCATTTCGAAATCGTTTTATATTCATTTCGAAATCGTTTTCAATTCAATTCATTTCGAAATCGTTATATATTCCATTCATTTCGAAATCGTTATATATTCAATTCATTTCGAAATCGTTATATATTCAATTCATTTCGACATCGTTATATATTCAATTCATTTCGAAATCGTTATATATTCAATTCATTTCGAAATCGTTTTCAATTCAATTCATTTCGAAATCGTTTTCAATTCAATTCATTTCGAAATCGTTTTCAATTCAATTCATTTCGAAATCGTTTTCAATTCAATTCATTTCGAAATCGTTTTATATTCATTTCGAAATCGTTTTCAATTCAATTCATTTCGAAATCGTTTTATATTCAATTCATTTCGAAATCGTTTTCAATTCAATTCATTTCGAAATCGTTTTATATTCCATTCATTTCGAAATCGTTATATATTCAATTCATTTCGAAATCGTTATATATTCAATTCATTTCGAAATCGTTTTCAATTCAATTCATTTCGAAATCGTTTTCAATTCAATTCATTTCGAAATCGTTTTATATTCATTTCGAAATCGTTTTCAATTCAATTCATTTCGAAATCGTTTTATATTCATTTCGAAATCCTTTTCAATTCAATTCATTTCGAAATCGTTATATATTCCATTCATTTCGAAATCGTTATATATTCAATTCATTTCGAAATCGTTATATATTCAATTCATTTCGACATCGTTATATATTCAATTCATTTCGAAATCGTTATATATTCAATTCATTTCGAAATCGTTTTCAATTCAATTCATTTCGAAATCGTTTTCAATTCAATTCTTTTCGAAATCGTTTTCAATTCAATTCATTTCGGAATCGTTTTATATTCCATTCATTTCGAAATCGTTATATATTCAATTCATTTCGAAATCGTTTTCAATTCAATTCATTTCGGAATCGTTTTATATTCCATTCATTTCGAAATCGTTATATATTCAATTCATTTCGAAATCGTTTAAAATCGATATAGATATCGTTCACGTCAAAATGGCGTCAATCTAATCAACACGGCTTCATAAATTTCTATTTTTCACATATTCTATTTCAAATATTTCTTTTTCAAAATAGTTGTTATCAAAATATTTCGTTCAACACGTGACCAATCTCAAAGGATGAGTACTGTCAACACATGAACCGTTATTTTATATTGATAAAGATGTAAATTTTATTATCAAAATATTTCGTTCAACACATGACCAATCTCAAAGGATGAGTACTGTCAACACATGAACTGTTATTTTATATTGATAAAGATGTAAATTTTATTATCAAAATATTTCGTTCAACACATGACCAATCTCAAAGGATGAGTACTGTCAACACAAGAACTTTTATTTTATAATATTCTTTATTTTTCAAATTGGAATGAGGCCCAATCAATTACCATATAAAGTTAATTATATGGATTTTCATACAACACATGTATATAATAACATTGAAAATAATCAACCATCAACCAATGTGCACTACACTGTAAAAGCATCAAATATAGATATTCAACGCTTATAACAGCCTGTCAATCAATCGATCGACATATTTAATCAATCAGGATGAGTGAACTTCAAATTTCATCCCAACACCCGTGTGGGGTTTCAAACAATCAAACACATATTTTATTTGTGCTGTTGGGCGATGTGTAAAATTTATCGTCCCAATCAATGTCCTTCAAATAGGTGTACATAAACAAACCGTCTGGTTTGTAAATGAATATTTATTTATTCATATTCACGTTAAAAATTATATTTTAACGATAAAACATTTTATTCCAACATATGAATTTCTATTCAGTTCATTTATTCAATAAAATGATATTTTTATTTTTCTAACATATTTTAGAAAATTTCGGCGCCATAACGGCACGATACTAGAAACGGGACAAGGCCTAGCCTTATCCCCGGTCTAGTGAAGGCCCACACCATTCACACATCAATCAAATCAATTCATTTCACCAAACAATTCAATTCAAATAAAATCATCAACTAATCTATGCAACCAAACAAACAAGTCCATGGTCTGTGGACGATTGTGTCGGGTGCTACTAAGCACCGTCTGCATCCTAGTATATATATATAACTAGAAAAGAAATTGAAGAGTGAGAAATTCTCACCGATAGCTATCCTAGCTCCACGGCACTTCATTTGCAGAAGTCTTCGTCGTTTCGCCTTTTTGTCACCTTCGTTGACCGCGGCCACTACATATGTAAAAACCGAATTTTTACTACGCTAATTCAATATATAAAAAGCGAATTTTTACTTTGCTATTCAATATATAAAAATCGAATTTTCACTTTGATGTTCAATATATAAAAATCATATTTTTATTTCGAAGTTCAATATATAAAAATCATATTTTTATTTACATTAGAAATCAAGTCTTTTTCTATGAACTAGAAATCAAAATTTTCTATAAGTTTTTATTAGCAAATCATATATTTTTATAACATAAAAATCTAATCTTTTCATGTGTTCAAAAATCCAATCTTTCTCAGTTTTAAACTAAACAAAAATCAGTTTTTCATATAACCAAAAATCAGTTTTTTTTTTATATAACCAAAAATCAGTTTTTTTTCTTTTTATAAAATCAGTTTTAAAAATTCTTTTTCAAATCAGTTTTAAAAATTCTTTTTCAAATCAGTTTTAAAATTCTATAAAAATCAGTTTTTATACTTCTTAAAAAAAATCAGTTTTTAAAAAAAAAAAATTAGCAGAACAAAAAAAATAAATAAAAATAAAAATGAAATCACTTAGTCACTCACCGCAGCCTGCGAAAGGGAGGGGGAGAAGGAAGCGTCGGCGGCAGGCTTCGAGGGGGGGGCGCGGTGGCTCAGTGGTGTCGGCGTCGAGGTGTTCGAGGGGGACGCGGTTTCGAGGTCTTCGTCGGCTTCGAGGTATGGGCGGCTTTGAGGTAAGGCGGCAGGGTGTTCGAGATGGGCGGCGGCTTCGGGATGGCGTTCGTCGGCGCCGAGGTCTTGAGGGGGGGGGGGGGGCGGAGAACTAGGTTTAGGTTTTTTTTTTTTTCGATCTACTGAATTGTGAATCGGGGGGGGGGGAAATGAAGAAAAAGGGGGGAAACGAAAATTAAAATAATATATATTTTTTTTCATTAATTAATTATTTAATTTTGGTAAAAAGGTTGACTTTTACATATGTCCTCGAAACGAGGCCTACCGCCTGTCGTCCATAGCGTTTCACCCCCATTCCGAACACAATGGGATATGTATCGTAAGCTGATTCGACCGTTTCGATCAGTTTCCGTTGCATTTACATTTAAATCATTATATTGAATTTTAAACGTACATTTCAATTTACCGGGGTCACATACTAACTCTATAAATCCCATAAAAATATTTTCTAGCTTCGTATTGACGATACGGTCCTAACAAAACTAGTTTCGTCGAATTCTGAGGCCGTTGGAAAAATGGCTATTTTCCAGTCGATTAAAATCAACTGAAACTGGTCAAACGCGTTTTCCTTTGCCACGCTCACATATTGATTCGAAAAATTATGAAATTTGGAACCTAGCAATAATTCAACATCACGGACCCAACAAAAGTGGTTTCGTCGAAATCCGAGGTCATTTGCAAAATGTCCATTTTTAAGGGCCTGAATTCCATAGCGACTATTCAGAATTTTCAACTGGACATATCTTTTGATTCCCGCTACGAACTTTTGATTTTTCGGATTCGTTGGAAAGATATTCACTATTAGATTCCATTATTTTTGGTTTTACTAAAATCCGGATTGTTTTGCACCCGGTACATTCAATTGAAGTTTGAAATCGAATTATCGAACTACCGCGCCATTTTCAATTCTATTTATAATTATATATAAATATTTATTTTCTAACGACGACGCGTATAATATATACGTTCGAATTCTATTCAAAATAAATTTCTCGTCGATATTATTTAAAATAATTCATTTTAAATAAACAAAATTCGCTAAAATTGCCAAAATAAAAATTTTAAACTGGCCCAGATTTTCGGATTATTACACGATCTATTCAAATTCCCTCCTCTTTCTTTCCTTCTCTTTTAATGAAAATAATAAATCCATGGTCGTTAGGTTTTGAATCCAATTAAGGGAAAAATCATGGATGCTAAAACTGGATCAGATCCAGAATTGGGAAAGCGTACGAGGTGAGTGGGTTTAAGCTATAGCATTTTAGATAATAATATGTTATCGTTTACAATTCCCCATTTTGTATAATTAATTAACAGAATAATTAAGAATTGCTGTTATAACAAGTTGAGAAGTTAATATGAATAATTCATATGTTGAATCAGTTAGAGTGTTGGAATGATTACATGTTGAAAACAAACTTGTTAGAAAATGGGTAATGACTACTGTTGTTATAATCACATGATTCACTTGTGGTATATTATTGTGTAAATGACATGTTTAGCTTGTTGGATTTGAACAATTACCCGATTAAATATTTACATGTCAAAATAGAATTAAACACATGTTATAAAGGACATGCGACAAAATATAGGCATAATTTGATGACATGTAAATTGGATTACAGTAAACATATGAAAAGGAAAATATGCCTAAAATTTACATGAAATAGGAATAATTGTTAAAGAACGAACATGCCTAGATTCACAGTAATTTGACACTATAACGCTCTTAGACACGAGGTTAGATTGTACTTGTGATAGAAGTCTTCCCGGAACCTCCCGGCATATCCAACATTCAAAGTGGTAAATCTAATGTGAGGGGTCTAAGTGCATAATTAAAACATGCAATGGTACTAAGACATGAGGTTAAGTCAACTTGTGGTAGAAGTCTGCCCGGACCCGATAAATCTAGTGTCCACAAGCGTAGGCTTAATGTGAGAGGTCTATGCATATATATATAACAAGATATGAATAAATGGAAATGATGGTAATTAAATGTCTAACTCAGAAAATAAGAAAGGAAGGGATGTAATGGACTGAGTTAGTGTGATGCAAAGGAAAAGTGATGTATTTCCCTGGATGACCTATTTCTGAGAACGTGGTTGCAAGTAAACCACAATGAATAAAGTAAGAAAGAGGAAAGAAATTACTTGCAATCATGAATCTAGATGAGAATACGTTATGAAAATAAATCACCTATTCCTTCTATAAATCAAACTGATAAGGTGCATGAAGTGTTTTCCTTAATAAAATAAGTAACATATATTACAATGAATGAAGAATAATGGATTACAACAGTAAATGGTTTAAACGGGGAATGATAATAACCTATTATAAATAAATAACATTAATGAAAATGTTATATAATAGGTAGACGTATCCTAGGGACAAATGAAGATTATAACTTAGGTTAGAATAAACTAGTAAGGAAATGGGATAACTAGTGAAATGAGATAAGGGACACTTAATTGTAAATTAAGTAATCAGTAAATGGGGAAAGTCGGAAACCAGTTGAGAAAAGGGGGAAAATATATGAAATATAAGATGTTGTACTTAATTATAAATTAAGTAATCTGTAAACATGGAAGTCTGAAACCCGCAGATAAGAATAACATGTTTGGACTTGTCCTAGGGACAAGAGGAAATTATAACATAGGTTATATTAAATGGGTAGAGAGACTTATTAATGGATCTTGGTTAAGAGAACTAAGTTAATAAGTAAACAACGATAAGTTGTAGTAACGGTGTAAAATGGAATTATGATTAAATGATAAAGAATGAGGAAAACTTATGAAATAAGTTATATATAATCATAAATAATGATTGACATGTTAAACAGAAAACATGTGAATTGGGATATACTTAATTACATATTAAGTAGAACATGTTGTGGGCTTATTAATAAAACAAGAATATAAAGGGATTACAAACCTTGGACCACAATCTAGAGAATAACATGTTGTGGGCTTATTAATAAACTTAAATGGGTTAAGTTATATAACTGAAATTAATAAGCAAGATGAACTTGGTAACTTGATTAAGAATTCAATATGAATGAGAATAACCAAGTTAAATGGAAACCTGATGAGGTAAGGGAAGCACATAAAAGAACGTTTAGACATAGGGTCAAACAACGTATTAAAGTGAGGCGCTTGGACTAGTCTGCACATTTGAGGGTGAACAACCCAACGGGGTAGATCATCGTGGTGTTATAAGGCATGAGGGGAGCACATTTACCTGATTATTCTGTCAACTTCAAAGGACTGGAAGGGGAAGCACGCAGCTTCCTGAGATACGTATGGTGCTCCTAGTAGTCCTCTGTGCAGTGGTAGATGTTTAGGCTGTGCTCGCAGAGGTTGGGTCCGCACGTAACTACTAGGTGGGTGGGCCTTGACTGCAAAAGTAGTTATGCAATCAGAATGCCATGACGCGGTGACACCAGGGTGATTCGGTTGTTGCCTCAACGGGGAGGCGAAGGGTCGCGACTAACAAGGACAGCAGATCGGCTGATACCCGTCATCGGCAGCCAGTGGGATGCGAAAAGACTAGAGCTAAAACCAATATACCATTCACCTTTCACTATTGGGGTATGGTGGTTGAGGAAAGATGCCAAATGGATGTTTAGATTGTGTTTTTTAGGGGCAGTCGTTTAGCTCTTGTAGTCTTTACTAGTTGAGGGAGGGGCCGAGGTGGGGTCATAGCCACCTTGAAAACAAACTCTAGGAATATCTGTATATAGAGGCTCTTAAAGACGGACCTGTACAGATATGGAAAAGCTCCCGACCGAGTTCCATGTTTCTTGTGTCTCCCTGCCACGGAACTCGGTGCACATTAAAGGACATGTGGTCAAGGCATCGAGCTACAATTGACAATATGTATGTGGGATAGTCTAAATACATGCATGTTGGCTTTGGGTGGTGTATCGTAGACTTGAGGGCATTACTCTGGTATGAAATCTAATTCGATCGACGATGGCAGCCCATACGTTTACGTAGCATAGTAATGACATATATATGCGAAACGTAACATTTTTATGTAGAGATCCGTACGTCACTCCGGTGTGGGTTGAGGGACTGCGTTCATTTCTGTGGCATTACGGTGGAGACCGTGCGATTGGGGTACCATGGGGTATACATCAGTATTAAGGGGTAGCTACATATATACTATATTAGGTTAACCCACTGGGGAGTAAATGGGCACGACGTGTGTGTAATCCTTGAGTCTTGTTAACCCAAGTAACATAACAAAAAAGAAGATATGATTGAAAAGTATATGTAGGATTATCCAAAGTGT
Organism: Allium sativum; assembly: GCA_030737875.1. Lineage (NCBI taxonomy): Eukaryota > Viridiplantae > Streptophyta > Magnoliopsida > Asparagales > Amaryllidaceae > Allium > Allium sativum. The sequence continues at coordinate 401,217,857 of CM060910.1, forward strand.
ATAATTTAAATCCAGTCACCAGAACTTGTGTTCTGACCCCTTCCTCATAACATACTCAGGTTTGATTTGTGGCAGATACATTATAGCTTTGGATACTGGTTAGGCAGTATTATTAATACGGTAAGGCTATAATTTGATTAATTTTATCCATTCCGCTGTGAGATGTTTTCTGAGCTCTGACATATTTTATGTCTCTGTCTTTTCTGCAGGATACCAGAGCACAACAACTTGAGTTTCGATAAACTAGAATTTTGATAAAAAATTCGGTATGTCGCAATTTGGGTTATTACACACCGATAGGTTATTGTTATGTATATATGTACTTTTTGTTTTATTATAATTTTCAATTTAATACTTAGGTATCTTCATCATCAACCTTGAGTCAGACAACAGTCTTAGTGAGTGATAAAATGACTAAAAAACTTCAACAATAAAGTGTATGAGAAGGGATAGACAAACAAACTAATCTACCCACGACATCAGAGAAGAACTCAACCTTGTCTTCCCCATATCGGACAGTGATAGCCTTTACGATAAACAATTCAACCATTCATACATGGAAACCAGAACACCCATTCAATAATGGAAACATTCACAACATCCATATTATATAAGTCTCACACAGACAACCCTAATCGAGTTTAACTTTCCCCAAGTACTCTCCCTAGAGTCCTAAACCAATATCAGTTAAGCACTCAAAGAACATCTCCCTCGACTTTGGATAATCTATGTGAGATAGTACAAGCAGAACAACCAATCATCCATGACTGACTCCGGTTATCACCACCAATCCCGCTTTGAAACCATCGTTAATCGTATGACGACCAACCTTGCTATATGTCAAGGGCTAATGGTAACCCCAGTTCTAGCACAAACCCCATATGTCCAACCTTGACAATGTCCAACCTTGACAACGTCCAACCTTGATAACAAGGCCTTTCCCCAAGGCTGAGGGTACTCGACCTACAACCGGTCCTTTAGACGTCTCTAGTGTAATCCTGCTTTGAGCCTACTAGAACTTACGGCAACGATAATTTCTCGGCCTTCACATCTCTAGTCGCCCAACCTGATGATTTTCATGGCTCAAGCAACCTTCTCGAGCAACCATTATCCACCAACTCACGACCTTTGAGTTGTCACCTCATTCGTTGTTCTACACCGATCAACGAGCACCTTCCAACACTTCGAACCTTCCTACTTGAACCACTTCCAAGTTACACCATCACCGAGCCATATTACACCACTGATCGGTCCTCCCAAAACATCACTGGTCGGTCCTCCCAAAATATTCTGTTCAGTCCTCCCAAACACACACTGGTCAGTCCTTCCAAACACTACTGGTCGGTCCTCCCCAGTCACCACCGTCGGTCCTCCTTAGTCACCACCGGTCGGTCTCATAGTCCCTTCTGGAATCACCAAAACCTATTACCTTGACCGGTCGGTCCTTCTTTGAACTCCACTGGTAAGTTATCCAGTCACTACACCGTTCGGTCTGGAAAGCAACTGTGCCGGTTGGTTAATCTTCTGCTTCTGCCACCGGTCAGTCGGTCTTCCATCTGACTTGTTCTTCAAACCATGAGTTTTCCGACCGATCGGTCCCCTGTACAGGCCTATACCAAATCCAATTTCGACCAAAACTTCGCCAATTGATCAAATCGATGAAATATACTCATCTAACTCATTCAATACAATTAAAAGCATGTCTTGAACATACTAGCAACATGAATATAACAATTTCACCAAAAATTATACCAATTCACTCAAAACTAGTGATAAATGAACATATGAACAAAAATGATGGACCTATATGCAAAATCATATGAAAACATATGGAAATTATCAGTTTAATCTTGCTAAATTAGGTCCTATGGTGTTCATATGAAAATAAACACATAATGGTGTAAATCTATCGTAAAACATTCCAATTTGATGAAAAACATGCACAAATACTCATATACTTCATTGCATTCATGTGAGAGATGTAAATCACTCACCAATTAGCCAGAACAAAGCAAAATCGAAGAAATAGAATTCCGGACAGCGAAGATATAGCTCCTAGCCCTTCGATTTGATGCATCCTCACTTGAAATGATGTAGATCTAGCCTCCAATGGTGTAGATATATGATTTTACATCTTAGATTTGGATTTTTAATGGTGGAAAGGTGTAGGAGGAAGAAGGAGATCAATGCCTCCAAATGAGAGAATGGGAAAGTAAACCTTTTCCCTCCACTCTCACCCCCTATTTGAAGGATTCCACCAACCCACTAATGGGCCTCTCCAATTCAGTCCATTAGGCTCTCCAAACCTGACCAGCAACTGAAAAATCTTAAAGCAGCGATTTCTCCCAAACCGCTGAGCCAAATCTTTAATGTAACTACTCTACGGAAAGACAATCATCAATTCCTTTCCAATGGCATAGGTCTCACCCTCAGATTCGACCTGAGTCAAAAGTTATGCCCTGTACAAGACTGATAGGAGAAAATGGCCACAAACAAAATCGGTAAAAATTATGGACATGTCTCACATCCCCATAAGCAACATATTAAAAGAAGAGAATGATCCAGCCCTCAGGGAATAAAATAAAAATATTTCACGGTCTTTCAATACGTAAAATGCGGGCTGTTACATTCCCCCCCCCCCCTTAAGAATTTCACCCCCGAAATTCCAAACAAACACAAGCAACCACAACAATTCCACATGCCTATCATCCATGAGAAGTCAATTCTATCATCCAAACTAGCAACCATCAAGCCATGCATCCATAGCCTTGTCCTAGCACGTGGAATTCTACCACACACCAAAAAGATACAATGATATAATGATGATACGAACAAAGTGTCCTACCGACGAAGAGTTCTGGATGAGTCGCCTTCATATTCCCTTTCGTCTCCCACGTACAATCGTCATTATCTTCATTCTATTGTACCTTGACTAGCTTAACCGTCTTCCTCCTAAGTTGTTTCATGTCATTCCCCACAACACGAAGTGGCTTACGAGGTCTCGTAACTGCGGTCTCTACTTCTAAGTCTTCGTACTGCTTTGGAGATACCACCACATTCGAATCATGTACGAACTTCCGTAGAAATGACACATGGAACACATTATGCACACTCGACATCTTCTCGGGTAACTTCAATCTATATGCGACCTTTCCAATTCGCCCGACTATCGGAAATGGTCCAACGAACCTAGAAGCCAACTTTCCTTTACTTCCAAATCTCACCATATGTGCCAACGGTGAAACCTTCACAAAAACCATATCACTTACGTCGAATTCTAAATCTTTCCGACATTTATCCGCATAACTCTTCTGACAATCTTAGGCTGCCTTCATTCATTCCCGAACAATCTCGATACAATCCGAGTTCTCTAATCATCTCAGGACCAAGTACTAACTTATCTCCAGTTTCTAACCAGCATGCTGGAGAATTGCACGGCCTCTCATACAACGCCTCGTATGGTGCCATCCCAATACTCTACTGGTAGCTATTGTTATATGCAAACTCGACTAGATGTAGATGGCCTTCCCATGATCCTCCGAAGTCAAACACACATGCCCTCAGGAGATCTTATAAAACTCGGTTGACTCTCTCATTCTGACCATCAGTTTGGGGATGATATGCCGTACTCAAGCACAACTCGGTTCCCAAAGATTCTTGCAAACTTTTCCAAAATCCACTTGTGAATAATGGATCTCGATCACTCACTATACTCTTTGGGACACCATGGATTCGAACTATCCATTTCACATAAAGTTCAGCCAATTTCGATGCCGTCCTAGTTGACTTGACAGGAATGAATCTCGCACTTCTGGTCAAACGATCCATGATGACCTAAATCCCTTCGTTTCCTGCCCTGGTTCTAGGTAGTCCATCAATAAAATCCATCGATACTTGCTCCCACTTCCACATAGGAACTTCTAATGGAGGAAGCAAACCATTCGGCTTCTTCTATTCGGCTTTCACCAACAGACAGTTCATATACTTGGAAATGAACTTTCCAATATCTCGCTTCATCCCTTTCCAATGTTAGACTCTCTTCATGTCCTGATACATCTTATTTCCACCGGGATGAATCGTCTGCATTGAGTGATGACATTCTCTCAGAACCTCATCCTTCAATCCATCGATATCAGGAACAACTAATCGCCCTTGCTTTTGAAGCCAACCTTCTCGATCGACCTCAACTCTTTATCTTCTGTTTCCAGTTTCTGAATGAACTCGACAAGCTTTGCATTTTCTTTTGGCTCTCGCCAATCCTTTCGATAAGAGTAGGTCTTACCGACAAGCTTGCTAACATTTCAGGTTCTAACTCGCACCTTGGCCTGAAATCGAACCTTGCCAAGTACTCCAGACTTTTCCATCCCGAAAACATCACTCCCAAACTTGCGTGTCTTCGAATCAATGCATCTGCAACTGCATTGCCTTTGCCAGGAGTATAGGCTATACCACAATCATATGACGCCAGAAACTCTAACCATCTTTGTTGCCGAAGATTCAAATCCTTTTGGGAGAAAAGATACTTCAACGATTTGTGATCCGTAAACAACTCGAATCGAACTCCAATAGATAATGTCTCCACATTTTTAGAGCAAATACAATCGCCGCTAACTCCAAATCAAGAGTCGGGTAATTCTTCTCATGCGGCTTTAGCTGTCGACTCGCGTAGGCCACAACCTTATCCTTCTGCATTAGTACTGCTCCAAGTCCAGTACCACACACATTGGTATATACCACCATCTCTTCATTCCCGCTTGGAATGGTCAACACAGGAGCACTCGTCAATCTCTCCTTCAGGATTCCGAACGCTTGTACACACTTTGCATCCCATGTGAACACTTGGTTCTTCTTCGTCAATCCTGTTAATGATGTGGCTACCTTGGAGAAATCCTTGATAAACTATCAGTAATACCCTGCCAACCCAAGGAAACTCCGAACATTCGTCACATTCTTAGGTCGATCCCAGTCCTAGATTGTTGCAACTTTAGCGGGGTCAACCACTATCCCTTTTCCGGAAACTACATGGCCTAAGAATCTCAATTCACTCTTCCAGAAGTGACACTTGGAAAACTTAGCTCTTAGCTAATGCTTTCGCAAGATCTCTAACACAACTCTAAAGTGCGTCTTGTGATCTTCCTCATTCCTGGAGTAAACCAGAATATCATCCACGAACACAAGCACGAACTTGTTCAACTGATCTCTAAACACCCTATTCATAAGATCTACGAAATATGCTGCTGCGTTAGTCAATTCGAATGGCATCACCAACCACTCGAAGAAACCAGATGGTGTCCTAAAAGCATTCTTTGGCACACTATCATTCGCCACCCTTAATTGGTGAAATCCCGTTGCTAAATCCATCTGAGAAAACACTTTGGCTTCGTGAACTTGATCGAACAAGTCATCAATCCTTGGCAACAGATACTTGTTCTTCTTAGTTACCTTGTTCAGCTCACGATAGTCTACACAAATCTTAATGAGCCATCTGCCTTGGTTGCAAATACGACTGGTGTACCCCACTCGGAAACACTCCTCCGAATGAATCCTTTTCCCAAAAGGTCACGAACTTGCACCTCTAACTCTCGTTGTTCCCTAGGCGCCATCTACCTAAGAGGAATAACTATTGGTCTAGCACCTTCGACTAAATCGATCCTAAACTCCATCTCACGATGCGGCGGCAACACTTTGACCTCGTCAAAGACATCTACATACTTGTTAGCGATCAGCACCAATGACAGGTCTTCTTGTGGAATCCTGATCGAATATAGATAACTCACGAAGACCCCGTCTTCGTGCTTACATTTAATCAACACCTTTCGCCCTTCCACATCTACGACCCTCACCTGTAGCTTCTCGCAATTCACCCTTGCCACATACCTCTTGAGCCAATCCATGCCCAAGATGATCCCATACCCAGCGAAGTTAAGAACAAAGCAATCACACACAAAAGAGCAACCATGACTCGACAACACTATACCATGGAAAATCATGCACAAACTAGACGAACCCCCAATTGGATTAGTCACGATCAATGGTCTATCACAAATCTCGGGTTCCAAACCCAAACGACACACAAGCACATTGAAAATGAATGAATGAGATGCTCCAGTATCAAAAAGCACACGAACTGAAATTCCATTAACGGAAAGAGTACCTTGGACCACGACACGCTTCCCCTTTTCCTCAGCAGTAGGAGCCCTTGAAGAATTTGGTATGACATCCAAAGCATATGCCCTCACAACCTGCTTTTCCTTCGCTGATTCTGGACAATCTTTCTTCTCATGCCCAGGCTTCCCACATTTGAAGCACTTCTTCTCAGCTTTGGGATTCTTGCACTCATTAGCAAAATGACCTTTCTGCTGGCAGTTAAAGCAAACCACCTCACTCTTGGGTTTCTTTTGGCCATCCTTTCCTTTCTGTTGTTGCTGCTTCCTCTTTTTATTATTACCACCCTACTATGGTTTCAGAGCTTTCTTGGTTGCAGCGACAACATTTGCTTCCTTGGGAAACAAGCTCTCATGGAGAATAGCTTTTTCCACAATCTTCTCAAATGAATCATCAAGATGGTCCACTAACGGCTTTCCGAGATAAGCAACCAAACCCAAGACAAACTTCTCGTTCTTCTGGTAGGATGTATCAACGTATGAACGAGCATGTCTGGATAAGGGTTCAAAGTCAGAGATGTAGTCAAGAACAGAACGACCATTCTGTTTCAGCTTCACGAACTTTTTGAAGAGAACGGACTTTTGAGAAGTGGAGATAAACTTTGCTTCAACCTTAGCCTAGAATTGCTCCCATGAAATCTCCTCTTCCTGAGTCTCAAGTATGACAGAATTCCACCATTCCATGGCCCTACCCTTCAGTTGCCTTGATGAAAGCTTTATCTTTATTGCATCCTCAATACCCAAGTGTCCAAAGATTCGGACACATGAATCCATCCACCTCTGAACCTCTTCAGCTGGTTTAGTTCCCTTGAATGGTTTTCCCCTAGAGTTGTAAAGTCCTTGCATAGCTTTACAAAATCTACTCCTCTAGGAACTCGCATACCTACATCTACTGTAGCCGCCACTGGAGCGGGGACCCTATTCATGATTGTTACCGCCATGGGCTCAAACATGGCTGGATAGTCTGGTTCGCCACCATTTTCCCCTCCAGTGTTAGCTCTCCTAGCAGCGTGTCTTGATGGTCGTCTACTCATTCTAAATCTGCAATTTAGAATAATTAACCACTTCCAAGAAAAACTGCTAAAGAGATACAACTGCTACTACTATATATGCTAATATATATAGTAAGCATCCAACTGAAATCTACAAGTACGTCTCTCATACGTAGTTACATCTTTGAACTTTGGCCCAAAATCGTTGATCAGAGCTCTGATACCAAATGTGATGACCGCCCATGACCCGCACACTATACAAGTGGAATAATGCACTGAAGGGTGTGCCAGGCAATCATCGACGTTCATCAGAGTAGGTAAACACAAGCGGAATCTATCATAAACTCACAGTGCAAGGATAAAATATAATAGAACATATACAATAGGTTGTAATAGTGAAGTAGAAACACAAGACTTTCCCAGAAAGTAATATCCACAACTTGGAAATAGTGTTTGTACAAAGTTGCCTCACTACATCACTAAGAAAATCAAACAGCGGAAACCCAATTATTAGATAGTAGTAAATATGGTACATGAGCCTTCTGCATGCCATCGATCGGCATCGTTGTCCTCACTAAAGCATTACCTGTCACCTGTTACTTAGTCTGCCCATCCACAACCGGATGAATAGCCCAAGGTAATAAGAGGAAACATAAAACCTTGAGTCATAGAACAGTCTTAGTGAGCTATAAAACAGCAAACAAACTTCAACAATATAGTGTATGAGAAGGGATAGATAAACATACTAATCTACCCACGACATCAGAGAAGAACCCAACCTTGTCTTCCCCACATCGGACATTGATAGCCTTTACTATAAACAATTCAACCATTCATCCATAGAAACCAGAACACCCATTCAATAATGGAAAACATTCACAACATCCATATTATATAAGTCTCACATAGACAACCCTAATCAAGTTTAACATTCTCCAAGTACTCTCCCCAGAGGCCTAAACAAATATCAGTTAAGTACTCAAAGAACATCTCCCTCGACTTTGGATAATCTATGTGAGATAATACAAACAGAACAACCCGTCATCCATGACCGACTCCGGCTATCACCACCAATCTTGCTTTGAAACCATCGTTAATCGTATGACGACCAACCTTGCCTTATGTCAAGGGCTAATGGTAACCCTAGTTCTATCATAAACCCCATATATCCAACCTTGACAACTAGGCCTTTCCCCAAGGCCCAGGGTACTTGACATACAACCGGTCTTTTAGGCGTCTATAGTGTACCCCTGCTTCGAGCCTGCCAGAACTTACGACAACAATAATTTCTCAGCCTTCACATCTCTAGTCACCCAACCAGATGACTTTTCATGGCTCAAGCAACCTTCTCGAGCAATCAATATACACTAACTCACAACCTTTCAATTGTCACCTCATTTGTTGTTCTACACCGATTAACGAGCACCTTCCAACACTTCGAACATTCCTACTTTAACCACTTCGAAGTTACACCATCACCGAGCCATATTACACCACTGGTCGGTCCTCCCAAAATATCACTGGTAGATTATCCCAAAACATACCAGCCCTGGTCGGTCCTTCCAAACACCACTGTTTGGTCCTCCCCAGTCACCACCGGTCGGTCCTCCCTAGTCACCACCGGTTGGTCTCATAGTCCCTTCAGGAATCACCAAAACCGGTTACCATGACCAGTCGGTCCTTCTTTGAACACCATTGCTAAGTTATCCAGTCACTACACCGATCGGTCTGGAAAGCAACTGTGTCGGTCGGTCAATCTTCTGCTTCTGCCACGGTCGGTCGGTCTTTCGTCTGACTTGTTCTCCAAGCCATGAGTTTTCCGACTGATCGGTCCCTGCACAGGCCTATACCAAATCTAATTTCGACCAAAACTTCGCTAATCGATCGAATCGATGAAATATACTCGTCTAACTCATTCAATACAATCATAAGCATGTCATGAACACACTAACAACATGAATATGACGATTTCACCAAAAATTACACCAATTCACTCAAAACTAGTGATAAATGAACATATGAACAAAAATGATGGACCTATATGCAAAATCATATGAAAACATATGGAAATTATCAGTTTAATCTTGCTAAATTAGGTCCTGTGGTGTTTATATGAAAATAAAGGATAATGGTGTAAATCTATGGTAAAACATTCCAATTTGATGAAAAATATGCACAAATACTCATATACTTCATTGCATTCATGTGAGAGATGTAAATCACTCACCATTAGCCAAAACAAAGCAAAATCGAAGAAAATAGAATTCCGGACAGCGAAGAGATAGCTCCTAGCCCTTTGATTTGATGAATCCTCACTTGAAACGATGTAGATCTAGTCTCCAATTGTGTTAGATCTATGATTTCCCTTCTCAGAATTGGATTTTTAATGGTGGAAAGGTGTAGGAGGAAGAAGGATATCAATGCCTCCAAATGAGAGAATGGCAAAGTAAACCTTTTCCCTCCACTCTCACCCCCTATTTATAAGATTTCACCAGCCCACTAATGGGCCTCTCCAATTCAGTCCATTAGGCTCCCCAAACCTGACCAACTAACTAAAAAAAATCTTAAAACAGCGATTTCTCCCAAACCGCTGAGCCAAATCTTTAATGTAACCATTCTACGGAAAGGCAATCATCAATTCCTTTCTAATGACACAGGTCTCACCCTCAGATTCGACCTGAGTCAAAAGTTATGCCCTGTAAAAGACCGATAGGGGCAAAATGGTCACAAACAAAATCGGTAAAAATTATGGACATGTCACACATCCCCATAAGCAACGTATTAAAAGATGAGAATGATCCAGCCCTTAGGGAATAAAATAAAAATATTTTATGATCTTTCGATATGTAAAATGCGGGCTGTTACACTGGTGCTCATCTTATTGCAGGGAGACACACTCTTGGTACTTTCACCAATCAGCTTCAGACTTCATTCTGCAAGCCTTGCCTACTTATCCTCACTGGTCCTAGAACCGATCATCAGGTCATTTTCTTTGCCCAACGCTCCCGTTAAAATGACTCCTTGTATCCTTCTTGCTTGTTAATTACATAATTTGTTAACAATGGAAAGGTCGCCTCATTGGATTTCTGGAAATTCACTTTAGACCTGGACACATTGAAATGACCTCTCTCTCTTTATATATACATACATACATATATATATATATATATATCATACATTAAATGACATCCTTGTATCCTTCAGGCTTGTTAATTACATAATTTGTTAACAATGGAAAGCCCGCCTCATTGGATTTCTGGAAATTCACTTTAGGTCTGCACACAATGAAATGAGCTCTCTCTCTCTCTTTCTATATATATACATATTCATATATATATATATATAGTTAACTGGCCATTTGGTCCATTTCCCAAAAGCACGCAAGACATGCTCGACTCCACATATCACGTGATATTATAGCCCAGAGGTGTTGCCAGTACCAGAAGACTCGTGTCTGGCCACTAGCAGAATGTCGCATCCCTCCAACGCAACCTCCATCAGTATCCGTCCGTAGCCGAGCCGAAGGCAAATCGTGCTCCAAGCCAAAGGCAAGCCGTCAAGCGGGTCCGAGCGCAGTGCCGGCGGGGGTCCGGGGCCCTACATTCCTAGCGGCGATCGACCTAGCCGGTTAGGTCGAACCAGTGGGCATCGCCCAATTCATCCGATTTCTCTAACAAGTTTGTGTTGCTTAGAATTACCAGATCGGCTCAAAGTTAGGATTCAGCCAACAACTTTCGCGAACCTCTCCGCTCCCCCAAACATTGTCAAACCAAGACCCCGAATCCCTCAAAGTCATGAGCCCGAACCTTGTGGCCCCAAATACCTATGCCCATGGCCTTCGCGCCTCCCATAATGTGAACTTCGTACCCCTCGGGTTGCGAATTTCGCACCCATCAGGGTGCGAAATTCATACACTGGGGTGTGAATTTCGCACCACCGGAGGTACAAAATTCGTAACCCCAAAGGGTACGAGTTTCACGCCCGACAGGGTGCAAAATTCATATACTACGGGGTACGAATTTCTCACCCCACGAGGTGCGAAATTCGCACGCCCAAGACTGGGTGTGAAATTCTAGCATGCGCAAGTGTTGGGTGCAAAATTCTGGGTGTGGTCCCCTACTTCTACCTACTCCTACCTAACTCCTCTCCTATAAATACCCATTAGCCTCACAATTCAAAGAGGTTGGAATTTGTGAGCTTAAGACCTCTAGAGAGCTCCTCTAATGGCATCTCCACTTTGAGGAAGAAGATGGTCAAAAGTGTCTTTTTCCTAATATATTAAATATATGATAATTATGACATCATATAACTTAGAGATGAATGTAATGAGTTGTCTTGAGATGATCTTGACCTTTGTGTTATTAATAATATTCCAACGACTCTTCAAAGTGGATGTAGGCCTCTCTCGAGGCCGAACCACTACTAAACTCTCGTGTTATTTACTACTTTCCGCGCTTGTCTATACGACCAAATTAATAATTCCTTGTAATTAGAATCTTGGGTGTTTACGACATTTTTTGCCGTCAACATATATACATACATATATATATATATGCACACACACACACATATATACATATATATATATATACACACATATATATACATATATATGTGTACGTATATGTATATTTATGTGTGTAATGATTATAATTTTTACAAATGGGGATACAAATTGTTGGAGCCAATCAAAGAAGCGGCTCTTGGGAATATTCCAACCATTGCATTCTGTGATACTGATTCACCAACGAGGCATGTTGATATTGGCATTCCAGCGAACAACAAGGGGAAGCGCAGCATTGGATGCCTTTTCTGGTTGTTGGCTAGAATGTTTCTCCAGATGCAAGGAACTATTGCTCCTGGACACAAATGGGATGTGATGGTATATCTCATTGGTTTACTACAATTAATATTGTTTTCTCTTACAACTGATTGTGTGAGATTCATCTTCTTACGAGCTGGGTATGGTTGCCTCAAATACCTTAACCAATAGCTAATAATACCCTTGGTGTGTTTCTAATAATCAATATTGCGTATTTTGAATTTTGGAAATCAAAATGCGTTCCTGCCATAAAAATGTTCTTCCATCAATTTTATTACATGTTTAAGTCTTGAATTTCTATCAAAATACATGTTGTATGCTATGTTCTTTTTGATGGCATCTCACCTACCATCATATTTTATGGTGTGGTGCATTTCAACCCATGTTACAATATTTTTCCAGACTCCCATATAGGCCTTACTTAGGCATTAGGCTAGTTTCACTGCCCAACTAATTGTCCAACCCATCTAGATGAGAGTTATTTCATTACCTAAGCATATAACGTGTTTATAGTAATTTCTTATGCATCAATTTGCACTTGGTTCCACTTATAAGCTTCAAAATTTTTGATTCAAAATGTTTAGTTCATTAATAACAATATAAGAAAAACCCTCTAACTAAAATCAACTAAAATTTAAAGGTAAATTTTTTGTTGAATGTTCAATATTTGGTATAAGTTAGCAGTGTGATGTTTAAAAGTTCTCTCGTTTTTAGCTTCTTCCAAAATCTTCTTGGCTTATTGTATGTTTTCAAAATATTTTGTGACTTAGGCACATCATTCAACTGATAATGATTCAAGATATGTTCATTAGTGGTTCCTTTGATAGCTGCATGAGCTTAGATTCCTTTACTGTTTCTTCTACAACTCTGAGGAATGCAATTTTTCTTTCCCTCCCTTTTCCATTTTGCTCCATGATTTTGGTCAGCAATATACAATGTTATTTGGAAATTTTAAACATTTTAAAAGCTGAATAAAAGAAAAGTATGATCGTTGATTGATATGCCAGAAAGGCTGGTTTACATTGCATTGTTTTATTACAACAAATTAACATTCTAACATCAAGTACGACGTAAATCACAAATTAACTGACCCTTACAACTACAATATATTTTCTGAACTTGCTAGAATGCTTCACGTAAACACAACGATGAGCTCTCAAAAGAGAGTGTAAGGGGAGGAGGTGCTTAATGGATGGATTGGATATGTCAGCACAAGCGCCAACAACATCAATGCATGTGAAATGCCTTGATCAATTGTGGTACTCGCAATATTTTCATTTTATCCAGTTACTAGAACAAGTTTACTCGAATAATCGAACATGACTTTATTTTACATATGTTTTACCATCACTGGTTGGAGGAGCTGCTAGATTTTGTGCCTGAACCGTAGGTAACACAGTGGTGAACATTAAAGCAACTATCGAAACCAAAGACACAAACATTTGAGCCATTACTTCTGGGTAATAAAACCGCAGAGAATGGGGAGAGAGAGGTAGAGGATTAATTTTAAGTTTAATTTTCCTTTTTTCTTAATAAGTTGCGCTAAGGAAAGAAATGAAAAGACAAGAAAACATATGATTATTAGGACAAGGAGAGAAATATGGCAAGCCATTATTTTTTCGTACGGTTCATTACAATTGGATAAATATAATTATACCTTACAACTCATATTTTCAATACTCATAATGCAGTTTACAAGTGACTAAATCCGCATAAACCTTACAACACATGAATATTTATGTGATTTCATTTCCAAACAAAGGCACCAATGGCAAATCTTCTCTTGAAAACAATGTCGCCCAAGACGGGCATCCCATATTTCTTCAGAACAATGTCCATTCTCCACTCGGGAATGGCTTCGCAGTCTGCCTGAGTGTATCTTGGATAGTGCAATGGCATTTTTAACGCTAATAAGAAATGAATTCAAGGTGTATTTTTCCTAATATGATTTAAATTTTTGAAAGAAACAACAATTTTAATGGGTTTGTGACTAAAATATGCAGCTCCTGTGGCTGCCGACTGGCACGGGTAGAATGAGATATCTTTGTCATGTGTCCCACAGATTCAAGAGTGGTTTCAGTATCGGTAAATGTTAATTGTATCGGTAAATGTTAATTGTATCTTTACCACGTGTCATACCATATTTCATATGAAGGGTCTTTATGTCCCTGAAGCGGTTTAGGTACAAAAAAAGTTTGTTAGATATAGGTTATTTTGATAGATTTTACACCAATACTATAGGCAGTCCCCTCGTGTTTTAGACCAATACTCTAGTTAGTGCCAGATGATATATATTTGATCGGTTATGTGTATTATTTGTCCACAGTGGATCACTTTTAGCATGTAGTGAGTACTTTTATGCTATGAGTGCGAGAACTGAAGCTGCTCCAAGGAAGAGGGCTGCAGCTGCTGCCTCATCGTAATTTTGGGTAGTTTATTATGCATCTTTTGCGTGCACTCAAACATCGAATTTGTAGCTTTGCTTAATTTGTATTGTTTTGCTGGAGCTAGTTTGTATTGTTTTTGCGATTTTTCAACTTGTTACTCTGATTATATCAGTGTTGGTGTTAAATATGTTGAGTAGGAACAAACCTTTTCTCATCTGTACCATCTTCCCTTTATGCAAATGTTTGTATTTTGCCTAATATCAGTTTACGCTTACAATTGCATTTCCTTTTTTGTTCATGTCACTCATTTTATGTGCATATGTATGTATGTGTGTGTGTATATATATATATCGATTGGTACCAACGGCTGGGAAAAAAAAAACAATATATAACCAGAATAGAAAGGGATACCGACATAATTTTTATCAAAATCGACACTAAAACATCGCTAAGTAGAAACTGATATTTTAAAGATAGCGACGGTTTACCGACCGATAACTGGAATACAAAATGCTTGCTATATATTTCCGTTGGTAATCCCTCGCTAAATAGCGTGCATCTAGCGACGGAAAACATTTACTGATTTTATTATGTTATATATATATATATCCATTGGTAAAACATCGGTGAAATATTTTAAAATGAAATGATAATATATCTGAATACGACGGTGAAGTGATGGAGAATTGACAATTAATTTCGTCGCAAAAGTGTGCCTAAAATACCGATGTGTTTTTTAGCGACAACCGCGTTCTGCTGCAAATCCATCGCTAACAGGCCTTTAGCGAGGGTTTAGCGACGGATTTTTCCGCTGCAAAATCAATTTTTTTTCTTGTAGTGAAATGGTGTGGCTGGAAGGTCAGTATACTTGCTATTATAATTTTTTTTACCTATATTTCCAATGGCTGCGGTTTCCAATGGCATATTGGCCATGTATTTCTAAGGGTTTCCAATGGCTATGAACTGTTGGAAACCATTGGAAAAGCCATTGGAAAGACTCTGTTGAATCCGTTGGCCATGTATTTCTAAGGGTTTCCAATGGCTATGAACTATTGGAAACCATTGGAAAAGCCATTGGAAAGACTCTGTTGAATCCGTTGGAAATCGTTAAAATTTGTTGACTATATTCCAACGGCTTTTAATGGTCGCCAACGTCTCCGAGCCGTTGGAATAGCCGTATAGTCTTGTAGTGTAAATTATTTCAAACATTAATTTAAACTCAGTACTTAAATTAAATTTAATAATCAATACACTTATAAAATTTCATAATATAGTTTATTTCACCAATAGCGTCTGTATATAATTTTCTATCTTATGGTCAAGTGATTAAGGTATGTATCATTTTAACTCGTAGTGTTTTAATTTTCGGGTACATATTATTTCATCATGTATCCTAAATAAGTGTCAAAAATAATAAAATGTTTTGGGTATGTATCATTACAACCCATAATGTTTTTCCTATCTACAAAGAACTTGCAGTGTAAATCATATCATAACAACATAATATATTAGTTCATGTGTCGCATACTAACGTCACGTAACATGACATAACTTGTGTTACATATTATATAAATATAACATAGCATGACGTGTGTCACATATCATATAGCATAACATATCATGACGTGTGTCACATATCGTAATCATGTAACCATTTTAAATAGTGTCAATTAACTTAATATAAAATGTCATTCATGAGTGATTTCTTACTTTTCGTGGCAAAGAGAAGACAGCTATGCCAAATATGAAATACACAACATCGCTCCAAGCAATTTAGAAGAGGTGAGAAGAGTAATTTTGGTTAGGGAAAATTGATTTAGATTTTTACAAAAATAAAAACAAATTTTTATCATTTTGAATTTGATTTCTGGACCAGTTAACCTCAGAATTTAAAAAAGTCTTAAAAAGAAAAGTTATTGCGAATTATTTTTCCATCAAATTAAAAAAGAAAAATTGAAGTTAGATAAACTTTGAGAGAGATATGACTAAAGCAGTAATAGATAATTTTCAAATTAGAAATTTGAATCCGAATATAAGTTTCAAAAATACAGGATTTTGACATAGAAAAATACAAAAGCAAAAAAGTTGTCAAAATGAAAGCTGTAGCTAAGTTGATTCCACTCAGTCTGGAAAAAAGAAAAAGTGGATTCGAATTTCTATAGGTAAGCTATACTCGCGGGAACACCGGGCAAATTTCTTAAAGCAGAAAAGAAGATCACAAAGAGGGTAAAGAGATTTGACCTAGGTTTTTAAGGTTTGGTCAAGGCTATTCACCGGGAGGGAGGGGTGGGGGGGGGGAGGGTGTGGCTTGTTGAAGATTGTGGTGTGTCGCTCAGGCGTGGTTGTGGTGACTGGTTAGAGGTGTTGGTGATCAGGGGAGAGATTTTGGGGTTCTAAGGTTTGTAAATTTCAGGTTGTTGCACGTTAGCTTGAACCTGTTAGTTCTATTGTTGGCAGGCATCTAACAACTCCTTCATCAGGTTACCTATATCGGCTCTGGTAACGAGATCATTAGGGTTAGGAGCATTTATAGTTAATAAAGGAAAGGAAAAATAATGGGAAAGCAACAGTCACGTGCCTATTATAACAATGCAACAGCCACATGCCCATTATAACAAAGCAACGGTCAGATGCCCATTATAACAAAGTAACGGTCACATGCCTATTATAACAAAGTAACGGTCACATGCCCATTATAACAAAGCAACGTTCACATGCCTATTATTTAAGCATATTTACTTTTATTTCTTGTATTATAAGTAGAGGACTCCTCTATACAATTTGTATTATCTTGTATTACAATTCTTCAATAATAAACTGCCGTTTCAACTCAATTTTGCTTTTCTATCATGGTATTAGAGCTTCATTAAGGCTTAACAACCATCTGATCATTCATCATTTGGTCATCATGGCCAACGATACTGCTTCATCAGCTTCTGACAATGATACTGAACGATTGAAAGCCTCATTTCTGTTGACAAACTCAGCAAAACTGTAATTAGTCCTCAATCACAACTAATTACAGTGCAATTGGACAACAATTACTTGCTTTGGAAACTTCGGACCGAGACTGGAATCTAAGGTTATGGAATTAAAGGCTTCATCATGGGGACTTTATCAGTTCCACCAAAATTCATTATTGATCAAGAGAATAAAATAGTCAGTAATGAAGAATACATGAAATACCACAGGCAAGATCGTTTAATCAGTTCATGGCTACTATCCTCTATCAATCAATGCTTATTACCATAAGTGATTGGCTACAAAAGTGCTAACGAGATATGCACAACAATAGAAAATCCTTCAACAACCAGTCAGCTGCTAAAGTCATGTTTTATAAGAGACAATTGCAAAAAATAAAGGACAACATTACCATGAGAGAGTAGTTGAGCATAATTAAATCTGTTTGTGACATGTTAGAAGCTACTGGCCATAAGGTGCAAGATCTGAACAAATCTTTACTATTCTCAACGGCTTAAGTAAAGAATAGGAGTTTGCAGAAGCCATAATTTCCTCACAAAAAGAATTCTCATCTCTTCATGATGTTCACTCTATTTATTAGGACATGAAGCTAGGCTTGAAAGCAAGAAAGCTCTAGAAAGTGACTTCTCTATTAACTATGCACTTAATAAAAGTAATGACAACAACATAAATCAGATAAGTAATAATTACAGAAATGAGCAAACCTTTTAGAGGGGCAGCCCTGCCACCAAAGGTAGAGGTGGTAGAGGAAAAGGATGCTGAATTAATGACAACAATCAACCAAAGTGTCAAATATGTGGGAAGATTGGCCATACTGCTATCAAGTGCTATTTCAAATACAATTCAAACTACTTAGCAGGCCAAGCCAGCAACAACAGTCAAAAAACACCAATTTCACTACCAATTTAGCACAAGGACAGGGAGATGCAAATAATCATACTGACAACACTGATCATATTCAAGATGAATCATGGTACTTAGACTCAGGAGCTAGCCATCATATCACTAACAATCTAAATAATCTGAATCTTGGAAATAAAGAATATAAAGGTAAACAAACTACAAGCATGGACAATGGTAAGTGTGTTAATATCTCTCATACTGGCATTGGTAGTATCACTGGTAATAGGCAGTTATTTTTGCATAATTTACTATGAGTACCCACTATTAAGAAAAACCTAATTAGTGTGTCTCAATTTGCTAAATATAATAAAGTATACTTTAAATTTACCCCTAAATACTGTGTAGTTAGAGACATAATAACTAGGGAAATTCTTCATCGGGGTAATGTTATGAAGGGACTCTATGAATTCAATCTCATCAACCACAATACTACTATCAGTAATCACCCACATTGTAATCTGACTGATAACTGATGAAGTTCAAACTATAAGTACTTTTGACTTATGGCATTATAAGTTAGGACATCCTAGTGCTAGCATTGTAACAAATTTTTTTAATGATAATAAATTCAAATTTATTCCTATAAAATTACCTTATTTATGTACTTATTGCCAGATAGGAAAAAACCACAAATTACCATTCTCTGATTCATTAACTTTGTATTCCAAACCTGGTCAATTAATTACCACTGATAGTTGGGGTCCATCTCCTATATTTTCTGATTAAGGATACAAATACTACATATCATTTGTTGATGCTTACACTAGATATACTTGGGCGTACTTTTTAAAAGCTAAACCTGATACTAAAAGTGTTGTCATCGGTTTTATCAATATGTTTGAAAACCGAATAAACTGTCAAATTAAAGTCCTGCAATCTGATGGAGGATTAGAATACACACCCCTGACATATTATTTTAAAAGTAAGGGTATTATACATAGAGTAACATGTCCCTATTCTTTTGAACAAAATGGTATAATTGAGAGGAAGCATAGACACACAGTTGAATCAGGTTTAACTTTGTTAGCTCAAGCATCTTTGCCATTTAAATTTTGTCCTGATGCTTTCAGTATTGTTGTACATCTAATAAATAGAATGCCCACTAAAGTACTAAAAGACATAACACCTCTAGAAAAACTATCTAATGTTAAACCCGATTACAACAGTCTAAAAACATTTGGTTTTCTGTGTTTCCCTTACTTAAGACCTTATAATAATCATAAACCTGACTATAGATTTAAACCCTGCAATTTCATAGGTTATTGCAATAATCAAAAAGGGTTTACATGTATAGACAAGTCTTATAGAATATTTACAAGTAAAC
This sequence comes from Allium sativum, assembly GCA_030737875.1. NCBI lineage: Eukaryota > Viridiplantae > Streptophyta > Magnoliopsida > Asparagales > Amaryllidaceae > Allium > Allium sativum. The sequence continues at coordinate 401,237,431 of CM060910.1, forward strand.
ATGTTATTTTTGAAGAAAATATTTTCCCTTATAGCAGATCAGATATACAAACCACAACCAAAATATATAATCCAAAGGTTAGTATACCTGATCTGCACAACATCACCGACACATGGCATCATGAGAATGGTGACAAGGCTACTAGTAACTCGGAAGGCCACCACAATAATAATGAAACCAATGATTATCTACCGGAGCAAACTAGCCACGCAATTCAATCACCTACAGAATCAAGTTGCAGACAATTAGAAGAAATAAGAAAAGAAATCAACAATGATAGCAATCAAAACTCTAGCAGGCAAAATGACTCACCAACTCAACCATCAAAGCATCAAACTGGACATCCAATGATAACCAGATCAAAAAGAGGCATATTCAAACCAAATACTTATATTGCAGCCATTATTGAAGAATAGACAAATATTTATCAATAAGCAGTTAAACACAAAGAATGGAGAAAGGTAGCGGATGAAGAATATCAAACACTGATAAACAATTGTACATGAGAACTATTAAGTCCACCAAACAGCAAGAATATAATTGGATGCAAGCAGGTATGCAGACTAAAAAAGAATCCAAACGGATCCATTAATCGATATAAAGCAAGACTTATCGCAAAAGAATTCACACATGAATTTGGTTTTGATTATAAAGAAACTTTCTCACCAGTGGTAAAACCCTTAACTATTAGATTTATATTGACTATAACATTAAGCGATAACTGGAAAATCAAGCAGTTAGATGTCAACAATGCATTCTTAAATGGGAATCTACATGAGGGATATTCATGCAACAACCATAAGGCAATACACAAGACCCAACATTGGTATGTAAACTGAATAAAGAAATCTGTGGTCTGAAGCAAGCACCCAGAGTATGGTTTGAAAGACTTAAAGCAAGTTTGACAACACTAGGCTATTCACATACCAGATCTAACACATCCCTATTCACAAAAAACAGTGAATCATCTACCACTTATATATATATATATATTAATATATGTGGATGATTTAATTATCACAGACAACAGTGAAACTGAAATCAGAAAATTGGCAGATTATTTAAACAATTAGTTCTCAATATAAGATTTGGGTGAATTATCTTATTTCCTTGGAATAGAAGTTACCAGCAAATCAGGTAAAAAAATTCATCTTTGCCAAAGAAAGTATATTACAAAGCTTCTAAAAAAGACAAACATGATTGATGCAGATGGCCAACCAACTCTTATGATATCAAACCAACACTTGTCAAAGAATGGAGGGAAGCTATATCAAATATCAAACAATACAGGAGTGTTGTAGGAGCATTACAACATGCTACTATAACACGACCTGATATTTCTTTTAGTGTTAACAAAGTATCTCAATTTTTGCAGGAATCCAAAAGTGAGCATTGGACAGCAGTGAAAAGAATATTCAGATACTTGAAAGCAACAATCAACTTTGTCTTATCATTAAAGGCAGCAAAAACTTAAACATTACAGCTTATTCAGATGCAGACTGGACAACAGACGTAGATGATAGAAAATCAATTTCTGGTTATTGCATTTATATAGGAGAAAGTCTTATTTCTTGGTGCGCCTCTAAAAAGCAAAAAACCATCTCGAGATCGAGCATAGAAGCGGAATATAGGAGTGTTGCTAGTACTACAGCTGAAATTTTATGGCTACAATCATTGTTAAAGGAGTTAACACTATCATCTAACAGAAATCCTATAATTTGTGACAATTTGAGTACAATTTACATGACAGCAGATCCTATTCAGCATAATCGATCCAAATACATAAAGATCAATATTTATTTTGTTCGACAGCAAGTCCAAAAGAAAATTTTACAAGTGAATCATATTCCAGCTTACTATCAGAGGGCCGACATGCTTACAAAATCACTCTCAGCAAAAAAATTCTACAGATTCAGAGATGCACTTGGAATCGAAGATTTACAAATAAATGCCAAGTAAAATATGAAAATTTCATACCTGGATCTTACCTGTATTTTCACCGGTATGACGAAGGATCGAAATTGCTTACTCTTTACCAACGTCAGTCCACGAAATAGCAAATTAGGATTGCAAACCCAAACCCTAATTTGAGGGGCGGTAATAAAGGAAAGAAAGAATAACGAGAAAACAACGGTCACATGCCTATTATAACAAAGCAACGGTAACATGCCCATTATAACAAAGCAACGGTCACATGCCCATTGTAACAAAGCAACGGTCAAATGCGTATTATAACAAAACAACGGTCATATGCCCATTATAACAAAGCAACAGTCACATGTCTATTATTCAAGCCTATTTACTTTATTTCTTGTATTCTGAATAGAGGACTCCTCCATACAATTTGTACTATCTTGTGTTACAATTCTTCAATAGTAAACTATTGTTTCATCTCAGTTATTCTTTTCTATCAATAGTTGTAGTAGTAGGTTGGATAGTCTAATAAACCCATTGAACACTTGCCTTCTCTTATTCCTTTACAATAGTACACGATGAAGTTGGTCTAGTTTTAGAAGTCGTGGATGTAATTTTTTCGTAGGCTTTCAGCAAGCCAGAGTAGTACCAAATATGGGGTTGAAATAGTGGTTCGATGTCCGTAGTTTACATATATTTTAAAGGTTGTTTTAAAATAATAATTCAATCGTACATCACGTGAAGTTGTCTGTATTTGATATCTGAACAATCCCGTTATCATTATGAGCTGCTTTCCTTAATAATCTTGGAGTTTAACTTACCTAGTCAATCTAAACGTAGTCGGGTCCAAAGGTTGGAAAACATTAGGGGCCGTTCGCAGCTAAAATTTGACACGCTTGGATTTTTTGTGGCGTCCGACGCATCAGACGCGAATAAATATTCCCCTTCCAGAAAGAACGATCTTTGAACGTTGGAAAAGTTACCAGTGGCGTCTGTAATGACCCGCATTTCTGACCGTTGAATAATTAATTTATTTAATTATTTAAAATATCGTTTTGGCGATATTGATAACTGGAATTTAATAATATTGAATATTTAATTAATAATTATAATATAATAATATATTATAATGTCGAAATAGTCGGAAATAGTAGAATTCACAATACGATGTGAATTGGATTGTATATAAACTATAATTCAGTTTGGAGTTGAATTATATTAACGAATATATTGAATCGATGACAGTTGAACGTATAGTTTATAATACATTTATAAACGATCTCGAAATGGCGCTACAGTTCGCTATTTGGCGATTTGAACTTCAACTGAATATACAGGGCCCATTTTAAGTTGGATTTATGTGAAACAAGAACCGTCAGGACCGATTTGAAAATAGTTTTCTAATGGAATAGAAAAATCGGGATTTCCTTGTGTAGATTTTGATTTACGTCCAAATCAAATTTTAGAAAAAGTCGCTATGGAATTCCTTCATAATTTATAACGATTTATAAAAGGAATTTCAATATAAATTGAATACCGATATAATATGGATTTGGAATATCGAGCTATAAATCCATATATGAATATTCTGGAGCTGTGGTATATTCTATGTGGATATATACGATAATATTAAATTATTAATATTTTATTTAATTTATTTAAATATATTTATATATTTAAATGGGCTATTTAGAGCTTTAAAAATAGCCACTTTTGCAAACGACCTCAGAATTCAACGAAACTAATTTTGTTGGATCCGCAATGTCAAATAGTTGTTAGATTTCCGGTTTCGTGATTCTTAGAGTCACTGTGTGGCCGTACGGATTTTTAGAGTGAAAAACAGTTAGTATTTCGATGGTTAAAAATATGCTGTGTGAGCAAACGAAGTCGGAACTCGACGAAACCAGTTTTGTTGGGTTCGTAATGTCGAACTCTAACTACATGTCCAGTTTGGTGATTTTTAGGTGTCATAGGTGATCATGGGGATTTTTAAAGGACAAACGAAAGTAACGATGGATTATAAACGAATAAAATAATCAAAACAAAAATATCTCCAACCTTTTTTCTTTATATATACCCCTTCCCTCTCTTAAGACCTAGCTCAAATCCTCTATAAATCAAATAAAGTGAGCCACCACTTCATTTAATCTTCAAGTAAATAAATCAAGAGAAAATCTCAACGGAATTCATTGGGGTTGGATTCATTGAGCTCGTGAGTGGAAGAGCTTCACTTGGGTACCATCGAAATGAGGTGCGATGGATTTTTGGGGTGCTCGAAATTTGTCCAGGCGAGGCTAGGGCTGTGGGTCGTACTCAATATGGTGGGGTGTCGGCTAAGATAAGGTGGCGGATGGACATGTAGGGAGGAGGCGCACCGATTGATGTTGTTAGGAGGGTCTCTGGTGGGTTTTCTGGTGGTGCGATGCCTGTACTGTGTCGAGAAGACTGGGTGTCGCTACACCAAGAAGGGGATCGAGTTGAGATCGACGGATGCGGAAAGACGGAGCTTGTCACGAGATAGGAAATGGTGATTTCAGATGTTGGAATCGTGAAGTGTAGATGGATCGGTTGGGGTGAGAGGTTGTGTAGATGGCGGTGGAGTGGTGCCTGGAATCGAATTTCACTTCAGGCAATTGGGGGAAGAAGGAAATAAACGGAGGCGGTTGGATCTTTTCTTAAGTGGGCTGAAATGAGATGGTAAAGGCCCAATTTAAAATGTATTCAAGTTTAAATTAAATTAAATAGAATAAATGTTGTAAAACCAATAACTATATCATACGTTATCAGAATTGGGCAAAACAAGATCCGTTGGGATCGTATGGACGGGAGCAACACAATGAGACTGACCGGGAGTGAATCCGAGCTAGTTACAATTTATGGTGAAATAAATTGTCTGACTGAATCAAATAACGCAAACCGTTATTTAACGGCTAACGCGCAAATGTGAGTAAAACTCACCAACTCTGAACAGTTATATTTTTATAATGTATTCTTAGAACTGTTAATCATCTGTTGATTGCTGTGTGTTGGTTGATTGATTGAACTGCTAATCAGTTAGTGGAAATTATATATATATATAAACCGTTAAATATTTATATATTGATGCTGTATCAGAATAATCCATACTGAACTGAAAGTGATGTTGATTTTATTGTGTAACATCTGTGATGCAGGGAAACAGGTTGGAGGGACCCAACTGGGTTCCTCAATATTTATAATACCGTTTTGTTCATATATTGTGTTATATGATGTGATATATAATCTGTGTTGATTATATGTGTTTGGACGATATTGATCATCGTGATTTGATATGATTGGATAACATAACATACAGGATGTTGATGAAGGAGATTTTCAAAGTGATATTGAAAACAGAATATTTATAAAGTGGAATATTTATAAATAAGAGATATTTATAAATGGAATATTTATAAATAAGGAATATTTATAAATTTGAAATATTTATAAAATATGAGATATTCAAAATGGAAATAATTTCAAACCAATTTCATTTTGAATGGAAAGGCCTGTGTGGCGGGTTTGGGGATTTTCCCGATGCTCCCGATACAAAGGAGGTTATGGAGAATTTTCCCGGAAATTTAAGGAGTTAGAATATTTTTAAGAATAGAATTGAAAAGGAAATATTTGCAAACCATTTGCAAATAGAATAAAATAGAAAAAGGAAATATTTGTAAACCATTTACAAATAGAATTGAAAAGGGAATATTTAGTAAATAAATAGAGTTAATAAAAAGGAAAATGTTATTAAAAGGACATTTATAACGTGAAGAACCGTTACTAAAAAGTGAATCTTTATAAATGAATAAACGTTGTTAAAAGGGGATCTTTTTAAATGGATAAACGTTATAAAAAGGAGAAATCGAATATGGTATTCGAAGTTAGTTAATCGAATATGGTATTCGAAGTTAGTTAATTGAATATGGTATTCGAAGTTAGTTAATCGAATATGGTATTCGAAGTTAGTTAATCGAATATGGTATTCGAAGTTAGTTAATCGAATATGGTATTCGAAGTTAGTTAATCGAATATGGTATTCTAAGTTAGTTAATCGAATATGGTATTTGAAGTTAGTTAATCGAATACGGTATTCGAAGTTAGTTAATCGAATATGGTATTCGAAGTTAGTTAATCGAATATGGTATTTGAAGTTAGTTAATCGTATATGGTATTCGAAGTTAGTTAATCGAATATGGTATTCGAAGTTAGTTAATCGAATATGGTATTCGAAGTTAGTTAATCGAATATGGTATTCGAAGTTAGTTAATCGAATATGGTATTCGAAGTTGGTTAATCGAATATGTTATTCGAAAGGGGTTAGTCGAGTCGAGTTAGTCAAATAGCGTTAATCAGTTAGAGTTAATCAGTTAGAGTTAACCAGTAGAGTTAATCAGTTAGAGTTAACCAGTAGAGTTAATCAGTTAGAGTTAACCAGTTAGAGTTAATCAGTTAAGGTTAATCCAAATGAGATGCCATTTAGCACGACTGCTAGCGTAATTCGCAGGGCTGTAAATAGCTTACGGCAGTCGGATGTTTCCTGAGGGAATCAGGCGTAACCATAGTGATCGCTGCGATCTAGAGTCAAGCGAATGGAGTTATTCGAATATAAGTTATTCGAATGGAGTTAAATAGAGTTAGTCGAATATAGTTTATTCGAATAGGGTTGAATAGAGTCAAGCAAATGGAGTTAATCGAATAGTAGTTATTCGAATGGGGTTAAATAGAGTTACTCGAATATAGTTTATTCGAATAGGGTTGAATAGAGTTAATCGAATAGAGTTGAATAGTGTTAATCGAATAGTAGTTATTCGAATAGAGTTGAATAGAGTTAATCGAATAGTAGTTATTCGAATAGAGTTGAATAGAGTTAATCGAATAGTAGTTATTCGAATAGAGTTGAATGGAGTTAATCGAATAGTAGTTATTCGAATGGAGTTAAATACAGTTAGTCGAATATAGTTTATTCGAATAGAGATAAAGGAAAAGAGTTATCGATTAGTAATCGGAAGGAGATTATCGAATATATCATATTCGAAAGAAAGAGATTGAATATAGTTTATTCGAACGAGAGAGATTTCGAATATAAGTTATTCGAAGAGAGATAATCGAATATAGGTTATTCGAAGAAGAGTTAATCAATTAGAGATTACTCGGAAGAGAACTATACGTCGAATTCAAATAGATCGAATTCGGGAAAGTAATATTTACTTTTCAGTTTTTAAATCAGGAGTATACACTAATAAAGTAGGGCTAGGTTTAATTAGTCGAATTAAAGAATAAAGGTTATAATTGAAGTTTGATATTGCGAAGGTAGGGATTATAACGTTATCATTATAATCAATGTTTCAATAAAGAAGTGGATTCATAAATTGAATCCGAGAGTTACGTAAAGAAGTTGTTAAAGGTTTAAAAGATAAACTGTTACTATTTCGAAGTTATAATGTTGTTCAGTTAAGGTCTGAGAGGTAATTATACCCCAACTTGATTGACTTCCTTCTTAACTAAGGAATGGTAAGGTTTGATAGTGAATGATGGTTAAGTGAATTCAGTAAATGGTTTGAGTTGGCATAACGATGTTTATTTAAACATCAGTTTAAATCCAATAAAGGAACTTTGGAAATGTTTTCCAAATAAGAAATTAGAAATGTTTTCCAATATAGAAAACAAGGAAATGGAAATGTTTTCCATTGTTAATAAAGTATATTTTCTAAAATTAGAAAATAAGAAATTTAGAATATAGGGAAACAGGAGATAAGTAAATTAATGAACTAAAGAGATAAATGTTAAATGATGATTGGTTGATATAATTTCCTTCTGGAAATAATATCATTGTTTGCACACGAGTTTTTCTTTGATAGTTAAATCACAGACTATCAATGTTTTGACCATTTTAACATTGTTAATATGGAGGGACCGATTGGATTATTATCCAAAGAACCACTCTGTATTGGCATAAGCGTTGCGAATCATATATGCTGAATATATTGAAGACGGAGTAAAGTGCAAGGGCTGTTGTATAAATCTTAGATAACAATGGACTAAGATGGATGTACTGAATAGTGCCTTCGGTTTCATTCAGTCCTAGAACGAACGTAAATGGACAAATATCTGACAAAGTATTTCCAATGATCGAATGGGTTGGTCTGTATAAATATATATGGTTGCAGCGGATTTATCCCTTAGCATAACATCCAGGATATTTGTATAAACCAACTAATGATTTACATATCTGATAATGTGGCATTCAAAGTGATCGTGTTATAAATGAATGGAAAGTAAGCGTAGCTTCTAGCCTCACATCCGGTAAATGACAGAAATCGGGCAGGCAGCATGGCTAAGTCGGTCGCACCGAAGTAGGGTGTATAATCACCTATCTAGAGAATATTCATTTGCTTCTTTTAATCTATCAATGATGTCCCATATATATACGGGAAACGGTTGCTAATCCCTACCGTTGGTGATGTACATTCGATACACTCAAGCGAAATGAGTGGTCGGTCATGTGTGGCTGAGTTGCAAGATGTTCTTGTTGAACTCCAGTGTATCGTTCCTAGAGTACACTGATCGGAAGATGGTTCCATACCTTGTCATAGTTGGAAATCCATTACCCAATACGTGCTTGCGGTTTTGATTGTATACTATATTTGTAGAACGTGAGATGAAAGCGTTTCTGCTAGATTGTTATCCAATTGTATTTAGACATTATTATAATATCAGAATGATATTGTTTACAAAGTTGTTGGATTCTCATAAGGGAAAAACCCGTTCCGTTATGCGGCGTGGTCTTATGAGATATCGTTTACTTGTTCAAACTGTCTTAAACTGTTTTACTCATACCAGTCTCATGACTGACCCGGAGTTTATTTGTTTGTTTCCCTAAACTCTTGGGTGCCTAATTTTGTACGGGCAGTCAAGTAGTCGGGATTTTACAGATACACTTGGAGAGCTTGGTGCAGGAGGCTTCAGGATTCTATAGCTATTATTATGTCCGCTGTTGTTGTAAGTGCTGCACTCTGATAAGTGCTATTGTATATATAACTGTTTGTATTTCAAAAGTTATGTTATATTTTATTCGTTCCGCTGTGAGATTCATGTTTACTCTGATGATGATGTTCTTCTTCTTCTTCTTCTATTCTACTAGTTCTACCTTATCTATCCTCACCCTCTATCTTCTTTCTATTAGTTTCTTGAATTTCAAGTGCAATTTGGGGTTGGACTTGAGTTATTTAGTCAGCTCAAATTGGACCGAATTTTCGGGTCACTACAGTTGGTATCAGAGCATTGGTTTAGTTAATACCTTGGCTCTGTGGCGTAATTCAGTAGAGATGGGATTAGTAATATCCTAGACTGATTTTGAGTGTATATATACGAGTGCGTATTTGTTAGTTAATATAAAGTGGTTTTATATTGTGGAGATTTATTGGTTGAGTGGCTTATAAATTCTGGTCGATCAGTTTGATCCACTGTATCGGTAGGAGTTTTATAAACACTTGAACACGATGAACCGACATGGTATGTTTTGTAATTAACATAGTATAATTGGTTGTGTTGGTTGTTATTATAATCGAATGAGGTTATGAGAAGTGAAATGGTTATGTAAATAACTGATCAGAATTCATATAAGTAAAGTATATGAAATAAGATGAAGTAAATCTGAATTTAAATCAGATTTGGAATTAAAATAAGGAAATTTTTTGTTCCTGGGAAATTTTGAAAACGTTTTTCAAACTGGAAGTGATATAGTATTGAACTCACTCCGATAGCTGGAAAATAGATTCCGATGATGAATCGCGACATCATCAGTGTTCATTTTCGAGTTCTAAGTGACGGATTACTGCCAAAGGTTTTGTTTTCGAATTGTTTTGAGAAAAGAAGTTGTTTAGAAATTCAAAAGTTTTGAATTGGCATTATGATTTCAAATTGATTTGAAAGAAACCCAGGAATTTAAGTTTTGGAATTAAAATTTAACTAATAAAGTTAAATAAAATGGGATGGTAAAAATAAATTGAAATTTAACTTGAACTGAGTTAAATAGAATTGAATTGGATTAGAGATAATCTAGAATGGAACCAAATTGATAAGTCAATAATTTGGAATTTGATATTGGGGTTCGAATGAAATTCGATTTGGATTTGAGGATATGAACTGATTGGAATATGATTGAGATAACCCTGGTATATGCCGAGTTGGTAGCATATGGAAGTGATAGAGTTGATGTGCCCACAAAAAGGTACCAGTTTGTATTATATATGGATTTGGTGATTTATGAGCCGATTTGGCGGGCCGCTTGGCTGTTTGATTTTCTTTTGGGTTGGAGATGGCCCAGAGAGGCGAGTTGGAGTTTGATCGATTGACCAGTACAAAGGGGGTGCTGGCGAAATTTTTCGAAAAGTTAAGGTGTTAGAAAATTTTCAGAATTTTTGAAAATTTAGCTAGTCGGAATGAATTAATATTTTAGTCGATATTAATTGGTTCAATTGAAACCGGAGATAAGAGGTAAACGGATATATTTTTACCCAGTAGATAGGGTCGTCCACTACCTTAGCAATTTCGAGGACGAAATTATTTTAAGGGGAAAGATTGTAATGACCCGCATTTATGACCATTGAATAATTAATTTATTTAATTATTTAAAATATCGTTTTGGCGATATCGATAACTGGAATTTAATAATATTGAATATTTAATTAATAATTATAATATAATAATATATTATAATGTCGAAATAGTTGGAAATAGTAGAATTCACAATACGATGTGAATTGGAATGTATATAAACTATAATTCAGTTTGGAGTTGAATTATATTAACGAATATATTGAATCGACGACAGTTGAATGTATTATATTTATAAACGAGCTCGAAATGGCGCTGCAGTTCACTATTTGGCGATTTGAACTTCAACTGAATATACAGGGCCCATTTTAAGTCGGATTTCTGTGAAACAAGAACCGTCAGGACCGATTTGATAATAGTTTTCTAATGGAACAGAAAAATCGGGATTTCGTCGTGTAGATTTTGATTTACGTCCAAATCAAATTTTAGAAAAAGTCGGTATGGAATTCCTTTATAATTTATAACGATTTATAAAAGGAATTTCAATATAAATTGAATATCGATATAATATGGATTTGGAATATCGAGCTATAAATCCATATATAAATATTCTGGAGCTGTGGTATATTCTATGTGGATATATACGATAATATTAAATTATTAATATTTTATTTAATTTATTTAAATATATTTATGTATTTAAATGGGTTATTTAGAGCTTTAAAAATAGCCACTTTTGCAAACGACCTCAGAATTCGACGAAACTAATTTTGTTGGATCTGCAATGTCAAATAGTTGTTAGATTTCCAGTTTCGTGATTTTTAGAGTCACTGTGTGGCCGTACGGATTTTTAGAGTGAAAAACAGTTAGTATTTCGACGGTTAAAAACATGCTGTGTGAGCAAACGAAGTCGGAATTCGACGAAACCAGTTTTGTTGGGTTCGTAATGTCGAACTCTTACTACATGTCCAGTTTGGTGATTTTTAGGTGTCATAGGTGATCATGGGGATTTTTAAAGGACAAATGAAAGTAACGATGGATTATAAACGAATAAAATAATCAAAACAAAAATATCTCCACCCTTTTTTCTTTATATAAACCCCTTCCCTCTCTTAAGACCTAGCTCAAATCCTCTGTAAATCAAATAAAGTGAGCCGCCACTTCATTTAATCTTCAAGTAAATAAATCAAGAGAAAATCTCAACGGAATTCATTGGGGTTGGATTCATTGAGCTCGTGAGTGGAAGAGCTTCACTTGGGTACCATCGAAATGAGGTGCGACGCATTTTTGGGGTGCTCGAAATTTGTCCAGGTGAGGCAAGGGCTGCGGGTCGTACTCAATATGGTGGGGTGTCGGCTAAGATAAGGTGGCGGATGGACTTGTAGGCAGGAGGCGCACCGATTGATGTTGGTAGGAGGGTCTCCGGTGGTTTTTCTGGTGGTGCGATGCCCGTACTGCGTCGAGAAGACTGGGTGTCGCGACAGCAAGAAGGGGATCGAGTTGAGATCGACGGATGCGGAAAGACGGAGCTTGTCACGGGATAGGAAATGGTGATTTCAGATGTTGGAATCGTGAAGTGTAGATAGATCGGTTGGGGTGAGAGGTTGTGTAGATGGCGGTGGAGTGGTGCCTGGAATCGAATTTCACTTCAGACAATTGGGGGAAGAAGGAAATAAACGGAGGCAGTTGGATCTTTTCTGAAGTGGGCTGAAATGAGATGGTAAAGGCCCAATTTAAAATGTATTCAAGTTTAAATTAAATTAAATAGTATAAATGTTGTAAAACCAATAACTATATCATACGTTATCAGAATTGGGTAAAACAAGATCCGTTGGGATCGTATGGACGGGAGCAACACAATGAGACTAACCGGGAGTGAATCCGAGCTAGTTACAATTTATGGAGAAAATTGTCCGACTGAATCAAATAACGCAAACCGTTATTTAACGGCTAACGCGCAAATGTGAGTAAAACTCACCAACTCTGAACAGTTATATTTTTATAATGTATTCTTAGAACTGTTAATCATCTGTTGATTGCTGTGTGTTGGTTGATTGATTGAACTGCTAGTCAGTTAGTGGAAATTATATATATATAAATATAAATATAAATATAAATATATATATATATAAAAACTGTTAAATATTTATATATTGATGCTGTATCAGAATAATCCGTACTGGATTGAAAGTGATGTTGACTTTATTGTGTAACATCTGTGATGCAGGAAAACAGGTTGAAGGGACCCAACTGGGTTCCTCAATATTTATAATACTGTTTTGTTCATATATTGTGTTATATGATGTGATATATAATCTGTGTTGATTATATGTGTTTGGACGATATTGATCATCGTGATTTGATATGATTGGATAACATAACATACGGGATGTTGATGAAGGAGATTTTCAAAGTGATATTGAAAACAGAATATTTATAAAGTGGAATATTTATAAATAAGAGATATTTATAAATGGAATATTTATAAATAAGGAATATTTATAAATTTGAAATATTTATAAAATAGGTGATATTCAAAAAGGAAATAATTTCAAACCATTTTCTTTTTGAATGGAAAGGCCTGTGTGGCGGGTTAGGGGATTTTCCCGATGCTCCCGATACAAAGGAGGTTATGGCGAATTTTCCCGGAAATTTAAGGAGTTAGAATAAAAAGTGAATCTTTATAAACGAATAAACGTTGTTAAAAGGGGATCTTTTTAAATGGATAAACGTTATAAAAAGGAGAAATCGAATATGGTATTCGAAGTTAGTTAATCGAATATGGTATTCGAAGTTAGTTAATCGAATATGGTATTCGAAGTTAGTTAACCGAATATGGTATTCGAAGTTAGTTAATCGAATATGGTATTCAAAGTTAGTTAATTGAATATGGTATTCGAAGTTAGTTAATCGAATATGGTATTCGAAGTTAGTTAATCGAATATGGTATTTGAAGTTAGTTAATCGAATATGGTATTCGAAGTTAGTCAATCGAATATGGTATTCGAAGTTAGTTAATCGAATATGGTATTCGAAGTTAGTTAATCGAATATGGTAATCGAAGTTAGTTAATCGAATATGGTATTCGAAGTTGTTTAATCGAATATGTTATTCGAAAGGGGTTAGTCGAGTCGAGTTAGTCAAATAGCGTTAACCAGTTAGAGTTAACCAGTTAGAGTTAATCAGTTAGAGTTAACCAGTATAGTTAATCAGTTAGAGTTAACCAGTAGAGTTAATCAGTTAGAGTTAACCGGTTAGATTTAATCAGTTAAGGTTAATCCAAATGGGATGCCATTTAGCACGACTGCTAGCGTAATTCGCAGGGCTGTAAATAGCCTACGGTGGTCGGATGTTTCCTGAGGGAATCAGGCGTAACCATTGTGATCGTTGCGATCTAGAGTCAAGCGAATGGAGTTAATCGAATATATGTTATTCGAATGGAGTTAAATAGAGTTAGTCGAATATAGTTTATTCGAATAGGGTTGAATAGAGTCAAGCGAATGGAGTTAATCGAATAGTAGTTATTCGTATGGAGTTAAATAGAGTTAGTCGAATATAGTTTATTCGAATAGGGTTGAATAGAGTTAATCGAATAGAGTTGAATAGAGTTAATCGAATAGTAGTTATTCGAATAGAGTTGAATAGAGCTAATCGAATAGTAGTTATTCGAATAGTGTTGAATAGAGTTAATCGAACAGTAGTTATTCGAATAGAGTTGAATGGAGTTAATCGAATAGTAGTTATTCGAATGGAGTTAAATAGAGTTAGTCTAATATAGTTTATTCGAATAGAGATAAAGGAAAAGAGTTATCGATTAGTAATCGGAAGGAGATTATCGAATATATCGTATTCGAAAGAAAGAGATTGAATATAGTTTATTCGAAAGAGAGAGATTTCGAATATAAGTTATTCGAAGAGAGATAATTGAATATAGGTTATTCGAAGAAGAGTTAATCAATTAGAGATTACTCGGAAGAGAATTATACGTCGAATTCAAATAGATCGAATTCGGGAAAGAAATATTTACTTTTCGGTTTTTAAATCAGGAGTATACACTAATAAAGTAGGGCTAGGTTTAATTAGTCGAATTAAAGAATAAAGGTTATAATTGAAGTTAGATATTGCGAAGGTAGGGATTATAACGTTATCGTTATAATCAATGTTTCAATAAAGAAGTAGATTCGTAAATTGAATCTGAGAGTTACGTAAAGAAGTTGTTAAAGGTTTAAAAGATAAACTGTTACTATTTCGAAGTTATAACGTTGTTCAGTTAAGGTCTGAGAGGTAATTATACCACAACTTGATTGACTTCCTTCTTAACTAAGGAATGGTAAGGTTTGATAGTGAATGATGGTTAAGTGAATTCAGTAAATGGCTTGAGTTGGCATAGCGATGTTTATTTAAACATCAGTTTAAATCCAATAAAGGAACTTTGGAAATGTTTTCCAAATAAGAAATCAGAAATGTTTTCTAATATAGAAAACAAGGAAATGGAAATGTTTTCCATTGTTAATAAAGTATATTTTCTAAAATTAGAAAATAAGAAATTTAGAATATAGGGAAACAGGAGATAAGTAAATTAATGAACTAAAGAGATAAATGTTAAATGATGATTGGTTGATATAATTTCCGTCTGGAAATAATATCGTTGTTTGCACACGAGTTTTTCTTTGATAGTTAAATCACAGACTATCAATGTTTTGACCATTTTAACGTTGTTAATATGGAGAGACCGGTTGGATTATTATCCAAAAGACCACTCTGTATTGGCATAAGCGTTGCGAATCATACATGCTGAATATATTGAAGACGGAGTAAAGTGCAAGGGCTGTTGTATAAATCTTAGATAACAATGGACTAAGATGGATGTACTGAATAGTGCCTTCGGTTTCGTTCAGTCCCAGAACGAACGTAAATGGACGAATATCTGACAAAGTATTTCCAATGATCGAATGGGTTGGTCTGTATAAATATATATGGTTGCAACGGATTTATCCCTTAGCATAACATCCAAGATATTTGTATAAACCAACCAATGATTTACGGATCTGATAATGTGGCATTCAAAGTGATCGTGTTATAAATGAATGGAAAGTAAGCGTAGCTTCTAGCCTCACATCCGGTAAATGACAGAAATCGGGCAGGCAGCATGGCTAAGTCGGTCGCACCGAAGTAGGGTGTATAATCACCTATCTAGAGAATATTCATTTGCTTCTTTTAATCTATCAATGATGTCCCATATATATACGGGAAACGGTTGCTGATCCTAACCGTTGGTGATGTACATTCGATACACTCAAGCGAAATGAGTGGTCGGTCATGTGTGGCTGTGTTGCAAGATGTTCTTGTTGAACTCCAGTGTATCGTTCCTAGAGTACACTGATCGGAAGGTGGTTCCATACCTTGTCATAGTTGGAAATCCATTACCCAATACGTGCTTGTGGTTTTGATTGTATACTATATTTGTAGAACATGAGATGAAAGCGTTTCTGCTAGATTGTTATCCAATTGTATTTAGACATTATTATAATATCATAATGATATTGTTTACAAAGTTGTTGGATTCTCATAAAGGAAAAACCCGTTCCGTTATCCGGCGTGGTCTTATGAGATATCGTTTACTTGTTCAAACTGCCTTAAACTGTTTTACTCATACCAGTCCCATGACTGACCCGGAGTTTATTTGTTTGTTTCCCTAAACTCTTGGGTGCCTAATTTTGTACGGGCAGTCAAGTAGTCGGGATTTTACAGATACACTTGGAGAGCTTGGAGCAGGAGGCTTCAGGATTCTATAGCTATTATTATGTCCGCTGTTGTTGTAAGTGCTGCACTCTGATAAGTGCTATTGTATATATAACTGTTTGTATTTCAAAAGTTATGTTATATTTTATTCGTTCCGCTGTGAGATTCGTGTTTACTCTGATGATGATGTTCTTCTTCTTCTTCTTCTTCTATTCTACTAGTTCTACCTTATCTATCCTCACCCTCTATCTTCTTTCTGTTAGTTTCTTGAATTTCAAGTGCAATTTGGGGTTGGACTTGTGTTATTTACTCAACTCAAATTGGACCGGATTTTCGGGTCACTGCAGCGTTCGACGCGTCGGACGCCACCGGTAACTTTTCCAACGTATCCTTTCGCGCTCTATATATTTCATCGCACCCCCTTTCTTCCTCATCAAACTCGAACTCTCCCCCCTTTAGCCCACAAAATCGATTTTTTCGAGCCATTTGAAGCTTTAAAAAGGTAATTTTTTATACAGTTATGTTTATTTTTCAATTTTCTACAACATATATTTTATTCGGATTTTTCTATTTTTTTTTTTTTTGAGTTATACAGATGTCAACCTCATCTACCACTGCTACTTCTCAGCCATTTGCAAACTGGACGGACGAACGAGAGTCCACTTTTATAGATATTTGCATAGAGTTTATAGCCGAGTGCGATACTGGCGTCTGCCACTTCTACTCGACAGTCGCGACAGCAATGAACGACCATTTAATCTGTAGTTCACAGAAACCCAGAATAAAAATAAATGAGATAACATGAAGCGCACTTTTCGCGATTGGGACAAACTGCTAAAAACACCTGACGGTGTATGGAATGCAGAGTTCGATTATCTGGACGGTTCTGATGAGTTTTGAAGCACTGACGGTGGCAGACCATACAGACGATTCAGGAGGAACTCGCCGTTGAAGTTTCGAGAACATAACATTATGTTCGAGGGTTGTTTGCGCAAAGCTACTTGTGTGTACCCGATTCCTGATGTAGCGCCTCCTACTGCACATGCACCTCCACCAGCGCATGTGCCGGCTGCTTCTTTCTCCTCTGCCGAAGTGAGTTTCTATACTGGTTGAGAGACTTCGGGCTATCCCCCTTCTGGACAGCCCTTTAGGCATAGACATGTACAACGTGCCAGCTCGTTTATGACCGACCATGTGAGACAGCTGGCTGCTCGTTGCTTGGAGCTTGTTCAGGGATCGGGTACGCATGTGGAGCTTTGGGAGATTCTAATGATTTTCCGCAATGATGCGCGGAATGTGGATACTGTTCAGGAGCTTACCGATGATGGCATACGTGGGTTTTTTTAGCGGGGTTGAGCTTATTACCTCATTATCGTTTATTTTAGATTTTCATGTATTTGTTTTAATTTCAGTCTTGTTGTGTTCTTTATGTTTGTATTTCTGACCGTGTAATGAAAAATGTAGTCGTTTTGTTTTATGCAATTAGCATTTAATTAATTCAAAACAATTAATTTAACAATTAAATACCACGCTGAAATACCACGCTCAAATACCCCGTTCGTCGCTAAAACCACATTCCCCGCTCGCTACAGTACCACGCTCACAGCCCCCGCTCAAATGCCACGCTCACATTCCCCGCTCAAATGCCACGCTCAAATATCCCATTCCCGTTCGTTTAGAAAGCACCCTTACTCTTTGATATCCTAAAAGTTTTTATGGGACAAATCATTTTTTATAAACAGGTTATTGAGTGACATGACATCATATTTATCTAGAATATAACAAACTTTTTCATCCTAATGCCTTATTATTAACCAGTTTGATAAATTCAATGTTGTTTTTTAATATGATAGTATTTACAATACAGAAATCATTACTTCTCCTTTTTTGTGTGAAGTATCGATATTGGTTCTTCACTATCTTGTTCTTCATTACTTTTCTTAGAACCTTGTTTCCTTTGATTAAATTCTTGTTTTCATTTTTCCCCCTCTTTATCCTTTTCTTCTTTTTGAACATCGTTTGTTTCTTCTATAATGTTACTTAATTGCAACATCTTGAAGTTGTGGTTGGCGATGACGCTGTAATTTGTGCTATGGAATTTTGAGACGCCGTAGTTAGAGAAGATAAAGATGCAAGTGATGAAGGTCCAAATTTGTAACTATTTTAATAATTGTCACCTTTAAGGTTTCGTTTGATTTTGAACGGGTGGGGGAATTTGAAAGGGATAGCTTGAAGGGTTATTTGAAGGGGAATTGTTACGAACGGGGAATGAGTTTTTCTTACGAAAGGGGTAAACTGAAAAAAGTAAAATTATTATTTTATTAATTATTTGTAAGAGTTTTATTTGTATGGGTATGTATAAAAGGGGTGAAAAAACAGATGTTGGCTTGCGTCGGACGCGAAAGCTAACTTTTGAACTGTTCGGTTGGAAGAGACAAATGGTGTGGGCTCGACTTCGACGCGTCGGAAGAGTCCGACGCGTCCGACGCGGACGCGAACATTAACTGACCAGTTGGAAAATCAAACGGTACCTAAGTTTTTCAAAGCTCCATATCGATTTGAAAGTTCGTTAGTTCGGCGATAGGTGGTTAGCGGCATTAGGGCTGTTATGGTCGCAGTTACGTGACTAGGTTGTTATAATGATAGTTATCATTGTCATTGCACATACCGTTATCGTATTGTTTTTATTGATAAACTAAAATTGTTTACTGTTACCATTACGTTACTGATTGAATGGTGTAACGATAATAACTGTTATACCGATAAATATAATTACTTAACATTTTTCCAAAACATAATGTTACTTTATTGTATAATTTATAGTGTTACATAACAAAAGATACAAAGAAAAAAAAAAGTAAAATTTATTTTACATTATTTCATCTTATTACTGAAATAAATTTAATAATTTGTTCTGTTAGGAATATCTATTGCAAACCATGCAACACGAATATACATATGTTATACAATGACCGGAAAACCTACCATTATTGTTGCTGGTGAAGAAATTTTACAGATGATTTACATAAAAAAAAATGGTAAATTGAATCGTATGGATAAACAACTATGGTGATTTTACTTAAAAACGGTTGACTTGTAATAGTATGATAAAGGTAATTTACTATAATCATAACAACCCGTCAAGGAAGTCTGAAAAGCAGTACACAATCCTATGTTGGAATACCAAATCCGCATTTACACATTCAGATCCTTCAAACAGCGCGCACAATAAGATTGAACTGCTTAAATCCATGTATCATCCATTGTTTATCATAAAAAAGACAGAGATCCGATCATACATTTTGAAAATATCATTGGAAGTCTAACAGGTTTGTTCACTTGAATCTCCTTTGTGAGCATTTAATTCCAACCCAAGTTGAATTAAGGAGTGACCGATCTCAACAATGATGGTGACCCTCTTCAGGACTGCTTTGATAATCAGGACATTACCTGGTTTTCTTTCAGCTGGGTTACAACAAAATCAGCTAAAATCACATGTTGTTTTAGGCTTTAGCAGACTAAAGGAAAATCTACTAAAACAAAGATATAGAAAAGCTGGTCAAAACTGCATGGCTGGATACCCATGCAGTTGGGAAGGCTGTAAAAAGATTGAAGCAAGTAAATTTATAAGATGATTATACATGGGAACATAAAATGTAAACTAAATGAGGGGGAAAATAATTCAGTAGGTGAGAAAAAAGGCCAAAGTAAACGTACTATATAGTCTATAAATTCTATGTAATAGCAGCTGTCCACTGCATAGTATAAAGTTGCAGATCTTGGATGATGATATGATCATGAGTAAACTGAGTATATAGGAACCACAGGCGATTGAAATCAGCAGTGCCCACATTTAAAAGCAATATGCATGATGGCAATAGGATCAAATCTATGGACATCCCCACACATTGTGTGGCTTCATTCTCAATTTATTGAACCTATGAATGTATAGTGCAACATTATCATGTCGCCTACCCCAAAACGCCAAAGAATTCATTAATATGTGAGTTGACTTAGTAACCAAAATTAAATAATATGTTTTGCTTCAGTGAGAAACCCAGAATTTCCTTTTCCTAGGATAATAATAACAAAAGAAGAAGCAAAAAAAATAAAAGAGGAAACATGCTGGTGAAAGATAATCCTTATAAACTTCAAAGCAGAAATTTCATGATCCCTCAGTATGTGGAGATAAACAATGAAAAGAGGATAGGAATAAAGCTCATTTGGATAAATGACTCTGATGAATGATTACTCGATCAATACCAACACCAATAATGACAGATGGACAAATTGTTCATTTTATGTTCTAGAAACTTTATTTCAAGTTTAGCTTCGGTAATGCCCCATCACTAATGATATACTCTATGAATAAATTTCCTTTTATGTTCTAAAATCTTATTTCAAATTTATCCTTTTTTAAAAAACCTTTTATGAATTTGCATGTTTGTATATATGCTGTTTAGAAATACTTAGAAAGCAGTAGAAAAATATATTTTCACAGTAAATTTCGAACGAAATAAGTTTTTTTTTCTTTTTTTCTTTCATGATTAAACTGAAAAATTATAAAGTCAAATCTGTTGGATTCCTGTCGCTAGCTTCCTACGCACAGTGCTTGAGATTGTAAGATATATGGAAAGATCTACGTAAATTACATGAAATGATCAATTTTGCTATCATTACAACCATGATGCTAGTTAAACAAGAAAAGAAAATCATCAGCTTATTTCACTTAGTATTGGTCGCTATATCATTCTGATTTACAAAACAGCCATCGGATACTAACTTCATTAAACTCATTTAACATGTGAATTAGGGCAATTTTCTCTAAATGATTGAAATGTGCAGTAGACCTGTGTTATGATAACAGTAAATTTATCAATATCATATACCATTACCAATCGACTGATAATAATTTTTTTAATCTAAATCAATATACCAATTAATACGGTACAGTAACGGTTAACATGTTATTTTCTACTGTAAATTATCAATAACATTTCCTCAATACCAACGATAATGGTAATTTTTACTAATCAATTTAAAACATATTAATATTCATCGGATATGTTTTATTAAATGCATTTCAAACAAAATAAATGATTAACTTTAGTTCAATAATCAGGTGAAACAATTCCTAGTACACTTTTTTTCTTCTCATTTAATTTTTTATTAATTAAATATGGTATAATAAAGATGCATTATGTACAAAATAAACTATCAGATACAAACTTTAACACGTTTTTCAGTGTTTGGTAACAAGTTTTTCAGAGTGTTATTAATCCAAATAAACAAAATACCCTTTCTTTATAATTTTCTGCCAAAGGAATGTACGACGAAGCAAAAGTTTCAGCCACATTTTCAAATAAAAGACACAAATTTTAAAATTGAGACTGAATGGCAATCAATGATATACTAATATAGCATCATATAAAAGGAATGCTCTACTGTTGACATGGGAAACTGATCGTTTCACATGCCAACACCCGATGTGTACGAGTTATGTAGTAAATTCAAAGTGCAAAAAAAGTAAATAGCATCATGGTTTATAGTGGTTTGGCAAAGAAGCCTACGTCCACTTTAAGCTAACTATTCATCTTTGTCATATAGTTACAAATACAATTCTTCTCCACTTCTTGTGGTTACAAATTAATTACAAATTGAGAATAACAAAATCCTTGATAATTCTCTACCGAGCCAAAAAAGTCCAAGAAAATCTTCCTATATCCAAATGTCCAAAAACATGCTTCAGTGTCCAAATAGATCCAAGATAGCAAGCCAAGTGCCAATATATTGATGATGATCTTCCAAAAGAAGTTCACAAGTCCAAGAGACATTCCAAATTCCAAGTAGGCATGAAGAAAACCGTTAAAAAGCTCCAAAACCAAGAATCCCTAGATCATCAGCAAATGACCAAATAAAGATCCGGAAAATAACCAAGTGGAGGTGTATTTATAGGCACGAGGATATGAGAATTCATATCCCAGTTTTCATATCCTGGGATCGATACCGATCTGGGGATTGGTACATACCCGGGCACTGAACCAATTCTGGTTCTTCATCTTCAAAGCTCGTAACTCCATCACGAAGTTGCCATGCCATATTTTGTATTCTCTAATTCGTATCTGGGGATACGAAATACATAAAGCCAACCCCGAAGAAGATAGCCCATTTCGAGAGCACCACCTTCGCCTTGGTATCATGGGATACAAACTATCCAAAGCCAACCAATCTCGTATCCCTGTGTTCGTATCCAGAGCATGAAAATTGTAATAACCCGGAAATCCGAGCCAATTTAAAAATCTTATTTTGGCTATTTTAGTGAATTTTGATTATTTAAAATGAATTATTTTAAATAATATCGACGAAAAATTTATTTTGAATAGAATTCGAACGTACATATTATATACATTGTCGTTAGAATATAATTAATTATATATAATTATAAAAGGAATTGAAAATGGCGCGGTAGTTCGATAATTCGATTTCAAACTTCAAATGAGTGTACCGGGCGCAAAATAAACCGGATTTTAGCGAAACCAAAAATATTAGAATCTAGTTGTGAATATCTTTCCAACGAATCAGAGAAATTGAAATCTCATAGCGAGAATCAATTGATATGTCCAGATGAAAATTCAGAATAGCCGCTATGGAATTTTGGCCCTTAAAATAGCCATTTTGCAAACGACCTCGGATTTCGACGAAACCACTTTTGTTGGATCTGTGATGTTAAGTTATTGCTAGGTTTCAAATTTCATAATTTTTCGAATCAATATGTGAGCGTGGCAAAGGAAAACGCGTTTGACCAGTTACAATTGATTTTAATCGACTGGAAAATAGCCATTTTTCAAACGGTCTCAGAATTCGATGAAATTAGTTTTGTTAGTACAGTATCGTCAACACGAAGCTAGAAAATATTTTTCTGAAATTTTTCGAGTTAGTATGTGGCCCCGGTAAATTGAAATGCGCGTTCAAATTCAATATATAGAGTTATATGTTGATTTTGACGAAAAATGATCGAAACAGTCTAATCAGCTTATGATACATATCCCATTGTGTTCGGAATGGGCGTAATTAGCTATGTACGACAGGTGGTGGGTTCGATTTCGAGTTCGAAAATAAAAGTTACTTTTTGAAATTAAAATTTAATTAATATATATATTATTATATATTACCCTTACCTCCCTCTCCCTTTTTCTCAGTCAACCCTCCCTTCTCATTCGAACCCTATTCAATAAAAAAGAAAAAAAACCGTTGATGTCGATTATGCCGCCGCCTCCACCCACGCTGCGCCACCGCGACCTCGGCCAGACCCCCCTCACCACCGTCGCTCGCCCCCCTTCTTCCTCCAGCCGTCGCCTCCATGAATGCACCGCCCCTCTTCTACAAACCCGCGCACCCCCCTTCCCATCAAACCGCAACCACCGTTGACCCACTGCTCCGCCAGCGCGATGGCGCCACCACACCGGCTACCTCCTCCCCGATCTGCCGCACCACTGCCACCTCCAAACTCCGGCGACCCCACTCCCAAAGTCCACAGTGAGTTTTGTTTTTCTATTTTATTTTATTTCTAGGTAATTAATTTAGTTAATTTATTAATTAACATTGTTTTTGTAAGGAAAAGATAGGAGAAAAATTATATTTATGAAGGTTAGTTTTTTTTATTTGATTTCTTACGTTAAAAAAATTTAGATCTTTGTATAGAAAAAAGAGATGAGATCTTTATATAATAGAAGATATAAAAATACTATTTTTATATAAGTAGTTTATTGAAAATAGAATTTCTATATAATAGAGAATATAAAAATATTATCTTTATATATGTAGCAAAATAAAAATCTGATTTTTATTATATATATAATGAAGTAAAAATGTGATTTTTATAGTGATGATATAAAAATTTGATCTTTATATAAGAAGTAGAAATATAAAAATATATAATTTTTATATAGAATTAAGTGTTGTAAGAATATATAAAGTAGTAATAAAAATAGGCTTTTTATTTATTGAAAAGAAGAAATAAAAATATAATTTTTATTTGAACAGCGTGAAAAGGACTGCAATAGAATTTCAAGCCAATCCAGACGGTTCAGCAGTTCAACAGCAAAGCACGGCGGAGTGGAACCCTCTGTGAGAACTTCTCACCTTTTAATTTTGGTTTCTATTTAAAATATATACTAGGATGTAGACGGTGTTTAGTAGCACCCGACACCCGTCGTCCACAGACCATGGACGGCTTGTATGCTTGTTTGTTTGATTTTGATGCGTAGTTGATTGTGTGATGTGAAATAAAATAAAATATTTATTTAGTTAAATATATTTTATAGTTGAAAATATAATTTTTAACGTGTATATAAAATAAATATTTATAAACAAATCGGAGGTTTGTTTATATGCACTGATTTGATTGATATTGATTGGGATGATAAATTTTACACATCGCCCAACTGCACAAATAAAATCTGTGGTTGATTGTTTGAAACCCTACACGGGTATTGGGATGATATATGACATACACTAATCCAAATAATTAGTTGTATGTCGATCGATTGATTGACAGGCTGTTATAAGCGTTAAATATTTATATTTGATGCTTATACAGTGTAGAACGCACTCTGGATGATGGTTGATTATTTATTGTTGTTATTTTGTACATGTGTTGTAGAAAATCCATATAATTAACATTATATGGTAATTGATTGGACCTCATTCCAGTTTTGAATTAGAAATATTTAAAAAGGGAATATTTGAAATAGAATATTTGAAAATAGAAATTTATGAAGCCGCGTTGATTAGATTGACGCCATTTTGATGTGAACGATATTTATATCGATTTTATTCAATTTTCAATGTATGTTGAAAGTGTTTTCGAAATTTGAATTATATTGAAAATAAACGAAATTCGAATTAAATTGAAAAGAAATGAATTCAAATTGACACTGAATTCAAATTGAAATTGAATAAAATAGAATTAAAATTAAATTGAAATTGAATTGATATCGATTTGAAACGAATTTAAAACGAATTTATATTGGAATATTCAATTTTGATTTGAAATTGAATACAAAGTTGAAACCGTTTTGAAAATGAATTTAAAACGATTTATAAAGCACGTTTTAAAAGGAAATCGAAGAAGTATATATTATATATATAATATAATGGCCTGATTAGAACGCGCCGCGCTGCGGTAGTTCGTGGATTTCGACCATTGACTTCGAATGGATATTGCGGGAGATCCGACTGTCGGATTCTCCTAAAACCGGAACCGTTGGGTTCGTATCGAAAAGAGCTTTCTAACAAATATTAGAAATTACAAATCTAACGGTTGGATTTGGAATTATGTCCAAATCAAATTTGAAAAAGGTTGTTGTAAGTGCAGTTCGATGGCCGTTGATGGAAATCGACTGTACGGGCCTTGATAAAATTATTAAAAATAGTAATAATTTGTGTAAAATCATAAGAAATGATTTGTGAAAAATTGGGATGAAAAACTCCATATTTGAAAAGATAAAAATAGATTTTTATCGAAGTGAACTAGTTTTGAACTAGAATAATAATTTATTTATTTTTTAAAATAAATAAATTAAATTTGAAAATGGTTTTGAAAATAATCAGAAGTTCCAATAATTGAATTGGAATAGATTTGAATCGAAATTGTCTTCGGAATATTTCGATGTTGGATTTCGTGATCATACAGATATTGTTATGGGAATTTGAAAGATATATTAATATCGTTATTTCCAATACGATATTTGTTGGTTGCAGAATTTGATATTGAATATAAGCCGATATATTTTCTATTCAGAGCCTTGTATTTAATATCAAATGTGATTTGGGTTTGTCGTGAATGGTGTCTTCATTAACACTGTCCTTAAGCCTAGTGGAGAAAAAGATTAAATATTTTTATTTAGATTTAATGAAGTGTACCAATTAAATGATATTTAATTGGAATTGAATTGGTATTGATTTTTGGGTTTATCGTGAACAGTGTTTTAAATAACACTTGTTCTTTAACCCGATAATTAATAGAACGTGATTTTGGGTTTATCGTGAACCGTGTTTTAAATGACACTGATTCTTTAACCTAGTTAAAGATTAAAACTAAGTGGAGTTTTAATGAATCTTTAATTAGATTGAATAGATCGAGAATGGAGTATCACCAGTTTTACTCCAGGCGATAGTTAAATCTTTAATTAGATTTGAACGTGAAATGGTAATTGAATTTACCGATAACACTGTGGTGTTAGATATGAAGTATGACCAGTTTTACTTCATGGGGTGAATAGGTGGGGATTGGGAAATAAAATAAATGATTACTCCGGTGTGGTTCGCTAATCCCGACTAGTTTGAATTGATATTCAAAGGAAGATTAAAGAATTTATCTTTGATAAAATTAATGGGAACCTTTCCCAAAATATAAGAATATTTGTATAAAAAGAAAATTCTGAAGTGGAATGAGGCGTATGTTGTGTTTGTGTAACACTTTTATAATATATACGCGAGTTATTCAGAAAGACCGGGTTTATCCCATTCTGAATAACTGATTCGACGTGGTGTCGAAGATGATGACGGTGGTTGAACACCGGAGGTCTTCACGTCGTTTGGGTGATTACTGATGATCTTGATTGGGCCGTACACCCAAGAGGAGGGAATCAGTTAGTGATCGTCCAGACGTACTTGGAGATCGATGGATATGCGGGGTACTAGGTGCCTCCGGTTTCGTTCAGACCCAGAACGGACTTGTAAATGGACTGTGTGTCTGACATTGGATTTTAGTCTGTGTGATTGATTTCTATTAAATATATATCTGTTTGGCGGCGGAGAATTTATTCTCTTGCTTAATGCCCTTCTCTGAGACGTACGAGCTCATGGGTTATATATTGATGGATATCAAACGCATGGAGTGAATTGCCTATGTGGCATGCCTAAGTGGAAAATGATCAAGGCTTCTGCTGAAAAGCAAAGTCTTGTGGTTGATGATCAAAGCACGGCCTGTGTGGCAAAGCTTTGTGTAACGTTGATTCGCGAGCCTCACACCCCCGTGGTGAACCAAAAACGGGAGAGGACCTCAGGGAGGACATGCGTTTCCTTCTAGCTAGAAGTGGCGCCAGTGGTTTTAAACGCCCTTACGAGTTTGACTTATGTGGTTGTTGCTGTTGCCAGGCGCCTCGGTTATATCTGTCGATCCGGGACCGATGGAGTCATTCGTTGGCTCATTGACACCCCATAGGGTGGGGAAACGCAATGTTCAGGCATTTTAATCCACATCAGTGGACCGGCCCTGACGATCCAAGGGCCCACCTGTGTCTGGGTCCTGAGACACGGGTTAGAGCGTCTCGAATCGGTAGAGGACTATCTTTTGCCTCGGTTCACAGATGGAAATCCAACTTCCAAATACGTGACATTTGCAGTTTTGATTGTAGAGCCTAGTATGGAGACATGATATATGGTACCCATGCCGTCTATGATTGATATTTATGATTTGAAATTGTTTTGACACTATACACTTATAGTAATAATAAAGCATGAAATTTAGCGTATCAAGCATTCTTTGGCTATTATAAGGTAAAACCCTATCCTCCGGCTTGCGTTGCATTATGTGATGGGACCTGGGTCTTATAATAGCTTCATTTTTCTTTATTTAGCATGGCACTGTTGTTTTATGCACTGGTATTCTTGGGAGGAAACCCGTTCCGTGTTATACGGCATGGTCCCTTGATTTACCGAACCTTAAAATAAAGATTAATAACTGTTTTAGTTCTCACACCAGTCCCATGACTGACCTGGAGTTTATTGTTTTAACCTAAACTCTGGGTGCCCTTATTTTGACACGGGCAGCTAGTAGTTTTGGTTTGCAGATTTATATTCACAGGATCCTGGTTTACAGCTGGAACGATATCCGGAAAGCTTTGTATCCATATATCTCCTTCTAGTTGTGTTTTGTATTATTTTTCGCTGCGATGTATTTAAATGTTATTTAAATCTCTGTTATTTTCTGTGTAATATTTATTTATACTCTATATATTCTTGTAATCTGATGAATTATTGTAATATACAATGAAAAGTTCTTCCGTCTACGTTCTATTTTGTCGTGTTCTCAAAACAATCAGGCATTTCGTACGTTCTTGATTGGTTTAGCGACTGATTCGGATCGAGCGAAATTCCCGGTCGTTACAGTTGGTATCAGAGCTTTGGTTTACAAAGCTCAGAGAACAAGACACATTAGAACCATATGAAAGAATTCATCAGAAATTGGATTAGTAATATCCAATGAGAATGACTCGTTAGAGATGGGATCAGTAGTATCCTAGAACGGGTGTGAAGAGTATATTTTTAAAATGAAAACAAATTTTGTTTTGAAAATTTAAATCAATTATTCGTAGTTGAATATTTATTTAAATTGATTTGGACCATCCAATATATAAAGATTTTGCATATACGTCTGATCCGCGTGTATTCATAGTTTTAATATACTGGATAAATATAGATTCGCACTCTAGTCGCTCGGGGATAATTCTGGTGATGTCCGGACATCATCAGTATTTATATTCGTGTTTCGAAGGTGTGATATCTACATATTTCCATTAGGCTGGTGTGAGAACCAAAATTAGATAGGGTCTGTTCTTGTGATTTGGCATCAAAAATGTGATTTTTGACTATATATCAAAATTATGAATTTGAGATGATAATTCACTAATTGATTGATGGTTGTGTTGTTTGATTAATTAGAAATTGAATCTTTAGCCAAATTAATCAAATAGTGAGTTGTATTGAAAATTAGTCGCATTTGCTTGCATATACATGTATATCTATTGAACAGGTCATAGCAAGGAGGCTAGAGCAGAAGAATAAAATTGTTTGCCCGACAAATAGGTACATGTTTACCATAATTTACTATTTTGTTTGGGTGATGATGATTTTATGAGCCGATTGGCTTTTTCCTTTTCTTTTGAGTTGAAGAAGGGCATGGAAGACTATATGAAATATCCCGAAGTCCCCGGTGCAGGGGAGGTTATGGCGAAATTTTTCGAAAATTTAGGGTGTTAGCCAAATTTTTGAAAAATTTGAAAAGTTCTTAGAAACTGAAAAGTTGAAGAACTTAAGCCGTAAATAAAATAACTGAAAGTTGAGTTGAATTGTTAAACAACTTTCGGCTTCATTCCTTTTTGGGATCGAAAAGTTTTAAGTGGGGAAGATTGTAATAACCCGGAAATCCGAGCCAATTTAAAAATTTTATTTTGGTTATTTTATTGAATTTCGATTATTTAAAATAAATTATTTTAAATAATATCGACAAAAAATTTATTTTGAATATAATTCGAACGTATATATTATATACATTGTCGTTAGAATATAAATAATTATAAAAGGAATTGAAAATGGCGCGGTAGTTCGATAATTCGATTTCAAACTTCAAATGAATGTACCGGGCGCAAAATAAACCGGATTTTAGCGAAACCAAAAATATTAGAATCTAGTTGTGAATATCTTTCCAACGAATCAGAGAAATTGAAATTTCATAGCGATAATCAATAGATATGTCCAGATGAAAATTCAGAATAGTCGCTATGGAATTCTGGCCCTTAAAAATTGCCATTTTGCAAACAACCTCGGATTTCGATGAAACCACTTTTTTTGGATCCGTGATGTCAAGTTATTGCTAGGATTCATATTTCATAATTTTTCGAATCAATATGTGAGCGTGGCAAAGGAAAATGCGTTTGACAAGTTTCAGTTGATTTTAATCAACTGGAAAATAGCCATTTTTCAAACAGTCTCAGAATTCGATGAAATTAGTTTTGTTAGGACATTATCGTCAACACGAAGCTAGGAAATATTTTTCTGGAATTTTTCGAGTTAGTATGTGGCCCCGGTAAATTGAAATGCGCATTCAAATTCAATATATAGAGTTATATGTTGATTTTGACGAAAACTGATCGAAACAGTCGAATCAGATTACGATACATATCCCATTGTGTTCGGAATGGGGGTAATTAGCTATGGACGACAGGTGGTGGGTTCGATTTCGAGTTCGAAAATAAAAGTTACTTTTTGAAATTAAAATTTAATTACTATATATATTATTATATATTACCCTTACCTCCCTCTCCCTTTTTCTCAGTCAACCCTCCCTTCTCATTCGAACCTTATTCAAAAAAAAAAATGTCGATGTCGATTTTGCCGCCGCCTCCACCCACGCTGTGCCACCGCGACCTCGGCTAGACCCCCCTCACCACGGCCGCTCGCCCCCCTTCTTCCTCCAGCCGTCGCCTCCATGAACGCACCGCCCCTCTTCTACAAACCCGCACACCCCCTTCCCATCAAACTGCAACCACCGTTGACCCACTGCTCCGCCAGCGCGATGGTGCCACCACACCGGAGACCTCCTTCCCGATCTGCCGCACCACTGCCACCTCCAAACTCCAGCGACCCCACTCCCAAAGTCCACAATGAGTTTTGTTTTTCTATTTTATTTTCTTTCTAGCTAATGAATTTAGTTAATTTATTAATTAACATTGTTTTTGTAAGGAAAAGATAGGAGAAAAATTATATTTATGAAGGTTAGTTTTTATTTATTTAATTTCTTACGTTAAAAAAATTTAGATCTTTGTATAGAAAAAAAAGATGAGATCTTTATATAATAGAAGATATAAAAATACTATTTTTATATAAGTCGTGTATTGAAAATAGAATTTCTATATAACAGAGAATATAAAAATATTGTCTTTATATATGTAGCAAAATGAAAATCTGATTTTTATTATATATATAATGAAGTAAAAATGTGATTTTTATAGTGATGATATAATAATTTGATCTTTATATAAGAAGTAGAAATATAAAAATATATAATTTTTATATAGAATGAAGCGTTGTAAGAATATATAAAGTAGAAATAAAAATAGGATTTTTATTTATTGAAAAGAAGCAATAAAAATATAATTTTTATTTGAAAAGCGTGAAAAGGGCTGTAATAGAATTTCAAACCGATCCAGATGGTTCAGCAGTTCAACAGCAAAGCACGGCGGAGTGGAACCCTCTGTGAGAACTTCTCACCTTTTAATTTTGGTTTCTAGTTAAAATATATACTAGGATGCAGACGGTGTTTAGTAGCACCCGACACCCATCGTCCACAGACCATGGACGGCTTGTATGCTTGTTTGTTTGATTTTTATGTGTAGTTGATTGTGTGATGTGAAATGAAATAAAATATTTATTTAGTTAAAAATATTTTATAGTTGAAAATAGAATTTTTAACGTGTATATAAAATAAATATTTATAAACAAATCGGAGGTTTGTTTATATGCACTGATTTGATTGACATTGATTGGGACGATAAATTTTACACATCGCCCAACTGCACAAATAAAATCTGTGGTTGATTGTTTGAAACCCCACACGGGTATTGGGATGATATATGACATGCACTAATCCCAATAATTTGTTGTATGTCGATCGATTGATTGACAGGCTGTTATAAGCGTTAAATATTTATATTTGATGCTTATACAGTGTAGAACGCACTCTGGATGATGGTTGATTATTTATCGTTGTTATTTTGTACATGTGTTGTAGAAAATCCATATAATTAACATTATATGGTAATTGATTGGGCCTCATTTCAATTTTGAATTAGAAATATTTAAAAAGGGAATATTTGAAATAGAATATTTGAAAATAGAAATTTATGAAGCCGTGTTGATTAGATTGACGCCATTTTGACGTGAACGATATTTATATCGATTTTATTCAATTTTCAATGTTGAAAGTGTTTTCGAAATTTGAATTATATTGAAAATAATCGAAATTCGAATTAAATTGAAAAGAATTGAATTCAAATTGACATTGAATTCAAATTGAAATTGAATAGAATAGAATTCAAATTTAATTGAAATTTAATTGAAATCGATTTGAAACGAATTTAAAACGAATTTATATTGGAATATTCAATTTTGATTTGAAATTGAATACGAAGTTGAAACCGTTTTGAAAATGAATTTAAAACGATTTATAAAGCACGTTTTAAAAGGAAACCGACGAAGTATATATTATATATATTATATATATATAATATAATGGCCTGAATAGAACGCGCCGCGCTGCGGCAGTTCGTGGATTTTGACCATTGACTTCGAATGGATATTGCGGGAGATCCGACCGTCGGATTCTCCTAAAACCGGAACCG
The DNA here is from genome assembly GCA_030737875.1 of Allium sativum. Taxonomy (NCBI): domain Eukaryota; kingdom Viridiplantae; phylum Streptophyta; class Magnoliopsida; order Asparagales; family Amaryllidaceae; genus Allium; species Allium sativum. The sequence continues at coordinate 401,269,845 of CM060910.1, forward strand.
TTGGGTTCATATCGAAAAGAGCTTTCTAACGAATATTAGAAATTAGAAATCTAATGGATGGATTTGGAATTATGTCCAAATCAAATTTGAAAAAGGTCGCTGTAAGTGCAGTTCGATGGCCGTTGATGGAAATCGACTGTACGGGCCATGATAAAATTATTAAAAATAGTAATAATTTGTGTAAAATCATAAGAAATGATTTGTGAAAAATTGGGATGAAAAACTCCATATTTGAAAAGATAAAAATAGATTTTTATCGAAGTGAACTAGTTTTGAACTAGAATAATAATTTATTTATTTTTTAAAATAAATAAATTAAATTTGAAAATGGTTTTGAAAATAATCAGAAGTTCCATTAATTGAATTGGAATGGATTTGAATCGAAATTGTCTTCAGAATATTTCGATGTTGGATTTCGTGATCATACAGATATTGTTATGGGAATTTGAAAGATATATTAATATCGTTATTTCCAATACGATATTTGTTGGTCGTAGAATTTGATAATGAATATAAGCCAATATATTTTCTATTCAGAGCCTTGTATTTAATATCAAATGTGATTTGGATTTGTCGTGAATGGTGTCTTCATAACGCTGTCCTTAAGCCCAGTGGAGAAAAAGATTAAATCTTTTTATTTAGATTTAATGAAGTGTACCAATTAAATGATATTTAATTGGAATTGAATTGGTACTGATTTTTGGGTATATCGTGAATAGTGTTTTAAATAACACTTGTTCTTTAACATGATAATTAGTGGAACGTGATTTTGGGTTTATCGTGAACCGTGTTTTAAATGACACTGATTCTTTAACCCAGTTAAAGATTAAAACTAAGTGGAGTTTTAATGAATCTTTAATTAGATTGAAAAGATCGAGAATGGAGTATCACCAGTTTTACTCCAGGAGATAGTTAAATCTTTAATTAGATTTGAACGTGAAATTGTAATTCAATTTACCGATAACACTGTGGTGTTAGATATGAAGTATGACCAGTTTTACTTCATGGGGTGAATAGGTGGGGATTGGGAAATAAAATAAATGATTACTCCGGTGTGGTTCTCTATTCCCGACTAGTTTGAATTGATATTCAAAGGAAGATTAAAGAGTTTATCTTTGATAAAATTAATGCGAACCTTTCCCAAAATATAAGAATATTTGAATAAAAAGAATATTCTGAAGTGGAATGAGGCGTATGTTGTGTTTGTGTAACACCTTTATAATATATACGTGAGTTATTCAGAAAGACCGGGTTTATCCCATTCTGAATAACTGATTCGTTGTGGTGTCGAAGATGAAGACGGTGGTTGAAGACCGGAGGTCTTCACGTCCATTGGGTGATTACTGATGATCTTGATTGGGCCGTACACCCAAGAGGAAGGAATCAGTTAATGATCGTCCAGATGTACTTGGAGATCGATGGGTATGCGGGGTACTAGGTGCCTCCAGTTTCGTTCAGACCCAGAACGGACTTGTAAATGGACTGTGTGTCTGACATTGGATTTTAGTCTGTGTGATTGATTTCTATTAAATATATATCTGTTTGGCGGCGGAGAATTTATTCTCTTGCTTAACGCCCTTCTCTGAGACGTACGAGCTCAGAGGTTATATATTGATGGATATCAAACGCATGGTGTGAATTGCCTGAGTGGCATGCCTAAGTGGCAAACGATCAAGGCTTCTGCTGAAAAGCAAAGTCTTGTGGTTGATGATCAAAGCACGGCCTGTGTGGAAAAGCTTTTTGTAACGTTGATTCGCGAGCCTCACACCCCGGTGGTGAACCAAAAACGGGAGAGGACCTCAGGGAGGACATGCGTTTCCTTATAGCTAGAAGTGGCGTCAGTGGTTTTACATGCCCTGACGAGTTTGACTTATGTGGTTGTTGCTGTTACGAGGCGCCTCGGTTATATCGGTCGATCCGGGACCGATGGAGTCATTCGTTGGCTCATTGACACCCCATAGGGTGGGGAAACGCAGTGTTCAGGCATTTTAATCCACATCGGTGGACCGGCCCTAACGATCCAAGGGCCCACCTGTGTCTGGGTCCTGAGACACGGGCTAGAGCGTCTCGAATCGGTAGAGGACTATCTTTTGCCTCGGTTCACAGATGGAAATCCAACTTCCAAATACGTGACATTTGCAGTTTTGATTGTAGAGCCTAGTATGGCGACATAATACACAGTACCCATGCCGTCTTTGATTGATATTTATGATTTGAAATTGTTTTGACACTATACATTTATAGTAATAATAAAGCATGAAATTTAGCGTATCAAGCATTCTCTGGCTATTATAAGGTAAAACCCTATCCTCCGGCTTTCGTTGCATTGTGTGATGGGACCTGGGTCTTATAATAGCTTCATTTTTCTTTATTTATCATGGCGCTGTTGTTTTATGCATTGGTATTCTTGGGAGGAAACCCGTTCCGTGTTATACGGCGTGGTCACTTGATTTACCGAACCTTAAAATAAAGATTAATAACTGTTTTAGTTCTCACACCAGTCCCATGACTGACCTGGAGTTTGTTGTTTTAACCTAAACTCTGGGTGCCCTTATTTTGACACGGGCAGCTAGTAGTTTTGGTTTTGCAGATTTATATTCACAGGATCCTGGTTTACAGCTGGAACGATATCTGGAAAGCTTTGTATCCGTATATCACCTTCAAGTTGTGTTTTGTATTATTTTCCGGTGCGATGTATTTAAATGTAATTTAAATCTCTGTTATTTTCTGTGTAATATTTATTTATACTCTGTATATTCTTGTAATCTGATGAATTGTTGTAATATACAATGAAATGTTCTTCCGTCTGCGTTCTTTTGTGGCTTGTTCTCGAACTATCCGCGTTTTCCTTACCGAGGAAGTTACGGGTTTTTACAAAAATCTACTACACTGATCCAAGGAGCGATATATGAAATCCAAAAAATTCCAGAAATACAGATCCCACTTGCCTACTTCTACTTCAGGGATACTAAAATTCTTACAAAACAAATACCAATCCCGGGAGTCGAATCATGAATACCGATATCAGGACTTAGCCTAATTTCCACGAACTTCGCTAATTCGACCAAATCACTCAAAACTTTCTTGAGTTCGTACTCGAGTTCGAGCTAGCACTCCGATAGTCAAAATTTCGATGTATGAATGCCTTACAAAAAAGCAGTTTAACACTTACTCCTCGAAGCATGTCTTTCTGTTTAAAGACATGTTTTAAAGAATCCGGAAATCCAGAAATCCGGAAGTCGTGAATCGAGAGAAGTTCGAGTAGAAATCCAATAATCGAAAACCAAGAAACAAAAGTCACAACCATGGCAGATCATATTAACAGAAAACTAGAGAAATCCAACGATCACTCCAAATCGTATTATCGTAAATAGCCAAAACCAAAGTACCCCAAATCCATAAAACCGGAATAACCAATTACAGGGAAATCGAAGGAACCCGAAATCCAAAAAACTAGAGTAATCGATAATCAGATAAATAAAGAAATCTAAAAGCCAGATTAACCAGAGCCGGTATAGTTCATACCCATAAAAACTAAATTAATTTCCCTGCCAAGTTGTAATGGCCCGAAAATTCGTACCTTTTGAATCGACTATAAAATACATAAGTTCGATCCAAATGGAGAAAAATCCTCGAACTTTAACTAAGGGTATACGACAAATAAGAGCTGAAAAAAACAACTTTTTCATTATCACTGCAATAGCTTTTACATCAGAGTATAACTTGTATCAGAGTACAATAATAAATACAATGCACAATGGAAATAACTATATCAGAATGTGTCCTGTATACAGTGGAAAAAATAAACTCTCAGCGGAAAAAATAAAATGTTACGGACATAGCTTTAGCTTCAATCCACCATCTTCTATATAAAATATGTGCAAAGCTAAACTATTAGGCTGTCCATGTGTAAAATATGGCACCATAGTTCATGTGGAAGAACAATAAACTCCGGATCAGTCATGGGACTAGTGTGAGAACAAAAACGGTTATTGACTTTATTTTTAAGTGTGGTAAATCACAAGACCACCCCGTATATGACATGGAATTCATTTTCTCCACATGAATACTAAACATAAGCAACTCGTAATTCTTTTTGAAAATGAAGCTATTATAAGATTCAAGTCTCATACATAATACAACGCATACTGACGGAGAGAGTTTTACCTTATAATAACCAAATATGCTTAATACACAAAAGTCTCTTTTATAATTACTAGTGCATGGTGTCTAGATTACTTTTGAAAGTAAATGCATAAATCTTAGCTCGCATAATGCCGGTTCCCATTATATATGTTAGCTATTAGGTTACATTTGAAAACGCAAAGTTTATGTTGATAGTTGGATTCCAACAATGACCAAGGCAAATAATCTTCCTTAACCGTTCGAAACACCTCTAGAGGGACTCCCAGGGTCAACTCAACAAATGATCCTATGAAGCGACAGAGCTGGCCAGCATTAACAGGCTGGTTGGAATCTTACCTGAACATTGCATCCCCCGATCGTATTTGACTATTCTGAGGTGCCTCTATCCATCATACACATAAGTAAACTTGCCAGGGCTCCATAACATCACTTTTTAGCTAGAAGGAAACGTATGTCCATATCTTTACAGTCCATCATCCTATTTTCGGCCATTCACAGGTTGTGAGGCTCTAAAGTCACGTTTCAACACAAAGCTACGCTATATCAACCATGCTTTGATCACCATCCACAAAGCTCTTCTTTCCAACAAAAAGCTTTGATCGGCGCAACACTTAGCATGCCACATTGTCAATTCACAACATATAACTAGTGTCTATTAATATATAACTCTCTGAGTATGTAAGTCTCAAAGGAGGATGTTAAGCTAAGAGAATAAATTCTCGATCACAAACTGATATAACAACAATAGAAACCAATTGGTTATGTAATAAAATACAACATCGAACACACATTCGTTTACAAGTTCGTTCTGGGTTGTGAACGAAACCGAATGCACCTTATTCCTCGTCCAACAAATAGAGAGCGCCTCTTGCAAATTTGGACAATCAACAAGTACGTCCGGACTAGTGTCAATTGTGTGAATAATAATAATGAGACTAACAACAGTTATAAACCATCAAACAACAATCATAAGATAAGCATTATAATTGTTAACACTTAAATATGTATAAATAGTAAATAAATAGCTGTAATAAACATCCATCATCCACGAAGCAATCGTAGGATCCACAAGCAATCAATATGTAACCAGAGATTATAATAACTTTTCAAAAATAGTTAAGAAATTCTCACAGTGATTTTTGATCATTATAATAACAATCGCTTTTGAGTTAAATTAAATGTGGGTTTAATTTAACCCAAAATTCCAACTAGCTCCAATCTCGTCCAAATCAGTACCATAACGAAGTATTCTTCTCCAAGATTCCAAGGATCTAGTTTCGTCCAATTCTGATTTCATACGAACAGGTTATAATTGTCCAAACTTTAACTACATTAATTAATTAAATAAATATTATAACCTTTACTATTCATCTTCTTCCCCAAACCATTCACCGTTGAAATGAGCTCACCACCGCCATCTAGATCCACCGTCGGCTAGACCGACCTGACTGCGACCTCCGCTTACTAGAGCAGCCCCCACGCCTCCAGCCCATGCCCCACTTCGCCACCGTTCACCTGAAAATCCGCTAGAACCCGGAGTCATGTTTCTGGCTCTGTAGGCCAACTCCGACCTCCGATGGTCACCAAACTTTATCACCAATAAGGTGTCGACATTCCGAGCAACTTTCCAGTTGGGCACTTCACTTCAAAACCCCCCGATCGGCCGAAAATCATGCTTTTACATTCCTACTCCTCCCAACAGCCCATCTCTGATTATCTCCACTTTGCCGCTACCATAGGCCATTTCAGGATAAACCCCGAACTACAAAGTTGTTTCCGTCTCTCTTCTATCCAACTTCCTAGTTGACCACTTCATCCAACTCTAGATTGTTTGCACACAAAACCCCAAAATCTGAAATTTTTACGGTAGGTTGCCCTCACCCCGTACTCCAACTTTCATGTTGGTGACTTCCTTCAATTCGTGATAATTTGGAAGATAAAAATGAAAAATGGAAGAGAGGCTTTATTGCAAAAATGCGGTTGAAATAATGGTTATGGGTTTAGGATGGAGGTGGTTGTATTTATAGAGGAGTTAATTTAGTTAGCTTAAAGGTGAAGCTTCCTGTATTTTATTATTTATTAGTTATCACTATCTCCATTCGTCATTTAAAAATTCGTATGATCACATATGAACTCCATTTGTGGTGAAAATTGATATGTGGCTATGGTTTGTCATTACGGTCCTAATAAAACTTATTTCGTCGAAATCCAAGTCTGTTTGCTCAAATTGCGCCTGTTCGAGCTCAAATTATTGATATACGTACTTACATTGAACGTTTATATCTCGCACAACCACATATTAACTTCGGTTGGCCCAAAATTTGGAATCTTACAATAGTTTATCATTACAGATCCAATAAAATTGATTTTGTTGAAATCCGAGATAGTTTGCAAAATGGCTATTTTTCGACATTCAATTAAATTAATAAAATAAAATTTAAATTCAAAATATTCCAATTCTTTGAGAAACAAATTATAATTATCGTATATATCCAAATAAACCTCATATACCTTTAAAATAAACATACTTGGGTTTTAAACTCAATATCTAGTTTTTAAGCGAAATCAATATTTAATTTATAATAAAATCCCTTTATTTTATTAAATAAACATTATGTTTATAAACAATTTCATAGCGATTTTATGAAAATTTGATTTGGATGTAACTCACAATCTACAAGACGAAATCTCGATTTTTCAGTTTCATTGGAAAACTATAGTTCAATAAATTCGAAGTTTTTTGTTTCAACGAATTCTGACTTATATTTGATCATATACATTCATTTAATGTTCAAAACGTATTTTACGAACTACAGCGCTACTGCGAGCTCGTTTTTAATCATATTATAATCTATACGTTCAAACCTTGAATTAAATAAACTTTCAGTTGTTAATTTTTAAAATAAATCATTTTAAATATTTAATATCCATTAAATATTTCTTAATAAATTTGGGTTGTTACACATGTCCTGATAGAACAATCCATAAACATGAGCGAATAATCTTGCCAAGTCCTGACAAGACCATTCGAAATTAGCTTGAAAAACGATGAGTTGTCTGTCGAGTCCTAGCCATAAAATATGGAACAAAACGGGTAAAATGCTTACTCGCCACTAGTCTAGGGCCCTTACCAAGTCCCAAAAAGATAGTCTGTCCCTTCCCAAGCAAAGTCCTTACTTGAGGACTAAATTTTTATATGCAAGCAAAGTCCTTACTTCATCAAGTCCTTAAAGTTTGCAATTCCAATTCCATATTTCATACCCCTCAAGCAAAGTCCTCATAAGAAAAGAAATTTTATTAGAGTTTAAAAGGTTTGTAGTTTTTAATAAAGGTAAAGGAAAATTTAATGGTTTATCATCGAGTAGAGAGCACTCCTAGGGTTTAAGGCCTAATCTCGTACGTTGGTGGTTTAACACCCCGTAAAATTCATAAGTATTAATAATAAATAAATAATTAAAAATAAACAATTAAATAATATGGTTGGAAAATGAAATTTTGTAGCTTTAGGAATATGGCTATGAAATTCATTTATTTGGATTCATGGCGAAATTCTGAATCGTTTTCATATATAATATGCTGAAAACAGTCAATGTATGAAGAAATTATGAACAAATGAATTTAGACCGTAAACGCAGAATATATATATATATATAATTAAATGGATAATGTATATATATGTATCCAAGATAAATTCAAAATAAAGAGGGAGATTTCAAATTTTGAATTAAAGATAAGACCAGGGGACAAAGCATATTGTATATATGGAATAAGATTAAGAGAATAAGGAACATACTAATTAAAATAAACAATTCAGCAACGCAGCCTTATTGGGCGTTCCAGCCCTGAAGGGGTCGACCCCCCTTAAGGGGTATCGACCGCTCGACGGCTGGACAGTCCAATAAATCTAACTGGTTAGGGTTTTTCTAGGAGGATATATATAAATAAAAGGATTGGATTAATTCTAAGTATTCCAACGGTCTTTGCTCACATGGGCAACTATATATAGGCCCTCATATCACACTATGAAAACCCTAATCATTCTCTTTCCCTTTCTCCATGCTGCCTCTCTGCCATTGCTAAATTCCAAAGAAAATAAAGGTTAAGGATTTCTTCTAATTATCCAATCTAAATTCTTATCTCCTTTCTATTCTAATTCATATAGGTTTTAGAATAAACTTTGGAATTGGGTATAAATATATATATATATATATAAGATTCTTATACATGTATCTTGTATATATATATATATATATATGTATATGGAGGATTGTTTGAGCAAGTTTGAATGCAGAAAATTAGTGCAGATCTAGATCTACTACAGATTTCTCTCTATTCTGCCTAAATCTGTGAGTGGAATTTCGTTTACCTAAGGCATAGTCATGGTTTTATTAGATTATCATATTGATAGATATGCCTAAGAGGATTGGGAAATCCAATAATATAAACATTAAAACCCCCAAACCCTCTATCTTTTATTTACGTATGAATTGTCATGATTATTTGGGTTTTGTGGACTTTTGATTTCAATATTGGGTTAAAGATGAAAATGGGTGTTGCTACTATTGTTTCTATTTTGTATAATTCACCTTTATCAAACATTTGATTGTAACCTAAAAGGGTTTAGATTTGAGTATTTCACGATTTGATTAGTTTGGATTCTATTTTGAGTCCAAACGTATTCATACTTGAAATATGTCAAATATAAACGTTTTTATTTATATAATACCCAAAAGGGGTGGATTATACAAAGTGGAAATAATAAACATACATGTGTAAATGTATGGAATACTCTAGTTTTAATCTAGTACTGAGATCATTCCAACAAGCGTAGGATGCAAGTTGAAAGTTAGTATGAATGTATATTTTCCATCCACTGCTATATGTTACCTTGTATTATGTCATCATGCCTAAGTTGTAGTGGAAAAAGTATGGAAAAACTAACCTATATGCCTCTATTTGGATAAATTAACAATTGCTGCTTAATTAGAATGTTTCCTTGTTTATACGAAACGTTGTTACGCATTATTACTATATTATTAATATAGCATAATCAACGTAGCTAACGTAATATTAACGTAATAAGTGCGATTAGGATAAGGTTTGAATTTGAATTGTCCTCATATATGTAAATATATATTGGTCGCTTGTGTGTGCATATATAGAATGGCTTTAAATATATATTAATAGTGACACATAAACACGAGGTTAGTTGCCATTTGTGGTAGAAGCCTTTCCGGAACCAACATGCAAATCAGCAACCACAAGTAGGCCCAACTAATGTGAGATGTCTAGGTATCATGATCCATTTAAAACTCAGAGCACTAGACACGAGGTTAAACCAACTTGTAGTAGAAGTCTGCCCGGAACTGACCAGCATATCCAGCATCTAAAGGTATAAGGTTTAATGTGAGAGGTCTAGTGTGTGTGTATATATATATAAATATAAATAAATAAATAAATATAACTCTATTGCGTGCGAAGTTAAGTAGGTTTACTACACCTTGAGAATGTATTAAGTGGATGACTCTCTTTTTATCTAGTTTGGGTCTTAAGTGGCTAGGACTAGGATCCCTCCTAAGGTTTATTCCTTAGAGAGGAACCAAAGTCATGAGACCCACCCTTGTTAGATTTAAAGTAGGTCTTTGGGTTCTCCTTCTCTAAAAGTGGTTAGGCATAAACGGTAGCGGAGTAGGGTAGTTCACGGGGATGTACACTTCCTCTAGAAGGTTGTAAGGGGTCAACTAGGGACATATTTGGTAAATAAAAGATATGTGGCCATTGCATGCTAACCAACTGTCTAAGCGAAGTCTTAAGCAACATAGCTGTCCTATCGTAATGTAACGGCAAGGAATTTCGCTCGATCCAAATCAGTCGTTAAACCAACAAAGACCGTTTGAAACCCCTGATCGTTTTGAGAACAGGACAAAATAGAACGCAGCCGGAAGAACATTTCAATGTTATTACAACAATTCCATCAAATACAAGAATATACAGAGTATAAATGAATAAATTACATTCGATAAATATCAGAGATTACAATAAATTACATAGCAGCGGGAAAAACAATAGAAAACACAACTGGAAGTAACACACGGATACAGAGCTTTCCGAGCATCGTTCCAGCTGTAAATCAGGTCCCTGTGAATATAAATCTACAAAACCAAAACTACTAGCTGCCCGTGTAGAAAATAGGGGCACCTAGAGTTTAGGTTAAAACAATAAACTCCAGGTCAGTCATGTGACTGGTGTGAGAACTAAAACAGTTATTAATATTGGTTTTAAAGTTAGGTAAATCAAGGGACCACGCCATATAACACGGAACGGGTTTCCTCCCAAGAATACCAGTGCATAGAACAAACAGCGCAATGCTAAATAAAGAAAAATGAAGCTGTTATAAGACCCAGGTCCCATCACACAATGCAACGCAAGCCGGAGGATAGGGTTTTCCCTTATAACAGCCAAAGCATGCTTGATACGTTTAAAACACATTATTTGATACTATTATTAGTGTATAGTGTCAAAACAATTTTCAATAATAAATATCAAACATAGGCGGCAAGGGTACCATCTATCATGTCGCCGTACTAGTTCTACAATTAAAACCACAATATCACGTATTGGAAATTGGATTCCATCATGAGTCGAGGCAAGGGGCAAGCTCCTCTCCGCGTTCGAGACACTCTAGCAAATGTTCCAGGACCCCACTATGATCCTTGGATCTTCAGGGCCAGTCCTCTCTTACTGTTGAGGATTAATTATTCCAGAACACACGTTTCCCGGTCCTTACAGACCTATATCCGAGGCGCCTCTTATCCAACAACCACACAGGTGAAAAGTATATAAATGTCAGGGCTAGTAGGTCACTGACACCACCCTAGCTAGAAAGAAACGTCGTGCTCTCCCTGCAGTCACTATCCCGTTTTTGACTCATACCGAGGTGTGAGGCTCGCGAATTCACGTTATACACAAAGCTACGCCACACAGGCCGTGCTTTGATCATCAACCACAAGACTTTGCTTTTCAACAGAAGCCTTGATCAATTGCCACTTACGCGTGCCACACTGGCAATTCACTCCATGCGACTGATGTCCATCGATATACAACCTCTGAGCTCGTACGTCTCAGAGAAAGGCGTTAAGCAAGAGAATAAATTCTCCGCCGCCAAACAGATGTATATTTAATAGAAATCAATCAACACAGAATAAAATCCAATGTCAGACACACAATCCATTTACAAGTCCGTTCCGGGTCTGAACGAAACCGGAGGCACTTTCCTCGCATACCCATCCATCTCCAAGTACGTCTGGACGATCACCAACTGTTTCCCTCATCTTGGGTGTACAGCCCAATCAAGATCATCAGTAATCACCCAAACGATGTGAAGACTTCCGGTCTTCAACCACCGTCTTCATCTTCGACATCTCGTCGAATCGGTTATTCAGAATGGGTATAACCCGGCCTTTCTGAATAACCCACGTATATAATAAACAAATGTTACACAAACACAACGAACGCCTCATTCCAATTCAGAATATTCTTTTATTCACAAAATCACATTCTTAGGGAAAGGTTCCCATTAATTTTATCCAAGATAAATTCTTCTAAATTTATTCTTTAATCCTCCTTTGGATATCATTTCAAACTAGTCGGGATTAACGAACCACACCGAAGTAATTATTTATTTTATTTCCCAATCCCAACCTATATATCCCATGGAGAAAACTGGTAATACTCCACATCTAACACCATGGTGTTATCGGTAAAATTAATTACCATTTCACGTTCAAATCTAATTAAAGATTTGACTATCGCTTTGGAGCAAAACTGGTGGTACTCCATTCTCGATCACCTTTCAGATTTGATAATTTAAATTATCAATTCACATTTCAATCTAATTAAAGATTCATTAAAACTCCACTTAGTTTTAATCTTTTCAAAAATCAACATCTTGCCATTAACTGGGTTAAAGAACCAATGTCATCTAAAACACGATTCACGATAAACCCAAATCACATTTGATATTAAATACAAGGTTCTGAATAGAAAATATATCGACTTATATTCAATATCAAATTCTGAAACTAACAAATATCGTATTGGTAATAACGATATAAAATATATCTTTCAAATCCCCATAACAATATTTGTATAGTCACGAAATCCAACATCGAAATATTCCGAAGATAATTTCGATTCAACTCCAGTCCAATCCACGTATTGGGAATATTGATTATTTTTAAAATCACTTACAAATTCAATTTATTTATTTCAAAACAAATTGATTTTAATTCTAGTTCCAAACTAGTTCATTTCAACAAAAATCTACTTTAACTTTTCAAATGTGGAATTCTTCAGCCCAATTCTTTCCAGTTCACATATTATGATTTTACACAAATTATAGGTATTTTTAATAATTTTATCAAGGCCCGTACAGTCGATTTCCAACAATGGCCATCGAACTGCACTTACAGCGACCTTTTCCAAATTTGATTTGGACATAACTCCAAATCCAACCGTTAGATTTCAAATTTCTAATATTCATTGGAAAGCTCTTTTTGATACGAGCCCAACGGTTCCGGTTTTAGGAGAATCCGACGGTCGGATCTCCCGCAACGTCAATTCGAAGTCAATGGTCGAAATTCACGAACTGCCGTGGCGCGGCGCGTTCTATTCAGGCCATTATATATATATATATATATATATATATATATATAACATATATATATATATATATTATATATGTTTCGTCGATTTCCTTTTAAAACGTATTTTATAAATCGTTTTAAATTCGTTTCAAAAACAATTTCAACTTCATCTTCAATTTCAAATCGATTTGATTTCAATTCAATTCGAATTCATTTCAATTTTATTTAATTCGAATTCAAATTCTAATTCATTTCAATTCAATTCAATTTGAGTTTACCTTCTATTTAATTCAATTCGAATTCATTTTAAATTGATTTCAATTCAATTTCAGTTCGTTTCAAATTTCATTCAAAACGATTTCAATTCGTTTTTAATTCAATTTCAATTCAAATTCACTTTCTATTCAATTCCAATTCAAATTCACTTTCTATTCAATTCGAATCGAATTCATTTCAAATTGGTTCAATAAAATTTCAATTTGAATTTTAATCTAATTTAATTTGAATTTCATTTCAAAATATTAAATTTTGAAATCACTTTTCAATATTCATTATAAAAGGAATAAAATCGATATAAATATCGTTCGCGTCAAAATAACGCATCTCTAATCCACACGGCTTTATATTTTTCAAAAACTTCTTTATTCTATTCAACAAATGAATATTCATTCTATTCAACACATGAATTTATATTTCTTTCAACACACGACTAATCTCAACACATGAGTACTGTCAACACATCATTATTTTTGTTATTTAAAATATTTTATAAAATTATGGTATCTATCGTTTGATTTTTAATTAGATTTCAACCGTAAAGTAGTTCTAATTTTAAATATGATAAAGATGTAAATTTTATTTTATAAAATATTTCACTCAACACGTCAATAGTTTCAACTCATGAACATCGTCAACACATGACTATTTTTATATTCAACACATGAATTTTCTTTTATAATTTTCATTATTTTCCCAATTGGAATGAGGCACAATCAATCACCATATAATGTTAGTTATATGGATTCCACACAACACATGTATATAATAGCAACGATCAACAATCAACCATCATCCAAGGTGCACCACACAACTGTATAAGCATCAAATATAAATAATCAATGCTTACACAGCCTGTCGACCAATCGATCGACATACAATTAAATAATTGGGATTAGTGTACTCAAATATCATCCCAACACCCGTGTGGGGTTTCAAATCAACAAACACAGATTTTTATTTGTGCAGTTGGACGATGTGTAAAATTTATCGACCCAATCAATATCAGTCAAATCAATGTATATAAAAAATCGGCCGATTTATTTATAAATATTTATTTATTCACATTCACGTTAAAAATTATATTTTTAACGATAATTAATTTATTTCAACCATCCACATGAATATATTTCATTATCTATTTCACATCAACTTCACAAACAAATTTCACAACACATCAAACAAGCATACAAGCCATCCATGGTCTGTGGATGACGGGTGTCGGGTGCTGCTAAGCACCGTCTGCATCCTAGTATATATATATAACTAGAAAGAGAAATTTAAGAGTGAGAAGTTCTCACCGAAAGCTATCCCAACTTCACGACACTTCATCTATCGAAATCTTCATCGTTCTCGCCTTTTTGTCACCTTCGTCGCCCGTGTTCACTACATATATAAAAATCGAATTTTTACTTCGCTATTCAATATATAAAAAACGAATTTTTATTTCGCTATTTAATATATAAAAATCGAATTTTTACTTCGCTGTTCAATATATAAAAATTGAATTTTTACTTCGCTATTCAATATATAAAAATCGAATTTTTACTTCGCTATTCAATATATAAAAATCCTTTTTTTTTTACATCGCTATTCTCTATATAAAAAGGTTTCGCCCTTTCAAAAATATAAAGATTTCTCCTTTTCAATATATAAAGATTTCGCCTTTCTAAATATAAAGATTTTTCCTTTTCAATTTCAAAAATCTAATCTTTTCTATTTTTAAAATCTAATCTTTTCTATTTTAAAAAGCTAATCTTTTCTGTTTTAAAAATGTAATCTTTTCTGTTTTAAAAATCTAATCTTTTCTATTTTAAAAATATAATATTTTCTATTTTAAAAATCTAATCTTTTCTATTTTAAAAAATCTAATCTTTTCTATTTTAAAAATCTAATCTTTTATATTTCAAAAATAAATAAAAATCACTACTTTATTTTATAATCTAACAAATAAAAATCTCAGCTTTTATTTAAAAACAAATCTCTTTTTTTTTTTGTAAAATAAAAAAGGAAATAAAACAGAAAGGAATTACCTTTCTTTGTTGTTCACGTGCTTAAGGGTATAAAGCCCTTCGGGGAAAGCTTTCAGGCTATGACGGAGAAGAGGAGGGTGCTGCTTCGGTGGTGGTCGATGGAAGGGCTGGGGGAATAGAGGGGTTGGGTCTTCGATGCAGGCGGTCTGGGAGGTGGAGGCGCTCCGGCGTTCGTGGGTGGCTCGGGGGATCGAACGATGGGAGGCTCGGCTGTTAGAGGAGGGGCGCGAGGTGGATAAGGAGGGGGGGGGGGTCGCGGTGGGGCGCCAGGCTAGGGGAGGTGGAGCGATACGGGGGAAGAGGGTGCGGTGGCCCACACCAGCGTTGGCGGCGGCGGCGGATCCTTCCCCCCCGTCGTTCGCCATTTTTTTTATGATTTCATTCTGAATGAACGAAGAATGAGGGGGGGGGCAGAGAGAAATAAAGGAGAGGAAAGTTTAATTTTTTTTATTATTATTTTAATTACAAAAAGTTGACTTTTTCATACGACCTCTAAACGAGGCCCACCGCATGTCGTCCATAGCTTATTACCCCCATTCCGAACACAATGGGATATGTATCGCAAGGTGATTTGATCGTTTCGATCAGTTTCCGTCAAAATCAACATATAACTCTATATATTGATTTTGAACGCACATTTCAATTTACTGGGGTCACGTACTAACTCGAAAAATTCAAAAAAAATATTTTCTAGCTTCGTATTGACGATACGGTCCTAATAAAACTAGTTTCGTCGAATTCTGAGACCGTTGGAAAAATGACCATTTTCCAGTCGATTAAAATCAACTGAAACTGGTCAAACACGTTTTCCTTTGCCACGCTCACATATTGATTCGAAAAATTATGAAATTTGGAATCTAGCAATAATTTGACATCACGGATCCAACAAAAGTGGTTTCGATGAAATCCGAGGTCGTTTGCAAAATCTCCATTTTTAAGGGTCTGAATTCCATAGCGACTATTCAGAATTTTCAACTGGACAAATCTTTTGATTCCCGCTGTGAAATTTCAATTTTTTGGATTCATTGGAAAGATATTCTCAAATAGATCCTATTATTTTTGGTTTCACTAAAATTCGGATTGTTTTGCACCCGGTACATTCAATTGAAGTTTGAAATCGAATTATCGAACTACCGCGCCATTTTCAATTCTATTTATAATTATATATATAATTATTTATATTCTAACGACGACGTATATAATATATACATCGAATTCTATTCAAAATAAATTTCTCACTGTTATTATTTAAAATAATCTATTTTAAATGTTCAAAATTCGCTAAAATTGCCAAAATAAAAATTTTAAACTGGCCTACATTTTCCGGGTTGTTACACGTAATATCAGTTAAGTAATAACGTTTGTAACACTATTTCTCATATTACAAGCGAGAGTATAGACTTAAGAAGGATAACGTATTAGGACAGGGTCTTAAGTGGCTAGGGGTCTGCCTCAGGGTTATAAGAGATCATGAGAATCCACCTTTAATAGGGCCATAAGTGACCAAGAATTCCCACCTCATTGGGTCTTTACCCTAAAAATACTAATGGGTGATTGACTTGGATATCCACCCCACCAGTTAGATACATGGTATTTGTGTGAATTTTGTGTGCTGCGTAGACATATCTTGACATATGAAACTTGCTAAAAATATAGGGTATGGAATTAAGTAACATTATATTTCAGTCACACAGAATTTATGTTCTGACCCCTCTCCTTAACATATCCAATAGGTCAGTAGATGACGTAAAAGCCATGGACGAAGTCATGATTGAAGCTGATAGAGAAGACGAAGTTTTTATGCTATTATTGTAGTTATTGCTTTACTTCTTTTGGAATCCTTTGAGAATGAACTATTTGGTGTAACCGTTGAACATATGTAACTGTGACTGTTGTATTTCTGAGATTTTTAATAAATGGTACATCTTATTTGAGTATTATATTTTCTCTTTCTACTGTGTGAGAATTCCATTTGAAGTATATGTTATTATTATTTATGCAAATGTAATCCTTACAGGAACCAACGACCCGTTTAGAATGACTCTAAGTTTCGATGGGCCTTTTCTACATCGAAATATAGACCCATTCCGGGCGGGTTGTTACAGGTGGTCCGATTTTGCTGTTTTCAATTTCAAGTTTATCAAGTCCTGTTAAGTATGAAGGGGATGGTTTATTGTAGGGAAAAGAGCATCTAGGGGTCTCACCGATCCATGTACATGGGTAGGCCGACTTAGCCATCCTAAGCTAGATAATTACAAATGAGTGCAGGGGATTGGACAGTTTCTCATCTGCAAAAAGCATGCCTAAGGATTAAGACCTAAGCCCATACATAGAGAGTCAAACTTAGCCCATCAAAATCCTATGCCAGATAACAAGATGTGAGTGCAGGAGATTGGATGGTTTCTCATTCGCAAAGAGCAAGGCTAAGGATTAAGACCTAATCATGCACATGGTTAGGAAGACTTAGTCCTTCAAAATCCTAAACCTAGTAACCAGATGTGAGTGCAGGAGATTGGACTTTTTTTCATCTGCAAAAAGCATGCATAAGAATTAAGACCTAATCCCATATATGGGTAAGCAGACTTAGCCCTCTAGAATCCTAAACCTAATAACCAAATGTGACGGAAGGAGGTTGGACAGTTTCTTGTCCATATAGGGCATGCCTAGGGATTAATATCTAATCCGATATACAGATAGGAAGACTTATCCCTCCAAGATCCTGAACCAAAAAACCAAGGAAATTTATTAAACATCTAGAGCCAAGTAAACAAAGATACAATATCCAGGAGGCCGGAGCCTATAACGACCCATAATTTCGACCTTTGAAGAATGTCGTTTGACACAACTCAAGCATCAAACGTTGGATATTCAAACGCCAGATTCCGTATCGTTTTGCAATTACAACACATAATAACTGAACAAAAGAACTTTTTCATAATCATTACAATAACTTTTACCTTAGAGTACAACAAATATACCAGAGTACAGTAGCAAAAACTTACACAGCGGAAAAATACATAGCAGAAATAACTTAAGAGAACGAATCCTCAAAGAGAATCCAAAACATCCAGCTTCTGCTCTTGCTTTAATCCAAAACCATCCCCACCTCTTGTTTTCAAAATAGACTTACTACAAACCTATGCGGTTAAAGCGCCTAACGGTTTTTTAGTAGCGGAGGTGCAAAAAGGTATAATGGGGCTATAGCGGAGGTGCAAAAAGGTACATTAGGTTTAAAATAAAATAATTGAAAATTAATTCATCATCTTTCTCACAATATATATGTACAAAAAACTAATATTAATTAATCTTATACAATAAAATCAAGGAGTATCATAGTTATACATATTAGACTTGATGAGTTTAATTGATTGTTATCATACATTAGGCACTTGTACCTTAAATTTATCCCTTTATGCCAAATTTACTGAATTTTTTAAAAAGAGAACTGGTCAAATCAAGCTTGTATATTGATATTGCTAAAGAAGGTGCTAAAAGACTTGATTTAGCAGATGCAGCAGAAAATAGCGGGGCTAAAAGCGGATCTACTGTTCATCAGCACTAAATTGATATAGCATCGCGGTAGAAGAGTGCTATGGGCTATAGTGGCGATATTTCAAGGCTTTAGTGGGGCTTTAACTGCATGGCTACAAACCTTAATACTAGGCTGCGTATATGGAAAATAGGGAACCCAATTTGCAAGGGAAAAATAAAACTATGGGTCAGTGTTGGGATTGGTGTGAGAAACTTAAAACAGTTGTATTTAGGTTTAATTTAGAGTGAGGTATATCACAGGACCAGACCATATAATACGAAACAGATTTTCTCCCCATGAGTGCCAATGCACAAAAATCCACAATGCTTTTTGGAAAATGAAGCTACCATAAGACTCGCATCCCATCATATAATGCAAGCGCACACCATTAGGAACAAGTTTTACCTTATGATAGCCAAAAATGCTTTCATACATAAATCATTTGGATATTATCATTAATAACTATCATTGAAAAACTTTTCAAATAAATGTATAAATCTTAGTAGACATAGGTACCATATATTACGTCAACATACATAGATTGCAACTGAAACCATAAAGGCTCATATTGGAAATTGGATTACCAACAAAGACCAGGCAAAGGATCTTCCTTTCCGTAGGTGGGTCCAACTCTAGAGGGAATTCCCAGGGAGCTAACCGCCCCTGTGCTCAAAAAGCCAATCCACCCCTTAACTGGGCGGAGTTCGGGTTACTCCTGGTACATAACTTTCCCGGTCGTGACTAATATTTATCCGAGGTGCTTCGATCCATCATCCACATAAGTAAAATTCTAGGGTTCCATAACATAGCATCACTTTCGATCTAGGAGGAACATTACATCCATAACTTTGCCGCATACATCCTGTTTTGGTCATTCCCAAGTTGTGAGACTCCAAAGTCACATTCCACAAAGCTATGCTTTTCAATATATAAACCATTAACACTTTGCATGTCACATTGTCAATTTGTAGCATATAATCAGTATCTATTAATATATAATCATCTGAGTATGAATGTCTCAAAGGAGGGTGTTAAGCTAAGAGAATAGATGCTCCGCCACCAACTGATATATCATTAATATAAACTAATTTTTTATGCCATAAAATACAATGGCAGATATACATCCATTTACAAGTTCATCCTGGGTTTTGAATGAAATCGAAGGCACCTTATTCCTCATCCAATAAAGGAGAGAGGTCCTTGCAATCCGGAAATTCTCCAAATACGTCCAAACTTGCTGGCATAATAAACATCTCAATACCGGAGCAACCAGTGAAAAGAAAATCAGCAGGCCAATCCTTTCGATGTGAAGATTCCTGGCCTTCAACACCATCTTCTAATATCTTCAATGCTCGTCGTATAGTTATTCAGAATGGGTTAGACCCGGTCTTTCGGACATAACTAGCGCATCTTTAAAACTAATATAGATATACAAAGATATCATGAGTCTCATTCCGCTTTGGAATATTCTTTCACTCAAATCATTATCTTATTGCCATCCTATCCATCCCATAGAGCAAAACTGTCAATACTCTATATCTATTTTCTGTAACGACCCATATTTTTGGCAGCCAAATATTTAATTTAATTTGTTATTTTAAATATTATATTTGGAATATTAATGGATTTTAATATTAAATTCGTTATTTAAATGAAGTTTGAACGTTACATATTTATATAATTTTAAATCGAGATCAAAATGGCATTGTAGTTCGTAATATGGAGTTTTGAACTTCAACTGAATATAAAGGATCCGATATAAGTCAGATTTCTATGAAACAAGAAACGTTGGAATCGTGTTGATTATAATTTTCATATGGAAGAAAAAAAACCAGATTTCATTTTATAATTTGTTAGTTATAGCTAAATCAAAATTTGATATAGTTGCTATGGAAATCTTTAATAAACAATAACGTTTATTAATTAATTTAAAAGGATTTACATGTAATGTGGATATCGTTTAACTCGAAAAATGTAAACGGTGAGTTTTAGATCCATGTTGGACCATTTTGAAGATATACAAGATTCCATTTGGAAATATTTGATAATATTGATTAATTTTTATCTTATATATTATCGCTTAGGTTATATTACTTTCCAGTTTATAAATAAATATGGATGTTAAAACAACTACTTTCCATTTTAACGTTAATATTAAAATTTCTAGTTAGTTTATAAATATTATTATCCAATAACCATAATTATTTATTTTTATAATATCAGATATAAATGTTACAATTTCTTTCTTTCTTGATTGTTGTTTTACGCACTTAATAATACACTTGTTTGGTAAACTTTGGGACGTATATCATATGCTGGAAAGAATAAATATACGGTACAAGGAAAATTGCCCAACGATAAAATCTAGCGTTGATAGTGAACCTTTCACATATGACAACTTCCCAGGACAACGCCTACCCTAAATAATGCCCAACTTTCTACACTGCAGCATGAACATAGAACATTACGCCTTTTTCCTATAAATGACCCTATAGCGCGTAGCCCTATTTTGGTCAAAACCCTCATTTTTATCTTCATGTGATCAACAGGCATGTAGACGCCGCCCACTATATAATAACGACAATAATCACGCCAATCCTCTTCCTCTCTTAACTCAATCCCTGATCACCAATACAAGAAACCTTCAACTACTAATCTGTATGCCTCTTTGACTGGAGCATCTGACCGGAGAAGATCGCCTCAGGCAAACTAGGGCGACCAGAATTGTGCCATGAAGGCTTGGCCTTCGAAGACCAGCTGAAGGCGGACGACGCCATCGAGTGGCCTGGAACTCAGATCGAAGATCAATGGAGGTAGTCACGCTGGGTGATGACCCCTGATCGGAAGACGGTGGTCCATGGCTTGAGCAATAATGGGCGAATGAAGTCGAGCGATTATAAGAGGAACCGCATATGAATAGGAAGTAGTTGCGGGGAGTATGAATTTAGTTGAGTGAAGTCTAGGGTTACGTTGAATGAGGAAGTAATAGAGGGAGAAAGAAGGGTGGCGATCGTAGAAGGTCTGGGATGGACATTGGTTCAGAAACTGATAATAGAAGGTAAGAAGAACGAAGGGATGAAATGGACGGAGCAGTTTCAATGGGAATGAAGAAAACTAAGGAGATTAAAAGGGACAAAGGAACTGATCTCACTGTCAACAACATAATAACTAATATTAAACTAAGAGTAGTTAGTTTAATTAAAGTTTTTCTTGCACTAAAATCATATAAAATGTTGATTTGGTACATGCAGCTTTTGGAGGATCCACTGCAGTTTAAACCGAAGGATTAGCCTGGTTGATAATTGGATATAGCATGGGTTCGAACTGTGTAAGGCAAGAAGACAGGTGTGACAAGTGAATAGAAGGAAATGCAGGCGGTTCAATTTCTAGGAGTAAACTGAGAGTGATTACTTAAATCTAATTATATGGTTAAGCAAGTACTTTTTAGTTAATCCATTATCAACTTAGGGGCGTTCATGTATCTGCAGATTCTATCAAGATGTCTGGACATATCATGAAGAAGGTGGACCATCCGTTGTTATTGACTTGTGATTAAACTTACCAATTTTTAATTAAGAAATGTTTAACATATCGTTAGGAAAATTAATTAGAATTTATTTTCAACTGCAGGACGAATGAAAGCAACATGAACAAATGAAGCAGTTGTAACAGTAGAAGTATCGACCCATTTTTGTTCCAAACGTAATTAAACATAGTTATAAAAATATTAATTTAAATTAATCTGTGATTAATTATTTAATTCAGTTAGCGTTGATTGCATATGGGAACAAAGCAGTGGGGGAAAAATTTAAGTTTGGATATTTCTTTTTGGACAAAAGTCGGCCATATTAAAATGCTCAATCCAATGTAATTAGTTGATCATTTTATGATTTGTAATTAGGAAATAACTATTTCATTTAAATCGTAACATTTTAATAACACGATCATATGATATCAGAAATGGATCAGAAAAGAGTTGTTAGAATCATGGGAGCGAACGTTACATTCTGGGACTAGATTGGACAAAGCTGGAAGCAGTTGAGAATTTTGGTTAAATTAAACCGTTGTTTAATTTAACTGAAATGGTACCATTTCAACAACAAATGAAATCAAGGTGAGTAAAACTCACTCGGTTCTTCCCATTTATATTTTATATAAATTAGGTTTTTATTTTGTGTGTTCTATTTGTCAATGGTTGACTGTTTGCTAGTTATATATTTATTTGTTGATTTAACTGATGGAATTAAACCATTGTTTAATTTCAATGAAATACCAAATCGTTATTTTAACGATTTAATCCAATAAAGGAAACTTACCTTATTGGTCACGTTTATTTACAAACGTGTTTAATGGTTTGAATTGTTTGTTGATTGGTTGATGCTAAATAGTCATTATCAGTTAAATAGAATTGAATGATCTGATTTGTGATAACCGTTTTGGATACAGGGAAGAACAGGTTGGGGGGATCCAACCAGATTCCTCAAATATATTATTTGTTTTCATATTATCATTATATGAATTGTCCTATTTGGGTGATTGATTTGATTATTGATCATTGATTGGAAATTCAACCTGTGTTTGGTTTTAAAAAATGAGCAATATAGGTTGAGTAATCGACAGTAAATGGCCTAAGAATAAATTATTTTGTCATATTGATTTACCGTTAGGTGAATCGATAGAACTGAAGTTATAAAATTTATTTTATAACTGGACATAGATTTTGAATTATATTATTTTGAACAAAAGTTTATTAAACGGAAATAAATATTCATTATTTACTATTTAAATTTTTAATTTATTATTAATTGATTTATAAAGTCAATTCTGATGTTAATCAGATTTATAGATACGAGAAAAGAAATTAACCTAACAGTTAAATTTGGATAATTGTTTTGTTAAGAAACAATTAAATGGAGTTATTTAAATTAATTATATTACTAAAAAAATTAAAGGGAAAATGAAATGGAACCACTTAATGAAATAACTGTGTTTTGGGTAGACTAAATCGAGCGTTTTTAATTGGAATTGATTATTTAATTAGTTAGTTTTGAATCAATCTAATAAAATAGTTTAATGAATATTGTTTTAATTTTAATAAAGTTTTCAAAAGGAATTCACTGTTTATTTTAGTAAATAAAGGAATTAACTACTTTTACAGTAGTTAATGATTAAAGTTAAGTATAATTCTGATTAGTAGCCATTTGGGAAAATTACTTTTTAATTAAAATTTAATTAGAATGTAATCGAAGTGGAAATGAAATCTAGTTCAATGGCGAAAGGAGTTTATGTGTGGATTTTATATTTAAAACCCAAATTTTTGTAATGAAGTTATAAAAGGAATTTTAAGAAAACACCATAGCTTGAAATAAATGTTACTTAATTATTTGAATTAAGTTAAAGGAGATTGGGATAAAAGGGTTTATAATAATCGAGAATCATATGGATGAGGTTAAAGATGTTAAAGTGTTAATTTTAAATTAACGTTACTTAAAAATGTGATTAAGTAAAAAGGGAAATTGAAATAAGATTTTCAAGCGGGAAATGGTTGAATGAATCTGAAAAGGGATTGGTAAAAGTGAATTGGGTAAACGAAGTGGGTCGTAGGGTTATATAACAAAATCCGAATTATAAAATGAATTGGTTCAAAGAGGTAAAGGTTAAAAAGTGGTGTTTTATAAAGAAGTTTCTTAATTATTAAATTAAGAAAGAATGGGTATAGTTGAGAAAGAGATTTTCAAAATGATAAGTAGGTTTTACGAAATTGTATTTTGAATAGAATAGTTAAATTGAATTTGAATTTATATTAGAATGAAATATTGGTTCTTTTGGGATTTCAACTTGTATTTATCTCCAGATATGAACGTCGTTGATCAAGGTCTGAGAGGTAATTAAAATACCCTAACTTGAACGACATCAGGATTATCTGCGGATGACATTAGTTGTAATGGTAAAAGAGGTTAGTGAATATTTATTATTTCCATTAGAGAAATAATAGTGCAACGATTAATGGGAATGTGGGGAATATATAACGAGGGTTCCAAAGTAAAAAGGGAAATAAAAAGGGGTTGTTGGAAATATAATGATATGTTAGAGTTTGAAAGGAAATATATAGTTGAGTTTTATTCTCTAAGAATAAACATTTGGATTTTGTTTTCAAGTAATGAATAAAAGATATCTCGTAACGTTGTTTTACAAGTAATAAGTTGAATGGATTCCCCAATATTAGATAATAGCGTGACTAATGTTTAGAAAGTGAAAATAGAAATCTGGATATATAAAAATGAATTTGTTTAAAGAATAGTCTTATGTTAAATAGGAAGCGAGAAACTATATTTATAATATCAAAATATTTAAGAGTTTTAAATTTACACATTTGTTTCAATTAAAAGGCTAAGTGATGCTGAATACTGAACCAGTGAACTCATTGGATGTTCATGATTGAATCACTGTTTATTTTGACAGTTAAATCACCGACTATCAAATCTATCCAATACGATTATTGGTACGGAAAGACCGGGATCGAATCATATTCGAAAACCATTCCGACCAACAAATACGTGAAGATATTAGAAGATAATAGAGACAGAGCATTGAAGACCGTAGATCTTCATAAACGGAAGAACTACTAATAACCTCTAATGTTGCAACCAGAGATAAACTGTGGTTCTGTCGTGGTTGGAATCTATGGATTGCAAGGACTACTTGCTACTGATCTATGGGGTGATTCCTTGGATGTGGTAGGAGGGTGCCTTCGGTTCATCCTGTTCCTGGATGACTTGTATGGACGAATGTCTGACGGAGTATTTCCAAAGGAATTACGTACGTTGATATCTTCAAACGTACCATAGTTGATGGTAGAGAAATGGTTTTTCTCTAAACAAATAACTAGAGTATTTTTGTGGACGTCAATTAGTGATATCTGGCGGATTTGACGATGTGGCATTCAAAGTGAATGGTGTAATGACCCGAAAATCCCCGCCCTTTAAATCGACCATAAACCACATAGGTCTAATCCAAAAGTTGGAAATTCTCGAATGCATTAACTCTGGGCATACAACACATTCGAACAATAACAACAGACTTTTATAAACATCATAATAATGTTACATCAGAGTGCAAGAATATCAGAGTACATCGATAAATAAAATACAGCAGAAGACTTATTACAATAAATTAATACAATACGCAGTAGAAGATTTTCTATGCTCTGGACACAGCTTTAGGCTTCGATCTAGAGTCCTGCTCAAGAGATAAATATCTGCAAAAAGCTACTCGACTGCCCATGTGGAAAAGAAGGCACCCGAGTTTGCAAAGTGAAACAAACTATGAGTCAGTCATGGGACATGTGTGAGAAATCTAACTTAACTAATATAATAATAAGGCTAATCACAGAACCACGCCGCTAACACGGAACAGGTTTACTCCATTGGATTGCCATTGCATAAAACATAGTAAATCGTTAAACAACGCAATGCTTTTTAGAAAAATGAAACCATTATAAGACTCAAGTCCCATCACACAATGCAACACAAACCGGAGGATAGAGTTTTACCTTATAATGGTCAAAAATGCTTGATACGATAAAAACGGATTTGATATTATTATTAGTGTCTGTATGTTTCAAAAACAATTTCAATCATAATGTATCAATAATAGACGGCATAGGTACCATATACTATGTCACCATACTAGTTCTACAATAAAAACCGATGGTGTCATATTGGAAATTGGGTTTCCATCATGAGTCGAGGCTAGGGATCGTCCTCTCCAATTTGAGACACTCTAGCAAATGCCTCAGGATTCAGACTCTGGTGAATCCTTGGATCTTCAAGGCCGGTCCACACATAACGTTAGTGGGTTAATTATGCCTGAACACACGCTTCCGGTTCTTTTGAACCTCTAATATGGCCACTAACAACCTATAAAACCCGAGGTACCTCATAATCCATCATCCACATAAGTAAAAATGTCAGGGCCGGTAGGTCACTGACACCACTTCTTAGCTAGAATGAAACGTGTGCACTCCCTGCAGTCCTAATACCATTTTTGACTCATACTGAGGTGTAAGGTTCACGAAGTCATGCTATACACAAAGCTACGCCTAAACAGGCTATGCTTTGATCATCTACCACAAGGCCCTGCTTTTCAACGAAAGCCTTGATCATTAGCATCTTGGCTTGCCACATTGACAATTCACGCCATGCGATCAATAACTACCAATATATACCCTCTGAGGGTGTTAAGCAAGAGAACAAATTTTTCGCCACCAAACGGATATATATTAATAGAAATCAATTTAATTACATGGAATGAAATCCAATGTCATACACACATCCATTTACAAGTACGTTCTGAGTCTAAACAAAACCAGAGTCACCTTATTCCTCCCTGTATGTCCAGTACGAAGGAGAGGCGCTCGCATATCCGGACAATCGGCAAGTACGTCCGGACAAGCTACCACTATTGACCCTTTACTCGGAGCTACCCAATGCCGGGCATCATTAGTCATCCATTCGATGTGGAGATCGCCGGTCTTCAATCGCCGTCATCAATATCTTCGACTTAAATCATCGTATAATCATTTCAAATGAGATCGAACTCGGTTTTTCAAATGATTCTCGCATAATTATAATTTAAAACCATTTCATATTGTTAATAGTATTTAATAACGATTTATCGCTATTTTTATTTACATAAAAATAGCTTGAATTAATTTATCGACACTTCATGTCACTATGCGGCCCTGGCGCTGTTTTCAACCAAATTTGATTTACACATATCTCGAAATCTAACCGTTGGATTTTAACAAAATTTATATCGTCGGAAAGATCTTCCCAAAGCGGTCCTAACGGTTCCAGTTTCAAGGGAAATCCGACGGTCGGATCATTCGGTATAATCGATTAAAATTACGATTTTGAAACGCGACCTACTGCACGCGATTCGTTTAATTTTAATTTTATGTTTATATGTATATATATATATAATTCGCTCAACGAATTCAAAATCATTAAATGATCAACTAATTTATTTCCACTATGCATTGTTCTAGCGAATCATACATTCAACAAAAAATGTAATTTTTATTGATTAACTAATTTATTTCAACTATGCATATTTCTTTCTATATACAATAAAAGTGTAAATTTTTATTGTTAAACTTTTCTATTTCAAACAATGAATGTTTGTCATCATTTTTATACACAATAAAAATGTAAATTTTTATTGTAATACTATTCTATTTCAACTAATAATCATTTTACATGAATCATGCTTTACATTAAAAACGTAAATTTTATTGTTTCAACCATTTTATGTATACAATGTGTATTTACATATATTTTATCTTTACATTCCTAATTCCACAAAATGACACTTGATTATGTTTAGCATTCATAATTCAACAAAAGTGACAATTTGATTATTGTCAAATCTAATTTCAACAAAATGACAAATTTAATTTTTGTCAATACTTGTTTCAAACAAAATTACATTTCAATTTCAACACAATAATTAATCGAACTAACACATCATCACAACAACGACAATCAAAACCAATCAAATCACATTTAACCATACATTGCATTTAACACAGATTGTAATGATTTCTAGCACGATCATAATTAATAAAATTTAACCATTTAAAAGAATTCTCACCTTCGATTTCTACTCCGTCATTCTTTAATTGACAGTCCGGATCCAATTTTGGCCCAAAATCTAACATGCTCCAAATTTGACAAAATTAGTGCTCGCTTGAAGCTCTCGACTCAACGATCACAACGGATTCAGTCTCATGCAAATTCAATATCGTAACAAAAAGTTATTAATTTGCGAAGTTAAGAAATTAATTTAAATAATTCTCGAAATTGTAAATTTTACCCAAATTTCACACTTGCTCCAAATTGGACAAAATTGGTGTCCACCCGAAGGTCTCGTCGCCACGATCGCGGCGGATCCATTTTTGCGTTATTCTGAGTTTGTGGCAGAAAGATTTTAATATACGAACATGGAATATTATTTATATAATAAAATCACTATTCACCTTCTTCCCCAAACGACACCCTCAACTTAAAATGCTCGCCACGGCCAAATCGTAAGTCGGAATCGCACGAAACCAGCGCCATTCTCTTCGGCTTCTCCCCCTCTTTCCACATCGGTTGCCCCCCCCCAATTCGCCACGTGGGGCCCAAAATCTATAGATGAATGGAAAACTGCAGTTTCCATTCATCTTAGTGTTGTGGTCGCTTCGGTGCTCCAAATGCCACCAATTTCTGTCAGTAGCTAGATCTTGACCTCCGGAACAACTCTCCTTTAGGTCACTTCACCTAAAATGCACGGATCAACGGAAAAAAAATCGTTTTGTTTTCAGTTTCGAAATTACTGTTTTGCTGTTTTCATCATTTTCTCGCCAAACCGTACACTTTCAGACCAAACTTCCTTTGACAAATTTGTGTATCTATCTCCCCTCTACAACTTCCCCAACTTGGCCATAACCTAATTCTTCACGGATTGGCCAGAAAACCCAAATTTCCAACAGTAGTTTTCTGCCGTTGAACTCAAATCCCGGCGAATCCGTGTGACGTTAGGGCATGGATTTTTCAAGGGAGGTAGAGACGATAGAGACGCACAAAACCTAGAAAGGGTTTGGTCTGATTTTGTTTCATTTGAGAGATATAAATTTTTGAAGAATCGGGGTCTTATTTGCAAGAAGAATTTAGAGTGGAGGCCATGAAAGTGAAGATGAAGGTGGCTAGTGTTTTTTCTTAGGTTTAGGAGCTATTGGAGATATTATATATGGGCTAAGTAATTATGTTTTAATCCTTGTTTAATTTAATCTTGTTTAACTTTATAATTATAGCCCTTTTGCATTTAAAGTTACTCAATTTTCAATCCTTTTAACGGTTTTAAAATTCTTGCGAACACATACGTATTCCAATTTCGATGGAAATTGGAACACAACTATTTTTGACATTTTAAATCCAAAGAAACTGGTTTCGTTGAATCCCGAGTCCATATGAATAAATAGTGAAATTTTAATGATTGAAAATTGACTGTTTTTCACTTAAAAATTAATAACGACCACATACTAGCTCCAAAAATTACGAATTTTGGAATCTAACAATAATTTAATATTTCAAATCCGTAGAAACTGGTTTCGTCGAATTCAGAGATCGTTTGCAAAATTCCCATTTTAAAGGCGTATATATTTAATATTCAAAATACATATTTAAATGAATAATTTTCGGATCAAGAAATATATTGATGTTTATACTTTTAGAATTCAGAAACGTCATTTTGAACTCACTGGAAGTGGTTTCGAGTCCAAATTCATTCATATGCAAAAAGTAACTTTTTGGACCATATATATTATATATATAAACTTTCCCGTATTTTTCTGAGATTTTGATTTGGACATAACTTTTGATTCCCGCTATCAAATTTCAATTTTTCGGATTCGTTGGAAAGATATTTTTAAATAGATTCTAATATTTTTGGTTTCGCTAAAATCTGATTTATTTTACATCATGTACAATCAGTCAAAGTTAAAATTCAAATTTTCAAACTACCGCGCTATTTCTAACTCCTTTTATAATGAAAATAAATATATTCGTTTTAACTTCGATTAAAATAAATTTTTGGTCATTATTATTTAAAATAAATTATTTTAAATATTCAAAATCCTTAAAAAATTTAAATTGGTCCCAAAATTCCGGGTTGTTACAATCTCCCCCACTTAAAATCTTTTCGTCCTCGAAAAGTGTAACACCCCGTGTATTCTATAACCGTGAGATTCACAAATTAAAGTATAACTAATTTCAAATCAAAGAATTAAGGGAAACGGAATACGCCATTGCGTTCGTCTCGGAATTCTGCTTGAGATAGAGTCCGAGTTTGCGTAAAACGGATATCGTATGAAGAAGATATGGACGAACGAAGTTGGGCGAAAAACCAGAAAACGGGTCAGAATGCACTGGCGCACTTGGGAAGTGCGCTAGAACAAAAATGCACTGGCGCACTTGGGAAGTGCGCCAGTACATTTTTGACCTGGCGCACCTGCCAAGTGCGCCCATGTCAAAAATGACCTGCTGGTCAGGTCTGGTCATGTCCTGGCTGGCCAGGTCTGTGTTTGGTCGATTTTCTGAGCCTTGCCTTGTCACTAGGGCTAGGTGTCAGCTCCTGGTTGGTCTCTCCTTCAAACGAACGGCTATTATTGAACCAAGCTTCATCGACGGTCTAAATTAACTCACAAACTCTATAAAAAGGACCTAAGTCTAACCCTAATTCACACAAACTAAAATGGAGCTGAGACCGTCATGTTGCTGAGGAGAGACTATAGATAGCCGTAAGAAATAGAGAGACAATTAGGAGTTAAATCAAAAGCTAAAAAGCAACGTTAATCAAATCAAAGAAACGCCTACAACAAAGGATAGCATCTCCAAATTCAGAATTCAGATTCCTGAATTGAAAGATTCGTCATACGCTGTAAGTAGAGTGCTATTCCGATGTGAATTAAATAATTGTGTTGATTTGTGTAATGTAAGAAATGAAATTGTGGCGATAATAATCTATATTTGTATGTTGCTTTGATGCAAAACGATTTGGGAATATTATGGTATACGATTGGATATTTGCAAGTATGCGATTTGCGTTGGAAACGAAATGGAATTGTGGCGATAATGACTTATATTTGTATGTTATTTTGATTCTAAACGATTTGGCAATGCTATGGTTTGAGTCATACAAGTATATGGTTTATGTTGACAACCACATGTTGTGGAATTTTGATTGGGACTCATGCAAGCATATGATTCATATTGAAAACTACATGTTTGTGGTAGTTATTTACAACACCCATTTGGTAAATGCAAGTATAAGATTCATGTTGAACAACAACTATATGTTGTAATAGTTTATTTTGAAATTCATGCAAGTCTATGATCTATTGTTATGACAACATGATGTAAAATTCTATGGTCATCTTTAGTGTAATTTGATTCACCTAAGTATTATGATTCATATGAAGGTTATGTTGAAATTGGCATCATAGTTCAAGTATAAAAATCATGATTTTGTGATAGTGACAAAAGCAAGCGTCTTTGTAAGTTTGTATTAATTTTATGAACATGACTAAACTATCTTTGTTATTATGTCTAGTTGAAAACATGTTTTTAGGTTTATGTTGTTATCATAATCATGTGATAATATATGTGACACATAAGTTATATTAGAATTACACTAGAATTACATTCCACTTGCAAGTTTACACGAATAGAATAAAAACCATGATGTAAGTTTAGATATGTTTATGCTATAATTCTATGAATAAAATGAAAACCATGATTCATATAAGAATTAGGTTGGGATAATTGAACCATACTTTTGTATTAGTGACAAAAGTAAGTACCCTTTTGTTAACATGTAGTGATTTTATGAACACGATTAGTTTATGCCTAAATAAAAATATAGGCTTATATTTCTAGTCAAGACCCTGTGCCAATAATAATGATATCTAATTTAGTTAGATTCTTAATTTCAAGTTTACATGGTTAGTTGAACCTATGATTCATGTTTAAGTTTATGCCATTATCATATGACTAGAATAATTCATGTTTAAGTACTGCTTATGCCATAATCATTTGAATAAAATAATTCATGTTTAAGTATTGTCTATGCACTAACCATATGAATAGAATGATTTATGTTTAAGTATTGTTTATGCTATGATTATATGGATAAAATGATTCATGTTATGCCATGATTATATGATGTTACAATTGCAAGTTCACATGTGCCTATTTTATGTTAATTGAATCGTTCGTTGCAAGTTCATGCGTTCACACTCCCCTTTTTCATGTTACCTTATAAACACCATGTTATAAGCCTCCCCTTTTCATTTGGCTAAATTGGGTTTAAGTATTAAACCCAACACACCTTACGTTGGAGCGAACGTATAATACGGGGGTAATGACGTTTGGGCTAAAATATAGAACATATGTGTTGGCATGTTTAACGCATGCCAACAACCTTGAAAGAACAATTAAGTGGCATAAATGAAATTTAACCAATAAAGATGAATTTGAATAATGGGCCGCAAATATTTACATATAAAAAGAAAAGAGACAAAATATGTAAATGTAGAAAAATACGATGTGTTTAACCCGAGGTTGGATTGAGTTGTGATGTAAACCTGCCCGGAACCGCCCGGCTGTCTAGTAGTCACAACAATACCTATCCAATGTGGGTGGTTAAACACGGAGCCCAATAAGGACCCGAGGTTAGACTGAGTTGTGGCGTAAGACTGCCCGGACCCAACCGGCAACAGGCAGCCACAACAATACCTGTCTAATGTGAGAGGTCAAGGCTTTAATAAGACAATTAAGGCTGAGTCAGGATTGATAGGATTAAGTAAATTATATTAATACTTAATCAAAATGGAACATGCTGAACTAAACAGACTGATTGGGGGTTAGGTTTATAAAACACTTAACCAACTTATCATGTTGGCTAGAAATAGAAAACCTAGTAGCGGGGGACCCTTTTCGCAGTAAACCTACAATGTATCATGATACCCTAAAACTAGGCAGGGTAGGGCATGATTGCTGGGCTGATTGTAAGCGGTCAAATCGACGGCGGTGGTGCAGCAGTGTAGGTTCTAACGGGGTGCGGGCGTGCACACACTCCGGCGTAGAAAAATAAGGCACTGGGCACCAGTAGCATACCTGTTCATCCTAGGATTGTGTCAGGCCGCCACCATGGGACTTGATACACCCCATGGTGGGACCAACATAGGTAACTACAACATCAGGGGCCGTTAGACACATGTAACTATGCGAGTAGGAGCCGATCATCATAAAATGGATAACTTCACCCTGATTATGGGGTGCCCGTTGGGAACTAGTTTATATGGGTACAGAGATTAATATGGGGTACGATAGTATATTCGACCCTAGACAACTTAACTAAGTTTATGGTGCTTTCCCATTTCTAGTTTATACTTATCATACCCAGTTCTTTATTCATAGACTGAATAGTCCTAGACTTACTCAGGCTTTATGTCTGACTCTACTTTTCTTTCGTCTTCTTTTCTTTCGTCTTCTTTTCTTCCGTTCCCCCCCAGGTCCACAGGGAGGGAATACCGCAGCTTGACCAGCCTTCATATCCAGCTTGAAGAGAAAGAATGTATTGCTTGGATCTTTTCGTTTTGGACTATGGCTTTGGACAGCAACTATGGGACTTTTGCAGTTTATTTATGTTTTCTTTATGCTTCTTTAAATAATGTAATCAAGACAGTTATGAAGATGTTATGTTTTTTTTGAAGTATTGTAAGACAATTATGGTGTGGTTGGTGTAACACGTACTTTTAATGAAATAAAAGTTGTTATTTTCCGCTGTTCAAAAATACGTGTTCTTATATCTGTCTTGTATATCTGTGACTTATACTTATAAACCTCCACCAAAATTAGGGCATTCCCTTTGAGAGTGACCCTAACGGAGGTGGGGTGTTTCACTTGGTATCAGAGCCTAGGTTTACCAGATAAGATAAAAAGTTTTGAAAATTTATTTTCAAAAAGGAAATTTAAAGAAGCATTTTTAAGATAAATTATTATTTTATTTTAAAAAGGCAAAGTCCCCCCCAAAGCCATAGGTGCTATCTCTTATCCTTCGTTTTGAATCTATCCTTTCTGTTTCAGCATGTCTGGAGACCTTACTCCCCAGCTGTTGACGCTTTCACTCCTCCTCCACGTGAACCAGCAAGCGGAAGAGTCTCAGAGTTGGAAGACGAATAATAGTCAAACAAGAAAGGATCGTAACAGTAATAATAAGAAACGAGAAAAAAGGAAATGCAATTTTTGTGGTACGGAAGGGCACATAACCAAGGATTGTAGAAAGAGGAAAAGAAAGCAAGGTGAATGTTTTCATTGTGGGGAGACTGGACACATCAACAAAGACTGCCCTGTGAAGACAAATTTTGAGAAGGGCGGGAAAGACAACAAGTCCCGAGAGAAGAGGAAGTGTAAATTCTGTGGCAAAGTGGGGCACTTAGTGAAAGATTGCCAGAAAAAGAAGGCCAAGATGAATGGTGGGTGCTTTTGTTGCGGTGAGACATGCCACATGGCTAAGGACTGCCCAAAGAAACGAGGTATAAAAAATTCTGTAGAAAGTGTAGTTTATCTTTATGATCACCCCGTTCGCACTTTATTTGATTCCGGCGTGTCACACTCCTTTATCTCGTCTGCTTTAGTTAGAATCTCTGCACCTAAGAACTAGTATGGTAGAGGACCCCTTAATTGTTTCAAATCCAATTGGGGGCCCAGCTCATTTGTCTATGATTTGTTTGGGATTGAAAATTTCTATTCTAAGCGTAGAATTTAAATGTAGTGCCTTTGTTTTGGGCTTTTCGGGATATGGTTTGATTTTGGGCATGGATTGGCTATCCAGTAATGGGGCCATCCTTGATTGTGAAAAAAGGGTTGTTAGGCTCCTAACCCAGCTCGGTAACACTTTGGAAATTTCTTGTAATCCCTCGTATGCGGTTATGCTTAGTTATCTTGAATCGCTAGATGCCTCCGTTGAAAATTTGCAATCGGTTAGAGTGGTCCGGGAATATCCGGATGTCTTCGAAGAGGTGAAGGGCTTGCCTCTGAAGCGGGAGATAGACTTCCGCATATATCTCGTAGATAATGAAAAGCCTGTTGAGTTGCCCGTTAGACACATGGCTCCACGGGAAAGGTAAGGGCTCGGTAAACAGATTAAAGAGCTTCTAGAGAAGGGGTTCATTAGAAGGAGCATTTCAGAATGGGGCGCTCTAGTAGTGTTCGCCACTAAGGCAGAAGGTTCATTTCTCTTATGCATGAGTTGTGGAGAATCACCTTAGTAAGTACATTTGGCAACATGGCTGGCATTTATTTCCAAGAGATAGTTCTGCTACGTGGAATACCTAATAGTAAGTGGACGAGATCTAAAATTCACTAGTGAATTTTGGAGAACTTGCGTGAAACCATGAGTACGCCGTTATGTTTGGGCCAAGTATACTAGAAGTAGAGTAAGTGGAAAAGGAACGAGAGGCAATAGTGAAATAGGTTCCAACTCATATTTTGGAAACAAGAATTAAGAAGCTACGAAATTGTGAAGTTAAAGACGGACAAAGCATAATGGAGTTAAGCTCAAGAAATGCGACTTAGAAGATTGAAGACTAGATTCGTGCATCATATCTCTTCTTAAGAGTATATCCTTGATCCCTCTCTTCCTGTAGAGCTAACTTGCATGCTATCTTTTGTATATATCCTCTCGGTCCCATTCTCAATCCAATTTCTATTGCAAACCCCATAGGGAGTATGACTTATCTTTTAGTAACACATGTTGGGGCTCGAGGGTGTTCGTTGGTTTGACTAAACTTTTTGGGTTTTATATGATAAGGGTTGGTCTTAGGAAGGGACTCCATTGTGACCTAAAAGGAGTCCATCATGCTTAGTTTCCTAGAATCATATATAGTGGTTGGGTTGAGTAATTCTTTGGGTGTCAGTCTGATGTTGATTTCGGTCTTCGGGGCTGATGCTTATAGAGTTCTTCTCCTGATCAATATATGTGTGGCATAGATTTCCAGTTTTGACACTGCCTAATAGGCACAAAGTTTTTACTTGCTTCTATCATTCGACTATACCTTTAGATAGGAACAATTGGGAAAATGGCCTATAGGTTAGAGCTACCCAAAAGATTGGTCGGAGTTCACAACGTCTTTCACGTTTCACATCTCCGAAAATGTCTACATGAGTCTGCTGAAGTGGTAGAGCCAAATATCCTAGAAGAAGCTAAAGTGGAACGCGAAGCAACCATAAGAAAAGTTCCAATCTGCATATTAGGAAAGGAAGTGAAAAAGCTACGCAATCGCGAAGTCAAGCTCGTCAAAGTTCAGTGGAGCGACGCCGAAGGAGATGCAACTTGGGAAACTGAAGCTAAAATATGCGCTGCCTACCCTTTTCTCTTCGAGGGTACATCCTTGATCTTTCTTTTTCCTTAAGTTACGCTTTTATCTATCTTTTTAGGTATATCTCCTCGACCTTATCTTTTAGGTAGAAACTCTTTGGATGGAAACATGTAATTGAAACATGTTATGGATGATGGTTGCAAGTGGTTGCAAGTGATTGCTAGTGGTTGCTCGTGGTTGCATTTACACACACAATTTAGGTTTTAGATCGGCTCAGTCACTTCATATTGCATATGCATATATGTTTGCATTCGTATATAGTTGAAGTTTAATATGTTGTCATATTGATGTTGCATTTGTATGAATGATTGTGCACTCATGTAGAATCATGAATAGGAGAATTTGCATACATAATGGATTCATAGCACTTACATAATTCGCATTAAGGAGGTCAACTGAATCAGTAGACCGCCTGATTTTGCATTAGATAAGTACATGTACACACACACTTCGCATATTATCATGAAGCATTAAAAGTCTTTTAAGGACAATGGATGCTCGTGTTTGATGGATGAGTAGATGGATGTTTGGATGTTAGGATGTACATTCTTCCTGAACTTGAAGATTTCGAGGACGAAATCCTTTTAAGTGGGGGGGGGGGGGGGGGGGAATGTAACACCCCGTGTATTCTATAACCGTGAGATTCACAAATTAAAGTATAACTAATTTCAAATCAAAGAATTAAGGGAAACGGGATATGCCATTGCGTTCGTCTTTGAATTCTGCTTGAGATAGAGTCCGAGTTTGCGTAAAACAGATATCGTATGAAGAAGATATGGACGAACGAAGTTGGGCGAAAAACCAGAAAACGGGTCAGAATGCACTGGCGCACTTGGGAAGTGCGCCAGAACAAAAATGCACTAGCGCACTTGGGAAGTGCGCCAGTACATTTTTGACCTGGCGCACCTGCCAAGTGCGCCCAGGTCAAAAATGACCTGCTGGTCAGGTCTGGTCATGTCCTGGCTGGCCAGGTCTGTGTTTGGTCGATTTTCTGAGCCTTGCCTTGTCACTAGGGCTAGGTGTCAGCTCCTGGTTGGTCTCTCCTACAAACGAACGGCTATTATCGAACCAAGCTTCATCGACGGTCTAAATTAACTCACAAACTCTATAAAAAGGACCTAAGTCTAACCCTAATTCACACAAACTAAAATGGAGCTGAGACCGTCATGTTGCTGAGGAGAGACTAAAGATAGCCGTCAGAAATAGAGAGACAATTAGGAGTTAAATCAAAAGCTAAAAAGCAACGTTAATCAAATCAAAGCAACGCCTAAAACAAAGGATAGCATCTCCAAATTCAGAATTCAGATTCCTGAATTGAAAGATTCGTCATACGCTGTAAGTAGAGTGCTATTCCGATGTGAATTAAATAATTGTGTTGATTTGCGTAATGTAAGAAATGGAATTATGGCGATAATAATCTATATTTGTATGTTGCTTTGATGCAAAACGATTTGGGAATATTATGGTATACGATTGGATATTTGCAAGTACGCGATTTGCGTTGGAAACGAAATGGAATTGTGGCGATAATGACTTATATTTGTATGTTATTTTGATTCTAAACGATTTGGCAATGCTATGGTTTGATTCATACAAGTATATGGTTTATGTTGACAACCACATGTTGTGGAAATTTGATTGGGACTCATGCAAGCATATGATTCATATTGAAAACTACATGTTTGTGGTAGTTATTTACAACACCCATTTGGTAAATGCAAGTATAAGATTCATGTTGAACAACAACTATATGTTGTAATAGTTTATTTTGAAATTCATGCAAGTCTATGATCTATTGTTATGACAACATGATGTAAAATTCTATGGTCATCTTTAGTGTAATTTGATTCACCTAAGTATTATGATTCATATGAAGGTTATGTTGAAATTGGCATCATAGTTCAAGTATAAAAATCATGATTTTGTGATAGTGACAAAAGCAAGCGTCTTTGTAAGTTTGTATTAATTTTATGAACATGACTAAACTATGTTTGTTATTATGTCTAGTTGAAAACATGTTTTTAGGTTTATGTTGTTATCATAATCATGTGATAATATATGTGACACATAAGTTATATTAGAATTACACTAGAATTACATTCCACTTGCAAGTTTACACGAATAGAATAAAAACCATGATGTAAGTTTAGATATGTTTATGCTATAATTCTATGAATAAAATGAAAACCATGATTCATATAATAATTAGGTTGGGATAATTGAACCATACTTTTGTATTAGTGACAAAAGTAAGTACCCTTTTGTTAACATGTAGTGATTTTATGAACACGATTAGTTTATGCCTAAATAAAAATATAGGCTTATATTTCTAGTCAAGACCCTGTGCCAATAATAATGATATCTAATTTAGTTAGATTCTTAATTTCAAGTTTACATGGTTAGTTGAACCTATGATTCATGTTTAAGTTTATGCCATTATCATATGACTAGAATAATTCATGTTTAAGTACTGCTTATGCCATAATCATTTGAATAAAATAATTCATGTTTAAGTATTGTCTATGCACTAACCATATGAATAGAATGATTTATGTTTAAGTATTGTTTATGCTATGATTATATGGATAAAATGATTCATGTTATGCCATGATTACATGATGTTACAATTGCAAGTTCACATGTGCCTATTTTATGTTAATTGAATCGTTCGTTGCAAGTTCATGCGTTCACACTCCCCTTTTTCATGTTACCTTATAAACACCATGTTATAAGCCTCCCCTTTTCATTTGGCTAAATTGGGTTTAAGTATTAAACCCAACACACCTTACGTTGGAGCGAACGTATAATACGAGGGTAATGACGTTTGGGCTAAAATATAGAACATATGTGTTGGCATGTTTAACGCATGCCAACAACCTTGAAAGAACAATTAAGTGGCATAAATGAAATTTAACCAATAAAGATGAATTTGAATAATGGGCCGCAAATATTTACATATAAAAAGAAAAGAGACAAAATATGTAAATGTAGAAAAATACGATGTGTTTAACCCGAGGTTGGATTGAGTTGTGATGTAAACCTGCCCGGAACCGCCCGGCTGTCCAGTAGTCACAACAATACCTATCCAATGTGGGTGGTTAAACACGGAGCCCAATAAGGACCAGACGTTAGACTGAGTTATGGCGTAAGACTGCCCGGACCCAACCGGCAACAGGCAGCCACAACAATACCTGTCTAATGTGAGAGGTCAAGGCTTTAATAAGACAATTAAGGCTGAGTCAGGATTGATAGGATTAAGTAAATTATATTAATACTTAATCAAAATGGAACATGCTAAACTAAACAGACTGATTGGGGGTTAGGTTTATAAAACACTTAACCAACTTAGCATGTTGGCTAGAAATAGAAAACCTAGTAGCGGGGGACCCTTTTCGCAGTAACCCTACAAGGTATCATGATAACCTGAAACTAGGCAGGGTGGGGCACGATTACTGGGCTGGTTGTAAGCGGTCAAATCGACGGCGGTGGTGCAGCAGTGTAGGTTCTAACGGGGTGCGGGCGTGCACACACTCCGGCATAGAAAAATAAGGCACTGGGCACCAGTAGCATACCTGTGCATCCTAGGATTGTGTCGGGCCGCCACCATGGGACTTGATACACCCCATGGTGGGACCAACATAGGTAACTACAACATCGGGGGCCGTAAGACACATGTAACTATGCGAGTAGGAGCCGATCATCATAAAATGGATCACTTCACCCTGATTATGGGGTGCCCGTTGGGAACTAGTTTATATGGGTACAGAGAATAATATGGGGTACGATAGTATATTCGACCCTAGACAACTTAACTAAGTTTATGGTGCTTTCCCATTTCTAGTTTATACTTATCATACCCAGTTCTTTATTCATAGACTGAATAGTCCTAGACTTACTCAGGCTTTATGTCTGACTCTACTTTTCTTTCGTCTTCTTTTCTTTCGTCTTCTTTTCTTCCGTTCCCCCCCCAGGTCCACAGGGAGGGAATACCGCAGCTTGACCAGCCTTCATATCCAGCTTGAAGAGAAAGAATGTATTGCTTGGATCTTTTCGTTTTGGACTATGGCTTTGGACAGCAACTATGGGACTTTTGCAGTTTATTTATGTTTTCTTTATGCTTCTTTAAATAATGTAATCAAGACAGTTATGAAGATGTTATGTTTTTTCTTGAAGTATTGTAAGACAATTATGGTATGGTTGGTGTCACACGTACTTTTAATGAAATAAAAGTTGTTATTTTCCGCTGTTCAAAAATATGTGTTCTTATATCTGTCTTGTATATCTGTGACTTATACTTATAAACCTCCACCAAAATTAGGGCATTCCCTTTGAGAGTGACCCTAACGGAGGTGGGGTGTTTCAAAAAGGAATGAAGCCAAAAGTTACCTAGTTAACCAAATCAATTTTCATTCTATTATTGGTTTCAATAATTTTATTAGTGGATTAACTTTTAAAATATATATAACTTTTAGATATTCAAAAATCGTATTTTCTAAGATTGGATTATACAAATACGTTAACTATAAATTTCTCACTCTGAACTCATTCTAGGGCATTACTACCCTATCTCTAACGAGTTTTCTCATTCTAGGATACCACTGATCCTATCTCTAATGAGTATTCTTATTGGATATGACTAATCCAATCTCTGATTAGTCTTTTGTTCAATTCTAATGAGTTGTACCCCAAAGCTTTGAGCTAACCAGAGCTCTGATATCATATGTAATGACCCGAAAATCTCCGTCCTTTGAATCGATAATAAACCACACAGGTCTGATCCAAAATTTGGAAATTCTCGAATGCATTAACTCTGGGCATACAACACATTAGAACAATAACAGCAGACTTTTATAAGCATCATAATAATGTTACATCAGAGTACAGAATATCAGAGTACATCGATAAATAAAATACAGCGGAAGACTTATTACAATAAATTAATACAATACGCAGCGGAAGATTTTCTATTATCTGGACACAGCTTTAGGCTTCGATCCAGAATCCTGCTCAAGAGATAAATATCTGCAAAAAGCTACTCGACCGCCCATGTGGAAAAGAGGGCACCTGGGTTTGCAAAGTGAAACAAACTATGAGTCAGTCATGGGACTGGTGTGAGAAATCTAACTT
Organism: Allium sativum; assembly: GCA_030737875.1. Classification (NCBI taxonomy): domain Eukaryota; kingdom Viridiplantae; phylum Streptophyta; class Magnoliopsida; order Asparagales; family Amaryllidaceae; genus Allium; species Allium sativum. The sequence continues at coordinate 401,311,587 of CM060910.1, forward strand.
AACCAATCTAATAATAAGGCTAATCACAGGACCACGCCGCTAACGCAGAATGGGTTTACTCCATTGGATTGCCAGTGCATAAAATATAGTAAATCGTTAAACAACGCAATGCTTTTTAGAAAAGTGAAACCATTATAAGACTCAAGTCCCATCGCATGATGCAACGCAAACCGGAGGATAAAGTTTTACCTTATAATGGTCAAAAATGCTTGATACGATAAAAATTGATTTGATATTATTATTAGTGTCTATATGTTTCAAAAACAGTTTCAATCATAATGTATCAATCATAGACGGCATAGGTACCATATACTATGTCGCCATACTAGTTCTACAATCAAAACCGATGGTGTCGTATTAGAAATTGGGTTTCCATCATGAGTCGAGGCTGGGGATCGTCCTCTCCGATTCGGGACACTCTAGCAAATGCCTCAGGGTTCAGACTCTGGCGAATCCTTGGATCTTCAGGGCCGGTCCACACATAACGTTAGTGGATTAATTATGCCTGAACACACGCTTCTCGGTTCTTTTGAACCTCTAATATGGCCACTAACAACCTATAAAACCCGAGGTATCTCATAATCCATCATCCACATAAGTAAAAATGTCAGGGCCGGTAGGTCATTTACACCACTTCTTAGCTAGAAAGAAACGTATGCACTCCCTGCAGTCCTAATTCCGTTTTTGACTCATGCCGAGGTGTGAGGTTCGCGAAGTCACGCTATACACAAAGCTACGCCTAAACAGACTATGCTTTGATCATCTACCACAAGGCCTTACTTTTCAACAAAAGCCTTGATAATTAGCATCTTGGCGTGCCTCATTGACAATTCACACGCCATGCGATCAATAACTACCAATATATACCCTCTGAGGGTGTCAAGCAAGAGAATAAATTCTCCGCCACCAAACAGATATATATTAATAGAAATCAATTTAATTACATGGAATGAAATCCAATGTCAGACACACATCCATTTACATGTCCGTTCTGGGTCTGAACGAAACCGGAGTCACCTTATTCCTCCCTGTATGTCCAATACGAAGGAGAGGCGCTCGCATATCCGGACAATCAACAAGTACGTCCGTATAAGCTACCACTATTAACCCTTTACTGGGAGCTACCCAATGTCGGGCATTAGTAGTTATCCATTCGATGTGCAGATCGCCGGTCTTCAATCGCCGTCTTCAATTTCTTCGACTTAAATCGTCATATAATCATTTGAAATGAGATCGAACTCGGTGTTTTCAAATGATTCTCGCATAATTATAATTTAAAACCATTTCAAATTGTTAATAGTATTTAATAACAATTTATCGCGATTTTTATTTGTATAAAAATAGCTCAAATTAATTTAACGACGCTTCATGTCGCTATGCGGCCCTGGCGCTGTTTTCAACCAAATTTGATATACATATATCTCGAAATCTAACCGTTGGATTTTAATAAAATTTATATCATCGGAAAGATCTTCCCAAAGCGGTCCTAACGGTTCCAATTTTGAGGGAAATCCGAAGGTCGGATCATTCGGTATAATCGTTTAAAATTACGATTTCGAAACGCGAACTACTACACGCGATTCGTTTAATTTTAATTATATATATATATATATAATTCGCTCAACAACTCTAAAACCATTAATTGATCAACTAATTTATTTCCACTATGCATTGTTCTAGCGAATCATACATTCAATGAAAAATGTAATTTTTATTGATTAACTAATTTATTTCAACTATGCATATTTCTCATCATTCCTATATACAATAAAAATGTAAATTTTTATTGTTAAACTTTTCTATTTCAAACAATTAATGTTTGTCATCATTTTTATACACAATAAAAATGTAAAATTTTATTGTAATGCTATTCTATTTCAACCAATGATCATTTTACATGAATCATGATTTACATTGAAAATGTAAATTTTAATGTTTCAACCATTTTATCTATACAATGTATATTTACATATATTTTATCTTTACATTCATGATTCCACAAATTGACACTTGATTATGTTTAGCATTTCTAATTCAACAAAAGTGATAATTTGATTATTGTCAAATCTAATTTCAACAAAATGACAAATTTAATTTTTGCCAATACTTGTTTCAAACACAATTACATTTCAATTTCAACACAATAATTAATCGAATTAACATATCATCACAACAACGACAATCAAAACTAATCAAATCACATTTAACTATACATTGCATTTAACACAGATTGTAATGATTTCTAGCATGATCATAATTAATAAAATTTAACCATTTAAAAGAATTCTCACCTTCAGTTTCTACTTCATCATTCTTTAATTGATGGTCCAGATCCAATTTTGGCCCAAAATCTAACATGCTCCAAATTTAACAAAATTAGTGCTCGCTCGAAGCTCTCGACTCAACGATCACAATGGATTCAGTTTCATGCAAATTTGATATCGTAACAAAAAGTAATTAACTTGCGAAGTTAAGAAATTAATTTAAATAATTCTCGAAATTGTAAATTTTACCCAAATTTCACACTTGCTCCAAATTGGACGAAATTCGAGTCCACTCGAAGGCCTCGTCACCATGATCGCGGCGGATCCAGTTTTGCATGATTCTGAGTTCCTAGCAGAAAGATATTAATATACGAACATGGAATATTATTTATATAATAAAATCACAATTCACCTTCTTCTCCAAACGATACCCTCAACTTAAAATGCTCGCCACGGCCAAACCGTAAGTCGGAATCGCACGAAACCAACGCCATTCTCTCTATCTTCTCCCCTTCTTTTCATGCTGGGTGGTTCCCCCTCCAATTCGCCACGTTGGGCCCACGATCTATAGATGAACGGAAAACTGCAGTTTTCGTTCATCTTAGTGCTGCGGCCGCCTCGGTTCTCTAAATGCCACCAATTTTTGTCAGCAGCTAGATCTCGACCTCCCGAAGAACTTTCCTTCAGGCCACTTTGCCTGAAAATGCACGGATCGACGGGAAAAAAATCGTTTTAGTTTTCAGTTTCGAAAATACTGTTTTGCTGTTTTCATCATTTTCTCGTCAAACCGTACACTTTCAGACCAAACTTCCTTTGACAAAGTTGTGCATCTATCTCCCCTCTACAATTTTCCCAACTGGGCCTTCGCCTAATTCTTCACGGATTAGCCAGAAAATCCAAATTTCCAATAGCAGTTTTCTGTCGTTGAACTCAGATCCCGGCGAATCCGTGTGACGTTAGGCTATGGATTTTTCATGGGAGGTAGAGACGATAGAGACGCACAAAACCCAGAAAGGGTATGGTCTAATTTTGTTTCTTTTGAGAGATATAATTTTTTGAAGAATCAGGGTCTTATTTGCAAGAAGAATTTAGAGTGGAGGCCATGAAAGTGAAGAAGAAGGTGGCTAGTGTTTTCTCTTAGGTTTAGGAGCTATTGGAGATATTATATATGGGCTGGGTAATTATGTTTTAATCCTTGTTTAATTTAATCTTGTTTAACTTTATAATTATAGCCCTTTTGCAATTAAAGTTATTCAATTTTCAATCCTTTTAACAGTCTTAAAATTCTTGCAAACACATACGGATTCCAATTTCGATGGAAATTGGAACACAACTATTATTTGACATTACAATTCCAAAGAAACTGGTTTCGTTGAATTCCGAGTCCGTATGAATAAATAGAGAAATTTTAACGATTGAAAATTGATTGTTTTTCACTTAAAAATTAATAACGACCACATACTAGCTCCAAAAATTACGAATTTTGGAATCTAGCAATAATTTAACATTCCGGATCCATAGAAAGTGGTTTCGTTGAATTCGGAGGTCGTTTGCAAAATTCCCATTTTTAAGGCGTATATATTTAATATTAAGAATACATATTTAAATGAATAATTTACGGATCAAGAAATATATCGATGTTTATACTTTTCGAATTCAAAAACGTCATTTTGAACTCACTGGAAGTGGTTTCGAGTCCAAATTCATTCATATGCAAAAAGTAGTTTTTTGGGCCATATATATAATATATATAAACTTTCCCGTATTTTTCTGAGATTTTGATTTGGACATAACTTTTGATTCCCGATATGAAATTTCAATTTTTTGGATTCGTTGGAAATATATTTTTAAATAGATTCTAATATTTTTGGTTTCGCTAAAATTCGATTTATTTTGCATCATGTACAGTCAGTCAAAGTTAAAATTCAAATTTTCAAACTACCACGCTATTTCTACCTCCTTTTATAATGAAAATAAATATATTCGTTTTAACTTCGATTTAAATAAATTTTTGGTCGTTATTATTAAAAATAAATTATATTAAATATTCCAAATCCTTTAAAATTTCTAAAATAAAAATTTTAAATTGGTCCCAAAATTCCGGGTTGTTACAAATAGTGACCTGATATTTCAGAGAAGGAAATTCAAACCTTAAGCCTTATCAACCGGGAAATGACAAAAATTGGGCAGATAGTATGGCTATGTGGGTCGCGTCGCTCCCATTAGGGTGTATAATCACCTATCTAGAGAAAATACTTTTCCTTCGTTAATCTATTTCGATGTTGTCCCTTTTGGGAAATGGTGGTTGAGCCCAACCGTTTGTGATATTCATTCGATACACTCAAGCAAAATGAGTGGTCGGTCATGTGTGGGCCGGGTTGCAAGACATTCTTGTTGGACCCAGTGTATTCGCCTCTAGAGAAACACTATCACCAGGTGGTTCCATACCTTGTCATAGTCGGAATCCAATCTCTAATAAGTGTCCGCGGTTTTGTTTGTATACTAAATATGTGGAGCGTGAGATGCAAGCGTTCTGCTAGATTCTATTTATTTGTATTTAGACACTATTATAATATCAGAAAACATATTGATTTCAAAAATATTTTGGGTCATCGTAAGGTAAAAAACCATCTGTATTTATGTGTGGATTTGGTCTTACGATTATCCATTTCTTTCGAAAAGATTTTTGAACTTTAAAATCAAGTTGTGTGATACCCTTAAGCTTAGTATGTTTTTCTCACTCTGGTTCACCAAACTGACCCAGTGTTTTGTAAATGCTCGGGTTAGACCGGGGTGTACAGGTCTAGGTTATCGGATGCTGCAAAGTGCAGAGACGAGCTGGAGCTGTTCAGACATATTGTATCTAGTATTTTTTCCGCGGTGTGATTGTATATGAGGATAAGTTATGATCATTGTCCAGATGTGTGATGTACTCTGATATTGTAAGCATTTTTAAAGCTCTCATCAAAGAATTATTTTTGTATTATATTTTGTTCCGCTACAATTTGAGACTCTGTGTTGTGTTGTTTCTTCTTCTTCTTCTACCATAATATTTCTTTCTTTCTTATCTCACCCTCTAATTTCTTTCTAATAACGTTCTAGTGTTTTCGGTGTTTGGAAGGTCGACATGAGATATGGTAATTGTATTTATGTCGATTTTTGGGGCTGAAAATCTTTGGGTCGTTACAGTGGTACCAGAGCTATTGGTTTAGTAATAACCTTGGCTCCGTGGTATAACTAGATAGATATAGGGTCGGTAATACCCTAGAGCGAGTTTGAGTGTATATATATGAGAGCGTATTTGTAATTTTTATATACAAATGTTTTGTATTGTGTCGTTGATCGGTTCAAGTGTTGAGAAGCGTTGAACTGGCAATGAATACAATATTGTTTTGTAAAGAGGGTAAATGAAATAATTTTACTCAAATTATATTTTTGTATAGGAAGGAAATAACTTGATCAAATTATTAAGATATTAGTGTGCTTGATTGATTTGAATTGAATTCAAATTGGATTAAAAATTTGAATTGAAACTAAAATTGGTTAAGAGTAATTAATTAAGAATGATATCGAAATTAAATAAAATAGATTTAGATAATTGTAAATGAATTAATAAATAATAATCAAATAGAAATCAATCGAATATTAATCGATTGATGTTCAAATATGTGAAAGCAAAATAAAATATTAATATTGAATGTAAATTCAATTGATTTGGTTGTGTATTGGTTGTTGATGGTAAATTATTTGTTATTGGATCATAGTTTGTTTGAATGGTATAACCAGCAATTTAGTGAAGCTAAATGAATTATAAACTAAAGAATAATTTCAGGTCTAATTAAACTGGAATGAAACCGAATATGAATTGGAATTTAGATTTAACCCTGTATTTGAAGATGAATTGATGTTGTTTGTTGATTTTGGAATTGGTGTAGTTATACCGGTTGATTAGTGAAATATTATTTTAGAATTTCATATTCTCATATGTGAATTGAGTTAAGTACAGGTGCCGATAGCTAGGCAGATTGATATTGGTTATGTAAATCGCATATACGTTGAGCAAATATGCTCAATAGCACTCGTAAAAGGTACGCCTACGCGAGAATATAAAATTTTGGGTTTTGATTTTTATTTTCCGAACCATGTGGGTCGATGTATATATATTATTTGTTCCTACGATATCGCAGATGTTACTCCTATTAGGGGAGACTCTGCCGAATTTTTCCGGGATTTAATGTGTTAGAAAATTTTCGATATTTTGAAAACATTCATATATGGTATTGGATTGTTTTTGATTTAAAATAAATTGGATTTAGAAATTAACGGGAATTGTAGAATTTTTCTTACCTAAGCAATTTCGGGGACGATTAAGGGGGAAGAATGTAATGACCCGTACTTTTGGTAGCCAGATATTTAATTTAATTTGTTATTTTAAATATTATACTTGGAATATTAATGGATTTTAATATTGAATTCGTTATTTAAACGAAGTTTGAATGTTATATATTTATATAATTTTAAATCGAGCTCGAAATGGCATTGCAATTCGTAATACAGAGTTTTGAACTTCAACTGAATATATAGGATCCGATATAAGGCAGATTTCTGTGAAATAAGAAACGTCGGAATCATGTTGATTATAATTTTCATATGGAAGAGAAAAAAACCAGATTTTGTGTTATAGTTTGTTAGTTATAGCTAAATCAAAATTTGAAATAGTCGCTATGGAAATCTTTAATAAACTATAACGTTTATTAGTTAATTTAAAAGGATTTACATGTAATGTTGATATCGTTTAATTCGAAAAATATAAACGGTGAGTTTTAGATCCATGTTGGACCATTTTGAAGATATATCAGATTCTATTTGGACAAATTTGATACTATTAATTTATTTTTATCTTATATATTATTGCTTAGGTTATATTACTTTCCCGTTTATAAATAAATATAGATGTTAAAACAACTACTTCCCATTTTAACGTTAATATTAAAATTTCCAGTTAGTTTATAAATATTATTATCCAATAACCATAATTATTTATTTTTATATTATCAGATATAAATTTTACAATTTATTTCTTTCCAGTTTGATTGTTGTTTTATGCACTTAATAATACACTTGTTTAGTAAACTTCGGGACGTATATCATATGCTGGAAAGAATAAATATACGGTACAAGGAAAATTGCCCAACGATAAAATCTAGCGCTGATATTGAACCTTTCACATATGACAACTTCCGAGGACAACGCCTACCCTAAAAATGCCCAACTTTCTACACTGCAGCATGAACATAAAACATTACGCCTTTTTTCCTATAAATGACCCTACAGCACGTAACCCTATTTTGGTCAAAACCCTCATTTTTATCTTCATGTGGTCAACAGGCATGTAGCCGCCACCCACCATATACGAACGACAATAATCACGCCTATCCTCTTCTTCTTTTAACTCAAGCCCTGATCATCAATACAAAAAGCCTTCAACTACTAATCTATATGCCTCTTCGACCGGAGCATCTGACAGGAGAAGATCGCCTCAGGCAAACTTAGGCGACCAGAATCGTGCCATAAAGACTCGACCTTCGAAGACCTACGGAAGGCGGACGATGCCATCAAGTGGCCTGGAACTTATATCGAAGATCAATGGAGGTAGGCCACACTTGGTGATGACCCCTGATCGGACGACGGTGGTCCATGGCATGAGCAATAATGGGGGAATGAAGTCGAGCGGTTAAAAGAGGAACCGCATATGAACAAGAAGTGGTTGCAGGGAGTATGAATTTAGTTGAGTGAAGTCTGGGGTAACGTTGAATGAGGAAGTACTAGAGGGAGAAAGAAGGAGGGACGGTCGCAGAAGATTTGGGATGGACATTGGTTCGGAAACTAATAATAGAAGGTAAGAACAACTAAGGTATGAAATGGACGGAGTAGTTTCAATGGGAACGAAGAAAACTAAGGAGATTAAAAGGGACCAAGTAACTAATCTCACTGTCAACAATGTAATAACTAATATTAAGCTAAGAGTAGTTAGTTTAATTAAAGTTCTTCCTGCACTAAAACCGTATAAAATGTTGATTTAGTACATGCAGCTTTTGGAGGATCCGCTGCAGTTTAAACCGAAGGATCAACTTGGTTGATAATTGGATATAGCATGGGTTTGAACTGTGTAAGGCAAGAAGACAAGAGTGACAAGTGAAAAGAAGGAAATGCAGGCGGTTCAGTTTCTGGGAGTAAACTGAGAGTGATTACTTAAATCTAATTATACAGTTAAGCAAGCAATTTTTTGTTAATCCATTATTAACTTAGGGGCGTTCATATACCTGCAGATTCCATCAGGATGTCTGGACATATCATGAAGAAGGAGGACCATCCATTGTTATTGACTTGTGATTAAACTTACCAATTTTTAATTAATAAATGTTTAACATATCATTAAGAAAATTATATAGAATTTATTTTCAAATGCCAGACGAATGAAAGCATCACGAACAAACGAAGCAGTTCTAACAGTAGAAGTATCGGCCAATTTTTGTTCCAAACGTAATTAAACATAATTATAAACATATTAATTTAAATTAATCTATGATTAATTATTTAATTCAGTTAGTGTTGATCGAAGATGGGAACAAAGCAGTGGGGGAAATTTAAGTTGGGATATTTCTTTTTGGACAAAAGTCGGCCATATTAAAATGCTCAATCCAATGTAACTAGTTGATCATTTTATGATTTGTTATTAGGAAATAACTATTTCATTTAAATCATAAAATTTTAATAACACGATCATATGATATCAGAACTGGATCGGAAAATAGTTGTTAGAATCATGGGAGCGAACGCTACATTCTTGGACTAGATTAGACAAAGCTGGAAGCAGTTGAGAATTTTGGTTAAATTAAACCGTTGTTTAATTTAACTGAAATGGTACCATTTCAACAACGAATGAAATCAAGGTAAGTTAAACTCACTCAGTTCTTCCGATTTATATTTTATATAAATTGGGTTTTTAATTTGTGTGTTCTATTTGTCAATGGTTGACTATTTGCTAGTTATATATTTATTTGTTGATTTAACTGATGGAATTAAACCGTTGTTTAATTTCAATGAAATACCAAATCATTATTTTAACGATTGTATCCAATAAAGGTAACTTACCTTTTTTGTCACATTTATTTATGAATGTGTTTAATGGTTTGAATTGTTTGTTGATTGGTTGATGCTAAATAGTCGTTATCAGTTAAATAGAATTGAATGAACTGATTTGTGATAACCGTTTTGGATACAGGGAAGAACAGGTTAGAGGGATCCAACCGGATTCCTCAAATATATTAGTTATTTTCATATTATCAATATATGAACTGTCCTATTTAGATGATTGGTTTGATTATTGATCATTGATAGGAAATTCAACCTGTGTTTGGTTTTAACCAATGAGCAATATTGGTTGAGTAATCGACAGTAAATGGCCTAAGAATAAATTATTTTATCATATTGATTTACCGTCAGGTGAATCGATAAAACTGAAGTTATAAAATTTATTTTGTAACTATACATAGATTTTGAATTATATTATTTTGAATAAAAGTTTATTAAATGGAAATAAATATTCATTATTTATTATTTAAATTTATAATTTATTATTAATTGATTTATAAAGTCGATTTTGATGTTAATCAGATTTATAGATAAGAGAATAGAAATTAACCTAATAGTTAAATTTGGATAATTGTTTTGTTAAGAAACAATTAAATGGAATTATTTAAATTAATTATATTATTAATTAATTTAAAGGGAAAATGAAATGGAATCGGTTAATGAAATAACTGTGTTTTGAGTTGAATAAATCAAGTGTTTTTGATTGGAATTGATTAATGAATATTGTTTTAATTTTACTAAAGTTTTAAAAAGGAATTCACTGTTTATTTTAGTAAATAAAGGAATTGACTACTTTTACAGTAGTTACTGATTAAAGTTAAGTATAATTCTGATTACTAGTCATTTGGGAAAATTACTTTTTAATTATAATTCAATTAGAAAGTAATCGAAATGGAAATGAAATCTAGTTGAATGGCGAAAAGAGTTTATGTACGGATTTTATATTTAAAACCCAAATTTTTGTAACGAAGTTATAAAAGGAATTTTAATCAAATACCATAGATTGAAATAAATGTTACTTAATTTTTTGAATTAAGCCAAAGGAGATTAGGATAAAAGGGTTTATAATAATCCAGAATCATATGGATGAGGTTTAAGATGTTAAAGTGTTAATTTTAAATTAACGTTACTTAAAAATGTGATTAAGTAAAAAGGGAAATTGAAATAAGTTTTTCAAGCGGGAAATGGTTGAATGAATTTGAAAAGGGATTGGTTAAAGTGAATTGGGTAAACGAAGTGGGTCGTAGGGTTATATAACCAAATCCGAATTATAAAATGAATTGGTTCAAAGAGGTAGAGGTTAAAAAGTGGTGTTTTATAATGAAGTTTCTTTATTATTAAATTAAGAAAGACTGGTTATAGCCGAGAAAGAGATTTTCAAAATGATAAGTAGGTTTTATGAAACTGTATTTTGAATAGAATAGTTAAATGGAATCTGAATTTATATTAGAACGAAATATTGGTTCTTTTGGGATTTCAACTTGTATTTGTCTCCAGATATGAACGTTGTTGATCAAGGTCTGAGAGGTAATTAAAATACCCCAACCTAAATGACATCAGGATTATCTGCGGATGATATTAGTTGTAATAGTAAAAGTGGTTAGTAAATATGTATTATTTCCATTAGAGAAATAATAGTGCAACGATTAATCGGAATGTGGGGAATATATAACGAGGGTTCCAAATTAAAAAGGGAAATAAAAAGGGTTTTTTGGAAATATAATGATATGTTAGAGTTAGAAAGGAAATATAAAGTTGAGTTTTATTCTCTAAGAATAAACATTTGGATTTTGTTTTCAAGTATTGAATAAAAGATATCTCGTAACGATGTTTTACAAGTAATAGGTTGAATGAATTTCCCAATATTAGATAATAGCGTGACTAATGTTTTGAAAGTGAAAATAGAAAACTGGATATATAAAAATGAATTTTTCTAAAGAATAATCTTATGTTAAATAGGAAGCGAGAAACTATATTTATAATATCAAAATATTTAAGAGTTTTAAATTTACACATTTGTTTCAATAAAAAGGCCAAGTGATGCTGAATACTGAACCAGTAAACTCATTGGATGTTCATGATTGAATCACTGTTTATTTTGATAGTTAAATCACCGACTATAAAATCGGCCCAGTATGATTGTTGGTACAGAAAGATCGGGTTAGAAGTCATATTCGTAAACCATTCCGACCAACAAATACGTGAAGATATTATAAGATGATAGAGATGGAGCATTGAAGACTGTAGATCTTCATAAACGGAAGAACTACTAACAACCTCTGATGTTGCAACCAGAGATAAATTGTGGTACCGTCGTGGTTGGAATCTTGGATTGCAAGGCTACTCGCTACTAATCTATAGAGTGATTCCTTAGATGTGGTAGGAGGGTGCCTTCGGTTCATCCTGTTCCTGGATGACTTGTATGGACGGATGACTGACGGAGTATTTCCAAAGGAATTACGTACATTGATATCTTCAGACGTACCATAGTTGATGGTGGAGAAATGGTTTTTAACTTGCCAAATAACTAGAGTATTTTTGTGGACGTCAATTACTGATATCTGGTGGATTTGACGATGTGGAATTCAAAGTGAATGGTGACCTGATATTTCAAAAATGGAAATTCAAACCTCAAGCCTCATCAACCGGGAAATGAAAAAAATCGGGCAGGCAGCATGGCTATGTGGCTCGATCCCATTTGGGTGTATAATCACCTATCTAAAGAAAATCCTTTTCCTTCTTTAATATATTTCAATGCTGTCCCTTTCGGGAAACGGTGGTTTGAGACCAACTGCTGGTGATATACATTCGATACACTCAAGAGAAATGAGTGGTTGGTCTTGTGTGGGCCGGGTTGCAAGATGTTCTTGTTGCACCTAGTATATTTTCCTTTAGAGATACTGTAACACCCCACCTCCATTAAGGTCACTCACAAAGGGAATGCCTTAGCTTCAGTGGAGCGTTTTTGGTAAACAGACACAAAATATCACAAGACAGATATAAAAATTTTGCAACAGAAAATAAACAACTTTATTAAATCACCAAAATACTTTGTTACATAGTACCATGAGTCATAAAAACAAAACGCTTCTGTCTTATATCATCAGAATATATAGGTATTTAAAAGAAAAACATCATTCCCCATATTAAAGAGCAAGCCATATAAGAGACAGAGACTCGAGCCATACTTCAAAAGTAGCTCCTAGAAAATGATATCCAAATCCTGACTAAACCTGGGTGTTTCCTCCCTGAGAACCTTGGGGGGGGGGGGACGCAAGAAAAGAGGCGAAACAAACTAGGTCAGACATACGTTTGGTGAGTCCAGTAACTTTTAGCCGGTAAATAAATAAAGGTAAACATGACAGGCATACAAAGTGGATAAGAGGATTCACGGTACAGATGGCAGGTATGACAGGGCAAATAAGGTAAGATGTTTGCTTCACTACAAACTACTCTGCACTATTACTAGTCAAATCAAGATGGGATAATCCCTTCCGCTAATCATAATAATGATAACGATGGTGGTAGTTTCGTGTATTCCTAGCTGCTGCCATAGGTGCTGCCTGCTCCTATCTCAACTAGTCGTACCCACTAACCCCCTTCCCCACTATAAATTGGTAGGCCTAGGGCACACGTCCGGGTATACACTAACCACTACCATAATCGACCGGCTCCCTACTCTGTAGATACTCTATGCTAGTCCCACAACTAGGGGGTATCACTTCCCTAAAATGGCAACCCAAGGTGTGCACAGTTATACCTACTTGTGTCACGGTCGTCTTGTCCCCCTCTGCCCGACCCATGCACGCACATGTCCCTGGTCGGTGTGCGCCGCCCACACCATCCGTCTCATTTTGGATCTCTTACAATCAATCAGTAAGCATGCCCCTTCCCCGCCCAGTACGGAGTTCTTTACTTTGATACCCCTTCGGGTTACTGACTGAAATGGGTCCCACACAACATGATACAAGTTCTCCCCTATGCCTTGTATCCCCACTAGGTTTTCTACTGACTATGTATACCCTAAGGTGTCTTTAATTACATAGCCCTCAATTAGTTATGCGTACCTATGGGTGTCTTTAATACATAACCCCTATTCTACCTATCGGTTATGCGTGCCTATAGGAGTCTTTAATACATAACTTTATCTATTCCCCTTTAGTTATGCGTACCCCTAAGGGTGTCTTTAATACATAACTTTACTATTCTGCCCCGGTTATGTATACCATTAGGTGTCTTTAATTACATAACCCTTTTTATCCGGGTAAATTTGTGGGCCTATATATATTAATATTTCTCACCTACTTTTCAGTTGTACTTAACCCTCCCACTGATTTAATCCTATTTATTTAACGGTTAAGTTTGTGGGCCTATATATATTAATATTACCCACCTACCCATCAGTTGTACTTAACCCTCCCACTGATTTAATCCTGTTTATTTAATGGTTAAGTTTGTGGGCCTATATATATTAATATTACCCACCTACCCATCAGTAGTACTTAACCCTCCCATTGATTTATTCCTGTTTATTTAATGGTTAAGTTTATGGGCCTATATATATTAATATTACCCACCTACCCATTAGTTGTACTTAACCCTCCCACTGATCTAATCCTGTTTATTTAATGGTTAAGCTGGTCTTAACCCTTTCACTTAGTTTATGATTAGGTTCTTCTTAGTCCACAGATACATTGGTTAAGAGAATAACTCCCTATCTACCAACCCCGAAGACCGAGATCAACATCAGATCGTTACCCAGAGAATCACTCACTCAACCAAACTTCTGTTTATCATCCATATTTGTCTTTAATCAGCATTAATTAATTATTGAGACACCTAATCGTATTTCACATGCCACCCAAGGCACCCACTTAATTCCACATGCCAGCCAAGGCACCCACTTAAGCCCTCATGCCCCACTACATGTTTATCTAGTTAAGTGTTTCTTAATTCATTAAGACCGTAACCTTATAAAGACCTCCTACATTAGACTGGCATTTGTGGCATATGGATTTGCTGGGCGGGTCCGGGAAGTCTTACACCACAAAAGAGCCTAACCTCGTGTCTTTACAACTATCACGCATGTAGTTTATGCCTAAGACCTCCCACATCATACTGGCATTTGTGGCAGCTGGATTTGCCGGGCGGGTCCGGGCAGTCTTACACCACAAAAGAGCCTAATCTCGTGTCTTAGACGATTAATTACACAAAATTAATTATGCCCCAATTTGAATTAATCTCCCTATTCAAATTTTCAATCAATTCCAAATTTAACTATGGCCATAATTGACTCAATTATGTCCATCTATTTATGGTATGTAAAATCATACCAATTTCATCACAAATTTATTTTATGCCATTTAAGGCATTTATGCCAATTCTCAATATTAAATCTTCATACTTTAATTGCTTAAACATTCCTCTTTTGATTAATTAAGTTAATTAATCCTTTCCTTTTTGTGGGTGTCAATACCTATCTTAATAACAATTTGAATTTCCTATCCATAAATGGTCATATTCGAATATGATATAACTAAAACAAAAGCTCTGTTCGCATTTGACATTGGTTATGAGAATAATTCCCTAAGTCTCAGCCCTGAAGACCGAAATCAACATAAGACTAACACCCAAAGAATTACCCCCATTAAACAATGTAAAAACTGGAGATCTACTTCATGCTTCGAGTAGAAACCCATATCCTTCAGAAATATTCAGATACTTACAAATACTGGTCCAGATCAGATTACAGAAGGATTCTCAGAAAGCTAATCATAACAGACCCTTGCGGGTCACAAGAAACTTTGGGGGTCTTCTCAGGACAAGTTAGAAACTTAACGACCCTCCTCTCAAAATCTAGAACGGCCCTCTACATACAAAGCTGGTCCATTTAGAACCAAACCATAGCCCATAAACTTGAGCACACAAATGTCACATTCAAATTTTTGATGCCTAACATAGATAATTTCAAACCCCTACGAATCACTAACAATTGAGCCGAACCACAAATGGGATTTGAAACAACTACGGGATCAGAAACAAGACTAGTATTAAAGTGCAGAGTCTCAATTACAAAATCAAAATTCCAGAATCCAAGAGTGTCTGAACTTCATAAGGAAATTAAACCTTTTACATAAATTTTTCCTATCTCTATCCTATCCATCTACCACGAGAGCATTCGCCTATCTTATCAAGGGAAGAGATTTTAGACAAAGGACCGAAGGATACTACATATGGCTTTTCGTGGAATGTTTTTCAAAACAAGCTTTCCTTTTTGAAAATACTTTCTTTTAAAACCTTTTTGAAAAATATTATAACATGGGTAAAATTGGGTAAAAATGGTATAATTTGAATATGACCATTTATGGATAGGAAATTCAAATTGTTAATAAGATAGGTATTTACACGTATAAAAAGGAAAGGATTAATTAATTAACTTAATTAATCAAAATAGGAATGTTCAAGCAATTAAAGTTTGAAGATTTAATATTGAGAATTGGCATAAATGCCTTTATTGGCATAAAATAAATTTGTGATGAAATTGGTATGATTTTACATACCATAAATAGATGGACATAATTGAGTCAATTATGGCCATAGTTAAATTTGGAATTGATTGATAATTTGAATAGGGAGATTAATTCAAATTGAGGAATAATTAATTTTGTGTAATTAATCGTCTAAGACACGAGGTTAGGCTCTTTGGTGGTGTAAGACTGCCCGGACCCGCCCGACAAATCCAGCTGCCACAAATGCCAGTCTAATGTGGGAGGTCTTAGGCATAAACTAAATGCGTGACAGTTGTAAAGACACGAGGTTAGGCTCTTTTGTGGTATAAGACTGCCCGGACCCGCCCGACAAATCCAGCTGCCACAAATGCCAATCTAATGTGGAAGGTCTTTATAAGGTCATGGTCTTAATGAATTAAGAAACACTTAACCAGATAAACATGTAGTGGGACATGAGGGGTTAAGTGGGTGCCTTGGGTGGCATGTGGAATTAAATGGGTTCCTTGGGTGGCATGTGAAATACGATTAGGTGTCTCAATAATTAATTAATGTTGATTAAAGACAAATATGGATGATAAACAGAAGTTTGGTTGAGTGAGTGATTCTCTGGGTAACGATCTGATGTTGATCTCGGTCTTCGGGGTTGGTACTTAGGGAGTTATTCTCTTAACCAATGTATCTGTGGACTAAGAAGAACCTAATCATAAACTAAGTGAAAGAGTTAAGACCAGCTTAACCATTAAATTAACAGGATTAAATCAGTGGGAGGGTTAAGTACAACTAATCGGTCGGTGGGTAATATTAATATATATAGGTCCACAAACTTAACCATTAAATAAACAGGATTAAATCAGTGGGAGGGTTAAGTACAACTGATGGGTAGGTGGGTAATATTAATATATATATAGGCCCACAAACTTAACCATTAAATAAACATGATTAAATCAGTGGGAGGGTTAAGTACAACTGATGGGTAGGTGGGTAATATTAATATATATAGGCCCACAAACTTAACCATTAAATAAATAGGATTAAATCTGTGGGAGGGTTAAGTACAACTGAAAAGTTGGTGGGTAATATTAATATATACATAGGCCCACAAACTTAACTGGATAAAAAGGGCTATGTAATTAATACACCTAATGGTATACATAACCGGGGAAGAATAGTAAAGTTATGTATTAAAGACACCCTTAGGGTTACGCATAACTAAAGGGGAATAAATATAGTTATGTATTAAAGACACCTATAGGTACGCATAACCGATAGGTAGAATAGGGGTTATGTATTAAAGACACCTATAGGTACGCATAACTGATTGAGGGCTATGTAATTAAAGACAGCTTAGGGTATACATAGTCAGTAGAAAACCTAGTGGGGATACAAGGCATAGGGGAGAACTTGTATCATGTTGTGTGGGACCCATTTCAGTCAGTAACCTGGAGGGGTATCAAAGTAAAGAACTCCGTACTAGGCGGGGAAGGGGCACGCTTACTGATTGATTGTAAGAGATCCAAAACGAGACGGATGGTATGGGCGGCGCACACCGACCGAGGACATGTGCGTGCATGGGCCGGGCAGAGGGGGACAAGACGACCGTGACACCAGTAGGTATAACTGTGCACACCTTGGGTTGCCACTTTAGGGAAGTGATACCCCCTAGTTGTGGGACCAGCATAGAGTATCTACACAGTAGGGAGCCGATCGATTATGGTAGTGGTTAGGGTATACCCGGATGTGTGACCTAAGCCTACCAATTTATAGTGGGGAAGGGGGGTAGTGGGTACGACTAGTTGAGATAGGAGTAGGCAACACCTATGGCAGCAGCTAGGAATACACGAAACTACCACCATCATTATCGTTATCATGATTAGCGGAAGGGATTATCCCATCTTGATTTGACTAGTAACAATGCAAAGTAGTTTGTAGTGAAGCATACATCTTACCTTATTTGTCCTGTCATACCTGCCATCTGTACCGTGAATCCTCTTATCACTTTGTATGCCTGTCATGTTTACCTTTATTTATTTACCGGCTAAAAGTTACTGGAATCACCTGACGTATGTCTGACCTAGTTTGTTTCGCCTCTTTTCTTCCGTTCCCCCTCAGGTTCTCAGGGAGGAAACACCCAGGTTTAGTCAGGATTTGGATATCATCTTCTATGAGCTACATCTGAAGCATGGCTCGAGTCTCTATCTCTTATATTGCTTGCTCTTTAATATGGGGAATGATGTTTTTCCTTTAAATAACTATGTACTCTGATGATATAAGACAGAAGCGTTTTGTTTTTATAACTCATGGTATTATGTAACAAAGTATTTTGGTGATTTAATAAAGATGTTTATTTTCCGTTGCAAAATTTTTATATCTGTCTTGTGATATTCTATGTCTGTTTACAAAAAACGCTCTACTGAATTTAAGGCATTCCCTTTGTGAGTGACCTTAATGGAGGTGGGGTGTTACAGTTACACTATCGACAGGTGGTTCCATACCTTGTCATTGTCGGAATCCAATCTCCAATAAGTGTCCCGGGTTTTGTTTGTATACTATATATGTTGAACGTGAGATGGAAGCATTCTGCTAGATTCTATTTATTTGTATTTAGACACTATTATAATATCAGAAAAGATATTGATTTCAAAAAACCGTCCGTATTTATGTGTGGAATTGGTCTTACGATTATCCTTTTCTTTCGAAAAGATTTTTGAACTTTAAAATCAAGTTGGGTGATACCCTTAAGCTTTGTCTGTTTTTCTCACTCTGGTTCACCCGACTGAACCGGTGTTTTGTAAATGCTCGGGTTAGACCGGGGTATACAGGTCCAGGTTATCAGATGCTGCAAAGTGCAAAAACGAGCTAGAGGTGTTCAGACATAATGTATCTAGTATTTATTCCGCTGTGTGATTGTATATGAGGACAGGTCATGATCACTGTCCGTATGTGTGACGTACTCTGATATTTTGAGTATTTTTAAAGCTCTCATTAAAGATTTATTTCTGTATTATATTTTGTTCCGCTGCGATGTGAGACTCTGTGTTGTGTTGTTTCTTCTTCTTCTACTACTCTAATATTTCTTTCTTTCTTATCTCACTCTCTAATTTCTTTCTAATAACGTTCATGTGTTTTCGGTGTTTGGAAGGTCGGCATGAGATATGGTAATTGTATTTATGTCGATTTTCGGGGCCGAAAATCCTTGGGTCGTTACCTTTTCCCTCGTACTTGGGTAAGTTTAATTACCTTTATTAATCCAAAACTTTAATCCATACCTTATTAAAGATTAAATCTTATCTTTACGAGAAAGCATGCTTACTCAAACCTAAACCATTCATTAACCATAACTATGGTAAATTACTTTTAACTTTTCCTAATCGTATATTTGGCAAAAATTCGTACTTGCAATTTGTTAATCCTGTCGTTAGGGAAAAACTCGTTTATCTTTTAAACGATCTTTAAACTTTGTCACCATTATTGTTTATTAGGAGAAACTCTTTCATCAGATCTTTATGTTCAAATTTAATAAAGATTTCTCTTTAGCTTAACTTGGAAAATCACATTTTCTTTTAAATGAATTAAAAACAATGTTGATTAAGACATCGTTCGTGATAAACCCAAAATCATACTTTGATTCTAAATGAAATTTCCATGGAAATCATATCAGCTCATAATCAATATGAATTCCCATATTAGACTAATACTATAAGTGAAATAATAGCAAAACCTTATAAATTACGCAAATAATAAAGGTCTTCATCCACAGAGACTCATCTTAATTATCACAAAATTGATTCACATTCAATTCCAATTTAATTCGATAATTGGAAAACTTAACTTTGTTACATATTTTTCGAATCCTTAAAATATCTTAAAATCCTCATGTTAATCCTTTCGATATATTTGCAAAACCTCTAGATAACACTGGTTATATCAAAACCCTTTTATTTTAACCCATCAAATAAATCCGTCGCAAATAGCGTTGCTAAAATAACTCATTTTCATAAAATAGCTTTTTATCCTTTCAAAACTTAGCATATTCAATCCAAATTGCTTTTAAATCATGCATTCTGATTTATCTGCATTTTTAATAATTTAAAAATAGCTTACTTCATAAAAATCCAGTTTTGACCAACGAACTATACCGATGCGATTTTTAATCAAATTTGATTTGAACTTATTTCAAGATCTAACCATTAGATTATAAAACTTTCTTTCGCATTTGAAAACTCTTTTCATTTCGAATCAAACATTTTTCATTTCGGGAAATTATGATGGTCGGATATACCATCATTAATTTGAAGTCAACGATGGAACTTCGTGAACTATCGTTGCGCGACCAGTCCTATTCATACCAGACTTCGATTTATATTTGAAATCAAGTCGAATTACCTTCAAAATAATTTATTAATTATATAATACATATATAATAACTTTGGGAAACTATATTTTTCAGTATTTAACTTTAAATTCAATCCCATTATTTGAATATTATAATATTATTTAAATCATTAAAATAATCTTATTTTTCAAACTTTATCTTTTAAAGCCCAAACGCTGAGGAAGTCAAATTAATAATATATAAGACTATCGGAATAATAAAATCGATATTTGGACTTCACTGGGATAGTAAACCAAACTTCACTTTTCTATTAAATTGAAATCGATTTATTTTCAATTTGAAACTTTAACATGCTATAACTTGTCTTTAACTTTGTCAAATAAATTTCTTTCTTTTACAAAAGTTTATCGTAATGACCTTAATTTCATTTCTATAAAAAAATTATCAAATTCAAACTTTTATTTTTCACTTATTATTTAATTAATAAAATATTCAATTTAGTTTTGATTGGAATGAAACTTAGTCAATCACCATATAATCCAACTTATATGGGTTTAACACATCTTTAACATTCATTAACAATCATTAACATCCCATTATCACAAAATGACAACATTAGCATAAGTGCTAAGGTCATTAATTACCATAACATACCATCATTAACTAAGCGTTAAACATCGTTAACATTTAATTACCGTTGAATGACATTATATGTCTAAGTGTTAAGGTCTTTAACACTTAATCATTCAATCGCATCACATCAAGTTGATATAATTATTACTTTTCAACTTTATTAGCAATCAAATCACATCAAGTTGTCATCATTATTATTTTCAACTTTATTAGTGATCGCATCACATCAAATTGTCATTACTATTACTTTTCAACTTTATTAGCCTGTCATCATTATTATTTTTCAATTTTATTAGTCATCACAGAACATCAAGTTGTCATCATTATTACTTTTCAACTTTATAGCCATCACATCACATCAAATTTTTATCATTATTACTTTTTAACTTTATTAGCCATCACGTCACATCAAGTTTGTCATCCAATGTCATATCAATCTTAACCGATGTCACATAAATATTAATTGATGCCAGTGTTCATCCACTTTTATTTATTTCATAATTAAGTGGACATTTCACATTACTTCATTATTAAGACATAACATTTTGGACTTTTCAATCATCATAACCACATAATCACTTAGCAAATCTATTCGTTGTCAAAATTAACTTGCTAACCTTGCCTTCGTCCATTAGCAATCCATCCATAACAATCACGTTATCGTTCAAACCAACTAACCACTCATATATGATTTTTAACTTAACAACCATTATGGTAACCACTTTAATTTCTAAACCACCAAGTAATTAATTTTCTAACTTAACCATTAACACAATTAATCCCATTATTACTTAAACGATTAGCAATTATTAAACATAACATAATTAGCTACACTAATTATAATAGTAAACCAAACATGAGCAAGACGTGCTGAAAAAGTAATTTTTTTCGATCATTTAAGATCCGACATCCAAAAAATCCACATCCAATAACCACAAAATCAACATAGGTGTCATTAACTTAAGGGTTCACCTCATTAGCACTTAAAGATCACATTTTACTTTACTAACTTTAGTGTTTACATAATTAACTCTTAAAGATCACATTTTTACCTATTTAACCTAAGTGTATACATCATTTACACTTAATTATCACATCAAACCAAACCAATATCATCCCATAAGCCACATAACATCTAGTAACAACCCAATATCATATCCATTCATTATCAAATCAAACCCAAGCATACATGTTAACTATTATACACTACTTAGCCCTTAAGTGTGTATTTTCTTCACCGAGTGATCCACTCCTTTCTTTATGGCTAAAGGTTCTAGATTTCCTACTTGAAAGTGATTCCGATTGCTTCCAAGTTTCAAACGGAAGATACTCTAGCGTCACCAATTATTTTTCACCCAAGATTTCAACAAAACTTTTCTACGCTTACAAACTTTAAACAAACTTTAGAAGTAGGTATCTTTTTGAGTTTAAAGTGTTAAAGGTAGGATCTTTGGTGGCTTAAGGCTTGGATATATGAAGGAATGGAGTTGTGAGTGATTTTAAGGTGGAAAGTTGGAGTTTTTAGGTGAAATGAGGCTCGGTCTGGGGGGTATTAAGTATGGCCTTAAGAGGTAGATGGGGAGAAGCTTTAGGCGTGTAATAGGAGGAGGAAGTTGAGTGGTTTTGAAGTGTTTTGGTGGTGTACATATAAGTGGAGAGAGGGAAAAGAGTTCGGGCCTAAAGGAGGAGAAGCCACTAAAGAATGTTTTGGAGGAAAAAGAAGTAGAAAAGTGAAATATGAGAGAGAGGATAAAGAGTTGTTTTATGGAAATTGAGATGCCATAAGAACTTGACAACTCAAAAGTAGGATGCATGGAAAGGAAGACAACTCAGAAGTATATAATGATGAATGGAAAGTGAGTGGAAAATGATGTGTAAAAAGAAGGGAAGGTGGTGGAAGTAGGAGACACCTCAAAAGTTGTCACATGAATGTGTTTTATTTAATTAGTTTAGGAATTGTTTAATTTTACCATATTCTTAACTTAAGCGCTTGATAAAAATAATAATGTTGCTAATTAAAGTACTTAGCTATTTACTACATCAAATTTCAATATCGTCGAATATTTTCAAAGCTGAATATTTTGTTAATTCAATATTTAATTAAATTGAAATTCAAATGGTATATTTCCTAATTAAAACCGTATATATATAAATCCATTCAATCCTATTTAAATTCATATTTTTAAATTAACAAAAGTTTCAGATCATTACAATCTCCCCCACTTAATAGAATTTTTCCTTCGTAATTGAAACGAAAGAGAAAGCTGAAAAGAATGATATCAAAGAAAACAAGTTTTTCTAGCGAGTTTCAGAACTTATTAACTGTCCAAAATCATTGATAATTTCCGTTTTAAATCCAAATTCTTTATAATTACCATAAACTATCTTTTTTTATATTGCAAATGCAACTTTTTAAAACTCGTTTTTATATTGAAATTACGCTCTCTCATATTAATACTCTGAACTCATTATAGGGTTATTACTAACCCTATCTATAATGAGTTTCTCTTCTAGGATATTACTAATCCTAGCTCTAATGAGTTCTTTCCTCTTGTTCTAACGTGTCGTCCCTTAGAACTTTGAATAAACCAAAGCTTTGATACCAAATGTAACGACCCGAAATTTCAACCTTCAAAGATCAGTGTTTGACACAACTCATGCATCAAACGTCGGAGATTCAAACGCTGGATGTCATATCGTTTTGGGGTTGTAACACATAGGAACTGAAAAAAATCATTATCACTACAATGACTTTTACATCGAAGTACAACAGATATATTAGAGTACAGTAGCAAATACATACACAGCGGGAAAATACGTATTGGAAATAACAAAAAAAGAATGAGTCCTCAGAGGGAATCTGAAACATCCAGCTTTTTCTCTTGTTCCAATCCAAAACCAGCTGCAGCTATTGTTCTCTAAATAGACATACTGCAAAACTTGAATACTAGGCTGCCTATATTGAAAAATCGAGGAACTCGACTTTGCAATGGAAAAATAAAACTATGGGTCTGTCATGGGACTGGTGTGAGAAACTTAAAATACTTGTATTTATGTTTAATTTAAAGTAAGATATATCACAAGACCACACTGTATAACACAAAGTGGGTTTTCTCCAAATGAGTACCAATGCACAAAAATCTGCAACCATAAGACTCGCATCCCATTAAACAATGCAAGCACAAAACATTAGGAGCAAGTTTTTGCTTAAGATAGCCAAAAATGCTTTCATACGTAAATCATTTGGATATTATCATTAATGTCTGTCATTGAAAATCTTTTGAAAATAAATGTATAAATCTTAGCAGCTTTAGGTACCATATATTATGTCAACATACATAGATTGCTTCTAAAACCGCAAAGGCTCGTATTGGGAATTGGATTTGCAACAACGACCAGGCAAAGGATCTTCTTTTCCACGAGTAGGAACACCTATAGAGGGATGTCTCTGGGAGCATACCGCCCCCGTGCTCATAAAGTCGGTCCAACCCTTAATTGGATGGAGTTCGGGTTACTCCTGGTACATAATGTTCCAAATCGTGATCGACCTTTATCCGATTTGCCTCAATCCATCATCCACATAAGTTAAATAGCAATAACAACCCGGAAAATCCGAACCAATTTTTTTTTATATTTTTTTTGGCTATTTCAGTAAAATTTGAATAGGTAAAATAATTTGTTTTAAATAATAACGATTAAAAATTTATTTTAATCAAAGTTAGAGCAAAAGTATTCATTTTGATTTCTAAAGAAATTAGAAATAGTACGGTAGTTTGAAAAGTCAAACCTGTATTTTGACCGAACGTACCAGATTCAAAATTTAACGGATTTTAGTGAAACCAAAAATATCTAAATATTTTGAAATTATCTTTCCAACGAATCCGAAAATCGAAATTTCATAGTGGGAATCAAAAGGTATGGTCAGTTGAATATTCAGAATGGTCTCTATAGTATAATTTATAGCCCGTATAGAAGGCCATTTTTCAAACGACCTCCGTTTCCGACGAAACCACTTTTGTTGGATTCAGAATGTCAAATTATTGCTAGGTTTCAATTTTCATAATTTTTCAAATTAATATGTGAGCGTTGAAAATGAAAATGTGTTTTGTCAATTTCAGTCAAATCTGATCGACTTGAAAATAGCCATTTTTCGAACAGTCTCAGAATTCGACAAAATTAATTTTGTTAGGACCGTATCATCAAAACAAAGTCAGAAATTTTTCTGAGTTCATATGTGGCCCCGGTGGATTTAAATATACGATCAAATTAATTTGTTAAATGATTTAAATAATAAATTACAGATTTCAGGCCACAGCCAGTCGTTTGGTTTGACGAGACCTAGCCCATTGGATCCGGAACAAGGGCTATTGTGTAGTGTCAACTCCGATTGGACTGAAATCGGATTAGTTTATGATGTAGGGATTTATTTGTAAAAATTACATTTAAATATTGTAAATAATACAAATTAAACCCTAATCAATATTCACCTTCTTCATAGCCGCCGCTACCATGTTTTCAATGGCTAAAAACCTCCTGACTTCAACCACTAATATCCACCGATCCTCACAATAAAACTCCTCACTCCAGTTCAAACTTTCGTAGAGATTTTCCTCCTCCGTGATTTTGTACAGTTGGATCGTAAAACCATCAAGTTTTCGTCGAGTTTTAGCACCTCCAACGCCAGGTATTTGCGGCGCCGTCGTGGTCCAGGGTCACCATCGAATGGGCCCCCCTTGCCGCCGATTGTGCGCCTCCCCTAGCGCGTCGAGGTGCCATCCCCTGATTGTTGTCCGACTGCTTGAGGTGTTCGGAAAAATCAAACCTAGAATTGAAGCTAATAGCAAAAACCCACGGTCGTAATATTGATAAAGAAGGAAGAAGAGTATGGCACTTCTTTTTTATTATTTTATTAATTTAAAAATGTTACAATCTAAAATAAATCATAACTAACACATAATATATCGAAATTAAACGATTTCTGATCCTATTCAATCGTGAAGCTGAGATCTACGCTACTGTCCAGACTAGATCTAATTCCAAGCAGTTCAAATTTTGGACCAATTTGCGTTACGACTGTGAGATTTCTTTTTTTATATAATAAATCAATTATTTAATTTATTTGTTATGTGGCGATTGAATGTATATGATTCAGATCTGTTATGTGATGATATTGTGGATGATTTATCTATTTGATGGTGATGTATAAACACAGATTTGTATGTGTTCAATAAAAATAAATCATATTGTTTATTTATTGATTTGGATTAGAATTTCCATTTCAATAAAAAAATCATATTGTTTATTTATTGATTTGGATTAGAATTCCCATTTCAATAAAAATAAATCATATTGTTTATTTATTGATTTGGATTAGAATTTCCTTTTCAATAAAAATAAATCATATTGTTTATTTATTGATTTGGATTAAAATTTCCATTTCCATAAAAATAAATCACATTGTTTATTTATTGATGTGGATTAGAATTTCCATTTCAATAAAAATAAATCATATTGTTTATTTATTGATTTGGATTAGAATTTCCATTTCAATAAAAATAAATCATATTGTTTATTTATTGATTTGGATTAGAATTTCCATTTCAATAAAATTAAATCATATTGTTTATTTATTGATTTGGATTAGAATTCTCATTTCAATAAAAATAAATCATACTGTTTATTTATTGATTTGGATTAGAATTTCCATTTCAATAAAAATAAATCGTATTGTTTATTTATTGATTTGGATTAGAATTTCCATTTCCATAAAAATAAATCATATTGTTGTGTTATTTATTTGGATTAAAATTTCCCTTTAAATAAAAATACATTATTTTGATTATTTTTGTTGAATTGCATTAGATTGAAAATGCAACATTAAAATATTATTTTTATTATTTTTGTTGAATTGAATTAGATTGTCAATTCAACGTTAAAACATTATTTTGATTATTTTTGATGAATTGCATTAGATTGGCAATTCAACATAAAAACAATATTTTGATCATTTTGTTGAATTGAATTAGATTGTCAATACAGCATTAAAACGTTATTTTGATTATTTTTGATGAATTGCATTAGATTGGCAATTCAACATAAAAACATTATTTTGATCATTTTTTTGAATTGAATTAGATTGTCAATTCAACATTAAAACATTATTTTGATTATTTTTGATGAATTGCATTAGATTGGCGATTCAACATAAAAACATTATTTTGATCATTTTGTTTAATTGAATTAGATTGTCAATTCAAAATAAAAACATTATTTGGATTATTTTGTTGAATTGAAACAGAATTTTCAATTCCATATAAAACATTATTTCACCATTTTTATTTAATTGAAATAGAATTGTAAATTCAATGTAAAATATTATTTTGTCATTTTATTGGATTTAATAGAATGGTCAATACAATTGAAAATATGTCATTGAATAAAAAAGATTGTTCTTTTATTTGCATTATCCAATGCAAATATACATTGAATTAAAAAATTGTTCTTTTATTTGCATTCTCCAATGCAAATATACATTGAATTATAGATTGTTCTTTTATTTGCTTTAACACCCCGTATTTTCTATGAACGTATAAGTAACAAATCAGAGAATAATTAATTTTTAAAATCATAATCAATGGAAACGGGTTGTGCCATTGCGTTCGTCTCGAAATTCTACATGAAATCGAGTCCGAGTTTTCAAAAATCGGAGTCCGTATGACCAAGATATGACCCTCCGAAGTTTCAGGAATTTAAATAAAATAAAACAGCTCGAAAATAAAGCCAGAAATTCGAAATTCAAACCCAGAGAAGGGTGTCGGGAAAATTCCCGCCCATATACCCAGGTCGACCGGGGAGTCGACCCCCCCCCCCCCAACTAGGTCGACTGGGGAGCCGACTGGGGTGTCGACCTCCCCATAACCAGGTCGACTGGGGAGTCGACCTGGGGGTCGACCTGCTCCCGAAACCCAGTTTTTGAACTTGGTTCATTCTAATGTATCCGATCTCGTTTTCTGTCTAGATTCGTCTGCCTAATCCTATATAAACAGCCCCCTAGCCTCATTTTCTCTACACAATTTCATTCTATCTATACTCTGCCTCTATTCTAATTAAAAATAAAAATGGCGCCGCTACTCTGCTGGAATCAAAACTTGGACTGATGCATCTTCTTCCAATCTGAATAGAATTAAAAGCAAAATCAAATCTCAAATCAAAGTTTAGAGCTACGATAACAATTAAAGAGGAGTAATTCAGCATTTCTGCATCAACAATAGTTTATTATCCTTTCTTAAAACCACGAAAGGCAAGTACAATTATTTTCCAATATAAAATTTAATTATAATTGTGACATGATTGTAATTCTGAATTTGAGGTTGTGTACGTTCTATTCTGATCTATTTTATTCTGTATCTCTTTCTTCTTTCTGTTCTATAGCCAGGCTACCACGAGCCTGTGCCACATCTCATAAGAGATTAACGCACAAACGCAAAACTTTGGGACAAATAATGAATGATGGCATAATTGGACATGGCTAATATGTGACTGATTTAAGAAAAAGGACATATGTTGTAAACTAGATTTATATCTATGCATATTCTGTGAATTGGAAGAAGAGGAACCATTGTATGTTAACACGTGACTTGAGACATTGGACATAACGCATATTTAAAAATTAAGATCTGATTTTGAGAGGATATAATTTAAAGATCTAGATTGTTGGGTATATTTTTATATAACGATTCATGACTTGAGATAAAAAGAGAATATGACTTAGGTGTAAAGATCTATATTAAGGTTGGATAACTGTTAAACGTGAATAACACCTAAGTGGGGGATTTTTGAATATATGACATGCATTGAAATCGACGGCTATATTTGGTATAATTTATGTGAATCTTCTGTACTATGCAAGTTTAACTAAAATTGGAACGTATGTTATATGGTAAGTTATGACAATAATCTATGTGATGTAAATTTAATGCAGACATGGGTATATGATCATATTGTGAAGGCATGCAAACTTAGGCCAAATTTATAATTAGGCAAGATATGTCAATGAAACGTTAAGGAATGATTAAATCTGTTATATTGCCTAATCTGCTAGTTCTGTTATATTGCCCAAACTGCTAATTAGATTGAATAGCCTAATCTACTAATTATGTTAAATTGCCTTATCTGCTAAATCTGCTAAATCACCTAATCTGCAAGATCTGTTATCTGTTTAATCTGTTGAATGGCGTAATCTGTTGGAATTGAAATGCGAAAATTTGAAGTATGTAAATCTGTAGGCTAGATTTAAAAATTGAGCAAAACTTGTTAATAGAACCTCGAATAATCTGCTGTAACTTGTACAGAATTTAATTTGTTAAATTAGCATGATTAGTCTGATATTAGCATAGTCTGTGAATGAATGCATTGGCTAAACATGAAACATGGCTAACTCGAGGTTAGAATGAGTTTGCGGCGTAATCCTGCCCGGAACCGCCCGACACATCCAGTGGCCGCAAACAATAGGTTCTAATGTGAGAAGTTAGTCATAACGTGCTTGAAACCCGAGGTTAGACCCAGTTTGCGGCAGAAATCTGCCCGGAACCAACCGGCCTAACCAGTGGCCGCAAACTGTCAGTCTAATGTGAGAGGTCTACGCATTAATTTTTAATTAATACATATATAAGATAAATATGATGTCTAAAATGTGTTGGGTCGATAGGGTTGAACCAATTGGACTAATGAATTTAACAAACCCATTTCGTGAATCTATAGGCCCAATTACAAAGTTAGACAAATTTGTAAATCTGTTGAATCCGTATATCTGATCCGTTAGTCTGAAAACTTGTCTGATCTGTGAACTAGTTGATTTGAACTCTGTATGTCTGAACTTGTAAATAAGTTAATCTGAAATCTGTTAGTCTGGGGACACAAGGTTAGGAGGGAAATTACTTGTGTCATCTGTTGTTTGGGACCCATATTAGTCAGTAACCCTTTCTGGTATCAAAATTTTGACCCAACAGTAGGTTGGGTCCGGGCACGCTTACTGAACCAATTATAAGCGGTTCATTCTGAAAATGGCGAAGGGTGTTGATGGTGCGTTCCAACTGGGTCATGTACGTGCATGGATCCCAGTCTGCCTCTGAGGATGTAAGACGCCGTAACATCTGTAAATAGGTCTGTGCCAATTGGTTGTCACTTTAGGGAGTGATACACCCTACCGTGGAGCCGACACAGGGTATATATGTATTAGGGAGCCAATCGTTTGGGGTAGGGTTTTAGGGTACACTTAGTTCTGTCTGTTTCTGTTGGTACCGTCTGTTTCTCTTAGGTGGTAACACCTGTCTGTTTCTGCGTGGTACCGTCTGTTCGGGTGGTAAAGGCCCATTTACTAGTGTACACCTAATTCTACATTCTGTTTCCGTAGGGATTAATCTGTTTCTGTACCTTTTGTTCGGGTGGTAAAAGCCCATTATTAGCATTATGTTTCTGTCTGTTTCTGTTGGGGTGTTAAAGGCCCATTACTAGCATTCTCTTCTGTGGAAATTATTCTGTTCCCGTTTCTGTTTCAGTTTAGACATTGGGGTGACACCTAATCCTGTTATACTAGTATTAGTGCAGAGAAATGAAAAGTAATATTATTCTGTTTCTTCTGTTTAACCTAAGTACATCTGTTGCTCCTGTTACTGTTATCTCTTATCCAGCTTGTTTTCATGTCATAATTGTTATTATCTGTTCATATGCTGAAAGTAACTGAACTTGCCAGACTTTATGTCCGACCTTGCTTGTTTTCGCCCCTTTTTCTTTCGTTCCCCCCAGGTTTTCCAAGGAGGGAATACTTTAGCTTGATCCTGATTTCTTCTGCTTGAAGTGCGTAAAGTATGGCTTAACTTCTTATGGCATCTTCTGTGGGGATTATGATTTTAAAGTTTTGTACTCTGATGACTTTCTGAAAAAGACTGATATTTATGTACTTGAGTTTTTGGTAAAGATGTAACCATACTGATTTCTGTTTTCCGCTGTAATAAAGTTATAATTTTTCAAGTATTGTTTATCTGTCTTGAAATTTTCTGTTCTATTTACTAAAATGCTCCACCAAAGTTAAGGCATTCCCTTTTTGAGTGTCCTTAACGGAGGTGGGGTATTACATTTGCATTCTCCAATGCAAATATACATTGAATTAAAAATTGTTCTTTTATTTGCATTCTCCAATGCAAATATACATTGAAATAGAATTGTTCTTTTATTTGCATTCTCCAATGCAAATATACGTTGAATTAAAGATTGTTCTTTTATTTGCATTCTCCAATGCAAATATACATTGAATTAAAGATTGTTCTTTTATTTGCATTCTCCAATGCAAATATACATTGAATTAGAGATTGTTCTTTTATTTGCATTCTCCAATGCAAATATACATTGAATTAAAGATTGTTCATTTATTTGCATTCTCCAATGCAAATATACATTGAAAATAAAAAAATTCTTTTATTTGCATTCTCCAATGCAAATATACATTGAAACAAAAAAAAGTCCTTTTATTTGCATTCTTTTATGCAAATAAATATTTAATTAAAAAGTTATCCTTCTATTTGCATTCTTTGATGCAAACAAAACATTAGAATTAAAATTACATTTTTGTTTGCAATGTTAGATGCAAACAAAACATTAGAATTAAAATTACATTTCTTTTTTGCAATTTTAGATGCAAACAGAACATTAAAATTAAGATTACATTTTTATTTGCATATTTAGATGCAAATAAACATCGTAGTTAAAAGATTATATTTTTTTATTTGCATATTTAGATGCAAATAAACATCATAGAAAAGGTTTACATTTTTATTCGCATATTTAGATGCAAATAAACGCTGAGGTAAAAGTTACATTTTAGATGCAAATAAACATCATAGAAAAGGATTAAATTTTTATTCGCATATTTAGATGCAAATAAACGCTGTAGGTAAAAGTTACATTTTTGTTCGTAAATTTAGTGCAAACAAAACATTATAATAAAGGTTACATGTTGTTTACATTTTAGAGGTAAATAAGGACATGAATTAAAAGGTTAAATTTTTGTTTGTAATTTTGATGTAAATAAAAACATAGAAAAAAAAAATTTATACTTTTATTTACATTCTAGATGTAAATAAAAGAATAGATTATAGTGTCGCATTTTTATTTACATTTTAGATGTAAATAAAGGCTAGTATTTTAAGAGTCACATTTTTATCGACATTTCATATGAAATAAAAGAATTGATTTAGATGTTTAATTGTTTATTGTTGCTTTATATACAATAAAAATAGTAGGAATCGCTAAATGATTTATATTTATATATAAATATAAATTAAAATTTACACGAATAGCGCGCGGTAGTTCGCATTTCGGCAATCGTAACTTTAAACGATTATACCATAAAATCCAACCGTCGGATTTTCCCAAAACCAGAACCGTTAGGACCGTTTTCGGAAGATCTTTCCGATGATATAAATTTTATCAAAATCCAACAGTTAGATTTTTAGATATGTGTAAAACAAATTTTGGTAAAAACAACGCTAGGGCCGCCCATTAACCTTAAGCGTCGTTTAATTTCATTGAGCTATTTTTAAATAAATAAAAATAGCGATAAATCATATAAATTAATACTAATGATATTAAATGGTGTAAATGATAATAATTCAAAAAATTATTTGAAAAGACCGAGTTCAACTCATTTCAAATAATTTTACGGCGATTTAAAATTGAAGATATCGAAGACGGCGATTGAAGACCGGCGATCTTCACGTCGAAAGGATAACTACTGATGCCTGGCATTGGCTAACTACCAATAAAGGGTTAAAGTGGTAGTTTTCCAGACGCACTTGTTGATCGTCTAGATACGCGAGCGCCTAGGTGACTCCAGTTTCGTTCAGATCCAGAACAGACTTGTAAATGGATGCGTGTCCGACATTGAATTTCGTGCCATGTAAATTAATTGATATCTATTAATATGTTTCTGAGGTGGAGGAGGATTTATCCTCTTGCTAAATACCCTTCTTTGAGACGCATGAGCTCGAAGGTTATATATTGGTAGTTATCGATCGAATGGCATGGACTGTCAATGTGACATGCCAAGATGCAATTGATTGGGACTTTTGTTGAAAAGCAGAGCCCTGTGGATGATGATCAAAGCATAGCCTATTTAGGCATAGCTTTGTGTATTTCGTTACCTCGCAAGACTCACATCCCAGTAGAGTCAAAAACAGGACAAGGGAACGCAGGGAGTGCACACGTTTCTTTCTAGCTAGAAGTGGTGTTTGGGTTTTCACACGGCCCGATATTTTTACTTGTGTGGTTGATGGAATAAGGCACCTCGGATTTTTATTGGTTGCCAAAGGCCAATTTATAGGTCCAATAGGATCGGGAAGAGTGTGTTCAGGAATTGCCAATCCACTAAAGTATTTGTGGACCGACCCTGCTGTATCCAAGGGTTCACCAGCGTCCGAATCCTGAGACATTTCTAGAGTGTCTCGAATCGGTTAGGAGATCTTCCCTAGCCTTAACTCATGATGGGAACCAACCTCTAATACGACATTACGGTCTTGATTGTAAACATATATATAGCGACATAGTAGGATGGGGTACTATGCCGTCTATGATTGATACATTTACCTTGAAGTATTTTTGAAACATATTAGAAACTAATAATAATATTAAAAATATTATTTTCTTCGTATCAAGCATTTTTTATCATTATTAGGTAAAAGTCTATCCTCCGTTTGCGTTGCATTGTGTGATGGGACTTGAGTCTTATAATGATTTCATTTTCTAAAAAGCATTGCGTTGTTCTTCTTGACTTAAAAATTTATAAAACTTATGCACTAGCAATCCAATGGGGAAAAACCCGTTCCGCGATAGCGGCGTGGTCCAGTGATTAGCCATATTATTAGTTTAGTAAGATTTCTCATACCAGTCCCATGACTGACTCGTAGTTTGTTTCACTTTGCAAACTCAAGTGCCCTCTTTCCACACGGGCAGCCAATTGACAGGTTTCAAGTAGGGATGTTTTATGCGCTAGAGCTTGCTGATGGAGATGTTGGAAGATCTTTTCTTTTATCTTTATTTTCTTCTTGAGTTTATGAGACAGTATTGGATTTTGATGTATTTTGGGAGATTGAGACTTTATTTCTTTCCCTATTTCTGACATCTATATTCCTAAGTGTATCCTATACTGCATACTCTGATGTTCTGTGATAATGCTTGTGATGACATTTCAATTTCTGCTGCAATGATTTATATGTTCTGCTATGTAACTATGATCTGTTATTGTTTTAATTATGTTATACTTCTATGATTATCCTTACTTTCGTTCTTCGGAAGTTTGGGTTGTCACAATAGCAAGGCTCCATACTATAGCACCACCTTCTATCTACAAAGGACGTTACATCCATAACTTTTCCGCACTCATCCAGTTTTGGTCATTCTCGAACTGTGTGGCTCCGAAGTCACGTTCCACAAAGCTCTGTTTTTCAACAAAATCTTTGATCTATCAACGATTAATACTTAGCATGCCACATTGTCAATTCACAACATATAATCGATATCTATTAATATATAACCCTCTAAGAGCAAATGTCTTAGAGGAGGGTGTTAAGCTAAGAACATAGATCCTCCGCCCCCAGCTGACATATAATAAATAGAAAATAATATTTTATGATATAAAATCTAATGTCAGACATACATCCCTTTACAAGTTTGTCCTGGATTTTGAACGAAACCGAAGGCACCTTATTCCTAGTCCAATAAAGGAGAGAGGTCCTTGCAACCTGGAAATTCTCCAAATACGTCTGGACTTGCTGCCACAATAAACATCTCAATACCGGAGCAAACCAATGAAGAGAAAATTAGCAGACCAATCCTTTCGATGTGAAGATTCCTGGTCTTCGACACTGTCTTCTAATATCTTCAATACTCGTCGTATAATTATTCAAAATGGGTTAGACCTGGTCTTTCTGATCCAACTAGCACATCTTTAAAACTAATATAGATATATAAAGATATCATGAGTCTCATTCCACTTCGAAATATTCTTTCACTCAAATCAATATCTTATTCCCATCCTATCCATCCCATGGAGCAAAACTGGCAACACTTCACATCTAATTTCCCTCGTATTTTGGTAAGTTTGATTAACTTTATAAATTCCAAACTTTAAACCAAACCTTGTTAAAGATTAAATATTATCTTTATGTGAAAACAAGCTTACTCAAGTTTAAACCATTCATTAACCATAACTATGGTAAATTACTTTTAACTTTCCTTAATTGTATATATATTTGGCGCAAAATCATACTTGCAATTTCTTAATCTTGTTGTTAGGGAAAAATTAGTTATCTTTTAAACGATCTTTAAACTTTATTACCATTATCGTTTGCTAGGAGAAACTCTTTTATTAAATCTTGATATTCAAATTCAACAAAGATTTCTCTTCGACTTAACTTGGAAAATCATTTTTTCCTTTAAATGGGTTAAAGAACAATGTTATTTAAGACATCGTTCACATTAAACCCAAAATATATCTTTCATTCTAAACAAAATCTCCATGAAAATCATATCAGCTCATAATCGATATGAATTCGTGTATCGGACTAATACTATAAGCGGAATATGACAAAGACTTTTAAATTCCTTAAACAGTAAAGGTCTTCATCCATAGAGACACATCTTAATTATAACCAAATCGATTCCATACAATTCCAATTTAATTCTTTAATTGGAAAACCTAACTTTGTTACATTCTTTTCAAATCCTCAAAATATCTTAAAATCCTCATTTTAATCCATTAGGTATGTCAGCAAAACTTTTGGATAACGTAAGTTGTATCAAAATCCTTTTATTTTAACCCGTCCCATAAACTCGTTACAAATAGCATTGCTAAAACATCTCATTTTAACAAAATAGCTTTTTATCTTTTAAAAACTTAGTATATTCAATTCAAATTACTTTTAAATCATTTATTATGATTTGTCCCAATTTATCCCCTTTTTAATAATTTAAAAATGGCTTACTTCGAAAAAATCCGGTGTTGACCCCTAAACTACAATAACGCGATTTTTATTCAAATTTTATTTGAGCTTATTTCAAGCTCTAAGGGTTGGATTATAAAAATTTCTTTTGCAATTGAAAACTCTTTTCATTTCGAAACAAACGTTCTTCATTTCGGGAAAATCAGATGGTCGCATCTCCCGATATGTCAATTTGAAGTCAACGGTCGAAATTCGCGTACTA
This sequence comes from Allium sativum, assembly GCA_030737875.1. Lineage (NCBI taxonomy): Eukaryota > Viridiplantae > Streptophyta > Magnoliopsida > Asparagales > Amaryllidaceae > Allium > Allium sativum. The sequence goes on from CM060910.1 coordinate 401,347,736, forward strand.
TCGCTGAGCGACTAGTTTTATTCATACCAAACTTCGACTTATATTTAAAATCAAGTCGAATTGCCTTCAATATAACTTATTAATTATATAAAACATATATAATCAATTTTGGAAACTATAATTTCAATATTTAACTTTAAATTCAAATATCCTATTATTTAAATGTTATATTATTATTTAAATTATAATATTTTTCAAACTTTATCTTTTGAAACCCAAACTTTGCGAAAGTCAAATTAAATAATATATGGACTATCAGAACAATAAAATTGATATATGGAATACACTAGTATAGCAAACCAAACTTCACTTTTCTATTAAATTGAAATCGATTTATTTTCAATTCTAAACTTTAACATGTTATAACTTGTGTTTAACTTTGTCAAATCAATTCCTTTCTTTTACAAAAGTTTATCGCGATAAATTTAATTTCATTTCTATAAAAAAACGAGTATTGAATTTTAACTTTTATTTTTCATTTATTATTTTATTAACAAAATATTCAATTTAGTTTTGATTTGGAACTAAACTTAATCAATAACCATATAATCCAACTTATATGAGTTTAACACATAATTGATATCCATTAACAATTGTAAACATCCCATTATCGCAAGATGGCATCATTAGCACAAGTGTTAAGGTCATTAACTCTTAATTACCATAATATACCATCATTAACGAAGCGTTAAACATCATTAACACTTAATAACCATTCAATGGCATTATACGCCTAAGTATTAAGGTCATTAACACTTAATCATTCAATCACATTACGTTAAGTTGCCATTATTATTACTTTTCAGCTTTATTAGATATCAAATCATATCAAGTTGTTTTCATTATTACTTTCCAACTTTATTAGACAATACATCAAATCAATTTTGTCATCATTATTACTTTTCAACTTTATTAGTATGTCATCATTATTACTTTCCAACTTTATTAGCCATCACATCAAGTTTGCCACCCAACGCCATATCAATCTTAACCAATGTCACATAAATATTAATTGATGTCACTATTCATCCATTATTTATTTATTTAATAATTAAGTGGACATTTCACATTACTTCATTCTTAAGACAACTTTTGGACTTTTCAATTATCTTCACAACATAATCACTTAACAAGTCAATTCATTGTCAAAATTAACTTGCTAACCTTACCATTGACCATTAGCAATCCACCCATAACAACCACATTATCGTTCAAACTAACTAACCGCTCATTTATGATTTTTAACTTCATAACCATTATGGTTACCACTTTAATTTCTAAACCACCAAGTAATTATTGTTCCACCCTAACCATTAAACCCATAATTACTTAACTGATTAGTAATTATTAAACATAACATAATTAGCTACACTAATTATAATTATTAATCAAATGTGAGAAAGACATGCTCAAAAAGGTAATAATTCCAATCATCTAAGGTCCGACATCCACAAAATCCACATCCAATAACCAAAAAATCAATATATTGTTTCATTAACTTAAGGGTTTACCTCATTAGCACATAAAAATCACATTTTTTTCTAACTTAAGTGTTTACATCGTTAACTCTTAAAGATCACATTTTAACCTCTTTAAGCTAAGTGCATACATTATTAACACTTAATTATCGCATCAAACTGAACCAATACCATCTCATTAACCATATAACACCCAATAACAACCCAATTTCATATCCATTCATTATCAAATCAAATCCAATAATACAAGTGTAACACACCGTAATTTTAACAATGCTAAAGATGATAAATTAAGGAATAATTATTTATATATTCAGAATTAAGTGAAACGGACTGCGCCATTGCATCCGTCTTGGAATTCTGGTCAAAATAGACACCTGTTTTGCATAAAAAGGACATTGTATGAAGAAGTTATTTTGGTTTGATGATGTTTTCCATGTTTCTCATTTACGGAAGTGCTTGCATAATACAACGGAAGTAGTTGAGCTGAGTATAATAGAAGAAAAAAAGGTGGAACGGGAGGCGATAGTTAGACGAGTTCCTACCCGTATTCTTGGATCAGAAGTTAAGAAGCTACACAACCGAGAAGTCAAGTTGATGAAAGTTCAATGGGGAGACAACCAAGAGGATGCAACTTGGGAGACCGAAGACAAGATTCGTGCTTCATACCCTTTTCTTTTCAAGGGTATGTTCTTTACTTCCCTTCCAAAGCTTTTATTCATGCTTGTTTCTATCATTTAAGTATATCCTATCGATCGAATCTTGAACATTTAGGTAGGAATCCCATGGATGTAAACATGTGTTTGAGACATGTTATGTTTGATGGATACAAGTGGATGCAAGTGTTTGCTAGTGGTTGCTCATGGATGCATATACACGCACATTAGGCACTAGATCGGCTCAACCACTCTCATACTGCATATGGATGTGTGTGCATTTTTCTTCTTTTAATGGATAGAAGTGGATGTATCATCAAATGAATGTTGCATTTGGACTAATAATTGTGCACACATATTGAAATTACATGTCATAATAAGATTATTTTCATGCATGATGGATTCATATCACTAACATACATTGCATTAAGGAGGTCGACTGAATCAGTAGACTGCCTGATCTTTCGCATTAGTATTGAGACATATACACACACCTTTGCATATGTTCATATAAGCATTAGAAATTTTTAAGGACAATGGATGCTTACAATTGGTGGATGAGTAGATGGATTAGGATGTTAGGATATACATTCTTCTTAACTTGGAGATTTCGTGGACGAAATCCTTTAAGTAGGGAGAATGTAACACCTCGTAATTTTAACAACGCTAAAGATGATAAATTAAGGAATAATTAATTATATATTCAGAGTTAAGTGAACAGACTAGGCTATTGCATTCGTCTTGGAATTCTGGTCAAAATAGACACCTGGTTTGCATAAAATGGACACCGTATGAAGAAGCTATTACTATTTGAAGTTTGTATACACATAAGAAGAATATATATGAATAAAATATGTCCATAAATTCAAAACAGTTCAAATTCGAGCAGGAAAGAGGAGCAGGAAATTTCCCGCCCATGGGTGTCGACCTCATCAAGAGGGTATCGACCCATAGGTCGACCCCATAAGGAGGTGTCGACCCCTGGGTCGACACTAAGGGGGGTCGGCCCCCCCGTAGATCCGAGGCATAATTCATTTTTCTGAATGTAGACTCCTTTCTTGACCAGATTTGTTGATTCTAGGCTATAAATAAGACCCTATACCCATTGTTTTCTTCACTCAAAAATAATGGGGAACTAGATGTTGCCTCTGCTCAGATTAAATTAAGCCTTTTCTTCTTCAGCAATCAAATCATTCAAACTTAGAGATCTGTGATTCAATATCTGCAATCTTTCTTCTATTTTCTAGATCCAATCACAGTGAGTCTACATTAATTTTAGATCTAAATACTTAAAAGTTAATCTTGACATGACTATAACTTGGATCTAAGCCTATGACTATTTGAATCATATCAGATCTTCTATGACTTGTGTATTTATGTTATTCTGACATGACAATGAACTAGATCTAAGCCTATGCCTATTTATCATGTCAGTTCTGCCATTTTTTATTGATCTAATTCATTGCTTAGATTTCATCATGCCTGTTTATGATGTCTCTATTATGTTAGAATCAGTTCTACTATCATATATTCATCAGATCTATTCCTATATGTCTATCTTGTCATTAGGTCCAACTTTGTCACTATATGTTTGTTAGTTGCAATGCCTAATACTACCATTATATGTCAATCTTGTTATTTTATTCATTTCTGTCCTCTTCCTTTCTCCTTTTCCCTTTTATTTTTATAGCCAGGCTACCTTCGAGCCTAGGCATGCCGCTGAAATATGCAAACGCATAAAATTGGGAACGAGGGGGGAAAACGTTAAAATTGGGGCATAACTTGTATTAGGAAATTTGGGCATAAATTGAATGTAATACATGAATATGAATTTGGGGCATAAACCAAACTTTGATTAAAGACCTTAATTTGGGGTATATGGTTCATTATGAACGTGACTTGGGAAAGGGGCATGAAAACCTATAATGACATAGGAATAATTGGTTAATAATGGAAATGCCTAGAATTACAGTAATTAGAAAATGTAACCGCGCTTAGACACGAGGTTGTATTACACTTTGTGGTGGAAGTCTACCCGGAACCAACCGGCTTATCCAGCAATCACAAGTGGTGAATCTAATGTGAGGGGTCTAAGTGCATAAGCAGTGACGTGCTAAGGCACGAGGTTAAGTCTGACTTATGGAAGAAGTCTGCCCGGACCCGCCCGACATATCCAACATGCACAAGTTGTGGGCTTAATGTGGGAGGTCTAGTACAACCATAAATGAACATGGTAATAAATTTGAATACTTAACCTAGTTGAATCCATAAGGATTATATATGTTAACTTGATTAGGGGTTAAGTAAAATTGTATGAAACAGTGGGAGGGTTATCTTGGGTTGGTGGGTAATATTTATATATAGGCCCACAAACTTAGCCTGTGGGGTTATGCAATCTTTTACTCTGGTATGGCTGTGGAAAACCTAGTGGGGATGCAAGCGCAGGGGGAAGCTTGTATCAATTTGTGTGTAAGACCCCTTTCAGTCAGTAACCCATATATGGGTATCAAAGGAGTACTCCGAACAAGGTCGGAGTCGGGGCACGCATACTGGGATATTTATAAGAGATCCAAACGAAGGGGTGGTGTGGGCGGGGCGTTCCGACGGGGTCATGTGCGTGCATGGGTCCGGCAGAGGAGGTTTAGACATCGTGATATCGGTAGATATGGTTGTGCACATCCTGAAAATGAAGGGTTGCCACTTTAGGAAGTGATACATCCTACTGTGGGGACAACACAGGGTATCAACGGAGTAGGGAGACGATCAATTGGTGTAGTAATTAGGGTACATCTAGACTCTGGTATGTTTAGGAGGTCATTATTATCTTAGGGGTAACTTCGGTATGTATTTGTAACAACTCGGAAAATCGGAACCAATTTCAATTTTTTATTTTGGCTATTTTAATGAATTTTGAATATTTAAAATGATTTATTTTAAATAATAACGACTAGAAATTTATTTTAAATAGAATTAAAATGTATAAATTTATTTAAATCTAAGTTAGAGTATAAATATTTATTTTAATTATAAAAGGAATTGGAAATGGCGCGGTAGTTTGAAAATTCAATTTCAAATTTCAAATGAATGTACAAGATTCAAAATAAACTGGATTTCAGTAAAACCAAAAATATTTGAATCTATTTGAAAATTTCTTTCCAACGAATGTGAAAAATCCTGATTTCATAACGGGAGCAAAAAGTTATGTCCAGTTGAAAATTCAGAACAGTCACTATGGAATTTAGCCCTTAAAAATGGCGATTTTGCAAACGACCTCCATTTTCGATGAGATCACTTTTGTTGGATCCGGAATGTAAAATCATTGCTTGATTCCAATTTTCATAATTTTTGGAATCAATATGTGAGCGTGGCGGATTTAAACATGTTTGGTCAATTCAGTTTGAATTTAATCAACAAGAAAATGACCGTTTTTCAAACAGTCTCCAAATTTGATGAAATTAGTTTTGTTAGGACCGTATCATCAAAACATAGCCGGATTTATTTTTCTAGAATTTTTGGAGTCAATATGTCTCCCCGGTAAATTAAAATGTGCATTGAAATCAATTTTGAACGTTATATTAATTTATATTTTAATTTTAACGAAAACTGGTCGTAACGGCCGAATTGACTTACAGGACATATCCCATTGCGTTCGGAATGGGGGCATTTAGCTATAAGCGATTGTCGTTGGGTTTGATTTGGAGTTCATAGCTATAAACAAGGAAATTCCCAAATTAAATATTATTAAAATAAAAAAAGTATAAAAAGGAATGGTGAAACCCTAAACCTATTTCATTCATTCACAGCCACTAGGTAAGTTTTAAAGGCTGAAAATCTCCTAATTTCGGGACCTCATATCTCGTTCTACACTAAAGATTATCTAATGATTTCAAATTGGAAGTTGAAGGGGACAAGGAGATCTATGATCTCAACGGTTGAGATGGAGTTTTGGGGAGAAATGGAAGCGTAGGGACCCCGTGACCTGCTGCTGTTTGGGCGCGGCATACAACGCAACGGGATGACCGTGTTGGGGGTTGTTCATGGCAACGAGGGAGCAAGCGGTGATCTTCGACATGGCGTGGAGATGATGAAGTATAGTCGACAGATAGAAGGGCTAGGAGTAGGCCTAGGCGTGCGTTTGTGAAGGGAGAAAGGGTTCGAAGGTCCTAGGAATAAACTATGGACGTAGAAGAAGGGTTACGGATAATAACGTTACTAATGAGGTTAATTAATTTCTTAATGATCATTAGTTAATTAATTAATGTAATTAAAGTTTAAAATGCTAAAACTTGTTCATACCAAAATAGAATTCAACAAAACAATGCATTGGAACCATGGTGAAAAACACTACAGCATGGAACTGACTAGAACAAAAACAGGAGCAGTTGGAAATTTTGATTGAATTAAATGCGCAGTTTAATTCAAATAAAAACAGTCGTTATCAAATTATTTTCTATCCGATCAATGTGAGAACTTCTCTCACTATCAATTTCTCTACAGTTGTTTATTTTCTGTTAGATCACCTCCCTATCATCCACAGACCATGGACGATTTATTTGATTGTGTTGTGATTGTGATTGTGATGTACAATATATATATATATATATATATATATATATATATATACACACACACACGATGTGAAAATGATGTATATACGATGTGAAAATTATATATATATATATATATATATATATACGATATGAAATATATATATATACGAAGTGAAAATTATATATATATATATATACGATGCAAGAAAATTATATACATATATATACACGATGTGAATAATATATATATATGCAATGAAAATTATATATATATATGCATTGTGAATAATATATATATGAAATAAAATATATATATAAAGTATGAATAATATGTATATATGAAATGTGAAAAATATATATATGAAGTATGTAAATAATATATATATATATGAAATGTGAAAAATACATATATGAAGTGCAAACAAAAAATATATATGAAATAAAATATATATATGAAATGTGAAAAATATATATATGAAGTATGAAAATTATATATATATATATATATGAAATGAGAAAAATATATATATGAAGTGTGAAAATAATATATATATATATATATATATATATATGAAATGTGAAATATATATATATATATATATATATGAAGTTCGAATAAAATATATATTTGCAATGTAAATAATATACGTATGCAATGTGAATAATATATATATATATACGAAGTGTGAATGAAATAAATATAGATTGGTTAAAAATATTATTTTTAACATATATATGAGATGTATAAAATTGTCATGTAATGGAATATTCAATCTTGATTTAAATTTGAAAATGAAATCGAAATCATTTTAAAATGAATTTAAAACGAATTTATATAGGAATATTCAATTTTGATTTAAATTTGAAAATCAAATTGAAATCGTTTTAAGATGAATTTAAAACGAATTTATAATGGAATATTCAATTTTGATTTGAAATTGAAATGGAAGTGGAAATCGTTTTTAAAACGAATTTAGAACGATTTATAAAATTTGTTTTAAATGGAAATCGACAAAATATATTATATATATACATATTTAATGGCCTGAATAAAACACGCTGCGCCGCGACCATTCACGAATTTCGACCATTGACTTCGAATTGACATTACGGGAGATCCGACCGTTGATTCTCCTAAAACAAGAACCGTTGCATTCATATCGAAAAGAGCTTTTCAACGAATATAAGATATTCGAAATCTAATGGTTGTATTTGGAATTATGTCCAAAACAAATTTGGAAAAGGTCGCTATAGATGTAGTTCGGTGGCTGTTATTGTAAACTGACTGCACGAGCCTTAATATAATTATAAAAAATATTAATAATTTGTGTCAAATCACAATAAATGATTTGGAAAGAATTGAGATGAAAAATTCCGTACTTGAAAAGATAAAAATATATTTTTATTGAATTGAACTAGTTATTAACTATATTAATAATCCAATAATTTTTAAATAAATAAATTGGATTTGGAAAGGGTTTTAACATAACCAGAAATTCCCAATATATAAATTGGAATGGATTTGAGTAGAAATAATCTTCGGAATATTTCGATACTGGATTCCGTGATTATACGGATATTGTTGTGGGGATTTGGAAGATATTGATATCGTTATTCCAATACGATATCCGTTGGTTTTAGAATTTGGTATTGAATATAATTTCTATTATGAGCCTTATATTTAATATCGAATTGGATTTTGGGTTTGTCGTGAACTGTGTTTAAACAACATTGGTTCTTTAACCCAGTTAAAGCTGGATTAATTTCCAGAAAGTTGAACAATCAATAAGAAATGATTTTTGAGATTGAAACCAATTGTTGTTTGAATAAATCTTTAATTAGATTATGAATGAATAAATGGTAATTGAAGTTACCAAAAACACGTGATGTGATTAAACAAAATTTACTTGGTTGTTGATATTCATGATTGTGATTGATTGATTGTTTGGATTGTGCTCGACCAATTTATGAGCAAAATATGCTTTTACATTTAGCATTGGGTTGGGTAGAAATAATGGTATGCTAACATCTTGTGAAACACTTCACGATTTGACTACGAGATGTGTAGCGATGTTGTTGTGTTCATTTCAAATTTAATGAATGATTTTGAAATGATATTTTTCTTAAGTGAAAAGAATAGTATTCCCGATTTTGGACAGGGAATGTTTTATAAAAATGTTTTATATGACAGAAAGTCTTTCGAGGGCTGTGACGATCCCAAAATCCGAGGGGCGGTATTAAGGATAATCATTGGAATATAACACATTAATCATCATAGCAGAGTACTGATAATAGCAGAAACAATAAATAGAATAATTTTACATGGTTATGACAGCGGAATCACAACATGTAACAACATCAGAATAGCACAGCGTAGGATATAACTTAGTAAATAAAAAGGGAAGTGATCAGTCATCATCGCCAGAGGCGGAATACATACATGCAGTGAGACATAATAAGGGAATCAGTCTACATCGCCGAAGGCGGAACATATACATACGATAATAGGTACTGAAAGTAAATCAGTCTGCATTGCCTGTGCCGGAATCATAATACAAGTACAATAATGGCGGAGAATGTCAAAGTCATCTCTGTGAAGTCAGCCTCGCCATGAGCCAAAATGCACTCTATGAAACAGTGCAGAGCCAAAAACAACCTATCACCTGAGAACTAGGCTGCCTGTGTAGAAATAAGGGCACCCGTGTTTGCAAAGTGAAACAAACAATGAGTCAGTCATGGGGACTGGTATGAGGAATCTATTTAACAGTTAAACAACAGTAATAAGCAAATCATAGGACCACGCCACTTTCGCGGAACGGGTTTACTCCAGTGATTGCTAGTGCATTTAAAACAAAGTAAATTCTTTTAAAACAACGCAATGCTTTTAAAAAGAATGAAGCCATTATAAGACTCAAGTCCCATCATACAATGCAACGCAAGCCGGAGGATAGAGTTTTCCCTTATAATGGCCAAATATGCTTGATACGTATAAGGCAAAATCAATTGATATTATTACTAGTGCATATATGTTTCCAAAATGAATAGCAACATAAATATCAATCATAGGCGGCATAGCTACCATCTACTATGTCGCCATACTAGTTCTACAATCGAGTCCGTTATTTCGTATTGGAAATTGGATTTCCGTCATGAGTCGAGGCAAGGGGCAAGCTCCTCTCAGCTTCGAGACATTCTAGCAAATGCTTCAGGACTAAACACTCGGGTTAACCCTGGATCCTCCAAGGCCGGTCCTCTCTTACGTTTGAGGATTAGTTATTCCTGAACACATGTTTCCCGGTCCTTACAGACCTATAATCGAGGCGCCTCGCATTCCAAAAACCACATAGGTGAAAAATAGATATAAATATCAGGGCTGGTAAGTCACTGACACCATCATAGCTAGAAAGAAACGTCATGCTCTCCTTGGGTCCTTATCCCGTTTTTGACTCATAACGAGGTGTGAGGCTCGCGAATCTACGAAATACACAAAGCTAGGACACGTAGACCGTGCTTTGATCATCATCCACAAGACTTTGCTTTGCAACAGAAGCCTCGATCACAACATCTTGGCATGCCACATAGGCAGTCCACTCCATACGATTGATTTCCATCTATATATAACCTCTGAGCTCATACGTATCAGAGAAGGGCGTTAAGCAAAAGAATAAATTCTCCGCCGCCAAACAGATATAAATTTAACAGAGATCAATCAGTATAGAACAAAATCCAATGTCAGACACACAGTCCATTTACAAGTCCGTTCTGGGTCTGAACGAAACCGGAGGCGTCAAATTCCTCGTATATCCGTCTAATCAACACATACGTTCAGATGGCTACTACTTCTGTTCCTTCACGGTAGCTACTCCGGTCAGGAACCTCAGCAGCGCCCATCCAACCGATATGAAGATCGTCGGTCTTGAATCGTCTTTGCATTTCCCCATTCGAATCGCTCGATTAATTATTTGAAATGAGGGTTAACTCGGCCTTTTCAAATAATTCACGTAATTAGAATTTAAATCGATTCTTTCTATGGTTATATTATTCGACATCCATCTTTCAGTTCTTTAATTTTATTTTCATGTCAAGCACATACAACCCTCAAATATCAAACAATTCAAGCCCAATTGGTCTATTTGCAATCTATGTTGCTTATAATATTTCATAACGATTTTTTGCCATTTTTATTTATTTAAAAATGGCCATAATCAATTAAACGACGTTTCAGGTCGTGCCGTGGTACTGGCGTTGTTTTTCCCCTAATTTGTTTTACACATATCGGAAAATCTAACCGTTGGATTTCTACAAAGTCTATATCAGTGGGAAGATATTCCCAAAGTGAACCCAACGGTTCCAGTTTCGTGAAAATCCGACGGTCGGATCTTCCACACTAGTCGTTTGAAGTTACGGTTTCAAAATCCGAACTGCAGCGTCGTTATTCGATTTAATTTAATTATATTTATATATAAATATAAACGATTCTGGCGCTGTTTTTCTTCAGATTTGAATTAAATATTCCGGGCAATCCAACCGTTGGATTTTTACAAGGTTGGTGTCGTTGGGAAGATATTTCCAAGGCGAACCCAGCGGTTGCGGTTTCGGGAAAATTCGATGGTCGGATTTCTTGTACTAATCGTTTCCAATTACGATTCCAAAACACGAACTACACGGCTTCGATTCCTTTTAATTATATTTATATTTATATATATAAATATAGTTCATTCTAATTCCAACTATAGTTCATTCTATATTTTCAACTTCGTTTTCACTTCAAATATTTCACTAACGCCTTAATATTTCAAAAAAATTCGCCATAACTTCCTTTGTACGGGGAGGGGTTTGGAAATTTATTGGGCCGTGTTAGGTACCCAATAAATCCTAAAAAGCATCCACATATTTATAGTGATATATTCTGGTGTTTACGGGGGAGCATGTATAGATAATCACTCCAGAGAATAAATTCTCGTCACCCCGTTTCCGTGTGGAAATAAATAGTCCATGTGCCGTATCTAATAACTAGAGAGACGTGATTATTGTCAACTCCAAACCCGTGTGGGGTTTTTATTAATCTGGCAATTTATCGTTATATTTTATATAGTCCATATCAGTCATCAGTTCAACCTGTAGTATAAAATCATCGCCATACAAGCCTCTCGCTCGTATGGTAAATCTTCCACCTCGTCACACAAGCTCCAATTGCTTATGTGGAGTATGATGAAGTATGCCTATCGTCAAGAAGTATGCCATGTAGTGTAGTTCAAAATTAATTGTTACTATCCTATGGCGATATTTATTATTTCACACAGAATAACCAGTACTCCGCATCCAATGGCATTCACAGGAGTTGATATAAAAATAAATTGCGCAGCCAACTCATCAAGGCTTACCTATTTGTCGGGCACGCAAATAATTTCTTTACTCTACAACTAATCCATTTTTCCTGTTCAACACATGAATATATATGCAGAACAAAGCTAATAATAATATTTCTAGCAAACTATTATTTATTTCAACACGTGTGTATTTTTATTAAAGCGTATACACGATAAAAGAAATATTTTTATTATAAAAAATATTTATCCAACACGTGAATGTTTTTAACACTTCATATTCACAATAAAAATGTAGTTTTTATTGTCACTTCATTTTATTTTAACATACGATAATATTCAACACATGAATTTCAACTCAACGAATGAATTGCAACTCAACACATGAATATTTGCTATAGTTTGTATATATATATATATATAAAAATGTGATTTTTATCGCTAAAGCTATTTGTTTAAATTCAAACAATATTCAACACATGAATTTCAACTCAACGAATGAATCGCAACTCAACACATGAATATTTGCTATAGTTTGTATATATACAAAAATGTGATTTTTATCGCTAAAGCTATTTGTTTAAATTCAAATAATATTCAACACATGAATTTCAACTCAACGAACGATTCGCAACTCAACACATGAATATTTGCTATAGTTTGTATATATACAAAAATGTGATTTTTATCGCTAAAGATATTTGTTTAAATTCAAATAATATTCAACACATGAATTTCAACTCAACGAATGAATCGCAACTCAACACATGAATATTTGCTATAGTTTGTATATATATAAAAATGTGATTTTTATCGCTAAAGCTATTTGTTTAAATTCAAATAATATTCAACACATGAATTTCAACTCAATGAATGAATCGCAACTCAACACATGAATATTTGTTTCAACGAATGAAGATTATTCTAACACATGTATATTTCAAAAAAATTCGACACCATAACGGCAGGGTAGTTAAAACCGGGACCGTCCCTAGTACGGCTCCTCGCTCTACCTTAAAACCTCGCGGTTTTTGACAATGGGGATCATGCATCAAGTTCGCACGCAGGCGGCATGTTTTATTTTCAAATCCACAATCCTATTCTAATTTGTTTCAACCACAAGAGGGTATTTTTCAACCACAAAGGTATTTTTCAACCACAAAGGTATTTTTCAACCACAATATCAACCACAAACAATTATTTCCAACCATTCGTCATACCATATAATATCACGTCAATCACAAGCAATAAATATCGTCCATGGTCTGTGGACGAGGGGAGTATATATATATATTATATTATAATTCACTTGCTTTTCATCACAATTCAAAGCATATATGTTTCATTCAACGCTTGTATAATTTATACATCGCTAATATAACTTATACAACACATGTACATGAGGTATACAATGCGTATATAATTTACACTTCGCTTATATAATTTATACAACGCGATTCCATTCACACAATTTAGTTTAGATTCCTCACATTAGTTATTGCAGTGCTAAAAATCGTAGGAAGATCAGAAAAATCCGCGGCTTCTTCTAGATGGTAGAGAGCCTCCTTGCGGTCACGGAGTCTCCTATTTCATCGAATTTCGTTAATGAAAGAAAAAGATATTATTTTTCAAAGTTTTGCAACGCTTTATAGTGTTATTTTCATTTCAGAATAATAAAGGTCGTACCCTTATTTTTGATTCCGGAGGGTAGAAGAATTCGTGAAATCTGTCGATCGTTGCTTCGATCAGGTGGTGCCACGCCCTCGGGCTTGGAGAGACGCGCCTGCGCCTAGGAGCAGGGCCAGCTCGGTGGTCGGAGGGAGGCGGTGTGGCGTCGGAAAGGCGACGACTTTGTGGGGGTGGTTCGGGCGATACAGGCGATGGTGGCGGGTGAGGTTTGGTCGGATGTGGAGAGGGGAGGAAGGGCCGTCGAACAGTGGTGGTGGCGCGGCCTGTACGTGGCGGTGGCGGCGGGAATGTCGAGGGGAAGTTTCGAGCTTCCTGGATCGTCGATTTCGCCTGGCGCGGCTAGGGTTTCGTAGGTTTTTTTTAAAGAAAAAATCCTATTGGTTGAGAATTTATAGGAAAATTTAAATAGTGTTTTTGCAAACGAACTCGAAATCAAACCCAACGACAATCGCCCCTAGCTAAATACCCCCATTCCGGACACAATGGGATATGTTTCGTTGGCCAATTCGACTGTTACAGTCAGTTATTTTTCAAATTAAAATATAAAACATTCAATATTTAATATGAACGTACATTTCAATTTGCCAGGGCCACAAACTGAATCAAAAAATTCCAGAAAAATAAATCTAGCTTTGTTTTGACGATACGGTCCTAACAAAACCAGTTTCGTCGAATTCTGAGCTCGTTTGAAAAAGGGCCATTTTTAGGTCGACCCATTTTAACAGAAATTGACCAATCACATTTTATTTTGCCCCGCTCACATACTAGCTTCAAAAATTATGAAATTTGAAACCTAGCAATAGTTTGACATCCTGGACCCAACAAAAGTGGTTTCGTTGAATTCCGAGGTCGTATGCAAAATATAAATTTTCAGGGGCTATAGATGTTGTATAGCGACCTTTCTGAAAATTCATTCGGCCATAACTTTTGATTCCCGCTATGAAACTTCGATTTTTCAGATTCGTTAGAAAGGTATTCATAAACAGATTTAAATATTTTCCGTTTCGCTAAAATCCGTTATATTTTCCACCTGGTACAGTCATACAAAGTTTGTATTCAAAATTTCAAACTGCAATACTACACCCAATTCTCCATTTTATTGAAATATGCTATTTCAACTATTCAAATTTTTTGGTAATAACCAAATTTAAAATTTTTAAATTGGTTCACATTTTCCGGGTTATTACAATCTCCCCCACTTAAAACTTTTCGTCCTCGAAAAGGAAATAACAGAAAAGTAGGAAACAAAATGTAAATGCAAAATATTGAAAAGGTACCTTGCACCGGAGTTAGTCAGAGATGTCCACTCTGCATTTGTGGTAAGCTTGTTCAATGCTTTCCTCCGTCTCCCTAGTACAGTCTCTAGGATCATACTCCAATGCACTTTGACTAAATGGATCTTTTTGCTCCTTAGCTCTCTAGTTTCTTTGCCAACTATCTTTAAGGGCTCTCTTCTGAGCGCTAATTCTAGAGTTATGTCTATATCATGTTGCGCTGCTTCTTCCACAACAAGATCTGGATCATGAACATGTTTTCTGAGTTGAGATACGTGGAACACATCATGTACACCAGGCAACCAATTAGGTAATGAAACCCTATATGCAAGAGTTCCAATCCGTTCAAGTATAGGAAAGGGACCAATGAATCTCGGTGTCAACTTCCCAGTCTTGCCAAATCTGATTACTCCCCGCATTGGAGAAACTCTTAAATAAACATAATCGCCAACGACAAATGATAAGTCTCTTCTTCTCGCATCAGCATAACTTTTCTGTCGGCTCTGTGCGGTTTTCAATCGCTTCTTAATGAAATCGACTTTATCTTATGCTTCTCGAAACATATCGGGCCCTAACACCAGTCTGTTGCCAGGTTCTACCCAACATGCGGGAGATCTGCACGGTCTGCCATATAATGCTTCAAATGGAGAACTTCCCAGACTTACTTGGTAGCTATTGTTATAAGAGAATTCGGCTAAATGTAAGTGATCTTCCCATGAGCCTCCAAAATCGATAACACAAGCCCGCAATAAATCTTCTAGAATTCTATTCACCCACTCAGTTTGGCCGTCTGTCTGTGGGTGATAAGCGGTGCTTAAATTCAATTTGGATCCCAATTCTGTCTGGAATGCTTCCCAGAATTTGCTAATAAATAGGGGATCTCTATCACTGACTATATTGAGCGGCACTCCATGTAGTTTAACTATTTCTTTGAAGTAAATCTGTGCTAAACTTTGAGTCGTTCTGTTGGATCGGATAGGTATGAAATGGGCAGTCTTCGTGAAGCGATCTACGATTACCCATATACTGTCGTTTCCTTTCTTAGTTCGAGGCAAGCCATCAATGAAGTCCATCGAAATTTTCTCCCACTTCCATCCTGGAATTTCTAATGGTTGTAATAGTCCAGCTAATTTCTGCTGATCGCTCTTAACTAGTTGACAAGTGGGGCATCTACTAACATATAATGAAATATCTCTTTTCAAAGCTCTCCACCAGAATGTGCGTTTGATATCGTTATACATTTTGCTCACTACGGGATGGATACTTAATTTGGACTTGTGGCACTCATCAAGTATTTCTCTTCGGAGCTCAGGAAGATTTGGGATGCAAATTCTGCCCTTTAGTCTAAGAACTCCTTTGTCATCGAGTCGGAAACTTGTGGATTCACCTCCCTTGACTCTCTGACTGACTCTTTGAATAAATTCATTGTCTTTCTGAAGGGTCGAGATCCTGTCTATTAATGAAGACGTGATGACAAAACTGGCGTTGATTTCATTCTTTCTGCTAAGCGCATCTGCTACAACATTGGCTTTCCCTGGAGTGTATAGAATTTCAAAATCGTATGCTGCAAGAAATTCTAACCAACGCTGTTGTCTCAAGTTTAGATCTTTCTGAGTGAATAGATATTTCAAGGATTGATGATCGGTAAATAGTTCGAACTTCTCGCCCAATAAATAATGCCTCCAGATTCTTAAAGCAAACACGATAGCTAATAACTCAAGATCATGAGTTGCATAGTTTCTTTCATGCGGCTTCAGCTGACGGCTGGCATAAGCGACCACTTGGCCTTTTTGCATTAATACTGCGCCTAGCCCTCTAATAGAAGCGTCTGTCCATACAGTCAAGTCTTGGTTGCCTTCTATAATAGTCAATACTGGAGCGGTTGTCAACTTCATTTTCAGCTCCTGGAAAGCTTCCTCACATTCGGGAGTCCATTTGAATTTCTCATGCTTCTTTGTAAGCTTTGTCAATACACCAGATATCTTTGAAAAATCCTGAACGAACTTCCAATAGTAACTAGCCAATCCAAGGAAACTTCGAACTTCAGTGGGGGTAGTAGGTTGTTTCCAGTTCTGAATCGCTGTGATTTTGCTTCGGTCTATAGCAATCCTTTCTTTTGATACGACATGGCCTAGGAACTTAACTTCATCCTGCCAGAAGACACACTTAGAAAATTTAGCTTTCAAGACATTTCTCCTTAGAATTTTCAACACATGTCCTAAATGTTTTGCATGCTCACCTTCCGACTTGGAGTAGATTAAAATGTCATCGATGAAGACTAGAACAAATTTATTCAATACAACACGGAACACTCTGTTCATAAGATCGACGAAGTATGCTGGAGCGTTACACAAGCCGAATGGCATTACTAACCATTCGTAGAATAAATCGGGACCCCTGAAGGCTGTCAAAGGAACACAGTCTTCTGCTATACGTAATTGTTGGGAACCTGTAGCTAGGTCCATTCTGGAGAATACTGTTGCTGCATTTAATTGATCTAACAGATCATCTATACGTGGCAAGGGATATTTGTTCTTCAGTGTCTATTTATTGAGGTCTCGGTAATCAACACAAAGTCTTAGAGTACCGTCTGACTTCGGGACAAATACTACTGCTGCTCCCCAAGCTGAAAAGCTCAGTCTTATCAGACCTTTCCAAATTAATTCTTGGGTTTGACTACCTAACTCTTCTTTTTCTTTCGAGGCCATTCTTCTAATTGGATACACTACTGGTCGGGCGTTAGGAATTAGATCTATCCTGAATTCAATTTCTCTTTGCGGCGGTAAGTTTTCTACTTCTTCAAACACATCCGCATAGTTTTTAACGACTGGTATCTTTTCTAATGAAGGGGGAGTAACTTCTAAAGAAGACCAAAATTCTGTTCTATTTATTTCGGAGCCATGGCATGGTATACATATAGGTCCCAGCTTCGTTTTGACTTTAACGATTCGTTCGGCACATCTAACTTTAGCCTTACATTTGGTTAACCATTCCAAACCGAGAATAACATCGAATTCTAATAAATTCGTGATGATTAACCTATGGGGAAACTTGTAGAAAGAATAGGAGATAAGCAGTCTGCAGTACGAACTGAGACTAACAGAACATCCTATCGGGTTTTGAACTTTAATTGGTACTTTAAACCTTCTTTGTTTCAATTTCAACTTGTGAACAATGTTACCAGAAATGAAGCTACATGATGCACCGGTATCAAAAAGTACAGAAACAGGAATATTTTTAAAGGTAAGGGTACCTCCCAAGACGTCGGGTTTACCTGATCCATCGGTGGTAGCTGGCGGGGTCTTCCCGTCATACACATGAGCCACTTGGGCATTCTGCTTCAGAGGACAGTTCCTGCTATAGTGCCCTTTCTTATGGCAGTTGTAGCATTCGGCTGAGTCTGGATTTGCCTTTGGCTTCCTCGGGGCTTTGCACACATTAGAAAAATGACCTGGCTTCCCGCTGTTGTAGCAATTTCCTTTGGGGATCTTTCCGGGTTTCTGAGTAGCGGCCGCTGTAATGCTAGACTCCGGCTGATCTGCTGAAGCCTTGCGCTTGTTTCCAGCTTGGCTCTTGGCACAGTCTTGGATGGCGCGCCTTTCATCCATATCTTCATAATTACAAGCCATTTCTACCAATTCTGAGAAGGAGAGTTTGATGTTGCTCATAGCTCTGTCATGGTACTTGTGCTTTAGCACAAATATAAATCTCTTGTTCTTTGCTTTGTTGGTCATAACAAGCTCTGGAGAATAGCGCGACAACTGGGTGAATTTATTGAGGTAATCCTGAATAGAGAGATCTCCTTGCTGGAGATTAGCAAACTTCTCTAGCATCCTCTCTAAAGCCTGTTCAAGTACAAACTTCTCGTTGAACATGGTTTTGAATTGCTCACAGGTTCTTACAGTACCTGCTGCATCCTCTGAGGTGATGGCATCCCACCACAACTCTGCTTCCTCCTGTAGGAGCCAAATACCTAGTCGTGCTTTGTTGTTGGTTCCCAAACCCATGCCTTCAAAGATCTTTTCACAGGTCTTTAACCAAGCAATAACTTCTGTAACTGTACCAGTGCCAGAAAAAGGTTTTCCCCCAAGGTTCCTATACCTCTTCGCTACTCCGTCTAGCTCAAAGTCCTCGGGTGCTGGTGGCTGAACAATAGGTCCTTCCACAACTACGGGGATATTCCCCCGTCCTCCTGCTACTCCTGCTCGGCCTCCACGACCTCCTCAAGCTGCTGCTGCTCGTGTAGCCATCATAGAGAATACTGTATAAGCAAGAAAAGAGTCAAGCTCACGGATTTGATAATTTTCATATATGATAAAGCAGGGGAACATAAGGAAAGGTAATGATGTACTGATCAAATTGTTTTGCTAATCTGCTTAGCTCATTCTAGGACATTGCTAATCCTATCTCTAACGAGCTACTCGCCTTAGAACACTACTGATTCTATTCTGACGAGGTGTTTAATGTGTTAGATCCCGGAGCTAAGGTTAACCAAAGCTCTGATACCAACTGTGACGATCCCAAAATCCGAGGGGTGGTATTAAGGATAATCATTGGAATATAACACATTAATCATCATAGCAGAGTACTGATAATAGAAGAAACAATAAATAGAACAATTTTACATGGATATGACAGCGGAATCACAACATGTAACAACATCAGAATAGCACAGCGTAGGATATAACTTAGTAAATAAAAAGGGAAGTGATCAGGCATCATCGCCAGAGGCGGAATACATACATGCAGTGAGACATAATAAGGGAATCTGTCTACATCGCCGAAGGCGGAACATATACATACGATAATAAGTACTGAAAGTAAATCAGTCTGCATCGCCTGTGGCGGAATCATAATACAAGTACAATAATGGCGGAGAATGTCAAAGTCATCTCTGTGAAGTCAGCCTCGCCATGAGCCAAAATGCACTCTATGCAACAGTGCAGAGCCAAAAACAACCTGTCACCTGTGAACTAGGCTGCCCATGTGGAAATAAGGGCACCCGCGTTTGCAAAGTGAAACAAACAACGAGTCAGTCATGGGGACTGGTATGAAGAATCTATTTAACAGTTAAACAACAGTAATAAGCAAATCATAGGACAACGCCACTTTCGCGGAACGGGTTTACTCCATTGATTGCTAGTGCATTTAAAACAAAGTAAATTCTTTTAAAACAACGCAATGCTTTTAAAAAGAATGAAGCCATTAAGACTCAAGTCCCATCATACAATGCAACGCAAGCCGAAGGATAGAGTTTTCCCTTATAATGGCCAAATATGCTTGATACATATAAAGCAAAATCAATTGATATTATTACTAGTGCATATATGTTTCCAAAATGAATAGCATCATAAATATCAATCATAGGCGGCATAGCTACCATCTACTATGTCGCCATACTAGTTCTACTATCGAGTCCGTTATTTTGTATTGGAAATTGGATTTCCGTCATGAGTCGAGGCAAGGGGCAAGCTCCTCTCCTCTTCGAGACATACTAGCAAATGCCTCAGGACTACACACTCTGGGTAACCCTGGATCCTCCAAGGCCGGTCCTCTCTTACGTTTGAGGATTAGTTATTCCTGAACATACGTTTCCCGCCCTTGCAGACCTATAATCGAGGCGCCTCGCATTCCAACAACCACATAAGTGAAAAATAGATATAAATGTCAGGGCTGGTAAGTCACTGACACCACCATAGCTAGAAAGAAACGTCATGCTCTCCTTGGGTCCTTATCCCGTTTTTGACTCATACCGAGGTGTGAGGCTCTCGAATCTACGAAATACACAAAGCTTGGCCACGTAGACTGTGCTTTGATCATCATCCACAAGACTTTGCTTTGCAACAGAAGCCTTGATCACAGCATCTTGGCATGCCACATAGGCAGTCCACTCCATACGATTGATTTTCATCTATATATAACCTCTGAGCTCATACATCTCAGAGAAGGGCGTTAGGCAAAAGAATAAATTCTCCGCCGCCAAACAGATATATTTTTAACAGAGATCAATCAGTATAGAACAAAATCCAATGTCAGACACACAGTCCATTTACAAGTCCGTTCTGGGTCTGAACGAAACCGAAGGCGTCAAATTCCTCGTATATCCGTCCAATCAACACATACGTTCAGACGGCTACTACTTCCGTTCCTTCACGGTAGCTACTCCGGTCAGGAACCTCAGCAGCGCCCATCCAACCGATACGAAGATCGTCAGTCTCGAATTGTCTTTGCATTTCCCCATTCGAATCGCTCGATTAATTATTTGAAATGAGGGTTAGCTCGGCCTTTTCAAATAATTCACGTAATTAGAATTTAAATCGATTCTTTCCATGGTTATATTATTCGACATCCATCTTTCAGTTATTTAGTGTTATTTTCATGTCAAGCACATACAACCATCAAATATCAAACAATTCAAGCCCAATTGGTCTATTTACAATCTATGTTGCTTATAATATTTTATAACGATTTTTCGCCATTTTTATTTATTTAAAAATGGCCATAATTAATTAAACGACGTTTCAGGTCATGCCGTGGCACTGGCGCTGTTTTCCCCTAATTTGTTTTACACATATGGGAAAATATAACCGTTGGATTTCTACAAAGTCTATATCAGTGGGAAGATGTTCCCAAAGCGAACCCAACGGTTCCAGTTTCGTGAAAATCCGACGGTCGGATCTTCCACACTAGTCGTTTGAAGTTACGGTTTCAAAATTCGAACTGCAGCGTCGTTATTCGATTTAATTTAATTATATTTATATATAAATATAAACGATTCTGGAGCTGTTTTTCTTCAGATTTGAATTAAACATTCCGGACAATCCAACAGTTGGATTTTTACAAGGTTGGTGCCGTTGGGAAGATATTTCCAAGGCGAACCCAGCAGTTGCGGTTTCGGGAAAATTCGATGGTCGGACTTCTCGTACTAATCGTTTCAAATTAAGATTCCGAAACACGAACTGCACGGCTTCGATTCCGTTTAATTATATTTATATTTATATATATAAATATATTTCATTCTAATTCCAACTATAATTCATTCTATATTTTCAACTTCGTTTTCACTTCAAATATTTCACTAACGCCTTAATATTTCAAAAAATTTCGCCATAACCTCCTTTGTACGGGGAGGGGTTTGGAAATTTATTGGGCCGTGTTAGGTACCCAATAAATCCTAAAAAGCATCCACATATTTATAGTGATATATTCTGGTGTTTACGGGGGAGCATGTATAGATAATCACTCCAGAGAATAAATTCTCGTCACCCCGTTTCCGTGTGGAAATAAATAGTCCATGTGCCGTATCTAATAACTAGAGAGACGTGATTATTGTCAACTCCAGACCCGTGTGGGGTTTTAATTAATCTGGCAATTTATCGTTATATTTTATATAGTCCATATCAGTCATCAGTTCAACCTGTAGTATAAAATCATCTCCATACAAGCCTCTCGCTCGTATGGTAAATCTTCCACCTCGTCACACAAGCTCCAATTGCTTATGTGGAGTATGATGAAGTATGCCAATCGTCAATAAGTATGCCATGTAGTGTAGTTCAAAATTAATTGTTACTATCCTATGGCGATATTTATTATTTCACACAGAATAACCAGCACTCCGCATCCAATGGCATTCACAGGAGTTGATATAAAAATAAATTGCGCAGCCAACTCATTAAGGCTTACCTATTTGTCGGGCACGCAAATAATTTCTTTACTCTACAACTAATCCATTTTTCCTGTTAAACACATGAATATATATGCAGAACAAAGCTAATAATAATATTTCTAGCAAACTATTATTTATTTCAACACGTGTGTATTTTTATTAAAGCGTATACACGATAAAAGAAATATTTTTATTATAAAAAATATTTATCCAACACGTGAATGTTTTTAACACTTCATATTCACAATAAAAATGTAGTTTTTATTGTCACTTCATTTTATTTTAACATACGATAATATTCAACACATGAATTTCAACTCAACGAATGAATTGCAACTCAACACATGAATATTTGCTATAGTTTGTATATATATAAAAATGTGATTTTTATCGCTAAAGCTATTTGTTTAAATTCAAACAATATTCAACACATGAATTTCAACTCAACGAATGAATCGTAACTCAACACATGAATATTTGCTATAGTTTGTATATATACAAAAATGTGATTTTATCGCTAAAGCTATTTGTTTAAATTCAAATAATATTCAACACATGAATTTCAACTCAACGAACGATTCGCAACTCAACACATGAATATTTGCTATAGTTTGTATATATACAAAAATGTGATTTTTATCGCTAAAGCTATTGGTTTAAATTCAAATAATATGCAACACATGAATTTCAACTCAACGAATGAATCGCAACTCAACACATGAATATTTGCTATAGTTTGTATATATACAAAAATGTGATTTTTATCGCTAAAACTATTTGTTTAAATTCAAATAATATTCAACACATGAATTTCAACTCAACGAATGAATCGCAACTCAACACATGAATATTTGCTATAGTTTGTATATATATAAAAATGTGATTTTTATCGCTAAAGCTATTTGTTTAAATTCAAATAATATTCAACACATGAATTTCAACTCAACGAATGAATCGCAACTCAACACATGAATATTTGTTTCAACGAATGAAAATTATTCTAACACATGTATATTTCAAAAAAAATCGGCAGCATAACGGCAGGGTAGTTAAAACCGGGACCGTCACTAGTACGGCTCCTCGCTCTACCTTAAAACCTCGCGGTTTTTAATAATGGGGATCATGCATCTAGTTCGCACACAGGCGACATGTTTTATTTTCAATTCAACAATCCTATTCTAATTTGTTTCAACCACAAGAGGGTATTTTTCAACCACAAAGGTATTTTTCAACCACAAAGGTAATTTTCAACCACAATATTAACCACAAACAATTATTTCCAACCATTCGTCATACCATATAATATCACGTCAATCACAAGCAATAAATATCGTCCATGGTCTGTGGACGAGGGGAGTATATATATATATATATATATATATATATATATATATATATTACAATTCACTTGCTTTTCATCACAATTCAAAGCATATATGTTTCATTCAACGCTTGTATAATTTATACATCGCTAATATAACTTATACAACACATGTACATGAGGTATACAATGCGTATATAATTTACACTTCGCTTATATAATTTATACAATGCGATTCCATTCACACAATTTAGTTTAGATTCCTCACATTGGTTATTGTAGTGCTAAAAATCGTAGGAAGATCAGAAAAATCCGCGGCTTCTTCTAGATGGTAGAGAGCCTCCTTGCGGTCGCGGTGTCTCCTGTTTCATCGAATTTCGTTAACGAACGAAAAAGATATTATTTTTCAGAGTTTTGCAATGCTTTATAGTGTTATTTTCATTTCAGAATAATAAAGGTCGTACCTTTATTTTTGATTCCGAACTAGGGTTGAAGAATTCGTGAAATCTGTCGATCGTTGCTTCGATCAGGTGGTGCCACGCCCTTGGGCTTGGAGAGACGCGCCTGCGCCTAGGAGCAGGGCCAGCTCGGTGGTCGGAGGGAGGCGGTGTGGCGTCGGAAAGGCGGCGACATTGTGGGGGTGGTTCGGGCGATACAGGCGATGGTGGCGGTTGAGGTTTGGTCGGATGTGGAGAGGGGAGGAAGGGCTGTCGAACGGTGGTGGTGGCGCAGCCTGCAGGTGGCAGTGGCGGCGGGAATGTCGAGGGGAAGTTTCGAGCTTCCTGGATCGTCGATTTCGCCTGGGGCGGCTAGGGTTTCGTAGGTTTTTTTTCTTTTTTAAAGAAAAAGTCCTATTGGTCGAGACTTTATAGGAAAATTTAAATAGTGTTTTTGCAAACGAACTCGAAATCAAACCCAACGACAGTCGCCTCGAGCTAAATACCCCCATTCCGGACACAATGGGATATGTTTCGTTGGCCAATTCGACTGTTACAGTCAGTTATTTTTCAAATTAAAATATAAAACATTCAATATTTAATTTGAACGTACATTTCAATTTGCCAGGGCCACAAAATGAATCGAAAAATTCCAGAAAAATAAATCTAGCTTTGTTTTGACGATACGGTCCTAACAAAACCAGTTTCGTCGAATTCTGAGCTCGTTTGAAAAAGGGCCATTTTTAGGTCGACCCATTTTAATAGAAATTGACCAATCACATTTTCTTTTGCCCCGCTCACATACTAGCTTCAAAAATTATGAAATTTGAAACCTAGCAATAGTTTGACATCCCGAACCCAACAAAAGTTGTTTCGTCGAATTCCGAGGTCGTATGCAAAATATAAATTTTCAGGGGCTATATATGCTATATAGCGACCTTTCTGAAAATTCATTCGGCCATAACTTTTGATTCCCGCTATGAAACTTCGATTTTTCAGATTCGTTAGAAAGGTATTCATAAACAGATTTAAATATTTTCAGTTTCGCTAAAATCCGTTATATTTTCCACCCGGTACAGTCAGACAAAGTTTGTATTCAAAATTTCAAACTGCAATACTATACCCAATTCTCCATTTTATTGAAATATGCTATTTCAACTATTCAAATTTTTTGGTAATAACAAAATTTAAAAGTTTTAAATTGGTTCACATTTTCCGGGTTATTACAATCTCCCCCACTTAAAACTTTTCGTCCTCGAAAAGGAAATAACAGCAAAGTCTGAAACAAAATGTAAATGCAAAATATTGTAAAGGTACCTTGCACCGGAGTTAGTCAGAGATGTCCACTCTGTATTTGGAGTAGGCTTGTTCAATGGTTTCCTCAGTCTCCCAAGTACAGTCTCTAGGATCACTACTCCACTGCACTTTGACTAAATGGATCTTTTTTCTCCTTAGCTCTCTAGTTTCTTTGCCAACTATCTTTAAGGGCTCTCTTCTGAGCGCTAATTCTGGAGTTATGTCTATATCATGTTGCGCTGCTTCTTCCACAACAAGATCTGGATCATGAACATGTTTTCTGAGTTGAGATACGTGGAACACATCATGTACACCAGGCAACCAATCAGGTAATGAAACCCTATATGCAAGAGTTCCAATCCGTTCAAGTATAGGAAAGGGACCAATAAATCTCGGTGCCAACTTCCCAGTCTTGCCAAATCTGATTACTCCCCGCATTGGAGAAACTCTTAAATAAACATAATCGCCAATGGCAAATGATAAGTCTCTTCTTCTCGCATCAGCATAACTTTTCTGTCGGCTCTGTGCGGTTTTCAATCGCTTCTTAATGAAATCGACTTTATCTGATGCTTCTCGAGTCATATCGGGCCCTAACACCAGTCTGCTGCCAGGTTCTACCCAATATGTGGGAGATCTGCACGGTCTACCGTATAATGCTTCAAGTGGAGACATTCCCAGACTTGCTTGGTAGCTATTGTTATAAGAAAATTCGGAAAAATGTAAGTGATCTTCCCACGAGCCTCCAAAATCGATAACACAAGCCCGCAATAAATCTTCTAGAATTCTATTCACCCGCTCAGTTTGGCCGTCTATCTGTGGGTGATAAGCGGTGCTTAAATTCAATTTGGATTCCAATTCTGTCTGGAATGCTTCCCAGAATTTGCTAGTAAATAGGGGATCTCTATCACTGACTATATTGAGCGGCACTCCATGTAGTTTAACTATTTCTTTGAAGTAAATCTGTGCTAAACTTTGAGCCGTTCTGTTGGATCAGACATGTATGAAATGGGCAGTCTTCGTGAAGCGATCTACGATTACCCATATACTGTCGTTTCCTTTCTTAGTTCGAGGCAAGCCATCAATGAAGTCCATCGAAATTTGCTCCCACTTCCATCCTGGATTTTCTAATGGTTGTAATAGTTCAGCTAATTTCTGCTGATCGCTCTTAACTAGCTGTCAAGTGGGGCATCTACTAACATATAATGAAATATCTCTTTTCAAAGCTCTCCACCAGAATGTGTGTTTGATATCGTTATACATTTTGCTCACTCCGGGATGGATACTTAATTTGGACTTGTGGCACTCATCAAGTTTTTCTCTTCGGAGCTCAGGAAGATTTGGGATGCAAATTCTGCCCTTTAGTCTAAGAACTCCTTTGTCATCGAGTCGGAAACTTGTGGATTCACCTCCCTTGACTCTCTGACTGACTCTTTGAATAAATTCATCATCTTTCTGAAGGGTCGAGATCCTATCTATTAATGAAGACGTGATGACAAAACTGGCGATGATTTCATTCTTTTTGCTAAGCGCATCTGCTACAACATTGGCTTTCCCTGGAGTGTATAGAATTTCAAAATCGTATGCTGCAAGGAATTATAACCAACGCTGTTGTCTCAAGTTTAGATCTTTCTGAGTGAATAGATATTTCAAGGATTGATGATCGGTAAATAGTTCGAACTTCTCGCCCAATAAATAATGCCACCAGATTCTTAAGGCAAACACGATAGCTAATAACTCAAGATCATGAGTTGCATAGTTTCTTTCATGCGGCTTCAGCTGACGGCTGGCATAAGCGACCACTTGGCCTTTTTGCATTAATACTGCGCCTAGCCCACTAATAGAAGCGTCTGTCCATACAGTCAAGTCTTGGTTGCCTTCTATAATTGTCAATACTGGAGCGGTTGTCAACTTCATTTTCAGCTCCTGGAAAGCTTCTTCACATTCGGGAGTCCATTTGAATTTCTCATGCTTCTTTGTAAGCTTTGTCAATACACCAGATATTTTTGAAAAATCCTGAGCGAACTTCCGATAGTAACTAGCCAATCCAAGGAAACTTCGAACTTCAGTGGGGGTAGTAAGTTGTTTCCAGTTCAGAATCGCTGTGATTTTGCTTGGGTCTACAACAATCCTTTCTTTTGATACGACATGGCCTAGGAACTTAACTTCATCCTGCCAGAAGACACAGTTAGAAAATTTAGCTTTCAAGACATTTCTCCTTAGAATTTTCAACACTTGTCCTAAATGTTTTGCATGCTCGCCTTCCGACTTAGAGTAGATTAAAATGTCATCGATGAAGACTAGAACAAATTTATTCAATACACCACGGAACACTCTGTTCATAAGTTTGACGAAGTATGCCAGAGCGTTACACAAGCCAAATGGCATTACTGACCATTCATAGAATAAATCGGGACCCCTGAAGGCTGTCAAAGGAACACAGTCTTCGGTAATATGTAATTGGTGGAAACCTGTAGCTAGGTCCATTCTGGAGAATACTGTTGCTCCATTTAATTGATCTAACAGATCATCTATACGTGGCAAGGGATATTTGTTCTTCAGTGTCTGTTTATTGAGGTCTCGGTAATCAACACAAAGTCTTAGAGTACCGTCTGACTTCGGGACAAATACTACTGCTGCTCCCCAAGCTGAAAAGCTCGGTCTTATCAGACCTTTCCAAAGTAATTCTCGGGTTTGACTACCTAACTCTTCTTTTTCTTTCGAGGCCATTCTTCTAATTGGATGCACTACTGGTCGGGCGTTACGAATTAGATCTATCCTGAATTCAATTTCCCTTTGCGGCGGTAAGTTTTCTACTTCTTCAAACACATCCGCATAGTTTTAACGACCGGTATCTTTTCTAATGAAGGGGGAGTAACTTCTAAAAAAGACCAAAATTCTGTTCTATTTATTTCTGAGCCATGGCATGGTATACATATTGGTCCAAGCTTCGTTTTGACTTTAACGATTCGTTCGGCACATCTAACTTTAGCCTTATATTTGGTTAACCATTCCAAACCGAGAATAACATCGAATTCTAATAAATTCATGACGATTAACCTATGGGGAAACTTGTAGAAAGAATAGGAGATAGGCACTCTGCAGTACGAACTGAGACTAACAGAACCTCCTATCGGGTTTTGAACTTTAATTGGTACTTTAAACCTTCTTTGTTTCAATTTCAACTTGTGAACAATGTTACCAGAAATGAAGCTACGTGATGCACCAGTATCAAAAAGTACAGAAACAGGAATATTTTTAATGGTAAGGGTACCTCCCAAGACGTCGGGTTTACCTGATCCATCGGTGGTAGCTGGCGGGGTCTTCCCGTCATACACATGAGCCACTTGGGCATTCTGCTTCAGAGGACAGTTCCTGCTATAGTGCCCTTTATTATGGCAGTTGTAGCATTCGGCTGAGTCTGGATTTGCCTTTGGCTTCCTCGGGGCTTTGCACACATTAGAAAAATGACCTGGCTTCCCGCAGTTGTAGCAATTTCCTTTGGGGATCTTTCCAGGTTTCTGAGTAGCGGCCGCTGTAATGCTAGACTCCGGCTGATCTGCTGAAGCCTTGCGCTTATTTTGTGACGATCCCAAAATCCGAGGGGCGGTATTAAGGATAATCATTGGAATATAACTCATTAATCATCATAGCAGAGAACAGATAATAGCAAAAACAATAAATAGAATAAATTTAAATGGATATGACAGCGGAATCACCACATGTAATAACATCAGAATAACATAGTGTGGGATATAACTTTGTGAATAAAAGGAAAGTGATCAGTCATCATCGCCAGAGGCGGAATACATACACGCCGTGAGACATAATAAGGGTATCAGTCTACATTGCCGAAGGCGGTACACATACATATAATAAGAAATACGGAAAGTAAATCAGTCTGCATCGCCCGTGGCGGAATCATAATATAAGTACAGTAATGGCGGAAAATGTCAAAGTCATCTCTCTGAAGTCAGCCTCGCCATGAGCCAAAAATGCACTCTACGCAGCAGTGCAGAGCCAAAAACAACCTGTCACCAGTGTACTAGGCTGCCCGTGTGAAAATAAGGGCACCCGCGTTTGCAAAGTGAAATAAACAATGAGTCAGTCATGGGGACTGGTATGAGGAATCTATTTTATAGTTTAAACAACAGTAATAAGCAAATCACAGGACCACGCCACTTTCGCGGAATGGGTTTACTCCAGTGATTGCTAATGCATTTAAAACAAAGTAAATTCTTTTAAAACAACGCAATGCTTTTAGAAAGAATGAAGCCATTATAAGACTCAGGTCCCATCACACAATGCAACGCAAGCCGGAGGATAGAGTTTTACCTTATAAGGGCCAAATATGCTTGATACGTATAAAGCAAAATCATTTGATATTATTACTAGTGCATATATGTTTCAAAAATGAATAGCATCATAAATATCAATCATAGGCGACATGAGCGTCCCATGCCACTATGTCGCCATACTAGTTCTACAATCGAGTCCGTTGTTTCGTATTGGAAATTGGATTTCCGTCATGAGTCGAGGCAAGGGGCAAGCTCCTCTCCGCTTCGAGACACTCTAGCAAATGCCTCGGGACTACACACTCTGGGCAACCCCGGATGCGGCTGGGCCGGTCCTCACTTACGTTAGAGGATTAGTTATGCCTGAACACATGTTTCCCGGTCCTTACAAACCTATAATCGAGGCGCCTCATTCCAACAACCACAAAGGTGAAAAATAGATATATATGTCAGGGCTGGTAAGTCACTGACACCACCATAGCTAGAAAGAAACGTCATGCTCTCCTTGGGTCCTTATCCCGTTTTTGACTCATACCGAGGTGTGAGGCTCGCGAATCTACGAAATACACAAAGCTTGGCCACGTAGACTGTGCTTTGATCATCATCCACAAGACTTTGCTTTGCAACAGAAGCCTTGATCACAGCATCTTGGCATGCCACATAGGCAGTCCACTCCATACGATTGATTTTCATCTATATATAACCTCTGAGCTCATACGTCTCAGAGAAGGGCGTTAGGCAAAAGAATAAATTCTCCGCCGCCAAACAGATATATTTTTAACAGAGATCAATCAGTATAGAACAAAATCCAATGTCAGACACACAGTCCATTTACAAGTCCGTTTTGGGTCTGAACGAAACCGGAGGCGTCAAATTCCTCGTATATCCGTCCAATCAACACATACGTTCAGACGGCTACTACTTCCGTTCCTTCACGGTAGCTACTCCGGTCAGGAACCTCAGCAGTGCCCATCCAACCGATACGAAGATCGTCGGTCTTGAATCGTCTTTGCATTTTCCAATTCGAATCGCTCGATAAATTATTCGAAATGAGGGTTAGCTAGGCCTTTTCAAATAATTCACGTCATTAGAATTTAAATCGATTCCATCTATGGTTATATTATTCGACATCCATCTTTCAGCTAATTAGTGTTATTTTCATGTCAAACACATACAACCATCAAATATCAAACAACTCAAGCCCAATTGGTTTATTTGCAATCTATGTTGTTTATAATATTTTATAACGATTTTTCACCATTTTTATTTATTTAAAAATGGCCATATTTAATTAAACGACGTTTCAGGTCGTGTCGTAGCACTGGCGCTGTTTTTCCCCTAATTTGTTTTACCCATATCGGAAAATCTAACCGTTGGATTTCTACAAAGTCTATATCAGTGGGAAGATATTCCCAAAGCGAACCCAACGGTTCCAGTTTCATGAGAATCCGACGGTCGGATCTTCCACACTAGTCGTTTGAAGTTACGGTTTCAAAATTCGAACTGCAGCGTCGTTATTCGTTTTAATTTAAATATATTTATATTTATATATAAATATAAACGATTCTGGCGTTGTTTTTCTTCAGATTTAAATTAAACATTCCGGACAATCCAACCGTTGGATTTTTACAAGGTTGGTGCCGTTGGAAAGATATTTCCAAGGCGAACCCAGCAGTTGCGGTTTCGGGAAAATCCGATGGTCGGATTCCTTGTACTAATCGTTTCAAATTACGATTCTGAAACACGAACTGCACGGCCTCTATTCCTTTTAATTATATTTATATTTATATATATAAATATAGTTCATTTTATAATTCCAACTATAGCACATTCTATATTTTCAACTTCGTTTTTACTTCAAATATTTCACTAACGCCTTAATATTTCGAAAAATTTCGCCATAACCTCCTTTGAACGGGGAGGGGTTTGGAAATTTATTGGGCCGTGTTAGGTACCCAATAAATCCTAAAAAGCATTCACATATTTATAGTGATATATTCTGGTGTTTACGGGGGAGCATGTATAGATAATCACTCCAGAGAATAAATTCTCGTCACCCCGTTTCCGTGTGGAAATAAATAGTCCATGTGCCGTATCTAATAACTAGAGCGACGTGATTATTGTCAACTCCAGACCCGTGTGGGTTTTTTATTAATTTGGCAATTTATCATTATAATTTATATAGTCCACATCAGCCATCAGTTCAACCTGTAGTATAGTCATCGCCATACAAGCCTCTTGCTTGTATGGTAAATCTTCCACCTCGTCACACAAGCTCCAGTTGCTTATGTGGAATATGATGAAGTATGCCGATCGTCAAGAAGTATGCCATGTAGTGTAGTTCAAAATTAATTATTACTATCCTATGGCGTTGTTTATTATTTCACACAGAATAACCAGCACTCCGCATCCAATGGCATTCACAGGAGTTGATATATAAATAAAATTGCGTAGCCAACTCATCAAGGTTTACCTATTTGTCGGGCACGCAAATAATATCTTTACTCTACAGCTAATCCATTTTTCCTGTTCAACACATGTATATATATGCAGAACAAAGCTAATAATAATACTTCTAGCAAACTATTATTTATTTTAACACGTGTGTATTTTTATCAAAGCGTATACATGTTAAAAGAAATATTTTTATCATCAAAAATATTTATTCAACACGTGAATGTTTTTAACACTTCATGTTCACAATAAAGGTGTAGTTTTTATTGTCGATTCATTTTATTTTTAAAAGATGATAACATTCAACACATGAATTTTCTATATAGTTGTATATATATAAAAATGTGATTTTTATCGCTAAAGCTATTTGTTTAAATTCAAATAATATTTAACACATGAATTTCAACTCAACGAATGAATTGCAACTCAACACATGAATATTCTATATAGTTTGTATATATATAAAAATGTCATTTTTATCGCAAAAGCTATTTGTTTAAATTCAAATAATATTCAACACAATAATTTCAACTCAACGAATGAATTGCAACTCAACACATGAATATTCGATATAGTTTGTATATATATAAAAATGTGATTTTTATCGCAAAAGCTATTTATTTAAATTCAAATAATATTCAACACATGAATTTCAACTCAACGAATGAATTGCAACTCAACACATGAATATCCTATATAGCATATGTAATTTATTTCAACGAATGAAAATTATTCTAACACATGAATATTCCAGAAAATTTCGGCAGCATAACGGCAGGGTAGTTAAAACCGGGACCGTCCCTAGTACGGCTCCTCGCTCTACCTTAAAACCTCGCGGTTTTTGACAATGGGGATCATGCATCTAGTTCGCACGCAGGCGACATGTTTTATTTTCAATTCCACAATCCTATTCTAATTTGTTTCAACCACAAGAGGGTATTTTTCAACCACAAAGGTATTTTTCAACCATAAAGGTATTTTTCAACCATAATATCAACCACAAACAATTATTTCCAACCATTCGTCATACCATATAATATCACGTCAATCACAAGCAATAAATATCGTCCATGGTCAGTGGACGAGGGGAGTATATATATATATATAATATAATAATTCACTTGCATTTCATCACAATTCAAAGCATATATGTTTCATTCAACGCTTGTATAATTTATACATCGCCAATATAACTTATACAACACATGTACATGAGGTATACAATGCGTATATAATTTACACTTCGCTTATATAATTTATACAACACGATTTCATTCACACAAATAGTTTAGATTCCTCACATTGGTTATTGCAGTGCTAAAAATCGTAGGAAGGTCAGAAAAATCCGCGGCTTCTTCTAGAATGTAGAGAGCCTCCTTAGGGTCACGGTATCTCCTGTTTCATCGAATTTCGATCACATAGCAAAAAAGATACGATTTTTACAAGTTTACAATGCTTTATAGTGGAAAAATCAGTTGAAAATTGATTAAGCCGTATACCTCCTTCGAGCGCTCGAAACTAGGTTTAAATTTTTCGGCAAAACCGCGAAGCGATAGGACGAACGACCAGTGCTGCGTCGAAGATGAAGGGAAGAGCTTCCCGGTGCTACCCCTGATGATCGGCTCGATGGTCCCTAGCGGACTCGGCGGCGGCGCGAAGTTCGAGCCTTCTCGGCTCTGTATCTCCCTCAATACTCAATGATAAATCTTGAAGTTGCTATGGATTTGAAGATCTCTGAACGCTCTTCAAAATGGATCTTAGTTTGCTTGATTTCGTTTTGTGGTTGTGGAGAAATTGAAGAGAGAAGTTCAGAGCTTTATTCCGCCTCGCGCCTGGAAGATCGGTGAAGGAAAAAAGATCTGATTGGTCGGCTCTTTTTTATTTTAATTTTTAATTTATTTATTTCCAAAAATACCCCCTTCCACACACGAACTCGAAATCAAACCCAACGACTATCGTCCCTAGCTAATTACCCCCATTCCGGACACAATGGGATATGTTTCGTTGGCCAATTCGACTGTTACAGTCAGTTATTTTTCAAATTAAAATATAAAACATTCGATATTTAATTTAAACGTACATTTCAATTTGCCAGGGCCATAAACTGAATTGAAAAATTCCAGAAAAATAAATCTAGCTTTGTTTTGACGATACATTTCTAACAAAACCAGTTTCGTCGAATTCTGAGCTCGTTTGAAAAACGGCCATTTTTAGGTCGACCCAATTTAACAGAAATTGACCAATCACATTTTCTTTTGCCCCGCTCACATACTAGCTTCAAAAATTATGAAATTTGAAACTTAGCAATAATTTGACATCTCGGACCCAACAAAAGTGGTTTCGTCAAATTCCGAGGTCATATGCAAAATATCAATTTTCAAGGGCTATATATGCTATATAGCGACCTTTCTGAAAATTCAATTGGCCATAACTTGTGATTTCCGTTATGAAATTTCGATTTTTCGGATTCGTTAGAAATGTATTCATAAACAGATTTAGATATTTTTAGTTTCGCTAAAATCCGTTATATTTACCACCCGGTACAGTCAGACAAAGTTTGTATTCAAAATTTCAAACTGCGATACCATACCCAATTCTATATTTTATTCAACTAGGCTATTTCAATTTCTCAAATTCTTTGGTAATAACCTAATTTAAAAATTTTAAATTGGTTCACATTTTCCGGGTTATTACAATCTCCCCCACTTAAAACCTTTCGTCCTCGAAAAGGAAATAACAGCAAAGTAGGAAATAAAATGTAAATGCAAAGTATTGTAAAGGTACCTTGCACCAGAGTTAGTCAGAGATGTCCACTCTGCATTTGGGATAGGCTTGTTTAATGCTTTCCTCAGTCTCCCAAGTACAGTCTCTAGGATCACTACTCCACTGCAATTTCACTAGATGAATCTTTTTCCTCCTTAGCTCTCTAGTTTCTTTGCCAACTATCTTTAATGGCTCTCTTCTGAGTGCTAATTCTGGAGTTATGTCAATATCATGTTGCGCTGCTTCTTCCACAACAAGATCTGGATCATGAACATGTTTTCTGAGTTGAGATACGTGGAACACATCATGTATACCAGGCAACCAATTAGGTAATGAAACCCTATACGTAAGAGTTCCAATCCGTTCAAGTATAGGAAAGGGACCAATAAATCTCGATGCTAACTTCCCAGTCTTGCCAAATCTGATTACTCCTCGCATTGGAGAAACTCTTAAATAAACATAATCACCAACGGCAAACGATATATCCCTTCTTCTCGCATCAGCATAACTTTTCTGCCGGCTCTGCGCGGTTTTCAATCGCTTCTTAATGAAATCGACTTTATCCGATGCTTCTCGAATCATATAGGGCCCAAACACAAGTCTGTTGCCAGGTTCTACCCAACATGCGGGAGATCTGCGCGGTCTACCGTATAATGCTTCAAATGGGGACATTCCCAGACTTGCTTGATAGCTATTGTTGTAAGAGAATTCGGCTAGATGTAAGTGATCTTCCCATGAGCCTCCAAAATCGATAACGCAAGCCTGCAATAAATCTTCTAGAATTCTATTCACCCGCTCAGTTTGGCTGTCTGTCCGAGGGTGATAAGCGGTGCTTAGATTCAATTTGGTCCCCAATTCTGCCTGGAATGCTTCCCAAAATTTGCTAGTAAACAGGGGATCTCTATCACTGACTATATTGAGCGGCACTCCATGTAGTTTAACAATTTCTTTGAAGTAAATCTGTGCTAGACTTTGAGCCATTCTGTTGGATCGGACAGGTATGAAATGGGCAGTCTTCGTGAAGCGATCTACGATTACCCATATACTGTCGTTTCCATTCTTAGTTCAAGGCAATCCATCGATGAAGTCCATCGAGATTTGTTCCCACTTCCATCCTGGAATTTCTAATGGTTGTAATAGTCCATCCAATTTCTGCTGATCACTCTTAACTAGTTGGCAAGTGGAGCACCTGCTAACATATATTGAAATATCTCTTTTCATCGCCTTCCACCAGAATGTGCGCTTGATATCATTATACATTTTGCTCACACCGGTATGGATACTCAATTTGGATTTGTGGCACTCATCAAGTATCTCTCTTCTGAGCACTGGAATTCCAGGCACACAAATTCGCCCTTTTAATCTTAGGACCCCTTGGCTATTAAGGCTAAAATCTGAGGGCTTTCCTTCTCGGATCCGCTGGCTAATCCTTTTAATGAATTCATCGTCCTTCTGTAGAATAGTAATCTTATCTTCTAAGGAAGAAGTAATGATAAAACTGGCAATGATTTCATTCTTTCTGCTGAGAGCATCTGCGACAACATTGGCTTTCCCCGGAGTGTATAGAATTTCAAAATCGTATGCTGCAAGGAATTCTAACCAACGCTGTTGTCTCAAGTTTAGATCTTTCTGAGTGAATAGATATTTCAAGGATTGATGATCGGTGTATAGTTCGAATTTCACGCCCAGTAAATAATGCCTCCAGATTCTTAAAGCAAACACGATAGCTAATAACTCAAGATCATGAGTTGCATAGTTTCTTTCATGCGGCTTCAGCTGACGGCTGGCATAAGCGACCACTTGGCCTTTTTGCATTAACACTGCGCCTAGCCCTCTAATAGAAGCATCTGTCCATACAGTCAAGTCTTGGTTGCCTTCTATAATTGTCAATACTGGAGCGGTTGTCAACTTCAGTTTCAGCTCCTGGAAAGCTTCTTCACATTCGGGAGTCCATTTGAATTTCTCATGCTTCTTTGTAAGCTTTGTCAATACTCCAGATATCTTTGAAAAATCCTGAACGAATTTCCGATAGTAACTATCCAATCCAAGGAAACTTCAAACTTCTGTGGGGGGTAGTAGGTTGTTTCCAATTCTGAATCGCTGTAATTTTGCTTGGATCTACAGCAATTCCTTCTTTTGATACGACATGGCCTAGGAATTTAACTTCATCCTGCCAGAAGACACATTTAGAAAATTTAGCTTTCAAGACATTTCTCCTTAGAATTTTTAACACTTGATCTAAATGTTTTGCATGTTCGTCTTCCGACTTGGAGTAGATTAAAATGTCATCGATGAAGACTAGAACAAATTTATTCAATACACCACGAAATACTCTGTTCATAAGATCGAAGAAGTATGCCGGAGCGTTACACAAGCCGAATGGCATTACTAATCATTCGTAGAATAAATCGGGACCCCTGAAGGCTGTCAAAGGAACACAGTCTTCGGCTATACGTAACTGGTGGAAACCTCTAGCTAGGTCCACTCTGGAGAATACTGTTGCTCCATTCAATTGATCCAACAGATCATCTATACGGGGCAAGGGATATTTGTTCTTCAGTGTCTGCTTATTGAGATCTCGGTAATCAACACAAAGTCTTAGAGTACCGTCTGATTTCGGGACAAATACTACTGCTGCTCCCCAAGCTGAAAAGCTCGGTCTGATTAGACCTTTCCAAAGCAATTCTCGGGTTTGACTACCTAACTCTTCTTTTTCTTTCGGGGCCATTCTTCTAATTGGATGTACCACTGGTCGGGCGTTAGGAATTAGATCTATCCTAAATTCAATTTCCCTTTGCGGCGGTAAGTTTTCTACTTCTTCAAACACGTCCGCATAGTTTTTAACGACCGGTATCTTTTCTAATGAAGGGGGAGTAACTTCTAAAGAAGACCAAAATTCTGTTCTATTTATTTCTGAACCGTGGCATGGTATATATATAGGTCCCAGCTTCGTTTCGACTTTAACGATTCTTTCGGCACATCTAACTTCGGCCTTATATTTGGTTAACCATTCCAAACCGAGAATAACATCGAATTCCGATAAATCCATAACAATTAAGTGGATGGGAAACTTGTAACGTGAATAAGAGATAGGCACTCTGCAGTATAAACTGAGACTAACAGAACCTCCTATCGGGTTTTGAACTTTAATTGGTTCTATTAGAATTCTTTGTTTCAATTTTAATTTATGAACAATATTACCCGAAATGAAACTACGTGATGCACCGGTATCAAAAAGTACAAAAACAGGAATATTTTTAATGGTAAGGGTACCTCCCAAGACGTCAGGTTTACCTGATCCATCCGTGATAGCTGGCGGGGTCTTCCCGTCATACACATGTGCCACTTGTGCATTCTTCTTCAGAGGACAATTCCTGCTATAGTGCCCCTTCTTATGGCAGTTGTAGCATTCGGCTGAGTCATTTGCCTTTGGCTTCCTCTGGGCTTTGCATACATTAGAAAAATGACCTGGCTTCCCGCAGTTGTAGCAATTTCCTTTGGGGATCTTTCCAGGTTTCTGAGTAGCGCCCGCTGTAGTGCTAGAATCGGGTTGATCTGCTGAGGCCTTGCGCTTGTTTCCAGCTTGGCTTTTGGCGCGGTCTTGGCTAGCATGCCTTTCATCCATATCTTCATAATTGCAAGCCATTTCTACTAATTTTGAGAAGGAGAGTTTGATGTGGCTCATAGCTCTGTCATGGTACTTGCGCTTTAGCCCAAATATGAATCTCTTATTCTTTGCTTTGTTAGTCATAATCAGCTCTGGAGCATAGCGCGACAACTGGGTGAACTTATTCAGGTAATCTTGAATAGAGAGATCTCCTTGCTGGAGATTAGCAAACTGCTCTCGCATCCTCTCTAGAGCCTGTTCAGGTACAAACTTCTCGTTGAACATAGTTTTGAATTGCTCCCAGGTCCTGACAGTACCAGCTGCATCCTCTGAGGTAATGGCATCCCACCACAGCTCTGCTTCCTCCTGAAGGAGCCAAATACCAAGTCGTGCTTTGTTGTTGGTTCCCATACCCATTCCTTCAAAGATTTTCTCACAGGTCTTCAACCAAGCTATAGCCTCGGTCACTGTACCAGTGCCAGTAAAGGGTTTTCCCCCAAGGTTCCTGTACCTCTTCGCTACTTTGTCTAGCTCAAAGTCTTCGGGAGCTGGTGGCTGAACAATAGGGCCTTCCACAACTACGGGGATATTCCATCGTCCTCCTGCTGCCTCTCCTCGGCCTCCACGGCCTCCTCTAGCTGCTGCTGCTCGTGTAGCCATCTAAGAGAATACTGTATAAGCAAGAAATGAGTCAAGCTCATAGATTTGATAATTTTCATAAATGATAAAGCAGGGGAATACAAGGAAAGATAATGATGATGTATTGATCAAATTGTTTTGCTAATCTTCTTAGCTCATTCTAGGACATTGCTAATCCTATCTCTAATGAGCTACTCGTAATAGAACACTGCTGATTCTAATTTAACGAGGTGTTTAATGTGTTAGATCCCGGAACTAAGGTTGACCAAAGCTCTGATACCAACTGTGACGATCCCAAAATCCGAGGGGCGGTATTAAGGATAATCATTGGAATATAACTCATTAATCATCATAACAGAGAACAGATAATAGCAAAAACAATAAATAGAATAAATTTACATGGATATGACAGCGGAATCACCACATGTAATAACATCAGAATAGCATAGCGTGGGATATAACTTAGTAAATAAAAGGAAAGTGATCAGTCATCATCGCCAGAGGCGGAATACATACATGCCGTGAGACATAATAAGGGTATCAGTCTACATCGCCGAAGGCGGTACATATAATAAGAAATACGGAAAGTAAATCAGTCTGCATCGCCCGTGGCGGAATCATAATATAAGTACAGTAATGGCGGAAAATGTCAAAGTCATCTCTGTGAAGTCAGCCTCGCCATGAGCCAAAAATGCACTCTATGCAGCAGTGTAGAGCCTAAAACAACCTGTCACCTGTGTACTAGGCTGCCTGTGTGAAAATAAGGGCACCCGCATTTGCAAAGTGAAACAAACAATGAGTCAGTCATGGGGACTGGTATGAGGAATCTATTTAATAGTTTAAACAAAAGTAATAAGCAAATCATAGGACCACGCCACTTTCGCGGAACGGGTTTACTCCAGTGATTGCTAGTGCATTTAAAACAAAGTAAATTCTTTTAAAACAACGCAATGCTTTTAGAAAAAATGAAGCCATTATAAGACTCAGGTCCCATCACACAATGCAACGCAAGTCAGAGGATAGAGTTTTACCTTATAAGGGCCAAATATGCTTGATACATATAAAGCAAAATCATTTGATATTATTACTAGTGCATATATGTTTCAAAAATGAATAGCATCAGAAATATCAATCATAGGCGACATGAGCGTCCCATGCCACTATGTCGCCATACTAGTTCTACAATCGAGTCCGTCGTTTCGTATTGGAAATTGGATTTCCGTCATGAGTCGAGGCAAGGGGCAAGCTCCTCTCCGCTTCGAGACACTCTAGCAAATGCCTCGGGACTACACACTCTGGGCAACCCCGGATGCGGCTGGGCCGGTCCTCACTTACGTTAGAGGATTAATTATGCCTGAACACACGTTTCCCGGTCCTTACAGACCTATAATCGAGGCGCGTCATTCCAACAACCAAAAAGGTGAAAAATAGATATATATGTCAGGGCTGGTAAGTCACTGACACCACCATAGCTAGAAAGAAACGTCGTGCTCTCCCAGCGGTCCGTATCCCGTTTTTAACTCATACCGGGGTGTGAGGCTCGCGAATCTACGAAATACACAAAGCCAGGCCACGTAGACCTTGCTTTGATCATCATCCACAAGACTTTGCTTTGCAACAGAAGCTTTGATCACAACATCTTGGCATGCCACATAGGCAGTCCACTCCATACGATTGATTTCCATCGATATATAACCTCTAAGCTCGTACGTCTCAGAGAAGGGCGTTAAGCAAAAGAATAAATTCTCTGCCGCCAAACAGATATATATTTAACAGAGATCAATCAGTATAGAACAAAATCCAATGTCAGACACACAGTCCATTTACAAGTCCGTTCTGGGTCTGAACGAAACCGGAGGCGTCAATTCCTCGCATATCCGTACAATCAACACATACGTTCAGACGGCTACTACTTCCGTCCCCTTCCGGTAGCTACTCCGGTCAGGAACCTCGGTAGCGCCCATCCAACCGATACGAAGATCGTCGGTCTTGAATCTTCTTTGCATTTTCCAATTCTAATTGCTCGATAAATTATTCGAATTGAGGGTTAGCTCGTCCTTTTCAAATAATTCATGTCACTAGATTTTAAATCGATTCCTTCTATGGTTATATCATTCGACATCCATCTTTCAGTTAATTAGTGTTATTTTCGTGTCAAACACATACAACCATCAAATATCAAACAACTCAAGCCCAATTGGTTTATTTGCAATCTATGTTGTTTATAATATTTTATAACGATTTTTCGCCATTTTTATTTTTTTAAAAATGGCCATATTTAATTAAACGACGTTTCAGGTCGTGTCGTGGCACTGGCGCTGTTTTTCCCCTAATTTGTTTTACCCATATCGGAAAATCTAACCGTTGGATTTCTACAAAGTCTATATCAGTGGGAAGATATTCCCAAAGCGAACCCAACGGTTCCAGTTTCGTGAGAATCCGACGGTCGGATCTTCCACACTAGTCGTTTGAAGTTACGGTTTCAAAATTCGAACTGCAACATCGTTATTCGTTTTAATTTAAATATATTTATATTTATATATAAATATAAACGATTCTGGCGCTGTTTTTCTTCAGATTTAAATTAAACATTCTGGACAATCCAACCGTTGGATTTTTACAAGGTTGGTGCCGTTGGAAAGATATTTCCAAGGCGAACCCAGCGGTTGCGGTTTCGGGAAAATCCGATGGTCGGATTCCTCGTACTAATCGTTTCAAATTACGATTCCGAAACACGAACTGCACGGCCCCTATTCCTTTTAATTATATTTATATATATAAATATAGTTCATTCTATAATTCCAACTATAGCTCATTCTATATTTTCAACTTCGTTTTTACTTCAAATATTTCACTAATGCCTTAATATTTCGAAAAATTTCGCCATAACCTCCTTTGTATGGGGAGGGGTTTGGAAATTTATTGGGCCATGTTAGGTACCCAATAAATCCTAAAAAGCATTCACTTATTTATAGTGATATATTCTGGTGTTTACGGGGGAGCATGTATAGATAATCACTCCAGAGAATAAATTCTCGTCACCCCGTTTCCGTGTGGAAATAAATAGTCCATGTGTCGTATCTAATAACTAGAGCGACGTGATTATTGTCTACTCCAGACCCGTGTGGGGTTTTTATTAATTTGGCAATTTATCGTTATAATTTATATAGTCCATATCAGTCATCAGTTCAACCTGTAGTATAGTCATCGCCATACAAGCCTCTTGCTTGTATGGTAAATCTTCCACCTCGTCACACAAGCTCCAGTTGCTTATGTGGAATATGATGAAGTATGCCTATCGTCAAGAAGTATGCCATGTAGTGTAGTTCAAAATTAATTGTTACTATCCTATAGCGTTGTTTATTATTTCACACAGAATAACCAGCACTCCGCATCCAATGACATTCACAGGAGTTGATATATAAATAAAATTGCGCAACCAGCTCATCAAGGTTTACCTATTTGTCGGGCACGTAAATAATTTCTTTACTCTACAGCTAATCCATTTTTCCTGTTCAACACATGTATATATATGCAGAACAAAGCTAATAATAATACTTCTAGCAAACTATTATTTATTTTAACACGTGTGTATTTTTATCAAAGCGTATACATGATAAAAGAAATATTTTTATCATCAAAAATATTTATTCAACACGTGAATGTTTTTAACACTTCATATTCACAATAAAGGTGTAGTTTTTATTGTCGATTCATTTTATTTTTAAAAGATGATAACATTCAACACATGAATTTTCTATATAGTTGTATATATATAAAAATGTGATTTTTATCGCTAAAGCTATTTGTTTAAATTCAAATAATATTCAACACATGAATTTCAACTCAACGAATGAATTGCAACTCAACACATGAATATTCTATATAGTTTGTATATATATATAAATGTGATTTTTATAGCAAAAGCTATTTGTTTAAATTCAAATAATATTCAACACACGAATTTCAACTCAACGAATGAATTGCAACTCAACACATGAATATTCGATATAGTTTGTATATATATATAAATGTGATTTTTATCGCAAAAGCTATTTGTTTAAATTCAAATAATATTCAACACATGAATTTCAAGTCAACGAATGAATTGCAACTCAACACATGAATATCCTATATAGCATATGTAATTTATTTCAACGAATGAAAATTATTCTAACACATTAAAATTCCAGAAAATTTCGGCAGCATAACGGCAGGGTAGTTAAAACCGGGACCGTCCCTAGTACGGCTCCTCGCTCTACCTTAAAACCTCGCGGTTTTTGACAATGGGGATCATGCATCTAGTTCACATGCAGGCGACATGTTTTATTTTCAATTCCACAATCCTATTCTAATTTGTTTCAACCACAAGAGGGTATTTTTCAACCACAAAGGTATTTTTCAACCATAAAGGTATTTTTCAACCATAATATCAACCACAAACAATTATTTCCAACCATTCGTCATACCATATAATATCACGTCAATCACAAGCAATAAATATCGTCTATGGTCTGTTGTCGAGGGGAGTGTGTGTATATATATATATATATATATATATAATAATTCACTTGCATTTCATCACAATTCAAAGCATATATGTTTCATTCAACGCTTGTATAATTTATACATCGCCAATATAACTTATACAACACATGTACATGATGTATACAATGCGTATATAATTTACACTTCGCTTATATAATTTATACAACACGATTTCATTCACACAAATAGTTTAGATTCCTCACATTGGTTATTGCAGTGCTAAAAATCGTAGGAAGGTCAGAAAAATCCGCGGCTTCTTCTAGAATGTAGAGAGCCTCCTTACGGTCACGGTGTCTCCTGTTTCATCGAATTTCGATCACATAGCAAAAAGATACGATTTTTACAAGTTTGCAACGCTTTATAGTGTAAAAATCAGTTGAAAATTGATTAAGCCGTATACCTCCTTTGAGCGCTCGAAACTAGGTTTAATTTTTTCGGCAAAACCGCGAAGCGATAGGACGAACGGCCAGTGCTGCGTCGAAGAGGAAGGGAAGAGCTTCCCGGCGCTACCCCTGATGATCGGCTCGATGGTCCCTAGCGGACTCGGCGGCGGCGCGAAGTTCGAGCCTTCTCGGCTCTGTATCTCCCTCAATACTCAACGATAAATCTTGAAGTTGCTATGGATTTGAAGATCTCTGAACGCTCTTCAAAATGGATCTTAGTTTGCTTGATTTCGTTGTGTGGTTATGGAGAAATTGAAGAGAGAAGTTCGGAGCTTTATTCC
This sequence comes from Allium sativum, assembly GCA_030737875.1. NCBI lineage: Eukaryota > Viridiplantae > Streptophyta > Magnoliopsida > Asparagales > Amaryllidaceae > Allium > Allium sativum. The sequence goes on from CM060910.1 coordinate 401,392,457, forward strand.
GCCTCGCGCCTGGAAGATCGGTGAAGGAGAAAAGATCTGATTGGTCGGCTTCTTTTTATTTTAATTTTTAATTTTTAATTTATTTATTTCCAAAAATACCCCCTTCCACACACGAACTCGAAATCAAACCCAACGACTGTCGCCCCTAGCTAATTACCCCCATTCCGGACACAATGGGATATGTTTCATTGGCCAATTCGACTGTTACAGTCAGTTATTTTTCAAATTAAAATATAAAACATTAGATATTTAATTTAAACGTTCATTTCAACTTGCCAGGCCACAAACTGAATCGAAAAATTCCAGAAAAATAAATCCAGCTTTGTTTTGATGATACGGTTCTAACAAAACCAGTTTCGTCGAATTCTGAGCTCGTTTGAAAAACGACCATTTTTAGGTCGACCCATTTTAACAGAAATTGACCAATCACATTTTCTTTTTCCACGCTCACATACTAGCTTCAAAAATTATGAAATTTGAAACTTAGCAATAATTTGACATCCCGGACCCAACAAAAGTGGTTTCGTCGAATTCCAAGGTCATATGCAAAATATCAATTTTCAAGGGCTATATATGTTATATAGCGACCTTTCTGAAAATTCAATTGGCCATAACTTTTGATTTCCGTTATGAAATTTCGATATTTCGGATTCGTTAGAAAGGTATTCATAAACAGATTTAGATATTTTCAGTTTCGCTAAAATCCGTTATATTTACCACCCGGTACAGTCAGACAAAGTTTGTATTCAAAATTTTAAACTGCGATACCATACCCAATTCTATATTTTATTGAACTAGGCTATTTCAATTTCTCAAATTCTTTGGTAATAACCTAATTTAAAATTTTTAAATTGGTTCACATTTTCTGGGTTATTACATATTTCCAGCTTGGCTTTTGGCGCGGTCTTGGCTGGCGCCTTTGATCCATATCTTCATAATTGCAAGCCATTTCTACCAATTCTGAGAAGGGGAGTTTGATGTTGCTCATAGCTCTGTCATGGTACTTGCGCTTTAGCCCAAATATAAATCTCTTGTTCTTTGCTTTATTGGTCATAATAAGCTCTGGAGCATAGCGTGACAACTGGGTGAATTTATTGAGGTAATCCTGAATAGAGAGATCTCCTTGCTGGAGATTAGCAAACTTTTCTCGCATCCTCTCTAAATCCTGTTCAGGTACAAACTTCTCGTTGAACATGGTTTTGAATTGCTCCCAGGTTCTTACAGTACCTGCTGCATCCTCTGAGGTGATGGCATCCCACCACAACTCTGCTTCCTCCTGTAGGAGCCAAATACCTAGTCGTGCTTTGTTGTTGGTTCCCAAACCCATTCCTTCAAAGATCTTTTCACAGGTCTTTAACCAAGCAATAGCTTCTGTCACTGTACCAGTGCCAGAAAAAGGTTTTCTCCCAAGGTTCCTATACCTCTTCGCTACTCTGTCTAGCTCAAAGTCCTCGGGTGCTGGTGGCTGAACAATAGGGCCTTCCACAACTACGGGGATATTCCCCCGTCCTCCTGCTACTCTTGCTCGGCCTCCACGACCTCCTCTAGCTGCTGCTGCTCGTGTAGCCATCAGAGAGAATACTGTATAAGCAAGAAAAGTGTCAAGCCCACAGATTTGATAATTTTCATATATGATAAAGCAGGGGAACATAAGGAAAGGTGTAACACCCCGAATTTCGGTTAATGCTAAAATTCACTAATTACAGAATTAATAATCACAGATGTGAGAATTGGGGGAAAACGGGCTGCGTCATTGCGTTCGTCTCGGAAAAATACGCGAAATAGAGTCCGAGTTTTCGAGAATCGGAGTCCGTATGAAAGAGATATGGACGAACGAAGTTAGGCAGAAGAACCCGGAACAGGCCAGAAATGCACTGGCGCACTTGTGAAGTGCGCCAGAACAAAAATGCACTGGCGCACTTGTGAAGTGCGCCAGTACAAAAATAGACTGGCGCACTGGGGAAGTGCGCCCGTGCCGAGCCAAGAAACCTGCACAGTTTCTAGAGAGTTCTGTGGTTGGGTGCACCAGTTTGGGGTTTGGGCTTGGTCTTAGGGCTGATTTCTGGAGAGTTCCGAGATCTAAGGGTCCTAAACTAATCTAGGGTTAATCTAAGGGTCTAAAATGCAACCTAATCCTATAAATAAGACCACAACCCTACCCTAATTCATTCATAATTAAACCTAGTAACTAAACTATGGCAAAATGAAACTTGATCATGGCCTCCACAAATCAATGAAGAGGAAAGCAAGCTAATCAACCTCTCTAATCAACTTCTAATCCATTCTAAGCATCTTAATCTTCTTCATTTGGAGTGCAAATTGCTAGTGGTGAGTTTCTATCACTTTGATGATCAATTGTTAAGATAAGTAGATTAGGTGTAATGAGACTTATGGTCTTGAATGCGGATTTGTGAGTTTGAATCATTTGTAATGATATGCTAATGTATGTATAATATTAATCCTATGTTGAATATGTAAGTTTATGCAAGTTGAATATGAGAGTTTATGCAAGTTGGATATGTGGGTTTATGCATAATAAGTAATTGATTTTATGCAAGTTAAGTAGGTGATATTATGCATGATGAGTATGTGATTCTATGCATGCTAAGTATATGATATTATGCAAGTTTAGTATGTGATTCTATGCATGCTAAGTATATGATATTATGCAAGTTTAGTATGTGATTCTATGCATGCTAAGCATATGATATTATGCAAGTTTAGTATGTGATTCTATGCATGCTAAGTATGTGATAATATGCATGATTAATAAGTTGTTTTATGCATATTTAACAAGTGGGTTTATGCATGTTTAACAAGTTCATATGCAAGTTACATGTATGTTAATATGCAAGATATGCTATGCAAGTTACATGTTTGTTAATATGCAAGTTACATGTATGTTAATATGCAAGATATGCTATGCAAGTTACATGTTTGTTAATATGCAAGTTACATGTATGTTAATATGCAAGATATGCTATGCAAGTTACATGTTTGTTAATATGCAAGTATGTGAATGCTTATGCAAGTTATGTGTATGCTTAGATGCATGTTTAACATGTTATGCAAGTTGTGAGAATGCTTATATGCAAGTTCAACATGTTATGCAAGTTATGTGTGCTTATGCAAGTTATGTGAATGCTAATATGCAAGTTCAACATGTTATGCAAGATATGTGTATGATAATATGCAAGTTCATATGCAATATGTTATGCAAGTCATGTGCGATAATATGCAAGTTTGGGTTAAATATAGTTGGGTTAATATATGCTCATGTATGCAAGTTGACATTCTCTTAACCCATGACAAAGTTATATGCTAAGATTTTGTTAAACCCATGATGTTGTGATGGATCTTCCCTTTTATTATGTCGTGAAATGAAAACAATTTGCGTGGGGAACGATGGGGTTAATAAAGATGTTAATAAAAGTATGATTGGGTATGATTAAGCATACCATAAAAACAAATTAACATAAGTGGGAATTTACCTATTGAGTTAGGTCTACCCCATGGGAATTTACCTATTGAGTTAGGTCTACCCATGTTATGAAAAACTTGATATTAATTAGGGATAATTAATATAAATTATGGGGGTGATTAATTAGGTGTAATTAATCGACTAAGACACGAGGTTGGACTCAGTTGTAGCGTAAAACTGCCCGGACCCAACCGGCTTAACCAGTTGCTACAAATGTTAGCCCAATGTGAGAGGTCTTAGGCACAAACTAAATACGTGATTAATGTAAAGACACGAGGTTAGACTCGGTTATGACATAAGGCTGCCCGGACCCAACCGGCTTAACCAGCGGTCATAAAAGATAGTCTAATGTGAGAGGTCTTTATGAGGATCACGGTCTTAATTAATTAAGAAACACTTAACCATATAAGCATGTAGTGGGGCTTGAGGGTTAAGTGGGTGCCTTGGGTGGCATGAGAAAACTAGTGGGTTGCCTTGGGTGGCAATAGAAAACACGATTAGAATACTTAACCAAAGTGGAACATGTAATTAAACATGATTAAGGGGTTAAGTAAGTGCCTCGGGTGGCATGTGGGAATTAAGTAAAGGACTTGGGTGTCATGTGGAAATCTAGTGGGTGCCTTGAAAGGTAATTAAAATATGATTAATGACTTAACCAAAGTATTTATAACATGTAAGTAGACATGGTTAAAGGGGTTAAGTGGGATACACTAGATAAAAAAATAACAAGCTTAGGTGGTAGCTTGTGGGGGCCCATCTCAACCAATATCCCAAACGTATCTTTGTGGGCTCGACCCAAGTCGGGTGACGGGACACGCATATTGGGCTTGACTATAAGAGGCCAAAAACGGGTTAGCGGTGGCAACGTAGGACCAACGGGTTTCATATGCGTGTGTGGACCCGGGCTGGTTAGTAAATCGTTGTTACATCGTGTAGATATAAAGCCGTGCACCGTTGATATTATCAGGTTGCCACTTTGGGGAAATGATACACCCCATTGTGGGACCAGCACGGGTATCTACGTTAGGGAGCCGATCGCTTGGGAGTAGTGGGTACACCTAGTAATGATAGGGGCAGACGGCACCTATGTAGGGGTACTAGAAACTACTGGGTAAAAATTACTAAGTACATTTAGTGGGATCAACCTTTAAGTAGGAATTAATCTTAGGTAGGTAAAACTGGTGTGGTGCAGTGTAGGAATTATCTTTGAGTAGGTCTGGGGCGGTGTAATTTAGTAATTATCCTTGGGTGGGTAAATGCGTCTTTACGGTTATCTTAGTTTATCCTAAGTTTGCCAAGCTGCTTGGTGTAGCCATGCATCCCCAGGCGTTACCGTATATCGACTTATGTCTTCTCTGGTTATTTTAATGATTGTATTGTTAGGGTTATAGGACTCACTCAGACTTATGTCTGACCCCGTTGTTTTTATCTTTTTCCCCCAACCCCAGGTTATTAGAGTGGGCCTGGTGCTAGTGGGCTTTGATCGGATTGCTGTATCTATTCTTTGGAGCTTGGACCGTTGAAGTGAAGCCCAGTTCATCTTTTCTTTTATGGCTATTAGTTATGTAGTGGGATTATGTACTTCTATTTTATCAAGATGGATATTATGTACTTGACTTTGGTTTATGGTTTTGTGATGTAACCAAACATGTATTACTTTCCGCTGCAATGAAATGATGTTTTAAATTTTCAAATATTACTTATATCTGTCTTGTTGTAATTTTACTGTTCTATATTCACTTAAAATACTTCACCGAAACTAAGGCATTCCCCTGGTATGAGTGACCTTAGCGGACGTGGGGTGTTACAAAAGGTAATGATGTACTGATCAATTTGTTTTTCTAATCTGCTTAGCTCATTCTAGGACATTGCTAATCCTATCTCTAACGAGCTACTCGCCATAGAACACTACTGAATCTTTTCTGACGAGGTGTTTAATGTGTTAGATCCCGGAGCTAAGGTTAACTAAAGCTCTGATACCAACTGTGACGATCCCAAAATCCGAGGGGTGGTATTAAGGATAATCATTGGAATATAACACATTAATCATCATAGCAGAGTACTGATAATAGAAGAAACAATAAATAGAATAATTTTACATGGATATGACAGCGGAATCACAACATGTAAAAACATCAGAATAGCACAGCGTAGGATATAACTTAGTAAATAAAAAGGGAAGTGATCAGTCATCATCGCCAGAGGCGGAATACATACATGCAGTGAGACATAATAAGGGAATCAGTCTACATCGCCGAAGGCGGAACATATACATACGATAATAAGTACTGAAAGTAAATCAGTCTGCATCGCCTGTGGCAGAATCATAATACAAGTACAATAATGGCGGAGAATGTCAAAGTCATCTCTGTGAAGTCAGCCTCGCCATGAGCCAAAATGCACTCTATGCAACAGTGCAGAGCCAAAAACAACCTGTCACCTGTGAACTAGGCTGCCCGTGTGGAAATAAGGGCACCCGCGTTTGCAAAGTGAAACAGACAACGAGTCAGTCATGGGGACTGGTATGAGGAATCTATTTAACAGTTAAACAATAATAATAAGCAAATCATAGGACCACGCCACTTTCGCGAAACGGGTTTACTCCAGTGATTGCTAGTGCATTTAAAACAAAGTAAATTCTTTTAAAACAACGCACTGCTTTTAAAAAGAATGAAGCCATTATAAGACTCATGTCCCATCATACAATGCAACGCAAGACGGAGGATAGAGTTTTCCCTTATAATGGCCAAATATGCTTGATACGTATATAGCAAAATCAATTGATATTATTACTAGTGCATATATGTTTCCAAAATGAATAGCATCATAAATATCAATCATAGGTGGCATAGCTACCATCTACTATGTCGCCATACTAGTTCTACAATCGAGTCCGTTATTTCGTATTGGAAATTGGATTTCCATCATGAGTCGAGGCAAGGGGCAAGATCCTCTCCGCTTCGAGACATTCTAGCAAATGTCTCAGGACTACACACTCTGGGTAACCCTGGATCCTCCAAGGCCGATCCTCTCTTACGTTTGAGGATTAGTTATTCCTGAACACACGTTTTCCGGTCCTTACAGACCAATAATCGAGGCGCCTCGCATTCCAACAACCACATAGGTGAAAAATAGATATAAATGTCAGGGCTGGTAAGTCACTGACACCACCATAGCTAGAAAGAAACGTCATGCTCTCCTTGGGTCCTTATCCCGTTTTTGACTCATACCGAGGTGTGAGGCTCGCGAATCTACGAAATACACAAAGCTAGGCCATGTAGACCGTGCTTTGATCATCATCCACAAGACTTTGCTTTACAACAGAAGCCTTGATCACAGCATCTTGGCATGCCATATAGGCAGTCCACTCCATACGATTGATTTCCATCTATATATAACCTTTGAGCTCATACGTCTCAGAGAAGGGCGTTAAGCAAAAGAATAAATTCTCCGCCGCCAAACAGATATATATTTAACAGAGATCAATCAGTATAGAACAAAATCCAATGTCATACACACAGTCCATTTACAAGTCCGTTCTGGGTCTGAACGAAACCGGAGGCGTCAAATTCCTCGTATATCCGTCCAATCAACACATACGTTCAGACGGCTACTACTTCCGTTCCTTCACAGTAGCTACTCCGGTCAGGAACCTTAGCAGCGCCCATCCAACCGATACGAAGATCGTCGGTCTTGAATCATCTTTGAATTTCCCCATTCGAATCGCTCGATTAATTATTTGAAATGAGGGTTAGCTCGGCCTTTTCAAATAATTCACGTAATTAGAATTTAAATCGATTCTTTCTATGGTTATATTATTCGACATCCATCTTTTAGTTCTTTAGTGTTATTTTCGTGTCAAGCACATACAACCATCAAATATCAAACAATTCAAGCCCAATTGGTCTATTTGCAATCTATGTTGCTCATAATATTTTATAACGATTTTTCGCCATTTTTATTTATTTAAAAATGGCCATAATTAATTAAACGACGTTTCAGGTCGTGCCGTGGCACTGGCGCTGTTTTTCCCCTAATTTGTTTTACACATATCGAAAAATCTAACCGTTGGATTTCTGCAAAGTCTATATCAGTGGGAAGATATTCCCAAAGCGAACCCAACGGTTCCAGTTTCGTGAAAATCCGACGGTCGGATCTTCCACACTAGTCGTTTGAAGTTACGGTTTCAAAATTCGAACTGCAGCATCGTTATTCGATTTAATTTAATTATATTTATATTTATATATAAATATAAACGATTCTGGCGCTGTTTTTCTTCAGATTTGAATTAAACATTCCGGACAATCCAACCGTTGGATTTTTACAAGGTTGGTGCCGTTGGGAAGATATTTCCAAGGCGAACCCAGCGGTTGCGGTTTCGGGAAAATTCGATGGTCAGATTTCTCGTACTAATAGTTTCAAATTACGATTCTAAAACACGAACTGCACAGCTTCGATTCCTTTTAATTATATTTATATTTATATATATAAATATAGTTCATTATATTTCCAAATATAGTTCATTCTATATTTTCAACTTCGTTTTCACTTCAAATATTTCACTAACGCCTTAATATTTCGAAAAATTTCGCCATAACCTCCTTTGTACGGGGAGGGGTTTGGAAATTTATTGGGCCGTGTTAGGTACCCAATAAATCCTAAAAAGCATCCACATATTTATAGTGATATATTCTGGTGTTTACGGGGGAGCACGTATAGATAATCACTCCAGAGAATAAATTCTCGTCACCCTGTTTCTGTGTGGAAATAAATAGTCCATGTGCCATATCTAATAACTAGAGAGACGTGATTATTGTCAACTCCAGACCCGTGTGGGGTTTTATTAATCTGGCAATTTATCGTTATATTTTATATAGTCCATATCAGTCATCAGTTCAACCTGTAGTATAAAATAATCTCCATACAAGCCTCTCGCTCATATGGTAAATCTTCCACCTCGTCACACAAGCTCCAATTGCTTATGTGGAGTATGATGAAGTATGCCCATCGTCAAGAAGTATGCCATGTAGTGTAGTTCAAAATTAATTGTTACTATCCTATGGCGATATTTATTATTTCACACAGAATAACCAGCACTCCGCATCCAATGGCATTCACAAGAGTTGATATAAAAATAAAATTGCGCAGCCAACTCATCAAGGCTTACCTATTTGTCGGGCACGCAAATAATTTCTTTACTCTACAACTAATCCATTTTTCCTGTTCAACACATGAATATATATGCAGAACAAAGCTAAAAATAATATTTCTAGCAAACTATTATTTATTTCAATACGTGTGTATTTTTATCAAAGCGTATACATGATAAAAGAAATATTTTTATCATAAAAAATATTTATCCAACACGTGAATGTTTTTAACACTTCATATTCACAATAAAAATGTAGTTTTTATTGTCACTTCATTTTATTTTAACATATGATAATATTCAACACATGAATTTCAACTCAACGAATGAATTGCAACTCAACACATGAATATTTGCTATAGTTTGTATATATATAAAAATGTGATTTTTATCGCTAAAGCTATTTGTTTAAATTCAAATAATATTCAACACATGAATTTCAACTCAACGAATGAATCGCAACTCAACACATGAATATTTGCTATAGTTTGTATATATACAAAAATGTGATTTTTATCGCTAAAGCTATTTGTTTAAATTCAAATAATATTCAACACATGAATTTCAACTCAACGAACCATTCGCCACTCAACACATGAATATTTGCTATAGTTTGTATATATACAAAAATGTGATTTTTATCGCTAAAGCTATTTGTTTAAATTCAAATAATATTCAACACATGAATTTCAACTCAACGAATGAATCGCAACTCAACACATGAATATTTGCTATAGTTTGTATATATATAAAAATGTGATTTTTATCGCTAAAGCTATTTGTTTAAATTCAAATAATATTCAACACATGAATTTCAACTCAACGAATGAATCGCAACTCAACACATGAATATTTGTTTCAACGAATGAAAATTATTCTAACACATGTATATTTCAAAAAAAAATCGGCAGCATAACGGCAGGGTAGTTAAAACCGCGACCGTCCCTAGTACGGTTCCTCGCTCTACCTTAAAACCTCGCGGTTTTTGACAATGGGGATCATGCATCTAGTTCGCACGCAGGCGGCATGTTTTATTTTCAATTCCACAATCCTATTCTAATTTGTTTCAACCACAAGAGGGTATTTTTCAACCACAAAGGTATTTTTCAACCACAAAGGTATTTTTCAACCACAATATCAACCACAAACAATTATTTCCAACCATTTGTCATACCATATAATATCACGTCAATCACAAGCAATAAATATCATCCATGGTCTGTGGACGAGGGGAGTATATATATATATATATATATATATATATATATATATATATTACAATTCACTTGCTTTTCATCACAATTCAAAGCATATATGTTTCATTCAATGCTTGTATAATTTATACTTCGCTAATATAACTTATATAACACATGTACATGAGATATACAATGCGTATATAATTTACACTTCGCTTATATAATTTATAGAACGCGATTCCATTCACACAATTTTGTTTAGATTCCTCACATTGGTTATTGCAATGCTAAAAATCGTAGGAAGATCAGAAAAATCCGCGGCTTCTTCTAGATGGTTGAGAGCTTCCTTGCGATCACGGTGTCTCCTGTTTCATCGAATTTCGTTAACGAACGAAAAAGATATTATTTTTCAAAGTTTTGCAACGCTTTATAATGTTATTTTCATTTCAGAATAATAAAGGTCGTACCTTTATTTTTGATTCTGAACTAGGGTTGAAGAATTCGTGAAATCTGTCGATCGTTGCTTCGATCAGGTGGTGCCACGCCCTCGGGCTTGGAGAGATGCGCCTGCGCCTAGAAGTAGTGCCAACTCGGTGGTCGGAGGGAGGCGGTGCGGTGTCGGAAAGGCGGCGACTTTGTGGGGGTGGTTCGGGCGATACAGGCGATGGTGGCGGGTGAGGTTTGGCCGGATGTGGAGACGGGAGGAAGGGCTGTCGAACGGTGGTGGTGGCGCGGCCTGTAGGTGGCGGTGCCGGTGGGAAAGTCGAGGGGAAGTTTCGAGCTTCCTGGATCGTCGATTTCGCCTGGGCAGCTAGGGTTTCATATGTTTTTTTTAAAGAAAAAATCCTATTGGTCGAGACTTTATAGGAAAATTTAAATAGTGTTTTTGCAAACGAACACTAAATCAAACCCAACGACTGTCGCCCCTAGCTAAATACCCCCATTCCGGACACAATGGGATATGTTTCGTTGGCCAATTCGACTGTTACAGTCAGTTATTTTTCAAATTAAAATATAAAACATTCAATATTTAATTTGAACGTATATTTCAATTTGCCAGTGCCACAAACTTAATCGAAAATTTCCAGAAAAATAAATCTAGCTTTGTTTTGACGATACGGTCCTAACAAAACCAGTTTCGTCGAATTCTGAGCTCGTTTGAAAAACGGTCATTTTTAGATCGACCCATTTTAACAGAAATTGACCAATCACATTTTCTTTTGCCCCGCTCACGTACTAGCTTCAAAAATTATGAAATTTGAAACCTAGCAATAGTTTGACATCCCGGACCCAACAAAAGTGGTTTCGTCGAATTCCGAGGTCGTATGCAAAATATAAATTTTCAGGGGCTATATATGCTATATAGCGACCTTTCTGAAAATTCATTCGGCCATAACTTTTGATTCCCGCTATGAAACTTCGATTTTTCAGATTTGTTAGAAAGGTATTCATAAACAGATTTAAATATTTTCATTTTCGATAAAATCCGTTATATTTTCCACCCGGTACAGTCAGACAAAGTTCGTATTCAAAATTTCAAACTGAAATACTATACCCAATTCTCCATTTTATTGAAATGTGCTATTTCAACTATTCAAATTCTTTGGTAATAACCAAATTTAAAAATTTTAAATTGGTTCACATTTTCCGGGTTATTACAAGGGCTAAGACCCGATGATTTCGAAATGATTTGGAAATGTATTATGGTTTTACATTATAGTTCATCACATATTCGATTAGTTCCTATTAATGATGTATCTGTTTGGTGGCGGAGAATTTATTCTCTTGCTTAACACCCTTCTTTGAGATGTACAAGCTCAAAGGTTATGTGATTAATAATGACTGATCGTATGTGTGAATTGCTGATGTGAAGTACTATAGTTTGAAAGTACTTGTGATTATTGTGTTGTGAAATGATTTTCCCTACTTTGGGATATAAAATGGTTTAGTGTGTGGCTAAAGATTCGGGTGACCCGAGATCGACTAAAAGTATAGGCTAGATCTATTGCCTTAGGGTTGAGTGGTCAGCAGTGTAGCCTGCTCCATGTGTGGGAGGTGCACACACACACACACACACACACACACATATATATATATATATATATATATATATATATATATATCTAGTTGGAGGGGCGCTTACTGCCTTGTCTGAGGAAAATTCCCGATATTTGGCTGCATACTTGTTTGTATGCATTGTTATGTTTTGAAATTTATATTTCCAAACGATTTGGTTTGAGATCCCGAAGTGAAATCTACTTTGATATAAAAGTTAGATATGTATTTCAAATGATTTGAAATAAAAATCGAAAAATAAAGTCCAAAGGAATAATTTCTGTAAATTGAATTGGATTTGGAAAATCTAAGAGTGGTAATTAATCTAAAAGGGTAGATTGGGATATTGCATGTTGATTGGTGCATAGTAGATCCATATCTATATTACTGATTATTGTTTATACACTGCATTCATGGGGGTAATCCAGTTCTGTGTTATATGGTGTGGTCCTGTGATTTTCTTTATCATTTAAATAAGTTAATTTTAACTATAGAGTGTCTCACACTAGTCCCATGACTGACCTGTGGTTTGCTTTTCCTTTGCAAACTCGGGTGCCCCTATTTTCCACACGGGCAGTCGAGTGGTTTGTTTTGCAGATACTTATTTATTGAGCAGGATCCTGGTATGAAGTTTAAAGCTGTGTCCAGAGCATTGATAGTCTTCCGTTGTGTAGTTTACTTGTTTTCGCTGCACTGTATTACATCAGTTATTATTTAGCATGTAATCAGGTAAAAGGATCATGACATGAATAAACTAACCTAGGACAGTACCATAGAAATAAGATAACAGTAAATAAGGCAAGATAAACTGAATATACTATCGCACTCAGTTCTATTTCTCTGCACCTACTAACAAGTGTTTCAACTAGCACCATGTGTTCACGATAAAATGATCCCCTTTATCGATCGGCTCCTACTCGCATGCATTTATGACTTGTGTCATTCGGCCCCACTTGATTGTAGATATCTGTGCTGGTCCCGCCATGGGGTGTCTCAATTCCTATGGTGGCAAGCTGACACAAATTCAAGATGCATAGTGTATAGTACTGATGCCCAGTGCCTGATTTTTCCATGCCGTAGTATGTGTACGCCCATACTCCATTGGAACCTACACTGCTGCTCTACCCGTAGTTATTTTAACCGCTTATAACCAGTCCAGTAATCATGCCCTACCCTGCCTAGTTCAGGGTACCATGATACGTCTATGTGGGTTACTGCTGAAATGGTTCCCCGTTACTAGGGTTTCCTAATCAACATATAAAATGGTTAAGTGTTCTCAAATTAACCTAACCCCACCCATCAGTTTAGTTAACATGTTGTATTGGTTAGGTGTTTCCTTAATTAACTTAACCCTACAATTCTTAGCCAGCCTTAGCTTTAATTCATTCATTAAAGCACCAACCACTCACATTAGATATGTATTGTTGCGGTCGCTGGATGTGCCGGGCGGTTCCGGGCAGCCTTACCCCGCAACTCAATCTAACCTCGGGTTTTTCGGGCTCAATGCGCTAACCTCTCACATTAGATCTATATTGTTACGGTTGCTGGATGTGCCGGGGTTCCGGGCAGTCTTACACCGTAACTCAATCTAACCTCGGGTTAGGCACAATTGTCTTCTAATTAATTTACAAATTTACCATTTATGTTAATATGTAAATTATCCACAAATCAAGTCATGCCCTATTTGCGCTCTAAATTATGTCCATAATTATTTGGTATACAAATTATACCCTTTTATGCCATTAATTATTTACATGATTATGAGCCAACCTATGCCAATAGCACATAATTTAATATTTTTCCAACGTATCCCCCGTTATTCGTTCGCATAAATTACATAGAATGTTAGGCTCGCAAATTTAGCCTAACTCATAAACAAAAGGGACATGTAACATTTCAACGACATAAAACAATATAGATCAACTAAGCATGTATAATATAAATTTGGCATAGTATTACACAATTTTAATTAAGCATGTAAACGTGAACTTGCATTAGAGTTGGACCAAATTAACATAGATCTAAATATCTAAGCGTGTAGATCCCATATAAGCATTTATGAACATGACTTTGGCTTATGAACTTGCATATAACATGTCGTAAAAGAATCACCAAACATATATATAAGACATGATAGTTCCATCACCCAATTTATACAATATGATAGGTTCATCACCAAATTAACATACAACATGATAGGTTCATCACAAATTTTATATACAACATGATAGGTTCATTGCCAAATTACGATACAACATGATAGATTCGTCACCAAATTAAGATACAACATGATAGATTATATAAATCACAATAGCCTCGTAGGCATAAGTAATTTCACAATTAGAATACGATTATCTTACAACTAGGCACAGTTCTAGTTTCTCTTTATTACAAGTCATGACTTTTATTCATTCAAATCTAAAGAATAACTGAACTTACAAACAAAAGGACAAATCTTGTTTTCTGGGATCTGATTTCTGAAACTGAAAAGCTATCCTTTGGTGTAGACTACTGATTCTCTAGTTTTGATTTGATTTGGGACTTACTAACTTAACTTGCATTTTAGAGAAAAATGGAGGCTACGCTAGTTTGGCCGTGGACAGCATGATGGCTTCAGTGAGCAATTTTATTTGGTTTTAGGGTTGTTTATATAGAAGTTTAGATTAATGAGAGCTGTTAGATCATCCTAGGAGAAATCAGAGCCATCCAGACACAACAGAGCCAACCGGAAGTCGCCACATATGCCATAGTGACTCGGAAAACGTCACTGGACAAAACAGTCCAGACCTGGCCGAGGGGGTCGACACCCCAGTCGACACCCATCTAGGGGGGTCGACACCTATATCGACCCCCCCCCCCCCCCGCGGAGAGTCGACCCCTATGGGCAGGAATTTTCCCGCCCAACCGCTTCTGTCAGAATTTTGAAATTCGAACTGTTTTTTTTATTTAATTATTATTTATATTTAATTTCCATTTAAACTTGAAATCTTCTGAACTCCATAAATTCTTCATAGTCCGATTCACGCAAACTCGGACTCTATCTCAAGCAGAATTCCGAGACGAACGCAATGGAAAAACCCGTTTCCCTTAATTTCCACTTTTAGAATTAATTATTCTTTAATTCATTACTTTAATGTTTACAGAAAATACGGGGTTTTACATTCTCCCCTCCTTTAAGGATTCCATCCCCGAAATCTTCAAGTCAAGAGAAATGTATATCCTACCATCCAATCGTCCATCTACTCAATCATCAAACACAGACATCCATTGTCCTTAAACAGATTTCTAATGCTTTCATGACTATATGCATAGAGTGTGTATATGTCCTTATCTATTGCAAAATCAGGCGGTCTACTGATTCAGTTGACCTCCTTAATGCAAATCATGATAGTGACAAGAGTCCATTATGTATGCAATTATTCCTAATCGTACTTTATAACTTCTACATGAGTGCACAATCATTCATACAAGTGCAACATCCATATGACAACACATCAAGTTTCAATCCATGTACAAATACATATATGCATATGCAATATGAAAGTGACTAAGCCGATCTAGTACCTAATGTGTGTGTATATGCATCTACGAGCAACCACTTGCAATCACTTGCAACCATCAACCATAACATGTTTCAAGTACATGTTTACAACCATTGGTTTCTACCTAAGGGTCTAGAATAGGACCGAGGAGATATACATAAAACATAGATATAAGCATGCATAAACTTATGGAAAAGAGATCAAAGATGTACCCTAAAAAAGAAAAGGGTAGGCTGCGTGTATCTTGTCCTCAGTCTCCCAAGTGGGTCTTCCCCAGTGTCACTCCATTGAACTTTAACAAGCTTGACTTCACGGTTGAGTAGCTTTTTGACTTCTGTCCCTAAGATACGAGTTGGAACTCTCCTCACTGTCGCTTCTCGCTCTACTTCTATTTACTCTAGTATGCTTGACTCTACAATTTCCGCAGACTCATGTAAGCATTTTCATAGATGAGAGACAGGTAAAACGTTATGAACTCCAGCCAATCTTTCGGGCAACTCTACTTTATAATCTATCTTCCCAATCCTTTCAATGATAGGAAACGGCCGTACAAATCTTGGTACGAATTTTCCTGTAGACCCAAAGCGAACAAAATTCCACAAAGGAGATACTTTAAGGAAAACCCTGTCTCCAACCTCAAACTCAAGGTCAGTCCTTCTTTTATCAGCGTAGGATTTCTGTCTATCTTGTGCAGTCGTCATTCGTCTTCGTATCAAGTCCACCTTCTCTGAAGTTTCTCTAATCATGTCCGGCCCAAGTACGAGCTTGTCTATAGACTCCCACCAACAAGTTGGCTATCGACATGGTCTTCCATATAAAGCCTCAAAGGGTTCCATGCCTATGGTGGCTTGGTAGCTATTGTTGTAGGCGAATTCCACCAAAGGAAGATAATCCTCCCATGTCCCTCCAAAATCAAGAATGCACAACCTCAAAAGATCTTCTAATACTCTGTTCACCCTTTCCGTCTGACCATCGGTTTGAGGGTGATAGGCAGTGCTTAAGCATAGATGTGTGCCTACAGCCTCTAGCAGACTCTTCCAAAACTCGTTCGTAAAGATAGGATCTCAATCACTAACTATGCTAGAGGGTATTCCATGCAGTCGAACCACCCCTTTAAGATAAATGGATGCTAACGACGAGGTAGTCCTCCTACTCTTAACGGGTATAAAGTGAGCGCTTTTAGTGAGCCGGTCCACTATTACCCAAATACTGGTATTGCCCCTTCTTGACCTAGGCAACCCATAAATAAAGTCCATCGAAATGCTATCTCATTTCCACTGTGGGACCTCTAGAGGACGAAGTAGACCACCAGGCTTCTTTTTCTCCCTTTGACTTGCTGGCATATCAAGCCATTAGAGACAAACTCGGCTACATCCTTCTTCATGCCATTCCTAAAGAAAACCATTTTTATGTCTTTATACATCTTGTCCCCCCGGGTGTATGGTCAATTTAGAATGGTGTGCTTCTTCGAGAACGGTTTTCACCAAATCTCTTGCTTGTGGGATGCATAGCCTTCCATCCCGTCTCAATCAACCCTTGTCATCGATGGAGTATCTATTGAGGTGACTAGAACTCTCACCTTTCATTAGCTTATTCATCACATCAACTAGCTAAGGGTCTTCATGTTGTGCGGTTCCGATTGAGTCCAAAAGCGTAGGTCGCACCTCTAGTGTTGTTAACAAACCAGGTACAAAATCAAAGAAAGGTCTAAATTCAAAGTTTGCTATGTACTCCAAGCTTTGCCTTTCTACAAAGAGAGGAATTAGGGTATGCTTTTTCCTACTCAAGGCATCTGCTACAACATTGCCCTTGCCAGGGGTATAAGCAATCTCAAAATCGTATGAGGCAAGAAACTCCATCCACCTTTGTTGTCTCAAGTTAAGGTCTTTCTATGAGAAAAGGTACGTTAACGATTTATGGTTAGTAAACAATTCAAACCTTTCTCCTAGTAGGTAATGACACAATGACATAAGAGCGAAAACAATGGAAGCTAGCTCCAAATCATGAGTTTGGTAGTTCTTCTCATATACCTTCAACTGCCTTCCTCCATAACAAACTACTTTGCCCTCTTGCATCAAGACAACACCCAATTATGTTCTGCATGCGTCGGTGTATACTGTAAACATCTTATTCCCATCAGGCAATGTCAGAACCAGGGCTTTTGTCAGAGCCCTTTTTAGTCGTTGAAAAGCAATGTCGTAATCCAAATCCCAGGAAAAAGTTAGGTTCTTCTTCGTCAATCTTGTAATTGGTGCTGAGATCTTCGCGAAATCTTTAAAAACTTTGGTTAAAAGCCCACTAGCCCGAGAAAACTTCGTACTTTGGTCGCATTTCGGGGGATCTTCCAATCTTGCACCGCAACTACTTTTGCAGGATCCATAGTTATCCCCTCTTTGGACAACACATGTCTAAGAAACCTTACTTCTTCTCTCCAAAAATGGAATTTGGAGAAGTTTTCTTTCAGCTGATGTGCCCGAAGAGTATCCATGACTTCCCTTAAATGCAAAGCATGCTCTTCCTCACTTTTCGGGAAGATCAAAATGTCGTCTACGAAGACCACTACAAATTTATTAGGGAACTCCTTGAACACCCGACTCATCAAGTCAACGAAATAGGAAGGTGCGTTTGTCAAGCCGAAAGGCATGAGAAGCCATTCAAAGAAACCATCCGGGGTCCTGAATGTGGTCTTATCAATGCTGTCCTCACCTACTCTTAGCTGATGAAACCCGGTAGCTAGATCCAGTTGGGAGAAAACCGATGCACCTACAAGTTGATCGAATAAGTCGTCTATTCTTGGAAGAGGGTGCCTATTCTTCTTGGTCATCTTGTTTAGCTCCCTATAGTCAACGCATAGGCGAAGTGAACCATCTGCTTTGGTTGCTAACACCACTGGAGCACCTCATTCAGAAATACTCATCCTTATAAACCCCTTTTCAAGCAACTCTTTAACTTTCTTGCTGAGCTCTTTTCTTTCCCTTGGAGCCATGTGTCTAACGGGTAGAGCAACGAGTTTTGCATTATCAACAAGGTATATGCGGAAGTCTATCTCTCGCTTTGGAGGTAAACCCTTCACCTCTTCAAAGACATCCGAGTATTCACAAACTACCCTAACCGATTGCAGGTTTTTAACAGATACATCAAGAGATTCTAGGTAGCTAAGCATAACAGAGTTCATGGGATTACAAGAGATTTCGAGAGTGTTACCGAGGTGAGTCATGAGTCTAATTACTCTCTTTTCACAATCGAGGACAGCATCATTACTGGATAGCCAATCCATGCCTAGAATCAACTCATAGCCCATGAAGCCAAAACATAGGCATTACATCTCAACCCAACGTTTAGTATAGAAATTTCCAAATCCAAACAAATCATTGATAAATAGGCCGAACCCCCAATTGGATTTGAAACTACCAAGGGATCCTCTACTATACTGGTGTTTAGGTGCAAATTTTCAACTAAAGCAGTAGATATAAAAGAGTGCAATGTGCCAGAATCAAAGAGAGTATTAACATGATGATCAAAAAGATAAACTAAACTCTCAACAGAAATATTTCTATCTCGTTCTTGCGAAGAAGCTATGAGAGCGTGAACCTGCCCTCCAGAAGTAGATCCAGTCCTCTGCCCTTACCCTTTCTTCCTTGGGCAGTCCTTAGCCATGTGTCCTGTCTCGCCACACTGAAAACAACCACCCATCTTCCTCTTCTTCTTTCTGCAATCCTTAATCAGATGTCCAGGTATGCCACAAAAATTGCACTTCCTCTTATTACGGGGTTTGTTATTCTTCCAGCCCTTCTTGGAATCCATCTTCTTATTCTGTGATCCCTCCACCTTCTTGTATTGAGGTACTTCCGCCTTTATCGCTTTCTTGCCATCCTTATCTTCCTCCTGTAACAGTGCCATCTCCACTAGTCTCTCATAAGTCGCACCCATATGTATATGGGTCATAGCTAGGCTGTGTAGTGGCTCGTTCAACCCTTTAACGAAACAAAAAGCCTTCTTATGTTGAGTGTTTACTAACTCCAATCCGAATCTAGCTAGCTAGTTAAATTGGTTGACATATTCTTTGACCGATAGGTTTCCCTGTTTTAGAGCTAAGAACTTTTCCATCTGTAGGCATCGTTTAGCTTGCGAGAGGAACTTCATTTTGAACCTCATTCGAAATCCTCCCAAGTTTCAACTGGTCTCTCAGCTTTAGTGACTTCTCACCAATAAGAAGCTTGTCCTTAAGTAACCACACAACCAATTGTATCTTCTTCCTATCGTCCACGTCGAAGATTACAAACAAATCTTCTGTTTCCTTGAGCCAATTTCTTGCTTCCACAAATGACTCAGTCCCATTAAAGTTCTTTCCACCCATGGCTCGAAAGTCTCTACATATCTTCAAGAAAGCATTTGCACGAGGAGGAGGAGGAGGAACAGCTGCATCTGGGCGAGGAGGAACGTCTGCTGGGCCTGCGCCATTAGCCCTAGCTTCCAGGTACCTTCTGAACCAACCAGGTACCGGCACACCTTCAGGAAGATTAAGATCCCTAGACATGCTGAAACGAAAAGAAAAGGTTCAAAACAAAGGATAGAAAGATAGTGCATATGGCTTTGGGGATTATGCTTTTTAAAATAAAACATCACTTTTCTTGAAAATGCTTCTTTAAACTTCTTTTTGAAAAATAGTTTTCAAATTTTTTTATCTGATCTGGTAAACCTTTGCTCTGATACCAAGTGCAAACACCCCACCTCTGTTAAGGTCACACACAAATGGAATGCATTAACTTTGGTGGAGTATTATAGGTAAAAGGTACAAGTAATTTACAAGACAGACAATATAAACAGCGGAAAGCCTAAATTTTATTTCATAAGTACGTGGTCCAGACAAAACATTACAACAACTGTCTTAAAAACCAACTTCCAAAATCATTACAATAAAGCCTCTGTCTTGACTAAAACATAAAGAAGCATAAACAATAATAAAGTAGCATAAATCCCCTATTAAGAGTGTAACCACAACCATAGCAATGGAGAAGAGAATCCAAGCAATACGTCTGCTCTCTTCAAGCTGGAAAAGGTCTGGATTAAGTTGAAGTATTCCCTCCCAAAGGACCTAGGGATAAAAAGAAGAAAGAAAATGGGTCAGACATAAGCCTGGTATGTCCAGTGATTATTTATCATGTAAACAGGTAAAAGGATCATGACATGAATAAACTGAACCTAGGACAATAACCTAGAAATAAGATAACAGTAAATAAGTCAAGATAAACTGAATATACTATTGCACTCATTTCTATTTCTCTGCACCTACTAACAAGTGTTTCAACTAGCACCATGTGTTCATCATAAAATGATCCCCTTTATCGATCGGCTCTTACACGCATGCATTTATGACTTGTGTCATTCGACCCTGCTTGATTGTAGATACCTGTGCTGGTCCCGCCATGGGGTGTATCAATTCCTATGGTGGCAACCCGACACAAATTCAAGATGCACAGTGTATACAGCTGATGCCCAGTGCCTGATTTGTCCATGCCGGAGTATGTGCACGCCCATACTCCGTTGGAACCAACACTGCTGCACCACCCGCCGTTATTTTGACCGCTCATAATCAGTCCAATAATCGTGCCCCACCCTGC
Source organism: Allium sativum (assembly GCA_030737875.1). Lineage (NCBI taxonomy): Eukaryota > Viridiplantae > Streptophyta > Magnoliopsida > Asparagales > Amaryllidaceae > Allium > Allium sativum. Next base: position 401,413,501 of record CM060910.1, read on the forward strand.
CTAGTTTAGTGTACCATGATTCATCTATGTGGGTTACTGCTGAAATGGGTCCCTATTACTAGGGTTTCCTAATCAACATGTTAAAATGATTAAGTGTTCTCAAATTAACCTAACCCCACCCATCAGTTTAGTTAGCATATTGTATTGGTTAAGTGTTGCCTTAATTAACTTAACCCTACCATTCTTAGCCTGCCTTAGCTTTAGTTCATTCATTAAAGCATCAACCACTCACATTAGAAATGTATTATTGCGGTCGCTGGATATGCCGGGCGGTTCCGGGCAGCCTTACACCGCAACTCAATCTAACCTCGGGTTTTTTGGGCTTAATGCGCTAACCTCTCACATTAGATCTATATTGTTATGGTTGCTGGATGTGTCGGGCGGTTCCGGGCAGTCATACACCATAACTCAATCTAACCTCGGATTAGGTACAATCGTCTTTTAATTAATTTACATACTTACCATTTATGTTTATATGTAAATTATCCACAAATCAAGTCATGCCCCATTTGTCCTCTAAATTATGTCCATAATTCTTAGGTATACAAATTATACCCTTTTATGCGATTAATCATTTACATGATTATGAGACAACCTATGCCGTTAGCATATAATTTAATATTTTTCCCAACGTATTCCCCGTTATTCGTTCGCATAAATTACATAGAATGTTAGGCTCGCAAATTTAGCCTAATTCATAAACAAAACGGAAAAGGAAAAGGGACATGTAACATTTCAACGACATAAAACAATATAGATCAACTAAGCATGTATAATATAAATTTGGCATAGTGCTACACAATTTTAATTAAGCATGTAAATGTGAACTTGCATTAGAGTTGGACCAAATTAACATAGATCTAAATATCTAAGCATGTAGATCCCATATAAGCATTTATGAACAAGACTTTGGCTTATGAACTTGCACACAACATGTCATAAAAGAATCACCAAACAGATATATAATACATGATAGGTCCATCACCCAATTTAAACAACATGATAGGTTCATCACCAAATTAACGTACAACATGATAGGTTCATCACAAATTTTATATACAACATGATAGGTTCATTGCCAAATTACGATACAACATGATAGATTCATCGCCAAATTACGATACAACATGATAGATTATATAAATAACAATAGCCTCATAGGCATAAGTAATTTCAGAATCAGAATATGATTATCTTACAACCAGGCATAGTTCTAGTTCCTCTTTATTACAAGTCATTTATTTTATTCGTTCAAATCTAAAGAATAACTGAACTTACAAAAAAAGGACAAATCTTGTTTTCTGGGATCTAATTTCTGAAACTGAAAAGCTATCCTTTGGTGTAGCCTACTGATTCTCTAGTTTTGATTTGATTTGAGACTTCCTAACTTGACTTGCATTTTAGAGAAAAATGGAGGCTACGCTTGTTTGGCCATGGACAGCATGACGGCATCAGAGAGCAATTTTATTTGGTTTTTGGGTTGAGGGTTAGGGTTGTTTATATGGAAGTTTAGATTAATAAGAGCCGTTAGTTCATCATAGGAGAAATCAGAGCCATCTAGACCAAACAGAGCCAACCGAAAGTCGCCACATATGCCCTAGTGGCTCAGAAAACGTCACTAGAAAAAACAGTCCAGATCTGGCTGAGGGGGTCGACCCCTACAGGGGTGGGGTCGACACCCCAGTCGACACCCCTCTTGGGGGGTCGACACCTATGTCGACCCCCTTGGGGGGAGTCGACCCCTATAGGCGGGAACTTCCCGCCCAGCCGCTTCTCTCGGAATTTTGAAATTCGAACTTTTTATTTATTTAATTATTATTTATATTTAATTTCCGTTTAAACTTGAAATCTTTTGAACTCCATAACTTCTTCATATGGAGTCCGATTCATGCAAACTCGGACTCTATCTCAAGCAGAATTCCGAGATGAACGCAATGGAGAAACCCGTTTCCCTCAATTTCCAATTTTAGAATTAAGTATTCTTTAATTCGTTACTTTAATCTTTACAGAAAATACGGGGTGTTACATATCATCTAACTTGTTGATTAATCTTGCTCAAAATAAATGGTATTTTTATAGTATACTTGACATAATGTGTTATATTAATTAATTTAATTAAAAGTATAGCTAATAGAAAATCCATAAATGATACGTTTTATGATGGTAGTTAATGTGGGTTATAAACATGAGTGATATATCACCATGAATGTAAATATAACATTTTAAATATTCGTAGTCAAGATACATCGAGACTGAATATAGATGATCTGTTGAGACTGGAATGTGTAATACTCTCTAAAGGTTTAGTGGTGAATTAACTATGATTGATAGAGACATCTAAAGATTACATACTGATGATTATTTGATAACTATGAAACAACTCACTCAATAGTTTTTTGTTAGTTAATATAACTAAGCTCAAACAGAAAATATCGATGTAATTAATTGACACAATTTTTTCGACTTGAGAATAATGTGAATCTTAAATGTAAAAGTTTCGCTTTGATTATAGCTAGACCACGATATCATCCCCATCGAGTGACTACGCCAGAGTCGAATGGAAATATTGAAAGTGTAGCACTATTCAAAAGAGGATTTGACTCATTAGATGTATAAGGTTGGTATCACATAGTTAACTCAACGTCAGAGTCCCCAACTAGAGCATTTCAATTATTAGTAATATCATTATTGATCTAAGGAATTTGTATTAGATTTACAGAGTTAAATGAGGATGATATGGGAATTCAGACCATTACCAAATTTCAGAAGTCCTGAGTGATAAAGTTTAGAGAAAGAGAATTGGTGTATATAAATATCACAAATGGATAACATTTATTAAATTAAAATTACATCTTACTGGAATAAGTAAGAAATAGATTTAGCGATAATGTAATTTCACATGCTAAGTAATGAGTGAGGTTCGAATAGTTCGACATCTATTGCTGATCAAATTTACATCCAAGAGTTATATAATCGAAATAATAAATTTTATCAAAATCAAATGATTTAATTAGTTCATAATTATTATAAACTATTATTTATACTTGTGAAATATTAATCATAAAATTTGGATATGATTTGAGAAATAAATAATGAAATATATATAATAGTTTTAAACACATTGATCAATTGGTACTTTTATTTCATATTGTCGATATATAATAGTTATAATAATGATATATATACATAATAGTTGTTGTTCCATCTGTTCTTCATGGCGACGATCATGTTCCTCAAGCGTGACGATTTGAGCTCATAGCTGTGCAATCTCCTCTTTTTCCTGAGCCCTCCGGCACTCCTTTTGAGATGTCTTAACCTATAAACAAATTTAATTTTTCAGTGCTTCATAATTGTAATTCATGTAAATTTCAATTTCATTAAATTATCAGAGAAATATAATATATGTTTACTATAATCCATCACAATGTGCAACAGTTTTTAAAATGCAACAGAGTAATTATTTTAGAATTTAATTTAAAATTACAGCTTCGTTCTCAAATCCATTGCATCTGTTGCAGGTCGACGAATCCAAAACAACCTAAAAAATGACGTCCGTCTCATCAGTAGTCAAGTTGGCTCGTCCAGTGTCCTTGAGGAGTTGTGCTCAGTCTTGCTGGAACGTTTGCTGTTATGCAAAATACAGTTGAATTTATGTAACGTTATTTTAATTAACTGGTAGCTTTTAGTTAATTATGTTATATTTACGTATGCGGCATATGATTTCTCATCATGGTCCCAAGAATATGAAACTATGCCTGAATCGTCGGTCTGACTCACCCCATGATTATGCATTAAAACATCCCAATAAGACATAGGAACACCGCATTCTCTCTTGAAATACATTTTTACATGAGTATGCGGTAATTTCTAGTGTAGTTCAATGTGTTACTATGAGTTACGTTCTCTTTTGGTTTGCTTCACATTGTGGTTGGGTTATTGTGTTGATTCGTTGGGTTAGTTCAACTTTCGACCGTTTTTTGTGGTGTTTTGAAGGTGACAGTTTGTGATATTAGAAGGTGCAGCACCTACCTATAAGGATAAACAGTGATAGCTTGCTACGGGTTATGCTATCACTGTTTGCAAGTCCCACATCGGCAAAACAGGGAACATATCCCATGTTTTAGTCTATAAATTAATCGCCGCTTGTTGTTTGTATCTGGTGTGGCATTTGAGGGCTCTCACCAATTGTGGTGGGCTGAATTAAAGAAATAACAATTTTGCAATTCAAACCCTATAATTTTAATAATATGGAAGAGGTATAATTGTCAATATTTATACGTTAAATGCAAATTTTAAAATGTTGAAGGGGTCAGCTGACTCCCGGGCTGTATGTGTATTCACCTCTGTGTGCAAGGCCGACTGTTTTTAAGCTGGTCCTTAACACCTTTTATTATAACAAATAATGAATACATTTTTACAGAAGGTAGTCAGATTGACTAGCTACAATCGGTTTTTAAGGTGGACCATCCACCATAAATGGTTTTTAGAGTGGATTGACCACTACAACTATGCTAGCTTATAGAATAAGAGCTATACCATTTGTCTAGATTACTAAATGACCTTCTTCTGTTTTTATGTGGGACATGCAATTAGAAGCAATTTTTTTTTAAGATAATGCTTTGACCTTCTTCTGTCTTTATTACGCTGTCTTGCTTAGTTACTTCTACCGCGTAGCATATTTTCATAATTCCAGTTGTTGTATTAAGTAAATTTTATTAGATTAAATACATAATCATTGAGTAATATTTTATGCACAGTTTTAACGGTTCAACCAGTTGGATCATCAAAACATTCGACCTTGGGGAATTACTGTTTGATCGAAGGTCCAGTCTTTAAAACTATGGCATAAACCCTATTGTTTTCTTCCAAAATCAATTACGGTTCTACATCTATAGTTCTTCTTTGTTGCTCAATTATCATTGCTACTCTCCAGCAGGTACTAATCTCAAACTTTATTTTGTAATTTAGAATCTCAGATCTAATTAGTTTGCAGCGGTTGTGGCAAATTCGACTGGTTTAGCTGGTTTTTCTAATTCGACTATTTCTGTCAGAACTTTAAAACTTTTGACAACGTCAAACTTCACAAATTTTATTTCGATTAGTTTGCAATATAATTTTATTATAGTTTTACCTCAAACTTTGCAACTGTTGTTCCAAAAAAAGCACCATATAGTTTTATTTCTGTACAAATGGTCCATACAGTTTTGCTATGTCAAACTTTATTTCTGAAAAATCGTAGTGAATTCAACTTTTTGTATCTTTGTTTATAAAAATGGAACAAAAACTTTGGTATACCAATATAATTTTTTGACAAATTGTTGTTATTATATTACGACCCCTCTCGCATATAATCCTGGATTCACCCCTGCTTGCACATATGTCTTTTGCATAGATTTCCTCAGGCTTTCTCTCTTCTGCCTCTTCATCTTCACGTGGTGTTCCTCTTGGCCATTGCCATACCTTCCTTTGTTAAGTATCATTGTCTCTTTGCAACTACTTTTTATAATTCCTCTTGCCATGCTATGATTTGATTCTTACCGAATAGCAGTCCCTATTGGGATATGGATCGGTTGTTGATGTGCTGGTAAGATCTTGTTACTAGTGTATCTTTAAGGCTTTTGGTCATTGTTAGTTGGTCGGGTACCTTTCATCTGTTTGTGTTTAGGTAGGGTGACCTGTATTATGAGTGTATTGACTTGCATCGATGGTGGTTGGTTTGTTTCAGGGTTATGTTGTAGTTCCTCTGTGCATTAGATCTATTTGTTGATTTTGGTCCTTGCTTTATGATGGTGTTGGGTGTGTCGAATGCTAGACATGTATGTCACGAATCTTCATGACTATATTGTGCATGTTTGGCGGTACTTTCATAGTTTGGCAATTGTTTTGTGTGTTTTGGAAGTCATCCTGGCAATTGCGATGCAGCGATGATGGTGCGCCATGGCTTCTTGTCTGACTCCAACGATTTTTATCTTACTTTGTTGTTGTTCAAAAAGGAACTCCTCCTTTGTCAAGTTTCAGCGAGGTTGTTTGCCTTCGTTAGTGTTGTGAGTACTATTCCAAAGTTTTTTTTAGTCATTGTTATCTCCCTGTTTGTTCAATGTTGACGTTTTAGGAGGCGCAACAACTTGTGACAGGCCTGTTGTGTAGGCCTACTTGGATGAGAAGCGCTTTTTGGTACTCTTTGCTTTACATGCCTGTGTTGTTAGCTGGTTGCTGCTTTATTGGCTTATGAAGATTTATGCAATCTAGTCTCTTTGATTAGCTCCCATACTATAAGCTAGGTTAATAGCAATGGTCCTTCTATTATAAAAACGTTTATGGTGGAGGGACCACCTTAAAAATCGAGTTTAGTAGCTAGACAATCTGTCTACTCCTGTAAAATATGTTTATTATTTGTTATAATAAAAAGTGTTACGGGCCACTATAAAAACCGATCGATTTTGCCAAAAAAACAACTTAGAACTTAAAATATTAATCATTAAATATACTAAGTCCTCGCAGTGATGTTGAAATGGCATGAAACCACCACGACGTATGACGGGGTTCTTGCTCCTATTTGTTGAATTCCTTTATGACTCCCTCTGTAAGTTTAAGTTGGAAAAAAATTGTAGTTCTAATTTACATGTTAATTGTGAAGAAAAATTTGAATCAAATATGTAGTAAATTTACCTTAAACTCTACATTGCTCCACCAATTGAAAAAAATCATCCTGTGTATTAGCGCTTATCCAGTTAGGCTTCTTTCCATCGGTTTTATGCTAATTTATCATTTCTCGATAGTTCTCTGAAATTTTACTATTCTAATGTCGCTGTATGAGGGAAATATCAACATCCTAAAGGTCCACTGAACCCTGCACGTTTGATAAAATAAGAGTAATACATATTTATAAATGGTATAAACATGAATTGATCATATCCTATAAACATAAAATTTATATAACGTGTTCCTAATGTATAAAGCCACATTACATAAATTTACCTAATAAACATGGAAATGTTATATAAGTAACATGACATTATATAAAGTGTTCGAAAAACAACATTGCAATTTATGTTCTATAAATAAATTGACAATGTATAAAGCGTCCCATACATATATATATATATATATATATATATATATATATATATATATGAGTTGATATTTAAACCTACGAAATAAGATATCCAACAAATATGTATACATTACTACAAAATGTAATAGTTGTATATCTCACGTACCAGAAAGTCCTGCCAAATAGACTTCTTCATATTATCTGGAATTAACGTCCACTTAGGCCAACATGTCATCATGTGAGTAATGCATGTCTGTCGCGATATCCCTAAGACTACATTAAACGATTCTAACTCAAATCTATAGTGTTAGACATGAAAAACCATTTAATATTTCATGAATACTATATATATTTATAATAGATCGTATACAGAAATGAAATTTAATTTTAAAACATAATACTTATCCTCTATTTGTTTTAGGATCCAGCCGCACCACAGGTCATGCTAGCTCATGTAATGAACCACTGCTATCACCAGCCGTAAGAGGAGCAATCCCTCTCTGAGTGGAAAAGGGAGACCCATAATGTAAAGAGGTACGTTTACATGATGACATATCTATAGTACCTGTTACAGACAAACATTATAGCATAACATGAAAGGACTATGTAAAGCATACATTATCGCATAACCTAAGAAGGCTATGTAATACATATCATATTAGCATAACATATTATTGTTAATGAAAATAGTATAATATTAAAAAAAATACAAATTTACCTTTCCAAAATGAAGATTATTGATCAGTCATGTCACTTTCGGATTCAGATTCTATTTCGTACTCTATATTTTGTTCTTCTATAGTCTCAAATGCTTCAATTAATGCATTTGACTCAACATTTAGAGGTCCAAAATCTATTTGATTGTTGGTTATTATTATTACTCTATTTTCCTTAATATCTGCTTGGTAGGCTTGTTCATTGGGAATATTTCATCCATCAAATGTAAATCTTGCCTTTATTTTAAAAATAGCAGACAATCTATTTATCTTTCTTAGAGATGGGTAAGGAGAATAGTAAACTTGAAGATCTTGTTTGGAAACTACAAAAGGATCGTACTTATAATACTGTGAAATATATTTTATTTCTATAAGATTATATTTTGGGTGCATATTGATTCCAGAACCTAAAACATTGCTGAACCAATTGCATTTAAAAAAAATACTTCTTCTGTGGGTCATGTGAAATATGTCAATTGCAGAACCTGGGTTAGCATGCCATAGAAATAATTTATATGATCATTCTAGATTATCGCTACCTTTAATAAATATACCAACATTGTTAGTTCTTTTTTTTTGCACCATATTCCTTGGGATTAAATTTATGTCGACTGATAAAGAATACTGGGTAGAACTTGTCTTTCATTTTTGGTCCCATGGCTAAATGTTTCAATCCTTTGTCTACAACACAATTTGATGTATCACAAACATAATTAGAAAACCAAGTAGCACAGTCTTTGCCGATAACGGCGTTTTGATATTGTAATTCGTAAACACTGCAATTATAGAATAAATATTGCATTACAAGTTACACGTGTGCATATTTGTATATATGTATGTGTAGATTATATAAGTGTATTTCGGAAAAAAATAAGTATATTACCTAACAAATGGTGCTACTTTAAGTAGTTGAGAAGAATATATGTGTGTGTCACAAGATAATCTCTATCATCCAACCATACTTCCACACATTTACTAACAGGCCGACCATGCTTTTTAAAAATAGATAAAGTCGCTTTACAATCATCTTGATCAATGCCTTCATCATTACACATAGCACTTTCAAATGATATGTTCTCATGATCACAAAAATAATAAGAGAAAAAATGAAGCTTCTTCTTCGATGTATGATTTGCAAATCGAACCTTCAACTCGAGCTTTATTTCTCACTTATTGTTTAAATGATTTATATACCTATTAAGAATTATTTTAAATTAGTTTTTTCATACATTTAATTGTACCAGTATTTAATGAAATAAATATTAATATACCTTTCAAATGGATACATCCATCCATATTACACATGCCCTCGAAGACATGCATCAAATGGGAGATGATAAGGTAAATACTACATAACATTTACCCGAAGGAAACATTTTTTCAATTTGTAGAGAAATATGAGAATTTCTTCCTCAAGTTTACATAGAACATTAACTTTTAATGTAGTAGAAAAAATATTTTTATAAAACAGACTAAGTTCTGTTACAATAGTCCAAACATGTACGGGAAACGGTTGTTTGAAATCGACTAGTAACAAATGTTTCATAATAATATGACAATTATGACTTTTCATCCCGCTAAGTTTATTGTTCTTATGGTCAACACATCTACCAAGATTAGAAGCTATACCATCCGGGAATCATAATCCTTCCACTTATTTTAAAAACATTTAACTTGATAATCGTCTAGCTCATAGCTCGCTTTTAGTTTTTTGTGTCATTTGGCTTCATATGATGCTCAGGATGATTTCATATTAATTTGATATCACGTCTTAATTTCAAATCATCTTTCATCTTTCCTTTGACATTCAAAATTGTATTAAATACATTATCAAACACGTTTTTTTAATTATGAACCAAGTCAATATTATGATGAATCAGGAGATTTTTCCAATAAGGCAACCCCCAAAATATGCTTTGTTTGCACCAATTACGAATTGATGATTTGCCTTGAATTTCAGTTTGTTCTTTGGTTTCACGTATCTTTGAATAATCCTTTTGTAATACCCCATAAAAATGTACTTAAGTTAATTTAACAGGAAAATAGTGTGAATAGCAAAATTAGAGAAAAAAATTGGGTTGAAGGACACTTTTAAGTGTAAAATAGGAAATGATGGTGGACCCTTGAATTTCTTGATTTACATTAAAAAGTGTCCTTGTGGCTAAATTTTTGGCCTCTTGTCCTTGTGTCTAAATTTTGCTTAAGTTTTGCCCTCATACCTGAAAACCCCTTAATTTAATTTAAAATAAACAATAATAATTATTAACAATTTAATGGGCTAAAAATAGAATTGTGGACAATTGGGAATTGGCTACAAATTATTGTAGTTGCGTTCGTGACGAGATTCTGATCCTTTTTCATATTTTATTTACTGAAAACGCAGTCCACATGTAAAAGTTATTAACTAATTAAGTTATGCGTATATATTAACCTACAAAGTTTGATTTCAAATAAATAAATATATAAACTGAGAATATATTAATTTGGATTAGCATGAAGTATATTCCTTTTGAATTTAAACTTGTGTGTATATATTTATACATGATATATATGGGACAAGAATAATTAATATAAGGCAAGAAATAAACCACATTAATCAACGAACGAACAAAAAGTAACATATATGAGATAATTTCTCCTTGGACTCAACCCTAGAAGTGGGGTCAACCACCTGGTCGGCTGCTCTCCAATAGGGAAACCCAATGAGGGTTGTTTTATATAGGGACTTATTTATAGTTTTTATCTGATGGACTGCTTAGATTTAATCTATTGGATCTAACGGCCTACATACACCAAGTAATCTACAAATAGTCCCTCAAACCTCACCCAAAACCTTACAACCATTTTTCTCCACACCTTCATGATGCATTTCTACCTTCTCTAATTCCAGAAAAGAAAACGGGTTTGGGTTTTCTTCTATCTCCCTAATGTATTCTATTTTCTTTATTCTATTCTAACATAGATTTGGTTTTATTCTGGAATTTATATTTTTTATATATTAGATTCTAATATGTGATTCTTATGTATGTGTATTTATATAGATTTGAATGGTTGTAGCACGTTTGCTCACAACAGGCCAAACCCAAATCTTATTCTATTCAATCTTGTTATTTCTCTCCCAAATAGCACCATGAGTGGAATCCATCTAAGTTTGTTATTTTCCTATAATTTTTTAGTTTATGTAGGACTGGATGTAGGGGTGTCCTGAACCTGTATAAAATCTCGAAGTGTACTTTCCTTTTATTGCTTTTACTTTTACTTTCTGCATTATATGATTAATTCTATGTTTGTTTGTTTCTGCGATTTATATACCGTGTCTTTGATTCATAAGATTTCAAGAAATTTTATAAATTGCACTAAACACTATTCACCTCGCTCTAGTGTTTAACTTGCCTTAAGATCATTAATCCGCTTCTCTAACCAATGATTGATGTATTATTTGAACTTTTGCAGAAAATATTATGTGAATACTCTCAACAAGGGAGTGCTTAAGATGGGGATGAGCAGCTGCTGATGGGTATGCAAACCTAATGAAGTTTAATTTTATATCAGTTAGGAAGTTTAGAAAGTTAGAGAGTCATGTGTTTGTTGTTTATCATTTTTAGTTACATATGTACATATATACTTTCCTGCATTGTAAAACTTTGTTGGATTTCCCCTGCTGTAGCAATAAAAAGTACGCTTTTGCACTATTAAAGCTTGGTTGTCCTCTTTTTTTATACTTATGTGTGAAGAAGAATGTGTAAAAGTCCATAGAATGCATATGGTTGCATGAGCTGGCCATTGTTCATTTATTACGGTCGCATATATATAAATGCGTCAAAGTTTTTATTTCATTATTTAGTTGATGCATGAATATAGGTGCATATATCAGCCCTTGTTGTTTTCATACTTTTAGTCACAACAGCAAGTGCCTCTATTGAATATATATTCCAACCTGAATTCATTGCAATAGTTACGGCAGTTATTGGTTTCAATCAGCCTCTCATGTTTATTAAAGACACCTTTTCCGGAGGCTTTCTTTCTTTGACCCCTCTTCTCTTTAGTGGTAGATTTTTTTTGGTTATTTACTTTGTTAAAGTTAAAAGTTTGGGCCTCTCACTCTTTAATACTTAATTTAGTAGTGTGCTTTATTTCTAAAGATAAACTTTTGTTTTATCAGACTAGGTGAAACCGAAGGACAACTTGCGTAAAAGAGTCCATAACTTTTTTTTTAAAAGTGGAGAGTCCATAACTTATTTAGCATAGAATTCTCCATAGCTAAACACAGAGTGAATTAATGAACATCCAAGTGCTAAAGACAACATACAAATATAGTATAACAGTAAAGTTACTTTAACCTAACAAGTCATGGGGAAAAAGTCCAACTCCAGGAATAATTTTCCTTCCACCACAACCCTACATTTTTAGTCCAACATTATCCTATAAAAGCAATGTTAATAGTTTCTGGGTCTTCTAAAAAGAAAAAAGAATGGAGGATGTAGGAAATTCAAGGAAATTATTGAATTTCCTGCATCCTCCATTCTTTTTTCCACTTCCTTGATTATTTCCCTGTTTCTATGTGTAGATCACTTCCTTAATTATTAAATTCAAGGAAATTAGTTTCTAAGTCTTCTAGAACTATTTTTTTCCATGTTTGTGTTACTATGGTTTTAATTTTCATTTTACTTGAAAATGGCTTTCATCACGTTGGTCGAGTACTTTTCTCTTTGCAATAATTAAGCTTCTTTTAGTTTGAGTTTTTATTATCCTAGCCTACAGGCTGTGAATTTTGTGAAGATGCTTGCAATATGGAGTACTAGTTAATTATGAGTTGTATCAATACTTAGATAACATGATTTGAAGTGTATTCTTATATTTTATCATGATTTTGAGTGTCTGTTTATATCTTGAGTGTATGTTTATGTTTTATCATAATTTTGGGTGTATGTTTTATGTTATCATGATTTTGAGATTTTATTACAAGAAACATTCTATTAGAATGTGATAATAAATATGACTTCCTTTATATCAAAAAAGGCATCAAGCATTCAAATAAAACAAAAAGTATAATAAAATTTAAAATATATGTATAAAAATCATATTCCTATTAAAACATCAAACATGCATAGAATGTGACATGTTGAGGCAAGTCCCACATTGGAGAATTTGCAAAATGAATTCTGTATAACTACAATAATGAGTTCACTCTTCACAATGTCAATTGGTTTTGTGATAACTTGGGGTTCTCTATCATGGTATTAGAGAGAGCCTAAATTAGAGATTGCTAATAATTGCTATTTTTTAGCGCCTACTGTTGGTAATAGAAAGCTGAAGCTATGGAAAAAATCAAGTTTGATAGAGGTCATGGCCATAGTGGTAATTTCACCGCAAATGTGAGTAGTAATAACCAAGGTGTAGCATAAGAGGTTGTCGATGGTGATCGAGCATATGTTCCTACATTGAGTGATGCAAATTAAATACCTTGATGACTACTCTCTAACAACAAAAACTCTCATCCCCTACTCCAAAATTGCATGGTAAGAAATTCTACAATGATCAATGGATCATCGACACTGGGGCCTCAAATCACATGTCTGGTAATATTGAATTGTTCACCCACTTGCATGATATACCTTCCTCTCTTGTTGGTTTACCAAATGGAAAAGTTACAAATGCTACTAAAGAAGGAAAAATAAAACTAAATGAAAAATTAATCCTAGAAAATGTATTATTTGTCCCTGCTCTTACTTGTAATTTGTTGTCCATGTCTCAACTTTTGGAAAAGCAAAAGTTCATTATTTTATTCACTAATAAGCTATGTAACACCCCGCCTCCGCTAGGGTCACTCGCAAAGGAATGCACTAGCTTTAGATGGGCATTATTGGTAAACATGCACAGAAATATCACAAGACAGAACATATAAAATAGCGGAAGTAAAATCGAACTTTATAAACATCAATAATTAAGGTCTAAAGCCTTTTACATCAAAGTACATCAAAACCTGTCTTGCAATAGTAAAGAAGCATAAAGACTTTTTCATAAATTATTCCCCAAGTAAAAATAGTAAAGTAGCCATAGCCAAGAAAAGTCCAAGCCATCCATGATGACCTTCAAGCAGAAGAAGTCTGAACTAAACAACAGTATTTCCTCCCTGTAACCTGGGGGGGGAACGGAAGAAAAGAGGCAAAACAAAACGGGTCAGTCAAAAAGACTGAGTAAGCCCTATCTACTATCAGCATAAAAACTAGTAAAGTTAACTGTCATGAGAAACTGAGATGAACATAAGCATGATGACAAGATAGATAAGCTAAATCAAAATAACATGATGAACTACTGAACTCAGACAAACTAAAGTGTCATGATAAATTACGATGTCAAGATAAAACAAGGTATCCCATTGTCAAGTTCCTGTCAAGTATAATATCCCCAAGATATCTATCACGTATAACATCCCATGGTATCTATCCTGTCTTTTAGCTCTGCACCTACCGTACTAGTATCCCCACTGTATCATGTGTTAACCATGAATGACCCTTACTCAAAAGTCGTGTAATGGTCTATGTCAACCTAATATATCGCATATATAGGTTACTCAACTTGTTTGTTCAGTCCCTTGCCGTAGACCATACGGGCTTTCCCATGAGATTCTATACTACTTTAACATAGTTCCATGATCCTTAAGATCGTTTTAGATTGTCACCCTATATCTAACTAGTGTCTTTCAACATGAATCATTGTTTGTACAACTAGGACTTATGCTACCTAGGACTAGTAGGGATTATGCTTACCTATTGCACGTTTTCGTATCTCGGTTTTGGTTCAACCACCCAGGGCCACTAGGATTTACGCTAACCGTCAACCACGCCCTTTTTCCCACGCATTCATCGTGAATCGTTTTTCCATGACTGTATGCACATGTATCACATCGTGCCATCCGAGTCCTGTCACAGGGCAGACCAGGAAATACAGGACTCGGTCGGGAGCTTTCGATTTATCTGCCGATGCAGATGCTAAGGTCTGTTTTTTTTCTATACGTGGCTATGGTCCCACGAGACCACTCCCTCAACTAGTGAAAGACAAGACAGGATAAATCCTGTATGAGAACACACTACTGGCCAACCCACAATCCTAGCCTTACCGCAACCATAATTAGATAGCAATTATGGTCTTTTGGGTGTTCTCTGCCTTTCCGTACGTACATGCTTGACCAAAGATGGTAGGTAGCCTGACGAAATGCTATCTAGGGTACGACCGTGTATCGTCGACTATCCCCTATCCATCCCCGTCTTTAGGTCGCTCGTATAGCAACCAAGGCATACTCTTGGTTCTTCTAACGCAGACCTTAACCTCTCATGAGCCTAGTATGATCACCTGGCAGCTCATAGAGGGATACCAAGAATATCCTCACGTTCCCCGAAGCCGCTGCTTCGTTACCCAGTTCGCTGGAGCCTTTATCTAAATCAGATACTTGCTCCTACTCGTATACTTAAACGATGACCTACCGTATTAGGTTACTCGTCTATCTATGAACTGGTCTAAATTTCCTTGACTAAGAACATTACTTAGTTATTCTTCAACTAAGGTTTACCACTTAGCCTTATTCCCGTTATCCTTGTTAACTACGGTTATCCACCTAATCCTCAGAACTAGGGTTTACATAATGGATTAAGTGTCACTTAAGTTCATGACTTAACCCGTCTACAAATCATGTCAAAATTGGCTAAGTATCCAAGTTCAAGACTTAACCCTACAAACCATGCTCAAGTTGGTTAAGTATATATTAACTTGACCCTATCAAATTATTGAGTCAAATCGGTCAAACGTATTTAAGCGATTCGTGACTTAGCCTTATCATGTTTTCACGTTAGATTGGTTAAGTATAGGTTAATTTAACCTCAATAAATTAACGAGTTAGATTGGTTAAGTATAGGTCACTTAACCACATCAAATCATCATGTTAGATTAGTTAAGTGTTTAACTTAACCCCATTAAACTACCAAGTGGGATTAATTAAGTCTAGGCTAACTTAACCCCATCCGATTTCCATGCTTAGACTAGTTGAGTCCAATCTTAACCCCATCCATTAACTGTATTTTTCGGTTAAGCGTCATTAAGAAAACTTACTTAACCTTACCAAGTTATCGCGTTGGATTGATTAAGTGTTGGTTAACTTAACCCCGTCCACTAGTCATATAAAAATGGTTAAGTGTCATTAGGCAAATCAAGTTACTTAACCTACCCAACCTTGTCATGTTTTGTTAGGTATCATTGGCCTAATCAATTTACTTAACCCATTGTCCATGTCATATTTGGTTAAGAGTCATTAATCAAATTAACTTAACCCTATCATGTGGCATTAATTACTTAATGCACCTCAACCTCTCACATTAGACTTTGTTGTGGTTACTAGTTAAGCCGGTCGGTTCCGGGTAGCTTTACACCACAACTTGGTCTAACCTCGGGTTCAAGCACAACATGACCAACTTCTCACATTGGGTCCTATTGTTTGCAACTACTAGTTAGGCCGGTCGGTTCCGGGTAGTTTTACGTTGCAAACTCAACCCAACCTCGAGTTGGCCACACTTATATTATCTAAGTGTCATGTCCATTATGTTTCCAACACATATTACAAGTTTTCAAGGATTTGGGTAGACCTAACTTAATAGGTAAATTCCCAATTCCATAGTATGGGTAGACCTAACTTAATAGGTAAATTCCCAATTTCATATTTTCAAACATACTCACATGTCAACTTCCATGTTATATTTCAAGTCATGTTTTCAAGTTGTATTTCATGTTATTAGAAATTACCCATAACATAACCCAACGCTTTTAAACTCGCATATACGTTCGCAACAACGTAATGGATTAAAAGAAGAGACTTGGCAAAGGCATGACAAAAATGGATATTAAGCCACAAGTTAATCATGGTGGCAAATGAGGCACAAATGTGTTCATTAACTTGCATGTTACATTCTTAAGCCTAAAAAACATGCATAAACCCAAACTTGGCACATAAGCAAATCATGGTGACAAAAGACATGGAATGATGACTAGTAACTCGCATATATCATCATATAAGGGTTTCACTTCATATGCAAGTTGACATAAAGGTTATGAGGGTTCTCATGTTGCATAATGCAACATTTCAACATAAAGGTTGTAGCTTTTAGCCCACAAGATCAAGATAATGACTTCATAAACTTGCATGACATGATAGCATGTATCATACTCAATGATCAAACCCAAACTTGCAACATGAACATTTAACTTCATAGTTAATATCTAAGAGTAGGGAAAGGGCTTACTTTGCTATGAAGGCACAAAAATATGACAAAGCCCTTATGAAATCAATTAAACCCAAAATGCAAGCTCTAATAGAAAATCCCTTGAGCCAAAATGATCAAAACCCTTGCTTTATGATGCAAATATAGAAACTTGACTTGAATGCAAGCTAATGACACTCATACAAACTTGAAAACACTTGTATGCATGGAAAATCTCTCATAGAAACAATTTAGAAATTTTATGAAGAGAGTGGAGGCCATGAGAGGTAAAATTTTGCCATAGTTTAGTTGTATGAATGAATAATGATGATTTAGGGTTAGGTTAGGGTCTTATTTATAGATTAGGCAAGTGTTTTAGGCCATAGGATTAAACCCTAGTTGCAATCTCAGCCCTTAAAACCGAATCTGGCCCCCAAACTCAACACAAACCCAAAATGGTGCACCAGGTAGAACTGCCCGGCTGGACCAAGTCGACAGGGCTGTCGACTTGGGTCCAACCAAGTCGACTCCCAAGTCGACAGGGATGTCGACTTGGGTGCTCTGGCGGGAATTTTCCCGCCTGGCCCAAACTGGCCCAAATTTCCTAATTCAAACTTGAATTTCAAATCTGTTTTTACTTTGAAATTTTCTGAAAACTTCGTTGGGCCTTAATCGGGTCATACGGACTCCGATTTTCGAAAACTCGGACTCTATTTCGCGTATTTTTCCGAGACGAACGCAGTGGCATAGCTCATTTTACTTGATTCAGAATTTAAAAATGAAATTCTGCCTTAATTCTCGTTTTAACATGTTATCGAAATACGGGTTGTTACAAGCTATGTATTATATAGGACCACACTTTGAGGAACCTGATTGGAGCAAGCGTGCAGAGTAATGGAGTCTATCTTTATCAGCCAATTCATAGTTTTCAAGCAAACAAAGTGTCAGCAACAGATTTGACAGTGTTATGGCATCGACGCTTGGGGCACCCTTCATCAAAAGTTTTGCTTCCTTTACTTGGAGTAGATGGCAGTAGTAAGAACTGTTTTGACAATTGTGAAGTATGTTATCTTGCAAAACAACCTTGCACTTCTTTTCCAAATAGTATGAATAAAGACAATGATTTATTTGATATTATTCACTATGACATTTGGGGTCCTTATAATATTGCTTCAAGTTGTAGTGCACATTATTTTTTGACCATCGTAGATGATTTTTCTCGTGCTATGTGGGTATACATAATGGCTGGAAAGTCTGAGGTTGGTCATTTGATTCAAAATTTTTGTGCCATGATTAATACTCAATTTAATAAAAAGGTGAAAATTTTGAGAAGTGATAATGGACAAGAGTTTGTTTTGAAATCTTTTTATACAAAGAATGGTATGGTGCATCAAACTTCATGGGTCGATACACCTCAGCAAAATGGTAGGGTGGATCGCAAACATCAGCATATTTTGACTGTTGCTCGTGCTTTAAAACTTCAGGCTAATTTATCAATGGAGTTTTGGGGAAAATGTGTATTAGTTGTTGTTCATCTAATTAATAGGATCCCTACCCCAGTTTTAGATGGAAAAACACCTTATGAAGTTTTGTTTAAGCAACCACCACCCCTATCTACTATACGTTTATTTAGGTGCTTATGCGATGTTGCAAATCGTCCTCGTGTAAAGGAAAATTTTGGAACTCGTAGCAGAAAATGCATGTTTGTAGGGTACCCCTTTTGTCAAAAAGGGTGGCGAGTTTATGATTTGGAAACTCATGAATTTTTTGTTAGTCGAGATGTAAAATTTTGTGAGAATATTTTTCCATTTGCGGATGCTGTGGGTTATAATGATGATGCGCAAATGGAGGCCTATCTGCACCAGCCTCCTTTGGAAAAGGGTACTCGAGTTGTCAATAGTGACAAAGTTACAGAAGTGGGTGGTAGGGCTATGAATCCGATGGATGATGATGGTGTTGTGCAACCAATGTCCCCAAGCAGTGACGAGCTTTATGGTATTGTTCCTTATGACACTACTACTCCTCTACGTTAAGGAGAGAATTCTTCAGTAAGGGAGAGTGAACAACTCGGCAAGGGTTTTTGAGTTCGCCAACTGTCTTCGAGATTAAAGGATTTTGTGACTTATACGGTTCATAAGATAGAATCTGCTACTTCTGCAAGGCCTGCTCAATCAGGTACCTCAGGTAAACCCTTTAATCTAGCTTGTTATGTTGATTATAATAAATTTTTTGCGAGACACAAAGTTTTTTTGGCAGCAATTATGAAAGGTAAGGAGCTGACTTCATTCAAAGAGGCGGTCAAAGATTCAAGTTGGAGACAAGCTATGAAAGAGGAGATAGATGCACTTGAACGTAGTGGTACATTGACTTTGGAAGACTTACCTTCTGGAAAGAAGGCTATTGATAGTGGATGGGCCTACAAAATCAAATATCGAGCTAATGGCGATATTGAACGTTTCAAAGGACGTATTGTGGTGTTTGGAAATCGTCAAGTCGAGGGTGTAGATTATAATGAGATGTTTGCCCCAGTTGCCAAAATGGGAATGATTCGTATTTTTTTATCTGCTGCTGTCGCACGAAATTGGGAGCTACATCAGATGAATGTTTGTAATGCGTTTCTTCATTGTGATTTGGAAGAAGAAGTATATATGCAACTACCTCCTGGGTACCATAGTCCTATTCCAGGAAAGGTATGCAGGTTATGCAAGTCTTTGTATGGTTTATGGCAAGCTCCTCGACAATGGTTTGCTAAATTATCTGATGCTTTGAGAAGTTTTGGTTTTGCCTAGTCATATGCAGATTACTCCCTATTCACTTATCAATGAAGTAATGTTTCCTTGTATGTTCTTGTTTATGTGGATGATCTTATTATTGCAGGTTCCTCTCAAAATGCGATTTTGCAATTCATACAATATTTGAGCTCTTGTTTTCATATGAAAGATCTTGGTGTGCAAAAAAAAAAATTTGGCATTGAAGTTGCTCGTAGTGATGAAGGGATATTTCTTTACCAAAGAAAGAAGGCATTAGATATACTAACAGAAGCAGGAATGTTGGGTTGTAAGCCTACTGATACTCCAATGGAGCCATATCAACATCCAGATCAATATAGGAGCTTGGTTGGCCGTTTGCTATACTTAGCTGTCACTCGTTCAGAGTTGAGTTACTCAGTTCACACTTTGGCTCAGTTTCTCAGCAATCCATATGTTGCTCATTGGGATGCTGTTATTTGTGTATTGCGTTATACTAAAGGAAGTCCTGGCCAAGGTATTTGTTACAACCTGGTGATATGCAACTGAATGTGTTTTGCGACAGTGATTGGGTAGCATGTCCCATAACTCGCCGATCATTGTCATGTTATTATATTCAACTTGGTAGGTCTCCTATTTCTTGGAAAACAAAAAAGCATCCTACAGTGGCTCGTTCATCTGCAGAGGCAGAATATGGCACTATGGCAGTTGCTACTTGTGAACTTAAGTGGTTAAAATCATTGTTGCATTCTCTCAGTGTACTACACTCTAGGCCAATGCGACTGTTCTGTGATAGTCAGCCTGCTCTTTATATTGCAAAGAATCCAATGTTTCACGAGCGAACAAAGCATATTGAAGCTGATTTCCATTTTATTCGTGATGAGTTACAATCTGGAAATATTTCTTTGGCATATGTTCTGATGGGTCATCAATTAGTAGATATATTGACAAAAGCTCTTGACATTAGCAATTTACATTTTTATTACACAAGTTGGGCATTTGTGATTTAAATGCCCAAACTTGAGGGGCAGTGTTAAGTATACTTACGTAAATATCTGCGTCATAGGATAAGGGTCCAGCTCATTCACAGGATAAGGATCCAGCTGACTCATACACATATCACACTACGTCATAGGATAAGGATCTAGCTCATAATACTTTCCTCTTATATTATTTTCCCTTTATAACTTGTTACAATTACATTGTTATTGCATGTTTTAAACCATTGGGTTTCAGCCCACCTCATGTACTCCATCTATATAAAGCACTGTAATATATACATCGTGTAATCAAATTTTCTCTATCAATAATATTACAAAATTGTATATATTCTACAATCCCTCACACTATTAGAAAATCTATCATGTATCTGAGACGACCCAAACTTCCCTGTAAAGGAAAGCCCTGAGAACACAACAAATCAGAACACAAACAGAAAAATATTTCATTGCTTATTACAACAATTTACATCAGAGTATAAGAATATACAGTGTATGAATAAATAATATACATTCGATAAATATCATAGATTTACAAATTACAATGAAGTGGAAAATAATACAAAACACAACTGAAAGAGATACACGGATACAGAGCTTTCCGAATATCATTCTAGCTGTAAACCAGGATGCTGTGAATATAAATCTACAAAACCAAAACTACTAGCTGCCCGTGTCGAAAATAGGGGCACCCAGAGTTTAGGTTGAAACAATAAACTCCAGGTCAGTCATGTGACTGGTGTGAGAACTAAAACAGTTATTTAAAACTTCACTTTAAAATTCGGTAAATCAAGGGACCACGCCGTATAACACGGAATGGGTTTCCTCCCAAGAATACCAGTGCATAAACATCGCAATGCTTTTTGAAAAATGAAGCTATTATAAGACCCAGGTGCTATCACACAATGCAACAACAGTCGAAGGATACGGTTTTCCCTTATAATATCCAAACATGCTTGGTACATTTAAAACAAATCATTTGATACTATTATATGTGCATAGTGTATAAAATAACTTCAAATATAAATGTATCAATCATATATGGCATGGGTACCATTTATCATGTCACCAATACCAGGCTCTACAATCAAAACCGAAATGTCACGTATTAGAAATTGGATTTCCGTCATGAGTCGAGGCAAGGGATGTACTCCTCGTCGGCTTCGAGACACTCTAGCAAATGCCCCAGGGTCACACACAGTGATCCGTTGGATCCTCCAAGGCTGGTCCACACATAGTGGATTAGTTATACCTGAACACACGTTTCCCCTCCCTATAGGGCGTCTATGTGCCAGGTCACTCAATATCCATCGGCTCCGTAGAGATTGATATATCAGAGGTGCCTCGCATTCCAACAACCACATAGGTAAAAATATAAAATTGTCAGGGCTTGTAAAACCCTTACACCACCCATAGCTAGAAAGAAACGTCATGTCGTCCTTGGGTCCCTTATCCCGTTTTTAACTCATACTAAGGTGTGAGGCTCGAGAATTAACGCTATACACAAAGCTATGCTATATTAAAGCCGTGCTTTGATCATCAACCACAAGACTCTGCTTTTCAACAGAAGCCTTGATCATTTGCTGCTCAAGTATGCCACATAGGCAATTCACGCCATGCGACTGATGTCCATCGATATATAACCTCTAAACTCGTATGTCTCAGAGAAGGGCGTTAAGCAAGAGAATAAATTCTCCACCGCCAAACAGATATGTATTTAATAGAGATCAATCATCACGAAATAAAATCCAATGTCAGACATACATCCATTTACAAGTTCAAGTTCGTTATGGGTCTGAACGAAACCGGAGGCACCTTATTCCTTGTCCGTATGTCCAATACAGGAGAGAGGTCCTCGCATATCTGGTTGATCTCCAAGCACGTTTGGATGATCACCACTTATTACCTTGTCTTGGGTGTACATCCCAATCAAGACATCAGTAGTCATCCAAACAATGTGAAAACCTCTGGTCTTCAACCACCATCTTCATCTTCGACTTATCGTCGAATCAGTTATTTAGAATGGGTATAAGCCCGGCCTTTCCGAATAACTCGCGTATATAATAAACAAGTGCTATAAAAACACAACATACGCCTCATTCCAATTCAGAATATTCTTTTATTCAAATATTCACATCCTTAGGGATATGTTCCCATTAATTTAATCAAAGATAAATTCTTTAAAATTTATTCTTTAATCTTCCTTTGGATATCATTCAAACCATATTAAGGTTTTCCAAACTATCGGGATTAACGCACCTTACCGAGGTAGTCATTTATTTAATTTCCCAATCCCAACCTATTCATCACATGGAGCAAAACTGGTACTACTCCATAACTAACACCACGGTGTTATCGGTAAAATTAATTACCATTTTCCATTCAAACCTAATTAAAGATTTAACTATCGCTTGGAGCAAAACTGGTGCTACTCCATTCTCGATCATATCCCGAATTTGATAATTTAATTTATCAATTCCCATTTCAATCTAATTAAAGATTTATTAAAACTCCACTTAGTCTTAATCTTCCCAAAAATCAATATTAATGATTATTTAACGTTGTAAACACAAACATGCCGCATCGACAATCTACACCATACTATTGATTTCTGTCGATATATAACCTCTAAGCTCGTACGTCTTAGAGAAGGGTGTTATGCAAGAGAATAAATTCTCCGCCACCAAACAGATGTATATTTAGCAGAGTTCAACCATACAGTTTGAAATACAGTGTTAGACTTGTAAACCTGTCTTTAACTAGGTTAAATAACTAATGTCATTTAAAACACAGTTCACGGTAAACCCAAATCTCATTCCACTAATTATGGAATCTTCACGGAAAATAGATCAATATATAATCGATATCAATTTCCATATCCGAATAATAATATAAATAGAATAACGGTAAAGCCTTTTTAAATTCCACATGTATTAATAGTCTTCCTCCACAGAAGTTCACTTCGATTATTATCAAATAGAATTCCATTCAGTTCCAATTTAATATATTAAATTGGAAAACTTTACTTTGGAAAATTCCCACTAAATTTAAATAAAAAGATTTATAAATTCCAAATCCCACTTCAATGTAAATCATGTTAAAAAACGAATGTCGTTAAAAACACAGTTCACAATAAACCCAATTCACATTCCATTTTCAGTTCCAATTAAATGTTAATTAATTGGTAATTCTTCTTTAGATCTTAATTAAAAGATTTAATCTTTTCACACTTGGTTTAAGAACGGTATCATTTAAAACACAGTTCACGACAAACCCAAAATTCAATTCAATATTAAATACAAGGCTCTGAATAGAAATTATATCGGCTTATATTCAATATCAAATTCTAAAATCAACAAATACCGTATTGGGAATAACGATATATATATCTTCCAAATTCCTCCACCATATCCGTATAATCACGGAATCCAATGTTGAAATATCCTAAAGATAATTTCGATTCAAATCCATTCTAATTCATATATTGGAAATTCTGGTTGTTTTTAAAACCATTTCAAATCCAATTTATTTATTTAAAATATTGGATTTATAATTCTAGTTCATAAATAGTTCATTTTGATAAAAATATAATATATCTTTACAAATGTGGAATTTTTCACTTAAATTCTTTCCATTTGATTCATTATGATTTTACACAAATTATTGATATTTTTAATAATTTTATCAAGGCCCGTACAGTCGATTTCCATAAACGGCCATCGAACTGCATTTACAATGACCTTTACCAAATTTGATTTGGACATAATTCCAAATCCAACCATTAGATTTCAAATCTCTTATATTCGTTGGAAAGCTCTTTTCGATATGAACCCAACGATTCCGGTTTTAGGAGAATATGATGGTCGGATCTCCTATAATGTCCATCCGAAGTCAACGGTCGAAATTCGCGAACTGCCGCGGCGCGGCGCGTTCTATACAGGCCATTAAATATATATATAATATATATATTATATATATTTCATCGATTTCCATTTAAAACGTATTTTATAACCCGTTTTATTCGTTTTCAAAACGATTTCAACTTCATATTCAATTTCAAATCAAAATTGAATATTCCATATCATCAGTATATAAATGATAATATTTTCAAAACATTAGATTTTGAAATCACTTCCTTTTCGATATTCATTATAAAAATGAATAAATCGATATAAATATCGTTCATGTCAAAATGGCGTTCATCTAATCAACACGGCTTTATATATTTAAATATTTTTGTGTTCATCCCGAATTGGACATCAAAATCATATTTTGATCCATTACCGAATATTATTTTAAAATATTAGTTATTTTAAAATATTCATTATTGGCCATTTTAAAATATTCGTTATTTTAAAATATTCATTCCTTCCGAATTGGAATCAGACACAACCAATTACCATATAATTCGATTTATATGGATTTCATACATACATGTACACAACAATAATTAAACACAGTCAACCATCATCCAGAGTGCATTACACAACTGCATAAGCGTTAAATATAAATAATTAACGCTTACAATAGGCTGCTAACCAATCGATTGACATACAACTAAATATTGGGATTAGTGTATGTCCAATATCATCCCAATACCTGTATGGGGTTTTCAAACAACAAACGCTGATTATTATTGGTGCAGTTGGGCGATGTGTAAAATTTATCGTCCCAATCATTTCAGTCAAATGGGTGTACATAAACAAATCATTCGATTTGTAAATGAATATTTATTTTATTCATATACACATTAAAAATTATATTTTAAATATAAAATATTTATTTCAACACATGAATATTTTATTTTCATTCCACATCACAATCACAAACAATTCCCACAACACAATACAATCAAACAAGTCGTCCATGGTCTGTGGATGATGGTGTCGGATGCTGCTAAGCACCGTCTGCATCCTAGTATGTATTTTAACTAGAAAATAAAATTAAAGTGAGAATTTCTCACCTTTGGGATCCACTCCTCCATTTCATTTCTATCGCTCAGATTCGCTGTTCTGATTCCAACGCAATTTGTTTAAATGCCATTTATATTAAAATCACATTTCTATAGCTTCAATTTCATATTAAAAATCGGATTTTTATAACTTCAACTTCATATTAAAAATCGGATTTTTATAACTTCTAGTTCATATTTTCATAACTCAAAATCGAATTCTTATCTCGCTACAACATATATAAAAATCTCATTTTTATATTGCTACAATATACATAAAAACACATTTTTATTCTAACGTTATATACATAAAAATCATATTTTTATTCGTGCACTTTTAATATAAAAATCATATTTTTATTCGTTCACTTTCAATATAAAAATCATATTTTTATGCGTTTCTATATATATATATATATATATAAATCTCAATCTTTTTATTTATAAAAATTCAATCTTTTTATTTATAAAAATTCAATCATTTTGTTTTCTTTATTACATAAAAAAAACTGATTTTTATTTTATAAAATCATTTACCTTAAATAAACAAACAAAAATAAATAAACTAAATAAATAAAGACTTACAGTTAAAATTTGGAAGAGGGGAGGGTTGTTGCGTTCTTCGGTGGCTGATGGGTGGCTCGAGGTGGAGGTGCCATGGTCGGAGGTGATCGGTAGACAAGCAGTGGCAGTTTTGTGGGGTTGCGTTAGCTAGGTTGTATTAGGGGGCTCGCGGTGTCATCGAATCAGGGGGGAGAGAAATCGATGGACTAGAGAGAGAGGGGGGTCGCCGGAGTTGGGGAGGTCGGGGTGGCTCCGACGATGGGGAGACGAGGTCTGGCGACGTGGGTTAGGGTTCTGCCGTTTTTTTTGGATCAAACCGGGAGAGAGAAAATAATAAGGGAGAGGGAGTTATATAATTATATAATTATTTTATTTAAATAATTTTAATTTCCAAAAAGTTGCTTATCCATCCGAACTCCGAATCAAACCCTACTACTATCGCCCCTAGCTAGTTACCCATATTCTGAACGCAATGGGATATGTCCGGTAAGCCAATTCTATCGTTTCGATCAGTTTTGCTTTAAATTAAAATATAAACCAATATATATTTAATTTAAACGAACATTTCAATTTATTGGGGCCACATACGGACTCCAAAAATTCCAGAAAAATAACTCTAGCTATGTTTAGACGATACGGTCCTAACAAAACTAATTTCGTCGAATTTGGAGACCATTTGAAAAACGGTAATTTTCCAGGCGATTAAATTCAAACTGAAATTACCAAACACGTTTAAATTTGCTTTCTCAAGTGCTTCATATAATGTTTTCTTTTGCAAGGACGTAAGCAAGTGTAAAAAAAACCAGAGGGTCAGCCTCTTATATCGAACTAACAAAATCGTTAAGTTAGCTGAAGCATAGGTCCTAACAATTGCATCCAGTCAGAAATAGGAAATTTCTCATAAGAAAAGGATCCAAATTTTGGGTAGGTGTCTTTTACAAACTTTAACAACATTTGTGTAGGCCCATAAATAACATGGAAATTGTAATTAATAACTATATAACCATTCAGCCATATTGAAGAAATATACAACATATTGCATTAATTATAACCAAAAGTAACGGCCTACATAAAATTGCTGAAATATAAACATATTGTAACAACCCGTAAAATATGGGCCAGTTTAAAATTTTGATTTTGGCAATTTTAGCGTATTTTGAACATTTAAAATGAATTATTTTAAATAATATCGACGAGAAATTTATTTTGAATAGAATTCGACGTATATATTATATACGTCGTCGTTAGAATATAAATAATTATATATAATTATAAAAGGAAATTAAAATGGCGCGGTAGTTCGATAATTCGATTTCAAACTTCAAATGAATGTACCGGGTGCAAAATAATCCAGATTTTAGTGAAACCAAAAATAATGGGATCTAATTGAGAATATCTTTCCAACGAATCTGAAAAATTGAAATTTCATAGCGGGGATCAAAAGATATGTCCAGTTGAAAATTCTGAATAGTCGTTATGGAATTCAGGCCCTTAAAAATCGGAATTTTGCAAACGACCTCGGATTTCGACGAAACCACTTTTGTTGGATCCGTGATGTCAAATTATTGCTAGATTCCAAATTTCATAATTTTCCGAATCAATATGTGAGCGTGGCAAAGGAAAACGTGTTTGACCAGTTTCAGTTGATTTTAATCGACTGGAAAATGGCCATTTTTCCAACGATCTCAGAATTCGACGAAACAAGTTTTGTTAGGACCGTATCGTCAATACGAAGCTAGAAAATATTTTTCTGGAATTTTTCGAGTTAGTATGCGGCCCCGGTAAATTGAAATGCGCATTTAAATTCAATATATAGGAGTACATGTTGATTTTGACGAAAACTGATTGTAACAGCCGAATCAGCTTACGATACATATCCCATTGTGATCGGAATGAGGGTAAAACGCTATGGACGACAGTCGGTGGGCTTGACTTCGTGTTCGAATTAGAAAGTTACTTTTAGGGGAATTAATTAATAAATAAATAAAATATAATAAAACCCCCTCCATTCCTTTCTCCTAAGTCAACCCCTCCCCCAACCTTATCTACCCCGTTCATTACAGCTTCAGGAAAAGAAAAGAAAAAAAACAAAACAAACTCCGATCCACATCGTTCGACGCCCCCCCAACCTCACGCCGTCGCCCTCGTCGGCCTTACCACCATAGCCCCCCTTCCTTTCCGTTGCGCGTGAAGCCCTAGCCCCCCCATCGGAAACCGTGCCAGCTCAACCCCGGTTGTGCCGCCACCGAATCGACCGCCGAGCGCCCTCCTACTCCTGCCCTTACCGGCATCAACGCCCTGCAAGCCATCACCACGCGGAAACCCCCTCCCTTTGTGGAAAATCGCCACCCACGTTCATTCGAGCACGCCACTGGAGCACCTCCCAGCGATGGGTTTCTGGATATCAAAAACAGCGAGGTGATTTATTTACTGATTTTGAAATTAATAAGCATTGATTTATTTTCGATTCTTTTTAAATAAAACTCCATCGTTTATTTTCAGATTTTAAAATGAAACTAGCATTGTCTTGAAAATTGAAATTATATATATGTAATTGTATAGAAAAGATTAGATTTTTAAAATAGAAAAGATTAGATTTTTAAAATAGAAAAGATTAGATTTTTAAAATAGAAAAGATTAGATTTTTAAAATATAAAAGATTAGATTTTTAAAATAGAAAAGATTATATTTTTAAAATAGAAAAGATTAGATTTTTAAAATAGAAAAGATTAGATTTTTAAAATATAAAAGATTAGATTTTTAAAATAGAAAAGATTAGATTTTTAAAATAGAAAAGAATAGATTTTTAAAATATAAAAGATTAGATTTTCAAAATAGAAAAGATTAGATTTTTAAAATAGAAAAGATTAGATTTTTAAAATAGAAAAGATTAGATTTTTGAAATTGAAAAGGCGAAATCTTTTTATATAGAATAGTGTGGTAAAAATAGAGTTTTTATCCATATAGCGTGATAGTAAAAATTCAATTTTTATATATTGAATAGCGAAGTAAAAATTCGATTTTTATATATTGAATAGCGAAGTAAAAATTCGGTTTTTATATATGTAGAGAATACGGGCAGTGAAAATTTACAAAAGGCGAAAACAACGAAGATTTCTACAAATGAAGAGTCGAGGCGTTGGATTAGCTATTCTGTGAGAACTTCTCACTTTTAGATTACTTTTCTAGTTATAATTATATACTAGGATGCAGACGGTGTTTAGTAGCACCCGACACCCGTCGTCCACAGACCATGGACGGCTTGTATGCTTGTTTGTTTGATTTTGATGTGTAGTTGATTGTGTGATGTGATGTGAAATGAAATAAAATATTTATATAGTTAAAAATATTTTATAGTTAAAAATAGAATTTTTAACGTGAATATGAAAGGAAATAAAAATAAACAAATCGGACGATTTGCTTACATACACATTTGACTGATATTGATTGGGACGATAAATTTTACACATCGCCCAACTGCACAAATAAAACCTGTGTTTGATTGTTTGAAACCCCACACGGGTATTGGGATGATATTTGACGTACACTAGTCCCGATTGTTTAGTTGTATGTCGATCGATTGATTGACAAACTGTTATAAGCGCTGAATATTTATATTTGAAGCTTATACAGTGTAGAATGCACTTTGGATGATGGTTGATTATTCATCGTTGTTGATATATACATGTGTTGTAGAAAATCCATATAATTAACATTATATGGTAATTGATTGGGCCTCATTCCAGTTTCGAAATAGAAATATTTGAAAATAGAAATATTTGAAAAGGATATTCGAAATAGAAATATTTGAAAATAGAAATATTTGAAAATGGAAATATTTGAAAATAGAAATATTTGAAAAGGATATTCGAAATAGAAATATTTGAAAATGGAAATATTTGAAAATAGAAATATTTGAAAATGGAAATATTTGAAAATGGAAATATTTGAAAATAGAAATATTTGAAAATGGAAATATTTGAAAATGGAAATATTTGAGAATAGAAATATTTGAAAATAGAAATATTGAAAATGGAAATATTTGAAAATAGAAATATTTGAAAATAGAAATATTTGAAAATAGAAATATTTGAAAATGGAAATATTTGAAAATGGAAATATTTGAAAATAGAAATATTTGAAAAGGATAATCGAAATTGAAATATTTGAAAATAGAAATATTTGAAAATATAAATATTTGAAAAGGATATTTGAAATAGAAATATTTGAAATAGAAATATTTGAAATAGAATATTTGAAAATAGGAATATATGAAGCCGTGTTGATTAGATTGACGCCATTTTGACGTGAACGATATTTATATCGATTTTATTTATTCTATAATGAATATCGAAAGTGATTTCAAAATCTGATTAAATGAATAGAAATGAAATTCGAATTTAAAATGAATAGAAATGAATTGGAATTGAAAATGAATAGGAATGAATTGGAATTGAAAATGAATAGAAATGAATTCGAATTGAAAATGAATAGAAATGAATTCGAATTTAAAATGAATAGGAATGAATTTGAATTGAAAATGAATAGAAATGAATTCGAATTGAAAATGAATAGAAATGAATTCGAATTGAAAATGAATAGAAATGAATTCGAATTGAAAATGAATAGAAATGAATTCGAATTGAAAATGAATAGAAATGATTTCGAATTGAAAATGAATTCGAATTGAAATTGGATATAAATGAATTCGAAGTTAAAACGAACTGAAATTGAATTAGAAATCAATTTGAATTGAAATCAATTTGAAATGAATTTAAAACGAATTTATAAGGAAAAATTCAATTTTGATTTGAATTTGAAATGAAGTTGAAATCGTTTTGAAAACGAATTTAAAACAATTTATATAATACATTTTAAAAAGAAAATCGTTGAAGTATATATATTATATATATATTATATATATAATATAATGGCCTGAATAGAACGCGCCGCGCCGCGGCAGTTCGCGAATTTCGACCATTGACTTCGAACGGATATTACGGGAGATCCGACCGTCGGATTCTCCTGAAACCAGAACCGTTGGGTTCGTATCAAAAAGATCTTTCTAACGATTATTAGAAATTTGAAATCTAACGGTTGGATTTGGAATTATGTCCAAATCAAATTTGGAAAAGGTCGCTATAAGTGTAGTTCGATGGCCATTGATGGAAATCGACTGTACGAGCCTTGGTAAAATTATTAAAAATAGTAATAATTTGTGTATAATCATAATAAATGATATGTGAAGAATTGGGATGAAAAACTCCATATTTGAAAAGATAAAAATAGATTTTTATCGAAATGAACTAGTTTTGAATTAGAATTATAATTCTATTTATTTTTAAATAAATAAATTGAATTTGAAAAGGGATTTAAAAATAACCAGAATTTCCAATGATTGCATTGGAATGGATTTGAATCGAAATTGTCTTTGGAATATTTCGATGTTGGATTTCGTGATTATACAGATGTTGTTATGGAAATTTGAAAGATATAGATATATATATCGTTATTTCCAATACGATATCTGTTGGTCGTAGAATCTGATATTGAATATAAACTGATATATTTTCTATTCAGAACCTTGTATTTAATACCAAATGTGATTTGGGTTTGTCGTGAATGGTGTTATTAGACCAAAAAGTGGTTCTAACACCCAAATTGACTAAAAACAGAATGAAATAAGATCAAAAGTAAAATAAAGACATAGAATTTATAGTGGTTCGACAAAGAAAAGCCTACGTCCACTTGTTAATCACTATTCTCAATGATATTGTTGCAGTTACAATGAGATATTCACTCAATTTCTCTCACAACTCACGTACATTCACTCAATTGTCTAAAAACAAATGTTGAAAGACGATTTGGATTATCCGGGAGTGCTGGAATTCCAGTTATGAAAGTGGTTGAACCCTCAAAGTTCCAAAAAGAAGATCTCTTCATTGTCTCCAGACAGGGTATTTATAGGTGGAAATTCGCTCAGACCCCGATCCGGATCGGAGCCACGTGTCTTCCATCCCATTAGCCTCGGGTTCGGATGGATTTCTATGTTGACAACGCATCAGAGCAGTGTACGTTGTGGGTAGGAACTGGTCATAGCCGCTCCGAATAGCCAGGCGATCATGAAGGAGAGTGACGTGGAAGATGGGTTCGGATCGGAGGAGTGTACAGGAGGGGTTCGGATCGGGGTATCCGATCCGATCCGGTTTTGTCTCAAGGCTAAGTCTTTGTTCTCTTTTACTCCGTTCCGATCTGTCTTTGTAGCAAGTAACTCTCCGCTCCGACTGGCAGTAGGTTGCTCTCCGATCCGAACAGCTGTGCCTCTCTGATTCCAACAGTAATAGTTCACCGATCCGAACAGCAAAACTTATCCGATCCGACCCGCTACATCGCTTCGATCCGACCCGCTACAGTGCTTTCCAAGTTCTTCAATGTTTCACATCTTGACTTTGTGTTGCCCAGTTCACAAAGTGGGCTAACATTTTGCCCCCTCAAAGGATGCTTCTATTGGAGACGGAGCATGCTTTGACTATCATTGCACAACGTTCTTTGAGGTAATTTTTCTTTTGATTTTCCTTGTGTTTTCATCTTCTTCTTCAAACTTCAATTTAATTCGTTGCTGAGCTAAAGAATTCAGTTTGGTTCGGATTCCGATCCGAACAGAACCCTTCTTCTTTCTATTTTTCATTGGACTATTGGGCCAAGCTCTGCCACCGAACTGTCGTTCCGGTCCGAACGGGGAGACGAATAGTCGCTTTACTTCTCTATATAAACTGAGTCTTCTTCCTTCTCTCATTTCCTTTTATTGTTTTACCGCTCCCCAAGTTTTGCAAAACGAAAAACCCTAATTCCTGAAGCATCGAAATTCCTTTTAATTCTCGAAGTAATTACATTGGTAGGTTATAAAACTTTAGATAATTCCTTTTTTAATTGATTTCGATTCGAATTCGTAGATGATTAGGACGATTTGAGCATGGAACTTGGATGACCTTGACACCGTGACCCCCCCTCGTCATCGTCGTCAGTGGACTCGTCGTCATCTCGAGGTAGTAACGGAGGGGGTTAGAATCTGTTGTTGAATGTGCCAGCGCATAAATGCTTGGCTTTGATTTGGGTGGTTGGCACGAAACTGGCCTTGGCGTTGGTTAGGGAAGAAAGAGGATGGAGGAGAAGAAGAAGATAGTAGGGAATCGGTTCGGGCGGTAGGATATGGAAGGTGAAAAAATAAGGGGAAAAGGAAGGAAGTTCAGGAAGTCGGATCAGGTCGGGGCAAGTAAAGAAAGGGAAAAAGAAAAGAAATCCAGGAGATCGGATCGGGTTGGAGCAAGTATTTAAAGAAGGGGGGAAGGGAGCTTACCTAACCAGATCGGGTCGGACCGTAAGATAAAAGGAGGAGAAGTACGACTACGTGATCCGATCCGAACCGCCAGGGGACTCTACCTCCGAGCCGATCCGATTTTGATTTCTGAGTTCCACAGTTTATCCGAGCCCAAGTCGAGGCCGCACCGTCGATCCGATCCCAATGAACGCGCCCGAACCGAACCGAAGAGCAGTCCACCTTAATGCATAAAAACTTGTTTAACTGGCCCAATCAACTTTTGGCATAATCCTCAACTTAATGGATAGTTAGGATAGTGCCTTGCGAACGTAACTGGACATCAAGAACTACTTAAATTCTTTATATTTTGCCAAACTTTTTCGTCGCACTTTTAAACATTTACTTTGCACTTTCCGCATACATTGTTTACACTTTTGTTAGATCAAAATTTGGACCTAACACCCAAATTGTTCTGAAGCTTATAGAGTTTCAACTGAAGAATGAGAAAAAAGAAAATAACACACAGAATTTATAGTGGTTTGGCGTTAACGAGCCTACGTCCACTTTATATATTATTGATTATACTTTGAAAGCTAATACAATCAAGGATTTCTCTCAATACTCTAGTAGTTTGACAATAATGGTGGATTCAGTACTCAATATTGCCAAAAAGATCCCAAAAAGTGCAAAGCACTGGGCTATTTATAGCTGATTTTGTCAGGCGGGTCGTGGTAACATGTGGCACGAATCCCGAGAACATCGGATCGCATCGCCTCCGTTGAAGAAATAGTCAAATTTGCCGTTGTGGACAGGTGTCGCGATCCCCTCGAAAATCGGATCGTGCAGATGGGGAGAATCAGTCAAAATGACGGTTAGGGACACGTGTCGCTAGATCCGTGCGTCTCAGATCGCTGAAGACTAGCTCACGCTTGAACGAGTCAGAGGGTTCGCCATGCATTAGGGGATCAGATCGGTCTAATCTGGGCAACAATATAGGTTCGGATCGAGTCGCATAGAGGTTTCGTTCCGCTGATGGAATGGGGGCGATCCATCGAGACGCGATCCGAT
The DNA here is from genome assembly GCA_030737875.1 of Allium sativum. NCBI lineage: Eukaryota > Viridiplantae > Streptophyta > Magnoliopsida > Asparagales > Amaryllidaceae > Allium > Allium sativum. The sequence goes on from CM060910.1 coordinate 401,448,165, forward strand.
GGTGGGCGAGTCGATAGTGTGCGATCCGACATCGGGCGAGCCGATGATGCGATCCATTCCTTCCTGTTCTTAGAGAACGTGGTTTCATGCTTTCTTCTTATGAATGATCCTGGGTGGCTTGGTCAAAAAGCTAGCCAACATTTTGCCCCCTCGAAGTATATTTTATCGATGATGGAACATGCTTCGAAGCTATAGAATCGTCTTTTCACAGCGAGTCGCGAATCAGTGAACAATTCTCTTTCTGGGATTTTTCAGAGTCTTCATTACTGAATTTATCGATGCGGATCGCGGGCTCGAGTCGCGGTCCGTTAGCAAGACATTCGTTTCATTCTCTGGTGTGCACTTGGGCCTTGGAACGAAACAGGCTCCTCCTCGAGTCGTGGTGGGCTTTTGGTTCGCGGCCCGCCTATTTTCGTGGATCGAATAGGACAAAGAAGGGGAGACAAACGGTCGCCCTTTTGCCTATATAAGTCGACCCCCCTCTTCATTTTCTTCCTTCTTTTTTCTGTCGTATCGTTTCGCCTGCATTGTTGAGGAACGAACCCTAGTTTTTCAATCCTTCAAAAATCCGATCACTTTCCCAATTTTTAGAAAGGTAATTCCACCGAAAGCACCCTTATTCGTAAGCGCTGTTGTTTTATGAATTTTTCTTGACTGGTTTGAGGGAGAAACGATGGAATTTTGCGATTTTCTGGGGGAACCAGCGAGGCGCCATGGCTGATGGGCGTAGAGATTGGAGTTCGGAAATGAGAAGGAGAGGAGGAAGACGAAGGAGGAAGGAGAAGAGGGAAGGACGGTTCGGATCGTGGGTAAGGAGAGGAAAGGAAGAAGATGAAGGCGAGTGGCGAGACGGAGGGTCGTGGTGACGGCAGAGGCGCGTATCGTGGGGGCTGCAACGATTCGGCAAAGACCCCGATCACTTAATTTCACGATCCGTGAAGGGGCGATCCCTTTGCCCTGCGATTCAAAGGGGGCGATCCCTCTACCCTGCGATCCGAAGGAGGGCGGTCCCTCTACATGGCGATCCGACTCGTAGTTCACGATCCAAAGAAATTTCAAACTTTAAACGAAGCCTTGTCACTATAAAATTCTGAACAGATAGGCTAGGGCCTTGATGTTGGACTTTCTGGACTAAATGACCACATAATTTGACTTCATACGACGACTAATATTTTGATGATCTTGATAGCTTTCACGCTTTATTTTCAACGCACACACAAGCACACACACCGGCACTTGCACACACGGGGGACGGGTAGTATTAATCTAATTGTTCTTGTTTTCTCGTCCTAGCAGTAATGTCGAATAATCAATCTTCTTCAAGATCCGCAACAGAAGCGGAATCCGAGGTTCCTGAGCAATACAACCCCGAGATTCCTCCAATTAATCCAGGAGGTGAAGATTCTGGATCTAAGTATGAGGCCACGGAATCAGATCCGTCCGAAAGTACTTCATCTAGCGAAGAGTCTGAGATAGACGGGCGAGCTCCCGACGAGATTCCCGGCGCGCTCGGAATAGATAAATTTTCTGATTCTTTAGCATCTAAGCTTGACGATATAAAGCTTAAAAGAATCTGCTTGAGACACGGGATTCCTTGGGATGATGTCTTGACACCCGAAAGCGAAGATAGACCCACCTAGCTCCGGAAGGATATATGGCAATCAGTCGAACCATGTGCTTGGTAGGAGCTATTCCTCCGTTTCCTCCGATCGCCATCGAAACTTTAAGACGACTGGGTATTGCTCCGATGAAGCATCATCCTAACGCCTACGCATCTCTGTACACCCTATATGTTGCATACGCGGAGATCCCACACGCCGAACATAAATTCAGAGATTTGACATTCTTCTTTATTTTCAAGCATCGTTCTTCGGCAACTCCAAATTTCTCTTTCTTTGAATTGGTGGCGAATAGGAAGGTTCTGTACGATGGATTTAGCAATATAGGGGATCCTAAGTCTGATTGGTTTTATATAAAGAAACAGGCCGGATGCTCAAGAAGATGGCTCAAATCAAGTAAACTTCAAGCTTTTAATCGAATATCTTGTTCAAGAGGTCTAAGCGTTAACATTCTCCCCCTTTTTCTTTGTCTTAAACAGATCACGTCTTCCCGAAAACGGAGGGTCCACTGTACAACAATCGATTGTCCATTCTTCTACAAAGCAGATCCGACTTTCTAAGGATCAAAAAATGCATTACTGATGAAAATCTTCATAAGCATCATCTTCTGGATAGAAGATTTGGTCTTGGCACTGGCGGCAAACCTTATAAGTATGTGCCCCCGACGGAGGGAGAGGGAACTTCGCAAGCGGTAGAAACAACTAAGTTTCGCAAGAGTCCTTCTCCGATAGTCATCCAAGACGATGAGGACCTGAACATATACAGAGGGGATGAGGTCCGCGGTGACATGTCCAAGGAAATCCCGATTTCTACTCCAATCGAAACCGCTGCTCCCGATGATTTGACAGAAGAGCAGTTATTTGACGAGTTGAACAAAATTCCTCTACCCGATGACGTATATACAGAGAAGGACTTTGAAGGGGGGCCTTTCTTCCCTGCTTCTGAAGAGGCCATTGCTCCAACTAGAGAACAAGAAACTGGTCAGATGAGCCTGTCTTCAGGCCCGAGTCTGTTAGGGGGAATTATATGGGATGCACAAATCACACACACTATCTGACCCTGCACTCTTATATCGTGAATATTCAAAGTTTTAATATGCTCTTCTCTTTTTTGCAGGAACGATGTCTCGTAGGAAATCTTACTCTTATCGTTCTCTTCGGGAGGGCACGCCCAGCCTTCATCCGGGTACTGAGCGCTCTCGTGGCCCTTCTCACAGGACGACTTCCTCGCAACCTCGGTCTCCACCAAAATCGACCTCTACCAAGCCTTCTAGTTATCCGGCAGTTTCTGCAGGGGGAAAGAAACTTCCTAAAGAGTTAACTCCTCCAAAGAGTGCACCTTCCCACAGCCGGTCGTCAAAAAGGCATCACGAATCTAAAGATAAGGGCAAGGATCCATCCAAAGAGTCTGAAAAGGAGGGGAGTGGCATTGTCCCTTCCAGCCAGCCAGAGTTGGCTGCCCCCGGGTCACGGGATTACATGCATGGTCCCGAGATTCAAGGTTGGCTGGAAAAGCTGCGGGAACAATTCCCAGACATATTCTTTGACCGAATGACATTTGTTCCAGCCTTAGAACCGGTCCCCAAGAACTGGGATAGCGAAGTTGTCGGGCACATCCGCCATGTTGCCAGGCAATATGAGATGATGAAAAAACATGCAGTTAACCTTTCAGAAGTCATCCGATCGCTTGAAATAGAAGCACACAGATCTAGGGCGAAACTTGAAAAAACGAGAGGGCCAGGACAAAGATAGAGAAGGACCTGGAAGATGCCCAATCCCAACTTGCTTTAGCACGGAGGGACGCTGAAAATTACAAGATTGAATTAGAGAATGCTAAGCAGCGCTTTTATTCGGAACTTGACTCCAATAGCCAAGAGAAAATGGCCTTAAAGAAGGAGGTTGAAGACCTCAAAATGGCTAATATCGAGTTGAAAACAGCACAAGGCCATTTTGAAGTTGAGAGAGCTGCTTGGGAGGCAGAAAAATCAAGTTTAAAAGAAAGTTTGGCTTTGGCTAAAGCAGAAAAGGTGATTTTAAATGATCAGGTCTCGGACGCGGAGAGACGGGCAGCTCTCGCCGAAAAGAATGTTGAAAGTGCCATCGAATTGGCCACTGCTTCTAACAACAAGTTCCTCGAAAGAGAGAAGGAGATCGAGGGGTTTGAAGAGATGATTTTCGATTTCCTTGGCCAGGTTCTCAACACTCGCGACATCTCGTGGATCCTGGATTACCATTTTACTTTAGCCAATTTATGGGATGCCATTGTTGAGGGTGAAAAGCATAGGTTGGGGGTCGAAGAAATTGATGAGGATGAATTGATGAAGAGCATCTTAAGGTATAATGAGCCTGAGGACCTAGCAGAGGGTCGTCGTCTAATTCTAGTGGAGATGGAAAAGGAGAGGGCCCTGACTAAGGGCAAAGGCTAAGCTGACGAGGGTTCGAGTTCAGCTGTGGAGCCCAAGACCTCTGGGGTTGAGGAATACCATCCCGATGATCCATTAATCCCTTTGGGTCTAACTCCCGTGGTCATTGGAGCCTCTGCAGCTACTCAAGAGGGAGAATCTGCGGAAGGTATCTCTCTCTTTTCCCCACAATTTGTCAAAGCAATTGTGAATTGCCGTCGTCTGGTAGAACAACCAATTGAATTAGTAACGTGTGTTCCTCCTGATACAGGTGGCGAGCCCGTCGACAAGGGTGCTGAAAAAGAAAAAGAAGTAGAGAAGGAGGCTGTCTCGCCAGGTGTTGGTATTGATATATCAAAGCAGGCTGAGGTCACAACAGCAGAAAGAAGCATCCCGGCACCTAGTACTGACGTTCCCAAAGATGCTGAGACCATCAAAACCTTGAAAGACATGGATGGGCGCCATGTAGATGATGAAGAAGACATTATCGGCGCCAAAAAAGCCGACGATGATGACGACGAAACCTTGGCCAGCTGAAAGGCCAGGCAGGAGAAAGAGTTGGCTTCGAAGAAGGTGGGAGATGAGGTTTTGGACGTAGTCCCTCTTGTAGAATTCGATCCCAAAACTGGGATGATTATGAAAATCCAGCCCAAATCCATTAGCCGACAGCTTCATTTTGCAAATCCCGATGACTTCCCGGCTTCCTTTTCTGAGAGGAAGAGAAAAGAGGTGGAAGAGGAGTCTTCAGAAGAGTCGGATGTTCCTCTCATAGACAAAAGGAAGAGGAAGAAGGGGGATCAGTCCGATGCTGACAAGGCGAAGCTGGAGAGACAGAAACAAGAGAAGAGGCCAAAGCGTAAATAGGATATTGTTGCTTGTTGATATTTTGTCTTTAGGTTTTCCACTGGCCAGGAAGTGTAATTGTGAGACTGGCCCTCACTTTTCTTTCTAGGTTGTTTTTCACTTTGTTGGTTCGCAGTATATAAATATAAGTTTATCTCTTTTTGCATCATTGTGTACCTGTATTCAAACAAACTTTCCATGTTTAGTCACAGGCCATCTAATAATAATTACAAATCAGTCAAACAACAGAAAAAAAATTTCGTGCTGCGTTGGTTTATTAAAGTTCAGTATATGTATATGAGTATATGTGCCCCCAATCAGTTGTTATCACAGCGCCTGACTGGGGTTTACTAAGGATTGGTTAGTATTGTCGGCAGGTTGCCCCCTATTTCTGAATATGGAGGACTTAGAAGATTTCGTGGGATAACTGTTCTTGTGGTACCGAATTTCTGGCACCTTTCTCAGTGCTTAATCATAGACTTTCTTACACTCTCCTGACAGTCGCCGAGGTTAGAGTTTGAATTCAGTAGTTCAGTCGGTCCCCGATCCTTTAGCAGGGAAGAAGTTCTTTCTCAGTGCTCAATCGGAGACGCTTTTATACTCTCTCTCTCTCTCTGGAGAGTTAGAGTTCGAGCTCAGCGATTCATTCGCTCCCCGATCCTTCAGCGGGGAAGGAGCTCTTTCTCAGCGCTCAATCGGAGACGCTTTTATACTCTCTCTCTCTCTGGAGAGTTAAAGTTCGAGCTCAGTGATTCATTCGCTCCCCGATCCTTCAGCGGGGAAGGAGCTCTTTCTCAGCGCCAAATCATGGACGCTTTTATACTCTCTCTCTGGAGAGTTGGAGTTCGAGCTCAGCGATTCATTCGCTCCCCGATCCTTCAGCGGGGAAGGAGCTCTTTCTCAGCGCCAAATCATGGACGCTTTTATACTCTCTCTCTCTCTCTCTGGAGAGTTAGAGTTCGAGCTCAGCAATTCATTCGCTCCCCGATCCTTCAGCAGGGAAGGAGCTCTTTCTCAGCGCCAAATATGGGAAACGCCTTGCACTTGACAGCATCAGAAGCTGCGGCAACGGTCATTGACCAAGAATATCTCATTAGATGCTGGACGGGATCAGACCTGCCCGCGTATCGATTCATCTGTGGCATGTTGAAACGCCTTGGGAAAGTCGCATCCAAAATATCATCAGTGAAAGGGGTGTGACTGCGGTCGATTCCCCAATCTTCGTTCCGTTGTCCGCGACTATCTGCTAGAATCTGATGGATCATGGCTGCAACATTTGCACTAGTCAGCGGAGGTTCAGGGTCAGTGCCTCTGGCTCGGCGGGGTTCTCTAACCTCTTTTCCGGGAGTAGTCACAAAATACGGGGCTCGGATAGGACTTCGTTGCCCCCTGTTACCATGAGCATGTGCGCGGCGACGGGGCTGAGGTAGTCTGTTATGTACAGGACTGTCCACATCTCGAGTCCTGGGAGTTGCGGCTTGATCGTTCACATTACGGGTTGAGGGCCCCGCCTCCAGTGCTTCTTCTTCCCATGATGGCAGGGTTCCAAACCGAAGCTGCTCTATGTTTTCGGCTCTCTCATACGGTCGCCGTGGAGGTCTCGGCGATTCCTCAGACGAAGAAGAATATCCTGGAGTGAGTGCACGAACCAGCGGCGTCCTTTGCCTTGCGAGCTCATCAAGCCTTCTATCCATAGCAGTCAAATTTTGTCGTAGGACGGAGCTTTCCTGCCTTTGGGCAGCCAATTCATCAAACAGCATCTCCCACATTTCGGAAAAGCGAGAGAGATCCCCCTCTGTAACGGGAGCAGCAGGATCATATTGATCATCATCACTTTCTCTTATGCGCAAAGAGCTTGAGCCAGGTCGAGCGGAGGGGCCAAGACGGTAGGAGCGAGTCATAGGCTCCTTTCCAGGTCGAGTTGTAGTCTGATCATCAATTCGAATCACTGTGGCTCGAGGATGGCGGCTCGCAACGCCCCCCTGAGATCGATTCGCGGTCGCGGCGCGTGGGGGATTCGAGACGTTGCCTCGGGATCGAGTAACAACCCCTTCAGCAGTCCGGATCGCCTCGTTCTCGTCGACTCGGAGTGTGGCGTCTTCATCGGATCGGTTCGCCCCCAGCGCTCCGCGATCTAGAGTCTCTTCATTGCCTAGCTCGTGCACACTTTCTTCAATTGTTTCATTGGTTTGCGAAGCTCGTGCTTCCTTAGATCTTTTTCCAGCCATGATATCCGAATCGCTGGAACCCTCAAAGAACTGAATAGTGAAACTTTAGGATTGGTTTCTCAGTGAAAGCACCAAAATGTTAGATCAAAATTTGGACCTAACACCCAAATTGTTCTGAAGCTTATAGAGTTTCAACTGAAGAATGATAAAAATGAAAATAACACACAGAATTTATAGTGATTCAGTGTTAACGAGCCTACGTCCACTTTATATATTATTGATTATACTTTGAAAGCTAATACAATCAAGGATTTCTCTCAATACTCTAGTAGTTTAACAATAATGGCGGATTCAGCACTCAATATTGCCAAAAAGATCCCAAAAAGTGCCAAGCTCTGGGCTATTTATAGCTGATTTTGTCAGGCGGGTTGTGGTAACACGTGGCACGAATCCCGAGAACATCGGATCGCATCGCCTCCGTTGAAGAAATAGTCAAATTTGCCATTGTGCACAGCTGTCGCGATCCCCTTGAAAATTGGATCGTGCAGATGGGGAGAATCAGTCAAAATGATGGTTAGGGACAATTGTCGCTAGATCCGTGCGTCTCGGATCGCTGAAGACTAGCTCACGCTTGAACGAGTCAGAGGGTTCGCCATGCATCAGGGGATCGGATCAATCTGGGCAACAATATAGGTTTGGATCGAGTCGCATAGAGGTTTCGTTCCGCTGATGGAATGGGGGCGATCCATCGAGACGCGATCCGATGGTGGGCGAGTCGATAGTGTGCGATCCGACATCGGGCGAGCTGATGATGCGATCCATTCCTTCATGTTCTTAGAGAACGTGGTTTCATACTTTCTTCTTATGAATGATCCTGGGTGGCTTGGTCAAAAAGCTAGCCAACAACTTTAGTTTGCACACATGCACGGGGGGATACGGGCTAATTTGCTCTAATTTGTGCTATTGCTTCTTCAATAGTTTTATGACCATGAGACCCAGACGCTCTTCCAGACTAGCTGAGAAGAAAGAGGCCCCGGAAACCTCCAACAAAATTACTCTCGAGGACATATCTTCTCCGTCGGATCCAGAATGGGACAATGAGGGTTCAGACTACGAGGTCGGAAATCGTGAAAGTGACGATGTGTCTTCGGAGAATGAAGTTTCTCTAGGTTTTGAAGAGGAAGGAGGGGTTGGTGACGACCTGGCTCCTGATGAGTTTGAATCGGCTGTCATATTGGAATCACCCCAAGATTTTGTTGAATCAACAATCGACAACGACCGACTTATCCGAATTTGTTTGAAATACGGGATAATGAAAAAGGACACTCTAGTGCCTTCGAGATCTGACCGTCCCCACAACCCTCCAGAAGGATATATGGCAATCACTCGGTTGATGTGCATGGTCGGCGCTATCCCTCCATTTTCTCCCTTCATCGTTGATTTTCTAAGACAAATGCGGATTGCCCCCATGCAGCTGCATCCCAATTCTTATGCCTACTTACACACTTTATATATAGCATACCATGAGATCTTAGGCATAGAGATCACTTTCGATGACGTTCATTTCTTCTACAACTTCAAGCATCGGACTCGAGAAACTCCTTCTTTCTGCTATTTTGAGTCTGTCCCTAAGAGGAAGATAATTTCAACACCATTCAGCAGTAAAGCTGGAGATTCCAGACTGGAATGGTTTTACGTGAAGCGACAACCTGGGTGTGCCAGGAGATGGACGAAATCAAGTAAAGCACTGATTTTCTAAATCTTGGCTCTATACATTCAAGTCATCGCCTTAACTTGTTTTTCTTTGTGTTTGCAGTCGACAACCCAAAACAAATATCAGATCAGGTGTTCTTTGACCGGATGCACCAGCTCCTTAATGGCGATCAGAAGTTCCTGACTATTGATGAAGTCCTTAAGGACGAATATCTTCATTTTCATGGACTACTATCTGTTTTTCGTAGTATCGGTCATGGGACGACTCCATACGTATATATTCCTCCAGTGGATGTAGTCCCAGAGATAGGAGAAGGTTCGGGAGCTCCTACAATGCCTCTTCAAACTTCACCTTCTCCATCCTCTATTCAAGACGATGAATTGGCTAACCTGGCCAAAAAGCATCGCGAAGGGTATACTGCTCCTGAGGATGCCATTTCTCCAGAAAGGTCAACGTCTTCTAAAGAGTCGCCAACTTACGCTTCCGAGGGAGATGTCCCTAGCACTGATGACCCATTATTTCAGGGTTTGGGGGATCTCCCCTTACCTGAAACTATATACACTTCAGAGGATTTTAGGAAGGATCCTTTAGTCTTCACCTCTTCTGAAGAGACCGCTCCTGTTAAGGCCAAAGAGCCTGCCCGTACTAGTCTAGCTTCGGACTCGGGGTGGTTGGGGGAAACACACCACTTAGGACACACTTTACACAATAGCATTAGTATTCATTGCACCTCTCTCTCTGTGAAACTATTGATTCTGAATTTCATTTGTCTTATTGTGCAGGCACGATGTCCCGATCCTACTATGATATCAGGAAGCTCCGCCGCAGCATGTCTAATCCACCTTAGGATATTGAGTATGATCGCCGCGACGATCGCAGTAGGGAGGAGAGAAGGCCTCATGAACCCTATCGCTCTCGAACCTCACGTTCTCGCTCTCCCATTCGATCGGACCAAGAGAAATATAGAAGTTATCAAAGTCATAGGGAAGAGGACAGGCCACAATCAAAAGACTCCACCTCTTCCCACGAAAAGCGCAGCAGAGAGAGATGTCCTTCAAAAGACACTGAGTCGCGAAGTAAACGCAAGGTCCCTGCTACTAAACGGCCTAGGACAGATAAAGAAACTATTGAATCCTCCATACACAGGGACACTGAATTGACGATCCCCGCCCCTCCACCACTAGATGCGGAAACTGCAATCAAGCGGGCGTATTTGGAGGAGCAATTTCCCGAACATTACTTCGAGACTTTGACTTTTTTACCTGCCCTAGAACCTATTTTTTCCAGGTGGGTAGACGAGGCCAAAGCAAAGATAGACGCGGTTGAAAAATAGTGTTCTGAAATGTTCAAATATTCACGCAACCTTTCCAGAATTATCCGTACTCTAATCACGAATGCTGATTCAATGCAAAAAACCACGGAAGAAGATGCAAAGGCCTTAAAGAATCTAGGAAAAGATTTAGAGGACACACAGGCCCAGCTCGCTGTTGCTCAAAGGGACGCTTCTAATTTCAAACAACAATTTGAAGATATGCAAAAACGTTATCATGATTTGCTTGAATCTCACACTCAAGAGTGTTCTGAGTTAAAAAAGCAAGCTGAAGATGCTAAGCCAGATGCCGCTAAAACGCGCCTTGCTTACACTGACCTTGAACGGAAAAATGCCGAGTTGGCAAGGAGGAATGCTGAGCTAGAAAAGAAAAACGCTGACTTGGCTTCAAAGCTACTGGAGGCGGAGAATAGAGCTGCCCTGGCGGAGGGCAACGTTGAAGTGCTATCAAATCTACGGAGGAGGCCCGCAAACAATTCTCAGAGGCGGAGGCAGAGATTCAAGGTTTCGGCGAATTAATGATTGAATTCTTTGTGTATATCATCCGTCGCCGGAACATTTCTTGGATTGAGGATTATCCATCTACTCTAGTCCAAATATGGGGTCAGATCGTTGAGTGGGAAAAAGAAGAGCTCAAAGTCGATTCCATCGATGAAGACAAGTTGACGGAGAAATACTTAAGGGATGATGAGCCAGAACGCCTAGCTGAAGGGCGTCGCCTCATTGCTGATGCTATGGAAGAAGAAAGGCGGAGGACTAAACAGAAGAACATTTCCGAGGCTGGTTCCTCTTCTACTGCCCCTGCAACTCCTGAAGTAGAGGGCTATGATCCTGAACACCCGGGAATCCCTCGAACAACTCTGCTATCCCATATTCTTGAAACGGCATCAGAGAAAGCAGTTACCCCTGCCGAGAAGTCTTCGGAAGGTATCCCTACCTTTTCTCCTCAATTCGTCAAGGATATTTCTACCTTTCGCCACGTGATTGAGCAATCGATGAAAAACCCATTATTTTCTCCTGAGTTGATAACTGTTACTTCACACTCTGTAGGTATTGAGCCATCCGGAAAGACAGATGTGACTCAGGGAGCCGTGTCTGGGGCAGAGCCTACAGAGAAGGCAAAAGAGGGGAAGGACAAGGCTGCTCCTATAGATCTGGGAGAAGGAAGCGAACCATCTAAGGCTGACACTCCCCATGATGAAGAAATGATAGCAGCCTTAAAGGACGATGGCGGCGACGGAGGACATGAGGAAGATCCAGAGGTGGCAATAGTCGGGGAGTCGAAAAGTGCAGATGATGTTACTTTGGCTGCAATGAAAGCTGATCAAGATAAACGCTTGCAGTTAAAAGCTGAAGACTTAGACCCTGAAGCCCTCAAGCCTCTCGCAGTTGTGGATGCGGGATCAAGGTTAGTTGTTAAGCTCTCAACTAGATCTATTACAGAGGAACTCGCTAAAAAATATTCTCTTGATTCCAGCGCTCCGCCCTCCGGGAAGAAGTCAACCGATTCCAGCGTCGCATCTTTGGGAAAGAAAAAATCAAAGCGCATCTTGACGGAGGCCGAGAAAGAGGCGAAGGATGCGGAGAAAGCCGCCAAGAAGTCCAAGCCTCACTCGAAATCTAAATAGTGGGTTGCCTTGCTGTAACAACCCGTATTTTCAATAAACTGTTATAACATAAATCGAGGCAGAATTTATTTCAAAAATCTGAATCAAGGGAAACGGGCTATGCCATTGCGTTCGTCTCGGAAAAATACGCGAAATAGAGTCCGAGTTTTCGAAAATCGGAGTCTGTAGGACCCAGTTAAGGCCCATTGAAGTTTTCAGAAATTTCCATGTTAAAAACAGATTTAAATTTCAAATTAAAAACAAGGATTAGGGCTAATTGGCGTCAGGCGGGAAAACTCCCGCCAGGACCCCCATGTCGACAGGGGTCTTAGGGTGTCGACTGCCCTGTCGACAGCCCTGTCGACACAGGGTGGCCGGGCAGTTTTGCCTGGCGCACCATTTTGATTTGGGGCTTGGTCTTGTGGCTTGGTTCTAGAGAATTCCTAAATCTGACGGACCTAAACTAACCTAGGGTTAAACCTAGGGCTAAAAACACTCTAATCTTCTATAAATAAGCCCCTAATCCTACCCTAAAACCTCATTATTCACTCTAGCAACCAAACTATGTCAAATTGAATTCTCAAATGGCCTCCACCTAAAAACTGTAGCTTCCACCCTCTTCAAAAATCATTTCTATAAATATTTTGATGTTCATACAAACTTTTCTAAGTTGTATGAATGATCATTAGCTTGCATACATCATCAAGTTGCAAGCTTTATTTGCTAAGCTAGAGTTTTTGGGATTTTTGTTAATTGGAGCTTTGTTTTGGGGTTTTATATGCTTGCATAAAAGGGCTTCTCAATCTTTATTAGTAGATTTGTGTCTTCATAATATTTGTAAGCCCTCTTACCTTCATTTTAGAAACTCTAAAGTTAACATGTGATGAAAGTTGGGATTTATGCATGTTTAATAAGTTATGCATGCTTATGCGAGTTCACTATGCTATGTTATGCTTGTTTAATAAGTTATGCATGCTTATGCGAGTTCATTATGCTATGTTATGCATGTTTAATGAGTTATGCATGCTTATGCGAGTTCACTATGCTATGTTATGCATGTTTAATGAGTTATGCATGCTTATGCGAGTTCACTATGCTATGTTATGCATGTTTAATAAGTTATGCATGCTTATGCGAGTTCACTATGCTATGTTATGCATGATTAATAAGTTATGCATGCTTATGCGAGTTCACTATGCCATGTTACACATGTTTGATAAGTTATGCATGTTCACTATGCCATGATTTGCAAGTTTAACAAGTTATGCAAGTTCACTATGCTAAGTTATGCCAGTCCAACATGTTATGCATGCTTATTATGATATGTAAGATTCATCATGTATGTTGTGCCAAGTTCCCTCTTTCTATCCTTTATGCGTTATGATGAATATGTAAGCGATAGAATGACGTTGGGTGGGTTTTTGGGTAAAACTTAAAATACATGAAAATATAAGATTGGGAATTTACCTATTAAGTTAGGTCTACCCCTTGGGAATTTACCTATTAAGTTAGGTCTACCCAAGTTAAACTTGTAATTATGTTTGAAAATAAAGTGGACATGACACTTAGAAAACATGTGTGGCCAACTCGAGGTTGGGTTGAGTTTGTAGCGTAAACCTACCCGGAACCGACCGGCTTAACTAGTTGCTACAAACAATAGGACCCAATGTGAGAAGTTGGTCATGTGTACCTGGGACCCGAGGTTAGACCAAGTTGTGGTGTAAAGCTACCCGGACCCGCCCGGCTTAACTAGTAACCGCAACAAAGTCTAATGTGAGAGGTTAAGGTACAATTAAATTAATGCCTCGTAATTAGGGTTAAGTCATGGCCCACTAATACTTAACCAATTTTGGGGATACGAGGGATTAAATGGGGTTAAGTGGTGAACTGTAGGTTACACTTAACTAATTTAATCCATGATTAGTGAGGGGTTAAACCACACTTAACCCTCTTAGAAAACCCTAGCAACGTGGTCTGTTCCAGCAGTAATCCCAGTTTGGTATCATTCACAACCCTAGAGGCTAGGCTAGGGCGGGGCACGATTACTGGACTGATGTAAGCGACCAAAGCGACGGCTGAGTGGTACAGCGGTATGGGTCCAGGCGGGCTACGGACGTGCACGTAGTTCGGTGTTGGACAAACTCGAGGCACGGGTACCAGTAGGTTTAGACTGTGCATTATTGCTTAGGTGTCTGGGGTTGGCACCCGAGGCCTTGATACACCCGAAGGTGGACCCAGCACAGTCTGACTACAACCATATGTGGGCCGTATGGACACCAACACTTGACGTGTTAGGTTTATAGCGAGCCGATCGACTAGACCGTTGGGCTGGACCTTGTATCAAGGTCACTTCATGCTATTGGGCCAAAGTTTGGGCTGAGGGATCAATACATGTTATGTTAGTTTGCTAGTACACTGTGGTGCAAAAGCTTAATCTCCTTTATGTGATGACACCTTTATCTATTGCCAGCATGTTCATCTCAGTTTCCATCATGATGTTAACTTTATTAGTTTATAGACTGATCGTAGTAGGGCTTACCAGTCTTTTTGACTGACCTGTTTTCTTTCGCTTCTTTTCTTCCGTTTCCCCCTCCCCCCCCCCCCCAGGTTCTCAGGGAGGGAACAGTGGTGCTTAGCTTGGATCGCTTGCTTGTTCGCTGGATAGCTCATGTATGTCTGGACATTGAGCTCGCTATGGTTTATCACTTTTATTTTTGGGGATAGCACTATGTATTTCAGTATTTCTGTTTATGTTGTTCTAGACATATTTATTTTGGCAGATGACTTTATGATGTACTAGACTTGTTTTGAGATGGTTTGAGATATTCCGCTGTTTTATTCTCACTTACTCTGTTTTACATATATATTTATGTTCCTGTTCTGCCTTGATATATCATTATGCACGCTTACCCAGTTCTAACGCCCCCTAGAAGCTAGTGCCCCCGAAAGAGTGACCCTAGCGGAGGTGGGGTGTTACAAATTTGGTATCAGAGCATATGGTTTACAAGAAAGAGAAAAAAGTTTTTAAAAGACTTTTGAAAAACTATTTTCAAAACAAGTATAAAGTATTTTCCAAAGAAAAGTCTAGTATTTTAAAAGGGCTATTCCCCAAAAAGCCATTAGCGTTATCCTTCGTTCCCTTGACCTAATCTTATCTTATCCTTCGTTTCAGTATGGCGGAGGATCTTGCCATCCCGGATGGAGTGAATGTGCCACTCTGGTATAGGAGACTTCTAGAAGCTAGGGCGGCGGCCGGCCCCGCAAACCCTACTCCCACTCCTCCTCCTGTAGTTGAGAATCCTCCCCCTAATGTCCCTCCTCCGGTGGTCCCTCTAGTGGTTAATATTCCTCCTCCCGTTGCTAATGTTCCTCCTCCTCCCGTTGCTGAGGCTCCTCTTCCTCCTCCTCCCCCTCAGCATCCTCAGGTTGAGTTCACGAAGGTTTGTAAAGACTTCAAGGCGATGGGAGGCAAGAATTTCCTAGGCACGGAATCTTTTGTTGAAGCTAGGAATTGGCTGAAAGACACTGAGGACCTGTTTGCTATCTTTGGGATTGATGACGAGAGGAAGATCTTATTGACAGTGTGGCTTTTGAAGGATGAAGCGGCCTATTGGTGGGAGGTCACCAATGGGACGAGGCCCGTTGAGACTTGGGCCGATTTGAGGGCTAGATTTGTGACCAAGTTTCTATCTTCTGCTGAGGCGAATTAACAGATGGAGAAGTTCATTGCATTAAAGCAAGGTGATATGTCTGTCAAGGAGTATGTGAACAAGTTTAATCAGCTAGCCCGTTTTGGTTTGGATATGGTGAACACTCCTGAGAAGAAGGCTCTTCGATTTGCTAGAGGATTGAATGAGCCGCTGCAGGGTTTGGCGATGTCACATATTCCGCATGGGGCCACTTTTGAGAGTTTGGTCAATATGGCTCTACTTCAGGGAGATGGAAAGAAAGAGGTCAAGACGAGTGATACTCAAGCAAAGAAGACTGATTCTCAAGGCAAAGGCAATCAAGGTGGTCAAAGCAGCCAGGGGAATTAGGGCAAGAACAAGAAGGGGAACAACAACAACAAAGGCAAGGGAAAGTGCAATTACTGTGGTGTGCCTGGACACTTTGCTAAGGATTGTAGGAAGAAGAAAAGGAAGCTTAGTGGTGGATGTTTTTCCTGTGGTGATACTGGACACTTCAGCAAGGAATGTCCGAAGAAGAAAGGACAGGCTGGACCTTCAGGAGGGCAAGTTCATGCTCTCAACACCGCTCCAGTTCCCGACCGAGGTAGTGTTTCTGTTGAGAACCTTGTTTATGTTTCCGATCTTCCAGTTCGTACCTTGTTTGATTCTGGTGCATCACATAGCTTTATTTCATCTGATCTTGTTGATATTTTGCACCTTAGTACTAGCTTAGTGGATGATCCCGTTTGTGTTTCGAATCCCATTGGGGGTTCTGCTCATCTATCTATGATATGTGAGGATCTGAGGATTTCTATACTCAGTGTAGAGTTCTTGTGTAGTGCGTATGTTCTTGGTTTCAGGGGATACGGATTGATACTGGGCATGGATTGGCTGTCCCGATATGGAGCCATTCTTGATTGTGAGCATAGGGTTGTGAGGCTTGTGACTCGCCTTGGCAACACCTTAGAGATTTCATGTAATCCGAAGAATCCCGTCATGTTGTGCTATCTTGAATCTCTCGACTCGTCAGAGGAAGCCCTTCAGTCAGTAAGGGTGGTCCGAGACTATCCAGATGTTTTTGAAGAAGTTAAGGGGTTGCCCCCTAAATGAGAGATTGACTTTCGCATTTATCTGGTAGATAATGCTAAGCCTGTTTCTTTGCCCGTTCGGCACATGGCTCCGCGTGAGAGACGGGAGCTCAGCAAGCAAGTAAAAGAGTTGCTTGAAAAGAACTTCATCAGACGAAGTATATCCGAATGGGGAGCGCCTGTGGTGTTTGCTACTAAGGCAGACGGTTCTCTTCGACTCTGTGTGGACTATAGAGAATTGAATAAGCTGACTAAGAAGAACAGACACCCGTTACCGAGGATCGATGATCTCTTTGACCAGCTTGTTGGTGCTTCTGTTTTCTCTCAGCTTGATCTTGCTACTGGATTTCATCAGCTCAGAGTGGCTGAAGATAGTATAGACAAGACTGCATTCAGAACTCTAGATGGATTCTTTGAATGGCTTATTATGCCGTTCGGTTTGACGAATGCACCCGCGTATTTCGTGGACTTGATGAGTAGGGTGTTTCGGGAGTTCTTGAACAAGTTTGTCGTGGTCTTTGTGGATGATATTCTGATCTTCTCCAAGGATGAAGAAGAGCACGCGAGGCATCTTGTAGAGGTGATGGATACGCTTAGAGCGCATCAGTTAAAGGCCAAGTTCTCCAAGTGTCACTTTTGGAGAAGAGAAGTTAGATTCCTTGGGCATATCGTATCCAAGCAAGGCTTAGCGGTGGATCCCGCTAAGGTGGTTGCAGTTCAGGATTGGAAGACTCCAAGGAATGCAACCGAGGTGAGAAGCTTTCTAGGTCTTGCGGGTTTTTACCGGAAGTTCATCAAGGACTTCGCGAAGATATCCGCTCCTCTTACTAAGTTGACTAAGAAGAACTTAGTTTTTGCTTGGGATATGGATTGTGAGCTTGCTTTTCAGAGACTCAAGAGAGCCCTTACCTCTGCACCCGTTCTAGCTTTACCCGATGGTGGTAAGATATTTACCGTATACACTGATGCTTGTGGCACGGGATTGGGCGCCGTTCTGATGCAAGAAGGCAGAGTTATATGTTTTGGTGGGAGGCAACTTAAGGTGCATGAGAAGAATTATCCCACTCATGATCTAGAGCTGGCAGCGATTGTATATGCACTCAAGGCTTGGCGTCATTATCTTCTGGGAGAGAGATTTGAGCTGTATACTGATCATAAGTCTTTGAAGTATCTCTTTTCGCAAAAGGATCTGAACTTGAGGCAGCAGAGATGGATGGAATTCTTGGCATCCTATGATTTTGATATAGCCTATACCCCTGGCAAGGGGAATGTTGTAGCGGATGCGTTGAATAGAAAAAGGTTGACACTAAGTCCTCTATTTGTTGAGATGAAGAATTTAGAGTTCTTGGCAACCTTTGATTTCTCTTTGGCGATGGAGTCGGTGACCGGTTCTTTAGCATCTCTTGAGCTCAGGCCTACCCTTCTAGATCAAGTTGGGGCTTCGCAGAAGGAAGACCCTCAGATAATTGAGATTATGGATAAGCTAATTCGAGGGGAGACATCTAGTCACCTTGCTCGATATTCTATAGATGATAAGGGTTGGCTGAGGAGAGACGGAAGGCTTTGTGTTCCGATGGTGGGAGACTTGGTGAGGAAAGTTCTTTAGGAAGCACATCGCTCCAAGTTGACTATACATCCAGGCGGTGATAAGATGTATAAAGATATGAAGCGCATTTTCTTCTGGCCTGGAATGAAGAAGGATGTCGCGGAGTTTGTCTCTAGATGTATCGTTTGTCAGAGAGTAAAAGCTGAGTCGAAGAAGCCCGGTGGGCTATTGCATCCTTTAGTGGTCCCGCTATGGAAGTGGGAGAGTATTTCTATGGACTTTATTGATGGGCTTCCAAGGTCAAGGAAAGGGAATACGAGCATATGGGTCATTGTAGATAGACTTACGAAGAGTGCTCATTTCATCCCGGTGAAGAGCAAAAGGACCGCATCTGGACTAGCATCAGTATATCTTCGTGAGATAGTACGACTACATGGAGTCCCTTCCAGCATAGTCAGTGACCGAGACCCCATCTTTACTAGTCAGTTCTGGAACAGTTTGCAGGAAGCTATGGGCACAAGGTTGAACCTGAGTACGGCCTATCACCCACAAACAGACGGCCAAACAGAAAGGGTGAATAGGGTACTTGAGGACTTGTTGAGGCTTTGTATCCTGGACTTTGGAGGTGCTTGGGAAGACCATCTTCCTCTTGTTGAGTTTGCATATAATAACAGTTATCAAGCAAGCATAGGGATGGCACCATTTGAAGCTTTATATGGGAGGCCGTGCAAGTCACCTACATGTTGGTGGGAGACTACCGATAAGCTTATACTTGGACCTGACATGATTAGAGATACATCCGAGAAGGTCGAGTTGATCAGAAGACGGATGAAAGCGGCCCAAGACCGACAGAAATCCTATGCTGATAAGCGAAGATCTGATTTGGAGTTTGATGTTGGGGACATGGTTTTCGTAAAGGTTTCTCCTTTACGGAATGTGGTCCGATTTGGAGCTGTTGGGAAGTTAGCACCGAGATTTGTTGGACCCTTCCCTATCATAGAGAGAATTGGGAAGATGGCTTATAAAGTGCAATTGCCCGAGAAGCTGTCCGGAGTGCATAATGTCTTTCATGTCTCGCATCTCCGAAAGTGCCTACATGAGTCCGCTGAGGTGGTTGAACCTAGCATTCTTGAAGACGTGGAAGTAGAGAAAGAGGCAACTTTGAGGAGAGCTCCGATTCGTATCTTGGGGACGGAGACCAAGAAGCTAAGGAATCGGGAGGTCAAGCTGGTGAAGGTTCAATGGGGTGAAGCCGAAGAAGACGCAACTTGGGAAACCGAGGAGAGGATGCGTGGGCTTTATCCATTCCTTTTTGAGGGTACACTCTCAATCTCTTTTCTTTGTTAGCATATCTTTCTCTTTGCTATCCATGTTTATCTAGTTATCGTGCTAATCTTGTCATGAGAACCTTAGGTAGAAACCCTTTGGATGAAACATGTGTTTGAGACATGTTATGTTTGATGGTTGCAAGTGGTTGCAAGTGTTTGCAAGTGGTTACTCGTGGATGCATGATACACATTAGGCACTAGATCGGCTCACACACTCCCCATATTGCATATGCATGAGTGTTTATGCTTATTCTTGGATGAAACTTGTATGCCATCACATGGATGCTGCATATGGATGTATGATTGAGCACGCATGTAGATATTATACATTATTTTAGGAATCTGCATACATATGGATACATTTCACTAACATATTTTGCATTGATCTTTGCATTAGATAGGTACATATACACACACTTCTGCATATGTTCATACAGCATTTAGAATCTTTTAAGGACAATGGTTGCTCGTGGATGATGTTTTGAGTAGATGGATGTTGGATGGTAGGATATGTTCTTCCTAACTTGAAGATTTCGGGGACGAAATCCTTTAAGGAGGGGAGTATGTAACAACCCGTATTTTCAATAAACTGTTATAACATAAATCGAGGCAGAATTTATTTCAAAAATCTGAATCAAGGGAAACGGGCTATGCCATTGCGTTCGTCTCGGAAAAATACGCGAAATAGAGTCCGAGTTTTCGAAAATCGGAGTCCGTATGACCCAGTTAAGGCCCATTGAAGTTTTCAGAAATTTCCATGTTAAAAACAGATTTAAATTTCAAATTAAAAACAAGGATTAGGGCTAATTGGCGTCAGGTGGGAAAACTCCCGCCAGGACCCCCATGTCGACAGGGGTCTTAGGGTGTCGACTGCCCTGTCGACAGCCCTGTCGACACAGGGTGGCCGGGCAGTTTTGCCTGGCGCACCATTTTGATTTGGGGCTTGGTCTTGTGGCTTGATTCTAGAGAATTCCTAAATCTGACGGACCTAAACTAACCTAGGGTTAAACCTAGGGCTAAAAACACTCTAATCTTCTATAAATAAGCCCCTAATCCTACCCTAAAACCTCATTATTCACTCTAGCAACCAAACTATGTCAAATTGAATTCTCAAATGGCCTCCACCTAAAAACTGTAGCCTCCACCCTCTTCAAAAATCATTTCTATAAAGATTTTGATGTTCATACAAACTTTTCTAAGTTGTATGAATGATCATTAGCTTGCATACATCATCAAGTTGCAAGCTTTATTTGCTAAGCTAGAGTTTTTGGGATTTTTGTTAATTGGAGCTTTGTTTTGGGGTTTTATATGCTTGCATAAAAGTGCTTCTCAATCTTTATTAGTAGATTTGTGTCTTCATAATATTTGTAAGCCCTCTTACCTTCATTTTAGAAACTCTAAAGTTAACATGTGATGAAAGTTGGGATTTATGCATGTTTAATAAGTTATGCATGCTTATGCGAGTTCACTATGCTATGTTATGCTTGTTTAATAAGTTATGCATGCTTATGCGAGTTCATTATGCTATGTTATGCATGTTTAATGAGTTATGCATGCTTATGCGAGTTCACTATGCTATGTTATGCATGTTTAATGAGTTATGCATGCTTATGCGAGTTCACTATGCTATGTTATGCATGTTTAATAAGTTATGCATGCTTATGCGAGTTCACTATGCTATGTTATGCATGATTAATAAGTTATGCATGCTTATGCGAGTTCACTATGCCATGTTACACATGTTTGATAAGTTATGCATGTTCACTATGCCATGATTTGCAAGTTTAACAAGTTATGCAAGTTCACTATGCTAAGTTATGCCAGTCCAACATGTTATGCATGCTTATTATGATATGTAAGATTCATCATGTATGTTGTGCCAAGTTCCCTCTTTCTATCCTTTATGCGTTATGACGAATATGTAAGCGATAGAATGACGTTGGGTGGGTTTTTGGGTAAAACTTAAAATACATGAAAATATAAGATTGGGAATTTACCTATTAAGTTAGGTCTACCCCTTGGGAATTTACCTATTAAGTTAGGTCTACCCAAGTTAAACTTGTAATTATGTTTGAAAATAAAGTGGACATGACACTTAGAAAACATGTGTGGCCAACTCGAGGTTGGGTTGAGTTTGTAGCGTAAACCTACCCGGAACCGACCGGCTTAACTAGTTGCTACAAACAATAGGACCCAATGTGAGAAGTTGTTCATGTGTACCTGGGACCCGAGGTTAGACCAAGTTGTGGTGTAAAGCTACCCGGACCCGCCCGGCTTAACTAGTAACCGCAACAAAGTCTAATGTGAGAGGTTAAGGTACAATTAAATTAATGCCTCGTAATTAGGGTTAAGTCATGGCCCACTAATACTTAACCAATTTTGGGGATACGAGGGATTAAATGGGGTTAAGTGGTGAACTGTTGGTTACACTTAACTAATTTAATCCATGATTAGTGAGGGGTTAAACCACACTTAACCCTCTTAGAAAACCCTAGCAACGTGGTCTGTTCCAGCAGTAATCCCAGTTTGGTATCATTCACAACCCTAGAGGCTAGGCTAGGGCGGGGCACGATTACTGGACTGATGTAAGCGACCAAAGCGACGGCTGAGTGGTACAGCGGTGCGGGTCCAGGCGGGCTACGGACGTGCACGTAGTTCGGTGTTGGACAAACTCGAGGCACGGGTACCAGTAGGTTTAGACTGTGCATTATTGCTTAGGTGTCTGGGGTTGGCACCCGAGGGCTTGATACACCCGAAGGTGGACCCAGCACAGTCTGACTACAACCATATGTGGGCCGTATGGACACCAACACTTGACGTGTTAGGTTTATAGCGAGCCGATCGACTAGACCGTTGGGCTGGACCTTGTATCAAGGTCACTTCATGCTATTGGGCCAAAGTTTGGGCTGAGGGATCAATACCTGTTATGTTAGTTTGCTAGTACACTGTGGTGCAAAAGCTTAATCTCCTTTATGTGATGACACCTTTATCTATTGCCAGCATGTTCATCTCAGTTTCCATCATGATGTTAATTTTATTAGTTTATAGACTGATCGTAGTAGGGCTTACCAGTCTTTTTGACTGACCTGTTTTCTTTCGCTTCTTTTCTTCCTTTCCCCCCCCCCCCAGGTTCTCAGGGAGGGAACAGTGGTGCTTAGCTTGGATCGCTTGCTTGTTCGCTGGATAGCTCATGTATGTCTGGACATTGAGCTTGCTATGGTTTATCACTTTTATTTTTGGGGATAGCACTATGTATTTCAGTATTTCTGTTTATGTTGTACTAGACATATTTATTTTGGCAGATGACTTTATGATGTACTAGACTTGTTTTGAGATGGTTTGAGATATTCCGCTGTTTTATTCTCACTTACTCTGTTTTACATATATATTTATGTTCCTGTTCTGCCTTGATATATCATTATGCACGCTTACCCAGTTCTAACGCCCCCCAGAAGCTAGTGCCCCCGAAAGAGTGACCCTAGCGGAGGTGGGGTGTTACACTTGCGTTGTTTTTGTATTAGGTAGATCAATAATTGCTGCTATAAGGGTGGCTCTTGCACCTTCTTTTTGGCTGTTTTCCTGTACAAATTCATTCATTCGTAAATAAAAAATAATTCATTTTCTGCAATGTCTGTTTGTCAATAGTTCTCCACTTATGTAAAAATGCATGTCTTACTATAGTTATGAAATGAAGTTACGGAGAGAGGAAATATGTGTATACATATATGCCCCCAGTCAATCTCAAAAAATAATTTAAGGCTTAATCAAGTAATCTGAATGCTCTCGATTTTCTGACGGGATTGCATTTTCTGTGTCGTCAATGCCTGTCGTTTTTTCTGGCATTTCTTTTATACTCTCCTGTCTTATACTCAGGTTAGAGTTCTTACTGAGGCGGTCTCTTGTCTGGGTGCACCTTCACGCCTCAGAGGACATCCTCTTCCCATCCTTTTATACTCTCTCTCTCTTTGGAGAGTTTGAGTTCGAGCTCAGCCATCTATTCACTCCCCGATCCTTCAGCGGGGAAGGATCTCTTTCTCAGCGCTCAGTCGGAGACGCTTTTATACTCTCTCTCTCTGGAGAGTTAGAGTTAAGAATGTTGTTTTCTCATTCTTTTATGTCTTGTCGCACATATTGTCGTTGTGCTTTTTCTTACGTTTAAACTGTCTTCAACCTTTCAGGTTTTGAATCATCTTATATTCCATAATCACAACAGAATAGTCGATGAATGTATATATATAATGCATAAAAGTAAATAACACACGATATTTTTATAGTGGTTCGGCTAAGTCGTAGCCTACATCCACTTTATAGTCCTTTATTCATATCATCAGATTTTCCAAGGCAAGTCGTGCCTTATTACAGAGTTCATAAGAAAAATAACAAAGAGTACAACATTTCTAATCCAAATGTCGCATCAAGTGTTGGGCATTCCATGCCCTTGGGACTTCTTCGCTATCTACGGTCGTTAACTTGAAGGTTCCTTTTTCAAGTTTCCGTTGGATGACAAAGGGTCCTTCCCACTTTGGACCGAGGTGAGGAAGGGATGGAAAGACTCTCTTTAGCACCAAATCTCCTGGTTCAAAAGTCCTAAGGCGAACTTTTTTGTCGTAATAGCGTGCCATCTGACGTCGATGTCTTGCCGCACGCAAATCCGCTTCGTCCCTTTTTTCTTCGATTTCATCAAGAGACTCGAGTAAGAGTGCCCGATTCGTCATCGGGTCATAATACGTCACCTGGTGGGAAGGGACTTCAAGCTCTACTGGAATTACTGCTTCTGAGCCAAAAGAGAGAGAGAAAGGGGTATGACCAGTAGCCGTCTTAAATGTTGTCCGATATGCCCACAAAGCTAAGGGCAATTCGTCAACCCATTTTGCCTTTGCGCGCTCTAACCGTTTCTTAAGGATGGATTTTATTACTTTGTTTATTGCTTCAACTTGCCCGTTCGACTGCGGATAAGCAACCGCAGTGTATCGCTTGTCGATCTTATACTTCTGGCAGAAATTTATGAATTCAGTACTATCGAACTGGGTTCCGTTGTCAGTTATAATGGTCCTTGGGATCCCGAATCCGCATATAATATTTCTAACCACGAAACTTATCACCTTTCTCGCCGTGATTTTGGTTAGGGTCTCAGCTTCCACCCACTTCGTAAAATAGTCCACAGTGACTATTGCATATTTCGCTCCTCCTTTAGCAATCGGTAGAACTCCGATGATATCAATTCCCCACGTGGAAAATGGCCAAGGACTCACCATTGATTTGAGTTGGGTCGACGGTGCTTTGGGGATTTTGGCGAATCTCTGGCACTTATCGCAGCGTCATGAATAATCAGCTGCATCTTTATTAATTGTGGGCCAGAAGTATCCATATCGCAATATCTTTTTCGCTAAAGTCTGACCTCCTGTATGATCTCCACACTCACCTTCGTGTACTTCCCTTAGTACACGTCTGATGTCGTCGTATGCTATACATCGTAACAGGGGCATAGAAAATCCTTGCCTATAAAGAGTATCATCTTGTAGGACATATCTGGTAGCCTTGCGAACTATAGCCCTTTTCTCACTCTTCTTTGATGGGAGTGTTCCACTCTTAAGGAGGTTCTTAATTGGGGTCATCCACAACTCCTTCTCCGGTTCCGCTTCGAAAGCGAACTCAATCTCCATCGACTCAAAGCTTGGCGATTCCAACGTTTCAATTGGAATTATTTCAGTTTCTTCTGGATTGTCGGAACTAGCTAGCTTTGCCAGCCTGTCTGCCTTCTGGTTTTCGGCTCTTGGGATATGCGTTATACTATACCAATCCAGGTTGCTCAACAACTTTTCCACTTTCCCGAGGTAAGCTATGAGTCGAGGTCCCCGGGCCACAAATTCCTTTCGCACTTGGCAAACAATGATTTTGGAGTCGCATAATATGTCCAACATTTTTATTCCGAGGTCTTTAGCAAGCTTCAGCCCGGCAATTAGGGCTTCGTATTCAGAGTCATTATTAGTCGCTGAAAATTCTAATCGTAGAGCGTAATATAATGACCGCCCTTCAGGAGTAACTAAGATGATTCCAGCTCCGGACCTTCGGTCGTTTTTGGCTCCGTCTGTGTATAGCTTCCATGGATCTATCTTTAACTCATCTTCGGACTTAACCACTCTGTCATTGATCACTTCCTCCTCTGGGATAGTGAACTCTGCTATAAAGTCTGCCAGAGCTTGCCCCCTGATTGACCTTCGTGGTTGAAAATATAAATCAAACTGACTTAATTTTATATTCCATTTGATCAACCTTCCCGATGCTTCGGGTCTCTACAACACCGGCCTCAGGGGCTGGTCAGTGTATATGGTTATTGGATGAGCTTGGAAATAGTGACGAAGTTTTCGGGATGCGATTAGGAGGCTGTAAGCGAGCTTCTCAATCTTTGGGTAGTTGCGTTCTGTCGCTGCTAATTTCTTGCTTACATAATATACTGGCCGTTGCACTTTGTCTTCTTCTCGAACCAAGGCTGTGCTAACGGCGTGAGCCGAGACTGCCAAGTAAACAAACAATTCTTCGTGATCCACTGGTTTTGACAAAATCGGTGGTTTTTCTAGCAATTCCAATAAATTTCGAAAGGCCTCAACACAGTCCGGAGTCCACTCGAAGTTTTTCTTTCCCCTTTTAATTAAATCAAAAAACGGGATGCATTTGTCCGTGGCTTCGGAGATAAATCTACTCAACGCGGCTACTTTCCCTGCAAGACTTTGGACATCTTTAATTCTTCTCGGCTCTTCAATGTTTCTAATCGCTGCTATTTGGCTGGGATTGATTTCAATTCCTCGGGAGCTCACAATGAAGCCTAGAAATTTTCCCGATGCCACTCCAAATGAACATTTCAAAGGATTCAACTTCATCCGATACTTTCGCAGGATACCAAACATTTCTGCCAAGTCTTGCATATGGCTAGTGGACTATTTCGATTTTACAAGCATATCATCCACATAAACTTCCATAGTCTTCCCTATTTGATTATAAAACATTCTGTTCACCGGGCGCTGATAAGTGGCTCCGGCGTTTTTCAATCCGAATGGCATCACAACATAACAATATAACCCCAAATTTTTAATGAAGCTCGTATGCTCTTGATCTGGCACGTGCATAGGAATTTGGCTGTACCCAGAATATGCATCCATGAAAGAAAGAAGTTCATGACCCGTTGTCGAATCTAAAAGCTGGTCAATCCTGGGAAGTGGGAAACTATCTTTCGGGCAAGCTTTGTTTAAATCTGAAAAATCAATGCAAGTCCGCCAATTTCCATTCGGCTTCTTTACCAAAACGGGATTCGATATCTAGTTGGGATACGTCGAATCTCGAATAAATCCGTTCTGTTTCAGCTTCTCCACTTCTTCTTTGAGAGCAACCGACCTCTCTGGGCCCAGCACACGTCTCTTTTGCTTCACAGGCGGATGTTTCGGGTTTACATTTAGTGTGTGACTTATGGTGGATGGCGATATCCCACACATGTCAGAGTGGGTCCAGGAAAACACGTCCAAGTTCGGCTTCAAGAAGTCTGTTAGTTCTTTAGCCCGACGTGGATCCAATTGAGATCCAATCTTCAAAACTATTGTTGGATCAACTTCATTAATGGGAATTTCCACTGTCGCTTCATTAAGAGTTGCATTTCTAGTCTCTGGTTCCTCATCTTTTCTGGGATCCAGGTCTTCAGGCGTTCTTTTGGGCAACTCCTTCGGGGTCGATCTCTTTAATTGCTATGCCGAGCCCCCCTTTGGGGGAGGCGAGGCATCTTTACTCTCGATGTTAAGTCCTTTCATCAACATCTTTAATTCGGCAACATAGCAGGCCCGTCCGGAAACTTGATCCCTTCTCATTACTCCAGTTCCCGCTTCAGTTCGGAACTTAAGCAATAAACACCAAGGGGCGATGCAAGCTCTGAACTCAGCAAGGGCAGGCCTCCCCAAAAATGCATTATAAGGCGAATCTACGTCCAACACTACGAACTGAAGCATCCGCACTCTTCGGCGTTCTCCTTGCCCCAAGGTCACGGGCAATTCTATGTACCCAATGGGAGCTGTTGACGTCCCGTTGAAGCCTCTGATCCATCCTTCACATGGCTTCAAATCTTCAGATTCAAGCTTCATCTGATCGAATGACTTTTTAAATAAAATATTAACAGAACTTCCGTTGTCTACTAACACCTTATGAACCAAGGCCGGCCCAATGGTGGTAGTAATGACCAACGGATCATTAGTGGGTGATTGGACCCCAGTATTATCTCTGCTGCGGAATACCACGTCGTCAAACATTGTCTTCTGTTGTTTATGGGGGCGATATCTTCCAAATCATCACCTTCATTCACATCTACGTGCTTGGCAGCATTTACATATTGATCCATTGCTCTAAAACTACGGATTGCTGGGTGAGGTCCACCCACTATGGAGTTGATAAAAATTCCTTTGCCTTTCTGCTGCGCTGTAGGCTTGTGAGCAGACTGAATCTGTTTTGGAGCCTGCTCTCCTTGCCCCCTGTCCCTCGGGGCAACCTTATATTCATCCAGTTTCCCTTCGCGCAGCAGCTTCTCAATCACATCTCTCAAATGCCGACATTCATTGGTTGAATGCCCATGAGTTCCATGAAACAAACAAAACTTCTCAGTTGCCATTTCTTTCTCTGTCGAGTCACGAGGTGGCGGTCTTTTATATTGCAAAACATTGTATGTATCCAGGTAAATGTTCTCCAGAGTGTCGTTCAATGGTGTATAATTCTCATAAGTCTGGAATCGGGGCCTTTTGCTAGGATCACTTCCCCTATTTCTATTTCTTCTATTACCATTCGCATTACGGTTATTGTTGTTGCCCCCGTTTCCAGAATTGTCGTTTCCACTCTTGTTTCCCACATTCACTTCAACTTTTCCGGAACTTTCCCCAGACTGCTTCACGGCGACGTTACTCTGAACATTTTCCTTTGAAACCGCTTCAGACTTTCTCTTTCGGTTTGCCCTGGCCTCCTCTCGTCTTAAATAAATATCGGCCTTTTCATAGAATATCTCTCTCGTGGAGGGTGTCTTCCCAGAAAGGTAATCTCCAAACTCGGATTCAGGATCGACTCCTTCCTTTAATGCCATCAAGATGGTGGGCTCATGCGGGTCACTAATTTCAGTCACAGCTAAGTTAAAACGGTCAAGATATGACCTCAAAGACTCTCCTGGCGCCTGCTTAATTCTTGATAATTCAATAACACTTTTGGACTTTCGGGTATGGAGTCGGAACTGATTCATAAAACGTTCGCTCAATTCCCTATAATTCGATACCGAACGAGGGGGAAGTCGGGTAAACCATAACAGCGCCACATCTTCTAAATAGATCGGGAATGCCTTACACTTCACTGCATCAGGAGAAGCAGCAGAATTCATGAGCCACGAGTATCGCATCAAATGCTGTCCTGGATCAGTTCCCCCATTGTACTTGTCCATCTGTGGCAGGTTAAAACGCCGGGAAAACTGAAAGTCGAGGATGTCATCAGTGAAAGGAGTATGGCTTCGCTCAATGCCATAATCTTCATTGGTATAGTTCCGGCTCTCGGACATAATCTGGCGTACCATTGCCTGTACTTCAGCATTAGTTAGGGGCCGTTCAGGTTCCCTGGCCCTGGTATCCGGGTTCCTTCTGGGCTCTTGTTCAGGAGATGCCCTTCTTCTTTGAGCTGCTTCTGCTCTACTCCGTTCCCTATGCTCCCGGTCGATCTCAGGAGGAGGGGACTGGAGCCTTTGCCCCTGAGTGGGATCATTGTTTCCTAGTGCTCGTGCAATATCATCGCGAGACCCCAAAAGATCTAAATGTCAGCTGCTCCAAATTCTGAGGTCGTTCGAGCGGCCTTCGTTCACGGGGCCGCTCTTCCTCGGAAGAAGAAGACTGATCCACTGGTGTGTGACGAACCGAGGATGCGGTTCTCTATCTACAGAGTTCGCTAATTTCCCTGCTCATGAATCTCGTATTTTCTTGCATCATGAGATTGGTGCGCTCGTGGATTTTCATAGCCTCCCTAGTACTCTCAAGCATGTCAAGTAGGCGCAAGAAATCTCCTTGAGTAATGGGCGCGGATGGATTGACCTGATCATTGACCCTGGTGGCTGGAATCAGAGCATTTGTAGGGGCTCGAGTAGAGGTTCCAACATCACCAAGTGACGGTTCGGTTCGGAGATGGGAAATCGGGTCGGGTCGGAGCTGGGAAGCCTGTTCGGGTCGGAGCTGGAAAGCCAGGTCGGGTCGGTGTAGGGCAAGTTGCTCGGGTCGGTTCAGGTTGGGGGAATGCACTGCTTCAGAATCTCCTACCCGGATCGGATCGGAGCTCTCCCCCTGAAGGCGGTTCGGATTTCCTGTATCGGTTCGTCCTGCTGCTGAGCTCTGCCCATGAGACCTTGTCACGACCGCATTTTGATGATCTTCGCCAACTCCATTTCCTCGACTAGATTGAACTTCTTTGCCTTTCCCTTTGGCCATGGTTCTTCAACAACCAATTCAACAAATATCCAAGAGCGTTGAAACTTGAGGATTAACTTCTTTGAACTCAACGGTCCAAAAAGTAGAACGATAATCCCGAAAAACGGAGAATTCAGATGGTTCTCAGTGAAAGCACCAAAATGTTAGACCAAAAAGTGGTTCTAACACCCAAATTGACTAAAAACAGAATGAAATAAGATCAAAAGTAAAATATAGACACAGAATTTATAGTGGTTCGGCAAAGAAAAGCTTACGTCCACTTCTTAATCACTATTCTCAATGATATTGTTGCAGTTACAATGAAATATTCACTCAATTTCTCTCACAACTCACGTAAATTCACTCAATTGTCTAAAAACAAATGTTGAAAGACGATTTGGATTATCCGGGAGTGCTGGAATTCCAGTTATGAAAGTGGTTGAACTCTCAAAGTGCTAAAAAGAAGATCTCTTCATTGTCTCCAGACAGGGTATTTATAGGTGAAAATTCGCTCAGACCCCGATCCGGATCGGAGCCACGTTTCATCTATCCTATCAGCCTCGGGTTCGGATGGATTTCTATGTTGACAACACATCAGAGCAGTGGACGTTGTGGGTAGGAACTGCTCATAGCCGCTCCGAATAGCTAGGCGATCATGAAGGAGAGTGACGTGGAAGTTGAGTTCGGATCGGAGGAGTGTACAGGAGGGGTTCGGATCGGGGTATCCGATCCGATCCGGTTTTGTCCCAAGGCTAAGTCTTTGTTCTCTTTTACTCCGTTCCGATCTGTCTTTGTAGCAAGTAACTCTCCGCTCCGACTGGCAGTAGGTTGCTCTCCGATCCGAACAGCTGTGCCTCTCTGATTCCAACAGTAATAGTTCACAGATCCGAACAGCAAAACTTATCCGATCCGACCCGCTACATCGCTTCGATCCGACCCGCTACAGTGCTTTCCAAGTTCTTCAATGTTTCACATCTTGACTTTGTGTTGCCCAGTTCACAAAGTGGGCTAACAGGTGTCTTGAGTAACACTGTTCTTGAACCCAGTTGAGAAAAGATTAAATCTTTTTAGTTAGATTTAATGAAGTGTACCAATTAAATAATATTTAATTGGAATTGAATTGGTATTGATTTTTGGGTTTATCGTGAACAGTGTTTTAAATAACACTTGTTCTTCAACCCGATAATTAATGAATGTGATTTTGGGTTTATCGTGAACCGTGTAATAAACTGACACTGATTCTTTAACCCAGTTAAAGATTAAAACTAAGTGGAGTTTTAATGAATCTTTAATTAGATTGAAAAGATCGAGAATGGAGTACCACCAGTTTTGCTCCAGGCGATAGTTAAATCTTTAATTAGATTTGAACGTGAAATGGTAATTGAATTTATCGATAACACCGTGGTGTTAAATATGAAGTATTACCAGTTTTACTTCATGGGATGAATAGGTTGGGATTGGGAAATAAAATAAATGATTACTTCGGTGTGGTTCGCTAATCCCGGCTAGTTTGAATTGATATTCAAAGAAGATTAAAGAATAAATTTAAAGAATTTATCTTTGATAAAATTAATGGGAACCTTTCCTAGAGTATAAGAATATTTGAATAAAAGAATATTCTGAATTGGAATGAGGCGTATGTTGTGTTTGTGTAACACGTGTTTATTATATACGCGAGTTGTTCAGAAAGACCGGGTTTATCCCATTCTGGATGACTGATACGACGATAAGTCGAAGATGAAGACGGTGGTTGAAGGCCGGAGGTCTTCACGTCGTTTGGGTGATTACTGATGATATTGATTGGGCTGTACACCCAAGAAGATGGAAACAGTTGGTGATCGTCCAGACGTACTTGGAGATCGATGGATATGCGGGGTACTAGGTGCCTCCGGTTTCGTTCAGACCCAGAACGGACTTGTAAATGGACTGTATGTCTGACATTGGATTTTAGTCTGTGTGATTGATTTCTATTAAATATATATCTGTTTTGCGGCGGAGAATTTATTCTCTTGCTTAACGCCCTTCTCTGAAAAGTACGAGCCCAGGGGTTATATATTGATGGATATCAAACGCATGGAGTGAATTGCCTGTGTGGCATGCCTAAGTGGTAATTGATCGAGGCTTCTGTTGAAAAGCAAAGTCTTGTGGTGATGATCAAAGCACGGCCTGTGTGGCACAGCTTTGTGTAACGTGAATTCGCGAGCCTCGCACCCCGGTTGTGAACCAAAAACGGGAGAGGACCTCAGGGAGGGCATGCGTTTCCTTCTAACTAGGGTGGTGTCAGTGACCTACCAGCCCTGACATTTATATACTTTTCACCTGTGTGGTTGTTGCTGTTGCGAGGCGCCTCGGTTAGATCGGACGATCCGGGTCCGATGGAGCCATTCGTTGGCTCATTTACGCCTCAAAGGGCGGGGAAACGCAGTGTTCAGGAATTTTAATCCACATCGGTGGACCGGCCCTGTCGCTCCAAGGCTTGACTGATTACTTGCCTAAGACATGGGCTAGATTGTCTCGAATCGGTAGAGGACGATCGCTGGCCTCGGTTCATAGATGGAAATCCAACTTCCAAATACGTGACATTTGCAGTTTTATTTGGAGAGCCTAGTATGGCGACATAGTAGGATGGGGCGCTTATGCCGTCTATGATTGATACTTATGATTTGAAGTTGTTTTATACACTATGCACTTATAATAGTATCAAATGATTTGTTTTAAACGTATCAAGCATTCTTGGCTATTATAAGGTAAAAACCCTATCTTCCGGCTTGCGTTGCATTGTGTGATGGGAACTGGGTCTTATAATAGCTTCATTTTTCTTTATTTAGCATTGCGCTGTTTGTTTTATGCACTGGTATTCTTGGGAAGAAACCCGTTCCGCTCTGGCGGCGTGGTCCCTTGATTTACCTAACTTTAAAATAAAGATTAATAACTGTTTTAGTTCTCACACCAGTCACATGACTGGCCTGGAGTTTATTGTTTTAACCTAAACTCTGGGTGCCCTTATTTTTACATGGGCAGCTAGTAGTTTTGGTGTTGCAGATTTATATTCACAGGATCCTGGTTTACAGCTGGAACGATATCCGGAAAGCTTTGTATCCGTATATCTCCTTCTAGTTGTGTATTGTATTATTTTCCGCTGCTATGTAATTTATTGTAATCCCTGATATTTCTGTGTAATATTTATTTGTTTATACTCTGTATATTGTTGTAATATACTATGAAATGTTCTTCCGTCTGCGTTCTATTTTGTCGTGTTCTCAAAACAATTCGTTCTTTCCCTTCTCTTCGGAGACCGGGGGAGTTCGGGTCGTCTCATCGCGGTATCAGAGCTTTGGTTTACAAAGCAGAGAACAAGGCACCTTAGAACCATACGAAAGAATTCATCAGATATTGGATTAGTAATATCCAATGGAAATGACTCGTTAGAGATAGGATCAGTAGTATCCTAGAACGAGTGTGAAGAGTATATTTTTAAAGTGAAAACAAATTTTGTTTTGAAAATCTAAATCAATTATTCGTATTTGATTATTTATTTGTATTGATTTGGACAGTCCAGTATATAAAAATTTTGCATATATGCTTTGCAAACGTGTATTTGAAGTTTTAATATACTGGATAGATATAGAATTACACTCGAATCGCCCGGAGATGATTTTGATGATGGAGCTCCATCATTAGAATTCATGTTCGAGTGACGAAAGTGGACTTTCTATATATTTCCTATTGACTGGTTTGAGAACCAAAATTAGATAGGGCCTATTGTTGTGATTTGGCATCAAAAATCTGATTTTTGACTATGTATCAAAGTTATGAATTTCAAAAGCTAATCAACTAATGGATTGATGTTTGTGTTGTTTGTTTATTTGTTTGATAATTTTGAACCATTACGCCTAATTGTATCAAATATTGAATTGTATTGAAAATTTGTCGCATTTGCTTGCATATACATGTACTTACATTGAACAGGTCATAGCAAGGAGGCTAGAGCAGAGAATAAAATTTGTTTGCCCGACAAATAGGTACATGTTTACTATATAATTTACTGTTTTGTTTGGGTGATGATGATTTTATGAGCCTATTGGCTAGCCGCTTGGCTTTTTCTTTTTCTTTTTGAGATCAGAAGGCCTGTATGGCAATTTCGGGATTTTCCCGTGGCTCCCGGTGCATGGGAGGTTATGGCGAAATTTTTCGAAAATTCAGTGTGTTAGCCAAATTTTTGAAGAATTTGAAAATTCTCAGAAACTGAAATTTGGAGAATGGAAGCCAGATCGAACGTAGAGTTGGTTAATCAAACCACTTTCGACTTTGTTCCTTTTCGGGGACGAAAAGTTTTAAGTGGGGGAGATTTTTAACAACCCGAAAAATCAGGGCCAGTTTAAAAATTTTATTTTGGCAATTTTAGCTAATTTTGAACATTTAAAATGAATTATTTTAAATAATATCGACGAGAAATTTATTTTGAATTGAATTCGACGTATATCGTCGTTAGAATATAAATAATTATATATAATTATAAAAGGAATTGAAAATGGCGCGGTAGTTCGATAATTCGATTTCAAACTTCAAATGAATGTACCGGGTGCAAAATAATCCGGATTTTAGTGAAACCAAAAATAATTGGATCTAATTGAGAATATCTTTCCAACGAATCTGAAAAATTGAAATTTCATAGCGGGGATCAAAAGATATGTCCAGTTGAAAATTCTGAATAGTCGCTATGGAATTCAGGCCCTTAAAAATGGGAATTTTGCAAACGACCTCGAATTTCGATGAAACCAATTTTGTTGGATCCGTGATGTCAAATTATTGCTAGATTCCAAATTTCATAATTTTCTGAATCAATATGTGAGCGTGGAAAAGGAAAACGTGTTTGACCAGTTTCAGTTGATTTTAATCGACTGGAAAATGGCCATTTTTCCAACAATCTCATAATTTGACGAAACTAGTTTTGTTAGGACCGTATCGTCAATACGAAGCTAGAAAATATTTTTCTGGAATTTTTCGAGTTAGTATGCGGCCCCGGTAAACTGAAATGCGCATTTAAATTCAATATATAGAAGTATATGTTGATTTTGACGAAAACTGATTGTAACAGCCGAATCATCTTACGATACATATCCCATTGTGATCGGAATGGGGGTAAACGCTATGGACGACAGTCGGTGGGCTTGACTTCGTGTTCGAATTAGAAAGTTACTTTTAGGGGAATTAATTAATAAATAAATAAAGTATAATAAAAACCCCTCCATTCCTATCTCCTAAGTCAACCCCTCCGCCAACCTTATCTACCCCGTTCATTACAGCTTCAGAAAAAAGAAAAAGAAAAAAAACTCCGATCCACATCGTTCGACGCCCCCCCCCCCCAACCTCACGCCGTCGCCCTCGTCGTCCTCACCACCAGAGCCCCCCTTCCTTTCCGTTGCGCGCGAAGCCCTAGCCACCCCATCGGAAACCGTGCCAACTCAACCCCAGTCGCGCCGCCACCAAATCGACCACCGAGCGCCCTCCTCCGCCTGCCCTTGCCAGCGTCAACGCCTTGCGAGCCACCACCACGCGGAAACCCCCTCCCTCTGTGGAAAATCGCCACCCACGTTCATTCGAGCGCGCCACTGGAGCACCTCCCAGCGATGGGTTTCTGGATATCAAAAACAGCGAGGTGATTTATTTATTGATTTTGAAATCAATAAGCATTGATTTATTTTTTATTCTTTTTAAATAAAACTCCATCGTTTATTTTCAGATTTTAAAATAAAACTAGCATTGTCTTGAAAACTAAAATTATATATATGTAATTGTATAGAAAAGATTAGATTTTTAAAACAGAAAAGATTAGATTTTTAAAATATAAAAGATTAGATTTTTAAAATATAAAAGATTAGATTTTTAAAATAGAAAAGATTAGATTTTTAAAACAGAAAAGATTAGATTTTTAAAATATAAAAGATTAGATTTTTAAAATAGAAACGATTAGATTTTTAAAATAGAAAAGATTAGATTTTTAAAATATAAAAGATTATATTTTTAAAATAGAAAAGATTAGATGTTTAAAATAGAAATGATTAGATTTTTAAAATAGAAAAGATTAGATTTTGAAATTGAAAAGGCGAAATCTTTTTATATAGAAGAGTGTGGTAAAAATAGAATTCTTATCCATATAGCGTGATAGTAAAAATTCGATTTTTATATATTGAATAGCGAAGTAAAAATTCGATTTTTATATATTGAATAGCGAAGTAAAAATTCGATTTTTATATATTGAATAGCGAAGTAAAAATTCGATTTTTATATATGTAGAGAATACGGGCAGTGAAAATTTACAAAAGGCGAAAACAACGAAGATTTCTACAAATGAAGAGTCGAGGCGTTGGATTAGCTATTCTGTGAGAACTTCTCACTTTGAATTTACTTTTCTAGTTATAATTATATACTAGGATGCAGACGGTGTTTAGTAACACCCGACACCCGTCGTCCACAGACCATGGACGGCTTGTATGCTTGTTTGTTTGATTTTGATGTGTAGTTGATTGTGTGATGTGATGTGAAATGAAATAAAATATTTATATAGTTAAAAATATTTTATAGTTAAAAATAGAATTTTTAACGTGCATATGAAAGGAAATAAAAATAAACTAATCGGACGATTTGTTTATATACACATTTGACTGATATTGATTGGGACGATAAATTTTACACATCGCCCAACTACACAAATAAAATCTGTGTTTGATTGTTTGAAACCCCACACGGGTATTGGGATGATATTTGACGTACACTAATCCCGATTGTTTAGTTGTATGTCGATCGATTGATTGACAAACTATTATAAGCGTTGAATATTTATATTTGAAGCTTATACAGTGTAGAATGCACTTTGGATGATGGTTGATTATTCATCGTTGTTGATATATACATGTGTTGTAGAAAATCTATATAATTAACATTATATGGTAATTGATTGGGCCTCATTCCAGTTTCGAAATAGAAATATTTGAAAATAGAAATATTTGAAAAGGATATTCGAAATAGAAATATTTAAAAATAGAAATATTTGAAAATAGAAATATTTGAAAAGGATATTCGGAATAGAAATATTTGAAAATGGAAATATTTGAAAATAGAAATATTTGGAAAATAGAAATATTTGAAAATGGAAATATTTGAAAATGGAAATATTTGAAAATGGAAATATTTGAAAATGGAAATATTTGAAAATTGGAATATTTGAAAATAGAAATATTTGAAAATGGAAATACTTGAAAATAGAAATAATTGAAAATAGAAATATTTGAAAAGGATATTCGAAATAGAAATATTTGAAAATAGAAATATTTGAAAAGGATATTTGAAATAGAAATATTTGAAATAGAAATATTTGAAATAGAAATATTTGTAATAGAATATTTGAAAATAGGAATATATGAAGCCGTGTTGATTAGATTGACGCCATTTTGACGTGAACGATATTTATATCGATTTTATTCATTCTATAATGAATATCGAAAGTGATTTCAAAATCTGATAAAATGAATAGAAATGAAATTCGAATTTAAAATGAATAGAAATGAATTCGAATTGAAAATGAATTGGAATGAATTCGAATTGAAAATGAATATAAATGAATTCGAATTGAAAATGAATAGAAATGAATTCGAATTTAAAATGAATAGGAATGAATTCGAATTGAAAATGAATAGAAATGAATTCGAATTGAAAATGAATAGAAATGAATTCGAATTGAAAATGAATAGAAATGAATTCGAATTGAAAATGAATAGAAATGAATTCGAATTGAAAATGAATAGAAATGAATTCGAATTGAAAATGAATAGAAATGAATTTGAATTGAAAATGAATAGAAATGAATTCGAATTGAAAATGAATTCGAATTGAAATTGGATATAAATGAATTCGAATTGAAATTGAATTGAAAACGAACTGAAATTGAATTAGGAATCAATTTGAATTGAAATCAATTTGAAATGAATTTAAAACGAATTTATAAGGAAAAATTCAATTTTGATTTGAATTTGAAATGAAGTTGAAATCATTTTGAAAACAAATTTAAAACAATTTATATAATACGTTTTAAAAAGGAAATCGACGAAGTATATATTATATATATAATATAATGGCCTGAATAGAACGCGCCGCGCAACGGCAGTTCACGAATTTCGACCATTGACTTCGAACGGATATTACGGGAGATCCGACCGTCGGATTCTCCTAAAACCAGAACCGTTGGGTTCGTATCGAAAAGAGCTTTCTAACGATTATTAGAAATTTGAAATCTAACGGTTGGATTTGGAATTATGTCCAAATCAAATTTGGAAAAGGTCGCTATAAGTGCAGTTCGATGGCCATTGATGGAAATCGATTGTACTGGCCTTGATAAAATTATTAAAAATAGTAATAATCTGTGTAAAATCGTAAGAAATGATATGTGAAGAATTGGGATGAAAAACTCCATATATGAAAAGATAAAAATAGATTTTTATCGAAATGAACTACTTTTGAACTAGAATTATAATTCTATTTATTTTTAAATAAATAAATTGAATTTGAAAAGGGTTTTAAAAATAACTTGAATTTCCAATGATTGCATTGGAATGGATTTGAATCGAAATTGTCTTCGGAATATTTCGATGTTGGATTTCGTGATTATACAGATGTTATTATGGAAATTTGAAAGATATAGATATATATATCGTTATTTCCAATACAATATCTGTTGGTCGTAGAATCTGATATTGAATATAAGCCGATATATTTTCTATTCAGATCCTTGTATTAAATATCAAATGTGATTTGCGTTTGCCGTGAATGGTGTCTTAAGTAACACTGTTCTTGAACCCAGTTGAGAAAAGATTAAATCTTTTTAGTTAGATTTAATGAAGTGTACCAATTAAATAATATTTAATTGGAATTGAATTGGTATTGATTTTTGGGTTTATCGTGAACAGTGTTTAAAATAACACTTGTTCTTCAACCCGATTATTAATGAATGCGATTTTGGATTTATCGTGAACCATGTTTTAAAATGACACTGATTCTTTAACCCAGTTAAAGATTAAAACTAAGTGGAGTTTTAATGTATCTTTAATTAGATTGAAAAGATCGAGAATGGAGTATCACCAGTTTTGCTCCAGGCGATAGTTAAATCTTTAATTAGATTTGAACGTGAAATGGTAATTGAATTTACCGATAACACCGTGGTGTTAAATATGAAGTATTACCTGTTTTACTTCATGGGATGAATAGGTTGGGATTGGGAAATAAAATAAATGATTACTTCGGTGTGGTTCGCTAATCCCGGCCAGTTTGAATTGATATTCAAAGTAGATTAAAGAATAAATTTAAAGAATTTATCTTTTATAAAATTAATGGGAACCTTTCCTAGAGTATAAGAATATTTGAATAAAAGAATATTCTGAATTGGAATGAGGCGTATGTTATGTTTGTGTAACACATGTTTATTATATACGCGAGTTGTTCAGAAAGACAGGGTTTATCCCATTCTGGATGACTAATACGACGATAAGTCGAAGATGAAGACGGTGGTTGAAGACCGGAGGTCTTCACGTCGTTTGGGTGATTACTGATGATCTTGATTGGGCTGTACACCCAAGAAGATGGAAACGGTTGGTGATCGTTCAGACGTACTTGGAGATCGATGGATATGCAGGGTACTAGGTGCCTCCGGTTTCGTTCAGACCCAGAACGGACTTGTAAATGGACTGTGTGTCTGACATTGGATTTTAGTCTGTGTGATTGATTTCTATTAAATATATATCTGTTTGGCGGCAGAGAATTTATTCTCTTGCTTAACGCCCTTCTCTGAGACGTACGAGCCCAGGGGTTATATATTGATGGATATCAAACGCATGGAGTGAATTGCCTGTGTGGCATGCCTAAGTGGCAATTGATCGAGGCTTCTATTGAAAAGCAAAGTCTTGTGGTGATGATCAAAGCATGGCCTGTGTGGCACAACTTTGTGTAACGTGAATTCGCGAGCCTCGCACCCCGGTTGTGAACCAAAAATGGGAGAGGACCTCAGGGAGGGCATGCGTTTCCTTCTAGTTAGGGTGGTGTCAGTGACCTACCAGCCCTGACATTTATATACTTTTCACCTGTGTGGTTGTTGTTGTTGCGAGGTGCCTCGGTTAGATCGGACGATCCGGGTCCGATGGAGCCATTCGTTGGCTCATTTACGCCCCAAAGGGCGAGGAAACGCAATGTTCAGGAATTTTAATCCACATCGGTGGACCGACCCTGTCGCTCCAAGGCTTGACTGAGTACTTGCCTGAGACATGGGCTAGATTGTCTCGAATCGGTAGAGGACGATCCCTGGCCTCGGTTCATAGATGGAAATCCAACTTCCAAATACGTGACATTTGCGGTTTTATTTGTAGAGCCTACTATGGCAACATAGTGGGAAGGGGCGCTTATGCCGTGTATGATTGATACTTTTGATTTGAAGTTGTTTTATACACTATGCACTTATAATAGTATCAAATGATTTGTTTTAAAAGTATCAAGCATTCATGGCTATTATAAGGTAAAAACCCTATCCTCCGGCTTGCGTTGCATTGTGTGATGGGAACTGGGTCTTATAATAGCTTCATTTTTCTTTATTTAGCATTGCGCTGTTTGTTTTATGCACTGGTATTCTTGGGAAGAAACCCGTTCCGCGTTAGCGGCATGGTCCCTTGATTTACCTAACTTTAAAATAAAGATTAATAACTGTTTTAGTTTCACACCAGTCACATGACTGACATGGAGTTTATTTTTTGAACCTGAACTCTGGGTGCCCTTATTTTGACACGGGCAGCTAGTAGTTTTGGTGTTGCAGATTTATATTCACAGGATCCTGGTTTACAGCTGGAACGATATCCGGAAAGCTTTGTATCCATATATCTCCTTCTAGTTGTGTATTGTTTTATTTTCCGTTGCTATGTAATTTATTGTAATCCCTGATATTTCTGTGTAATATTTATTTGTTTATACTCTGTATATTCTGGTAATCTGATGCATTGTTGTAATATACTATGAAATGTTCTTCCGTCTGCGTTCTATTTTGTCGTGTTCTCAAAACAATTCGTTCTTTCCCTTCTCTTCGAAGACCGGGGGAGTTCGGGTCATCTCATATACACTCAAAATCATGTACAGGTCTAAGTATTAATAAAATTCAATATTAACTAGCGCTTCGTATTGCAAGCATTTTCACAAAATTCTAAGCTAGAAACCTGGAAATAGACAATACAAACTTGAACTAAAAGATGCTTAATTATTGTATGGAGAATAGTACCTGGCCAATGTGATGAATGCCTTTTTTGAGTAAAATGGAAATTAAAACCATAACAACGCAAACAGAAGCCACAACACATGTGCATGTTTCTTGTAATTTCCTTGCATTTCCTCCATCCTCCATTCTTTTTTCTTTTTTGAGTTGAGAAATTAAAATAAAGTGGTTTTTATAGGAGAACATTGGAGTACAAAAGACAAAGCCAGGGAGGAAGAAAAATTGTTCTAGGAGTTCAACTCTTTTTTTCCCATGTCTTTTTAGGTTAAAGAAATTGTGTTGTTATGTTGTATTTGTATGTTGTCTTTAGCAGTTAGGCGTTCACTAATTCACTTTGTATTAGCTACGTAGAATTTTATGCTATAATAGGTTATGGACTCTCCACTTTCAAAAATGAAAGTTATAGACTCTTTTTCTTCAACCCAGTTTGTCTTTTTATTTCACCTGCTTCTTCCACTTTTTAAGATACAACAAAAATTTATATTTCCTTAGTGTTAATTTTCTACGAACAAGTGTTATCGTATTTTATGAATATATATATATATATATATTTATGTATGTATTTGTCTTCCAGAAGTCTTCCTTTATGTGAATTTCCCTCATTTTCACTTGTTTTTTCTTCAAGCTTACATGGCAACATTGTATTGGCCAATTTTGTAGGTATGCATATTGTTACTATGTAACTTTAGCAAAATGTCGACAACAAATAAATGAATCCAAAAATTATTAGCTCTGAGATTTAATTATAATAAACATTCTATTAGAATGTGAGAATAAATATGACTTCCTATATATCAAAAAAGGAATCAAGCATGCAAATAAAACAGAAAAGTATAATAAAATTTAAAATATATGTATAAAATCATATTTGTATTAAAACAGCAACATGCATAGAATGTCACATATGACATTCTATGCACCATGTATAATGAGATAATCTTGGAAACGAGGGAAAACAAAACAAAAGAATAGTGATTTTATTTCCAACTACAACTACTAGCTTCCACTCACTACTGGTGGAATGTATGGGAAGTGAAAGCACTTTTAGTGGATTATGCTTTTGATTGATGTTTGTGTAATTTTTTCGATTTTTTGTATGTATAGATCCTTCAAGATTCAGATTACACGTAATTCTTCTTTTGTTGAACCACATATTAGCTTTTTGAATAGGATTTGTGTCCTTTTATACTTTGTAAGTTATACATTTGAATCACATTTTATCCATATTTATCAGAACTTTTAGTTTTATAAGTGAATGCATATCGATATATTTCTTACTAATTAATTATTTATAAACTATTAATTTTAAGATCAGTTTCTTTCATCAGTTTTTTAGGTCTATTCTCAAAACTGACTACTTAGCAATATGCCATTGTTTTGTTGTTGTAAGTTGTTTCTACGATCTTTGCAATCAAATAAGTATCTTTTCTACATTTTTGTAGCGAGAGTTGTCATATATTATAATTATTTTCTGTTTGTTAATTAATGATGCACTTGGGTCTTGGAAGAAAAATCAACATCAGAAAATATATAATGGATCTTTAGAAGATGACTACAAAAATTTGTTGGAATCTGGTGAATGCATAGCTTTTTCTTATTTATATCATCATATTTAGAAATTTTGAAGTGATGAATCTTCTTACTGAGATCATTTTTCCTTTTGTTGAACTTAACTTTTTTATGTGTTATTAGTCCTATTTTATGTGCTTCTCCCATCATCTTTTTGTTGCTTAAAGTTCATGGTGAATAGAAAATACAGAAGTACATTAATAATTGAAATGTTCCATGGCTACACATACTATTATACTGGTGTATTTTTTAGTATGGGAGGAGAAGTTTTGGATAACACTAATTCCGCCAGTTGTGAGTGACTCGCGGTAACATAACACGTAAAAAGTAACATTCTCATGTTAGATGCCAATAACTTAGGGGATTTATAAAGATTATTTTAGCAGTTGGGACAAAACTTCAAGCTATCATAACAAAATGACTAATAAAGTTTAGGATTGTAACGACCCGAAAAAAGTCAATCTTGGTTATCCGATATACAACACATATCGAACATCTAAGGATCGAAAATACCGGAAAGTTAATCAAAGAAATTAGAGGGTGGGGATAGATAAGATAGAAACTTAGAATAGAAGAAGAAGAATAAGAACACAACATCAGAGTAACACGAACCTCACAGCGGAACGAATAACATATAATATATATCAAATTTTGAAATATAAATCTGCACTTGAATATACATATCATTTCCAAAGTACGAAACTTACAACACAGCAGAAATAAACAATAGCTATATGATCCTGAAGCCTCCTGCTCCAAGCTCTTCCAGTATATCTGTAAATCCCGACTACATGACTGCCGTACAAAATTAGGCACCCAAGAGTTTAGGGGAAACAAAACAAAATAAACTCCGGGTCAGTCATGGGACTGGTATGAGTAAAACAGTTTAAAACAGTTTGATCCATTAAATGATATCTCATAAGACCACGCCGTATAACGGAACGGGATTTTCCCTTATGAGAATCCAAAATATCTTTATATCAAAAACCTTTTGATATTATAATAATGTCTATCAACCACAATATAATAATCATCTAGCAGAAACGCTTTCATCTCACTTTCTACATATATAGTATACAATCAAAACCGCAAGCACATATTGGGTAATGGATTTCCAACTATGACGAACTACCTTTCGCTAGTGTACCTCTAGAGAGGAATACACTAGGTTCAACAAGAACATTTTGCAACCCGGCCACACATGACCGACACTCATTTCGCTTGAGTGTATCGAATGTATATCACCAACGGTTGGGATCAGCAACCGTTTCCCGAATGGGACAACATCGACAATAGATTTTTAGAAGTAAATGAAACTCTAGATTAGGTGATTATACTCCCTAATAGGTGCGACCAACATAGCCATGTTGCCTGCCCGATTTTTGTCATTTCCCGGTTGTGAAGCTAGGGGCCACGCTTATCTCTGACAGATCACATGTTTATTCACTTTGAATGTCACATCGTCATACCCGCCAAATCACAAATTGATTTCCCCAAAAATACCACGGGTATA
This sequence comes from Allium sativum, assembly GCA_030737875.1. NCBI lineage: Eukaryota > Viridiplantae > Streptophyta > Magnoliopsida > Asparagales > Amaryllidaceae > Allium > Allium sativum. Next base: position 401,492,321 of record CM060910.1, read on the forward strand.
CAGCTAAGAGAAACGAATTCCTCCGCCACCAAACAAAATACGTTTGAAGAGATCAACTTACGCGATTTATTAAATATACTCAGTCAGACATTCTTCCATACAGGTCGTCCTAGGACTGGACAAACCGAAGGCACTATTCAGTACAACCATCTTAGGCAATCTTCACCTAAGATTTATACAATGGCCCTTGCACTTTACTCCGTCTTCAATTATCTTTGGCATATAGGATTCACAACGCTTATGCCAATAAGGAGTGGTTCTTCGGATAATAATCCAACCGGTCTCTCCATAATAACAACGTTAAAATGGTCAAAACTTTGATAGTCTGTGATTTAATTATCGAAGAAAAACACGTGTGCAAACAACGATATTATTTCCAGATGAAAATTATATCGATCAATCATCATTGAACATTTATCTCTCTATTTAACTTATTCATTTTTTTCATCTCCTGTTTCCATATATTCAACATTTCTTATTTTCTAAATTAGAAAATATACGTTATTAACAATGGAAAACATTTCCATTTCTTGTTTTCTATATTAGAAAACATTTCTGATTCTTATTTGGAAAACATATCCAAAGCTCCTTCATTGGATTTAAACAGATGTTTAAATAAAACACCGCTATGCCAACTCAATCCATTTACTAAATTCACTTAACCATCATTCACTATCAAACCTTACCATTCCTTAGTTAAGAAGGAAGTCAATCAAGTTGGGGTATAATTACCTTTCAGACCTTAACTGAACAACGTTTTAACTTTGAAATAGTCAAAGTTTCTCTTTTAAATCTTTAACAAACCTCCTTACGTAACTCTCTTTCGAATAAATCTCTATTCGATAACTCCTCCCTTCGAATAACTATATTTGATAATCTCTCTTACGAATAACTAGATTCGAAACCCTTTCTTCAAATAAACTATATTCGATTAACTCTATTCTATTAACTCTTATCAATTAACTCTTATCAATTAACTCTATAGGATTAACTCTATTTGATTAACTCTTTTCACTTAAGTCCTTTCGAATAAACTATATTCGATAACTCCTTTAACTCTATTCGAATAACTAATATTCGATAACTCCTTTTAACTCGGTTCGAATAACTAATATTCGATAACTCCTTTTTCTCTCGATTCGAATAACTAATATTCGATAACACCTTTTTCGACTAACTCTAATCGATTTATACTAATTCGATTAACTCTATTTAATTACTCTATTTGATTAATTCTAACTCTAACTGGTTAACTTTAACTCTAACTGGTTAACTCTAACTGGTTAACTCTAACTGATCAACTCTAACTGGTCAACCCTAATTGATTAACTATAACTGGTTAACTCTAACTCATTTACTCTATTCGATTAACTCTAATCGAATAACTAATGTTCGATTAACTCATTTTGATTAACTCTTTTGATTTATTCCTTTGAATTATCTCCTCTGATTTATTCCTTTGAATTAACTCCTTTGATTAATTCCTTTGAATTATCTCCTTTGATTTATTCCTTTGAATTATCTCCTTTGATTTATTCCTTTGAATTAACTCCTTTGATTAATCGTTTGATTTAACTCCTTTGATTTATTCCTTTGAATTAACTCCTTTGATTAATTCCTTTGAATTAACTCCTTTGATTTATTCCTTTGAATTAACTCCTTTGATTAATTCCTTTTCTATTTGTTTTACTTAACAAATAACCATTCCCTTTTCAATTCTATTTATTTAACAAATAAATATTTTCTTTTATCTTTGATTTCACAAATATTTTCCTTTATATTTGATTTCACAAATATTTTCCTTTCTATTTGATTTCACTAATATTTCTATTTTATTTATTTAACAAATAAATATTTTCCCTTCAATTCTATTTGTTAGTGTTTTACAAATATTTCCTTTCAATTCTTATTTGGCTTTCCAAATATTTCCTTTATAAAATCCTTTGATTTTATAAATTGTTTCTTTTATAAATTCCATTTATAAACAAATATTCCTTTTATAATTCTATTTACTTTCATAAATAAATATTTCCTTTTATTTATTTGTAAATGTTTTACAAATATTTCCCTTCAATTTGTTTAACAAATATTTTCCTTTCTATTTGTTTAACAAATATTTTCCTTTCTATTTGTTTAGCAAATATTTCTCTTTTCTATTTGTTTTACAAATATTTATCTTACGATTTGTTTTATTTATTCACTAAATAAAAGATCCTTTTGTACTTCTATTTATTTATCAAATAAATATTCCATTTCAATTCCATTTATTTAACAAGTAAATATCCCTTTACCATATCTTATTTATTTTCCCAATAAATATTCCTTTATGATATTCTATTTATTTTCTAAATAAATGTTCCCCTTTATAAAATCATATGATTTTATAAATACTTTATTTCCAAAATATTTCCTTTATAAAATCGGTTGATTTTATAAAATTCCTTTATTTCAATATACATTGAAATATTTCTTTTTACATCCCAGGGTTTCTTATGATATTAAAAATATCGAACAACAATGATCAACATCATTCTAGCACACATAATCCATAACAGATTATATATCACATCATATATCAAAATATATGAAAAAAGTAAAATAAATGTTGAGGAATCCAGTCGGATTCCTCCAACCTGTTTTCCTGCATCACAGATGTTAAACAATATAGATAACATCACTTTCATTTCAAGAAGAAATATTCTGGTCGACAGAATTAATATTTAATAACGATATATATGTATATATATATAACCATAACTGTGTTTTCAATCAATTATTTAACAGTCCATCTAAACAGTTCATACACAACAATCAATCAATATTTATCAAAAATAAAGTACAATTTATAAAAATATAAACCGAACAGGGTTAGTGAGATTTACTCACATTGGACTATTATCGTTAAAAACGATTAACTGTCTTTGATTCAAACGGACAATTTATTTTGCAATAAATTGTAACGAGCTCGAATTCACTCCTAGTCAGTTCCATTGTGTAGCCATCGTCTCTATGATCCCAATGGATCTTGTTTCGCTGAAAATTTATACCATATGACAAAGTTATTCAATCTCGAAGTTTATATACAATTAAATTAAATAAAAACTTAAATCTTTATTCCTTTGGGCTTAACTTAATTTTCCCGGCCCAATTCAAACTGCGCTGACCCATAAGAAACTGACCCGCACCGTATTTGAATAGTACTCCTCCTTCCAAACTCACGAAATCACCTCCAGTACCTCGTTTAGACATTTTCGCTCCTTCCAATCCCCATTTCTCCATTAATCCTCCACCGATTTGAATATAAATATCACCACTGAATTTCTCATCAGGATCTCATGAACTCCACACTACTTCCAACGAGCTCGCACCTCACCGTTTAAATCCTTAGCAGTGAATCCTCCTTTCGTTGCTAAAATGTACAGCATCGCTTATTGTGTCAGATTTTCATTCAGAGCGAAGATAAGGTGCTCTTCCTCATGCTGAATCCAAAACCCATACCCGTTTCTTCGATTGAAGCTTCAATCCCTCAAGGATTCTAACCTTAGCTGGTAAAAGGGCATGCTGCCTAAAAACGAATGATGAAAAATCAAACTGAACCTAACAATACTCACATGAATGCAAAGCTCGTATCAAATGCTGGTGAATAGGATTGGTTTTAGGATTTTTGGGGTTTACTTTGATTTTCCTTGAATTTATTTACGCAAACATTTTGCTGAAATGATGAAGAAAAATCTGCGGCGGAAATTCATTGATCAGAGGAGTGGGAATGAGTTAGGTTTAGAGGAATTAAGGATATTATATAGGTAGAATTTGGCTTGGTGTACAAACCGTGTCCGTTCGTTTTACTTTTTATTTGTATTTTGTCTCTTATAAAATTACTACGATCACATAAAGTATCCAAAAATCATGAAACTGGACATGCAGCTACAGTTTGATATTACGGTCTCAACGAAACTGGTTTCGTCGAATTCCGACTCCGTTTGCTCACACAGCATATTTTTAACTGTCAAAATATTAACTGTTTTCCACTCTAAAAATCCGTACGGCCACACAGTAATTCTAAAAAACACAAAACTTGGAATCTAGCAATAATTTGATGTTGCGGATCCAACAAAATTAGTTTTGTCGAATTCCGACTTCGTTTGCAAAAGTGGCTATTTTTAAAGCTCTAAATAACCCATTTAAATATATAAATATATTTAAAAACAATTTAATTTAATATTTAAAAATAAATATTATCGTATATGTTCACAGTGGAATACCATACAGCTTCAGAATATTCCCATATGAATTTCTAACTTGATATTTCAAATCCCGATATAAATCGATATTCGATTTACAATGAAATTCCTTTTTAAAATATAAATAAATCATTATAAATTATAACAATCTACACGATGAAATCCCGATTTTTCTCTTCCATTAGAAAAATATACTTCACCAGCTCCAAATGTTTCTTGTTCCACAGAAATCCGGTTTAAAACGAATCCTTTACCTTCAGTTGAAGTTCAAATCGCCAAAAAACGAACTACCGCGCCATTTCAAGCTCGATTTTAATTATTATATAATTATGCGTTCAAACTTCGTTCAAATAATATATTCGTTATTATAATTGAATTCTAAACTGAATTAATAATTTGAATTGCCCAGTTCACCTTATATTGTCAATTCACTATTTCTGATTATTTCAGAATTTAAATATATTATTTAATTATTTAATTATTTTAAATATTCCGTCTAATTTAATTTAACGACCATTAAATTCTTTGAATTACTATTTATATAATTAAATAAATTAATTATATATCGTTGAAAAATACGGGTCGTTACATTCTTCCCCACTTAAAATAATTTCGTCCTCGAAATTGCTAAGGTAGAAAATAAACCCTATTAACTGGTTAGAACATATTTTTTCACTTCTTAACTTCAGTTTCGACTGAACCAATATAATTTCAATTAAATTATTAATTTATTTCTATTAACCAAAATTTTCAAAAATCCTGAAAATTTTCCAACACCCGAAATTTTCGAAAAAAATTCGCCAGCACCTTCTTTGTATGGGTCAATAGCTCAAACTCCAACTCGCATCTCTGGGCCATCTCCAACCCAAAAGAAAATCAAACATCCAAGCGGCTTGCCAATTTGGCTCATAAAATCTCATACCCAATATGAAATATAAACTTGTACCTTTTTGTCGGGCATATCATTATATCCTTTATATCTGCTGCTAATTCAGCATATACCAATGTCATCCCAATCAAACTCCAATCACTTTTATCTCCAACACAACCATTCGCTTATATCCAAGTCTCGATTCCTAACTCTTAACTTGGTTATCAAATTACACTTCAAATTCGAATCTCCCAAAAACAATTTGTCTCGATATCATTCAAATTCAATTTCAGTTACCACTTAACTGACTTTATTTTAATTCCAATTTGCTTTTACAAATTTCAATTCAAATTTGGTTTTAATCCAAACAATCTTTCCCTTGGAATTTTAAACAGTTTACCATATTAAAAATCAAACTTTCCTTTTCAAGATTCAAAATGACTTGCTTTTCTCAAATCAATTGAAAATAATCGCTTTGGTAGTAATTCGTCATTTAGAACTCGAAAATGAACACCGATGATGTCTAGATCATCATCGGAATCTATTTCCAGCTATCAAAGTGAGTTCAATACTATATCACTTTCAAAACCATATCTAAACACTTTCATTTTGAGATTCATTTCAAAATACCATTCATATTGTTTGTAAAACAATTTAAAATCTCCCAGGATTTTAAAATTCTCATATATTCAATTCTAATCCATTTACAAACACTTATTCAAATTTCCAGGTTTTAGTTTAAATTCTGATTTAATTCAATTCGATTTCACGTATTTCACTTATACGAATTTTGATTGGCTATTTACATAACCATTTCTCATTTTATAATCTTACTCGATTATAATAACAACCAATATATCCAATATGTTATAATCATTTCAATATAAATTCTTTATATCAAAATATAATTTGGGTAAAATTATTTCATTTACCCTCTTTTCAAAACATATCGTGCCGACCCATCGTATTCGAGTGTTTAGAAACTCCTACTGATACAGTGGATCAAAGTGATCGACCAGAATTCCCAAACAACTCGACCAATAAATCACCACAATATAAAACAATTTTTATATCAAATAACATATACGTACACGCGTATATATACACTCAAACTCAATCTAGGGTATTACTAACCGCATCTCTACTGAGTCATGCCACAGAGCCAAGGTAATTCACTTAACCTTAAGCTCTGATACCAACGGTAATGACCCGAAAAAAGTCGATCTTGGTTATCGGATATACAACACATATCGAACATACAAGGATCGAAAATAGCGGAAAGTTAATGAAAGAAATTAGAGGGTGAGGATAGATAAGATAGAAACTTAGAATATAAGAAGAAGAAGAACACAACATCAGAGTAACACGACCCTCACAGCGGAACAAATAACATATAATATATATATATATCAAATTTTGAAATATAAATCTGCTTGAATATACATATCATTTCCATAGTACAACACTTACAACATAGCGGAAATAAACAATATCTATATGATCTTGAAGCCACTTGCTCCAAGCTCTTCCAGTATATTTGTAAATCCCGACTACTTGACTGCCCGTACAAAATTGGGCACCAAAGAGTTTAGGGGAAACAAAACAAAATAAACTCTGGGTCAGTCATGGGACTGGTATGAGTAAAACTGTTTAAAATAGTTTGTGCCATTAAACGATATCTCATAAGACCAAGCCGTATAACGGAACGGGTTTTTCCCTTATGAGAATCCAAAATATCTTTATATCAAAAACCTTTTGATATTATAATAATGTCTATCAACCACAATATAATAATCATCTAGCAGAAACGCTTTCATCTCACGTTCTACATATATAGTATACAATCAAAACCGCAAGCACGTATTGGGTAATGGATTTCCAACTATGACAAGGTATGGAACCACCTTTCGCTAGTGTACCAATAGAGAGGAATACACTGCGTTCAACAAGAACATCTTGCAACCCGGCCACACATGACCGACCACTCATTTCGCTTGAGTGTATCGAATGTATATCACCAACGGTTGGGATCAGCAACCGTTTCCCGAATGGGACAGCATCGACAATAGATTTTTAGAAGTAAATGAAACTCTAGATCAGGTGATTATACACCCTAATAGGTGCGACCTACATAGCCATGCTGCCTGCCCGATTTTTGTCATTTCCTGGTTGTGAGGCTAGAGGCCACGCTTATCTCTGACAGATCACACGTTTATTCACTTTGAATGTCACATCGTCATACCCGCCAAATCCAATTGATTTCCCCAAAAATACCACGGGTATACAGCTAAGAGAAACAAATTCCTCCGCCACCAAACATAAATACGTTTGAAGAGATCAACTTACACTATCTATTAAATATACTCAGTCAGACATTCTTCCATACAGGTCGTCTTGGGACAGGACAAACCGAAGGCACTATTCAGTACAACCATCTTAGGCAATCTTTACCTAAGATTTATACAATAACCCTTGCACTTTACTCCGTCTTCCATTATCTTTGGCATATAGGATTCGCAACGCTTATGTCAATACGGAGTGGTTCGTCGGATAATAATCCAATCGGTCTCTCCATATTAACAACGTTAAAATGGTCAAAACTTTGATAGTCTGTGATTTAACTATCGAAGAAAAACAAGTGTGCAAACAACGATATTATTTCCAGATGAAAATTATATCGATCAATCATCATTGAACATTTATCTCTCTATTTAACTTATTCATTTTTTTCATCTCCTATTTCCATATATTCAACATTTCTTATTTTCTAAATTTAGAAAATATATGTTATTAACAATGGAAAACATTTCCATTTCTTGTTTTCTATATTAGAAAAAATTTCTGATTCTTATCTGGAAAACATTTCCAAAGCTCCTTTATTGAATTTAAACTGATGTTTAAATAAAACACCGCTATGCCAACTCAAACCATTTACTAAATTCACTTAACCATCATTCACTATCATTCCTTACCATTCCTTAGTTAAGAAGGAAGTCAATCAAGTTGGGGTATAATTACCTCTCAGACCTTAACTGAAACACGTTTTAACTTCGAAATAGTCAAAGTTTATCTTTTAAATCTTTAACAAACCTCCTTATGTAACTCTCTTTTGAATAAATCTCTATTCGACAACTCCTCCCTTCGAATAACTATATTCGATAATCTCTCTTACGAATAACTAGATTCGAAAACTTTTCTTCGAAATAAACTATATTCGATTAACTCTATTCTATTAACTCTTATCAGTTAACTCATATCAATTAACTCTATTGGATTAACTCTATTTGATTTAACTCTAATCGATTAACTCTATTTGATTAACTCTTTTCACTTAACTCCTTTCGAATAAACTATAATCGATAACTCCTTTAACTCTATTCGAATAACTAATATTCGATAACTCCTTTTAACTCGATTCGAATAACTAATATTCGATAACTCCTTTTAATTCGATTCGAATAACTAATATTCGATAACTCCTTTTTCTCTCGATTTGAATAACTAATATTCGATAACACCTTTTTCGACTAACTCTTATCGATTTATTCTAATTCGATTAACTCTATTTAATTACTCTATTTGTTTAATTCTAACTCTATCTGGTTAACTTTAACTCTAACTGGTTAACTCTAACTCTAACTGGTTAACTCTAACTGATCAACTCTAATTGGTCAACCCTAATTGATTAACTCTTACTGGTTAACTCTAACTCATTTACTCTATTCGATTAACTCTAATCGAATAACTAATATTCGATTAACTCATTTTGATTAACTCTTTTGATTTATTCCTTTGAATTATCTCCTCTGATTTATTCCTTTGAATTAACTCCTTTGATTAATTCCTTTGAATTATTTCCTTTGATTTATTCCTTTGAATTAACTCCTTTGATTAATTCCTTTGAATTATCTCCTTTGATTTATTCCTTTGAATTATCTCCTTTGATTAATTCCTTTGAATTAACTCCTTTGATTTATTCCTTTGAATTAACTCCTTTGATTAATTCCTTTGAATTAACTCCTTTGATTTATTCCTTTGAATTAACTCCTTTGATTAATTCCTTTTCTATTTGTTTACTTAACAAATAACTATTCCCTTTTCAATTCTATTTATTTAACAAATAAATATTTTCTTTTATCTTTGATTTCACAAATATTTTCCTTTATATTTGATTTCACAAATGTTTTCCTTTCTATTTGATTTCACTAATATTTCTCTTTCTATTTTATTTATCTAACAAATAACTATTTTGCCTTCAATTCTATTTGTAAGTGTTTTACAAATATTTCCTTTCAATTCTTATTTGGCTTTCCAAATATTTCCTTTATAAAATCCTTTGATTTTATAAATAGTTTCTTTTATAAATTCTTGTTATCAACAAATATTCCTTTTATAATTCTGTTTAATTTCATAAATAAATATTTCCTTTTATTTATTTATAAATGTTTACAAATATTTCCCTTCAATTTGTTTAACAAATATTTTCATTTCTATTTGTTTAACAAATATTTTCCTTTCTATTTGTTTAACAAATATTTCTCTTTTCTATTTGTTTTACAAATATTTCTCTTATGATTTGTTTTATTTATTTACTAAATAAAAGATCTTTTTATACTCCTATTTATTTATCAAATAACTATTCCATTTCAATTCCATTTATTTAACAAGTAAATATCCCTTTACCATATCTTATTTATTTTCCCAATAAATATTCCTTTATGATATTCTATTTATTTTCTAAATAAAAGTTCCCCTTTATAAAATCCTATGATTTTATAAATACTTTATTTCCAAAATATTTCCTTTATAAAATCGGTTGATTTTATAAAATTCCTTTATTTCAATATACATTGAAATATTTCTTTTTACATCCCAGGGTTTCTTATGATATTAAAAATATCGAACAACAATGATCAACATCATTCTAACACACATAATCTATAACAGATTATATATCACATCATATATCAAAATATATGAAAAACAGTAAAATAAATGTTGAGGAATCCAGTCGGATTCCTCCAACCTGTTTTCCAGCATCACAGATGTTAAACAATATAGATAACATCACTTTCATTTCAAGAAGAAATATTCTGATCGACAGAATTAATATTTAATAATGATATATATGTATATATATATATATAACCATAACTGTGTTTTCAATCAATTATTTAACAGCCCATCTAAACAGTTCATACACAGCAATCAATTAATATTTATCAAAATTAAAGTACAGTTTATAAAAATATAAACTGAACAGGGTTAGTGAGATTTACTCACACTGGATTGTTATCGTTAAAAACGATTAACTGTCTTTGATTCAGACGGACAATTTATTTAGCAATAAATTGTAATGAGCTCGAATTCACTCCAAGTTAGTTCCATTGTGTAACCATCATCTTTATGATCCCAACAGATCTTGTTTCGCTGAAAATTAATACTGTATGACAAAGTTATTCAATCTCGAAGTGTATATACAATTAAATTAAATAAAAACTTAAATCTTTATTCCTTTGGGCTTAACTTAATTTTCCCAGCCTAATTCAAACTGCGCTGACCCATAAGAAACTGACCCGCACCGTATTTGAACAGTACTCCTCCTTCCAAACTCACGAAATCACCTCCAGTACCTCGTTTAGACGTTTTTGCTCCTTCCAATCCCCATTTCTCCATTAATCCTCCACCGATTTGAATATAAATGTCACCACTGAATTTCTCATCCGGATCTCATCAACTCCACACTACTTCCAACGAGCTCGCACCTCACCATTTAAATCCATAGCAGCGAATCTTCCTTTCGCTGCTGAAATGTACAGCGTCGCTTATTGTGTCGGATTTTCATTCAGAGCGAAGACAAGGTGCTCTTCCTCACGCTGAATCCAAAACCCATACCCGTTTCTTCGATTGAAGCTTCAATCCCTCAAGGATTCTAACCCTAGCTAGTAAAAGGACACGCTGCCTAAAAACGAATGATGAAAAATCCAACCGAACCCAACAATACTCACATGAATGCAAAGTTCATATCAAATGAAGGTGAATGGGATTGGTTTTAGGATTTTTGGGGTTTGCTTTGATTTTCCTTGAATCTATTTACTCAAACATTTTGCTGAAATGATGAAGAAAAACCTGCGGCGGAAATTCATTGATTAGAGGAGTGGGAATGAGTTAGGTTTAGAGGAATTAAGGATATTATATAGGTAGAATTTGGCTTGATGTACAAACCGTGTCCATTCGTTTTACTTTTTATTTGTATTTTGTCTCTTATAAAATTACTACGATCACATAAAGCATCCAAAAATCATGAAACTGGACATTCATCTACAGTTTGATATTACGGTCCCAACGAAACTGGTTTCGTCGAATTCCGACTCCGTTTGCTCACACAGCGTATTTTTTAATGTCAAAATATCGACTGTTTTTCACTCTAAAAATCCGTACGATCACATAGTGACTCTAAAAATCACGAAACTTGGAATCTAGCAATAATTTGATGTTGCGGATCCAACAAAATTAGTTTCGTCGAATTCCGACTTCGTTTGCAAAAGTGGCAATTTTTAAAGCTCTAAATAACCTATTTAAATATATAAATATATTTAAAAACAATTAAATTTAAAATTTGAAAATAAATATTATCGTATATATTCACAGTGGAGTACCATACAGCTTCAGAATATTCCTATATGAATTTCTAACTTGATATTTCAAATCCCGATATAAATCGATATTCGATTTACAATGAAATTCCTTTTTAAAATATAAATAAATCATTATAAATTATAAAGGAATTCCACAACGACTTTTCTAAAATTTGATTTGGACACAAATCAAAATCTACACGACGAAATGCCGATTTTTCTCTTCCCTTAGAAAAATATACTTCACCAGCTCCGAACGTTTCTTGTTTCATAGAAATCCGATTTTAAAACGAATCCTATACCTTCAGTTGAAGTTCAAATCGCCAAATTACGAACTGCCGTGCCATTTCAAGCTCGATTTTAATTATAATATAATTATGCGTTCAATCTTCGTTCAAATAATATATTCGTTATTATAATTCAATTCTAAACTGAATTAAATAATTTGAATTGCCCAGTTCACCTTATATTGTCAATTCACTATTTTTGATTATTTCAAAATTTAAATATATTATTTAATAAAATTAAATATTCCATCTAATTTAATTTAACGACCATTAAATTCTTTGAATTACTATTTATATAATTAAATAAATTAATTATATATCGCTGAAAAATACGGGTCATTACAAAGATAAACAAATTGTTGTTCAGGGGATTCCTTCGGTGAAACTCGATGATAATTACTTTTTGTTTAGATCAATTAGTGTTATCGCTCATTCATTTCGCATTATTTCATGTTCCTACATAACACACATTTTCAGTTTTCTTATATTAGTTGTTGTTCTTTGAGTGTATGTTTACATTTTATCATGGTTTTGCGTACACGTTTATATTTTGAGTGTATGTTTATGTTGAAGTATGCGATACTATGTATTTGATTGAGGAGGAAATTTTGTGTAACAACCCGGAAAATCTGAGCGAGTTAAAATTTTTTATTTTGGCAATTTTAGCGAATTTTTATTATTTGAAATGAATTATTTTAAACAATAACGACGAGAAATTTAATTTGAATGGAATTCGAACGTATATATTTATATAGATCGATGTTAGAATATAAATAATTATTTATAATTATAAAAGGAATTGAAAATGGCGCGGTAGTTCGATAATTTGATTTCAACCTTCAAATGAACATACTGGGTGCAAAATAAACCGGATTTTAGCGAAACCAAAAATAATAGAATCTAATTGAGAATATCTTTCTAACGAATCCGGAAAATCGAAATTTCATAGTGGGAATCAAAAGATATGTCTAGTTGAAAATTCAGAATAGTCGCTATGGAATTTCATCCCTTAAAAATGGAAATTTGGCAAATGACCACGGTTTTCGACGAAACCACTTTTGTTGGATCCGTGATGTCAAGTTATTGCTAGGTTTCAAATTTGTAATTTTTCCACTCAATATGTGAGCGTGGCAAGGGAAAACGCGTTTGACCAGTTTCAGTTGATTTTAATCGACTGGAAAATGGCCATTTTTCAAACGGTCTCAGAATTTGACGAAATTAGTTTGGTTAGGACCGTATCGTCAATACGAAGCTAGAAAATATTTTTTGGGAATTTTTAAAGTCCATATTGGTCCCAGTAAATCGAGATGTGCGCTCAAATTCAATATATAGAGTTATATTTTGATTTTGACGAAAACCGGTCGAAACAATTGAATCAGCTTACGATACATGTTCGGAATGGGGGTAATTAGCTATGGACAACAGTCGGTGGGTTCGATTTTGAGGTCGAAATTAAAAGTTGCTTTTTGAAATTAAATAATTAAATAAAATATAAATATATATATATATATATATCTCCTATACCCTCAGTCCACCCCCCTCCGATTTCATTTTCAACAAAAATAAAAAAAGAAAAAAGAAAAAAAAGGGGTCGAACGGGGAGGCGACCGCGCCGCCGGGGGTGGGCCGCCTTCCCTCAAGTCTGCCCCCCTCTCTTCCTCCTTCCCTCTCTCCTTTCTCTCCCTCCACCTTCTTCTATCAGACCCGCTAGCCCTCGAACGAACCACCGCATCGCACCACCGCTCCTCGCCTCACCCCACCTCCACCTCGACGACGACCAACCCTCCCTCTTCCCCTTTCTTCCATTCGACACTCGAAACCCAAAACCCCTTTTTCCTTCTAGCGATGCAGCCCCCCGCCCTCGATACCCAAACCGCCATAACCTTTGACGCAGTCAAACCCCTCCCCTCGCGACTGATCTCCTCCTTTCCCTTCGATGATCAGCCGTGAGTATTTTAATTTATTTTATTATCATTATTCTTTAGATTAGAGGAGAAAATAAGAATTTTATTTTATTTTAGTTTTGATTATATAAATAAATTAGTTATAAAAATGGATTTTTATATATTTAGCTTAGAAATAAGGATTTGATTTTTAGTAGAAAATCAATGATTTTTCATATTAAAAAGAAAGGATTTTTATATAGAGTTTAGCGAAGTAAAGATTCGATTTTTATAAAGTAAAAAGATTTGATTTTGTTTATAAAAAAGTTAGGTTTTTCATTGTAGAAATATTAGATTTTCATTTCGAAAGTAGAGAGAAAAATTCGATTTTTGATTAAGCTAAAGCTTTGATTTTTAACATGATAAAGCTTTGAATTTTTAGAAGAGTAAGGTTATGATTTTTAGATGACGAAAGATATGAAAATGGGATTTTTAATTTATATGAAAGATTACATTTTTATAGGGAGAAAAACTGAATTTTTATCTATATAGTAGCGATGTAAAAATAGAATTTTTATCTATAAAGCAACAAAATAAAAATGGGATTTTTATAGCGATGATATAAAAATTCGATCTTTATATAAGAAGTAGAAATATAAAAATATAATTTTTATATAAGAAGAAGTGTTGTAAAAATATATAAATTAGAAATAAAAATGTGATTTTTATTTATTAGTATGAAGTGATAAAAATATAATTTTTATTATGAACTGCGGGACAAGAACTACATTGGAATTTCAAACAGATCCAGACGGTTCAGCAGTTCAAAAGCAAAGAACGGCGGAGTGGAACCCTCTGTGAGAACTCATCATCTTTAATTTAAATTTCTAGTTAAAAATATATACTAGGATGCAGACGGTGTTTAGTAGCACCCGATACCCGTCGTCCACAGACCATGGACGGCTTGTATGCTTGTTTGATTTTGATGTATAGTTGATTGTGTGATGTGGAATGAAATAAAATATTTTATAGTGGAAAATATTTTATAGTTAAAATATAATTTTTAACGTGTATATAAAATAAATATTTATAAACAAATCGGACGATTTGTTTATATACACTGATTTGACTAATATTGATTAGGACGATAAATTTTACACATCGCCCAACTACACAAATAAAATCTATGTTTGATTGTTTGAAACCCCACACGGGTATTGGGATGATATTTGGCATACACTAATCCCAATTTTTTAATTGTATGTCGATCGATTGGTCGACAGACTGTGTAAGCGTTAATTATTTATATTTAATGCTTATGTAGTTGTGTGGTGCACTTTGGATGATGGTTGATTATTTATCGTTGCTATTATATACATGTGATGTATGGAATCCATATAATTAACATTATATGGTAATGATTGGGCCTCATTCCAATTGGGAAAATAAAGAATATTATAAAATATAGATTCATGTGTTTACCGTACTCATTTGTTGAGATTAGTCATGTGTTGAAAGAAATATAGATTCATGTGTTGAACGAAATATTTTAACAATAAAATTTACATCTTTATCATATACAAAATTAGAAACTAACTGGAAAATATATAAGATGAGTGGTCTCCTGGGTATGAATCTGATGTTGGTTTCGGCCTTCGAGGTTAATACTTAGGGAATCGTTCTCTTACTAATTTACGGTTGGAGTCTGATTAGAAATTAGACGATAGAAATCATAATTTTATAAAATATATTAAATAACAAAAATAGTCACGTGTTGACAGTACTAATTTGTTGAGATTAGTCATGTGTTGAAAGAAATATAGATTCATGTGTTGAATAGAATAAATATTCATTTGTTGAATAGAATAACGAAGTTATTGAAAAATATAAAGTCGTGTTGATTAGAGATGCGCTATTTTGACGCGAACGATATTTATATCGATTATATTCATTTTTATAATGAATATTGAAAAGATATTTAAAAATCGAATATTTAGAAAATGAATTCGAATTGAATATAAAATGAATTCGAATTGAATTGAATAAAAAAAATGAATTCGAATTGAATTGAATATAAAATGAATTCGAATTGAAATGAATTCAAATCGAATTGTAATCGAATTGATATTGAATTAAATAGAAATGCAATTGGAAATCGAAGTGAAATCGATTTGGAATGAATTCAAATCGAATTGAAAATGAACTGAAATTGAATTGAAATCGATTTGAATTGAAATCAAATAGAAATGAATGTAGAAAGAATTTATAATGGAAAATTAAATTTTGATTTGAATTTGAAATGAAAGTTGAAATTGTTTTTGAAACAAATTTGAAATGATTTATAAAATTCGTTTTAAAAGGAAATCGACGAAATATGTATATATATATTATATATATATAATGGCCTGAATAGAACGCGCCCCGCCGCGGTAGTTCGTGAATTTCGACCATTGACTTCGAACGGACATTACGGGAGATCCGACCGTCGGATTCTCCTGAAACAGGAGCCGTTGGGTTCGTATCGAAAAGAGCTTGCCAACGAATATTAGAAATTTGAAATCTAACGGTTGGATTTGGAATTATGTCCAAATAAAATTTGGAAAAGGTTGTTGTTAGTGCAGTTCGACGGCCGTTGATGGAAATCGACTGTACGGGCCTTGATAAAATTATTAAAAATAGTAATAATTTGTGTAAAATCATAAGAAGTGATTTGGGAAAAAATGGGATGAAAAACTCCATATTTTGAAAGATAAAGATAGATTTTTGTCAAAATGAACTAGTTTTGAACTAGAATTAAAATCAATTTATTTTTGAAATAAATAAATTGAATTTGAAAGGGGTTTTAAAAGTAACCAGAAGATTTGGGTTTATCGTGAACTTTGTTTTAAATGACATTAGTTCTTTAACCCAGTAAAAGGAGTTTTAATGAATCTGTAATTAGATTGAAATGTGAATTGATAATTTAAATTATCAAATTTGGAAAGTGATCGAGAATGGAGTATCACCAGTTTTGCTCCAAAGCGATAGTTAAATCTTTAATTAGATTTGAACGTGAAATGGTAATTAATTATACCGATAACACCGTGGTGTTAGATATGGAGTATTACTTTGCTTCATGGGATGAATAGGTTGGGATTGGGAAATAAAATAAAATAAATAATTACTTCGTTGTGGTTCGCTAATCCCGACTAGTTTGGAAAACCATAATATGGTTTGAAATGATATCCAAAGGAAGATTAAAGAATAAATTTAGAAGAATTTATCTTTGATAAAATTAATGGGAACCTTTCCCTAAGAATGAGAAATTTAGAAGCTAACTGTAGGTTAGCTAAGATGAGTGGTCTCCTTGATATTGATCTGATGTTGGTTTCGGCCTTCGGGGTTAATATTTGGGAATTGTTCTCTTGCTAATTTACGGTTAGTGACTGATGAATTGGAATGAGGCGTATGTTGTGTTTGTGTAACATTTGTTTATTATATACGCGGGTTATTCAGAAAGGCCAGGTTTATACCCATTCTGAATAATCGATTCGACGATATGTCGAAGATGGAGACGGTGGTTGAAGACCGGAAGTCTTCACATCATTTGGGTGATTACTGATGATCTTGATTGGGTTGTACAACCAAGAGGAAGGAATCAGTTGGTGATCGTCCAGACGTACTTGGAGATCGATGGATATGAGAGGAAAGTGCCTCCGGTTTCATTCAGACCCAGAACAAACTTGTAAATGGACTGCGTGTCTGACATTGGATTTTATTCTGTGCTGATTGATCTCTATTAAATATACATCTGTTTGGTGACAGAGAATTTATTCTCTTGCTTAACGCCCTTCTCTGAGACGTACGAGCTCAGAGGTTGTATATCGATGGACATCAGTCGCAAGGAATGAATTGCCTGTGTGGCATGCCTAAGTGGCAAATGATCAAGGCTTCTGTTGAAAAGAAAAGTCTTGTGGTTGATGATCAAAGCATGGCCTGTGTGGCACAACTTTGTGTATAGTGTGAATTCGCGAGCCTCACACCTCAGTATGAGTCAAAAACGGATTAGTGACCGCTGGGAGAACACGACGTTTCTTTCTAGCTACGGTGGTGTCAGTGCTTAAACTGGCTGACATTTATATTATTTTCACCTTTGTGGTTGTTGGATTGCGAGGCGCCTAGATTTTAGGTCTGTAAGGACCGGGAAACGTGTGTTCAGGAATAACTAATCCTCAAATGTAAAGGAGGACCGGCCCAGCCGATTCCAAGGGTTACCCAGAGTGTGTAGTCCTGAGGCATTTGCTAGAGTGTCTCGAAGCGGTGAGGATCTTGCCCCTTGCCTCGACTCATGACGGAAATCCAATTTCCAATACGAGATATTTCGGTTTTATTTGTAGAGCCTAGTATGGCGACATAGTGGGATGGGGCGCTCATGCCGTCTATGATTGATATTTATGATTGAAATTGTTTTGATGCTATACACTTATAATAGTATCAAATGATTTGTTTTAAACGTACCAAGCATGTTTGGCTATTATAAGGGAAAATCCAATCCTTCGGCTTGCGTTGCATTGTGTGATGGGACCTAGGTCTTATAATAGCTTCATTTTTCCAAAAAGCATTGCGCTGTTTTGTTATATGCACTAGTGTTCTTGGGAGGAAAACCGTTCCGTGTTATACAGCGTGGTCCCTTGAATTACTCTCTTTTAAAGTAAAGTTTTATATAACTGTTTTAGTTCTCACACCAGTCACATGACTGACCTGGAGTTTATTGTTTTAACCTAAACTCTGGGTGCCCCTATTTTCGACACGGGCAGCTAGTAGTTTTGGTTTTGCAAATTTATATTCACAAGATCCTGATTTACAGCTGGAACGATGCTCGGAAAGCTCTGTATCCCTGTATTACTTTTAGTTGTGTTTTATATTGTTTTTCCGCTGCTATGTAATTTATTGTAATCTCTGATATTTTTCTGTTGTATAATATTTTATCATACTCTGTATATTCTTGTAATCTGATGGAATTGTTGTAAATAACAATGAAATGTTCTTCTATTTGCGTTCTATTTTGTCGTGTTCTCAAGGTAATCTGGGCTTTCCTTACCGGGGAAGTTACGGGTCATCACATTTTTGGTATTTCCGATATTTCAGATCTAGAGGAAATTTTGGGTATTTTGGATCTAGAGGAAATTTTGGGTATTTTATATCTAGAGGAAATTTCGGGAATTTCCATATACTTCTCTATGCCTATATAAGCTACCTTCGGGCTTTCAAAAGGGAAGGGATCAAGAGCTTCAAGACTTTATAGAAATCAAGGTTTTGTTCTCAAGGGTTTAATTAGGGTTTATAACCTAATTGCAATTCTTCAATTCTATTCTCCTCAAACTCTTTTCTATATTGAAATATAGTGATCATTGGATCAATCTCTTGCATTCATTTCATCGTGGTAATAAAATACTCTCTCCAAAGTGGATGTACACTAACAAGATGTTAGTGGAACCACTATAAATCCTTGTGTGATTTATTTTGCTACCATTGTCATTGTTTCTTGCTTTTGATTGAGATTTGGATTGTTCATGATTGGTTGATAATTGTTTGTGAATAGAGTTATTGGTTTGGTTGTTTTTGCGATTCTAACAACGATCTAGTCTTCCTCTAGCCCTTGTGGTTTAGATATTTGATTCGAATGGTCTTGAATCAGAATAATCACAACTGTTCCAACAGTTGGTATCGGAGCAATTGGTGCTTGTTAGGTGTTTGTGAAAATGCCGGAAATGGAAAATAGTTCGGTAAGTCCTTTAACCGGAAGTCCGAATTGTGTGCCGCCTTATGTACGGGGTTCGTATGCGACATCGGGTTCTAAATTGGTAATTGACAAGTGGAATGGTGATAATGACGTTGAGAAGTGGCAATGGAAAATGAAAGCGGTTCTTAGGCGGAATTGGGTGCACCGAGTGGTATTTGATACTCACTTATTGCCAAGTGATATCTCAGATGTTGAGAGAGAGGAGATGGAGGAATGGTCTTACACTACTCTTCAACTTGCTATTGGGGAGAACATGGTCTCCGAAATTAGTGGTGAGACTACCGCTAAAGGTATTTCAGACAAGTTGGAGGAATTGTATATGAAGAAGTCGCTCACTAACCATTTAATCTTGTTGCGGACGTTTTTCACCTTCAAGATAAAACAGGTTAATTCTCTTAAGGCACACTTGAATGTCTTTGATGACTTTCTTAAGAAGATGAAGGTCGTTGATTTGAAGATTAAGGAAGAGCAAAAGGAAATAATATTATTGTGTTCTTTGCCGGACCGCTACACGGGTTTCTCAAATAGTTTGATCTATAGCCGGGATACTTTGACTCTTGATGATGTCAAGATGGGACTTCTTAGTGATGATTTAAGAGTTCAAATGAAGGAGATGGGTGAGGGTAGTAGTGGAACTATTATTGGTCATGGGTTGTTTGTGGAGAAAGAAAGGAATGTGGATAAAGGAAACCGGGGGCATTCTAAATCAAGGAAGCCCGGTGGAAGAGGTAAATCGAAAGAGAGAAATGGCAAGTGCTTTATTTGCAAGAAACTAGGACATTGGAAGAATGAATGTCCGAACAAAGATAAGAAGGAAGTAGCATCTTCATCCATAGCGGTGAAGAGTAGGGATGGTGAGATAGATGAGAATGTGTTGATGGCGGTGGCATCGGGTGTTTCGAGTAACGAATGGGTGCTCGATTCGGGTGCATTGTATCATATGACGCCAAATAGAAATTGTGTTTTGTCCTTTGAAGTCAAAGAGGGAAATGCAATTGCTATGGGAAATGGTGCTATTTGCAAGTCGATGGGTAGTGGCTCCGTGCAAATAAGGATGTTCGATGGGGTAGTATGCACGCTCACCAATGTTCGCTATGTTTCGGGACTTAGGAAGTCACTTATATCTTTGGGCCAATTGGATTCTCTATGATACAAGATCACTATCGAGAAGGATTGCTTGTGGTTATGAAAGGTGCTAGGGCTCATGGTATATATTTGCTTCAAGGGGTGACTGTAGGAGGTGAGACTTGTGTGGGTGTTGATAGTTCTCATGACTTGGATGCAACACGGTTGTGGCATTTGAGATTGTGTCATGTCTCGGAGCGGAGTTTGGATATTCTTTGGATGAGGGAGATGATCGAGGGTGATAGTTTCAGCAAACTAGAGTTTTGCGAGGAATGTGTCATGGGAAAGCAAACAAGGGTATCATTGAATGAAGGCAAACATGACTCAAAGGAGGTTCTTGAGTATGTTCATTCGGGTGTTTGGGGACCGACACCAATTTCTTCTTTAGGTGGAGCTCATATTACATTTCTTTCATTGATGATTTTTCTTAAAAGGTATGGGTGTATGTAATAAAGGCCAACTCGGAGGCATTTGCTAAGTTCAAAGTGTGGAAGGCTCTTGTTGAGAATGAGAGTGGTAAGACTTTGAAGGTGTTAAGGACCGACAATGGCGGAGATTATGTTTTCCGTGAATTCTTAGAGTATTGTAAGCATCACGGAATACAGAGACATTTTACTACACTGGGAGATCCGCAATCTAATGGAGTAGCGGAGAGAATGAACCGAACTATACTTGAGAAAGCTCGATGCTTGAGATTGACATCGGGTTTGTCTAAGGGATTTTGGGCCGAAGCTTTGTCAACCGCGGTGCATATTGTGAATCTAATTCCATGCTCGGCCATTAATAACAAAATTCCGGAGGAAGTGCGGAAAGCAAAGAGTGTTGACTTGAGATATCTTCGTGTGTTTGGTAGTCCGGTTTATGTGCATGATCCGGGGAATGATAAGCTTGGAGCTAGAGCTTCAATGGGGTCTTGCTTGGATTCACGGACGGCGTGAAAGGTTATCGGATTTGGAATCCGGAAACGAAGAAGGTTGTTAATTCTTGTCATGTCACTTTTGATGAGTCGGCTTTATTCAAGGAGAATGAGATCTCATCGGATGTTCCGGATTTGGTTCATGGTGAATCAAAGGAGAAGGAAGTTATTCCCACATTCTATCCAAGTGGTAGTAGAGTTGAAGAAAAAGCTCGTGGGGTAGAAGCGGTTGATGAAACATCACCTATTCCACATGGTTCCTCTAGTGATGTTGGTGATGTACATGATACTAGAGAAGTTTCGACTCAAGGTTGAGCCGAAAGGAGTTCGGGTGATAGTATTGCTACTCGGGTTGGTCGACGTGCAATAAGACCTCCCAAAAGGTATGGTAATTGGAACTACCTTAGCTTTTATGATCATTTGGACTATGCTCTCAATGTAGTCCAAGATGAGGCAATGGACCTTGATGACGTCATGGAGTCGAGTGAGAGCTCAAAGTGGATTTGCACCATGGAGGAAGAGAAGAAATCATTGATAAAGAACCAAACTTGGGATTTGGTTCCACTTCATTAAGGAAACCATGCTATAGGGTGCAAATTGATTTACAAGGTGAAGGATGATGGAAGGTACATGTAACACCCCGTATTTTCTGTGATCGTATAAGTAACAAATCAGAGAATAATTAATTTTTAAAATAAGAATCAAGGGAAACGGGTTGCGGCATTGCGTTTGTCTCGAAATTCTGCTTGGAAACGAGTCTGTGTTTTCGAGGAACGGAGTCCGTATGAGGGAGATATGGCCCTCCAAAGTTTCAGAGAATTTCAGAATTGAAAACAGCTCGAAAATTCGAATTCAAAATCACAGAACAGGCTGGGCGGGAAAATTCCCGCCCATGGACCAGGTCGACCTGGGGGTCGACCATAGTGTCGACCTCCTAGGGGTCAGGTCGACCATAGTGTCGACCTGGGGGTCGACGTGGCCAGACCAGGTCGACCATAGTGTCGACCTGGGGGTCGACCTGCTCCCGAAACCAAGTTTTTGAACCTGGTTCATTCTGATGTATCCGGTCTCGTTTTCTGTCTAGATTTGTCTGCCTAATCCTATATAAACTGCCCCTAGCCTCATTTTTTCTACACAATTTCATTCTGTCTATACTCTGTCTTTGTTCTAAATAAAAAATAAAAATGGCGTCGCTACTCTGCTGGGATCAAAACTTGGACTGATGCATCTTCTTCTAACCTGAATAGAATCAAAAGCTAAATCAAATCTCATATCAAATTTTAGAGCTACAACAACGATTAAAGAGGAGTAATTCAGCATTTCTGCATCAACAACAGTTTATTATCCTTTCTTAAAACCACGAAAGGAAAGTATAGTTATTTTCCGATATAAACTTTAGTTATAATTGTGACATGATGGTAATTCTGAATTTGAGGTTGTGTACGTTCTGTTCTGATCTATTTTATTCTGTATCTCTTTCTTCTTTCTGTTCTATAGCCAGGCTACCACGAGCCTGCGCCACATCTCATAAGAGATTAACGCACAAACGCTAAACTTTGGGACAAATAATGAATGATGGCATAATTGGACATGGATAATCTGTGACTAAAAGGACATATGTTGTAAACTCGATTTAGATCTATGCATATTCTGTGAATTGGAAGAAGAGGAACCATTGTATGTTAACATGTGACTTGAGACATTGGACATAACGCATATTTTGAATTAAGATCTGTTATAATTTAAAGTTCTAGATTGTTGGGCATTTTGTCTATGTAACAATTCATGACTTGAGATAAAAAGAGAATATGACTTAGGTGTGAAGATCTATATTAAGATTTGATAACTATTAAATGTGAATAACACCTAAGTGGAAGATTTTTGAATATATGGCATGCATTGAAATCGATGGCTATGTTTGGTATAATTTATATGTGAATCTTTTGTACTAGGCATGTTTAACTAAATTTGGGACATGTGTAATATGGTAAATTATGACCATAATCTGTGCCATGTAAATTCAATGCAAACGTGGGGTATATGATCATATTGTGAATCATGACAACTATTTAGAGATACAAACTTAGGCCAAATTTATAATTAGGCAAGATATGTCTATGAAACTTTAAGGAATGATTAAATCTGTAATATTGCCTAATCTGCTAGTTCTGTTATATTGCCTAATCTGCTAATTAGGTTAAATTGCCTAATCTGCTATATCTGCTAAATCGCCTAATCTGCAAGATCTATTATCTGTTTAATCTATTGAATGGCGTAATCTGTTGAAACTGAAATGCTGAAATTTGAATTATGTAAATCTGTAGGCTCGAATTAAAATTGGGCAAAATTTGTTAATAGAATCTCGAATAATCTGATGTAACTTGTACAGAAGTTAATTTGTTAAATTAGCATGATTAGTCTGATATTAGCATAGTCTGTGAATGAATGCATTGGCTAAATATGCAACATGGCTAACTCGAGGTTAGAATGAGTTTGCGGCGTAATCCTGCCTGGAACCGCCCGGCACATCCAGTGGCCGCAAACAATAGGTTCTAATGTGAGAAGTTAGTCATAACGTGCTTGAAACCCGAGGTTAGACTCAGTTTGCGGCAGAAATCTGCCCGGAACCAACCGGCCTAACCAGTGGCCGCAAACTGTCAGTCTAGTGTGAGAGATCTGCGCATTAATTTTTAATTAATACAAATATAAGATAAATATGATGTCTAAAACGAGTTGGGTGGATAGGGGTGAACCAATTGGACTAATGAATTTAACAAACCCGTTTCGTGAATCTATAGGCCCAATTACAAAGTTAGACAAACCTGTAAATCTGTTAAATTCGTATATTTGATCCATTAGTCTGAAAACTTGTCTGATCTGTGAACTAGTTGATCTGAACTCTGTATGTCTGAACTAGTAAACAATAATCTGAAATCTGTTAGTCTGGGGGCACAAGGTTAGGAGGGAAATTACTTGTGTCATCTGTTGTTTGGGACCCATATTAGTCAGTAACCCTTTCTGGTATCAAAACTTTGACCCAACAGTAGGTAGCGTCCGGGCACGCTTACTGAACTAATTATAAGCGGTTCATTCTGATAATGGCGAGGGGTGTTGATGGTGCGTTCCAACCGGGTCATGTGCATGCATGGATCCCGGTCTGCCTCTGAAGATGTAAGCCGCCGTGACATCTGTAAATAGGTCTGTGTCATTTAAAGGTTGCCACTTTGGGGAGTGATACACCCTTTTGTGGGGCTGGCACAGGGTATTTATGTATAAGGGGGCTGATTCCTTGGGGTAGGGTTTTAGGGTACACTTAGTTCTGTCTGTTTCTGTTGGTACCGTCTGTTTCTGTTGGGTGGTAACACCTGCCTGTTTCTACGTGGTACCGTCTGTTCGGGTGGTAAAGGCCCATTTACTAGTGTACACCTAATTCTACATTCTGTTTCCGTAGGGATTAATCTGTTTCTGTTTCTGTTCCTTCTGTTCGGGTGGTAAAGGCCCATTATTAGCATTCTATTTCTGTCTGTTTCTGTTGGGGTGGTAAAGGCCCATTACTAGCATTCTCTTCTATGGAAATTATTCTGTTCCTGTTTCTGTTTCAGTTTAGACATTGGTGTGACACCTAATCCTGTTATACTAGTATTAGTGCAGAGAGGTGAAAAGTAGTAGCTCATATCATTCTGCTCTTTTTCTGTTTAACCTAAGTATATCTGCTACTCCTGTTACTGTTATCTCTCATCCAGTTTTATTTTCATGTCATAATTATTATTATCTGTTCATATGCAGAAAGTCACTGGACTTGCCAGACTTTATGTCTGACCTTGCTTGTTTTCTCCCCTTTTTCTTCCGGTTCCCCCCCAGGTTTGTAGGGTGGAAATCTAGGTGCTTGAATCAGATCTTCTCTGCTTGAAGTATCGTCTGGCTTTGGAATGGCAGTTTATGTTGGGGATTATGATTTAAAAAACTATGCATTCTGAAGTCTTTTGTACAAGACTGATATTTTGTACTTGAATTCTGATATTGCGATTTGAAAGGATGTAACCGCAATTACTTCAGTTTCTGTTGTAATAAAGCTATAAATTTTTCAAGTACTGTTTTATCTGTCTTGTAAGTTTCTGTTCTGTTGTAAGGACCCGTTACCTCTCCGTGAAGGAAAGTGCGGATACTTTGAGAACAACACACAAATGAACGCAGACGAAAGAAAATTTCATTGTTTATTACAACAATTCCATCAGAATACAAGAATATACAGAGTATAAATGAATATTACACATAAATATCAGAGATTTAAATTACATTTAAATACATAGCAGCGGAAAATAATACAATACACAACTGAAGGAGATATACAGATACAAAGTTTTCCGGATATCGTTCCAGCTGTAAACCAGGATCCTGTGAATATAAATCTGCAAAACCAAAACTACTAGCTGCCCGTGTCAAAATAAGGGCACCCATAGTTTAGGTTAAAACAATAAACTCCAGGTCAGTCATGGGACTGGTGTGAGAACTAAAACAGTTAATCTTTATTTTAAAGTTCAGTAAATCAAGGGACCACGCCGTATAACACGAAACGGGTTTCCTCCCAAGAATACTAGTGCATATAACAAATAGCGCAATGTTAAATAAAGAAAAATGAAGCTATTATAAGACCCAGGTCCTATCACACAATGCAACGCAAGCCGGGGGATAGGGTTTTCCCTTATAATAGCCAAACATGCTTAGTACGTTTAAAACAAATCATTTGATACTACTATAAGTGCATAGTGTATAAAACAACTTCAAATCATAAGTATCAATCATAGACGGCATGGGTACCATATATCATGTCGCCATACTAGTTCTACAATTAAAACCGCAAATGTCAGGTATTTGGAAATTGGATTTCCGTCTGTGAACCGAGGCAAAAGATAGTCCTCAACCGATCCGAGACGCTCTAGCCCATGTCTCAGGATCAGAGCTCGAGTGACCCTTGGATCCTCAGGGCCAGTCCACCGATGTGGATTAAACTTAAACCCTAAACATGCGTTTCCCCGCCCTATGGGGCGTAAATGAGCCAACGAATGACTCCATCGGACCCGGATCGTCCGATCAAACCGAGGCGCCTCGCAACAGCAACAACCACATAAGTCAAACTCATCAGGGTGTGTAAAACCACTGACGCGACTTCTAGCTAGAAAGAAACGCATGCCCTCCCTAACGTCCTCTCCCGTTTTGGTTCACACCGGGGTGTGAGGCTCGCGAATCAATGTTACACAAAGCTACACCACACAGGCCGTGCTTTGATAATCAACCACAAGACTTTGCTTTTCAACAGAAGCCTTGATCATTCGCCACTTAGGCATGCCACACAGGCAATTCACTATATGCGTTTGATATCCATCAGTATATAACCCCTGATCTCGTACATCTCAGAGAAGAGCGTTAAGCAAGAGAATAAATTCTCCGCCGCCAAACAGATATATATTTTATAGAAATCAATCACACAGACTAAAATCCAATGTCAGACACATAGTCCATTTACAAGTCCGTTCTAGGTCCGAACGAAACCGGAGGCACCTGGTACCCCGCATATCCATCGATCTCCAAGTACGTCTAGACAATCACCAACTGTTTCCATCTTCTTGGGTGTACATCCCAATCAAGATCATCCGTAATCACCCAAACGACGTGAAGACCTCCGGTCTTCGACCACCATCTTCATCTTCGACTTATCGTCGTATCAGTTATTCAGAATGGGATAAACCCCGTCTTTCCGAATAACTCGCGTATATTATAAACAAGTGTTACACAAACACAACATATGCCTCATTCCAATTAATCAGTCACTAACCGTAAATTAACAAGAGAATAATTCCCCAAATATTAACCCCGAAGGCCGAAACCAACATCAGATCAATATCCAGAAAACCATTCTGCTTAGCTAACCGACAGTTAGTTTCTAAATTTCACATTCATAGGGAAAGGTTCCCATTAATTTTATCAAAGATAAATCCTTTAAATTTATTCTTTAATCTATTTTTGAATATCAATTCAAACTAGTTGGGATTAGCGAACCTTACCGAAGTAATCATTTGTTTTAATTTCCCAATCCCAACCTATTCATCCCATGAAGTAAAACTGGTTATACTTCATATCTAACACCACAGTGTTGTCGGTAAATTCAATTAGCATTTCACGTTCAAATCTAATTAAAGATTTAACTATCGCTTGGAGCAAAAGTGTTGCTACTACATTCTCGATCATTTCAATCTAATTAAAGATTCATTAAAACTCCACTTAGTTTTAATCTGTGACTGGGTTAAAGAATCAGTGTCATTTAAAACACGGTTCACGATAAACCCAAAATCATAACACATTTCAATCAGTCCCTAACCGTGAATTAGCAAGTGAGCAATTCCCTAAGTATTAACCCCGAAGGCCGAAACCAACATCAGATCAATACCTCAGAAACCATTCAACTTAACTAACCTCCAGTTAGTTTCTGATTTTCTTAACTCCTTTGGGTCTAAGAACAGTATTATTGAAGATACCGTTCACGACAACCCAAAATCACATTTCATTAATTATCGGGTTAAAGAAAAAGTGTTATTTAAAACACTTTTCACGATAAATCCAAAAATCAATACCAATTCAATTCCAATTAAATATTATTTAACTGGTACACTTCATTAAATCTAAATAAAAAGATTTAGTCTTTTTCTCAACTGGGCTCAAGAACAATGTTAATGAAGACACCATTCACGACAAACCCAAATCACATTTGATATTAAATACAAGGCTCTGAATAGAAAATATATCGGCTTATATTCAATATCAAATTCTACGACCAACAAATATCGTATTGGAAATAACGATATAAATATATATCCTTCAAATTTCCATAACAATATCTATGTAATCACGAAATCCAACATCAATATAATCCAAAGACAATTTCGATTCAAATCCATTCCAATTCAATTATTGGAAATTCTGGTTACTTTTAAAACCCTTTTCAAATTCAAATTATTTATTTAAAAATAAATAGAATTATAATTCTAGTTCAAAACTAGTTCATTTCGATAAAAATCTATTTTTATCTTTTCAAATATGGAGTTTTTCATCCCAATTCTTTCTAAATCATTTCTTATGATTTCACGCAAATTATTACTATTTTTAATAATTTTATCAAGGCTCGTACAGTCGATTTCCATCAACGGCCATTGAACTGCACTTACAGCGACCTTTTTCAAATTTCATTTGGTCATAATTCCAAATCCAACCGTTAGATTTCTAATTTCTAATAATCTTTAGAAAGCTCTTTTCGATACGAACCCAACGGTTCCGATTTTAGGAGAATCCGACGGTCGGATCTCCCGTAATATCCGTTCGAAGTCAATGGTCGAAATTCGCGAACTACCACGGCGCGGCGCTTTCTATTCAGGCCATTATATTATATATATATAATATAATATATACTTCGTCGATTTCAATTCAAAACGTTCTTTATAAATCGTTATGAATTCATTTTCAAAACGGTTTCAACTCCATATTCAATTTCAAATCAAAATTGAATTTTCCAATATAAATCCTTTTTAAATTCATTTCAAATTGTTTTCAATTCAAATTGATTTCTATTTCAATTTCAGTTTGTTTTCAATTCAATTCAATTTCAATTCGAATTCATTTATATTCTATTTCAATTCGAATTCATTTATATTCAATTTCAATTCGAATTCGTTCTATTCATTTTCCATTCGAATTCGTTCTATTCATTTTCAATTCGAATTCATTTCTATTCGATTTAATTCGAATTTCAATTCTTTTCAAAATATCAGATTTTGAAATCACTTTCGATATTCATTATAAAATGAATAAAATCAATATAAATATCGTTCACGTCAAAATGGCGTAAATCTAATCAACACGGCTTCATATATTCTATTTTCAAATATTCTATTTCAAATATTTCTATTTCAAATATTTCTTTTTCAAAACTGGAATGAGGCCCAATCAATTACCATATAATGTTAATTATATGGATTTTCTACAACACATGTATACAATAACAACGATGAATAATCAACCATCATCCAAAGTGCATTCTACACTGTATAAGCATCGAATATAAATATTTATCGCTTATAATAGTCTGTCAATCAATCGATCGACATTCAGCTAATTATTGGGACTTGTGTACGTCATATATCATCCCAATACCCGTGTGGGGTTTCAAACAATCAAACACAAATTTTATTTGTGCTGTTGGGCGATGTGTAAAATTTATCGTCCGAATCAATATCAGTCAAATGTGTGTAGATAAACAAATCGTTTGATTTGTTTATATTAATTTATTTCATTTCATATACACGTTAAAAATTCTATTTTTAACTATAAAATATTTTCCACTTTAAAATATTTTATTTCAACTATATAAATGTTTTCATTTCACATCACATCACACAATCAACTATACATCAAAATCAAACAACCAAGCATACAAGCCGTTCATGGTCTGTGGACGACGGGTGTCGGGTGCTACTAAACACCATCTGCATCCCAGTAAATATTATTAACTAGAAATAAAATAAAAAAGTGAGAAATTCTCACCAAAGATATCCCAACTCCACGACACTTCATATGTAGAAAATCTCCGCCATTTCTTCTTTCGTCACTTTCGTCCTTCGTATTCACTACCTATATGAAAATCGAATTTTTACTTCGCTATTCAATACATAAAAATCGAATTTTTACTTCACTATTCAATATATAAAAATCGAATTTTAACTTCGCTATTCAATATATAAAAATCGAATTTTTACTTTGCCACTAGTGTAAAAATTATATTTTTAACCTTCTACTACAATAAAAATTATATTTTTATTCTTCTACTATAGTAAAAATTATATTTTTATTCTTCTACTATAATAAAAATTATATTTTTATTTCGCTACTACAATAAAAATTATATTTTTATTTCGCTACTTCTATAAAAATCGAAACTTATATGCTATAAAATTTATATGAAAACCAAATTTTTATAGACCTGAATAAATGATAGCAAAAATAAATAAATATCAATAACAGTAAAACTTACTGTTTGGCATCGTCGGAGGGGGAAATCCATCGCTCCGGAGGTCTGGTGTTAGGGAGGCGTTCACGACGGTCGGGGTTCATGACTGGGGGGTTGTGGCGGTTGTCTTCATCGAAGGGAGGAGGGGATGCGCTGTCGATTGGGAGGGGGTTAGGTGGAACTCTAGAAGGAGGAGGTGAGGCTGGCGCGGGGAGGCGGTTTCCGGCGATGGGGGGGGGGGGGGGGGGGGGGGGTGGGGGGGAGGGCGCGCGATGGTGCGAGGTGGCCAGGCGACAGGATTTCTAGATCCGGTTTTTCGTTTGCTTTTTTCTTCCTTTACTAAAATCTGAACGGGCTGGAGAGAAATAAGGGGAAGGGGTTTTTTTATAAAATTTTTATTTAATTTATTTTATTCCTAAAAGTTAACTTTTAATTCTAACACCAAACGAGACCCAACGACTATCGTCCATAGCTAATTACCCCCATTCCGAACACAATGGGATATGTATCGCAGGCTGATTCGACTGTTTCGATCAGTTTTCATCAAAATCAAAATATAACTCTATATATTGAATTTGAACGTGTATTTCAATTTACTGGGGTCACATACTGATCCTAAAAATTCCAGAAAAATTACTTCTAGCTTCGTATCGACGATACGGTCCTAACGAAAATAATTTCATCGAATTCTGAGATCGTTTGAAAAACGGCCATTTTCTGGTCGATCGAAATTGACTGAAACTGTTAAAACACGTTTAAATTCCCCATGCTCACACATTAACTCAGAAAATTATGAATCTTGGAACCTAGCAATAATTTGACATCCCGGATCCAACAAAAGTGGTTTCGTCGAAAACCGAGGTCGTTTGCAAAATTGCTATTTTTAAGGGCCTGAATTCCATAGCGACTATTCAGAATTTTCAACTGGACATATCTTTTTATCCCCGCTATGAAATTTTGATTTTTCGGATTCGTTGGAAAGATATTATCAAATAGACCCTATTATTTTTAGTTTCACTAAAATCGGTTTATTTTGCACCCGGTACATTCAATTGAAGTTTGAAATCGAATTATCGAACTACCGCGCCATTTTCAATTCCTTTTATAATTTAAAATAAATATTTATATTCTAACGACGATCTATATAAATATATTCGTTCGAATTCTATTCAAAATAAATTTTTCGTCGTTTTTATTCAAAATGATTCATTTTAAATATCCAAAATTCGCTAAAATTGCCAAAATAAAATTTTTAAATTGGCCCAGATTTCCCGGTTATTACAATCTCCCCCACTTAAAACTTTTCGTCCTCGAAAAGGAACGAAGCCGAAAGTTGTTTTAAATACCAACTCAACTTTCATTGTTTTGATTACGGCTTAAGTTCTTCAACTTTTCAGTTTCTAAGAACTTTTCAAATTTTTCAAAAATTTGGCTAACGCCCTAAATTTTCGAAAAATTTCGCCATAACCTCCCCTGCACCGGGAGCACGAGAAAATCCCGAAATTTTCATACAGGCCTTCTGATCTCAAAAAGAAAAAGAAAAAGCCAAGCGGGTCATAAAATCATCATCACCCAAACAAAACAGTAAATTATGGTAAACATGTACCTATTTGTCGGGCAAACAATTTTATTTCCCTGCTCTTGCCTCCTTGCTATGACCTGTTCAATGAAAGTACATGTATATGCAAGCAAATGCGACTAATTTTCAATACAACTCAATATTTGATTCAATTTGGTTATAGGTTCAACATTTAATTCATCAAACAATAATCAAACAACACAATGAGCAATCAATTAGTGAATTATCATTTCAAATTCATAACTTTGATATTGAGTCAAAAAATCACATGTTTGATACAAAATCACAACTATAAGCCCTATCTAATTTTGGTTCTCACACCAGCCAATAGGAAATATGTAGATATCACACCTTTGAAACTCGAATACCAAGTCTGATTATGTCTAAACTATCATCAGAATCGTCTCCGGGCGAATAGAGTGTGATTCTATATCTATCCAGTATATTAAAACTTCAAATACACGTGGATCAGACGTATACGCAAAGTCTATATATACTGGACTGTCCAAATTCAAACATAATAACTAATCAAATACGAATAGTTGATTTAAATTTTCAAAACAAAATTTGTTTTCATTTTCTAAAATATACTCTTCACACTCGTTCAAGGATACTACTGATCCCATCTCTAACGAGTCACTCCATTGGATATTACTAATCCAATATCTGATGAATTCTTTCGTATGGTTCTAATGTGTCTTGTTCTCTGAGCTTTGTAAACCAAAGCTCTGGTACCAAATGTAAGGACCCGTTACTTCCCCGTGAAGGAAAGAGCGGATACTTTGAGAACAACACACAAATGAACGCAGATGAAAGAACATTTCATTGTTTATTACAACAATTCCATCAGTTTTCCGGGTTATATTTCCGGGTTATTACATCTGTCTACTAAAACACTATATTTCCGGGTTATATTTTCGGGTTCTAACTCTATATACCAAGTGTCTCGACGATACGGTCTTAACAAAAACGACGATTTTTTTTAAATTGGCCCAGATTTCCGGGTTATTACATCTGTCTACTAAAACACTTCATCAAAGTTAAGGCATTCCCTTTGTGAGTGACCTTAACGGAGGTGGGGCGTTACACTTGGTATCATAGCTGAAGGTTACCAGATTGGGTAAAGTTTTGGAAAACTATTTTCAAAAAGGTTTTGAAAGGAAATATTTTCAAAAAATAAAGCTTATTTTAAATAGCATAATCCCCGAAAGCCTTGTATCTATCTTTTCAGTTCTCTGTTTTGAATCCTTTTTCTTTCGTTTCAGCATGTCTGGGAATCTTAACCTTCCAGAGGGTGTGCCAATAGCTGGCTGGTTCAGGAGGAACTTAGAGGCTAGGGCCAACGGTACAGGCCCGGCAGATATTCCTCCACCAGTGGCAGCGGTACCACCTCCTTCTCCTCCTCCTCCTCATGGAAATGCTTTCGCAAAGACGTGTAGAGACTTCAAGGCTATGGGTGGAAAAGACTTCTGTGGAACTGAATCCTTCGTGGAAGCAAGGAACTGGATGAAGGATACCGAAGATTTGTTTGTCATTTTCGAGGTAGACGATAGGCAGAAGGTACAATTGGCGGTATGGTTACTCAAGGACGAAGCTTCCTATTGGTGGGAAGTCACTAACTCCGAGAGGCCAGTTGAAACATGGATGGATTTCAGAACAAGGTTTGAGACGAAATTCCTCTCGCAAGCTGAACGAAGTCTACAACTGGAAAAGTTCTTATCTCTTAAGCAAGGAAGTATGACGGTCAAGGAATACGTCAACCAGTTTAACCAAATGGCTAGGTTCAGAATGGATTTAGTCAACACTCAGCATAAAAAGGCTCTCCGCTTTGTTAAAGGATTGAACGAGCCACTGCACAGTCTAGCCATGACCCATGTACCCATGGGAGCAACTTACGAGAGATTGGTGGACATGGCACTACTGCACGAGGAAGACAAGGGCAAGGAAGAGGCAAAGAAGGAAGAACCACAGAACAAGAAAGCCTGGCCCAAAAAGGAAACACAAAAGAAGATTGAGAAGTTTGAAGATAAGAAGGAGAAAAAGTGCTTACCTGTGGAAGCTCAACTCATCTGAACAAGGATTGCAGAAAAAAGAAGGGCACTTGCTTCAACTGTGATGAGATGGGACACTTCACTAGGGACTGCCCGAAAAAAAGAGGGCAAGGGCAGAGGGCAGGATCAACTTCTGGAGGGCAGGCGAACACTCTCGAGGCTAGTGGATAGGATAGACTTAGGAAAACTTTCTTTGGCAGGTTTAATTTCTTTATCTGATTGTTGAGTTGAAACTCTTTCTGATTCTGGCATTTTGATTCTGTAACCGATACTCTGCACTTTAATACTAGTATTGTTTCTGATTCCACTGTAGGCTCAAACCCATAAGGGTTATGACTCATCTGCTTGTGATAGATTGGGGTTTGAGAGATATCTGTGTTAGGAGTCAAGTAGGACGCATGCATTCTGGGTTTTATCATGCTTATTTTCCTAAGAATCATTTGGTGATCTGATCTGTACCAGTAGTCTGTAAGTATCTGAATATTTCTGATAAGATTAAGATTTCCAGTTTTGACATTGTATAAAGAGGGTAATCCTCTAGGTGTCAATTTGATGTTGATTTCGGTCTTCGGGGTTGATACTTAGGGGAATTATTTTCTCAACCAAGGTCTAATGGGAACCAAGTTTTTATTTTATCTGTTCTCGCTTCCATCATTCGACTATATCCTATCGATCGAATCTTCGAACTTTAGGTAGAAACCAATGGATGTAAACATCTGTTTGAGACATGTTATGTTTGATGGTTGCAAGTGGATGCAAGTGGTTGCTAGTGGTTGCTCGTGGATGCATATACACACACTAGGCACTAGATCGGCTCGAAAACACTCTCATACTGCATATGGATGTGTGAGCATTTTCAATTTTTGTGGATGCAAAATGATTGGCTCATCACATGGATGTTGCATATGAATGAATGGTTGTCACTCATATAAGAATGAAATGTATCAAATAGGAAAATTGCATACATGTTGGACTCATGGCACTGACATAATTCGCATTAAGGAGGTCAATTGAATCAGTGGACCGCTTGATCTTTGCATTAGATAAGGAACATATACACACACTTTTGCATATGTTCATACAACATTAGAAGTTTTCTAAGGACAATGGATGCGTGTGGATGACGGTTGAGTAGATGGATGACTGGATGGTAGGACGCATTCTTCTTAACTTGAAGATTTCGGGGATGAAATCCTTTAAGGGGGGAGAATGTAACACCCCGTATTTTCTGTGATTGTATAAGTAACAAATCAGAGATTAATTAATTTTTAAAATAAGAATCAAGGGAAACGGGTTGCGCCATTGCGTTCGTCTCGAAATTATGCTTGGAAACGATCCGAGTTTTCAAGAAACGGAGTCCTTATAAGGAAGATATGGCCCTCCGAAATTTCAGAGAATTTCAGAATCGAAAATAGCTCGAAAATTCGAATTCAAATTCGAATTCAAAATCTCAGAACAGGCTGGGCGGGAAAATTCCCGCCCATGGACCAGGTCGACCTGGGGGTCGACCATAGTGTCGACCTCCCAGGGGCCAGGTCGACCATAGTGTCGACCTGGGGGTCGACCCGCTCCCGAAACCAAGTTTTTGAACCTGGTTCATTCTGATGTATCCGATCTCGTTTTCTGTCTAGATTCGTCTGCCTAATCCTATATAAACAACCCATAGCCTCATTTTCTCTACACAATTTCATTCTGTCTATACTCTGTCTCTTTTCTAAATAAAAAATAACAATGTCGTCGCTACTCTGTTGCGATCAAAACTTGGACTGATGCATCTTCTTCCAACCTGAATAGAATTAAAAGATAAATCAAATCTCATATCAAAGTTTAGAGCTACAACAACGATTAAAGAGGAGTAATTCAGCATTTTTGCATCAACAACAATTTATTATCCTTTCTTAAAACCACGAAAGGCTAGTACAGTTATTTTCCGATATAAACTTTAGTTATGATTGTGACATAATGGTAATTCTGAATTTGAGGTTGTGTACGTTTTGTTCTGATCTATTTTATTCTGTATCTCTTTCTTCTTTATGTTCTATAGCCAGGCTACCACGAGCCTACGCCACATCTCATAAGAGATTAACGCACGAATGCTAAACTTTGGGACAAATAATGAACGATGGCATAATTGGACATGGCTAATCTGTGACTGAAAGGACATATGTTGTAAATTAGATTTAGATCTATGCATATTCTGTGAATTGGAAGAAGAGGAAACATTGTATGTTAACATGTAACTTGAGACATTGGACATAACGCACATTTTGAATTAAGATCTGTTATAATTTAAAGTTCTAGATTGTTGGGCATATTGTCTATGTAACGATTCATGACTTGAGATAAAAAGAGAATATAACTTAGGTGTGAAGATCTATATTAAGATTTGATAACTATTAAATGTGAACAACATCTAAGTTGAAGATTTTTGAATATATGGCATGCATTGAAATCGATGGCTATGTTTGGTATAATTTATATGTGAATCTTTTGTACTAGGCAAGTTTAACTAAATTTGGGACATGTGTAATATGGTAAATTATGACCATAATCTGTGTCATGTAAATTCAATGCAAATGTGGGGTATATGATCATATTGTGAATCATGACAACTATTTAGACATGCAAACTTAGGCCAAATTTATAATTAGGCAAGATATGTCTATGAAACTTTAAAGAATGATTAAATCTGTTATATTGCCTAATCTGCTAGTTCTGTTATATTGCCTAATCTGCTAATTAGGTTAAATTGCCTTATCTGCTAAATCGCCTAATCTGCAAGATCTGTTATTTGTTTAATCTGTTGAATGGCGTAATCTGTTGGAACTGAAATGATGAAATTTGAAGTATGTAAATTTGTAGGCTCGATTTAAAATTGAGGAAAACTTGTTAATAGAATATCGAATAATCTGCCGTAACTTGTACAAAAGTTAATTTGTTAAATTAGCATGATTAGTCTGATATTAGCATAGTCTGTAAATGAATGCATTGGCTAAATGTGAAACATGGCTAACTCGAGGTTAGAATGAGTTTGCGGCGTAATCCTGCCCAGTACCGCCCGGCACATCCAGTGGCCGCAAACAATAGGTTCTAATGTGAGAAGTTAGTCATAACGTGCTTGAAACCCGAGGTTAGACTCAGTTTGCGGCAGAAATCTGCATGGAACCAACCGGCCTAACCAGTGGCCGCAAACTGTCAGTCTAATGTGAGAGGTCTGCGCATTAATTTTTAATTAATACAAATCTAAGATAAATATGATGTCTAAAACGAGTTTGGTGGATAGGGTTGAACCAATTGGACTAATGAATTTAACAAACCCATTTCATGAATCTGTATGCCCAATTACAAAGTTAGACAAATCTGTAAATCCGTTAAATCCGTATATCTGATCCGTTAGTCTGAAAACTTTCTGATCTGTGAACTAATTGATCTGAACTCTGTATGTCTGAACTTGTAAACAAGTTAATCTGAAATCTATTAGTCTGGGGACACAAGTTTAGGAGGGAAATTACTTGTGTCATCTGTTGTTTGGGACCCATATTAGTCAGTAACCTTTTCTGGTATCAAAACTTTGACCCAACAGTAGGTAGGGTCCGGGCACGCTTACTGAACTAATTATAAGCTGTTCATTCTGATAATGGCGAGGGGTGTTGATGGTGCGTTCCAACCGGGTCATGTGCGTGCATGGATCCCGGTCTGCCTCTGAGGATGTAAGATGCCGTGACATTTGTAAATCGGTCTGTGTCATTTAAAGGTTGCCACTTTGGGGAGTGATACACCCTTTTGTGGGGCTAGCACAGGGTATTTATGTATTAGGAAGCTGATCGCTTGGGGTAGGGTTTTAGGGTACACTTAGTTCTGTCTGTTTCTGTTGGTACCGTCTGTTTCTGTTGGGTGGTAACACCTGCCTGTTTCTGCGTGGTACCGTCTGTCGGGTGGTAAAGGCCCATTTACTAGTGTACACCTAATTATACCTTCTGTTTCCATACGGATTAATCTGTTTCTGTTTCTGTACCTTCTTTTCCGGTGGTAAAGGCCCATTATTAGCATTCTATTTCTGTATGTTTCTGTTGGGGTGGTAAAGGCCCATTCCTAGCATTCTCTTCTGTGGAAATTATTCTGTTCCTGTTTCTGTTTCAGTTTAGACATTGGGGTGACACCTAATCCTGTTATACTAGTACTAGTGCAGAGAGGTGAAAAGTAGTAGCTCATGTCATTCTGTTCTTTTTCTGTTTAACCTAAGTATATCTGTTACTCCTGTTACTGTTATCTCGCATCCAGTTTTATTTTCATGTCATAATTATTATTATCTTTTCATATGCTGAAAGTCACTGGACTTGCCATACTTTATGTCTGACCTTGCTTGTTTTCGCCCCTTTTTAGGGTTGAAATCTAGGAGCTTGAATCAGATCTTCTCTGCTTGAAGTATCGTCTGGCTTTGGCATAACAATTTATGTTGGGGATTATGATTTTAAAAACTATGCATTCTGAAGGCTTTTGTACAAGACTGATATTTTGTACTTGAATTATGATATTGTGATTTGAAAGGATGTAACCAAACTTACTTCGGCTTCTGTTGTAATAAAGCTATAAAATTTTCAAGTACTGTTTTATCTGTCTTGTAAGTTTCTGTTCTGTCTGCTAAAA
Organism: Allium sativum; assembly: GCA_030737875.1. Classification (NCBI taxonomy): domain Eukaryota; kingdom Viridiplantae; phylum Streptophyta; class Magnoliopsida; order Asparagales; family Amaryllidaceae; genus Allium; species Allium sativum. The sequence goes on from CM060910.1 coordinate 401,531,396, forward strand.
CGCTCCATCAAAGTTAAGGCATTCCCTTTGTGAGTGACCTTAATGGAGGTGGGGTGTTACAGTACAAATCAAGGATACTGGCAAAGGGGTTTGCACAAAGAAAAGGAAAGGAGTATGATGAAATTTTTACACCGGTGGTACGTCATACTTCTATCCATGTTTTACTAGCCATAGTTGTTATCCATGACTTGGAGTTGGAGAAACTTGATGTGAAAAATGCCTTCTTGCATGGAGGCTTGGATGAAGACATCTACATGGAGCAACCTAAGGAGTTTGTTGCAGATGGTAAGTCTAAAATGATTTGCAAGTTGAAGAAATCACTATATGGGTTAAAGCAATCACCTAGGCAATGGTACAAGAGATTCGATCATTTCATGCTTGAAAGTGGCTTCAATCGAAGCATCAAGGATGCTTAAGTATATTTCAAGAGGTTGGGAAATGATTGTTGGGTGTATTTACTCTTGTATGTGGATGATATGCTCATTACTTCCAAGGATAAAAATGAAATCAACAAGTTGAAGATGCTTTTGAAATCGGAATTCGAAATGAAGGATCTTGGAGAAGCAAGGAAAATCTTGGGCATGGAAATTGAAAGGGACCGAAAGAATTTTGAGTTAAGATTGACACAAAAGGATTACATTAAGAAAGTGCTTTGCGGGTTTAGCAAGGGGAATGCAAAGGCGTTAAATACACCTTTATCTTTGCATATGAAGCTTTAGAATCAGGGATCACCTATCGGGGATAAAGACAAGGCTTATATGGCAAAAGTACCATATGCAAGTGCGGTTGGTAGTTTAATGTACGATATGGTGAGTACAAGACCCGGATATGACTAATTAGGGGAAATCGCATTGGGAAGCCGTGAAGTCTATATTGAGATACTTGAAAGGCACATCATCTCATGGTCTTATTTTTGGCGGTAGTGATGAAAGGAGTTGCAAGTTGGTTGGTTATTGTGACTCGGACTACGCCAGTGATAGGGATCGGAGGAAATCAACTTCCGGGTATGTCTTCACACTTTGCAGGACGGCCATTAGTTGGTGATCAAGATTGCAAACCGTAGTTGCTTTATCCACTACAGAGGCGCAGTTAATTGCTGCGGTGGAAGCGGCAATGGAGGCACTCTACTTGAACCGATTGTTGTGTGACTTGGGTTTCGAACATGAGAGTATCGATGTTCGATGTGATAGCCAAAGTGCTATACATTTGGTGGAGAACTTGGCGTTTAGCTCGCGGACCAAGCATATTAAGGTGGGAGAGTCATTTCTTGTAGCCATGGATGAGGGTAAGGTAGTATACCTTCAGAAAGTGCAAACAAAGGATAATGCGGCGGATATGTTTACTAAAGCATTGCCAGTTGGGAAGCTTGAGCATTGCTCGAACTTAATTCGCTTGTTGAGTTGCTAGGTGCCACGGGGTGGCACGGTTGGAGAGTGGTTTGTTTGTTTGGAAAGGAATATTGGTGAGAGATTGGATATCTATCTTCATGGTAAGTACTCATTTTCACTCCCGAGTACATTGTCTTTTGGTGAGACTGGTTTAGGAGTTGGATGTTTCAACACTTCATTGACGGGTGGGTGATATGCCTGAACTCATTAGTGAAGTGCAATGGGTGGTGGCTATGCCGGAGTTCATTGGGTGAAACATTCAAACTTTCTTGGTTGAAAGTAGAAGGAAATGCTTGGGTGCATTGGAGTTTGTGATGGAGATGGATATAGTATCGAGGTGGACTGTTGAAGTATGCGATACTATGTGTTAGATTGAAGGGGAAATTTCAGGTATTTTGGATATTTCAGATCTGGAGGAAATTCCGGGTATTTCAGAACTGGAGGAAGTTTCGGATATTTCGGATATAGAGGAAATTTAGGGAATTTCCATATACTTCTCTATGCCTATATAAGTTATCTTTTGGCTTTCAAAAGGTAAGGGATCAAGAGCTTCAAGACTTGATAGAAATCAGGGGTTTGTTCTCAAGTGTTTAATTAGGGTTTATAACCTAATTGCAATTCTTCAATTCTATTCTCCTCAAATTCATTTCTTTATTTCAATATAGTGATCGTTGGATCAATCTCTTGTATTCCTTTCATCGTGTTAATAAATACTCTATCCAAAGTGGATGCACACTAAGAAGATGTTAGTGGAACCACTATAAATTCTTGTGTGATTTATTTTGCTACTATTGTCATTAGTTTCTTGCTTGTGATAGAGATTTGGATTGTTCATGATTGGTTGATAATTGTTTGTGACTAGAGTTATTGGTTTGGTTGTTTTTGCAAGTTTAACAACGACCCAGTCTTCCGCTAGCACTTGTGGATATTTGATTCGAGTGGTCTTGAATCGAATTAATCATAATGGTCCCAACAATTTATATTTTATTATGATTTTGTGTGTATGTTTATATTTTATCATTATTTTGATATTTTATTATAAAAAACATTTTATTAGAACGTGAGAATAAATATAACTTCTTGTATATCAAAAAAAGGCATCATGCATGTAAATAAAATCAAAAAGTGCAATAAAATTTAAAATATATGCATAAAATCGTATTCGTATTAAAACATCAAGAATGCATAGAATGTCACATATGACATATGCAACAAGTAAAATGAGATAATCTTGGAAATGAGGAAAAACAAAACAAAAGAACGATGATTTTATTTTAAATTATAACTACTAGCTTTCACTCACTACTGGTGGAATGTATGGGAAGAGAAACCACTTTTAATTGGTTATGCTTTTGACTAATGTCTATGTAATTTTCCAAATTTTTGTATGTATCGATCCCTCAAGTTCAGACTAACTCGTAATTCTTCTTTTGTTGAACCATATATTAGCATTTTGAATAGGATTTATGTCTTTTGAACTTCGTAAGTTATACATTTGAGTCACATTTTATCCATATTCATCAGAATTATTAGTTTTATTAGTGATTGCTTATCAATATATTTCTGACTAATTAATTATTTATAAACTATTAATTTTCAAGTTAGTTTCTTTCGTCAGTTTTTTAGGTCTATTCTCAAAACTGAATACTTAGCCCTACGCTATGGTTTTATTGTTGTAAGTTGTTTATGCGATCTTTGCAGTCAAATGAGTATCTTTTCTACATTTTTACAATTACAATTGTCATATATTATAATTATTTTCTGTTTTTTAATTAAAGATTCACTTGGGTCAAGGAAGAAAATCCAACTTCTGAAAATACATGAAAATGGTGAATGCATAGCCTTTTCTTATTTATATCATCATATTTAGAAAATTTTAAGTGATGAATCTTCTTACAGGGATCAGTTTTTTCCTTCTGCTGAACTTAACTTTTTTTATTTGTTGTTAGTCCTGTTTTGTGGCCTTCTTCTATCATCTTTTTGTTGCTTAATGTTCATTGTGAGTAGAAAATACAGAAGTATATTGATCATTGAAATGTTACATGGCCACATACTATTATATTGGTGTATTTTTTATTATGGGAGGATATGTTTTGGATAACACTAATTCTGCCAGTTGTGAGTGACTCATGGTATCATAATATATAAAAAGTAACATTCACATGTTAGATGTCAATAACTTAGAGTATTTATGTAAATTATTTTAGAAGTTGGGACAAAACTTCTAATTATTATAACAAAAATGACTAATAAAATTTAAGATAAACATATTTCTTTCAGGGGATTCCATTGGTGAAACTCGGTGATAATTATTTTTGGTTTATACGGTCTTAATTAGTGCTATCTCTCATTTATTTCGCATTATTTCAGGTTCCCACATAGTATACATTCTTAGTTTTCCTTATATTAGTTGTTGTAAGCTATTTTTTATTGGGTGTATGTTTATATTTTATCATGATTTTGAGTATATATTTATATTTTGAGGGTATTTTTAAATTTTATCATGATTTCGAGTGTATGTTTATATTTTATCATAATTTTGAAATTTTATTATAAAAACCAATCTATTAGAATGTGAGAATAAATATAACTTCCCGTATATCAAAAAAGTCATCAAGCATGCAAATAAAACAAAAAAGTATAATAAAATTTAAAATATATGTATGAAATTATATTCGTATTAAAAAATCAAGCATGCATATGTAACTACCCGGAAAATCAGAACCAATTTAAAAATTTTATTTTAGCAATTTTAATGAATTTTAAATATTTAAAATGAATTATTTTAAATAATAATGACTAGAAATTTATTTTGAATAGAATTAGAACGTATATATTTATTTGAATCGACATTAGAATATAAATATTTATTTTAATTATAAAATAAATTGGAAATGGTGCGGTAGTTTGAAAATTCGATTTCAAATTTCGAATGAATGTGTAGGATTCAAAATAAACCGGATTATAGCGGAACCAAAAATATTAGAATATGTTCGAAAATATCTTTTAATGAATCTGAAAAATTGAAATTTCATAGCGGGAATAAAAAGTTATGTCCAGTTGAAAATTCAGAATAGTCGCTATGAAAATATAGCCCTTAAAAATTGCCATTTTGAAAACAAACTCCGTTTTCGACGAAAACACTTTTGTTGGATCCAGGATGTCAAGTTATTGCTAGATTCCAATTTTCATAATTTTTGGGATCAATATGTGAGCATGGAGAATTTAAATGTGTTCAACCAATTTCAGTCAATTTGGATCGACCAGAAAATGGTCATTTTTCAAACGGTCAACAAATTTGACGAAATTAGTTTTGTTAGGACCGTATCGTCAATACAAAGCTAGAAATAATTTTTTTGGAATTTTTGGGGTCTGTATGTGGCCTCGGTAAATTGAAATGTGCGTTTGAATTTAAAATATAATGATTTATATTTAAATTTAAACGAAAACTGATCGCAACAGCCGAACTGGCTTGCGAAACATATCCCATTGCGTTTGGAATGAGGGTATTTAGCTAGGGCCGAAAGTCGTTGGGTTTGATTTGGGGTTCGCATGGATGGATGGGTATTTTTGGAATTAAACTAATTAAAAAATAAAAATAAAAATATGGCCAAATCAAAATTCATCCTTCACTTTTCTCGTTCCAGGTCAAAACCCGATACCTCCACATAATCGACGGTGGCCTCCACTTCATCCCTTCTCTCCTCATTTTCTCTCAAACCACACAATGAAATCCCTCGATTCTTCAGTGCCTTTTGTAGATCTTCTCCCCCTATTCCAATCCATGTCAGTTTGGTATCAGAGCTTTGCTTTACAGAGCTCGAGAACAAGATACATTAGAACCGAACAAAAGAATTCCTCAGAGATTGGATTAGTAATATCCAATAAGAATGACTCGTTAGGGATAGGATCAGTAGTATCCTAGAACGAGTGTGAAGAGTGTTGTTTTAAAATAAAATAAAAAACAATTTTTGTTTTGAAAAATTAAACCATTTATACATAGTTGAATATTTATTTGTATTGAATTTGGCCAATCCAATATATGAAGATTTTTCATATACGCCTTGCAAACGTACATTCAAAGTTTTAATATACTGGATAGATATAGAATCATACTCTAGTCACCCGGACATGATTCTGATGATGGCGCGGCATCATCAGTATTTGTGCTCGAGTTTTGAAAGTGGGATATCTATATATTTCCAATTGACTGGTGTGAGAACCAAAACTAGATAGGTTTATTGTTTTGATTTTTGCACTAAAAATATGATTTTGGCCATATATCAAAGTTATACATTTGAAAAGCTAATTCACTAATTGATTACTAATTATGTTGTTTGATTTATTAAATTTTGAACTATTAGCCACCACGGCCACCACCACTGTCGCCGCCTCCGCTCAGCCACCTCCCCACGTCAAGTCGGGTCCGCCTGCGCCCTCTGGCTTCCCAGCTCCGGCCGTGTGCCCCTTCCAAGTGCAAAAACCCATTTTTCTCCAAAACTCCCGTTTTGCATAAAACACCCTGTCACTATTTTGCCAATAACTCTTAAACAGTGCGCTTCTGGCCAAAATTCCATAATACCAAAATCAAAGAGCACGATTTTCTCTTCGATTTGGTATATGAAAGTCCAATTTTGGATTGTGGAGCTGTCCGAAAATCGCGTCCGAAGTTAAAGGACCTACTGCGGTTTTTCGCGATATCCGGAGAATTGGTGCGTTTTTAGAAGAAAGTCCACTAGGCAAAAGTTGTCCGCAATGGCGCGTTTATACTAGGGACAAAGTTTGGTGAAGATTGGAGGTCGTATGTAACTTCTAGAGCCAAAGAGGCGAATTCAAGTGCGAGAAAACGACAAAACGGAGCATGACGACAAAATCCGCCAATTAAAGAATGATGGAGTGGATCCCAAATGTGAGAACTTCTCACTTTATTTTATTTTATAGTTAAAAACATTTACTAGGATGCAGACGGTGTTTAGTAGCACGCGACACCTTTGTTTGAAACCATGGTTGTTTGGTTGATTGGATTGTTTGTTGGATTTGGTTGTTTGGTTGAAATGAATTGATTAGGATTTGGTATGTACATGGCGCGAGCCATTAGTAGGCAAGGGATAAGGCTAGACCTTATTCTGGTTCTAGTATCACGACGTTGTGTTGCCGAAATTTTCTAAAAATGTTAGAACAATAAAAATATAAATTTTATTGTATAAATGAACTGTATAAAATATTCATGAGTTGAAATAAATATTTTATAGTTAAAAATATTATTTTTTAACGTGTATATGAATAAAATGAATATTCATTGACAAATCGGACGATTTGTTTATGTACGCACATTTGACTGATATTGATTGGGACGATATATTTTACACATCGCCCAACTGCACAAATAATAATCAGTGTTTGTTGTTTGAAAACCCCACACGGGCATTGGGATGATATTGGACATACATTAATCCCAATATTTAGTTGCATGTCAGTCGGTTGGTTGACAGGTTGTTGTAAGCGTTAATTATTCATATTTAAAGCTTATGCAGTTGTGTAATGCACTCTGGATGATGGTTGACTGTGTTTGATTATTGTTTTTTTTTTTTTTTTTTTTTGCATAGCAACTGGGGTTAAATGGCCCATACCATATTTATTATACACCATAACAATTACAGAGAAAAAGTTAACTAATACAATTTGTAATAGAAAGGACCAACACGTGTTTAAGAGTAGCAACTCCACTAAACACCCTGTTGTTCCTCTCTCTCCACAAAAAATAAATAGTCTTTTTTAACAATTTCAAAAGCATACGTGTGTATGAAATCCATGTAAATAAAATTATATGTTAATTGACTGTATCTGATTCCAATTCGGAAAGAACGAATATTTTAAATTAAATAATATTTTGAAATAACGAATAATGAATATTTTAAATTAACTAATATTTTAAAATGATATTCAGCAATGGATCAAAATATGATTTTGATGTTCGACTTTGGACCGACACAAAAATATTTAAATATATAAAGCCATGTTGATTTAATTGACGCCATTTTGACGTGAACGATATTTATATCGATTTTATTCATTTTTATAATGAATATCGAAAAGGAAGCGACTACAAAATCTAATGTTTTGAAAATATTATCATTTATATATTAATGATATGGAATATTCAATTTTGATTTAAAATTGAATATGAAGTTGAAATCGTTTTGAAAACGAATTTAAAACGATTTATAAAATAAGTTTTAAATAAAAATCGATGAAATATATGTAATATATATCATATATATTTAATGGCCCGAATAGAACGCGCCGCGCCGCAGCAGTTCGCGAATTTCGACCATTGATTTCGAGTGGACATTATGGGAGATCCGACCGTCGGATTCTCCTAAAACCAGAACCGTTGGGTTCGTATCGAAAAGAGCCTTCCGACGAATATAAGGAATTTGAAATCTAATGGTTGGATTTGGAATTATGTCCAAATCAAATTTGGAAAAGGTCACTGTAAGTGCAGTTCGATGACCGTTTATGGAAATCGACTATACGGGCCTTGATAAAATTATTAAAAATATCAATAATTTGTGTAAAATCATAATAAATGGTTTGGAAAGAATTGGGATGAAAAATTCCGTATTTGAAAAGATAAAAATATATTTTTATCGAAATAAACTAGTTATGAACTAGAATTATAAATCCAATATTTTTAAATAAATAAATTGGATTTGAAATGGTTTTAAAAATAACCAGAATTTCCAATATATGAATTGGAATGGATTTGAATCGAAATTGTCTTCGGCATATTTCGATATTGGATTCTGTGATTATACGGATATTGTGGAGGAATTTGGATGATATATATATCGTTATTCCCAATATGATATTTGTTGATTTCAGAATTTGATATTGAATGTAAGCCGATATAATTTCTATTCAGAGTCTTGTATTTAATACTGAATTGGATTTTGGGTTTGTCGTGAACTGTGTTATAAATTACACCGTTCTTAAACCCAATGTGAAAAGAATAAATCTTTTAATTAAGATTTAAAAGAAGAATTACCAATTAACTAACATTTAATTGGAATTGAAAATGGAATGTGAATTGGGTTTATTGTGGACTGTGTTTTTAACGACATTCGTTCTTCAACCGGATTTACAGCGAAATGTGATTTGGAATTTATATATCTTTTTAATAAGATTTAACAGGAATTATCCAAAGTAAAGTTTTCCAATTTAATATATTAAATTGGAACTAAATGGAATTCGATTTGGTAATAATCGAAGTGAACTTCTGTGGAGGAAGACTATTAATACATATGGAATTTAAAATGCTTTGCCGTTATTCCATTTATCTTATTAGTCGGATATGGAAATTGATATCGATTATATATTGATTTTTTTTCTATGAAGATTCCATAATTAATGGAATGTGATATGGGTTAATCATGAACTGTGTTTTAAATGACATTAGTTCTTTAACCCAGTTAAAGAAAGGATTACATGTCTAACATTATATTTCGAACTGTATGGTTGATCTCTGCTAAATATATATCCGTTTGGTGGCGGAGAATTTATTCTCTTGCTTAAAACCCTTCTCTAAGACATACGAGCTTAGAGGTTATATATCGGCAGAAATCAATAGTACGGTGTAGATTGTCGATGCGACATGTTAGTGTTTCCAAAGTTAAATAATCTTTAATATTGATTTTTGGGAAGATTAAAACTAAGTGGAGTTTCAATAAATCTTTATTTAGATTGAAAAGAGAATGTGATAATTTAAATTATCAAATTCGGGAAATGATTGAGAATGGAGTAGCACCAGTTTTGCTCCAAGCGATGGTTAAATCTTTAATTAGATTTGAAAGGGAAATGGTAATTAATTTTACCAATAACACCGTGGTGTTAGTTATGGAGTAATACCAGTTTTGCTCCATGGGATGAATAGGTTGGGAATGGGAAATTAAACAAATGATTACTTCAGTAAGGTGTGTTAATCCCGACCAGTTTAGAAAACCTTAATATGGTTCGATTGATATCCAAAGGAAATTAAAGAATAAATTTTAAATAATTTATCTTTGATATAATTAATGGGAACATATCCCTAAAGATGTGAATATTTGAATAAAAGAATATTGTGAATTGGAATGAGGCGTTTGTTGTGTTTTTATAGCACTTGTTTATTATATACGCGAGTTATTCAGAAAGGCCGGGTTTATACTCATTCTGAATAACTGATTCAACGATAAGTAGACAATGAAGACGGTGGTTGTAGGAACCCGTAACTTCCCCGGTAAGGAAGGCCCGGATTACTTTGAGAACAACACACATCGGAACATAAACAGAAGAACATTTCATTGTTTATTACAACAATTCCATCAGAATACAAGAATATACAGAGTATGAATCAATATTACACATTTCACGAATATCAGAGATTTAAATTACATTTAAATACATAGCAGCGGAAAAATAACACAACACACAACTGAAATGAGATATACGGATACAGAGCTTTCCGAATATCATTCCAGCTGTAAACCAGGATCCTGTGAATATAAATCTGCAAAACCAAAACTACTAGCTGCCCGTGTGGAAAATAAGGGCACCCAGAGTTTAGGTTAAAACAATAAACTCCAGGTCAGTCATGTGACTGGTGTGAGAACTAAAACAGTTATTAATCTTTATTTTTAAAGTTGGGTAAATCAAGGGACCACGCCGTATAACATGGAACGGGTTTCCTCCCAAGAATACCAGTGCATAAAACAAACAGGGCAATGTTAAATAAAAGAAAAATGAAGCTATTATAAGACCCAGGTCCCATCACACAATGCAACGCAAGCGGGAGGATAGGCTTTTACCTTAAAATAGCCAAAGAATGCTTGATACGCTAAATTTCATCTTTTATTATTACTATAAGTGAAGAAAACAACTTCAATCATAAGTAACAGTCATAGACGGCATAAGTGCCCCATACCACTATGTCGCCAATACTAGGCTCTACAAATAAAACCGAAATATCACGTATTGGAAATTGGATTCCATCATGAGTCGAGGCAAGGGGCAAGCTCCTCTCCGTTCGAGACACTCTAGCAAATGTCTCAGGACCACACATAGCGATCCTTGGAATCGGTTGGGCCGGACCTCTCTTACTTTTGAGGATTAGTTATTCCTGAACACATGTTTCCCGATCCTATAGGACCTATATAATGGTCTGTACGTCGGCTCACATAGTGCCAGTTATCGACCATATATTCGAGGCGCCTCGCATTCCAACAACCACACAGGTAAAAAGTATATAAATTTCAGGTCTGGTAGATCACTGACATCACCCATAGCTAGAAAAAAATGTCGTGTTCTCCCAACGGTCCTTATCCCGTTTTTGACTCATACCGAGGTGTGAGGCTCGCGAATTAACACTATACACAAAGCCGCGCCACACAGGCCGTGCTTTGATCATCAACCAAGAGACTTTGCTTTTCAACAGAAGCCTTGATCATCTGCCACTTAGGCGTGCCACGCAGGCAGTTCCTGCCATGCGATTGATATCTATCGATATATAACCTCTAAGCTCATACGTCTCAGAGAAAGGCGTTAAGCAATAGAATAAATTCTCCACTGCCAAACAGATATATATTTAATAGAAATCAATCACACAGAATAGAATCCAATGTCAGACACACAGTCCATTTACAAGTTCGTTCTGGGTCTGAACGAAACCGGAGGCACTTTCCTCGCATATCCGTCGATCTCCAAGTACGTCTGGACGATCACAAACATATTCCCTCATGTTGGGTGTATAGCTCAATCAAGATTACCAGGAATCATCCAAACGATGTGAAGACCTCCGGGCTCCAACCACCGTCTTCACCTTCGACATATCGTCGAATTGGTTATTCAGAATGGGTATAAACCCGGCCTTTCCGAATAAACCGCGTATATTATAAACAAGTGTCACACAAACACAACATACGCCTCATTCCAATTCAGAATATTCTTTTATTCAAAAATTCACATTCTTAGGGAAAGGTTCCCATTAATTTTATTAAAGATAAATTCTTCTAAATTTATTCTTTAATCTTCCTTTGGATATCATTTCAAACCATGTTAAGGTTTTCCAAACTAGTCAGGATTAGCGAACCACACCGAAGTAATTATTTATTTATTTTCCCAATCCAAACCTATTCATCCCATGGAGCAAAACTGGTAATACTCCATATCTTACACCATGGTGCTATCGGTAAAATTAATTACCATTTCACGTTCAAATCTAATTAAAGATTTAACTATCGTTTTGGAGCAAAACTGGTGATACTCCATTCTCGATCATTTCAATCTGATTAAAGATTCGTTAAAACTCCACTTAGTTTTAATCTTCCCAAAAAATCAACATCCTGTCTTTAATTGGGTTAAAGAACCAACGTCATCTAAAACACGGTTCACGATAAACCCAAAATCACTTTCCATTGTTAATCGGGTTAAAGAACAGGTGTTATTCAAAACACCGCTCACGATAAACCCAAAAACCAATTTAAATTCAATTCCAATTAAATACTAATTAACTGGACAATTTCACTAAATCTTAATTAAAAGATTTATTCTTTTCTAAACTGGGTCCAAGAACAGTGATGTTTAAGACACCATTCACGACGAACCCAAAATCACATTTGATATTAAATACAAGGCTATGAATAGAAAATATATCGGCTTATATTCAATATCAAATTCTGTAACCAACAAATATCGTATTGGAAATAACGATATAAATATATCTTTCAAATTTCCACAACCATATCTGTATAATCACGAAATCCAACATCGAAATATTCCGAAGATAATTTCTATTCAAATCCATTTCCACTTTATATATTGGAAAATTCTGGTTATTTTCAAAACCATTTCAAATCCACTTTATTTATTTTAAAAATAAATGGGATTATAATTCAAGTTCAAAACTAGTTCATTTCGATAAAAATCTATTTTTATCTTTTTAAATTTGGAATTTTTCATCCCAATTCTTCACAAATCATTTCTTATGATTTTACACAAATTATTGATATTTTTAATAATTTTATCAAGGCCCGTACAGTCGATTTCCATCAACGGCCATCGAACTGCACTTACAATGACCTTTTCCAAATTTGATTTGGATATAATTCCAAATCGAACCATTAGATTTCAAATTTCTAATATTCATTGGAAAGCTCTTTTCGATACGAACCCAACGGTTCCGGTTTCAGGAGAATTTGATGGTCGGATCTCCCGTAACGTCAATTCAAAGTCAATGGTCGAAATTCGCGAACTGTTGCGGCGCGGCGCATTCTATTCAGGCCATTTAATATACATAATATATATATATTATATATATTTCGTCGATTTCCTTTTAAAACGATTTTATAAATCGTTTTAAATTAATTTTCAAAACAATTTCAACTTCATATTCAATTTCAAATCAAAATTGAATATTTCATATCATTAATATATAAATGATAATATTTTCAAAACGTTATCTTTTGAAATCACATCCTTTTCTATATTCATTATAAAAACGAATATAATCGATATAAATATCGTTCGCGTCAAAATGGCGCAACTCTAATCAACACGGCATTATATATTTAAAAAACTTCGTTATTCTGTTCCACAAATGAATATTTATTCTATTCAACACATGAATCTATATTTCTTTCAACACATGAATATTCTCAACACATGGGTATCGTAAACCCATGACTATTTTTGTTATTCAATATATTTTATAAAATTATGATTAAGGTGTAAATTTTATTGTTTAAAATATTTTACTCAACACATGAATATTTTCAACACATGAATATATATATTTTATTCAACACATGAATATATATTTTATTCAACACATGAATATTCTTATTATGTTCAACACATGAATCTATATTTTATAATATTCTTTATTTTCCCAATTGGAATGAGACCCAATCAATTATTATATATTGTTAATCATATGGATTCCATACAACTCATGTATATAATAGCAACGATAAATAATCAACCATCATCCAAAGTGCACCACACAACTGCATAAGCATTAAATATAACTAATTAACGCTCGTACAGTCTGTCAATCAAACGATCGACATACCACTAAACAATTGGGATTAGTGTACGTCAAATATCATCCCAACACCCGTGTGGGGTTTCAATCCACAAACACTAAATATTATTTGTGCAGTTGGGCGACGTGTAAAATTTATCGTCCCAATCAATGTCCTTTAAATAGGTGTATATAAACAAACCTTCCGGTTTGTAAATGAATATTTATTTTTTCACCTTCACGTTAAAAATTATATTTTTAACGTTAATTAATTTATTTCAACACATGAATGTTTTATTATCCATTTCACATCAACATCACAAACAAACTTCACAGCACATCAAACAAGCATACAAGTCGTCCATTGTAACACCCCACATCCGTTAGTGTCACTCACAAAGGGAATGCACTAAGTTCTGTGGAGCATTTAGGGTAAAAGATGCAGATAAATTACAAGACAGACAGAAGTTAAACAGCGGAAAATAAAACTTCGCTTTATTGATAAAATAGTTTGTACAATGATTTCTTTACAATATTAGAGTATCATTTGTCTTATAAAATAAAGAAGCATAAAACAACATTTATATTCCCCAATATTCGCAAGAGCCAGCCATAGCATCTGAAAAGAGAATCCAAGCAAACTTCGACAAATCTTCAAGCTGGGAAAGAGTGACAGTCCAACTTAACCTGATCTATGCTATTCCCTCCTTTACTACCTGGGGGGTGGGAACGGAAGAAAAGAAGACGAAAGAAAAACAGAGTCAGACATAAAGCCTGAGTAAGTTCAGTAACTTCTAGCATGTGAACATAGAAAAACAAAACGACATGAATTAACTGAATACAAGATAACACCATGATGATAGGGTTGGCAAGATTAGACAAGATAATCACAAGATATGCTAAGATAAGATAAACTGGATATGCTCTAATACTTCCGCCGCATCGCTGTTTCCTTGTTATACTGGTTTCTATATCTCTGCACCACCTAACTAGTGTCCCAACTAGTAACGATAACGTGATCCCAATCCCTGTATTTTCCATTGCCTTCAGGCATACATTTATTATTTATTACCTAGATCTAATCTAGGGTTTTCTATCAAGTGCTTTCTAGACTCAACTAGAGTTTATGCTATCTGCTGAACGCTTCTCGGATTCAGGGTTTATGCCACCTAGTCCAACTAGGGATTACGCTACCTGTCGAACGATGCCCCCAAGTCTAGGACACAGTACCTAGAGTGGTATATGTCCTTGTACTTCCCCACGCATGTATCGCGAATCGTTATCGCTTGTCTAGATGCACATGCCCTGTAATGTGCAGCCCGATTCCCTTTTCAGGGCAAATCAAGAAACACAGAACTTGGTCGGGAGCTTTCAGATATCTGCCGATGCAGATGCTAAGGTCTGCTTTTATTCCAGTGGCTATGGTCCCACACGACCCCTCCCTCAACTAATGAAAGGCACGCCTTGAAAAATGAGAACTATACGCATGCCCCCGGTGCACCACTATCCTATGGCCATCCTCACTCATAACTAGATAGCAAGTATATGGTCTTTTGGAGTTCCCCGCCTTTCCGCTTCACGTATCTCGATTGACTCAAGATGGATGGTAGACGACGAGTTGCTATCAAAGGGCTACCGTTTTCTCGCCGAATCACGCTGGTCCATCCTAGTTTTTAGGTTGCCATATTTTGCAACCAAGGCATACCCTTGGTTCTTCTACCGCAGACCTTAACCTCTGTGAGCCCAGTAGGATCATCTGCAGCCTCACAGAGGGATACCAAGAGTACCCTCACATCCCCTCGAAGCCTCGGGCTTCGTAACCCAATCCGTTGGAGCCTTCGTTTTAATCAGACGGACGTTCGCTCCTTCCCGTGTTATACTAAGGATTACTACTTAGTTCTACTAACTAAGATTTACCACTTAGTTTCCAGAATCGTTGTTTTATTAACTAAGGTTTACTACTTAGCTCCTTTTAACTAAGGTTTACTACTTAGTTCTCTTTCCCATCAATTTGGATTGGTTAAGTGTCATTAGTCAATTCAAGCTAACTTAACCCTCTTCATTTATCCTGTTAAACTGGTTAAGTGTTATCAGTAATTCATGTTGACTTAACCCTCCCACAAACCAAGTTATATTGGTTAAGTATTTCTTATTACTTAACCCTACTAATTCACCCTACATTGATTAAGTGTTCCTTTTTAACTTAACCTTGCCCGTCTGTTTTTAACTAACATGTTATTAATAGTTAAGTATTATCCCTTCACGTATTAGACTTAACCCTATTCCTTTATCACAATCTGATGGTTAAGTGTTCAAGTTTACTTAACCCTACGGTCTAGCCCAGCTAACATATCAAATTGGTTAAGTGTATTTTACTTATCCCCAACCTCTAGTCTAGTTAACATGTTAATTTGGCTAAGTGTATTAACTTTACTTAACCCCACCTTCTCGTCTAGTTAACATGTTAATTTGGCTAAGTGTTTTCTTAATTACTTAACCCCTACAAGTCTTGTCTTGTTACCACGTTAAGTTGGTTGAGTGTCCCTATGGACTTAGCCTTCCCATTCTAGCTTAACTGTGTTAAGTGTCTGTATGAACCTAAGCCCACCCACCGTTCTGGTTATCATGTTGAATTGGTTAAGTGTCTTAGTTAACTTAACCCTACCATTCTTGTTTTAGCTTTAACTAAATAAATTAAAGCCGCTACCACTCACATTAGACAGGTATTGTTGCGATTACTAGATGTGCAGGTTGGTTCCGGGCAGGTTTACATCGCAACTCAGTTTAACCTCGGGTTAGGCATATTCGTGTTTTATAAGTTCAAAGGGTTTGATTAATTTTCAAATCAGGTTTTGAAAGTAACCATCCCGTCCGTCGGATCAGTTAGGGATAGCCAGGGAGAGCAGGAAACTTATATTTTCCAAACCCAAGCCTAGACACTATCCTCTCTGTCACCCTAGAACTTTCTGATGTGTTATTAAAAGAGATGTCGTTAATAAACCTTTAATTTGTCTAAATTTCCATTCCCTCATTTAGGACAAATTCTATAAGTAAATTATTCCTAATTTACTTATTTCATAATTACTCTTTTAATGTAAATTGTCAACATTCATTCTTACGACCCATTTTCCCCTCTATATCATATTTATGCTTTTTGGTATGTAAATTATATCAAATTAAGTGTCACTAACCACAGTTTTGCTAAACCTGACAAGTACTCCCAATTATGGTCAATTTCAAATTTATGCCAATATACTAATCATGCCAAATTAGCTAATCCAATTCTGATTTATCATTCTAATTACAGTTCTAGACTTATTATTCTAGTTCATAATCCATGTAAATGCTAGATTTACAAGTCAATACTAGATTCAAATTACACATCCTATAATTCATGTCAACTTTATCCAATTTGCATTTCTATGAACATGCCATAATACATGTTCCCAATTTATGCCAATTTCCAAGTTTAAAACTACGTTTTTAGTAAATTTCATATTTTGCCCAAATCGTATTCCCATCGTTCGTATAATCGTGATTCAGCCTAGATTATAGATAAATCTAGATTCGTAGAAAATAGGGAATGAACCAAAGATGCTATGAAAAAGATAGACATAACAACTGGCATAAAATGATAATTTACTAATTACAGACCTAACGAACTACACTGAAATTGATCTAAAACATCGAAGGCCTATAGGTCTGAAAATCTTAAGACATAAAAAGGGTTGAATAACGACGTAGGTTCAAGAACATGGGTAGACCTAACTTAATAAGTAAATTCCCAAGGTCTAAAACCAAAGAAATCCAAGAATAGGCAGAATAGAGACGTAGGTTCAAGAACATGGGCAGACATAACTTAATAGATAAATTCCCAAGGTCTAAAACCAAAGAAAACCAAGAATAGACAGAATAGAAAATCAGGTTTAGACCCAATTTCACAGTCACAAAACTTAAGCAACACTCTCCTAGTCATGAATCATAGGTGTTTAATCACAGTAGTCCTGGTTATGTCATAGGCAATAGTTTATGCTTCTTAATCAAAGGCATAGGCTTGTGTTCATAGTCAAGGAGGTAATTCTCATAATCATGAGTCACAGTCATAGGCAGTGTTCATAGTCATAGGCAATCTTCATAGTCAAAGTGGCATATGGTTCTAAGGTCCACAGTTTCATAGTCACAGTCTTATTGGTCATCGAATCATAACAGTTCTTAATTAGGTCCAAAGATATAGGCACAGATTCGAATAGAAAGATTTGGCATATTCTTTTATTCCTTTAATTTCATGTCACGAATAGAGAGAACATTCAAATCTAAAAAGTAACCGACTTACAGAGATTAGATTAGATTCGTAGAAAAATAGTCGTTGAAGTCGTTTGAATCTTAACTTGAATCCTAGCTTGACTTGTATCTCCTCTTGAAAGTCTTGAGCAGCACTTCGTCGTCTTGATTTATTTTACATATTATTTATTTATACATTTTCTCAGAGGCAGCATAAGGATAGAAAAGAATTGTGAATAGAGAAGGAGACTAAGGCTGTTTATATAGGATTAGGCGGACGAATCTGGTCAGAATGGCGTCTAGATACAGAAAAACGAACCAGGTTCAGAAAGATGGATTTCGGTGGCAGGTCGACCCCCAAGTCGACTACACAGTCGACCTGGTCAGGGGGTCGACCCCAGGTCGACACTCTAGTCGACCTGGGTCCCCAGGTCGACTCCCAGGTCGACCCACTGGTCGATCTGGGTCCTGGGCGGGAAATTTCCCGCCCAGCCTGCTTCCGGGTCTATTTTGAAATTTGAACTTCGCTGAAACTTCCGAAGGCCATATCTTTCTCATACGGACTCCGATTTACGCAAACTCGGACTCGTTTTCATGCGGAATTCCGAGACGAACGCAATGGAGCAGCCCATTTCCCTTGATTTTGATTTTAAATTCTAATTCTGCCTTGATTTGTGAATCTTAGTGTTATAGAATTACGGGGTGTTAAATTCTCCCCCACTTAAAAGGATTTCGTCCCAGAAATCTTCAAGTTAGGAAGAATGTGTCCTACCATCCAATCACCCATCTGCTCAACTATTCAATAGGCATTCATTGTCCTTAAAAGATTTCTAATGCTTTCACGTTCATATGCATAGTGTGTGTATATGTCTTTATCTAATGCAAAATCAGGCGGTCTACTGATTCAATTGACCTCCTTAATGTGAATCATGTCAGTGCTATGCATCCAACCATGTATGCAAGCATCCCTAGTTATGTAAAAACTACATGTGTGCATAGCCATTCATCCATATGCAACGTCCATCTGATAACATATCAAGTTCAACTTACAAACAAATACATATCTGTAAATGCAATATGAAAGCGTCCGAACTAATCTAGTGCCTAATACGTATGCATATGCATTCACGAGCAACCATTAGCAACCACTCGCAACCATCAACCATAACATGTTTAAAATACATGTTTACATCCATTGGCTTCTACCTAAGGATCGAAGATACGACCTAGAGGATATACTTTGGAAAGAGAGAAACAATTATGCGCAAAGCTCCTAAAAAAAGAAATCAAGGATGCACCCTTAAGGAAAAGGGTATGATGCTAGTATCTAGCCTTCTTGAGCTTTACTTCACTGTATCTTAACTAATTTAACTTCACGATTGTGAAGTTTTCGATCTCCATTTCCAAAATAAACAGATGTCAATCACGGTATCAAGTGTGCATACCAAGATGGCTTGAGGTCTCTCCTCTTAGCTTATCCATCACGCCATAACTATGAGGGTCAAAAGATCACTACGTACTTTTTACCTCTCTTAAAGTTAGTCTTTTTCCATTTAGAGCGCCTGCCATAGTATCTGTCTCTCTCACAAACCATCCTAGTCGAACTCGACATTCCTCAAGTACAAGCCCCAAATGCCTAAACCAATATCAGACAAGCACCCAAGGAATATCTCCTACGAATTTAGATGATCTACGTGAGATGATATAAGCAAACTCGATTGCTATTCTCAAATCCCTACTAACCAAAAATAAACTGGTTGGACCACCACTTGGATTTGAGACTCTAGTGGGATCTTTCTACTATACAAGTACTATGGTGCAGAGACTCAACTATGGAAGTGGATATGAACAAATGCGAAGCGCTAAAACCAAAGGAAAGAGTACGAACAGCAAAACTACACTCTTCCAATAGAACTTCACTACCCTTCTCCTAGGTACGTTTGGTGGCGAAAGTAGGTACCTGCCCTTCTGAAACTCTTGTTCCTCGTTCTTGCCCTTGTCCTTAATTATATGCCCTATCATACCCTAGTAAAGATACTTCCTCTTGTCTTAGGTTTTATAATTTCTTCCTCCTTCGTGAGCTAAATCTACATCCATGAATTCCTCATCCTAGGGTTGTGCTCCTTAGCCAAACTCCTCATCCCCTTCAGTGTGTAACCATGTTGACAAATCTCTTGGAAGTTGCCTCCATCATACGGAAAACCCTATAAGCTTGAAAGAAGATTGGCTGTAGGTGAAACAACTACGGCTATGGATGGAAGCCGGGGCACTACTTCTCCCATCGATGAGGTTACCTCCCAGAAAGCCAGGAGCCCCGGAGACTCAAGAAGGAACAAAACAAGGATTCAAACAGAGGAAGAGAAGATAGTGCATATGGCTTTGGGGAATATGCCTTTAAAATAAATCTTTTCTCTTGAAAATGCTTCTTTTAAAACTCTTTTGAAAATAATTTTTCAAATCCTTTATCTGATTCGGTAACCTTCAGCTCTGATACCACGTGTAACACCCCACATCCGTTAGTGTCACTCACAAAGGGAATGCACTAAGTTCTGTGGAGCATTTAGGGTAAAAGATGCAGATAAATTACAAGACAGACAGAAGTTAAACAGCAGAAAATAAAAATTTGCTTTATTGATAAAATATTTTGTACAATGATTTCTTTACAATATCAGAGTATCATCTGTCTTATAAAATAAAGAAGCATAAAACAACATTTATATTCCCCAATTTTCGCAAGAGCCAGCCATAGCATCTGAAAAGAGAATCCAAGCAAACTTCGACAAATCTTCAAGCTGGGAAAGAGTGACAGTCCAACTTAACCTGAGCTATGCTATTCCCTCCTTTACTACCTGGGCGGGGGGGGGGGGGGGGGGGGGGGGGGACGGAAGAAAAGAAGACGAAAGAAAAACAGAGTCAGACATAAAGCCTGAGTAAGTTCAGTAACTTCTAGCATGTGAACATAGAAAAACAAAACGACATAAATTAACTGAATACAAGATAACACCATGATGATAGGGTTGGCAAGATTAGACAAGATAATCACAAGATATGCTAAGATAAGATAAACTGGATATGCTCTAATACTTTCGCCGCTTCGCTATTTCCTTGTTATACTGGTTTCTATATCTCTGCACCACCTAACTAGTGACCCAACTAGTAACGATAACGTGATCCCAATCCCTGTATTTTCCATTGTCTTCAGGCATACATTTATTATTTATTACCTAGATCTAATCTAGGCTTTTCTATCAAGTGCTTTCTAGACTCAACTAGAGTTTACGCTATCTGCTGAACGCTTCTCGGATTCAGGGTTTATGCCACCTAGTCCAACTAGGGATTACGCTTCCTGTCGAACGATGACCCCAAGTCTAGGACACACTACCTAGAGTGGTATATGTCCCTGTACTTCCCCACGCATGTATCGCGAATCGTTATCACTTGTCTAGATGCACATGTCCTGTAATGTGCGGCCCGAGTCTCGTTGCAAGGCAAATCAAGAAACACAGAACTCGGTCGGGAGCATTCAGATATCTGCCGATGCAGATGCTAAGGTCTGTTTTTATTCCAGTGGCTATGGCCCCACTCGACCCCTCCCTCAACTAATGAAAGGCACACCTTGAAAAATGAGAACTATACGCAGGCCCCCGGTGCCCCACTATCCTATGGCCATCCTCACCCATAACTAGAAAGCAAGTATATGGTCTTTTGGAGTTCTCCGCCTTTCCGCTTCACGTATCTCGATTGACTCAAGATGGATGGTAGACGACGAGTTGCTATCACAGGGATACCGTTTTCTCGCCGAATCACGCTGGTCCATCCTAGTCTTTAGGTTGCCATATTTTGCAACCAAGGCATACCCTTGGTTCTTCTACCGCAGACCTTAACCTCTGTGAGCCCAGGAGGATCATCTGCAGCCTCACAGAGGGATACCAAGAGTACCCTCACGTCCCCTCGAAGCCTCGGGCTTCGTAACCCAATTCGTTGGAGCCTTCATTTTAATAAGACGGACATTCGCTCCTTCCCGTGTTATACTAAGAATTACTACTTAGTTCTACTAACTAAGATTTACCACTTAGTTTCCAGAATTGTTGTTTTCTTAACTAAGGTTTACTACTTAGCTCCTTTTAACTAAGGTTTACTACTTAGTTCTCTTTCCCGTCAATTTGGATTGGTTAAGTGTCATTAGTCAATTCAAGCTAACTTAACCCTCTTCATTTATCCTGTTAAACTGGTTAAGTGTTATCAGTAATTCATGTTGACTTAACCCTCCCACAAACCAAGTTATATTGGTTAAGTATTTCTTATTACTTAACCCTACCCATTCACCCTGCACTGGTTAAGTGTTCCTTTTTAACTTAACATTGCCTGTCTGTTTTTAACTAACATGTTATTAATGGTTAAGTATTATCCCTTCACTTTTTAGACTTAACCCTATTCCTTTATCACAATCTGATGGTTAAGTGTTCAAGTTTACTTAACCCTACGGTCTAGCCTAGCTAACATATCAAATTGGCTAAGTGTATTTTACTTATCCCCAACCTCTTGTCTAGTTAACATGTTAATTTGGCTAAGTGTATTAACTTTACTTAACCCCACCTTCTCGTCTAGTTAACATGTTAATTTGGCTAAGTGTTTTCTTAGTTACTTAACCCCTACAAGTCTTGTCTTATTACCACGTTAAGTTGGTTAAGTGTCCCTATGGACCTAGCCTTCCCATTCTAGCTTAACTGTGTTAAGTGTCTGTATGAACCTAACCCCACCCACCGGTCTGGTTATCATGTTGAATTGGTTAAGTGTCTTAGTTAACATAACCCTACCATTCTTGTTTTAGCTTTAACTAAATACATTAAAGCCGCTACCACTCACATTAGACAGGTATTGTTGCGATTACTGGATGTGCTGGTTGGTTCCGGGCAGGTTTACATCGCTACACAGTCTAACCTCGGGTTAGGCATATTCGTGTTTTCTAATTTCAAAGGGTTTGATTAATTTTCAAATCAGGTTTTGAAAGTAACCATCCCGTCCGTCGGATCAGTTAGTGATAGCCAGGGAGAGCAGGAAACTTATATTTTCCAAACCCAAGCCTAGACATTATCCTCTCTGTCACACTAGAACTTTCTGGTGTGTTATTAAAAGAGATGTCGTTAATAAACCTTTAATTTGTCTAAATTTACATTCCCTCATTTAGGACAAATTCTATAAGTAAATTATTCCTAATTTACTTATTTCATAATTAATCTTTTAATGTAATTTGTCAACATTCATTCTTACGACCCATTTTCCCCTCTATATCATATTTATGCTTTTTGGTATGTAAATTATACCAAATTAAGTGTCACTAACCACGGTTTTGCTAAACCTGACAAGTACTCCCAATTATGGTCAATTTCAAATTTATGCCAATATACTAATCATGCCAAATTAGCTAATCCAATTCTGATTTATCATTCCAATTACAGTTCTAGACTTATTATTCTAGTTCACAATTCATGTAAATGCTAGATTTACAAGTCAATACTAGATTCAAATTACACATCCTATAATTCATGTCAACTTTATCCAATTTGCATTTCTATGAACATGCCATAATACATGTTCCCAATTTATGCCAATTTCCAAGTTTAAAACTACGTTTTTAGTAAATTTCATATTTTGCCCAAATCGTAGTCCCATCGTTCGTATAATCGTGATTCATCCTAGATTATAGATAAATCTAGATTCGTAGAAAATAGGGAATGAACCAAAGATGCTATGAAAAAGATAGACATAACAACTGGCATAAAATGATAATTTACTAATTACAGACCTAACGAATTGCACTGAAATTGATCTAAAACATCGAAGGCCTATAGGTCTGAAAATCTTATGACATAAAAAGGGTTGAATAACGACGTAGGTTCAAGAACATGGGTAGACCTAACTTAATAGGTAAATTCCCAAGGTCTAAAACCAAAGAAAACCAAGAATAGGCAGAATAGAGATGTAGGTTCAAGAACATGGGTAGACCTAACTTAATAAGTAAATTCCCAAGGTCTAAAACCAAAGAAAATCAAGAATAGACAGAATACAAAATCAGGTTTTGACCCAATTTCACAGTCACAAAACTTAAGCAACACTCTCCTAGTCATGAATTATAGGTGTTTAATCACAGTAGTCCTGGTTATGTCATAGGCAATAGTTTATGCTTATTAATCAAAGGCATATGCTTGTGTTCATAGTCAAGGAGGTAATTCTCATAGTCATGAGTCACAGTCATAGGCAGTGTTCATAGTCATAGGCAATGTTCATAGTCAAAGAGGCATATGGTTCTAAGGTCCATAGTTTCATAGTCACAGTCTTATTGGTCATCGAATCATAACAGTTCTTAATTAGGTCCAAAGATATAGGCACAGATTCGAATAGAAAGATTTGGCATATTCTTTTATTCCTTTAATTTCATGTCACGAATAGAGAGAACGTTCAAATCTAAAAAGTAACCGACTTACAGAGATTAGATTAGATTCGTAGAAAAACAGTCGTTGAAGTCGTTTGAATCTTCACTTGAATCCTAGCTCGACTTGAATCTCCTCTTGAAAGTCTTAAGCAGCACTTCGTCGTCTTGATTTATTTTACATATTATTTATTTATACATTTTCTCAGAGGCAGCATAAGTATAGAAAAGAATTGTGAATAGAGAAGGAGACTAAGGCTGTTTATATAGGATTATGCGGACGAATCTGGTCAGAATGGCGTCCAGATACAGAAAAACGAACCAGGTTCAGAAAGCTGGATTTCGGGAGCAGGTCGACCCCCGGGTCGACTACCCAGTCGACCTGGTCAGGGGGGTCGACCCCCAGGTCGACACCCTAGTCGACCTAGGTCCCCACGACCCCCTGGTCGACCTGGGTCCTGGGCGGGAAATTTCCCACCCAGCCCGCTTCTGGGTCTGTTTTGAAATTTGAACTTCGCTGAAACTTCCGAAGGCCATATCTTTCTCATACGGACTCCGATTTATGCAAACTAGGACTCGTTTTCATGTAGAATTCCGAGACGAACGCAATGGCGTAGCCGTTTCCCTTGATTTTGATTTTAGATTCTAATTCTGCCTTGATTTGTGAATCTTAGTGTTACAGAATTACGGGGTGTTACATTTTCCCCACTTAAAAGGATTTCGTCCCCGAAATCTTCAAGTTAGGAAGAATGTGTCCTACCATCCAATCACCCATCTACTCAACCATTCAATCACAGGCATTCATTGTCCTTAAAAGATTTCTAATGCTTTCATGTTCATATGCATAGTGTATGTATATGTCTTTATCTAATGCAAAATCAGGCGGCCTACTGATTCAGTTGACCTCCTTAATACGAATCATGTCAGTGCCATGCATCCAACCATGTATGCAAGCATCCCTAGTTATGTAAATACTACATGTGTGCATAGCCATTCATCCATATGCAACGTCCATATGACAACATATCAAGTTCAACTTACAAACAAATACATATCTGTAAATGCAATATGAAAGCGTCCGAACTAATCTAGTGCCTAATACGTATGCATATGCATTCACGAGCAACCATTAGCAACCACTCGCAACCATCAACCATAACATGTTTCAAATACATGTTTACATCCATTGGCTTCTACCTAAGGATCGAAGATACGACCTAGAGGATATACTTTGGAAAGAGAGAAACAATTATGCGTAAAGCTCCTAAAAAAAGAAATCAAGGATGCACCCTTAAGGAAAAGGGTATGATGCTAGTATCTAGCCTTCTTGAGCTTTACTTCACTGTATCTTAACTAATTTAACTTCACGATTGTGAAGTTTCCGATCTCCATTTCCAAAATAAACAGATGTCAATCACGGTACCAAGTGTACATACCAAGATGGCTTGAGGTCTCTCCTCTTAGCTTATCCATCACGCCATAACTATGAGGGTCAAAAGATCACTACGTACTTTTTACCTCTCTTAAAGTTAGTCCTTTTCCATTTAGAGCGCCTGCCACGCTATCTATCTCTCACGCAAACCATCCTAGTCGAACTCGACATTCCTCAAGTACAAGCCCCAAAGGCCTAAACCAATATCAGACAAGCACCCAAGGAATATCTCCTCCGAATTTAGATGATCTACGTGAGATGATATAAGCAAACTCGATTGCTATTCTCAAATCCCTACAAAACAAAAATAAACTGGTCGGACCACCACTTGGATTTGAGACTCTAGTGGGATCTTTCTACTATACAAGTACTATGGTGCAGAGACTCAACTATGGAAGTGGATATGAACAAATGCGAAGCGCTAAAACCAAAGGAAAGAGTACAAACAGCAAAACTAGACTCTTCCAACAGAACTTCACTACCCTTCTCCTAGGTATGTTTGGTGGCGAAAGTAGGTACTTGCCCTTCTGAAAATCTTGTTCCTCGTTCTTGCCCTTGTCCTTAATTATATGCCCTATCATACCCTAGTAAAGATACTTCCTCTTGTCTTAGGTTTTATAATTTCTTCCTCCTTCGTGAGCTAAATCTACATCCATGAATTCCTCATCCTAGGGTTGTGCTCCTTAGCCGAACTCCTCATCCCCAGGTCGACTCCCAGGTCGACCCCCTGGTCGACCTGGGTCCTGGGCGGGAAATTTCCTGCCCAGCCCGTTTCTGGGTCTGTTTTGAAATTTGAACTTCGCTGAAACTTCCGGAGGCCATATCTTTCTCATACGGACTCCGATTTACGCAAACTCGGACCCTTTTTCATGCAGAATTCCGAGACGAACGCAATGG
Source organism: Allium sativum (assembly GCA_030737875.1). Classification (NCBI taxonomy): domain Eukaryota; kingdom Viridiplantae; phylum Streptophyta; class Magnoliopsida; order Asparagales; family Amaryllidaceae; genus Allium; species Allium sativum. Next base: position 401,557,882 of record CM060910.1, read on the forward strand.
CGCAGCCCGTTTCCCTTGATTTTGATTCTAAATTCTAATTCTTCCTTGATTTGTGAATCTTAGTGTTACAGAATTACGGGGTGTTACATCCATGGTCTGTGGACGACGGGTGTCGGGTGCTGCTAAGCACCGTCTGCATCCTAGTATATATTTTAACTAGAAAATAAGATTTAAAGTGAGAATTTCTCACCGACTAGCTAAACCAATTCACCGCGACTCTTCATATATAGAAATCTTCGTCGTTCATATTCACTACATATATAAAAATCACATTTTTATATTATTGCTACGTATATAAAAAAAATCATATTTTTATAATCACTCTATATGGATAAAAATCACATTTTTATACCGCTACTATATAGATAAAAATTCTATTTTTATTACACTACATAAATAAAAATCATATTTTTATTCTACCTATGATATAAAAATCATATTTTTATTCTCTACATCATATAAAAATTATATTTTCTATGTCTTCATATATAAAAATCTCATTTTTACTTCACCATTTCAACTATATAAAGATTCAAACTTTTCTAATTTAAAAATTCGATTTCTATACTATAAAGATTCAATTCTTTTCTTGTTTTAAAAAAAAATCAAACATTTCAAATTAAAAATCCAACCTTTCATATATGATAAAAAATCTTATCTTTTTAATAAAAATCTCGCCTTTACTATATAAAAATCTCGCCTTTACTATAATAAAAATCTCACCTTTACTATAATAAAAATATCGCCTTTACTATAATAAAAATCTTAAACGAAGGCTAAAAACTTACAACGAGAGGGAGGAGAAAGGAAATCGCGGGGGGGGGGGGGGGGGGGGGGGAAAGGGGATGAAGGGCGGTCGGCGGCGTCGGTCTTAGGAGGTGGTGGCGCCAGCAAGACGGCGATGTGTCTGACCATTGGTGGCAGCGCATTTTTTCGGTCTAGGGCGTGGGTTGTTGGAGCTTTGGGGTTGTGGAGGTTTATACGGAGGAGGAGAGGCTGAGGAGAGGTGCGATGGCCGTTCTGAGATCGGCGGTGGCGGCGCGAGGCAGCGTGTGTGGCAGAGGGGTGGTGGATCGACGGGTTTTTTTCTTTTTTTCCTTTTCTGTTTGTTGAAATGAAACGGGGGGGGGGGGGGGGGGGGGCTGAGAGAGAATAGGGAGAGAGAGGGGGGGTTTTTATTTTATTTTATTAATAATTTAATTTCAAAAAGCAATTTTTAATTTCAAACTCGAAATCGAACCCACTGACCGTCGTCTATAGCTAGTTACCCTCATTCCGAACACAATGGGATATGTATCGTAGGCTGATTCGCTCGTTTCGATCAGTTTTTGTCAAAATCAAAATATAAATCTATATATTGAATTTGAATGCGCATTTCATTTTACCGGGGCCACATACTAACTAGAAAAATTCCCGAAAAATATTTTCTAGCTTCGTATTGACGATACGGTCCTAACAAAATAAATTTCGTCATATTCCGAGACCGTTTGAAAAATGGCCATTTTCCAGTCGATTAAAATCAATTGAAACTGTCAAAACACGTTTTCTTTCACCACGCTCACATATTTATTCAAAAAATTATGAATTTTGAAACCTAGTAATGATTTGACATCACGGATCCAACAAAAGTGGTTTCGTCGAAAACCGAGGTCGTTTGCATAATTTCCATTTTTAAGGGCCAGAATTCCATAGCGACTATTCTGAATTTTCAACTGGACATATCTTTTTATTCCCGCTATGAAATATTGATTTTTCGGATTTTTCGGAAAGATATTCTCAATTAGATTCTAATATTTTTTGTTTCTCTAAAATCCGGTTCATTTTGAACCTTGTACATTTATTTGAAATTTGAAATCGAATTTTCAAACGACCGCGCCATTTTCAATTCCTTTTATAATTAAAATAAAATATTTATATTCAAACGATAATTCAAATAAATATATACATTATAATTCTATTAAAAATAAATCTCTCGCCGCTATTATTTAAAATAATTCATTTTAAATATTCAAAATTCGCTAAAATTGCCAAAATAAAAAAATTAAATTGGCTCAGAATTTCCGGGTTGTTACAGTGGTTGAAGACCGAAGGTCTTCACATCATTTGGATCATTACTGATGTCATGATTGGGTTGTACACCCAAGACGAGGTAATAAGTGGTGATCTTTCCAGACGTACTTGGAGATCGACCGGATATGAGAGGACCTCTCTCCTGTATTGGACATACGGGACGAGGAATAAGGTGCCTTCGGTTTCGTTCAGACCCAGAACAAACTTGTAAATGGATGTGTGTCTAACATTGGATTTTATTCTGTGTTGATTGATTTCTATTAAATATATATCTATTTGGCGGCGGAGAATTTATTCTCTTGCTTAACGCCCTTTTCTGAGACGTACGAACTCAGGGTTATATATCAACAAACATCAGTCGCATGGCGTGAATTGCCTGTGTGGCATGCTGAGATGAAATGATCAAGGCTTCTATTGAATAGCAGAGACTTGTGGTTGATGATCAAAGCACGGCTTTAATATAGCGTAGCTTTGTGTATATCGTTAATTCGCGAGCCTCACACCCCGTTATGAGTCAAAAACGAGATAATGGACCCAAGGAGGACATGTGTGACGGCCCGCCCCGCACCAACCGACATTTACTCCAAAGGTGCGCTGTACACATGTCCAGTTAGCACGGAACGGGTCGTCAGAAGGAAAAAGAAGAATGAAATGAACTAACAAGGAACCTGTAGAATGTCTCACAGCGCATTGAACAAAATATAATAATAACATATTTGACATAAAACAGGAGAGACAGTGCATAAGCTGAAAACCAAAACTAAACATCATGGCAGCGGAAATTCAAAATACAGCTTATTACAACTTTCAAACTGTCTCAAAACAAAAGCAAGATAAAGGAGGTACACTACTAATGCCCAAGTAGTGACCACCAACGACACAGGGGGAATGTGTATATATATATCATACGTGGAAGCCTCCTGCCCGCCTCCGAATCAGCTACTCGTGCATCACCAGCTAACCTGTCTCTAGTCTGCTCGTGTGAGCACCCAGAGTAATAAGAGGAGACATAAAACTCTGGGTCAGACATAAAGCCTGGTATGAGCAATAAGCATCTAAAGTGAACAATAACAGGTAGACTAAAACATACCTGAACCTGGACCTGCAACCAAAGAGTTAGCACTACATACTGTACAACACTCTAAGGTGCCATATCAAACGGTATAAAGATATGGAGGTGGGGGAGATGTGCATTTCATAGGGATGGCAAACAATCAAACATAGCATCCATCCTCACATCTCTCACTCAGTGCATAAAGCATACGATATTCACAACTTCGATCACCCAACATATCTTGCTACGATCACTCTGCCCCATGAAGTCATAAATGGCTTCACTGCACTGATAACGTAGCCACTAATTCCTCGCTATATCCACTTGCCCCATGGGGTTATTCACCCCATCTGCGCTGGCTCATAGCCTTACCAATCCTTACAATGTCCACTTGCCCCATGGAGTTGTTTACCCCATCTACGCTGGCTCATAGTCTTACTACGCATCACCTTGCCCCTCGGGTCATAATGACCCTACTGCACTGATAACGTAGTCTTGCTACCATCACCTTGCCCCTCAGGTCATAGTGACCCTACTGCACTGATAAGTAGCCATCATTCATTTTTAGTCGTGAATCGAAGTTATGAACGTCGACCACTCCTTAGCACACGTCCCGCAGCAAAGTCCAACCATGAAGTGAACTCATTGGTTTCCAACTGGATCATGAGCTCTAACTTCCCATATTGGACTACCTTTGCATCTCGGGTTATTGGTCAATACTTGTAACAACCCGAAAATCTGGGCCAGTTTAAAATTTTTATTTTGGCAATTTTAGCGAATTTTGATTATTTAAAATAGATTATTTTAAATAATATCGACGAGAAAATTTATTTTGAATAGAATTCGAACGTATATATTATACGCGTCGTCGTTGGAATATAAATAATTATATATAATTATAAATGGAATTGAAAATGGCGCGGTAGTTCGAAAATTCGATTTCTAATTTCAAATGAATATACAGAATTCAATATAAGTCAGAATTGAACGAAACAAGAAATATTTGAATCTGTATAACTATATCTTTGTAACGAAGTTAACAAACTGAGATTTCATCTTAGAAATGATAAGATATGTCCAGTTTAAAATTAGAAATAGTCGCTGTGGAATTTATATATATTTTTATATATATAAGGCCCTTAAAAATAGCAATTTTGCAAACGACCTCGGATTTCGACGAAACCAGTTTTGTTGGGTCCGGGATGTGAAGTTATTGCTAGGTTTCAAATTTCGTAATTTTTCGAATCAATATGTGAGCATGGCCAAGGAAAACGCGTTTGACCATTTCAGTTGAATTTAATCGACTGGAAATTGGCCATTTTTCCAACGGTCTCGGAATTCGACGAAACTAGTTTTGTTAGGACCGTATCGTCAATACGAAGCTAGAAAATATTTTTCTGGAATTTTTCTAGTTAGTATGTGACCCCGGTAATTTGAAATGTACGTTTAAAATTCAATACAGTGATTTAAAATGTAAAATTCAACGGAAACTGATTCAAACGATCGAATCAACTTGTGACACATATCCCATTGTGTTCGGAATAGGGGTAATTAGCTAGGGATGATAGTCGGTGAGTTTCGTTTGGAGTTTAAAATAAAAAGTTGTTTTTTTGAAAATAAATGAAATTAAATATTATAATTTATATATAGCCCCCCCTTATTTCTTTCCCTCTTCTCTCTCTTACTTTTCCCATCTGAAAAAAAAAGGGGATCGATCTCTCAAATCGATGGCAGATCGCCATCGCTCCTCCACCGAAGACCACCGCGCCTCCACCGGAGAAGCCCCACCCCGTCGCCGCCTCCTCCCCATCGAACCCCCCCTTCCTCTGCTTCTCTCTCCTCCAACGGTTCGAAACCCCACCGCACCCCTCGCTCGCGAAGTTGAAGTCGCCCCTCTCGAAACCCGAAGCAGCGACGCCACCGCCAGCGCCTGAGCACCCGCGACCCTCCCCCCTGCATCGATCCGTGAACCCGAAGCGCACTCTCCCCCCCCCCTCTTCAGGCGACAGCAAAGGTCCGCGTTTTTATTTTTTTTTATTTTTATTTTTACTTTTAATTCTGTAAAATACTGTTTTTTTCTCTGGGATTAAATACTAATTTGATTAAAAGTATAAACTGATTTTGTTTTTAAAAGTATAAACTGGTTTTATTTTTAAAAGTATAAACTGAATATTTTTAAAAGTATAAAACTGATATTTTTAAAAAGTATAAACTGATTTTGTTTTTAAAAGTATAAACTGATTTATTTTTAAAAAGAGAAAAACTGATTTTATTTTGAACTTTAAAATAGGAAAAAAGATTAATCTTTTAGTAGAAAAAGATTTGAAAGCAAAAGTAAAAATCATATTTTTATATGTTGAAAAATCATATTTTTATATGTTGAAGGCAAAAGTAGAAATCATATTTTTATATATTGAATAGCGAAGTCAAAATTCGATTTTTACATATGTAGAGAATACGGGCGAAAGCGACAAAAAGGCGAGGTCGACGAAGAATTCTGCAGAAGAAGAGTCAAGATGATTGGATAGCTATAAGTGAGAACTTCTCACTCAAATTCTATTTTTTTTAGTTATATATATATATATATATATATACTAGGATGCAGACGGTGCTTATTAGAAGCACCCGACACCCGTCCACAGACCATGGACTTGTTTGATTGGTTGTGTAGTTGGTTAGATTATTTGATTGAAATTAAATTGTTTGGTGAGATGAATGGATTTGATTGATATGTGAATGGCGTGGGCCTTCACTAGACCGGGGATAAGGCTAGGCCTCGTCCCGTTTCTAGTATCGTGCCGTTATGCCGCCGAAATTTTCTAAAACATGTTAGAAAAATAAAAATATCATTTTATTGAATAAATGAATTGAATAGAAATTCATAGGTTGAAATAAAATGTTTTATCGTTAAAAATATAATTTTTAACGTGAAAGTGGATAAAATAGAATATTCATTTACAAACCAGACGGTTTGTTTATGTACACCTATTTGAAGGACATTGATTGGGTTGATAAATTTTACACATCGCCCAACAGCACAAATCAAATATGTGTTTGATTGTTTGAAACCCTACACGGGTGTTAGGATGAAATATGCAGTTCACTCATCCTGATTGATTAAATATGTCGATCGATTGATTGACAGGCTGTTATAAGCGTTGAATATCTGTATTTGATGCTTATGCAGTGTAGTGCACTTTGGTTGATGGTTGATTATTTTTCAATGCTATGATATACATGTGTTGTATGAAAATCCATATAATTAACTTTATATGGTAATTGATTGGGCCTCATTCCAATTTGAAAAATAAAGAATATTATAAAATAAAAGTTCATGTGTTGACAGTACTCATTCATTGAGATTGGTCATGTGTTGAACGAAATATTTTGATAATAACAACTATTTTGAAAAAGAAATATTTGAAATAGAATATTTGAAAATAGAAATTTATGAAGCCGTGTATGGACGCCATTTTGACGTGAACGATATTTATACCGATTTGAAAACGATTTCGAAATGAATTGAATTGAAAACGATTTCGAAATGAATTGAATTGAAAACGATTTCGAAATGAATTGAATTGAAAACGATTTCGAAATGAATTGAATTGAAAACGAATTCAAAATGAATGGAAAACGATTTCGAAATGAATTGAATTGAAAACGAATTCAAAATGAATTGAAAACGATTTCGAAATGAATTGAATTGAAAACGAATTCAAAATGAATTGAAAACGATTTCGAAATGAATTGAATTGAAAACGATTTCGAAATGAATTGAATTGAAAACGATTTCGAAATGAATTGAATTGAAAACGATTTCGAAATGAATTGAATTGAAAACGAATTCAAAATGAATTGAAAACGATTTCGAAATGAATTGAATTGAAAACGAATTCAAAATGAATTGAAAACGATTTCGAAATGAATTGAATTTAAAACGAATTCAAAATGAATTGAAAACGATTTCGAAATGAATTGAATTGAAAACGAATTCAAAATGAATTGAAAACGATTTCGAAATGAATTGAATTGAAAACGAATTCAAAATGAATTGAAAACGATTTCGAAATGAATTGAATTGAAAACGAATTCAAAATGAATTGAAAACGATTTCGAAATGAATTGAATTGAAAACGATTTCGAAATGAATTGAATTGAAAACGAATTCAAATGGAATTGAAAGCGAATTGAAATGAATTCAAATTGAATTGAAATTCGAATTGAATAGAAATGAATTTTAAAACGAATTTATAAAGAAGAATTCAATTTTGTTTTGAATTGAAATAGAAGTTGAAATAGAATTTGAAACGAATTTAAAACTATTTATATAATTCGTTTTAAATAGAAATCGACGAAATATATATTATATATATAATATAATGGCCTGAATAGAACGCGCCGCGCCGCGGCAGTTCGCTAATTTCGACCATTTATTTCAAACGGACATTACGGGAGATCCGACCGTCGGATTCTCCTAAAACCGGAACCGTTGGGTTCGTATCGAAAAGAGCTTTCTAACGAAGGTTAAAAATTTGAAATCTAACGGTTGGATTTGGAGATACGTCCAAATCAAATTCGAAAAAGGTCGCTGTAAGTGCGGTTCGATGGCCATTGTTGGAAATCGACTGTACAGGCCTTGATAAAATTATTAAAAATAGTAATAATTTGTGTAAAATCATAAGAAATGATTTGTGAAGAATTGGGATGAAAAACTCCCTATTTGAAGAGATAAAAATAGATTTTTATCGAAATGAACTAGTTTTGAACTAGAATTATAATTTTATTTATTTTTAAATAAATAAATTGAATTTGAAAAGGGTTTTGAAAATAACCAAAATTTCCAATGATTGCATTGGAGTGGATTTGAATCGAAATTGTCTTCGGAATATTTCGATGTTGGAATTCGTGATTATACAGGTGTTGTTATGGAAATTTGAAAGATATATATCTATATCGTTATTTCCAATACGACATTTGTTAGTCGTAGAATTTGATATTGAATATAAGCCGATATATTTTCTATTCAGAGCCTTGTATTGAATATCGAATGTGATTTGGGTTTGTCGTGAATGGTGTCTTCACTAACACTGTTCTTGAACCCAGTTGAGAAATGATTAAATCTTTTTATTTAGATTTAATGAAGTGTACCAATTAAATAATATTTAATTGGAATTGAATTGATATTGATTTTTGGGTTTATCGTGAACAGTGTTTTAAATAACACTAGTTCTTTAACCCGATAATTAATGAATGTGATTTGGGTTTGTCGTGAATGGTGTCTTCACTAACACTGTTCTTGAACCCAGTTGAGAAATGATTAAATCTTTTTATTTAGATTTAATGAAGTGTACCAATTAAATAATATTTAATTGGAATTGAATGGATATTGATTTTTGGGTTTATCGTGAACGGTGTTTTAAATAACACTTGTTCTTTAACCCGATAATTAATGGGATGTGACTTTGGGTTTATCGTGAACCGTGTTTTAAATGACACTGATTCTTTAACCCAGTCACAGATTAAAACTAAGTGGAGTTTTAATGAATCTTTAATTAGATTGAAAAGATCGAGAATGGAGTATCACCAGTTTTGCTCCAGGCGATAGTTAAATCTTTAATTAGATTTGAACGTGAAATTTAGAAACTAACTGTCGGTTAGCTAAGTAGAATGGTTTTCTGGATATTGATCTGATGTTGGTTTCGGCCTTCGGGGTTAATATTTGGGGAATTATTCTCTTGATTAATTTACGGTTAATGACTAATGAGTTGGAATGAGGCGTATGTTGTGTTTGTGTAACACTTTTATAATATATACGCGAGTTATTCGGAAAGACCGGGTTTATCCCATTCTGAATAACTGATACGACGATAAGTCGAAGATGAAGACGATGGTCGAAGACCGGAGGTCTTCACGTCGTTTGGGTGATAACTGATGATCTTGATTGGGCTGTACACCCAAGAAGATGGAAACAGTTAGAGATCGTCCAGACGTGCTTGGAGATCGATGGATATGCGGGGTACTAGGTGCCTCCGGTTTCGTTCAGACCCAGAACGGACTTGTAAATGGACTGTGTGTCTGACATCGGATTTCATTCTGTGTGACTGATATCGGTTGCATAGGATGGCTTGCCTGTGTGGCATGCTAAGATGCAAATGATCAAGGCTTCTGTTGAAAAGCAAAGTCTTGTGGTTGATGATCAAAGCACGGCCTTTGTGGCGTAGCTTTGTGTAACGTTTACCTCGCGTGTTTCACACCAGGTATGAACCAAAAACGGGAGACGGACCTCAGGGAGGGCCTGCGTTTCCTCCTAGCTAGAAGTGGCGTCAGTGGTTTTACACGCCCTGACGAGATTGACTTATGTGGTTGTTGCTGTTGCGAGGCGCCTCGGTTAGATCGGACGATCCGGGTCCGATGGAGTCATTCGTTGGCTCGCTTACGCCCCAAAGGGCGGCGAAACGCAGTGTCCAGGGTTTAAGTTTAATCCACATCAGTGGACCGGCCCTGACGATCCAAGGGTCGATGCGTTCTGATCCTGAGACTCGGGCTAGGCAGTCTCGAATCGGTTGAGGACTATCTTTTGCCTCGGTTCATAGATGGAAATCCAATTTCCAAATACGTGACTTTGCGGTTTTATTTGTAAACCTATATATGGCGACATAGTGGCATGGGACGCTCATGCCGCCTATGATTGATACTTATGATTTGAAGTGTTTTATACACTATGCACTTATAATAGTATCAAATGATTTGTTTTAAACGTATCAAGCATTCTTTGGCTGTTATAAGGGAAAACCCTATCCCCCGGCTTGCGTTGCATTGTGTGATAGGACCTGGGTCTTATAACAGCTTCATTTTTCTTTATTTAGCATTGCGCTGTTTGTTTTATGCACTGGTATTCTTGGGAGGAAACCCGTTCCGTGTTATACGGCGTGGTCCCTTGATTTACCTAATGATTTAAAATAAAGATTAATAACTGTTTTAGTTCTCACACCAGTCCCATGACTGACCTGGAGTTTATTGTTTTAACCTAAACTCTGGGTGCCCTTATTTTGACACGGGCAGCTAGTAGTTTTGGTTTTTGCAGATTTATATTCACAGGATCCTGGTTTACAGCTGGAATGATATCCGGAAAGCTTTGTATCCGTATATCTCTTCTAGTTGTGTATTGTATTATTTTCCGCTGCTATGTATTTAAATGTAATTTAAATCTCTGATATTTCTGTGTAATATTCATTTATACTCTGTATATTCTTGTAACCTGATGCACTGTTGTTATATATAGTGAAATGTTCTTCTGTATGTGTTCTGTTGTGGCTTGTTCTCGAACTATCCGACGCTTTCCTTTACAGGGAAGTTACGGGTCTTCACAGTTGGTATCAGAGCTTTGGTTTACAAAGCTCAGAGAACAAGACACATTAGAAACATACGAAAGAATTCATCAGATATTGGATTAGCAATATCCAATGGGAATGACTCGTTAGAGATGGGATCAGTAGTATCCTAGAACGAGTGTGAAGAGTATATTTTTAAAATGAAAACAAACTTTTGTTTTGAAAATTTAAATCAATTATTCGTATTTGATTATCTATTTATATTGATGTGGACAATCCAGTATATATAGATTTTGCGTATACGTCTGATCCGCGTGTATTCGAAATTTTAATATATTGGATAGATATAGCATCACACTCTAGTCGCCCGAAGATGGTACTGATGATTGTCATGACATCATCAGTATTTATGTTCCTGTCTCGAAGGTGTGATTTTCTATATATTTCCATTAGGCTGGTGTGAGAACCCAAAACTTATATATAGCTAGAATTCATCGTTGTGATTTGGCATCAAAAACATGATTTTTGTATATATATCAAATTATGAATTTGAAACGTTAAATTCACTAATTGATTGATGTTTGTGTTGTTTGTTAAATTGTTTGATAATTTTTAACCAATTAGCCTGATTGAATCATATATTGACTTATATTGAAAATTGGTCGCATTTGCTAGCATACATGTATATCTTTTGAACAGGTCATAGCAAGGAGGCTAGAGCCAGAGAATAAAATTTGTTTGCCCGACAAATAGGTACATGTTTACTACATAATTTCCTGTTTTGTTTGGGTGATGATGATTTTGTGAGCCTATTGGCTAGCCGCTTGGCTTTTTCTTTTTCTTTTTGAGATCTGAAGGACCGGGGAAGCTATTTGAAATTCCCCGATGCTCCCATTGCAGGGGAGGTTATGGCGAAATTTTTCGAAAATTTAGGGTGTTAGCCAAATTTTTGAAATTTTGGAAATTCTCAGAAACTAAAGAGTTGGAGAATAGAAGCCAGATTGAGCGTAGAGCTGAATTATCAAACCACTATCGACTTTGTTCCTTTTCGGGGACGAAAAGTTTTAAGTGGGGGAGATTGTAACAACCCGAAAATCTGGGCCAGTTTAAAATTTTTATTTTGGCAATTTTAGCGAATTTTGATTATTTAAAATAGATTATTTTAAATAATATCGACGAGAAAATTTATTTTGAATAGAATTCGAACGTATATATTATACGCGTCGTCGTTGGAATATAAATAATTATATATAATTATAAATGGAATTGAAAATGGCGCGGTAGTTCGAAAATTCGATTTCTAATTTCAAATGAATATACAGAATTCAATATAAGTCAGAATTGAACGAAACAAGAAATATTTGAATCTGTATAACTATATCTTTGTAACGAAGTTAACAAACTGAGATTTCATCTTAGAAATGATAAGATATGTCCAGTTTAAAATTAGAAATAGTCGCTGTGGAATTTATATATATTTTTATATATATAAGGCCCTTAAAAATAGCAATTTTGCAAACGACCTCGGATTTCGACGAAACCAGTTTTGTTGGGTCCGGGATGTGAAGTTATTGCTAGGTTTCAAATTTCGTAATTTTTCGAATCAATATGTGAGCATGGCCAAGGAAAACGCGTTTGACCATTTCAGTTGAATTTAATCGACTGGAAATTGGCCATTTTTCCAACGGTCTCGGAATTCGACGAAACTAGTTTTGTTAGGACCGTATCGTCAATACGAAGCTAGAAAATATTTTTCTGGAATTTTTCTAGTTAGTATGTGACCCCGGTAATTTGAAATGTACGTTTAAAATTCAATACAGTGATTTAAAATGTAAAATTCAACGGAAACTGATTCAAACGATCGAATCAACTTGTGACACATATCCCATTGTGTTCGGAATAGGGGTAATTAGCTAGGGATGATAGTCGGTGAGTTTCGTTTGGAGTTTAAAATAAAAAGTTGTTTTTTTGAAAATAAATGAAATTAAATATTATAATTTATATATAGCCCCCCCCCCTTATTTCTTTCCCTCTTCTCTCTCTTACTTTTCCCATCTGAAAAAAAAAGGGGATCGATCTCTCAAATCGATGGCAGATCGCCATCGCTCCTCCACCGAAGACCACCGCGCCTCCACCGGAGAAGCCCCACCCCGTCGCCGCCTCCTCCCCATCGAACCCCCCTTCCTCTGCTTCTCTCTCCTCCAACGGTTCGAAACCCCACCGCACCCCTCGCTCGCGAAGTTGAAGTCGCCCCTCTCGAAACCCGAAGCAGCGACGCCACCGCCAGCGCCTGAGCACCCGCGACCCTCCCCCCTGCATCGATCCGTGAACCCGAAGCGCACTCTCCCCCCCCTCTTCAGGCGACAGCAAAGGTCCGCGTTTTTATTTTTTTTTATTTTTATTTTTACTTTTAATTCTGTAAAATACTGTTTTTTTCTCTGGGATTAAATACTAATTTGATTAAAAGTATAAACTGATTTTGTTTTTAAAAGTATAAACTGGTTTTATTTTTAAAAGTATAAACTGAATATTTTTAAAAGTATAAAACTGATATTTTTAAAAAGTATAAACTGATTTTGTTTTTAAAAGTATAAACTGATTTATTTTTAAAAAGAGAAAAACTGATTTTATTTTGAACTTTAAAATAGGAAAAAAGATTAATCTTTTAGTAGAAAAAGATTTGAAAGTAAAAGCAAAAATCATATTTTTATATGTTGAAAAATCATATTTTTATATGTTGAAGGCAAAAGTAGAAATCATATTTTTATATATTGAATAGCGAAGTCAAAATTCGATTTTTACATATGTAGAGAATACGGGCAAAAGCGACAAAAAGGCGAGGTCGACGAAGAATTCTGCAGAAGAAGAGTCAAGATGATTGGATAGCTATAAGTGAGAACTTCTCACTCAAATTCTATTTTTTTTTTAGTTATATATATATATATATATATATATATATATATATATATATATATACTAGGATGCAGACGGTGCTTATTAGAAGCACCCGACACCCGTCCACAGACCATGGACTTGTTTGATTGGTTGTGTAGTTGGTTAGATTATTTGATTGAAATTAAATTGTTTGGTGAGATGAATGGATTTGATTGATATGTGAATGGCGTGGGCCTTCACTAGACCGGGGATAAGGCTAGGCCTCGTCCCGTTTCTAGTATCGTGCCGTTATGCCGCCGAAATTTTCTAAAACATGTTAGAAAAATAAAAATATCATTTTATTGAATAAATGAATTGAATAGAAATTCATAGGTTGAAATAAAATGTTTTATCGTTAAAAATATAATTTTTAACGTGAAAGTGGATAAAATAGAATATTCATTTACAAACCAGACGGTTTGTTTATGTACACCTATTTGAAGGACATTGATTGGGTTGATAAATTTTACACATCGCCCAACAGCACAAATCAAATATGTGTTTGATTGTTTGAAACCCTACACGGGTGTTAGGATGAAATATGCAGTTCACTCATCCTGATTGATTAAATATGTCGATCGATTGATTGACAGGCTGTTATAAGCGTTGAATATCTGTATTTGATGCTTATGCAGTGTAGTGCACTTTGGTTGATGGTTGATTATTTTTCAATGCTATGATATACATGTGTTGTATGAAAATCCATATAATTAACTTTATATGGTAATTGATTGGGCCTCATTCCAATTTGAAAAATAAAGAATATTATAAAATAAAAGTTCATGTGTTGACAGTACTCATTCATTGAGATTGGTCATGTGTTGAACGAAATATTTTGATAATAACAACTATTTTGAAAAAGAAATATTTGAAATAGAATATTTGAAAATAGAAATTTATGAAGCCGTGTATGGACGCCATTTTGACGTGAACGATATTTATATCGATTTGAAAACGATTTCGAAATGAATTGAATTGAAAACGATTTCGAAATGAATTGAATTGAAAACGATTTCGAAATGAATTGAATTGAAAACGATTTCGAAATGAATTGAATTGAAAACGAATTCAAAATGAATGGAAAACGATTTCGAAATGAATTGAATTGAAAACGAATTCAAAATGAATTGAAAACGATTTCGAAATGAATTGAATTGAAAACGAATTCAAAATGAATTGAAAACGATTTCGAAATGAATTGAATTGAAAACGATTTCGAAATGAATTGAATTGAAAACGATTTCGAAATGAATTGAATTGAAAACGATTTCGAAATGAATTGAATTGAAAACGAATTCAAAATGAATTGAAAACGATTTCGAAATGAATTGAATTGAAAACGAATTCAAAATGAATTGAAAACGATTTCGAAATGAATTGAATTGAAAACGAATTCAAAATGAATTGAAAACGATTTCGAAATGAATTGAATTGAAAACGAATTCAAAATGAATTGAAAACGATTTCGAAATGAATTGAATTGAAAACGAATTCAAAATGAATTGAAAACGATTTCGAAATGAATTGAATTGAAAACGAATTCAAAATGAATTGAAAACGATTTCGAAATGAATTGAATTGAAAACGATTTCGAAATGAATTGAATTGAAAACGAATTCAAATGGAATTGAAAGCGAATTGAAATGAATTCAAATTGAATTGAAATTCGAATTGAATAGAAATGAATTTTAAAACGAATTTATAAAGAAGAATTCAATTTTGTTTTGAATTGAAATAGAAGTTGAAATAGAATTTGAAACGAATTTAAAACTATTTATATAATTCGTTTTAAATAGAAATCGACGAAATATATATTATATATATTATATATATAATATAATGGCCTGAATAGAACGCGCCGCGCCGCGGCAGTTCGCGAATTTCGACCATTTATTTCAAACGGACATTACGGGAGATCCGACCGTCGGATTCTCCTAAAACCGGAACCGTTGGGTTCGTATCGAAAAGAGCTTTCTAACGAAGGTTAAAAATTTGAAATCTAACGGTTGGATTTGGAGATACGTCCAAATCAAATTCGAAAAAGGTCGCTGTAAGTGCAGTTCGATGGCCATTGTTGGAAATCGACTGTACAGGCCTTGATAAAATTATTAAAAATAGTAATAATTTGTGTAAAATCATAAGAAATGATTTGTGAAGAATTGGGATGAAAAACTCCCTATTTGAAGAGATATAAATAGATTTTTATCGAAATGAACTAGTTTTGAACTAGAATTATAATTTTATTTATTTTTAAATAAATAAATTGAATTTGAAAAGGGTTTTGAAAATAACCAAAATTTCCAATGATTGCATTGGAGTGGATTTGAATCGAAATTGTCTTCGGAATATTTCGATGTTGGAATTCGTGATTATACAGGTGTTGTTATGGAAATTTGAAAGATATATATCTATATCGTTATTTCCAATACGACATTTGTTAGTCGTAGAATTTGATATTGAATATAAGCCGATATATTTTCTATTCAGAGCCTTGTATTGAATATCGAATGTGATTTGGGTTTGTCGTGAATGGTGTCTTCACTAACACTGTTCTTGAACCCAGTTGAGAAATGATTAAATCTTTTTATTTAGATTTAATGAAGTGTACCAATTAAATAATATTTAATTGGAATTGAATTGATATTGATTTTTGGGTTTATCGTGAACAGTGTTTTAAATAACACTTGTTCTTTAACCCGATAATTAATGAATGTGATTTGGGTTTGTCGTGAATGGTGTCTTCACTAACACTGTTCTTGAACCCAGTTGAGAAATGATTAAATCTTTTTATTTAGATTTAATGAAGTGTACCAATTAAATAATATTTAATTGGAATTGAATGGATATTGATTTTTGGGTTTATCGTGAACGGTGTTTTAAATAACACTTGTTCTTTAACCCGATAATTAATGGGATGTGACTTTGGGTTTATCGTGAACCGTGTTTTAAATGACACTGATTCTTTAACCCAGTCACAGATTAAAACTAAGTGGAGTTTTAATGAATCTTTAATTAGATTGAAAAGATCGAGAATGGAGTATCACCAGTTTTGCTCCAGGCGATAGTTAAATCTTTAATTAGATTTGAACGTGAAATTTAGAAACTAACTGTCGGTTAGCTAAGTAGAATGGTTTTCTGGATATTGATCTGATGTTGGTTTCGGCCTTCGGGGTTAATATTTGGGGAATTATTCTCTTGATTAATTTACGGTTAATGACTAATGAGTTGGAATGAGGCGTATGTTGTGTTTGTGTAACACTTTTATAATATATACGCGAGTTATTCGGAAAGACCGGGTTTATCCCATTCTGAATAACTGATACGACGATAAGTCGAAGATGAAGACGATGGTCGAAGACCGGAGGTCTTCACGTCGTTTGGGTGATAACTGATGATCTTGATTGGGCTGTACACCCAAGAAGATGGAAACAGTTAGAGATCGTCCAGACGTGCTTGGAGATCGATGGATATGCGGGGTACTAGGTGCCTCCGGTTTCGTTCAGACCCAGAACGGACTTGTAAATGGACTGTGTGTCTGACATCGGATTTCATTCTGTGTGACTGATATCGGTTGCATAGGATGGCTTGCCTGTGTGGCATGCTAAGATGCAAATGATCAAGGCTTCTGTTGAAAAGCAAAGTCTTGTGGTTGATGATCAAAGCACGGCCTTTGTGTAACGTTTACCTCGCGTGTTTCACACCAGGTATGAACCAAAAACGGGAGACGGACCTCAGGGAGGGCCTGCGTTTCCTCCTAGCTAGAAGTGGCGTCAGTGGTTTTACACGCCCTGACGAGATTGACTTATGTGGTTGTTGCTGTTGCGAGGCGCCTCGGTTAGATCGGACGATCCGGGTCCGATGGAGTCATTCGTTGGCTCGCTTACGCCCCAAAGGGCGGCGAAACGCAGTGTCCAGGGTTTAAGTTTAATCCACATCAGTGGACCGGCCCTGACGATCCAAGGGTCGATGCGTTCTGATCCTGAGACTCGGGCTAGGCAGTCTCGAATCGGTTGAGGACTATCTTTTGCCTCGGTTCATAGATGGAAATCCAATTTCCAAATACGTGACTTTGCGGTTTTATTTGTAAACCTATATATGGCGACATAGTGGCATGGGACGCTCATGCCGCCTATGATTGATACTTATGATTTGAAGTGTTTTATACACTATGCACTTATAATAGTATCAAATGATTTGTTTTAAACGTATCAAGCATTCTTTGGCTGTTATAAGGGAAAACCCTATCCCCCGGCTTGCGTTGCATTGTGTGATAGGACCTGGGTCTTATAACAGCTTCATTTTTCTTTATTTAGCATTGCGCTGTTTGTTTTATGCACTGGTATTCTTGGGAGGAAACCCGTTCCGTGTTATACGGCGTGGTCCCTTGATTTACCTAATGATTTAAAATAAAGATTAATAACTGTTTTAGTTCTCACACCAGTCCCATGACTGACCTGGAGTTTATTGTTTTAACCTAAACTCTGGGTGCCCTTATTTTGACACGGGCAGCTAGTAGTTTTGGTTTTTGCAGATTTATATTCACAGGATCCTGGTTTACAGCTGGAATGATATCCGGAAAGCTTTGTATCCGTATATCTCTTCTAGTTGTGTATTGTATTATTTTCCGCTGCTATGTATTTAAATGTAATTTAAATCTCTGATATTTCTGTGTAATATTCATTTATACTCTGTATATTCTTGTAACCTGATGCACTGTTGTTATATATAGTGAAATGTTCTTCTGTATGTGTTCTGTTGTGGCTTGTTCTCGAACTATCCGACGCTTTCCTTTACAGGGAAGTTACGGGTCTTCACAATACTGGGTCAGGTCGGGTTCCTCCTTAAGCCATCGGTTCGGGTCGGGTGTCCTCCATTGGGTCGGGTCGGGTCTTCTTCTGGTACGGGTCGGGTCAGGTGTTCCTCCTCGGGCCAGGTCGGGTGCCTCACTTCGGGTCGGGTCGGGTGCCACCTCCCCTCTAGTTCATGCTTCCGTTCCGATCCGCCTCCTCATCCTTCACGTGCTCCGATCCGATCCTTCCTCCTCTATCCGCTCCGATCCCTCCTCTTTAATCCGATCCGATCCCAGTTCAGTTAGCGTGGCCTTCCTTTTTGCCAATTTTCTCGAGTGTCAGGTTACGATCCGATCGAATCCGTTGCCCAGTTCAACATATCTGATCCGAGCCTCCATATCCGATCCGATCCGAAACCTGCACTATTTTCTAAAACTGTTCCAGCAAGTGTTTACGCCATTCGACGACGTTTTTGACCATTCTAACTATTGAAATCAATCACAAAGCATATTATACAGTCATAACAACATGCATAATCAACCACAACCATCAAAACATCAATATGATAGGTTAAAATGGATCAAACATACCCAAAATCCCATATTTCCCCTTAAGCATGTTTAGGTGAAACTAATGATAGGATTAGCAAAACTTAACCAAATTAACCCAAATTCATATCAGAAGTCTAAAACATCATTCTGAATTTTATAAACATTTTTCCAGAATTTTATCATGTTTAAATTCGCTAATTAACACTAATCACCCCTAATTAGCCATAATTAGTGCAAAACTATGCAAATCACTCACCTTAGCCACAAATAAACTAAGATCTGAAATAAATCTCTGATTTGATGTGAATCCCAATGTAAACAGCAGCTCCAATGTTGCTTTGGTGTAGATCTTCCTTGATTAGAGGTTGCTAAGCCAAATCCTTGTCCAAAAGATGATTTGGAGGTGATTTAGAGGTTGGAGGCCATTTTATAGGGTTCCTTGGTGATAAGTGGAGGCTAGAAAACTGAAATGGAATGATTCTCTATCTCATTTCAGCTTTCCCATAACCCTAATCCCGAAATGGGCTATGGGCCTACTCACTAATCACCAGATTTGGCCCGGTTAAGCAGTTTTTCACCTTCCAAACCTTATTTCAGCCATATCTCCCAAACGGTAAGTTCGTTTGGCTGTTATGACCACTCTACGGAAAGGTAAACCATCAAACGAATCTAATGGAAGTGGTTTCAGGTCAAAATTCCTTTCCAGTCAAAAGTTATGGCCAAAACAGTACCAACTATGGGCAAAATGGTCATTTAAAAATCGACAAAAATCATGAACATGGGAAATGACTCTAATGGATGTTTCCCAAAGTTACATGACCACACGGCTTCATACGGGAAGGAAATAAATATTCTACGATCCCCCGATGCGTAGAATGCGGGTCGTTACACTCTCCCCCCCTTAAGAAATGTCGCCCCCGAAATTCCCTAATCAAAACACACACAAAGTTCCCGCATGCCTATCAATCATAAAACAACAATCAAACAGGCAAACAAGCAAAACAAATCTACCTTAGCTTGCGGAAAACTAAATTGCAAAGTAAATCTTACCAGGCAAAGAGTTCTGGATATGTCTTCCTAATGCTCTCCTCTGTCTCCCAAGTACAATCATTCTCGTCCTCGCCCCACTGAACCTTGACTAGCTTCACCGCCTTCCTTCGAAGTTGCTTTGTATCGTGCCCCTCAATACGAATCGGCTTGCGGTTCCCAACCGCCTTGGGTTCTACTTCGAAGTCCTCTAACTAATCAAGTGAAATAGCCATATCTGAGTCGTGAACGAACTTCCTTAGTTGGGAAACATGAAATACATTGTGAACACCCGCCATTTTCTCTGGTAAGCCAACTCTATATGCCAAATTCCCGACTAGTTCAAGAACAGGGAATGGGCCAACAAATCTTGGTGCCAACTTGCCTCTCCTGCCAAATTGAATCACGCTCTTTAACGGAGAGATCTTGACAAACACCAAGTCACCAACAGAGAATTTCAAGTCTCTTCTCCTCTTATCAGCATAACTCTTCTGCCTATCTTGGGCAGCTTTCATTCGTTGCTGAATGGTCTTAATCTTATCCGAAGTTTCTCTCACCACATCTGGTCCAAGCACAAACTTCTCGCCAGTCTCTATCCAACATGATGGTGAGTTGCACGGTCTTCCGTACAAAGCTTCATATGGAGCCATACCGATACTGGATTGGTAGCTATTATTATATGCAAACTCTACTAGATGCAATGGTCATCCCATGATCCACCAAAATCCAATATACAAGCTCTCAAGAGATCTTCCAATATACGATTCACCCTCTCCATCTGACCGTCGGTCTGAGGATGATATGCCGTACTGAGATGTAATCCTGACCCTAGAGCCTCTTGTAAGCTCATCCAAAACCCGCTAGTGAACAACGGGTCTCGGTCACTCACAATGCTTTTGGGTACTCCATGAAATCTCACTACCCACTTCATATACAATTCTGCCAACTTGGCTGCCGTCCTGGTCGATTTGACTGGTATAAATCTTGCACTCTTAGTCAATCGATCCACAATTACCCAAATGCTATCATATCCCGATCTAGTACTTGGTAGGCCATCGATGAAATCCATCGAGACTTGCTCCCATTTCCATTCGGGGTTTTCTAATGGTTGCAACAAACCACTAGGATTCTTTTGCTCGGATTTAACTAGCTGGCAATTCATGCATTTGGATATAAACTTCCCAACGTCTCTTTTCATCCCTTCCCAGTAGTAAGCCTGCTTCATGACTCGATACATCTTATTACCCCCGGGATGTATAGTCAGTTTTGAGTGATGACATTCTCTAAGCACTTCATCTCTCAAACCATTGACGTTGGGCACAAGTAGTCTTCCATTCTTTCGAAGCCATCCATCTCGATCAAGCCCATACACATTCATCTCTTCATCGATAGCCATCTCTAACTTGGAGATGATTTCCAATAGGTTAGGATCGTCCCTCTGACTAGAGCCGATCCGCTCTATCAAAGTGTGTCTGATCTCCAAACTAGCTAGCATGACTGGATCCAATTTGCACTTTGGTCTGAAATCAAACCACGCGATGTACTCCAGTTGCTTCCACTCAAGAAACATTGCCCTAAACTGGCATGTCTCCTACTCAAGGCATCGGCTACCGCATTACCTTTCCCAGGTGTGTATGTGATATCAAAATCATACGAAGTCAAGAACTCTAACCATCTTTGCAGACGGAGATTCAGATCTTTCTGGGAGAAGAGATATTTTAACGATTTATGATCGGTAAACAACTCAAATCTTTCTCCCAAGAGATAGTGTCTCCACATCTTCAGCGCAAACACAATCGCTGCTAATTCCAAATCATGGGTAGGATACTTCTTCTCATGAGGCTTTAGCTGTCGACTAGCATAAGCCACAACCCTACCCCCTTGCATCAATACAGCACCCAGTCCGGTACCACAAGCATCCGTGTATACCGTTATCTCTTCATTCCCTTTACGAATGACTACCACTGGCGCACGCGTCAACTTCTCCTTTAGACTCTTGAAGGCATCCACACACACTCCGTCCCAGACGAAGGACTGATTCTTCTTAGTCAACTGAGTCAACGGTGCTGCTATCTTGGAGAAGTCCTGGATAAACTTACGATAATATCCAACTAATCCCAAGAAACTTCTTACATCTGTTTCATTCTTGGGCGTAGGCCAATCCTGTACCGTAGCCACCTTCGCAGGGTCCACGGCAATACCACTCTCGGAAACAGCATGGCCCAAGAATCTCACTTCCCTTCTCCAAAAGTGACACTTAGAGAATTTCGCTTTCAATTGGTGTTTCCTCAACACCTCCATCACTATCCTCAAGTGCCCCTTGTGTTCCTCCTCTGTCCTTGAGTAAACAAGGATATCATCCACAAACACAAGAACAAATTTATTCAACTAATCTCTGAATACTCGATTCATAAGATCCACAAAGTAGGCTGGTGCATTGGTCAACCCAAATGGCATGACCAACCATTCATAAAATCCAAACGGCGTCCTAAATGCTGTTTTCGGAACACTCTCATCCGCTACTCGTAGCTGATGAAATCCTGTCGCGAGGTCCAAATGGGAGAATACTCTTGCTCCTTCCAGTTGATCAAACAAATCATCTATCCGCGGTAGAGGATACTTATTCTTCCTCGTCACCTTATTCAACTCGCGATAATCCACACACAAACGAAGGGAACCATCTGCCTTAGTGGCAAACACAACTGGTGCTCCCCACTCGGAGACACTCCTTCTAATAAATCCCTTCTTCAAAAGATTGCAGACTTGCACCCCGAGCTCTCGCTGCTCCCTTGGTGCCATACGATGAAGTGGCATCACTATAGGTCTGGCATCTTTCACTAAATAAATAAGGAACTCAATCTCTCGGTGTGGTGGAAGCCTGGTCACCTCCTCGAAGACATCCGGATACTGGCCAACCATGGGCACATCTGACAACTCATCCTGCGGGATGTCGAGGGAATTTAGAAAACTAGCCATAACCCCATCACTAGGGAGGCTACCAAACACTACCCTCCGCCCATCGTCCGCCCTCACTGTCACCAAAAAGCCCTCACAGTCTACCACCACCCCGTATCTTTGGAGCCAATCGACTCCCAATATAATGCCATACCCAGTAAAGCCCAAAACAAAGCAATCACAAACAAACATACATCCATGAATCGATAAGTCCAAATTCTTGCAAATCATACTAAGGCTAGTCAAACCACCAATCGGGTTCGTCACAACCAATGGTCTATCGACTATCTCGGGTTCCAGTCCCAACCTATCTACCAGGTCACTAGATATGAAGGAACGGAAAGCCCCAATATCAAACAAAACTCGAACTGGTACATCATAAATAGAAAGCATACCTTGAATAACAACATTCTTTCCTTTCTCCACCGCAGTTGGGGCATTTGACGAAGAAGGAACAACATAATTAGCATATGCTTTCACAATCCGCTTCTCCTTAAGAGGTTGCAGACACTTATCCTTATGATGTCCCACTTGACCATAGTTGTAGCACTTCCTTTCCGATGGCTTGGCCCGACATTCTTTAGCATAATGGCCCTTCTTACCACAGCTGAAGCACTCAACATACTTCTTGCTCTTTTTCTGGCCACCTTTTGATTGGTCCTGCTTCCTCTTATTCTGAGAGTTATTCTTGCCTCCACCGTCTGCTGACGGCTTTGGCCCTTCTACAGATGCAGCCTCAGTCTTTGACTTAGGGTAAAGACTCTCTGATCTCAAAGCTTCCCCACGATCGATTCGAAAGTCTCATCGATGTGATTGATAAGCCTTTCCCCCAAGTATCCATCCAAGCGAGTAATGAACTTCTCATTCTTCTTCTCAGGAGTGTCAATGAGAGACAGTCCATACTTCGACAAAGTGTCGAACTCAGCAATATAATCAGAAACTTCCCTCCCATTCTGCTTGAGTTCCAAGAACCTCTTGAACAACACTGACTTCTGGACAGCTGGAATGAACTTCTCGCTAAAGCGAGCCATGAACTGATCCCAAGTAACCTGGTCCTTTGGAGTAGCTGTTCTAATGGCATTCCACCAATTCATCGCTCGCCCTTGCAGCTGACGAGACGCTATCCTTCTCTTCATATGCATCCTCAAGACCCAAGTTATCGAAGATACGATCACAGCTATCCATCCAGTCCTGAACATCTGTGGCCGACTCCGTCCCGTGGAACGACTTTCCACCAAGGTTAGTGTAATCCTTGCACAACCTGGCTAAATCGACCCTACGCGCCTACAATACTGGGCCAATACCAACTCCGGGATTGGGAGCTGCCCCTTGCACTTCTCTAAGCATGTCTCTCATGAGGTCAGTAAACATCGCCCTCATGTCAGCAGCATTCCCATGGTTGGTCCCTCTACCAGCACCCCTCGTGTCTCGGCTCATCGTCAATCTGAAAAAGGGAAACGATTAACGACCCCATAGTGGTGCTAGTGCAGTGCGACTTAATTCTTATACTACTAATAGTATATATATACATAGCCTTTGAAAACCAAAGTAATTACAAATGCGCGCTCTCATATACGTACTATCTCTCCCTAGTGTCTTTCCCTAGGTTAACTACGCAACCTAGAGCTCTGATACCAAGTGTGACGACCCGCCGTGCACCAACCGACATTTACTCCAAAGGTGCGCTGTACACATGTCCAGTTAGCACGGAATGGGTCGTCAGAAGGAAAAGTAAATGAACTAACAAGGAACCTGTAGAATGTCTCACAGCGCATAGAACAAAATATAATAATAAAATATTTGACATAAAACAGGAGAGACAGTGCATAAGCTGAAAACCAAAACTAAACATCATGGCAGCGGAAATTCAAAATACAGCTTATTACAACTTTCAAACTATCTCAAAACAAAAGCATGATAAAGGAGGTACACTACTAATGCCCAAGTAGCGACCACGAACGACACAGGGAGAATGTGTATATATATATATATCATACGTGGAAGCCTCCTACCCGCCTCCAAATCAGCTACTCGCGCATCACCAACTAACCTGTCTCTAGTCTGCTCGTGTGAGCACCCAGAGTAATAAGAGGAGACATAAAACTCTGGGTCAGACATAAAGCCTGGTATGAGCGATAAGCATCTAAAGTGAACAATAACAGGTAGACTAAAACATACCTGAACCAGGACCTGCAACCAAAGAGTTAGCACTACATACTGTACAACACTCTAAGGTGCCATATCAAACGGTATAAAGATATGGAGGTGGGGGAGATGTGCATGTCATAGTGATGGCAAACAATCAAACATAGCATCCATCCTCACATCTCTCACTCAGTGCATAAAGCATACGATATTCACCACTTCGATCACCCAACATACCTTGCTACGATCACTCTGCCCCATGAAGTCATAAATGGCTTCACTGCACTGATAACGTAGCCATTAATTCCTCGCTATGTCCACTTGCGCCATGGGGTTATTCACCCCATCTGCGCTGGCTCATAGCCTTACCAATCATTACTATGTCCACTTGCCCCATGGAGTTGTTTACCCCATCTGTGCTGGCTCATAATCTAACTACGCATCACCTTGCCCCTCGGGTCATAATGACCCTACTGCACTGATAACGTAGTCTTGCTACCATCACCTTGCCCCTCAGGTCATAGTGACCCTACTGCACCGATAAGTAGCCATCATTCATTTTTAGTGGTGAATCGAAATTATGAACGTCGACCACTCCTTAGCACACGTCCCGCAGCAAAGTCCAACCATGAAGTGAACTCATTGGTTCCCAACTGGATCCTGAGCTCTAACTTCCCATATTGGACTACCTTTGCATCTCGGGTTATTGGTCAATACTGGGTCCGGTCGGGTTCCTCCTCAAGCCATCGGTTCGGGTGTCCTCTATTGGGTCGGGTCTTCTTCTGGTACGGGTCGGGTCGGGTGTTCCTCCTCGGGTCGGGTCGGGTGCCTCACTTCGGGTCGGGTCGGGTGCCACCTCCCCTCCAGTTCATGCTTCCGTTCCGATCCGCCTCCTCATCCTTCACGTGCTCCGATCCGATCCATCCTCCTCTATCCGCTCCGATCCCTCCTCTTTAATCTGATCCGATCTCAGTTCAGTTAGCATGGCCTTTCTTTTTGCCAATTTTCTCGAGTGTCAGGTTCCGATCCGATCGAATCCCTTGCCCAGTTCAACATATCCGATCCGAGCCTCCATATCCGATCCGATCTGAAACCTGCACTATTTTCTGAAATTGTTTCAGCAAGTGTTTACGCCATTCGACGACGTTTTCGACCATTCGAACTATTGAAATCAATCACAAAGCATATCATACAGTCATAAAAACATGCATAATCAACTACAACCATCAAAACATCAATATGATAGGTTAAAATGGATCAAACATACCCAAAATCCCATATTTCCCCTTAAGCATGTTTAGGTGAAACTAATGTAGGATTAGCAAAAATTAACCAAATTAACCCAAATTCATATCAGAGGTCTAAAACATCTTTCCGAATTTTATAAACATTTTTCCAGAATTTTATCATGTTTAAATTCACTAATTAACACTAATCACCCCTAATTAGCCATAATCAGTGCAAAACTATGCAAATCACTCACTTTAGCCACAAATAAACTAAAATTTGAAATAAATCTCTGATTTGATGTGAATCCCAATGCTAAACAGCAGCTCCAATGTTGCTTTGGTGTAGATCTTCCTTGATTAGAGGTTGCTAAGACAAATCCTTGTCCAAAAGATGATTTGGAGGTGATTTAGAGGTTGGAGGCCATTTTTAGGATTCCTTGGTGATAAGTGGAGGCTAGAAAACTGAAATGGAATGATTCTCTATCTCATTTCAGCCTTCCCATAACCCTAATCCCGAAATGGGTTATGGGCCTACTCACTAATCACCCGATTTGGCCCGGTTAAGCAGTTTTTCACCTTTCAAACCTTATTTCAGCCATATCTCCCAAACGGTAAGTCAGTTTGGCAATTATGACCACTCTACAGAAAGGTAAACCATCAAACGAATCTAATGTTAGCGGTTTCAAGTCAAAATTCCTTTCCAATCAAAAGTTATGGCCAAAACAGTACTAACTAGGGGCAAAATGGTCATTTAAAAATCGACAAAAATCATGAACATGGGAAATGACTCTAATGGATGTTTCCCAAAGTTACATGACCACACGACTTCATACGGGAAGGAAATAAATATTCTACGATCCCCCGATGCGTAGAATGGGGGTCGTTACAACATGACGTTTCTTTCTAGCTATGGGTGGTGTCGGGGTTTTGCAAGCCCTGACATTTTCATATTTTTACCTATGTGGTTGTTGGAATGCGAGGCGCTTCAGATATATCGGTCTCCACGGAGCCGATGGATATTGAGTCATCTGGCTCATAGACGCCTAATAGGGCGGAGAAACGTGTGTTCAGGAATAATTAATCTTCAAACGTAAGGAAGGACCGGCCTTTGAGGATCCACGGGTTACCCAGAGTGTGTAGTCCCGAGGCATTTTCTAGAGTGTCTCGAAGCGGAAAGGAGTACATCCCTTGCGTAGACTCATGACGGAAATCCAATTTCCAATACGTGACATTTGGTTTTATTTGTAGAGCCTAGTATGGCGACATAGTCGGATGGGGAACTATGCCGTCTATGATTGATACATTTATATTTGAAGTTGTTTTCATACACTTTACACTATAATAGTATCAAAATGATTTGTTTTAATCGTACCAAGCATGTTTGGCTATTATAAGGTAAAACTCTATCCTCCGGCTTGAGTTGCATTGTGTGATGGAACCTGAGTCTTATAATTGCTTCATTTTTTTTAAAAAGCATTGCGTTGTTTGTTTTAGGCGCTGGTATTCTTGGGAGGAAACCCGTTCCATGTTATACGGTGTGGTCCCTTGATTTACTCGATTTTAAAGTAAAGTTTAAATAACTGTTTTAGTTCTCATACCAGTCACATGAATGACCTGGAGTTTATTGTTTTAACCTAAACTCTGGGTGCCCCTATTTTCCACATGGGCAGCTAGTAGTTTTGGTTTGGCAGATTTATATTCACAGAATCCTGGTTTACAGCTAGAACGATATTCGAAAAGCTTTGTATCCGTTTATCTCTATCAGTTGTGTTATGTATTATTTTCCGCTGCTATGTAATGTATTTTAATCTCTGATATTTATCAAATGTATATTATTTGTTCATACTCTGTATATTCTTGTACTCTAATGTAAATTTTTGTAATAAGCAATGAAAAGTTCTTCTGTTTGTGTTCTGATTTGTCGTGTTCTCAGACAATCCGTTCTTTCTCTCCTTTTCGAGGACCGGGGAAGTTCAGGTCGTTACAGCATAGAATGTCACATATGACCTATGCACCATGTAAAATGAGATAATCTTGGAAAAGAGGAAAAACATAACAAAAGAACAATGATTTTATTTTAAACTATAGCTACTAGCTTTCATTCACTACTGGTGGAATGTATAGGAAGAGAAAGCACTTTCAGTGGATTATGATTTTAACTGATGTCTGCATAGTTTTCAATTTTTTTTTGTATGTGTTGATCCTCAAGATTCAGACTAACTCGTAATTCTTCTTTTGTTGGACCACATATTAGCATTTTGACTAGGATTTGTGTCCTTTTATACTTCGTAAGTTATACATTTGAACCACATTTGATCCATATTTATCAGAATTTTTAGTTCTATAACTGAATGCATATCAGTATATTTCCGACTAATTAATTATTTATAAACTATTATTTTTCAGGTCAGTTTCTTTCGTAAGTTTATTTGGTCTATTCTCAAAACTGAATACTTGGCCCTATGCCATGGTTTTATTGTTGCGATCTTTGCAGTCATATAAGTATCATTTCTACATTTTTACAACTACAGTTGTCATAAATTATAATTATTTTCTGTTTATTAATTAAAGATGTACTGGGTCCAGGAAGAAAATCCAACTTCCGAAAATACATGAAAATGGTGAATGCATAGCCTTTTCTTATTTATATCATCATATTTAGAAATTTCGAAGTGATTAATCTTCTTACAGGGATCAGTTTTTTCCTTCTGCTGAACTTAACTTTTTTTATGTGTTATAAGTCCTATTTTGTGGGCTTCTTCTATCATCTTTTTGTTACTTAATGTTCATGGAAAACAGAAGTATATTGATCATTTAAATGTTACATGGCCACATACTATTATATTGGTGTATTTTTTATTATGGGAGGAGATGTTTTGGATAACACTAATTCCGCCAGTTGTGAGTTACTCATGGTATCATGATATATAAGAAGTAACATTCACATGTTAGAAGCCAATAACTTAGAGCATTTATGTAGATTATTTTAGCATTTGGGACAAAACTTCAAGGTATTATAACAAAAATGACTAATAAAATTTAAGATAAGCATACTGTTTTTCAGGGGATTCCTTTGGTGAAACTCGATGATAATTATTTTTGGTTTAGACGGTCCTATCTCTCATTTATTTCGCATTATTTCAGGTTCCCACAAAGTATACATTCTTAGTTTTTCTTATATTAGCTGTTGTAAGCTATTTTCTTTTGAGTGTATGTTTATATTTTATCATGATTTTTAGTATATGTTAATATTTTGAGTTTATGTTTAAATTTTATCGTGATTTTGAGTCTATGTTTAAATTTTATCATAATTTTGAAATTTTATTATAAAAAACAATCTATTAGACTCTGAGAATAAATATATCTTCATGTATATAAAAAAGGTCATCAAACATGCAAATAAAACAAAAAAGTATAATAAAATTTAATATATTTGTATAAAATTATATTCGAATTAAAACATCAAGCATGCATAGAATGTCACATATGACCTATGCATAATGTAAAATGAGATAATCTTGGAAAAGAGGGAAAACATTACAAAAGAACAATGATTTTATTTTAAACTATAGCTACTATCTTTCATTCACTACTGGTCGAATGAATAGGAAGAGAAAGCTCTTTAAGTGGATTATAATTTTAACTGATGTCTATGTATTTTTTAATTTTTTTTGTATGTATAGATTCTCAAGATTCAGAATAACTCGTAATTCCTCTTTTACTGGACCACATATTAGTATTTTGAATAGGATTTGTGTCCTTTTATACTTCGTAAGTTATACATTTGAACCACATTTGATCCATATTTGTCAAAAAATTTAGTTTTATAAGTGAATGCATATCAGTATATTTCTGACTAATTAATTATTTATAAACTATTATTTTTTAGGTCAGTTTCTTTTGTAAGTTTATTTGGTCTATTTTCAAAACTGAATACTTGGCTCTACGCCATGGTTTTATTATTGTAAGTTGTTTATGCGATCTTTGCAGTCATATAAGTGTCTTTTCTACATTTTTACAACTGCAGTTGTCATAAATTATAATTATTTTTTGTTTGTTAATTAAAGATGCACTTGGGTCCAAAAAGAAAATCCAACTTCCGAAAATACATGAAAATGGTGAATGCATAGCCTTTTCTTATTTATATCATCATATTTAGAAATTTTGAAGTGATGAATCTTCTTACAGGGATCAGTTTTTTCCTTCTGCTGAACTTAATTTTTTTATGTGTTATTAGTCCTGTTTATTGGGATTCTTCAATCATCTTTTTGTTGCTTAATGTTCATGGTGAGTAGAAAATGCCGAAGTATATTGATCATTGAAATGTTACATGGCCACATACTATTAAATTGGTGCATTTTTTATTATGGGAGTTGTTTTGGAAAACACTAATTCCTACAACTGTGAGTGACTCATGGTATCATAATATGTAAAGTGTAACATTCACATGTTAGATGTCAATAACTTATAGCATTTATGTAGATTTTTTTAGCCGTTGGGACAAAACATCAAGCTATTATAACAAAAATGACTAACAAAATTATAAACATACTGTTTTTTAGGATATTCCATTGGTGAAACTCGATGATAATTATTTTTGGTTTAGACGGTCTCGGTTTGTGCTATCTCTCATTTATTTCGAATTATTTCAGGTTCCCACGTAGTATACATTCTTAGTTTTCCTTATATTAGCTGTTGTAAGCTATTTTCTTTTGAGCGTACGTTTATATTTTATCATGATTTTGAGTTTATGTTTATATTTCGAGTGTATGTTTTAATTTTATCGTGATTTTGAGTGTATATTTATATTTTATCATAATTTTGAAATTTTATTATAAAAAAATCTATTTGAATGTGAGAATAAATATAACTTCCTGTATATCAAAAACTCATCAAGCCTGCAAATTAAACAAAAATGTATAATAAAATTTAAAATATATGTGTAAAAATATATTCGTATTAAAACATCAAGCATGCATAGAATGTCACATATGACCTATGCACCATGTAAAATGAGATAATCTTGGAAAAGAGGAAAAACATAACAAAAGAATAATGATTTTATTTTAAGCTATAGCTACTAGCTTTCATTCACTACTGGTGGAATGTATAGGAAGAGAAAGCACCTTTATGGATTATGATTTTAACTGATGTCTGTGTAATTTTTAATTTTTTTTGTATGTATAGATCCTCAAGATTCAGACTAACTCGTAATTTTCTTTTGTTGGACAACATATTAGCATTTTGAATAGGATTTGTGTCCTTTTATACTTCGTAAGTTATACATTTGAACCACATTTGATCCATGTTTATCAGAATTTTTAGTTCTATAAGTGAATGCATATCAGTATATTTCCGACTAATTAATTATTTATAAACTATTATTTTTAAGATCGGTTTCTTTCGTAAGTTTATTTGGTCTATTCTCAAAACTGAATATTTGGCCCTGCGCCATGGTTTTATTATTGTAAGTTATTTCTGCTATCTTTGCAGCCATATAAGTATCATTTTTACATGTTTACAACTACAGTTGTCATAAATTATACTTATTTTTTGTTTGTTAATTAAAGATGCACTTGGGTCCAGGAAGAAAATCCAACTTCTGGAAATACATGAAAATGGTGAATCCATAGCCTTTTCTTATTTATATCATCATATTTAGAAAATTTTAAGTGATGAATCTTCTTAAGGGATCAGTTTTTTCCTTCCGTTAAACTTAACTTTTTTATGTGTTATTAGTCCAGTATTGTGGGCTTCTTCTATCATCTTTTTGTTTCTTAATATTCATGATGAGTAGAAAATACAAAAGTATATTGATCATTGAAATGTTACATGGCCATATACTATTATATTGTTTTATTATTTATTATGGGAGGTGATGTTTTGGATAACACTAATTCCGCCAACTGTGAGTGACTCATGGTATCATAATATATAAAATGTAACATTCACATGTTAGATGCCAATAACTTAGAGCATTTATGTAGATTATTTTAGCGGTGGGGACAAATCTTCAAGCATTATAACAAAAATGTCTAACAAAATTTAAGATAAACATAATTTTCTCAGGGGATTCCTTTGGTGAAACACGATGATAATTATTTTTGGTTTAGACGGTCTCGATTAGTGCTATCTCTCATTTATTTTGCATTATTTCAGGTTCCCATATAGTATACATTCTTAGTTTTCCTTATATTAGTTGTTGTAAGCTATTTTCTTTTGAGTGTATGTTTATATTTTATCATGATTTTGAGTTTATGTTTATATTTTAAGTGTACGTTTAATTTTTATCGTGATTTTGAGTGTACGTTTATATTTTATCATAATTTTGAAATTTTATTATAAAAACGATCTATTAGAATTTGTGAATAAATATAACTTCCTATACATCAAAAAAGTCATCAAGCATGCAAATAAAACAAAAAAAGTATAATAAAATTTAATATATATATATAATTATATTCGTATTAAAATATCAAGCATGCGTAGAATGTCACATATGACCTATGCACCATGTAAAATGAGATAGTCTTGGAAAAGAGGACAAACATAACAAAAGAACAATGATTTTATTTTAAACTATAGCTACTAGCGTTCATTCACTACTGGTGGAATGTATAGGAAGAGAAAGCACTTTCAGTGGATTATGATTTTAACTGATGTATGTGTAATTTTTAATTTATTTTATACGTATAGATCCTCAAGATTCAGACCAACTCATAATTCTTCTTTGGCTGGACCACATATTAGCATTTTGAATAGAATTTGTGTACTTTTATAATTCGTAAGTTATACATTTGAACCACATTTGATCCACATTTATCAGAATTTTTAGTTCTACAAGTGAAATCATATAAGTATATTTTTGACTAATTAATTATCTATAAACTATTATTTCAGGTCAGTTTCTTTTGTAAGTTTATTTGGTCAATTCTCAAAACTGAATACTAGGCCCGGCGCCATGGTTTTATTGTTGTAAGTTGTTTCTGCGATCTTTGCAGTCATATAAGTATCTTTACTACATTTTTACAACTACAGTTGTCATAAATTATAATTATTTTTGTTTGTTAATTAAAGATGCACTTGGGTCCAGGAGGAAAATCCAACTTCCGAAAATACATGAAAATGGTGAATGCATAGCCTTTTCTTATTTATATCATCATATTTAGAAATTTTGAAGTGATGAATATTCTTACAGGGATCAGTTTTTTCCTTCTGCTGAACTTAACTTTTTTTATGTGATATTAGTCCTGTTTTGTGGGCTTCTTCTATCATCTTTTTGTTGCTTGATGTTCATGGTGAGTAGAAAATACAGAAGTATATTGATCATAGAAATGTTACATGGCAACATACTATTATATTGGTGTAGTTTCTATTATGGATGAGATGTTTTCGATAACATTAATTCCGCCAGTTGTGAGTGACTCATAGTATCATAATATATAAAAAGTAACATTCACATGTTAGATGCCAATAACTTAGAGCATTTATGTAGATTATTTTAGCAGTTGGGACAAAACATCAAGCTATTATAATAAAAATGACTAATAAAATTTAAGATAAACATACTGTTTTTCATGAGATTCCTTTGGTGAAACTCGATGATAATTATTTTTGGTTTAGATGGTCTCGGTTAGTGCTATCTCTCATTTATTTTGCATTATTTCAGGTTACCACATAGTATACATTCTTAGTTTTCCTTATATTAGTTGTTGTAAGTTATTTCCTTTTGAGTGTATGTTTATATTTTATCATGATTTTGAGTTTATGTTTATATTTTGAGTGAATGTTTAAATTTTATCGTGATTTTCAGTGTATGTTTATATATTATCATAATTTTGAAATTTTATTATAAAAAACAATCTATTAGAATGTGAGAATAAATATAACTTCTTGTATATCAAAAAAGTCATCAAGCATGCAAATAAAACAAAAAAATATAATAAATTTAAAATATATGTATAAAATTATATTCGTATTAAAACATCAAGCATGCATAGAATGTCACATATGACCTATACACCAAGTAAAATGAGATAATCTTGGAAAAGAGGAAAAACATGACAAAAGAACAATGATTTTATTTTAAACTATAGCTACTAGCTTTCATTCACTACTGGTGGAATGTATAGGAAGAGAAAGCAATTTCCGTGGAGTATGATTTTAACTGATGTCTGTGTAATTTTTAATTTTTTTCTGTATGTATAGATCCTCAAGGTTTAGACTAACTCATAATTCTTCTTTTGTTGGACCGCATATTAAAATTTTGAATAGGATTTGTGTCCTTTTATACTTCGTAACTTATACATTTGAACCACATCTGATCCATATTTATCAGAATTTTTAGTTCTATAAGTTAATGCATACCAGCATATTTCTAACTAATTAATTATTTATAAACTATTATTTCTCAGGTCAATTTCTTTCGTAAGTTTATTTGGTCTATTCTCAAAACTGAATACTTGGCCCTGCACATGGTTTTATTGTTGTAATTTGTTTCTGCGATCTTTGCAGTCATATAAGTATCTTTTCTACATTTTTACAACTACAGTTGTCATAAATTATAATTATTTTCTGTTTGTTTATTAAAGATGCACTTGTGTCCAAGAAGAAAATTCAACTTCCGAAAATACATGAAAATGGTGAATGCATAGCCTTTTCTAATTTATATCATAATATTTAGAAATTTTAAAGTGATGAATCTTCTTACAGGGATCAGTTTTATCCTTCTGCTAAACTTAACTTTTTTATGTGTTATTAGTCCTGTTTTGTAGGCTTCTTCTATCATTTTTTTGTTGCTTAATGTTCATGGTGAGTAGAAAATATAGAATTATATTGATCATTGAAATGTTCCGTGGCCACATACTATTATATTGGTGTATTTTTATTATGGGAGGAGATGTTTTGGATAACACTAATTCCGCCAGTTATGAGTGAGTCATGGTATCATAATATATAAAATGTAATATTCACATGTTAGATGCCAATAACTTAGAGCATTTATGTAGATTTTTTAAACAGTTGGGACAAAACTTCAAGCTATCATAACAAAAATGACTAATAAAATTTAATATAAACATACTATTTTCCAGGGGATTCCTTTGGTGAAACTCGATGATAATTATTTATTGTTTAGATGGTCTCGGTTAGTGCTATCTCTCATTTATTTCGCATTATTTCAGGTTCCCACATATTACACATTCTTAGTTTTCCTTATATTAGTTGTTGTAAGCTATTTTCTTTTGAGTGTACGTTTATATTTTATCATGATTTTGAGTATATGTTTATATTTTGAGTGTATGTTTAAATTTTATTGTGATTTTGAGTGTATGTTTATATTTTATTGTGATTTTGAGTGTATGTTTATATTTTATCATAATTTTGAAATTTTATTATAAAAAACAATCTATTAGAATGTGAGAATAAATATAACTTCTGTATACCAAAAAAGTCATCAAGCATGCAAATAAAACAAAAAAGTATAATAAAATTTAAAATATATGTATAAAATTATAGCCGTATTAAAACATCAAGCATGCACAGAATGTCACATATGACCTATGCACCATGTAAAACGAGATAATCTTGGAAAAGAGGGAAAACATAACAAAAGAACAATGATTTTATTTTAAACTATAGCTACTAGCTTTTATTCACTACTGGTGGAATGTTGTAACGATAAGGAATTTCGCTCGGACCTAATCGATCGCTAAACCGACCAAGACCGTTTGAATCTCGTATACGCTAACTCTGGGCATACAACACATCATAACAAATAACAGAAGACTTTTATAAACATCTTATTAATGTTACATCAGAGTACATCGAAATTAATACACAGCGGATAATAAATTTACAATAAATGTAATATAATGCACAACGGAAAATAAATAAAGTAACACAGCGGAAGACTATCAATGCTCTGGACACAGCTTTAAGCTTCAATCCAGAATCCTGCTTATATATCTGCAAAATAAAATACTCGACTACCCGTGTGGAAAATAGGGGCACCCGAGTTTGCAAGGGAAAAGCAAACTACAGGTCAGTCATAGCACTGGTCTGAGAAACTCTAAATAGTTACAACCTTATATAAATCATATGGCATATCACGGGACCACGCCGCTAACGCGGAACGGGCTTACCCCCATGGATGTCAGTGTATAAACAACAATCAATATAGATATATGGATCTACTATGCATCAATCAACATGTAATATCCCAATCTACCCACTTAGATTAATCACTACACTTATATTTTCCAAATCCAATTCAATTTACAGAAATTATTCCTTTGGACTTTATTTCCCGATTTCCATTTCAAATCATTTGAAATACATATCTAAATCTCTATATCCAAGTAGATTTCACTTCGGGATCTCAAATCAAATCGTTTGGAAATGTGAATTCCAAAACATAACAATGCATACAAACAAGTATGCAACCAAATATTGGGCTCCCCCTAGACAAGGCAAAGGGTGCACACCTAGCAACTCGATATATGAATGTGCACCTACCCCACATAGGAGCAGGCTACACCGACGATGCACCTCCCACACATGGAAGCATACATCGCCCATCTCACCCATACTTTTAGTCGTCCGGGTTACCCGAATCTCTAGCCACATACCAAATCATTTCATATCCCGAAGTAGGGAAAATCATTTCACAACATAATAATCACAAGTTCTTTCAAAATATAGTACATCACATCAGCAATTCACGCATATGATTCGTCACTATTAATCACATAACCTTTGAGCTCGTACATCTCAAAGAAGGGTGTTAAGCAAGAGAATGAATTCTCCGCCACCAAACAGATACATCATTAATAGCAACTAATCAAATATGTGATGAACTACAATGTAAAACCATAACACAATTCCAAATCATTTTGAAAACATAGGGTTTTAGCCCTCGAAATCCTTTTTGTTTTATAAAACATTTTTATAAAACACTCCCTGTCCAAAATCTGGAAAACATTCTTTTCACTTAAGAAAAATATCATTTCACAATCATTCATTAAATTTGAAATGAACACATCGCTAAACACCTTATCGTCAAATCGTGAAGTGTTTCAGAAGGTGTTAGCACAAAGATATTCTTACCCAACCCAATGCTAACTGTAAAAACATATTTTGCTCATAAACTGTTCGAGCACAATCCAAACAATCAATCAGTGCAATTTGACATTAAATATAAGGTTTTGAATAGAGATAGTATCGACTTATATTCAACATCAAATCCTGAAACCAACATATATCATATCGGGAATAACGATATCGATATCTTCCAAATTCCCATCACAATATCCGTATAATCACGGAATCCAATATCAAAATATTCCGACGATAATTTCGATTCAAATCCATTCCAATCCATATATTGGAAATTCTAGTTATTTTTTAAAACCATTTCAAATCCAATTTATTTATTTAAAAATAAATAAAT
Organism: Allium sativum; assembly: GCA_030737875.1. Lineage (NCBI taxonomy): Eukaryota > Viridiplantae > Streptophyta > Magnoliopsida > Asparagales > Amaryllidaceae > Allium > Allium sativum. The sequence continues at coordinate 401,595,419 of CM060910.1, forward strand.
TATTATTCTAGTTCAAAACTAGTTCATTTCGATAAAAACATATTTTCACCTTTTCAAATGTGGAATTTTTCAGCCCAATTCTTTCCAAATCATTTCTTATGATTTTACACTAATTATTGATATTTTTAATTATTTTATCAAGGCCCGTACAGTCGATTTCCACAAACGACCATCGAACTGCACTTACAGCGACCTTTTCCAAATTTGATTTGGACATAATTCTAAATCCAACCGTTAGATTTCTAATTTATAATATTCGTTAGAAAGCCCTTTCCGATACGAACCCAACGGTTCCAGTTTTAGGAGAATCCGACGGTCGGATCTCTCGCAACATCAATTCGAAGTCAATGGTCGAAATTCGCCAACTACCGCGGCGCGGCGCGTTCTATTCAGGCCATTTATTATATATAATATATATTATATATATTTCATCGATTTCAATTCAAAACATATTTTATAAATGGTTTTAAATTCGTTTTCAAAACAATTTCAATTTCATATTCAATTTCAGATCAAAATTGAATTTTCCACTACATGAAATTTTTTATACATCTCATACATATGTTAAAAATAATATTTTCACGTTTCATATGTATAATATTTACACTTTCATATATATAATGTTTTCACTTTTCATATATATATTCTTTTCACTTTTCATATACATATTTATTTCACTTTTCATATATATATTCTTTTCACTTTTCATATATATATATATATATATATTTATACAACACATGTATTTCATACAACGTATATATTTATTTATACAACACATGTATTTCATACAACGTATATATTTTTATTTATACAACACATGTATTTCATACAACGTATATATTTTTATTTATCACATCACAATCACAATCACAACGCAATACAATCAAACAAGTCGTCCATGGTCTGTGGACGACGGGGAGCAGTTCATATATGCAGCTATAAAATAAATAACTGTATAGAAAATTATAGTGAGAGAATTCTCACCTTGGGATCCAATCCGTCAGTTTTTATCTGAATTTCTATTCGGATTTGAATTTTCCTGAAATTCTGATCTGCTCGGTTTTGGTACTAATCAGTTCTGAAATGTACTGTTCGTTGAGACGATCGCATTGCAATTGAAATCACTGAATTTCGTTTCCATATGAAAAAGTTATGGGTTTACATACAATGTCATAATTAAACGAGAAATTTAATTAATCAATTATTTTATTAAGGGTAATTAACCCACCCTTCTTCTCGTATACGATGCTTCAGGCCAACAAAAACCAACCCATTTCTCAAATCCAACATCTTGTTGTTGCACAGGCCAGGCAACGTCGGAGTTCGATCCGAGGCCATCACCGCGTCGCCCCTCCAGAGAGCCGCTGCCGCCACCAGTTACTGGTGAACTCGCACTCGCCTTTGCCTCGGAATGGGAGCCTGAACGCGGCGGCTTTGAGCGCCTGATTCTCCTCCTCCACACCACCATAAGCGATCATTCCCGTCGGAAATCATAGATCCCTCCTTCCTCTTCAATTCTCGCTTTGAAATCCCTAACAATTTCTTCTTTGATTTCAAACGATTTCTGAATTAAAAAGAGGAAATATCAGCCGTTTAAACTGAGGGTGGCGGCGGTCTTAAGAAATGGGGATTAGGGTTTTTAAAAGGGGATATTTATATAAAAAAATTATATTATTTAATTCAATTAAATTCTTAAAAGTTAATTTCACATTCGAACTCCAAATCAAACCCAATGACTGTTGCCTCCAGCTAATTACCCCCATTCTGAACACAATGGGATATGTATCGTAAGCTGATTCGACTGTTACGATCAGTTTACATCAAAATTAAAATATAAATTGATGTATATTGAATTTGAATGCACATTTTAAATTTCCGGGGCCACATATTGACTCTAAAATTCCCGAAAAATATTTTCTAGCTTAGTATTGACGATACGGTCCTAAAAAAACTAATTTCAAATTCTGAGACCATTTGAAAAATGGCCATATTCTGGTCGATCCAATTTAACTGAAATCAACCAAACATGTTTTCCTTTGTCACGCTCATATATTAGCTTCAAAAATTATGGAATTTGAAACCTAGCGATAATTTGGCATCCCAGATCCAACAAAAGTGGTTTCGTCGTATTCTTAGGTCGTTTGCAAAATGTCTATTTTCAAGGGTTATGTATTCTCTATAGCGACCTTTCTAAAAATTCATTTGGCCATAACTTTTGATTCCCGCTATGAAATTTCGATTTTTCAGATTCGTTACAAAGATATTCATAAATAGATTTAAATATTTTTGGTTTCACTAAAATCCGTTTTATTTTGCACCCGGTACAGTCAATCAAAGTTTGAATTCAAATTTTGAAACTGCCGCGCCATTTCAGGCCTTGTTTATAATTAAAATAATTATTTTTATTTTCAAACATCGATTCAAACATACTTTTCGTCGTTATTGTTTAAAATATTAAAAATCCACTAAAATAGCCAAATTAAAAATTTTAAACTGGCTCAGATTTTCCGGGTTGTTACAATCTCCCCCACTTAAAACTTTTCGTCCCCGAAAAGGAATGAAGTTGAAAGTTGTTTGATTAAGCAACTCAACTTTCAATATGGCTTTCATTCTTCAACTTTTCAGTTTCTAAGAATTTTTAATTTTTCAAAAATTTGGCTAACACCCTAAATTTTCGAAAAAATTCGCCATAACCTCCTTTGTACGGGGAGCATCGGGATATTTCAAACAGCCTCCCATGGCCCTCGCCAATCCAGAAGAAAAAGAAAAAGCCAAGCGGCTAGCCAATCGGCTCATAAAATCATCAAATCAGAAAAAGCCAAGAGGCTAGCCAATCAGCTCATAAAATCATCAAATCCCCAAGAAATACAATAAACATGTACCTAATTGTCGGGCAAACAATTTTATTCCTCTTCTCTAGCCTCTTTGCTATGACCTGTTCAATGTATATACTTGTATATGCATGCAATTCCAAACAATTTTCAATATAGTTCAATATTCGGTACAATTTGGCCTAAATTTACCGTTCATTCACTTATTGGTTTTATTGCTCCAATATTATAATTAATCAAACCAATAACAATACAATACAACCATCAATCAATTTGTTGGTTAATTTTTTTTCCAATCATATAACTTTCAACTCATTCTGGGGCACTACTAACCCCATCTCTAATGAGTGGCTCATTCTAGAATGCTACTAATTCTATCTCTAATGAGGATTCTTTAATAGGACATTACTAATCCTACCTCTGATGAGTCCTTCTATTCTGTTCTAACGAGTTGTACCCCAAAGATTTGAGTTTAACCAAAGCTCTGATACCAGCTGTAACGATAAGGAATTTTGCTCGAAGCTAATCGATCGCTAAACCGACCAAGACCGTTCGAATCCCGTATACGCTAACTCTGGGCATACAACACATCAGAACAAATAACAGAAGACTTTTATAAACATCTTAATAATGTTACATCAGAGTACAGAATATCAGAGTACATCGAAATTAATACACAGCGGATAATAAATTTATAATAAATGTAATACAATGCACATCGGAAAATAAATAAAGTAACACAGTGGAAGACTATCAATGCTCTAGACACAGCTTTAAGCTTCAATCTAGAATCCTGCTTATATATCTGCAAAATAAACTACTCGACTGCCCATGTGGAAAATATGGGCACCCGAGTTTGCAAGGGAAAAGCAAACTACAGGTCAGTCATGGGACTGGTGTGAGAAACTCTAAACAGTTACACCCTTATATAAATCATATGGCATATCACGGGACCACGGCGCTAACATGGAACGGGCTTACCCCCATGAATGCCAGTGTATAAACAACAATCAATATAGATATATGGATCTACTATGCATCAATCAACATGCAATATCCCAATCTACCCACTTAGATTAATCACTACAGTTAGATTTTCCAAATCCAATTCAATTTACAGAAATTATTCCTTTGGACTTTATTTCCCGATTTCCATTTCAAATCATTAGAAATACATATCTAACTTTCGATATCAAAGTATATTTCACTTTAGGATCTCAAATCAAATCGTTTGGAAATATGAATTCCAAAACATAACAATGCATACAAACAAGTATGCAACCAAATATCGGGCTCCCCCTAGACAAGGCAAAGGGTACACTCCTAGCAACTCGATATATAAATGTGCACCTACCCCCACATAGGATCAGGCTACACCGACGATGCACCTCCCACACATGGAAGCATACACCGCCCATCTCACCCATACTTTTAGTCGTCCGGGTTACCTGAATCTCTAGCCACATACCAAATCATTTCATATCCCGAAGTAGGGAAAATTATTTCACAACATAATAATCACAAGTACTTTCAAAATATAGTACTTCACATCAGCAATTCACACATATGATTAGTCACTATTAATCACATATCCTTTGAGCTCGTACGTCTCAAAGAAGGGTGTTAAGCAAGAGAATAAATTCTTCACCACCAAACAGATACATCATTAATAACAACTAATCAAATATGTGATGAACTATAATGTAAAACCATAATATAATTCCAAATCATTTCGAAAACATCGGGTTTTAGCCCTCGAAATCCTTTGTGTTTTATAAAACATTTTTATAAAACACTCCCTGTCCAAAATCGGGAATACATTCTTTTCAGTTAAGAAAAATATCATTTCACAATCATTCATTAAATTTGAAATGAACACATCGCTAAACACCTTATCGTCAAATCGTGAAGTGTTTCACAAGGTGTTAGCACACAGATATTCTTACCCAACCCAATGCTAATTGTAAAAGCATTTTTTGCTCGTAAACTGGTCGAGCACAATCCAAACAATCAATCAGTCCAATTTGACATTAAATATAAGGTTTTGAATAGAGATAGTATCGACTTATATTCAACATCAAATCCTGAAACCAACAGATATCATATCGGGAATAACGATATCGATATCTTCCAAATTCCCATCACAATATCCGTATAATCATGGAATCCAATATCGAAATATTCCGACGATAATTTCGATTCGAATCCATTCCAATCCATATATTGGAAATTCTGGTTATTTTTAAAACCATTTCAAATCCAATTTATTTATTTAAAATAAATAAATTATTATTCTAGTTCAAAACTAGTTCATTTCGATAAAAATATATTTTCACCTTTTCAAATGTGGAATTTTTCATCCCAATTCTTTCCAAATCATTTCTTATGATTTTACACTAATTATTGATATTTTTAATAATTTTATCAAGGCCCGTACGGTCGATTTCAACAAACGGCCATCGAACTGCACTTACAGCGACCTTTTCCAAATTTGATTTGGACATAATTCCAAATCCAACCGTTAGATTTCTAATTTCTAATATTCTTTAGAAAGGTCTTTCTGATACGAACCCAACGGTTCTGGTTTTAGGAGAATCCGACGGTCGGATCTCCCGCAACGTCAATTCGAAGTCAATGGTCGAAATTCGCAAACTACCGCGGCGCGGCGCGTTCTATTCAGGCCATTTAATATATATTATATATATTTCGTCGATTTCAATTCAAAACGTATTTTATAAATCGTTTTAAATTCGTTTTCAAAACAATTTCAATTTCATATTCAATTTCAGATCAAAATTGAATTTTCCACTACATGAGATTTTTTATACATCTCATATTTATGTTAAAAATAATATTTTCATGTTTCATATACATAATATTTACACTTTCATATATATAATGTTTTCACTTTTCATATATATATTCTTTTCACTTTTCATATATACATTTATTTCACTTTTCATATATATATTCTTTTCACTTTTCATACATATATTTATTTATACAACACATGTATTTCATACAAAGTATATATTTATTTATACAACACATGTATTTCATACAATGTATATATTTTTATTTATACAACGCATGTATTTCATACAACGTATATATTTTTATTTATACAACACATGTATTTCATACAACGTATATATTTTTATTTATCACATCACAACCACAACGTAATACAATCAAACAAGTCGTCCATGGTCTGTGGACGACGGGGAGCAGTTCATATATGTAGTTATAAAATAAACAACTGTATAGAAAATTATAGTGAGAGAATTCTCACCTTGGGATCCACTACGTCAGTTTTTATCTGAATTTCTATTCGGATTTGAATTTTCCTGAAATTCTGATCTACTCGATTTTGATTCTATCAGTTCTGAAATGTAGTGTTCGTTGAGACGATCGCATTGCAACTGAAATCACTGAATTTCATTTCCATATGAAAAAGTTATGGGTTTACATACATTGTCATAATTAAACGAGAAATTTAATTAATTAATTATTTTATTAAGGGTAATTAACCCACCCTTCTTCCCGTATACGATGCTTCAGGCCAACAAAAACCAACCCATTCCTCAAATCCAACATCTCGTTGTTGCATAGGCCAGGTGACGTCGGAGTTCGATCTGAGGGCATCACCGCGTCGCCCCTCCAGAGAGCTGCCACCACCAATTAGTGGTGAACTCGCACTCGCCTTTGCCTCGCAATGGGAGCCTGAACGCGGCGGCTTTGAGCGCCTGATTCTCCTCCTCCACACCACCATAAGCGATTATTCCCGTCGGAAATCATAGATCCATCCTTCCTCTTCAATTCCCACTTTGAAACCGCTAACAAATTCTTCTTTGATTTGAAACGATTTGTGAATTAAAAGGAGGAAATATCTTCCATTTAAACTGAGGGTGGCGGCGGTCTTAAGAAATGGGGATTAGGGTTTTTAAAAGGGGATATTTATATAAAAAAATTATATTATTTAATTCAATTAAATTCTCAAAAGTTAATTTCACATTCGAACTCCAAATCAAACCCAATGACTGTCGCCTTTAGCTAATTACCCCCATTCTGAACACATTAGGATATGTATCGTAAGCTGATTCGACTGTTCCGATCAGTTTTCATCAAAATTAAAAGATAAATCGATGTATATTGAATTTGAAGGCACATTTTAAATTACTGGGGCCACATATTGACTCTAAAAATTCCTGGAAAATATTTTCTAGCTTCGTATTGATGATACGGTCCTAACAAAACTAATTTCATCAAATTCTAAGACCGTTTGAAAAATGGCCATATTCTGGTCGATCCAATTTAACTAAAATCAACCAAACACGTTTTCCTTTGTCACACTCATATATTAGCTTCATAAATTATGGAATTTGAAACCTAGCAATAATTTGACATTCCAGATCCAACAAAAGTGGTTTCGTCGAATTCTGAGGTCGTTTGCAAAATGTCTATTTTCAATGGCTATATATTCTCTATAACGTCCTTTTTGAAAATTCATTTGGCCATAACTTTTGATTCCCGCTATGAAATTTCGATTTTTCAGATTCGTTAGAAGGAATTTCATAAAAAGATTTAAATATTTTTGGTTTCACTAAAATCCGTTTTATTTTGCACCAAGTACAGTCAGTCAAAGTTTGAATTCAAATTTTGAAACTACCGCGCCATTTCAGGCCTTGTTTATAATTAAAATAATTATATTTATTTTCAAACATCGATTCAAACATACTTTTCGTTGTTATTATTTAAAATATTTATTTAAAATATTTAAAATCGACTAAAATAGCCAAATTAAAAATTTTAAACTGGCTCAGATTTTCCGGGTTGTTACAAATGTATAGGAAGAGAAAGCACTTTTAGTGGATTATGATTTTAACTGATGTTTATGTAACTTTTAATTTTTTTTTGTATGTATAGATACTCAAGATTCAGGCTAACTTGTAATGACCCGAAATCCCCCTTACGGGAAATCACGGATTGCTTTGAGGGCAAGCCACTTTGGAACGCAAACAGAAGAACATTTCATTGTATATTACAATAATTCCATCAGAATACAAGAATATACAGTGTATGAATCAAAATTACACATCATAAAATATCAGAGATTACAATACATTACATAGTAGTGGAAAATATACAATACACAACTAGAAGTAATACACGGATACAGAGCTTTCCGAGTATCGTTCCAGCTATAAATCAGGATCCTGTGAATATAACTCTGCAAAACCAAAACTAGTAGCTGCCCGTGTCAAAATAAGGGCACCTAGAGTTTAGGTTAAAAGAATAAACTCCAGGTTAGTCATGTGACTGGTGTGAGAACTAAAACAGTTATTAATCTTTATTTTAAAGTTAGGTAAATCAAGGGACCACGCCGTATAACACGGAACGGGTTTCCTCCCAAGAATACCAGTGCATAAAACAACAGCGAAATGCTAAATACAGAAAAATGAAGCTATTATAAGACCCAGGTCCCATCACACAATGCAACGCAAGCCGGAGGATAGGGTTTTTACCTTATAACAGCCAAAGAATGCTTGATACGCTAAAAACAAATAATTTGATACTATTATAAGTGCATAGTGTATAAAACAATTTCAATCATAAGTATCAATCATAGACGACATAAGTGCCCCATACCACTATGTTGCCATACTGGGCTCTACAAATAAAACCGTAAAGTCACGTATTGGAAGTTGGACTTCCATCTGTGAACCGAGGCAAAAGATAGTCCTCTACCGATTCGAGACGCTCAAGCCCGCCCCTCAGGAACAGCCGCAACTTCCCCTTGGATCGTCAGGGCCTGTCCACAGATGTGGATTATTATGCCTGAACACCGCGTTTCCCCACCCTCTGGGGTGTCAATGAGTCCAATGACTCCATCGGCTCCACATAGTCACCAATATATCCGAGGCGCCTCGCAACAGCAACAACCACACATGTGAAAATAATATAAATGTCAGGGCTGGTAGGTCACCGACACCACCCTAGTTAGAAGGAAACGCATGCCCTCCCTGATGTCCTCTCCCGTTTTTGGTTCACAACCTGGGCGTGAGGCTCGCGAATCAACATTACACAAAGCTATGCCAAACAGGCGGTTCTTTGATCATCAACCACAAGACTTTGCTTTTCAATAGAAGCCTTGATCATTTGCCACTTAGGCATGCCACATAGGCAATTCACTCCATACGATTGATACCCATCAATATATAACCCCTGAGCTCGTACGTCTCAGAGAAGGGCGTTAAGCAAGAGAATAAATTCTCCGCCGCCAAACAGATATATATTTAATAGAAATCATTCAAACAGAATAAAATCCAATGTCAGACACAGTCTATTTAAAAGTTCGTTCTGGGTCTGAACGAAACCGAAGGCACCTTGTACCTCGCATATCCATCGATCTCCAAGTACGTCTGGACGATCACCAACTGATTACCTCCTCTTGGGTGTACAGCCCAATCAAGATCATCAGTAATCACCCAAACGATGTGAAGACCTCCGGTCTTCGACCACCGTCTTCATCCTTGACACCACGTCGAATCAGTTATTCAGAATGGGATAACCCAGTCTTTCTGAATAACTCGCGTATATAATAAACAAGTGTTACACAAACACAACATATGCCTCATTCCAATTCAGAATATTCTTTTATTCAAATATTCTTATACTTTGGGAAAGGTTCCCATTAATATTATCAAAGATAAATTCTTTAAATTTATTCTTTAATCTTCTTTGAATATCAATTCAAACTAGTCGGGATTAGCGAACCACACCAGAGTAATCATTTATTTTATTTCCCAATCCCAACCTATTCATCCCATGAAGTAAAACTAGTCATACTTCATATCTAACACCATAGTGTTATCGGTAAATTTAATTACCATGATGAACCCATTCCCCTTATGACGGTGGCAAGGGTAATCTTTGGAATATAACACATAAACAGATAACAGCAGAACAGAAATAAATAAATACACTAGATAATGTACAATAGAATACACTGGATAAACATAATCATCATAGTTACACAGTATACAGGATCATACTTAGTACAAATACAGTTCAGCTATACATAAATGTCTACAGCGGAAACAAAACATAATATGTACAAAAGGAGCTGAACATCATAAAAAGAGATAAATGATAGGATCCATCTTCAGCTCCAGCTATCCAGAAAGAGCCTACTAAAACCTGAATATAAGGCTGCCCGTGTAGAAAAAGGGGCACCCAAGTTTGCATGTGAAACAAACTACAATTCAGTCATGGGACTGGTATGAGAAATCTACCTAACACATTTTACAATATGGCTAATCACAGGACCACGCCACTTTCGCGGAACGGGTTTACTCCATTGGATTGCCAGTGCTTTAAAACAAATAAACCTTTTAAACATCGTAATGCTTTTTATAAAAATAAAGCCATTATAAGACTCAGTTCCCATCACACATTGCAACACAAACCGGAGGATAGAGTTTTACCTTATAATGGCCAAAATATGATTGATACGAATAAAATAAAAGCATTTAATATTATTACTAGTGTTTATATGTTTCAAAAACAATTTCAGATCATAAGTATCAATCATAGACGACATTGATGCCCCATACCACTATGTCGCCATATATAGGTATACAATCAAAACCGCATATTATCGTATTTGGAAATTGAACTTCCGTCATGAACCAAGGCAAGGGATCGTCCTTACCGAATTCGAGACGCTCTAGCTCTCCCCTCAGGCAAGCGCGCAGGCAAGCCTTGGATCGTCTGGACCGGTCCACCGATGTGGATTAAAATTCCTGAACACTGTGTTTCCCCGCCCTATGGGGCGTCACTGGTCATATCCGACCACACCATCGGCTCTGAAGAGATCGAAGCAAACCGAGGCCTCATTTTCCATCATCCACATAAGTAAAATACCCGGGCATGCAAAATCCAAAGCACCACTCCTAGCTAGAAGGAAACGCATGTTATCCCTGAGGTCCTTCTCCCGTTTCTGGCTCATACCGGGGTGTGAGGCTCGCGAAACAACGCTATACACAAGACTTTGCTTTTCAACAGAAGCCTTGATCATCTTCCACTTAGGCATGCCACACAGGCAATTCACTCCATGCGATTGATTTCTATCGATATATAACCTCTGAGCTCGTACGTCTCAAAGAAGGGGGTTAAGCAAGAGAATAAATTCTCCGCCGCCAAACAGATATATATTTAATAGAGATCAATCAGCACAGAAAAAAATCCAATGTTAGACACACAGTCCATTTACATGTTCGTTCTGGGTCTGAATGAAAATGGAGGCACTCAATACCTCGCATATCCATACAATCAACAAGTACGTCCGGACGGCTACTACTTCAGCCCCTTCAAGGTAGCTACTCCTATCATGAGCATCAGTAGCACCCCTCCATTCGACGTGAAGATCATCGGTCTTGCACCGTCTTCGTATCTTCGACTTTCAATCGTAGATCAATTATTTGAAATGAGAATTAACTCGGCCTTTTCAAATAATTCACGTATATTTAGAATTTCAAATCAATTCATTTCAATGGTTAAATTATTCGACATCAATAATTCTATTCTGTAATGTAATTTTCACGCCAAACACATTAAACCATCAAATATGACATAAACCGAGCAAATTCCGTTTATTTCCATTCCATATCATTTATAATATTTTATCACGATTTATCGCTATTTTTATTTATTTAAAAATAGCCAATTCATTCAAACGACGCTTCAGGCCATAACGCGGCCGTGGCGCTGTTTTTCTTCAGATTTGATTTACACATATCTGAAAATCTAACCGTTGGATCTTCACAAATTTTATATCATTAGAAAGATCTTTTCAAAACGAATCCAACGATTTTAGTTTCGGGAAAATCCGACGGTCGGATCTCCCGGTACAATCGTTTGAAATTACGATTTCAAAATATGAACTGCAACGTCGTTATTCGATTTAATTTTAATTATATATATATATATATAATCGATTCTGGCGCTGTTTTTCTTCAGATTTGAATTAAACATTCCAGACAATCCAACCGTTGGATCTTCACAAAGTGGGTGTCGTTGGAAAGATATTTCCAAGGCGAACCCAATGGTTTCGGTTTCGGGAAAATCCGATGGTCGGATCTCCCGCACTAATCGTTTGAAATCAGGGTTTCAAAACACGAACTGTGGCTTCGTTGTTCGATCTATTTTAATTATATTTATATAAATATATATATATAAATATAATTCTTTCTTCGATTTCAAAACTATATTCACTTCATATATTTGATAAAAATGATATTTTTATCATCAAAAATATTTATTCAACACATGAATATTTTTAGCACTTCATATTCACAATAAAAATTAGATTTTATTGTTCAATCTATATATTCAACACATGAATGTTTTTGACTTCACACATATGATAAAAATATGATTTTTATCGTTCTTGTCCTTTATTCAACACATGAATATTTTCTATAGTTGATATATATAATAAAAATGTTATTTTTATCTTTCAAAGAATTTATTCAACACATGAGCTTCATTCAACACATGAATTTCTATTCAACACATGAATTTCTATTCAACACATGAATATTTTCTATAGTATATATATACAAGAAAATTGTGATTTTTATTGTAAAACAATTTATTTCAAAAGATGATTATTTTATATAGTTCATACATAAGGTAAAAATATTATTTTTGGTGTTAAAACAATTTATTTAAAATACTAATATTTTATATAGTCTATATATATAATATAAATGTTATTTTTATCTTTCAAAGAATTTATTCAACACATGAACTTCATTCAACACATGAATTTCTATTCAACACAATAATATAGTTTTCAACACATGAAAATAATTCTAACACATGAATATTATTGAAAATTTCGGAATCATAACGGCAGGGTAGGTAAAACCGGCACCGTCCCTAGTATGGCTCCTCGCTCTACCTTAAAACCTCGCAGTTTTTGACAATGGGGATTTTCAATATCTAGTTCGTACGCAGACGAATTTTCCCATTTGCTAATCCTTTGGGATTTCAACCACAATCAATCATTTCAAATCAACCATTCGTGATTTTCACCAAATTTCACATCAACCAATAACCCAAACAATATCACAACCAATATATATCGTCCATGGTCGATGGACGAGGGGAGTATATATATATATACGTATATAACTATATTTCGATTTCATTTCAGTATCATTTCAATTTATGTTAATGCATATATCACTTTTACAATGCATATATAACTTATACATCGAACATACAACTTATAAAACGCTTATAAATGTGGTGTACAATGCTTATATAACTCATACATCGACTGTATAATTTATACATCGTTGTTTTCCATATCATTTATAAATTAGAAATCTCACTTTGTGTTCCACTCCACCAAAACTAGCAGAAGGCTCAGAAAAATATGCGGTCTCTTCTAGAATGTAGAAGACATCCACACGAGTCCACTGTCTCTTGTTTCACTCGATTTCGACCAAATAGCAAAAAAATATGATTTTTATAAGATTATCATACTTTACGACATTTTTAAACGTCAAAACCCCTGAAAATTAAACAGGCTGTTACCTGCTTTGAATGCTCAAAATTAGGGTTCGAATTTTCATCTGATCCGTAGCACGTGAGTCCGATCAGTTTGCACCACGTTCTGCAGCCCCGAGAGGTGCTCCGGCGGGTCCTCCCTCTGATGAACTCGACGACGACTGGGAGGAGGTGGAGGGCTTCGAACGGTGGTTCTTCAGAGGGTCGATTCGTCCAAAATACAAGACGAGGAGGGGGGACGGGTATGGATTTGAAGATCTCCTCAAGCTCTACAAAATCCTTAACAGTGGCACTTGAATTCGTTGAGTGGTTTGAGAGGAATCGGGCTGGGAAAGATTGAAGAGGAGCCTCCATTAATCGCTATACGGGGAAAGAGAAAGCTGATGGTTTTATTTTTTAATTTTATGAAGGAATTTTCTGATTGGTCGATATATATATTTAATTGAAAAATAGTGTTTTCTCAAACGAACTCCAATCCAAACCCAATGACTGTCATCCCTAGCTAAATTCCCCCATTCTGAACACAATGGGATATGTTTCATAGGCCATTTGACTATTTCAGTCATTTTCTCTTCAAATTAAAATATAAAACATTCAATATTTAATTTGAACGTACATTTCAATTTGCTGGGGCCACATACTGATTCTAAAAATTCCTGAAAAATAAATCTAGCTATGTTTTGACGATACGGTCCCAACAAAACTAGTTTCATCAAATTCTGAGACCATTTGAAAAATGGCCATTTTTTGGTCAATCCAATTTAACTGAAATTGACCAAACACATTTTCCTTTGCCACGCTCATACATTAACTTTAAAAATTATGGAATTTGAAACCTAGCCATAATCTGACATCCCGGATTCGTCGAATTCTGAGGTCGTTTGCAAAATGTCTATTTTCACAGGCTATATAAATTCTATAGCGACCTTTTTGAAAATTCATTTGTCCAAAACTTTTGACTCCCGCTATGAAACTTCAATTTTTCAGATTCGTTAGAAAGATATTCATAAACAGATTTAAATATTTTTGGTTTCACTAAAATCTGTTTTATTTTGCACCCGGTATAGTCAGTTAAAGTTTGAATTTCAATTTTGAAACCACCGCGCCATTTCAGGCCTTGTTTATAATTTAAAATAATTATATTTATTTTCAAACATCGATTCAAACATACTCTTCGTCGTTATTATTTAAAATAATTTATTTTAAATATTTAAAATCCACTAAAATAGCAAAATTAAAAATTTTAAACTAGCTCCGATTTTTTGGGTTGTTACAATCTCCCCTACTTAAAACTTTTCGTCCCCGAAAAGGAACAAAGTCGAAAGTGGTTTAATTAACCAACTCTACTTTCAATCTGGCTTCCATTCTTCAACTTCTCAGTTTCTAAAAATTTTCAAATTCTTCAAAAATTTGGCTAACACCCTAAATTTTCGAAAAATTTCGCCATAACCTCCTTTATGCGGGGAGGGGTTTGGAAATTTATTTGGCCGTATTAGGTACCCAATAAATCCTAATAAGCATGTGCATATTTATAGTGATATATTCCGGTGTCCACAGGGGAGTGTGTATAGATCATAACTCTAGAGAATAAATTCTATTCACCATTTAAATGGTTTTTGTGCCTTAATGACCAGAGAGACGTGTTTATTGTCATCTCCAGACCCGTGTGGGTTTTTTTATATTAATCTTGCAATTTACCGTTACAATTTACATAGTCCATATCAGTCATCAGTTCAACCTATAAAATATAGTCATCGCCGTACAAGCCTCTCGCTCGTATGGTAAATCTTCAACCTCATCACACAAGCACCAAATGCTTATGTGGTATCTGATGAAGTATGCCTATCTTAAAGAAGTATGCCATGTAGTGTAGTTCAAAATTAATTGTTACTATCCTATGGCGACGTTTATTATTACACACAGAACAACCAGCACTCCGCATCCAATGGCATTCACAGGAGTTGATATAATAATAAAATTGCTCATCCAACTCATTAAGGTTGACCTATTTGTCGGGCACGCAAATAAAATCTTTACTCAGCATCTAGTCCATTTACCTGTTCAAACATATATAATGCACATGTATATATTTCTATCTATTTCTAAACCAGTTCAATACTTGATCAATTGCATACATTTAACTTCATTCTCTTATTGATTTAATTAACTATCATTCTAATAATTTAATTAATCAAATTCACAATCACACAACGCAATCAACAATCAATTTGTTTTTTTAACTTTTCAAATATATATCCTTTATATATTCAAAAATTGTATTTCTAAAACCAAACTATATATATAATCAAAAATACGTTATTTATAACCATATAACTCTCAACTCGTTCTGGGAATTTCTGACCCCATCTCTAACGAGTTATTCTGATTCTGCTATACTCATACTAGGACATTACTGATCCTAACTATAATGAGTTATTCGTCCTAGAACTCTACTAGTTCTATCTCTGACGATTTCATTAATATGTTATATTCCTGAGCTAAGCTTAACCAAAGCTCTGATACCACGTTTGTGACGTCAACGCGAAATCCGGTAGGCTTTGCAACCATCCCTTCATCCTCCATTGCAGCAGGTAAAACCCACCATGGCTCACAATGGTCCCCCAGTACCACTTGTTTTACGGCTAGCCTCTCGACTGTCAGCACACAACAACCAACCCTCTCAAGGGACATGTAGGGGTAAGAGTCTCCCGTTCGCCACCAAACTGCGAAGTGAGAACCCCCTATCATGCGTACCCAGCCCACACAGGACCGGCAACAAGGACTGGTATTGATATTGATTGGGACGATAAATTTTACGCATCGCCCAAATGTACAAATAAAAATCTGTGTTTGTTGATCTGAAACCCCACACGGGTATTCGGATGATATTTGACGTACACTAATCCTGATTGTTTGGTTGTATGTCAATCGATGGGTTGATAGACTGTGTAAGCGTTAATTATTTATATTTAATGCTTATACAGTTGTGTGGTGCACTCTGGATGATGGTTGATTATTTATCGTTGCTATTATATACATGTGTTGTATGGAATCCATATAATTAACATTATATGGTAATTGATTGGGCCTCATTCCAATCTGGGAAATAGGAATATTATAGAAAGAAAATTCATGTGTTGAATAGAAAGAAAATTCATGTGTTTAATAGAAAGAAAATTCATGTGTTGAATAAAATAAATATTCATGTGTTGAATTAAAATATATATTCATGTGTTGAAGAAAATGTTCATTTGTTGAATAGAATAACGAAGTTATTGAAATATATAAAGCCGTGTTGGTTAGATATGTGTCATTTTGACGCGAACGATATTTATATCGATTATATTCGTTTTTATAATGATTATAGAAAAGGAAGTGATTTCAAAATATAATGTTTTGAAAATATTATCATTTGTATATCGATGATGTGGAATATTCAATTTTGATTCGAAATCGAATATGAAGTAGAAATCGTTTTGAAAACGAATTTAAAACGATTTATAAAATCGACGGTACGGGCCTATGATTTTACACAAATTATTACTATTTTTAATAATTTTACCAAGGCCCTAGGGTTATATATATTTATATTTTGATTAATTTAATTTTGAAAATACCCTTGCGTTGATACGAACTCGAAATCAAACCCAACGACTGTCGCCCCTACGAACAATTTGTTTATGTACACCAATTTGACTGATATTGATTGGGACGATAAATTTTACACATCGCCCAACTGCATAAATAAAATCTGTGTTTGTTGAATAGGCCTCATTCCGAGTTGGAAAATAAGGAATATTATAAATATAAATTCATGTGTTGAATAGAATAAATATTCATGTGTTGAATAGAAAATAAATTCATGTGTTGAATAGAAAATATATTCATGTGTTGAATAGAAATAAATTCATGTGTTGAATAGAAATAAATTCATGTATTGAATAGAATAAAAATTCATGTGTTGAATAGAATAAAAAAATTCATGTGTTGAATAGAATAAAAATTCATGTATTGAATAGAATAAATATTCATGTGTTGAAGTAAAATATAAACTCATGTGTTGAATAATATAAATTCATGTGTTGAATAAAATATATATTCATGTGTTGAATAGAAGAAAACATTCATGTGTTGAATAAAAGCAGTGTTGATTGGATTGACGCCATTTTGATGTGAACGATATTTATATCGATTTTATTTATTTTTATAATGAATATCGAATAGGAATTGTTTTCAAAATATAACGTTTTGAAAATATTGTCATTTATAGATTAATGATATGGAATATTCAATTTTGATTTGAAATTGAATATGAAGTTGAATTCGTTTTGAAAACGAATTTAAAACGATTTATAAAATACGTTTTGAAAGGAAATCGACGAAAAATATATATAATATATATATTATATATATTATATATATAGTCGCATGAATAGAACGCACCACGCTGCGGCAGTTCGTGAATTTCGACCATTGTCTTCAAACGGATATTACGGGAGATTCGACCGTCGGATTCTCCTAAAACCCGAACCGTTGGGTTCGTATCGAAAAGAGCTTTCTAACGAATATTAGAGATTTGAAATCTAATGGTTGGATTTGGAATTATGTCCAAATCAAATTTGGAAAAGGTCGCTGTAAGTGCACTTCGATGGCCGTTGATGGAAATCGACTGTACGGGCCTTGATAAAATTATTAAAAATAGTAATAATTTGTGTAAAATCATAAGAAATGACTTGTGAAGAATTGGGATGAAAAATTCCATATTTGAAAAGATAAAAACAGATTTTTATCGAAATGAACTAGTTTTGAACTAGAATTATAATCCCATTTATTTTTAAAATAAATAAAGTGGATTTGAAATGGTTTTAAAAATAACCAGAATTTCCAATATATAAAGTGGAAATGGATTTGAATCGAAATTGTCTTTGGAATATTTCGACGTTGGATTTCGTGATGATACAGATATTGTTATGGGAATTTGAAAGATATATTTATATCGTTATTTCCAATACGATATTTGTTGGTCGTAGAACTTGATATTGAATATAAGCCGATATATTTTCTATTCAGAGCCTTGTATTTAATATCAAATGTGATTGGTTTATCGTGAACGGTGTTTTAAATAACATTTGTTCTTTAACCGATAATTAATGGAATGTGATTATGGGTTTATCGTGAATCGTGTTTTAGATGACATCCGTTCTTTAACTCAGTTAAAGACAGGATATTGATTTTTGGGAAGATTAAAACTAAGTGGAGTTTTAATGAATCTTTAATTAGATTGAAATGATCGAAAATGGAGTGTCACCAGTTTTGCTCCAGACGATAGTTAAATCTTTAATTAGATTTGAACATGAAATGGTAATTGAATTTACCGATAACACCATGGTGTTAGATATGAAGTATGACCTGTTTTACTTCATGGTATGAATAGGTTGGAATTGGGAAATAAAATAAATGACTACTCCGGTGTGGTTCGCTAATCCCGACTAGTTTGAATTGATATTCAAAGGAGATTAAAGAATAAATTTAAAGAATTTATCTTTGATAAAATTAATGGGAGCCTTTCCCAAAGTATAAGAATATTTGAATAAAAGAATATTCTGAATTGGAATGAGGCGTATGTTTTGTTTGTGTAACACTTGTTTATTATATATGCGAGTTATTCTGAAAGACCAGGTTATCCCATTCTGAATAACTGATTCGACGTGGTGTCGAGGATGAAGACGGTGGTCGAAGACCGGAGGTCTTCACATCGTTTGGGTGATTACTGATGAACTTGATTGGTTGTACACCCAAGAGGAGGGAATCAGTTGGTGATCGTCCAGACGTACTTGGAGATCGATGGATATGCGAGGTACAAGGTGCCTCCGATTTCGTTCAGACCCAGAACGAACTAGCAAATAGACCGTGTGTCTGACATTGGATTTTATTCTGTGTGATTGATTTCTATTAAATATATATCTGTTTGGCGGCGGAGAATTTATTTTCTTGCTTAACTCCACTCTCTGAGACGTACGAGCTCAGGGGTTATATATTGATGGATATCAATCGCATGGAGTGAATTGCCTATGTGGCATGCCTAAGTGGCAAATGATCATGGCTTCTGTTGAAAAGCAAAGTCTTGTGGTTGATGATCAAAGCACCGCCTGTGTGGCATAGCTTTGTGTAACGTTGAGTCGCGAGCCTCACGCCCCGGTTGTGAACCAGAAACGGGAGAGGACATCAGGGAGGGCATGCGTTTCCTTTTTGCTAGGGTGGTGTCAATGACCTACCAGCCCTGACATTTATATTATTTTCACCTGTGTGGTTGTTGCTGTTGCGAGGCGCCTTGGATATATCGGTGACTATGTGGAGCCGATGGAGTCATTGGACTCATTGACACCCCAAAGGGTGGGGAAACGCAGTGATCAGGCATAATAATCCACATCGATGGACCGACCCTAACGATCCAAGGGGCAGTTGCGGCTGTTCCTAAGGGGCGGGCTAGAGCGTCTCGAATCGGTAGAGGACAATCTTTTGCCTCGGTTCACAGATGGAAATCCAACTTCCAATACGTGACTTTGTAGTTTTATTTGTAGAGCCTAGTATGGCGACATTGCGGTATGGGGCACTTATGCCGTCTATGATTGATACTTATGATTGAAATTGTTTTATACACTATGCACTTATAATAGTATCAAATGATTTGTTTGTAACACCCCACATCCAATAATGTCACTCACAAAGGGAATGCATTAACTTCCATGGAGGTTATAAGTGAATATAGAAAAAAAAATTACAACAAGACATATAATAAATATTACTTGGAAATCTAAAACTTCATTTTATTGCAGCGGAAATTAAACATGTTTGTTACATCATAAAACCATATATCATAGCCAAGTACAATATCCATCTTCATAAAAACAAAATACATAATCCCATTACATAAATAGCCATTAAAAAGATAACAAGCTGGACTTTACTTCAACGGCCCAAGCTTTCCAAAGAGAGATGAAGCAATCCAATCAAACTCCACTGGAGCTAGGCCCAACCTGAGGACCTGAAGGGGGAGAAAGGATAGAAATGGAGGGGGACAAACATAAAGTCTGGCGAGTATGATAATTCTAACAATACTATTATCAAAATAACTAGACTAAGGCACAAACTGGAAGACAAGTAAATGTCTATGAACTCTTAGGAAGATAAAGATAGTGTTTAAGATAACGTTAAAGATAACGGTAAAGGCACACCTAATTACTACGAATAATTACTACACTGCACCGCTCATTACTACACTGCACCGCACATTACTACACTGCACCGCACCAGTCACCCTAACGGTTGATCCCACTTGCTTCACACAGAAATTATATAAATAGCATTGCGTACCCCTAGCTGACTACATAGGTGTCGTCTGCCCCTATCTCCACTAGGTGTACCCCACTACCCACTTTCGATCGGCTCCCTACTCGTAGATACCCGTGCTGGCCCCACAGTGGGGTGTATCACTCCCCTAAAGTGGCAACCCGATACAACTCGAGAATGCACGGCTTATACCTACACGATGCAACGTCTTACCTACCAGCCCGGCTCCACACACGCATATGAAACCCGTTGGACTTGCGTTGCCACCGCTCCCCGTTTTGGCCTCTTATAGTCAAACCCAGTATGCGTGTCCCGTCCTCGACTTGGGTCGAGCCCACAAAGATACGTTTGGGATATTGGTTGAAATTGGCCCCCACAAGCTACCCACCTAAGCTTGTCACTAGTACATCCCACTTAAACCCTCTTAGTCATGTTCATTTACATGTGTGTTTGGTTAAGTCTTACTAATCGTATTTCACATGCCACTAAGGGCACCCACTAGATTCCTCATGCCACCCAAGGCACCTACTTAACCCCCATGTCCCACCTTACATGTTTATCTGGTTAAGTATTTCTTAATTCATTCAGGCCATAACCTCATAAAGACCTCTCACATTAGACAGGCATTTATGGCGGCTGGATTTGCCGGGAGGGTCCGGGCAGTCTTACACCATAAAAGAGTCTAACCTCGTGTCTTTACAACTGTTATGCTTTAGTTTAGGCCTATGACCACTCACATTGGCCTGACATTTGTGACCACTGGATTTGTCGGGCGGGTCCGGGCAGGTTTACGTCACAAACGAGTCCAACCTCGTGTCCTAAGCATTGATTAATACTTAAAATCTTTTACCCCAGTTTTAATAATTCCCTATTCAAATTATTAATTAAGTCAACTTTTAGTGATGTCCATAATTGAATCAGTTATGGCCATCCACTTATGGCATGCAAAATCATATCAATTGCACCCCAACTTTTTAATATTAAATCCTTAATATTACCCCTACCCCACGTTTATACGTTCGCTTATTCAATGCAGAATATACATTAGACTCGAATAGTCTAACTCATAGTACAAAAATAAATTATCACAACATATAGACAATTAAAATGAATATAATCATAATAGGGGTGAAACTTGCATAAATTACATATGTTAAGGATCTAAAGGTGTCAACTTGTTAAATGTCACAATTTGCATGATATGATCATAACCCAAATTTATGTATAAACTTGCATATGGGGTTTTAGGCACATAATGATGGTGTGAACTAGCATAAAATTTCACATATGTCATAGCACAATCCTAGATGTCATGACATATGTTCACAACTTTTACTAATCAACCTAAACTTGCATATGTGACTTGTCATATAGACCAACATAGCCCAAACATTATGATTTGATTAAGATGAACTTACTAGCATAGACTGTAACTTCATGACTTTAAAGCATGTATGATTTATCACAATTTAGCATAGAAACTCTCAACATACATAACATCATCATAGCATGATTTACAACATATAGGATATCATCACAACATAGCATAGGATTCATAACATACATGATAGAAAAGGGTTTACAACAACATATATGACAATTCACATCATCGACTCATAATCCATTCATGACTTAATCGAATTAATTTAACAATAATCTTGTTAAGATCATCATACTCACAATTTAGAAGAGAAAGATAGCCTAGATTTTCTTTAGAGTTGAATAGAATTAGGATTTGATTAGCTTTTCTTTCTTCTTAGTTGGTGGCGGCTCCACTGAATTCCATGGCGGCGGTATGACGGTAGCTATTTTATTTTTCATATGAATTAGGGTGAGACTCTACCTAGGTATTTATAGAGTTAGGATTTATTTTAGACCGTCAGATCAACACAGAACTAATCCCAGCAAACCAGATTAGGTAAAAAACCCTAATGGGTCATCTCTCAGTCAAAAATAGACTCAGCCAAAACCCTATCCGACTGACCAGGTCGACACCCAGGTCGACACTATAGTCGACCTGGGTGGGGCAGCTCGACATGGTAGTCGACCTGGGGGGAGGTCGACATTAGTGTCGACCCCCTAGTCGACCTGCCTGGGCGGGAAAATTCCCGCCCAGCCCGCTTCTGCACTTTCTGTTTGAATTTTAAATTTCCTGCGAGCTATTTTAAATTTTCTGAAACTTCCGATGGCCATAACTTGTTCATACGAAGTCCAAATCATGCAAACTCGGATTCTATACCAACCAGAATTCCGAGACGAACACAATGGCGCAACCCGTTTCCCACAATTCTCACGTCTGAGATTAGTTATTCTTTAATTTGTGAATATTAATATTAATAGAATTACGGGGTGTTGCATTTTCCCCTCCTTAAAGGATTTCGTCCTCGAAATCTTCAAGTTAAGAAGAATGTATATCCTAACATCCAATCATCCATCTACTCAACCATCAAACACAGGCATCCATTGTCCATATAGACTTCTAATGCTTTTATGTTTAAGTACACAGTGCGTGTATATGTTCCTTGTCTAATGCAAAATCAGGCGGTCCACTGATTCATTTGAGCTCCTTAATGCAAACCATGATAGTGCCATGCGTCCATTATGTATGCAAAAGAACCCTATCGATACATATTATTTCTACATGCGTGCACAACCATTCACCAAAATGCGGTATCCATATGATAGCACAACCATTATACATCCATTTTACTAAATACAGCCATTTATATGCAATATGCTGTATGAAGTGACTGAGCCGATCTAGTGCCTAATAGTGTGTGCATATGCGTCCACGAGCAACCAGTAGCAAACACTTGCATCCACTTTGCATCCATCATACATAACATGTCTCAAACACATGTTTCAACCATAGGATTATCCTAACTAAAGGTCAAAGATACTAGCGAGAGGATGCTCTAAAGGTAAGATAAGTACAAGATAAGCGATAAAGGAGAAATTAAAGGACATACCCTCGAAAAGGAAAGGGTATCGCGAACGCATCTTCTCTTCTGTCTCCCAAGTAGCGTTGCTCTCATCATCTCCCCATTGCACTTTGACTAGTCTGACCTCTCGATTTCTCAGCTTCTTAATCTCCGACCCAAGAATGCACGTAGGAGCTCGTCAAATCGTTGCATCATGCTCTATCTCCACTTCTCTAAGCAAGCTCGGCTCTACCACTTCCGCGGCCTCGTGCAAGCACTTCCTCAAATGTGACACATGGAATATGTCGTGTACCCTACTAAGTCTCTCGGGCAACTCCACTCTATACGCCATCCGTCCAATCCTCTCCTTAATAGGAAACGGCCTTACAAACCTTGGTGCTAATTTCCCAACGGACCCAAAGCGAACAACGTTCCATAATGGAGACACTTTGACAAAGACCGTGTCCCCAACATCGAACTCGAGATCTGTCCTCCTCTTATCCGCATAAGATTTCTGCCTATCTTGAGCTGCTTTCATTCTCCTTCAAATCAAGTCGATCTTCTCCGAAGTCTCCCTAATCATATCGGGCCCAAGTAAGATCTTATCCGTAGATTCCCACCAACATGTAGGTGAACGAAAAGGTCGTCCATAAAGAACTTCGAAAGGTGCCATGCCAATGCTGGATTGAAAGCTGTTATTATATGCGAACTCCACTAATGGAAGGTGCTCTTCCCATGTACCCCCAAAGTCTAGGATACATAGCCTCAAAAGATCCTCTAGAATGCGATTCACCCTCTCGGTCTGGCCGTCCGTCCGAGGATGATATGCGGTGCTCAAACATAGCTGAGTCCCTACCGCCTCTTGTAAGCTTCTCCAAAATTCGCTAGTGAAAATAGGATCGCGGTCGCTCACTATGCTAGAAGGAACACCGTGCAAACGAACTATTTCTCGGACATATACAGAAGTTAACCATGGAGCAGTCCTCTTACTCTTCACGGGAATAAAATGGGCTCTTTTAGTAAGTCTATCTACTATAACCCAAATCCTCGTATTACCCTTCCTTGATCTTGGTAATCCATCCACAAAATCCATCGAGGCACTTTCCCACTTCCATAGTGGAACCTCCAATGGGTAAAGCAACCCACCGGGTTTCTTTTGCTCCACTTTTACTTGTTGGCACACTAAGCATCTAGCGACATACTCGGCCACATCTTTCTTCATGCCGGCCCAAAAGTAAACTCGTCTCATGTCCATGTACATCTTGTCCCCGCCGGGATGAATGGTCATCTTCGAACGATGTGCATCATCAAGAATAGTCTTCCTTAGGTCATCGTCTTTTGGTACACAAAGTCTTCCGTCCCTACGTAACCAACCTTTATTATCTAGGGTATACTTACGGAGATGGCTTGATGACTCCCCTCTTTTGAGCTTTTCTACTAACTCAACCAATTGTGGGTCGTCTCACTGTGCCTCGCCAATCCGTCCCAAAAGTGTAGGTCTGACCTCCAAGGATGCTAGCAAACCAGGTACAAAGTCAACGGAAGGTCTAAAGTCAAACATAGAGATGAACTCTAAACTTCGCCGCTCAACAAACAAAGGACTTAAGGATAATCTTTTTCTACTTAAGGCATCGGCCACTACGTTACCCTTGCCAGGGGTATATGCTATCTCAAAGTCGTAGGATGCTAAGAACTCCATCCACCTTTGCTGCCTTAAGTTCAAGTCCTTTTGAGAGAATAAGTATTTTAAAGATTTGTGGTCAGTGAATAATTCGAATTTCTCGCCAAGAAGATAATGACGCCAAGACTTAAGCGCGAAAACAATAGCGGCTAACTCTAGGTCATGTGTAGGGTAGTTTTTCTCATGCGCCCTCAACTGCCTTCCACCATAGGCTATTACCCTACCCTCTTGCATTAAGACTGCGCCTAGTCCTGTCCCACAAGCATCGGTATAAACAGTAAATGGCTTACTCCCGTCTGGCAATACTAAGACTGGGGCTGAGGTCAAAGCTCTCTTCAAACATTGGAACACATCATCACAATCTACGTCCCATGTGAAGACTAGGCTCTTCTTCGTCAAGCGTGTCAATGGAGATGATATCTTTGCGAAGTCTTTGATAAACTTCCTATAGTAGCCAGCCAACCCCAAGAAACTTCTTACTTCGGTAGCATTTTTAGGGACCTTCCAATCTTGGATGGCCACCAACTTCGCGGGATCCACAGCTATCCCTTCTTTGGAAACCACATGCCCTAAGAATTGTACTTCCTTCCTCCAGAAGTGACACTTGGAAAATTTAGCTTTAAGCTTATGCGCTCGTAGGGTCTCCAACACTTCCCTAAGATGTAGGGAATGCTCTTCTTCATCCTTAGAAAAGACCAAGATGTCGTCTACAAAGACTACCACGAATTTGTTAAGGTACTCCCTAAACACCCTACTCATCAGATCAACAAAATATGCGGGGGCGTTTGTCAAACCGAAGGGCATCACTAGCCATTCATAGAAACCGTCTGGAGTCCTAATGGCAGTCTTGTCTATGCTATCCTCAGCCACTCTCAACTAATGGAAACCAATGGCTAAGTCCAACTACGAAAACACTGAGGCGCCAACTAACTGATCGAAGAGATCGTCAATCCTCGGCAGTGGGTGTTTGTTCTTCTTAGTAAGCTTATTAAGTTCTCTATAGTCCAAACAAAGTCTAAGGGACCCATCCGCCTTCGTGGCAAATACTACTGGAGCACCACACTCTGATATACTTCGTCTTATGAACCCCTTCTCAAGTAACTCCTTCACTTGCTTATCGATTTCCCTCCTTTCACGTGGAGCCATGTGGCGTACCGGCAAAGATATTGGTTTCGCATTATCCACCAGACATATTCGAAAATCTATCTCCCTCTTCGGTGGCAAGCCCTTCACCTCCTCAAACACATCCGAATATTCTTGGACCACTCTAACAGATTGTAGATTTTCCTCAGACGCGTCAAGCGATTCTAGATAACTTAGCATAACAGAATTTATGGGATTACAAAAGATTTCGAGAGTGTTGCCAAGGCGAGTCATGAGCCTAACTACTCTCCTTTCACAATCAAGGACAACCCCATTTCTGGAATACCAATCCATTCCTAAAATTAGCCCATAGCCCGTGAAGCCCAACACATAAGCATCACATCTAAACTCAATGCTAAGTATAGAAATTTTCAAATCCAAACAAATCATGGACAAATAAGCTGAGCCCCCAATTAGATTCGAAACAACTAAGGGATCCTCTACTAAACAGGTGTTTAAGTGTAGTGATTCAACTAATGACGCAGAGATAAACGAATGTGATGCGCCAGAATCGAATAAGGTACGGACCGGATGATCAAACAGAAAAACTAAGCTTTCAACAGAAATGGTTCTACCTCGTTCTTGCAGCGTGGGACCGCGAGAGCCTGAACTTGTCCCCTTGCCTGCCCTGGTGCCATAAGAGCCTGCACCTGTCCTCCCAAGGTAGCTCCTGCCCTCTGCCCCTTCTTTGTGCAGTCCTTCACTAAATGCCCCGCATCGCCACAATGAAAACAACCAGTCTTCTTTTTCTTTCGGCAATCCTTGCTGAGATGGCCTGGTGTCCCACAATTAAAACATTTCTTCTTTCCCTTGTCGTTATTGTCTTTACCACCCTTCTTGTTTTGCTGTTGTGGTTTCTTCTGATCCCCCTTCTTCTCGGGTGCCTTATCAGATTTAGCGCTTTTCTCCTCATGCATAAGCGCCATTTTTACTAACCTCTCAAAGGTGGCCCCCATCGGGATGTGGGTCATAGCCAACCCTTGCAACGGTTCATTCAACCCATTAACGAACCTCAGAGCCTTCTTCT
Organism: Allium sativum; assembly: GCA_030737875.1. NCBI lineage: Eukaryota > Viridiplantae > Streptophyta > Magnoliopsida > Asparagales > Amaryllidaceae > Allium > Allium sativum. The sequence continues at coordinate 401,622,956 of CM060910.1, forward strand.
CCGGCATGTTTACTAAGTCCAAGCCAAACCTTGCTAACTGATTAAATTTATTGACATATTCTTTCACTGATGAGCTTCCTTGCTTCAATGTCAAGAACCTTTCCATATATAGATTTTCTTCCGCCCTTGAGAGAAACTTCGCCTTGAACCTACGTCTGAAATCCGCCCAAGAATCAACAGGACGCTCCGCATTAGTGACCTCCCACCAAAACGAGGCCTCTCCCTTCATCAACCAAGCTACTAAACGAACTTTCCTTCCTTCTTCCACTTCGAAGATTTCTAGCAATTCTTCCACCTCCTTAAGCCAATCTCTAGCTTCCACAAACGTTTCTGACCCTAGAAAAGGTTTCCCACCCATAGCCTTGAATTCCATGCACGTCTTAGCAAAAGTATCTACGCGAGGAGGAGGAGGAGGAACGGGTGCAACTGGTGGTGGAGGAACATTAGCTGGACCTGCAGCGGCCTTAGCCTCTAATAACCTCCAATACCATCCTGGTATCGTTACACCGTCGGGAAGGTTAAGATCTTCAGCCATGCTGAAACGAAAATGGAAAGATTCAAAATGGAGAATTCGAAAGATAAAGATATATGGCTATTGGGGATTATATTTTTCTTAAAAACTTTCCTCTTAAAATAACTCCTTAAGACATGTTTATGAAAACACTTCTTCCAAAAATAACTATTTTTCTAAAGTATTTTTATCTATTCTGGTAACCTGAAGCTCTGATACCACATGTAACACCCCACGTCCATTAATGTCACTAACAAAGGGAATGCATTAACTTCCATGGAGGTTATAAGTGAATATAGAATAGAAAAATTACAACAAGACAGATAATAAATAATACTTGGAAATCTAAAACTTCATTTTATTGCAGCGGAAATTAAACATGTTTGTTACATCATAAAACCATAGATCATAGCCAAGTACAATATCCATCTTCATAAAAACAAAATACATAATCCCATTACATAAATAGCCATTAAAATGATAACAAGCTGGACTTTATTTCAACGGTCCAAGCTTTCCAAAGAGAGATGAAGCAATCCAATCAAACTCCACTGGAGCTGGGCCCAACCTGAGGACCTGGAGGGGAAAAAGGATAGAAATGGAGGGGGTCAGACATAAAGTCCGGCGAGTATGATAATTCTAACAATACTATTATCAAAATAACTAGACTAAGGCACAAACTAGAAGACAAGTAAATGTCTATGAACTCTTAGGAAGATAAAGATAGCGTTTAAGATAACGTTAAAGATAACGGTAAAGGCACAACTAATTACTAACGAATAATTACTACACTGCACCGCTCATTACTACACTGCACCGCACATTACTACACTGCACCGCACCAGTCACCCTAAAGGTTGATCCCACTTGCTTCACAAAGAAACTATATAAATAGCCTTGCGTACCCCTAGCTGACTACATAGGTGCTGTCTGCCCCTATCTCCACTAGGTGTACCCCACTACCCACTTTCGATCGGCTCCCTACTCGTAGATACCCGTGCTGGCCCCACAGTGGGATGTATAACTCCCCTAAAGTGGCAACCCGACCCAACTTGAGAATGTACGGATTATACCTACACGATGCAACAACGTCTTACCTACTAGCCCGGGTCCACACACGCATATGAAACCCGTTGGACTTGCGTTGCCACCGCTCCCCGTTTTGGCCTCTTATAGTCAAACCCAGTATGTGTGTCCCGTCCTCGACTTGGGTCGAGCCCACAAAGATACGTTTGGGATACGGGTTGAAATGGGCCCCCACAAGCTACCCACCTAAGCTTGTCACTAGTACATCCCACTTAAACACTCTTAGTCATGTTCATTTACATGTGTGTTTGGTTAAGTCTTACTAATCGTATTTCACATGCCACTAAGGGCACCCACTAGATTCCTCATGCCACCCAAGGCACCTACTTAACCCCCATGTCCCACCTTACATGTTTATATGGTTAAGTATTTCTTAATTCATTCAGGCCATAACCTCATAAAGACCTCTCACATTAGACTGGCATTTATGGCAGCTGGATTTGCCGGGCAGGTCCGGGCAGTCCTACACCATAAAATAGTCTAACCTCGTGTCTTTACAACTGTTATGCTTTAGTTTAGGCCTAGGACCTCTCACATTGGGCTGACATTTGTGACCACTGGATTTGCCGGGCGGGTCCGGGCAGGTTTACGTCACAAACGAGTCCAACCTCATGTCCTAAGCATTGATTAACACTTAAATTTTTTTACCTAGTTTTAATAATTCCCTATTCAAATTATTAATTAAGTCAACTTTTAGTGATGTCCATAATTGACTCAATTATGGGCATCCACTTATGGCATGCAAAATCATTTCAGTTGCACCCCAACTTTTTAATATTAAATCCTTAATATTACCCCTACCCCACGTTTATACGTTCGCTTATTCAATGCAGAATATACGTTAGACTCGAATAGTCTAACTCATAGCACAAAAATAAATTATCACAACATATAGACAATTAAAATGAATCTAATCATAATAGGGGTGAAACTTGCATAAATTACATATGTTAAGGATCTAAAGGTGTCAACTTGTTAAATGTCACAATTTGCATGATATGATCATAACCCAAATTTATGTATAAACTTGCATATGGGGTTTTAGGCACATAATGATGGTGTGAACTAGCATAGAATTTCACATATGTCATAGCATAATCCTAGATGTCATAATAGATGTCATGGCATATGTTCATAACATTTACTAATCAACCTAAACTTGCATATGTGACTTGTCATATAGACCAACATAGCCCAAACATTATGATTTGATTAACATGAACTAACTAGCATAGACAATAACATCATGACTTTAAAGCATGTATGATTTATCACAATTTAGCATAGAAACTCTCAACATACATAACATCATCATAGCATGATTTACAACATATAGGATATCATCAACACATAGCATAGGATTCATAAAATACATGATAGAAAAGGGTTTACAACAACATATATGATAATTCACATCATCTACTCATAATCCATTCATGACTTAATCGAATTAATTTAACAATAATCTTGTTAAGATCATTATACTCACAATTTAGAAGATAAAGATAGCCTAGATTTGCTTTAGAGTTGAATAGGATTAGGATTTGATTAGCTTTTCTTTCTTCTTAGTTGGCGGCGGCTCCACTGAATTCCATGGCGGCGGTATGACGGTAGCTATTCTATTTTTCATATGAATTAGGGTGAGAGACTACCTAGGTATTTATAGAGTTAGGATTTATTTTAGACCGTCAGATCAACACAGAATTAATCCCAGCCAACCAGATTAGGTCAAAAACCCTAATGGGTCATCTCTCAGTCAAAAACAAACTCAGCCAAAACCCTAGCCGACTGACCAGGTCGACACCCAGGTCGACACTATAGTTGACCTGGGGGGGCAGGTCGACATGGTAGTCTACCTGGGGGGGAGGTCGACACTAGTGTCGACCCCCTAGTCGAACTGCCTGGGCGGGAAAATTCCCGCGCAACCCGCTTCTACACTTTCTGTTTGAATTTTAAATTTCCTGCGAGCTGTTTTAAATTTTCTGAAAATTCCGATGGCCAGAACTTCTTCATACGAAGTCCAAATCACGCAAACTCGGATTCTTTTCCAACCATAATTCCGAGATGAACACAATGGCACAACCCATTTCCCACAATTCTCACGTTTGAGATTAGTTATTCTTTAATTTGTGAATATTAATATTAATAGAATTACGGGGTGTTACATTGTTTTTAGCGTATCAAGCATTCTTTGGCTATTATAAGGTAAAAACCCAATCTTCCGGCTTGCGTTGCATTGTGTGATGGGACCTGGGTCCTATAATAGCTTCATTTTTCTCTATTTAGCATTGCATTGCTGTTTTATGCACCGGTATTCTTGGGAGGAAACCCGTTCCGTGTTATACGGCGTGGTCCCTTATTTTACCTAACTTTAAAATAAAGATTAATAACTGTTTTAGTTCTCACACCAGTCACATGACTGACCAGGAGTTTATTGTTTTAACCAAAACTTTGGGTGCCCTTATTTTGACACGGGCAGCTAGTAGTTTTGATTTTACAGATTTATATTCACAGGATCCTGATTTACAGATGGAACGATACTCGGAAAGCTCTGTATCCGTGTATTACTTCTAGTTGTGTATTGTATTATTTTCCGCTGCTATGTAATGTATTGTAATCTCTGATATTTTATGATGTGTAATTTTGATTCATACTCTGTATATTCTTGTATTTTGATGGAATTGTTGTAATATACAATGAAATGTTCTTCTATTTGCGTTCCGATGTGGCTTGTCCTCAAAGCAATCCATGATTTCCCGTAAGGGGGATTTCGGGTCGTTACATAACTTGTAATTCTTCTTTTGTTGGACCACATATTAGCATTTTGAATAGGATTTGTGTCCTTTTATACTTCGTAAGTTATACATTTGAACCACATTTGATCCATATTTATTAGAATTTTTAGTTCTATAAGTGAGTGCGTATCAGTATATTTCAGACTAATTAACTATTTATAAACTATTATTTTTCAGGTCAGTTTCTTTCGTAAGTTTATTTGGACTATTCTCGAAACTGAATTGCCATGGTTTTATTGTTGTAAGTTGTTTCTGCGATCTTTGCAGTCATATAAGTATCTTTTCTATATTTTTACAACTGAAGTTGTCATAAATTATAATTATTTTATGATTGTTAATTAAAGATGCACTTGGGTCTTGGAAGAAAATTCAAGTTCTGAAAATATATAATGCGGTCTTTAGAAGATGACTACAAATTAGTTGTTGGAATCTGGTGATTGCGTAGCTTTTACATATTTGTATCATCATATTTAGAAATTTTGAAGTGGTGAATCTTCCTACTAAGATCAGCTTTTCCTTCTGCTAAATTTAACTTTTTTTATGTGTTATTAGTCCTATTTTGTGGGCTTCTGCTATCATCTTTTTGTTGCTTAATGTTTATGGTGAGTAGAAAATTACATTGATCATTGAAATGTTCCATGGCCACATGTTGTTATATTGCTATATTTTTTAGTGTGGGAGGAGATGTTTTGGATAATACCAATTCCTCCAGTTGTGAGTGAGTCGTGGTATCATAATATGTAAAAAGTAACATTCTCCTGTTAGATGAAAATAACTTAGGATGCTTATGCAGATTATTTTAGCAATTCGGACAAAATTTCAAGCTATCATAACAAAAATGACTATTAAAATTTAAGATAAACGTACCGTTGTTCAGGGGATTCCTTTGGTGAAACCGATGATAATAATTTTTTTTTAGACGGCCTTAATTAGTGCTATCTCTCATTCATTTTACATTATTTCAGGTTCCCATATAAACATTCTCAGTTTTCCTTATATTCATCGTTGTAAGTTGTTTTCTTTTGAGTGTATGCTTATATTTTATCATGATTTTGAGTATATGTTTATATTTTAGTGTATGTTTATATTTTATTATGATTTTGAGCGTATGTTTATATTTTATCATGATTTGGAGATTTTATTCTAAAAACCATTGTATTAGAATGTGAGAATAAAATTAACTTTCTATATTCAAAAAAGGCATCAAGCATGCAAATAAAACAAAAAAGTACAATAAAATTTAAAATATATGTTTAAAATCATATTCATATTAAACTTTATGCATGCAAAGATTGTCACATATGACATATGCACTATGTAAAAGGAGAAAAATCTTGGAAACGGGAAAACCATAACAAAAGAATGGTGATTTTATTTTAACCTAGAGCTACTAGCTTTCGCTCACTACTGGTTTGAGTTATATTTCGGATGAACTCAAACCATCTTAGGCACAAAACTCTAAATCTTTTGTCAGACAAGAAATATTCATAAAAAGTGAACCCGATAAAAAATAGGGTTTTATATATTGGGTATATGCACTTTTTTCATCTTTTGTTAATTTAATAATCAAGTCAAAAATAGGTTGTAATTTCTATGTTGTTATTGCTATTTTTTCCATTTTGATTGCAACTTGTTAAGATGTACATTTATGCCTTGATTGAAGTAAATACGGGGAATAATAACTTGTACACCTCTTATTTGAAATAGAGATTGACATTTTCAAAAAATGGCTAGGACGCTAATTTCATTCGCTTAATTCACGCTTATATATATATACATATCCATAACGTAAACAATGTAATTTTTATACGTATTAAGTGCGTAATAAACACGGTTAAATTAAGAATTTAAATGTCTCCATAGGAATTTATATGTATGTGTGTGCGTTAATGGTCTTAGATATATTGATAACACATAGATACGAGGTTAACCGTTACTTATGGTAGAAGCTTGCCCAAAACCGACCGGCATATCCAGTATCTACAAGTAAACCAGGTTTATGTGAGAGGTTTAAGTGTCATAGGCCATTATAATTAATACATTATGATGAGAAGTTAAGCCCAACTTGTAGCAGAAGTATGTCCGCAACCGCCTGAAAAATCTAGCACAACAAGTAGACGGTCTAATGTGGGATGTCTAGTGTGTATATACATTGTGTGTGAAGTAGGCCTGCCTTAGGAAAAATGTATTAAGTGGCTGACCTTTCCCGTGTTGGGTATTAAGTGGTTAGGACTAGTTCAGTTCCTAAGGTTCAATCCTTGGTCCAGGACCTACGTCTTGGGACCCTCCCTTCGAGGATTTAAATGGTTGTTGGGTTCGACTTTCTCCTACAAAGGTATTAAATGTTCTTATTAGACTGTAACGTGAGTAGATTAGTTTTCCAAGAAATACCAGCTTCTTGTCTAAGGGCTAGTAAGGGATGAACTAGGGAGGGGGGGTGTGTGTGTAGCCAAAAAGGAACTGCCATCTAAGGGAAGTATTAAGTGGCTAGGAGTTCACTCGTAATGATAGCTAGCTAGTAACAAGGGCGTCTGCTGGGGGCGTTCTCTCAAAAGTGAGTTCATGACCCTAACCCGGTAGTAAGTGGTTGTTACTATTTCTTGACCTACAAAGAGAGTATATACATTATGACATCGATGTTAGAGGTGATGTTTTAAGTGGTTAGGAGTCCGCCAAAGGGTACTAAGTGACTGTAGGAATGTCCACCCATAATAAATTAAATGGTCTTGAGTAACTAGGAACAGTCTGCCTTGTGTAAGTACGTTTGCCCTTAGATTTACACATAGGCCTTAAGTGACTGTTAGGATGTCTGCCTTATATGTTTGATTGTGTGTATGTTTGTTATATAGACATGACATGAAGAGTTTATACTACCAAAATTTAGGGAATAGTTATTCCTAAACTCATGTACATTTCATCCACCTGAAATTTATGTTCTGACCTCCCTCCTCTTAACATTAACAGGTTAGTAGGTGGGGATGTTGACTGAGGATGAGGAATGATTGCTTAGAGGAGGAGCCTCTCGAAGACCTAGTTATAGTTGTAGTAGCAGTATTATTGCTATTGTTATGTACTTGGGATAATGAATAATTGATGTATATTGTACCCTTCTGGGACATATTGTACTCTGAAATTGTCGTTTTTAATAAATGGTACATCTATTTTATGCTATTTTATCTTATCCCTTCCGTTTAGGGTGGCTCTAAGTTCCGGTGGGCCTTTTCTCGGTCGGAATTTAGGCATATTCCATGCAGGTTGTTACATCTTTACAAGTTCATAAATACCTTCGCTTGACTAAACCGTAGGTGGTCTTAAAGTTTCATGTCTATTAATTGTGAAAAAATCTTATCTCTTCTAAAAGGATGATTAATATGAAAAAGACATCGATGATAGTCAAAACACGAAATTTTCTTTCCACGAGATGAACAAAATTCTCATCTTTGTTCCATGCAGTATGGAAAAGCTAACCATCTGTACCAACCTGAAAGCATTGCATACGCAAGAAAATCGTTGATTGTCCACAACAAAGAAGCATACATACGGAAGTTTTTTAGGCGGAAATATTATATGTTTCTACTCCGTCATACCATAATGATTTTAATTCTACAATCAAATGTTGTAAATAAACATCAATGGCTTATGACGGATCATCGTGACAAGGGAGAACAACTGTGAGAAACATATAATGAGTCTTTATACACATCTGCGAAGGTAAATTATAAGGTGTGACAATTATAGGCTAGGACGAATATTTAGAACCAAATTGAGAAAATGGTGAACTTTACATAAACTAAGTCTAACATTATGACTTTCACCTGCAAAATCGGGATATTTCTGGTTAAAATGCTTCCATGCTTCCCCATCAGTTAGGTGTGATAACGTACCTTCTTCCCGTATTCTCACACCGTTTCATCTCATATGTTGCGCGGTTACATAAGATGCATATAACTTTTGAAGCCTACGAGTAACAGGTAAATAATGCATACGTTTATAGGAGACTTTCTTTCCCTTTTTCTTTCTTGGTTTGTACCTTTCATGATTACATATTTTACAATTCCTAAGGTTGATGTCTTCTTTCCAAAACAGCATGCAACCCTTAAGACATGTATCTGTTTTTCATACAGCAAACCAAAAGCCAACGTCAACTTTTTTACATCGTAATGATTTTCGCACATTAAATTATTGAGACACATACGCCGCTTCACATCCTATACAATAGAAATATATATCTAAATTTTGTGTAGTTGTATTTATCTTTCATCACAATGTATTCAGTAGTTACTGATAATTGGGTTTCGCTTGTGCAATCTTCCCAAAGGGGTTTCTTCACTACATTTATAAATCATACTTTTATGGAGTTAATAGTTCTTCTTCAGCATTACATCATCATCAATATATTAAGGAAAGGGAATATTGACTTGTAACATCTTCAACCATATGTTCTACAAGATTCATCATTGCAATTTCATTACTCACTACCTCATCAATTTTTGTAGGATTAGATGTAAATTTTTCCATGACGATCTTAAACCAAATAGTTCGGCATGAAACTGTATTGATGTAAATGAACACTAACCATTTCTAGTATTAAATATGCTAACAATTTGTTTCTACTACATGGAAAACGGATTTATTCATCGTTTCCATTATTACTTAAAGAGAAATCGATAAACATGAAAACACCATTATTAAAATGTTCACTTATTAAGCCTCCAGTTTCCCTTCGTTGTTTGTACATCCAACTTCAATCAGTAAATAATTGTTCATTAACCCTACGTATATAATTAAAAAGTGTGATATAAATGATTTAAGTAATCTATCACATATATAAATTACCACGACCTAGAGAAAAAAGCATGCAGCCATGGCTACCATGAAAGTTTGCAATAACCAAATCATTGATCCTAATTAGTTCGGGGGCTCTTCCTCCTCTTCTTTATCTTTCACTCCCCTTTGGCCTAATCTTAAATGCTCTTCCTCAGCAATCTGCTCTTGTTTTTATTACTGATGAAGATGGATTAATTATAGTTCAAAGTCAAAAAAAAAACATTCATGATTCAATCAGAAAATGGGTGGATCCATTCGCATATTCGGAGGGATAAGCAAATCTCTTGCGTTCTCTATTAATGCTAACCCAAAAATGGACGCATCTGCTGGGGTTAGCCCAATCTTAACCCAGGAGCAATATCAGATCTGCAACTGATTCCATTACCAATGGTGCTTCTATTGTAACATCATTCAAGAAAACTTCTTTTTTGGTAGACATGGTTTATAAGGGTGGACAGAACTCAGAATTCGATCTGAACTACATATAACCAACTGTTCTACGCTATCTATGAATTAGAAAAGCGCAAATATTGTAATAATAACTAAAAGCGCGCATGTGTGTAGAATGCAGGTTGAACACAGGGAGGAAAATTAAAATTTATTATTTATATATTTCGTGGGCGAGTTAGAAAAAACTTAGAGATTGATTATTAAAACAAAAAAATGAAACTATAAGTAAAACTATTATTAAATTGAATTAGATCTCAATCTAATCAAATCTATATTCAATCCAATATGACCTAGGAAAGCAATTAAAAAGCAAAAATTAAAATTACATAAATTAAATAACAAACAAAAAATAAAATTAGGATTATTGTCGAATCTAATCAGACAGTCAATCACTGATGAAAATAAGTGCAAAAGACAACCAGTACTCTACCAAACCTAACTATGTAGATGTCATTAGTTGCTAATAAAATAAAAAAGCAGAAAAATAAACTAGATTAATGGCAGAAGAAATTCCAATCTTTACAATAGGTATACATGTGTATTTTATAGCTGAGTTGCAAACCCTAATCATTTAAGTGGGCCTCCTCATCAAAGATTATGCTACGATCCTCCTCTTATCCTTATTTGCCATGTGTCCATTTGATTGACAGAAGATTTCCTAAGATCTTTCCTACCAATCTCCTTCCAAGGTGACCAATGTGAACATAAATAGCCTCCAATGACAGCTTCTTATGCAATTCTTCATGTATATGGCATCTATTCTTCATTTTTAAAGCTGAATGAGGTTTAGAAAACATATCTATAATAACAACAAAATAATACCCCAATAATATTCATTTGTACACAAAAGATAAGATATAAGAGCCTAAAATATACACATTTTCATGTTAATCAAATACTCCCACACTTATCCTTTACTCATTCTTGAGTAAAATAGAAATGAAAAATTAAACTAGATAGTCACACTTTCTTAGGAAAACACGATTGCATTTACTATATGCAACAAGCCATTAAACCTTCATGTGTTTCTAGTAGGACAAGTGGTGTCTGGTGAGGATTTTCAGCGGATACTACACACAAAATCCAAATGCAGTACGTTGTGGTTCTAATGTAACTACATAAGTGCAAATGATAACATGACTTGTTTCAGAAAAGTGGAACAACAAGTTAAATTAATAATTTCTAGTTAGTTGATGTTATTTTAGATACCTCAACTTGTCATAAATTTTTAATATAATTCAAGTTTTCGAATGTTAAATTCTAGTTTGGCCAGCTGGTTCGGTTGGTAACATAGTGCAACCTTAAAATAAATTCTTAGTTTGCTAGTTACAGTTTGTAAAGTGGTATTATTCTTTCCTCGTGTATGGCTAGTAAAATCAATAAGGTCAAGAAGTGTTTGGGCATCATTGCTTATTCTCTATCTTTATAAAAAATTAAAATTTATGATTAATTACACACACCTACTTAAAAGACCAAGGTATACCATCCATGTGGTGTTGTGCGGAGTGACTGAGAGTTGGGAAAGAGCTTGGCGGATTGTGCAGACCAAGGCTGACTTTATCAACAAGATGTCGGTAATCCTTAGGTGTCCACCTCATAAAATGAGACCAAGGTATACCGACGTTGACTTTGTCAACAAGATGTAGAAAAGAGCTTGGCAGGTTTGCACACCAACGCTAGATTACAAGCAATGCTGGATACCCTTGGATTACTACTATTATTATTGAATATAAGAGACCTACGCGAATTCAGCTTAACACAACTTAGTTTTAAAGATTTGAAAATCCAATATAAGTATTTTTAAGTCCTCCACTCATTAAACAAAGACTACAATTTAGAATAAACTTAATGTCCATCACCTAAGATTCCTCCTATGTACCAGTTACACTATTATAGCTTGTAATTCAACTTTTCATTATACTTCTTATTCGATCTTAGTTGAGAGAAAAAAATAACAATATCAACTTACTAACAATTGTTAATTTATTTTATTGTATCAATCTAAAATGAGTCATGTTTCAAAAAAAAAGGGCATGTTATTACGATCTAAAATTCATGATGGTCCTATATGAAGATAAAGAAAAAAAAATAAAAGGATGTATTGCAGACTCCTCCCCCACACTTGATTTATACAGTGTCCACACTATAAATACGTTTTCTAAATCTGAAAGATAGAACCCAAAAATGGATGAGATGCAAAATTATTTGTAGAATGAAATGCAATCTAACTATATGTAAGAATGGATCATATGTACAATGATATATGTGTTTACTATGCATGCGATGCAAAGAATGCCACCAACTTTTTCCTCCACACTTGTTTCTAGCCCGATGAATCCCATTCCTACTATGTTTAGGCATGTTTTCTAATAAGCAAAGGTTTTTTAAAACCATCTCATCTTTATACCTAGATTTATAGTTCAGTAGATAAATGTCCAGTGTAATCCTAACTCGAAGTTTTCCTATAGAAATAATGTTTCCAAGATGATTCATGTGTTCCACAAATTTATCAGTGTAATTGTCCAAAAATTTGTGATCGTATATAAACTCACTGCAATCATGAAATTTAAATTCTGAGTGTTGTTCAAGATTATGTGATCACATTTCTCAATTTTATTAGTTGACAACATATTTTCGACACTAACAATTTCACGTTCATTTGAAACCTCAAAATTGAAAATTTTAAACTTGGATTGGTGACTTGATTCTATTTAATCCTCATTTGGAAACTCATCCTCATGTTCATTAAAGTACTTCTCCTATTTTGAGTTTTAAAAAAATTCAACAATTTTATTTCGTTTAATTTCAAAAATTTCAAGTTTCTCGCAGCCTGAATGAGAAAGATTAAAATTAGAGCTTAAATCTTTTTCCTGAAAAGAGTTGAAGTCCAAATCATTTATTGATTTTTTAACAACTTCATTTAGATCATTATTCTCAATTTCCAAATTTGTTGTTTGAAAATTTTCACTACTAGTAAAGTGGATTATTTTCTGATTCATCACTTGTTTGAATTTGATTTTGCTGCTCGAGTTGTTCTGTAAAAGAGGTCATTAAACAAAGAAGTTCATGAAGCTGTCTATCATGCCTTTCTACCCTCTCGGTAAGAATGTTAAGATGGTATTCTTCAGAATCATTGATTTGATAGCTCTCATTTTGGATTTCTTGATTCTAAAAATTATAGTCCACATCAATTTCAAGACCAATATTATTTCCAATGTGGTGGTTGTTTGAATTTTCAGAAAAATGACAATGATATTGATGTTCATAACCAAAACTGTTGAAATTCGAGGGACAATTGCAATTTTGGTTATTTTCAAGATGTTGATATGGGCTATAACTTTGAAAATTTTGGTTTACAACCCCATATTGATGTTGATCAAAGCTATATTGGGATTCAAAGCTATCTTGATGCGGATGTGGACCATAATCGAAATTATTAAAATTTGAATCTAAATCGCAATTTCGATCATTTCTATGATTTTGAAAATGTTGGTCACTTGGAAAATTTTGAAAATTGTTGGCATTGTCTCACGAATTTTCAGAAAATTTTAGGAGCCCATGAGTTGTAATTCATAATCATATTCTTCCAGAGATCGTCTACTCAGGTTGTTACCACACAATTCTCTAAAGGATTTTTTTGAATCAGACATTTTAATGAAGACAAGACAAGACATAAACTATTCTTACTTCAGAATAGTATAAAATACATAGTTGTGCTCTATTAATTAACAGATTCAATTAGAAGTGAGAAGAGGGTCTTATGGTCATTCACGTATAGTATAAATACTAAGGGATACGACCAATGTTTCACGGGTAATATGCAACCTTTTTTGCTAATAGTTCAATAAATTAAACTACTATATATTCGCGATCCAATTATATAAGACAATCAACTTCAGAAAGTACCACTTTTCAATTATATTATTTTATACGAGCTCGTATTTTCCTAGAATCAACGTTTAATGAATTTTTGAAGTTGAAAACCAATGTGATTGATGACTTAAGTTATGGAAATTAATTCCTAACAAACGGATTCATAAACTTCAATCACAGAATAATAAATTGCAGAAATAGTTTTTTTACAAGTGAGCCGCGGCACCTATATGAAATCTTTACAAGCAATTTTTATATATTTTTCAAGCAGCAACAGACCCTATAGATCTAGAAAATTTTACAGTGATGTATGACTATACATCCAGAGTAATTAAAATCCACTGTTTGCTTTGCTTGATTTCAATTCCTTTGATTTGTTTGCTCGAATACCTTCTTCACTTTGATCCTATGATTTGATTTGAGATTTCGCTATTTTTAGCAAAGAAAAAAATACGACAAAAACAAAAGGAACAAAAAAAAAACTATATAACTAAAACAAAAAAGGGAAAAAATTGCCTAAGCTTCCTTACAAAAGAAAACGAAGATTAAGCTAAAAGCTAACCCGATTCGATGCCATTATTTGGACAGATGAGGGTAAAGAGATAAACAACGCACACTAAAATAATAAAAAGAACTCAGACCATAAAAGGAAAGCACTCAATGCAAGACCAACCGAAAGAAAGCAAGATTTAGACCCAAAATAAACCTCTCAAAACACTCAATACTCCCTCAATAAAAGGGATCATCTAGCCCAAATTTATCACGTCCAAAACAAAATTCGCCCCAGTCCTTCTGTTTATTTTTGACGAACAACAATTTGAAGTCAGAGAAAAAAAATTCCTCTTTGATTCGGGTATGGTTCGAATTGGGTTAACTGGTTGATTTCCATTTTCGGTGATTTCGAATCGGATTTGGGGGGGTTCAACTCTAAATGATTGATGGTGTAGATCGGTCTAATGATTATTTGATGGTGTTGATGAGGGTGTTCGCGTATTTGCGAGGCAACTTATGATTTGGGTTTTGATAGGATTGCAAGGGGTGATAAGGAGCTGATGAGTTGGTGGTTGTTTCTTGCATGAAAAAGGAAGTATGGACATTAGATATTTTGGCAGAGCGGTGGTCTGGTGGATGAGGCTTATGTTTGTGCGAGACGTTTGAATTGTCTGAATTCTGGTGTGAATTGGTTTTTATGATGTAATTTGGTATTTTTGCATGGAGCAGGAGAAATGTTTGCAAGAGGAAGAAGGATGGCGTGGATGTACTCAGGATGAGGAGGATGGATGCTTGTTGCTTTGTGACAACTAGTTGGTTTGGCACAGTTCTGCAAGGTTCGTGTAGGCTTGTGTTTGGTTGATGGAAGATAGAGACTGGAAGGTGATTGAATTTGTGAATGGTGGATGATTTTTGAAGGGTATGTGGCGAAGAAAATCTTTAGGGTAGAGGTGATTAGCAGATCAATTTTGGTAAGAATAGAAAAAAATAGAAAGGAATCTTGGTAAAAAGGATTTTTTTTTGTTTATTGTTGTAAAAGAATGAAAACTAGTGTATTGACGATTGGAAAGAAGTAAAAGGAAAGAAGGAATGGATGAAAATAAATTAAAGAAAAATCGGTAGTTTTTTTTGTTTTGAAAGTAAAAGAGGGAAGAAAATGTAAAAGGAAAAAAATGAAAAGGGGAAAGAAATAAAAAAATCAAGAAAATTTGGCAAGCTTTTTTTCCTCCTGTTTAGAAGATTATATATCAATGAACAATACCAAGTTTAACTAATCAAGAATTTTTCTTCAATATACACAAGAAAATAAAAAGAAAAAAATAAAATAAAAACTAAAACGAATCAGAAATTAAATAAATAATAAAATTTACTCGTTACCTCCCTGGCAGCGGCGCCAAAAACTTGTTCGATGCTTTCAATGAATTATAAAAGCACAAATATTGTAATAATAACTGCAAACGCACATGTGTGTAGAATGTAGGTCGAACACATTGAGGATAATTAAAATTTATTACTTATACATTTCGTGGGAGAGTTAGACAAAACTTGGTGATTGATTTTTAAAACAAAAAATATGAAAATGAAAATAAAACTATTATTGAATTGAATCAGATCTGAATTTAATCAAATCTACACTCAATCCAATATGACCTAGGAAAGATATTAAGAAGCAAAAGTTAAATTTGCAGAAATTAAATAACAAACAAAAATAAAATTAGGATTAACGATGAATCTAATCAGACGGTCAATCACTAATGAAAATAAGTGCAAAGGACAACTAGTACTCTACCAAACCTAATTGTGTAGATGGCGCTAGTTGCTAATAAAATAAAAACGCTGAAAAGTAAAAGAAAGCTAAACTAGATTAATGGCAGAAGTAGGTACAGAAGAAAGTTCAATCTTTATAATGGGTATACATGTGTATTTATAGCTGAGTTGCAAACCCTAATCATCTAAATGGGCCTCCTCATCAATGATTATGCTACGATCCTACACTTATCCTTGTTTGCCATGTGTCCATTTGATTGACAAAAGATTTCCTAAGATCTTTCCTACCAATCTCCTTCCAAGGTGACCAATGTGAACACAACTAGCCTCCAATGACAGCTTCTTATGCAATTCTTCATGTATATGGCATATATTCTTCACTTTTAAGGCTGAATGAGGTTTGGACAACACATCTATAAAAGTAACAAAATAATACCCAAGTAATATTTATTTATACACAAAAGATAAGATATAAGAGCATAAAATAAACACATTTTCATGTTAATCACCAACCACCGTCAACAAAAAGAAGGCCATAGTTGTGAAAGAGGAGTCTAGAATAAAGACAGAAGATAAATGGAGCATTTTGGTCGTTGCCAATCTCTTTGGCGAAAGGCCCCACTATCATCATTTTAGGGCGTATATTTCATGTACTTGGAATCCCACAGGCAAATTGATATCTACATGCATGATAATGGATTCTTTATTATTCATTTTTCTAATCTTGAAGATTGTAGGAAATCTTTAAAAGGGGGTCCTTATTTTATATATAAGAAACTCATTATTGTTTAGAAATGGACTAAAGGACTTGTTATTGTAGAGATTTACTCAGTACCATGCCCATTTGGATAAGTCTTGCAAAATTAAATCACCGCCTGTGGTATAAGGAGGTTTTTAGAGCAATTGCAAGTGTAGTGGGCATCCCATTAAAGTTTGATGAACCCGCATCAAAGGAAACATGACTTAGTTATGCTCACATCCTTGTTGAATATACTTCGGATACAGAACTTCCCAATGAAGCATATATAACCATGCATGACTGGGATACACAAATTTTTTTATATGAATGAATCCCTGCTCGTTGTAAAGATCGTAAATGTTTTGGACATTCCTTAGAAAACTGCACAAGTAAAAAAATATGGAAGGAAAAAAAGGTCACATTTGAAGAAATTCATTTATAAAATATTGTAGCATTAATCAATTCAGAGAATTTTACTGCAGAGGTTGTTAAACCAGCAAGTAATTTCTTTTATCAATCTATAGATGTTATGAACATCGATCAGGCTAAAGAGTTTCCTTATACTCTGAATAATTAAGAGGCACAAGCAGGCTCTTTAAACAATCAAGAAACTACAAGCTCTATCAAGAACTTGCAGGTTAATTCATCTGAAATTGTAAGAGAGGGAACCTAAGAATTGCAAATCCCCTCTAATACATCAGAAAAAATCTTGCCTTCGGCAAGTATTCAAGAAATTTCAGATAGGGCCAATATTAAACAGGTCGTTGAGTTCCTCTACCCCATGGAGGACCCAAGAATAGTCGCAAATTCAGAAGACATGAATATATAAATTCACTCAGTTCTCATCTATTCACCTCGTGTCCTACAAGCACAGACTCATCCCTACCTGCTGATGGACTTTCCCCAACTCAGCATTCACTAGTGTCTGAAGAAGACATTTAGAATGCTATAATTTTTGCATTATCTGCCTCCTAATCTACAATAAAAAAATCAAAGAAAAAAGAAGGGAAGCCAAAAAGCATATTTGATATCATCACAACATAAGGAACTAAAGATGCAGAAGACCAAGATTTCAGGAAAAAATATATTTAGAAAACCTCAAAATGGGGAAACCAACTGAAAGCCAATGATGACATAAGCTTCAAAAAGAGTGGCAGTTAGTTAGAGATGAAAGTGGAGAACGACAAAAACAATGCTTCACTATAGCTGTTTTGATATCTTTCACCTACATCCTTTATTAATTTTACACTTGTGGATATTATAGCTTGGAACATTAAGGGTCTTAATTCCCCTGAATGGCATCTAGAACTTATTAACATTCTCAATAGGTATAAGCCAAGTATTATTGACCCGCTTGAGCATAAATTAATTGATAAAAAAGAATTGGACTTGCAACATAGAAGTTTATCTTATTGGCACATTATCAATAACCAAATCGGGGGCAATGGCAGAATCATGGTTTTGCATGACCCTAAAATTTGGTCTCTTATTAGCTACTTTGTAGATTTTCAATACATACACCGCATCATCAAACATAAAGAGGGTTGTTTAATTAAAAATCACTTTTATGTATGCCTATAACTTTGAGGAGGATAGAGTGAAGCTGTGGAACTGTACTGAACAATTAAGTCTTCGAATTAATAATTTTGGATAATTATTAGGCATTTTAGTACTGTTTTTCATAGTTACGAGTAAAAAGGTGGCAACTCTATCCCTTACAAAAACATGAAAAAAAATTCAACTTTATTCTCAAATCTAGGTTAAGTGACCCCCTACCTTTGGAAATAAACTCACCAGGAAATCAGGGGAATCTAGAAACATTACTGAAAGCTTGATAGGATTTTGATAAATCAAGAGTTTATCCATTAGGTTTCTAAAGTTAACTGCAATACTTTGCCTCAAAACTCTATTGATCATACCCCTTTGCAAATTTCATTTTACCATAATAACACTGGAGTTAAAAATTCACCCTTTAGGTTTGTTAATGGCTGGGTTTATGATGATAACTACCATGGGGTTGTAGCTAACAGTTTTAAGCATAATTTGCATGGTACTGCTCAAATAAATTTGACAAAACATTGCAAATTGTTAAAGCTAACCTTAGAAACTGAAACAATACAAGGAATAAAAATGACTTAAAATTAGTAAGGGATGAATGTGAAATTCTCCAAAATGGGTTAGATGCTAACTGCTCAGATAATGGTAAAGCCATTGCTTTTTTAATGCTCGGTCTAGATTGGTTAATTCCCTTCATGTTCATTCTATCAACATGAGACAAAAAGCTAAAATTGATTGGTTAACTTCTGGGGATACAACTAGTAAATTCTTTTATATTGGAATGTCTAATAAAAGAAACATAAATGATATTGGGAAATTACTTGATTCTAAAGGAAAAATAATTAATGAAGCCTCTCTCATAGAGAAGGAGGCCATCAATAATTTTTGCTCTTTATATAATTCTTTGGGTTATTCAAATAATTCCCTAAAGTTGAGTTTAAGTTCACTGTGAACTACAACAGCGAGGAAATTTTGCTTGCACCTATTAGGATAGAGGAGAATAAAAATATTAATTTTAATGCTAATTATGATAAAAACCCACTGGGCTGATATTCAAACCCACTGGACCTAATAATTTTGGTGCAAAATTTTACAAAATTCACTGGGCTGATATTCAAACCCAAATTTGTGATTCTGTGAATGAATTTTTAATTCCGCAAAGTTACTTAAGAATACTAATCATAGTTTCCTAACTTTGGTTCCCAAAATTGAAGCCCCTTTGGGTTTAAAAGATTATCGGCCTTTTTTTGTTGGCAAACCCGACCGGTTTTTAGAGTGTTCTGTAACACTTTTATTATATCAAAATAATAAGAACATAAGTATAGGTGTTCCACAGAGTGTGAAATATATAGGAACTCTCCATGCGGGGAGGCATGCCAAGACTCAACAGAGCAGACACACCATACGATGCTACATAGCTTTGTTACATTATACAACATACATATCACAGTTATCTAAGACTATTTCAAAGAGTCCAAAGCTGTGACGACCCACCCCGCACCAGCCGACATTTCCCCGAAATGGGTTGTGCCAATGCCCGACTAGCACGGGACGGTCATCAAAAGAAAAGGGTTTGAAACTATGAATCACCAAAGAACCTATAATATATCTCACAACGCATGGAATAAAATATAATAATAACATAACTTGTCATAAAACAGACGAGGCATCGCATGAGCTGAAAACTAAACCATCTAGCAGCGGAATCCAAAATACAGCTTATGATCCAAACCATCATCATTACAACTTCAAAATACTATCTCTAAAGCAAAATGGAAAAGGTACACTACTAATGCCCAAAGCAGTGACCAGCAACAACACAGGGAGAATGTATGTAAATAGTACGTCGAAGCCTCCTGCTCATCTTCGGACAGCTGCTCGTGCATAACCACCTAACATGTCTCTAGTCTGCTCGTTTAGGGGCACCCAGAGTAATAAGAAGAGATATAAAACTCTGGGTCAAAAAAAAGTCTGGTATGAGCGATAGCAACAAAATAAAACAATAACAGGTATAAATAATCATACCTGAACATGGACCTGCAACCAAAGATTTAGCACAACATGATGTACAATACTCTAAGGTAACACTAACATAAAGTGTAAAGTGGGAGTGTGCATGTCATGGTGATAGAAAACGTCAAACATAGCAATCAACCTCATGTCCCTCACTCAGTACGAAAAGTATACGATATCTACAACTTCGATCACCCAAATCCTTTGCTACGACCACTTTGCCCTTGGGATCTTAATGATCCCATTGCGCTGGTCCATAGCCACCAATCCCTTGCTACGATCATCTTGCCCTTCGGAGTCCAAATGGCCCCATTGTACTGATCCATAGCCATCCTACGATCACTTTCCCTTGGGAGTCTTAATGATCCCATTGCACTAATCCATAGCGATTAATCCGTCTCTTAGTGGTGAACTAAAGTTATAGATACCGATAACCCCTTTGCACACGTTCCGCGACAAAGACCAACCAATGAAGTTAACTCATTGGTTACCATCTGGATCCTGAGTAATAACTTCTCACTTGGACTTCCTTTGCATCTCGGGTATTTAGCCTTCTTCCGGTTTGGTTCGGTCTTGTCCTCGGTTCGATTCGTGACTCCAAACTTCTGTTCGTGCTCATACTTCGGTTCAGGGGTAACCGGTTCGTGTGTCTCACTCGGGTCGTGATGGAGCAACTGGTTCGGATCAGTCGTGGTGCCTCCTTCAGATTGGGTCATGCTCCACTTCGGTTCGTGAGCCCGGGTCGGTTCGTGATGAGCATTTGGGTCCGGTTCGTGGCTCCTCCATTCGGATCGGTCGTGGTGAGCATCTGCTGTTTGGGGTCATGGTCTTCATGTGTGAGCGGATTGGTTCGTGAACTTATGGGGGTGTGTTTCACGAGCGGTTCAACCCTGACGAGCACGAGCGGGATCGGATCGTGGCACCTAGGTCATGAGCCTGGTCGATTCGGGGTTCATGACCTGATCCGATTTTCTGCACTTCCTACAACAAGCTTTTTAAGCCTTACGACAACGTTTTTGACCATTCTAACTTTCCTATGCACTCACAAATCATACTAAACAGTAATAGTAACACGTTCAATCAATCAAAAACATTAAAATATCAATAACATTAGTTATTTAGGATCAAACATACCCAAAACCATAGTTTTTCCCTTGATCCCTTTAATCACGTTTAATCATACGATTAGCAAACTTAATCCAAATTTGCCCAAATTTATAGCAGAAGCATAAAATAATATTTTAGAATTTCTACATATTTTTCCATATTTTTCTGAGTCATAATTTCGCTAATTATCACTAATTACCCTTAATTAGTGAATAAAAGTGCAAATCACTCACCTTAGCCACAAATAAATTTTAGATCTGAAACTCTAACTGATTTGGCATGGATCCCAATGTATTCCAGTAGCTCTATCTCAATTTCTATGCTAATCCGCCTTAATTTGATGTAGATTTGGCTAATATGTGTTTAGAAAGGGATTGAAGATGATTCTAGAAGGTGGAGGCCATTGCTTGGGTTAGAGGAATGTAAGTGGCGGCTAGAAAAATGAATAAAATTGATTTCCTAAACCCTATCAGCTCTCCCATAACCCTAATCCCGAAATGGGTTATGGGCTTAGCAGCTAATCACCCAATTAAGCCAGATTATGTTGTTTTTCACCTTTCAAACCTTATTTCAGCCATATCTCCTAAACGGTAAGTCCGTTTGATTAGTATAACCACTCTATGGAAAAGTGAACCATCATCTGAATCCAATGGAAGTGGTTTCAGGTCAAAACTCCTTACCAACCAAAAGGTATATGCAAAACAAGATTCGCTAGGGGCAAAACGGTCATTTAAAATTCGGCAAAAATCGTGAACATGAGAAATGACCCAATAGTCGTCTCCTAAAGTTACTCTACCATACGACTTCATATGAAAATAAAATAAATATTCTACGATCTTCTGATGCGTAGAATGCGGGTCGTTACACTCTCCCACCCTTAAGAAATTTCGCCCTCGAAATTCCTTAACCAAAACATACAATGGTTCCCCGCTTCCATATCATCCAATTACAAACAATCAAACATACATAACAGCACAACAAGCCTATCCTAGCATGTGGTTTACTAATAAAGGAGATACTATATTATGATTAAAATCTTACCAGGCAAAGAATTCTGGATACGACTTCCTTATGTTCTCCTCTGTTTCCCAAGAACAGTCATTCTCATTATTGCCCCACTGAACCTTGACCAGTTTCACCGCCTTCCATCGAAGTTGTTTCGTATCGTGCCCGATAATACGAATCGTCCGACGGCTCCCAACTGCCACGGGTTCTACCTCGATATCATCCATCTGATTTGGTGAAATAGTTATATCAGAATCGTGCACGAACTTCCTTAACTAGGAAGCATGCAATACGTCGTGAACTCCCGCCATCTTATCAGGTAATACAACTCTATATGCTAAATTTCCAACTTGTTCGAGAACTAGAAACGGACCAACAAACCTTAGTGCTAATTTGCCTCTCCTACCAAATCGAATCACATTCTTTAACGGAGAAATCTTGACGAATACCAAGTCTCCAATGGAAAATTTCAATTCTCTTCGTCTTTTATCAGCATAACTCTTCTGCCTATCTTGACCAACCTTCATTCTCTGCTGAATAACCTTGATCTTATCTGAAGTTTCTCTTATTACATCTGGCCCAAGCACAAATTTCTCACCGGTCTCCAAACAACATGATGGTGAGTTGCACGGTCTTCCATACAAAGCTTCAAATGGAGCCATACTAATACTGAATGGATGACTATTATTATATGCGAATTCAACCAAATGTAAATATTCATCCCATGAACCTCCAAAATCCAATATACAAGCTCTCAGAAGATCCTCTAATACACGACTCACCCTCTTTGTTTGACCGTCAGTTTGGGGATGGTATGCGGTACTGAGATGTAATTCTGACCCTAAAGCTTCTTGTAAGCTCTTCCAAAACCCACTAGTAAATAATGGATCTCGGTCACTTACAATACCTTTAGGTACTCCATGAAATCTCACTACCCATTTGATATACAGTTCTGCTAACTTAGCTGCAGTTCTGTTTGACTTGACCGGTATAAACCTTGCACTTTTGGTCAATCGATCCACAATCACCCAAATACTATCATGACCCGATTTAGTCCTTAGTAAACCATCAATGAAATACATTGAGACTTGTTCCCATTCCCATTCGGGAATTTCCAGCGGTTGTAACAACCCACTAGGCTTCTTTTGCTCGTCTTTAACTAACTGGCAGTTCATTCACTTGGATATAAACTTCCCAATGTCTCTCTTCATCCCTTCCTAGTAGTAGGTATGCTTCATGTCTCGATACATTTTGTTACCACCGGAATATATAATTAGTTTCTAGTGATGACACTCCCTAAGAACTTCATCTCTCAATCTATTAACGTTAGGTACAACTAGTTTCCCATTCTTTCGAAGCCATCCTTCTCTATCAAGTCCATACTTGTTCATCTCCTTACCGTGAATATTCATCTCTACCTTGGAGATGATTTCCAATAGGTTAGGATCATCCCTCTGTCTGGAACCGATCCGCTCAATCAAGGTGGGTCTGATCGTCAAAGTTGCTAACATCTCTGGTCTAATTCGCATTTATGCCTAAAATCATATCTTGCGATATACTCCAGTTTCTTCCATTCCAAAAATATAGTCCCCAAACTGGCATGTCTCCTACTAAATGCATCAGCTACTGCATTTCCCTTCCCGGGTGTGTATGCGATATTGAAATTATATGAAGCCAAGAACTCTAACCATATCTATTGACGAAGATTTAAATCCTTCTGAGAGAAAGGATACTTTAATGACTTATGATTGGTAAACAACTCAAATCTTTCTCCCAAAAGATAGTGCCTCCACATCTTTAGCGCGAGCACGATCGCTGCCAATTCCAAATCTTGGGTAGGATATCTTTTCATGCGGTTTCAGTTGCCGACTAACATAAGCTACAACCCTACCTCCTTGCATCAGTACAACACCTAGTCTAGTACCATAGGAATCTGTGTATACCGTCATCTCTTCGTTCCCTTTAGAAGTAACTAACACTGGTGCACACGTTATCTTTTCCTTTAGGATCTTAAATGCATTCTCACACCTTTCGTTACAAACGAAAGATTGATTCTTCTTGGTCAACTGAGTTAATGGTGCCGCTATCTTGGAGAAGTCTTGAATAAACATACGATAATATATCTAACCCCAAGAAAATTCTTACGTCCGTTGCATTCTTGGGCATAGACCAATCTTGCACCATAGCCACCTTCGCAGGATCCACGACAATATCATTCTCTGAAACAACATAGCCCAAGAATCTCAATTCCCTCCTCCAGAAGTGACACTAAGAAAATTTTGCTTTCAATCATTGTTTCCTCAACACTTCCATCACTATCCTCAAATGTTCCTTGTGTTCCTCCTCTTTCCTCGAGTAAACCAAGATATTGTCCACGAACACAAGAACAAACTTATTTAATTGATCTTTGAAAACTCTATTCATGAGATCCACAAAATATGTGGGTGCATTGGTCAATCTGAATGGCATGAGCAACCACTCATAAAATTCAGACGGCGTCTGAAATGTCGTTTTAGGTATATTCTCAGCTACTACTCAGTGCTAATGAAAACTGTCGCAAGATCTAACTGGGAGAACACTCTCGCTCCATTCAACTGATCAAACAAATCGTCTATCCGCAGAAGAAGATACTTATTCTTCCTAGTCACCTTGATCAACTCACGGCAATTCACACATAAGTGAAGAGAACCATCTGCCTTAGTAGCAATTACAACTGGTGCTCCCCACTCGGAAACTCTTCTTCGAATAAATCCATTCTTCAAAAGATCACTTACTTGCACTTCGAGCTCTCGCTTCTCCCTTGGCGCTATACGATGAAGAGGCATCACTATAGGTCTGGCATCTTTCACTAAATCAATCTGAAACTCGATCTCTCGGTGTGGTGGAAGTCCGGTCACTTCCCCGAAGATGTCCGGATACTTGCCAGCAATAGGCACATCTGACAACTCATCATGCGGGATGTCAAGGGAATATAGAAAACAAGCCATCACCTCATCACTAGGTAGGCAACCAAACAGTACCCTCCGCCCATCATCCGCTCTAATGGTCACCGAAGACCCCTCACAGTCTACCACCACCCCCATACCTTTTGAGCCAATCGACTCCCAAAATAATGCCAAACCCAATAAAGCCCAAAACAAAGCAATCATAAGCAAACATACATCCATGACTCGATAAGACAAAATTACGAAAAATCAAACTAAGGTTAGTCGAACCACCAATCGGGTTCGTCACAATTAAAGGTCTATCGACAATCTCAGGTTCCAATCCCAACCTATCTACGAGGTCATTAGATATGAAGGAATGAGAAGCCCCGGTATCAAACAATGATCAAATAGGGACATCATAAATAGAAAGAATACCTTGGATAACGACACCCTTTCCTTTCTCTTCCGCAGTTGGGGGCATTCGACAAAGAAGGAAAAACGTTGATAACATATGCTTTCACAATTTGCTTCTCTTTAAGGGGTTGTGGACATTTATCCTTGGGATGTCCCACTTGGCCATAATTGAAGCACTTCCTGTCAACTGGCTTTGCTTGACAATATTTGGCATAGTGGCCCTTCTTGCCACAGCTATAGCACTCTACATCTTTCTTATCCCTCTTTTTATGACCATCCTAATTTTGGTTCTATTTTCTCTTATTCTGTGAATTATTCTTGCCTCCACCGCTTGCCTACAGCTTTGGCTCCCCTGCAGATGTAACGACAGCCTCGGTCTTCAACTTAGGGTAAAGGCTCTCTGATCTCAATGCTTTTCCCATAATAGACTCAAATGTATCATCTATATGATTTATCATCCTTTCCCCCAAGTAGCCATCTAAGCCATTTATGAACTTATCGTTCTTCTTCTCGACAGTATCGATAAGAGATAATCCATACTTTAACGAGGTATCGAATTCAACAATATATTCCGAGACTGCCCTACCATTCTGCTTATGTTCCAAAAACTTCCTAAACAATTCTGATTTCTGAGCAGTTGGGATAAACTTATCACTGAATCAGGTCTTAAACTGATTCCAAGTAACTTGATCCTCAGTAGTAGCTTCTTAAATAGCATTCCACCAATTCATAGCCCGTTCTTGCAGTTGACGTGAGGCTAGCTTTCTCTTCATTGCATCATCGATTCCTAAATCCTCGAAGATGCGCTCGAAACTTTCAAGCCAATCTAGAACCTCCGTAGTCGATTCTGTTCCATGGAACAACTTCCCACCAAGACTATTATAATCCTTGCTGAGCTTGGCGAAATCGGCTTTAGGCACCTGCACTGTTGCACCAACACCGTTAGCTGCATTAGGAGCTGCTCCCTTAACATCCCTAAGCATCTCTATCAATAAGGTAGTAAACATCGTCCTCATATGAGGGGCATTCCTATTATTGGCCCCTGAACCCGTACTCCTTGTTTACGGGCTCATCGTTCAATCTGTAAAGAGAAAACGATTAACCATCTCCATAGTGGTGCCAATGCAGTGCGACTTCATCTTTAGACATACTAAAAGTAAGTATATAGTTTTTGAAATCCAAAATATCACAAATACGGGGTCTCATATACATGTACTATCTCTCCGTAATGTCTTCCCCAAGGTTAACCTCGCAACTGGCTCTGATACCAAGTGTGACAGCCTGCCCCGCACCCACCGACATTTCCCTGAAATCCATTGTGCTAATGCTAGACTAGCATGGGACAGTCGTCAAAAGAAAAGGGTTTGAAACTTTGAATCACCAAAGAGCCTGTAGTATATCTTACAGTGCATGGAATAAAATATAATATAACTTGACAAAAAACAGGCGAGACAAGGATGTGTTGAAAACTAAACCATCATAGCAGCGGAATCCAAAATACAGCTTATGCAAACCATCATCATTACAACTTCAAAATACTGTCTCTAAAGTAAAATAAAAAAAGGTACGCTACTAATGCCCAAAGCAGTGACCAACAACAACACATGGAGAATATAAGTAAATAGTACGTGGAAGCCTCCTTCTCGCCTCTGGACATATACTCGTGCATTACCACCTAACCTCTCTCTAGTCTGCTCGTTTAGGGGAACCCAGAGTAATAAGAAGAGACATAAAACTTTGGGTCAGACAAAAGTCTGGTATGAGCGATAGCAAAAAAACAGAACAATAACAGGTATAAATAATCATACCTGAACCTGGACCTGCAACCAAAGAGTTAGCACAACAGGATGTACAATACTCTAAGGTAACACTAACATAAAGTGTAAAGTGGGAGTGTGAATATCATGGTGATAGAAAACGTCAAACATAGCAATCAACCTCACGTCTCTCACTCAGTGCGTAAGTATACGATATCCACCACTTTGATCACCCAAATCCTTTGCGACGACCACTTTTCCCTTGGGATCTTAATGACCCCATTGCACTTGTCCATAGCCGCCAATCCCTTGCTCCGATCACCTTGCCCTTGGGAGTCCAAATGACCCCATTGCACTGATCCATAGTCATGCTACAATCACATGCCCTTGGGAGTCTTAATGATCCCACTACGCTGATCCATAGCCACTAATCAGTCTTTCATTGGTGAACTAAAGCTATAGATATCGATATCCCATTTGCACACGCGCGCGCAACAAAGCCCAACCCATGAAGTTAACTCATTGGTTCCCATCTGGATCCTGAGTAATAAATTCTCACTTGGACTTCCTTTGCATCTCGGGTTTTTAGTCTTCTTCTAGTTCGGTTCGGTCTTGTCCTCGGTTCGATTCGTGACTCCAAACTTCCGTTCGCGCTCATACTTCAGCTCGGGGGGAACCGGTTCATGGGTCTCACTCGGGTCATGATGAAGCAACTGGTTCAGATCGTTCGATATGCCTCCTTCAGATCGGGTCGTGCTCCACTTCGGTTCGTGAGCCTGGATCGATTCGTGATGAGCATCTGGGTTCGGTTCGTGGCTCCTCCATTCGAATTGGTCTTGGTGAGCATCTGCGGTTCAGGGTCGTGGTCTTCAAGTGCGAGTTGATCGGTTCGTGAACTTTTGGGGGTGTGCTTAACAAGTGGTTCGGTGCTGACAAGCACGAGTGGGATCAGACCGTGGCACCTAGGTCACGAGTCGGGTCGGTTCGGGGTTCATGACCCGATCTGGATTTCTGCACTTCCTACAACAAGCTTTTTATGCCTCATGACAACATTTTCGACCATTCTAACTTTTCTATGCACTCACAAATCATACCAAATAGTAATACTAACATGTGGATTTAATCAAAGACATTAAAACATCAATCACATGTGTTTTTTAGGATCAAACATACCTAAAAACATAGTTTTTCCCTTGATCCCCTTAATCATGTTTAACCATACGATTAGAAAACTTAATCCAAATTAGTCCAAATATATATCAGATGCATAAAATAATATTTTAGAATTTCTACATATTTTCCCATATTTTTCTAAGTCATAATTTCGCTAATTATCACTAATCACCCCTAATTAGCCGTAGTTAGTGAATAAAAGTGCAAATCACTCACCTTAGCCACAAATAAATTTTAGATCTGAAACTCTAACCGATTTAACATGGATCCCAATCTACTCCAGCAGCTCTATATCAATTTCATTGCTAATCCGCCTTAATTTGATGAAGAGACTAATATCTGATTAGAAAGTGATTAAAGATGATTCTAAAAGGTGGAGGCCATTGCTAGGGTAAGAGGAATCTAAGTGGCGGCTAGAAAAATGAATAAAAGTTGTTTCCTAAACCCTATCAGCCCTCCCATAACCCTAATCCTGAAATGGGTTATGGGCTTAGCTGCTAATCACCCAGTTAAGCCTAATTATGTTGTTTTTCACCTTCCAAACCTTATTTCAGCCATCTCTCCCAAACGGTAAGTCCGTTTGATTAGTTTAACCACTCTACGAAAAGTTAAACCATCATCTAAATCCAATGGAAGTGGTTTTAGGTCAAAACTCCTTACCAATCAAAAGTTATAGGTGAAACAAGATTCGCCAGGGGGAAAATGATCATTTAAAATTCGGCAAAAATCGTGAACATGGGAAATGACCCTAATAGTCGTCTCCCAAAGTTAAACGACCATACAACTTCGTATGAAAGTAAAATAAATATTCTATGATCTTTCGACGCGTAGAATGCGGGTTGTTACAAAAGCCAACTCTAACTTACACAAGGCATAGTTCAGTCACCAGTGAACCACCAGTGGACTGAAGACCGCGTTGTCTGCTACATGTAATAGGCGCTTTGGGGTTTCTGGTCACAGGTGATTGCTGTTGTTCAGGGGGAGTGTAAATTGGCATTGGTTTGTATGCCACAGGTGAAAGTATGTGATCGTAAGGGTTTGACTTCCCTTTTTTCTTTGTCGCGTTTGACATAGAAGCAGTATTGTTTCCAACTATTGCGTTGGTCATTCTCGAATTTTTTGTGTTGGTCTTGAGACTGGGAATGGCATTTATAAATCCCCGTTTGAATTCTTTGCTTGTGCTATTGCACCACCCGCTTCACCTTGTTGCATGGAAAATTCAAAGTCCCTTACGCCATTAATTATTTGTTGGGGGAAACTCTCCTTGATCACGTACTCCATGACATTCTCAGTTGCTGCATTGTTACCAACATTTTCTGCTTTACTCATACTAGCCTCCATATTCTAGGCACCAATAACTTGCTTGTCTTTGCTCATCTTGTTGGAGAATGGAGTTTTGATGACAACAACCTTATTTCAGAAAATTGATTATAAAATATATAATAACACTTTTGTCTAGAATATATATACACACATGTGTAGGATTTATATAGAGCAATTATTACTGAAGATTGTATAGTTTAAAGATGTTAGAGATCCAGAATTCAGAGATGATTCAAGACTCATGAGTATTCAAGATTTCAAGATAAATATAATAATAGAGTCTAGATTATGTAAGACTCTGAAGAGCACTCCAGGTTCAAATTCAAAATAATTTCAAATTTTGATTTTCAAATTTTGTTTTCAAATTCTATCTTCAATCACTATCTTCTCTATTTTACTTTCTATTTTAATTTGATTTTAAACTTAAGTTTTATAAGTTTATACTTCATAAGTTTTATATATTTATATTTTATATACTTTATATTTATATAGTTTTAAACTCTATAATTTTATAAATATGTTTATATAGTTTATATTTATGTTTTCATATGATTTTCTACTTTAAAATATTTATTTATTACACTATATTTTAATTCAAGAATTTCTAGAATTATATATATACATATCAAAACACTTGAAAAATATTCAAATTTCAATTTTGTACATGTATATGTCGACATACATATATATACATGTCGACATATAACTGTCATTTTTTTTTCAAATTTGAAAGGAAATGTCTTTTCACTATTTGTGACAGTTCAGAAATGTTGCAACCTTTTAAATGTTATAAATAAGGGTTGATTTCGAATTTTTTATTAATTTTTCTTCTCCATCTTCATCTCCTTTCATTACACCATTATTCTTTATTATTTTTATGATTTCTACACCTATACCCTATCAAAATCAATTCTATTTTCATTAAACTTCTTCTCTCTTCACTCTCGACTCATTACTCTCTTAATCAAGTGCTATTGAAGAGTTATACGGCTGTTTGTAATTGTTTGGGTTATGTAAGAAATCGGTGGTATCCCTTGTAGCCGTGAAATCAAGGACGGGTAAACGGTGGTATCCCTTGTAGCTGTGAAATTAAGGAGGTTGGAATCGGTAGTATCCCTTGTAGCTGTAAAATCACGGAGGTTGTAATTGGATATTGATATAGTAATAAAACTCTGCACAATCCAACATTGTGCGGGACTGGACTTAAGAGCAATTTCGAACCAGTATAAAATCTTTTGTGTTCTTTCCTTTTCTGCACTTTATTTTTGTTTATCTTTGCATTTGTGTTTGATTCTGTGTATGTGTTCGTTTCTATGGTGTTTTATTTATATAATAGTTCATATAAGTTTAGATTTTGTTTATATTCTCTAAAACACTATTCACCCCCCTTTAGTGTTTGTTTTGCCTTAACGATCCATTCCGCAATCCCTAACACATCTTTCCAGTATCTATTATTGACCTATTACTTGTTGTAATTTCATTTACAAAATCAATTCTTCTATCTTGTGCAGTAGAACAAAAAAATTCTTAAAATTTTTATTTTTAAAAATTAAAGTGCTTTTATTCCAGGCAGGCATATTTATGAAAATTCCTTGTTAGCTCATCGGCTTATAAGAAACTTCAATACTAAAAACAAAAATCTTATGTGTACTAAAATTGATTTGTGTAAGGCTCTTGACAAAATTAATAAAAGTTTTATTATTTATAATATAAAACATATGGTGTTTAATGATAAATTATGTACCTTAATTAAAGAGTGCATCAATAATGTTACCTACTCAGTTATGATAAATGGATCCCCTAATGGTTTATTCACAACAAAAGTGAAATATGGCAAGGAGACCCTTTGTCTCCATACTTATTCTTTATTGTCATGAATAATTTTCCATGCAAAGGGAAATAGAATTATTGAGTGGCAACATCAAACATTACTAATAGATATAAGCCTAATATTACCCATCTTTTAGATGCTGATGATATGCATTTGTTTGTGAAAATAATAAAAGGAGTGCAAAATCTATTAAAAAGATATTTCACAATCTAGAAAAGCTTTCTGGTTTAAAAGTAAATGAGAAAAAAAGCAAGATTTACTTCATCAAGATTCTATTCACAATAATAAAAGTCTTCATTTATTGAAGTTTAAAGAAGGGACTCTTGCAGTCAAATATCTAGGGCTTCCTCTTAGCATAAATCACATCAATTTAAGGGACTGTTCCAGACTATTCGATATTATACGCAATAAATTAGAGGGATGTACTACTATAAATCACATTTGTTGCTTCGCCTCATTTGCACTGGTTGTGTCAACAACTGATGCAAACATTATGTTTGCTCTGGTTTTAGGATAACAACTAGTGCAACTGGTATAGGAAAAGAAATAAGATAGGAAAAAAATAAGTTGCTTCGGTTTTAATTGAAAATCAGTGCAAATAAGGGGAATTAAATACCTTTATTTGCACCGGTTATATTTTCAACCAATGCAAATATCATGTTTGCATCGGCTTTCCAATCGTTTCCACAATCGGTGCAATTTGAAATCTGTTTATTATTCAAACAGCAAAAGCACTCTGTTAAAATTAGTTGATACCGAAGCATTAACATTCGTGGATGGAAAATGAAAGATGTCGATTTTTTCTAAAGAAAGATGGCTTAGATGGAATAGTTTCAAGCCTCTCCTCCTGATTTTCCTTGTTGTAACGGCTCGGGGAATTCGACGCCCGAATTCCAACAATAATACATAAACCGTATTACTTGCCAGAACTCAAGTATTGGAAACAACAGATAGTTAATGGAAGAAAATAGATGGTGAGAATAGATAAGATAGAAAATTAGAATAGTCACAGCGGAACGAATAAATATATTATATAACATAACTTTAGAAATACAACTTGCAACAGTATATACATACCATTATCACATAACATCACAGAAGAAATAAACTCTCTATATATATCAAGTGTTGAAGCTTCCTGCTCTAAGCACCTCCAGGTATATCTGTAAAATCCTGACTACTTGACTGACCATACAAAATTGGGCACCCAAGAGTTTAGGGAAAACAAAACAAAATAAACTCTGGGTCAGTCATGAGATTGGTGTGAGTAAACTCCAAACACTTGGTTTAACTTTTCCAATCGTTTTCAAAAGCAATGATAATCGTAACACCGATCCACACATAAACATGGATGGTTTTTACCTTACGATAATCCAAAACATTTTCTAAAACAATATTATTCTGATATTATAATAGTGTCTAATACAAGTACTTAGAAATCTAGCAGAACGTTTTCATCTCACGTTTTACATGTATAATATACAATCAAAATCATGGGCTCTTATTGGGTAATGGATTTACAACTATGAAAATGTATGGAACCACCTTTCGATCAGCATACTCTAGAAGCGATACATTGGAGTTCAACAAGAACATCTTGTAACTCGGCCACACATGATTAGCCATTCATTTCTGTTGAATGTTCCAAAAATATATTATCACCTTATGGTTGGTATACCAACATAACCATTCCCGGGAGATATAGAAGCGAAAGAAGTAACAAAAATGAATATTCACTAGATGGTGACAATATACCCTAATTGGGTGCGACCCACTTAGCAATGTTGCCTGCCCGATTTCTGTCATTTCCCAGTTGATGAGGCTTGAGGTCATAACGTATCCTATAATAGATCACTTCTTTATTTACTTTGAATGCCACTTCGTCATATTCGCCAAATTACAAATTGATTTCTCCAAAAATACCATGGGTATACAACTAAGAGAAACGAATTCCTCCGCGACCAAACGTAAATACGTTTGAAGAGATCAACTTACGCGGTATATTAAATATACTCTGTCAGACATTTTTCCATACAGGTTGTCCTGGTACTGGACAAACCGAAGGCACTATTCTGTAAACCCATCTTAGGCAATTTATACCTAGGATTTGCCAGAATAGCCCTTGCATAAACTCTGTCTTCAATTATCTTCATCATACTTGATTCGCAACGCTAATGTCCATACGGTCTGGTTTTCAGATAATAAATTTGATCCCGGTCTCTCCGTGTCGACAACAAAAAAATTGTCAAAACTTTGATAGTCGGTTATTTAACTATCAAAGGAAAACATCCACACACACAACGATCCTATTTCCAAATGGAAGTTTTATCGACCAATCAACATTTCCCCTTTAAATTAATTTATCATTTATTTATTCATTTTCCCATTTCCATTTTCCCATTTCCATTTTCCCTATATTCATAAATCCCTATTTTCTAAATGTAGAAAATATGCGCTATTAACTTTGGGAAACGTTTCCATCTATTATAACTATTTATTTTCTATATTCCAGAAAATATTTCTTTTTAACCAACGGAAAACCATTCTCATATGTGTATATATATATATATATATATATACACACAGCTTCTATATTTAGAAGCTATACGTCATTAACATCTGAAAACATTTCCAAATTTATACCATTTCTTATTTTCTATATTAGAAAACATTTCTGATTTTTATTTGGGAAACATTTCCAAAACTCCTTCATTGGATTTAAATAGATATTTAAGTAAAACATCGATATGCCAAATCAAACCATTACATTCATTAACTAGATTCACTTAACCAACCTTCACTATCAAACCTTAACCATTTCTT
The DNA here is from genome assembly GCA_030737875.1 of Allium sativum. Taxonomy (NCBI): domain Eukaryota; kingdom Viridiplantae; phylum Streptophyta; class Magnoliopsida; order Asparagales; family Amaryllidaceae; genus Allium; species Allium sativum. The sequence goes on from CM060910.1 coordinate 401,657,426, forward strand.
AGTTAAAAACAAAGTCAATCAAGTTGTGGTATAACTACCTCTCAGACCTTAACCGGACAACATTTTTAACCTCGAAATAGACAAAGTTCACCTCTTAAATCTTTAACAAACTTCCTTACGTAACTCTCGGATTCTATTTACGAATCCACTTCTTTTACAGAAATTATTTGATTATAACAATAGTGTTAGAATCCCATGCTTCTTAAATATAATAACTTAATTATAACTTTTATTTATTAATTTGAATAAATAAACAAACAATTAATTTATTAATAAATAAATCTTGATTTAAAAACCGGAAAGTAAATAGTACTTTTCTACATTTGATATAGTCGAATTACCACGTATAACTCTCTCTCGAATAATCCCTATCCAATAACTCTCCTTCGAATAGTCTATATTCGATTAATTCTCTTTGGATAAATTATATCCGATTTACTCTCTTCGAATAAACTATATTCGATTTACTCTCTTCGAATAACTAATATTCGATTAACTCTCTTCGAATAACTAATATTCGATTAACTCTCTTTGAATAACTAATATTCAATTAACTCTCTTTGAATAACTAATATTCGATTAACTCTCTTCGAATAACTAATATTCGATTAACTCTCTTCGAATAAATAATATTCAATTAACTCTCTTCGAATAACTAATATTCGATTAACTCTCTTTGAATAACTTATATTTGATTAAACTCTATTCGAGTAAATAATATTCGATTAACTCTATTCAAATAAATAATATTTGATTAACTCTATTCGAATAACTAATATTCGATTATCTCTCTTTGAAAAACTAATATTCGATTAAACTCTATTTGAATACATAATATTCGATTAACTTTATTCGAATAAATAATATTCAATTAACTCTATTACCTATCTCATTCAAATTCCCATTTTAATTCCTATTTCAAAACTCAATTTTCCTTATAAATGATTTAGTTTATAAAATATTTATTTTAATCCATTATTCACATCGAATGTGAATAATATTTCTTTTATATAATCAATTCAGTTTGATTTCGCATTTAAAAATAATATCCCCTTTTCCAAATACTATTTATACTTCTATTTATAGAATTCATCATATGAAATATCCTTTTTACTTCTACACTTAAATCTCATTTATAAATACCTTTATATTGCTACGTTCACCTTCAATCTCAAATATCGGTGTAAAAACCGATTTTTTTACTTCTCTATAAATTCCGACTTATATATTATATTTATCCACTGATAAATATTTTACTTAATTTATAAAACATTATTTATAAATTAATCTTCCCAATTTATCTGTTAAAATAGATTTCTAATTACAATATACTTTAAATCCATCCACTCATAGTTCTTTTATATCTCGCTCATTTCCATTTATAATTCTATTTATTTACCAGATAATTCCGTTTTGATAATTCTATTTATTTACCAAATAATTCCCTTTTGATAATTCTATTTATTTACCAAATAATTCCCTTTTGATAATTCTATTTATTTTCTAAATAAATATCCTTTTATAAAATCCTTTGGTTTTCTAAATATTTTCTTTTATAAAATCCTTTGATTTTATAAATATTTTCTTTTATAAAATCCTTTGATTTTATAAATATTTTATTTTCAATATACACTTTGAAAATTCCCATTTTACATCCCAGGATTACTTATGGTATTTTAGAAATACCAAATCACAGTGCCAGTGTCATCCACACATACAAAATCAATCACAGAAAATATCTCACATCATATATCATAGTATATGAAAATAAACAGTAATAATATTTGAGGAATCAAGTTGGATCTCTTCAACCTGTTTCCTTGCATCAATAGATGTTAAACAACATAAATAACATCGATTTCATTTCAATATGAAATATTCTGATAAACAGAATCAATATTTGATTGATGATATATATATATATATATATATATATATATATATATATATATATATATATATATATATATCGTTATCTATAATTTCAACCACCAAATCAGCAATTCAACCAAACAATCATCACACAACAACCAATCATCATTTATCAATATATATATCGTTATCTATAATTTTAACCACTAAATCAGCAATTCAACAAAACAATCATCACACAACAACCAATCATCATTAATCAATACTGAAATATATTTATAAAAATATAAACTGGCAGAGTTAGTAAGTTTTACTCACATTGGACATTAATCATTAAATAACGAATAACGGTCAATTTATATGATCAAGCGTTTAATTTTACCATAAATTTAGATGAGCTCCAAAACACTCCAAATCAGTTCCATTGTGTAGATTTCGTCCATACAATCCCAATGGATCCTGTTTCGCTGAATTTGGATAAAGTATGAGATAGATACCGCGTTTACAAATTTATACTTTATTAAATTAAAATTTTAAACTAAAACTATTTAAAATTTGGGCCTCACATTTACTTTAGTCGGCCTATCTTCATTTCATTACACCCCAGACCCGTTACCACTCTATTCATCTTCTCCAGGAGCTTTGAACGTTGCTCCTCACACAAAAGCCTCTTAGCCGATTCTTTCCACTCTGCTATCTCCTCCACCACTTCATAACAAATCCGACAAAAATTACTAAAAATAATGTCTTGCATTTCTCTTCACATCCACCCGCATAAATCTCACTTCGATCTCCTCCCAAACCAATTTACCCGATGATCGCAGTGCCAATTCTTTCAGCGTCGCTTTCCCATTTTCTCATGGAACCCAAAAACTAAAACCATCACCATGATCCTCATCTAATTCTCCTTCTTCTCAACATCATTTTGATGAGCTCGATCATCATCATCGCGGAACTCTTTCAGGTCATTCTCGCGCATTACAGTGAGTCGCGAATCTTTTCATGGTGCCATTCTTCGCTGAAGTTTTGCCTACAATCACCGTTTCCTACCACAAACCCAATACTACTCCCAAAAACTTGAATCGACGCTTCCCAAATCCATAAATTCGAAAACCCTAAACTTGAACCCAATGCTATTAAAATTCGCAGCGACACTAACTTCGATTGAACCGAATGAAACTAGTATGTAATTGAAGAGCACTCCTTCCTGATTTCAAATACAAAGATACTTTGATTTATAGGATTTTTCTATGAATTTAAAATGAATTTAGAATCTCACAAAAAAGGTTTTCCATAACATTTGATGTGGCGGAAATGTGTTGACCGCTGAAATGGAAATGTTAGGGTTAGAGAGAGTTAAGGTGTATTTATAGAAGAGAAATAATATTTTTATATTCGATTATTAAATTCATTTTAGTCAATCGCTGCTTGTATTTATCATTTAAAAATCCTTATGGTCACATAAAATACCCAAATCTGATGAAAATGGACATGCAGCTACATTTTGGCATTACGAACCCAACGAAACTTTCGTTAAATTTCGACTTCATTTGCTAACACAACGCATTTTTAAAGTCAAATTATTGATTGTCTTCACATAAAAATCCCATACGGCTACGTACTGACTCCAAAAATCACGAAAATTGAAATATAACGATAATTTAATATTTTGGATCCAAAAAAATTAGTTGCGTCGAAAACGAAGGTCGTTTGCAAAAATGACCATTTTCTATGGTCTAAAATAAACTAATTTAAATATTAATATATTTAAAACAATTAAATTAAATAATAATAAATTAATATTATCGTATATATTCACATAGAATATTGTATAGCTCCAAAATAAATACGTATCTGGATTTATAACTATATATTTCAATACCAGGTTAAATCGATATTCCATTTATATTAAAAAATCCATTTATAATATAAATAATTCGTTATAAATTATAAACGAATTCCATAGCGACTTTTCAAAAATTTGATTCGGACACAACTTGTAACAACCCGTATTTTCATAACATGTTATAACCATAAATCAAGGCAGCATTAAATTTTAAAGTAAGAACCAAGGGAAACGGGTTGTGCCATTGCGTTCGTCTCGGAGTTCTGCATGAAATCGAGTCCGAGTTTTCGAAAATCGGAGTCCGTATAACCAAGTTATGACCCTCCGAAGTTTCAGGAATTTTCAGAAATGAAAACAGCTCGAAATTCGAATTCAAACCCCAAGGCAGACTGGGCGGGAAATTTCCCGTCTAGGACTAGGTCGACCTGAGGGTCGACACTATGGTCGACCTCCCAAGGACCAGGTCAACCCTATGGTCGACCTGGTGCCAAAATCTGGTTTTCAGCCCAGATTCATTCTGTTGTTTTTGGACACGTTTTCAGTCCAGGTTCATGATCCAAAACCTATATAAGCAGCGTCCTAGCCTCATTCTCTCTACACCAATTCTTTCTATCCTTATGCTACCTCTGTGAAAATCAAAATGATAATATTTAAATTAAAAGAGACTACTTCTTCTTCGTCAAGGCAACATCTAGGAATTGCAAATTGGGGGTTTTCAACTAGAACAAGACTGAACAAATAGAGATTCAACAACTACAATAACCGTTTCCAGAATCAAATCTCTGCACTCTAATTCTCGATCCACGCTTTGTAAGTTCTTGTTACTTTGAGATTTAAACTTGTTAAATTTAATATGGACATGGAATGAAACGAAAGTGGACCTAAGCTTGATTATCTATTTAGATCTGTTCTTGTCTCTTCTTGAATCTATGATTTTGGGTTATTTCTTGTCAGTTGAATCATGCCCATTCATGTTGTTGGACTTAGTTTATTATTCAAACACTAGATTGTAATATGAATTCTTGGACCTTGACTTGATGATAAGACTTTTTCACCCTATTCTCTCTTGAATCTTGAATTTGGATTAATGCAAGTCTACCTATGTTCTTAAACCTTGGTTTTCATATTGTTGTTCTAGATCCTATTCACATACCTACGATGTTGTAACGACCAGGAATTCCGCTCGATCCGAATCAGTCGCTAAACCGATCAAGACCGTTCGAAACGCCTGATTGTTTTGAGAACACGACAAATTAGAACGCAAACAGAAGAACATTTCATTGTTTATTACAACAATTCCATCAGAATACAAGAATATACAGAGTATAAACCAATATTACACAACATAAAATATCAGAGATTATAATAAATTACATAGCAGCGGAAAATAATACAAAATACAACTGAAGGAGATATACGGATACAAAGCTTTCCGGATATCGTTCCAGCTATAAATCCGGATCCTGTGGATATAAATCTGCAAAACCAAAACTACTAGCTGCTCGTGTCAAAATAAGGGCACCCAGAGTTTAGGTAAAAACAATAAACCCCAGGTCAGTCATGTGACTGGTGTGAGAACTAAAACATTTATTAATCTTTATTTTAAAGTTAGGTAAATCAAGGGACCACGCCGTATAACACGGAACGAGTTTCCTCCCAAGAACACCAGTGCATAAAACAACAGCGCAATGCTAAATAAAGAAAAATGAATCTATTATAAGACCCAGGTCCCATCACACAATGAAACACAAGCCGGAGGATAGGGTTTTTACCTTATAATAGCCAAAGAATGCTTGATATGCTAAATTTCATGTTTTCAATATTACTACAAGTGAATAGTGTCAAAACAATTTCAAATCATAAGTTTCAATCATAGACGGCATGGGTACCATATATCATGTCACCATACTAGGCTCTACAATCAAAACCGCAAATGTCACGTATTTGGAAGTTGGATTTCCATCTTTGAACCGAGGCAAAAGATAGTCCTCTACCTAATTCGAGACCGTCTAGCCCGAGTCTCGGGCAAGCGCGCAGGCAAGCCTTGGATCGTCAGGGCCGGTCCACCGATGTGGATTATTATGCCTGAACAATACGTTTCCCCGCCCTTTGGGTCGTAAATGAGCCAACGAATGACTCCATCGGACCCGGATCATCCGATCAAACCGAGGCGCCTCGCAACAGTAACAACCACATAAGTCAAACTCGTCAGGGCGTGTAAAACCACTGACGCCACTTCTAACTAGGAGGAAACGCATGCCCTCCCTGATGTCCTCTCCCGTTTCTGGTTCACAACCTGGGTGTGAGGCTCGCGAATTCACGTTACACAAAGCTATGCCACAGAGGCCGTGCTTTGATCACCAACCACAAGACTCTTCTTTTCAACAGAAGCCTTGATCATTTGCATCTTAACATGCCACACAGGAAAACCACTCTATGCAACCGATATCAGTTACACAGAATGAAATCCAATGTCAGACACACAGTCCATCTACAAGTCCGTTCTGGGTCTGAACGAAACCGGAGGCACCTAGTACCTCGCATATCCATCGATCTCCAAGTACGTCTGGGCGACCACTAACTGATTACCTCCTCTTGGGTGTACGGCCCAATCTAGATCATCAGTAATCACCCAAACGACGTGAAGACCTCCGGTCTTCGACCACCGTCTTCATCCTCGGCACCACGTCGAATCAGTTATTCAGAATGGGATAAACCCGGTCTTTCTGAATAACTCGTGTATATAATAAACATGTGTTACACAAACACAACATATGCCTCATTCTAATTCATCAGTCACCAACTGTAAATTAACAAGAGAATAATTCCCCAAATATTAACCCCGAAGGCCGAAACCAACATCAGATCAATACCAAGGAAACCGTTCTGCTTAGCTAACCTGCAGTTAGTTTTCTAAATTTCACATTCTTAGGGAAAGGTTCCCATTAATTTTATCAAAGATAAATTCTTTAAATTTATTCTTTAATCTTATTTTGAATATCGATTCAACTAGTCGGGATTAGCGAACCACACCGAAGTAATCATTTACTTTATTTCCCAATCCCAACCTATTCATCCCATGAAGTAAAACTGGTAATACTTCATATCTAACACCACGGCGTTATCGGTAAATTCAATTACCATTTCATGTTCAAATATAATTAAAGATTTAACTATTGTCTGGAGCAAAACTGGTGATACTCCATTCTCGATCTTTTCAATCTAATTAAAGATTCATTAAAACTCCACTTAGTTTTAATCTGTGACCGGTTTAAAGAATCAGTGTCATTTAAAACACGGTTCACGATAAACCCCAAAATCACATCACATTTCAATCAGTACTTAACCGTAAATTAGCGAGTGAGCAATTCCCTAAGTATTAACCCCGAAGGCCGAAACCAACATCAGATCAATACCCCAGAAACCATTCAACTTAACTAAACTCCAGTTAGCTTCTGATTTTCTTAACTCCTTTGGGTCTAAGAATAGTATTATTGAAGATACCGTTCACAACAACCCAAAATCACATTCAATTAATTATCGGGTTAAAGAACAAGTGTTGTTTAAAACAATGTTCACGATAAACCCAAAAATCAATACCACTTCAATTCCAATTAAATATTATTTAATTAGTACACTTCATTAAATCTAAATAAAGAGATTTAATCTTTTGCTCAATCGGGCTTAAGAACAGTGTTAATGAAGACACCATTCACGACAAACCCAAATCCCATTTGATATTAAATACAAGGCTCTGAATAGAAAATATACCGGCTTATATTCAATATCAAATTCTACGACCAACAAATATCGTATTGGAAATAACGATATTAATATATCTTTCAAATTCCCATAACAATATCTGTATCATCACGAAATCCAACATCGAAGACAATTTTGATTCAAATCCCTTCCAATTCAATTATTGGAAATTCTGGTTATATTTCAAAACCATTTCAAATTCACTTTATTTATTTCAAAAATAAATGAATTATAATTCTAGTTCAAAACTAGTTCATTTCGATAAAAATCTATTTTTATCTTATCAAATATGGAGTTTTTCATCCCAATTCTTCACAAATCATTTCTTATGATTTTACAAAAATTATTACTATTTTTAATAATTTTATCAAGGCCCGTACGGTCAGTTTCCATCAATGGCCATCGACTTCACTTACATCGACCTTTTCCAAATTTAATTTGGACATAATTTCAAATCCAACCGTTAGATTTCTAATTTCTCACATTCGTTAGAAAGCTCTTTTCGATACGAACCCAACGGTTCAGGTTTTAGGAGAATCTAACGGTCGGATCTCTCGCAATATCCATTTGAAGTCAATGGTCAAAATTCGCGAACTGTCGTGGCGCGGCGCGTTCTATTCAGGCCATTATATTATATATATATATATATATAATATACTTCGTCGATTTCCTTTCGAAACGAATTTTATATATCGTTTTAAATTCGTTTTCAAAACGGTTTCAACTTCATATTCAATTTCTAATCAAAATTGAATATTCTAATATAAATTCGTTTTAAATTCATTTCAAATTGATTTCAATTCAAATCGATTTTTAAGTCAATTCAATTTCAATTCGAATTCATTTCTATTCAATTTCAATTCGAAATCATTTTCAATTCGAATTCATTACAATTCAATTTAATTCGAATTACTTTTCTATTCAATTCAATTCGAATTCATTTTCTAAAATATTCGATTATTGAAATCACTTTGCAATATTCATTAAAAAAACAAATAAAATCGATATAAATATCGTTCACGTCAAAATGGCGTCAATCTAATCAACACGGCTTCATATATTCTATTTTCAAATATTCTATTTCAAATATTTCTTTTTCACATATTTCTATTCAAATATTTCTTTTTCAAAACTGGAATGAGGCCCAATCAATTACCATAGATTTTACTTCTATGGATTTACATACAACGCATGTATACATCGACAATGACAAATAATCAACCATCATCCAAAGTGCATTCTACACTGTATAAGCATCAAATATAAATATTTAACGCTTATAATAGTCTGTCAATCAATCGATCGACATACAACTAATTATTGGGATTAGTGTATGTCATATATCATCCCAATACCCGTGTGGGGTTTCAAACAATCAAACACAGATTTTATTTGTGCAGTTGGGCGATGTGTAAAATTTATCGTCCCAATCAATATCAGTCAAATCAGTGTGTATAAACAAATCGTCTGATTTGTTTATATTTATTTCCTTTTAAATACACGTTAAAAATTCTATTTTTAACTATAAAATATTTTCCACTATAAAATATTTTATTTCAACTATATAAATATTTTATTTCATTTCACATCACAACACACAATCAACTACACATCAAAATCAAACAAACAAGCATACAAGCCATCCATGGTCTGTGGACGACGAGTGTCAGGTGCTACTAAACACCGTCTGCATCCTATTACATATTTTAAGTAGAAAATTAAATTAAAAGTGAGAAGTTCTCACCGACTAGCTAAACCAAACTCCACGACTCTTCATATGTAGGAAATCTTCATCTTGCTTGCCCTTCGCCACTTTCGTCGCCCGTATTCACCACATATATAAAAATCACATTTTTATATTCTCTCTACTTCTCGATAAAAATAAAGTTCATATTTTATTTCACATCTTATATATAAAAATCGAATTTTTATCCTCACTTCATATATATAAATATCTAATTTTTATCTTCACTTCATATATATAAAAATCGAATTTTTATCTTCACTTCATATATATAAAAATCGAATTTTTACCTTCACTTCCTATATATAAAAATCGATTTTTTATCTTCACTTCCTATATATAAAAATCGAATTTTTATCTTCACTTCACATATGATAAAATTATATTATGTTACATATATAAAAATTATATTTTTGTAGTTAGAAATCAAATCTTTTTAGTGATAAAAAATCAAATCTTTCTCTTGCTAACTTCATATAAAAGCCATATTTTTATATCGTTATTATATAAATAAAAATATAATCTTTATTCTATATAAAATATATAAAATCCTATACATTTTCTAATCAAAAATCTAACCTTTCCCCTATTAAAAATCAGATCTTTTATTTTATCTATAAATATAAACTGATTTTTAATAAATTAAAATAAATAAACAAATAAGAACTTACATCGTTCGAAGAGAGGGGGGCTTCATCGGCGGAAACTGGCCGGTGGTGGCGGTGGTAGGCCACGGCGGTGGTCAGGGTGCGGTGCGGTCTTGAATTGGAAGAGGAGAGAGGATCGCAAGGGGGGTGGTCTACGTGGATCGAGAAAAGGGGGGTTCCTGCCAGAGCGGCGGTGGGCGGCGCCGCCCTGGGGGCGCAACGGCGGTTCCTCCGCTCCGTCCTTCTTCTAATTTCTTTTTTTTTTCTTGAATGATCGAAACAGGGGGGGCCTAAGAGATAATAGGAGAGAGGGTTTTTTTATTATTTAATTACAAAAAGCAACCTTTAATTTCGACCTCTAAACGAGACCCACCGCCTGTCGCCCATAGCTAACTACCCTCATTCCGAACACAATGGGATATGTGTCGCAAGCTGATTCGATCGTTTCGATCAGTTTTCGTCAAAATCAACATATAACTCTATATATTGAATTTGAACGCTCATTTCAATTTACCGGGGTCACGTACTAACTCAAAAAATCCCAGAAAAATATTTTCTGGCTTCGTATTTACGATACGGTCCTAACAAAACTAGTTTCGTCGAATTCCGAGGTCATTGGAAAAATTCCCATTTTCCAGCTGATTAAAATCAACTGAAGCTGGTCAAGCATTTTTTCCTTTGCCACGCTCACATATTGATTCGAAAAATTATGAAATTTGAAACCTAGCAATAACTAGACATAACGGATCCAACAAAAGTGGTTTCGTCGAAAACCGAGGTCATTTGCAAAATGGCTATTTTTAAGGGCCAGAATTCCATAGCGACTATTCAGAATTTTCAACTGGGCATAACTTTTTAACCCCGCTATGAAATATCAATTTTTCGGATTCGTTGGAAAGATATTCTCAATTAGTTTCAATTATTTTCAGTTTCGCTAAAATCCGGTTTATTTTGAATCTTGTACATTCATTTGAAGTTTGAAATCGAATTATCGAACTACAGCGCCATTTTCAATTCCATTTATAATTATAAGTAAATATTTACATTCTAACGACGATTCAAACGAATTTATACATTCGAATTCTATTCAAAATAAATTTCTTGTCGATATTATTTAAAATAATTCATTTTAAATAATCAAAATCGCTAAAATTGCCAAAAATAAAAATTAAATTGGCTCAGATTTCCAGGTTATTACAATCTCCCCCTCTTAAAACTTTTCATCCCCGAAAAGGAGCGAAGCCGAAAGTTGTTTCACAATTCAACTCAACTTTCAGTATTTTCGTTACGGCTTAAGTTCTCCAACTTTTCAGTTTCTAAGAACTTTTCAAATTTTTCAAAAATTTGGCTAGCACCCTAAATTTTCGAAAAATTTCGCCATAACCTCCCCTGCACTGGGGACTTCGGGATATTTCATATAGCCTCCCATGGCCTTCTTCTATCCAAAAGAAAAAGAAAAAGCCAAGCGGCTAGCCAATCGACTCACAAAATCACCCAAAACTCAAGAAATACAATAAATATGTACCTATTTGTCGGGCAAACAATTTTATTCCTCTTCTCTAGCCTCCTTGCTATGACCTGTTCAATGTAAGCACATGTATATGCATGCAAATTCTAACAATTTTCAATACAACTCACTTTTTGGTCAAATTTGGCTAAAGGTTCAACATTTAAATTAATCAAACAATAATCAAACAACACAATCAGCAATCAATTAGTTGATTAGCTTTTCAGATTCATAATTTTGATATATAGTCAAAAAATCATGTTTTTGATGCCAATTCACAACAATATATCCTATCTAATTTTGGTTCTCACACCAGTCTAATGGAAATATATAGAAATCTCACCTTCGTCACTCGAACATATATCCACTGATGATGCAGCTGCTATCATCAGTGTCATCTCCGGGCAACTAGAGTGTGACTCTATATCTATCCAGTATATTAAAACTTCGAATATCCGTGGATCAGACGTATACGCAAAATCTATATATACTTGATAGTCCAAATCAATATAAAATAAATAATCAAATACGAATAATTGATTTAAATTTTCAAAACAAAATTTGTTTTTACTTTCTGAAATATACTCTTCACACTGGTTCTAGGATACTACTGATCCCATCTCTAACGAGTCATTCCTCATTGGATATTACTAATCCAATGTCTGATGATCTGATGAATTATTTCGTATGGTTCTAACGTGTCTTGTTCTTTGAGCTTTGTAAACCAAAGCTCTGATACCACGATGTAATGACCAGGAATTCCGCTCGATCCGAATCAGTCGCTAAACCGATCAAGACCGTTCGAAACGCCTGATTGTTTTGAGAACACGACAAATTAGAACGCAGACAGAAGAACATTTCATTGTTTATTACAACAATACCATTAGAATACAAGAATATGCAGAGTATAAACAAATATTACACAACATAAAATATCAGAGATTAGAATAAATTACATAATAGCGGAAAATAATACAAAATACAACTGAAGGAGATATACGGATACAAAGCTTTCCGGATATCGTTCCAGCTGTAAATCAGGATCCTATGGATATAAATCTGTAAAACCAAAACTACTAGCTGGCCGTGTCAAAATAAGGGCACCCAGATTTTAGGTTAAAACAATAAACCCCAGGTCAGTCATGTGACTGGTGTGAGAACTAAAACAGTTATTAATCTTTATTTTAAAGTTAGGTAAATCAAGGGACCACGCCGTATAACACGGAACGTGTTTCCTCCCTAGAACATCAGTGCGTAAAACAACAGCGCAATGCTAAATAATGAAAAATGAAGCTATTATAAGACCCAGGTCCCATCACACAATGCAACGCAAGCCGGAGGATAGGGTTTTTACCTTATAATAGCCAAAGAATGCTTGATACACTAAATTTCATGTTTTTAATATTACTATAAGTGTATAGTGTCAAAAGAATTTCAAATCATAAGTATCAATCATAGACGGCATGGGTACCATATATCATGTCGCCATACTAGGCTCTACAATCAAAACCGCAAATGTCACGTATCTGGAAGTCGGATTTCCATTTGTGAACCGAGGAAAAGATAGTCCTCTACCGAATTCAAGACTGTCTAGCCCGAGTCTCAGGCAAGCGCGCAGGCAAGCCTTGGATCGTCAGGGCTGGTCCACCGATGTGGATTATTATGCCTGAACATTACGTTTCCCCGCCCTTTGGGGCGTAAATGAGCCTACGAATGACTCCATCGGACCCGGATCGTCCAATCAAACCGAGGCGCCTCACAACAGCAACAACCACATAAGTCAAACTCGTTAGGGCGTGTAAAACCACTGACGCCACTTCTAACTAGAAGGAAACGCATGCCCTCCCTGATGTCCTCTCCCATTTCTGGTTCACAACCGGGGTGTGAGGCTCGCGAATTCACGTTACACAAAGCTATGCCACACAGGCCGTGCTTTGATCATCAACCACAAGACTCTGCTTTTCAACAGAAGCCTTGATCATTTGCATCTTAGCATGCCACAATGGCAAACCACTCTATGCAACCGATATCAGTCACACAGAATGAAATCCAATGTCAGACACACAGTCCATCTACAAGTCCATTCTGGGTCTGAACGAAACCGGAGGCACCTATTATCTCGCATATCCATCGATCTCCAAGTACGTCTGGACGACCACTATCTAATTCCCTCCTCTTGGGTGTACGGCCCAATCAAGATCATCAGTAATCACCCAAACGACGTGAAGACCTCCGGTCTTCGACCACCGTCTTCATCCTCGACACCACGTCGAATCAGTTATTCAGAATGGGATAAACCCGGTCTTTCTAAATAACTCGCGTATATAATAAACATGTGTTACACAAACACAACATACGCCTCATTCCAATTCATCAGTCACCAACCGTAAATTAACAAGAGAATAATTCCCCAAATATTAACCACGAAGGCCGAAACCAACATCAGATCAATACCCAGGAAACCGTTCTGCTTAGCTAACCTACAATTAGTTTTCTAAATTTCACATTCTTAGGGAAAGGTTCCCATTAATTTTATCAAATATAAATTCTTTAAATTTATTCTTTAATCTACTTTTGAATATCGATTCAACTAGTTGGGATTGGCGAACCACGGCGAAGTAATCATTTACTTTATTTCCCAAACCAAACCTATTCATCCCATGAAGTAAAACTGGTAATACTTCATATCTAACACCACGACATTATCGGTAAATTCAATTACCATTTCACGTTCAAATCTAATTAAAGATTTAACTACCGCCCTGAGTAAAACTGGTGATACTCCATTCTCGATCTTTTCAATCTAATTAAAGATTCATTAAAATTCCACTTAGTTTTAATCTGTGACTGGGTTAAAGAATCAGTGTCATTTAAAACACAGTTCATGATAAACCCCAGAATCACATCACATTTCAATCAGTCCTTAACCGTAAATTAGCGAGTGAGCAATTACCTAAGTATTAACCCCGAATGCCGAAACCAACATCAGATCAATACCCCAGAAACGTGTAACACCCCACGTCCATTAATGTCACTAACAAAGGGAATGCATTAACTTCCATGGAAGTTAATGCATTCCCTTTGTGAGTGACATTAATGGACGTGGGGTGTTACACGTGGTATCAGAGCTTAAGGTTACCAGAACATATAAAAATACTTTAGAAAAATAGTTATTTCTGGAAGAAGTGTTTTCAAAAACATGTTTTGATGAGAAATTTAAAGAGAAGAGTTTTTAAGAAAAACATAATCCCCAATAGCCACATATCTTTATCTTTTGAATTCTCCATTTTGAATCTTTCCTTTTTCGTTTCAACATGGCTGAAGATCTTAATCTACCCGATGGTGTAACGATACCAGGATGGTATAGGAGGCTATTGGAGGCTAGGGTCGCTGCAGGTCCAGACAATGTTCCTCCTCCAGCAGTTGCACCCATTCCTCCTCCTCCTCCTCGCGTAGATACTTTTGCAAAGACGTGCAAGGAATTCAAGGCTATGGGTGGAAAACCATTTCAAGGGTCAGAAACGTTTGTGGAAGCTAGAGATTGGCTTAAGGAGGTGGAAGAATTGCTAGAAATCTTTGAAGTAGAAGAAGGGAGGAGAGTTCGTTTAGCAGCTTGGTTGATGATGGGAGAGGCCTCGTTTTGGTGGGAGGTCACTAATGGGGAGCGTCCTCTTGACTCTTGGGCGGATTTCAAACGTAGGTTCGAGGCGAATTTTCTCTCAAGGGCGGAAGAAAATCTATATATGGAAAGGTTCTTGACATTGAAGCAAGGAAGCTCATCAGTGAAAGAACATGTCAATAAATTTAATCAGTTAGCAAGGTTTGGCTTGGACTTAGTAAACACGCCGGAGAAGAAGGCTCTAAGGTTCGTGAATGGCTTGAATGAACCATTGCAAGGGTTGGCTATGACCCACATCCCGATGGGGAACACCTTTGAGAAGTTAGTAGAAATGGCGCTCAGGCATGAGGAGAAAAGCGCTAAAGCTGATAAGGCACCCGAGAAGAAGGGGGGTCAGAAGAAACCACAACAGCAAAACAAGAAGGGTGGAAAAGACAATAATGGCAAGGGAAAGAAGAAGTGCTTTAACTATGGAACCCCATGCCATCTCAGCAAGGATTGCTGAAAGAAAAAGAAGACAGGCTGTTTCATTGTGGCGATGCATGACATTTAGTGAAGGACTGCCCAAAGATGGGGCAGAGGGCAGGAGCTACCTCGGGAGGACAGGTGCAGGCTCTTATGGCACCAGGGCAGGCTAGGGGACAAGTTCAGGCTCTCGCGGTCCCACCGCTGCAAGAACGAGGTAGAACCATTTCTGATGAAAGCTTAGTTTTTCTGTTTGATCATCCTGTCCGTACCTTATTCGATTCGGGCGCATCACATTCGTTTATCTCTACATCATTAGTTGAATCACTGCACTTAAACACCAGTTTAGTAGAGGATCCCTTAGTTGTTTCGAATCCATTAGGGGGCTCTGCTTGTTTGTCCATGATGTGTTTGGATTTGAAAATTTCCATACTTAGCATTGAATTTAGATGTGATGCTTATGTGTTGGGCTTCACGGGCTATGGGCTAATTTTAGGAATGGATTGGTTATCCAGAAATGGGGTCGTTCTTGATTGTGAAAGGAGAGTAGTTAGGCTCGTGACTCGCCTTGGCAACACTCTCGAAATCTTCTGTAATCCCATAAATTCGGTTATGTTAAGTTATCTAGAATCGCTTGACGCGTCTGTGAAAAATCTACGATCTGTTAGAGTGGTCCGAGAATATTCGGATGTGTTTGAGGAGGTGAAGTGCTTGCCTCCGAAGTGGGAGATAGATTTTCGAATATATCTTGTGGATAATGCGAAACCAGTATCTTTGCCAGTACGCCACATGGCTCCACGTGAAAGGAGGGAACTCGATAAGCAAGTGAAGGAGTTGCGTGAGAAGGGGTTCATAAGACGAAGTATATCGGAGTGGGGTGCTCCAGTAGTATTTGCCACGAAGGCGGATGGGACCCTTAGACTGTGTGTGGACTATAGAAACTTAATAAACTTACTAAGAAGAACAGACACCCACTATCGAGGATTGACGATCTCTTCGATCAGTTAGTTGGCGCCTCAGTGTTTTCGCAGCTGGACTTAGCCACTGGGTTCCATCAGTTGAGAGTGGCTGAGGATAGCATAGACAAGACTGCCTTTAGGACTCCGGATGGTTTGTATGAATGGCTAGTGATGCCCTTCGGTTTGACAAACGCCCCAGCATATTTTGTTGATTTGATGAGTAGGGTGTTTATGGAGTACCTTAACAAATTCGTGGTAGTCTTTGTAGATGACATCTTGATCTTTTCTAAGGATGAAGACGAGCATGCCCTACATCTTAGGGAAGTGTTGGAGACCCTACGAGTGCATGGCCTTAAGGCTAAATTTTCTAAGTTTCACTTCTGGAGGAAGGAAGTACGGTTCTTGGGGCACATGGTTTCCAAAGAAGGGATAGCCGTGGATCCCGCGAAGGTGGTGGCCATCCAAGATTGGAAGGTCCCTAAAAA
Source organism: Allium sativum (assembly GCA_030737875.1). NCBI lineage: Eukaryota > Viridiplantae > Streptophyta > Magnoliopsida > Asparagales > Amaryllidaceae > Allium > Allium sativum. The sequence goes on from CM060910.1 coordinate 401,674,332, forward strand.
TGCTACCGAAGTGAGAAGTTTCTTGGGGTTGGTGGGAATCTACGGATAAGATCTTACTTGGGCCCGATATGATTAGGGAGACTTCGGAAAGATCGACTTGATTCGAAGGAGGATGAAAGCAGCACAGGATAGGCAGAAATCTTATGCGGATAAGAGGAGGACAGATCTCGAGTTTGAAGTTGGGGACATAGTCTTTGTCAAAGTGTCTCCATTACGGAACGTTTTTCGCTTTGGTTCCGTTGGGAAATTAGCACCAAGGTTTGTAGGGCCGTTTCCTATAAAGGAGAAAATTGGACAGATGGCGTATAGAGTGGAGTTGCCCGAGAGACTTAGTGGTGTACACGACGTATTCCATGTGTCACATTTGAGGAAGTGCTTGCACGAGACCGCGGAAGTGGTAGAGCCGAGCTTTCTTAGAGAGGTGGAGATAGAGCGTGATGCGATAATTCGACGAGCTCCTACGCGCATTCTTGGGTCGAAGATCAAGAGGTTGAGGAATCGAGAGGTCAGACTAGTCAAAGTGCAATGGGGAGATGATGAGAGCAACGCTACTTGGGAGACAGAAGAGAAGATGCGTTCACGATACCCTTTTCTTTTTGAGGGTATGTCTTTTAATTTCTCCTTTATCGCTTAGCTTGTACTTATCTTATCTTTAGTATATCCTCTCGCTAGTATCTTTGACCTTTATTTAGGATAATCCTATGGTTGAAACATGTGTTTGAGACATGTTATGTATGGTGAATGCAAAGTGGATGCAAGTGTTTGCTAGTGGTTGCTCGTGGATGCATATACACACACTATTAGGCACCAGATCGGCTCAGTCACTTCATATTGCATATATATGGATGTATTTAGTAAAATGGATGTATAATGGTTGTATTATCATATAGTTGCTTCATTCGGGTGGATGGTTGTACACGCATATAGAATTAATATGTATCATTAGGAATCTTTTGCATACATATTGGACGCATGGCACTATCATGAATTGCACTAAGGATGTAATGACCCGTATTTTGATGCGGTAATAATTAACTTATTTAATTATTTAAATAACGAATATATTATTTAATCGACGACGATAGAAAGTATAATTTATATTATAATTAAAATCGAGCTCGAAATGGCGCATCAGTTCGCGATTTGGCTATTCGAACTTCAACTGGATATACAGAAGCCGTTTTAAATCGGATTTCTGTGAAACAAGAAATGTGTGGAGCTGGTGGAATATATCTTTCTAGGGGAAGAGAAAAATCAGGATTTCGTCGCATAGATTTTGAGATATGTCCAAATCAAATTTTAAAATAGTCGCTATAGAATCGTTTATCGACCGTAACGGATTATTCGATATAACTAGAGATCGGGTTTGAATTTAGACAAGGTTCTGTTGGGAAGTAGTGATAATTTAATTTTCAGAATTTTATGGTAATTTTTAATTAATTAAATAAGCAACTTTTATTTGGAGTATTTTACACCCTGTAATCAACATTTTGGGGTTTCACAAAATGAGTTGAACTACCGATACTATTATATTTTTGGAGTCGTGGCACATTGCTCGACTCAGTGATATTTTTATATCAGTCCATAGACAAGCATAGTTTCACGTAACGGGGTACGCTAAAACTTTATAACTTAAAACAAACTGAATACTCTAATTATATGTAAAACAAATAGATTAGACCGTTTGCAATACTTTGAATTATTTCATCATAGCTCAGGATTGGATTATCAGTATCAATGGAGTTGTAATTAAAAATATGAATGAATATGGTAATAAGTAAGAATTCATGAAGTCATTGAAAGCTAACAACGACGGAAGAGAATTGTGTGTCATCTAAGCACCCACGTATTGAACCATCACCACCAAAATATCTAGATATTTTAAATGTATATAAATACCCCCCCCCCCAACATAACAGCAACCCTAGAATCTCTCTCTACTTAGTCAAATAAATTTCCGCCGCCACTCTTCTTAATTGTGCGAACATTATTTTCGTTTCTTCCTCTCAATTTCGCTACTAATCCAAAGATCAATTCAAAGAATATATATAACTACATAAAGCGTGGCCTCAACGAGTACTCTACTCTTGGCGGTGGCGATTAGTTTTCAGACGCCATGGTGACTGGAAACCCTAGTCGAAGTGGCAGCGTTCAATCTAAGGTAGTCGGCTATAAAGTGAGTCGAGTTCGCCGGTACTGGTGAAGAATGGAGAGCAAGCCGGAGCGGGGGTGGCGACAGAAAAATGGAATCTTGAGTACTGGGGAACGAACCAGACAATTACAAAAGCAGTATGTGTATTTGTTTTTGAACATGATACTGGGAACTGGGATGTTTCGATGCAATAAAAGGAAGGTGAGAATAGGGTGAAGCGTTGCATGTGAGGACTGAGGAGGAAGCATACTTTGTACGAACGTGGAGCTGTTAAGCCATAGGGGAGGGAGCTGTGTTCGTATTGAGTGAAGGGGGTTTTGCGGGAATAGGAGGAACAAAAAGAGGCCATGAGAAGATATTCTGAACTAAAGGAAGAGTTGTGGTTGCAAATATGAAATGAAATATTGAGAAGCAGAAACAACTGGGCATTCTGGTGCATGATGCGGTGAACTATGTGAAGTGAAGAGGTGTCGGGCTAATGTATCAACTATGGAAGCAACAGTAAGTGAAACGAATGGGCAAGTTTTCATTATTTTGAGTGTTTTAATTATTAACATGGAGCTGGTTGAAGACATGAGGTAGCAGTTCCGTTAAAAAAACAATAATAGTTGGTAGTTTTTGCTTAAACAGTGAAGAAGTGGCGACATTAAAATGATGGGAACAATGGAATTAAATGAGGTACAAACGTGATGGGGTGGAAGACACGTTTAACGAAAAAGGGGAATAAGGAAAGAATGGAGTAGTTGGTGCATATATGCTGAACGATGCGTGAATCAGATCGTCCGGTATTATCCTTGAAGTCATTAACGTGTTTGAAGGGAATGGGCTTTTGGAAAAGAAAGTGAGGCCCAAGGATCCGACAGGATCATATGAATGAGGACAACATTCTGGAACTGACTAGGAACAGATTGGAGCTCGTTACAATTTATAGCGAAATAAATTGTCCGTCTGAATCAAGCGATGGTTATCGTTATTAAAGATGATCGTCCAATGTGAGTAAAACTCACTAACTCTCCTCAATTTATATTTTAATATAAATTGTACTTTATTTTGTTGACTGCTGTATATTGATTGTTAAACTGGACTGTTAAATAGATTTGATTGAAAACATAGATATAGTCATAAGTTATATAGTTAATCAAATATTGATTTTTTCCAGTAGAATATTTCATATTGAAAATGAAATATGATATATATTATACTGTGTAACATCTGTGGATGCAGGGAGACAGGTTGGAGGAATCCGACTGGGTTCCTCAACAATTATTTTACTGTTTTCATATATTGTGTTATATGATGTGTTATATAATCTGTTCTGGATTATGTGTGTTAGAATGATATTAATCATTGTTATTCGATATTTTGAATATCATAAGAAACTCTGAGTTGTAAAAAGGAGTATTTCAATGTATATTGAAATAAAGGAAATTATTTATAAAACGAACACGGTTTTATAAAAGGAAGTATTTATAAAACAAATAGAGTTTTATAAAAGGGAAATATTTATTTAGAAAATAAATAGAAATAAAGAATATTTATTTAGAAGATAAATAAATCGTTATAAATAGGAAATATTTGTAATGGTAAATAGAAGTTGTAAATAAGGAAATATTTGTAACGGTAAATAGAAGTTGTAAATAAAGAAATATTTGTAACGGTAAATAGAAGTTGTAAATAAGGAATATTTGTAACGGTAAATAGAAGTTGTAAATAGGAAATATTTGTAACGGTAAATAGAAGTTGTAAAAAGGGAAATAGTTGTAACGGAAAACGTAGTTTATCAAAAGGAGTTAATCAAACGTAGTTTATAAAAAGGGGTTAATCGAATATAGAAATTAAGAAGTGAAGTTAAACAAAAATTAGAAACTGACTAGAGATTAGTAAGTTGAATAGTTTTCTGAGTGTTGATCTGATGTTGGTTTCGGCCTTCGGGGTTTATACTTAGAGAATTGTTCTCTTACTAGTTTACAGTTAGGGACTAATAGTTGTGGAATGGTAGTGATGCGTAAATGAGGATTGGAAATGTTTTCCAATGTTGAAAACATATATTTTCTAATTTTAGAAAATAAGGAAATATGAATATATATATATATATATATATATATATATATATATATGGTTGATGATTGGATCGATAATTCCATTTGGAATTTAGATCGTTGTTTGTACACCGACATGTTTTCATTGATAGTTAAATCACAGACTATCAAGTTTTGACCATATTTACGTTGTTGATATGGAGAGACTGGTTGGATTCTTATCCAAAGAACCACTCTGTATTGGCATAAGCGTTGCGAATATGCCAAAGAAAATTGAAGACGGAGTAAAGTGCAAGGGCTATTGTATAAGTCTTAGATAACATGGACTAAGATGGATGTACTGAATAGTGCCTTCGGTTTCGTTCAGTCCCAGAACGAACGTAAATGGACGAATGTCTGACAAAGTATTTCCAATGATCGAATGGGTTGGTCTGTATAAATATATATGGTTGCAACGGATTTATCCCTTAGCATAACATCCAGGATATTTGTATAAACCAACTAATGATTTACGGATCTGATAATGTGGCATTCAAAGTGATCGTGTTATAAATGAATGGAAAGTAAGCGTAGCTTCTAGCCTCACATCCGGTAAATGACAGAAATCGGGCAGGCAGCATGGCTAAGTCGGTCGCACCGAAGTAGGGTGTATAATCACCTATCTAGAGAATATTCATTTGCTTCTTAAATCTATCAATGCTGTCCCATATATATTTACGGGAACGGTTGCTGATCCCAACCGTTGGTGATGTACATTCGATACACTCAAGCGAAATGAGTGGTCGGTCATGTGTGGCTGAGTTGCAAGATGTTCTTGTTGAACTCCAGTGTATCGTTCCTAGAGTACACTGATCGGAAGGTGGATCCATACCTTGTCATAGTTGGAAATCCATTACCCAATACGTGCTTGCGGTTTTGATTGTATACTATATATGTAGAACGTGAGATGAAAGCGTTTCTGCTAGTTGATATCTATTTGAACATAGACATTATTATAATATCAAAAGGTTTTTGATATAAAGATATTTTGGATTCTCATAAGGGAAAAACCCGTTCCGTTATGCGGCGTGGTCTTATGAGATATCGTTTACTTGTTCAAACTGTTTTAAAATGTTTTACTCATACCAGTCCCATGACTGACCCGCAGTTTACTTTGTTGTTTTCCCTAAACTCTTGGGTGCCTAAATTTGTACGGGCAGTCAAGTAGTTCAGGATTTTACAGATATACTGGAAGAGCTTGGAGCAGGAGGCTTCAGGATTCTATAGCTATTATTTATTCCGCTGTGATGTTATATGTTGTACTCTGAAAATGGTATGTATAAACGGTTATAACTTTGTATTTCAAAAGTTATGTTATATTTTATTCGTTCCGCTGTGAGATTCGTGTTACTCTGATGATGATGTTCTTCTTCTTCTTCTATTCTACTAGTTCTATCTTATCTATCCTCACCCTCTATCTTCTTTCAAATAATTTCTTGAATTTCCAGTGCAATTTGGGGTTGGACTTGTGTTATTTAGTCAGCTCAAATTGGACCGGATTTTCGGGTCGTTACAGTTGGTATCAGAGCTTAAGGTTAAGTTATTACCTTGGCTCTGTGGCGTGACTCAGTATAGATGGGGTTAGTAATACCCTAGATTGAGTTGAGTGTAAATATATATGAGCGCGTATATGTTAATTAATATATAAATGTTTTATATTGTGATGACTTATTGGTTGAGTGGCTTATGAATTCTGGTCGATGGTGGGGCACCACAATATCGATAGGAGTTTCTAAACACTCGAATACGATGGGTCGACACGGTATGTTTTGAAAAGAGGGTAAATGGAATAATTTTACCCAAGTTATATTTTGGTATGTATATTGGAATTACAATATATATTGGATGTGTTGGTTGATATTATAATCGAATAAAGATTTTAAAAAGTGAAATGGTTATAAATAACTAAGCAGGATTCTTATAAGTAAAGTATATGAAATAAGATGAATAAAATCTGAATTTTTAATCAGAATAGGAATTAAAATAATAAAAATTTTAAGTTCCTGGGAGATTTTGAAAATGTTTTCAAATTGGAAGTGTTATAGTATTGAACTCACTTCGATAAACTGGGAAATAACCCTGATGAGTGTGGCCACATCATCAGTGTTCATTTTCGAGTTGCTAAGTGATGGATTACTACCAAAGATTTTGTTTTTGAATTGTTTGAGGAAAACAAGTTGTTTAGAAATTCTAAGGTTTTGAATTGGTATTATGATTTCAAATTGATTTGAAATGAGCCCAGGAATTTAAATTCTGGAATTTAAATTTAACTAATGAAGTTAAATGAGTTGAGATGGAAAGGGTAAATAAACAAATTAAAATTTTAACTTGAACTAAGTTAAATTAAAATTGGATTGGATTAGTGATGATCTGGAATAGAATTGAATTGATAAATTCAAAGTTTGGAATCAAGAATCGATTGGAGTTTGACTGAGATGACAATGGTATATACTAAGTTGTTCACAGATGAAAGGGATATAGTGTTATGCCCGACAAAAAGGTACAAGTTTATATTTCATATGAGTTTGAAATTTATGAGCCGAATTGGCAAGCCGCTTGGCTGTTTGATTTTCTTTTGGGTTGAGAAGGCCTAGAGAGGCGAGTTGGAGTTTTACCGATAGGGCTGTACAAAGGAGGTTATGGCGAAATTTTCTGGAAATTTAAAGTGTTAGAAAATTTTCAATATTTTTGAAAATTGAGTTAGTCGGAATAAATTAATATCTTAGTCGATATTAATTGGTTCAGTTGAAACCGAAGTTGAGAGGTAAACAGATAAATTTTTACTAAATAGATAGGGTCGTCCTCTACCTTAGCAATTTCGAGGACGAAATTATTTTAAGTGGGGAAGAATGTAATGACCCGTATTTTGATGCGGTAATAATTAACTTATTTAATTATTTAAATAACGAATATATTATTTAATCGACGACGATAGAAAGTATAATTTATATTATAATTAAAATCGAGCTCGAAATGGCGCATCAGTTCGCGATTTGGCTATTCGAACTTCAACTGGATATACAGAAGCCGTTTTAAATCGGATTTCTGTGAAACAAGAAATGTGTGGAGCTGGTGGAATATATCTTTCTAGGGGAAGAGAAAAATCAGGATTTCGTCGCATAGATTTTGAGATATGTCCAAATCAAATTTTAAAATAGTCGCTATAGAATCGTTTATCGACCGTAACGGATTATTCGATATAACTAGAGATCGGGTTTGAATTTAGACAAGGTTCTGTTGGGAAGTAGTGATAATTTAATTTTCAGAATTTTATGGTAATTTTTAATTAATTAAATAAGCAACTTTTATTTGGAGTATTTTACACCCTGTAATCAACATTTTGGGGTTTCACAAAATGAGTTGAACTACCGATACTATTATATTTTTGGAGTCGTGGCACATTGCTCGACTCAGTGATATTTTTATATCAGTCCATAGACAAGCATAGTTTCACGTAACGGGGTACGCTAAAACTTTATAACTTAAAACAAACTGAATACTCTAATTATATGTAAAACAAATAGATTAGACCGTTTGCAATACTTTGAATTATTTCATCATAGCTCAGGATTGGATTATCAGTATCAATGGAGTTGTAATTAAAAATATGAATGAATATGGTAATAAGTAAGAATTCATGAAGTCATTGAAAGCTAACAACGACGGAAGAGAATTGTGTGTCATCTAAGCACCCACGTATTGAACCATCACCACCAAAATATCTAGATATTTTAAATGAATATAAATACCCCCCCCCCAACATAACAGCAACCCTAGAATCTCTCTCTACTTAGTCAAATAAATTTCCGCCGCCACTCTTCTTAATTGTGCGAACATTATTTTCGTTTCTTCCTCTCAATTTCGCTACTAATCCAAAGATCAATTCAAAGAATATATATAACTACATAAAGCGTGGCCTCAACGAGTACTCTACTCTTGGCGGTGGCGATTAGTTTTCAGACGCCATGGTGACTGGAAACCCTAGTCGAAGTGGCAGCGTTCAATCTAAGGTAGTCGGCTATAAAGTGAGTCGAGTTCGCCGGTACTGGTGAAGAATGGAGAGCAAGCCGGAGCGGGGGTGGCGACAGAAAAATGGAATCTTGAGCACTGGGGAACGAACCAGACAATTACAAAAGCAGTATGTGTATTTGTTTTTGAACATGATACTGGGAACTGGGATGTTTCGATGCAATAAAAGGAAGGTGAGAATAGGGTGAAGCGTTGCATGTGAGGACTGAGGAGGAAGCATACTTTGTACGAACGTGGAGCTGTTAAGCCATAGGGGAGGGAGCTGTGTTCGTATTGAGTGAAGGGGGTTTTGCGGGAATAGGAGGAACAAAAAGAGGCCATGAGAAGATATTCTGAACTAAAGGAAGAGTTGTGGTTGCAAATATGAAATGAAATATTGAGAAGCAGAAACAACTGGGCATTCTGGTGCATGATGCGGTGAACTATGTGAAGTGAAGAGGTGTCGGGCTAATGTATCAACTATGGAAGCAACAGTAAGTGAAACGAATGGGCAAGTTTTCATTATTTTGAGTGTTTTAATTATTAACATGGAGCTGGTTGAAGACATGAGGTAGCAGTTCCGTTAAAAAAACAATAATAGTTGGTAGTTTTTGCTTAAACAGTGAAGAAGTGGCGACATTAAAATGATGGGAACAATGGAATTAAATGAGGTACAAACGTGATGGGGTGGAAGACACGTTTAACGAAAAAAGGGGAATAAGGAAAGAATGGAGTAGTTGGTGCATATATGCTGAACGATGCGTGAATCAGATCGTCCGGTATTATCCTTGAAGTCATTAACGTGTTTGAAGGGAATGGGCTTTTGGAAAAGAAAGTGAGGCCCAAGGATCCGACAGGATCATATGAATGAGGACAACATTCTGGAACTGACTAGGAACAGATTGGAGCTCGTTACAATTTATAGCGAAATAAATTGTCCGTCTGAATCAAGCGATGGTTATCGTTATTAAAGATGATCGTCCAATGTGAGTAAAACTCACTAACTCTCCTCAATTTATATTTTAATATAAATTGTACTTTATTTTGTTGACTGCTGTATATTGATTGTTAAACTGGACTGTTAAATAGATTTGATTGAAAACATAGATATAGTCATAAGTTATATAGTTAATCAAATATTGATTTTTTCCAGTAGAATATTTCATATTGAAAATGAAATATGATATATATTATACTGTGTAACATCTGTGGATGCAGGGAGACAGGTTGGAGGAATCCGACTGGGTTCCTCAACAATTATTTTACTGTTTTCATATATTGTGTTATATGATGTGTTATATAATCTGTTCTGGATTATGTGTGTTAGAATGATATTAATCATTGTTATTCGATATTTTGAATATCATAAGAAACTCTGAGTTGTAAAAAGGAGTATTTCAATGTATATTGAAATAAAGGAAATTATTTATAAAACGAACACGGTTTTATAAAAGGAAGTATTTATAAAACAAATAGAGTTTTATAAAAGGGAAATATTTATTTAGAAAATAAATAGAAATAAAGAATATTTATTTAGAAGATAAATAAACCGTTATAAATAGGAAATATTTGTAATGGTAAATAGAAGTTGTAAATAAGGAAATATTTGTAACGGTAAATAGAAGTTGTAAATAAAGAAATATTTGTAACGGTAAATAGAAGTTGTAAATAAGGAATATTTGTAACGGTAAATAGAAGTTGTAAATAGGAAATATTTGTAACGGTAAATAGAAGTTGTAAAAAGGGAAATAGTTGTAACGGAAAACGTAGTTTATCAAAAGGAGTTAATCAAACGTAGTTTATAAAAAGGGGTTAATCGAATATAGAAATTAAGAAGTGAAGTTAAACAAAAATTAGAAACTGACTAGAGATTAGTAAGTTGAATAGTTTTCTGAGTGTTGATCTGATGTTGGTTTCGGCCTTCGGGGTTTATACTTAGAGAATTGTTCTCTTACTAGTTTAAAGTTAGGGACTAATAGTTGTGGAATGGTAGTGATGCGTAAATGAGGATTGGAAATGTTTTCCAATGTTGAAAACATATATTTTCTAATTTTAGAAAATAAGGAAATATGAATATATATATATATATATATATGGTTGATGATTGGATCGATAATTCCATTTGGAATTTAGATCGTTGTTTGTACACCGACATGTTTTCATTGATAGTTAAATCACAGACTATCAAGTTTTGACCATATTTACGTTGTTGATATGGAGAGACTGGTTGGATTCTTATCCAAAGAACCACTCTGTATTGGCATAAGCGTTGCGAATATGCCAAAGAAAATTGAAGACGGAGTAAAGTGCAAGGGCTATTGTATAAGTCTTAGATAACATGGACTAAGATGGATGTACTGAATAGTGCCTTCGGTTTCGTTCAGTCCCAGAACGAACGTAAATGGACGAATGTCTGACAAAGTATTTCCAATGATCGAATGGGTTGGTCTGTATAAATATATATGGTTGCAACGGATTTATCCCTTAGCATAACATCCAGGATATTTGTATAAACCAACTAATGATTTACGGATCTGATAATGTGGCATTAAAAGTGATCGTGTTATAAATGAATGGAAAGTAAGCGTAGCTTCTAGCCTCACATCCGGTAAATGACAGAAATCGGGCAGGCAGCATGGCTAAGTCGGTCGCACCGAAGTAGGGTGTATAATCACCTATCTAGAGAATATTCATTTGCTTCTTAAATCTATCAATGCTGTCCCATATATATTTACGGGAACGGTTGCTGATCCCAACCGTTGGTGATGTACATTCGATACACTCAAGCGAAATGAGTGGTCGGTCATGTGTGGCTGAGTTGCAAGATGTTCTTGTTGAACTCCAGTGTATCGTTCCTAGAGTACACTGATCGGAAGGTGGATCCATACCTTGTCATAGTTGGAAATCCATTACCCAATACGTGCTTGCGGTTTTGATTGTATACTATATATGTAGAACGTGAGATGAAAGCGTTTCTGCTAGTTGATATCTATTTGAACATAGACATTATTATAATATCAAAAGGTTTTTGATATAAAGATATTTTGGATTCTCATAAGGGAAAAACCCGTTCCGTTATGCGGCGTGGTCTTATGAGATATCGTTTACTTGTTCAAACTGTTTTAAAATGTTTTACTCATACCAGTCCCATGACTGACCCGCAGTTTACTTTGTTGTTTTCCCTAAACTCTTGGGTGCCTAAATTTGTACGGGTAGTCAAGTAGTTCAGGATTTTACAGATATACTGGAAGAGCTTGGAGCAGGAGGCTTCAGGATTCTATAGCTATTATTTATTCCGCTGTGATGTTATATGTTGTACTCTGAAAATGGTATGTATAAACGGTTATAACTTTGTATTTCAAAAGTTATGTTATATTTTATTCGTTCCGCTGTGAGATTCGTGTTACTCTAATGATGATGTTCTTCTTCTTCTTCTATTCTACTAGTTCTATCTTATCTATCCTCACCCTCTATCTTCTTTCAAATAATTTCTTGAATTTCCAGTGCAATTTGGGGTTGGACTTGTGTTATTTAGTCAGCTCAAATTGGACCGGATTTTCGGGTCGTTACAAAGGAGGTCGACTGATTCAGTAGACCGCCTAATTTTGCATTAGATATGGACATATACACACACTGTGCATATAAACATTAAAGCATTAGAAGTCTTTTAAGGACAATGGATGCTGGTGTTTGATGGTTGAGTAGATGGACGATTAGATGGTAGGATATACATTCTTCCTGACTTGGAGATTTCGGGGACGAAATCCTTTAAGGAGGGGAGAATGTAACACCCCGTAATTTTACAACATTAAAATTCACAAATTAAAGTGTACTTAATTTTTAGAAAAGAATTAAGTGAAATGGGTTGCGTAGAGAAATACATATATTGCTATATATATATATAAATTAAAAATTAAATAAATAAATATGCGAAAAAGTTCAAAACAGCGAATTGGGAGGGGGAATAACCGAACCGGCTCATTTTTGAGGTCGACCCAAGCTTCGCTGGGTCGACTAGGGGTTAATCCAGGGTGTTTGGCTGTCAACCCGTGGGCCGATTCGCTCAAATGCAGATTTTGCATTTGATTGGTTCTCGTGGTTCAGGGTTAATCTAATGGTCCTAAATAACTTCCTACACCAATAAATACATCATAATGCTAACCCTAAACCTAATTAAAATAGAATAATTACCGTCATACCATCGCCATGGAAATCAATGGAGCCGCCGCCAACTAAGAAAGAAGAAAAGCAAATTCAATTCTAATTCTCTCAACCCTAAAGCAAAGCAAAACTCTCTCTTTTCTTCTCTAAATTGTGAGTATGATGATCTTAACAAGATTATTATCATTTTAATTAGGTTGAGTTATGAATGGATTATGAGTAGATGATGTGAATTATCATATATGTTGTTGTAAACCCCTTTTGCTATCATGTATATTGTAAATCCAATGTTATGTGATGATGATATCTTATATGTTGTAAATCATGCTACGATGATGTTATGTATGTTGAAAGTTTCTATGCTAAGTTGTGATGAATCATACATGTTAAAAAGGCCATGATGTTACCATCTATGCTAGTTAGTTCATATTAATTAAATCATCATGTTTGGGTTATGTTGATCTATATGACAAGTCACATATGCAAGTTAGATTTATTAGAAAAGTTAAGAACATATACCAAGACATCTATTATGACATCTAGAATTATGCTATGACATATGTGATATCCTATGCTAGTTCACACCATCATTATGTTGCCTAAAAACCCCATATGCAAGTTTATGAATAGATTTGGGCTATGATCATATCATATAAATTGAGACATTTAACAAGTTGACACCTTTTGACCCTTAACATGTGTAGTTTATGCAAGTTTCACCCCTATTATGATTAGATTTATTTTAATTTTCTATATGTTGTGATAATTTATTTTTGTGCTAGGTGTTAGACTATACAAGTCTAGCCTATATTATGCGTTGAATAAGTGAACGTATAAACGTGGGGTAGGGTAATATTAAGGATTTAGTATTAAAAAGTTGGGGTGCAATTGATATGATTTTGCATGCCATAAGTGGATGGCCATAATTGAGTCAATTATGGACATCATTAAAAGTTGACTTAATTAATAATTTGAATAGGGAATTATTAAAACTGTGGTAAAAGATTTTAAGTGTTAATCAATGCTTAGGACACGAGGTTGGACTCGTTTATGACGTAAACCTGCCCGGACCCGCCCGGCAAATCCCTTGGTCACAATTGTCAGCCCAATGTGAGAGGTCCTAGGCCTAAACTAAAGCATAACGGTTGTAAAGACACGAGGTTAGACTCTTCTATGGTGTAAGACTACCCGGACCCTCCCGGCAAATCCAGCTGCCATAAATGCCTGTCTAATGTGAGAGGTCTTTATGAGGTTATAGCCTGAATGAATTAAGAAATACTTAACCAGATAAACATGTAAGGTGGGACATGGGGGTTAAGTAGGTGCCTTGGGTGGCATGAGGAATCTAGGGGGTGCCCTTAGTGGCATGTGAAATACGATTAGTAAGACTTAACCAAACACACATGTAAATGAACATGACTAAGAGGGTTAAGTGGGATATACTATTGACAAGCTTAGGTGGGTAGCTTGTGGGGGCCCATTTCGACCAGTATCCCAAACGTATCTTTGTGGGCTCGACCCAAGTCGAGGGTGGGACACGCATGCTGGGTTCGACTGTAAGAGGCCAAAACGGGGAGCGGTGGCAACGCAAGTCCAACGGGTTTCGTATGCGTGTGTGGACCCGGGCTAGTAGGTAAGACGTTGTTGCATCGTGTAGGTATAAGCCGTGCATTCTCAAGTTGTATCGGGTTTCCACTTTAGGGGAGTGATACACCCCACTATGGGGCCAGCACGAGTATCTACGAGTAGGGAGCCGATCGAAAGTGGGTAGTGGGGTACACCTAGTGGAGATAGGGGCAGACGGCACCTATGTAGTCAGCTAGGGGTACGTAAGGCTATTTATAAAGTTTCTGTGTAAAGCAAGTGGGATCAAACAATAGGGTGACTGGTGTGGTGCAGTGTAGTAATGTGCGGTGCAGTGTAGTAATCATTCGTTAGTAATTAGGTGTGCCTTTACCGTTATCTTTAACGTTATCTTAAACGCTATCTTTATCTTCCTAAGAGTTCATAGACATTTACTTGTCTTCCAGCTTATGCCTTAGTCTAGTTATTTTGATAATAGTATTGTTAGAATTATCATACTCGCCAGACTTTATGTCTGACCCCCTCTATTTCTGTCCTTTTTCCCCCTCCAGGTCCTCAGGTTGGGCCCAGCTCTAGTGGAGTTTGATTGAATTGCTTCATCTCTCTTTGGAAAGCTTGGACCATTGAAGTAAAGTCTAGCTTGTTATCTTTTTAATGGCTATTTATGTAATGGGATTATGTATTTTGTTTTTATGAAGATGGATATTGTACTTGGTTATGATCTATGGTTTTATGATGTAACAAACATGTTTAATTTCCACTGCAATATAATGAAGTTTTAGATTTCCAAGTACTATTTATTATCTGTCTTGTTGTAATTTTTCTGTTCTATATTCACTTATAACCTCCATGGAAGTTAATGCATTCCCTTTGTGAGTGACATTAATGGACGTGGGGTGTTCCACGAAAAATATAAGTGTCTACACCACATACCCAAGGCCCAAGCCCAATCCCGAACCGGGCCGGGTCGGTCCCGCGCATGTGGTGGTCATGATGCATGGTCTCCCTCCTCACAACAAAGCATGCATTGGGAGCCCAAGGCCCTTAATTAACCCCCATGTCCCACCTTACATGCTTATCTGGTTAAGTATTTCTTAATTCATTCAGGCCATAACCTAATAAAGACCTCTCACATTAGACTAGCATTTATGGCAGCTGGATTTGCCGGGCGGGTCCGGGCAGTCTTACACCATAAAAGAGTCTAACCTCGTGTCTTTACAACCGTTATGCTTTAGTTTAGGCCTAGGACCTCTCACATTGGGCTGACATTTGTGACCACTGGATTTGCCGGGATCGTCCGGACAGGTTTACGTCACAAACGAGTCCAACCTCGTGTCCTAAGCATTGATTAACACTTAAAATCTTTTACCACAGTTTTAATAATCCCCTATTCAAATTATTGATTAAGTCAACTTTTAATGATGTCCATAATTGACTCAATTATGGCCATCCACTTATGGCATGCAAAATCATATCTATTGCACCCCAACTTTTTAATATTAAATCCTTAATATTACCCCTACCCCACGTTTATACGTTCGCTTATTCAACGCATAATATAGGCTAGACTTGTATAGTCTAACACCTAGCACAAAGATAAATTATCACAACATATAGACAATTAAAATAAATCTAATCATAACAGGGGTGAAACTTGCAAAAACTACACATGTTAAGGATCAAAAGGTGTCAACTTGTTAAATGTCTCAATTTATATGGTATGATCATAGCCCAAATCTATACATAAACTTGCATATGGGGTTTTTAGGAAACATAATGATGGTGTGAACTAGCATAGGATATCACATATGTCATAGAATAATTCTAGATGTCATAATAGATGTCTTGGTATATGTTCATAACTTTTCTAATCAATCTAACTTGCATATGTGACTTGTCATATAGATCAACATAACCCAAACATGATGATTTAATTAATATGAACTAACTAGCATAGATGGTAACATCATGGCCTTTTTAACATGTATGATACATCACAACATAGCATGGAAACTTTCAACATACATAACATCATCATAGCATGATTTACAACATATAAGATATCATCATCACATAACATTGGATTTACAATATACATGATAGCAAAAGGGGTTTACAACAACATATATGATAATTCACATCATCTACTCATAATCCATTCATAACTCAACCTAATTAAAATGATAATAATCTTGTTAAGATCATCATACTCACAATTTAGAGAAGAAAAGAGAGAGTTTTGCTTTGCTTTAGTGTTGAGAGAATTAGAATTGAATTTTCTTTTCTTCTTTCTTAGTTGGCGGCGGCTCAATTGATTTCCATGGCGATGGTATGACGGTAACTATTCTATTTTAATTAGGTTTAGGATTAGCATTAGGATATATTTATAGGTGTAGGAAGTTATTTAGGACCATTAGATTAACCCTGAACCATGAGAACCAATCAAATGCAAAATTTGCATTTGAGCGAATCGGCCCACGGGTTGAGAGCCAAACACCCTGGATTAACCCCTAGTCGACCCAGCGATGCTCGGGTCGACCTCAAAAATGGGCCGGTTCGGTTATTCCACCTCCCAATTCGCTATTTTGAACTTTTTCGCATATTTATTTATTTAATTTTTAATTTATATATATATATATATTTCTCTGCGCAACCCATTTCACTTAATTCTTTTCTAAAAATTAAGTATACTTTAATTTGTGAATTTTAATGTTATAAAATTACGGGGTGTTACAAAACCATTCAACTTAACTAATCTCCAGTGAGCTTCTAATTTTCCTAACTCCTTTGGGTCTAGGAACAGTATTATTGAAGATACCGTTCACAACAACCCAAAATCATATTCCATTAATTATCGGGTTAAAGAACAAGTATTATTTAAAACACTGTTCACGATAAACCCAAAAATCAATACCACTTCAATTCCAATTAAATATTATTTAATTGGTAAACTTCATTAAATCTAAATAAAAAGATTTAATCTTATGTTCAATTGGGCTTAAGAACAGTGTTAATGAAGACTACATTCACGACAAACCCAAATCCCATTTGATATTAAATACAAGGCTCTGAATAGAAAATATACCAGCGTATATTCAATATCAAATTCTACGACCAACAAATATCGTGTTGGAAATAACGATATTAATATATCTTTCAAATTCCCATAACAATATCTGTATCATCACGAAATCCAACATCGAAATATTCCGAAGACAATTTCGATTCAGATCCCTTCCAATTCAATTATTGGAAATTCTGGTTATATTTCAAAACCATTTCAAATTCACTTTATTTATTTCAAAAATAAATGAATTATAATTCCCGTTCAAAACTTGTTCATTTCGATAAAAATCTATTTTTATCTTTTCAAATATGGTGTTTTTCATCCCAATTCTTCACAAATCATTTCTTATGATTTTACACAAATTATTACTATTTTTAATAATTTTATCAAGGCCCGTACAGTCGATTTCCATCAATGGCCATCGAACTGCACTTCCAAATTTGATTTGGACATAATTCCAAATCCAACCGTTAGATTTCTAATTTCTCACATTCGTTAGAAAGCTCTTTTCGATACGAACCCAACAGTTCCAGTTTTTGGAGAATCCGACGGTCGGATCTCCCGCAATATCCATTCGAAGTCAATGGTCGAAATTCGCGAACTGCCGCGGCGCAGCGCATTCTATTCAGGCCATTATATTATATATATAATATATACTTCGTTGATTTCCTTTCGAAACGAATTTTATAAATCGTTTTAAATTCGTTTTCAAAACTGTTTCAACTTCATATTCAATTTCTAATCAAAATTGAATATTCCAATATAAATTCGTTTTAAATTCATTTCAAATTGATTTCAATTCAAATCGATTTTTAATTCAATTCAATTTCAATTCGAATTCAGTTCTATTCAATTTCAATTCGAATTCATTTTTAATTCGAATTCATTTCAATTCAATTTAGTTCGAATTTCTTTTATATTCAATTCAATTCGAATTCATTTTCTAAAATATTCGATTATTGAAATCACTTTTCAATATTCATTAAAAAACAAATAAAATCGATATAAATATCGTTCACGTCAAAATGGCGTCAATCTAATCAACACGGCTTCATATATTCTATTTTCAAATATTCTATTTCAAATATTTCTTTTTCACATATTTCTATTCTAATATTTCTTTTTCAAAACTGGAATGAGGCCCAATCAATTACCATAGGTTTTACTTCTATGGATTTACATACAACGCATGTATACATCGACAATGACAAATAATCAACCATCATCCAAAGTGCATTCAACACTATATAAGCATCAAATATAAATATTTTACGCTTATAACAGTCTGTAAATCAATCGATCGTTATACAACTAGTTTTTGGGATTAGTGTTTGTCATATATCATCCCAATACCCGTGTGGGGTTTCAAACAGTCAAACACAGATTTTATTTGTGCAGTTGGGCGATGCGTAAAATTTATCATCCCAATCAATATCAGTCAAATCAGTGTGTATAAACAAATCATCCGATTTGTTTATATTTATTTCCTTTTAAATACACGTTAAAAATTCTATTTTTAACTATAAAATATTTTCCACTATAAAATATTTTATTTCAACTATATAAATATTTTATTTCATTTCACATCACATCACACGATCAACTACACATCAAAATCAAACAAACAAGCATACAAGCCATCCATGGTCTGTGGACGACGGGTGTCAGGTGCTACTAAACACCGTCTGCATCCTAGTATATATTTTAACAAGAACATTAAATTAAAAGTGAGAAGTTCTCACCGACTTGCTTAACCAAAGTCCACGATTCTTCATATTTAGGAAATCTTCATCTTGCTTGCCCTTCGCCACTTTCGTCGCCCGTATTCACTACATATATAAAAATCACATTTTTATATTCTCTCTACTTCTCGATAAAAATAAAGTTCATATTTTATTTCACTTCTTATATATAAAAATCAAATTTTTATCCTCTCTTCATATATATAAAAATCGAATTTTTATCCTCACTTCGTATATATAAAAATCGAATTTTTATCTTCACTTCCTATATATAAAAATCGAATTTTTATCTTCACTTCCTATATATAAAAATCAGATTTTTATCTTCACTTCCTATATATAATAATCGAATTTTTATCTTCATTTCACATATGATAAAAATTATATTATGTTACATATATAAAAATTATATTTTTGTAGTTAGAAATCAAATCTTTTTAGTGATAAAAAATCAAATATTTCTCTTGCTAACTTCATATAAAAGCTATATTTTTATATGTTATTATATAAATAAAAATATAATCTTTATTCTATATAAAAATATATAAAATCCTATACATTTTCTAATCAAAAATCTAACCTTTTTCCCTATTAAAAATCAGATCTTTTATTTTATCTATAAATATAAACTGATTTTTAATAAATTAAAATAAATAAATAAACAAGAACTTACATCGTTCGAAGAGAGGGGGGGCTTCATTGGTGGAAACTGGCCGGTGGTGGCGGTGGTAGGCCACGGCGGTGGTCTGGGTGTGGTGCGGTCTTGAATTGGAAGAGGAGAGAGGATCGCGAGGGGGGTGGTCTGCGTGGATCGAGAAAAGGGGGGTTCCTGCCGGAGCGGCGGTGGGCGGCGCCGCCCTGGGGGGCGCGACGGCGGTTCCTCCGCTCCGTCCTTCTCCTAATTTTTTTTTCTTTTTTTTTCTTGAATGATCGAAACAGGGGGGGCTGAGAGATAATAGGAGAGAGGGTTTTATTTATTTACAAAAAGCAACTTTTAATTTCGACCTCTAAACGAGACCCACCGCCTGTCGCCCATAGCTAATTACCCCCATTCCGAACATAATGGGATATGTATCGCAAGCTGATTCGATCATTTCGATCAGTTTTCTTCAAAATCAACATATAACTCTATATATAGAATTTGAACGCGCATTTCAATTTACCAGGGTCACGTACTAACTCGAAAAATCCCAGAAAAATATTTTTTGGCTTCGTATTTACGATACGGTGCTAACAAAACTAGTTTTGTCGAATTCCGAGGTCGTTGGAAAAATGCCCATTTTCCAGTCGATTAAAATCAACTAAAACTGGTCAAATGCGTTTTCCTTTGCCATGCTCACATATTGATTCGAAAAATTATGAAATTTGAAACCTAGCAATAACTATACATCACGGATCCAACAAAAGTGGTTTCATCGAAAACTGAGGTCGTTTGCAAAATGGCTATTTTTAAGGGCCAGAATTCCATAGCGACTATTCAGAATTTTCAATTGGGCATAACTTTTTATCCCCGCTATGAAATTTCAATTTTTCGGATTCGTTGGAAAGATATTCTCAATTAGATTCAATTATTTTCAGTTTCGCTAAAATCCGATTTATTTTGAATCCTGTACATTCATTTGAAGTTTGAAATTGAATTATCGAACTACCGCTTCATTTTCAATTCCTTTTATAATTATAAATAAATATTTATACTCTAACGACGATTCAAATGAACATATACGTTCAAATTCTATTCAAAATCAATTTCTTGTTAATATTATTTAAAATAATTCATTTTAAATAATCAAAATCGCTAAAATTGCCAAAAATAAAAATTAATTTGGCTCAGATTTCCGGGTTATTACAGATATGTTAAACTATTATACACCAATTCTGTTGAACATATGATTTGGATTATAATCTCATGCCTATTCGCATGCCCATCTTTGTCATGATTTCCTTGTTTATCCCTTTTTGAATTAATATCGATGTGCGCACGGTGTGAATACGATTTGGGGATATTGGACAAAACATGAAGATTCACTCAGACATGAATTGGTAATTGACATGAATTAGCTTGGACATGAATTGGCATAACTTGAACACGAAAGCGATTGTAAACTTGATAGTTGACATGAACGTGAATTGTGAACTTGGAACGTAATAAGAGAAAATAGAATCTGTTGGTCAAACCATGTTTTTAGGTAATTGTGGAACGTGACAAATAGCACGAAATTGATACGATGGGAATAACTTGAACACGGAATTGACTGTGACTTGAGAGTTGATATTTGACATCTAGAAGGCACGTAAACATGCTTATGAAATTGAAACATGAATTGGCATAAGTTGAAACCTGAAACTTGACATGAAACTTGAACATGGACATGACACTTAGAATGAACTTGATAATGGCCAACTCGAGGTTGGGTTGAGTTTGCAGTGTAATTCTGCCTGGAACCGCCCGGCAAATCCATTTACTGAAAACAATAGGATCCAATGTGGGTAGTTGGTCATATCGCACTTGAAAACCCGAGGTCATACTGGGTTGTGGTGTAATTCTGCCCGGAACCGCCCGGCATATCCAGTGACCACAACAACAGGTCTGATGTGAGAGGTTGGGGTGCATTAATGAATTAATGCCACATGATAGGGTTAAGTCATGAACCGCTTGAATACACTTAACCAATTTGGCACGATGATTTGATAGGGTTAAGTCATGAACCGCTGGAATATACTTAACCAATTTGACATGATGATTTGATAGGTTTAAGTCATGAACCGCTTGAATATACTTAACCAATTTGACACGATGATTTGATAGGGTTAAGTCATGAACCGCTTGAATATACTTAACCAATTTGACACGATGATTTGATAGGGTTAAGTCATGAACCGCTTGAATATACTTAACCAATTTGACACGATGATTTGATAAGGTTAAGTCATGAACCGCTTAAATATACTTAACCAATTCGACATGATGATTTTATTGGGTTAAGTCATGAACCGCTTGAATATACTTAACCAATTTGACACGATGATTTGATAGTGTTAAGTCATGAACCACTTGAATATACTTAACCAATTTGACACGATGACTCGATAGGGTTAAGTCATGAACCGCTTGAATATACTTAACCAATTTGACACGATGACTCGATAGGGTTAAGTCATGAACCGCTTGAATATACATAACCAATTTGACACGATTACTTGATAGGGTTAAGTCATGAAACGCTTGAACATACTTAACCAACCTGACACATGATTCATAGGGCTACGTCATGAACTTGAACGACAACACTTAGCCAATTTGACATGTTAGACTGATGGGGTTAAGTCTCGAATTTAAATGACAACACTTAACCTGCTGGATGGAAACCCTAGTTACGTGGTCCTTTTCAGCAGTAACCCACTAGATGTATCATGGTACCCAGGAACTAGGCAGGGTGGGTCACGATTACTGGGTGTTTACACCAAAAATTGGTATAACAACCAAAGAGGTGTTTCTGAACACGTTACCAAATCAGAGGTGAGATGCTTGGAAAGCACGTCACCTTTTCAAAGGCGGGGTGTTAGAAAACCTTTAGAATTATATATGAGGTCGTATCCAACATTCCATAAGCATCAAAATACCAAAATTAAGAAAAGAAGGAAAAGAAGACAAGAGTTTATAGTGGTTCGACTCTTGTTCGAGTCTACGTCCACTTTGAAGATGGCATTCCATTAATCACCATGAGATTTACAACATTTGCTCCTTTATACATTCATAAAAGCTCCTTTTACATGCATTTGCCTTTGAATTCACATAAGAATGGTAGAGAGCTTGAAGAGATTATGCTAATCCCTCCATAGAAGCCATGATTGAAAGCTTGCTAGATCTTCCATGAATTGTGAAGAAGAGATGTTGAAATGTTTGGAGAAATCCAAAAAGCTATTTGACAGCACCTCCTTGTAGTTCCCGGAAAAGTCCCCCTCAAATGGTGGAGGTGGTGTCCTATTTATAGGTGATGGAGTGGCTGAAATCTTCAATTCAGGGTTCTGGTCGGTTTTGCAGGTATTTACAAGAATGCCACTGCCAGTTGTCAACAGCTGGCACATCGCTCCATTCATCTTAACCGACCAGGGAGTTTCATTAGAAGGAAAGGAAACCAGAATGCAACAAAACGACCAGGAAGCTTATATGCGGGGCGGACCGATCAGGAAAACCAGGAAATGAAGCGGGTCGACCAGAAGTCTTTTGCACTTTAGAGCGACTTGGAACTTCGGTACGTTCAGACAGACCGGCAATCTTGAATATTTGGAGCGATCGACTCTGGAGCGACCAGCTCCCTGTAACTGGAAGCGAATAAAGACTTTCTTTGTCAGGAGCGACCAGAGTCTTTGGAAGTCTGGAACGATCAGAATCCTTGGTACGAATAGAACCCTTCTACATTCTAGGTCAACCAAGGTTCTTTTATCTTTGGGACGACCAGAAGTTTTCTAGACTTCAGAGCGACCAGGGTTTGGGCTCTATGATCGATCCCTCTTAATAATTGCAGGGCCGACCCCTACTTTTAAATACCCGAGAACGACCCGTACACGTTTGTTGATATCAAATCGATCAGGTGGATAACATTTTGCCCCTCGGAGTTCCACAATCTTCATGAAGATTATGGACTTCGAAATATTTGTGGGACGGTTTGATTCGACAACGGGTCGATCTTGGATGTGGTTTGCGAAAACCGATCATGAGTGTGGTTTGAGGGGTCGGTCCTCTCGAAATGTCTGGTCACTTTAGCTATATACCTGCTTTTGGACCCTTGGTGTTCCTCACTTTTTCCGTCTGAAATTTTTTCATTTTAATGGCATTCGTCTTCTAAGAAAAACCTCTCAATCTTTGTTTCGAGAATTCAATCCGTCTTTTAATCCAAACATTCAGATTTTCTCCGCTTCAAGGCCCGAGGATTCATCTCAAACTTCTTCACCCAACTGATTTGATTACAGGTATGCGTTTTTGCATTGTTAAATAGTTGGCTGGGATCTTTAGAGTTTAAAATGAGTCTGAACCCCTATTGAAGCCTGATTTTGATTCGCATGATAATTGTTGAATGCGAAATTCATTGAACGTTGACATGTTTGTTGATAATATAAGAGATAATTTGCTTGATTTGATCCTGTAGATGTTAATTTTGAAACCAAAACCCTTGTAGTTTTGTTTTCGTGGTGTATTAATTCTTGAAGTGACAACCATCTTTTCTTTCAGAGTATGGTCGCCTTAAATTTGTCAAAACCGATCATCGTAGGACAGATTTGGGGTTTTAGTTGAGTTAGGCCGTTCCGAGATGAAACTTATTACAAACCGACCCAGGCATATTCTGAACGATCAGGGTTCTTGCTTTGTTTTAGAGCGATCAGTCTTAGAGCGGTCAGTCTTAGATAAGCTCCAAACCGACCGAACATATTATTTGCAACCGACCAACTTTATTATGAGTAGGTACAATCGACCTGGCAGGGGTCGTTTTCTAGCTTGGAACGTCCAGGCCATTAATAGCTCAGGACGATCATGTTTCTAGTGTACATAACCGACCAATTCTGTTTGACTAAGCATAGCCGATCGATTTAACTCTCATCATGAATGATTCTTGAATTTGATTGTTGATCACGAATTTGTGAAATTTTTGTGCAGGATGAACATGTCTCGAGCAGATTTTGTGAAAAAATACTTCGATGATGATATTGAAGTGACCGTTCATCCTCCGATGAAAACTGTTGAGTCTCCAATGAATTCTCCTCCGCTTCTTCGGCCTTCTTATCCCGAGCTCCAGGCCGTCTTAAACCGACCTCGTTATTCTCCGGGGGCTCGTGATGCTAAATTGGCGCAACGCCTTCCCGATTGGGACTTGCAGGGAGTCACTGCCAACGTAAATGTCTCAGTCCTCGATCGTCGAATCACATCTACTGACATGAATGTTGTCAAGTTGAGATTGTTGGACCGGATGGAGAAGGCTATTGGGCAGTTCGAAAAACAAATGGCCTCGCTGAGGGATCAGACTGCTCAGAAACTTGAAGATTGGTGTGCTCTAGCCGAGAACTTGGATAAGCTTCATAGAGAGGGTCTCGAACGGATCGCCATTCTGGAAGAGGACAAAATGAAATTGATCCAGGCTTTGCGGGCTCGGGATACCATTATTGCCACTTTTCCGAGAGGCGATGCCGAACTAACAGGTTCCCTTGGCAAGTGGCAGGCTCCTGGTGCTTAATCTTCCGGCTCTGTTCCAGAGAAGAAGAAGGTTGGGAGGCCTAGGAAGAACCCGCTTGTGTGACTCTCTTTGCTTAATGGACTTTTGACTTAGGCTGGTGTGTATTAAGCGAGTGCCAGCCCTCGCCTTTGACTCCTAGACTGTCTTTTGGTTAGTATTCCGTGTATTTGTGGCGTGCTTTTGTGACTGTGATGTAGGTTGACTCTTTTGTGCTTGGATGTGATATATTAATGTGCTCCATGCACTTGAACTTTGTCGTTCCTTTCTTCTGCACATTTTGGTCTGTACACTACGTTTACACATCTCACTTCGCATATTTTCCTTATTTATGATTATAATGATCCTTTGATGCATGAGTCTTATTTCGTAGCACCTGTTCTATAATGAAAACAGTCATTTGTATGATTTTGGACTTATACGTTGTTATTGATCATCCACACCAATAACAGGTTAGTTAATCATTGATGAATGATGTATGATAAATTGAACGTCATATCTACAGAGGACAATTATGACTTGTCAAACATTGTTTGCATAGACATGGTATTCTATTTTGAATTTGATTGACGAATTTTAGGCTTCTACTTGGAGAAGCCATTGCATCTTTCTACCTTTGCTCGAAAAGGTCTTATGTGGTGCCCCCGCCTGGGGAGGACTTTGGGTTTTATGCCCCCGCAAGGGGAGGACTTGGGATTTGATGCCCCCGCATGGGGATGACTTTTGTCATTGCTCTCACGAAGAGAGGCTAGACTTTTTCGTGCCCAGCATGGGGGGTCTTAGGGTTTAGTGCGCAATAACCTGTCGTGTCTGAAATGATTAGATGTCACGTGAATGGATTTTATTCTTCACATCCGGGGGAATCCGGATGCTACGCAAATGGATTGACACTCTTCGCATCCGATCATATCGGATGCTACGCAAATGGTTTTCATTCTTCACATCCGATCATATCGGATGCTACGCAAATGGTTTTCATTCTTCACATCCGTTCATATCGGATGCTACGCAAATGGTTTTCATTCTTCACATCCGATCATATCGGATGCTACGCAAATGGTTTTCATTCTTCACATCCGTTCATATCGGATGCTACGCAAATGGTTTTCATTCTTCACATCTGTTCATATCGGATGCTACGCAAATGGTTTTCATTCTTCACATCCGATCATATCGGACGCTACGCAAATGGTTTTCATTCTTCACATCCGATCATATCGGAGGCTACGCAAATGGTTTTCATTCTTCACATCCGTTCATATCGGATGCTACGCAAATGGTTTTCATTCTTCACATCCGTTCATATCGGATGCTACGCAAATGGTTTTCATTCTTCACATCCGTTCATATCGGATGCTACGCAAATGGTTTTCATTCTTCACATCCGATCATATCGGACGCTACGCAAATGGTTTTCATTCTTCACATCTGATCATATCGGATGCTACGCAAATGGTTTTCATTCTTCACATCCGTTCATATTGGATGCTACGCAAATGGTTTTCATTCTTCACATCCGATCATATCGGACGCTACGCAAATAGTTTTCATTCTTCACATCCGATCATATCGGATGCTACGCAAATGGTTTTCATTCTTCACATCCATTCATATCGGATGCTACGCAAATGGTTTTCATTCTTCACATCCGTTCATATGGGATGCTACGCAAATGGTTTTCATTCTTCACATCTGATCATATCGGATGCTACGCAAATGGTTTTGAGCGGCTGTTATATCGTTTTATGGGACAGCTACCAGTTTCTTTGTCAGATTTTCGACTTGGCAGGATATTTCTGTTTAGAAACTGGTGTTGTGAACTTCTCACTTACGGAGGTGCCCCTTCGATAAAAGCTACTGCTCTAATGTTTGTTTGTCGTGGCGCTTGTTCGTTGTTTAGATCTTTGCGACTGTCCTGTTCACTTTTCAAGGCGGTGCTTTTCTATTTTTGCATTTGTGCATATCGATATTTACAACATTCGGCACTTGAACTAGCATTGTTGGGGTCGTGATGTCACAAGAACAAGCGCTCGACTGATGGCCTGCAATATGAAATCGTCTTTTAAGAAAGTTTTGATTTGACATATAATTTTGCAAGCAAGAAATTCATTCAGACTAATATGCTCTTAGTTATAGAGTTAATTT
Organism: Allium sativum; assembly: GCA_030737875.1. Lineage (NCBI taxonomy): Eukaryota > Viridiplantae > Streptophyta > Magnoliopsida > Asparagales > Amaryllidaceae > Allium > Allium sativum. The sequence continues at coordinate 401,701,493 of CM060910.1, forward strand.
TCAGTGCATCATTTGCAGATTATTACTGACTGTTTACAAGGAGTCCTGAATATAACAGAAAGTAAAATGCAAAGTAAAGCATGAATTAAAGCAGAAAATAGAGCATGAAGTAAGGCGGTAGCGATGTTGATCGCTTATTCTCAGCCATTGAAATTGGAGCTCCATTAGTGATTATCAGTTGATAATCGGTCTTGGCATGATTTGAGCAGTTGCTGCATTACTTGGACAAGACTGATCATTTGATGCCCCTTGCTCCTGGGGAGCTGTAGAAGGATTCATGGCTTGCAGATTCTTTACATACTGCTGTAGCCTGTTTTTCCTGATCAACTCCTCAATGAGGTTCTTTAGGTGGCGGCACTCGTTAGTGTTATGACCAGGCTGGTTGTGAAATCTGCAAAACTTTCCCGATTTTGCCGCTTTGTCGCTTATCCTTATCGGGTTTGGCTCTGCATACTCTTCGCAATTCTTCGTTGCAAGAAAGATATTTTCAGGAGTGTCATTTAAAGGCGTCAGCTCTGATGAGTTGAAAAGACGAGACTTTTTATTAGCCTTGTTGCCATTCCCATCATTGGCGCGCTTCTGCCCCTGAGCGTTATGCTGATTATAATGAGCTGCGGCATTTTTGGGAGCTTCAAGAAGCGGGTTAGCGTTGATAATCTGAAGAGGTACTGGACCAGTTTCGACTCTCATGTACTCTTCGTCTTTTTTATAGAATTTCTCGAGCATACTTGGCTCTTTCATTTTGATCCATTTACCAAATTCGCTATTTTTGTCTATAGCGCCGATTAGAGACATTAAGATCATGCGAGGTTCGGGATTCCCTACTTCAGATAAAGCATCATTAAACCTCTTTAGGAAGGCTTTGACAGATTCTCCTGGATCTTGCCTCATTGATGTAAGAGAAATGACATCTTTAGCCTTCGTAGCCTGCAACCTGAATTGCTCTTTGAATTTTAGAGTCAAGTCATCAAATCTGTCAACGGATTTGGGCGGGAGCCTTGTGAACCATAGCGATGCGACGCTTTCTAGATAAAGAGGGAAGCACAAGCACTTGATCTCGTCCTTTGCTTTAGCCGCATTCATGTGCCACTCATATTTGTATAGGAAATGATTCGGATCATAATTTCCGTTGTACGGTGGCAGAGTAGGATGAATGAATTTTTTGGGGAATTCAGCCTTGCGGATCCTCTTTGTGAATGGATTTTTGTCGAGAGAGAAGTCCCATTCCCTTTCACAATCCTTGCGGGGCATGTTGTCTTTCATAAATTGCTTTACCACATCTGTGATATATTCCTTCGAGTTGCGTTGTTCCGGGGAGCGGACATCGATCTCTCTTCCGGATGCTCGACGCGGCGAGCGATCGTGTTTAAAGGATCTAGGCCTTTTACTTCCGTTATGGGAAGGTGCCCCCTTTATGGGACTTGCAACTCGTTGGATATTTCGATCGGAATGGTTTTTAGCTTCCAACTTTGAGCCTTCGACATTAGTATCGTCATTATGAGGATCGGAGGCCGATGAATTTGCATTTTCTTCAAGGTTAACATGGATTTGCGGATGAGGAGCGGGATTCGCTTGAGTGTTTAGGAGAGCATTCACTTTATCCATCAAAGCTTGATTAGCATCCACAAGAGTTTTATTTGCGTCGATTAAAGCTTTGTTGGAAATGTCCATGCGTTGACTCAAGTTAGCGACGACGGCATCCAATTCCGCTTTAGTCACTCCGGCTCCGGATATTGAATTTTCTCCACCCTCAAATCGGTTGGTTAGTGGAGTTGTTTCGACGTTAGCAACGTTATCATTTCCTTCGAGGATATTGCTAGTGGTCTTCTTAGACTTTGCCATGATCTCGGATAAGGCCTTAAATTTGGAAGATAGCTCTCCGATTGGCCCAGATCTGGAATCTATGGTAGAAGATGCGAACACGGCCCCACGGTGGGCGCCTAATTGTTTACACCAAAAATTGGTATAACAACCAAAGAGGTGTTTCTGAACACGTTACCAAATCAGAGGCGAGATGCTTGGAAAGCACGTCACCTTTTCAAAGGCGGGGTGTTAGAAAACCTTTAGAATTATATATGAGGTCGTATCCAACATTCCATAAGCATCAAAATACCAAAATTAAGAAAAGAAGGAAAAGAAGACAAGAGTTTATAGTGGTTCGACTCTTATTCGAGTCTACGTCCACTTTGAAGATGGCATTCCATTAATCACCATGAGATTTACAACATTTGCTCCTTTATACATTCATAAAAGCTCCTTTTACATGCATTTGCCTTTGAATTCACATAAGAATGGTAGAGAGCTTGAAGAGATTATGCTAATCCCTCCATAGAAGCCATGATTGAAAGCTTGCTAGATCTTCCATGAATTGTGAAGAAGAGATGTTGAAATGTTTGGAGAAATCCAAAAAGCTATTTGACAACTCCTCCTTGTAGTTCCCGGAAAAGTCCCCCTCAAATGGTGGAGGTGGTGTCCTATTTATAGGTGATGGAGTGGCTGAAATCTTCAATTCAGGGTTCTGGTCGGTTTTGCAGGTATTTACAAGAATGTCACTGCCAGTTGTCAACAGCTGGCACATCGCTCCATTCATCTTAACCGACCAGGGAGTTTCATTACAAGGAAAGGCGACCAGAATACAACAAAACGACCAGGAAGCTCATATGCGGGGCGGATCGATCAGGAAAACCAGGAAATGAAGCGGGCCGACCAGAAGTCTTTTGCACTTTAGAGCGACTTGGAACTTCGGTACGTTCAGACAGACCGGCAATCTTGAATATTTGGAGCGATCGACTTTGGAGCGACCAGCTCCCTGTAATTGGAAGCGAATAAAGACTTTCTTTGTCAGGAGCGACCAGAGTCTTTGGATGTCTGGAACGATCAGAATCCTTGGTACGAACAGAACCCTTCTACATTCTAGGTCAACCAAGGTTCTTTTATCTTTGGGACGACCAGAAGTTTTCTGGACTTCAGAGCGACCAGGGGTTGGGCTCTATGATCTATCCCTCTTAATAATTGCAGGACCGACCCCTACTTTTAAATACCCGAGAACGACTTGTACACGTTTGTTGATATCAAATCGATCAGGTGGATAACACTGGGCTGATTGTAAGCGACCAGAACGACGGCTGAGTTGGTGCGCAATTGTAGGTTCAGGCGGACTATGGTCGTGCACATAGTCCGGAGTTGAAAAAGCAGGCATTGGGCCCCAGTAGGTTTACACTGTGCATGCTTGATTCGTGTCGGTGGTTGGCACCCTAGGGCTTGATACACCCTATGGTGGACCTAGCACAGGTGACTACATTCATGATAGGGCCATATAACACAGACACATGAACGAGCTAGGACTTGTAGGGAGCCGATCGATTAATAGATCGTTACGTGTAAAAAGGGTGTTGTTCGTTAGGTAGCATAATTCCTTGTGGCCCTAGGTGGCATAAAACCGAATCGAATCTAGAAAACGTTCAATAGGTAGCATAATCCCTAGTAGTCCTAGGTGGCATAAATCCTAGTTGAACACGCGATAGTTCATGATAAGGAAACCTAGCCAGAACAAGGTTGGCAGTCCAAATGATTTCAAGAATGGTGGCACTACGTTGAATTAGTATAGAAATACGTGATGAAACCCGTACGATATACGGCAAGGGACTGTACATATACATGGAAAGGATGATACGGGTTGGGTTACTAGTACAGTTGGTGTAGAGAATGCGATGCTATACGTAGTTTATCTGGTTAGCATAGTTTATCTTGTTACCGTAGTTTGTCTGGTTAGTATAGTTTATCTTGTCATCTTAGTTTAACTTGCCTATCTTGTCATCATCCTTATGTTTACTTTCAGTTTATGCATGTCATATTATATTTACTTGTTTCTATGCTGAAAGTCACTAGGACTTACTAGTCTTTATTACTTACCTATTTTCTTTCGCCTCTTTTTCTTCCGTCCCCCCCCCCCCTCCCCCCCCCCCCAGGTTCTCAGGGAGGAAAACACTACTACTTAGTTTGGACTTTTTCTGCTTCAAGATCATCATATATGGCTTGGACCTATCTTGGCAATGGCTGTTTTACTTGGGGAATGATTTATGACTATGGTTTTATGCTTCTTTACTATTGCAAGACATATTTCGATGTAATGGATTTAATGGCATTTTGATGTAAAAAGGCTTTAGACCTTTCTAGATTTTAAAGCAATGAAATTTGGTTCTTCTTCCGCTATTTTATATGTTCTATCTTGTAATATTTCTGTGTATGCTTACCTAGATAATGCTCCACCAAAGCTAGTGCATTCCCTTTATGAGTGACCCTAGCGGAGGTGGGGTGTTACATTTGGTACCAGAGCAGAAGGTTACCAGACTGGGCAACAGTTTTTAAAACCTTTTGAAATTATTTTCAAAACCATTTACAAAGAAGCATTTTTCAAGAAAAGTTTTATTTTTAAAGGCTATTTCCCAAAGGCCATTAGCATTATCCTTTGTTTCCTTGTTTGAATCCCTTTTCCTTTCTTTCCTCCATCTGTAGTCACGTTAGTTCCATCTGCGACTAATCTTAACTCAAGCTTTGAAGGGTTGTCGTGCGATGGAGGTAGTTCTCGAGAGACCTGTCAACACGTTAAATAAGAGGGGATAAGGGTGGTTAAGGCGAATGAGGCTCAGAACAAGAAGGTAGAAATGTTTCTGTAGGAAAGCCTAGTTTATCTTTCTATCATGTCCGTACCCTTTTTGATTATGGTACATCGCATCCCTTTTATTTCTCTTCGATAGTTGAGTCTCTGCACCTTAGCACTAGCGTAGTAGAGAATCCCATTTTTTTTCTCATCTCAAAATCCTGTTGGGGAATCAGCTCATTCATTCATGACTTGTTTGGATTTGAGAATGTCTATGCTAAGCGTTGAGTTTAGAAGAAATGCTTATGTTTTTGGGCTACGGGTCGATTCTAGGGATGGAATGGTTATCCAGTACTGGTGCCATTCTTGAGTATGAAAAGAGGGTAGTTAGACTCTTGACTTGTCGTGGTAATACCCTCGAAGTCTAGTGTAACCCTGAGGATTCTGCCATGCTTGGTTACCTAGAATCTCTTGATACATTTGTTGATCTCGAGTAGTGTTCGCCACTAAGATGGATGGTTCATTTTGCTTAGGCATGAGTTATAGCAAATCACCTTAGTAAGTACATTTGGCAACATGGCTGACATCTGTTTATTTGCAAGAGATAATTCTTCTACGTGGAATACTTTATAGTGAGTAAATGAGATCCAGGATTCACTAGTGAATTATGGAGAGCTTGCATGAAACCATGAGTACGCAGTTATGTTTGAGCCGAGTATACTAGAAGGAGGATAAGGGAAATTGGGACGAGAGGCAACGGTGAAATGAGTTCCAACTCATATTTTGGAAACAAGAATTAAGAAGCTACGAAATTATGAAGTTAAAGGCGGACAAAGCACAATGGAGTTAGGCTCAAGGAAATGCAACTTAGAAGATTGAAGACTAGATACGCGCATCATATCTCTTTTTAAGAGTATATCCTTGATCCCTCTTTTCCTGTAGAGCTTACTTGCATGCTATCTTTTATGTATATCCACTCGGTCCTATTCTCTATCTTATTTCTGTTGCAAACCCCATAAGGAGTATGACTCATCTGGTTGTGATATATGTTGGGGTTTGAGGGTGTCCGTTGAGTTGACTAAACTTTTTGGGCTTTATAAGATATGGGTTGGTTTTAGGAAGGGATTTTTGCGACCTAAAAGGAGTTTATCATGCTTGGTTTCCTATAATCATATATATTGGTTTTTAGGCTGGTATTTTGGGGAGTTATTCCCCTAATCGGTATACATGTGAGGAAGATTTCCAGTTTTGACATTGCCTAATGGGTACAAAGTTTTTCTTTACTTGCTTCGACTATACCTTTAGGTAGGAAATAATGGATGTAAACATGTGTTTGAGACATGTTATGGTTGATGGTTGCAAGTGGTTACTAGTTGTTGCTCGTGGATGCATGAACACACATTAGGCACTAGATCGGCTCAGTCACATCTCATATTGCATATGCATGAATGTTTTATACTTGTACATGGATGGAAACTTGATATGCTATCATTTGGATGTTGCATATGAATAAATGTTTGAGCACTCATGTAAAAATTGTGAAATGTAATAGGAATTTTGCATACATGTTGGACTCATCGCACTAACATACTTTGCATTAAGGAGGTTTACTGAATCAGTAACCGCCTGATCTATTGCATTAGATAAGTACATATACACACACTCTCACATATGTTCATACAACATTAGAAATCTTTTAAGGAAAATGATTGCTTGTGGGTGATGTTTTGAGTAGATGGATGATGGATGGTAGGATACGTTCTCCTTAACTTGGAGATTTCGGGGACGAAATCCTTTAAGGTGGGGAGAATGTAACAACCCGTATTTTCATAACATGTTATAACCATAAATCAAGGCAGAATTAAATTTTAAAATAAGAACCAAGGGAAGCGGGTTGCGCCATTGCGTTCGTCTCGGAATTCTGCATGAAATCGAGTCCGAGTTTTTGAAAATTAGAGTCCGTATGACCAAGTTATGACCCTTCGAAGTTTCAGGGATTTTCAGAAACGAAAATAGCTCGAAATTCGAATTCAAACCCCAGGGCAGACCGGGCGGGAAATTTCCCGCCCATGACTAGGTCGACTTGGGGGTCGACACTATGGTCAACCTCCTAGGGACCAGGTCGACCCTATGGTTGACCTGGTGCCAAAATCTGGTTTCCAGCCCAGATTCATTCTGATATTTTTCGACACGTTTTCAGTCCAGGTTCCTGATCCTAAACCTCTATAAGCAGCCTCCTAGCCCCATTCTCTCTACACCAATTCTTTCTGTCCTTATGCTACCTCTATGAAAATCAAAATGATAATATTTAAATTAAAAGAGACTACTTCTTCTTCGTCAAGGCAACATCTAGGAATTCCAAATTGGGGGTTTTCAACTAGAACAAGACTGAACAAATAGAGATTCAACAACTACCATAACCGTTTCCAAATTCAAATCACTGCACTCTAATTCTCGATCCACGCTTTGTAAGTTCTAGTTACTTTGAGATTTAAACCGCTTAAATTTATTATGGACATGGAATGAAATGAAAGTGGACCTAAGCTTGATTATCTATTTAGATCTGTTCTTGTCTCTTCTTAAATCTATGATTTTGGTTTATTTCTTGTCGATTGAATCATGCCCATTCATGTTGTTGGACCTAGTTTATTATTCAAAGACTAGATTGTAATATGAATTCTTGGACCTTGACTTGATGATAAGACTTTTTCACCCTATTCTCTCTTGAATCTGGAATTTGGATTAATGCAAGTCTACCTATGTTCCTAAACCTTGGTTTTCATATTGTTGTTCTAGATCCTATTCACATGCCTATGATGTGTTAAACTATTATACACCAATTCTGTTGAACATATGATTTGGATTATAATCTCATGCCTATTCACATGCCCATCTTTGTCATGATTTCCTTGTTTATCCCTTTTTGAATTAATCTCGATACGCGCACGGTGGGAATACGATTTGGGGATATTGGACCAAACATGAAGATTCACTTAGACATGAATTGGTAATTGACACGAATAAGCTTGGACATGAATTGGCATAACTTGAACACGAAAGCGATTGTAAACTTGATAATTGACATGAACGTGAATTGTGAACTTGGAACGTAATTATAGAAAATAGAATCTGTTGGTCAAACCATGTTTTTAGGTAATTATGGAACGCGACAAATAGCACGAAATGGATACGATGGGAATAACTTGAACACAGAATTGACTGTGACTTGATAGTTGATATTTGACATCTAGAAGGAACGTAAACATGCTTATGAAATTGAAACATGAATTGGTTATGAATATGAATCATGAACTTGATAATAGGCATAAGTTGAAACCTGAAACTTGAAATGAACTTGACATGAAACTTGAACATGGACATGACACTTAGAATGAACTTGAAAATGGCCAACTCGAGGTTGGGTTGAGTTTGCAGTGTAATTCTGCCCGGAACCACCCGGCAAATCCAGTTACTGCAAACAATAGGATCCAATGTGGGTAGTTGGTCATATCGCACTTGAAAACCCGAGGTCAGACTGAGTTGTGGTGTAATTCTGCCCAAAACCGCCCGGCATATCCAGCGACCACAACAACAGGTCTGATGTGAGAGGTTGGGGTGCATAAATGAATTAATGCCACATGATAGGGTTAAGTCATGAACCACTTGAATACACTTAACCAATTTGACATGATGATTTGATAGGGTTAAGTCATGAACCACTGGAATATACTTAACCAATTTGACACGATGATTTGATAAGGTTAAGCCATGAACTGCTTGAATATACTTAACCAATTTGACAGGATGATTTGATAGGGTTAAGTCATTAACCGCTTGAATATACTTAACCAATTTGACACGATGATTTGATAGGGTTAAGTCATGAACCGCTTGAATATACTTAACCAATTTGACAAGATGATTTGATTGGGTTAAGTCATGAACCGCTTGAATATACTTAACCAATTTGACACGATGACATGATAGGGTTAAGTCATGAACCGCTTGAATATACTTAACCAATTTGACACGATGATTTGATAGGGTTAAGTCATGAGCCGCTTGAATATACTTAACCAATTTGACACGAGGACTTGATAGGGTTAAGTCATGAACCGCTTGAATATACTTAACTAATTTGACACGATGACTCGATAGGGTTAAGTCATGAACCGCTTGAATATACTTAACCAATTTGACATGATGACTTGATAGGGTTAAGTCATGAACCGCTTGAACATACTTAACCAACCTGTCACATGATTCGTAGGGCTAAGTCATGAACTTGAACGGCCACATTTAGCCAATTTGACATGCTAGACTGATGGGGTTAAGTCTCGAATTTTAATGACAACACTTAACCTGATGGACGGAAACCCTAGTTACGCGGTCCTTTTCAGCAGTAACCCACTAGATGTATCATGGTACCCTGGAACTAGGCAGGGTGGGGCACGATTACTGGGCTAATTGTAAGTGACCAGAACGACGGCTAAGTTGGTGCGCCATTATAGGTTCAGGCGGACTATGGTCGTGCACGTTGTCCGGAGTTGAAAAAGCAGGCATTGGACACCAGTAGGTTTACACTGTGCGTGCTTGATTCGTGTCGGTGGTTGGCACCCTAGGGGTTGATACACCATATGGTGGATCTAGCACAGGTGACTACATTCATGATAGGGCCGTATAACACAGTCACATGAACGAGCTAGGGCTTGTAGTGTAACAACCCATATTTTGAATAACAAGTTATAACATAAATCAAGGCCGAATTCAATGATAAAATCTGAATCAAGGGAAACGGGCTGTGCCGTCGCGTTCGTCTCGGAAAAATACGTGAAATAGAGTCCGAGTTTTCGAAAATCGGAGTCTGTATGACCCAGTTAAGGCCCATGGAAGTTTTCAGAAAATTTAAATTTAAAAACAGATTTCAAATTCAGCTGGGCAGGTAGGCGGGAAAAGATCCCGCCACTCCCCAAGTCGACAGGGGTGTCGACTTGGGAGTCCACATGCCCAAGGCTGTGTCGACTGCCCAGTCGACACCCCTGTCGACTTGGGTGGTCGGCCAGTCTGGCCTGGGTGCACCTGACTTGTTTCTCAAGACATGTTTGGAGGCTATTGACGTGAATTGATGGCCCAGATCTGAATTAGGGTTAATCCTATGGTCTAAACTAACCTAATCACCTAAAAAAGACCCTAATACCTAGCCTAAGTCATCATAAATCAATCCTACAACTAAACTATGCCAAAATGTTTAATCATGGCCTCCACACTCTTGTCATAGTCTCCATCTTCATTCATATGAGAGTTTCTAAGCTTGTTTGAGAGTTTCTAAGGCCAAAGTTCAATCTTTCTTCATCAAAGCAAGGATCTTCTTCTAATTTCTCAAGGGTTTTCATTGAAGCTTGCAATTTGGGGGTCTTTAGAGTTGCTAGTGGCTTCGTCTCAATCTTATTTATATTTTATAAGTCTTCATAGCATTGTAAGCCCTATACTACTCTTAGATTCTAACTATGAAGTTAAATATGACATGTTGCAAGTTGAGTTTGGGACTAAGTATGATATGTGCTTCGATCCTATCATGTTATGCATAAATATATTCTATGCATGTTTGTAAAGCTATCACCTTTGCCTTATGCATAGAAAGCTATGAGCTTTGATTGGAAATGTTGCATAAAGCAACATAGAAACTCTCATAAACCTTGTGTTATCTTGCATATGATGTTATATGTGAATCACTATCCACCATCCTATGTCATTTATGATCATGTTTCACCTATTTGTTTAAGTTTGATATCATGCATATTGTAACAACCCGTATTTTCAATAACATGTTATAACATAAATCGAGGCAGAATTTAATTCTAAAAGCTGAATCAAGGGAAACGGGCTATGCCATTGCGTTCGTCTCGGAAAAATACGCGAAATAGAATCCGAGTTTTCGAAAATCGGAGTCCGTATGACCCAGTTAAGGCCCATTGAAGTTTTCAGAAATTTCCATAGTAAAAACAGATTTAAGTTTTAAGTTCAAAAACAAGGATTAGGGCTAACTGGCGTCAGGCGGGAAAACTCCCGCCAAGACCCCCATGTCGACAGGCATGTCGACAGGGGTCTTAGGGTGTCGACTGCCCTGTCGACAGCCTTGTCGACACGGGGTGGCCGGGCAGTTTTGCCTGGCGCACCATTTTGATTTGGGCTTGGTCTTGTGGCTTGGTTCTAGAGAATTCCTAAATCTGACGGACCTAAACTAACCTAGGGTTAATCCTAGGGCTAAAAACACTCTAATCTTTTATAAATAAGCCCCTAATCCTACCCTAAAACCTCATTATTCATTCTAGCAACCAAACTATGTCAAATTGAATTCTCAAATGGCCTCCACCTAAGAACCCTAGCCTCCACCCTCTTCAAAAATCATTCCTATGAAGGTTTCGATGTTCATACAAGCATTTCTAAGTTGTATGAATGATCATTAGCTTGCATACATCATCAAGCTGCAAGCTTTAATTGCTAAGCTAGAGTTTTTGGGATTTTTGTTAATTGGAGCTTTGTTTTGGGGTTTTATATGCTTGCATAAAAGGGCTTCTCAATCTTTATTAGTAGATTTGTGTCTTCATAATATTTGTAAGCCCTCTTACCTTCATTTTAGAAATTCTAAAGTTAATATGTGATGAAAGTTGGGATTTATGCATGTTTAATAAGTTATGCATGCTTATGCGAGTTCACTATGCTATGTTATGCATGTTTAATAAGTTATGCATGCTTATGCGAGTTCACTATGCTATGTTATGCATGATTAATAAGTTATGCAAGCTTATGCGAGTTCACTATGCCATGTTACACATGTTTGATAAGTTATGCATGTTTATGCAAGTTCACTATGCCATGATTTGCAAGTTTAACAAGTTATGCATGTTTATGCAAGTTCACTATGCCATGATTTGCAAGTTTAACAAGTTATGCATGTTTATGCAAGTTCACTATGCTAAGTTATGCAAGTCCAACATGTTATGCATGTTTATTATGATATGTAAGATTTATCATGTATGTTGTGCCAAGTTCCCTCTTTCTATCCTTTATGCGTTATGACGAATATGTAAGCGATAGAATGACGTTGGGGGGTTTTTGGGTAAAACTTAAAATACATGAAAATATAAGATTGGGAATTTACCTATTAAGTTAGGTCTACCCCTTGGGAATTTACCTATTACGTTAGGTCTACCCAAGTATTTGTTAAACTTGTGATTTTGTTTTGAAAATAAAGTGGACATGACACTTAGAAAACATAAGTGTGGCCAACTCGAGGTTGGGTTGAGTTTGTAGCATAAACCTACCCGGAACCGACCGGCTTAACTAGTGGCTACAAGCAATAGGACCCAATGTGAGTAGTTGGTCATGTTGCACGTGAAACCCGAGGTTAGACTAAGTTGTGGTGTAAACCTACCCGGACCCGCCCGGCCTAACTAGTAACCACAACAAGGTCTAATGTGAGAGGTTGGGTGCATTAAATTAATTAATGCCTCATGATTAGGGTTAAGTCATGGCCCACTAATACTTAACCAATTTTGGGGGATACGAGGGATTAAATGGGGTTAAGTGGTGAACTGTTGGTTACACTTAACTAATTTAATCCATGATTAGTGAGGGGTTAAACCACACTTAACCCTCTTAGAAAACCCTAGCAACGTGGTCTGTTCCAGCAGTAATCCCAGTTGGGTATCATTCACAACCCTAGAGGCTAGGCTAGGGAGGGGCACGATTACTGGACTGATGTAAGCGACCAAAGCGACGGCTGAGTGGTACAGCGGTGCGGGTCCAGGCGGGCTACGGACGTGCACGTAGTCCGGTGTTGGACAAACTCGAGGCACGGGTACCGGTAGGTTTAGACTGTGCATTATTGCTTAGGTGTCTGGGGTTGACACCCGAGGGCTTGATACACCCGAAGGTGGACCCAGCACAGTCTGACTACAACCATATGTGGGCCGTATGGACACCAACACTTGACGTGTTAGGTTTATAGGGAGCCGATCGACTAGACCGTTGGGCTGGACCTTGCATTAAGGTCATCTCATGCTATTGGGCCAAAGTTTGGGCTGAGGGATCAATACCTGTTATGTTAGTTTGCTAGTACACTGTGGTGCAAAGCTTAATCTTCTTTATGTGATGACACCTTTGTCTATTGCCAGTATGTTCATCTCAGTTTCCATCATGATGTTAGCTTTATTAGTTTATAGACTGATCGTAGTAGGGCTTACCAGTCTTTTTGACTGACCTGTTTTCTTTCGCTTCTTTTCTTCCGTTTCCCCCCCCCCCCCCCAGGTTCTCAGGGAGGGAACAGTGGTGCTTAGCTTGGATCGCTTGCTTGTTCGCTGGATAGCTCATGTATGTCTGGACATTGAGCTCGCTATGGTTTATCATCTTTATTTTGGGGATAGCACTATGTATTTCAGTATTTCTGTTATGATGTACTAGACATGTTTATTTTGGCAGTTGACTTTATGATGTACTAGACTTGTTTTGAGATGGTTTGAGATATTCCACTGTTTTATTCTCACTTACTCTGTTTTACATATATATTTATGTTCTTGTTCTGCCTTGATATATCATTATGCATGCTTACCCAGTTCTAACGCCCCCCAGAAGCTAGTGCCCCCGAAAGAGTGACCCTAGCGGAGGTGGGGTGTTACAAATTTGGTATCAGAGCATATGGTTTACGAGAAAGAACAAAAAGTTTTTAAAAAGACTTTTGAAAAACTATTTTCAAAACAAGTATAAAGTATTTTCCAAAGAAAAGTCTAGTATTTTAAAAGGGCTATTCCCCAAAAAGCCATTAGCGTTATCCTTCGTTCCCTTGACCTAATCTTATCTTATCCTTCGTTTCAGTATGGCTGAGGATCTTGCCATCCCGGATGGAGTAAATGTGCCACTCTGGTATAGGAGACTTCTAGAAGCTAGGGCGGCAGCCGGCCCCGCAAACCCTACTCCCACTCCTCCTCCTATAGTTGAGAATCCTCCCCCTAATGTCCCTCCTCCGGTGGTCCCTGTTCCTCCTCCTCCAGTGGTTAACATTCCTCCTCCCGTTGCTAATGTTCCTCCCCCTCCTGTTGCTGAGGCTCCTCTTCCTCCTCCTCCCCTCAGCATCCTCGGGTTGAGTTCACGAAGGTTTGTAAAGACTTCAAGGCGATGGGAGGCAAGAATTTCCCAGGCACGGAATCTTTTGTTGAAGCTAGGAATTGGCTGAAAGACACTGAGGACCTGTTTGCTATCTTTGGGATTGATGACGAGAGGAAGATCTTATTGACAGTATGGCTTTTGAAGGACGAAGCGGCCTATTGGTGGGAGGTCACCAATGGGACGAGGCCCGTTGAGACTTGGGCCGATTTGAGGGCTAGATTTGTGGCCAAGTTTCTATCTTCTGCTGAGGCAAATTTACAGATGGAGAAGTTCATTGCATTAAAGCAAGGTGATATGTCTGTTAAGGAGTATGTGAATAAGTTTAATCAGCTGGCCCGTTTTGGTTTGGATATGGTGAACACTCCTGAGAAGAAGGCTCTTCGATTTGCTAGAGGATTGAATGAGCCGCTGCAGGGTTTGGCGATGTCACATATTCCGCATGGGGCTACTTTTGAGAGTTTGGTCGATATGGCTCTACTTCAGGGAGATGGAAAGAAAGAGGTCAAGTCGAGTGATACTCAAGCAAAGAAGACTGATTCTCAAGGCAAAGGCAATCAAGGTGGTCAAACCAGTCAGGGGAATCAGAGCAAGAACAAGAAGGGGAACAACAACAAAGGCAAGGGAAAGTGCAATTACTGTGGTGCGCCTGGACACTTTGCTAAGGATTGTAGGAAGAAGAAAAGGAAGCTTGGTGGTGAATGTTTTTCCTGTGGTGATACTGGACACTTCAGCAAGGAATGTCCAAAGAAGAAAGGACAGGCTGGACCTTCAGGAGGGCAAGTTCATGCTCTCAATACCGCTCCAGTTCCCGATCGAGGTAGTGTTTCTGTTGAGAACCTTGTTTATGTTTCTGATCTTCCAGTTCGTACCTTGTTTGATTCTGGTGCATCACATAGCTTTATTTCATCTGATCTTGTTGATAGCTTGCACCTTAGTACTAGCTTAGTGGATGATCCCGTTTGTGTTTCGAATCCCATTGGGGGTTCTGCTCATCTATCTATGATATGTGAGGATCTGAGGATCTCTATACTCAGTGTAGAGTTCTTGTGTAGTGCGTATATTCTTGGTTTCAGGGGATACGGATTGATATTGGGCATGGATTGGCTGTCCCGATATGGAGCCATTCTTGATTGTGAGCATAGGGTTGTGAGGCTTGTGACCCGCCTTGGCAACACCTTAGAGATTTCATGCAATCCGAAGGATCCCGTCATGTTGTGCTATCTTGAATCTCTCGACTCGTCAGAGGAAGCCCTTCAGTCTGTAAGGGTGGTCCGAGATTATCCAGATGTCTTTGAAGAAGTTAAGGGGTTGCCCCCTAAACGAGAGATTGATTTTCGCATTTATCTGGTGGATAATGCTAAGCCTGTTTCTTTGCCCGTTCGGCACATGGCTCCGCGTGAGAGATGGGAGCTCAGCAAGCAAGTAAAGGAGTTACTTGAGAAGAACTTCATCAGACGAAGTATATCCGAATGGGGAGCGCCTGTGGTGTTTGCTACTAAGGCAGATGGTTCTCTTCGACTCTGTGTGGACTATAGAGAATTGAATAAGCTGACTAAGAAGAACAGACACCCGTTACCGAGGATCGATGATCTCTTTGACCAGCTTGTTGGTGCTTCTGTTTTCTCTCAGCTTGATCTTACTACTGGATTTCATCAGCTCAGAGTGGCTGAAGATAGTATAGACAAGACTGCATTCAGAACTCCAGATGGATTCTTTAAATGGCTTGTTATGCCGTTCGGTTTGACGAATGCACCCGCGTATTTCGTGGACTTGATGAGTAGGGTGTTTCGGGAGTTCTTGAACAAGTTTGTCGTGGTCTTTGTGGATGATATTTTGATCTTCTCCAAGGATGAAGAAGAGCACGCGAGGCATCTTGTAGAGGTGATGGATATGCTTAGAGCGCAACAGTTAAAGGCCAAGTTCTCCAAGTGTCACTTTTGGAGAAGGGAAGTTAGATTCCTTGGGCATATCGTATCCAAGCAAGGCTTAGCGGTGGATCCCGCTAAGGTGGTTGCAGTTCAGGATTGGAAGACTCCAAGGAATGCAACCGAGGTGAGAAGTTTTCTAGGTCTTGCGGGTTTTTACCAGAAGTTCATCAAGGACTTCGCAAAGATATCCGATCCTCTTACTAAGTTGACGAAGAAGCACTTAGTTTTTGCTTGGGATATGGACTGTGAGCTTGCTTTTCAGAGACTCAAGAGAGCCCTTACCTCAGCACCAGTTCTAGCTTTACCCGATGGTGGTAAGATGTTTACCGTGTACACTGATGCTTGTGGCACGGGATTGGGTGCCGTTCTGATGCAAGAAGGCAGAGTTATATGTTTTGGTGGTAGGCAACTTAAGGTGCATGAGAAGAAGTATCCTACTCATGATCTAGAGCTGGCAGCGATTGTATATGCACTCAAGGCTTGGCGTCATTATCTTCTGGGAGAGAGGTTTGAGCTGTATACTGATCATAAGTCTTTGAAGTATCTCTTTTCGCAGAAGGATCTGAACTTGAGGCAGCAAAGGTGGATGGAATTCTTGGCGTCCTATGATTTTGATATAGCCTATACCCCTGGCAAGGGGAATGTTGTAGCGGATGCGTTGAGTAGAAAAAGGTTGACACTAAGTCCTCTATTTGTTGAGATGAAGAATTTAGAGTTCTTGGCAACCTTTGATTTTTCATTGACAGTTGAGTCGATGACCGGTTCTTTAGCATCTCTTGAGCTCAGGCCTACCCTTCTGGATCAAGTTGGGGCTTCGCAGAAGGAAGACCCTCAGATAATTGAGATCATGGATAAGCTGATTCGAGGGGAGACATCTAGTCACCTTGCTCGATATTCTATAGATGATAAGGGTTGGCTGAGGAGAGACGGAAGGCTTTGTGTTCCGATGGTGGGAGACTTGGTGAGGAAAGTTCTTGAGTAAGCACATCGCTCCAAGTTGACTATACATCCAGGCGGTGATAAGATGTATAAAGATATGAAGCGTATTTTCTTCTGGCCTGGAATGAAGAAGGATGTGGCGGAGTTTGTCTCTAGATGTATCATTTGTCAGAGGGTAAAATCCGAGTCGAAGAAGCCCGGTGGGCTATTGCATCCTCTAGAGGTCCCGCTATGGAAGTGGGAGAGTATTTCTATGGACTTTATTGAGGGGCTTCCAAGGTCAAGGAAAGGGAATACGAGCATTTGGGTCATTGTAGATAGGCTTACGAAGAGTGCTCATTTCATTCCGGTGAAGAGCAAAAGGACCGCATCTGGACTAGCATCAGTATATCTTCGTGAGATAGTACGACTACATGGAGTCCCTTCCAGCATAGTCAGTGACCGAGACCCCATCTTTACTAGTCAGTTCTGGAACAGTTTGCAGGAAGCTATGGGCACGAGGTTGAACCTGAGTACGGCCTATCACCCACAAACGGATGGTCAGACAGAAAGGGTGAATAGGGTACTTGAGGACTTGTTGAGGCTTTGCATTCTGGACTTTGGTGGTACTTGGGAAGACCACCTTCCTCTTGTTGAGTTTGCATATAATAACAGTTATCAGGCAAGCATAGGGATGGCACCATTTGAAGCTTTATATGGGAGGCCGTGCAAGTCGCCTACATGTTGGTTGGAGACTACAGAGAAATTCATACTTGGGCCTGATATGATCAGAGATACGTCCGAGAAGATCGAGTTGATTCGGAGACGAATGAAAGCGGCCCAAGACCGACAGAAATCCTATGCTGATAAGCGAAGATCCGATTTGGAGTTTGATGTTGGGGATATGGTTTTCGTAAAGGTTTCTCCTTTGCGGAATGTGGTCCGATTTGGAGCTGTTGGGAAGTTAGCACCGAGATTTGTTGGACCCTTCCCTATCATAGAGAGGATTGGGAAGATGGCTTATAAAGTGCAGTTGCCCGAAAAGCTGTCCGGAGTGCATAATGTCTTTCATGTCTCGCATCTCCGAAAGTGCCTACATGAGTCCGCTGAGGTGGTTGAACCTAGCATTCTTGAAGACGTGGAAGTAGAGAAAGAGGCAACTTTGAGGAGAGCTCCGATTCGTATCTTGGGGACGGAGACCAAGAAGCTAAGGAATCGAGAGGTCAAGTTGGTGAAGGTTCAATGGGGTGAAGCCGAAGAAGACGCAACTTGGGAAACCGAGGAGAAGATGCGTGGGCTTTATCCATTCCTTTTTGAGGGTACACTCTCAATCTCTTTTCTTTGTTAGCATATCTTTCTCTTTGCTATCCATGTTTATCTAGTTATCGTGCTAATCTTGTCATGAGAACCTTAGGTAGAAACCCTTTGGATGAAACATGTGTTTGAGACATGTTATGTTTGATGGTTGCAAGTGGTTGCAAGTGTTTGCAAGTGGTTACTCGTGGATGCATGATACACATTAGGCACTAGATCGGCTCACACACTCCTCATATTGCATGTACATGAGTGTTTATGCTTATTCTTGGATGAAATTTGTATGCAATCACATGGAAGTTGCATATGGATGTATGATTGAGCACGCATGTAGGTATTATACATTATGTTAGGGATTTGCATACATATGGATACATTTCACTAACAAATTTTGCATTGATCTTTGCATTAGATAAGTACATATACACACACTTTTGCATATGTTCATACGGCATTTAGAATCTTTTAAGGACAATGATTGCTCGTGGATGATGCCTTGAGTAGATGGATGGTTGGATGGTAGGATAAGTTCTTCCTAACTTGAAGATTTCGGGGACGAAATCCTTTAAGGAGGGGAGAATGTAACAACCCGTATTTTCAATAACCTGTTATAACATAAATCGAGGCAGAATTTAATTCTAAAAGCTGAATCAAGGGAAACGGGCTATGCCATTGCGTTCGCCTCGGAAAAATACGCGAAATAGAATCCGAGTTTTCGAAAATCGGAGTCCGTATGACCCAGTTAAGGCCCATTGAAGTTTTCAGAAATTTCCATAGTAAAAACAGATTTAAGTTTTAAGTTCAAAAACAAGGATTAGGGCTAACTGGCGTCAGGCGGGAAAACTCCCGCTAAGACCCCCATGTCGACAGGCATGTCGACAGGGGTCTTAGGGTGTCGACTGCCCTGTCGACAGCCCTGTCGACACGGGGTGGCCGGGCAGTTTTGCCTGGCGCACCATTTTGATTTGGGCTTGGTCTTGTGGCTTGGTTCTAGAGAATTCCTAAATCTGACGGACCTAAACTAACCTAGGGTTAATCCTAGGGCTAAAAACACTCTAATCTTCTATAAATAAGCCCCTAATCCTACCCTAAAACCTCATTATTCATTCTAGCAACCAAACTATGTCAAATTGAATTCTCAAATGGCCTCCACCTAAGAACCCTAGCCTCCACCCTCTTCAAAAATCATTCCTATGAAGGTTTCGATGTTCATACAAGCATTTCTACGTTGTATGAATGATCATTAGCTTGCATACATCATCAAGTTGCAAGCTTTAATTGCTAAGCTAGAGTTTTTGGGATTTTTGTTAATTGGAGCTTTGTTTTGGGGTTTTAAATGCTTGCATAAAAGGGCTTCTCAATCTTTATTAGTAGATTTGTATCTTCATAATATTTGTAAGCCCTCTTACCTTCATTTTAGAAACTCTAAAGTTAATATGTGATGAAAGTTGGGATTTATGCATGTTTAATAAGTTATGCATGCTTATGCGAGTTCACTATGCTATGTTATGCATGTTTAATAAGTTATGCATGCTTATGCGAGTTCACTATGCTATGTTATGCATGATTAATAAGTTATGCAAGCTTATGCGAGTTCACTATGCCATGTTACACATGTTTGATAAGTTATGCATGTTTATGCAAGTTCACTATGCCATGATTTGCAAGTTTAACAAGTTATGCATGTTTATGCAAGTTATGCAACGTGGTCTGTTCCAGCAGTAATCCCAGTTGGGTATCATTCACAACCCTGGAGGCTAGGCTAGGGCGGGGCACGATTACTGGACTGATGTAAGCGACCAAAGCGACGGCTGAGTGGTACAGCGGTGCGGGTCCAGGCGGGCTACGGACGTGCACGTAGTCCGGTGTTGGACAAACTCGAGGCACGGGTACCGGTAGGTTTAGACTGTGCATTATTGCTTAGGTGTCTGGGGTTGACACCCGAGGGCTTGATACACCCGAAGGTGGACCCAGCACAGTCTGACTACAACCATATGTGGGTCGTATGGACACCAACACTTGACGTGTTAGGTTTATAGGGAGCCGATCGACTAGACCGTTGGGCTGGACCTTGCATTAAGGTCATCTCATGCTATTGGGCCAAAGTTTGGGCTGAGGGATCAATACCTGTTATGTTAGTTTGCTAGTACACTGTGGTGCAAAGCTTAATCTTCTTTATGTGATGACACCTTTATCTATTGCCAGTATGTTCATCTCAGTTTCCATCATGATGTTAGCTTTATTAGTTTATAGACTGATCGTAGTAGGGCTTACCAGTCTTTTTGACTGACCTGTTTTCTTTCGCTTCTTTTCTTCGGTTTCCCCCCCCCCCAGGTTCTCAGGGAGGGAACAGTGGTGCTTAGCTTGGATCGCTTGCTTGTTCGCTGGATAGCTCATGTATGTCTGGACATTGAGCTCGCTATGGTTTATCATCTTTATTTTGGGGATAGCACCATGTATTTCAGTATTTCTGTTATGATGTACTAGACATGTTTATTTTGGCAGTTGACTTTATGATGTACTAGACTTGTTTTGAGATGGTTTGAGATATTCCGCTGTTTTATTCTCACTTACTCTGTTTTACATATATATTTATGTTCTTGTTCTGCCTTGATATATCATTATGCATGCTTACCCAGTTCTAACGCCCCCCAGAAGCTAGTGCCCCCGAAAGAGTGACCCTAGCGGAGGTGGGGTGTTACACATATTTTGAGGCTCATGATGTAATATGCAAGTTACTATCTTGCATATGGTGTTATATGCGAATCACTTGCTATCATCCTATGTCATTTATGACCATGTTTCACCTATTTTGCTTAAGTTGATATTATGCATGTTTTGAGGCCTATGATGTAATATGCAAGCTTATGAACATATTTATGCCTCATATGCCACCATGTTTAACTTGTGGCCAACCTTATTACCTTATGCCCTTTTTGTCATGTTTTGCCAAGTTCCCTCTTTTGATCTATGTTATGTTATGTTATGCGAAACGTACATGCGAGGGGAATGCGTTGGGTTTGGGTAATATTAGTGACATGAAACATGATTTTAAAATATGACATGAACATTGACTTGTGATTATGTTTGTAAACATGAATTTGGACATGACTTCTAGAAAACATGAGAGTGGCCAACTCGAGGTTGGGTTGAGTTTGTAATATAAATCTACCCGGAACCGACCGGCTTAACTAGTGGCTACAAGCAATAGGACCCAATGTGAGTAGTTGGTCATGTCGCACTTGAAACCCGAGGTTAGACCAAGTTGTGGTGTAAAGCTACCCGGACCCGCCCGGCTTAACTAGTAACCACAACAAGGTCTAATGTGAGAGGTTGGGTGCATTAAATTAATTAATGCCACATGATAGGGTTAAGTCATGGACCACTTGAATACTTAACCAATGAAACACGATGGGTTGATGGGGTTAAGTCATGATCCTTGGGTACACTTAACCAACTTGATGGGGGTAGGGTTAACCACATTTAACCCGCTAGAAACCCTAGTTATGTGGTCCTTTTCACCAGTAACCCTCTTGATTGTATCATGATACCCTAGGGACTAGGCTAGGGTGGGACACGATTACTGGGTTGACATGTAAGCGACCAAAACGACGGCTGAGTAGGTGCACCGGTGTAGGTTCAGGCGGACTATGGTCGTGCACATGGTCCGGAGTTGAAAAAGCAGACACGGGCACCCGTAGGTTTAGACTGTGCGTGCTTGATTTGTGTCCGTGGTTGGCACCCTACGGCTTGATACACCCTAGGGTGGACCTAGCACAGTTTGACTACACTTCGTGATTGGGCCGTATGACACCGACACTTGATGAGTTAGGCTTTTAGGGAGCCGATCGACTAGACCGTGTTGTTGGACCTTGATCTAGGTCATCTCGGGATATTGGGCCAAGATTGGGCCAAGGGATCTTTTCTTGTTGATACCTGACATAGATTACTAGTACACACTTGGTGCAACTTAACCTTGTATATGCGATGCCACACTTGATCTATCTTGATAACTTTTCACCATTCCAGTTATCTCCCTACATCTCATCTCTATTTTACATGTCCAGTTAACTTTATCAGTTTTTATACTAATAGTAGATTGGACTTACCAGTCTTTTTGACTGACCTGTTTTCTTTCGCCTCTTTTCTTCCGTTCCCCCCCCCCCCCCCCCCAGGTTTGCAGGGTGGAAACACTGGTACCTAGCTGGATCTTAAGCTGCTTTTCTTGATAGCTCATGTATAGTTTAAGCATGCTATGGCGTTATGCTACTTTGGAGATAGTTACTTTATGTTTTTTCCCAGTTTTCAGTTTATGTTCTAGACTTTGTTTTATGAAAAATAATGACCAAGTACTTTGATGTAACTTGACTATGGTTTCGAAATGTTAGTTTTATCCGCTGCTTTACTACTCTATTTTACTTATATGTTCTGTCTTGTGATATCTGCTTGCATGTTTACCTTGTTTAACGCCCCTCCAAAGCTAGTGTACTTTCAAGAGTGGCATTGGCGGAGGTGGGGTGTTACATTTGGTATCAGAGCATAAGGTTTACAAGATTTGAGCAAAAAAAAATTGTTTTTAAAACTTACCTTTTTGGAAAACTATTTTCAAAACCAATTAAGTATTTCCAAGAAAAGTCTAGTTATTTTAAAAGGCTATTCCCCAAAATCCATTAGCACTATCCTTCGTTTCCTCGTCCTAAATCTATCTTTTCCTTTTTCAGCATGGCCGATCTCAACCTTCCCGAGGGAGTGACTATTCCCGGATGGTTCCGGAGGTACTTGGAAGCTAGGGCCAACGATGCGGGCCCAGCAAATACCCCCACCGTAACTGAGGTTCCTCCTCCTCCTCCCCCTCCTCAGCATCCACAAGCAGATTTCGCAAAGGTTTGCAAGGACTTTAAGGCGATGGGTGGCAAGAATTTCATTGGGACGGAGACTTTTGTGGAGGCACGAAATTGGTTGAAAGAAACTGAAGATCTTTTCGCTATCTTTGATGTGGAAGACCATAGAAAGGTTTTATTGGCAACATGGCTATTAAAAGAAGAAGCTGCTTATTGGTGGGAGGTCACCAATGCTACTAGACCTATAGAGACTTGGGCCGACTTTAGGACGAGGTTTGGGCTTAAGTTTCTATCATCAGCTGAGGCGAATATGCAATTGGAGAAGTTTATATCTTTGAAGCAATGGGACATGACAGTGAGGGAGTATGTGAATAAGTTTAACCAGCTCGCTCGATTCGGTTTGGACATGGTTAATACTCCCCAGAAGAAGGCTTTACGCTTTGCACGAGGGTTGAATGAGCCATTACAAGGTTTAGCCCTATCTCATATACCCATGGGGGCCACTTTTGAAGGCCTAGTAGACATGGCATTGCTTCAAGGAGACGATAAGAATGGCAAGAAGGAAGTTAAGACTAATGAGACTCAAACTAAGAAGACGGACTCCAACTGGGGAGGAAATCAGAGCAATCAGAACAACAAGAACAACAAGAACAACAAGGGCAACAAGGCCAAGGCAAAGGACCCAAGAAAATGCAACTTCTGTGGGATTGTTGGGCACATAGCCAAAGATTGCAGAAAGAAGAAGAGGAAGTTGGGCGAATGCTTTCACTGTGGAGAGCCTGGACACCTTAGCAAGGATTGCCCCAAGAAGCAAGGACAAAGGCAAGGGCAGAATCAGCGTGCAGGACCTTCTGGAGGGCAAGTGCATGCTCTCAACACTGCTCCAGTTCAGGACCGAGGTAGTATTTCTGTAGAAAGTCTTGTTTATATTTCTGACTTTCCTGTTCGCACTTTATTTGATTCTGGCGAATCGCATACCTTTATTTCTTCTGACATTGTTGAAAGTTTTCACCTAAGTACTAGTCTAGTTGAGGATCCCGTCAGTGTTTCAAATCCAATTGGGGGTTCCGCCCATTTATCTATGATTTGTGTGGATTTGAAGATTTCTATCTTGACCGTAGAATTCACGTGTAATGCTTATGTTCTCGGGTTCACGGGATACGGGTTGATTTTGGGCATGGATTGGTTGTCCAGTTATGGAGCCATTCTCGATTGTGAGCATAGGGTGGTTAGGCTCATGACTCGCCTCGGTAATACCCTAGAGATTTCTTGCAACCCGCTGGATCCCGTCATGTTATGTTATCTTGAATCTCTTGACTCGTCCATCAATGATCTGCAACCTATAAGGGTGGTTCGAGAATATCCTGATGTCTTTGAAGAGGTTAAGGGGTTACCCCCTAAACGATAGATAGATTTTCGCATTTATCTTGTTGATAATGCCAAGCCAGTATCATTGCCCATTAGGCACATGGCCCTGCGAGAAAGAAGGGAGCTCAGTAAGCAAATCAAGGAGCTGCTTGAGAAGAATTTTATTAGGCGAAGCATTTCTGAATGGGGTGCTACGGTGGTATTCGCCACTAAGGCGGATGGTTCGCTTCGTCTATGTGTTGATTATCGAGAGTTGAACAAGCTGACAAAGAAGAATAGGCACCCGTTACCGAGGATTGATGACCTCTTTGACCAGCTTGTTGGTGCTTCTATTTTCTCTCAGCTCGATCTAGCCACCGGATTCCATCAGCTTAGAGTGGCTGAGGATAGTATTGATAAGACTGCGTTTAGGACTCCAGATGGATTCTTTGAATGGCTTGTCATGCCATTCGGTTTGACTAATGCACCCGCCTACTTCGTAGATTTGATGAGTAGGGTGTTCAGGGAGTTCCTTAACAAATTCGTGGTTGTCTTCATGGATGATATTCTGATCTTCTCAAAGGATGAGGAAGAACATGCCAGACATCTCAAGGAAGTGAATGATACGCTTAGAGCTCATCGGTTGAAAGCCAAGTTCTCCAAATGCCATTTCTGGAGAAGGGAAGTTCGGTTTCTTGGACATATAGTTTCTAAGCAAGGCATAGCGGTGGATCCCGCGAAAGTGGTTGCAGTTCAAGACTGGAAGACTCCTAGGAACGCAACCGAAGTAAGAAGCTTTCTCTGTCTGGCGGGCTACTATAGGAAGTTCATCAGGGACTTCGCTAAGATTTCGGCCCCTCTTACTAGGTTGACGAAGAAGAACTTAGTCTTTGCATGGGACTTAGAGTGTGAGCTTGCTTTCCAAAGGCTCAAGAGGGCCCTTACTACAGCTCCAGTTTTGGCATTACCCGATGGCGGTAAGATGTTTACCGTGTACACCGATGCATGTGGCACGGGGTTAGGTGATGTTCTAATGCAAGAGGGAAGAGTGATATGTTATGGGGGTAGGCAACTTAAAGTTCATGAGAAGAACTATCCCACTCATGATTTGGAGTTGGCAGTGATCGTCTTTGCACTCAAATCCTGGCGCCACTATCTTCTAGGTGAAAGGTTTGAGTTGTATATTGATCACAAGTCACTCAAGTACCTCTTCTCGCAGAAAGATCTGAATTTAAGGCAGCAAAGGTGGATGGAATTCTTGGCATCTTATGACTTCGAGATAGCTTATACCCCTGGCAAGGGAAATGTTGTGGCAGATGCACTAAGCAGAAGTAGGTTGACTTTGAGTCCCTTGTTTGTTGAAATGAGGAGCCTAGAGTTCTTGGCAACCTTTGATTTCACGACGGCTGTTGAGTCGATGACGGGTTCATTAGCATCCCTTGAGCTTAAACCCACACTTCTTGATCAAGTAGGGACTTCACAGAAGAAAGACCCGCGGATAGTTGAGGTCATGGACAAGTTGATCCGTGGTGAGACGTCTAGTCGCCTTGCTAGATATACTATTGATGACAAGGGTTGGCTAAGGCGTGATGGAAGGCTATGCGTTCCACAAGTAGGAGACTTAGTACATAAAGTTCTTGAAGAAGCACATCACTCGAAGATGACTATACATCCTGGAGGAGATAAGATGTATAGAGATATGAAGCGCATTTTCTTTTGGGCTGGAATGAAGAAAGATGTGCCAGAGTATGTTTCAAAGTGCATGGTGTGTCAACAAGTGAAAGCCGAGTCAAAGAAACCCGGTGGGCTATTACATCCATTGGAGGTCCCGCAATGGAAGTGGGAGAGTATTTCTATGGATTTTGTGGATGGACTGCCTAGGTCAAGGAAAGGGAATACGAGCATATGGGTCATAGTTGATAGACTTACGAAGAGTGCTCATTTCATTCCAGTAAAGAGCAAGAGGACCGCATCATCGCTAGCATCTATTTATCTTCTGGAGATAGTGCGGTTGCATGGAGTTCCTTCTAGCATAGTTAGCGATCGTGACCCAATTTTCACTAGCCAGTTCTGGAATAGTTTGCAAGAAGCGATGGGTACGCGATTGAGTCTGAGTACAGCCTATCACCCCCAGACGGATGGCCAAACCGAAAGGGTGAATAGAGTGCTAGAAGATCTTTTGAGGCTTTGTGTTCTTGACTTTGGAGATACTTGGGAAGACCACCTTCCTCTTGTAGAGTTTGCTTATAATAATAGCTATCAAGCCAGCATAGGGATGGCACCATTTGAAGCTTTGTATGGGAGGCTGTGTAGGTCACCATCTTGTTGGTGGGAGACAACAGATAGGCTTATACTTGGGCCCGATATGATACGGGACACATCCAAGAAAGTTGAATTGGTGAGAAGACGGATGAAAGCGGCCCAAGATAGACAGAAATCCTATGCTGACAAGCGAAGGGCAGATTTGGAATTCGAAGTGGGAGACATGGTTTTCGTGAAGGTTTCTCCTTCGCGTAATGTGGTTCGTTTTGGAGTAGTTGGGAAGCTGGCACCAAGGTTCGTAGGACCCTTCCCTATCATAGAAAGAATTGGAAAGATGGCCTATAAGGTGGAATTGCCCAAGAAGCTAGCCGGAGTGCATAATGTCTTTCATGTCTCGCATCTTCGAAAGTGCCTACATGAGTCCGCGGAGGTGGTTGAACCAAGCATTCTTGAAGACGTGGAGGTAGAGAAAGAGGCAACCTTGAGGAGAGCTCCGATTTGTATCTTGGGAAGAGAGATCAAGAAGCTAAGAAATCGAGAAGTCAAATTGGTGAAAGTTCAGTGGAGTGAAGCCGAAGAAGATGCAACTTGGGAAACCGAGGAGAAGATGCGTGGGCTTTATCCATTTCTTTTTGAGGGTACATTCTCGACCTCTTTTCCTTTTACATGTCTTCATTTTTGCTATCCATGTTTATCTTGTTTATCTTGTTATCTCGTTAACCTTGTCATGAGAACCTTAAGTAGAAACCCTTTGGATGAAACATGTATTTGAAACATGTTATGCTTGATGTTTGCAAGTGGATACTCGTGGATGCATGATACACATTAGGCACTAAGATCGGCTCACACACTTTCATATTGCATATGCATGAGTGATGATACTTATTCATGGATGAAAATTGATATGCTATCACGTGGATGTTGCATATGGATGAATATTATGTGCACTCATGTAGAGATTATAAATTATGTTAGGATTTTGCATACATATGGACTCATTTCACTAACATACTTTGCATTAAGGGGGTCTACGGGATCAGTAACCGCCTGATTTTCGCATTAGATAAGTACATATACACACACCTTTGCATATAATCATACAACATTTAGAATTTGTTAAGGACATTGACTGCACGTGGGTGATGTTTTGAGTAGATGGATGATGGATGGTAGGATACGTTCTTCCTAACTTAGAGATTTCGGGGACGAAATCCTTTAAGGTAGGGAGGATGTAACAACCCATATTTTGAATAACAAGTTATAACATAAATCAAGGCAGAATTCACTGATAAAATCTGAATCAAGGGAAACGAGCAATGCCGTTGCGTTCGTCTCGGAAAAAAACGCGAAATAGAGTTCGAGTTTTCGAAAATCGGAGTCCGTATGACCCAGTTAAGGCCCATGGAAGTTTTCAGAAAACTTAAATTTAAAAACAGATTTCAAATTCAGCTGGGCAGGTAGGCGGGAAAAGATCCCCCACTCCCCAAGTCGACAGGGGTGTCGACTTGGGAGTCGACACGCCCAAGGCTGTGTGGACTGCCCAGTCGGCACCCCTGTCGACTTGGGTGGTCGGCCAGTCTGGCCTGGGTGCACCTGACTTGTTTCTCAAGACATGTTTGGAGGCTAGTGACGTGAATTGATGGCCCAGATCTGAATTAGGGTTAATCCTATGGTCTAAACTAACCTAATCACCTATAAAAAGACCCTAATACCTAGCCTAAGTCATCATAAATCAATCCTACAACTAAACTATGCCAAAATGTTTAATCATGGCCTCCACCCTCTTGTCATAGTCTCCATCTTCATTCATATGAGAGTTTCTAAGCTTGTTTGAGAGTTTCTAAGGCCAAAGTTCAATCTTTCTTCATCAAAGCAAGGATCTTCTTCTAATTTCTCAAGGGTTTTTATTGAAGCTTGCTATTTGGGGGTCTTTAGAGTTGCTAGTGGCTTCGTCTCAATCTTATTTATATTTTATAAGTCTTCATAGCATTGTAAGCCCTATACTACTCTTAGATTCTAACTATGAAGTTAAATATGACATGTTGCAAGTTGAGTTTGGGCCTAAGTATGATATGTGCTTCGATCCTATCATGTTATGCATAAATATATTCTATGCATGTTTTACCTTTGCCTTATGCTTAGAAAGCTATGAGCTTTGATTGGAAATGTTGCATAAAGCAACATAGAAACTCTCGTAAACCTTGTGTTATCTTGCATATGATGTTATATGCGAATCACTAGCCACCATCCTTTGTCATTTATGATCATGTTTCACCTATTTGCTTAAGTTTGATATCATGCATATTTTGAGGCTCATGATGTAATATGCAAGTTGCTATCTTGCATATGGTGTTATATGTGAATCACTTGCTATCATCCTATGTCATTTATGACCATGTTTCACCTATTTTGCTTAAGTTGATATTATGCATGTTTTGAGGCCTATGATGTAATATGCAAGCTTATGAACATATTTATGCCTCATATGCCACCATGTTTAACTTGTGGCCAACCTTATTACCTTATGCCTTTTTTTCATATTTTTCCAAGTTCCCTCTTTTGATCTATGTTATGTTATGCGAAACGTACATGCGAGGATAATGCGTTGGGTTTGGGTAATATTAGTGACATGAAACATGACTTTAAAATATGACATGAACATTGACTTGTGATTATGTTTGTAAACATGAATTTGGACATGACTTCTAGAAAACATGAGAGTGGCCAACTCGAGGTTGGGTTGAGTTTGTAGCATAAATCTACCCGGAACCGACCGGCTTAACTAGTGGCTACAAGCAATAGGACCCAATGTGAGTAGTTGGTCATGTCGCACTTGAAACCCGAGGTTAGACCAAGTTGTGGTGTAAAGCTACCCGGACCCGAACGGGTTAACTAGTAACCACAACAAGGTCTAATGTGAGAGGTTGGGTGCATTAAATGAATTAATGCCACATGATAGGGTTAAGTCATGGACTACTTGAATACTTAACCAATGCAACACGATGGGTTGATGGGGTTAAGTCATGAACCTTGGGTACACTTAACCAACTTGATGGGGTAGGGTTATCCACATTTAACCCGCTAGAAACCCTAGTTAGGTGGTCCTTTTCACCAGTAACACTCTTGATTGTATCATGATACCCTAGGGACTAGGCTAGGGTGGGGCACGATTACTGGGCTGACATGTAAGCGACCAAAACGACGGCTGAGTAGGTGCGCCGGTGTAGGTTCAAGCGGACTATGGTCGTGCACATGGTCCGAAGTTCAAAAAGCAGACACGGGGACCCGTAGGTTTCGACTGTGTGTGCTTGATTTGTGTCTGTGGTTGGCACCCTAGGGCTTGATACACCCTAGGGTGGACCTAGCACAGTTTGACTACACTTCGTGATTGGGCCGTATGACACCGACACTTGACGAGTTAGGCTTTTAGGGAGCCGATCGACTAGACCGTGTTGTTGGACCTTGATCTAGGTCATCTCGGGATATTGGGCCAAGATTGGGCCAAGGGATCTTTTCTTGTTGATACCTGACATAGATTACTAGTACACACTTGGTGCAACTTAACCTTGTATATGCGATGCCACACTTGATCTATCTTGATAACTTTTCACCATGACAATTATCTCCCTACATCTCATCTATGTTTTACATGTCCAGTAAACTTTATCAGTTTTTATACTAATAGTAGATAGGACTTACCAGTCTTTTTGACTGACCCGTTTTCTTTCGCCTCTTTTCTTCCGTTCCCCCCCCCCCCTCCACGTTTGCAGGGTGGGAACACTGGTACCTAGCTGGATCTTTAGCTGCTTTTCTGGATAGCTCATGTATGGTTTGAGCATGCTATGGCGTTATGCTACTTTGGGGATAGTTACTTTATGTTTTTTCCCAGTTTTCAGTTTATGTTCTAGACTTTGTTTTATGGAAAATAATGACCAAGTACTTTGATGTAACTTGACTATGGTTTTGAAATGTTAGTTTTATCCGCTGCTTTACTACTCTGTTTTACTTATATGTTCTGTCTTGTGATATCTGCCAGCTTGTTTACCTTGTTTAACGCCCCTCCAAAGCTAGTGTACTTGCAAGAGTGGCATTGGCGGAGGTGGGGTGTTACATGTAGAGAGCCGATCGATTAATAGATCCTTACATGGAAAAAGGGTGTTGTTCGTTAGGTAGCATAATCCCTAGTGGCCCTAGGTGGAATAAACCCCAATCGAATCTAGAAAACGTTCAATAGGTAGCATAATCCCTAGTGGTCCTAGGTGGCATAAATCCTAGTTGAACACACGACAGTTCATGATAAGGAAACCTAGCCAGAACAAGGGTGGCAGTCCAAACGATTTTAAGAATGGTGGCACTACGTTGAAGTAGTATAGAAATACGTGATGAAGCCCGTACGATATACGGCAAGGGACTGTACATATACATGGAAAGGATGATATGGGTTGGGGTTCTAGTACAGTTGGTACAGAGAATGCAATGCTATATGTAGTTTATCTGGTTTGCATAGTTTATGTTGCTACCGTAGTTTGTCTGGTTCGTATAGTTTATCTTGTCATCTTAGTTTAACTTGTCTATCTTGTCATCATCCTTATGTTTACTTTCAGTTTATGCATGTCATACTATCTTTACTTGTTTCTATGCTGAAAGTCACTAGGACTTACCAGTCTTTATGACAGACCCGTTTTCTTTCGCCTCTTTTTCTTCCGTTCCCCCCCCTAGGTTCTCAGGGAGGAAAACACTACTACTTAGTTTGGACTTTTTTCTGCTTCAAGATCATCCTATATGGCTTGGACCTTTCTTGGCTATGGATGCTTTACTAGTTTACTTGGGGAATGATTTATGACTATGGTTTTATGCTTCTTTACTATTGCAAGACAGATTTCGATGTAATGGATTTAATGGCATTTTGATGTAAAAAGGCTTTAGACCTTTCTAGATTTTAAAGCAATGAAATTTGGTTCTTCTTCCGCTATTTTATATGTTCTGTCTTGTAATATTTCTGTGTATGCTTACCCAAATAATGCTCCACCAAATCTAGTGCATTCCCTTTGTGAGTGACCCTAGCGGAGGTGGGGTGTTACATTTGGTATCAGAGCAGAAGGTTACCAGACTGGACAAAAGTTTTTAAAACCTTTTGAAATTATTTTCAAATCCATTTAAAAAGAAGCATTTTTCAAGAAAAGTTTTATTTTTAAAGGTTATTCCCCAAAGGCCATTAGCATTATCCTTTGTTTCCTTTTTTGAATCCCTTTTCCTTTCTTTCCTCCATCCGTAGTCACATTAGTTTCATATGCGACTAATCTTATCTCAAGCTTTGAAGGGTTGCCGTGCGATGGAGGTAGTTCTCGAGAGACCTGTTATCACGTTAAATAAGAGGGGATAAGGGTGGTTAAGGCGAATGAGGCTCAGAACAAGAAGGAAGAAATGTTTCTGTAGGAAAGCCTAGTTAATCTTTCTATCCTGTCCGTACCCTTTTTTGATTATGGTACATCGCATCCCTTTTATTTCTGCTTCGATAGTTGAGTCTCTGCACCTTAGCACTAGCGTAGTAGAGGATCCCATTTTTTTTCTCTTCACAAAATCCTGTTGGGGAATCAGCTCATTTATTCATGACTTGTTTGGATTTGAGAATGTCTATGCTAAGCGTTGAGTTTAGAAGAAATGCTTATGTTTTTGGGCTACGGGTCGATTCTAGGGATGGAATGTTTATCCAGTACTGGTGCCATTCTTGAGTATGAAAAGAGGGTAGTTAGACTCTTGACTTGCCGTGGTAATACCCTCGAAGTCTAGTGTAACCCTGTGGATTCTGCCAGGCTTGGTTACCTAGAATCTCTTGATACATTTGTTGATCTCGAGTAGTGTTCGCCATTAAGGTGGATGGTTCATTTCGCTTAGGCATGAGTTATAGGAAATCACCTTAGTAAGTACATTTGGCAACATGGCTGACATCTGTTTATTTGCAAGAGATAATTCTTCTGCGTGGAATACTCTATAGTGAGTAAATGAGATCCAGGATTCACTAGTGAATTTTGGAGATCTTGCATGAAACCATGAGTACGCAGTTATGTTTGAGCCGAGTATACTAGAAGGAGGATAAGGGAAAGTGGGATGAGAGGCAACGGTGAAATGAGTTCCAACTCATATTTTGGAAACAAGAATGAAGAAGCTACGAAATTATGAAGTTAAAGGCGAACAAAGCACAATGGAGTTAGGCTAAAGGAAATGCGACTTAGAAGATTAAAGACTAGATACGCGCATCATATCTCTTTTTAAGAGTATATCCTTGATCCCTCTTTTCCTGTAGAGCTTACTTGCATGCTATCTTTTATTTATATCCTCTCGGTTCTATTCTCAATCTTATTTCTGTTGCAAACCCCATAAGGAGTATGACTCATCTGGTTGTGATATATGTTGGGGTTTGAGGGTGTCCGTTGGGTTGACTAAACTTTTAGGGCTTTATGAGATATGGGTTGGTTTTAGGAAGGGATTTTTGCGACCTAAAAGGAGTTTATCATGCTTGGTTTCCTAGAATCATATATATTGGTTTTTAGGTTGGTATTTTGGGGAGTTATTCTCCTAATCAGTATACATATGAGGAAGATTTCCAGTTTTGATATTGCCTAATGGGTACAAAGTTTTTCTTTACTTGCTTCGACTATACCTTTAGGTAGGAACTAATGGATGTAAAAATGTGTTTGAGACATGTTATGGTTGATGGTTGCAAGTGGTTTCTAGTTGTTGCTTGTGGATGCATGAACACACATTAGGCACTAGATCGGCTCGGTCACATCTCATATTGCATATGCATGAATGTTTTATACTTGTACATGGATGGAAACTTGATATGCTATCATTTAGATGTTGCATATGAATTAATGTTTGAGCACTCATGTAGAAATTGAGAAATGTAATAGGAATTTTGCATACATGTTGGACTCATCGCACTAACATACTTTGCATTAAGGAGGTTTACTGAATTAGTAACCGCCTGATCTATTGCATTAGATAAGTACATATACACACACTCTTGCATATGTTCATACAACATTAGAAATCTTTTTAAGGACAATGATTGCTTGTGGGTGATGTTTTCAGTAGATGGATGATGGATGATAGGATACGTTCTCCTTAACTTGGAGATTTCGGGGACGAAATCCTTTAAGGAGGGGAGAATGTAACAACCCGTATTTTCATAACATGTTATAACCATAAATCAAGGCAGAATTAAATTTTAAATTAAGAACCAAGGGAAAAGGGTTGCGCCATTGCATTCATCTCGGAATTCTGCATGAAATCGAGTCTGAGGTTTCGAAAATCGGAGTCCGTATGACCAAGTTATGACCCTCCGAAATTTCAGGAAATTTCAGAAACGAAAACAGCTCGAAATTCGAATTCGAAATTCGAATTCAAACCCCAGGGCAGACTGGGAGGGAAATTTCCCGCCCAGGACCAGGTCGACCTGGGGGTCGACACTATGGTCGACCTCCCAGGGACCAGGTCGACCCTATGGTCGACCTGGTGCCAAAATATGGTTTTCAGCCCAGATTCATTCTGATGTTTTTAGACATGTTTTCAGTCCAGGTTCATGATCCTAAACCTATATAAGCCGCCTCCTAGCCTCATTCCCTCTACACCAATTCTTTCTGTCCTTATGCTACTTCTGTGAAAATCAAAATGATAATATTTAAATTAAAAGAGACGACTTCTTCTTCGTCAAGGCAACATCTAGGAATTGCAAATTCGAGGTTTTCAACTAGAACAAGACTGAACAAATAGAGATTCAACAACTACAATAACCGTTTCCAGAATCAAATCTCTGCACTCTAATTCTCGATCCACGCTTTGTAAGTTCTAGTTACTTTGAGATTTAAACTTGTTAAATTTAATATGGACATGGAATGAAACGAAAGTGGACCTAAGCTTGATTATCTATTTAGATCTGTTCTTGTCTCTTCTTGAATCTATGATTTTGGGTTATTTCTTGTCGATTGAATCATGCCCATTCATGTTGTTGGACCTAGTTTATTATTCAAACACTAGATTGTAATATGAATTCTTGGACCTTGACTTGATGATAAGACTTTTTCACCCTATTCTCTCTTGAATCTTGAATTTGGATTAATGCAAGTCTACCTATGTTCCTAAACCTTGGTTTTCATATTGTTGTTCTAGATCCTATTCACATGCCTATGATGTGTTAAACTATTATACACTAATTCTGTTGAACATATGATTTGGATTATAATCTCATGCCTATTCACATGCCCATCTTTGTCATGATTTCCTTGTTTATCCCTTTTTGAATTAATCTCGATACGCCCACGGTGGGAAAACGATTTGGGGATATTGGACAAAACATGAAGATTCACTTAGACATGAATTGGTAATTGACATGAATTAGCTTGGACATGAATTGGCATAACTTGAACACGAAAGCGATTGTAAACTTGATAATTGACATGAACGTGAATTGTGAACTTCGAACGTAATTAGATAAAATAGAATCTGTTGGTCAAACCATGTTTTTAGGTAATTATGGAACGCGACAAATAGCACGAAATTGATACGATGGGAATAACTTGAACACAGAATTGACTATGACTTAATAGTTGATATTTGACATCTAGAAGGCACGTAAACATGCTTATGAAATTGAAACATGAATTGTTTATGAATATGAATCATGAACTTGATAATTGGCATAAGTTGAAACCTGAAACTTGACATGAACTTGACATGAAACCTGAACACGGACATGACACTTAGAATGAACTTGAAAATGGCCAACTCGAGGTTGGGTTGAGTTTGCAGTGTAATTCTTCCCGGAACCGCCCAGCAAATCCAGTTACTGCAAACAATAGGATCTAATGTGGGTAGTTGGTCATATCGCACTTGAAAACCCGAGGTCAGACTGAGTTGTGGTGTAATTCTGCCCGGAACCGCCCGACATATCCAATGACCACAACAACAGGTCTGATGTGGGAGGTTGGGGTGCATTAATGAATTAATGCCACATGGTATGGTTAAGTCATGAACCGCTTGAATACACTTAACCAATTTGACACGATGATTTGATAGGGTTAAGTCATGAACCGCTGGAATATACTTAACCAATTTGACACGATGATTTGATAGGGTTAAGTCATGAACCGCTTGAATATACTTAACCAATTTGACACGATGATTTGATAGGGTTAAGTCATGAACCGCTTGAATATACTTAACCAATTTGACACAATGAGTTGATAGGGTTAAGTCATGAACCACTTGAATATACTTAACCAATTTGACACGATGACTTGATAGGGTTAAGTCATGAACCGCTTGAATATACTTAACCAATTTGACACGATGACTTGATAGGGTTAAGTCATGAACCGCTTGAATATACTTAACCAATTTGACACGATGATTTGATAGGGTTAAGTCATGAACCGCTTGAATATACTTAACCAATTTGACACGATGATTTGATAGGGTTAAGTCATCAACCGCTTGAATATACTTAACCAATTTGACACGATGACTGGATAGGGTTAAGTCATGAACCGCTTGAATATACTTAACCAATTTGACACGATGACTCGATAGGATTAAGTCATGAACCGCTTGAATATACTTAACTAATTTGACACGATGACTTGATAGGGTTAAGTCATGAACCGCTTTAATATACTTAATCAATTTGACACGATGATTTGATAGGGTTAAGTCATGAACCGCTTGAATATACTTAACCAATTTGACACGATGACTTGATAGGGTTAAGTCATGAACCGCTTGAATATACTTAACCAATTTGACACGATGACTCGATGGGGTTAAGTCATGAACCGCTTGAATATACATAACCAATTTGACACGATGACTTGATAGGGTTAAGTCATGAACCGCTTGAACACACTTAACCAACCTGACACATGATTCGTAGCGCTAAGTCATGAACTTGAACGACAACATTTAGCGAATTTGACATGCTAGACTGATGGGGTTAAGTCTCGAATTTAAATGAAAACACTTAACCTGCTAGACGGAAACCCTAGTTACGCGGTCCTTTTCTGCAGTAACCCACTAGATGTATCATGGTACCCTGGAACTAGGCAGGGTGGAGCACGTTTACTAGGCTGATTGTACGCGACCAGAACGACGACTGAGTTGGTGCACCATTGTAGGTTCAGGCGGACTATGGTCGTGCACGTAGTCCGGAGTTGAAAAAGCAGGCATTGGGCACCAGTAGGTTTACACTGTGCGTGCTTGATTCGTATCGGTGATTGGCACCATAGGGCTTGATACACCCTATGGTGGACCTAGCACAGGTGACTACATTCATGATAAGGCCATATAACACAGACACATGAATGAGCTAGGACTTGTAGGGAGACGATCGATTAATAGATCGTTACGTGGAAAAAGGGTGTTGTTCGTTAGGTAGCATAATTCCTAGTGGCCCTAGGTGGCATAAACCCTAATCGAATCTAGAAAACGTTCAATAGGTAGCATAATCCCTAGTGGTCCTAAGTGGCATAAATCCTAGTTGAACACGCGATAGTTCATGATAAGGAAACCTAGCCAGAACAAGGGTGGCATTCCAAACGATTTCAAGAATGGTGGCATTACGTTGAAGTAGTATAGAAATACGTGATGAAACCCGTACGATATACGGCAAGGGACTGTACATATACATGGAAAGGATGATATGGGTTGGGGTACTAGTACAGTTGGTGTAGAGAATGCGATGCTATACGTAGTTTATCTGGTTAGCATAGTTTATCTTGTTACCGTAGTTTGTCTGGTTAGTATAGTTTATCTTGTCATCTTAGTTTAACTTGCCTATCTTGTCATCATACTTATGTTTACTTTCAGTTTATGCATGTCATATTATCTTTACTTGTTTCTATGCTGAAAGTCACTAGGACTTACCAGTCTTTATGACTGTCCCGTTTTCTTTCGCCTCTTTTTCTTCCGTTTCCCCCCTCCCGACCCCCCCCCCCAGGTTCTCAGGGAGGAAAACACTACTACTTAGTTTGGACTTCTTTCTGCTTCAAGATCATCATATATGGCTTGGACCTTTCTTGGTTATGGCTGCTTTACTGTTTTACTTGGGGAATGATTTATGACTATGGTTTTATGCTTCTTTACTATTGCAAGACAGATTTCGATGTAATGGATTTAATGGCATTTTGATGTAAAAAGGCTTTAGACCTTTCTAGATTTTAAAGCAATGAAATTTGGTTCTTCTTCCGCTGTTTTATATGTTCTGTCTTGTAATATTTCTGTGTATGCTTACCTAGATAATGCTCCACCAAAGCTAGTGCAATCACTTTGTGAGTGACCCTAGCGGAGGTGGGGTGTTACACAACTCATAATCTACATGACGAATTCTCGATTTTTCTCTTCCATCAGAAAAATATACTTCATCAGCTCTGAACATTTCTTGTTTCACAGAAATCCGACTTAAAACGGGTTCTGTATATTCATTTAAAGTTCGAATTGCCAAATTATGAACTGCCGTGCTATTTCAAGCTCGATTATAACTATAATATAATTTATACGTTCAAGTGACATTTATAAATAAATTCGTTAATATAATTAAATTCGAAACTGA
This sequence comes from Allium sativum, assembly GCA_030737875.1. Classification (NCBI taxonomy): domain Eukaryota; kingdom Viridiplantae; phylum Streptophyta; class Magnoliopsida; order Asparagales; family Amaryllidaceae; genus Allium; species Allium sativum. The sequence continues at coordinate 401,739,473 of CM060910.1, forward strand.
ATTATATATTTTAAATTGTCCAATTCACACAATATTGTGAATTCAGGTTTTTCCGACTATTTTCAAAAATAAATATATTATTTTATTATTTATATTAATTAAATATTCAATATATTTAATTCACATCGTTTTTAAATTACCAAACAAATATTTTAATAATAAAATAAATTATTTGTTATACCGTAGAAATAGGGGATGTTACACTTGTATTTCCTATCCAACCGCTATTCGCGTTGGTTAACAATTTCAATTTTCTCATCCCCACTTTCCACGATAGTAAAACTTCTTTCCAACTGCCTTTGACTTTTCCTTCTTCTCCCTAATTTTATGTCTCCCCTAATTTGGTTCCTATGTCAGTTCGATTTGCTACTAAGTTCCAATTTTCACATCTCCGTTTTCCCATATACCGCCAGTGCACCTTCCGCTTCTTAATTTTGTTCCATTCCCACTTCGAATTGATTATTTTCCCCTTAAATGTTGATTCATTCAACTCCTCCATCGGTGCAGTGTGGCCTTCATACTAAGATTTGGGATCGACTATTATAATCAATGTTCTCCTTCCACTTCTACCGCTAACTTGCTGAATTAATTGATGGTGGAACTTATTGGGAAGATTGCAATAAATATTTGTCCCACATCGGCAAATATTATTGTATAACTCATCTTATATATCAAGAGCATGAATAGGATGTTGTGAATTAATGACTTGGACCAATAACTTGGGCTCATAAGAGGGCACAATGGTTTGGGCTGAAAAGGCCATGGACTTATAAAATATTATGGGTCAAAGATTAGGCACTTGGGCACTTGGGGCACGTGGGCGCGTGCGTGACCGTACAGAATGGGTTCACTATTCCCAACGGTCGTAATTTTTGAAAGTCTGGCCGCGTCTCCTCTCGCGCAACTGTCCCGAACAGTTATACCCATTTGCCTATTATATAAACATCTCGCCCTTGTCTTCCAGAATAACTTTCTCTAAGTCTTCTCTTCTTCTTCCCCGTTTTCTGCTTCTATAAACTCTCTGTTTGTTTTATCCTGGAGGAATTTCGCTGCCAAATTCCCTGAAAGTAGTGGGGGCGAATAATTCCTTAAGGACAGCGTTATATACGTGCCTCAAACGACTCTTCCTGATTTTTTTTTTTTTTTTGCTGCAATTTCGAAACTCAACAATCTTAAGGAATTATCATGGCATCATCTGAGTCGAATACAAAATAATGAATCAGGAATTCACCAAACTTGATCGTTTCGATGGCACTAACTACACCCGTTGGCAAGATAAGATCATGTTCCTCTTGACCACTCTCAAAATTGCATACGTGCTTGACGATAAATTTGAACCGATACCACCACCGACTGAAAAAGACACTGCAGAAGTTATTTCCAAGAGAAAGAAGCGCGAAGAAGATGAAGTTGTCTGCAGAGGTCATATACTTAATACTCTATCTGATCGGTTGTATGATTTGTTCACTTCAGTCAAGTCGCCGAGAGAGATATGGAAAAGTTTAGAGGCCAAATACAGCAATGAAAAACAAGGCGCAGATAAGTTTTTAATTTACGAATTTTTTGAATTTAAGATGCTTGAAAACACCTCGGTTCTGGATCAAGTTCACGAGTTACAGGTTATATTTAATAAACTAAAGGATGTTAAAATTAACATTCCTGAGCCACTACAAGTTGGGACTGTTATGGCAAAACTTCCGCACTTATGGAGTAACTACAGGAAAAAGCTAATGCATTCCACAGGGGATTTCTCTATGGAGCAACTTCAAAAGCATCTTCGCATTGAAGAGGAAACCAGAATTCGTGAGAAAAAGATATTTGAATCTGATTCAAATATAAACACTGTAGTCAACGACAAAAAAGGTCATACAGAAACTGGAAAGCGGAAAAGGGATGACAGCCAGAAGAAATCCAATAAAAAAGGAAAGGATTGTTATTTCTGCGGAAAACCTGGCCATTTCAAAAGAGACTGCAGATTTTTTAAGAGGCAAAAGAAGGAACATGGACAGGCTTCGAACCAAGGAAAGAAGAACTCAGACTCTTCACACAAAGAAAATATGGTTCAACAAGACGAGTCCGAAATTGTTGCAATGATATCAAAGTTAAATGTTGACATGGTAACAGAATTAAACATGGCTGATAACACTAGGGATACTGATTGGTGGTATGATTCTGGTGCTACCATACACGTTTGCAACAATAGAACAATGTTCAAATTCTATGAGAAAGTTTCCGATGATAATAAAGTTCTAATGGGCAACCATAATACTTCTAATGTTATTGGAAAGGGAACCATAGAATTAGAATTCACTTCTGGAAAGAAACTTGTCCTTGTGAATGTTTTACATGTCCCAGATATTAAAAAGAATCTTGTCTCTGCAAGTCTTCTTTGTAGTAAAGGGGTAAAGTGTGTACTGGATGGCAACAGTCTCATCTTGACAAAAGGGGGAACATTTGTTGGAAAAGGATATGCTTGTAACGGGATGTTCAAACTAAGTATTAATAAAATGACTGAATTTGCTTATGTTCTTGATTCTTTTGATTTATGGCATAGTAGACTAGCACATTTAAATTTTAAATCTTTAAAGTTCATGTCTAATGAAGGTCTAATCTCATATGAAAATAAGAATGTATCAAAATGTGAGACGTGTATTGAAGCCAAAATGTGCAAAAAGCCATTCCCTAAATCTGAAAGAAATACAAAGTTGCTTGAGTTAATTCATTCCGATATATGTGAACTAAATGGCATATTAACTAGAGAAGGGAATAGATATTTTATTACTTTTATAGATGATTATTCCAAATACACGTATGTTTACCTAATGAAAATGAAAGATCAGGCTTTTGATATGTTTAAATGTTTCAAAATCACAGCCGAAAATCAAAAGGAAAGAAAAATTAAAGTATCACGAAGTGATAGGGGTGGGGAATACTTCTCTACAGAATTTTCATTATTTTGCGAAGAAAATGGAATTATACATCAATCAACTGCTCCATATACCCCACAACAAAACGGTTTGGCTGAACGAAAAAATAGAACATTGGTAGAAATGACTAATGCTATGATTTTAAATGCCAAACAAAATGTAAATTTATGGGGGGGAGGCACTTTTAACGGCATATCACTTGCATAATATAATTCCATCAAGGAAAACAAAAGTATCTCCATACGAGTTATGGAAAGGCAGAAAACAAGTTTGAAATACTTGAAAGTTTGGGGTTGTCTGACCTTTTATCGAGTAACAGATCCAAAACGAAATAAACTGGGGCCAAGGGCTTTAAAAGGTGTATTTGTAGGATATGTTGAGAATTCCAAAGCATACCGGGTACTAGACTTAAGTTCTAATGTCATTATAGAATCAAGAGACGTAGAATTTATTGAAAACAAGTTTATATGTGATTCCAGTCAAGTCTCAGTTCCTACTCAAATTTTTCAAGACAAAGATAATGAAAACTTTGAACAAAATTCTTCTAATAAAAGAAAGTTTTCTGATATACCAGAAGAGCCTAGAAGAAGTCAAAGAACAAAGAAAACTAAAGAGTTAGGACCTGATTTTGTTTCACCTGATGATGTAGTTCATCTCGTCATAGGTGATAGAAAAGATATTATCGATGATATGACCTATGTCCTAGGTACATAAGGCGATCCCAAAACTTTTAAAGAAGCAATGGCTTCTAGAGATGCTTCTTTTTGGAAAGAAGCAATACAGGATGAGATGGATTCAATTCTATCTAATAACACTTGGGAATTAACCGATTTACCTAGCGGATCAAAGCCAATTGGATGTAAATGGTTATTTCGTAGAAAATATAATACGGATGGATCGATACAAACTTTCAAGGCAAGGCTAGTTGCTAAAGGTTTCAGGCAAAAGGAAGGTATTGACTATTTTGATACATATTCTCCTGTTGCAAGATTAACATCCATTAGAGTTCTATTTGCACTTGCTTCTATTCATGGGTTGCATGTACATCAAATGGATATTAAAACTGCTTTTCTAAATGGTAATCTTGATGAAGAGGTATATATGGAACAACCAGAAGGTTTCATTATGCCTGGAAATGAACATAAAGTTTGTAAACTTGTTAAATCGTTATATGGATTGAAACAAGCACCTAAACAGTGGCATCGGAAGTTTGATTCTGCGATTCCGTCTAACGTTTTCAAACATAATAATGCTGAATAATGAATATATTCCAAATTCACTGATAGATATGGAATTATAATATGCTTATATGTGGACGATATGCTAATATTTGGTACAAATATGGAAGGCATTAATGAGACAAAGAAATATTTGACTTCATGTTTTAAAATGAAAGATTTAAATGAAGTTGACACTATATTAGGAATCAAAGTTAAGAAACATAGTGGTGGATATGCATTATGCCAATCTCACTATATTAAAAAATTACTTCTTAAATATAAATACTTAAATATTAAAGAAGCAAGTAGTCCTTATGATTCTTCGATTAAATTATTTGCAAATTCTGAAAGGGCAATAGCTCAACTAGAGTATGCAAGCATTATTGGAAGTCTCGTGTATGCAATGCATTGCACTCATCCGGATATTGCTTTCGCTGTGTGTAAATTATCGAGATATACGCACAAACCAAGCAAATTACATTGGAAAGCGATATGCAGAATTCTTGGTTACCTTAAAAGAACCATAGGATTAGGACTTTATTATGGAAATTTCCCAGTAGTTCTGGAAGCATATTCAGATGCAAGTGGTGCAACACCTGAAAACGATAATAGAGGAACTACTAGATGGATTTTTACTTTTGGAGGAGGTGCTATATCATGGGCCTCCAAGAAGCAAACAGTTATAAAACATTCTACAATGGAAGCAGAATTTATTGCCTTAGATGCATCGGGTAAGGAGGCAGAATGGCTAAGAAATTTACTTTTAGAAATAGAGTTGTGGCCACAACCAATGTCAGCCATTTCTGTGTATTGTGATAGCGAAGCTACATTGTCTAGAGCTTATAATAAAATCTATAATGGAAAGTCTAGACATATAAGTTTAAGACATGCATATGTCAGAGAATTAATTGTAGATGGTATCTTTACTATTATATTTGTTAGATCAAAAGAAAATCTAGCAGACCCACTAACAAAAGGATTACCGAGAGAAATAGTCAGAACTACTATTAGTGCAATGGGTCTGAAATCATTCTAATCACCTGCAATGGAAACCAAACCTTATATTATTCAAGGTTTAAAGGGTAATAACAAGTGGCAGAAAAGTGATTGATAAACATTGAATATCAATGTTTGTATTGTTACGATTTGTGGTGATCATTTGTCTATAGTAACAAGGACGAAAAGAATGGACACCTATATGGACATAAGAAACAATGTTTCAATAAAGTCCGATATGACTTTATACATGTCCATGAAAAGCAGGAGGAAATTAATAACCAATTTACGGTTATGACATTTTATAGAAGCATGGTAATATTTATGTGTTCATATATTTCGTTTCATCATATAGGATTTTGGTTTAAGTATTTACTACCAAATATTCTGTTGAAACTTAAATACATAGACTAAGAAGAAAAGTTTAAACCAAAAGGTACTTTCTTCTATGCATAAATAATTATTACAATCTTGTGGGGGATTATTGGGAAGATTGCAATAAATATTTGTCCCACATCTGCAAATATTATTGTGTAACTCATCTTATATATCAAGAGCATGAATAAGATGTTGTGAATTAATGACTTGGGCCAATAACTTGGGCTCAGAAGAGGGCACAATGGTTTGGGCTGAAAAGGCCATGGACTTATAAAATATTATGGGTCAAAGATTGGACACTTGGGCACTTAGGGCACGTGGGCGCGTGCGTGACCGTACAGAATGGGTTCACTATTCCCAACGGTCGTAATTTTTGAACGTCTGGCCGCGTCTCCTCTCGCACAACTGTCCCGAACAGTTATACCCATTCGCCTATTATATAAACATCTCGCCCTTGTCTTCCAGAATAACTTTCTCTAAGTCTGCTCTTCTTCTTCCCCGTTTTCTGCTTCTATAAACTCTCTGTTTGTTGTATCCGGGAGGAATTTCGCTGTCGAATTCCCTGAAAGTAGTGGGGGCGAATAATTCCTTAAGGACATCGTTATATACGTGCCTCAAACGACTCTTCCTGATTTATTTATTTATTTATTTATTTATTTTTGCTGCAATTTGGAAACCCAACAGAACTTTGTAGCCAAATATTGAAACTAGAGTTGCCTATATTGTGTTAAAGATATTATCGTTTTTTGCTTCAATCCAAAACAAAATTTTTGCCCCATATTTCTTTTACTTTGCAAATTGAGATTTCAGATTTTAATGTTTTGATGATTTCAGACGAACTGTTAGCAGAGAAAGAAAAATGATTTAGATTTCTTCTTAATGAAAAAATGTACAGACTAACTATTGGTATATATACCAGTTGCGGCAAACAAATGAATTGAAAATAGAGGTTGGGCCAAGCCCATTTACAAGCCCAAATGAAAAAATAAATAAAGACGTATATCAGCTGAAATGCGGCACCGATTCATTCATTCGTTTATTTGCCCCCTTCAATTCTAGGGTTATCAGAAACCCTAAAATTGATTTTGCTTAGATGAATCGATGCCTTCATCATGGCGTCTTTTGACTACGTCGCTTGAATTGATGCAAGGTGAGTCTTTATTACATCCTTCTTTATGATTTTGTCTTCGTCTAAAGTTGAAATTGATGCTTTGCTGTGCGTTTTCCTTCCAGATCTGTTGATAAGTTGTTTTGCTTCTCTTCAGACACTGAATTTGTTGTAGATCTTGAGATGCAGTGTTGAAATCGATGCTTTGGCGTGTGTTTGCTTTCCAGATCTGTTGATGAACTATTCTGTTTCTCTTCAGATGCTGAATTCGTTGTAGATCGTGAGGCACAGCAGTGCTTGACCTTTAAATCCTCACGAAGTCTGGTAAAGTTTTTGGTTGAAAGTGCCTTGGAAAGTATGTCAGCTTTTTGGTAGAATGAAGGTACGTAGTTGATTTGTAATTTTCCCTCTTTTACTTGCTCTCGAACAAAGTGTATGTCAATTTCTATGTGCTTTGTTCGAGCGTGTTGAATAGGGTTAGCTGACATATATATAGAGCTTTGATTGTCACACCAGATGATTTCTTTTGAGTTGCTTAGTTCTAATTCTTTTAGCATAGACTGAATCCACATAATTTCAGCTGTTGCACATGCAATACTTCTGTATTCAGCTTCAGCACTAGATTTTGAGATAGTAGACTGCTTTTTAGAGCTCCATGATATTAGATTGTCTCCCATATAAATGCAATACCCTGTTGTGGACCTTCTATCATCTGGATCTACAGCCCAATCTGAGTCTGTATATCCAGTGATGTTTATGTCTTTGCAGCCTTTTAGGATTAGACCATACTCCAGAGTCCCCTTTAGATATCTTAAGATCCTTTTTACGGCTCTCCAATGTTCATCTTTTGGTTCCTGCAAAAATTGTGAGACCTTGTTAACACTGAATGCTATGTCAGGCCTTGTTATGGTGGCATACTGTAGTGCCCCCACAACACTCCTGTATTGTTTGATATAGTTTATAGCTTCTCCCCTATTTTTAGAGTAGTGATGACTTGAGATCATAGGAGTAGGTTGGGATTTGGCTTCAATCATATCTGCTTTGATTAGCAGTTCAGTTATATACTTTCTTTGGTTCAGAAATATTTCTGATTTTGATGTTCTTTTAGCTTCAATACCCAGAAAGTAGTTGATTTCACCCAGATCCTTGATGGAAAATTCCTGATTTAAGTATTTGACAAGTTTGCCTATTTCATCAGCATTGTTACCTGTAATAATAAGATCATCCACATAAATTAATATATAGACAGTAACAGATTGAGTAATTTTGATAAATAAAGAGTTGTCAGATTTAGTGGGCCTGTATCCCATGCTGTTCAAAGTTGATTTGAGTTTATCAAACCATACTCTAGGTGCTTGTTTTAACCCATAAATAGCTTTGTTAAGTTTGCATACAAGCTTTGTGTCTTGTGTATAGCCTTCAGGCTGTTGCATGTATATTTCTTCTTTAAGTTTCCCATTGAGGAAAGCATTGTTGACATCCAAGTGTTGAATGTTCCACTGATTTTTGAGTGCTATAGCGAGAATTAGTCTGATAGTGGTGGGTTTGACTACTGGTGAAAAAGTTTCACTATAGTCAAATCCATACTCTTGAGTGAATCCCTTAGCAACCAATCTGGCCTTATACCTGTTAATAGAGCCATCTGGATTTCTTTTGATTCTGTATGTCCATTTACATCCTATGATATTTTTGTTATTGGGTTGAGGCACAAGTGTCCAGGTTTGGTTTTTGATAAGAGCACTAATATCTTCATTCATAGCATTATTCCACTCATTATAATTACTGGCTTGATTATAGGTAGCTGGTTCATCTTGACTTTCAAAGGTTAAATATGCCTTTGGCTTGAATATGCCACTTTTTGACCTGGTCAGCATAGGATGTCCAGTAGTGGCAGGTGGTGGATCACTAGGTTATTGTGAGTGACTGGCACTGTCTTCAACAGTAGGTGAGTGTTCATCAGGACTTTTAGATAATCTTGATTGACTTATGTTCTCCATGCTCTGACTGTTGCTTTGTTCAGGTGTTGGACTGGCGTGGCTGATGTGATCATTGTTGCTTAACTGATCATTCTCAGTGATGGGCATAGTTTGATCATCAGCAGCTATCTGATTACTTGCAGTTGAAGGGTGCTCAGAGTATAGTGGAATCTCAGGTATGATAGATTTTTCCATAATAACTTTGTTTGTGGTTTTGATATTGAGTTGAGCATAGGGAAAGACATTTTCATTGAACATGACATGTCTACTTATGAAAATTTTTCCATTTTCATCAATGCACCTGTATCCTTTTTGCCTGATGGCATAGCCTAAAAATGTGCAAGGTTTTGATCTAAAATTAAGTTTGTTAGTGTTGTATGGTCTGAGATAGGGAAAGCATAGACAGCCAAAGGCTTTAAGATCATGATAATTTGGCTTGACTTTGTACAATTTTTCAATGGGACTAATATTATTCAGAACTTTAGTTGGCATCCTATAGATTAAGTATACAACGGTATTAAATGATTCTGACCAGAATTTTAAGGGTAATGAGGCATGAGATAATAAGGTTAAACCACATTCAACTATGTGTCTATGCTTTCTTTCAGCTAGACCATTTTGTTCTGAAGTATAGGGACATGTCAGTCTATGAATAATGCCTTTGCTATCAAAGTATTTAATAAGAGTTTTATATTCTGTGCCACCATCAGACTGAATTATTTTCACTCTAGTGTTAAATTGGTTTTCTTTCATACTCAAAAACTTTATAACAACATCATGAGTATCAGATTTGGATTTTAAGAAATAAATCCAAGTGTATCTAGAGTGTGCATCAACAAAAGAGATGTAGTATTTAAACCCAAAATCAGCAGTTATTGAGGCTGGGCCCCATAGATCAGTGGCTATAAGATCAAATGGTTTAGTGTAAATAGTTGATGACTTGTCAAATGGTAGTTTGTGACTTTTACCTAATTGACAGTGTGAACAGATATATGGTAAGTCTACATTGTCATAAGAAATGTTGATACTGTCTAGAATGTTTTTGACAATGTTAACACTTGGGTGACCCAGTTTGTGATGCCACATATCAAAAATACTACTGTTACTATTCTCAGTAGTAGAGACAAGACATTGTTTCTCTTTTACATGATGTAATTGATCTCCAAGTTTGAACTTGTACAGTCCATGATTTTCATCACCCTGCAATAAAATTTCTTGTGTTAGAATGTCTTTGACAACGCAATAACTAGGATAAAATTCAAAGTAAACATTGTTGTCTTTAGTGAACTGAGACACACTCATTAAATTTTTCCTAATGTCAGGTACTCTTAATAGTTTGTGTAAATACAGTTGTCTTTTACCTTTTAGCAAAGCATTACCAGTATGTGAAATACCAATACACTTGCCATTACCCATGGTTATTAACTGTTTACCTCTGTATTCTCTATTTCCAAGATTGAGATTATCGAGATTGTTGGTCATGTGTTTAGTAGCACCTGAATCAGGGAACCAGTTATCATCCAGTGTTGAGTCTGTCTTGCTTGTCTCAGATTGATTGCATTGCTTTTCATTATTCTGATTGGATGATTCTGATTGAGCTTGAGCAATATTAGCATTAGGGTTATTACCATTGCTGTTATTATTTCCCTGATTCCCAGTGTAGTTAGAATTGAATCTAAAGTAGCATTTGAGTGCAGTATGACCAATTCTTTCACATGTTTGGCATTTTGGTTTGTTGTTGGTTGACCATCTTCCTCTTCCTCTTCCTCTGGGTGTGAAACCTCCCCTTTGATTGTTATTGTTTTTGTAATTTCCTTGTCCCCTTCCTCTGTTATTGACAGCATAGTTGAGAGAATAATCTGATTCAGTGAAGTTCTTGTGGGATATTCTTGCTTCATGTGAGAGTAACATAGAGTGTACATCATCTAGTGGTGGAGTAATTTTTTGTGATGTAATGATGGCTACCACTGCCTCATATTCATCACCAAGTCCATTAACAAGGGAAAGAACTTGATCTGATTCATCAATGTTGCTTCCTGAGGCCTTCAACATGTCACAAATGTTCTTAACTTTTGCTAAGTACTCGCTCATGCTCATATTTTCTTTCTTGCAGTTCTGAAGTTGCCTTTTATAAAATAGAGATTTGGCTGCAGACTGTGTATTAAAGATTTTCTCACAAGTGATCCATATTTCATTAGCAGTCTTGCATCCAATAACTTGTGGCATGAGAGCAGCACTGATTGATGATAATAGCCATGCACTAATCAGTCTTTCTTGTCTATAGTATTATGTGTAACTATCATTACTCACTATTGTGTTTGATGCGTCAGTTACAAACTTGGGTGGAATGGGAATAGTTCCAAGAATGTATCCTTCAAGACCATACCCTTGGAGTGACGTTTCAACTTGCAATTTCCAGAGGAGATAGTTGTTTTGATCCAGAGGAATAGTGATCAATTGACTTTTAAGGCTGATCACATTGTTGGGAGGACGGTTAGGATTTGCAGGTTCGGATGTACCAGAGGTGCTGACGGATCCAGAATTGCTGTGGGCCATTTTCTGAATAGTGATGAAGATAACAAACAGGGAATTGAATCTGAATGTCTTTACTTTGAATTGGATTACTCAGGAGGTTTGATTTGAGATCAAGAATTTGGCACAGATTGTTTTAAATGATGAAGAATTTGTTCTTCTTGCTGAACTTTCAGCAGAAGTAATTTCTGATGCTTTCTTGTTGCTGACTTTCTTGATTTTGAATGCTTCTTGAGTGATTTGATCAGTAAAGAAGGTTTCAGATTTGATTTACTTTCTCTTGATGGTTGAATCACCGTTGCAGCTAGGTTTGCCTAGGCGAGGCACGGTGGCTTGATCAAAACAAGAGCAAAAATCTCAGATGATAAGATCACAAGTGATCTTTGATGAGTCAGATTCAAATGATGAATCTTAACTTATGAATCTGCCACAAAATTTCTTTTGTTTAAAATGCAGATTTGCTTGTTGGCTCCGATACCAAATTGAGATTTCAGATTTTAATGTTTTGATGATTTCAGACGAACTGTTAGCAGAGAAAGAAAAATGATTTTGATTTCTTCTTAATGAAAAAAATGTACAGACTAACTACTGGTATATATACCAGTTGCGGCAAACAAATGAATTGAAAATAGAGGTTGGGCCAAGCCCATTTACAAGCCCAAATGAAAAAATAAATAAAGACGTATATCAGCTGAAATGCGGCACCGATTCATTCATTCGTATATTTTTGCAATTTTACTTGTGTTGTATTTGGGACACACCTCTTTTTGGTCGTACCAACAATTTAAACATGCACAACCAACCGTAGTTTGTATGATGCAACTAGAATAAGTGTTTTGTACTGGTGCATCAACCATAAGAAATGCATCATTCATTATGTGTCCGTCATACTATTTCTTATTTCCTCGCTCTTCCTTGGTTTGATACACCTTTATTAGTTCACCGAAATATTCGTTTCTACTCTCTACCTATATTGTTGAACACTACTTTTTTATTTTGTAGTTAAATAGTTTTGTTTTTTATGTTTCATTGTTTCTCTCTGATACTCACATTTGATCTCATTAACAAATACAACACATCCTAAAATTATTTACTTCAGTTTACATAAAGAAATTTTGATTTATTATGCACATTTTGAATCTAATAGTAACAAGCCAGGGCTTTAGTGTGTCAGCGAAACTGGTAACCGAACTTACTATAAAACTATTTCTTTAATCATTACTATTTATTTTGTTTGTATACAATATTTAGTTTTTTATCTGGATTATTCTATGAGTGTTGACAAATATGGTGATGTTTTAGTTGATATCATGAAAGACTATGCTTTAGTTGAAGAAGATAGGAAGTTTTCAAACACTTCTATTATTGATGTTGATTCTATGTATGTTTCAGAACACTTCGGTCAGGTTCTCACCAATATTTTTTTATATAACAAACATACATTCCTGCTCAGCATAATGGGGTCTCAAAGGTTATTAGTTTTCGTCCGCACTTACACTTTAAAGCCTTGTGGTTTTCAGTTTGGATTAGGATTACAAATTCATTCCCTCAAATCATTGTTACTCAAAACAGTTTCATTTAACATTAAATTATTTACTACGATGAGTATATTCTGTTTTGAATTAACAGTATAACTATCGATTTTAATTCCTTTAAGTAAGAGAGATTATTATGTTATTAATTACAAAAATATAATGTTCTTTGTTCTATCATATGCACTAAAGAAGTTCAAAACATAGAAAAAATATTTAACACTTGATAAGTATAAGTAGTTTAAAATACTTTAGTATGTAATTAATGGCACAAAACATGTTTTACTGAGTATGAAGATAGGCGACAGTTAGAATTTTTATCCTGAGATTTCTTACAGTCTTCCCAATCATTTCAGTTTTTTTCCTCGTCATAGTAACCGTCTATGTTATTCCACATCTTTCAATAGACCAGTTTTTAAATCCCCTTTTGAAATCTATACCCATCGTGTTAAAGCCGATAAAAGTGCAATGAATGGGTGAAGCTGGTATAACAATTTCATATTTTTTAGTCTATTAACACAATACATTACCGAACTTTTTTTTAAGTTTTTCGTTGCATTCTATTAATATGCATAAATAATTCTCAAAATATTTTGGCATTTAATTAGCGACACGAAACACATTTGAGGCACAAAACAGGCTATTTTTGTAGCTTTTATTTCGGGATTTCCTATCATTTTCTGACTCATTTCGAATTTTTTCCTCATCCCAGTTATCAACTATTTTGTTTCACACAATCGTCAATTCTTGAATGTTTAACTCTCTTTTGGCAACTTAAATCCACTGTGCTTGAACTGATAACTCTACAATAATTAGTCAAAACTATTATAACAATTTCATTTTTTTCCCTATGTTGATGTAGTGTAATACATGTCTTTTTTTTCTCATTGCATTTTTTAAATATATTTTTCCCACTATACATATCACAACAATATCCCTACAGATTATTGTATTTAGCATAACGACATGTATGAATTATGATCATAAACAATTAGGCAATGCTAGTAAATTTCACAATGGGAATTATTGTTCCCCATTTAGTAACCTATGCTTTTCCATTCATGATTCATACTGCCATTTGTTGATAACACCATTACTTTCCTACAATCTTTGTCTGTTAACGACTGACATGTGCATTTCCGTATTACACCCGCTTTACCTGCTTTTTTTCTTGCACCTTTCTTAGTTCATTTTGTGAAAATTCCATGTCCATGTGGTTTTTAGTCATTCAATACACGGTATGTAATTTTCTACATGTAAATTCCATCAATAACGGATTACTTGCATTGAATAACAAGTACTTACATTACAAAAAAAATAAGTTTACAAGTATCTCTGCCTATCCAAATCAGTGCAAGTATCTCTAATGCATGTGCTAATAGTAAGTATCATCTGTGGCACACTTGACTAGAAAATCAGTTGTATCCAGGGTACCAAATTTTGACTCATTTGTACAACTAATAGAATTCTTTTTCTTAAAATAGTTTTTCCTTACAAAATTATGTGTTCTGCTTAGGATGATGGTGACCATATGACTGTTAACAAAACATATTATCACGACATTCTTATGACTACTCGAACAATGGGACTAAGGGGGGTCATAGTTAACTTGAATACGGTTTAGAAAAAAAATTGAATAATAAAGAAGAAAATGATGTTGATATCGGAGAAAATCTAAGTCAGATGTCTCGCTGCATCTCAACAAAGAAATCAGTTAATGATCGGTACAGTCTATGTAACACCCCGTAATTTTAAATATTAAAGTTAACAAATTAAAGAATACTTAATTTCGAATGTGGGAATTAAGGGAAACGGGTTGCGTCATTCATCTCGGAATTCTACTTGAGATAGAGTCCGAGTTTGTGTGAATTGGACTTTGTATGAAGGAGTTATGGCCTTCCGAAGTTTCAGAAATTAATTAAATTAAAAACAACTCAGGTTCAGGAATTCAAAATTTGAATTCAAAACAGGGACCAGGTCGACCCTAGTGTCGACCTCCCCTATACATGTCGACCTTAGTGTGGACTTGGGGGTCGACCTGCCCCCCCCCCCCGACAGATCTGAAAGATGACGACTTTTTGACTCAATGCTGAGTCATTAGAGATGAGGTGTCATTCTATCTTGACTGGATGGTCTTGATTGATTCTAGGTTAATCTGACGGCTGTTAATCAATTAATCTTCTATAAAAACACCCCTAAACTCTCAACTCTAATCACACAAATTCATAACAAGAGCCGCCATGATGTCAATGGAGAACCTAGAGTAGTCGCCATACACTTTCAACCCTAAAGCAAGATAGAGGCTTGAATCAAAATCTAATCTAATCTAAATAACAACTAAGTCTACATCAAAGGCGAGCAATTTAGTTTCAGAATACAGATCCCAGAAAGACAATACTATTCTTTTTAATTGTGAGTATGATAGCTTTCAAAAAATAATTAATTAATTTAATTAGGATAAGATATAATTAGGATTATGAGAATATGATTTTGAATCATGTGATGTAAATTATATGTATGTTTGTGGTGTTGGATCATATGTTAGTTCTTATGTGAATTTTATGCAAGTTGGATCATATGCGAATCTTATGCAAGTTGAATCATATATCTTATGCAAGTTGAATCATATATCTTATGTAAATTTATGATGATTGGATCATATATACATGTATGAATCTTATGCAAGTTTGGGTTGTTAAAATATATGTGAAACATGTATATGCATATGCTAGTTTATGTGACATTAATCTACATGTTTAGATTTATATGCAAGATTACACCTTTATGTTTAGATCTATATGCAAGTTTACATCTTTATGTTTAGATCCATATGCAAGTTCACACCTTTATGTTTAGATCCATATGCTTTATGTTTAGGTCCATATGCAAGTTCATACCTTTATGTTTGGATCTATAGCAGTACATATGTTATGCAAGTTTATGCCCATTACCTATGCTAGTTTTGTATCATATGCTAATTTGAATGAAATTCATATGCAGGTTATTGGCTATGTAATCTTATGTCATAATCCTTAGATCTATTTTATGTGTTATGTGATGTTGTTTTTCTTTTTATAAGTTAGACTATTTGCGAGTCTAACGTATGTCATATGAAAACGTACGAATAGCATGAGGATGATGGGATAATATTGAATATACATAAATTGTGAATTGGCATATAATGGCCTTAAAAGGCATATAATTAATTAGAGACATTAATTGGCATAATTAGTATTTATGGACATAATTTAAGAGACAATTATAGACATAAAAAAATTTGGAATTTATTGATAAATTTGAATAGGGATATTAATCCAATTTGGGGTTAAATAAAGATGTGTAATAATTAACCGCCTAGGACACGAGGTTAGACTCTTTTGTGGTGTAAGACTGCCTGGACCCGCCCGACAAATCCAGCAGCCACAAATGTCAGTCTAATGTGAGAGGTCAAAGGCACGAATTAAATGTGTAACAATTGTAAAGACACGATGTTAGGCTTGTTTGCGGTATAAGACTGCCCGGGCCCGTCCGGCAAATCCAGCAACCGCAAATGCCAGTCTAATGTGGGAGGTCTTTACATGGTTACGGTTCTAATGAATTAAGTAACACTTAACTAGATAAACATGTGGTGGGACATGGGGGGTTAAGTGGGTGCCTTGGGTGGCATGTGAAATTAAGTGCGTGCCTTGGGTGGCATGTGAAATACAATTAGATGCACGTAACCAAGTTGAAACATGTAAGAAGACATGAATAAAAATGGGGTTAAGTGGGAAACCTTACTGGGGACCAAGCATAGGTGGAAAGCTTGTGTCATGCATGGGGGACCTTTTCAAACCAGTAACCCATTAAGTATCTTTGTGAGATCGACCCAAGTAGAGGACGAGACTTGCTTACTGGGTTTGATTGTAAGAGGTCAAAACGGGTCAGCGGTGGCAACGCAAGTCCAACGGGTTCATGTGCGTCCGTGGGCCCGGGCTGGTAGGTAAGACGTTGTTGCATCGTGTAGATATAAGTCGTGCATCTCTAGTGGTATCGGGTTGCCACTTTGGGGAGTGATACACCCCTCTGTGGGACCAGCACGGGTATCCATGAGTTAGGGAGCCGATCGAATGGGGAAGGTAGAGGGTACAACTAGCGGAGATAGGAGCAGACGACATCTATGAAGATAGCTAGGAGTATAACTACCATATTATAAATAAACATTGTAACTAGAATGGGGAGGGTAGTGGGTACAACTAGTGGAGATAGGGGCAGACGGCACCTATGAAGACAGCTAGGGGTACACGAAACTACCACAGTCATTATTATGTTCTATAGGCGGGATCAACTTTTAAGGTGACTAGTAATGGTGCGGTGAAATTTGCATTGGTGCAGTATAGTAATTATCCTATAGTGATTAGGAACGAGATTAACGCAAGAATATTCCTCTTATTTGCTTTGTCATGCCCACTTGTTTCATGATCATATCTTATCTTACCAGTTTATGCCTTATCCTAGTTACTTTAATAATTATATTGTTAAAGTTATTTTACTCTCCAGACTTTATGTCTGATCCCTTTGTTTTCGCCTCTTTTCTTCCTCCCGCCCCCCCCCCCCCCCCGGCCCCAGGTTCTCTGGGTGGGACTAGTACTAGTGGAGCTTGATCTTGGATCTCTTTCTCCCTTTTGGAAGTGCTTGGATTGCTGAAAGTAAAGTTCAACTCATCTCTTTTATGGCTACTTGTGTTTGGGTTTATGCTTTTTTACTTTATGTACTCTGAAATAATTTATCAAGATGAATATTAAGTGTACTTGGTTTATGAAGTTGTTGTAATTAAACTATTTCTCCGTTGTTTTAAAATTTTCAAGTACCATTATTTGTATTTATCTTGTTATGTTCTGTTCTATACACAAAATACGCTCCATGGAAGTTAATGCATTCCCTTTGTGAGTGACATTAATGGACATGCGGTGTTACACGTGGTATCAGAGCTGATGGTTACCAGAACAGATATGAATTTTGAAAAACTATTTTTCAAAAGCATTTTATAAAGAAATACTTTCAAAAGTATGTTTTAAGGAGAGTATTTTCAAGAGAAAAGTTTATTTTGAAAAACATAACCCCCAAGAGCTATATATCTTTCCTTCGATTCTCCGTTTTGAATCTTTTCCTCTTTCCTTTTTGAATTTCTTCCTCCATATATAGAAGCTTTTTCTAAGATGTGTAAGAACTTCCGTATGATGGGTGGAAAACCACTTCATGGGACTGGGACGTCTGTCAAAGCTAAAAGGAAGTGGACTTGTTGGTACCTTAAAGGTAGACGGTGGGAGGAAGGTTCAATTAGCTGCTTGGTTAATGAAGAACGAAGCCTCATTTGGTAGGAGGCCATGAACAGAGAATGTGCAGGAGAGACGTGGAAAGTACACACGATAAAGTAGATCCAAAGAAAGGCGATAAGGATAACAAGGGCTCAAGAGAAAAGGAAGGGCCACAATTGTGAAATACCTGACTACTTGAATAAAGACGTTAGAAAGAAGATGAAGACTAGTTGTTATCGCTACGGAGAAGCAGGACATCTTATTAGGATCGTCCAAAGAAGCAAAAGGAAAAAGTAAGGACAAGGTACAAGATCTTTTGGAGGGCAGACGCGTTCCCTCACGACTAGCATACCTGATAGAGGTAGAAATATATCTTGGTTGGAAGTTTGGTTTTTCTTTTTGATCATCCTGTTCGAACCTTGTTAGAATTCTGGCGCTTCACACTCGTTTATATCTGCTTCGCTAGTTGAAACACTGCACCTACAAACTAGTCTATTTACGGATACCATAGTAGTCTCAAATCCTATTGATGGTTCGGCTCATCTTTCAATGATATGTCGGGATTTGAGAATGTCTATCTTGGGCGTTGGGTTTGAATGCAACGCCTTCGTTCTTGGCTTCATGGGCTACTGCTTGATTCTAGGTATGGATTGGCTAACTAGATATGGGGCCATCCTAAATTGTGAAATAAGGGTAGTTAGATTGTAGACTCATTGTGGAAAGACCCTTGATATTTCTTGTGACCCTAGAGGTCCGGTAATGCTTAGCTACCCAGAATCCCTTGATGCATCCAATGATGATTTGAAATCTGTTCGTGTGGTCCGTGAATATAGTGACGTCTTCGATGAGGTTCGAGGTTTACCCCCGAGGCGTGAGATAGACTTTCGAATATACTTAGTAGATAATGCAAAGCCAGTTGCATTACTAGTGCGCCACATGGCTCCGAGAGAGAGAAGAGAACTCAGCAAGCAAGTGAAAGAATTGCTTGAGAAGGGGTTCATAAGAAGAAGTATTTCGGAGTGGGGTGCTCGTCGTTTTTGCTACGAAAGCGGATGGTTCACTTAGATTGTGCATGGACTATAGAGAGCTGAATAAGCTAAAAAAGAAGAAAAGACACCCATTGCCGAGGATAGACGATTTATTCGATCAGTTGGTGGGTGCTTCAGATTTCTCGCAACTGGATTTAGCTATAGGGTTTCATTAGCTAAGGGTGGCTGAAGATAGCATCGATAAGACTGCATTTAGAATTCCTGACGGTTTCTTTGAGTGGCTCGTCATGCCTTTTGGTTTGACGAATGCACCCGCATACTTTGTTGACTTAATGAGTAGAGTGTTTAGGGAGTTTCTAAACAAGTTTGTGGTAGTCTTTGTGGACGATATTCTGGTTTTCTCTAAAAATGAAGAAGAGCATGCCCTACATCTTAAGGAAGTCTTAGAGACCCTACGAGCTCATCAACTTAAAGCTAAGTTCTCCAAGTGCCATTTTTGGAGAAAAGAAGTAAAGTTATTAGGACACGTGGTCTCTAAGGAAGGGATAGCTGTGGATCCCGCTAAGGTAGTTGCAATGCAAGATTGGAAAACTCCTAAGAACGCAACAGAAGTAAGAAGCTTTTAGGGCTGGCTGGTTATTATAGGAAGTTCATTAAGGACTTCGCGAAGATATCAGCCCCTCTCATTCGATTAACGAAGAAGAATTTGACTTTTTCTTAGGACGTTGACTGTGACGATGCTTTCCAATGTCTTAAGAGGGCTTTGTTGACAACTCCAGTTTTAGTTTTGCCAGACGGGAGTAAGACATTCACTGTATATACCGATGCTTGCGGGACATGGCTTGGCGTAGTTTTAATGTAAGAAGGAAGGGTGATATGCTATGGTGGAAGACAGTCGAAAGCCCACGAGAAAAATTACCCTACCCACGACTTCGAGTAGGCGGCCATAGTTTTTGCGCTTAAGTCATGGCATCATTATTTGCTTGGCGAAAGGTTTGAGTTGTATACAGACCATAAGTAGCTAAAGTACTTATTCTCTCAGAAGGACCTAAACTTGAGGCAACAGAGATGGATGGAGTTTTTGGCATCCTATGATTTTGAGATCGAATATACCCCTGGCAAGGGTAACGTTGTAGCAGATGCCTTAAATAGAAAGAAGTTGACTTTAAGTCCTTTGTTCGTAGAGCGGCAGAGTTTGGAGTATATATCTACTTTTGACTTTAGACCTTCTGTCGATTATGTACCCGGATTGTTGGCATCATTAGAGGTGCAACCTACACTTTTGGGTTGAGTTGGAGAGGCACAGCGAAACGACCCACAATTGGTTGAGATAGAAGGCAAGCTCATAGGAGGGGAGTCCTCAAGACTTCTTGATAGATATGTTATAGATGTGAGGTTGGCTACGTAGAGATGGGAGACTTTGCGTACCACAAGACAAGAGTTTGAAGAAGGCAATTCTTGAAGACTCACATCGCTCTAAGATGACCGTACATCCCGGTGGTGATAAGATGTATAGGGATATGAAGCGAGTTTTCTTTTGGGCTGGAATGAAGAAGGACGTGGCTGAGTTCGTGGCTAGATGCTTAGTGTGCCAGCAAGTCAAGGCAGAGCAAAAGAAGCCCGGAGGTTTGCTCCATCCCTTAGAGATTCCGCTTTGGAAATGGGAAAGTGTTTTCATGGATTTTGTAGATGGGTTACCAAGATCGAGGAAGGGTAATACGGGGATTTGGGTAATTGTAGACAGACTTACTAAAAGTGCCCATTTTATTCACGTTAAAGGTAGAAGGACCGCCGCATGGTTAGCATCTGTTTACCTTTGAGAGATAGTTCGTTTGCACGACATACCCTCCAGCATTGTGAGCGATAGAGATCCCATTTTCATAAGTGAATTTTGGAAGAGCTTACAAGAGGCGGTTGGAACGCAATTATGCTTAAGTACCGCTTATCACCCTCAGACGGACGGCCAGACCGAGAGAGTAAATCGAATTCAAGAAGACCTTCTGAGGCTATGCATCCTAGACTTTGGAGGAACATGGGAAGAACACCTTCCACTAGTGGAGTTCGCCTATAATAATAGTTTTAAGGCCAGCATTGGCATGGCGCCTTTTGAGGCTCTTTATGGATGACCATGCCGATCACCTATTTGTTGGTGGGAATCCACGGACAAGGTTTTGCTTGGACCCGACATGATTAGGGAGACATCAGAGAAGATAGACCTGATTCGACGGCGAATGAAGACGGCACAGGACCGACAAAAGTCATATGCTGATAGGAGACGAACCGATCTTGAGTTCAATGTTGGGGACATGGTTTTTATTAAGGTGTCACCGTTGAGACACGTAGTCCATTTTGGATCAGTAGGGAAGTTGGCAGCAAGGTTCGTAGGATCCTTTCCAATTACGGAGAGGAATGGGCAGATAGCGTATAGAGTAAAGTTACCAGAGAAGCTCAGCGGAGTTCATGACATGTTTCACATTTGCATAAGTGTTTACACGATACGGCGGAAGTGGTAGAGCCGAGCATGCTCGAAGAAGTGGAAGTAGAGCGCAATGCCATGATCAGACGAGCTCTTACACGCATTCTCGGATCAGAGGTCAAAAACCTTCGCAACAAAGAGGTCAAGTTGGTCAAAGTGCAATGGGGGGATGATCAAAGAGACGAGGCTTAGGAGACGGAAGATAAAATGCGTATGTTGTACCCTTTCCTTTTTGAGGGTATGTTTTATTTTCTCCTTTTTCTACCGCTTTGTTGATACTTGTCCTATCTTTTAGAAATATCTTTGCGATGACATCTTCAATCTTTAGTTAGGAAGAACCCTATGGTTGCAAAGATGTGTTTGAGACATGTTATGTTTGGTGGATGCAAATGGATGAAAGTGGTTGCTAGTGGTTGCTCGTGGATGCATGTACACACACCTTAGGCACTAGATCAGCTCATTCACCTTCATACCGCATATAAATGTGTGTGCATATCTAAACTAATGGATGTATAATGGTTGTGTTATCATATGGATGTTGCATTTTGATGAATGGTTATGCACACATGTAGAAATAATATTTATCGATAAGATTCTTTCGCATAGATAATGGACGCATGGCACTATCATGATTTGCATTAAGGAGGTCAACTGAATCAGTAGACCGCCTGATTTTGCATTAGATAAGGAACACATACACACACTTCTTGCATATATTCATACAGCATTAGAAATCATTGTAAGGACAATGGATGCCTGTGTTTGATGGTTGAGTAGATGGATGCTTGGATGTTAGGATATGCATTCTCCTTAACTTGGAGATTTCGGGGGAGAAATCCTCTAAGGAGGGGAGAATGTAACACCCCGTAATTTTAAATATTAAAGTTAACAAATTAAAGAATACTTAATTTCAAATGTGGGAATTAAGGTAAACGGGTTGCGCCATTGCATTTGTCTCAGAATTCTTCTTGAGATAGAATCCGAGTTTGTGTAAATTGGACTTCGTATGAAGGAGTTATGGCCTTCCGAAGTTTCAGAAATTAATTAAATTAAAAACATCTTAGGTACAGGAATTCAAAATTTGAATTCAAAACAGGGACCAGGTCGACCAGGGGGTCGACCTTAGTGTCGACCTCCCCTATACAGGTCGACCTTAGTGTCGACCTGGGGGTCGACCTGCCCCCCCAGGGCAGATCTGAAAGATGACGACTTTTTGACTCAGTGCTGAGGTGTCATTCTTTCTTGACTGGATGGTCTTGATTGATTCTAGGTTAATCTGATGGCTCTTAATCAATTAATCTTCTATAAAAATACCCCTAAACTCTCAACCCTAATCACACAAATTCATAACAAGAGCCGCCATGCCGTCAATGGAGAACCTAGAGTAGCCGCCATACACTTTCAACCCTAAAGCAAGATAGAGGCTTGAATCAAAATCAAATCAAATCTAAATAACAGCTAAGTCTACATCAAAGGCAAGCAATTCAGTTTCAGAATACGGATCCCAGAAAGACAAGACTATTCATTTTAATTGTGAGTATGATAGCTTTCAAAAAATAATTAATTAATTTAATTATGATAAGATATAATTGGGATTATGAGAATATGATTTTGAATCATGTGATGTAAATTATATGTATGTTTGTGGTGTTGGATCATAAGTTAGTTCTTATGTGAATTTTATGCAAGTTGGATCATATGCGAATCTTATGCAAGTTGAATCATATATCTTATGTAAATTTGTGATGATTGGTTCATATATACATGTATGAATCTTATGCAAGTTTGGGTTGTTAAAATATATGTGAAACATGTATATGCATAGGCTAGTTTATGTAACATTAATCTACATGTTTAGATCTATATGCAAGATTACACCTTTATGTTTAGATCTATATGCAAGTTTACATCTTTATGTTTAGATCCATATGCAAGTTCACACCTTTATGTCAAGATCCATATGCAAGTTCACACCTTTATGTTTGGATCTATAGTAGTACATAAGTTATGCAAGTTTATGCCCATTACCTGTTCTAGTTTTGTATCACATGCTAGTTTGAATGAAATTCATATGCAAGTTATTGGCTATGTAATCTTTTGTCATGATCCTTAGATCTATTTTATGTGTTATGTGATGTTGTTTTTCTTTTTATAAGGTAGACTATTTTCGAGTCTAACATATGTCATATGAAAACGTACGAATAGCGTGGGGATGATGGGATAATATTGAATAAACATAAATTGTGAATTGGCATATAATGGCCTTAAAGGGCATATAATTAATTTGAGACATTAATTGGCATAATTGGTATTTATGGACATAATTTAAGAGACAATTATGGACATAATTTTTTTTGAATTTATTGACAAATTTGAATAGGGATATTAATCCAATTTGGGGTTAAATAAAGATGTGTAATAATTAACCGCCTAAGACACGAGGTTAGACACTTTTGTGGTGTAAGACTGCCCGGACCCGCCCGGCAAATCCAGCAGCCACAAATAGTAGTCTAATGTGAGAGGTCAAAGACACAAAGTAAATGCGTAACAATTGTAAGGACACGAGGTTAGGCTCGTTTGCGGTATAAGACTTCCCGGACCCACCCGGCAAATCCAACAACTGCAAATGCCAGTCTAATGTGGGAGGTCTTTACATGGTTACGGTTCTAATGAATTAAGTAACACTTAACCAGATAAACTTGTGGTGGGACATGGGGGGTTAAGTGGGTGCTTTGGGTGGCATGTGAAATACGATTAGATGCACTTTACCAAGTTGAAACATGTAAGAAGACATGAATAAAAATGGGGTTAAGTGGGAAACCTTAGTCGGGACCAAGCATAGGTGGAAAGCTTGTGTCATGCATGGGGGCCCTTTTCAAACCAGTAACCCATTAAGTATCTTTGTGAGCTCGACCCAAGTCGAGGACGAGACACGCTTACTGGGTTTGATTGTAAGAGGTCAAAACGGGTCAGCGGTGGCAACGCAAGTCCAACAGGGAAACCTTAGTAGGGACCAAGCATAGGTGGAAAGCTTTTGTCATGCATGGGGGCCCTTTTCAAACCAGTAACCCATTAAGTATCTTTGTGAGCTCGACCCAAGTCGAGGACGAGACACGCTTACTGGGTTTGATTGTAAGAGGTCAAAACGGGTCAGCGGTGGCAACGCAATTCCAACAGGTTCATGTGCGTGCGTGGGCCCGGGATGGTAGGTAAGACGTTGTTGCATCGTATATATATAAGCCGTGCATCTCTAGTGGTATCGGGTTGCCACTTTGGGGAGTGATACACCCCACTGTGGGACCAGCATGGGTATCTATGAGTTAGGGAGCCGATCGAATGGGGAAGGTAGTGGGTACGACTAGCGGAGATAGGAGCAGATGGCACCTACGAGTTTGGGAGCCGATCGAATGGGGAAGGTAGTGGGTACGACTAGCGGAAATAGGAGCAGACGGCACCTATGAAGACAGCTAGGAGTATAAATACCATATTATAAAAAAACATTGTTACTAGAATGGGGAGGGTAGTGGGTACAACTAATGGAGATAGCGGCAAACGGCTTCTATGAAGACAACTAGGGGTACACGAAACTACCACTATCATTATTATGTTCTGTAGGCGGGATCAACTTTTAGGGTGACTAGTAATGGTGCGGTGAAATTAGCATTGGTACAGTATAGTAATTATCCTATAGTGATTAGGAACGAAATTAACGCTAGAATATTCCTCTTATTTGCTTTGTCATGCCCACTTGTTTCGTGGTCATATCTTATCTTACCAGTTTATGCCTTATCCTAATTACTTTAATAACTATATTGTTAAAGTTATTATACTCGCCAGACTTTATGTCTAACCCCCTTGTTTTCTCCTCTTTTCTTCCTCTCCCCCCTCCCCCCGTTCTCAGGGTGGGACTATTGCTAGTGGAGCTTGATCATGGATCTCTTTTTCCCTTTTGGAAGTGTTTGGATTGCTGAAAGTAAAGTTCAGCTCATCACTTTTATGGCTACTTGTGTTGGGGTTTATGCTTTTTACTTTATGTACTCTGAAATAATTTATCAAGATGGATATTAAGTGAACTTGGTTTATGAAGTTGTTGTAATCAAACTATTTCTCCACTGCAATAAAAGTTGTTTTTAATTTTTCAAGTACCATTATTTGTATCTGTCTTCGTATGTTCTTTTCTATACACTAAATACGCTCTGTGGAAGTTAATGCATTCCCTTTGTGAGTGACATTAATGGACATGGGGTGTTACAGTCTAGCTTGGTCGGTGATATTTGTCTTGAAGGTTTGTTACTTAATCATATATCCCAATTGTTAGGTATTTTACTATTATTCATAAATTTGTTGGCATGCAAGTACTTGTATCTTTGTCAATATACGGTATTCATTACTACTAGTACCTATGACACACAAATGTGTATTTCTCGTATCCTTTGAGGTCTGTTATACCTGTATAAAATGGCCTAGTGCTGGAAAAAGCACAATTGTGCAACTTTTTGCATGATTCGATGAGGTCAAATTTGAAAATTGGTTTCTTTTGATAATTCTTGTATTTCCTCTCTTAAATAAACATGATGTAGCATTAATTATAGCTAAATTACAAACAATTAGAGGATGTATTACAGTAGGGGGAGAGGATGTTCGAACATTTGACATAAGGGAGTGGGCTCGCTTAGTGTCCTTTGTAAATCAGGTATAGTTTTTATAATCATAACCTGTAAGCTACGGACCCATATCCTATCACCTCGGGTACAAGATGCACATCTATGAATAACCAAGTAAAAATTTTGATCATAAAATTGCAGTATGCTGATAATAAATACCTGCGAGCATGGGAATGAAAGAGAAGAGTTGTCTAAGGCTTTTACAAGCATGAAACATGAAAAACGGAAATGGAGGGTTCAAGAAATTGGGAATTCAAGACAGATGCTTATTTCTGGTATGCAGGAAAAAAATACATGTATGGATGATACCACAGACATACATTCCATGCATTGTGTTAAGTTTATACCAGTGCAACTGGAATCTTTTTAAAGCTCTTTCACTAAAGGTTTTCTTATTCACAACCTCATCGAAAAGGAGAAGCACCGCCGGTATGTGAAATCCACAGGAGTTGCACCACTAATTCAAAATTATTTTCCCACTTTTCTTCGATTTCAAATCCATAGGTTTCATTTCACTCATAGATTTGATTTCACGCTTCCTAGGTATGTGTATTAAGTTTGTCTTTCAAAAGCTTTCTTAATTGCATGTCGTATATCATTTCATTATTTAGAGTTGGATAAATGTAGCTTAGTTCGCTCAACTCTTTAATCTTCTTTTTTACTTATATTTCATTCTACTGCTTTCTCTCCCGCATATGCAGTCAGGCCTATCAAATTTGTTCTGTCAAGGTTAAGCAAGCCTGTAATATTTGTGTTCAATGGTTCGCTTATAGATAATGGCAACAATAATCATTTGTAGTTTTTGCTAGCAAAGCTAAATAATCATTAATTATGAAAATTGGCAAGCGACTGGAAGGTAGTGGTGGAAAAACTATTGGAGAGACTTTTAGTTTCTTTCTATCTTTATATGATAATTTTGATATCTTTCTTTGACATATCATGATAGGTGTATATAATATACGTTGTATGAAACTTTGGACTAACTATCTTTACATGCTAAGTATTTTTACGTGTTAATAATATTAATGAAACTGACAACCTAGGAGTAGAATTACCACCACTATATATGTCATTGTCGATGAGAAACAATAAGATACTCAAAGAAGTAAATTATGCACCTACTGGTGTAGGCATTCTCAAATAAGTAAAACTATTGGGGCTTATTTTGTAATTAATCAACTCCTGTATTGCTTCCCGTTCATTATGCCAAATTTATTTATTTTTCCCTATTGAGACTTTTGACGAAAAAACTGTAGTTTGATTAATAGTTATAGCTTTATTACAAAGTAAAAATCCCTAGAAAAGAATGTCAAATCTTTCAACTCAAACGTCGTGGCAAAAATTTGTGATCATTTAAATACGTAGTTATCAAATTTTGTTTCTTTGTTGCTTCTTTATCATGGGTTTTGCTACAGGCTTGAGGAGAATATGAGATCAACTACATTAATTTTTTGTTTGAATTTTGTTATGTATCCAACAATACATGGTATCTCATTTTATCTCATTTACTGAATTGTGCATTTCATAGTCTCTACTTGTAGTTGTATGATAGCTGACTTTAGTTTCATCCATGCACGACTATTTTTGTTTGCAATTTTTATGTAAATATATATTGAATATAGGAGAATACGTAGGTTTAACCAATGTAAGATTGAATGGCTTCGAAATGATTGTTTGTGGCCTTGCAACTTACTTTGTTCCATCTGAGGTATATACGTATACTTATTAACTAGTTCTCCTGAATTTATAGATAATTATTATAGTTCATGTCCATTCACAGAAATTGGACATGTTGCAAGATTCTCTTATTCGAACACCTCTGATTCTTCTGTTGTTCGTGGGATTATCAATATGTTTTCTCAGAAAATGCCTTTGGAGAAAGTCAACGTGTATGATAGGTAAACGTAATTTATGTTAGAATTGTTTCTGTCCATCATATTTGTAGGAAGTGGGAGGATATTTGTATGCAGAAGGCAGCGACTGAAGTGAATGTTGTAGTTTTGATAGAGGGAGGAAGTATGCTTTCCAAAGTTTGTTTGGTTGGAGCGGGATGAAGTTTGTTTGTCGTGGTTGTAGGATAGTTGATGAGAGGTAGGATGGGTTGGTGACTTGTTGAATTTTTCTCTTAGGTTCTTCTTAAGTGATTACAAGATGCACTGAGGATCCAGTGGTGTTTGAGTGATGAAGGAAGATGTGTTTGAGTGATGAATCAGAGATCTAGAGCTCAAAAAAGTTCCCTACGATCAAATAACAAAAGACGTCTAGATTCAAATGAGAGGGAATATGCACGATGGCCAGGTTCATAGATGATAAAGTGATATATATATATATATATATATATATATATATATATATACATATGTTTAATATTGACAGTATATATGCATGTATGTATGACATCATAACTATGGTTAACATCTCTTTCCGTTTGTTTAGTTCATACCAAATTTTAGGACAACTTGGTGGTGCGAGGGGAAGAACAGAAAAAATGCATCGAGTAAATGAAGGAAAATTTGTGTGTAATAAGAAGGAGATTAAAGGGAAGAAGTATTTCGGTGGAGATGTAATTGGGTTTGTTGACATCTTTACTATCAACGTTGCGTTTTGGATAGGAATTATGCAGGAAGTGAATGGAGTGAAGGTGATATATAAAGTGAGTTATCCAAATCTGATCAAATGGTCTGAAGGGTTTCTGCGTTTGGACGTTGTTAAAGAAAGATTCCCTGGTAATCTTATAGGCTTGTATCAGTCTGTAAAGCAGGCTTTGGTGGCTAAAAATAGGTCGCAAATTAATGTGCCACATAATTATCTAAGTAGCTGATATAATATGGTTTTTAATTTACCGTGCTGAATCTAATGAAAGGAAATGAAAACTTGGTAATAAAACTGTTACAGGTGTGTAATCTATTTTGTTTTCATGCATCTCTTAATAGCTCGGGGAATTGTCAGTGTAATCTAAAATTTGAGAAGTCTTCTTGTAATATGATTAGATTAAAAGGCAAGTTGTGTTTATGGAAATTTAAATTTAAATTGATACCTTTTCAGGTTTTAAAACACACTGAAATGATATCAATTTCTTTTGCTTTAGGTGGAATTTGCATTGGTTATTTTCAAAAATCAACAACTGTTGCTACATTTCCATCTCTTTCTTCGCTTGTGGAAAACAACCGATGCAAAACATAAGATTCTTTAAGTAACATAGAAGTTTTTGCACCAGTTTTTGGTAAAAATAGATGCAAAAACTCATCTTATGCACTGGTTGTTACTGATAACCGGTGCAAAAAAAAAACCTTTTTTTTGTGTCCCCTGCATTTCTAATGGTTGTAGAACCGAAGCAATAAGAGGTAAACAACAGGAGCAAACGACATGTTTTGCAGTAGTGCTGATCCGATAAGCTTCTGTCTATGGCTGGTAGAATGGAATTAACCTACACTGTCGTTATTGCAGTCATCATCTATTGGGTGCAATCACATAACATCCCCATGAAAGCTATTTAGAAAATTTAAAAGTATGTATGCTATAATTTTATTTGAAAATGAAAGCATCATAAAATTGCATGAGATAAAGTATGCTAATCATCAAAATTTGGAGGGTATAGGCCTCAGAAATATTAGAGATCCTATTAAAGTCCGCAAAATTAAATTGTTCTGGAAATATTTGGAAGGTAAATCCCTTTGGTCAAGGTGGATAAAAGCTAGATATCTCAAAAACCAAAATTTCTATACTACTGGCAAAGAAAATCGTCATTCTTATGTTTGGAAAAACATATTGGAATGTAGAAAAAATGATGTCAAGCTTATTGAGAGAAAAATTAAAGATGGTTGTCAAACCAGCTTTGGGTTTAATCCTTGGATTTTTTTGAATTCATATTTATCCTCCTTGGATTAAATAATGTACATCTTTTGGGGAGCTCTAATGATTCTGTTCAGAAGATTATTCAAAATAATTGCAGGAATTTTCAAAATAATCAAGTTGCTTCTATTTTTAAATCAGCTATTCATAATTTCCTTATTGATCATAATATTTCTTAAGACAAGTGGGCTTGGAAATTGTGTTCAAAAGAAAAAAAATCTTTTAAAAAGTTTGGAAATTTATTAAAGGGGATGATGTGGAAGTCAGTTGGCATAGGGTAATTTGATGTAATCAGATTGTCCTAAAATGGCCTATTGTGCTTTTTTGCACTTCTAGATAAGATTCTAACCAAAGAAAATTGCAAAAAAATGGAACAAAGATGCTGAAACTACTTTCCTCTTATGCGAAAATGATGTGGAAAGCACTAACCATTTGTTTTTTGATCGTATCTACTCCTAGTAATCTAGTTTAATAACAAATGCACTTTGGGTTTCAATGAATATTCTCCTACTTTGAGCTTCAGAGACAACATTAATCATATTTAGGATAATTTCAAGCCAAAAACAAGACAATTTAAAAGGTCTTGCATCATGTTAGCTTAACTGCGGTGATTTACTACATATGGAGAGAGAGAGAGAGAAACCAAAGATTGCATCTCAATAAAGAAACTAGCAGCATTCAACCATGGAAAAACATTCTTATTAATAGTCAAATCCTTTTCAAACAAGCTACCAGAAAAGATAATTGTGTTATTTCCAATCAGACCAAATTTAGTAAAGATGCTAATTTTGAAAAGCAAGTCGAAGATTTCTTACTAAACGAGAAGCATAGTTTTAGCAAAGCTAGCAGTTCTTACTTCTACTCTTGCTCACATTATAATGGAAATTGTGGTAGTTAGGGATGTAATAGCCACTCTCACTTCCTATCTGGAGGTTGCGTCTTAGTCATGACAACAGGAAAGGTTCCTCTAAAGGAAGTTGCCAAATTTCATTTAAGCGCAAAGTTAAAAATGCTAATATTTTGAAAAGTTATGTTGGGTTTCTACCTGCTGCAGGACATAGAGGCTACCTTCCTTCCTACGGTCATTTAGAAGGCCTTTTGTCCTTGTAAAAGAGGAAATATTATAAGCGCTTTAGTAATCTGAGTAGAACCGGGAATAATCACTACAGAAGTTGATTAATGATTTGATCTATCACTTATCCACTTGGAGTCAAGGAGAAAACAACTTTTGTAAATGGAAGAAGGATTCTTCGAGCTGTAATCAAGACAATAATAGACTTCCATCTCTTATCATTACAGATCTAGAGGAAAACGCTGATTTTATCAAACAAAACGTTGACTTGAAGAATCATTATGACTCCAGCAAGAGCTTTCGCATTTTTAATTTCATGCTTTTTATCATGAGAAGAAATCAAACAGAGATCATTTGGAAGCCTCCTTGAAGCCCTAACTTGTGTCGAAGCTTCGAGAATTTTCTCTCCTTGCTTCCACCATTTTTTTCATGTTTTGTTGCCTGGCGGCTGCTGAAGTGTTGTTAGTTCTTAGGCTAGGGTTTTTGATCTTTGTTCTAGAATAGGTCTTAGTACCCAATTTCCTAGGATTTGGGCCTTATTTTTGTTTATGTTTTCAATAAAAAGTATGATATAAATTTGAATTGATATTTTATTAAAACAAATTTATTGTGAATGTTTTACTGATTGATTACTGACACTTTGCTGATGGGTCATCCTACTTCTTATTACAAATATAAAAACACAATTAAATTGCGTAAATCTTTTCAATTTAAAGGATTTAACAAAATTTCTATAGCATTTCGCTTTAGTTCCCTGAATAGTACACAATTGCGTGTGCATGGGAAACATAAAGGAAGCACTATTGAAATTTTATGAACCGTTTAAAATGAAATGCTTTACAAGATTTAATTACATTATTATGTTCGTAACTTGTCCAATATAGGGGTAAATCCAACAAATAATGTATACGATAAATAAAAATGTCCGTTCTGTAAGAAATCGAACATCCACTTAGGGATCATATACAATACTTATTAGGTGTGGCCAAAAAACACTCCAAGGGTTTTATGAATATAATATATCGCATATCTTATACTTATAAAAAAAATTTGGCGTTCAACCTATACGAAATCATGGAAATTTTCATATAAAAATATATATTTTTATGTAGTTTTCAATAATTCAATAACAAAAATGTGTATATATATATAAAATAAAAATCAACTATATGGTTGTTGCTCTTATTAACACTCGTATGCATGAAGCAGCAAATTTTAAACTAAATATAGCCTTGAACGACTTTAATTCAATTAACCGTATGTATATAGAGTTCATCACATATGCGCACATTTCCAAACTTAATCAAACTAATCATACATTATAAAATTAAATATTGTTTCCGATAAATTATAGAAAACATAAACAAAATTATACTCATTCACACTAATCGTCCGGAAATAAGCCTAAAATCACTTAAATATCCAACTTATATGCACGTAATTTTATTGTCATACAACTATAAAAACTTGTAGTAAATTGGTTAATAACAAGTATTAGGTCTTAATAAATTACACTATACATACAACGAGATAATACAAACATGTAAATTAAAAACCTAACACTATATTAACAAATGAAATTAGAGAGAGGTTTAGGGTTTATACCTTTTAGATGATATTAAGAGGCTAGAGAGGAAGCGAGGGAGGTTTCCAGGTGTTGCAGAGGATAGGTAAGGAAGGAGTGGCGGTGGGTGGTGGTTTTGGAGGAGGATTTAAGATGAAATCCAAATGGAAAAGAAGCAGGTTTTGTTATTTTGTTCGTGATTTAGCAACGGCTACCAACGGATAACCAACGGCTTTCAATAGAAATAATTTTTAATTCATAAGAAAAATCTGTAAATTACCTATTATTGGAACTCTCTGGCGGCCGTTGCACCCCCTTACTCCCATTGGTATAAACTGCTTTATTTAGTAGTACTGATGTATGTATATATACGTATCTGTGATTGCTTTACCATTCAGTGTAATGTGAAATATTATGTAATGTATGTATTATTTTGAATTGGTGTCGTAGTCATTGTAGTATTGTATTTGATAAGTATTAAACATGTTGAATCACATAAAGTAAAAAACACTCCATTGATGTACTTAAGATTTGGTTAATGCAATATTACAAATATTCGCTCCTAACCGGTCTAATTCTTCGCTCTAATAGACAGTGTTGCCCAGTAAATGTAATGCTTTTTATTAGGGTGAGTGTTGGGGTGGGACGTTACAAAGGAATGACGTTAGGCGAAGAGCTCTGATACCATGATAGGAATAGTGAAATGTTGTTTTTATTATTTAATAATACCAATGGAACAATATCAAGTCACAACATATTTATATACTCTGTTGTACTGGATAGTAGAGCTGGTTATATAGGGTGAGATTATGAAAGTGACCCTAGTCCAATACGTAATACAGAAACATTGCTTATTAAAATACACCACTAATTACCATATTTAGTTCTTCCTTTCAATTTTTAAAGTTGCTAAATTTTAAAAGCAGTTAAAATTTGTCGCTAACTAGTTAGCACTTTTGAAAGTGGGAAATATTTGTAGATTTCATCAAAGCAACAGAAACGTATGAATTACAGAGATGGTGGCCGTATGGTTTTTGCTTATAAACAAGACTAACGACCAAATATATTATACATTGATAGCTGTAAGAGAAATTGGTTGACCGATAATGATGGGATTGTTCTAAAGTTCCAAAAATAAATAAATAGTGATAAATTGGAAGGAGGCGTTGAATTGGTATCAACTAAGTTGAATTGAGGAAAGTATCATTTACTTTCCGGTTAAACAAGATTTAAATTTAATTATATATTGAATTATTTATTCATTTGAGGAAATGAAATAATATATTCATAAGTCATATATATTGAAGTATAAATTTAGTAATACTGTTATAATCAATGAAAATAAATGGGATTCTTAAAGTGAATAAAGTCTTAGATAAATATGATTTAGAAATAATTATTTTTCCAAGATCGACTAATTTATGAATGACTATTAGTTGAATTTGAATTATTGAACCATGATAAACAATATCTGTTGTGATCGTTGATTTGTTGATTTGTTTGATTGTAACGATGTGGTATGACCCAGTGAACTTGTTAGTTAAATTTAAACATTTACACATTTTAATTAGATATAATCAAACTATTGTTGAAATATGGAAATTTCTATGTTTTCAGCAGAAAAGTCCTGATAATGAATACTAATATTGAAATTTGTTTGAGTATGATAACCTGATTACTTTACGTATCACTTGGCCCTAAAGGATATTAATGTTCATCGATTCAAAGAGACCGGGATTGGTTTCCCCAATGAAATCCAAAAAACAATTTGTTTCGATCTAGACGTTGATTAATTTGAAGTTAAGTTGAAGACCATTGAAGACGGAGTTTATGCAAGGACTGTTTTGTAATACTAGGTAGAAATTGCCTAAGATGGATTTACGGAATAGTGCCTTCTGTTTGTCCAGTCCTAGGACAACTTGTATGGATGAATGTCTAATAGAGTATGCCTAGATGATCATATGACTAATCTCTTCAAGCTATGTTGGTGGCGAAGGAATTCATTTCTCTAAGCTTTATACTTGTAGTATTGGGGAAATCAAATATGTGATCTGGCAAGTTTGACGATGTGGCATTCCAAGTGAATGGAGATGTGGTATATCCTAAAAGGTAAGTATAACCTTAAGCTTCACAACTGGGAAATGACAAAAAACCGGGCAGGCAGCATGGCTATGTGGGTCGCTCCCAATTAGGGTGTATTATCACCTATCTAGAGAAATTTCATTTCCTTCTTTACTCTTTTCGATGCTATCCCTTATGGGAAATAGTTGTTAATCCCAACCATTGGTGATATACATTCTATACACTCAAGCGAAATGAGTGCTCGGTCATGTGTGGTCGAGTTGCAAGATGTTCTTGTTGAACCCAGTGTATTGCCCTCTAGAAATACACTATCGGAAGGTGGTTCCATACCTTCTTATAGTTGGAAATCCATTATCCCTAAGCGCCAAGCGGTTTTGTTTGTATATTATGTATGTGAAATGTGAGATGCAAGCATTTCGCTAGATTCTAATTTATATTTGAAAACCCTACACTATCATAATATCTGATTTCGATATACAAATTTTTTGGTTCTCATAAGGGAAATACCCGTTTCGTTTTTATGTGCGGTGTGGTCTTATGAGATACCTTTTGTTTCTCAAACTGTTTTAAAAAATTTTACTCACACCAACCCCATGACTGACCCAGAGTTTATTTTTCTATGTTTTCCCTAAACTCTTAGGTGCATAAATTTGTATGGGCAGTCAAGTAGTTCAGGATTTTACAGATATCCTGGAGGAGCTTAGAGCAGGAGGCTTCAACGATAGATATATAGAGTTATTTCGGCTGTATTGTATATGTGATGTACTCTGATGATGTAAGCACTGATTCTATTTTGTAATTCAAATGATGTTATATATTATATTTTGTTCACTCCGCTGTGAGATTCGTGTTACTCTTTTTCTTTTATGTTATCTTCTATCTTATTTCTTCTATTCTACTTTTTCTATCTTTCTATTTCTCACCCTCTAACTTCTTTCTATTAATGATCCGGTATTTTCGATACTTGAATGGTTAACCTGTTATACAAAGGATGTATTTATATCTATTTTCGCGGTCGAAAATCCTTGGGTCATTACAATACCAAATTTTAGGACAATTTGCTGGTGCGAGGGGAAGAGCAGAAAAAATGCATCGAGTAAATGAAGGAAAATTTGAGTATATTGGAGAAGGAGATCAAAGGGAAGAAGTGTTTCAGTGGAGATATAATTGGGTTTGTTGACATCTTTGTTGCGTAAGTTGCGTTTTGGACATGAATTATGCAGGAAGTGAATAGGGTGAAGGTGATAGATAAAGTACGTTATCCAAATCTGATCAAATGGTCTGAAGGGTTTCTACGTATGGACCTAGATAAAGAAATTTTACCTGGTAAAGAGAAACTGACAGGATTGTATCGATCTGTAAACCAGGCGTTACTAGCAAAAAATAGGCCACAAACTAATGTGCTACTTAATTATCTAAGCAACTGATATAATATGGTTTTTATCTACAGTGCTGAATCTAATGAAAGGAAATATAAACTTGGCAATAAAACCTTTCCGGGCGTGTAATCTATTCTGTTTTCGTACATCTCTTAATAGCTCGGGGAATTGTCAGTGTAATCTAGCATTCAAAAAATCTTCTTGTAATATGATCAGTTTAAAAGGCAGGTGGTGTTTATGGAAATTTGAATTTAATTTTATACCATTTTAGGTTTTAAAACACCCTCAAAAGATATCATTTTTTTGCTTCAGCTGAAATTTGTATTGGTTGTTTTTAACAATCAATAATTAGTGCTACATTTCCATCTCTTTCTCCGCTTGTGGAAAACAACCGATGCAAAAAATAAGTTTTTTAAGGTACCATAGCAGTTTTGCACCGGTTTTTGGTAAAAACAGGTGCAAAAACTCATCTTTACACTAGTTGTTACTGATAACGGGTGTAAAAAACCTTTTTTTGCACCGGTTCTAAAAACAGTGCAAAAAATCTTTTTTGTTTTTTGCACCGGTTCTAAAGCCGGTGCAAATACAAAAACCTTTTTGTGTAATCTGCATTTGCACTAGTTGTAGAACCGAAGCAACAAGGGGTAAACAACAGGTGCAAATGACCTGTTTTGCAGTAGTGCTGGTCCAATAAGCTTCTGTCTGTGGTTGGTAGAATGGAATTAACGTACACTGTCATCACTGCAGCCATTATTTATTGGGTGCAGTCACATAACATCCCTATAAAATCTATTTAGAAAAAAAATATGTATGCTAATTTTATTTGGAAGGGAAAGCGTCATAAAACTGCATGAGATAAGGTCTGGAAGCCAAAAAAATTGGAGGGTATGGGCTTCAGAAATATTATAGATCCTATTGAAGTGTGCACAATTAAATTGTTCTGGAAATTTTTGGAAGGTAAATCCCTTTGGTCAATGTGGATGAGAGCTAGATATCTCAAAACCAAAAATTTCTGGACTACTAGCAAAGAAAATCATCATTCTTATATTTGGAAAAACATACTGGATTGCAAAAAAATGGTGTCAAGCTTATTGAGAGAAAAATTAAAGATGGTAGTCAAACCAACTTTTGGTTTGATCCTTGGATTTTTTAGAATTCATATTTGACCTCCTTGGATGGAATAATTTATATCCTTTACGGAGCTCTAATGTTTCTGTTTAGAAGATTATTCAAAATAATTGTTGGAATTTTCAAAACAATCAAGCTACTTCAATTTTAAATCAGCTATTCAAAATTTCCTTACTGATCATAATATTTCTAAAGACAAGTGAGATTGGTAATTGTGTTGAAAAGAAAAAAAATACCTTTACAAAGGTTTGGGAATATATTAAAGGGGATGAGGTGGTAGTCAGTTGGCGTAAGGTAATTTGGTGTAAATCAGATTGTCCCAAATGGCCTATTGTGCTGTTTTTGTACTTCTAGATAAGCTTTCAACTAAAGAAAATTGCAAAATGGAACAAAGATGTTGAAACTACTTGCCACTTATGCAAAAATGATGTGGAAAGCACTAACCATTTGTTTTTTGATTGTATCTACTCCAAGTACATCTGGTTTAATGCCAAATGCATATTGGGTTTCAATCAATATTCTCCTACTTTGAACACTAGAGACAACATTAATTATATTTAGGACAATTCCAAGCAAAAAACAAGGAAATTCAAAAGGGCTTGCATCATGTTAACTTCGGTGATTTACTACATATGGAGAAAGAGAAACCAAAGGTTGCATCTCAAAAAAGAAACTAGCAGCAATCAACTATGGAAAAACATTCTTGCTAATAGTCAAATCATTTTCAAACAAGCTATTAGACAAGATAATTATGCTATTTCCAATCAGACCAAATTTAGTAAAGATGCTAATTATAAAAAGCAAATCGAAGATTTCTTACTAAACGGGAAGCATAGCTTTGGCAAAGCTAGCAGTTCGTACTTCTACTCTAGCTCACATTATAATAGAAATTGTGGTAGTTGGGGACATAATAGCCACTCTGACTTCCTATCTGTAGGTGGTTGTCATAGTCATGACAATAGGACAAGTTCCTATAAGGGAAGATGCAAAATTTCTTTTAAGCGAAAATTTAAAAATGCTAATGTTTTGAATAGTTATGTTGGGTTTCTATCTGTAGCAGGACATAGAGGCTACCTTCCTTTCTACATGCTGTCCCTGCAAAAGAGGAAAAAAGATAAGCGCTTTAGTAATTTGAGTAGAATCGGGAACAATCACTATAGAAGTCTGATTAATGATTAGATCTATCACTTATCTACTTGGAGTGAAGGAGAAAACAACTTTTCTATAGGGAAGAAGGATTCTTCGAGCTGTAATCATGCCAAAAACAGACTTCCACCTCTTATCATTACAGATTTAGAGGAAAATACTGATTTTATCAACCAAAACATTGACTTGAAGAATCTTTATGACTCCAGCAAGAGCTTTTGCAATTTCAGTTTCATGCTTCTTATCATAAGATGAAATCAAACGAGAGCTCAATTGAAAGCCTCCTTGAAGCCCTAGCTTGTGTCAAAACTTCGAGAATTTTCTCTCCTTCCTTGCACCATTTTTTTTCTTTTTTATGTTTTGTTGCCTGGCGGCTGCTGAAGTGTTGTTAATGCTTAGGCTAGCATTTTTGATCTGTTGTTCTAAAATCGGGCTTAGTACCCGATGTCCTGGGCCTTGTTTTTTTATGTTTTTAAAAAAAGTATGACATAAATTTGAATTGATATTTTATTAAAACAATTTTATTGTGAATGTTATATTAATTGATTATTAACACTTTGCTGATGGGTCATCCTACTTCTCTTTACAAATATAATAACACAATTAGATCGCGTAAATCTTTTCAATTTAATGGATTTAACAAAATTTTGATAGCACTTCGCTTTGGTTCCCTGAATAGTACACAATTGCGTGTGCATATGGAACATAAAGGAAGCACTATCGAAATTTTGAGAACTGTTTACAGTAAAATGGTTTACAAGATTTGTTTACATTATTATGTTCATAACTTGTCCAATATAGGGCAAATCCAACAAATATTTTCTACGATAAATATAGATATTCATTCTGTTAAAAATTGAATATACACATAATGATTGTATATAATACTTATTAGGCGGGACCGAAAAACACTCCAAGTGTTTTATGAATATAATATATTACATATCTTATACTTATTGTTTTTTTTGGCTTTCGACCTATACGAAATCATGGAAATTTTCATATAAAAAAACACATCTTCTTTTGCAGTTTCTAATAATTCAATAACAAAGATGTGTGTGTGTGTGTGTATTAAAAATCAACTAATATGATTGTTGCTCTTATTATCAGTTGTATGCATGAAGCGGCAAATTTTAAATTAAATAAGGCTTGAACGACTTTATTTCAATCTAACTGTACGTATACGGAGTTTATCACATATACGTACATTTTCAAAACTTAATCTAACTAATCGTACATTACAAAAATTAAATATTGTTTCCAATAATTTATAGAAATATAAACAAAATTATGCTCATTCACACTAAACGTCCGGAAACAAGCCTAAAATCACTTAAATATTTAACTTATATGTACATAATTCTATTGTCATACAAACTATATAAACTTGTAGTAAATTGGTTAATAACAAGAATTAGGTCTTAATAAATTACACTATACATACAATAAGACGATACAAACATGTAAATTAAAAACCTAACACTATATAACAAATGTAATTAAAGAGAGGACTAGGGTTTCTACCTTTTAGATGAGAATAAGAGGCTAGAGAGGAAGCGAGGAAGGTTTTTAGGTGCTGGAGAGGATAGGTAAGGATGGAGTAGCGGTGGGTGCTGGTTTTGGAGGAGGATTTAAGATGAAATCCGAATGGAGAAGAAGAAGCAGGTTCAGTTATTTGCTCGTGATTTAGCAATGGCTACCAACGACTGTCAACGGGTAATCAATGTCTTTTAATAGAGATATTTTTTAATTTGTAAGAAAAATCCAAAAATTACCTATTATTGGAAGTCTTTGGCGGCCGTTGCAAACCCTCCTCCCACCCTCATTGGTATATACTATTTGTTTAGTAGTGTTGATGTATGTATATAAACGTATCTGTGGTTGTGTTATTGTTCAGTGTAATGTGAAATATCATGTAATGTATGTCTTAATTTGAATTGGTGTTGTAGTCATCGTAGTATTATATTTGTTAAGTATTAAACATGTTGAATCACATAAAGATAAACAAAACTCCATTGACGTACTTAACACTTGTATGCAATATTACGAATAGCTGCTCCTAACTAGTCTTATTATCCACTCTAATAGACGATATTGCTTAGTAAATGTGAATTACACTAGGCCCAGTGGGGGCTGCCGCCCCCAGTGGATTTTTTTGTTGTATATCATTATTAATGGCATTAACCAAACTAAAAGCTGACTTGTTTAGCCATTTATTATTTGGTTTCGTAACTCAGTGTATTATTTTCCTGTGTTTTGTTGTGAAGATGCATGCATGGTGTCCAACTTATTATTTCTGCCTTCTTTAATAAACTATATATTTAAGTGACCCACTGTTACCTCTATTGATAACATCTGGAGATTGCTTAGGTATCCAAGATGTAAAATATTTGCATCGAATATCAGAATGACCAAAACATACATTTAATACATTTTAATGGACTCCACTCGCATAAAATTTCCTGCCATACCACAATAGAATGATCAATCAAAATAGGAATCATATCTACCACCGAAATATCCCCTGTCGCGATCTACCACCGGCGTATCCCTGTCGCCATGACTTTCTTTCTTAATCGATTTTCCGCTTATAATTGTTTAATTTTAATAATTTTTTCATTCTTAACCCGAATATTAATATGGTTTTGTAGTTGAAATATGTATTAATTTTTTTCATGAAAATATGATGAAATTGTTTTTTGAAATTCCACCCCCATTGAACTAAATCTCTGCATACGCCACTGAATGTGATGTTTTTTTATTAGGATGGGTCTTAAGGTGGGACGTTACAAAAGAATAACGTTAGGTGAAGAGCTCTGATACCATGATATGAATAGTGAAATGTTGTTTTTATTGTTTACTTTTTGTAATACCGATGGAACAATATCAAGTCACAAAATATTTATATACTCTGCTATACTGGATAGTAGAGCTGGTAATATAAGTGAGATTGCGAAAGTGACCCTGAAACTGTTGAGTATTTAAATGTACAAAATCTTAGTCCCAGATCACCTAAAATTCTATCTTATGAGAGGTATATATACTAATACTTAAGATGCATATTAGTTGAATAAGAAGAATGACATGAATAAAATGGTCTTGGCCTAGAATGCACGTGAGCGTGCGTGATTTTCCAAACGCACTTATCACGCACTTCCACCCGCACGGCTATGGGCTTTGGGCCTTAGCGGCCTTAGTTTCTGCCAGGCCGATTTCATTTTGGCCCGTGCAACTATAACTGTTTCAAACAGATATGGTTGTTGCCTTTTGAATTCAAAATTAATGACTGTTGGTTTTCAACAGTCGTGACCATGCGAACGGACATCTGCTTCTCGATATATACTTCCTATTCTTCCTCCCGAAATAAACCTTTTTATCTTCTACAAAATAATTTCTTGATCGAGGAATTCAGAAATTGTTGTCTGCATTCCTCCCTTTCGCTTTGTTGTATCTTGGGAAAAGTATTCGCTGAAACTCTTCAGCAAACTCATCCGAGTGAGGGCGAATAACTTTTTAAGGAAAGTGTCACTCTGTTGATACGTATCAAAGTGGTTCAAGTTTCCACTTTTCATTATCTCATTTCTAACAATCTTAAAAAGTTATTTCTACAACTATGGAATCCGAGACTAATATGGCATCCATCAAACTTATGAATCAAGACGTGATCAAACTTGACCAGTTTGATGGCAACAACTTCACGAGATGGCAAGACAAGATGACTTTTTTGCTCAGTGCACTCGGACTTTTTTATCTGGTTGATTAGAATCTACCTCCACTTCCTTCGCCAAAAGTAG
The DNA here is from genome assembly GCA_030737875.1 of Allium sativum. Taxonomy (NCBI): domain Eukaryota; kingdom Viridiplantae; phylum Streptophyta; class Magnoliopsida; order Asparagales; family Amaryllidaceae; genus Allium; species Allium sativum. Next base: position 401,781,585 of record CM060910.1, read on the forward strand.
CAGATATTGATGATGTAAAGAAGGCGCACGATAAACGCACTGAACACACGTTGCTTTGTCGAGGCCACATCTTGAATGCTGTCTCAAATCATCTATATGATTTCTACAAGGAGATAAAGACACCACTAGAAATCTTGAATGCTCTGGAAAATAAATATAAGGTGCAAGAAGAAGGTACAAACAAATTTCTTATTGCAGAATAATTTGATTTTGAAATGGATGATAGTAAACCAATACTCAGTCATGTTTATGAGTTGCAAGGCATTGTTCACAAACTGGCTACTATTAATATCAAACTTCCTGAATTGTTCCCAGTTAGTGCAATAATTGCAAAACTGCCTTCAACTTGGAGCAATTATAGGAAAATTCTTTTCCACAAAACAGAAGACTACACTTTGGAACAGATTCAGAAACATCTTCGAATCGAAGAGGAATCTCGCAATTTTGGAAATAAAGGAAATCAGTCCAAAAGCGATGTTCAGGTTGTGGAAAAGGGAAACCAGACTACCAATACTGGTAAAATGCGCAGTTCTGATGGAAAGCCTCTTGAAAATAACAAAAAGAAAAATGTAAAGTGCTACAACTGTGGCAACAAGGGACATTATGCTAGAGAATGTTGTGCCCCATAGAAAGGTGCCAATATGGTAGAAGAAGAACTTGTAGCCGTGGTCACCGAAATTAATATGGCTAATACATCTGATGGCTGGTGGTTTGATTTTGGAGCGACTGTTCATGTTTGCAAGGACAAGTCACTGTTTAAAACCTATGAAGTCATCAGTGATGGCTAAGAAGTTCAGATGGGGAATCATAGTCGAGCCCAGGTTGTCGGAAAAGGAAGTATCACTCTAGATTTTACTTCTGGAAAGGTTGTCACGATTATCAATGTTCTTCATGTGCCAAACATCAGGAAGAACCTGGTTTCAGTGGACCTTGTATGCAAGAGAGGATTTCGAGTTGTCTTTGAATCTGATAAAGTCATAATTACAAAAAATGGAATGTTTGTAGGGAAGGGATATGGCTGTAATGGATTGTATAAACTAAGTATTAATAAATGTGTTGCTTCTTCTTATACCATTGAGTCATTCAATTTGCGGCATGATAGATTAGCACATTTGAACTTCAAATCCATTTCAAATAAGTGCAAGCTCGGTTTAATTAATTATGATGGATCCGGCTGTGACATATGTGAGATATGTGCACTACCAAGATCACTAAGAAACCTTTCCCTGGTGTAAAACGAAATTCTAAAATTTTGGATTTAGTACATTCCGATGTATGTGAACTAAATGGTACTTTGACCCGTGGAGGTAAAAGATATTTCATTATATTTATAGATGATTACTCAAAGTACACCTATGTATATCTTATGAAAAATAAGAATGAAGCATTTGACAAATTTCAGATTTACAAAGCCAAAGTCGAAAACCAAATAAGTAAGAAAATTAAAGTTTTTAGGAGTGATAGAGGGCTGGAATATTTTTATAACGAATTTGATGATTTTTGTGAAAAGAATGGAATCATTCATGATAGAACATAACCTTATACTCCGCACCAAAACGGTATAGCAGAGAGGAAAAATCAAACGCTAGTGGAAATGATAAATTGCATGCTCGTGAAATCTATGTTACCTATTAATCTATGAGGTGAAGCTTTAAATACAACATGTTATTTACATAATAGAATTGTATCTAGAAAGACAAGTGTATGCCCCTATGAACTTTGGAAAAATAGAAAGCCGAATTTGTTATATCTAAAAGTATGGGGATGTTTGGCTTATTATAGAGTTCCCGATCCTAAAAGAACCAGATTAGGCCTAACGGCACAAAGGAGTGTCTTTGTTGGATATGCTGAACATCGTAAGGGATATAGACTTCTCGATTTAAGCTCTAATACCATTGCTGAATCCCGTTATGTAGAATTCTTTGAGAATAAGTTTTACAAAGATTCTAAAATTATTGATACTCCTTCTAGGGGTAATAGTATTGGTGAAAAATAGCCCTGTTCAGAAAACAATTTTCAAACCAATACAAATGCAGATCCATGTGACTAAGGACCAAGAAAATCCAAAAGGAAAAGAAAAGAGAAAAATTTATGTCCAGATTTTATATCTCTTCACAACTTCTACTTTTCTTAGTTGATGAAAGCAGAGAAAAAGTAACCAACAAAACACCCATAGTCCCAAACATTGAAGATGAACCTAAAACTTACAGCAAAGCAATCAACTCAAGAGATACTGCCTTTTGGATGGAAGCAATAAATGATGAGAGGGACTCCATAATGTCAAATAAAACTTGGACTCTGGTTGATCTGCCACCTGGCTCTAAAACAATCGGGTGTAAATGGGTTTTTAAAAAGAAATATGGATCGAACAATATGGTACATACTTTTAAAACAAGACTAGTTGCTAAAGGGTTTAGACAAAAAGAGGGTGTTGATTATTTTGACACTTATGCTCCAGTAGCACGAGTGAGTTCAATTCGAATTCTAATAGCATTGGCTTCCATATATAATCCGCACATTCATCAAATGGATTTGAAAATTGCATTTTTAATGGAGATATGAATGAAGAGTTGTATATGGAGCAACCAGAAGGATTTGTTCTTCGTAGAAATGAGAGGAAAGTTTGTAAATTGAATAAATATTAATATGGTTTGAAGCAAGCTCCAGAACAATGGCATGAGAAATTTGACTCAACTATACTATCTTTTGGGTTTATTTACAATAGCGCTGATAGATGTGTTTACACAAAATTTACAAAGGAGTACAGTGTCATGGTATGTTTATATGTTGATAATATGCTCATATTTGGATCAAATATGGCAGGCATCTTGGAGACCAAGGAATATTTATCTTCGATATTTAAAATGAAAGATCTTGGTGAAGTAGATACCACCCTTGGACTCAAAGTTGTAAAACACACTCATGGATATGCCTTGTGTCAAGCACACTACATAGAAAAGATGTTATCAAACTTCTAACCCTTAAAATTTTAGGAATATAATATGCCTTTTGACTCAAGTGTTAAATTGGCCAAAAATGATGGAAGGTCAATTGCACAACTTGAGTATGCTAGGGAAATTGGCAGCCTAATGTATCTTATGCATTGCACTAGGCCAGATATAGTTTATGAAGTATGTAAGTTGAGCAGGTTCAATAGAAATCCTAGTGGAGAACATTGGAAGGCGATTAGTAGAGTATTTGGTTATCTTAAGAAAACCATAGGACATGCCCGATTTTACAATGATTTTCCAGCAACTTTAGAAGGATACACAGATGCTAATTGGATTAATGATGCAAAAGACAACATGTCCACATCTGGTTGGTTGTTTCTTCTTGGAGGAGGTTATATATCATGGGCTTCCAAGAAACAAATGTACATATCACATTCGACTATGGAATCATAATTTATAGCATTATGTGACGGCCCGCTCCGCACCAGCCGACATTTCCCTCGAAATGTGTTGTACAGATGTCCAACCAGCACGGGACGGTCGCAAGAGGAAGGAAAAGAGAGGAATTTGAACTAACAAGGAACTTATAGAATGTCTCACAGCGCATGGAATAAAATATAACAATAACATACTTGACATTAAACAGGCGAGACAGTGCATAAGCAGAAAACTAAACCATAATCATCATAGCAGCGGAAATTCAAAATACAGCTTATTACAACTCCAACATATTGTCTCAAAAGCAAAGAGAAAATGTGCCCTACTAATGCCCAAAGTAGTGACCAGCAACAACATATGAAGAATATCTATATATATCATACATGAAAGCCTCCTGCTCATCTCTGGTACAGCTACTCGTGCATATCACCTAACCTGTCTCTAGTCTGCCCGTTTAAGAGAACCCAGAGTAATAAGAAGAGACATAAAACTCTGGGTCAGACGAAAGTCTGGTACGAGCGATAAGAAACAAAACAGAACAATAACAGGTATAACTAACCATACCTGAACCTGGACCTGCAACCAAAGAGTTAGCACAACAAGATGTACAATACTCTAAGGTGACACTAACATATGGGGTAAAGATACGGGGGAGGGGTGTGCATGTCATAGTGATATCAAACAATCAAGCATAACAACCATCCTCACATCTCTCACTCAGTGCGTAAAGCATACGATATCCACCGCTTTGACCAACCAAATACTTTGCTATGATCACTCTGCCCCATGGAGTCATGATTGCTCCACTGCATTGATCCATAGCCACTAGTCCCTTGCTTGGTCCACTCCGCCCCCATGAAGTCATGACGACTTCACAGCACTGGCTCATAGCCATGCTACGATCACTCTGCCCCATGGAGTAATAACTACCCCACTGCACTGATCTGTAGCCTAACATTCATCTTGGTGGTGAATCAAATTTATGGACGTCGATAACCGCTTAGCACACGTCCCGCAGCAAAGCCCAACTCATGAAGTTAACTCGTTGGTTCCCAACTGGATCTTGAGTTCTACTTCATATTTGGGTTACCTTTGCATCTCGGGTTTTGGTCATCATCCCAGTTCGTTACTCTTCAGTTCAGTTCGTGATCCTCCATGTTGACTCGTAGTGAACCCCTGTTCGATTTGTGAACCACCTGGTCGGGTCGTGGGTGGTGCTCCAATCTGGTTCATGGCTCGCCCTCAACTCCGGCTTATGGCCCCTGGTCGTGGCTCCATACTTCGGCTCGTGGTGATGCTTCCTGGCGGTTCGTGGTGCACTACTTGAGTCTGGTTCGTGATGTACGGCTCGTAGTTTAGGCGCTTCCTCCATTTGGTTCATGTCTTGCTCAAGAGAGGCGGCTCGTGATAGAGATAGTGTCACGATCGAGTCGGGTCGTGCTACCTTGGTGCGAGCGGGTCGGATCGGATCGTAGGGGTGTCTCACGAACGGGATAAGACCAATTTCCTACAACTTTTCTAGCAAGCAATTTACGCCATACGACAGCGTTTTCAACCATTCTAACTTCACTAGACAAACACAAGTCATTCCAAACAGTCATAGCAACATGTAGAAACGACCATAAGCACCAAAACAACCATATAACATGTTTATAAGGATCAAACATACCCCAAAATCCATATTTTTCCCTTAATCCCCTTAATCATGGTTTAACCATACGATTAGCAAAACATATCCAATTAACCCAAATTTTTATCAGAGCCCTAAAATAATATTTTAGAATTTTACAAATTCTTCCAGATTTTTCTAAGCCATAATTTCGCTAATCATCACTAATCATCCCTAATTAGCCGTAATTAGTGAAAAACAATGCAAATCACTCACCATAGCCACAAATAAAATATCAAATCTGAAAACTCCACTGTTTGGGTCGAATTCTAATGCCTAGGAGCAGCTCCAACTCTGATTTGGTGTTATTTCTCCTTGATTTGACGTAGATTCGCATAATCCTTGATTAGAGAGCGATTTGGGACGAAATTAGAAGGTGGAGGTCATTGTTAGGGTTGAAGAGAGGTAAGTGGTGGATGGAAAATGACAAAGAAAAGGTTTCTCTAACACTAGTCATCCCTCATATAACTCTAATCCCGAAATCCCCCAATGGGCCTAGTTGCTAATCATCTGGTTAAGCCCAATTAAGCTGTTTTTCACCTTCTAAACCTTAATTCAGCCATATCTCCCAAATGCTAAGTCCGTTTGACAAGTGTGTGACCACTCTACGGAAAGGTAAACCATCATCCGGATCTAATGGAAGTGGTTTCATGTCAAAATTCCTTACCAATCAAAAGTTATGGGCAAAACAAGATTCACCAGGGGCAAATAGTCATTGAAAATCAGAAAAAATCATGAACACTGGAAATTACCCCAATAGTCGTTCCCCAAAGTTACACGACCATACAACTTCGTATGAAAATGAAATAAATATTCTACGATCCCTCGATGCATAGAATGCGGGTCGTTACATTCCCCTTCCCCCCTCCCCTTAAGAAATTTCGCCCCCGAAAATTTTTAACCAAAACAAATAAAGGTGTCCCGCATGCCTACCAGTCATTTACAAACAATCAAAAATACCAATAACTTAACAAGCCTATCCTAGCACGCGGTTTACTAACAAAGGGATAACTGTTACTATATGCGATCTCAACCAGATGCAAATGGTCATCCCTTGACCCGCCAATATCCAATATACAAGCTCTCAAAGATCCTTTAATGCACAATTCACCCAAATACCATCATAACCCGTTCCAATCTCGGTAAACCATCAGTGAAATCCATTGAGATTTCTTTCCATTTCCATTCGGGAATCTCCAACGGTTGTAACAAACTACTTGGCTTCTTTTGGCTTGGCTATAACTAACTGGCAGTTCATGCACTTGGTTATAAACTTCCCAATGTCTCTCTTCATCACTCCATCCTTTTGTGTTGGGCACAAACAACATCTCACTTTTTCGAAGACATTCTTCTCGATCAAGTCCTTGCATAATCATTCTCTGGCCACAGATATCCATCTCTAACTTAGAGATGATTTCCAATAGGTTAGGATCGTCCCTCTAATTGGAACCAATCCACTTAATCAAAATCGGTATGCTCGTCAAACTTGTTAACATATCTGGATCTAATTCATATTTTGGTCTGAAATCATATCCTGCGATATACTCTAGTTGCTTCCATCCTAGGAACATAGCCCCTAGACTGGTATTTCTCCTACTCAATGCACCTGTTAACGCAACTAGTCTGTTACTATAGGCACACGTATATACCATCATCTCTTTGTTCCCCATTGCTAGAACCCTACAGGTGATAGTCTACTTAAGAGAAGAAAAATAGGAACAAATATAGAAACCATAGCATCCATCAAACAAGTGCTATCTATCACCTGCTAAAGCCATGAATACGTCGATACCCATATGACTGGTCCAACCAATCTCAAGGGCTAATAGAAGCCCCGACTCCAAACGGACTACCGCATGTCCAACGTACGTTTATCCTCCAAGGATAACTAGATCACGTCCAACGAATCCAAGGTAAATGGGCATCCCCAGATACCCCTGCTTCAAGTCCGCCTAGAATACTCTAAACTATCGATGATTCCTTGGCCCTCTATCAGAAGAGTTCTGAACAACTCCATCTTTAACTCGAGTCCCACCTAAGTCAATCCATTTTCTTGCAGCCCTGTCGAGTCTAACTCGAGTCAATCCATTACCTTGCCGCCTTCTCGAGTCCAATTCGATTCATCTTATTACCTTGCAGCCTTCTCGAGTCCAACTCGAGCCATTTCATAGCCCTATCGAGTCCAACTCGGGGCAGTCCACATCATCGAACAGTCTTATCATGTTCCGAGCTGCACCTTATTCCTCGAGTAAACCAAGACATCATCCAATGGAAATCACAACAACTACCTATATCTTACGCAAACCATCCTAGTCGAACTCGACATTCCCCAAGCATAAGCCCCAAAGGCCTAAACCAATATCAGACAAGCACTCAAGGATCATCTCCTCCAAATTTAAACAATCTACGTGAGATGATATGAACAAAACAACCAAACACTCGAGCACTCATAACTAACTCTGGCTATCCTCGCCAATCCTGCTTCGAAACTATCGTTGATCTCATGACAGCCCATGCCATATGTCAAGCGTAAATGGCAACCCTAGTTCTAACCAGACTACTGCACGTCCAACGTAAATTTGCCTCCTAGAGAAAACTAGAACTTACCACAACGATATTCTCTTTATAACCCTAGTTGGCATCGCCAGCGACTATCCACAAACTCAGATTCAGTCTAAAGTATCCCTTAGTTCCGGTTATTATTGTCATTACTAGGTAGGTATCCAATACCACCCTAAACCTTGGAGCCAATCGACTCACAAAATAATGCTAAACCCAGTAAAGCCAAAAACCAAACAATCACAAGCAAACATGAATCTATGACTCTATAAGAACAAATTACGACAAATCTCGAGTTCCAATTCCAACTTATCTATTAGGTCACTAGACACGAAGGAATGGGAAGCCCTATCAAACAAAACTTGAACAGAAACATCATAAATAGAAAGCATACCTCGAATAACAACACCCTTTCCCTTTTCCGCCGCAGTTGGGACATTCGACGAAGAAGGAACGACGTTGATAGCATAAGCTTTCACGACCTGCTTCTCCTTAGGAGGTTGCAGCCATTCATCCTTGTGATGTCCCGCTTAGCCGTAATTGAAACACTTCCTTTCCCTAGGCCTTTCTTGACAATCTCTGGCATAGTAGCCCTACTTACCACAGCTAAAGCACTCGTCATTCTTCTTATTCTTCTTATTCTGGCCATCCTTGATTTGGTTCTGTTTCCTCTTATTCTGGGGATTATCCTTGCCTCCACCACTTGCCAGCAGCTTTGGCTCCTCTGCAAATGTAGTAGCAACCTCGGTCTTCAACTTAGGGTAAAGGCTCTCAGATCTCAATGCCTTTCCCACAATAGATTAGAATGTCTCATCGATATGGTTTATGAGTTTCTCTCCCAAGTACTTATCTAGGCCAGTTATGAACTTCTCGTTCTTCTTCTCGACCATATCGACAAGGGACAATCCACACTTCGGTAAGGTATCAAATTCAGCAATATACTCCGAGATCGCCCTACCATTTTGCTTATGCTCCAAGAATTTCCTAAACAATTCCGATTTGTGAGCGGCTAGAATAAACTTATCACTGAATCGGGCCTTGAACTGATCCCAAGTAACCTGTTCCTCAGAGTTGGCTGCCTTAATAGCATTCCACCAATTCATTGCTTGTCCTTGCAGCTGACGGGATGCTAGCTTCCTCTTCATCGCATCCTCGATACCCAAATCTTCGAAGATGCGCTCATAGCTATCAAGCCAATCTTGAAATTCTGCAGCCGATTCCGTTCCGTGGAACGGCTTCCCACCACGACTAGTGTAGTCCTTACAGAGCATGGACAAATCGACCTTAGGCGCCCGCACCGCTGCACCACCACCATTTGCAGAATTAGGAGCTGCCATCTGAACATCCCTAAGCATCTCTCTCATGAAGTCAGTGAACATCGTCCTCATATCAGAAGCATTCCCATTATTAGCTCCTCTACCACTACCCCTCGTACGTCGGCTCATTGTTCAATCTGTAAGGAGAAAACGATTAACCATCTCTTCAGTGGTGCCAGTGCAGTGCGGCTCCATCCTTAGATATACTAATATTATATATATATAACTTTTGAAAACCCAAAATATAACAAATACGCGCTCTCATATACGTACTATCTCTCCCTGGTGTCTTTCCCTAGGTTAACAACGCAACCTAGAGATCTGATACCAAGTGTGACGGCCCGCCCGCACTAGTCGACATTTCCCGCGAAATGCGCAGTATAGTTGTCCAACCAGCACGGGACGGTCGCCAAAGAAAGGAAAAGAAAGGAAAATAAAGGAATTTGAACTAACAAGGAACCTGTAGTGTAACAACCCGAAAATCTGGGCCAGTTTAAAAAATTTATTTTGACAATTTTAGCGAATTTTGAATATTCAAAATGGATTATTTTAAATAATATCGAAGATAAATTTATTTTGAATAGAATTCGAATGAATATATTTATATACGTCATTGTTAGCATATAAATAATTATTTATAATTATAAATAGAATTGAAAATGGCGCGGTAGTTCGATAATTCGATTTCAAACTTCAATTGAATGTACCGGGTGCAAAACAAACCGGATTTTAGCGAAACCAAAAACATTAGGATCTAATTGATAAATATCTTTCCGACGAATCCAAAAAATTGAGATTTCATAACGGGAATCAAAAGATATGTCCAGTTGAAAATTCTGAACAGTCGCTATGGAATTCAGGCCCTTAAAAATGGAGATTTTGCAAACGACCTCGGATTTCGACGAAACCACTTTTGTTGGGTCCGTGATGTCAAATTATTGCTAGATTCCAAATTTCATAATTTTTCGAATCAATATGTGAGCGTGGCAAAGGAAAACGCGTTTGACCAGTTTTAGTTGATTTTAATCGACTGGAAAATGGCCATTTTTCCAATGGTCTAAGAATTCGATGAAACTAGTTTTGTTAGGACCGTATCGTCAATACGAAGCTAGAAAATATTTTTCTGGAATTTTTCGAGTTAGTATGTGACCCCACTCTCTCTCTCCCTTCGCAGTCAAACGCAGTCAAAGTAAAATAAATAAATATAAAAAACTATGTCGTGACCTAATCAACCCATCGCCCCCATTCACTACCACGCGCCGCCCCTCCAGCCAGGCCGCCACCGCTTCCGGCACCTCCAGCCGACCTCCCCCATCGCCGACGCCTTCTCCCTGCCAGCGCCGACTGCTCCGGCGTCCCCTTCAACAAACCCCCAAATCCCCTCAAACGACCATCGACACACCCCTTGGACCCACGCCTGACCACCTCCGACGCACCTCCCCTGCCGCCTGTAGGCTCAGACGTAGACACCCCCAAGTTGAGCCACTGCTTCCGACTGCTCCGGCGCCAACAAACTCCGGCGAGACACTCCCACCCCCCTTCCTTCCTACTATAAGTTTTATTCTGTTTTCTACTTTGTTTTATTTATTTAATGTAATTAAAAATAGGGGTTTTTTTAGTGATTTTAAATTCAGTTTTAATTAGTTAAAATCAGTTTTTTTAAGCTTTACTTTGTAAAGTTGATATCTTTATTATAGAAAAATCGAATTTTTATTTAGTTAAAGTTTGAATTTTTAAATATACAAAGAAATGATTTTTATTAGGTTAAAGATATAATTTTTATATAGTAGAAATATTAAAGATGTTATTTTTATAGAATAGAGAAAATAAAAATATAATTTTTATAAAGTAGAAGTATTAAAAATATGATCTTTATATAATAGAAGGTATAAAAATACTATTTTTATATAAGTAGTGTATTGAAAATAGAATTTCTATATAATAGGGAATATAAAAATATTATCTTTATATAGTAGATTTAATAAAAATTCGATTTTTATATGGGTAGCGAAATAAAAATTCGATCTTTATATATGAAGCAAAATAAAAATACGATTTTTATTTATTGAAATGAAGAAATAAAAATATAATTTTTATTTGAACAGCGTGAAAAGAACTGCCTTGGAATTGCAAGTGGATCGAAAAGTATCAACAGTTCAGAAGCAAAGCACGGCGGAGTGGAACCCTCTGTGTGAACTTCTCACTCAAATTTCCTTTTTTTTCTAGTTATATATATATACATATATATACTAGGATGCAGACGGTGTTTAGTAGCACCCGACACCCGTCATCCACAGACCATGGATGGCTTGTTTGTTTAATTGTTTGGTTGTGTAGTTGGTTAGATTATTTGGTTTGAATTGAATTGTTTGGTGAAATGAATGGATTTGATTGATGTGTGAATGGCGTGGGCCTTCACTAGACCGGGGATAAGGCTAGGCCTTGTCCCGTTTCTAGTATCGTGCCGTTATGCCGCAGAAATTTTCTAAAATAAGTTAGAAAAATAAAGAAATCATTTTATTCAATAAATGAACTGAATAGAATATTTTCATAGGTTGAATAAAATGTTTTATCGTTAAAAATATATTTTTTAACGTGAAAGTGAATAGATAAATATTTATAAACAAATCGACCGATTTGTTTATACACACTGATTTGACTGATATTGATTTGGTCGATAAATTTTACACATCGCCCAACTGCACAAATAAAACCTGTGTTTGATTGTTTGAAACCCCACACGAGTGTTGGGATGAAATTTGAAGTTCACTCATCCTGATTGATTAAATATGTCGATCGATTGATTGACATGCTGCTATAAGCGTTAGATATCTATATTTGATGCTTATACAGTGTAGTGCACTTTGGTTGATGGTTGATTATTTTTCAATGCTATTATATACGTGTGATGTATGAAAATCCATATAATTAACATTATATAGTGATTGTTTGGGCCTCATTCCAATTTGAAAAATAAAGAATATTATAAAATAAAGGTTCATGTGTTGACAGTACTCATCCGTTGAGATTAGTCATGTGTTGAACGAAATATTTGAAATAGAAATATTTGAAATAGAAATATTTGAAAACGAAATATTTGAAAAGGAAATATTTGAAAAAGAAATATTTGAAATAGAATATTTGAAAATAGGAATATATGAAGCCGTGTTGATTAGATTGACGCCATTTTGACGTGAACGATATTTATATCGATTTTATTCATTTTAAAATGAATATTGAAAAGTGATTTCGAAATCGAATATTTTGAAATGAAATTTGAATTAAATCGAATAGAAAACGATTTCGAATTGAATTGAATAGAAAACAAATTTGATTTCAATTGAATATATAACGAATTTGATTTGATTTGAATGGAAAACCGAAATGAATTGAATATAAAACGATTTCGAAATGAATTGAATATAAAACGATTTCGAAATGAATCGAATAGAAAACGATTTCGAAATGAATTGAATATAAAACGATTTCGAAATGAATCGAATAGAAAACGATTTCGAATTGAATTGAATAGATAACGAATTTGATTTGAATTGAAAACGATTACGAAATTGAGTTGAATACAAAACCAATTTCGAATTGAATCGAATAGAAAACCAATTTGAATTGAATCGAATAGAAAACCAATTTGAATTGAATCGAATAGAAAACCAATTTGAAATGAATTGAATTGAAAACGAATTCGAATCGAATGGAAAACGAATTCGAATTGAATAGAAACCGAATTGAAATTAATTCAAATCGAATTGAAATTTGAATTGAATAGAAATGAATTTTAAAACGAATTTATAAGGAAGAATTCAATTTTGATTTGAATTGAAATGGAAGTTGAAATTGTTTTTGAAACGAATTTAAACCTATTTATAAAATTCGTTTTAAATAGAAATCGACGAAATATATATTATATATAATATAATGGCCTGAATAGAACGCGCTGCGGCAGTTCGTGAATTTCAACCATTTATTTCAAACGGACACTACGGGAGATCCGACCATCGGATTCCCCTAAAACCGGAACCGTTAGGTTCGTATCAAAAAGATCTTTCTAACGAATATTAGAAATTCAAAATCTAACGGTTGGATTTGGAGATACGTCCAAATCAAATTTGAAAAAGGTCGCTGTAAGTGCAGTTCGATGGCCGTTGATGGAAATCGACTGTACGGGCCTTGATAAAATTATTAAAAATATCAATAATTTGTGTAAAATCATAAGAAGTGATTTGGGAAAAATTGGGATGAAAAACTCCACATTTGAAAAGATAAAAATAGATTTTTATCAAGATGAACTAGTTTTGAACTGAAATTAAAACCCATTTACTTTTAAATAAATAAATTGGATTTGAAATTGGTTTATCGTGAACGGTGTTTTAAATAACACTAGTTCTTTAACCCAATAATAATTAGAATTGATTCATGGGTTTATCGTGAACGGTGTTTTAAATAACACTAGTTCTTTAACCCGATAATAATTAGAATGTGATTTGGGTTTGTCGTGATATGTGTTTTAAATGACACTAGTTCTTTAACCCTGAAAAAGGAGTTTTAATGAATCCGCACTTAAATTGAAATGTGAATTGATAATTTAAATTATCAAATACAGAAAGTGAGCGAGAATGGAGTATTACCAGTTTTGCTCCAAAGCGATAGTTAAATCTTTAATTAGATTTGAACGTGAAATGGTAATTAATTTTACCGATAACACTATGGTGTTAGATGTGGAGTATTACCAGTTTTGCTTCATGGGATGAATAGGTTGGGATTGGGAAATAAAATAAATAATTACTTCGGTGTGGTTCGCTAATCTCGACTAGTTTAGAAAACCATAATTTGGTTTGAAATGACATCCAAAGGAAGATTAAAGGATAAATTTTAAAGAAGTTATCTTGGATAAAATTAATGGGAACCTTTCCCCTAGGAATGTGATTTTGGGAATAAAAGAATATTCTGGATTGGAATGAGGCGTATGTTGTGTTTGTGTAGCATTTGTTTTTAATATACGCGGGTTGTTCGGAAAGGCCGGGTTTATACCCATTCTGAATAACCGATTCGACGATAAGTCGAAGATGAAGACGGTGGTCGAAGAACGGAAGTCTTCACATCGTTTGGATAATTACTGACGATCCTGATTGGGCTGTACACCCAAGAGGATGGAAATAGTTGGTGGTTGTCCAGGCGTACTTGGAGATGGATGGATATGCGAGGAAAGTGCCTCCAGTTTCATTCAGACCCAGAACGAACTTGTAAATGGATTGTGTGTCTGACATTGGATTTTATTCTATGTTGATTGATTTCTGTTAAATATATGCCTGTTTGGCGGCGGAGAATTTATTCTCTTGCTTAACGCCCTTCTCTGAGACGTACGATGTAACACCCCGCGAATTCTATAACTGTGAAATTCACAAATTAAAGTATAATTAATATCAAATCAAAGAACTAAGGGAAACGGGATATGCCATTGCGTTCGTCTCGGAAAAATACACGAAATAGAGTCCGAGTTTTCGAAAAACGGAGTCCGTATGAAGAAGATATGGCCTTCGGAAGTTTTTGAATTAAGTTTAAAATTCAAACAGAATAAAATAGCTCAGAAAATCAAATTTAAATTCCAAAATGGGGCCCAATGGGCCAGGGCGGAAAAACACCCGCCTAAGCCACCCAGGTCGACTGGGCTGTCGACCTGGTCTAGCCAGGTCGACAGGGCTGTCGACAGGGCTGTCAACAGGCATGTCGACCTGGTCCAGAACCAGGTCGAACCCAGCCCAACCTGGCTGGCCTATTCTATGTTGGCCGATTTTCTGTAGTCTGCTTTGTCATTAGGGCTAGGTGGCAGGCTCTAATTGGTCTCTCCTTAGGATGAATGGCTACGATCAATCCAAGCAACATCAATGGTCCTAATCAGTTCATAACCCCTATAAAAATGACCCTAGACTCAACCCTAATCTATTCATTCAAAAATAAGAACAAAGCCGCCATGTTGTTGAGGAACGACTAGGGGTAGCCACCAATTGGAGAGAAGATTAGGAGGCAAATTCTAAGGCATAAAGCAACTCAATCAAATCAAACCGCATCTTCAAATCCCTAAATTTGAGAATTTGCCTCACCATTGTAAGTAGAGTATTATTTTGGTATGAACAAATAATTGTGTTGGTTTGTATACTTGAATTGTGGCGATAAAGTAATTCATAATTGTGCGTTACTATGATTCATATCGATTTGGAATGTTGTATACGAATTATGTTGTTCATTATGAAAAACTACATGCGGTAGTTTTATGCAAGTATACGTTTGGAATATTCGCAAATTATGTAATCCATGTGGAAGCTACATGTATGTAGTTAATTAATTGAAACTCATGCAAGTTTGGGGTTTTGCTACTATGCCATCATATTGTGTATTTTTATACAAACATCATTTTTGTGAAGTAATTGGAATAAGTTTGGGTTATCATAGCCCATATGAAATTATGTTGAAAATTTGGCATCATGATCTATGTATTAAGCCATGCTTTTGTACTAGAAAACCTATTTGCAAACTTATGAATATGACTAGGCTATGATTGATATTTTGTATAATTAAGTCTATATTGTTTACAAGAATTATATGATGACATATGTGGTACATAGCTAGGTTAGATTCAAAATCCCTTTTTGCAAGTTTGCATGACTAAAGTAAAAATCATGATTTCATGTTAGAAATATTTATGCCATGGTTATGTGAACAAATTCAACTATACTTTTGTATTAGTCATAAAAGTAGGCACCTTTGTAAACATGTAGTAGTCTTATGAACATGATTTGCTTATGTTTGACATTATGCCTGAATAAAAATATAGGTTTATGTTGTAGTTAAAGCCTATGTGTCGATAGTGATATTCTTAACTTAACTACAAGTTTACATGCTTTGATTCATGTCACTTATGCTTTATGACCAAAGTATATGTCACTACTATGCAAGTACACCAGATTCTATTTTGTATTTCCAACGTCATATTGCAAGTTCATGCGTTCACATTCCCCTTTTCGTGTATGTAATCACGCTTTAAGCCTCCCCTTTCCGCATGGCTAAGTTGGGCTTTAAAAGGCTAAGCCCAACATATATATAATAAACGGACGAGTTAATCGGGGGAAAATAACGTTGGGTTAAAAATTACTAATGAATGAAAATATAAAATAGAAGGGCCCAAATTCAAGTATGGGTTGGGCCCATGATTGGTGTAACCTTTACACCATTAACTTAATAATGGGCCGCAAATATTTACATATAATAAAATAAAGAAGAAAGACAAAATATGTAAATGTAGAACATACGATGTGTTTAACCCGAGGTTGGATTGAGTTGTGATGTAAACCTGCCCGGAACCGCCCGGCTGTCCAGTAGTCACAACAATACCTATCCAATGTGGGAGGTTAAACATGGAGCCCAATAAGGACCCGAGGTTAGACTGAGTTGTGGCGTAAGACTGCCCGGAACCAACCGGCAACAGGCAGCCACAACAATACCTGTCTAATGTGAGAGGTCAGGGCCTTAATAAGACAATTAGGGCTGAGTCAGGATTGTTAGGATTAAGTGAACTAAAGACTTAATCAAAATGGAACATGCTAAACTAAACGGACTGGTGGGGGTTAGGTTAGAAAACACTTAACCAACTTAGCATGTTGGCTAGAGATAGAAAACCTAGTAACGGGGGACCCTTTTCAGCAGTAACCCTAGAAGGTGTATCAGGATACCCTGAAACTAGGCAGGGTGGGGCACGATTACTGGGCTGATTGTAAGAGGTCAAATCGACGGCGGTGGTGTAGCAGTGTAGGTTCTAACGGGGTGCGGGCGTGCACACACTCCGGCGCAGAAAAATAAGGCACTGGACACCAGTAGCATACCTGTGCATTCTAGGATTGTGTCGGGCCGCCACCATGGGACTTGATACACCCCATGGTGGGACCAGCATAGGTAACTACAACATCGGGGGCCGTAAGACACATGTAACTATGCGAGTAGGAGCCGATCATCATAGAATGGATCACATCACCCTGATTATGGGGTGCCAGTTGGGAACTAGTTTATATGGGTTCAGAGATTACCATGGGGTACGATAGTATATTCGACCAAAGACAACTTAACCAAGTTATAGTGCTTTCACACTTCTTGTTTATACTTATCATACCCAGTTCTTTATTCATAGACAGAATAGTACTAGACTTACTCAGGCTTTATGTCTGACTCTACTTTTCTTTCGTCTTCTTTTCTTCCGTTCCCCCCCCCCAGGTCCACAGGGAGGGAACACTGCAGCTTGACCAGTCTTAACATCCAGCTTGAAGAAGAGAAATATATTGCTTGGACCTTTCGTTTTGAACTATGGCTTTGGACAAACTCTATGGGGCTTTTTCAGTTTATCTATGTTTTATTTATGCTTCTTTAAAATAATGTAATCAAGACAGATTGTGAAAGTGTTATGTTATGTTTTTGGAAAGGATGTAAGACAATCATGGTGAAAGTGTTAGGGCATTCCCTTTGAGAGTGACCCTAACGGAGGTGGGGTGTTTCACTTGGTATCAGAGCATAGGTTTACCAGATAAGATAAAAAGTTTTGAAAAATTATTTTCAAAAAGGAAATTTAAAGAAGCATTTTTAAAAGGAAAAATATTATTTTAAAAAAGGCAAAGTCCCCCCAAAGCCATAGGTACTATCTCTTATCCTTCGTTTTGAATCTATCCTTTTTGTTTCAGCATGTCCCAAGAACTTAACTTGCCAGAAGGGGTGCCAATACCTAGTTGGTTTAGACGGTTCTTAGAAGCAAGGGCCACTCAGCCAGGTCCTACCGTTCCTCCTCCCCCAGCTGAAGGAAATAATCCAGCTGCAGCGGCACCCTTTCCTCCACCTCTTCCACAGGGAAACACATTTGCTAAGATATGTAAAGATTTTAAAGCTATGGGAGGAAAGGATTTCCATGGAACTGAGTCCTTCGTAGCAGCTAGGAATTGGCTGAAAGAAACTGAGGACCTATTCATCATCTTTGAGGTAGAGGATAGACAAAAAGTACAATTGGCAGTGTGGCTATTGAAGGGCGAGGCTTCCTACTGGTGGGAAGTCACTAATGCTGAAAGACCAGTAGAGACATGTGAGGACTTTAGGGCAAGGTTTGAGACTAAATTTCTCTCAGATGCGGAAAGAAGTTTGCAGTTGGAAAAATTCTTATTTCTTAAGCAAGGGGACAAGACAGTCAGAGAGTATGTGAATCAGTTCGATGAGCTGGCTAGGTTTGGGCTTGACCTAGTCAACACCCCGCACAAGAAGGCTCTCCGTTTCGTCAAAGGGTTGAATGAGCCATTACACAGTTTGGCCATGACCCATATACCCATGGGAGCCACGTATGAAAGATTGGTGCAAATGGCATTGCTGAATGAAGAAGATAAGGGCAAGAAGGAGACAAAGGCAGAAAGCTCTCAAGGGAAGAAAGAAGGTTTGCAGCCTAAGAAGACAGACTTTAAGAAGGGCGGGAAAGGCAACAAAGAGAAGAGGAAATGCAATTTCTGTGGCAAAGTGGGGCACTTAGTAAAGGACTGCCGGAAAAAGAAGGCCAAGGCGAATGGTGGGTGCTTTTCTTGCGGTGAGACAGGCCATAGGGCTAAGGACTGCCCAAAGAAACGAGGACAGGGGCAGAGGGCTGGATCCACCCCAAGGGCACAGGTTCATGTGCTGGAAGCGCCACCTCTGCAACAGCGAGGTATAAATACTTCTGTAGAAAGCGTAGTTTATCTTTATGATCACCCCGTTCGCACTTTATTTGATTCTGGCGCATCACACTCCTTTATCTCGTCTGCTTTAGTAGAATCTCTGCACCTAAAAACTAGTATGGTAGAGGACCCCTTAATTGTTTCAAACCCAATTGGGGGCCCAGCTCATTTGTCTATGATCTGTTTGGGATTGAAAATTTCTATTCTAAGTGTAGAATTTCAATGTAGTGCCTTTGTTTTGGGCTTTTCGGGGTATGGCTTGATTTTGGGTATGGATTGGCTATCCAGTAATGGGGCCATCCTAGATTGTGAGAAAAGAGTTGTTAGGCTCCTAACTCAGCTTGGTAATACTTTGGAAATTTCTTGTAATCCCTCGTATGCGGTTATGCTTTGTTATCTTGAATCGCTAGATGCCTCTGTTGAAAATTTGCAATCAGTTTGAGTGGTCCGGGAATATCCGGATGTCTTCGAAGAGGTGAAGGGCTTGCCTCCGAAGCGGGAAATAGACTTCCGCATATATCTTGTAGATAATGCAAAGCCCGTTGCGTTACCCGTTAGACACATGGCTCCATGGGAAAGGAAAGAGCTCAGTAAACAGATTAAAGAGCTCCTCGAAAAGGGGTTCATTAGGAGGAGCATTTCAGAATGGGGCGCTCCAGTGGTGTTCGCTACAAAGGCGGATGGTTCACTCCGTCTATGTGTTGACTATAGGGAGCTCAACAAGCTAACGAAAAGAATAGGCACCCTCTCCCTAGAATTGACGATTTATTTGACCAGCTTGTAGGAGCGTCTGTTTTCTCCCAACTCGATTTAGCAACCGGTTTTCATCAGCTAAGGGTGGCTGAAGACAGCATCGATAAAACGGCGTTCAGAACCCCAGACGGCTTCTTTGAATGGCTTGTCATGCCTTTCGGCTTGACAAATGCACCTGCTTACTTCGTGGACCTGATGAGTAGGGTATTTAGATATTTCCTCAACAAATTCGTAGTGGTCTTCGTAGATGATATCCTTATCTTCTCAAAGAGTGAAGAGGAACATGCTCAACACTTAAGGGCAATCATGGAAACTTTGCGAGTCCATCAACTAAAAGCCAAATTCTCCAAATGCCACTTTTGGAGAGAAGAGGTGAGGTTCCTTGGGCACATAGTATCCAAACAAGGGTTAGCAGTGGACCCTGCTAAGGTAGTGGCGGTACAGGATTGGAAGACACCAAGGAATGCAACCGAGGTCCGAAGCTTTCTAGGACTAGCAGGTTTCTATCGAAAGTTTATAAGGGATTTTGCGAAAATCTCAGCTCCGCTCACGAAATTGACTAAGAAGAATCTAGTGTTCAATTGGGATTTGGATTGCGAGCTTGCTTTCCAACGACTGAAAAGGGCTCTTACAACAGCCCCAGTTTTGACGCTGCCAGATGGGAGCAAGATGTTCACTGTTTATACGGATGCATGTGGGACAGGGCTAGGCGCCGTCTTAATGCAAGAAGGAAGGGTAGTAGCTTATGGCGGGAGGCAGTTGAAAGTACACGAAAAGAACTACCCAACCCACGATCTTGAGTTAGCCGCCATCGTCTTTGCACTCAAGTCTTGGCGACACTATCTCCTAGGTGAGAAGTTCGAACTTTACACTGACCATAAATCGTTGAAATATCTTTTCTCGCAGAAGGATCTTAACTTGAGGCAACAGAGATGGATGGAGTTTCTTGCCTCGTACGATTTCGAAATCTCCTATACTCCGGGCAAAGGCAACGTAGTGGCAGACGCGTTGAGCCGAAAGAAATTAACCCTAAGCCCGTTGTTTGTTGAAAGACAAAGCCTAGAGTTTATAGCCAGCTTCGACTTTAGGCCCTCCTCCGATTTCGTACCAGGCTCGCTAGCATCTCTCGAAGTGCGCCCAACTTTAGTGGATTCAGTAGGGACAGCACAACGCGAAGACCCTCAGCTTGTGGAAATAATGGATAGGCTAATTAGGGGTGAGACTTCAAGTCACCTCAACAGATACTCCATCGATGATAAGGGTTTGCTAAGGCGAGACGGAAGACTATGCGTCCCACAGACAAAAGATTTAGTAAAGAAGGTTCTCGAGGAAGCACATCACTCCAAGATGACGATACACCCAGGCGGAGATAAAATGTACAAAGACATAAAAAGGACTTTCTTCTGGAACGGCATGAAAAAGGACGTGGCAGAATTCGTTTCTAAGTGCATGGTGTGCCAACAGGTTAAGGTGGAACAGAAAAAGCCTGGCGGACTGCTACATCCTCTGGAGGTCCCGCAGTGGAAGTGGGATAGCATCTCAATGGACTTCATCGATGGGCTACCTAGGTCTAGGAGAGGCAACACTAGCATTTGGGTAATAGTGGATAGGCTTACTAAAAGCGCCCACTTTTTACCTGTCAAAAGTAAAAGAACTGCCTCATCCCTAGCATCACTTTACCTCAAGGAAATCGTTCGACTCCATGGAATACCATCTAGCATTGTTAGTGACCGAGACCCCATCTTCACCAGTGAGTTTTGGCGGAGTCTGCAAGAAGCAGTAGGAACGCAGTTATGCTTGAGCACAGCCTATCATCCCCAAACCGACGGCCAAACAGAGAGAGTGAACAGAATTTTGGAAGACCTCTTAAGGCTATGCGTCCTTGACTTCGGAGGGACATGGGAAGACCACCTTCCTTTGGTGGAATTTTCCTGCAACAACAGCTATCAAGCAACCATCGGAATGGCGCCCTTCGAAGCTTTATATGGAAGACCGTGCCGATCGCCCACTTGTTGGTGGGAATCTACGGACAAGCTCATACTTGGACCAGATATGATCCGAGAGACTTCAGAGAAAGTAGACTTAATACGAAGAAGGATGAAGACGGCCCAAGACAGGCAAAAGTCCTATGCCGACAAGAGAAGGACCGACCTTGAATTTGAGGTTGGAGACAGAGTTTTTCTCAAGGTATCACCGCTAAGAAACGTTGTTCGTTTTGGAACCACAGGAAAGCTAGCACCAAGGTTCGTAGGGCCATTCCCTATCATCGAGAAAATTGGGAAAATGGCCTATGGATTAGAGCTACCCGAGAAGTTGGCTAGAGTCCACAACGTTTTTCACGTTTCACATCTCCGTAAATGTCTACATGAGTCTGCTGAGGTGGTAGAGCCAAATATCCTCGAAGAGGCCGAAGTGGAACGCGAAGCAACCATAAGAAAAGTTCCAACCCGCATAATAGGAACGGAAGTGAAGAAGCTACGCAACCGCGAAGTCAAGCTCGTCAAAGTTCAGTGGAGCGACACCGAGGGAGACGCGACTTGGGAAACTGAAGCTAGAATACGCACTGCCTACCCTTTTCTGTTCGAGGGTACATCCTTGACCTTTCCTTTTCCTTAAGTTGCGCTTTTATCTATCTTTTTAGGTATATTTCCTCGACCTTATCTTTTAGGTAGAAACCCTTTGGATGGAAACATGAAACATGTTATGGATGATGGTTGCAAGTGGTTGCAAGTGATTGCTAGTGGTTGCTCGTGGTTGCATATACACACACAATCTAGGTTTTAGATCGGCTCAGTCACTTCATATTGCATATGCATATATGTTTGCATTCGTATGTGGTTGAACTTTAATGTGTTGTCATGTGGATGTTGCATTTGTATTGAATGATTGTGCACCCATGTAGAATCATGAATAGGAAAATTCGCATACATAATGGATTCATGGCACTTACATAATTCGCATTAAGGAGGTCAACTGAATCAGTAGACCGCCTGATTTTGCATTAGATAAGTACATGTACACACACACTTCGCATATGATCATGAAGCATTAGAAGTCTCTTAAGGACAATGGATGCTCGTGTTTGATGGATGAATAGATGGATGATTGGATGTTAGGATATACATTCCTCCTAACTTGAAGATTTCGGGGACGAAATCCTTTTAAGTGGGGGAGAATGTAACACCCCGCGAATTCTATAACTGTGAAATTCACAAATTAAAGTATAATTAATTTCAAATCAAAGAACTAAGGGAAACGGGATACGCCATTGCGTTCGTCTTGGAAAAATACGCGAAATAGAGTCCGAGTTTTCGAAAAACGGAGTCCGTATGAAGAAGATATGGCCTTCGGAAGTTTTTGAATTAAGTTTAAAATTCAAACAGAATAAAATAGCTCAGAAAATCAAATTTAAATTCCAAATTGGGGCCCAATGGGCCAGGGCGGAAAAACACCCGCCTAAGCCACCCAGGTCGACTGGGCTGTCGACCTGGTCTAGCCAGGTCGACAGGGCTGTCGACAGGCATGTCGACCTGGTCCAGAGCCAGGTCGAACCCAGCCCAACCTGGCTGGCCTATTCTATGTTGGTCGATTTTCTGTAGTCTGCTTTGTCATTAAGGCTAGGTGGCTGGCTCTAATTGGTCTCTCCTTAGGATGAATGGCTACGATCAATCCAAGCAACATCAATGGTCCTAATCAGTTCATAACCCCTATAAAAATGACCCTAGACTCAACCCTAATCTATTCATTCAAAAATAAGAACAAAGCCGCCATGTTGCTGAGGAACGACTAGGGGTAGCCACCAATTGGAGAGAAGATTAGGAGGCAAATTCTAAGGCATAAAGCAACTCAATCAAATCAAACCGCATCTTCAAATCCCTAAATTTGAGAATTCGCCTCACCATTGTAAGTAGAGTATTATTTTGGTATGAACAAATAATTGTGTTGGTTTGTATACTTGAATTGTGGCGATAAAGTAATTCATAATTGTGCGTTACTATGATTCATATCGATTTGGAATGTTGTATACGAATTATGTTGTTCATTATGAAAAACTACATGCGGTAGTTTTATGCAAGTATACGTTTGGAATATTCGCAAATTATGTAATCCATGTGCAAGCTACATGTATGTAGTTGATTAATTGAAACTCATGCAAGTTTGGGGTTTTGCTTGTAACACCCCGCGAATTCTATAATTGTGAAATCCATAAATTAAAGTATAATTAATTTTAATCAAAGAACTAAGGGAAACGGGACACGCCATTGCGTTCGTCTCGGAAAAATACGCGAAATAGAGTCCGAGTTTTCGAAAAACGGAGTCCGTATGAAGAAGATATGGCCTTCGGAAGTTTTTGAATTAAGTTTAAAATTCAAACAGAATAAAATAAGCTCAGAAAACAAAAATGGGGCCCAATGGGCCAGGGCGGAATAGTCCCGCCTGACGCACCCAGGTCGACTGGGCTGTCGACCTGGTCTAACCAGGTCGACAAGCCTGTCGATAGGGCTGTCGACAGGGGTGTCGACCTGGTCCAGGGCCAGGTCGAACCCAGTCTAACCCGGCTGGCCTATTCTATGTTGGTCGATTTTCTGTGGTCTGCTTTGTCATTAGGGCTAGGTGGCAGGCTCTAATTGGTCTCTCCTTAGGATGAATGGCTACGATCAATCCAAGCAACATCAATGGTCCTAATCAGTTCATTTCCCCTATAAAAACAACCCTAGACTAACCCTAATCTATTCATTCAAAAATAAGAACAAAGCCGCCATGTTGCTGAGGAACGACTAGGGGTAGCCACCAATTGGAGAGAGGATTAGGGGGCAAAATTCTAAGGCATAAAGCAACTCAATCAAATCAAACCGCATCTTCAAATCCCTAAATTTGAGAATTCGCCTCACCATTGTAAGTAGAGTATTACTTTGGTATGAACAAATAACTGTGTTGGTTTGTATACTTGGTTGTGGTAATAAATAATTCATAATTTGTGTGTTACTATGATTCCTATCGATTTGGGAATTATGTTATTCATTATAAAGAACTACATGCGGTAGTTCTATGCAAGTATACGTTTGGAATATTCGTAAATTATGTAATCCATGTTGAAGCTACATGTATGTAGTTGATTGAAATTCATGCAAGTTTGGGGCTTTGCTACTATGCCATCATAATGTGTATTTTTTTTACAAACATCATTTTTTGTGAAGTAATTGGAATAAGTTTGGGTTATCATAATCCATATGAATTTAGGTTGAAAATTTGGCATCATGTATTAAGCCATGCTTTTGTACTAGAAAACCTATTTGCAAACTTATGACTAGGCTATGATTGATAATTTGCATAATTGAAATTGTTAACAAGAATTATATGATGACATACGTGGTACATAGCTAGGTTAGATTCAAAAATTCCTTTTTGCAAGTTTACATGACTAAAGTAAAAATCATGATTTCATGTTAGAAATATTTATGCCATGGTTATGTGAACAAATTTAACTATACCTATGCCATGCTTATGTTTGACATTATGCCATGCTTATGTTTGACATTATGCCATGCTTATGTTAGAAATATTTATGCCATGCTTATGTTTGACATTATGCCTGAGATAAAAATATAGGTTCATGTTGTAGTTAGGCCTATGTGTCAATAGTGATATTCTTAACATAACTACAAGTTTACATGCTTTGATTCATGTCACCTATGCTTTATGACCAAAGTATATGTCACTACTATGCAAGTACACCAGTTTCTATTTTGTATTTCCAACGTCATATTGCAAGTTCATGCGCTCACATTCCCCTTTTTGTGTATGTAATCACGCTTTAAGCCTCCCCTTTTCGCATGGCTAAGTTGGGCTTTAAAAGGCTAAGCCCAACATATATATAATAAACGGACGTGTTAAACGGGGGAAAATAACGATGGGTTAAAATCACTAATGAATGAAAATATAAAATAGAAGGGCCCAAATTCAAGTATGGGTTGGGCCCATGATTGGTGTAACCTTTACACCATTAACTTAATAATTGGCCGAAAATATTTACATATAAGAAAATAAAGAAGAAAGACAAAATATGTAAGTGTAGAAAATACGATGTGTTTAACCCGAGGTTGGATTGAGCTGTGATGTAAACCTGCCCGGAACCGCCCGGCTGTCCAGTAGTCACAACAATACCTATCCAATGTGGGAGGTTAAACATGGAGCCCAATAAGGACCCGAGGTTAGACTGAGTTGTGGCGTAAGACTGCCCGGAACCAACCGGCAACAGGCAGCCACAACAATACCTGTCTAATGTGAGAGGTCAGGGCCTTAATAAGACAATTAAGGCTGAGTCAGGATTGTTAGGATTAAGTGAACTAAAGACTTAATCAAAATGGAACATGCTAAACAAAACGGACTGGTGGGGGTTAGGTTAGAAAACACTTAACCAACTTAGCATGTTGGCTAGAGATAGAAAACCTAGTAACGGGGGACCCTTTTCAGCAGTAACCCTATAAGGTGTATCAGGATACCCTGAAACTAGGCAGGGTGGGGCACGATTACTGGGTTGATTGTAAGAGGTCAAATCGACGGCGGTGGTGTAGCAGTGTAGGTTCTAACGGGGTGCGGGCGTGCACACACTCCGGCGCAGAAAAATAAGGCACTGGACACCAGTAGCATACCTGTGCATTCTAAGGTTGTGTCGGGCCGCCACCATGGGACTTGATACACCCCATGGTGGGACCAACATAGGTAACTACAACATCGGGGGCCGTAAGACACATGTAACTATGCGAATAGGAGCCGATCATCATAGAATGGATCACATCACCCTGATTATGGGGTGCCAGTTGGAAACTAGTTTATACGGGTTCAGAGATTTACATGGGGTACGATAGTGTATTCGACCCTAGACAACTTAACCAAGTTTAAAGTGCTTTTCCACTTCTTGTTTATACTTATCATACCCAATTCTTTATTCATAGACAAAATAGTACTAGACTTACTCAGGCTTTATGTCTGACTCTACTTTTCTTTCGTCTTCTTTTCTTCCGTTCCCCCCCCCCCAGGTCCACCGGGAGGGAACACAGCAGCTTGACCAGCCTTACCATCCAGCTTGAAGAAGAGAAATGTATCGCTTGGACCTTTTCATTTTGAACTATGGCTTTGGACAATCCACTATGGGGCCTTTGCAGTTTATCTATGTTTTATTTATGCTTCTTTAAAAGATGTAATCAAGACAGATTATGAAAGTGTTATGTTATGTTTTTGGAAAGGATGTTGTTGTAACACGTATTTGACTTTATGAAATAAAGTTTGTTGTTTTTCCGCTGTTTACAAATATGTGTTCTTATATCTGTCTTGTATATCTGTGACTTATACTTATAAACCTCCACCAAAATTAGGGCATTCCCTTTGAGAGTGACCCTAACGGAGGTGGGGTGTTTCACTTGGTATCAGAGCATAGGTTTACCAGATAAGATAAAAAGTTTTGAAAAATTATTTTTAAAAAGGAAATTTAAAGAAGCATTTTTAAAAGGAAAATATTATTTTAAAAAAGGCAAAGTCCCCCCAAAGCCATAGGTACTATCTCTTATCCTTCGTTTTGAATCTATCCTTTTTGTTTCAGCATGTCCCAAGAACTTAACATGCCGGAAGGGGTGCCAATACCTGGTTGGTTTAGACGGTTCTTAGAAGCAAGAGCCACTCAGCCAGGTCCTACCATTCCTCCTCCCCCAGCTGCCGGAAATCATCCAGCTGCAGCGGCACCTTTTCCTCCACCTCCTCCTCAGGGAAACACGTTCGCTAAGATATGTAAAGATTTTAAAGCTATGGGAGGAAGGGATTTCCATGGAACTGAGTCCTTCGTGGCAGCTAGGAATTGGCTGAAAGAAACTGAGGACCTATTCATCATCTTTGAGGTAGAGGATAGACAAAAAGTACAATTGGCAGTGTGGCTATTGAAGGGCGAGGCTTCCTACTGGTGGGAAGTCACTAATGCTGAAAGACCAGTGGAGACATGGGAGGACTTTAGGGCAAGGTTTGAGACTAAATTTCTCTCAGATGCGGAAAGAAGTTTGTAGTTGGAAAAATTCTTATTTCTTAAGCAAGGGGACAAGACAGTCAGAGAATATGTGAATCAGTTTGATGAGCTGGCTAGGTTTGGGATTGACCTAGTCAATACCCCACACAAGAAGGCTCTCCGTTTCGTCAAAGGGTTGAATGAGCCATTACACAGTTTGGCCATGACCCATATACCCATGGGAGCCACGTATGAAAGATTGGTGCAAATGGCATTGCTGAATGAAGAGGATAAGGGCAAGAAGGAGACAAAGGCGGAAAGCTCTCAAGCGAAGAAAGAGGGTTTGCAACCTAAAAAGACAGACTTTAAGAAGGGCGGGAAAGGCAACAAAGAGAAGAGGAAGTGCAATTTCTGTGGCAAAGTGGGGCACTTAGTTAAGGACTGCCGGAAAAAGAAGGCCAAGGAGAATGGTGGGTGCTTTTCATGCGGTGAGACAGGCCACAGGGCTAAGGATTGCCCAAAGAAACGAGGACAGGGGCAGAGGGCTGGATCCACCCCAGGGGCACAGGTTCATGTGCTGGAAGCGCCACCTCTGCAACAGCGAGGTATAAATACTTCTGTAGAAAGTGTAGTTTATCTTTATGATCACCCCGTTCGCACTTTATTTGACTCTGGCGCATCACACTCCTTTATCTCGTCTGCTTTAGTAGAATCACTGCACCTAAAAACTAGTATGGTAGAGGACCCCTTAATTGTTTCAAACCCAATTGGGGGCCCAGCTCATTTGTCTATGATCTGTTTGGGATTGAAAATTTCTATTCTAAGTGTAGAATTTCAATGTAGTGCCTTTGTTTTGGGCTTTTCGGGGTATGGTTTGATTTTGGATATGGATTGGCTATCCAGTAATGGGGCCATCCTTGATTGTGAGAAAAGGGTTGTTAGGCTCCTAACCCAGCTCGGTAATACTTTGGAAATTTCTTGTAATCCCTCGTATGCGGTTATGCTTAGTTATCTTGAATCGCTAGATGCCTCTGTTGAAAATTTGCAATCAGTTAGAGTGGTCCGGGAATATCCGGATGTCTTCGAAGAGGTGAAGGGCTTGCCTCCGAAGCGGGAAATAGACTTCCGCATATATCTTGTAGATAATGCAAAGCCCGTTGCG
Organism: Allium sativum; assembly: GCA_030737875.1. Taxonomy (NCBI): domain Eukaryota; kingdom Viridiplantae; phylum Streptophyta; class Magnoliopsida; order Asparagales; family Amaryllidaceae; genus Allium; species Allium sativum. The sequence continues at coordinate 401,810,172 of CM060910.1, forward strand.
TTGCCCGTTAGACACATGGCTCCACGAGAAAGGAAAGAGCTCAGTAAACAGATTAAAGAGCTTCTAGAAAAGGGGTTCATTAGGAGGAGCATTTCAGAATGGGGCGCTCCAGTGGTGTTCGCTACAAAGGCGGATGGTTCACTCCGTCTATGTGTTGACTATAGGGAGCTCAACAAGCTAACAAAAAAGAATAGGAACCCTCTCCCTAGAGTTGACGATTTATTTGACCAGCTTGTAGGGGCGTCTGTTTTCTCCCAACTCGATTTAGCAACCGGTTTTCATCAGCTAAGGGTGGCTGAAGATAGCATCGATAAAACGGCGTTCAGAACCCCAAACGGCTTCTTTGAATGGCTTGTCATGCCTTTCGGCTTGACAAATGCACCTGCTTACTTCGTGGACCTAATGAGTAGGGTATTTAGAGATTTCCTCAACAAATTCGTCGTGGTCTTCGTAGATGATATCCTTATCTTCTCAAAGAGTGAAGAGGAACATGATCAACACTTAAGGGCAATCATGGAAACTTTGCGAGTCCATCAACTAAGAGCCAAATTCTCCAAATGCCACTTTTGGAGAGAAGAGGTGCGGTTCCTTGGGCACATAGTATCCAAACAAGGGTTAGCCGTGGACCCTGCTAAGGTAGTGGCGGTACAGGATTGGAAGACACCAAGGAATGCAACTGAGGTCCGAAGCTTTCTAGGACTAGCAGGTTTCTATCGAAAATTTATAAGGGATTTTGCGAAAATCTCAGCTCCGCTCACGAAATTGACCAAGAAGAATCTAGTGTTTAATTGGGACTTGGATTGCGAGTTTGCTTTCCAACGACTTAAAAGGGCTCTTACTACAGCCCCAGTTTTGACGCTGCTAGATGGGAGCAAGATGTTCACTGTTTATACGGATGCATGTGGGACAGGGCTAGGCGCCGTCTTAATGCAAGAAGGAAGGGTAGTAGCTTATGGCGGGAGGCAGTTGAAAGTGCACGAAAAGAACTACCCAACCCACGATCTTGAGTTAGCCGCCATCGTCTTTGCACTCAAGTCTTGGCGACACTATCTCCTAGGTGAGAAGTTCGAACATTACACTGACCATAAATCGTTGAAATATCTTTTCTCGCAGAAAGATCTTAACTTGAGGCAACAAAGGTGGATGGAGTTTCTTGCCTCGTACGATTTCGAAATCTCCTACACTCCGGGCAAAGGCAACGTAGTGGCAGATGCGTTGAGCCGAAAGAAATTGACCCTAAGCCCGTTGTTTGTTGAAAGACAAAGCCTAGAGTTTATAGCCAGCTTCGACTTTAGGCCTTCCTCCGATTTCGTACCAGGCTTGCTAGCATCTCTCGAAGTGCGCCCAACTTTAGTGGACTCAGTAGGGACAGCACAACGCGAAGACCCTCAGCTTGTGGAAACAATTGATAGGCTAATTAGGGGTGAAACTTCAAGTCACCTCAACAGATACTCCATCGACGATAAGGGTTTGCTAAGGCGAGACGGAAGACTATGCGTCCCACAAACAAAAGATTTAGTAAAGAAGGTTCTCGAGGAAGCACATCACTCCAAGATGACGATACACCCAGGCGGAGATAAAATGTACAAAGACATAAAAAGGACTTTCTTCTGGAACGGCATGAAAAAGGACGTGGCAGAATTCGTTTCTAAGTGCATGGTGTGCCAACAGGTTAAGGCGGAACAGAAAAAGCCTGGCGGACTGCTACATCCTCTAGAGGTCCCGCAGTGGAAGTGGGATAGCATCTCAATGGACTTCATCGATGGGCTACCTAGGTCTAGGAGAGGCAACACTAGCATTTGGGTAATAGTGGATAGGCTTACTAAAAGCGCCCACTTTTTACCTGTCAAAAGTAAAAGAACTGCCTCATCCCTAGCATCACTTTACCTCAAGGAAATCGTTCGACTCCATGGAATACCATCTAGCATTGTTAGTGACCGAGACCCCATCTTCACCAGTGAGTTTTGGCGAAGTCTGCAAGAAGCAGTAGGAACGCAGTTATGCTTGAGCACAGCCTATCATCCCCAAACCGACGGCCAAACAGAGAGAGTGAACAGAGTTTTGGAAGACCTTTTAAGGCTATGCGTCCTTGACTTCGGAGGGACATGGGAAGACCACCTTCCTTTGGTGGAATTTGCCTACAACAACAGCTATCAAGCAACCATCGGAATGGCGCCCTTCGAAGCTTTATATGGAAGACCGTGCCGATCGCCCACTTGTTGGTGGGAGTCTACGGACAAGCTCATACTTGGACCAGATATGATCCGAGAGACTTCAGAGAAAGTAGACTTAATACGAAGAAGGATGAAGACGGCCCAAGACAGACAAAAGTTCTATGCCGACAAGAGAAGGACCGACCTTGAATTCAAGGTTGGAGACAGAGTTTTTCTCAAGGTATCACCGCTAAGAAACGCTGTTCGTTTTGGAACCACAGGAAAACTTGCACCAAGGTTCGTAGGGCCGTTCCCTATCATCGAGAAAATTGGGAAAATGGCCTATAGATTAGAGCTACCCGAGAAGTTGGCTGGAGTCCACAACGTTTTTCACGTTTCACATCTTCGAAAATGTCTGCATGAGTCTGCTGAAGTGGTAGAGCCAAATATCCTCGAAGAGGCCGAAGTGGAACGCGAAGCAACCATAAGAAAAGTTCCAACCCGCATCTTAGGAACGGAAGTGAAGAAGCTACGCAACCGTGAAGTCAAGCTCGTTAAAGTTCAGTGGAGCGACGCCGAGGGAGACGCGACTTGGGAAACTGAAGCTAGAATACGCACTGCCTACCCTTTTCTGTTCGAGGGTACATCCTTGATCTTTCTTTCTCCTTAAGTTGCGCTTTTATCTATCTTTTTAGGTATATTTCCTCGAACTTATCTTTTAGGTAGAAACCCTTTGGATGGAAACATGTAATTGAAACATGTTATGGATGATGGTTGCAAGTGGTTGCAAGTGATTGCTAGTGGTTGCTCGTGGTTGCATATACACACACAATCTAGGGTTTAGATCGGCTCAGTCGCTTCATATTGCATATGCATATATGTTTGCACTCGTATATGGTTGAACTTTAATGTGTTGTCATGTGGATGCTGCATTTGTACTGAATGATTGTGCACTCATGTAGAATCATGAATAGGAAAATTTGCATATATAATGGATTCATGGCACTTACATAATTCGCATTAAGGAGGTCAACTGAATCAGTAGACCGCCTGATTTTGCATTAGATAAGTACATGTACACACACACTTCGCATATGATCATGAAGCATTAGAAGTCTTTTAAGGACAATGGATGCTCGTGTTTGATGGATGAGTAGATGGATGATTGGATGTTAGGATATACATTCCTCCTAACTTGAAGATTTCGGGGACGAAATCCTTTTAAGTGGGGGAGAATGTAACACCCCGCGAATTCTATAACTGTGAAATCCATAAATTAAAGTATAATTAATTTTAATCAAAGAACTAAGGGAAACGGGATACTCCATTGCGTTCGTCTCGGAAAAATACGCGAAATAGAGTCCGGGTTTTCGAAAAACGGAGTCCGTATGAATAAGATATGGCCTTCGGAAGTTTTTGAATTATGTTTAAAATTCAAACAGAATAAAATAAGCTCAGAAAACAAAAATGGGGCCCAATGGGCCAGGGCGGAAAAAGTCCCGCCTGACGCACCCAGGTCGACAGCCCAGTCGACCTGGTCTAACTAGGTCGACAGGCTTGTCGACAGGGCTGTCGACAGGGGTGTCGACCTGGTCTAGGGCCAGGTCGAACCCCGTCTAACCCGGCTGGCCTATTCTATGTTGGTCGATTTTCTGTGGTCTGCTTTGTCATTAGGGCTAGGTGGCAGGCTCTAATTGGTCTCTCAGGATGAATGGCTACGATCAATCCAAGCAACATCAATGGTCCTAATCAGTTCATTTCCCCTATAAAAACAACCCTAGACTAACCCTAATCTATTCATTCAAAAATAAGAACAAAGCCGCCATGTTGCTGAGGAACGACTAGGGGTAGCCACCAATTGGAGAGAGGATTAGGAGGCAAAATTCTAAGGCATAAAGCAACTCAATCAAATCAAACCGCATCTTCAAATCCCTAAATTTGAGAATTCGCCTCACCATTGTAAGTAGAGTATTACTTTGGTATGAACAAATAACTGTGTTGGTTTGTATACTTGGTTGTGGTAATAAATAATTCATAATTTGTGTGTTACTATGATTCCTATCGATTTGGGAATTATGTTATTCATTATAAAGAACTACATGCGGTAGTTCTATGCATGTATACGTTTGGAATATTCGCAAATTATGTAATCCTGTTGAAGCTACATGTATGTAGTTGATTGAAATTCATGCAAGTTTGGGGCTTTGCTATTATGCCATCATAATGTGTATTTTTTTTACAAACATCATTTTTTGTGAAGTAATTGGAATAAGTTTGGGTTATCATAATCCATATGAATTTAGGTTGAAAATTTGGCATCATGTATTAAGCCATGCTTTTGTACTAGAAAACCTATTTGCAAACTTATGACTAGGCTATGATTGATAATTTGCATAATTGAAATTGTTAACAAGAATTATATGATGACATACGTGGTACATAGCTAGGTTAGATTCAAAAATCCCTTTTTGCAAGTTTACATGACTAAAGTAAAAATCATGATTTCATGTTAGAAATATTTATGCCATGGTTATGTGAACAAATTTAACTATACCTATGCCATGCTTATGTTTGACATTATGCCATGCTTATGTTTGACATTATGCCATGCTTATGTTAGAAATATTTATGCCATGCTTATGTTTGACATTATGCCTGAGATAAAAATATAGGTTCATGTTGTAGTTAGGCCTATGTGTCAATAGTGATATTCTTAACATAACTACAAGTTTACATGCTTTGATTCATGTCACCTATGCTTTATGACCAAAGTATATGTCACTACTATGCAAGTACACCAGTTTCTATTTTGTATTTCCAACGTCATATTGCAAGTTCATGCGCTCACATTCCCCTTTTTGTGTATGTAATCACGCTTTAAGCCTCCCCTTTTCGCATGGCTAAGTTGGGCTTTAAAAGGCTAAGCCCAACATATATATAATAAACGGACGTGTTAAACGGGGGAAAATAACGTTGGGTTAAAATCACTAATGAATGAAAATATAAAATAGAAGGGCCCAAATTCAAGTATGGGTTGGGCCCATGATTGGTGTAACCTTTACACCATTAACTTAATAATTGGCCGCAAATATTTACATATAAGAAAATAAAGAAGAAAGACAAAATATGTAAGTGTAGAAAATACGATGTGTTTAACTCGAGGTTGGATTGAGCTGTGATGTAAACCTGCCCGGAACCGCCCGGCTGTCCAGTAGTCACAACAATACCTATCCAATGTGGGAGGTTAAACATGGAGCCCAATAAGGACCCGAGGTTAGACTGAGTTGTGGCGTAAGACTGCCCGGAACCAACCGGCAACATGCAGCCACAACAATACCTGTCTAATGTGAGTGGTCAGGGCCTTAATAAGACAATTAAGGCTGAGTCAGGATTGTTAGGATTAAGTGAACTAAAGACTTAATCAAAATGGAACATGCTAAACAAAACAGACTGGTGGGGGTTAGGTTAGAAAACACTTAACCAACTTAGCATGTTGGCTAGAGATAGAAAACCTAGTAACGGGGGACCCTTTTCAGCAGTAACCCTAGAAGGTGTATCAGGATACCCTGAAACTAGGCAGGGTGGGGCACGATTACTGGGCTGATTGTAAGAGGTCAAATCAACGGCGGTGGTGTAGCAGTGTAGGTTCTAACGGGGTGCGGGCGTGCACACACTCTGGCGCAGAAAAATAAGGCACTGGACACCAGTAGCATACCTGTGCATTCTAAGGTTGTGTCGGGCCGCCACCATGGGACTTGATACACCCCATGGTGGGACCAGCATAGGTAACTACAACATCGGGGGCCGTAAGACACATGTAACTATGCGAATAGGAGCCGATCATCATAGAATGGATCACATCACCCTGATTATGGGGTGCCAGTTGGAAACTAGTTTATACGGGTTCATAGATTTACATGGGGTACGATAGTGTATTCGACCCTAGACAACTTAACCAAGTTTAAAGTGCTTTTCCACTTCTTGTTTATACTTATCATACCCAGTTCTTTATTCATAGACAAAATAGTACTACACTTACTCAGGCTTTATGTCTGACTCTACTTTTCTTTCGTCTTCTTTTCTTCCGTTCCCCCCCCCCCCCAGGTCCACAGGGAGGGAACACAGCAGCTTGACCAGCCTTACCATCCAGCTTGAAGAAGAGAAATGTATCGCTTGGACCTTTTCATTTTGAACTATGGCTTTGGACAATCCACTATGGGGCCTTTGCAGTTTATCTATGTTTTATTTATGCTTCTTTAAAAGATGTAATCAAGACAGATTATGAAAGTGTTATGTTATGTTTTTGGAAAGGATGTTGTTGTAACACGTATTTGACTTTATGAAATAAAGTTTGTTGTTTTTCCGCTGTTTACAAATATGTGTTCTTATATCTGTCTTGTATATATGTGACTTATACTTATAAACCTCCACCAAAATTAGGGCATTCCCTTTGAGAGTGACCCTAACGGAGGTGGGGTGTTTCATTGCTACTATGCCATCATATTGTGTATTTTTATACAAACATCATTTTTGTGAAGTAATTGGAATAAGTTTGGGTTATCATAGCCCATATGAAATTATGTTGAAAATTTGGCATCATGATCTATGTATTAAGCCATGCTTTTGTACTAGAAAACCTATTTGCAAACTTATGAATATGACTAGGCTATGATTGATATTTTGTATAATTAAGTCTATATTGTTTACAAGAATTATATGATGACATATGTGGTACATAGCTAGGTTAGATTCAAAATCCCTTTTTGCAAGTTTGCATGACTAAAGTAAAAATCATGATTTCATGTTAGAAATATTTATGCCATGGTTATGTGAACAAATTTAACTATACTTTTGTATTAGTCACAAAAGTAGGCACCTTTGTAAACATGTAGTAGTCTTATGAACATGATTTGCTTATGTTTGACATTATGCCTGAATAAAAATATAGGTTTATGTTGTAGTTAAAGCCTATGTGTCGATAGTGATATTCTTAACTTAACTACAAGTTTACATGCTTTGATTCATGTCACTTATGCTTTATGACCAAAGTATATGTCACTACTATGCAAGTACACCAGTTTCTATTTTGTATTTCCAACGTCATATTGCAAGTTCATGTGTTCACATTCCCCTTTTCGTGTATGTAATCACGCTTTAAGCCTCCCCTTTCCGCATGGCTAAGTTGGGCTTTAAAAGGCTAAGCCCAACATATATATAATAAACGGACGAGTTAATCAGGGGAAAATAACGTTGGGTTAAAAATTACTAATGAATGAAAATATAAAATAGAAGGGCCCAAATTCAAGTATGGGTTGGGCCCATGATTGGTGTAACCTTTACACCATTAACTTAATAATGGGCCGCAAATATTTACATATAAGAAAATAAAGAAGAAAGACAAAATATGTAAATGTAGAACATACGATGTGTTTAACCCGAGGTTGGATTGAGTTGTGATGTAAACCTGCCCGGAACAGCCCGGCTGTCCAGTAGTCACAACAATACCTATCCAATGTGGGAGGTTAAACATGGAGCCCAATAAGGACCCGAGGTTAGACTGAGTTGTGGCGTAAGACTGCCCGGAACCAACCGGCAACAGGCAGCCACAACAATACCTGTCTAATGTGAGAGGTCAGGGCCTTAATAAGACAATTAGGGCTGAGTCAGGATTGTTAGGATTAAGTGAACTAAAGACTTAATCAAAATGGAACATGCTAAACTAAACGGACTGGTGGGGGTTAGGTTAGAAAACACTTAACCAACTTAGCATGTTGGCTAGAGATAGAAAACCTAGTAACGGGGGACCCTTTTCAGCAGTAACCCTAGAAGGTGTATCAGGATACCCTGAAACTAGGCAGGGTGGGGCACGATTACTGGGCTGATTGTAAGAGGTCAAATCGACGGCGGTGGTGTAGCAGTGTAGGTTCTAACGGGTTGCGGGCGTGCACACACTCCGGCGCAGAAAAATAAGGCACTGGACACCAGTAGCATACCTGTGCATTCTAGGATTGTGTCGGGCCACCACCATGGGACTTGATACACCCCATGGTGGGACCAACATAGGTAACTACAACATCGGGGGCCGTAAGACACATGTAACTATGCGAGTAGGAGCCGATCATCATAGAATGGATCACATCACCCTGATTATGGGGTGCCAGTTGGGAACTAGTTTATATGGGTTCAGAGATTACCATGGGGTACGATAGTATATTCGACCCTAGACAACTTAACCAAGTTATAGTGCATTCACACTTCTTGTTTATACTTATCATACCCAGATCTTTATTCATAGACAGAATAGTACTAGACTTACTCAGGCTTTATGTCTGACTCTACTTTTCTTTCGTCTTCTTTTCTTCCGTTCCCCCCCCCCCCCCCCCCAGGTCCACAGGGAGGGAACACTGCAGCTTGACCAGTCTTAACATCCAGCTTGAAGAAGAGAAATGTATTGCTTGGACCTTTCGTTTTGAACTATGGCTTTGGACAAACTCTATGGGGCTTTTGCAGTTTATCTATGTTTTATTTATGCTTCTTTAAAATAATGTAATCAAGACAAATTATGAAAGTGTTATGTTATGTTTTTGGAAAGGATGTAAGACAATCATGGTGATGTTGTGTAACACGTATTTGCTTTTATGAAATAAAAGTTGTTGTTTTTCCGCTGTTTACAAATATGTGTTCTTATATCTGTCTTGTATATCTGTGACTTATACTTATAAACCTCCACCAAAATTAGGGCATTCCCTTTGAGAGTGACCCTAACGGAGGTGGGGTGGTTCATACGAGCTTAGAGGTTATATATCGATAGATATCAATCGCATGGCATGAATTGCCTGTGTGACACGCTGAGTTGCATGGATCAAGGCTTCTGTTGAAAAGCAAAGTCTTGTGGTTGATGATCAAAGCACGGCCTTTGTGGCGTAGCTTTGTATATAATGTGAATTCGTGAACCTCACACCTCGGTATGAGTTTAAAACGGGATACGGACCGCTGGGAGAGCACGACGTTTCTTTCTAGCTATGGTGGTGTCAGTGACTTACCAGCCCTGACATTTATATACTTTTCACCTTTGTAGTTGTTGGAATGAGGCGCCTCGATTATAGGTCTGCAAGGACCGGGAAACGTGTGTTTAGGAATTGCCAATCCTCAAACCTAAGAGAGGACCGGCCCAGCCGATCCAGGGTTACCCAGAGTGCGTAGTCCTGAGCATTTGCTAGAGTGTCTCGAAGCGGAGAGGAGCTTGCCCTTTGCCTCGACTCATGATGGAAATCCAATTTCCAATACGTATATTTCGGCTTTATTTGTAGAGCCTAGTATGGCGACATAGTAGCATGGGATGCTATGCCGTCTATGATTTATATTTATGATTGAAATTGTTTTGACACTATACACTTATTATAGTAACAAATGATTTGTTTTAAACGTACCAAGCAAGTTTGGCTATTATAAGGGAAAACCCTATCCTCCGGCTTGCGTTGCATTGTGTGATGGGACCTGGGTCTTATAATAGCTTCATTTTTCGAAAAAGCATCGCGTTATCTTTTCTATGCACTGGTATTCTTGGGAGGAAACCCGTTCCGTGTTATACGGCGTGGTCCCTTGAATCACTCTCTCTTTTAAAGTAAATGTTTTAATAATTGTTTTAGTTCTCACACCAGTCACATGAATGACCTGGAGTTTATTGTTTTAACCTAAACTCTGGGTGCCCCTATTTTCGACACGGGCATCTAGTAGTTTTGGATTTGCAGATTTATATTCACAGGATCCTGGTTTACAGCTGGAATGATATCCGGAAAGCTCTGTATCCATATATCACCTTCAGTTGTACTTTGTATTATTTTCCTCTGCTATGTAATTTATTGTAATCTCTGATATTTATCGAATGTAATTTTTTTCATTTATACTCTGTATACTCCTGTGTCTGATGGAATTGTTGTAATTAACAATGAAATGTTCTTCTGTTTGTGTTCTGATTTGTTCTGTTCTCAAATGATCAGGGGTTTCGAACAGTCTAGATCGGTTTAACGACTGATTCGGATCGAGCGAAATTCCCGGCCGTCACATGTAGAATGTCTCACAGCGCATGGAATAAAATATAATAATAACATACTTGACATTAAACAGGCGAGATAATGAATAAGCAGAAAACTAAACCATAATCATCATAGCATCGGAAATTCAAAATACAGCTTATTACAACTCCAACATACTGTCTCTAAAGCAAAGAGAAAAGGTGCACTACTAATGCCCAAAGTAGTGACCGGCAACAACATAGGAAGAATATATATATATATATCATACATGAAAGCCTCCTGCTTGTCTCGGGTATAGCTACTCGTTCATATCACCTAACATGTCTATAGTCTGCCCGTTTAAGAGCACCCAGAGTAATAAGAAGAGACGTAAAATTCTGGGTCAGACGAAAGTCTGGTATGAGCGATAAGTAGCAAAACAGAACAATAACAGGTATAACTAACCATACCTAAACTTGGACCTGCAACCAAAGAGTTAACATAACAAGATGTACAATACTCTAAGGTGACACTAACATATGGTGTAAAGATACGGGGGAGGGGAGTGCATGTCATAGTGATATAAAAAAATCAAGCATAGCAACCATCCTCACATCTCTCACTCAGTGCGTAAAGCATAAGATATCCACCGCTTTGACCACCCAAATACTTTGCTATGATCACTCTGCCCCATGGATTCGTGATAGCTCCACTGAACTGATCCATAACCACTAGTCCCTTGCTATGTCCACTCTTCCCCCATGAAGTCATGACGACTTCACTGCACTGGCTCATAGCCATGCTACGATCACTCTACCCCATGGAGTAATAACTACCCCACTGCACTAATCCGTAGCCTAACATTCGTCTCGGTGGTGAATCAAAGTTATGGACGTCGATAACCCCTTAGCACACGTCCCGCAGCAAAGCCCAACTCATGAAGTTAACTCGTTGATTCCCAACTGGATCCTGAGTTCTACTTCCTATTTGGACTACCTTTGCATCTCGGGTTTTGGTCATCATCCCAATTCGTGACTCTTCAGTTCTGTTTGTGATCCTCCATGTTGACTCGTAGTGAACCCCTATCTGGTTCGTGACCCACCTGGTCGGGTCGTGGGTGGTGCTCCAATCCAGTTCGTTGCTCGCCCTCAACTCCGGCTCGTGGCCCCTGGTCGTGGTCATTGGTCGTGACTCCATATTCTGGCTCATGGTGATGCTTCCTGGCAGTTCATGGTGCACTACTCGAGTCTGGTTCGTGATGAACGGCTCGTGGTTCAGGCGCTTCCTCCATTTGGCTCATGTCTTTCTCGAGGAGAGGTAGCTCGTAGGAGATAATGTCACGATCGAGTTGGGTAGTTCTACCTTGGTGCGAGCGGGTCGGGTCGCTGGGGTGTCTCACGAACGGGATACTACCAATTTCCTGCAACTTTTCCATCAAGCAATTTACGCCTTATGACGACGTTTTCAACCATTCTAACTTCACTGGACAATCACAAGTCATTCCAAACAGTCATAGAAACATGTAGAAATGACCATAAACATCAAAACAACCATATAACATGTTTATAAGGATCAAACATACCCTAAAATCCATGTTTTTCCCTTAATCCCCTTAATCATGGTTTAACCATACGATTAGCAAAACATGTCCAAATTAACCCAAATTTTTATCAGAGCCCAAGAATAAAATTTTAGAATTTTATAAATTTTTCCAGATTATTCTGAGCCATAATTTCGCTAATCATCCCTATTTAGCCGTAATTAGTGAAAAACAATGCAAATCAGTTACCTTAGCCACAAATAAAATATCAAATCTGAAAATTCCACTGTTTGGGTCGAATTCTAAGGCCTAGCAGTAGCTCCAACTCTGATTTGGTGTTATTTCTCCTTGATTTGACGTAGATTAGCTTAATCGTTGATAAGAGAGCGATTTGGAATAAAATTTGAAGGTGGAGGCCATTGTTAGTGTTGAAGAGAGATAAGTGGCGATTGGAAAATGACAAATAAAAGGTTTCTCTAACCCTAATCAGCCTTCATATAGCTCCAATATCGAAATCCCCCAATGGGCCTAGCTGCTAATCACCCGTTTAAGCCCAATTAAGTTGTTTTTCACCTTCAAAACCTTAATTCAGCCATATCTCCCAAACGGTAAGTCCGTTTGACAAGTGTGACCACCCTACGGAAAGGTAAACCATCATCCGGATCTAATGGAAGTGGTTTGAGGTCAAAAATCCTTACCAATCAAAAGTTTGGGGAAAAACAAGATTCGCCAGGGGCAAAATAGTCATTTAAAAATCGACAAAAATTGTGAACATTGGAAATGACCCCAATAGTCGTTCACCAAAGTTACACCACCAAACAACTTCGTATGAAAATGAAATAAATATTCTACGTTCCCCCGATGCGTAGAATGCGGGTCATTACATATTATCTACTACAGGTAAAGAGGCTGAGTGGATATGGGATTTATTGTTAGATATAAAGATGTATCCTAAACCCATACCTCATGTTTCCTTACATTTTGATAGTCAAGCTACTCTGTCTAGGGCTTATAGTAATACTTATAATGGAAAATCCCAACATATAAGCTTAAGACATGAATATGTAAGACAGTTGATTAAGGATGGAATTATCATAATAATGTATGTCGAGACTAGTAAAAACTTGGCAGACCCTTTCACAAAAGGCCTACCTAGAGATGCGGTGAAAGGGACATCGATAGAATTGGGATTAAAATCTATAAATAAAATCACAAACAACGGCAACCCTACCTCAAACTAAAAATTCTATAGTACAAGGTTTGAAGGGTAATAACAAGTTGTCTAGAAGTGATTGTGAAATGCTAATAAGATTGCCAAAACTGAATTATCATAAAACACACTACAGATTAGAAGGTTGAAATTGTTCTTAATGAAGTTAGTAAGTGTCCAAGTAGTGGGGGCATATATAAAGTTCACCTATATGAATGTAGGAGTGGTGCCGCTCCTCATGAGAGATTTTAGGTTTACTCTTTGGATCATTCATGAAACCAAGAAGAAAGCACATGGCCATAATAGTGCTAAGAAATAACAAGAAATTATTTTAAAATATAAATATCACATGTGTATTTTATATATCCGGTATTATTATAAAGAGTGATAAGTTAAAAGCCAAGGCTACCTATTACTCTAATAAAACTTTGGTATATTTGTACTAACTGAAGGTTTAAGTCATAAAAACCTTCTTGTATCCATGTGATATTAAGGTATGTTTCGGGATATGGCTCGTACTTAGGATCAAGATAAAATTTAATTGGAGTAATTGTACAACTAAAGTGGGGTATTGTTGAGTATTTGAATGTACAATGAGAAAAATTCAATTTTATCTTAGTCCCACATCGCCTAAAATTCTATCTCATGAGAGGTATATATATACTAATACTTAAGATGTATATTAGTTGAATAAGAAGCATGACATGAATAAAATGGGCTTGGCCGGGAATGCGCTTGAACGCGCGTGATTTTCCAAACGCACTAGTGAGTTCAATTTGAATTCTAATAGCATTGGCTTCCATATATAATCTGCACATTTTAAAATGGAGATATGAATGAATAGTTGTATGTGGAGCAAACAGAAGGATTTGTTCTTCTTGGAAATGAGAGGAAAGTTTGTAAATTGAATAAATCTGTATGGCTTGAAGCAAGCTCCAAAACAATGGCATGAGAAATTTGAATCAACCATACTATCTTTTGGGTTTGTTCACAATAGCACCGATAGATGTGTTTACACAAAATTTACAAAGGATTACAGTGTCATGGTATGTTTATATGTTGGTAATATGCTCATATTTGGATCAAATATGGTAGGCGTCTTGGAGACCAAGGAATATTTATCTTCGATATTTAAAATGAAAGATCTTGGTGAAGTAGATACCATCCTTGGACTCAAAGTTGTAAAACACTCTCATGGATATGCCTTATGTAAAGCACACTACATAGAAAAGATGTTATCAAAATTCGAACACTTAAAATTTAAGGAATATAATCGCCTTTTGGCTCAAGTGTTAAGTTGGCCAAAAATGATGGAAGGTCAATTGCACAACTTGAGTATGCTAAGGCAATTGGCAGCCTAATGTACCTTATGCATTGCACTTGGCCAGATATAGCTTATGCAGTATGTAAGTTGAGCAGGTTCACTAGAAATCCTAGTGGAGAACATTGGAAGGCGATTAGTAGAGTATTTGGTTATCTTAAGAAAACCATAGGACATGCCTAATTTTACAATTATTTTCTAGCAACTTTAGAAGGATACACGAATGCTTGTTAGATTAGTGATGCAAAAGACAACATGTCCACATCTGGTTGGTTGTTTCTTCTTGGAGGAGGTGCTATATCATAGGCTTCCAAGAAACAAACGTGCATATCACATTCGACTATGGAATCAGAATTTATAGCATTAGTTGCTGCAGGTAAAGAGGCTGAGTGGATTAGGGATTTATTGTTAGATATAAAGATGTATCCTAAACCCATGCCTCATGTTTCCTTACATTGTGATAGTCAAGCTACTCTGTCTAGGGCTTATAGTAATACTTATAATGGAAAATCCAGACATATAAGCTTAAGACATGAATATGTAAGACAGTTGATTAAGGATGGAATTATCACAATAATGTATGTAAAGACTAGTAAAAACTTGGCAGACCCTTTCACAAAAGGCCAACCAAGAGATGTGGTGAAAGGGACATCGATAGAAATGGGATTAAAACCTTTAAATAAAATCACAGACAATGGCAACCCAACCTCAAACTAAAAATTCTATAGTACAAGGTTTAAATGGTAATAATAAGTTGTCTAGAAGTGATTGCGAAATGCTAATAAGATTGCCAAAACTGAATTAGCATAAAACACACTACGGATTAGGAGGTTGAAAGCGTTCTTAATGAAGTTAGTAAGTGTCCAAGTTTTGGGGCATATATAAAATTCCCCTATATGAATGTAGGAGTGGTGCTGCTCCTCACGAGAGTTTTTGGTTTACTCTTTGGATCATTCATGAAACCAGGAAGAAAGCACATGGCTATAATAGTGCTAAGAAATATCAAGAAATTATTTTAAAATATAAATATCACATATGTATTTTATATATCCGGTATTATTATAAAGAGTGATAAGTTAAAATCCAAGGCTGCATGTTACTCTAATAAAACTTTGATATATTTGTACTAACTGAAGGTTTAAGTCATAAACACCTTCTTGTATCCATGTGATATTAAGGTATATTACGGGATATGGCTCATCCTTAGGATCAAGATAAAATTTAATTGGAGTAATTGTACAATTAAAGTGGGGGATTATTGAGTATTTAAATGTACGATGAGCAAAATTCGATTTTATCTTAGTCCTACATCGCCTAAAACTCTATCTTATGAGAGGTATATATACTAATATTTAAGATGCAGATTAGTTGAATAAGAAGCATGGCATGAACTAATTGGGTTTGGCCTGGAATGCGCATGAGTGCGCGTGATTTTCCAAATGCACTTATCACGCACTCCCACCCACGCGGCTACGGGCTTTGGGCCTTAACGACCTTAGTTTCTGCCAGGCTGATTTCATTTTGGTCCACGTAACTACAACTGTTTCAAACAGATATGGATGTTGCCATCTGAATTCAAAAGTAATGACTGTTGGTTTTCAACAGTCACGACCATGCGAACAGACATCTGCTTCTCTATATATACTTCCTCTTCTTCCTCCCGAAATTAACCTTTTTATCTTCTACAAAATAATTTCTAAATGGAGGTATTCAGAATTGTTGTCCGCATTCCTCCCTTTCGCTTTGTTGTAACCTAGGAAAAATATTCGCTGAAACTCTTCAGCAAACTCATCCGAGTGAGGGTGAATAACTTTTTAAGGAAAGTGTCACTCTATTGATATGCCTCAAAGTAGTTCAAGTTTCCACTTTTCCTTATCTCATTTCTAAAAATCCTAATAAGTTATTTCTACAACTATGGAATCCGAGACTATTATGGCATCCATCAAACTTATGAATCAAGACATGATCAAACTTGACTAGTTTGATGGCAACAACTTCACGAGATGGCAAGACAAGATGACTTTTTTGCTCACTTCCCTTGGACTTTTTTATCTGCTTAATTCGAATCTGCCTCCACTTCCTCCGCCAAAAGCAGCAGATACTGATGATGTAAAGAAGGCGCGCGCTAAACGCACTGAACACACGCTGCTTTATCAAGGCCACATCTTGAACGCTCTCTCAGATCGTCTATATGATTTCTACAAGGAGATGAAGTCACCAACGGAAATCTGGAATGCTCTGGAAAATAAATATAAGGTGCAAGAAGAAGGTACAAACAAATTTCTTATTGTAGAATACTTTGATTTTGAAATGGATGATAGTAAACCAATACTCAGTCAAGTTCATGAGTTGCAAGGCATTGTTCACAAAATGGCTACTCTTAATATCAAACTGCCTGAATTGTTTCAAGTTGGTGCAATTATTGCAAAACTGCCTTCGACTTGGAGCAATTACAGGAAAATGCTTTTCCATAAAGCAGAAGACTACACTTTGGAACAGATTCAGAAACATCTTCGAATCAGAGAGGAATCTCGCAATCGAGAAAATAAAGGAAATCTGTCCAAAAGCGATGTTCAGGTTGTGGAAAAGGGACAGAGTACCAATACCGGTAAAAAGCGCAGTTCTGACGGAAATCCTCTTGAAAATAACAAAAAGAACAAGAAAAATTGAAAGTACTACAACTGGGGCAAAAAGGGACATTATGCTAGAGAATTTTGTGCCCCAAAGAAAGCTGCCAATATGGTAGAAGAAGAACTTGTAGCCATGGTCACCGAAATTAATATGGCTGATACAATGGATGGCTGGTGGTTTGATTCTGGAGAGACTATTCATGTTTGCAAGGACAAGTCACTGTTTAAAACCTATGAAGTCATCAGTGATGCCCAAGAAGTTCAGATGGGGGATCATAGTTGAGCCCAGGTTATTGGAAAAGGAAGTATCACTCTATATTTTACTTCTGGAAAGGTTGTCACGATTATCAATGTTCTTCATGTGCCAAACATCAGGAGGAACCTGGTTTCAGTGGACCTTATATGAAAGAGAGGATTTCGAGTTGTCTTTGAAGCTGATAAAGTCATAATTACAAAAAATGGAATGTTCGTAGGGAAGGGATATGGCTGTAATGGAATGTATAAATTAAGTATTAATAAATATGTTGCTTCTACTTATATCATTGAGTCATTCAATTTGTGGCATGATATATTAGCACATTTGAACTTCATATCCATTATAAATATGTGCAAACTCTGTTTTATTAATTCTGATGGATCCGGCTGTAACAAATGTGAGATATGTGCACAAGCCAAGATCACTAAGAAACCTTTCCCTGGTGTAAAAAGAAATTCTGAAATTTTGGATTTAGTACATTCTGATATATTTGAACTAAATGGTACTGACCCGTGGAGGGAAAAGATATTTCATTACATTTATAGATGATTACTCAAAGTACACCTATGTATATCTTATGAAAAATAAGAATGAAGCATTTGACAAATTTCAGATTTACAAAGCCGAAGTCGAAAACCAAATAAGTAAGAAAATTAAGGTTTTTAGGAGTGATAAAGGGCTGGAATATTTTTCTAACGAATTTGATGATTTCTGTGAAAAGAATGGAATCATTCATTGTAGAACAGCACCTTATGCTCCGCAACAAAACGGTATAGCAAAGAGGAAAAATCGAACGCTAGTAGAAATGATAAATTGCGTGCTCGTGAAATCTATGTTACCTCTTAATCTATGGGGTGAAGCTTTAAATACAACATGTTATTTACATAATAGAATTGTATCTAGAAAGACAAATGTATGCCCCTATGAACTTTGGAAAAATAGAAACCCGAATTTTTCATATCTAAAAGTATGGGGATGTTTGGCTTATTATAGAGTTCCCAATCCTAAAAGAACCAAATTAGGCCCAAGGGAACAAAGGAGTGTCTTTGTTGGATATGTTGAACATAGTAAGGCATACAGACTTCTCGATTTAAGCTCTAATACCATTGTTGAATCCCGTGGTGTAGAATTCTTAGAGAATAAGTTTTACAAAGATTCCAAAATTATTGATAATCCTTCTAGTGGTAATAGTATTGGTGAAAAACAGACCTATTCAGAAAACAATTTTCAAACCAATACAAATGCAGATCCATGTGATGAAGGACCAAGAAAATCCAAAAGGCAAAGAAAAGAGAAAGAGTTATGTCCAGATTTTAAATCTTCACAAGCTCTACTTTTCTTAGTTGATGGAAACAGAGAAAATGTAACCAACAAAACACCCATAGTCCTAAACATTGAAGATGAGCCTAAAACTTACAGCGAAGAAAGCAACTCAAGAGATGCTGCCTTTTGGAGGGAAGCAATAAATGATGAGATGGACTCCATAATGTCAAATAAAACTTGGACTCTGGTTGATCTGCCACCTTGCTCTAAAACAATCGGATGTAAATGGGTTTTTAAAAATAAATATGGATCGAACAATATAGTACATACTTTTAAAGCAAGACTAGTTTCTAAAGGGTTTAGACAAAAAGAGGGTGTTGATTATTTTGACACTTATGCTCCAGTAGCATGAGTGAGTTCAATTCAAATTCTAATAGCATTGGCTTCCATATATAATCTTCACATCCATCAAATCGATGTGAAAACTGCATTTTTAAATGGAGATATGAATGAAGAGTTGTATATGGAGCAACCAGAAGGATTTGTTCTTCCTGGAAATGAGAGGATAGTTTGAAAATTGAATAAATCTTTATATGGCTTGAAGCAAGCTTCAAAACAATGGCATGAGAAATTTGACTCAACCATACTATCTTTTGTTTTTGTTTACAATAGCGCTGATAGATGTGTTTACACAAAATTTACAAAGGAGTAGAGTGTCATGGTATGTTTATATGTTGATAATATGCTCATATTTGGATCAAATATGGCAGGCATCTTGGAGACCAAGGAATATTTATCTTCGATATTTAAAATGAAAGATCTTAGTGAAGTAGATACCATCCTTGGACTTAAAGTTGTAAAACACTCTCATGGATATGCCTTGTGTCAAGCACACTACATAGAAAAGATGTTATCAAACTTCGAACACTTAAAATTTAAGGAATATAATACGCCTATTGACTCAAGTGTTAAATTGGCCAAAAATGATGGAAGGTCAATTGCACAACTTGAGTATGCTAGGGCAATTGGCAGCCTAATGTATCTTATGCATTGCACTAGGCCAGATATAGCTTATGCAGATGTAAGTTGAGCAGGTTCACTAGCAATCCTAGTGGATAACATTGGAAGGTGATTAGTACCGTAATTGGTTATCTTAAGAAAACCATAGGAATTGCCCTATTTTACAATGATTTTCCAGCAACTTTAGAAGGATACACGAATTCTAGTTGGATTAATGATGCAAAAGACAACATGTCCACATCTGGTTGGTTGTTTCTTCTTGGAGGAGGTGCTATATCATGGGCTTCCAAAAAACAAACGTGCATATCACATTCGACTATGGAATTAGAATTTATAGCATTTGCTGCTACAGGTAAAGAGGCTGAGTGGATTAGGGATTTATTATTAGATATAACGATGTATCCTAAACCCATGCCTCCTGTTTCCTTACATTGTGATTGTCAAGCTACTCTGTCTAGGGCTTATAGTAATACATATAATGGAAAATCCAGACATATAAGCTTAAGACATGAATATGTAAAATAGTTAATTAAGGATGGAATTATCACAATAATGTATGTAAAGACTAGTAAAAACTTGGCTGACCCTTTCACAAAAGGCCTACCTAGAGATGTGGTGAAAGAGACATCGATAGAAATGGGATTAAAACCTATAAATAAAATCACAGAAAATGGCAGCCCAACCTCAAACTAAAAATTCTATATTACAAGGTTTAAAGGCTAATAACTGTAGGGAATTTCGATCTAATCGATAACCCTAATTATACGGTTTAACAAATTAAACTACAGGTCTATTGCAAAACAGAAATACGAAATCGAATTAGGTTGAAATTCATACCTGCCGTGATGAATCTGTGAAGAACGATATGAAAAACGCGAACTCGAGAATCATGACTGGATCAAATCACGAGGCTCAATAAGACGCTGGCCCTCCATAAGTATCCACTAGAACACCTTCGTCATTGATCTAATCGAATAGGAAATTAAAGAAGACGACGGTACTAGCCGCCATTGATATTTTTGGTTTTTATAGAAATTAGGTTTTGGTCGGTATTCAGCTTTTTCAAAGTACTAGCAACTTTATTAAAAGTGAATCATATCCCTTTATAACAAGTCTTAACTTAAAATAAGGAACCGACCAAATACTTGTTCCAACTTCGTATAAAATATCAACAAATTGATATTTTATTTGTCTAAAATATTTTCTCCTTTATATATAACACCCATATAGGTTATTACAACGTTGGCAATGATTTCAAATCGTATTTAAATTCATAAACAGTGAGAGGCATCTAGTAATACATCGCTGCTACCCAAGTAGTAATAAGATCAATGATTTGATACAACCTTTCTGTGATTAGTGTCTCAATGTAATATAATTCTTTTAATCATTATATCCTGGATTAAACTCGAGGCATGGAACGTATCACCCTCTTTATAATTTAATCCGTTTATCTTGATCGATAAGTAGACTGTTTAAACAAAACAATATTTGAGCACGACCATGCATTTCATAGTCTCACTCAATCAAGAGGCCCATGGATATCACGACGAATATATCGTAGGGTTAAATTCCATCTAGATCATTCATAATTTTCATTCGATTCGAGATGTATCCAATAATCATCGTTATCGTTACTCTGTTACGAGTAACTTTAGATGATATCAAAACACAAATGTCCTAAAATAAATTATAATGATTTCAGGGTTGAGGACCATTACATCACTGTCACTATGAGAACAACTTATGATACTATTAATTATATTCCATGTAGTTATCTCATGGTGGGTCAACCCAATATGCTATTCTCCAATACGTATTTATATCTTGACTTTAATATCACGTATATTAATGATCAATGAGATGTGATCATCAGTCAATCAATATACTAGTCTCTACGTTTTATTGTTGTCCTATATAAACAATAAATCTTGACTTGGGACATTTAAGAATTACAATACTTAACATATTATATAATCTTAAGTTCAAGTCACTCACTTGAACTATATAATTCCGTATTATAATTCTAAGGACTTCTATTATATTAATATTTATATTACACAGTAAATATAATATAATAGAATGCTATTTTATTCCAAATAAAATAACAACAACAACATTGTTATCAATCTCATCAAATGGATTGCCTCCAGGGCATAAACTCTAACAATCTCCCACTTGTACTAGAGTCAATCATTTACGTATCATATACTCATGAAACTAGTGTGACTATTAAACTTCTGCTGTGATAGAGTTTAATTCAGTAGGTCCGCAATATTACAACTTTTGTAACTTTGCAGATATGTTTATTTCTTCTGTGAACAACTTCACATAAGAATTATATTTCTTAAATATATGTTTGGATCAATAGTGAGTTTAAAGTTTTAGGCCTGAGCATTAGCCATATTGTTATCCCAATGTAAATCATTGGATTAACAATTAATTAAGTTCAATTATGAACTTCTTAATCCAAACATTATCTATCTTAGAATCAGTATTTATTTCTTGTTTTGAAACTAACATTATTTACAATAATTAATGTGTTATCAAATAACATTAGAATTATTGTGTCACTCCCACTTAACTTCTTGTCTATACAAGATTCAATGGCATTCTGTGGTTTTTGAAAATTTTCGATTTCTACTTCATTCCCTTTGATATCTAAGAGACTGGATCTCCATTAAAAGGATACAATTCGAGCAATAAACATTTTATCCTCTGAGGATTTATAGAAATAATATCTATTTATTTCTTTTGGATATTCCACAAAATAAGTTATCTGATTTGAGTCTGATCTTATCAGAGGAAGGACGTTCAATAAACGCCTTACATTCCAACTCACTTCATTAGACATATAAGGACATTTCCTAATCCATATCTTATATGGCGTCTTCAGACTCGTTTTAGTGGGATTAAATGCAATTGTTCTATATCAATTTATTAGAAGATCTATATGACTTATCATTAATCGTATTATATCTTATAAGGTGCGATTTCTCCTTTCAAATACACCATTCCAATATGGTGTTCTAGATGGAGTGAATTATGAAACAATTTCAAAGTCATATGGACAACCATTAAATAATTGGCTTAAATATTATTTACGATCTGTTCGAAAAGTATTTATTTTCTATTAAAATTAGTTTCTATCTCCACTTTGAATTCTTTGAACTTTTCAAAGGGTTCTGATATGTGTTTCATAAGATACACATACCTGTATCTACTGATATCATTAGTAAATATAATGAAATAATATAACCTGTCTTTAGCTTATGTATTCATTGCTCCATATACATCATTATGTACGAGACCTAATACATATTGCTCATTCACTGTGTCAAGTGAAAGATGATTGAGTTATTTTGCCTAATAGACAAGACTTGCATATGATTCAAAATCAAATGGTCTCAAAATTCCATCATATGGAGTTTTGATATACTCTCTTGTTTATACGGGCTAACTGTTAATGTTAAAGGTACGTTGGATTTAAATCACTAAATTTAATCCATTAATTATTTATGTCAAGTACATTATAGTTAATGATTTATAAAGTTCATTAACTATTTGTGAAATTCCATAAATATTTCATATAAATAAAATGAATAACAATTGTTCCTTTTATTACAAATGAAATCCAAACTTTTCTAAACAAGATCTATTATAACATTTATCTTAAGTGGAATTTCGTTATAACAGTTATTTTATTTATTTATTTAAGCCAGTATAATAAAAAATAATCAACTTCCTATGGATAATCCAGCAACATTTGCTTCATTTCCAATCGTAAGTCCACTTGTCCTTTTACCAGATTTCTACTTATTCTGCTATTTCTATAAATCAACATACATTTATGTGATTTATATCTGGTATCTAGTACTAAAAATGTATAAGTAGATTATTATAACATTTATATCTTATTCAGTTGAAGTCACACTTTAACTTTTATTTTAGATCCTCTATATTTGTTAGAACAATTATGTTTTAATTTGTTTGACAACAATCCTCAAATTTCAATGTTAGTCAAGAAATTTGATTTAATTTTATTTATCCTTCTCAAGGATTAATCTAAATTATCGGAGTTATTTTGTTATTTAATTTCTACAGTACATAAATAATAACTGATTCTGTAATATTTATTTAACATAAATACAAAATTTTGACAATCAAAAATTATATTTACATAAATGTAGAAATATTAAACTAAAATACGCTCCCACTCAAATTAACATCCCTCTGTTTGTATACATATAACAATATATATATATATATATTTGTGTGTATATATATATATAACCGTGTTCCAAGATCCATATCTAGTCATGCCTTGACATAGCTTTGGCTAATCCCCAAAACACAACCTTTTAGGTAGACATCTTATGTCAATCATATCGTGTATATAATTCCTGGATCGCATGATGAACATTTTGTTCAATATTATTCATTTGCTCAAATATAGAATAATTCATGATGTTGTCTCTAAGCCATAATCTTATTATGCAGCTCAGTTAAATCAGACCCAATAATACAGTTCAAGTATCACTTTTACTCCGTCGCATATAACCAAAATAAAAGGATGCACAATGCTTTGGCATTACCTACATCCAGTGATTTTGGACATTGATGAGTGTATTATTAGAAGACGTCACCATGATTTAATGTAACAAAATAATTTGCTTTGAAGGAAATTTTTAATTCGTAGTGCGAAACAGTATTAAGTTTTATTTATATGTATATATCATAATATATACATATTTTATATGGTAATTCCATATAAACGCAATTATAAAGATATTACACCTTTTGAATATTTAACACATTAAATAGCATTATTGTTTAAAGAAATTAAAATATTCTCTACTATTTTTTTTGAACATTTCAAAACATACCTTACTGCAACAATTTACTAGATTAATAATTCCATTATAGCTTTAAAAAAGGTGTAAATGGAACACATGTATCTATTAATTAATTAAGCCGAATCATTTATTAAGCCCAATATATATGTATCATAATGAAAGATAGACTGCATATTTCAAACTAAACAGATAATTTGTCTCATATTATTAATGCAGCAGTTATTGGACATATACACATATATACATCAATATATATATATATATATATATATATATATATCTAAATTATTAGCTAATACTGGCATATTAACAAAAGGTAATACAACATGTTTCAAAAGCACACGCAGCCCAGATTAACAGTTAAATGGCATGTTACAAAAATTATGTACACATCATAATATACAGATAGTTTCGTTTTCATCATTTACTACATATATAACATTTTATATACACAATCTGTAACAAATGAAATTCTGTACATTATTGCACGCATGCCTAATGAAAATCTGCAATTCATATAATTATAGCTGCTTCATATGCATCATTATTTTGCATCGGCATATCCATCTTAGTGCAAGCATTAGTACCATTCACAATGGACCATTTGCATTCATCTGGATCATCACCATCTGAAATAATTTCAGAGCTTATAAAATAAGTTGCCTGCAAGATGATCATATCATATTAAGCCATTCAATTAAATACAAACAGTGCATTGTACTTATATATATATATATATCATATATATATACACACACATTTTTATATGCCACTGTTTAAATTTAACAAAGTATCATCATACACATATACAGTTTTCAGGAGTCGTACTCATGTAGTGGTGTCATAAGTCACTGTATAAAATATACGAGCCAATTTATAAAGTTTTTATTGCATCTATATACAGGAGTGTAAACATATATTATATACATATGTAAATGGGATAGTAAATAGACATTCATACATAATAGTCTATATACTTCTACATAAAATTCTGCCTAGTTTGAATTTAAGGCATTTTGCATCAGGCTAATATGTAATTATAGGATACATAAATTGCAAATCATATTTGCAGTACTAGATTATCAAACTGCAAATAAATATGTAAATGAGCAAGTATTTTCATTACCATCTAGGTATCCATATGCCATAACTACAGTGTTTATGCTACTCAGATATTTGATGTTTAATCATCAAGTCAACACACTCCTGTAATTTCAGTTTTAGCCCATCCAAATAGACATATAAATGTATATATCAGTAAATTCTTATTCCATCATATGAAATAAATAGTGGCAGCTTGGCTAGAATTCAAAATTCCAGTATATACATAAAAAAAATTAACAAGCAAATCAAAATGTTAACCGTATATCAAACAAGTATACAATACTGCGGGAACCTTATACATACAGTATGTATAAATGGTGACTGGATTTAATCAAATTCAATATCCTGACATGATTTTAACATGTGCACACACACATATATATATATATATATATATATATATATATATATATATAAAAGCATGTATATATATATATACATTAATATAAACATACAGATATCATTTCAAATCTGATGTTCCAAAGATATAACAGTATACAGTGTAAACCATTAAGTCATCAACATGCATATCCTAAAATAAACATTTTTGTTTCACTATTTTAAAAGTGTTATCTGCAGTTTTAGATATGTGTATATATATATATATATATATATATACACACACATTAGCTTGAATAGTTATTTCAGATACGACTTTAAAATCATATTTAAGAAGTTCCAAAAAAAAAAATCAGGCCATTCAATTTCCACTAATATTCATATATATATATATATATATATATATATATATATATATATATATATATATATAAACACCGTCCTTAAGATTTGAACATTTTCAAAATAGGATTTGGGTACCACAGTAGTCATACTGTGTACATGGAAAAAGAATTTACCAAACATGTTTGTATTATTCAATCACTAGTTTATATATATATATATATATATATATATAAACATAGCATCATCGTACTATAAATTTATGCAATCTGTTTTAAATCTGTTTTTTTTTTTAAAACAGTATAAAGTTCAGTAACAAATTTAATTGCATGTGCATCTTTTATATATCCAACACACGCTTAACACAATAGGTAAAATCATCACAGGTTTGACATTCAAAATGATCTTACAAATCAGTATGTACGAATTTCATGCAGGAAATAGTTAAACACATATTATCTAATTACAGTGAAATGTCTTTCATAAATTAACAATGAAACATTTCCGGTTAGCAATGAAACAATTTCAGATCAAAAGTGAACCAATTTCGTATTTACAGTGAAATAATCTCTGCTTAATTCTTCAGTGCTAAAGTCTTTATTAGGTAATGGAATTTATAACAAATACTATACTGTTATAGATTGTTATAAGGACTTCGGCAACACAAGCTTGATAAAACAATTTAGTCCATAAAATTTTATATAAGTTTATACAAAAAATCATTGGGTATATCTAACATATACTCATGACTGTGTATTTGAATGTAATTCAATAAATGAATTCAGTTTAAAACAATTTTAAACTATTAAATCCAAGTACATACAATAGGATCTAAATTTATATATATATAGTGTGTGTGTGTGTGTGTATATATATATATATGTGTGTGTGTGTGTGTGTGTGTGTGTGTGTGTAGGAAACCAAGTCCTTACCTTGTTCATTTGTAAAATATTCAAACATGTATGGAATGAATATATGACAATAGAAGTATTAAAATTGAAGTCACAAATGCTACAAAACCATATATTAGATACAGATGAGGGTTGGGCAATGTTATTCACTTTTAGAAGAAAAAAATCCAAATATGTCTACAATAGTAAATCATATTTACTAAAACATTTAAATCATTTTGGTTTTGCATCCAAAACCCAATAAATTCAATCAACAAATTTGATTAAATCAATTATAAACAGAGCACTACTATTTATAACAGAGCAGTATTAGGTTCTTCTACATACAAGTGTGATACATACCAACAACAAAATTATCAAATATATGTTGATGCTAATCTAATTAAATATAGCAAAGTTTTGATTAAATTGATCCTATCAAAATATTATGAACACACGAAATTAACTGCAAATTCATATGCCCAATTATGATAGGATAAAATTGTTGAATCTATGTTTTTTTGTTTGATGATTACAAACATATATGTTTGAAACTGAAATAAAAAATATAATATATGTATATGTTTAATGGTGCTCTTACACAAGAACTGAAAAATTTATACAAGCATCTGTTACTCAATATATATATATATATATATATTCACAAATCAATACAATATAAATTCTGCCTTTGAACTCTCAACTATACAACTCATTAAAAATGGCTTTACAGCTCTCAACTTTCTTTACATTTCATACACAACTCTCAGCTAGACAAACTCTGTTCTACACACACTTACTATCCCAGTTTCTGTTCTACCTATGTTGCATCATCTTGAAACCTGTCACATAAAAGAAAATACACACAGTATACTGGAACTAAAATAAACACTGAACAAATAATTTTTTTTAATTTTTTATTTGTCTCAGATTCTCTGTGTGTTTTTCTCATCATTTTTCAGACTTGAACAGCCATGCCATAACCATACTGGTTTGCTGATCATAACCGACTGTTTCTGACCAGCCTCAACACAGTACAGTTTGACTACTGTTTTTTTGTTTCTTTTGTTTCAGGGTCAAAAGACAAGGACAAAAACCAAAAAGAGAAATGGCAGTGCAAATACTTCAGCTAAAAAGAGAGAAACAAAGGTGGCAGATCAACAAAAAGAAACATGGCAGATCACTCAAGGCAAATCAGTTCAAAAATGATGAAAATTTGATAAACATGGTGCAAATAAGCAAAGTGAATGTGTACAGTAATGGTCAAGTGTACATGTTGGTGTCAATAATGATCTAAGCAAATACATGACTCATGGCTCAAGCAGTACAACATATTAAGACAGTGGACAAGCACAAGGATGATCAGGTTCAATTACAGGTCAGGAATTTAAAGTGACAATGGCAACAGTAACTAAATGGTAGGGCAAGTCTAAGTTCAAAACAGAATGGTGAGAATGGTTCAGCAGTTCAAGTTCAAGATGCATGGGTGTTGCGACTGTGTCAACTACAACTGTGTTTTTTCAAATCAGCAAATTTATATTCATTTTGTGAATCAAGAAGGTCAAGTGAAAAATGGTGTGTGTACATACAACATGATGGCAACAGTTTTGTTGGTATTGGTTCTTGTTCATGCAGCAAGGAAGCATTCAAGTATGGGTCAAAACTTCACAAATAAATGGTCAAGCCAAACT
The DNA here is from genome assembly GCA_030737875.1 of Allium sativum. NCBI lineage: Eukaryota > Viridiplantae > Streptophyta > Magnoliopsida > Asparagales > Amaryllidaceae > Allium > Allium sativum. The sequence goes on from CM060910.1 coordinate 401,838,802, forward strand.
TTCAAGTGCACAAAACAGATTGCACCAAAGTGGTCGAGAAACTTTCAAGTGCACAAGACAAATAAATGGTCAAGCCAAACAAAAACTGGAATGCATATATATGAAGAACTGGATGGATCATAGGTGAAAACATTTTTGAACAACCTTAAATTACATGACGGTGTGTACGTGTTCAAATCAATGTGGTCGAGCAACAAACAACACAGCAGGAAATAAAAAATAGCAACGAGGAAGAATAAGTGCAAAGTGTGATTCACAACAGTAAAGTGCCAGAATAGTAATTGTGTATTTTGGCAAGAGCAAAATTTGGTTGAGAAAAGAGTTATATAGGTTTTAATCGAATTAATTCTTTCCTGTTTTCTTTTTTTTCAATCAAGCCTGGAAATAAACAAGTGACAACGAATAGTGTGTACTAATTAAAACAGTGAGATCGTGTTTTTTTTGGAAAGCTTTTAAATACCAAATTTTTCATTTTCTTTCTCAAAATCTCTGGCTAATCAAAAATGGAAGGCAACATATGGTTCAAATCAATTTTAGTATGGTGATCAGGAAGAAACTATTTCTGCAAATTAAACGGTCTACAAAAATTGGAAAGGTTTTTAATCGGAATTTTTTTTGACAGAGAAAATTGATTTTAAAAACAGAAAGAGTTCAAATCGATTAAAAAATGGACAGCAAAAATTCAAGGGAAAACAAAACTCGATTCGAATATTCCAATACCAAAAAGGGGGCATGTCTTTATTTGAAATCAGAGAACTAGGGTTTCAGAACCCCTATAAATTCACACGATTTCATCATCGACTAATCATCCAACAATTTGACAGCAAAAATCAAAACCCTAATTTCAAATCAGAAATCTTACGTGTTTGGATTGAGAGAGAGACCGTAGCAGAGTCGTGCTGGAAGACATATTCAGCTAATTCATTTTTGCAAACAAATACAAATCAAAGGAACTCGAGATTTCCAGAAACCCTAGCTTTTTATTTTTGATCGCCAGCGCCATTTCCTATTCTAGAGCCAAAGAAAAAAAGGGAATCGGGCAAGAGCAAAAAGAAGTGGCCGGTCAGCTTGGCCTTGACTAAGCCAAGTTCATCTCTTAAAAACTTTAAAAGGGGGTTTCTTTGTATTAATTTTTTTTGTAACTCCTTCAATATCAAAGCTTGTCTTTTGTAGTTTTATTTTTAAAACTAGGATATACAGATTACTGGCCTGCAGTCTGGGAAAATTTGGTCTAGGGTGCACATGCCAGTCTATGATTTTGAGCTTAGGGTTAGACAGGAGCAGGAGCTACAAGTTTACATAGGATTGTAAGCGGGATCTGTTTGTATCTCCTAGTAGAAATCTTAGAAAGGCAGCAGTAGGCACCGTTTGCCGAAGCTGGGTATCTCTGCGTGTGATTTTTCCTTTAGTGCATATTTTATATCTCTATGTTTGTTTTATTTTTTGTTAAAACCCTATTCACCCCCATCTAGGGTTATTATCGATCCTACAATTGGTATCAGAGCCAGTATTTAACCCTAGAATCATGACATCAATGAACAATGCTTTTTCTGAAGGACAATCTATTGCTAAACCACCCATGTTCAATGGTGGTGATTACGCGTATTGGAAAGCTAGAATGAAAATTTATCTTGTGTCTGTGGATTACGAGGTCTGGGATATCATTGAAATTGGATATAAACCTCCTACTGAAATTTTTAACGGAACTGTAACACCTAAACCAAAAAGTCGGTGGGATGCGAATGATAAGAAACTGTACTCTATTGATTCTAAAGCTGTGAATGCTCTGATTTGTGCTCTTGATAAAATAGAATATAATAGAATCTCTCATTGTAATACAGCTCAGGAAATTTGGCATACTCTGGAGGTGACACATAAAGGAACTTCTCAGGTTAAAGAATCTCGTCTTGCCATGTTCAGCAATGAATATGAAAACTTCATTATGCAGAAGGACGAGAGCATTAAGGACATGTATGGTCGCTTCTCAGTGCTGGTCTACATTGCTAGAGCTCTTGGAAAAATCTATACAGAAGTGGAGCTTGTGAGAAAGATTCTGCGTGTTCTGCCAATGAACTTTGAAGCAAAAGTCACAGCCATTCAAGAATCTAAAGATCTGAGTAAGCTGAGCATGGAAGAGCTTATCGGAATCTAATGACGTATGAAATGGAGCTAAAAGCAAGAGAAGATCGCAACAACTCAGATTTGAAGAAGAAATCAATAGCTCTATCCAACACCGTCACCAGCGATAGTGAAGATACTATTGAACAGCTTGATATGGCAGTCAGACAACTCATGAAGTGGAGCAAATTCAAACCTCGGAGAAATAAACCAAAGATCAACAATTCAGATGACGAACTACTCTGCTACAACTGTTAAAAGCCTAGACACATAAAACCAAACTGTACACTTCTCCAACACAAAAGAAACAAGAAGAAGAAGAAAGCTTTTGCTACAACCTGGGATGACGAGGAAGGAGAAGAAGATTCAGACAGCAGTGAGGAAGAAAGCAACCTATGCTTCATGGCAAAGTCAGATCTAGAAGATGCCAACGAGGAAACCACCGAGGTATACAGTTATAATAATCTAGTTTTAATGTGTAAACATCTTTCTGAAATTATTGACACATTAGAATCAGAAGCAGAGAAACTGAAAGCAAAAAACCTTGATCTTGTTCACAATAATAAGAAGTTGAAATCTGAACTTGAAAATGTTTCAAAAATCAATAATCTAGATTGTGAAATTTGTAAGGCTGTGAATCTAGAAATCTCAACACTCAAGTGCACCATTGAGAATCTTGAAAAAGTAAATTTGACTCTAAAAGAAGATGATGACACCAAAAGAAAGAATTACGTTAAACGATGCACTTCACTTGTGAATGAGAACACAATCTTAAGAACAAGAGTTCAAGATCTTGAAGTTACTTTGAATAAGTTTTCAATTGGTCAAACATCTTTTAAAATGTTACTTGGAAACCAACTTCTTGCAAATAATAGAAAAGGACTTGGTTTTGGAAAGATACAAGAAAAAATGACTAGGATTGACAATGCTATAGGTAGAGGTATCTTTCCCAAATGTGTAAAATGTGGAGTAATTGGTCACAGTCATGAAAACTGCTGGAATGGTAATAAAATTCAAAAGTTCAAAAAGGTTTGGGTTCCTAAACACTTGGCACACAATTATCGTAATGATTGGAACACAAATAAGGGGGGAAATCAAATCTGGGTTCCAAAAGAGTCTTATGATTATCATTTTTCTACTACTGGTATGCTTGGACCTAGAAGATTCTCTGGGTCATCCTCTTCTCTGTTTGTGTAGTTACGTTGGCGGGCTAAGGAGCAACAGAAATGGTATTTGGATTCAGGTTGCTCCAGACATATGACAGGAGACAAAAGACTGTTCCTTAGCCTTGAAAAACATAAAGGTGGGAATGTGACTCTAGGTGACAATAACAAATGTAAAATTATTGGTAAAGGAAAAGTAGGTAACAGTATTTTTGCCTTAACCGATGTCTTATATGTTGATAATCTATTTCACAATCTTATCTCTATCAGTCAACTTTGTGATAAAGGAATGAATGTTGTGTTTGATAGTAATGTTTGCAAAATCATTGAAATATCCTCTAGAAAGGTTGTTTTTACTAGGAAAAGAAAAGGAAATGTCTACACACTCTCTTTCGATGATGTAACTGTTTCTAGGTGCTTGGTAGCAACGGAAGAGGAGGCAATTCTATGGCATAGAAGGCTGGCACATGCAAGTATGGGTCTTCTTGAAAAACTGGAAACAAATGAGCTTGTCAGAGGTTTACCACATCAGAAGTTCAAAAATAACAAAGTGTGTAAAGCCTGTACTATGGGAAAACTTAATCGTTCATCTTTTCGTCCAAAAAATGTTGTTAGTACTTCACGCGTGCTTGAGTTGATTCATATGGATTTGTTTGGACCTACTGACACTACTAGCTTAAATGGTAAACGTTATTGTTATGTATTGGTTGATGATTACTCTAGATTCACATGGGTTTACTTTCCAGCCAAAAAGTCTGAAGTTTTTGATTATTTTTCAATGTTTTCAAAACTTGTTCAAAATGAAAAAGGAGTTTCAATTAAAACTCTGAGAAGTGATCATGGAGGTGAATTTGAAAATTTATACTTTGAAAAACTTTGTGAAGAAAATGGTTTTAAACATGAATTTACCGCTCCTCGAACACCTCAACAAAATGGGGTGGTTGAAAGGAAAAATCGTACATTACAAGAAATGGCTAGATCTATGTTATGTGAATATAATTTGCCTCAAACCTTCTGGGCTGAGGCAGTAATTACTTCATGCTATGTAATGAATAGAGTTATGATTAAACCAATACTTAATAAAACGTCATATGAACTTTGGTCTGACAAAAAGCCTAACATTTCATACTTTAGAGTGTTTGGATGTCCTTGTTATATTTTGAACACAGGAGAACAACTTGGGAAATTTGAGCCAAAAACGATTGATGGGATTTTCATGCGTTATTCCTCAAGAAGTAAAGCTTACAGAATCTTCAATAAACAATCAAGAACAATTGTGGAAACCGTCAATGTAAAGTTTAATGAATCAGATGTGGATATGATCTCTGAAGATGATAAAGATGATGGTGGTGCACAAGAAGTTGAACAAGAAAGCAACGATGCTGAAGCAAACAACGAAGAAGCCACTGAAGCAGTAGCAAATGTTGAAAGATTGAATTTCAAGCCCAGTCATCCTCCAGATTTGGTAATCGAAAGCCCAACAGCTGGTGTTCATACACGTTCCTCTCTCAATAAGGATGTTTGTACCTTTTGTATTCATAATGCTTTTGTATCTGAAATAGAACCAGATTCTTATGATATTGCTCTTAATGATGAATTTTGGTTGTTAGCTATGCAAGAAGAACTTAACCAGTTTGAGAGAAACAAAGTCTGGAACTTGGTACCTAGGCCAAAGGACTATCTAGTAGTTGGAAAAAAGTGGGTATTTAAAAATAAGCTTGATGAATCTGGAAATGTAATTAGAAACAAAGCTAGGTTGGTTGCTAAGGGATACAATCAGATCGAAGGCATTGACTTTGATGAGACGTTTGCCCCAGTTGCTAGGTTAGAAGCAATTAGAATCTTGCTGAGCTTTGCATGTTTTAAAGGTTTTTAACTAAAACAAATGGATGTGAAAAGTGCTTTTCTGAATGGAGAAATGAAAGAAGAGGTTTATGTTGAACAACCCCCTGGTTTTGAGAGTCACGATTTTCCAAATCATGTGTATAAACTAGAAAAAGCAATGTATGGCCTTAAGCAAGCTCCTCAAGCTTGGTATGACTGTCTCTATACTTATCTTTTGGAAAACGGTTTTAAAAAGGGGTGTGTTGACACAGCTCTGTTTCTATTACATGACGGTGATGATTTTTTGATTGTTCAAATCTATGTTGATGATATCATATACGGTGCTACTAATGATGTCTTGTGTGAAAAATTTGAGAAAGTTATGCAGGACAAATTTGAGATGAGCTTGGTGGGAGAACTAAAATATTTTCTTGGCTTTCAAATCAAATAGAGCAGCAAAGGTATCATTATCTCCGAAACAAAGTATGTGATGGAGTTACTGAAGAAATTTGGAGTTGAAGATGCAAAACCGATGAAAACACCAATGAGTCCAACAACCAAGCTTGACAAAGATGAAAAAGGTGTTGTTGTTGATCAGAAAAAATATCGCGGTATTATTTGTTCGCTTCTTTATCTTTCTGCCTCTAGACCCAATATTATGTTTTCTGTTTGTTTGTGTGCTCGTTTTCAATCTAATCCAAAAGAATCTCATTTAAAAGCCACAAAATGAATTCTGAGATATCTGGTACGCAAACCAAATCTGGGTCTATGGTATCCTTCTTGTGATAACTTTAATTTAGTTGGGTTTACCGATGCTGATTATGCTGGCTCACTCACAGATAGGAAGAGCACTAGCGGAACTTGTTTCATGCTAGGATATTCACTTGTTTCTTGGTCAAGTCGTAAACAAAATTGTGTTGCTTTATCCACCACTGAGGCTGAATATATTGCTTTAGGAAGTTGTTGTGCACAGATTTTATGGATGATGCAGACTCTATCTGATTTTGGTTTTTGCTATAAACGAGTTCCTTTAAAATGTGACAGTAAGAGTGCAATTGATTTATCAAACAATCCAGTACATCACTCACGCACAAAACACATTGATGTAAGACACCACTTTCTTAGAGATCATATTATCAGTGAAGACATTTGTATTGAATTTATTCCAACCGAATCTCAACTTGCTGATATTTTCACAAAACCTCTTCCCGAAGACAGATTTTGCAGATTGCGTTTGGATTTGGGAATTATAGAAATAAATTAATCTCTTTGCATTTTTGGGTAAATTTTCTCTTAAGATGTTCTGTTATCAATACCATTTTCTGACAAATAATCCAATCTTCAGACCATCAAGAAAAGAACAGTTTTTTTTGGACATTTTTGATAAAATTGTGACTGTGTAAGATTTCAGAATATGAGATGGTTGAAAGTTTGTCTGAAACTCTGATGTGATTGAATATATTTTATAATATGTGTAATTTAGGAACTTTTTTTCACATCCATCTCTGTTTCTATCACCCTTCTATCATCCATTATAAAATTATATACTAAGGGGATTTTGTATATAATATATTAATGATTTCTCTGATCTCATTTAAAAATTCAACTTCTGGTTATGCATGGTCATGAGACTATTTTTTTTCTTCATGCTGCAACTAATCCCATTTAAAAATCCAAGTTCTGGTTATGCGTGGTTAGTTTGCTCTTGAAAAAAAAATTAAAATAATAATAAAAAAATTACTTATAAAATCCGCCCTGATATAGATTAATTCTTCCTTTCATTCTCTGATTTTTGAAATGTGTTCCTATTTTCCGAATTATTATGATTTTTTTTTTGTTTGATTGTTTGGGGTTTATGACTCTGATTCTGTCAAATGACTAGATTTCTAACTACCGTCCATATCTTTTGCAAATGTTCAGAACTGTTCATCTTTTGATGATTCCAAAAGGGGAGAAGGAGTTAAGATTTTGTGTTTGTTTACAGACATCTATAAATTTTATTTTGCCATCAATGCTAAGTGTTTAATTATTTTCTATTTTTTTCAAATTTTTATTTGTGTATGTTTACAACTGAAAGGGGGAGCTGTGTTATAGGGGGAGCTCTTTCAAATACATTATGTTAATTTCAAAATCTTAGATATGTTTGTCATCATCAAAAGGGGGAGATTGTTGAATCTATGTTTTTTTGTTTGATGATTACAAATGTATGTGTTTGAAACTGAAATAAAAAATATAATATATGTATATGTTTAATGGTGCTCTTACACAAGAAACTGAAAAATTTATACAAGCATCTGTTACTCAATATATATATATATGTATTATTTTCACAAATCAATACAATACAAATTCTGCCTTTGAACTCTCAACTATACAACTCATTACAAATGTCTTTACAGCTCTCAACTTTCTTTACATTTCATACACAACTCTCAGCTAGATAAACTCTGTTCTGCACACTCTTACTGTCCCAGTTACTGTTCTACCTTTGTTGCATCATCCTGAAACCTGTCACATAAAAGAAAATACACACAGTACACTAGAACTAAAATAAACACTGAACAAATAATTGTTTTTTAATTTTTTATTTGTCTCAGATTCTCTGTGTGTTTTTCTCATCATTTTTCAGACTTGAACATCCACGCCATAACCATACTGGTTTGCTGATCAGAACCGACTGTTTCTGACCAGCCTCAACACAGTACAGTTTGACTGCTGTTTTTTTTTTGTTTCTTTTGTTTCAGGGTCAAAAGACAAGGACAAAAACCAAAAAGAGAAATGGCAGTGCAAATACTTCAGCTCAAAAGAGAGAAACAAAGGTGGCAGATCAACAAAAAGAAACATGGAAGATCACTCAAGGCAAATCAGTCCAAAAATGATGAAAACTTGATAAACATGGTGCAAATAAGCAAAGTGAATGTGTACAGTAATGGTCAAGTGTACATGTTGGTGTCAATAATGATCTAAGCAAATACATGACTCTTGGCTCAAGCAGTACAGCATATCAAGATAGTGGACAAGCACAAGGATGATCATGTTCAATTACAGGTCAGGAATTTCAAGTGACAATGGCAATAGTAACTACATGGTGGTGCAAGTCTAAGGTCAAAACAGAATGGTGAGAATGGTTCAGTAGTTCAAGTTCAAGATGCATGGGTGTTGCGACTTTGTCAACTACAACTGTGTTTTTTCAAATCAGCAAATTTATATTCATTTTGTGAATCAAGAAGGTCAAGTGAAAAATTGTGTGTGTACATACAACACGATGGCAGCAGTTTTGGTTGTATTGGTTCTTGTTCATGCAGCAAGGCAGCATTCAAGTATGGGTCAAAACTTCACAAATAAATGGTCAAGCCAAACTTTCAAGTGCACAAAACAAATAAATGGTCAAGCCAAACAAGAACTGGAATGCATATATATGAAGAACTGGATGGATCATAGGTGCAAACATTCATGAACAGCCTTAAATTACATGATGGTGTGTACGTGTTCAAGTCAATGTGGTCGAGCAACAAACTACACAGCAGGAAATAAAAAATAGCAATGAGGAAGAATAAGTGCAAAGTGTGAAATGTGATTCACAACAGTAAAGTGCCAGAACAGTAATTGTGTATTTTGGCAAGAGCAAAATTTGGTTGAGAAAAGAGTTATACAGGTTTTTATCAAATTAATTCTTTCCTGTTTTTTTTTTCAATCAAGCCAGGAAATAAACAAGTGACAACGAATAGTGTGTACTGATTAAAACAGTGAGCTCGTGTTTTTTTTGGAAAGCTTTTAAATACCCAAATTTTTCATTTTCTTTCTCAAAATCTCTGGCTTATCAAAAATGGAAGGCAACATATGGTTCAAATCAATTTTAATATGGTGACCAGGCAGAAATTATTTCTGCAAATTAAACAGTCTACAAAAATTGGAAACATTTTTAATCGGAATTTTTTTTTTACAGAGACAATTGATTTTAAAAACAGAAAGAGTTCAAATCGATTAAAAAATGGACAGCAAAAATTCAAGGGAAAACAAAATTCGATTCGAATATTCCAATACCAAAAAGGGGGCAAGTCTTTATTTGAAATCAGAGAACTAGGGTTTTAGAACCCCTATAAATTCACACGATTTCATCATCGACTAATCATCCAACAATTTGATAGCAAAAACCAAAACCCTAATTTCAAATCAGAAATCTTACGTGTTTGGATCGAGAGAGAGACCGTAGTAGAGTCGCGCCGGAAGACATATTCAACTAATTCATTTCTGCAAACAAATTCAAATCAAAGGAACTCGAGATTTCCAGAAACCCTAGCTTTTTATTTTTGATCGCTGCCGCCATTTCCTATTCCAGAGCCAAAGAAAAAAAAGGGAATCGGGCAAGAGCAAGAAGAAGTGGCCGGTCATCTTGGCCTTGACTAAGCCAAGTTCTTCTCTTAAAAACTTTAAAATGGGGTTTCTTTGTATTAATTTTTTTTTGTAACTCCTTCAATATCAAAGCTTGTCTTTTCTAGTTTTATTTTTAAAACTAGGATATACGGATTACTGGCCTGCAGTCTGGAAAATCTGGTCTAGGGTGCATAGGCCAGTCTATGATTTTGAGCTTAGGGTTTAACAGGAGCAGGAGCTGCAAGTTTACATAGGATTGTAAGCGGGATCTGTTTGTAACTCCTAGTAGAAATCTTAGAAAGGCAGCAGTAGGCACCGTTTGCCGAAGCTGGGTATCTCTGCGTGTGATTTTTCCTTTAGTGCATATTTTATATCTCTATGTTTGTTTTATTTTTTGTTAAAACCCTATTCACCCCCCTCTACGGTTACTATCGATCCTACAAAAATTTATCAATATTAACTTGAATTAAAACAGTAAATAACCATTAGATTCATACTTTAACTTGGTATTAAAGCCCAAAACTTTTATCCAGTGAAACAATTTCACCTTTTACTTTACAAATGAACTTACATTAAATTCTAATAACAGGATGCTAAATTACCATTCAAGGTAAAAGCAATTTTAAAATTCAATTAAAATTCAGATTTAACTAACAAAATTCCACTTCAAAGTTCTATATTAAATATAACACTTTGTTTACAATAAAACATTTCTACAGCTTGAATTAAAACAGTAAATTCTCAGTGAAACAATTTCACCTTTGAAACGAATTTACCATGAAATCTAAATTCATGATTTTAGAATCTCGATAATCTAATAATTAAACACATATAAACCTAAATCATGGTTTCATAATTATTGATTTTGCAAACCCTAAGCTCTAATACCACTGTAGGGAATTTCCGATCTAATCGATAACCCTAATTATACGGTTTGACAAATTAAACTACAGATCTACTACAAAACAGATGTACAAAATCGAATTAGGTTGAAATTCATACCTGCCGTGATGAATCTGTGAAGAACGAAATGAAAAACGCGAACTCGAGAATCTTGACCGGATCAAATCACGAGGCTCAACAAGACGCTGACCCTCCATAGGTATCCACTAGAACACCTTTGTCATCGATCTAATCGAATAGGAAATTAAAGAAGACGACGGTACTAGCCGCCATTGATATTTTGGGTTTTTATAGAAATTAAGTTTTGGTCGATATTCAGCTTTTTCAAAGTACTAGGGTTAGCAACTTTATTAAAAGTGAATCATATCCCTTTATAACAAGTCTTAACTTAAAATAAGGAACCGACCAAATACTTGTTCCAACTTCGTATAAAATATCAACAAATTTATATTTTATTCATCCAAAATATTTTCCCCTTTATAATGTTCTATATCGTGTGACCATATAGGTTATTACAACGTTGGCAATGATTTCAAATCGTATTTAAAATCATAAACAGTGAGCGGCATCTAGTAATACATCGCTGCTACCCAAGTAGTAATAAGAACAATGATTTGATACAACCTTTCTGTGATTTGTGTCTCAATGTAATATAATCCTTTTAATCATTATATCTTGGATTAAACTCGAGGCATGGAACGTATCACCCACTTTATAATTTAATCCGTTTATCTTGATGAGTTGACTGTTTAAACAAATCAATATTTGAGCACGGTCATGCATTTCACAATCTCAATCAATCAAGAGGCCCATGGATATCACTACGAATATATCGTATGGTTAAATTCCATCTAGATCATTCATAATTTTCATTTGATTCGAGATGTATCCAATAATCACTGTTATCGTTACTCTGTTATGAGTAACTTTAGATGATATCAAAACACAAATATCCTCGAATAAAATTATAATGATTTCAGGTCCGAGGACCATTACATCACTGTCACTATGAGAACAACTTATGGTACTGTTAATTATATTCCATGTAGTTATCTCATGGTGGATCAGCCCAATATGTTATTCTCCAATATGTATTTATATCTTGACTTTAATATTATGTATATTAATGATCAATGAGATGTGATCATCAGTCAATCAATATATTAGTCTCTACGTTTTATTGTTGTCCTATATAAACAATAACACTTGACTAGGGACATTTAAGAATTACAATACTTAACATATTATATAATCTCAAGTTCAAGTCACTCACTTGAACTATATATAATTCTAAGGACTTCTATTATATTAATATTTATATTATGCAGTAAATATAATATAATAGAATAATACTTTATTCCAAATAAAATAACAACAACAACATTGTTATCAATCTCATCAAATGGATTGCCTCTAGGGCATAAACTCTAAAATAACAAGTTGTCTATAAGTGATTGCGAAATGCTAATAAGATTTCCAAAACTGAGTTAGCATAAAACAAACTATGGATTAGGAGGTTGAAAGTATTCTTAATGAAGTTAGTAAGTGTCCAAGCAGTGAGGGCATATATAAACTTCACTGTATGAATGTAGGAGTGGTGCCGCTCCTCACGAGAGCTTTTAGGTTTACTCTTTGGATCATTCATGAAACTAGGAAGAAAGCACATGGCCATAACAGTGCTAAGAAATGTCAAGAAATTATTTTAAAATATAAATATCATTTGTGTATTTAATATATCTGGTATTTTTATAAAGAGTGATAAGTTAAAAGCCAAGGCTACCTATTACTCTAATAAAACTTTGGTATATTTGTACTAACTGAAGATTTAAGTCATAAACACCTTCTTGTATCCATGTGATATTAAGGTATGTTTCGGGATATGGCTCATTCTTAGGATCAAGATAAAATTTAATTGGAGTAATTGTACAATTAAAGTGGGGGATTGTTGAGTATTTAAATGTATAAGGAGCAAAATTCAATTTAATCTTAGTCTCACATCGCCTAAAATTCTATCTTATAAGAGGTATATATACTATTACTTAAGATGCATATTAGTTGAATAAGAAGCATGACATGAATAAAATGGGCTTGGCCCGGAATGCGTTGATTGCGAGAGATTTTCCAAACGCACTTATCACGCACTTTGCACACACCCGCGCGACTACGGGCTTTAGGCCTTAGCGGCCTTAGTTTCTGCCAGGCTGATTTCATTTTAGTCCAAGCAATTATAACTGTTTCAAACAGATAAGGCTGTTGCCTTTTGAATTCAAAAGTAATGACTATTGGTTTTCAACTGTCGCGACCATGCGAACGGACATCTGCTTCTCTATATATACTTCCTCTTCTTCCTCCCGAAATAAACCTTTTTATCTTCTACAAAATAATTTCTAAACCGAGGTATTCAGAAATTGTTGTCTGCATCCCTCCCTTTCGCTTTGTTGTATCCTGGGAAAAGTATTCGTTGAAACTCTTCAGTAAACTCATCTGAGTGAGGGCGAATAACTTTTTAAGGAAAGTGTCACTCTATTGATACGCCTCAAAGTATTTCAAGTTTCCAATTTTCCTTATCTCATTTCTAACAATCTTAAAAAGTTATTTCTACAACTATGGAGTCCGAGACTAATGTGGCATCCATCAAACTTATGAATCAAGACATGATCAAACTTGACCAGTTTGATGGCAACAACTTCACGAGATGGCAAGACAAGATGACTTTTTTGCTCACTGCACTCGGACTTTTTTATCTGCTTGATTCGAATCTACCTCCACTTCCTCCGCCAAAAGCAGCAGATACTAATAATGTAAAGAAGGCGCGCACTAAACACACTGAACACACGCTGCTTTGTCGATGCCACATCTTGAACGCTCTCTCAGATCGTCTATATGATTTCTACAAGGAGATGAAGACACCACTGGAAATCTGGAATGCTCTGGAAAATAAATATAAGGTGCAAGAAGAAGGTACAAACAAATTTCTTATTGCAGAATACTTTGATTTTGAAATGGATGATAGTAAACCAATACTCAGTCAAGTTCATGAGTTGCAAGGCATTGTTCACAAACTGGCAACTCTTAATATCAAACTTCCTGAATTGTTCCAAGTTGGTGCAATAATTGCAAAACTGCCTTCGGCTTGAAGCAATTACAGGAAAATGGTTTTCCACATTACGGAAGACTACACTTTGGAACTGATTCAGAAACATCTTCAAATCGAAGAGGAATCTCGCAATCGAGAAAATAAAGGAAATCTGTCCAAAAGCGATGTTCAGGTTGTGGAAAAGGGAAACTAGAGTACCAATACCGGTAAAAAGCGCAGTTCTGATGGAAAGCCTCTTGAAAAGAACAAGAAAAATGGAAAGTTCTATAATTGTGGAAAAAGGGACATTATGCTAGAGAATGTCGTGCCCCAAAGAAAACTGCCAATATGGTAGAAGAAGAACTTGTAGCCATAGTCATCGAAATTAATATGGCTGATACATCAGATGGCTGGTGGTTTGACTCTGGAGAGACTATTCATGATTGCAAGGACAAGTCACTGTTTAAAACCTATGAAGTCATCAGTGATGGCTAAGAAGTTCAGATGGGGGATCATAGTCGAGCCCAGGTTGTTGGAAAAGGAAGTATCACTCTAGATTTTACTTCTAGAAAGGTTGTCACGCTTATCAACGTTCTTCATGTGCTAAACATCAGGAAGAACCTGGTTTCAGTGGACCTTGTATGCAAGTGAGGATTTCGAGTTGTCTTTGAATCTGATAAAGTCATAATTACAAAAAATGGAATGTTTGTAGGGAAGAGATATGGCTACAATGGAATGTATAAACTAACTATTGATCAATGTGTTGCTTCTACTTATACCATTGAGTCATTCAATTTGTGGCATGATAGATTAGAAAGTTTGAACTTCAAATCCATTACAATATGTGAAAACTCGGTTTAATTAATTCGGATGGATCCGGCTGTGACAAATGTGAGATATGTGCACAAGCCAAGATCACTAAGAAACCTTTCCCTGGTGTAAAACGAAATTCTAAAATTTTGGATTTAGTACATTCCGATATATGTGAACTAAATGGTACTTTGTCCCGTTGAGGGAAAAGATATTTCATTACATTTGTAGATGATTACTCAAAGTACACCTATGTATATCTTATGAAAAATAATAATGATGCATTTGACAAAAAGCCGGAGTCGAAAACCAAATAAGTAAGAAAATTAAGGTTTTTAGGAGTGATAGAGGGCTCGAATATTTTTCTAACGAATTTGATGATTTCTGTGAAAAGAATGGAATCATTCATGATAGAACAACACCTTATACTCCGCAACAAAACGATATAGCACAGAGGAACAATCGAACGCTAGTAGAAATGATAAATTGCATGCTCGTGAAATCTATGTTACCTCTTAATCTATGGGGTGAAGCTTTAAATACAACATGTTATTTACATAATAGAATTGTATCTAAAAAAACAAATGTATGCCCCTATGAACTTTGGAAAAATAGAAAGCCGAATTTGTCATATCTAAAAGTATGAGGATGTTTGGCTTATTATTGAGTTCCTGATCCTAAAAGAACCAAATTAGGCCCAAGGGCACAAAGGAGTGTCTTTGTTGGATATGCTGAACATAGTAAGGCATACAGACTTCTCAATTTAGGCTCTAATACCATTGTTGAATCCCGTGATGTAGAACCCGAAACCGAGTCTGAATCAAAAAATGACGAAGAAATTGACGAAGATTGGGTAAATTTGGTAATTTTCACAACTATTCACATTACACTTATCTATGTTTAATATTGCATTTTCACAACTATTCACATTACATTTACCTATGTTTAATATTGCATTTTCACAACTATTCATTACATTTACCTATGTTTAATATTGCATTTTCACAACTACTCACATTACATTTACCTATGATTTGTAGATGTATCAATGTGACAGGTATATTATGTTTGACTCTCAACGATGTGGTGATTTGAATAGTGGCTTCAAGAATTTGACGGTAATGAATCCTTCTGTATGCATACAATAAATTAACGTTTAAACATACAGTGTTATAATATTTTATATGCTGAAATAACATTTTTACTATTTATTCTATTTGCAGACTCGACAACCTAAGAAGGCACAGTATAAAGAAGAAATTAAAGAGCTTAGAATTATGATTGAGCAACTACTTGATCAGAGTTGTCTTTAGACTATGCAGTTGGAACAGCTAAATCATAAGTTTGCAAAGTAAGTGCACATTCATGATAGTCGTCCTTCGTCGTCTGCTGATTCCGGAAGCGGTGCTTAAGGTATGTTGTATATTTTGACATTGAGTGGGTGAGAATGATACTTTTGATATGTTTAGATGATTTTTGGACATGTAACTTTGATGTATTTGGTTTATGAACATGTATTTGTTGGTTTAAGAATGTTTGGATGTTTTGTTTTGTTTATATCGATGTTTCTTTGATATATTTTGGTTGTTTATAATGTTATTGGTATATACGTGTTGTATATATGTGGAATTGATTGAGATTGGGTTGAAAACGTAGTGGCAGGAAGGTTATATGCTTGCTGAAATAAAAAAAAATAACAAAGTTTTACCAACGGTGTCCGACGGTTTGCAAGGCTATCTGGTGATTGTTTTGTAACAGTTTCCAACGGGTATAAGACGTTTAAAACCATTGGTATAGCCGTTGGAAATATTCCGTTGAAGACGTTGGAAGTTGTGAATGCTTTTCCAATAGCCGCCAACGGTCAGAAGCCGTTGGAGTGAGCCTGTATTTTAGTAGTGTTACTCTAAATTCTAATACCCCACTAGTTACCATCTTTAGTCCATCCTTTCAAAATTTAAAGTTGCTAAATTTTAAAAGCAGTTTATCCTACATTGATAGCCGTAAGCCCCACAGTAGTGCATTGAACTGTAGGAGCAACTAAGCATTCCCTTGTGTTGCTTGGCACACACAAGTGGTACTCTACCAGGGGGAACCCATGCTAAAGCGTGAATAAAAAAAGGTATGTTTCAGTCAACTGCGTACTGCAGCATCTCAGTCTGTGCAGGCATAAGCCTCACACTTGGCCTTCCCCCCCCCCCCCCCCCCCCCTCCAGACTTTATTTATTCTACTTTCCATCGCCACTATACTATCGTGAGTTGCACCCCTTATGGCATTTGCCTTAATTCATTTCAGGACATATAGGAAACAGTAGCTGCATTCATGATCTATATTCCTGTTTCACAGTAAACAATGCTATTTCTGTTTTCTTTTTTTCTCACCAGCCACCTGTTTAATATTGCTTTAGTTTAGTCCTGCATGCATGAACAACGCTTTTTTATTCTTGCCTATTTTTAGATATATTTGTTACAGAATTTTATTTGGTGTGAGAGAGAAGCTAAGTTCGTTTTAGTTGCTTAAGAATACAAACCACAAAGTAAAGCACAAAATTCGAATTCTTCAGTAGCCGGATTCGACATGAATTAGCGTGTGTACAGGATTTGCAGCATTTTCGAATATATAAGGAAGTTGGGTTGCAGGAGCGGCGAGAACTCAAAATCGACACCCTTTGGAATAATGTCCATTTATGAAGACATTGAAATGTACAAGTTTAGTCCAACGTCTCCTCTTGCATGCGTCTTTTTCTCTGAAAGTGACACTTCAGCTAATCATATCATATGGACTTTATATATAGATAATTCTCGCTGTTGGTTTTTGTTTTCAGGGGCTTAAAGATCACTTATTGTCTTATACTTGTATGCATTTTTTTTTTTGTTGGTTGTATCGTCAATAGTTATCCAAGAGTTAATAACATTCAGCGGATGTCCGCAAGTTTAACATGTTAACATTTAGATTTGAATCTAAAGGGATCGTTCCTTTTTTTAATGATTTTTAAATGATTCAAACATTTAAGTCGATAAGCACCAAAGGTGATAAAATAAAAAATCTTGAATCAGACAACGTCTAGCGTAAGTGAAAAAATAAATTTTAGAGTACTGTAAATGTCATAACAGTACATATGGCGTGGAGGGCACGAAGAACCATACCTGTTTGACCCATGCATCCACACGGAGTTAACGCATAACAAATGATATGTGCTACAATATATTTAAAATCATATAAAAATGGTCTGAAAGATGTCTGAGTACTAACCATTAATAAACAAGTAAACATCTGTATCACCTGTCATTGGTTCTCACGGTCACTCACTCGATGCGTAAGGCATATGAAATTCGATACTTCGGCTGTAACAACCCAGAAAATCAGAATCAATTTAAAAATTTTATTTTGGTTATTTCGGTGAATTTGGAATAGTTAAAATAATTTATTTTATATAATAACGATTAAAAATTTATTTTAATCGAAGATAGAACGAATATATTTATTTTAATTCCAAAAAGAATTGGGATTAGCATGGCAGTTTGAAAAGTCAAAGTTGAACTTTGACTGAATATACCGAATTCAGAATTTAACGAATTTTGGTGAAACCAAAAATATCTAAATCTGTTTGTAAATATCTTTCCAACGAATCCGAAAAATCGAAATTTCATAACAGAAATCAAAAGTTATGGTCAGTTGAATATTCAGAATAGTCGCTATAGTATTATCGATAGCCCGTATAAAAGGCCATTTTTAAGACGACCTCTGTTTTCGATGAAACCACTTTTGTTGGAACCGGAATGTCAAATTATTGTTATGTTTAATTTTCTAGAATTTTTCAAATTAATATGTGAGCGTGGAAAAGGAAAATGTGTTTTGTTCATTTTAGTCAAATTTGATCGACTGGAAAATAGCCGTTTTTCAAACGGTCTCAGAATTTAATGAAATTAATTTTGTTAGGACCGTATCATCATAACAAAGCCAAATATATTTTTTCTGTAATTTTCTGAGTCAATATGTAGCCCCGGTGAATTTAAATGTAAGTTTGAATTATTTAAATAAAGGAATTAAATATTTAAATTAGAGAAAACAGGCTATAGACATTCGTTCGGGCCTACAAGGCATGGCCCATTGGATCCGAAATAGGGGTTACTGGCTAAGAAGGTCTGTCGTTTGGGCTGAATCAGAGTTATGTAAGAAATATTGGATCTAATTGTAAATTAACATTTTATATTATAAATATTAGAAAATTAAAACCCGAATTACACTGTTCACTGTCGATTCAAACAGCCGCCACTATCTTCCAATGGCCTACAGCACTCGAAACTTCCCCCTCTAAATTCTCTTCACTCGCTCAATTTCAGACCCCCGTCCTGTTGACAATAGCCCTCTCAGTGATCTTCAATTCAATACCAAGATCAACCCATATCGTCGCCTGTGCCGAGAGAACCGACGCCCGAAACCCCTCGCCGTTCGACCGCCGCTGGGCCACCACACGCCGCCGAGTTCGCCGCCGATAAGCCCAGTCGTGCGCGCTTCCAAGCCCTTCGATGTCCTGTCACCCGATCGCCTCCAAGTTGCAAGATTGGATCGAAATTTGAAGACCTAGTTTTGAACTAAGTCTGAAACTATCGGCTGTGTTTTAAAGGTAATATACTTTAAGGATTACAACACTAATAAGCGTTACCAATTATTAATTGAGTTATAAAGATGATATCTTGCTCATACGAACACAGATTTGAACGATTTCAGAAACATTGGGACTGTAACAACAAATATTACATTCTAGAACTGATTGGGACTGATTCTGAACCTTATTGGATTTTAGACCTGAATTTGAAACAAGGTGAGATTTCTAGTTTTTAAATAATTAAATAATTTAATTATATTCGCTCTGTGAATCACTGTGTGTATGTTAAATATTCTAGATCTGCGATGTTGTTAAATTAGAATCTTTTATTTTTGTTTGTGGAATATTCTGTACTGTTAGATCTAAGATGAAAACACATGTTCGTTAATTTTTAGTTGGCGTTACATTTTAGATCTGAAATTATATTTTATTTCAAATCTAAAAATGTTAGTTGAAATTGTATTCAAAAACATGAATAGGAGAAAAAGGGTATATTTTGTATTTGCGAACATGAATTGAAAAAGATCACATTTTTATTTGCAAATTATTTGCAAATAAAAACATAAATAGAAAATGGTTAGACAAAAACCATTATTTTTAGGTATCCAATTTGTGACACCAAAATCATACGTTGTGGTAAATAGGAAAAATGGTTAACCAAAACCATTATTTTTAATGATCATATTTGTGACACCAAAATCATACGTTGTGAAATATAAGAATTGTTACATGTTTTAGAATTAAAAACATGATTTTAATAAAATGTACATATTTCATGTAATGGTAAAATATAAGAATTGTTTCATGTTTTAGGATTAAAAACATGATTTCAATTAAATATACATTTTAATGTTATGTTATAAAATATATGTTTTAGGATTTAAAACATGATTATATTATAAAACACACATTTTAATGTAATGATATAAAAATAGAAAATTGTACATATTTTACAGTAAAACATGATTTCATGAAAAGTTAATATTTTTTTTAATGTTAAGAATATAAAGTAAGAAATATTCATTTTTGTCTTTTAAAGAGAATCAGAGAAAATATTCATCAATGTCATTTTAATTACATTTAGTTGTGAATAGAAACAATAAATTAAGATGACAACTTTATTTACATTGTAGTTGTAAATAAAAAGAACAACTTTTAAATGACAACTTTATTTACATTGAAGTTGTAAATAAAAAGAACAACTTTTGAATGACAACTTTATTTACATTGTGGTTGTAAATAAAAAGAACAACTTTTAAGTGACACCTTTATTTACATTTTTAGATGTAAATAAAAAGACAGAAATAAATAAAGATGACACCTTATTTACATTTTAGGTATGGATAAAAAGAATGAATTTAAAAGGTATATTTTTTATTTATATTTTACATGTAAATAAAAACAGGAATTTAAAAAGATCACATTTTTATTTGCAAACTAGTTGTAAATAAAAACATGAATTTAAAAAGTACATTTTTTTTTATTTACATGTTAGATGTAAAGAAAACATAAATATAAAAAGTGAGATTCTATTTACATGTTAGATGTAAATAAAAACATGAATATAAAAAGTGAGATTCTATTTACATGTTAGATGTAAATATGAATATAAAAAGTACACTTATATTTACATTTTAGGTGTAAATAGAAACATAGAATTAGAATTGGCATTTTTGTTGACGTTTTATAAGCAATAAAAAGAGTAGAAATATAAATGACATTTTTATCGTCATTTTAGATGCGATAAAAAGAGTAGAAATATAAATTACTTTTTTTATCGTCATTTTAAATGCGATAAAAAGAGTAGAAATAAAAATGACATTTTTATCGTCATTGTAGGTGCGATAGAAAGAAAGAATTTTAATAGTCAAAATCGCCCAACGATTTATATTTATATAAATATAAATTATAAATTAAACGAATCGCACGCGATAGTTCGCATTTCGGCAATCGTAACTTTAAACGAGTATACCGGAAGATCCGACCGCCGGATTTTCCCAAAACTGGAACCGTTAGGACCGATTTGGGAAGATCTTTCCAACGATATAAATTTCGTCAAAATCCAACGGTTAGATTACAAGATATGTGTAAATCGAATTTTGGTAAAATCAGCGCCCGGGCCGCCCACTGACCCGAAGCGTCGTTTAATTATATTGAGCTATTTTAAATAAATAAAAATAGCGATAAATCACTATAAATAAATATTAACGATATAAAATGATTTAAATAATAACTATTTGGTAAATTATTTGAAAGACCGAGTTCAACTCATTTCAAATAATTATACGGCGATTTAAATCGAACAAAGAGAAGACGGTGATTAAAGACCGGCGATCTTCAACATCGAATGGATGGCTACTTATGCCCTGGACTGATTTGCTCCCAGGAAAGGGTTACAACGGTAGTTTTCCGGACGTTCTTGTTGATTTTCCGGATATGCGAGCACCGACGAGAAATCAGGTGACTCCGGTTTCGTTCAGACCCAGAACGGACTTGTAAATGGATGCGTGTCTGAAGTTGGAGTTCATTCCATGTAATTAAATCGATTTCTATCTAATGTATATCCGTTTGGTGGCGGAGAATTTATTCTCTTGCTTAACACCCTCAGAGGGTATATATGGATAGTGGTTGGTCGCATGATGTGAACTGTCAATGTGGTACGCCAAGATGTAGACGATCAAGGATTTTTGTTGAAAAACAGGCCTTGTGGTTGGTGATCAAAGCATAGCCTGTTTAGGCGTAGCTTTGTGTATAGCGTGACTTCACGAGCCTCACACTCCGGTAGAGCCTATAATGGGACAAGAGAAAGCAGGGAGTGCACAAGTTTCTTTCTAGCTAGAGTGATGTCAACGACCTACCAGCCCTGACATTTTTACTTATGTGGATGATGGATTATGAGGTACCTCGGTTTTATAGGCTGTTAGTGGCCATATTAGAGGTTCAAAAGAACCGAGAAGCGTATGTTCAGGAATTGCCAATCCACTAACGTAGGTGTGGACCAGTCCTGCAGATATCCAAGGGTTCGCCAGAGTCCGAATCCTGAGGCATTTGCTAGAGTGTCTCGAATCGGTAAGGATATCGTTCCTAGCCTTGACTCATGATGGAAAACCAAATCTCCAATATGACATTATGGTTTTGATTGTAAACCTATATATGACAACATAGTATACGATACCTATGCCGTCTATGATTGATACATTTACTTTAAAGAATTTTAATACTGATTAAACACTAATAATAATATTAAAATATTATTTTATACGTATCTAGTCATGTTTGATCATTATAAGGTAAAACTCTATCCTCTGGTTTGCGTTGCATTGTGTGATGGGACTTGAGTCTTATAATGATTTCATTTTTCTAAAAAGACAATGCATTATTTTGAATAAAATTTATTTATTTATGCACTGGCAATCAAATGGAGTAAACCCGTTCTGCGTTAGCGGCGTGGTCCTTTGTTTTTCCACGTTGTTAGATAGTGTAGAAAGATTTCTCATACCAGTCCCATGACTGACTCGAAGTTTGTTTCACTTTGCAAACTCGGGTGCCCTCTTTTCCACATGGGCAGCCAAGTGACAGGTTTTTAGGTGGACACATTCTGGATTGAAGATTGCTTTAGGAGGAAGATGAAGACCCTCTCTTTTATCTTTTATTCCTCTTTGAGACTTGTATTCATCTTTGGGTTTTGATGTACGTTATGGAGTTTGAGACTTATTTCCTTTCCATTCAGACTTTCTATTTTGCTAAGTGTATCCTTTGTCTGCATACTCTGATGTATTGGATATTATGATGTTGATGACATTTTATTTCCGCTGCAATGATTTATGTGTTATGATATTATCTGAGATCTGTTTTTGTTATAAATATGCCATATTCCAATGATTATCCTTGCTTTCGTTCTACGGAAGTTTGGGGTTATCACAGTTGGTATCAGAGCTAAAGGTTAACCTTAGCCTCGGAGTATGACATATTTAGAACAATTCGTCTAGATAGAATCAGCAGTATTCTAAGGCGAGTAGCTCATTAGAGATAGGATTAGTAATATCCTAGGATGATCACAGCAGAATAACACATATTAATTAGTCATTACATCATCCACTTTCCATTTGTTCCTACTTCATCTTTCTTTTAAATTTTATCATTTTGTTGGTCTGACTCTTTCCTTAATGGTACAGACTAATTTAAAATGAGTACTAGAGCAAGGACAGCTAGAGGTGGAGCCCGAGGTGGAGCCAGAGGGCCAGCCAGGGATGAGAAACCCATTACTGAGGAAGAGCCTACTTCTGAGGTCGTAGCACCGGCACCTCCACCCCCACAACCATTTGACTTAGAGAGGATGTGCAAGAAGTTCAGAAACTTGGTTGGAGTATCCTTTACCAGGCAGGAGACCGCGAGTGAGGCACAGACATGGTTGAATGATAGCGAGCATATCTTCGAAGGCTTGGAGTTAGAAGATCAACACAAGTGATTTATGGCTGGCTATTAAAGGACCAAGCTCAACATTGGTGGAATACAGTCAAGATTGGTAATGTGTGGCTAACATGTCTTGGGCCAGATTTAAAGAGCTCTTCAATGAAAAGTATATCACTACACAGTAAAAGGAGAGGCTCCATGACCAATTCTCCAATTTACAACAGGGGAGTATGACTATCTTAGAATACGTGAGAAAGCTCGAGGATCTTTCCCGCTACGCCCCAGAGTTGATTCAGGATCCCGTTCAGAAAAACAAAAGATTCATAAAGGGCCTTTCTAAGAAGTACCTGGACAAAGTCACGGCTCATATCAAACTCTCATTCTAAGAAGTGATCGAGATGGCCTGTCACTACGAGGAGAATGACCAGGCTGCACAGCAAGAGCGGGCGAAAAATCAGAACAATAACAAGAAGGAGCAAACCGACAAGAAACCTGAGGCAGGTAACTCTTCACCCGCTAAGCCTCAAGGGAAGAAGAGAGATAGGACCAAAGTGAAGTGCTATAATTGCGATAAGTTTGGACACTATGAATCCGAGTGTAGAGCTCCGAAGAGGCCCAAGAGGAATGAGTCTGGACCTAGTCAGAATCATGGCCAGAGTTCTCAGGATAAGAGGGAATGCTTTAATTGTCACAGGATAGGTCATATTAGCAAGATTGTCCATTATTGAAGAAACCTGAAGTGGCTCACATATACGAGGGAACGGCTGCACCAGCTTCATCCGAAGGAGCAGGTAAACTCGATGTTTTAGGAGGTCCCCTTCACATTAAGAACATTCCTATTACAGCATTATTTGACACTGGTGCATCACGAAGTTTTATTTCTAATGACACAATTAAAAAGTTAAAACTGAAACCAAGAAAACTTAAAGAGTTGGTTAGAGCCCATAGCCCGATAGGAGGTTCTCTTATTCTCGATCAGTATTGTAGGGTGCCTGTTTCTTATTCTTATTTCTAATTCCCTTTTGATTTGATCGTCATGAATTTCTCCGGATATGATATCATTCTGGGGATGGATTGGCTGAAGGAATATGAGGCCGAAGTATTATGCGCTGAAAGAATAGTCAAAATTAAAACTAAATTGGGAAAGACTATTTCTATACCATGCCACGGCTCAGCCACTGACAGGAAAGAATTCTGGTCTTCTCTAGAAGACACCCTACTTCTATTGAGGATATTCCTGTCGTTAAAGATTCAGCTGATGTGTTCAACGAGGTTGATAGCTTACCTCCACGTAGAGAAATCAACTTCAGAATTGACCAAGTTCCAAATGCAAGACCGATCGTACATACTATTCGCGGAATGTCTCCAAAAGAAAAAGAGGAGCTGAGCAATCAAACTAAGCAGCTTTTGTGGAAGGGTCTGATCGGGCCTAGCTTCTCAGAATGGGGTGCAGCAGTGGTATTTGTCACGAAGTCTGACGGTACACTCCGACTGTATGTGGACTATCGCGACCTCAATAAACAAACAATGAAAACCAAATATCCACTGCCTCGTATTGATGATTTACTAGATCGCTTACATGGAGCACGAGTATTCTCTAGGATGGATCTAGCCACCGGTTTCCATCAAATGCGCATCGCAGAAGAGTGTGTTCCTTTGACTGCTTTCAGAGGTCCAGACACATTCTATGAATGGCTAGTAATGCCCTTCAGACTATGTAATGCTCTAGCATACTTTGTTGATTTGATGAATAGAGTATTCCAAGATGTTTTAAATAAATTCGTGCTGGTGTTCATCGATGACATCCTCATTTTTTCGAAAACCACCGCTGAGCACGAACAACATTTGAAAGAAGTCTTGGAGATTCTGCAAAGAAATGTGTTGAAAGGAGAATTCTCCAAATGTATATTTTGGCAAGAAGAGGTGAAATTCTTCGGCCATGTTGTATCAAAGGAAGGCATTTCAGTGGATCCAGGAAAGATCTCAGCCATCCAAGATTGTAAACAACCTAGAAGTCCCACCGAAGACAGAAGTTTCTTAGGACTGGCTGAATATTATCGGAAATTCATCAAGGATTTTTCGAGGCTATCTTGTCCATTGACGAAGCTAACCAAGAAGCACACAAAGTTTGTCCGGACACCTGAATGTGAGGTAGCCTTTTAAGAGCAAAAAAGGAAGCTGATCACTGCTCCTGTGTTGACCCTTATTGATGGGAATTAGGATTTGAAAGTCTGGACAGATGCTTCTAAAGAAGGTTACCTTTTCTTATATAAACAAACATGTTAAAGATGACATTTTTAAATCTCATTTTAACATGTTATCCTTTATTTGTTTAAGGTATTGGCGCGGTGCTAATGCAAGGGGACAGAGTAGTTGCATATGTTAGCCGACAATTGAAACCACGTGAGAAAAATTATGCCACTCATGATCTTGAACTAATGGCCATTGTATTTTCTCTAAAGATATGGAGACACTATCTCTTGGGTGAGAACTTCGAACTATATACGGATCACAAATCCTTGAAGAATCTTTTTTACCAAAGAGATCTGAATTTGAGGCAGCAATGGTGGGTTGAATTTCTTGCAGCCTATGACCTGGATATCCTGTATACTCCAGGGAAAGCCAACGTTGTAGCAGATGCGCTCAGCAGGAAGAATACGACCATCACTAATCTTATTCTCGCCAATCTCATGATTACACCCTCCTTGATTGATAAAATCTCTGCTCTTCAGAAGGATGATAAATTCATTTAGAGAATTATCAAAAGAATTCGGGAAGGAGAACCCACGAGTTTCCAAATTGATGACAAAGGGGTTCTGAGGCTATTAGGCCGAATCTGTGTCCTATACATTCCTGAGCTCAGAAGGGAAGTTTTAGATGAATGCCATAAATCTAAGATTAGTATTCATCCAGGGGTGAGCAAGATGTATCACGACCTCAAGCGCACATTTTGGTGGAGATCTATGAAGAGAGACATTTCTATATATGTCGCTAGATGTCCTACTTGTCAGCAAGTCAAAAGCGACCAATAGAAGCCGGTAGGATTGTTGAAACCACTAGAGGTTCCAAGTTAGAAATGGGACCAAATTTCTATGGACTTTATAGATGGCTTGCCCAGAACCAGAAAAGGGAATGATATCATATGTGTGATTGTAGACCGCTTAACAAAGACTGCCCATTTCATCCCTGTCAAATCATATCGGATAGCTCAAAGTCTGGCGCAGCTTTATGTCAAAGAGATTGTCAGACTGCATGGAGTTCCCAGTAACATTTTCAGTGACCGTGACCCGATTTTTGCTAGCAAATTCTGGGAAGCTTTCCAAGAAGAGCTTGGGACCAAGTTGAATCTAAGCACTGCCTATCACCCTCAGACAGATGGCCATACTGAGAGGGTGAACCGCATATTGGAAGATTTGTTGCGACCATGCATTCTTGACTTTGGCGGTTCATGGGACGACCACTTGCACTTGGTTGAGTTCTCTTATAATAATAGTTACCAAGCCAGCTTGCAGATGTCGCCATTTGAAACTTTAAATGGCAGGCCATGCGGATCTCCAGCATGTTGGGTGGAACCAGGCAATCAATTAGTCTTGGGTCCCGACATGATTCGCGAGGCAACAGAGAAAGTTGATTTTATTACGAAGCACCTACTGATTGCTCAAAGCCGACAGAAAAGCTATGCAGACTCATGGAGAAGAGATTTAGAATTCTCTGTTGGCGATCATGTATACTTGAGGGTTTCCCCATTGAGAGGTGTCATTCGTTTTGGAAGGACTGGGAAGTTGGCGCCGAGATTCATTGGTCCATTCCCTATTCTTGAAAGGATTGGAACTCTCGCTTATAGAGTGTAGTTACCCGACTGGTTGCCAGGGGTTCACAATGTATTTCATGTGTCCCAACTCCGAAAGCATGTTCATGATCCAGATTTAGTTGTGGAGGAAGCATCACAACAAGATTTGGAGACTACGCCAAGCTTAGCAGTAAGGAGGGAGCCAGTGAAAATTGTTGGCAAAGAGACCCGAATTATGAGGAACAAGAGGATCCATTTGGTTAAAGTGCAGTGGAGCGGGGATTCTAGAGACTGTACATAGGAGACTGAGGATAGCATCAAACAGGCTTATCCCAAGTGCAGTGTGGACATCTCTGAGTGACTCTTATATTGAGGTATATTTACAATATTTACATTTTCCGTTTTGTTTCCTACTTTACGTTGTTTCCTTTTCGGGGACGAAAAGATTTTAAGTGGGGGAGATTGTAACAACCAGGAAAATCAGAACTAATTTAAAAAATTTTATTTTGGCTATTTCGGTGAATTCGGAATAGTTAAAATAATTTATTTTATACAATAACGATAAAAAAATTATTTTAGTCGAAGATAGAACGAATATATTTATTTTAATTCCAAAAAGAATTGGGATTAGCATGGCAGTTTGAAAAGACAAAGTTGACTTTGACTGAATATACCGGATTCAGAATTTAATGGATTTTGGTGAAACCAAAAATATCTAAATCTGTTTGTAAATATCTTTCCAACGAATCCGAAAAATCGAAATTTCATAATAGAAATCAAAAGTTATGGTCAGTTGAATATTCAAAATAGTCGCTATAGTATTATTGATAGCCCGTATAAAAGGTCATTTTTCAAACGACCTCTGTTTTCGACGAAACCACTTTTGTTGGAACCAGAATTTCGAATTATTGTTAAGTATAATTTTCCAGAATTTTTCGAATTAATATGTGAGCGTGGCAAAGGAAAATGTGTTTTGTTCATTTCAGTAAAATTTGATCGACTGGAAAATAGTCATTTTTCAAACGGTCTCAGAGTTCGAGAAATTAATTTTGTTAGGACCGTATCGTCATAACAAAGCCAAATATGGTTTTTCTGTAATTTTCTGGGTCAGTATGTGGCCCCGGTGAATTTAAGTGTAAGTTTGAATTATTTAAATAAAGGATTTAAATATTTTAATTAGAGAAAACAGGCTACAGACATTCGTTTGGGCCCACGAGGCATTGCCCATTGGATTCAGAATAGGGGTTATTAGCTGAAAAGGTCTGTCGTTTGGGCTGATTCAAAGTTATGTAAGAAATATTGGATTTAATTGTAAATTAACATTTTATATTATAAATATTAGAAAATTAAAACCCTAATTACACTGTTCACTATCGATTCAAACAGCCACCACTATCTTCCAATGGCCTACAACACTCGAAACTTCCCCCTCTAAATTCTCTTCACTCGCTCAATTTCAGAACGCCGCCCTGTTGAAAACTTTGTAGCCCTCTCAGTGATATTCAATTCCATACCAAGATCAACCCGTATCATCTCCTGTGTCGAGAGAACCGACCCCCGAAACCTATCGCTATTTGATTGCTGCTGGGCCCACCACACGCTACCGTGTTCGCCGCTGGTCAGCCCAGTCGTGCGCGCTTCTAAGCCCTTCGACGTCCTGTCACCCGATCGCCTCCAAGCTGCAAGATTGGGTTGAAATTTAAAGACCTAGTTTTGAACTAAGTCTGAAACTATCGGCTGTGTTTTAAAGGTATTATACTTTAAGGATTACAACACTAATAAGTGTTACTGTAACACCCCACATCCGTTAGTGTCACTCACAAAGGGAATGCACTAAGTTCTGTGGAGCATTTAGGGTAAAAGATGCAGATAAATTACAAGACAGACAGAAATTAAACAGCGGAGGGGGAAACTATTCCCTCCTTTACTACCTGAGGGGGAAACGGAAGAAAAGAAGATGAAAGAAAAACAGAGTCAGACATAAAGCCTGAGTAAGTTCAGTAACTTCTAGCATGTGAACACGGAAAAATAAAATGACATGAATTAACTGAATAAAAGATTACACCATGACGATAGGGTCAACAAGATTAGACAAGGTAGTCACAAGATATGCTAAGATAATATAAACTGGATACGCTCTAATACTTTCGCCGCTTCGCTATTTCCTTGTTATACTGGTTTCTATATCTCTGCACCGCCTATCTGGTGTCCCAACTAGTAACGATAACGTGATCCCAATCCCTGTATTTTCCATTGCCTTCCGGCATACATTCATTATTTATTACCTAGATCAAATCTAGGGTTTTCTATCAAGTGCTTTCTAGATTTAACAAGAGTTTACGCTATCTTCCGAACGCTTCTCGGATTCAGGATTTATGCCACCTAGTCCAACTAGGGATTATGCTAGCTGTCGAACGATGCCCCCAAGTCTAGGACACACTACCTAGAGTGGTATATGTTCCTATACTTCCCCACGCATGTATCGCGAATCGTTATCGCTTGTCTAAATGCACATGCCCTGTAATGTGCGGCCCGAGTCCTGTGACAGGGCAAATCAAGGAATACAGAACTCGGTCGGAAGCTTTCAGATATCTGCCGATGCAGATGCCAAGGTCTGTTTTTATTCCAGTGGCTATGGTCCCACTTGACCCCTCCCTCAACTAATGAAAGGCACACCTTGTAAAATGAGAACTATACGCCGGCCCCCGGTGCCCCTCTATCCTATGGCCATCCTCACCCATAAATAGATAGCAAGTATATGGTCTTTTGGAGTTCTCCGCCTTTCCGCTTCACGTATCTCGATTGACTCAAGATGGATGGTAGACGACGAGTTGCTATCACAGGGCTACCGTTTTCTCGCCGAATCACGCCGGTCCATCCTGGTCTTTAGGTTGCCATGTATTGCAACCAAGGCATACCCCTAGTTCTTCTACGCAGACCTTAACCTCTGTGAGCCCAGGAGGATCATCTGCAGCCTCACAGAGGGATACCAAGAGTACCCTCACGTCCCCTCGAAGCCTCGGGCTTCGTAACCCAATTCGTTGGAGCCTTCTTTCTACTCAGACGGACATTCGCTCCTTCCCTTGTTGTACTAAGAATTAGTACTTAGTTTTACTAACTAAGATTTATCACTTAGTTTCCAGAATCGTTGTTTTCTTAACTAAGGTTTACTACTTAGTTCCCTTTCCCGTCAATTTGGATTGGTTAAGTGTCATTAATCAATTCAAGCCGACTTAACCCTCTTCATTTATCCTGTCAAACTGGTTAAGTGTTATCAGTAATTCATGTTGACTTAACCCCACCACAAACCAAGTTATATTGGTTAAGTATTTCTTATTACTTAACCCTACCCATTCACCCTGTATTGGTTCAGTGTTCCTTTTTAACTTAACCTTGCCCGTCTGTTTTAACTAACATGTTATTAACGGTTAAGTATTATCCCTTCATGTTTTAGACTTAACCCTATTCCTTTATCACAATCTGATGGTTAAGTGTTCAAGTTTACTTAACCCTACGGTCCAGCCTAGCTAACATATCAAATTGGCTAAGTGTATTAAATCTTACTTAACCCCAACCTCTAGTCTAGTTAACATGTTAATTTGGCTAAGTGTATTAACTTTACTTAACCCCACTTTCTAGACTAGTTAACATGTTAATTTGGCTAAGTGTTTTCTTAGTTACTTTACCTCTACAAATCTTGTCTTGTTACCATGAGTTTGGTTAATTGTCCCTATGGACTTAGCCCTCCATTCTAGCTTAACTGTGCTAAGTTGGTTAAGTGTTCCTATGGACTTAACCCTCCCATTCTAGCTTAACTGTATGAACCTAACCCCACCTACCAGTCTTGTTATCATGTTGAGTTCGTTAAGTGTCTTAGTTAACTTAACCCTAGAATTATTGTTCTAGCTTTAACTAAATAAATTAAAGCCGCTACCACTCACATTAGACAGATATTGTTGCGATTACTAGATGTGCCGGTTGGTTCCGGGCAGGTTTACATCGCAACTCAGTCTAACCTCGGGTTAGGCATATTCGTGTTTTGTGAGTTCAAAGGGTTTTGATTAAACTTCAAATCAGGTTTTGAAAGTAACCATCCCATCCGTCGGATCAGTTAGGGATAGCCAGGGAGAGCAGGAAACTTGTATTTTCCAAACCCAAGCCTAGACACTATCCTCTCTGTCACCCTAGAACTTTCTGGTGTGTTATTAAAAAAAATGTCGTTAATAAACCTTTAATTTGTCTAAATTTACATTTCCTCATTTAGGCCAAATTCTATAAGTAAATTATTCCTAATTTACTTATTTCCTAATTACCCTTTTTATGTAAACTGTCAACATTTATTGTTATGGCCCATTTTCCCCTTTAAATCATGTTTATGCCTTTTGGTATGTAAACTATACCAATTAAGTGTCACTAACCATGATTTTGCTAAACCTGACGGTTATTCCCAATTATGGCCAATTTCAAATTTATACCAATATACTTATTACGCCAAATTAGCTAATCCAATCCTGATTTAACATTCTAATTACAGTTCACGTCAAACTAGACTTATTATTCTAGTTCACAACTCATGTAAATGCTAGATTTACAAGTCAATACTAGATTCAAATTACACATCCTATAATTCATGTTAAATTTATCCAATTTGTATTTCTATGAACATGTCATAATTCATGTTCCCAATTTATGCCAAATTCCAAGTTTATAACTACGTTTTTAGTACATTTCACATTATGCCCAAATCGTATTCCCACCGTTCGTATAATTGCGATTCAATCTAAATTATGGATAAATCTAGACTCGTAGAAAATAGGGAATGAACCAAAGATGCTATGAAAAAGGATGGACATAATAACTGGCATAAAAGGTTTGAATAACGACGTAGGTTCAAGAACATGGGTAGACCTAACTTAATAGGTAAATTCCCAAGGTCTAAAGCCAAGGATAGACAGAATAGAGACGCAGGTTCAAGAACATTGGTAGACCTAACTTAATAGGTAAATTCCCATGGTCTAAAACCAAAGAAAACCAAGGACAGGCAGAATAAATAATCAGGTTTAGACCCAATCTCATAATCACAGAACTTAAGCAACACTTTCCTAGTCAAGAATCATAGGTGTTTAATCACAGATGTCCTTGTTATGTCATAGGCAATAGTTTATGTTTTCTAATCAAAGGCATAGGTTTAGTCAAGGAAATAATCCTCATAGTCACAGTCACAGTCATAGGCAATGTTCGTAGTCATAGGCAATGTTCGTAGTCATAGGCAATATTCATAGTCATAGGCGATGTTCATAGTCATAGGCAATGCCTAATTGGTCATCGAATCATAACAGTTCTTAATTAGGTCCAAAGATATAGGCACAGGTTCGAATAGAAAGATTTGGCATATTCTTTTATTCCTTTAATTTCATGTCACGAATAGAGAGAAACGTTCAAATCTAAAAATAGCTGACTTACATAGATTAATATAGAAAGAAGGACGGCGTTGCTATGATTCGTACGACGTTAGCCTTTGATCCTTATCTTGAAGCTTTAATCTTGATTTGAATCTCTTTTGGACAATTTGAGCAGCATAACCTTGTCTTGGATTTTCTTAGTATTTTCTTATATTTATTTATTTATATATATTTTCTCAGAGGCAGCATAAGGATAGAAAAGAATTGTGAATAGAGAAGGAGACTAGGGTTGTTTATATAGTGTAGAAGTCAACGAATCTGGTCAGAATGGCGTCCGGATACAGAGAAACGAATCAGGTTCAGAAAGCTGGAAAAAGCGGGAGGGGGGGGGGGTTGACTACCCAGTCGACTCCCCAGTCGACCTAGGGGGGGGGGGTCGACTACCCAGTCGACCTGGGTCGCTTCTGAGTCTGTTTTGAAATTTGAACTTTGCTGAAACTTCCGGAGGCCATATCTTCCTCATACGGACTCCGATTTACGCAAACTCGGACTCGTTTTCATGTAGAATTCCGAGACGAACGCAATGACGCAGCCCATTTCCCTTGATTTTGATTTTAACTTTTAATTCTGCCTTGATTTGTGAATCTTAGCGTTACAGAATTACGGGGTGTTACATTCTCCCCAACATAAAAGGATTTCGTCCCCGAAATCTTCAAGTTAGGAAGAATGTGTCCTACCATCCAATCACCCATCTACTCAACCATTCACTCACAGGCATCCATTGTCCTTAAAAGATTTCTAATGCTTTCATGTTCATATGCATAGTGTGTGTATATGTCTTTATCTATTGTAAAATCAGGCAGTCTACTGATTCAGTCGACCTCCTTAATGCGAGTCATGTCAGTGCCATGCGTCCAACCATGTATGCAAGCATCCCTAGTTATGTAAATACTATATGCGTGCATGGCCATTCATCCATATGCAACACACATATGATAACATATCAAGTTCAATTTACAAACAAATACATATCTGTAAATGCAATATGAAAGCGTCTGAACTGATCTAGTGCCTAATACGTATGCATATTCATTCACAAGCAACCATTAGCAACCACTTGCAACCATCAACCATAACATGTTTCAAATACATGTTTACATCCATTGGCTTCTACCTAAAGGATCGAAGATACGACCTAGAGGATATACTTTGGAAAGAGAGAAACGATTATGCGTAAAGCTCCTAAACAAAGAAATCAAGGATGCACCCTTAAGAAAAGGGTATGATGCTAGTATCTAGCCTTCTTGAGCTTTACTCCACTGTATCTTAACTAATTTAACTTCACGATTGTGAAGTTCCGGATCTCCATTTCCAAAATAAACAGATGTCAATCACGGTACCAAGTATATGTACTAAGATGATTAGAGGTTTCCCTCTTATCCGCCATGCCATAACTATAAGAGTCGAAAGGTCACTACGTGCTCTTTGGAGTGCCTGCCACAACTATTCATCTCTCACGCAAACCATCCAAACCGAACTCGACATTCCTCAAGTACAAGCCCCAAAGGCCTAAACCAATATCAGACAAGCACCCAAGGAATATCACCTCCGAATTTAGACGATCTACGTGAGATGATATAAGCAAACTCGATAGCTATTCTCAAATCCCTAATAACCAAAAATAAACTGGTCGCACCACTAATTGGATTTGAGACTCTAGTGGGATCTTTCTACTATACAAGTACTATGGTGCAGAGACCCAACTATGGAAGTGGATATGAACAAATGAGAAGCGCTAGAACCTAAGGAAATAGTACGAACAGAAAACTGGACTCTTCCAATCGGACTACCCTTCTCCTAGGTACGCTTGGTGGCGAAAGAATGTACTTGTCCTTCTGAAAATCTCATCCTCGTTCATGCCCTTGTACTTAGGTATATGCCCTATCGTACCCTAGTAAAGATACTTCCTCTTGTCTTAGGTTTTATAATTTCTTCCTCCTTCGTGTGCTAAGTCTACATCCATGAATTCCTCATCCTAGGGTTATGCTCCTTAGCCAAACTTCTCATCCCCTTCCATGTGTAGTCTTGTTGACAAATCTCTCGAAAACTGCCTCCATCGTCCGGAAAACCCTATAAGCTTCGAAAGAAAACTTCCCGTAGATGAAACAACTACGGCTATGGATGGAAGCCGGGCACTACTTTGCCCTTCGATGAGGTTACCTCCCAGAAAGCCAGGAGCCCCCAGAGACTTAAGAAAGAAGGAGACAAGAATTCAAACAGAGGAAGAGAAGATAGTGCGTATGGCTTTGGGGAATATGCCTTTTAAAACCAATCTTTTCTTTTGAAAATGCTTCTTTTAAAACCATTTTGAAAATAAATTTTCAAATCTTTTATCTGATCCGGTAACCTTCAGCTCTGATACCACATGTAACACCCCACATCCGTTAGTGTCACTCACAAAGGGAATGCACTAAGTTCTGTGGAGCATTTAGGGTAAAAGATGCAGATAAATTTCAAGACAGACAGAAATTAAACAGCGGAAAATAAAACTTTGCTTTATTGATAAAATAGTTTGTACAATGGTTTCTTTACAATATCAGAGTATCATCTGTCTTACAAAATAAAGAAGCATAAAAACAACATTTATATTCCCCGATTTTAGCAAGAGCCAGCCATAGCATCTGAAAAGAGAATCCAAGCAAACTTCGACAAATCTTCAAGCTGGGAAAGAGTGGCAGTCCAACTTAACCTGAGCTAAACTATTCCCTCCTTTACTACCTTGGGGGGGGGGGACGGAAGAAAAGAAGACGAAAGAAAAACATAGTCAGACATAAAGCCTGAGTAAGTTTAGTAACTTCTAGCATGTGAACACGGAAAAACAAAACGACATGAATTAACTGAATACAAGATTACACCATGACGATAGGGTCAACAAGATTAGACAAGGTAGTCACAAGATATGCTAAGATAAGATAAAATGGATACGCTCTAATACTTTTGCCGCTTCGCTATTTCCTTGTTATACTGGTTTCTATATCTCTGCACCTCCTATCTAGTGTCCCAACTAGTAACGATAACGTGATCCCAATCCCTGTATTTTCCATTGCCTTCCGGCATACATTCATTATTTATTACCTAGATCAAATCTAGGGTTTTCTATCAAGTGCTTTCTAGATTTAACTAGAGTTTACGCTATCTGCTGAACGCTTCTCGGATTCAGGATTTATGCCACCAAGTCCAACTAGGGATTATGCTAGCTGTCGAATGATGCCCGCAAGTCTAGGACACACTACCTAGAGTGGTATATGTTCCTATACTTCCCCACGCATGTATCGCGAATCGTTATCGCTTGTCTAGATGCACATGTCCTGTAATGTGCGGTCCGAGTCCTGTGACAGGGCAAATCAAGGAATACAGAACTCGGTCGGGAGCTTTCAGATATCTGTCGATGCAGATGCCAAGGTCTGTTTTTATTCCAGTGGCTATGGTCCCACTTGACCCCTCCCTCAACTAATGAAAGGCACACCTTGTAAAATGAGAACTATACGCCAGCCCCCGGTGCCCCTCTATCCTATGGCCATCCTCACCCATAACTAGATAGCAAGTATATGGTCTTTTGGAGTTCTCCACCTTTCCGCTTCACGTATCTCGATTGACTCAAGATGGATGGTAGACGATGAGTTGCTATCACAGGGCTACCGTTTTCTCGCCGAATCACGCCGGTCAATCCTGGTCTTTAGGTTGCCATGTATTGCAACCAAGGCATACCCCTGGTTCTTCTACGCAGACCTTAACCTCTGTGAGCCCAGGAGGATCATCTGCAGCCTCACAGAGGGATACCAAGAGTACCCTCACGTCCCCTCGAAGCCTCGGGCTTCGTAACCCAATTCGTTGGAGCCTTCTTTCTACTCAGACTGACATTCGCTCCTTCCCGTGTTGTACTAAGAATTAATACTTAGTTTTACTAACTAAAATTTATCACTTAGTTTCCAGAATCGTTGTTTTCTTAACTAAGGTTTACTACTTAGTTCCCTTTCCCGTCAATTTGGATTGGTTAAGTGTCATTAGTCAATTCAAGCCGACTTAACCCTCTTCATTTATCCTGTCAAACTGGTTAAGTGTTATCAGTAATTCATGTTGACTTAACCCCACCACAAACCAAGTTATATTGGTTAAGTATTTCTTATTACTTAACCCTACCCATTCACCCTGTATTGGTTCAGTGTTCCTTTTTAACTTAACCTTGCCCGTCTGTTTTAACTAACATGTTATTAACGGTTAAGTATTATCCCTTCATGTTTTAGACTTAACCCTATTCCTTTATCACAATCTGATGGTTAAGTGTTCAAGTTTACTTAACCCTACGGTCTAGCCCAGCTAACATATCAAATTGGCTAAGTGTATTAAATCTTACTTAACCCCAACCTCTAGTCTAGTTAACACGTTAATTTGGCTAAGTGTATTAACTTTACTTAACCCCACTTTCTAGACTAGTTAACATGTTAATTTGGCTAAGTGTTTTCTTAGTTACTTAACCTCTACAAATCTTGTCTTGTTACCATGAGTTTGGTTAAGTGTCCCTATGGACTTAGCCCTCCGTTCTAGCTTAACTGTGCTAAGTTGGTTAAGTGTTCCTATGGATTTAACCCTCCCATTCTAGCTTAACTGTATGAACCTAACCCCACCTACCAGTCTTGTTATCATGCTGAGTTGGTTAAGTGTCTTAGTTAACATAACCCTAGCATTCTTGTTCTAGCTTTAACTAAATAAATTAAAGCCGCTACCACTCACATTAGACATATATTGTTGCGATTACTGGATGTGCCGGTTGGTTCCGGGCAGGTTTACATCGCAACTCAGTCTAACCTCGGGTTAGGCATATTCGTGTTTTCTGAGTTCAAAGGGTTTTGATTAAACTTCAAATCAGGTTTTGAAAGTAACCATCCCGTTCGTCGGATCAGTTAGGGATAGCCAGGGAGAGCAGGAAACTTGTATTTTCCAAACCCAAGCCTAGACACTATCCTCTCTGTCACCCTAGAACTTTCTGGTGTGTTATTAAAAAAAATTTCGTTAATAAACCTTTAATTTGTCTAAATTTACATTTCCTCATTTAGGCCAAATTCTATAAGTAAATTATTCCTAATTTACTTATTTCCTAATTACCCTTTTTATGTAAACTATCAACATTTATTCTTATGGCCCATTTTCCCCTTTATATCATATTTATGCCTTTTGGTATGTAAACTATACCAATTAAGTGTCACTAACCATGATTTTGCTAAACCTGACGGTTATTCCCAATTATGGCCAATTTCAAATTTATACCAATATACTTATTACGCCAAATTAGCTAATCCAATCCTGATTTAACATTCTAATTACAGTTCACGTCAAACTAGACTTATTATTCTAGTTCACAACTCATGTAAATGCTAGATTTACAAGTCAATACTAGATTCAAATTACACATCCTATAATTCATGTTAAATTTATCCAATTTGTATTTCTATGAACATGTCATAATTCATGTTCCCAATTTATGCCAAATTCCAAGTTTATAACTACGTTTTTAGTACATTTCACATTATGCCCAAATCGTATTCCCACCGTTCGTATAATTGCGATTCAATCTAGATTATGGATAAATCTAGACTCGTAGAAAATAGGGAATGAACCAAAGATGCTATGAAAAAGGATGGACATAATAACTGGCATAAAAGGTTTGAATAACGACGTAGGTTCAAGAACATGGGTAGACCTAACTTAATAGGTAAATTCCCAAGGTCTGAAACCAAGGATAGATAGAATAGAGACGAAGGTTCAAGAACATGGGTAGACCTAACTTAATAGGTAAATTCCCATGGTCTAAAACCAAAGAAAACCAAGGACAGGCTGAATAAATAATCGGGTTTAGACCCAATCTCATAATCACAGAACTTAAGCAACACTTTCCTAGTCATGAATCATAGGTGTTTAATCACAGATGTCCTTGTTATGTCATAGGCAATAGTTAATGTTTTCTAATCAAAGGCATAGGTTTAGTCAAGGAAATAATCCTCATAGTCACAGTCACAGTCATAGGCAATGTTCGTAGTCATAGGCAATGTTCGTAGTCATAGGCAATGTTCATAGTCATAGGCAATGTTCATAGTCATAGGCAATGTTCATAGTCATAGGCAATGTTCATAGTAATAGGCAATGCCTAATTGGTTATCGAATCATAACAGTTCTTAATTAGGTCCAAAGATATAGGCACAGGTTCGAATAGAAAGATTTGGCATATTCTTTTATTCCTTTAATTTCATGTCACGAACAGAGAGAAACGTTCAAATCTAAAAATAACTGACTTACAGAGATTAGAATAGAAAGAAGGATGGCGTTGCTATGATTCGTGCGACGTTAGCCTTTGATCCTTATCTTGAAGCTTTAATCTTGATTTGAATCTCTTCTGGACAATTTGAGCAGCATAACCTTGTCTTGGATTTTCGTAGTATTTTCTTATATTTATTTATATATAATTTCTCAGAGGCAGCATAAGGATAGAAAAGAATTGTGAATAGAGAAGGAGACTAGGGCTTTTTATATAGTGTAGAAGTCAACGAATCTGGTCAGAATGGCTTCCGGATACAGAGAAACGAATCAGGTTTAGAAAGCTGGAAAAAGCGGGGGGGGGGGGTCGACTACCCAGTCGACCTTGGGGGGGTCGACTACCCAGTCGACCTGGGGGGGGGGGTTCGACTACCCAGACGAATCCCCAGTTGACCTGGGTCGCTTCTGAGTCTGTTTTGAAATTTGAACTTTGCTGAAACTTCCGGAGGCCATATCTTCCTCATACGGACTCCGATTTACGCAAACTCGGACTCGTTTTCATGCAGAATTCCGAGAGGAACGCAATGGCGCAGCCCATTTCCGTTGATTTTGATTTTAACTTTTAATTCTGCCTTGATTTGTGAATCTTAGCGTTACAGAATTACGGGTTGTTACAGTTACCAATTATTAATTGAGTTATAAAGATGATATCTTGCTCATACGAACACAAAATTGAACGATTTCAGAAACATTGGGACTGTAACAACGAATATTACATTCTAGAACTGATTGGGACTGATTCTGAACCTTTTTGGATTTTAGATCTGAATTTGAAACGAGGTGAGATTTCTAATTTTTAAATAATTTAATTATATTCGCTATGTGAATCACTGTGTGTATGTTAAATATTCTAGATCTGCGATGTTGTTAAATTAGAATCCTTTTATTTCTGTTTGTGGAATATTCTGTACTGTTAGATCTAAGATGAAAACACATGTTCGTTAATTTTTAGTTGGCGTTACATTTTAGATCTGAAATTATGTTTTATTTCAAATCTAAAAATATTAGTTGAAATTGTTTTCAAAAACATGAATAGGAGAAAAAGGGTATATTTTGTATTTGCGAACTTGAATTGAAAATGATCACATTTTTATTAGCAAATTATTTGCAAATAAAAACATGAATAGAAAATGGTTAGACAAAAACCATTATTTTTAGGTATCCAATTTGTGACACCAAAATCATACGTTGTTGTAAATAGGAAAATGGTTAACCAAAACCATTATTTTTAATGATCATATTTGTGACACCAAAATCATAAGTTGTGAAATATAAGTATTGTTACATGTTTTAGGTTTAAAAACATGATTTCAATTAAATATACATTTTAATGTTATGTTATAAAATATATGTTTTAGGATTTAAAACATGATTATATTATAAAACACACATTTTAATGTAATGATATAAAAATAGAAAATTGTACATATTTTAAAGTAAAACATGATTTCATTAAAAGTTAATATTTTTTTAATGTTAAGAATATAA
Source organism: Allium sativum (assembly GCA_030737875.1). NCBI lineage: Eukaryota > Viridiplantae > Streptophyta > Magnoliopsida > Asparagales > Amaryllidaceae > Allium > Allium sativum. The sequence goes on from CM060910.1 coordinate 401,879,139, forward strand.
AGTAAGAAATATTCATTTTTGTCTTTTAAAGAGAATCAGGGAAAATATTCATCAATGTCATTTTAAATACATTTAGTTGTGAATAGAAACATAGAAATTAAGATGACTACTTTATTTACATTGTAGTTGTAAATAAAAAGAACAACTTTTGAATGACAACTTTATTTACATTGTAGTTGTAAATAAAAAGAACTTCTGAATGACAACTTTATTTACATTGTTGTTGTAAATAAAAAGAACAACTTTTAAGTGATACCTTTATTTACATTTTTAGATGTAAATAAAAAGATAGAAATAAATGAAGATGACACCTTATTTACATTTTAGGTATGGATAAAAAGTGTGAATTTAAAAGGTATATTTTTATTTATATTTTACATGTAAATAAAAACAGGAATTTAAAAAGATCGCATTTTTATTTGCAAACTAGTTGTAAATAAAAACATGAATTTAAAAAGTACATTTTTTTTATTTACATGTTAGATGTAAATAAAAACATGAATATAAAAAGTGAGATTCTATTTACATGTTAGATGTAAATAAAAACATGAATATAAAAAGTGAGATTCTATTTACATGTTAGATGTAAATATAAATATGAATATAAAAAGTACACTTGTATTTACATTTTAGGTGTAAATAGAAACATAGAATTAGAATTGACATTTTTGTTGACGTTTTAAAAGCAATAAAAAGAGTAGAAATATAAATGACATTTTTATCGTCATTTTAGATGCGATAAAAAGAGTAGAAATATAAATTACATTTTTTATCGTCATATTAAATGCGATAAAAAGAGTAGAAATAAAAATGGCATTTTTTTCGTCATTGTAGGTGCGATAGAAATAATGAATTTTAATAGTCAAAATCGCCCAACAATTTATATTTATATTTATATAAATGTAAATTATAAATTAAATGAATCGCGCGCGGTAGTTCGCGTTTCGGCAATAGTAATTTTAAACGAGTATACCGGAAGATCCGACCGTCGGATTTTCCCAAAACTGGAACCGTTAGGACCGCTTTGGGAAGATCTTTCCAACGATATAAATTTCGTCAAAATCCAACGGTTAGATTTCAAGATATGTGTAAATCAAATTTTGGTAAAAACAGCGCTAGGGCCGCCCATCGACCCGAAGCGTCGTTTAATTATATTGAGCTATTTTAAATAAATAAAAATAGCGATAAATCGTTATAAATAAATATTAATGATATAAAATGATTTAAATGATAATTATTCGGAAAATTATTTGAAAAGACCAAGTTCAACTTATTTCAAATAATTATACGGCGATTTAAATCGAACAAAGAATAGACGGTGATTGAAGACCGACGATCTTCAACATCGAATGGATGGGTACTGATGCCCTGGACTGATTTGCTCCCAGGAAAGGGTTACAGTGGTAGTTGTCCGGACGTTCTTGTTGATTGTCCAGATATGCGAGAACCGGCGAGAAATCAGGTGACTCCGGTTTCGTTCAGACCAAGAACGGACTTGTAAATGGATGCGTGTCTGATGTTGGATTTCATTCCATGTAATTAAATCGATTTCTATCTAATGTATATCCATTTGGTGGTAGAGAATTTATTCTCTTGCTTAACACCCTCAGAGGATATATATGGATAGTGGTTGGTCGCATTGTGTGAACTTTCAATGTGGTACGCCAAGATGTAGACGATCAAGGCTTTTTGTTGAAAAGTAGGCCTTGTGGTTGGTGATCAAAGCATAGCCTGTTTAGGCGTAGCTTTATGTATAGCGTGACTTAACGAGCCTCACACCCCGGTAGAGTCTAAAACGGGACAAGGGAAGCAGGGAGTGCACATGTTTCTTTCTAGCTAGAGTGATGTCAACAACCTACCAGCCCTGGCATTTTTACTTATATGGATGATGGATTATGAGGTACCTCGGTTTTATTGGCTGTTAGTGGCCATATTAGAGTTTCAAAAGAACCAGGAAGCGTATGTTCAGGAATTGCCAATCCACTAACGTAGGTGTGGGTCGGCCCTGCAGATATCCAAGGGTTTGCCAGAGTCCGAATCCTGAGGCATTTGCTAGAGTGTCTCGAATCAGTAAGGAGATCGTTCCTAGCCTTGACTCATGATGGAAAACCAAATCTCCAATACGACATTACAGTATTGATTGTAAACCTATATATGGAAACATAGTATATGGTACCTATGCCGTCTATGATTGATACATTTACTTTGAAGTATTTTAATACTGATTAGACACTAATAATAATATTAAAATATTATTTTATACGTATCTAGTCATGTTTGATCATTATAAGATAAAACTCTATCCTCTGTTTTGCGTTGCATTGTGTGATGGGACTTGAGTCTTATAACGATTTCTTTTTTCTAAAAAAACATTGCTTTATTTTGAATAAAATTTATTTACTTATGCACTGGCAATCAAATGGAGTAAATCCGTTCCACGTTTGCGGCGTGGTCCTGTGTTTTGCCACATTGTTAGATAGTGTAGAAAGATTTCTCATACAAGTCCCATGACTGACTCGAAGTTTGTTTCCCTTTGCAAACTCGGGTGCCCTCTTTTCCATACGGGCAGCTAAGTGACAGGTTTTGAGGTGGACGCATTCTGGATTGAAGACTGCTTTGAGAGGAAGACGAAGACCCTCTCTTTTATCTTTTATTCTGCTTTGAGACTTGTATTCATCTTTGGGTTTTAATGTACGTTATGGAGTTTGAGACTTATTTCCTTTCCATTCAGACTTTCTATTTTTCTAAGTGTATCCTTTGTCTGCATATTCTAATGTATTGGATATTATGATGTTGAGGACATTTTTTTTCCGCTGCAATGATTTATGTATTATGATATTATCTGAGATCTGTTTTTGTTGTAAATATGCCATATTCCAATGATTATCCTTGCTTTCGTTCTACGAAAGTTTGGGTTTATCACATCGGCCATCAAATCCGTCAATGCATTGGCAGGTTCCACATCAAGGAAGTCTACCAGATTATCATTACATCCAACGTCAATGGACTATAACAGCATGCCCAGCCTAGCGGGCACCAAGCCCTCGAGCTGGGGCAGCCCACTGGGCGAAGGCAACATTTGATAGAACATAATGTTATGACAAGAATAAATATATCAATGCTTTGCAGTATGATTGCAAATGAGTGTAGTCCATTGGTAAAAGTGGCAAGCAAGTTGTAGGGCAACCAAGGATCGAAACTTGCCTGCATCAAATATTCTTTTTATTTGAAAATTGTTACGTATGAATTAGCTTATTATTATTTATATAATGGAAAATAAAATTAATGGGCTGAGGCACAAAAAACTCTAGACCGACATGGTATAGTAAATAACCATACCCACTCCAATACATTGACAGACTCTAGGGTCATAGAAGATCAGTTTCTACATCGAGAAAACCCAATCTATCATTGCATCAACTGTTAAAGGTGTACCAAGTCACAAATACCAACAACCCTTTTATACACGTTCTACGTAGCATAATCCATATATATGTTGTTGTAACAACCCGGACTTTTGGGTCACCAGGAAGTGTAGATTTATTGTGTTTTGTGATTCTTAAGATACTATGTTGGTGATATGAGTTGTGAGACCAACTCGTATAATATTTTAATAAGAAATTTTTGGTTTTGAGCATTTCTAAATTGAGTATTTGGAATAAATTATATAACTTCGATATAATAGAAATTTATTCCAATATGTAATCTTAAGATCATAATTTAATAATTAAACGGGTATTGAAATATATTTTGGGAATCAATATTTAAGGGGAAATATATTTTCAATATCAAAGGGTAAATCGTTGATTTAATTATTAAATTACTAATTGGAGTTTTAAATACAAAGATGTATTTTGATAATAATATCAATAGAGAAACTGTGTTTAGATTACATTAATGAATTTAAAGTGTACATGTGACTTTTAAAATATTAATCAGTGAACAAGTTCATTTGTTGATTGTATATGAATATAAATATTAGTGTGAATCAATATTTATAGAGTTGGTGTGTTTTATTATCGTTGATAAATAAATTTAAATTGTCGAGTTAATCAAATGTACAATAACATTGCTGTATTAATAAGTTGGGAAATTTGTGTTTTAAATACCAACAATACTTATAAATAATTGTATGTATTGTAGAATTGAAATAAAAGAGTAAAGGTGTTTTATGAGATTGTTATCAAGTTAAAATCGTTTTATGATGGGTTGATAATAATGATTGTAAATATTTGATTATCTAAACAATCATTGTAATTTTGGTTATGATATATACGGTTGTATAAAACTTTAGTGTTCTAAATTGTTGTACTAATAACAAAAATAAAAACGTGTGTTTTAACAAGTTAATGACTTATTTTTAAAATAAGTCATTGATGATAATTGTTAGTGTATCGTAGAGTGTTAAGCTTGTTAAAATCACGGGTCGGCACCAACTGGGTCGGCACTATATGGTCGGCACCAACTGGGTCGGCTCTAACTGGGTCGGCACTAAATGGATCAGCTTTAAGTTGCATAAAGGGACCGAAAGCATCCAACTCTGGAAGGGGAAAATTGTTTATACACGTTTCTTAAATATGGCACCTTAACAACATATGGAAAAGCTAAAGTATTCATGAATGCTAGAACCATCTTACGGATGCATTTATGGACTTTAAATATAGTGCAATTCGCTCCAGTAAAGTGGACGAGTCGTGACTGTTAAAGGATGGATCAAACAAAGTACATGTGTTTCCATGATAAGCAACATGCTAAGTAGTAATAAGGAATGGAAAACACACTTATGTGGATTGCTTGTTCTTTATGAATATGTGACAGTGATTTACGTACACAAATATGAGTCGGCCTTGAGCATAACAGGTAGCATTCTGGTCGGCATATTAACACTAATGGTATTGGTTGGTTCTAGACTGGACACGTAACAGGTCGACTATGTGATGCATGAAAGCATAACGTGAATATAATGGGCCATCAGCCTCTTATATGATGGACTGGACACATTAATCATACGGTAAGCAGTATTGTGTGATAGAACCATATAATAACCAACATGAACATGTTAAAAGGTGCAAGGTATTATACAACAGCATGGAAGGATATTAATATAAAAGTGGTCGGCCCTCTAGAATACACGTGGACATCTTCGTCCATAAAAATGGGTCGGCTCTAAGCGAGAAAGCGGTGGCCATTATGTAATTAGGTGAAACGGCTTCATTTATAAAGTGGGTTGGTACAATCAAAAAGGTGCACGTATCACATGTATAAGCTGGGTCGGTCTACAAATAGTGAATGAAGTGGTCAGTGGTAAAAGAAAACGGACAGTAGCATGTAACAAAAATTTGGGCTGATCATATTAGAGAAGGAATGAGTCGGTAGTGAAAGGAAAAGGCGGTGGCAGTCTTGTAAATATAGGACATGATAGCTGTGCACAACTTTAAAGTGGGTTGGTCGAGTTTATACTCAGTGGCGTTTTCGTAAATAAGTTTTAGGACGACCCAACCTCTGCACACCATAATTAAAACACTACCACTACCCTCAAACTACACCTATAAATAGCCCACTTCTCCACCATTCAAGGGACCAATTCTTCTACCCGAAGGGCTGCCCAAATCATTTCTCCACCTTCTCAAGATCAATTAATTGCTTCCTAAGCTCACTCCTTCTTCCTCCAACATCAAGTGGATCTTATCTTCTCCGAACACCATTAATTCTCATTCCAACACAATCCAAGTGATCTCCAATCGCCATTGCTCCTCTTTAAAACTTGGATCTAACAACATTTTCATGGTGGAATCAAGGAAAATTATCTAATCACAAGACTTAATCCGTTCCATCTCGAATTCAAGTGAGATCTAAAGCAGGAAAAAGAGTAAAAAGTGGAGAATCATTGTAAAGAGTGATCAAGTGTAATAAATGAGACATATGAGATGATGCTCTATGTAAATTTCTTCATTATAATGAAATCCTTGCAAAAGTGGACGTAAATCTATCCTAGATCAAACCACTATAAAATCCCTTGTGTTTTTACTTAATTTTGCCCGTTTATTTTGTGATTGTGGCTCATTTTAATTTCTTGCCATATTGGTGAAGTACGGTTCACGCACCATTGGCGTTGAAACCCAATTTGGGTTTTAACATTTGGCGCCCACCGTCGGGCCGTGTTCGCATCTCCTTCCTTCACAGTTCCCTCAATCTTAAGATCCTTGCATTGGAGTTCTAAACCTATTTCTACCATAGATCCCGCAAGTCTTCGATCTAGACCAATCAACAAATTCTCATCAAAATTCAAGGCCTTGTCCGAGATCATGGCTAAATCTAAGAAGGTCACTAGGAATGCCGTTGAAGAAAATGACGACGTTGCTAACAATGAGACTACTCCACTTGCGAATCGCTTTGAAGTTAGAGAAAATTCAATAGCCGGAGCTGGAGTGACTAAAGCTGAATTAGATGCCATCGTCGCTAACTTAAGTCAATGAATGGAAACTTCCAATAAATCCTTAATGGATGCTAATAAAACACTGTTGGATGCTAATTAAGCCTTAATGGATAAAATGAGTGCTCTCCTAAACGCTAAGCAAATCTTGCTCCTCCTCCGAAAATTCATGTCAAACATAAGGAGAATGCAAACTCATCAGCTATCGATCATTATAATGATAACTTGGAAAGATTTGTTGGCAAACCGACACTAATGTCGAAGACTCAAAGCTGAAAGCTATGAACCATTCCGCTCGAAATAACTGACGAGTTGCAAGTCCCGTCAAGGGGATACTTCCCATAGTGGAAGTAAAAGATCTAAATTTTCTAAATGCGATCGCTCGCCACGACGAGCATCCGGAAAAGAGATCGAAGTCCGCTCTCCAGAACGACACAACTCGAAGGAATATATCACGGATATGATAAAGCAAATCTTGAAAGATAACATGCCTCGCAAGGATAGAGGAAGGGAATGGGACTTCTCCCTCGGCAAAAATCCATTCACAAAGAGGATCCGCAAGGCCGAATTCCCCAAAAAGTTCATTCATCCTACTCTTCCTCCGTACAACATAATTTCTGATCTGAATCACTTCCTATACAAATATGAGTGGCACATGAATGCAGCCAAGGCAACGGATGAGATCGAATGCTTGTGTTTCCCTCTCTACCTAGAAGGTGTCGCATTGTTATGGTTCACAAGGCTGCCATACAAATCCATCGACCGATTTGGTGATTTGACTCTGAAATTCAAAGACCAGTTCAGGTTGCAAGCTACTAAGGCTATGGACGTTATTTCTCTTACTTCAATGAGGCAGAATCCAGGAGAATCTGTCAAATCTTTCCTAAAAAAGATTTAATGATGTTGTATCCGAAGTAGGGAATCCTGAGCTCTACATGATCTTAATGTCTCTAATCGGCGCCATAGACGAGAATAACAAATTTGGTAAATGGATTAAAATGAAAGAGCCAAACACGCTAGAGAAATTCTATAAAAAGGCCGAGGAATACATGAGATTGGATAATAATCCTGCACCTCTTCGGGTTGTTGATGCAAACCAAACTCTTGAAGCTCCCAAAAACGCTCCTACCCAGTACAATCAGAAAAATCCCAGAGGTAAGAAAAGAGGAAGCAACGGGAAAGACAATCGAGACGGCAAACAGCCTCACTTTCTCAACCCATCAGAGCTAACACCTTTAAATGACACTCCAGAAAACATCTTGGCTGCGACTAAAGACACCGAAGATTATCCAATACCTAAACCTCAGAAAGTAAGTGACAATCAAGCGAACTCTAGAAAGTTTGCCGGTTCCATAATTAGCTAGGCCATAACACCAACGAGTACAGACATCTGAAATCACTGATGGAGCAGTTGATTAGGAAGAATCATCTGCAACAATATGTGAAAAATGCACAATCCTCAAACGCTGTCCCGATTCCCCAGGTCCAGGGGGCTACAAGCAACGAAGCTCTTGTTCAAACCATTCCAAGACCGATCATCAACTAATGACCGTTTATTATGCTTCAATTTCAATGGCTCAGAATAAGCCGTCAACATCGCCACTGCTTTACTTCATGCTCTATTTCCTGTTTCAGTTCATGCTTTACTTCATGTTTTACTTTCAGTTATATTTGAAACTTCTTGTAAATAGCCTGTAATAATCCGCAAGTGATGCACTGAACATTAGCTCTACGACTAAGAGCATATATGTTTGAATGAATTTCTAGCTTGCAAAATAATATGTCAAATCAAAACTTGTTAAAAGATGATTTCATGTTGCAGGCCATTTGTCGAGCGCTTGTCCTTGTAACACCCCGACCCCAACAATGCTAGTTCAAGTGCCAAATGTTGTAATCATCAACATACACAAATGCGAAAATAAGAAAGCACCGCCTTAAAATGTTGTAATGACCCGGGTTTTCACGATCCTGATTAACCAACACCAAACATGATGTCGACTAATCAAGCATCGGAAATACCGGATAGTTAATGGAAGAAATTAGAGGGTGAGAATAGATAAGATAGAAATTTAGAATAGAAGAAGAAGAAGAACATACACAACATCAGAGTAAACACGAATCTCACAGCAGAACGAATAAATATATTTCATAACATAACTTTGAAATAAAACAGTATATTTATATAATACCATTATCGAAGTACAACACTTATAACACAGCAGAAATAAACAATAGCTATAGAATCCTGAAGCCTCCTGCTCCAAGCTCTCAGTATATTTGTAAAATCCTGACTACTTGACTGCCCGTACAAATTTGGGCACCCAAGAGTTTAGGGAAAACAAAACAAAAATAAACTCCAGGTCAGTCATGGGATTGATGTGAGTAAAACGATTTAAAACAGTTTGAGCAATTAAACGATATCTCATAAGACCACGCCGTATAACGGAACGGGTTTTTCCCTTATGAGAATCCAAAGCACTTGGTCCAACATTCAAAAACCTTTTGAAAGAAACGATAATCTTTATATCATACACATTTGATATTATAATAATGTCTATCAACCACAATATAATAATCATCTAGCAGAACGCTTTCATCTCACGTTCCACATACATAATGTATAATCAAAAAGCGCGGGCGCTTATTGGGTAATGAATTCCAACTGGGAAGGTATGAGACCACCTTCCGACAGTGTATCTCTGTAGAGGAATACATCGGGTTCAACAAGAACATCTTACAACCCAGGCTAAACATGACCGGTCAATCATTTCGCTTGAGAGTACCGAATGTATTATAACCAACGGTTGGGATCAGCAACCGTTTCCTGAAAGGGACAACATCGAAATAGATTATAGAAGTAAATGGAATTTCTCTAGATCAGGTGACAATACACCCTAATTGGCAGCTAACCACTTAGCCATGCGACCTACCCGATTTTATACCATTTTCGGTTGTGAGGCTAGAGGCCATAACGTATCCTTTACAAACCACATCTTCATTCACTTTGAATGTCACATCGTCATACCCGCTGAATCACAAATTGATTTCTCCAAACATTTCACGGGTAAACAGCTAAGAGAAACGAATTCCTCCACCGCCAAACGTAAATATGTTTGAAAAGATCAACTTACACGATCTATTAGATATACTCCGTCAGGCATTCTTCCATACAGGTCGTCTTGGGATTGGACAGACCGAAGGTACTATTATGTAAACAGGATAGCCCTTGCATAACTCCGTTTTCAATTATCTTCATCATATTTGATCGCAACGCTAACGCCCATACAGAGTGGTTTTCAGATAATGAATCTGATCCCAGTCTCTCGTTATTAACGACGGAAAAATGGTCAAAAACTTTGATAGTCGGTGATTTAACAATCAAAGAAAAACATGTGATCAAACAACGATATTATTTCCAAACGGAAATTCTATCGATCATTCATCAATCAACATTTATTCATTTCCCCATTTCTTGTTTCCATATATCCATCAAATCCTTTTATTTTCTAAAATTAGAAAATATACATTATTAACTTTGGAAAACGTTTCCATTTCTGATTCACGCATCAATATCTTCTCACATATATTTGTCTCTAACTATAAACTAGTAAGAGAACAACTTCCCAAGCATAAACCCCGAAGGCCGAAACCAACATCAGATCGATACCTAGAAAGTCATTCAATACAACTAATTTCCAGTCAGTTTTTAATTTTAGTTATTCCATTTACAATCCTAATTCACCCCAAATTCCTTTATAAATATTTTATTAGCAAAATATTTACTTTAAATCCTTTATTCGCATTAAATGTGAATAATATTTCTTCTTTGCAATCAAATAATTTGATTTCGTATTTAAAAACAATATCTAAAACCCAAATTCTATTTATATTTTTATTTATAGAATTATTCATATAAAATCTCATTTTATTTCTAACTCTTAAATCTCATTAATAATCACAATTATATAATTCTATTTATTCTATATAAATCCTTTTATATAATTCTATTTATTTTATATAAATCCTTTTATATAATTCTATTCATTTCCCAAATATTTCCTTAATTTAATTTTCCAATATTTGTTTTCCAAATATTACCTTTTATCAAATCCTATTTATTTCATATATAAATAATTAATTTTCAATATTCACTTTAAAAATTTCCTTTTTACATTCCAGTATTTCATATGGTATTTAAAATACCAGATAACATGACCAGTGTCTTCATAACCAATCACAGATTATATATCACATCATATATCACAATATGTGAAAAAAAGTATTATAAATATTTAGGAATCCAGTTGGATCCCTCCAACCTGTTTCCCTGCATCCACAGATGTTAAACAATATAAATAAACATCGATTTCATTTCAATATGAAATATTCTGATAAACAGAATCAATATTTGATTAACGATTTATATATATATCGTTATCTACAATTTCATCCAATAAATCAGCAATTCAACCAAACAATCAACACACATCAATCAATCATCATTTATCAATACTAGATTATATTTGTAAAAATAAAAACTGTACAGAGTTAGTGAGATTTACTCACATTGGACGGTTATTATTAAATAACGATTAACTATCTTTGATTCAGACGGACGTTTTATTTTGCAATAAATCGTAACGAGCTCCAATTCACTCCCAGTCTGTTCCAGTGTGTAGCCTTCTTCCGTACGATCCCAACGGATCTTGTTTCGTCAATTTCTGATCACGTATGAGACTGTTATTGATTTTACAGTTTAATAGGCTATTAAAATTAATTTAAACTTAGATTAAATAGAGTTGGGCCTCACATTTATTATTGGCCCATGCTCTTAACATACCCGCCCCATGTTGAACAGGGTTCTCTTCCTCCACGACTTAAACCCAAACGTAGCTCCAGGTAACACCATTACCGTATTTCCTCACCCCAACTGCTCCTTATTTCATCAATGAAAACTCAAACAAAGATTACCATCCAACTCTCCTTCAAAATCTCTACAAACTCATACCATCACTATCAAGTTCGATCACCATTCCTGAATCACGACGCCCGGGCATTTCCGAGCTCCTACAGTAACACGTCGACACAAATACCCACCGCACCCTATGAAACTACGCGCACAAGTGCGGTTTTCCACCACGATCAATAACCCAAACTACATTTTCCTTGATTCCTCTTATAACGATCTGAAAGTGAAACCCTAGGCTCACGCAGGTTTTTCAAATGGAAAAAGGGAAGTTCGAACCACCTGAAATGGATACGAACATGAAGGGGTTTACCACAGGATTTTGAATATGTATACATCAAGAATTATAGGGATTTTATTTGGTTTTCTAAGAATTTATAAAGATGAAAATATATGGCTGGAGAAAGAAATGTAGCGGCGCATTTTTTCATTGACCAAAGAAAAGTGAATTAGGTTTAGAAGGAATGAGGATTATTTATTGGAATAGTTTTATATTTTTTTATTGATTATTTTATTTCTTTTTATTGAATTGCTGCTTGTATTTATCATTAAAAATCCATGTGATCACACATGACATCCAAAAATCCCGAAAATGGGCATGCTGCTGCAGTTCGACATTACGGACCCAACGAAACTTGTTTCGTCGAACTCAGACTCCATTTGCTCACACAGCGTATTTTTAAACGTTAAAATATCGATTGTTTTTTACATTAAAATCCCGTACGATCACATACTGACTCCAAAAATCACAAAATTGAAGTGTAACAATAATTTAATATTCCGGATCCAACAAAATTAGTTTCATCGAAAACGGAGTTCGTTTATAAAAATGGCTATTTTTAAAGCTCTAAATAAACCCATTTAAATATATAAATATATTTAAAAACAATTAAATTAAATATTCATAAATAAATATTATCGTATATATTCACACTAGAATATCATACAACCCCAAAATATTCCTATCTGAATTTATAACTCGATATTTCAAATCTTGGTTAAATCGATATTCAATTTATATTGAAAATCCATTTATACTAAAAATAAATCATTATAAAATTATAAAGGAATTCCATAGTGACTTTTTGAAAATTTGATTTGAACACAACTCACATCTATACGACGAAATCCCGATTTTTCTCTTACATTAGAAAAATATACTTCACCAGCTCCGAACAATTATTGTTTTATAGAAATCTGGCTTAAAACGGATTCTCTATATTCGTTTAAAGTTCGAATCGCCAAATTACGAACTTCAACGCCATTTCGAGCTCGATTATAATTATAATATAAACTATATGTTCAATTGTCGTTTATATAATATATTCGTTAATATAATTTAACTCTGAACTGAAATATATATTATAATTGATCCAATTCACACAATATTGTGAATTCCACTATTTCCGACTATTTCAAAAATTAAATATATTATTCTATTATTTATATTAATTAAATATTCAATATTCAATATTATTTAATGTTGGTTATTTTAAATTACCAAACCATTATTTAAATAATTAAATAAATTATTTAATATACCGTAAAAATACAGGACATTACATTCTTTCCCCTTCAAAATAATTTCGTCCTCGAAATTGCTAAGGTAGAAAACAAACCCTATTAACTGGGTTAAAATTTATTTGTTTATCTATTATCTTCAGTTTCACAGTACCAATTAATTTCAATTAAATATTAATTCATTCCGATTATTAAAATTTTCAATAATTCTGAAAATTTTCTAACACCTGAAAATTTCACCAACACCTCCTTTGTACGGCTCAATCGGTATAACCACAACTCGCCTCTCTCGGCCTTCTCCAACCCAAAAGAAAATCAGATAGCCAAACAGCTTGCCAAATCAGCTCATAAAATCACCAAACTCATATAAAAATAAACTTGTACCTTTCCGTCGGACATATCATTATATCATTTCCATCTGCTGTTAATTCAGGATATACCAATGTCATCCCAATCAAACTCCAGTCAGTTTTTATCCCCATATCCAACCTTTGTCTTATCACTAAACAAATTTCCATTCTGAAATCAAATTCCACATTCAATTCCAAATTCTTACGACATCAATACGACTTACTCGATATCATTATAATCTATTTCAATTCAATTTTTACATAATTGACTTCAATTTAATTCCAATTTGCTTTTCCACATTTCAATTCAATTTGGTTTTAATTCAAACAATCTTTCCTTGGGAATTTTAAACAGCTTTGCTTTTCTAAAACCAAATATTCCTTTTTAGGATTCAAAACAACTTGTTTTCCTCAAAACAATTCAACACAAAATCTTTGGTAGTAACCTGTCACTTAGAAACTCGAAAATGAACACCGATGATGGTCGACTTCATCATCGAAATTTATTTTCCAGCGACCGAAGTGAGTTCAATACTATATCACTTTTCAAAACCATTTCAATGCACTTCTACTTTGTAATAATTTCAAAATATCATTCACAATACTTGTAAAACAAATTTAAAATCACCCAGGATTTTAAAATTCTCATATAATTAATCCAATTCCATTTAAAAACACTTTTCATGTTTTCGGAATTTTAATTCCAATTCTGATTTAAATTCTTATTTAACTCATCTGATTGCATATATTACACTTATATGAATTCTGATTGGTTATTTATATAACCATTTCAATTAATAATCTCATTCGATTATAATAACAACCAACACATCCTATATATTATAACAATTCCAATACATAGATTCCTTTTATAACAAATTATATTTTGGGTAAAACTATTTCATTTACCCTCTTTTCAAAACATACCATGTTGGTTCATCGTATTCAAGTGTTTATTAACTCCTACCGATACAGTGGATCAAACTGATCGACCAGAACTCATAAAAAACTCAACCATTAAATCTCCACAAAACAAAACCATTTTTATAAAATTTACAAATACATTCACTCGTATATATACACTCAAACTCAATCTAGGGTATTGCTAACCCCATCTCTACTGAGTCACGCCACAGAGCCAAGGTAATTACTTAACCTTCAGCACTGATACCACTGTAATGACCCGGGTTTTCGCAATCCTGGTTAACCGACACCAAACACAATGTCGACTAATCAAGCATCGGAAATATCGGATAGTTAATGGAAGAAATTAGAGGGTGAGAATAGATAAGATAGAAACTTAGAATAGAAGAAGAAGAAGAGCATACACAACATCAGAGTAAACACGAATCTCACAGCGGAACGAATAAATATATTTCATAACATAACATTGAAATAGAACAGTATATGTATATAATACCATTACCGAAGTACAACACTTACAACACAGCGCAAATAAACAATAGCTATAGAATCCTGAAGCCTCCTGCTCCAAGCTCTCAGTATATCTGTAAAATCCTGACTACTTAACTACCCATATAAATTTGGGCACCCAAGAGTTTAGGGAAAACAAAACAAAATGAACTGCGGGTCAGTCATGGGACTGGTGTGAGTAAAACAATTTAAAACAGTATGAGCAATTAAACAATATGTCATAAGACCACGCCGTATAACGAAACGGGTTTTTCCCTTATAAGAATCCAAAGCACTTGGTCCAACATTCAAAAACCTTTTGAAAGGAATGATAATCTTTATATCAAACTCATTTGATATAATAATAATGTCTATCAACCACAATATAATAATCTTCTAGCAGAACGCTTTCATCTCACGTTCCACATACATAATATATAATCAAAAAGCGCGGGCGCTTATTGCGTAATGCATTCCAATTGGAAAGGTATGGGACCACCTTCCGACAGTGTATCTCTAGATAGGAATACACCGGGTTCAACAAGAACATCTTACAACCCAGGCTAAACATGATCGATCACTCATTTTGCTTGAGTGTACCGAATGTATTATCACCAACGGTTGGGATCAGCAACCGTTTCCCAAAAGGGAAAACATCGAAATAGATTATAGAAGTTAATGGAATTTCTCTAGATCAGGTGACAATACACCCTAATTGGCAGCTAACCATTTAGCCATGCGACCTACCCGATTGTAACACCCCGCATTTTTAAGTATAATTAAAAATGAAATAAAATATATGAAAATATGCTTATGATAGGTAAATAATGGTGATGCATAAGAAGAATTAATTAATACATGAAAGAGAAGAAAAAATAGTTCGATAACGGTGTGTGTAACGGAAAAGATAGTAAAATGAGGATAATTAATTTAAGAATTAGGAATTAGGTAAAATGGACATCACCATTGCGTTCCTATCGAAATTTTACATGAAATAGAGTCCGAGATTTCGAAAATCAGAGTCCGGATGAAGAAGTTATGGCCTGTGGAAGATTCAGAAGGTTTCGGTCAGCGCAGAACTGGGCAGGTCGACCCGGGGGTCGACCTGGGGGCCAGGTCGACCAGGCGGTCGACCTCCCCCATGAGGGTTGACTATAGTGTCGACCTCCCCCCCTACAGGTCGACCTGGTCAGCCTGTTTCGGTCCAGAACACGTTTTTGAAGCCCAGGGACGATTTTTGATGGTCCGGATAGGTTTTAGGGTTAATCTGATGGCTGAAATGAATTGCTACACCTATAAAAACAACCTAAGACCTAGCCTTCTCTACACACAATTCTATTCTGCTTCTTCTCTTCCTCTGTTCTAAATAAAAATAAAAATTGCGTCACTACTCTGCTGGAATCAAAACTAGAAGCTAATCAACATCAACCTAAGCAACTCAATTCAAATTAGAGATTAAAGCTTCTGCAACGATTCTACAACAATTAAAGTTCTTTCTTTAATCCAACCAAGGCAAGTGCAGTTATTTTCCGATATAAACTTTAATCATACTTGTGACATGATTGTAAATCTGAATTTGAGATTGTGTATGTTCTGTTCTGATCTATTTTATTCTGTATCTCTTCTTCTTTCTGTTATATAGCCAGGCTACTACGAGCCAGCGCCAATCTCCTAAGAGATTAACGCACGAACGCTAAAATGTTTCGGACAAATTATGAATGTGGAATAATTGGACATGGTTAATCTGTGACTGATTTAAGAAAAAGGACATAGGTTGTAAACTAGATTTAGATCTATGCATATTCTGTGAATTGGAAGAAGAGGAACCGTGTTATGTTAACATATGACTTGAGACAAAGAAAATATGGCTTAGGTATAAAGATTTACATTAAGGTAGGACATCTATTAAATGTAAATAAACACCTAAGTAAGGGATCTTTGGGATATATGACATGCATAGTAATCGATGGTTATATTTGGTATATGATCATAGTGTGAATCATGACAATTATTTAGGCATGCTTAGGACAAATTTAAAATTAGGCAAGATATGTTTGTGAAACTTTAAGGAATGATTAAATCTGTTATATTTGCCTAATCTGCTAGTTCTGTTATATTGCTTAATCTGCTAGTTCTGTTTTATTGCTTAATCTGCTAGTTCTGCTCTACTGCCTAGTCTGCTAGATTTGTTCATCTGCCAAATCTGTCATCAGCTAAGTCTGTTGGAAGTGCTAGATCTGCTAGTTTGCTTAATCTGCTAAATCCGTTAAGTCGCCTAATCTGAAAAATCCGTTATCTGCAATATCTGTTGAGTTGATATAATTAGCCCGCTATTGACATAATCTGAATTGGCTATAGTTATGAATAATTGACATGTATATTAGGCGTGGGTATAAATGGTGAATCACTAATTAATTGGCCGCAAAGATAAACATAGCTAACTCGAGGTTAGAATGAGTTTGCGGCGTAATTCTGCCCGGAACTGCCCGGCATATTCCAGTGGTCGCAAACAATAGGTTCTAATGTGAGAAGTTAGTCATAACGTGCTTGAAACCCGAGGTTAGACTCAGTTTGCGATAGAAACCTGCCCGGAACCAACCGGCCTAACCAGTAGCCGCAAACTGTCAGTCTAATGTGAGAGGTTTGGGCATTAATATTTAATTAATGAAAATCTGAGATAATTATGATGTCTAAAACGTGTTGGGTAAGGCTAAACAAATTGGACCAATGAATCTGATAAACCCGTTTCGTGAATCCGTAGGCCCAATACAAAGTTAGATAATCTGTAACCAGTTAATCTGTAAGTCTGTTAATCTGTAACCAGTTAATCTGTAAGCCTGTTAATCCGAACATCTGATCCGTTAGTCTGAAAACCTGTTAACTTGATTGTCTGATCTGTGAACTAGTTAATCTAAATTTTGTATGTCTGAAACTTGTAGACAAGTTAAGCTAGTCTGGGGACACAAGGTTAGGAGGGGAATTACTTGTGTCATCTGTTGTTTGGGATCCATATTAGTCAGTAACCCTTTCTGGTATCAAAAGTTTGACCCAACAGTAAGTAGGGTCCGGGCACGCTTACTGAACTAATTATAAGCGGTTCATTCTGATAATGGCAAGGGGTATTGATGGTGCGTTCCAACCGAGTCATGTGCGTGCATGGATCCCGGTCTGCATCTGAGGATGTAAGACGCCGTGACATCTGTAAATAGGTCTGTGCCAATTAGTTGTCACTTTAGGGAGTGATACACCCTACTGTGGGGCCGACACAGGATATTTATGTATTAGGGAGCCGATCGCTTGGGGTAGGGTTTTAGGGTACACTTAGTTCTGTTTGTTTCTGTTGGTACCGTCTGTCACCTGTCTGTTTCTGCATGGTACCGTCTGTTCGGGTGGTAAAGGCCCATTACTAGTGTACACCTAATTCTACATTCTGTTTCCGTAGGGATTAATCTGTTTCTACTTCTGTCTGTTTCTGATCGGGTAGTAAAGGCCCATTATTAGCATTCTGTTTCTATTAAATTATTCTGTACCCGTTTATGTTTCAGTTTAGACATTAGGGTGACACCTAATTCTGTTATACTAGTATTAGTGCAGAGAAGTGTAAAACAATAGCTTATATCATTCTGTTCTTCTGTTATATCTGCTACACCTGTTACAGTTATCTCTCATCCAATTTTATGTTCATGTCATGTTATTATTATCTGTTCATAACTGAAAATCACTGGACTTGCCAGACTTTTTGTCTGACCCTTGTTGTTTCGCCTCCTTTCTTCCGTTTCCCCCCAGGTTTTGTAGAAGGGAATACTCTAGCTTGATCCAGATTTCTTCCGCTTGCAGTGCTTTAAGTATGGCTTGTCTTCTTCTGTGGGGATTATGATTTTAAACTATGCATTCAGAAGGATTTTGTACAAGACTGATATTTTGTACTTGAATTCTGATATTGTGATTTGAAAGGATGTAACCAAGCTTCTGTTGAAATAAAGTTATAAATTTTTCAAGTACTGTTTTATCTTTCTTGTAAGTTTCTGTTTACTAAAATGCTCCACCAAAGTTAAGGCATTCCCTTTGTGAGTGACCTTAACGGAGGTGGGGTGTTACACTTGGTATCAGAGCTGAAGGTTACCAGATTGGGTAAAGTTTTTGGAAAACTATTTTCAAAAAGGTTTTAAAAAGGAAGTACTTTCAAAAGTAAAGCTTATTTTTGAAAAACATAATCCCCAAAAGCCATATATCTATCTTTTGATCCTCTATTTGAATCTTTGTTTCCTTCTTTCTCCGGGGCTCTCGGCTTTCTGCGAGGTAACCTCATCGCGGCATGGTTCTGTAGGCTTGATAAGACTATGTCACCGGTCAAAGGGCAAATAAGCGCCCGACTTCCATCTGTAGCCGCAGTAGTCTCACCTACGACTAAATTTTTTTCGAGCTTTGTAGGATTTTCCGTGCGATGGAGGCCGCTTTCGACGGACTTGTCAACGTGTTACACACGGATAGTAAAGATGAGAATGAGGGAGTTTGGCTAAGGAGCACAACCCAAGGATGAGAAACTCATGGATATGGACTAGGTTCACAATGGAGGCGAAAAAGGAAACACAAAAGAAGGAAGAAAAGTCTGATGATAAAGGAGGAGAAATGTGCTTTACTTATGGGAGCTTGACTCATCCGAACAAGGATTGCCAAAAGAGGAAGGACACTCACTTCAACTGTGGTGAGATGGGACACTTCACTAGGGACTGCCAGAAGAAACGGGGGCAAGGACAGAGGACATGACCTACTTCGGGAAGGTAGGCGAATGCTCTCATAGTTGATGGATAAGATATAAGTAGAAAAGTTTCCGTAGAGAGTTTAGTTTCCTTATCTGATTATTGAGTTAGAACTCTTTCCGATTATGGCATTCTGATTTTGTAGTCGAGTCTCTGCACTTCAATACTAGTCTTGTTTCTAATCTGGTTATAGTCTCAAACCCCATAGGGGTTACGACTCATCTGCTGGTGATAGTTTGGGGTTTGAGAGATATCTGTGTTAGGCGTCAAGTAGGACGCATACATTCTGGGTTTTATCATGCTTAGTTTTCTAAGAATCATTTGGTAATCTGATCTATACTAGTAGTCTGTAAATATCTGAATATTTCTGATAAAGTTAAGATTTCCAGTTTTGACATTATCTAAAGAGGGTAATCCTCTGGGTGTCAATCTGATGTTGGTTTCGGTCTTCGGGGCCGATACTTAGGACCCATGCCTAATGGGAACCAAGTTTTTGTTCTATCTATACTCGCTTCCATCATTCGACTGTATCCTATCGATCGAATCTTCGAACTTTAGGTAGAAACTAATGGGTGTAAACATGTGTTTGAGATATGTTATGTTTGATGGTTGCAAGTGGATGAAAGTGGTTTCTAGTGGTTGCCCGTGGATGCATATACACACACTAGGCACTAGATCGGCTCGAAAACACTCTCATACTGCATATGGATGTGTGAGCATTTTTAATTTTTGTGGATGCAAAATGATTGACTCAGCACATGGATGTTGCATATGACTGAATGGTTGTGCACTCATATAGAAATGATATGTATCGAGTAGGAAAATTGCATACATGTTGGACTCATGGCACTGGCATAATTCGCATTAAGGAGGTCAACTGAATCAGTGGACCGCCTGATCTTTGCATTAGACAAGGAACATATACACACACTTCTTGCATATGTACATACAACATTAGAAATCTCTTAAGGACAATGAATGCCTGTGATTGGTGATTGAGTAGATGGATGATTGGATGGTAGGACACATTCTTCTTAACTTGAAGATTTCGGGGACGAAATCCTTTAAGGAGGGGAGAATGTAACACCCCGGATTTTTAAGTATAATTAAAAATGAAATAAAATATATGAAAATATGCTTATGATAGGTAAATAATGGTGATGCATAAGAAGAATTAATTAATACATGAAAGAGAAGAAAAATTAGTTCGATAACGGTGTGTGTAACAGAAAAGATAGTAAAATGAGGATAATTAATTTAAGAATCAGGAATTAGGTAAAATGGACATCACCATTGCGTTCCTATCGAAATTTTACATGAAATAGAGTCCGAGTTTTCGAAAATCGCAGTCCGGATGAAGAAGTTATGGCCTGTGGAAGATTCAGAAGGTTTCGGTCAGCGCAGAACTGGGCAGGTCGACCCGGGGGTCGACCTGGGAGTCGACCTCCCCCCTACAGGTCGACCTGGTCGGCCTGTTTCGGTCCCGAACACGTTTTTGAAGCCCAGGGACGGTTTTTGATGGTCCGGATTGGTTTTAGGGTTAATCTGATGGCTAAAATGAATTGCTACACCTATAAAAACAACCTAAGACCTAGCCTTCTCTACACACAATTCTATTCTTCTTCTTCTCTGCCTCTGTTCTAAATAAGAATAAAAATGTCGTCGCTACTCTGCTGGAATCAAAACTAGAAGCTAATCAACATCAACCTAAGCAACTCAATTCAAATTAGAGATTAAAGCTTCTGCAACGATTCTCCAACAATTAAAGTTCTTTCTTTAATCCAGCCAAGGCAAGTGCAGTTATTTTCCGATATAAACTTTAATCATAATTACGACATGATTGTAAATCTGAATTTGAGATTGTGTATGTTCTGTTTTGATCTATTTTATTCTGTATCTCTTCTTCTTTCTGTTCTATAGCCAGGCTACTACGAGCCTGCGCCAATCTCCTAAGAGATTAACGCATGAACGCTAAAATGTTTGGGACAAATAATGAATGTGGAATAATTGGACACGGTTAATCTGTGACTGATTTAAGAAATAGGACATAGGTTGTAAACTAGATTTAGATCTATGCATATTCTATGAATTGGAAGAAGAGGAACCATGGTATGTTAACATATGACTTGAGACAAAGAAAATATGGCTTAGGTATAAAGATTTACATTAAGGTAGGACATCTATTAAATGTAAATAAACACCTAAGTAAGGGATCTATGGGATATATGACTTGCATAGTAATCGATGGTTATATTTGGTATATGATCATAGTGTGAATCATGACAATTATTTAGGCATGCTTAGGCCAAATTTAAAATTAGGCAAGATATGTTTGTGAAACTTTAAGGAATGATTAAATCTGTTATATTTGCCTAATCTGCTAGTTCTGTTATATTGCTTAATCTGCTAGTTCTGTTATATTGCTTAATCTGCTAGTTCTGTTATATTGCTTAATCTGCTAATTCTGCTCTACTGCCTAGTCTGCTAGATTTGTTCATCTGCCAAATCTGTCATCTGCTAAGTCTGTTGGAAGTGCTAGATCTGCTAGTTTGCTTAATCTGCTAAATCCGTTAAGTCGCCTAATCTGAAAAATCTGTTATCTGCAATATCTGTTGAGTTGATATAATTAGTCCTCTATTGACATAATCTGAATTGGCTATAGTTATGAATAATTGACATGTATATTAGGCGTGGGTATAAATGGTGAATCATTAATTAATTGGCCGCAAAGATAAACATAGCTAACTCGAGGTTAGAATGAGTTTGCGGCGTAATTCTGCCCGGAACTGCCCGGCATATTCTAGTGGTCGCAAACAATAGGTTCTAATGTGAGAAGTTAGTCATAACGTGCTTGAAACCCGAGGTTAGACTCAGTTTGCGATAGAAACCTGCCCGGAACCAACCGGCCTAACCAGTAGCCGCAAACTGTCAGTCTAATGTGAGAGGTTTGGGCATTAATATTTAATTAATGAAAATCTGAGATAATTATGATGTCTAAAACGTGTTGGGTAAGGCTAAACCAATTGGGCCAATGAATCTGATAAACCCGTTTCGTGAATCCGTAGGCCCAATACAAAGTTAGATAATCTGTAACCAGTTAATCTGTAAGTCTGTTAATCTGTAACCAGTTAATCTGTAAGCCTGTTAATCCGAACATCTGATCTGTTAGTCTGAAAACCTGTTAACTTGATTGTCTGATCTGTGAACTAGTTAATCTAAATTTTGTATGTCTGAAACTTGTAGACAAGTTAAGCTAGTCTGGGGACACAAGGTTAGGAGGGGAATTACTTGTGTCATCTGTTGTTTGGGACCCATATTAGTCAATAACCCTTTCTGGTATCAAAACTTTGATCCAACAGTAAGTAGGGTCCGGGCACGCTTACTGAACTAATTATAAGCGGTTCATTCTGATAATGGCGAGGGGTGTTGATGGTGCGTTCCAACCGGGTCATGTGCGTGCATGGATCCCGGTCCGCCTCTGAGGATGTAAGACGCCGTGACATCTGTAAATAGGTCTGTGCCAATTAGTTGTCACTTTAGGGAGTGATACACCCTACTGTGGGGCCGACACAGGATATTTATGTATTAGGGAGCCGATCGCTTGGGGTAGGGTTTTAGGGTACACTTAGTTCTGTCTGTTTCTGTTGGTACCGTCTGTCACCTGTCTGTTTCTGCATGGTACCGTCTGTTCGGGTGGTAAAGGCCCATTACTAGTGTACACCTAATTATACATTCTGTTTCCGTAGGGATTAATCTGTTTCTGCTTCTGTCTGTTTCTGATCGGGTAGTAAAGGCCCATTATTAGCATTCTGTTTCTGTTAAATTATTCTGTACCCGTTTATGTTTCAGTTTAGACATTAGGGTGACACCTAATTCTATTATACTAGTAATAGTGCAGAGAAGTGTAAAACAATAGCTTATATCATTCTGTTCTTCTGTTATATCTGCTACACCTGTTACAGTTATCTCTCATCCAGTTTTATGTTCATGTCATGTTATTATTATCTGTTCATAACTGAAAATCACTGGACTTGCCAGACTTTTTGTCTGACCCTTGTTGTTTCGCCTCCTTTCTTCCGTTTCCCCTAAGGTTTTGTAGAAGGGAATACTCTAGCTTGATCCAGATTTCTTCCGCTTGCAGTGCTTAAAGTATGGCTTGTCTTCTTCTGTGGGGATTATGATTTTAAACTATTCATTCTGAAGGCTTTTGTACAAGACTGATATTTTGTACTTGAATTCTGATATTGTGATTTGAAAGGATGTAACCAAGCTTCTGTTGAAATAAAGTTATAAATTTTTCAAGTACTGTTTTATCTTTCTTGTAAGTTTCTGTTCTGTTTACTAAAATGCTCCACCAAAGTTAAGGCATTCCCTTTGTGAGTGACCTTAACGGAGGTGGTTGTTACACCGATTTTATACCATTTCGGGTTGTGAGCTAGAGGCCATAACGTATCCTTTACAAACCACATCTTCATTCACTTTGAATGTCACATCGTCATACCCGCTAAATCACAAATTGATTTCTCCAAACATATCACGGGTAAACAGCTAAGAGAAACGAATTCCTCCACCACCAAACGTAAATACGTTTGAAGAGATCAACTTACGCGATCTATTAAATATACTTCGTCATACATTCTTCCAAACAGATCGTCCTAGGGTTGGACAGACCGAAGGTACTATTCTGTAAATAGGACAGCCCTTTCATAACTCCGTCTTCAATTATCTTCATCATATTTGATCGCAACGCTAATGCCCATACAGAGTGGTTTTCAGATAATGAATCCAATCCCGGTCTCTCTGTATTAATGACGGAAAAATGGTCAAAATCTTTGATAGTCGGTGATTTAACTATCAAAGAAAAACATGTGTGCAAACAACGATATTATTTCCAGATGGAAATTCTATCGATCGATCATCAATCAACATTTATTCATTTCCCGATTTCTTGTTTCCATATATTCATCAAATCCTTTTATTTTCTAAAATTAGGAAATATACATTATTAACTTTGGAAAACGTTTCCATTTCTAATTCACGCATCAATATCTTCTCACATATATCAGTCTCTAAATGTAAACTAGTAAGAGAACAACTTCCCAATCATAAACCCCGAAGGCCGAAACCAACATCAGATCGATACCTAGAAAGACATTCAACTCAACTAATTTCCACTCAGTTTCTAATTTTAGTAATTCCATTTAAATTCCTAATTCACCCCAAATTCCTTTATAATTATTTTATTAGCAAAATATTTACTTTAAATCCTTTATTCACATCAAATGTGAATAATAATTCTTCTTTGCAATCAAAACAGTTTGATTTCGTATTTAAAAACAATATCTCAAACCCAAATTCTATTTATATTTTTATTTATAGAATCATTCATATAAAATCTCATTTTATTTCTAACTCTTAAATCTCATTTATAATCACCTTTATATAATTCTATTTATTTTATATAAATCCTTTTTTATAATTCTATTTATTTTATATAAATCCTTTTATATAATTCTATTCATTTCCCAAATATCTCCTTAATTAAATTTTCCAATATTTGTTTTCCAAATATTACCTTTTATCATATCCTATTTATTTCCAACATTCACTTTGAAAATTTCCTTTTTACATTCCAGTATTTCATATGGTATTTAAAATACCAAATAACATGACCAGTGCCATCATAACCAATCACATATTATATATCACATCATATATCACAATATATGAAAAAAAAACAGTATTATAAATATTTAGGAATCCAGTTGGATCACTCCAACCTGTTTCCCTGCATCCACAGATGTTAAACAATATAAATAAACATCGATTTCTTTTCAATATCAAATATTCTGATAAACAAATTCAATATTTGATTAACGATTTTTATACATCGTTATCTACAATTTCAACTAATAAATCAACAATTCAACTAAACAATCAACACACAATAATCAATCATCATTTATCAATATTAGATTGTATTTATAAAAATATAAACTGTACAGAGTTAGTGAGATATTCTCACATTGGACGGTTATCGTTAAATGACGATTAACTATCTTTGATTCAGACGGACGTTTTATTTTGCAATAAATCGTCACGAGCTCCAATTCACTCCCAGTCTGTTCCAGTGTGTAGCCTTCTTCCATACGATCATAACGGATCTTGTTTTGTCAATTTCTGATCACGTATGAGACTGTTATTGATTTTATAGTTTAATAGGCAATTAAAATTAATTTAAACTTAGATTAAATAGAGTTGGGCCTCACATTTATTATTGGCCCATGTTCTTAACATACCCACCCCATTTTGAACTGGGTTCTCTTCCTCCATGACTTAAACCCAAACGCAACTCCAAGTCACGCCATTACCGTATTTCCTCACCCCAACCGCTCCTTATTTCTTCAATGAAAACTCAAATAAAGATTGCCATCCAACTCTCCTTCAAAATCTCTACAAACTCATACCATCACTATCAAGTTCGATCACCATTCCTGAATCACGACGTCCAGGCATTTCCGAGCTCCTACAGTAACACGTCGACACAAATACCCACCGCACCCTATTAAACTACGCACACAAGTGCGGTTTTCCACCACGATCAATAACCCAAACTTCATTTTCCTTGATTCCTCTTATAACGATCTGAAAGTGAAACCCTAGGCTCACGCAGGTTTTTCAAAAAGAAAAAGGGAAGTTCGAACCACCTGAAATGGATACGAACATGAAGAGGTTTACCATAGGATTTTGAATATGTATACATCAAGAATTATAGGGATTTTATTTGGTTTTCTAAGAATTTATAAAGATGAAAATATTTGGCTGGAGAAAGAATTGTAGCAGCGCATTTTCTCATTGACCAAAACAAAAGTTAATTAGGTTTAGAAGGAATGAAGATTATATATAGGAATAGTTTTATATTTTTTATTGATTATTTTATTTCTTTTTATTGAACTGCTTCTTGTATTTATCATTAAAAATCCGTGTGATCACACATGACATCCAAAAATCCTGAAAATGGGCCTGCAGCTACAGTTCGACATTACAGACCCAATGAAACTTGTTTCGTCGAATTCTGACTCCGTTTTCTCACACAATGTATTTTTAACCATCAAAATATCGATTGTTTTTCACATTAAAATCCCGTACGACCAAATACTAACTCCAAAAATCACGAAAATTGAAATCTAACAATAATTTAATATTCCGGATCCAACAAAATTAGTTTCGTCGAAAACAGAGTTCGTTTGTAAAAATGGCTATTTTTAATGCTCTAAATAAACCCATTTAAATATAAAAATATATTTAAAAACAATTAAATTAAATATTTATAAATAAATATTATCGTATATATTCACACTAGAATATCGTATAGCCCCAAAATATTCCTATCTGAATTTATAACTCGATATTTCAAATCCCGGTTAAATCGATATTCAATTTATATTGAAAATGCATTTATTCTATAAATAAATCGTTATAAAATTATAAAGGAATTCCATAGCGACTTTTCGAAAATTTGATTTGAACACAACTCACAATCTATACAACGAAATCCCAATTTTTTTCTTCCATTAGAAAAATATACTTCACCAGCTCTGAACTTTTCTTGTTTCACAAAAATCCGGTTTAAAACGGATTCTGTATATTCGTTTAAAGTTCGAATCGCCAAAGTACGAACTACAGCGCATTTCGAGCTCGATTGTAATTATAATATAAACTATATGTTCAACTGTCGTTTATATAATATATTCGTTGATATAATTCAAATCTAAACTGAAATATATATTATAAATGATCCAATTCACAAAATATTGTGAATTCCACTATTTCCGACCATTTCGGAAATTAAATATAATATTCTATTATTTATATTAATTAAATATTCAATATTATTTAATGCAGGTCATTTTAAATTACCAAACCATTATTTAAATAATTAAATAAATTATTTAATATACTGTTAAAATACGGGACATTACAAAAGTGAATGGGAAAAGTCGCAAAGAATCAAACAATGAACAAGCGCCACGACAAATAAACGAGAATGTTGCGACTTTCGTCGAAGCGGCACTCCCCTAAGTGAGAGTTTTAAAGCTTCGGTTCTTAATTTAAGATAGCCTGCCAAGTCAAGCTTCCGACAAAGGAATTGATGCCAACCTTGAGATGGGAAAACCAGCACCATGTCGGAAGGACCAACAAACCTAATGTTGGTAGCACCGACATAAGGCCGAAAGGACCGGCAAACACGCTGGAAGGACCAGCATCGTGTTGGAAGGACCGAAAAACCTGGTGATCGGAAGTACCTACATCAGGCCGGAAGGAACAGTACTGTGTCGGAAGGACCGATAATCCTGGTAATCGGAAGTACCGACATCAGGCCGGAAGGACCGACAAACGAGATGGAAGGACCAGCACAAACCAAAGACCTCTCTGGGGGCACCCAATTGATCTCAGTATCATGAAGCACCTGATCCGATAACGACAAACATTGGGGTTCTAACCAAAGACCTCTCCGGGGGCACCAAATTGATCATTAGTATCAGGAAGCACCTGATCCGATAATGAAAAACATTGGGGTTCTAACTAAAGACTGCTCCGGGGGCACCCAATTGATCGTCAATATCAGGAAGCACCTGATCCGATAACGACAAACATTGGTGTTCTAACCAAAGACCTCTCCGGGGGCACCCAATTGATCGTCAGTATCAGGAAGCACCTGATCCGATCACGACAAACATTGGGTCTTAAACAAAGTCCTTTCTAGGGGCATTCCTTTTGAATTTGCCGACGCTTGGATTAATCAGTGTAATTGAGTGGCGAAAGTCTCCAATGACTGAATTAACCAAGCTGGATTGTAAACGGAGTTTGGACATTAAAAAATTAACTTGCGTAGTGTCTAAAAATCTCTGACATGACAAGTGTTAAATTTTAGCCCAAGAAGGGGCATGAAGTCCAAAGTACTTCCCATGGAGAAGATTAATAACGGCTCCCTAAACAAGGGGCATGAATATCAAAGCTTCTCAAAGAGGAAGCAGAAGGAAAATCACAGATACGTATTTCCCAAATGTGAAATATCGTATACTACCATATAGGTCATTAAAAAGATAACGTTTGAAATCTATAGCCGACTTTAGTCAACTAGTTGATATTAAGCGTTAAATGCGAATTCGAATTAGAATATCATGTTTGTGCAAATAATTTTCAATGAGTTTTAAACCGTTGAATGGAATAAGTCCTGTACAAGAACTCTATTCCATTCAAGATAAAATTCTCTGTAAATCATTTTTAATGATTAACTAATCCACTATCGATATGGACAGTCGATGGTGAGTATAAGTCCAAAACCGTGCAATTGCATGTTTTAATTACAGAACAGGTGACATGAAGCATATGAACTCAAAGTATGATTTTCATAACAAACAAAGAGCTATAATCGGATCTCAGTGCAAAATATATCAACAACAATGCACATTACAAAGCCCACATTTTTCACAAGCAAAAATACAAGCTTCGAAGGGAAAATGTTAACCCTGTTAAAATCACGGGTCGGCACCGACTGGATCGGCACCAACTAGGTCGGCACAAGCTGGGTCGGCACCAACTGGGTCGGCACTATCTGGTCGGCACCAACTGGGTCGGCACTAACTGGGTCGACACTAAATGGATCAGCTTTAAGTTGCATAAAGGGACCGAAAGCATCCAAGTTTGGAAGGGGAAAATTGTTTATACACGTTGCTTAAATATGGCACCTTAACAACATGTGGAAAAGCTAAAGTATTCATGAATGCTGGTACTATCTTACAGATGCATTTATGGACTTTAAATATAGTGCAATTCGCTCCAGTAAAGTGGACGAGCCGTGACTGTTAAAGGATAGATTAAACAAAGTACACATGTTTCCATGATAAGCAACATGCAGCGTAATAATAAGGAAAGGCAAACACACTTCTGTGGATTGGTTGTTCTTCATGAATACGTGATACTGATTTACGTACACAAATATGAGTCGGCCTTGAGCATAACAGGTAGCATTCTGGTCGGCATATTAACACAAATGGTATTGGTTGGTTCTAGACTGGACACGTAACATGTCGGCTATGTGATGCGTTAAAGCATAACATAAATATAACGGGTCTTCAGCCACTTATGTGATGGACTGGACGCATTAATCATACGGTAAGCAGTGTCGTGTCTCAGAACCATATAATAACCAGCATGAACACGTTAAAAGGTGCATGGTATTATACAACAGCATGGAACGATATTAATATAAAAGTGGTCGGTCCTCTAAAATACATGTGGACATCTTCATCCATAAAAATGGGGCGGCTCTAAGTGAGAAAGCGTTGGCTATTCTCTAATTAAGTGCAACGACTTCATTTATAAGGTGGGTCAGTACAAACAAAAAGGAGCACGTGTCACATTTTTAAGCTGGGTCGGTCTACAAATAGTGAATGAAGCGGTCGGTGGTAAAAGAAAAAAGGACAACAGCATGTAACAAAAATCCGGGTCGATCAAATTAGAGAAGGAATGAGTCAGTAGTGAAAGGAAAAGGCAGTGGCAGTCTTGTAAATATGGGACATGATAGCTGTGTACAACTATAAAGTGGGACGGTCGAGTTTTTACCTAGTGGCATTTTCGTAAATAAGTTTTAGGCCAACCCAAACTTTGCACACCATAATTACAACACTGCCACTACCCCCAAACTACGACTATAAATAGCCCACTTCTCCACCATTCAACGGGTCGATTTTTCTACCCCGAAGGGCTGCCCAAATCATTTCTCCACCTTCTCAAGCTCCATTAATGGCTTCCTAAGCTCACCCCTTCTTCCTCCAACATCAAGTGGATCTTATCTTCTCCGAACACCATTAGTTATCACTCCAATACAATCCAAGTGATCTTCAACCACCATTGTTCCTCTTTAAAGCTCGGATCTAACACCATTTTCATAATGGAATCAAGGAAAATTATCTAATCACAAGATCTAATCCATTCCTTCTCGAATTCAAGTGAGATTTAAAGCGGAAAGAAAGTAAAAAGTGGAGAATCATTGTAAAGAGTGATGAATTGTAATAAATGAGATGTATGAGATGATGCTCTATGTATATTTCTTCATAATAATGAAATCCTTGCAAAAGTTGACGTAGATCTATCCTAGATCGAACCACTATAAAAACCCCTTGTGTTTTTACTTACTTTTGCCCGTTTATTTTGCGACTGTGGCTCCTTTTAATTTCTTACCATGTCGATGAAGTACGGTTCACGTACCATTGGTGTTGAGATCCAATTTGGGTTTTAACATAGAGATTGTGCAAATATAATTTAATATATTTTCGAAAAACACATTTATTTTGATATATTGTGTTTAATTTGATAATTAAAATAATGCAAATGTGTTTGTGTGTTAATTTGTGTATTGAGTTGTTAAATTAAACACAACTTGATATAGTGTGTGTGTGTGTGTTAAGTGATTTGATTGTGTGTTATTAGAGTTTAATGGTGTAATTTGGTTTAATTTTCTTAAGTAATGTACATTTGGACCTAAAGTAAAATATTAAACCAAATGTGAAATAATTAAAGTTGGTTTGAAAAATTGTTATTAGTTATGGGATGTTTATCCCTTAAAAGATCATATATATACTGATAGATTGAATGCAATAAGGAGATAGAAAGTATATGGATCAGTTACTAGCAAATTCCAAGGGGTCGTGCAGTCGAGCCCAAGCCCGGTCGAACACCAAAATGGCCTATACTCTTATAGGGTCGAGCCCTACAGAACTCATTCACCATCTCAGGTTGGTCGTGCATTCAAACATAACTTGGGTTGCACTTCATCCAGAGTCGTGCAACATCCTGGTCATGGACTAGCACGGGTCGCGCATCATCTGGCTCAAGCATCAACAGCAGGTCGAGCAACACAGGGACGTGCATCTTGAAGCCATGCACTCAACAAGGCTCGCACACCACATGGCTCGAGCAGCTTCGTGGTCACAAATCAACTCGGTTGGTCGAGCACAGAGGGCTGGTGCATCTCCTGGGGCGGTCGAGCACTGATATGGATGAGTATACAACCGGCAATAGCTGGTAACAATTGGCAGTGGCATTTTTGTAATTAACTGCATGAGCGACCCATAGTCTGCACATACAAGTTTCAGCTCACCACTTCATTGCAACCTCTCCTATAAATACCCCATGACCTTCACTTTAATGGGGATCAATTTCCAAGACCCCGAAGGGCTGCCCAATTTTTTTCTCCACCATTCCAAGTGATTCTAACTTCATTAATCATCTCCAAGCAAAGATCTAACGCCAAATCCGCTATGGAATCCGCCTAAATCACTCAAATGTCCAAGAAATTGTAGATCTAACTTCATATTCCTTGCACCTAGAGAGATTCAACCATTCCTTCGCTGATTTGTATAGATCAAAGTGAAATCCTTGTATGGAAGAGAGAATGAATGTACTTAAAGCTAATTCAAGCCTTGTAAATCTAAAAATGATAATGAATACTCTTGCCATAGTGGATGTAGGATTTTCCTTCGCCGAACAACTCTAAACTTTGTGTTCTCTCTTTCCCTTTCTATTGTGTGATTGTGGCTCCTTTTACTCATTTCTAACCGTTCGGTGAAGTTCTCTCGAAGTACCTTTGGTGTTTTGGCCATTTGGTGGTCACAACATTTGGCACCCATCGTGGGGCTCGAATCCATGACCACAAGGTTAAGAGCCTTGTCTGAAGTCATGTGAAGACCGAAGAAAACCGCAAATAAAGCTGTTGAAGAAACCGACAATCTTGCCAATGAAGCTATGCCACAAACCAACTGCTTTGAAGTTGGTGAATCCTCTAGAGCAAAGCTTCCATAACTAGGGAAGAATTGGATAAGGTTGTGGCCGGATTGACAAGTCAAATGGAAATCTCGAAAAATGCCATGATGAAGAAGCTAGAAGCCACGTTCGTTCTTCTAGCCGCCACATTGAAAATTACCGCTAATGCCTCCCGTACTGAAGCTGCTAATTCTTCCGCTATGAATCCAAATCGAAATCAATCCTTCCATGAGATCAATGATTCTGATGGAGTCAATCATGAAGAGTCAAAACCGCCTACTCGGAATCATATCGAGAAAGCGACTTCTCATAAAGCGACAAGCTCCGCCAAAGGTGTACCTACCCATATGCGGCACCGGGCCCTAGATCTATAACTAAGATCATTCGCATAAGCGAAGATCTGGTAATGGTGATGGTATCAGGCCCACGGATCAACGCGATGAGAAAGAGCATCTCGAGGATATGGTTAGACAGATCATGAAGGAGTGTACTAATCGGAAGGATGATGCAAGAGAGTGGGAGTTCACTCCGTCAAAAACTCCATTCACAGAGAGAATCAAGTTTACTAAGTTCCCGCGTAAGTTCAACCTGCCAACCATCCAAGCTTATAATGGAACAGGAGATCCTAACCTTTTCCTGTATAAGTACGACCAGCATATGGACGGGGCAAGCGTCACGGATGAGCTTAAGTGTCTTTACTTCCCTGTGTGCTTGGAGGGGGTAGCCTCACTCTTGTTCCCAAAGCTCCCATCGAGATCAATAGATGACTTCTCCACTTTGGCCAAGAAATTTGGAGAACAGTTCAAGCTGTAGTCTACTAAAGTCATAGATGTCATGTCATTGAACGACATGGAGCAATGGCCAGGAGAATCAATTAAAGCTTTCCTTGATCGACTCATTGCTGCAGCGACGGAAGTGGCTGATCTGGTTTCGCGATTGGTTCTAATGGCATTGAAAGGCACTATCATTAAGAAGTCGAAATTCGGGAAGTGGCTTAAGATGAAAAAGCCAAAAACCTTAGAAATATTTTATGCAAAGGCCGAGGAATTTATTGATGTGGAAGACGACTCATCCTATACTATGGACGAAGCTGAGGAAAGCGAGACTCCGTCGAAAAAGCAGAACAATGTTCCTGGTAATCAGAAAAATCCTGGTGGTCAGAAAAGGGGCAACGATGGAAGAGACAACCATCCTAACAAGAAATTCCGCTTCTTTAAGAATTATGAGTTGACTCCTTTGAATGAAACCGTAGAAAACATCTTTATGGCAACTAAGGATACCGAGGGATATCCAACGCCAAAGCAGATAAAGATTAGTGATGCTGGGATAAGATCGAGTAGGTTTTGTAGGTTACACAACCAATCTGGCCATAATACAAATGAATGCAGGCACTTGAAGAACCTAATTGAGGAGTTAATAAGGAAGAAAAAGCTCCAATAGTATGTGAAGAACCTATAGAATACACAAGCGGCCCAAGGGGAGAGTACATCTATGGGATAGCCCAGTCCGGGAGAGAACGCTCCAGCTGCTGCTAAACCAAGACCAATCATTAACACAATTTCAGGTGGACCCCACACAGCCGGAGGAAGTTGGGGGGACATCGTGAAGTATACTGACGAGATGAAAAACCCTCCTAGGAAGGAAGGATGCATGGTCTTTAGCAAAATCTTTCCCACAAAAATGCCAAGGACTTCGGGGGACGACGTCATGTTCAAAGATAGAGATTCAGACGGACTGCTAACAACAACGGTTGATCCCATGCTTTTTACCATCGTTTGGGTTCAACTATAGTAAGGAGGGTCTTGGTGGATAGCCGGGCATCTGTCAACGTTCTTTTCATTAATGCATTCAATAAGATGGAGCTTTCTATGGATGATGTAAGATCATGCCAGAATAAGATCCATGGGTTCACGGGTCAACCCACTCAGCCAATCGGCGTCATCGACCAGTTTGTAGAACTCGGAGAAGGAGAGCAAAGTGTTTCTATGAAGAAAACTTACGTTATAGTCGATGAACTTTCATCCTATAATGCTTTCCTCGGGAGGCCAGCCCTTGTCACATTCAAGATAGCACTCTCTCCATGGTGCCTAACCATGAAGTTTCCAACCGAGAATGGAGTCGGTGTGATTAAAGGTGATCAGAAGGTGGCTAGAGAGTGTTACATGGTAGAGTTGGTCAAAGCCAAGAAGGAAGAAAGGGGAAATAATGCGGAGCCTCCCCTCCGTATTTACGACATGCCCTTATAGCAATTAGGGCGGGACTCTTGTACTGGTGAACATAGCGAGGCCCAAGAAGAGATGGATCCAAGGAAGACCAGTACAGGGGAGGACCGTGCAGCACCAGCTGAAGCCATAATCATAATTCAAGTCCATGATGATGATCCAGATAAAGTATTGAAAATAGGCTCTCAGTTGGGCCTTAAGCTGCAAAAAGAATTGACTATGTTTTCAGGATCAAATTTGGATGTTTTTGCTTGGAATCATTCTGACATGTATGGAATTTCACCAGATGTAATAGTACACAAATTGAATATTGATCCAAGTCTGACTCAAATAAAACAAAAAAGACGAACTCAAGGACCGAAAGATCTAGAGCACTAAAAGAGGAAGTGGACAGGTTCATGTGCGTGCAAGGGTCCGGACTGGTAGGTAAGACGTTGTTGCATCGTGTAGGTATGGCCATGCATTTTATATTGGTATCGGGGTTGCAACTTTGGGGAGTGATACACCCTACTGTGGGGCCAGCACGGGTGCCTACGGGGTTTAGGGAGTCGATCGAATGGGTAAGGTAAGGGTACCTTAGCTGTGGTAGGAGCAAGCCGGCACCTACGATAGTTGCTAGGTACAAGTAACTACCAAGTTTGTCATGTGGGTACAGTTAGTGGGAAGGGATCAACCTTTAGCAAGTAGAGACTATTAGATGTGCGGTGTAATTAAGTAATGTGGTGTAACTTAGCAAAAGTACGGTGTAACGAAATACATGTTGGTTGAGTTGGATAGTCCTTTGGGTGCTAGTCTGATGTTGACTTCGGTCTTCGGGGTTAGTACTTGGAGGGTTGTTCGCTTAGCCAAGGTGTAGGATTGTCTTAGTACTTAGGAAAGGAATCATCTTGTCCATCCTTTTTATCTACCTTATCTAAGTTACAGCCATACCAAGATGCCTATTTATGTCTTGATCATTTACATTACCTATTATTTGTTAAAATTACTGGATTCGCCAGACTTTATGTCTGACCCGTTTGTTTCCACCTCTTTTCATTCCTTCCCCCCCTCAGGTTTGCAAAGAGGAAATACTACAGCTTAGTGTCGATTTCTTTCAGTTGCTTGAAAAGAGTAGATGTATCGCTTTAGACTCTCTCATCTTTATGGCTTTGCTTATGCTCAGTAGGGATTTATGCATTTATGTTATTTAAGTATTTGCTTCTTTATGTACTTTGAAGTTTTTGGAAAAGACTATTGATCCTGTTGTAATGGTTTTGGAAACTACTTATGTAAGCTTGTTTTGAGTTATGATGCTATGAAATAAGTTTTATCTTCCGCTGTGTTGTTTTATTTATTTATTCTTGTAATTTATCTGTTCTGTACCACAATAACGCTTCATGGACATTGATGCATTCCTTTTATGAGTGACATTGATGGACATGGGGTGTTACACGTGGTATCAGAGCTTTGGTTACAAGAACAGATTAAAAGTTTTGAAAAGTGTTTTCAAAAGTATTATTTTCATAGAAAGTATTTTCAAAAACTTGTTTTAAAGTAGCTATTTTCAAGGAAAGTTTACTTTAAAGAGCATAATCCCCGCAAGCCATACATCTCTCTTTCACTTCCCTCGTTTTGAAACTCTTTCTTTTTCTTTTTAGCATGTCTGGAGCATCTGAGATACCAGATGGTGTTCATGTACCCGGTTGGTTTCGTCAATATCTCGAGGCTAGGGCCGCTGCCGTGGATCCGGCCGATGTTCCTTCTCCTCCTCCCCCAGCTCCAGTCATTCCTCCGCGTGGAGATGCTTTCTCCAAGATATGTAAAGACTTTCGTTCGATGGGTGGAAAACCTTTTAGTGGTCTGAAACGTTCGTTGAAGCTAGAAATTGGTTGGAAGAAGTGGAGGATTGGTTTGGCATTTTCGATTTGGATGATTGTAAGAAGGTCCAATTGGCTGCTTGGTTCATGAAGGACAAAGCTTCGTTTTGGTGGGAGGTTACCAATGGAGAGCGTGCTGTAGAGATGTGGGCAGATTTTAGGGGAAGGTTTGAGTTGAAATTCCTTTCTCAAGCTGAGGAGAGTATGTACATGGAGAGGTTCTTGACATTGAAGCAGAAAAACATGACCATGAAGGAGTATGTGACCGAATTTAATAAGTTGGCGAGATTTGGGATAGAGTTGGTGAATACGCCTCACAAGAAGGCCTTGAGGTTTGCAAAGGGCCTAAATGAACCGCTTCACAATTTGGCTATGTTCCACATTCCAATGGGGGCTACGTATGAAAATCTTGTTGATATAGAATACATGCATGAAGAAGAGAAGGCTGTAAGTACTTTTAGGCTGCAAGATAAGAAGGAGGATCCAAAGAAAGCCCAACAACAAAAGAAAGGTGGTAAAGAAAAGAGGAAGTGTCACAACTGTGGGATACCTGGCCATTTGAAGAAAGACTGTAGGAAGAAGAAGAAGTTCGCTTTTTATCATTGTGGTGATCTAGGTCATGCTGTAAAGGACTGTCCTAAGAAGCAAGGGCAGAGGGCAGGTTCTACTTCGGGAGGGCAGGTTCATGCTCTCATGGCTCCGGGGCAAGAAGAAGGTAGAAAAATTTCTGTCGAAAGTTTGATTTTCTTGTTTGATCATCACGTCCGTACTTTATTCGATTATGGCGCATCACATTCGTTTATCTCTACATCATTAGTTGAAACACTGCACTTAAATACTAGTCTCGTTGTGGATCCCATTATAGTCTCAAATCCTATTGGTGGTTCGGCTCATTTATCCATGGTTTGTAGGGATTTGAGATTGTCTATCATAGGCGTTGGTTTTGAATGTAATGCTTTTGTGCTTGGTTTCATTGGCTATGGGTTGATTCTAGGGATGGATTGGCTAGCCAGACATGGTGCCATCCTAGATTGTGAACGAAGGGTAGTAAAATTGTTCACTCGTACCCTAGAGGATCGGTGATGCTTAGTTATCTTGAGTCACTTGACGCATCCAATGATGATTTACATTCTGTTCGTATAGTCCGTGAATATGTTGATGTCTTCGATGAGGTGAGGGGTCTACCCCCAAAATGTGAGATAGACTTTCGTATTTATCTTGTAGACAATGCAAAACCAGTATCTCTGCCAGTATGCCACATGGCTCCTCGTGAGAGGAAGGAGCTCAATAAGCAAGTAGGGGAGTTACTTGAGAAGGGATTCATAAGACGTAGTATATCGGAGTGGGGTGCTCCAGTAGTATTTTCCACCACGGCGGATGGGCCCCTTAGACTTTTTGTGGACTATAGAGAACTTAATAAGCTTACTAAGAAGAATGGGCACCTAATGCCAAGGATTGACGATCTCTTCGATCAGTTAGTTGGCGCCTCAGTGTTTTCGCAGTTGGACTTACCCACTGGTTTCCATCAGTTGAGAGTGGTTGGGGATAGCACAGACAAGACTGCCTTTAGGACTCCAGACGGTTTCTATGAGTGGCTTGTGATGCCCTTCGGTTTGACAAACGCCCCCGCATACTTTGTTGACTTGATGAATAGGGTGTTTAGGTAGTACCTTAATAAATTCGTGGTGGTCTTTCTGGATGACATCTTGATCTTTTCTAAGAACGAGGAAGAGCATGCCTTACACCTTAGGGAAATTTTGGAGACCCTTCGAGCGCATAACCTTAAAGCTAAATTTTCTAAATGTCACTTTTGGAGGGAGGAAGTGCGATTCTTAGGGCACATGGTTTCCAAAGAAGGGATAGTTGTGGATCCCGCGAAGGTGGTGGCCATCCAAGATTGGAAGGTCTCTAAAAATGCTACCGAGGTGAGGAGTTTCTTGGGATTCGCTGGCTACTATAGGAAGTTTATCAAGGACTTCGCAAAGATATCAGCCCTATTGACACGTTTGACGAAGAAGAACCTAGTTTTCACGTGGGACGTAGATTGTGATGATGCGTTCCAACGTTTAAAGAGAGCTTTGACCACAACCCCAGTCTTATTGTTGCCAAATGGGAGTAACCCATTCACCGTTTATACCAATGCTTGTGGGATAGGACTAGGCGCAGTCTTAATGAAAGAGGGAAGGGTAATAGCCTATGGAGGAAGGCAGTTGAGTGTGCATGAGAAAATTACCCTACACATGACCTAGAGTTGGCCGCTATTGTTTTCCCGCTTAAGTCTTGGCGCCATTATCTTCTTGGCGAGAAATTCGAATTGTTCACAGACCACAAATCGCTAAAATACTTGTTCTCTCATAAGGACTTGAACTTAAGGCAGCAAAGGTGGATGGAATTCTTAACGTCCTACGATTTCAAGATAGCATATACCCCTGGCAAGGGTAACGTGGTGGCAGACGCCTTAAGTAGGAAAAGGTTGTCCTTGAGTCCATTGTTTGTTGAGCGTCGAAGCTTAGAGTTCATCTCTACGTTTGACTTTAGACCTTCCATTGACTTTGCACCTGGTTTGCTAGCATCCTTAGAGGTCAGACCTATGCTTTTGGGACGGATTGGTGAGGCACAACGAGATGACCCACAGTTGGTTGAGTTAGTAGAAAATCTCATAGGGGGGAGTCATCGAGCCATCTCTGTAGGTATAACCTAGATGATAAGGGTTGGTTACGTAGGGACGGTAGACTTTGTGTACCACGAGACGAGAACTTGAGGAAGACCATTCTTGATGATACACATCGTTCGAGGATGACCATTCATCGCGGCGGGGACAAGATGTACATGGACAAGAGACGAGTTTACTTTTGGGCCGGTATGAAGAGGGATGTGGCCGAGTTTGTCGCTAGATGCTTGGTGTGCCAACAAGTAAAAGTAGAGTAAAAGAAGCCCGGTGGGTTGCTTCACCCATTGGAGGTCCCACAATGGAAGTGGGAGAGTGTCTCGATGGACTTTGTTGATGGTTTACCGAGATCAAGGAAGGGTAATACGGGAATTTGGGTCGTGGTAGATAGACTTACTAAGAGCGCTCATTTCATTCCCGTGAAGAGTAAGAGGACTGCTCCATGGTTAGCCTCCGTATACATTAGAGAGATAGTTCGTTTGCACGGTGTTCCTTCTAGCATAGTGAGCGATCGCGATCCTATCTTTACTAGCGAATTTTGGAAGAGCCTGCAAGAGGCGGTAGGGACTTAGTTATGTTTGAGCACCGCATATCATCCTCAGACGGACGGCCAGACCGAGAGGGTGAATCGTATTCTAGAGGACCTTTTGAGGTTGTGTGTCTTGGACTTCGGAGGTACAGGGGAGGAGCATCTTCCTTTGGTGGAGTGCGCATATAATAATAGCTTTCAATCTAGCATTGGCATGGCACCTTTCGAGGCTCTTTATGGACGGCCGTGTCGTTCACCTACATGTTGGTGGGAATCTACGAATATAATCTTGCTTGGGCCCGATATGATTAGAGATACTTCGGAAAAGATCAATTTGATTCGAAGGAGGATGAAGACGGCGCAAGATAGGCAGAAATCTTATGCAGACAAGAGGAGGACAGATCTTGAGTTTGATGTTGGGGACATGGTCTTTATCAAGGTGTCTCCATTACAGAATGTTGTTCGCTTTGGGTCCATTGGGAAGTTAGCACCAAGGTTCGTAGGGCCGTTTCCTATTAAGGAGAGGATTGGACAAATGGCATATAGAGTAGAGTTTCCCGAAAGACTTAGTGGTTTACACGACGTGTTCCATGTTTCACATTTGAGGAAGTGCTTGCATGATACCGTGGAAGTGGTGGAGCCGAGCTTGCTTAGAGAGGTGGAGGTGGAGGTAGAGCGTGATGCGACGATTCGACGAGCTCCAACATGCATTCTTGGGTCAGAGATTAAGAAGTTGAGGAACCGAGAGGTCAAGCTAGTCAAAGTGCAATGGGGAGATGATCAAGGAAACGCTTCTTGGGAGACGGAAGAGAAGATGCGTTCATTATACCCTTTCCTTTTCGACGGTATGTCTTTTAATTTCTCCTTTATCGCTTAGCTTGTACTTGTCCTATCTTTAGTACATCCTCTCATTTAAGTCTTTGACCTTTAGATAGGGTAGTCCTATGGTTGAAACAGGTGTTTGAGACATGTTATGATTGATGGATGCAAGTGTTTGCTCGTGGACACATATACACACACTTTAGGCACTAGATCGGCTCAGTCACTTTCATATTTCATATAAATGGATGTATTTAGTTAAATGGATGTATATTAAATGGACATATCATATGGATGTTGCATTTGAATGAATGGTTGTGCACACATGTAGTAATGATATGTATAGGGTTCTTTGCATACATGGTGGATACATGGCACTATCATTATTTGCATTAAGGAGGTCGACTGAATCAGTGGACCGCCTGATCTTTGCATTAGATAAGGAACATATACACACACTTTTGCATATGTTCATATAACATTAGAAATCTTTTAAGGACAATGGATGCTTGTGGATGATGGTTGAGTAGATGGATGATTGGATGGTAGGACACATTCTTCTTAACTTGGAGATTTTGGGGACGAAATCCTTTAAGGAGGGGAGAATGTAACACCCCGTAATTTTACAACATTAAAATTCACAAATTAAAGTATACTAAATTTTTAGAAGAAGAATTAAGTGAAATGGGTTGCGCTATTATGTTCATCTCAAAATTTTGGGTCAAGATAGACATTTGGTTTGCACGAAACGGATACTTTATGAAGATTTATTAAGCCTTGAAGTTTGTATGCATATGAGAGAAATATATATATATATATATATATATAAATTAAATAAATAAATATTCAAAAAAGTTCAAAACAGCAAATCGGGAGGGGGAATAGCCGAACCTCACCATTTTTGGAGTTGACCCGAGCTCCGCTGGGTCGACTAGGGGTCGATCCAGGGTGTTTGACTGTCAACCCATGGCCCGATTCACGCTAAGGGCCGATGTTGCATCTGAGTGGTCCTGATGATTTCTGGGTTAATCTAAGAGCTCTAATCGATCCTAGACATCTATATATACACCTTAAGACCTAACCCTAATTCATAAAATATTATCTATAATTCCATTATGCTGTCAAGCTCTCTCTTAAACCCAAGCCGCGCCTCTAAATTAAATCTCTAGTGTTCATACACAATTCAAATCAAAGTTTAGAGCTTCGACAACAATTAAAGAAGATAAATCAACAACACTGCAACGTTTCTACACCAATTTCAGTGCATAATTCTATTCTTTAACCACGAAAGGTGAGTATGGTGATTTTCACAATATAATGGGATTAAAAGTAACATGATGAATTTGTAAAGAGGATTCATATGTACGTATGTAATTTAAATCTCATCCAAGTCTTCACCTTTTTGATTCATGTCATCATATGCTTATATTTCTATGTAAAGTTCATACCTTTATCAGTTTATTCATGTTCAATCTATCATTATGCCTCTATGCCAGTTTACCTGGCCCTTTATTTCATGATGTTGTGTTAATTCCAATTATCGGTGATTTGATTCTCTCTTCTTATCCCTATTGCTTTTATTTTTAGATCTAGGCTACCTTCGAGCCTATGTTAAAAATACGCGCGAATGCAAATACGTGGGAACGATGGGAATATGTGAAATATGGAAAATTGGATATTATTGGATATTTTGGATAATTGGATAATATGTGAAATTGGCATATTTAGGTATGAATTACATGGAAATGATGAAATTGCCTATAATTGTAAATTTGTAATTGAGGCTAATTAATATGTAATTAGTGACAATTTGGAATAGGCAATATTATAAACATGATTATATGTTTAATTGGATATACATGACATGAAAATTGGGTACGGGTGAAGTACGATTATTAATAAACTTTTGACACGAGGTTAGGCGCAATTGTGGCGTAAGACTGCCCGGAACTGCCCGACAAATCCAGCTGCCATAATTGGACGTCTAATGTGAGAGGTCAAGGAATGAATTGTAGTTGCAACGGTTAATAACACGAGGTTAGACCCGGTTTGTGGTGTAAGACTGCCCGGAACCGCCCGGCAAATCCAGCGGCCACAAAGCGTTTGGTCTAATGTGGGAGGTCATGCACCGTTCGTCATAAGGAATGAATTAAGGAATACTAACCATAATAAGACATGGGTATGGTTAGAGGGTTAAGTGGGGTGACATGTAAATTATGACATGTAAATATAGACTTAACCGGAATAAGATAAGACATGTAAATTATGACATGTAAGTATGGACTTAACCATAGCATGTGTAAGACATGGACATTTAAATAAAAATGGTTAAGTAGGAGAAAAACCTAGTGGGGACCAAGCATAGGTGGGAGGCTTGTGTCGGATGGGGGACCCGTTTCAACCAGTAACCCGTTTGAGTATCTAATTGTGTAACACCCCGTATTTTCTATAAACATACGAATAACAAATCAAGGCAGAATTAAATTTTAAAAATAAGAACCAAGGGAACGGGTTGCGCCATTGCGTTCGTCTCGAAATTTTGCTTGAAAACGAGTCCGAGTTTTCGAAAAACGGAGTACGTATGACCAAGTTATGACCCTCCGAAGTTTCAGGAATTTTCAGAATCGAAAACAGCTCGAAATTCGAATTCAAAATTCGAATTCAAACCCAGAAGCAGGCTGGGTGGAAATTTCCCGCCCAGGACCCAGGTCGACTGGGGAGTCGACTGGGTAGTCGACCCCCCTGACCAGTTCGACTGGGTAGTCGACCTGGGGGTCGACCTGCCTCCCGAACCCACTTCCTAAACCTGATGCATTCTGATGTTTTTGGCCCGATTTTTTGACCAGTTTCATGACTCTAAACCTATATAAACAGCCCCCTAGCCTCATTCTCTCTATAACATTTCATTTTGCCTATACTCTGCCTCTGTTCTAATTAAAATAAAAATGGCGTCGCTACTCTGCTGAAATCTGAACTGGAACTAGGACTAAAGCATCTTCTTCCAAACTGAATAAAATTAAAAGAGAACAACTGCAACTCTTCTTCTTGAATCCAATCAAGGCAAGTACAGTTATTTTCCGATATAAACTTTAGTTATAATTGTGACATGATGGTAATTCTGAATTTGAGGTTGTGTACGTTCTGTTCTGATCTATTTTATTCTGTATCTCTTTCTCCTTTCTGTTCTATAGCCAGGCTACCACGAGCCTGCGCCACATCTCATAAGAGATTAACGCACAAATGCTAAACTTTGGGACAAATAATGAATGATGGCATAATTGGACATGGCTAATCTGTGACTGAAAGGACATAGGTTGTAAACTAGATTTAGATCTATGCATATTCTGTGAATTGGAAGAAGAGGAACCATTGTATGTTAACATGTGACTTGAGACATTGGATATAACGCATATTTTGAATTAAGATCTGTTATAATTTAAAGTTCTAGATTGTTGGGCTTATTGTTTATATAACAATTCATGACTTGAGATAAAAAGAGAATATGACTTATGTGTGAAGATCTATATTAAGATTTGATAACTATTAAATGTGAATAACACCTAAGTAGGAGTTTTTTAATATGTGACATGCATTGAAATCAATGGCTATATTTGGTATAATTTATATGTGAATCATTTATACTAGGAAAGTTTAACTAAATTTGGGACATGTGTTATATGGTAAATTAAGGCCATAATCTGTGCCATGTAAATTCAATGCAAACGTGGGGTATATGATCATATTGTGAATCATGAAAATTATTTAGGCATTTGAACTTAGGCCAAATTTATGGTTAGGCAAGATATATCAATGAAACTTAAAGGAATGATTAAATCTGTTATATTGCCTAATTTGCTAGTTCTGCTATATTGCCTAATCTGCTAGATCTATTCATCTGCTAAATCTGTCATCTGCTAAGTCTACTGAA
Source organism: Allium sativum (assembly GCA_030737875.1). Taxonomy (NCBI): domain Eukaryota; kingdom Viridiplantae; phylum Streptophyta; class Magnoliopsida; order Asparagales; family Amaryllidaceae; genus Allium; species Allium sativum. The sequence continues at coordinate 401,923,432 of CM060910.1, forward strand.
AATGCCTAATCTGTTATATGCCAAATCTGCTAAATTGCTTAATCTGCTAAATCCGTTAAGTCGGCTAATTTGCGAAATCTGTTATCTTCTATATCTATTGAGTTGATATATTTAGTCTGTTATTGATATAATCTGAATTGGCTATAGTTATGAATAATTGACATGTATATTAGGCATGGGCATAAATGGTAAATTATTAATTAATTGGCCGCAAAGATAAACATGGCTAACTCGAGATTAGAACGAGTTTGCGGCGTAATCCTGCCCGGAACCGCCCGGCACATCCAGTGGCCGCAATCAATAGGTTCTAATGTGAGAAGTTAGTCATAACATGCTTGAAACCTGAGGTTAGACTCAGTTTGTGGCAGAAACCTGCCCGGAACCAACCGGCCTAACCAGTAGCCGCAAACTGTCAATCTAATGTGAGAGGTCTGGGCATTAATATTTAATTAATGAAAATCTGAGATAAATATGATGTCAAAAACATGTTGGGTGGATAGGGTTAAACCAACTGGACTAATGAAATTAATAAACCCGTTTCATGAATCTGTAGGCCCAGTACAAAGTTAGACAAGTCTGTAAATCTGTTAAATCTGTATGTATGATCCGTTAGTCTGAAAACTTATTAACTTGATTTTCTGATCTGTGAACTAGTTGATCTAAACTCTGTATGTCTGAACTTGTAAACAAGATAATCTGAAATCTGTTAGTCTGGGGACACAAGGTTAGGAAGGAAATTACTTGTGTCATCTGTTGTTTGGGACCCATATTAGTCAGTAATCCTTTCTGGTATCAAAACTTTGACCCTACAGTAGGTAGGGTCCGGGCACGCTTACTGAACTAATTATAAGCGGTTCATTCTGATAATGGCGAGGGGTGTTGATGGTGCGTTCCAACCGGGTCATGTGCGTGCATGGATCCCGGCCTGCCACTGTGGATGTAAGACGCCGTGACATCTGTAAATAGGTCTGTGTCATTCAAAGGTTGCCACTTTATGGAATGATACACCCTTCTGTGGGGCTGGCACAGGGTATTTATGTAATAGGGAGCCGATCGCGTGGGGTAGGATTTGGGGTACACTTAGCTTTGTCTGTTTTTGTGGGGTACCATCTGTTTCTGTTTGGTGACAACACCTGTCTGTGTGGTACCATCTGTCTGTAGGAGTGGTAAAGGCCCATTTACTAGTGTACACCTAATTCTACATTATGTTTCCATAGGGATTAATCTGTTTTTGTTTTTGTACCTTCTGTTCGGGTGGTAAAAGCCCATTACTAGCATTCTGTTCTATGGAAATCATTCTATTTCCTTTCTGTTTCAGTAAAGACATTAGGGTAACACCTAATCCCGTTATATTAGTATTAGTGCAGAGAGGTGAAAAGTAGTAGCTTACATCATTCTGTTTTTTTTTCTGTTTAACCTAAGTATATCTGCTACTCCTGTTACTGTTATCTCGCATCCAGTTTTATTTTCATGTTATAATTATTATTATCTGTTCATATGCTAAAAGTCACTGGACTTGCCAGACTTTATGTCTGACTTTGCTTGTTTTCGCCCCTTTTCTTCCGTTCCCCCCAAGGTTTCCAAGGAGGAAATACTTTAGCTTAATCCGGATTTCTTCTTCTTGAAGTACTTAAAGTGTTTAAAGTATGGCTTGACTCCTTATGGCAGCTTCTGTGGGGATTATGATTTTAAAAACTATGCATTCTGAAGGCTTTTGTACAAGACTGATATTTTTGTACTTGAACTCTGATATTGTGATTTGAAAAGATGTAACCAAACTTGCTTCGGATTCTGTTTGTAATAAAGTTATAAATTTTTCAAGTATTGTTTTATCTATCTTGTAAATTTCTGTTCTGTCTACTAAAACGCTCCATCAATGTTGAGGCATTCCCTTTGTGAGTGACCTTAACGGAGGTGGGGTGTTACACTTGGTATCAGAGCTGAAGGTTACCAGAATGGGTAAAAATTTTGAAAAGTATTTTCAAAAATGTTTTAAAAGGAAGTATTTACAAAAGTAAGGTTTGTTTTGAAAAACATAATCCCCCAAAGCCATGTGCACTATCTCTCTCTATCCTTCGTTTTGAATCTTTCCTTTCTATTTTAGCATGTCTGGAGACCTTAACCTTCGAGAGGGAGTACCGATACCCGGCTGGTTCAGGTGGTACTTAGAAGCTAGGGCCAACGGAGCGGGCCCAGCAGACATTCCTCCTCCAGTGGCAGTGGTTCCTCCTCCTCCTCCTCCTCCTCCTCCTGGGAATGCCTTCGCAAAAACATGTAGAGACTTCAAGTCTATGGGTGGAAAAGACTTTTATGGGACAGAATCTTTTGTAGGAGCAAGAAACTGACTAAAGGAGCACGAGGATCTGCTTGACATCTCCGGAGTTGACGACAGGCAAAAGATACAGCTAGTAGTGTGGTTACTTAAAGATGAAGCTTCCTATTGGTGGGAGATCACTAATGCTCAGAGGCCAGTAGAAACATGGGAAGATTTCAGGACAAGGTTTGAGATGAAATTCCTCTCCCAAGCTGAAAGAAGCCTGCAAATGGAGAAGTTCCTAACTCTTAAACAGAGGAGCATGACGATCAGGGAGTACGTCAATCAGTTTAATCAGCTGGCCAGATTTGGGCTGGACTTAGTAAACACCCCACACAAGAAGGCGCTTCGCTTCATCAAAGGTCTGAATGAGCCTTTACGCAGCCTTGCTATGACCCATGTATCCACAGGAGCGGCTTATGAAAGCTTAGTGGACATGGCATTACTACACGAGGAAGACAAGGGCAAGAAAGAGGCAAAGAAGGAAGAACCACAGAACAAGAAAGCATGGCCCAAAAAGGAAACACAAAAGAAGGATGATAAATCTGATGATAAGAAGGAGAAAAAGTGCTTTACTTGTGGAAGCTCGACTCATCTGAACAAGGATTGCAGAAAAAGGAAGGGCACTTGCTTCAACTGTGGTGAGATGGGACACTTCACTAGGGACTGCCTAAAAAAAAGAGGGCAAGGGCAGAAGGCAGGACCAACTTCTGGAGGGAAGGCGAACACTCTCGAGGCTATTGGATAGGATAGGATTAGGAAAACTTTCTGTGGGAGGTCTAATTTCTTTATCTGATTGTTGAGTTGAAACTCTTTCTGATTCTGGCATTCTGATTCTGTAATCGATACTCTGCACTTTAATACTAGTATTGTTTCTTATTCTGCTATAGTCTTAAACCTCATAAGGGTTACAACTCATCTGTTTGTGATAAGTTGGGGTTTGAGGGATATCTGTGTAAGGCGTCAAGCATGACGCATGCATTCTGGGTTTTTGCGGGATATGATTTTATCATGCTTAATTTCCTAAGAATCATTTGATAATCTGATATGTACCAGTAATCTGTGAATATCTGAATATTTCTGATAAGGATAAGATTTCTAGTTTTGACATTGTCTAAAAAGGGTAATCCTCTGGGTGTCAATTTAATGTTCATTTCGGTCTTCGGGGTTGATACTTAGGGGAATTATTCTCTCAACCAATGTCTAATGGAAACCAAGTTTTTGTTTTATCTGTACTCGCTTCCATCATTCGACGATATCCTATCAAGTAAATCTTCGACCTTTAGGTAGAAACTAATGGGTGTAAACATGTGTTTGAGACATGTTATGTTTGATGGTTGCAAGTGGATGCAAGTGGTTGCTAGTGGTTGCTCGTGGATGCATATACACACACTAGGCACTAGATCGGCTCAAAAACACTCTCATACTACATATGGATGAGTGTGCATTTTCAATTTTGTGGATGCAAAATGATTGACTCATCACATGGATGTTGCATTTGGATGAATGATTGCACACACATTTAGAAATGATATGTATCAAATAGGAAAATTGCATACATGTTGGATTCATGGCACTGACATAATTCGCATTAAGGGGGTCAACTGAATCGGTAGACCGCCCGATCTTTGCATTAGATATGGAACATATACACACACTTTTTCATATGCTCATACAACATTAGAAGTTTTCTAAGGACAATGGATTATTGTGGATGATAATTGAGTAGATGGATGACTGGATGGTAGGACACATTCTTCTTGACTTGAAGATTTCGGGGACGAAATCCTTTAAGGAGGGGAGAATGTAACACCCCGTATTTTCTGTAAACATACGAATAACAAATCAAGGAAGAATTAAATTTTAAAAATAAGAACCAAGGGAAAAGGGTTGTGCCATTGCGTTCGTCTCGAAATTCTGCTTGAAAACGAGTCTGAGTTTTCGAAAAATGGAGTTCGTATGACCAAGTTATGACCCTCCGAAGTTTCAGGAATTTTCAGAATCGAAAACAGCTCGAAATTCGAATTCAAATTTCGAATTCCAACCCAGAAGCAGGCTGGGCGGGAAATTTCCCGCCCAGGACCCAGGTCGACTGGGGAGTCGACTGGGTAGTCGACCCCCACTGACCAGGTCGACTGGGTAGTCGACCTGGGGGTCGACCTGCCTCCCGAACCCACTTCCTAAACCTGATGCATTCTGATGTTTTTGTCCCGATTTTTTGACCAGATTCATGACTCTAAACCTATATAAACAGCCCCCTAGCCTCATTCTCTCTATACCATTTCATTTTGCCTATACTCTGCCTCTGTTCTAATTAAAATAAAAATGGCGTCGCTACTCTGCTGAAATCTGAACTGGAACTAGGACTAAAGCATCTTCTTCCAAACTGAATAAAATTAAAAGAGAACAACTGCAACTCTTCTTCTTGAATCCAATCAAGGCAAGTACAGTTATTTTCCGATATAAACTTTAGTTATAATTGTGACATGATGGTAATTCTGAATTTGAGGTTGTGTACGTTCTGTTCTGATCTATTTTATTCTGTATCTCTTTCTCCTTTCTGTTCTATAGCCAGGCTACCACGAGCCTGCACCACATCTCATAAGAGATTAACGCACAAACGCTAAACTTTGGGACAAATAACGAATGATGGCATAATTGGACATGGCTAATCTGTGACTGAAAGGACATAGGTTGTAAACTAGATTTAGATCTATGCATATTCTGTGAATTGGAAGAAGAGGAACCATTGTATGTTAACATGTGACTTGAGACATTGGATATAACACATATTTTGAATTAAGATCTGTTATAATTTAAAGTTCTAGATTGTTGGGCATATTGTTTATATAACAATTCATGACTTGAGATAAAAAGAGAATATGACTTAGGTGTGAAGATCTATATTAAGATTTGATAACTATTAAATGTGAATAACACCTAAGTGGGAGATTTTTGAATATGGGACATGCATTGAAATCGATGGCTATATTTGGTATAATTTATATGTGAATCTTTTGTACTAGGCAAGTTTAACTAAATTTGGGACATGTGTTATATGGTAAATTATGACCAAAATCTGTGCCATGTAAATTCAATGCAAACGTGGGGTATATGATCATATTGTGAATCATGACAATTATTTAGGCATGTGAACTTAGGCCAAATTTATAGTTAGGCAAGATATATCAATGAAACTTTAAGGAATGATTAAATCTGTTATATTGCCTAATTTTCTAGTTCTGCTATATTGCCTAATCTGCTAGATCTGTTCATCTGCTAATTCTGCTGAAAATGCCTAATCTGTTATATGCAAAATCGGCTAAATTGCTTAATCTGCTAAATCCGTTAAGTCGCCTAATCTGCGAAATCTGTTATCTTCTATATCTGTTGAGTTGATATGTTTAGTCTGTTATTGATATAATCTGAATTGGCTATAGTTATGAATAATTGACATGTATATTAGGCATGGGCATAAATGGTAAATTATTAATTAATTGGCCGCAAAGATAAACATGGCTAACTCGAGGTTAGAATGAGTTTGCGGCATAATCCTGCCCGGAACCGCCCGGCACATCCAGTGGCCACAAACAATAGGTTCTAATATGAGAAGTTAGTCATAACGTGCTTGAAACCCGAGGTTAGACTCAGTTTATGGCAGAAACTTGCCCGGAACCAACCGGCCTAACCAGTAGCCGCAAACTGTCAGTCTAATGTGAGAGGTCTGGGCATTAATATTTAATTAATGAAAATCTGAGATAAATATGATGTCTAAAACGTGTTGGGTGGATAGGGTTAAACCAACTGGACTAATAAAATTAATAAACCCATTTCATGAATCTGTAGGCCCAGTACAAAGTTAGACAAGTCTGTAAATCTGTTAAATCTGTATGTCTGATCCGTTAGTCTGAAAACTTATTAACTTGATTTTCTGATCTGTGAACTAGTTGATCTGAACTCTGTATGTCTGAACTTGTAAACAAGTTAATCTGAAATCTGTTAGTCTGGGGACACAAGGTTAGGAGGGAAATTACTTGTGTCATCAATTGTTTGGGACCCATATTAGTCAGTAACCCTTTCTGGTATCAAAACTTTGACCCAACAGTAGGTAGGGTCCGGGCACGCTTACTGAACTAATTATAAGCGGTTCATTCTGATAATGGCGAGTGGTGTTGATGGTGCGTTCCAACCGGGTCATGTGCGTGCATGGATCCCGGCCTGCCTCTGTTGATGTAAGACGCCGTGACATCTGTAAATAGGTCTGTGTCATTCAAAGGTTGCCACTTTAGGGAATGATACACCCTTCTATGGGGCTGGCACAGGGTATTTATGTAATAGGGAGCCGATCGCGTGGGTTAGGATTTGGGGTACACTTAGCTTTGTCTGTTTCTGTGGGGTACCGTCTGTTTCTGTTGTGTGGCTACACCTGTCTGCGTGGTACCATCTGTTTATAGGGGTGGTAAAGGCCCATTTACTAGTGTACACCTAATTCTACATTCTGTTTCCATAGGGATTAATCTGTTTTTGTTTCTGTACCTTTTGTTCGGGTGGTAAAAGCCCATTACTAGAATTTTGTTCTGTGGAAATCATTCTGTTACCTTTCTGTTTCAGTTAAGACATTAGGGTAACACCTAATCCCGTTATATTAGTATTAGTGCAGAGAGGTGAAAAGTAGTAGCTTACATCATTCTGTTTTTTCTTTCTGTTTAACCTAAGTATATCTGCTACTCCTAATACTGTTATCTCGCATCCAGTTGTATTTTCATGTTATAATTAATATTATCTGTTCATATGCTGAAAGTCACTGGACTTGCCAGACTTTATGTCTGACCTTGCTTGTTTTGGCCCCTTTTTCTTCCGTTCCCCCCCAAGGTTTCCAAGGAGGGAATACTTTAGCTTAATCCAGATTTCTTCTGCTTGAAGTACTTAAAGTGTTTAAAGTATGGCTTGACTCCTTATGGCAGCTTCTGTGGGGATTATGATTTTAAAAACTATGCATTCTGAAGGCTTTTGTACAAGACTGATATTTTTGTACTTGAACTCTGATATTGTGATTTGAAAAGATGTAACCAAACTTGCTTCGGTTTCTGTTTGTAATAAAGTTATAAATTTTTCAAGTACCGTTTTATCTGTCTTGTAAATTTCTGTTCTGTCTATTAAAACGCTCCATCAAAGTTAAGGCATTCCCTTTGTGAGTGACCTTAACGGAGGTGACGTGTTACAAATTGGGCCGGGTACTAGGCCGGGGTTGGGGCACGCTTACTGGACTTGAATGTAAGAGGTCAAAACGTGAATAGCGGTGGCAACGCGAGTCCAATGGGTTCATGTGCGTGCATGGGTCCGGGCTGGTAGGTAAGACGTTGTTGCATCGTGTAGGTATGGCCATGCATTTTATGTTGGTATCAGGGTTGCCACTTTGGGGAGTGATACACCCCATTGTGGGGCCAGCACGGGTGCCTACGAGGTTTAGGGAGCCGATCGAATGGGTAGGGTAAGGGTACCTTAGCGGTGGTAGGAGCAAGCCGGCACCTACGATAGCAGCTAGGTACAAGTAACTACCAAGTTTGTCATGTGGGTACAGTTAGTGGGAAGGGATCAACCTTTACCAAGTAGAGACTAGTAGATGTGCGGTGTAATTAAGTAATGTGGTGTAACTTAGCAAAAGTATGGTGTAACGAAAAACATGTTGGTTGAGTTGGATAGTCCTTTAGGTGCTAGTCTGATGTTGACTTCGGTCTTCGGGGTTAGTACTTGGAGGGTTGTTCGCTTAGCCAAGGTGTAGGATTGTCTTAGTACTTAGGAACGGAATCATCTTGTCCATCCTTTTTATCTACCTTATCTAAGTTACACCCATATCATGATGCTTATTTATGTCTTGATCATTTACCTTACCTATTATTTGTTAAAATTACTGGACTCGCCAGACTTTATGTCTGACCCGTTTGTTTCCACCTCTTTTCTTTCCTTCCCCCCCCCCCCTCAGGTTTGCAAGGAGGGAATACTACATCTTAGTGCCGATTTCTTTCAGTTGCTTGAAAAGAGTAGATGTATCGCTTTGGACTCTCTCATCTTTATGGCTTTGCTTATGCTCAGTGGGGATTTATGCATTTATGTTATTTAAGTATTTGCTTCTTTATGTACTTTGAAGTTTTTGGAAAAGACTATTGATCCTGTTGTAATGGTTTTGGAAACTACTTATGTAAGCTTGTTTTGAGTTATGATGCAATGAAATAAGTTTTATCTTCCGCTGTGTTGTTTTATTTATTTATTCTTGTAATTTATCTGTTCTATACAACAATAACGCTTCATGGACATTGGTGCATTCCCTTTATGAGTGACATTAATGGACATGGGGTGTTACATCCAGGGTATTCGACTAGTCCAACTTGTTGTGCCCCCACTGTACCCTTGCTTTGAGCCCGTTAGACCTTACAACAACGATAATCCCTTCATTACTCTCGTCGGCATCGCCGACGACTATCCATAAACTCGGACCCAGTCTCGAGTATCCATTACCCACCAATTCAAGTCCAATATGAGCCGTCTTCTTACTCGTTGCATCTCCAAGATCAACGAACAACCATTATTTACGAGTTCAAGTCCAACTTGAATCGTCCTAACCTTCGTTGCATCTCCACGACTAACGAACCCCTCTTATCACTTTGAGATTTCCCCATTGAATTTCCTCCGAAGTTATTAACATTCTTGAATCAAAGAGAACATCAACATAAGGTCCTAAACAATCCATAGCATTCATCGAATAAGTCTTTTCTATCACTTGCTAAAACCATGATTATGTCGATACCCATATGACTGGTCTAACCAATCTCAAGGGCTAATGGAAGCCCTGCCTCCAAGCGGACTACCATACGTCCAACGTATGTTTATCCTCCAAGGATAACTAGATCACGTCAAACGGATCCAAGGTAAACGGGCATCCCCAGATACCCCTGCTTCGAGTCCTCTTAGAACACTCAAAACTATCGACGATTCCTTGGCACTCCATCTGAAGAGCTATCGAAAATTCCATCTTCAACTCGAGTCCCACCCAAGAAACCAATCCATTTTCTTGCGGCCTTCTCGAGTCCAACTCGAGTCATCTCATAGCCCTACCGAGTCTCACTTGGGGCAGTCCATATCATCGAACAGTCTTATCCTGTCACTGCTGCACATCACTACTCGAGTAAACAAAGATATCATTCAATGGAAGTCACAACAACTACTTATATCTCTCAGCCTCATTAACTCCAGCTATCATCACCATCACTAGGTAGGTACCCAATACCAATCTATACCTTTAGAGCCAGTCGACTTCCAAAATAATGCCAAACCCAGTAAAGCCCAAAACAAAGTAATCACAAGCAAACATACATCCATGACTCGATTAGACCAAATCATGAAAAATCATGCAAAGGGTAGTCGAACCACCAATCGGGTTCGTCACAACCAAAGGTCTATCCACAATCTCGGGTACCAATCCCAACCTATCCACCAGATCACTAGATATGAAGGAATGGGATGCCTCGGTATCAAACAGTACTCGAACAGGAACATCATAAATATAAAGCATACCTTGAATAACGACACCCTTCCCCTTCTGCGCCATAGTTGGGGCATTCGACGAAGAAGGAACAACGTTGATAGCATATGCTTTCACGATTTTCTTCTCTTTAGGGGTTGCGGACATTTATCCTTGTAATGTCCCGTTTGGCGGCAATTGAAGCACTTCCTTTCTCCAGGATTTTCCCGACAATCTCTGGCATAGTAGCCCTTCTTGCCACAACTAAAGCACTCGCCATCTTTCTTATTCTTCTTTTTATGACCATCCTTGGTTTGGTCTTGTTTCCTATTATTCTAGGAAATATTCTTGCCTTCACCGCTTGCCTGCGGTTTTGGCTCCTCTGCAGATGTAATAGCAACCTCAGTCTTTGACTTAGGGTAAAGGCTCTCTGATCTCAATGCTTTCCCCACATTGGATTTTAAAGTCTCATCAATGTGGTTTATAAATCATTCTCCCAAGTACCCATCTAAGCCAGTTATGAACTTCTCGTTCTTCTTCTCAGCAGTATCAATAAGACATAATCCATATTTTGATAAAGTATAAAACTCAGCAATATATTTCGAGACTGCCCTACCACTCTGCTTAAGTTCCAAAAACTTCCTAAACAATTCTGATTTATGAGCAGCTGGAATAAATTTATCACTGAAGCGAGTCCTAAACTGATTCCAAGTAACTTGATCCTCGGGAGTAGTTTCTTTAATATCATTCCACCAATTTATTGCTCGTCCTTGAAGTTGACGGTATGCTAGTTTTCTCTTCATTGCATCTTCAATTCCCAAATCCTAAAAGATGCGCTCACAACTATCAAGCCAATATTGAACCTCTGTAGTCGATTCCGTTCCGTGGAACGGCTTCCCACCAAGACTAGTATAATCCTTGCATAGCTTGGAGAAATCGGCTCTGGGCGCCTGCACTACTGCACCACCATCGTTAGCAGCATTAGGAACTGCTTCCTGAACATCCCTAAGAATCTCTCTCATGAAGGTGGAAAACATCATCATCATATTAAGAACATCCCTATAGTTTGCTTCTGAACCCATACTCCTCATATATCGGCGCATCGTTCAATCTGTAAAGAGAAAACGATTAACCATCTCCTTTGTGGTGCCAGTGCAGTGCGACTTCTTTCTCAGATATACTAATGGTATATATATATAGCTTTTGAAAACCAAAATATCACAAATACGCACTCTCATATACGTATACTATCTCTCCCTGGTGTCTTCCCCTAGGTTAACTATGCAACCTAGAGCTCTGATACCAAATGTGACAGCCTGCCCCGGACCAGCCGGCATTTCTCTGAAATGCGCTGTGCCGATGCCCGACCAGCACGGGACAGTCATTAAAAGAAAAGAATTAAGATGAAGAACTATCAAAGAACCTATAGTATATCTCACAGCATATGGAATAAAATATAATAATAACATAACTTAACATAAAACAGGCGAGACAGTCCACAAGCTGAAAACCAAATCATCATAGCAGTGGAATATAAAATACAACTTATGATCCAATACCATTATTACAACTTCAAAATATTGTCTCTGAAGCAAAATAGAAAAGGTACACTACTAATTCCCAAAGTAGTGACCAGCTAAGCACAGGGAAAATATATATATATATATATCATACGTGGAAGCCTCCTACTCGTCTCCAGTACAGCTACTCGTGCAACCACCTAACCTGTCTCTAGTCTACTCATGTGAGCACCCAGAGTAATAAGAAGAAACATAAAACTCTGGGTCAGACAACCGTCTGGTATGAGCGGTAGCAAGTATATACCTCTAAGATGAACAAATAACATGTATAAGAAATCATACCTGAACCTAGACCTACAACCAAATGTTTCGCACAACATGATGTACAGTACTCTAAGGTAACACTTACATAAAGTGTAAAGAAAGTATGGAAGTTTGCATGACACGGTGATAGAAAACATTAAACATAGCAATCATCCCCACATCTGTCACTTAGTGCATAAGGCGTACGATATCCACACTTTGGTCACCCAATCCTTTGCTATGATCACTTTTCCCTCGGGAGTCACAATAACACCATTGCACTTATCCATATCCACTAATCCTTCTCTCAGTGTGAACCGAAGTTGCAGATACTGATAACCCCTTTGGACACATCCCGCCGCAAAGCCCAATCATGAATTTAACTCGTTGATCCCCATTTGGATACTGAGCCATAACTTCTCACTTGGACTACCTTTGCATCTCAGGTTTTAGTCATCATCTCGGTTCAGATGTGCTTAGTGCTCTAGTCATCATTGGTTCGGTTTCATGACCATCACTTTGGTTTAGTTCGTATGAAGCAACGGTTCTCGGTTCGTGCTCCTCCTCTGTAACAACCCGCAATTTCTAAACCAATTAAATTTTTTTATTTTGGCAATTTTAACGGATTTTGAATGTTTAAAAAAATTATTTTAAATAATAACGACTAAAAATATATTTAAATCGAAGTTAGAACGAATTTTTTTTAATTTAGTTATGAAAGGAGTTCAAAATGGCGCGATAGTTTGAAAATTCGATTTCAAATTTCAATTGACTGTATAGGATTCAAAATAAATCGGATTTCAGTAAAACAAGAAATATTTAAATCTGTTTGATTATATCTTTCTAGCGAATGTGAAAAATCCAAATTTCATAATATAAATCAAAAGTTATGAGCAGTTTAAAATTCAGAAAAGTCGGTGTAGAAGTTATATATATTTTAATATAAAATATAGCCCTTAAAAATAGCCATTTTGCAAACGACCTCCATTTTCGACGATACCACTTTTGTTGGAACCGGAATGTCAAATTTTTGCTAGGGTTCAATTTTCATAATTTTTGAAATTTATATGTGAGCATGCAGAAGAAAACGTGTTTTGAATGTTTCAGTCAATTTGGATCGACCAGAAAATGGCCATTTTTCAAATGGTCTCCAAATTCGACGAAATTTAGAAGCATATCATCAAGACATAGCTAGAAAATATTTTTTTGGAATTTTTAGAGTTAGTACATGGCCCCAGTAAATTAAAATGTACATTTAAATTTAATATATATTGATTTATATTTTAATTTAAAGAAAAACTAATTAAAACAATCAAATGGGCTTACGAAACATGGTCCATTGAGTTCAGAATATGGGTATTTAGCTAGGGGCGACAGTTGTTGGGCTTGATTTGGAGTTCGTTTAAATTAGCGGGCCTTTTTGAAAATTAAGAATTAAAAATAATATAAATTAATTATAAATGGCTCCTTTTTATTCACTAAACCCTAACCCTAGGCTGATTGGCAGCGCCGCCATCTTCTATTCAATGGTCGGTATGCTCAGTTTTTCTCCATCAAAATTCTCGTGATCCACTCCATAACTTGATAAACCTTTAAAGCAAAAATTCAAGAGCCTCTTGAGAGATTTCGATCAGTAGCAGTTTGACCTGATTTCATGTTCTATCGTTCACCAATTTCTTACCCAAAGGCCATCCGTTCGAAGCGATTTTTAGGGCAGGAGATGAGTTCGATTTCGCCAGAACTGTGGCCAGTGGAAGTTGTCGCGTAGTCGGAGGTCGAGTGGCGGTCTGATGGAGGTCTGACGAACGGAGGATGCGGTGGCGTGATCAAATCCAGATCGAGGAAGAAACGACCGTTGTTTTGTAAAGGTCATTAGTGAAAATAATAAGATAATTTTTTATCTAATTATTAATTAATGTAATTAAGTTTAAAACTAATATATCTCGTTCAAATCAAATCGGAATTCGATAATTTCAGGTCCGTTGGAACCGTAAGTTCGAGCACTTCATCATGGAACAGACCAGATCTGAAACAGAGACCATTTGGATTTTGATAAAATTAAACACCGGTTTAATTTTATTAAAATAATCGTTGTTCATCGATTTCAAAACTGACCACGGTGAGAAATCCTTTCACTCTGATTATTTCTCAGTTAAATTTATACTGGGATGTAGACAGTGCTTAGTAGTAACCGACACCTCTGATTGTACAAAACCATGAATGTCTGATTGGATTGTGACTTGAATTGTTATTGTTTGATATCTTTTTATATATATAATATATATATATATATATATATATATATTATCATAAAATGGAAAAAATGATCATTATTTAAATTAGAAAAGTTAAACAATGTAAAAATGTTCATTGTTTAAATTAGAAAAGTTAAACAATATAAAAATTCACATTTTTGTTGCAAATATGAAAATGATTCATTTGTTTGAATAAAAAAGTTTACATTTTTATTGTGTATGAGAAAATATGAAAAATGATTCATTTGTTTGAATAAAAATTTTTCATTTTTATTGTGAATGAGAAAATATGAAAATGATTCATTTGTTTGAATAAAAAGTTTACATTTTTATTGTATATGAGAAAATATGAAAAATGATTCATTTGTTTGAATAGAAAAGTTAACAAGATTATGTGTAACATTAAAAATTACATTTTTAATGTAAAGAAGATTTATATAAAAAGATTCATTGTTTGAAGAAAATGTGTTAACATATAAAAATTACATTTTTTATGCAAGAAGAATCATTAAAAATATTCAGGTTTGAATAAAAATGTCCCTTTTAACTTATCAGTTTAGAATAAGATAACTATATGTTAACCATATGTTTTATTTGACAAAAATGCCTTTTATTCAAAATATTGTCATGTTAAACAAAAATGTCTTTTATTTAGAATATTGTCATGTTAAATAAAAATGTCTTTTATTTAGAATAAATTCATGTTAAACATCACCTTTATTTGTTTTGTTGAATTAGATTTGTCGACAAAATAAAAACATCACCTTTATCTGTTTTGTTGAATTAGAGTTGTCGACAAAACGAAAACATCACTTTTATTTGTTTTGTTGAATTAGAGGGGTCGACAAACAAAATTGTCTTTTTATTTTGTCACTAGAATTATAAACATGTACATATGACAAAATTATCTTTTTATTTTGTCACTTGAAATTTGAAACATGTAAGTAGACAAAATTGTCCTTTATTTATGTCATTTTATTAAGAAATGTCATATTGAAATAGAAGTGTCATTTTATTAAGAAATGTCATATTGAAATAGAAATGTCATTTTATTAAGAAAATGTCATATTGAATTAGAAAAGCCATTTTATTAAGAAATGTCATATTAAAATAAAAATGTCATTTTGTTAGAAAATGTTACGTTGAAATAAAAATGTTACTTAGTTAGAAAATATTATGTTAAAATAAAAAAAATGTCATTTTATTAGAAAATTTGCTAGATTAAGGCATTATCATTATTATATTCGCAACATTAGAAATAATTCAAACCGAATTATAATTGGTTAAATTTATTAACCAATGATTCATTTATATGAACTGTTGTTGTCTGAAAACCCGACATGGGTATTGGGATGATATTCGACATACACTAGTCCTAATATTTATTGTATGTCAATCGATGGATTGACAGTCTGTGATGAGCGTTATTCATTTATTTTAATGCTCACACAGTTGTAAAGTGCACTTTGGATGTTGTATGAATTTCTGATGATTGTTTATCATTATCGTTGTACACATGCAATATATGAAATCCATATAACTGAAATTATATGGTAATTTATTGAGTCGCATTCCGATTTAGAATTAAAGAATATTTTAAAATAAAACTATTTTGAAATAAATAATATTTTAAAATAACGAATATTTTTAAATAATATTCAGTGAAGAATAGATCTATGATTTCGATGGCCAATTTTAGATGGACGCAAAAATAAAAAAATATGAAGTCGAGTAAGTAGCAAATGCCATTTTAACCCGAACGGGTTTATCGATCAATTTTGTTCATTTTAAAATGAATATCGAAAAGATGTGATTTCAAAATAAAATATTTTGAAAATATAAACATTTTAATATGATAAAGATATAGAATATTTGATGACAAATTTATAAATGATTTATAAAATACGTTTTAAATAGAAATCAATGATATATTATATATATTTATATAATGGCCTGAATAGAACGCGCCGCGCAGCAACCGTTCGCGAATTTCGACCATTAACTTCAAATTGATATTACGGGAGGTCCAACCGTCGGATTCTCCTAAAACTGGAACCGTTGGGTTCGTATCGAAAAGACCTTTCCAATGAATATAAAAGATTTGAAACCTAACGGTTAGATTTGGAGATATGTCCAAATCAATTTTAGAAAACGTCGTTATGGATGCAGTTCAGTGGTCGTTGTTGGAAACCGACTGTACGGGCGATAATAAAATTATTAAAAATATGGAAAAATTATGTAAAAATCATAATAAATGATTTGGAAAGATTTTTGATGATAAATTCCAATTTTATAAGGATAAAAATATATTTTTTATCAAATTGAACTGTTTAATGAACTAGTTACTAACTAGAATAATAATTTAATTATTTTTAGAAATAAATAAATTTGACTTTGAAAATGGTTTTAAAATAACCAGAATTTTCCAAAGAAATTATTGGAATGGAAATTATCTTAGGAATACTTCGATACTAGATTCCGTTACTATACGAATATTGTCATGGGAATTTGAAAGATATATATATATATATATATATATATATCGTTATTCCCAATACGACATTTGTTGGTTTCAGAATTTGATATTAGATATAAGCCGATATAATTTCTATTCAGAACCTTATATTTAATATCAAATGGGATTTTGGGTTTGTCGTGGACGGTGTCTTTAATAACACTGTTCTTAAACCCAATTTAGAAAAGAATAAATATTTTATTTAAGATTTAGGAAATTTTTACCAATTAATTAATATTTAATTGGAATTGGGTAAAAGAATAGGATTTTTGGGTTTATCGTGAACGGGGTTTTAAATAACACTTGTTCTTTAACCCAATTAACAGTGAAGAAATAATTTGGAATTTATAAATCTTTTATTAAGATTTAATGGGAATTTTCCAAAATAAAGTTTTCCAATTTTATATATTAAATTAGAATTGAATGGAATTCGATTTAGTAATAATTGGGATGAGCTCCTGTGAATGAAGACCGATACTATATGTGGAATTTAAAAGGCATTGCCGCTATTCCATTTATATTATTAGTTTGATATGGGAATTTATATCGATTATATACCGCTATGATTTCCGTGAAGATTCCATAGTTAATGGAAGAAGATTTGGGTTTATCGTGAACAATATTTTTAAAGACATTAGTTCCTTAACCCAGTTAAAGATAAGGTTAAATTCTTAAGCTTGAATAATCCGTAAGCAATGATTTTTGAGATTAAAAAGGATAAATTTAAAAGAATTTATCTTTGATAAAATTAATGGGAACCTTTCCCCTAAAAATGTGAATATTTTATTAAAAGAATATTCTGAATTTGAATGAGGCGTTGGATGTGTTTTTATAGCACTTGTTTATAAAGTATGCCAGTTATTCGGAAAGACCGGGTTTAACGCATTATGAATAATTGATACGATGACTAAGTCGAAGAGATTGAAGACGGCGCAAGGCCGACGATCTTCACATCGAATGGATGAGTTGCTACTGTTGCCCATGATTGGAATAGCTACCTTGAAGGGGCTACAGTGGTAGTCGTTTGGACGTACTTGTTGATTGTTCGTACATGCGAGGGCCTCTCTTCCGTATTGGACATACGGGACAAGGAATAAGGTGCCTCTAGTTTCGTTCAGACCCAGAACATACTTGCAAATGGATGGTATGTCTGATGTTGTATTCCTTTATGCTGTATTCATTGATCTCTGCTAAATATATATATCTGTTGGTGGCGGAGAATTTATTCTCTTGCTTAATACCCTTCTCTGAGACGTGTGTGCTCAGAGGTTATATAATTGGTAGAAATCAATGGTATGGTATGGATTGACAATGTGGCATGCTAAGATGCATGGATCAAAGCTTTTGTTGAAAAGTAGAGCTTTGTGGATGATCGTCAAAGCACAGCTTTAATTAGCATAGCTTTGTGTAACAACGTTACTTCGCGAGCCTCCCACCCCGGTATGATGGTGAATGATTTGTTTGATTAGTAGGTTTGACCAATATACTTTATATATATATGGATTTGGTCGGCCGAGTTGTGCTGGGTGTGGTCGCTCCACACCTGGAGATTGGGATAGGTCATTTCAGCCGACCGAAACCCATGAGGATAGAACATATTGATGCTCATCCAAAGTGCGTAGTATATGTATTACGGTGTTTTCTCTTGCCGAGACGTAAGCCGTGGAGAAACATTCGCGATATATCTTTCGAATCTACAGCCTCATGATGGAAACCCAATTTTCCAATACGAGCTTTACGGTTTTAGTTGTATACCTATATGGTGACATAATATATTATGCCGCTTACATGATATATTATGCCTCCTACGATTGATACATTTATATTCGAAATTGATTTCTACACTATGCACTTATAGTAAAAAGATGAATTTCGCGTATTAAGCATTTTTGACCATTATAAGGTAAAACTCTATCCTTCGGCTTGCGTTGCATGGGGCTTGAGTCTTATAATGGTTTCATTTTTCTAAAGAGCATTGCGCTGTTTGTTTTATGCACTGATATTCTTGGGAGGAAACATGTTCCGTGTAATACGGCGTGGTCCCTTGATTTACCTAACTTTAAAATCAAATTAATAACTGTTTTTGAGTTCTCATACCAGTCCCATGACTGACCTGGAGTTTATTGTTCCTTCCTAAACTCTGGGTGCCCATATTTTCCACATGGGCAGTAAATAGTTTAGTTTTGCAGATATTTTCTTCATAGGATCCTGGTCTATAGCTGAAACGATATTCGGAAAGCTCTGTGTCCGTGTATTTCTTTCAATTGTATTTTGTATTATTTTTCCGCTGCTAATTATATGAAATTTAAATCTTTGATACTATTTTCTGTGTAATAATTATTTATACTCTGGAATATTCTTGTACTCTGATGTAATTGTTGTAATAGCAATAAAATGTTCTTCTGTTTTGTGTTCTGATATGTGTTGTTCTCAAAGAAATCCGACTTTCCTTTACGGGGAATTTTGGGTCGTCACATTTGGTATCAGAGCTTTGGTTTAAAGAGCTCGAGGACAAGACACATTAGAACCAAACGGTAGAATTCATCAGAGATTGGATTAGTAATATCCAATAAGAATGACTCGTTAAAGATAGGATCAGCAGTATCCTAGAATGAGTCGAAAGAGTGTTATTTTTAAAATAAAAATGATAACAAATTTAGTTTTGAAAATTTTATCTTAAGATACGTATTTGAAATATTATTACATTTTAATTTGGACAATCGAGTATATGAAGATTTTACATATACGCCTAGCTAGCGTGTGTACGAAGTCTCAAATATACTGGATGGATATAGAATCACGCTGTAGTTGCCCAAACATGATTCTGATGATGATGCATCATCATCAGTATTTATGTTCGAGTTTCGAAAGTGGAATATCTATATATTTCCAATTGACTGGTGTGAGAACCAAACACTAGATAGGGTTTATTGCTGTGATTTGCACTGAAATATGATTTTTGGCTATATATAAAAGTTATATATATTTGAAAAGTTAATCAGCTAATTGATTGTTGGTTGTGATGCTTGATAATTAGTTTAACTAGTTAAAATATTGGAATGATAATTAATTTAACCAATATGAGAAATAATGATAAATTTAACTAAATCGAATTTAATATCGAACTGAATTGAAAATTGATTAGAATTGAAAGTTGAGTTGGTTAGTTAAACAACTTTTAGCTTTGTTCTTTTTCGAGGACGAAAAGACTTTAAGTGGGGGAGATTGTAACAACCCGCAATTTCTAAACCAATTTAAAAATTTTATTTTGGCAATTTTAATGGATTTTGAATGTTTAATATAATTTATTTTAAATAATAACGACTAAAAATTTATTTAAATTGAAGTTAGAACATTTTTTTTTAATTTGATTATAAAAGGAGTTTAAAATGGCATGGTAGTTTGAAAATTCGATTTCAAATTTCAATTGACTATATAGGATTCAAAATCAATCGGATTTCAGTAAAACAAGAAATATTTGAATCTATTTGATTATATCTTTCTAGCGAATGTGAAAAATCCAAATTTCATAATATGAATCAAAAGTTATGACCAGTTTAAAATTCAAAAAAGTCGCTGTAGAATTTATATATTTTTTAATATAAAATATAGTCCTTAAAAATAGCCATTTTGCAAACGACCTCCGCTTTCGACGAAACCACTTTTGTTGGAACAGGAATGTCAAATTATTGCTAGGGTTTAATTTTCATAATTTTTGAAATTTATATGTGAGCGTGGCAGAAGAAAACGTGTTTTGACTATTTCAGTCAATTTGGATCGACCAGAAAATGGCTATTTTTCAAACGGTCTCCAAATTCGACGAAATTAGTTTTTTTAGGACCGTGTCGTTAAGAAATAGCCATAAAATATATTTTTTTAATTTTTAGGGTTAGTATGTGGCCCAAGTAAATTAAAATGTAGGT
This sequence comes from Allium sativum, assembly GCA_030737875.1. Lineage (NCBI taxonomy): Eukaryota > Viridiplantae > Streptophyta > Magnoliopsida > Asparagales > Amaryllidaceae > Allium > Allium sativum. Next base: position 401,943,781 of record CM060910.1, read on the forward strand.
TTAAATTAAATATATACTGATTTATATTTTAATTTAAAGAAAAACTGATTAAAACAATAAAATGGGCTTATGAAACATGGTCCATTGAGTCCGGAATATGGGTATTTAGCTAGGGGCGACAGTTGTTGGGCTTGATTTGGAGTTCGTTTAGATTAGCGGGCCCTTTTGAAAATTAGAATTAAAAATAATATAAATTAATTATAAATGGCTCCTTTTTATTCACTAAACCCTAACCTACGCTAATTGGCAGTGCCGCCATCTTCTATTCAATGGTCGGTATGCTCAGTTTTTCTCTATCAAAATTCACGTGATCCACTCCATAACTTGATAAACCTTTAAAGCAAAAATTCAAGAGCCTCTTGAGGGCTTTCGATCAGTAGCAGTTTGACCTGATTATGTGTACTATCGTTCACCAATTTCTTACCCAAGGCCATCCATTTGAAGTGATTTTCAGGAGAGGAGATGAGTTCGAGTTCGCCAGAACTATGGCCAGTGGAAGCTGTCGCGTAGTCGGAGGTCGAGCGGCGGTCTGATGGGGGTCTGACGAATGAAGGAGGCGGTGGCGTGATCAAATCCGGATCGATGAAGAAACGGCCGTTGTTTTGTAAAGGTCATGCAATGACCCGGAAATCTGAGCCAATTTAAAATTTTTATTTTTGCGATTTTAATAATTTTGAATATTTAAAATAAATTATTTTAAATAATAACGTCGAGGAATTTATTTTGAATAGAATCAGAATTTATATATTTATATAGATCGTCGTTAGAATATAAATATTTATTTTTAAATATAAAAGGGATTGAAAATGGTGCGGTGGTTTGAAAACTCGATTTCAAATTTCAAATGAATGTACAGGATTCAAAATAAATAGGATTTTAGAGAAACCAAAAATATTAGAATCTAATTGAGAATATCTTTCCAACGAATCCGAAAAATTGAAATTTCATAGCGGGAATAAAAAGTTACGTCCAGTTGAAAATTCAGAATAGTCGCAATGGAATTCTGGCTCTTAAAAATGGAAATTTTGCAAACGACCTATGTTTTCGACAAAACCACTTTTGTTGGATCCGGGATGTCAAGTTATTGCTAGATTCCAAAATTCGTTATTTTTCGAATCAATATGTGAGCAAGGCGAAGTAAAACGTGTTTTGACAGTTTCAGTTGATTTTAATTGACTGGAAAATGGCCAATTTTCAAACGGTCTCAGAATTTGACAAAATTAGTTTTGTTAGGACCGTATCGCCAATACGAAGCTAGAAAATATTTTTCGGGAATTCTTAGAGTCTGTATGTGGACCCGGTAAATTGAAATGCGCGTTCAAATTCAATGTATAGAGTTATATGTTGATTTTGATGAAAACTGATCGAAACGATCGAATTAGCTTACGATACATATCCCATTGTGTTCAGAATGGGGGTAATTAGTTATGGACGACAGTCGGTGGGTCTCGTTTGGGGGTCGAAATAAAAAGTTGCTTTTTGGGGAATTAAATATAAAATAAATAAATTAATAAACCTCTCCCTCTCTCTATACTCTCTCAGCCCCCCCCCCCCCCCCGTTCATTTTTAAAATAAAAAAAAAAACTAAAACTATCGCGTCGCCCCCCCTTCCAGGCCGCCACCTCGTGGCTACTGTCGCCGCCGGCGCGAGGCGCCCCCCTCGTCAACCCGTACCCCCACCTCCTCTTCCGACCTCCCTCCCCGTCCTCCTCTTCGATAACCGTACCCTTCAACCCCCCCCCCCCCCCCCCCCCCCGTTCAAACTACGGTGTCACCTCCTGCCGAAACTGCGAGCCGTAGTACACCCCTCCTCCTCCACCTCTAGCGCGCAGCACCTCTCTTCCAACCGAAAGAAAACTGTGAGCTTTTTATTTATTTATATAGATTTTGATTTCAGTTTTAATATGAATTCGGATTGGATTTTTATTTTCAGTTTTAATTAAATAAAGATCTGGTTTTCGTAAATATAATGATATGATTTTTATTTATAAAGATTAGATTTTTAATTTGCTAAAGATGGGATTTTTATTCATATAGAGCGTTATAAAAATACAATTTTTATTATATTACTAGCAAGATAAAAATATAATTTTTATCATGGAAGTAGCGGTGTAAAGGAGTGATTTTTACACATGTAGTAGAGATATAAAAATACGATCTTTTATATATATAAAAATGTGATTTTTATATAGAGAATGGCGAGAGAAAAATATGATCTTCATTATATGAACACCGGTATAAAAATAGAATTTTTATCTATATAGTAGCGGTATAAAAATAGAATTTTTATCTATATAGTAGCAGTATAAAAATGTGATTTTTATCCATATAGCGTAGTTATAAAAATGTGATTTTTATATACATAGCAACAATATAAAGATGCAATTTTTATATATGTAGTGGATATGGACAATGAAGTGACAAAAGGCGAGCATGGCGAAGATTTCCTACATATGAAGAGTCGTGGCGTTTGGTTTTGCTAGTCGGTGAGAACTTCACACTTTTAATTTATGTTCTAGTTGAAATATATACTAGGATGCAGACGGTGCTTAGCAGCACCCGACACCCGTCGTCCACAGACTATGGATGACGTGTTTGTTTGACTGTCGTGTTGTGAAAATTGTCTGTTGGGTGTGAAATAAAATATATATTCATGTATTGAAATAAAATATATATTCATGTGTTGAAAAAAAAATCAGGTGTTGAATAGAAAGAAAATTCATGTGTTGAAATAAAATATATATTCATGTGTTGAAGTAAAATAAAAATTCATTTACAAATCGAATGATTTGTTTATGTACATCGATTTGACTGATATGGATTGGGACGATAAATTTTACACATCGTCCAACTGCACAAATAAAAATCTGTGTTTGTTGATTTGAAAGCCCACACGGGTATTGGGATGATATTTGACGTACACTAATCCCGATTGTTTAGTTGTATGTAAATCGATGGGTTGACAGACCATGTAAGCGTTAATTATTTATATTTAATGTTTATGCAGTTGTGTGGTGTACTCTGGATGATGGTTGATGATTTATCGTTGCTATTATATACATGTGTTGTAGAAAATCCATATAATTAACATTATATGGTAATTGATTGGGCCTCATTCCAATTTGGAAAATAAGGAATATTATAAAAGAAAATTCATGTGTTGAATAGAAAGAAAATTCATGTGTTGAATAGATAGAATATTCATTTGTTGAATAGAATAAATATTTATGTATTGAATAAAATAAAAATATTCATGTGTTGAATAAAAATATAAATTCATGTGTTGAATAGAATAAATATTCATGTGTTGAATAAAATAAAAAAATATTCATGTGTTGAATAAAAATATAAATTCATGTGTTGAATAGAAAGAAAATTCATGTGTTGAATAGAAAGAATATTCATGTGTTGAATAGAATAAATATTCATGTGTTGAATAAAATAAAAAATATTCATGTGTTGAATAAAAATATAAATTCATGATTTGAATATAATATATATTCATGTGTTGAAATAAAATATATATTCATTTGTTGAAGAAAATATTCATTTGTTGAATAGAATAACGAAGTTATTGAAATATATAAAGCCGTGTTGGTTAGATATGCGCCATTTTGACGCGAGCGATATTTATATCGATTATATTCGTTTTTATAATGATTATAGAAAAGGAAGTGATTTCAAAATATAACGTTTTGAAAATATTATCATTTATAGATTAATGATATGAAATATTCAATTTTGACTAGAAATTGAATATGAAGTTGAAATCGCTTTGAAAACGAATTTTAAAACGATTTATAAAATACGTTTTAAAAGGAAATCGACGAAATATATATAATATATATTATATATATATAGAATGGCCTGAATAGAACGCGCCGCGCCGCGGCAGTTCGCGAATTTCGACCATTGACTTCGAATGGATATTACGGGAGATCCGACCGTCGGATTCTCCTAAAACCGGAACCGTTGGGTTCGTATCGAAAAGAGCTTTCTAACTAATATTAGAAATTAGAAATCTAACGGTTGTATTTGGAATTATGTCCAAATCAAATTTGGAAAAGGTCGCTGTAAGTGCAGTTCGATGGCCGTTGATGGAAATCGACTGTACGGGCCTTGATAAAATTATTAAAAATAGTAATAATTTGTGTAAAATCATAAGAAATGATTTGTGAAGAATTAGGACGAAAAACTTCATATTTGAAAAGATAAAAGCAGATTTTTATCGAAATGAACTAGTTTTGAACTAGAATTATAATCCCATTTATTTTTACAATAAATAAAGTGGATTTGAAATGGTTTTGAAGATAACCAGAATTTCCGATAATTGAATTGGAATGGATTTGAATCGAAATTGTCTTTGGAATATTTCGATGTTGGATTTCGTGATTATACACATATTGTTATGGAAATTTGAAAGATATATTTATATCGTTATTTCCAATACGATATTTGTTGGTCGTAGAATTTGATATTGAATATAAGTCGATATATTTTCTATTCAGAGCCTTGTATTTAATATCAAATGGGAATTGGGGTTTGTCGTGAATGGTGTCTTCATTAACACTGTTCTTAAACCCAGTTGAGAAAAAGATTAAATCTTTTTATTTAGATTTAATGAAGTGTACCAATTAAATGGGATTTAATTGGAATTGGATTAGAATGTGATTTTGGGTTTATCGTGAACCGTGTTTTAAATGACATTGGTTCTTTAACCCAGTTAAAGACATGATATGATTTCCCAAGTTAAATAATCATTGATAGTGATTATTGGGAAGATTAAAACCAAGTGGAGTTTTAATGAATCTTTAATTAGATTGAAATAATCGAGAATGGAGCATCACCAGTTTTGCTCCAGGCGATAGTTAAATCTTTAATTAGATTTGAACGTGAAATGGTAATTGAATTTACCGATAACGCCGTGGTGTTAGATATGAAGTATTACCAGTTTTACTTCATGGGATTAGTAGGTTGGGATTGGGAAATAAAATAAATGATTACATTGGTGTAGTTCGCTAATCCTGACTAATTTGAATTGATATTAAAAAGGAGATTAAAGAATAAATTTAAAGAATTTATCTTTGAAAAATTAATGGGAACCTTTCCCAAAGTGTAACAATATTTGAATAAAAGAATATTCTGAATTGGAATGAGGCGTATGTTGCGTTTGTGTAACACTTGTTTATTTTATACGCGAGTTATTCAGAAATACCGGGTTTATCCCATTCTGAATAATTGATTCGACGATGTGTCGAGGATGAAGACGGTGGTCGAAAACCGGAGGTCGTCACGTCGTTTGGATAATTACTGATGATCTTGATTAGGCTGTACACCCCAAACGAGGGAATCAGTTAGTGATCGTCCAGACGTACTTGGAGATCGATTGATATGCGAGGTAGAAGGTGCCTCCGGTTTCGTTCAGACCCAGAACGGACTTGTAAATGGACTGTGTGTCTGACATTGGATATCATTCTGTGTGATTGATAGATATTGGTTGCATGGAGTGGTTTTCCTGTGTGGCATGCTAAGATGCAAATGATCAAAGCTTCTGTTGAAAAGAAGAGTCTTGTAGTTAATTATCAAAGCACGGCCTGTGTGGCATAGCTTTGTTTATCGTTGATTCGCGAGCCTCACACCCCGGTTGTGAACCAGAAACAGGAGTACGACATCAGGGAGGACATGCGTTTCCTTCTAGCTAGAAGTGGCGTCAGTGGTTTGACACGTCCTGACGAGTTTGACTTATGTGGTTGTTGCTGTTGCGAGGCGTCTCTGATATATCGGTGACTATGTGGAGCCGATGGAGTCATTTGGCTCATTTACGCCCCAAAGGGCGGGGAAACGCAGTGTCCAGGGTTTAAGTTTAATCCACATCGGTGGACCGGCCCTGACGCTCCAAGGGTCGATGCGTTCTGTCCCTGAGACATGGGCTAGATTGCCTCGAATTCGGTAAGAACGATCCCTTGCCTTGGTTCACAGATGGAAATCCAACTTCCAATACGTGACTTTGCGGTTTTGATTGTAGATCCTAGTATGGCGACATGATATATGGTACCCATATCGTCTATGATTGATATTTATTATTGAAATTGTTTTGACACTATACACTTATAGTAATAATAAAACATGAAATTCAGCGTATCAAGCATTCTTTGGCTATTATAGGGTAAAACCATATCCTCCGGCTTGTGTTGCATTGTGTGATGGGACCTGGGTCTTATAACAGCTTCATTATTTCTTTATTTCACATTGCGCTGTTGTTTTATGCACTGGTATTCTTGGGATGAAACCCGTTCCGTGTTATACGACGTGGTCCCTTGATTTACTTAACTTTAAAATAAAGATAGACAACTGTTTTAGTTCTCACACCAGTCACATGACTGACCTGGAGTTTATTGTTTTAACCTAAACTCTAGGTGCCCTTATTTTGACACGGGAAGCTAGTAGTTTTGGTTTTGCAGATTTATATTCATAGGAACCTGGTTTACAGCTGGAATGATATCCGGAATGCTCTGTATCCGTATATCTCTTTCAGTTGTGTTTTGTATTATTTTTCCGCTGCGATGTATTTAAATGTAATTTAAATATCTGATATTTTGTGATGTATATTATTTATTCATACTCTGTATATTCTTTTATTCTGATGGAATTGTTGAAATATACAATGAAATGTTCTTCGGTTTGTGTCCCGATGTGGTTTGTTCTCAACTCAATCCGGGATTTTCCTTACCGCGGAAGTTCGGGTCGTGTCAGCTTGTTATCAGAGCTTTGGTTTACAGAGCTCGAAGAACAAGACACATTAGAACCGAACGAAAGAATTTATCAGAGATTGGATTAGTAATATCCAATGGGAATGATTCCTTAGAGATGGGATCAGTAGTATCCTAGAACGAGTGTGAAGAGTATATTTTTAAAATGAAAACAAATTTTGTTTTGAAAATTTAAACCTTATTCAACGTATTTGAATATTTATTGGTACTAATTTGGACAATCCAGTATATAAAGATTTTGCATATACGTCTGATCCAAGTGTATTTGAAGTTTTAATATACTGGATAGATATAGAATCACACTTTAGTCGCCTGAAGATGGTTCTGATGATCGCTATAGTGGTCGCATCATCAGTATTCATGTTCGAGTTTCGAAGGTAGGATGTCTATATATTTCCAATTGACTGGTGTGAGAACCAAAACTAGATAGGGCTATTGTTGTGATTTGGCACCAAAAACACGATTTTCTGTATATGTATCAAAATTATGTGTTTGAAATGATAATCAACTAATTGATTGATGATTGTGTTGGTTGATTATTGGTTGATTAATTAAATGTTGAACCTTTAGCCAAATTTAACCAAATAGTGAGTTGTATTCAAAATTATTCGCATTTGCATGCATATACATGTACTTACATTGAACAGGTCATAGCAAGGAGGCTAGAGCAGAAGAATAAAATTGTTTGCCCGACAAATAGGTACATGTTTATTGTATTTCTTGGGTTTTTGATGATTTTATGAGCCAATTGGCTAGCCTCTTGGATGTTTCTTTTTCTTTTTGGATTGGTAAGGGCCATGGGAGGCTATTCGAAATATCCCGAAGCTCCCGGTGCAGGGGCGGTTATGGCGAAATTTTTCAAAAATTTAGGGTGTTAGCCAAATTTTTGAAAAATCTGAAAAGTTCTTAGAAACTGAAAAGTTGAAGAACTTAAGCCGTAATGAAAATAATGAAATTTGAGTTGATTAGTTAAACTACTTTCGACTTCGTTCCTTTTCGGGGACGAAAAGTTTTAAGTGGGGGAGATTGTAATAACCCGGAAATCTGAGCCAATTTAAAATTTTTATTTTGGCGATTTTAATGAATTTTGAATATTTAAAATGAATTATTTTAAATAATAACGTCGAGGAATTTATTTTGAATAGAATCAGAACGTATATATTTATATAGATAGTCGTTAGAATATAAATATTTATTTATAAATATAAAGGGGATTAAAAATGGCGCGGTAGTTTGAAAACTCGATTTCAAATTTCAAATGAATGTACAGGATTCAAAATAAATAGGATTTTAGCGAAACCAAAAATATTAGAATCTAATTGAGAATATCTTTCCAACGAATCCGAAAAATTGAAATTTCATAGTGGGAATAAAAAGTTACGTCCAGTTGAAAATTCAAAATAGTCGCTATGGAATTCTAGCCCTTAAAAATGGAAATTTTGCAAACGACCTCTGTTTTCAACGAAACCACTTTTGTTGGATCCGGGATGTCAAGTTATTGCTAGATTCCAAAATTCGTAATTTTTCGAATCAATATGTGAGCGTGGCGAAGTAAAACGTGTTTTGACAGTTTCATTTGATTTTAATCGACTGGAAACTGGCCATTTTTCAAACGGTCTCAGAATTTGATGAAATTAGTTTTGTTAGGACCGTATCGTCAATACGAAGCTAGAAAATATTTTTTGGGAATTCTTAGAGTCTGTATGCGGACCTGGTAAATTGAAATGAGCGTTCAAATTCAACATATATATAGTTATATGTTGATTTTGACGAAAACTGATCGAAACGATCGAATCAGCTTACGATACATATCCCATTGTGTTCATAATGAGGGTAATTAGTTATGGACGACAGTCGGTGGGTCTCGTTTGGGGGTTGAAATAAAAAGTTGCTTTTTGGGGAATTAAATATAAAATTAAAAAATTAATAAACCTGTCCCTCTCTCTATACTCTCTCAGCCACCCCCCCCCCCGTTCATTTTTAAAATCAAAACAAAAAAAGAAGAAAAAAACCCTAAAACTATCGCATCGCCCCCCTTCCAGGCCGCCACCTCGTGGCTACTACCGCCGCCGGCGCGAGGCGCCTCCCTCATCAGCCCGTACCCCCACCTCCCATTCCGACCTTCCTCCCCGTCCTCCTCTTCGATAACCATACCCTTCTAACCCCCTGTCAAACTCCGGTGCCACCTCCTGCCGAAACCGCGAGCCGTAGTACACCCCTCCTCCTCCACCTCTAGCGCGCAGCACCTCTCTTCCAACCGAAAGAAAACTGTGAGCTTTTTGTTTTTTTTATATATATAGATTTTGATTTCAGTTTTAATATGAATTCGGATTGGATTCTTATTTTCAGTTTTAATTAAATAAAGATATGATTTTCGTAAATATAATGATATGATTTTTGTTTATAAAGATTAGATTTTTAATTTGCTACAGATGGGATTTTTATTCATATAGAGCGTTATAAAAATATAATTTTTATTATATTACTAGCAAGATAAAAATATAATTTTTATCATGGAAGTAGCGGTGTAAAGGAGTGATTTTTACATATGTAGTAGAGATATAAAAATACGATATTATATATATATAAAAATGTGATTTTTATATAGAGAATGGCGAGATAAAAATATGATCTTTATTATATGAACACCGGTATAAAAATAGAATTTTTATCTATATGGTAGCGGTATAAAAATAGAATTTTTATCTATATAGTAGCAGTATAAAAATGTGATTTTTATCCATATAGCGTAGTTATAAAAATGTGATTTTTATATACATAGCAACAATATAAAGATGCGTTTTTTATATATGTAGTGGATACGGACAATGAAGTGACAAAAGGAGAGCATGGAAAATATTTCCTACATATGAAGAGTCATGGCGTTTGGTTTAGCGAGTCGGTGAGAACTTCTCACTTTTAATTTATTTTCTAGTTGAAATATATACTAGGATGTAGACGGTGCTTAGCAGCACCCGTCACCCGTCGTCCACAGACCATGGATGACTTGTTTGTTTGATTGTCGTGTTGTGAAAATTGACTGTTGGGTGTGAAATAAAATATATATTCATGTGTTGAAATAAAATATATATATTCATGTGTTGAAAAAAAAAATATAAATTCATGTGTTGAATAAAAAGAAAATTCATGTGTTGAAATAAAATATATATTTATGTGTTGAAGTAAAATAAATATTCATTTACAAATCGAACGATTTGTTTATATACACCGATTTGACTGATATGGATTGGGACGATAAATTTTACACATCGCCCAACTACACAAATAAAAATCTGTGTTTATTGATTTGAAATCCCACACGGGTATTCGGATGATATTTGACGTACACTAATCCCGATTGTTTAGTTATATGTCAATCGATGGGTTGACAGACTGTGTAAGCGTTAATTATTTATATTTAATGCTTATGCAGTTGTGTGGTGCACTCTGGATGACGGTTGATGATTTATCGTTGCTATTATATACATGTGTTGTAGAAAATCCATATAATTAACATTATATGGTATAAAAGAAAATTCATGTGTTGAATAGAAAGAAAATTCATGTGTTGAATAGAAAGAATATTCATGTGTTGAATAGAATAAATATTCATGTGTTGAATAAAATAAAAATATTCATGTGTTGAATAAAAATATAAATTCATGTGTTGAATAGAATAAGTATTCATGTGTTGAATAAAATAAAAAAATATTCATGTGTTGACTAAAAATATAAATTCATGTGTTGAATAGAAAGAAAATTCATGTGTTGAATAGAAAGATTATTCATGTGTTGAATATAATAAATATTCATGTGTTGAATAAAATAAAAAATATTCATGTGTTGAATAAAAATATAAATTCATGTGTTGAATAGAATATATATTCATGTGTTGAAATAAAATATATATTCATGTGTTGAAGAAAATATTCATTTGTTGAATAGAATAAAGAAGTTACTGAAATATATAAAGCCGTGTTGGTTAGATATGCGCCATTTTGACGCGAACGATATTTATATCGATTATGTTCGTTTTTATAATGATTATAGAAAAGGAAGTGATTTCAAAATATAACGTTTTGAAAATATTATCATTTATGGATTAATGATATGGAATATTCAATTTTGACTAGAAATTGAATATGAAGTTGAAATCGCTTTGAAAACGAATTTTAAAACGATTTATAAAATACGTTTTAAAAGGAAATCGACGAAATATATATAATATATATATTATATATATAGAATGGCCTGAATAGAACGTGCCGCACCGCGGTAGTTCGCGAATTTCGACCATTGACTTCGAATGGATATTACGGGAGATCTGACCGTCGGATTCTCCTAAAACCGGAACCGTTGGGTTCGTATCAAAAAGAGCTTTCTAACTAGTATTAGAAATTAGAAATCTAACGGTTGGATTGGGAATTATGTCCAAATCAATTTTGGAAAAGGTCGCTGTAAGTGTAGTTCGATGGCCGTTGATGGAAATCGACTGTACGGGCCTTGATAAAATTATTAAAAATAGTAATAATTTTTGTCAAATCATAAGAAATGATTTGTGAAGAATTGGGATGAAAAATTCCATATTTGAAAAGATAAAATCAGATTTTTATCGAAATGAACTAGTTTTGAACTAGAATTATAATCCCATTTATTTTTACAATAAATAAAGTGGATTTGAAATGGTTTTGAAGATAACCAGAATTTCCAATAATTGAATTGGAATGGATTTGAATCGAAATTGTCTTTGGAATATTTTGATGTTGGATTTCGTGATTATACAGATATTGTTATGGAAATTTGAAAGATATATTTATATCGTTATTTCCAATACGATATTTGTTGGTCGTAGAATTTGATATTGAATATAAGCCGATATATTTTCTATTCAGAGCCTTGTATTTAATATCAAATGGGAATTGGGTTTTGTCGTGAATGGTGTCTTCGTTAACACTATTCTTAAACCCAGTTGAGAAAAAGATTAAATCTTTTTATTTAGATTTAATGAAGTGTACCAATTAAATGGGATTTAATTGGAATTGGATTAGAATGTGATTTTGGGTTTATCGTGAACCGTGTTTTAAATGACATTGGTTCTTTAACCTCGTTAAAGAAAGGATATGATTTCCCAAGTTAAATGATCATTGATAGTGATTATCGGGAAGATTAAAACCAAGTGGAGTTTTAATGAATCTTTAATTAGATTGAAATAATCGAGAATGGAGCATCACCAGTTTTGCTCCAGGAGATAGTTAAATCTTTAATTAGATTTGAACGTGAAATGGTAATTGAATTTACCGATAACACCGTGGTGTTAGATATGAAGTATTACCAGTTTTACTTCATGGTATGAATATGTTGGGATTGGGAAATAAAATAAATGATTACTTTGGTATGGTTCGATAATCCCGACTAATTTGAATTGATATTAAAAAGGAGATTAAAGAATAAATTTAAAGAATTTATCTTTGATAAAATTAATGGGAACCTTTCCCAAAGTGTAAGAATATTTGAATAAAGAAATATTCTGAATTGGAATGAGGGGTATGTTGTGTTTGTGTAACACTTGTTTATTTTATACGCGAGTTATTCAGAAAGTCCGGATTTATCCCATTCTGAATAACTGATTCGATGATGTGTCGAGGATGAAGACGGTGGTCGAAGACCGGAGGTCTTCACAACGTTTGGATAATTACTGATGATCTTGATTGGGCCGTACACCCAAGAGGAGGGAATCAGTTAGTGATCGTCCAGACGTACTTGGAGATCGATGGATATGCGAGGTAGAAGGTGCCTCCGGTTTCGTTCAGACCCAGAACGGACTTGTAAATGGACTGTGTGTCTGACATTGGATATCATTCTGTGTGATTGATATATATTGGTTGCATGGAGTGGTTTGCCTATGTGGCATGCTAAGATGCAAATGATCAAGGCTTCTGTTGAAAAGCAGAGTCTTGTAGTTGATAATCAAAGCACGGCCTGTGTGGCATAGCTTTGTGTATCGTTGATTCGCGAGCCTCACACCCCGGTTGTGAACCAAAAACGGGAGTAGGACATCAGGGAGGACATGCGTTTCCTTCTAGCTAGAAGTGGCGTCAATGGTTTGACACGCCCTGACGAGTTTGACTTATGTGGTTGTTGCTGTTGCGAGGCGCCTCAGATATATCGGTGACTGTGTGGAGCCGATGGAGTCATTTGGCTCATTTACGCCCCAAAGGGCGGGGAAACGCAGTGTCCAGGGTTTAAGTTTAATCCACATCGGTGGACCGGCCCTGACGCTCCAAGGGTCGATGCGTTCTGTCCCTGAGACATGGGCTAGATTGTCTCGAATTCGGTAAGGACGATCCCTTGCCTTGGTTCATAGATGGAAATCCAACTTCCAATTCGTGACTTTGCGGTTTAGATTGTAGAGCCTAGTATGGCGACATGATATATGGTACCCATACCGTCTATGATTGATATTTATGATTGAAATTGTTTTGACACTATACACTTATAGTAATAATAAAACATGAAATTCAGCGTATTAAGCATTCTTTGGCTATTATAAGGTAAAACCCTATCCTCCGGCTTTTGTTGCATTGTGTGATGGGACCTGGGTCTTATAATAGCTTCATTATTTCTTTATTTAGCATTGCACTGTTGTTTTATGCACTGGTATTCTTGGGAGGAAACCCGTTCCGTGTTATACGGCGTGGTCCCTTGATTTACCTAACTTTAAAATAAAGATAGATAACTGTTTTAGTTCTCACACCAGTCACATGACTGACCTGGAGTTTATTGTTTTAACCTAAACTATGGGTGCCCTTATTTTGACACGGGCAGCTAGTAGTTTTGGTTTTGCATATTTATATTCACAGAAACCTGGTTTACAGCTGGAATGATATCCGGAAAGCTCTGTATCTGTATATTTCTTTCAGTTATGTTTTGTATTATTTTTCCGCTACGATGTATTTAAATGTAATTTAAATCTCTGATATTTTGTGATGTATATTATTTATTCATACTCTGTATATTCTTGTATTTTGATGGAATTGTTGTAATATACAATGAAATGTTCTTCTGTTTGTGTCCCGATGTGGTTTGTTCTCAACTCAACCCGGGCTTTTCCTTACCGGGAAAGTTCGGGTCGTGTCAGCTCATTAGTGAAAATAATAAGATAATTATTTATCTAATAATTAATTAATGTAATTAAGCTTAAAACTAGCATATCTCGTTCAAATCAAATCGGAATTCGATAATTTCAGGTCCGTTGGAACCGTAAGTTCGAGCACTTCATCATGGAACAGACCATATCTGAAACAGAGACCATTTGGACTTTGATAAAATTAAACACGGTTTAATTTTATTAAAATAATCGTTGTTCATCGATTTCAAAACTGACCACGGTGAGAACTCTTTTCACTCTGATAATTTTACAGTTCCTTTCACTCTGATTATTTTACAGTTAAATTTATACTAGGATGTAAATGGTGCTTAGCAGTACCCGACACCACTGATTGTACAAAACCATGATTATCTATTTGGATTGTGGTTTGGATTGATATTGTTTTATATAAAAATTATATATATATATTATCAAAAAAAAAAAATGATCATTGTTTAAATTAGCAAAGTTAAACAATGTAAAAATGATCATTGTTTAAACTAGAAAAGTTAAGCAATATAAAAAATCACATTTTTGTTACAAATATGAGAATGATTCATTTGTTTGAATAAAAGGTTTACATTTTTATTATGTATGAGAAAATATGAAAAATGATTCATTTGTTTGAAAAAAAAGTTTATATTTTTATTGTGTATGAGAAAATATGAAAATGATTCATTTGTTTGAAAAAAAAGTTTACATTTTTATTGTGTATGAGAAAATATGAAAAATTATTCATTTGTTTGAATAGAAAAGTTAACAAGATTATGTGTAACATTTAAAATTACATTTTTAATGTAAAGAAGATTTATATAAAAAGATTCATTGTTTGAAGGAAATGTGTTAACATATAAAAATTACAATTTTTTTATGTAAGAAGAATCATTAGGTTTAAATAAAAATGTCCCTTTTAACTTATCAGTTTAGGATAAGATAACTATATGTTAATCATATGTTTTATTTGACAAAAATGTCTTTTATTCAAAATATTGTCATGTTAAACAGAAATGTCTTTTATTTAGAATATTGTCATGTTAAATAAAAATGTCTTTTATTTAGAATAAAGTCATGTTAAACATCACCTTTATTTGTTTTATTGAATTAGAGTTGTCGACAAAACAAAAACATCACTTTTATTTGTTTTGCTGAATTAGAGGGGTCGACAAACAAAATTGTCTCTTTATTTTGTCACTAGAATTATAAATATGTACATATGACAAAATTATCTTTTAATTTTGTCACTTGAAATTTGAAAACATGTAAGTAGACAAAATTGTCCTTTATTTATGTCATTTTATTAAGAAATGTCATATTGAAATAGAAATGTCATTTTATTAAGAAATGTCGTATTGAAATAAAAATGTCATTTTATTAAAAAATGTCATATTGAATTAGAAATGTCATTTTATTAAGAAATGTCATATTAAAATAAAAATGTCATTTTGTTAGAAAATGTTACGTTGAAATAAAAATGTTATTTAGTTAGAAAATATTATGTTAAAATAAAAAAATGTCATTTTATTAGAAAATTTGCTAGATTAAGGCATTATCATTATCATATTAGCGACATTAGAAATAATTCAAACCAAATTATAATTGGTTAAATTTATTAACTAATGATTTATTTATATGAACCGTTGTTGTCTGAAAACCCCACACGGGTATTGGGATGATATTCGACATACACTAGTCCCAATATTTAGTTGTATGTCAATCGATGGATTGACAGTCTGTGATGAGCGTTATTCATTTATTTTAATGCTCACATAGTTGTAAAATGCACTTTGGATGTTGTATGAATTTCTTATGATTGTTTATCATTATCGTTATACACATGCAATGTATGAAATCCATATAACTTAAATTATATGATAATTGATTGAGTCGCATTCCGATTCAGAATTAAAGAATTTTTTAAAATAAAACTATTTTGAAATAAATAATATTTTAAAATAACGAATATTTTGAAATAATATTCAGTGAAGAATAAAACTATGATTTTGATGTCCGATTTTAGATGGATGTAAAAATATAAAAATATGAAGTCGAGTAAGTAGCAAACGCCATTTTAACCCGAACGGATTTGTCGATCGATTTTGTCCATTTTAAAATGAATATCGAAAAGATATGATTTCAAAATATAATGTTTTGAAGATATTATCATTTTAATATGATAAAGATATAGAATATTCAATTTTTATTTAAAATTGAAAATGAAGTTAAAATCATTTTGAAATGAATTTATAAACGATTTATAAAATACATTTTAAATAGAAATCGATGATATATTATCTATATTTATATAATGGCTTGAATAGAATGCGCCGCGCAGCAACCGTTCGTGAATTTCGACCATTAACTTCAAATTGACATCACGTGAGATCCGACCATCGGATTCTCCTAAAACCGGAACCGTTGGGTTCGTATCGAAAAGAGCTTTCCAATGAATATAAAAGATTTGAAAACTAATGGTTAGATTTGGATATATGTCCAAATCAATTTCAGAAAAGGTCGTTATGGATGTAGTTCGGTGGCCGTTGTTGTAAACTGACTGTACGGGCGATAATATAATTATTAAAAATATGAAAAAATTATGTATAATCATAATAAATGATTTGTAAAGATTTTTGATGAAAAATTCCAATTTTATTAGGATAAAAATATATTTTTATCAAAATGAACTATTTAATGAACTAGTTATTAACTAGAATAATAATTTAATTATTTTTAGAAATAAATAAATTGGTCTTTGAAAATGGTTTTAAAATAACTAGAATTTTCCAAAGAAAATATTGGAATGGGTTTGAATGGAAATTATCTTTGGAATACTTCGATATTGGATTCCGTTATTATACGAATACTGTTAAGGGAATTTGAAAGATATGTATATATATCGTTATCCCCAATACGATATTTGTTGGTTTCAGAATTTGATATTAGATATAAGCCGATATAATTTCTATTCAGAACCTTATATTTAATATCAAATGGGATTTTGGGTTTGTCGTGGACGGTGTCTTTAATAACACTGTACTTAAACCCAATTTAGAAAAGAATAAATCTTTTATTTAAGATTTAGGAAATTTTTACCAATTAATTAATATTTAATTGGAATTGGATAAAAGAAATGGATTTTTCGATTTATCGTGAACGGTGTTTTAAGTAACACTTGTTCTTTAACCCAATTAACCGTGAAGAAATAATTTGGAATTTATAAATCTTTTATTAAGATTTAATGGGAATTTTCCAAAATAAAGTTTTCCAATTTAATATATTAAATTGGAATTGAATGGAATTCGATTTAGTAATAATTAGGATGAGCTCCTGTGAATGAAGACTGATACTATATATGGAATTTAAAAGGCATTACCGCTATTCCATTTATATTATTAGTTTGATATGGGAATTTATATCGATTATATACCGCCATGATTTCCGTGAAGATTCCATAGTTAATGGAAGAAGATTTGGGTTTATCGTGAACAATGTTTTTAAAAGACATTAGTTCTTTAACCCAGTTAAAGATAAGGTTAAATTCTTAAGCTTGAATAATCCGTAAGCAATGATTTTTGAGATTAAAAAGGATAAATTTAGAAGATTTTATCTTTGATAAAATTAATGGGAACATTTCCCCTAAAAATGTGAATATTTTATTAAAAGAATATTCTGAATTGGATTGAGGCGTTGGATGTGTTTTTATAGCACTTTTTTATAAAATACACCAGTTATTCGGAAAGACCGGGTTTAACCCATTTTGAATAATTGATACGACAAGTAACAATCGAAGAGATTGAAGATGGCGCAAGGCCGACGATCTTTACATCGAATGGATGAGTTGCTACTGATGCCCATGATTGGAGTAGCTACCATGAAGGGGCTACAGTGGTAGCCGTCCGGACGTACTTGTTGATTGTTCGGATATGCGAGGGCCTCTCTTCCGTATTGGACATACGGGACAAGGAATAAGGTGCCTCCGGTTTCGTTCAGACCCAGAACAGACTTGTAAATGGATGGTATGTCTGACGTTGTATTCCTTTATGTTGTATTCGTTGATCTCTGCTAAATATATATATATATATATATATATATATATATATATATATATGTTGGTGGCGGAGAATTTATTCTCTTGCTTAATACCCTTCTCTGGGACGTATGTGCTTAGAGGTTATATATATTGGCAAAAATCAATGGTATGGTATGGATTGACACTGTGGCATGCTAAGATGCATGGATCAAGGTTTTTGTTGAAAAGAAGAGCCTTGTGGATGATGATTAAAGCACATCTTTAATTAGCATAGCTTTGTATAACAACGTTACTTCGCGAGCCTCACACCCCGGTATGATGGTGAACGATTTGTTTGATTGTAGGTTTGACCAATATACTTTATATATATATATATATATATATATATATATATGGATTTGGTCTTGGGTGTGGTCGCTCCACACCTGGAGATTGGGATAGGTCATTTCAGCTGATCGAATCCCATGAGGATAGAACATATTAATGCTCATCCAAAGTGCATAGTATATGTATTACGGTATTTTCTCTTGCCGAGATGTAAGCCGTGGAGATACATTCGCGATAGATCTATCGAATCGGCAGCCATCATGATGGAAACCCAATTTTCCAATATGAGCTTTATGCTTTTAGTTGTATACCTATATGGTGACATAATATATTATGCCGCTTACATGATATATTATGCCACCTAGGATTGATACATTTATATTCGAAATTGATTTCTACACTATGAACTTATAGTAAAAAGTCGAATTTCACGTATTAAGCATTTTTTATCATTATAAGGTAAAACTCTATCTTTCAGCTTGTGTTGCATGGGACTTGAGTCTTATAATGGTTTCATTTTTCTAAAGAGCATTGCGTTGTTTATTTTATGCACCGGTTTTCTTGGGAGGAAACCCGTTCCGTGTAATACGGCGTGGTCCCTTGATTTACCTAACTTTAAAATCAAATTAATAACTTTTTTTGAGTTCTCATACCAGTCCCATGACTGACATGGAGTTTATTGTTCCTTCCTAAATTCTGGGTGCCCTTATTTTCCACACGAGCAGTCAGTAGTTTAGTTTTGCAGATACTATCTTCACAGGATCCCCGTCTACAGTTGAAGCGATATTCGGAAAGCTCTACATCCGTGTATTTCTTTCAGTTGTATTTTGTATTATTTTTCCGCTGCTAATTATATGTAATTTAAATCTCTGATACTATTTTCTGTGTAATAATTATTTATACTCTGGAATATTCTTGTACTCTGATGTAATTGTTGTAACAACAATAAAATGTTCTTCTGTTTTGTGTTCTGATATGTGTTGTTCTCAAAGCAATCCGGCTTTCGTTTACGGGGAAGTTTGGGTTGTCACATCCTCCATCCTACTCGATTCGTGGGTCCTCTCATCGGTTCGTGGTGCACCCCCTAGTTTGGGTCGTGGTCTCCTCCAAGCACCAGGTCGGCTCGTGACTCTGAAGCGCTAGCAGTTCAGGTCAAGCCCCAGGTTTGGGTCGTGACCAAGCTTCGCGGTTCGTGAAAGAGGAGCATAGCGGCTCGTGGTCCTCAAAGTGGAGCGGCTCGTCATGGATATGCTGGAGTGGTTCATAAAGGCGGCTCGTGAGTTCGGGACGTGGTCATGGGGTGCTTTACGATCGGGGTCGGCTCGTGAGGATGCCTCACGATCGGGGTCTGACCATTTCCTACAACTCCTCCTGCGAACTATTTGCGCCATACGACGGCGTTTTCGACCATTCTAACTTGACTATACAATCATAAAGCATTCCAAACAGTAATAGTAAGATGTATAATCAACCATAACCAAAACAACAATATAACATGTTAATATGGATCAAACATACTCAAAACCCATGTTTTCCACTTAATCCCCTTAATCATGATTTAACCATACGATTAGCAAAACAGGTCCAAATTAACCCAAATTTCTAACAGAGGCATAAAATAATATTTCAGAATTTTTACATATATTTTCAAATTTTTCTGAGTCATAATTTCGGTAATTATCAATAATCACCCATAATTAGCCGTAATTAGTGTAAAAGTATGCTAATCACTCAACTTAGCCACAAATAATTTAAAAATCTGAAGTATCCTCTGATTTGGGTCAAATTCCTTTGCAGCACAGCAACTCCAACTCTGATTTGATGCTATTTTGGCTTGGTTTGATGTTGATTAGCTTAATCCTTGATTAGAAAGTGATTAGAGGTGGTTTAGATTGTGGGAAACCATTGTTAGGGTTGAAGAGAAAGTTTGTGGCGGCTGAATAATGACAAAGGAGGGTTTCTCTAGCCCCTATCAGCCCTTATATAACCCTAATCCCGAAATACCTAATGGGCCTAGCTACTAATTTCCATATTAAGCCCGTTTAAGCAGTTTTTCCATCTTCAACTCTTATTTCAGCCTTATCTGCCAAACGGCAAGTCCGTTTGATCAATGTGACCACTCTACGGAAAGGTAAACCATCATCTAAATCCAATGGAAGTGGTTTCAGGTCAAAAGTCTTTACCAATCAAAAGTTATAGGCGAAATAAGATTCACCAGGGGCAAAACGGTCATTTAAAATTCAGAAAAAATCATGAACATGGGAAATGACCCCAGTAGTCGTTTTCCAAAACTGCACGACCATACGACTTCATACGAAGGAGAAATAAATATTCTACGATCCCCCGATGCGTAGAATGCGGGTCGTTACATATCCCTTAGAAGATCATACATATACTGATAGATTGAATGCAATAAGGAGATAACATGTATATGGATCAGTTACCAGCAAATTCCAAGGGTTCGTGCACTCAAGCCCAAGCCTGGTCGAACACTAAAATGGCCCATACTCTTATAAGGTCGAGCCCTACAGAACTCGTTCACCATCTCCGGTCGGTCGTGTATTCAATCATGTCTTGGGTTGCACTTCATCCTGGGTCGTGCAAAATCCTGGTCGTGCACTAGCACGGGTCGCACATCATATGGTTCAAGCATCAACAACAGGTCGAGCAACACAGGGTCGTGCATCCTGAAGCCATGCACTCAATAGGGATCGCACACCACATAGGTCGAGCAGCTTCTTGGTCGCACATCAACTCGGTCAGTTGAGCACAGAGGGCTCGCGCATCTCCTGGGTCGGTCGAGCACTGATATGGACGAGCAGACAACTGACAACAACTGGCAGTGGCATTTTCGTAATTAACTACATGAGCGACCCATAGTCTGCACATACAAGTTTCAGCTCACCACTTCATTCCAACCTCTCCTATAAATACCCCCATGACCTTCACTTTACTGGGGATCAATTTCCAAGACCCTGAATGGTTGTCCAACTGTTTTCTCCACCATTCCAAGTAATACTAACTTCATTAATCTTCTCCAAGCAAAGATCTAACGCCAAATCCACCATTGAATCCGCCAAAATCACTCAAGTGTCCGAGAGATTGTAGATCTACCTTCATATTCCTCGCACCTAGAGAGATTCGACCATTCCTTCGCTGATTTGTAAAGATCAAAGTGAAATCCTTGTCTGAAAGAAAGAATGAATGTACATAAAGCTAATTCAAGCCTTGTAAATCTCAAAATGATAATTAATACTCTTGCCATAGTGGATGTAGGCTTTTCCTTAGCCGAACTACTCTAAACTTTGTGTTCTCTACTTTTCCCGTTCTATTGTGTGACTGTGGATCCTTTTACTCATTTCTAACCATTTGGTGAAGTTCTCTCGAAGTGCCTTTGGTTTTGTGACCATTTTGTAGTTACAACATGGGGGTTTAATGTAAATTTTTCCCCACCCTCAATTCTTACTAGAGAAGAATATGTTGATTTTCTTCTTCATTATCTCTTCTTCCTAAAGGCTTGTTGTGTATCAATGGCATCCCTTCCCTCTTTATTCCAAAGCTTATCTTAGCTCAAAAATTTAATGAAAGAAAGATCTAGCTTCTCAATTTCAAGCTATGGAGTAATCTCAGCCAGATTTTAAGCAGGTATCTTTGGAAATCATTGGTAGTAGGTTATTGTGATTTTCTCAGAGCTTGCATGTTGCTTCCTTCATCTTCCTTGGATAATAGGAGCCTCAAGCTCTCTCCATCCAAGCTTAAAACGTGGGAAAATGCCTCTAATCCAAGCAAGGTGAGTTGTGCGACTCACACTATCTAGTTTACATTTTTTCTATGTGTTTTTGTGCTGATATGTAAGTTTGTTACTAGGTTGTTTCTGAGATCAATCTTGCTGAAAGCATGTGCTTGAAGTTGAATAACTTTTCCATTTCTTGATGAAATGGAGTAATTCCTTTTTCTATGTGTTAACAATACTCCTTAGTTATTGTATGTCAAATCCTGTGTTGAGTTGGGCAGTTTTGAGTGTTGGACTTCGACCTCAAAATGGTGGTTTCGTTAGGAAATCAACCTATACATATCCTGTGAAGTGGGTCAACCCACCTGGGTTGACCCAGGAGTCGACCTTCCTTGGTTTTTGGTCGACGCACCTTGAGAAATTCATTTTTGTGGCTTCCTATGACCTTATTTGTGCTTTCTGGGTGAAAACAGCGCCATGATCCAACTTCTGGGTGTTGTGTCTCCTTCATTATTGATATGATTTGGGTGATTCTTTTTGTGTTGCAAATTTTGGAATCTTGTCTATAATCGTGAAATTTTTAGGCCAATCTGGGGTCATTTGGCCATTCAAGCCTGGTCCTAAAGTTGGACCAGGAAGTGATTTCAGTCCAGGCTGAAATTTTGTCCTAAGTACAAGTTTAGAGCTTTATAACTTTTTTGTGTGATGTCGGAATTCAGTGATTTTTCTTCTATTGAAAGTGTGGTCTTTCTAGTATTCACATATCAAATTTTAGACCAATCAGAGATCGTTTGGTCATTCGAAACTATCCCAAAAGTTGCAATCCAGATTGATTTCTGGGCATATTTTCATGCCTTGGTGTAAATTTGGGCATCCTTCCTTAATTGTTATTGTGATTCTCTTGATCTTGTTTTAAGCCATATTTGTTTGTGTTTTATTTTGGCTTACCTTATTAATGGAGAATCCTAAATTATCACTAATATATAATTCGAGTTTTATGAATTTAGTGATGAGTTTTAACGAGTTTTAAGCACACATTGCACGTTTTAAACTAGTTTTCTGATATATGTATAAATAACGTTTTATTTATAGTATTGAGGCTAAATGCGTTTTATAATTTTAGTTTTTAACACTAGGCGACCTCAAAACAATAGAAGAAAGATCTATTTCCAAATTATAGTTTTTCAAGAAAGAAAACAATGGGTTTCAGAAATTGTTTTTTAAACTTGTCTTCATAAAGTCAAGTATTTTTCTATATATAGAAACAATACATTTCTACACTCTTTGAGATGAGGAGATTGGTTATTCCTTGTAACATCCATTATTGTTATTGAGAGATCGTGTTGAATTGAGGATTTGGGGATTTATGAGATTCTGTATTGAGTTTAATTGGATCTTATTGATCCTACGTTATGTTGAGCTTTGGATTTATAATCCATATATAGAGATTTATGAGTTTTCCAGTGTGGAATTGATGAGCGGCTAGTAAACCAAGCAGTGAGAACGTGTGGTATGAGACACACTGTTATCATTGTTTAGGTTATTTATTGTGATTCGGTGATGTAACTAAGGTTGTTAAGCCAGTACTAGATTCAGGAGGAAGCCGTGACTTGGGGGAATCACCTATATGTATTCACTTTATTAGGATGGTCAAGATACCCTCGGCTAGGGGGTCATAGTGTTAGGCGCCTGATTTGGATACATATAATTACTTGGCGAACTAATCAGGAGGGGTAGTATATAGCTGGAGGAGCTATATCATGTTGGCACATGCATATTTATCCGAGTTGGATCCATAATTTTCATGTTTCTTGAGATTTGAGAATTTGATCTTTACGATCATACATTGAGATTTGAGTTTTCATGTTGGTTTTCGTTGGAACGAGATGATCCTACATTTGAGATGAGTTTGGATCTATGATCAATATATTTTAGATTTCGAGGTTTCGGAGTACGAAACTCTTTTTTACTGTTGATTCTAGCCTCTTGAGTTTCTTATGTTGATTTTGGAGGTTTTTGGGGATTTTGTTTACTTGTTTGGGGGAATAATGATGCACTTAGCCGAAGGCCAAATACTTTATTGTTGCGAAATGATTTATAAACTTCGAGATATGAAATGAATTGTTACTAAGATTTGAGTAACCCATGACTAAAGAAAGGTATGACATTGGTGTAAGCCCTTGATGATGGTTTGCTCTGGGGTCCGAAGAGGCATCGTTTATTTATATCGGTACGTGCATAGGCCGTGACTAGTGGCCTTGTCATTGGGAGAAACCTCTCGACTTCAGACATAAATATTGTTATGTCGTTTTATTGTAAAATATTTGAAATGATTTTGGTTTTGAATTCCCGAAGCAAGTATGGTTCGATATGAAAAGGAAAATATAGTATTCCGAATGATTTGAAAAAAAACTGAGATTTTAGGTCGAAGAAATTACGTATACTTTGATTTCAAGTTTTAATGGAAACTGGAGTTTGATGAAAAAAAATTATAAGAAATTTTCAAGTTCTAAATCCTATTGTTTATTTGTTTTAACTTATTTTTTAGTATTGATAAATATTTTGTTTTAAATCCTCTAGGGGGGAGATTGTAACGAATCAGAATTTACAGCTTTTCAATTTTTTGAGTTATTTTAAGTCAACGTTGAAAATTAATGTTTATACTTGTAATTTGTTTATAATTTGAACTCTATTCTTTTTAAACTTGGTTTTGAACTAGTTATATAGGTAAATTTTTAATATTCAAATTTGAGTTATTTTGTCAAATTAAATGTTATTAATATTTTAAAAATATTTGAAATATATTGTTGAGAAGTTATAAATTTGATTTTCAATTAAATATGAGAATTATAATTGGATTTAAATAGAATTGTTTAGTTGAATTTGGTTTTTAAAATTCATCATAGTTATGTATTTGAAATTATTAAATATATAAGTATTGGGTTTGTATACATTGTATAATACATGGTATATACATAGAAATTATTTATTATTTAATTTTACACTTGTCATTTTGGCTGAAATATTTTGCCTCTTGTTCATGGATTACTGAATAATTTTACACTTGTCTTAGTTTTGGAATTTCGCATGTCCCCTTTTGTTGTTGTGCCCTGTACCTTTTTTTTCACCGACCGTTCCTTATTTTATTTTGTTCCCTATACTTTTTTAATTCCAAATTTCTTTCCTCTTCATTATTCCAGTATCAGCCGAAACCCGAAAATCCCCAAATCCTCCTTTACAAAATAAAAATCCATCCTCCTGAAATCTTGGCAGCCGAGACTTACAATCGGTCGCTGCCTCCTTTCCATCCGCATCACTACGGTCGCTCTCTTGAAGCTGACCGTTGCCTTTTGTCTCCATGCCACCTTATCCATGCGCTGAGCCCAAACTCCAATGCAATGTCCACCATCCCGTTCATGGCTTGCTTCCTATTGCCTCCGCGAACCACTGCTCACCTTCAACCCATAAGCAAAGCCATCGTCTTTGCCTCCAAAATCATCGAACTTCTGTGCCGTGCCTGACCCATCACCAGCAAACTTTGGCCACCCGAAACTTTCATCCCCTATGTTCGCCAACACTCGCGCTTGCTTATTTTCCTAGCTTATTCTAGAAGCATGCGCCACTTTTGTCCATCGAGCCAAGTGAGCACAGTTGTCACTAGTGTTGGAGCTCCGACGCTCGCATCGAATCCATCTGTTGCTGCCAACATAGATCGTAGCTCCTACCAGTTTCTCTATCATCTCCAAAGGTAAGTTTAACTTACAATTTAACATATTTCAAGTTCACTACTTTGGTTCCGCCGAGTATAATTTATTGAGGCCTGTTGTTTGTTGTCGTCTTGTTGGTTGCCTTGTTTATTTCAGTCATTGATTGTTGAGTTTCCATGCTAAATTTACATGCATACCTAACTACATGTATTTGCTGGATAGTTTGATTTTTACACACTTGTTTGCTGAGGCATGTCATATTTAATGCGTGAGATACTTTAACTACTCTGAGACTAAACTTGTGTTGTATTACTGGTACATGCCTTACTTACTTGCGCCTATCTAGTTCGTTTTATATATATCGTTGAGCCTTAAGATTTAACTTGCTGGTAGGTCCTATTTTCATTACCACCCAGCTTCGAACTTTTGAAAATGTAAATATTCAGTTGCCGTATAGGTGCATGCCAATTTTCTTACATGAGTCACTTTGGTTTTTCTCTATTCTTTTATAAATCCGGAACCTCTTTCTTTGTTCATATCTATAATTATACCGATCTGTGCTCCATTTTTCATTTTTTGAAGTAGGACATACATACTAGTTAGCTGGCATAGGAAACATGTACCCAGGACATTTGTGTCACATGAACTTGCCTGTGGTCTTGTTGGGTTATTATATTTTTGACGTGAACTATTGTATCCACATGCATTGACACCCTGAACACATATTGGCTTATATACCCTTTGTGAAGTAGGTGTTGGTTCTTACCACCTTGCATATTTCAACTTACCACGGCCTTATATGTTTGTGATGTAATTTACATGCCCTTTCTATTTATCTGCCATACTGAGATATATCGACATAAAATACTTGTTAACTGCATCCATTTTATGGATTCATCTTATGAATAAGTCAAGCAGCCCTGAAATATTTGCACCATCTGTATGTTGCACCTTTCAAAGTGTCACCCAGCCCTGGTCTTACATAGTTGAAATTTTGCTACCTTGTATACATGTTGCTGTTTTTTTAGTTTATATGTTGTTGTATCTTGATTTGTAGATGTTACTGGATTGTGCAACCCACCCTTCGTCATTGTTCCTCCAGCATAATTTTGATGCACACAATTATTTCATGTATATTTCGGTAGTTTCGTGGGTTGATATCCTCGTATCATTTAATATATTGTAGGGACTAAACTAATTACATTTATGTGTTAATCGAAGTGACCTACTTGAAATAAGTTTAATCCTAATTCGGGTGTCTTGTGTTTTTGCATGGAACGCTCAGGTCAGACCCCAAGTGTTGCAGATATTAGGATTTTCAGCTCGTAAGTTAGAGAGGAACGTGAAGACGCATGAGCGCACTAGCCAATCAAAAATTAGTAAAATTTTATTCATTTAAAAATTCATGTATTTTATTATTTTTCTTGTGTACAGAATATTGTATAAACTCTAATATTTATATGAAATTATATTCCACTGCAAATACTGTGTACTGTGATTCTATGTTAAAACCCTGTAAGTCAATAACAATCTGTCATTTGAACATTTCGAGTTGGTTTAGTTACCGAATTAGGGCGGTCAAAAAGACAGGTCGTTACAGCCTAGTGCATGAGATTTATTTAGTAGCCTTTATGGTGTGAAGTGTGAGTTTAACTTAACAAATTCTTACATGTTGGTTATTCACAACTCTTAAGTAAAGAGCTGTATAAGTTGTGCATATTTATGTCTTATACTAATTTGAAAACTAGACTGACCCGTGTGTGTATTTCTCGGGTAAGATTGAGGTGTTTCAGGTGTAGTGTTGAGTGTGGGGTTAGCAAGTTTTTTTGGGCTATGACGATCCATCCTCCCAATAGATTCGAACCGATAATCCAATCGACCCAAGCCAATCAATAAGACGTATCGCTTGGGATTCCGACTAATAAGAATTAAACGAAACAACCTTTTCATTACTATTACAATAAATTTTACATTAGAGTACAATAATAAATACAATACACAATGAAAATAACTATATCAAAATATAATATGTACATAACGAAAATTATAAACTCAGTGGAAGAATAAAATGCTCTAGACACAGCTTTAGCTTTGATCCAGCACATGCTCTATATAATATTTGCAAACCAACGTATTAGACTGGCCATGTGGAAAATATGGACACCCAGAGTTTAGGTGGGAAACAATAAACTACTATTCATTCATCAAACTGGTATAAAATTAAAACAGTTATTAACCTTTAACTTAAAGTTAGGTAAATCACAGGACCACGCCATATAACACGTAACAGATTTTCTTCACATGAATACCGATCATAAACTATTCACAATGCTTTTTGAAAAATGAAGCTATTATAAGACGCAAGTCCCATTACACAATGTAATGAAAACAGGAGGAAAGTGTTTTACCTTATAATAACCAGACATGCTTGATACGCGGAAAACAAATATTTTTGATATTATTACTAGTTCATAGCGCGAAAATAACTTTCGAAAGTAAATGTATAAATCTTAGCTTGCATAATGCCCTCATCCCGTTATGTTGGCTATTAGGTTACAACTGAAAACGCAAAGCTCGTATTGGAAGTTGGATTCCATCAATAACCATGGCTAAGGATCATCCTTAACCGCATTCGTAACACCCAATAATATGTCCTAGGAGTCAACTATTGTGTCCTTCGAAGCGGCAGAGCCGGTCAGCACTGTTCAAAGCTGATTGGAATCTTCCTTGAACATAACGTTCCCCATAGTCGTATTTGATCGTCATCATCTGAGGTGCCTCGATCCATCATCCACATAAGTAAACTTGCCTAGGCATCATACCATGACATCACCCTTTAGCTAAATAGGGAAACGCTAGTCCATATCTCTGTTGTCTATCATACTTTTTTTAACCATTCACAGGTTGTGAGGCTCAGAAGTCACATTTCACACAAAACTACGCTATATCAGCCATGCTTTGATTGTCATCCACAGAGCTCTGCATTTCAACAAAAACTTTGATCGGCTCAGCACTTAGCATGCCACATTATCAATTCACAACATATAATCGGTGTCTATTAATATATATTCCTCTGAGTACATAAGTCTCAGAGGAGAGTGTTAAGCTAAGAGAATAAATTCTCCTCCACCACCTGATATAACATCAATAGAAACCAATTGGTTATGTTGGAAAATACAACGTTAGACACATATCCATTTACAGGTCCATTCTGGGTCTAAACAAAACCAAAGGCACCTTATTCCTCGTCCAGTTAAGTAGAGAGGCCCATGTAGTCCCGGACAATCTACAAGTACTTCTGGACAACTACCACTTATAACCTCGACTTGGGTGTGCCTCCCAGTCGAGACATCAGCAATAATCAAAATGATGTGAAGTTCCCCAGTCTTCAACCAGTGTCTTCAAATATCTTTAATACTCATCGTATAGTTATTCTGAATGGGTCAAAACGTAGTCTTTCTGAATTAACTAGCGCATACTTTCAATCAATTAATATATAAACATACCACAAGTCCCATTCCATTTCAAAATATTCATTTTACTAAAAAATTCTTCACATCGGGAATTACTCCCTTAAATCATATCAAAGATTTACATTCTTTAAACTTCTGGTTTAAATCTTTCCTTGGAAATTATTTCAAAAGATTATATAATCTAATTTCACTACCTCAACTCAAATTGAGTTTTCTAACCCAAAATCGTACTTACGATTTTGTATTCTTAACAAAGCTCTTATTTGAAAACTTGTTAAATCCAAAGTCTTTTCTTTGAATCTTTCCGTTAAGGAAAACTTCTTCATCTTCAGACGATCTTTAGACTTGGTTCTCATTATCGTTTGTTAGGGAAAGTCCTTTAATTCCATCTTTATATTCAAATTTTATAAAGATTTCTTTTCAACTAACCTTGAGAAATCATCTTCTCTTTTTGCTGGATTAAAGAACAATTTATTAAAGACACCATTCACGACAAACCCTAAACTCAATTGATATTAAACACAAGATTTAAATAGAATTTACATCAACTTATATTCAACACCAATTCTCATAATCAACAAATACTATAAGTGGATTAACGAAGTAAAACATCTTCCAAATTCCCCCAACATAGTAAACATCTACTCAATGGTAATCAATACCAAAAATCTGCAGATCACTTCTATTCAAATTTAAACTTTATTCAAATTCGAATTGCACATATTTAAAGATCTAATAGTTGGATATTTTAACTTCCTTTTTCATTTGAAAACTCTTTTAATTATGAACCAAACGTTTCTCGTTTCAGGAAGATCCGATGGTGGGATCTCCCGGTATGTCAATTTGAAGTCAACGATCGACGTTCGCGAACTATCGCTGTGTGACTAGACCTATTCAGACCAAATCTTGACTTATAATTTAAAATCAAGTTGGATTACTTTACAAATGATTTATTAATTGTATAAACCATATATAATAGCTTTTGAAAACTATATATTCCGTATTTAACTTCAAACGTCAAAAATGTCGTTTACCGTATTTAGTAGGTTAGGCTTAAAAAACATATATCGAAGTATAACCCGAAACTTCGTATTTCCTTTCCAAATAACTTTGAAATAATTTACTATGATTTATCATAATTTTTCCATATTGTAATAACGTAAAACTAACTCATTTCATAAAAAATCCAGTTTCGGGTTACTAACGACACTAGCCCTGTTTTTCTTCAAATTTGATGTGAACTTATCTCAAAATATAACCGTTGGATTTTTAAACTTTACATATCCTTTGAAATCTCTTTTTATTTCGAATCCAACATTTTTCCTTTTGGGAAAATCCGACGGTCGGATCTTCCAGTACGTCAATTTGAGGTTAGTTGTCGAAATTTGCTAACGTCGATTCAGTTCAAACGTATTTTATAAAATGTTTATAAACTCGTTTAAAAACGATTCAAACATCAAACTCGATTATATAACCAAACTGAGTATTCTATATTATTATAATATTAAAATAATAATATTTTTTAAAATATAATATTTTGAAATCTAAACTTTTCTGACATTCATTATAAATATAAATAAGATCATTGGGAAAATCCATTCGAGTTAAAAAATGTCGTTTATATACCTAACTCGAATTCACTTTTTGAATTTATTATTCAAATTCTAATTTGAATTAAAACTCGCCATTTTTAAGTCAAATCTCTTCAAAAATCATTTCAGCCTTTTCAATAGTTGTTTGAAATCATATCAACTTCATTTCCAAATCTTTTTGGATATATAAATCCAATTTCCATTTTCACGTCTTATTTTATTTAAAGGAATATAATATTCATTTAAATTCCCAATGGAACTCGACTCAATCAATTTCCAATTAATATCATATTCATGGTGTGAATTATGTGAACAATTATAATAACAATTACAACAATTCAACATCAATCAAACAACAGTCATAGGATAAGCGATATAATTTTTATTGCTTAAGTGTACTTAAACAGTTTAGAGAATAAAATTGTAAATAAACGTCTATCATCCACGAAGCAATCATAGCAATCACACGCAATCAATATATAATAATATAAGATTATAATAACTTCTTAAAACTTTTCAGGGAGTTCTCACGTTGATTTTTGATCGTTATAACAACAATCGTTTTTGGATTATATTAAATGTGGATTTAATTGAACCCAAAATTCCAACTTGCTCCAAATTCAACCAAATCTGTTTTGTTGTGAACTCTCGACTCTATGATTCAACCTTTTTTGTTTCATTTGATTCGGGGTTCGTATGAATAAAATATTAACGTATGAACTTTGAATACATTAAATAAATAAAATAATAATTTAAACTCATCTTCTACCCCAAATCACGTTCAAACCTACTGCCTTCATCCAAATCTGCAACGCCATCGCTAAAAGCCGCCAGAGACCATACCTCCGCTATGCACCCTTGCGCCGTCGCGAGGCGCGCCACCACCCACCGGATCCGATCACCTACCCCACCGTTTGACCAGAAAACAACCTCGAACGGCGCCGATGTCGGCACCAAATTCTCCACCCAGACGTAACCAAACAACACCAAATTCGACCATCAGCTGCATCTCACCTCCACGCAAATTTCTAAGTTAGGGCCATCGCCTGGTAACCGATGTAGCCGCAAAAAAAATCGAATCTTCCATCACTGCTCATCAAAAACGATCATCTCTGCTCATGTCGTTATTCTGATCGCCATAGGAATTTTTAGACAAAATCCCCAACTGCAGTGTTGTAGCTCTCTGTCCTCTATCCAACTTCCTAGTTGTTGGCTTCGTCTAACTCTCGACAGTTTGTCCGATAATCACCAAAATCTGAAAGTTGTACGTTCACCTTCGATCCCATATTCTGACGAATTCCGACCCACGTTCGCTACCACATTTTTACAGCAAGTAGCACTCAACATACACTTCAACTTTTATGTTAGGGCCTTGGGCTAATTCCTAAAGGTTTGGAAGAAAAAATTCAAATAAGATGAAGGGGCTTGTTGCAAAATAGAAGGCTAAAATATTGATGAAGGGGTGGAGTTGGGTTTTTTTATAGAGGGGATATCTAGTTAGCGTATAGGAGAAGCTTTGTGTATTTTATTATTTATAAACTCGCTATCTCCATTCATCGTTTAAAAATTCGCACGGGCACTTACGAACTCCATTTGGGGTGAAAATTGATATGTAGCTTTGGTTTGTCATTATGGTCCTAATGAAACTTGTTTTGTCGAATTTCAAGTCCATTTGATCAAATAGCGCTCGTTTGAGCTTAAATTATTGATTGATTATCTACATTGAATGTTTATATCTCGCACGGGCGCATAACTCCGACTGTCTCGAAGTTTGGAATATTACAAAAAATTACTATTCTGAATCCAACAAAATTGTTTTCGTAAAAAATGGAGGTAATTTGCAAAATAGCTATTTTGAAGGTCTATGTAATATTATTATAATATAATTTAATTCCAAAACTATTTAATTTAACAATAAACCAATTATTATTATAGCATATATCCAAAAAAAACTTCATATAGATTCATAATAAACATACTTTCATTTAAACTCGATATCTCAATTTTTTAATATTATAAAATCCTTTATTTTATTTAATAAATTGTTATGGTTTATAAACGTTCCATAGTGACTTTTTGGAAATTTTATTTAGACATAACTTACATTCTATTCGATGAAATCTCGATTTTTCACCTTCGTTAGGAAAATATAGAAACAGGGTTTCTAACGTTTCTAGTTTCAACAAATTCTAACTTATAATGGATTTTAAATTTTCATTTAAAGTTCAAAACATAACATTTTGAACTGTCGTGCCGCTACGAGCTTGTTTTTAGTTATATTATAAATTATACGTTCAAACACATTTTAATTCGACTCATATAAATTTCAAGTCATAAATTCTTAACATAAATCGTTTTAATTATTTAATATCCATTAAATATTTCTTAATAAAATTCAGGACGTTACATTCTACACCACTTAAAAAGACTTTGTCCCCGAAATCGTAAACGGAACTGAAGTTCGTTTACTTAACCAACTCAGCCTTCGTTCTGCTAACTCAGGTTCTTCAACTTTTCAGTTTCTAAGAACTTCTCATTTCTTAGAATTTGGCTAACGCCTTATTTTTTTTATTTTTTTTATAACCTCCTTTGTACAGCCCTATCA
This sequence comes from Allium sativum, assembly GCA_030737875.1. NCBI lineage: Eukaryota > Viridiplantae > Streptophyta > Magnoliopsida > Asparagales > Amaryllidaceae > Allium > Allium sativum. The sequence goes on from CM060910.1 coordinate 401,977,162, forward strand.
GTAAAACCACAACTCGCCTCTTTAGACCCTCATCAATTTAAAAGAAAATCCAAAGCCAAACGGTTTGCCAATCGGTTCATAAAATCATCAAACCCAATTAATACAGTAAATATGTGTAACAACCCACGTTTTACGTATCGGAAGATTGTAAAATATTTTTATTTTATTCTCTGAGGGTTGGATCATTCTCATCTTTTGATATGTTGCTTATGGGGATGTGAGACATGTCCATAATTTTTACCGATTTTGTTTGTGACCATTTTTCCCTTGTTAGTATTGTACAGAGCATAACTTTTGACTCAGGTCGAATCGGAGGATGAGACATGTGCCATTGGACATGAATTGATGATTGCCTTTCCGTAGGGTGGTTACATTAAAGATTTGGCTTAGCGATTTGGTAGGAATCGCTGTTTTAAGGTTTTTTATTTGGTTGTTCAGGATTTTGAGCAATATTGGGCTGACTTGTGAAGGCCCAATTAGTGGGCGGATGGAAACTATAAATATAGTGTCAGAGGTACGAGAAATAGTTTACTTCGACATTCTCTTATTAGGTGGCCTTGAGTTCCTCCTTCCTCTAACACCTTCCACCATTAAAAATCAAAATCCAAGGAGGGAAATCATAGATCTACACCATTGGAGGCTAGATCTACATCAATTGAAGCAAGAGCTCATCAGATCAAGGGGTTTTGTGTGAGGTGCTTGCTGTCCGGATCGTTATTTCATCAATTTTAGCTTATTTTGGAGGATCGGTGAGTGATTTACATTTCTCACATGGATTCAATGAAGTATATGAATGTTTGATCATGTTTTTCATCATATTTAAGTGTTTTCTCAAAGATCTATGCCTTTATAAGTCCATTCTCACGTGAGTCACCGTATGATCTATTTTAGTAAGTTTAATTTGGTAATTCCTATGCTATTTCATGTGTATATGCAAGTTAGATCTATAGTTTTGTTCATATTTACATTTATGTTGATTTTGGTGGATTTTTCATAGTTATTGATGAAATGGCCAAATTTGTGATGTTAGTGGTTTCATAACATGTTTATGATTGTGTTGAATGGATTGGTTGAGTTGGTTTCGTCAATTGTGTTGATTGGTGAAGTTTTGGTCGAAGTTAGAGTTGAATTGGTGAGGTGCATGTTTCTAGTCATTCATAGGGGGTCGATCGTGCACCTCTGGTTGGTCATGGAACTCTATCTTGGGAAACAAGTCAGAAAATGGCTCGGTCGGTCCTACTTTTCCCTGGTCGGTCGGTCTCATTTCTGGCCAGTTGTAGTATAATGTAGTGGAACGGAGTACCGGGTGAAATACAGGATTGGGTCGGCCATGTGTAAGGATGCTGGTCGATCGGTCGTGGTGGGCTCGTGCCAATATGTACGGTCGGTTAGACTATTGAGGAGATTCCATAGGAGCTTGTCGGTCGAGCATCTCTCTTATTCAGTTGTGAAGCCTGAAAATGGAAAAGAGAAAAGAGTAGGTCATACCAGGTGGGTCGGTCGCTCCTAGTTGTACGGGTCTGTCGTTCATTCAAGGTTGAAGTCGGAGAGTTATAGTGGAGGATGGTCGATCATTCAGGGAGGTTTTGGCAGCGCTTGTAAACAGTGTGGTTGATGGCCTAAGTGCTATGGTTGGTTTCCTTAGCTAATGCTAATGAATGCTATGGATTATATTGAGCCTTATATTGATGTTGTTCGGTTCGATGATGATAATGGCTTCGACGAGAGTCCAGAGGGGGGTGTTCGAAGTGATGTGATGTGTTTGTTGATAGGTGAAAAGCAACGAATGTGCAAATAACTCAAAAGGTGTTGGGTTGTGGATAATGGTTGTAACACCCCACCTCCGCTAGGGTCACTCACAAAGGGAATGCACTAGTTTTGGTGGAGTATTATCTAGGTAAACATACACAGAAATATCACAAGGTAGAACATAAATAAAGCAGCGGTAGAAATTAAAAACCCAATTTTTATTACTTTCGAGAAAAGAGTCAAAACCTCATATATCCAAGGTACAAATTATTCCATTACATGAAGTTCTAGATAAAGAAGCATAAACTTAAAGTAGCAAAAGTAAATTATTCCCCAAACATAGCAGAAGTGCAGCCATAGCATAGCTCAAGACCAAACCGTACATGAGTTGTCAGAGAGCAAGCTAAGAGCCAGCGTTTCCTCCCTGAGAACCGGGGGGGAACGAAAGAAAAAGAGGCGAAAGAAAAAGGGTTAGTCATAAAGACTGGTAAGTCCTAGTAACTTTCAGTATAAAAACTAGTAAAGGTAACAAGACAGGTATAAACTGAAAATAAACATAAGGATGATAATAAGTCAGGCATGATAAACTAAGATAACGAGATAACTCAAGTATAGCATCGCATGTTCAAGGTCCGCTGCACCAACCGTACTAGTATTCTAACCCATGTCAAGTATTTATCATGAAGTGATCCCTTAGCCCAATATCATGAAGTGACCCATTATGGGGTCCCATGGTACGATCTACTAATCAATCGGCTCCCTACAAGTTCTATCTCGTCAAGTGTCTGTGTCATACGGCCCAATCACGAAATGTAGTCACCTGTGCTAGGTCCACCCTAGGGTGTATCAAGTCCTAGGGTGCCAACCACCGACACGAATCGAGCACGCACAGTGTAAACCTACGGGTGCCCAATGCCTGGTTTTTCAACTCCGGACTACGTGCACGACCATAATCCGCCTGGACCTACAATGGAGCACCTACTCAGCCGTCGTTCTGGTCTCTTACAATCAGCCCAGTAATCGTGCCCCACCCTGCCTAGTCCCAGGGTATCGTGATACATCTAAGTGGGTTACTGCTGAAAAGGACCGTGTAACTAGGGTTTCTAATGGGTTAAGTGTTGTCATTCAAATTCGTGACTTAACCCTATCCAAATCATGTATCAAGTTGGTTAAGTGTGTTCAAGCGGTTCATGACTTAACCCTATCAAATCATCGTGTCAAATTGGTTAAGTATATTCAAGTAGTTCATGACTTAACCCTATCATGTGGCATTAATTCATTAATGCACCCCAACCTCTCACATTAGACTAGTTGTGGTGGTCACTGGATTTGCCGGGCGGTTCCGGGCAGATTTACACCACAACATAGTCTAACCTCGGTTTCTAGATGCGATATGACCAACTACCCACATTGGATCCTATTGTTTGCAGTTACTGGATTCGCCGGGCGGTTCCGGGCAGATTTACACTGCAAACTCAACCCAACCTCAAGTTGGCCGTTTTCAAGTTTATCTAATTGTCATGTCCATGTTCAAGTTTTCATGTAAAAATTCATGTCGAGTTTCATGTCAGATTTCATGTAAGTTTCATGTCAAGTTCTTGTCCATATACAGGTTTAAGTTATAATAACGTTCATATTCAAGTTCAAAGCCAATTCATGTTTTACCTAATCTACACAAATCGTATTCCCATCGCACGTAAACTCGAATCGATACAAATAAATCTAATTAGGGAATAACATAAAAAGGGACAAATATAAGGTGGCAAAAGTGGTTACTAGCATAGCATGGTATAATTTGAGACAAATGATTATAACATTACTGGCATATGGAATATCGGCCTCAAACATAAAGATTCCAAATCTAGCAAAATGAGGTACTAGTCAAGATAACAGTTGACATAAGATGATAGTCATGGTGACGGTTGACATAAGGTGATAGTCATAAACATGTGACTAATAGCAAATTCAACATTGCAGGTATGATAATATTAGGGCGTTTTCTTTTTGATTTACAACATGAATAGGCCCCAAATCAATGTCATAGTAGTATACCCAAAGGTCAAGATCCAAGATAGACAAGAATGAATGTAAAACAGTCATCATACACAGCTCCAATTTCAATTTACACATATTCATATTATGTTTACAGTTCAAAACTAAAAGTAACTAGGGCTTACAGATCGTGGTTCGAGAATTAGAATTAGAAAGTCGATGTTGAATCTTTATATGCTTAGTCGAGTCCTAACAGAAGTCCCCAAATCAGCAATTCTCTTAACGTAGTTTCGACGTAGAAGAAGTAGTCTCTTTCTCTAACTTTTCAACCAGAATTAGAGCAGCATAATGTCAGAAAGAATTTTGTGTAGAGAGACTAGTGTTAGGGGCTGTTTATATAGGGTCAGGTCAATGAATGTAGACAGAAATGAGGCCAGAAACATCAAAACGAACTCAGACTCAAAAATGGGTTCTGTCACCAGGTCGACCCCCAGGTCGACACTATGGTCGACCTGGTCCTGGGCAGGTCGACTACATAGTCGACCCCCAAGTCGACCTGGTCCTGGGCGGGAAATTTCCCGCCCAGTCCATTCTGGGGTTTGAATTCGAAATTTGAATTCGAATTCTGAGCTGTTTTGAACTTGAAAATTTCTGAAAACTTCAAAGGGTCATAACTTGGTCATACGAACTCCGATTTTCGAAAACCCGGTCTCGTTTTCAAGCAGAATTTCGAGACGAACGCAATGGTGTAACCTGATTCCCTTGATTCTTATTTTAAAAATTAATTCTCCCTTGATTTATGGTTATTACACGTTATAAAAATACGGGTTGCTACATTCTCCCCTCCTTAAAGGATTTCGTCCTCGAAATCTCTAAGTTAGGAAGAATATATCCTACCATCCAATCATCCATCTACTCAAAGCATCATCCACAGGCAACCATTGTCCTTAAAAGACTTCTAGTGCTGTATGAACATATGCAGAAAGTGTGTGTATATGTACTTATCTAATGCAAAAGATCAGGCGGTTACTGATTCAGTAAACCTCCTTAATGCAAAATATGTTAGTGTAATGAATCCAACATGTATGCAAATTCCTAACATAATTTATAATCTCTACATGAGTGCACTAACCTTCACTCATATGCAACATCCAAGTGATAGCATAACAAGTTCCATCCATGTACAAGTATAAGCACTCATGCATATGCAACATGAAAATGTGACTGAGCCGATCTAGTGCCTAATGTGTGTCATGCATCCACTAGCAATCACTTGCAACCATTTGCAAACATCAACCATAACATGTTTCAATCACATGTTTACATCCATATGGTTCTACCTAAGGTCCTCAAGATAAGATCGAGAAGATAACAAGACAAATGTAGTTAGTAAAAGCATGATACGAAAAGGTTTTCAAGTTTATAGGAAAAAGAGATCGAGAATGTACCCTAAAAAAGAAATGGGTAAAGCGCGCGTATCTTCTCTTCGGTTTCCCAAGTTGCGTCTTCTTGGGCTTCACTCCACTGAACTTTAACTAGCTTGACTTCCCGATTCCTTAGCTTCTTGATCTCCGTTCCTAAGATACGAATCGGAACTCGCCTCAATGTTGCTTCTTTTTCCACTTCTACGCCTTCAAGGATGCTTGGCTCAACCACTTCGGCTGATTCATGTAAGCACTTTCGAAGATGCGAGACATGAAAGACATTGTGTACTCCGGCTAGCCTCTCGGGTAATTCTACCTTATAGGCCATTTGCCCAATCCTCTCAATGATAGGGAACGGTCCTACGAACCTTGGTGCTAGCTTTCCGACCGCTCCAAAACGAACTACATTGCGTAAAGGAGAAACTTTTATAAAGACCATGTCTCCAACTTCGAACTCTAGGTCTGTCCTTCTCTTGTCCGCATAAGATTTCTGTCTATCTTGGGCCGTTTTCATCCGTCTTCGTATCAATTCAATCTTCTCAGAAGTGTCCCTTATCATGTCGGGCCTAAGTATAAGCTTGTCTGTCGTCTCCCACCAACAAGTTGGTGACTTGCACAGTCTTCCGTACAGGGCTTCGAACGGTGCCATTCCGATGCTAGCTTGGTAGCTATTATTATATGCAAACTCCACGAGTGGAAGATGGTCTTCCCAAGTACCGCCAAAGTCAAGAATGCATAGTCTTAAAAGATCCTCTAGCACCCTATTTACCCTTTCGGTTTGTCCATCCGTCTGCGGGTGATAGGCCGTGCTCAAGTTCAGTCGTGTACCCATTGCTTCTTGCAGACTATTCCAAGACTGGCTAGTGAAAATCGGGTCACGATCACTAACTATACTAGAAGGAACCTCGTGTAACTGTACTATCTCCCGAAGGTAAATAGATGCTAGCGCTGATGCGGTCCTCTTGCTTTTTACTGGAATGAAGTGAGCACTTTTCGTGAGTCTATCAACTATGACCCATATGCTAGTATTTCCCTTCCTTGACCTAGGCAGTCCATCCACGAAATCCATCGAGATACTCTCCCATTTCCACTGCGGAATCTCGAAAGGATGTAATAGCCTATCGGGCTTCTTCGACTCGCCCTTTACTTGTTGGCACACCATGCACTTTGAAACGAACTCTGCCACGTCCTTTTTCATTCCAGTCTAAAAGAAAATGCGTTTCATATCTCTGTACATCTTATCCCCTCCGGGATGTATAGTCATCTTCGAGTGGTGCGCCTCTTCGAGAACTTTCCTTACTAAGTCTACCACTTGTGGGACGCATAGCCTTCCATCACGCCTTAGCCATCACTTGTCATCTATGGCATACCTACTGAGGTGACTTGACGTCTCACCCCTAATCAGCTTGTCCATGATTTCGACTATCTGTGGGTCTTCCCTTTGTGAAGTTCCTACTTGATCTAGAAGTGTAGGTCTTAACTCAAGAGATGCTAGCGTAGCAGCCAATGACTCAACAGCAGGTGTAAAATCAAAGGTTGCTATAAACTCAAGACTTTTCCTTTCAACAAACAAGGGGCTCAAGGTCAACCTTTTCCTACTTAGCGCATCTGCCACCACGTTACCCTTGCCAGGGGTATAAGCTATATCGAAGTCATATGATGCCAAGAATTCCATCCATCGCTGTTGTCTCAGATTCAAATCTTTTTGTGAGAAGAGGTATTTCAGCGATTTGTGGTCGGTATACAGCTCGAACCTCTCCCCAAGAAGATAATGGCGCCAAGATTTAAGTGCAAAAACGATCGCCGCCAACTCCAAGTCATGTGTGGGATAGTTCTTCTCATGAACTTTAAGTAGTCTACCTCCATAGCATATCACTTTCCCTTCTTGCATTAGGACTACGCCTAATCCCGTGCCACATGCATCTGTGTACACGGTAAACATCTTACTTCCATCGAGTAATGCCAAAACTGGAGCTGCGGTGAGGGCTCTCTTGAGTCTCTGAAAAGCAATCTCACATTCTATGTTCCACGCAAATGCTAGGTTTTTCTTTGTTAACCTAGTAAGAGGGGCTGAAATCTTAGCGAATCCTTAATGAACTTCCTATAGTAGCCTGCCAAACCGAGAAAGCTTCTCACTTCAGTTGCGTTCTTAGGAACTTTCCAGTCTTGCACCGCAACCACCTTTGCGGGGTCCACGGCTATGCCTTGCTTAGAAACTACATGTCCAAGAAACCGAATTTCCTTCCTCCAAAAATGGCATTTGGAGAACTTAGCTGGTGTGCTCTGAGCGTATCCATGACTTCCCTGAGATTTCTAGCATGCTCTTCTTCATTCTTTGAGAAGATCAGAATATCGTCCATGAAAAACCACTACAAACTTGTTAAGGAACTCCCGAAACACCCTACTCATCAAATCTACAAAATACGCGGGTGCATTCGTTAACCTAAACGGCATGACGAGCCATTCGAAGAACCCATCTGGAGTCCTAAACGCAGTTTTGTCAATGCTATCCTCAGCCGCTCTAAGATGATGGAACCTTGTGGCTAGATCGAGTTGAGAGAAAACAGATTCTCCTATAAGATTGTCAAATAGATCGTCGATTCTTAGCAGTGGGTGCCTATTCTTCTTCGTCAGCTTGTTTAACTCACGATAATCTATGCACAGACGAAGCAAACCATCCGCCTTAGTAGCGAATACCACCAGAGCACCCTATTCAGAAATGCTTCGTCTTATGAAATTTTTCTCAAGCAACTCCTTAACTTGTTTACTGAGCTCTCTTCTTTCTCGCGGGGCCATGTGCCTAACGGGCAATGAAACTGGCTTGGCATTATCAACAAGATAAATTCGGAAGTCTATGTCGCGTTTAGGAGGTAACCCTCTCACCTCATCAAAGACATCTGGATATTCTCGGACCACTCTTACAGATTGCAAATTGTCGACGGATGAGTCAAGAGATTCAAGATAACACAACATGACGGGACCCTTAGGGTTACAAGAAATTTCAAGGGTATTACCAAGGCGAGTCATGAGCCTCACTACCCTTTGTTCACAATCAAGAATGGCTCCATAATTGGATAGCCAATCCATGCCTAGAATCAATCCGTATCCAATAAATCCGAGAACATAAGCATTACACGTGAATTCTACGCTGAAGATAGAAATTCTCAAATCCACACAAATCATAGACAAACGAGCGGAGCCCCCAATTGGATTTGAAACTGTAACGGGATCCTCAACTAGACTAGTACTTAGGTGCAGATTTTCAACAATATCATAAGAAATAAAAGTATGCGATGCGCTAGATTCAAATAAGGTTCGAACAGGAAAGTCAGAAATGTAAACAAGGCTTTCTATAGAAATATTGCTACCTCGGTCAAGAGCTAGAGTGGTGTTGAGAGCATGCAACTGCCCTCCAGAAGGTCCTGCTCGCTGGGTCTGCCCTTGCCCCTGTCCTTGCTTCTTAGGGCAATCCTTGCTGATGTGTCCAGTATCTTCACAATGAAAGCATTCACCCAACTTTCTCTTCTTCTTTCTACAGTCTTAGCTAGATGTCCCGTAATCCCACAAAAGTTACACTTCCTTGTCTCACGTGCCTTGTTGTTGTTACCCTTGTTATTCTTGTTATTCTTGTTTCCTCCCTTCTTGAAGTCAACTTTCTTATTCTGAGTCTCATTAGGCTTAACCTCCTTCTTGCTATTCTTGTCATACTCATGAAGTAGAGCCATATCCACCAAGCTTTCAAAGGTCGCCCCCATGGGTATATGAGTTATGGCCAAACTGTGTAGTGGCTCGTTCAATCTTCGAGCAAAGCATACAGCCTTTTTCTGGGCCGTATTGACCAAGTCCAAACCGAACCGAGCAAGCTGATTAAACTTATTCACGTACTCCCTAACAGACATGTCCCCTTTCTTGAGTGTGAGGAACCTCTCCATCTGAAGGTTCTCTTCTGCTGACGATAAGAATTTAAGCCCAACCCTCTCTCTAAAGTCTGCCCAAGTCTCAATTGGCCTGGTGGCGTTGGTGACTTCCCACCAAAATGCAGCTTCCTCTTTCAACAACCATGCTGCCAACTGAACTTTCCTATGGTCCTCCACATCAAAGATAATAAACAAGTCTTCAGTCTCGTTTAGCCAGTTTCGTGCCTCAACGAAGGTTTCAGTTCCAACGAAGTTCTTACCGCCCATCGCTTTAAAGTCTTTGCATATTTTGGCAAAGGCGGTACCAGGAGGAGGAGGAAGCACGGCCACTGGGGGAAGAGGAGGAGGGATGTCTGCCGGGCCCGCGACGTTGGCCCTAGCTTCTAAGTACCTTCGGAACCATCCAGGTAAGGGTACTCCCTCTGGAATGTTAAGATCAGACATGCTGAAAAATGAAAAGAAAAAGATTCAAACGAGGAAACAAAGGAAAGTGCTAATGGCTTTTGGGGAATAGCCTTTTTAAACATAAAACTTTTATTGAAAAATGCTTCTTTATAAACGGTTTTGGAAAATAGTTTTAGAAGGTTTTTAAAACTTTTGTCCCGTCTGTTAACCTGGCTCTGATACCAAGTGTAACACCCCACCTCCGCTAGGGTCACTCACAAAGGGAATGCACTAGTTTTGGTGGAGTATTATCTAGGTAAACATACACAGAGATATCACAAGGTAGAACATAAATAAAGTAGTGGTAGAAATTAAAAACCCAATTTTTATTACTTTCGAGAAAAGAGTCAAAACCTCATATATCCAAGGTACAAATTATTCCATTACATCAAGTTCTAGATAAAGAAGCATAAACTTAAAGTAGCAAAAGTAAATTATTCCCCAAACATAGCAGAAGTGCAGCCATAGCATAGCTCAAGACCAAACCGTACATGAGCTGTCAGAGAGCAAGCTAAATCCAAGCTAAGAGCTAGCATTTCCTCCCTGAGAACCTGGGGGGGAAACGAAAGAAAAAGAGGCGAAAGAAAAAGGGTCAGTCATAAAGACTGGTAAGCCCTAGTAACTTTCAGTATAAAAACTAGTAAAGGTAACAAGACAGGTATAAACTGAAAATAAACATAAGGATGATAACAAGTCTGGCATGATAAACTAAGATAACGAGATAACTCAAGTATAGCATCGCATGTTCAAGGTCCGCTGCACCAACCGTACTAGTATTCTAACCCATGTCAAGTATTTATCATGAAGTGATCCCTTAGCCTAATATCGTGAAGTGACCCATTATGGGGTCCCACGGTACGATCTACTAATTGATCGGCTCCCTACAAGTTCTAGCTCGTCAAGTGTCTATGTCATACGGCCCAATCACGAAATGTAGTCACCTGTGCTAGGTCCACCCTAGGGTGTATCAAGTCCTAGGGTGCCAACCACCGACACGAATCAAGCACGCACAGTGTAAACCTACGGGTGCCCAATGCCTTCTTTTTCAACTCCGGACTACGTGCACGACCATAATCCGCCTGAACCTACAATGGCGCACCTACTCAGCCGTCGTTCTGGTCGCTTACAATCAGCCCAATAATCGTGCCCCACCCTGCCTAGTCCCAGGGTATCGTGATACATCTAAGTGGGTTACTGCTGAAAACAACCGCGTAACTAAGGTTTCTAATGGGTTAAGTGTTGTAATTCAATTTTGTGACTTAACCCTATCCAAATCATGTATCAAGTTGGTTAAGTGCGTTCAAGCGGTTCATGACTTAACACTATCAAATCATCATGTCAAATTGGTTAAGTATATTCAAGTAGTTCATGACTTAACCCTATCATGTGGCATTAATTCATTAATGCACCCCAACCTCTCACATTAGACTAGTTGTTGTGGTCACTAGATTTGTCGGGCGGTTCCGGGCTGATTTACACCACAACATAGTCTAACCTCGGGTTCTAGATGTGATATGACCAACTAGCCACATTGGATCCTATTGTTTGCAGTTACTGGATTCGCCGGGCGGTTCCGGGCAGATTTACACTGCAAACTCAACCCAACCTCGAGTTGGCCATTTTCAAGTTTATCTAATTGTCATGTCCATGTTCAAGTTTTCATGTCAAAATTCATGTCGAGTTTCATGTCAGATTTCATGTAAGTTTCATGTCAAGTTCTTGTCCATATACAGGTTCAAGTTATAATAACGTTCATATTCAAGTTCAAAGCCAATTCATGTTTTACCTAATCTACCCAAATTGTATTCCCATCGCACGTAAACTCGAATCGATACAAATAAATCTAATTAGGGAATAACATAAAAAGGGACAGATATAAGGTGGCAAAAGTGATTACTAGCATAGCATGGTATAAGTTGAGACAAATGATTATAACATTACTGGCATATGGAATATCGGCCTAAAACATAAAGATTCCAAATCTAGCAAAATGAGGTACTAGTCAAGATAACAGTTGACATAAGATGATAGTCATGGTGACGGTTGACATAAGGTGATAGTCATAAACATGTGACTAATAGCAGATTCAACATTGCAGGTATGATAATATGAGGGGGTTTTCTTTTTGATTTACAACATGAATAGGCCCCAAATCAATGTCATAGTAGTATACCCAAAGGTCAAGATCCAAGATAGACAAGAATGGATGTAAAACAGTCATCATACACAGGTCCAATTTCAATTTACACATATTCATATTATGTTTACAGTTTAAAACTAAAAGTAACTGGGGCTTACAGATCGTGGTTCGAGAATTAGAAAAAGAAAGTCGATGTTGAATCTTTATATGCTTAGTCGAGTCCTAACAGAAGTCCCCAAATCAGCAATTCTCTTAACGTAGTTTCGACGTAGAAGAAGTAGTCTCTTTCTCTAACTTTTCAACCAGAATTAGAGCAGCATAATGTCAGAAAGAATTTTGTGTAGAGAGACTAGTGTTAGGGGCTGTTTATATAGGGTCAGGTCAATGAATGTAGACAGAAATGAGGCCAGAAACATCAAAACGAACTCAGACTCAAAAATGGGTTTTGTCACCAGGTCGACCCCCAGGTCGACACTATGGTCGACCTGGTCCTGGGCAGGTCGACTACATAGTCGACCCCCAGGTCGGCCTAGTCCTGGGCGGGAAATTTCCCGCCCAGTCCATTATGGGGTATGAATTCGAAATTTGAATTCGAATTCTGAGCTGTTTTGAACTTGAAAATTTCTGAAAACTTCAATGGGTCATAACTTGGTCATACGGACTCCGATTTTCGAAAAATCGGACTCATTCTCAAGCAGAATTTCGAGACGAACGCAATGGAAAACCCCGTTTCCCTTGATTCTTGTTTGAAAAATTAATTCTGCCTTGATTTATGGTTATTACACGTTATAAAAGTACGGGTTGTTACAATGGTTACTTAAGTGGGACATGAGTTTGAGAATAGTTGTTGGTGATGATGACTAGAGATGAGAAGGCCAAGAGATTAACGTTATCGCAAGTTCTAGCAGACTCAAAGCAGGGGTACTTTGGGTAGTCGTGAAGGGCCTAGTTGTCGAGATTTGAGAAGACAAACATATGAGACATGATGGTGTATAGAGTTGTGCTAGAACTGGGGTTACCATTAACCCTTGACATATGACATTCATGATGGGCCGTTAAATGATTAACTATGGTTTCAAAGCAGGATTGGTCGTGATAGCCAGAGTCAGTCATGGATGAATTGGTTGTTATGTCTGTACTGTCTCATAAACGTTGTCCAGCGTCGAAGGAGATGTTCCTTGAGTGCTTGTCTGATATTGGTTTATGCCTCTAGGGCTTGTGCTTGAGGAATGTTTAATTTGATTAGGATGGTTTACATGAGATACTTATAATCAGGATGTTATGATTGCTTACCATGATTGAATAGGTGTTCTGGTCTCCATGGATGAATGGTTGAATTGTTTATCTCAAAGGCTATCACTGTCCGATGTGGGGAAGATTGAGTTGAGTTTTTCTTTGGTGATGTTGGTAGATTAGTATGTTTATCTACGCATTATCATATACTTTATTGTTGAAGTTTGTTAGTTGTTTTATCGCTCACTACGACTGTGGTTTGACTCAAGGTTTTATGTCTCCTGTCATTACCTTGGGCTATTCATCCGGTTGTGGATGGGCTGACTCAGTAGCAGGTTACAGGTGATTAGTGAGGACGATGATGTTGTGCGGGGGCGAGCAGGAGGATGGCATGCTAGTTTTATTACTATCTAGTATTTCTATTTCCGCTGTTTGAGTGTTTTATAAGGCTTATAGTGATCCCTTATGTACAAACCTTGGTATTTGTTGGATAACCTTTCAGGATGTTGTGAAAGTTTGAAAAGTTTGCTATATGATGCTTCATTACTATTACCTGTTGTATATGTTTTATTATACTTTATCCTTGCGTTGTGAGTTCTACGATAGGTTCCTCTTGTGTTTACCTACTCTGATGATCGTCCATAGCTTCCATGCACACCTTTCAGTGCATTATTCCTCTTATTAAGTGCAGGGGTTGTGGGTGGTCGTCACATTTAGTATCAAAAGATCTGGTCAATGATTTTGGCCAAAGTTCAAAGACGTAATTACGTATGAGATATGTACTTGTAGATTTCAGTTAGATGCTTACTATATATATATTAGTCTATATAATAGTAGCAGTTGTATCTCTTTAGCAGTTTTTCTTGGAAGTGGCTAATTATTCTAAATACTAGATTTAGAATGATTAGACGAGAATTATGACATGCTGCTGGGGGAGCTAATACTGAAGCGGGAAATGGTGGTGAACCAAATTACCCGGCCATGTTTGAAGCCATGGCAGAGGCAATTATGCGAAGGGTACCCGCTCCAGTAGCAGTAACGGTAGATGTAGGTGTGTGAGTTCCTAGACTAGTGGATTTTGCAAAGTTGTGCAAGGACTTTACATCTCTGGGGGGAAAACCACTTAATGGAACTGAGCCAGCTGAAGAGGTTCAGAAGTGGATGGACTCATGTGTCCGATTCTTTGGAGACTTGGGTATTGAGGATGCAATAAAGAGAAAGCTTGCGTCAAGGCAAATGCAAGGCAGGGCCATGGAATGGTGGAATTCTGTTACACTCGAGACTCCAGAGGAGGATATTTCATGGGAGAAATTCCAGGCTAAGTTTGAAGCAAAGTTTATCTCCACTGCTCAGAAGTCCGTTCTCTTCAAGAACTCGTAGAATTGAAGCAGAATGGTAGATCAGTTCTTGACTATATTTTTGATTTTGAAGCTTTGTATATATATGCTCGTTCATACATTGATACACACTATCATAAGAACGAGAAGTTTGTTATGGGCCTGGATACCTACATAGGAAGGCCGTTGGTGGATCCTCTTGATGATTCATTCGGGAAGATTGTGGAAAAAGCTACTCATCATGAGAGCTTGTTTCCTAAGGAAGTAAATGTTGTTGCTGCAACTAAAGAAGTACAAAAACCACAACAGGGTGGCTAAAATAAGAAGAGGAAGAAGCAATAGTAGAAAGGATAGGACGACCAAAAGAATCCTAAGAGTGAGGTGGTTTTCTTTAACTGCCAACAGAAAGGCCATTTTTCTAATGAGTGCAAGAATCCGAAGTTTGAGAGGAAATGTCACAATTGTGGCCAAATTGGGCATCTCAAGAAGGACTGTCCAGAACCAGCTAAAGGGAAGCAAATTGTGAAGGCATATGCTTCGGAAGCCATGTTATCTTCTTCAAGGTCTCCTACTGCAAAGGAGAAGGGTGTCTTGTTGCAAGGTACTCTTTCTATTAATGGTGTTTCAGTTTGTGTGCTTTTTGATACTAGAGCATCACATTCATTCATTTGCAATGAATTGTGTGTCACTTGGGTAGGAACCTGAGATTTGTGATATACCATTGATCGTGACTAATCCAGTTGGGGGTTCGTCCAATCTTTGCATGTTATGTCGTGATCTAGTATTGCCGAGTCATGATTGCTCTTTTGTGCGTGATTGCTTTGTTCTTAACTTCGCTGGGTTTGGGATCATCTTGGGCATGGATTGGCTCTAGTGGTATGCAGCAAGAGTGAATTGCGAGAAGCCAGAGGTGAGAGTCGAGGATGTAGAAGGGCAAAATGTGTTGATTAGATGTAAGCGCGAAGAGGGTGTCTTAGTGAGCTATCTATATTCGCTTGGGATTCCACAAGAAGATTTGTCATCTGTGCTGATCGTAAATGAGTACGAGGATGTCTTTGGTGAAGTCAAAGGGTTGACGCCGCCACTACACCAAAACAGTGGTTTCCCAACAAGTATAGGTGTTACAAATAATTTCTGTAACACTTTTAAGTGCCACCAACGGCCTGTGAGGAATTTCCTGTAACACTTATAAGTGTTACAAACAGAGTAACTGCTAACACTTATAAGTATTACAAACATATTCATTGCTAACACTTATAAGTGTTACAAACATATTCATTGTTTAACACTTATAAGTGTTGGAACCATAAGATATGGTAACACTTATAAGAGTTACAAACATATTCATTGCTAACACTTATAAATGTTGGAACCATAAGATATGGTAACATTTATAAGAGTTACAAACATATTCATTGCTAACACTTATAAATCTTGGGACCATAAGATATAATAACACTTATAAGTGTCAGAATCATAATCAGACTAACACTTTTAAATGTTGGCATACATAAATTGCTAACACTTATAAACGAGTATAACATGTCTTTATGATTTCCAATCACATATATAATTCAACATATAAATTCAATATAAGATTTGGTACACTTCCATATTTCAAATTCAACAATGTCACATTTGCATAATGCTCAAATATCTGTTACATGCTTCCAATTTCAAAATACCATAATATCAAGTTCAAATTATAAAAAGAAATACAAAGTTTTACTACAGATACATAGAATTTTAGATACTAAAAAGGCGAACCGTGGACCATATCACAAAGCCTCCATCCGAAAATTCACAACGCTTGTAATGTTCGTTTTGAGGACCATGGTAAATCGGTGCTTCCGCACCTAAAACTTCTGTTATCCAAACAAATTTCTCATTGCCACTACATTCCAAATTCTGTTTTTTTTCCTCCGCCTCCACAAGTGGCTACAAAATTTAAATATACTTAACAAATTGCAAAACTGATAATTAACAAATTTTCAAAGTCACACGTGTTTGCTCCCTCGTTGCCATTACATTCTGAATTTTGTTTTTTTCCTTTTCCTCCTCAAGTGCCAACAAAATATAAATGCGTCTATTTTCACCAAGAAAAATAGAAATAACAAGTTGCAATGGAACATTTTGCACTAATGTGATACATAAATTTATCCACAATCAAAAACCGATCATTACAACGACATATCCACCTATCAAGTAAATAGATTAAGATCACTCATTAATAAATATGTTTTTGCTGAGTTAAAAAATAAACGGGATTACATACCGTCTTTAGTCATGCTGAGTCTAATATCAATAATGCTTTAAGTTTCACTGCAAATTGAGTGACAAACTTTAAAGGGTAAGACACAGTTCAAAAACCAATGGTATATTACCTATATATACATGCTAATTAGTCACAATCCTCACAACTCAAAAGGAAAACTGTCGTAATTATAAACCATGTTCAAATATTCAACCACTGTATGTTAAATTAGAATGAGTTCCAATGATGACCATTTGCATCATTACTTCAAAAAACATGCATGCCCCGCAAAGAAATTCTTTCAAGTAATTAGAACTTTTTATTACAAGTGTTCAGAAATCAATATACTGACTAAAAAGTAAAAGAAAAAAGATTATACATCCAAATACAAAGTGTGGGTCGTTATTGCTTATTGATGATGGCATAAAAAATGACAATAATTGCATTTAGGGTTTTATAATTGCCATTATATGACAGTTCAGACTGTTAACCAAAGTTTTATGTTTATGACCTTTTAATGTTGAACATCATCAACTGAACTTTTACTTCTTTTTAGTCCAATAAATACCATTCACTAAACCGTAAAATAGAATTTAAAATATATAAGTTCCTCATAATTTATAATTCTATTTTATTCTATTTCAAACATTTTTCCCAAGCTCAGCACTTTGAGTTTTGGAAATCTTACTGCATTGTATTTTGATGTTTTAAGCACGCGGGCTTAATTTTGCCAAAGGACAATGCTACGTCGACCACAAAATTTGCGGTTAAACTCATTGATTCATCTAATTCACTAGTGCTATAGAATCTGACGAATCCTAAAGCTACCGCAAATTTTGACTTAACAATTCCTGGTCGACATAGTATTTTCATTTTCCAAACGGAGCACAAGTCGCTCAGCTTAGCTAAACTGAGCTAGCATGCTCAGCTTGGACAGGCTGAGCTCTCGAGCTCAGCTGGGCCAAACTGGGCTCGCGTAGCTCAGTTTGGGAAAGCTGATCCCAGTTTGGCCAAGCTGAGCTCGAGAGCTTAGTTTGGCCAAGTTGAGCACGTGAGCTCAGTTTTGCCAAGCTGAGCACGCAAGCTCAGCTTTGATATATCGTAGAAGAAAAAACACTATAAAATAAATAAATAAGATATTTGATAATCTTGAACAAGTATTTGATAATCATGACAAAAAACAAAATATTCATTAGAACTAAATTAGATATTTGATAATCATAAATTTTTCATAAGAGATTTAGATAGATTATTAGTGATCCATACCTAGAAAAGAATTTCGATTTAAGTAATAAAATCATTTCAAATGAATGCCTACGATTATAGGATTTTTATTAGTTGAATGCCAAGCATAAGATGATCTTGGATAATAGACTTCAATGTGAAATATAAGGTTCCTTAAGTGAGTTGTCCACAAGCTTCAAATGTTCTTTCTAATTTATCAATGGACCTGCTAAGCCATGTGAATGAGAACCAAGCATATGATTAAAAAAATATTTGATCATTTAATTTATTTGACGTTTTAATGAAAATTTGTATTAATTTTCAGATTAGTTGCAAATATTTGCACACACTTAACATAATGATGCATATATTGTGAGGTTTTGATTTTTTTCTTGGAAGTTTAAGCGAAATATTTGCTGATATTAAAGTGAAATAAACCCGAATCTCAGAAATGATCCCATTCCCATATGTGGTTCCAATGATTGCAACAACATCGAAGGCTCCAAATACACGATCTTTGTGACCAGCTAAAATCTTATAATCCTTAGCCGGTGCTCGACCGGGATGCCTTAAAATCGATAAATGAAATTTGTATAGTCAGAATAAGTACTATGAAAAAGGTAGCGCAAATATGCATGAAATAAACAGAAGTCGATTTTGTTGAAACTGATTTATCCATGATGAGAAAAATACCAATAACTGCTCTAGTTTAAACATATTTATTCCTTTAGAAAAAGTTAATTTTGTTGAAACTGATGGATTTATATGAAAGAAGTTGCCATGTTAAAAAACTAATGCTAGTTTTACCTGATTTTTGTGAAACTAATTTATGAGCAGACTTATGAGAAATTGCACCCGTGATACAGACTAATGAAAAGATGTAAAAATGTATAACATATATACCATACAGAAGGGACACACGTTAAGAACAAATAAGCATGATATTGACCACCCCCGTTATTATGCTTCAGACAATAACAGGTGTGAAAGAAGTTTAAAAGAAATGTATAACATCTGTCTGAGAAATGCACAAATACACAGACATGTAGAAATGTATAACGTATAAACTACCATACAGAAGGGCAGGCGTTAAGAACGGATAAGCATGAAATTGAACTTGCTTGGTTATTATAATTCGAATGATAAAAAGAGAGATAAGGAATCAGAAGAGAGAAAATTGACCTATTAAGATACGATACTTTAGACAAAAAAGAAATATAATGCCTTAAGGGTTACATCAGGTAAGACAGCAGGATCAGTCAACCGTCTGTGTTTTACTTCAGAAATCTGCTCCCTTAAGTATACATACGCCTCCCCGGAAATTAAGCTGAAACCCGTAGGCTTTCCTCCAGAACCGTTGTCACCAAGTGATTTCTTAAGATAGTCCCTAATACGATCTTCATTTCATGCAGCAGGTAAGCCATTTATAAATATAGTGATAACCTGAATAATGAAGCAGAAGATGAATCAATAATTGGACAACTTACTAGCATGATAGAAAGGACACAAGGATAAAATTTTGTAATTAGGAAAACTGATTTGAACCATCAACAGCGAACATGGTAAGCCAATAAATAATGAAGACTAACACACGTATGTAGTTAAAGAAAACTGAATAGATAGTAAAAGTTGACTTACTCTCTATTAAATACAATGAACATGAGAGTAACTCAACACTTAATTTACTCATATTCTCATCCGACACAACCTGCAGACAAAAATTGCGCACTTTTTTAACATTTTTTGTCAAATATTACTGAATTAACACAGTTTTATACATAAAATCCTGAGCAGTTTACCTCTAAACCCACACAAGCAACATGACAAGATGAAGGGAAACAATCACAAAGCAATAATGTGCCACCTTCATGACATGCAGAGCAGACAATGCAGCGTTCGTGGTACTGGAGCAATTGTAGACAAACAACATTCATTATCTAGCGGTAGAAAGAAATGAAATTGCATGTAGCTGATAAAGCATAGAAACTTGATTTTTAATATAGAACAAAGAAAGCAACAACAAAGAGTAAAGAAGGTGTAAATAATAGCAATTTCTATTTGAAAATTGAACCTAGTAGTATTACTTTGAACTAAAAGAATGAGGAAAGACTCAACATGGAAGCAGGTTACAATGCCCGAAATCACCAGCCCTCACAAATATTTTTTATTCTGTGTAGTCTGTCAATTGTATCTAACTTATATTTATATATATATATCTGTTGTTCTCGTATCTTCCTCTTTTTTTAAAAAAATTGAGTAAGGGTGGCACAACAAACAAAACCCATAAACCAACCTGCATAAAGGACACGTGCATCTAATGGTATTTATAAGTGTTCCAGGATGGAGAGAATGAATTAATGGATTTATAATTTGCAGGAAATCGCCTATGTAAAAGAAGCCAGTAGCATACCAGTTTGTGGATAAATATTATGGTATTTTTGTTATGATTTAAAATTCATGGATGTAATAAAAACTCTAGGCTTACTAATGCATATTGCATTAAACTTCTAGAGACAAGAATTGTGCATTTCAGTGTAACATCATTGAGCTATTTTGAAACCCAACCATCGTTCTCAAAATAAGGCATAAGAAATCAAACATGACTATATTTGCCTAACGATGCTTAGAATTTATAAGTGCTTTAAAACAAATAGAAATATTTGGTTAATAAAGTTATGTTTGAAGAAAATAGTATGTTTGGCCACATTTGTGAAGAGAAGAGATAATGATCAAATAGTTTAGTAGTTATATCCCTTCATTGCAGCAAAGTAATGGAACCGAAAAATAGTAATAGAAGAGTACATGAAAAGAAGAGTATGGACAATGGTTAACCAACATATATATATGTATATGTGTGTGTGTGTGTATGTGTGTGTGGCGAGCATTCAATGGCACACAATCAGATAACCAAATGCTTGTCGCCAAAGAAATTGGGTAAGGAACTAAACTGACAGACTATAGATTTAGGCTTTTTGAGTTTCATGCATTCAGCTTGAATCAAAAATTTATTCTGTCAACGGTATAGCTAAAGTCACTTCAGTTGCCAGCAAAGCACCTATATTCAAAGAGACATATACTTTTAAATACTCACTTAGTCTGTCAAATGGTATGAAAGTCTACGGAAAGCATCATAAAAGTTGCAAAATGATGTATAATACAATATTGTATGCATAAATTTACATAAAATAGTAGTAGCCTTAGAATGAGTAAGCCATACACACATATTTTAAGTAATAGATAGATTACTCAAAGGACCAAATACTGTCAAGATTGAGATGTCCATAAAGAAAAGGTTTTGTTATCAAATAGGTAACACAAATAAGATGGATGCCTGTAATAAACTTCAACTTACTTGGTTTGTTTCTGACGAAATCAAATTATATGAAGTAAAAGATCACGGAGATGATCAGGATAACCAAAAATTTCCTGGTATAAAGACCACCTGAAAGAAAATGTGCAAAATGTAATATAGTTCAGACATTATTTGACAAACTAAATTAGTTAGAAATAGTAACATAAAGAATCAGTCCATCAGAGTCGATAAATCTCAGTACGAAATAAAGTGAAGATACAATTTTTTTTCTGCAAATTAAATCTAGTTGGATGTTGGCGGTCGTCATCTACTTAACAGAAATCCTAAAAAATAAAATGGAATATACTATCACATACAATTTTTAACCCACTGTAATCCTGAAAAGAAGGGTCTACCCAAATTTGTAGGCATTAGTAATTCAGACCATCAATTGTGTAACAGGTGGTGAATGAAAAGTTCAATGGGAATCGACTATCAGGAGAATTCATCAGATATGCATCAACATTTGGTTAAGTCTTCACATAACAAAGAAATGTTGCTGTATAAACAACAACTATTATGGGTCATCCATATGCCATTAATGCAGATAAAACGTAAATAAACAGCATCAGTGAAATGGTAAATCAAATGCAAGTAACAATCAACATGTAAAAATCAACAGTGTGCATGTTTCCAGTGAAAAGCGAGTTCAACTCTATCAGATTTAAATGTACATATTTTCGTAGTCATTGATAGGTTAAATTAAGATATCAGAAGTTGTGAATTACCTTCATACGGTCTCCATCGACGATACATCTTCGTACAACTGCACTGATACCGAGTGAGATGTAGATCTGGAGGGAACAATGTTATGTCGATTTTCCATCCAACGGCAATAAGATGCTTTTTTGCCTTCATCCTAGTTTCCTCACTACTCTTTGCATCGCCTTTATTCGCATATATTTTTATTGCTTCAGGATCATATGCACCTTTAATGCCCTCTGATTTCCAAGCTTTCTTCATTTTATGTTGTTTTTTGCTTGGTGGTGTGAGTGCATTTTCAGTGAGATGATCAGTCGATACTTTACATTTTTCATCCTCAAACAAAGTGGCTGAAGCTATGTACCTTATCTGAACCAATATCCTTATCCAAAAACTCAGTCAAGGTATTCAAAATGGTCGAACCATTCACAACCAAATTCAGCCCTATAATCACTTCGAAAACAAGTCCACTCCATGCAGATAACGATCCCAAAGTCCAGTTTCCAATCTTATCTGAAAAATCCTTAGTACTCCTTAAATCAAACAAAATTTCCCTAACGGACACAGTCAAATCTTCTTCCTTCTCCAATTTTTGAATCTCTTGAAGCAGGGCCCATTCCGTACGTTTGCTCCAACATGCATAAAATTCATTCCATACTAGAGTAATGCGCAGTTTCTTTACATCAACAATATGTTGATCGCCTTGATCTGGGAAAATATCAATCTCTTATTTGAATCTGTATCTTTATCAAATATCACTCCTTCCCACCATGCATCATCGATCGAAGCATCAACACATAAACCAAAACTAAGTCGGAGTTACTGAATACATAGCCAGGAGGGGATGGTTTGATATGACCACGATAAAATTTCTTTGGTCTTCCAACTCTACCTTCAACACCTCGAGATACTGGAATTGATTCTCTAAGTTTTGAATTAGTAGCATCGGATAACAGATGAGTGTACTCGACTAATCGCATATGGTCTAAACATTCTATGACTATTCCCGAGTGCCAAGAACTGTCAAGGCCATCATCCATGCTTAAAACCTAAAGATTTTAAAAGTAGCAATATTAAGACAATGGCATCAGCTACCTTAATCAGTTAATCTTGCAGAAATATGGTGAGTAAAAAAAACTTGCGAAAATGATTTTGCGCTAACACAAAAGGTCGCCGGATACTTGTAAAAGCCATTTCCCATAATATACACCTTATGGAGTTTTAAATGGAACCTAAATTACTAACAGACGAAGCACACGCAACTGAAGGTAAGAATTCACCAAGGAACCTTAGCACAATTCAAAAATCTTTTCAAGAAATCTTAAATGGAACCCAAAAAAAAACTAGAAATTTATTTACAAAAATGGTTTATGGACAACTTTAAACTTTTATTATATACACATCCATTGGATGCAATCACTTCGATCTAAACATTATAATAAAACAGCAAAGGAAAAGGATAGTATATGTACACCAATATAGACTCTTTTACCAAATTAATATCACATAAATATGTTCATGAAACAAAAAGCTGTGAAAAAAACGAAATATTATATCCCCAAAAGTAATCGTGCTGGAAAGACAAGGATCAAAAACTGATGATGGTGGCTAACTGGTAATTGTACAGTAAAGTTTAGTTAGTCATAGTAGTGATATTTGTATGGTAACAAAAAAAAAGAGGGACAAGAAAGAAGGGCCATGTGTATTGTTGTGGTTCATTTTTGTGCGTGTGTGCGTGTCTTTGGGGGGGAGGGGGGTTGCAGGTTCCAGAATGTTCACGGGAAAAACATATATACAAAAAAAAAGAAATTTCAGTCTAAAAACAAATAAATTAATGTCGAACATCTGAAGAGACACATTGCAAAAGCCAACTTTAGCTATTAGGGGCAGGGATATTGATAAAAATGTCATAGATTAAGCACATAAATAGATTAATAATTTGAAATGGCTGGATGTTTCATATCTATTGGGGAAAAAAATATTATCTTTTATTCCATAACACAAGATAAACTGTAGGATATAATGTGCATTTGTCATGAAAGTGGACTTGAAGTGGGGCAGTTCACAAGTAGCATGACAGAACAACTGTATACTGAATTAAAGATCAAATCAACCAAACTGTAAAGAGGATCATGAAACACACAATATGACCGGAGTATGTAATTACGGGCCTGTTGGCATCAGATCTGGTATATACAGTTTCATAATATCTTTTTTGTACATTCAATAAGGCTACATCTATTTTATTGTAGAAATATAAATTTCATATCTATTGTCCAAACACAACGAAAGTGAAATCAATTTTTTTTACCTATTATTGTGATTCCTAGAAGCCGTGATTCCTTGAAACCGTAATTCACATAAAGACGAAGTCGACTGCCCCTAATTTGCGAAGCCAAAGAGCGACCCAATGAGTGAAGCCCCAATTCGAAGTCGATGATTAAGAAACGGATGGAGATAGGATTTGAGAGACTAATACCGATTTGAAAAATCCAAAATCCTTAGTATCATTGATATTTATATTGATTAGAGATAGGGATCACTGATATTAATTCTTCGAAGTCCATTTTTATTTGCGTATGAAGCGGCCTTCAGAGGAATAAGCGTTGAGGGAGAGAGATTGAGGTAGCGATTAGGTTATGGGTGAGAACTTACCATTTTGCCCTCAGAATATAAGGGTTTACCAAGCATATCAACACAAACAAGTGTTGGAACACTTTTGATGGCACATTTTGACTATAGCAACACGTATTAATGTCACTAGTCTACAACACATATAAGTGTTGGCAGTTGAAAAAAATAAGAGTTGCCAATTGGCCATTATGGTGTAGTGCGCGTCGTGAGATCGAGTTTAGGATGGATTTGGTCCAGGGTGCTAGATTAATCGTTATGCCTCTTGGGCGGATGGCGCCTAAGGAACAGTGAGAGTTGGAGGTTCAAGTTCGTGACGTTCTAGGAAAGGGATTCATTCGGAGACGTGTTTTCGAATGGGGTGCACCGGTCGTGTTTGAAACCAAGCCAGATGGCTTGTTAAGATTGTGTGTGGACTATCATGAGCTGAATAAGGTGACTAAGAAGAACTAGTATCCATTGCCAAGGATCGATGACTTGTTTGTTCAGCTTCACGAGCCCAAAGTGTTTTCTCAGATGGATTTGGCAAAGGGATTTCACCAGTTGAGGGTGGCAAAGGATAGTATGCCAAAGACTAGTTTTAGGACACCATCCGGTTCCTTCGAATGGTTGGTGATGCCATTCGGGTTAACTAACGCGCCAGCATATTTTGTGAATCTTATGAATAGGGTTTTCAGAGATCAGTTGAACAAATTCGTGTTTGTGTTCGTGGATGACATTCTGGTTTACTCTCGAAATAAGGAAGAACACAAGACACACTTGAGAGTAGTGTTGGAAATCCTATGAAAGCATCAGCTAAGAGCTAAGTTTTCAACGTATCACTTCTAGAAAGTGAAGTGAAGTTCCTAGGCCATGTTGTCTTTGGAAATGGGATAACAGTTGACCCTGCTTAAGTGGCAGTAAACCAGGACTGGGATAGGCCTAAGAATGCGATGGATGTTCGAAGTTTCCTTCGTTTGGATGGTTATTACCTACGGTTTATCAAGGATTTCTCCAAGGTAGATGCACTGTTGACAGGATTGACGAAGAAGAACCAAGTGTTCACATGGGATTCAAAGTGTGAGCAAGCATTCGGGATCCTGAAGGAGAGACTAACGAGTGCTCCGGTGTTGACCATTCCGAGTGGGAATGAAGAGATGGTGGTATATACCGATGCATGTGGTACTGGACTTGGAGCGGTACTGATGCGAAAGGATAAGGTTGTGGCCTACGCGAGTCGACAGCTAGAGCCGCATGAGAAGAATTACCCAACTCATGATTTGGAGTTGGCGATGATTGTCTTTGATTTGAAGATGTGGAGACATTACCTATTGGGAGTTCGATTCGAGTTGTTTACGGATCACAAGTCGTTAAATTATCTTTTCTCCCGAAAGGATTTGAATTATCGGAAGCAACGATGGTTAGAGTTTCTGGCGTCATATGGTTTTGGTATAGCCTATACTCCTGGCAAAGGTAACGCAGTTGCAGATGCGTTGAGTCGAAGACATGTAAGTTTCGGAGCGATGTTTTCAGAATGGAAGAACCTCGAGTACTTGGCGGGGTTTTATTTCAGGCCAAGATGTGAATTGGAACTTGAAATGTTGGAAAGCTTATCGATAAGACCTACTCCCGTCGAAAGGATTGGCGAGATCCAAAAGAAAGATGCAAAGCTTGTAGAGTTTATCCAGAAACTGGAACCAAAAGATAAATAGTTCGAGGTCGATCGAGAAGGTTGCTTTCGAAAGCAAGGGCAATTAGTTGTTACTGATATCGACGGATTGAGAGATGATGTTCTAAGAGAATGTCATCACTCGAAGTTGACAATTCATCCATGTGGCAATAAGATGTATCAGGACATGAAGCGAGTCTATACTTGGAGGGGATGAAGCGGGTTATTGGAAAGTTCATTTCCAAGTGTATGAACTGTCAATTGGTAAAAGCTGAACAGAAGAAGCCGTATGGTTTGCTTTAGCCATTGGAAGTTCCTACGTGGAAGTGGGAGCTAGTATCGGTGGATTTTATCGATGGACTACTTAGAACCAGGGCAGGAAACGAAGGAATTTGGGTCATTGTGGATCGCTTGACCAAAAGTGCAAGGTTCATTCATGTCAAATCGACTAGGACTGCATCGAAATTGGCTGAACTTTATGTGAAATGGATAGTCCTGTTCCATGGTATCCCAAAGAGCATAGTGAGTGACCAAGATCCATTATTTACGGGTGGATTTTGGAAGAGTTTGCAAGAAGCTTTGGGAACAGAGTTGTGTTTAAGTACGGTTTACCATCCCCAAACAGATGGTCAACCCGAGAGGGTCAACCGAGTTTTGGAAGATCTCCTAAGAGCTTGTGTGTTTGATTTTTGGGGA
The DNA here is from genome assembly GCA_030737875.1 of Allium sativum. Taxonomy (NCBI): domain Eukaryota; kingdom Viridiplantae; phylum Streptophyta; class Magnoliopsida; order Asparagales; family Amaryllidaceae; genus Allium; species Allium sativum. The sequence continues at coordinate 402,003,905 of CM060910.1, forward strand.
TCATGGGAAGACCATCTGCATCTAGTTGAGTTTGCATATAATAATAACAACCAGTCTAGCATTGGTATGGCGCCATGTGAGGCATTGCATGGGAGATCATGCAATTCTCCAGCATGTTGGTTAGAAATTGGAGATAAGTTGGTACTTGGGCCAGAGATGATTAGAGAGACTCGGATTGTATCAGGATCGTTCGGCAACGAATGAAGGCAGCCTAAGATCGTTAGAAAAGTTACGCCGATAAGCGTCGTAAGGACTTGGAATTCGACGTGGGCAATATGGTTTTCGATAAGGTTTCACCATTGAAGCATATGGTTAGATTTGGAAGTAAAGGAAAGTTGGCTCCTAGGTCTGTTGGATCATTTCAGATAGTCGAGCGAATTGGAAAGCTCGAATATAGACTGGAGTTACCCGAGAAGATGTCGAGTGTGCACAATGTGTTCTATGTGTCATTTCTGTTGAAATTCGTGCATGATTCGAATGTGGTGGTACCTCCAAAGTAGTACGAAGACCTTGAAGTAGAAACCGCAGTTGCGAGACCTCATAAGCCACTTCGTGTTGTGGGGAATGACACGAAACAGCTTAGAAGGAAGATGGTTAAGCTAATCATGGTACAATGGAGTGAAGAAGGCGACGATTGTACACGGGAGACGGAAGAGAGCATGAGGGCGACTTATCCAGAGCTCTTCGTCGGTAGGACCTTATGATATCGTATCTTCGTTATATCATTGTATCTTTTTGATTATTTGATAGAATTCCACGTGCTAGGATAAGGCTATGGATGCATGGCTTGATGGTTGCTAGTTTGGATGATATAATTGGCTTCTCATGGACGATAGGAATGCGAAAATGTTGTGGTCGATTGTGTTTGCTTGAAATTTCGGGGGTGAAATTCTTAAGTGGGGAAGAATGTAACATCCCGCATTTTACGTATCGGGAGATCGTAAAATATTTTATTTTATTCCCTGAGGGTTGGATCATTCTCATCTTTTGATATGTTGCTTATGGGGATGTGAGACATATCCATAATTTTTACTGATTTTGTTTGTGACCATTTTTCCCTTATCAGTCTTGTACATGGTATAATTTTTGACTCAGGTCGAATCAGAGGGTGAGACCTGTGCCACTGGAAAGGAATTGATGATTGCATTTCCGTAAAGTGGTTACATTAAAGATTTGGCTTAGCGGTTTGGGAGGAATCACTGTTTTAAGGTTTTTAGTTGGTTGTTCAGGATTTTGAGCCACTTTGGGCTGATTTGTGAAGGTCCAATTAGTGGGCTGATGGAAACTATAAATAGAGGGTGAGAGGTATGGGAAATAGTTTATTTCCCCATTCTCTCATTAGGTGGCCTTGAGTTCCTCCTTCCTCAAACACCTTTCCACCATTAAAAATAAAAATCCAATGAGGGAAATCATAAATCTACACCATTGGAGGCTAGATCTACATCAATTGAAGCAAGAGTTCATCGGATCAAGGGGTTTTGTGTGAGCTGCTTGCTATTCGGATCCTTATTTCATCAATTTTAGCTTATTTGGAGGATCAATGAGTGATTTACATCTCTCGCATGCATTCAATGAAGTATATGAATGTTTGGTCATATTTGAGTGTTTTATCATAAATCTATGCCTTTATAAGTCCATTCTCACATGAATCATCCTATGATCTGTTTTAGTAAGTTTAATTTGGTAATTCCCATGTTATTTCATGTGTATATGCAAGTTAGATATGTAGTTTTGTTCATATTTACAATTATTGTGATTTTGGTGGATTTTTCTTAATTATTGATGAAATGGCCAAATTGGCGATGTTAGTGGTTTCATAACATGTTTATGGTTGTGTTGAATGGATTGGTTGAGTTGGTTTCGTCGATTGTGTCGATTGGTGAAGTTTTGGTCGATGTTAGAGTTGAATTGGCGAGATGCAGGTTTCTGGTCGTTCATAGGGGGTCGGTCATGCACCGTTAGTCGATCATGGAACTCTGTCTTGGGAAACAAGTCAAAAATGGCTCGGTCGGTCCTACTTTTCCCTGGTTGGTCGGTCTCCTTTCCGGCCAGTTATAGTATGATGTAGTGGAATGGAGTACCGGGTGAAATACAGGATTGGGTCGGTCGTGCATAAGGATGTTGGTCGATCGGTCGTGGTGGACTCGTGCCAACAGGGTCGGTCGGTCAGACTATTAAGGAGATTCCAAAGGAGTCGGTCGGTCGAGCATCTCTCCTATTCGGTTGTGAAGCCTGAAAATGGAATAGAGAAAAGGGTTGGTCGTACCACGTGGTTTGGGTTTGTCGCTTCTAGTTGTATGGGTCGGTCGTTCGTTCAAGGTTGAAGACAGAGAGTAATAGTGGAGGTTGGTCGGTCGTTCAGGGATGGTCGGTTATGGTTTTGGCAATGCTCGTAAACACTGTGGTTTATGGCCTAAGTGTTATGGTTGGTTTCCTTAGCTAATGCTGATGAATGTTATGGACTATTTTGAGCCTTATATTGATGTTGTTCAGTTCGATGATGATAATGGCTTCGACGAGAGTGTAAATGGGGATGTTCAAAGTGATGTGATGTGTTCATTAATCGGTGAAAAGCAATGAATGTGCAGACAACTCAAAATGTGTTGGGTTATGGATAATTGTTACTCGAGTGGGACTTAAGTTTGAGAATAGTCGCCGTTGATGATGACTAGAGATGAGAAGGCTGAGAGATTATCGTTATCGTAAGTTCTAGCAGACTCAAAGCAGGGGTACTTTGGGTAGTCATGAAGGGCCTCGTAACTTGGGCAGTCGTGAAGGGCCTAGTTGTCGAGATTTGAGAAGACAAACATACGTATCATGATAGCATATGGAGTTGTGCTAGATTTGGGGTTACAATTAGCCCTTGACATATGGCAGTCACGATGGGCCGTCCTAAGATTAACGATGGTTTCAAAGAAGGATTGGTGGTGATAGCCAGAGTTAGTCATTGATGAATTGGATGTTCCGTCTTTACCGTCTCATGAAGGTTGTCCAACGTCGAAGGAGATGTTCCTTGAGTGCTTGTCTGATATTGGTTTAGGCCACTAGGGCTTGTGCTTGAGGAATGTTGAATTCGATTAGGATGGTTTACATGATATATTTATAATCTGGATGTTATGAGTTCTTACCATGATTGAATGGGTGTTCTGGTCTCCATGGATGAATGGTTGAATTGTTTATGATAAAGGCTATCATTGTCCGATGTGGGGAAGATTGAGTTGAGTTCTTCTTTGGTGATGTGAGTAGATTAGTATGTTTATCTATCCATTCTCATATACTTTATTGTTGAAGTTTGTCAGCTGATTTATCGCTCACTAAGACTGTTGTTTGACTTAAGGTTTTATGTCTCCTCTTATTACCTTGGGTTGTACATCCGATTGTGGATGGGTAGAATGAGTAGCAGGTTATAGGTGATTAGTAAGGACAATGCTGTTTTGTGGAGGCGAGCAGGAGGCTGGCGTACCAGTTTTATTACTATCTAGTATTTCTATTTCTGCTCTTTGAGTGCTCTATGAGGGTTGTAGTGAGGCCTTATGTAAAAACCTTGGTATTTGTTGGATAACCTTTCAGGATTTTGTGAAAGTTTGAAAAGTTTGCCATATGATGCTTTATAACTATTACCTATTGTAACACCCCACGTCTGTTAGTGTCACTCACAAAGGGAATGCACTAAGTTCTGTGGAGCATTTAGAGTAAAAGATGCAGATAAATTACAAGACAGATAGAAATTAAACAGCGGAAAATAAAACTTTGCTTTATTGATAAAATAGTTTGTACAACGATTTCTTTACAATATCAGAGTATCATCTGTCTTTCAAAATAAAGAAGCATAAAAATACATTTATATTCCCCAATTCAAGCAAGAGCCAGCCATAGCATCTGAAAAGAGAATCCAAGCAGAACTACAGTAAATCTTCAAGCTGGGAAAGAGTGACAGTCCAACTTAACCTGAGCTATATTATTCCCTCCTTTTCTACCTGGGGGGGGGGGGGGACGGAAGAAAAGAAGACGAAAGGAAAACAGAGTCAGACATAAAGCCTGAGTAAGTTCAGTAACTTCTAGCATGTGAACATGGAAAAACAAACGACATGAATTAACTGAATCCAAGATTACACCATGACCATAGGGTCAGAAAGATTAGACAAGATAATCACAAGATATGCTAAGATAAGATAAACTGGATATGCTCTAATACTTTCGCCGCTTCGCTATTTCCTTGTTATACAGGTTTCTATATCTCTGCACCACCTAACTAGTATTCCAACTAGTAACGATAACATGATCCCGACCCCTGTAGTTTCCATTGTCTTCAGGCATACATTTATTATTTATTACCTAGATCTAATCTAGGGTTTTCTATCAAGTGCTTTCTAGATTTAACTAGAGTTTACGCTATTTGCTGATTGCTTATCGAGTTCAGGGTTTATGCCGCCTAGTCCAACTAGGGATTACACTACCTGTCGAATGATGCCCCCAAGTCTAAGACACACTACCTAGAGTGGTATATGTTCCTATACTTCCCCACGCATGTATCACGAATCGTTATCGCTTGTCTAGATGCACATGTCCTGTAATGTGCGGTCCGAGTCCCGTGATAGGGCAAATCAAGGAATACAGAACTCGGTCGGGATCTTTCAGATATCTGCCGATGCAGATGCTAAGGTCTGTTTTTATTCCAGTGGCTATGGCCCCACTTGACCCCTCCCTCAACCAATGAAAGGCACACCTTGTAAAATGAGAACTATACGCCGGCCCCCGGTGCCCCTCTATCCTATGGCCATCCTCACCCATAACTAGATAGCAAGTATATGGTCTTTTGGAGTTCTCCGCCTTTCCGCTTCACGTATCTCGATTGACTCAAGATGGATGGTAGACGACGAGTTGCTTTCACAGGGCTACCGTTTTCTCGCCGAATCACGCCGGTCCATCCTGGTCTTTAGGTTGCCATGTATTGCAACCAAGGCATACCCTTGGTTCTTTTATGCAGACCTTAACCTCTGTGAGCCCAGGAGGATCATCTGCAGCCTCACAGAGGGATACCAAGAGTACCCTCACGTCCCCTCGAAGCCTCGGGCTTCGTAACCCAATTCGTTGGAGCCTTCTTTCTACTCAGACGGACATTCGCTCCTTCCCGTGTTATACTAAGAATTACTACTTAGTTTTACTAACTAAGATTTACCACTTAGTTTCCAGAATCGTTGTTTTCTTAACTAAGGTTTACTACTTAGTTCCCTTTCCCGTCAATTTGGATTGGTTAAGTGTCATTAGTCAATTCAAGCCAACTTAATCCTCTTCATTCATCCTGTTATACTGGTTAAGTGTTATCAGTAATTCATGTTGACTTAACCCCACCACAAACCAAGTTATATTGGTTAAGTATTTCTTATTACTTAACCGTACCCATTCACCCTGTATTGGTTAAGTGTTCCTGTAACACCCCACCTCCGCCAGGGTAACTCTTGCAAGCACACTGGCTTTGGAGGGGCGTTAAACAAGGTAAACATGCATGCAGATATCACAGGACAGAACATATAAGTAAAACAGAGTAAATAAAGCAGCGGATCAAATTAGCATTTCAAAACCATAGTCATGTTACAACAAAATAATTGATCATCATTTTCCAACAAAACAAAGTCTAGCATAAACTGAAAAACTGAAATACATAAAGTACTATCCCCAAAGTGAAGTGATAAACCATAGCTAGCTCAATGTCCAAAACCGTACATGAGCAAATCCAGTAAGCAAGCTATAGAGATCCAAGCTAAGCTCCAATGTTCCCACCTTGAGAACCTGAGGGGGGGGGGAACGGAAGAAAAGAGGCGAAAGAAAACAGGTCAGTCAAAAAGACTGGTAAGCCCTACTACTATCTGTCTATGAACTAGTAAAGTTAACTGGCATGAGAAGCTGAGATGAACATAAGGATAACAACATACTGACATGATGATTAACTAACAAGATAGATAAAGGTGTCATCGCATAATCAAGGTTAAGTTTTGCACCACAGGTGTACTAGCATTCTAACATGTCAAGTAAAAACAAGAATTGATCCCTTGGCACAAGCTTGGCCCAATATCATGAGATGACCTAAATCAAGGTCCAACTACTCGGTCTAGTCGATCGGCTCCCTATAAGCCTAACTCGTCAAGTGTCGGTGCCATACGGCTTAATCATGTAATGTAGTTGACTGTGCAGGGTCCACCCTAGGGTGTATCTGGCCCTACGGTGTAACCCTCAGACACCATTCCAGGATGCACAGTCTAAACCTACCGGTGCCCGTGTTCAACTCCGGACTTAATGTGCACGACCATGGTCCGCTTGAACAACCGAGGCATCATTCAGCCGTCTCTTTTGGTCTCTTACAATCAGCCCAGCAATCGTGCCCCCACCCTAGCCTAGTCCTAGGGTCTTATGATACTATCTAGAGGGTTACTGCTGAAAAAGACCACGCAACTAGGGTTTCTTAACGGGTTAAATGTGGTTAACCCGATCCAAACGTGGATTAAATAGGTTAAGCGTACCCAAGGTTCCTGACCTAACCCCGATTAACCCATCAAGCCCAAATTGGTTAAGTATTAAGTGGACCATGACTTAACCCTAATCAGAAGGCATTAATTAACTTAATGCGCTTTAACCTCTCACATTAGACTTTGTTGTGGTTACTAGTTAAGCCGGGCGGGTCCGGGTAGCTTTACACCACAACTAGGTCTAACCTCGGGTTCGAGCACAACATGACCAACTTCTCACATTGGGTCCTATTGTTTGTAGCCACTAGTTAAGCCGGGCGGGTCCGGGTAGATTTATGCTACAAACTCAACCCAACCTCGAGTTGGCCACACTCATATTTTCTAAGTGTCATGTCCATTATGTTTCCAAAACATAATTACAAGTTAACATATCACGTCATGTTATAAAAACCATGTTTATGTCATAATGTTACCCAACCCCAACGTAATCCCATCGTTTACATAATCGCAACAACGCATAAAGGATAAAACGGGGAACTTAGCATAATCATGACATAAAGGTATTGAAGCCACAAGTTTATATCATGGTGGCATATGAAATGTACATATGTTCATATACTTGCATATTGCATTATTAGGCTTCAAAAGCATGCATAAAACCAAACTTAGCATATGAGTGATACATGGTGATAAATGACATGTAGAAGTTGCTAGAAGTTCGCATTTGGCCTCACATGCAAGTTATCATAAGGGATATGATAACTTCCATGTTGCCAAAATGCAACCTTTAACATAAAGCTTGAAGCTTTAAGCTCACAAACTCAAGTCTAACTTGCATAACATGATAACATGTGTATAATGATCAACCTAAACTTGCATAACATAGCAACATGTGTCATACATCATGATTAAACCAACTTGCATAACATAATGATCAACCAAACTTGCATATCATGATGATCAACCCAAACTTGCATCATTCATTTAACTTTAGAGTTCAAAAAAAGAAAGTAGAAAAGGGCTTACAATGCTATGAAGACACAAATGAATATTTATTATAAAGATTGAGACGAAGCCCTTATGCAATCACCAAAAAAACCCAAATATGCAAGCTCCCAATGACAAACCCTTGAGCCAAATCAATAAAAATCCTTGCTTTGAAATAGAAATGTTGCAACTTGACTTGAATGCAAACTAAGAACACTCATACAAGTTTGAAAACACTTGTATGAACTCAAAATCTCTCATATACATAGACGGAGGAATTTTAGCATGAGAGTGGAGGCCATGAGAGAAACAAATTTGACATAGTTTATTTGTAGGATTGAATAATGGTGATTTAGGCTAGGTTTAGGGCTCTTTTTATAGAAGATTAGGATAGTATTAGCCATAGGATTAACCCTAGATTCAATCAGAGCCATCAAATCCCGTCACTAGCCAACAAAACGGGTCAAAACAGCCAAATAGGTGTACCAGGTTGCCTTGGTCCGACCAGGCAGGTCGACCCCCAGGTCGACCCTGGGGTCGACTCCCCAGTCGACCTGGGGGGGAGGTCGACTCCCCAGTCGACCCCCAGGTCGACCCCCCTGGGTCTGGCGGGAATTTTCCCGCCACTTCTGATTTTCTGAAATTTGAATCTGTTTTGAATTTGAATTTTTCGTGAAACTTCGCGAGGCCATATCTTGGTCATACGGACTCCGATTTTCGAAAACTCGGACTCTATTTCGCGTATTTTTCCGAGACGAACGCAATGGCACAGCCCGTTTCCCTTGATTCAGATTTTACAGTTTAATTCTGCCTTGATTTATGTTATAACATGTTATTCAAAAATACAGGTTGTTACATTCTCCCCTCCTTAAAGGATTTCGTCCCCGAAATCTCCAAGTTAGGAAGAACGTATCCTACCATCCATCATCCATCTACTCAAAACATCATCCACGTGCAGTCATTGTCCTTAAAGGATTCTAAATGTTGTATGATCATATGCAAAGGTGTGTGTATATGTACTTATCTAATGCAAAAATCAGGCGGTTACTGATACAGTAAACCTCCTTAATGCAAAGTATGTTAGTGAAATGAGTCCATATGTATGCAAATTCCTAACATAACTCATAGTCTCTACATGAGTGCACATAACATTCATCCATATGCAACATCCATGTGATAGCATAACAAGTTTCATCCATGAATAAGTATAAGCACTCATGCATATGCAACATGAAAGTGTGTGAGCCGATCTTAGTGCCTAATGTGCATCATGCATCCACGAGTATCCATGTGCAAACACTTGCAACCATCAAGCATAACATGTTTCAAATACATGTTTCATCCAAAGGGTTTCTACCTAAGGTTCTCATGACAAGTTTAACGAGATAATAAGCTAAACAGGATAAACGCGGATAAAAAGAAAGATATGCTAATTAGCAAAAGAGATCGAGAATGTACCCTCAAAAAGAAATGGATAAAGCCCATGCATCTTCTCCTCGGTTTCCCAAGTTGCATCTTCGTCGGCTTCACCCCACTGAACTTTCACCAATTTGACTTCTCGATTCCTTAGTTTCTTGATCTCTGTTCCCAAGATACGAATCGGAGCTTTTCTCAAGGTTGCTTCTTTCTCTACCTCAATGTCTTCAAGAATACTTGGTCCAACCACTTCGGTGGATCTGTGCAAACACTTCCGGAGATGCGAGACATGAAAGACATTATGCGCTCCGGCCAGCTTCTCGGCAATTCCACCTTATAAGTCATCTTCCCAACTCTTTCTATAGTAGGGAAGGGTCCTACGATCCTTGGTGTCAGCTGCCCAAAATGAACCATATTTCGCAAAGGAGAAATTTTCACAAAGACCATATCTCCAACTTTAAATTCTAAGTCTGTCCCTCGCTTGCCTACACAGGATCTCTGTCTTTCCTGGGTCGTTTTCATCCGTCTTCGAATCAATTCAACCTTCTCGGATGTGTTCCTTATCATGTCGGGCTCAATTATAAGCTTATCCGTCGTCTTTCCACCAATATGTTGGTGACTTGCTCGGCCTCCCATACGGAGCTTCGAATGGTGCCATCACTATGCTAGTTTGATAGCTATTATTATAAGCAAACTCTACAAGAGGAAGGTGGTCTTCCCCAGTACCACCAAAGTCAAGAACACAAAGCCTCAAAAGATCTTCTAGCACCCTATTCACCCTCTTGGTTTGGCCATCCATCTGGGGGTGATAGGCTGTACTCAGATTCAATCGCGTACCCATTGCTTCTTGCAAACTGTTCCAGAACTGGCTAGTGAAAATTGGGTCACGATCGCTAACTATGCTAGAAGGAACTCCATGCAACCGCACTATCTCTCGAAGATAAATAGATGCCAGCCATGATGCGGTCCTCTTGCTCTTTACAGGAATAAAATGAGCACTCTTCGTAAGTCTGTCAACTATGACCCATATGCTTGTGTTCCCTCTCCTAGACCTAGGCAATCCATCCACAAAATCCATAGAAATACTCTCCCACTTCCATTGCGGGACCTCCAACGGATGTAATAGCCCACCTGGTTTCTTTGACTCGGCTTTCACTTGTTGGCACACCATGCACTTTGAAACATACTCTGCCACATCCTTCTTCATTCCATCCCAAAAGAAAATGCGCTTCATATCCCTATACATCTTGTCCCCTCCTGGATGTATAGTCATCTTCGAGTGATGTGCTTCTTCAAGAACTCTATGGACTAAATCTCCCACTCGAGGAACACATAATCTCCCATCACGCCTTAGCCAACCTTTATCATCAATAGTATATCTGGCAAGGTGACTAGACGTCTCACTACGAATCAACTTGTCCATGACATCGACTATCTGTGGATCTTCCTTCTGCGAAGCCCCAACTTGATCAAGAAGTGTGGGTCTAAGCTCAAGGGATGCTAATGACCCCGTCATCGACTCAACAACCGTCGTGAAATCAAAGGTTACCAAGAATTCTAAGTTCTTCATCTCAACCATATATCACAAATAGGCGAGTCATACTCCTTATGGGGTTTGCAACAGAACTAAGATTGAGGATAGGACCGAGAGGATATACTTAAAAGATAGCATGCGAGTAAGCTCTACGGAACAATAGGGATCAAGGATATACTCTTAGAAGGAGATTTAATGCGCGTATCTAGTCTTCCATCTTCTAAGCCGCATTTTCTTGTGCTTAATCCCATCGTGCCTTGACCGTCTTTTAACTTCGCAATTCCGTAGTTCTTAATTCTTATTTCCAAAATATGAGTTAGAACTCATTTCACCGTTGCCTCTCATTCCCCTTCCACTTATTCTTTGCCTAAAATACTTGGCTTTCACCCAACTGCGTACTCATGGTTTCATGCAACCTTTCCAAGATTCGTTAGTGAATCTTGGATCTCGTTTACATACTATACGGTATCCCACGCAGAAAACTATCTCTTGAAAACAAGTGCCAATCCACGTTGCCAAATGTACTTACTAGGGTGATTTCTCTGACCCATGCTTAAGTGAAATGGACTGTCCGCCTTAGTAGCGAATACCCTCGGAGCACCCCATTCTGAAATGCTTCGCCCTATGAATTTTTTTTTCAAGCTACTCCTTGATTTGCTTACCAAGCTCTCTTCTTCCTCGCCGGGCCATGTGCCTAACGGGCAATGTAACTGGCTTGGCATTATCGACCAGATAAATGCGGAAATCTATCTCCCGCTTAGGGGGTAACCCCCTTACTTCTTCAAAGACATCAGGATAGTCTTGGACCACCCTTACAAGTTGCAGATCATCGATGGACGAGTCAAGAACATAACATGACGGGACCTCTAGGATTACAAGAAATTTCTAGAGTATTACCGAGGCGAGTCATGAGCCTCACTACCCTAGGCTCACAGTCAAGAATGGCTCCATAGCTGGACAACCAATCCACATCCAAAATCAACCTGTATCCCATAAACCCGAGAACCTAAGCATTACACATGAATTCTATGCTCAAGATAGAGATTTTCAAATCCACACAAATCACAGGTAGATGGGCGGAACCCTCAATTGGATTTGAAACACTAACGGGACCTCAACTAGACTAGTACTTAGGTGCAAACTTTCAACAAGATCAAAAATAAAACTATGCGATGCGCCAGAATCAAATAAGGTATGAACAGGGAAATCAGAAATGTAAACATGACTTTTTATAGAAACACTACCTCGATCCTGAGCTGGAGCTGTGTTGAGAGCATGCACTTGCCCTCCAGAAGGTCCTGCTTGCTGAGTTTGCCTTTTCCTTTGTCCTTGCTTCTCTGGGCAATTCTTGCTAAAATGTACAGACTCTCCACAATGAAAGCATTCTCCCAACTTCCTCTTCTTCTTCCTACATTCTTTGGCTATGTGCCCAATAATCCCACAGAAGTTACACTTCCTCCTTTCTCTTGACTTGTTGTCCTTGCTATTGTTGTTCTTGCCCCCTTTTCCGGAATCTACCTTCTCGCCCTGAGACTCATTTGCCTTGACCTCCTCCTTGCCACTCTTATCTTCTTCTTGAAGTAGGGCCATATTCACCAAACTCTCGAAGGTCGCCCCCATGGGTATATGAGACATGGCCAAACCGCGCAATGGCTCATTCAATCCTAGAGCAAAGTGTAGGGCCTTCTTCCGAGCTGTGTTTACCAATTCTAGACCGAACTGAGCAAGTTGATTGAACTTATCCATGTATTCCCTAACGGTCATGTCCCCTTGCTTTAGAGATAGGAACCTCTCCATCTGAAGGTTCTCTTCCGTCGATGATAGAAACTTTACTCCAAACCTTCTCCTAAAGTCATCCCAAGTCTCAATTGGTCTAGTAGTGGTGGTGACTACCCACCAATAAGCAGCTTCCCCTTTCAATAGCCATACCGCCAACAGAACTTTTCTACGATCTTCCACATCAAGGATAGCAAAGAGGTCTTCAGTTTCCTTTAACCAGTTTCTTGCCTCCACAGAAGTTTCCGTTCCGACAAAATTCTTGCAACCCATCGCCTTAAAGTCTTTGCAAAGCTCCGCGAAATCTGCTTGTGTATGCTGAGGAGGAGGAGGAGGAACCTCAGCTACGGGAGGAGGAGAAATGTTAGCCATAGGGGAAGGAGGAGGAATGTTCGCGGGGCCGGCTTCATTTGCCCTTGCCCCCATGTACCTTCTAAACCAAATAGGTACTGGTACGCCCTCCGGAATGGAAAAATTATCGGCCATACTGAAACGAAGAAAAAGATGGATAGATTCAGAACGAAGAAACGAAGGATAGTGCTAGTGGCTTTTGGGGAATAGCCTTTTAAAATAAACTAGACTTTTCTTGGAAAATACTTAATTGGTTTTGAAAATAGTTTTTCAAAAGGTAAGTTTCAAAAACACTTTTGCTCAAATCTTGTAAACCTTATGCTCTGATACCAAATGTAACACCCCACCTCCGCCAGGGTAACTCTTGCAAGCACACTGGCTTTGGAGGGGCGTTAAACAAGGTAAACATGCATGCAGATATCACAAGACAGAACATATAAGTAAAACAGAGTAAATAAAGTAGCGGATCAAATTAGCATTTCAAAACCATAGTCATGTTACAACAAAATACTTGATCATCATTTTCCAACAAAACAAAGTCTAGCATAAACTGAAAAACTGAAATACATAAAGTACTATCCCCAAAGTGAAGTGATAAACCATAGCTAGCTCAATGTCCAAAACCGTACATGAGCAAATCCAGTAAGCAAGCTATAGAGATCCAAGCTAAGCTCTAATGTTCCCACCCTGAGAACCTGAGGGGGGGGGGGGGGAACGGAAGAAAAGAGGCGAAAGAAAACAGGTCAGTCAACAAGACTGGTAAGCCCTAATACTATCTGTCTATGAACTAGTAAAGTTAACTGGCATGAGAAGCTGAGATGAACATAAGGATAACAACATACTGGCATGATGATTAACTAACAAGATAGATAAAGATGTCATCGCATAATCAAGGTTAAGTTTTGTACCACGGGCGTACTAGCATTCTAACATGTCAAGTAAAAACAAGAATTGATCCCTTGGCCCAAGCTTGGCCCAATATCATGAGATGACCTAAATCAAGGTCCAACTACTCGGTCTAGTCGATCGGCTCCCTATAAGCCTAAATCGTCAAGTGTCGGTGCCATACGGCTTAATCATGTAATGTAGTTGACTGTGCAGGGTCCACCCTAGGGTGTATCTGGCCCTACGGTGTAACCCTCAGACACCATTCCAGGATGCACAGTCTAAACCTACCGGTGCCCGTGTTCAACTCCGGACTTAATGTGCACGACCATGGTCCGCCTGAACAACCGGGGCATCATTCAGCTGTCTCTTTTGGTCTCTTACAATCAGCCCAGTAATCGTGCCCCCACCCTAGCCTAGTCCTAGGGTCTTATGATACTATCTAGAGGGTTACTGCTGAAAAGGACCACGCAACTAGGGTTTCTTAACGGGTTAAATGTGGTTAACCTGATCCAAACGTGGATTAAATTGGTTAAGCGTACCCAAGGTTCCTGACTTAACCCCGATTAACCCATCAAGCCCAAATTGGTTAAGTATTAAGTCGACCATGACTTAACCCTAATCAGGAGGCATTAATTAACTTAATGCGCTTTAACCTCTCACATTAGACTTTGTTGTGGTTACTAGTTAAGCCGGGCGGGTCCGGGTAGCTTTACACCACAACTAGGTCTAACCTCGGGTTCGAGCACAACATGACCAACTTCTCACATTGGGTCCTATTGTTTGTAGCCACTAGTTAAGCCAGGCGGGTCCGGGTAGATTTATGCTACAAACTCAACCCAACCTCGAGTTGGCCACACTCATATTTTCTAAGTGTCATGTCCATTATGTTTCCAAAACATAATTACATGTTAACATATCACGTCATGTTATAAAAACCATGTTTATGTCATAATGTTACCCAACCCCAACGTAATCCCATCGTTTACATAATCGCAACAACGCATAAAGGATAAAATGGGGAACTTAGCATAATCATGACATAAAGGTATTGAAGCCACAAGTTTATATCATGGTGGCATATGAAATGTACATATGTTCATATACTTGCATATTGCATTATTAGGCTTCAAAAGCATGCATAAAACCAAACTTAGCATATGAGTGATACATGGTGATAAATGACATGTAGAAGTTGCTAGAAGTTCGCATTTGGCCTCACATGCAAGTTATCATAAGGGATATGATAACTTCCATGTTGCCAAAATGCAACCTTTAACATAAAGCTTGAAGCTTTAAGCTCACAAACTCAAGTCTAACTTGCATAACATGATAAAATGTGTATAATGATCAACCCAAACTTGCATAACATAGCAACATGTGTCATACATCATGATTAAACCAACTTGCATAACATAATGATCAACCAAACTTGCATATCATGATGATCAACCCAAACTTGCATCATTCATTTAACTTTAAGGTTCAAAAAAAGAAAGTAGAAAAGGGCTTACAATGCTATGAAGACACAAATGAATATTTATTATAAAGATTGAGACGAAGCCCTTATGCAATCACTAAAAAAATCCAAATATGCAAGCTCCCAATGACAAACCCTTGAGCCAAATCAATAAAAATACTTGCTTTGAAATAGAAATGTTGCAACTTGACTTGAATGCAAACTAAGAACACTCATACAAGTTTGAAAACACTTGTATGAACTCAAAATCTCTCATATACATAGACTTAGGAATTTTAGCATGAGAGTGGAGGCCATGAGAGAAACAAATTTGACATAGTTTAGTTGTAGGATTGAATAATGGTGATTTAGGCTAGGTTTAGGGCTCTTTTTATAGAAGATTAGGATAGTATTATCCATAGGATTAACCCTAGATTCAATCAGAGCCATCAAATCCCGTCACTAGCCAACAAAACGGGTCAAAACAGCCAAATAGGTGTACCAGGTTGCCTGGGTCCGACCAGGCAGGTCGATCCCCAGGTCAACCCTGGGGTCGACTCCCCAGTCGACCTGGGGGGGGGGGGAGGTCGACTCCCAAGTCGACCCCCAGGTCGACCCCCCTGTGTCTGGCGGGAATTTTCCCGCCACTTCTGATTTTCTGAAATTTGAATCTGTTTTGAATTTGAATTTTTCGTGAAACTTCGCGAGGCCATATCTCTGTCATACGGACTCCGATTTTCGAAAACTCGGACTCTATTTCGCGTATTTTTCCGAGACGAACGCAATGGCACAACCCGTTTCCCTTGATTCAGATTTTACAGTATAATTCTGCCTTGATTTATGTTATAACATGTTATTCAAAAATAAGGGTTGTTACAGTTCCTTTTTAATTTAACATTGCCCGTCTGTCTTAAGTAACATGTTATTAATGGTTAAGTATTATCCCTTCATGTTTAGACTTAACCCTATTCTTTTATCACAATCTGATGGTTAAGTGTTCAAGTTTACTTAACCCTACGGTCTAGCCCAGATAACATATCAAATTGGCTAAGTGTATTTACTTAACCCCAACCTCTAGTCTAGTTAACATGTTAATTTGGCTAAGTGTTTTCTTAGTTACTTAACCCCTACAAATCTGGTCTTGTTACCATAAGTTTGGTTAAGTGTCCCTATGGAATTAGCCCTCCCATTCTTGCTCGACTGTGTTAAGTTGGTTAAGTTTTCCTATAGACTTAACCCTCCCATTCTAGCTTAACTGTGTCTGTATGAACCTAACCCCACCCATCGGTTTGGTTATCTTGTTGAATTGGTTAAGTGTCTTAGTTAACTTAACCCTACCATTCTTGTTCTAGCTTTAACTAAATAAATTAAAGCCGCTACCACTCACATTAGACAGATATTGTTGCGATTACTGGATGTGCCGGTTGGTTCCGGGCAGGTTTACATTGCAACTCAGTCTAACCTCGGGTTAGGCATATTCGTGTTTTCTAAGTTCAAAAGGGTTTTGGTTAATTTTCAAATCAGGTTTTGAAAGTAACCATCCCGTCCGTCGGATCAGTTAGGGATAGCCAGGTAGAGCAGGAAACTTGTATTTTCCGAACCCAAGCCTAGACACTATCCTCTCTGTCACCCTAGAACTTTCTGGTGTACCATTAAAAGAGATGTCGTTAATAAACCTTTAATTTGTCTAAATTTACATTTCCTCATTTAGGCCAAATTCTATAAGTAAATTATTCCTAATTTACTTATTTCCTAATTACCCTTTTAATGTAAACTGTCAACATTTATTCTTATTGCCCATTTTCCCCTCTATATCATATTTATGCCTTTTGGTATGTAAACTATACCAATTAAGTGTCACTAACCATGATTTTGCTAAACCTGACGGTTATTCCCAATTATAGCCAATCTCAAATTTATACCAATATACTTATTACGCCAAATTAGCTAATCCAATCCTAATTTAACATTCTAATTACAGTTTACGTCAAACTAGACTTATTATTCTAGTTCATAACTCATATAAATGCTAGATTTACAAGTCAAAACTAGATTCAAATTACACATCCTATAATTCATGTTAAATTTATCCAATTTGTATTTCTATGAACATGCCATAATTCGTGTTCCCAATTTATGCCAAATTCCAAGTTTATAACTAGGTTTTTAGTACATTTTACAATATGCCCAAATCGTATTTTCACCGTTCGTATAATTGCGATTCAATCTAGATTATGGATAAATCTAGACTCGTAGAAAATAGGGAATGAACCAAAGATGCTATGAATAAGGATGGACATAATAACTGGCATAAAAGGTTTGAATAATGACGTAGGTTCAAGAACATGGGTAGACCTAACTTAATAGGTAAATTCCCAAGGTCTAAAACCAAGGATAGACAGAATAGAGACGCAGGTTCAAGAACATGGGTAGACCTAACTTAATAGGTAAATTCCCATGGTCTAAAACCAAAGAAAACCAAGGACAGGCAGAATAAATAATCGGGTTCAGACCCAATCTCATAATCACAGAACTTAAGCAACACTTTCCTAGTCATGAATCATAGGTGTTTAATCACAGATGTCCTTGTTATGTCATAGGCAATAGTTTATGTTTTCTAATCAAAGGCATAGGTTTAGTCAAGGAAATAATCCTCATAGTCATAGTCACAGTCATAGGCAATGTTCATAGTCATAGGCAATGTCCATAGTCATAGGCAAATGTTCATAGTCATAGGCATATGGTTTTAAGGTCCATAGTTTCATAGTCACGGTCTTATTTGTCCTCGAGTCATAACAGTTCTTAATTGGGTTCAAGAGTATAGGCACTGATTCGAATAGAGAGAGAGAGAGATTTGGCATATTCTTTTATTCCTTTAATTTCATGTCACGAACAGAGAAAAACGTTCAAATCTAAAAATAACTGACTTACAGAGATTAGATTAGAATAGAAAGATGGCGATGCTATGATTCGTGCGACGTTGCTCGAAATCGTTTGAGTTAGCCTTTGATTCTCATCCTGAAGCTTTAATCTTGATTCGAACCTCCTCTTGACAACTTGAGCAGCATTTCCTCGTCTTGATTTATTTTATATATTATTTATTTATATATTTTCTCAGAGGCAACATAAGGATAGAAAAGAATTGTGAATAGAGAAGAAGACTAGGGCTGTTTATATAGTGTTTGGCGGACGAACCTGGTCAGATAACGTGACCAAATACATCAGAATGAACCAGGCTCAGAAAGCTGAAAAAACAGGGGGGTTGACCCCCAGGTCGACTACCTAGTCGACCTGGGTGACCCAGGTCGACTAACCAGTCGGCCTGGGTGCCCCAGGTCGACTACCCAGTCGACCTGGGTGGCTTGGGCGGGAAAATTCCCGCCCAGCCCAATCTGGTTCCGATTTTGATTTTGAATTCGCTTTTCTGAACTGTTTCGAAATTTGAACTTCGCTGAAACTTCCGAAGTCCATATCTTCCTCATACGGACTCCGATTTATGCAAACTCGGACTTGTTTTCATGCATAATTCCGAGACAAACGCAATGGCGCAACCCGTTTCCCTTGATTTTGATATTAACTTTTAATTCTGCCTTGATTTGTGAATCTTAGTGTTATAGAATCACGGGGTGTTACACCTATTGTATATGTTTTATTATACTTTATCCTTGCGCTGTGAGTTCTACGACAGGTTCCACTTGTGTTTACCTACTCTGATGATCGTCGATAGCTGCCGTGCACACCTTTCAACGCATTATTCCTCTTATTAAGTGCTGGGGTAGTGGGCAGTCATCACAATATGTACCTTTGTGTTAGGCATACAATTTTATTCCTCTTCTTAGCTTCCATGCAATAACCTATCCAATATATACACATCCATTTCGAACTAATTTCCAATCAATTTAACATTAACACTAAATTCGAATTATCTTAACTTATTTTCCATTCTTATATTGGTTTTCTCATTCCAATCTTTATTTAACTTTTCTTAAGTTAAATTTTAATTCGTTTGATTCACTTTTTCTTCTCAATCCATTCAACTGGTATTAGTTAAATTAAAAACTAAAATCATTTTCAAGTATTTATCTAAATGAGTTTAAGCATATTTTTACGTTTTAGTTAGAATTATATAGTCATCCCACTTTCGAACTTGAAAATAAACACTGATGATGTCATGACAATCACCAGAATCATCTCCAAGCGACTAGAGTGTGACTCTATATGTATTTGAGATTTCGAATATACGTTTGCAAAGCGTATATGCAAAATCTCCTTGTATTCGATAGTCCAATCTCAATGTCAAATAAAACACTCAAACTCTTATTATATGATAATCAGCTAGGTTATTCATATAAAATCTTTCCAAACCAAACATGTATATTTATATATATGTAAATTTGTTTTCTTCTATATATAATACTCTTCAAACTCGTTCTAGGGCATTACTAAACCTATCTCTAATGAGTCACTCTTATAGGATATTACTAATCCGACCCCTGATGAATCATTTCCTTCTGTTCAAACGAGTTGTACCCTAAAGCTTTAAATAAACAAAACCTCTAATACCAACTGTGTCGACCCGTCCCGCCAGCTGATTCGAACTGAAAATCCAACTGACTCAAGCCGATCAACAAGACGTATCGCTTGGGATTCCAACTAAAAAGAACTGAATGAAACAACCTTTTCATTATTGTTGCAATAACTTTTACACCAGAGTACAATAATAAATATAATAAATAGTGGAAATAACTATATCTGAATATAATATTTACACAGCGGAAATCATAAACTCAGCGGAAGAAATAAAATGCTCTGGACATAGCTTTAGTATCAATCCAGCACCTGCTCTATATAATATTTGCAAACCAAAAATACAAGACTATCCATGTGGAAAAAATGGGCACCTAGACTGGGAAACAATGAACTCTGAGTCAGCCATGGGACTGGTTTGAGAACTAAAACTGTTATTAACCTTTATCTTAAAGTTAGGTAAATCACAAGACCACACCATAAAACACGGAACAGGTTTTCTCCATATGAATACCGATCGTAAATTATTCGCAATGCTTTTTAAAAAATGAAGCTATTATAAGACTCAAGTCCCATCACGCAATGCAATGCAAACATGAGGAAAAAGTTTTACCTTATAATAACCAAACATGCTTAATACGCAAAAAACTAATATTTTTTAAATTATTACTAGTGCATAGTGTTAAAATCACTTTCGAAAGTAAATGTGTAAATCTTACCTTGCATATTGCCCCATCCTATTATGTTGGCTATTAGGTTACAACTAAAAATGCACAACTCGTATTGGAAGTTGGATTCCATCAATAACTAAGTCAAAGGATCTTCCTTAACCGCATTCAGAACACCCAACAATATGTCCTAGGAGTCAACTATTGAGTCCTTCGAAGCGGCAGAGCAGGCCAATACTGTACACAGCTAATTGGAATCTTTCATGAACATAACATTCCCCACGGTCGTATTTGACCGTCATCATCCAAGGTGCCTCAATCCATCGTCCACATAAGTAAACTTGCCTGGGCTCCATACCATGGCATCACATTTTAGCTAAATAGGTAAACATTAGTCTATATCTCTATTGTCCAACATCCTATTCATGACCATTCACGGGTTATGAGGCTCAAAAGTCACGTTTCACTCAAAGCTGCACTATATCATCCATGCTTTGATCATCATCCACAAAGCTCTACTTTTCAAGAAAAGCTTTGATCGGCTCAGCACTTAGCATCCCACATTGTCAATTCACAACATATAATAGGTGTCTATTAATATATAACCCTCTGAGCACATATGTCTCAGAGGAAGGTGTTAAGCTAAGAGAATAATTTCTCCATCACCAACTGATATAACATCAATAGAAACAAACTGTAACGACCCGCATTTTACATATTGGAGGATCATAGAATATATATTTTATTTTCATATGAAGTCATATGGTCGTGTAACTTTGGGGAATGACTATTGCGGTCATTTCCCACATTCACTATTTTATGCTGAATTTTAAATGACCGTTCTACCACTGGCGAATCTTGTTTCGCCTATAACTTTTGATTGGTAAGGAGTTTTGACCTTAAACCACTTCCACCGGATTCAAATGATGGTTTCCCATTCTGTAGTGTGGTCACATTTATCAAATGGACTTACCGTTTGGGAGATATGGCTGAAATAAGATTTGAAGATGGAAAAACAGCCTAATTGGGCTTAATAGGGTGATTAGCAGCTAGACCCATAACCCATTTCAGGATTAGGGTTATGGGAGGGCTGAAAGGAGTTGGAGAATCATCTCCTTTCATTTTTATAGCCTCCACAAACCTTTCCCTAACACTAATCATGACTTCCATCTTCCAAATGTCTCTCTAATCACTTTCTAATCACTATTTGATCAAACTGACAACAAATCAAGCGGAATTAGCACCGAATTCGAGGTAGAGTTGCTGCAGCGCTCCGGATGGTTTCTTCGAGTGGCTTGTCATGCCTTTCTACTTGACAAACGCACCCGCTTATTTCTTCGATTTGATGAGCAGGGTGTTTAGGGAGTTCCTCAACAAGTTTGTAGTGGTCTTCGTGGACGACATTTTGATTTTCTCGAAGAGTGAGGAAGAGCATGCTTAGCATCTAAAGGAAGTCATGCATACTCTTCGTGCACATCAATTGAAAGCCAAATTCTCCAAATTCCACTTCTGGAGAGAGGAAGTAAGATTTCGTGGACATGTGGTATCCAAGGAAGGGTTAGCCGTGGACCCCGCAAAAGTAGTTGCGGTGCAAGATTGGAAGGTCCTACGGAATGCAATCGAAGTCCGAAGCTTTCTCGGGCTAGCATGCTTTTACCGGAAGTTCATCAAAGATTTTGCGAAAATCTCAGCTCTGCTTACAAAGTTGACAAAGAAGAATTAACTTTCAATTGGGATTTGGATTGCGATATTGCTTTCCAACGCTTAAAAAGAGCTATAACGACAACTCCAGTTCTGACATTGCCGGATGGGTGCAAGATGTTTACCGTATACACGGATGCATGTGGTACGGGACTAAGTGCTGTATTAATGCAAGAAGGGAAGGTAGTAGCTTATGGAGGCCGACAGCTGAAAGCACATGAGAAAAACTACCCAACCTACGACCTAGAGTTGGTTGCCATCGTCTTTGCGCTTAAGTCTTGGCGCCATTATCTCCTAGGTGAGAAATTTGAATTGCATACTGACAATAAATCGTTGAAGTACCTTTTCTCGTAGAAAGATCTTAACTTGAGGCAACAAAGGTGGATGAAATTCTTGGCATCCTACGATTTAAAGATTTTCTATACCCCTAGCAAGGGCAATGTAGTGGAAGACACCTTGAGTAGAAAGAAGCTGACCTTAAGCCCTCTCTTTGTAGAAAGGCAAATCTTGGAGTACATAGCCAACTTTAATTTTAGACCCTCTATCGATCATGTGACTGGTTTGTTAGCATCGCTAGAGGTGCGGCCTACTCTCTTGGACTCAACAGGGACCGCACAGCGTGAAGACCCTCAGCTAGTTGATTTGATAGATAAGCTGAGTAGGGGTGAGACTTCTAGTCACCTCAATAGATACTCCATCGATGATAAGGGTTGGTTGAGGCGGGATGGAAGGCTATGCGTCCCACAAGCAAGGGATTTGGTGAAGAAGGTTCTCAAAGAGGCGCACCATTCCAAGTTGACCATACACCCCAGTGGAGACAAGATGTATAAAGACGTAAAAAGGGTTTTCTTTTGGAATGGCATGAAGAGGGATGTAGCTGAATTCGTTTCTAAGTGCAGGATATGCCAACAAGTCAAGTCGGAACAAAAGAAGCCTGGTGGGTTGCTTCATCCTCTAGAGGTCCCATAGTGGAAATGGGATAGCATGTTGATGGACTTTATTGATGGGCTGCCTAGGTCAAGAGGAGGCAATACCAGTATTTGGGTAATAGTGGACAGGCTCACAAAAAGCGCTCACTTCATACCCGTTAAGAGTAGAAAGACTGCCTCATCTTTAGCATCCATATATCTTAAAGAGATAGTTCGACTCTATGGGATACCCTCCATCATTGTTAGCGACCGAGATCCTATCTTTATAAGCGAGTTTTGGAAGAGTTTGCAAGAAGCTATAGGCACACAACTATGTTTAAGCATGACCTATCACCCCCAAACCAATGGTCAGACCGAAAGAGTGAACAGATTGTTAGAAGACCTTTTGAGATTATGCATTCTTGATTTCGGAGGAACATGGGAGGATCATCTTCCTTTGGTAGAGTTTTCCTACAACAATAGCTACCAAGCCACCATAAGCATGGCACCCTTCGAAGCTTTATATGGAAGACCGTGCCGATCACCAACTTGTTGGTGGGAGTCTACAGATAAGCTCATACTTGGACCAGATATGATTAGAGAAACTTAAGAGAAAGTGGACTTGATACCAAAAAGAATGAAGATTGCCCAAGATAGACAGAAGTCCTACGCAGATAAGAGAAGGACCGACCTTGAGTTTAAGGATGGGGACAGGGTTTTCCTTAAAGTATCTCCTTTGAGGAACGTCGTTCGCTTCAGATCCGCAGGAAAGTTGGCACCAAGATTTATAGGGTCATTTCCTATCATTGAAAGGATTGGGAAGATGGCTTACAGAGTAGAGCTGCCCAAAAGATTGGCTGGAGTTCATAATGTCTTTCACGTTTCTCACTTACGAAAGTTCCTACATGAGTCTACGGAAGTGGTCGAATCAAGCATATTAGAGGACGTAGAAGTAGAACGACAGGCGTCTGTGAGAAGAGTTCCAACTCGTATCTTGGGTACAGAAGTCAAAAAGCTACGCAACCATGAAGTCAAACTTGTAAAAATTCAATGGAGTGATGCTGAGGAAGACGCGACTTGGGAGACCGAGGCCAAAATATGCGCAACCTACCCTTTTCTTTTTTAGGGTACATCTTTGATCTCTTTTTCCTTAAGTTTGTTCATGCTCGTATCTATCTTTTTAGTATTTTCCTCAGTGCTGTTCTCGATCCTTATGTAGAAACCAATGGATGTAAAAAAGTAATTGAAACATGTTATGATTGATGGTTGCAAGTAGTTGCAAGTGGTTGCTAGTGGTTGCTCGTGGATGCATATACACACACTTTAGGTATTAGATCGGCTCAGTCACTTTCATATTGCATATGCATATATGTACTTGTATATGATTGAAACTTGATGTGTTATCATATAGATGTAGCATTTGTATGAATGATTGTGCACTCATGTAGAAAGTATGATTAGGGAAGATTGCATACATTATGGACGCATGACACCAACATGACTTGCATTAAGGAGGTCAACTGAATCAGTAGACCGCCTAGTTTTGCACTGGATAGGGACATATACACACACTATGCATATGATCATGAAGCATTAGAAGTCTCTTAAGGAAAATGGATGCCTGTTTTTGATGGTTGAGTAGATGGACGATTGGATGGTAGGATATACGTTCTTCTTGATTAGAAGATTTCGGGGACGAAATCCTTTAAGGAGGGGAGAATGTAACACCCGGTATTTTCTGTAAACCTTGAAGTAACAAATTAAAGAATAATTAATTATAAATGTGAGAATTAAGGGAAATGGTTTATGCCATTGCGTTCATCTCGGAATTCTAGTTGAGATAGAGTCCGAGTTTGCATGAATTGGACTTCGTATGAAGAAGTTATGGCCATCGGAAGTTTCAAAATTCAAATTTAAACACAGAAGAGGGCAAAGCAGGAAAATTCCCGCCCCAGGCCAGGTCGACCAGGGGGTGGAACCTAGTGTCGACCTACCCTACAGGTCGACCTAGGGGTCGACCTGGGAGTCGACTTACCACCCCCCAAGCAGATCTGAAAATATGACGAATTCTGAGTCCCTGCTGAGTCATTAGGGCTGAGGTGTTATCCTATCTTGACTGGATGGTCTTGATTACTTCTAGGGTCAATCTGACGGCTCTAAATTAATTAAACCTATATAAAAGCAACCTAACTCTCAACCCTAAATCACGAATATTCATACCAAGAGCCTCCATGTCGTCAATGGTGAACCTAGAATACCCGTTATCTCTTTCAATTCAAAAGCAAGATTGAAGCTACGCCAAAATCAAATCTAATCTAATCTAATTCAACTAAGAAAATTCAACGATCTACATCAAAGGTGAGCAATTCAATTTCAGAATACAGATCCCAGAACTAAAGAACTCCTTTTTATTTGTAAGTGTAGTTATCTTTCAGATGAGAATAAATTAAAGACATGGTTTGTAATGAATTGTAAAATAGAATTGTATCAAGTTGTATGTGATGCTGATTTATGTTTATTCATGTCTGTTCTATCATATATGCCTATGAACTATTGTGGTGTATCGAACCTATCATGTTATGTGGAAATTGGTGAATAAACCTATGATGTTGTGGAATTATCATATATACGTTTGGTGATATTATGATACATACAAGTTTTAGGCTAAGTCACGTCGTTTATACCTTTTGTTTAGATCCATTATGCATACATATTTAGATCTACGACCTTGTATAAATTTGTTGATGATATCTATATGTTGTATGTCAATTTAGAAATTATGCCATGTTTATGCAAGTTAAGTGATGCTATCATGTTATGAATACATGCAAGTTTATAGGTTAAAAACATGATTATGTAAACCTATATGTTTAGATCTACAACTTTATATGTTAGGACCATATGTCTTTATGTTAGATCAATATTAGCATGATTCAATCCCTATGCAAGTTCACCACTACATGTCTAATTAAGTTTTGGTAGTTCTATGTAAAACTATTATTTTATGACTCATGTTTCATAGATCTAGTTTGCAAGTTCATAATTAAAAGTATATTATGCCAAGTTCATGTGACACATCTGTTGTGAGATCCATATTTTTGTATGATGTTGGAATGTTGCAAGTTCCTTTTTTCCCCCTTTTAGTTTATTAGTTAGGCTAAAATATCGAGCCTAACATCCTATGTAATTTTGCGAGCGTACAACGGGAGTAACGTTGGGGAAAACATGAAACAACATGTAATTGACATATTTGGCTCATAACCATATAAACGGTATGGCAATGAAATGATATAATTTACTTACCAAAAATTATGAATTTGGTTTAGAAAGAAAGTGGGCCATGACAATAAATTGTTGGCTAATTTACATATAAGCATAAAATGATAAATATGTAAATTTAGAAAAGACGAATATGCCTAACCCGAGGTTAGACTGAGTTGTGGTGTAAAACTGCCCGGAATCGACTGGCACATCCAATGACCACAACAATACCTGTCTAATGTGGGTGGTTAGTGCATTGAGCCCAAAAATGACCCAAGGTTAGACTGAGTTGTGGTGTAAAACTGCCAGGAACCGATCGGCACATCCAGTGACCACAACAATACCTGTCTAATGTGAGTGACTGGTGCTCTAATAAGGCTAAGTCAAGAGTGTTAGGGTTAAGTCAATTATGGAAACACTTAACCAATTCAACATGTTAGCTAAACTGATGGGTGGGGTTAGGTAAATTTGGACACTTAACCAATTAACATGTTGGCTGGAAAACCCTAGTAACGGGGACCCATTTCAGCAGTAACCCACATAGATGTATCATGGGACCCTGAACTAGGCAGGTTGGGACACGATTACTGGGCTGATTATAAGCGGTCAAAAATGTCGGCGGGTGGTGCGTCAGTGTAAGTTCCGACGGAGTACGGGTGTGCACGAACTCCGTAGTGGAAAAAGCAGGCACTGGGCATCAATAGTCATACACTGTGCATCTTGAATCGTGTCGGGTTTCCACCATAGGATTTGATACACCCCGTGGTGGGACCAGCACAAGCATCTACAATCAAGCGGGGGCCGAATGACACACGCGATAAATGCATGCAAGTAGGAGCCGATCGATATAAGGGGATCATTTCACCAAGAACACGTGGTGTTGTTTGATAAGTATAACTAGGTGCACAGAATTAAACATGGGTGTGGTGTATATTTGGTTTATCCTGCCTTATATAGTTTTATGTTAGTTTGCTGTCCTGGTACTGTCCTATTTTCAGTTTATTCCTATCATGACCTTTTCCTTATTCACACACTGAAAAGTCACTAGACTTATGTCTGACCCATTTTTCTTTCATCTTCTTTTCTTTCGCCCCCCCCCTCAGGTAACCAGGGAGGGAATAGCTCAGCTTAATTTGGACGGTTCATCTTTCCAAGCTTGAAGACTCTGTGATGTACGGCTTGGAACCTATTATCTTTGGCTATGGCTTTGGACACACTAGACTTGGGGATTTATGCAGTTTTCATTTATGTTTTATGCTTCTTTATATAATAATCAAGACAGAAATTATGATGTAATGATTTGGAAGTTGGTTTGAGACTATTTACTGAAATGGTTTTTGTATTAAACCACGTATGAAATAAATGTTTGTTTTCCGCTGCTTATATATACATCTGTCTTGTAAATTATCCGTGTCTTTTACCAATAATGCTCCATCGAAGTTAAGGCATTCCCTTTGTGGGTGACCTTAACGGAGGTGGGGTGTTTCATACTCCAATTAGACCGAAACCCGAGATGCAAAGGTAGTCCAAGTGGGAAGTTATCGCTCAGGATCCAGATGGAAACCAGTGAGTTAACTTCTAGAGTTGGGCTTTGCTGCGGGACTTGTGCAAAGGAGTTATCGATATTTATAACTTTGGTTCGCCGTTGAGAGAGAGGGCATGTAGACGAACCAAAGCCTGAGATGTGTGGACTGGTTGGCCCATAACCTAGAGCCAGGGCTATGTGGACTGGGTAGGATTATTGACTATAGACCAGGGCAGTGTGGTCATATCAATAGTTATATGGAGTTGGACTCCATCATGGCCCCAAATGGATTCGGTGATCAAAGCGATGGATATTGTATGCTTTACTCCTTGAGTGAGAGATGTGAGGATGATTGCTATGTTTGCTTTCACCATGACACTCACACTTCCATTTTACACTCTATGTTAGTGTTTACCTTAGTGTATTGTGCATCTTTTTGTGCTAACTCTTTGGTTGTTGGTCCAGGTTAGGTGTGATTATTTATACCTATTATTGCTTTATTTAGTGATATAGATTTTCTATTGCTCACACCAGACTTTCGTCTTACCCAGAGTTTTATGTCTCTTCTTATTACTCTAGGTGCTCCTAAACGAGCATACTAGAGGCAGGTTAGGTGGTTATGATTGATTAGCTGTACGGAGACGAACATGAAGCTTCCACGTACTATATATATATTCTCTGTGTGTTGTTGTTGGTCACTACTTTGGGCATTGGTAGTGTACCTCTTTATTTCCTTTTAGAGACAGTATTTTGGAGTTGTAATAATTGGATATGAAGTTGTATTTTGGATTCCGCTACTCTGATGGATATGGTTTAGTTTTCAGCTTATGCACTGTCCCACCTATTTTATATCAAGTTATGTTATTATTATATTTTATTCCATGTGCTGTGAGATATACTACAGGTTCTTGGTGATTCATCATTTCAAATCCTTTGACGATCATTCATTCTATTCGGACATCGGTACAACGCATTTTGGGGAAATGTCGGCTGGTACGGGGCGACCGTCACACTTGGTATCAGAGCCTAGGTTGCGTATTTAACCTAGGGGAAGACATCAGGAAGAGATGGTATACGTATATGTGAGTGTGTATTTGTGATATTCTGGTTTTCAAAAACTATATATATATACTATTAGTATATCTAAGGATGAAGTCGCACTGCACTGGCACCACTAAGGAGATGGTTAATCGTTTTTTCTTTACATATTGAACGATGTGCCAAAACACAAGGAGCAAGGTAAGGAACCCTGCATCGGGAGTTGAAGAGGGGGCGGCCGAGTTCAGGGGCCAATAATGGGAATGTCCCTGGTATAAGGACGACATTTACTGACTTCATGCGAGAGATGCTTAGGGATGCTCAGGGAGCAGTTCCTAATGCTGCTAACGGTGGTGATGCAGTAGTGTAGGTGCCTAGAGCCGATTTCACCAAGCTCAGCAAGGATTATACTAGTCTTGGTGGGAAGTCGTTCTGTGGAACGAAATCGGCTACGGAGGTTCAAGATTGGCTTGATAGTTATAAGTGCATCTTCAAGGATTTGGGGATTGATGATGCAATGAAGAGAAAGTTAGCATCGCGTCAACTTCAAGGATGGGCTATGAATTGGTTGAATGACATTAAAGCAGCTACTCCCGAGGATCAAATTACTTGGAATCAGTTTAAGACTCTCTTTAGTGATATGTTTATTCCAGCTGCTCAGAAATTAGAATTGTTTAGGAAATTTCTAGATCTTAAGCAAAATGGTAGGGAAGTCTCGGAATATATTATTGAATTCGATACCTTATCGAAATATTGATAATCTCTTATCAATACTGCCGAGAAGAAGAACAGGAAGTTCATAACTGGCCTAGATGGGTACTTGGGGGAAAGACTTACAAACCATATCGATGAGACTTTCAAATCTATTGTGGGGAAGGGGTTGAGATCAGAGAGCCTTTACCCTAAGTCAAAGACTGAGGTTGCTATTGCACATGCAGAAGAGCCAAAACTGCAGGCAAGTGGTGAAGGCAATAAGAATTCCCATAATAAGAGAAAACAGAACCAAACCAAGGATGGTCAGAAAATGAATAATAATAAAGATATCGAGTGCTTTAGCTGTGGCAAGAAGGGCCGCTATGCCAGAGATTGTCGAGCAAACCCAAGGGAAATGAAGTGCTTCAACTGTGGCCTAGCGGGACATATCAAGAATGAATGTCTGCAACCCCGTAAGGGGAAGCAGTTCGTGAAAGCATATGCTATCAACGTTGTTCCTTCTTCGTCGAATGCCCCAAATACGGCAGAGAAGTGAATGGGTGTCATTATTCAAGGTATTCTTTTTTATTTATGATGTTCTTGTTCGAGTGTTGTTTGATACTTGGGATTCCTATTCTTTTGTATCTAGTGACCTGGTAGATAGGTTGGAATTGGAACTCGATATTGTCAATAGACCTTTAGTTATGACTAACCCGGTCGGTGGTTTATCTAACATTTGTATGATTAGTCGTAATTTGGTCTTATCGAGTCATGGATGTATGTTTGTTTGTGATTGCATTGTTTTGGGCTTTGCTGGGTTTGGCATTATTTTGGGAGTCGATTCGCTCCAAAGGTATGGGGTGGTGGTAAACTGTGAGGGGTCTTCGATGTCCATTAGAGTAGATGATGGGTGGAGGGTGGTATTGGGTTGCCTACCTAGTGATGGTGTGATGGCTAGTTTTCTAAATTCCCTTGACATCCCACATGATGATTCATCAGATGTTCCTATTGCTGGCGAGTATCCGGACATCTTTGAGCGAGTGACCGGACTTCCACCACACCGAGAGAACGAGTTTCGGATTGATTTAGTGAAAGATGCCAGACCTATAGTGATGCCACTTCATCGTATGGCGCCGAGGGAGCAGGGAGAGCTCGAAGTGCAAGTAGGCGATCTTTTGAAGAAGGGATTTATCCGAAGAAGTATTTCCGAGTGGGGAGCACCAGTTGTATTTACTACTAAGGCCGATGGTTCTCTTCACTTATGTGTGGACTACCACGAGTCGAACAAGATGACTAGGAAGAATAAGTATCCTCTTACATGAATAGATGATTTATTTGATCAACTAGATGGAGCTGGAGTGTTCTCCTAGTTGGATCTCACATAGGATTTCATTGGCTCCGAGTAGTAGGTGAGAGTATACCTAAAACGTCATTTCGGATGCCATCTGGGATCTATGAGTGGTTGGTCATGCCATTCGGGTTGACCAATGCACCCGCATATCTTGTAGATCTTATGAATAGGGTTTTCAGATATCAATTAAATAAGTTTGTTCTTGTATTCGCGGACGATATCTTGATTTACACGAGGATAGAGGAAGAACACAAGGAACATTTGAGGACAGTGATGGAGGAGTTAAGGAAACACCAATTGAAAGCAAAATTTTCTAAGTGTCACTTCTGGAGGAGGGAAGTGAGATCTCTGGCCATGTTGTTTCAGAGAATGGTATTGTCGTGGATCCTGCGAAGGTAACTATGGTGCGAGATTGGTCTACGCCCAAGAATGCAACGGACATGAGAATTTTCTTGGGATTAGCTGGATATTATCGTAAGTTTATTCAAGAGGTCTCCAAGATAGCGGCACCGTTAACTCAGCTGACCAAGAAGAATCAAGCTTTTTCTTGGGACGAAAAGTGTGAGAATGCATTTAGGAGTATAAAGGAGAAGTTAATGTGTGCTCCAGTGTTAGTTATTCCTAAAGGGAATGAAGAGATGACGGTATACATGGATGCTTGTGGTACTAGACAGGGTGTTGTACAGATGCAAGGAGGTAGGGTTGTAGCTTATGCTAGTCGGCAATTGAAACCACATGAGAAAAGATATCCTACTCATGATTTGGAATTGGCAGCGAACGTGTTCGTGTTAAAGATGTGGAGACACTATCTCTTAGGAGAAAGATTCGAGCTGTTTACCGTTCATAAGTCATTAAAGTATCTTTTCTCTCAAAGGGATTTAAATCTTCGTCAGCAGAGATGATTAGAGTTCTTTGCTTCATATGATTTCATATCGTATACACACCCGGGAAGGGCAATGCGGTAGATGATGTATTGAGTAGGATACATTCCAATTTGGGGATTATGTTTCTGGAATGGAAGCAACTAGAGTATATCGTAGGATATGATTTCAGACCTAAGTGTGAATTGGATCTAGAGATGTTAGCATGTTTGACGATTAGGCCGACTTTGATTGAGCAGATCGGCTCTAGTCAAAGGGGCAGTCCTAACCTATTGGAAATCATCTCCAAGTTATAGACAGGTACCGACGGTGAGGAAATGAATAAGTATGGACTTGATCATGAAGGATGGCTTCGAAAGAATGGGAGACTAGTTGTACCCAATGTTAATGGATTGAGAGATGAAGTTCTTAGATAGTGTCATCACTCGAAACTGACTATACATCCCGGTGGTAACAAAATGTATATAGACATGAAGCAGACCTACTACTGGGAAGGGATGAAGAGAGACGTTCGGAAGTTTATATCCAAGTGCATGAATTGCCAGTTAGTTAAATCCGAGCAAAAGAAGCCTAGTGGTTTGTTACAACCGTTAGAAATTCCCGAATGGAAATGGGAACAAGTCTCAATGGATTTCATCGATGGTTTACCAAGGACTAGATTGGGTCATGATAGTATTTGGGTGATTGTGGATCGATTGACCAAAAGTGCAAGGTTTATACCGGTCAAGTCGAACGGCATCTAAGTTAGCAGAACTGTACATGAAGTGGGTAGTGGGATTTCATGGAGTACCTAAAGGTATTGTGAGTGACTGAGATCCATTATTTACTAGTGGGTTTTGGAAGAGCTTACAAGAGGCTTTAGCGTCAGAATTACATCTCAGTACCGCGTACCATCCCCAAACCGACGGCCAAACAAAGAGGGTGAATCGTGTATTAGAAGATACCTTGAGAGCTTGTATATTGGATTTTGGAGGGTCATGGAATGACCATTTGCATCTAGTTGAGTTCACATATAATGATAGTTATCATTCCAGTATTGGTATGGCTCCATTTGAAGCTTTGTATGGAAGACCGTGCAACTCACTATCACGTTGGTTGGAAACCGGCGAGAAATTTGTGCTTGGGCCAGATGTAATAATAGAAACTTCGGATAAGATCAACGTTATTCAACAACAAATGAAGGCTTCCAAATATAGATAGAAGAGTTATGCTGATAAAAGACGAAGAGATTTGAAATTCTCCATTGGAGACTTGGTATTCGTCAAGATTTATCCGTTGAAGAACGTGATTCAGTCTGGTAGGAGGGGTAAATTAGCACCAAGGTTTATTGGTCCATTTCCAGTTCTCGAACAAGTTGGGAATTTAGCGTATAAAGTTGGATTACCTGACAAGATGGTGGGAGTGCACAACGTATTTCATGTTTCTCGGTTAAGGAAGTTCGTGCACGATTCTAATATGACTATTTCATCAGATCATTTGGATGATATCGAGATAGAATCTAAGGCAGTTGGAAACCGCAGACCGATTCGTATTATTGGACACGATACGAAGCAACTTTGTAGGAAGATAGTGAAACTGGTTTAGGTCCAATGGGGTGATAATGAGAATGACTGTACTTGGGAAACCGAGGAGAGCATAAGGAAGTCGTATCCTGAACTCTTTACCTGGTAAGATTTTGATCGCGATATAGTTATTCCCTTGTTAGTAAACCGCATGCTAGGATAGGCTTGTTGTGTTATTATGTATGTTTGATTGTTTGTAAATGGCTGATAGGCATGCGAGACCACACTATATGTTTTCTTGGTTAAGGAATTTCAGGAGCGAAATTTCTTAAGAGGGGGAGAGTGTAACGACCCCCATTCTATGTATCAGAGGATCGTAGAATATTTATTTTATTTTCATACGAAGTCATATAGTCGTGTAACATTGGGAAACGACTATTAGGGTCATTTCCCACATTCACGATTTTATGCCGAATTTTAAATGACCGTTCCACCCCTAGATAATCTTGTTTTTCCTATAACTTTTGATTCGTAAGGAGTTTTGACCTGAAACCACTTCCATTGGATTTGAATGATGGTTTCCCATTTAGTAAAGTGGTCACATTAATAAAAACGGACTTACCGTTTGGGAGATATGGCTGAAATAAGATTTGAAGACGGAAAAACAGTCTAATTGGGGTTAATAGCAGCTAGGCCCATAACCCAATTCGGGATTAGAGTTATGGGAGGGCTGATAGGAGTTGGAGAATCATCTCCTTTCATTTTCTAGCTGCCACAAACCTTTCTCTAACCCTAATCATGACTTCCATCTTCCAAATCTCTCTCTAATCACTTCTAATAACTAACTGATCAAATCTACAACAAATCAAGTCGCATTAGCACCAAATACAAGGTAGAGCTACTGCACCACATTGGGATCCAAGCCAAATCAGTAAAAGTTTTAGATCAAACATTTATTTTGGGCTAAGGTGAGTGATTTTCATGTTTATACACTAATTATGGCTAATTAGGTGTGATTAATAATAATTAGCGAAATTATACATCTGAAAAATATGGAAAAAATGTGAAAATTCTAAAATCATATTATGTCGCTGGTATGAATTTGGGTTAATTTGGATTAAGTTTGCTAATCCTATAGTTAGACATGGTTAAGGGAAAAATCATATGGTTAAGGGGAAAATTATGGGTTTAGGCATGTTTGATCTAAATTAACAAATGAAATCATTGTTTTGATATTTTTGGTTGATTCTACATGTTACTACTGTTATTTGGTGTGTTTTGTGATTGCATAGGAAAGTTAGAATGGTTGAAAACACCGTCGTTTGGCGAAATTTGCTTGCTAGAAAAACTGTAGGTTTTCGGTTCTTGATAGTGGCCAAGGACACGAACCGCCTTGACCAAGAGGGTCACGAACCACCTTGACCAGGAGGGTCACAAACCACCATGACCCCATGGTGACCATGAACCCAGGTGACCACTACCCTAGGGTGACTATGACCCCATGGTGACCAAGACCCCGGTGTGACCATGACCCCACGGAGACCACGACCCCAGGGTGACCATGACCCCATGATGACCACGACCCCTATGGTGATAACAAGCGATGGTGATCACGAGCCGATGACCACGAACCGAGCCGTGATGGTGACCCCAAACCGAAATGGATTTGAGCTTCTACCACGTGACGACGATCGTGAACTCTTCTGAAGACCAACTCCAATTAGACCGGAGCCTGAGATGTAAAGGAAGTCCAAGTGGGAAGTTTTCGCTCAGGATCCAGATGGGAAGCAATGAGTTAACTTCTAGAGTTGGGCTTTGTTGCGGGACGTGTGCAAAGGAGTTATTGATACCTATAACATTTGTTTACCGTTGAGAGAGGGGGAATGTAGACGAACCAAAGCCAGGGATGTGTGGACTGGTTGGCCCATAACCTAGAGCCAGGGCTGTGTGGACAGGGTAGGGTTATTGACTATAGACTAGGGCGGTGTGGTTATTGCAATAGTGGTACGGAGTTGGACTCCGTCATGGCCCTAAATGGATTCGGTGATCAAAGCGGTGGATATCGTATG
Organism: Allium sativum; assembly: GCA_030737875.1. NCBI lineage: Eukaryota > Viridiplantae > Streptophyta > Magnoliopsida > Asparagales > Amaryllidaceae > Allium > Allium sativum. Next base: position 402,038,901 of record CM060910.1, read on the forward strand.
CTTTACGCACCGAGTGAGAGATGTAAGGATGATTGCTATGTTTGATGTCTGCTATCACCATGACACTCACACTTCCATTTTACACTCTATGTTAGTGTTTACCTTAGAGTATTGTGCATCTTGTTGTGCTAACTCTTTGGTTGCAGGTCCAGGTCCAGGTCAGGTATGATTATTTATACTTGTTATTTCTTTATTTAGTGATATAGATTAGCTATCGCTCACACCAGACTTTCATCTAACCAGAGGTTTATGTCTCTTCTTAGTACTCTAGGTGCTCCTAAACGAGCAGACTAGAGGCAGGTTAGGTGGTTATGCACGAGTAGCTGCCTGGAGACGAGCATGAGGCTTCCACGTACTATATATTATATTTCTCCATGTGTTGTTGATGGTCACTACTTTGGGCATTGGTAGTGTACCTCTTTATTTCCTTTTAAAGACAATATTTTGGAGTTGTAATAATTGGATATGAAGTTGTATTTTGGATTCCGCTACTCTGATGGATATGGTTTAGTTTTCATCTTATGTATTGTCTCGCCTGTTTTATATCAAGTTATGTTATTATTATATTTTATTCCATGCACTATGAGATATACTACAGGTTCTTGGTGATTCATCGTTTCAAATCCTTTGACGATCATTCCATGCTAGTCGGACATCGGTACAGTGCATTTCGGGGAAATGTCGGCTAGTACGGGGCAACCGTCGCACCAACAGTTTATGTTGTAAAATACAACGTTAGATACATATCCATCTACAGGTTCGTTCTAGGTCTGAATGAAACCGAAGGCACTTTATCCCTCGTCCAATTAAGGAGAGAGACCTTTGCAAATCCGAACAATCTCCAAGTACGTATGGAGGACTGCCATTTATAACATCGTTTTGGGTGTACCCTCCAATCGAGACATCAACAATAATCGAAACGATGTGAAGTTGCACGGTCTTCAACCAGTGTCTTCAAGTATCTTTAATACTGGTCGTATAGCTATTCAGAATGGGTCGAAGCCTAGTCTTTCCAAATTAACTAGTGCCTCTTTTCAATCAATTAATATATAAACATATCACGAGTCTTATTCCATTTCAAAATATTCATTCTACTCAAATCATTCTTTACATCGGGAATTACTCCCTTAAATCTTATTAAAGATTTACATTCTTTAAAGTTCTTGTTTATATCTTTCCTTGGAAATTATTTCATAAGATTATATAATCTCATTTCACAAACTCAACTCAGATCGAGTTTTCTAACCCAAAATCGTACTTACGATTTCTAATTCTTAACAAAGTTCATATATGAAAACTTTATAAATCCAAAATCCATTTCTTTAAATCTTTCCATCAAGGAAAACTCATTTATCTTCAAACGAACTTTAGACTTGGTTCCCATTATCATTTGTTAGGGAAAAATCTTTCATCCAATCCTTATATTCAAATTTAATAAAGATTTATTTTCAACTAATCTTGATAAATCGTCATGTCCTTTTACCGGGTTAAAGAACGATGTTATTAAAGACACCGTTCAGGACAAACCCCAAACTCAATTGATATTAAATATAAGATTTAAACAGATTTATATCAACTTATTTAAACACCAATTCTCGTAATCAACAAATACTATAAGGGGAATAATGATGTAAAACATCTTACAAATTCCCCTAACGTAGTAAACATCTACACAACGGTAATCAATACCAAATATCTGAAGATCATTTCTATTCAAATCCAAATTTTATTCAAATTTGAATTGCACATATTTCAAGATCTAACCGTTGGTTCTTTTAACTTTCATACTCATTTGAAATTTTTTTTCATTACGAACAAATCGTTTCTCGTTTTAGGAAGATCCGATGGTCGGATCTCTCGGTACGTCAGTTTGAAGTCAATAGTCGAAGTTCGCTGTGACAATCGCCCACAACCCGTGCACTAAACAAGAGGAATAATGCACTGAAAGGTTTGCCAGGCAGCTATGGACGATCATCTAAATATGAAAACACATGCGGAACATGTCGTAAATCTCACAGTGCAAGGATAAAATATAATAGAACATATACAACAGGTCATATCAGTGAAGCAGAAAGCACTAAACTTTCATAACAACTGGAAAGTAATATCCATACACTTGGATTACAACAATAGTGTTTATACAAGTTGCCTCACTATAACACTCAGAGAAGAAGAATAAATAGCGGAAATCCAAATACTATATAGTAGGTAAGATAATACGCCAGACTCTTGCTCACCTCTGAACTGAAACATCATCCTCCCTATGCTATCACCTGTCACCTACCACCCAGTCTTCTCATCCACAACTGGATGAACAACCAAAGGTAATAAGAGAGAAACATAAAACCTTGAGTGAGACAATAGTCTTAGTGAGCGATAAAACATCCATCTAACATCATCACTAAAGTATATGAGAATGGGGAAATAAACGAACTAATCTACCCACAACACCAGAGAAGAACTCAACATATCTTCCCCACATTGGACAGTGATAGCCTTTACAATCCGTTCAACCAGAGGAATAACAATCCATTCATGGCAATCGAACAGCCAATGATAACACATATAGCATCCATATTATATATCTCACATAAACCATCCTAATCGAATTCAATCATTTCTCATGCACAAGCCCCAGAGGCCAAAACCAATATCGTACAAAGCACCCAAGGAACATCTCCTTCGACATTGGACAATCTACGTGAGACGGTACAAACCAAACAACCATGACAGATTCTAGCTATCACCGCCAATCTGTAACACCCTGTATTTCTATTAACACTAAAGTAACGAATTAAAGAATACTTAATTTCAAATGTGGGAATTAAGGGAAATGGGTTGCGCCATTGCGTTCGTCTCGGAATTCTACTTGAGATAGAGTCCGACTTTGCATAAAACGGACAACGTATGAAGGAGATATGGACGAACGAAGTTAGGCGGAAAAACTAGAAGAAAAAAATATATAAATGCACTAGCGCACTAGGGAAGTGCGCCAGTACAAAAATACATTAGCGCACTACCCAAGTGCGCCCAAGCCGAGCAGAAAGCCTGCACAGCTTTCTAGTGTGATCTGATCCATGCTGTGACTCATTGCTGAGTCCTTTCTGACTCCTTGCTGGGTCATTAGGGCTGAGGTGTCACCCTATCCTGACTGAATGGTTTTGATTAACCCTAAGTTCATCCGACGGCTATAATTAAATTGAAATTCTATATAAACATGGGTAGACTCAAACCCTAAAAGCAAATAAAAATTGGAACCATGGTCGTCATGCTGTCACCTTGCAGCCTAGAGCAGCCGCCACCAACTAGAGGGAAATCGAATCCAATCAACTCAATCCTATTCAACTCTAATCTAAACAATAACGAATCTACTACAAAGGCGAGCTAAATCAATTTCAGAACTCAGATTTCAAAACTCAAGACCTTCTTTAAGTTGTGAGTTCGATTTCTTTAATGAGATAATTAACAATTTAATTAGTTTGAGTTATGATTTGGATTATATGGTTATGTTGTGAATCATTGACCATTATGTTATTATCTATGTTGTAAATCTATGATGTCATTATCTATGTTGTAAAGTTGTGATGTTATCATCTATGTTAATTGTTGGCTTATGTACAATCGATTCATAATGATGTTTCATATGCTAGTTTGGTTATGTTGTTAGAACTAATTCATATGTTAAATCATATGTAAGTTTAACTTGATAATTCTATACGCAAGTTTAAATGTTAATTTAAATATGAATCATAGGCAAGTTAGTCAGAATCACATACAACCTTACATGTTTCATGACATCTATTTTATGCGTAAACTAGATCTAAAGTTAGGATATGACATGTGTGAGTTAGATACAAGTTTACACCATAGTTTATGTTGCATAAATTACATATGCAAGTATATATATGTTGGAGTATGAATCATGTAAAGTTTGTAACTATTGCCTATGCAATTTTACACCTTATGATTAGATCTATGACATCCATATTTTATGCAAGTTTGTGAATATTGCCTATGCAAGTTTTAAATGAAAAACCTTATTCACACATGCAAGTTCACCCCTTATGTTTAGATCTAGTTTTTATTCTATGCATGTTGTGATGTTTTCTCTTTATTCCATAAGTTAGACTATTCGAGTCTAACGTATATTTCACGTTAAACAAACGAACGTACAACGTGGGGCAATGGGATAATATTAAAATAATTAATATCGAGAATTGGCATAAATGCCTAAAATGGCATATAATTAATTTGTAATGTTAATTGGTATAATTTTGTATACCATTAATAGATGGTCATAATTAAGGTGTTAATTATGGACATAGTAAAATTTGTAATTGATTGACAATTCAAATTAGGGATATTAATCCAATTTCGAGTTAAAAGAAATGTGTAATAATAAACCGCCTAAGACACGAGGTTAGGCTCGTTTGTGGTGTAAGACTGCCCGGACCTGCCCGGCAAATCCAGTTGCCACAAATGCCAGTTTAATGTGAGAGGTCTTAGGCATAAATTAAATGCATAACAATTGTAAAGACACGAGGTTAGGCTCGTTTGTGGTGTAAGACTGCCCGGACCCGCCCGGCAAATCCAGTTGCCACAAATGCCAGTCTAATGTGGGAGGTCTTTATAAGGTTACGGTCTTAATGAATTAAGAAAAGCTTAACCAGATAAACATGTAGTGGGACATGAGAGGTTAAGTTGGTGCCTTGGGTGGCATGTGGAATCTAGAGGGTGCCTTGGGTGGCATTTGAAATACGATTAGATGCACTTAACCAAGATTGAAACATGTAAAAAGACATGATTAAGAATGGGGTTAAGTGGGGAAAATCTTAGAGGGGACCAAGCTTAGATGGAAAGCTTGTGTCATGCATGGGGGCCCTTTTCAAACCAGTAACCCATTAAGTATCTTTGTAGGCTCGACCCAAGTCGAGGACGGGACACGCGTAGTAGATTTGATTGTAAGAGGTCAAAACGGGTCAGCGGTGGCAACGCAAGTCCGACGGGTTCATATGCATGTGTGGGCCCGGGCTGGTAGGTAAGACGTTGTTGCATCGTGTAGATATAAGCCGTGCATTTTTGGTTGTATCGGGTTGCCACTTTGGGGAGTGATACACCCCACTGTGGGGCCAGCACGGGTATCTATGAGTTAGAGAGCCAATCGAATGGGGTTAGTGGGTACACCTAGTGGAGATAGGGGCAGACTGCATCTATGAAGGTAGCTAGGGGTACAGTAAACTACCATTATCATTATTAAGTTCTGTAGGCAGGATCAACCTTTAGGGTGACTAGTGGTGGTGCAGTGTAGTAATTATCTTATAGTGACTAGGTGCACCTTTAACGTTATCTTTGATCGTCTTATTTCCTTGTTTGCTCTGTCATACCCATTTGTTCACAGTCATTTCCTTATTTTCCAGCTTATGCCTTATCCTAGTTATTTTGATAATTATATTGTTAAAGTTATCGCACTCGCCAGACTTTATGTCTGACACCTTTTCTTTCCACCTCTTTTCTTCCTTCCCCCCCTCAGGTTTGCAAGGAGGGAATACTACAGCTTAGTGCCGATTTCTTTCAGTTGCTTGAAGAGAGAAGATGTATTGCTTTGGACTCTCTCATCTTTATTGCTTTGCTTATGCTCAGTCGGGATTTATGCATTTATGTTATTTAAGTATTTGCTTCTTTATGTACTTTGAAGTTTTTGGAAAAGACAATTGATCCTGTTGTAATGGTTTTGGAGGCTACTTATGTAAACTCGTTTTTGAGTTATGAAGCAATAAAATAAGTTTTAACTTCCGCTGTATTTATTTATTCTTGTAATTTATCTGTTCTATACAACAATAACGCTTCATGGACATTGTTGCATTCCCTTTGTGAGTGACATTAATGGACATAGGGTGTTACATGTGGTATCAGAGCTACAGTTATAAGAACAGATAAAAAGTTTTGAAATGTGTTTTCAAAAGTTTTATTTTCCTTGAAAGTATTTTCAAAAACTTGTTTTAAAGAAGCTATTTTCAAGGAATGTTTACTTTAAAAAGCATAATCCCCGCAAGCCATACATCTCTCTTTCGCTTCCATTGTTTTGAAACTCTTTCTTTTTCTTTTCAGCGTGTCTGGAGCATCTGAGATACCAGAGGGTATTCATGTACCCGGTTGGTTTTGTCAATATCTCGAGGCTACGGCCGTTGCCGCGGGTCCAGCCAATGTTCCTCCTCCTCCACCCCCAGCTCCAGTCATTCCTCCGCGTGGAGATACTTTCTCCAAGATATGTAAAGACTTTCGTTCAATGGGTGGAAAATCTTTTAGTGGGACTGAAACGTTCATTGAAGCTAGAAATTGGTTGAAAGAAGTGGAGGATCTGTTTGGCATTTTCGATTTGGACGATTGTAAGAAGGTCCAATTGGCTGCTTGGTTGATGAAGGACGAAGCTTCGTTTTGGTGGGAGGTCAATAATAGAGAGCGTCCGGTTGATACATGGCCAGATTTCAGGCGTATGTTTGAGGCAATGTTTCTCTCACGGGCTGAAGAGAATTTATATATGGAAAGATTTTTGGCGTTAAAGCAAGGGAAACTGTCAGTAAAAGAATACGTCAACAAGTTCAATCAGTTGGCGAGATTTGGCTTGGACTTGGTGAATACACCTGAAAAGAAGGCCCTGAGATTTGTTAAGTGTTTGATTGATCCACTACATGGGTTAGCTATGACCCACATCCATATGGGGGCTACCTTTGAGAGACTGGTTGACATGGCTCTTATGCATGAAGAGGAGAAGGGCGCCAATGCTATTAAGGCACCCGAGAAGAAAGGGGATCAAAAGAAACCGTAGCAGCAACAACAAAAAAAGAAAGGTGGTAAAGGAAATAATGGCAAAGGAAAGAAGAAGTGCTTCAATTGTGGGACACCAGGCCATCTGAGTAAAGACTGTAGGAAAAAGAAGAAGACTGGTTGTTTCCACTGTGGAGAGGCAGGTCATCTAATTAAGGACTACCCAAGGAAACAGGGACAAGGGAAAAGAACTTCTGGAGGGCAGCTTCAGGCTCTCGTAGCACCGGGGCAGGCAAAGGAGCAGGTCCAGGCTCTCGTGGTCCCACCGCGGCAAGAACGAGGTAGAAACATTTTCGTTGAGAGTTTAGTTTTTCTGTTTGATCATCTTGTCTGTACTTTATTCGATTCTGGCGCATCACATTCGTTTATCTCTACATCATTAGTTGAAACACTGCACCTAAATACTAGTCTTGTTGAGGATCCCATTGTAGTCTCAAATCCTATTGGTGGGTCGGCTCATTTATCCATGGTTTGTAGGGATTTGAGATTGTCTATCTTAGGCATTGGTTTTGAATGTAATGCTTTTGTGCTTGGTTTCATGGGCTATGGGTTGATTCTAGGGATGGATTGGCTAGCCAGATATGGCGCCATCCTAGATTATGAACGAAGGGTAGTAAAATTATTGACTCGTAGTGGAAAGACCCTTGATATTTCTTGTGACCCTAGAGGATCGGTGATGCTTAGTTATCTTGTGTCACTTGACGCATCCAATGATGATTTACATTCCGTTCGTATAGTCTGTGAATATGTTGATGTCTTCAATGAGGTGAGGGGTCTACCCCCAAAACGTGAGATAGAATTTCGTATTTATCTTGTGGACAATGCAAAACTAGTATCTCTACTAGTACGCCACATGGCTCCTCGTGAGAGGAGGAAACTCAATAAGCAAGTTGGGGAGTTGCTTGAGAAGGGGTTCATAAGACGTAGTATATCGGAGTTGGGTGCTCTAGTAGTATTTGCCACGAAGGCGGATTGGTCCCTTAGACTTTGTGTGGACTATAGAGAACTTAATAAACGTACTTAGAAGAATAGTCACCCACTGCCGAGGATTGACGATCTCTTTGATCAGTTAGTTGGCGCCATTATCTTCTTGGCGAGAAATTCGAAATGTTCACTGACCACAAATCGCTAAAATACTTGTTCTCTCAGAAGGACTTAAACTTAAGGAAGTAAAGGTGAATGGAATTCTTAGCATCCTACGATTTCGAGATAGCATATACCCCTGGCAAGGGTAATGTGGTGCCAGACGCCTTAAGTAGGAAAAGGCTGTCCTTGAGTCCGTTGTTTGTTGAGAGGCGAAGCGTAGAGTTCATCTCTATGTTTGACTTTAGACCTTCCATTGACTTTGTACCCGGTTTGCTAGCATCCTTAGAGGTCAGACCTACGCTTTGGAGACGGATTGGTGAGGCACATCGAGATGACCCATAGTTGGTTGAGTTAGTAGAGAAGCTCATAAGGGGGGAGTCATCGAGCCATCTCAGTAGGTATACCCTAGATGATAAGGGTTGGTTACGTAGGGATGGTAGACTTTGTTTACCACGAGACGAGAACTTGAGGAAGACCATTCTTGATGATGCAACTCGTTCGAAGATGACCATTCATCCCGGAGGGGACAAGATGTACATGAACATGAGACGAGTTTACTTTTGGGCCGGAATGAAGAAGGACGTGGCTGAGTTTGTCGCTAGACGATTGGTGTGCCAACAAGTAAAAGCAGAACAAAAGAAGCCCGGTGGGTTGCTTCACCCATTAGAGATCCCACATGGAAGTGGGAGAGTGTCTCGATGGACTTTGTTGATGGGTTACCGAGATCGAGGAAGGGTAATATGGGGATTTGGGTCGTGGTAGACAGACTAACTAAGAGCGCCCACTTCATTCCCGTGAAGAGTAAGAGGACTGCTCCATGGTTAGCCTTCGTATACATTTGAGAGATAGTTCGTTTGCACGGTATTCATTCTAGCATAGTGAGCGATCGCGATCCTATCTTTACTAGCGAGTTTTGGAAGAGCTTGCAAGAGGCGGTAGGGACTCAGGTATGTTTGAGCACCGCATATCATCCTCAGACGGACGGCCAGACCGAGAGGGTGAATCGTATTCTAGAGGACCTTTTGAGGCTATGTGTTTTAGATTTCGGAGGTACATGGAAAGAGCATCTTCCTTTGGTGGAGTTCGCGTATAATAATAGCTTTCAGTCTAGCATTGGCATGGCACCTTTTGAGGCTCTTTATGGACGGCCATGTCGTTCGCCTACATGTTGGTTGGAATCTACGAATAAGATCTTGCTTGGGCCTGATATGAGTAGAGAGACTTCGGAAAAGATCGATTTGTTTCGAAGTAGGATGAAGACGGCGCAAGATAGGCAGAAATCTTATGCGGACAAGAGGAGGACAGATCTTGAATTTGATATTGGGGACATGGTCTTTATCAAGGTGTCTCCATTGCGGAATGTTGTTCGCTTTGGATCCATTGGGAAGTTAGCACCAAAGTTTGTAGGGCCGTTTCCTATTAAAGAGAGGATTGGACAGATGGCGTATAGAGTGGAATTTCCCGAGAGACTCAGTGGTGTACATGGCATATTCCATGTATCACATTTGAGGAAGTGCTTGCATGAGACCGCGGAAGTGATAGAGCCGAGCTTGCTTAGAGAGGTGGAGATAGAGCGTGATGCGACGATTCGACGAGCTCCTACATGCATTCTTGGGTCGGAGATTAAGAAGTTAAGGAATTGAGAGGTTAAGCTAGTCAAAGTGCAATGGGGAGATGATGAGAGCGACGCTACTTGGGAGACGGAAGAGAAGATGTGTTCATTGTACCCTTTTCTTTTCGAAGGTATGTATGTCTTTTAATTTCTCCTTTATCTCTTAGCTTGTACTTGTTCTTTCTTTAGTATGTCCTCTCGCTAGTATCTTTGACCTTTAGATAGGGTAGTCCTATGGTTGAAACATGTGTTTGAGACATGTTATGTATGATGGATGCATGTGGATGCAAGTGTTTGCTAGTGGTTGCTTGTGGATGCATATACACACACTTTAGGCTCTAGATCGGCTCAGTCACTTTCATAATGCATATTGCATATAAATGGATGTATTTAGTAAAAATGAATGTGCATTGAATGTGTGTATCATATGGATGTTGCATTTGAATGAATGGTTGTGCACACATGTAGCAATGATATGTATAGGGTTCCTTGCATACATGATGGATACATGACACTATCATTATTTTCATTAAGGAGGTCGACTGAATCAGTAGACCGCCTGATTTTGCATTAGTATACGGACATATACACACACTATGCATATGTACATGAAAAGCATTAGAAATCTTTTAAGGACCATGGTTGCTAGTGGTTGATGGTTGAGTAGATGGATGATTGGATGGTAGGATACGTTCTTCTTGACTTAGAGATTTCGAGGACGAAATCCTTTAAGTAGGGGAGAATGTAACACCACGTATTTCCGTTAACACTAAAGTAACGAATTAAAGAATACTTAATTTCAAATGTGGGAATTAAGGGAAACGGGTTGTGCCATTGCGTTCGTCTCAGAATTCTGCTTGAGATAGAGTCCGGGTTTGCATAAAACAGACACCGTATGAAGGAGATATGGACGAAAGAAGTTAGGCGAAAAAACCAGAAGAAAAAAAATATAAATATAAATGCACTGGCGCACTTGGGAAGTGCGCCAGTACAAAAATACATTGGCGCACTTCCCAAGTGCGCCCAGGCCGAGCAGAAAGCTTGCACGGCTTTTTGGTGTGATCCGATCCATGTTGTGACTCATTGCTGAGTCCTTTCTGACTCCTTGCTGAGTCATTAGGGCTGAGGTGTCACCCTATCCTGGCTGAATTGTTTTGATTAACACTAAGTTCATCCGATGGCTATAATTAAATTGAAATTCTATATAAACATGGGTAGACTCAAACCCTAAAAGCAAATAAAAATTGAAACCATGGACGTCATGTTGTCACCTTGCAGCCTACAGTAGCCGCCACCAACTAGAGGGAAATCGAAGCCAATCAACTCAATCCTATTAAACTCTAATCTAAACAATAACGAATCTACTACAAAGGCGAGCTAAATCAATTTCAGAACTCAGATTTCAAAACTCAAGACCTTCTTTGAGTTGTGAGTTCGATTTCTTTAATAAGATAATTAACAATTTAATTAGGTTGAGTTAGGATTTGGATTATATGGTTATGTTGTGAATCATTGACCGTTATGTTATTATCTATGTTGTAAATCAATGATTTCATTATCTATGTTGTAAAGTTGTGATGTTATCATCTATGTTGTAAATCTATGTTAATTTTTGGCTTATGTACAATCGATTCATAATGATGTTTCATATGCTAGTTTGGTTATGTTGTTAGAACTAATTCATATGTTAAATCATATGTAAGTTTAAATTGATAATTCTACTTGCAAGTTTAAATGTTAATTTAAATATGAATCACAGGCAAGTCAGCAAGAATCACATACAACCTTACATGTTTCATGACATTTATTTTATGTGTAAATTGGATCTAAAGTTAGGCTATGACATGTGTGAGTTAGAAGCAAGTTTACACCATAGTTTATGTTGCATAAATTACATATGCAAGTATATATATGTTGGAGTATGAATCATGTAAAGTTTGTAATTATTGCCTATGCAAGTTTACACCTTATGATTAGATCTATGACATCCATGTTTATGAAAGTTTGTGAATATTGCCTATGCAAGTTTTAAATGAAAAACCTTATTCACACATGCAAGTTCACCCCTTATGTTTAGATCTAGTTTTTATTCTATGCATGTTGTGATGTTTTCTCTTTATTCCATAAGTTAGACTATTTGAGTCTAACGTATATTTCACGTTAAACGAACGAACGTACAACGTGGGGCAATGGGATAATATTAAAATAATTAATATTGAGAATTGGCATAAATGCCTTAAATGGCATATAATTAATTTGTAATGTTAATCGGTATAATTTTGTATACCATAAATAGATGGACATAATTAAGGTGTTAATTATGGACATAGTTAAATTTGTAATTGATTGACAATTCAAATTAGGGATATTAATCCAATTTGGGGTTAAATGAAATGTGTAATAATAAACCGCCTAAGACACGAGGTTAGGCTCGTTTGTGGTGTAAGACTGCACGGACCCGCCCGGCAAATCCAGCTGCCACAAATGCCAGTCTAATGTGAGAGGTCTTAGGCATAAAATAAATGCGTAACAATTGTAAATACACGAGGTTAGGCTCGTTTGTGGTGTAAGACTGCCCGGACCGGCCCGGCAAATCTAGCTGCCACAAATGCCAGTCTAATGTGGGAGGTCTTTATAAGGTTACGGTCTTAATGAATTAAGAAAAACTTAACCAGATAAACATGTAGTGGGACATGAGGGGTTAAGTGGGTGCCTTGGGTGGCATGTGGAATCTAGAGGGTGCCTTGGGTGGCATTTGAAATACGTTTAGATGCACTAAACACAGATTGATACATGTAAAAAGACATGATTAAGAATGGGGTTAAGTGGGGAAAACCTTAGAGGGGACCAAGCTTAGGTGGAAAGCTTGTGTCATGCATGGGGGCCCTTTTCAAACCAGTAACCCATTAAGTATATTTGTGGGCTCGACCCAAGTCGAGGACTGGACACGCTTACTGGATTTGATTGTAAGAGGTCAAAACGGGTCAACGGTGGCAACGCAAGTCCAACGGGTTCATATGCGTGTGTGGGCCCGGGCTGGTAGGTAAGACGTTGTTGCATCATGTAGATATAAGCCGTGCATTTTTGGTTGTATCGGGTTGCCACTTTGGGGAGTGATACACCCCACTGTGGGGCCAGCACGGGTATCTACGAGTTAGGGAGCCGATCGAATGGGGGTAGTGGGTACACCTAGTGGAGATTGGGGCAGACGACACCTATGAAGGTAGATAGGGGTACACTAAACAACCATTATCATTATTAAGTTCTGTAGGTGGGATCAACCTTTAGGGTGACTAGTGGTGGTGCAGTGTAGTAATTATCTTATAGTGACTAGGTGAGCTTTTAACGTTATCTTTGATCGTCTTATTTCCTTGTTTGCTCTGTCATACCCATTTGTTCACAGTCATTTCCTTATTTTCCAGCTTATGCCTTATCCTAGTTATTTTGATAATTATATTGTTAAAGTTATCGCACTCGCCAGATTTTATGTCTGACCCCCTTTTCTTTCCACCTCTTTTCTTCCTCCCCCCCCCTCAGGTTTGCAAGGAGGGAATACTACGTCTTAGTGCCGATTTCTTTCAGTTGCTTGAAGAGAGAAGATGTATCGCTTTGGACTCTCTCATCTTTATGGCTTTGCTTATGTTCAGTGGGGATTTATGCATTTATGTTATTTAAGTATTTTCTTCTTTATGTACTTTGAAGTTTTTGGAAAAGACTATTGATCCTGTTGTAATGATTTTGGAGACTACTTATGTAAACTCGTTTTTGAGTTATGAAGCAATGAAATAAGTTTTAACTTCCGCTGTGTTTATTTATTCTTGTAATTTATCTATTCTATACAACAATAAAGCTTCATGGACATTGATGCATTCCCTTTGTGAGTGACATTAATGGACATGGGGTGTTACACAATCCTTCTTCGAAACCATCGTTAATTTATGACAGCCATCCTTGCCATATGTCAAGGGCTAATGGTAACCCCAGTTCTAGCATAAAATCCATATTCTTTTCAAAGATATGTATGTTTGTCCAACCTTGACAACTAGGTCTTTCAACGATGCCCACGGTACTCAACCAGCAGCCTTCCAGTCTTTTGGGTACCCCCATTTTACCCCGGCTAGAACTTACAACAATGATAACTTCTCGTCCTTCGTATCTCTATTCATCCAACCTTGATGACTTTACATAACTCGAGCAACCTTCTTGAGTAACCATTATCCACCATCTTTAACTCTAACTCACAACCTTTGAGTTGCCACCTCACTGCGCTGCGGCATGGGTTCCGGGGTATCGCCCCCAATTTTTTTTGATCAAATCTGAATCGTACTCGAAAACATATTTTTTTAGAAACGACCTGACTCCCAAGCTGAACACACCACAACTCCACATTTCGAACTCGACATGACTCACCATGTTGGTTTCGACATGGCTTACCATGTCAGACTCGATATGGCTTACCATGTCATTCGCGGCATGACTTACCATGTCGTAAATGACATAACTCTCCAAGTCATTATTTAAACAAGTCGTCCTCCACTATGTTGGTCAATCATGTCGTTCAACCCATGTTGGTCTCTCCATGTCGGTCTTCAAGTCGTTACCTCAACCGTGCGACTTGGCTTTAGGCGCCTTTTGTAACACCCCGTGATTCTGTAACACTAAGATTCACAAATCAAGGCAGAATTAAAAGTTAATATCAAAATCAAGGGAAACGGGCTGCGCCATTTCGTTCGTCTCGGAATTCTGCATGAAAACGAGTCCGAGTTTGCATAAATCGGAGTCCGTATGAGGAAGATATGGCCTTCGGAAGTTTCAGCGAAGTTCAAATTTCGAAACAGTTCAGAAAAGCGAATTCAAAATCAAAATCGGAGCCAGATTGGGCTGGGCGGGAATTTTCCCGCCCAAGCCACCCAGGTCGACTTGGTAGTCGACCTGGGGGTCGACCCCCCTGTTTTTTCAGCTTTCTGAGCCTGGTTCGTTCTGATGTATTTGGTCGCGTTATCTGACCAGGTTCGTCCGCCTAACACTATATAAACAGCCCTAGTCTTCTTCTCTATTCACAATTCTTTTCTATCCTTATGTTGCCTCTGAGAAAATATATAAATAAATAATATATAAAATAAATCAAGACGAGGAAATGCTGCTCAAGTTGTCAAGAGGAGGTTCGAATCAAGATTAAAGCTTCAGGATGAGAATCAAAGGCTAACTCAAACGATTTCGAGCAACGTCGAACGAATCATAGCATCGCCATCTTTCTATTCTAATCTAATCTCTGTAATTCAGTTATTTTTAGATTTGAACATTTTTCTCTGTTCGTGACATGAAATTAAAGGAATAAAAGAATATGCCAAATCTCTCTCTCTCTCTATTCGAATCAGTGCCTATACTCTTGAACCCAATTAAGAACTGTTATGACTCGAGGACAAATAAGACCGTGACTATGAAACTATGGACCTTAAAACCATATGCCTATGACTATGAACATTTGCCTATGACTATGGACATTGCCTATGACTATGAACATTGCCTATGACTGTGACTATGACTATGAGGATTATTTCCTTGACTAAACCTATGCCTTTGATTAGAAAACATAAACTATTGCCTATGACATAACAAGGACATCTGTGATTAAACACCTATGATTCATGACTAGGAAAGTGTTGCTTAAGTTCTGTGATTATGAGATTGGGTCTAAACCCGATTATTTATTCTGCCTGTCCTTGGTTTTCTTTGGTTTTAGACCATGGGAATTTACCTATTAAGTTAGGTCTACCCATGTTCTTGAACCTGCGTCTCTCTTCTGGCTATCCTTGGTTTTAGACCTTGGGAATTTACCTATTAAGTTAGGTCTACCCATGTTCTTGAACCTACGTCGTAATTCAAACCTTTTATGCCAGTTATTATGTCCATCCTTCTTCATTGCATCTTTGGTTCATTCCCTATTTTCTACGAGTCTAGATTTATCAATAATCTAGATTGAATCGCAATTATACGAACGTTGGGAATACGATTTGGGCATAATGTGAAATGTACTAAAAACATAGTTATAAACTTGGAATTTGGCATAAATTGGGAACATGAATTATGGCATGTTCATAGAAATACAAATTGGATAAATTTAACATGAATTATAGGATGTGTAATTTGAATCTAGTATTGACTTGTAAATCTAGCATTTATATGAGTTATGAACTAGAATAATAAGTCTAGTTTGACGTGAACTGTAATTAGAATGTTAAATTAGGATTGGATTAGCTAATTTGGCGTAATAAGTATATTGGTATAAATTTGAGATTGGCCATAATTGGGAATAACCATCAGGTTTAGCAAAATTATGGTTAGTGACACTTAATTGGTATAGTTTACATACCAAAAGGCATAAATATGATATAGAGGGGAAAATGGGCCATAAGAATAAATGTTGACAGTTTACATTAAAAGGGTAATTAGGAAATAAGTAAATTAGGAATAATTTACTTATAGAATTTGGCCTAAATGAGGAAATGTAAATTTAGACAAATTAAAGGTTTATTAACGACATCTCTTTTAATGGTACACCAGAATGTTCTAGGGTGACAGAGAGGATAGTGTCTAGGCTTGGGTTTGGAAAATACAAGTTTCCTGCTCTCCCTGGCTATCCCTAACTGATCCAACGGACGGGATGGTTACTTTCAAAACCTGATTTGAAAATTAACCAAAACCCTTTTGAACTTAGAAAACACGAATATGCCTAACCCGAGGTTAGACTGAGTTGCGATGTAAACCTGCCCGGAACCAACCGGCACATCCAGTAATCGCAACAATTTCTGTCTAATGTGAGTGGTAGCGGCTTTAATTTATTTAGTTAAAGCTAGAACAAGAATGGTAGGGTTAAGTTAACTAAGACACTTAACCAATTCAACAAGTTAACCAAACCGATGGGTGGGGTTAGGTTCTTACAGACACAGTTAAGCTAGAATGGGATGGTTAAGTCTATAGGAACACTTAACCAACTTAACACAGTCGAGCTAGAATGGGAGGGCTAAGTCCATAGGGACACTTAACCAAACTTATGGTAACAAGAATAGATTTGTAGGGGTTAAGTAACTAAGAAAACACTTAGCCAAATTAACAAGTTAACTAGACTAGAGGTCAGGGTTAAGTAAATACACCTAGCCAATTTGATATGTTATCTGGGCTAGACCGTAGGGTTAAGTAAACTTGAACACTTAACCATCAGATTGTGATAAAAGAATAGGGTTAAGTCTAAACATGAAGGGATAATACTTAACCATTAATAACATGTTAGTTAAGACAGACGGGCAAGGTTAAGTTAAAAAGGAACACTTAACCAATACAGGGTGAATGGGTTGGGTTAAGTAATAAGAAATACTTAACCAATATAACTTGGTTTGTGGTGGGGTTAAGTCAACATGAATTACTGATAACACTTAACCAGTATAACAGGATGAATGAAGAGGATTAAGTTGGCTTGAATTGACTAATGACACTTAACCAATCCAAATTGATGGGAAAGGGAACTAAGTAGTAAACCTTAGTTAAGAAAACAACGATTCTGGAAACTAAGTGGTAAATCTTAGTTAGAAAAACTAAGTAGTAATTCTTAGTATAACACGGGAAGGAGCGAATGTCCGTCTGAGTAGAAAGAAGGCTCCAACGAATTGGGTTACGAAGCCCGAGGCTTCGAGGGGACGTGAGGGTACTCTTGGTATACCTCTGTGAGGCTGCAGATGATCCTCCTGGGCTCACAGAGGTCAAGGTCTGCGTAGAAGAACCAAGGGTATGCCTTGGTTGCAATACATGGCAACCTAAAGACCAGGATGGACCGGTGTGATTCGGCGAGAAAACGGTAGCCCTGTTATAGCAACTCGTCGTCTACCATCCATCTTGAGTCAATCGAGATACGTGAAGCGGAAAGGCGGAGAACTCCAAAAGACCATATACTTGCTATCTAGTTATGGGTGAGGATGGCCATAGGATAGAGGGGCACCGGGGGCCGGCGTATAGTTCTCATTTTACAAGGTGTGCCTTTCATTGGTTGAGGGAGGGGTCAAGTGGGGCCATAGCCACTGGAATAAAAACAGACCTTAGCTTCTGCATTGGCAGATATCTGAAAGCTCCCGACCGAGTTCTGTATTCCTTGATTTGCCCTGTCACAGGACTCGGACCGCACATTACAGGACATGTGCATCTAGACAAGCGATAACGATTCACGATACATGCGTGGGGAAGTATAGGAACATATACCACTCTAGGTAGTGTGTCCTAGACTTGGGGGCATCGTTCGACAGGTAGCATAATCTCTAGTTGGACTAGGTGGCATAAATCCTGAACTCGAGAAGCATTCAGCAGATAGCGTAAACTCTAGTTAAATCTAGAAAGCACTTGATAGAAAACCCTAGATTAGATCTAGGTAATAAATAATAAATGTATGCCTGAAGACAATGGAAACTACAGGGGTTGGGATCATGTTATCGTTACTAGTTGGAATACTAGTTAGGTGGTGCAGAGATATAGAAACCAGTATAACAAGGAAATAGCGAAGCGGCGAAAGTATTAGAGCATATCCAGTTTATCTTATCTTAGCATATCTTGTGATTATCTTGTCTAATCTTTCTGACCCTATGGTCATGGTGTAATCTTGGATTCGGTTAATTCATGTTTTTTTTTCCATGTTCACATGCTAGAAGTTACTGAACTTACTCAGGCTTTATGTCTGACTCTGTTTTCCTTTCATCTTCTTTTCTTCCGTTTCCACCCCCCCTCCCCCCCCCCGGAAGGTAGAAAAGGAGGGAATAATATAGCTCAGGTTAAGTTGGACTGTCACTCTTTCCCAGCTTGAAGATTTGCCGAAGTTCTGCTTGGATTCTCTTTTCAGATGCTATGGCTGGCTCTTGCTTGAATTGGGGAATATAAATGTATTTTTATGCTTCTTTATTTTGAAAGACAGATGATACTCTGATATTGTAAAGAAATCGTTGTACAAACTATTTTATCAATAAAGCAAAGTTTTATTTTCCGCTGTTTAATTTCTATCTGTCTTTTAATTTATCTGCATCTTTTACTCTAAATGCTCCACAGAACTTAGTGCATTCCCTTTGTGAGTGACACTAACAGACGTGGGGTGTTACACGTGGTATCAGAGCTGAAGGTTACCAGATCAGATAAAGGATTTGAAAAATTATTTTCAAAACGGTTTTTAAAGAAGCATTTTCAAGAGAAAGGATTTGTTTAAAAGACATATTCCCTAAAGCCATACGCACTATCTTCTCTTCCTCTATTTAAATTCTTGTCTCCTTCTTTCTTGAGTCTCTGGGGCTCCTGGCTTTCTGGGAGGTAACCTCATCGAAGGGAAAAATAGTGCTCGGCTTCCATCCATAGCCGCAGTTGTTTCATCTACGGGAAGTTTTCTTTCGAAGCTTATAGGGTTTTCCGGACGATGGAGGCAGTTTTCGAGAGATTTGTCAACATGACTACACACGGAAGGGGATGAGTTGTTTGGCTAAGGAGCATAACCCTAGGATGAGGAATTCATGGATGTAGACTTAGCACACGAAGGAGGAAGAAATTATAAAACCTAAGACAAGAGGAAGTATCTTTACTAGGGTATGATAGGGCATATACTTAAGGACAAGGGCAAGAACGAGGACGAGATTTTCAGAAGGACAAGTACATGCTTTCGCCACCAAGCGTACCTAGGAGAAAAGTAGTCTGGTTGGATGAGTCTAGTTTTCTGTTTGTACTATTTCCTTAGGTTCTTGCGCTTCTCATTTGTTCATATCCACTTCCATAGTTGAGTCTCTGCACCATAGTACTTGTATAGTAGAAAGATCCCACTAGAGTCTCAAATCCAATTGGTGGTCCGACCAGTTTATTTTTGGTTAGTAGGGATTTGAGAATAGCTATCGAGTTTGCTTATATCATCTCACGTAGATCGTCTAAATTCGGGGGAGATATTCCTTGGGCGCTTGTCTGATATTGGTTTAGGCCTTTGGGGCTTGTACTTGAGGAATGTCGAGTTCGGTTTGGATGGTTTGCGTGAGAGATGAATAGTTGTGGCAGGAACTCCAAAGAGCACGTAGTGACCTTTCGACTCTTATAGTTATGGCATGGCGGATAAGAGGGAAACCTCTAATCATCTTAGTACATATACTTGGTACCGTGATTGACATCTGTTTATTTTGGAAATGGTGATCCAGAACTTCACAATCGTGAAGTTAAATTAGTTAAGATACAGTGGAGTAAAGCTCAAGAAGGCTAGATACAAGCATCATACCCTTTTCCTTGAAGGTGCATCCTTGATTTCTTTGTTTTAGGAGCTTTACGCATAATTGTTTTGCTCTTTCCAAAGTATATCACCTAGGTCGTATCTTCGATCCTTAGGTAGAAGCCAATGGATGTAAACATGTATTTGAAACATGTTATGGTTGATGGTCGCAAGTGGTTGCTAATGGTTGCTTGTGAATGCATATGCATACGTATTAGGCACTAGATCAGTTCAGACGTTTTCATATTGCATTTACAGATATGTATTTGTTTGTAAATTGAACTTGATATGTTATCATATGGGTGTTGCATATGGATAAATGGTCGTGCACGCATATAGTATTTACATAACTAGGGATGCTTGCATACATGGTTGGACGCATGGCACTGACATGACTTGCATTAAGGAGGTCGACTGAATCAGTAGACCGCCTGATTTTACAGTAGATAAAGACATATACACACACTATGCATATGAACATGAAAGCGTTAGAAATCTTTTAAGGACAATGGATGCCTGTGAGTGAATGGTTGAGTAGATGGGTGATTGGATGGTAGGACACATTCTTCCTAACTTGAAAATTTCTGGGACGAAATCCTTTTAAGTGCGGGAGAATGTAACACCCCGTGATTCTGTAACACTAATATTCCCAAATCAAGGCAGAATTAAAAGTTAAATTCAAAATCAAGGGAAACGGGCTGCGCCATTGCGTTCGTCTCGGAATTCTACATGAAAACGAGTCCGAGTTTGCGTAAATCAGAGTCCGTATGAGGAAGATATGGCCTTCGGAAGTTTCAGCGAAGTTCAAATTTCGAAACAGTTCAGAAAAGCGAATTCAAAATCAAAATCGGAGCCAGATTGGGTTGGGCGGGAATTTTCCCGCCCAAGCCACCCAGGTCGACTGGGTAGTCGACCTGGGTCAACCAGGTCGACTGGGTAGTTGACCTAGGAGTCGACCCCCCTGTTTTTTCAGCTTTCTGAGCCTGGTTCGTTCTGATGTATTTGGTCACGTTATCTGACCAGGTTCGTCCCCCTAACACTATATAAACAGCCCTAGTCTTCTTCTCTATTCACAATTCTTTTCTATCCTTATGTTGCCTCTGAGAAAATATATAAATAAATAATATATAAAATAAATCAAGACGAGGAAATGCTGCTCAAGTTGTCAAGAGGAGGTTCGAATCAAGATTAAAGCTTCAGGATGAGAATCAAAGGCTAACTCAAACGATTTCGAGCAACGTCGCACGAATCATAGCATCGCCATCTTGCTATTCTAATCTAATCTCTGTAAGTCAGTTATTTTTAGATTTGAACGTTTTTCTCTGTTCGTGACATGAAATTAAAGGAATAAAAGAATATGCCAAATCTCTCTCTCTCTCTATTCGAATCAGTGCCTATACTCTTGAACCCAATTAAGAACTGTTATGACTTGAGGACAAATAAGACCGTGACTATGAAACTATGGACCTTAAAACCATATGCCTATGACTATGAACATTTGCCTATGACTATGGACATTGCCTATGACTATGAACATTGCCTATGACTGTGACTATGAGGATTATTTCCTTGACTAAACCTATGCCTTTGATTAGAAAACATAAACTATTGCCTATGACATAACAAGGACATCTGTGATTAAACACCTATGATTCATGACTAGGAAAGTGTTGCTTAAGTTATGTGATTATGAGATTGGGTCTAAACCCGATTATTTATTTTTCCTGTCCTTGATTTTCTTTGGTTTTAGACCATGGGAATTTACCTATTAAGTTAGGTCTACCCATGTTCTTGAACCTGCGTCTCTATTCTGTCTATCCTTGGTTTTAGACCTTGGGAATTTACCTATTAAGTTAGGTCTACCCATGTTCTTGAACCTACGTCGTTATTCAAACCTTTTATGCCAGTTATTATGTCCATCCTTCTTCATAGCATCTTTGGTTCATTCCCTATTTTCTACGAGTCTAGATTTATCCATAATCTAGATTGAATCGCAATTATACGAACGGTGGGAATATGATTTGGGCATAATGTGAAATGTACTAAAAACATAGTTATAAACTTGGAATTTGGCATAAATTGGGAACATGAATTATGGCATGTTCATAGAAATACAAATTGGATAAATTTAACATGAATTATAGGATGTGTAATTTGAATCTAGTATTGACTTGTAAATCTAGCATTTATACGAGTTATGAACTAGAAAAATAAGTCTAGTTTGACGTGAACTGTAATTAGAATGTTAAATTAGGATTGGATTAGCTAATTTGGCATAATAAGTATATTGGTATAAATTTGAGATTGGCCATAATTGGGAATAACCGTCAGGTTTAGCAAAATCATGGTTAGTGACACTTAATTGGTATAGTTTACATACCAAAAGGCATAAATATGATATAGAGGGGAAAATGGGCCATAAGAATAAATGTTGACAGTTTACATTAAAAGGGTAATTAGGAAATAAGTAAATTAGGAATAATTTACTTATAGAATTTGGCCTAAATGAGGAAATGTAAATTTAGACAAATTAAAGGTTTATTAACGACATCTCTTTTAATGGTACACCAGAAAGTTCTAGGGTGACAGAGAGGATAGTGTCTAGGCTTGGGTTTGGAAAATACAAGTTTCCTGCTCTCCCTGGCTATCTCTAACTGATCCGACGGACGGGATGGTTACTTTCAAAACATGATTTGAAAATTAACCAAAACTCTTTTGAACTTATAAAACACGAATATGCCTAACCCGAGGTTAGACTGAGTTGCGATGTAAACCTGCCCAGAACCAACAGGCATATCCAGTAATCGCAACAATATCTGTCTAATGTGAGTGGTAGCGGCTTTAATTTATTTAGTTAAAGCTAGAACAAGAATGGTAGGGTTAAATTAACTAAGACACTTAACCAATTCAACAAGATAACCAAACCGATGGGTGGGGTTAGGTTCATACAGACACAGTTAAGCTAGAATGGGACAGTTAAGTCTATAGGAACACTTAACCAACTTAACACAGTCGAGCTAGAATGGGAGGGCTAAGTCCATAGGGACACTTAACCAAACTTATGGTAACAAGACCAGATTTGTAGGGGTTAAGTAACTAAGAAAACACTTAGCCAAATTAACATGTTAACTAGACTAGAGGTTGGGGTTAAGTAAATACACTTAGCCAATTTGATATGTTATCTGGGCTAGACCGTAGGGTTAAGTAAACTTGAACACTTAACCATCAGATTGTGATAAAAGAATAGGGTTAAGTCTAAACATGAAGGGATAATACTTAACCATTAATAACATGTTAGTTAAGACAGACGGGCAAGGTTAAGTTAAAAAGGAACACTTAACCAATACAGGGTGAATGGGTAGGGTTAAGTAATAAGAATTACTTAACCAATATAACTTGGTTTGTGGTGGGGTTAAGTCAACATGAATTACTGATAACTCTTAACCAGTATAACAGGATGAATGAAGAGGATTAAGTTGGCTTGAATTGACTAATGACACTTAACCAATCCAAATTGACGGGAAAGGGAACTAAGTAGTAAACCTTAGTTAAGAAAACAACGATTCTGGAAACTAAGTGGTAAATCTTAGTTAGAAAAACTAAGTAGTAATTCTTAGTATAACAAGGGAAGGAGCGAATGTCCGTTTGAGTAGAAAGAAGGCTCCAACGAATTGGGTTACGAAGCCCGAGGCTTCGAGGGGACGTGAGGGTACTCTTGGTATCCCTCTGTGAGGCTACAGATGATCCTCCTGGGCTCACAGAGGTTAAGGTCTGCGTAGAAGAACCAAGGGTATGCCTTGGTTGCAATACATGGCAACCTAAAGACCAGGATGGACCGGCGTGATTCGACGAGAAAACGGTAGCCATGTGATAGCAACTCGTCGTCTACCATCCATCTTGAGTCAATCGAGATACGTGAAGCGGAAAGGCAGAGAACTCCAAAAGACCATATACTTTCTATCTAGTTATGGGTGAGGATGGCCATAGGATAGAGGGGCACCAGGGGCCGGCGTATAGTTCTCATTTTACAAGGTGTGCCTTTCATTGGTTGAGGGAGGGGTCAAGTGGGGCCATAGCCACTGGAATAAAAATAGACCTTAGCATATGCATCGGCAGATATCTGAAAGCTCACGACCGAGTTCTGTATTCCTTGATTTGCCCTGTCACAGGACTCGGACCGCACATTACCGGACATGTGCATCTAGACAAGCGATAACGATTCGCGATACATGCGTGGGGAAGTATAGGAACATATACCACTATAGGTAGTGTGTCCTAGACTTGGGGGCATCGTTCGATAGGTAGCGTAATCCCTAGTTGGACTAGGTGGCATAAATCCTGAACTTGAGAAGCATTTAGCAGATAGCGTAAACTCTAGTTAAATCTAGAAAGCACTTGATAGAAAACCTAGATTAGATCTAGGTAATAAATAATAAATGTATGCCTGAAGACAATGGAAACTACAGGGGTTGGGATCATGTTATCGTTACTAGTTGGAATACTAGTTAGGTGGTGCAGAGATATAGAAACCAGTATAACAAGGAAATAGCAAAGCGGCGAAAGTATTAGAGCATATCCAGTTTATCTTATCTTAGCATATCTTGTGATTATCTTGTCTAATCTTTCTGACCCTATGGTCATGGTGTAATCTTGGATTCAGTTAATTCATGTCGTTTGTTTTTCCATGTTCACATGCTAGAAGTTACTGAACTTACTCAGGCTTTATGTCTGACTCTGTTTTCCTTTCGTCTTCTTTTCTTCCGTTTCCCCCCCCCAAGGTAGAAAAGGAGGGAATAGTATAGCTCAGGTTAAGTTGGACTGTCACTCTTTCCCAGCTTGAAGATTTGCCGAAGTTCTGCTTGGATTCTCTTTTCAGATGCTGTGGCTGGCTCTTGCTTGAATTGGGGAATATAAATGTATTTTTATGCTTCTTTATTTTGAAAGACAGATGATACTCTGATATTGTAAAGAAATCGTTGTACAAACTATTTTATCAATAAAGCAAAGTTTTATTTTCCGCTGTTTAATTTCTATATGTCTTGTAATTTATCTGCATCTTTTACTCTAAATGCTCCACAGAACTTAGTGCATTCCCTTTGTGAGTGACACTAACGGACGTGGGGTGTTACACCTTTGCTTCCTACGCCTTGGCTTCCTGCAACTCCCCCCCCCCCCCCCCCCCCCGTGACTTGTTTCCTGCGACTTGGCTCGTTTTCTTGGATAAGAAGAAGTACGACACGAGTCCACCCACGGCCCGACTTGATGAAAAACGACATGACTTCAGGTCTGACCAAAATAGCTCCAAATTTTCGACAAACTTCAATGAAGATTAAATTCATTCATCCTAAACATCCAAACCAATCATAAACGCTTTAACAAATCATCAATAATATCAAAATAACCATTATCATCGTTAAATCATAGAAAATGCTCTAAATCATGATAATTCGATAACAAAACCAAAAATGATGGATCTAACTTGCATAAACATATGAAATAATATAGAAATTACCAATTTAAAGTTGTTAGATTAGAACTTATGGTGATTCATATGAAAATACACTTACCATGATGTAGACCTAAGGAAAACGACTTGAAAATGATGAAATTAAGATCATAAAACACATATACTTGATTGAATCTGCGTGAGAGATGCATATCACTCACCAATTCTCCAAAACAACTTGAAAACACTTAGATCTAGACCCGCACAATGAAGAATTTGCTCTAAAATCTTCGATTCGATGAACTCTCTCTTGGAATAGCGTAGATCTCGCTTCAAACAATGTAGATCTTCGATTCTCTAAGCTTTAATGGTGGAGAGGTGTAGGAGATGGAGTAATGGAGAAAGTAAACTATTCTCCATGCTTCTTACCTCCTATTTATAGCCTCCATTAGCCCACTAATGGGCCTCGCCAAATCAGCCTAGTATGGCTTATCAAACCTGAACAACTAACTGCTAAACCTTAAAACAGCGATTCCTCCAAAACTGCTGAGCCAAATCTTTAATGTGACCACTTTATGGAAAGGGAAACATCGTTTCCTTTCCATTGGCATAGGTTTCAACACCTGATTCATTCTGAGTCAAAAGTTATGCCCTTTACAAGACTGACATGGGCAAAATATCACAAACAAAATTGGTAAAAATTTTGGACGTGTCTCACATCCCCATAAACAATATATTAAAATATGAGAATGATTCAACCCCCAAGGAATAAAATAAAAATATTTTATGATCTTCTGATATGTAAAATGCATGTTGTTAGATTCTCTCCCCTTCCCCCCTTTAGGAATTTCGCCCCCGAAATCTCAACAAACATAAGCAACCAAAGCAATTCTGCATGCCTATCATTCATGAGTAGCCAATTGCATCACCCAAACTAGCAACCATCAAGACATGCATCCATAGCCTTATCCTAGCACGTTGAATTGTAACACAAACACAATAGTACAAGCAACAATGATGTAATGTGACATGATACTAATGGGTCATACCGACGAAGAGTTTCGAATGGGTCACCTTCATGCTCTCTTCCGTCTCCCACATACAATCGTCGTCATCCTCACTCCATTGTACCTTGATTAGCTTAACTGTCTTCCTCCTAAGTTGTTTCGTGTCATTCCCCACAACACGAAGTGGCTTATGAGGTCTCGCAACTACGGTCTTTACTTCTAGATCTTCATATTTCTTTTGAGGTACCACCACATTCGAATCATGCACGAACTTCCGTAGAAACGACACATGGAAAACATTATACACACATGACATCTTCTCGGGTAACTCCAATTTATATGTGAGCTTTCCAATCCGCTCGATTATTGGAAACCGTCCAACGAACCTAGGAGCTATCTTTCCTTTACTTCCGAACCAAACCACATGCTTCAACAGTGAAATCTTCACGAAATCCATATCGCCTACGCCGAATTCCAAGTCCTTATGACGCATATCGGTGTAACTCTTCCGATGATCTTGGGCTGCCTTCATTCATTGTCGAACGATCTCGGTACAATCCAAGGTCTCCTTAATCATCTCGGCCCAAGCACCAACTTATCTTTAGTTTCTAACCAACATGCTGGAGAATTACATGGCCTCCTATACAATGCCTTTTATGGTGCCATCTCAATGCTAGACTGGTAGCTATTATTATATGCAAACTCAACTAGATGTAGATGGTCTTCCCGCGATCCTCCGAAGTCTAACACACAAGCCCTTAGGAGATCTTCGGTTAACCCTCTCAGCTTGACCATCTGTTTTGGGATGATAAGCCGTACTCAAACACAATTAGGTTCCCAAAGCTTCTTGCAAACTTTTCCAAAATCCACTTGTAAACAATGGATCTCGGTCACTCACTATACTCTTTGGGATACCATGGAATCAAACTATCCATTTCACATAAAGTTCAGCAAACTTCGATGTTATCCTAGTCTATCTGACAGTAATGAACCTTGCACTTTTGTTCAAGCGATCCACGATGACCCAAATTCCTTCATTTCATGCCCTCATTCTAGGTAATCCATCGATAAAATCCATTAATTCTTGATCCCACTTCCATGTAGTAACTTCCAACGGCTGAAGCAACCCACTTGGCTTCTTCTATTCAGCTTTCACCAACTGACAGTTCATACACTTGGAAATGAACTTTCCAATATCTCTCTTCATCCCTTCCCAGTAGTAGATTCGCTTCATGTCTTGATACATCTTATTACCACTGAGATGAATCGTCAACTTCGAGTGATGGCATTCATTTAGAACCTCATCTCTCAATCTGTCGATATCAGGAACAACTAGTCGCCCTTGCTTTCGAAGCCAAACTTCTCGATCGACTTTGAATTCTTTATTCTCAGGTTCCAGCTTCTGGATAAACTCGACAAGCTTCACATCTCGCTTTTGGCTTAATCCTTTCGATAAGAGTAGGTCTTATCGATAAGCTTGCGAACATTTTAGGCTCCAACTCACATCGTGGCCTGAAATCGAATCTTTCCAAATACTCAAGACTCTTCCATTTTAAAAACATCGCTCCCAAACTTGTGTGTCTTTGACTCAACACATCTTCCACTGCGTTTCCTTTGCTAGGAGTATAGGCTATACTAAAATCATATGATGCCAGAAACTCTAACCATCGTTACTGCCGAAGATTCAAATCCTTTTGGAAGAAGCATACTTCAACGATTATGATCCGTAAACAACTCGAATGGAACTCCAAAACGATAATGTCTCCCCATTTTCAGAGCAAACACGATCGTTGCCAACTCCAAATCATGAGTTGGATAATTCCTTTCATGTGTCTTTAGCTATCAACTCGCGTAGGCCACAACCTTATCCTTCTGCATCAGTACAGCTCCAAGCCCAGTACCACATGCATCGGTAAACACAATCATCTCTTCATTCCCACTTGGAATGGTCAACACAGAAGCACTCGTCAACCTCTCCTTCAGGATTCCGAAATCTTTCTCACACTTTACATACCATGTGAACACTTGGTTCTTCTACATCAATCCTATTAATGGTTTAACTATCTTGGAGAAATCCTTGATAAACCGTCGGTAATAGTAAATGTAACACCCCACCTCCGTTAAGGTCACTCACAAAGGGAATGCCTTAACTTTGATGGAGCGTTTTAGTAGACAGAATAGAAACTTACAAGACAGATAAAACAGCACTTGAAAATTTTATAACTTTATTACAAACAGAAACTGAAGCAAGTTGGGTTACATCTTTTCAAATCACAATATCAGAATTCAAGTACAAAAATATCAGTCTTGTACAAAAGCCTTTAGAATGCATAGTTTTTAAAATCATAATCCCCACAGAAGCTGCCATAAGGAGTCAAGCCATACTTTAAGCACTTTAAGTACTTCAAACAGAAGAAATCCGGATTAATCTAAAGTATTCCCTCCTTGGAAATCTTGGGGGGGGGGGGGGGGACGGAAGAAAAAGGGGCGAAAACAAGCAAGGTCAGACATAAAGTCTGGCAAGTCCAGTGACTTTCAGCATATGAACATATAATAATAATAATAATGACATGAAAATAAGCTGGATAAAAGATAACAGTAACAGGAGTAGCAGATATACTTAGGTTAAATAGAAGAAACAGAATAATATTACTTTTCACCTCTCTACACTAATACTAGTATAACAAGATTAGGTGTCACCCCAATGTCTAAACTGAACAGACACAGGAACAGAATAATTTCCACTGAAGAGAATGCTAGTAATGGGCCTTTACCATCCGAACAGAAATAGACAGAAACAGAATGCTAATAATGGGCCTTTACCACCCGAACAGAAACAGACAGAAACAGAATGCTAATAATGGGCCTTTACCACCCGAACAGAAACAGAATGCTAATAATGGGCCTTTACCACCCGAACAGAAGGTACAGAAACAGATTAATACCTATGAAAACAAAATGTAGAATTAGGTGTACACTAGTAAATGGGCCTTTACCACCCGAACAGACGGTACCACGCAGAAACAGACGGTGTTACCACCCAACAGAAACAGACGGTACCAACAGAAATAGACAGAACTAAGTGTATACTAAAATCCTACCCCAAGCGATCGGCTCCCTAATACATAAATACCCTGTGCCAGCCCCACAAAAGGGTGTATCACTCCCTAAAGTGGAAACCTTTAAATGACACAGACCTATTTACAGATGTCACGGCGTCTTACATCCTCAGACGCAGACCGGGATCCATGCACGCATATGACCCGGTTGGAACGCACCAACAACACCCCTCGCCATTATCAGAATGAACCGCTTATAATTAGTTCAGTAAGCATGCCCGGACCCTACCTACTGTTGGGTCAAAGTTTTGATACCAGAAAGGGTTACTGACTAATATGGGTCCCAAACAACAGATGACACAAATAATTTCCCTCCTAACCTTGTGTCCCCAGACTAACAGATTGCAGATTAACTTGTTTACAAGTTCAAACATACATAATTCAGATCAACTAGTTCACAGATCAGACAAGTTTTCAGACTAACGGATCAGATATACAGATTTAACAGATTTACATATTTGTCTAACTTTGTAATTGGGCCTACAGATTCACGAAACGGGTTTGTTAAATTCATTAGTCCAATTGGTTCAACCCTATCCACCCAATACGTTTTAGACATCATATTTATCTTATATTTGTATTAATTAAAAATTAATGCGCAGACCTCTCACATTAGACTGACAGTTTGTGGCTACTGGTTAGGCCGGTTGGTTCCGGGCAGATTTCTGCTGCAAACTGAGTCTAACCTCGGGTTTCAAGCACGTTATGACTAACTTCTCACATTAGAACCTATTGTCTGGGGCCACTGGATGTGCCGGGCGGTTCCGGGCAGGATTACGCCGCAGACTCATTCTAACCTCGAGTTAGCCATGTTTCATGTTTAGCCAATGCATTCATTCACAGACTATGCTAATATCAGACTAATTCTGCTAATTTAACAAATTAACTTCTGTACAAGTTACAGCAGATTATTCGAGATTCTATTAACAAGTTTTGCTCAACTTCTAGATCGAGCCTACAGATATTCATTCTCAAATTTCAATACTCAGATTTCAACAGATTTAGCAAATGATCAAATCTAGCAGATTAGGCAATATAACAGATCTAGCTGATTAGGCAATATAACAGAACTAGCAGATTAGGCAATATAACAGAACTAGCAGATTAGGCAATATAACAGATTTAATCATTCCTTAAATTTTCATATCTTGCCTAATTATAAATTTGGCCTAAGTTTGCATGCTTAAAAAGTTGTCATGATTCACAATATGATCGTATACCCCACGTTTGCATTGAATTTACATGGCACAGATTGGGGTCATAATTTACCATATAACACATGTCCCAAATTTAGTTAAACTTGCCTAGTACAAAAGATTCACATATAAATTATACCAAATATAGCCATCGATTTCAATGCATGTCATATATTCAAAAATCTCCCACTTAGGTGTTATTCACGTTTAACAATTATCAAATCTTAATATAGATCTTTACACCTAAGTCATATTCTCTTTTTATCTCAAGTCATGAATTATTACATAGACAATATGCCCAACAATCTAGAACTTTAAATTATAACAGATCTTAATTCAAAATATGCGTTATGTCCAATGTCTCAAGTCACATGTTAACATACAATGGTTCCTCTTCTTCCAATTCACAGAATATGCATAGATCTAAATCTAGTTTACAACATATGTCCTTTCAGTCATAGATTAGCCATGTCCAATTATGCCATCATTCATTATTTGTCCCAAAGTTTAGCATTTGTGCGTTAATCTCTTATGAGATTTGGCGCAGGCTCGTGGTAGCCTGGCTATAGAAAAGAAAGAAGAAAGAGATACAGAATAAAATAGATCAGAACAGAACATACACAACCTCAAATTCAGATTTACAATCATGTCACAATTATAATCAAAGTTTATATCGGAAAATAACTGTACTTGCCTTTCGTGGTTTTAAGAAAGGATAATAAACTGTTGTTGATGCAGAAATGCTGAATTACTCCTCTTTAATTGTTGTTGTGGCTCTAAACTTTGATTTGAGATTTGATTTAGCTTTTAATTCTATTCAGGTTGGAAGAAGATGCATCAGTCCAAGTTTTGATTCCACCAGAGTAGCGGCGCCGTTTTTATTTTTAGTTAGAACAGAGACGGAGTATAGAAAGAATGAAATTGTGTAGAGAAAATGAGGCTAGGGGCCTGTTTATATAGGATTAGGTGGACGAATGTAGACAGAAAACGAAACCGGATAGATCAGAATGAACTAGGTTCAAAAACTTGGTTTCGGGAGCATGTCGACCCCCAGGTCGACACTATGGTCGAACTGGTCTGGCCTGGTTGACACTATGGTCGACCTGGCCCCTGGGAGGTCGACACTATGGTCGACCCCCAGGTCGACCTGGTCCATGGGCGGGAATTTTCCCGCCCAGCCTGTTTTGGGATTTTGAATTCGAATTTGAATTTTCGATTCTAAAATTCTCTGAAACTTTGGAGGGCCATATCTCCCTCATACGGACTCCGTTTCTCGAAAACTTGGACTCGTTTCCAAGCAGAATTTCGAGACAAACGCAATGCCGCAACTCAATTCCCTTGATTCTTATTTTATAATTTAATTATTCTATGGTTTTCTACTTATACGTTCATAGAAAATACGCGGTGTTACATTCTCCCCTCCTTAAAGGATTTCGTCCCCGAAATCTTCAAGTTAAGAAGAATGTGTCCTACCATCCAGTCATCCATCTACTCAACCATCATCCACAAGCATCCATTTTCCTTAGAAAACTTCTAATGTTGTATGAACATATGCAAAAGTGTGTGTATATGTTCCTTATCTAATGCAAAGATCAGGTGGTCCACTGATTCAGTTGACCTCCTTAATGCGAATTATGTCGGTGCCATGAGTCCAACATGTATGCAATTTTCTTATTTGATGCATATCATTTCTAAATGTGTGCACAATCATTCATCCAAATGCAACATCCATGTGATGAGTCAACCATTTTGCATCCACAAAAATTGAAAATGCTCACACATCCATATGAAGTATGAGAGTGTTTTCGAGCCGATCTAGTGCCTAGTGTGTCTATATGCATCCACGAGCAACCACTAGCAACCACTTGCATCCACTTGCAACCATCAAACATAACATGTCTCAAACACATGTTTACATCCATAGGATTCCTATCTAAAGGTCGAAGACTCGATCGATAGGATATAGTCGAATGATGGAAGCGAGAAAAAAATAAAAACTTGGTTCCCATTAGACCTTTGTTGAGAAAATAATTCCCCTAAGTATCGGTCCCGAAGACCGAAATCAACATCAGATTGATACCCAGAGGATTACCCTCTTTAGACAATGTCAAAACTGGAAATCTTAATCTTATCAGAAATATTCAGATACTTACAGACTACTGGTATAGATCAGATCACCAAATGATTCTTAGGAAACTAAGCATGATAAAACCCAGAATGTATGCGTCCTACTTGACGCCTAACACAGATATCTCTCAAACCCCAATCTATCACAAGCAGATGAGTCATAACCCTTATGGGTTTGAGACTACAGTAGAATTAGAAACAATACTAGTATTTAAGTGCAGAGTATTGGTTACATAATCAAAATGCCAGAATCAGAAAGAGTTTCAACTCAACAATCAAATAAAGAAATTAAACCTCCCACAGAAAGTTTTCCTAATTCTATCCTATCCACTAGCCTCGAGAGTGTTCGCCTACCCTCCAGAAATTGGTCCTGCCCTCTGCCCTTGCCCTCTTTTTTTCGGGCAGTCCCTAGTGAAGTGTCCCATCTCACCACAGTTGAAGCAAGTGCCCTTTCTTTTTTTGCAATCCTTGTTCAGATGAGTCGAGCTTCCACAAGTAAAGCACTTTTTCTCCTTCTTATCTTCAGACTTCTCAATCTTCTTTTATGTTTCCTTTTTGGGTCATGCTTTCTTGTTCTGTGGTTTTTCCTTCTTTGCCTCTTCCTTACCCTTGTCTTCCTCGTGCAGTAGTGCCATGTCCACCAATCTCTCGTAAGTCGCTCCCATGGGTACATGGGTCATGGCTAGACTGTGCTGTGGCTTGTTCAATCCTTTAACAAAGCGGAGAGCCTTTTTATGCTGAGTGTTGACTAAATCCAGTCCGAACCTAGCCAGTTGGTTGAACTGGTTGACGTATTCCTTGACCGTCATACTTCCTTGCTTAAGAGATAAGAACTTTTCCAGTTGTAGACTTCGTTCAGCTTGCGAGAGGAATTTCGTCTCAAACCATGTTCTGAAATCCATCCATGTTTCAACTGGCCTCTCGGCGTTAGTGACTTCCCACCAATAGGAAGCT
Source organism: Allium sativum (assembly GCA_030737875.1). NCBI lineage: Eukaryota > Viridiplantae > Streptophyta > Magnoliopsida > Asparagales > Amaryllidaceae > Allium > Allium sativum. The sequence continues at coordinate 402,072,543 of CM060910.1, forward strand.
TCGTCCTTGAGTAACCATACCGCCAATTGTATCTTCTGCCTATCGTCTACCTCGAAAATGACGAACAAATCTTCGGTCTCCTTCAGCTAGTTCCTTGCTGCCACGAAGGATTCAGTTCCACAGAAGTCTTTTCCACCAATAGCCTTTAAGTCTCTACACGTCTTTGCGAAAGCATTTCCACGAGGAGGAGGAGGAGGTGGTACCCCTGCCACTGGGGGAGGAATATCTGCTGGGGTTGTACCGTTGGCCCTAGCCTCTAAGTACCTCCTGAACCAGCCAGGTATTGGCACACCCTATAGAAGGTTAAGATTCCCAGACATGCTGATACGAAAGAAAAAGGATTCAAAACAGAGAACAAAAAAGATAGATATACGGCTTTCGGGGATTATGTTTTTCAAAATAAGCTTTATTTTTGAAAATATTTCCTTTCAAAACCTTTTTGAAAATAGTTTTTCGAAAACTTTACCCAATCTGGTAACCTTCAGCTCTGATACCAAGTGTAACACCCCACCTGTGTTAAGGTCACTCACAAAGGGAATGCCTTAACTTTGATGGAGCGTTTTAGTAGACAGAACAGAAACTTACAAGACAGATAAAACAGTACTTGAAAAATTTATAACTTTATTACAAACAGAAACCGAAGCAAGTTGGGTTACATCTTTTCAAATCACAATATCAGAATTCAAGTACAAAAATATCAGTCATGTACAAAAGCCTTCAGAATGCATAGTTTTTAAAATCATAATCACCACAGAAGCTGCCATAAGGAGTCAAGCCATACTTTAAGCACTTTAAGTACTTTAAGTAGAAGAAATATGGATTAAGCTAAAGTATTCCCTCCTTGGAAACCTGGGGGGGGGGGAACGGAAGAAAAAGGGGCCAAAACAAGCAAGGTCAGACATAAAGTCTGGCAAGTCCAGTGACTTTCAGCATATGAACATATAATAATAATGATGACATGAAAATAAGCTGGATAAGAGATAATAGTAACAGGAGCAGCAGATATACTTAGGTTAAACAGAAGAAACAGAATAATATTAATTTTCACCTCTCTTCACTAATACTAGTAAAACAAGATTAGGTGTCACCCCAATGTCTAAACTAAACAGGAACAGAATAATTTCCACTGAAGAGAATGCTAGTAATGGGCCTTTACCACCCCAACAGAAACAGACAGAAACAGAATGCTAATAATGGGCCTTTACCACCTGAACAGAAACAGACAGAAACAGAATGCTAATAATGGGCCTTTACCACCCGAACAGAAACAGACAGAAACAGAATGCTAATAATGGGCCTTTACCACCTGAACAGAAACAGACAGAAACATAATGCTAATAATGGGCCTTTACCACCCGAATAGAAACAGACAGAAACAGAATGCTAATAATGGGCCTTTACCACCCGAACAGAAGGTACAGAAACAGATTAATCCCTACGGAAACAGAATGTAGAATTAGGTGTACACTAGTAAATGGGCCTTTACCACCCGAACAGACGGTACCACGCAGAAACAGACAGGTGTTACCACCCAACAGAAACAGACGGTACCAACAGAAACAGACAGAACTAAGTGTACCCTAAAACCCTACCCCAAGCGATCGGCTCCCTAATACATAAATACCCTGTGCCAGCCCCACAAAAGGGTGTATCACTCCCCAAAGTGGCAACCTTTAAATGACACAAACCTATTTACAGATGTCACGGCGTCTTACATCCTCAGAGGCAGACCGGGATCCATGCACGCACCTGACCCGGTTGGAACGCACCATCAACACCCCTCGCCATTATCAGAATGAACCGCTTATAATTAGTTCAGTAAGCGTGCCCAACCCTACCTACTATTTGGTCAAAGTTTTGATACCCGAAAGGGTTACTGGCGAATATGGGTCCCAAACAACAGATGACACAAGTAATTTCCCTCCTAACCTTGTGTCCCCAGACTAACAGATTTCAGATTAACTTGTTTACAAGTTCAAACATACAGAATTCAGATCAACTAGTTCACAGATCAGACAAGTTTTCAGACTAACGGATCAGATATATGGATTTAACAGATTTACAGATTTGTCTAACTTTGTAATTGGGCCTACAGATTCACGAAATGGGTTTGTTAAATTCATTAGTCCAATTGGTTCAACCCTATCCACCCAACACGTTTTAGACATCATATTGATCTTAGATTTGTATTAATTAAAAATTAATGCGCAGACCTCTCACATTAGATTGACAGTTTTCGGCCACTGGTTAGGCCGGTTGGTTCCGGGCAGATTTCTTCCGCAAACTGAGTCTAACCTCGGGTTTCAAGCACGTTATGACTAACTTCTCACATTAGAACCTATTGTCTGCGGTCACTGGATGTGCCGGGCGGTTCCGGGCAGGATTACGCCGCAGACTCATTCTAACCTCGAGTTAGCCATGTTCATGTTTAGCCAATGCATTCATTCACAGACTATGCTAATATCAGACTAATTCTGCTAATTTAACAAATTAACTTCTGTACAAGTTACAGTAGATTATTCGAGATTCTATTAACAATTTTTTCTCAACTTCTAGATCGAGCCTACAGATATTCATACTCAAATTTCAAAACTCAGTTTTCAACAGATTTAGCAGATGAACAGATCTAGGAGATTAGGCAATATATCAGTTCTAGCAGATTAGGCAATATATCAGTTCTAGCAAATTAGGCAATATAACAGAACTAGCAGATTAGGAAATATAACAGAACTAGCAGATTAGGCAATATAACAGATTTAATCATTCCTTAAAGTTTCATATCTTGCCTAATTATAAATTTGGCCTAAGTTTGCATGCCTAAAAAGTTGTCATGATTCACAATATGATCATATACCCCCACGTTTGCATTGAATTTACATGGCACAGATTGGGGTCATAATTTACCATATAACACATGTCCCAAATTTAGTTAAACTTGCCTAGTACAAAAGATTCACATATAAATTATACCAAATATTGCCATCGATTTCAATGCATGTCATATATTCAAAAATCTCCCACTTAGGTGTTATTCATGTTTGACAGTTATCAAATCTTAATATAGATCTTTACACCTAAGTCATATTCTCTTTTTTATCTCAAGTCATGAATCGTTACATAGGCAATATGCCCAACAATCTAGAACTTTAAATTATAACAGATCTTAATTCAAAATATGCGTTATGTCCAATGTCTCAAGTCACATGTTAACATACAATGGTTCCTCTTCTTCCAATTCACAGAATATGCATAGATCTAAATCTAGTTTACAACATATGTCCTTTCAGTCACAGATTAGCCATGTCCAATTATGCCATCATTCATTATTTGTCCCAAAGTTTAGCGTTTGTGCGTTAATCTCTTATGAGATTTGGCGCAGGCTCGTGGTAGCCTGGCTATAGAACAGAAAGAAGAAAGAGATACAAAATAAAATAGACCAGAACAGAACATACACAACCTCAAATTCAGATTTACAATCATGTCACAATTATAAATAAAGTTTATATCGGAAAATAACTGTACTTGCCTTTCATGGTTTTAAGAAAGGATAATAAACTATTGTTGATGCAGAAATGTTGAATTACTCCTCTTTAATTGTTGTTGTGGCTCTAAACTTTGATTTGAGATTTGATTCAGCTTTTAATTCTATTCAGGTTGGAAGAAGATGCATCAGTCCAGGTTTTGATTCCAGCAGAGTAGTGACGCCATTTTTATTTTTAGTTAGAACAGAGACGGAGTATAGACAGAATGAAATTGTGTAGAGAAAATGAGGCTAGGGGCTGTTTATATAGGATTAGGCGGACGAATCTAGACAGAAAACGGGACCGGATACATCAGAATGAACCAGGTTCAAAAACTTGGTTTCGGGAGCAGGTCGACCCCCAGGTCGACACTATGGTCGACCTAGCCCCTGGGAGGTCGACACTATGGTCGACCCCTAGGTCAACCTGGTCCATGGGCGGGAATTTTCCCGCCCAGACTGTTCTGGGATTTTGAATTCGAATTTGAATTCGAATTTTCGAGCTGTTTTCGATTCTGAAATTCTCTGAAACTTCGGAGGGCCATATCTCCCTCATACGGACTTCGTTTCCCGAAAACTCGGACTCTTTTCCAAGCAGAATTTCGAGACGAACGCATTGGCGCAACTCGTTTCCCTTGATTCTTATTTTATAATTTAATTATTCTCTGATTTGCTACTTATACGTTCACAGAAAATACGGGGTGTTACAGTAAAACACCCCACCTCCATTAAGGTCACTCACAAAGGGAATGCCTTAACTTCGGAGGAGCTCTATAGGTAAAAGATACAGATAGTTTACAAGACAGACATATAAACAACGGAAAAACTAAATTTATTTTACAAGCACGTGGTTCAGCCAAAACATTACAACAACTGTCTCAAACCAAATTCCAAATCATTACAACAAAATCTCTGTCTTGATTAAAACATAAAGACGCATGAAATAACAATAAGGCAGCATAAATCCCCAATAAGACTGTATCCAAAGCCATAGCACAAGAAAAGAGAATCCAAACAATACATCTACTCTCTTTAAGCTGGAAATGGTCTGAACTAAGCTGAAGTATTCCCTTCCTGCGGAACGAGGGGGGGGGGTTGAAACGGAAGAAAAGAAGACGAAAGAAAAATGGGTCAGACATAAGTCTGGTAAGTCCAGTGATTTTTCAGCATAAGAACAAGAAAAAGGATCATGATATGAAAAAACTGAAAATAGGACAATACCAGAATAACAAGGTAACATAAGACAAGATAAGGCAAGTTAAACTGGATATACTATCAGACCCATTTCTATTTCTCTGCACCTACTGGCTTATTGTTTCAAACAGCCTCACGTGTTCATAACAAACTGATCCCCTTTTATCGATCGGCTCCTACTCGTATATGTTTTCTACTTGTGTCATTCGGCCCCGCTTGATTGTAGATACCTATGCTGGTCCCACCATGGAGTGTATCAAATCCTATGGTGGCAACCCGACACAAATCAAGACGCTTAGTGTATAACTACTGATGCCCAGTGCCTGCTTTTTCCACTCCGGAGTACGTGCACGCCCGCACTCCGTCCGAACCTACACTGACGCACCACCCGCCGTTGTTTTGACCACTTATAATCAGCATAGTAATCGTGCCCCACCCTGCCTAGTCCAGGGTACCATGATACATCTATGTGGGTTACTGCTGAAATGGGTCCCCGTTACTAGGGTTTCCTAACCAACATGTTAAAATGGTTAAGTGTTCTCAAATTAACCTAACCCCACCAATCGGTTTAGTTAACATGTTGTATTGGTTAAGTGTTGCCTTAATTAACTTAACCCTACCTTCTTAGCCTGCTTGTTCCTTAGCTTTAATTCATTCATTAAAGCACCAACCTCTCAATTAGATATATATTGTTGCGGTCGCTGGATGTGCCAGTCGGTTCTGGGCAGTCTTACACCGCAACTCAATCTAACCTCAGGTTCTTTTGGGCTTAATGCGCTAACCTCTCACATTAGATCTATTTTGTTACGGTTGTTGGATGTGCCGGGCGGTTCCGGGCAGTCTTACACCGTAACTCAATCTAACCTCGGGTTAGGCATATTCGTCTTTTGCTAAATTTACATATTTACCCTTTCATATTTATATGTAAATTTTCCACAATTATTGTCATCCAAGTCATGCCCCATTTACCCTCTAAATCATGTTCATAAATTTTAGGTATATAAATTATACCAATTTATGCTACTAATCATTTACATGATTATGATCCAGACTATGCCAATAATATGTATTTTAATGTTTTTCCCAACGTTACCCCCGTTATACGCTCGCATAATTCACATAGAACGTTAGGATCGCAACTTAGCCTAACTTATAAATAAAAAGGGAAAAGAAAGGAGCATGTACCACTCTAACAACATAAAATAATATGGATCTAACTAAACAAGTGTCATATAAATTTGGCATAGAACAATGGACTTGCATTTTAGATCCAATTAACATGAATCTTAAGCATGTGAATAGGAACTTGCATAGAATTACACAAATCCAATTAGGCATGTATATGTGAACTTGCATTTGAGTTGGATCAAATCATAGATCTAAACATATGAGAATGTAGATATAAACATATAGGTGTATATGACTTAACCTAAAAACTTGCATGTAACATATCATGAAAGAATCACCAAACTTATAAACAACATGATAGGCTCATTCCCAAATTACTATTCAACATGATAGGTTCATCACCAATTTAACATACAACATGATAAGTCCAATAAACCACAATAGTCTCATAGGCATATATGATTGAATTGTCACGAGAATAGACATGAATCATCTTCACCATTATCTTACAACTAGGCACAGTTCTAGTTTCATTTCATTACAAATCATGACTTTTATTTTTTCACATCCAAAGAATAACCGAACTTACAAACAAAAGAAAAAGCTTGTTTTCTGGGATCCGTTTTCTGAAACTGAAAAGCAATCCCTTGACGTAGACTATCGATTCTCTAATTTAGATTTGATTCGTAGCTTCTAACTTGCTTTCTAGTTGGAGAAGAATGGTAGCTATGTGTAACACCACGTGTATTCTATAACTGTGAAATTCACAAATTAAAGTATAACTAATTTCAAATCAAAGAATTAAGGGAAACGGGATAAGCCATTGCGTTCGTCTCGGAATTCTGCTTGGGATAGAGTCCGAGTTTGCATAAATCGGACTCCGTATGAAGAAGATATGGCCTCCGGAAGTTTCAGAATTCAGTTTAAAATTCAAACTGACCAAAACAGCTCAGAAAAACCAGTTTAAAATTCAAAATCGGGCCCAATTGGCCAGGGCGGGAATTTTCCCGCCCAAGGCACCCAGGTCGACTTGGTAGTCGACCTGGGGCTATCCAGGTCGACTGGGCAGTCGACCTGGGTCACCCGTGTCGACTGCCAAGTCGACACGGTGTCGACTGGCGTGTCGACCTGGCCCCTGAGCCAGGTCGAACCCAGCCCCCGCTGGCTGGCCTGGTCTATGTTTGGTCGATTTTCTGAGCCTTGCCTTGTCACTAGGGCTAGGTGTCAGCTCCTGGTTGGTCTCTCCTTCAAACGAACGACTATTATTAAACCAAGCTCCATCGACGGTCTTAATCAACTCACAAACTCTATAAAAAGGACCTAAGACTCACCCTAATTCACAGAAACAAAAATGGAGATGAGACCGTCATGCTGCTGAGGAGAGACTAGAGATAGCCGTCAGAAATTGAGAGACAATTAGGAGATAAATCGAAAGCTTAAAGCAACGTTAATTAAATCAAAGCAACGCCTACAACAAAGGATAGCATCTCCAAATTCAGAATTCAGATTCCTGAATTGAAGATTTGTCATACGTTGTAAGTAGAGTGCTATTCCGATGTGAATTAAATAATTGTGTTGATTTGTGTAAAGTGAGAAATGGAATTGTGGCAATAATAATCTATAATTGTATGTTGCTTTGATTCTAAACGATTTGGAAATGTTATGGTATACGATTGGATATTTGCAAGTATGTGGTTTATGTTGACAACCATATGTTGTGGTATTTTATTTGGGATTCATGCAAGTATATGATTCACTATTATGCCAATATGATGTACATACTTTTATGATCACTTTTAGTGTGTAATTGGACTCGACTAAGTACTATGGTTTATATGAATATATGTTGGAATTGGCAAATCATACTTTTGTATTAGAAACAAAAGTAAGCATTTTTATGAACATGATCAAACTATGTTTGGTGTTATGCCTAGTTGAAACCATATCAAACTATGTTTGGTGTTATGCCTAGTTGAAGCCATGTTTAGGCCTATGTTGTTATAAAAATCATATGGTGATATAGGTAGCACATAAATTAAGTTAGATTTACATTCCAATCGCAAGTTTTCATGAATAAATTAAAAACCATGATTCATGTTTAGGTATGTTTATGCCATGATTATATGAATAGAATGATTCATGTTTAGGTATGTTTATGCCATGATTATATGAATAGAATGGTTCATGTTTAGGTATGTTTATGCCATGATTATATGAATAGAATGATTCATGTTTAAGTATTGTTTATGCCATGATTATATGCTATTACAATACAAGTTCACATATGCCTAATTCATGTTAATTGAATCGTTATGTTGCAAGTTCATGCGTTCACACTCCCCTTTTTATGTTACCTTATAAACACCATGTTATAAGCCTCCCCTATTCATATGGCTAAGTTGGGTTTAAATGTTAAACCCAATATATCTTATATTGTAACGAATGTGTAAAACGGGGGTAATGACGTTTGGGTTAAAATATAGAACATATGTGTGGCATGTTTGACGCATGCCAACAACTTTGAAAAATAATTAAGTGGCATAAACAAATTTTAACCAATAAAGATGAATTTGAATAATGGGCCGCAAATATTTACATATAAAAAAGGAAAGAGACAAAATATGTAAAGTTAGAAAATACGATGTGTTTAACCCGAGGTTGGATTGAGTTGTGATGTAAACCTGCCCGAAACCACCCGACTGTCCAGTAGTCACAACAATACCTATCCAATGTGGGTGGTTAAACACGGAGCCCAATAAAGACCCGAGGTTAGACTGAGTTGTGGCGTAAGACTGCCCGGACCCAACCGGCAACAGACAGCCACAACAATACCTGTCTAATGTGAGAGGTCAAGGCTTTAATAAGACAATTAAGGCTGAGTCAGGATTGATAGGATTAAGTAAATTGAATTAATACTTAATCAAAATGGAACATGCTAAACTATATAGACTGATTTGGGGTTAGGTTTACAAAACACTTAACCAACTTAGAATGTTGGCTAGAAGTAGAAAACCTAGTAGCGGGGGACCCTTTTCAGTAGTAACCCTACAAGGTGTATCAGGATACCCTGAACTAGGCAGGGAGGGGCACGATTACTGGGCTGACTGTAAGAGGTCAAATCGACGGCGGTGGTGCAGTAGTGTAGGTTCTAACGGGGTGCGGGCGTGCACACACTCCGTCGCAGAAAAATAAGGCACTGGGTACCAGTAGCATACCTGTGCATTCTAGGATTGTGTCGGGCCGCCACCATGGGACTTGATACACCCTATGGTGGGACCAGCATAGGTAACTACAACATCGGGGGCCGTAAGACACATGTAACTATGCGAGTAGGAGCCGATCATCAGAAATGGATCACTCCACCCTGATTATGGGGTGCCTGTTGGGAACTAGTTTGTATGGGTACAGAGATTAATATGGGATACGACAGTGTACTCGACTCTAGACAACTTAACTTAGTTTATGGTGCTTTCCCATTTCCAGTTTATACTTATCATACCCAGTTCTTTATTCATAGACTGAACAGTCCTAGACTTACTCAGGCTTTATGTCTGACTCTACTTCTCTTTCGTCTTCTTTTCTTTCGTTCCCCCCCAGGTCCACAGGGAGGGAATACCGCAGCTTGACCAGCTTTCACATCCAGCTTGAAGAGATAGAATGTATTGCTTGGATCGTTTTCGTTTTGGACTATGGCTTTGGACATCAATTATGGGACTTATGCAGTTTACTTATGTTTTTATGCTTCTTTAAATAATGTAATCAAGACAGTTATGAAGATGTAATGGTTTTTGGAAGTATTGTAAGACAAGTTATGACATGGTTTGTGTAACACGTATTTTGTTGAAATAAAAATTGCTGTTGTTTTCCGCTGTTCAAAAATATGTGTTCTTATATCTGTCTTGTATATCTGTGACTTATACATATAAACCTCCACCAAAATTAGGGCATTCCCTTTGAGAGTGACCCTAACGGAGGTGGGGTGTTGCACTTGGTATCAGAGCATAGGTTTACCAGATAAGATAAAAAGTTTTGAAAAATTATTTTCAAAAGAAAATTTAAATAAGCATTTTTAAAGATAAAATGTTATTTTATTTTAAAAAGGCATAGTCCCCCCAAAGCCATAAGTACTATCTTTTATCCTTCGTTTTGAATCTTTCCTTTTTGTTTCAGCATGTCCGACGAACTTAACTTGCCAGAGGGTATACCAATACCTGGTTGGTTTAGACGATTCTTAGAAGCAAGGGCCACTCAGCCAGGTCCTACCGTTCCTCCTCCTCCAGCTGCAGGAAATCATCCAGCTACAGCAGCACCTCTTCCTCCACCTCCTCCGCGGGGTAATACTTTTGCTAAGATATGTAAGGATTTCAAAGCTATGGGAGGGAAGGACTTTCATGGAACTGAGTCCTTCGTGGCAGCTAGGAATTGGCTAAAGGAAACCGAGGACTTATTCGTCATCTTTGAGGTAGAAGATAGGCAGAAAGTACAACGGGCAGTATGGCTACTTAAAGGTGAGGTTATCTACTAGTGGGAAGTCACCAATGCAGAAAGACCAGTGGAAACATGGGAGGACTTTAGGGTAAGGTTTGAGGCTAAATTTCTCTCAGACGCTGAAAGGAGTCTGCAGTTGGAAAATTTCTTATTTCTTAAGCAAGGGAATATGACAGTCAAAGAGTATGTTAATCAGTTCGATCAGCTGGCTAGGTTCGGACTGGACCTAGTCAACACCCCGCACAAGAAGGCTCTCCGCTTTGTCAAGGGGTTGAATGAGCCATTACACAGTTTGGCCATGACCCATATACCCATGGGAGCTACGTATGAAAGGTTGGTGCAGATGGCATTACTGAACGAAGAGGATAAGGGCATGAAGGAGACAAAGGCAGAAAACTCTCAAGGGAAGAAAGAGGTTTTACAGCCTAAGAAGAAAGACTTTAAAAAGGGCGGGAAAGACAACAAAGAGAAGAGGAAGTGTAATTTCTGTGGCAAAGTGGGGCACTTAGTGAAAGATTGCCGGAAAAAGAAGGCCAAGATGAATGGCGGGTGTTTTTCTTGCTGTGAGACAGGCCACATGGCTAAGGATTGACTGAAGAAACGAGGACAGGGGCAGAGGGCTGGATCCACCTCAGGGGCACAGGTTCATGTGCTAGAGGCGCCACCTCTGCAACAGCGAGGTATAAATACTTCTGTAGAAAGTGTAGTTTATCTTTATGATCACCCCGTTCGCACTTTATTTGATTCTGGCGCATCACACTCCTTTATCTCGTCAGCTTTAGTAGAATATCTACACCTAGAAACTAGTATGGTAGAGGACCCCTTAATTGTTTCAAACCTAATTGGGGGCCCAGCTCATTTGTCTATGATCTGTGTGGGATTGAAAATTTCTATTCTAAGCGTAGAATTTAAATGTAGCGCCTTTGTTTTGGGCTTTTTGGGATATGGTTTGATTTTGGGCATGGATTGGCTATCCAGTAAGGGGGCCATCCTTGATTGTGAGAAAACAGTTGTTAAGCTCCTGACCTAGCTCGGTAACACTTTGGAAATTACTTGTAATCCCTCGTATGCGGTTATGCTTAGTTATCTTGAATCGCTAGATGCCTCTGTCGACAATTTGCAATCGGTTGGAGTGGTCCGGGAATATCCGGATGTCTTCGAAGAGGTGAAGGGCTTGCCCCCGAAGTGGGAGATAGACTCCCGCATATATCTTGTAGATAATGCAAAGCCCATTGTGTTGCCCGTTAGACACATGGCTCCACGGGAAAGGAAGGAGCTCAGTAAACAGATTAAAGAGCTTTTAGAGAAGGGGTTCATTAGAAGGAGCATTTCAGAATGGGGCGCTCCAGTGTTGTTCGCTACAAAGGCGGATGGTTCACTCCGTCTGTGTGTTGACTATAGGGAGCTCAACAAGCTAACGAAAAAGAATAGGCACCCTCTCCCCAGAATTGACGATCTGTTTGATCAGCTTGTAGGAGCGTCTGTTTTCTCCCAACTCGATTTAGCGACCGGTTTTCATCAACTAAGGGTGGATGAAGATAGCATCGATAAAACGGCATTCAGAACCCCAGACGGCTTCTTTGAATGGCTTGTCATGCCTTTCGGCTTGACAAATACACCTGCTTATTTCGTGGACTTGATGAGTAGGGTGTTCAGAGAATTCCTCAACAAGTTCGTAGTGGTCTTCGTAGACGATATCCTTATCTTCTCAAAGAGTGAAGAGGAACATGCTCAGCACTTAAGGGCAATCATGGAAACTCTGCGAGTCCATCAGCTAAAAGCCAAATTCTCCAAATGCCACTTTTGGAGAGAGGAAGTAAGGTTTCTTGGGCACATAGTATCCAAAGATGGGTTAGCTGTGGACCCTGCTAAAGTAGTAGCGGTGCAGGATTGGAAGACACCAAGAAACGGAACTGAGGTCCGAAGCTTTCTCGGGCTAGCAGGCTTCTATCGGAAATTCATCAGAGACTTTGCAAAGATATCAGCTCCTCTCACAAAGTTGACCAAGAAGAATTTAGTGTTCAATTGGGACTTGGATTGCGAGTTTGCTTTCCAACGACTGAAAAGGGCTCTTACAACAGCTCCAGTTTTAACGTTGCCCGATGGAAGCAAGATGTTCACAGTTTATACAGATGCATGTGGGACAGGGCTAGGCGCCGTCTTAATGCAAGAAGGAAGGGTAGTAGCTTATGGCGGGAGGCAATTGAAAGTGCATGAAAAGAACTACCCGACCCACGATCTTGAGTTAGCCGCCATCGTCTTTGCACTCAAGTCTTGGCGACAATATCTCCTAGGTGAGAAGTTCGAACTTTACACTGACCATAAATCGTTGAAATATCTTTTCTCGCAGAAAGATCTTGACTTGAGGCAACAGAGATGGATGGAGTTTCTTGCCTCGTACGATTTCGAGATCTCCTACACTCCGGGAAAAGGCAACGTAGTAGCAGATGCGTTGAGCCGAAAGAAACTAACCCTAAGCCCGTTGTTTGTTGAAAGACAAAGCCTAGAGTTTATAGCCAGCTTTGACTTTAGGCCCTCCTCCGATTTTATACCAGGCTTGCTAGCATCTCTCGAAGTACGCCCGACTTTAGTGGACTCAATAGGGACAGCACAACGTGAAGACCCTCAGCTTGTGGAGACGATTGATATGTTAATTAGGGGTGAGACTTCAAGTCACCTCAGCAGATACTCCATCGACGATAAGGGTTGGCTAAGGCGAGACGGAAGACTATGCATCCCACAGACAAGGGATTTAGTAAAGAAGGTTCTCGAGGAAGCACACCACTCCAAGATGACGATACATCCGGGCGGGGATAAAATGTACAAGGACATAAAGAGGACTTTCTTTTGGAACGGCATGAAGAAGGACGTGGCAGATTTCGTTTCTAAGTGTATGGTGTGCCAACAGGTTAAGGCGGAACAGAAAAAGCATGGCGGTCTGCTCCATCCTCTAGAGGTCCCGCAGTGGAAGTGGGATAGCATCTCAATGGACTTCATTGATGGGCTGCCTAGGTCTAGGAGAGGCAACACTAGCATTTGGGTAATAGTGGATAGGCTTACTAAAAGCGCCCACTTTTTACCTGTCAAAAGTAAAAGAACTGCCTCATCCCCACCATCTCTTTACCTCAAGGAAATTGTTCGACTCCATGGAATACCATCCAGCATTGTTAGTGACCGAGACCCTATCTTCACAAGTGAGTTTTTGCGGAGTCTGCAAGAAGCGGTAGGCACACAGTTATGCTTGAGCACAGCCTATCACCCCCAAACCGACGGCCAGACGGAAAGACTTAACAGAGTTTTGGAGGACCTTTTAAGACTGTGCATCCTTGACTTTGGAGGGACGTGGGAAGACCATCTTCCTTTGGTGGAATTTGCCTACAACAACAGCTACCAAGCAACCATCGGAATGGCGCCCTTCGAAGCTTTATACGGAAGACCGTGCCGATCACCCACTTGTTGGTGGGAGTCTACTGATAAGCTCATACTTGGACCAGATATGATCCGAGAGACGTCAGAGAAAGTAGACTTAATACGAAGAAGGATGAAGACGACCCAAGACAAACAAATGTCCTACGCCGACAAGAGGAGGATCGACCTAGAATTTAAGGTTGGGGACAGAGTTTTTCTTAAGGTATCTCCGCTAAGGAACGTTGTTCGTTTTGGAACCACAGGAAAGCTAGCACCAAGGTTCGTAGGGCCATTTCCTATCATTGAGAAAATAGGGAAAATGGCCTATAGATTAGAGCTACCCGAAAAATTGACCGGAGTTCACAACGTTTTCCATGTTTCGCACCTCCGAAAATGTCTACATGAATCTGCTGAAGTGGTAGAGCCAAATATCTTAGAAGAAGCTGAAGTGGAACGCGAAGCAACCGTGAGGAAAGTTCCAACCCGCATATTAGGAACAGAAGTGAAGAAGCTACGCAACCGCGAAGTCAAGCTCGTCAAAGTACAGTGGAGCGACGCCGAGGGAGACGCAACTTGGGAAACTGAAGCTAGAATACGCGCTGCCTACCCTTTTCTTTTCGAGGGTACATCTTTGATCTTTCTTTTTCCTTAAGTTGCGCTTTTATCTATCTTTTTAGGTATATCTCCTCTACCTTATCTTTTAGGAAGAAACTCTTTGGATGAAAACATGTAATTGAAACATGTTATGGATGATGGTTGCAAGTGGTTGCAAGTGATTGCTAGTGGTTGCTCGTGGTTGCATATACACACACAATCTAGGTTTTAGATCGGCTCAATCACTTCATATTGCATATGCATAAATGTATTTATATTCGTATGTGGTTGAAGTTTAATGTGTTTTCATATGGATGTTGCATTTATATGAATGGTTGAGCACTCATGTAGAATCATGAATAGGAGAATTTGCATACATAATGGATTCATGACACTTACATACCTTGCATTAAGGAGGTCAACTGAATCAGTAGACCGACTGATTTTGCATTAGATAAGTACATGTACACACACACTTCGCATATGATCATGAAGCACTAGAAGTCTTTTTAGGACAATGGATGCTCGTGTTTGATGGATGAGTAGATGGATGTTTGGATGTTAGGATGTACATTCTTCCTGAACTTGAAGATTTCGGGGACGAAATCCTTTTAAGTGGGGGAGAATGTAACACCCCGTGTATTCTATAAATGTGAAATTCATAAATTAAAGTATAACTAATTTCAAATCAAAGAATTAAGGGAAACGGGATATGCCATTGCGTTCGTCTCGGAATTCTGCTTGGGATAGAGTCCGAGTTTGCATAAAACGGACTCCGTATGAAGAAGATATGGCCTCCGGAAGTTTCAGAATTCAGTTTAAAATTCAAACAGACCAAAACAGCTCAGAAAAACCAGTTTAAAATTCAAAATCGGGCCCAATTGGCCAAGGCGGGAATTTTCCCGCCCAAGGCCCCCAGGTCGACTTGGTAGTCGACCTGGAGCTATCCAGGTCGACTGGGCAGTCGACCTGGGTCACCCGTGTCGACTGCCAAGTCGACACGGTGTCGACTGGCGTGTCGACCTGGCCCCTGAGCCAGGTCGAACCCAGCCCCCCCTGGCTGGCCTGGTCTGCGTTTGGTCGATTTTCTGAGCCTTTCCTTGTCACTAGGGCTAGGTGTCAGCTCCTGGTTGGTCTCTCCTTCAAACGAACGGCTATTATTAAACCAAGCTCCATCGACGGTCTTAATCAACTCACAAACTCTATAAAAAGGACCTAAGACTCACCCTAATTCACACAAACAAAAATGGAGATGAGACCGTCATGCTGCTGAGGAGAGACTAGAGATAGCCGTCAGAAATTGAGAGACAATTAGGAGATAAATCGAAAGCTTAAAGCAACGTTAATTAAATCAAAGCAACGCCTACAACAAAGGGTAGCATCTCCAAATTCAGAATTCAGATTCCTGAATTGAAGATTCGTCATACGTTGTAAGTAGAGTGCTATTCCGATGTGAATTAAATAATTGTGTTGATTTGTGTAAAGTGAGAAATGGAATTGTGGCGATAATAATATATATTTGTATGTTGCTTTGATTCTAAACGATTTGGAAATGTTATGGTATACGATTGGATATTTGCAAGTATGTGGTTTATGTTGACAACCATATGTTGTGGTGTTTTATTTGGGATTCATGCAAGTATATGATTCACTATTATGCCAATATGATGTACATACTTTTATGATCACTTTTAGTGTGTAATTGGACTCGACTAAGTACTATGGTTTATATGAATCTATGTTGGAATTGATAAATCATACTTTTGTATTAGAAACAAAAGTAAGCATTT
Source organism: Allium sativum (assembly GCA_030737875.1). Lineage (NCBI taxonomy): Eukaryota > Viridiplantae > Streptophyta > Magnoliopsida > Asparagales > Amaryllidaceae > Allium > Allium sativum. The sequence goes on from CM060910.1 coordinate 402,088,665, forward strand.
TTATGAACATGATCAAACTATGTTTGGTGTTATGCCTAGTTGAAACCATATCAAACTATGTTTGGTGTTATGCCTAGTTGAAACCATGTTTAGGCCTATGTTGTTATAAAAATCATATGGTGATATAGGTAGCACATAAATTAGGTTAGATTTACATTCCAATCGCAAGTTTACATGAATAAATTAAAAACCATGATTCATGTTTAGGTATGTTTATGCCATGATTATATGAATAGAATGATTCATGTTTAGGTATGTTTATGCCATGATTATATGAATAGAATGGTTCATGTTTAGGTATGTTTATGCCATGATTATATGAATAGAATGATTCATGTTTAAGTATTGTTTATGCCATGATTATATGCTATTACAATACAAGTTTACATATGCCTAATTCATGTTAATTGAATCGTTATGTTGCAAGTTCATGCGTTTACACTCCCCTTTTTATGTTACCTTATAAACACCATGTTATAAGCCTCCCCTATTCATATGGCTAAGTTGGGTTTAAATGTTAAAACCAATATATCTTATATTGTAACGAATGTGTAAAACGGGGGTAATGACGTTTGGGTTAAAATATAGAACATTTGTGTGGCATGTTTGACGCATGCCAACAACATTGAAAAATAATTAAGTGGCATAAACAAATTTTAACCAATAAAGATGAATTTGAATAATGGGCCGCAAATATTTACATATAAAAAGGAAAGAGACAAAATATGTAAATGTAGAAAATACGATGTGTTTAACCCGAGGTTGGATTGAGTTGTGATGTAAACCTGCCCGGAACCGCCCGGCTATCCAGTAGTCACAACAATACCTATCCAATGTGGGTGGTTAAACACGGAACCCAATAAAGACCCGAGGTTAGACTGAGTTGTGGCGTAAGACTGCCCGGACCCAACCGGCAACAGGCAGCCACTACAATACCTGTCTAATGTGAGAGGTCAAGGCTTTAATAAGACAATTAAGGCTGAGTCAGGATTGATAGGATTAAGTAAATTGAATTAATACTTAATCAAAATGGAACATGCTAAACTATACAGACTGATTTGGGGTTAGGTTTACAAAACACTTAACCAACTTAGCATGTTGGCTAGAAGTAGAAAACCTAGTAGCGGGGGACCCTTTTCAGCAGTAACCCTACAAGGTGTATCAGGATACCCTGAACTAGGCAGGGTGGGGCACGATTACTGGGCTGACTGTAAGAGGTCAAATCGACGGCGGTGGTGCAACAGTGTAGGTTCTAACGGGGTGCGGGCGTGCACACACTCCGGCGCAGAAAAATAAGGCACTGGGTACCAGTAGCATACCTGTGCATTCTAGGATTGTGTCGGGCCGCCACCATGGGACTTGATACACCCCATTGTGGGACCAGCATAGGTAACTACAACATCGGGGGCCATAAGACACATGTAACTATGCGAGTAGGAGCCGATCATTAGAAATGGATCACTCCACCCTGATTATGGGGTGCCTGTTGGGAACTAGTTTATATGGGTACAGAGATTAATATGGGGTACGACAGTGTACTCGACTCTAGACAACTTAACTTAGTTTATGGTGCTTTCCCATTTCCAGTTTATACTTATCATACCCAGTTCTTTATTCATAGACTGAATAGTCCTAGACTTACTCAGGCTTTATGTCTGACTCTACTTTTCTTTCGTCTTCTTTTCTTTTGGTTCCCCCCCCAGGTCCACAGGGAGGGAATACCGCAGCTTGACCAGCTTTCACATCCAGCTTGAAGAGATAGAATGTATTGCTTGGATCTTTTTCGTTTTGGACTATGGCTTTGGACATTAATTATGGGACTTATGCAGTTTACTTATGTTTTTATGCTTCTTTAAATAATGTAATCAAGACAGTTATGAAGATGTAATGGTTTTTGGAAGTATTGTAAGACAAGTTATGACATGGTTTGTGTAACACGTATTTTGTTGAAATAAAAATTGCTGTTGTTTTCCGCTGTTCAAAAATATGTGTTCTTATATCTGTCTTGTATATCTGTGACTTATACTTATAAACCTCCACCAAAATTAGGGCATTCCCTTTAAGAGTGACCCTAACGGAGGTGGGGTGTTTCACTATGCTAGGATGACCATGGACAACATGACGGCTCCTTGGAATGAAATTGTGTGGTTTAGGGTTGAGGGTTGGGGTTGTTTATATAGAAGTTTAGATTTATGTGAGCCGTTAGATCAACCTAGGAGCAATCAGAACCATCCAGACAAGATAGAGTTATCCAGAAACCGCAACTTATGCCCTAGTGACTCAGCAATAAGTCAAAATCGTCATTGTTCGGGTCTGAATACAGGAGTCGACCCCTAGAGGGGGGGTCGACACATATGTCGACTCCCCTATAGGGGGATCGACACCTGTGTCGACTCCTCCTGGGGGGGTCGACCCCTGAGCGGGAATTTTCCCCCTCAGCCTCTTTCGCCTAAATTTGAAATTCGAACTACTTTTTCGATTTAATTATTATTTATATTTAATTTTCTGATTTAACATGAAATCTTCTGATCTCCATAACTTCCTCATACGGAGTCCGATTCACTCAAACTCGGACTCTATCTCAAGCAGAATTCCGAGACGAACGCAATGGCATAACCCGTTTACCTTAATTCTCACTTTTAAAATTAAATATTCTTTAATTCATTATTTTAATAAACATAGAAAATACAGGGTGTTACATTCTCCCCTCCTTTAAAGGATTTTGTCCCCGAAATCTTCAAGTCAATAAGAATGTATATCCTACCATACGATCATCCATCTACTCAACCATCAAACACATCCATCCATTGTCCTTAAAAAAGTATTTCTCATGCTTTCATGAGTGTATGCATAGTGTGTGTATATGTCCTTGTCTAATGCAAAATTAGGCGGTCTACTGATTCAGTTGACCTACTTAATGCAAATTATGTCAGTTCCATGAGTCCATTATGTATGCAATTATTCCTAATCATTCTTTCTACATGAGTGCACAATCATTCATACAAATGCAATGTCCATAAGATAACACACCAAGTTTCAATCTATATACAAATACATATATGCATATGCAACATGAAAGTGACTGGGCCGATCTAACACCTAATGTGTGTGTGTATGCATCCACGAGCAACCACTAGCAACCACTTGCAACCATCAATCATAACATGTTTCAAATACATGTTTACATCCACTGGTTTCTACCTAAGGATAAGGAATAGGACCGAGGAGTTATACTTAAAAAGGTAGATACAAGCATGTATAAACTTATGGAAAAGGAGATCAAGGGTGTACCCTCAAAAAGAAAAGGCTAAGCTGTGCGTATCTTATCCTCAATCTCCCAAGTCACGTCTTCCTCGGCGTCACTCCATTGAACTTTAACAAGATTGACTTCACGGTTGTGTAGCTTTTTGACTTCTGTCCCCAAGATACGAGTTGGAACTCTTCTCACAGTCGCTTCTCGTTCTACTTCTACTTCCACTAGTATGCTTGGCTCCAAAACTTCCACAGACTCATGTAATGTAACACCCCATAAATTTAAATATTAAAGTTAACAAATTAAGGAATAATTAATTTTAAATGTGAGAATCAAGGGAAACGGGTTATGCTATTATGTTCGTCTCGGAATTCTGGTTGAGATAGAGTCCGAGTTTGCGTAAATTGGACTTCGTATGAAGAAGTAATGGTTGTCAAAAGTTTCCAGAAAATTCAAGTAAATTCAAACAGCTCGAAACAGATTCAAATTTCAAATCAGAAGTCAGAAGCGGGCTGGGCGGGAAAATTCTAGCCCAAGGCGTAGGTCGACCAGGGGGTCGACCCTAGTGTCTACCTCCCCCCTATAAGTCGACCCCCCCCGGGGCAGATCTGAAAGATGACGATTTTATGACTTGCTGATGAGTCACTAGGGTTTGTGGATAGTTCTGATCTGGTCTGAATGGTCTTGATTGATTCTAGGTTGATCAGATGGCCTAAATTAATCTTTAATTCTATATAAACACATGTAGACTCAAACCCTAAAACCAAATAAAAATTAGAACCATGGTCGTTATGCTATCACCTTGCAACCTAGAGTAGCCGCCACCAACTAGAGAGAAAGTGAAGCCAATCAACTCAATTCAACTCAAATTTATAACAACAACAACGAATTTGTCTACTTCAAAGGCGAGCTAAATCAATTTCATAACTCAGATTCCAGAACTCAAGACCTTCTTTGAGTATTGAGTTCAATTTCTTTAATAAGATAATTAACAAGTTAATCGGGTTGAGATATAAATTGGGTTATATGGCTATGTTTGTGAAACATGGGAAATTGTGGTATTTTGTGAATATATGCTAGTTGTTCATAATGACAGTTTTTGTTGTAGATTCCTTTGTATATGCCCAATCACCTATGTTCAACTTGTTCATGTTTGACATCATTCTATATGCAAGTTTGGGTGTAGATTATATGCTAGTTTCTATACGAATTGTACACAAGTTTACATGTGAACCAAATAAAGTGACTATATGCAAGTTTAGGTAGGAATTGGATTCACATATATGCAAGTTTACCCCTTTAGATTTAGATCTATGACATACATAATTTTATGCAAGTTGTGACTATGGACTATGCAAGTTTTGGATGAAAAACTATATTCATATATGCAAGTTTTAGGTGAAAAACTATATTTTATATATGCAAGTTCACACCTTTAGGCCTATGTTTAGATTCATGACAACACAAAGTTTATGCAAGTTATGTTGTAATGCTTATTTGCAAGATTAGATCCATTTTGTTTATTATGCAAATTTGCGATGTTTCTTCCCTTTTATGTGCTAGACTAATTGCTAGTCGAATATACATATATGTCATGATAAACGAACGAACAACGTGGGGACGATGGGGATAATATTGAATATACACACTTTAAGATTTGGCATAAAGGCCTTGAAAAAGACATATAATTAATTAAAGACATTAATTGGAAAAATTGGCATTTATGGACATAATTGAGACAATAATGGACATAAGTATATTCGAAATTTATTTACAAATTTTGAATAGGGATATTAATCCACTTTGGGGTAAAATAAAGATGTGTAATAATAAACCGCTTATGACACGAGGTTAGACTCGTTTGTGGTATAAGACTGCCCGGACCCGCCCGGCAAATCCAGCAGCCACAAATGCCAGTCTAATGTGAGAGGTCAAAGGCACGAATTAAATGCGTAACAATTGTAAAGACACGAGGTTAGGCTCGTTTGTGGTGTAAGACTGCCCGGACCCGCCCGGCAAATCCAGCTGCCACTGATGCTAGTCTAATGTGGGAGGTCTTTACAAGGTTACGGTGTTAATGAATTAAGAAACATTTAACCAGATAAACATGTGGTGGGACATGAGGGGGTTAATTCGGTGCTTTGGGTGGCATGTGAAATTAATAGGGTGTCTTGGGTGGCATATGAAATACGATTAGATGCACTTAACCAAGATTGAAACATGTAAGAATACATGAATAAGAATGGGGTTAAGTGGGGAAAAACCTTAGAGGGGACCAAGCATTCGGTGGAAAGCTTGTGTCATACATGGGGGCCCTTTTCAAACCAGTAACCCATTAAGTATCTTTGTGAGCTCGACCCAAGTCGAGGACGGGACATGCGTACTGAGTTTGATTGTAAGAGGACAAAACGGGTTGGCGGTGGCAACGCAAGTCCAACGGGGTCATATGCGTGTGTGGGCCCGGGCTGGTAGGTAAGACGTTGTTGTATCGTGTAGGTATAAGCCGTGCATTCTTGGTGGTATTTGGTTGCCACTTTGGGAAGTGATACACCCCACTGTGGGGCCAGCATGGGTATCTACGAGTTAGGGAGCCGATCGAATGGGGGTAATGGGTACACCTAGTAGAGATAGGGGCAGACGACACCTATGAAGGCAGCTAGGGGTACACGAAACTACCATTATCATTATTAAAGTTCTGTAGGTGGGATCAACTTTTAGGGTGTTTGGTATGGTGCAGTGTAGTAATTATGCTATAGTGATTAGGTACGCCTTTATCATTATCTTTGTTCATTTGATTTCCTTTGTTTGCTTTGTCATGCCCATTTGTTCACAGTCATTTCCTTATTTTCCAGCTTATGCCTTATCCTAGTTACTTAATGATTATATTGTTAAAGTTATTGCACTCGCCAGACTTTATGTCTGAACCCCTTTGATTCCACCTCTTTTCTTCCTCCTCCCCAAGGTGCTCAGGGTGGGACTAGTACTAGCGGAGCTTGATTTGGACAGCTTTATCTCTTTCTTTGGAAGTTGCTTGTATCGCTGAAGTAAAAGTTCAGCCTATCTCATTTATGGCTATTTTATGTTGGGGTTATGTCTTTCATTTTATGTACTCTGATTTAGTCAAGATGGATATGATGTACTTGACACTAGTCTTTGGTTTTTGATGATGTAATCAAACTTATTTGTTTACCGCAGCAATGAATGAAGTTTTAAATTTTTTAAGTACTATTTTATATCTTTCTTGTTGTTAAGTTTCTGTTCTATACACACTTAAAACGCTCCATAGAAGTTAATGCATTCCCTTTGTGAGTGACATTAATGGACGTCGGGTGTCACACGTGGTATTAGAGTTGAAGGTTACCAGAACAGATAAGATATTTTGAAAAACTATTTTTCAAAAGCATTTTATAAAGAAATACTTTCAAAAGTACGTTTTAAGGAGAATATCTTTAAGAGAAAAGTTTATATTAAAAACATAACCCCAAGAGCCATATATCTTTCTTTCGAATTCTTCGTTTGAATCTATTCATTTTCATTTCAGCATGTTTGGAATTCCCGAGATACCCGAGGGGATACCGATACCAGGATGGTTTAGAAGGTATCTGGAGGCTGGGGCCTATGTCGCAGGCCCAACAAATGATCCTCCTCCTCCTCCCCGTATTGACACTTTCGCAAAGATATGCAAGGACTTTCGGGCAATGGGCGGGAAACCTTTTCACGGGTCGGAGACATTTGTTGAAGCTCGAAATTGGCTAAAGGAGGTGGAAGAATTGTTTGGAATCTTTGAGGTTGAAGATGGAAGAAAGGTCCAGTTAGCTGCCTGCTTAATGAAAGACGAGGCCTCGTTTTGGTGGGAGGTCACTAATGGAGAGCATCCAATTGATACATGGCCGGATTTCAGGCGTAGGTTTGAGGCAAAGTTTCTCTCTCGGGATGAAGAGAATATATACATGGAAAGGTTTTTGGCATTGAGGCAGGGGAATCTATCAGTGAAAGAGTACGTCAACAAGTTCAATAAGTTAGCGAGATTTGGCTTGGACTTGGTGATTACACCCGAAAAGAAGGCCCTGAGATTTGTTAAGGGTTTGAGCGAGCTGCTACATGGGTTGGCTATGACCCACATCCCTATGGGGGCCACCTTTGAGAGACTAGTTGACATTGCGCTTATGCATGAAGAGGAGAATGGCGCCAATGCTAATAAGGCACCGGAGAAGAAAGGGGATCAATTGAAACAGCAACAGCAGAACAAGAAGGGTGGTAAAGGCAACAATGGTAAGGGAAAGAAAAGATGCTTTAACTGTGGGACACTAGGCCATCTAAGCAAAGACTGTAGGAAGAACAAGAAGACTGGTTGTTTCCAATGTGGCGAGGCAGGACATCTGATTAAGGACTGCCCAAAGAAAGGGCAGAGGACAGAGCCTACCTCTGGAGGGCAGATTTAGGCTCTCATGGCACCAGGGCAGGCAAGGGGGCAGGTCCAGGCTCTCGTGGTCCCACCACTGCAAGAACGAGTTAGAGCGATTTCCGTTGAAAGTTTAGTTTATCTTTTTGATCATCCTATTCGCACACTCTTTGATTCTGGCGCATCACACTCTTTTATATCCACTGCTTTAGTTGAGACACTACACCAAAACACCAGTATAGTAGAGGATCCCTCAGTTGTTTCAAATCCAATTGATTTCTCAGCCTATTTGTCGATGATTTGTTTGGATTTGGAAATTTCTATACTTAGCGTTGGGTTTAGATGTGATGCTGATGTTTTGGGTTTCACGGGCTATGGGTTAATTTTGGGCATGGATTGGCTATCCAGTAATGGAGCCGTCCTAGATTGTGAAAAGAGAGAGGTTAGGCTTATGACTCGTTTGGGCAACACTCTCGAAATCTCTTGTAATCCCATGAATTATGTTATGCGAAGTTATCTAGAATCGCTTGACGCGTCTGTTGAGAATTTGCAGTCTGTTAGAGTGGTCCGTGAATACTTGGATGTCTTCGATGAAGTTCGAGGTTTACCCCCGAGGCATGAGATAGACTTTAGAATGTACTTAGTAGATAATGCAAAGCCAGTTGCATTACCAGTGCGCCATATGGCTCCGAGAGAGAGAAGAGAACTCAGCAAGCAAGTCAAAGAATTGCTTGAGAAGGGGTTCATAAGAAGAAGTATTTCGGAGTGGGGTGCTCTAGTAGTTTTTGCTACAAAAGCTGATGGTTCACTTAGATTGTGCGTGGACTATAGAGAGATGAATAAGCTAACAAAGAAGAACAGACACCTATTACTGAGGATAGATGATTTATTCGATCAGTTGGTGAGAGCTTCAGTTTTTTCGCAACTGGATTTAGCTACAGGGTTTCATCAGCTAAGGGTGGCTTAAGATAGCATCGATAAGACTGCCTTTAGAACTCCTGACGGTTTCTTCGAGTGGCTTGTCATGCCTTTTGGTTTGACGAATGCACCTGCATACTTTGTTAACTTAATGAGTAGGGTGTTTTGGGAGTTTCTGAACAAATTTGTGGTATTCTTTGTAGACGATATTTTGGTTTTCTCTAGAAATGAAGAAGAGCATGCCCTACATCTTAGGGAAGTCTTAGAGACCCTACGAGCACATCAGCTAAAGGCTAAGTTCTCCAAGTGCCATTTTTGGAGAAAAGAAGTGAGGTTCTTAGGACACGTGGTCTCTAAGGAAGGCATAGCTGTGGATCCCGCTAAGGCAGTGGCAATCCAAGATTGGAAAACGCCAAAGAATGCAACCGAAGTAAGAAGCTTTTTAGGGCCGGCTGACTATTATAGGAAGTTCATTAAGGACTTCGCGAATATATCAGCCCCTCTCACTCGATTAACGAAGAAGAATTTGATTTTTACTTGGGACGCTGACTATGACGATGCTTTCCAATGTCTGAAGAGAGCTTTGACGACAGCTCCAGTTTTAGTTTTGCCAGAAGGGAGTAAGACATTCACTGTATATACCGATGCTTGCGGGACAGAGCTTGGCACAGTTTTAATGCAAGAGGGAAGGGTGATATGCTATGGTGGAAGACAGTTGAAAAACCATGAGAAAAATTACCCTACCCACGACTTGGAGTTGGCGGCCATAGTTTTTTGCTTAAGTCGTGGCGTCATTATTTGCTTGGCGAATGGTTTGAGTTGTATACAAACCATAAGTCGCTAAAGTATTTATTCTCTCAGAAGGACCTAAACTTGAGGCAACAGAGATGGATGGAGTTTTTGGCATCCTATGATTTTGATATCGCATATACCCCTGGCAAGGGTAACGTTGTAGGTGATGCCTTAAGCAGAAAGAAGTTAACTTTAAGTCCTTTGTTCGTAGAGCGGTAGAGTTTGGAATATATATCTTCCTTTGATTTCAGACCCTCTGTCGATTTTGTACCCGGATTGTTGGCATCATTAGAGGTGCAACCTACACTTTTGGGTCGAGTTAGAGAGGCACAGTGAAACAACCCACTATTGGTTGAGATAGTAGGAAAGCTTATAGGAGGGGAGTCCTCAAGTCATCTGAATAGATATGCTATAGATGAGAGAGGTTGGCTACGTAGAGACGGAAGACTTTGCGTACCACAAGACGAGAGTTTGAAGAAGGCAATTCTTGAAGACTCACATCGTTCGAAGATGACCATACATCCCGGTCGTGATAAGAGGTATAGGGATATGAAGCAAGTTTTCTTTTGGGCCGGAATGAAGAAGGACGTGGCCGAGTTCGTTGCTAGGTGCTTAGTGTGCCAGCAAGTCAAGGCGGAGCAAAAGAAGCCCGGAGGTTTACTACATCCCTTAGCGATTCCGCTTTGGAAATGGGAAAGCGTTTCCATGGATTTTGTAGATGGGTTACCAAGATCGAGAAAGGGTAATACGGGGATTTGGGTAATTGTAGACCGACTTACTAAAAGTGCCCATTTTATTCCCGTCAAAAGTAAAAGGACCGCCACATGGTTAGCATCTGTTTACCTTCGAGAGATAGTCTGTTTGCACGGCATACCCTCCAACATTGTGAGCGATAGAGATCCTATTTTCACAAGAGAACTTTGGAAGAGCTTACAAGAGGCGGTTGGAACGCAATTATGCTTAAGTACCGCTTATCATCCTCAGACGGACGACCAGACCGAGAGGGTGAATCGGATTCTAGAAGTCCTTCTGAGGCAATGCATTCTAGACTTTGGAGGAACATGGGAAGAACACCTTCCACTAGTAGAGTTCGTCTATAATATTAGTTTTCAGGCTAGCATTGGCATGGCACCTTTTGAGGCTCTTTATGGACGACCGTGTCGATCACCTACATGTTGGTGGGAATCCACGGATAAGGTTTTGCTTGGACCCGACATGATTAGGGAGACTTCGAAAAAGATAGACCTGATTCGACGGCGAATGAAGACGGCGCAGGACCGATAGAAGTCATATGCTGATAGGAGATGAACCGATCTTGAGTTCGATGTTGGGGACATGGTTTTTATTAAGGTGTCACCATTGAGAAACGTAGTCCGGTTTGGATCGGTAGGGAAGTTGGCACCAAGATTCGTAGGACCCTTTCCAATTACAGAGAGGATTGGGCAGATGGCGTACAGAGTCAAGTTACCAGAGAAGCTCAGCGGAGTTCATGACGTGTTTCACGTTTCACATTTGCGTAAGTGTTTCCACGATACGGCGGAAATGGTAGAGCCGAGCACGCTCAAAGAAGTGGAAGTAGAGCGCAATGCCACTATCAGACGAGCTCCTACATGCATTCGAGGATCGGAGGTCAAAAAGCTTCGCAACAAAGAAGTCAAGTTGGTCAAAGTGCAATGGGGAGATGATCAAAGAGACGCGACTTGGGAGACGGAAGATAAGGTGCGTACGTTGTACCCTTTCCTTTTTGAGGGTATGTTTTGATTTCTCCTTTTTCTACCGCTTTGTTGATACTTGTCCTATCTTTTAGTATTATCTTTGTGATGACATCTTCGATCTTTAGTTAGGAAGAACCCTATGGTTGAAAAATGTGTTTGAGACATGTTATGACTGATGGATGCAAATGGATGCAAGTGGTTGCCCGTGGATGCATATACACACACCTTAGGCACTAGATCAGCTCAAACACCTTCATGTTGCATATAAATGTGTGTGCATATTTAGATTAATTGATGTATAATGGTTGTTTTATCATATGGATGCTGCATTTTGATGAATGGTTGTGCATACATGTAGAAATAATATGTATCGATAGGATTCATTCGCATACATAATGGACGCATGGCACTATCATGATTTTCATTAAGTAGGTCAACTTAATCAGTAGACCGCCTGATTTTGCATTAGATAAGGAACATATACACACACTTCTTGCATATGTTCATATAGAATAGAAATTTTGTAAGGACAATGGATGCCTGTGTTTGATGGTTGAGTTGATGGATGATTGGATCTTAGGATATGCATTCTCCTTAACATGGAGATTTCGGGGGGGAAATCCTTTAAGTAGGGGAGAATGTAACACCCCGTAAATTTAAATATTAAAGTTAACAAATTAAAGAATAGTTAATTTTAAATGTGAGAATCAAGGGAAACAGGTTACGCCATTGTGTTCGCCTCGGAATTCTGGTTGAGATAGAGTTCGAGTTTGCGTAAATTGGACTTCGTATGAAGAAGTTATGGCTGTCGAAAGTTTCCAGAAAATTCAAACAGCTCGAAACAGATTCAAATTTCAAATCAGAAGTCAGAAGCGGGCTGGGCGGGAAAATTCCCGCCCAGGACCCAGGTCGACCCTAGTGTCGACCTCCCCCATACAGGTCGACCTGGGGGTCGACCTATCGGTCGACCTGCCCCCCCCCCCCCCGGCAGATCTGAAAGATGACGATTTTATGACTTGCTGCTGAGTCACTAGGGTTTCTGGATAGTTCTGATCTTGTCCGAATTGTCTTGATTGATTCTAGATTGATTAGATGGTCTAAATTAATCCTAAATTTTATATAAACACATGTAGACTCAAACCCTAAAACCAAATAAAAATTAGAACCATGGCCGTCATGCTATCACCTTGCAACCTAGAGTAGCCGCCACTAACTAGAGAGAAAGTGAAGCTAATAAACTCAATTCAACTCAAATTTATAACAACAACAACGAATTTGTCTACTTCAAAGGCGAGCTAAATAAATTTCAGAACTCAGATTCCAGAACTCAAGACCTTCTTTGAGTAGTGAGTTCAATTTCTTTAATAAGATAATTAACAAGTTAATTGGGTTGAGATATAAATTGGGTTATATGGCTATGTTTGTGAAACATTGGAAATTGTTGTATTTTGTGAATATATGCTAGTTGTTCATAATGGCAGTTTTTGTTGTAGATTCCTTTGTATATGCCCAATCACCTATGTTCAACTTGTTCATGTTTGACATCATTCTATGTGCAAGTTTGGATGTAGATTATATGCTAGTTTCTATATGAATTGTACACAAGTTTACATGTGAACCAAATAAAGTGACTATATGCAAGTTTAGGTAGGAATTGGATTCACATATATGCAAGTTTACCCCTTTAGAATTAGATCTATAACATACATAATTTTATGCAAGTTGTGACTATGGCCTATGCAAGTTTTGGATGAAAAACTATATTCATATATGCAAGTTTTAGGTGAAAAACTATATTTTATATATGCAAGTTCACACCTTTAGGCCTATTTTTAGATTCATGACAATACAAAGTTTATGCAAGTTATGTTGTAATCCTTATTTGCAAGATTAGATCCATTTTGTGTGTTATGAAAATTTGCGATGTTTCTTCCCTTTTATGTGCTAGACTAATTGCTAGTCTAATATACATATATGTCACGATAAACGAACGAACAACGTGGGGACGATGGGGATAATATTGAATATACACATTTTGAGAATTGGCATAAAGGCCTTGAAAAAGGCATATAATTAATTAAAGACATTAATTGGAAAAATTGGCACTTATGGACATACTTGAGACAATTATGGACATAAGTATATTTGGAATTTATTTACAAATTTTGAATAGGGATATTTATCCACTTTGGGGTTAAATAAAGATGTGTAATAATAAACCGCCTATGACACAAGGTTAGACCCGTTTGCGGTATAAGACTGCCCGGACCCGCCCGACAAATCCAGCAGCTACAAATGCCAGTCTAATATGAGAGGTCAAAGGCACGAATTAAATGCGTAACAATTGTAAAGACACGAGGTTAGGCTCGTTTGTGGTGTAACACTGCCCGGACCCACCCGACAAATCCAGCTACCACAAATGCCAGTCTAATGTGGGAGGTCTTTACAAGGTTACGGTGTTAATGAATTAAGAAACACTTAACCAGATAAACATGTGGTGGGACATGAGGGGGCTTAGTGAGTGCTTTGAGTGGCATGTGAAATTAAGAGGGTGCCTTGGGTGGCATGTGAAATACGATTAAATGCACTTAACCAAGATTGAAACATGTAAGAAGACATGAATAAGAATGGGGTTAAGTGGGGAAAAACCTTAGAGGGGACCAAGCATAGGTGGAAAGCTTGTGTCATACATGGGGCCCTTTTCAAACCGGTAACCCATTAAGTATCTTTGTGGGCTCGACCCAAGTCAAGGACGGGACACGCGTACTGAGTTTGATTGTAAGAGGTCAAAACGGGTTAGCGGTGGCAACGCAAGTCCAACGGGGTCTTATGCGTGTGTGGGCCCGTGCTGGGAGGTAAGACGTTGTTGCATCGTGTAGGTATAAGCCGTGCATTCTTGGTGGTATCGGGTTGCCACTTTGGGGAGTGATACACCCCACTGTGGGTCCAGCACGGGTATCTAGGGTTTAGGGAGCCGATCGAATGGGGGTAGTGGGTACACCTAGTGGAGATAGGGGCAGATGACACCTACGAAGGTAGCTAGGGGTAAACGAAACTACCATTATCATTATTAAAGTTCTGTAGGCGAGATCAACTTTTAGGGTGTTTGGTGTGGTGCAGTGTAGTAATTATCCTATAGTGATTAGGTACGCCTTTATCGTTTTCTTTGTTCTTCTGAGTTCCTTTGTTTGCTTTGTCAAAACCATTTGTTCATAATCATTTCCTTATTTTACAGCTTATGCCTTATCCTAGTTACTTAATGATTATATTGTTAAAGTTATTGCACTCGCCAGACTTTATGTCTGACCCCTTTGTTTCCACCTCTTTTCTTCCTTCCCCCCCCCCCCAAGGCGCTCAGGGTGGGACTAGTACTAGTGGAGCTTGATTTTGACAGCTTTATCTCTTTCTTTGGAAGTTGCTTGGATCGCTGAAGTAAAAGTTCAGCCTATCTCATTTATGGCTATTTTATTTTGGGGTTATGTCTTTCATTTTATGTACTCTGATTTAGTCAAGATGGATATGATGTACTTGACTCTAGTCTTTGGTTTTTGATGATGTAATCAAACTTATTTGTTTACCGCTGCAATGAATGAAGTTTTAAATTTTTAAGTACTATTTTATATCTGTCTTGTTGTTAAGTTTCTGTTCTATACACACTTAAAACGCTCCATAGAAGTTAATGCATTCCCTTTGTGAGTGACATTAATGGACGTGGGGTGTCACATGTAAGCACTTTCGTAGTTGAGAAACATGAAAAACATTATGAACTCCAGCCAGTCTTTCAGGTAGCTCTACTTTGTAAGCCATCGTCCCAATCCTTTCAACGATAGGAAATGGTCCTACAAATCTAGGTGCCAACTTTCCTACAGACCCAAAGCGAATGACATTCCTCAAAGGAGATACTTTAAGGAACACCCTATCTCCAACCTCAAACTCAAGTTCGGTCCTTCTTTTGTCTGCGTAGGACTTCTGCCTATCTTGGGCTGTCTTCATTCGTCTTAGTATCAAGTCTACTTTCTATGAAGTTTCTCTAATCATGTCTGGCCCAAGTACGAGCTTGTCTGTAGACTCACACCAACAAGTTGGTGATCGATATGGTCTTCCATATAAAGTTTCGAAGGGTGCCATGCCTATGGTGGCTTGGTAGCTATTATTGTAGGCAAACTCCACCAAATGAAGATGATCCTCCCATGTCCCTCCAAAATCAAGAATGCACAGTTTCAAGAGATCTTCTAGTACTCTATTCACCCTTTCCGTCTGACCATCGGTTTGAGGGTGATAGGCTGTGCTTAAGCATAGCTGTGTGCCTACAGCCTCTTGCAAACTCCTCCAAAACTTGCCTGTAAAGATAGGATCTCAATCACTCACTATACTGGAGGGTATCCCATAGAGTCGAACTATCTCTTTAAGATAAATAGATGCTAGAGAAGAGGCAGTTCTTCTACTCTTAACAGGTATAAAGTGAGCGCTTTTAGTGAGCCTGTCCACTATTACCCAAATACTGGTACTGCCCCTTCTTAACCTAGGCAACCCATCAACAAAGTCCATCGAAATGCTATCCCATTTCCACTATGGGACCTCTAGAGGATGAAACAAACCACCAGGCTTCTTCTGCTCCGCCTTGACTTACTGGCATATCATGCACTTGGAAACGAATTCGGTTACATCCCTCTTCATGCCATTCCAAAAGAAAACCCTTTTCATGTCTTTATACTTCTTGTCTCCACCTGGGTGTATGGTTAACTTAGAATGGTGTGCTTCTTCGAGAACCATCATCACCAAATCCCTTGCTTGTGGGACGCATAGTCTTCCATCCCACCTCAACCGACCCTTATCATCGATGGAGTATCTATTGAGGTGACTAGAAGTCTCACCCCTAATTAGCTTATCCATTACATCAACTAGCTAAGGATCTTCATGTTGCGCGGTTCCTATTGAGTCCAAAAGAGTAGGCCGCACTTCTAGCGATGCTAACAAACCAGGTACAAATTCAGAGGAGGGTCTAAAGTCAAAGTTTGCTATATACTCCAAGCTTTGCCTTTCTACAAAGAGAGGACTTAAGGTCAGCTTCTTTCTACTCAAGGCGTCTGCTACTACATTGCCCTTGCCAGGGGTATAGGAAATATCAAAATCATATGAGGCAAGGAACTCCATCCACCTTTGTTTTCTTAAGTTAAGATCTTTCTATGAGAAAAGGTACTTTAATGATTTAAGGTCAGTAAACAGTTCAAGCCTTTCTCCTAGTAGGTAATGACGCCATGACTTAAGAGCAAAAACAATGGCGGCTAGTTCCAAGTCATGAGTTGGGTAGTTCTTCTCATGTACCCTCAACTGTCATCCCCCATAACAAACTACCTTGCCTTCTTGCCTCAAGACAGCGCCTAACCCTGTACCGCATACGTCTGTGTATATGGTAAACATTTTGCTCTCATCAGGCAATGTCAGAACTGCGGCTGTTGTAAGAGCCCTTTTCAAACGTTGGAAAGCAACATCGCAATCGAAATCCCAAGTGAAAATTAGGTTCTTATTTATCAATCTTGTGAGTGGGGCTGAGATTTTCGCAAAGTCTTTGATGAACTTTCGGTAAAAGCCCGCTAGTTAGAGAAAGCTTCGGACTTCGGTTGCATTCCGTGGAACCTTCCAATCTTGCACCGCAACTACTTTTGCGGGATCCACAGCTATCCCCTCTTTGGACACCACATGTCCAAGAAACCTTACTTCTTTTCTCCAGAAATGACATTTGAAGAATTTGGCTTTCAGCTGATGTGCACGAAGAGTATCCATGACTTCCCTTAAATGCAAAGCGTGCTCTTCCTCACTTTTCGAGAAGATCAAATTGTCATCCACGAAGATCACTACAAACTTATTAAGGAACTCCCTAAACACCCTGCTCATTAAGTCAACGAAATAAGCGGGTGCATTTGTCAAGCCGAAAGGCATGACAAGCCATTCGAAGAAACCATCCGGGGTTCTAAACGCGGTCTTATCAATGCTGTCTTCAGCCACTCTTAGCTGATGAAACTCGGTAGCCAGATCTAGTTGGGAGAAAACCGATACACCTACAAGCTGATCAAATAAGTCGTCTATTCTTGGAAGTGGGTGCCTGTTCTTCTTGGTCAGCTTGTTTAGCTCCCTATAGTCAACACATAGGCAAAGTGAACCATCTGCTTTGGTTGCGAAAACTACCGGAGCAACCCATTCAAAAATACTCCACCTTATGAACCCCTTTTCAAGTAGCTCTTTAATTTTCTTGCTGGGCTCTTTCCTCTCCCTTGGAGCCATGTGTTTAACGGGTAGAGCTACGGGTTTAGCATTATTAACAAGAATTCTATCTCCTGGTTCAGAGGTAAGCCCTTCACCTCTTCAAATACATCTGAGTATTCACGGACTACTCTAACAGACTGCAAGTTTTCAAAAGACGCATCAAGAGATTCTAGGTAGCTAAGCATAACAGAATTCATGGGATTACAAGAGATTTCGAGAGTGTTACCGAGGCGAGTCACAACTCTAACCACTCTCTTTTCACAATCGAGGATGGCACCATTAATGGATAGCCAATCCATGCCTAGAATCAACCCATAGCACGTGAAGCTCAAAACATATGCATTACATCTGAACCCAACGCTTAGTATAGAAATTTTCAAATCCAAACAAACCATGGATAAATAAGTCGAACCCCCAATTGGATTTGAAACAACCAAGGGATCCTCTACTATACTGGTGTCTAGATGCAGAGATTCAACCAAAGCAGTAGATATAAAAGAGTGTGATGCGCCAGAATCAAAGAGTGTACGAACAGGATGATAAAAAAGATAAACTAAACTCTCAACAGAAATATTTATACCTCGTTCTTGCGGAGGAGCTATGAGAACATGAACCTGCCCTCCAGAAGTAGATCCAGTCCTCTGCCCTTGCCCTTTCTTTCTTGGGCAGTCCTTAGCCATGTGTCCTGTCTTGCCGCACTGAAAACAACCACCCATCTTCCTCTTCTTCTTTCTGCAGTCCTTAATCAGATGTCCAGGAATGCCGCAAAATTACACTTCCTCTTGTCACGGGGTTTGTTATTCTTCCCGACCTTCTTGGGATACGTCTTCTTATTCTGTGATCCCTTCACTTTCTTATCTTGAGGTACTTCCACCTTTGCCTCTTTCTTGCCATCCTTGTCTTCCTCCTGTAACAATGCCATGTCCACCAGTCTCTCATAAGTCGCACCCATAGGTATATGGGACATAGCCAGGCTGTGCAGTGGCTCATTCAACCCTTTAACAAAACGGAGAGCCTTCTTATGTGGAATGTTTACTAACTCCAGTCCGAATCTAGCCAGCTGGTTGAATTGGTTGACATACTCCTTGACAGACATACTTCCCTGTTTGAGAGCTAAGAACTTCTCCATCTATAGGCTTCGTTCATCTTGTGAGAGGAATTTCATTTCAAACCTCATTCTGAAATCCTCCCAAGTTTCTACTGGTCTCTCAGCATTAGTAACTTCCCACCAATAAGAGGCTTCGTCTTTAAGCAACCATATGGCCAAGTGTATCATCTGCCTATTGTCCACGTCGAAAATAACTAACAAATCCTCGGTTTCTTTGAGCCAGTTTCTTGCTTCTACAAATGACTTAGTCCCATGAAAGTTCTTTCCACCCATGGCTCAAAAGTCTCTACATATCTTCGAGAAAGCATTTGCACGCGGAGGAGGAGGAGGAGGAACAACTACAGCTAGGGGAGGAGGAACGTCTGTTGGGCCTGCATCATTGGCCCTAGCCTCTATGTACCTTCTGAACCAGCCAAGTACCGGTACTCCCTCTGGAAGGTTAAGATCCCAAGACATGCTGAAACGAAGAAAAAAAAGATTCAAAACAAAGGATAGAAAGATAGTGCATATGGCTTTGGGGATTATGCCTTTTAAAATAAAAACAACACTTTTTCTTAAAAATGCTTCTTTAAACTTCTTTTTGAAAATTAGTTTCCAAAATTTTTATCTGATCTGGCAACCATCGGCTCTGATACCAAGTGAAACACCCCACCTCCTTTAAGGTCACTCACAAAGGGAACACCTTAACTTCGGTGGAGTGCTATAGGTAAAAGATACAGATAGTTTACAAGACAGACATATAAACAGCGGAAAAACTAAATTTATTTTATAAGCATGTGGTTCAGTCAAAACATTACAACAACTGTCTCAAACCAAATTCTAAATCATTACAACAAAATCTCTGTCTTGATTAAATCATAAAGAAGCATGAAATAACAATAAGGTAGCATAAATCCCCAATAAGAGTGTATCCAAAGCCATAGCCCAAGAAAAGAGAATCCAAGCAATACATCTACTCTCTTCAAGCTGGAAACGGTCTGAACTAAGCTGAAATATTCCCTCCCAATGGACCTGGGGGTGGGGGGAAATGGAAGAAAAGAAGACGAAAGAAAAATGGGTCAGATATAAGTCTGGTAAGTCCAGTGATTTTTCAGCATGAGAACAAGAAAAAGGATCATGACATGAATAAACTGAAAATAGAACAATACAAGAATAACAAGGTAACATAAGACAAGATATGGCAACTTAAACTTAATATACTATCGCACCCATTTCTATTTCTCTGCACCTACTGGCTTATTGTTTCAACCAGCCTCACGTGTTCATAATAAAGTTATCCTCTTTTATCGATCGGCTCCTACACGTATACGTTTTCTACTTGTGTCATTCGGCCCCGCTTGATTGTAGATACCTATGCTGGTCCCACCATGAGGTGTATCAAATCGTATGGTGGCAACCCGACACAATTCAAGATGCACAGTGTATAACTACTGATGCCCAGTTCCTGCTTTTTCCACTCCGGAGTACGTGCACGCCCACACTCTGTCGGAACCTACACTGACGCACCACCCGTCGGTGTTTTGACCGTTTATAATCAACCCAGTAATCGTGCCCCACCCTGCCTAGCCCAGGGTAACATGATACATCTACGTGGGTTACTGCTGAAATGGGTCCCCATTACTAGGGTTTCCTAATCAACATGTTAAAATGGTTAAGTGCTCTCAAATTAACCTAACCCCACCCATCAGTTTAGTTAACATGTTGTATTGGTTAAGTGTTGCCTTAATTAACTTAACCCTACCTTCTTAGCCTGCTTATTCCTTAGCTTTAATTCATTCATTAAAGCACCAACCTCTCAATTAGATCTATATTGTTGCGGTCGCTGGATGTGCCGGTCGGTTCTGAGCAGTCTTACACCGCAACTCAATCTAACCTCAGGTCCTTTTGGGCTTAATGCGCTAACCTCTCACATTAGATCTATTTTGTTACGGTTGCTGGATGTGCCGGGCGGTTCCGGGCAGTCTTACACCGTAACTCAATCTAACCTCGGATTAGGCATATTCGTCTTTTGCTAAATTTACATATTTACCCTTTCATATTTATATGTAAAATTTCCACAATTATTGTCATTCAAGTCATGCCCCATTTACCCTCTAAATCATGTTCATAAATTTTAGGTATATAAATTATACCTATTTATGCTACTAATCATTTACATGATTATGATCCAGACTATGCCAATAATATTTATTTTTATGTTTTTCCCAACGTTACCCCCGTTATACGCTCGCATAATTCACATAGAACGTTAGGCTCGCAACTTAGCCTAACTTATAAACAAAAAGGGAAAAGAAAGGAGCATGCACCATTCTAACAACATAAAATAATATGGATCTAACTAAACATGTGTTATATAAATTTGGCATGGAACAATGGACTTGCATTTTAGATCCAATTAACATGAATCTTAAGCATATGAACGGGAACTTGCATAGAATTACACAAATCTAATTAGGCATGTAGATGTGAACTTGCATTTGAGTTGGATCAAATCATAGATCCAAACATATGAGAATGTAGATCTAAACATATAGGTGTATATGACTTAGCCTAAAAACTTGCATGTAACATATCATGAAAGAATCACCAAACTTATATACAACATGATAGGCGCATTCCCAAATTATTATTCAACATGATAGGTTCATCACCAATTTAACATACAACATGATAAGTCCAATAAACCACAATAGTCTCATAGGCATATATGATAGAATTGTCACAAGAATAGACATGAATCAGCATCACCATTATCTTACAACTAGACACAGTTCTAGTTTCATTTCATTACAAATCATGACTTTTATTTGTTCACATCTAAATAATAACTGAACTTACAAACAAAAGAAAAATCTTGTTTTCTGGGATCTGTTTTCTGAAACTGAAAAGCTATCCCTTGACGTAGACTATCGATTCTCTAATTTAGCTTTGATTCATAGCTTCTAACTTGCTTTCTAGTTGGAGAAGAATGGTGGCTATGCTAGGTTGACCATGGACAACATGACGGCTCCTTGGAATGAAATTGTGTGGTTTAAGGTTGAGGGTTGGGGTTGTTTATATAGAAGTTTAGATTTATGTGAGTCGTTAAATCAACCTAGGAGCAATTAGAACCATCCAGAAAAGATAGAGTTATCCAGAAACTCCCACATATGCCCTAGTGACTCAGCAACAAGTCAGAAATCATCACTATTCGGATCTGAATATAGGAGTCGATACCTACAGGGGGGTCGACACCGATGTCGACTCCCCTATAGGGGGGTCGACACCTATGTCGACTCCCCTTGGAGGGGGTCAACCCTTGAGCGGGAATTTTCCCGCTCAGCCTCTTTCGCCTAAATTTGGAATTCGAACTGCTTTTTCGATTTAATTATTATTTATATTTAATTTTCTGATTTAACATGAAATCTTCGGAACTCCATAACTTCCTTATACGGAGTCTGATTCACGCAAACTCGGACTCTATCTCAAGCAGAATTCCGAGATGAACGCAACGGCATAACCCGTTTCCCTTAATTCTCAATTTAAAATTAAGTATGCTTTAATTTGTTATTTTAATAAACATAGAAAATAAAGGGTGTTACAAATAACCTGCTAACCCAATGAAACGCCGAACATCCGTCGCATTCTTAGGTTGATCCCTGTCCTGGATTGCCGCCACCTTAGCGGGGTCGACCACTATACCATTTCCAGAAACTACATGGCATAAGAAACTCACTTCGTTCTTCCAGAAGTGACACTTCGAAAACTTAGCTCTCAAATTATGCTTTCGTAAGATTTCTAACACAACTCTCAAGTGCGTCTTGTGCTCTTCTTCATTCCGAGAGTAAACCAGAATGTCATCCACGAACACAAGCACGAACTTGTTCAACTGATCTCTGAAAACTCTGTTCACAAAATCCAAAAAATACACTGGCGCGTTAGTCAACCCGAACGGCATTACCAACCATTCGAAGAAAGCGGATGGTGTCCTAAAAGCAGTCTTCGGCACACTATCATTTACAATTCTCAATTGGTGAAATCCCTTTGCCAAATCCATCTGAGAAAAAACTTTGGTGTCGTGAAGCTGATCGAACAAGTCATCAATCCTCGGCAACGGATACTTGTACTTCTTGGCCACCTTATGTAAAGACCCGCAACTTCCCCGTAAAGGAAAGCGTCGGATAGTTCGAGAACAAGCCACAACAGAACGCATACAGAAGAACATTTCATTGTATATAACAACAATGCATCAGATTACAAGAATATACAGAGTATGAATGAATATTACACAGAAATATCAGAGATTTAAATTACATTTAAATACATAGCAGCGGAAAATAATACAATACACAACTAGAAGAAGATATACGGATACAAAGCTTTCCGGATATCGTTCCAGCTGTAAACCAAAATCCTGTGAATATAAATCTGCAAAACCAAAACTACTAGCTGCCCGTGTCGAAATAAGGGCACCCAGAGTTTAGGTTAAAACAATAAACTCCAGGTCAGTCATGTGACTGGTGTGAGAACTAAAACAGTTAATCTTTATTTCAAAGTTAGGTAAATCAAGGGACCACGCCGTATAACACGGAACGGGTTTCCTCCCAAGAATACCAGTGCATAAAACAAACAGCGCAATGCTAAATAAAGAAAAATGAAGCTGTTATAAGACCCAGGTCCTATCACACAATGCAACGCAAGCCGGGGGATAGGGTTTTCCCTTATAACAGCCAAAGAATGCTTGATACGTTTAAAACAAATCATTTGATACTATTATAAGTGCATAGTGTATATAACAACTTCAAATCATAAGTATCAATCATAGGCGGCATGGGTACCATATATCATGTCGCCATATATAGGTTTACAAATAAAACCGCAAATGTCACGTATTTGGAAATTGGATTTCCATCTATGAACCGAGGCAAAAGATAGTCCTCAACCGATTCGAGACGCTCTAGCCCGCCCCTCAGGATCAGAGCTCGAGTGACCCTTGGATCGTCAGGGCCGGTCCACACGGAGTGGATTAAAATGCCTGAACATGCGTTTCCCCGCCCTATGGGGCGTAAACGAGCCAACTAAATGACTCCATCGGTTCGAGAACGACCGATCAATCCGAGGCGCCTCGCAACAGCAACAACCACATAAGTCAAACTCGTCAGGGCGTGTAAAACCACTGACGCCACTTCTAGCTAGAAAGAAACGCAAGTCCTCCCTGATGTCCCTCCCGTTTTTGGTTCATACCGGGTGTGAAACTCGCGAAGTAAACGTTACACAAAGCTACGCCACAAAGGCCGTGCTTTGATCATCACCACAAGACTTTGCTTTTCAACAGAAGCCTTGATCATTTGCATCTTAGCATGCCACACAGGCAAACCATCCTATGCAACCGATATCAGTCACACAGAATGAAATCCAATGTCAGACACACAGTCCATTTACACGTCCGTCCTGGGTCTGAACGAAACCGGAGGCACCTAGTACCCCGCATATCCATCGATCTCCAAGTACGTCTGGACGATCACTAACTGTTTCCATCTTCTTGGGTGTACAGCCCAATCAAGATCATCAGTTATCCCCCAAACGACGTGAAGACCTCCGGTCTTCGACCATCGTCTTCATCTTCGACTTATCGTCGTATCAGTTATTCAGAATGGGATAAACCCGGTCTTTCCGAATAACTCGCGTATATTTTAAATAAGTGTTACACAAACACAACATACGCCTCATTCCAATTCATTAGTCACTAACCGTAAATTAATCAAGAGAATAATTCCCCAAATATTAACCCCGAAGGCCGAAACCAACATCAGATCAATATCCAGAAAACCATTCTGCTTGGCTAACCGACAGTTAGTTTCTAAATTTCACGTTCAAATCTAATTAAAGATTTAACTATCGCCTGGAGCAAAACTGGTGATACTCCATTCTCGATCTTTTCAATCTAATTAAAGATTCATTAAAACTCCACTTAGTTTTAATCTTTTGACTGGGTTAAAGAATCAGTGTCATTTAAAAACACGGTTCACGATAAACCCAAAATCACATTCATTAATCGTCGGGTTAAAGAACGAGTGTTATTTAAAAACACTGTCCACGATAAACCCAAAAATCAATATCGATTCAATTCCAATTAAATGTTATTTAATTGGTACACTTCATTAAATCTAAATAAAAAGATTTAATCATTTCTCAACTGGGTTCAAGAACAGTGTTAGTGAAGACACCATTCACGACGAACCCAAATCACATTCATTAATTATCGGGTTAAAGAACGAGTGTTATTTAAAACACTGTTCACGATAAACCCAAAAATCAATATCAATTCAATTCCAATTAAATGTTATTTAATTGGTACACTTCATTAAATCTAAATCAAAAGATTTAATCTTTTCTCAGCTGGGTTCAAGAACAGTGTTAGTGAAGACACCATTCACGACGAACCCAAATCACATTCATTAATTATCGGGTTAAAGAACGAGTGTTATTTAAAACACTGTTCACGATAAACCCAAAAATCAATATCAATTCAATTCCAATTAAATGTTATTTAATTGGTACACTTCATTAAATCTAAATAAAAAGATTTAATCTTTTCTCAGCTGGGTTCAAGAACAGTGTTAGTGAAGACACCATTCACGACAAACCCAAATCACATTCGATATTCAATACAAGGCTCTGAATAGAAAATATATCGGCTTATATTCAATATCGAATTCTACGACTAACAAATGTCGTATTGGAAATAACGATATACATATATATCTTTCAAATTTCCATAACAACACCTGTATAATCATGAATTCCAACATCGAAATATTCCGAAGACAATTTCGATTCAAATCCACTCCAGTGTAATCATTGGAATTTTGGTTACTTTTAAAACCCTTTTCGAATTCAATTTATTTATTTAAAAATAAATAGAATTATAATTCTAGTTCAAAACTAGTTCATTTCGATAAAAATCTATTTTTATCTTTTCTAATATGGAATTTTTCATCCCAATTCTTTCTAAATCATTTCTTATGATTTTACACAAATTATTACTATTTTTAATAATTTTATCAAGGCCCGTACAGTCGATTTCCATCAATGGCCATCGAACTGCACTTATAGCGACCTTTTTCGAATTTGATTTGGACATAATTCCAAATCCAACCGTTAGATTTCAAATTTCTAACATTCATTAGAAAGCTCTTTTCGATACGAACCCAACGGTTCCGGTTTTAGGAGAATCCGACGGTCGGATCTCCCGTAATGTCCGTTTGAAATAAATGGTCGAAATTCGCGAACTGCCGCGGCGCGGCGCGTTCTATTCAGGCCATTATATTATATATATAATATATATATAATATATACTTCGTCGATTTCTATTTAAAACGAATTATATAAATAGTTTTAAAATTCGTTTCAAAAGCAATCTCAACTTCCTTTTCAATTCAAATCAAAATTGAATTCTTCTTTATAAATTCGTTTCAAAATTCATTTCTATTCAATTCGAATTTCAATTCAATTTGAATTCATTTCAATTCGCTTTTAATTCAATTCGAATTCGTTTTCAATTCAATTCATTTCGAAATCGTTTTCAATTCAATTCGAATTCGTTTTCAATTCAATTCATTTCGAAATCGTTTTCAATTCAATTCGAATTCGTTTTCAATTCAATTCATTTCGAAATCGTTTTCAATTCAATTCATTTCGAAATCGTTTTCAATTCAATTCATTTCGAAATCGTTTTCAATTCAATTCGAATTCATTTTCAATTCAATTCATTTCGAAATCGTTTTCAATTCAATTCATTTCGAAATCGTTTTCAATTCAATTCGAATTCATTTTCAATTCAATTCATTTCGAAATCGTTTTCAATTCAATTCATTTCGAAATCGTTTTCAATTCAATTCGAATTCATTTTCAATTCAATTCATTTCGAAATCGTTTTCAATTCAATTCGAATTCATTTTCAATTCAATTCATTTCGAAATCGTTTTCAATTCAATTCATTTCGAAATCGTTTTCAATTCAATTCGAATTCATTTTCAATTCAATTCATTTCGAAATCGTTTTCAATTCAATTCATTTCGAAATCGTTTTCAATTCAATTCGAATTCATTTTCAATTCAATTCATTTCGAAATCGTTTTCAATTCAATTCATTTCGAAATCGTTTTCAATTCAATTCATTTCGAAATCGTTTTCAATTCAATTCATTTCGAAATCGTTTTCAATTCAATTCATTTCGAAATCGTTTTCAATTCATTTCATTTCGAAATCGTTTTCAATTCATTTCGAATTCGTTTTTAAAATCGATATAAATATCGTTCACGTCAAAATGGCGTCAATCTAATCAACACGGCTTCATATATTCCTTTATTTTCAAATATTCTATTTCAAATATTTCTTTTTCAAATATTTCTTTTTCAAAACTGGAATGAGGCCCAATCAATTACCATATAAAATTAATTATATGGATTTTCATACAACACATGTATATAATAGCATTGAAAATAATCAACCATCAACCAAAGTGCACTACACTGTATAAGCATCAAATATAGATATTCAACGCTTATAACAGCCTGTCAATCAATCGATCGACATATTTAATCAATCAGGATGAGTGAACTTCAAATTTCATCCTAACACCCGTGTGGGGTTTCAAACAATCAAACACATATTTTATTTGTGCAGTTAGGCGATGTGTAAAATTTATCGACCCAATCAACGTCATTCAAATAGGTGTACATAAACAAACCGTCTGGTTTGTAAATGAATATTTATTTATTCACATTCACGTTAAAAATTATATTTTTAACGATAACACATTTTATTTTGACATATGAATTTCTATTCTTCATTTACACAAATAAAATGATATTTTTATTTTTCTAACATATTTTAGAAAATTTCGGCGGCATAACGGCACGATACTAGAAACGGGACAAGGCCTAGCCTTATCCCCGGTCTAGTGAAGGCCCACGCCATTCACACATCAATCAAATCAATTCGTTATGCAAACCACAAACTTTGGAGTAAGGGTCTAACCTAGCCTTACTCCTTCGCCTTATAACGGCGCACGTCTAATCCTAACCAATTTATCGATTCGATTTTTCACACCACAAACCACATTCAAACCAATATCGCAATCAATCACCAAACAGTCAAACAAACAAGTCCATGGTCTGTGGACGATTGTGTCGGGTGCTACTAAGCACCGTCTGCATCCTAGTATATATATATAACTAGAAATAAAATAGAAAGGTGAGAAATTCTCACTTATAGCTATCCTAGCTCCACGGCTCTTCTTTGATAGAAAACTTCATCGTTTCGCCTTTTTGTCACCTTCGTTGCTGCTTTCACTACACACGTAAAAATCACATTTTTTTACTACGCTATTCAATATATAAAAATCGAATTTTTAGTTCAAAGTTCAATATATAAAAATCGAATTTTTAGTTCAAAGTTCAATATATAAAAATCAAATTTTTATTTCAAAGTTCAATTATATAAAAATCGAATTTTTATTTCAAAGTTCAATTTATAAAAATCGAATTTTTATTTTAAAGTTCAATAGATAAAAATCATATTTTTTTTTCGAAGTTCAATATGTAAAAATCTAGTCTTCGCCTTATAAAAAAATATAGTCTTTGAAGTTCAAACCTTTTTCTAAAAATCAGTTTTTACTTTTATTTTAAAATCAGTTTTAAAATCTTATCAAATCAGTTTTTAAATATTTAAAAATTCAGTTTTTAAACTCTTATCAAATCAGTTTTTATATATTTAAAAATTCAGTTTATAAAATTCTTAAAAATCAGTTTACAAATCTAATTAAAACCAGTTTAAAATGCTTTTAAAAAAAACAGTTTAAAACCCTAAAATAAAAATAAAATAAAATGTTTACTGTTACCTGCGAAGAAGGGGGGGGGATGCTGCTGTCGGTGGTCATCAGGCGGGGTTGGACGTCGGAGCCGAGGTGGTGGCCAGCAGGGGCTTCGATTCGGAGCTGAACAAAAGGGGGGGGGACTACGGGGTTGTCGCGCCGTGGGGGCTTCGCTCCGTCGAGGAGGGCAGGTGAGAGAGGAGCGAGGCTGGAGGGAGGAGGCACCTGAGGGGAAGATCGGCGGCAGCTCCGCCTGTGGCGGCGGCGAAACTCTGGGGGGCGCGATCGATGTCTGAAGTTTTTTTTTTTTTTTTTTTTTTTTTTTTTCTTATTTTCTGTTTGAAATGAATGGACGGGGGGGCCAAAGTGTTTTAAGGAGGGCAAAGATTTTTTTTTTTTTATTATTAATTTTATTATTATTTAATTCAACCTTAAGTTGACTTTTTTCATACGACCTCGAAACGAGGCCCACCGCCTGTCGTCCATAGCGTTCTACCCCCATTCCGAACACAATGGGATATGTATCGTACGCTGATTCGGCTGTTACAATCAGTTTCCGTTGAATTAACATTTAAATCACTATATTGAATTTTAAACGTACATTTCAAATTACCGGGGTCACATACGAACTTTAAAAATTCCAGAAAAATATTTTCTAGCTTCGTATTGACGATACGGTCCTAACAAAACTAGTTTCGCCGAATTCTGAGACCGTTTGAAAAATGGCCAATTTCCAGTCGATTAAAATCTACTGAAACTGGTCAAACGCGTTTTCCTTTGCCACGCTCACATATCGATTCGAAAAATTATGAAATTTGGAATCTAGCAATAACTTGACATCCCGGACCCAACCAAACTGGTTTCGTCGAAATCCGAGGTCGTTTGCAAAATGTCCATTTTTAAGGGCCTGAATTCCATAGCGACTATTCAGAATTTTCAACTGGACATATCTTTTGATTCCCGATATGAAATCTTGATTTTTCGCATTCGTTGGAAAGATATTATCAATTAGATTCCATTATTTTTGGTTTCACTAAAATCCGGATTGTTTTGCACCCGGTACATTCAATTGAAGTTTGAAATCGAATTATCGAACTACCGCGCCATTTTCAATTCTATTTATAATTATATATAAATATTTATATTCTAACGACGACGCGTATAAAATATACGTTTGATTTATATTCAGAATAAATTTATCGTCGATATTATTTAAAATAATTCATTTTAAATAATCAAAATTCGCTAAAATGGCCAAAATAAAAATTTTAAACTGGCCCAGATTTTCGGGTTGTTACAATCTCCCCCACTTAAAACTTTTCGTCCCCGAAAAGGAACAAAGTCGAAAGTGGTTTGATTATTCAACTCTACGCTCGACCTGGCTTCCATTCTCGAACTTTTCAGTTTCTGAGAATTTCTAAAATTTCAAAAATTTGGCTAACACCCTAAATTTTCGAAAAATTTCGCCATAACCTCCCCTGCAATGGGAGCATCGGGGAATTCCAAATAGCTTCCCCGGTCCTTCAGATCTCAAAAAGAAAAAGAAAAAGCCAAGCGGCTAGCCAATAGGCTCACAAAATCATCATCACCCAAACAAAACAGGAAATTATGTAGTAAACATGTACCTATTTGTCGGGCAAACAAATTTTATTCTCTGGCTCTAGCCTCCTTGCTATGACCTGTTCAATGATATATATGTATATGCAAGCAGATGCGACCAATTTTCAATATCGTTCAATATTTGATATAATTAGGCTAAACGGCTAAAAATTAGCAAACAAATAACGAAACAACACAAACATCAATCGATTAGTGAATTAGAGTTTCAAATTCATAATTTTGATACATATACTAAAATCATGTTCTTGATGTCAATTCACAACAATGTGTCCTAGCTATATATATAGGTTTGGTTCTCACACCAGTCTAATGGAAATATATAGGTATCACACCTTCGTCACTCGAAAATAAATGCTGATGATGTTTCGAACCACCATCAGAACATCTCCGGGCTACTAGAGTGCGGTCCTATATCTATCCAGTATATTAAAACTTCGAATATACGTTCATGACGCGTATATGCAAAATCTTTATATATTGGAATGTCCATATTCAAAATAAATAGATAATCAAATACGAATAATTGATTTATATTTTCAAAACAAAAATTTGTTTTCATTTTAAAAATATACTCTTCACACTCGTTCTAGGATACTACTGATCCTATCTCTAACGAGTCATTCCCATTGGATATTGCTAATCCAATATCTGATGAATTCTTTCGTATGTTTCTAATGTGCCTTGTTCTCTAGCTTTGTAAACCAAAGCTCTGATACCACGTGTAAAGACCCGCAACCTCCCCGTAAAGGGAAGCGTCGGATAGTTCGAGAACAAGCCACAACAGAACGCATACAGAAGAACATTTCATTGTATATAACAACAATGCATCAGATTACAAGAATATACAGAGTATGAATGAATATTACACAGAAATATCAGAGATTTAAATTACATTTAAATACATAGCAGCGGAAAATAATACAATACACAACTAGAAGAAGATATACGGATACAAAGCTTTCCGGATATCGTTCCAGCTGTAAACCAAAATCCTGTGAATATAAATCTGCAAAACCAAAACTACTAGCTGCCCGTGTCGAAATAAGGGCACCCAGAGTTTAGGTTAAAACAATAAACTCCAGGTCAGTCATGTGACTGGTGTGAGAACTAAAACAGTTAATCTTTATTTCAAAGTTAGGTAAATCAAGGGACCACGCCGTATAACACGGAACGGGTTTCCTCCCAAGAATACCAGTGCATAAAACAAACAGCGCAATGCTAAATAAAGAAAAATGAAGCTGTTATAAGACCCAGGTCCTATCACACAATGCAACGCAAGCCGGGGGATAGGGTTTTCCCTTATAACAGCCAAAGAATGCTTGATACGTTTAAAACAAATCATTTGATACTATTATAAGTGCATAGTGTATATAACAACTTCAAATCATAAGTATCAATCATAGGCGGCATGGGTACCATATATCATGTCGCCATATATAGGTTTACAAATAAAACCGCAAATGTCACGTATTTGGAAATTGGATTTCCATCTATGAACCGAGGCAAAAGATAGTCCTCAACCGATTCGAGACGCTCTAGCCCGCCCCTCAGGATCAGAGCTCGAGTGACCCTTGGATCGTCAGGGCCGGTCCACACGGAGTGGATTAAAATGCCTGAACATGCGTTTCCCCGCCCTATGGGGCGTAAACGAGCCAACTAAATGACTCCATCGGTTCGAGAACGACCGATCAATCCGAGGCGCCTCGCAACAGCAACAACCACATAAGTCAAACTCGTCAGGGCGTGTAAAACCACTGACGCCACTTCTAGCTAGAAAGAAACGCAAGTCCTCCCTGATGTCCCTCCCGTTTTTGGTTCATACCGGGTGTGAAACTCGCGAAGTAAACGTTACACAAAGCTACGCCACAAAGGCCGTGCTTTGATCATCACCACAAGACTTTGCTTTTCAACAGAAGCCTTGATCATTTGCATCTTAGCATGCCACACAGGCAAACCATCCTATGCAACCGATATCAGTCACACAGAATGAAATCCAATGTCAGACACACAGTCCATTTACACGTCCGTCCTGGGTCTGAACGAAACCGGAGGCACCTAGTACCCCGCATATCCATCGATCTCCAAGTACGTCTGGACGATCACTAACTGTTTCCATCTTCTTGGGTGTACAGCCCAATCAAGATCATCAGTTATCCCCCAAACGACGTGAAGACCTCCGGTCTTCGACCATCGTCTTCATCTTCGACTTATCGTCGTATCAGTTATTCAGAATGGGATAAACCCGGTCTTTCCGAATAACTCGCGTATATTTTAAATAAGTGTTAC
Organism: Allium sativum; assembly: GCA_030737875.1. NCBI lineage: Eukaryota > Viridiplantae > Streptophyta > Magnoliopsida > Asparagales > Amaryllidaceae > Allium > Allium sativum. The sequence goes on from CM060910.1 coordinate 402,120,878, forward strand.
ACAAACACAACATACGCCTCATTCCAATTCATTAGTCACTAACCGTAAATTAATCAAGAGAATAATTCCCCAAATATTAACCCCGAAGGCCGAAACCAACATCAGATCAATATCCAGAAAACCATTCTGCTTGGCTAACCGACAGTTAGTTTCTAAATTTCACGTTCAAATCTAATTAAAGATTTAACTATCGCCTGGAGCAAAACTGGTGATACTCCATTCTCGATCTTTTCAATCTAATTAAAGATTCATTAAAACTCCACTTAGTTTTAATCTTTTGACTGGGTTAAAGAATCAGTGTCATTTAAAAACACGGTTCACGATAAACCCAAAATCACATTCATTAATCGTCGGGTTAAAGAACGAGTGTTATTTAAAAACACTGTCCACGATAAACCCAAAAATCAATATCGATTCAATTCCAATTAAATGTTATTTAATTGGTACACTTCATTAAATCTAAATAAAAAGATTTAATCATTTCTCAACTGGGTTCAAGAACAGTGTTAGTGAAGACACCATTCACGACGAACCCAAATCACATTCATTAATTATCGGGTTAAAGAACGAGTGTTATTTAAAACACTGTTCACGATAAACCCAAAAATCAATATCAATTCAATTCCAATTAAATGTTATTTAATTGGTACACTTCATTAAATCTAAATCAAAAGATTTAATCTTTTCTCAGCTGGGTTCAAGAACAGTGTTAGTGAAGACACCATTCACGACGAACCCAAATCACATTCATTAATTATCGGGTTAAAGAACGAGTGTTATTTAAAACACTGTTCACGATAAACCCAAAAATCAATATCAATTCAATTCCAATTAAATGTTATTTAATTGGTACACTTCATTAAATCTAAATAAAAAGATTTAATCTTTTCTCAGCTGGGTTCAAGAACAGTGTTAGTGAAGACACCATTCACGACAAACCCAAATCACATTCGATATTCAATACAAGGCTCTGAATAGAAAATATATCGGCTTATATTCAATATCGAATTCTACGACTAACAAATGTCGTATTGGAAATAACGATATACATATATATCTTTCAAATTTCCATAACAACACCTGTATAATCATGAATTCCAACATCGAAATATTCCGAAGACAATTTCGATTCAAATCCACTCCAGTGTAATCATTGGAATTTTGGTTACTTTTAAAACCCTTTTCGAATTCAATTTATTTATTTAAAAATAAATAGAATTATAATTCTAGTTCAAAACTAGTTCATTTCGATAAAAATCTATTTTTATCTTTTCTAATATGGAATTTTTCATCCCAATTCTTTCTAAATCATTTCTTATGATTTTACACAAATTATTACTATTTTTAATAATTTTATCAAGGCCCGTACAGTCGATTTCCATCAATGGCCATCGAACTGCACTTATAGCGACCTTTTTCGAATTTGATTTGGACATAATTCCAAATCCAACCGTTAGATTTCAAATTTCTAACATTCATTAGAAAGCTCTTTTCGATACGAACCCAACGGTTCCGGTTTTAGGAGAATCCGACGGTCGGATCTCCCGTAATGTCCGTTTGAAATAAATGGTCGAAATTCGCGAACTGCCGCGGCGCGGCGCGTTCTATTCAGGCCATTATATTATATATATAATATATATATAATATATACTTCGTCGATTTCTATTTAAAACGAATTATATAAATAGTTTTAAAATTCGTTTCAAAAGCAATCTCAACTTCCTTTTCAATTCAAATCAAAATTGAATTCTTCTTTATAAATTCGTTTCAAAATTCATTTCTATTCAATTCGAATTTCAATTCAATTTGAATTCATTTCAATTCGCTTTTAATTCAATTCGAATTCGTTTTCAATTCAATTCATTTCGAAATCGTTTTCAATTCAATTCGAATTCGTTTTCAATTCAATTCATTTCGAAATCGTTTTCAATTCAATTCGAATTCGTTTTCAATTCAATTCATTTCGAAATCGTTTTCAATTCAATTCATTTCGAAATCGTTTTCAATTCAATTCATTTCGAAATCGTTTTCAATTCAATTCGAATTCATTTTCAATTCAATTCATTTCGAAATCGTTTTCAATTCAATTCATTTCGAAATCGTTTTCAATTCAATTCGAATTCATTTTCAATTCAATTCATTTCGAAATCGTTTTCAATTCAATTCATTTCGAAATCGTTTTCAATTCAATTCGAATTCATTTTCAATTCAATTCATTTCGAAATCGTTTTCAATTCAATTCGAATTCATTTTCAATTCAATTCATTTCGAAATCGTTTTCAATTCAATTCATTTCGAAATCGTTTTCAATTCAATTCGAATTCATTTTCAATTCAATTCATTTCGAAATCGTTTTCAATTCAATTCATTTCGAAATCGTTTTCAATTCAATTCGAATTCATTTTCAATTCAATTCATTTCGAAATCGTTTTCAATTCAATTCATTTCGAAATCGTTTTCAATTCAATTCATTTCGAAATCGTTTTCAATTCAATTCATTTCGAAATCGTTTTCAATTCAATTCATTTCGAAATCGTTTTCAATTCATTTCATTTCGAAATCGTTTTCAATTCATTTCGAATTCGTTTTTAAAATCGATATAAATATCGTTCACGTCAAAATGGCGTCAATCTAATCAACACGGCTTCATATATTCCTTTATTTTCAAATATTCTATTTCAAATATTTCTTTTTCAAATATTTCTTTTTCAAAACTGGAATGAGGCCCAATCAATTACCATATAAAATTAATTATATGGATTTTCATACAACACATGTATATAATAGCATTGAAAATAATCAACCATCAACCAAAGTGCACTACACTGTATAAGCATCAAATATAGATATTCAACGCTTATAACAGCCTGTCAATCAATCGATCGACATATTTAATCAATCAGGATGAGTGAACTTCAAATTTCATCCTAACACCCGTGTGGGGTTTCAAACAATCAAACACATATTTTATTTGTGCAGTTAGGCGATGTGTAAAATTTATCGACCCAATCAACGTCATTCAAATAGGTGTACATAAACAAACCGTCTGGTTTGTAAATGAATATTTATTTATTCACATTCACGTTAAAAATTATATTTTTAACGATAACACATTTTATTTTGACATATGAATTTCTATTCTTCATTTACACAAATAAAATGATATTTTTATTTTTCTAACATATTTTAGAAAATTTCGGCGGCATAACGGCACGATACTAGAAACGGGACAAGGCCTAGCCTTATCCCCGGTCTAGTGAAGGCCCACGCCATTCACACATCAATCAAATCAATTCGTTATGCAAACCACAAACTTTGGAGTAAGGGTCTAACCTAGCCTTACTCCTTCGCCTTATAACGGCGCACGTCTAATCCTAACCAATTTATCGATTCGATTTTTCACACCACAAACCACATTCAAACCAATATCGCAATCAATCACCAAACAGTCAAACAAACAAGTCCATGGTCTGTGGACGATTGTGTCGGGTGCTACTAAGCACCGTCTGCATCCTAGTATATATATATAACTAGAAATAAAATAGAAAGGTGAGAAATTCTCACTTATAGCTATCCTAGCTCCACGGCTCTTCTTTGATAGAAAACTTCATCGTTTCGCCTTTTTGTCACCTTCGTTGCTGCTTTCACTACACACGTAAAAATCACATTTTTTTACTACGCTATTCAATATATAAAAATCGAATTTTTAGTTCAAAGTTCAATATATAAAAATCGAATTTTTAGTTCAAAGTTCAATATATAAAAATCAAATTTTTATTTCAAAGTTCAATTATATAAAAATCGAATTTTTATTTCAAAGTTCAATTTATAAAAATCGAATTTTTATTTTAAAGTTCAATAGATAAAAATCATATTTTTTTTTCGAAGTTCAATATGTAAAAATCTAGTCTTCGCCTTATAAAAAAATATAGTCTTTGAAGTTCAAACCTTTTTCTAAAAATCAGTTTTTACTTTTATTTTAAAATCAGTTTTAAAATCTTATCAAATCAGTTTTTAAATATTTAAAAATTCAGTTTTTAAACTCTTATCAAATCAGTTTTTATATATTTAAAAATTCAGTTTATAAAATTCTTAAAAATCAGTTTACAAATCTAATTAAAACCAGTTTAAAATGCTTTTAAAAAAAACAGTTTAAAACCCTAAAATAAAAATAAAATAAAATGTTTACTGTTACCTGCGAAGAAGGGGGGGGGATGCTGCTGTCGGTGGTCATCAGGCGGGGTTGGACGTCGGAGCCGAGGTGGTGGCCAGCAGGGGCTTCGATTCGGAGCTGAACAAAAGGGGGGGGGACTACGGGGTTGTCGCGCCGTGGGGGCTTCGCTCCGTCGAGGAGGGCAGGTGAGAGAGGAGCGAGGCTGGAGGGAGGAGGCACCTGAGGGGAAGATCGGCGGCAGCTCCGCCTGTGGCGGCGGCGAAACTCTGGGGGGCGCGATCGATGTCTGAAGTTTTTTTTTTTTTTTTTTTTTTTTTTTTTCTTATTTTCTGTTTGAAATGAATGGACGGGGGGGCCAAAGTGTTTTAAGGAGGGCAAAGATTTTTTTTTTTTTATTATTAATTTTATTATTATTTAATTCAACCTTAAGTTGACTTTTTTCATACGACCTCGAAACGAGGCCCACCGCCTGTCGTCCATAGCGTTCTACCCCCATTCCGAACACAATGGGATATGTATCGTACGCTGATTCGGCTGTTACAATCAGTTTCCGTTGAATTAACATTTAAATCACTATATTGAATTTTAAACGTACATTTCAAATTACCGGGGTCACATACGAACTTTAAAAATTCCAGAAAAATATTTTCTAGCTTCGTATTGACGATACGGTCCTAACAAAACTAGTTTCGCCGAATTCTGAGACCGTTTGAAAAATGGCCAATTTCCAGTCGATTAAAATCTACTGAAACTGGTCAAACGCGTTTTCCTTTGCCACGCTCACATATCGATTCGAAAAATTATGAAATTTGGAATCTAGCAATAACTTGACATCCCGGACCCAACCAAACTGGTTTCGTCGAAATCCGAGGTCGTTTGCAAAATGTCCATTTTTAAGGGCCTGAATTCCATAGCGACTATTCAGAATTTTCAACTGGACATATCTTTTGATTCCCGATATGAAATCTTGATTTTTCGCATTCGTTGGAAAGATATTATCAATTAGATTCCATTATTTTTGGTTTCACTAAAATCCGGATTGTTTTGCACCCGGTACATTCAATTGAAGTTTGAAATCGAATTATCGAACTACCGCGCCATTTTCAATTCTATTTATAATTATATATAAATATTTATATTCTAACGACGACGCGTATAAAATATACGTTTGATTTATATTCAGAATAAATTTATCGTCGATATTATTTAAAATAATTCATTTTAAATAATCAAAATTCGCTAAAATGGCCAAAATAAAAATTTTAAACTGGCCCAGATTTTCGGGTTGTTACACCTTGTTCAGCTCACGATAGTCCACATACAATCTCAGCGAGCCATCAGCCTTGGTTGCAAACACAACTGGTGCACCCCATTCGGATACACTCCTTCGAATGATTCTTTTTCCCAAAAGTTCACGAACCTGCACCTCTAACTCTCGTTGTTCCTTAGGCACTATCCGCCTAAGAGGCATAACGACTGATCATGCACCCTCGACCAAATCGATCCTAAACTCGATCTCACGATGTGGCAGAAACCCTTTGACCTCGTCAAAGACATCATCAAACTCATTCGCGATTAGCACTGATGACAAGTCTTCCTGTGGAATCACAAGCGAATATAGATAGCTTACAAAGACACCGTCGTCCGGCTTATATCTAATTAACACCTTTCGCCCTTCCATATCCTCAACTCTCACCTCTAGCTTCTCACAATTCACTCTTGCTGCATACCTATTGAACCAATCTATGCCCATGATAATCCCAAACCCAACGAAGTTAAGAACAAAGCAATCATACACAAAAGAGAAACCATGACTCGACAAAACTAGACCATGACACAACATGAAAAAATTGGACGAACCCCCAACTGGATTAGTCACGATCAAAGGTCTATCACAAATCTCGGGTTACAAACCCAAGCTGCACACAAGCTCATTGCAAACGAAAAATTGCGATGCTCCAGTATCGAACAACAAACGAATTGAAACACCATTAACTGAAAAGTACCTTGCACGACGACACTCTATCCCTTCTTCTCTGCATTAGGAGATCTCAAAGAAGAGGGCTTGATTTCCAAATCATATGCCTTCACAATCTGCTTGCCCTTAGCTAATTCTAGACAGTCTTTCTTCTCATGCCCAAGCTTTCCACACTTGAAGCATTTCTTCTCAGCTTTGGGATTCTTGCACCCATTCAATTAATGACCCTTCTGTTGGCATTTAAAGCAAACCACCTCACTCTTAGGCTTCTTATGGACATCCTATCTGTTGTTGCTGCTTCCTCTTCTGATTATTACCACCTTGCTACGGTTTATGAACTTCCTTGGTTGCAGTGACAACATTTGCTTCTTTAAGAAACAAGCTTTCATGATGAAAAACTTTTTCCACAATCTTCTCAAATGGATCGTCAAGATGATCCACCAACGACCTTCCAATATAGCTATCCAGACCTATAACAAACTTCTCGTTCTTTTGATAGGGTGTATCAATGTATGAACGAGCATATCTGCACAAGGCCTCAAAATCAGAAATATAATCAAGCACAAAACGACCATTCTGTTTCAGTTCTGCGAACTTCTTGAACAAGGAAGACTTCTGAGCAGTGGAGATAAATTTTGCTTTAAACTTAGCTTGGAATTGCTCCTATGAAACCTCCTCTTCAGGAGTCTCAAGTGTAATAGAATTCCACCACTCCATGGCCCTGCAATAAAACTCGCTTGACGCAAGCTTCCTCTTTGTTGCATCATCCAAACCCAAGCCTCCAAAAATACGAACACAAAAATCCATCCACCTCTGAACCTCTTCGGCTGGCTCAATTCCTTTGAATGGTTTTCCTCCCAGAGATGTATAATCCTTGCACAACTTCGCAAAATCCACAACCCTAAGAAATCGCACACCTACATCTACCGTGGTTGCCACTGGAGCGGGTACCCTTCACATGAATGCTTCCATCATGGCCTCAAACATGGCTGGGTAAACTGTCATACCTCCATTTCCCCTTCGCGCATAGCTCCCTCCCCAGTAGTATGTCTTGAAGTACGTCGACTTATTCTAAATCTGCAAATTAGAATGATTAGCCACTTGCAAGAAAAGCTGTTAAAGAAGTACAAACGCTACTATACCATATACACTATATAATATACATCCAACTGAAATTTACAAATACGTCTCTCATACGTAATTACGTCTTCGAACATTGGCTAAAATCATTAATCAGAGCTCTGATACCAAATGTGACGATCGCCTACAACTCCTGCACTAAACAAGAGAAATAATGCGCTGAAAGGTGTGCCAGGAAGCTATGGACGATCATCTAGATATGAAAAAACATGAAGAACATGACGTAAATCTCACAGCGCAAGGATAAAATATAATAGAACATATGCAAAATGTAATATTAGTGAAGCAGAAAACACTAAACTTTAATAACAACTAGAAAGTAATATCCATACACTTGGATTACAACAATACTGTTTATACAAATTGCCTCATTACAGCACTCAGAGAAGAATAACAAACAGCGGAAATCCAAATATTATATAGTAGGTAAGATAATACGCCAGCCTCCTGCTCGCCTTTGAACTGCAACATCGTGCTCACTAAACTATCACTCGTCACTTGCTACCTAGTCTTCCCATCCATAACCGGATAAACAACCCAAGGTAATAAGAGGGAAACATAAAACCTTGAGTCAGACAACTGTCTGAGTGAGCGATAAAACAACTATCTAACATCAACAATAAAGTATATGAGAATGGGTAAATAAAAGAACTAATCTACCCACAATACCAGAGAAGAACTCAACCTGTCTTCCCCACATCGGACAGTGATAGCCTTTACAAGCCATTTAAACAAAGGAATAACAATCCATTCATGGCAATAGAACAATCAATGATAACACTTATAGTATCCAGATTATATAACTCACGTAAACCATCCTAATCGAATTCAATCATTCCTCAAGCACAAGCCCTAGAGGACTAAACCAATATCATACAACACCCGAGGAAAATCTCCTTCGATGTTGGACAATCAATGTGAGACGGTACAAACCAAACAACCAGTCAACATGACAAACTCTAGCTATCACCGCCAATCCTACTTCGAAACCATCGTTAATCATATGATGACCATCCTTGCCATATGTCATGGTAACCCTTATTCTAGCATAAACTTCATACGCCTTTCAATGATATGTATGTTTATCCAACCTTGAGAACTAGGCCTTTCAAATATACCCATGGTACTCGACCATCAACCTTCCATTCTTTTGTGTTCCCCAATTGTACCACTACTTTGAGCCTGCTAGAACTTATGATAACGATAACTTCTCGGCCTTCGCATGTCTAGTCATCCAACCTTGACGACTTTTCATAACTCGAGAAATCTTCTCATGTAACCATTATCCACCATATTCAACTCACAACCTTTGAGTTGCCACCTCACTGCACTACGGAATGGGTTCGGAGGCATCGCCCCAAAAACGATTTTTTTTTCAAATTTGAGTCGTACCCGAAAACATATTTTTTTCAGAAACTACCTGACTCCCAAGCCGAACACACCACGACTCCTCATTCCGAACTCGACATGACTCACCATGTCGGTTTCGACATGACTCACCATGTCAGATCGTTATTTTAACCAATTCGGTCTCCACTATGTTGGTCAACCATGTTGTTCAACCCATGTCGGTCTTCAAGTCGTTACCTCAACCATGTGACTTGGCCTCAGGTGCCTTTGCTTCCTGTGCCTTGGCATCCTGCGACTTGCCCCCTACGACTTGCTTCCTGCGACTTGGCTCATTTTCTTGGATAAGAAGAAATACGGCATGAGTCCACCCACGACACAACTTGATGAAAAAAGACATGACTTCAGGTCTGACCAAAATAACTCCAAATTTGACCAAATCTTCAACAAACGTCAACGACGATGAAATCCATTCATCCCAAATATCCAAACCAAACATGAACGCTTTAACAAATCATCAATAACATAAAAATAACCATTATCATCATTAAATTATAGGAAATGCACTATTCGATGATCAAACCAAAAATGATGGATCTAACTTGCATAAACATATGAAATGACATATAAATTTCCGATTTAAAGCTGCTAGATTATATCCTATGGTGATTCACATAAAAATACACTTACCATGATGTAGATCTAAGGAAAACGACTTGAAAATGATGAAATTAAGATCATAGAACTCACATACTAGATTGAATCCGCGTGAGAATACATATCACTCACCAATTCTCAAAACAACTTGAAAACGCCTAGATCTAGATCCGGACAGCGAAGAATTTTCTCTAAAATCTTTGATTCGATGAACTCTCTCTTGGAATGGCATAGATCTAGCTTTAAACAATGTAGATCTCAATTCTCTAAGCTTTAATGGTGGAAAGGTGTAGGAGATGGACTAATGGAGGACCTCTAGCTCTTCCAAATGAGAGAATGGAGAAAGTAAAATATTCTCCATTCCCCTTACCTCCTACTTATAGCCTCCACCAGCCCACTAACTGGCCTCCACAAATCAGCCTATTATGGCTAACCAAGCCTGAACAACCAACTGCTAAACCTTAAAATGGTGATTCCTCCCAAACCGCCGAGCCAAATCTTTAATGTGGTCACTCTACGGAAAGTGAAACATCATTTCCTCTAGAATGGCACAGGTTTCAACTCCTGATTCAATCTGAGTCAAAAGTTATGACCTGTACAAGATTGACAGGGCAAAATGGACACAAACAAAATTCTTAAAAATTATGGATATGTCTCACATCCCCATAAATAATATATTAAAATATGAGAATGATCCAAACCTCGGGAAATAAAATAAAAATATTTTACGATCTTCCGATACGTAAAATGCTGGTTGTTATATTCACAAACTATCGTTGTGCGACCAGTCCTATTCAGACCAAATCTTGACTTATAATTTAAAATCAAGTTGGATTACTTTCCAAATGATTTATTAATTACATAAACGTTATATAATAGCTTTTGAAAACTATATATTCTATATTTAACTTCAACGTAAAAAATATCATTTACCGTATTTAGTAGGTTAGAATAAAAACATAAATATTGAAGTATAACCCGAAACTCCATATCTCCTTCTCAAATCACTTTGAAATCATTTATTATGATTTATCATAATTTTCCCATATTTTTACTAATGCAAAAATAACTCATCTCATTAAAATCCAGTTTTGGGCCACTAACGGCACTAGCGCTGTTTTTCTTTAAATTTGATTTGAATTTATCTCAAAATCTAACCATTTTATTTTAAAACTTTACATATCCTTTCAAAGATCTTTTCATTTAGGACCCAACTTTTTTCGTTTACAGGAAATTCCGATGGTCGGATCTCCCGGTACGTCAATTTGAAGTCAATGGTCGTAATTCGCAAACTGTCGTTGTGCGATTAGTCTTATTCAAAACATATTATAATTTTGATATAAAATTATAGATTCAGTTTAAACGTGTTTTATAAAACGTTTGTTAACTCGTTTAAAAACAATTCAATCTTCATGTTCGATTATATAATGAAACTAAATATTCTATAGTATTATTATATTGAAATAATAATATTTTTAAAAATATAATATTTTGAAATCCAAACTTTTCTAACATTCATTATAAAAATAAATAAGATCATTGGAAAATTCATTCAAGTTAAAAACGTCGTTTATATACCTAACTCGAATTTACTTTTTGAATGAACTTTTCAAACTCTAATTTGAATTAAAACTTGTTATTTTTAATTTAAATATCTTCAAAAATCATTTCATCCTTTTCAATAGTTTTATGAAATCATATCAACTTCATTTCCTAATCATTTTGGATATATAAATCCAATTTCAATTTTCACATCTTATTTTATTTAAATGAATATAATATTAATTTAAAATCCCAATGGAACTCGACCCAATCAATTTCTAAATAATTTCATATTTGTGGTGTGAATTGTGTGAATAATTATAATAACAATCACAACAGTTCAACATCCATCAAACAACAGTCATAAGATAAGCATTATAATTTTTAACGCTTGAATGTACTTAAACAATATAAAAATAAAACTACAAATAAACGTCCATCATCCATGAAGCAATCATCGCAATCACATGCAATCATTATATAATCAGACAAGATTATAATAACTTTTTAAAACAATTCAGGTGGTTCTCACATTGTTTTTTTATCGTTATAATAACAATCGCTTTTGGATAAAATTAAACGTTAGTTTAATTTAACCCAAATTTCCTACTTGCTCCAAATTCAACCAAATTAGTTTTGTTGTTAAGCCCTTCGACTCCACGATTCCAGCGTTTCTTGTTTCGTTTGATCCTAAGTTTATATGAATAAGATACTAACATACGAATTTTGAATACATTAAATAAATAAAATACTAATTTAAACTCATCTTCTCCCCCGAGTAACGTTCAAACTCACTACCCTCGTCCAAATTGCCACCGCCATCGCCAGAAGCCGCCTGAGACCAGATCATCGCCACCCACACATGCGCCATCACGAGACGCGCCACTACCCACCGTACCCGATCACCAACAGCCACCGTTTGACCAGAAAACGACCTCGAACAGCACCGACGTGGGCCCCAAATTCTCCACCCGCAACCAAACAATACCAAATTCGTCCAGCAGCTCCATCTCACCTTAATGCAACTTGTTTTAGTTGGGGACACCGCCTGATGATCGTCGTAGTCGCCAGTAAAATCGAATCTTCCATCGCTGCTTGTCGAAAACGATCATCTCCATTATGTCATTATTCCGACCACCATAGGAATTTTTAGACAAACCCCCCAACTATAATGTTGTAGCCCTCTCTCCCCTCTACAACTTCCTAGTTGGTGACATCGTCTGACTCTCAACGGTTTGTCCGATAATCACCATAATCTGAAAAAGTTGTATATGCACCTTCGAACCCAAATTCCGGCGAACTCCGACACCCATTCACCACCAAATATTTACATCAAGCAGCCCTTAACATACACTACAACTTTCACGTTGGGGCCTTTGGCTAATTCCTAAAGGTTTGGAAGACAAAAAATTAAATTAGAGAAAGGGCCTTTTTGCAAAATAAAAGGATGAAATATTAGGGAAGGAGAAGGGTAGAGTTGGGGTTGGTTGTATAGAGGAGATATTTACTTAATGTATAAGAGAAACTTTGTTTATTTTATTATTTATAAGCTATCGTTGTCTCCATTCGTCGTTTAAAAATTCATATGGGTACATATGAACTCCGTTCAGGGTGAAAATTGATATGTAACTATGGTTTATCACTACGGTCCTAATGAAACTTGTTTCGTCGAATGTCGAGTCCGTTTGCTCAAATAATGCCCGTTTGAGCTTAAATTATTGATTGATTATTTACATTGAATGTTTATATCTTTCACGGCCGCATACTAACTCTGATTGGCCCGAAATTTGGAATCTTACAAAAATTTATTGTTCCGGATCCAACAAAATTGGTTTCGTCTAAAACGGAGGTCGTTTGCAAAATGACTATTTTTAAGGCCTATGTAATATTATTATAATATTATCTAATTCCAAAACTATTCAATTTGATAATAAACTAATTATTATTATCGTATATATCCAAATAAAACTTCATATAGTTTTTGAATAAACATACTTGAATTTAAACTCGATATCTCAATTTTTAAGCCAAATCGATATTCGATATATTATAAAATCCGTTTATTTTATTTAATAAATCATTGTGGTCTATAAACGTTTCCATAATGACTTTTTGGAAATTTTATTTGGACATAACTTACGATCTATATGACGAAATCCCGATCTTTCACCTTCGTTAGAATGATATAGTATAATGGATTCTAATGTTTCTTGTATCAATGAATTCTGACATATAATGGATTCTGTATATTCATCTAATTTTCAAAATGTAATATTACGAACTATCGCGCCGTTGTGAGCTAGTTTTTAATTATATTGTAAATTATACGTTCAAACTTGTTTTAATTCAAATTATATAATTTCAAGTCGTTGATTCTTAAAATAAATCATTTTAAATATTTAGTATACAATCAATATTTGTTAATAGAATTCGGGTCGTTATGTGGGTTGTCTTCACCACAGCTACTTCCATTCGAGTTCATATGGTCGAGTTCTTATTCATTGTTTTATCATGTTATATAAGTGTTAGTGTTGTATTTATTATTTATGTAGCACATGTATTTGTTGTACTCTAACAATGTAATATATTGTAATTGTTCTATGGACTATGATTGTGTTTTTATTTATACTATGTTCTGAACCGATCCTACAGCCACAGTGGAACTGTATTACGTAAGTGTTAAGTATGTCGGGCCTCGTGAAGAAAATTTAGAGATCGTTTTATCAACGTACTTAAGACTTGCAAATGCAAATCTACGAGTGGTTTCCCTCAACCATCCCTATTCTCCACTCTAATAGACAATATTACCTAGTAATGCTCTTTATTAAGGTGGGTCTAGGGGTGGCGCGTTACAGCTGTCTATAAAACTTCCATATGAAGTCATTACGATTTGGGAACCATCCTTGACGGTCATCGTATGTCGTAGAATTTCATTATATTTCTACTTTCTCTCCTCGACATTCATCTCAATATGACCCGTTGTCATCTTTTCTGCATTTTAGAGAAAAACCACCCTTCGTAGCATCCTTGCTTCCCATCATGAAATCACCATTGTCGAATGACAAATCATTATATAGAAACACTACATCCCGGCCTCACGCCAAAGCCACTGATCGAAGAGTAACATGTCGAAATCATTTTCAACCGGACCTTCATAACCTACTCCATAAATTGCATCGTCGTTAAGTCAAATTAGCCAAAATGACCAACAATAATGATAGTCGATACTGATCACTCCATCATATTCGATAATGGCCACTTTGATCATGTATTTAACTAAAAGTGGTTAAATACATATCAAGTGAAAAAGTCCAGCATTCCTCCTGAAATCTAACTCATCTCCAACTCCATCCTCCTTATTTAAGTTGGCCACCATGTTTCAATGTCGCTCCATCTTCAAATTCATCGTCAAATCTCGATGCTGCTCCACTGCCAATAAATCCAAGCACTCTGAAGCTTCATCATGAATTTAATTCATACATTCGAGTCTATCATCCTTGTGCTCTCAATCAATATACACCACCTTGCGCATTTGACCGATAAGCACCCAAACTCTGGCGAACGAGATTCTCAAATACTAGTTCATCTACGAACGACATTTTAAACTAAATTAATCAAACACAATCATGCAATCAATAGTCATACAAATTCCAAAACTGACTTATTTACATCCATAATAGTATCAATGAATTAAGTAAAATTTATCTGCGACAATTAAAGCGGAATAAATGTTCAAGTTGCCTAAATCTAGCAGTATTGTCAGAATAACGCGTAATAGCGCATAAACAGGTAAAAGATGATAATTAAGTTAAAATTGCTTAAATTAGGGGTGTAAATCGGTCGGACCGGACCGGACGGAGGTGTGTTCAGTTTCTGTCCTAAAAAAAATCGGACCGAACACGGACCGGACCAAAAAAATTCTCGGACAAATTTCATTGTCCTAATTCGTGTCCTAAATAAAATTGGTCGGACACGGACACGTTCGGACCGATCAGACTCGGTCGGACATGGCTATTTATATCACATTTTGTACATTTTACTAGATTTTCCCTCAACTATATGTCGAATTACAAGTAATTCGGACGAATTCGGACGAGCCCGGATCGGACAAGGTTTTTTCTCGTACAAATTTTGTTGTCCTAACTCGTGTCCTGAATGAAAATCGGACGGACGTATTTCGGTCACGGACGCGAACGGACGTCGGACATTCGAACAAAATTTACAGCCCTAGCTTAAATCAATTGTTAAATTTTTTATTTTTTATTTAATACGCTCGACAATCCTAAAAATTACATTGTATAATTACAAACCAATAACAATGTCAAATTTTTACTATACAAACAATTACAGTTCAATGAAAGAAAATATCACTCATTTCAATGAAATCGGTCCCAACTTATCCACATCGTATTGCTCAACAATAAGAGTCCAGCAGAAGAAATGATGTCCACTTCGAATCTGGTATGCATAAGTTACATGACATATAAGTTTGCGGACTATTATTTTAACCAGACTAGTATAAATATAATTAAGACTAGCATAAATATAATTAACATACTCTTGTTACTTTCTTAATTACCTGGCTTCCGCTTCCCTAAACCTACTGTCGAGCATCTCATATCAGTCAAGCCCAAAACCATGATATTCTAACCACAATTTCTCTCTCCTCGGTCGATGAAATTAATCACCATCTTTGCCCACATATCCGGCTTCACAATCTCTCTGCTCCGGCACAAAAATGAATCGACTCGACCCCCATATAATGTAAGGCTCCAAACTCAGATGCAGCCATGGCCAATTCTTTTCTTGAAGTGTTTAGGGAAAAGTGTGAAAGAGTAGTGATATTGGAAAGGAGGAGAGGTTGGTTTGAATCAGAAAAAGGAGAGGATAGTGCAAAAGTTCAGGGAGAAAAGAATGACGGGAGAATAGTGGATCAGAGAAGAAGGCAGAGTAGGGGAAGAAATAGGTGGAAAGGAGGAGTAGATATGAGAATAGTAGAATTAATAGAGTAAGTAAGATTTGTATTAATTTCTTCACACCCTGTTTACATGAGTCACAACACCTTATATAGTGGTGCATTACAATGGCTCATAATCACTATAATTACAATTGTACTCCAGTTATACTTAAACATGGTTCAGGCCCATTGTTGGCAGATCTGGAGCACTAAATATAAGTCGTGGGATCTGATGACTCGTATTCTATAAAGTAATGGATGCATTGTCCCTTGGCCTTCCGTAGCTCGAACGATGATTGTTGTGCAGCGTTTTTCATGAAGACATGCCCATTGCCACAATCGATTTCCCCTCTCGATTATTGTATCTCGTGCAATCATGAACCCTAGGTAACCCGAAAAGAGATGGAGTATCCCGAAAGGAGTTGGTTGAAAGTGATTTTAAGATTTTTAGTTAAATAAATAGTTCGATTAGAATTTTGAAATGATTTGTGAAATAGGACGGCCATTTTGCAATGTTGCAGCAATAGAAAGAAGAAGACGGTGAATAATACCCAGGCCAATCACGTGTTAGGATTTTGGGTGAATTAAATAATAATATTATTCAATAAACTTGTAAACAAGGCACACCTAAAAATCCACAATCCCCAATCATGACGTTAACGGGCCGCCTATTTTTTTATATATATAAAATGGTCTTATCAAAACAATGAAATTAATTTCAAGACTTAATTAGATTGTATACAAAAGTTAGCTTTCAAAATATTTATCATTACAATTTTTAAAATAAACTGACAAGGGTTTTAAGCTCGTATGATTGAACAGTAAATCCAATCGAAACGAAACTCGCTTGTGTATGACAACTCACCATTACGATTTTAAACACATAAATATATTTGTGATTCGATACAATGCCCCTAAAACAACAAATTACATGTATTTGGAGATCGTTGTGGACTGCTAAATGGTCTGAACATGAAATATAGCGACTCATACTTCTTTTTAAGTGATTACTCAGATCCAATGAGATTGATCTCGAATTGATCGTAGGTGAACAATCACTTTTGAAATCATCACTCAATAAATGATAAAATTTCAAATAAAACATTTAAATATTTAATTGTTAAAATATGAGTTATTATATATAGAAAATGAACCATTATTAGACGCTAGTAGGCTAAATGAAAAAATTACAATAAAATTTAAAGTAATTCGTGTGCGAAACATGGATTCACTCTAGTTCAATATTATTTGTAATATGACCACGGATGATAGTGTTAACATTACAAAAATGGTTACTATCCATTTTCTCCCTTTTTGGGTG
Source organism: Allium sativum (assembly GCA_030737875.1). Taxonomy (NCBI): domain Eukaryota; kingdom Viridiplantae; phylum Streptophyta; class Magnoliopsida; order Asparagales; family Amaryllidaceae; genus Allium; species Allium sativum. Next base: position 402,137,994 of record CM060910.1, read on the forward strand.
AAGCGTCAATATTTGGGTTTTTTTTATTCTTCGTTGCTTTTCTTAGAGCCTTGTGCAAAAATATCTAATAATACATTTTTAGTAGAACATTAGAAAAGTTATTTTAAACAAAATAGTACAACATCGCGTTATCATAACCTTGTTTCCTTTGATTAATTCTTGTTCTCATTGTATTCTTTTTTCTCCTTGTATCATTCCGTCTTTCTGAACATTGTTCGTCTCTTCTAAGACGTTACTTAATGGCATCATTTTGAAGCTGTGGTTGGTGATGACGCTGTAATTTTATAAAACATGGAATACAAAGAGAAACTCCAACGGCTTTATGAGTCATAATCTTACGACTCATAAGATTAAGGGAAGAATTGTGAAATTTTCCTAACGGATGTGCGTCGATTTTGTCGGTGCGCTCTGATTTTATCAAAGCGCGCGTTAACCAAATGCACCGATAAATTGGCATGCTAGGTCAGAGGTTTTATTAAGGATGTAATTAAGGTTTTAGGTTAAATCTTTTTCTTAGGTTAATAAATATATTAACCACTAAACTATAATATTTTGTAAAAATTGGTTTATTTTCCCTTTTAGGTTTATTTAGTGGTTTAGGTTAATATAAAACATCTGAATGTACATATAAAACTCACGATACAACTGCTAGTAAAGCATAAGAAAACAATTTCTCATAAACATAACGATATAACTAATATTAAATGGACAGATAAAAATACAACAGACGTTAACCAAGAAATAGGTACTATAACTAACAATTAGACCAAAGTAAAATAGGACAACAAATACGCAAGGAAACTAAATGCTACATTCAATCTCAAGAGATTTGAAAGCAGTTGTAAGCCCCTAATCTCTTGGTCTAACTCGTTGGCATAAGAAATACCCCTTGGACATAAACGGTCATTAATCCATTCAGAGTAATTGCAGTCGTTCGGCCAAAATGAGCATAACTGGAGCATACGACCAATATTTTCTCCATCCGCCCTTACCACCACCTCCACCGCGTACCCACAGTGGCAACAAACGGGATATGAGTTCACCTCTTGATCATTTGTAGGTTGGGTAATTGCAGTCGCTTTTTACCACTTGTTCATATACAGGTTGATTTGCTGACAATTGATCTACCACTTCTTATGTTAGAAGGTGAGTAACATTACCCGCTTGTACCTCTTGTTCATATACATGTTGAACTACCAGATGACTAAAATCTGGGACATAATCAATTGGTTCTTGGAGTCTATGTAGGCTTAGATCTAGGTACTCAAGACACACCTCTTCGTAGTGTCGCTTTTGGTATTCGATAAGCCAATCAACATTGGTTGTTGAACTAGCTGTTTGAGCTTGTTGATTCCACGGAAAGTTTGAATTCATATACGAGGGCCATGAAGGCATTTCTTTTGGTATGTGTTAGACCAAAATCTGGTACTAACACCCAAATGTAGATCACAGAGTGTTGAAAACATTCAATAAAGAGGAGACACACGAATTTTTTATAGTGGTTCAGCTATAGATGTGGCCTATGTCCACTTTATAATCTTATTTTTATACTGACAGATTAAAAGAATCAGTTACATAAAGACACACAATCTGTGTGTTAAATGAGATTAAAAGAGTTTATACACGTAATCGACGTGTTAATTTTGTTTAAGAATGAAACGCAGTTCTCTTGTGTTGTAGCAATGGAGGCCGAGAGCGAGCATGGCCCAAGATCCCTTCAAAATGTCATGTAGTGGTGTATTTATAGGAGTGGAGAGGCTCCGGGTCGGATGCCACGTGTCACACATAGAGGAGATCTCGAAAAGTATGGAGAATGCTCTCAACATCGTGTTATGCCAAGTGGCGTTTGATCCATGCAAATAGGAAGTGGTTATGCCACGAGAAGAGGTCAAAGTTAATGCGTAGGATTTTCCCCAGGTGATTCAGATCGATGCCGAACCGAACCGGTTTGGTGCAAGCCCACTATCGTTCATGTTGCCCGAGTTTTCTGTGTATGGGAACGGGATCGGTTTGGTGTACTCGACCCGATCCGATAAGGCCGATCCGAACTAGCACTGAAGTGATAAAGTCAAAATATTGAGTTCATGTGGTGGCAATGCCTCTATCTGATCCGAACCGGTTAGGCCGATCGGATCCGGGGATCCATCCATGTAAAAGTCCAAGTTCCAAGTCTGTGTACGTTCATGGAAACGGGCGTAACTTCCAAACCGTAAGTTCGTTTTGACTAAACGAAAGATCTACTTAAAGCTAATTCAGAGGGTTACGAGAGTTACTGTACAAAGCATTGTAATTGATATTTTCAGGCCCAAAAGAGGTCATTTGTTAGGATTTCCAAACTACTTTGTAATACCCCGTATTTTGATGGTATAATAATTAATATATTTAATTATTTAAAATAGAGATTTAGAGATTTAAAAGGTTGTTTAATTAAATAATATTGAATATTTCATTAATATTTATAATGGATAATAAATTATATATTCCGAGATAGTTGGAAATAGTGGAGTTCACAATACGGTGTGTACTAATTTTATTATAATTCAGTTTAGAATTTAAATTATAATAATGAGTATATTTAATAAATGATGTAATAATGTACTAATTTTATTATAATTAATCGAGCTCGAAATGGCGCGGTAGTTCGTAATTTGGCGATTCGAACTTTAATTGAATATAAAGAATCCATTTTAAGTCGGATTTGTGTGAAACAAGAAACGTTCAGATCTGGTGAACCATATTTTCCTAATGGAAGAGAAATATCGAGATTTCGTGTTTTAGATTGTGAGTTATGTCCAAATCTAATTTCCAGAAAGTCTTTATAGATTTCGTTTATAATTTATAATGATTTATTTATATTATAAAAGGATTCTTAATATAAATTGAATATCGATTTAACCTGGATTTGAAATATCGAGTTATATAATCCCGATATGTTTATTTTGGAGCTATATGATATTCTATGTGAATATATACTATAAAATTAATTTATTAATATTAAATTAAATTATTTTTAAATATATCAATATTCAATTGGTTTATTTAGAGCCTTAGAATATAGCCAGTTTTGCAAACAACCTCCGTTTTCGACGAAATTAATTTTGTTGGATCCAGAATATTAAATTATTGCTAGATTTCAATTTTTGTGATTTTTGGAGTCAGTATGTGGCTGTGTGGGATTTTAATGTGAAAAACAATCGATAATTTGACTTTAAAAATACGCTGTGTGAGCAAACGGACTAAGAATTCGACAAAACAAGTTTCGTTGGGACAGTAATGTCAAACTGTAGCTGATTGTCCATCTTTATCAAAGTTGGATATTTTATGTAATCATAGGAATTTTAAAGGACAAATACAAATAGCGTTGTAATAAAAATAAATAAAACAATGAATATAAAAATAATATTTCTATCCTATAAATAGTCCTATAAGTTCCCTAACCTAAGTCAATTTACATCCTCAGTCAAAAGGAACAGTCGCCGTTGTTTTCTTTAGACATCGAAAAATGTGAAGAATCAAAATTCACATAAAATAAAATAAATTTCCATAAATCTTCAAACAACTATATTTTGAATATGGTTAGCTTTCTCTTTAATAAAATATTTGTTTCGTGGAGTTCGAACTAGTTCCTGTTCACTCCTTTTGTATGAAGTGAACATAGGTTTAAGTTCTTCTGGCGACGTTGGCAACGGGAGTGGTAGGCGAGTACGACGTTGAGTTTGTGGTGGTGAGGGAGTTGATCGATGGCTAGAGTTTGATGATGGTTGAGGTCAAAAAGTTTCACACTCCTGCTGTAATGCGTAGATGTTGGCCCTATGTCGGTCTTTGAAAGACGATGTCGAGTTAATCGTAAAGGATACGGGTAGACGTAGATTGTAACACCCCGAAAATTCTATAAACTGTGAAATTAACAAATTAAAGTAGATACGCCATTGCGTTCGTCTCGGAAAAATACGCGAAATAGAGTCCGAGTTTTTGAAAAACGGAGTCCGTATGAAGAAGTTATGGCATGCGGAAGTTTTGAATCAAATTTAAAATTCAAACAGAATAAAATAATTAAAAATCGGGCCCAGTGGGCCAGGGCGGATAAACACCCGCCTAGGCCACCCAGGTCGACTGGGCTGTCGACCTGGGCTACCCATGTCGACAGGGCTGTCGACAGCCCTGTCGACAGGGGTGTCGACCTGGTCGAGCCCAGTCAACCTGGCTGGCCAGGTCTGTGTTTGGTCGAATTTCTGTGGTCGGCTTTGTCATTAGGGCTGGGTGGCGGGTTTTAATTGGTCTCTCTTCCTAATGAATGGTTATGATCTAACCTAGCAACATCAATGGTCCTAATTAGTTCCTAACCTCTATATAAACAACCCTAGACTAAACCCTAATCTATTCATTCAAAATTAAGAACATAGCCGCCATGTTGCTGAGGAACGACAAAGAGTAGCCGCCAACTAGAGAGAGGATTAGGAAGAAAGTTCTAAAGCCTAAAGCAATTCAAGCAACCTAAAGCCAATCAATTCAACATATGAATCATATCTCTTAATTAGAGAATTCGCCGCAACCATTGTAAGTAGAGTATTACTTTGGTATGAATAAACAACTGTATTGATTTGTATGCTTGAATTGGGATAATGAAGTAATTCATATTTGTGCAAAATTATGTTATTCATTATAAAGAACTACATGCGGTAGTTCTATGCAAATATACGTTTGGAATATTGCGCTAATTATGTAACCTATGTTGAAGCTACATGTATGTAGTTGATTGAAATTTATGCAAGTTTGGGGTTTTGCTTCTATGCCACCATGATGTATATTTTTGTGCATAAATCATTTTGCAAGTAATTGAAACAAGTTTGGTTATTATAGTTCATATGAAACTATGTTGGAATTTTGACACCATAATCCATGTATTAAGTCATGCTTTTGCAAACTTATGAATATGGCTAGGCTATGAATGATATTTGGCATAATTGAAATCCATCTTGTTTAAAAGAATTATATGATGACATATGTGAGACATGGCTAGGTTAGACTCAAGAATCCCTTTTTGCAAGTTTAAAGCAAACACCATGTTTAGGAATATTTATGCATAAGTATGTTTATACCATCGTTATGTGATTAGACTTAAATCATGATTAAGTTGAATTATGCTATGTTCATGCTAGAAATATTTATGCCATGCTTATGTTTGACATTATGCCATGTTTATGCTAGAAATATTTGTGCCATGCTTATGTTTGACATTATGCATAAATAAGAATATGGGTTCATGTTGCAGTTAAACCTATGCAAGTTCACATGCTTTGATTCATGTCACCTATGTTACCACTATGCAAGTACACCAGTTTCTATTTTGTATTTCCATCGTCGTATTGCAAGTTCATGCGCTCACATTCCCCTCTTTGTGTATGTGATTACGCTTTAAGCCTCCCCTTTTCGCATGGCTAAATTGGGCTTTAAAAGACTAAGCCCAATATATATAAACGGACGTGTAAAACGGGGGAAAATAATGTTGGGTTAAAATTAATTAATGAATGAAAATATAAAATAGAAGGGCCCAAGTTCAAGTATGGGTTGGGCCCATGATTGGTGTAACCTTTACACCATTAACTTAATAATGGGCCGCAAATATTTACATATAAGAAATAAAGAGGAATGACAAAATATGTAAATATAGGAAATACGATGTGTTTAACCCGAGGTTGGATTGAGTTGTGATGTAAACCTGCCCGGAACCGCCCGGCTGTCCAGTAGTCACAACAATACCTATCCAATGTGGGAGGTTAAACATGGAGCCCAGCAAGGACCCGAGGTTAGACTGAGTTGTGGCGTAAGACTGCCCGGAACCAACCGGCAACAGGCAGCCACAACAATACCTGTCTAATGTGAGAGGTCAGGGCCTTAATAAGACAATTAAGGCTGAGTCAGGATTGTTAGGATTAAGTGAACTAAAGACTTAATCAAAATGGAACATGCTAAACTAAACGGACTGGTGGGGGTTAGGTTGGAAACACTTAACCAACTTAGCATGTTGGCTAGAGATAGAAAACCTAGTAACGGGGGACCCTTTTCAGCAGTAACCCTAAAAGGTGTATCAGGATACCCTGAAACTAGGCAGGGTGGGGCACGATTACTGGGCTGATTGTAAGAGGTCAAATCGACGGCGGTGGTGTAGCAGTGTAGGTTCTAACGGAGTGCGGGCGTGCACACACTCCGGCGCAGAAAAATAAGGCACTGGACACCAGTAGCATACCTGTGCACTCTAAGGTTGTGTCGGGTTGCCACTATGGGACTTGATACACCCCATGGTGGGACCAGCATAGGTAACTACAGACATCAGGGGCCGTAAGATACATGTAACTATGCGAGTAGGAGCCGATCATCGTAGAATGGATCACATCACCCTGATTATGGGGTGCAAATTGGAAACTAGTTTATATGGGTTCAGAGATTAACATGGGGTACGATAGTATATTCGACCCTAGACAACTTAACCAAGTTTATAGTGCATGCCCACTTCTTGTGTATGCTTATCGTACCCAGTTCTTTATTCGTAGACAAAATAGTACTAGACTTACTCAGGCTTTGTGTCTGACTCTATTTTTCTTTCGTCTTCTTTCTTCCGTTTCCCCCCCCCCCCAGGTCCTCAGGGAGGGAACACAGCAGCTTGACCTACCTCAACATCCAGCTTGAAGAAGAGAAATGTATTGCTTGGACTTTCCTGTTTTGAACTATGGCTTTGGACAATCCACTATGGGGCTTTTGCAGTTTATCTATGTTTTATTTATGCTTCTTTAAAGATAATGTACTCAAGACAGATTATGAAAATGTTATGTTATGTTTTTGGAAAGGATGTTGTTGTAACACGTATTTGACTTTATGAAATAAAATTTGTTGTTCTTCCGCTGTTTACAAATATGTGTTCTTATATCTGTCTTGTATATCTGTGACTTGTACTTATAAACCTCCACCAAAATTAGGGCATTCCCTTTGAGAGTGACCCTAACGGAGGTGGGGTGTTTCACTTGGTATCAGAGCATAGGTTTACTAGATAAGATAAAAAGTTTTGAAAAATTATTTTCAAAAAGGAAATTTAAAGAAGCATTTTTAAAAGAAAAATGTTATTTTATTTTAAAAAGGCAAAGTCCACTCCCCAAAGCCATAGGTATTATCTCTTATCCTTCGTTTTGAATCTATCCTTTTTATTTCAGCATGTCCCAAGAACTTAACTTGCCGGAAGGGGTGCCCATACCTGGTTGGTTTAGACGTTTCTTAGAAGCAAGGGCCACTCAGCCAGGTCCTACCGTTCCTCCTCCTCCAGCTGAAGGAAATCATCCAGCTGCGGCAGCACCTTTTCCTCCACCTCCTCCTCGGGGAAACGCGTTCGCTAAGATATGTAAAGATTTTAAAGCTATGGGAGGAAGGGATTTCCATGGAACTGAGTCCTTCGTGGCAGCTAGAAATTGGCTGAAAGAAACGGAGGACCTATTCATCATCTTTGAGGTAGAAGATAGACAAAAAGTACAGCTGGCGGTGTGGCTATTGAAGGGCGAGGCTTCCTACTGGTGGGAAGTCACTAATGCTGAAAGACCAGTGGAGACATGGGAGGACTTTAGGGCAAGGTTTGAGACTAAGTTTCTCTCAGATGCAGAAAAGAGTTTGCAGTTGGAAAAATTCTTATTTCTTAAGCAAGGGGACAAGACAGTCAGAGAGTATGTGAATCAGTTTGATGAGCTGGCTAGGTTTGGGCTTGACCTAGTCAACACCCCGCACAAGAAGGCTCTCCGTTTCGTCAAAGGGTTAAATGAGCCATTACACAGTTTGGCCATGACCCACATACCCATGGGAGCCACGTATGAAAGATTGGTGCAAATGGCATTGCTGAATGAAGAGGATAAGGGCAAGAAGGAGACAAAGGCAGAAAGCTCTCAAGGGAAGAAAGAGGGTTTGCAGCCCAAGAAGACAGACTTTAAGAAGGGCGGGAAAGGCAACAAAGAGAAGAGGAAGTGTAATTTCTGTGGCAAAGTGGGGCACTTAGTAAAGGACTGCCGGAAAAAGAAGGCCAAGGAGAATGGTGGGTGCTTTTCGTGCGGTCAGACAGGCCACAGGGCTAAGGACTGCCCAAAGAAACGAGGACAGGGGCAGGGCACTGGATCCACCCTAGGGGCACAGGTTCATGTGCTAGAAGCGCCACCATTGCAACAGCGAGGTATAAATACTTCTGTAGAAAGTGTAGTTTATCTTTATGATCACCCCGTTCGCACTTTATTTGATTCTGGCGCATCACACTCCTTTATCTCGTCTGCTTTAGTAGAATCTCTGCACCTAAAAACTAGTATGGTAGAGGACCCCTTAATTTTTTCAAACCCAATTGGGGGCCCAGCTCATTTGTCTATGATCTGTGTGGGATTGAAAATTTCTATTCTAAGTGTAGAATTTCAATGTAGTGCCTTTGTTTTGGGCTTTTCGGGGTATGGTTTGATTTTGGGTATGGATTGGCTATCCAGTAATGGGGCCATCCTTGACTGTGAGAAAAGGGTTGTTAGGCTCCTAACCCAGCTCGGTAATATTTTGGAAATTTCTTGTAATCCCTCGTATGCGGTTATGCTTAGTTATCTTGAATCGCTAGATGCCTCTGTTGAAAATTTGCAATCAGTTAGAGTGGTCCGGGAATATCCGGATGTCTTCGAAGAGGTGAAGGGCTTGCCTCCAAAGCGGGAAATAGACTTCCGCATATATCTTGTAGATAATGCAAAGCCCGTTGCATTGCCCGTTAGACATATGGCTCCACGGGAAAGGAAAGAGCTCAGTAAACAGATTAAAGAGCTTCTAGAAAAGGGATTCATTAGGAGGAGCATTTCAGAATGGGGCGCTCCAGTGGTGTTCGCTACAAAGGCGGATGGTTCACTCCATCTATGTGTTGACTATAGGGAGCTCAACAAGCTAACGAAAAAGAATAGGCACCCTCTCCCTAGAATTGACGATTTATTTGACCAGCTTGTAGGAGCGTCTGTTTTCTCCCAACTCGATTTAGCAACCGGTTTTCATCAGCTAAGGGTGGCTGAAGATAGCATCGATAAAACGGCGTTCAGAACCCCAGACGGTTTCTTTGAATGGCTTGTCATGCCTTTCGGCTTGACAAATGCACCTGCTTACTTCGTGGACCTGATGAGTAGGGTATTTAGAGATTTCCTCAACAAATTCGTAGTGGTCTTCGTAGATGATATCCTTATCTCCTCAAAGAGTGAAGAGGAACATGCTCAACACTTAAGGGCAATCATGGAAACTTTGCGAGTCCATCAACTAAAAGCCAAATTCTCCAAATGCCACTTTTGGAGAGAAGAGGTGAGGTTCCTTGGGCACATAGTATCCAAACAAGGGTTAGCAGTGGACCCTGCTAAGGTAGTGGCGGTACAGGATTGGAAGACACCAAGGAATGCGACTGAGGTCCGAAGCTTTTTAGGACTAGCGGGTTTCTATCGAAAGTTCATAAGGGATTTTGCGAAAATCTCAGCTCCGCTCACGAAATTGACTAAGAAGAATCTAGTGTTTAATTGGGATTTGGATTGCGAGTTTGCTTTCCAACGACTGAAAAGGGCTCTCACAACAGCCCCAGTTTTGACGCTGCCAGATGGGAGCAAGATGTTCACTGTTTATATGGATGCATGTGGGACAGGGCTAGGCGCAGTCTTAATGCAAGAAGGAAGGGTAGTAGCTTATGGCGGGAGACAGTTGAAGGTGCACGAAAAGAACTACCCAACCCACGATCTTGAGTTAGCCGCCATCGTCTTTGCACTCAAGTCTTGGCGACACTATCTCCTAGGTGAGAAGTTCGAACTTTACACTGACCATAAATCGTTGAAATATCTTTTCTCGCAGAAGGATCTTAACTTGAGGCAACAAAGGTGGATGGAGTTTCTTGCCTCGTACGATTTCGAAATCTCCTATACTCCGGGCAAAGGCAACGTAGTGGCAGACGCGTTGAGCCGAAAGAAATTGACCCTAAGCCCGTTTTTTGTTGAAAGACAAAGCCTAGAGTTTATAGCCAGCTTCGACTTTAGGCCCTCCTCCGATTTCGTACCAGGTTTGCTAGCATCTCTCGAAGTGCGCCCAACTTTAGTAGATTCGGTAGGGGCAGCACAACGCGAAGACCCTCAGCTTGTGGAAATAATTAATAGGTTAATTAGGGGTGAGACTTCAAGTCACCTCAACAGATACTCCATCGACGATAAAGGTTTACTAAGGCGAGACGGAAGACTATGCGTCCCACAGACAAAAGATTTAGTAAAGAAGGTTCTAGAGGAAGCACATCACTCCAAGATGACGATACGCCCAAGCGGAGATAAAATGTACAAAGACATAAAAAGGACTTTCTTCTGGAACGGCATGAAAAAGGACGTGGCAGAGTTCGTTTCTAAGTGTATGGTGTGCCAACAGGTTAAGGCGGAATAGAAAAAGCCTGGCGGACTGCTACATCCTCTGGAGGTCCCGCAGTGGAAGTGGGATAACATCTCAATGGACTTCATCGATGGGCTGCCTAGGTCTAGGAGAGGCAACACTAGCATTTGGGTAATAGTGGATAGGCTTACTAAAAGCGCCCACTTTTTACCTGTCAAAAGTAAAAGAACTGCCTCATCCCTAGCATCACTTTACCTCAAGGAAATCGTGCGACTCCATGGAATACCATCTAGCATTGTTAGTGACCGAGACCCCATCTTCACCAGTGAGTTTTGGCGGAGTCTGCAAGAAGCAGTAGGAACGCAGTTATGCTTGAGCACAGCCTATCATCCCCAAACTGACGGCCAAACGGAGAGAGTGAACAGAGTTTTGGAAGACCTTTTAAGACTATGCGTCCTTGACTTCGGAGGGACATGGGAAGACCACCTTCCTTTGGTGGAATTTGCCTACAACAACAGCTATCAAGCAACCATCGGAATGGCGCCCTTCGAAGCTTTATATGGAAGACCGTGTCGATCGCCCACTTGTTGGTTGGAGTCCACGGATAAGCTCATACTTGGACCAGACATGATCCGAGAGACCTCAGAGAAAGTAGACTTAATACGAAGAAGGATGAAGACGGCCCAAGACAGACAAAAGTCCTATGCCGACAAGAGGAGGACCGACCTTGAATTTGAGGTTGGAGACAGAGTTTTTCTCAAGGTATCACCGCTAAGGAACGTTGTTCGTTTTGGAACCACAGGGAAGCTGGCACCAAGGTTCGTAGGGCCATTCCCTATCATCGAGAAAATTGGGAAAATGGCCTATAGATTAGAGCTACCCGAGAAGTTGGCTGGAGTCCACAACGTTTTTCACGTTTCACACCTCCGAAAATGTCTACATGAGTCTGCTGAAGTGGTAGAGCCAAATATCCTCGAAGAGGCCGAAGTGGAACGCGAAGCAACCATAAGGAGAGTTCCAACCCGCATCTTAGGAACGGAAGTGAAGAAGCTACGCAACCGCGAAGTCAAGCTCGTCAAAGTTCAGTGGAGCGACGCCGAGGGAGACGCGACTTGGGAAACTGAAGCTAGAATACGCACTGCCTACCCTTTTCTGTTCGAGGGTACATCCTTGATCTTTCTTTTTCCTTAAGTTGCGCTTTTATCTATCTTTTTAGGAATATTTCCTTGACCTTATCTTTTAGGTAGAATCTTTTTGGATGGAAACATGTAGTTGAAACATGTTATGTATGATGGTTGCAAGTGGTTGCAAGTGATTGCTAGTGGTTGCTCGTGGTTGCATATACACACACAATCTAGGTTTTAGATCGGCTCAGTCACTTCATATTGCATATGCATATATGTTTGCATTCGTATATGGTTGAACTTTAATGTGTTGTCATATGGATGTTGCATTTGTATTGAATGATTGAGCACTCATGTAGAATCATGAATAGGAAAATTTGCATACATAATGGATTCATGGCACTTACATAAGTTGCATTAAGGAGGTCAACTGAATCAGTAGACCGCCTGATTTTGCATTAGATAAGTTCATGTATACACACACACTTTGCATATGATCATGAAGCATTAGAAGTCTTTTAAGGACAATGGATACTCGTGTTTGATGGATGAGTAGATGGATGATTGGATGTTAGGATATACGTTTTCCTACACTTGAAGATTTCGGGGACGAAATCCTTTTAAGTGGGGGAGAATGTAACACCCCGAAAATTCTATAAACTGTGAAATTAACAAATTAAAGTATAATTAATCTGAAATCAAAGAACTAAGGGAAACGGGATACGCCATTGTGTTCGTCTCGGAAAAATACGCGAAATAGAGTCCGAGTTTTTGAAAAACGGAGTCCGTATGAAGAAGTTATGGCATGCGGAAGTTTTGAATCAAATTTAAAATTCAAACAGAATAAAATAATTAAAAATCGGGCCCAGTGGGCCAGGGCGGATAAACACCCGCCTAGGCCACCCAGGTCGACTGGGCTGTCGACCTGGGCTACCCATGTCGACAGGGCTGTCGACAGCCCTGTCGACAGGGGTGTCGACCTGGTCGAGCCCAGTCAACCTGGCTGGCCAGGTCTGTGTTTGGTCGAATTTCTGTGGTCTGCTTTGTCATTAGGGCTAGGTGGCGGGTTTTAATTGGTCTCTCTTCCTAATGAATGGCTATGATCTAACCTAGCAACATCAATGGTCCTAATTAGTTCCTAACCTCTATATAAACAACCCTAGACTAAACCCTAATCTATTCATTCAAAATTAAGAACATAGCCGCCATGTTGCTGAGGAACGACAAAGAGTAGCCGCCAACTAGAGAGAGGATTAGGAAGAAAGTTCTAAAGCCTAAAGCAATTCAAGCAACCTAAAGCCAATCAATTCAACATAGGAATCATATCTCTTAATTAGAGAATTCGCCGCGACCATTGTAAGTAGAGTATTACTTTGGTATGAATAAACAACTGTATTGATTTGTATGCTTGAATTGGGATAATGAAGTAATTCATATTTGTGCAAAATTATGTTATTCATTATAAAGAACTACATGCGGTAGTTCTATGCAAATATACGTTTGGAATATTGCGCAAATTATGTAACCTATGTTGAAGCTACATGTATGTAGTTGATTGAAATTTATGCAAGTTTGGGGTTTTGCTTCTATGCCACCATGATGTATATTTTTGTGCATAAATCATTTTGCAAGTAATTGAAACAAGTTTGGTTATTATAGTTCATATGAAACTATGTTGGAATTTTGACACCATAATCCATGTATTAAGTCATGCTTTTGCAAACTTATGAATATGGCTAGGCTATGAATGATATTTGGCATAATTGAAATCCATCTTGTTTAAAAGAATTATATGCTGACATATGTGAGACATGGCTAGGTTAGACTCAAGAATCCCTTTTTGCAAGTTTAAAGCAAACACCATGTTTAGGAATATTTATGCATAAGTATGTTTATACCATCGTTATGAGATTAGACTTAAATCATGATTAAGTTGAATTATGCTATGTTCATGCTAGAAATATTTATGCCATGCTTATGTTTGACATTATGCCATGTTTATGCTAGAAATATTTGTGCCATGCTTATGTTTGACATTATGCATAAATAAGAATATGTGTTCATGTTGCAGTTAAACCTATGCAAGTTCACATGCTTTGATTCATGTCACCTATGTTACCACTATGCAAGTACACCAGTTTCTATTTTGTATTTCCATCGTCGTATTGCAAGTTCATGCGCTCACATTCCCCTCTTTGTGTATGTGATTACGCTTTAAGCCTCCCCTTTTCGCATGGCTAAATTGGGCTTTAAAAGACTAAGCCCAATATATATAAACGGACGTGTAAAACGGGGGAAAATAACGTTGGGTTAAAATTAATTAATGAATGAAAATATAAAATAGAAGGGCCCAAGTTCAAGTATGGGTTGGGCCCATGATTGGTGTAACCTTTACACCATTAACTTAATAATGGGCCGCAAATATTTACATATAAGAAATAAAGAGGAATGACAAAATATGTAAATATAGGAAATACGATGTGTTTAACCCGAGGTTGGATTGAGTTGTGATGTAAACCTGCCCGGAACCGCCCGGCTGTCCAGTAGTCACAACAATACCTATCCAATGTGGGAGGTTAAACATGGAGCCCAGCAAGGACCCGAGGTTAGACTGAGTTGTGGCGTAAGACTGCCCGGAACCAACCGGCAACAGGCAGCCACAACAATACCTGTCTAATGTGAGAGGTCAGGGCCTTAATAAGACAATTAAGGCTGAGTCAGGATTGTTAGGATTAAGTGAACTAAAGACTTAATCAAAATGGAACATGCTAAACTAAACGGACTGGTGGGGGTTAGGTAGGAAACACTTAACCAACTTAGCATGTTGGCTAGAGATAGAAAACCTAGTAACGGGGGACCCTTTTCAGCAGTAACCCTAAAAGGTGTATCAGGATACCCTGAAACTAGGCAGGGTGGGGCACGATTACTGGGCTGATTGTAAGAGGTCAAATCGACGGCGGTGGTGTAGCAGTGTAGGTTCTAACGGAGTGCGGGCGTGCACACACTCCGGCGCAGAAAAATAAGGCACTGGACACCAGTAGCATACCTGTGCACTCTAAGGTTGTGTCGGGTTGCCACTATGGGACTTGATACACCCCATGGTGGGACCAGCATAGGTAACTACAGACATCGGGGGCCGTAAGACACATGTAACTATGCGAGTAGGAGCCGATCATCGTAGAATGGATCACATCACCCTGATTATGGGGTGCAAATTGGAAACTAGTTTATATGGGTTCAGAGATTAACATGGGGTACGATAGTATATTCGACCCTAGACAACTTAACCAAGTTTATAGTGCATGCCCACTTCTTGTGTATGCTTATCATACCCAGTTCTTTATTCGTAGACAAAATAGTACTAGACTTACTCAGGCTTTGTGTCTGACTCTATTTTTCTTTCGTCTTCTTTCTTCCGTTTCCCCCCCCCCCAGGTCCTCAGGGAGGGAACACAGCAGCTTGACCTACCTCAACATCCAGCTTGAAGAAGAGAAATGTATTGCTTGGACTTTCCTGTTTTGAACTATGGCTTTGGACAATCCACTATGGGGCTTTTGCAGTTTATCTATGTTTTATTTATGCTTCTTTAAAGATAATGTACTCAAGACAGATTATGAAAATGTTATGTTATGTTTTTGGAAAGGATGTTGTTGTAACACGTATTTGACTTTATGAAATAAAATTTGTTGTTCTTCCGCTGTTTACAAATATGTGTTCTTATATCTGTCTTGTATATCTGTGACTTGTACTTATAAACCTCCACCAAAATTAGGGCATTCCCTTTGAGAGTGACCCTAACGGAGGTGGGGTGTTTCATAGATTTTGAAGGAGATGAGGATGGAGTGTTCTGTTTTGAATTCTATCGAGTAGAAATGGAGATAAGGAGGCGTTACGATTAGATGGAGTTTACTGTGCGTGCCTTTGCAAGTGATAACCGCAAAGGGTAAGTGTCGAGTTCCATGTTTGGTGTATGGAGACGAATAGGAGGAGACGCAGTGAATTATGGTGATTTTTGTTGGAATTTTCAAGTAGTAAATAAAGAGCATGGATTTGAGGAAGATCGCGGCCATGGGTTTTCTTTTAGAATACTGGAGAGACTATTTCTTATCGGGAAGAAGAAGATTTATTCAAACGGGTTTGGGAAAGTTGGGTCGGTTGAAGTGCTAAAGCCCATGATCTAATTAAGTTAAGTTAAACTTTAAAATAAATAGAGTATTAAATTGTAATGTCCATAACTTATCCATCCGTTATCAGATTTCAGCGAAACAAGATCCGTCAGGATCATATGGACGGTATCTATACAATGGAACTGATTCAGGGTGAACTGGAGCTCGTTACAATTTATAACGAAATAAATTGCCTGATTTGAATCAAGGACAATTATCGTTATTTAACGATAAACCACCAAAGTAAGTGAAAATCACTAACTCTTCAAGTTTATATTTTTATAACGTATTTTTAGAATTGATAAATGATGATTAATTGCTATGTGTTGATTGTTTGGATGAATTGCTAATTGATTGGTTGAAATTATAGATCTAGTGATATATATACACACACACACATATCGTTAATCAAATATTGATTTTGTTTACCAGAATATTTCATATTGAAATGAAATTGATGTTATCTTTATTTTTTAACATCTGTGATACAGGAAAGCAGGTTGGAGGGATCCAACAGGATTCCTCAATATTTAAAATACTGTTTGTTTTCATATATTGTGATATATGATGTGATATAAAATCTATGATTGATTATTATGACATTGGTCTTGTTATTTGTTATTTTAAATACCATAAGAAATACTGGAATGTAAAAAGGGAATTTTCAAAGTGTATATTGAAATTAAATTATTTATATAAAATAAATAAAATTATAAAAGTAAATTATTTGGGAAATAAATAGAAATATAAAAGGAAATTATTTGGGAAATAAATAGAATTATTAAAGGAAATTATATGGGAAATAAATAGAAATATAAAAGGAAATTATTTGGGAAATAAATAGAATTATAAAAAGAAATTGTTTGGGAAATAAATAAAATATAAAATGAAATATTTGGGAAATAAATAGAATTATAAAAGGGAAATTGGCGAGATATGAAAGAACTACGAGAAGATGGATAAAAGTAGATTGTAAATAGAAATCTGTTTTAATAGATAAATTGGGAAGATTAATTTATAAATAATGTTGTATAAATTAAGTAAAATATTCATCATTGGATAAGTATAATATATAAGTCGGAATTTAAACAGAGAAGTTAAAAAATCGGTTTTAACACTGATATTTGAGATTGAAGGTGAACGTAGCAATATAAAGGGATTTATAAAATAAGATTTAAGTGTAGAAGTAAAAAGGAGATTTCGTATGAATAATTCTATAAATAGAAGTATAAATAGAATTTGAAAATGGGATATTACTTTTAAATACGAAATCAAACTGAACGGATTATATAAAAGAAATATTTTTTACATTCGATGTGAATAATGGATTTAAGTAAATATTGCAAATATAAACATTTATAAAGGAAATTGGATTTTTAAAATAGAAATTCAAATAGAAATTTGAATGAGAAAGGACATTGTGTTAAAATAAAATAGCGGATTCTATTTGGAGAAAAATGGATTAGTGTGGATTTATAAATGACTCGATAATAGAAATTGAACATGTAATAATAATTATAATTTGAAATCATGTATTGATTTGACAGAACAGATCCAGATTTCTATAAAAGGATAATAGTCACATTTTAAAGTGAATAATGGTTTGAAAGAAACCGTTTTGAAAATTAGAATGGTTATAGAAAGAGAGTTAATCGAATATAAGTTATTCGAAGAGAGTTAATCGAATATAAGTTATTCGGAGAGAGTTAATCGAATATAAGTTATTCGAAAGGGAATTTAAATATAGGTTATTCGAAAGAGAGTTATCGTATATAGTTATTCGAAAGAGAGTTATTGAATAGACTTTATTCGAAAGAGAGTTATGAATTGGAATTCGATTATATTGAATTCGAGATAGTATTATTTACTTTCTGATTGTAATCAAGATTTATTATTAATAAATAAATAAATTATTTAGTTATTTATTTAAATTAAGGATTAAAAGTTATAATTTTAAGTTAGATATTTCAGAAGTACAGATTATAACGTTATCGTTATAATAAATGTTTCTCATAAAAGAATTAGATTCGTAAACTGAATCCGAGAGTTGTGTAAGCAATGATTTGATAAGAAGATAAGAAATAGAGTTAAGCAAATTAGAAACTGACTGGAAATTAGTTATGTTGAACAGCTTTCTGGGTATCGATCTGATGTTGGTTTCGGCCTTCGGGGTTGATATTCCGGGAATTGTTCTCTTACTAGTTTAAAGTTAGAAATTGATAGATAGGGAGGATAAGGATGCGTGAAAAAGAGATGGAAACATTTTTCAACGATTAATAACATATATTTTCTAAATTTAGAAAATAAGAATTTCACGAATATATGGAAATGGGGAAATGAATAAATTAATGATAAATTAATTTAAAGGGAGAAATGTTGATTGATGATTGAGCGATAAAATTTCCATTTGGAAATAAGATCATTGTGTGTATGGATGTTTCCCTTTGATAGTTAAATAACCGACTATCAAAGTTTTGACCATTTTCTGTTGTCAATACGGAGAGACCGGGATTAGATTTATTATCTGAAAACTACTCCGTATGAGCATTAGCGTTGCGAATCAAATATGATGAAGATTATTGAAGACGAAGTTTATGCAAGGTCCGTTCTAGAAAATCCTAGGTAGAAATTGACTAAAATGGGTTTACAGAATAGTGCCTTCGGTTCGTCCAGTCCCAGGACGACCTGTATGGAAGAATGTCTGACAGAGTGTATTTAATATATCGCGTAAGTTGATCTCTTCATACGTATTTACATTTGGTGGCAGAGGAATTTGTTTCTCTTAGTTGTATACCAGTGGTATTTTAGGGAAATCAATTTGTGATTTGGCGGGTATGACGATGTGACATTCAAAGTAAATAAAGGTATAATCTGCACGTTATTGCCTCTAGCCTCACAACCTATAAATGGTATAAAATTGGGTATGTCGCATGGCAAAGTGGGTAGCTCCCAATTGGGGTTTATTTTCACCTGATCTAGAGAAATTCCATTTACTTCTTTTGTAACACCCCACGTCCATTAATGTCACTCACAAAGGGAATGCATTAACTTCAATGGAGCGTTTTATGTAAGTATAGAAAATAATATCACAACAAGACAGATATAAAACAGTACTTGAATATTCAAAACTTTATTTATTGCAGCAGAAGGTAAATATGTTTGGTTACATCATCAAAACCATAAACCAAAGTCAAGTACATCATATCCATCTTGATAAAACAAAGTACATAATCTGAAAGACATAATCCCCAACATAAAATAGCCATAATTAAAGAGAAGCTGAACTTTACTTCAGCGGTCCAAGAAATCTTCTAAAAGCAGTCCAAAATCAAGCTCCACTGGTGCTCGTTCCAACCTGAGCACCTGGGGGGAGGGGAAGGAAAGAGATGGAAAAAGGGGGGTCAGACATAAAGTCTAGCGAGTGCGATAATTCTAACAATATAATTAACAAAGTAACTAGGCTAAGGCATAAGTTGGAAAATAAGGAAATGACCATGAACCATTGAGTACGGAAGAGTAAATAAGGAAACGGAATGATCAACGATATCGTTAAGCGCACCTAAACCACTATAGGATGATTACTAAACTACACCAACACTATGGGATAATTGCTATACTGCACCGCCACTAGTCGACTTTAGGTTGATCCCGCCTACAGACTTAATAATGATATTGGTAGTTTCGTGCACCCCTAGCTTCCTTCATAGGTGCCGCCTGCCCCTATCTCCACTAGGTGTACCCACTACCCCCAAACGATCGGCTCCCTAACTCGTAGATACCCGTGCTGGCCCCACAGTGGGGTGTATCACTCCCCAAAGTGGCAACCCGATACCACCAAGAATGCACGGCTTATACCTACACGATGCAACAACGTCTTACCTACCAGCCCGGGTCCACACACGCATATGAACCCGTTGGACTTGCATTGCCACCGCTAACCCGGTTTGGCCTCTTATAGTCAAGCCCAGTATGCGTGTCCCGTCCTCGACTTGGGTCGAGCCCACAAAGATACCTATGGGTTACTGGTTGAAACGGACCCCCATTACTTGACACAAGCCATCCACCTAAGCTTGGCCCCCTCTAGTACATCCCACTTAACCCACTTCTTATTCATGTCTCAATTACATGTTTCAATTTTTGGTTAAGTCTTTCTAATCGTATTTCCAAATGCCACCCAAGGCACCCACTAGATTCCACATGCCACCCAAGGCACCCACTTAACCCCCTCATGTCCCACTACATGCTTATCTGGTTAAGTGTTTCTTAATTCATTAAGACGGTAACTTCATAAAGACCTCTCACATTAGACTGACATATGTGGCAGCTGGATTTGCCGAGCGGGTCCGGGCAGTCTTACACCACAAAAGAGCCTAACCTCGTGTCTTTACAACTGTTACGTATTTAGTTTGTGCCTAAGACCTCTCACATTAGACTGGCATTTGTGGCAGCTGGATTTGCCGGGCGGGTCCGGGCAGTCTTACACCACAAAAGAGCCTAACCTCGGATCTTAGACGATTAATTACTCCTAATTAATCATTCCCCAATTTGAATTACTTTCCCTATTCAAATTATCAATCAATTCCAAATTTAACGATGTCCATAATTGACTCAATTATGTCCATCCATTTATGGTATGTAAAATCATACCAATTTTCACCACAATTATATTTTATGCCTTTTAAGGCATTAATGCCAATTAAATCTTTTTATTATTATCCCCTTTTACCCCACGTTGTACGTTTATTCGTTTAACGTAAAATATACGTTAGACTCGAATAGTCTAACTCATGAAATAAAAGAAAACACCACAATATACACATAATTAAAACATAGATCTAACATAGGGTGAACTTGCATATGTGAATGATGTTCTACATATAAAACTTGCATAGGCCAAAGTTGCAACTTACATAAACAATATATGTCATGGATCCAATCTAAAGGTGTCAACTTGATGAGATAATGGCCACAAACTTGCATAAACATCATGTATAACATAAATCCAAATCTAAAGGTGTGAACTTGATGAAATAATGGCCACAAACTTGCATAGACAACATATGTCATAGACCTATATCTAAAGGGGTTAAACTTGCATAGGTAATAACATAACATGATTCATATCCAACTCATAAACTCACATATGTGATTTATACATCGCAACAATGGTGTAGACTAGTATCTAACATGTAAAGTATCTTGTAGAATTTAGCATATGTCATAGCCTAACCTTCAATTAAATTCTCACATAAACTAGGTGTCATAATCATGTAAGTTCATATATAATTCTACCCAACTTGTATATGATTTATGTTTGAATCAACATCTAAACTTTCCTACATATGATTTATCATATGATTCAATATAACAAACTAGCATAAGAAGCATGATGATTCAACTAGACATAAGCCAATCATAGGATTATAACATGGGTGATAGCATCATAACTTTGCATCGTAAATGATAGCATCATAACATAACATCATAGATATTTCAATCATAATCCTACAACATAATTACAACATGCAATCAATACTTCATATCACATCCATACAATCCGCGTTATAACTTAATCTAATTAAATTACTAATTATTTTGATAAAACTATCGAACTCACAACTCAAAAGCAGTCTTGAGTTCTGAATTCTGATTTCTGGAGTTGAATTAGCGCTCCTATGATGAAGATTCGCTGTTAGAGTTAAGTAGTTCTGATTTGGTTGTTGTTCTTCCTCTTAATTTTGGTGGTGGCTGCTCTAGGGTTCAAGACAACAACATGACGACCATAGTTTTAGTTTTAATTCTGATTTAGGGTTGGAGTCTATGGGTCTTTTTATAGAGTTATGAATTATTTTAAGCTTTCGGATGTTCTTAGGGTTAATCAAAACCATTCAATCATGATAGGGTGATGAGTCAGCCCTAATGACTCAGCAAGGAGTCAGAAAGGACTCAACAACACGGGTCAGCCTGAACCAGAAAGCTGTGCAGGCTTTTGCCTCGGCCTGGGCGCACTTGGCCAGTGCGCCAGTGTAAATATGTACTAGCGCACTTCCCAACTGCACCAGTGCATTTATATTTTTTTTCTTCTTTTGCCACCAATCTTCGTTCGTCCATAACTCCTTCATCCGGTACTCGTTTCCCGCAAACTTGGACTCTATTTCAACCAGAATTCCGAGACAAACACAATGGCGCAACCTAATCCCCATAATTCTCACGTCTGAGATTAATTATCCTTTAATTTAGTTAATTCGATTATTCAAAAATCTGGGGTGTTACATTCTCCCCTCCTTAAAGGATTTCGTCCTTGAAATCTCCAAGTTAAAGAGAATGCATATCCTACCATCCAAACAACCATCTACTAAACCATCAAACACAAGCATCCATTGTCCTTATAAAATTTCTAATGTTGTATGAACATATGCAAGAAGTGTGTGTATATGCTCCTTATCTAATGCAAAATCAAGCGGTCTACTGATTCAGTTGACCTCCTTAATGCAAACCATGATAGTGCCATGCGTCCATTATGTATGCGAAAGAACCTTATCGATACATATTATTTCTACATGTGTGCACAACCATTCACCAAAATGCAACATCTATATGATGGTACAACCATTATACATCCATTACTTAAATATGTACACACATTTATATGCAATATGCAATATGAAGTGACTGAGACGATCTAGTGCCTAAAGTGTGTGTATATGCATCCACGAGCAACCACTAGCAAACACTTGCTTCCACATGCATCCATCATACATAACATGTCTCAAACACATGTTTCAACCATAGGACTATCCTATCTAAAGGTCAAAGATACTAGCGAGAGGACATACTAAAGATAAAATAAGTACGAGATAAGCGATAAAATGAGAAATTTAAAAGGCATACCCTCGAAAAGAAAAGGGTATAATGAACGCATCTTCGCTTCTGTCTCCCAAGTAGCGTTGCTCTCATCATCTCCCCATTGCACTTTGACTAGCTTGACCTCTCGATTCCTTAACTTCCTAATCTCCGACCCGAGAATGCGCGTAGGAGCTCGTCGAATCGTCGCATCACGCTTGATCTCCACCTCTCTAAGCAAGCTCGGCTCTACCACCTCCGCGGTCTCGTGCAAGCACTTCCTCAAATGTGATACATGGAATATGTCGTGTACACCACTAAGTCTCTCGGGCAACTCCACTCTATACGCCATCTGCCCAATCCTTTCCTTAATAGGAAACGACCCTACGAACCTTGGTGCTAACTTCCCAACGGACACAAAGCGAACGACGTTCCGTAACGGAGACACCTTGACAAAGACCATGTCCCCAACATCAAACTCAAGATCTGACCTTCTCTTGTCAGCATAAGATTTCTGCCTTTCTTGCGCCGTCTTCATCCTTCTTCGAATCAAATCGATCTTCTCCAAAGTCTCTCTAATCATATCGGGTCCAAGCAAGATATTATCTGTAGACTCCCACCAACATGTAGGCGAACGACATGGCCGTCCATAAAGAGCCTCGAATGGTGCCATGCCAATGCTAGACTGAAAGCTGTTATTATATGCGAACTCCACCAATGGATGATGTTCCTCCCATGTACCTCCGAAGTCTAAGACACATAATCTCAATAGGTCCTCTAGAATACGATTCACCCTCTCGGTCTGGCCGTCCGTCTGAGGATGATACGCAGTGCTCCAACATAACTGAGTCCCTACCACCTCTTGCAAGCTATTATAAAATTCGCTAGTAAAGATGCGATCGCGGTGGCTCACTATGCTAGAAGGAACATCATGCAAACGAACTATCTCTCTAATGTATACGGAGGCTAACCGTGGAGCAGTCCTCTTACTCTTCATGGGAATGAAATGGGTGCTCTTAGTAAGTCTGTCTACCACGACTCAAATCCCTGTATTGCCCTTCTTTGATCTTGGTAATCCGTCAACAAAGTCCATCGAAACACTTTCCCACTTCCATTGTGGGACTTCCAATGGGTGTAGCAATCCACCGGGTTTCTTTTGCTCTGCTTTTACTTGTTGGCACACCAAACATCTAGCGACATATCCGGCCACGTCCTTCTTCATATCGGCCCAAAAGTAAACTCGTCTCATGTCCATGTACATCTTGTCCCCGCCAGGATGGATGGTCATCTTCGAACGATGTGCATCATCAAGAATGTTCTTCCTTAGGTCATCGTCTTTTGGTACACAAAGTCTATCGTCCCTACGTAACCAACCCTTATCATCTTGGGTATACCTATGGAGATGGCTCGATGACTCCCTCCTTTGAGCTTTTCTACTAACTCAACCAAATGTGGGTCGTATCGCTGTGCCTCGCCAATCCGTCCCAAAAGCGTAGGTCTGACCTCTAAGGATGCTAGCAAACCGGGTACAAAGTCAACGGTAGGTTTAAAGTCAAACGTAGAGATGAACTCTAAGCTTCGCCGCTCAACAAACAACGGACTCAAGGATAATCTTTTTCTACTTAAGGCATATGCCACCACGTTACCCTTGCCAGGGGTATATGATATCTCGAAGTCGTAGGATGCTAAGAATTCTATCCACCATAACATATCACCCTTCCCTAGAGACCACATGCCCTAAAATCCTCACTTCTTTCCTCTAAAAATGGTGTTTTGGAGAACTTAGCTTTAAGCTGGTGCACTTGTAGGGCCCCAAAGCTTTCCATAAGATGTAGGGCATGCTCTTCTCTGCTTCTAGAGAAAACCAGGATATTATCCCATGCAAAATCGTCACAACTATCCATCTCTCACGCAGACCATCCTAGTCGAACTCGACATCCCCCAAGTGCAAGCCCCAATGGCCTAAACCAATATCAGACAAACACCCAAGGGATACCTCCTTCGAATTCAGACGACCTACGTGAGATGATACTAGTATGACGGTCAATCAATTGAGCACTTGACCGACTCTGACTGTCCCTGCCAGTCTTGCTCCAAAACCACCGCTGATTACATAACTGGCTTTGCTTAATCTATTAAGCACATATGAAAACTTATTTCGTGCCTCTGGGTAAACCCCGCACTTTATCAACGACGTCTCCATACTCACGGACCACACAAACAGACTCCCAATCATCGTTGGATGCGTCAAGGGATTCTAGGTAACTAAGCATCACTGAACCCCTAGGGTCGCAAGAAATATGAGGGTCTTTCCATAACGAATCAATAGTCTAACTACCATCCTTTCACAATCCATGATGGCACCCCGCCTGGCTAGCTAATCCACCCCTAGAATCAAACTATAGCCCGTGAAACCAAGGACAAAGGCGTTGCATTCAAATCCAACGCCCAAGACAGACACTCTCAAATCCCGACAAATCATAGAAAGATGAGCCGAACCACCAATAGGAATTGAGACAACTAAGGGATCAGTAACTAGACTAGTATCAAGGTGCAGTGTTTCAACTAATGATGTAGAAATAAATGATTGCGATGCGCCAGAATCGAATAAAGTACGGACAGGATGATCAAACAGAAAAATTAAACTTTCAACGGAAATTGCTCTACCACTTACTTGCAGCGGTAGGACCACGAGAGCCTGAACTTGTCCCCTTGCCTGCTCCGGTGCCATAAGATCTTGCACCTGTCCTCCCGAGGTAGACCCTACCCTCTGCCCTTTCTTTGGGCAGTCCTTAATAAGATGTCCCTCCTTGCCACAGTGGAAACAACCAGTCTTCTTTTTCTTCCTACAACCTTTGCTTAGATGGCCGGGTGTCCCATAGTTAAAGCATTTCTTCTTCCCCTTAGCATTGTTGCCTTTGCCACCTTTCTTGTTCTGTTGTTGCTGTTGCGGCTTCTTTTGACCCCCTTTCTTCTCGGGTGCCTTATTAGCATTGGCGCCCTTCTCCTCTTCATGCATGAGCGCCATGTCAACTAACCTCTCAAAGGTAGCCCCCATGGGAATATGGGTCATAGCTAACCCATGAAGCGGCTCGTTTAAACCCTTAACAAATCTTAGAGCCTTCTTTTCTGGAGTATCCACCAAGCCTAAGCCAAACCTTGCCAATTGGTTGAATTTTTAACATACTCTTTCACCGATAGATTCTCTTGCTTCAGTGACAAAAACCTTTCCATGTATAGATTCTCTTCAGCCCATGAGAGAAATTTCGCCTCAAACCTCTGCCTAAAATCTGGCCATGTATCGACTGGACGTCCCCCATTAGTGACCTCCCACCAAAACGAGGCCTCATCCTTCATTAGCCACGCAGCTAGCTGGACTTTCCTTCCATCATCCACTTCAAAGATTCTAAACAATTCTTCCACCTCCTTTAGCCAGTTACGAGCTTCAACAAATGTCTCCATCCCGTGAAAAGGTTTTCCACCCATTGCTCTAAAGTCCTTACATATCTTTGCGTAATTATCGACACGAGGAGGAGGAGGAGGATGATTTGCTGGACCTGCGGCGGCGGCCCTAGCCTCAAGATATTGACGAAACCAACCGGGCAAATGAACGCCCTCTGGTATCTCAGATGCTTCAGACATGCTGAAACGAAAAAGGAAAGATTCAATACAAAAAGGACTGAAGGAAAGATATATGGCTCTTGGGGTTATGCTTTCTAAAATATACTTTTCTCTTGAAAATACTTTCCTTAAAACATACTTTTGAAAGTACTTCTTTATAAAAATTGTTTTGAAAAATAGCTTTTCAAAATTCATATCTGTTCTGGTAACCTTCAGCTCTGATACCACGTGTAACACCCCACGTCCATTAATGTCACTCGCAAAGGGAATGCATTAACTTCAATGGAGCGTTTTAAGTTAGTATAGAACAGAAAATCACAACAAGACAGATATAAAACAGTACTTGAAAATTCTAAACTTTATTTATTGCAGCAGAAGGTAAATATGTTTGGTTACATCATCAAAACCATAAACCAAAGTAAAGTACATCATATCCATCTTGATAAAACAAAGTACATAATCTGAAAGACATAATCCCCAACATAAAATAGCCATAATTAAAGAGAAGCCGAACTTTACTTCAGCGGTCCAAGAAATCATCTAAAAGCAGTCCAAAATCAAGCTCCACTGGTGCTAGTTCCAACCTGAGCACCAGGGGGGTAAGGAAAGAGATGGAAAAGGGGGGGTCAGACATAAAGTCTGGCGAGTGCGATAATTCTAACAATATAATTAACAAAGTAACTAGGCTAAGGCATAAGTTGGAAAATAAGGAAATGACCATGAACCATTGAGTATGGCAGAGTAAATAAGGAAATAGGATGATCAACGATATCGTTAAGCGCACCTAAACCACTATAGGATGATTACTAAACTAAACCAACACTATGGGATAATTGCTATACTGCACCGCCACTAGTATACTGCACCACCACTAGTCGCCTTAAGGTTGATCACGCCTACAGACTTAATAATGATATTGGTAGTTTCGTGCACCCCTAGTTGCCTTCATAGGTGTCGTCTGCCCCTATCTCCACTAGGTGTACCCACTACCCCCAAACGATCGGCTCCCTAACTCGTAGATACCCGTGCTGGCCCAACAGTGGGGTGTATCACTCCCCAAAGTGGCAACCCGATACCACTAAGAATGCACGACTTATACCTACACGATGCAACAACATCTTACCTACCAGCCCGGGTCCACACACGCATATGAACCCGTTGGACTTGCGTTGCCACCGCTAACCCGGTTTGGCCTCTTACAGTCAAGCCCAGTATGCGTGTCCCGTCCTCGACTTGGGTCGAGCCCATAAAGATACGTATGGGTTACTGGTTGAAACGGGCCCCCATTACTTGACACAAGCCATCCACCTAAGCTTGGTCCCCTCTAGTACATCCCACTTAGCACACTTCTTATTCATGTCTCAATTACATGTTTCAATTTTTGGTTAAGTGTTTCTAATCGTATTTCCAAATGCCACCCAAGGCACCCACTAGATTCCACATGCCACCCAAGGCACCCACTTAACCCCCTTATGTCCCACTACATGCTTATCTGGTTAAGTGTTTCTTAATTCATTAAGACCGTAACCTCATAAAGACCTCTCACATTGGACTGACATTTGTGGCAGCTGGATTTGCCGGGCGGGTCCGGGCAGTCTTACACCACAAAAGAGCCTACCCTCGTGTCTTTACAACTATTACGTATTTAGTTTGTGCCTAATACCTCTCACATTAGAATGGCATTTGTGGCAGCTGGATTTGCTCGGCGGGTCCGGGCAGTCTTACACCACAAAAGAGTCTAACCTCGTGTCTTAGACGATTAATTACTCCTAATTAATCTTTCCCCAATTTGAATTACTTTCCCTATTCAAATTATCAATCAATTCCAAATTTAACGATGTCCATAATTGACTCAATTATGTTCATCCATTTATGGTATGTAAAATCATACCAATTTTCACCACAATTATATTTTATGCCTTTTAAGGCATTTATGCCAATTAAATCTTTTTATTATTATCCCCTTTTACCCCACGTTGTATGTTTATTCGTTTAACGTAAAATATACGTTAGACTCGAATAGTCTAACTCATGAAATAAAAGAAAACACCACAATATACACATAATTAAAACATAGATCTAACATAGGGTGAACTTTTATATGTGAATGATGTTCTACATCTAAAACTTGCATAGGCCAAAGTTACAGCTTACATAAACAATATATGTCATGGATCCAATCTAAAGGTGTGAACTTGATGAGATAATGGCCACAAACTTGCATAAACATCATGTATAACATAGATCCAAATCTAAAGGTGTGAACTTGATGAAATAATGGCCACAAACTTGCATAGACAACATATGTCATAGACCTATATCTAAAGGGGTTAAACTTGCATAGCTAATAACATAACATGATTCATATCCAACTCATAAACTCACATATGTGATTTATACATCGCAACAATGGTGTAGACTAGTATCTAACATGTAAAGTATCATGTAGAATTTAGCATATGTCATAGCCTAACCTTCAATTAAATTCTCACATAAACTAGGTGTCATAATCATGTAAGTTCACATATAATTCTACCCAACTTGTATATGATTCATGTTTGAATCAACATCTAAACTTTCCTACATGTGATTTATCATATGAGTCAATATAACAAACTAGCATAAGAAGCACGATGATTCAGCTAGACATAAGCCAATCATAGGATTATAAAATGGGTGATAGCATCATAACTTTGCATCGTAAATGATAGCATCATAACATAACATCATAGATATTTCAATCATAATCCTACAACATAATTACAACATGCAATCAATACTTCATGTCACATCCATACAATCCGCGTTATAACTTAATCTGATTAAATTACTAATTATTTTGATAAAACTATCGAACTCACAACTCAAAAGCAGTCTTGAGTTCTGAATTCTGATTTCTGGAGTTGAATTATCGCTCCTTTGATGAAGATTCGTTGTTAGGGTTGAGTGATTCTGATTTGGTTGCTGTTCTTCCTCTTAATTTTGGTGGCGGCTGCTCTAGGGTTCAAGACAACAGCATGACGGCCATAGTTTTAGTTTTAATTCTGATTTAGGGTTTGAGTCTATGGGTCTTTTTATAGAGTTATGAATTAATTTAAGCCGTCGGATGTTCTTAGGGTTAATCAAAACCATTCAATCATGATAGGGTGATGAGTCAGCCCTAATGACCCAGCAAGGAGTCAGAAAGGACTCAACAACACGGGTCAGCCTGAACCAGAAGGCTATGCAGGCTTTTGCCTCGGCCTGGGCGCACTTGGTAGGTGCGCCAGTGTAAATATGTAATGGCGCACTTCCCAAGTGTGCCAGTGCATTTATAATTTTTTTTCTTTTGCCACCAATCTTCGTTCGTCCATAACTCCTTCATCCGTTACTCGTTTCCCGCAAACCCGGACTCTATTTCAACCAGAATTCCGAGACGAACACAATGGCGCAACCCAATCCCCATAATTCTCACGTCTGAGATTAATTATCCTTTAATTTAGTTAATTAGATTATTCAAAAATCCGGGGTGTTACATCTTTAAACTATTTCGATGTTGTCCCTTTCGGGAAACGGTTGCTGATCCCAACCGTTGATGATAATACATTCGGTACACTCAAGCGAAATGAGTGACCGGTCATGTTTAGCCTGGGTTACAAAATGTTCTTGTTGAACCCAATGTATTCCTCTCTAGAGATACACTGTCGGAAGGTGGTCCCAAACCTTGCCGGTTGGAATTCATTACTCAATAAGCGCCTGCGGTTTTTGATTAGATATTATATATGTGGAACATGAGATGAAAGCGTTCCACTAGATTGCTATTTCTTTTATTTAGACCTTATTATAATATCATAAGAGTATGGATTTTACAAGAATGTTTTGGGGTTATCGTAAGATAAAAACCATCTGTGTTTATGTGTGGATTGGTCTTATGATTATTCTTTCTTTTAAAAGTTAAACAAATGGTTAGAGTTTACTTACACCAGTCACATGACTGACCCAAAGTTTATTTTGTTTTGTTTTCCCTAAACTCTTGGGTGCCCAATTTTGTACGGGTAGTCAAGTAGTCGGGATTTTATAGATATGCTTGGTGATCTTGGAGTTGGAGGCTTTAGGATTATATACTATTGTTTATTTCTTCTGTGTTGTAAGTGTTGTACCTCGATCATGGTATTGTATACATATACTGGTTTTATTTCAAAGTTATGTTATATAATATAGTTATTCGTTCTGCTGTGAGATTCATGATTACTCTGATTCTTTTATTTTGTTCTTCTCCTTCTTCTATTCTAATTTTCTATCTTATCTATTCTCACCCTCTAACTTCTTTCTATTAATGATCTGGAATGTTCGATGCTTGTATAACTGACATGGGTTTTATGTTGATTTTCTGGGTCGAAATCCCAGTTCGTTACAGTGGTACCAGAGCTGAAGATTAAGTGGTTACCTTGGCTCTGTGGCGTTACTCAGTAGAGATGGGGTTAGTAATACCCAATATTGAGTTTGAGTGTATATATATGAGAGAACGTATTTGTAGACTTTTTTAAAAAATATTGTGGAGATTTATTGGTTGAGTTGTTTATGAGTTCTGGTCGACCAGTTTGATCCACTGTATCAGTAAGGGTTTCTAAACACTTGAATTCAATGAACCAACACAGTATGTTTTGGAAAGAGGGTAAATGAAACAATTTACCCTAAATTATATTTTAATATAAAAGAACGATTAATATTGGAAATATTATAATATATTGGATGTGTTGGTTGTGTTATGATCGAATGAGATTATAATTGAAATGGTTATAAATAACCAATCAGAATTCATATAAACATAAGATATAAAATCAGAAGATTTAAACCTGAATTTAAATCAGAATTGGAATTGTTTTCCCCAAAATTGGGCAAAACACCAAAAATGTGAAGAAATGTCTCACAAAATTGAAAAGTGGAGCCTTACAACAATTGAAATATAAGAAAAAGACACCAAGTTTTATAGTGGTTCAACCCTATAAGGGTTTACATCCACTTTCATAAGAGATTTCATTGCCAATATGCAAATTACAAGATTAACTTCTCTCTTATATCAACTTTATCACTCCCTTACTCATGAATCACACTTAATCTACTGAAGATGATTGAGAAGAGAATTATTCAGCGGAGTTTTGATGTAGATGTGGTAGAATTGAAAGGAATCCCTCTTCCATGTAGGCTTGCTCAATTAATCTTCAATTCTTGAATCATTTGGATGTGTTTGATAGGGAACATGATCCATGGATTAATCTTTCCCTTATCATGTTGGATTCGTGTAGGATAAGTGTTAGAAATGTTGTGGAATATTTCCGGCAGCACTTCGTGGTCTCAAGATTCGATCCCCCCAAATGAAGAAATGAGGGGGGTATTTATAGGAGTTTTCTAGACCAGGTGGCAGTCTTGGAATTATGCAGAAAATCACTTGATTCATGTTGCCCCCCGGCACGACTTGGACTCTTACTCATGTCGTCTGCGACATGATGTATGTCGTATGGCGGGTTAAGCCCCTGGCGTCTTGAACTCTCGACACGAAATGACTTTCCCTATTATGGCTCGTATCGTTGGTGTGATTCGACATTAGTTGGAGGTGACATGAATAAGACGCGACATTGTTTAGCTTCGGACTTTGAATGACAACTAGTCCTTTATGTCGTTAAACGATATGGAGGCTGAACGGCATGACTTATGTCGTGTAATGTAAAACCCCACGTCCATTAATGTCACTCACAAAGGGAATGCATTAACTTCCATGGAGGTCATAAGTGAATATAGAACAGAGAAATTACAACAAGACAGATAATAAATAGCACTTGGAAATCTAAAACTTCGTTTTATTGCAGCGGAAATTAAATATGTCTGTTACATCATAAAACCTTAAATCATAACCAAGTACAACATCCGTCTCCACAAAAAAAAAATCACATTACAATAAATAGCCATTAAAAAGAAAGATAACAAGCTGGACTTTACTTCTGCAGTCCAAGCTCTCCAAGAGATAAGCGATCCAATTAGACTCCACTAGAACTTGGCCCAACCTGAGGACCTGAAGGGGGAAAAAGATGGAAAAGAGGGGGTCAGACATAAAGTCTGGCGAGTATGATAATTCTACAATACTATTATCAAAATAACTGGACTAAGGCATAAGCTAGAAAACAAGGAAATGTCTATGAAAGAGCAGATTAAGGACATAGACAATCGCTAAAGGAAACGTTATAGGCGCTCCTAAATACTAAAGGATAAACACTATACTGCACCACACCAGTCACCCTAAAGATTGATCCCACTTAGCTTCACTTAGAAACTTTCTTAATGACTTTACGTACTCCTAGCTGACTACATAGGTGCCGCCTGCCCCTATCTCCACTAGGTGTACTCCACTTTCCATTTTTTCGATCGGCTCCCTACTCGTAGATACCCGTGCTGGCCCCACAGTGGGGTGTATCATTCCCCTAAAGTGGCAACCCGATATAACGGAGATGCACGGCTTATACCTACACGATGCAACAACGTCTTACCTACCAGCCTGGGTCCACACACGCATATGAAACCCGTTGGACTTGCGTTGCCACCGCTCCCTGTTTTGGCCTCTTATAGTCAAACCCAGTATGCGTGTCCCGTCCTCGACTTGGGTCGAGCCCACAAATATACGTTTTGGGATACTGGTTGAAATGGCCCCCCATTATTTCCCACAAGCACTCCACCTAAGCTTGTCCCCTTAGTCAATCCCACTTAACCCACTTATTTATGTTCATTACATGTGTGTTTGGTTACGTCTAATCGTATTTCAAATGCCTCTAAAGGCAACCACTAGATTCCTCATGCCACCCAAGGCACCTACTTAACCCCCATGTCCCACCTTACATGATTATCTGGTTAAGTATTTCTTAATTCATTAAGGCCATAACCTCATAAAGACCTCTCACATTAGACTGGCATTTATGGCAGCTGGATTTGCCGAGCGGGTCCGGGTAGTCATACACAGTAAAAGAGTCTAACCTCGTGTCTTTTCAACTGTTATGCTTTAGTTTGGGCCTAGGACCTCTCACATTGGGCCGACATTTGTGACTATTGGATTTGCCGGGCGGGTCCGGGCAGGTTTACGTCACAAACGGGTCCAACCTCGTGTCCTAAGCATTGATTATTATTAATAATCCACTTTCCCCAATTTTAAATATTCCCTACTTGAATTATTAATTAATTCCAAATTCAACAATGTCCATAATTGACTCAATTATGGACATCCATTCAAGGCGTGCAAAATCATACAAAATTGCACCCAATTTATTAATTCCTAATATCACCCTACCCCACGTTTGAACGTTTATTCGCAAAATATATATATTAGACTCGAATAGTCTAACTCATAGCATAAAAGAGATTATCACAATAACAACATGTATATATGACTAAATAAATCATAACAAGGGGTGAAACTTGCATACATCCAAAATTACAACTTGCATAAGGTTATACATGTCATGGATCTAAGGGTGTCAACTTATTCATAATTCACATAATATGATTTTGATCAAATTTCATAAACTTGTATAGGACATGTGTGAATCAACATCATTAACAATATGGTTTTATATGGGTACACCTAACTCAATAGGCAAATTCCCAAAAATCAAAATTCATTTAATCATAGATTCATGTATATGGGTACACCTAACTTAATAGGCAAATTCCCAAAAATCAAAATCTATTATAAAAAAACATAAACTTTAAACATGATCCAATTCGCATAAATAATAGCATCATGATTTTACAACTTATATGATTCAACACAACTTAACATGACATCATTATCATATAACATAAATATTTCAACATATGTGATAATATGAGATCTACAACATATATAAGATTTACAACATAGCATATCATAATTTGCAACAT
Source organism: Allium sativum (assembly GCA_030737875.1). Taxonomy (NCBI): domain Eukaryota; kingdom Viridiplantae; phylum Streptophyta; class Magnoliopsida; order Asparagales; family Amaryllidaceae; genus Allium; species Allium sativum. Next base: position 402,172,045 of record CM060910.1, read on the forward strand.
AGCATGATATGATTTACAACCTAGCATAGCATGATTAATCACATATGACATAGCATAGGATTATTTACAACATAATCACTACAACATAACAACATATATATGATAACATAATAACATAACAAGAGATCCACAATATAGAATTTACAATTACAATTCACACCACTTTCTTGTGATCCATTCATAACTTAATCGAATTATTTTATAATAACATTGTGAGAATCAGCATACTCACAATTTTAAAGAAGAGAAAAAGAAAGAGAGAGAGCTTTTGATTTGATTTGAGTAGATTTAGTTTGTAGATTAGGCCTTCTTCTTCTTCTTTAGTTTGTGACGGCTACGCTGAACTTCATGGCAACGGCATGTCGGTAGCTCTCCAATTTTTCAAGTGATTTAGGGTTAGAGTCTACCCACTTATTTATAGATGTTAGGATGCATTTAAGCCATTAGATTAACCCTAGAATAGATTAGAGCCATTAGATTTCGACCAGCCCTCAAAACACAGCCCGAAAACCCAACCAGATGCACCCAGGTCACCTGGGCTCGACCAGGCAGGTCGACTCCTAGGTCGACCCTAGGGTCGACTCCCCAGTCGACCTGGAGGGGGGGGGGGAGGTCGACTCCCTAGTCGACCCCCAGGTCGGCCCCCTGGGTCTGGCGGGATTTTTCCCGCCACTTCTGAAAATTGAAAATTTTGTTTTTAAATCTGAATTTAAATTTCTGAAAACTTCTTTGGGCCTTATCTGGGTCATACGGACTCCAATTTTCGAAAACTCGGACTCTATTTCGCGTATCTTTCCGAGACAAACACAATGCCGTAGCCCGTTTCCCAATATTCTTATATTTGAAATTAATTATTCTTTCATTTGTGAATATTAGCATTAACTGTTTTACGGGGTGTTACATTCTCCCCTCCTTAAAGGATTTCGACCCCGAAATCTTCAAGTCAAGAAGAATGTTTAACCTAACATCCAATCAACCATCTACTCAATCATCAAACACTGGCATCCACTATCCTTATAGACTTCTAATGCTTTTATGTTTAAATGCATAGTGTGTGTATATGTCCGTATCTAATGCAAAATCAGGCGGTCCACTGATTCAGTTGACCTCCTTAATGCAATTCATGATAGTGTCATGCATCCATTATGTATGAAAAAGATCCTAATTGCTTACATAATACTTCTATATGCGTGCACATCCATTCAACCAAGTGCAGCATCCATATGATGGTACAACCATTATACATCCATTATACTAAATACATTCATTTATGCAATATGCAATATGCAATATGTAGTGACTGAGCCGATCTAGTGCCTAAAGTGTGTGTATATATGCATCCACGAGCAACCACTAGCAAACACTTGCATCCATTTTGCATCCATCATACATAACATGTCTCAAACACATGTTTCAACCATAGGATTATCCTAACTAAAGGTCAAAGATACTAATGAGAGGACATACTAAAGATAAGATAAGATAAGCTAAGCGATAAAGGAGAAATTAAAAGACATACCCTCAAAAAGAAAAGGGTACAACGAATGCATCTTATCTTCCGTCTCCCAAGCAGCGTTGCTCTCATCATCTCCCTATTGCACTTTAACTAGTCTGACCTCTCGATTCCTCAACTTTTTGATCTCCGACCCAAGAATGCATGTAGGAGCTCGTCTAATTGTTGCATCACGCTCTATTTCCACCTCTTTAAGCAAGCTCGGCTCTACCACCTCCGGGGTCTTGTGAAAACACTTCCTCAAATGTGATACATGGAATACGTCGTGTACTCCACTATGTTTCTCAGGCAACTCCACCCTATACGCCATCTTCCCAATCCTGTCTTTTATAGGAAACGGCCCTACAAACCTTGGCGCTAATTTCCCAACGGACCCAAAGCGAACAACATTCCGTAACGGAGATACTTTGATAAAAACCATGTCCCCAATGTCAAACTCAAGATCTGTCCTCCTCTTATCAGCATACGATTTCTGCCTATCTTGTGCTGCTTTCATCCACCTTCGAATCAAATCAATCTTCTCCGAGGTTTCCCTAACCATATCGGGCCCAAGTAGGATTTTATCGGTAGATTCCCACCAACATGTAGGCGAACGGCAAGGCCTTCCATAAAGAGCTTCGAAAGGTGCCATGCCAATACTAGACTGAAAGCTATTATTATATGCGAATTCTACCAACGGAAGGTGCTCTTCCCATGTACCCCCAAAGTCTAGGATACAAAGCCTTAAAAGATCCTCTAGAATACGATTCACCCTCTCGGTCTGGCCGTCCGTCTGAGGATGATATGCGGTGCTCAAACATAGCTGAGTCCCTACCGCCTCTTGTAAACTCTTCCAAAATTCGCTAGTGAAGATGGGATCACGGTCGCTTACTATACTAGAAGGAATACCGTGCAAACGAACTATCTCTTTAATGTATACAGAAGCCAACCACGGAGCAGTCCTCTTACTTTTCACGGGAATAAAATGGGCGCTCTTAGTAAGTCTATCTACTATAACCCAAATCCCCGTATTACCCTTCCTTGATCTTGGTAATCCATCCACAAAATCCATTGAGACGCTTTCCCATTTCCATAGTGGAACTTCCAATGGGTGAAGCAACCCACCGGGTTTCTTTTGTTCCGCTTTTACTCGTTGGCATACCAAGCATCTAGCGACGTACTCGGCCACATCCTTTTTCATACCGGCCCAAAAGAAAACCCGCTTCATATCTTTGTACATCTTGTCTCCGCCGGGATGAATGGTCATCTTTGAGCGATGAGCATCATCAAGAATGGCCTTTCTTAAGTCTTCGTCTTGTGGTACACAAAGTCTATTATCCCTTCGTAACCAACCCTTATCGTCTAGGGTATACCTACGAAGATGGCTAGACGACTCCCCTCCTTTGAGCTTTTCTACTATCTCAACCAACTATGGGTCGTCTTGTTGTGCTTCACCAACTCGTCCTAGAAGTGTAGGTCTAACCTCCAAGGATGCTAATAAACCAGGTACTAGGTCAACGGAGGGTCTAAAGTCAAACATGGAGATGAATTCTAAGCTTCGTCGTTCAACAAACAACGGACTCAAGGACAACCTTTTCCTACTTAAGGCGTCTGCTACCACGTTACCCTTGCCCGGGGTATATGCTATTTCAAAATCGTAGGAGGCTAAGAATTCCATCCACCGTTGCTGCCTTAAATTCAAATCCTTCTGAGAGAATAAGTATTTTAATGATTTGTGGTCAGTGAACAGTTCGAATTTCTCACCAAGAAGATAGTGACGCCAAGACTTAAGCGCGAAAACAATTGCGGCTAACTCAAGGTCATGCATAGGGTAATTCTTTTCATGAACCCTCAACTGCCTTCCACCATAGGCTATTACTCTTCCCTCTTGCATGAGGACCGCGCCAAGTCCCGTCCCACAAGCATCAGTATAGACGGTAAACGGCTTACTCCCGTCTGGCAGCACTAAGACTGGGGCTAAGTTAAGGCTCTCTTTAAACGTTGGAACGCATCGTCACAATCTTCGTCCCACGTAAAAACCAGGTTCTTCTTCGTTAACCATGTTAATGGAGCTGATATTTTTGCGAAGTCTTTGATAAACTTCCTATAATAGCCAGCCAACCCCAAGAAACTTCTTACTTCGGTTACATTTTTAGGGACCTTCCAATCTTGGATGGCCACCACCTTTGCGGGATCCACTGCTATCCCTTCCTCGGAAACCACGTGCCCTAAGAACCGTACTTCTTTCCTCCAGAAGTGACACTTAGAAAATTTTGCCTTAAGGTTATGCGCTCGAAGGGTTTCCAATGCTTCCCTAAGATGTAGGGCATGCTCTTCTTTGTTCATAGAAAAGACTAAGATGTCATCCACAAAGACTACCACGAATTTGTTAAGGTACTCCCTAAACACCCTACTCATCAAATCAACAAAATATGCGGGGGCGTTTGTCAAACCAAAGGGCATCACTAGCCATTCAAAAAATCCGTCAGGAGTCCTAAAAGCAGTCTTATCTATACTATCCTCAGCCACTCTCTGTTGATGAAAGCCAGTGGCTAAGTCCAACTGCGAAAACACTGAGGCGCCAACTAACTGATCAAAGAGATCGTCAATCCTCGGCAGTGGGTGTCGGTTCTTTTTAGTGAGCTTGTTTAGTTCTCTATAGTCCACACAAAGTCTAAGGGACCCATCCGCCTTTGTGGCAAAAACTACTGGAGCACCCCACTCCGATATACTACGTCTTATGAACCCCTTCTCAAGCAACTCCTTCACTTGCTTATTGAGTTCCCTCCTTTCACGAGGAGCTATGTGGCGCACTAGCAAAGATACGGGTTTAGCATTATCCACAAGATAAATTCGAAAGTCTATCTCCCGCTTTGGAGGCAAGCCCTTCACCTCCTCAAACACATCCGGATATTCCCGGACCACCTCTACCGATCGCAGATTCTCTACAGACGCGTCAAGCGATTCAAGATAACTTAGCATAACGGAATTTATGGGATTACAAAAGATGTAGAGAGCATTACCAAGGCGAGTCACAAGCCTAACTACTCTCCTTTCACAATCAAGAATGGCCCCATTTCTTGATAACCAATCCATTCCAAAAATTAGCCCATAGCCCGTGAAGCCCAATACATAAGCATCACATCTAAATTCAACGCTAAGTATAGAGATTTTCAAATCCAAACATATCATGGTCAAATGAGCCGAACCCCCAATTGGATTTGAAACTACCAAGGGATCCTCTACTAAACTAGTGTTCAAGTGCAGTAATTCAACTAATGATGCAGAGATAAACGAATGAGATGCGCCAGAATCGAATAAGGTACGGACAAGATGATCAAACAGAAAAACTAAGCTTTCAACAGAAATTGTTCTACCTCTTTCTTGCAGCAGTGGGGCCGCAATAGCCTGAACTTGCCCCCTTGCCTGCCCTGGTGCCATAAGAGCCTGCACCTGTCCTCCCGAGGTAGACCCTGCCCTCTGCCCCTTCTTTGGGCAGTCCTTCACCAAATGTCCCGCATCTCCACAATGAAAACAACCAGTCTTCTTTTTCTTTCTACAATCTTCGCTGAGATGGCCAGGCGTCCCACAATTGAAGCATCTCTTCTTCCCTTTGCCATTATTGTTTTTACCACCCTTCTTATTTTGCTGTTGGGGTTTCTTCTGATCCCCTTTCTTTTCAACTGCCTTATCCTCATGCATAAGTGCCATTTCTACTAGCCTTTCAAAGGTAGCTCCCATAGGGATGTGGGTCATAGCCAACCCTTGCAACGGTTCATTCAAGCCTCTAACAAACCTCAAAGCTTTCTTCTATGGCGTGTTCACCAACTCCAAGCCAAACCTTGCTAACTGATTAAATTTATTGACATATTCCTTCACTGATAAGCTCCCTTGCTTTAATGTCAGGAATTTTTCCATATTTAAATTCTCCTCTGCCCTTGAAAGAAACTTTGCCTCAAACCTTCGTCTGAAATCCGCCCATGAATCAACTGGACGTTCCCCGTTAGTGACCTCCCACCAAAACGAGGCCTCTCCCTTCATTAACCAAGCAGCTAAACGGACTTTCCTCCCATCTTCCACTTCAAAGATATCCAACAATTCCTCAGTCTCCTTAAGCCAATCTCTGGCCTCCACAAACGTCTCAGTCCCTTGAAAAGTTTTTCCTCCCATAGCCTTAAATTCCTTGCACGTCTTTGCAAAAGTGTCAACACGAGGAGGAGGAATGGGTGCAACTGGGGGTGGAGGAGCATCTGCTGGGCCTGCAGTGGTGGCCCAAGCCTCCAAATATCTCCTAAACCACCCTGGAACCGTCACACCTTCTGGGAGATTAAGATCTTCAGCCATGCTGAAACGGAAAAGGAAAGATTCAAAATGGAGAATTCGAAAGATAAAGATAAGGATATGGCTATTTGGGATTATGTTTTTCATAAAAACTCTCTTTAAATAACATGTTTTTGAAAGCACTTCTTCCAAAAATACTTTAGAAAAATATTTTTCTAAAAATTTTATCTGTTCTGGTAACCTTATGCTCTAATACCACGTGTAACACCCCACGTCCATTAATGTCACTCACAAAGGGAATGCATTAACTTCCATGGAGGTCATAAGTGAATATAGAACAGAGAAATTACAACAAGACAGATAATAAATAGGACTTGGAAATCTAAAACTTCATTTTATTGCAGCGGAAATTAAATATGTCTGTTACATCATAAAACCTTAAATCATAACCAAGTACAACATCCGTCTCCACAAAAACAAAATACATAATCCCATTACAATAAATAGCCATTAAAAAGAAAGATAATAAGCTGGACTTTACTTCTGCAGTCCAAGCTCTCCAAGAGATAAGCGATCCAATTAGACTCCACTAGAACTTGGCCCAACCTGAGGACCTGAAGGGGGAAAAAGATGGAAAAGAGGGGGTCAGACATAAAGTCTGGCGAGTATGATAATTCTACAATACTATTATCAAAATAACTGGACTAAGGCATAAGCTGGAAAACAAGGAAATGTCTATGAAAGAGCAGATTAAGGACATAGACAATCGCTAAAGGAAACGTTATAGGCGCTCCTAAATACTAAAGGATAAACACTATACTGCACCACACCAGTCACCCTAAAGATTGATCCCACTTAGCTTCACTTAGAAACTTTCTTAATGACTTTACGTACTCCTAGCTGACTACATAGGTGCCGCCTGCCCCTATCTCCACTAGGTGTACTCCACTTTCCATTTTTTCGATCGGCTCCCTACTCGTAGATACCCGTGCTGGCCCCACAGTGGGGTGTATCATTCCCCTAAAGTGGCAACCCGATATAACGGAGATGCACGGCTTATACCTACACGATGCAACAACGTCTTACCTACCAGCCCGGGTCCACACACGCATATGAAACCCGTTGGACTTGCGTTGCCACCGCTCCCTGTTTTGGCCTCTTATAGTCAAACCCAGTATGCGTGTCCCGTCCTCGACTTGGGTCGAGCCCACAAAGATACGTTTTGGGATACTGGTTGAAATGGGCCCCCATTATTTCCCACAAGCACTCCACCTAAGCTTGTCCCCTTAGTCAATCCCACTTAACCCACTTATTTATGTTCGTTACATGTGTGTTTGGTTAAGTCTAATCGTATTTCAAATGCCTCTAAAGGCAACCACTAGATTCCTCATGCCACCCAAGGCACCTACTTAACCCCCATGTCCCACCTTACATGATTATCTGGTTAAGTATTTCTTAATTCATTAAGGCCATAACCTCATAAAGACCTCTCACATTAGACTGGCATTTATGGCAGCTGGATTTGCCGGGCGGGTCCGGGCAGTCTTACACCATAAAAGAGTCTAACCTCGTGTCTTTACAACTATTATGCTTTAGTTTGGGCCTAGGACCTCTCACATTGGGCCGACATTTGTGACTACTGGATTTGCCGGGCGGGTCCGGGCAGGTTTACGTCACAAACGGGTCCAACCTCGTGTCCTAAGCATTGATTATTATTAATAATCCACTTTCCCCAATTTTAAATATTCCCTACTTGAATTATTAATTAATTCCAAATTCAACAATGTCCATAATTGACTCAATTATGGACATCCATTCAAGGCATGCAAAATCATACAAAATTGCACCCAATTTATTAATTCCTAATATCACCCCTACCCCACGTTTGAACGTTTATTCGCAAAATATGTATATTAGACTCGAATAGTCTAACTCATAGCATAAAAGAGATTATCACAATAACAACATGTATATGTGACTAAATAAATCATAACAAGGGGTGAAACTTGCATACATCCAAAATTACAACTTGCATAAGGTTATACATGTCATGGATCTAAGGGTGTCAACTTATTCATAATTCACATAATATGATTTTGATCAAATTTCATAAACTTGTATAGGACATGTGTGAATCAACATCATTAACAATATGGTTTTATATGGGTACACCTAACTCAATAGGCAAATTCCCAAAAATCAAAATTCATTTAATCATAGATTCATGTATATGGGTACACCTAACTTAATAGGCAAATTCCCAAAAATCAAAATTTATTATAAAAAAACATAAACTTTAAACATGATCCAATTCGCATAAATAATAACATCATGATTTTACAACTTGTATGATTCAACACAACTTAACATGACATCATTATCATATAACATAAGTATTTCAACATATGTGATAATATGAGATCTACAACATATATAAGATTTACAACATAGCATATCATAATTTGCAACATAGCATGATATGATTTACAACCTAGCATAGCATGATTAATCACATATGACATAGCATAGGATTATTTACAACCTAATCACTACAACATAACAACATATATATGATAACATAATAACATAACAAGAGATCCACAATATAGAATTTACAATTACAATTCACACCACTTTCTTGTGATCCATTCATAACTTAATCGAATTATTTTATAATAACATTGTAATAATCAGCATACTCACAATTTTAAAGAAGAGAAATAGAAAGAGAGAGAGCTTTTGATTTGATTTGAGTAGATTTAGTTTGTAGATTAGGCCTTCTTCTTCTTCTTTAGTTTGTGACGGCTACGCTGAACTTCATGGCAATGGCATGTCGGTAGCTCTCCAATTTTTCAAGTGATTTAGGGTTAGAGTCTACCCACTTATTTATAGATGTTAGGATGCATTTAAGCCATTAGATTAACCCTATAATAGATTAGAGCCATTAGATTTTGACCAGCCTTCAAAACACAGCCCGAAAACCCAACCAGATGCACCCAGGTCACATGGGCTCGACCAGGGAGGTCGACTCCCAGGTCGACCCTAGGCTCGACTCCCCAGTCGACCGGGGGGGGGGGGAGGCCGACTCCCCAGTCGACCTGGGGGGGAGGTCGACTCCCCAGTCGACCGCCAGGTCGACCCCCTGGGTCTGGCGGGATTTTTCCCGCCACTTCTGAAAATTGAAAATTTTGTTTTTAAATCTGAATTTAAATTTCTGAAAACTTCTTTGGGCCTTATATGGGTCATACGGACTCCGATTTTCGAAAACTCGGACTCTATTTCGCGTATTTTTCCGAGACGAACACAATGGCGCAGCCCGTTTCCCAATATTCTTATATTTGAAATTAATTATTCTTTCATTTGTGAATATTAGCATTAACTGTTTTACGGGGTGTTACATGTAACTTTATGTTTCTTTGTGCCTTAGGCTTATAGCACGCCATGGTGCCATGTTGCATGACAACTTAGCCTCGATGTTATGAGTGGTGCACGACATGGAAGGGCGCGACATGATTGCAAGCGACCCGATGTAGTATGGATGACCCTCCTCCTTTGCGACATGACTCTAACGGCTTGGTTTTCATATCTCGCGGCATAAGTAGGTCACGACATGGTTTGTATTGAGATCTTGAGTAGCAGCTTGCTCCTTATGTCGTTCACTTGTTCCTTATGTTACTGAACGACACGATGGATTGACGACGTGATTGCCAAATGCTTTTACTTTACTCTGTCGCCATGAATGAAATGCAGCACGACTTGGGGCCAACCTGGTTTCCTCGGGGCGACATGGTGTGTTTCCTGAATCCGACTAGGCTCACATAACATGGTCTTAGGCCGATATGAATTACTCGTAGATCATGCCGCCGAACGACATGGGTAACAGTGATATAGCTTCATGTCGCTGACCGATATGAAGTTCATCCCTATCTTACGATATTTTGCCTTGACCTTGGGAACGACTTGACGAGTTGCAATACGATTTAGAAGAGTCTTGGTTGCGACATGGAGGCATATGACTTAGCTTTATGACTTGATACGCAGTATGACGACCTGATTGATATGCCATAGTTGAAGACGGCATGGTTCCTTCCTTTCTCTATGACATGGCTTTAGAACGATCTGGTATTTACGCATCAGACCCCACGACATATCGAATAACGTCCTGGTTTTGCCAACATATTGAACACGCATTTTTTATGGGTTAACATTTGCCCCTCGAAGTTCGTGTTATTGAAAATGACATGGGCTTCGAACCATGATATTCCCAATACCTTTTTCGTGCACTTCAATTAAATTGCTTGAATCTTTTGAAAAATAAATCCCTCTTCATTATAATGTCGTGAGTCGGCGCCTCTGAAATATCAGTGGGCTTTAGGTCGTCCAGCTTCCTAGGTCGTGTACTGAACCGGAGTCATTGTGAATTCTTGGTTGCGGTCTGACTAAAGCCTGTTGGCTTTCCCTTGATACTGGGTCGTTGGGGCCCAGTAAATCTGGTTTATCTATTTTAATTTTCCTTTATATTATTTTCTAATTAAATCATCACTTCTATACCATTCTCTTTTAAGCTAGAAACCTCATTAATGGCGGTCGTCTTCAATTAACCCTCCGATCATCATTATTATCATAGCGATTCAAGTCCATGTAATCCCTCAGTTTAATAATCAGATTTTAAAGCTTTTGGTCTTCACAAATCAGGTGTGATTCTAAATTCCCTCCTTTATTTCTCTGAATGCTTAAGACTTGTGCAGAACTTCTAGGATTCTCACTTACTTTTGATAAAGTGAAGATTTTACGAGCTGAATTTGAATATTTTGTGTTATGAATTGAAAATAATTTGGATTTGATCGGGTATAATGTGCATAATGGCTTAGGAATCTTTCGATTTTCTTAGAACCTCAATTTTATACATGATTTAAATTTTTATGTCTTGAATTGGCGTGGTCCTCCTACTGCTAACCGATATGGGACTCAGGTCATGGCTCCGACATGAACCTCAAGTCGCGGCGGTAACGTGATCAGGTCATCATGTCAGCTGCTACGACATGAATGACCACGCCATTACGACTTGACCCCGATTTCAACAAATGCTCTACTTTAATGTTTTTCATCTCCCTTCCTCTTCTCTTTTTTTAGTGCAATTGCTTATGCAGGATGTCTTCTAGCCGTAACAAGATGAAGGGTCCTTTGAATGAGGATGATTTTTGAAAACGTCGCAAATCGAGTGAGCCGCTTGAAACATATACTTTTTCTTCCTCAAATCCCCCTACCTATAATGCTCCGTCTCTTGAAGACCTGCGAGTCATCATGGATAAACCTCGCTATGTTTCTGAACCATGTCATCCTGAACTTGCTAGCCAATTCGAAGGATGGTGCTTACAAGGTGCGCGTGTGGAGGTGGACATATACCCGTCCGACAAACAAGTTGTTCCTGATGACATAGATGTCATACAACGTAGTGCGCTTGCACAGCATGATAATACCAGAGACTGGTTTGAGAAGCATACCAATCTCCTTGAGAATTATATTGCAAGGAAGATGACTGGTTGGAACATGCTCGCCTGTGACCTCTAGAGATTGAACAAAGAAAATCTTGAGCGAATTTCTGTTCTGGAGGATGACAAAGCAGTGCTTATCCGAGCCTTGAAGTCTAGAGATAGGGTCATTGCCGAGCTTTTGGGTCAGGAGGGAAAGATTGATCCGCCCCCTTCTCCTTCTGCTTAGGGGTTGATTTCATGATGGGAAGGAATCGTGTCTTTCATGACTTTCTTGTTCTGCTTTTTGAGGTGCCATCTTATGCATGTAAATTATTAGACTGGATTGTTTTATGCGAGTACCAGTCCTCGGTTATGACTTTGGCTTATATGCTTGATCCTGTGTTAGACCTTCCTGGTGGATGATGTAATTTTGGCTGTGTATATGTTATGCTATCTAATGATGTTAGAATGAAGTTGTGCTCTGCTCTTGAACTTAAGCTTTCACTTGCTGTATCCTCCTATTTTGCTTGTCAGGAAATTGTACCCCGCTTTTTACGCTTTAAGTTTTACTGTATAGGTTTCGCTGTGCTTTTATATTTTTTGCATTTCACGCTTGATTTATATTTGCAATTCAAATTCTGCATTACAAGTTATTTGTTATGACAGGCCACCTTTACTGGATTTTCCTGATCTTCGCTAAGACGTTGCTCACAACCCTTTCATGTGGATAACCGTTTTATTAGGATCTTTTAATTTCATCTTAATTATTTCAGAAAATCCTGTCTTGTTAGTCGGAGTGACCTAATGCCGGGTTTTCATGAAAGTATGACCGGATTGTAGTATGTTTAAGAGAGCGTCATTAGATTTCGTTAATGCGATAGTAATGCCCCCATACCACAATTGGTTTAAATATCTTGAAAATCATGGTTTTAATATCTTGATAAAGGAATCTGTTGTTTCTAGTAACTGAGTGGGCCAATTACTTGTGGTTTTTATCAGATAACTTTGAGGGAAGTTTTTGGTTCTATTATTAACTGAATTTGGAAGATTCGGCTTATAACCAGATGTCCTTGAAAGGATCTTTGATCCGTTGTTCGTTGGATCTGAATAATTCAAACACTTGTTGAACTTGTCAGATGCCTCCGAAGAGGTCTTTGGGTCCGTTAGTAACTGGGTTTGAAGGACCCAGAATCAATAGCTGGATTTGGAAGATCCAACATCTTAGCGGATGCCTCCGAAGAGGTCTTTGAAAACCCTGTGTTTATACCGCTATCCAGCCATGTGTAAATGGCATTGGCGATGAACCGGGTGCCCCTCGGAGAGGTCTTGGGTTCCGCTATCCGGCCATATCTTAATGGCATCGGCGATGAACCGGGTGCCCCTCGGGGAGGTCTTGGGTTCATAGCCCAGTGTTTATATCACTATCCGTCCATATCTTAATGGCGTCGGCGATGAACCGGGTGCCCCTCGGGGAGGTCTTGGGTTCATAGCCCGGTGTTTATATCGCTATCCGGCCATATCTTAATGGCGTCGGCGATGAACCGGGTGCCCCTCGGGGAGGTCTTGGGTTCATAGCCCGGTGTTTATATCGCTATTCGACCATATCTTAATGGCGTCGGCGATGAACCGGGTGCCCCTCGGGGAGGTCTTGGGTTCATAGCCTGGTGTTTATACCGCTATCCGGCCATATGTTAATGGCATCGGTGATGAACCGGGTGCCCCTCGGGGAGGTCTTTGGTTCATAGCCCAGTGTTTATATCGCTATCCGGCCATATCTTAATGGCGTCGGCGATGAACCGGGTGCCCCTCGGGGAGGTCTTGGGTTCATAGCCCGATGTTTATATCGCTAACCGGCCATATCTTAATGGCATCGGCGATGAACCGAGTGCCCCTCGGGGAGGTCTTGGGTTCATAGCCCGGTGTTTATATCGCTATCCGGCCATATCTTAATGGCGTTGGCGATGAACAGGATACCCCTCGGGGAGGTCTTGGGTTCATAGCCCGGTGTTTTTATCGCTATCCGGCCATATCTTAATGGCGTCGGCAATGAACCGAGTGCCCCTCGGGGAGGTCTTGGGTTCATAGCCCAGTGTTTATATCGCTATCCGGACATATCTTAATGGCGTCGGCGATGAACCGGGTGCCCCTCGGGGAGGTCTTTGGTTAACTGTTACATTGTTCTTGAGCGCTGATTTTTAGTTTACTTGCTGAGTTCTTATTGTGGCTAGTTAGAATTGGAACTTCGAGCTTTGTTATTTAGAGCATGCGCCTATGGTGAAATTCAGAACTTGGTCCGTAGCCTGGATGTCACGTCATTTAGGTTTAAAGTTCTTGATACCTCTCATTTATAGCCTCATATTTTATACCCTGTGTGACACGAAATGCAAGGATATTTGTGCTCCCTAGATAGGAGGTGCGCTGTAGCATTAATCGAGCTTTGTCTGGCTTAAAGTGTGCTTTTATCCACTTTAAAAGGCCTGTAATCAAGATCGACGTTATCAGCTTGATATAAAAGCTTGCAAATGTACGATTTTAGACAGGTAAAGTAGTTTCTTTCATTAATTTGTACAAACTTTGCACGATAATCACAACGCTTGATGTATTTACAATTCATGATTTGTATAATGCGAAATATGTGAAAGAAATTTCAAACAAAATAACGACGAAGGTGAATGCTATTCCATGCTCGAGGGAGTGCGATTCCATCTGTCGTTTTTAGCTCGAAAGTGACATCTGCGAACTTCTGGATGATCATGTATGGTCCCTCCCAATTGGGTCCAAATACCCCGGTTCCTGTCATAATTCTCTTTAGGACGAGGTCTCCGATTTGAAAAGTTCTTTGATTGACTTTTATATTGAAATATCTAGCTATTTTCCGTTGATGGGCCGCTATTTTAAGCTCTGCTTCTTTTCGCTTTTCCTCGAGTAAATCAAGCGCCTCCAACTGCAGCTTTTCATTCTCCTCCTGATTAAAGTGGATTCTGCGGTGAGTTGGCACTTCTAATTCCACTGGGATCATAGCTTCTGACCCGAATGCAAGTGAGAATGGGGTGTGGCCCGTGGCAGTTTTATGGGTTGTCCGGTATGACCATAATGCAAAGGGAAGTTCATCAACCCAGTTGCCTTTGGCTTTCTCAAGACGCTTCTTGATGGTTGACTTTAGTATTTTGTTGATGGCTTCCACTTGCCCGTTTGCTTGTGGATGGGCCACAGCTGCAAAACTCTTTTTGATCTTATATTTAGCGCAGAAGTCCAAGAACTCGCTTTCGAACTGGGTTCCATTATCTGTAATGATCTTCTGCGGTACTCCAAACCTGCAAATGTTGTTTTTTAAGACAAAATTGATCACTTTCTTTGATGTAATAGTTGCTAAAGGTTCTGCTTCAGCCCATTTGGTAAAGTAGTCGACGGCTACTATGGCGTATCTCATATTTGCTTTTGCGGTTGGTAACATCCCAATCAAATCTATGCCCCAGACGGCGAATGGCCATGGACTGACCATTTGAGTTAGTTCCGTGGGAGGTGCCCTTGGAATCTTAGAGAATCTTTGGCACTTGTCACACTTCTTTACATAAGTCATGGCATCTAGGTTTACATCAGGTCAGAAATAGCCATATCGCAGGACCTTCTTGGGTAACGTTTGACCACCAGTCTGTCCTCTGCATTCTCCCTCGTGCAATTCTGCCAAAGCTGCTCTTGATTTCTTCTTGGTCACACATCGCAGCAGTAGCATGGAGAATCCTTGTCGGTATAACCTTCCGTCTTGAACGAGGTACAAAGGGGCCTTGCGCAATATCCTCCTTTTGCTTTTCCGTTCTTCAGGAAGTGTCCCGTTGAGGATATATTCTTTGATTGGATTCATCCATGACGTAGGTTCCTCAGTGGTTTCCATTATCCAGACAACACTTGCTTCCTTAATGGTGGGGGTAGAAAGGACCTCGACGGGGATTAAACCTAGCAGTTGAGCATCTGATGAAATGACATACTTGGCAAGAGAATCCGCTTTTGCGTTCTGTTCTCTTGGGATGTGAGATATAACATAGTGATTGAGGTTGTTTAGAAGTTCCATAGCTTTGATTAGATAAGAGGGGAGATTCCCAATTTTGGTTTGGAACTCTTCGCGCACTTGACCCACCACCAACTGAGAGTCGCTAAGAATCTGCAAAGCTTTTAGTTTTAATTCTTTTGCCAATTTTAATCTTGTTATTAATGCTTCATATTCGGCCTCATTATTAGTTGATGGAGATTCTAATCTCAATGCGTAGCATAAAGAGTGACACTCTGGGGTTTCCAAGACAATTCCAGACCCTGAGCAATAGCTGTTTCTGGATCCATCAAAGTATAGCTCAAGTAGCTTCTGTTTCCGCTGGTTCCTTAACCTCTTCTCCTCTGTTGGTGAACTCAGCGATAAAATCCGCTAAGGCCTGGCCATTAATAGCTCTTCGATGATGGTAGGTAATGTCATATTGACTTAACTCAATGTTCCATTTTAACAACCTTCCTGAAGTCTCTGGGCGAAAGAGGACTTGTCTTAATGGTTGATCGGTAAGGACCTTGACAGGGTGAGATTGGAAATACGGTCTCAACGTCTTTGATGCAACGAGGAGGCAATATGCTAGCTTCTCCAGCCTAGGGTAATTTAATTCGGCCTCGGCAAGCCTCTTACTGATGTAACATATTGGCAATTGTACTCCTGCCTCTTCTCGGATTAGTGCTGCACTCAATGCATGTGATGAAACTGCTAGATATAAAAATAAATCCTCCCCATCCCTAGGTTTCGATAACATTGGTGGTGATTCCATATGTCTTATCAACTCCTCGAAAGCTTCCTGGCATTCTGAGGATTATTGGAAGTCCTTCTTTCCTTTTTTCAAAGCATCGAAAAGCAGAATGCACCGATCTGTTGCTTTGGAAACGAACCGGTTCAATGCTGCTACCTTTCCATTTAAGCTTTGTAGCTCCTTTTTCGTCCTTAGGGTCCGCATTTCCCTTAAAGCCGCAATTTGAGTGGGATTCGCTTCGATGCCCCTAGCATTGACGATAAACCCGAGAAACTTCCCCGAAGAGACTCCGAATGAGCATTTTAACGGGTTTAATTTCATCCCGTAGTTGCTGAGTATGTGAAACATTTATGCCAAATCCTCGAGATGATTTTCGACCTTCTTCGATTTGACTAGCATATCGTCTACGTATACTTCCATCGTATTCCCTATTTGAGATTTAAACATGGAGTTTACAAGACGTTGGTAGGTTGCCCCTGCGTTTTTTAGCCCAAACGGCATGACTCTATAGCAGTATAGTCCTCTATCCGTTATAAAACTAGTGTTCTCCTCGTCTGGTTTGTGCTTCATAATTTGATTATATCCGGAATATGCATCCATAAAAGATAATAACCCATGACCTGCTGTAGCATCTACTAGTTGGTCAATTCGAGGCAAAAGAAAGCTGTCTTTTGGGCACGCTTTATTAAGGTCTGAGTAGTCTATGCACACTCTCCATTTTCCATTGGACTTTTTAACAAGAACTGGGTTAGAAACCCAATCTGGATATGTAGCTTCCCATATGAAATTATTCTTGAGTAGTCTATCTACTTCTTCTTTTAAAGCCTCAGATCTCTCAAATCCGTGCATTTGTCTTTTTTGTTTTACAGTAGTCAATTTTTGATTTACATTTAACTTGTGAACAATTACATTTGATGGGATCCTACACATATTTGAGTGTTCCCAAGCAAATACATCTAGGTTTGCTTTCAAGAAAAAAAATTAATTCCTTCCATAGCTTAATGCCCAGCTGAGATCCTTTCTTCAAGACTCGGTTAGGATCTTTATCGGACACTGGGACGGGGATAGTATCTTCGGCCGGCGCTGCTCTATTTTCCCCCGTACTGTTCTTCCGTGGATCAATTGCTTTTCGAGCGCCACTATACTCACCAGTATGGGGGTTTTGCTTTAGTTGCTATAAGAGGGGTCTTTGGATGCAGAGCGGCGGCTCTACACCCTTCTTCAATTCCTTCTTCCTTGCCTTTTCCAGCTCCATTAAATAACACTCCCTTGCTGCTTGTTGATCACCTATGATTGTACCAACTCCGTTATCTGTTGGGAATTTCATTGTAAGGCACCACGGAGCCATAGTTACTCTGAATGCTGCAAGGGTAGGTCTTCCCAGGAAGGCGTTGTAAGTAGAGGGTTCATCGATTGTAACAAAGTCTTGTATCCATGTGGCTTTCTGCTCTCCTTCTCTAAGCTCCACCAGCAGATTGATGAGACCAATCGGTTGAACAGCTTGACCAGTGAATCCATGGACCTTGTTCTGACAGGCTTTTACATCATTCATGGAATGCTTCATCCTATGGAATGCGCTAAAGAAAAGGATATTAACTGAGGCTCCGCTATCGACTAACACCCTTCTTACTATGGCCAGGCCCAGGCCAACGGTTATCACCATTGGATCCTCTATAGGTGTTATGATCCCATCCGGATCTTCATTTTTAAATGTGATGTCGTCTCGCAGGATTCTTGGTACTTTTGTCAATAAAACTTCATCTATGGTCATGAGTTCAGCTTTTTTCGAAAAGTCCTTCACCTCTTGAGCGTACTTCGCCATATCCCCCCAGCTTTTCCCATCCGGGTAGGGGCCTCCTGAAATGGTGTTTATGATCATCCTTGGTATAGCAGCAATTGAGGCGTTTTCATTCTGTT
The DNA here is from genome assembly GCA_030737875.1 of Allium sativum. Classification (NCBI taxonomy): domain Eukaryota; kingdom Viridiplantae; phylum Streptophyta; class Magnoliopsida; order Asparagales; family Amaryllidaceae; genus Allium; species Allium sativum. The sequence continues at coordinate 402,189,990 of CM060910.1, forward strand.
TAGGTTGTCCTACAGAGGCTCCTTGGTCTTGAGTTCCCTGAGCATTCTGGGAGTTCTTTGTATACTGTTGAAGCCTGTTTTTCCTTATCAGTTCTTCGATTAAGCTTTTCAAATGTCTACATTCGTTCGTGCTATGGCCCGACTGGTTGTGAAATCGGCAGAACCTGCCGGACTTTATTGCGTTATCAGTGACTCTGAGTTTCCCGGGCTCTGGGTACTCTTCAGTATCTTTGCTCGCCATATAAATGATCTTTATGGTATCATTAAGAGGAGTCATTTCGGAATTCTTGAAGAAACGAAGCTTTTTGTTGTTTCGGCCATCCTTCCCTTCATTCCCCCTTTTTTGATTTCCTCCGGCGTTTTTCTGTCCTCCTTGCACGTTTACATCTCTCTTTTCTGATGGCTCCTTATTTTCTGTAGCTTCCATTGTGTAGGCCGGATCCTCATCCATGCCTATATACTCCTATGCCTTGTCGAATAGCTCTTCGAGAGTGGCAGGCTTCTTCTTCTTGATCCACCGCCCAAGTTTGTTCTTTTTACTTATGCCTCCCTTTAGAGCCATCAAAGCCAAACGTGGCTCATAGATCCCGACTTCGGCCACGGCTGCATTAAAGCGAGAAAGTAAGGCTTTAATGGACTCCCCTGTCCCTTGTTCCAGTTCGTTCAATTCCATTACATCACGCATCTTGGTTGCTTAGAGCCTAAATTGTTGTCTGAACAGTTTGGCCAAGGTAGTGAAGTCATCCACGGATTTCGGCGGGAGTTTTGTGAACCAGAGTGAGGCTACTCCCTCCAAGTAGGTAGGTAAGTATAAACACTTGAGCTCATCAGTGGCGCGTGCCCCATCCATGTGCTGATCGTATCTGAATAGGAACACGTTTGGATCGCCGGTTCCATTGTAGGCTTGTACAACTGGGGGTTTGAATTTATTTGGATATGGCGCCATCTTTATTCTTTCTTTAAGTGGGGTCTTTGTAGGTGCAAATCCCCATTCCTTTTCATCATCCACCTTTTTCTGGCTCTCATTCATGATCTTATGTACCATTCCGAATATTCGCTCCTCCTCATTAGGTTGGTCCACGGGGCGGACACCTTCCTCTTTTCCGGATGCTTGCCTACGCGAGCGGTCACGGTTCAGATTCCGGGGTCCTGGACCTCCCGCATGGGGAAGTGCCCCTTTGGTGGAACCAAACGCTTGTTGAGGAGTTGTTTTTCTAGAGTGGTTATGAGTAGGTGGCTTCATTCCCTTATGACTAGGGTTTGCAATCTCCTGGACAGAGTTTCCTTTATTTGGACTTGAGGTAGAAGATCTAGTATCTTCTGTTCCAGTGGTTTTAGCAGTTTTGAGACGGCTTGCACTCATGGTAACTTTGGCCGTTGCGGCTTGCATGGCAAACATGGTGTCAAGCTTCTTCATCATGGCTTCATTCACAATATCCATTCGACTTGTTAGTCCTGTTGCCACCTCTTCCAACTCCTTCCTTGTTACGTCCGTTCCGGCTTTAGAACTTTCACCCACTTCAAATTGACTAGTAGGCAGGGTATCTTCTGCGTTAGTGGCGTTATTGACATCTTCGAGGATTTTACTTGTAATTTTCTTCGATGGTCTACATGGTTTTCCCATGGCTGTTGAGATAAGTACTACAACTTGGAGAACTTAGATGATCAGAGTGGATTCAAAATTCCAATGCAAGGCCTTCTACCTTGTGAAAGAGCGAGAAATGGATTGGCAATTCGGGACCCATGGTGGGCGCCAAATGTTTTCCCCAAAATTGGGCAAAACACCAAAAATGTGAAGAAATGTATCACTAAAATGAAAAGTGGAGCCTTATAACAATTGAAATATAAGAAAAAGACACCAAGTTTTATAGTGGTTCAACCCAATAAGGGTTTACATCCACTTTCATAAGAGATTTCATTGCCAATATACAAATTACAAGATTAACTTCTCTCTTACATCAACTTTATCACTCCCTTACTCATGAATCACACTTAATCTACTGAAGATGATTGAGAAGAGAATTATTCAGCGGAGATTTGATGTAGATGTGGTAGAATTGAAAGGAATCCCTCTTCCATGTAGGCTTGCTCAATCAATCCTCAACTCTTGAATCATTTGGATGTGTTTGATAGGGAACATGATCCATGGATTAATCTTTCCCTTATCATGTTGGATTCGTGTTGGATAAGTGTTAGAATTGTTGTGGAATATTTCCGGCAGCACTTCGTGGTCTCAAGATTCGATCCCCCCAAATGAAGAAATGAGGGGGTATTTATAGGAGTTTTCTAGACCAGGTGGCAGTCTTGTAATTATGCAGAAAATCACTTGATTCATGTTGCCCCCCGACACGACTTGGACTCTTACTCATGTCGTCAGTGACATGATGTATGTCGTATGGCGGGTTAAGCTCCTGGCGTCTTGAACTCTCGACACGACATGACTTTCCCTATCATGGCTCGTATCGTTGGTGTGAATCGATATTAGTTGGAGGCGACATGAATAAGATGCAGCATTGTTTAGCTTCGGACTTTGAATGGCAACTAGTCCTCTATGTCGTTAAATGATATGGAGGCTGAACGTCGTGACTTATGTCGTGTAACTTTATGTTTCTTTGTGCCTTAGGCTTATAGCACGCCATGGTGCCATGTTGCATGACAACTTAGCCTCGATGTTATGAGTGGTGCACGACATGGAAGAGTGCGACATGATTGCAAGCGACCCGATGTAGTATGGATGACCCTCCTCCTTTGCGACATGACTCTAATGGCTTGGCTTTCATATCTCACGGCATAAGTAGGTCACGACATGGTTTGTAATGAGATCTTGAGTAGCAGCTTGCTCCTTATGTCATTCACTTGTTCCTTATGTCGCTGAACGACACGATGGATGGACGGCGTGATTGCCAAATGCTTTTACTTTACTCTGTCGCCATGAATGAAATGCGGCACGACTTGGGGCCAACCTGGTTTCCTCGGGGCAACATGGTATATTTCCTGAATCCGACTTGGCTCACTTAACATGGTCTTAGGCCGATACGAATTACTCGTAGATCATGCCGCCGAACGACATGGATAACAATGATATAGCTTCACGTCGCTGACCGACATGAAGTTCAGCCCTATCTTACGATATTTTTCCTTGACCATGGGAACGACTTGACGAGTTGCGATACGATTTAGAAGAGTCTTGGTTGCGACACGAAGGCACATGACTTAGCTTTTTGACTTGATACGCATTATGACGACCTGACTAATATGCCACAGTTGAAGACGGCATGGTTCCTTCCTTTCTCTACGACATGGCTTTAGAATGATCTGGTATTTACGCATCAGGCCCCACAACATATTGAATAACGTCATGGTTTTGCCAACATATTGAACACGCATTTTTTATGGGTTAACAGGAATTAAAATTCCTAAATAGGTGGAGAAGTGTTTGTAAATGGATTTGAGTTAAGTATATGGAAATTTTAAGTTCCTGGGAGATTTTGAATTGTTTTACAAGCATTGAGAAGGTTATTTTGAACTGATTTCAAAATGGAAATGTTTAAATATGAGTTTTGGAAAGTGATATAGTATTGAACGCACTACAGTCACTGGGAAATAATTCTGATGATGTTGGCCACATCATTAGTGTTCATTTTCGAGTTCTAAGTGATGGATTACTACCAAAGATACTGTTTTGAATTGTTTTTGGAAAACGAGTTGTTCCGAAATAAATATTTGATTTTTGTGTAAAGCAAAGTTATTTAAAACTCCTAGGAAGTTTGTTTTGGATAAAAATCAAATTAAAAAGGAATTTGCGGAAGTAGATTGAAATTGAATCGGAATAAATGATATCAAGAAAAAATGGATTCTTGAATATAATTGGACCCACGTGCATTGAAATGGATTGATTTTTAAAATAAAAATCCGATTTGAGTTATGAGATAAAGATCTCTGATTAGAGAAATTAACTAGTTAATGAAATATGGGATGAAACTTAAGTTTGTTAAGTATATTGATTGGTGAGTTAAGAAACTGAAAATCAAGAATGGTACTTGAGATTGAGAATGGAATTTGGCTTGGATAAGCGAATGATTTAGTTTGAAGATAAAAACTGTAACACCCCGTATTTTTTAATATAATTAAAAATTAAGAATATAAAACATATGAATATATGTTTAATTGGGTAAATAATGGTGATGTGAAATGAGAATTAATTGATACATGAAAGAGGAGAATAATTAATTCAATAACAGTGTACGTAACAGAGAAGTTAATAAAATAAGGATAATTAATTTAAATATCAGGAGTTAGGGAAAATAGACATAACCATTGCGTTCCTCTCGAAATTTTACATGAAATAGAGTCTGAGTTTTCGAAAATCGGAGTCCGTATGAAGGAGTTATGGCCTTCGGAAGATTCAGCGAAATATCAGAAATCAACCAGCCCAGCCCAGAAAAAAAAAGGCCAGGTCGATCATAGGGGGAGGTCGACCATAGTGTCGACCCCCCATTGGGGAGGTCAACCTGGACTGGGAATTTCGGTCCAGAAATGGGAAATTCGCCCCAGAAGTTGTCCAGGTTCATATTTGAGCACCTGGATGAGTTTTTGTGCCTGGTGCGTTGGTCTAACACCTATATAAACACCCTAGGCTCATTGTAAACTCCACAATAATTCATGGCAAGGCCATGGCTCTCTTCTAACTTGATTTCTTCTTCCTCCTCAAGCTATTGATCTAAATAAATCTTAGATCTATTCTTCACAACTTCTATTCTTAAAATTAAAAAGAATGAGATCTAGAATTACTACAACCGTGAATGAAAAAGAAAAGAGATTTAGATCTAAATTACTACGCAAAGAAAAGAGAAGAAACTCAGATCTGCAACCTACGCTGCATATGAAATCAAAGATAAATTAAATTGGACATGAAGCCAATCAAAGATGAATCAAAAGCAGAAAAAGGGGGGAAACCAGTTCAAAGATTAATCGAATTTATGAATCAAAGGGGCAATCAAGGATCTACATATTGGAGCGCTAAAACACTGTGAGTGGAGTTATAATGTACTTTTTGTGTAAGATTATTATTTATCGTTCAAACACTCCCTATGTAAGCATGAAATGAAATTATTGTGAAAAATTGAATCTATAATGTTTAATATTATCATGTGTTCGATTTTAATTATTATGCCTACGATCTTGTTCCTCCTTTTTATTCTTTCCCTTCTGATTTTTAATAGCTAGGCTATCTCGAGCTGAGATCTATCATGAAATGAATACGATTGAATGATTATTACAAACGAAAAAGGGAAACGCTTGATTTTGGGCTATGACGTGAATTGGAGGGTTTGGTTATAAAGGGTTTGGGCATAATATAACATTTACAAGACTTGAATGTGTAAACCAAATTAGGAATTACAACAAGATTCGGGGTTTGGCGTAGGATTGACATCATTGACTTAAGCATGAAGTTGACCTATGGATTTGTTAATGGGCACATGTCACTAGAGTAAAACCTGTATTATAACTTGAATTTGGATAAGAACACAAACTCGATATGAAATAGACATCTGGAATTTGACATGAAGTTACATCTAGAACTTGAACATGAAATTGACAATAGTGGCATAATTTGAACTTAAACATGCTTGTGCATTGGTAATGGACATTTGATATCTAGCATGAACATGAACATGCTTGTAAATTTATTTGACCAATAATCCTTATCATCTTATGACTATGTTTATCCATACTATGTTCCATCTTATTTTTCCCACTTGTTTTATGGACATTGAATCGAACCTCGACATGCGTACGTTATGAATATGAGGAATAATATGAAATGGGTATTAATTGGCATAATTTGGAACATATGTTATGACATGACTAATAAGATGCAATTTGGGTTAATTTGACATATGCAAATCAACATGAATATTAAATTGGCATGAACAACAAAGTATGTAAATTGGCATATAAAATATAGTTTTGACATGAATGGTAAAATGTGAAAAATTGGCCAAAGACGAATATGGCTAACCCGAGGTTAGGTTGAGTTTGCGATAGAAGTCTGCCCGGAACCGCCCGACATATCCAGCAATCGCAAACAATAGGACCTAATGTGAGAGGTTAGTCATGAATTTCCAAAACCCGAGGTTAGACTGAGTTGGGGTGTAATTCTTCCCGGAACCGACCGACATATCCAGTGACCACAAAACAGGTCTAATGTGAGATGTTGAGGTGCATTAATAATTAATCAATGTCACATAATTCGTAGGGTTAAGTCATAGATTTGAAAGACAACACTTAACCAATTTGATATGATTCTTGGGAAGGTTAAGTCATGAAACTGCTTGAAAACACTTAACCAATTTGACATGATACGTAGGTGGGTTAAGTCAATACGAACGGATAGACAACAATTAACCAAATTTGTGAATGAACGTTATAAGAAGATGGGGTTAAGTCAACTTAGACACGTGGGCAAACTTAACCAAGACAACAACGTCGAAGTAAGGAAATGGGGAATGATAATTACTTAGGTTAAAGTAATGTGATATTAAATAATAGTACACTTGTCCTAGGGACAAGGGAAGAATATGACTTAAGATGTAATGCAAGACTTGAAGGGTGGGACAACTTATAATATGAAGTAAGTTAAGCTAAGCAAGAACTGTGGGAAAACACCCGTGCGCTATCACCGAATAAAAGAGAACTTAAGTCATGCTTGAATTCATGGGAAAACCTTAGTTAAAAGAACTAAGTAAACAACGAGAATGATAACTAAGTAACAAGCCTTAGTTAATGTAACACCCCACGTCCATTAATGTCACTCACAAAGGGAATGCATTAACTTCCATGGAGCATTTTAAGTGAATATAGAACATAAAATCACAACAAGACAGATATAAAGCAGTACTTGAAAATTTAAAACTTCATTTATTGCAGCAGAAGGTAAATATGTTTGGTTACATCATCAAAACCATAAACCAAAGTCAAGTACATCATATCCATCATGATAAAACAAAGTACATAGACTGAAAGACATAATCCCCAACATTAAAGTAGCCATAAATAAAGAGAAGCTGAACTTTACTTCAGCGGTCCAAGAAATCTTCTAAAACCAGTCCAAAATTAAGCTCCACTGGTGCTAGTTCCAACTTGAGCACCTGGGGGGGAGAAGGAAAGAGATGGAAAAAAGGGGGTCAGACATAAAGTCTGGCGAGGGCGATAATTCTAACAATATAATTAACAAAGTAACTAGGCTAAGGCATAAGTTAGAAAATAAGGAAATGACCATGACACATTGAGTATGGCAGAGTAAATAAGGAAACAGGATGATCAACGATATCGTTAAGCGCACCTAAACCACTATAGGATGATTACTAAACTACACCAACACTATGGGATAATTGCTACACTGCACCGCCACTAGTATACTGCACCACCACTAGTCACCTTAAGGTTGATCCAGCCTATAGACTTAATAATGATATTGGTAGTTTTGTGCACCCCTAGCTACCTTCATAGGTGTCGTCTGCCCCTATCTCCACTAGGTGTACCCACTACCCCCAAACGATCGGCTCCCTAACTCGTAGATACCCGTGCTGGCCCCACAGTGGGGTGTATCACTCCCCAAAGTGGCAACCTGATACCACAAAGAATGCACGGCTGATACCTACACGATGCAACAACGTCTTACCTACCAGCCCGGGTCCACACACGCATATGAACCCGTTGGACTTGCGTTGCCACCGCTAACCCGGTTTGGCCTCTTATAGTCAAGCTCAGTATGTGTGTCCCGTCTTCGACTTGGGTCGAGCCCACAAAGATATGTATGGTTATTGGTTGAAACGGGCCCCCATTACTTGACACAAGCTATCCACCTAAGCTTGGTCCCCTCTAGTACATCCCACTTAACCCACTTCTTATTCATGTTTCAATTACATGTTTCAATTTTTGGTTAAGTGTTTCTAATCGTATTTCCAAATGCCACCCAAGGCACCCACTAGATTCCACATGCCACCCAAGGCACCAACTTAACCCCATCATGTACCACTACATGCTTATCCGGTTAAGTGTTTCTTAATTCATTAAGACCGTAACCTCATAAAGACCTCTCACATTAGGCTGACATTTGCGGCAGTTGGATTTGCCGGGCGGGTCCGGGCAGTCTTACACCACAAAAGAGCCTAACCTCGTGTCTTTACAACTGTTACGTATTTAGTTTGTGCCTAAGACTCTCACATTAGACTGGCATTTGTGGCAGCTGGATTTGACGGGAGGGTCCGGGCAGTCTTACACAACAAAAGAGCCTAACCTCGTGTCTTATACGATTAATTACTCCTAATTAATCATTCCCCGAATTTGAATTACTTTCCATATTCAAATTATCAATCAATTAATGATGTCCATAATTGACTCAATTATGTCCATCCATTTATGGTATGTAAAATCATACCAATTTTCACCACAATTATATTTTATGCCTTTTAAGGCATTTATGCCAATTAAATATTTTTAATATTATCCCCTTTTTCCCCACGTAGTATGTTTGTTCGTTCAACGTAAAAATATACGTTAGACTCGAATAGTCTAACTCATAAAATAAAAGAAAACGTCACAAATCTAACATAGGGGTGAACTTGCATATGTGAATGATGTTCTACATCTAAAACTTGCATAGGCCAAAATTACAACTTGCATAAATAACATATGTCATGGATCCAAATCTAAAGGTGTGAACTTGATGAGATAATGGCCACAAACTTGCGTAAACATCATATGTCATGGATCCAAATCTAAGGTGTGAACTTGATGAAATAATGGCCACAAACTTGCATAAATAACATATGTCATAGTTCTATATTTGCATAGGTAATAATCCTAAACTTGCATAACATGATTCATATCCAACTCATAAACTTACATTTGTGATTCATACATCGCAACAATGGTGCAGACATGTAAAGTTTCATGTAGAATTTAGCATATTTCATAGCCTAACTTTCAATTAAATTCTCACATAAACTAGGTACCATAGCCATGTAAGGTCACATATAATTCTACCCAAACTTGTATATGGTTCATGTTTGAATCAACATCTAAACTTTCCTACATATGATTTATCATATGAATCAATATAACAAACTAGCATAAGAAACATGATAATTCAACTAGACCTAAGCCAATCATAGGATTATAACATGGGTGATAGCATCATAACTTTACATCGTAGGTGATAGCATCATAACATGGTATCATAGAATTTACAACACAATCCTACAATATAATTACAACATGCAATCAACAATTCATATCACATCCGAATTATCCGCATTATAACTCAATCCAATTCATTTATTAATTATTTTGTTAAGACTATCGAACTCACAACTCAAAAGCAGTCTTGAGTTCTGAATTCTGATTTCTGGAGTTGAATTAGCGCTCCTTTGATGAAGATTCGTTGTTAGAGTTGAAAAGGATTGAATTTGATTTGCTTTCTCCCTCTCTAATTGGTGGCGGCTATGCTGAGTTGCTATGTGACGGCATGGAGGCCATGAATCCAATTTTATTTTGATTTTAGGGTCTGGGTCTATAGGTGTTTTTATAGAGTTTAGGATTAGTTTAAGCCGTCCGATCAACCCAGATTTAATCCCAGCCAATCAAAGCATATCAGAAACCCTAATGAGTCAGCACACAGTCATCTACAGGTCATAAATCAAATCTTCCCGGGGGGGCAGGTCGACCGCCAGGTCGACACTATGGTCGACCTGGTCAGGGTAGGTCGACCCCCAGGTCGACCCTCTGGTCGACCTGGCCCTGGCGGGAATTTTCCCGCCTAGCCTGTTTGACTCTGAATTTTTGAAATTTGAAATCTGTTTTGAATTTTCTGACACTTCCGATCGCCATAACTTCTTCATACGAAGTCCAATTCACGCAAACTCGAACTCTATCTCAACCAGAATTCCGAGACGAACATAATGGCGCAACCCGTTTCCCTTAATTCTCACGTCTGAGATTAATTATTCTTTAATTTAGTTACTTTGACTATTCAAAAATTCGGGGTGTTACATTCTCCCCTCCTTAAAGGATTTCGCCCCCGAAATCTATAAGTTAAGGAGAATGCATGTCCTAACATCCAAACAACCATCTACTCAACCATCAAACACGGGCATCCATTGTCCTTATAGATTCCTAATGCTGTATGAACATATGCAAGAAGTGTGTGTATATGTTCCTTATCTAATGAAAAATCTGGTGGTCTACTGATTCAGTTGACCTCCTTAATGCAAACCATGATAGTGCCATGCATCCATTATGTATGCGAAGAGCCCTATAGATACATATCATTTCTACATGTGTGCACAACCATTCACCAAAATGCAACATCCATATGATGGTACAACCATTATACATCCATTTCTTAAATATGTACACACATTTATATGCAATATGCAGTATGAAGTGACTGAGCCGATCTAGTGCCTAGAGTGTGTGTATATGCATCCACGAGAAACCACTAGCAAACACTTGCATCCACTTGCATCCATCATACATAACATGTCTCAAACACATGTTTCAACCATAAGACTATCCCATCTAAAGGTCAAAGATACTAATGAGAGGACATACTAAAGATAAAATAAGTACGAGATAAGCGATAAAGGAGAAATTAAAATACATACCCTCAAAAAGAAAAGGGTATAATGAATGCATCTTCGCTTCCGTCTCCCAAGAGCGTTGCTCTCATCATCTTCCCATTGCACTTTGACTGGTTTGACCTCTCGATTCCTCAACTTCTTAATCTCCAACCCAAGAATGCGCATAGGAGCTCGTCGAATCATCGCATCATGGTCGATCTCCACCTCTCTAATCAAGCTCGGCTCTACCACTTCCGTGGTCTCATGCAAGCACTTCCTCAAATGTGATACATGGAATACGTCGTGTACACCACTAAGTCTCTCGGGCAACTCCACTCTATACGCCATCTGCCCAATCCTTTCTCTAATAGGAAACAGCCATACGAATTTTGGTGCTAACTTCCCAACGGACCCAAAGCGAACGACGTTCCATAATGGAGACACCTTGACAAAGACCATGTCCCCAACATCAAACTCAAGATCTGACCTCCTCTTATCCGCATAAGATTTCTGTCTATCTTGCTCCGTCTTCATCCTCCTTCGAATCAAATGGAACTTCTCCGAAGTCTCTCTAATCATATCGGGTCCAAGCAAGATCTTATCCGTATATTCCCACCAACATGTAGGCGAACGACACGGCCGTCCATAAAGAGCTTCGAACGGTGCCATGCCAATGCTAGACTGAAAGCTATTATTATATGCGAACTCTATCAACGGAAGATGTTCCTCCCATGTACCTCCGAAATCAAAGACACATAATCTCAATAGGTCCTCTAGAATACGATTCACCCTCTCGGTCTGGTCGTCCGTCTGAGGATGATATGCGGTGCTCAAACATTACTGAGTCCCTACCGCCTCTTGCAAGCTCTTCCAAAACTCGCTAGTGAAGATGGGACGGCGGTCGCTCACTATGCTAGAAGGAACACCGTGCAAACGAACTATTTCTCGAATGTATACGGAGGCTAACCATGGAGCAGTCCTCTTACTCTTCACGAAAATGAAATGGGCGCTCTTAGTAAGTCTGTCTACCATGACCCAAATCCCCATGTTACCCTTCCTCGATCTTGGTAATCCGTCAACAAAATCCATCGAGACGCTTTCCCACTTCCATTGTGGGACCTCCAATGGGTGTAGCAATCCACCGGGCTTCTTTTGCTCTGCTTTTACTTGTTGGCACACCAAGAATCTAGCGACATACTCGGCCACATTCTTCTTCATGCTGGCCCAAAAGTAAACTCGTCTCATGTCCATGTACATCTTGTCCCCGCCGGGATGAATGGTCGTCTTCGAACGATGGGCATCATCAAGAATGGCCTTCTTCAGATTCTCGTCCCGTGGTACATAAAGTCTACCGTCCCTATGCAAAAAACCCTTATCATCTAGGGTATACCTACGGAGATGGCTCGATGACTCCCCTCCTTTGAGCTTTTCTACTAACTCAAACAACTCTGGGTCGTCTCGCTGTGCCTCACCAATCCGTCCCAAAAGCGTAGGTCTGACCTCTAAGGATGCTAGCACACCAGATACAAAGTCAATGGAAGGTTTAAAGTCAAACATAGAGATGAACTCTAAACTTTGCCTCTCAACAAACAACGGACTCAAGGATAATCTTTTTCTACTTAAGGCATCTGCCACCACGTTACCCTTGCCAGGGGTATATGCTATCTCGAAGTCGAAGGATGCTAAGAACTCCATCCACCTTTGTTGCCTTAAGTTTAAGTCCTTCTGAGAGAATAAGTATTTTAGCGATTTGTGGTTAGTGAACAATTCGAATTTTTCGCCAAGAAGATAATGACGCCAAGACTTAAGCGCAAAAACAATAGCGGCCAACTTTAGGTCATGTGTAGGGTAATTTCTTTCATGCACTCTCAACTGCCTTCCACCATAGGCTATTACCCTTCCCTCTTGCATTAAGACAGCGCCTAGTCCTGTCCCACAAGCGTCGGTTTAAACGGTAAATGGCTTACTCCCATCTGGCAACACTAAGACTGGGGCTGTGGTCAAAGCTCTCTTTAAACGTTGGAACGCATCATCACAATCTACGTCCCACGTGAAAACTAAGTTTTTCTTCGTCAAACGTGTTAATGGAGCTGATATTTTTGCGAAGTCTTTGATGAACTTCCTATAGTATCCAGCCAACCCTAAGAAACTCCTCACCTCGGTAGCATTTTTAGGAACCTTCCAATCTTGGATGGCCACTACCTTCGCGGGATCCACGGCTATCCCTTCTTTGGAAACCACGTGCCCTAAGAATCGCACTTCCTTTCTCCAAAAGTGACATTTAGAAAATTTAGCTTTAAGGCTATGCGGTCGAAAAGTCTCCAACACTTCCCTAAGATGTAGGGCATGCTCTTCTTCGCTTTTAGAAAAGATCAATATGTCATCTACAAAGACTACCACGAATTTATTAAGGTACTCCCTAAACACCCTACTCATCAAATCAACAAAGTATGCGGGGGCGTTTGTCAAACCGAAGGGGATCACCAGCCACTCGAAGAAACCGTCTGGAGTCCTAAAGGCAATCTTGTCTATGCTATCCTCAGCCACTCTCAATTGATGGAAACCAGTGGCTAACTCCAACTGCGAAAACACTGAGGCGCCAACTAACTGATCGAAGAGATCGTCAATCCTCGGCAGTGGGTGTCTATTCTTCTTATTAAGCTTATTGAGTTCTCTATAGTCCACACAAAGTCTAAGGGACCCATCCGCCTTCGTGGCAAACACTACTGGAGCACCCCACTCCGATATACTACGTCTGATGAACCCCTTCTCAAGCAATTCTTTCACTTGCTTACTGAGTTCCCTTCTCTCTCTTGGAGCCATGTGGCGCACTGGCAATGCAAACGGCTTTGCATTATCTACTAGATATATTTGAAAGTCGATTTCACATTTTGGTGGTAAACCCCTCACCTCATCAAAGATATCAGCATATTCACGGACTATGGGAACAGAATGTAAATCATCATCGGATGCGTCAAGGGATTCTAGGTAACTAAGCATTACTGGACCTCTAGGGTCACAAGAAATATCAAGGGTCTTTCCAGAACGAGTCAACAATCTAACTACCCTTCTTTCACAATCTAGGATGGCCCCATATCAAGTTATCCAATCCATACCTAGAATTAAACCGTAGCCCATGAAGCCAAAAACAAAAGCGTTGCACTCAACCTCAACGCCCAAGATAAACACTCTCAAATTCCGACAAATCATAGAAAGATGAGCCAAACCACCAATAGGATTTGAGACAACTAAGGGATCAGTAACTAGACTAGTATCTAGGTGCAGTGTTTCAACTAATGATGTAGAAATAAACGAATGCGATGCGCCAGAATCGAATAAAGTACAGATAGGATGATCAAACAGAAAAACTAAACTTTCAACGGAAATTGCTCTACCTCGTTCTTGCAGCGGTGGAACCACGAGAGCCTGAACTTGTCCCCTTGCCTGCCCGGGTGCCATAAGAGCTTGCACCTGTCCTCCCGAGGTAGACCCTGCCCTCTGCCCTTTCTTTGGGCAGTCCTTAATAAAATGTCCCGCTTCGCCACAGTGGAAACAACTAGTCTTCCTTTTCTTCCTACAATCTTTGCTTAGATGGCCGGGTGTCCCACAGTTAAAGCATTTCTTCTTCCCCTTAGCATTGTTGCCTTTGCCACCTTTCTTGTTCTGTTGTTGCTGTTGCGGCTTCTTTTGATCCCCTTTCTTCTTGGGTGCTTTATTACCATTGGCGCCCTTCTCTTCTTCATGCATGAGTGCCATGTCAACTAACCTCTCAAAGGTAGCCCCCATGGGAATGTGGGTCATAGCCAACCCGTGAAGCGGCTCGTTTAAGCCCTTAACAAATCTTAGAGCCTTCTTTTCTAGAGTGTTCACCAAGTCTAAGCCAAACCTTGCCAATTGGTTGAATTTGTTAATGTACTCTTTCACCGATAGGTTCCCTTGCTTCAGTGACAAAAATCTTTCCATGTATAGATTCTCTTCAGCCCGTGAGAGAAACTTCGCCTCAAACCTTTGCCTAAAATCTGACCACGTATCGACTGGATGTCCCCCATTAATGACCTCCCACCAAAACGAGGCCTCATACTTCATTAGCCACGCAGCTAGCTGGACTTTCCTTCCATCATCCACTTCAAAGATTCTAAACAATTCTTCCACCTCCTTTAGCCAGTTACGAGCTTCAACAAATGTCTCCGTCCCATGAAAAGGTTTTCCACCCATTGCTCTAAAGTCCTTACATATCTTTGCGAAATTATCAACACGAGGAGGAGGAGGATTTGCTGGACCTGCGGCGGCCCTAGCCTCAAGATATTGACGAAACCAACCGAGCACATGAACGCCCTCTAGTATCTTAGATGCTTCAGACATGCTGAAACGAAAAAGGAAAGATTCAATACAAAAAGGACTGAAGGAAAGATATATGGCTCTTGGGGTTATGCTTTCTAATATATACTTTTCTCTTGAAAATACTTTCCTTAAAACATACTTTTGAAAGTAATTCTTTATAAAAAATGCTTTGAAAAATAGTTTTTCAAAAATTCATATCTGCTCTGGTAACCTTCGGCTCTGATACCACATGTAACACCCCACGTCCATTAATGTCACTCACAAAGGGAATGCATTAACTTCCATGGAGCATTTTAAGTGAATATAGAACAGAAAATCACAACAAGACAGATATAAAGCAGTACTTGAAAATTTAAAACTTCATTTATTGCAGCAGAAGGTAAATATGTTTGGTTACATCATCAAAACCATAAACCAAAGTCAAGTACATCATATCCATCTTGATAAAACAAAGTACATAGACTGAAAGACATAATCCCCAACATTAAAGTAGCCATAAATAAAGAGAAGCTGAACTTTACTTCAGCGGTCCAAGAAATCTTCTAAAACCAGTCCAAAATTAAGCTCCACTAGTGCTAGTTCCAACCTGAGTACCTGGGGGGGAGAAGGAAAGAGATGGAAAAAGGGGGGGTCAGACATAAAGTCCGGCGAGTGCGATAATTCTAAAAATATAATTAACAAAGTAACTAGGCTAAGGCATAAGTTGGAAAATAAGGAAATGACCATGAACCATTGAGTATGGCAGAGTAAATAAGGAAATAGGATGATCAATGATATCGTTAAGCGCACCTAAACCACTATAGGATGATTACTAAACTACACCAACACTATGGGATTATTGCTATACTGCACCGCCACTAGTATACTGCACCACCACTAGTCACCTTAAGGTTGATCCCGCCTACAGACTTAATAATGATATTGGTAGTTTCGTGCACCCCTAGCTATCTTCATAGGTGTCGTCTGCCCCTATCTCCACTAGGTGTACCCACTACCCCCAAACGATCGGCTCCCTAACTCGTAGATACCCGAGCTGGCCCCACAGTGGGGTGTATCACTCCCCAAAGTGGCAACCCGATACCACCAAGAATGCACGTCTTATACCTACACGATGCAACAACGTCTTACCTACCAGCCCGGGTCCACACACGCATATGAACCCGTTGGACTTGCGTTGCCACCGCTAACCCGGTTTGGCCTCTTACAGTCAAGCTCAGTATGCGTGTCCCGTCCTCGACTTGGGTCGAGCCCACAAAGATACGTATGGGCTACTGGTTGAAACGGCCCCCCATTACTAGACACAAGCTATCCACCTAAGCTTGGTCCCCTCTACTACATCCTACTTAACCCACTTCTTATTCATGTTTCAATTACATGTTTCAATTTTTGGTTAAGTGTTTCTAATCGTATTTCCAAATGCCACCCAAGGCACCCACAAGATTCCACATGCCACCCAAGGCACACACTTAACCCCCTCATGTCCCACTACATGCTTATATGGTTAAGTGTTTCTTAATTCATTAAGACCGTAACCTCATAAAGACCTCTCACATTAGGCTGACATTTGTGGCAGCTGGATTTGTCGGGCGGGTCCGGGCAGTCTTACACCACAAAAGAGCCTAACCTCGTGTCTTTACAACTGTTACGTATTTAGTTTGTGCCTAAGACCTCTCACATTAGATTGGCATTTGTGGCAGCTGGATTTGCCGGGCGGGTCCGGGCAGTCTTACACCACAAAAAAGCCTAACCTCGTGTCTTAGACGATTAATTACTCCTAATTAATCATTCCCTGAATTTGAATTACTTTCCCTATTCAAATTATCAATCAATTAATGATGTCCATAATTGACTCAATTATGTCCATCCATTTATGGTATGTAAAATCATACCAATTTCTCACCACAATTATATTTTATGCCTTTTAAGGCATTTATGCCAATAAAATATTTTTAATATTATCCCCTTTTTCCCCACGTAGTACGTTTGTTCGTTTAACGTAAAAATATACGTTAGGCTCGAATAGTCTAACTCATAAAATAAAAGAAAACATCACAAATCTAACATAGGGGTGAACTTGCATATGTGAATGATGTTCTACATCTAAAACTTGCATAGGCCAAAATTACAACTTGCATAAATAACATATGTCATGGATCCAAATCTAAAGGTGTGAACTTGATGAGATAATGGCCACAAACTTGCATAAACATCATATGTCATGGATCCAAATCTAAGGTGTGAACTTGATGAAATAATATCCACAAACTTGCATAAATAACATATGTCATAGTTCTATATTTGCATAGGTAATAATCCTAAACTTTCATAACATGTTCATATCCAACTCATAAACTTACATATGTGATTCATACATCGCAACAATGGTGTAGACATGTAAAGTATCATGTAGAATTTAGCATATTTCATAGCCTAACTTTCAATTAAATTCTCACATAAACTAGGTACCATAGCCATGTAAGGTCACAAATAATTCTACCCAAACTTGTATATGGTTCATGTTTGAATCAACATCTAAACTTTCCTACATATGATTTATCATATGAATCAATATAACAAACTAGCATAAGAAACATGATAATTCAACTAGACCTAAGCCAATCATAGGATTATAACATGGGTGATAGCATCATAACTTTACATCGTAGATGATAGCATCATAACATAGTATCATAGAAATTACAACACAATCCTACAACATAATTACAACATGCAATCAACAATTCATATCACATCCGAATTATCCGCATTATAACTCAATCCAATTCATTTATTAATTATTTTGTCAAGACTATCGAACTCACAACTCAAAAGAAGTCTTGAGTTCTGAATTTTGATTTCTGGAGTTGAATTAGCGCTCCTTTGATGAAGATTCATTGTTAGAGTTGAAAAGGATTGAATTTGATTTGCTTTCTCCCTCTCTAATTGGTGGCAGCTATGTTGAGTTGCTAGGTGATGGCATGGAGGCCATGAATCCAATTTTATTTTGATTTTAGGGTTTGGATCTATAGGTGTTTTTATAGAGTTTAGGATTAGTTTAAGCCGTCCGATCAACCCAGAATTAATCCTAGCCAATCAGAACATATCAGAAACCCTAATGAGTCAGCACACAGTTATCTACAGGTCATTAATCAAATCTGCCCGGGGGGGCAGGTCGACCCTCAGGTCGACCCCTAGGTCGAAACCCAGGTCGACCCCCAGGTCGACCTGGTCAGGGTAGGTCGACCCCCAGGTCGACCTGGTCAGGGTAGGTCGACCCCCAGGTGGACCCTATGGTCGACCTGGCCCTGGCGGGAATTTTTCCGCCTAGCCTTTTTGACTCTGAATTTTTGAAATTTGAAATCTGTTTTGAATTTTCTGAAACTTCCGATCGCCATAACTTCTTCATACGAAGTCCAATTCACGCAAACTCGGACTTTATCTCAACCAGAATTCTGAGACGAACACAATAGCGCAACCCGTTTCCCTTAATTGTCACGTCTGGGATTAATTATTCTTTAATTTAGTTAATTTGACAATTCAAAAATCCGGGGTGTTACAGTTAACAAGAACTAAGCAATAAACCTTAGTCAAGAAAATGATCGAGAACGGGAACTAAGTTATAATCCTTAGTTAATGGCACTAAGTGGTAAACCTTAGTTAACAAGATTAATGGGAAAGGAAACTAAGTGGAAAACCTTAGTTAAGAACAACTAAGTAATAATTCTTAGTCAAGGAAACTGAGCCAGTCCATGAATCGATGAATAACCCGATATGGTAGATCATCGCTTAACAAGCACAAGAGGAGGAGCGAACGTCCATCTGATTTCATAAAAGGCTCCAGCGGACTGGGTTACGAAGCACGTAGCTTCGGGGGACGTGAGGGTAGTCTTGGTATCCCTCTGTGAGGTTGCAGATGATCCGCCTGGGCTCACAGAGGTTAAGGTTTGCGGTAGGAGAACCAAGAGTATGCCTTGGTTGCAATATAAGACAACCTAAAGACTAGGATGGACCAGCGTGATTCGGCGAGACCAGTACCCCTGTGATAGCAACTCGTCATCTACCTACCATCTTGAGTCAATCGCGATACGTGAAGTGGAAAGGCGGGGAACTCCAAAAGACCATATACTTGCTATCTAGTTATGGTTGCGGATGGCCATAGGTTAGTGGGGCATAGGGAGGCCTGCGTATAGTTCTCATTTTTCAAGGCGCGCCTTTTCATTAGTTGAGGGAGGGGTCAGGTGGGACCATAGCCACTGCAAAAACAGACCTTAGCATCTGCATCGGTAGATATCCAAAAGCTCCTGATCGAGTTCTGTGTTTCTTGACTTGCCCTGCCATGGTACTCGGGTCGCACATATAGAGGACATGTGCATCTAGACATTGAAAACGATTCGCGACACATACGTGGGAAAAGGGCGTTACTCGACAGGTAGCATAATCCATAGGGGTCCTAGGTGGCATAAATCCTAGTTGAACGCTCGATAGTTCATGATAAGGAAACCTAGCCAGATCAAGGGGGGCAGTCCAAAAGATTTCAAGAATGGTGGCACCGTGTTGAAGTAATATAGAATTACGTGATGAAGCCCGTACGATATACGGCAAGGGACTGTACATATACATGGAAAGGATTATACTAGTTGGGGAAAAAAACTATATATACGGTGTATTAGGTTAATATACTAGTAAGTGGACGAGAATGACATGGGTTTGTCCTTGAATGCTTATATGTGAATAACCTAATAAACTAGAAATTATAACTGAACAGTATATGTAAAGTTACACAGGAGTTTATTATAGTCCAATCACACAGAACTTATGTTCTGACCCCTCCTCATTACATACTTCTAGGTTAGGTTCATGACAGAGATGGTATAGCTTTGGATACTTGTTTAGCAGTATTGTTAATAAGGTAAAGCAACATTTGAATATTATACATTATTTCCATCCGCTGTGAGATGCTTTACGAGTTCTGACATGTTTCTTTATCTCTGTCTTTTTCTGCAGGATACCAGAGCGCCCAACTCGGGTTTCGATAGATTGGATTTTTGAAAAAAGTTCGGCCTGTCGGAACTTGGGTTGTTACAAAAACTGTTTGGAGTTTGATTGGGATGACATTGGTATATGTTGAACTAATAGTAGATGGAAAGGATATAATGATATGCCTGACAAAAAGGTACAAGTTTATTTATATATGAGTTTTGGGATTTATGAGCCGATTTAGCAAGCCGCTTGGCTGTTTGATTTTCTTTTGGATTGGAGAAGGCCTAGAGGGGCGAGTTGTAGTTGTACCGATTGAGCCGTACAAAGGAGGCGCTGGCGAACTTTTTCGAAAATTTAAGGTGTTAGAAAATTTTCAGGATTTTTGAAAATTTTCGTTAATAAGAATGAATTAATATTTAATTGAAATTAATTGGTACAGTGAAACTGAAATTTAAGAAGTAAACAAATAATTTTTAATCCAGTTAATAGGGTTTGTTTTCTCCCTTAACAATTTCGAGGATGAAATTATTTTAAGGGGGGAAGAATGTAACGTCCCATATTTTATGATATAATAATTAATTTATTTAATTATTTAAAATAGTGATTTAGAGATTTAAAAGGTTGTTTGATTAAATAATATTAAATATTAAATTAATATTTATAATGGATAATAAATTATATATTCTAAGACAGTCGGAAATAGTGGAATTCACAGTATGGTGTGAATTGGATTATTTATAAGATATAATTCAGTTTAGAATTTGAATTATAATTACAAATATATTTAATAAATGATGTTAGGATATATTAATTTTATTACAATTATAATCGAGCTCGAAATGGCGTGGTAGTTCGTAATTTGGCAATTCAAACTTTAATTGAATATACGGATTCCGTTTTAAGTCGGATTTCGGTGAAATAAGAAATGTTCGGATCTGGTGAACCATATTTTCCTAATGGAAGAGAAAAATCAAGATTTTGTGTACTAGATTGTGAGTTATGTCCAAATCAAATTTCCAGAAATTCATTTATAATTTATAATGATTTATCTATATTATAAAAGGATTTTTAATATAAATTGAATATCGATTTAACCTGGATTTGAAATATTGAGTTATATAATCCCAATATGTTTATTTTGGAGCTATATGATATTCTATGTGAATATATACGATAATATTAATTTATTAATATTAAATTAAATTATTTTTAAATATATTAATATTTAATTGGTTTATTTAGAGTCTTAGAAAATAGCCAGTTTTGCAAACGACCTCCGTTTTTGACGAAATATATTTTGTTGGATCCGTAATATTAAATTATTGTTATATTTCAATTTCCGTGATTTTTGGATTCAGTATGTGGCTGTGTGGGATTTTAATGTGAAAAGAAGTCGATAATTTGACTTTAAAAATTCGTTGTGTGAGCAAACGGACTCGGAATTCGACAAAACAAGTTTCGTTGGGTCTGTAATGTCAAACTGTAGCTGCATGTCCATTTTTTTTTATCGATTTTGGATATTTTATGTAATCATAGGAATTTTAAAGGATAAATACAAACAGCGTTGTAATAAAAAATAAATAAAATAATGAATATAAAAATAATATTACTATCCTATAAATCGTCCTATAAGTTCCCTAACCTAAGTCAATTTACATCCTCAGTCAAAAGGAACAACTACCGTTGTTTTCTTCAGACAAGGAAAAACGTGAAGAATCAAAATTCATATCAAATAAAATAAACTTTCATAAATCTTCAAACAACTATATTTTGAATCTGGTTAGCTTTCTCTTCAATAAAATATCTGTTTCGTGGAGTTCAAACCAGTTCCTGTTCGCTCCTTTTGTACGCAATGAACCTAGGTTTAAGTTCTTCTGGCGATGGTGACAACGGGAGGGGGAGGCGAGTACGGTGTTGAGTTTGTGGTGGCGAGGGAGTTCGATGGCCGGAGTTTGATGATGGTTGAGGTCAAAAAGTTTCGCACTCCTGCTGTAGTGTGCAGATGTTGGGCCGATGCCGATCTTTGGAAGACGATGTCGAGTTAATCGTGAAGAATGCGAGTAGATGTAGATTTTGAAGGAGATGAGGATGGAATTTTCTGTTTTGAATTCTATCGAGTAGAAAAGGAGATAATGAGGCATTACGATCGGATGGAGTTTACTGTGCGTGCCTTTGCCAGTGATAACCGCGATGTAAGGGAAAGTGTCGAGTTCCATGTTTGGGGTATGGAGACGAAGAGGAGGAGACGCAGTGAATTATGGTGATTTTTGTCAGAATTTTCAAGGAGTAGATAAGGAGCATGGATTTGAGAAAGATCACGGCCATGGGTTTTCTTTTTGAATACTGGAGCGACAATTTCTTATCGGGAAGAAGAGGATTTATTCAAATGGGTTTGGGTAATTTGGGCCAGGTGAAGTGCTAAAGCCCATGATTTAATTAATTTAAGTTAAATTTTAAAATAAATAGAGTATTTCCATAACTTATCCATCCATTATCTGAATTCAGCGAAACAAGATCCGTCGGGATCGTATGGACGGTAGCTACACAATGGAACTGATTCGGAGTGAACTGGTGCTCGTTACAATTTATAACAAAATAAATTGCCTGATCTGAATTAAGGACGGTTATTGTTATTTAACGATAAACCACCAAAGTGAGTAAAACTCACTAACTCTTCCAGTTTATATTTTTATAACGTATTTTTAGAATTGATAAAAGATGGTTGATTACTCTGTGTTGGTTGTTTAGATGAGCTGCTCATTGATTGGTTGAAATTATAGATCTATATATATATATCGTCAATCAAATATTGATTCTGTTTATCAGAATATTTCATAATGAAATGAAATTGATGTTATTTATATTGTTTAACATCGGTGATGCAGGAAAACAGGTTGGAGGGATCCAACAGGATTCCTCAATATTTACAATACCGTTTGTTTTCATATATTATGATATATGATGTGATATAAAATCTGTGATTGATTATGATGATACTGGTCTTGTTATTTGGTATTTTAAATACCATAAGAAATATTGGAATGTAAAAAGGGAATTCTCAAAGTGTGTATTGAAAATAAATTATTTATATAAAGTAAATAAAATTATAAAAGGAAATTATTTGGGAAATAAATAGAAATATAGAAGGAAATTATTTGGGAAATAAATAGAATTATAAAAGGAAATTATTTGGGAAATAAATAGAAATATAAAAGGAAATTATTTGGGAAATAAATAGAATTATAAAAGGAAATTATTTGGGAAATAAATAAAAATGTAAAAGGAAATATTTTGGAAATAAATAGTTATAAAAGGGAAATTGGTGAGATATAAAAGAACTACGAGAAGATAGATTAAAGTAGATTGTAAACAAAAATTTGTTTTAACAGAAATCTATTTTAACAAATAGATTGGGAAGATTAATTTATAAATAATGTTTTATAAATTAAGTAAAATATTTATCGCTGTATAAATATAATATATAAGTCGGAATTTATATAGAGAAGTAAAATAATCGGTTTTACCACCGATATTTGAGACTAAAGGTGAACGTAGCAATATAAAGGGATTTATAAAATGAGATTTAAGTGTAGAAGTAAAAAGAAGATTTCGTATGAATAATTCTATAAATAGAAGTATAAATAGAATTTGAAAACGGGATATAATTTTTAAATACGAAATCAAACTTAATGGATTATATAAAAGAAATATTTTTCACATTCAATGTGAATAATGGATTTAAGTAAATATTTTGCAAATAAAAACATTTATAAAGGAAATTGGATTTTTAAAATAGAAATTCAAATAGAAATTTGAATGAGATAGGAAATTGTGTTAAAATAAAATAGTGGATTCTATTTAGAGAAAAATGGATTAGTGTGGATTTATAAATGACTCGATAATAGAAATTGAACATGTAATAATATTTATAATTTGAAATCAAGTTTTGATTTGACAGAACAGGTCCAGATTTCAATAAAAGGATAATAGTAACATTTTAAAGTGAATAATGGTTTGAAAGCAACTGTTTTGAAAATTAGAATGGTTGTAGAAAGAGAGTTAATCGAATATAAGTTATTCGAAGAGAGTTAATCGAATATAAGTTATTCGAAGAGAGTTAATCAAATATTAGTTATTCGAAGAGAGTTAATAAAATATAAGTTATTCGGAAGGGAATTTAAATATAGGTTATTCGGAAGAGAGTTATCGTATATAGTTATTCGAAAGAGTGTTATCGAATAGACTTTATTTGAAAGAGAGTTATGAATTGGAATTCGATTATATCGAATTCGAGATAGTATTATTTACTTTCTGATTGTAATCAACATTTATTATTTATAAATAAATTATTTATTTAGTTATTTATTTAAATTAAGGATTAAAAGTTATATTTTTAAGTTAGATATTTCAGAAGTACAGATTATAACGCTATCGTTATAATAAATGTTTCTCATAAAAGAATTGGATTCGTAAACTGAATCCGAGAGTTGTGTAAGCAATGATTTGATAAGAAGATAAGAAATAGAGTTAAGCAGATTAGAAACTGATTGAAGATTAGTTATGTTGAACAGCTTTCTGGGTATCGATCTGATGTTGGTTTCGGCCTTCGGGGTTGATATTTAGGGAATTGTTCTCTTACTAGTTTATAGTTAGAAACCGATAGATAGGGAGGATAATGACGCATGAAAAAGGGATGGAAATGTTTTCCAACGATTAATAACGTATATTTTCTAAATTTAGATAATAAGAATTTCATGAATATATGGAAATGGTGAAATGAATAAATTAATGATAAATTAATTTAAAGGGAAAAATGTTGATTGATGATTGATCGATAAAATTTCCATTTGGAAATAATATCGTTGTGTGTATGGATGTTTCCCTTTGATAGTTAAATAACCGACTATCAAAGTTTTGACCATTTTTCCATTGTCAATATGGAGAGACCGGGATCAGATTTATTATCTGAAAACCACTCTGTATGAGCATTAGTGTTGGGAATCAAATATGATGAAGATAATTGAAGACGGAGTTTATGCAAGGGTGGATCTGGAAAATCCTAGGTAGAAATTGCCTAAGATGAGTTTACAGAATAGTGCCTTCGGTCGTCCAGTCCTAGGACGACATGTATGGAAGAATGTCCGACAGAGTATATTTAATAGATCGCGTAAGTTGACATCTTCAAACATATTTACGTTTGGTGGCAGAGGAATTTGTTTCTCTTAGCTGTATACCCACGGTATTTTTGGGGAAATCAATCTGTGATTTGGCGGGTATGACGATGTGACATTCAAAGTAAATAAAGCTGTGATTTGCACGTTATGGCTTCCAGCCTCACAACCGATAAATGGTATAAAATCGAGTAGGTTGCATGGCTAAGTGGGTAGCTCCCAATTAGGGTGTATTGTCACATGATCTAGAGAAATTCCATTTACTTCTTTAAACTATTTCGATGTTGCCCCTTTTGGGAAACAGTTGCTGATCCCAACCGTTGGTGATAATAAATTTGGTACACTCAAGCGAAATGAGTGAACGGTCGTCATGTTTAGCCTGGTGTATTCTTCTCTTGAGATACATTATCGGAAGGTGGTCTCATACCTTGCCAGTTGGAATTCATTACTCAATAAGCACCTGCGGTTTTTGATTAGATATTATATATGTGGAACATGAGATGAAAGCGTTCCACCAGATTGTTATTTATTTGATTTTGACATTATTATAATATAAGAAGAGTATGGATTTTACAAGAATGTTTTAGGGTTGTCGTAAGATAAAAACCATCCGTGGTTATGTGTGGATTGGTCTTATGATTATTCTTTCTTTTAAAAGGATTTTAAAAGTTAAAAAAATGGTTGGAGTTTACTCACACTAGTCACATGACTGACCTAGAGTTTGTTTTGTTTTGTTTTCCCTAAACTCTTGGGTACCTAATTTTCCACGGGCAGTCAAGTAGTCAGGATTTTATACATATACTTGGAGAGCTTGGAGCAGGAGGCTTCAAGATTATATAGCTATTGTTTATTTCCGCTGTGTTGTACCTCGATCATGGTATTGTATACATATACTGGTTTTATTTCAAAGTTATGTTATATAATATATTTATTCGTTCCGCTGTGAGATTCGTGTTTACTCTGATCATGTTGTTTCGTTCTTCTCCTTCTTCTATTCTAATTTTCTATCTTATCTATTCTCACCCTTTAACTTCTTTCTATTAATGATCTGGAATGTTCGATGCTTATAATTGACATGGGTTTTATGTTGATTTTCTGGGTCGAAAATCCCATTTTGTTACACACTTTCTGTTTATGATGCGATTTCAACCAAACTACTTCCTATCTTCTGAGGATGTTCCCAATACTTGAGCGTATTGTTAACTAGAGATTTCACATGTGACGACTTTGACCAAAAGGCGTGTCAACAGTATGCTAAATTATGGAAAACATATATACTTTTCTGAGTGTAGAATAGTGAGCAAAACTCGTACAGATTTATAGCCATGTACTATGGAGTGATGTGATCGGTCACTATTTCCACTTTTCTTTACGTGCTGCGATTTCCAAAGCAATTGTCAGCTAAATGACAACACATGCCACTAGTGCTCTGATTTGTAGTGGTTTCTTGTAAAGGATACTGTAGCCAAATGGGTAATGATAAACCTGCCAAGTGCTTTGACATTTGTGCAAAGTGGATGGAGTCTACGATTTAGACTCAACATTGGATATAATGCAACAACCTTTTGATTATTTAAATTAATCGATATATTTCGTAAACGATTACATAGTGACCTTTTAAACATTTGATTAAAATTAATAAATTAAACGTCGATTAATTAATAAACTCAATTAAAATTTTCCATAGCTGTATGAGGGGACAACCCTACATGTTTAACTCCTACGTTATATTAGGGGATGACCCTACTTGTATATCTCTTACGATATATTTGGGGATGAACCTATACGTTTAATTGCTAAGCTATATTAGGGGATGACCGTACACGTTTAACTCCTAAGATATCCTAAGGGACAATCAAAGAAATAAAGTTAAGCACTCTACCAACACACTTATCGACAAAGGGACGCTTATGCCAATAAAACTGCACATCAAAAACGGTAATTACACAAAAACCAATAAATCATAGCACTCCATCCACACAGTAAACAACAAAGGAGCACTCGTGCCAATAAAGTTGAGCACTGCATTTACACATTTATCGATGAAGGCACACTCCAACCAATAAAGCTTCATATAACACAATGCAAACACACTGTTACCGAAAACAACACACTCAAACCAATAAAGCTTCACACAACACAATGCAAACACACTATTACCGACAACAACACACTCCAACAAATAAAGCATCACACAACACAATGCAAACATACTGTTACCGAGAACAACACAATCCAACCAATAAAGCTCCATACAAATTAATAAAGCAACACAAATAACAATAAAGGTACACAATAACCAATACCCCATACCTTATATACAACAACAACATTGCAAATCATATCTCATACCCAGGCATATTTACAAAAAAAATGGATTCCTATTTTATGAAATGCATGGTGGCTTTCGAGAGCGAATCAGATGAAGAAGAAATCCTTTAAGAGGAAGTAGAAGAAATACAAGAAATATGGGACGTATACAATGAAGCCTATGGTTGATTATCCACAACTCGAAGGGGATTGGTTCCTGGAAAGAAATTTATAGATCGAAAACAAGCTACGTAGCATAAGTCTCTAAGGCAAGATTACTTCAGTGACAACTGCATTTACGAGCCTGATATGTTTCGTAGAAGATACAGGATGCAGAGAGATCTATTTCTTCAAATCGTGGAGGGTATACAAGGTAACAATGATTACTATAAGTGCAAAAAAATGCATCAAAGACACAAGGGTTAACCGGTGAATAGAAAATGACGACCGTTATGAGAATGTTAGCTTATACCACTCCTACAAATGCATTGGACGATGCATGCTGAATTGCAGAGAGCACGGCACTTGAAACACTTGAAATTTAAGTCATGTTGTGGTGGACGTCTATGGAGAGGAGTACTTAAGGTCTTCGAACGAAGATGATATAGTGCAAATCAGAGAGATGCACAAAAGCAGGGGATGGTCGGGCATGTTAGGAAGTCTGGACTGTATGCATTGGGAATGGAAGAACGGCCCTAAGGAATTACAAGTTGTGTACAACAACAAGTAAAGGCGACCAACCATCATTTTGGAAGCCGTAGCATCGTACGATTTGTGGATATGGCACGCTTTCTTCGGAATGTCCGGTTCAAATAATGACTTAATTATTATAGAAAGATCTCATCTGTTCAATGATCTTGCTCAAGGCCAAGTACCTTCATTAACATTTACCATTGGCCAAAATACTTACAACCATGACTATTACCTAGGTAATGACATTTACCCGAAATGGAGCACTATTGTTAAAACATGTCCAAATCCGTTTATTCCAAAATAAGCCAAATTCGCAGCGATGCAGGAGGGACAAAGAGAGGATGTAGAACGAGCATTCGGTGTTTTACAAGCTAGATTTGCAATAATAAGCAATCCATGTCGGTTGTGGTCTAGGAAAAAGATGTCTACAATCATGTTTGCATGCATTGTTCTACACAACATGATCATAGAAGATGAAAACGATATGGATAATGGGCAACGCCATATGAATACGTAGGTGCTTCACAACCACCTGAAGTATTCTGACAATACACACAAATAATAGAAGAGGAATTCAACATTCATTGGACTGTCGGATCAAGTTTAGAGATGCACAACTCCATAATAGACTGCAAAAAGATCTTATGAATCATTTATGAAACCACTATGACGTTAATGCCTT
Source organism: Allium sativum (assembly GCA_030737875.1). Lineage (NCBI taxonomy): Eukaryota > Viridiplantae > Streptophyta > Magnoliopsida > Asparagales > Amaryllidaceae > Allium > Allium sativum. The sequence goes on from CM060910.1 coordinate 402,218,792, forward strand.
TCTGGCGTTAATTAGTTATTTTACTGCCTTTATTATGATGTATGCTCGTCCGAACTCGTGTTTTATGATTGTATGATTTTATGCGGTAATGATGATTTAGTTCTTTATTTTACCAAAAGCGTTCTATTATATTTGTACGTGTTATTAACCTGCTATTATTAACATCTAAAGCTATCACATCTTGGGAATAGCCTGAAATTTATAAACACACTCGTTCCGATCTAAGTAAACATAACCGTTTTATACCTGTGGTACGAAAATATTAACGATTTTATTTGGTCAGAGTTAAATTTTATCGTTGTATTGTCGTTAGGACAGAAAAAAACATTAGTGAAGATGTAAAATTTGAAGATGGATCGGCGCTGGTTTTACCGGTGCCATATGTAGCGCGTCGATTTTGCCGATACATGCCGAAAAAATCAGCGTGTTTCGTATGGCGCTGGTAAAATCGGTGCGTGGGGCTAATTCATGATTCAGAATTGACCACGTAATTGCTGAATATTACGGAACAAAATCAGTATAAATTACTGATTCAAGACTTCCAATAAGCAACCGTTGGAGTTGCTCTAGATCATCGTCATTTACACTTTCAGATCCTTCAAACAGTACACCCTACAAGGTTGAACTGCTTAATTCCACATATTATCATTGTTTATCATCATATGGATAGAGATCTTATCATACATCTCAAAGTATCATTGCAAGTCCAAAAGTACACATACTGCATATAAATTTTTTGTAATAGCCGTCCACTCCAGACCATAAAGTTGTAGGTCATGGATGATGATATGATCTTGAGTAAACTGAGTATATAGGAACCACAGGCGATTGAAATCAGCAGTGCCCACATCTAAAAGCAATATGCATGATGGCAATAGGAGACATCCCTACACTACAAATTGTGTGGCTTCATTCTCAATTTATTGAACCTATGAATAGTGCAACATTATCATGTCCCCTACCCCAAAACGCCAAAGAATTCACCAATATGTGAGTTGACTTGGTAACCAAAATTAAATAATATGTTTTGCTTCAGTGATAAATCCAGAATTTCCTTTTCCCCAAGGTAATAATAACAAAAAAAGACGCAAAAAAAAAAAAAAAAAAAAAAAAAAGGAAGGAAACATATATACTGGTTGAAGGTAATATGTTTTTTAACCTTATGATAAGATTAAGACTTGTGTTGCTGGGCATACAAGTGGTACCTTACCAGGGGAACATGTCCTAAAGCGTGAAGAAAAAGGTAGTATGTTTCAGTCAACTGTGTACTGCAGCATCTCAGTCTGTGAAGACATAAGCCTCACACTTGGCCTTCCCCCCCTCCAGACTTTATTTATTCTACTTTCCATCGCCACTATACTATCGTGAGTTGCACCCCTTATGGCATTTGCCTTAATTCATTTCACGACATAGGAAATAGTAGCTGCATTCATAATCTATTACTGTTTCACAGTAAACCATACCATTTCTATATTTCTATATTCATGATCTACTACTTTCCATATTAGTTGGTTTTAAGGTCCGATCGAAGTTCGTGCACAATTAAACTATGATTGAGTTTCGAGTCGTAGTGATCCATGATTTAAGATTATTCGAGATCGGATAGTGATTGGACTTTGGGCAGGATGATGAAAACACAGCCTTCATGCATGAACAATGATTTTACATTCTTGCCGATTTTTAGATATTTCTCACAGAAAGCGATTACTGGGAATAAGAAAGAAGTTTAGTTCGTTTTAGCTGCTTAAGAATACAAAAATCACAAAGCGAGCACAAAAGTAGAATCGTTCAGTAGTCGGATTCCACGTGAATAAGCGTACGTGTGTACAGGGTTTGCAGCATTTTCGAATAAATTTGCTCGGTTGCTGTAGCGGCGAAAATTCCAAATCGAACTCTTTCAGAATAATGTCCATTTATGAAGACATTGAAATGTACAAGTTTAGTCCAACGTCTCCTCTTGCATGCGTCTTTTTCTTTGAAAGTTACATTTCAGCTAAATTATTTGGATTTTTACATGTAGACAGGTCTTGCTGCTAGATGTACACACTTTAGGAGTTTAAAGATCACTTATTGTCTTATATTTTTATACTTTTTTTTTGTTGTATCCTCGAAATAATCGAATAGTTAATGACATTTACCGAAAGTCCACCAGTTTAACGCACTAACATTTAGACTTGAATGCTAAGAGTTGCTCTCTTTTAAATGATTCAAACATTTAGACGGGTTATTTGAATGTATACTAACACTGGACGTACGTGGTATACATTTGTGATATGAACGAAGAATTTAAAGAGAATATTCAAAATGTGTATTTTATAATAAACTGGTTTAAATATAGTTAATGATTTTTTTTTTTTTTTTTTTTTAATGCTACGTACCAATAATTTGATCCAATCACAGCGCAAATTTATGTCTTAAACATACCTCATTTGCATAAGTTACTAATTTTCGAAATTTATAAAAATAAATTCAAAAGAAATTAAACTAAGTACCACCGTTTACGAATCCAAGACACCTACACGCCTCTTTCACACGCAGGTCCAACGCATCAGGAACGAGAGCCTGACATTAAAGAGCACCAAACAATACTTAAAACTTAAAAGGGGCGGAATTATGATCAATAGTAGACATCAATTCAATAGGCATATTGACTGTAGGGACCTAAATTGGTCAGATCAAACCAAATGAAGATGTGTTCAGTTTTTATTTTACATAAAATGGATTGAACACGGTCAAACTAAAAAAAAATATTCTCATACAATTGTTGTTGTTCTAATTCACGATCTAAATGAAATTAGTCAAACACAGACATATGTTATTCGGACATAAACAACCCGGTCAAACATGGCTATATGTATCGAATTTTTTATTTTTTATTATATTTTCTTTCAACTATATACTGAATTATAAGGAATAATTTCTTTTTGAGAAGAAGGAAAAACATTTATTGCTTGATATAACTTGATTACATAATTTGTTTCATACTTCTTGATACAACATTGATTCGTACACCATATGTGAGAGTCTCTAATTATAAGATGACAATTGTTCTACACTCTTCTCTCTTTAGATAATTCTATTGCATATTTTGATAGATCAGAATTTATTATCATTTATTTTGATTTTGGCCTTTCCTAAAACAATGATTGAATTTATTACATAATTGACATTTACTTATAAAGCCAAATTTGTTCGTTTCTTTTTAAAACCAAGTTTATTTTTCAACATCCCTCCTTAAACTTGGTTTTATTACTCCAAGCAGATTTCTTTGTATCTCACGTGTTTTGGCAGAAATGAAGAAATTATCCAAATTTTCTTTTTTCGTTTCTTCCTCTTTCCCAATGTGAAGATCTTCGATGCAATTTCTTCAACGGTCCTCCATTCCTTTTGTCCTCCTTCATTTGCGCAAGATGGTCCAATAAGTGTGTGTTCTAGCCTCCATCTTATTCCGGTGTCATAAACTTTGAATGAGTCATATATGACATCTTTCAATTCTTTAAAAAAACCACATTTACAGTATTTGATCAATTCAATTTCTTTGTTTGTGTTAACTAACACGAAACAAACAACAATGCTAGCCTTTTTCTCAGCAACAGCTTCAAGCACGACTTTAGACTTTTTCCATGACATCATCCTCTCTCTCGTCAATAATTTTAGATTCAGTAACATCATCAAGCTTCTTGTTATCGGCATTCTTTGTATGAGGCACCGATTCACTTACTTCATCAACTTGAGTTTTTTGTTCATCGTCTACCTCATTCAACTCTACTACACTGTCAGCTTCTTCAACATCATTAGCGCAGAACTCAACTTCAATAGATTTCAAATCTTTTTTTTTTTCAATTATTGCATTAATATTGCTAGAACTTTTATTTTCCTCTTCTGTCTCGATGACCAAACTCACTTCAATAATATCATATTATTTCTTCTCTTGTTCGACTATGGGCACTGAACTTTCTTCAACTTTAGCTTTATTTTCTTTTCCTACTTCATTTGATTTAACCGTCCTATAAACATTCACGACATTATTTGCATCAAGCCCAACTTCAGTATCCTTCCTTTTGCTTCTGTACCTCATTTTCCCTCTTCTTCTTCTCCTTCTCTCTCTCATCCATCATCTCTTCTTCCATAGGCTCTGGCATAGTCTCTTCTTTCTTCTTCTCTTGCTCCTTCTCGTTCACACTCTCGCTATCCTTCTTTTCATCTTTCTCATCATTCAACTTATCTTCATTCATTATTTTTTCATTATCTTTTCCATATACCTATTTCAAGAGATTCCATGAATCTTTTGTACACCTCCCTCTAAAAATGAGATCCGAAGCTTTCTCATCGACGTTCTCAGCAATCACAGAAAGAGCACGGTAATCATTCCGTTTTAATTTCGCAAAGGCTTTCTTATTCATTTGTGACATGCTTTTGAAGTCTTTACGCCATTCATAGCCGTTTTCAACATTTTCATATAGACCTTTGGAGATTAGCTCCTCTTTTTTCTACTGCTCCGTTCCTCAAAATTCTCTTTTGTGAGAACAAACATCGAAAGGAATAGAAATGCCATAATTTCAACCAGGCTCCGATACCAATGTTAGGAAATTTCTGTAGCTCTGATATCTCTTTGTTGGAAATATTAGAGGAGGAAGATGAATTGTAAAAAAGAGGAATAATTTCTTTTTGAGAAGAAGGAAAAACTTTTATTGCTTGATATAACTTGATTACATAATTTGCTTCTTACTTCTTGATACAACATGGATTGGTACAACATATGAGAGAGTCTCTATATATAACATGGCAATTGTCCTACACTCTTCTCTCTCTAGATGATTCTATTACATATTTTGATAGACCAGAATTTATTTTCATTTATTTTGATTTTGGCCTTTCCTAAAACAAGGATAAAATTTATTACCTAATTGGCATTTAATTATAAAACCAAATTTGTTTGTTTCCTTTTAAAATCAAGTTTATTTTTCAACATTCTTCACGTGCTTGAAAATCACTCGTCCGTTTTCACTTTCTCTCAACTGAATAAAAAAAACAACAAAGTGCTGCCACCTGATACAAAGATTGGTAGACAAGTCACTCAAAGTCAGACACGATGAAGTTGATCATTTCACGTTGATCCTAGCCTCAATACGAGAATTCATGGAGTAATGCGAGGTTCCAACTGGATACACACATCACATGTGGATTGCAACTGATTTCATATAGGTAAATATATATTTTGCTACTCTTTTTCTATAATCAACATCACGAACCTGACTATAGAATGGTAAATTTAAGATGATTGTTAGCATGTCAAAATAGTGTTAATTGTATATTAATTATATATTATGGTTTACCGTATCAAGTCGATATATTGGTTTTCAGGAGTTTAACTGATTTTGGATCAAAATGGCTTCAACTGGACATATGAGATTCAAACAAAATCGAATTAGAACGAAATTTCACAAAAATACTTTGAAAACATCAAAAAGCAACATGAAAAAGTGTGAGGTAAATTGGAACTAAGTAGACGACTCATCCCTGAGTCATCTTAACGACTATTATCCGTTCAGAATGATTTGTATGGTCACATCTTTAAGTGCGAGTTTGTTCACACTATTTAAGGTAATGTGAACAAAGCACCGACTGGGATTGGTGGAAATCAGGGAAGCCCACATGGATCTCTTTGATTTTCTCCAATCAAAAGTAGTGTTTTGTTCACACTACTCAAAAGTAGTGTGAACAAACTCCTATTGCACATCTTCGACTCATGTACATCACTTTTTTACTCCTTCATATTGCATCCATGAAGTATCACATGATTTGAACAAGTATTGTACGAGATATGTATGAAAACCCATATCAAATACTTCATCTTTGGATATCTCAATTTTTTTTAAAATAATTTAATATTAAAAATGAAAGTTTTGCAACCTTATCAAACTCTTAATTAATAATTAAAGATCAATGAATAATTTGTAAACGTGAAAAATATAAAATATGATTAAATATTAAAAATGCGAAAGGAAAACATTTAGTCAAAAATTAAATTTGTGGTACATACAAGTTGCATAAATGTTTATACACTAGCATGCATATTTCATGGCATGTCTTATAGAAACCTGAAAATTTGAGGACTAAGAGAATCCATTTTCTATGCTTCTCCACTCAAAATCTAAAGCTTACAAGTAATAGAATAATGCTCCTTCATATCTTCATAATTTCATAAGTTACAATTCTTATGGTGTTAGACTTTCTCTTCATATTCTTTTGAATCAAAGTAACTCAGATTAAGTTCAAACCCTCTCAAACTTCTACCAAAATCACAATTTAATCCTGTAACATCGCTCCATCATCTAAAAACTTGAAGGGGAAAAGGGGCACTTTTCAATTTTCTTATTTTAACCGAGAGCTTCTAGGGTGTTCAAAGGCTTGACCAAGCACATCATACTTGTAGTATTCTAGATTATCATCCTTTTGTTCATGCGTATATAAGGTTGTTACTATGTCTTTCATAAAAGGATCTAGCTCAAATTTGAATTTAAAGTGAGTTATCTCACTCTTAAAATAAAAGTTTTAATAACTAGTTTACTTATTTAAAATCAAGTCTGCAATAATTTTCATGTTTATAATGATGCAGTTTGCTTGCTCTTTGTATTAATAGTAGACCTGTAACACCCTGAATTTTTGAATAATCGAATCAACTAAATTAAAGAATAATTAATCTCAGATGTGAGAATTAAGGGAAACGGGTTGCGCCATTGTGTTCGTCTTGGAATTCTGGTTGAGATAGAGTCTGAGTTTGCGTAAATTGGATTCCGTATGAAAAAGATATCTTTAAATTAAATATTGCAGCAAAATATGAAAAAAAAAAAAGAATGAGAAAAGAATAAATGTTTATCATTGTTCTAAGGTTTGTAAGCAAAAGATTTAGTAGCTCATTTGGTTGGAACATGTGACTTGCATACAAGGGGTACAGAGTTCGATCCCCGCCAGCGCCATATTTTTGTTTTAGGGGAATGGCTTAAAATGGCTTAGTGTGAACATAGTTCAAAAATTGGTTTAGTGTGAAAATGGGTAATTGGGAAAGAAAAAATATACATAGAATATATATATATATACATACATACACATACATACATACATATATATATGACGTGTACGTATCATGTGGCGTACGTGGCGCATTTTTGGTTGTCAATGATTGTTTTTTTATGTGGCCTTCTTTGATTGGCTTTTATGACAAATTAAAGGTAAGAAAGATTTATGCATGTATAAATGGATATTTGTATATGGGTAATTAATGTATACGGTAAAAGAGAGAATATGTAATTATCAATAATAGATTTATAATTTACATATAAATATGAAGGATAAACATGAAAATTACATGACATAGATTGGTTCATGAAATGGTATATTTAGTATACCATTAATTGTGAGCATAATTAAAAATGTAGTTATGGCATAATTAAAATGGGAATAATTTACATATGGAATTTGTCATAAATAAGAAATATGTAAATTATAGAAAAAAAATGAACATTTAATACACTTTGCTGAGTCTTTAGGGCTGAGGTGTCACCCTATCTTGGTTGGATGGTTCAGGTTGCTTCTAGGTTGATCGGATGGCCTAAATTAATCCTAAACTCTATAAAAACACCTCTAGACTCAAACCCTAAAATCAAAACAAAATTAGATTCGTGGCCTCCATGCCGTCAGCTAGCAACACAGCATAGCCGCCACCAATTAAAGAGGAAGAAAGCTAGTCTAAATCAATCCTTTTCAACTTTAACAACGAATCTTCTTCAAGGGAAAGCTATTACAACTTCAGAACTCAGAATTCAGAATTCAAGACCTTCTCTGAATTGTGAGTTCGATAATTTTAATAAAATAATTAGCAAATTAATTGGATTGAGTTATGATGTGGACTATTTGGATATGATGTGAATTATTAACCGCATGTTATTATTCATGTAGTAAAATTGTGATGTTTATGTTGTAAATTCTATGATGCTATCTTGTAAAGTTGTGATCATCTATGTTGTAATTTTATGATTGGCTTATGTATAATCGAATCACCATGTTGTTCATTTGTCATTTTGGGTATGATGATTCATATGATAAATCATAAGTATGTATGCAAGTTTAGATTTTTTTTAAGACATGAATCATATGCAAGTTGGGGAAAATTATATGTATAACCTTATATGCTTCATGGCATCTATTTTAGATCTAAAGTTAGGCTATGACATGTGTGAGTTATATGCCAAATTCTACATGCTAATTTACATGTTTAGATGTAAGTTTATACCATTGTTATGTTGCATAAATCACATATGCAAGTTTATATGAATACATGTGTTTGAAAATGAATCATGTTATGCAAGTTTGTGGTTACTGCCTATGCAAGTTTACACCTTTAGATGTAGATCTATGACATACATGATTTATGCAAGTTTGTGACCATTATCTAAACAAGTTCACACCTTTAGATTTGGATTTATGATATATGTAATTTTATGCAAGTTGTAACTTTGGACTATGCAAGTTTTAAATGTAGAACATCATTCACACATGCAAGTTCACCCCTTATGTTTAGATCCATTTTTAATTATATGTATGTTGTGATATTTTCTCTTTATTCCATGAGTTAGACTATTCGAATCTAACGTATATTTTACGTTAAACGAATGAACGTACAACGTGGGGTAAAGGGGATAATATTAAAAGATTTAATTGGCATAAATGCCTTAAAAGGCATAAAATAAATTTGTGATGAAAATTGGTATGATTTTACATACCATAAATGGATGGACATAATTGAGTCAATTATGGACGTCGTTAAATTTGGAATTAATTGATAATTTGGATAGGGAAAGTAATTCAAATTGGGGAATGATTAATTAGGAGTAATTAATCGTCTAAGACACGAAGTTAGGCTCTTCTGTAGTGTAAGACTGCCCGAACCCGCCTGGCAAATCCAGCTGCCACAAATGCCAGTCTAATGTGGGAGGTCTTAGGCATAAATTAAAATACGTAACAATTGTAAAGACACAAGGTTAGGCTCTTTTGTGGTGTATGACTGTCCGGACCCGCCCGACAAACCCAGCTGCCACAAATGCCAGTCTAATGTGAGAAGTCTTTATGAGGTTACGGTCTTAATGAATTAAGAAACACTTAACCAAATAAACATGTAGTGGGACATGAGGGGGTTAAGTAGTTGCCTTGGGTGGCATGTGGAATCTAGTGGGTGCCTTGGGTGGCATTTGAAATACGATTAGAAGTACTTAACCAAAATTGAAACATGTAATTAAAACATGAATAAGAAGTGGGTTAAGTGGGAAATACTTGAGGGGACCAAGCTTAGGTGGATATCTTGTGTCAAGTCATGGGGCCCATTTCAACCAGTAACCCATACGTATCTTTGTGGGCTCGACCCAAGTCGAGGACGGGACACGCATACTAGGCTTGACTGTAAGAGGCCAAACCGGGTTAGCAGTGGCAACGCAAGTCCAACGGGTTCATATGCGTGTGTGGACCCGGGCTGGTAGGTAAGACGTTGTTGCATCGTGTAGGTATAAGCCGTGCATCTTTGGTAGTATTGGGCTGCCACTTTGGGGAGTGATACACCCCACTGTGGGACCAGCACGGGTGCCCACGAGTTAGGGAGCCGATCGAATGGGGAAGTTAGTGGGTACGACTAGTGGATATAGGAGCAGGCGGCACCTATGACAGCAGCTAGGAGTACAACTACCATATTATGAATATTGTAATTAGAATGGGGAGGGTAGTGGGTACCACTAGTGGAGATAGGAGCAGGCGGCACCTATGACAGCAGCTAGGGGTACACGAAACTACCATTATTATCATCACTTATGTTCAGTAGGCAGGATCAACCTTAGGGTGACTAGTGGAGGTGCAGTATAGCAATTATCTCATAGTGTTGGTGTATTTTAGTAATTATCTTACAGTGGGTTAGGTGCACTTTAACGATATCGTTGTTCATCCTGTTTCCTTGTTTACTCTGTCATACTCAATGGTTCATGGTCATTTCCTAATTTTCCAACATATGCCTTAGCCTAGTTACTTTGGTGATTATATTGTTAAAGTTATCGCACTCGCCAGACTTTATGTCTGACCCCCTTTGTTTCCTCCTCTTTTCTTCCTTCCCACCCCTAGGTGCTTAGGTTGGAACTAGCACCAGTGGAGCTTGATTTTGGACAGCTGTGCTTCTTGCTTTTAGAAGATTGCTTGGATAGCTGAAGTAAAGTTCAGCCTCTCTTTTATTTATGGCTATTTTGTATTGGGGATTATGTCTTTCAATTTATGTACTTTGATTTAGTCAAGATGGATATTATGTACTTGGCTCTGGTTTTGACGATGTAATCAAACATATGTATTTTTCGCTGCAATGAAATAAAGTTTTTAATTTTGGAAGTACTGTTCATATCTTTATTGTTGTTAAGTTTCTGTTCTATACTCACTTAAAACGCTCCATAGAAGTTAATGCATTCCCTTTGTGAGTGACATTAATGGACATGGGTTGTTACACGTGGTATCAGAGCTGAAGGTTACAAGAACATATATGAATTTTGAAAATTTGTTTTTCAAAAACAATTTTATGAAGAAGTACCTTCAAAAGTATGTTTTAAGGAAAGTATTTTCAAGAAAAAAACTTATTTTAGAGAGCATAAACCCAAGGGCCATATATCTTATCTTTATATGTCCTCTCGTTAGTACCTTTGACCTTTAGGTAGGGTTGTCCTATGGTTGAAACATGTGTTTGAGACATGTTATGTATGATGGATGCATGTGGATGCAAGTGTTTGCTAGTGGTTTCTCGTGGATGCATATACACACAATTTAGGCACTAGATCGGCTCAGTCATTTCATATTGCATATTGCATATAAATGTGTGTACATATTTAAGTAATGGATGTATAATGGTTGTACCATTATATGGATGTTGCATTTTGGTGAATGGTTGTGCACGCATGTAGAGATAATATGTATCGATAGGATTCTTTCGCATACATAATGGACGTATGGCACTATCATGGTTTGCATTAAGGAGGTCAACTGAATCAGTAGACCGCCTGATTTTGCATTAGATAAGGAACATGTACACATAATTCTTGCATATGTTCATACAACATTAGAAAATTATAAGGACAATGGATGCATGTGTTTGATGGTTGAGTAGATGGTTGTTTGGATGGTAGGATACGTTCTTCTTGACTTAGAGATTTCGAGGATGAAATCCTTTAAGTAGGGGAGAATGTAACACCCTGAATTTTTGAATAATCGAATCAACTAAATTAAAGAATAATTAATCTCATATGTGAGAATTAAAGGAAACGGGTTGCGCCATTGTATTCGTCTCGGAATTCTGGTTGACATATAGTCCGAGTTTGCGTAAATTGGATTCCGTATGAAAAAGATATCTTTAAATTAAATATTGCAGCAAAACATTAAAAAAAAGAATGAGAAAAGAATAAATCTTTAGCATTGTTCTAAGGTTTGTAAGCAAAAGACTTAGTAGCTCATTTGTTTGGAACACGTGACTTGCATACAAGGGGTACAGAGTTCGACCCCCGCCAGCACCATATTTTTGTTTTAGGGGAATGGCTTAAAATGACTTAGTGTGAACATAGTTCAAAAAGTGGTTTAGTGTGAAAATGGGTAATTGGAAAAGAAAATCTATATATATATATAATATATATATATATATATATATATATATATATATATATATATATGACGTGTACGCATCATGTGGCGTACTTGGCGCATTTTTGGTTGTCAATGATTGTTTTTTTTATGTGGCCTTCTTTGATTGGCTTTTATGACAAATTAAAGGTAAGAAAGATTTATGCATGTATAAATGGATATTTGTATATGGGTAATTAATGTATACGGTAAAAGAGAGAATATGTAATTAACAATAATAGATTTATAATTTACATATAAATATGAAGGATAAACATGAAAATTACATGGCATAGATTGGTTCATGAAATGGTATATTTAGTATACCATTAATTGTGAGCATAATTAAAAATATAGTTATGGCATAATTAAAATGGGAATAATTTACATATGGAATTTGTCATAAATAAGAAATAGGTAAATTATAGAAAAAAATGAACATTTAATACCCTGTGCTGAGTCATTAGGGCTGAGGTGTCACCCTATCTTGGTTGGATGGTTCAGGTTGCTTCTAGGTTGATCGGATGGCCTAAATTAATCTTAAACTCTATAAAAACACCTCTAGACTCAAACCCTAAAATTAAAACAAAATTAGATTCATGGCCTCCATGCCGTCACCTAGCAACACAGCAAAGCCGCCACCAATTAAAGAGGAAGAAAGCTAGTCTAAATCATTCCTTTTCAACTTTAACAACGAATCTTCTTCAAGGGAAAGCTATTACAACTTCAGAACTCAGAATAAATAATTCAACACCTTCTCTGAATTGTGAGTTCGATAATTTTAATAAAATAATTAGCAAATTAATTGGATTGAGTTATTATGTGGACTATTTGGATATGATGTGTATTATTGACCGCATGTTATTATTCATGTAGTACAATTGTGATGTTTATGTTGTAAATTCTATGATGCTATCTTGTAAAGTTGTGATCATCTATGTTGTAATTTTATGATTGGCTTATATATAATCGAATCACCATGTTGTTCATATGTCAGTTTGGGTATGCTGTTTCATATGATAAATCATAAGTATGTATGCAAATTTAGATTATTTTTTAAGACATGAATCATATGCAAGTTGGGGAAAATTATATGTATAAACTTATTTTCTTCATGGCATCTATTTTAGATCTAAAGTTAGACTATAACATGTGTGAGTTATATGCCAAATTCTACATGCTAGTTTACATATTTAGATGTAAGTTTATACCATTGTTATGTTGCATAAATAACATATGCAAGTTTATATGAATACATGTGTTTGAAAATGAATCATGTTATGCAAGTTTGTGGTTACTGCCTATGCAAGTTTACACCTTTAGATGTAGATCTATGACATACATAATTTATGAAAGTTTGTGACCATTATCTAAACAAGTTCACACCTTTAGATTTGGATTTTTGACATATGTAATTTTATGCAAGTTGTAACTTTGGACTATGCAAGTTTTAGATGTAGAACATCATTCACACATGCAAGTTCACCCCTTATGTTTAGATCTAGTTTTAATTATATGTATGTTGTGATGTTTTCTCTTTATTCCATGAGTTAGACTATTCGAGTCTAACGTATATTTTACGTTAAACGAACTAACATACAACGTGGGGTAAAGAGGTTAATATTAAAATATTTAATTGGCATAAATGCCTTAAAAGACATAAAATAAATTTGTGATGAAAATTGGTATGATTTTACATACCATAAATGGATGGACATAATTGAGTCAATTATGGGCATCGTTAAATTTGGAATTGATTGATAATTTAAATAGGAAAAGTAATTCAAATTGGGGAATGATTAATTAGGAGTAATTAATCGTCTAAGACACGAGGTTAGGCTCTTTTGTGGTGTAAGACTTCCCGGACCCGCCCGACAAATCTAGCTGCCACAAATGCTAGTCTAATGTTGGAGGTCTTAGGCATAAATTAAATACGTAACAATTGTAAAGACACGAGGTTAGGCTCTTTTGTGGTGTAAGACTGCCCGGACCCGCCCGGCAAATCCAGCTGCCACAAATGCCAGTCTAATGTGAGAGGTCTTTATAAGGTTACGATTTTAATGAATTAAGAAACATTTAACCAGATAAACATGTAGTGGGACATGAGGGGGTTAAGTGGGTGCCTTGGGGGGCATTTGAAATACGATTAGTAATACTTAACCAAAATTGAAACATGTAATTGAAACATGAATAAGAAGTGGGTTAAGTGGGAAATTCTAGAGGGGACCAAGCTTAGGTGGATAGCTTGTGTCAAGTCATGAGGGCCCCTTTCAACCAGTAACCCATACGTATCTTTGTGGGCTCGACCCAAGTCGAGGACGGGACACGAATACTGGGCTTGCCCGTAAGAGGCCAAACCGGGTTAGCGGTGGCAACGCAAGTCCAACGGGTTCATATGCGTGTGTGGACTCGGGCTGGTAGGTAAGACATTGTTGCATCGTGTAGGTATAAGCCGTGCATCTCTGGTAGTATTGGGTTGCCACTTTGGGGAGTGATACACCCCACTGTGCGACCAACACAGGTATTTACGAGTTAGGGAGCCGATCGAATGGGGAAGGTAGTGGGTACTACTAGTGGAGATAGGAGCAGGCGACACCTATGACATCAGCTAGGAGTACAACTACCATATTATGAATATTGTAATTAGAATGGGGAGGGTAGTGGTTACCACTAGTGGAGATAGGAGCAGACGACACCTATGACAGCAGCTAGGGGTACACGAAACTACCATTATTATTATCACTTATGTTCAGTAGGCAGGATCAACCTTAGGGTGACTAGTGGTGGTGCAGTATAGCAATTATCTCATAGTGTTGGTGTAGTTTAGTAATTATCTTGCAGTGGGTTAGGTGCGCTTTAACGATATCGTTGCTCATCATGTTTCCTTGTTTACTTTGCCATACTCAATGGTTCATGGTCATTTCCTGATTTTCCAACTTATGCCTTAGCCTAGTTACTTTGGTGATTATATTGTTAAAGTTATCGCACTCGCCAGACTTTATGTCTGACCCCCTTTGTTTCCTCCTCTTTTCTTCCTTTCCCCTCCTCAAGTGCTCAGGTTGGAACTAGCACCAGTGCAGCTTGATTTTGGACAGCTGTGCTTCTTGCTTTTAGAAGATTACTTGGATCGCTGAAGTAAAGTTCAGCCTCTCTTTTATTTATGGCTATTTTGTATTGAGGATTATGTCTTTCAATTTATGTACTTTGATTTAGTCAAGATGGATATTATGCGCTTGGCTCTGGTTTTGACGATGTAATCAAACATATGTATTTTCCGCTGCAATGAAATAAAGTTTTTAATTTTTCAAGTACTGTTTATATCTGTCTTGTTGTTAAGTTTCTGTTCTATACTCACTTAAAATGCTCCATAGGAGTTAATGCATTCCCTTTGTGAGTGACATTAATGGACATGGGGTGTTACACGACCCAAAATAACTAAAGTTATAACTTGAAAAATATGTGCATCTAATGACATGTATTTGGTGCTTAAATAAGTACATCAACATAAAAAATATCAAGTATTGAATTTGGATATAAAATACAAGTTAGTATTTTTCTTTTTGCATAAATGAAGCTACTGCTATGGAGACTTTCATGCCAGTACACAAGTTTGAGCCAATTGTTATTCATTTATTATACGTGGATGATCTAGTGATTTTTGTGAAGTGATCTAGTGTTTGTGCTTCTGCTTTGAAATTTGTCTTTGATAATTTAGAGAGGTACAGTGGTTTAAGCGTCAGTGTTTTGAAGACTAAGCTGTATTTCAGTGCTTTTGCACATAATACGAGAGAAGTAGCTACTATTCTGTGTTTTCAAGTCGATCAATTGCCTGTCAAGTACCTTGGAGTCCCATTATCTTCAAATTATATGCACTACAATCACTGCCAAACACTGCTGAGTAAAGCTCAAAGCAAGATTCAAGCCTGGGATGCAAAATTTTTAAGTTTTGCTGGCAGAGCGAAGTTGATTTAGTCTGTCATTAATCCATCCATTTTATATTGGCTTTTCATCTATCAGTTGCCTGGGCATGTGCTTGATATATTGAACACTATGTGTGCGGATTTTTTTGGGGAGGTAATGCTCATAAAGTGAATTGGAAAAAGTTGTGTGCACCTAAAGGAGAAGGAGGAATAGGTTTGAAATCTTCAGCAGATTTGAAGAAAGAGGCATACATTAAAATGGTATGGAAATTTTTATCCTCATCTTCCTTATGGAGTAGGTGGATGCAATCTAAATATTTCAGTGAAAAGTGGTTTTGGAAAGTGTAGTTAGATAATAACGTATCAATTACGTGGAAATCAATGTTAAGGCTAAGATCAACAAGAAGGCAACTTTTCAGAAAAGTGGTTGCATCTGGATCGAATACATCTTTCTGGCTAGAACCTTGGGTGAACTAAAAAAGCTTAGTGGATATGTTAGGAATTTCGAGATTTCTGGCTGTTGGGAGGCAAGATGAATTAGTGTATTCTATCATTTTTGAGGGTAAAATCAATGCTATTGTGCAGGCAGCAACAAGGGAAGTTGTTAATGAAGTGAATGTTTTTGAGATTGATAATAGAGGTCATATTGATTATTATGAGTGGTGCGAAGGGGGTAAGTTCACATTTCATAAGGCATGGAAATGGGAGAAGCATGAAGTGGATAGGATTTACAAAGTGATTTGGCATAAAGGAAATGCTAACAGGATGAGCTTTGTCACTTATATGGCGGTGAACAACAGGTTGTATACGAAAGACCGTATGAGAAGTTTTGGTTTGATTCAAGTGAACTGCTGTGTGTTATGTAATGAGGAGGAGGAGGAGGAGTCGATAGAGCATTTATTTTTCTAACTGCAGATATTCAAGATTTATTTGGAATAACATTGCAGCAAAGTTTGAGGATCCTGTTGATGGCGAGAATTCTTTACATAGTGTAGTAGGTATGATTTTGAACTGTTTCAAGTGTGATGATCAAATGAAGGATGTAGCTTGTGGGGTCTTTACTACTACGGTTGACCAATTATGGTTAGAGAGAAATAACAGGATTTTTAACAACAAAGAAGTTGCCAAGGAGGTTCGCATGTTGATGATAGAGAAGGAAGTCCGGCTACTGGTGAAAGATAATGGAAGCAAGATGGTGAGATCAAGGCAAAGGGTGGATTGGTTGAAGAAATAGGGAGTGGATTTGTGTGATACTAGTTGACACAATTTGTATGTTTTCTTTTATACGTAATTGTTGTAATGGAAGAGGATGAGAGCGGTCTGTTATATTTTGAAGCTGATATGAAATAAAGAGTACCAAATTTCAAGTATATATATAGATATATTCATGGGATTCAATAATATTAAAATTAGAAGGAAAATACAATATTGTTCGTATAAATGTTGACACCAAATGTTACCACCACACCCAAAGAGTTTAACTAGATAAACCATGAAAATAAATGAAAAAAAAAGGAATAAGCAACAGAAAATGCAGCAAATAGAGATAGGAGAATTCATAATGGTTGGCGTTGTTGTATCTATGTCCACTTAGAAGTTTTGTCCACTTTATTTCTATTTATAGGATTGCAAGCTCTTGGATTAGTAATACTCCGAGGCGTACAAAACAACATAAATATATGCCAAAAAGATCCAATTTTCTTCCATGCGGCATGTAACTATCGATTTAGGCTGACTATGAAAGTTAGATGACCATTATAGAAGATACCCAAAAGGTCCAAGCCCACATTTGGCTAAGCGTGGGATCAGTCCCAATCGTTAAGGGATCATTACCGATTCCTCAATAGGAGGACATGTGGCCCAAGTCTTCTAGTGCAGATCCCTACTTTTGTCTTGAAACGCCTAGTGAAGTAATATGTTTATTGGATAGAAGGTTGGAGAGTTATGGCATGTTGAATGTTGTAGTTTAGATATTCTACTGGTTGGTCTCGAAGTTGTACCGATCCCTCAATATAGTTTGGGTTGATCCCTTACATGCTAGTTCTTAGTCATTGTTTTGATGGGCTAACTTGATTGTTGTTTCATGACGCTATCAGATTGAATCTCTAGGCCTTTGGATGATGTTTCTGGGATGTTAGCCTGGGTAATTATGAAGTCATGTTAATTTGAATAGTTTTTGATAGACGGATCAAAAGACTAGGTAATTATGAAGTCGTGTTAATTTGAAAACGCGCCTTGTGTGAACATGACATGCTATGAATCGAAAAAGGTCTTGAAAATAGGAATGGAATCCACATTGCTTTCAACGAATGGTCGATATCCTTCCTTTGAGTTATGTATACCAAGGAGCATGTTGTTTCCGAATAGCTATGACCCTTGGTCGAATTTTAATGGTATTAGTGTATTGTTAACTTAAAAATATTCTCCAAGATAGACTGGGTAAAAGAAGGCCAAAATACAAGAGGAAGCATCTAGAGGGAGAATAGAGAAGCAAGGTCCTTTAAATTAAATTAAATTAAATTAAATAAAGACTTCCGTAGAAACCAAAGGCTTCGTACGAAAGCTAAAATAAAGAGCAAAGCCGAGGGAAAGTGTAACATCCCAGATTTTAGTCGATTTATTTTGAACATTTAAATTTATTTTAAATGTCCAAATAGAAATATAAATGGATTTTTATACTGAATTTATCAATTTAATAACTGATATATGATTTAATATCGAATATATTTAATTATTGTAGTATAATACGATAACAATTAAATTCAGAGTTAAAACTGAATTGAAACGATTCAGTTGATCAGTATAACTTTTATTTGAATTATAATGGTAATAATAATTAGTTTATTATATTAATAAATTTGTTTGGTTTTAATTTGAATTATATTATATCTATTTAATATGGTTACTCTATATATATAGTCGAATTAAATTTCGAAATCTGTTCCGTTGAGTGTAAAATAATGGATAATGTTGGGATTGTCAGTTGTTGTGTTTCGACCGGACTTCAGGACCCCAAAATATATTATTATAAAATTTAAACGGATAAGAACAAAACCAAATCAAATTAAATTAAGATTTCAAATCGTATTAAATTGTATGTACTTAACCCTACATCATTTTAATTATCGTGTACTATTTGTCGCCCACCTCTCCTTTAAAAAACTGTGATGCCCTTGTCTCTCGTTTGAATTTTTACAATGAAACAAAGAAATAAAAAAACCACATCCTTCGCTTTCTTTTACAAATCAAATGAGTTTCAGAGTGGGAAAAGTGGCCGCTATCCTTATTTCTTTTCAACAAAATAGAAAATCAAAAACGATTCTCTTCATTCCTTTTCTTTCCTGTCATTCGAAATCTAATTCCATCAATTCAAAGAAAAAGGGGGAAATTCAAATAGGGATTCGCGATTTAAACTGCATTATACACTGAAGCTCGACGTCAAGACTGAGTGCACTCGCGTACAAGAAGAAATGTGATATGTTCAAGGGTTGCTCGGTGTTTGCTGAGAGGTTTTCAACTTTTTGAATGGTGCGATGGGCTGGGAAGTTCATTGCGAATACTGAAAGGCCGATGCTGGATGCAACTGAAGGGAGTTCGATGGTTGGTATTTGTTGCGACTAGGCGGAGATCATTTTCTCTTGGGTTGAATAAGGTGCGATTTTGTTCTTGGGAGTTCGACAGTATCTATCACAAACCTAGGGTCTCGATTTCGGCAATGTATACATCGATCACCAAATTCAAGAACAATTTTTGGTTTAAAAAATTATATTTGACAGAGGCTTCATTTTATGTAACTCCCCGTATTTCCGTTAATACTAAAATTCACAAATTAAAGAATAACTAATCTCAGATGTGAGAATTAAGGGAAACCGGTTGCTCCATTATGTTCGTCTCGGAATTCTGGTTGAGACAGTGCCTGAGTTTGCATGAATTGGACTTCGTATGAAGAAGTTATGGCCATCGGAAGTTTCAGAAAATTTAAAACAGATTTCAAAAATTCAAATTTCAGAGTCAGAATGGGCTAGCCGGGAAATTTCCCGCCAGGGCCAGGTTGACCAGGGGGTCGACCTACCCTCACCAGGTCGACCATAGGGTCGACCTGCCCCCCCGGGCAGATTTGATTGATGACCTGTTTATGACTGTATGCTGAGTCATTAGGGTTTCTGGTCTGCTCTAAATGGTTGAGGTTAATTCTGGTTTGATCGGACGGCTTAAATTAATCCTAAACTCTATAAAAACACCTATAGACTCAAACCCTAAAATCAAATTAAAATTAGAATCATGGCCTCCATTTCGTCACCTTGCAACCTAGAATAGCCGCCACCAATTAGAGAGGAAGAAAAGCTAATCAAATTCAATTCTAATCTAAACTGCAACAAATTGTCTTCTCCAAAGGAAAGCTAATTCAACTTCAGAACTCAGATTTCAGAACTCAAGACCTTCTTTGAGTTGTGAGTTCGATTTCTTTAATAAAATAATTAACAATTTAATTGGATTAAGCTATGATGTGGATTATATGGTTATGTTGTGAATTATTGACCGCATGTTATTATCTATGTTGTAAATTCTATGATGTTATCATCTATGTTGTAAAGTTATGATGTTATCATCTATGTTGTAAAGTTGTGATGTTATCATCTATGTTGTAATTCTATGATTGGCTTATGTATAATCATGTTTCATATGCTAGTTTGGTTATGTTGTTCATATGATAAATCATATGTATGTATGCAAGTTAGGATGTTAATTGAGGCATGAATCATATTGCAAGTTAGTGAAAATTATGTACAACTTTACATGTTTTGTGACATCTATTTTATGTAAATTGGATCTAAAGTTAGGCTATGACATGTGTGAGTTATATGCTAGTATACAAAAATTCTACATGATAGTTTACATGTTTAGATGTAAGTTTACACCATCATTATGTTGCATAAATCACATATGCAAGTATATGTATATATATATGTTTGGAGTATGAATCATGTAATGTAAGTTTGTGGTTATTGCCTATGCAAGCTTACACCTTATGATTAGATCTATGACATACATGGTTTATGCAAGTTTGTGGCTATTAACTAACATCTTTAGATTTAGATCTATGACATATGTAGTTTTATGCAAGTTTGTGAATTTGGGCTATGCAAGTTTTAGATGAAGAACCTCATTCACACATGCAAGTTCACCCCTTATGTTTAGATCTAGTTTTATTTCTATGTATGTAGTGATGATTTCTCTTTATTCCATA
The DNA here is from genome assembly GCA_030737875.1 of Allium sativum. Lineage (NCBI taxonomy): Eukaryota > Viridiplantae > Streptophyta > Magnoliopsida > Asparagales > Amaryllidaceae > Allium > Allium sativum. The sequence continues at coordinate 402,239,651 of CM060910.1, forward strand.
AGTTAGACTATTCGAGTCTAATGTATATTTTATGTTAAACGAACGAACGTACAACATGGGGCAATGGGATAATATTAAAAGATTTAATATTGAGAATTGGCATAAATGCCTTAAATGGCATAAAATAAATTTGTGATGTTAATTGGTATGATTTTGCATACCAAAAATAGATGGACATAATTGAGTCAATTATGGCCATAGTTAAATTTGGAATTGATTGATAATTTGAATAGGGAAATTAATTCAAATTGGGGAATAATTAATTTTGTGTAATTAATCGTCTAAGACACGAGGTTAGGCTCTTTAGTAGTGTAAGACTGCCCGAACCCGCCCGGCAAATCCAGCTGCCACAAATGCTAGTCTAATATGGGAGGTCTTAGGCATAAATTAAATGCGTAACAGTTGTAAAGACACGAGGTTAGGCTCTTTTGTGGTGTAAGACTGCCCGGACCCGCCCGGCAAATCCAGCTGCCACAAATGCCAGTCTAATGTGGGAGGGATTTGCAAGGTTACGGTGTTAATGAATTAAAAAACACTTAACCAGATAAACATGTAGTGGGACATGAGGGGGTTAAGTGGGTGCCTTGGGTAGCATTTGAAATACGATTAGAAACACTTAACCAAAATTGAAACATGTAAGTGAATATGAATAAGAAGAGGGTTAAGTAGGATGTACAAGAGGGAACCAAGCTTAGGTGGATAGCTTGTGTCAAGTAATGGGGGCCAATTTCAACCAGTAACCCATAAGTATCCTTGTGGGCTCGACCCAAGTCGAGGACGAGACATGCGTACTGGGCTTGACTGTAAGAGGCCAAAACGGGTTAGCGGTGGTAAGGCAAGTCCAACGGGTTCATGTGCGTGTGTGGGCCCGGGCTGGTAGGTAAGACGTTGCATCGTGTAGGTATAAGCCGTGCATTATTGGTAGTATCGGGTTGCCACTTTGGGGAGTGATACACCCCACTATGGGGCCAGCACGGGTATCTACGAGTTAGGGAGCCGATCACATTGGGGTAGTGGGTATACCTAGTGGAGATAAGGACAGGCGACACCTATGAAGGCAACTAGGGGTACACTAAACTACCATTATCATTATTAAAGTCTTATAGACAGGATCAACTTTTAGGGTGTTTGGTGTGGTGGAGTGTAGTAATTATCTCCTAGCGACTAGATGCGCCTTTAATGTTATCTTTGTTCATCTTATTTCCTTGTTTACTCTGCTTTACCCAATTGTTTATAGTCATTTCCTTATTTTCCAACTTATGCCTTAACCTAGTTATTTTGGTAATTATATTGTTAAAGTTATCGCACTCGCCAGACTTTATGTCTGACCCCCTTTGTTTCCTCCTCTTTTCTTCCTTCCCCCCCAGGTGCTCAAGGTCGAACTAGCACCAGTGGAGCTTGATTTTGGATAGCTGTATCTCTTGCTTTTAGAAGTTGCTTGGATCGCTGAAGTAAAAGTTCAACCTATCTTATTTATGGCTATTTTGTGTTGGGGTTATGTCTTTCAATTTATGTACTCTGATTTAGTCAAGATGGGTATTATGTACTTTGACTCTGGTTTTTGATGATGTAATCAAACCTATGTGTTTACCGCTGCAATGAATAAAATTTTTAAGTTTAAGTACTGTTTATATCTATCTTGTTGTTGAGTTTCTGTTCTATACACATCTAAAACGCTCCATAGAAGTTAATGCATTCCCTTTGTTAGTGACACTAATGGACATGGGGTGTTACACGTGGTATCAGAGCTGAAGGTTAGCAGAACAGATATGAATTTTGAAAAACTGTTTTTCAAAAACACTTTTATAAAGAAGTACCTTCAAAATTATGTTTTTGAGGAAAGTATTTTCAAGAGAAAAGCTTATTTTAGAAAGTAACCCCAAGGGCCATATATCTTTCCTTTAGTTCTTTTGTATTGAATCTTTCCTTTTTTGTTTAAGCATGTCTGGAATTCCCGAGATACCCGAGAGAATAACGATACCAGGATGGTTTAAGAGGTATTTGGAGACTAGGGCCACCACCGCAGGTCCAGCAAATGCTCCTCCTCCTCCTCCTCCTCGTGTCAATACTTTTGCGAAGATATGTAAGGACTTTCGGGCAATGGGTGGAAAACCTTTTCACGGGACGGAGACATTTGTTGAAGCTCGAAATTGGCTAAAGGAGGTGGAAGAATTGTTTGGGATCTTCAAAGTGGAAGATGGAAGAAAGGTCCAGTTAGCTGCCTGGCTAATGAAGGATGAGGCCTCGTTTTGGTGGGAGGTCACTAATGGAGAGCGTCCAGTTGACACATGGCCAGATTTCAGGCGGAGGTTTGAGGCGAAGTTTCTCTCACGGGCTGAAGAGAATCTATACATGGAAAGATTTTTGGCGTTGAAGCAAGGGAATCTATCAGTGAAAGAATACGTCAACAAATTCAATCAGTTGGCGAGATTTGGCTTGGACTTGGTGAATACACTAGAAAAGAAGGCCCTGAGATTTGTTAAGGGCTTGAACGAGCTGATTCATGGGTTAGCTATGACCCACATCCCCATGGTTGCTACCTTTGAGAGACTAATTGACATGACACTTACGCATGAAGAAGAGAAGGGCGCCAATGCTAATAAGGCACCTGATAAGAAAGGGGATCAAAAGAAACTGCAACAGCAACAACAGAACAAGAAAGGTGGTAAAGGCAACAATGGTAAGGGAAAGAAGAGATGCTTTAACTGTGGGACACGAGGCCATCTAAACAAAGATTGTAGGAAGAAAAAGAAGACTAGCTGGTTTCGCTGTGGCGAAGCGGGACATCTGATTAAGGACTGCCCAAGGAAAGGGCAGAGGGCAGGGTCTACATCGGGAGGACAGGTGCAGGCTCTTATGGCACCAGGGCAGGCAAGGGGGAAAGTTCAGGCTCTCGTGGTCCCACCGCTACAAGAACGAGGTAGAGCAATTTCCATTGAAAGTTTAGTTTTTCTGTTTGATCATCCTGTCCGTACTTTATTCGATTCTGGCGCATCACATTTGTTTATCTCTACATCATTAGTTGAAACACTGCACCTAAATACTAGTCTAGTTACGGATCCATTTGTAGTCTCAAATCCTATTGGTGGTTCAGCTCATCTTTCTATGATTTGTCGGGATTTGAGAGTGTTTATCTTGGGCATTGGGTTTGAATGCAATGCCTTTGTTCTTGGCTTCATGGGCTACGACTTGATTCTAGGTATGGATTGGCTAACTAGATACGGGGCCATCATAGATTGTGAAAGAAGGGTAGTTAGATTGTTGACTCGTTGTGGAAAGACCCTTGATATTTCTTGTGACCCTAGAGGTCTATTAATGTTTAGCTACCTAGAATCCCTTGACACATCCAATGATGATTTACATTCTGTTCGTATAGTCCGTGAATATGTTGATGTCTTTGATGAGGTGAGGGGTTTACCCCCAAAACGTGAGATAGACTTTCGAATACATCTAGTAGATAATGCAAAGCCAGTTGCATTGCCAGTGCGCCGCATGGCTCCAAGAGAGAGAAGAGAACTCAGTAAGCAAGTGAAAGAATTGCTTGAGAAGGGGTTCATCAGACGTAGTATATCGGAGTGGGGTGCTCCAATAGTATTTGCCACAAAGGAAGATGGGTCCCTTAGACTTTGCGTGGACTATAGAGAACTTAATAAGCTTACTAAGAAGAATAGGCACCCACTGCCGAGGATTAACGATCTCTTCGATTTGTTAGTTGGTACCTCAGTGTTTCGCAGTTGGACTTAGCCACTGGTTTCCATCAGTTGAGAGTGGTTGAGGATAGCATAGACAAGACTGCCTTTAGGACTCCGGACGGCTTCTTCGAGTGGCTTGTGATGCCCTTCTGTTTGACAAACGCCCCCGCATACTTTGTTGACTTGATGAGTAGGGTGTTTAGGGAGTACCTTAATAAATTCATTGTAGTCTGTGTGGATGACATCTTGATCTTTTCTAAGAGCAAGGAAGAGCATGCCCTACATCTTAGGGAAGTGTTGGAGACCCCTCGAGTGCATAGCCTTAAAGCTAAATTTTCTAAATGTCACTTTTGGAGGAAGGAAGTGCGATTCTTAGGGAACATGGTTTCCAAAGAAGGGGTAGCTGTGGATCCCGCGAAGGTAGTGGCCATCCAAGATTGGAAGGTCCCTAAAAATGCTACTGAGGTGAGGAGTTTCTTAGGGTTGGCTGGCTACTATAGGAAGTTTATCAAAGACTTCGCAAAAATATCATCCCCATTAACACGCTTGACGAAGAAGAACTTAGTTTTCACATGGGACGTAAATTGTGATGATGCGTTCCAAAGTTTAAAAAGAGCTTTGACCACAGCCCCAGTCTTAGTGTTGCCAGATGGGAGTAAGCCATTTACCATTTATACTGATGCTTGTTGAACAGGACTAGGCGCAGTCTTAGTGCAAGAGGGAAGGGTAATAGCCTATGGAGGAAGGCAGTTAAGAGTGCATGAGAGAAATTATCCTACACATGACCTAGAGTTGGCCGCTACTGTTTTCGCGCTTAAGTCCTGGCGCCATTATCTTCTTGGCGAGAAATTCGAATTATTCACTGACCACAAATCGCTAAAATACTTGTTTTCTCAGAAGGACTTGAACTTAAGGCAGCAAAGGTGGATGGAATTCTTAGCGTCCTATGATTTCGAGATAGCATATTCCCCTGGCAAGGGTAACGTGGTGGCAGATGCCTTAAGTAGTAAAAGGTTATCCTTGAGTCCATTGTTTGTTGAGCGGCGAAGCTTAGAGTTCATCTCTACATTTGACTTTAGACCTTCCATTGACTTTGTACCCAGTTTGCTAGTATCCTTAGAGGTCAGACCTACACTTTTGGGACATTGGCGAGGCACAACGAGATGACCCATAGTTGGTTGAGTTTGTAGAAAAGCTCAAAAGGTGGGAGTCATCGAGCCATCTCAGTCGGTATACCCTAGATGATAAGGGTTGGTTACATAGGGACGGTAGACTTTGTGTACCACGGGACGAGAATTTGAGGAAGACCATTCTTGATGATGCACATCATTCGAAGATGACCATCCATCCCGGCGGGGACATGATGTACATGGACATGAGACGAGTTTACTTTTGGGCCGGTATGAAGAGGGATGTGGCCGAGTTTGTTGCTAGATGCTTGGTATGCCAACAAGTAAAAGCAGAGCAAAAGAAGCCCGCTGGGTTGCTTCACCCATTGGAGATCCCACAATGGAAGTAGGAAAGTGTCTCGATGGGCTTTATTGATGGATTACCGAGATCGAGGAAGGGTAATACGGGGATTTGGGTCGTGGTAGACAGACTTACTAAGAGCGCCCATTTCATTCCCGTGAAGAGTAAGAGTACTGCGCCATGGTTAGTCTCCGTATACATTCCAGAAATAGTTCGTTTGCATGGTGTTCCTTCTAGCATAATAAGCGACCGCGATCCGATCTTTACTAGAGAATTTTGGAAGAGCTTGCAAGAGGCAGTAGGGACTCGGTTATGTTTGAGCACCGCATATCATCCTCATACGGACGGCCAGACCGAGAGGGTGAATCGTATTCTAAGGACCTATTGAGGTTGTGTGTCTTAGACTTCAGAGGTACATGGGAGGAACATCTTCCGTTGGTGGAGTTCGCATATAATAATAGCTTTCAGTCTAGCATTGGCATGGCACCGTTCGAGGCTCTTTATGGACGGCCGTGTCGTTCGCCTACATGTTGGTATGAATCTACGGATAAGATCTTGCTTGGGCGCGATATGATTAGAGAGACTTCGGAAAAGATTGATTTGATTCAAAAGAGGATGAAGACGGTGCAAGATAGGCAGAAATCTTATGCGGACAAGAAGAGGACAGATCTTGAGGTTGATATTGGGGACATGGTCTTTGTCAAGGAGTCTCCATTACGGAATGTTGTTCGCTTTGGGTCCGTTGGGAAGATAGCACCAAGATTCGTAGGGCCGTTTCCTATTAAGTAGAGGATTGGACAGACGGCGTATAGAGTGGAGTTGCCCGAGAGACTTAGTGGTGTACACGATGTATTCCTTGTATCACATTTTAGGAAGTGCTTGCATGAGAGCGCGGAAGTGGTAGAGCCGAGCTTTTTTAGAGAGGTGGAGATCGAGCGTGATGCGACGATTCGACGAGCTCCTACGTGCATTCTTGGGTCGGAGATTAAGAAGTTGAGGAATTGAGAGGTCAGGCTAGTCAAAGTGCAATGGGGAGATGATGAGAGCAACGCTACTTGGGAGACGGAAGAGAAGATGCGTTCATTGTACCCTTTTCTTTTCGAGGGTATGTCTTTTAATTTCTCCTTTATCGCTTAGCTTGTACTTGTTTTATCTTTAGTATGTCCTCTCGCTAGTACCTTTGACCTTTAGATAGGGTAGTCCTATAGTTGAAACATGTGTTTGAGACATGTTATGTACGATCGATGCATGTGGATGCAAGTGTTTGCTAGTGGTTGCTCGTGGATGCATATACACACACTTTAGGCACCAGATCGGCTCAGTCACTTCATATTGCATATTTCATATAAATGTGTGTACTTATTTAAGTTAATGGATGTATAATGGTTGTGTTATCATATGGATGCTGCATTTTGGTGAATGGTTGTGCACACATTTAGAAATAATATGTATCGATAGGATTCTTCCGCATACATAATGGACGCATGGCACTATAATGGTTTGCATTAAGGAGGTCAACTGAATCAGTAGACCGACTGATTTTGCATTAGATAAAGGACATATACACACACTTCTTGCATATGTTCATACAACATTAGGAATTTTATAAGGACAATGGATGCCTGTGTTTGATGACTGAGTAGATGGTTGTTTGGATGTTAGGATATGCATTCTCCTTAACTCGGAGATTTCGGGGATGAAATCCTTTAAGGAGGGGAGAATGTAACACCCCGTATTTCTGTTAATACTAAAGTTCACAAATTAAAGAATAACTAATCTCAGATGTGAGAATTAAGGGAAACGGGTTGCGCCATTATGTTCGTCTCGGAATTCTGGTTGAGATGGAGTCCGAGTTTGCGTGAATTGGACTTCGTATGAACAAGTTATGGCCATCGGAAGTTTCAGAAAATTTAAAACAGATTTCAAAAATTCAAATTTCGGAGTCAGAATGGGCTAGGCGGGAAATTTCCCGCAAGGGCCAGGTCGACCAGGGGGTCGACCTACCCTCACCAGGTCGACCATAGGGTCGACCTGTCCCCCCGGGCAGATTTGATTGATGACCTGTTTATGACTGTATGCTAAGTCAATGGTGTTTCTGGTGTGCTCTGAATGGCTGGGGTTAATTATGGGTTGATCGGATGGCTTAAATTAATCCTAAACTCTATAAAAACACATGTAGAATCAAACCCTAAAATCAAATTAAAATTAGAATCATGGCCTCCATGCCGTCGCCTTGCAACCTTGAATAGCCGCCACCAATTAGAGAGGAAGAAAAGCTTATCAAATTCAATTCTAATCTAAACCGCAACAAATTGTCTTCTCCAAAGGAAAGCTAATTCAATTTCAAAACTCAGATTTTAGAAATCAAGACCTTCTTTGAGTTGTGAGTTCGATTTCTTTAATAAAATAATTAACAATTTAATTGGATTAAGCTATGATGTGGATTATATGGTTATGTTGTGAATTATTGACCGCATGTTATTATCTATGTTGTAAATTCTATGATGTTATCATCTATGTTGTAAAGTTATGATGTTATCATCTATGTTGTAAAGTTGTGATGTTATCATCTATGTTGTAATTCTATGGTTGGCTTATGTATAATCATGTTTCATATTCTAGTTTGGTTATGTTGTTCATAAGATAAATCATATGTATGTATGCAAGTTAGGATGTTAATTGAGGCATGAATCATATTGCAAGATAGTGAAAATTATGTACAACTTCACATGTTTTATGACATCTATTTTATGTAAATTGGATCTAAAGTTAGGCTATGACATGCGTGAGTTATATGCTAGTATACAAAAATTCTACATGATATTTTACATGTTTAGATGTAAGTATATGTATATATATATATGTTTGGAGTATGAATCATGTAATGTAAGTTTGTGGTTATTGCCTATGCAAGCTTACACCTTATGATTAGATCTATGACATACATGATTTACGCAAGTTTGTGGCTATTAACTAACAATTTTAGATTTAAATCTATGACATATGTAGTTTTATGCAAGATTGTGTCTTTGGGCTATGCAAGTTTTAGTTGAAGAACCTCATTCACACATGCAAGTTCACCCCTTATGTTTAGATCTAGTTTTATTTCTATGTGTGTTGTGATGATTTCTCTTTATTCCATAAGTTAGACTATTCGAGTCTAACGTATATTTTACGTTAAACGAACGAACGTACAACGTGGGGCAATGGGATAATATTAAAAGATCTATTATTGAGAATTGGCATAAATGCCTTAAATGGCATAAAATAAATTTGTGATGATAATTGGTATGATTTTCCATACCATAAATAGATGGACATAATTGAGTCAATTATGGCCATAGTTAAATTTGGAATTGATTGATAATTTGAATAGGGAAACTAAATCAAATTGGGGAATAATTAATTTTATGTAATTAATCATCTAAGGCCTGAGGTTAGGCTCTTTTGTGGTGTAAGACTGCCCGGACCCGCCCGGCAAATCCAGTTGTCACAAATGCCAGTCTAATATGGGAGGTCTTAGGCATAAATTAAATGCGTAACAGTTGTAAAGATACGAGGTTAGGCTCTTTTGTGGTGTAAGACTGCCCGGATCCGCCCGGCAAATCCAGCTGCCACAAATGCCAGTCTAATGTGGGAGGTCTTTGCAAGGTTACGGTGTTACTGAATTAAGAAACACTTAACCAGATAAACATTTAGTGGGACATGAGGGGGTTAAGTGGGTGCCTTGGGTGGCATGTGGAATTTTGTGGGTGCCTTGGGTGGCTTTTGAAATACGATTAGAAACACTTAACCAAAATTGAAACATGTAAGTGAACATGAATAAGAAGAGGGTTAAGTGGGATGTACTAGAGGGGACCAAGCTTAGGTGGATAGCTTGTGTCACGTAATGGGGGCCCGTTTCAACCGGTAACCCATAAGTATCTTTGTGGGCTCGACCCAAGTCGAGGACGGGACAAGTGTACTGGGCTTTACTGTAAGAGGCCAAAATGTGTTAGTGGTAGCAACGCAAGTTCAACGGGTTCATGTGCGTGTGTGGGCCCGCGCTGGTAGGTAAGGCGTTGTTGCATTGTGTAGGTATAAGCCGTGCATTGTTGGTGGTATCGGGTTGCCACTTTGGGGAGTGATACACCCCACTATGGGGCCAACACGGGTATCTACGAGTTAGGGGGCCGATCGCATGGGGGTAGTGGGTATACCTAGTGGAGATAGGGGCAGGCGGCACCTATGAAAGCAACTAGGGGTACACGAAACTACCATTATCATTATTAAAGTCTTATAGGCGGGATCAACTTTTATTGTGTTTGGTGTGGTGCAGTGTAGTAATTATCTCCTAGTGACTAGATGCGCCTTTTACGTTATCTTTGTTCATCTTATTTCCTTGTTTACTCTGCTTTACCCAATTGTTTACAGTCATTTCCTTATTTTCCAAATTATGCCTTAGCCTAGCTATTTTGGTAATTATATTGTTAAAGTTATCGCACTCGCTAGACTTTATGTCTGACCCCCTTTGTTTCCTCCTCTTTTCTTCCTTCCCCCCCAGGTGCTCAAGGTGGAACTAGCTCCAGTGGAGCTTGATTTTGGACAGCTGTATCTCTTGCTTTTAGAAGTAGCTTGGATCGCTGAAGTAAAAGTTCAGCCTATCTTATTTATGGCTATTTTGTGTTGGGGTTATGTCTTTCAATTTATGTACTCTGATTTAGTCAAGATGGGTATTATGTACTTTGACTCTGGTTTTTGATGATGTAATCAAACCTCTGTGTTTACCGCTGCAATGAATAAAATTTTAAAGTTTAAGTACTGTTTATATCTGTCTTGTTGTTAAGTTTCTGTTTTATACACACTTAAAACGCTCCATAGAAGTTAATGCAGTCCCTTTGTGAGTGACATTAATGGACGTAGGGTGTTACGTTTTACGTGAAACGATTATGTTTTTAACCCAAGAACCCTGGTTACCAATTACAGTTTGTGCAATCACTATTGATGATGCTCTACTGGGTCAACACATTTCCAATGTGTGTCTTAGTGACAAGCAACTCACTCCGCCTACGTTTGGTAGCCCATTCCAAAGAAATGGGAATTCATAAAACCATTTACAGGCATATATAAAACCAAGTAGCACAACATTTATTTCATTGAATGATTTCGGGAGAAAATTGGGTGGTAGAGGTGAAGTGAAGTTCACTGTAATGGTGAATAATACTTTAGGTGCTTGCGTGTTTTAAATTGGAGAAGGGGAATTAAGGGTGTGGAAAATAATTTATTAACTAGTCTTGTTAATGACGTTTCAATTCGAATTAAACTTATAATGCGTTTATATATGTCATACGTTACTAGATTCGAAGGCGAGATAAATTATGTTGAATTCGTATTACCGTCAATTACGCATTTTGATTGAATTTTTAATCAGAATGGATTAAAATAAAGACAAGGTGAGTAATCGTACTCAGATTTAATATTTAAGTTATTTTTAAGTAGTTAACATAATTTTTGGTTGTCTGGATGCATGAATGAATTATTGAACTATTGTGGTTACATAGATATTATTTATATTTAGGCTTGGTGGTTGTGGCTGTTATATATATATTGGATATTTCCCGCAGTACCGTTAGCGAATGATCGTAGTATCATTAGTGGATGACCCTATCTCCCCATGATATATTGAGTACATGACCTTCATACCGTGATATCCTACCTTGAAGCAGGATGATATTATTTATGTTGTCTAACATCTTTGGATGCAGGGAAACAGGTTGGAGGGATCCAACCAGATTTCTCAAAATTTATTTATTGTTGTTTACGTATTTATATATGTGTGTATGTTGAATTGGATCGATGGTTGATGTGTTTGGATATTGAATACCACTGGCCCTAGATATCGATATTTAAAAATATCATAAAAAGGGATTTTTAGATATGAAAAGGAAAAATTATTTTTTCGAAATAGAAATTAAATTTCGAATTGGCTAGGAAAATATTAACTTGTTTAATAATAAAAACAAGTAGTTGAACTTATAATCAATGTTTCTAAATTATCATCGGATAATTTAGAAATATAAATTCGTGTATGATTTTAAAAAGAGGAAAATTTATTTTTCGAAGCAAAAATCGGATTTCAACTGGAATTTGAAATAGAAACTCGTTTTAAGATTTAAAACAAGAAGTGAAATTTATATACGATGTTTATAAATAAAAGAGGGGAATTTTTATTGGATAATTTATAAATTTAAATTAAAGAATGAACTTAAAAAGGGATTTATAATTTGAAATTATTTCAGGGAAAGGAAACGATGAAATTTATTTTGATGTTCGGAATGTAAAATGAATTGAAATAAATCCATACGGATTTATGATTAGAATTCGACCATGTCGAATTTGTAAATAAACTATTCCAGATAAGATATTGGGATTATATTGGATGAAGACTAAAAATTAAAATATAAATATGAAATAGATTTCATGTTAATTTATGTACAAAAGTTATGAAAATAAAATATTCCAAAATTGGAATCGAGTTTCAAATAGATATTTAAAATGGAAGTTTTGTTTTAATAAGGAAGTTAATTTATAAACAACGTTTATAAATATAATGAAGTAATTTTCATCGAGTAATTTGGAAATAACTTTCCAAATGTAAAAATTGGAGTATAAGGTGAGATTTAAATTGAGTTTTTGTATTACAAGCTTTTATCTATCTCAAGATAAGAACATTGCCAGTCAAGGTCTAAGAGGGAAATAAAATACCCCAACTTGAACGACTTCACTATTATCAATGGTCGATATTAGTTTGTAATGATAAATGATGTTGAATAAATTGTTTTTTTCTCCATAAAAGCAGTTTATAATTGAAATTGGATTATATCGAATGTATATAAATTAATTTATGTCAAGGAAATTGGAATTTAATATAGAAATTGAGTTGTGAATAATTTATAACTGTGTTATGAATTTTGAATAAAGTAATCAAAGATTTTGGAAAATTTAGATGTTTAAGTTAGATTTGAAAAACTGATTTAAGTTACATTTAAATATTAGAGAATGGAGTTGGAATTTATCTATAAACGAAGTTTTAAACGTTTATATTAAAATTCAATCTTGCCACAGCATGACAGTTCGTAATATGGCGTTTCAAACTTCAATTAAGTATATAGAACTCGATATAAGTTGGAATTTGATGAAACCAGAAACGTTTGAACCTATTGAATAATAATTTTCTAATGGAAGAGAAAAATATGGATATCGTCTTATAGATTTTAAGCTATGCCAAAATAAAATTTCAGAAAAGTCACTATAAAATCGTTTAAAAACCATAACGATTCAATTTATAAATTAAAGGGTTTTTTAATGAAAAAATTCTGAATTTCAATTAGAAAAATCCAGATTTGAATTATAAAATATATTTGAACTCACGTGGAGAAAGTGGATTGATTTTTGGAATAAAAATCAGATTTTAATTATCGAATGAAGTTAACTAATTTCAAAAGAAATTAGTTAATAGAGTTTTTGGTTCGAACTTAATTTGGTTTAAGTGAATTGAATTTGTTAATTGAAATTGGAATTCAAATATGAAACTTGGATCAGAATTTGGAGGCGAGCAAGGAGTTTGAGTTTGATTTGTGTTAAGTAAATACAAATAGATTGGAATGTGATATGTTCAAATTAAAAGCAGACTAAGAAAAGAAGCTAATTAGAAAATTAATCGGTGAATCGAAAGCCAAAAATGTTGAATTTATTGGCAATAAATTGGGAATGGATGGATGTATGTGAGACAGGTATGGGATGAAGAGTATGAAGATTATATACTGAGTGCCTGACAAAATGGTACATGTTTAAATTTCCATATGAGATTTCATAAGTCTATTGGGCAAGTCACTAGGCTTTTTGATTTTCTTTTTGAATGAAAAGGGCCTAGAGAGGCGATTTGTAGTTGTACAGGCCGAGCTATACAAAGGAGTGCTGGCGAAATTTTCTAGAAATTTAAGGAGTTAGAATATTTTTAAGAAATATGGATAACTAGAAATCAATTATATATATATATAATATCAAAAATAATTTGGGAAGTGATTTAATTAATGAAATACTAGAAAGGGCTAGTGATTGTTTGATGGATGTTTGTTTTCCTTTGATAGTTAAATCAATGGCTATCGAAGATTTTTTTTTTATCATCGTTGTCCGTATGGAGAGACCGATTGGACTTATTATCCAAAAATCACTCTGCATAGGCATAGGCATAGGCGTTACGAATTAGATTATGTTGAAGATAATTGAAGACGAAGTAAAATGAAAGGGTTGTTATGTTTATAGGATAGTGCCTTCGGTTTGTCCAGTCCTAGGACAACTTATATGAATGAATGTCTGACAGAGTATGCCTAACAGATCACATAAGACGACCTCTTCAAAGTATTACGTTTGGTGGCAGAGGAATTCGTTTCTCTTATCCTTTTATACCCGTAATATTTTAGGTAAGATCAACTAGTGATTTGATGTGTTTGATGATGTGGCATATAAAGTGAATGATGGCTAGATGTTCTGGAAAGATAAACGTAGCCTCAACCCTCACAAATCGGGCAGGCATTATGGCTAGTTGGATCATACCCAAGCAGGGTGTATAATCATTGATCTAGAGAAAATTCATTTGTTCTTCTTTCGATTAGTATCTTACGGAGTACGGTTGGATGAACAACAACCATGAGTGATGATACATTCGGTCCACGCAAGCTGAATGAGTGACCGGTCATGTGTAGCTGGGTTGCAAGATGTTTTTGTTGAACGCCAGTGTATCCCCTATAGAGTACACTAATCGGGAGGTGGTCCCGTACCTTGTCATAGTTGGAATCCAATCTCCAGTAGCGCCTGTGGTTTTTTTGATTTTATACTATTTATGTAGAGTGTGAGATGCAAGCATTCTGCTAGATGGTTATTTATTTTATTAGACATTATTATAATATCACCAGATTTTAATATCCAAAATGTTTTGGGTTATAGTAAGGTAAAAACCGTCTATGTTTATGTGTGGGATGGTCTTACTACTATCCTTTTCTTTCAAAAGGTTTTTTTCAAAGTAAAATAATATGGTTGGAGTTTACTCACACCAGTTCCACGACTGACCCAGAGTTTATGTAACGACCCGAACTTTCCCGGTCTCCGAAGAGAAGAGAAAGAACGGATTGTCTGAGAACATGACAAATCAAAAGACAAACATAAGAACATTTCAATGCTTATTACAACAATTTACAATTTACATCAGAGTACAAGAATATACAGAGTATGAACAAATAATATACATTCGATAAATATCAGAGATTCACAAATTACAGTGCAGCGGAAAATAATACAAAACACAACTGAAAGAGATACACGGATACAGATCTTTCCGAATATCATTCCAAGTGTAAACCAGGAACCTGTGAATATAAATCTGCAAAACCATAACTACTAGCAGCCATGTGGAAAATAGGGGCATCCAGAGTTTAGGTTAAAACAATAAATTCCAGGTCAGCCATGTGACTGGTGTGAGAACTAAAACAATTATTTAAAGCTTTACTTTAAAATGGAGTAAATCAAGGGACCACAGATCGGGTTTCCTTCCAAGAATACCTGTGCATATAACAAAACAGCGCAATGCTTTTTGGAAAAATGAAGCTATTATAAGATTTAGGTCCCGTCACACAACGCAACGCAAGCCGGAGGATAGAGTTTTACCTTATAATAGCCAAACATGCTTGGTACGTTTAAAACAAATCATTTTGATACTATTATAGTGTAAAGTGTATGAAAACAAATTCAAATATAAATGTATCAATCTTAGACGACATAGTGCCCCATCCCACTATGTCGCCATACTAGTTCTATAATTAAAATCACAAAGTCACATATTGGAAGTTGGATTTCCATTTGTGAACCAAGGTAAGGGATCGTCCTTACCGCTTCGAGACTCTCTAGACCGAGCCTCACACAAGCGCGCAGGCAAGCTTTTGATCATCAGGGCCGGTCCATACGGAGTGGATTGAAATGCCTAAACAATACGTTTCCCCACCCTATGGGGCGTAAATGAGACATATGACTCAATATCCATCGGCTTCGTAGTAACCAATATATCTGAGGCTCCTTGCTATCCCTCACCCACATAAGTAAAACATCTGGGCTTGCAAAACCCTGACACCACTCCTAGATGGAAGGAAACACACGTCCTCCCTGAGGTCCTCTCCTATTTGTGGTTCACATCGGGGTGTGTGGCTCGCGAGTTAACGCTATACACAAAGCTGTGCTATATTAAAGCTGTGCTTTGATCATCAACCACAAGACTCTGCTTTTCAACAGAAGCATTGATCATTTGCATCTCAGCATGCCACACAGGAAATTCACGCCATGCGACTGATGTCTATCGATATATAACCTCTGAGCTCGTACATCTCAGAGAAGGGTGTTAAGCAAGAGAATAAATTCTCCACCACCAAACAAATATATATTTAATAGAGATCAATCAACACGGAACGAAATCCAATGCCAGACACACATCCGCTTACAAGTTTGTTCTGGGTCTGAACGAGACCGGAGGCACCTTATTCCTCATCCCATATGTCCAATACAGGAGGGAGGTCCCAGCATATCCGGTCGATCTCCAAGTACGTCTGGACGATCACCGCTTATTACTTTGTCTTGGATATTCAGTCCAATCAAGACATCAATAATCATCCAAACGATGTGAAGAACTCCGGTCTTCAACCACCATCTTCATCGTCGATGTATCATCGAATCAGTTATTCAAAATGGGATAAACCCGGTCTTTCTGATTAACTCACGTATCTTATAAACAAGTGCTATAAAAACACAACATACGCCTCGTTCCAATTCTGAATATTCTTTTATTTAAATATTCATATCCTTTGGGAAATGTTCCCATTAATTTTATCAAAGATAAATTCTTTAAATTTATTCTTTAATCTTCCTTTGGATATCAATTAAACCAAATTAAGGTTTATCCAAACTAGTCAGGATTAGCGAACCTTACCGAAGTGATTATTAATTATATTTCCCAATCCCAACCTATTCAACCCATGGAGCAAAACTAGTAATACTCCATATCTAACACCCACAGTGTTATCAGTAAATTTAATTACCATTTCACGTTCAAATCTAATTAAAGATTTAACTATCGCTTGGAATAAAACTGGTGGTACTCCATTCTCAATCACTTCCCGAATTTGATAATTTTAATTATTAAATTCACATTTCAATCTACTTAAAGATTCATTAAAACCCTAATTTAGTTTTAATCTCCAAAAATCATTTCTTAATGATTTTTCAAAGTTAAGAAATTAATCTTATCTTTAACTGGGTTAAAGAACTAATGTCATATAAAACACAGCTCACGATAAACCCAAAATCACATTCCATTAACAATGGAATCTTCAAGGAAACAAATCAATATACATAATCAGTATAAACTTCCATATACAACGATAATATAAATGGAATAATGACAAAGCCTTTTAAATTCCATATATAGTAACAGTCTTCCTCCATAGAAGTTCACTTCGATTATTACTAAATCGAATTCCATTCCATCCCAATTTATTTTATTAAATTGGAAAACTTTTCTTCGGAAAATTTCCCCTAAATCTTAATTAAAAGATTTATAAATTCCAAATCACATATCACTATAAATCGGGTTAAAGAACGAATGTCATTAAAAACACAGTTCACAATAAACCCAATTCACATTCCATTTTATTCTAACTACTAAATACAACTGGGAACTCCAATAATCTTAATTAAAGATTTATTCTTTTCACATGGGGTTTAAGAACAGTGTTATTGAAAACACTATTCATGACAAACCCAATATCCAATTCTTTTATTCAATTCCAATTAAATATTAATTAATTAGAAAACTTCACTAAATCTTAATTAAAAGATTTATTCTTTTCTCAACTGGGTTTAAGAACAGTGTTATTTAAGTCACCTTCACGACAAACCCAAAGTCCAATTCTTTTACCCAATTCCAATTAAATATTAATTAATTGGAAAACTTCACTAAATCTTAATTAAAAGATTTATTCTTTTCTGAACTGGGTTTAAGAAAATTGTTATTCAAGACACCGTTCACGACAAACCCAAAATCCCATTTGATATTAAATACAAGCCTCTAAATAGAAAATATATTGTCTTATATTCAATATCAAATTCTACCACCAATAAATATCGTATTTGAAATAACGATATAAATATATCTTTCAAATTTCCAAAACAAAATCCATATAATCACGAAATCCAACATCGAAATATTCCGAAGATAATCAGGATTCAAATCCATTCCAATTAACATATTGGAAATTCTGGTTATTTTTAAAACCATTTCAAATCCAATTCATTTATTTAAAAATATTAGATTATAATTCTAGTTCATAACCAGTTCATTTTGATAAAAATATATTTTTATCTTTACAAATGTGGAATTTTTCATCCAAATTCTTTCCAAATCATTTATTATGAGTTTACAAAAATTAGTGATATATTTTTTTATAATTTTATCGAGGCCCGTACAATCGATTCCTTAAACTATCATCGAACTGCACTTACAATGAACTTTTCCAATTTTGATTTGGACATAATTCCAAATCCAACCATTGGATTTTGAATCTCTTGTATTTGTTTAAAAGCTCTTTTCGATACGAACCCAACGGTTCTGGTTTTAGGAGAATCTGATGGTCGGATCTCCCATAACTTCAATTCGAATTCAATGGTCGCAATTCGCGAACTGCCACGGCGCGGCGCGTTCTGTTTAGGCCATTAAATATATATAATATATATATTATATATATTTTGCCGATTTCCATTTAAAACATATTTTATAAATCATTTTAAATTCATTTTCAAAATGATTTCAACTTCATATTCAATTTCAAATAAAAAATTGAATATTCCATTGAAAATATTTTCAAAACATTAGATTTTGAAATCACTTCTTTTTCGATAATCATTATAAAAACGAATAAAATTGATATAAATATCGTTTGCGTCAAAATGGCGCATCTCTAATCAACACGGCTTCATAAATTTTAATATTTCCATGTCCATCCCAAATCGGACATCAAAATCATATTTTGATCCATTACTTAATATTATTTTAAAATATTCATTATTCGCCATTTAAAAATAGTCATTATTTTAAAATATTCGTTCCTTCCGAATTGGAATCAGACACAGTCAATTACCATATAATTTTATTTATATGGATTTCATACACACATGTACACAACAATAATCAAACATAGTCAATCATCATCTCGAGTGCATTATACAACTGCATAAATGTTAAATATAAATAATTAACGTTTCCAACAGCCTGTCAACCAATTGATTGACATACAACTAAATATTGGGATTAGTGTATGTCCAGTATCATCCCAATAACCATGCGAGGTTTTCAAACAAAGAACACTGATTATTATTTGTACAATTGGGTGATGTGTAAAATATATCGTCCCAATCAATATCAGTCAAATGTGTGTACATAAACAAATCATTCAATGTGTAAACGAATATTTATTTTATTCATATACACGTTAAAAATTATATTTTTAACTATAAAATATTTATTTCAACACATGAATATTTTATTCAGTTCATTTATACAACAAAAATGATATTTTTATTGTTTAAAATTTTTTAGAAAATTTCAGCAGCATAACGGCGTGATACTAAAACCGGAATAGGTCTAGCCTTATCCCTTACCTACTAATGGCTCGCGCCATGTACAAACCAAATCTAATCAATTCATTTCACTTTCCAAACCAAATTCAAACAAATAAACCAATCAACTAAACAATCAAACAAACATGGTTTAAAACAAAGTTGTCGGGTGCTACTAAGCATCATCTGCATCCTAGTATATATGTTTAACTAATTTTTTTTTTAAGTGAGTTGTTCTCACCTTTGGGATCCACTCCTCCATTCTGTTTTTTTGAATGGTTTGGATTTGCCCGAAATTCCAACGCACTCATTTTCACGTTGTTCATAATAAAAATCACATTTTTAATATGATGTTTATATATTTAAAAATCATATTTTTATATCACTATATATATATATATATTAAAAATCATATTTTTATATAACTAAAAATCAAATTTTTATACAACACTACTACTTATATACACATCTTTATATTTTTAAAAATCTTGCCTTTATTTTTTTAAACCATTAAAAAAATTTATATTTTCAAACCATTAAAAATCATATTTTTAAACCGTTAAAAATTATATTTTCAAACCAATAAAAATCATATTTTTAAACCATTAAAAATTATATTTTCAAACCATTAAAAATCATATTTTTATACGAATAAAGATTATATTTTTACCTACTTAAAAATCATAACTTTACTATAATAAAAAATCATAACCTTCCTATATTAAAAATCATAATTTTCCTATATTAAAAATCATAATTTTCCTATATTAAAATCTTAATTTTCCTATATTAAAAAAACAAATTTGTATGATATAAAGAATCAGAAAAACTCACTGCGAATCAATCGGAGGAAAGGGTCTTGATTTTTCTAGCTGGTGGCGGTTCGAAGGGGGTGGCGGCGGACCTAAGGTATCCAGGGTTCTCCAGCGGTCGGCGACAAGGGCAACGGTGGCCTAGGGGTCCGCGGTGCTCGCGGCATTGACTGGAAAGAGAGGTGGAAGGGGTCTCGCGATGCAGGGGAGGGGGCGGACGCGCGAAGATCGGAGGAGGTACGAAGAACGGAGGGAAACAATAGGGTGATGGCAAGCGTCATTCACCCTTTCGATTTGGGGGAGCCTGATTTTATTTTCTGGAGGCAGGATTTTGTTTGACCATGGAATGGAGTAGTTAGGTTTTAGGGAAAGTCAACGTATATATATATATATATATTATATTTTAATATTATTTTAATTTCAATAATACATGTTTATCAATAGGAACTCCAAATAAAACCCAACGACTGTCACACCTAGCTAATTACCACCATTCTGAACACAATGGGATATGTTCCGTAAGCGAATTCGACTGTTTTTATCAGTTTTCATTTAAATTAAACTATAAATCAATATATTGAATTTTAAACGTACATTTCAATTTACTGGGGCCACATACAGACTCCAAAAATCCCAAAAAAATAAATCTGGCTATGTTTTGATGATTCAGTCCTAACAAAACTAATTTCATCGAATTTGGAGACTGTTTGACAAACGGTCATTTTCCAGTCGATCACAATTCAAACTAAAATGACCAAACATGTTTAAATCCATCACGCTTACATATTGATCCCAAAAATTATGAAAATTGGAATCCAGCAATAATTCGACATTCCAGATCCAACAAAAGTGCTCTCATCGAAAACGGAGGTCATTTGCTAAATCGCTATTTTTAAGGGCTAGATATTATATTAAATTCCATAGCGGCTATTCTGAATTTTCAACTGGACATAAATTTTTATTCCTTTATGAAATATGGATTTTACACATTGGTTGGAAAGATATTTTCAAATAGATCAAATATTCTGGTTTTACTAAAATCCGGTTTATTTTGAATCCTGTACATTCAATTGAAATTTGAAATCGAATTTTCAAACTACCACACCATTTTCAATTCCTTTTATAATTAAAATA
This sequence comes from Allium sativum, assembly GCA_030737875.1. NCBI lineage: Eukaryota > Viridiplantae > Streptophyta > Magnoliopsida > Asparagales > Amaryllidaceae > Allium > Allium sativum. The sequence continues at coordinate 402,260,454 of CM060910.1, forward strand.
AATATTTATATTCTTACTTCAATTTGAATAAATTTATACCTTCTAATTCTATTCAAAATAAATTTCTAGTTGTTATTATTTAAAATAATTCATTTTAAATATTCAAAATTAATTAAAATTGCCAAAATAGAAATTTTAAATTGGCTCTGATATTCTGGGTTGTTACAATTTATTTTGTTTGTTTTACCCTAAACTCTTGGGTGTCCAAATTTGTATGGGCAGTCAAGTGTTTCAGGCTTTTACAGATATACATGGATGAGCTTGAAGCAGAAGGCTTCACCATATGTTGTTTAGAGTTATTTCCGCTGCATCAAATATTTTGTTGTACTCCGACAATGGTATGTATATATGATACAAAGATTTGTATTTCAAAGGTTATTCAATATATTATATGTTGTTCAGTTCCGCTGTGATATTCTGATGTTTTCTTTTGTTCTATCTTCTATCTGTTCTTTTTCTTTACCCATAATGACTCGTATTTCTATGAAATTTGGGTTGGATATGTGTTGAATTGGTCAACTCGGATAGTATGGATTTACGGTCCGCGACAGTTGGTATCACAACTGTAACAACCTGGAAAATCAGAACCAATTAAAAATTTTTATTTTAGCAATTTTGACAGATTTTTAATATTTAAAATAATATATTTTAAATAATAACGACTAAGAATTTATTTAAATCAAAGTTAGAACGCATAAATTTAATATAATTATAAATAGAGTTTAAAATGGCGTGGTCGTTTGAAAATTCGATTTCAAATTTCAAATGAATGTACAGGATTCAAAATAAATCGGATTTTAGTGAAACAAGAAATATTTGAATATGTTTGAAAATATCTTTCCAACGAATATGAAAAATTCAGACTTCATAACGGGAATTAAAAATTATGTCTGGTTTAAAATTTGAAATAGTCGCTATGAAATTTAATATAATATAATATATAGCCATTATGCAGACGACCTCCGTTTTCGACGAAACCACTTTTTATGGATCCGGAATGTCAAATTATTGCTAGGTTTCAAATTTCATAATTTTTGGAGTCAATATGTAGCCCCGGGAAATTAAAATGTGCGTTCAAATGTAATATATTTTGATTTATATTTTAATTTAAAGGAAAACTGATCGTAACAGCCAAATTGGGTTATGGGACATATCCCATTGTGTTCAGACTGGGGGTATTTAGGTAGGGTGACAGTCGTTAGGATTCATTTGGAGTTCGGGGCAATTAATTCTTAAATAAAGTAAAATAGAATAAAATAATATTAAAATTATATATAAATAGTCCTAAAACCCTAGTACATCATTCATATTATTTTTCCACCGCCGCCCTACATGAAGAACGAACCAGATCGCTCCTCCTTTCCTCTTCCATTTACATGAAATCCCCAAATCGAAATCACGAATTTATAAAGCAAAAATGGAAGAGAAACCTAAGATCTAGAATTGCAACGGCTGTGATCGTTTAAAACAGTGTGAAGCAAGAGCAATTCGAGCTCAAATCACCAATGTTCGAACCGGGTTTCAACGCCGGAGGAGGCGGCGAGTTCAACCCAACTTTGGGCGGCGACATAGGTGGTTTAGGCGGAGCTCGTGGTGGTTCTGGATCGGGCGCCGGAGCGATGTACACAGGGCGGTTTCAAACCCTACGGTTTCAACAATGGGTTTTCGGTGCCTGTAAATTTTGAACAAGAAAGGAAAGGTTTAGAGAGGTTAGTTAAGTTAGTTATAAAACTAATTATCTTAGTTAATTACATGTTTAAGTATTTAATGTTTATATGACCGAAACTTGTCCAAATTACAACAAAATTCGATGAATTAAAATGCGTTGGGATCGTATCAGCGATATATACAAAACGGAATAGACCAAAACAGAAATGAAGCACTAGTGAATTTCAAACAAATTTGAATGAGAACAGTATTACAACAGAAATTCAGATGGAGAGGAAACGAACGTGAGATCTCTCTCACACTCAGTTTAAATTACAGTTAATATATACTAGGTTGCAAACGGGGCTTAGAAGCCCCCGACACTATTTATTGTACAGACCAGTTGATTGTTTGTTTGTTGGGATTGGGATTGGGATTGTTATTGTTGTATATAAAAATTATATATGAACTGTATATAAAAATTATTTATATAAACTATATATATATATATAAATTATTGTGAAATAAAATAAATATTCATTTACAAACCGGACAGTTTTTTATGAACACTTATTTATCTGATATTGATTGGGATGATAATTTTCACACATCGCCCAATTGCACAAATAATAAACAGTATTTGTTGTTTGAAAACCCCACACGGGTATTGGAATAATTAATGGTATGTTGTAACGACCCGTATTCTATGCATCATAGGATCGTAGGATATTTATTTCTTTCACATACGAAGTCGTATGGTCATGTAACTTTGGGAGACGACTATTGGGGTCATTTCCCATGTTCATGATTTTTCTCGATTTTTAAATGACCATTTTACCCCTAGTTGGCACTGGTTTGGCGATAACTTTTGACTGGAAAGGAATTTTGACCTGAAACCACTTCCATTGGCTTCGGATGATGGTTTCTCTTTCCGTAGAGTGGCCACATTAGCCAAACGGACTTACCGTTTGGGAGATATGGCTGAAACAAGTTTCTGATGGTGAAAAACAGCTTAATTGGGCTTAACCGGGTGATTAGCAGCTAGGCCCAAGGGGAATTTCGGGTTTAGAGGTATAGGAGGACTGATTAGGGTTAGGTTATCACTTTCATTTCAGTTTTGAGCCGCCATAAACCTCCTTGAGACCTTAGTAATGGCTTCCATCCTCTAAAACCACTCCAAAACACATTTTAGTGAAGATTAAGCCTAAACTACATCAAAGCAAGGCCAAATAGCAACAAAGCAAGGTTGGAGCTGCTGCTATACATAGGAATTCGACCCAAACAGAGAGTATTTCAGATTTGGTGTTTCATTTGTGGCCAAGGTGAGTGATAGCATCATTTTGACACTAATTACAGTTAATTAAGGGTAATTAGTGAAGATTAGCGAATTTATACGTAAATAAATTCTGGAAAAATTCTTAAAATTCTAAAATAATGTTTTAAGGCTCTGTTAGAAATTTGGGTTAATTTCGATGTGTTTTGCTAATTGTATGCTTGAACATGATTAAGAGTGATTAGGGGAAAATGAGGAGTTCTAGCTATGTTTGATCCATTTTAAATCTATCAAATTGTTGTTATGGTGTTTGCAATTGATGTTACATGTGCTATGACTCTATGGTATGTTTCATGATTGATTAGAATAGTTAAATTGGTCGAAAACGTCGTCGAATGGCGTAGAAAGCTCGCTGGAAAGTTGCAGAAGTGTGCAGGTTCCGAACCGGTTCGGATCGGAGAAAGGGGTCGGATCGGATTTGTGAACTGACCAAGGGGATTCGAACTGGATTGGAACTTGTCACTGGAGGAGGCTTGGCGAGAAGGAAGGCCGTTTACTTGGAGTTGGAGTGGACAAGGGGATCGGATCAGAAGAATAATTGGAGGCCAGATCGGATCGACTTGGAGATGCAGGGCTCGGATCGGAAGTAAACATTTGGGAGAACTAGCAAGAGGGAAGGCCACGCGGATCAGTTGGCAAGGAGGGATCGGATCGGAATATGTGAAGAAATAAGGAAGTGGATCGGAGCGCTGGAAGGAAGGACACCCGACCCGACCCGACCCGGAGGAGGACACCGACCCGACCTGAAGTGGAATACCCGACCCGAACCGAATGGAAAGATGACAAGGAAGGAGGACCGAACCGAACCGACGAGGGTAATGACCACCGAACCGAACCGTATTCTAGGGCTGCTACTGCACGACAACTCTTCTGAAGACCCACTCCAATTCGACCAAACCCGAGATGCAAAGGAAGTCCAAATGAGAAGTTAGAGCTCAAGATTCAGATGGGAATCAACGAGTTCGCTTCATGGTTGGGCTTTGCTGCGGGACGCGTGTTAAGGGGTTATCGACGTCTATAGCTTTGGGCCACTATGGTAGGAGGTACGAAGGCGGATTCAGGGCCATTATGGCATCGGTAGAACCAAGGGCTACGACCAATGAAGTGGGTCATTGAAATGTTTGGTCATGACTCCAAGTGTTTGGCTTGGTCACATCGGGGTTCCTACAAGTCGGGATTCGTCGTTACCTTAGTTTGTCTAGTGTTCCAAAGTGGTAGATGTCGTACGCTTTACGCACTGAGTGAGAGATGTGAGGATGGTTGCTATGGTTGATTTGTTTGTTATCACTAGGACATGCACACCCCACCCCCGTATTCTTTACACTATTCATTATGGCACCTTGGAGTATTGTACGGTATGTGGTACTAACTCTTTGGTTGCAGGTCCAGGTTCAGGTATGGTTTAGTATACCTGTTATTGTTCTGTTTAAGATGCTTATCGCTCATACCAGGCTTTATGTCTGACCCAGAGTTTTATGTCTCCTCTTATTACTCTGGGTGCTCACACGAGCAGACTAGAGACAGGTTAGCTGGTGATGCACGGGTAGATGATCCGGAGACGAGCAGGAGGCTTCCACGTACTATATACATAATATTCTCCCTGTGTTGTTGAAGATCACTGCTTGGGCATTGTTGGTGTATCTTCTACTTTAGCTTTCTTTTGTTTAGAGACAGTAAATTTGGAAAAATTGTAATAAGCTGTATTTGGATTTCCGCTGCTTTGATGATTGATGTTGATTTTAGTTATCAGCTTATGCACTGTCTCACCTGTTTTATGTCAAGTATGTTATTATTATATTTTATTCCATGCGCTGTGAGACATTCTACGGGTTTCTTGATTAGTTCATTCTCTTCTTTCTTTTCTTCTGACGACCGTTCTGTGCTAGCTGGGCATGTGTACAGCGCACTTTCGGAGGAAATGCAGGCTGGTGCGGGACGGGCCGTCACACTTGGTATCAGAGCTCTAGGTTGCGTAGTTAACCTAGGGAAGTTATCAGGGAGAGATAATATACGTATACGAGAGAGCGTATTTGTGATTATTTTGGTTTTTAAAAAGCTATATATATATACTATTAGTAGTATATGGATGAAGTCGTACTGCACTAGCACCACTATGGAGTCGTTAATCATTTCCTTTTTCAGATTGACGATGAGCCGATATGTTAGAGGTACCGGTAGGGGAACCAACAATGGGAATGCTGCTGACATGAGGACGATGTTTACTGACCTCATGAGAGAGATGCTTAGAGATGTACAGAGGGCAGCCCCCAATGGTGGAAATGGTGGTGGTCCAATGGTGCAGGCGCCAAGAGTCGACTTCGCCAAGCTGAATAAGGATTATACTAGTCTTGGTGGGAAGTCATTCCACGGAACGGAGTCGGCTACGGACGTTCAGGATTGGTTGGATAGTTGCGAACGTATCTTCGAGGATTTGGGTATCGAGGATGCGATGAAAAGAAAGCTAGCGTCCCGTCAGCTGCAAGGGCGGGCAATGAATTGGTGGAATGCTATAAAGGCAGCTACTCCCGAAGATCAGATTACTTGGGAGCAGTTTAAGGCTCGCTTTAGTGAGAAGTTCATTCCGACTGCTCAGAAGTCAATGCTGTTTAAGAAGTTCTTGGAGCTCAAGCAGAATGGCAGAGCTGTCTCGGAATATATTGCTGAATTTGACACTTTGTCAAAATATGGGTTGTCTCTTATATATACTGCCGAGAAAAAGAATGAGAAATTCATAACTGGTTTGGATCAGTACTTGGGGGAAAAACTTATTAACCACATCGATGAGACGTTTGAATCGATTATGGGGAAAGCGTTAAGATCAGAAAGTCTCTACCCTAAGTCGAAGACTGAGGTTGCATCTGCAGAAGAGCCAAAACCACAAGCAAGTGGTGGAGGCAAGGGTGGTTCCCAGAATAAGAGAAAGCAGAACCAAGCTAAGGATGGCCAGAAGAAAAAGAATAAGCAAGATGTGGAGTGCTTCAGCTGTGGTAAGAAGGGCCATTATGCTAGTAATTGTCGGGCCAAGCCAGCGGATAGGAAGTGCTTCAACTGTGGCCAAATGGGACATCACAAAGACAAGTGTCCACAGCCCCCTAAGGAAAAGCAAATGGTGAAAGCATATGCTCTTAATGCTATTCCTTCTTCGTCGAATGCCCCAACTGCGGCGGAGAAGGGAAAGAATGTCGTCATTCAAGGTATGCTTTCTGTTTATGACGTTCCTGTTAGAGTTTTGTTTGATACCGGAGCTTCCAGTTCTTTCATATCTAGTGACCTGGTAGATAGGTTGGGATTGGAGCCCGAGATTGTCGATAGACCTTTAGTAGTGACGAACCCGATTGGTGGTTCGACTAGCCTTAGCATGATTTGTCGTAATGTGGTCTTATCGAGTCATGGATGCATGTTTGTTTGTGATTGCTTTGTTTTGGGCTTTACTGGGTTTGGCATTATTTTGGGAGTAGATTGGCTCCAAAGATACGGGGTGGTGGTAGACTGTGAGGGCTTGTTGGTGACAGCTAGAGCGGATGATGGGCGGAGGATAGTGTTTGGTGGTCTACCCAGTAAGGGGGTATTGGCTAGTTTTCTAAACTCCCTCGACATTCCGCATAGTGAGTTGTCAGGTTTGCCCGTGGTTGGCCAGTATCCGGAGGTTTTCGAAGAAGTGACCGGACTTCCACCACACCGAGAGATCGAGTTTCGTATTGATTTGGTAAAAGATGCCAGACCTATAGTGATGCCACTTCGTCGTATGGCACGAAGAGAGCAGCGTGAGCTCGAGGTGCAAGTCAGCGATCTTTTGAAGAAGGGATTTATCAGAAGGAGTGTTTCTGAATGGGGAGCACCAGTTGTGTTTGCTACCAAGGCGGATGGTTCCCTTCGTTTGTGTGTAGACTACCGCGAGTTGAATAAAGTGACGAGGAAGAACAAGTATCCTCTACCGCGGATAGATGATTTGTTCGATCAGTTGAGTGGCGCGAGAATATTTTCTCAGTTGGATCTCGCGACAGGTTTTCATCAGCTTAGAGTGGAAGCTGAGAGTATAGCTAAAACGGCATTTCGAACGCCGTCTGGATTTTATGAATGGTTGGTTATGCCATTTGGGCTGACTAATGCCCCGGCATATTTTGTGGATCTTATGAATAGGGTATTCAGAGATCAGTTGAATAAGTTTGTCCTTGTGTTCGTTGATGATATTTTGGTCTATTCGAGGACAGAGGAAGAACACAAGGAACATCTAAGAGTAGCGATGGAGGTGTTGAGAAAACACCAATTGAAAGCCAAGTTTTCTAAGTGTCACTTCTGGAAGAGGGAAGTGAGGTTTTTGGGCCATGTTGTATCAGAGAACGGTATTGCCGTGAACCCAGCAAAGGTGGCTACGGTACAAGATTGGCCTACGCCCAAGAATGCAACAGATGTGAGAAGTTTCTTGGGATTAGCTGGATATTATCGTAAGTTTATCCAAGGTTTCTCCAAGGTAGCAGCACCATTGACCCAGTTGACCAAGAAGAATCAAGCTTTTGTCTGGGATGAAAGGTGCGAGGATGCATTTAAAAGTCTAAAGGACAAGTTGACAAGCGCACCAGTGTTAGTCATTCCTAAAGGGGATGAAGAGATGACGGTATACACGGATGCCTGTGGTACCGGACTGGGAGCTGTATTGATGCAAGGCGGTAGGGTTGTAGCTTACGCAAGTCGGCAATTGAAACCGCACGAGAGAAGATACCCTACCCATGATTTAGAATTGGCAGCGATCGTGTTCGCGTTAAAGATGTGGATGCACTATCTCTTGGGAGAAAGATTTGAGCTGTTTACAGATCATAAGTCGTTGAAGTATCTATTCTCCCAGAAGGATTTAAATCTCCGTCAGCAGAGATGGTTAGAGTTCTTAGCTTCCTATGATTTTGACATCGCATACACACCAGGAAAGGGCAATGCGGTGGCTGATGCATTGAGCAGAAGACATGCCAGCTTAGGGGCTATGTTCCTTGAATGGAAGCAACTGGAGTTTATCGCGGGGTTTGATTTCAGACCAAAGTGCGAATTGGATCCAGAAATATTAGCAAGTTTAACGATCAGACCCACTTTGATTGAACGAATCGGCTCTAGTCAGAGGGACGATCCTAACCTATTGGAAATCATCTCCAAGTTAGAGATGGGTATCGATGAGGAGATGAACAAGTATGGGCTTGATCGAGATAGATGGCTTAGAAAGAATGGAAAGCTTGTTGTACCCAATGTCAATGGATTGAGAGATGAAGTGCTTAGAGAATGTCATCACTCAAAGCTGACTATACACCCCGGTGGTAACAAGATGTATCGAAATATGAAGCAGACTTACTACTGGGAAGGGATGAAAAGAGACGTTGGGAAGTTTATATCCAAGTGCATGAATTGCCAGCTAGTTAAAGCCGAGCAAAAGAAGCCTAGTGGTTTGTTACAGCCCTTAGAAATTCCCGAATGGAAATGGGAGCAAGTCTCGATGGATTTCATCGATGGTTTACCAAGGACTAGATCGGGATATGACAGCATTTGGGTAATTGTAGATCGACTGACTAAAAGTGCAAGGTTTATACCAGTCAAATCGACCAGAACGGCAGCTAAGTTAGCAGAATTATATATGAAGTGGGTAGTGAGATTTCATGGAATACCTAAAGGCATTGTGAGCGACCGAGACCCGTTGTTCACTAGTGGGTTTTGGAAGAGCTTACAAGAGGCTCTAGGGTCAGAGTTACATCTCAGTACCGCATATCATCCTCAGACCGACGGTCAGACGGAGAGGGTGAATCGTATTTTGGAAGATCTCTTGAGAGCATGTATATTGGATTTTGGTGGATCGTGGGATGACCATTTGCATCTAGTAGAGTTTGCATATAATAATAGCTACCAATCCAGTATCGGTATGGCTCCGTTTGAAGCTTTGTACGGAAGGCCGTGTAACTCACCATCATGTTGGATAGAGACTGGCGAGAAGTTTATGCTTGGACCAGATGTGGTGAGGGAAACTTCAGATAAGATCAAGATCATTCAGCAACGAATGAAAGCTGCCCAAGATAGGCAGAAAAGTTATGCTGATAAGAGAAGAAGAGACTTAAAATTCTCCATTGGTGACTTGGTGTTTGTCAAGATTTCTTCGTTGAAGAGCGTAATACGATTTGGCAGGAGAGGCAAATTAGCACCAAGATTTGTTGGTCCATTCCCTGTTCTTGAACTAGTCGGGAATTTGGCATATAGAATTGACTTACCGGAGAAGATGGCGGGAGTTCATAACGTATTTCATGTTTCCCAACTAAGGAAGTTCGTTCACGACTCAGATATGACTATTTCACCTGATCAGTTAGGGGACTTCGAAGTAGAATCTGAGGCGGTTGGGAACCGCAAGCCGGCCCGTATTGTCGCGCACGACATGAAGCAGCTTCGAAGGAAGGCGGTGAAGCTAGTCAAGGTACAGTGGAGCGAGGACGAGGATGATTGTACTTGGGAAACAGAGGAGGACATAAGGAAGAAGTATCCAGAACTCTTCGCCTGGTAAGATTTTGACTTCGATTTAGTTTTCCGCATGCTAGGATAGGCTTGTTTGCTTGTTTTGCATGTTTGATTGTTGTAGGTGGTTGTTAGGCATGCGAGATCCCTTGTATGTTTTGGGTTAAGTAATTTCGGGGACGAAATTTCTTAAGGGGGGAGAGTGTAACGACCCGTATTCTACGCATCATAGGATCGTAGGATATTTATTTCTTTCACATACGAAGTCGTATGGTCATGTAACTTTGGGAGACGACTATTGGGGTCATTTCCCATGTTCATGATTTTTCTCGATTTTTAAATGACCATTTTACCCCTAGTTGGCACTGTTTTGGCCATAACTTTTGACTGGAAAGGAATTTTGACTTGAAACCTCTTCCATTGGCTTCGGATGATGGTTTCTCTTTCCGTAGAGTGGCCACATTAGCCAAACGGACTTACCGTTTGGGAGATATGGCTGAAACAAGTTTCTGATGGTGAAAAACAGCTTAATTGGGCTTAACCGGGTGATTAGCAGCTAGGCCCAAGGGGAATTTCGGGTTTAGAGGTATAGGAGGACTGATTAGGGTTAGGTTATCACTTTCATTTCAGTTTTGAGCCGCCACAAACCTCCTTGAGACCTTAGTAATGGCTTCCATCCTCTAAAACCACTCCAAAACACATTTTAGTGAAGATTAAGCCTAAACTACATCAAAGCAAGGCCAAATAGCAACAAAGCAAGGTTGGAGCTGCTGCTATACATAGGAATTCGACCCAAACAAAGAGTATTTCGGATTTGGTGTTTCATTTGTGGCCAAGGTGAGTGATAGCATCATTTTGACACTAATTACAGTTAATTAAGGGTAATTAGTGAAGATTAGCGAATTTATACGTAAATAAATTCTGAAAAAATTCTTAAAATTCTAAAATAATGTTTTAAGGCTCTGTTAGAAATTTGGGTTAATTTCGATGTGTTTTGCTAATTGTATGCTTGAACATGATTAAGAGTGATTAGGGGAAAATGAGGAGTTCTAGCTATGTTTGATCCATTTTAAATCTATCAAATTGTTGTTATGGTGTTTGCAATTGATGTTACATGTGGTATGACTCTATGGTATGTTTCATGATTGATTAGAATAGTTAAATTGGTCGAAAACGTCGTCGAATGGCGTAGAAAGCTCGCTGGAAAGTTGCAGAAGTGTGCAGGTTCCGAACCGGTTCGGATCGGAGAAAGGGGTCGGATCGGATTTGTGAACTGACCAAGGGGATTCGAACTGGATTGGAACTTGTCACTGGAGGAGGCTTGGCGAGAAGGAAGGCCGTTTACTTGGAGTTGGAGTGGACAAGGGGATCGGATCGGAAGAATAATTGGAGGCCAGATCGGATCGACTTGGAGATGCAGGGCTCGGATCGGAAGTAAACATTTGGGAGAACTAGCAAGAGGGAAGGCCACGCGGATCAGATGGCAAGGAGGGATCGGATCGGAATATGTGAAGAAATAAGGAAGTGGATCGGAGCGCTGGAAGGAAGGACACCCGACCCGACCCGGAGGAGGACACCGACCCGACCTGAAGTGGAATACCCGACCCGAACCGAATGGAAAGATGACAAGGAAGGAGGACCGAACCGAACCGACGAGGGTAATGACCACCGAACCGAACCGTATTCTAGGGCTGCTACTGCACGACAACTCTTCTGAAGACCCACTCCAATTCAACCAAACCCGAGATGCAAAGGAAGTCCAAATGAGAAGTTAGAGCTCAAGATTCAGATGGGAATCAACGAGTTCGCTTCATGGTTGGGCTTTGCTGCGGGACGCGTGTTAAGGGGTTATCGACGTCTATAGCTTTGGGCCACTATGGTAGGAGGTACGAAGGCGGATTCAGGGCCATTATGGCATCGGTAGAACCAAGGGCTACGACCAATGAAGTGGGTCATTGAAATGTTTGGTCATGACTCCAAGTGTTTGGCTTGGTCACAGCGGGGTTCCTATAAGTCGGGATTCGTCGTTACCTCAGTTTGTCTAGTGTTCCAAAGTGGTAGATGTCGTACGCTTTACGCACTGAGTGAGAGATGTGAGGATGGTTGCTATGGTTGATTTGTTTGTTATCACTAGGACATGCACACCCCACCCCCGTATTCTTTACACTATTCATTATGGCACCTTGGAGTATTGTACGGTATGTGGTACTAACTCTTTGGTTGCAGGTCCAGGTTCAGGTATGGTTTAGTATACCTGTTATTGTTCTGTTTAAGATGCTTATCGCTCATACCAGGCTTTATGTCTAACCCAGAGTTTTATGTCTCCTCTTATTACTCTGGGTGCTCACACGAGCAGACTAGAGACAGGTTAGCTGGTGATGCACGGGTAGATGATCCGGAGACGAGCAGGAGGCTTCCACGTACTATATACATAATATTCTCCCTGTGTTGTTGAAGATCACTGCTTGGGCATTGTTGGTGTATCTTCTACTTTAGCTTTCTTTTGTTTAGAGACAGTAAATTTGGAAAAATTGTAATAAGCTGTATTTGGATTTCCGCTGCTTTGATGATTGATGTTGATTTTAGTTATCAGCTTATGCACTGTCTCACCTGTTTTATGTCAAGTATGTTATTATTATATTTTATTCCATGCGCTGTGAGACATTCTACGGGTTTCTTGATTAGTTCATTCTCTTCTTTCTTTTCTTCTGACGACCGTTCTGTGCTAGCTGGGCATGTGTACAGCGCACTTTCGGAGGAAATGCAGGCTGGTGCGGGACGGGCCGTCACATATGTCAATTGATTGGTTGACAGACTGCAAAAGCGTTATTTATTTATTTATTTATTTTTAAATCTTATACAGTTGCAGAATGCACTCTGGATGTTGCTGAATTTTTAATGGTTGTTTATCATTATTGTGGTATACATGTGATGTTGAAATCCATATAATTAAAATTATATGGTAATTGATTGAGTTTGATTCCAGTTTAGAATTAACGAATATTTTAAAATAATATTCACAAAATACTGAAATGTGAAGCCATGTTAAGTAGTTAAATGCCATTTTAACACGAACGGGAATTTTGTCGATTTTATTCATTTTAAAATGAATATCAAAAAGTGATTTCAAAATCTGATATTTTGAAAATATTATCATTTTAATATTATAATGATAAGCAATATTCAGATTTGATTTAAATCCGAAAATAAAAATTGAAATCGATTTGAAATGAATTTATAAATGAACTATTCAATTTTTGATTTAAAATTGAAATGGAATTGAAATCGATTTGAAATGAATTTGTAAACGAATTCAATTTTGATTTGAATTTGAAAATAAAATTGAACTCATTTTGAAATGAATTTAAAATAAATTTATAATGGAAAATTCAATTTTGATTTGAATTTGAGAATAAAATTGAAATCGTTTTGAAATGAATTTAAAACGAATGTATAATGGAAAATTCACTTTTGATTTGAAATTGAAATGGAAGTGGAAATCGTTTTTAAAACAAATTTAAAACAATTTATAAAATTCATTTTAAATGGAAATTAACGAAACATATAATAAATAAATATATATATATACATATATATATATATTTAATGGCCTGAATAGAACGCGCCGCGCAGCGACCGTTCGCGAATTTCGACCATTAAATTCAAATGGACGTTACGGGAGATCCGACCGTCGGATTCTCCTTAAACCAGAACCGTTGGGTTTGTATCGAAAATATTTTCCAATTAATACAAGAGATTTGAATTCTAATGGTTGTATTTTGAGATATGCCCAAATCAATTTCAGAAAAGGTCATTATGGATGCAGTTCGGTGGCCGTTATTGGAAACCAACTGTACGGGCAATAATAAAATTATGTAAAATATGAAAAAATTATGTAAAATCATAATAAATGATTTGGAAAGATTTTGAATGAGAAATTCCAGTTTTGAAAAGATAAAAATATATTTTTATCAAAATGAAGTAGTTATTGACTAGAATAATATTTTTTTTTAAATAAGTTAATTGGATTTGAAAATGGTTTTAAAATAACCAGGATTTTTCCAATGAATAAATTGGAATGGATTTGAGTGGAAATAATCTTCGGAATATTTCGATATTGGATCCCGTGATTATACGGATATTGTTGAGGAATTTGGAATATATATATATATATCAATATTCCCGATCAATATTTGTTAGTTTCAGAATTTGATATTGAATATAAGCCGACATAATTTCTATTCAGAGCCTCGTATTTGATATCAAATTGGATTTTGGGTTTGTCGTGAATGGTTTCTTCATTAACACTGTTCTTAAACGCAATTGATAAAAGAATAAATCTTTTAATTAAGATTTAGGGAATTTTACGAATTAATTGGTATTTAATTGGATTGAAATTGGATTTTGAGTTTGTCGTCAACAGTGTCTTCATTAACACTATTCATAAACCCAGTTTAGAAAAGAATAAATCTTTAAATTAAGATTTAGCGAAGTTTTCCAATTAATTAATATTTAATTGGAATTGAATAAAAGAATAGAATTTTTGGGTTTATCGTGAATGGTGTTTTAAATAACCCTTGTTCTTTAACCCAATTAACAGTGAAGAATATGGTTTGGAATTTATAATCTTTTAATTAAGATTAATGGAATTTCCAGAGCAAAGATTTCCAATTTAATATATTAAATTGGAATCGAATGGAATTCGATTTGGTAATAATCGAGATGAGCTTTTGTGGAGGAAGACTGTTAATACATATGGAATTTAAAAGGCTTTGTCGTTATTCCATTTATATTACTATTCGGATACCGAAATTGATATTGATTATATATTGATCTGTTTTTCCTTGAAGGTTCCATAATTAATGGAATGTGATTTTTGGGTTTATCGTGAACTGTGTTTTCTTTAACCTAGTTAAAGACAAGATTACATGTCTAACATCGTATTTCAATACAGTATTCATTGATCTCTGTTAAATATATATCTGTTTGGGGGTGGAGAATTTATTCTCTTAGTTAACACCCTTCTCTAAGACGTACGAGCTCAGAGGTTATATATTGGCAGAAATCAATGGTACGATGTAGATTGTTGATGAGGCGTGTTTGATTTCCCAAAGTTAAATAATCATTAATATTGATTTTTGGGAAGATTAAGACTAAGTGGACTGTTAATGAATCTTTAATTAGATTGAAATGTGAATGTGATAATTAAAATTATCAATTCAAGAAAACGATCGAGAATGGAGTATCACCAGTTTTTCTCCAAATGATAGTTAAATCTTTAATTAGATTTGAACGTGAAATGGTAATTAATTTTTACCGGTAAGACCATGGTGTTAGATATGGAGTATTACCAGTTCGGCTCCATGGGATGAATAGGATGGGATTGGGAAATATAATAAGTGATTATTTCGACAAGGTTCACTAATCCCGACTAGTTTGGAAAACCTTAATTTGGTTTAGAATTGAAAAGATAATGAAATCTTTTTTGTAATGGTATCCACATGAAGATTAAAGAATAAATTTAAAAGAATTATCTTTGATAAAATTAATGGGAACCTTTCCCTAAAAATGAGAATATTAAAATAAAAGAATATTCTGGATTGGAATGAGGCGTATGATGTGTTGTTATAGCACTTGATTATAAGATACACGAGTTATTCAGAAAGACCAGGTTTATGCCCATTCTGAATAACTGATACAACGAAAAATCGAAGAGATTGAAGACAGTGCAACACATCGAATGGATGGGTTGCTACTGATGCCCATGATTGGAGTAGCTACCTTGAAGGGGCTACAGTGGTAGCCGTCCGGACGTACTTGTTGATTGTACGGATATGCAAGGGCCTTTCTTCTGTATTGGACATACGGGATGAGGAATAAGGTGCCTCCGGTTTCGTTCAGACCTAGAATGGACTTGTAAACGGATGGTGTATTTGACATTGTATTCCTATATACTGTATTTGTTGATCTCTGCTAAATATATTTCTGTTTGGTGGCGGAGAATTTATTCTCTTGTTTAATACCCTTCTCTGAGAGGTACGAGCTCAGAGGTTAAATATTGGCAGAAATAAGTGGTATAGTATGGATTGATAGGGTGGCATGCTGAGATGCAATGATCCAAACTTTTGTTGAAAAGAAAAGTTTGGTGGATGACGATCAAAGCACAACTTTAATATAGCACAGCTTTGTGTAGCGTTAATTCGCGAGCTTCACACACCGGTACGGTGGCAAACTGATGGTTAGATCAGTATGCTTTAGAGATGAGGATAGACATCCTATGGGTTGTCATGGATTCGGTCGACCGAGGTGATACTGGGTGTGGTCGCCCCACACCAGTAGGGATTGGGCACAACCCCCCGATTCGCAGATGGATAGAGTTAGCGGTGTTTTCCAATGCTTGGACGTAAGCCGCGGTAACTTGTTTCCTGGATATTGCGGATGTGCATTACGGTGTTTTCGCATGCCTGCGACGTAAACCATTGGGTATTGCACTACGCTATAGTTCTTTTGAATCAGGAGCCACCATGATGGAAATTCAAACATCTAATACAATATTTTGCTGTTTTCATTGTATACTATATTTAGCGACATAGTGGGATGGGGCGCTCATGCCGTCTATGATTGATACATTTATATTTGAAGTTGATTTCTTCACTTATAGTAATAAAAAAGATTTGTCTTAAAACGTACCAAGCATATTTGGCTATTATAAGGTAAAACTCTATCCTCGACTGCATTCATTGTGCAATGCTACTTGAGTCTTATAATAGCTTCATTCTTCTTTATTTAGCATTACGCTGGTTTTAAGCACTGGTATTCTTGGGAGTAAACTCGTTCCGTGTTATAAGGCGTGGTCCCTTGATTTACCTTATTTTAAAGTAAAGTTTTAATAACTGTTTTAGTTCTCACATCAGTCCCATGACTGACCTGGAGTTTATTGTTTTAACCTAAACTCTGGGTGCCCCTTTTTCCACACGGGCAGCTAGTAGTTTTGGTTTTGCAGATTTATTTATACAGGATCCTAGATTTACAGCTGGAGCTATATTCGGAATGCTCTACATCCGTGTATTTCTTTCGGTTGTATTTGTTAATGTATTTCCACTACGCATTTTATTTTTACATTTTATTTCCGCTGCTATGTATTTTAATCCCTGATATTTTTCTATGTAATATTTATTCATACTCTGTAACACCCCATATTTCTGTGAATATCAAAATTAACGAATCTAAGAACACTTAAGTTTTAAAAGAGGAATTGGGTTAAACGGGTTATGCCATTGCGCTCGTCTCGGAATGCTACTTGGGATAGAGTCCGAGTTTGCGTGAATCGGACTACGTATGAAGAAGTTATGGAGTTTAGAAGTTTTCAAGTTTAAATAGTAATTAAATATAATAATAAATCAAATCAGAAAACAGTTCAAATTTTAAAATCTGGCAAGAGCGGACTGAGCGGGAAATTTCCCGCTCAGAAGTGTCGACCCCCTAGGGGGAGTCAACAAAGGTGTCGACCCCCCTATAGGGAGTCAACCCCTCCCAAATCTAGCTCCTATGACGAATTTTTACATCCCTGTGATGATGTGGCCTTATCTGATTGGCCAATGACTGATTTCTAAGGTATTAGGGCATATGTGTCGTGCTATGGTTAGTTGGATGACACATCTCTTTGATTTGATGGCTCTGATTCCCCTATACTAATCTAAAGGCTAGAATTAAACTTAGACTTCTACATAATCACCCTAAACCTCAACCCTAGAACTCATTCTATGAAGCCGTCATGTTATTCATCTACAAACCGACCTAGCCTCCATTCATCTACCCCAAACAAGAGAATCAAATTTAAACTAGGAATTAATTAGAAGAACTAAAGAATCAAACGTCTACATCAAAGGATAACTTTTTAAATTCAAAAATCAGCTCCCAGAAATCAAGATCGTCCTTTTTCTGTAAGTACAGTTATTGTTTAGATGTGAAAACCTAATAAGAAATCACGACTGTACTAACTGGATCCAGAAATATGCCTAATTTTATTCGTGCCTATCCTTTTGTCAATTCTGAATTGCCTATGCCTATGAGACTATTGTGATTGATGTAATGACACCTATCGTACCTATGAGACTATTGTGATTGATGTAATGACACCTATTGTGCCTATGAAACTATTCTGATTGATGTAATTACACCTATCGTTTCTGTGAGACTATTGTGATTGATGTAATGGCACCTATTGTGCCTATGAGACTATTGTGATTGATAATGACACCTATCGTGCCTATGAGACTATTGTGATTGATGTAATGACACCTATCGTGCCTATGAGACTATTGTGATTGACATAATGAAACCTAACATGCCTATGAGACTGTTGGATTGACAAAATGGAACCTATCATGCCTATGGGACTGTTGTGATTGATTTATCATGTTGTACATCCTATGCCTATAAGACTATTGGACTAACACAACTGAACCTACCATGCTGTATATGCAAATTACATGATAAGTTATGTTCATACATGCTTACATGTTTAGATCCAAACTAGTACCCATGTTTAAGATCTATATAAGTTCATGCTTATACAATTAGATCTATGCTAGTTCGCATGTTAATTGGATCTAATTTAAATATAAGATCACGTTCATGTGCTTAATAAAGTTTATGTCGGTCTATCCCAAATTTATACTACACATGTTAATATATATTATTTATGCCTGTTGGAATGTTACATGTCCCTTTATTTTCCCCTATGTTTATAAGTTAGGCAAATTTGCAAGCCTAATGTTCTATGTGAATTATGCGAACGAATAACGGGGGAGACGTCGAGGAAAAATATTAAACTACATGCTATTGACGTAGATTGTCTCATAATCATGTAAATGATTAATAGCATGAAATGGTAGAATTTATATACCTAGAACTATGGACATAATTTAGAGGGTAAATGGGGCATGACTCGAATTGAAAACACTTGCGGATAATTTACATATGAACATAAATTGTAACTATGTAGATTAATTAAAAAATGAATATGCCAAACCCGAGGTTAGATTGAGTTACAATGTAAGACTTCCCGGAACCGCCCGGCACATCCAGCAACCGTAACAATATAGATATAATGTGAGAGGTTAGCACATAAAGCCGAAAACCCCAAGGTTAGATTGAGTTGCGGTGTAAAACTGCCCGGAACCGCCCGACACATCCAGCGACCTCAACAATATAGATCTAATGTGAAAAGTTGGTGCTTTAATGAATGAATTAAAGCTAAGAAACAGACTGGCTAAGAATGGTAGGGTTAAGTTAACACAAGAGGGCAACACTTAACCAATGTAACATGAAATGAGGTAGGGTTAAGTAACACAAGAGGGCAACACTTAACCAATGTAACATGAAAAGCGGTAGGGTTAAGTAACACAAGAGGGCAACACTTAACCAATTTAACATGACAAGTGGTAGGGTTAAGTTAATACTTAACCAATGAATGGGTAAGGTTAAGTTAATGGGAAACACTTAACCAACATAACACGATGAATGAATTGGGTTAAGCTAAGGAGAAAGACTTTACCAGTATTATATGATGAATGAACAGGGTTAAGTTAATAGAAAACACTTAACCAATTACAACATGATTGATGAGAAGGGTTAAGTTTATAAGAAACACTTAACCAACTTGGCATGATGTGTGGATGGATTAAGTTAACTTGAATGGATGGATAACACTTAACCAGTTTGGGGGGTATATGAATAGACACTTGGAAATCCTAGTAACGGGGACCCATTTCAACAGTAACCCGCATAGGTGTATCACGTTACCCTAAAACTAGGCAGGGTGGGCACGATTACTGGGCTATTTATAAGAGGTCAAAATAGTGGCAAGGGGTGCAGCAGTGTAGTTCCGAAGGAGTATGGGCGTGCACATGCTCCGGAGTGGAAAAGCAGGCAATGGGCATCAATAGTATACACTATGCATCTTGAATCGCGTTGGGTCGCTATCATAGGGATTGATACACCTAATGGTGGGACTAGCACAAGGTATCTAAATGCAAAAGAGGGCCGATTGACACAGACACAAGAAATATTAATACAAGTAGGGAGCCGAAACGATAGGGTAGTAAGGGCACATCTAACATCTTCATGGAAATTGGGCTGATTGAGGTAAGATCCTCATACTTGGTGTACACCTGAAGGCTACCACAATTGCGGGGTTGGGATCACCTTATTATATAACGTAGGATACTAGTTGGGACACTAGTAGGGGATGCGGATCCTTTTCACATGATACTAGTTGGGACACTAGTCGGAGATACAGATCGTTCTATAAAAGACACTAGTTAGAATGCTAGTTGGGTGGTGCCGAGAAAAGAAATCAGAGAAAGAACCGAAGCACATTCAGTGTATCTTACCTTGTCATATCTAATGATCATCATTTGTTGTCTTGCTGTGCTTATCATCATGGTTATATCTGGTATTTAGTTTATTCATGTCATGATCCTTTTGCATGTTTACATGCTAAATAATCACTGGACTTACCAGACTTATGCCTACCAGACTTATGTCTGACCCGTTTTCTTTCACCTTCTTTTCTTCTGTTTCCCTCCCCAAGCTCACAGGGGGGAAATATTACCACTTAGCTCAGTTTTCTTTCCAAGCTCAAGGATAATCGATGTATTGCTTTGGACTCTCTTTTCCACTGCTATGGCTGGCTCATGCTTTATTAGGGAATATCATTACTATTTTCTGCTTCTTTATTTTGTTAAACAAGACAGATGCTTTGTTGTAATGAGTAAGGGTGTTTTGGTGTTGGAAAACAAATCTTTGTACAAGCTAATTTACCAAGCTGCTGTTTTATCAATGAGGTAAAGTTTTATCTATTTTCCGCTGTTTAAAATTTTGTCTGTTTTGTAGTTTATCTGTTCTATACACTTATGATGCTCCACTGAAGTTAATGCATTCCCTTTGTGAGTGACCTTAACGGAGGTGTCGTGTTCCATGTGGTATCAAAGCTGAAGGTTACCACAACAGGTAAAAGATTTTTCAAAAGCATATTTTAAAGGGAGTGTTTTCTAAAACATGTTTTAAAGAAGCGTTTTTCAAGAGAAAAGCATTGTTTTTAAAAGGCATATTCCCTAAAGCCATATGGACTATCTTTCGATTCTCTATTTGTATCTCTTCTTCCTTTCTTTTTGCCATAGTTTTGTAGGCATACGGCACATGTCAAGGGCGAAGTAGTGCCCAACCTCCATCTGTAGCCGCAGTAGTTTCACCTGCGGCTAATCTTCTTTCAAGCTTTGTAGGTAGTCGTGCGATGGAGGTAGTTTCGAGAAACTTGTCAACAAGCTACGAAAGGATAGTAAGGATGAGAATAAGGGAGTTTGGGATAAGGAGCACAAGGATAAGTAGCTTGTTGATATGGCTTAATTCACGCAGAAGGAGAAAGGTGAAAAGAAAGAGGCCAAAGTGGAAGAATCACAAACAAGGGATTGGAATATAAGAAGAATGGAAGAAATAATAGATCTCGCGACAAGAGGGAGTGTCTTTTCTATGGCATAGTGAGTCATTTAGTTGTAGGAAGAAGAAGACAGGTGGTTGTTTTCAGTATGGTGAGGCAGGGCATCTTATCATGGATTGCCCAAAGGACAAGGACAAGGGCAAAGGACATAATCTTCTAGAGGGCAATTGCATGCTCTCACTGCTAGTGTACCTAAGAGAGGTAGGAACTTTCTGTTGAAAGTTTAGTTTTTCTTTTCAGTCATCCTGTTAGAACCTTATTTGATTCTGGCGCTTCACACTCTTTTCTATCTTCTTCCATAGTTGAGTCTCTACACCTTAGTACTAGTATAGTAGAAGATCCCATTATTGTCTCAAATCCAGTTGATGGTTCGGCTAATTCATCTATGATTTGTTTGGATTTGGGAATGTCTATACTAAGCGTTGAGTTTAGATATAATGTTTACGTTTTTGGTTTCATGGGCTATGGGTAGATTCTAGGGATGGATTGGTTATCCAGTAATGGTGCAATTCTCGACTGGGAAAGGAGGTTAGTTAGACTTTTGACTCGCCTCGGTAATACCCTCGAAAATGTCGTGTAACCCTAAGGGTTATTTCATGCTTAGTTACATAGAATCTCTTGATACATCTGTTGATAATTTGCAATCTGTTTAAGTAGTCCATGAGTATCCCGATGTCTTTGATGAAGTGAAGGGTTTACCCCCAAAACATGAAATAGATTTCCGCATATACTTAGTTGATAACGCCAACCCAGTTGCATTACCTGCACGGCACATGGCTCCTAGGGAGAGGAAGGAGTTCAGCAAGCAAGTTAAAGAGTTGCTTGAGAAGGGGTTTATTTGGCGAAGTATTTTTGAATGGGTGCTCCAGTAGTGTTCGCTACTAAGGTGGATAGTCCACTTCGCTTGTGCATTGATTTTAGAGAATTAAACAAGCTGACTAGGAAAAATAGGCACCCACTTCCAAGAATAGATGATTTGTTTGACCAGCTTGTAAGTGCATCTGCTTTCTCCCAACTAGATTTGGCTACAGGGTTTCATCAGCTAAGAGAAGCCAAGGACAATATAGACAATACTGCTTTTAGGACCCCTGACGGTTTCTTTGAGTGGCCCGTTATGCCTTTCGGTTTGACGAATGCACCCACTTATTTAGTTGACTTGATGAGTAGGGTGTTTAGGAAGTTGCTTAATAAGTTTTTAGTAGTCTTCGTGGACGATATCTTGATTTTCTCAAAGAACGAGGGAGAACATTCTTTGCATTTAAGAGAAGTCATGGATACACTTCGAGCACATCAACTTAAGGCGAAGTTCTCCAAAATGTCATTTTTGGAGAGAAGAAGTAAGGTTTTAAGGACATGTGGCATCCAAAGGAGGGGTAGCAGTAGATCCCACAAAAGTAGTTGCAGTGCAAGACTGAAAGGTCCCAAGGAATGCAACAGAAGTCAGAAGCTTTCTTGGACTAGCAGGTTGATATAGGAAGTTCATTAAGAACTTTGCAAAGGTATTAGCCCCACTTACTGGATTAACGAAGAAGAATCTAACCTTTGCTGGGATATTGATTGTGATGTCGCTTTCCAACGACCGAAGAGGGCTCTTACAACGGCCCCTATTTTGACTTTTACCTTATGGTAATAAAAAGTTTATGGTATACACGGATTCATACGACACGGTACTAGGTGCCATTTTGATGTGAAAAGGAAGGGTAAGGTTGTAGCGGATGCCTTAAGAAGAAAAAGGTTAACTTCAAGTCCTTTTTATGTGAAAAGGAAAAGTTCAGAATACACATCAACCTTTGATTTTAAAACCTTCGGTTAAGTTAGTAGTTGGCATCGCTAGGAGTAAGACCTACTTTTTTGGATCAAATAGGGACTTCACAAAGAAAAGACTCTTAGATAGTTGACGCAATAGATAAGTTAATTAGAGAAGAGACCTCTAATCACCTTAATAACTACACTTGGTAACATTGTTAGCATCTGTTTATTTCCAAGAAATAGTTCTTCCCCATGGAATACCCTTTAGTGAATTTTGAAGACCCTTTGAGGAAATGTTAGCATGACACATCAGAAGTTGTAGTCCCGAGTACACTTAAAGGAGAAGGGGTGGAACGAGAGGCGACAGTGAAATAAGTTCCAACTCATATTTTGGAAACGGAAATTAAGAAGCTATGCAATCGTGAAGTTAAGACAGTCAGAGCACAATGGGGGTGAAGCTCAAGAAGATGCGACTTAGAAGGCTAAAGACTAGAAACGCACATCATACCCTTTTGAGGGTATATCCTTGACCTCTTTTTTTTGGTAAAGTTTGTTTGCATGCTACTCTTTATCTTTTAAGTATATCCTCTCGGTCCTATCCTCGATCCTTAGGTAGAACCCAATGGATGTAAACAAGTGTTTGAGACATGTTATGTTTGGTGGGTGCAAGTGGATGTAAGTGTTTGCTTGTGGTTGCTCGTGGGTGCATATACACACACATTAGGAACTAGATCGGCTCCGTCACTTCCATATTGCATATGCATGAGTTGATTTTTATATATATGGATTGAAACTTGATGTGATATCATATGGATGATGCATTTGAATGTATAGCTGTGCACTCATATAGAAATGATATGTATCAGTAGGGTTCTTTTGCATACATAATGGACACATGACACTATCATGAATTGCATTAATAAGGTCAACTGAATCAGTAGACCGCCTGATTTTGCATTTGGGTAAGGACATATACACACTATGCATATGTTCATGAAAAAACATTAGAAACCTTTTTAAGGACAATGGATGCCTGTGGTTGAATGGTTGAGTAGATGGATGTTGGATGGTAGGATATACATTCTTCTTAAATTGGAGATTTCGAGGACGAAATCCTTTAACGAGGGGAGAATGTAACACTCCATATTTTATGTCAATATCAAAATTAACGAATCTAAGAACACTTAATTTTTTAAAAGAGGAATTGGGTGAAACGAATTATGCCACTGTGTTCGTCTCGAAATTCTGCTTGAGATAGAGTCCGAGTTTGCGTGAATCGGACTATGTATGAAGAAGTTATGGAGTTCAAAAGTTTTCAAGTTTAAACAGTAATTAAATATAATAATAAATCAAATCAAAAAACAGTTCAAATTTCAAAATCTGGCAAGAGCGGCTTGAGCGGGAAATTTCCCGCTCAGGGGTGTCGACCCCCCAAGGGGAGTCGATATAGGTGTCGACCCCCATATAGGGGAGTCGACGTAGGTGTCGACCCCCCGTTGGGAGTCAACCCCTCCCAGATCCAGCTACTGTGACGAATTTTTACAGCCCTGTGATAATGTGGCCTTCTCTAATTGGTCATTGACTGATTTCTGACGTATTAGGGCATATGTGTCATGCTATGGTTGGCTGAATGACACATCTCTTTGATTTGATGGCTCTGATTCCCCTAGACTAATCTAAAGGCTAGAATTAAACCTAGACTTCTATATAATCACCCTAAACTTCAACCCTAGAACTCATTCTATGAAGCCATCATGTTGTTCGTCTACAAACTGGCCTAGCCTCCATTCATCTACCCCAAACTAGAGAATTAAATTCAAACTAGGAATCAATTAGAAGAACTAGAGAATTAAACGTCTACATCAAAGGATAGCTTTTCAAATTCAGAAATCAGATCCCAGAAATCAAGATCCTTCCTTTTTCTGTAAGTACAATTATTTTTTAGATGTGAACACCTAATAAGAAATCACGACTGTAATAACTGGATCTAGAACTATGCCTGATTCTATTCGTGCCTATCCTTTTGTCAATTCTGAATTGCCTATGCCTATGAGACTATTGTGATTGATGTAATGACACCTATCATGCCTATGAGACTATTGTGATTGATGTAATGACAACTATCGTGCGTATGAGACTATTGTGATTGATGTGATGACACATATCATGCCTATGAGACTATTGTGATTTATGTAATGACACCTATCGTGCCTGTGAGACTATTGTGATTGACATAATGAAACCTAACGTGCCTATGAGACTGTTGGATTGACAAAATGGAACCTATCATGCCTATGGGACTTTTGTGATTGATTTATCATGTTGTACATCCTATGCTTATGAGACTATTGGACTAACACAATTGAACCTACCATGCTATATATGCAAATTACATGATAAGTTATGTTCATACATGATTACATGTTTAGATCCAAGCTAGTACCCATGTTTAAGATCTATATAAGTTCAAGATTATATAATTAGATCTATGCTAGTTCGCATGTTAATTGGATCTAATTTAAATGTAAGATCACGTTCATGTGCTTAATTAAGTTTATGTCGTTCTATCCCAAATTTATACTACACATGTTGATCTATATTGTTTATGCCTGTTGGAATGTTACATGTCCCTTTCTTTTCCCCTTTGTTTATAAGTTAGGCTCATTTGCGAGCCTAACGTTTTATGTGAATTATGAGAACGAATAACGGGGGAGACGTTGGGGAAAAGTATTAAACTACATGCTATAAACATAGATTGTCTCATAATCATGTAAATGATTAGTAGCATGAAATGGTAGATTTTGTATACCTAGAATTATGGACATAGTTTAAAGGGTAAATGGGGCATGACTCGAATTGACAACACTTGTGCATAATTTACATATGAACATAAATTGTAAATATGTAGATTAATTAAAAAATAAATATGCCTAACCCGAGGTTAGATTGAGTTATGGTGTAAGACTGTTCGGAACCGCCCGGCACATCCAGCAACCGTAACAATATAGATCTAATGTGAGAAGTTAGCGTATTAAGCCCAAAAACCCGAGGTTAGATTGAGTTGCGGTGTAAGACTACCCGAAACTGCCCGACACATCCAGCGACCGCAACAATATAGATCTAATGTGAGAGGTTGCTGCTTTAATGAATGAATTAAAGCTAAGGAACATGCATGCTAAGAATGGTAGGGTTCAGTTAACACAAGAGGGAAACACTCAACCAATGTAACATAACAAGAGGTAGGGTTAAGTAGCACAATAGGGCAACACTTAACCAATGTAACATGACAAGTGGTAGGGGTAAGTAACACAAGAGGGCAACACTTAACCAATGTAACATGACAAGTGGTAGGGTTAAGTTAACACTTAACCAACGAACGAGTGGGGTTAAGTTAATGGGAAACACTTAACCAACATAACATGATGAACAAATGGGGTTAAGCTTAGAAGAAGCACTTAACCAATATTATATGATGAATGAACAGTGTTAAGTTAATAGAAAACACTTAACCAATTACAACATGATGAATGAGAAGGGTTAAGTTAATAAGAAACACTTAACCAACTTAGCATGACGTGTGGATGGGTTAAGTTAACATTAATGTATGGATAACACTGAACCAATTTGGGGGGCATACGAATGGACCCTAGGAAACCCTAGTAACGGGGACCCATTTCAGCAGTAACCCACATAGATGTATCACGGTACCCTGAAGCTAGGCAGGGTGGGGCACGATTACTTGGCTGATTATAAGCGGTCAAAATAGCGTTAGGGGGTGCAGTAGTGTTGTTTCGAAGGAGTATGGGGGTTCACGTGCTTCGGAGTGGAAAAGAAGGCACTGAGCATCAGAAGTATACACTGTGCATCTTGAATCGTGTCGGTTCGCTATCATAGGAATTGATACACCTTATGGTGGGACCAACACAGGGTATCTACACGCAAGAGAGGGCCGATTTGCACAAACACAAGAAAAATTAATACAAGTTGGGAGCCGAATCGATAGGGTAGTAAGGGTACATCTAACATCTTCATGGCAATTGGGCTGATTGAGGTAAGATCCTCATACTAGGTGTACACCTGAAGGCTACCACAATTGCGGGGTTGGGATCACCTTATTATATAACGTAGGATACTAGTTGGGACACTAGTAGGGGATACAGATCCTTTTCACAGGATACTAGTTGGGACACTAGTAGGGGATACAGATCGTTCCATAAAAGAAATTAGTTAGAATGCTAGTTAGGTGGTGCAAAGAAAAGAAACCAGAGAAAGAACTGAAGCACATTCAGTGTATCTTGCCTTGTCATATCTAACGATCATCATTTGTTGTCTTGCTATGCTTATCATCATAGTTATGTCTGGTATTTAGTTTATTCATATCATGATCCTTTTGCCTGTTTACATGCTAAATAATCACTGGACTTACTAGACTTATGTCTGACCCGTTTTCTTTCGACTTCTTTTCTTCCGTCCCCCCCCGGTTCACAGGGAGGAAACATTACCACTTAGCTCTGTTTTCTTTCCAAGCTCAAGGATAGTCCATGTATTGCTTTGGACTCTCTTTTCCACTGCTACGGCTGGCTCATGCTTTATTGAGGAATATCATTTTCTGCTTCTTTATTTTGTTAAACAAGATAGATGCGTTGTTGTAATGGGTAAGGGTGTTTTGCTGTTGGAAAACAAATCTTTGTATAAGCTGTTTTACCAAGCTGCTGTTTTATCAATGAAGTAAAGTTTTATATATTTTCCGCTATTTAAAATTTTGTCTGTTTTGTTCTTTATCTGTTCTATACACTTATGATGCTCTACTGAAGTTAATGCATTCCTTTTGTGAGTGACCTTAACGGAGGTGTGGTGTTACATACTCTGAATATTCTTGTACTCTGATGTAAATTTTTGTAAATAGCAATGAAATGTTATTCTGTTTGTGTTCCGATTTGTCTTATTCTCGAAGCAGTCCGCCTTCTTATTCGGTTTAGGTCGGCCGGGAAGCACGGGTCGCTACAACTGCTTAGGTTGAGCGAACACCTAGGCTTTGGTGGGGATACTCATTAGAGATAGGGTCAGTAGTACCCTAGAATGAGTTTATATATAATATATATATACACACACACACACGAGAAAGCATATTTGTAAGTAGATTTTTTTTATTGTGTTGCCTTGTCTGTTGAGTGGTTTGTGAATTCCGATCGAATCGTGGGACGCCACGACGTCGATAGGAATTTCAAAACACTTGAACTGAATAGTTCGACATAATGTTGTTTAAAGTAGGTAAATGAAATAATTTTACCCAAAATAATATTTTGATATAAAAGTGAATAATTTTCTAAAATTATTTTTATATGGATCAGTTGATTACTATTATTATTATAATCAAATGAGATTATAAAATTGGAATGATTATATATAATCAAACAGAATTTGTATATGAATAATACATACAAATGAGATGAAATGGAATTGGATTCAAACCAGAATTAGAATTTAAATCCCGGAAAGTTGGATAATATTTTTCCGAAGTATATTAAAGTAATATAGCATTGTTTCAAAAGGATTTTTAAATAAAAATCATTTTGAAAGTGATAAAGCACTGAACTCACTTCAGCCGCTGGAAAATAATTCTAACGATGACTACCACATCATCCATTTTCAAATTTCTAAGTGATAGATTGCCACCAGGGTTTAACTTATGAAGGAAATTATTTGAGAAAACAAGTTGTTTCGAAAATTCAAATATTTTGAATTCGAAGTGGGAATAAATATATGTATATATATTTATATAATTTTAAAAGGGATTTGAAATATAAACCCGGGAATTTGGATTATGAAGTTTAACTTAAACAGGTTAAATGGATCAAAGTGAATAAATTGATTAGAATCAACTTGAATAAATCTGAATGCGTATGAATGAAAAATGAAATATTAAGTTATAACAAAGTGGGCTTTTGAAAATTTAACGAGTTTGTAGCATTTCTTCTGCCTTAGTAATCTCGATGACGAAATTATTTTAAGGGGGAAGGAATGTAACATCCCGGATTTTAATTGATTTATTTTGAACATTTAAATTTATTTTAAATGTTGAATTAGAAATATAAATGGATTTTATATTGAATTTATCGATTTAGTAACCGATATACGAGCTAATATCGAATATATTTAATTATCGTAGTATGATACAGTAACAACTGAATTCAGAGTTAAAACTAAATTGAAACGATTCAGTTGATCAACAGAACTTCTATTTGAATTATAAAAATAATAATAATTTATTTATTATATCAATATATTTGTTTGGTTTGAATTTGAATTATGTTATATCAATTTAATATGATTAAT
Source organism: Allium sativum (assembly GCA_030737875.1). Taxonomy (NCBI): domain Eukaryota; kingdom Viridiplantae; phylum Streptophyta; class Magnoliopsida; order Asparagales; family Amaryllidaceae; genus Allium; species Allium sativum. Next base: position 402,289,499 of record CM060910.1, read on the forward strand.
CTATATATATGGTCGAACTAAATTTTAGAATCTGTTCCATGGAGTGTAGAATAATGGACATTGAGAAAGTTGGTTGTTGTGTTTCGATTGGAGTTTAGGACCCTAAAATATATTATTATAAAATTTAAACGGATAAGACCAAAATCAAATCAAATTAAATTAAGATTTCAAATTGTACTAAAATTGTATGTACTTAAGCCTACATCCTTTTAATTACCATGTACTATTTGTCACCCAGTTCATCTTTAAAAAAATGCGATGCCCTTCCCTCTCGTTTGAATTTTTAAATGAAACAAAGAAATAAGGAACCACATCCTTCATTTTCTTTTACAAATCAAACGAGTTTTAGAGTGGGAAAAGGGGCTGCTACCCTTCATTTCATTTCAAGAGAACAGAAAATCAAAACTGATTCTCTTCGTTCCTTTTCTTTCCTATCATTCGAAATCTAATTCTATTGATTCAAAGAAAAAAGGGAAATTGAAATATGGATTCATGAATTAAACCGCATTATCCGCTGAAGCTCGATGTCAAGACAGAGTGCACTCGCGTACAAGGAAGAAGGGGATTCGTCCATGGGTTGTTCGGAGTTTGCTGAGGGGTTTTCAACTTGTTAAAGGGTGTGATGGGAAGTTCGTTACGATTTTTGAAAGGATAATGTTGGATGCAACTTAAGGGAGTTCGATGGTTGGTGTTTTTTGCAATTGGGCGGAGATCGTTTTCTATTGGGTTGAATAGGGTGCGATTTTGTTCTTGGGAGTTCGACAGCAGTTATCGCCAAACCTAGGGTCTCGATTTTGGGAATGGATACATCGATCGCCAAATTCAAGGTCAGTTTTTGGTTTTAAAAAAATGATATTTGACAGAGGCTTCATTTTACGTGAAACAATTATGTTTCTAACCCGAGAACCCTGGTTAACAATTATAGTTTGTGCAATCACTTTTGATGATGCTTTATTGGGTCAACACATTTCCAACGTGCGTCTCAATGAAAAGCAACTCACTCCGGCTACGTTTGGTAGCCCTTTCCAAAGAAATGGAAATGCATAAAAACCAATTTCAGGCATATATATAGCCACGTAGCACAACATTTATTTCAGTGAACGATTTCTGGAGAAAATGGGGTGGTAGAGATGAAGTGAAGTTAGCTGTAATGGTGAACAATACTTTAGGTGCTTGCGTGTCTTAAATTGGAGAAGGGGAATTAAGGGTGAGGTAAATAATTTATTAACTAATCTTGTTAATGACGTTTCAATTCGAATTAAATTTATTATTCGTTTATATATGTCATACGTTACCATATTCCAAGGAGAAACAAATTATGTTGAATTCATATTACCGTCAATTACTTATTATGATTGAATTTTGAATCAGAATGGATCGAAATAAAGACAAGTGAGTAAACTCACCCAGATTTAATATTTAAGTTATTTTTAAGTAGTTAAAAATAATAATTGGTTGTTGGATGCATGAATGAATTTTTGAACTAATACGGTTATATATATATGTTATATTTTGGCTTCGTGGTAGTGGCTATTATATATATATATAAATATATATATATATATATATATATTGGATATTTACTGCAGTACCATTAGCGGATGCCCGCGGTATCTTTCACGGATGAACTTATCGCCATACGATATATTGAGCGGATGACCATTGTAAAGCGATATCCTGCCTTGAAGAAAGATTGATATTATTTATATTGTCTAACATCCGTGGATGCAGGGAAACAAGTTGGAGGTATTCAACTGGATTCCTCAAAATTTATTTATTGTTGTTTACATATTTATATATGCGTGATATGTTGAATTGGATTGATGGTTGGTGTGTTTGAATATTGAATTTCACTGGTCCTAGATATCAATATTTAAAACTATCATAAATAGTTATTTTTATATTTAAAAAGGAATATATTTTTTCTGAAATAGAAACCGAATTTCGAATTGGCTAGGAAAATATTAACTTGTTTAATAATAAAAACAAGTGGTTGGACTTATAATCGATGTTTATAAATTATCATCGGAGAATTTAGAAATGTAAATTTGTGTATGATTTTTAAAGAGGAAAATTTATTTTTCAAAGCAGAAATTGGATTTCAAATGGAATTTGAAATAGAAACTTGTTTTAATATTTAAAACAAGAAGTGAAATTCATAAACGATGTTTATAAATAAAAGAGGGGAATTTTTATTAGATAATTTATAAATTTAAATTCAATATGAACTTAAAAGGGATTTATAATTTGAAATCATTTCAGGGAAAGAAAACGGTGAAATTTATTCCGATGACCGGAATGTAAAATAAATTGAAGTTAAATTCATATGGATTTATGGTTAGAATTCGAACATGTTGAATTTGTAAATAAATTATTTCCAGATAAGATATTGGGATTATATTAGATAAAAACTAAAACTTAAAATTTACATATGAAATAGAATTCTTGTTAATTTATATATATATAAGTTATGAAAATAAAATATTTCAAAACTGGAATCGAGTTTCAAATAGATTTTTAAAATGGAACTTTGTTTTAATAAGGAAGTTAATTTATAAACAACGTTTATAAATGTGATGAAGTAATTTTCATCGAGTAATTTGGAAATAACTTTCCAAATGTAAGAATTGGAGTAGAAGGTGAGATTTAAATAAAGTTATTGTATTACTACCTTTTATCGATCTCAAGATAAGATCGTTGTCGGTTAAGGTCTGAAGGGCAAATAAAATACCCCAACTTGAATGACTTCACTATTATCAAGGGATGATATTAGTTTGTAATGGTAAAGGATGTTAAATAAATTGATTTTTCCAAAAAGCAGTTTATAATTAGAATTCGATTATATCGAATGTTTATAAAATAATTTATGTCCAAAGAAATAGGAATTTAATATAGAAATTGAGTTGTGAATAATTTATAAAAGAGTTATGAATTTTGAATAAAGTAATCAATGATTTTGGAAAATCTAGACGTTTAAGTTAGATTTGGATAACCGGTTTAAATTATATTTAAATATTAGAGAATGGAGATGGAATTTATTTATAAACGAAGTTTTAAACGTTTATATTTCAATTTAATTTAAACGAACTCGCCGCAGCACGGTAATTCATAATTTGTCGTTTCGAACTTCCATTGAGTATATAGAACTCGATATAAGTCGGAATTTGATGAAACCAGAAACGTTTGGACCAATGAATAATATTTTTCTAATGGAAGAGAAAAATATGAATTTCTTCTTATAGATTTTGGGCTGTGTCAAAATAAAATTTTAGAAAAGTCATTGTAAAATTGTTTAAAAACTATAATGATTTAATTAATTAACTAATGGGATTTATAATGAATAAAAATCCTAATTTCAATTAGAAAAATCCAAATTTGAATTATAAATAGATTTGAACTCATGTGGAGTAAGTGGATTGATTTTCTGGAATAAAAGTTAGATTTTCAATTATCGAATGAAGTTAACTAGTTTCAAAAGAAATTAGTTAATAGAGTTTTTGGATCGAACTTAATTTGGCTTAAGTGAATTGAACTTGTTAATTGAAATCGGAATTCAAATACGAAACTTGGATTAGAATTTGGAGGCGAGCAAGGGTTTGAGTTTGATTTGTGTTAAGTAAGTACAAATAGATTGGAATGTAATATGTTCAAATTAAAAGAAGATTAAGCGGAGAAGCTAATTAGAAAATTAATTAGCAAATGGAAAGCAAAAAGTGTTGAATTGATTGGAAATAAATTGCGAACGGATGGATATATGTGAGACAAGTATGGGATGAAGGGCATGAAGATTATATATGAAGTGCCCAACAAAAAAGTACATTTTTAAATTACCATACGAGATTTTATGAGCCTATTGGGCAAGCCACTTGGCCTTTTGATTTTCTTTTTGAATGGAAAGGGCCTAGAGAGGCAATTTGTAGTTGTACCGATTGAGCCGTACAAAGGAGGTGCTGGCGAAATTTTCCAAAAATTTAAGGAGTTAGAATTTTGTTAAGAAATTTGGATAACTAGAAATCAATATATATATATATATATATATATATATATATAATATCGAAAGGAATTTGGGAAGTGATTCAATTAATGAAATATTAGAAAGGTCTAGTGATTGTTTAATGGATGTTTGTTTTCCTTTGATAGTTAAATCACCGGCTATCAAAGATTTTTTTTACCATCGTTGTCCATACAGAGAGACGGGTTGGATTTATTATCAGTAAACCACTCTGTATAGGCATAGGCGTTGCGAATTAGATTATGTTGAAGATAAATAAAGACAGAGTAAAATGCAAGGGTTCTTCTATTTATAGGATAGTGCCTTCGGTTTGTCCATTCCTATGACAACTTGTATGGACGAATGTCTGACAAAGTATGCCTATCAGGTCATACAAGACAATCTCTTCAAACTATCATGTTTGCTGGCAGAGGAATTCATTTCCCTTAGCCTTTTATACCCGTAATATTTTTGGAAGATCAACTAGTGATTTGATAGGTTTGACGATGTGGCATTCAAAGTGAATGGTAGTCAGATGTTCTGAAAAGATAAACGTAGCCTCAAGCCTCACTACCGGAAAATGACAAAAATCTAGCTGGCAGCATGGCTTGTTGGGTCATACCCTAGCAGATGTATTATCACCGATCTAGAGAAAACTTGTAACGACCCGGTAAAAGAGATTTCGATGCTCAAATTCCGACAATAATACTTAACCCATATTATTTGCCAAAACTAAAGTATCGGAAACACCTGATAGTTAGGAGAATGAAATTAGAGGTTGAGATAAGAAAGAAAGAAATATTAGAATAGGAGAAGAAGAAGAACTAACACAACATAGAGTCTCACATGATAACGGAACAAAAGATAATATATGTAACGTCTTGGATTTTTAATCAATTTATTTCGAATATTTAAATTTATTTAATGTTCCATTCGATATATAAATGGATTTTATATTTAATTCATCGACTAAATAACCGATATACGAATTAATATTGAATATATTTAATTATCGTAATATTAAATGGTAATAATTGAATTTGCATATAAAATAGGATCAAAACAATTCTATAGGTTAACATATATTTCATTTGAATTAAAACGATAATAATAATTTATTATCGATGAATTTAATTATTTGAAATCAATTTATATTTTTATCGAATTTAATTTAAATCGTTAATTTAAGCTATTATCTCTTATATACAGTCAAATTTAACTCCAGAATCAGTTCCGTGGAGTTCAAAATAATGATATAATCTGAGAGCGTCGGTCGTTACGGTTGAATAGCGGTTCAGGATTTCGAATTGAGCTACCGTAAGATATTTTAGTTATTTAATTCAGAAAAATCAAATCAAATTAATCGTGATTGTACTTTTAGAGACAGTCCTTAATTAAAAACATACGAAATTTTTTCGTCCTCATCTATTTAATAGTGCATACCCCATTCTTTCCTCTGCAAACCAAAAACCGAATTCCCTTTTTCAAAATCATCTCCGTTCGATTCAAAATAATAATAATATGAAATCAAAATCAAAAGGCTCAAATTTAAATTTGCTCGTTCCCTTTATAAATCGAAAGGAGTACCCTAATCGCGTTAATTGCCATTTCAATTTCGAATTTAGAGCCTCTTGAAAATCGATTACTAGATTAAAACAACTCAAATACATATCGGAATCGATCAATTTGAAACCGACTGATCTCGAATCATCCTATACTTCACTCCGATTCTCTATTCCCCTTGTTTGATTGAGATGCCTAAAACCCGATAATTAGGGCACCGATGATTGGTGATATTGGAAGAGAAAGAAGTCGAGCGTGAGGCTGATGGGTGGAAGGCGAGCACGTTGATGAAATGCCGAAGCAGTTGAAGAAAGAAGATATCGCTACCTTGTAGTGTTTAAAGCAGGATGTCGAAATGTTTGTGGAGATGATTCAAAGAACAACGATTTTGAAGGATTGAAGGAATTCGGCTATGTTAAATTAATGATGAAGAGGTTTTGAGGTTCGGTTAGTGAAAGGTGTGCGACAGTGGACTGTTCTTGGTAGAGCTTTGTCAAAACAACAAGGTATTAAATGAAGCATAAAGTATGGTTTTGAGTTGAATAACTGCAGTGGATTTATATTTTTAAAATGGGGGAAATCACGGCCTTAGATAGTTTTACTGGAAGAAGTTGATGTGATGAATTGGAAAGTGTTCAAAGGTGATGTGTCCGTAAATTGGAGAAGGGATTAATGTATATGTTTTTACAAATTTAAAATATTTAAAATAATTTATTTATTGCAGTAGTTAATATAAAATTCATAGAATGGTTTATTTATTCATTATTAGTAGTTAAATTTAAATAAATAAATGTTTAATCAGTAAAATAAATGATCGTAGGAACAAATAAAATCATTCAAGATGATTCAAGTAAATTCATGGCACGATGATATGGAATAAAACAAGATATTCGGCAGTGGAAAATCAAGGTGAGTAAACTCACTTCTTGCTCGATTTTAATTTACTATAATTGAATATTTATCTAATACAAACATTTATATGTTGTTGGTTGGCTAATTGGTTGCATTTCAGTTTATTGAAATATTGTGGTGATTATATTTATTAGTTATTTAGGCCTGGTGATTGTGGATACTAAATATATATTGGATATTTCCCGCAGTTTCAATAGTGGATGCCCACAGTATCATTAGCAGATGACCCTATCTCCCCATGATATATAAGTGGGTAACCTTTTATACCGCGATGTCCTGCCTTGAAGCAGGATTGGTATTATTTATGCTATCTGACATTTTTGAATGCAGGAAAACAGGTTAAAGGAATCCAACTGGATTCCACAAATTTATTTACTGTTGTTTACATATTTATATGTGTGTGATGTGTGAATTGAATGGATGATCTGTTTGTTTGGATATTAAATATCATTGGCCCTAGATATTTATATTTTAAAATATCAAAAAGGGATATTTGAATTTAAAAAGGGAAATTCGATTTTCGAAATTGAAATGGAAATTTCGAATAAGTTGAGAAATATAAGCTTGTTTCGAATAATAATAACAAGTAGCTAAATTTATAAACATTGTTATAAATGGAAAGAAAAGTTATCATTTGGTAATATTAGATTTTTAAATTCAAATTTGAATTTAAAAAGGAAAATTTATTTTCCAGAAACGGAATTGGATTTCAAATAAGAATTGAGATAAGGACTTGTTTTAAATAATTTAAAACAAGAAGTGGAATGTATAAACAATGTTTATAAATGAATAAAAAATTATATTATCATTGGATAATCTAGAAATGTAAATTTAAGCATGATTTTAAAAAGGAAAATTCATTTTCCAAAGTGGGTTTTCAAATGGAATTTAAAAGAGAAACTTGTTCGAATATTTAAACCAAGAAGTGAAATGTATAAATGATGTTTTAAAATGAATGTGAAAATTATCATTAGATAATTTATAAATTAAATTCAAGTGTGAATTTTAAAAGAGTAAATAGAATTGTTTTGGAAAGAAAAAATGAAATTTATTTCCAGTGTTCATAATGTAATCAAATTGAAATAAATCTTTTTGGATTTATAGTTGGAATTCGAGCATGTCAAATTTATAGAAATAAATTTATTTCGAAAGGATATTGGAACTGTATCGAATATAAATTTAGAATTTTAATATGAAAATAGATTCTATGCTTATGTATATACGATAACATATTTCAAACAGGGAATCGAGTTTTAAATGAAATGAAGTAATTTTCTTTGGGTAGATTGGAAATCGATTTATACCAAATATAAGAACTGACATTCAAAAATCATATTTTTAAATGAGATAGAAGAGGGGATTTTTCTGATAAGTAGTAGAGGTTTTGTATTACAAACTATTATCCGTCTCAAGATAAGAACGTTGCCGGTCAAGTTCTGAGAGGTAGAAAAAATACCCCAACTTGAACGGCTTCACTATTATCAAGGGATGATATTAATATGTAATGGTAAAGGCTGTTGAATTAATTTATTTATAAAGGAATTAATAATTGGAATTCGATTATATTGAATTTAATTCCAGAGGATGGAAATTGAATATAGAAATCGAGTTTTGAATAGATTCATAACCGAGTTATGAATGTGGCATAAAGTAATTGACGAGTTGAATAATATGAATTGTGAAGTTAGATTTGGATAATGGGCTTAATTTATTTTTAAATATGAAAAATGGAGTTTAAATTTATTTTATAAACGAAGTTAACGTTTATATTTAAATTATAACTAAAACGAACTCGCCGCAGCGCGATAGTTCGTAATTTGATGACTCGAACTTCAATTGGGTATATAGAACTCAATATAACACGGAATTCAATGAAACAAGAAACGTCTGAACCTATTCAATGAAAGTTTTTAAATGGAAGAGAAAAATCTGGATTTCGTTTTATAGATTTTGAGTTATGTCAAAATCAAATTTTCAGAAAAACAGCGCTAGAATTTTTTCAAACCATAACGGTTTATTAAATAAAATGAGAGGATTTTTAGCGAATAAAAATCCAAAATTCATTAGTAAAATCCAGATCTAAGTTATAAAATAATTATGAGGTCAGGTCGAGTAAATGGATCGATTTATGAAACAAAAATCGGAATTTTTAATTAGCAAACAAACTTAACTAATTTCTAAAGAAACTAGTTAATATGGTTTTTAATCGAACTTAACATTTGTTAAGTAAACTGAATTTGTAAATTGGAATTGGGAATCCGAGTATGAAACGTGAATTAGGATGGGGAAGCGAGCAAGGATTTTGAGTTTGATTTGTGTATAAGCAAATACAAATATATTTGAATGTGATCTATTCAAATTAAAGGTAAATGAAACCAAGAAGCTAATTACAAATGTAATCAGCGAATAGAAAGCGAGTCATGTAAAAAGGGACGAATTTATTAAAATAAATTGGAAATGGACGTATATATGTTAAACAGGTATGGGATGAAGAGAACGAAGAGAATGGGGAACATTATTAGTACCCGACAAAAAGGTACATGTTTAAATTTCCATATGAGTTTTATGCGCTGAATCGGCAAGCCGCTTGGCTTTTTGATTTTCTTTTTGAATGGAAAGGGCCTAGACAGGCGAGTTGCGGTTTGAACGATTGACCGGTATAGGGGAGGTGCTGGCAAAATTTTCCGGAAATTTAAGGGGTTAGACTAATTTTTAAGAAATTTTGAAAATAGAAATCAATATATCGAAATATATAGAATTCGATAAGGAAATTGGAAATATAGTAAAAGAATGAATATTAATTAAAAAGGGCCAGCGATTGTGTAACTGTTTGATGGATGTTTATTTTCCCTTTTATAGTTAAATCACTGGCTATCAATGATTTTTGGACTATCGTTGTCAATACGGAGAGACCGGTTGGATTTAATATCCGAAAACCACTCTGTATAGGCATAGGCATTTCGAATTAAATTATTTGAAGAAATTGAAGACAAAGTGAAATGCAAGGGTTGTTATGTTTGTCCAGTCCCAGGACAACTTATATGAACAAATGTCTATAACATATCACATAAGGCGATCTTTTCAGGGTGTTACGTCTAGTGGCATTGAAATTCTTTTGTCTTGGCTTTTATACCTGTAATATTTTTGAGAAGATCAACTAGTGATTCGACGGGTTTGACGATGTGGCATTCAAAGTGAATGGTGACCAGATGTCTGAAAGATTAACGTAGCCTCAAACCTCGTAACTGGGAAATGACAAAAATCGGGCAGGAAACATGGCTAGGTGGGTCATACCAAAGCAGGGTATATTTGTCACCGATTTAGAGAAAATTCAATAATTTATTCTTCTTTCGATTCTGTATCTTACGGGTTATGGTTGGACGGCCGACAACCATGGGTGACAATATATTCGATACACTCAAGCAAAATGAGTGGTCGGTCAGGTCTGGGCCGGGTTGCAAGATGTTCTTGTTGAACCCCAGTGTATCCCCTCTAGAGTACACTTATCGAGAGGTGGTCCCATATCTTTTCATAGTTGGAATCCCATCTCCAGTAAGCGCCCTACGGTTTTTGATTTTATATTGTGTATGTAGAGTGTGAGATGCAAGCTTTCTACTATTTGGTTATTTATTTGATTAGACATTATTATAATATCACTAGATTTTGATATCAAAAATGTTTTGGTTATAGTAAGGTAAAAACCGTCCATGTTTATGTGTGGGTTGGTCTTACTATTACCCTTTCTTTCGAAAGGATTTTCAAAGTTAAACAATATGGTTGGAGTTTACTCACACCAGTCCCATGACTGACCCAGAGTTTATTTTTTTGTTTTCCCTTAAGCTCTTGGGTGCCCAAATTTGTACGGGCAGTCAAGTGTTTCAGGATTTTACAGATACACTTGGAGGAGCTTGAAGCAGGTGGCTTCACCATTAATTATTTTAGAGTTATTTCCACTGTATCAAATATTATACTGTGCTCTGTTGATGGTATGTATATATGATACAAAATTTCGTATTCAATGGATTATATTATATGTTATATTTTGTTCAGTTCCGCTGTGAGATTCTATTGTTTCTTTAGTTCTTTTCTATCTATTTCTACTTCTTTAACCTTAATGACTCGTAATTTTGTGTTATTTGAGTTTGGACATGGGCTGTATTAGCCAGCTCAAATAGTATGGATTTGCGGGCCACTACAGTTGGTATCGAAGCTTAGGTTGAGCGAACACCTAGGCTTTGGTAGGGGTTTACTCATTAGAGATAGGGTCAGCAGTACCCTAGAATGAGTTAAGTGTATATATGAGAGAGCGTATTTGAAAGATGATATAAAAATTGTTTTATATTTTGTTGATTGGTTTATTGAGTGGTTATGAAATCTTGTCGATATAGTATGATCACCTGTATCGAATGGTATTTATAAACACTTGAAACAAAATAATTCAACATGATATTGTTTTAAAGGTGTGCAAATGAAATAATTTTACCTGAAATTCTATTTTTGATATAGAAAGATTTTTTTTCTAAAATCATTATATCGTATGAATATGGATGAGTCGATTCTTATAATTATAATAAGATGAGATTATAAAATTGTAATGATTATATATAATCAAATAAAATTTGTATACACAAATGAGATGAATTAATATTAGATTGAAAACTGAATTTGGAATTTTAAATCCCGGATGCTTGAAAATATTTCTAGAATAATATGGCAATGTTTTGGAAGGATTTTGAATAAAAATCGTTTTGAATGGATTTTTAAAAGTAATAAAGCATTGAATTCACTTCGGTCACTAGAAAATAATTCCAATGATGAAGCGCGTCTTCGTCGGTGTTCGTTTTCGAGTTTCCAAATGATGGATTGCTACCATAGTGAGATTTTCAAAAGAAATTATTTGAGAAAACAAGTTGTTTTGGATAGTTCAAGTATTTTGAATTGGAGACAGAAATAAATATATGTATATTTATATGATTTCAAAAAGGATTTGAAATAAAAAACCCGGGAATTTGAATTTTGAAATCTAAATTTAACTTAAGCAGGTTAAATAAATCGAAATGATGGAAACCAGTTAAATGAACTGAAATTGAATATTCTCACAGAAACTTAAAGTTGTATCAGACTTGAATTATTGAATATGGAATACTGAGTTATAACAAAGTGGGATTTTGAAAAGTTAACCAGTTTGTAGCATTTCTTCTGCCTTAGTTATTTTGGGGATGAAATTCTTTTATGAGGGAAGGAATGTAACGTCCTGGATTTTTAATCAATTTATTTCAAATATTTAAATTTATTTAATGTTGTATTGGATATATAAATGGATTTTATATTTAATTCATTGATTAAATAACCGATATACAAATTAATATTGAATATATTTAATTATCGTAATATGAAACAGTAATAATTGAATTTGCATATAAAACAGGATCAAAACTATTCTATAAATTAGCATATATTTCATTTGAATTAAAATGATAATAATAATTTATTATCGATGAATTTAATTGTTTGAAATCAATTTATTTTTTTATCGAATTTAATATAAATCGTTAATTTAAGCCGTTATCTCTTATACGCAGTCAAATTTAATTCCAGAATCAGTTCCGTGGAGTTCAAAATAAAGATATAATCTGAGAGCGTCGGTCGTTACGGTTGAATAGCGGTTCAGGACTTCGAATTGAGAGACCGTAAGATATTTTAGTTATTTAATTAGGAAAAATCAAATCAAATTAAACATGCTTGTACTTTTAGAGACAATCCTTAATTAAAAACGTACGAAATGTTTTCGTCCTCATCTATTTAATAACGCATACCCCATTCTTTCCTCTGCAAACCAAAAACCGAATTCCCTTTTTCCTTTTTCAAAATCATCTCCACTCGATTCAAAAATAATAATAATATGAAAATCAATATCAAAAGGCTCAAAATTAAATTTTCTCCTTCCCTTTATAAACCGAAAGGAGTACCCAAATCACATTACTTGCCATTTCAATTTCGAATCTAGAGCCTCTTGAAAATCAATTAGTAGATTAAAACAACTCAAATACATAACGGAATCGATCAATTCGAAACCGACTAAGCTTGAATCATCCTATACTTCACTCCAATTCTCTTTTCCCCTTGTTCGATTGAGATGCCTGAAACCCGATAATTAGGGCACCGATGATAGGTGATATTGGAAGAGAAAGAAGTCGCGCGTGAGGCTGATGAGTGGGAGGCGAGCACGTTGATGAAATGCCGAAGCAGTTGAAGAAAGAAGATATCGCTACCTTGTAGTGTTTAAAGTAGGATGTCGAAATGTTTGTGGAGATGATTCAGAGAACAACGATTTTGAAGGATTGAAGGAATTCAGCTATGTTAAATTAATGATGAAGAGTTTTTGAGGTTCGGTCAGTGAACGGTGTGCGACAGTGGACTGTTCTTGGTAGAGCTTTGTCAAAACAGTAAGGTATTAAATGAAGCACAAAGTATGGTTTTGAGTTGAATAACTGCAGTGGATTTGTATTTTTAAAATGGGGGAAATCACGGCCTTAGATAGTTTTACTGGAAGAAGTTGATGGTGCTGAATTGGAAAGTGTTCAAAGGTGTTGTGTCCGTAAATTGGAGAAGGGATTAAGGTATATGTTTTTACAAATTTAAAATAGCTAGAATAATTTTTTTATTGAAGTAATTAATATAAAATTCACAGAATAATTTATTTATTTATTCATTATTAGTAGTTAAATTTAAATAAATAAATGTTGTAGGAACAAATAAAATCATTTAAGAGGATTCAAGTAAATTCGTGGCGCGATGATATGGAATAAAACAAGATATTCGGCAGTGGAAAATCGAGGTGAGTAAACTCACTTCTTGTTCGAATATAATTTACTATAATTGAATTTTTATTTAATACAAACATTTATACGTTGTTGGTTGGCTGATTAGTTGCATTTCAGTTTATTGAAATATTGTAGTGATTATATTTATTAGTTATTTAGGCTTGGTGATTATGGATATTATATCTATATTGGATATTTCTCGCAGTACCAGTAGCGGATGCCCGCAGCATTATTAGCAAATGACCCTATCGCCCCACGATATATGAGTGGATGACCTTTTATACTGCGATGTCCTACCTTAAAGCAGGATTGGTATTATTTATGCTATCTGACATTTTTGAATGCTGGAAAATAGGTTGGAAGAATCCAACTGGATTCCTTAAATTAATTTACTATTGTTTACATATTTATATGTATGTGATGTGTGAATTGAATGGATGATCTGTTTGTTTGGATATTAAAATATCATTGGCCCTAGATATTTATATTTTAAAATATCAAAAAGGGATATTTGAATTTAAAAAGGGAAATTTGATTTTCGAAATTGAAATGGAAATTTCGAATAAGTTGAGAAATATAAGCTTGTTTTAAATAATAAAACAAGTACCTGAATTTATAGACAATGTTATAAATGGAAAGAAAAGTTATCGTTTGGTAATATTAAATTTTTAAATTCAAATTTGAATTTAAAAAGGAAAATTTATTTTCCAGAATGGGAATGTAATGACCCGCATTGTCAGAGGTATTATAATTAATTTATTTAATTATATAAATAGTGATTTAGGGAATTAAATCATCGTTAATTAAATTATATTGAACATTTAATTAAATTAAATAATTAAATAATATATTTAATTCAGAAATAATCAAAAATATTGGAAATCACAATATTCTATGAACGGGGTCGTCCCTTAGATTTAATTCAGCTTAGAGTTGAATTATATTGACGAATATATTCAATCGACGTCAGTTTGAAACGTAGAATTATAATATAATTAAAATAGAGCTTGAAATGGCGCGACAGTTCGCTATTTGGCGATTTGAACTTCAACTGGATATACAAGATTCGTTTTAAATCGGATTTCTGTGAAACAAGAAACGTGTGGAGCTGGTGGAGTACATCTTTCTAGTGGAAGAGAAAAATCGGGATTTCGTCGTGTAGATTTTGATTTACGTCCAAATCAAATTTCAGAAAAGTTGCTGTAGAATTCCTTTATAATTTACGACGCTTTATATACGTTATAAATAGGTTTTCAGTATAAACTGAATATCGAGAATATCTGGAATCTGAAATATCAAGCTGTAAATTCTGATATGATATTCTGGAGCTGTACGATATCATATGTGGAGATATACGATAATATAAATTTATTTATATTTAATTTAATTATATTTAAATATAATTATATATTTAAATATTCTATTTAGAGCTTTAAAAATAACCACTTTTGCAAACGAAGTCGGAATTTGACGAAACTAATTTTCTTGGATCCGCGTCAAATAGTTGTTAGATTTCCAGTTTCGTGATTTTTGAAGTCAGTATGTGGCCATAAGGATTTTTAGAGTGAAAAACAGTCGATATACTGACGGTTAAAAATACGCTGTGTGAGCATACGGAGTCGTAATTCGACGAAACCTGTTTCGTTGGGACCGTAATGTCGAACTCTAGCTGCATGTCAATTTTCACGATTTTTAGATATCATGTGTGTTCGTAGGAATTTTTAGAGTGTGGAAAACAAAAATGAAATGAAAATAAAATTTAGTAAAATATCCTAAAAATTGTGTGGACCTAAACAAGGCCACGTCTTCTCCCTTTTGAACCACAGAAAAATCCCGTCACCCTTATATAACAAATTTCTAAGCCGCCACCAGTATTGTTTTACAAACGCAAAAAAAAAAATCCTCAAAAGAAATTCACAAAGAAATCAAATATAATTCTATAAATTCCAATGCATATACGGATCGAATCAGTGGATGATGATCTTCAATTCTGTGCTGATCTTCTTCTGTGCGATATGGGTTTTCGGTTGATGGAGCTTTGAGCGGAAAACTAGGGTTCACCCCTATGAGGGATTCAGGCTTTAATTCGAATGTTGGTGATGATATTTGGGTTGGTAATCGATAACCGCACTTACCTAAGTGATTTGGTGATTTTCTGTGATTAAAACCGTCGATGCTGTACGGTGGTTCCAGGACGTCGCTGCTTCGAGGTCGAGCTCGCGGTGAAAAGGGAGGACCCAGTTGGATAGAGGGTGCGAAAAGATGGAGATTGTGAGGATTGTGGCGAATTCGGTGGTTCATGGGGGGAGCGCGAGGTGTTTGAAAGGACGGAATGGTGTTTGGGATACTGGAGACCGACGCTATGTTTTGGGAAGAAGAGGAGTAAAGCGGGTTGTGGGTTTCAAGGGATGGTATGGGCTCAAAAGGAAGTAAGGCCCAATAAAGTTTAAAATCCAAGTTTTATATTTATTTAGATGTATATCAACTTCATAATGTAATATCTCGGTCATATGAAATCAGAATCACGAACCGTCAGTCAAGTTGGGACCGTATGGACGAGAGCTTCGTAATGAAGCTAACTGGAAGTGGATTGGGGCTCATTTGAATTTATGGCAAAATAAATTGTTTGATTCAAATCAAACAACAGTTTATCGTTCTTTGACGATGAACTGCCAATGTGATTAAAACTCACCAACTCTGAACAGTTCTATTTTTATAACGTATATTTAGAACTGATAAATGATGACTGATTGCTGTGTGTTAACTGTTGGTTGAGTTGTTTGTGTACTGATTGAAATCATAGATAACGATATATATAAATCGTTAATCGAATATTGATTCTGTTTTTAACAGAATATTTTACATATGTGTTGTTTAACATCTGTGATGCAGGGGAACAGGTTGGAGGGGTCCAACTGGACTCCTCAATATTTATGATACTGCTCTGTTCATATATTGTAATATATGATGTGATATATAATCTGTTTGATTATGTGTGTTTAAATGATATCGATCATTGTGGTTTGCTATTTTAAAAATCATAAGAGACACTGGGATGTAAAAAGAATTATTTCAATATATATTGAAATAAAGGGATTTTATAAAATCAACAGATTTTATAAAAGGAAATATTTCGAAAGTAAATAAAAGGAAAATATTTATAAAACGAATAGAGTTTTATAAAATGGAAAATGTTGATAAAACAAATAAATAGGATAAAGGAATATTTATTTAGTAAATAAATAGCATTATAAAAGGAATATTTAGTTGGAAACTAAATAGGATTATAAAAGGAAGTTGACGAGATAAAAAGGAGTTAATCAAACGTAGTTTATCAAAAGGAGTACTCAAACATAGTTATTTAAGATAAGTTACCATTTAGCACGACTGCTAGCGTAATTCGCAGGGCTGCAGATAGCTTACGGCGGTCGGATGTTCCTTGAGGGAATCAGGCGTAACCATTCTGATCGTTGCGATCTAGAGTCAAGCGAATGGAGTTAAATCGAATATAGTTATTCAATAGAGTTAAAATAGATATTAGTTATTCAAATAGGAGTTAAACAAATAGAGTTATTCAATTAGATATTAAAGAAATAGAGTTAAGCAAAATTAGAAACTGACTAGAGATTAGTAAATTGAATGGTTTTATGAGTATCGATCTGATGTTGGTTTCGGCCTTCGGGGTTAATACATAGAGAATTGTTCTCCTACTAGTTTACAGTCAGGGACTGATATTTGTGAAATGATAGTGATATGTAAATAAACAATGGAAATGTTTTCCAGTGTTAATGATATATATTTTCTAAACATAGAAAATAAGGAAATGTGAATATATATATATATATATATGTATATGATTGATGATTGATCGATATAATTTCCAATTGGAAATAATATCGTTGTTTGCACACGTGTTTTTCTTTGATAGTTAACTCATCGACTATCGAAGTTTTCGGCCATTTTAACGTTGTTAATATGGAGAGACCGATTGGATTATTATCCAAAGAACCACTCTATATTGGCATAATCATTGCGAATCATATATGCCAAAGATAATTGAAGACGGAGTTATGCAAGGGCTATCCTGTTTACAGAATAGTCCCTTCGGTTTGTCCAGTCCCAGGACGACCTGTATGGAAGAATGTCTGACAGAGTATATTTAATAAATCGCGTAAGTTGATCTCTTCAAACGTGTTCACGTTTGGTAGCGGAGGAATTCGTTTCTCTTAGCTGTATACCCATGGTATTTTTGGGGAAATCAATTCGTGATTTGGCGGGTATGACGATGTGGCATTCAAAGTGAATGAAGATGTGGCATGTAAAAGATAAGCGTAGCTTCTAGCCTCACATCCGGTAAATGACAGAAGTCGGGCAAGCAGCATGGCTAAGTCGGTCGCTCCGAAGTAGGGTGTATAATCACCTATCTAGAGAATATTCATTTGCTTCTTTAATCTATCATTGCTGTCCCATATATATACGGGAAATGGTTGCTGATCCCAACCGTTGGTGATATACATTCGATACACTCAAGCGAAATGAGTGGTCGGTCATGTGTGGCTGAGTTGCAAGATGTTCTTGTTGAACTCCAGTGTACCGTTCCTAGAGTACACTGATCGGAAGGTGGTTCCATACCTTGTAATAGTTGGAAATCCATTACCCAATACGTGCTTGCGGTTTTGATTGTACACTATATATGTAGAACGTGAGATGAAAGCGTCTCTGCTAGATGATTATTGTATTGTGGTTGATAGACATTATTATAATATCAAAAGGTTTTTGATATAAAGATATTTTGGATTCTCATAAGGGGAAAACCCGTTCCGTTATACGGCGTGGTCTTATGAGATATCGTTTACTTGTTCAAACTGTTTTAAAATGTTTTACTCATACCAGTCCTATGACTGACCCGGAGTTTATTTTGTGTTGTTTTCCCTAAACTCTTGGGTGCCCAATTTTGTATGGGCAGACAAGTAGTTAGGAATTTGCAGATACTTGAAGAGCTGGAGCAGGAGGCTTCAGGATTATATAGCTATTGTATTTCCGCTGTGCTGTAAGCGCTGTACTCTGATAAGTGCTATTGTATACATAACTGTTTTATGTCAAAGTTATGTTATATATTATATGTTATTCGTTCCGCTGTGAGATTCGTGTTACTCTGATGATGTATGTTCTTCTTTTTCTTCTTCTATTCTAAGTTTCTATCTTATCTATCCTCACCCTCTAATTTCTTTCATTAACTACCAGGATTTTTCCGATGTTTGGTTAGTCGTCATCGTGTTTATTTCGATAACCAAAGTCGCAAAAATCCGGGTCATTGCAGGGAATTGGATATCAAATAAGATTTGAGATAAGCACTTGTTTAAATAATTTAAAACAAGAAGTGGAATGTACAAACAATGTTTATAAATGAATAAAAAATTATATTATCGTTGGATAATCTAGAAATGTAAATTTAAGCATGATTTTAAAAAGGAAAATTCATTTTCCAAAGTGGGTTTTCAAATGGAATTTAAAAGAGAAACTTGTTCGAATATTTAAACCAAGAAGTGAAATGTATAAACGATGTTTTAAAATGAATGTGAAAATTATCATTAGATAATTTATAAATTAAATTCAAGTGTGAATTTTAAAAGAGTAAATAGAATTGTTTTGGAAAGAAACAATGAAATTCATTTCCGGTATTCGTAATGTAATCAAACTGAAATAAATCTATCTGGATTTATAGTTGGAATTCGAGAATGTCAAATTTATATAAATAAATTTATTCCCAAAGGATATTGGAACTATATTGAAAAGAAATTTAGAATTTTAATGTGAAAACAGATTCTATGCTTATATATATAATAACATATTTCAAACAAGGAATCGAGTTTTAAATGGAAGTTTGTTAAATATAAAATAAGAAAGTGATTTATAAACCATGTTTATAAATGAAATGAAGTAATTTTCTTTGGGTAGATTGGAAGTCGATTTATACTAAATATAAGAACTAACATTTAAAAATTATATTTTTAAATGAGATAGAAGAGGGGATTTTTATGATAAGTAGTGGCGGTTATGTATTACAAACTCTTATCCGTCTATAGTTAAGAACGTTGTCGGTCAAGGTCTGAGAGGTTAATAAAATACCCCAACTTGAACGTCTTCACTATTATCAAGGGAAGATATTAGTATGTAATGGTAAGGGCTATTGAATTAATTTATTTATAAAGGAATTAATAATTGGAATTCGATTATATTGAATTTAACTCCAGAGGATGGAAATTGAATGTAGAAATCGAGTTTTGAATAAATTCATAACCGAGTTATGAATGTGGCATAAAGTAATTGACGAGTTGAATAATATGAATTGTGAAGTTAGATTTGGATAATGGGCTTAATTTATTATATGAAAAATGGAGTTGACATTTATTTTATAAACGAAGTTAACGTTTATATTTAAATTATAATTAAAACGAACTCGCCGCAGCGCGGTAGTTCGTAATTTGATGATTCAAACTTCAATTGGGTATATATAACTCAATATAACTTGCAATTCAATGAAACAAGAAATGTCTGGACTTATTCAATGATAGTTTTCAAATGGAAGAGAAAAATCTGGATTTCGTTTTATAGATTTTGTGTTATGTGAAAATCAAATTTTCAGAAAAACAGCGCCAGAATTGTAACAACCTGGAAAATCAGAACCAAATTAAAAATTTTAATTTGGCTATTTTAAGGAATTTTGAATATTTAAAATGAATTATTTTAAATAGTAATAATAAGAAATTTATTTTGAATAGAATTAGGGCCTATATATTTATTTGAATCGATGTTGGAATATAAATATTTATTTTAATTTTAAAAAGGAGTTGGAAATAGCGCGATAGTTTGAAAATTTGAGTTCGAACTTTGATTGACCATACATGATGCAAAATAAAACGGATTTTAGTGAAAAAATAATATTTAAATCTGTTTAAGAATATCTTTCTAACAAATCTGGCGGGAATCAAAAGTTATGGCCAAATGAATTTTCAGAAAGGTCGTAATGGAATTAATATAGCCTTTGAAAATAGACATTTTGCAAACGACCTCCGTTTTCGATGAAACCACTTTTGTTGGATCCGAAATGTCAAATTATTGCTAGATTCTAAATTCCATAATTTGTGGAGTTAATATGTGAGCCTGGCAAAAGAAAAGGCGTTTGATTAATTTCAGCCATTTTGGACCAGAAAATGGCCATTTTCCAAACGGTCTCCAAACTCGACGAAATCAGTTCTGTTGGGACCGTATCTTGTATACACAGACAAATTTATTTTTCTGGAATTTTTGGAATCAGTATGTGGCCCCGGAAAATTAAAATGCACGTTCAAATTCATAATTGAATGTTTTATATTTTAATTTGAAGAAAAACTGACTGAAACAGTCGAATGGGCTTACGAAACATATTCCATTGTGTTCGGAATGGGGGTATTTAGCTGGGGAAGACAATCGTTGGGTTTGGATTGGAGTTCGTATTAGAATACCCCATTTTTAGAATTTAATATAAATTACGACCAACCAAAAAAATTCTTTTATTATTTTTAAAATCGAAAATTTCTTTCTCTCTCCCTGTAAGCTCCAGTCGAACGGCGGAACCCCTTTGCTACCTTCTCTCCTCATTTTCTCCACATCCACGCATCAGAATCGCCAGCTCCAGTTGGGAAATTTGTAGTGCTCCTCTCGAGCTTTAAATCCATACCGACCACACCATTTCTAGTCGAGTATCAGGGGAGATCTAAGCCCCCAAAGTCCAGTACTTTGAGTCGTCGCCGTGCCCCGCCTACTGCATCGATCTGGGTCCCACTAGGTGGCGCGGGAATCCTGCTCCACCCTCTACAACGCTGTACCCTCCGGTCATCCAACCGCTTCACGGTTTGTGTGATAATCGATGACCTAGGTTTGAACCATTGTTCGGAATGGGGTTTGTGTGATATTTTGGTTGACGTGAAATTTGGTGAATATTACGAATGGTTGATTGTTGATTATGGTTGATTGTGGTTGAAACCCAATAGGATTAGTTTGTGGAAAAATTCGTCTGCGTACGAACTAGATTATCGAAATCCCCCTTGTCAAAAGCTGCGAGGCTTTAAGGTTGAGCGAGGAGCCGTACTCGGGACGGTGCCGGTTTTAACTACCCTGCCGTTATGCTGCCGAAATTTCCTGAAATATTCATGTGTTTGATTTATACTCATGTGTTGAAATATATTCATGTGTTAGAAAAATATTCATATGAAGAATGAATTGTTTGAAAGATGAAAATCACATTTTTATCATGTATATAAAGTATATAAAATATTTATTTTTGAAATAAATAGTTTTAACAATAAAAATCACATTTTTATCATGTATATGAAGTATATAAAATATTCCTGTTTGAAATAAATTGTTTTGACAATAAAAATCACATTTTTATTATATACATGAATCGCTAAAAATAATCATGTTTGAAATAAATTGTTTTAACAATAAAAATCACATTATTATTATTATATGTATGAATCACTAAAAATAATCATGTTTTAAATAAATTGATTTAACAAAAAAATCACTTTTTATCATTTAATTGAAGTATATAAAATAATCATGTTTGAAATAAATTGTTTTGACAATAAAAATCACATTTTTATCATAGATATGAAGTGTTAAAAATAGTCATGTGTTGAAATGAATATTTATTGGCTAAAAATATTATTTTTATTACATGTGTGTAATGAAAATGGTTTGGAAATCGAAGAATGGATTATATATATATAATTAAAATTAAATGAATAACGACGCTGTAGTTCGTGTTTTGAAATCGTGTTTTTAAACGAATATTACGGGAGATCCGACCGTTGGATTTTCCCGAAACAGGAACCGTTGGCTTCGCTTTGAAAATATCTTTCCAACGATGCCAAAATTGTAAAGATCCAACGGTTAGATTGTGTGAAATGTTTAATTCAAGTCTGAATAAAAACAGCGCCAGAATGGATTATATTTATACATACATACATACATATATATATATATATAATTAAAATAAAACGAATAACGATGCTGCATTTCGTGTTTTGAAATCGTAACTTCAAACGATTGTACCGGGATATTCGTACGTCGGATTTTCCCAAAACTGGAACCATTGGGTCCGCTTTGAAATGATCTTTCCAATGGTATAAAATTCGTAAAGGTCCAACGGTTAGATTTTCAGATATGTGTAAATCAAATATGAGGAAAAACAACGCCATGGCCGTGTTAGGGCCTGAAGTGTCATTTGAATAAATGTGCTATTTTTAAATAAATAAAAATAGCGATAAATCATTATAAAATATTATAAACAATGTGGAATGGAAATAAACCGAATTTACTTGGTTTATTAAATATTTGAAGGTTGAATGTGTTTGACATGAAAATTACATTAATGAACTGAATTATGGATGTCAAATAATTTAACCATGGAAATGAATTGATTTGAATTCTAAATATACGTGAATTATTTGAAAAGGCCAAGTTAATTCTCATTTCAAATAATTGATCGATGATTAGAAGTCGAAGATATGAACACGGTGCAAGACCGATGATCTTCACATCGAATGGATGGCTACTGATGCCTTTGATGGGAGTTGCTATCCTGAAGGGGTTACGGTGGTGGTTGTCTGAACGTACTTGTTGATTGTTCGGATGTGCAAGGACCTCTCTCCTATATTGGACATATGGGACAAGGAAAAATGTGCCTTCGGTTTCGTTTTGACCCAGAACGGACTTTTAAATGGACTATGTGTCCGAAATTTGATTTCATTCTGTGTTACTGATATACGTAAGTTGCATGGCGTGAATTGCCTGTGTGGCATGCTGAGATGTAGTGATCAAGGCTTTTGTTGAAAAGCAGAGCCTTGTGGTTAATGATCAAAGAACAACTTTAAATAGCATAGCTTTGTGTATAGCGTTAATTCGCGAGCCTCACACCCTGGAATGAGCTAGAATGGGAGAGGACCTCAGGGAGGACATGTGTTTCCTTCTAGCTAGGAGTGGTGTCAGCATTTTCAAGCCATGACGTTTTACTTATGTTGATGATGGATAGCGAGGCACCTCAGTTATTTCGGTCTCTTCGGAGCCGATGTTTTGGTCGGGATATGACTAGTTTAGGCCCCATAGGGCGGGGAAATGCAGTGTTCAGGCATTTTAATCCACTGCGTGTGGACCGACCCTGACGATCCAAGGGCCCACCTGAGTCTGGGTCCTGAGGCTCGGGCTAGACAGTCTCGAAGTGGTAAGGACAATCCCTTGCCTTGGTTCATGGCGGAAATCCAATTTCGAAATATGACATAGTGCGGTTTTCATTGTAAACCTATATATGGCGACATAGTGGTATTGGGCACTTATGCCGCCTATGATTGATACTTATGATTAAATATTTTTTGAAACATATAAACACTAGTGATAATATCAAATGCTTTTTTTTTATACGTATCAAGCATATTTTGGCCATTCTAAGGTAACAACTCTATCCTCCAGTTTGCTTTGCATTGTGTGATGGGATTTTGTAAAAAGCATTGCGATGTTTAAATGATTTACTTGTTTTAAGCACTGGCAATCCAATGGAGTAAACCCGTTCCGCGTTAGCGGCATGGTCCTATGATTGGCCTTATTATAAAATAAGTTAAGTAGATTTCTCATACCAGTCCCATGATTGACTCATAGTTTGTTTCACTTGCAAACTCGGTTGCCCTATTTTCTACATGGACAACCTTGTATTCAGCTTTTAGCAGGCTCTATCTAGATAGCTATGGAGCTGAAGATGGATTCTATCACTTCTTTTTATGATGTTCATCTCCTGTTATGTATATTATGTTTGATTCCGCTATAGACATTTTATATAAAGCTGAAACTATATTTTGTACAAAGTATGATCCTATTATACTGTGTAACTCTGATGATTATATTTATCCAGTGTATTCTGTTGTACATTATCTGGTTTATTTATATATTCCTATTCTGTCGTTATTTGTTTATGTGCTATATTCCAAAGATTACCCTTGCCACAGTGGAAAAGGGGTTTGGGGTCGTCACAAGAATTGTTTTAAACCACTACGGTTTATTAAATAAAATGAGAGTATTTTTAGGGAATAAAAATCCAAAATTCATTAGTAAAATCCAGATCTGAGTTATAAAATAAATATAAGGTCGAGTCGAGTAAATGGATCAATTTATGAAACAAAAATCAGAATTTTTAATTATCAAACAAAGTTAACTGATTTTGAAAGAAACTAGTTAATATGGTTTTTAATCGAACTTAACATTTGTTAAGTAAACTGAATTTGTAAATTGGAATTGGGAATCCGAGTATGAAACGTTAATTAGGATTGGGAAGCGAGCAAGGATTTTGAGTTTGATTTGTGTATAAGCAAATATAAATATAATTGAACGTGATATGTTCAAATTAAAGGTAAATGAAACCAAGAAGCTAATTATAAACGTAATTAGCGAATAGAAAGCAAGTCATGTAAAAGGGGACGAATTGATTAAAATGAATTGGAAATGGACGTATGTATGTTAAACATGTATGAGATGAAGAAAATGGGGAACATTATTAGTACCCGACAAAAAGGTACATATTTAAATTTCCATATGAGTTTTATGCACCGAATCAGCAAGCCACTTGGCTTCTTGATTTTCTTTTTGAATGGAAAGGGCCTAGAGAGGCGAGTTGAGGTTTGATCGATTGACCAGTATAGGGGAGGTGCTGGCGAAATTTTACGGAAATTTAAGGAGTTAGAACTTTTTTAAGAAATTTTGAAAATAGAAATCAATATATCGAAATATATAAAATTCGATAAGGAAATTAGAAATATAGTTAATGAATGAATATTTATTAAAAAGGGCCAGTGATTGTGTAATTGTTTGATGGATGTTTATTTTCCCTTTGACAGTTAAATCACCGGCTATCAAAGATTTTTGGACCATCGTTGTTAATATGGAGAGACCGGTTTGATTTAATATCAGAAAACCACTCCGTATAGGCATAGGCGTTGCGAATTAGATTATTTGAAGAAATTGAAGACGGAGTGAAATGCAAGGGCTGTTATGTTTGTCCAGTCCTAGGACAACTTGTATGGATGATGTCTGATAGAGTGTTCCTAACAGATCACATAAGGCGATCTTTTCAGGGTATTACGTCTGGTGGCGGAGAAATTCGTTTCTCTTAGCTTTTGTACCCACAATATTTTTGAGAAGATCAACTAGTGATTCGATGGGTTTGACGATGTGGCATTCCAAGTGAATGGTGACCGGATGTCTGAAAGATTAACGTAGCCTCAAGCCTCACAACCGGGAAATGACAAAAATCGGGTAGGCAACATGGTTAGGTGGGTCTTACCTAAGCAAGGTATATTTGTCACCGATCTAGAGAAAATTCAATTATTTATTTTTCTTCCAATTCTATATCTTACAGATTACAGTTAGACGACCGACAACCGTGGGTGACAATATATTCGATACACTTAAGCTAAATGAGTGGTCGGTCATGTGTGGGCCGGGTTGCAAGATGTTCTTGTTGAACCCCGCTGTATCCCCTCTAGAATACACTGATCGGGAGGTGGTCCCATTCCTTGTCATAGTTGGAATCCCATCTCCAATAAGCGCCCTGTGGTTTTTGATTTTATACTATGTATGTAGAGCGTAAGATGCAAGCGTTCTACTATTTCGTTATTTATTTGATTAGACATTATTAAAATATCACTGGATTTTGATATCAAAAATGTTTTGGTTATAGTAAGGTAAAAACCGTCCATGTTTATGTGTGGTTTGGTCTTATTATTACCCTTTCTTTCAAAAGGATTTTCAAAGTTAAACAATATAGTTGGAGTTTACTCACACCAGTCCCATGATTGACCCAGAGTTTATTTTGTCTATTTTTCCCTAAACTCTTGGGTGCCAAAATTTGTACGGGCAGTCAAGTGTTTCAGGATTTTACAGATACAATTGGAGGAGCTTGAAGCAGGAGGCTTCACCATTATTTATTTTAAAGCTATTTCCACTGTGTCAAATATTATATTGTGCTCTAATGATGGTACATATATATGATACAAAATTTTGTATTCAAAGGATTATATTACATAATA
The DNA here is from genome assembly GCA_030737875.1 of Allium sativum. Lineage (NCBI taxonomy): Eukaryota > Viridiplantae > Streptophyta > Magnoliopsida > Asparagales > Amaryllidaceae > Allium > Allium sativum. The sequence goes on from CM060910.1 coordinate 402,315,907, forward strand.
TATTTTGTTCAGTTCCCCTGTGAGATTCTGATGTTTCCTTAGTTCTTCTTCTGTCTATTTCTACTTCTTTAACCCTAATGACTCGTAATTCTATGTTATTTGAGTTTGGGCGTGGGTTATATTAGTCAGCTCAAATAGTATGGATTTGCGGGCCACTACAACATTGAAATAAATCTTTATTGAGATCTTAAAATAAAACTTAAAATCATCAGAGTACATTGCACATTTGGGAAGTTATGATAATCTGTCCTCAAATACAATCACACAGCGGAAAAATACTATATAATATCATACGTCTGAACTCTTCCAACTAATCTCTTCACATCATCCGATAACATGAACCTGTAAAGCTCGTTTTAACTCGAGCATTGCAAACGCCGGATTAGTCAGTTGAACCAAAGTGAGAAACCCACTAAGTATAAAGGCTTCACACAACTTGATTTTAACGTCAACTTTTTTTGAGATGAAAGGATAATCATAAGACCAAATCCACACATATATACGGACAGTTTCTACCTTACGATTACCAATTTTTTTTAACACAATATTATTTTGGTATTATGACAGTGTCTAATACAAATAAATAGCAATCTAGTGGAACGCTTGAATCTCACATTGCACATACATCATATACAATCAAAACCTCGGGCGCTTATTAGAGAATGGATTTCCATGGAAAGGTATGGGCAACCGCCTTTTCAATAATGTAACTTCGAAGATGAGTACATTGGGGTTCAACAAGAACATCTTGCAACCCAGGCTAAACATGACCGACCCTTCACTTCGCTTGAGAGTACCGAATATGTCATTACCACTGTTTGGGGCCAGCCAACCGAACTGATATCATACATACAAATATAAAAAGGGACAACCGAAGGCATTTGATTTCTCCAGATCAGGTAATGATATACCCTTTTGATGGGTGCGACCCACATAGCCATGCGACCTACCCGATATTTTACCCTTTTTTGGCTGATAAGGCTTGAGGTCATAAATTATTTATTTATCTGTTTATTCTTACTATTTTAGAACATCTGCTCGCCATTCACTTTGAATGCCACATCGTCAGTCCCGCCAAATCAATAATTTACGTCCACAAAAATACTCTGGTCGTTAAGCTAAAGGAAGAGCTCGTCTCCGCCACTAACAGAAATACGTTTGTAGAAATCAACATACGTGATTCTTGAGAAATACTCTGTCACACATTCGTCCATACCAGTCATCCAGGAACATGATGAACCGAAGGCACCTTGCCACCACATCCTTGGAATCAACCTATAGATCAGTAGCGAGTAGTCCTTGCAATCCGTAAATTCCAAGCACGACAGAACCATAGTTATCTTTGGGAGCTAACCAGAGATTTTAACTAATTCTTCCGCCTTATGAAGATCCATTGTCTTCAATTGCTCCATCTTCAATCAGCATCTTCACGCATTTTCTAGTTCGGAATGGTTTTTGAATATAAATACGTTCCCGGTCTTTCCGAATAAACAACGCATTTGGTTAGATTTTGATAGTCGGTTATTTAACTATCAAAATAAAATAAACCATGCCAAAATAAAATGAGTTCATTGGTTCAGTACTGAGCATCACCTGGCCTTTTAATTAAAACATTAAGGAGTGGTCAATTAAACTTCCAAATCTTTCAATATTTTAATACACGGTATTTACTTCTTAATTGAATATACTAATGTTCCCAGAACCATTTCATTATAATACTTAGAAAAATATTTTATAACCATATTCAGTTTCTATTTAACTCTCTTTTCAAAGCATTTCCTATTTCTTTCTTTATTATCTAAAATTGGAAAATCGATTCAACTTATCCCTCGTAAAACAATGTTATGAAATCCATTTTGTTTCACAACTTGAAAACAATAGCCAATGCTTATTCACATAGAATAAACTTATTACAAAACCCAACTTCACATTTCCTTTTAATCCAAAAATATCATTATATGTCACGTAATCTCCTTTTATTTTCCTTTACTTTGGAATAACATTATAAATCTTAAATCCTTTTTAATTTCCTTTACTTCGGAACCCTCATTTTATATTCTTCAGTCATCCACTAATAATGTTGCATTATAATTTCTTAATTAGAAATAATAAATTATTACTAATCTCTTTACTATTACAAACTAATATCATCCTCAGATAATCCTGAAGTCATTCAAGTTGGGGTATTTAACTACCTCTCAGATCTTGATCAACAACATTCTTAAGATAGATATGAGTTGTAATTCAAAAATCGATATTTTATTTTGATATCACAACTGTAACAACCCGTATTTTAATAACGTGTTATAACCATAAATCAAGGCAGAATTAATTTTTAAAAATAAGAATCAAGGGCAATGGGTTACGCCATTACGTTCGTCTCGAAATTCTGCTTGTAAACGAGTCCGAGTTTTCGAAAATCGGAGTCCGTATGACCAAGTTATGACACTTCAAAGTTTCAGAAATTTCAAGTTCAAAAACAGCTCAGAATTCGAATTCAAAATTCGAATTCAAACCCCAGAATGGACTGGGCGGGAAATTTCCCGCCCAGGACCAGGTCGACCTGGGAGTCGACCATAGTGTCGACCTGCCCAAGACCAGGTCGACCATAAAGTCGAACTGGGGGTTGACCTAGTGACAGAACCCATTTTTGAGTCTAAGTTCGTTTTGATGTTTCTGGCCTCGTTTCTGTCTACATTCGTTGGCCTGACCCTATATAAACAACCCCTAACACTAGTCTCTCTACACAAAATTCTCTCTGACCTTATGCTACTCAAATTCTGGTCGAAAAGTTAGAGAAAGGGACTACTTCTTCTACGTCGAAACTACGTTGAGAGATTTGCTGATTTGGGGATTTCTGTTAGGACTCGACTATGCACATAAAGATTCATCATCGACTTTCTTTTTCTAATTCTCGAACCACGATCTGTAAGCCCCAGTTACTTTTAGATTTAAACCGTAATCGTGATTTGAGTATGTTGTAAATTGAAATTGGACCTGGGTATTATGATTTTTTTACATCCATTCTTGTTCATCTTGGATCTTGACTTTTGGGTATATTACTATGACGTTGATTTGGGGCCTATTCATGTTGTAAATCAAAAAATGAAAAACCCTTCATATTATCATGCCTAAAATGCTGAGTCTGTTATTAGTCACAAGTTTATGACTTTCACCTTATGTCAACCGTTACCATGACTATCACCTTATGTCAACTATTATCATGACTAGTACCTTATTTTTCTAGATTTGGAATCTTAATGTTTGAGGCCAATATTCCATACGCCAGTAATGTTGTAATCATTTATCCCAAGTTATACCATGCAATGCTAGTAATCACTTTTGCCACCTTATACCCTTCCCTTTTTATGTTATTCCCTAATTAGATTTATTTGTATCGATTCGAGTTTACGTGCGATGGGAATACGATTTGGGTAGATTAGGTAAAACATGAATTGGCTTTGAACTTGAAACGTGAACATTGTTATAACTTGAACCTGGATATGGACATGAACTTGACACGATTTGACATGAAACATAACATGAAAACTTGACATGAATTTAGGCTCGAAACTTGAACCGGGACATAACACTTAAAATAAACTTGAAAATGGCCAACTCGAGGTTGGTCTGAGTTTGCAGTGTAAATCTGCCCGGAACCGCCCGGCGAATCCAGTGATTGCAAACAATAGGATCCAATGTGGGTGGTTGGTCATATCGCACCTAAAACCCGAGGATAGAACTACGTTGTGGTGTAAATCTGCCCGGAACCGCCCGGCAAATCCAGCAACCACAACAACTAGTCTAATGTGAGAGGTTGGGGTGCATTAATGAATTTATGCCACAGGATAGGGTTAAGTCATGAACTACTTGAATATACTTAACCAATTTGACACGATGATTTGATAGGGTTAAGTCATGAACCGATTGAACACACTTAACCAAGTTGATACATGATTTGGATAGGGTTAAGTCACGAATTTGAATGACAACACTTAACCCATTAGAAACCCTAGTTATGCGGTCCTTTTCAGCAGTAACCCACTTAGATGTATCACGATACCCTGGGAATAGGCAGGGTGGGGCACGATTACTGGGTTGATTGTAAGCGACCAGAACGATGGCTGAGTAGGTGCGCCATTGTAGGTTCAGGCGGACTATGGTCGTGCACGTAGTACGGAGTTGAAAAAGCAGGCATTGGGCACCAGTAGGTTTACACTGTGCGTGCTTGATTCGTGTCGGTGGTTGGCACCCTAGGGCTTGATACACCCTATGGTGGACCTAGCACAGGTGACTACATTGCATGATTGGGCCGTATGACACAGACACATGACGAGCTAGAACTTGTATGGAGCCGATCGATTAGTATGTCGTACTGTAGGACCCCGTAATGGGTCATTTAATGATATTGGGCCAAGGGATCATTTCATGGTTAATACTTGACATGGGTTAGAATACTAGTACGGTTGGTGCAGCGAATCTTGAATATGCGATGCCAGATTTATCTTGATATCTTAGTTATCTTGCCAGTCTTATTATTATCCCTATGTTTACTTTCCGTTTACTCATGTCTTGTTAACTTTACTAGTTTTTATACTGAAAGCCACTAGGACTTACCAGTCTTTATGACTGACCCTTTTTCTTTCGCCTCTTTTTCTTTCGTTTTCCCCCCAGGTTCTCAGGGAGAAAACACTAGCTCTTAGCTTGGATTTAGCTTGCTTTCTGTCAACTCATGTACGGTTTGGTCTTGAGCTATGCTATGGCTGCACTTTTGCTATTTATGGGGAATAATTTACTTTTGTTATCTTAAGTTTATGCTTCTTTATTTGGAACTTGATGTAATAGATTAATTTGTACCTTGGATATATGAGGTTTTACTCTTTTCTTGAAAGTAATGAAAATTTGGTTTTTAATTTCTACCACTGCTTTATTTATGTTCTGCCTTGTGATATCTCTGTGTATGTTTACCTAGATAATACTCCACCAAAACTAGTGCATTCCCTTTGTGAGCGACCCTAGCGGAGGTGGGGTGTTACATTTGGTATCATAGCAGAAGGTTACCAGACGGGGCAAAAAGTTTTAAAAACTTTCTGAAACTATTTTCCAAAACCGTTTATAAAGAAGCATTTTTCAATAGAAGTTTTATGTTTAAAAAGTCTATTCCCCAAAAGCCATTAGCACTTTCCTTTGTTTCCTCGTTTGAATCTTTTTCTTTTCGTTTTTTAGCATGTCTGATCTTAACCTTCCTAGGGGATTACCCGTACCTGGATGGTTCCGAAGGTATTAGAAGCTAGGGCGAACGGCGCAGGCCCGGCAGACATCCCTCCTCCTCCTCCTCCTCCCCTAGTGGCCGCGGTTCCTCCTCCTCCTGGTACCTCCTTTGCCAAAATATGCAAGGACTTTAAAGCAATGGGTGGCAAGAACTTCGCTGGAACTGAAACCTTTGTTGAGGAACGAAACTGGCTAAAGGAGACAGAAGACTTGTTTATTATCTTTGATGTGGAGGACCATAGGAAAGTTCAGTTGGCAGCATGGTTGTTGAAAGAGGAAGCTGCATTTTGGTGGGAAGTCACCAACGCTACCAGGCCAGTTGAGACTTGGGCAGACTTTAGAGAGAGGTTTGGGCTTAAATTGTTATCATCAGCTGAAGAGAACCTTCAGATGGAGAGGTTCCTAGCACTCAAGCAAGGGGACATGTCTGTTAGGGAGTACGTGAATAAGTTTAATCAGCTTGCTCGGTTCGGTTTGGACTTGGTCAACACGACCCAGAAAAAGGTTGTACGCTTTGCTCGGGGATTGAACGAGCCACTACACAGTTTGGCCATAACCCATATACCCATGGGGGCGACATTTGAAAGCTTGGTGGATATGGCTCTACTTCATGAGGAAGACAAGAATAGCAAGAAGGAGATTATGCCTAATGAGACTCAGAATAAGAAAGTTGACTTTAAGAACGGAGGCAACAAGAATAACAAGGGAAACAGCAACAATAATAACAAGGCACGTGAGACAAGGAAGTGTAACTTTTGTGGTATTACGGGACATCTAGCTAAATAATGTAGGAAGAAGAAGAGAAAGTTGGGTGAATGCTTTCATTGTGGAGATACTGGACACATCAGCAAGGATTGCCCTAAGAAGCAAGGACAGGGGCAAGGGCAGACCCTGCGAGCAGGACCTTCTGGAGGGCAGTTGCATGCTCTCAACACCTCTCCAGCTCTTGACCGAGGTAGTAATATTTCCGTAGAAAGCCTTGTTTACATTTCTGACTTTTCTGTTCGAATCTTATTTGACTCTAGCGCATCGCATACTTTTATTTCTTCTAATATTATTCAAAATCTGCACCTAAGTACTAGTCTAGTTGAGATCCCGTTAGTGTTTCAAATCCAATTGGGGGCTCCGCTCATTTATCTATGATTTGTGTGGATTTGAGGATTTCTATCTTAAGCGTAGAATTCACGTGTAATGCTTATGTTCTTGGATTTATGGGATACGGTTTGATCCTAGGTATGGATTGGCTGTCCAATTATGGAGCCATTCTTGATTGTGAACGAAGGGTAGTGAGGCTCATGACTTGCCTTGGTAATACCCTTGAAATTTCTTATAACCCGAAGGGTCCGGTCATGTTGTGTTATCTAGAATCCCTTGACTCGTCCATCGACAGTTTGCAATCTGTAATAGTGGTCCGAGAATATCCAGATGTCTTTGATGAGGTGTAGGGGTTACCCCCTAAATGCGAGATAGACTTCCGAATTTATCTTGTTGATAACGCCAAGCCAGTTTCATTGCCCATTAGGCACATGGCCCGACGAGAAAGAAGAGAGCTCAGTAAACAAGCTAAGGAGTTGCTTGAGAAAAATTTCATAAGATGAAGCATTTTTGAATGGGGTACTCCGGTGGTATTCGCTACTAAGGCGGATGGTTCGCTTCGTCTGTGTGTAGATTATCGTGAGTTAAACAAGTTGACGAAGAAGAATAGGCACCCACTACCAAGAGTCGACGATTTGTTTGACCATCTTGTGGGAGCATCTGTTTTCTCTCAACTCGATCTAGCCACAGGATTCCATCAGCTTAGAGTGGCTGAGGATAGTATTGACAAAACTGCGTTTAGGACTCTAGATGGGTTCTTCGAATGGCTCGTCATGCCGTTTGGGTTAACGAATTCACCCGCGTACTTCGTAGATTTGATGAGTAGGGTGTTTCGGGAGTTCCTTAACAACTTTGTGGTGGTTTTTGTGGAAGATATTTTGATCTTCTCAAAAGATAAAGAAGAGCATGCTAGGCATCTCAAGGAAGTCATGGATACGCTTAGAGCAAACAGTTAAAGGCTAAGTTCTCCAAATGCCATTTTTGGAGAAAGGAAGTTCGGTTTCTTGGACATGTAGTTTCAAAGCAAGGTATAGCTGTGGACCCCGCGAAGGTAGTTGCAGTGCAAGACTGGAAAATTTCTAAGAATGCAACGGAGGTGAGAAGCTTTCTCGGTTTGGTGGTCTACTATAGGAAGTTCATTAAGGATTTCGCTAAGATTTTCGACCCTCTTACTAAGTTAACAAAGAAGAACCTAGCTTTTGCATGGGACATAGAGTGCGACGTAGCTTTTCAAAGTCTTAAGAAAGCCCTTACTACAACGCCAGTTTTGGTATTACCCGACAGAGGCAAGATGTTTACTGTGTACACAGATGCGTGCGGCACGGGATTAGGCGCTGTCCTAATGCAAGATGGAAGAGTGATATGCTACGGGGGCAGACAACTTAAAGTTCATGAGAAAAACTATCCCACACATGACTTGGAGTTGGCCGCGATTGTTTTTGCGCTTAAGGCTTGGCACCACTATCTTCTAGGTGAAAAGTTCAAGCTGTACACTGATCACAAATCACTTAAGTACCTCTTTTCGCAAAAAGATTTGAATCTAAGGCAGCAGAGGTGGATGGAATTCTTGGCATCATATGACTTCAATATAGCTTATACCCCTAGCATGGGTAACATGGTGGCGGACGCGCTAAGTAGAAAAAGGTTGACTTTGAGCCCCTTGTTTGTTGAAAGGAAAAGTCTATAGTTTATAGCAACCTTTGATTTTACACCTGCTGTTGAGTCATTGACTGTTACGTTAGCATCTCTTGAGTTAAGACCTACACTTCTAGATCAAGTAGGGACTTCACAGAAGGAAGACCCACAGATAGACGAAATCATGGACAAGCTGATTAGTGGTGAGACGTCAAGTCACCTCGGTAGGTATGCCGTAAATGACAAGGGATGGCTAAGGCGTGATGGAAGGCTATGTGTCCCACAAGTGGGAGACTTAGTAAGGAAAGTCCTCGAGGAGGCGCATCACTCGAAGATGACCATACATCCCGGAGGGGATAAGATGTACAGGGATATGAAATGAAATTTCTTTTGGCCTGGAATGAAAAAGGACGTGGCAGAGTTTGTTTCGAAGTACATGGTGTGCCAACAAGTAAAGGCCGAGTCGAAGAAGCCCGGTGGGCTATTACATCCTTTGGAGGTTCTGCAATGGAAATGGGAGAGTATCTCGATGGATTTCGTGGATGGACTGCCTAGTTCAAGGAAGGGAAATACTAGCATATGGGTCATAGTTGATAGACTCACGAAAAGTGCTCACTTCATTCCGTTGAAAAGCAAGAGGACCGCATCATGGCTAGCGTCTACTTACCTTCAAGAGATAGTACGGTTGCACGGGGTCCCTTCTAGTATAGTTAGTGACCGTGACCCAATTTTCACTAGCCAGTTTTGGAATAGTCTGCAAGAAGCAATGGGTACATGACTGAGCTTAAGCACGGCCTATCACCCGCAGACGGATGGACAAACCAAAAGGGTAAATAGGGTACTAGAGGATCTTTTGAGACTATGCATTCTTGACATTGGTGGTACTTGGGAAGACCATCTTCCTCTCGTGGAGTTTGCATATAATAATAGTTACCAAGCTAGCATCGGAATGGCACCGTTCGAAGCCCTATATGGAAGACCGTGCAAGTCGCCAACTTGTTGGTGGGAGACGACAGACAGGCTTATACTTGGGCCTGACATGATAAGGGACACTTCTGAGAAGGTAGAATTGATACGAAGACGGATGAAAACGGCCCAAGATAGACAGAAATCTTATGCGGACAAGAGAAGGACAAACCTAGAGTTCGAAGTCGGAGACATGGTCTTTATAAAGATTTCTCCTTTGCGCAATGTAGCTCGTTTTGGAGCGGTTGGAAAGCTAGCACCAAGGTTTGTAGGACCGTTCCCTATCACTGAGAGGGTTGGGCGGATGGCCTATAAGGTAGAATTACCCGAAAGGCTGGCCGGAGTACACAGTGTCTTTCATGTCTTGCATCTCCGAAAGTGCTTACATGAATTAGCCGAAGTGGTTGAGCTAAGCATCCTTGAAGGCATAGAAGTGGAAAAAGAAGCAACATTGAGGCGAGTTCCGATTCATATCTTAGGAACGGAGATCAAGAAGCTAAGGAATCTATAAGTCAAACTAGTTAAAGTTTAGTGGAGTGAAGCCCAAGAAGACGCAAATTGGGAAACCGAAGAGAAGATACGCGCGCTTTACCCATTTCTTTTTGAGGGTACATTCTCGATCTCTTTTTCCTATAAACTTGAAAACCTTTCGTATCACGCTTTTACTACCTATGTTTGTCTTGTTATCATCTCGATCTTAGCTTGAGAACCTTAGATAGAACCATATGGATGTAAACATGTGATTGAAACATGTTATGGTTGATGTTTGCAAATGGTTGCAAGTAATTGCTAGTGGATGCATGACACACATTAGGCACTAGATCGGCTCAGTCACATTTTCACGTTGCATATGCATGAGTGCTTATACCTGTAAATGGATGGAACGTGTTATGCTATCACTTGGATGTTGCATATGAATGAATGTTATGTGCACTCATGTAGAGATTATTAATTATGTTAGGAATTTGCATACATGTTGGACTCATTACATTAACATATTTTGCATTAAGGAGGTTTACTGAATCAATAACCACCTGATCTTTTGCATTAGATAAGTACATACACACACACTTACTGCATATGTTCATACAACACTAGAAATCTTTTAAGGACAATGGTTGCCTATGGATGATGTTTAGAGTAGATGGATGATTGGATGGTAGGATATATTCTTTCTAACTTAGAGATTTCGGGGACAAAATCCTTTAAGGAGGGGAGAATGTAACAACCCGTATTTTAATAACGTGTTATAACCATAAATCAAGGCAGAATTAATTTTTAAAAATAAGAATCATGGGCAACGGGTTATGCCATTACGTTCATCTCGAAATTCTGCTTGGAAACGAGTCCGAGTTTTCTAAAATCGGAGTCCGTATGACCAAGTTATGACACTTCAAAGTTTCAGAAATTACAAGTTCAAAAACAGCTCAGAATTCAAATTCAAATTTCAAATTCAAACCCCAGAATGGACTGGGCGGGAAATTTCCCGCCTAGGACCAGGTCGACCAAGGGATCGACTATAGTGTCGACCTGCCTAGGACCAGGTCAACCTGGGGGTCGACCTGGTGACAGAACCCATTTTTGAGTCTGAGTTCATTTTGATGTTTCTGGCCTCGTTTCTGTCTACATTCGTTCGCCTGACCCTATATAAACAGCCCCTAACACTAGTCTCTCTACACAAAATTCTCTCTGACCTTATGCTGATCAAATTCTGGTTAAAAAGTTAAAGAAAGGGACTACTTCTTCTATGTAGAAACTACGTTGAGTGATTTGCTGATTTTGGGATTTCTGTTAGGACTCGACTAAGCACATAAAGATTCATCATCGACTTTCTTTTTCTAATTCTCGAACCACGATCTGTAAGCCCCAGTTACTTTTAGATTTAAACCGTAATCGTAATTTGAGTATGTTGTAAATTGAAATTGGACCTGGGTATTATGATTTTTTTACATCCATTCTTGTTTATCTTGGATCTTGACTTTTGGGTATATTACTATGACGTTGATTTGGGGCCTATTCATGTTGTAAATCAAAAAATGAAAAACCCTTCATATTATCATGCCTAAAATGCTGAGTCTGTTATTAGTCACAAGTTTATGACTTTCACCTTATGTCAACCGTTACCATGACTATCACCTTATGTCAACTATTATCATGACTAGTACCTTATGCTAGATTTGGAATCATAATGTTTGAGGCCAATATTCCATACGCCAATAATGTTGTAATCATTTATCCCAAGTTATACCATGCAATGCTAGTAATCACTTTTGCCACCTTATACCCGTCCCTTTTTATGTTATTCCCTAATTAGATTTATTTGTATCGATTCGAGTTTACGTGCGATGGGAATACGATTTGGGTAGATTAGGTAAAACATGAATTGGCTTTGAACTTGAAACGTGAACATTGTTATAACTTGAACCTGGATATGGACATGAACTTGACACGATTTGACATGAAACATGACATGAAAACTTGACATGAATTTAGACTCGAAACTTGAACCGGGACATAACACTTAGAATAAACTTGAAAATGGCCAACTCGAGGTTGGTCTGAGTTTGCAGTGTAAATCTGCCCGGAACCGCCCGACGAATCCAGTGACTGCAAACAATAGGATCCAATGTGGGTAGTTGGTCACATCGCTCCTAAAACCCGAGGATAGAACAACATTATGGTGTAAATCTTCCCGGAACCGCCCGACAAATCCAGTAACCACAACAACTAGTCTATTGTGAGAGGTTGGGGTGCATTAATGAATTTATGCCACAGGATAGGGTTAAGTCATGAACTACTTGAATACACCTAACCAATTTGACACGATGATTTGATAGGGTTAAATCATGAACCGCTTGAACACACTTAACGAACTTGATACATGATTGGTATAGGGTTAAGTCACGAATTTGAATGACAATACTTAACCAATTAGAAACCTAGTTACGCAGTCCTTTTCAGCAGTAACCCACTTAGATGTATCACGATACCCTGGGACTAGGTAGGGTGGGGCACGATTACTGGGCTGATTGTAAGCGACCAGAACGACGGCTGAGTAGGTGCGTTATTGTAGGTTCAGGCGGATTATGGTCGTGCACGTAGTCTGGAGTTGAAAAAGCAGACATTGGGCACCTGTAGGTTTACACTGTGCGTGCTTAATTCGTGTCGGTGGTTGGCACCCTAGGGCTTGATACACCCTATGGTGGACCTAGCACAGGTGACTACATTGCATGATTGGGCCGTATGACACAGACACATGATGAGCTAGAACTTGTAGGGAGCCGAACGATTAGTACGTCGTACTGTAGGACCCCGTAATGGGTCATTTAATGATATTGGGCCAAGGGATCATTTCATGGTTAATACTTGACATGGGTTAGAATACTAGTACGGTTGGTGCAGCGAATCTTGAATATGCGATGCTAGATTTATCTTGATATCTTAGTTATCTTGCCAGTCTTATTATCATCCCTATGTTTACTTTCCGTTTACTCATGTCTTGTTAACTTTACTAGTTTTTATACTGAAAGCCACTAGGACTTACCAGTCTTTATGACTGACCCTTTTTCTTTCGCCTCTTTTTCTTTCGTTTTCCCCCCTAGGTTCTCAGGGAGAAAACACTAGCTCTTAGCTTGGATTTAGCTTGCTTTCTGTCAGCTCATGTACGGTTTGGTCTTGAACTATGCTATGGCTGCACTTCTGCTATTTATGGGGAATAATTTACTTTTGTTATCTTAAGTTTATGCTTCTTTATTTGGAACTTGATGTAATAGAATAATTTGTACCTTGGATATATGAGGTTTTGACTCTTTTCTTGAAAGTAATAAAAATTTAGTTTTTAATTTCTACCGCTGCTTTATTTATGTTCTGCCTTGTGTTATCTCTGTGTATGTTTACCTAGATACTACTCCACCAAAACTAGTGCATTCCCTTTGTGGGTGACCCTAGCGGAGGTGGGGTGTTACAACAACAAACACAATTTAACTATTTTATTAAAATCTAGTTTTATATAATCTTCTTACTTTTCAAAATCTCCCTCTCGAATAGACCCATTATTTCTTAATTAATTGATCAAGCAATTTCTTACTAGAACATCACCTTTTAACTTCTACTTTGGTAAATAATTTGTTTTATAATTCTGTTTTTTGTTAAGAAATCCTATTACTCACTCCTTTACCAAATTCACTTTTAACAATTCCGTTATCCATTCAACCATTTCCGCTTTGAAAATCTTATTTCCATTCCATTCATTTCTCTTAATTCCATTTTTAAGTAACGTTAGTTTAATATTTACGCTTTAACACCTCATCTTTTTTTATAAAACTCGTTTATATAACTCTGGTTCAATATAAACCCTTTTTATCTCAATTTCCTTTATTTAATTCAAATATTAAGTAAACATTTAATTTAAGCTACCGTATTTGCTTGAAATCCCTTTTATAACTTTGTTAAAAAATATGGATTCTATTATAAAAACCCTTTCATAAACCCCTTTCACAATTCAATTAGATTTTATTACAACTTCGATACTTCACTTAAATTAATTTCATTCACAAAATAATTATACAAATCATTGGTCATTAACATAATTTTTTTGATCATTAACTGGAATAAATATTAAATTTCTTTTTCACATCTTATTAACATCAGAATTTTCTTTATAAACCATTTAATAACTACTTATAAACTTAAATAATAATTAATAAATATTTATTTCCTTTTTATAAACTTTTATCCGAATTAATATATTTCAAAATCTATCTTCAGTTAGAAAAATAAATTTTTCATCTTGACAGTAATCAACATTAATAACATGATTGATTTATAGGCCATATGCTGCTAATTACTCAAGCAACGCTGCCCATTGGTTTATACAAAACAATGGTTGAATTTAGAATCAACAATCAATAATCAAGTTAATCATCCAATCAGATTGGTTAAATAGTTCATATGATATAATATGAAAACAAACAATAAATTTGAGGAATCCAGTTGGATTCCTCCAACATGTTTTACCATGCATCCAAATAGGTTAACTCAAATAATCCATTCAATATGATAATATGAACAATCAGTTCAACTGATAACGGTCAACTAATAACAACCATACATGGATCCAATTAAATTTAAATACATTTATATTATAAACGTTACCAACAAGGTAAGTAACCTCATTTGAAAATAATCATTAAAAATAACGACTGGGTTCGATTAGATTAAATGAATGTTTAATTTAAATCAGTTATATAAAGATATTCAACATATATTCAAACAATCATCAAATCATCCAACAATTAGCAAACATTACACACAAAGATTGAACCGGCATATATAAAATATAAGTGGGATAACTGAGTGCGTTGAACTCACCTTACATTTCCATTCGTTGTCAAAATGGTTCGTTTTACAAGCTTCCTATTGCTTTCAACTCCGTCCGTTCCAATTCCATTACTGTATGACACAGTTATAAATTTAACCATCATTTATTATTTAAATATATATTAATAAAATCTTGATAATATATTATTAACTAAATTTCACTTTATGTTAATTAAAACGCTCTTAGGCATGTTATATATTAATTAGCCATATTATAAACATATATAGGTGGGCCATGTTATAAACTTAAATTAGGCATTTCCGAATGTTCAGGCACTTTCATACTTGACTAGATTAGGCGGTTTGAATTAAAGGAACTGATATATTTTAATAAGACTTAGGCATGATACTAGGACATGTACGGTAACAAATATAAATAAATTTAAAACTAAACAAATATTTCTAATTAAAACGGGTCTCACATAATTTCAGTCGAGCCCACATAAATCACCAAGCCGCCCCTGTATTCTACAATAATCCATCTTCCATGTTTTATAATTTCTTCCCCGTGTACAGTATTGCTCCAGTCCTCCTTCCAGTTCATTTCTTCTTTTCATTATATTTTTTTATATACTAAGCCCTCATAAAGCCCGATGGCCCAAAATTCTTCAACCCATCTACCCTTCTCCCACATCTTCTATTTCATGCGAACAACAGAAGCTTCAGCTCTCTTTCCCAGTCTTGATTTACGTGGTCCTCCCACCTCGTTCCTTCACCATTAACGAAACCAAGGCCACCAAAATCACCCCGTCTTCCGCTCCTCTCCACGTCAGAGCGCAGACAAGCTACCCCCACATCTCCGATAGATCCACCTTCCTTTGAACAAGTTTATTGTTGCACCATTCAAAAGAAAACTCCACTACTTTGTTTGAACACCACACACACTCACCTTCTCATTGCTGCTATTCGCCCCTGCTGATCATCACCGAACCGCCACACTCGCCTAATGTCACTCGACAATACCCTCTGAACAAGGCTCCACCATAACGCCTTCTCCTTTTCAATGCCACCTTCCATCGTTTTCCATTATTTTCTACTACTCTCACTTCTCTTTCTCATTAAAACTTCCCTCCATGCACATCTCAACTCCACCGCAACTTCTGGAGCCGTCGAACCCACCTGAGACACCAGCATCACCATCCATACGTGTATCACATTTCTCTCCTTCGCGTACAACCAGAAAACACGCACAAACTTCCAGTATTCCCTTACACACACGAGATACGTAAATCGTAGTGATTAATTTTAATAAAATATAAATAGAGGCTTGCGTTATTTTATTTTATGCTGAAGGAAAAAATGCTCGCGTGTTTTAATTCTAGGGAGGATGAAGGCTGTTTTTAAATAGAAGAGTGAAGAGAGATGGTTTGATTTTAAATTGGTGAAGAAAACTCAATTTATACCATTAGTGGAACGAAAGGAAGAAAATGAATGGAGCGATGTGTTTTATAAGGGATAACAACGTTGGGAACAAGGAATAGGATGTAGGTTTGCAGTGAAATTGTAGGGTAGTTCTTGCGTGAGTCCTTGTATTGAGTTGAAAGCAATTTGAGTAGTACGAAATTTGGATGCCACGGTTTCAGGTAGATTGGTATCCAAGGTATTTCGATGGTTTGGAACCCAAGTAACAGAGAATTTGGGATGCAAGGAAAGAAGAGAAAATATTAAGGAGGTGGTGAAGTTAATCAGATTAATTTTAATAATGAATATATATTATAAACATTATTATTTAATCGACGTTTTAATTCTCTGCGGCTACACACGATCCCCAAAAATGACGAAACTAGGGACATTGTTATGTAATTGACGTTTCGAATTCAATGGAATTAATTCCGTGGAATTCCGACTCCATTTGCACAATGGTGTTATTTTAATTTCATTATATTCATTGGTTCACATTTAAAATTTTCGTACACTGACAAAACAACTCCAATTGGCTCCAAACTTGAAATCTAGCAATAACTATCTATACGTATTCCAATAAAATTCGTTTCGTCGAAAACGGAGGTCATTTGGAAAACGACTATTTTTAAGGCTTATATAATATCGACTAAATATAAAATAAATCCATAAAAATTATATAATAATAAATAAAGTTATTATTAACAAATATTTTCAAATGGAATAATATATCACTTCAAATTCAGTCGATATGGATTTATAATTAACAATAACATTTCGAGTCTAATGATATCCAAATTCTATTTAAAATTATTAAATAAACATCATAATTTATTAACGAATTCCACAATGACTAATTTAAAATTTGATTTGGACATAACTTACAATATATAAGATAAAATCTCGATTTTTCTCTTTAATTAGAAAACTATAATACAATAGATAGTTTCTTGTTTTATGGAATTCCAACTTAAAACGAATTCTATATATTCAATTAAAGTTAAAAACTCAATATTACGAACTACTGCGACGTTACGAGCTCGTTTTATAATAAATATAAATATAAATGTTTAGTTCTCGTTTAATAAGAGAATTAGATATTAAAAATTCATTAATATTTCAAGTACAATATTTAAACAATTTTAAATATTCAGATTCAAATGGATGAAAAATATCCATCATTACATTCTTCCCCTTTAAAAGAGTTTCATTCCCGAAATTGCTAAGCAAGAAGAATGTTCCAAACCCAATCATATTCATAATGATTAATCTAAAATTGTTATAAAATATTTCTATGTCTTAAAATTTACGAAAACTTCATTAGCATCTCCTCTGCATGGTTCATTCGGTACAACTACAACTCACCACTTTGGGCCTCTTATCGATCAAAAGAAAATAATAGCCAAACGGCTACCCATCTCATGTGTATAAAACTAACAAACAAACATCAATAATATTAAGGTTTACTTATTTTTCAGGCAAACGGCCTCTAATAACCAAGCAAAGCAACTATCAGCTCTACCTTCTTCCAACCTGTACTTAACTCCATTTTCATTGCAACAACAAATAAAGGATTAATCGTTTAATTTTATTTCATAATCGATTTTTTTTAAATTCATTATATTAGAATTCATTTCTTTGTTCCAATTAAAATATGTTTACTTCCATTATTATAACCATTCTGAAATTACCTCCACTTAACCAAGTTAAGTTTCACATTCAAGTACCACCTGATTTTCTAATTAGTTCTCTTACACTTACTAATTCCAAATTCTGACTTTTATTACAAAATTATTCATCTAACCCATTTTATAAATTTAAATTAGCTTCAAGACAAACTTTTATTCATTTACTTATATTTAACTTTCATTAGTTAGATTCTAGTTCATTCCATTCCATAATAAATCCTCATTGACTGGTTTCATATATGAAAGCTTCTGGTTATATCAACCCATTTTAAATTCTGAATTCAATTTGAATTCCATTCAATCAATGAAACAAACAAACCAATATCCAGTAATTTTATAAAATTATTTCTTTTAATAAAAAATAGAAATTTGGGAAAAAATATTTCATTTACCTTCTTTACAAAACAATATTGTGTCTGTTGATAGTTCAAATGCTTCTCAACACTTGAATCAATCAAAAAACACAATACAGAAAAGTTTTGTTATAAAATCTACAAACACGCTCATATATATATATATATATATATATATACACACACACACATACAACTCAATCTAGGGTTTTACTAACCCAATCTCTATTGAGTTATGCCCTAGAGCCAAGGTTATTACTAATTCATTGCTCTGATACCAGCGTAATGACCCGGTAAAACAGAATTCGATGCTCGAATTCCGACAATAATACTTAACCCATATTATTTGCCAAAACTCAAGTATCGAAAACACCAGATAGTGAGGAGAAAGAAATTAGAGGGTGAGATAAGAAAGAAACATTAGAATAGAAGTAGAAGAACCAATGCAACATAGAGTCTCACATCGCAGCGGAACAAAATATAATATAAAAATAAATCTTTATTGAAAGCTTAAAATAAAACATAAAACCATCTGAGTACATCACAGATTTGGGCAGTTATGACAATCTATCCTCATATACAATCATACAGCTAAATAATACTATATAATATCATACGTCTGAACTCTTCCAAATAGTCTCTTCATATTGTCCGATAACCTGAACCTGTAAAACTCGGTCTAACCCATGCATTACAGATGTCGGATTTGTCTAGTGAATTAGTGTATAAAACCCATTAAGTTTAAAGGCATCATACAACTTGATTTTAATGTCAAAATCTTTTTGAAAGAAAAGGATAATTGTAAGATCAAATCCATACATAATTACAGCCGTTCTTTACCTTATAATAACCCAAAACATTTTTGAAAACAATATTATTCTGACATTATGATAGTGTCTAACACAAATAAATAGCAATCTAGCGGAACGCTTGCATCTCATACTCCACGTACATTATATACAATCAAAACCGCGGGTGCTTATTAGAGACTGGATTTCCATGGAAAGGTATGGGCAACCACCTTTCCGGCAATGTACCTCCGGAGATGAATACATTGGGGTTCAACATGAACACCTTGCAACCCAGGCTAAACATGACCGACCCCTCACTTCGCTTGAGAGTACCAAATATATCATTACTACGGTTGGGGGCTAGCCAACCAAACCGATATCATACATACAAACATAAATAGGGACAACCGAAGGCATTTAATTTCTCCAGATAAGGTAATGATATATTCTTTTGATGGTTGCAACCCACATAGCCATGCTGTAACACCCCACTCCCACTAAGGTCACTCACAAAGGGAATGCCTTAGCTTCGGTGGAGTATTTAAGTGAATATAGAACTGAAAAATTACAACAAGACAGATATAAGTAATACTTGAAATTTAAAACATCATTTCAATGCAGCAGAAGGTAAACATGTTTGGTTACATCTCAAAAACCAACAAGAGTCAAGTACAAAATATCCATCTCGTTAAAACATAAGTACATAATCCCACTACATATTAATAGCCATAATAGAAAAGATAACCGAGCTTTTCTTCAAGAGTCCAAGCTCCAAAAGATAGATAAAGCAATCTGATCAAAGCCCACTAGTGCTAGGCCCACTCTGAGAACCTGAGGGTTGGGGAAAAAGATAAAAACAACGGGGTCAGACATAAGTCTGAGTGAGCCCTATAACCTTAACAATACAATCATTAAAGTAATTAGGGTATGATATAAACCTGGTACGGTACGACTGGGGATAAATGACTACACTAAGTACCCAACTAGACTTAGGATAAACTAAGATAACGGTAAAGACGCGCCTATCCACCCAAGGATAAATACTATTCCGCACCACACCAGATCTACTCACCCAAGGAAAATTCCTACACTGCACCACACCAGTTCCACCTACCCAAGTGTAATTCCTACTTAAAGGTTGATCCCCACTAAGTGTACTTAGTAATTTTTAAAAGTAGTTTCGTATACCCCTAGCTGACTACATAGGTGCCGTCTACCCCTATCTCCACTAGGTGTACCTGCTACTCCCCAAGCGATCGGCTCCCTACCGTAGATACCCGTGCTGGCCCCACAGTGGGGTGTATCACTCCCCAAAGTGGCAACCCGAAAATGGTGCACGGCTTATATCTACACGATGCAACAACGTCTTACCTACCAGCCCGGGTCCACACACGCATATGAAACCCATTGGACTCGCGTTGCCACCGCTACCCCGTTTTGGCCTCTTATAGTCAAACCCAGTACGCGTGTCCCGTCCTCGACATAGGTCGAGCCCACTAAGATACATATGGGTTACTGGTTGAAATGGGCCCCCACAAGCTACTACTTAAGCTTGTCATTTTATCTAGTGCATCCCACTTAATCCCTTTCTATAATCTTGCCCACTTACATGTTAAGGTCTGGTTAAGTCATCTAATCATATTTCAATTTCCACTCAAGGCCCCCACAAGCTACTACTTAAGCTTGTCATTTAATCCTATTTCAATTGCCACACAAGGCCCCCACAAGCTACTACTTAAGCTTGTCATTTAATCATATTTCAATTGCCACTTAAGGCCCCCACAAGCTACTACTTAAGCTTGTCATTTAGTCATATTTCAATTGCCACTTAAGGCCCCCACAAGCTACTACTTAAGCTTGTCATTTAATCATATTTCAATTGTCACTTAAGGCCCCCACAAGCTACTACTTAAGCTTGTCATTTAATCTAGTGCATCCCACTTAACCCCTTTTCATAATCATGCCCACTTACATGTTAAGGTTTGGTTAAGTCATCTAATCATATTTCAATTGCCACTCAAGGTCCCCACAAGCTACTACTTAAGCTTGTCATTTAATCTAGTGCATCCCACTTAACCCCTTTTCATAATCATGCCCACTTACATGTTAAGGTTTGGTTAAGTCATCTAATCATATTTCAATTGCCACTCAAGGCCCCCATAAGCTACTACTTAAGCTTGTCATTTAATCATATTTCAATTGCCACTTAAGGCACCCACTAGATTCCTACATGCCACCCAAGGCACCCACTTAACCCTTTAATCATGTTTAGTTACATGTTCCCCTTTGGTTAAGTATTCTTGTCATATTCTCTATTGCCACCCAAGGCAACCTACTAGATTTTTTTCACATGCCACCCAAGGCACCCACTTAACCCCTCATGCCCACTACAAGCTTATCTGGTTAAGTGTTTCTTAATTGATTAAGAAAGTGACCGTTGTAAAGACCTCTCACATTAGACTATCTTTTATGGCAGATGGATTTGCCGGTTGGGTCCGGGCAGCCTCACGCCATAACCGAGTCTAACCTCGTGTCTATACACTTGTCACGTATTTGGTTTGTGCCTAAGACCTCTCACATTGGGCCAATCATTTGTAGCCGCTGGATTTGTCGGTCGGTTCCGGGCAGTCTTACGCTACAAAAGGGTCCAACCTCGTGTCTTAGTCGATTAATTACACCTAATTAATCACCCCCGAATTAATTTTCCCTAATTAATTCCAATTTTAACGATGTACATAATTGACTCAATTATGTCCATCACTTTATGGTATGCATAATCATACCAACTTCACACCATTTCATTAACATGTTTATTAACCCCATCGTTCCCCACGTAATTCGCTAACATGACATAAAAGGGAAGATTCATCATAAATGTAATGGGTTCAACTTGCATACATTAGCATCAACATGGGTTTAAAGGTGTCAACATGCATATAGCATCAAACCCAACTAGCATAGATAATCAACCCAAACTTGCATGAATCACATATGTCATAAGGAGGGTAACTTGCATAAGTTTCTTATGTCATACAAAGGGGTAAACTTGCATATGTATGTATGACATGTAAAGGGGTTAACTTGCATATGTATGCATATCATACTAAGGTGTAAACTTGCACCTGTCTCTTGCATATAATCAAACATCATACTTGCATAACATGTCATATGTGAACTTGCATATTATCATACACCAAACTTGCATACATATCATACATGAACTTGCATATCATCATACACCCAACTTGCATAATCATGGTGTCATAGTGGATCAATGTTTATCATAGCAACTAGCATCATGAACACTTGCATAACTTGCATAACATCATGATCATATAGCATATAGCTTGCATAACTTGCATAACATCATGAACATGTAACATATGGCTTGCATAACTTGCATAGCATCTCAAACATGTAGCATATTACTTGCATAACTTGCATAATATCACAAACATATAGCATATAACTTGCATGACATGCATAACATCATTAACACATAGCACATAACTTGCATAACATGCATAACATCACTAACACATAGCATACAACTTGCATAACTTGCATTGATCCACATTCATAGCCATAACCTGATTATATCCTATCATAATCATTTCAATAATTGGTCATTAAGGCTATAGAAAACTCAAAACTTGTTGATTAGCCTTCTTATGAATATATTAAAAGATTGAGACGAAGCCACTAAGCTATCAACTCAAAAACTCCAAATAAGAATGCTCCAAATGAAAACCCTTGAGCCAAATCAATAATAAAGATGCTAGCTTTGATGAAGAAAAGCCTTGAATCAAACTTAGAAACACTTAAGCAAGCTTAGGAACTCTTATACTTCTTTAGAAACTCTCTCATAAGATTAGAGATGGAGATTATGACAAGAGGATGAGGATGGAGGCCATGAGAGAACATTTTGGCATAGTTTAGCTATAGGATTGAATGATGAGCCTTTAGGTTTAGGTTAGGGGTCTTTTTATAGAAGACTAGGATAGTTTTAGCCATAGGATAAACCTTAGTTTAGATCCTAGCCATCAAAGCATGTCTTGGGGTAGAAGTCAAGTGTAGGAACCATCTAGGGCCTTTAGATTAAAGCTGAACCATGAGAACCATTCAAATGCAAAATCTGCATTTGAGCGAATCGGCCCATGAGTTGACAGCCAAACACCCTGGATTAACCCCTAGTCGACCCAGCGTGCTCGGGTCGACCTCAAAAATCGGCCGGTTCGGTTATTCCCCTCTCCCAATTCGCTGTTTTGAACATTTTTGCATATTTATTTATTTATTTTTCAATTATATATATATATATATATCAATATATATATTTCTCTGCGCAACCCATTTCACTTAATTAAGTATACTTTAATTTGTGAATTTTTATGTTCAAATTACGGGGTGTTACATTCTCCCCTCCTTTAAGGATTTCGTCCCCGAAATCTCTAAGTCAAGAAGAACGTATCCTACCAACCAAACAACCATCTACTAAACCATCAAACACTGGCATCCATTGTCCTTAAAATTTCTAATGACGTATGAACATATGCAAAAAAAAGTGTGTGTATATGCCCGTATACTAATGCTAAATCAGGCGGTCTACTTATTCAGTTGACCTCCTTAATGCAAACCATGATAGTGCCATGCATCCAATATGTATGCGGAAGAACCCTATCGACACATACTATTTCTACATGTGTGCACAACCATACACCAAAATGCATCATCCATCTGATAACACAACCATTATACATCCATAAATATAGCTACCTACACACAATTATATGCAATATGCAATATGAAGTGACTGAGCCGATCTAGTGCCTAGAGTGTGTGTATATGCATCCACGAGCAACCACTAGCAACCACTTGCATCCACGCGCATCCATCAAACATAACATGTCTCAAACACATGTTTCAACCATAGGTATTACCCTATCTAAAGGTCAAAGGTACTAGTGAGAGGACATACTAAAGATAAGATAAGTACTAGACAAACGATAAAGGAGAAGTTAAAAGACATACCCTAAAAAAGGAATGGGTATAATGAACGCATCTTCGCTTCTGTCTCCCAAGTAGCATTGCTCTCATCTTCTCCCCTTGGCACTTTGACTACTCGAACCTCTCTGTTTCTCAACTTCCTAATCTCTGACCCAAGGATGCGGGTAGGAGCTCGTCGAATAGTCGCATCACGCTCTACCTCCACTTCATTAAGCAAGCTCGGCTCTACCACCTCTGCGGTCTCATGTAGGCACTTCCTTAAACGTGACACATGGAATACGTCATGTTCCCTATGCAACTGAATTATCTCTCGAAGATAAACCGAAGCTCTCCATGGAGCAGTCCTCTTGCTCTTTACGGGTATGAAATGGGCACTCTTAGTAAGTCCATCTACCACAACCCAAATCCTCGTATTACCCTTCTTCGACCTAGGTAACCTGTCAATAAAATCCATCGAGACGCCATCCCACTTCCATTGCGGAACTTCCAATGGGTGAAGCAACCCACCGGGTTTCTTTTGCTCCGCTTTCACCTGTTGGTGACATACTCGGCCACATCTTTCTTCATACCGGCCCAAAAGAAAACTTGCTTCATGTCTTGGTACATCTTATCCCCACCGGGATGAATGGTAATCCTAGAACGGTGTGCATCATCAAGAATAGCCTTCCTTAAACCTTCGTCTTGCGGTACACAAAGTCTACCGTCTCTACGCAACCACCCCCTATCGTCTAGGGTGTACCTATTCAAATGGCTGGACGACTCCCCCCTTATGAGCCTCTCCACCAACTCAACTAACTGTGGGTCGTCCCTCTGTGCCTCGCCAATCCGTCCCAAAAGAGTAGGTCTGACCTCTAAGGATGCTAGTAAACCGGGGACAAAGTCAATGGAAGGTCTAAAATCAAACATCGAGATAAATTCCAAGCTTCGTCGTTCCACGAATAATGGATTCAAGGACAACCTTTTATGCTCAAGGTGTCCGCCACCACATTACCCTTACTGGGGTGTACGCTATCTCGAAATCATAGGATGCTAAAAACTCAATCCACCTTTGCTGTCTTAAGACTATGCGCTCGAAGAGTCTCCAACACTTCCCTAAGATATAGGGCATGCTCTTCTCAACTTCTGGAGAAAACCAGGATATTCTCCCATGCAAAATCGTCACAACTACCCATCTCTCACGCAGACCATCCTAGTCGAACTCGATGTTCCCCAAGTGCAAGCCCCAAAGGCCTAAACCAATATCAGACAAACACCCAAGGGATACCTCCTTCGAATTCAGACGACCTACGTGAGATGATACTAGTAAAACGACTAAATGATTAAGCCCTTGTCCAACTCTAGATGTCCTTGCCAATCTCGCTCCAAAACCACCGTTGATTAAATAACTGGCTTTGTTTAACCCATAAAGGACACACGAAAACTTATTTCGCTCTTTAGAAAAGACCATGATGTCATCCACAAAGACCACTACGAAGTTATTTAGGTACTCCCTGAACACTCCACTCATCAAATCAACAAAGTATGCGGAGGCATTCGTCAAACCAAATGGCATCACCAGCCACTCATAGAAACCATCCGGAGTCCTAAAGGCGGTCCTCTCTATACTATCCTCAGTCACTCCCAACTGATGAAATTCCGTGGCCAAGTCCCACTACGAAAACACTGAGGCGCCAACCAACGGATCAAAAAGATCATCAATCCTTGGTAATGGGTGTCTATTCTTCTTTGTGAGCTTGTTGAGTTCTCTATAGTCTGCACAAAGTCTGAGGGACCCATCCGCCTTCGTGGCAAAAACTACTGGAGCTCCCCACTCCGATATACTTCGTCTTATGAACCCCCTTCTCAAGCAACTCCCCTACTTGCTTATGGAGTTCCCTCCTCTCATGAGGAGCCATGTTGCACACTGGACAAGATACTGGTTTAGCGTTATCCACCAGATATATTCGGAAGTCTATCTCCCGCTTCGGAGGTAAGTCCTTCTCCTCCTCAAACACATCCGAGTATTCCCGGACCACTCTAACAGATCGCAAACTCTCGACCGAAGAGTCAAGTGATTCAAGATAACTTAGCATAACAAAATCTATGGGATTACAAGAGACCTCGAGAGTGTTACCCAAGCGGGTTATGAACCCAACAACTCTCCTTTCGCAATCAAGAACGGCACCATTACTGGATAACCAGTTCATGCCCAAAATCAACCCATAGCCCGTGAAGCCCAAACAGAAGCATCACCTCTAAACTCAACGCTAAGTATGGAAATCTTCAAACCCAAACATATCATGGACAAATAAGTGGAGCCCCCCAATTGGGTTTGAAACAACCACGGGATCATCTACTCAACTAGTGTCTAGGTGTAGTGACTCAACTAATGATGATGAGATAAACGAATGTGGTGCACTAGAGTCGAATAAAGTTCGAACAGGATGATCGAGAGAATCAAATTTCAACTTAGACGGTCCTACCCCCATCAGGTATACCCGTCGCGAGGGAATACATCTATCCTCCAGAAGATCCTGTACTTCGTCCTTACCTCTTTGGACAACCCCAAGGTGTCCTATTTCTCCAAAACAACTAGCCTTCCCCTTCACATTCTCCTTTCGTGGCCTTCTTACCACGATGAGGTTTCGTCCCTTATTTACCTAATAACTATTTGAACCTTCCTCTCTCGTCCATCTTAACGGTACCCATAAGCCCTCCACCTCCTTGGACTAACTTCTTGGCCTGGCAAACGTCTTAGTCCCTTGAAGTGGTTCCTCCGTCCTTCATACGGAAGTCCTTATTTATCTTAAAAAGACATCTATACGCGGAGGGGAAATTCAAAAAGAGAAAGAGGAAGAGATTCAAAACGGAGAATCCGAAGGATAAAGATATGGCTATTGGGGATTATGCTTTTCTTTCAAAAACTTTTCTCTTAAAAGACATGTTTTTGAAAATACTTCTTTCGAAAATGTTTTTAGAAAAATAGTTTTCTAAAAAATTTATCTGTTCTGGTAACCTTCTCTCTGATACCACGTGTAACACCCCACTCCCACTAAGGTCACTCACAAAGGGAATGCCTTAGCTTCGGTGGAGTATTTAAGTGAATATAGAACTGAAAAATTACAACAAGACAGATATAAGTAATACTTGAAATTTAAAACATCATTTCAATGCAGTAGAAGGTAAACATGTTTGGTTACATCTCAAAAACCAACAAGAGTCAAGTACAAAATATCCATATCGTTAAAACATAAGTACATAATCCCACTACATACTAATAGCCATAATAGAAAAGATAACCGAGCTTTTCTTCAAGAGTCCAAGCTCCAAAAGATAGATAAAGCAATCTGATCAAAGCCCACTAGTGCTAGGCCCACTCTGAGAAGCTGAGGGTTGGGGAAAAAGATAAAAACAATGGGGTCAGACATAAGTCTGAGTGAGCCCTATAACCTTAACAATACAATCATTAAAGTAATTAGGGTATGATATAAACCTGGTACGGTACGACTGGGGATAAATGACTACACTAAGTAGCCAACTAGACTTAGGATAAACTAAGATAACGGTAAAGACGCGCCTATCCACCCAAGGATAAATACTACTCTGCACCACACCAGATCTACTCACCCAAGGATAATTCCTACACTGCACCACACCAGTTCCACCTACCCATGTGTAATTCCTACTTAAAGGTTGATCCCCACTAAGTGTACTTAGTAATTTTTAATAGTAGTTTCGTATACCCCTAGCTGACTACATAGGTGCCGTCTGTCCCTATCTCCACTAGGTGTACCTGCTACTCCCCAAGCGATCGGCTCCCTACTGTAGATACCCGTGCTGGCCCCACAGTGGGGTGTATCACTCCCCAAAGTGGCAACCCGAAAATGGTGCACGGCTTATATCTACACGATGCAACAACGTCTTACCTACCAGCCCGGGTCCACACACGCATATGAAACCCGTTGGACTCGCGTTGCCACCGCTACCCCGTTTTGGCCTCTTATAGTCAAACCCAGTACGCGTGTCCCGTCCTCGACATAGGTCGAGCCCACTAAGATACATATGGGTTACTGGTTGAAATGGGCCCCCACAAGCTACTACTTAAGCTTGTCATTTTATCTAGTGCATCCCACTTAACCCCTTTCTATAATCATGCCCACTTACATGTTAAGGTTTGGTTAAGTCATCTAATCATATTTCAATTGCCACTCAAGGCCCCCACAAGCTACTACATAAGCTTGTCATTTAATCCTATTTCAATTGCCACTCAAGGCCCCCACAAGCTACTACTTAAGCTTGTCATTTAATGATATTTCAATTGTCACTTAAGGCCCCCACAAGCTACTACTTAAGCTTGTCATTTAATCATATTTCAATTGCCACTTAAGGCCCCCACAAGCTACTACTTAAGCTTGTCATTTAATCATATTTCAATTGCCACTTAAGGCCCCCACAAGCTACTACTTAAGCTTGTCATTTAATCTAGTGCATCCCACTTAACCCCTTTTCATAATCATGCCCACTTACATGTTAAGGTTTGGTTAAGTCATCTAATCATATTTCAATTGCCACTCAAGGCCGCCACAAGCTACTACTTAAGCTTGTCATTTAATCTAGTGCATCCCACTTAACCCCTTTTCATAATCATGCCCACTTACATGTTAAGGTTTGGTTAGGTCATCTAATCATATTTCAATTGCCACTCAAGGCCCCCACAAGCTACTACTTAAGCTTGTCATTTAATCATATTTCAATTGCCACTTAAGGCACCCACTATATTCCTACATGCCACCCAAGGCACCCACTTAACCCTTTAATCATGTTTAGTTACATGTTCCCCTTTGGTTAAGTATTCTTGTCATATTCTCTATTGCCACCCAAGGCAACCTACTAGATTTTTTTCACATGCCACCCAAGGCACCCACTTAACCCCTCATGCCCACTACATGCTTATCTGGTTAAGTGTTTCTTAATTGATTAAGAACGTGACCGTTGTAAAGACCTCTCACATTAGACTATCTTTTATGGCAGCTGGATTTGCCGGTTGGGTCCGGGCAGCCTTACGCCATAACCGAGTCTAACCTCGTGTCTATGCACTTGTCACGTATTTGGTTTGTGCCTAAGACCTCTCACATTGGGCCAATCATTTGTAGCCGCTGGATTTACCGGTCGGTTCCGGGCAGTCTTACGCTACAAAAGGGTCCAACCTCGTGTCTTAGTCGATTAATTACACCTAATTAATCACCCCCGAATTAATTTTCCCTAATTAATTCCAATTTTAACGATGTACATAATTGACTCAATTATGTCCATCACTTTATGGTATGCATAATCATACCAACTTCACACCATTTCATTAACATGTTTATTAACCCCATCGTTCCCCACGTAATTCGTTAACATGACATAAAAGGGAAGATTCATAATAAATGTAATGGGTTCAACTTGCATACATTAGCATCAACATGGGTTTAAAGGTGTCAACATGCATATAGCATCAAACCCAACTAGCATAGATAATCAACCCAAACTTGCATGAATCACATATGTCATAAGGAGGGTAACTTGCATAAGTTTCTTATGTCATACAAAGGGGTAAACTTGCATATGTATGTATGACATGTAAAGGGGTTAACTTGCATATGTATGCATATCATACTAAGGTGTAAACTTGCACATGTCTCTTGCATATAATCAAACATCATACTTGCATAACATGTCATATGTGAACTTGCATATTATCATACACCAAACTTGCATACATATCATACATGAACTTGCATATCATCATACACCCAACTTGCGTAATCATGGTGTCATAGTGGATCAATGTTTATCATAGCAACTAGCATCATGAACACTTGCATAACTTGCATAACATCATGATCATATAGCATATAGCTTGCATAACTTGCATAACATCATGAACATGTAACATATGGCTTGCATAACTTGCATAGCATCTCAAACATGTAGCATATTACTTGCATAACTTGCATAATATCACAAACATATAGCATATAACTTGCATGACATGCATAACATCATTAACACATAGCACATAACTTGCATAACATGCATAACATCATTAACACATAGCATACAACTTGCATAACTTGCATTGATCCACATTCATAGCCATAACCTGATTATATCCTATCATAATCATTTCAATAATTGGTCATTAAGGCTATAGAAAACTCACAACTTGTTGATTAGCCTTCTTATGAATATATTAAAAGATTGAGACGAAGCCACTAAGCTATCAACTCAAAAACTCCAAATAAGAATGCTCCAAATGAAAACCCTTGAGCCAAATCAATAATAAAGATGCTAGCTTTGATGAAGAAAAGCCTTGAATCAAACTTAGAAACACTTAAGCAAGCTTAGGAACTCTTATACTTCTTTAGAAACTGTCTCATATGATTAGAGATGGAGATTATGACAAGAGGATGAGGGTGGAGGCCATGAGAGAACATTTTGGCATAGTTTAGCTATAGGATTGAATAATGAGCCTTTAGGTTTAGGTTAGGGGTCTTTTTATAGAAGACTAGGATAGTTTTAGCCATAGAATAAACCTTAGTTTAGATCCTAGCCATCAAAGCATGTCTTGGGGAAGAAGTCAAGTGTAGGAACCATCTAGGGCCTTTAGATTAAAGCCGAACCATGAGAACCATTCAAATGCAAAATCTGCATTTGAGCGAATCGGCCCACGAGTTGACAGCCAAACACCCTGGATTAACCCCTAGTCGACCCAGCAGGCTCGGGTCGACCTATAAATCGGCCGGTTCGGTTATTCCCCTCTCCCAATTCGCTGTTTTGAACATTTTTGCATATTTATTTATTTAATTTTCAATTATATATATATATATATATCAATATATATATATATTTCTCTGCGCAACCCATTTCACTTAATTAAGTATACTTTAATTTGTGAAATTTTTTGTTCAAATTACGGGGTGTTACACATGCGACCTAATCGATTTTTTACCATTTCAGGGTTGATGAGGCTTGAGGTCATAAATTATTTATTTATCTATTTATTCTTGTTATTTTAGAATATTTTACCACCATTCACTTTGAATGCTACATCGTTAGACCTGCTAAATCACTAATTAACGTCCATAAAAATATGCAAGTCGTTAAGCTAAAAGAAGCGCCCTTCTCCGCCACAAACAGAAATACATTGTAAAAATTGATATGTGCGATTCTTAAGAAATACTCTGTCATACATTCATCCATACCAGTCATCCAGGAACAGGATGAACCGAAGGCACCCTCCTACCATATCCTAGAAATCACTCCATAGTTCACTAGCGAGAAGTCCTTACAATCAGTATATTCCAACCACGACAAAACCACAGTTATCTTTGGGAGCTAACCAGAGATTTTAAGTAATTCTTCCGCTTTATGTAGATCCCCGTTCTTTGACTGCTTCATCTTCAATGAATATCTTCACATATTTTCTCGTTTGGAATGGTTCTCAAATATAAATTTGATCCTGGTCTTTTCGAAGCAACAACGCATACAGATTTTGATAGTCGGTTATTTAACTATCAAAATAAAATAAACCATGCAAAAATAAAATGAGTTCATTGGCTCAGTACTAAGCATCATCACCTGGCCTTTTAATTAAAACATTAACGAATGGTTAACTAAACTTCCAAATCTTTCAATATTTTAACATACGATATTTACTTCTTAATTTAATATACTAACGTTCCAAAACCATTTCGTTATAATACTTAAAAAATATATATTATAACCATATTCAATTTTTATTTGACTCTCTTTTCAAAACATTTGCAATTTCCTTCTTCATTATCTAAAATTGGAAAATCAATTCAACTTATCCCTCATAAAGCAACGTTACGAAATTCCTATTGTTCCATTACTTGAAAACAATAGCCAATGCTTATTCCTACAAAATAAACTTATTTCAAAACCTAACTTTTCATTTCCTTTTAATCCGAAAATATCATTACATTTCACGTAATCTCCTTTTATTTTCCTTTACTTTGGAATATCATTATAAATCTCAAATCCTTTTTAATTTCCTTTGCTTCAGAACCCTCATTTTTTATTCTTCAATCTTTCACCAATAATGTGGCATTGAATTTCTCAATTGGAAAAAATAAATTATTACTATTCTCTTTACCATCACAAAGTAATGACATCCTCATATAATCCTGAAGTCATTCAATTTAGGGTATTTTAACTACCTCTCAGACCTTGATCAGCAACGTTCTTATCTTAAGATAAATATGAGTTGTAATTCAAAAATTGATATTTTATTTTAATATCAAAACAAATCCCATTTAACTATTTTATTAAAAATATAGTTTTATAAAATCTTCTTACTTTTGAAAATCTCCCTGTTGAATAGGACCATTATTCCTTAATTCATTGATTAAGTAATTGCTTACTAAAACATCAACTTTTAACTCCTACTTTTGTAAACAATTCGTTTTATATCTCAAATTTTTGTTACAAAATCCTATAATCACTCCTTTACCAAATTCACTTTTAAAAGTTCCTTTTTTAATCCATTCAACCATTTCCGTGTTGAAAATCTTATTTCGATTCCATTCCTTTTTCTTAATTCCATTTTTAGCTAACGCTAATTTAAAATTTATGGTTTAAGACCTCATGTTTTTTTTATAAAACTCGTTTATATAAGTCTAGTTTAATATAAACCTTTTTATCTCAATTTCCTTTATTTACTTCAAATATTAAGTAAATATTTAATTTAAACTATCGTATTTTTCCTGAAATCCCTTCTATAACATTGTTATAAAAATTTAGTTCTATAATAACATCATAATTTAATTAGATTTAATTACAACTTGGATTACTTTACCTAAATTAGTTTCATTCACAAAGTAATTATTCAAATTATTAGTCATTAACATAATTTATTTCATTATTAATTGGAATAAATATTAAATTTATTTTTAACTTCTTATTAACATCATAATTTTCTTTATAAACCATTTAATAACTAATTATAAATTTAAATAATAAATATTTATTTCCTTTTTATAAACTTTTATCCAAATTAATAGATTTCAAAATCTATCTTCGGTTATAAAAATAAATTTTACAACTTCATCTTTGTCGATTCGCCTGACAGTAATCAACATTTATAACATGATTGATTTATAGGTCATATGCTGCCAATTACTAAATCAACACTGCCCATTGGTTAATACAAAACAATCATTGAATTCAGATTCAACAATCAGTAATCAAGTCAATCATCCATTCAGATTGGTTAAACAGCTCATATGATATAATATGAAAATAAACAATAAATTTGAGGAATCCAGTTGGATCCCTCAGACCTATTTTACCCTGCATCCAAATAGGTTAACTCAAATAATCCATTCAATATGATAATATGAACTATCAATTCAACTGATAATAGTTAACAAATAATAACTATACAGGCATCCAATTAAATTTAAATATATTTATATTATAAATGTAACCAACAAGATAAGTAACCTCTGTTTGGAAATAATCATTAAAAATAACGATAAGGTTCGATTAAATTAAATAAATGCTTAATTTAAATCAGTTATATAAATATGTTCAACATATATTCAAATAATCAACAAATCATCCAATAATTAGCAAACATGGCACACAAACAATAAACAAACTTATATAAAATATAAGTGGGATACCTGAGTGAGTTGAACTCACCTTGGATTTCCATTCGTTGTCAAAATGGTTCGTTTTACAAGTTTTTAGTTGCTTTCGACTCTGTCCATTCCAATTCCATTACTATGACACACTTATAAATTAAACTGTCATTTATTATTTAAACAAATATTTATAAAATTTTGATAATATATTATTAACTAAATTCCTCTTTATATTAATTAAACCACTCATAGGCATGTTATATATGAATTAGCCATATTGTAAACATATGCATGTGGGCCACATTATAAACTTAAATTTGGCATTTCCGAATGTTCAGGCACTTTCATACTTGACTAGAATAGGTGGTTTGAATTAAAGTAACTGGCATATTTTAGTAAGGCTTAGGCACGATACTAGGACTCGATAACAAATGTAATGAAATTTAAAACTAAACAAATATTTGTAATTAAAACGGGACTCACATGTAATTAAAACAATCTTAAGAAATTTATGGAATGAAATAAGTTCAAGTTTTGATGTTTTTGATGGAAAGGAAATGTTGTGGATGGGTAAGGCTCACTCTATTAAAGTAGTGTATGATTTGCTACAAACTCAAAGGCAATACTTTCCTTGGCACACAAGGATATGGAATTGTGGTAGCTCAGCAAAAGAAAACCTCTTGCTTTGGAAGATTATGGCAAACACAGTCAATACAAAGAATAAGTTTTTCAACCATGGCATAATAGCAGATGATGTTTGTGTTTTGTGTAACTTTCACACCGAAACAAATGTATATATATTTTTTGAGTGCCCATTTGTTCACAATATTTGGTTACGGCTGCTTGCATCTGGTGGATTTTATAGGCCTTCACTTTCTAGTCAAATGGAATGGTATAATGTATTTACAGCTACACGTTGGAGGGATAAGAAGACATGCATTTTACTTAATTTGCTGAAGAAGTTTGTGTATGAAATATGGCATGAGAGAAACAATCGTATCTTTGGTTTGGAGAAGAAAAATGCTGATTAAAACGGGACTCACATAGTTTCAGTCGAGCCAAGATAAATCACTAAGCCGCCCCTGTATTCTACAATAATCCATCTTCCATGTTTTATAATTTCTTCCCATGTACAATATTGCTCCAGTCCTCCTTCCAGTTCGTTTCTTCTTTTCATCATATTTTTTTATATACTAATCCCTCGAAGCCTAACATTTTGCATGGCCTAAAATTCTTCAACCCGCTTACTCTTCTTGCCCAACTTCTATTTCACGAGAACAACAGAAGCTACAGGCTTCTCTTTCCCAGTCGTGTTTTACGTGGTCCTCCCACCATGTTACTTCGCCATTCACGAAACCAAGGCCACCAAAGATCAACCCATCTTCCCCTCCTCTACACGTCAGAGCGCATACAAGCCACCCCCACATCTTCGACAGCTCCACCTTCCATTGTACAAGCTCACTGCTTCATCATTCAGAAGAAAACTCCACTTCTTTATTTGAACACCACACTCCCACACCTTCTCATTACTGCTGCGCCCCCTGCTGATCATCACCGAATTGCCACACCCGCCTGATGTCACTTCGACAGTACTCTTCGACCAACGCTGTAACAACCCACCTCCGTTAAGGTCACTCACAAAGGGAATGCCTTAACTTTGGTGGAGCATTTTAGTAAACAGAAACAGAATACTACAAGACAGATAAACAGTGCTTGAAAAATTATAACTTTATTTCAAACAGAAGCTTGGTTACATCCTTTCAAATCACAATATCAGAATTCAAGTACAAAATATCAGTCTTGTACAAAAGCCTTCAGAATGCATAGTTTAAAATCATAATCCCCACAGAAGAAGACAAGCCATACTTTAACACTGCAAGCGGAAGAAATCTGGATCAAGCTAGAGTATTCCCTTCTACAAAACCTGGGGGGGGGGGAGAAACGGAAGAAAGGAGGCGAAACAACAAGGGTCAGACAAAAGTCTGGAAGTCCAGTGATTTTCAGTTATGAACAGATAATAATAAAATGACATGAAAATAAAACTGGATGAGAGATAACTGTAACAGATGTAGCAGATATAACAGAAGAACAGAATGATATAAGCTATTGCTTTACACTTCTCTGTACTAATACTAGTATAACAGAATTAGGTGTCACCCTAATGTCTAAACTGAAACAGAAATAGGTACAGAATAATTTCCACGCTAGTAATGGGCCTTTACCACCCGATCAGAAACAGACAGAAGCAGAATGTAGCATAAGGTTTACACTAGTAATTGGGCCTTTACCACCCGAACAGACGGTACCACGCAGAAATAGACAGGTGTTGCCAACCAACAGAAACAGACGGTACCAACAGAAACAGACAGAACTAAGTGTACCCTAAAACCCTACCCCAAGCGATCGGCTCCCTAATACATAAATACCCTGTGCCAGCCCCACCGAAGGGTGTATCATTCCCTAAAGTGGCAACCTTTGAATGACACAGACCTATTTACAGATGTCACGACGTCTTACATCCGCAGAGGCAGACCGGGATCCATGCACGCACATGACCCGGTTGGAACGCACCATCAACACCCCTCGCCATTATCAGAACGAACCGTTTATAATTAGTTCAGTAAGCGTGCCCGGACACTACCTACTGTTGGGTCAAAGTTTTCATACCAGAAAGGGTTACTGACTAATATGGGTCCCAAACAACAGATGACACAAGTAATTCCCCTCCAAACCTTGTGTCCCCAGACTAACAGATTTCAGCTTAACTTGTCTACAAGTTTCAGACATACAAAATTTAGATTAACTAGTTCACAGATCAGACAATCAAGTTAACAGGTTTTCAGACTAACGGATCAGATGTTCGAATTAACAGGCTTACAGATTAACTGGTTACAGATTAACAGATTAACTGGTTACAGATTATCTAACTTTGAATTGGGCCTACGGATTCACGAAACGGGTTTATCAGATTCATTGGTCTAATTGGTTTAGCCTTACCCAACACGTTTTAGACATCATAATTATCTCAGATTTTCATTAATTAAATATTAATGCCCAAACCTCTCACATTAGACTGACAGTTTGCGGCTACTGATTAGGTCGGTTGGTTCCGGGCAGGTTTCTGTCGCAAACTGAGTCTAACCTCGGGTTTCAAGCACGTTATGACTAACTTCTCACATTAGAACCTATTGTTTGCGACCACTGGAATATGCCAGGCGGTTCTGGGTAGAATTACGCCGCAAACTCATTCTAACCTCGAGTTAGCCATGTTTATCTTTGCGGCCAATTAATTAATGATTCACCATTTATACGCACGCCTAATATACATGTCAATTATTCATAACTATGGCCAATTCAGATTATGTCAATAGCGGACTAATTATATCAACTCAACAGATATTGCAGATAACAGATTTTTCAGATTAGGCGACTTAACGGATTAAGCAGATTAAGCAAACTAGCAGATCAAGCATATAACAGTTTAGGCATCTTCAGCAGACTTAGCAGATGACAAATTCGGTATATGAACAGATATAGCAGATTATAGCAGAACTAGCAGATTAGGCAATATAACAGAACTAGCAAATTAGGCAATATAACAGAACTAGCAGATTAGGCCATATAACAGATTTAATCATTCCTTAAAGTTTCATAAACATATCTTGCCTAATTATAAATTTGGCCTAAATTTGCATGCCTAAATAGTTGTCATGATTCACATTATGATCATATACCCCACGTTTGCATTGAATTTACATGGCACAGATTATGGTCATAATTTACCATATAACACACGTCTCAAATTTAGTTAAACTTGCCTAGTACAAAAGATTCACATATAAATTATACCAAATATAGCCATCGATTTCAATGCATGTCATATATTCAAAAATCTCCCACTTAGGTGTTATCCACATTTAATAGTTATCAAATCTTAACATAAATCTTCACACCTAAGTCATATTCCCTTTTTATGCCAAATCATGAATCTCTATATAAACAATATGCCCAACAATCTAGAACTTTAAATTATAACAGATCTTTAATTCAAAAATATGCGTTATGTCCAATGTCTCAAGTCACATGTTAATATACAATGGTTCCTCTTCTTCCAATTCACAGAAAATGCACAGATCTAAATCTAGTTTACAACCTATGTCCTTTTAGTCACAGATTAGCCATGTTCAATTATGCCATCATTCATTATTTATCCCAAAGTTTAACGTTCGTGCGTTAATCTATTATGAGATTTGGCGCAGGCTCGGGGTAGCCTGGTTATAGAACAGAAAGAAGAAAGAGATATAGAATAAAATAGATCATAACAGAACATACGCAATCTCAAATTCAGATTTACAATCATGTCACAATTATAATTAAAGTTTATATCGGAAAATAACTGCACTTGCCTTGGTTGGATTCTAAAAGAAAAAGGTGTTGTAGCTGTTCTCTTTTAATCCTAATCAGAATTGGAGGAAGAAGAAGCACAAGTCCTAGCTTAGGTTTCAGCAGAGTAGAGACGCCAGTGATTTATTTATTTTTAGAGAGGAAGAGAGCAATGGAGGCTAGAGAATTGTATATGAGATTTAGGTTTAGGTTAGTAATGTATATATAGGTGTAGGAAGTTATTTAGGACCATTAGATTAACCCTGAATCATGAGAACCATTCAAATGCAAAATCTTCATTTGAGCGAATCGGCCCACGGGATGACAGCCAAACACCCTGGATTAACCTCTAGTCGACCCAGCGGCGCTCGGGTCGACCTCAAAAATGGGCCGGTTCGGTTATTCCCCCTCCCAATTCGCTGTTTTGAACCTATTTTGCATGTTTATTTATT
The DNA here is from genome assembly GCA_030737875.1 of Allium sativum. Classification (NCBI taxonomy): domain Eukaryota; kingdom Viridiplantae; phylum Streptophyta; class Magnoliopsida; order Asparagales; family Amaryllidaceae; genus Allium; species Allium sativum. The sequence goes on from CM060910.1 coordinate 402,353,957, forward strand.
TAATTTTTATATATATCTATATATTTCTCTCATATGCATATAAACTTCAAGGCTTAATAACTTATTCATAATTAACCATTTTTTTAATATTCTCAGAAAATACGGGATGTTACATTCTCCCCTCCTTAAAGGATTTCGTCCCCAAAATCTTCAAGTTAAGAAGAATGTATCCTAACATCCAACATCCATCTCAACCATTCAATCATAGGCATCCGTTGTCCTTAAAAGGTTTCTAATGCCATATGAACATATGCAAAGTGTGTGTATATGTTTCTTATCTAATGCAACATCAGGCGGTCTACTGATCCAGTTTACCTCCTTAATGTGAATCATGTTAGTGTCATGAGTCCAAATATGTATGCAAGAAATCCTATTTGATACACATCATTTCTATATGAGTGCATAACCATTCATCCAAATGCAACATCCATGTGAGGAGTCAATCATTCTGCATCCACAAAAATTGAAAAATGCACACACATCCATATGCAGTATGAGAGTGTTTTTGAGCCGATCTGGTGCCTAGTGTGTGTATGTGCATCCACGAGAAACCACTAGCAACCACTTGCATCCACTTGCAACCATCAAACATAACATGTCTCAAACACATGTTTACACCCATTAGTTTCTTCCTAAAGTTCGAAGATTCGATCGATAGGATACAATCGAACGATGGAAGCGAGTACAGACAAAACAAAAACTTGGTTCCCATTAGACATTGGTTGAGAGAATATTTCCCCTAAGTATCAACCCCAAAGACCGAAATCAATATCAGATTGACACTCAGAGGATTACCCTCTTTAGACAATGTCAAAACTGGAAATCTTAACCTTATCAGAGATATTCAGATATTTACAGACTACTAGTACAGATCAGATTACCAAATGATTCTTAGAAAACTAAGCTTGATAAAACCCAGAATGTATGCGTCCTACTTGACGCCTAACACAGATATCTCTCAAACCCCAATTTATCACAAGAAGATGAGTCATAACCCTTATGGGTTTGAGTCTACAGCGGAATCAGAAACAACACTGGTATTAAAGTACAGTGTATCGATTACAGAATCAAAATGCCAGAATCAGAAAGAGTTTTAACTCAATAATCAGATAAAGAAATTAAACCTCTTACAGAAATTTTTCCTAATTCTATCCTATCCACTAGCCTCGAGAGTATTCACCTGCCCTCCAGAAGTAGGTCCTATCTTCTGCCTTTGCCCTCGTTTCTTCGGGCAGTCCCTAGTGAAGTGTCGCATCTCACCACAATTGAAGCAAGCGGCCTTCTTTGGATCCACTTTCTTATCGTGTGTCCTATCCATATCTCTCATGTACGTTCTCCATTCGTGACCTTCCACCAAAATGAAGCTTCATCTTTCATTAACCAAGCAGTTGGTTGAACCTTCCTCCCATCGTCTATCTCAAAGGTACCAACAAGTCCTCTACTCCGTTGAGCCAACTTCTAGCCTCGACAACGTCTCAGTCCCATAAAGCGGTTTTCCGCCCATCGCACGGAAGTTCTTACATATCTTAGAAAAAGCATCTATACGTGGAGGAAGAGATTCAAAAGGGAAAGAGGAAGGAACTCGAAACAAAGAATCGAAAGAAAGATATATGGCTTTTGGGGATTATGTTTTTTTTTTCAAAATAAGCTTTACTTTTGAAAATACTTCCTTTTTAAAACATAGTTTTCAAAAACTTTTTATCAAATCTGGTAACCTTCAGCTCTGATACCAAGTGTAACACCCCACCTCCGTTAAGGTCACTCACAAAGGGAATGCCTTAAATTTGGTGGAGCAATTTAGTAAACAGAAACAGAATACTACAAGACAGATAAACAGTACTTGAAAAATTATAACTTTATTTCAAACAGAAGCTTGGTTACATCCTTTCAAATCACAATATCAGAATTCAAGTACAAAATATCAGTCTTGTACAAAAGCCTTCAAAATGCATAGTTTAAAATCATAATCCCCACAAAAGAAGACAAGCCATACTTTAAGCACTGCAAGCGGAAGAAATCTGGATCAAGCTAGAGTATTCCCTTCTACAAAACCTGGGTGGGGAGAAACGGAAGAAAGGAGGCGAAACAACAAGGGTCAGACAAAAGTCTGGCACGTCCAGTGATTTTCAGTTATGAACAGATAATAATAACATGACATGAAAATAAAACTGGATGAGAGATAACTATAACAGATGTAGCAGATATAACAGAAGAACAGAATGATATAAGCTATTGCTTTACACTTCTCTGTACTAATACTAGTATAACAGAATTAGGTTTCACCCTAATGTCTAAACTGAAACAGAAACAGATACAGAATAATTTCCACGCTAGTAATGGGCCTTTACCACCCGATCAGAAACAGACAGAAGCAGAATGTAGCATAAGGTGTACACTAGTAATTGGGCCTTCACCACCCGAACAGACGGTACCACGCAGAAACAGACAGGTGTTGCCACCCAACAGAAACAGACGGTACCAACAGAAACAGACAGAACTAAGTGTACCCTAAAACCCTACCCCAAGCGATCGGCTCCCTAATACATAAATACCCTGTGCCAGCCCCACCGAAGGGTGCATCATTCCCTAATGTGGCAACCTTTGAATGACACAGACCTATTTACGGATGTCACGGCGTCTTACATCCTCAGAGGCAGACCGGGATCCATGCACGCACATGACCCGGTTAGAACGCACCATCAACACCCCTCGCCATTATCAGAATGAACTGCTTATAATTAGTTCAGTAAGCGTGCCCGGACCCTACCTACTGTTGGGTCAAAGTTTTGATACCAGAAAGGGTTACTGACTAATATGGGTCCCAAACAACAGATGACACAAGTAATTCCCCTCCTAACCTTGTGTCCTCAGACTAACAGATTTCAGCTTAACTTGTCTACAAGTTTCAGACATACAAAATTTAGATTAACTAGTTCACAGATCAGACAATCAAGTTAACAGGTTTTCAGACTAACAGATCAGATGTTCGGATAAACATGCTTACATATTAACTGGTTATAGATTAACAGACTTACAGATTAACTGGATACAGATTATCTAACTTTGTATTGGGCCAACGGATTCACGAAACGGGTTTATCAGATTCATTGGTCCAATTGGTTTAGCCTTACCCAACACGTTTTAGACATCATAATTATCTCAGATTTTCATTAATTAAATATTAATGCCCAAACCTCTCACATTAGACTGACAGTTTGTGGCTACTGGTTAGGCCGGTTGGTTCCGGGCAGGTTTCTGTCGCAAACTGAGTCTAACCTCGGGTTTCAAGCACGTTATGACTAACTTCTCACATTAGAACCTATTGTTTGCGACCACTGGAATATGCCGGGCGGTTCCGGGCAGAATTACGCCGCAAACTCATTCTAACCTCGAGTTAGCCATGTTTATCTTTGCGACCAATTAATTAATGATTCACCATTTATACCCATGCCTAATATACATGTCAATTATTCATAACTTTAGCCAATTCAGATTATGTCAATAGCGGACTAATTATATCAACTCAACAGATATTGCAGATAACAGATTTTTCAGATTAGGCGACTTAACGGATTTAGCAGATTAAGCAAACTAGCATATCAAGCATATAACAGTTTAGGCATCTTCAGCAGACTTAGCAGATGATTAATTTGGTATATGAACAGATATAGCAGATTATAGCAGAACTAGCAGATTAGGCAATATAACAGAACTAGCAAATTAGGCAATATAACAGAACTAGCAGATTAGGCCATATAACAGATTTAATCATTCCTTAAAGTTTCATAAACATATCTTGCCTAATTATAAATTTGGCCTAAGTTTGCATGCCTAAATAGTTGTCATGATTCACATTATGATCATATACCCCACGTTTGCATTGAATTTACATGGCACAGATTATGGTCATAATTTACCATATAACACACGTCTCAAATTTAGTTAAGCTTGCCTAGTACAAAAGATTCACATATAAATTATACCAAATATAGCCATCGATTTCAATGCATGTCATATATTCAAAAATCTCCCATTTAGGTGTTATTCACATTTATTAGTTATCAAATCTTAACATATATCTTCACACCTAAGTCATATTCCCTTTTTATCCCAAATCATGAATCTCTATATAAACAATATGCCCAACGATCTAGAACTTTAAATTATAACAGATCTTTAATTCAAAAATATGCGTTATGTCTAATGTCTCAAGTCACATGTTAATATACAATGGTTCCTCTTCTTCCAATTCACAGAATATGCACAGATCTAAATCTAGTTTACAACCTATGTCCTTTTAGTCACAGATTAGCCATGTCCAATTATGCCATCATTCATTATTTATCCCAAAGTTTAACGTTCGTGCGTTAATCTCTTATGAGATTTGGCGCAGGCTCGGGGTAGCCTGGCTATAGAACAGAAAGAAGAAAGAGATATAGAATAAATAGATCAGAACAGAACATACGCAATCTCAAATTCAGATTTACAATCATGTCACAATTATAATTAAAGTTTATATCGGAAAATAACTGCACTTGCCTTGGTTGGATTCTAAAAGAAAAAGGTGTTGTAGCTGTTCTCTTTTAATCCTAATCAGAATTGGAGGAAGAAGAAGCACAAGTCCTAGCTTAGGTTTCAGCAGAGTAGAGACGCCGTTGATTTATTTATTTTTAGAGAGGAAGAGAGCAATGGGGCTAGAGAATTGTATATGAGATTTAGGTTTAGGTTACGGATGTATATATAGGTGTAGGAAGTTATTTAGGACCATTAGATTAACCCTGAATCATGAGAACCATTCAAATGCAAAATCTGCATTTGAGCGAATCGGCCCACGGGATGACAGCCAAACACCCTGGATTAACCCCTAGTCGACCCAGCGGTGCTCTGGTCGACCTCAAAAATGGGCCGGATCGGTTATTCCCCCTCCCAATTCGCTGTTTTGAACCTTTTTTGCATGTTTATTTATTTAATTTTTATATATATCTATATATATTTCTCTCATATGCATATAAACTTCAAGGCTTAATAACTTCTTCATAATTAACCATTTTTTTTAATATTCTCAGAAAATACGGGGTGTTACAAACGCTCCACCACAGTGCCTTCTCAACTGTCAACGCCACCTTCCATTATTTTCTATTGCTCTCACTTCTGTTTCTCGTTAAAACTTCCCTCCATGCATAGTTCAAATCCACCGCAACTTCCTCCCTGACCCGCCGACCCTACCTAAGATACCAGCGCTGCCACTCGTACGTGTATCACCTTCCTCTCCTTCGGGTACAACTAGAAAACATGCACATACTTCCAGTATTCCTTCACACACACGTGATACGTAAATTATAGTGATTATTTTGAATAAAATATAAACAGAGGCTTGCGTTATTTTATTTTATGCTGAAGAGAAATATGGTCGTGTGTTTTAATTCGAGGGAGGACAAAGGCTGTTGTTAAATAGAAGAGAGGAGAGAGACAGTTTCATTTTAATTTGGTGAAGAAAACTCAGTTTATACCATTACTGGAACGAAAGGAAGAAAATAAATGGAGCGATGTGTTTTATACGGGATGACTACATGGGGAACAAGGAACAGGATATAGGTTTGCAGTGAAATTGTAGGGTAGCTATTGTGTGAGTACTTCTACTGCGTTGAAAGCATTTTGAGTAGTATGAAACTTGGCTGCCACAATTTTAGGTAGATTGATAGCCAAGGTATTTCGATGGTTTGGAACCCAAGTAATAGAGAATTTAGGATGCAAGGAAAGAAGAGAAAATAGCAAGGAAGCGATGAAGTTAATCAAATTAATTTAAATAATAAATATATATTATACACCTTATTATTTGATCGATGTTTTAATTCCCTATGGCTACACGCGATACCCAAAAATAACGAAACTGTGCACACTTTTATGTCCTGGTGTTCTGAATTTGATGGAATTAATTTCGTTGAATTCCGACTCCATTTGCACAACGGTGTTATTTTAATTTCAGTATATTCATTGGTTCAATTTGAAATTATCGCACACTGAAAAAACAACTCCAATTGGCTTCAAACTAGAAATCTAGCAATAGCTATTCCAATAAAATTCGTTTCGTCGAAAACGGAGGTCATTTGGAAAAAGTCTATTATTAAGGCTTATATAATATCCATTAAATATTAAATAAATCCATAACAATTAAATAATAATAATAAATAAAGTTATTTTTGACGTATATTTCCAAATGAAATAATATATCACTATAAATTCAATCGATGTGGACTTCTAATTTAACATTAACATTTTGAGTCTAATGATATCCAAATTCTATTTAAAATTATTGAATAAACGTCATAATTTATTAACGAATTCTGTGCCGACTATTTAAAAAAAATTTGGACATAACATACAACATATAAGATAAAATCTTGATTTTTCTCTTTCATTTCAAAACTATAATTCAATTGATTTTAAAGTTTCTTATCTCCAAGAATTCTGACTTAAAACGCATTCCGTATATTCAGTTGAAGTTAAAAACTCAATATTACGAAATACCTCGACGTTACGAGCTTGCTGTATAATAAATACAATTATAAATGTTCAGTCGTCATTTAATATGCGAATTAAATATTAAAAATCCATTAAATTGAAATATAATATTTAAAACAAGTTCAAATAGTCAAATTTAAATGACCGAAAAATCTGGATTGTTACAAATATTGATTTGTTCTTCTTTCGATTCTATATCTTGTAGAGTATGCTTGGATGGCCAACAACCATGGGTGATAATACATTCGGTTCGCTAAAGCTGGATGAGTGACCTGTCATGTGTGGTCGGGTTGCAAGATGTTCTTGTTGAACCCTAGTGTATCCCCTCTAGAGTACACTGATCGGGAGGTGGTTCCATACCTTGTCATAGTTGGAATGCAATCTCCAATAAGTGCTGTGCGGTTTTTTTATTTTGTTGACTGGCCTTTTGGTCCGTCTCCCAAAAGTATGCCAGACACGCTCGACTCAATGTATCACGTGACTACGGCTCTGATCAGGTGTTGTCAGCATCATCAGGGGTCCAGTACCAGAAGCCTCGAGCAGGGCCACTAGCAGAATGTCACATCCCTTAGATGCACATCATTCCGCAGCCGAACCGACGGCGAGCCATCAAGCAAGTCCGGGCGCAGCGCCGGTGGGGGTCCGGGGCCCTACAGTTCTAGCGGCATTACCACTGGGCACCGCCCAATTCATTCGATTTCCGCCAACAAGTGTGTTACCCAGAATTACCAGATCAACCCAAAGTCATGGTTCAACCAACAACTTCCGTGATCTTCGCATCCCCACGAACTAGGCCACGACCATATATTCGTATCCCGAATCCCCTGTGCCAACCATTATAAAATTCGTACCCCACGAGGGTATGAATTTCGTGTTCCACCAGGTACGAATTTCATTCTCTTAAAAAGGGGTACGAATTTCCTGGGCATGTGGAATGGGATACAAATTTCCGGAGGAACATGCTTTGGGATCTGGATTATATTATTGTAGGTTCCATATCCTACCTACGCCCACCTATCCTCTCCACTATAAATACTCCTTGGCCTCACACTTCAAAACGGTTGGAATTTGGTGATTTGACATCTCTTGAGAGCTCCAAATAGCCTCTTTAATGGCATCTCCACTTTGAGGAAGAAGAAGGGCAAAAATGTCTTTTTCCAAAATATTAATATATGATAATTATGACATCATATAACTTAGAGTTGTATGTAACGTGATGTCATGAGATGTTCACGAGGCCGAACCACTATAAATCTCTTGTATTATTTATTGATTTTCGCACTTACTTTTGCGACCGAAACTATAATTCCTAATTAATTGGAATTTTGGGTGTTTACGAAATTTTTTTATCGTTAACATTTTGGTGCTTTCACTAAGAAAAGTCGGATTTACTTCTTCATTGCACATTACCATCTCGACTCCGATGTGGTTTAGGTTCCTTCGCTAACCTGCCACCGAGTACGCTTACGATGGCAAAGCGACAAAAGAATGCAATGATCGGCTCTTCTGCTGTTGCTGAAGCCGGAACATCCCAACAGGCTCAGCTAGTGGATATTCCGATCACCATTGAAACCCTTCCTACTGCGGACCCCAAAGCTCCAGCAACACAAGCGCAAATTTGCGCACTTATTGAAAAATATGAGAACATGGCTGTCGAATATAATCAGGCATTGAGAAACAACATCGATATTATGTTCCAACTTCAAGAAAGCCAATGCATCGTCGATCGACTCCAGCTCGCTAAGAGCAATGCCCGACCTCGACGGACTATCTCGGAAACCTCCTCTTCCGAGTCAAGGGCCCCACACCAACGAAGAATGTAACAACCCAAATTCCGACAGACCATTTTTTTTTTCAAAATTCTAATCTATCGAAACTCGTGTTGGTTTTCTCTGGTATCCTACAGAAAAGACAGAGATATAAAATATATCAAAGCTCAGAAAACATCTCATAGCGAAGTGGATAAGTTATAATGTAATTAAAATATAACCTTACCGTAGTAATAATACTACCTAACCATTATCCAAAGCTATTATATCTTTGTCACAAATCTAACCCGCGAGTATGTTATGGGAAGGGGGTCAGAACACAAGTTCTGGTGGCTGGATTTAAACTACCCATCTTGGATAATCCTACATATACTGTTCAGTTACATTCTCTTGTTTATTAGGTTACTTGGGTTAACAGCACTCAAGGCTTACACACACGTCATACCCATCAACACCCCAATGGATTGACCTAATATAATATATATGTAGCTACCCCCAATATTGAGGTACACCCCATGGTACCCCACTTGCACGGTCTCCACCATAAAGCCACAGAAATGTACGCAGTCCCTCATCCTATGTCGGAGTGATGTACGAATCTCAATATAATAATGCTACGTTCCGCATATATCTGCCCTTGCCATGCTCCGCAAGCGTACGGACTGCCACCTTTGATCGAATTAGATCCCATCACAAAGTAATGCCCTCGAGTCTACGATACACCACCCAGAGCAGACATGCATGTACCTAGACATTCCCACGTACATATCGTCTATCGTACTCGATGCCTTAACCCCACATATCCTCTATAGTGCACCGGGTCTCGTGGCTGGGTTGTACAATCAACACGAAACTTGGTCGGGAACTTTTTAGATATCTGTAGTCATAGATGCTAAGGTCTGCATTTTCAGTGGCTATGGTCCCACCCGACCCCTCCTTCAACTAGTGAAAGACGAACAAGATTAAGAACTAATAACTAGGCCTAAGATCAAAAAAAAAATCCTAATTGGCCTATCCCTCACCTATAGCCCTGATATCAAAAGGTCTATGGTCTTTTGGTTTAGCTCTCCGTCTTTCCGTGTCGTGCATCACGTGTCAATTTGATCGTCGATGGTAGGTATCTGACGACTTGCTATCACCAAGGTTAGACCTGTCAGTACTCAAGAGTTGTCGTAACCCAGCCTAGTCACAAGGCAGATCGGATCGTCGAATCACCTATGCCACACTACAGTTTTTTGATTGCCCACTATCATGGCAATCAAGGCATAAGACGAGCAGACCTATTCTCTATGAGCATAGTAGAACACTGTCACAACACAGAGGATCACCAATAGTACCCTCCGCGTCCCAGGAAGCCACGTCCTTCCCCTTCCAGTCCTTCGGAGCCAGCAGAATATCAGCAAAACAACAGGCAGGATAAGCAGAATAATCAGATGGACGTGCACTCCCCTCAAGTCCTATGACACCACGATGATCTACCCCATTCGGTTATTCACCTTCATACGTACGGACTGGTCCAAGTGGCTCAGGTTAACGTGTTACTAAACTCTATGTCTAGTCATTTAATTACGCGCTTGCTCTTCCCTTTCAGATTTCCATTAAACTTTGTTATTCCCAATCATACTGACTTCTTATACATGTTACCAAGTTCCCCTCACTTATTATTTTCAATTATAACTTAATCCATTTAAGTTTATTAACAAGCCCATAACATGTTATTCTCTAGATTTGTAACCCAAGGTCTATAATCTACAATCTCTTTATATTATTCATTGTTTGATTCCATAGTTACAATAACATGTTCTGGTTAATATATAATTACTTATCACATGTTTTCTGTTTAACATGTCACTTATTGACTATGATTAAATATAAGTTATTTCATTCCATAAGTTTACCATATCCTTTCTTATTTAATCATAATTCCATGTTATACTATCACTACAACTTGTTGTTGTTGTTTGCTTATTAACTTAGTTCTCTTAACTAAGGTTTACTAATAAGTTCCCTTTCATTTATTATAACTTATGTTATAGTTTCCACTTGTCCTTAGGACAAGCCTTTAACATGTTATATATCCTTATCAGCAGATTTTAGATTCCCAAGTTTACATATTACTTAATTTATAATTAAGTACAACTTATTGTATTTCAAAAGTAATCACATTCCCCCTATTGTTTATTATAACCTGAGTTATAATTTCCACGTGTCCCTAGGACAAGCCTACCAATTACCTTTCCTTTTTCCCTTTCAGGTTTATTCATAATAGGTTATTATCACTCCCCGTTCATTACATTTCTTTTACTTTTGTAAATTTCATTCATTTCCATTAATCACAATTAGTGCCTTTTATTTCTATCCTTATATATATATTTGTATATATTTAAGCACCAGACCTCTCACATTAAGCCTACCACTTGTGGATGCTGGATTTGCCAGGCGGATCTGGGCAGATTTTTACCACAAGTAAACTTAACCTCGTATCTTAGTATCGTTACATGTATATTTTACGAACTAGACCCCTCATATTAAATTAACAACTTGTGGATGCTGGATTTGCCGGGCGGTTCCCTGCAGACTTCTACCACAAGTTGATTTTAACTTAGTGCCTAAGTGCGGTTACAGTTTTCTATTTACTGTAATTTTCCAGATAATTTAGGCGTGCCCATTGTTCTGAATTTTTACTGTAATTCTATTTGTACATGTCACACTTAATATCATGTCAATTCCATTTTACTTATAAACATGTCGAACGTTCTCCCTAACATGTAATTAACTCCATTCTAAAATAATAACATGCAACTATCAATCATGTAATTATTTTAATATAACAATTTAACATGTAACTATCCCAATTTCTATAGTTTAGGGTTCAAGTACATAATATACCATAGGTAAACATGTAATTAGAACATGTATATATACAATAGTAATCATTACACATATTTTAACAGGTTTATATTTCAACATATTAATATTTCAACCTATTAATATTTCCACATATTAGTATTTAAACATATCAATTTAACATTTCAAAATATTAATTTTAAACATATCAATCATTCAAGCAGATTTACATTGCATATTAACGGAGAATGTTAAACGAAAATATATACCATTGTCAAAAAGGTATATATTAAATCCAATCACCTTAATTGCTTTCCAATTCCTGAATCTGGCCCAGATATAACATTCCATGGTTCTCCAAACTGAATTTAGACCCTAGATAACCATGGATCCATAATTCTTAACTAAAAGGAAAAGGGAAGAAAGAGGAGAAAATTAAACTGACTAGATCAAAGAATTTACCTTTCTTCGAATAGAATTATAAACACCTTTTTTATTAATATTCATTTTTTCCTCCAGATCTTGAATCAAAATTTTCCTAAACTAATTATTCTATTTTTCTGAAGAGATTTGAGGAGGAAGAAGAATGGCAGGTATAGATGTCGTCTCAGAAATTGTGAGATTTTGGCAAGGTTCTTGAAACACCCCACCTCCGTTAAGATCACTCACAAAGGGAATGCCTTAACGTCGGTGGAGCATTTTATGTAAAAGATACAGATAATTTACAAGACAAATATATAAACTGCGAAAAAAATAAATTTATTTCATAAGTACGTGGTTCAGTTAAAACATTACAACAACTGTCTCAAACCAACTTCCAAATTATCTCAACAAAATCACTATCTTGAATTAAAACATAAAGAAGCATTAAAACAACAGTAAGGCAACATAAATCCCTAATAAGAGAGTATCCAAAGCCAAAGCCCAAGAAAGAGATTCCAAGCAATACATCTACTCTCTTCAAGCTGGAAATGATCCGAACTAAGCTGAAGTATTCCCTCCCCATGGACCTGGGGGGGGGAACGGAAGAAAAGAAGACGAAAGAAAATGGGTCAGACATGAGTCTAGTAAGTCTAGTGATTATTTTGCATGTAAACAAGAAAAAGGACTATGACATGAGTAAACTAAATCTAAGACAACACCATAGAAATAAGATAATGAGACTGAATATGCTATCACACTCATTTCAACTTCTTTGCACCCCCTTACAAGTGTTTCAACTAGCACCATGTGTTCAAGATAAATGATCCCCTTTTTATCGATCGGCTCCTACTCGTATACGTTTACCACTTGTGTCATTCGGCCCTGCATGATTGTAGATACCTGTGCTGGTCCCACCATGCGGTGTATCAAATTCTATGGAGGCAACCTGACACAATTCAAGATGCACAGTGTATAACTACTGATGCCCAGTGCATGCTTTTTCCACTCCGGAGTACGTGCACGACCACACACCATCGGAACCTACATCGACGCACCACCCGCCGTTGTTTTGACCGCTTATAATCAGCCCAGTAATCGTGCCCCACCCTGCCTAGTTCAGGGTATCATGATACATCTATGTGGGTTACTACTGAAATGGGTCCCCGTTACTATGGTTTCCTAATCAACATGTTAAAATGGTTAAGTGATCTCAAATTAACCTAACCCCACACATCAGTTTATTTAAAATGTTGTAATGGTTAAGTGTTGCCTTAATTAACTTAACCGTACCATTCCTGTCTTAGCTTTAATTCATTCATTAAAGCACCAGCCACTCACATTAGATATGTATTGTTGCGGTTGCTGGATGTGTCAGTCGGTTCTGGGCAGTCTTACACCGCAACTCAATCTAACCTCGGCTTCTTTTGTGCTAGATGCACTAACCTCTCACATTAGATATATATTGTTACGGTTGCTGGATGTGCCGGGTGGTTCCGGGTAGTCTTACACCGTAACTCAGTCTGACCTCGGGTTAGGCATATTCATCTTTTACTTAATTTACATATTTACCTTTCATATTTATACGTAAATTATCCACAATTATTGCCATTCAAGTCATGCCCAATTTTTCTTATAAATCTTATTCATAATTTTTAGGTTTTTAATTATACCATTTTTATGCCACTAATCATTCATATATTTATCGGCCAAATTATGCCAATAATATGAATTTTTAGTTTTTTGCAATGTTATCCCCGTTATACATTTGAAAAATTAACATAGAAGGTTAGGCTCGCAACTTAGCCTAACTTATATACAAAAAGGGAAAGAAAGGAGCTTGTACCTTTCATACAACATAAAATAATAAGGATCTAACTAAACATGTGTCATGTAAATTTGACATAAAATAATGTACTTGAATTTTTGGATCCAATTAACATGAGTCTTAAGCATGTGAAATTACCCAAATCTAACTAGGCATGTAAATGTAAAATTTTATTTTGGATCCAATAAACATGAATCCTAAGCATATAGAAGTACACAAATCCAACTAGGCACGTGAATGTGAACTTTTATTTTGGATCCAATAAACATGAATCTTAAGCATATAGAATTACACAAGTTCAACTAGGCATGTGAATGTGAACTTCTATTTTGGATCCAATAAACATGAATCTTAAGCATACGGAATTACACAAATCCAACTAGGCATGTAAATGTATACTTTTATCTTGGATCCAATTTTCATATACCTAAATGTAGATCTAAACGTAACACATGTCTTAGCCTAACAACTTGCATGTAACATAACATGAAAAAGTCACCAAATTTACATAATATACGATTGGTTTAACATAAACATAATAACCATAATAGTCTCATAGGCCTATACGATAGAATCGTTACAAGAACAGACATGAATCAGCATCATCATTATCTTACAACTAGGAATAACTCTAATTTTCACTTTATTACAAATCATAACTTCTAATCGTTCACATTTAATTAATAACATGACTTACAAACAGAAGAAAGTCTTGTTTTCTGGGATCTGTTTTCTAAAACTGAAAAGCAATCCCTTGACGTAGACTATCTAAATTTGATTTGATTCGAAGCTTCTAACTTGTTTTCTAATTGAAGAAGAAAATGGTGGCTAGGCTAGGATGATCATGGACAACATGGTGGCTTCTTGGAATGAATTTGTGTGATTTAGGGTTGAGGAATAGGGTGGCTTTTATAGAGGTTTAAACTTATGTGAGCCGTTAGATCATCTTAGGAGCAATCACAACCGTCCAGACTAGATAGAGTTATCCAGAATTGCCACCTATGCCCTAGTGACTCAGCAACAGGTCAGAAAATACTCAGCAACAAGTCAGAATCGTCGCTGTTTAGGATCTAGGCGAGGGGTAGGTCGACCTCCAGGTCGACCCCCAGGTCGACCTATATAGGGGAGGCGACCCCTTAGTCGACCCCCTGGTCGACCTGACCTGGGGCGGGAAGAATGCCGCCCAGCCGGCTTCTTTGTTTTTGTTTGAATTTTGAATTTAAATCTGAGCTGTTTTAATTTATTTAAATTTCTGAAACTTCTAAGGGCCATAACTTCTTCATACAAAGTCCAATTTACGAAAACTTGGACTCTATTCCAAGCAGAATTTCGAGACGAACGCAATGGCATAACCTATTTCCCCTAATTCTCACTTTAAAAATTAATTATTCTTTAATCCATTCTAATAATATACACAGAAAATTCAGGGTGTTACACTCTCCCCTCCTTAAAGGATTTCATCCCCGAAATCTTCAAGTCATGAAGAATGTATATCCTACCATCCAATCGCCCATCTTCTCAACCATCGAACACCAACATCCATTGTCCTTAAAATATTCTAATGTTTTCATGATTGTATGCAGAGTGTGTGTATATGTCCTTATCTAATGCAAAATCAGGCGGTCTACTGATTCAGCTGACCTCCTTAATGCAAATTATGTCAGTGCTGTGAGTCCATTATGCATGCAATTGTTCCTAATCATACTTTCTACATGAGTGCACAATCATCCATACAAATGAAACTTCCATATGATAACATTTCCAAGTTTCAATCCATATACAAATACATATATGCATATGCAATATGAAAGTGACTGAGCCGATCTAGTATCTAATGTGTGTGTATATGCATCCACGAGCAACCATTTGCAACCACTCGCAACCATCAATCATAACATGTTTCAAATACATGTTTACATCCATTGGTTTCTACCTAAGGATAAAGAATAGCACCGAGGAGATATACTTAAAAAGATAGATTCAAGCATGTATAAACATATATAAAAAGAGATCAAGGAGGTACCCTCAAAAAGAAAAGGGTAGGCTGTGCGTATTTTTCTCTCAGTTTCCCAAGTAGCGTCTTCCTCAACATCACTCCATTGAACTTTAACCAGCTTGACTTCTCGATTGCGTAGCTTTTTGATTTCCGTACCCAAGATACGAGTTGGAACTCTTGTCACAGTGGCTTCTCGTTCCACTTCTACTTCCTCTAGTATACTTGGCTCCACAACTTCTACAGACTTATGTAAGCACTTTCGTTGTTGAGAAACATGAAAAACATTATGAACTCCAACCAGTCTTCCTGGTAGCTCTACTCTATAAGCCATCGTCCCAATCTTTTCAATGATAGGAAATGGTCCTACAAATCTTGGTGCCAACTTTCCTAAGGACCCAAAGTGAATAACATTCCTTAAGGAGATACTTTAAGGAACACCCTATCTCCAACATCAAACTCAAGGTCGGTCCTTCTTTTGTCTACGTAGGATTTCTGTCTATCTTGTGCGGTATTCATTCATCTTCTTATCAAGTCCACCTTCTTTGAAGTTTCTCTAATCATGTCTGGCCCAAGTACGAACTTGTCTGTAGACTCCCACCAACAAGTTGGTGATCGGCATGGTCTTCCATATAAAGCCTCGAAGGGTGCCATGCCTATAGTGGCTAGGTAGCTATTGTTGTAAGAGAATTCCACCAAAGGAAGATGATCCTCCCATGTTCCTCCAAAGTCAAGAATGCACAATCTCAAAAGGTATTCCAATACTCTGTTCACCCTTTCCGTCTGACCATCGGTTTGGGGGTGATGAGCCGTGCTTAAGCATAGTTGTGTTTCTACAACCTCCTGCAAACTCTTCCAAAACTTGCTCGTAAAGATAGGATCTCAATCACTCACTATGCAGGAGGGTATCCCATGGAGTTGAACTATCTCCTTAAGATAAATGGATGCTAGGGATGAGGCAGTCCTTCTACTCTTAACAGGTATATAGTGAGCGCTTTTAG
Organism: Allium sativum; assembly: GCA_030737875.1. Taxonomy (NCBI): domain Eukaryota; kingdom Viridiplantae; phylum Streptophyta; class Magnoliopsida; order Asparagales; family Amaryllidaceae; genus Allium; species Allium sativum. The sequence continues at coordinate 402,370,337 of CM060910.1, forward strand.
TGAGCCTGTCCACCATTACCCAAATACTGGAATTACCCCTTCTTGACCTAGGCAAACCATCAACAAAGTCCATCGAAATGTTATCTCATTTCCACTGTAGGACCTCTAGAGGATGAAGCAGACCACCAGGCTTCTTCTGCTCCGCTTTGACTTGCTGGCATATCAAGCACTTAGCGACGAACTCAGCTACATCCCTCTTCATGCCATTCCAAAAGAAAACCCTTTTTATCTCTTTATACATCTTTTCTCCACCTGGGTGTATGGTCAGCTTAGAATGGTGTGCTTCTTTAGAACCGTCTTCACCAAATCCCTTGCTTGTGGGAAGCATAGCCTTCCATCCCGTCTCAACCATCCCTTATCATCGATGGAGTATCTATTTAGGTGACGAGAAGTCTCACCCTTAATTAGCTTATCCTTCATATCAACTAGCTGAGGGACTTCACATTGCGCGGTTCCTATTGAGTCCAAAAGAGTATGCCGCACCTCTAGCGATGCTAACAAACCAGGTACAAATTCAGATGAGGGTCTAAAGTTAAAGTTTGCTATGTACTCCAACCTTTGCCTTTCTACAAAAAGAGGATTAAGGCCAGCTTCTTTCTACTCAAGGCGTCTGCTACTACATTGTCCTTGCCAAGGGTTTAGGAAATCTCAAAATCATATGAGGCCAGAAATTCCATCCACCTTTGTTGTCTTAAGTTAAGATCTTTCTATGAGAAAATGTACTTTAATGATTTATGGTCAGTAAACAATTCAAAACTTTCTCCTAGTAGATAATGACGCCATGACTTAAGAGCGAAAACAATGGCAGCTAGCTCCAAATCATGAGTTGGGTAGTTCTTCTCATGTGCCTTCAATTGCCTTCCCCTATAACAAACTACTTTTCCTTCTTGCATCAAGAAAATGCCTAATCCTGTATCGCATGCGTCTGTGTATACGGTAAACATTTTGCTCCCATCAGGCAATGTCAGAACTAGGGCTGTTGTTAGAGTCCTTTTCAAACGTTGGAAAGCAATATCGCAATCCAAATCCCAAATGAAAGTTATGTTCTTCTTTGTCAATCTTGTGAGTGGGACTGAGATTTTCGCAAAGTCTTTAATGAACTTTCGATAAAAGCCCGCTATCCCGAGAAAGCTTCTGACTTCGGTTGCATTCCGTGGAACCTTCCAATCTTCCACCGCAACTACTTTTGCGGGGTCCACAGCTATCCCCTCTTTGGATACCACATGTCCAAGAAACCTCACTTCTTCTCTCCAGAAGTGACATTTGGAGAATTTGGCTTTCAGCTGATGTGCACGAAGAGTATCCATGACTTCCCTTAAATGCAAAGCATGCTCTTCTATATTCTTCGAAAAATCAAAATGTCATCTACGAAGACCACCACAAACTTATAAAGGAACTCCCTGAACACCGTGCTCATGAAGTCAACGAAATAAGCTGTAACACCCCGTGTTTTCTTTAAAAATTGTAGTAAGGAATTAAGGAATAAGTAATTACAAATGTGAGAATTAAGGGAAACGAATTATGCCATTGCATTCATCTCGAAATTCTGCTTGGAATAGAGTTCAAGTTTTTGAAAATCGGACTTCGTATGAAGAAGTTATGGCTCTTAGAACTTTCAGAAATTTATATATAACAATTCAAAAAATTAAATACCAAGGCAGGTCAACATGGGGGTCGACCTCCCTATATATTGGTCGACCAGGGGGTCGACTACGGGGTCGACCTCCCTATATATAGGTTAACCTGGTGGTCGACCTCCCCCTCGGGTCAGATCTGAAATCTATCGTTTTTCTTTGTCTGACGATTATGACTCTTTGCTGAGTCATTTAGGACTGATGTGGCTATTCTATCTTGTCTGGATGGTCTTGATTTCTTCTAGGTTGATCTGACGGCTCTTATTTAATTAAAATTCTATATAAGCAGCCTAAATCTAAAACCTTAAGCCATACAAAAATATTCCTAAGACCGTCATGCTGTCAACACTAAACCTAGAGTAGCCGCCATTCCCATTCAACTAGAAAGCAAGATAGAAGAAAGAATCAAATTAAATCAAATCTAATTCAACTAAGAGAATTCAACGTCTACAACAAAGGAGAGCTATCCAAATTCAGAATACAGATCCATGAACATTAGACTAGTCCCCTTTTTGTAAGTCCAGTTATCATTTAGACTTAAATGATATTAGAATCGTGACTAAATAAACTGAATTGATTGAGACTATGATTCTTATCATGCTAAGTGGTGATCATGATGTATGTAATTTGATGATAAATGTTAAAAGCCTTGCAATGAATGCATATGTGGTATAATTTGGCAATGACTGGCGATGACATATTATAATTTGGCAATGGAATATCATATTGTGTAATTTGGCGATGACATACCATATTGTATAACTTAGTGATTACAATTCAAGTTGTATGATTTGGCAATGACAATTATATGTTGTATGACTATTTGGGGATTTTGCTATGTTCAACCATGTTCACATATATGATCCCAAACTACTTGTCAATATGATTAGGTTCATGTTAGATTTGATCAAACTAATTTGCAAGTTCGCAACTACATGTCTAATTTTAAGTTTATGTAGTTTTATGTAAAAACCTTATTTCATGATTCATGTTGAATAGATCTAAATTTGCAAGTTCATAATTAAATGTGTATTGTTCTATGCCAAATTCATATGATACATGTGTAGTTAGATCCATATTTTTATGATGTTGGAATTATTATATGTTCCTCTTTTTCCCCTTTTGCGTATAAGATTAGGCTATGTATCGAGCCTAACATTTTATGTGATTTGTGCTAACTTTTAACGGGGGTAACGTTGGGAAAAATATGAAATTACATATAATTGGCATATTTGGCTTATAAACATGTAAATTGTTTATGGCATAAAAGTGGTATAAATTTTTATACCTAAAATTATCAGCATGATTTAGAGGGGAAAGCGGGCCATGACAATAAATTTTTAATAATTTACATAAAAGGATAAATATATAAATTTAGTAAAAGACGAATATGCCTAACGCGAGGTTAGGTTGAGTTACGGTATAAGACTGCCCAGAACCGCCTGGCAAATCCAGCAACCATAACAATATAGATCTAATGTGAGAGGTTAGTGCATTGAGCCCAAAAGAACCCAAGGTTAGATTGAGTTACAGTGTAAAACTGCCCGGAACCAACCGACACATTTAATGACCGTAACAATACCTGTCTAATGTGAGTGGTTGGTGCTTTAATAAAAGAATTGAAGCTAAAACAGGAATGGTAGGGTTATGTTAATTAAGGTAACACTTAACCAATACACCATGTTAATTAGACAAGTGGGTGAGGTTAAGTAAATTTAGAACAATTAACCGTTATAACATGTTAATTAGACAAGTGGGTGAGGTTTAGTAAATTTAGAACACTTAACTGTTATAACATGTTAATTAGACAAGTGGGTGAGGTTAAGTAAATTTAGAAACACTTAACAAATATAACAAGATGAATGACTAGGGTTAAGTTAATGGGAAACACTTAACTAGTATAGCATGGTGAATGGGTAGGGTTAAGTAATAAGAATCACTTAACCAATATAACTTGATTTATGGAAAGGTTAAGTTAAAATTAGAGGGCAACACTTAACCAATATAACTTGATTTGTGGTAGGGTTAAGTTAACACAAGTAGGAAACACTTAACCAAAGTAACATGACATGTAGGTGGGTTAAGTTAATTTGAATTGATTGATGACACTTAACCAATACAACAATATGAATATGTGGGTTTAAGTTAACAAGAAACACTTGACCAATATAACTTGATGAACGAACGGGGTTAAGTTAATAGGAAACATCTAACCGATCCAACATGATAAGTAAGGTGGGTCAAGTTAATAAGAAACGCTTAACCAACATGACATGATGAATAAGTGGGTTAAGTTAACATGAACGGACAACACTTAACCAATATGACGTAATGTGCGGGAGGGTTAAGTACATATCGGGTTGGTGGGTATTATTAGTACATATAGGCCCACAAACTTAACCATTAAATAAACATGCTTGAATCAGTGGAAGGGTTAAGTACATATCGGGTTGGTGGGGCCCACAAAACTTAACCATTAAATAAACATGCTTGAATCAGTGGGAGGGTTAAGTACACCTCGTATAGGTGGGTAATATCAGTACATATATGCCAACAAACTTAACCGTTAAATAAGCATGCTTGAATCAATGGGAGGGTTAAGTACATCTCGTGTAGGTGGGTAATATCAGTACATATAGGCCCACAAACTTAACCGTTAAGTAAACATGCTTGAATCAGTGGGAGGGTTAAGTACATATTGGGTTTGTGGGTAATATTAGTAAATATAGGCCCACAAAACTTAACCATTAGGAAAACCTAGTAACGGGGACCCATTTCAGCAGTAACCCACATAGATGCATTATGGTACCCTGAAACTAGGCAGGGTGGGGCACGATTACTTGGCTGATTATAGGCGGTCAAAACAGCAGCGGGGGTACATCAGTGTAGGTTCCGACGGTTTACGGACATGCACATACTCCAGAGTGGGAAAAAGCAGGCACTGGGTACCAGTAGTTATACACTGTGCATCTTGAATCGTGTCGGGTTGTTATCATAAGGATTGATACACCTTATGGTAGGACTAGCACAGGGTATCTACAAGTAAGAGAGGGCCGATTGACACACAGACATGGAACTTTAATATAAGTAGGGAGCCGATCGATAGGGTAGTAAGGGTACATCTAACATCTTCATGGCAATTAGGCTGATTGAGGTAAGATCCACATACTAGATGTACACCTGAAGGCTACCACAATTGCGGGGATTGGGATCACGTAATAATATTATCATTTTCTACAGATTACTAGTTGGGACGCTAGTTAGGTAGTGCGGAGATAGATATAAAAATCAGATTAACAAGGTGGTAGTGGAGCAGATAAAGAGTAGGAGCGCATTCAGTTTATCTTGCCTTATCATACCTCATGCTTATCCTATGTTACATTATTTCTTTGTTGTTATCCTGCATCCAATTTATTCATGTCATGGTTCTCTTACCAGTTTATATGCTGAATATTCACTGGACTTACCAGACTCATGTCTGACCTAGTTTTGTTTCGCCTCTTTTCTTCCGTTCCCACCCTCCAAGTTCTCAGGGAGGAAATGTTACCACTTAGCTCAGTTTTCTTTTCAATATCGAAGATGGTTGATGTTTTGCTTTGGACTCTCTCTTCCACTGCTATGGATGGCTCATGCTTTATTGGGGAATATCATTGTTATTTTTGTGCTTCTTTTACACTTGGAAGTTATTAAATCAAGACAAAAGTTCTATGTATTACTTTTAAGTATGATTTGAGAAAATTGTTGTAAAAGCTTGACTGAATCATATTGTTAATAAAATGTCTTTATTTTCCGCGGTTTTATTTGTTTATCTTGTAATTTATCTGCATCTTTTACCTAAAGCGCTTCACCGAAGTTAAGGCATTCCCTTTGTGAGTGACCTTAACGAAGGTGGGGTGTTTCATAAGCGGGTGCGTTTGTCAAGCCAAAAGGCATGACAAGCCATTCGAAGAAACCATCCGGGGTTCTGAACGTGGTCTTATCAGTGCTATCTTCAACCACTCTTAGCTGATGAAACCGGTTACCAGATCTAGTTGGGAGAAAACCGATGCGCCTACAAGTTGATCACACAAGTCTTCTATTCTTGGAAGTGGGTGCCTATTCTTCTTGGTCAGCTTGTTTAGCTCCCTATAGTCAATGCATAGGCGAAGTGAACCATCCGCTTTGGTTGCGAATTGTAATAACCCGAAAATCAGGGCCAGTTTAAAATTTTTATTTTGGCAATTTTAGCGAATTTTGAATATTTAAAATGAATTATTTTAAATAATATCGACGAGAAATTTATTTTGAATATGATTCGAATGTATATATTTATACGCGTCGTCGTTAGAATATAAATATTTATATATAATTATAAATAGAATTGAAAATGGTGTGGTAGTTCGATAATTCGATTTCAAACTTCAATTGAATGTACCGGGTGCAAAACAATCCGGATTTTAGTGAAACCAAAAACATTAGGATCTAATTGAGAATATCTTTCCAACGAATCCGAAAAATCAAAATTTCATAGCGGGAATCAAAAGATATGTCCAATTGAAAATTCTGAATAGTCGCTATGGAATTCAAGCCCTTAAAAATGGAAATTTTGCAAACGACCTCGGATTTCAACGAAACCACTTTTGTTGGATCCGCAGTGTCAAGTTATTGCTAGAGTCCAAATTTCATAATTTTCTGAATCAATATGTGAGCGTGGCAAAGGAAAACGCATTTGACCAGTTTCAGTTGATTTTAATCGACTGAAAAATGGCTATTTTTCTAACGTTCACGGAATTCGACGAAACTAGTTTTGTTAGGACCGTATCGTCAATACGAAGCTAGAAAATATTTTTCTGCAATTTTTAGAGTTAGTATGTGACCCCGGTAAATAGAAATGCACGTTCAAATTCAATATATAGAGTTATATGTTGATTTTAACGGAATTCGATCGAAACGATCGAATCAGCCTACGATACATATCCCATTGTGTTCGGACTGGGGGTAATTAGCTATGGACGACAGGCGGTGGGCCTTGTTTCGAGGTCGAATGGAAAAGTTACTTTTTGAAAATTAATTAATTAAATAAATTAAAAATAAAAATATCTCCCCCTTTAAACAACCAGACCCCCCCTCTCGTTCAACTATTTTCAAAGCAAAAAAAGGAAAAAAAAAGAAAAAAACCCTAAACTATTGACAGCCCCCCCCCCCCCCCCCCCGTCGATCTCGATGGCGGCTGCCACCAGTCGCCCCCGCCTCCGATGGTCCTGGCGCCACCTCCGAACCCACCCCCCTGCCCTCGCGACACAGCCCCCCCCCCCCTTCGATCACCGCAACCAACCCTAGCCGCCTCCCATCGAACGCGCCGCCACCCTGGAGCCATCCGCCTATCCCCACCTCCTCATCGCACCACCTGCATCGAAGTCCGCCTCCACCACCAGAGGGCGCAGCACCACCCGACACAGCCCACCCCCTCCACCTGTTTACAGTGAGTATTTAATTAATTTTAATTATAGTAAATCTGAATTTTTAACTATAGGAAGAACTGATTTTTTTTTTTATAAAAGACTTGATTTTTATAATGGTAAAGTTTATATTTTTACTTATGAAAGTTTATAATTTTATTATAGAAATAGATTATATTTTTGTTAATGAAAATATATAGTATTTGTAAAGAAAGATTGGATTTTTCACGATAGAAAGATAGGATTTTTCACGATAGAAAGATTGGATTTTTCACGATAGAAAGATTGGATTTTTCAAAATAGAAAGTTAGAATTTTTCATATAGAAAAGGCGATATTTTTAACCTTAAAAAGGCGGATTTTTAATGAATGAAAGACGATATTTTTAAAGGTGAAAAGATCGTATTTTTTATTTGAATGTAGAAAGATCGGATTTTGATATAGTGGTGAGTTAAAAAAATGATTTTTATATTTTTAAAGCATTAAAAATATGATTTTTATATTTTTAAAGTATTAAAAATATGATCTTTACTATGTAGAAGATGTAAAAATATAATTTTTACATGATAGGCGTATTAAAGGCGAGATCTTTATATGTAAAAAGGCGAAATCTTTATATGAAAAATAGCGTGAAAAAAATATAATTTTATCTATATTGTAGCAGTAAAAATTCGATTTTTATATATTGAACAACAAAGTAAAAATTCGATTTTTACATATGTAGAGAATGCGGGAAGCGAAGGTGACAAAAAGGCGAGAACGATGAAGATTTCTCTAAATGAAGAGTCGTGGTATTGGATAGCTTTCGGTGAGAATTTCTCACTCTTCAATTTCTTTTCTAGTTATATATTTATACTAGGATGCAGACGGTGTTTAGTAGCACCCGACACAATCGTCCACAGACCATGGACTTGTTTGTTTGATTGCAAAAATTAGTTAGATTATTTGATTGAAATGTGAGCTGTTTTGTGAAATGGAATGGATTGATTGATGTGTGAATTGCGTGGGCCTTCACTAGACCGGGGATAAGGCTAGGCCTTGTCCCGTTTCTAGTATCGTGCTGTTATGCCGCCGAAATTTTCTAAAATATGTTAGAAAAATAAAAATATCATTTTCATTGTGTAGATGAACTGAATAAAAATTCATGTGTTGAAATAAAATATTTTATCGTTAAAAATATAATTTTTAACGTGAAGTGAACAAGATAAAATATTCATTTACAAACCGGACGGTTTGTTTATGTACACTGATTTGACTGACATTGATTGGGTCGATAAATTTTACACATCGCCCAACTGCACAAATAAAATATGCGTTTGATTGTTTGAAACCCCACACGGGTGTTGGGATGAAATATGAAGTTCACTCATCCTGATTGATTAAATATGCCGATCGATTGATTGATAGGCTGTTATAAGCGTTAGATATCTATATTTGATGCTTATACAGTGTAGTGCACTTTGGTTGATGGTTGATTATTTTTCAATGCTATTATATACATATGTTGTATGAAAACCCATATAATTAATTTTATATGGTGATTGATTGGGCCTCATTCCAATTTAGAAGATAAAGAATATTATAAAGTAAAGGTTCATGTGTTGACTGTACTCATTCGTCAGATTAGTCATGTGTTGAACGTAATATTTTAACAATAAATTTTATATCTTTATCGCTATAAAATAAAGGTTCATGTGTTGACTGTACTCATCCGTTGAGATTAGTCATGTGTTGAACGAAATAATTTAACAAAAATAGTCACATGTGGACAGTACACATTCGTTGAGATTAGTCATGTGTTGACAAAAAAAAATATTCATTTGTTGAATAGAATAAAGGAATATATGAAACCGTGTTGATTAGATTGACGCCATTTTAACGAGAACGATATTTATATCGATTTTATTCATAATGAAATGAATATTGAAAAGCGATTTCGAAATGAAATGAATATTGAAAAGCGATTTCGAAATGAAATGAATATTGAAAAGCGATTTCGAAATGAAATGAATATTGAAAACGATTTCGAAATGAATTGAAAACGATTTTGAAATGAATATTGAAAACGATTTCGAAATGAAATGAATATTGAAAACGATTTCGAAATGAATTGAATATAAAACGATTTCGAAATGAATTGAATATAAATGATTTCTAAATGAATCGGATATAAAACGAATTCGAATTTAATTGAATATATAATGAGTTTGATTTGAATAGAAAATGAATTTGATTTAAATTGAATTTGATTTGATTTGAAAAGAAAATGAATTCGAATGGAATAGAAAACGAATTTGAATTGAATCGAATAGAAAACGAATTTGAATTGAATCGAATAGAAAACGAAAATGAATTCGAATCGAATAGAAAACGAATTTGAATTGAATCGAATAGAAAACGAATTTGAATTGAATCGAATAGAAAACGAATATGAATTGAATCGAATAGAAAATGAATTCGAATTGAATCGAATAGAAAACGAATTTGAATTGAATCGAGTAGTGTAGTAACCCGCATTTTTAGCTGTTGAATAGTTAATTTATTTAATTATTAAATATCGATTTATCGATATCGAGAACGTGAATTAAATAATATTGAATATTTAATTTATAATTATAATATAAAATATATTATAATGTCGAAATAATCAAAAATATTGGAAATCACAATATTCTGTGAACGGGGTCGTCCCTTGGATTTAATTCAGCTTAGAGTTGGATTATATTGACGAATATATTCAATCGACGACAGTTTGAACGTATAATTATAATATAATTAAAATAGAGCTTGAAATGGCGCTGCAGTTCGCTATTTGGCGATTTGAACTTCAACTGAATATACAAGATTCGTTTTAAGCCGGATTTCTATGAAACAAGAAACGTGTGGAGCTGGTGGAGTATATCTATATAGTGGAAGAGAAAAATCGGGATTTCATCGTGTAGCTTTTGATTTACGTCCAAATCAAATTTCAGAAAACGTCGTTGTGCAATTTCTTTATAATTTGCGACGCTTTATATACGTTATAAAAGGAATTTCAATATAAATCGAATATCGATTTAATCTAGAATCTGAAATATCAAACTGTATATTCTGATATGATATTCTGGAGCTGTACGATATCATATGTGAAGATATACGATAATATTTAATTTTAAATATTTAATTTAATTATATTTAAATATATTTATATATTTAAATAGGCCATTTAGAGCGTTAAAAATACCCACTTTTGCAAACGAAGTCGGAATTCGACGAAACCAGTTTTGTTGGATCCGCAATATCAAATAGTTGTTAGATTTCCAGTTTTGTGATTTTTAGATTCAGTATGTGGCCGTACGGATATTTAGAGTGAAAAACAGTCAGTATTTTGACGGTTAAAAATACGCTGTGTGAGCAAACAGAGTCGGAATTTGACGAAACCAGTTTCGTTGGGACCGTAATGTCGAACTGTAGCTGCATGCCAATTTTCATGATTTTTGGTTATTGTATGTAATCATACATATTTTTAGAAGATAAAGACAAACAACGATTGTTTAAAATTGAATAAAATAATCAATTTTAAAATATTAAAAAATCATATAAATACTCTTACCCTTCAATTCTAAACCTAAACTTCATTCTACGGTCAACAAAGCAAAATGTTGAGCCGCCTCTTTCTTCTGGAAAATCAAATCCAGAGTTCACAAACCAAAAGAAATTAACCAAAATTATATAAATCAATTCTCTAGTGTATTCGATCTCCTCTAGAGTTGCTCTTCACATTGGTATCGTTTTTGTTGAGCTCGGCCTCATTTTTGGATCGTTGGTTGTAACCAGCGAATTAGGGTTCGTGAATTTTGGGGATTTAGAAGTGGTAAATCAAGTATTCGAGTTCGCTTTTGGTCTCAGGAGATCGAGTGGCATCGTCTGTATTTTTTTGGGGTGAATTCGAGCCAAAATCTTTCGTGCGTTGCCTGTAGCCGACGAAAATTCCTGTTCGTCGATGTCTGAAGGGGGAAGCCGAGCTTGGAGATGAAGGGTTGGTTGTGTAGAGGATTCGAAGGAGATGAACTTGGTGATGTTGGTTTGGAAATACATGAAGTAAGGATGGAGTTAGTGATCGGTTTATGAGCAGGTTTTTGGCCATTGAAAATGGATGGAGCGGGTTCGCTGGTTAGTAAAGAGGGAAGAAGGATATGAATGGGCCGTGGGCTTTATGGTGTGGCATCAGGCCGGTTTTGAAAGGGGTAAAGCCATTTGAAATATTAATTAAGTTTTATTTTAATCTAAAATATGTGGTAATTTGTTATTGCCATATCTTCGTCATACGAGGTCAGAATCGCGAACCGTTTGTCACGTTAGGATCGTATGGACGGGAGCAACACAATGAGACTGACCGAGAGAGAATCCGAGCTCGTTACAATTTATGGCGAAATAAATTGTCCGACTCAAATCAACGAACGCAAACCGATTATATAACGGTTAACGCGTCAATGTGAGTAAAAACTCACTAACTCTCCTCAATTTATATTTTAATATAAATTGTATTTTATTTCTGTATTTGACTGCTAGTTATGTACTGTTAAATTTGGACTGTTAAGTTGTATTTTTAAATTGGACTGTAGATTGGACTGTTAAATAATTGATTGAAAACAGTATGGATATATATATATATATATCTACATATATATATATATATAGTTATTAAACGGTGATTTTGTTATCAGTGTATTTCATTAGAAATGCAAGTGATGTTATATACGTTGTTTAACATCGGTGGATGCAGGGAAACAGGTTGGAGGAATCCGACTGGATTCCTCAACATTTATTTTACTGTTATTTGTATATTGTGATAAATACAGTGATATATAATCTGTTGATTGTATATGTTTGGATGATATTGATCATTGACAGTTGGTTGTTTAAAAACAATAGAAAAACACTGAAAATGTAGAAAAGGGGATTTTCAATATTTATATTGAAAATGAATCTATTTATAAAATCGAAGGATTTTATAAAAGGATATTTATTTAGAAATAAATAAATAAAATAAAGGAATGTTTATTTAGATTAAATAAATAGAATAAAGGATATTTAATTATAGATTAAATAATTAGAGTTATAAAGGAAAATCTATTTAGGAAAATAAATAGATTATACAAAAGGAAATCTATTTAGGAAATAAATAGAAGTTAAAATAAATAGAAATAAAAGAAAGGTTAGTTAGTCGGATATAAATATTCGAATCAAGTTAGTTAAGTGGTCAAACCAAGCTAGTCGAACCAAACTAGTCAAGCTAGTCGAACCCAACCGAGTCGAAATGGTCGAGTCGAACCAATCGAGCTCAAATGGTCGAGTCGAACCAATCGAGTCAAGATGGTCGAGTCAAACCAACCGAGTCGAGCTGGTCGAGTCGAACCAATCGAGTCAAGCTGGTCAAGTTAGTCGAACCTGGTCAGTACAACCAAGCTGGTCAAGTTAGTCGAACCTGGTCAGTCGAGTCGAGTAAATCAAACTTAGTTAATCGAAAGGAGTTTATCGATTTAGTTAATCGATAGGAGTTAATTGATTTAGTCAATCGAGATGAGTTAATCGGTTTTAATGAATCGAGAGGAGTTAGTCGAATATGGTATTCGAACCAAATGGTCAAACCAAGTGGTCGAACAAAGTAATCAAGCCCAGTGGTCAAACCAAATGGGTCAGCCAAACATGGTCAGTCAAACCAAATGGGTCAGGTTAGCCAAACCTGGTCAGTCAAACCAAATGGGTCAGGTTAGTCAAACCTGGTCGGTCGAACCAAGTTAGTCGAGTTAGCCGAATAGGGTTAGTCAAATAGAATTAATCGATTAGGGTTAAACCATAGAACAAATCGATTAGAGTTAAACCAATAGAGTTAGTCGAGCCTAGTTAATTGAATCGAATTGGTCGAACCAAGTAAGTCGAGTTAGTCGAGTCAAGTTAAGTTAGTCGAGATAAAGTTATCGATGTTAGTTTCATCGCAAGGAGTTATCGATTATAGTTTAATCGAAGTGAGATTTTCAAATATGAGATATTTGAAAAGGAAGAGTTATCGAATATTAGTTATTCGAAGAGAGATTATCGAATATCGTTTATTCGAGAAGAAGTAAATCGAATATAGGTTATTTCGAAGAAGAGTTAATCAGATAGAGATTTCTCGAAGAGAGTTAATCGGCAAATTCGATTATATTGACTTCGGGAAAGTACTTATACCTTCCATTGTTTAAATAGAGATTTACTTATTTATAAATAAATAAGTGTTAGGTTAATTATTCACTAATAAGAATAGAAGTTATAATTAAAGTTAGATAATTCGAAAGTAGGGATTATAACGTTATCGTTATAATCAACGTTTTAAATATAGAAGTAGATTAGTAAAATTGAATCCGAGAAAGGCGTAAAGAAGTTGTTAAAGATTTAAAAGATAAACTTTGACCATTTCGAAGTTATAACGTTGTTCAGTCAAGGTCTGAGAGGTAATTATACCCCAACTTGAGTGACTTCCTTCTTAACTAAGAAATGGTAAGGTTTGACCGTAAAGGAGTTTTGGAAATGTTTTCCAAACGAAAATCAGAAATGTTTTCTGATAAAAGAAAATAAGAATTTAGAATATAGGGAAACAGGAGATAAGCAAATAAATGAACTAAAGAGATTAATGTAAAATGATGTTTGTTCGATATAATTTCCACCTGGAAATAATATCGTTGTTTGTACACTTGTTTTTCTTCGATAGTTAACTCACAGACTATCGAAGTTTTTGACCATTTTAACGTTGTTAATATGGAGAGACCGGTTGGATTATTATCCAAAGAACCACTCTGTATTGGCATAAGCGTCGCGAATCATATATGCCAAAGATAATTGAAGATGGAGTAAAATGCAAGGGCTATCCTGTTTACAGAATAGTGCCTTCGGTTTGTCCAGTCCCAGGACAACTTGTATAGACGAAGGTCTGACAGAGTATATCCAATGGATCGCGTAAGTTGATCTGTTCAAACGTATTCACGTTTGGTGGCGGAGGAATTCGTTTCTCTTAGCTGTATACCCGTGTTATTTTTGAATAAGTCAATTTGTGATTTGGCGGGTATGACGATGTGACATTCCTAAGTGAATGAAGATGGATGTCTGACATAGTATTTCCAGACGGTCATGTACATTGATTTCTTCAACTGTACCAAGAGTGGAAGCGGAGAAGGAAACTTCTTTTAGCTGACACGTAATGTACTGTTGTAAACGTCAATTAGTGATCTCGATGGATTTGACAATGTAGCGTTCGAAGTGAATCTGATGTAATGATAAAGCGTAGCTTCTAGCCTCATCAACCGGTAAATGGCAGAAATCGGGCAGGCATCATGGCTAAGTCGGTCGCACCGAAGTAGGGTGTATAATCACCTATCTAGTGAATATTCATTTGTTTCTTAAATCTATCAATGTTGTCCCATATATATATACGGGAACGGTTGCTGATCCCAACCGTTGGTGATGTACATTCGATACACTCAAGCGAAATGAGTGGTTGGTCATGTGTGGCTGAGTTGCAAGATGTTCTTGTTGAACTCCAGTGCATCGTTCCTAGAGTACACTGATCGGAAGGTGGTTCCATACCTTGTCATAGTTGGAAATCCAATCATCCAATACGTGCTTGCGATTTTGATTGTATACTATATATGTAGTAACGTGAGATGCAAGCGTTTCTGCTAGATTGATAATTATTTGTACTTAGACATTATTATAATATCAGAATGATATTGCTTTGAAAAGTTATTTGGATTCTCATAAGGGAAAAACCCGTTCCGTATTCACGGCGTGGTCTTATGAGATATCATATACCTGTTTAAATGATTTGAGTTTATTCACACCAGTACCATGACTGACCCGGAGTTTATTTTGTTGTTTTCCCTAAACTCTTGGGTGCCTAAATTTGTACGGGCAGTCAAGTAGTCGGGATTTTACAGATACACTTGGAGAGCTTGGAGCAGGAGGCTTCAGGATTCTATAGCTATTATTATTTCCGCTGTTGTTGTAAGTGTTGTACTCTGATAAGTGTTATTGTATACATATACTGATGTTATTTCAAGGATATGTTATGTTATATTTTATTCGTTCCGCTGTGAGATTCGTGTTTACTCTGATGATGATGTTCTTCTTCTTCTTCTATTCTATAAGTTCTATCTTATCTATTCTCACCTTCTAATTTCTTTCATTAATTACCAGGATTTTTCGAAGTTTTGGTTATCGACGTCGGGCTTACGTCGATAACCAAAGCCGCTCAAAATCCGGGTTACTACAGTTGGTATCAGAGCCAGGTTAAGAATTACTTGGCTCTGTGGCGTTACTCGGTAGAGATAGGGTTAGAAACATCCTAGACTGAGTTTGAGTGTATATATACGAGTGAACGTATTTGTTAGTTAATATAAAATGATTTTATATTGTGGAGTTTTATTGGTTGAGTGGCTTATAAATTCTGGTCGATCAGTTTGATCCACTGTATCGGTAGGAGTTTTATAAACACTTGAACACGATGAACCGACATGGTATGTTTTGAAATTAACATAGTATATTGGATGTGTTGGTTGTTATTATAATCGAGTAAGATTATAAAAAGGTAAAATGATTTTAAATGACTAATCAGAATTCACATAAGTAAAGTATATGAAATAAAATAAAGAAAAATCTGAATTTAAATCAGATTGGAATTAAAATAAGGAAATTTTAAGTTCCTGGGAGATTTTGAAAACGTTTTTCAAACTGAAGGTGATATAGTATTGAACTCACTTCGATAGCTGGAAAATAGATTCTGATGATGAATCGCGACATCATCAGTGTTCATTTTCGAGTTCTAAGTGACGGACTACTACCACAGGTTTTGTTTTTGAATTGTTTTGAGAAAACAAGTTGTTTAGAAATTCAAAGGTTTTGAATTGGCATTGTAATTTCAAATTGATTTGAAATAGACCCAGGAAATTAAGTTTCGGAATTTAATTTTAACTTATGAAGTTAAATAGAATAAGATAGTAGAAATAAATTGAAATATTAACTTGAACTGAGTTAAATAGAATTGAATTGGATTAGAGAATAATCTGTTAGGGAATTGGGTTGATGAGTTAAGAATTGAAATTTGATATTCGGGCTCGAATGAAATTCGATTTGGTTTTGAGGATATGAACTGATTGGAATTTGATGGAAATAACACTGGTATATGCTGAGCTGATAGCATATGGAAGTGATAGAGTTGATATTCCCGACAAAAAGGTACCAGTTTATATTATATATGGATATGAGATTTATGAGCCGAATTGGCAAGCCGCTTGGCTGTTTGATTTTCTTTTGGGTTAAAGAAGGCCCAGAGAGGCGAGTTGGAGTTTGAGATATTGACCAGTACAAAGGAGGTGCTGGCAAAAAAATTTCGAAAAGTTAAGGTGTTAGAAAATTTTCAGAATTTTTGAAAATTTAGTTAGTCGGAATAAATTAATATTTTAGTCGATATAAATTGGTTCAGTTGAAACCGGAGACAAGAGGTAAACAGATAAATTTTTACCCAGAAGATAGGGTCATTCCCTAGCTTAGCAATTTCGAGGACAAAATTTTATTAAGAGGGGAAGATTGTAGTAACCCGCATTTTTAGCTGTTGAATAGTTAATTTATTTAATTATTAAATATCGATTTATCGATATCGAGAACGTGAATTAAATAATATTGAATATTTAATTTATAATTATAATATAAAATATATTATAATGTCGAAATAATCAAAAATATTGGAAATCACAATATTCTGTGAACGGGGTCGTCCCTTGGATTTAATTCAGCTTAGAGTTGGATTATATTGACGAATATATTCAATCGACGACAGTTTGAACGTATAATTATAATATAATTAAAATAGAGCTTGAAATGGCGCTGCAGTTCGCTATTTGGCGATTTGAACTTCAACTGAATATACAAGATTCGTTTTAAGCCGGATTTCTATGAAACAAGAAACGTGTGGAGCTGGTGGAGTATATCTTTCTAGTGGAAGAGAAAAATCGGGATTTCATCGTTTAGCTTTTGATTTACGTCCAAATCAAATTTCAGAAAAAGTCGCTGTGGAATTTCTTTATAATTTGCGACGCTTTATATACGTTATAAAAGGAATTTCAATATAAATCGAATATCGATTTAATCTGGAATCTGAAATATCAAACTGTATATTCTGATATGATATTCTGGAGTTGTACGATATCATATGTGAAGATATACGATAATATTTAATTTTAAATATTTAATTTAATTATATTTAAATATATTTATATATTTAAATAGGCCATTTAGAGCGTTAAAAATAGCCACTTTTGCAAACGAAGTCTGAATTCGACGAAACCAGTTTTGTTGGATCCGCAATATCAAATAGTTGTTAGATTTCCAGTTTCGTGATTTTTAGATTCAGTATGTGGCCGTACGGATTTTTAGAGTGAAAAACAGTCAGTATTTTGACGGTTAAAAATACGCTGTATGAGCAAATGGAGTCGGAATTTGACGAAACCAGTTTCGTTGGGACCGTAATGTCGAACTGTAGCTGCATGCCAATTTTCATGATTTTTGGTTATCGTATGTAATCATACATATTTTTAGAAGATAAAGACAAACAACGATTGTTTAAAATTGAATAAAATAATCAATTTTAAAATATTAAAAAATCATATAAATACTCTTACCCTTCAATTCTAAACCTAAACTTCATTCTACGGTCAACAAAGCAAAATGTTGATCCGCCTCTTTCTTCTGGAAAATCAAATCCAGAGTTCACAAACCAAAAGAAATTAACCAAAATTATATAAATCAATTCTCTAGTGTATTCGATCTCCTCTAGAGTTGCTCTTCACATCGGTATCGTTTTTGTTGAGCTCGGCCTCATTTTTGGATCGTTGGTTGTAACCAGCGAATTAGGGTTCGTGAATTTTGGGGATTTAGAAGTGGTAAATCAAGTATTCGAGTTCGCTTTTGGTCTCAGGAGATCGAGTGGCATCGTCTGTATTTTTTTGGGGTGAATTCGAGCCAAAATCTGTCGTGCGTTGCCTGTAGCCGACGAAAATTCCTGTTCGTCGATGTCTGAAGGGGGAAGCCGAGCTTGGAGATGAAGGGTTGGTTGTGTAGAGGATTCGAAGGAGATGAACTTGGTGATGTTGGTTTGGAAATACATGAAGTAAGGATGGAGTTAGTGATCGGTTTATGAGCAGGTTTTTGGCCATTGAAAATGGATGGAGCGGGTTCGCTGGTTAGTAAAGTGGGAAGAAGGATATGAATGGGCCGTGGGCTTTATGGTGTGGCATCAGGCCGGTTTTGAAAGGGGTAAAGCCATTTGAAATATTAATTAAGTTTTATTTTAATCTAAAATATGTGGTAATTTGTTATTGCCATATCTTCGTCATACGAGGTCAGAATCGCGAACCGTTTGTCATGTTAGGATCGTATGGACGGGAGCAACACAATGAGATTGACCGGGAGAGAATCCGAGCTCGTTACAATTTATGGCGAAATAATTTGTCCGACTCAAATCAACGAACGTAAACCGATTATATAACGGTTAACGCGTCAATGTGAGTAAAAACTCACTAACTCTCCTCAATTTATATTTTAATATAAATTGTATTTTATTTCTGTATTTGACTGCTAGTTATGTACTGTTAAATTTGGACTGTTAAGTTGTATTGTTAAATTGGACTGTAGATTGGACTGTTAAATAATTGATTGAAAACAGTATGGATATATATATATATCTACATATATATAGTTATTAAACGGTGATTTTGTTATCAGTGTATTTCATTAGAAATGCAAGTGATGTTATATACGTTGTTTAACATCGGTGGATGCAGGGAAACAGGTTGGAGGAATCCGACTGGATTCCTCAACATTTATTTTACTGTTATTTGTATATTGTGATATATACAGTGATATATAATCTGTTGATTGTATATGTTTGGATGATATTGATCATTGACAGTTGGTTGTTTAAAAACAATAGAAAAACACTGAAAATGTAGAAAAGGGGATTTTCAATATTTATATTGAAAATGAATCTATTTATAAAATCGAAGGATTTTATAAAAGGATATTTATTTAGAAATAAATAAATAAAATAAAGGAATGTTTATTTAGATTAAATAAATAGAATAAAGGATATTTAATTAGGGATTAAATAATTAGAGTTATAAAGGAAAATCTATTTAGGAAAATAAATAGATTATACAAAAGGAAATCTATTTAGGAAATAAATAGAAGTTAAAATAAATAGAAATAAAAGAAAGGTTAGTTAGTCGGATATAAATATTCGAATCAAGTTAGTTAAGTGGTCAAACCAAGCTAGTCGAACCAAACTAGTCAAGCTAGTCGAACCCAACCGAGTCGAAATGGTCGAGTCGAACCAATCGAGCTCAAATGGTCGAGTCGAACCAATCGAGTCAAGATGGTCGAGTCAAACCAACCGAGTCGAGCTGGTCGAGTCGAACCAATCGAGTCAAGCTGGTCAAGTTAGTCGAACCTGGTTAGTACAACCAAGCTGGTCAAGTTAGTCGAACCTGGTCAGTCGAGTCGAGTAAATCAAACTTAGTTAATCGAAAGGAGTTTATCGATTTAGTTAATCGATAGGAGTTAATTGATTTAGTCAATCGAGATGAGTTAATCGGTTTTAATGAATCGAGAGGAGTTAGTCGAATATGGTATTCGAACCAAATGGTCAAACCAAGTGGTCGAACAAAGTAGTCAAGCCCAGTGGTCAAACCAAATGGGTCAGCCAAACATGGTCAGTCAAACCAAATGGGTCAGGTTAGCCAAACCTGGTCAGTCAAACCAAATGGGTCAGGTTAGTCAAACCTGGTCGGTCGAACCAAGTTAGTCGAGTTAGCCGAATTGGGTTAGTCAAATAGAATTAATCGATTAGGGTTAAACCATAGAACAAATCGATTAGAGTTAAACCAATAGAGTTAGTCGAGCCTAGTTAATCGAATCGAATTGGTCGAACCAAGTAAGTCGAGTAAGTCGAGTCAAGTTAAGTTAGTCGAGATAAAGTTATCGATGTTAGTTTCATCGCAAGGAGTTATCGATTATAGTTTAATCGAAGTGAGATTTTCAAATATGAGATATTTGAAAAGGAAGAGTTATCAAATATTAGTTATTCGAAGAGAGATTATCGAATATCGTTTATTCGAGAAGAAGTAAATCGAATATAGGTTATTTCGAAGAAGAGTTAATCAGATAGAGATTTCTCGAAGAGAGTTAATCGGCAAATTCGATTATATCGAATTCGGGAAAGTACTTATACTTTCCAGTGTTTAAATAGAGATTTACTTATTTATAAATAAATAAGTGTTAGGTTAATTATTCACTAATAAGAATAGAAGTTATAATTAAAGTTAGATAATTCGAAAGTAGGGATTATAACGTTATCGTTATAATCAACGTTTTAAATATAGAAGTAGATTAGTAAAATTGAATCCGAGAAAAGCGTAAAGAAGTTGTTAAAGATTTAAAAGATAAACTTTGACCATTTCGAAGTTATAACGTTGTTCAGTCAAGGTCTGAGAGGTAATTATACCCCAACTTGAGTGACTTCCTTCTTAACTAAGAAATGGTAAGGTTTGACCGTAAAGGAGTTTTGGAAATGTTTTCCAAACGAAAATCAGAAATGTTTTCTGATAAAAGAAAATAAGAATTTAGAATATAGGGAAACAGGAGATAAGCAAATAAATGAACTAAAGAGATTAATGTAAAATGATGTTTGTTCGATATAATTTCCACCTGGAAATAATATCGTTGTTTGTACACTTGGTTTTCTTCGATAGTTAACTCACAGACTATCGAAGTTTTTGACCATTTTAACGTTGTTAATATGGAGAGACCGGTTGGATTATTATCCAAAGAACCACTCTGTATTGGCATAAGCGTCGCGAATCATATATGCCAAAGATAATTGAAGACGGAGTAAAATGCAAGGGCTATCCTGTTTACAGAATAGTGCCTTCGGTTTGTCCAGTCCCAGGACAACTTGTATAGACGAAGGTCTGACAGAGTATATCCAATGGATCGCGTAAATTGATCTGTTCAAACGTATTCACGTTTGGTGGCGGAAGAATTCGTTTCTCTTAGCTGTATACCCGTGTTATTTTTGAATAAGTCAATTTGTGATTTGGCGGGTATGACGATGTGACATTTCTAAGTGAATGAAGATGGATGTCTGACATAGTATTTCCAGACGGTCATGTACATTGATTTCTTCAACTGTACCAAGAGTGGAAGCGGAGAAGGAAACTTCTTTTAGCTGACACGTAATGTACTGTTGTAAACGTCAATTAGTGATCTCGATGGATTTGACAATGTAGTGTTCGAAGTGAATCTGATGTAATGATAAAGCGTAGCTTCTAGCCTCATCAACCAGTAAATGACAGAAATCGGGCAGGCAGCATGGCTAAGTCGGTCGCACCGAAGTAGGGTGTATAGTCACCTATCTAGTGAATACTCATTTGTTTCTTAAATCTATCAATGCTGTCCCATATATATATACGGGAACGGTTGCTGATCCCAACCGTTGGTGATGTACATTCGATACACTCAAGCGAAATGAGTGGTCGGTCATGTGTGGCTGAGTTGCAAGATGTTCTTGTTGAACTCCAGTGTATCTTTCCTAGAGTACACTGATCGGAAGGTGGTTCCATACCTTATCATAGTTGGAAATCCAATCATCCAATACGTGCTTGCGATTTTGATTGTATACTATATATGTAGTAACGTGAGATGCAAGCGTTTCTGCTAGATTGATATTTATTTGTACTTAGACATTATTATAATATCAGAATGATATTGCTTTGAAAAGTTATTTGGATTCTCATAAGGGAAAAACCCGTTCCGTATTCACGGCGTGGTCTTATGAGATATCATATACCTGTTTAAATGATTTGAGTTTATTCACACCAGTCCCATGACTGACCCGGAGTTTATTTTGTTGTTTTCCCTAAACTCTTGGGTGCCTAAATTTGTACGGGCAGTCAAGTAGTCGGGATTTTATAGATACACTTGGAGAGCTTGGAGCAGGAGGCTTCAGGATTCTATAGCTATTATTATTTCCGCTGTTGTTGTAAGTGTTGTACTCTGATAAGTGTTATTGTATACATATACTGATGTTATTTCAAGGATATGTTATGTTATATTTTATTCGTTCCGCTGTGAGATTCGTGTTTACTCTGATGATGATGTTCTTCTTCTTCTTCTTCTATTCTATAAGTTCTATCTTATCTATTCTCACCTTCTAATTTCTTTCATTAATTACCGGGATTTTTCGATGTTTTGGTTATCGACGTCGAGCTTACGTCGATAACCAAAGTCGCTCAAAATCCGGGTAACTACAAGTAGAAAACGAATTTGAATTGAATCGAATAGAAAACGAATTTGAATTGAATCGAATAGAAAACGAATTTGAATTGAATCGAATAGAAAACGAATTTGAATTTGAAATAAAGGTTGAAATTGTTTTTGAAACGAATTCAAAACTATTTATAAAATTCATTTTGAATAGTAATCGACGAAATATATATTATATATATTATATATATATAATATAATGGCCTGAATAGAACGCGCCGCGCCGCGGCAGTTCGCGAATTTCGACCATTTATTTCAAACGGACATTACGGGAGATCCGACCGTCGGATTCTCCTAAAACCGGAACCGTTGGGTTCGTATCGAAAAGAGCTTTCTAACGAATATTAGAAATTTGAAATCTAACGGTTGGATTTGGAGATACGTCCAAATCAAATTTGAAAAAGGTCGCTGTAAGTGCAGTTCGATGGCCGTTGATGGAAATCGACTGTACGGGCCTTGATAAAATTATTAAAAATAGTAATAATTTGTGTAAAATCATAAGAAATGATTTGGGAAAAGTTGGGATGAAAAACTCCATATTTGAAAAGATAAAAATAGATTTTTATCGAAATGAACTAGTTTTAAATAATCGAAATTTCTAATATATTTGATTGGATTTGAAATGGGTTTATCGTGAACGGTGTTTCAAATAACACTAGTTCTTTAACCCAATAATAATTAGAATGTGATTTGGGTTTGTCGTGAACTGTGTTTCAAATAACACTAGTTCTTTAACCCAGTAGAAGGAATTTTAATGAATCTGCAATTAGATTGAAATGTGAATAGATAATCTAAATTATCAAATTTAGAAAATGAGCGAGAATGGAGTATCACCAGTTTTGCTCCAAAACGATAGTCAAATCTTTAATTAGATTTGAACGTGAAATGATAATTAATTTTATCGACAACACTGTGGTGTTAGATATGGAGTATTACCAGTTTTGCTTCATGGGATGAATAGGTTGGGATTGGGAAATAAAATAAATAATTACTTCATTGTGGTTCGCTAATCTCGACTAGTTTAGAAAACCATAATTTGGTTTGAAATGTCATCCAAAGGAAGATTAAAGGATAAATTTCAAAGAATTTATCTTGGATAAAATTAATGGGAACCTTTCCCTAAGAATGTGATTTGGTGAAAAAAAGAATATTCTGAATTGGAATGAGGCGTATGTTGAGTTTGTGTAACATTTGTTTTCAATATACGCGGGTTGTTCGAAAAGGTCGGGTTTATACCCATTCTGAATAACTGATTCGACGAGAAGTCGAAGATGAAGACGGTGGTCGAAGACCGGAAGTCTTCACATCGTTTGGATAATTACTGACGATCCTGATTGGGCTGTACACCCAAGAGGATGGAAATAGTTGGTGGTCGTCCAGACGTACTTGGAGATTGATGGATATGCGAGGAAAGTGCCTCCGGTTTCGTTCAGACCCAGAACGAACTTGTAAATGGATTGTGTGTCTGACATTGGATTTTATTTTGTGTTGATTGATTTCTATTAAATATACATCTGTTTGGCAGCGGAGAATTTATTCTCTTGCTTAACGCCCTTCTCTGAGACGTACGAGCTTAGAGGTTATATATCGATAGATATCAATCACACGGCATGAATTGCCTGTGTGGCATACTGAGTTGCATGGATCAAGGCTTCTGTTGAAAAGAAAAGTCTTGTGGTTGATGATCAAAGCACGGCCTTTGTGGCGTAGCTTTGTGTATAGCGTGAATTCGCGAGCCTCACACCTCGGTATGAGTTAAAAACGGGATACGGACCG
Source organism: Allium sativum (assembly GCA_030737875.1). Lineage (NCBI taxonomy): Eukaryota > Viridiplantae > Streptophyta > Magnoliopsida > Asparagales > Amaryllidaceae > Allium > Allium sativum. The sequence continues at coordinate 402,394,574 of CM060910.1, forward strand.
TTGGGAGAACACGACGTTTCTTTCTAGCTTTGGTGGTGTCAGTGACTTACCAGCCCTGACATTTATATACTTTTCACCTTTGTGGTTGTTGGAAAGAGGCGCCTCGATTATATGTCTGTAAGGACCGGGAAACGTGTGTTCAGGAATAACTAATCCTCTAACGTAAGTGAGGACCGGCCCAACCGATCCAAGTGGCTGCCCAGAGTGTGTAGTCCTGAGCATTTGCTAGAGTGTCTCGAAGCAGAGAGGAGCTTGCCCCTTGCCTCGACTCATGACGGAAATCCAATTTCCAATACGAGATATTTCGGCTTTATTTGTAGAGCCTAGTATGGCGACATAGTAGCATGGGATGCTATGCCATCTATGATTTATATTTATGATTGAAATTGTTTTGACACCATACACTTATTATAGAATCAAATGATTTGTTTTAAAACGTACCAAGCATGTTTGGCTATTATAAGGGAAAACCCTATCCTCCGGCTTGCGTTGCATTGTGTGATGGGACCTGGGTCTTATAATAGCTTCATTTTTCGAAAAAGCATTGCGTTGTTTATTCTATGCACTGGTGTTCTTGGGAGGAAACCCGTTCCGTGTTATACGGCGTGGTCCCTTGAATCACTCTCTTTTAAAGTAAAGTTTTAAATAACTGTTTTAGTTCTCACACCAGTCACATGACTGACTAGGAGTTTATTGTTTTAACCTAAACTCTGGGTGCCCCTATTTTCCGCACGGGCAGCTAGTAGTTTTGGTTTTGCAGATTTATATTCACAGGATTCTGGTTTACAGCTGGAATGATATCCGGAAAGCTCTGTATCCGTATATCACCTTCAGTTGTGCTTTGTATTATTTTCCGCTGTTATAAAATTTATTGTAATCTCTGATATTTGTCGAATGTAATTTATTCATTTATAGTCTGTATATTCTTGTATCTGATGGAATTGTTGTAATAGCAATGAAATGTTCTTCTGTTTGTGTTCTGTTTTGTCCTGTTCTCAAACGATTAGGGGTTTCGAACGGTCTAGATCGGTTTAACGACTGATTCGGATCGAGCGAAATTCCCGGCCGTTACATTTGGTATCAGAGCTTTGGTTTACAGAGCTCGAGAACAAGACACCTTAGAACCATACGAAAGAATTCATCAGATATTGGATTAGTAATATCCAATTAGAATGACTCGTTAGAGATAGGATCAGTGGTATCCTAGAACGAGTGTGAAGAGTATATCTTTCAAATGAAAACAATTTTGTTCTGAAAATTTAAACCATTATATACGTATTTGAATATTTATTTATTTGGAATTTGGACAATCCAATATATAAAGGTTTTGCATATACGCGTCATGAACGTATATTCGAAGTTTTAATATATTGGATAGATATGGAATCACATTCTAGTCGCCCGGAGATGGTACTGATGATTGTCATGACATCATCAGTATTTATGTTCGTGTTCCGAAGGTGTGATATCTATATATTTCCATCAAACTGGTGTGAGAACCAAAACTTATATATAGTAAGAACACATTGATGTGAATTGGCATCAAAAACATGATTTTTGTATATATATCAAAATTTATGAATTTGAAACGTTAATTCACTAATTGATTGATGTTTGTGTAGTTTGTTTATTTGTTAGATAATTTTGAACCATTATGCCTAATTGAACCAAACATTGAATTATATTGAAAATTGGTTGCATTTACTTGCATATACATATACTTACATTCAACAGGTCATAGCAAGGAGGCTAGAGCCGAAGAATAAAATTTGTTTGCCCGACAAATAGGTACATGTTTACTACATAATTTACTGTTTTGTTTAGGTGATGATGATTTTATGAGCCTATTGGCTAGCCGCTTGGCTTTTTCTTTTTCTTTTTGAGATCAGAAGGCCTATATGGAAATTTCGGGATTTTCCCATGGCTTCCGGTGCAGGGGAGGTTATGGCGAAATTCTTCAAAAATTTAGGGTGTTAGCCAAACTTTTGAAATTTTTGGAAATTCTCAGAAACTGAAAAGTTGGAGAATGGAAGCCAGATCGAACATAGAGTTGATTAATCAAACAACTTTCGACTTTGTTCCTTTTCGGGGATGAAAAGTTTTAAGTGGGGGAGATTGTAATAACCCGAAAATCTGGGCCAGTTTAAAATTTTTATTTTGGCAATTTTAGCGAATTTTGAATATTTAAAATGAATTATTTAAAATAATATCGACGAGAAATTTATTTTGAATATGATTCGAACGTATATATTTATACGCGTCGTCGTTAGAATATAAATATTTATATATAATTATAAATAGAATTGAAAATGGCGCGGTAGTTCGATAATTCGATTTCAAACTTCAATTGAATGTACCGGGTGAAAAACAATCCGGATTTTAGTGAAACCAAAAACATTAGGATCTAATTGAGAATATCTTTCCAACGAATCCGAAAAATCAAAATTTCATAGCGGGAATAAAAAGATATGTCCAATTGAAAATTCTGAATAGTCGCTATGGAATTCAGGCCCTTAAAAATGGAAATTTTGCAAACGACCTCGGATTTCGACGAAACCACTTTTGTTGGATCTGCAGTGTCAAGTTATTGCTAGATTCCAAATTTCATAATTTTCTGAATCAATATGTGAGCGTGGAAAAGGAAAACGCGTTTGACCAGTTTCAGTTGATTTTAATCGACTGAAAAATAGCCATTTTTCTAACTGTCTCGGAATTCGACGAAACTAGTTTTCTTAGGACCGTATCGTCAATACGAAGCTAGAAAATATTTTTCTGCAATTTTTAGAGTTAGTATGTGACCCCGGTAAATAGAAATGCGCGTTCAAATTCAATATATAGAGTTATATGTTGATTTTAACGGAAACCGATCGAAACGATCGAATCAGCCTACGTTACATATCTCATTGTGTTCGGAATGGGGGTAATTAGCTATGGACGACAGGCGGTGGGCCTTGTTTCGAGGTCGAATGGAAAAGTTACTTTTTGAAAATAAATTAATTAAATAAATTAAAAAGAAAAATATCTCCCCCTTTAAACAACCAGACCTCCCCCTCGTTCAACTAATTTCAAAGCAGAAAAAAAACACTAAACTATCGACAGCCCCCCCCCCCCCCGGTCGATCTCGATGCCGCCTGCCACTAGTCGCCCCCGCCTCCGATGGTCCTTGCGCCACCTCCGAACCCACCCCCCTGCCCTCGCGACACAGCCCCCCCCCCCCTTCGATCACCGCAACCAACCCTAGCCACCTCCCATCGAGCGCGCCGCCACCCTGGAGCCATCCGCGTATCCCCCTCCTCATCGCACCACCTGCATCGAAGTCCGCCGCCACCACCAGAGGGCGCAGCACCACCCGACACAGCCCACCCCCTCAACCTGTTTACATTGAGTATTTAATTAATTTTAATTATAGTAAATCTGAATTTTTAACTATAGGAAGAACTGATTTTTTTTATAAAATACTTGATTTTTATAATGGTAAAGTTTATATTTTTACTTATGAAAGTTTATAATTTTATTATAGAAATAGATTATATTTTTGTTAATGAAAATATATAGTTTTTGTAAAGAAAGATTGGATTTTTCACGATAGAAAGATTGGATTTTTCACGATAGAAAGATTGGATTTTTCAAAATAGAAAGTTAGAATTTTTCATATATAAAAGGCGATATTTTTAACCTTAAAAAGGGGGATTTTTAATGAATGAAAGACGATATTTTTAAAGGTGAAAAGATCGTATTTTTTATTTAAATGTAGAAAGATCGGATTTTGATATAGTGGTGAGTTAAAAATATAATTTTTATATTTTTAAAGCATTAAAAATATGATTTTTATATTTTTAAAGTATTAAAAATATGATCTTTACTATGTAGAAGATGTAAAAATATAATTTTTACATGATAGGCGTATTAAAGGCGAGATCTTTATATGTAAAAAGGCGAAATCTTTATATGAAAAATAGGGTGATAAAAATATAATTTTATCTATATTGTAGCAGTAAAAATTCGATTTTTATATATTGAACAACAAAGTAAAAATTCGATTTTTACATATGTAGAGAATGCGGGAAGCGAAGGTGACAAAAAGGCGAGAACGATGAAGATTTCTCTAAATGAAGAGTCGTGGTATTGGATAGCTTTCGGTGAGAATTTCTCACTCTTCAATTTCTTTTCTAGTTATATATTTATATTAGGATGCAGATGGTGTTTAGTAGCACCCGACACAATCGTCCACAGACCATGGACTTGTTTGCTTGATTGCAAAAATTAGTTAGATTATTTGATTGAAATGTGAGTTGTTTTGTGAAATGGAATGGATTGATTGATGTGTGAATGGCGTGGGCCTTCACTAGACCGTGGATAAGGCTAGGCCTTGTCCCGTTTCTAGTATCGTGCCGTTATGCCGCCGAAATTTTCTAAAATATGTTAGAAAAATAAAAATATCATTTTCATTGTGTAAATGAACTGAATAAAAATTCATGTGTTGAAATAAAATATTTTATCGTTAAAAATATAATTTTTAACGTGAAGTGAACAAGATAAAACATTCATTTACAAACCGGACGGTTTGTTTATATACACTGATTTGACTGACATTGATTGGGTCGATAAATTTTACACATCGCCTAACTGCACAAATAAAATATGCGTTTGATTGTTTGAAACCCCACACGGGTGTTGGGATGAAATATGAAGTTCACTCATCCTAATTGATTAAATATGTCGATCGATTGATTGACAGGCTGTTATAAGCGTTAGATATCTATATTTGATTCTTATACAGTGTAGTGTACTTTGGTTGATGGTTGATTATTTTTCAATGCTATTATATACATGTGTTGTATGAAAACCCATATAATTAATTTTATATGGTGATTGATTGGGCCTCATTCCAATTTAGAAGATAAAGAATATTATAAAGTAAAGGTTCATATGTTGACTGTACTCATTCGTGAGATTAGTCATGTGTTGAACGTAATATTTTAACAATAAATTTTATATCTTTATCACTATAAAATAAAGGTTCATGTGTTGACTGTACTCATCCGTTGAGATTAGTCATGTGTTGAACGAAATAATTTAACAAAAATAGTCACACGTGGACAGTACTCATTCGTTGAGATTAGTCATCTGTTGACAAAAATAAATATTCATTTGTTGAATAGAATAAAGGAATATATGAAGCCGTGTTGATTAGATTGACGCCATTTTGACGTGAACGATATTTATATCGATTTTATTCATAATGAAATGAATATTGAAAAGCGATTTCGAAATGAAATGAATATTGAAAAGCGATTTCGAAATGAAATGAATATTGAAAACGATTTCGAAATGAATTGAATTGAAAATGATTTTGAAATGAATATTGAAAACGATTTCGAAATGAAATGAATATTGAAAACGATTTCGAAATGAATTGAATATAAAACGATTTCGAAATGAATTAAATATAAAACGATTTCGAAATGAATCGAATATAAAACGAATTCGAATTGAACTGAATATATAATGAGTTTGATTTGAATAGAAAATGAATTTGATTTAAATTGAATTTGATTTGATTTGAAAAGAAAACGAATTCGAATGGAATAGAAAACGAATTTGAATTGAATCGAATAGAAAACGAATTTGAATTGAATCGAATAGAAAACGAAAATGAATTCGAATGGAATAGAAAACGAATTTGAATTGAATCGAATAGAAAACGAATTTGAATTGAATCGAATAGAAAACGAATTTGAATTGAATCGAATAGAAAACGAATTTGAGTTGAGTCGAATAGAAAACGAATTTGAATTGAATCAAATAGAAAACGAATTTGAATTTGAAATAAAGGTTGAAATTGTTTTTGAAACGAATTCAAAACTATTTATAAAATTCGTTTTGAATAGTAATCGACGAAATATATATTATATATATAATATAATGGCCTGAATAGAACGCGCCGCGCCACGGTAGTTCGCGAATTTCGACCATTTATTTCAAACGGACATTATGGGAGATCCGACCGTCGGATTCTCCTAAAACCGGAACCGTTGGGTTCGTATCGTAAAGAGCTTTCTAACGAATATTAGAAATTTGAAATCTAACTGTTGGATTTGGAGATACGTCCAAATCAAATTTGAAAAAGGTCGTTGTAAGTGCAGTTCGATGGCCGTTGATGGAAATCGACTGTACGGGCCTTGATAAAATTATTAAAAATAGTAATAATTTGTGTAGAATCATAAGAAATGATTTGGGAAAAGTTGGGATGAAAAACTCCATATTTGAAAAGATAAAAATAGATTTTTATCGAAATGAACTAGTTTTAAATAATCGAAATTTCTAATATATTTGATTGGATTTGAAATGGGTTTATCGTGAACGGTGTTTCAAATAACACTAGTTCTTTAACCCAGTACTAATTAGAATGTGATTTGGGTTTGTCGTGAACTATGTTTCAAATAACACTAGTTGTTTAACCCAGTAGAAGGAGTTTTAGTGAATCTGCAATTAGATTGAAATGTGAATAGATAATCTAAATTATCAAATTTAGAAAATGAGCGAGAATGGAGTATCACCAGTTTTGCTCCAAAACGATAGTCAAATCTTTAATTAGATTTGAACGTGAAATGATAATTAATTTTATCGACAACACTGTGGTGTTAGATATGGAGTATTACCAGTTTTGCTTTATGGGATGAATAGGTTGGGATTGGGAAATAAAATAAATAATTACTTCGTTGTGGTTCGCTAATCTCGACTAGTTTAGAAAACCATAATTTGGTTTGAAATGTCATCCAAAGGAAGATTAAAGGATAAATTTCAAAGAATTTATCTTGGATAAAATTAACGGTAACCTTTCCCTAAGAATGTGATTTGGTGAATAAAAGAATATTCTGTATTGGAATGTGGCGTATGTTGAGTTTGTGTAACATTTGTTTTTAATATACGCGGGTTGCTCGGAAAGGCCGGGTTTATACCCATTCTGAATAACCGATTCGACGAGAAGTCGAAGATGAAGACGGTGGTCGAAGACCGGAAGTCTTCACATCGTTTGGGTAGTGACTGACGATCCTGATTGGGTTGTACACCGAAGAGGATGGAAATAGTTGGTGGTCGTCCAGACGTACTTGGAGATCGATGGATATGCGAGGAAAGTGCCTCCGGTTTCATTCAGACCCAGAACGAACTTGTAAATGGATTGTGTGTCTGACATTGGATTTTATTCTGTGTTGATTGATTTCTATTAAATATACATCTGTTTGGCGGCGGAGAATTTATTCTCTTGCTTAACACCCTTCTCTGAGACGTACGAGCTTAGAGGTTATATATCGATAGATATCAATCGCACGGCATGAATTGCCTGTGTGGCATACTGAGTTGCATGGATCAAGGCTTCTGTTGAAAAGCAGATTCTTGTGGTTGATGATCAAAGCACGGCCTTTGTGGCGTAGCTTTGTGTATAGCGTGAATTCGCGAGCCTCACACCTCGGTATGAGTTAAAAACGGGATACGGACCGTTGGGAGAACACGACGTTTCTTTCTAGCTTTGGTGGTGTCAGTGACTTACCAGCCCTGACATTTATATACTTTTCACCTTTGTGGTTGTTGGAATGAGGCGCCTCGATTATAGGTCTGTAAGGACCGGGAAACGTGTGTTTAGGAATAACTAATCCTCTAACGTAAGTGAGGACCGGCCCAACCGATCCAAGTGGCTGCCCAGAGTGTGTAGTCCTGAGCATTTGCTAGAGTGTCTCGAAGCGGAGAGGAGCTTGCCCCTTTCCTCGACTCATGACGGAAATCCAATTTCCAATACGAGATATTTCAGCTTTATTTGTAGAGCCTAGTATGGCGACATAGTAGCATGGGATGCTATGCCGTCTATGATTTATATTTATAATTGAAATTGTTTTGACACTATACACTTATTATAGTATCAAATGATTTGTTTTAAAACGTACCAAGCATGTTTGGCTATTATAAGGGAAAACCCTATCCTCCGGCTTGCGTTGCATTGTGTGATGGGACCTGGGTCTTATAATAGCTTCATTTTTCGAAAAAGCATTGCGTTGTTTATTCTATGCACTGGTGTTCTTGGGAGGAAACCCGTTCCGTGTTATACGGCGTGGTCCCTTGAATCACTCTCTTTTAAAGTAAAGTTTTAAATAACTGTTTTAGTTCTCACACCAGTCACATGACTGACCTGGAGTTTATTGTTTTAACCTAAACTCTGGGTGCCCCTATTTTCCGCATGAAGATTTATATTCACAGGATTCTGGTTTACAGCTGGAATGATATCCGGAAAGCTCTGTATCCGTATATCACCTTCAGTTGTGCTTTGTATTATTTTCCGCTGTTATGAAATTTATTGTAATCTCTGATATTTGTCGAATGTAATTTATTCATTTATACTCTGTATATTCTTGTATCTGATGGAATTGTTGTAATAGCAATGAAATGTTCTTCTGTTTGTGTTCTGTTTTGTCCTGTTCTCAAACGATCAGGGGTTTCGAACGGTCTAGATCGTTTTAACGACTGATTCGGATCGAGCGAAATTCCCGGCCGTTACACGAATACTACTGGAGCACCCCATTCAGAAATACTTTGCCTTATGAACCCTTTTTCGAGCAGCTCTTTAACTTTCTTGCTGAGAACTTTCCTCTCCCTTGGACCCATGTGTCTAACGGGTAGTGCTACGGGCTTTGCATTATCAATAAGGTATATGCGGAAGTCTATCTCCCACTTCAGAGGTAAGCCCTTCACCTCTTCAAATACATCTGAGTATTCATGGACTACTCTAACAGACTGCAACTTTTCAACCGACGCATCAAGAGATTCTAGGTAGCTAAGCATAACAAATGCATGGGAATACAAGAGATTTAGAGAGTTTTACCGAGGCGAGTCACCAGTCTAACCACTATTTTTCACAATCGAGGATGGCACAGTTATTGGAATCCATGCTTATAATCAACCAGTAGCCCGTGAAGCCCAAAACATAGGAATTACATCTAAACCCAACGCTTAGTATAGAAATTTCTAAATCCAAACAAATAATTGACAAATATGCCAAGCCCCAATTGGATTTGAAACAACCAAGGGATCCTCTACTATACTGGTGCCTAGGTGCAGAGAATCAACTAAAGCAACAGATGTAAAAGAGCGCGATGCGCCAGAATCAAAGAGTGTACGAACAGGATGATCAAAAAGATAAACTAAACTCTCAATAGAAATATTTCTACCTCGTTCTTGCGGAGGTGCTATGAGAGCGTGAGCCTGCCCTCCATAAGTAGATCCATTACTCTGCCTTGCCCTTGCTTTCTTGGGCAGTCCTTAGCCATGTGTCGTGTCTCGCCGCAGTGAAAATAACCACCCATCTTCCTCTTTTTCTTTCTGCAGTCCTTAATTAGATGTCCAGGAATGCCATAAAAATTACACTTCCTCTTGTCACGGGGTTTGTTGTTCTTCCCACCCTTCTTTGAGTCTGTCTTCTTATTCTGCGATTCCTCCACTTTCTTATCCTTAGGTACTTCCACCTTTGCCTCTTTCTTGCTATGCTTGTCTTCCTCCTGTAGCAGTGCCATGTCCATCAGTCTCTCATAAGTTGCACCCATAGGTATATGGGACATAGCTAGGCTGTGCAGTGGCTCATTCAACCCTTTAACAAACGGAGAGCCTTCTTATGGGGAGTGTTCACTAACTCCAATCCGAATCTAGCCAGCTGGTAGAATTGGTTGACGTATTCCTTGACCGTCATACTTCCCTATTTGAGAGCTAAGAATTTCTCCATCTGCAGGATACGTTCTGCTTGTGAGAGGAATTTCATTTCAAACCTCATTCTGAAATCCTCCCAAGTTTCAACTAGTCTCTCAGCATGAGTAAATTCCCACCAATAAGAGGCTTCGTCTTTAAGCAACCATGCGAGAAACTGTATCTTCTGTCTATCGTCCACTTCGAAGATAACAAACAAATCCTAGGTTTCTTTGAGCCAATTTCTTGCTTCTACAAATGACTTAGTCCCATTAAAGTTCTTTCCACACATGGCTCAAAAATCCCTACATATCTTGGAGAAAGCATTTGCACGAGGAGGAGGAGGAGGAGGAGGAGAAATAGCTGCTACTAGGGGAGGAGTAACGTCTGCTGGGCCTGCATCATTAGCCCTAGCCTCTAGGTACCTTCTGAACCAGCCAGGTACCGGTACACTCTTTGGAAGGTTAAGATCCGCAGAAATGCGGAAACGAAAAAGAAAAGATTCAAAACAAAGGATAGGAAGATAGTGCATATGGCTTTGGGGGGAATTATGCCTTTTAAAACAACACTTTTTCTTGAAAATTCTTCTTTAAACTTCTTTTTGAAAATTAGTTTCCAAATTTTTTTATCTGATCTGGCAACCATCAACTCTGATACCAAGTGAAACACCCCACCTCCGTTAAGGTCACTCACAAAGGGAATGCCTTAACGTTGGTGGAGCATTTTAGTTAAAAGATACAGATAATTTACAAGACAGATATATAAACAGCGGAAAAACTAAATTTATTTCACAAGTACGTGGTTCAGTTAAAACATTACAACAACTATCTCAAACCATCTTCCAAATTATTACAACAAAATCTCTGTCTTCAATTAAAACATAAAGAAGCATTAAAACAACAGTAAGGAAACATAAATCCCCAATAAGAGAGTATCCAAAGCCATAGCCCAAGGAAAGAGATTCCAAGCAATACATCTACTCTCTTCAAGCTGGAAATGATCCGAACTAAGCTGAAGTATTCCCTCCCTACGGACCTAGAGGGGGAACGGAAGAAAAGAAGACGAAAGAAAATGGGTCAGACATGAGTCTGGTAAGTCCAGTTATTATTTGGCATGTAAACAAGAAACGGATTATGACATGAGTAAACTGAATCTAGGACAGCACCCAAGAAATAATATAATAAGACTGAATATGCTATCGCACTCATTTCAACTTCTATGCACCCCCTTACAAGTGTTTCAACTAGCACCATGTGTTCAAGATAAATGATCGTTCAAGATAAATGATCCCCTTTTTATCGATCGGCTCCTACTCGTATTCGTTTACCACTTGTGTCATTCAGCCCCACATGATTGTAGATACCTGTGCTTGTCCCACCATGGGGTGCATCAATTCCAATGGTGGTAACCCGACACAATTCAAGATGCACAGTGTATCACTACTGATGCCCAATGCCTGCTTTTTCCACTCCGGAGTACGTGCACGACCGCACTCTGTCGGAACCTACACTAATGCACAACCCGCTGTTGTTTAGACCGCTTATAATCAGCCCATTAATCGTGCCCTACCCTGCCTAGTTCAGGGTACCGTGATACATCTATGTGGTTTACTGTTGAAATGGGTCCCCGTTACTAGGGTTTCCAAATCAACATGTTAAAATGGTTAAGTGTTCTCAAATTAACCTAACCCCACCCATCAGTTTAGTTAACATGTTGTATTGGTTAAGTGTTGCCTAAACTAACTTTACCCAACCATTCATGTCTTAGCTTTAATTCATTCATTAAAGCACCAACCGCTCACATTAGATATGTATTGTTGCGGTTGCTAGATGTGCCGGTCGGTTCCGGGCAGTCTTACACCGCAACTCAATCTAACCTCGGGTTCTTTTGGGTTGATGCACTAACCTCTCACATTAGATATATATTGTTACGGTTGCTGGATGTGCCGGGCGGTTCCGGGCAGTCTTACAACATAACTCAATCTAACCTCGGGTTAGGGAAATTCGTCTTTTACTTAATTTACATATTTACCTTTCATATTTATATGTAAATTATCCATAATTATTGCCATTCAAGTCATGCCCAATTTTTCTTCTAAATCATATTCATAATTTTTAGGTATATAAATTATACAATTTTTATGCCACTAATCATTCATATATTTATGGGTCGAGTTATGCCAATAATATGAATTTTAAGGTTTTTCCAACGTTACCCCTGTTATACGTTCGCAAAATTAACACAGAAGGTTAGGCTTGCAATTTAGCCTAACTTATATACAAAAGGGGAAAGAAATGAGCATGTACCATTCATACAACATAAAATAATATGGATCTAACTAAACATGTGTCATGTAAATTTGGCATAAAATAATGAACTTGCATTTTTGGATCCAATTAACATGAGTCTTAAGCATGTGAAATTACCCAAATCCAACTAGGCATGTAAATGTAAACTTAGATTTTGGATCCAATAAACATGAATCTTAAGCATATAGAATTACATAAATCCAACTAGGCTTGTGAATGTGAACTTTTATTTTGGATCCAATAAACATGAATCTTAAGCATATAGAATTACACAAGTTCAACTAGGAATGTGAATGTGAACTTTTATTTTGGATCCAATAAACATGAATCTTAAGCATATGGAATTACACAAATCCAAATAGGCATGTAAATGTAAAATTTTATCTTGGATCCAGTTTTCATAGATCTAAATGTAGATCTAAACATAAAACATGTCTTAGTCGAACAACTTGCATGTAACATAACATGAAAAGTCACCAAATTTACATAATACACGATTGGTTTAACATCGACATAATAACCACAATAGTCTCATAAGCCTATATGATAGAATCATTACAAGAATAGACATGAATCAACATCATCATTATCTTACAACTAGGAATAACTCTAGTTTTCACTTTATTACAAATCTTAACTTTTAATCGTTCACATCTAAATAATAATAGGACTTACAGACAAAAGAAAGTCTTGTTTTCTGGGATCTGTTTTTTTAAACTGAAAAGCAATCCCTTGACGTAGACTATCTAAATTTGATTTGATTCGTAGCTTCTAACTTGTTTTCTAATTGAAGAAGAAATGGTGGCTAGGCTAGGAAAATAATGGACAGCATGGTGGCTCCTTGGAATGAATTTGTGTGATTTAGGGTTGAGGAATAGGGTTGCTTTTATAGAGGTTTAAACTTATGTGAGCCGTTAAATCATCTTAGGAGCAATCACAACCGCCCAGACTAGATAGAGTTATCCAGAATTGCCACCTATGACCTAGTGACTAAGCAACAGGTCAGAAAAGACTTAGCAACAAGTCAGAATCGTCATTGTTTTGGATCTGGGCGAGGGGGTAGGTCGACCCCCATATCGACCCCCAGGTCGACCTGTATTTGGAAGGTCGATCCCCTGGTCTACCTGGACTGGAGCGGGAAAAATCCCACCCAGCTTGCTTCTTTGTTTTCGTTTGAATTTTGAATTTAAATCTGAGCTGTTTTAATTTATTTAAATTTCTGAAAATTCTTAAGGCCATAACTTCTTCATTCGAAGTCTGATTTACGAAAACTTGCGCTCTATTCCAAGAAAATTTTCGAGACAAATGCAACGGCGTAACCGTTTCCCTTAATTCTCACTTTAAAAATTAAGTATTCTTTAATTCGTTCTTTTAATTGACACAGAAAATTCAGGGTGTTATAGTTCTACTAGCCTATTTATAGGTGTTCAAGATCTTTTCGTATACGCAGCGCTGAGTCAGCATCGAACTTGATCAAGAAAACAGTCCTGATTCATTAATGAATCTGGCCAGATCTAGGGTCGGGTCGACCCCCATGTGTATGTGTCGACCCCACGGTCGATCCCCCGGGTCCCGCTAGCTATTTTGGCAGAAGTTTATTTTTTGATGTTTTTGATTTTAAACGTTTGATTAATATCCCGTTATACTCTCTTTGATTTACCAAAATATTATATTTACATATAATCTTATTATATGTATACAAATCTTCTAATGACCATTTTACGCGTATATATATATGTACAACTTATATTTCTATTTCAACATTCAAACGGTGTTATGCCGTTTATTACTTCTTACTGTGTTTCTTTGATTGCGGCCCTGTTTTGAACTTTTCTCTTGTATATATATATATATATATATATATTTCTGCATATATACACGCATATATTCTAATATACATATATACATATATTTTTCTTTACTTCCTTATATGTATACTTTTCCTTATATGTGCATTTATACATATTTTCTCTTTAGAACATGCATTAATTTAGCCGTTTCTCTAAAATAAAAATATGGCGAACGCGGGGATTGGATTTTGCAACTCTCACTTGAAAGCCACGTTCTAACCAACTGGGCTACTTAGGCTTTTGATAACAAGGCTTAGAACAATGGTGGTCACTGTTCTTTTCTTATTTCTGTTTTTCATATTTGTTAAAATATTTCATTTAAACCATTGCATGTAACCTTATCATTTTGCATACATCGTTTTCTTATATTTTTCTTTTCTTATTAATGCATAATATTTGTAAAACAATGCATGCAACATAATTACACTGCATGCAACCAATTCCTTCTTTCTTTTAACGCATGCGTTGCATTATTATTTACATTAATCTTTTTCTTCTTTTTATTACATGCAATCATATATTATCGTTATTTTATTCTTCTTTTAAATATTTATGTCTATGCATATATATACACATATGCACTATTTAAATATTTAATTATTATAAAATGCGGGGTGTTACATTCTCCCACCTATAGGAAATTTCGTCCCTGAAATTCGATAAAGGTGAAAATCAAATAACCCTTCGCATAATATCCATCTGTCATGTGTGCATCCAATTTTTGTAAATATTATGCACTTGTGCAAAGCGTAATATAACGTAATAATACATTCATGCCTAAGCGGTACATCATATATATATATATATGCGATTATTAAAAACATGATGCACACATCCTAAATATATTGGAAGTTCTAAATGAATGCAATATTTTGAGGATTAAAATACATTTTCATCCGAATTTTTCCTTCACTCTTGTAGAGCAAGAGCGTTGTTCATTCAATTGTTGCATCCAAAACCCTACCAAGCAACTTTATTTTTCGAATTTCAGAAAAATCTATTTTTCTAAATTCGATTTCTTAGTCACAAAAAGATGGAAAATAGAAAACTTCACACCTTCCGTTTTCTTTTTCGACCTTTATCCAATTGTACTTGGGTTTTGTGAAACTATTTATAAAGATGCCTTATTTTACTATCCAAGCACAGCCTACATAAAAAAACTTTCTTTGTTACAGATTTTCTTTTTCAACTTATCTTGGAAAAATTATTCTTATTCATCTTTTCTCAGAATTTTCCATTCTTTCTTTAATTGTCATATTTGTTGCTTTATTGAATTTGTTGTTCCTTTTTAGTTGTGCCATCACTCTTTTCTTACCTTATTTAACTTAATCCTATGATCTAAGTTTAGTTTCAAACAAGCATTCTAGTCATATAACTAAAACAGGAAAACAGCCGCTCTACACATCAACTATTAAGGCCAAGAAGATCGGGACTATGTCCCCCTCAAACAGAAAAGTTCAAACCACAGGATCCACGACAGGGTTAGGTGCTACCCTACTACCCAACATGAACAAAATAAAAGAACGATCCCAACAGAAATGTAATAACGGGTTTTACCCCTAACATGAAAATTAGTAATAGGATCTAAACACTGATTCACCTTTCACTATCTAGTAGTCACCACTAGTCCTAGTTATGTACCAACAGTCATTTCAAGCAACACCCTAGGCTTTTCAATGCTTATGCATTCCACGGGAACTTACCATTATTCCAAGATAAGTTAATTCTCGCTATCTACTTCATTGCCTCAAAACTTTTTCCCGTCTTCCCTGGCACTAATCCTTATCTACTACATACTTTTTAAAACAAATTTGGCCTTTTTTTTTCATTTCACTCTTCTTCCAAAAGTTAAAAGTATCAAAACTATATTTTCTCATCAAAACCTACTTTTGCCAAGCTATAAAAACATGCCATCTTAAAAAAATGTTAATATTTTTTTTTCAAATCACAAAAACCGGATTAGACAAGGACAACTATTTCTTAATCATGTTTATGACTTGTTCTTACTTATAAGGTTGGTTAAGTTTCTTACTACAAGGTGCAAACATCTACCCTATTCTTAATTTCTACAACTTATTTTATCAACCCAACAAAATTTTCTCTTTTTAAAACAATTTATCAAAAATTATTGTCAAAAGAACAGAGATTTCAAAACTTTTTTACTTAAAATTGTAGCTTTCAACAAAATGCTACATTTTCTAAGTTTTGTTTTTAATACTTTCATGCAATATAACAAGAAAACTAGCAAGCTATACATGCTCTATTCTGCGCACCTTTTTACTTAGAGAATTTATCTAGACAAAATTTTCGCAAGAAATCACTATTTACAAAATAAACCCCATTTTACTTGAAAACCCAATATTTACTTCTTTACATATTTAAAACCATAACTTTTAAGATTAAAACTTGAAAACACCATAAACCATCTGCCAAAAGCTTTTATAATTTCAAGTTCTTAAAAAGTTAACAATGGGGTTAGACTCAAAGTGTGTTTCCAATTTTAACTAGGCTTTCATAAACACTCCCACAAAGTCAATTCTCTCAACTATATATATTCCTAATCCATTTTTCTCTTTTTAACCTTTTCCAATTTATAAGGTTTTACTAACAAACCCGCTAGCCTGAAATACTAGCACATAGGATTAGCATTTCTTCCATACAAAGTACATTGTACACCTCCTACCTAATTTACCTAAGGGTCTATGATTTCCATGCTCATTCCTTTAGCGTACAAAAAAGATATCCCAGTTCTCACCATATTATGCTCTTTCTATTTAGCGGGTTCCTTTATGGATCTCGGTGTCTATATATATATGTATATATATATAATATTTGTATTTTAAAAATACAAATACGTTCACACACTATCTATATAGGAATCCTAAACCTTGGCTCTGATACTAGATGTAATAACCCGAATTCCGATAGACCGAATTTTTCTCTCTAAATTCTAATCTATCGAAACTCGTGTTGGTTTGCTCTAGTATCCTGCAGAAAAGATAGATATATAAAATCTACCAGAGCTTAGAAAAACATCTCACAGTGGAGTGGATAAAATATACTGTAATCAAAATATAGCCTTACCGTAGTAATAATACTGCCTAACCAGTATCCAAAGCTATCATATCTCTGCCACAAATCTATCCTGCGTGTATGTTATGAGGAGAGGGTTAGAACACAAGTTCTGGAGACTGGATTTAAATTACACATCTTGGATAATCCTACATATGCCATTCAGTTACATTTTCTTATTTATCAGGTTACTTGGGTTAACAACACTCAAGGCTTACACATGCGTCATACCCATCAACTCCCCAATGGTTTAACTTAATATAGTATATATATAGCTACCCCCAATATTGAGGTACATCCCCATGGTACCCCACTCGCACTGTCTCCACCATAACGCCATAGAAATGTACGCAGTCCCTCATCCTACGGCGGAGTGACGTATGGATCTCTATGTAACAATGCTATGTTCTGCATATATCTGTCCTTCCTACGCCACGCAAGTGTACGGACTGCCACCTTTGATGAATCAGAACCCATCGCATAGTAATACCCTCGAGTCTACGATACACCACCCAGAGAAGACATGAATGTATCTAGAATCTCCCATGCACGTATCGTTAATTGTACTCGATGCCTTAACCGCACATATCCTCTACTATTCACCGGGTCTCGTGGCAGGGCTATACAAGAATCACAGAATTCGTTCGGGAGCTTTTCAAACATCTGTATACACAAATGCTAAGGTCTGAATTTCAGTGTCTATGGTCCCACCTGACCCCTCCCTCAACTAGTGAAGGACGAACAAGGTTGAGAACTAATAACCTGGCCTAAAGGCAAATAATCAAACATCTAAACCTAATTGGCATGTCCCTCGCCCATAGCCTTGATAGCAAAAGGTATATAGTTTTTTGTTTTAGCTCTCCATCTTTCCGCATCACGCATCACGTGTCAAGTTGATTGTCGATGGTAGGTGTCTAATGGCTTGTTATCACCTAGGTTAGACATGTCAGTACTCAAGAGTGGTCGTATCCCTGCCTAATCACAAGGCAACTCCGATCGTCCAATCACCTATACCACCCAACAGTCTTTTGATTGCCAACTATCATGGCAATCAAGGCGTTATCATCAGGTAGAGACGCGCATACCTGACCTTTATGAGCATAGTAGAACGCTGTCCCAGCACAAGGGCTACCAGGAGTACTCTCCATGTCCTGGGAAGCCACTTGCTTCCGCTTCCACTCCTTCGGAGCCAGTAGAATATCAGCAGAACTACAGGTAGTACAAGTAGAATAAACAGATGAACATGCACTCCCCTCATGTCCTTTGACACCATCATGATCTACCTCATTGGGTTATTCACCTTCAGACGTACGGAATGGTCCTAGCGCCTCAGGTTAACGTGTTATTAGACCCTATGTCTAATCATTTCATTACACGCTCGCTCTTCCCTTTCAAATGTCCATTCAACTTGGTTATTATCGGTCATATTGTCTTCTTATTCAAGTTACCAAGTTCCTACTGCTTAATAATTTTATTAATAACTTAATCCATTTAAGTTTATCAATAAGCTTATAACATGTTATTCTCTAGATTGTAATCCAAGGTCTGTAATCTATAATCTCTTTATATTATTCATTGTCTGATTCCATAATTACCATAACATGTTCTACTGAATTTTGTAATTAAGTATATCTCAGTTCACATGTTTTCTGTTTAACATGTCACTTATTGATTATGATTAAATACAACTTATTTCATTCCATAAGTTTACCATTTCCTTTCTTATTTAATCATAATTCCATCTTATACTGTCACTACAACTTGTTGTTGTTTACTTATTAACTTATTTCTATTAACTAAGGTTTATAAATAAGTTACCTTTCCATTTATTATAAATTATTTTATAGTTTCCACTTGTCCGTAGGATAAGTCTTTATCATGTTATCCTTATCAGCAGATTTCAAATTCTCAAGTTTACTGATTACTTAATTTATAATTAAGTACAACTTATTGCATTTCAAAAGTTATCACATTCCCCCTATTGTTTATTATAACCTAAGTTATAATTTTCACTTGTCCCTAAGATAAGCCTACCTATTACCTTTCCTTTTTCCCTTTAGGTTTATGCATAATAGGTTATTATCATTCCTTGTTAATTACATGTCTTTTACTGTTGTAACTTTCATTCATTTCCATTAATCACAATTAGTGCCTTTTATTTCTATCCTTATATATTTGTATATATTTATGCACTAAACCTCTCACATTAAGCCTACCACTTGTGGATGTTGGATATGTCGTGCGGTTCCGGGAAGACTTCTACCACAAGTTGAATTAACGTCGTGTCTTAGTACCATTGCATGTATATTTCATGCACTAGACCCCTCACATTTGATTAACAACTTGTGGATCCTGGATATGCTGGACGCTTCCGGACAGACTTATACCACAAGTTGAATTTAACCTCGTGTCCAAGTGCGGTTATAGTTATCTATTTACTGTAAATTTTCCATATAATTTAGGCGTGTCCATTCTTCAAATTTTTTACTGTAATTCTATTTTTACATGTCATACTTAATATCATAACAATTCCATTTTACTTATAATTATGTGCATGTTCTTCCTAACATATAATTAACTTCATTCTAAAATAAAAACATGCAACTATCAATCATGTAATTATTTTAATCTAACAATTTAACATGTAATTATCCCAATTTCTACAATTAAGGGTTTAAGTACATAATATGTCATAGGTTAACATGTAATTAGAACATGTTTGTATACAACAGTAATAGTTACACATATTTTAACTGGTTTACATTTCAACATATTAACATTCAAACCTATTAATATTTCAACATATTAACATTTAAACATATCAATTTAACATTTCAACATATTAATGTTTAAATATATCAATCATTCTAGCAGATTTACATTGCATATTAACGGGCAATGTTAAACGATGAATATTAATAAATATTTTAAATCCACTTACCTTAATTGCTTTCCAATTCTTGAATTTAGTCCAGATCTAGCATTTCATGGTTCTCCTAACTGAATTTAGGCCTTAAATAACCATGGATCCATAATTCTTAACTAAAAGAAAAAGGGAAGAAAGAGGAAAAAATTATTGACCAGATCCAAGTATTTTCCTTACTTCGAATATAATTTTGAATACCTTCTTTATTAATATTCATTCTTTTCCTCCAGATATTGAACTAGAATTTTCCTAAACTAATTATTTATTTTTTCTGAAGAGATCTGAGGAGGAAAAAGAATGGTAGGGTATAGACGTCATATCAGAAAATATGAGATTTAGGCAAGGTCCTGCTAGCCTATTTACAGATGTTCAGGATCTTGTCGTACACGCAGCGCTGAGTCAGCATCGAACTTGGTTAAGAAAACAATCCAGATTCATTAACAAATCTAGCAAGATCTGGGGTGGGGTCAACCCAGGGGTCAACCCCTATATGTATGAGTCAAACCTAGGGTCGACCCCCTTTGGTGGTGTCGACCCCAGGGACGACCCCCCGGGTCTTGCGAGCTATTTTGGCAGATGTTTATCTTTTTGACATTTTTGATTTTAAATGTTTGATTAATATCCCGTTACACTCTCTTTGATTTATCTAAATATTATATTTACATATCTTCTTATATGTATAACAATATTCTAAAGACCATTTTACGCGTATATATATGCGCACAACTTATATTTCAATTTCAAAATTCAAACGATGTTATACCGTTTATTAATTCTTACGAAATTTCCTTGATTGCTGCCTTGTTTTGAATTTTTCTCCTGTATACATATACAAATACATATACATATACATATACATATATATATATATATTTCGGTGCATATATACGCATATATTCTCATATATATATACATACATATATTTTTCTTTACTTCCTTATATGTGTACTTTTCCTTATATGTGCATTTATACATATTTTCTCTTTAGAACATGCATTATTTTAGCCGTTTCTCTAAAATAAAAATATTGTGTCAGCGAGGATCGAATCGTGCACCTCTCATGCGAAAGCCACATATCCTAACCAACTGGGCTACTTAGGATTTTGTTAACAAGGCTTAGAACAACAGTGGTCATTTTTCTTTTCTTATTTCTCTTATTCATGTTTGTTAAAATATTTCATTTAAACCATTGCATGTAACCTTCTCATTTTGCATGCAACTTTCTCTTGCATTTTTCTTTTCTTATTAATGCATAATATTTGTAAATCAGTGCATGCAACATAATTACACTACATGCAACCAATTCCATCTTTCTTTTAACGCATGTGTTGCATCATTATTTACATTAATCTTTTCTTCTTTTTAATACATTCAATCATATATTATCATTATTTTATTCTTCTATTGAATATTTATGTCTATGCATATATATACACATATGCACTATTTAAATATTTAATTGTTGTAAAATGCGGGGTGTAACAGAGGAGGTTTAGTCTCATCAACAATGTCGCCACCAGCACCAAGGCCCTGAACAACGACAATAGCTATGGCTACGCCAACGACAATGGGAATGGAAACGACGAACGAACTACTAACACTTATAGTGAGGGGGTACAGTATCGAGACCTCTCCCGATTGGTTATCATCAATGAACCGGGTCCGAGCGACTGACCACCTCCTCAGCAGAACCTGACTGCGCGCACCTACAGTCAATTTTCTGTCACTTCCTTCAAGGAACCGAAACCCCGCCTTTCCTTCTACCCGGTCACCAAGACTTTGGGCACTACTCAAGTTTTCCTAAACTTACCGACCAAGGCGATCGGTAATCATGAATAAAGGAAAGGACCCCATGGTCAGATCTTTCATCGTCGATTCTGATTTAGAATTTCCTCCTCGGCCTCAACTTGTTAAAGCTCCGACTAACCTTAATGCGCCCAACCTCGATGCATCCGTCGATCAAGCCCAATTTGAAGAAACATCAAGGAAGTCGAGCGAGGCTCGACGATGCCTTGTCAACAAAATTCGCTAGAACATCAGATTAACACAATAGTTTCTACCATATGATCAACAAGATATTCTCCGCCTTCAGGCAGATTTGGGCGCTCCGGTCCATCAACGACCATCTAACGAGAAAGGGAAAATCTATCCTTGGTAGACCATCTAACGATAATTGAGGCACTCCAGTCCATCAACACCTCTTTCGGACGTCCTAGCCACTGCTAACGTGGCATTACCTCTGGCCCCGAAGCCTTGGTAGGTTAAGTATAGCTTTACGTGCTTACCTAAAGAATGGAAGAAACCGAGCGATGGCTGAAAGCCCAAGTTAGGCAAAATCAGGAGTTAGTCTAGCGACACGCTCAATGAGGCATCGTCCATTTCACGACAAGGAGAAGCGCATCATGGAGAGAACTCAGATTTGTTTCTTTGTCGCAAATTCCCATATCGTCTTCGATGCGCTTTAGGTTCCTTCTATAACCGCCGGCCGAGTACGCTCACGATGGCTAAGCAACAAACAATCAAATGGTAGGATATTGTGGATAAGTTCCTCCGATACTCCTTCGGATTTCATCTTCAGTTCTTAACTACGACTCAATTACTCGCTTCTCATCATGGTGTTTAAGCGTGGAAAGCTCGATGCTATAATCGAAGCTCAAGGTGCAGAAGGGGGAGGAAGTAAAGAACTCTCCTCGATTAGACCTCCATCGAACTACGTCACTCCGGAAGGCATCGACAAAATAATTGAGAATCTTTCCACAACTTTGAACGCTCGAGTTAAGCGGCAGGAAGAAGCTTTCAATGCTTTCCTCGCCCGAATTGAAGACAGAATAAGTAGTACTTCAAGGCCAAATGGCCAGGCAGACATTATTGGGACGAGTACCAATGTTCCTCCACCCACAGCTCGGGACTTGGGGGAAACCTCACAAACTAAACAGCTAGCCGATGCGGCTCCTCAGTATGGAGTCGGTCCCTCTACACTCTGGGTTACGCCTAATTCCGTTGTCGTTCCAACCCGTGAAACTTTGGTTGGTCAGGTTGCTGGTCCGCAGTCAGAAATGTTGCTCAAGCACCGACATGCGCATAATTGTTTAGTAGTGCTCTCACAGACGTGTCCCCTCAAGTTAGGATCCAACCAGACTTTCTTCTCGATCGACCGATTCCCAACTTGGTCTGAAACACTGTGGGCACTGATTATTCTAAGGCTTCTTCTAAAGGCTTGGATAGTGTGAATCGCAGCCCGTTTTCTTTAGATATCAGGAATTCTGGTAACCCGCCTGTAATAGCCCGCACCTCCATTCATGCTAGATATTGTCTCCAACTTAGCCACTGTATACGTGTTGGGTTTTGTTCCTTAAAAGGCCTCGGCGTTAGTAAGAGATGGGATCTACTATATAAGTACCCACTTCACACAGGCTTCCATGATGTGGGAATTTGGGGTGTTACATTCTCCCCTCCTACAGAGCCTAACATCTTTGTTGGCTCACGATCACCACACCCAGGCGCTATGGTCCACACAGGAGCAACAATTCAGGCTGGGTATTTGCTCTGATACCACCGTAACATCCTGCACCTCCATTCATGCAAGATATTGTCCCCAACTAAGCCACCGTATAGGTGTGGGGTTTTGTTCCACAAAAGACGTCGACATTAGTAAGAGATGAGCTCTACTATATAAGTACCCACTTCACATAGGCTTTCACGATGTGGGACTTAGGGGTGTCACACTGCCTGATTTCAATCTACCAGTCTTGGATCCTTATGACGGTCGGAAGGACCAAAATGCTCACCTCATGAGATGCATTAGATATATGGAAGTTCTCTCACCTTCGAAAAATGTCATGGCCAAGTGCTTTTCGCTTTCTTAATAGACATATTTGCAATGTGGCACATGCAGCTGGAGCCGGACTCCATCACTTCTCGTAATGCTTTGAAGACCTGATTTGTGGAATAGGTTAGAGTCTACATAGCTCGTCCGAAAAGCGTCATGACTCTCAACGGCACTAAGCAGAATTCCGGTGAAACCAAACGCTCCCACCGTTCGCCACAACTGACACTGGTACCTCTCAGCATCCCCGAGCGATAGAGGACCTGGCCGAAACGGATCTCCTTCCATTCATGAACCCCGAAACTCCTGCGATACAAGCACAAATTCACGCGTTTAATAAGAAATATGAGAATGCAGCTCTCGTACTCAACCATGCATTGAAGAATAACACCGACCTTATGCGCCAACTTCAAGAATGTCAACGCATTGTCGCTCTATTTCAGCTTTCTCAGAACAGTGCCTGCCTGCGGCATACCATATCGGAAACTTCTTCTTTCAAATCTAGAGGCCCACGTCAAGGAAGAAGGTTTGGCCTCATTTAAAAGGCCATTGTCCGCTCCAACGCTCATACGGGAACTGTAACGGAAATGGAAATGATGATCGAACCATCGTCACTTATGGCAAGGGGATACAGTACCGTGACCCCTCCCGGTTGATTATCAATGACAAACCGGGTCCGAGTAACTGACCCCCTACTTGATAGAACCCAATTTTTGCTGCTTAGAATCAGGGTCTGTTTTCCAACAGCCTGTCGGGCCCATCTACTTCCGTACCAGAATATGTACCAGCCCACTCAACCTCGCCAACCTTACCAAAACCAGACCATCTATGTTGATGACGTGGAAAAGGGCGAGCCAGATGTGTACCATTGAAGACGTCCACGTAATAGAACTCCCGAAGTTCGCCAAAACTAATGGGTTCCGTTAGAAGATCCCCATCGAACATATCTCCCCAACATGGTCCGAATAATCATAAAAGATATGCGAGCTAACACCAACAACTCATGGGAAACCACCTTGAGGCATAATCCATATACTAGGATCGTACATAAAGCTGAGTGACCCTGACACTTTGACATGTCACTGTTGGCATTCTATGTCGACACGACTGAACTCTAATATCGGCAATGTCAGACATCATCCGAAATGGAACGTGTCATCTCGGCTGTTTTCGGCTTGAACCTAATCTCGACCAAGGGAATAACGCTCGAGCCTCCACTACGCGGACTCAAACTACTATGAGTACGGACTTGTCACCTACGCTTCTAACATCTGATTGGGCCCAAGATCACCTCAGCTTACCTCCACAAAGTATAATCGAGATTAAGGACTCAAAGAATGGCGACGATCTTCCTTCTAGAAAACGCGCTAGGCTCCAAACTCCTCAACTGGATCACTACCGCCATAATGCAGCGGGAACCCAACCTCCGATTATTGCCGACATGATCCGTATGATTGTGAGGGAATCACAGGGGCATGCCAACGACGTCTGGGAAACAAGACCGAGGAGTAACCCATTCACTCCAACTATCCTTAATAGCGAACGGTGCTAGCACTTCGACATGCCAACACTCACTCCTTACTCAAGGAATCCAGGATCTTCGAAGCATCATTAACCACCAAAAATGGCAAACGGGTTCATTGCGCGCCACCAACACCATAAATTGCAAGTGCTTCCCCATCCTTACCCAAGATGGCTCTATAATGGTTCTCTCAACTCCCGCATTGAACCATCTCAACTGTCGACCGACTCGCCAGAAGTTTGGTCGCGCAATCTAGGGTGCACGACGGAATGTCCAAAGGCACCAAGGCGATCTCGAACATTTTCCAAGTCACCCGTGAAACTCTCAAAGGCTACCTCGAAAGATCTAACAACGCCTTGGCCGAAGTCAAGAAACCTAATCCTGAATCGCAATTGTCCAACTTATGAAGGGGATGCCACATGATTCCGAACTTAGAGCATGGAGCGATCAAAAGAAATCAAAGATTTAGCAGATCTTCAACATGAATGCCAACTACCTCCTATGTCGAAAGTTACCATAAAGCAATCAAGCTTCTCACCTCAACATCCTGCCTCGAGATGAAGCCTAGAGCTCCAACGACTCTAATTCCATCGCTCTGCGCAATCTTGCTCACGCTGGCAACGTCAAGGGTAGTCGCAACAATAAAAGGGGGCATCTTCGACCTTTATCTTTCTGCAGCTATACTGCTCTCAGCGACACCCTAGAGAAAAGGCCAAGACCCGAAAGTCCGACGAGTGCACCAAGGGACTCTAAAGGATATTGTTGGTTCTACAGCATCCGCAGACACAACAAGAACATGTTTTGGCACTTGCAGGACAACATCAAAAAATCCATCCGCATGGCATCTTTGAGCCACTCGATGCTCAACGAAGATTCCCACTGCATGGGATCTTCGAGCCGCTCAACGCTCATCAAAGATTCCTACTAAACAGGACCTCGACCGACAACTAATCCCTTAAGATCGTACCCCCAGCTCATCAGGAGCACAACTTTCATGGTGCAGTGAACTCTAGGTTGTCATCGGAGATATCGGCTTGCAACTAATTCCTACCTCTGCCTCCCTCATCGGAAGCGAAACAGGAAACGGAAAAAACGACCTCTTCGCTAAGACATACCTCCTCACCACTATGTCAAAGCCATCCCTCTCCATCTAATACTACGGCCACCTTGGGCCGCACCGGGAGTGCTAACGAAGTCACACTCTGAAGTAGGCATTAGGATGTAGGTCCT
This sequence comes from Allium sativum, assembly GCA_030737875.1. Taxonomy (NCBI): domain Eukaryota; kingdom Viridiplantae; phylum Streptophyta; class Magnoliopsida; order Asparagales; family Amaryllidaceae; genus Allium; species Allium sativum. The sequence continues at coordinate 402,421,038 of CM060910.1, forward strand.
CATCTAGTCCTGCATCCGCCCCCTACGACGTGAAGAACCCTTAAGTCATCTTCAAAGGCGTCGGCTCGTGACTCATTACCACTTTAATCCCCCTCATCGGAGGCAAGATGAATATGGAAAGAGAACCCTCTCCTCAGAAAAATGCCTCATCTTCGCCAAGTTGTAACCATCTTCTTCCCTCTGAGCTCTAACAACCCTCCAATTAACCGGGGGCACGACCGAAAGCTCTACCGGAGACACTCTCGATCGCCGCATCGCCACCTCGGTGATAGGAGCCGATGTCGCCATCCAAACCTCGAGCCGACACCGAGGACAAACCTGGGCAGTTAAAGCGCTCAGCGGTTCTATAGCGGTGGAGGTGCAAAAAGGTGTAGCGGGGATAAAGCGGGGAAATAGTGGGGATATAGCGGAGGTGCAAAAAGGTTCATAAAAAACAAATATTTAAAATTAATTAATTATCATTTTCCTATTATATGCGTAGAAGAAACTAACATTAATTAATCATATATAGTAGAATCAAAGAATATCATGGTTACACACATTAGATTTGATGATTATAATAGATTTCCGGAATATATTGGAAACTAATGCCTTAAAATTAGATCTTTACACTAACTTTATTGATTTTTTTTAAAGAGAATTAGTCAAATCAACCATTATATATTAATATTGCTAAAGCGGATGGTAAAAAAACTTTGATTTAGCAGATGCAGCGGGAAATAGCGGGGCTACAAGCGGATCTACTATTCATCATCGCTAAATTGAAATAGCGTAGCGGTTGAAGAGCACTACAGTCTATAGCGGGGATATTGCGGGGCTTTAGCGGGGCTTTAACTGGATAGGGACAAACACTACTAGCATCGGTCGGCACCCCGAGCACGGGAGCCAGTATCGCTACTTGAGTCCCTGGCTCGCAAAGCGACTGAGTATAAATAACCACTAACTCGAATCTCAGCCTCGCACCATACCCGAGGATAAATCGTTTCGCACCCAAATCCCTAGACTTGGGACCTCCCAACAGCAAACCTAGTGTGATGCAAACTTCTCACCTGACTACGGGTGCCGGTCGAATCTCGGCGCAACAACGAGACCGAGCTTAAATCGTTTTCTCCTCTAAGCCTTACTTAGGTGCAGCCCATGGCCACGATCGGACCCTACGGGCTGATCATCCGGGATTACCCAGGCGAATAAACGATGCCTGCGCTTATAACCCTAATGAACGATGGAAGAGCTTCCCATCGTACGAATCGCGCGTCCAAAGTCTTCGACCAATTTAAGGCAAACTCCGGGAAACCCAAGACAGAAGGTAACTGGCCTGGTTCATTGTGTTCCGTGGGACTCCTGAGCTGAGGGAGACCCCCACGAGCACTACCGGAGCTCGATTTCACACATATAGAAATGAACCAGAGCAAGATCTCTTATCGCATTTCTGTTAATGTAACAATAAGTACGCTTGTGTAAGTATAGGACATTGGAAAACTATTTGCGAACAAATTAAACAAATGTAGACAACTATTTAATTCACTCGGCTTTCCTAAACAACAAGGGTTGTTGTAAAGGGTGTCGAACTATTGGACCAAAATTATTTTCAGTAATAAATCCAATCAAGTTATTCCAAAAGCTTGATTGTTTGAAAATAACAAAAAATAAAGAAAAAGAGAATTTTTAATAATAAGTAAAAGCAATTAAGGAGTAATGACATACACTGGATTGATAATTATCAATAGCCAAACAGACAAATAGATCTGACTCAAGTTTCTATCACAAACATGAATCAACGATAATTAGGTATTTAAAAACAAACATGTGAATAACGACAAGCAAACCCTATGCAGGAGCTAAGCTCTTAAACAACTATAGGCTATTGGATCGATTCACTACTTTATTTCTAAAACCCTAAAAATTAAATCTAAATCTAATAAGCGTTAGATTGAACACTAATATACTGTGTGAAGGAGCATTGGTTTTAGACGACACAAAATATGAAGGTTCAGATCTAACTCTTGGTTCAGATCCAGATCTGTATGTAAAAAGTCCTAATCTATTTGGCTATGTGATTCATATTGAATCCAATCTATAAGCATCATCAACCTCAAATTAAAGGGGATTAACTAGACATAGCTAAATGAGAAGAAGCGAAAATAAAAAACAAACATAAATAAAATAAAACTAAAACTAAAGAGAACCAGGGACTAAGACTAAAACTAAAATAAACCTAATGTAATTCTAAATGAAAGAGATACAGTGTTTTTATAGCTGTCATGACTAAGACTAAATGGCGACTTACACAATGTGGGACCAAAGGCTTTTCCCAAATAACAACTATACTAATGTGAACACAAGCGAATGGGCACGCAAATGTCGTGGAAAAATAGCTTGCGGGCATCAAATGGCTTCAACTCCAATCATTTTAAGCATGAATAAGAAGTCCATAACATCTGAGACGGTGATCTTTATGAAAAGGCATTGTATCCTGACTTTAAAATATGCGGCAAAAGGTGGTTGAACAACAACATTTCTTCAGGTCTTCATGCTTTAATCCAACTCTAAAAATCAACACTCTTCGTGCACCAATTCTTCAGGCTAGTCAACAATTAAGTGCATCAATCCATTCATCTTAAATAATCTGAAAACACAACTTTAAATACACAGTATATGTTATTTTAAAGAGAAAACAAGATAAATAAGCGGATAAAATATACACATTTACGTGTATATCGAATACCACCACACTTATCTTTTTATTCGTCCTCGAATTGACTAAACTAAGATATGTCACACTTTTGTAGGAAACACGATTGCATTTAGCATAGGCAACAAGCCGTTAAACCCCTAGGTGTCCCTTGTAGGACGAGTGTTGTCTCGTGAGGGTTTTTAGCGGATGCTACCCACAAAATCAAAAGAATCTTATGTACGTGGATTAATCAAATAATATATTTAAGGTCTTTTAAATTCCAAGTAATTCACTTAATTCCAATAATAACGATTTAGTCCTAAATTGTCCATCCCATTATTGGTGCAAAAATGAATAAATTTTCCAAGCTGAATCGTAATTCCTTGATAACACTGTAATTGCCTTGAAGATTAAGCGTGTGATGTCAATCAAAGTTCTACACATCAACAATGTGCACCAGGTCATTTATTTATTCTTTTTTTGAATATTTATGCACCCGTGTAACTGTAATGTATTGGATGTGAGTTATTCATAAATGAAGGAGAATTATGCAAGTACTAAGAATATTATAGATAAGAGGGAAAGTGAATTATTTGAACTTCAAGCTACAAAACATAAAGCGTAACAACCTGTATTTTTATAACATGTTAAAACCATAAATCAGGGCAAAATTAAATTTTAAAATAAGAATCAAGGGAAACTAGTTGCACCATTGCGTTCATCTCAAAATTCTGCTTGGATACAAGTCCGAGTTTACGAGAAAAGGAGTCCGAATGAGGGAGATATGACCCTCCGAAGTTTCAGGAATTTTCAGAATTGAAAACAGCTCGAAATTCGAAATCGAAATTCGAATTCAAACCCCAACGCAGACTGGGTGGGAATTTTCCCGCCCAGGACCTGGTCGACCTAGGGGTCGACACTATGGTCGACCTACCAGGCACCAGGTCGACCCTATTGTCGACCTGGGGGTCGACCTGGTGCCAGAACCCAGTTTTGAGCCTGGGTTCATTTTGATGTATCTGGTCTCATTTTCAGTCCAGATTCGCCCGCCTAATCCTATATAAACAGCCCCTAACCCCATTCTCTTTACACCATTCTTCTCTCCTTATGCTGCCACTGAAATAATAGAAATAAATAAATAAAATAATGGCATCGCTACTCTACTGGGATCAAAACTAGAACTAGTGCATCTTCTTCCAAATCTGAATAAAATTAAAAGATAACAATTGCAATTCTTCTTCTACTATCCAACCAAGGCAAGTGTAGTTATTTTCCGATATGAAATTTAATCATGATCTTGACATAATTATAAATCTGAATCTGAGACTAGGCCCTTTTTCTATTTATCAGATTTGTTCCTCTGTTTTATCATTCTGTTTGTTCTGTATTTCTTCCTCCTTTCTTTCTTTTTGTTTAATAGCCAGGCTACCACGAGCCTGAGCCAAGTCTCATAAGAGATGAACGCATAAACGCTTAATTTGGGGAGAATATTGAATGAGGCATATTTTGGCAAAATCAATTTGTAACTAATTTGAGGACACAACGCATGTTGTAATTCTGGACATAAATTTGAGACATATTGCATAAGATGATCTATGACTTGGAAGAAGAGGATTATAGTGACTTAGAACATAAAGAACATATTTCATAATTTAAGATCTGGATCTAGGCATATTAAATCTGATAGTTTGTCATTTGGAAGTAGGAGAATTAATTTGCATATGACTTAGGTGTAAAAACCTATATTAAGATTTAATGACTATTATGTTTGAATACACCTAAGTAAGAGTTTTTTTTTTGGATATGTGACATGCATTGTAATCAATTGCTATATTTGGCATAATTTATATGTGAATCATGATTAGGGTTTTTGGAGAATATTCTGAACTATGCATGTTTAACTAAAATTTGGGACATATGTTATATGGTGGATTATGACCATAATTTGGGCATATAAGTTTAGGCTTACTTTATGAATTAGGCAAGATATGTGAATAGGGCTTTAAGGAAAGTTTAAATCGGCTGAAACTGTTATCTGCTTATTATGTTAAATTTCCTAATCTGCAAAAATATGTTACATGTTTAATCTGTTGAATTGCCTAAACTGTTAAATATCTTGAATCGCCTAATCTGCTAATTATGCCTAATCTGCTAAATTTGTTGAGTTGCCTAAAATGCTAAATCTATTGAACCGACTGAGCTGCTAAATCTGTTGAAAGGATGAATGATTGTAATTTGAGTATGAAAATCCGTAGGCTCGATCTGAGATGGAGTAAAACCTGTTAATTTTTTTAATCTGCTGCGACCTGAAAAGAAGTCAAATCTGTTAAATTAGTCTGATATTTGTATAATTTGTAAAGGAACAAACTGGTTATAATAAAAATGCTGAGACACGAGGTTAGACTCATGTTTGCGGTAAAAGTCTACCCGGAACCAACCGGCTTAACCAGCAACCGCAAATTGCTAGTCTAATGTGAGAGTTCGTAGGCATAACTAAAATATGCTTAGACATGAGGTTTGGTCTGGCTTGTGGCAGAAGTCTGCCCGGAACCGCCCGGCTTATCCAGCGGCCACAAGCTACCGACCTAGTGTGAGAGGTCTGCGCATTAATATTTACTTAATGCAAATATGAGATAAATATGATGTCTAAAACGTGTTTGGTGGATAGGGACAAACCAACTGGACTGATGAATTAACAAACCTGTTTCATGAATCTTTAGGCCCGATACAATTTTAGACAATCTGTAAGTCTGTTAAAACTGTACATCTGATCCGTTAGTCTGAAAACCTGTTGACTTGATTTTCTGATCTATTAACTAGTTGATCTGAACTCTGTAAACAAGTTAATCTGAAATCCATTAGTCTGTGGACACAAGGTTAGGAGGGAAAATACTTGTGTCATTTGTTGTTTGGGACTCATATTAGTCAGTAACCATTTCTGGTATCAAAACTATGACCCAACAGTAGGTAGGGTCCGGGCAAGCTTACTGAACTAATTATAAGCGGTTCATTCAGATAATGGCGAGGGGTGTTGATGGTGCATTCCAACTGGGTCATGTGCGTGCATGGATCCCGGTCTGCCTCTGAGGATGTAAGACGTCATGACATCTGTAAATAGGTCTGTGTCATTCAAAGGTTGCCACTTTAGGGAGTGATACACCCTTCTGTGGGGCCCATGGTATTTATGCATTAGGGAGTCAATCGCTTGGGGTAGATTTAGGGTATACTTAGTTCTCTTTGTTTCCGTTAGGGTACCGTCTGTTTCTGTTGGGTGGTAACACCTGTCTGTTTCTGTGTGGTACCGTCTGTTGGGGTGGAAAAAGCCCATTTACTAGTGTACACATAATTCTAACATTCTGTTTCCATCGGGATTATTCTGTTTCCGTCTCTGATTCTGTTTATGTACCTTCTGTCTATTGGGGTTGGTAAAGGCCTTTTACTGGCATTCTGTTTCTATATAGATTATTCTGTTCCGTTTCTGTTTCAGTTTAGAAATTAGGGTAACACCTAATCCTGTTATACTAGTATTAGTGCAGAGAAGTAAGATATAAGTAAGAAGCATAACTTGGGCTATATCATTTTGTTTCTTCTGTTTAGCTTAAGTATACCAGTTACTCCTGCTGCTGTTTTCTCTTATCCAGCTTTATTTTCATGTCATGATATTATTATCTGTTCATATGCTGAAAGTCACTGGACTTGCCAGACTTTATGTCTGACCTTTCTTGTTTTCGCCCCTTTTCTTTCATTCCCCCCCTCCCCCGAGGTTTTTAGGGTGGAAATATAGGAGCTTGACTCGGATTTTCTCTGCTTGAAGTATCACTTGGCCTTGGCTCTATCTTTCCATGGAAGTTTATGTTGGGGATTATGACTTTAAAAACTATGCATTCTGAAGGCTTTTGTACAAGACCAATATTTTGTACTTGAATTCTAATATTGTGATTTGAAAAGATGTAACCGAACTTATTTCGGTTTCTGTTGTAATAAAGTTATAAAATTTTCAAGTACTGTTTTATCTATCTTGTAAATTTCTGTTCTATCTACTAAAACGCTCCATCAAAGTTAAGGCATTCCCTTTGTGAATGACCTTAACGGAGATGGGGTGTTACATAAAGTAATACTAAGGCATATATGGATGTTTTGTTTCCTTTATCTCCTCTACTACAATCCTCGCTTCTAAGTACGGTATGATGGATGTGGATGGAATGGAAATGAATGTTTTATAGTCAAGAATGCTGCATGACTATTTTATTCTTTTGTCTTTTTTTTCATGATGAATGACGAGCGGAGATGGAATGGAATAATACCGTATATTATTTCATTTGATTGCTCCTTTACTAAGCGAATCATAACCAACACTTCATGAAAGGAAAGTTTTGTGTCTTAGTTACTTTACTTCTATAACCCTAATTCAACAACAATTCTAGATTGATGTTATATGAAAAGCTGAAAGGAAAGCTAAGAAAAGTTTCATAAGATAGATAACCCATATAAAATAAGATGTGGTATATGTAGATCCAACCTTAAAACAAGTACGGAGTGAGTATTGTTATATTGGTATAAAAAGTGACATTTTTCGAACCTTTAAAAATAAATCAGTAAAAAGCTTCTTAAGTATACCAATATAAGAAAAACTTGTCGAAGCATGGATGTACATCGACTATAACATGGGTTTGAATAACGTAAGGGTATCGAAGTAGAATGCTACAATGAGTCATTTCTCCTTAATTGGGACAAGTGGAATTTAGAACTTACAAGTTTAAAATTTTGAGTGAAAATATTATGCATGAAAAAAAACTTAGAAAATCTAACAAATGTAAGTGTAGAATCATTTTTTTTATTAATGATTTTTTTTACTTTCACATTCTAGCATGTCTAACAAGGGTTGACCCGCTTACTCTAGAACACAACCGACGTCTACACATTCTCAAACTAGAATCTTGAAAAGACACATTACGACTCAATGAATAAATAATGTTCATTATCATCACCCAATAATTCAGCTTATCAATAAAGAACTAAGGGAATTTTAAGTTAGTCCTCATTTAACAATGACCTAGTTCATAAAATTTGATTGCTGATGTATTATAAATTCCCCCCACACTTGAGTGTGACTGTGTCCGACAGTCGTTAATTAGACATATCATAGTGAAAGGGAGAGATAATAAGAGGGTAACCGAGGCTTATCGGATATGCATGTAGAAAATATGCAATCATTGAATATATGAACTGGTCCACAATGGACCAAATGATCAGCCTCATTAAGATTATGAGACGCAGCTTAATCACACAAAACCAAATCAAAAATGATTTTATATTACATGTAAAATTTGGAAAAACAAAATTTGTTTCTTCAAAAGTTTAAGTTGCTGATTTTAAAATTTTGAGCTTACAATTGATCCTAAAGTCAAATTGAATTTCTGTAGCAACCATAGAGAGGTCATTGAGCTGGGGTTCAGTAAAAGTTTCAAAATCAAAGTTTGATTTGTTCAGATGATGTATAAATCGAGAGATATGTGCATCATTCTCACCCCCACACTTGTTTTGAGAAATATTGTTCAGTTTTGCTTTGATGTTTGGAATTTTGTTGACTAAAGGTTCTTTCGTAAACCAAATGTTAAAACCAAACAAATGAATTTTTAGTAAATTCCGAAATTGTGTTTTCTCAAAAACCGTGTTATTCCAAAAAGAGTTCATATACTGCAGAAATTTATCATTGAAAAACAAGCGATCACATTGTGGTTCAGTTGAAACGATCATTGTGTTTAAGATCAAATTTAGCAGTTTTGTTGTTATCAACCTCAAAAATTTCAATGTTTTCAAATGTTTAATTTTCAGTTTCAGACTCAACAACATTGTCGTCAATCTATTTAAGAAGTTTTTGCTCATCAAAGTTGTCCTCACTCAAATAGTTATTACCAGCTTCATCATTTCTTTCAGGTTGAAAAATGTAAAGTTGCAAATGTTCAAAATTTCCAGAATTTGAGAGAGGAAGATCAAATAGAAGATTGACATCTTTGTTTTCAAGAGAATTTGAACTCAAATCAATCACATACATTTCAACAACTTCGTTAAGATTTTCATTAATTTTAAAAGTTGTTAGTTGAAAATTTTTGATTTCAGTAATTGTTGAATTTTCAGTAGATGCTTCATTTTGAGTTTGTGTTTCAGTTTCACAGAAATTAGTGTTTTGCACAAGCAATTTTCCAAAATTTTCACTTTCATCAATAGTCATATTGTCACAATCATAAATAATCGTTATGTAATGTTGTGACGAAGTTAATGGCTGATTGCTTGTTTCAAAAGAAGCGTTGGCAGAAACTTGTTTGTCACTAGATTGGGATTTTTAGTTGTTGTACAAGTTCGTAACTTCAATTTGAACAAGGGCAATTTGATAAAATATCCTAGCAATTTAAATGCAACTCAGTTTGCTATCTGTTATTTTTTGAGCTTGTTCTTCAAAGTAAGTCAAGCCAAGTTTCATGAAATCCTTATATTCATCAACTTCATCAATTCCTTCCAGTAATTGGTTTTTTAGATTTTGCCAGCGTTCAATAGTGTATCGAGCCAATTGTTGAATAAGACGCATGTTTCTAATATCTTTATTTTTCGAATCTTGTTTTTCATCCAAAGTTTGCACCCATTCCTTAATTTCCTCACGACAAATCCAAATTTAGTGCATTAATCAATCAACTTCACTCAGGCTTTCTTCAAGAAAATCGGTAGACACATTAGACTTCAAGATATTGATTTTTAGATTCGTCATTCTTATGTGTTCCATACTAGTTGATAGGGGTGCAAACGGGTCGGACCGGACCGGACGGAGGTGTGTCCAACCTCTGTCCTATAACAGATTCGGACGGACATGGACTGGACACCATACAGCCTTGGACTGAGCCAAACAACTGATAGTCCTGTCCGATATAGCCTTGGATAATAGAAAACATCGAACATTTTGGATTGGACCAAACACTGGTGTGTCCAAGCTCTGTCCTATAAGAGTATCATACGGACACGGACCGAACACCAAATAGCCTCGGACTGAGCCGGACAACGGACCGCCCTGTCCAATATACAGCCTACTGGTTGAACTTAAAAATTCAACCACCTCATCTCTTAGAAGTTGTCCATTCTTTATTTTCCACCAATATAAGAAAATTGATTTTTTGTAGTGCTCAAAAAATGCTACTAAGTATTTTTGGTGGTGTTTCGATAATCGTTACGAGAAAACATGCCACTAAAAATAAAATATATTTGTTGGACTTTTAACAAACGCCGTTGTAAAAACTTTCATTGTAACGTTTTATAAATGCCACTATAAATATTTCTGCAGCGATTTAAAAATGCCATAAAAAAGCTTTTTGATGCTACTAATAAAATTTCCAATTTTACCTCTGATTTACGATGCATTTACTTAACGCCACTACATGTATTCTTGTAGCGTTTTTAAAACGCTATTAAAAATTATTGATTAGTTTGCTATATTTTTTCATGAAATTATTTCTTGTTATTAGTCTATTTTCTTTCTACAATATCAATCAATACTCATTCACATAATCGTGTTCAAACAATAAAAAAAACCATTAACCATATAATCAAATAGAATATGCACTACTATCCAACACACTAGTTTTCTGAATGAATGACCAAACTCACATACAATAACCATTGATATACAAATTTACACATCTAATACAAAGAAAATGTTATACCTAACTAGTCATTCATACACTGTTCCATTGATGATTGTACAACTAACCAGCATGTGGCCGCCATAGAAAGCAACAATATCCTTGTCACTCAAACCAATATGACTAAAGACATCTCTTAGGTGATCAGACCATAAAATATAAGACATGCATCAGACTGAATAATTAGTTTTATTGCTACTACATTACTAAATTTGATTATAAGAAAGTGAGATCGCAGCTTTATAAACCCTTTGTGCATCAGGTAGACGAGTTTCTGTTGGTGGTTCCTTTGCACTGGAGCTCTATATATATTTACAGGAAGCGGTGAATAAACACAGGAAAATGTATTAAAAAATGCATGCATCTAAAAATAATCGCTCCACCGATAACTCAAAATTATTTGCCTACATCTAAAATGCAAATAACTTCATGATTTAACAACGCCATATACATCGCAATCCATATTTAGTTCCTTCCACGGGACCAAAGTATGGGATAAAATCGTGATGAACTAAATGATTCAGATGAATTGGATTAATTATTTGATATGTTAGATTTAGTTATTAACTTTACAGACTAATGTATTTGCCTCGATGAGCCTTTTTTATTATTACATTCGAGGGTTTCAGCTTTGGTTAGAAGGAATAAAACCATGGATTTGAGGGCAAAGTAGAAAGCTAGAGGTCTAGATTGTTCCTAATAGGTGATGGTGTTGATTAATTATTTTCAGAAAGATACAGATAATTTAATTTAAAGGTAAATCTCACTAAAAATACTAGGCCAAGATTTTATGCATAGAAAAAAGTGCAACAGACCACAAAAATACGATCTTATAGATGTCTCCTGTAACACCCCTTATTTTCTGAGAATATTAAAAAACATGGTTAATTATGAAGAAGTTATTAAGCCTTGAAGTTTGTATGCATATGAGAGAAATATATATAGATATATATAGAAATTAAATAAATAAACATGCAAAAAAGGTTCAAAACAGCGAATTGGGGGGGGGGGGGGAATAACCGAACCGGCCCATTTTTGAGGTCGACCCAAGCCCCGCTGGGTCGACTAGGGGTTAATCCAGGGTGTTTGGCTGTCATCCCGTGGGCCGATTCGCTCAAATGCAGATTTTGCATTTGAATGGTTCTCATGATTTAGGGTTAATCTAATGGTCCTAAATAACTTCCTACACCTATATATACATCCCTAACCTAAACCTAAATCTCATATACAATTCTCTAGCCTCCATTGCTCTCTTCCTCTCTAAAAATAAATAAATCAATGGCGTCTCTACTCTGCTGAAACCTAAGCTAGGACTTGTGCTTCTTCTTCCTCCAATTCTGATTAGGATTAAAAGAGAACAGCTACAACACCTTTTTCTTTTAGAATCTAACCAAGGCAAGTGCAGTTATTTTCCGATATAAACTATAATTATAATTGTGACATGATTGTAAATCTGAATTTGAGATTGCGTATGTTCTGTTCTGATCTATTTTATTCTATATCTCTTTCTTCTTTCTGTTCTATAGCCAGGCTACCCCGAGCCTGCGCCAAATCTCATAAGAGATTAACGCACGAACGTTAAACTTTGGGACAAATAATGAATGATGGCATAATTGGACATGGCTAATCTGTGACTAAAAGGACATAGCTTGTAAACTAGATTTAGATCTGTGCATATTCTGTGAATTGGAAGAAGAGGAACCATTGTATATTAACATGTGACTTGAGACATTGGACCTAACGCATATTTTTGAATTAAAGATCTGTTATAATTTAAAGTTCTAGATTGTTGGGCATATTGTTTATATAGAAATTCATGATTTGGGATAAAAAAGGGAATATGACTTAGGTGTGAAGATTATGTTAAAATTTGATAACAATTAAATGTGAATAACACCTAAGTGAAAGATTTTTGAATATATGACATGCATTGTAATCGATGGCTATATTTAGTATAATTTATATGTGAATCTTTTGTACTAGGCAAGTTTAACTAAATTTGAGATGTGTGTTATATGGTAAATTATGACCATAATCTGTGCCATGTAAATTCAATGCAAACGTGGGGTATATGATCATAATGTGAATCATGACAACTATTTAGGCATGCAAACTTAGGCCAAATTTATAATTAGGCAAGATATGTTTATGAAACTTCAAGGAATGATTAAATCTGTTATATGGTTTAATCTGCTAGTTCTGTTATATTGCCTAATTTGCTAGTTCTGTTATATTGCCTAATCTGCTAGTTCTGCTATAATCTGCTATATCTGTTCATATACCAAATCTGTCATCTGCTAAGTCAGCTGAAGATGCCTAAACTGTTATATGCTAAATTTGCTAAACTGCTTAATCTGCTGAATCCGTTAAGTCGCCTAATCTACTAAATCTGTTATCTGCCATATATGTTGAGTTGATATATTTTGTCTGTTATTGACATAATCTGAATTGGCTATAGTTATGAAAATTGACATGTATATTAGGCATGGGCATAAATGGTAAATTAATAATTAATTGGCCGCAAAGATAAACATGGCTGACTCGAGGTTAGAATGAGTTTGCGGCGTAATCCTGCCCGGAACCGCCCGGCACATCCAGTGGCCGCAAACAATAGGTTCTAATGTGAGAAGTTAGTCATAACGTGCTTGAAACCCGAGGTTAGACTCAGTTTGCTGCAGAAATCTGCCCGGAACCAACCGGCCTAACCAGTAGCCGCAAACTGTCAGTCTAATGTGAGAGGTCAGGGCATTAATATTTAATTAATGAAAATCTAAGATAAATATAATGTCTAAAACGTGTTGGGCGGATAGGGTTAAAACCACTATACTGATGAGTTTAATAAATCTGTTCCGTGAATCGGTAGGCCCAATTACAAAGTTAGACAATTCTGTAAATCTGTTAAATCCGTATATCTGATCCGTTAGTCTAAAACTTGTCTGACCTGTGAACTAGTTGATCTGAATTCTATATGTCTGAACTTGTTAATCTGAAATCTGTTAGTCTGGGGACACAAGGATAGGAGGGGAATTACTTGTGTCATATGTTGTTTGGGACCCATATTTGTCAGTAACCCTTTCTGGTATCAAAACTTTGACCCAACAGTAGGTAGGGTCCGGGCACGCTTACTGAACTAATTATAAGCGGTTCATTCTGATAATGGCGAGGGGTGTTGATGGTGCGTTCCAACCGGGTCATGTGCGTGCATGGATCCCGGTCTGCCTCTGAGGATGTAAGACGCCGTGACATTTGTAAATAGGTCTGTGTCATTCAAAGGTTGCCACTTTTGGGAATGATACACCCTTTCGTGGGGCTGGCACAGGGTATTTATGTATTAAGGAGCCGATCGCTTGGGGTAGGGTTTTAGGGTACCCTTAGTTCTGTCTGTTTCTGTTGGTACCGTCTGTTTCTGTTGGGTGGCAACACCTGTCTGTTTCTGCGTGGTACCGTCTGTTCGGGTGGTAAAGGCCCAATTACTAGTGTACACCTTATGCTACATTCTGCTTCTGTCTGTTTCTTATCGGGTGGTAAAGGCCCATTACTAGCGTGGAAATTATTCTGTACCTTTTTCTGTTTCAGTTCAGACATTAGGGTGACACCTAATTCTGTTATACTAGTATTAGTACAGAGAAGTGTAAAGCAATAGCTTATATCATTCTGTTCTTCTGTCATATCTGCTACATCTGTTATAGTTATCTCTCATCCAGTTTTATTTTCATGTCATGTTATTATTATCTGTTCATATCTCAAAATCACTGGACTTGCCAGACTTTTTTCTGACCCTTGTTGTTTCGCCTCCTTTCTTCCATTTCTCCCCCCCTCCCAGGTTTTGTAGAAGGGAATACTCTTGCTTGATCCAGATTTCTTCCGCTTGCAATGCTTAAAATATGGCTTGTCTTCTTCTGTGGGGATTATGATTTTACACTATGCATTCTGAAGGATTTTGTACAAGACTGATATTTTGTACTTGAATTCTGATATTGTGATTTGAAAGGATGTAACCAAGCTTCTGTTGAAATAAAGTTATAAATTTTTCAAGTACTGTTTTATCTGTCTTGTAAGTTTCTGTTCTGTTTACTAAAATGCTCCACCAAAGTTAAGGCACTCCCTTGTGAGTCACCTTAACGGAGGTAGGGTGTTACACTTGGTATCAGAGCTGAAGGTTACCAGATTGGGTAAAGTTTTTGAAAACTATTTTCAAAATGGTTTTGAAAGGAAGTATTTTTAAAAATAAAGCTTATTTTGAAAAACATGATCCCCAAGAGCCATATATCTTTCCTTCAGTCCCTTTTTTTTGTATTGAATCTTTCCTTCTTCTTTTTTCGTTTCTGCATGTCTGAAGCATCTGAGATACCAGAGGGTGTTCACGTACCCAGTTGGTTTCGTTAATATCTTGAGGCTAGGACCACCGCCGCAGGTCCAGCTGTTGGATCTAGAATAACCCTAGAGGGGGGGTGAATAGGGTTTTTCACAGTTTTTAACTGAATTAAAAACTTAACGAGATATATAATAATAAACTGATCACAGAAAATAGCAGAAACTGAAATACAGAAAATAAATCACACACAGATATACCCAGCTTCGGCAAAACCCTGCCTACTGCTGCATTTCTAAGGTTTCTACTAGGTGATAGAACAGTTCCCGCATACAAGACCATGTACACTCGCAAACCCCTGCTCCTATTCTAACCCTACGCTCAAAACCGTAGACTGATCTAATCCCCTAGATCAGATTTCCCGAATTACAAACCCTGTAACTCGTAACTCAGATTTACAGACTCTGAAACTGACAGTCAACACCTTGACTAAATCCCCCTAGATTTTACAGACCTAGAACTGTTCAGAAATGATTTTACAACACAATTTAAAAGACAACAGAATGAAAAAAAAATGTAAAACCTAATTCTTAAAATAAAAAAAAGGAGTTTATATTAAAGGGGTCATCCCCTTTAAACAAATCCAAAGCCCCTTTTTATCTTGGCCGGCCCATTTGTTTATTTGCCCGATCACTTTTGTTTTTGCTCTGCAGATAAAAAAAAATGGCGGCGGCGATTCTAGGGTTTTTCTTCTGATCCAAATCGAAGTCGATGTTGTTAATTTTTGGCTCTGGAAATGATTTCTGGTGCTCGTATCTCCGATTGCTTCTCTGTCTTGCTCGATTGTTGTGTGGCTATGTGATTCTTCACTCTGGCGATCGAAACCCTAATGAAATTGTGAGTATTATTTGATTAAAAAATGTTGCTCTCTGATTTAGTTGTTGTTGGTTTCGATTTCGATGATCCTTCTCTGCCTGTGATGATGTGGTGTCATATAGGATTTCATATCCTTAACTTGCGCTCTGATTTCTTGAATGATTTGGTCTGATTGCGTGCTTGATTTTTCCCTGATTTTGCTCTCGAGTTATTGTTGGCTTTCTTGGTAATTTCTGATTTTTCTCAGCTTTTAATTCACTGATTTGCTGCGTGATAAAACTTGAGTGAATCAGCCCCTTTTGAAATTCTCAAATGGAATTTAAATTTGTTGCCTTGTTTAAAATACAACGGCCTTGAATGATTGTTGCTTGTCCATTTTTGTTTTAGAAATTCTCGGCCTAATTGCGTGATGTTTTCCCTTTTTGATTTCCTCGAATGAATTTGAGAAATGTTGCCTTGAATAACTTTCCTGACTGAATCAAAATAGGAAACAATTAATATGATTTTCTGGATTGAAAAAACGGTTTTGAAATGTTGCCTTAATTTGAAATGCATTGCTCGACATTAAATTCTCTGATTGAATTTGTTGCCTTAAAAACTTTGCTCGAGTTTATCCATTAAGCTCTTGCCAAAAAACTATTCACTGTGATTTTCTGGAATTCATTGTTGCCAAAATAAATTATACACGCTTGAACCATGCTGTGTCACTGAGCTGCTTTGAATGTCATTGAATTTTGGCAAAAAAAAAATACTTGCCCATTTCAAAACTGATTTCTTGTTTGAACTGAAAAACTTTTGAACTTGCTGTTGCCACCATGTGCTCGACCCTTGCACCATTCATTTGGCCTTCCTTTTTCATACTTGTTGCACTCATGAATTCTGAAACTGATTTTGCACCATTCACTTGAGTTTGATGGCTCCACCATGCATTTGTGTATGTGGTGACCAGACTTTAGTATATGCACAAATATTGGTTATCCATTTGTGTTTGTATATCAACATATTTGGCACACACACACACACTGGTTTGTCTTGAATACCTGAACACCATTGTAGTTGCTGAAATGAACTCTTGTAGCTGAACTTGATCATTTGGACTTGTAGAGCTGCTATGATTCTTTCACTTTGAAATACATTGCTTTGTTTCATACTGTATTGCACACTAACAAACAGTTTTGGGCTGATCTGGCTTTTGCTGTCCATCATTACATGTCCATTCTTGTTTTACGTGCATACTGCATTTGCTGTTTTTGACATTGTTGCTTGAGCACTTGTTTGTGAGCTTTTTGTAGTTGTCTCACCACTTTGGCATGCTGTGCTGAACCATTTTCTTGATCATTTCTTTGCTGGTTGATCTTTGAAACTGGACCATGTTGGGCTGCTTTGCGTCTTTGTACATCACTAGTTTGCATCCACAATGTTAATGCTTGACTTGTGTAGCCTGAATAGCATACTACTTGTTCCTCCATTTGTAACTCGACCACTCTTGCACCATTGAACTGGCTTGAACTTAAAAACTGCCTCGACTTCATGTGCTGAGATTTGCATATTGCTGAACTACCATGTTGCTCCTTTGATCATGTTGCATTCATCACCACTGTGTCTCCATCATGTGTTAACTTTGTTGTGTCTTCATTCTTGTTTGTGTTGTCCCCTTGTCTGTTTTTGCTGCTGCTCTACCATGTTATGTTCATGCCTTTGAAACTAGGCTGTCTTGTTGCTTTATCATGTACCACTTCTTTGCTGTGTAATTTCACTTTGGCTTGTTTTGCTTAGCATGGCTCGACCAATTTTGTTGAGCTGTCTCGACTTTGGTTGACTTGAATTTGTTGACAGCATCACTGTCTTGAAATGTGTTGAGTTGTGCATTGTGTCGAGCTTGGTCCATGAGACTGCTCCACAGCTGTATACACTGATTGGCGAGGTAGTGCACACGTGTATTTATACACGTGTGTATATGCAGCCATCAGACAAAATTTTCCTGTCCCTGCACTGTATATACATACTGTCTGCCTTGTGGTATTTACAGTGTATCACTGTGAATATCACAAGCTGTCTAGACACAGATTGATGGTTTTATAATTCAGATCAAGTCATGAAAAATGATGAGAAACACACCAGAAAACTGAGGCAAATAAAATTTTTAAAAATAAAATTTATATTTGCATATATTCTGTTTTATTTCTATTGCAGTGTACTGTGTGTGTGTTTCACATGTGACAGGTAAGCAGGAATGACTGAACTGACTGTGATGACTGGACTGAAAGCTGAAGATAAGAAGACAGTGTGTGGTGTCAATGAATGTATGAGTCTGTATATACAAGTGAAAATGGATATATATGAAATGTAACTGTATATATGCTGTGTGTATGTATGACTGAGTGACAATGAATGAACTGTACTGAGGAGCTGTGAGAGAATTGTACAGATATATGTAATAAACAAATATGATTGAAATAAAATATCATTTTATTGTTGTCAAACGAACTTGTCTTATTATATTCTGTTTATATACAAGTACAATATACAGTGAATGTTTAAATAGTGGAGTTATACAGAGTTGTACTGTTTGAAAGTTGAAATAGAATATTCAATTTAAATAAAATACTGTATAGATATATGAATGTGTATACAGTCGCATTCTATTTAAATATAAATATTATATTACAGTCTGTGTTGTAATGAACAGTACAACAACAAACACATATAAAATAATATTTATTTGGTTGTTATCATCAAACAAAAATCATATAATTGTGTATACAACACCGTTATATACAACAATCTCCCCCTTTTGATGATGACAAACAAATAAAAGATTTTGTATATAATAAATGTGTTTGTTCGTGAATATTTAAACTCCCCCTATTTAAATGCTCCCCCTCCAACAGAAACTCCCCCTATAACTGTGCATGAGTGTAAAGAATATAGAATGAATTGAATTTTCAAAATTAAAAATATTTATAAAATATTCACTCATAAATCAAAATCTAATCCATTCTCCCCCTTTTGTTATCATCAAAAGGATATAGAATTTAAAATATAGATGAATAGTGACTAACAAATATTATATCAGCTTAAGAGGAAGAACGATCATCATAAATCTTAATCAGTCAAACAAAAATCATAATATTCTGAGAACAGGTGGCATATTTCACATTTTAGATAATGACGGATTTACGATGAATTTTATATAAAATGGAGAAAAAAATGATTTCCAAATATTTTCAAAAGAATTTTATAAAAATGAGTTCAAAAACAGTGATGGATTCGGACTTATAATTATAAATTCAATTTAAATGACAAAATCGAATAATCTCAAATTCCAATATCTATTAATCAACAAATCATAATACGTCATAAAATTTCAACACATTTCACAGATTAGAAAGTGGATTGATAGGCTGGTTAATATACACCAAGGAGAATTTCACATAAAAATTTATTTATTGCAAATTATTTTCTTTTCTTTTTCTTTTGATTTAAGAGCACCCTGACCACGCATAACCAGAGCTTGGATTTTTAAATGAGGTCAGTCGCAGCTTAAATTATAAGTTGTCTCTTAACCATTCATGACCAGAGCTTGGATTTTTAAATGAGGTTAGAAACACACTTATATATTAATTATATTTTCATCATTTTCAGCTTTCAAAAAGAAAAAAACTCCTCGATATATAAAACCAGTATGGATGATAGAAATGTGGTAAGTACAGAGATGGACTGTGAAATAAGTTTCTAAATTAATTATATTATGAGATATGCATGAACTGTACCGGGATTATTGAAAATTTTCATTTGACACTAATTCTGAAAAATAGCATAACCACAATTCCATCACAACTATTTTCACTGTTTGTTCAAGGTGATTTTAAAAATATTAAACTCTCCACATTTAAAAAAAAATATCATGGATGGCAGAATGATGAAAGATAATGAAGATGATCGTGAGATAATTTGCCAGTTCAAAGACATTATAATAAATGTTCAACAATCATGAAAATTAAAAAATCTCCTCTTGTTGTGAAATATATTGCAGTCCCAATTCATCACAATTTCAAAATCTAAAAATAATAATTTTGATTGAATTATAAATACAGTTTAATTGGATATTGATTTCAATTTCTGAATGAATAATTAATAAATAATTTTAAAATTGAAAATCAAATACAAGAGGAATATGCTGATCTATGCACGACAAGAAGGGAAAAAAAATGTGTACAAGACAAAAAGAGTGTGTGGATTTATACATGGTGAAGATTTGAATCTAAGTACAGATGGGTGAGACAAATATAAGGCGCTTCTGATACCAAATGTTCTCGCTTTCTCAAGGATTTTAATGACACCCCGGTGGCAAACAATGGTACCTCAGCCAACAGAAAAGACTTAATTACAAAGCAAGCAACTCAAGCACACAAATTTCATTTGTCAGAGCACAATAAATCTTTGATACCAAATCAAGCAGTCAAAAAAAAAATTTACAAATCAATTTCTTATAATCAGAGCAACATGATTCCAAAACAAACAATTTTCAAAAACAGTATCAGAGCTGGTTCCTTTTATCAGAGTAGCAAGCAGATTAAATCAAGTAATTCCCAAACCATTTTTCAAATCAATATCAGAGAAAAATCAAGAATCAGTTCATGTCAGACTTGTCAGGATGATGATCATAACAGACAGTTCATGATTAAGATTAAAATACTGTTTATCTTAAATCATTTGATGGAATATGTAAATATCAGGATTTAATGAATCAATCACACCAGATTTTAAAAATATGATTTGAGATATGTATGAGATTCAATAAATCGATAATTTTAAATGATTTTAAACAAACATATATTTAAATCAAATAATCATGAAATAACAGTGATTTTCAAAACCAAGTTCAAAAAGAACATTTTCAAGAATTTCTCAAAACTATTTCCGACAAGCACAAGAGAAATTTCAGGTCATTTACATCAAATTTGAAAATATTCATGATCGGGATAATTTATTTGAAATCACATGAATCAATGTAAAGTTTTGGGATATAATGAATCAGTCACACGAGATTGACAATTTCAAAAAAAATAAGAGGTGTGTGATATTCAAAATATCTAGAATTTCAGATGATTTCAAACAAACATATTTTAATATAATGATCATGAATAAAGGTGAATTCCAAGATGTATCACTGATACAAGCCAATCTGAAAATCAATGAAATTATCACAACTGATAAATAACAGAGTGTTGTAATGAGTATAATATTTTGAACTTTTCTAAAATGAATTAGAATAAACTCAGAACAACAAAGGTGTGTGACATTTCATTAAATATTCAGATCTTCAAACAATTTAGAATTCTAGTTAACAGTGTTCAAGATATGATATGAATGCATCAACATTGTTATGAATTCAATAATCAGAAACTAAACTTCAAAACAATTGTAGATATTTACAAGTTTAAATACAAGATCTGGAAAAGATTAAAATATCAGAATTATATTCAACTAAGGCAAATTTCCAGAAAATATGAATTCTACAATTAGAAGTTAATGAAGCTCAGAAGAAGTTACAGTGATATTGCAGTGATAAAACAAAATAGAGAAGAAGAAGAGGGAAGAAATAAACAAGAAAATAAAAACTAAAAATATTTACAAAAGTGAGTTCAGAGATCATACCAGAATTCGATTGTAAACTAGAATCTCTAACTCGACCAGATTTGGCTAAGGAACTGTGAATGATTTAATAATATTTGAAATTAGTTTCTCTTTGGCAGTGCAGTTCCTCGGCCTCTTTTGATACCTAGCAATTTGAGGAAACGAGTGGTCTAACAAAATTTGTAAAGCCACTCACAGTTGTACCCATTTGCTTTGGTACCCAAACCTGTTTATATAACAAACCATTCGAATTTACAAAAGTGTCTTTAGGGACCCAAATCTGCTTGAATTTAACAAAGTTCGTTTTATTTCTTTTTGGAATCCAAGCTTGTTTAAATGGTTTATTATCAAGCGAATTTCCACTTCGATTTTGTTTCAAAAATCCTTTGTAATTTTCAGAGTTTAGATTTTCAAAACGATTCATTCCTAAGTTGATTGAAGAATTTTTAAAACCGTTTGTATTCTGTTTTTCAAAATCATTCATTTTCCCAAATCCAAGTCCATTTTTATTTCCAGATAGAAATTGATTTCTCAACAACATATTCAGCGATTTTTCTCCATTTGAAAGTTTAACCAATGTTGATTCAAGTTGTTGAAGTTTAAATTTGAGATCATCATTTTCTTTTATTAAATCTGAACAATGATTTTTAGTGATCTTACAATTTTCAGAATCAACTTTCAAAACCAAATTTTCAATTTCAAGCAATTTGATTTTGGCTTGGGACTCAGAAATCTCAGCTTCAAAAAGTTTTTGTTTTTCCAATTCAAGTTTTTCAACATTCTTGAATTTTTCAATTTCAGATTCAAGCTCTTTCACAATCAAATCCGTTTTCACCAAATTTTCCTTTTCAAAAATTTCATGTTCTAAATTAATCTTATCCAACTCCTTCTGCAAAGCGTTATTTTTATGAGTCAACTCATCTTCGAGATTTTTCAAAAACAAAATTTTATTTTCGAGCTTTCCAGAATGTTCATCAAGTTGAGCTAAATCAGTTTTCACAACCATACAGTTTTTGCAGTCAGAGTTTTCAAATTTTAATTTCAACAAATTGTTATTGTGGGTCAACTTAGAATTTTCAGATTTCAAAGACTTGTTTTTCCGTTTGAGACGATCAACAGTTCTTGTTAAATTATTACAAAGAGATACCAGATCGTCATATGATAAGTCCCCATCGTCTGAATCCACATGAATAGTTCCAGTTAAGCACAGATCTGAATTTGAGTTGGCAGTTGAGGGTTTTGAGGAGTTGTCAGAATTTCCATACCGCGCGTTGAGAGTTTTCCAGATGTCCTGCGCAGTTAAACAATGAGAGATAAAGTCAAGCTGATTATTATCAAGATAAGAATATAAAATATGCATAGCTTGAGCATTTAAAACCTTATTCGTCTTATTTGACATATCTTCCATATTTTCAATAATATTCCAATAATCAAGATTAACATATTTTAAATATGATTCGAAATTTGATTTCCAAATTGAAAAATCTGTTCCCTTAAAAATAATTGGAATATTACGGGACTGACTCTCATAAGACTGACAACTAGGATCCATGTTTCTAGGGTTAATGAAATAACCAGGCTCCGATACCACTTGTTGGATCTAGAATAACCCTAGAGGGGGGGTGAATAGGGTTTTTCACAGTTTTTAACTGAATTAAAAACTTAACGAGATATATAATAATAAACTGATCACAGAAAATAGCAGAAACTGAAATACAGAAAATAAATCACACACAGATATACCCAGCTTCGGCAAAACCCTGCCTACTGCTGCATTTCTAAGGTTTCTACTAGGTGATAGAACAGTTCCCGCATACAAGACCATGTACACTCGCAAACCCCTGCTCCTATTCTAACCCTACGCTCAAAACCGTAGACTGATCTAATCCCCTAGATCAGATTTCCCGAATTACAAACCCTGTAACTCGTAACTCAGATTTACAGACTCTGAAACTGACAGTCAACACCTTGACTAAATCCCCCTAGATTTTACAGACCTAGAACTGTTCAGAAATGATTTTACAACACAATTTAAAAGACAACAGAATGAAAAAAAAATGTAAAACCTAATTCTTAAAATAAAAAAAAGGAGTTTATATTAAAGGGGTCATCCCCTTTAAACAAATCCAAAGCCCCTTTTTATCTTGGCCGGCCCATTTGTTTATTTGCCCGATCACTTTTGTTTTTGCTCTGGAGATAAAAAAAAATGGCGGCGGCGATTCTAGGGTTTTTCTTCTGACCCAAATCGAAGTCGATGTTGTTAATTTTTGGCTCTGGAAATGATTTCTGGTGCTCGTATCTCCGATTGCTTCTCTGTCTTGCTCGATTGTTGTGTGGCTATGTGATTCTTCACTCTGGCGATCGAAACCCTAATGAAATTGTGAGTATTCTTTGATTAAAAAATGTTGCTCTCTGATTTAGTTGTTGTTGGTTTCGATTTCGATGATCCTTCTCTGCCTGTGATGATGTGGTGTCATATAGGATTTCATATCCTTAACTTGCGCTCTGATTTCTTGAATGATTTGGTCTGATTGCGTGCTTGATTTTTCCCTGATTTTGCTCTCGAGTTATTGTTGGCTTTCTTGGTAATTTCTGATTTTTCTCAGCTTTTAATTCACTGATTTGCTGCGTGATAAAACTTGAGTGAATCAACCCCTTTTGAAATTCTCGAATGGAATTTAAATTTGTTGCCTTGTTTAAAATACAACGGCCTTGAATGATTGTTGCTTGTCCATTTTTGTTTTAGAAATTCTCGGCCTAATTGCGTGATGTTTTCCCTTTTTGATTTCCTCGAATGAATTTGAGAAATGTTGCCTTGAATAACTTTCCTGACTGAATCAAAATAGGAAACAATTAATATGATTTTCTGGATTGAAAAAACGGTTTTGAAATGTTGCCTTAATTTGAAATGCATTGCTCGACATTAAATTCTCTGATTGAATTTGTTGCCTTAAAAACTTTGCTCGAGTTTATCCATTAAGCTCTTGCCAAAAAACTATTCACTGTGATTTTCTGGAATTCATTGTTGCCAAAATAAATTATACACGCTTGAACCATGCTGTGTCACTGAGCTGCTTTGAATGTCATTGAATTTTGGCAAAAAAAAAATACTTGCCCATTTCAAAACTGATTTCTTGTTTGAACTGAAAAACTTTTGAACTTGCTGTTGCCACCATGTGCTCGACCCTTGCACCATTCATTTGGCCTTCCTTTTTCATACTTGTTGCACTCATGAATTCTGAAACTGATTTTGCACCATTCACTTGAGTTTGATGGCTCCACCATGCATTTGTGTATGTGGTGACCAGACTTTAGTATATGCACAAATATTGGTTATCCATTTGTGTTTGTATATCAACATATTTGGCACACACACACACACTGGTTTGTCTTGAATACCTGAACACCATTGTAGTTGCTGAAATGAACTCTTGTAGCTGAACTTGATCATTTGGACTTGTAGAGCTGCTATGATTCTTTCACTTTGAAATACATTGCTTTGTTTCATACTGTATTGCACACTAACAAACAGTTTTGGGCTGATCTGGCTTTTGCTGTCCATCATTACATGTCCATTCTTGTTTTACGTGCATACTGCATTTGCTGTTTTTGACATTGTTGCTTGAGCACTTGTTTGTGAGCTTTTTGTAGTTGTCTCACCACTTTGGCATGCTGTGCTGAACCATTTTCTTGATCATTTCTTTGCTGGTTGATCTTTGAAACTAGACCATGTTGGGCTGCTTTGCGTCTTTGTACATCACTAGTTTGCATCCACAATGTTAATGCTTGACTTGTGTAGCCTGAATAGCATACTACTTGTTCCTCCATTTGTAACTCGACCACTCTTGCACCATTGAACTGGCTTGAACTTAAAAACTGCCTCGACTTCATGTGCTGAGATTTGCATATTGCTGAACTACCATGTTGCTCCTTTGATCATGTTGCATTCATCACCACTGTGTCTCCATCATGTGTTAACTTTGTTGTGTCTTCATTCTTGTTTGTGTTGTCCCCTTGTCTGTTTTTGCTGCTGCTCTACCATGTTATGTTCATGCCTTTAAAACTAGGCTGTCTTGTTGCTTTATCATGTACCACTTCTTTGCTGTGTAATTTCACTTTGGCTTGTTTTGCTTAGCATGGCTCGACCAATTTTGTTGAGCTGTCTCGACTTTGGTTGACTTGAATTTGTTGACAGCATCACTGTCTTGAAATGTGTTGAGTTGTGCATTGTGTCGAGCTTGGTCCATGAGACTGCTCCACAGCTGTATACACTGATTGGCGAGGCAGTGCACACGTGTATTTATACACGTGTGTATATGCAGCCATCAGACAAAATTTTCCTGTCCCTGCACTGTATATACATACTGTCTGCCTTGTGGTATTTACAGTGTATCACTGTGAATATCACAAGCTGTCTAGACACAGATTGATGGTTTTATAATTCAGATCAAGTCATGAAAAATGATGAGAAACACACCAGAAAACTGAGGCAAATAAAATTTTTAAAAATAAAATTTATATTTGCATATATTCTGTTTTATTTCTATTGCAGTGTACTGTGTGTGTGTTTCACATGTGACAGGTAAGCAGGAATGACTGAACTGACTGTGATGACTGGACTGAAAGCTGAAGATAAGAAGACAGTGTGTGGTGTCAATGAATGTATGAGTCTGTATATACAAGTGAAAATGGATATATATGAAATGTAACTGTATATATGTTGTGTGTATGTATGACTGAGTGACAATGAATGAACTGTACTGAGGAGCTGTGAGAGAATTGTACAGATATATGTAATAAACAAATATGATTGAAATAAAATATCATTTTATTGTTGTCAAACGAACTTGTCTTATTATATTCTGTTTATATACAAGTACAATATACAGTGAATGTTTAAATAGTGGAGTTATACAGAGTTGTACTGTTTGAAAGTTGAAATAGAATATTCAATTTAAATAAAATACTGTATAGATATATGAATGTGTATACAGTCGCATTCTATTTAAATATAAATATTATATTACAGTCTGTGTTGTAATGAACAGTACAACAATAAACACATATAAAATAATATTTATTTGGTTGTTATCATCAAACAAAAATCATATAATTGTGTATACAACACCGTTATATACAACACCAGCAAATGATCCTCCTCCTCCACCCCCTCCTCGTGCAATTACTTTTTCAAAGATCTGTAGAGATTTTAGGGCCATGGGTGGGAAGGATTTCAAAGGAACTGAATCATTCGTAGAAGCGAGGAACTGGCTCAAAGAAACTGAGGATCTATTCGTTATCTTCGAGGTGGACGATAGGCAGAAGGTACAGTTGGCGGTATGGCTGCTCAAAGATGAAGCTTCCTACTGGTGGGAAGTCACTGACGCCGAGAGGTCGGTTGAGACATGGATTGATTTCAGAACAAGGTTTGAGACAAAATTCCTCGCGCAAGCTGAACGAAGTTTACAACTGGAAAAGTTCTTATCTCTTAAGCAAGGAAGTATGACGGTCAAGGAATACGTCAACCAGTTCAACCAACTAGCTAGGTTCGGATTGGATTTAGTCAACACTCAACATAAAAAGGCTCTCCGCTTTGTTAAAGGATTGAACGAGCCACTGCAAAGCCTAGCTATGACTCATGTACCCATGGGAGCGACTTACGAGAGATTGGTGGACATGGCACTACTGCACGAGGAATACAAAGGCCCGAAAGAGACAAAGAAGGAAGAACCACAGAATAAGAAAGAAGGGCCCAAAAAGGAAACGCAAAGGAAGGATGAGAAGTCTGAAGATAAGAAGGGGAAAAGTGCTTTACTTGTGGAAGCTCGACTCATCTGAACAAGGATTGCAGAAACAGGAAGGGTGTTTGCTTCAACTGTGGGGAGATGGGACACTTCACTAGGGACTGCCCGAAGAGACGAGGACAAGGAGGGCAGGCGAACACTCTTAAAGCTTGTGGCTAGGATAGAAGTAGGAAAATTCCTATAGTAGGTTTAATTTCTTTATCTGATTATGGAGTTAAGACTCTTTCTGATTCTGGTATTTTGATTTTGTAATTGATACTCTGCACTTTAATACTAGTATTGTTTCTGATTCCGTTGTAGACTCAAACCTATAAGGGTTATGACTCATCTGTTTATGATAGATTGGGGTTTGAGGGATATCTGTGTTAGACGTCAAGTATGACGCATACATTCTGAGTTTTTGTGGGATATGATTTTATCATGCTTAGCTTCCTAAGAATATTAGGGAACCTGATCTGTACCAGTAGTCTATAAATATTTGAATAATTCTGCTTTCGAGTTTTGACATTGTCTAAAGGAGGTAATCCTCTGGGTGTCAATCTGATGTTGATTTCGGTCTTCGGGGTTTATACTTAGGGGAATTACTTTCTCAACCAATGTCTAATGGGAACCAAGTCTTTGTCTTATCTGTACTCGCTTCCATCATTCGTCTGTATCCTATCGATCGAATCTTCGAACTTTAGGTAGAAACTAATGGGTGTAAACATGTGTTTGAGACATGTTATGTTTGATGGTTGCAAGTGGATGCAAGTGGTTGCTAGTGGTTGCTTGTGGATGCATATACACACACTAGGCACTAGATCAGCTAAAAAACACTCTCATACTGCATATGGATGTGTATGCATTTTTCAATTTTTGTGGATGCAAAATGATTGACTCCTCACATGGATGTTGCATTTGGATGAATGGTTATGCACTCATATTGAAATGATGTGTATCAAATAGGATTTCTTGCTTACATATTTGGACTCATGACACTAACATGATTCGCATTAAGGAGGTCAACTGGATCAGTAGACCGCCTGATTTTGCATTAGATAAGAAACATATACATACACTTTGCATATGTTCATACGACATTAGAAACCTTTTAAGGACAATGGATGCCTGTGATTGAATGGTTGAGTAGATGGATGTTGGATGTTAGGATACATTCTTCTTAACTTGAAGATTTCGGGGATGAAATCCTTTAAGGAGGGGAGAATGTAACACCCCGTATTTTCTAAGAATATTAAAAAATGGTTAATTATGAAGAAGTTATTAAGCCTTGAAGTTTGTATGCATATGAGAGAAATATTTATAGATATATATAAAAATTAAATAAATAAACATGCAAAAAAGGTTCAAAACAGCGAATTGGGGGGGGGGGGGGAATAACCGAACCGGCCCATTTTTGAGGTTGATCCGAGCCCCGCTGGGTCGACTAGGGGTTAATCCAGGGTGTTTGGCTATCATCCCGTGGGCCGATTCGCTCAAATGCAGATTTTGCATTTGAATGGTTCTCATGATTCAAGGTTAATCTAATGGTCCTAAATAATTCCTACACCTATATATACATCCCTAACCCAAACCTAAATCTCATATACAATTCTCTAGCCTCCATTGCTCTCTTCCTCTCTAAAAATAAATAAATCAATGGCGTCTCTACTCTGTTGAAACCTAAGCTAGGACTTGTGCCTCTTCTTCCTCCAATTCTGATTAGGATTAAAAGAGAACAGCTACAACACCTTTTTCTTTTAGAATCCAACCAAGGCAAGTGCAGTTATTTTCCGATATAAACTTTAATTATAATTGTGACATGATTGTAAATCTGAATTTGAGATTGCGTATGTTCTGTTCTGATCTATTTTATTCTATATCTCTTTCTTCTTTCTGTTCTATAGCCTGGCTACCCCGAGCCTGCGCCAAATCTCATAAGAGATTAACGCACGAACGTT
The DNA here is from genome assembly GCA_030737875.1 of Allium sativum. NCBI lineage: Eukaryota > Viridiplantae > Streptophyta > Magnoliopsida > Asparagales > Amaryllidaceae > Allium > Allium sativum. The sequence continues at coordinate 402,449,969 of CM060910.1, forward strand.
AAACTTTGGGACAAATAATGAATGATGGCATAATTGGACATGGCTAATCTGTGACTAAAAGGACATAGCTTGTAAACTAGATTTAGATCTGTGCATATTCTGTGAATTGGAAGAAGAGGAACCATTGTATATTAACATGTGACTTGAGACATTGGACATAACGCATATTTTTGAATTAAAGATCTGTTATAATTTAAAGTTCTAGATTGTTGTGCATATTTTTTATATAGAAATTCATGATTTGGGATAAAAAAGGGAATATGACTTAGGTGTGAAGATTTATGTTAAGATTTGATAACTATTAAATGTGAATAGCACCTAAGTGGGAGATTTTTCAATATATGACATGCATTGAAATCGATGGCTATATTTGGTATAATTTATATGTGAATGTTTTGTACTAGGCAAGTTTAACTAAATTTGAGACGTGTGTTATATGGTAAATTATGACCATAATCTGTGCCATGTAAATTCAATGCAAACGTGGGGTATATGATCATAATGTGAATCATGACAACTATTTAGGCATGCAAACTTAGGCCAAATTTATAGTTAGGCAAGATATGTTTATGAAACTTTAAGGAATGATTAAATCTGTTATATGGCCTAATCTGCTAGTTCTGTTATATTGCCTAATTTGCTAGTTCTGTTATATTGCCTAATCTGCTAGTTCTGCTATAATCTGCTATATCTGTTCATATACCAAATCTGTCATCTGCTAAGTCTGCTGAAGATGCCTAAACTGTTATATGCTAAATCTGCTAAACTGCTTAATCTGCTGAATCCGTTAAGTCGCCTAATCTGCTAAATCTTTTATCTGCCATATATGTTGAGTTGATATATTTAGTCTGTTATTGACATAATCTGAATTGGCTATAGTTATGAAAATTGACATGTATATTAGGCGTGGGCATAAATGGTAAATTAATAATTAATTGGCCGCAAAGATAAGCATGGCTGACTCGAGGTTAGAATGAGTTTGCGGCGTAATCCTGCCCGGAACCGCCCGGCACATCCAGTGGACGCAAACAATAGGTTCTAATGTGAGAAGTTAGTCATAACGTGCTTGAAACCCGAGGTTAGACTCAGTTTGCGGCAGAAATCTGCCCAGAACCAACCGGCCTAACTAGTAGCCGCAAACTGTCAGTCTAATGTGAGAGGTCTGGGCATTAATATTTAATTAATGAAAATCTGAGATAAATATAATGTCTAAAACGTGTTGGGCGGATAGGGTTAAACCCACTAGACTGATGAGTTTAATAAATCTGTTCCGTGAATCGGTAGGCCCAATTACAAAGTTAGACAATTCTGTAAATCTGTTAAATCCATATATTTGATCCGTTAGTCTAAAACTTGTCTGACCTGTGAACTAGTTGATATGAATTCTGTATGTCTGAACTTGTTAATCTGAAATCTGTTAGTCTTGGGACACAAGGATAGGAGGGGAATTACTTGTGTCATCTGTTGTTTGGGACCCATATTAGTCAGTAACCCTTTCTGGTATCAAAACTTTGACCCAACAGTAGGTAGGGTCCGGGCACGCTTACTGAACTAATTATAAGCGGTTCATTCTGATAATGGCGAGGGGTGTTGATGGTGCGTTCCAACCGGGTCATGTGCGTGCATGGATCCCGGTCTGCCTCTGAGGATGTAAGACACCGTGACATCTGTAAATAGGTCTGTGTCATTCAAAGGTTGCCACTTTTGGGAATGATACACCCTTCGGTGGGGCTGGCACAGGGTATTTATGTATTAGGGAGCCGATCGCTTGGGGTAGGGTTTTAGGGTACACTTTGTTCTGTCTGTTTCTGTTGGTACCGTCTGTTTCTATTGGGTGGCAACACATGTCTGTTTCTGCGTGGTACCGTCTGTTCGGGTGGTAAAGGCCCAATTACTAGTGTACACCTTATGCTACATTCTGCTTCTGTCTGTTTCTGATCGGGTGGTAAAGGCCCATTACTAGCGTGGAAATTATTCTGTACCTTTTTCTATTTCAGTTTAGACATTAGGGTGACACCTAATTCTGTTATACTAGTATTAGTGCAGAGAAGTGTAAAGCAATAGCTTATATCATTCTGTTCTTCTGTCATATCTGCTACATCTGTTACAGTTATCTCTCATCCAGTTTTATTTTCATGTCATGTTATTATTATCTGTTCATAACTGAAAATCACTGGACTTGCCAGACTTTTGTCTGACCCTTGTTGTTTCGCCTCCTTTCTTCCGTTCCCCCCCTAGGTTTTGTAGAAGGGAATACTCTAGCTTGATCCAGATTTCTTCCGCTTGCAGTGCTTAAAGTATGGCTAGTCTTCTTCTGTGTTGATTATGATTTTAAACTATGCATTCTGAAGGCTTTTGTACAAGACTGATATTTTGTACTTGAATTCTGATATTGTGATTTGAAAGGATGTAACCAAGCTTCTGTTGAAATAAAGTTATAAAATTTTCAAGTACTGTTTTATCTGTCTTGTAAGTTTCTATTTTGTTTACTAAAATGCTCCACCAAAGTTAAGGCATTCCCTTGTGAGTGACCTTAACGGAGGTGGGGTGTTACATCTCCTAAGGGCTTTTGTAGAATCAGTTTGTACATACAAGATTAATTGGTCAGCATATCAAAAAAACCGAAACTAAAGAAATAAATTCTGAATAGCTTATATATACTTTCTATTGAAATTTTATACATACCACACGAATAAATATTGACACCGCCCTTGAGTTCGCACGCTGCTCGATATAAAGCATTCGATCTTTCATGGGCCCAAATGCTTTTTGCCTAACAAGACCAGCTTGTTCAGATGCATGGTATCTTTGAGTAACAATATATGCATAAACTATAGACGTTACATTAGTAGAGTATAAACATAGATGTGTCTTTACATATCAAGACGTGGTGTATGCATATTTATTATCCACACCGCATATCAATTGGATTAAATATTTTCACAGCACTAAAGTTAAGATTAAAACATACCTGTTTACCAGCAAAATACCTCTTCCATTAACAAAATACAAAGAAAATAGAAACATATTTTATTTATGAACTACAAAAAAAAGGAGATCTTGTCAAATTGGAATATCTATGAATATGAACATTTAATAGGGCATCACTACTTGCAATGAGTTTGCAACTATATACAAGTTGGAATATCTATGAATATATATACTCGGGAAACCGACAAGTACATTGCCAATTAATTGTCAGGTAAAATTATTACACAAAAAAGAAAATAACAAAAATAAATTTAAATCAAAAGGAAAATAGGACATACAGTTATTTACGTATAAAGAAAATTCAAATAGGAAACTTTGATTTTCTTTGCAGATTAATCAACCGCGTTATTGTTTTCATCAAAGCATTACTACAGAATGAATAAGTTGATACTAATGAGCCTGCATTTTCATTCAACCGCGTTGCAACATCAAATCTCGTATACTTATTCCTTTGTTATACACTATTTCAACCATTTAAGTTTTGTGTTTCATCTTCTAATTTTTCTAGTTTTCTCTCCTACCACCAATGCCCAAATCACTCTATGCTACTGCGAAATACCATCCAAAGCCCCCTTGCCCCCATCAGTTACCACCATCCATAACCTATCTACCAAAACTGTATTAACTGCCTGCAAGGCACAAGATCGAACAACAGGCAATAGAATTCATTAATCCACCTTGCTGCCATCAAAACAACTCACTTCTGCACCCCTGAAAATGCCGAACACTGCACCATCGCCATATTTCCATTAACTACAACTCCCTGTTCCTCCTCTCAATGACCCAAAGTCCACATTCAATACAAACCAGGTCATCATCATACACTATGAATTGCATTTAAATTTCAGTGGTTTATGGGTGAAGACATGGAGTTAATTTGGAGGACGAAGCTCAATACCAAAGGCTCAAATACAATCCCCAAAATATTATCATTCTAATTTTCCTAGTGTTTTAATTTTAATTTTAATTGTATTTTTCAGTGGAAAATGAATGTATTTGTATTGTATGTGCTATGTAGTATTATAGACTTGAAGTATTGTACTTATATTTATGAACTGTGGATGAAATGTGGACTACTGCACTAAGTTCTGATTTTTGCATAACATGAATTAAACCACGACTATATTTAATGTCGCAATATAAGTGGTTAAACATCAGTATTATACATTAAATAGCTAATGTCGCAATCAACACAGGTTAATTAGGTCATACAATTTTGAAACTCACATCATGTAGATTAAAGCAACAATAGTGTATTCAATGACCACACCTATAAGATCCAATACTGAATGCATCTATAGATCTTCACCTTAATTCCTCTTGTTAAATGCAACAAGTATTAATGAAATTGTACTCCCAATTATATCAAATTGTAACACAGATTAAGTTAATGTAAAAATATAAATATGAAACAAGTTGGTGTTAACTACCAAATCAGCATGAACAACATCCATATAAGTGTATTTTGGTCGCTCTAATAAAGAACAGGAAGCCTAAAACATATACATGAGTTCATAGTTATATACCGGTATTAAATCAATGCCATAAAAACATAGGTATAAAAATAAATCATACTTAAATACTTATTAAACATGTTCAGTTAAAGGACATTTTCATGTCACTTATATTTTGGTGAAAATCTGCAAGAATGAAAAAGAATACTATGCAACCGTAGTTAACAGATCAAATCACATAAAAATGTCTATAACATAATATCTGTGTTAGATTTACCTTTTATTGCACTTTACTTCTTGTTTTTCCTTCAATGCTCTAGCAAAACTAAGAAACTCTCAAATCATCAAAAAAGGTTTCATATGATAGCTGAAGGTGATGTCATTGAGATTAATACTGAATGTATCTCTTATCGAACTAGTTTTTAGTATCCTACCTCAGTTCAAAAATTCTACTGGAAATAGAAGCTTTTGAAGAAAATAAAATCTCAGCCATGAGATGTACTTCAAAAGAAGGCCAAAACAGTCGAGGTTGAGTTTTACTCACTACTGACGAGCCTTATTAACAATAACAACAATACGCACATAACAATACCTGAGTTCCACTAGAATCCAGTTGGAGAATAGCCCCAGCCCCAGCTACTCTTGCCTTGGCACTTCAACTTGATGGAAGCAGAGACCCCAAAGTTGAGGCTGATCTGTAGACAATGCTAAGTATTCTTGTCTTTTCAACTTGATTTTTTAGATCATTCAACCTTGTTGATGTCGTTACCTGCCCAATTCAACAAGTATATCATCCGCAACCTATCACCAATGAGAAAGAATGTTATTTTTCAAATCCAAAGTGATAAATGGAGCGTACACCCTTTGATTTGCCAATGTAGTGTGGGTTTATGTTCATACATATGTGTATGTGCATGCGTACGTGCATGTGCATCTGTGTGCATATGAACACATTTATATGGGAATGGATTCAAATACCTCTCTTACAATTCCATTTAAAAACCTATTCCGTTTGTCATTTTGTGTAAAAAATAACGGGTCCAAGTAAATTTTTGTAGACTAGTTAGATCATTTATGTAGATATTAAAATATCCACTCCAAAGTTACAAGCTAATATGAACAATCAAATAAATTTGTTCAACTAAAATTCACATATGGCAGAATTCAAGTTTTGCACAGATGACCTTGCTAATAAACAAATATATCAAACTAAATTCACTTTGACCCAGATTTGTTTTGAACAACAAGATGGATAAGGGTAAATATGTAGAGTTCTAGTTCACACATCCAGAATTTAATAGTGCTTTTAAGTGTTAATCCTTTCAGAAGGGTAAATATATGAATTATATTCATATATCATCTGAACAGTTGCATTCACAATACATAATTGTGGTTACATAGTCAAGGTGTTGGACGAGATAATACTTCGAGAATAATTGCAGGTTTTAGAATTATTACTCAAAAATAAAGAATGTGGTGTCACAATTGATTGTTTGCGAAAATTATGTTTCCTGTCAAATTTAACAAGTTAGATTGAATTTTCATGAAGCAAAAAATAGATCAATCCCAACACTTTTCTACCACGTCCAAATATGCTTTAATCCTATCGAATAATATTTTTTACTCACTAAAAACTATATCCTAGAAACTAACATAAAATAAAAACAAATTAATTATCCTAATCACTCTGGAGTACTGATCCAAACTCTAATTTCGAAAGAACAATCGGTTCCTTGAAGAAGAAGAAATTAATTTTTTTCTAGCTTTCTTACTATACGTCAGTGATTATTTCCTAAACAAATACCTCTAAAATCGAGTAAATAATTACTATAAACAATCAGCAACAGAAATAAAAATTAGTTTGCCAAACAATGAAACAGGTGATCGGAAGTTGCAATTTTGTAATGATAGAAACAACAAAAAGTTTATGAAAAGTACTAAACTAGCAAAGTTTGAAACTACGGTTTCGAAATCTGGACGATGAGAGTAGGTCAGCAATGCGTGATGGAAAATGAAGCGAGAGGAGGATAAGAATTAGAAGCGAGAGAAGCGACGAGGAAGATGGTTAGGGTTTCAGGATTTGTGGGAAAGGGAATGTTTTTAAAAGATTCTAAAGCAAGAGGGGAAGAGGAATACGAAAAAGCTGGTTATGTTTGTTTTGGATCAGGCGGGCCATTTTTCCTTAGGCGGGAAGTGAAATTTTATCGCCCGCACTAATACCGTGAGTCAAAACACTTTTTTTTTGCATTTGCGAATAAACGTCACTAATTTTTGCAACAAAAAATCAATTTTCTTGTAGTACACAACCAATCTAATGAACCGGAAATCTAAGCCAATTTGAAATTTTTATTTTGGCAATTTTAATGAATTTTGGATATTTCAAATGAATTATTTTAAATAATAACGACGGAAAATTTATTTTCGACAAAGTTAAAACGAATAAATTTATTTTAATTATATAACGAGCCAGAAATGGCGCGGTAGTTCGAAAATTCGATTTCAAATTTCAAATGAATATACAGAATTCAATATAAGTCAGAATTAAATGAAACAATAAATATTTGACTCTGTTTAATCATATCTTTCTAATGAAGCTAAGAAATTGAGATTTCACTTTAGAAGTTGAAAGATATGTCCAGTTTAAAATTCAGAAAAGTCGTTGTGGAATATATATATTTTTTAATATATATATACATATAAGGCCCTTAAACATAGCAATTTTGCAAACGACCTCCGTTTTCGACGAAATCACTTTTGTTTGATTCAGAATGTCAAATTATTGCTAGATTCCAAAATTCATGATTTTTGGGATCAATATGTGAGCATGGCAGAAGAAAACGCGTTTGACCAATTTCAATTGAATTTAATCGACCAAAAAATGGCCATTTTTTCAAATGGTCTTCAAATTCGACTAGTTTTGTTAGGACCGTATTGTCAAAACATAGCCAGATTTATTTTTTTGGAATTTTTGGAGTCCATACGTGGGCCCGGTAAATTAAATCGTGCGTTAAAGTCAAGTTTGACTATTATATTAATTTATATTTTAAATTTAACGAAAACTGATCATAATGGTCGAATTGGCTTACGATACATATCCCATTGTGTTCGGAATGGGGGTAATTAGCTAGGGACGACAGTCGTTGTGTCTCGTTTGGCGTTCGTATACAAAATCACATTTATGGAGAAAATAAAATAATAAAATATATTATATATATAATCTCGTTTAACACCCCCCCCCCGGTTTACTTTTCTATGATCAAAATCAAATGCCTCCTTTTCATTTTTTTTTCTTTTTTTTCCTCTTGACGGAAGCGGAAGCGCTACCTCGTCCACCACCGCGCCCCCTGGCGATCGCCGCCGCCTCCAACAAGGCCTACCCCACTTCTCCGATGCCCTCTCTCCCCGCCCCCCCCCCCTTCTATAGCGCGTACCCCTCCCCATGCTCAAAACCCCCCAAGCCTATGCCCTAACCACTACAGAACACTGCCACTAGCTCCCTATTTCGCCTGCTCCTCCAAGCGCACAGAAATCGACCACCTCCGACCGTGAAGCGCCCTAAACCCCACTCTTCTCCTCCTTGAACGTGAGCTCCTTTTCGAACAGCGAATGAACGTCAAGAAGGAAGGTGATTTTCTTTTATTTAATACTTAACAACATCTTTTTTATCTGTTTTTATACTTAGCATTTTTATAAATCAGTTTTTTTTTAAATAATTGGCATTAATTTTAAATCAGATTTTATTATTAAAGGGCATTGTTTTTAAAGTGTAAAAATATAATTTTTATTTATATCAATAGAGAAAGATGAGATTTTCAATCACATAAAGTTCCGATCTCGAATTAGAAAAGATATGATTTTTATCATTAGAAAAGATACGATTTTTATCATTAAAAAGATCTTATTTTTACATATATGAAAGCTAGATAAAAAGATTAGATTTTTAAAATGAAAAAGATTCTATTTTTACATAAGGAATGATTTTTTTATTATTTTTATTTATTTATTTACACGAAAGAAGTGATTTTTATTATGAATATCATTACATAAAAATGCGATTTTAAATACGTATATCATTAGATGAAGTTATGATCTTTGTGATGTATGTAGCGTTATATAAGAATATGATTTTTATATTGAAGTAGTGATAAACATTCGATTTTTGTATATATGAAGAAGAAATAAAAATAGTGATTTATATATATAACAACAATATAAAGAAGTGATTTTTACATACATAACAATGATATAAAAATATGATTTTTGTATGTAAAGCGTAATGATAAAAATGTGATTTTTAACATACCGCATGAAACATATCTCATTGGAAACGCGGTGAAGATTTCCTACATATGAAGAGTCGCGGTGTTTGGTTAAGCTTATCTGTGAGAACTCCTCACTTTTAATTTATTTTCTAGTTAAAATATATACTAGGATGCAGATGGTGCTTAGCAGCACCCGACACCCGTCGTCCATAGACCATGGATGGCTTGTTTGTTTGATTGGTGTGTTGTGAAAATTGATTGTTGGTGTGGATTGAATAATTATTTTATAGTTAAATATATAATTTTTAACATGTATATAAAATAAATATTTATAAACAAATCATACGGTTTGTTTATATACACCCATTTGACTGATATTGATTGGGACGATAAATTTTACACATCGCCCAACTACACAAATAAAAATCTGTTTTTGTTGATTTGAAACCCCACACGGGTATTGGGATGATATTTGACGTACACTAATCCTGATTGTTTAGTTGTATGTCAATCGATGGGTTGACAGACTGTGTAAGCATTAATTATTTATATTTAATGCTTATGCAGTTGTGTGGTGCACTCTAGATGATGGTTGATGATTTATCGTTGTTATTGTATACATGTGTTGTAGAAAATCCATATAATTAACATTATATGGTAATTGATTGGGCCTCGTTCCAATTTGGAAAATAAGGAATATTACAAAAGAATATTCATGTGTTAAATAGAATATATATTCATGTGTTGAATAGAATAAAAATTCGTGTGTAAAATAGAATATAAAATTCATGTGTTGAATTGAATAAAAATTCATGTGTTGAATAAAAACAAATATTCATGTGTTGAATAAAATATATGTTCATGTGTAGAAGAAAATATTCATTTGTTGAATAGAATAACGAAGTTATTGAAATATATAAAGCCGTGTTGGTTAGATATGCGCCATTTTGACGCGAACGAAATTTATATCGATTATATTCGTTTTTATAATGATTATAGAAAAGGAGGTGATTTCAAAATATAATGTTTTGAAAATATTATCATTTGTATATTAATGATACGAAATATTCAATTTTGATTTGAAATTGAATATGAAGTTGAAATTGTTTTGAAAACGAATTTAAAACGATTTATAATATACGTTTTGAATTGAAAACAACAAAGTATATATAATATGTATATTATATATATTAAATGGCCTGAATAGAACGCGCCAGGCCACGGCAGTTCGCGAATTTCGACCATTGACTTCGAATTGACGTTGCGGGAGATCCGACCGTCAGATTCTCCTGAAACCGGAACCATTGGGTTCGTATCGAAAAGAGTTTTGCATGAATATTTGCGATTTGAAATCTAAGGGTTGGATTTGGAATTATGTCCAAATCAAATTTGGAAAAGGTCGATGTAAGTGCAGTTCGATGGTCGTTGATGGAAATCGACTGTACGGGCCTCGATAAAATTATTAAAAATAGTAATAATTTGCGTAAAATCATAAGAAATGGTTTGGAGATAATTGGGATGAAAAATTCCATATTTGAAAAGATAAAAATAGATTTTTATCGAAATGAACTAGTTTTGAACTAGAATTATAATCCCATTTATTTTTAAAATAAATAAAATGGATTTGAAATGGTTTTGAAAATAACCAGAATTTCCAATATATAAAGTGGAAATGGATTTGAATCGAAATTAACTTTGGAATATTTCGAGGTTGGATTTTGTGATTATACAGATATGGTTATGGAAATTTGAAAGATATATTTATATCGTTATTTCCAATACGAAATTTGTTGGTCATAGAATTTGATCTTGAAAATATGCCGATATATTTTCTATTCAGAGCCTTGTATTTAATATCAAATGGGAATTGGATTTGTTGTGAACTGTGTTTTAACGACATTCGTTCTTTAACCCGATTTACAATGAAGTGTGATTTTGGGTTTATAGTGAACCGTGTTTTAATTGACTTTGGTTCTTTAACCAAGTTAAAGAAGGGATAGGATTTCCCAAGTAAAATAATCATTAATATTGATTTTTGGGAAGATTAAAACCAAGTGGAGTTTTAATGAATCTTTAATTAGATTGAAATGGTCGAGAATAGAGTATCACCAGTTTTGCTCCAGGCGATAATTAAATCTTTAATTACATTTGAATGTGAAATGGTAATTGAAATTTCTGATAACATCGTGGTGTTAGATATGAAGTATTACCAGTTTTACTTCATGGGATAAATAGGTTGGGATTGGGAAATTAAAAAAAATGATTACTTCGGTAAGGTTCGTTAATCCCGACTAGTTTGGATGAACCATAATTTGGTTTGAATTTATATTCAAAAGAAGATTAAAGAATAAATTTAAAGAATTTATCTTTGATAAAATTAATGGGAACCTTTCCTAAAGTATAAGAATATTTGAATAAAAGAATATTCTGAATTGGAATGAGGCTTATGTTGTGTTTTTGTAACACTTGTTTAATATATACGCGAGTTATTCGGAAAGGTCGGGTTTATCCCATTCTGAATAACTGAATCGATGATGTGTCGAAGATGAAGACGGTGGTCGAAGACCGGAGGTCTTCACATCATTTGGATAATTACTGATGAACTTGATTGGTCTATACACCCAAGAGGAGGTAATCAGTTGGTGATCGTCCATACGTACTTGGAGATCGATGGATATGCGAGGTACAAGGTGCCTCCGGTTTCGTTCAGACCCAAAACAAACTTGTAAATGGACCGTGTGTTTGACATTGGATTTTATTCTATGTGATTGATTTCTATTAAACATATATCTGTTTGGTGGCGGAAAATTTATTCTATTGCTTAACGCACTTCCCTGAGCCGTACGAGCTCAGAGGTTATATATTGATTGATATCAATCGCATGGAATGAACTGCCTGTGTGGCATGCCTAAGTGGCAAATGATCAAGGCTTTTGTTGAAAAGCAAAGTCTTGTGGTTGATGATCAAAGCACGGCCTGTGTGGCATAGCTTTGTGTAGCGTTAATCCGCAAGCCTCAAACCCCGGTTGTGAACCAGAAACGGGAGAGGACATCATGGAGGGCATGCGTTTCTTTCTAGTTAAAAGTGGCGTCAGTGGTTTGACACGCCCTGACGAGTTCGACTTATGTGTTTGTTGGGTTGTGAGGCGCATCGGATATATCGGTGACTATGTGGAGCCGATGGAGTCATGGGACTCATTTACACCCCAAAGGGCGGGGAAACGCAGTGTTCAGGCATTTTAATTCACGTCGGTGGACCGGCTCTGACGATCCAAAGGCTTGACTAAGTACTTGCCTGAGGCGCGGACTAGAGGCTCTCGAATCGGTAAGGACTATTTTTTGCCTTGGTCACAGATGGAAATCCAACTTCCAATATGTGATAATTGTGGTTTTGATTGTATAACCTAGTATTGGCGATATGATATATGGTACCCATGCCGTCTATAATTGATACATTTATATTTGAAGTTGTTTTATACACTATGCACTTATAATAGTATCAAACGAATTGCTTTCACGTATCAAGCATTCTTTGGCTATTATAAGGTAAAACCCTATCCTCCGGCTTGTGTTGCATTGTGTGATGGGACCTGGGTCTTATAATAGCTTCATTGTTCTTTATTTAGCACTGCGCTGTTGTTTTATGCACTGGTATTCTTGGGAGGAAACCTGTTCCGTGTTATACGACGTGGTCCCTTGATTTACCTAACTTTAAAATAAAGATTAATAACTGTTTTAGTTCTCACACCAGTCACATGACTGACCTGGAGTTTATTGTTTTAACCTAAAATCTGGGTGCCCCTATTTTCTGCACGGGTAGCTAGTAGTTTTGGTTTTGTAGATTTATATTCACAAGATCCTGATATACAGCTGAAGCGGTATTCGGAAAGCTCTGTATCTTTGTATCTGTTTTCAGTTGTGCTTTGTATTATTTTTCCGCTACAGTAATATATTTAAATCTCTGATATTTCTCTGATGTATTATATTTGTTTATACCCTGTATATTCTTGTATTCTGATGAATTGGTGTAATAAATAATGAAATGTTCTTCTGTTTGCATTCTGATTTGTCATGTTCTCAAAACAATCAGGGGTCTCAAACGGTCTTGGTCGGTTTAGCGATCGAATCGGATCGAACGAAATTCCCAATTGTTACAGTTGGTATCAGAGCTTTGGTTTACAAAGCTCGGAGACAAGACACGTTAGAACCAAATGAAAGAATTCATCAGAGATTGGATTAGTAATATCAAATGAGAATGACTCGTTAGTGATAGGATCAGTAGTTTCCTAGAACGAGTGTGAAGAGTATATTAATAAAATTGAAAACAATTTTGTTTTGAAAATTTAAACTTTATTCAACGTATTTGAATATTTATTTGTATTGAATTTGGGCAATCCAATATATAAAGATTTTGAATGTACGTCTGATCAACGGGTATTCGAAGTTTTAATATATTGGGTAGATATAGAATCACACACTAGTCGCCTGGAGATGAAACTATTGATGACTGTACAACATCAATATTTGTGTTCGAGTTTAGAAGGTGTGATATTTATATATTTCCAATTGACTGGTGTGAGAACCAAAATTTAGTTAGAATATATTGTTGTGACTTGGCATCAAAAATCTGAATTTTTGAACTATATATCAAAGTTGTGAATTTGAATTGATTGCTGATTGTGTTATTTGATTAATTGCTGATTAATTAAGATTTAAACCTTCAGCCAAATTGAACCAATTAGTGGATTGTATTGAAAATTAGTCGCATTTGCATGCATATACATGTACTTACATTGAACAGGTCATAGCAAGGAGGCTAGAGAAGAGAATAAAATTGTTTGCCCGACAAATAAGTACATGTTTATTGTATTTCTTGGGTTTTTGATGATTTTATGAGCCGCTTGGCTGTTTCTTTTTCTTTTTGGATTGTTGAGGGCCATGGGAGGCTATTTGAAATATCCCGAAGCTCCCGGTGCAGGGGAGGTTATGGCGAAATTTTTCGAAAATTTTGGGTGTTAGCCAAATTTTTGAAAAATTTGAAAAGTTCTTAGAAACTGAAAAGTAGAAGAACTTAAGCCATAATTAAAAGAATGAAAGTTGAGTTGGTTTGTAAAACAACTTTCAGCTTCGTTCCTTTTCGGGGACGAAAAGTTTTAAGTGGAGGAGATTGTAATGACCCGGAAATCTAAGCAAATTTAAAATTTTTATTTTGGCAATTTTAATGAATTTTGGATATTTCAAATGAATTATTTTAAATAATAACGATGGAAAATTTATTTTCGACGAAGTTAAAACAAATAAATTTATTTTAATTATATAACGAGCCAGAAATGGCGTGACAGTTCGAAAATTCGATTTTAAATTTCAAATGAATATACATAATTCAATATAAGTCAGAATTGAATGAAACAAGAAATATTTGAATCTGTTTAATCATATCTTTTTAACGAAGCTAAGAAACTGATATTTCACTTTAGAAGTTGAAATATATGTACAGTTTAAAATTCAGAAAAGTCGTTGTGGAATTTATATATATATAAGGCCCTTAAAAATAGCAATTTTTCAAATGACCTCTGTTTTCGACGAAACCACTTTTGTTGGATTCAGAATGTCAAATTATTGCTAGATTCCATGTGAAAACCCGTAACTTCCACGGTGAGGAAAGCGCGGATAGTTCGAGAACAAGCCACAACAGAACGCAGGCGGAAGAACATTTCATTGTACATTACAACAATTCATCAGAATACAAGAATATACAGAGTACGAATGAATATTACACAGAAATATCAGAGATTTAAATTACATTTAAATACATCGCAGCGGAAAATAATACAATACATAACTAGAAGAAGATATACGGATACAAAGCTTTCCGGATATCTTTCCAGTTGTAAGTCAGGATCCTGTGAATATAAATCTGCAAAACCAAAACTACTAGCTGCCCGTGTCAAAATAGGGGCACCCAGAGTTTAGGTTAAAACAATAAACTCCAAGTCAGTCATGGGACTGGTGTGAGAACTAAAACAGTTAATCTTTATTTTTAAAGTTCGGTAAATCAAGGGACCACAACGTATAGCACGGAACGGGTTTCCTCCCAAGAATACCAGTGCATAAAACAAACAGCGCAATGCTAAATAAAGATAAATGAAGCTGTTATAAGACCCAGGTCCTATCACACAATGCAACACAATCCGGGGGATAGGGTTTTCCCTTATAACAGCCAAGAATGCTTGATACGTTTAAAACAAATCATTTGATACTATTATAAGTGCATAGTGCATAAAACAAACTTCAAATCATAAGTATCAATCATAGACGGCATGGGTACTATTAGACCAAAAAATGGTCCTAACACCCAAATTATCGTATTTAGAGCATAGGATATGAAGAAATAACTGAAAAAATAAGAGAAAAGCAAGACAACAGGATTTTTATAGTGGTTCGGCGTTAATGAGCCTACGTCCACTTCATATTTTCTCATTTCACTCATGGATTACAATTACAATGAATATTGTCTTTCAATCACTTGAATTCAATGAATAATTCTCTCCGAATCCATTGAATTTATTGAGGAAGATGGTGGTTATTCATGGAGAAGTGTTGGCTATGGCAGCCATGGATGTTGAGATGTCAAAAGTCCTCTGAAAATGCCCTCTGAAGGTGTATTTATAGCTGTAGTAAAGCTCCTGGGAGGACTGGTTCGTGATAGGGTACGAGGTAGGCGATCCAGAAAAATAGGAGAGCCAGTAGCCTTGAGAATAGGTCAAAACAAGCTGCGTGTGAACAGGTCCGAAGGTCGGATCGCGGTCATAGGTCGGATCGCGGTCATTGGGTCGGATCGCGGTCATGGGTCGGATCGCGATCATGGGTCGGATCGCGGTCATGGGTCGGATCGCGGTCATAGGTCGGATTGCGTAGGCAAGGTCGGATCGGATCGCGTAGGCAAGGGCGGATCGGATCGCGGTCATATGCCAGCTTACACCCGTTAACGGAAATGGGCGTAACTTTCAAACCGTAAGTCCGATTAAGCCAAACCAAAGATCAAACTGAAGCTAATTCAAAGGGCTACGAGTATATGAGCTGAATAGATCCAAATGAGGTCATTTGATAGGGGTTTAGAGCCAGTTTATACTGATGTTGTGATTTTGACCGAACTGCCTTGTGTCTTCTGACGATGCTTTCAATGCCAGAGAGCGATGTTATCCAGAGATTCCATATGAGACAGCATTTACCCAGAAGTATGTCAGCATGATCTTTGCTTTGGGTAGCCTGGTCACAAAGCAGGCTAACATTTTGCCCCCGAAAGTACATCTTATCGAAGATGAGATGTGCTTTGAATATGTTGAGCTAAATCTCTCTGGAACGTCATTTATCCTTGAGAAGGCTTTATCCAACTATTGCATTGCTTCCCTAGGAGCTAGTCAGGCCAAGTTCCACGGAAGGAGTATTCGAGATGATCAAGAAATTGTTTAAACCTTGTCGGATCAAAAGATCTAATTCATCCGTCAGATGTCATGCTAAATCGTTGGCTCCCGAGCGTGATTCTACACGCACAGGTCGTTGCCAAACAACATCATCATTCTATGCAAGCCAAGCGCAAGGTAGGGTTGGACTTTCTTTTTCATATGAGCCAATGTATGAAGTAGCCAACCAAATCATGGGGCAATGTAAGAATCTTTGGGCTCTGAGCTAACAACTGGACTATTGGGACGAAGCATATCAGAATCAACGTATGGATTTGTCATTTGTACTCAAGTTTGGATTATCTTGATATCTTGGTATTGATCCAGGATCTTAAAATCGCATTGAATCGTAACAGTAGGGAATTTGAAGGCCATGATCACTCTGGATCGTGGTCAAAGGAATTCGCAATCGCTTTGGATTTCTTCGCAATTCAATAATCATATGTAAGTCAGTAAGAGACATAGTTGATACCATGTGAACTAGTGCTCGTGCGATCGTCACTATCATAAGGCAGTGGAGGAATTTATCACACCTTCCATCCAGTGTAGCAGCGATTTAAACCTTTGAAGTCACACTTGACCCGTAAACTGACTCGTTTGAATGGGCAAGATGCATTCTGTCACATTCTGAAGATATAGTGTATACATTTCGGGTCATGTGCCAGGCCAGGGTCATATTCAATGTCAGCTTGCGAATCGGCATTCATGCTATGAGGGCCACTGGAGGACAAGCGAAGTTAATGCTTATTCCCCCAGCGTCGGTGGGGGTGAGCTAAGTTAATGGGGCATATGGTCTTTAAGCTCTTATACTCTCTGCAGTTGATTCAGGCCGTAGCTGAGTTGCAAGTTCAGCTATTCTAGTTGACCCAAGTTGTCCTGTGCTCTTCTTGAGTCAGCAAGAGTTCGAGTTGTACATGCGAATGGTCGAATCACATTTTCTTTGATATCATCCCTTCCCTTTAGTCAGGAGGCGGGAATTTACCCATTTGGTGTTAGCTAACATTAGCACTCTTATCGGATCAATCACGGGGATAAATAGGCTCGTCAAAGATGTAAGCGGATTAGTCGAGCCCCTCCGCTCATACTTTAA
Organism: Allium sativum; assembly: GCA_030737875.1. Classification (NCBI taxonomy): domain Eukaryota; kingdom Viridiplantae; phylum Streptophyta; class Magnoliopsida; order Asparagales; family Amaryllidaceae; genus Allium; species Allium sativum. The sequence goes on from CM060910.1 coordinate 402,467,228, forward strand.
GATAATCCAAAATGGTCTTCATAGTCTTGCTGAATCTCTTTGTCATGATCGGTTCAATTGAGCCTGACAAACAATATCGTGGGCCCGATAAGTGATATAGATTCTCTTTAGAACTGCACATTCTAATCATTCATTTCCAAGGTTATTTCTTTATCCTTATCAGTTCGGGAGTCGGATGATGCTCCATTCTTTATCATAAAAGCATTGAGATTTTCTATCTCGACATTAACACCTTCTTGTCATAGAAGTATGTCCACCTCAGGGATGAATTCATCAAAGCTTCTAAGCAACTCTCGTTAGAGAGAAAATTTAAAGTCTAGGGGAATAACAGGGGATCCTGACGTCCCACGTGTAAGGGCTGACTGTCGTTGTCCGTATCATCTTGAGAAGTGCCACCTCTCGAGAGGCGCTGAATCAAGCTGGCGATCAGGTTGCCATCAAAGAATTACTGCATATCGTCAATATCATGACTGGTGCCCCCAGCATTGAATCTGAGATCACGAATGGGGTCTTTTGCCGATTTATTGCTTGGAGCTGAGTATGGAATATCGCTCGAATATCCATTCGGGTTGGAGCTAAAGCTGGTCGTGCATGACCTGAGTTTGTTACCATTTTTGCATTTTCATCTAGGATGTTGCAGGTAGCTGTTCCACTGCCCATGTTTCCATCTGCAATGTTCTGAATCGAAACCGCATGCGCATGCCTGTTGATTGGTTCATGTTCAACCCGAGTTGATGGTGGCTATCTGACTGTGCCAAGTTCGTCACTGCTTGAACTTCGATTTTATCATTTCCAGCGAATTGATTATTGTTGCTTAGCCTTTAAATTGTCATTGATGCCCCCAGTGTAAAGTCTTGAAATAAGTAAAGATCGACCTCGGGCTTCTCAAATCCATATGTGCAGTAGCCATCAATCAGGCTTCTGTCACTCGACTGGGAACAGAGGCATCAAGTAATTGAACTATGCTGCTCAAGGCTCATATCATGTGCCCCCTATCCACAGGGGGTTTTGTTGAGCAGTACACCTCGAATTCATGTCTTCTTTGGATTCATGTTCACTTCTCGCATCAAGAGCCAGAGTTGAGTGCAAAAATGAATTGTTGGTATTCAGCCCATGCTAAGCCATAGTCTCCCATCCAAGCTCCGAGGACAGAAATCAAGCGGTGAAGGGTCAGATTGTAGTCGCCTCGAGTGCTCCCGTTTGCTCTTTGCATCAAGGGAAAGGTTGGGGACGAAATGGTTGCATCACGTTCAATTATTACATGGGATATATCCAGCCTTATCTGAGCTTCCCATTCTGGAAGTAAGTTGAGATCAACAGATGGACGTTCTCTTTGCATCTGCTTTCTGGTCTTCAAGGGGCCTGCATCATCCTTCTGGACACGACCCTTTGTTTGTTTTCCATTAGGATGTTGCCATTGTTGCGAGTGAGGCCCTCGCGTTCTTGACTAGTTATCTTTTGTAAACCTGCATTTAGTAATTAAAATTTTGTTTATTTCGCATTGTCTTGTACCTGCGAATGGGCAAATAAGTCATGAAGCGTTATAAGTAGTCAATGCAGTTATAATTGAAAATGCACTAAAGTAGTATGTGTGTATAGGTATGCTCCCAATCAATCATTAACTTAGTGCCTGGCCAGGACTTTGTTGAGGATTGATTGGGATCTTAACTGTTTTGCCCCATGTCCGGACATGGAGGATCCGGGCTCGGAGTTCAGTCAGTCCCCGACACTCTGGCGGGGTAGGAGCCCTTGTGGCACTAAGTCTCTAGCACCTTTATACTCTCTCTGGAGTTCGAACTCAGCTTTCAATCTGTTCTCCAATCCTTCAGTGGGGTAGGAGTTCTAGCTTGTTTCATGATATGCTCAACGATCCTTCAGCGGAGCAGAAATTGTGGGGGGTGCTGAGTCTCCAGCACCTTTCTCATTGCTTAATCATAGACGCTTTTATACTCTCCTGGCGGTCGCCAAGGTTACAGTTCGAACTCAGCTGTTCTGTCGCTCCCCGATCCTTCACCGGGGTAAGAGTTCTTTCTCAGCGCACAATCAGGGACGCTTTTATACTCTCTTGGCAGTCGTCGAGGTTAGAGTTCGAGCTCAGCAGTTCCTTCGCTCCCCGACCCTTCAGCGGGGTAGGAGCTTTTTCTCAGCGCTCAATCGGAGACGCTTTTATACTCTCCTGGCGGTCGCCAAGGTTAGAGTGCTGTCAAGGCGGTTCTTATCATGGTGCATCGTCACGCCTTACGGACGTCATCTTCGCGTCCTTTATACTCTCTCTCGAATCTTGAGAGTTAGAGTTACAGATCGAGTGGACTTCAATCATGGCGTGACCATCACACTCGTCCTAGATTTATACTCCTATCCAAGCTCCGAGGATTAGAGTTCATCGGAAAATATTTGCCAAGGCTTTGGGTCCCTCCGATCCATCTGTGGGAGGATTGGTTGGCACCAAACTTTGGGTACCTGCATCATTCATATTGCTTGAGTTAGTCATGTCATTGACTCAGGAAACATGTAAAAGAAAATTGCATTATTGAGGAATATGCATATCAAGGGGCAATGCTGCCTCCTTTATTTGAATTCATGTAATCTGGTGGCATCGAGAATATGATCGAGCCATATAGACGGTCACACCGCGACCATCTGGAGTAGGACTCTGACTTAGCAACTCAATGATTTATGTATAATTTTCTTGTGGTCTTCCATGTGTGAGCCAAGGATTGGGCGATCATCTTGGATCCATCATGAGCTATGCAGCTTTCGTTAGATGGAGAGCATGGCTTTGTAGACGAGCAGTTCGGTCGAGCTCGTTATAGTTCTGTTCCATAATTCCATATGTGGGTGTTAGAAATTTGTTCGATAGCAAATCCTGGATACCTACACCATCCATATATTAATTCATCTGAGTTAATTACATCAATAACTCATAAATCATGCAAATATAAGAGTCATGGTTATAGAATAATCCTGTTAAAGGAATGAGTATCATTCTGAGTGAAAAATGGCATTGCATATTCATTGTAGGTCCATTTTGCTTCGCCCTATCTCTGCCAATGAAGGGCTGCCAAAGTCTTTTAGTTGATGAGGAATGCTTTTTCAAATTATTGTGAGGCGGCAGTTCCAAGAATGAGTAGGCCTTGATCGAGGTTTTGAGATGGCAAGGGCGGTTAGTATCATAAGCGAGTGATGAGGTCGCATCCCATTTGAATTGCCTTTCTGCCCCCATGCTGAGGGTAAGGGTAGAGTGTCGTGGAATCATGTTTGTGCCGCTTATGGTGGGACACCATCACACTAGTGTTACGACGGTAATTGGCAGGAGAACAATGGATTCATGCTAATAGAAATATTTGCACTTTCCATGCTAGGAAAAAGGATATTGCTGCTGGTGGAATAATCATATCTCATCAATTTGCTGGTATGCCTTCGATGCCTTCGATCCCACATCGGGGACAAGGATCGGTGCGCAGACGATCACTCAGTATTCAGACTTGAGTGTTTCAGACCTTTAACTCGCCAGTCTTCAGGGAACAATGAGGCAGTCGGTCATGCCAACTTAGGATGTATCGGCTTCGAATTTGATGATGTAATCTCGAGCGATTCATGCTCAAATCTCCAGTTGCCCCCAGCCTTAGGGGAGTGAGTCACATGGCAGATAATCGATGAAAAGAGTGGAAGTATGAGTCTTCACTTTCTAACTTCAGAACGCCGTTTACCAGAAGTTTCATTCATGTACATCTTCCATCTAATGGGTCGCTGATTGGTGATTTGGTCGAATCATTCAGGGCGGTGAATTCGGCAATTGCACTCGTTGGTGTTTGTTTTGGGACAACCTTCCAAGAAAAATAGGCAATATCGAATTGCATGTCATATCTCGAGGCATAAAGAACGATTGCACGCCTTTCACTTCACCTTGTTAGATGCATTCTGTGTTGTAGGAAGTTTATCATGGAGTTAACCATGACTCTCTTCCGGGTTTGGTCTCCAACGTTGGATCAACTTCCATCTGATCAATGGTTGTATTTCATAGTGTCTTGATGGGGATCATCTCTATCTTTTCTAGATTGTCGGACCCTTCTAACTTGGTCAGATTATCCGCCTTCTGATCTTCTGCTCGTAGGACATGAGATATGTTGTAACGTTCTAATACATCCAACAACCCTTCTTCCGGTTCTAGGTAAGCTGCGAGTGGTGGTTCCTTCGTCTGGAATTCCTTTCAAGCCTGGAGAACAACAATGTGAAAGTCAGAAAATATGTTCAATGCCACTATTCCCAACTCCTTAGCGAGTTTCAATTCGATAATCAGGGTGTCGTCTTCGGAGTCGTTGTTAGTAGCGGAGAATTTCAATCGTAAGGCATAGTAAATTGTCCGTCCTTTAGGGGTTATCTGCAAAACTCCGGCGTTGGATTGCCGATCATTTCTTGCACCGTCTGTATACATCTTCCAGGTGCTTCTTCTACATCTGCCACACCCTCTTCGAGAGTTGTACATTTAGCAATGAAGTTGGCTAATGCTTGTCCTCGTATGGACTTCTTTAGGATGAAATTGAGATCAAACTGGTTCAGCTCTATGTCCCATTCGAGCTGTCTTCCAAAAGCTTCAGGTTGCTGTAGGACCTGTCGTAGTATCTAATCAATGTGTATCACAATCAGGTGAATGTCAATAGTGGCGGAGTTTTGTCGAAACAATGAACGAGCTTTAAGCAAGCTTTTCCAACTTTGGGCAGTTGTTACGTTAGATGTCGCACTCCTGCATCCTGAATCTTCATCCTCTATGGTATCTATATCTTCGAGTAGATCATCGGGCAATTCTTTTTGCGATGCTCCCTTTATTCACAATATTAACACCTCCTTCACACCCCATTTCGTTTGGAAGGGAAGCGTCTTCGGGTTTCATGCCATCTCTGTTGGGTAGCGTATTCCATCCAGCCAAAAAGTCACCTTCTCCAATAAGTTGGCCACCGTGGACAATCCCTAATCTATCTTCTGTTAGGATATTTAGAAATAAGCACTAGGGTGCAATGCAAGATCTGAACTATGTTGGAGCTGGTCTGTCTGGACCTTGATCAGATAAGCTTGAATATGATAGCATGATTTGCAATGCTTCAAGGAATGTTCACATATTCTGTCACAACTTGTTGCATCAAAAGGGAGATAATGGTTGTTCCATATTTGCGTTGATGTCAAGCTCTCATCTCATGACCAAGGTCGTATGGTGGATAATGAGTAGTCAATGTTGCTAACATCCGGGCAAGGATCCCTAGGTCCAATCATGGCTTGCAGTGGTTCAATTGGTACCTGACTCTGGGCACCATAACGTGTTGATGTGACCCTTATATGATGGAAATCAATCTTCATTAACGCGGTTGACAGCAAATAGGCATCGCAAATGTTAGCTAAGCCTTTCAGGGAGTGAACTGCAGGACACATGTCTTACACCGTGCCATTCAGGTGGAGGGTAACTTTGTAGTGCTAGGATCTTTACTTGCCATCGGGTATCCCACCATTGTGAATTTTGGCCATTGGGATCTTCTGAGTCATCTACAGAATAGTGTCCGGATTGTTCTATGTCAATATCATCTGGGATTCCGCCTATTGGGGAGGATTAAGTCATGTAAACTAGGTGATCACTATTCGTTCAGGAACATCATCGGTTGCATTCGGGAGATCTTTACACCATCGGAGCTCTGGAAGAGGAGGCTATTATGAGACCATCATTATTTTGTATACTGCCATAGCCAGCGTGTCGAATCTTTTCAACAACTACTCACATTCAATTACATCGGTAGATAGAGGTCATGGCTTCTGGAGGAATTCTAATCGTCGCCATTCCGTTGTCAAATTCTTTGACAATCCGTTTATTCTTCATTGACAAGCTTTGATGAATGCTGTTGGCCAACATATATGTTGAGCTGAAGAGGAGCCATGCTCCGAGCCGAAGGCGAGGCCGTGCTCCGAGCCGAAGGCGAGGCCGTCAGCGGGTCCGGGCGCAGCGTCGGCGGGGGTCCGGGGCCCCGCAGTCCCGCACGATTTTTTCGATTTTGGAACATGGAGCCTTTTCTGATATGATCTAAAAATTGTATTTTTTCCAAAAATTGTCACGTTTTTGGATCGGGTCGTGACCCTTGTTTGTCGTCATTTTTCCGGGTCGCGGTTCGCTACTGTCCTCCGGTTCGTGGTCCAGCTTGGCGATCGGGATACTCCAACCTTCCAGCTTCGGATCGGTTCGTGGTCTTCTCCAGTTCGTGGATATGTTCACAAAAATTGCTCCAGGTCGGGTCGTGGAAGTATCACCGGGTCGGATCGCGACTTCCTTACTCGGTCGGGTCGTGGGTTCATCTTGAGACCGGATCGTTTTCTCCCCGCGATCCGCGAGCCCCTCGACCTGCTCCAGCACATTTTCTTTATTATCCTCATTTGGTCGTGAAGCTTGTAAACCCTTACCTTTTTTCGAAGGTATGAAGCTCTGATTTTTTGAAATCAACGAAATATTCAAAAATGGTAGAAACGCGGACTGTTTTCTTCGAACTTTCAAATCCAAATAGTAGAATAGCAATCCGATAGGTTGAGAATTCGGTTCTCAGTGAAAGCACCAAAATGTTAGACCAAAAAATGGTCCTAACACCAAAATTATCATATTTAGAGCGTAGGATATGAAGAAATAACTGAAAAAATAAGAGAAAAGCAAGACAACAGGATTTTTATAGTGGTTCGGTGTTAATGAGCCTACGTCCGCTTCATATTTTCTCATTTCACTCATGGATTACAATTACAATGAATATTGTCTTTCAATCACTTGAATTCAATGAATAATTCTCTCCGAATCCATTGAATTTATTGAGGAAGATGGTGGTTATTCATGGAGAAGTGTTGGCTATGGCAGCCATGGATGTTGAGATGTCAAAAGTCCTCTGAAAATGCCCTCTGAAGGTGTATTTATAGCTGTAGGAAAGCTCCTGGGAGGACTGGTTTGTGATGGGGTACGTGGAAGGCGATCCAGAAAAATAGGAGAGCCAGTAGCCTTGAGAATAGGTCAAAATAAGTTGCGTGTGAACAGGTCCGAAGGTCGGATCGCGGTCATAGGTCGGATCGCGGTCATGGGTCGGATCGCGATCATGGGTCGGATCGCGGTCATAGGTCGGATCGCGTAGGCAAGGTCGGATCGGATCGCGTAGGCAAGGGCGGATCGGATCGCGTAGGCAAGTGCGGATCGGATCGCGGTCATATGCCAGCTTACACCCGTTAACGGAAATGGGCGTAACTTTCAAACCGTAAGTCCAATTAAGCCAAACCAAAGATCAAACTGAAGCTAATTCAAAGGGCTACGAGTATATGAGTTGAATAGATCCAAATGAGGTCATTTGATAGGGGTTTCAGGCCAGTTTATACTAATGTTGTGATTTTGACCAAACTGCCTTGTGTCTTCTGACGATGCTTTCAATGCCAGAGAGCGATGTTATCCAGAGATTCCATATGAGACAGCATTTACCCAGAAGTATGTCAGCATGATCTTTGCTTTGGGTAGCCTGGTCAGAAAGCAGGCTAACAGGTACCATATATCATGTCGCCATACTAGGCTCTACAAATAAAACCGCAAATGTCACGTATTTGGAAACTGGATTTTCATCTATGAACCGAGGAAAAAGATAGTCCTCTACCGATTTGAGACAATCTAGCCCATGTCACAGGATCAGAACGCATCAACCCTTTGGATCGTCAGGGCCGGTCCACCGATGTGGATTATTATGCCTGAACACTACGTTTCCCAGCCCTTTGGGGCGTAAATGAGCCAACGAATGGCTCCATCGGACCCGGATCGTCCGATCGAGTCGCCTCGCAACAGCAACAACGACATAAGTCAAACTCGTCAGGGCGTGTAAAACCACTGACGCCACTTTTTTGCTAGAAGGAAACGCATGCCCTCACTGAGGTCCGTCTCCCGTTTTTGGTTCACACCGGGGTGTGAGGCTCGCGAATCAACGTTACACAAAGCTATGCCACAAAGGCCGTGCTTTGATCATCCACCACAAGACTCTGCTTTTCAACAGAAGCCTTGATCATATTGCCACTTAGGCATTCCACATAGGCAATTCACTCCATGCGTTTGATATCCATCGATATATAACCCCTGAGCTCGTACGTCTCAGAGAAGGGCGTTAAGCAAGAGAATAAATTCTCCGCCGCCAAACAGATATATATTTAATAGAAATCAATCACACAGACTAAAATCCAATGTCAGATACACAGTCCATTTACAAGTTCGTTCTGGGTTTGAACGAAACCGGAGGCACCTAGTACCCTGCATATCCATCGATCTCCAAGTATGTCTGGACGATCACCAACTGTTTCCATCTTCTTGGGTGTACAGCCCAATCAAGATCATCAGTAACCACCCAAACGACGTGAAGACCTCCGGTCTTCAACCACCGTCTTCATCTTCGACACCACGTCGAATCAGTTATTCAGAATGGGGTAAACCCGGTCTTTTTGAATAACTCGCGTATATAATAGACAAGTGTTACACAAACACAACATACGCCTCATTCCAATTCAGAATATTCTTATACTTTGGGAAGCGTTCCCATTAATTTTTTCAAAGATAAATCCGTTAAATTTATTCTTTAATCTGCTTTTGAATATCAATTCAAACTAGTCGGGATTAGCGAACCACACCGAAGTAATCATTTATTTTAATTTCCCAATCCCAACCTATTCATCCCATGAAGTAAAACTGGTAATACTTCATATCTAACACCACGGTGTTATCGGTAAATTCAATTACCATTTCACGTTCAAATCTAATTAAAGATTTAATTATCGCCTGGAGTAAAACTGGTGATACTCCATTCTAACACATTTTCAATCGAATTAAAGATTCATTAAAACTCCACTTAGTTTTAATCTTTAACTGGGTCAAAGAATCAGTGTCATTTAAAACACAGTTCACGATAAACCCAAAATCACATTCCATTAATTATCGGGTTAAAGAACAAGTGTTATTTAAAACACGGTTCACGATAAACCCAAAAATCAATACCAATTCAATTCCAATTAAATATTACTTAATTGGTACACATCATTAAATCTAAATAAAAAGATTTAATCTTTTTCTCAGCTGGGTCTAAGAACAGTGTTGATAAAGACACCATTCACGACAAACCCAAATCACATTTGCTATTAAATACAAGGCCCTGAATAGAAAATATATCGGCTTATATTCAATATCAAATTATACGACCAACAAATATCGTATTGGAAATAACGATATGTGTATATATATATATATATATATATATATCTTTCAAATTTCCATAACAACATATGTATAATCACGAAATCCAACATCGAAATATTCCGAAGACAATTTCGATTCAAATCCATTCCAATGCAATTATTGGAAATTCAGGTTATTTTCAAAACCATTTTAAAATATAATTTATTTATTTCAAAAATAAATAAATTATTATTCTAGTTCAAAACTAGTTCATTTCGATAAAAATCTATTTTATCTTTACAAATATGGAGTTTTTCATCCCAATTCTTCACAAATCATTTCCTATGATTTTACACAAATTATTAATATTTTTAATAATTTTATCAAGGCCCTTACAGTCGATTTCCATCAATGGCCATCGAACTGCACTTACAGCGACCTTTTCCAAATTTTATTTGGACATAATTCCAAATCCAACCGTTAGATTTCCAATTTCTAATATTCGTTAGAAAGCACTTTTCGATACTAAGCCAATGGTTCCGGTTTTAGGAGAATCCGACGGTCGGATCTCCCGCAATATCCATTCGAAGTCAATGGTCGAAATTCGCGAACTACCGCGGCGCAGCGCGTTCTATTCAGGCCATTATATTATATATATATAATATATATAATATATATTTCGTCGATTCCCTTTTAAAACGTATTATATAAATCGTTTTAAATTCATTTTCAAAGTGATTTCAACTTCTATTTCTAATTCAAATCAAAATTGAATTTTTTTTCCTTATAAATTCGATTTAAATTCACTTCAAATTGATTTCAATTCAAATCGATTTTTAATTCAATTTCAGTTCGTTTTCAATTCAATTCAATTTCAATTTAATTCGAATTTCAATTCATTTCAATTTAATTCGAATTTCTATTCATTTCAATTTAATTCGAATTTCAATTCATTTCAATTCAATTCGAATTCATTTCTATTCAGTTTCAGTTCGAATTTCAATTCTTTTCAATTTAATTCGAATTTTAATTTTATCCGTATTTCAAATCATTTCCGTTTATTTCGAATTTCTAATCAATTCAATTTAATTCGAATTTCAATTCTTTTCAAAATATCAGATTTTGAAATCACTTTCGATATTCATTATAAAATGAATAAAATCGATATAAATATCGTTCACGTCAAAATGGCGTCAATCTAATCAACACGGCTTCATATATTTCTATTTTCAAATATTTCTATTTCAAATATTTCTATTTCAAATATTACCTTTTCAAATATTTCTATTTCAAATATGGAATGAGGCCCAATCAATTACCATATAATGTTAATTATATGGATTTTCTACAACACATGTATGCAATAACAACGATGAATAATCAACCATCATCCAAAGTGCATTCCACACTGTATAAGCATCAAATATAAATATTCAACGCTTATAACAGTCTGTCAATCAATCGATCGACATACAACTAACTATTGGGATTAGTGTATGTCATATATCATCCCAATACCCGTGTGGGGTTTCAAAAAATCAAACACAGATTTTATTTGTATAGTTGGGCGATGTGTAAAATTTATCGTCCCAATCAATATCAGTCAAATGTGTGTATATAAACAAATCGTCCGATATGTTTATTTTTATTTCATTTCATATAAACGTTAAAAATTCTATTTTTAACTATAAAATATTTTCAACTATATAAATATTTTATTTCATTTCACATCACATCACATAATCAACTACACATCAAAATCAAACAAGCAAACATACAAGCCGTCCATGGTCTGTGGACGACGGGTGTCGGGTGCTACTAAACACCGTCTGCATCCTAGTATATATTATTAACTAGAAAAACAAAATTAAAGGTGAGAAGTTCCCACCGAAACTAATCCAAACATCTCGACTCTTCAAATGTAGAAGTCTTCGCCATTCTTGCTTTTTGTCACTTTCGTTGTCCGCTTTCACTACATATATAAAAATCAAATTTTTACTTCGCTATTCAATATATAAAAATCGAATTTTTACTTCGCTATTCAATATATAAAAATCGAATTTTTACTTCACTATTCAATATACAAAAATCGAATTTTTACTTCGCTATTCAATATATAAAAATCGAATTTTTACTTCGCTATTCAATATATAAAAATCGAATTTTTACTTCGCTATTCGATATATAAAAATCGAATTTTTACTTCGCTATTCAATATAAAAAAATCGAATTTTTACTTCGCTATTCAATATATAAAAATCGAATTTTTACTTCGCTATTCAATATATAAAAATTTTGAATTTTTACTTCGCTATTCAATATATAAAAAGATTATATTTTTACAAATCTACTTCATAGAAAAACTAATCTTTACTTCATGGAAGATCTAATCTTTATACTTCATTCGTATATAGAAAAAAAATTCCACTTTATTCATATACATGAAAATCCGATTTTTATATTTCATTCAATAAAAATCAAAATTTTAAAGGCATAAATAAGTAAAAATAATATTAAAACTTACAGTTTCTTTTCAGTGATAAGGGGGGTTTTCCCATCGGTATTGGAGGGGGTTGGGGTGCTCGAAGTGCTGGAGAGGGGACTCGCCGGAGGTGGCGTCGCTGGTGGGGTCGGAGGCCAGGCGAGGGGGTTCGGGTTTGGGGATTGGGAGCGGTGGAATGGGGGCGCAGCGTTGAACTCGAGGGGAGGAAAGGAGGGAGAGTGGAACGAGGGGCAGAAGGTGGGGGGGGGGGTCGGGCGGTTTCCTTCAGGAGAGAGGAGGAGATAGGGGGAGCGGCGGCGGCGGCTGCGTTCAACCTGGGGGGGTGACAAGATCGCGATCCCCCCTTCCATTTTTTTTTCTTTAAAATTCTGGTCAACGGTTGAAGGGGGGTAGTTAAGGAGAAAGAGAGTTTTTTTTTAATTATTTATTTCAAAAAGGTACTTTATATTCTGACCTCGAAACGAGACCCACCGCCTGTCGTCCATAGCTAATTACCCCCATTCCGAACACAATGGGATATGTATCGTAAGCTGGTTCGTTCATTTTGATCAGCTTTCGTCAAAATCAACATATAACTCTATATATTGAATTTGAACGTGCATTTCAATTTACCGGGGTCACATACTAACTCGAAAAATTCCCGAAAAATACTTTCTAGATTCGTAATGACGATACGGTCCTAACAAAACTAATTTCATCGAATTCCGAGACCGTTTGAAAAATGGTCATTTTCCAGTCGATTAAAATCAACTAAAACTGGTCAAACGCCTTTTCCCTTGCCACGCTCACATATTGATTCGAAAAATTATGAAAATTGGAATCTTGCAATTACTTGTCACTGCGGATCCAACAAAAGTGGTTTCGTCGAAATCCGAAGTCCTTTGCAAAATGACTATTTTCAAAGGCCGAAATTCCATAGCGACTATTCTGAAATTTCAACTGGACATATCTTTTTATCCCCGCTATGAAATTTCGATTTTTCGGATTCGTTGGAAAGAATTCACCAATAGATTCAAATATTTTTGGTTTCGCTAAAATCCAGCTTATTTTGAATCCTGTACATTCATTTGAAATTTGAAATCGAATTATCGAACTACCGCGCAATTTTCAATTCCTTTTATAAATATAAATAAATATTTATATTCTATCGTCGATTCAAACGAATATATACGTTCGAATTATATTCAAAATAAATTTCTCGTCAATATTATTTAAAATAATTCATTTTAAATAATCAAAATTCGCTAAAATTGCCAAAATAAAAATTTTAAACTGGCCCAGATTTCCGGGTTATTACAATCTCCCCGACCTAAAACTTTTCGTCCCCGAAAAGGAACAAAGCTGAAAGTTGTTTCACAAATCAACTCAACTTTTAGTGTTTCCACTATGGCTTAAGTTCTTCAACTTTTCAATTTCTAAGAACTTTTCAAATTTTTCAAAAATTTGGCTAACACGCTAAATTTTCGAAAAATTTCGCCATAACCTCCCCTGCACTGGGAGCACCGGAAAATCCCGAAATTGCCATATAGGCCTTCTGATCTCAAAAAGAAAAAGAAAATGCCAAGCGGCTAGCCAATCGGCTCATAAAATCATCATCACCCAAACAAAACAGTAAATTATAGTAAACATGTACCTATTTGTCGGGCAAACAAATTTTATTCTCTTCTCTAGCCTCCTTGTTATGACCAGTTCAATGTAAGTACATGTATATGCAAGCAAATGCGATAAATGTCAATACAATTCACTATTTGGTTCAATTGGGCTTTATGGTACAAATTTTAATTAATCAAACAAAAATCAACAACACAACCATCAATCAATTACTTGAATAGCTTTTCAAATTCATAACTTTGATATATAATCAAAAATCACATTTGTGGTGCCAAATCACAACAATAAGCCGTATCTAATTTTGGTTCTCACACCAGTCAATAGGAAATATATAGACGTCCCACCTTCGTCACTCGAACATAAATACTGATGATGCGATCGCTATCATCATAATTATCCCCGAACGACTACAGTGCGATTCTATATCTATCCAGTATATTAAAACTTCAAATACACGCGGATCAGACGTATACGCAAAGTCTATATATACTGGACTGTCCAAATCAATACAAATAAATATTCAAATACGTATAATTGATTTAAATTTTCAAAACAAAAATTGTTTTCACTTTTATTTATCAAAAACACTGCTCTTCACACTCGTTCTAGGATACTACTGATCCTATCTCTAATGAGTCATTCTTGTTAGATATTACTAATCCAATTTCTGATGAATTCTTTCGTATGGTTCTACTGTGTCTTGTTCTCTGAGCTTTGTAAACCAAAGCTGTGATACCAATTGTGAACACCCGTAACTTCCCCGGTGAGGAAAGCGCGGATAGTTCGAGAACAAGCCACAACAGAACGCAGGCGGAAGAACATTTCATTGTATATTACAACAATTCATCAGAATACAAGAATATACAGAGTATAAATGAATATTACACAGAAATAACAGAGATTTAAATTACATTTAAATACATCGCAGCGGAAAATAATACAATACACAACTAGAAGAAGATATACGGATACAAAGCTATCCGGATATCGTTCCAGCTATAAGTCAGGATCCTGTGAATATAAATCTGCAAAACCAAAGCTACTAGCTGCCCGTGTCAAAATAGGGGCTCCCAGAGTTTAGGTTAAAACAATAAACTCCAGGTCAGTCATGGGACTGGTGTGAGAACTAAAACAGTTCATCTTTATTTTTAAAGTTCGGTAAATCAAGGGACCACGCCGTATAGCACGGAACGGGTTTCCTCCCAAGAATACTAGTGCATAAAACAAACAACGCAATACTAAATAAAGAAAAATGAAGCTGTTATAAGACCCAGGTCCTATCGCACAATGCAACGCAATCCGGGGGATAGGGTTTTCCCTTATTACAGCCAAGAATGCTTGATCCGTTTAAAACAAATCATTTGATACTATTATAAGTGCATAGTGCATAAAACAAACTTCAAATCATAAGTATCAATCATAGACGGCATGGGTACCATATATCATGTCGCCATACTAGGCTCTACAAATAAAACCGCAAATGTCACGTATTTGGAAACTGGATTTCCATCTATGAACCGAGGCAAAAGATAGTCCTCTACCGATTCGAGACAATCTAGCCCATGTCTCAGGATCAGAACGCATCAACCCTTTGGATCGTCAGGGCCGGTCCACCGATGTGGATTTTTATGCCTGAACACTACGTTTCCCCGCCCTTTGGGGCGTAAATGAGCCAACGAATGGCTCCATCGGACCCGGATCGTCCGATCTAACCGAGGCGCCTCGCAACAGCAAAACCACATAAGTCAAACTCGGTAGGGCGTGTAAAACCACTAACGCCACTTTTTAGCTAGAAAGAAACGCATGCCCTCCCTGAGGTCCGTCTCCCGTTTTTGGTTCACACCGGGGTGTGAGGCTCGCAAATCAACATTACACAAAGCTATGCCACAAAGGCCATGCTTTGATCATCCACCACAAGACTCTGCTTTTCAACAGAAGCCTTGATCATATTGCCACTTAGGCATGCCACACAGGCAATTCACTCCATGCGTTTGATATACATCAATATATAACCCCTGAGCTCGTACGTCTCAGAGAAGGGCGTTAAGCAAGAGAATAAATTCTCCGCCGCCAAACATATATATATATTTAATAGAAATCAATCACACAGACTAAAATCCAATGTCAGACACACAGTCCATTTACAAGTTCGTTCTGGGTCTGAACAAAACTGGAGGCACCTAGTACCTCGCATATCCATCGACCTCCAAGTACGTCTAGACGATCACCAACTATTTCCATCTTCTTGGGTGTACATCCCAATCAAGATCATCAGTAACCACCCAAACGACGTGAAGACCTCCGGTCTTCAACCACTGTCTTCATCTTCGACACTACGTCGAATCGGTTATTCAGAATGGGGTAAACCCGATCTTTCTGAATAACTCGCGTATATAATAGACAAGTGTTACACAAACACAACATACGCCTCATTCCAATTCAGAATATTCTTATACTTTGGGAAGCGTTCCCATTAATTTTATCAAAGATAAATCCTTTAAATTTATTCTTTAATCTGCTTTTGAATATCAATTCAAACCAGTCGGGATTAGCGAACCACACCGAAGTAATCATTTATTTTAATTTCCCAATCCCAACCTATTCATCCCATGAAGTAAAACTGGTAATACTTCATATCTAACACCACGATGTTATCGGTAAATTCAATTACCATTTCAAGTTCAAATCTAATTAAAGATTTAACTATCGCCTGGAGTAAAACTGGTGATACTCCATTCTAACACATTTTCATTCTAATTAAAGATTCATTAAAACTCCACTTAGTTTTATTCTTTAACTGGGTCAAAGAATCAGTGTCATTTAAAACACAGTTCACGATAAACCCAAAATCACATTCCATTAATTATCGGGTTAAAGAACAAGTGTTATTTAAAACACGGTTCACGATAAACCCGAAAATCAATACCAATTCAATTCCAATTAAATATTACTTAATTGGTACACTTCATTAAATCTAAATAAAAAGATTTAATCTTTTTCTCAACTAGGTTTAAGAACAGTGTTGATGAAGACATAATTCACGACAAACCCAAATCACATTTGCTATTAAATACAAGGCTCTGAATAGAAAATGTATCGGCTTATATTCAATATCAAATTCTACGACCAACAAATATCGTATTGGAAATAACGAGATGTATATATATATATATATATATATATATATATATATATATATATATATATATCTTTCAAATTTTCATAACAACATCTGTATAATCACGAAATCCAACATCGAAATATTCCAAAGACAATTTCGATTCAAATCCATTCCAATGCAATTATTGGAAATTCTGGTTATTTTCAAAACCATTTTCAAATCTAATTTATTTATTTCAAAAATAAATAAATTATTATTCTAGTTCAAAACTAGTTCATCTCGATAAAAATCTATTTTTATCTTTACAAGTATTGAGTTTTTCATCCCAAATCTTCACATATCATTTCCTATGATTTTACACAAATTATTAATATTTTTAATAATTTTATCAAGGCACGTACAGTCGATTTCCATCAACGGCCATCGAACTGCACTTACAGCGACCTTTTCCAAATTTGATTTGGACATAATTCCAAATCCAACCGTTAGATTTCCAATTTCTAATATTCGTTAGAAAGCTCTTTTCGATACGAACCCAATGGTTCCGGTTTTAGGAGATTCCGACGGTCGGATCTCCTGAAATATCCATTCGAAGTCAATGGTCGAAATTCGCGAACTGCCGCGGCGCGGCGCGTTCTATTCAGGCCATTATATTATATATATAATATATACTTCGTTGATTCCCATTTAAAACGTATTATATAAATCGTTATAAATTCGTTTTCAAAGCAATTTCAACTTCTATTTCTAATTCAAATCAAAATTGATTTTTTTCCTTATAAATTCGATTTAAATTCACTTCAAATTGATTTCAATTCAAATCGATTTTTAATTCAATTTCAGTTCGTTTTCAATTCAATTCAGTTTCAATTTAATTCGAATTTCAATTCATTTCAATTTAATTCGAATTTCAATTCATTTCAATTTAATTCGAATTTCAATTCATTTCAATTCGAATTCATTTCTATTCAGTTTCAGTTCAAATTTCAGTTCTTTTCAAATTAATTCGAATTTCAATTCTATCCGAATTTCAAATCATTTCCGTTTATTTCGAATTTCTAATCAATTCAATTTAATTCGAATTTCAATTCTTTTCAAAATATCAGATTTTGAAATCACTTTCGATATTCATTATAAAATGAATAAAATCGATATAAATATCGTTCACGTCAAAATAGCGTCAATCTAATCAACACGGCTTCATATATTTCTATTTTCAAATATTTCTATTTCAAATATTTCTATTTCAAATATTACCTTTTCAAATATTTCTATTTCAAATATGGAATGAGGCCCAATCACTTACCATATAATGTTAATTATATGGATTTTCTACAACACATGTATGCAATAACAACGATGAATAATCAACCATCATCCAAAGTGCATTCTACACTGTATAAGCATCAAATATAAATATTCAACGCTTATAACATTCTGTCAATCAATCGATCGACATACAACTAACTATTGGGATTAGTGTATGTCATATATCATCCCAATACCCGTGTGGGGTTTCAAACAATCAAACACAGATTTTATTTGTTCAGTTGGGCGATGTGTAAAATTTATCGTCCCAATCAATATCAGTCAAATGTTTGTATATAAACAAATCGTCCGATCTGTTTATTTCATTTCTTATACACGTTAAAAATTCTATTATTAACTATAAAATATTTTCAACTATATAAATATTTTATTTCATTTCACATCACACAATCAACTACACATCAAAATCAAACAAACAAGCATACAAGCCGTCCATGGTCTGTGGACGACGGGTGTCGGGTGCTACTAAACACCGTCTGCATCCTAGTATATATTGTTAACTAGAAAAACAAAATTAAAGGTGAGAAGTTCTCACCGAAACTAATCCAAACATCTCGACTCTTCAAATGTAGAAGTCTTCGCCGTTCTTGCTTTTTGTCACTTTCGTTGTCCGCTTTCACTACATATATAAAAATCGAATTTTTACTTCGCTATTCAATATATAAAAATCGAATTTTCACTTCGCTATTCAATATATAAAAATCGAATTTTTACTTCGCTATTCAATATATAAAAATCGAATTTTTACTTCGCTATTCAATATATAAAAATCGAATTTTTACTTCGCTATTCAATATATAAAAATTGAATTTTTACTTCGCTATTCAATATATAAAAGTCTAATTTTTTACTTCGCTATTCAATATATAAAAATCGAATTTTTACTTCGCTATTCAATATATTAAAATCGAATTTTTACTTCGCTATTCAATATATAAAAAGATTATATTTTTACAAATCTACTTCATAGAAAAACTAATCTTTACTTCATGAAAGATCTAATCTTTATACTTCATTCGTATATAGAAAAAAAATCCACTTTATTCATATACATGAAAATCCGATTTTTATATTTCATTCAATAAAAATCACAATTTTAAAAGCATAAATAAGTAAAAATAATATTAAAACTTACAGTTTCTTTTCAGTGAGAGGGGGGGTTTTCCCGTCGGTATTGGAGGGGGTTGGGGTGCTCGAAGTGCTGGAGGGGGCACTCGCCAGAGGTGGCATCGCTGGTGGGGTCGGAGGCCAGGCGAGGGGGTTCGGGTTTGGGGATTGGGAGCGGTGGAATGGGGGCGCAGCGTTGAACTCGAGGGAAGGAAAGGAGAGAGAGGGGAAATAGGGGCAGAAGGGGGGGTCGGGCGGTTTCCTCCAGGAGAGAGTAGGAGATAGGGGGAGGCGGCGGCGGCGGCCCTGCCCTAGGTGGCGACTGCGTTCAACCTGGGGGTTAAGGGGAAAGAGATCGCGATCCCCCCGTCCATTTTTCTTTTTTTCTTTAAAATTCTGGTCAACGGTTGAAGGGGCGGTAGTTAAGGAGAAAGAGAGTTTTTTTTAATTATTTATTTCAAAAAGGTACTTTATATTCTGACCTCGAAACGAGACCCACCGCCTGTCGTCCATAGCTTATTACCCCCATTCCGAACACAATGGGATATGTATCGTAAGCTGGTTCGATCGTTTCGATCAGCTTCCGTCAAAATCAACATATAACTCTATATATTGAATTTGAACGCGCATTTCAATTTACCGGGGTCACATACTAACTCGAAAAATTCCCGAAAAATACTTTCTAGCTTCGTATTGACGAAACGGTCCTAACAAAACTAATTTCATCAAATTCTGAGACCGTTTGAAAAATGGTCATTTTCCAGTCGATTAAAATCAACTGAAACTGGTCAAACGCGTTTTCCCTTGCCACGCACACATATTGATTCGAAAAATTATGAAAATTGGAATCTAGCAATAACTTGTCACTGCGGATCCAACAAAAGTGGTTTCGTCGAAATCTGAGGTCCTTTGCAAATTGGCTATTTTCAAAGGCCGAAATTCCATAGCGACTATTCTGAAATTTCAACTGGACATATCTTTTTATCCCCGCTATGAAATTTCGATTTTTCGGATTTGTTGGAAAGATATTCACCAATAGATTCAAATATTTTTTGTTTCGCTAAAATCCGGTTTATTTTGAATCCTGTACATTCATTTGAAATTTGAAATCGAATTATCGAACTACCACGCCATTTTCAATTCATTTATAAATATAAATAAATATTTATATTCTATCGTCGATTCAAACAAATATATACGTTCGAATTATATTCAAAATAAATTTCTCGTCGATATTATTTAAAATAATTCATTTTAAATTAATCAAAATTCGCTAAAATTGCCAAAATAAAATTTTTAAACTGGCCCAGATTTCCGGGTTATTACATTCCAAAATTCATGATTTTTGGGATCAATATGTGAGCGTGGCAGGAGAAAATGTATTTGACCAATTTCAGTTGAATTTAATCAACCAGAAAATGGCCATTTTTTCAAATGATCTTCAAATTCGACGAAACTAGTTTTGTCAGGACCGCATCGTCAAAACATAGCCAGAATTATTTTTCTGGAATATTTTGAGTCCATATGTGGGCCCGGTAAATTAAAACGTGCGTTAAAGTTAAGTTTGACTATTATATTAATTTACATTTTAAATTTAACAAAAACTGATTGTAACGGTCGAATTGGCTTATGATATATATCCCATTGTGTTCGGAATGGGGTTAATTCGCTAGGGGCGACAGTCGTTGGGTCTCGTTTGGCGTTTGTATACGAAATCACATTTATGGAGAAAATAAAATAATAAAATATATTGTATATATCATCTCGTTTAACCCCCCCATTAACTTTTCTTCGATTAGAATCAAAAGCCCCCTTTTCATTTTTTTTTCTTTTTTTCTCCCTCTCAACGGAAGCGGAGGCGCTGCCTCGTCCACCATCGCGCCCCCCGGCGATCACCGCCGCCTCCAGCGAGGCCCACCCCCCTCTTCTCCGACGCCCTCTCTCCCCGCCCCCCCTTCTGTAGCGCGAACCTATCCCCGTGCTCAAAACCCCCAAGCCGTTGCCCTAACCGCCACAGAACGCCACCACTAGCTCCCTCTTTCGCCTGCCCCTCCAGGCGCACAGAAACCGACCACCTCCGAGCGTGAAGCGCCCAAACCCCCCTCTTCTCCTCCTTGAACGTGAGCTTCGTTTTCGAACAGCAAATAAACGACAAGAAGGAAGGTGATTTTCTTTTATTTAATTCTTAACAACATTTTTTTATCTGTTTTTATACTTAGCATTATTATTTTTTTAATCGGTTTTTTTAAAATACTTGGCATTAATTTTATATCAGATTTTAATATAAAAGGGCATTTTTTTTAAAGTGTAAAAATATAATTTTTATTTATATGAATAGAGAAAGATGATATTTTTAATCTCATAAAGTTTAGATCTCGAATTAGAAAAGATACGATTTTTATCATTAAAAAGATCTGATTTTTACACATATGAAAGCTAGATAAAAAGATTAGATTTTTAAAATGAAAAAGATTCTATTTTTACGTAAGGGAAGATTTTTTTATTTTTATTTATTTACTTACATGAAAGAAGTAATTTTTATTATGAATATCATTACATAAAAATGCGATTTTTATTATGTATATCATTAGATGAAGTTATGATCTTTATGATGTATGTAGCATTATATAAGGATATGATTTTTATAACGAAGTAGTGATAAAAATTCAATTTTTATATATATGAAGAAGAAATAAAAATAGTGATATATATATATATAACAACAATATAAACAAGTGATTTTTACATACATAACAACGATATAAAAATATGATTTTTGTATGTAAAGCATAATGATAAAAATGTGATTTTTAACATAACGCATGAAACAGATCTCGTTGGAAACGCGGCGAAGATTTCCTACATATGAAGAGTCGCAGTATTTTGTTAAGCTTATCTGTGAGAACTCCTCACTTTTAATTTATTTTCTAGTTGAAATATATAATAGGATGCAGACGGTGCTTAGCAGCACCCGACACCCGTCGTCCACAGACCATGGATGGCTTGTTTGTTTGATTGGTGTGTTGTGAAAATTGATTGTGTGGTGTGGATTTAATAAATGTTTTATAGTTAAAATTATAATTTTTAACGTGTATATAAAATAAATATTTATAAACAAATCGGACGGTTTGTTTATGTACACCCATTTGACTGATATTGATTGGGACGATAAATTTTACATGTCGCCCAACTGCACAAATAAAAATCTATGTTTGTTGATTTGAAACCCCACACGGGTATTGGGATGATATCTGACGTACACTAATCCCGATTGTTTAGTTGTACGTCAATCGATGGGTTGATAGACTGTGTAAGCGTTAATTATTTATATTTAATGCTTATGCAGTTGTGTGGTGCACTCTGGATGATGGTTGATGATTTATCTTGCTATTATATACATGTGTTGTAGAAAATCCATATAATTAACATTATATGGTAATTGATTGGGCCTCATTCCAATTTTGAAAATAAGGAATATTATAAAAGAATATTCATGTGTTGAATAGAATATATATTCATGTGTTGAATAGAATAAAAGTTCATGTGTTGAATAGAATATAAAATTCATGTGTTGAATTGAATAAAAATTCATGTGTTGAATAGAATAAAAATTCATGTGTTGAATAGAATAAAAATTCATGTGTTGAATAGAATAAAAATTCATGTGTTGAATAAAAATAAATATTCATGTGTTGATTAAAATATATATTCATGTGTTGAATAAAAATATATATTCACGTGTTGAAGAAAATATTCATTTGTTGAGTAGAATAACGAAGTTACTGAAATATATAAAGCCGTGTTAGTTAGATATGCGCCATTTTGACGCGAACGATATTATATATTATATATATTAAATGGCCTGAATAGAACGCGCCGTGCTGCGGCAGTTCGCGAATTTCGACCATTGACTTCGAATTGACGTTGCGGGAGATCCGACCGTCGGATTCTCCTGAAACTGGAACCGTTGGGTTCGTATCGAAAAGAGCTTTCCAATGAATATTAGAGATTTGAAATCTAATGATTGGATTTGGAATTATGTCCAAATCAAATTTGGAAAAGGTCGTTGTAAGTGCAGTTCGATGGCCGTTGATGGAAATCGACTGTACGAACCTCGATAAAATTATTAAACAAAGTAATAATTTGCGTAGAATCGTAAGAAATGATTTGGAAAGAATTGGGATGAAAAATTCCATATTTGAAATGATAAAAATAGATTTTTATCGAAATGAACTAGTTTTGAACTAGAATTATAATCCCATTTATTTTTAAAATAAATAAAGTAGATTTGAAATGGTTTTGGAAATAACCAGAATTTCCAATATATAAAGTGGAAATGGATTTGACTCGAAATTGTCTTTGGAATATTTCGAGGTTGGATTTTGTGATTATACAGATATGGTTATGGAAATATGAAAGATATATTTATATCTTTATTTCCAATACGACATTTATTGGTCATAGAATTTGATATTGAATATAAGCCAATATATTTTCTATTCAGAGCCTTGTATTTAATATCGTATGGGAATTGGATTTGTTATGAACTGTGTTTTAATGACATTCGTTCTTTAACCCGATTTACAGTGAAGTGTGATTTTGGGTTTATAGTGAACGGTGTTTTAAATGACATTGGTTCTTTAACCCAGTTAAAGACGGGACAAGATTTCCAAAGTTAAATAATCATTAATATTGATTTCTGGGAAGATTAAAACCAAGTGGAGTTTTAATGAATCTTTAATTAGATTGAAATGATCGAGAATGGAGTATCACCAGTTTTGCTCCAGGCGGTAGTTAAATCTTTAATTAGATTTGAACGTGAAATGGTAATTGAATTTACCAATAAAACTGTGGTGTTAGATATGAAGTATTACCAGTTTTACTTCATGGGATGAATAGTTGGGATCGGGAAATTAAAACAAATGATTACTTCGGTAAGGTTCGTTAATCCCGACTAGTTTGGATGAACCATAATTTGGATTGAATTGATATTCAAAAGAACATTAAAGAATAAATTTAAAGAATTTATCTTTGATAAAATTAATGGGAACCTTTCCCAAAGTATAAGACTAATTGAATAAAAGAATATTATGAATTGGAATGAGGCGTATGTTGTGTTTGTGTAACACTTGTTTATTTTATACGCGAGTTATTCGGAAAGGCCGGGTTTATCCCATTCTGAATAACTGAATCGACGATGTGTCGAAGATGAAGACGGTGGTCGAAGACTGGAGGTCTTCACATCGTTTGGATAGTTACTGATGATCTTGATTGGGTTGTACACCAAAGAGGAGGGAATCAGTTGGTAATCGTCCAAACGTACTTGGAGATCGATGGATATGCGAGGTAGAAGGTGCCTCCGGTTTTGTTTAGACCCAGAACGAACTTGTAAATGGACTGTGTGTCTGACATTGGATTTTATTCTGTGTGATTGATTTCTATTAAATATATATCTGTTTGGCGGCAGAGAATTTATTCTCTTGCTTAACGCCCTTCTCTGAGACGTACAAGCTCAGAGGTTATATATTGATGGATATCAATTGCATGGAGTGAACTACCTGTGTGGCATGCCTAAGTGGAAAATGATCAAGGCTTTTGTTGAAAATCAAAGTCTTGTGGTTGATGATCAAAGCACGACCTGTGTGGCATAGCTTTGTGTAGCGTTAATTCGCGAGCCTCACACCCCGGTTGTGAACCAGAAATGGGAGAGGACATCAAGGAGGACATGCGTTTCTTTCTAGTTAGAAGTGGCGTCAGTGGTTTGACACGCCTTGACGAGTTTGACTTATGTGGTTGTCGGGTTGCGAGGCGCCTCGGATATATCGGTGACTGTGTGGAGCGGATGGAGTCATAGGACTCATTTACATCACAAAGGGCGGGGAAACGCAGTGTTCAGGCATTTTAATCCACATCGGTGGACCGACCCTGACGATCCAAAGGCTTGACTTAGTACTTGCCTAAGGGGCGGACTAGAGGCTCTCGAATCGGTAAGGACTATCTTTTTCCTTGGTTCACATATGGAAATCCAACTTCCAATACGTCACAATTGCGGTTTTGATTGTAGAACCAAGCATTGGCGACATGATATATGGTACCCATGCCGTCTAGGATTGATACATTTATATTTGAAGTTGTTTTATACACTATGCACGTATAATAGTATCAAATGATTTGTTTTAACGTATCAAGCATTCTTTGGCTATTATAAGGTAAAACCCTATCCTCCGGCTTGATTTGCATTGTGTGATGGGACCTTGGTCTTATAATAGCTTAATTGTTCTTTATTTAGCATTGCGCTGTTGTTTTATGCACTGGTATTCTTAGGAGGAAACCCGTTCCGTGTTATACGGCGTGGTCCCTTGATTTACGTTTTTTTTAGATTAATAACTGTTTTAGTTCTCACACCAGTCACATTGCTGACCTGGAGTTTATTGTTTCAACCTAAACTCTAGGTGCCTCAATTTTCCGCACTGACAGCTAGCAGTTTTGGTTTTGCAGATTTATATTCACGGGATCCTGATATACAGCTAAAGCGGTATTCGGAAAGCCCTGTATCCCTGTATCTGTTTTCAGTTGTGCTTTGTATTATTTTTCGGCTGCAGTACTGTATTTAAATCTCTGATATTACTCTGATGTATTATATTTGTTTATAACCTGTATATTCTGGTATTATGATGAATTATTGTAATAAACAACGAAATGTTCTTCTGTTTGCATTCCGATTTGTCGTGTTCTCAAAACAATCAGCGGGGTTTCGAATGGTCTTGGTTGGTTTAGCAATCAATTCGGATTGAGTGAAATTCCTAATTGTTACAACCAACATTGCCACAAATCTAGCTTGTTCGCAACACATTTTTCAGATTCGATAACCAACATTATATCCCCGCTTGTATTATGAAAATCATTTTGGTTTTGATCATTGAAATTATTAGAAAAGTTTTCTTCTCGAAATTCATTCTGATTTGAATTGTAACCAAAATCATTTAAATTTTGAAAAAAAATTGTAATTTTTCTTGTATATGGGGAAGCACGCTTGTACTAGAAGAAGAGAGTTTTTCATCGAAAAATTAGTTGCAACACTTTTGGCTCTAAAGAAGCTCTTAAAAAATATGTTAAAATCAACAACTTCAGATTATATGAATACAAGTCTAGGCCAGGTTCGGACAAGAGTTATCAGTGTGCCACGAATCGCCGGAGAAAC
Organism: Allium sativum; assembly: GCA_030737875.1. Lineage (NCBI taxonomy): Eukaryota > Viridiplantae > Streptophyta > Magnoliopsida > Asparagales > Amaryllidaceae > Allium > Allium sativum. The sequence goes on from CM060910.1 coordinate 402,493,308, forward strand.
ACAACTTAAGGTTTAAGAACCTATTTGAGTTCAAAACTCTACCATTCCTTAGACACCTAAGAGAGTATCAAGCCTAATTGTTAATTTAAAAAATATTTTATTCTATGAGCTTTGGGAATCCTCGATTCGATTTTAGAAATAATTTATTTCAAAACAAACATTTCAATTTATCCTAGAATAGTCACAAAATAATAAATCATAGAACAGTCCCTGATCAACAGGCAAAATAATCAATCAAAGAACAGTCATAGAATAATAAATTGCAAAAATGATTTTTTTTACAAGTGAGCCGCGACACCTGTAGGAAATCTTTACATGCAATTTCTATGTATTTTTCAAACAACAACAGACCCTGTAGAGTTTATAAAATTTTACAGTGGGGTATAGCTATATGTCCAGAAAATTTTGAGTGATACTAGTGATTCAAACCAACTGTTTGCAATTGCTTGACCTTTGATCTCTATTTGTTTGCTGGAATTCTTTTTGTTTTTTATTTTCGTTGACCTTTGAATTGATTTTTTTAAAAGAGAAAACAAAACAAAACAAATGAATAGAAAGCAAACACTAAGTAAAAACTGACTAGACTCAACAAAACAAGAATAAAACTGGAAAAAAAAAAGAAAAATTAAAACTCAAAAGGAAAAATATAAAAAGAACTAAGAGTATAAAAGAAAAAAAAACTAGGTCAAGTTGCAGTCCCAACTTGGTCAATAGAAAGTAGTTCTCACATGCATAAAAAACTGCCAATCTGTTCAATCAAAATGCCCTAAACCAATAACACTTCTCCTACTTTCATGAAATAAATCTCACCTATAATAACAAACAAATCAGCCCACCTTTTTTTTAATCTCGTTATTTTTAAAAACACCCAACTCTTCTTCAATTATTAGAAAACAATCAACCCAAACATTGAAATCACGCACCTTGCCGAAAACAAATCGACAAGTTCCGATTTTTATTAAAAAATCCTTTTGGGCTTCCATTTCAGTTTGCGATTTGAGTTGAATCGAGTTTTGATGTATGGTGATGATGATCGGAGTTGTGCTCGTGTTGTGGTTTGCGTGGGGTCAAAGTCGATTCAGTGAGGGTTTGGCTGGAGTTTTGCATCTTCGAATTGGGGTATGAAAGGAGTTATCATATTGGGTTTCTAGGGTTTCCTATTTCGGTTTAGATTGCTTGCGGCGTAAATTGGGATCTGATATGTTGATGGGTTTGTGGGTTTTGAAGATCGCAATTTGGGTACGGTGGTAGTGGGTATAGTATCAGACATTGAAGGAAACGAGGCAATTTATGGCAGAGTTGTAATTGCAGTAGTAGGATGAATGAGGAGGTAGCGGTGCTCTGATTGTTGTGTGTGAGTGATGAATAGTGAAGGGTAGGGAATAGTTTGGAAAGTGATATTCTATAATGTTTGTGAAGAAGTTGTGTTAAGGTGACAGTAGAGAAGTTTGGAGAGGGAGACAAGGAGATTGGGATGATTAGTATTGAAGGTGGAAAAATAATTGTGAAGGAGTTTTATTTATATTTTTTTATTGTTGTGAAAGTAAAAAAGAATTGTAAGAGGGAAAGACTTTGTAGAAAGGAAAGAAATAAATGGAAAAAAAGGAAAGAAATTTGTTTTTTTAATTTTGTAAAAGGAAAGCAATGAAAACAAAATAGCAAGGAAATCTCAGATGTGAAATTTAGAAAAGTGATTGAAAGGTGGAAAGAAATTTAAGAAAACTTGACAAATTTTTTTTCTTGTTTAGTTCGTGACAGTACCAATGTGATTGATACACCATATCACTAATCAAGATTTTTTTCTATATATACAAGAAAACAAAGAAAAAATAAAAATAAATAAAAATATAACCCAAAGGATTTACTAATAAAAATTATTTTGATCCCTGGGAACGACGTCAAAATTTGTTTGTGAACAAATTAAACAATTGTAAACAACTATTTAATTTGTTTGGCTTTCGTAAATAATAAGGGTTGTTGTAAAGGGTGTCGAACTCTGGGAACAAAATTATTTTAAGTAATAAATACAATCACGTTATTCCGAAAGCTTGTTTCTTTGAAAATAATAGAAAATAAAGAAAAAGAGAGTTTTCTATAATAAATGAATAAAATTAGGGAGTAATGACATAAACTGGATTGATAATTATCAGTAGCCAAGCATATAAACAGATCAACCTCATGTTTTCGTCACAAAAATGAATCAATGATAATTAGGTATTTAAAAACAAACACGTGAATAACGACAAGCATAACCTATGTAGTAGCTAAGCTCTTAAACAACCATAGACTATCGGGATAGATTCACTACTTTTTTTCTAAAACCCTAAAAATTAGATCTAAATCTGATAAGCGTTAGATCGAACACGAATACACCATGTGAAGGAGCATAGCTCTTAAACGACACAGAATATAAAAGTTCAGATCTAACTCTTGTTTAGATCCAGATCTATATGTATAAAGTCCTAATCTATTTGGCTATGTGATTCATATTGAATCCAATCTATAAGCGCCATCACCCTCTATTTAAAGGGGATTAGCTAGGCATAGCTAAATGAGAAGAAGCGAAAAATAAATGAACAAACATAAATAAAATAAAACTAAAACTAAAGAGAGCCGGGGAAGAATAGTTTTATTCGAAAGTTTACAGAATAAAACCTAATGTAATTCTAAATGAAAGAGATACGATGTATTTATAGCTATCATGACCAAGACTAAGTGGCCAATTACATGATGTGGGACAAAAGGCTTTTCCCAAATAACAACTAGACCAATGTGAACGCAAGTGAATGGGAATGCAAATGTCATGGAAATATAGCTTACGGGCATTAAACGGCATCAACTTCAATCATTTTAAGCATGAATAAGAATTCCATGACATCGGAGACAACGATCTTTATGAAATGGAGTTGTATCTTGACTTTAATATATGAAGCAGAAGGTTGTTGAACAACAACATTTCTTTAGGTCTTCATGCTCTAATCCAGCTTTAAAAATCAACACTCTTCTTGCACCAATTCTTCAAGCTTTTCAACAGTTAAGTGCATCAATCCATTCATCTTATATAATCTGAAAGCACAACTATAAATACAGAGTATCAGTTATTTTAAAGAGAAAAAGATAAATAAGTGGATAATATATACAAATTTACGTGTATGTCAAAAACATGAGATGAACATTCGAACTCTTAACATAAAATGCGATTTTTACTAATTCATATTCCATTTCACACACACACACTAAACAGAATACATGTTTAACATGAAACGACCCAAACTTCCCCATAAAGGAAAGTATGGATTGAATTGAGAATAACGATATATATATATATATATAACTTCGAAATTCTCCACAATATTCGTATAATAACGAAATCCAATATCGAAATATTCCAAAGATAATTGTGACAACGCCAAACCCCGTACTGACGGTGGCAAGGGTAATCTTTGGAATATAACACATAAACAAATAGCAGCAGAACAGAATTAAATAAATACACCTGATAATGAATAAATAATACACTGGATAAACTTAATCATCAGAGTTACACAGTATACAGGATCATACTTAGTACAAATACAGTTCAGCTATACATAAATGTCTACAGCGGAAAACAAACATAATGTACAATAGAAGCAGAACAGCATAAAAAGAGATAAATAATAGAATCCATCTTCAGCTCCAGCTATCCAGAAAGAGCCTGTTAAACCTGGATACAAGGCTGCCCATGTAGAAAAAGGGGCACCCGAGTTTGAATGGTGAAACAAACTACGAGTCAGTCATGGGACTGGTATGAGAAATCTACTTAATACATTTATAATATGGCTAATCACAGGACCACGCCACTTTCGTGGAACGGGTTTACTCCATTGGATTTCCAGTGCTTTAAAACAAATCATTCTTTTAAACATCGCAATGCTTTATATAAAAATGAAGCCATTATAAGACTCGGTTCCCATCACATAATGCAACGCAAACCGGAGGATAGAGTTTTTACCTTATAACGGCCAAAATATGCTTGATACGAATAAAACAAAAGCATTTGGTATTATTGCTAGTGTTTATAAGTTTTGAAAACAATTTCGAATCATAACTATCAATCATAGATGGCATTAATGCCCCATACCACTATGTCGCCATATATAGGTATACAATTGAAACCGCATAGTCACGTATTTGGAAATTGGATTTCCGTCATGAACCAAGGCAAAAGATAGTCCTTACCAAATTCGAGACACTCTAGCCCGTGTCTCAGGATCAGAGCTCGAGTGACCCTAGATCGTCAGGGCCGGTCCACCGATGTGGATTAAAATTCCTGAACACTGCGTTTCCCCGCCCTATGGGGCGTCAATGAGCCAACGAATGACTCCATCGGTCCCGGATCGATCGATATAACCGAGGCGCCTCGCAATCCATCATCCATATAAGTAAAATGTCAGGCCGTGTAAAAACACTGACACAACTCCTAGCTAGAAGGAAACACATGCCCTCCCTGAGGTCCTTCTCCCGTTTTTGGTTCATACCGGGGTGTGAGGCTCGCGAATTCACATTATACACAAAGCTATGCCACACAGGCGGTGCTTTGAACATCAATCACAAGACTTTGCTTTTCAACAGAAGCCCTGATCACTGCATCTTAGCATGCCGCACCGGCAATTCATACCATACAACTGATGGTTATCAATCGCACAGAATGAATTCCAATGTCAAACACACAGTCCATTTGCAATCCGTTCTAGGTCTGAACGAAACCGGAGGCACTAAATACCTCGCATATCCATTGATCCCCACGTACGTCTTGACGATCACCACTCATTATCCATATTTCGGGATGCCACCCAATCAGGACATCAGTTACCATCCAAACGAGGTGAAGATCGGTCTTCAATCACCGTCTTCATCTTCGACTTCTTATCGTCGATTCAGTTATTCAGAATGGGATAAACCCGGTCTTTCTGAGAAACTCGCGTATATAATAAACAAATGCTACACAAACATAACATACGCATCATTTCAATTCATTAGTCACTAACCGTCAATCAGTAAGAGAACGATTTCCCAAATCTTAACCCCTAAGGCCGAAACCAACATCAGATCAAAATCCAGGAAACCATTCGACTTAGCTAACCTTCAGTTAATTTCTAAATTTCACAACAATATCTTTGATAATATTTTATAACGATTTATCGCTATTTTTATTTATTTTAAAATAGCCTGTTTATTCAAAACGATGCTTCGGGCCATAACGCGGCCGTGACGCTGTTTTTCTTCAGATTTGTTTTACACATATCTGAAATTCTAACCGTTGGATCTTCACAAAATTCATATCATTAGAAAGATCTTTTCAAAACGAATCCAACGGTTCCAGTTTCGGGAAAATCCGACGGTCGGATCTCCCGGTATAATCGTTTGAAATTTCGATTTCAAAATACGAACTGCTGCGTCGTTATTCGATTTAATATAATTATATTTATATATATATATATATATATATATATATATAAATATAAGCGATTCTGGCGCTGTTTTTCTTCAGATTTAAATTAAACATTCCAGACAATCCAACCGTTGGATTTTTACAAAGTTGGTGGCGTTGGAAAGATATTTCCAAAGCGAACCCAACGGTTGCGGTTTCGGGAAAATCCGATGGTCGGATCTCCCGCACTAATCATTTGAAATCACGGTTTCAGAATACGAACTGCAGCTCCGTTATTCGATATATTTCAATTCTATATATATATATATATATATATATATATATATATATATATATATCGATTCTTCGATTTCAAAACTATATGATTTTCATACATTTGATAAAAATGATGTTTTTATCCAACATACATTCACTTCGACACTTCACTATTTTTAACAATTCATGTATATAGTAAAAATGTGATTTTTATTGTAAAACGATTTATTTCAAAACACGACTATTTTATATAGTTAATATAGGTGATAAAAATAGGATTTTTATTATAAAACAATTTCTTTCAAAACAAGATTATTTTATATAGTTCATATTGATGATAAAAATAGGATTTTTATTATAAAACAATTTCTTTCAAAATATGAATACCATTCAACACATGAATTTCAATTCAACGAATGAATTTCGATTCAACACATGAAGGTTTTCTATAGTTTGTATATGTAGAGTAAAAATGTGATTTTTATTGTTAAAACAATTTATTTAAAACACGAATACCATTCAACACATGAATATGATTCAACTAATGAATTTCTATTCAACACATGAAGGTTTTCTATAGTTTGTATATATAGAGTAAAAATGTGATTTTTATATTTAAAACACGAATACCATTCAACACATGAATTTCAATTCAACGAATGAATTTCGATTCAACACATGAAGGTTTTCTATAGTTTGTATATATAGATAAAAAGGTGATTTTTATATTTAAAACACGAATACCATTCAACACATGAATTTCAATTCAACGAATGAACTTCGATTCAACACATGAAGGTTTTCTATAGTTTGTATATATAGATAAAAAGGTGATTTTTATATTTAAAACATGAATACCATTCAAAGCATGAATTTCTATTCAACGAATAAATATAGTTTCAACAAATGAAAATAATTCTAACACATGAATATTATTCAAAATTTCGGCAGCATAACGGCAGGGTAGTTAAAACCGGGACCGTCCCTAGTACGGCTCCTCGCTCTACCTTAAAGCCTCGCAGCTTTTGACAATGGGGAATCATGCATCTAGTTCGCACGCAGGCGGCATGTATATTTTTTTTTCATTACCACAAACTAATCCTATGTGGTTTCAACCAAATATTTCTCAACCACAAACGGATATTTTTCAACCACAATCAATCCATTTCAACCACAAACAATTTAAATCAACCATTCGCTATCAATCAATTTTCACACCAATCGCAACCAATAAATATCGTCCATGGTTTGTGGACGAGGGGCGTATATATATATATATATATATATATATATATATATATATATATATATATATCGCATTTCACTTCTATTTCAACACATATATAATTTTTACAACGCATATATAACTTATATACCGAACGTACAACTTATACAACGCTTATACAAGAGGTGTACAACGCTTATATAACCCATACATCGACTATATAATTTATACATCGTCGTTTTCCATATCGTTTATAAATTAGAAATCTCACATTGGGTTCCACTCCACCAAAAATAGCAGAAGGCTCAAAAAAACATGCGGTCTCTTCTAGAAGGTAGAAGACTTCAACACGAGTCCACTGTCTTTTGTTTCACTGAATTTCATCAAGAAACGAAAAAGATATGATTTTTATAGTGAAATCAAAAACCGTAGCGCTTTAAACTCTTATTAAATAGTTTAAAATAAAAACAGCCGTACCTCAGCTGAAATGTTCAAAACTAGGTTTTGAATTTTCGTGAAATCCGTGTAGTATTATGACGATCGGGCGGTGCAGCGTTGAAGAGGGGCGAGAGGCGCTCAGGCGAGAGGTGGAGGGGGTCAACTCGATCGCTCCTATCGGCGGTGGCATGATGAACCTCCCGACTTCGTGACGTCGGTTCGCACAAATCACTCAATGAAAAAATCGAAACAAGGTATGGATTTGAAGCTCGTCTCGAGCTCTTCAAAATCTTCAACTGGAGCTTTTGATATTAGTGAGTGGATTGATCAGAAAATGGATAGGAACGATGGAATGGTTTATCGTCGTCGATCAGGGGTTTCAAAGAAAAGTCGGGGAGAGAGAGTGCTGAGTTGGACAAATGATTTTTTTTTTGTATTTTTAAATTTCGAAAATACCCTCTTTCACCCACGAACACCTATCCGAACCCAATGACTGCCGTCCCTAGCATTTTACCCCTATTCCGAACACAATGGGATATGTTTCGTAGGCCCATTCAACTGTTTCAGTCAGTTTTCTTTCAAATTAAAATATAAAACATTCAATATTTAATTTGAACGTACATTTCAATTTGCCAGGGCCATAAACTAATTCTAAAAATTCCCGAAAAATAAATCTAGCTATGTTTTGATGATACGGTCCCAACAAAACTAGTTTCGTCAAATTCTGAGATTGATTGAAAAATGGCCCATTTCTAGTCGATCCAATTTAACTATAATTGACCAAAACACGTTTTCCTTTTCCATGCTCACGTACTAGCTTCAAAAATTATGAAATTTGAAACCTAGCAAAAACTTTACATCCCGGATCCAACAAAAGTGGTTTCGTGAAATTCCGAGGTCGTTTGCAAAACGGCCAATTTCACGGGCTATATAAATTCCATAGCGACCTTTCTGAAATTTCATTGGCCATAACTTTTGCTTTCCGCTATGAAACTTCGATTTTTCAGATTCGTTAGAAAGGTATTCACTAATAGATTTAAATATTTTTGGTTCCACTCAAATCCGTTTTGTTTTGCACCCGGTACAGTCAGTCAAAGTTTGAATTCAAATTTTGAAACTACCGCGCCAATTCAGGCCTTGTTTATAATTAGAATTAATTATATTCCTTTTCAATTGTTAGTTCAAACTCAGTTTTCATCTTTATTATTTAAAATATTTATTTTAAATATTTAAAATCACCTATTTTAGCCAATTTAAAAAATTTAAATTGGTTTAGATTTTCCGGGTCGTTACAATCTTCCCCACTTAAAAAATTTCGTCCCCGAAAAGGAACAAAGTCGAAAGTGGTTTGATTAATCAACTCTACGTTCAATCCGGCTTCCATTCTCCAACTTTTCAATTTCTGAGAATTTTCAAATTCTTCAAAAATTTGGCTAACACCCGGAATTTTCGAAAAATTTCGCCATAACCTCCTTTGTATGGGGAGGGGTTTGGAAATTTATTGGGCCGTATTAGGTACCCAATAAATCCTATAAAGCATGCACATATTTATAGTGATATATTCTGGTGTTTACAGGGGAGCGTGTATAAATAATAACTCCAGAGAATAAATTCTCGTCACCCTGTCAAAGCCTGAGGGAGTGTGTATTTTAATTGCTCCAGAGGATAAATCCTCGTCACCTCGTCCCGTGTGGGAAATAAATAGTCCATGTGTCGTATCTAATGACTAGAGAGACGTGATTATTGTCAACTCCAGAACCGTGTGGGGTTTTTATAAATCTAGCAATTTATGGTTACAAATTTTATATGGTCATATCAGTCATCAGTTCAACCTATAATATATAGTCATCGCCATACAAGCCTCTCGCTCGTATGGTAATTCTTCCATCTCGTCACACAAGCTCCAAATGCTTATGTGGTATATGATGAAGTATGCCTATCTTCAAGAAGTATGCCATGTAATGTAGTTCAAAATTAATTGTTACTATCCTATGGCGACGTTATGATAACACACAGAACAACCAGCACTCCGCATCCAATGGCATTCACAGGAATTGATATAATAATATTTCGCATCCAACTAAGGTTTACCTATTTGTCGGGCACGCAAATAAATTCTTTACTCAACAGCTATCCAATTACCTGTTCAAACATATATAATGCACAAGTATATATATCTATCTATTTTCTAATCAGTTCAATGTGTGATTTAAATAAATAAATTCTACCATTAATTCTCTTATTAATTAAATTAACTATCGTTTCAATAATTAAATTAATCCAATTCTACTATCACACAATGCAAAAAATAAGCAATTTGTTTTTTTAACTCTTCAAAAATATACTAATCAATTTCTATATTCTTTTAAAATCATTCAGACTATAGAATTAAAAGAGTACATCCATGGAAAGAAAATAACAACAGAGTAGAGAACTAATTGGTAATGCAAAGTATGGTAAATGAACCTTGCACCGGAGTCAATCAAAGATATCCACTCGACACCTAGGATAAACTTTTTGAACACTCTCCTCAGTTTCCCAAGTATAATCTTGTGGATCTCCACTCCATTGCACTTTGACTAAGTGAACCTTCTTGTTCCTCAGCTCTTTGGTTTCTTTGCCGATGATCTTTAGCGGCTCTCTTCTCACAGCCAATCCTGGGGTAATTTCAATATCCTGTTGAGCTGCTTCTTCCACGATCAAGTCTGGATCATGAACGTGCTTTCGAAGTTGAGATATGTGAAATACATCATGTACTCCCAGCAACCAATTAGGCAATTTAACCCTATAAGCGAGAGTTCCAACCCGTTCAAGAATAGGAAACGGACCAATGAATTTGGGCGCCAACTTCCCAGTTTTACCAAACCGGATAACTCCTCTCATCGGCGATACTTTCAAATATACATAGTCGCCAATAGAAAATGATATATCTCTTCTTCTGCTATCGGCATAGCTCTTTTGTCGGCTTTGAGCGGCGAGTAATCGTTTCTTAACGAAATCGACTTTGTCAGCAACTTCTCGGATCATATCAGGCCCTAATACAAGCCTATTTCCGGGTTCGACCCAACAAGCAGGGGATCGGCACGGTCTACCATACAATGCTTCGAATGGCGACATTGTCAGGCTCGCCTGGTAGCTGTTGTTATATGAGAATTCAGCCAAATGCAGATGGTCTTCCCATGATCCACCGAAATCTAGAACACAAGCCCGCAATAGATCTTCTAAAATACAATTCACCCTCTCAGTATGACCATCTGTCTGAGGATGATAAGCGGTGCTCAAGTTCAGTTTTGTTCCCAGCTCTACTTGAAATGCCTCCCAGAATTTGCTAGTAAATATTGTATCTCTATCACTAACTATACTGATCGGCACTCCGTGCAGTCTAACAATTTCCTTGAAATATATCTACGCCAGACTCTGAGCAGTTCTGTTTGATTTGACAGGTATGAAATGGGCGGTCTTCGTGAAGCGATCTACGATCACCCAAATACTGTCATTTCCTTTTCTGGTTCTGGGAAAACCATCTATGAAGTCCATGGAAATATGTTCCCACTTCCAACCTGGAACGTCCAGCAGTTGCAGCAGTCCAGCAAGTTTCTGTTGGTCGCTTTTGACTAGCTGGCAAGTAGGGCATCGGCTAACATATATTGAAACGTCTCTTTTCATAGCCTTCCACCAGAATGTTCGCTTGAGATCATTGTACATTTTGTCCACACCAGGATGGATACTCAACTTGGACTTGTGACACTCGTCTAACACTTCCCTTTTGAGCTCGGGGATGCCAGGAACATAAATCCTTCCTCTCAATCTCAGGATTCCATCGTTATCTATTTGAAAACACGAGGGTTCACCTTTCTAAATCTTTTTGATCATATCCTTAATAAAGTTATCATCCTTCTGAAGAATAGATATTTGGTCAATCAGGGAAGTCGTAATAACAAAGTTGGCGATCATTACATTCTTTCGACTCAGCGCATCAGCCACGACATTGGCTTTCCCTGGAGTGTATAGAATCTCAAAATCATATGCTGCAAGGAACTCTAGCCAACGTTGCTGCCTCAAATTCAGGTCTTTCTGGGTGAACATATACTTTAACGACTGATGGTCTGTATACAGTTCGAATTTCTCACCCAGAAGATAGTGTCTCCAGATTTTCAAAGAGAATACGATAGCCAATAACTCAAGATCATGAGTTACATAGTTTTTCTCGTGTGGCTTCAGCTGACGGCTAGTATAAGCAATCACTTGACCCCTTTGCATTAACACTGCGCCAAGGCCTTCTCTAGAAGCATCTGTCTAGACTTTTAAATCCTGATTGCCGTCGATAATGGTTAACACTGGAGCAGTCTTTAATCTTAAATTTAGCTCTTCAAAAGCCTCCTCACATTCTGGAGTAAATTTGAATTTTGAGTGCTTCTTTGTAAGCTTCGTTAAGTGACCAGATATCTTCGAAAAGTTTTTAACAAACTTCCGGTAATAACTAGCCAATCCGAGAAAACTGCGGACTTCTGTAGGAGTACTAGGCTGTTTCCAATTTTGAATAGCTGTGATTTTACTTGGATCCACAGCAATTCCTTCTTTCGATACGACGTGGCCAAGAAATTTCACTTCATCTTGCCATAATATACATTTGGATAGTTTGGCTTTTAATACATTCCTTCTGAGGATTTCTAGAACCTGTTCCAAATGCTTTTCATGTTCGGCCTTTGATTTAGAAAAGATTAGAATATCATCAATAAAAACCAGAACAAATTTATTCAGGACTCCTCTGAACACTCTATTCATCAAATCGACGAAGTATGCTGGAGAGTTACATAAGCCGAACGACATTACTAACCACTCATAGAATAAGTCTGGAACTCTGAATGATGTCATAGGAACACATTCTTTGGCAATTCGAAGTTGATGGAAGCCTGTAACTAGGTCCATCCTTGAAAATTCTTATGCTCCATTCAGACGATCCAATAAATCATCGATTCGCGGCAATGGATATTTATTCTTTATTGTCTGCTCGTTCAAATCACAAAAATCCACACATAACCGTAGAGTACCGTCAGATTTTGGGACAAACACCACTGCTGCTCCCCAATCAGAGAAACTAGGCCTGATCAGACCCTTCCGTACGAGCTGTCGTGTTTGATTATCTAATTCCTCTTTCTCTTTCAAGGACATTCTTTGAATAGCGTGAACTACCGGCCTTGCATTCGGAATCAAAGCGATCTTGAAATCTATTTCCCTCTACGGAGGTAAGCGAACAACTTCCTCGAACACATCCGCATAGTTCTTGATGAAAGGAATGTCTTTGATGAGGTCAGGAATATTCTTTGTGACTTCAGGGATATTTTCTATTTGTGCTGGAGAAACATCGAGAGCTACCCAGAAGTCTTTTCTATTAGAATTCTGACCTTCACAGGGAATAGTTATATAATCACCTGATTTAATCTTCGCCTTAACGACTCTGTCGGCGCATTTAACCTCAGCTTCATATTTAGTCAACCAGTCTAACCCCAAGATAAGATCAAACTCTGTAAAATTCATGACGACTGCAATGGTAGGGAGCCGATAACGAAAAAAAGAAACCGGCACTCCACAAACCCAACTGAGATCGATGGAACCCCCGACCGGATTTTGGACAGTCATTGGTTCTTTGAGTTTCTTCAAATTCTAATCCAGTTTCTTAACCGCATTCTTTGCAATGAAGCTTCGTGACGCGCCTGTATCAAACAGTACTTTAATGGGAATATCTTTGACAGTAAGCGTGCCTTCTAACACATCTGGCCTTTCCTGAGCAGACGAAGATGCAGGCACTTCTGCCACTTCATTTACATGTACTGCTACAGATTTCTGAGATAGTGGGCAGGCCTCGGAAAGATGACCGGCCTGATGGCATTGACTGAACTTTCTATTCTCTTGAAATCACTTCTTGGATTGAAGCCAACCTTTTAATCGGTTCTTTAAGGGTCCGCAGTTTATCGACAAATGCCCTTTCCGATGGCAGTTATTGCATGCGGCGGTCGTTATGGGTTCTTTCTCAGATCTGGCCCTTTTCCTCTTGGCATTGGGCTTCTTATTGACCTCAGGACTATCAGTCAAAGACTCCACTTTGTTACTCGAGCTGACTTCCTCTTCGTCGCGCAACATACCTTTCTTATGGAGATCTTCATACTTATAAGCCATGTATATCATTTCTGAAAAAGAAAGCTTCACATTCCTCATCACACTATTCTGATATCTCCTTTGCAGGCCATGAATAAATCTCAGATTCTTCCTCTTTGGATCTTGAATCAGATGAGGAGAAAAGTGAGAAAGTTCATTGAATTTCTTATGATATTCTGGAATGGTCATATCTCTTTGTATCAGATAAGAGAATTCATTACATAATCGCTCAGTCACTTCAGGAGGAGTAAATCTTTCTAGGAAAATCTCTTTGAATCTATCCCAGGTGATATCTCCTTCTGGATTATCCTTGATGATTGTTTCCCACCAGATTAAAGCTTCTTCTTTGAGCTCCCAAGATGCCACTAACCTTTTCTGATCATCTCTCAGCTGGAAACGCTCAAATATTCTTTCTGCAGAGCTCACCCAAGCTTGAGTTTGAATAATAGATTCATTGCCCGAGAATTGTGCTCCGCCCAGATTTCGATATCTCTTAAATAGAGCCTCTAGATCTGGCTCTGCATTTCTTCTGTTTCTGACACTCATTTTCTAGTACTTCTGCAAATAGCAGATCAAGTGTCAGGTCACAGAAAAGATATTTCAAAACATAGAAACATATACTTCAATTGTAAATGTATCTAGTGGGGTGTATTTCATTCTGCTTTACTCATACTAGGATATTACTGATCCTATCTGTAATGAGTTATCCGTCCTAGAACACTACTGGTTCAATTCCTGACGAGTTCGTTAATATGTTATATTCCAGCACTAAGCTTAACCAAAGCTCTGATACCACGTTGTGACAACCCCAAACCCCGTATTGACGGTAGCAAGGGTAATCTTTGGAATATAACAAATAAACAGATAGCAGCAGAACAGAATTAAATAAATACACCAGATAATGAACAAATAATACACTGGATAAACATAATCATCAGAATTACACAGTATACAGGATCATACTTAGTACTAATACAGTTCAGCTATACATAAATGTCTACAGCGGAAAACAAACATAATGTACAATAGGAGCTGAACAGCATAAAAAGAGATAAATAATAGAATCCATCTTCAGCTCCAGCTATCCAGAAAGAGCCTGCTAAACCTGGATACAAGGCTGCCCGTGTAGAAAAAGGGGCACCCAAGTTTGAAAGGTGAAACAAACTACGAGTCAGTCATGGGACTGGTATGAGAAATCTACTTAACACATTTATAATATGGGTAATCACAGGACCACGCCACTTTCGTGGAACGGGTTTACTCCATTGGATTGCCAGTGCTTTAAAACAAATCATTCTTTTAAACATCGCAATGCTTTTTATAAAAATGAAGCCATTATAAGACTCAGTTCCCATCACACAATGCAACGCAAACCAGAGGATAGAGTTTTTACCTTATAACGGCCAAAATATACTTGATACGAATAAAACAAAAGCACTTGGTATTATTGCTAGTGTTTATAAGTTTGGAAAACAATTTTGAATCATAACTATCAATCATAGACAGCATTAATGCCCCATACCACTATGTCGCCATATATAGGTATACAATCAAAACCGCACAGTCACGTATTTGGAAATTGGATTTCCGTCATGAACCAAGGCAAAAGATAGTCCTTACCGAATTCGAGACACTCTAGCCCGTGTCTCAGGATCAGAGCTCGAGTGACCCTAGGATCGTCAGGGTCGGTCCACCAATGTGGATTAAAATTCCTGAACACTACGTTTCCCCGTCCTATGGGGCGTCAATGAGCCAACGAATGACTCCATTGGTCCCAGATCGACTGATATAACCGAGGTGCCTCGCAATCCATCATCCACATAAGTAAAATGTCAGGCCGTGTAAAAACACTGACACAACTCCTAGCAAGAAGGAAACGCATGCCCTCCCTAAGGTCCTTCTCCCGTTTCTGGTTCATACCGGGGTGTGAGGCTCACGAATTCACGTTATACACAAAGCTACGCCACACAGGCGGTGCTTTGATCATCAATCACAAGACTTTGCTTTTCAACAGAAGCCCTGATCACTGCATCTTAGCATGCCGCACCGGCAATTCATACCATACAACTGATGGTTATCAATCACACAAAATGAATTCCAATGTCGGACACACAGTCCATTTGCAAGTCCGTTCTGGGTCTGAACGAAACCGGAGGCACTAAATACCTCGCATATCCATCGATCCCCACGCATGTCTGGACGATCACCACTCATTATCCATATTTCGGGATGCCTCCCAATCAGGACATCAGTTACCATCCAAACGAGGTGAAGATCGGTCTTCAATCACCGTCTTCATCTTCGACTTCTTATCGTCGATTCAGTTATTCAAAATGGGATAAACCCGGACTTTCTGAGCAACTCGCATATATAATAAACAAATGCTACACAAACACAACATACGCATCATTTCAATTCATTAGTCACTAACCGTCAATCAGTAAGAGAACGATTTCCCAAATCTTAACCCCGAAGGCCGAAACCAACATCAGATCAAAATCTAGGAAACCATTCGACTTTGCTAATCTTCAGTTAATTTTTAAATTTCACAACCATATCTTTTATAATATTTTATAATGATTTATCGCTATTTTTATTTATTTTAAAATAGCCAATTTATTCAAAACGACGCTTCGGGCCATAACGCGGCCGTGGCGCTATTTTTCTTCAGATTTGATTTACACATATCTGAAATTATAACCGTTGGATCTTAACAAAATTCATATCATTAGTAAGATCTTTTCAAAATGAATCCAATGGTTCCAGTTTCGGGTAAATCCGACGGTCGGATCTCCCGGTATAATCGTTTGAAATTTCGATTTCAAAATACGAACTGCTGCGTCGTTATTCGATTTAATATAATATATATATATATATATATATATATATATATATATATATAATCGACTCTGGATCTGTTTTTCTTCAGATTTGAATTAAAAATTCCAGACAATCCAACCGTTGGATTTTTACAAAGTTGGTGCCATTGGAAAGATATTTCCAAAGCGAAACCAACGGTTGCGGTTTCGGGAAAATCCGATGGTTGGATCTCCCGCACTAATCGTTTGAAATCACGGTTTCAAAATACGAACTGCAACTTCGTTATTCGATATATTTCAATTCTATTTATATATATATATATATATATATATATATATCTCGATTCTTCGATTTCAAAACTATATGATTTTCATACATTTGATAAAAATGATGTTTTTATCCAACATACATTCACTTCGACACTTCACTATTTTTAACAATTCATGTATATAGTAAAAATGTGATTTTTATTGTAAAACGATTTATTTCAAAACACGACTATTTTATACAGTTAATATAGGTGATAAAAATAGGATTTTTATTATAAAACAATATATTTCAAAACAAGATTATTTTATATAGTTCATATTGATGATAAAAACAGGATTTTTATTATAAAACAATTTCTTTCAAAATATGAATACCATTCAACACATGAATTTCAATTCAATGAATGAATTTCGATTCAACACATGAAGGTTTTCTATAGTTTGTATATATAGAGTAAAAATGTGATTTTTATTGTTAAAACAATTTATTTAAAACACGAATACCATTCAACACATGAATATGATTGAACGAATGAATTTCTATTCAACACATGAAGGTTTTCTATAGTTTGTATACATAGAGTAAAAATGTGATTTTTATATTTAAAACACGAATACCATTCAACACATGAATTTCGATTCAACACATGAAGGTTTTCTATAGTTTGTATATATAGATAAAAAGGTGATTTTTATATTTAAAATACGAATACCAATCAACACATGAATTTCAATTCAACGAATGAACTTCGATTCAACACATGAAGGTTTTCTATAGTTTGTATATATAGATAAAAAGGTGATTTTTATATTTAAAACACGAATACCATTCAACACATGAATTTCTATTCAACGAAAAAAATATAGTTTCAACAAATGAAAATAATTCTAACACATGAATATTATTCAAAATTTCGGCAGCATAACGGCAGGGTAGTTAAAACCGGGACCGTCCCTAGTACGACTCCTCGCTCTACCTTAAAGCCTCGCAACTTTTGACAATGGGGAATCATGCATCTAGTTCGCATGCCGGCGGCATGTATAATTTTTTTTTCATTTCCACAAACTAATCCTATGTGGTCTCAACCAAATACTTCTCAACCACAAACGGGTATTTTTCAACCACAATCAATCAATTTCAACCACAAACAATTTCAATCAACCATTCGCTATCAATCAATTTTCACACCAATCACAGCCAATAAATATCATCTATGGTTTGTGGACGAGGGGCATATATATATATATATATATATATATATATATATATATATATATATATATATATATCATTTCACTTCTATTTCAACACATATATAATTTTTACAACGCATATATAACTTATATATCGAACGTACAACTTATACAACTCTTATACAAGAGGTGTACAACGCTTATATAACCCATACATCGACTAATAATTTATACAACATCGTTTTCCATATCTTTTATAAATTAAAAATCTCACATTGGGTTCCACTCCACCAAAAATAGCAGTAGGCCCAGAAAAATATGCGGTCTCTTCTAGAAGGTAGAAGACGTCCACACGAGTCCACTGTCTCTTGTTTCACTGAATTTCGTCAAGAAACGAAAAAGATATGATTTTTTAAGTGAAATCAAAAACCGTAGCGCTTTAAACTGCTGTTAAATAGTTTAAAATAAAAACAGTCGTACCTCAGCTGAAATGTTCAAAACTAGGTTTTGAATTTACGCGACATCCATGTAGTATTACGACGATCGGGCGGTGCAGCGTTGAAGAGGGGCGAGAGGCGCTCAGGCGCGAGGTGGAGGGGGTCAACTCGATCGCTCCTATCGGCGGCGGCGGCGCGATGAACCTCCCGACTTCGTGACGTCATTTCTCACAAATCACTCAATGAAAAATCGAAACCAGGTATGGATTTGAAGCTCGTCTCGAGCTCTTCAAAATCTTCAACTGGAGCTTTTGATATTAGTGAGTGGATTGATCAGAAAATGGATGGGAACGATGGAATGGTTTATCGTCGTCTATCGGGGGTTTCAAAGAAAAGTCGGGGAGAGAGAGTGCTGAGTTGGACAAATGATTTTTTTTTTATTTATATATTTTTAAATTTCTAAAATACCATCTTTCACCCACGAACACCTATACATACCCAACGACTGTCGTCCCTAGCGTTTTACCCCCATTCCGAACACAATGGGATATGTTTCGTAGGCCCATTCGACTGTTTCAGTCAGTTTTCTTTCAAATTAAAATATAAAGCATTCAATATTTAATTTGAACGTACATTTCAATTTGCCAAGACCACAAATTGGTTCGAAAAATTCCCAAAAAATAAATCTAGCTAAGTTTTGACGTTACGGTCCCAACAAAACTAATTTCGTCGAATTCTGAGATAGTTTGAAAAATGGCCCATTTCTGGTCGATCAAATTTAACTATAATTGACCAAAACACGTTTTCCTTTGCCATGCTCACGTACTAACTTCAAAAATTATGAAATTTGAAACCTAGTAATAATTTCACATCCCGGATCCAACAAAAGTGGTTTCTTCGAATTCCGAGGTCGTTTGCAAAATGGCCAATTTCACGGGCTATATAAATCCCATAGCGACCTTTCTGAAAATTCATTTGGCCATAACTTTTGCTTTCCGCTATGAAACTTCGATTTTTCAGATTTGTTAGAAAGGTATTCACTAACAGATTTAAATATTTTTGGTTTCACACAAATCGGTTTTGTTTTGCGCCCGGTATAGTCAGTCAAAGATTGATTTCAAATTTTGAAACTACCGCGCCATTTCAGGCCCTGTTTATAATTAGAATTAATTATATTCCTTTTCAATTGTCGATTCAAACTCAGTTTTCATCTTTATTATTTAAAATATTTATTTTAAATATATAAAATCCACTATTTTAGCCAATTTAAATTTTTTTAAATTGGTTCAGATTTTCCGGGTCGTTACAATAATTTCCATTCTTTAACAACCCGGGAAATCCGAACCAATTTAAAAATTTTGATTTGGCAATTTTGATGAATTTTGAATATTTAAAATGATTTATTTTAAATGATGACGACGTGAAATTTATTTTGAATAGAACTTGAATGAATTTATTTATTGAAATCGAAGTTGGAATATAAATATTTAATTTAGTTATAAAAGGAACTGAAAATGGCGCAGTAGTTTGAAAATTCGATTTCAAATGAATGTACAGGATTCAAAACAAACCGGATTTTAGTGAAACCAAAAATATTTGAATCTGTTTATAAATATTTTTCTAACGAATCTAAAAAATTGAAATTTCATAGCGGGAATCAAAAGTTATGGCTAGTTGAATATTCAGAATAGTCGCTATGGAATAAATATAGCCCTTTAAAATAGCCATTTTGCAAACGACCTCCGTTTTCGACGAAACCACTTATGTTGGATCTGGGATATAAAATTATTGCGGGATTCCAATTTTCATAATATTTGGAATCAATATGTGAGTGAGGCAAAAGAAAACATGTTTTGACAGTTTCAGCCAATTTGGATTGGCCAGAAAATGGCCATTTTTCAAACGGTCTCCAAATTCAACAACATTAGTTTTTCTAGGACCGTATCGTCAAAACATAGCCAAATATATTTTTCTGGAATTTTGTAAGTCAGTATGTGGCCCCAGTAGATTAAAATGTGCGTTCGAATAAAATATATACTGAATTATATTTTAATTTTGATGTAAACTGATCGTGACTACCGAATTGACTTATGAAACATATCCCATCGTTTTTGCAATGGGGGTAATTAGCTAGGGGCGACAGTCGTTGGGTTTGGATCGGAGTTCGTGACTTTAAAAATGTAAGATGTGAATTTAATAATATTTTAATATATATATATATATATATATATATATATATATATAAAATTATCTCACTAATCCCTAATTTCTAAATCCCGCCGTCATCTCTTAATCAACGGATGATTTAGAAGCTCCAAACCTTTACCCTTTCATTCCTCAATTCCACGCAACAATTTGATGAGCTTCCAAATGAAAAATCAAAGAGGACTTTGAGATCCTCACGTTCAACGGTGATGATGATGAGCAGCTTCCTCGTTTGTGTGTATTTGGTGCTCAAAGGCCATCATTTCAAGGCGGATTTAAGGGAGGAGGGGCGCACCAAGATGGCCGATGGTCGAGGCAAAGGTGGAGCTCAGATGGGGCTTCGACGTGGAGCAGCTGGATGGGATTCAGATCATGGTCGGTGGCGGGTATTGGTGGAGGTTTGTGACGAGGGTCATGGGTTCAATTGTGCGTGAATCAGCTTCGAAGAAGAAGAAAGAACGTCCTGTATTCTTTGATTAAGGTTAATTAAAAACTTGATTAAATTAGTTTAATAATTATCTTAGTTAAAGTTATAAAAAATATATAAATACAAATGTTTTTAAAGAAAAACAAACATACAATGTGTTTGAAGAATAAACATACATGTGTTTGAAGAATAAACGTACAGTGTTTTTGAAGAATAGACATACATTGTTTTGGAAGAATAAACATACATTGATTTTGAAAAATAAATATACAGTGTTTTTAAAACTGAAAAGATAGGATTTTTATGAAGTAAAAATATGATTTTTATATATATTTTAGCAAAATAAAAATATGATTTTTATTATGAAGATAACGAAATAAAAATGTGATTTTTTTTCAATGAACAGCGTGAATCAGATTGCGATGGGACCACTGTAAACAAATCCAAACCGTTCAGAAATAAACAATGGCGAAGTGGAAATCTAAGGTGAGAATTTCTCACTATTATTTCTGTACAGTTATTTATTGTATAACTGCATATATGAACTGCTCCCCATCGTCCAAAGACCATGGACGACTTGTTTGTTTGATTATATTGTGAAAATTGATTATGATGTGAAATGAATTGTATAAAATATATAAATAATAAAAATATCATTTTTATTGGATATATGAACTGTATAAAATAGTGATGCATTGAAATAAATATTCATTTACAAACCGGACGGTTTGTTTATGTACACTGATTTATCTGATATTGATTGGGACGATAAATTTTACACATCGCCCAACTGCACAAATAATAAACAGTATTTGTAGTTTGAAAACCCCACACGGGTATTGGGATAATATTTGACATACACCGATCACGATAGTTAATGGTATGTCAATCGATCGGTTGACCGACTATATAAGCGTTATTTATTTATTTTAATGCTTATACAGTTATAGAAAGCACTCTGGATGTTGTTTAAATTTTTAATGATAGCTTATCATTATTGTTGTATACATGTGATGTTGAAATCCATATAACGGAAATTATATGGTAATTGATTGATTATGATTTCAGTTCAGAATTAACGAATATTTTAAAATAATATTCAGAAAATATTGAAATGTGAAGTCGTGTCAAGTAGTTAAATGCCATTTAAAAACAAACGGAAATTTGGTCGATTTTATTCATTTCATAACGAATATCGAAAAGTGATTTCAAAATCTAATATTTTGAAATAAATTTGAAATTCGAGTTAAATTGAAATGAATTTAAAATTCGAGTTAAATTGAAATGAATTTGAAATTCAAGTTAAACTGAAATGAATTTGAAATTCGAATTAAATTGAAGTGAATTTGAAATTCGAATTAAATAGAAGTGAATTTGAAATTCGAATTAAATTGAAGTGAATTTGAAATTCGAATTAAATTGAAGTGAATTGGAAATTCGAATTAAATTGAAATGAATTTGAAATTCGAATTAAATTGAAGTGAATTTGAAATTCGAATTAAATTGAAGTGAATTTGAAATTTGAATTAAATAGAAGTGAATTTGAAATTCGAATTAAATTGAAGTGAATTTGAAATTTGAATTAAATTGAACTGAATTTGAAATTTGAATTAAATTGAAATGAATTTGAAATGAATTTGAAATTCGAATTAAATTGAAATCGATTGAAATGAATATAAATTGAATTGAAATCGAATAGAATTGAAATCGATTGAAATGAATATAAATTGAATTGAAATCGAATAGAATTGAAATCGATTGAAATGAATATAAATTGAATTGAAATCAATTTAAAATGAATATAAATTGAATTGAAATCGATTTAAAATGAATTCAAAACGGGTTGAAATGGAATTGAATTGAAATCGATTTAAAATGAATTCAAAACGAACTGAAATGGAATTGAATTGAAATCGATTTAAAATCAATTCAAAATGGATTGAAATGAAAATGAACTTGAAATTAAATTGAAATCTATTTGAAATGAATTTAAAACGAATTTATATTGGAATATTTAATTTGGATTTGAATTTGAAATGGAAGTGGAAATCGTTTTTGAAATGAATTTAAAACGATTTACAAAATTCGTTTTAAATGGAAATCGATGAAATATATAGTATATATTATATATATATATATATATATATATATATATATATATATATTATAATAGCCTGAATAGAATGCACCGCGCAGCGGTAGTTCGCGAATTTCGACCATTAACTTCAAATGGACGTTACGGGAGATCCGACCGTTGGATTCTCCTAAAATCGGAACCATTGGGTTCGTATCGAAAAGAGCTTTCCAATGAATACAAGAGATTTGAAAGATAACATTTGATTTGGAGATATGTCCAAATCAATTTCAGAAACGGTCGCTATGGATGCAATTCGGTGTCCGTTATTGGAAACCGACTGTACGGGCGATAATAAAATTATTAAAAATATGAAAAATTGTGTAAAATCGTAATAAATGATTTGGAAAGATTTTAGGTGAAAAATTCAAGTTTTGAAAAGATAAAAATATATTTTTATCGAAATGAACCAGTTATTAACTAGCATAATTATTTATTTATTTTTAAATAAATATATTAGATTTGGAAATGGTTTTAAAATAACCAGAATATTCCAAGGAATAAATTGGAATGGATTTGAAATGAAATTATCATTGGAATATTTCAATATTGGATTCAGTGATTATACGAATATTGTGGAGGAATTTGGAAGATATATATATCGTTATTCCAATACGATATTTGTTGGTTTAAGAATTTGATATGGAATATAAGCCGATATATTTTCTATTCAGAGACTTATATTTGATATCAAATTGGATTTTTGGTTTATCATGAATGGTGTTTTAAATAACACGTGTTCTTTAACCCGATTAGCAATGGAAATGGGATTTTGGGTTTGTCGTGAATGGTATCTTTAAAAATACTGTTCTTAAACCCAATGGAAATAAGGGAATTAGAAGCTAGCTGGAGATTAGCTATGTTGAATGGTTTCCTGGGTATTGATCTGATGTTGGTTTCGGCCTTCGGGGTTAATACTTAGGGAATTGTTCTCTTACTAATTTACGGTTAGAGACTGATGGAATGGAATGTGATTTTGGGTTTATCGTGAACCGTGATTTAAATAACATTGGTTCTTTAACCCAGTTAAAAAGATAAGATTAAAGAATAAATTTTAAAAGGATTTATCTTTGATAAAATTAATGGGAACCTTTCCCAAAGGATATGAATATTTAAATAAAAGAATATTCAGAATTGGTATGAGGCATATGATGTGTTGTTTTAGCATTTGATTATAAGAAATGCGGGTTATTCGAAAAGGCTGGGTTTATCCTATTCTGAATAACTGATTCGACGATAAGTCGAAGGGATTGAAGACGGTGCAAGACCGATGATCTTCACATTGAAAGGATGGGTGCTACTGATGCTCATGATAGGAGTAGCTACCTTGAAGGGGCTAAGTGGTAGCCATCTGGACATACTTGTTGATTGTATGGATATGTGAGGGCATCTCCCCTGTATTGGACATATGGGGGAGGAATAAGGTGTCTTCGATTTCGTTCAGACCTAGAACGGACTTGTAAATTGATGGTGTGTCTGATATTGTATTCCTTTATACTATATTCGTTGATCACTGCTAAA
Source organism: Allium sativum (assembly GCA_030737875.1). Lineage (NCBI taxonomy): Eukaryota > Viridiplantae > Streptophyta > Magnoliopsida > Asparagales > Amaryllidaceae > Allium > Allium sativum. The sequence continues at coordinate 402,517,823 of CM060910.1, forward strand.
TATATATCTGTTTGGTGGCGCCGAATTTATTCTTTTGCTTAAAACCCTTCTCTAAGATATACAAGCTCAGATGTTATATATCGGCAGAAATCAGTGGTATAGTATGGATTGATAGTGTGGCATGCTGAGATGCAATGATCCAAACTTTTGTTGAAAAGAAAAGTTTAGTGGATGATGATCAAATCGTAGCTTTAATATAGCATGGCTTTGTGTAGCATTAATTCACGAGCCTCACACCCGGGTATGGTGGTAAATTGATGGTTAGATCAGTATGCTTTTTAGAGGATGGGCACCTTCGTGATGTCGTGGATTCGGTCGACCGAGGTGAGGGATAGAGCACACCCCCGATTCCCTGAGGGATAGAGTAATCGGTGTTTTCTCTCGCCGGGACGTAAGCCGCAGTGATACTCGATTTCCCAAAAGTGCGAATGTGCATTACGGTGTTTTCTCTCGCTGAGATGTAAGCCGTTGTGGATTGTACTACGCGATCGATCTTTCGGATCAGGAGCCACTAGAATGGAAATCCAATTTCCAAATACGATATTTTTCTTTTTTAATTGTATACTATATATGGCAACATAGTGGTATGGGACATTCATGCTCTCTATGATTGATACATTTATATTTGAAGTTGTTTTCTTCAATTATAGTAACAATAAAAGATTAAATTTCACGTATCAAGCATTATTTGGCTATTATAAGGTAAAATCCTATCCTCCGGCTTGCGTTGCACTTTGTGATGGGACCTGGGTCTTATAATAGCTTCATTGTTCATTATTTAGCATTGCGCAGTTTGTATTATGCACTAGTATTCTTGGGAGGAAACCCGTTCCGTGTTATACGGCGTGGTCCCTCGATTTACCTAACTTTAAAATAAAGATTAATAATTGTTTTAGTTCTCACACCAGTCACATGACTAACATGGAGTTTATTGTTTTAACCTAAATGCTGGGTGCCCCTATTTTCAACACGAGCAGCTGGTAATTATGGTTTTGTAGATTTATATTCACAGGATCATGGTTTACAGCTGAAGCGATATTTGGAAAGCTCTGTATTCGTGTATCTGTTTTCAGTTGTGCTTTGTATTGTTTTTTCGCTGCTATGTGTTTAAATGTAATTTAAATCTCTGATATTGTCTTTGTAATATTTATTTATTTATACTCTGTTATATTCTCGTTTTCTGATGGAATTAATGTAATAAGCAATCAAATGTTCTTGTGTTTGTGTATCTGATTTGTCGTGTTCTCAAAGCAATCTGGGCTTTCCTTCACGGGGAAGTTTTGGTCGCCACAGGTGGTATCAGAGCTTTGGTTTACAGATCTAGAGAACATGACATATTAGAACCGAACGAAAGAATTCATCAGAGATTGGATTAGTAACATCCAATGAGAATAACTCGTTAGAGATAGGATCAGTAGTATCCTAGAACAAGTGTGAAGAGTGTTATTTTTTAAAATAAAGAATGAAACAAATTTTGTTTTGAAATTTATATCAAATTATACGTATTTGAATATTTATTTTGTATTGAATTTGGACAATCGAGTATATAAAGTTTTGAATAAACACGTATTCGAAGTCTTGAATATACTGGGTAGATATAGAATCGCACTCTAGTCACCCGGAGATGATTCTGATGATATTCTAGACATCATCAGCATCTGTGTTTGAGTTTCGAAAGTGAGATATCTATATATTTCCAATTGGCTGGTGTGCGAACCAAAACTATATAGGGTTATATTGTTGTGAATTGGCATCAAAAACATGATTTTTGTATATATATCTAAAGTTATGTGTTTGAAACGATAATTAACTAATTGATTGCTGATTGTGTTGTGTGATTATTAGACAACTAATTAAAATATTAGAATAATCAAACTAATTGAAATTTATCTTAAATGAAGTTAAAAATTGGAATGATAAAACCAATAAGTGAATAGAAGACAAATTGAACCAAATAGAATCAAATTTTGAACTGAATTGAAAATTGATTAAATTGCATGCATATACATGTCTATACATTGAACAGGTCATAGCAAGGAGGCTAGAGAAGGGGAATGAAATTGCAAATAGGTACATGTTTACTAATTTCTTGGGTGATGATGATATTATGAGCCGATTGGCTAGCCTCTTGGCTTTTTCTTTTTCTTTTTGAGGTAAGAGGGCCTGTGTGGCGGTTTGGGGATTTTCCCGATGCTCCCGTACAAAGGAGGTTATAGCAAAAAAAATCGAAAATTTAGGGTGTTAGCCAAATTTTTGAAGAATTTGAAAATTCTTAGAAACTGAAAAGTTGTAGAATAAATGCTAGAATGAAAGTTGAGTTGGTTGGTTAAACAACTTTTAGCTCCATTCCTTTTCGAGAACGGAAAGATTTTAAGTGGGGGAGAGTGTAACAACCCGGAAAATCCGAACCAATTTAAAAAAATTTGATTTGGCAATTTTGATGAATTTTGAATATTTAAAATGATTTATTTTAAATAATGACGACGAGAAATTTATTTTGAATAGTATTTGAACGTATATATTTATTTAAATCGAAGTTGGAATATATATATTTAATTTAATAAAAGGAATTGAAAATGGCGCGGTAGTTTGAAAATTCGATTTCAAATTTCAAATGAATGCACAGTTTTCAAAATAAACCGGATTTTAGTGAAACCAAAAATATTTGAATCTGTTTATAAATATCTTTCTAACGAATCTAAAAAATTGAAAATTTCATAGCGGGAATCAAAAGTTATGGCTAGTTGAATATTCAGAATAGTCGCTATGGAATAAATGTAGCCGTTTAAAATAGCCATTTTGCAAACGACCTCCTTTTTCGATGAAACCACTTTTTTTGGATCCGGGATGTCAAATTATTGTGGGATTCCAATTTCCATAATTTTTGGAATCAATATGTGAGTGTGGCAGAAGAAAACGTGTTTTGACAGTTTAAGTCAATTTGGATCGACCAAAAAATGGCCATTTTTCAAACGGTCTCCAAATTCGACAAAATTAGTTTTGTTAGGACTATATCGTCAAAATATAGCCAGATTTATTTTTCTGGAATTTTTGAAGTCAATATGTGGACACAGAAATTAAAATGTGCATTTGAATAAAATATATACTGAATTATATTTTAATTTTGATGTAAACTGATCGTAACAGCCGAATTGGGTTACGAAACATATCCCATTGTGTTTGGAATGGGGGTAATTTGCCAGGGGCGACAGTCATTGGGTTCGGATCGGAGTTCGTGACTTTAAAAATGTAAGATTTGAATTTAATAATATTTGAAAATATATATATATAAAAAATTATCTCACTAAACCCTAATTTCTAAATACCGCCGTCAACGCTCAATCAACGGACGATTTAGAAGCTCCAAACCTTTACCCTTTCATTCCTCAATTCCACACAACAATTTGATGAGCTTCCAAAGGAAAAATCAAAGAGGACTTCGAGATCCTCACGTTCAACGGTGATGATGATGAGAAACTTCCTCGTTTGTGTGTATTTGTGGCTCAAAGGCCATCATTTCAAAGCGGATTTAGGGGAGGAGGGGCGCACCGAGATGGCCGATGGTCGAGGCAAAGGTGGAGCATGGATGGGGCTTCGACGTGGAGCAGCCTGATGGGATTCCGATCATGGTAGGTGGCGGGTATTGGTGGAGGTTTATGACGAGGGTCATGGGTTCAATTGTGCGTGAATCGGCTTCGAAGAAGAAGAAAGAACAGCCTATATTCTTTGATTAAGGTTAATTAAAAACTTGATTAAATAAGTTTAATAATTATCTTAGTTAATGATATAAAAAATATATAAATACAAATGGTTTTTAAGAAAAATAAACATACAATGTGTTCGAAGAATAAATATACATGTGTTTGAAGAATAAACATACATTATTTTTGAAGAATAAACATACATTGTTTTTGAAAAATAAATATACAGTGTTTTTAAAACTGAAAATATAGGATTTTTATGAAGTAAAAATATGAATTTTATATATATTTTAGCGAAATAAAATTATGATTTTTATTATGAAGATAACGAAATAAAAATGTGATTTTTTCTATGAACAGCATGAATCAGATTGCAATGGGACCACTGGAAACAAATCCAAACCGTTCAGAAATAAAGAATGGCGAAGTGGAAATCTTAGGTGAGAATTTCTCACTATTATTTCTCTACAGTTATTTATTGTATAACTGCATATATGAACTTCTCCCCGTCGTCCACAGACCATGGACGACTTGTTTGTTTGATTGTATTGTGAAAATTGATTGTGATGTGAAATGAATTGTATAAAATATATGAATAATAAAAATATCATTTTTATTGGATATATGAACTGTATAAAATAGTGATGCGTTGAAATAAATATTCATTCAAAAACCGGACGATTTGTTGATGTACACTGATTTATCTGATATTGATTGGGACGATAAATTTTACACATCGCCCAACTGCACAAATAATAAATAGTATTTATTGCTTGAAAACCCCACATGGGTATTGAGATAATATTTGACATACGCTGATCCCGATAGTTGGTGGTATGTCAGTCGATCGGTTGACAGACTGTATAAGCGTTATTTATTTATTTATTTATTTTAATGCTTATACAGTTATAGAAAGTACTCTGGATGTTGTTTGAATTTTTAATGATGGCTTATCATTATTGTTGTATACATGTGATGTTGAAATCCATATAATGGAAATTTTATGGTAATTGATTGAGTATGATTTTAGTTCAGAATTAACGAATATTTTAAAATAGTACTCATAAAATATTGAAATGTGAAGCCGTGTTAAGTAGTTAAGTGACATTTTAAAAAAGACGGAAATTTGGTCGATTTTATTCATTTTACAATGAATATCGAAAAGTGATTTTAAAATCTAATATTTTGAAATGAATTTGAAATTCGAGTTAAATTGAAATGATGTTAAAATTCGAGTTAAATTGAAATGAATTTGAAATTCGAGTTAAATTGAAATGAATTTGAAATTCGAATTAAATTGAAGTGAATTTGAAATTCAAATTAAATTGAAGCGAATTTGAAATTCGAATTAAATTGAAGTGAATTTGAATTTCGAATTAAATTGAAGTGAATTTGAAATTCGAATTAAATTGAAATGAATTTGAAAGTTGAATTAAATTGAAGTGAATTTGATTTTCTAATTAAATTGAAGTGAATTTGAAATTCGAATTAAATTGAAATGAATTTGAAATTTGAATTAAATTGAAATGAATTTGACATTCAAATTAAATTGAAATGAATTTGAAATTCGAATTGAATTAAAATCGAACAGAATTGAAATCGTTTGAATTGAATATAAATTGAATTGAAAACGAATAGAATTGAAATCGATTGAAATGAATACAAATTGAATTGAAATCGATTTAAAATGAATATAAATTGAATTGAAATCGATTTAAAATGAATTCAAAACGGATTGAAACGGAATTGAATTGAAATCGACTTAAAATGAATTCAAAATGGATTGAAATGGAATTGAAATTGAAATTAAATTGAAATCGATTTGAAATGAATTTAAAACAAATTTATATTGGAATATTCAATTTTGATTTGAATTTGAAATGGAAGTGGAATTCGTTTTTGAAACGAATTTTAAACGATTTACAAAATTCGTTTTAAATGGAAATCGACGAAATATATAGTGTATATATATATACATATATTATATGTGTATTATAATGGCCAGAATAGAACGCGCCACGCAGCGGTAGTTCGCGAATTTCGACCATTAACTTCAAATGGATGTTACGGGAGATCCGACCATCGGAATCTCCTAAAACCGGAACCGTTGGTTTCGTATCGAAAAGCGCTTTCCGATGAATACAAGAGTTTTGAAAGCTAACAGTTAGATTCGGAGATATGTCCTAACCTATTTTAGAAAAGGTCGCTATGGATGCAGTTCGGTGGCCGTTATTGGAAACCGACTGTACGGGCGATAATAAAATTACTTAAAATATGGAAAAATTATGTAAAATCATAATAAATGATTTGGAAAGATTTTAGGTGAAAAATTATAGTTTCGAAAAGATAAAAATATATTTGTATCGAAATGAACTAGTTATTAACTTGCATAATTATTTATTTATTTTTAAATAAATATATTAGATTTGGAAATGGTTTTAAAATAACTAGAATTTTCCAAGGAATAAATTGGAATGGATTTGAAATGAAATTATCTTTGGAATATTTCGATATTGGATTCCGTGATTATATGGATATTGTGGAGGAATTTGGAAGATATGTATATCATTATTCCAATACGATATTTGTTGGCTTAAGAATTTGATATGGAATATAAGCCGATATATTTTCTATTCAGGGCCTTATATTTGATATCAAATTGGATTTTAGGTTTATCATGAACGGTGTTTTAAATAACACAAGTTCTTTAACCCGATTAACAATGGAAATGGGATTTTGGGTTTGTCGTGAATGGTATCTTTAAAAATACTGTTCTTAAACCTAATGGAATTAAGGGAATTAGAAACTAGCTGGAGATTAGCTAAGTTGAATGGTTTCCTGGGTATTAATCTGATGTTGGTTTCGGCCTTCGGGGTTAATACTTAGGGAATTGTTCTCTTACTAATTTATGATTTGAGATTGATGGAATAAATAACATTGGTTCTTTAACCTAGTTAAAAAGATAAGATTAAAGAATAAATTTTAGAAGAATTTATCTTTGATAAAATTAATAGGAACCTTTCCCAAAGGATATGAATATTTAAATAAAAGAATATCCAGAATTGGAATGAGGCGTATGATGTGTTGTTATAGCACTTAATTATAAGATACGCGGGTTATTCGGAAAGGTTAGGTTTATCCTATTCTGAATAACAGATTCGACGATAATTCGAAGAGATTGTAGACGGTGCAAGACCGATGATCTTCACACTGAATGGATGGGTGCTACTGGTGCTCATGATAGGAGCAGCTATCTAAAAGGGGCTAAAGTGGTAGCCGTCCGGACGTACTTGTTGATTGTACGGATATGCGAGGGCCTCTCCCTTGTATTGGACATATGGAGGAGGAATAAGTTGCCTCCGGTTTCGTTCAGAGCTAGAACGGATTGTAAATTGATGGTGTGTCTGACATTGTATTCTTTTATACTATATTCTTTGATCTCTTCTAAATATATATCTGTTTGGTGGCGCAGAATTTATTCTCTTGCTTAACTCCCTTCTCTAAGACATACGAGCTCAGAGGTTATATATCGGCAGAAATAAGTGGTATGGTATGGATTGATAGTGTGGCATGCTGAGATGTAGTGATCCAAACTTTTTTTGAAAAGCAAAGTTTGGAGGATGATGATCAAAGCGCAGCTTTAATATAGCACAGCTTTGTGTAGCGTTAATTCGCGAGCCTCACACCCCGGTATAGTGGTAACTGATGGTTAGATCGGTATGCTTTTTTAGAGGATGGGAACCTTCGTGGTGTCGTGGATTCGGTCGACTGAGGTGAGGGATAGGGCACACCCCCCGATTCCCTGAGGGATAGAGTAAGCGGTGTTTCCTCTCACCGGGACGTAAGCCGCAGTGATACCCGATTTCCCAAAAGTGCGGATGTGCATTACGGTGTTTTCTCTCACTGAGACGTTAGCCATTGTGGATTGTACTACACGATCGGTCTTTCGTATCAGGAGCCACCATGATGGAAATCCAATTTCCAAATAAAATATTTTTCAGTTTTGATTGTATACTATATATGGCGACATAGTGATATGGGACATTCATGCCGCCTATGATTGATACATTTATATTTGAAGTTGTTTTCTTCGATTATAGTAATAATAAAAGATTAAATTTCGCGTATCAAACATTATTTGGCTATTATAAGGTAAAATCCTATCCTTCGGCTTGCGTTGCACTGTGTGATGGAACCTGGGTCTTATAGTAGCTTCATTGCTCTTTATTTAGCATTGCGCTGTTTGTTTTATGCATTGGTATTCTTGGGAGGAAACTCGTTCCGTGTTATACGGTGTGGTCACTCGATTTACCAAACTTTAAAATAAAGATTAATAACTGTTTTAGTTCTCACACCAGTCACATGACTGACCTGGAGTTTATTGATTTGACCTAACGCTTGGTGCCCCTATTTTCCACACGGGTAGCTAGTAGTTTTGGTTTTGCAGATTTATATTCACAGGATCATGGTTTACAGCTGAAGCGATATTTGGAAAGCTCTGTATCCATGTATCTATTTTCAGTTGTGCATTGTATTGTTTTTCCGCTGCTATATATTTAAATGTAATTTAAATCTCTGATATTTTCTGTGTAATATTTATTCATTTATACTCTGTTATATTCTCGTATTCTGATGGAATTGTTGTAATAACAAATAAAATGTTCTTGTGTTTGTGTATCTGGTTTGTCGTGTTCTCAAAGCAATCCGGGATTTCCTTCACGTGGAAGTTTGTGTCGCCATAGGTGGTATCAGAGCTTTGGTTTACAGAGCTAGAGAACATGAAATATTAGAACCGAACGAAAGAATTCATCAGAGGTTGGATTAGTAACATCCAATGAGAATGACTCGTTAGAGATAGGATCAGTAGTATCCTAGAACGAGTGTGAAGAGTGTTATTTTTTAAAATAAAGAATGAAACAAATTTTGTTTTGAAATTTATATCAAATTATACGTATTTGAATATTTATTTTGTATTGAATTTGGTCAATCGAGTATATAGAGATTTTGAATATACGCGTATTCGAAGTCTCGAAAATACTGGCTAGATCTAGAATCGCACTCTAGTCACCTGGAGATGATTCTGATGTTATTCTAGACATCATCAGCATCTGTGTTTGAGTTTTGAAAGTGAGATATCTATATATTTCCAATTGGCTGGTGTGAGAACCAAAACTAGATAGGGTTATATTATTGTGAATTGGCATCAAAAACGTGATTTTTGTATATATATCTAAAGTTATGTGTTTGAAACAATAATTAACTAATTGATTACTGATTGTTTTGTGTGATTATTAGTTAACTAATTAAAATAATGGAATAATCAAACGAATTGAAATTTATCTTAAATGAAGTTAAAAATTGGAATGATAAAACCAATAAGTTAATAGAAGACAAATTGAACCAAATAGAATCAAATTTTGAACTGAATTGAAAATTGATTGAAATTGCATGCATATACATGTTTATACATTGAAAAGTCATTGCAAGGAGGCTAGAGAAGGGGAATGAAATTGTATGCCCGACAAATAGGTACATGTTTACTAATTTCTTGGGTGATGATGATTTTATGAGCCAATTGGCTAGCCGCTTGGCTTTTTCTTTTTCTTTTTGAGGTGAGAGGGCCTATGTGGCGGTTTGGGGATTATCCCGGTGCTCCCGTACAAAGGAGGTTATAGCAAAAAAATTTGAAAATTTAGGGTTTAGCCAAATTTTGGAAGAATTTTAAAATTCTTAGAAACTGAAAAGTTATAGAATGAACGCTGGAATGAAGTTGAGTTGGTTGGTTAAACAACTTTCAGCTCCGTTCCTTTTCGAGGACGAAAAGATTTTAAGTAGGGGAGATTGTAACAACCCGGAAAATCCCAACCTATTTAAAAATTTTGATTTGGCAATTTTGATGAATTTTGAATATTTAAAATGATTTATTTTAATTAATGACGACAAGAAATTTATTTTGAATAGAATTTGAACGTATATATTTATTTAAATCGAAGTTGGAATAAAAATATTTAATTTAATTATAAAAGGATTTGAAAATGGCATGGTAGTTTGAAAATTCGATTTCAAATTTCAAATGAATGTACAGGATTCAAAATAAACCGGATTTTAGTGAAACCAAAAGTATTTGAATCTGTTTATAAATATCTTTCTAACAAATCTAAAGAACTGAAATTTTATTCCTCAAATCAAAAGTTATGGCCAGTTGAATATTCAAAATAGTGGCTATGGAATAAATAAAGCCCTTTAGAAAAGCCATTTTGCAAACGACCTTGGTTTTCAACGAAACCACTTTTGTTGGATCCGGGATGTCAAATTATTATGGGATTCCAATTTTCATAATTTTTTGTAATCAATATGTGAGTATGGCAAAAGAAACGTGTTTTGACAGTGTAAGTCAATTTGGATCGACCAGAAAATGGCCATTTTTAAACTGGTCTCCAAATTCGACAAAATTACTTTTGTTAGTACTGTATCGTCAAAACATAGCCAGATTTATTTTTCTAGAATTTTTGAAGTCAGTACGTGGCCCCAGTAAATTAAAATGTGCGTTCGAATAAAATATATACTGAATTATATTTTAATTTTGGTTTAAATTGATTGTAATAGCCGAACTGGATTACGAAAGATATCCCATTATGTTTGGAATGGGGTAATTAGCTAGGGGCGACAGTTGATGGGTTCAGATCGGAGTACGTGACATTAAAAAGGTAAGAATTGAATTTAATAATATTTTACAATATATATATATAAAATTATCTCACTAAACCCTAATTTCTAAATACCGATGTCATCTCTCAATCAACGGATGATTTAGAAGCTCCAAACCTTTACCCTTTGATTCCTCAATTCCACGCAACAATTTGATGAGCTTCTAAAGGAAAAATCAAAGAGGACATCGAGATCCTCACGTTCAACGATGATGATGATGAGCAGCTTCCTCATTTGTGTGTATTTGGGGCTCAAAGGCCATCATTTCAAGGCGGATTTAGGGGAGGGGGGCGCACCGAGATGGCCGATGGTCGAGGCAAAGTTGGAGCATGGATGGGGCTTCGACGTGGAGCAGCTTGATGGGATTCCGGTCATGGTAGGTAGCGGGTATTGGTGGAGGTTTGTTACGAGGGTCATAGGTTTAATTGTGCGTGAATCAGCTTCGAAGAAGAAGAAAGAACGGCCTGTATTCTTTGATTAAGGTTAATTAAAATTTGATTAAATTAGTTTAATAATTATCTTAGTTAAAGTTATAAAAAAATATAAATACAAATGTTTTTAAAGAAAATAAACATGCAATGTGTTTGAAGAACAAACATACATGTGTTTGAAGAATAAACATGCACTGTTTTTGAGGAATAAACATACATTGTTTTTGAAAAATAGATATATAGTGTTTTTAAAGCAGAAAAGATAGGATTTTTATGAAGTAAAAAATATGATTTTTATATATACATTAGCGAAATTAAATTATGATTTTTATTATGAAGATAACGAAATAAAAATGTGATTTTTTTCTATGAATAGCATGAATTAGATTGCAATAGGCCAATTGGAAACAAATCCAAACCATTCAGAAATAAAGAATGGCAAAGTGGAAATCTAAGTTGAGAATTTCTCACTATTATTTCTGTACAGTTATTTATTGTATAACTACATATATGAACTGCTCCCCGTCGTCCATAAACCATGGACGACTTGTTTGTTTGATTGTATTGTGAAAACTGATTGTAATGTGAAATGAATTGTATAAAATATATGAATAATAAAAATATCATTTTTATTGGATATATGAACTGTATAAAATAGTGATGCGTTGAAATAAATGTTCATTTACAAACCGGACGGTTTGTTTATGTACACCGATTTATCTAATATTGAATGGGACGATAAATTTTACACATCGCCCAACTGCACAAATAATAAATAGTATTTATTGTTTGAAAAGCCCATATGGGTACTGGAATAATATTTGACATACACTGATCCCGATAGTTAGTGGTATGTCAATCGATCGGTTGACAGACTGTATAAGCATTATTTATTTATTTATTTTAATGCTTATACAGTTATAGAAAGCACTCTGGATGTTGTTTGAATTTTTAATGATGGCTTATCATTATTGTTGTATACATGTGATGTTGAAATCCATATATTGGAAATTATGCGGTGATTGATTGAGCATGATTTCAGTTCAGAATTAACGAATATTTTAAAATAATATTCAGAAAATATTGAAATGTGAAGCCGTGTTAAGTAGTTAAGTGCCATTTTAACACAAACGGAAATTTGGTCGATTTTATTCATTTTATAATGAATATCGAAAAGTGAATTCAAAATCTGATATTTTGAAATGAATTTGAAATTCGAGTTAAATTGAAATGAATTTGAAATTGGAGTTAAATTGAAATAAATTTGAAATTCGAGTTAAATTGAAATGAATTTGAAATTCGAATTAAATTGAAGTGTATTTGAAATTCAAATTAAATTGAAGTGAATTTGAAATTCGAATTAAATTGAAGTGAATTTGAAATTTGAATTAAATTGAAGTGAATTTGAAATTAGAATTAAATTGAAATGAATTTGAAATTTGAGTTAAATTGAAGTGAATTTGAATTTCTAATTAAACTGAAGTGAATTTGAAATTCGAATTAAATTGAAGTGAATTTGAAATTCGAATTAAATTGAAATGAATTTGAAATTCGAATTAAATTGAAATGAATTAGAAATTCGAATTGAATTGAAATCGAATAGAATTGAAATCGATTGAAATGAATATAAATTGAACTGAAATCGATTGAAATGAATATAAATTGAATTGAAATCGAATAGAATTGAAATCGATTGAAACGAATATAAATTGAATTGAAATCGATTTAAAATGAATATAAGTTGAATTAAAATCGATTTAAAATGAATTCAGAACAGATTGAAATGGAATTTAATTGAAATCGATTTAAAATGAATTCAAAACGGATTGAAATGGAATTGATCTGAAATCGATTTAAAATGAATTCAAAACGGATTGAAATGGAATTGAATTGAAATCAATTTAAAATGAATTCAAAACGAATTGAAATGGAATTGAAATTGAAATTGAAATTAAATTGAAATCGATTTGAAATGAATTTAAAACAAATTTATATTGGAATATCCAGTTTTGATTTGAATTTGAAATGAAAGTGGAAATTGTTTTTGAAATGAATTTAAAATGATTTACATAATTCGTTTTAAATGGAAATCGATGAAATATATAGTGTATATATATATGTTATATGTATATTATAATGGCCTAAATAGAACGCGCCGCACAGCGGTAGTTCGCGAATTTCGACCATTAACTTAAAATGGACGTTACGGAAGATCCGACCGTCGAATTCTCCTAAAACCAGAACTGTTGGGTTCGTATCGAAAAGGGCTTTCCAATGAATACAAGAGATTTGAAAGCTAACGGTTAGATTTGGAGATATGTCTTATCCAATTTCAGAAAAGGTCGCTATGGATGCAGTTCGGTGGCCGTTATTGGAAAGCGACTGTACAGCGATAATAAAATTATTTAAAATATGGAAAAATTATGTAAAATCATAATAAAACGATTTGGAAAGATTTTAGGTGAAAAATTCCAGTTTTGAAAAGATAAAAATATATTTGTATCGAAATGAACTAGTTATTAACTAGCATAATTATTTATTTATTTTTAAATAAATATATTAGATTTGGAAATGGTTTTAAAATAACCAGAATTTTCCAAGGAATAAATTGGAATGGATTTGAAACGAAATTATCTTTGGAATATTTCGATATTGGATTCCGTGATTATATGGATATTGTGGAGGAATCTGTAAGATATGTATATCGTTATTCCAATACGATATTTGTTGGTTTAATAATTTGATATGGAATATAAGCCGATATATTTTCTATTCAGAGCCTTGTATTTGATATCAAATTGGATTTTAGGTTTATCGTGAACGGTGTTTTAAATAACACCAGTTTCTTAACCCGATTAACAATGGAAATGGGATTTTGGGATTGTCGTGAATGGTATCTTTAAAAATACTGTTCTTGAACCTAATGGAATTAAGGGAATTAGAAACTAGCTGGAGATTAGCTAAGTTGAATGGTTTCCTGGGTATTGATCTGATGTTGGTTTCGACCTTCGGGGTTAATACTTAGGGAATTGTTCTCTTACTAATTTACGGTTAGAGACTGATGGAAGGGAATGTGATTTTGGGTTTATCGTGAACCGTGTTTTAAATAATATTGGTTCTTTAACCTAGTTAAAAAGATAAGATTAAAGAATAAATTATAAAAGAATTTTTCTTTGATAAAATTAATGGGAACTTTTCCCAAAGGATATGAATATTTAAATAAAAGAATATTCAGATTGGAATGAGGCGTATGATGTGTTGTTATAACACTTGATTATAAGATACACGGTTTATTCGAAAAGGTTGGGTTTATCCCATTCTGAATAACTGATTCGACGATAAGTCGAAGAGATGGAAGACGTTGCAAGACCGATGATCTTCACATCGAATGGATGGGTGCTACTGATGTCATGATAGGAGTAGCTACCTAGAAGGGGCTAAAGTTGTAGCCATCCGGACGTACTTATTGATTGTACGTATATGCGAGGGCCTCTCCCTTGTATTGGACATATGGGGGAGGAATAAGGTGCCTCCGGTTTCGTTCAGACCTAGAACGGACTTGTAAATTGATGGTGTGTCTGACATTGTATTCCTTTATACTGTATTCGTTGATCTCTGCTAAATATATATCTGTTTGGTGGCGTAGAATTTATTCTCTTTATACTGTATTCCTTTATAATATATTCCTTTATACGATATTTTTCAGTTTTGATTGTATACTATCTATGGCGACATGGTGGTATGGGACATTCATGCCGCCTATGATTGATACATTTATATTTGAAGTTGTTTTCTTCACTTATAGTAATAATAAAAGATTAAATATCACGTATCAAGCATTATTTAGCTATTATAAGGTAAAACCCTATCCTCCGGCTTACGTTGCATTGTGTGATGGGACCTGGGTCTTATAATAGCTTCATTGTTCTTTATTTAGCATTGCGCTGTTTGTTTTATGCACTGGTATTCTTTGGAGGAAACTCGTTCCTGTTATATGGCGTGGTCCCTCGATTTACCTAACTTTAAAATAAAGATTAATAACTGTTTTAGTTCTCACACCAGTCACATGACTGACCTGGGGTTTATGTTTTAACCTAAACTCTGGGTGCCCCTATTTTCCACACGGGCAGCTAGTATTTTTGGATTTGCAGAGTTATATTCACAGGATCATGGTTTACAGCTGAAGAGATATTTGGAAAGCTCTGCATCTGTGTATCTGTTTTCAGTTGTGCTTTGTATTTTTTTCCGCTGCTATGTATTTAAATGTAATTTAAATCTCTGATATTTTCTGTGTAATACTTATTCATTTATACTCTGTTAGATTCTCGTATTCTGATGGAATTGTTGTAATAAGTGTAACGACCCGGATTTTTTAACGACTTTGGTTATCGACATAAGCTCGATGTCGATAACCAAAACATCGAAAAATCCTGGTAATTAGTGAAAGAAATTAGAGGGTGAGGAAAGATAAGATAGAAAATTAGAATAGAAGAAGAAGAATAACACAACATCAGAGTAACACGAATCTCACAGCGGAACGAATAAATATATTTCATAACATAACTTTGAAATATACATCTGTACTTGAATATACATATCATTATACAAGTACAGCACTTACAACACAGCAGAAATAACTATAGCTATATGATCCTGAAGCCTCCTGCTCCAAGCTCTTCAAGTGTATCTGCAAATTCCTGACTACTTGACTGCCCATACAAATTTAGGCACCCAAGAGTTTAGGGAAAACAACAAAGTAAACTCTGGGTCAGTCATGGGACTGGTATGTGTAAAACAGTTTTAAAAACAGTTCGAACAAGTAACCGATATCTCATAAGACCATGCCGCATAACAGAACGGGTTTTTCCCTTATGAAAATCCAAAATATCTTTATATCAAAAACCTTTTGATATTATAATAATGTCTATCAACCACAGTATATATATAATCATCTAGCAGAAACGCTTTCATCTCACGTTCTACATATATAGTATACAATCAAAACCGCAAGCACGTATTGGGTAATGGATTTCCAACTATGACAAGGTATGGAACCACCTTTCGCTCGTGTACCTCTAGAGAGGAATACACTGGGTTCAACAAGAACATCTTGCAACCCGGCCACACATGACCGACCACTCATTTGGCTTGAGCGTATCGAATGTATATCACCAACGGTTGGGATCAGCAATCGTTTCCCGAATGGGACAGCATCAACAATAGATTTTTAGAAGTAAATGAAACTCTAGATCAGGTGATTATACACCCTACTTCGGTGCGACCGACTTAGCCATGCTGCCTGCCCGATTTCTGTCATTTACCGGATGATGAGGCTAGAAGCTACGCTAATCATCACATCAGATTCACTTTGAATGCCACATCGTCAAATCCATCAAATCACCGATTGACGTCTACAACAATACATTATGTGTTAGCTAAAAGAAGTTTCCTTCTCCGCTTCCACTCTTGGTACGGTTGGAGAAATCAATATACGTGATCGTCTGGACATACTCTGTCAGACATCCGTCCATACAAGTCATCCAGGAATAGGATGAACCGAAGGCACTATTCTGTAAACAGGATAGCCCTTGCATAACTCCGTCTTCAATTTCCTTCGGCATATATGCTTCGCAACACTTATGCCAATATAGAGTGGTTCTTTGGATAATAATCCAACCGGTCTCTCCATATTAACAACGTTAAAATGGTCAAAACTTCGATAGTCTGTGATTTAACTATCGAATAAAAACAAGTGTGCAAACAACGATATTGTTTCCAGATGGAAATTCTATCAATCAATCATCAATCAAATATCTCCTTAGTTCATTAATTTACTTATCTCCTGTTTCCCAATATTCATCATTTCATATTTTCTAAATTTAGAAAATATATGTTATTAACAATGGAAAACATTTCCATTTCTTGTTTTCTTTATTAGAAAACATTTCTGGTTTCTTATTTGGAAAACATTTCCAAAGCTTCTTCACTGGACTTAGACAGATGTTTAAACAAACCACCGCGATGCCAACTCAAACCATTTCCTTTACTGCCGACCCTTAACTATTCCTTAGTTAAAAACGAAGCCAATCAAGTTGGGGTAGAACTACCTCTCAGACCTTAACTGAACAACATTTCTAACTTTGAAATAGACAAAGTTCACTTTATATCCCTTTACTAACTTCCTTACTAAACCCTCCTTCGAATAGCTATATTCGATTGACTCTTCCACTTAACTCTATTCGATTAACCCTTATCAATTAACTCTATTGGACTAACACTATTGGATTAACTCTATTTGACTAACGCTATTGATTTACTCATTTCACTTAACTCCTTCCGAATAAACTATATTCGATACCTCTTTTTACTTTAACTCTAATCGATTAACTAACATCGATTAACTCCTTTTTACTTTATTCTCTAATCGATTAACTAACATCGATTAACTCCTTTTTACTTTATTCTCTAATCGATTAACCAACATCAATTAGCTCCTTTGCTTTAACTCTAATCGATTAAACTAACATCGATTAGCTCTTTTTACTTTAACTCTAATCGATTAAACTAACATCGATTAGCTCTTTTTACTTTAACTCTAATCGATTAAACTAACATCGATTAGCTCTTTTTACTTTAAATCTAATCGATTAAACTAACATCGATTAGCTCTTTTTACTTTAACTCTAATCGATTAACTAACATCGATTAACTAACATCGATTAACTCCTTTTACTTTATCTAATAAACTATTCATTTATAAAGATTTACTTTTAGTAACAGTTCTTCACTTTACAAATGATTTCCCTTTTTTTTAAACTCTATTCGTTTGAAAAACATTTTTCCCTTTTATTTACTTTCGAAATATTTCCTTTTGTAAAATCTGTTGATTTTATAAATTCCCTTTATTTCAATATACATTGAAATAATTCGTTTTACATCCCAGGGTCTTTTATTATATTTAAAATATCGAATAACAATGATCAACATCATTCCAACACACATAATCCATAACAGATTATATAACACATCATATATCACAATATATGAAAACAGTAAAATAAATGTTGAGGAATCCAGTTGGATTCCTCCAACCTGTTTCCCTGCATCACAGATGTTAAACAATATAGATAACATCACTTTCCGTTCCATATGATATATTCTGTTAAACATAATCAATATAGAAATTTAACTAACTGACTAGCAGTTCAATCAACAGTCAACACAACGTCAAACAGCCAATATTTAACAGTTCTAAAAATATAACATGAAATTATAAACTGTTCAGAGTTAGTGAGATTTACTCACATTTGCAGTTCATCGTTAAAGAACGATAAACTGTTGTTTGATTTGAATCAAACAATTTATTTCGCCATAAATTCAAACGAGCACCGATCCACTTCCAGTCTGTTCCATGACGTTGCCCTTGTCCATACGATCCCGACGCATCTTATTTCGCTGAAATCCGATCACGTATGACAAAGATATGAATTTTATAAGTTCATACATACGATTTAGATTTAAATTAAACAATCATTCATTATTAATTAAATATTGGGCCCAACCTTTTTCCTTGTCGGCCCATTTATAAATAATCTGACCCGCTTATGTTGTCTTCTCCAAACAGAAATCGATCCCATCTTCTTACAGTATTTGCCTCTAACCATTTCGATTATCAAATCCCAATTTTTCAAGCCCTTTACTCCATCGGTTTCAACCTGTACGTCACCCACTCCATTTCTCAATCACCTCTCAATCCCTATACGACTTCCCGTAAACTCGCATTCCTATTTTCCCCCTTCTTTACTTCATCACTGCCTCCATGTCTGACCATCAGACAACCCACCGATCATCCCCTTCCAACAGTGATCGTCCCGAACTCCTCCGGCTTCCTCTAAGACGCGTTGGAACAAAACCCTCTTTAAGGACCCTTCGACTCCTTCCTACGCCACTACAGTAGATCTCATCAAAACCCGTACCCTTTCCGCTACTTAACAGTATAGCGCCTTCCTCACCATCTCAAAAATCCCACCATAACGCATGTACAAACTGCAGCTCCTCAGCATGACATTGCCGCACATCTGGAACTCCATACTCATCATGTTCCTGTTCAAAACTTAAAGTCGCACTGCTCCTCATTTTCTCCAATGCCATGAACACGTCCGCACCTTGACACTATGCACCACATTCCCCAGGTCCATTAAGCTTTTGCCTATACACAACCTTCAGCGTCAAGTCTTGCGTTCGAACATAAAGAAAAATCACCCTGGATTTTGAAGAACAACTTGGCAGGGTTCATTCATATGTTGCGGAAATTTAAATATATATGTATATGTCAAAGTTTGCTTTGATAAAAGCTTCGCCGTTTTACTTCACTGAAGAGGGGCAAAAGGAGATTCGGCTTGTGTTATTTATATACTTTTAGTTGGAATTTTCATTTGTGCAGTTGGGATGAATGGCTCCCAGGAAGAAACGTTTGTACTAAGGCATACACACATCTGTTTGTGGAGTTTGGAGGACCCCGTATTTGCTTTTTGGCCAAAGAGAAAGGGTGGTTTGAGAAGCATGAACGTGGATCTTTGTTTTATGTTATAAAGTTTCCCATCACATGATAAAGAATTTCCTTCCTTTACAAATTGTTGTCGACAGAAGTAAACATACCGTTGTAATCAGCTCAGTGCCACGATCCCAAAAATGTAATAATATCGGTAGGTGGTCTTATAATTTGAAACTTCAAATGTTGATTTCAGGGTGCGAAATACTTCAAATAAAAAGTCGCTTATTAAATTAATTAAAAATTACAGTAAAATTCTAAAAATTAAATTATTACTACTTCCCAAAAGAAACTTGTCTAAATTCAAACCCAATTTCTAGTTATATCGAATAATCCGTTACGGTCGATAAACGATTCTATAGCGACTATTTTAAAATTTGATTTGGACACATCTCAAAATCTACACGACGAAATCCTGATTTTTCTTTTCCACTAGAAAGATATACTCCACCAGCTCCACACGTTTCTTGTTTCACAGAAATCCGGCTTAAAACGAATCCTGTACATTCCGTTGAAGTTCGAATCGCCATTTACGAACTACTGCGCCATTTCGAGCTCGTTTATAATTAAATTATAAACTATACGTTCATCTATCGTTTATATAATATATTTGTTATTCAAATTCAATTCTAAGCTGAATTAAATATCACGGATGATCCAGTTCACACCATATCGCCATTTTAGCCAATTCTGATTATTTCAAAATTAAATATATTATTTAATTATTATTTTAATTAAATATTCACCATTATTTAATTCACCGACCATTTAATTCACTATATTACCATTGATATAATTAAATAAATTAATCATAATACCTCTGCCAATGCGGGTCATTACAATCTTCCCCACTTAAAATAATTTCGTCCTCGAAATTGCTAAAAGGTAGAGAACGACCCTATCGACTGGTTAGAACATATTTGTTCACTTCTGAACTTCAGTTTCAACTGAACCAATTTAATTTCAATTAAATCATTAATTAATTCTTATCAACGAAAATTTTCAAAAATCCTGAAAATTTTCTAACACCTTGACTTTTCGAAAAATTTCGCCAGCACCTCCTTTGTACTGGTCAATACGTCAAACTCCCACTCGCCTCTCTGGGCCATCTCCAACCCAAAAGAAAATCAAACAGCCATGCGGCTTGCCCATTCGGCTCATAAATCTTATTTCCACTAGAAATATAAACTTGTACCTTTTTTCGGCATATCATTATATCCTTTCCACCTGTTATCACTTCAGCGGATACAAGGGTCATCCCAATCAAATTCCCATCTGCTTTTATCCACGACACAACCATTCACTTATATCCTAAGTCGAATTTTATTTCAAATTCGAGTTCCATTCTCAATTTCAAACTCTTAACTTCCCAATCCAATTTTAATTTCAGATTCTTATCTCGACAATCCAATTTTATTCAAGGATAAATTTTTCCTGATATCGTTCTATTTCCATTCAGTTTTCACTTAACTGTTTCAATTCAATTTCAGCTTACTTCCGCAAACTTCTATTTAAATTTGTTCTTAATTCAAACAGTCTCTTCATGGGAATTTTAAACAGTTTACTTTTTCAAAAATCAAATTTTCTTTTTTTTGAAATTTAACTGAGCCCATAATCACTATTCCATTAGTTAAATCACTTCTCTATTTCTTTATCAATATTTGTTAACCAAATATTTTCAATAACCATATTGGCCCTTTTATGTTATTGGGAAAACATTTTTGAATATCGCCTTCCTTTATTTTCTAAACTTTAGAAAATATATGCTATTTATAATTGGAAAATATTCCAATTACTTATTTTTCGACGAATTATTCTAGAATCTAATAAAAAAAACTGAACCAAGAATTCTCTTTCTTCATCATCAATCGAATAGGGAATTCATTAGAGGAATATTTCCAATAAAAACAGTCTCTTTTCCGATCTCGCTTATTTCTATACTTAGGAAATATTTATTATTCTATTTCCAAGTTCACACTTATTTGGGTTAAAACGGATGTTGTGTAAAACATCGCTACGACAACCCAAATACTATATTCAACTAACTCTTATTCAACATTGATCTTCGAGCCTGAAATCTTACCATTTATTTGTTAATAATGAAATCAATCAAGTTGGGGTATAACTACCTCTCAGACCTTGACTGAATAACTTTTCTAACGTCAAAACAGATATGACTACTTATTCGAATAACCAATACCATGCAACTACTTATTCACTTTAAAACACGTATACGCTTCCTCTTTCTATTCTTACTAGATTTTATTCTTAGTCTTCCTTTTTGATTTTACTATTCTATTTCTAAGTTCGTTTCCTTATCGACTTCTATATAAATCGATACGTTGATTTCTAACTATCAAATTATCTTTAAAAATATTCGAACTCCTTATATTCTCGGAAAAATTCGCCATAGCCTCCTTTGTACCGGGAGCATCGGGATATTTCAAATAGCCTCCCATGGCCCTCACCAATCCAAAAGAAAAAGAAAAAGCTAAGAGGCTAGCCGATACGGCGCATAAAATCTCATATATGAATTAAATACATACCTTTTGTCGAGCATTCTATCTGTTACCTTCATACCTTATCCATACCTATCTCATGTATATCCATACATTTCTAATTCATTCCAACTTAATCCAATCGTTTTAACTTATTTCGTTAAGTGATTTTCAAATTACTGGTTTGCCCATTTCACCTTCATATTTGAGTATAACATGTTCAAATATATTTTAACTTGTTTATCAACTAATTGAATTCCTTTTCAATTCTATTTGAATTTCCTATATTCAAATTCCATTTCAATTCTCTTATTCAAATTCTATACTTGAATTTCATTTCAAATCTCTTATTCAAATTTTATATTTGAATTTTGTTTCAATTTCCTTATTCAAATTCTATATTTGAATTTCATTTCAATTCTATTTGAATCTTCTATATTCAAACTTTATTTGAATTTCTATATTCAAACTCTATTTGAATTCTCTTTGTTCAAATCCCCTTTGAATTTTCTTATTTAAATTCTATGTTTGAATTTCCTTTATTCAAATTCCTTTTCAACTTTCTTTATTCATTCTTTACATAAGTCTCAATTTCAATTCCTTTTGAAATCAATATTTCTACCTTTGGAAAATAGATTTCCCTTTCAGTTTCACACTTGTATATTTTTTTTATTTCTGAATTATCCAATGATAATTCTTTCCACTTCATTTATAAACTTCGTTTATAAAAGAACTATTTATAAACTTCGTTTATAAAGGAACTTCTCATTTTATTTCTTTTAAAACAAGTTAATATTTCAAATCTATTTCAAAATTCAAATTCTATATTATAAATCCCATTTTGAAATTCAACACACTTGTCTTTCCCAAAACAAATTCAAAACAGTATCTCTTTTGGTAGTAATTCGTCACTTACAACTCGAAAATGAATACTGATGATGCAACTGTCATCATTAGAATCTATTTTCCAGCGATTGAAGTGAGTTCAATACTATAAAACCATTTCTAAACATTTCCACTTTGAAATTCATTTCAAAATATAATTCACACTGTTTGTAAAACAATTTAAAATCTCCCAGGATCTTAAATTTTCCTTATTTTTAATCCAAATCCATTTACAAACACTTATCCAGTTTTCCAGAGTTTTAACTTCAATTTCTGGTTTAAATTTCAGATTTAACTCATCTGATTTCACGTATTTTACTTATATGAATTCTGACTGGTTATTTACATAACCATGTAATTTATAATCTTGCTCGATTATAATAACAACCAATATATCCACTATATTATAATTTTGATATATATATCTTCTCTATATCAAGATTTACCTTGGGTAAATTTATTTTAATTTACCACCTTTTCAAAACATATCATGCTGACCCATCGTATTCGAGTGTTTAGTAACTCCTACCGATACAGTGGATCAAACTGATCGACCAGAACTCATAAACGACTCAACCAATAAATCTTCATAATATAAAATTATTTTTATATCATATACAAATACGTTCACTCGTATATATACACTCAAACTCAATCTAGGGTATTACTAACCTTATCTCTACCGAGTCACGCCACAGAGCCAAGGTAATTCACTTAACTTAAGCTCTGATACCAACTGTAACGACCCGGATTTTTTAGCGACTTTGGTTATCGACATAAGCTCGATGTCGATAACCAAAACATCGAAAAATCCTGGTAATTAGTGAAAGAAATTAGAGGGTGAGGAAAGATAAGATAGAAAATTAGAATAGAAGAAAAGAAGAATACAACATCAGAGTAACACGAATCTCACAGCGGAACGAATAAATATATTTCATAACATAACTTTGAAATATACATCTGTACTTGAATATACATATCATTATCAAAGTACAACACTTACAACACAGCAGAAATAACTGTAGCTATATGATCCTGAAGCCTCCTGCTCCAAGCTCTTCAAGTGTATCTACAAATTCCTGACTACTTGACTGCCCATACAAATTTAGGCACCCAAGAGTTTAGGGAAAACAACAAAGTAAACTCTGGGTCAGTCATTGGACTGGTATGAGTAAAACAGTTTTAAAAACAGTTCGAACAAGTAACCGATATCTCATAAGACCACGCCGCATAACGTAACGGGTTTTTCCCTTATGAAAATCCAAAATATCTTTATATCAAAAACCTTTTGATATTATAATAATGTCTATCAACCACAGTATATATATAATCATCTAGCAGAAACGCTTTCATCTCACGTTCTACATATATAGTATACAATCAAAACCGCAAGCACGTATTGGGTAATGGATTTCCAACTATGACAAGGTATGGAACCACCTTTCGCTCGTGTACCTCTAGAGAGGAATACACTGGGTTCAACAAGAACATCTTGCAACCCGGCCACACATGACCGACCACTCATTTCGCTTGAGCGTATCTAATGTATATCACCAACGGTTGGGATCAGCAATCGTTTCCCGAATGGGACAGCATCAACAATAGATTTTTAGAAGTAAATGAAACTCTAGATCAGGTGATTATACATCCTACTTCGGTGCGACCGACTTAGCCATGCTGCCTGCCCGATTTCTGTCATTTACCGGATGATGAGGCTAGAAGCTACGCTTATCATCACATCAGATTCACTTTGAATGCCACATCGTCAAATCCATCAAATCACCGATTGACGTCTACAACAATACATTATGTGTTAGCTAAAAGAAGTTTCCTTCTCCGCTTCCACTCTTGGTACGGTTGGAGAAATCAATATACGTGATCGTCTGGACATACTCTGTCAGACATCCGTCCATACAAGTCATCCAGGAATAGGATGAACCGAAGGCACTATTCTGTAAACAGGATAGCCCTTGCATAACTCCGTCTTCAATTTCCTTCGGCATATATGCTTCGCAACACTTATGCCAATATAGAGTGGTTCTTTGGATAATAATCCAACCGGTCTCTCCATATTAACAACGTTAAAATGGTCAAAACTTCGATAGTCTGTGATTTAACTATCGAATAAAAACAAGTGTGCAAACAACGATATCATTTCCAGTTGGAAATTCTATCAATCAATCATCAATCATATATCTCCTTAGTTCATTAATTTACTTATCTCTTGTTTCCCTATATTCATCATTTCATATTTTCTAAATTTAGAAAATATATGTTATTAACAATGGAAAACATTTCCATTTCTTGTTTTCTTTATTAGAAAACAATTCTGGTTTCTTATTTGGAAAACATTTCCAAAGCTTCTTCATTGGACTTAGACAGATGTTTAAACAAACCACCGCGATGCCAATTCAAACCATTTCCTTTACTGCCGACCCTTAACTATTCGTTAGTTAAAAACGAAGCCAATCAAGTTGGGGTAGAACTACCTCTCAGACCTTAACTGAACAACATTTCTAACTTTGAAATAGACAAAGTTCACTTTATATCCCTTTACTAACTTCCTTACTTAACCCTCCTTCGAATAGCTATATTCGATTGACTCTTCCACTTAACTCTATTCGATTAACCCTTATCAATTAACTCTATTGGACTAACACTATTGGATTAACTCTATTTGACTAACGCTATTGATTTACTCATTTCACTTAACTCCTTTCGAATAAACTATATTCGATAACTCCTTTTACTTTAACTCTAATCGATTAACTAACATCGATTAACTCCTTTTTACTTTATTCTCTAATCGATTAACTAACATCGATTAACTCCTTTTTACTTTATTCTCTAATCGATTAACTAACATCGATTAGCTCCTTTGCTTTAATTCTAATCGATTAAA
Source organism: Allium sativum (assembly GCA_030737875.1). Classification (NCBI taxonomy): domain Eukaryota; kingdom Viridiplantae; phylum Streptophyta; class Magnoliopsida; order Asparagales; family Amaryllidaceae; genus Allium; species Allium sativum. The sequence goes on from CM060910.1 coordinate 402,543,499, forward strand.
CTAACATCGATTAGCTCTTTTTACTTTAACTCTAATCGATTAAACTAACATCGATTAGCTCTTTTTGCTTTAACTCTAATCGATTAAACTAACATCGATTAGCTCTTTTTACTTTAACTCTAATCGATTAAACTAACATCGATTAGCTCTTTTTACTTTAACTCTAATCGATTAACTAACATCGATTAACTAACATCGATTAACTCCTTTTACTTTATCTAATAAACTATTCATTTATAAAGATTTACTTTTAGTAACAGTTCTTCACTTTAAAAACGATTTCCCTTTTTTTTTAAACTCTATTCGTTTTAAAAACATTTTTCCCTTTTATTTACTTTCGAAATATTTCCTTTTATAAAATCTGTTGATTTTATAAATTCCCTTTATTTCAATATACATTGAAATAATTCATTTTACATCCCAGGGTCTTTTATGATATTTAAAATATCGAATAACAATGATCAACATCATTCCAACACACATAATACATAACAGATTATATAACACATCATATATCACAATATATGAAAACAGTAAAATAAATGTTGAGGAATCCAGTTGGATTCCTCCAACCTGTTTCCCTGCATCACAGATGTTAAACAATATAGATAACATCACTTTTCGTTCCATATGATATATTCTGTTAAACAGAATCAATATAGAAATTTAACTAACTGACTAGCAGTTCAATCAACAGTCAACACACAGTCAAACAACCAATATTTAACAGTTCTAAAAATATAACATGAAATTATAAACTGTTCAGAGTTAGTGAGATTTACTCACATTTGCAGTTCATCGTTAAAGAACGATAAACTGTTGTTTGATTTCAATCAAACAATTTATTTCGACATAAATTCAAACGAGCACCGATCCACTTCCAGTCTGTTCCATGACGTTGCCCTTGTCCATACGATCCTGACGGATCTTATTTCGCTGAAATCCGATCACGTATGACAAAGATATGAATTTTATAAGTTCATACATACGATTTAGATTTAAATTAAACAATCATTCATTATTAATTAAATATTGGGCCCAACCTTTTTCCTTGTCGGCCCATTTATAAATAATCTGACCCGCTTATGTTGTCTTCTCCAAACAGAAACCGATCCCATCTTCTTACAGTATTTGCCTCTAACCATTTCGATTATCAAATCCCAATTTTTCAAGCCCTTTACTCCATCGGTTTCAACCTGTACGTCACCCACTCCATTTCTCAATCACCTCTCAATCCTTATACGACTTCCAGTAAACTCGCATTCCTATTTTCCCCCTTCTTTACTTCATCACTGCCTCCATGTCTGACCATCGGACAGCCCACCGATCATCCCCCTTCCAACAGTGATCGTCCCGAACTCCTCCGGCTTCCTCTAAGACGCATTGGAACAAAACCCTCTTTAAGGACCCTTCGACTCCTTCCTACGCCACTACAGTAGACCTCATCAAAACCCGTACCCTTTCCGCTACTTAACAGTATAGCGCCTTCCTCACCATCTCAAAAATCCCACCATAACGCATGTACAAACTGCAGCTCCTCAGCATGACATTGCCGCACATCTGGAACTCCATACTCATCATGTTCCTGTTCAAAACTTAAAGTCGCACTACTCCTCATTTTCTCCAATGCCATGAACACATCCGCACCTTGACACTATGCACCACATTCCCCAGGTCCATTAAGCTTTTGCCTATACACAACTTTCAGCGTCAAGTCTTGTGTTCGAACATAAAGAAAAATCACCCTGGATTTTGAAGAACAACTTGGCAGGGGTTCATTCATATGTTGCGGAAATTTAAATATATATATATATATATGTTAAAGTTTGCTTTGATAAAAGCTTCGCTATTTTACTTCACTGAAGAGGGGCAAAAGGAGATTCAGCTTGTGTTATTTATATACTTTTAGTTGGAATTTTCATTTGTGCAGTTGGGATGAATGGCTCCCAGGAAGAAACGTTTGTACTAAGGCATACACACATCTGTTTGTGGAGTTTGGAGGACCCCGTATTTGCTTTTTGGCCAAAGAGAAAGGGTGGTTTGAGAAGCATGAACGTGGATCTTTGTTTTATGTTATAAAGTTTCCCATCACGTGATAAAGAATTTTCTTCCTTTACAAATTGTTGTCGACAGAAGTAAACATGCCGTTGTAATCAGCTCAGTGCCACAATCCAAAAATGTAATAATATCGGTAGGTGGTCTTATAATTTGAAACTTCAAATGTTGATTTCAAGGTGCGAAATACTTCAAATAAAAAGTCGCTTATTAAATTAATTAAAAATTACAGTAAAATTCTAAAAATTAAATTATTACTACTTCCCAAAAGAACCTTGTCTAAATTCAAACCCTATTTCTAGTTATATCGAATAATCCATTACGGTCGATAAACGATTCTATAACGACTATTTTAAAATTTGATTTGGACACATCTCAAAATCTACACGACGAAATCCTGATTTTTCTTTTCCACTAGAAAGATATACTCCACCAGCTCCACACGTTTCTTGTTTCACAGAAATTCGGCTTAAAACGAATCCTGTACGTTCAGTTAAAGTTCGAATCGCCATTTACGAACTACTGCGCCATTTCGAGCTCGTTTATAATTAAATTATAAACTATACGTTCAACTATCGTTTATATAACATATTCGTAATTCAAATTCAATTCTAAGCTGAATTAAATATCACGGATGATCCAGTTCACACCATATCGCCATTTTAGCCAATTCTGATTATTTCAAAATTAAATATATTAATTAATTATTATTTTAATTAAATATTCACCATCATTTAATTCAACGACCATTTAATTCACTATATTACCATTGATATAATTAAATAAATTAATCATAATACCTCTGCCAATGTGGGTCATTACAATAAGCAATCAAATGTTCTTCTGTTTGTGTATCTGATTTGTCGTGTTCTCAAAGCAATCCGGGCTTTCCTTCATGGGAAATTTTGGGTCGCCACACATTCAAATCCATTCCAATATATATAAATATATTTTGGTTATTTTAAAACCATTTTCAAATCCAATTTATTTATTTCTAAAAATAATTAAATTATTATTCTAGTTAATAATTAGTTCATTAAACAGTTCATTTCGATAAAAAAATTCTTTTTTAAATATGGAATTTTTCAACTAAAATATTTCCAAGCCATTCGTTATTATTTTTCAAAATTTTTCCATATTTTTAATATTTTTATTATCGCCCATATAGTCGGTTTCCAATAACGGCCACCGAATTACATCCATAGCGACCTTTTTCAAAATTTATTTGGACATAATTCCAATTCCAACCATTAGATTTCAAACTTCTTATATTCATTGGAAATCCCTTTTCGATACGAACCCAACGGTTCCGGTTTTAGGAGAATCCGACGGTCGGATCTTCCGTTACGCCGATTTGAAGTTAATGGTCGAAATTCGCGAACGATCGCTGCACGACGCGTTCTATTCAGGCCATTTAAATATAGATAATATATATTTTATATATATCGCCGACTTCTATTTAAATCGTATTTATAAAATATTTATAATTTCATTTCCAAACGATTCCAACTTCATTTCCAATTTTAAATAAAAATTGAATATTCTATATCTTTATCATATTAAAATGATAATATTTTCAAAATATTATATTTTGAAATCACATCCTTTCGATATTCATTATAAAATGAATAAAATTGATCGATAAACCCGTTCGGGTTGAAAATGGAGTTGGCTACTTAACTCGGCTTCATATTTTTATATTTTTGCGTTCATTCAAAATTGAACATCAAAATCATAATCTTATTCTTCATTGAACAATATTTTAATTTATATATAATTCATTCGGCGATTCAAAAACCATTTATTTCGTTACATGTAAAAAGAATATTTTTAATGAACAAAAATATATTTCATTATCTGTGCATTTTATACGCTTCGTATTCACATTAAAAAGAATATTTTTAATGAATAAATATATATATTTTATTACATGTCCATTTTTATAGATTCATATATACAATAAAAATATAATTTTTATTGTTCAAAAATTCTATTCAATACATGAATATATTATTCACTTCATTAACATGTTAAAAATAATATTTTTATCTAAAAAAAATGTATTTGAACATATGCTTCTTTCATTCTTTATACATACTATAAAAATGTGATTTTTATTGTTAAAACATTTTATTTTATAATATTCTTTATTTTTTTAAAGATTCTTTATTTTAAAATATTCTTTATTAAAATATTCTTTGCATTAAAATGTTCTTTTACATTAAAGGTGTTCTTTATGATTAAAATATCGTTATCATTAAAAACATCTTTTTCATTAAAAATGCCTTTCATCATTAAAAATGTCTTTTTCATTAAAAATGTCTTTTTCATTAAAAATGCCTTTTTCATTAAAAATGTCTTTTATCATTAAAAATGTTATTATCGTAAAAATGTTATTTTGTTCTAAAATGATCTTTCATTCTAAAATGATATTTTATTCTAAAATGATATTTCATTGAGTGATATTTTATTCTAAAATGGTATTTTATTCTAAAATGGTATTTCATTCTAAAATGGTATTTCATTCTAAAATGGTATGTCATTCTAAAATGGTATTTCATTCTAAAATGGTATTTTATTCAACATTATTTATAAAACATTATTTATTGTAAAACAATATTTATTATAAAACATTATTTCTTATAAAACATTATTTCTGAATCAGAATGTGACTCAATCAATTACCATATAATTTTAGTTATATGGATTTCACACACCGCATGTATTCAACAATAATGATGAATAATCATTAAACAGTCCATTCACATCCATAGTGAAATTTATAACTGTATGAGCATTAAAATAAATAACGCTCATCACAGCCTATCAATCCATCGATTGACATATAACTAAATGTTGGGATTAGTACATGTCAAATATCATCCCAAACCCGTGTGGGGTTTTCAACCAACAACAGCTTATTTAAATAAAACATTGGTTAATAAATTTAACCAATTCTAATTCAGTTTGAATTATTTTCTCTTTAACCAATTTTCACTGTTCAAATTATAAATGAATATTATAATTTAAATTTCACTATCACATTAATATTTACATTTTTAATGTGTTAAACATTTCAACAACACAAACAGCACACAATACAGTTAATTTAAATCGTCCCTGGTTTGTGGACGAGGGAAGTGATTTAACAAGCACTGTATACAGTTTATAATGATTAAAACTGATATAAATCTGCGCTGGCAATTCTATATATCTTCCAATTATGAAAATAAATAAATAGTTGTGCTGAAATTTTAGTGAGGAGTTCTCACCTTCTTCTCCACTCCGTCAGTCTTTAACTAGAAATTTTGTTTTCGTTCTGCTTCCAGTTGGTTCCATCACAATCTGTTTCACACAGCTTATATTAAAAACTTCATTTTTATAATGCTATATATATACATATTAAAATTCATATTTTTAAACTGTTCCATATATATAAAAATCACATTTTTATTTGATGTTATTTATATTAAAATAATGCTTTTTCTATTAAAAATCATAATGCTATTTTTTATTTTCAAAAATAATGCTATTTTCATTTTCAAAAAGAATGCTAATTATATTTTCAAAAAGAATGTTAATTTTTATATTCAAATCAATGTTAATTTTATTTTCAAATCAATGTATACTTTTATTTCCAAAAACATTGCATATTTTTATTTCAAAAACATTGTATAACATTATTTATTTTCATTTCAAAACATTGTATATTATTATTTCAAAACATTGTATGATTTTATTTCAAACATTGTATGTTTTTATTTCAAAACAATGACATTAATATATTTTAAAACAGTGACATTAATATATTATAAAACAATGACATTAATATATTTCAAAACAATGACATTAATATATTTTAAAACAACGACATTAATATATTTTAAAACGATGACATTAATATATTTCAAAACAATGACAATAATATATTTTAACCTATTAATCTTCACCGTTTAATGTTTGATCCCAGGGCCGCTGTGTCCTTCGTTTACTCATTCAGGCTTAAGCCGTGACCTTGTACCCAAAACACACCATTAGGTTTTAAATTCCCACTCCATTATCGATGTCGGAAGATGATCGACAGTTCTCAAGATAAGTGCCTCCCCGTCGTCCACCTCTTCCCTGATTGGCGGCCCACTCGATGGGGCCCTCTGCCCTAGAGAAGCGTTTGAACGGCAGGACTTTGTGGGAGAAATTCGTCCAATCTAGGAAACAAGGAACGATCTTATCCGTACAGATATAAAGATCAAGAAGAGATCTGCAATATTCGTTCTAATGATGGGGTTTAATTCGAATGGGATTTGATGATATTAGGGATTTTATTTTGGAGCATGGTGGCCATGGATTATAGAACGGCGGCGGCTGGTTAGTTATGTTTAGGGATTAGGGTTTTCAAGAATGTTAGGGTATTTATAAATAAATTAATTATTTAATTCTTTAACTAAAAAGGCCCGTTAATTCATACCAACTCCAAATCAAGCCCAATGACTACCGTCCTTAGCTAAATACCCACATTCTGGACATAATGGGATTTGTTTCGTTAGCCAATTCGATCGTTTCAAACAGTTTTTATCAAAATTAAAATATAAATCAATTAAATATTTAATTTAAACATACATTTTAAATTACTGGGGCCACGTATTGACTCCGAAAATTACAGAAAAAATATTTCTGGCTTTGTTTTGACGATACGGTCCTAACAAAATTAATTTTGTCGAATTTGGAGACCGTTTGAAAAATGGCCATTTTCTGGTCGATCCAATTTGACTGAAATTGACAAAACACATTTTCTTTTGCCATGCTCACATATTAATTCCAAAAATTATGAAAATTTAAAATTTGCAATAATTTGATATTCCGGATCCAACCTAAGCGGTTTTGTCCAAAACGGAGGTCAGTATGCAAAATGGCTATTTATACGGGCTATACATAATATTAAATTCCATAGCGACTATTCTGGATATTCAACTGACCATAACTTTTCATTACCGTTATGAAATTTCAATTTTTCATATTTGTTAGAAAGATATAATTAAACAGATTTAATTATTTTTGGTTTTACTGAAATATGATTTATTTTGAATTTTCTACATTGATCTGAAATTTGAAATCGAATTTTCAAACTACCACACATTTCAGGCTCGTTTTATAATTAAAATAAATTTATTCGTTCTAACTTCGATTTAAATAAATTTTTAGTCGTTATTATTTAAAATAAATCATTTTAAATATTTAAAATCCATTAAAATTGCTAAAATAAATTTTTTTAATTTGTTCCGATTTTCCGGTTTCTTACATAACATCTCTTATTTATGATGACAGGGTGTACATGAAAACCTCAACATGTCTTTAGGGACCAAAAGCGAGGGCCACATTCGCATATACTATCGTTCTACCTAACCCAAAGTATCTATAATTTATATAATAGTTACTGATGTTACTCATTCTTCTCCTTTCTTTTCTTTTTCTATACAGGTTTGGCACCAGGTGGGTCACCACCAATAATGGACCCCTTCCTTCCAGATCCTCTTCCGCCTTCTCCTCCTATGCTCTTCATTGGGGTAGCAGACTTATGAGGCACTAATGTGCGCCTCCCGTCATTATCCTCGCCGCTTGCAACCACTTTAATCTCCTCGAGGGCACTACATGGCAATGGTTTAGGGGCGATATCCGATGCAAGAATGAGCGCAACCTCATTTACTCCCTAAGCCTTCCTGGCCTCCTACTTTGCTTTCTTCTCGACATCTTTGGCAGCTTTTTGATCAGTTAGCTCCCTGACTTGGAGTCATATAACTGCATCCTCTTTAAGCTTACCGAGGGTCCCCTCTCCCCTTTTTGGTGGGCATCATCGACGGCTTTCCTTTTTCATAGCTTACTCAGCGGCCCTCTCCTTCTCCGCCTTAACATCGGCCTACTTGTTCGCCACCACAGCGGAAGATTTCTTCTTGGCTCCTATCTAGCTTTTCATGTGCATCTTGTATGGCAGCTTCGTTTTGTCCCTCTTCCCCTCCGGCTCCTCAGATTTTGCCACCAGCCGGGCTTCCTGATTTTCCACCATAACTAGCATTGTTCGCACTCTCGCATAATCTACACCCGACACCTGAGCACTTTCTTCATCCACAACTTATCCCCCTTCGAGAAGACTCTTATTAATGATGTATCCCAAATCCAAGTCTAAGAATGTATCCATAGGTTCTCCTAAGCATGAGGGCAAAGCATGGTGTAGCCTCCACTCCAAGGGGGGCTGCACAATAAAAGAGGCAGCCATTTGGTTTATGATGATCGATAGCTCGCATCCTCTTCAGTTGACAAGAAAACGGGCTCAAATGCATCACTCTACCAATTCTTGCATCGGTTTGACCATCGCCACAAGCTTCAGAGCAATCGTTTCTTAGCAGAAGGTCTACCTCGCAACAAGAGTGACTCGGATCTAAAAGCTCGAGTCTCGGAATCTTCTGACCTTCCGCCACCCCTTCAGTTCCCGCACTGGCACCTTCTTCACCATAGCTCTCGGAGGCACCGTTTGGAGAGCACCTTCATCTAACGAAAAGGCAGTCCAAAACCAAAGTCTAGGCCTCTAAAGTTTTCAATGATCCATTAGTACCGAGACTCCACAAAAGAAAACATTATGGAACATGATGGCAACCTTTAGCCTCATCACCTAACGCCATGGCTATCACCAACCATGAGTGTGATGCTTCAGTCAAGATGAACCTACATCATGATTGGGTTATGGATCAGATCCTGAAATTAACATCCAACTACGTGTCCACATCCTACATGCTCATTCAGCCGCTAGTCCAAGCAAATCCATTCCTTGAGGGCCACGCCGCAACTCATCGATACAGATCTGATCACACAACGCCATGCAAAGGTTCAAGTTTACTAACTCAAGATTGAAGTCAGGGCTAGGAAAAGTTATTGGAGTGAGAAGTTCTTTTTCGTGCTCCGGTGCATCGGCTATGTTATCATGTCCTCAAACAAGCTTTAAACCCCTGAAGAGCCTGAAATATTTAATAAGTGTTTGGGATACGAAGTCCAATCCCATATCTGGAAATACTTTTCCTCGAATCCCTAATTCCATTTCCTAGAATCCACCACTCCACGCTCTTGAGTGTCAATCCTGGGAATCCTCTCATTGTCCATATCTCTCATCCCTTCTGTTGAAACCTAAGGACAAATTGAACATCCATAGTGCAAAAGCAGTATCGTGTATCCTCCACGCCTTATATTAATTTTCCGTATGGGGAAGAAAAGAAAGGAAGCAAGTACAATAATGGGACCAGCAAGTTCCAAAGGAACATTTCGGGATCGGAATTCGGGATCATACAATAAGCTGCGGTTATATTCACTTGTCTTCGAAGCCCTGCCTGCCAAATCAATCACGGCTCGATGACCACTCATGTACTCAGCAAATGCCCAACCATTAAAGACCATGCACTTGGCATTTGGGGTTCGACTTCGCTTCAAAGGCCGATCCATGTGATCACATGCCTCGACATATGCCAAGCATTGTCCTTACAATGACATTCGCATATGCGAGTTACCGAAATTTTGACCATTTGGATCGACTTAGATCATTCAACGATTTGGGCTTATGAGTCCAAGTGATTCAGCTGGATAAGCTAGATGGCCAAGCTCCAGTCAAACGACATTTTGATAACCATGATATGCGATCCCACGTGCAAGCCGCGGTAATGACGATGTATACACGCTTTCGAAATCTCAGCCGAGCAGACCGACTTGATTCATTTACCAAATGCATGCTCACAAGCTTTAACATTTCAAGTTTTCACACCAGATGACCACCTTTTGACTCGAAAACCTCTTAAAAGCTAAATTGCGCGATCACAAGCCCATGGCGTATAGTTTGCGTTCATGTTACCTATTCCAACTCCTAGATCGCATTGCACAAGACTATGTGCAAACTTGTGATTGCATAATCGATTATGACTCAATGATAAACCGTTTACACTTTGATGTAATCGGGAGTTAGCGACTAACATTGAATGCCTTTAATCTACAGAGATTAGATTCCTTGGACAGGTTCCAATCCAAGCGGCAAGAATCAAGCAAGTTAAAGCTCGTTACGATGTCGTAATCCAACATTCATACCAACCAGTGTCAACAGTGTGTCGTAAGTACTCCTAACAGTGCACTCCCGGCATACAACTCGGGGGAAAGGTCACGCCCAATCACTAAGCATGGCATGAAGATCCTTCTTCCCATATTAGACTTATCTCACTTAAAAGAATGTCCCATTAACACAAGACATACTTTGAGGGGAAAAATGTTTACGGGCCTTTTGGTCCGTCTCCCAAAAGTACGCAAGACATGCTCGACTCAACGTATCGCGTGATACTACGACTCAGATGTATTGCCAGCATCATCAGTGGTCCAGTACCAGAAGCCTCGAGTCAGGCCACTAGCAGTATGTCGCATCCCTTGGATGCGACATCCATCAGCTGCCGAGCTGAAGGCGGGCCTTCAAGCGGGTCCAGCCGCAGCGCCGACGAGGGTCCGGGGCCCCATAGTCCCGGCGGCAATTCGATTTCCGGCAACAAGTGTGTTACCCAAAATTACCAGATCAACTCAAAGTCATGGTTTATCCAACAACTTCCGTGATTTTCGCATCCCCCGAAAATGAGCCACGACTACATCTTCGTATCCCGAATCCTCTGTCCCTACCATTATAAAACTCGTATCCAACGAGGTACGAATTTCGTACCCACTGGGTACAAATTTCTTCCCTTAGAAGGGGTAAGAATTTCCAGGCACGTGGGATAGGATACAAATTTCTGGAGGAGCATGCTTTGGGATCTGATTTGTACTATTGTGGGTCCCATATCCTACCTCCTCCAAACTATCGTCTCCAGTATAAATACCCCTTGGCCTCATACCTCAAAAGGGTTGGAATTTGGTGACTTGACATCTCTTGATAGCTCTAAATAGCCTCTTTAATGGTATCTCCACTATGAGGAAGAAGAAGGGCAAAAGTGTCTTTTTCCAAAATATTAATATTTGATAATTATGACATGATATAACTTAGAGATGTATGTAAAGAGATGTTCTCAACCTTGTAACTCTTGGTTATTAATAATTAGAGATGGACGTAGGTCTCTCTCGAGGCCGAACCACTGTAAATCTCTTGTGTTATTTATTGCTTTCCGCACTTACTTTTATGACCAGAACTATAATTACTAAGTAATTGGAATCTTGGGTTTTTATGACATTTTTGGCCGTCAACATATTTTACATTATATATGTAGAGTGTGAGATGCAAGCGTTCTGCTAGCTGGTTATTTATTTGATTAGACATTATTATAATATCACTGGATTTTGATATCAAAAATGGTTTGGTTATAGTAAGGTAAAAGTCATCCATGTTTATGTGTGAGTTGGTCTTACAATTATCCTTTCTTTCAAAAGTTTTTTTTTTCAAAGTTAAATAATATGGTTGGAGTTTACTTACACCAGTCCCATGGCTAACCCAAAGTTTATTTTGTTTGTTTTGTCCTAAAATCTTGGGTGCCCAAATTTGTTCGGGCACTCAAGTGTTTCACGCTTCTACAGATATACTTTAAGGAGCTTGAAGGAGGAGGCTTCACCATTAGTTTTTTAGATTTATTTCCGTTGTATCAAATATTGTGTTGTACTCTGATAATGGTATGTATATATGACATAAAGATTTGTATTTGAAAGGTTATTCAATGTATTATATTTGTTCAGTTTTGTTTTAGATTCTGATGTTTTCTTTTGTTCTATCTTCTATCTTTTCTTTTTCTTTACCCCTAATGACTCGTATTTCTGTGCAATTTGGATTGGACATGTGTTGCATTAGTCAACTCAGATAGTACGGATTTGCCGGCCGCTCTAGACAGGGTCGCCAAAGGCAAATAGCATCTGGGATAACAAAAAGAATCCCCTTCTGGTAACACCAAAAGGCGAGTCTCTCTGAAAATACACTTCTGATGCAAGCAACAAAGCATAGCCTTAGAAAAATCAGATGGAAGGCTTGTGGATAATTGTTCATCACAAACAACATCATATCTAATAAAAAGTTTTCAGCAACACACCTAGAGCACTAAAAGATGTTTCACATAGGAGTTAAAAGCCAAGATCTTGCATAAACACATGCCTTCCTCAGCAATTAAGCCTACTTTTTGGATGAAGCCCTTTGGCTGTACCATAAGCGTAACCTGCTTACCACCAAGTGAACATTTTCCAAGGTCTGCCTCCGAAAGGGTTTCTGGATGAGGCTCGTCGGGCGAAAGGTCGGTCAACCCTCATCTATAAATACAGTCCCAGGGGTCCAGAACAAGGAAGGGGATCTACTTTCCAAAATCTGCAATTACAATCGCAGACTGTAATCGCTAATTTCAAAAATCAATTTGGCAGTTTCTCTATTCCTATAATGTTATTTGACAATTCATAACAAAAGGAGATTAAAAATCGTAGCTTATGGATTTTAATTTTAAGAGAGGAAGATTAATCATATCAGCTATTAGCTTGTTTAAAAGACGATTTCACATGATTTTAACTTTTATCGTCTTATTTTAATCCGAAGTCATGTTATGGATCCCGTAGGGAGGAATAAAACATTCAGGGCCAACAGTAGCGAAACATTACCAAAAGTGGAAATGAAAATGGCTTTTGATGGAACCAGGCTCCCTCTTTAGGATAAAACGAAATTCTTCCTTCTCTAATGGGTTCTATAATATAAGATTCTCTATTTATTAATCTTTGAAGTAGGATTAGGATAAAACTCTTTGTTGGGGCCATTGATCATCCAAAAGGGGATATGTCTTTACCTTGCTTAGGGTATCAACGAGTCCTACCTTGCAAAACTTTGGTCCATATAAGCCTTCGGTGCGCCAGAAGATAGCACATTAAAACACCATATATTTCAATGAAAAAGAGATGCTGGTGATACCAGAGGATGAAGATCTATTTCTCTAAGAATAACCTTTTGTAATCAAACCTAAATGAAAGCACTTTCTTTTGTAATTTAATTGACATTAGTAAGTTTGGGGTTTTAACCATTTTCATGGCTAAATATTTTGGCGTTAGGAGGGCCTAAACCTCCGACCTTCCTATTAAATGAATCAACTTTTGGTTTTAAATGGACATAGGAAAAAAGACCAAAGCTAAGAAGCTTGATACCATAAATGAAAATGTAGTACAAACAACCGAGCAAGAGGACGGAATAACACCATCCTTTAATCTATCGAATATTACCTAAGAGGAACCTTTTGTTATGAAGATGAAGGAAACAAAAACTGAAGAGATTAAATGGATGAGAGAGGAAATAACAGAACTAAAAACAATGTTTTTTAAGGTGCTTGCTCAGAAATCTTCCAAAAGAAAAAGCATCTGTAACATAAAGACGATGACAGATCAGGAGGTTGACTCCCCAAAAAGAGGTTCTACGATTAACCTACCAAAATGAAAAGGAAAATTTAGACCTTCACCGCTCAAATCTAAAATGCCAAAGGAAGAAGTTACAAAGACTGACTATCTTGGGAAGACCAGATATAAAAAAGAGAAATCTGAAAGCTCTATTACTCAGGGATATGACTTGCATCAGGTGAACTATCACAATGAGGAAGTCTCTATCAAAGACTTAGCAGCAAAGGCTATGAAAACTAACTCAACTCGAAGGGGAAGAGGACCTTTTATGGGTAAGTTAATGACAATGAAAGGGTCTCCTCATTCACTAATAAAATCATGAAAGCTGTTATTTTCATGATAGCTGAAGGTTCCAAGCATTAAGTACCAAGTAATCACCGATCCATATGATCATCTTGTGGCTTTCGATAGCCAGATGGATCCGTACAATGCTTCTAGGGTTGTCTGGTACAAACTATTCCTACTGCCACAACAAGGAGTCGCTGCTAAATGGTGTTGACAATATCGTAAAAGGACTATATATTCGTGGAAGTGATTCTCTTCTAATTTCTAAGCACAATTCTGCATTTGAAAGGATACCTTCATCCATTCTCAATGATTTCTAACAACAAGCAGCAAGCGGGGGAACCCTTAGGAAAATATCTAAAGAGGCTTGGTGCCGACGCAGTAAAGGAGAAGGGGATGTATGATACAGCTAAGATGATAGCTGTTCAGTCAGGACATCAGATAAATACTCCATTCTAGAAGACCTTTGATATACACATAAATGTTTTTATTTAATCCTCTTATTTATCTTGTTTTCTCTTTAAAATAATTGAGACTATGTATTTATAGTTGTGTTTTTAGGTTATTTAAGATGAATGGATTGACCCACTTAATTGTTAAAAAGTTTGAAGAATTGGAGCAAGAAGTGTGTTGATTTTTAGAGCTGGATTAAAGCTTGAAGACCTGAAGAAATGTTGTCATTCAACCACCTTCTACCGCATATTTTAAAGTCAAGATTCAATGCCTTTTCATAAAGATAGTTTGTCTCAGACGTTATGGAGTTCTTATTCATGCTCAAAACAATTGAAGTTGACGTCGTTTGATGTTCGCAAGTTATTTTTCCATGACATTTGCATGTCCTTTCACATGTCTTTACATTGGTTTATTTGTTACTTGGGCAAAGACTTTTGTCCCACATCTTGTAATTTCAAACTTATTCTTGGTCATGGAAGCTATAAATACACATGTATCTCTTTCATTTGTTTTTACACTTAAAATACACTTGGAATATTGGTTTTATTTTGTAAGCTCTTCTCCTGGAATAAAATTATTCTTCCCCCTTTTCTCTTTAGTTCTCGTTTTATTTTATTTATGTATTTTCTCTTCTTCTTCCCTTCTTCTCATTTAGCTATGTCTAGTTAATCCCCTTTAATTAGGGGGTGATGACACTTATATACTAGATTCAATATGAATCACATAGCGAAAAAGATGAGGACTTTATACATATAGTTCTAGATCTAAATCAAGAATTAGATCTGAACCTTCATACTTTGTGTCATATAAGAGATTTGCTCCTTCACATAGTATATTTGAGTTCGATTTAATACTTTTCAAATTTAGATCTAATATTTAGGGCTTTAGAAATAAAGTAGTGAATCTATCCTAATAGCCTATGGTTGTCAAAGAGCTTAGCTCCTGCATAGGCTACGTTTGTTGTTATTCACATGTTTGTTTCTAAAAACCTAATTATTATTGATTCATTTTTGATAGAAACATGAGTTAGATTTATAATAATTTGTTTGGCTATTGATGATTATTAATCTAGTTTATGTCATTACTCCCTAATTACTTTCATCTATTTTAAAAAAAACTCTCTTTTGGTCTGTTGTTTTCAAAATATTCAAACATTCAGAATAACCTGATTGGAATTAGTAGTAAAATAATTTTTTTCCTAGAGTTCGACACCCTTTACAACGACTCTTGTTGTTTAGGAAAACCAAATAAATTAAATAATTGTTTACAATTGTTTATTTTGTTCGCAAACAAATTTTGGCACCGTTGCCAGGGATCAAAATAATTTTTATTACTAAAACCTATGAATTTTATTTTTATTTCTTATTTTTCCATAAAAAACAAAAAAATAATTTTATTTTATTCGTTTTGTTTTCTTTCATATATAGAAGAAAATTCTTGTCTAATTGATTTGGTGTTAAATTGTTGATACTGAAATCTCCAAGATAAGAGGAAAAAAAGAGAACTTGCCAAATTTCATTAATTTATTTCTTTCCTTTCCTTTATTTCTTTTCCATTTTACATCCTTTCATCTTTTACAAGATTCTTATATAAAAAAAATATTTCGTTTTTCTCTTTTATTTCTTTTCCATTTCTCAGTTACTTCTTTTTTTCCAAAAAAAACAAAAAAATATATTTTTATAAAAATTATTCCTTCTTGTTGTAATTCTGCCGAAAATTCATTGATACCGTATTCTCCCAAACAATAGAAAAAAATACTTGCCACATTTTTCCATTTCTCCCCAATTGTTTTCTCGATTTCTTTTCTTTTTTTTTTACAAATTTCTTTCCAATTTCTCATATTTCTTCTTTTACAATAAAAAAATTTCTTGCAAATTTTTATGCAATTCCTTTTTCTTTCTTCATCAATTTCTTTCCCCATTACAATTATTTTTTCCTTTTACATCTCTCTTTCTACTTTCACAACAATAATAAAATAACTATTGCAATCTTCTTTTCCTTCTTTCTTAGTTCTCTGATCAGTTTCCTTTTTGAAAATTTCTCTCTTCTTCAGTGCCTTATGTCAATCATCACACCATCCCCAATTCAAATTCACTACCATAAACCACTTCTTATCATAAACTAGCTCTTCTCTCTTCTAAATAAAGGCTTTGTTGTGTGTATTGCATTTTGTGTTCATTCTTTTTGTTCATTTGAGTGTTATTTGTGTGTATGTTTCTTTTTTTGTTTTGTTTGAGTTTAAATTCCTTAAAAAATATATCCATTCATTTTTCTTTAAGTTCATTTGTGTGTGATTGCATTTGTTTTTGTTTTTGTGTTTTTATTTGCTCTTATATTTGTTATTTTTGTTTGTTCATATGAGTTCACTTTCATTTGTGTTAGTTTCAAAAAAAAGGGAATCATTTTCCTTTCACTTGTATATACATCGTAGTCACTTTTTAGGTTTGAAGAATTTAGCAGAAGAAAATTACTTTCTTGCTTGACACACACCGCTTTGCTTGCTAATAAATGAATTGCCGCTTTAAAAAATTGCTAATAATTCAGCATGCTCTGTTATTGTGTTCTAACCCTTGTTTTTATTTTTCTTGTATTATTGATTGCTTCCATTTGCATTCTCAAAAACAAAACAAAAAAATCATTCGTAGTTGCATTATTAATTCACGTTTAATTTCTGTTTTGCATTCGTCTTAGTTTTGTTTTTGCTTACTAAGGACATCATTACATTTTGACAAATTGGTTAATTCCAACAAATTATTTCTCAGGCTCTAGACTATGGCAAAGTAATAACCATTTATAAATATTACGATGATTTGTAAATATTATATTGGTTGTTCCTCTGAAGGTACTTAAACCTGCGGTTGCATTGCTAGGGTGATTCCTGCTGCACCGATAACTTATGTCTGTTAGCTGGCTGAGAAATCTTTTGTTGAAATTATCGTTATATAACTTAGACAATTTGTAAATATTTAGTTTGCATTCATATAGTTGCATTAGGTTCTTATATACATAAAAAAATGTCAAAATCTAAAAAAAAAGCTATTCATTTTGTAAATTTTGTTTTTTACCATTTTCTCTTTGAAAAAAAAATCTTACAGAAAAAAAATTCTCTTTTGTGAATATTCCCTTTTCTCTTAATTTTTTTTACTTGAAATGCACACACAAAATTTTAAAATAATCCTAATTTTGCATAACAAAATTTTCAAAATTATGACCAACCCTCAAATCTTGAAACTAGTATTGAATCTTTACTTGAAATCAGCATACGACAAAATCAAAGAATAGATGAATGGCGTAATTCATACTTGTGCCACAATTCAAGTCAAAGTTTTCAAAATAATCAAAATTTGAATTCACTTCCAAATTCAAATGATTTTGATTATTGTAACACCCCGTATTTTCTATAAACGTTAAAGTGACGAATTAAAGAATAATTAATTACAAATGTGAGAATTAAGGGAACCGGTTACGCCATCCCGTTCGCCTTGGAATTCTGCTTGAGATAGAGTCCGAGTTTGGGTAAATCAGACTCCGTATGAAGGGGTTATGACCTTCAGAAGATTCAAGAATTTAAATAAACAGCTCATATTAAAGTTCAAAAAATTCTAATTTCAAAATCAGAAGCAGAAGCGGGCTAGGCGGAATTTTCACGCCCTAGGCCAGGTCGACCAGGAGGTCGACTGGGGGGTCGACCTCCCCCCATACAGGTCGACCATGGGGTCGACGTAGGGGTCGACCTCCCTCTAAGGTCAGATCTGAAAACTGACGTGTTTCTTTGTGTGACGTTCTGCTGTGTCATTAGGGCTTGTGTGGAAAGTTCTGGTTGGTTCTCTTAGGTTTGAATGGCTTTGATTGGCCCTAGGTAGATCTGATGGCTCCTATTAAATCAAACTTCTATATAAACAACCTAAATCTAAACCCTAAGCTACACAAAAATATTCCTAAGACCGTCATGCTGTCAATACTCAACCTAGAGTAGCCGCCATTCTCCTTCAACTAGAAAGCAAGTTAGGAATTACAAATCAAATCTAATTCAACTAAGAGATTTCAACGTCTACAACAAAGGAGAGCTATTCAATTTTAGAATATAGATCCCAGAACACAAGACTAGTCTCCTTTTTGTAAGTCCAGTTATCATTTAGACCTAAATGATATTAGGATCGTGACTAAATAACTAGATGTAGAACAATGCCTAATGTAAATTTATGCCTATCCTTTCTGTTAAAACTGAATTGATTAAGTCTATGACTCTTATCATGTTAAGTTTGTGATCATATTGTACGTAATTTGATGATAAATGTTAAATGCTTTGCAATGAATCCATATGTTGTATAATTTGACAATGACATATATGTTGTGTAATTTAGTGATGACATATTATGTTGTATACTTTGGTGATGGCATATCTTGTTGAATAAATTGGCAATGACATATTATGTTGTATGATTTAGTGATGGCATATCATGTTGTGTAATTTGGCGATGACATACCATGTTGTATAATTTGGCGATGACATTTCATGTTGTATGATTTGGTAATGACACCTATATGTTGTATGTCAATTTAGGAATTTTGCTATGTTAATGCAAGTTCGACCATGTTCACATATATGACTAGAACTACATGCTAATTTGCAAGTTCATAGCTACACACTAAATTTTAAGTTTATGTAGTTCTATGTAAAACCCCTATTTCATGATTCATGTTGAGTAGATCTAAATTTGCAAGTTCATAATTATATGTATATTGTTCTATGCCAAATTCCTATGACACATGTGTAGTTAGATCCATATTTTTATGATGTTGGAGTTATTACATGTTCCTCTTTTTCCCTTTTTGTGTATAAGTTAGGCTATGTATCGAGCCTAACATTATATGTGATTTATGCGAACGTTTAACGGGGGTAACATTGGGGGAAAAACTTGAAATTACATATAATTGGCATATTTGGATCATAAACATGTAAATGTTTTATGGCATAAAGTGGTATAAATTTTTATACCTAAAATTATGAACTTGATTTAAAGGGAAATTGGGGCTTGACTTGAATGACAATAATTTACATAAAAACATAATGAGGTAAATATGTGAATTTAGAAAAGAAGAACATGCCTGACCTGAGGTTAGATTAAGTTACGGTGTAAGACTGCCTGGAAAGGCCCGGCACATCCAGAAACCGTAACAATGTATATCTTATGTGAGAGGTTAGTGTATCGAGCCCAAAAGAACCCGAGGTTAGACTGAGTTGCGGTATAAAACTGCCCGGACCAGACCGGCACATCTAGTGACCGCAACAATACCTATCTAATGTGAGTGGTTGGTGCTTTAATGAATGAATTAAAGCTAAGTCAGGAATGGTAGGTTTAAGTTAATTAAGGCAACACTTAACCAATAAAACATGTTAACTAAATTGATGGGTGGGGTTAGGTTAACTTGGACACTTAACCAATTTAACATGTTGATTAGGAAACCCTAATAATGGGGACCCGTTTCAGCAGTAACCCACGTAGATGTATCATGGTACCCTGAACTAGGTAGGATGGGGCACGATTACTGGGCTGATAATAAGCGGTCAAAACAACGGGGGTTGGCACGTCAGTGTAGGTTCCAACGGAGTACGGGTGTGCACGTACTTCAGAGTGGAAAAAGCAGGCACTGGGCATCAGTAGTTATACACTTTGCATCTTGAATCGTGTCAAGTTGGAACCATAGGATTTGATACACCCCATGGTGGGACCAGCATAGGTATCTACAATCGAGCGAGGCTGTATGACACAAGTAGTAAATGCGTGCGAGTAGGAGCCGATCGATCAAAAGGGATCAATGGGTTTGAACTCATGATGATGTTTGAAATATCTAGTAGGTGCAGAGAATATGGATATGAGTGCGATATTATGACTAGTTTATCTTGCCTTGTTTATCTTGCCTTATCCTATGTTACCTTATTTCCTTGTTATTGTCCTGCGTCCAGCTTATTCAAGTCATGAATCTCTTACCAGTTTACATGCTGAATAATCACTGGACTTACCAGATTTATGTCTGACCCATTTTTCTTTCGTTCTCTTTTCTTCTGTTTCCCCCCCTTCTCAGGTAACCAGAAAGGGAATAGCTCAGCTTAATTTTGACCGTTCATCTTTCCAAGCTTGAAGACTCTGTGATGTACAGCTTGGAACCTCTTATCTTTGGCTATGGCTTTGGACACACTACTACTTGGGGATTTATGCAGTTTTATTGTGTTTTATGCTTCTTTATATTATAATCAAGACAGAGATTTTGATATAATGCCTTGGAAGTTGTTTTGAGACAGTTTGCTGTAATGTTTTTATTATGAACCGCGAATGAAATAAATTTAGTTTTTTCGCTGCTTATATATGTCTGTCTTGTAAATTATCTGTGTCTTTTACCTACAATGCTCCACCAAATTTAAGGCATTCCCTTTGTGAGCGACCTTAACGGAGGTGGGGTGTTTCACTTGGTATCAGAGCAAAGGTTTACCAGATCAAATAAAAATTTTGAAAACTGTTTTGAATCTTTCCTTTTTCATTTCAGCATGTCTGGGGATCTTAATCTTCCAGAGGGCGTGCCACTACCTGGCTGGCTCAGAAGGTACCTAGAGGCTAGGGCTAATGTCGCAGGCCCAGCATTCGTTCCTCCTCCCCCAGCTTCAGCGGTTCCTCCTCCTCCGGGTGCAAATGCTTTCTCAAAAATATGTAGGGACTTTCGAGCCATGGGTGGAAAGAATTTCAATGGAAATGTATCCTTCGTGGAAGCAAGAAACTGGCTCAAAAAAACTGAGGGTTTATTTGATATCTTTGAAGTGGATGATAGGCAGAAGTTACAATTGGCCGTATGGTTGCTCAAAGACGAAGCTTCATATTGGTGGGAAGTTACTAACAATGAAAGACCAGTTGAAACTTAGATGGATTTTACAATGAGGTTTGAAATGAAATTCCTCTCACAAGCTGAACGTAGCGTACAAATGGAGAAGTTTTAGCTCTCAAACAAGGGAGTATGTCGGTCAAGGAATACGTTAACCAATTCAACCAGCTGGCTAGGTTGGGATTGGAGTTAGTAAACACACCAAATAAGAAGGCTCTCCATTTTGTTAAAGGATTGAATGATCCACTGCACAGCGTAGTTATGTCCCATATACCTATGGGTGCGACTTATGAGAGACTGGTGGACATGGCACTATTACAGGAAGAAGATAAGGTTGGCAAGAAAGAGACAAAGGTGGAAGTACCTCAAGATAAGAAAGTGGAAGGATCACAGAGTAAGAAGACAGATTCCAAGAAGGGCAGGAAGAACAACAAACCCCGTGACAAGAGGAAGTGTAATTTTTGTGGCATTCCTAGACATCTGGTTAAGGAATGTAGAAAGAAGAAGACGAAGATGGGTAGTTGTTTCCATTGAGGCAATACGGGACACATGGATAAGGACTGCCCAGGAAAGCAAGGGCAAGGGCAGAGAGCTGGATCTACTTCTGGAGGGCAGGTTCACGCTCTCATGTCACCTCTGCAAGAACAAGGTAGAAATGTTTCTGTTGAGAGTTTAGTTTGTCTTTTTGATCATCCTATTCGTACACTCTTTGATTCTGGCGCATCACACTCTTTTATATCTACTACTTTAGTTGAATCTCTGCACCTAAACACCAGTTTAGTAGAGGATCCCTTGGTTGTTTCAAATCCAATTGGGGGCTCAACTTATTTGTCAATGATTTGTCCAGATTTGGAAATTTCTATAATAAATATGGGGTTTAGATGTAATGCCTATGTTCTAGGCTTCACGGGCTATGGGTTGATTCTAGGCATGGATTAGGTATCCAATAATGGTGCCATCCTCGATTGTGAAAAGAGAGTGGTTAGACTCATGACTCGCCTCGGTAACACTCTCGAAATTTCTTGTAATCCCATGAACTCTATTATGCTTAGTTGTCTAGATTCTCTTGATGCGTCTGTTGAGAATTTGCAGTCTGTTAGAGTAGTCTGTGAATACTCGGATGTCTTTGAAGAGGTGAAGGGGTTACCTCCAAACCGGGAGATAGATTTCCGCATATACCTCGTTGATAATGCAAAACCCATTGCTTTACCCGTTAGACACATGGCTCCAAGGGAGAGGAAATAACTCAACAAGCAAGTTAAAGAGTTGCTTGAGAAGTGGTTCATAATGCAGAGTATTTCTAAATGGGGTGCTCCAGTATTATTTGCAACCAAAGAGGATGGTTCACTTCGCCTATGCGTTGACTATCGGGAGCTAAACAAGCTGACCATGAAGAATAGGCACCCACTTCCAAGAATAGATGACTTGTTCGATCAGCTTGTAAGTGCATCAGTTTTCTCCCAACTAGATCTAGCTACCGGGTTTCATCAGCTTAGAGTGGCTGAAAACAGTATTGATAAGACCGCGTTCAGAACCCAATATGGTTTCTTCGAGTGGCTTGTCATGCCTTTCGGCTTGACAAATGCACCCGCTTATTTCGTTGACTTAATGAGTACGGAGTTCCTTAATAAGTTTGTGGTGGTCTTCATAGATGACATTTTGATTTTCTCAAAGTGCGAGGAAGAGCATGCTCATCATTTAAAAGAAGTCATGGATACTCTTCGAGCACATCTGTTGAAAGCCAAATTCTCCAAATGCCACTACTGAAGAGAGAAAGTAAGGTTTCTCGGACATGTGGTATCCAAGGAAGGGTTAGATGTGGACCCCGCAAAAGTAGTTGTGTTGCAAGATTGGAAGGTTCCACGGAATGCAACCGAAGTACGAAGCTTCCTCAGGCTTGCGGGCTTCTACCGAAAATTCATCAAAGAGTTTGCGAAAATCTCAGCTCCACTTACAAGGTTGAAGAAGAAGAAGAACCTAACATTCAATTGGAATTTGGATTGCGATGTTGCTTTCCAATGATTGAAGAGGGCTCTAACAACAGCCCCAATTCTGACATTGCCGGATGGGAGCAAGATGTTTACCTTATACACGGATGCATGTGGTACAGGACTAGGTGTTGTCTTGATGCAAGAAGGGAAGGTAGTAGCTTATGGAGGCAGACAATTGAAAGTACAAGAGAAAAACTACCCAACCCACGATCTAGAGATGACTGCCATCGTCTTTGCGCTTAAGCCTTGGCGCCATTATCTCCTAGGTAAGAAGTTTGAATTGTATACTGACCATAAATCGTTGAAGTACCTTTTCTGGTAAAAAGATATTAACTTGAGGCAACAAAGGTGGATGGAGTTCCTGGCATGCTACGATTTCGAGATTTCCTATACCCTTGGCAAGGGCAATGTAGTAGCAGACACCTTGAGTAGAAAGAAGCTGACCTTAAGCCCTCTCTTTGTAGAAAGGCAGAGCTTGGAATACATAGCCAACTTTGACTTTAGACCCTCCATCGATCATGTGACTGGTTTGTTAGTATCGCTAGAAGTGCGGCCTATTCTTTTGGACTCAACAGGAACCGCACAACGTGATGACCCTCAGCTGGTTGATGTGATGGATAAGCTAATTAGGGATGAGACTTCTAATCACCTCAACAGATAATCCATCGATGATAAGGGTGGTTGAGGCGGGATGGAAGGCTATGCGTCCCACAAGCAAGGGATTTGGTAAAGAATGTTGTCGAAGAGGCACACCATTCTAAGCTGGTCATACACCCAGGCGGAAACAAGATGTATAAGGATATAAAAAGGGTTTTCTTTTGGAATGGCATGAAGAGTGATGTAGTTGAGTTCGTCGCTAAGTGTTTGATATGCCATCAAGTCAAAGAAGAACAAAAGAAGCCTGGTGGTTTGCTTCATCCTCTAGAGGTCCCATAGTGGAAATGGGATAGCAGTTCAATGGACTTTATTGATGGGCTGCCTAGGTCAAGAAGGAGTAATACCAATATTTGGGTAATAGTGGACAGGCTCACAAAAAGCGCTCACTTTATACGCGTTAAAAGTAGAAGGACTGCCTCATCCTTAGCATCCATTTATCTTAAAGAGATAGTTCAACTCCATGGGATACCCTCCTGCATTGTGAGCTACCGGGATCCTATCTTTACGAGCGAGTTTTGGAAGAGCTTGCAAGAGGCTGTAGGCACACAGCTATGCTTAAGCACGGCCTATCACCCCCAAACCGATGGCCAGACGAAAAGGGTGAATAGAGTATTAGAAGGCCTCTTGAGATTATGCATTATTGACTTTGGAGGAACATGGGAGGATCATCTTCCTTTGGTGGAGTTTGCCTACAACAATAGCAACCAAGCCATTATAGGCATGGCACCCTTTGAAGCTTTATATAGAAGACTATGTACATCACCAACTTATTGGTGGGAGTCTACAGACAAGCTCGTACTCAGATCAGATATGATAGAGAAACTTTAGAGAAAGTGGACTTGATACAAAGAAGAATGAAAACCGCCCAAGATAGACATAAGTCCTACGCTGATAAAAGAAGGACCGACCTTGAGTTTGAGGTTATAGACAGGGCTTTCCTCAAAGTATCGCCTTTGAGGAACGTTGTTCGCTTTGGATCCGCAGGAAAGTTGGCACCAAGATTTGTAGGGCCGTTTCCTATCATTGAAAAGACTGGAAAGATGGCTTACAGAGTAGAGCTTCCCGAAAGAATGACTGGAGTTCATAATGTCTTTCATGTTTCTCACCTACGGAAGTACTTACATGAGTCTGCGGAAGTGGTGGAACCAAGCATATTAGAGGAAGTAGAAGTAGAACGAGAGGTGACTGTAAGAAGAGTCCCAACTCATATCTTGGGTACAGAAGTCAAAAAGCTATGCAACCCCGAAGTCAAACTTGTTAAATTTCAATGGAGTGACGCTGAGGAAGACGCGACTTGGAAGAGTGAGGCCAAGATACTCGCAACCTACCCTTTTCTTTTTGAGGGTACTTCTTTTTCCATAAGTTTATTCATGCTTGTATCTATCTTTTTAAGTATTTCCTCAGTGCTATTCTTGATCCTTAGGTAGAAACCAATGGATGTAAACATGTATTTGAAACATGTTATGATTGATGGTTGCAAGTGGTTTCAAGTGATTGTTAATGGTTGCTCATGGATGCACATACACACACATTAGGTGTTAGATCGGCTCAGTCACTTTCATATTGCATATGCATATATGTACTTGTATATGATTGAAACTTGATGTGTTATCATGTGGATGTTGCATTTGTATGAATGATTGTGCACTCATGTAGAAAGTATGATTAGGGATGATTGCATACATAATGGACTCATGGTACTGACACGACTTGCATTAAGGAGGCCAACTGAATCAGTAGACCGCTGATTTTGCATTAGA
Organism: Allium sativum; assembly: GCA_030737875.1. Lineage (NCBI taxonomy): Eukaryota > Viridiplantae > Streptophyta > Magnoliopsida > Asparagales > Amaryllidaceae > Allium > Allium sativum. The sequence continues at coordinate 402,568,985 of CM060910.1, forward strand.
TAAGGACATGTACACACACTTTGCATATGATCATAAAGCATTAGAAGTCTTTTTTAGGACAATGGATGCCTTTGTTTGATGGATGAGTAGATGGACGATTGGATGGTAGGATATATGTTCTCCTTGACTTGAAGATTTCGGGGACGAAATCCTTTAAGGAGGGGAGAATGTAACACCCCATATTTTCTATAAACGTTAAAGTAACGAATTAAAGAATAATTAATTACAAATGTGAAAATTAAGAGAAACGGGTTACGCCATTGCATTCGTCTCGGAATTCTTCTTGAGATAGAGTATGAGATTTGCATAAATTGGACTCCGTATGAAGGAGATATGACCTTCAGAAGATTCAAGAATTTAAATAAATAGCTCAGATTAAAGTTCAGAAAATTCAAATTTCAAAATCAGAAGCAGAATCGGGCTGGGCGGGAATTTTCCGGCCCAAGGCCAGGTCGACCAGGGGGTCGACCTCCCCCCATACAGGTCGACCAGGGGTCAACCTCCCCCTCGGGTCAGATCTTAAAACTGATATGTTTCTTTGTGTGACGATCTGCTGTGTCATTAGGGCTTGTGTGGCAAGTTCTGGTTGGTTCTCTTGGGTTTGAATGACTTTGATTGGCCCTGGGTTGATCTGATGGCTCCTATTAAATCAAACTTTTATATAAGCAACCTAATTCTAAACCCTAAGCCACACAAAAATATTCCTAAGACCATCATGCTGTCAATACTCAACCAAGAGTAGCCGCCATTATCCTTCAACTAGAAAGCAAGTTAGGAATTACGAATCAAATCTAACTCAACTAAGAGAATTCGACGTCTCCAACAAAGAAGAGCTATTCAATTTCAGAATACAGATCCCAGAACACAAGACTAGTCTCATTTTTGTAAGTCCAGTTATCATTTAGACCTAAATGATATTAGAATCATGACTAAATAACTGGATGTAGAACAACGCCTAATGTAAATTTATGCCTATCCTTTTTGTTAAAACTGAATTGATTAAGACTATGACTCTTATCATGTTAAGTTTGTGATCATATTGTATGTAATTTGATGATAAATTTTAAATGCTTGGCAATGAATCCAGATGTTGTATAATTTTCCAATGACATATATGTTGTGTAATTTAGCGATGATATATTATGTTGTATACTTTGGCGACGGCATATCATGTTGAATAAATTGGCTATGATATATTATGTTGTATAATTTAGCAATGGTGATGACATACCATGTTGTATAATTTGGCGATGACACTTCATGTTGTATGATTTGGTAATTACACCTATATGTTGTATGTCAATTTAGGAATTTTGCCATGTTTATACAAGTTCAACCATGTTCACATATATGACTAGAACTACATGCTAATTTGCAAGTTCATAGCTACACACTAAATTTTAAGTTTATGTAGTTCTATGTGAAACCCTTATTTCATGATTCATGTTGAGTAGATCTAAATTTGCAAGTTCATAATTAAATGTATATTGTTCTATGCCAAATTCATATGACACATGTGTAGATAGATCCATATTTTTATGATGTTGGAATTATTACATGTTCCTCGTTTTCCCCTTTTGTGTATAAGTTAGGCTATGTATCGAGCCTAACATTTTATGTGATTTATGCGAACATTTAACGGGGGTAATGTTGGGTGAAAACATGAAATTACGTATAAATTGCATTTTTGGCTCATAGACATGTAAATGTTTTATGGCATAAAGTGGTATAAATTTTTGTTCCTAAAATTATGAACTTGATTTAAAGGGAAAGTGGGGCTTGATTTGAATGACAATAGTCTATATATAAACATAAAGAGGTAAATATGTGAATTTAGAAAAGACGAATATGCCTAACCTGAGGTTAGATTGAGTTACGGTGTAAGACTGCCAGGAACCGCCCGACACATCCAACAACTGTAACAGTATATATCTAATGTGAGAGTTTAGTGCATCGAGCCCAAAAGAACCCGAGGTTAGACTGAGTTGCGGTGTAAAACTACCCGGACCCGACCGACACATCCAGTGACCGCAACAATATCTGTCTAATGTGAGTGGTTGGTGCTTTGATGAATGAATTAAAGCTAAGTCAGGAATGGTAGGGTAAAGTTAATTAAGGCAACACTTAACCAATACAACATGTTAACTAAACTGATGGGTGGGGTTAGGTTAACTTAGACACTTAACCAATTTAACATGTTGATTAGGAAACCCTAGTAACGGGGACCCATTTCAACAGTAACCCACATAGATGTATCATGGTACCCTGAACTAGGCAGGGTGGGGCACGATTACTGGGCTGATTATAGGTGGTCAAAACAATGGTGGTTGGTGCGTCAGTGTAGGTTCCGACAGAGTACGGGCATGCATGTACTCTGGAGTGGAAAAAGCAGGCACTTGGCATCAGTAGTTGTACACTGTTCATCTTGAATCGTGTTGGGATGCCACCATAGGATTTGATACACCCTATGATGGGACCAGCATAGGTATCTACAATCGAGCGGGGCCGTATGACACAAGTAGTAAATGCGTGCGAGTAGGAGCTGATCGATAAAAAGGGATCACTGGGTTTAAACTCTTGATGATGGTTGAAATATCTAGTAGGTGAAGAGAATATGGATATGAGTGCGACAGTATGATTAGTTTATCTTGCCTTGTTTATCTTGCCTTATACTACGTTACCTTATTTCCTTGTTATTGTCCTGCATCCAGCTGATTCAAGTCATGGTTCTCTAACCAGTTTACATGCTGAATAATCACTGGGCTTACCAGACTTTTGTCTGGCCCATTTTTCTTTTGCTCTCTTTTCTTCCGTTCCCCCCTCCCCTCAGGTAACCACTGAGGGAATAGCTCAGCTTAATTTGGACCGTTCATCTTTCCAAGCTTGAAGACTCTGCGATGTACAGCTTAGAACCTCTTATCTTTGGCTATGGCTTTGGACACACTACTACTTGGGGATTTATGATGTTTTATTGTGTTTTATGCTTCTTCATATTATAATCAAGACAAAGATTTTGATGTAATGATTTGGATGTTGTTTCGAGACAGTTTGCTGTAATGTTTTTGTTATGAACCACGTATGAAATAAATTTAGTTTTTCCGCTGCTTATATATGTCTGTCTTGTAAATTATCTATGTCTTTTACCTATAATGCTCCACCAAAGTTAAGGCATTACCTTTGTGAGTGACCTTAACGTAGGTGGGGTGTTTCAATTATAACCCTTGTCAACTCAATTTCGAAATCCAAAATGAATTTCAAATTCAAAATGTTAATGTGAATCACTTTGCAAATGATTTTGGCAATGGGAATAACTTCAATGATGGTGTGATTAACAATTCTTGTTCTCAACAATTTTAAATTGAAACTTCTTAAGTTAATAATAATAAGTTTGATTTTGTTGAGAAAATGAACGAAATTTTTGGTAAGCATACGGATTTGTTACTTGAAACATACTTGAAACGATGTGACCAACAAAATCAAGTTTCAACATGTAGTGATTTGAACGATAATCCACCTTTGCTCACAATTGATGATTTTCAACTAACAACTTTTGAAATTGATGAAAATCTTAATGAAGTTGTTAAATTCTTTGTAATTGATTTGAATTCAAATTCTCTTGAAAACGAAGACGTCAATCTTCAGTTTGATCTTCCTCTTGAAAATTTAGCAACTTTAGATTGCTAACATGAAAGAAATGATGAAGTTAGTAACAACTGTTTAAGTGATGACGACTTTGATGAGCGAAAACTTCTTAAACAAATTGACGATAACGATGTTGTGTCTGAAACTGAAAATGAAACATTTGAAAACTTTGAAATTCTAGAGGTTGAAAATAACAAAACTGCTGAATGTGATCTTAAACACAATGACGATTTTTCTAAGATTGTTGAAACTCCTTGCGACTTGATTGTAACACCGCGTATTTTCGGTGAACGTCAAAGTAAGGAATTAAAGTATACTTAATTTTTAAGAGAAGAAATAAGGGAAATGGGTTATGACATTGCGTTCATCTCAGAATTCTGCTTGAGATAGAGTCCGAGTTTCCGTAAATCGGACTCCGTGTGAAGAAGTTATGACCTTCAGAAGTTTCAGGGGTTTAAATAAAACAGCTCAGGTTTGAAATTCGAAATTCAAATCACATACCCGGGCTGGGCGGGAAATTTCTCGCCTAGGACCTAGGACGACCAGGGGGTCGACCTGGGTCAGACAGGTCGACCAGGGGGTCAACCTCCCCCTTGTTTCCAGATCCGAGGACAGATTCATTTTTCTACATCTGGACGCCCGTTCTGACCAGATTCGTTGATCCCTATGCTATATGAAGACCCCTAAGGCTACAGTTTTCTCTACACAGCTTCATTTTGCCTATACTCTACCCTAATTCATATAAAAAATAAATCAAAGACGGGGTTATGCTGCTCAAGTCCTTCGTAGATTCAAGTTAAATTTCAAGTAGAGATTCAAAGGCTGATTCAACGACTGTTTTCGAAGAATTAAATCAAATCTAAATTAGAAGAACAAATAGTCTACTTCAAGGGAGAGCTATTCAGTTTCAGAATACAAATCCCAGAATTCAAGACCGTTCTATAATTTGTAAGTCCACGTTACTTTCAGAAATAAAAGTTAGTTGGGATTCTGACATTGTAATAAATCTGGATCTGAGATTATGCCTATTTCTATCTGTCTTTCTATATCCTTTGGATCTATCTCATTGATAATATTATGTCCATTCTTTGTCTCTTCTTTCCTTCTTCCCTTTTTGTTTTATAGCCGGGCTACTGCGAGCCTGAGCCAGATCTCATAAGAGATGAACGTACGTTGGAAATAAAATTGGGCATAAAATATGATTTGGACATGACCAGCGCTTAAACTTGGGAAAAGTATTAAATTGTGTATAATTGAGCCATAAAGTATTGGACATATGACTTGAAATTTGAGGCATAAAGTGTTGGACATATGACTTGAGATTTGAGGCATAAAGTATTGGACATATGACTTGGGATTTGAGGCATAAAGTATATTGGATATATAACTTGGGATTTGGGGCGTAAATTGAACTGTAAACATGTAAGTTCAAGTTATTTTCAGATTTAAACACCTAATAGTGATTTTGGCATATAATGAAATGGATCTAAGTCCATGCTTGATGATAAATCTTTTAGATTAATTCCTATTTTTCTATTGAATCAATGATTTACATGCTTAGGAAGTTATTATTCAATCATGCCTGTCTTTGTTGGACATCTGATATATAATCCTTTTAGTTTCATGATGTTATTTATATCGGATCTATATGTCTATGAGGCTATTTGTGTCAGTCTGTTTCAGATCTATCTTTGTTATACCTCAACTCTAACATAATCTGTAATCCTCTTAGGTCCAAAATATTTGACAAATCTACCATTTTAATGCCTGTTTTATGGCTACTCTCGTTTATGTTCCTCTTTCGTCCCTACTATCTTATGAATTTAGATTAACCTCGAATCTAGACTGAAACTTATTATACGTGCGATTGGAATGCGGGGGTAATGAGGAATAGTCTATTTGGTTATGGTGGAACATAATTTTGTAACTTATGATTTGGGGCATAACTTGACTTTGTTGCGAACTTGGGGTAAATTGAAATATTAAATCTAGATTTGGCGCAAACTGTAAATTAGGATATTAATCAAGATTGGGAATAACCATTGGCTGAGACGCCAAAGAATAATGTATATTGCGGTATTGGGGCATGACAATTAGTACAAACTTGGGAAGATTAGGTGTAGCCTATTTTGAGTAATAACTCAAAAATGAATTTAGGGGCCATAACTTGCAACCAGTTTTATTGGGCATAACTTGAGAATCGGAATATGACTGGTTGGGATAATTAGCATAAAAATCTAGACTAGGACATTTATGGAAAACGTGGCATAATCTAAAATTGACAACAATTGTGAATAATTTACATATCAACTGTAAATATGTAAATATGTGAAAAAAGATGAATATGCCTAACCCGAGGTTAGATTGAGTTATGGTGTAAAACTGTCTGGAACCGCCCGGCACATCCAGTAACCACAACAACACCTATATAATGTGAGAGGTTAGTGTATCATGCCCAAGAAAAACCCGAGGTTAGATTGAGTTGTGGTGTAAAATTGCCTGGAACCGCCCAGCACATCCAGTAACCGTAACAACACATATCTAATGTAACACCCCACCTCCGCTAGGGTCACTCACAAAGGGAATGCACTAGTTTTGGTGGAGTATTATCTAGGTAAACATACACAGAGATATCACAAGGCAGAACATAAATAAAGCAGCGGTAGAAATTAAAAACCAAATTTCATTACTTTCAAAAAAAGAGTAAAAACCTTATATATCCAAAGTACAAATTGTCATTATTCCATTATATCAAGTACTTGATAAAGAAGCATAAACTTAAAATAACAAAAGTAAATTATTCCCCAAAAATAGCAGAAGTGTAGCCATAGCATAGCTCAAGACCAAACCGTACATGAGCTAACAGAAAGCAAGCTAAATCCAAGCTAAGAGCTAGAGTTTACTCCCTTAGAACCTGGGGGGAAACGAAAGAAAAAGGGGCGAAAGAAAAAGAGTCAGTCATAAAGACTGGTAAGCCCTAGTGACTTTCAGTATAAAAACTAGTAAAGTTAACAAAACATGAATAAACGGAGAGTAAACATAAGGATAATGATAAGTCTGGCATGATAACTAAGATAACAAGATAAATCAAGTCTAGCATCGCATATTCAAGATTCGCTGCACCAACTATACTAGTATTCTAACCCATGTCAAGTATTAACCATGGAATGATCCCTTGGCCCGATATCATGAAATGACCCATTACGGGGTCCTACAGTACGATCTACTAATCGATCGGCTCCCTACAAGTTCTAGCTCGTCATGTGTCTGTGTCATACGACACAATCACGAAATGTAGTCACCTGTGCTAGGTCCACCATAGGGTGTATCAAGTCCTATGGTGCCAACCACCGACACGAATCAAGCACGCACAGTGTAAACCTACGGGTGCCCAATGCCTGCTTTTTCAACTCCGGACTACGTGCATGACCATAGTCCGCCTGAGCCTACAATGGCGCACCTACTCAGCCGTCGTTCTGGTCGCTTACAATCAGCCCAGTAATCGTGCCCCACCCTGCATAGTCCCAGGGTATCGTGATACATCTAAGTGGGTTACTGCTGAAAAGGACCGCGTAACTAGGGTTTCTAATGGGTTAAGTATTGTCATTCAAATTCGTGACTTAACCCTACCAAATCATGTATCAAGTTGGTTAAGTGTGTTCAAGCGGTTCCTGACTTAACCCTATCAAATCATCGTGTCAGATTGGTTAAGTATATTCAAGTGGTTCACGACTTAACCCTATCATGTGGCATTAATTCATTAGTGCACCCCAACCTCTCACTTTAGACTAGTTGTTGTGGTCACTGGATTTGCCGGGCGGTTCCGGGCAGATTTACACCACAATATAGTCTAACCTCGGGTTTTACGTGCGATATGACCAACTACCCAATTTGGATCCAATTGTTTGCAGTCACTGGATTCGCCGGGTGGTTCCGCGCAGATTTACACTGCAAACTCAACCCAACCTCGAGTTGGCCATTTTCAAATTCATTCTAGCGTCATGTCCATGTTCAAGTTTTCATGTCAAGTTCATGTCCATATCCAGGTTCAAGTTATAACAATGTTCATGTTTCAAGTTCATAGTAAATTCAGGTTTTGCCTAATCTTCCCAATCGCATTCCCATCGCACGTAAACTCGAATCAATACAAACAAATCTAATTAGGGAATAACACAGAAAGAACTGGCATAAGGTGGCAAAAGTGATTACAAGTCAAGCATTATATAACTTGAGATAAATGATTACAACAATACTGGCATATGGAATAGTGGTCTCAAATATCAAATCTAGCAAAATAGGGTGATAGTCATGGTAACAGTTGACCAAAGATAATAAACTCAAACTTGTGAATAACAACTGTTTCAACATCACAGGCATGAATATTATGGACATTAAGGGTTTTAGATCTACAACATGTATAGGCTCCAAATCAATTTCATGCAAATATTCCAACAAGTCAAGATTCAAGATGAATAGATCCAAGGTGAACAATTAGTAGATCCAAAATAATATATCCAAAATGAACAATGATAGATCCAACATATACAATGATAGATCCTAGATAATTATCATACTTAGGTTCAATCTCGATTTACAACATGTCCATATTAAGTTTAAAGTTTTGATCTAAAAGTAACTGGGGCTTACAGATCGTGGTTAGAGAATTAGAAAACAAAGAGGCGATGTTGAATCTCGAGTCTAACAGAAATCCCCCAAACAACAATACTCTACACGTAGCCTTGTTGGAGAAGAAGCAATCCCTTTTCTCTAACTTTTCAACCAGAGTTTTAGCAGCATAAGGTCAGAGAGAATTTGTGTAGAGAGACTAGAGTTAGGGGTTGTTTATATAGGGTCAGGCCAATGAATTTAGACAGAAATCGGACTAGAAACATCAGAGTGGACTCTGACTCAAAAATGGGCTCGGCAACCAGGTCGACACCAAGGTCGACTCTATGGTCGACCTAGTCCTAGGCAGGTTGACACTATGGTCGACCCCCAGGTCGACCTGGTCCTGGGCGGGAAATTTCCCGCCCAGTCCGTTCTGGGGTTTGAATTCGAAATTTGAATTCGAATTCTGAGCTGTTCTGAACTTGAAAATTTCTGAAAACTTCGAAGGGTCATAACTTGGTCATACGGACTCCGATTTTCGAAAACTCAGACTCGTTTCCATGCAGGATTTCGAGACGAACGTATTGGCGTAACCCGTTGCCCTTGATTCTTATCTTAAAAATTAATTCTGTCTTGATTTATGGTTATAACACGTTATAAAAATACGGGTTGTTACATCTAATGTGAGAGGTTGGTGCATTAATAAATCAATTAATGCTAATGAACAAGACATGCTAAGATGAATGACTAGGGTTAAGTAATAAGAACACTTAACCAATATAACAAGATGAATGACTGGGGTTAAGTTAATAGGAAACACTTAACCAGTATAGCATGATGAATGGGTAGGTTTAAGTAATAAGAAACACTTAACCAATATGACTTGATTTGTGGTAGGGTTAAGTTAACACAAGAATGCAACACTTAACCAAAGTAATTATGACAAGTAGGTGGGTTAAGTTAACTTGAACTGATTGATGACACTTAACCAATACAACACGATGAACACGTGGGGTTAAGTTAACTTGAATTGATTGATGACACTTAACCAATACAACATAATGAACACGTGGGGTAGAGTTAACAAGGAACACTTGACCAATATAACTTGATGAACGAATGTGGTTAAGTTAATAGGAAACACTTAACCAACATGACATGATGAATGGGTGGGTTAAGTCAACATGAATGGACAACACTTAACCGATATGACATAATATGTGGGAAGGTTAAGTACATATCGAGTTGGTGGGTAATATTAATAAATATAGGCCCACAAAACTTAACTATTAAATAAACATGCTTGAATCGATGGAAGGGTTAAGTACATCTCGTGTAGGTCGGTAATATTAGTACATATAGGGCCACAAACTTAACCGTTAAGAAAACATGCTGGAATCGGTGGGAGGGTTAAGTACATCTCGTATAGGTAGGTAATATTTGTATATATAGGCCCATAAACTTAACCAATAGGAAACCCTAGTAACGGGGACCCATTTTAGCAGTAACCAACATAGATGTATCATGGTACCCTGAACTAGGAAGGGTGGAGCACGATTACTGGGCTGACTATAAGCGGTCAAAAACAGCGGCAGGGGGTACGTTAGTGTAAGTTATGACGGTTTACGGACGTGCACGTAATCCAGAGTGGGAAAAAGCAGGCACTAGGTACCAGTAGTTATACACTGTGCATCTTGAATCGTGTCGGGTCGCTATCATAAGGATTGATACAGATTATGGTGGGGCCAACACAGGGTATCTACATGCAAGAGAGGGCCGATCGACATAGACACAAGAAAAGTTAATACAGTAGGGAGCCGATCGATAGGGTAGTAAGATTACGTCTAGCATGTTCATGGCAATTAGGCAAATTGAGGTGGAATCCTCACGATAGATGTACACCTGAAGGCTACCATAATTTGCGGGGATTGGGATCATGTTGTAATATTATCATTTTATACAGATTACTAGTTGGGATGCTAGTTAAGTGGTGCAGAGATATATATATAAAATAAATCAGAATAACAAGGTAGTAGCGAAGAAGATAAAGAGTAGAATCGCATTCAATTTATCTTGCCTTATCATACCTTATGCTAATCGTATGTTATCTGGTTATCCTTGTTATCATGGTATTGTCTTATATTCAGTTTATTCATGTCATGATGCTTTTGCCTGTTTATATGCTGAAAGTCACTGAGCTTACCAGACTTATGTCTGACCTAGTTTTGTTTCGCCTCTTTTCTTCCGATCCCCCCCCCCACCCCCCAGGTTCACAGGGAGGAAATGTTACCACTTAGCTCAGTTTTCCTTCCAAGATCGAAGATAGTCGATGTATTGCTTTGGACTCTCTCTTCCACTGCTATGGCTGGTTCATGCTTTATTGGGGAATATCATTGTTGTTTTTATGCTTCTTTTATATTTGGAAGTTTTTAGATCAAGACAGAAGTTCTATATGTTACTTTTAAGTATGATTGAGACAACTATTGTAAAAGCTTGACTGAACCATATTATTTCTAAAATGACATTATTTTCCACTGCTTTATTTGTCTGTCTTGTAATTTATCTGTATCTTTTACCTAAAATGCTCCACCAAAGTTAAGGCATTCTTTGTGAGTGACCTTAACGGAGGTGTGGTGTTTCATTGATCGTTTCAAATGAACCTGACTTTGATCACTTGCTTTTCAATGATAAATTTATGTAGTATATGAATTCTATTTGGAATAACACGGTTTTTAAGAAAACGCAATTTTGAAATTTACTAAAAATTCATTTGTTTGGTTTTAACATTAGGTTCATGAATGAACATTTAGTCAACCAAATTTTAAATATTAAAGAAAAACTGAACAATATTTCTCAAAACAAGTGTGGGGTTGAGAATGATGCACACGTCTCCCAATTAACACATCATCTGGAAAAAATCAAACTTTGTTTTTGAAACTTTTACTGAACCCCGGCTCAGTGACCTCTCTTTAGTTGCTACAAAAATTCAATTCGATTTTCAGATCAATTGTAAGCCCAAAATTTTAAAATTAACAACTCAAACTTTTTAAAAAACAAAATTTATTTTTCTAAATATGAAATATAATATAAAATCTTTTATGATTTGGTTTTCTGTGCTCAAGTTGTGTCTCACAATTTTAATGAGGCTGATCCATTGGTCCATTATGGACCAATTCATCTATTCGATGACTGCGCATTTTCTACACGAATATTCGGTAAGCCGCACTTACCCTCTTAATTTTTCTCCTTTCACTATGGTATGTATGATTAAAGACTGTAAGGACACAGTCACACTCAAGTGTAGGGGGAATTTAATTACACCAGCAATCAAATTTTATGAACTAGTCATTCGTTGAACAAGGACTAACTTATTCATAAATAACACCTTGGCCCTTTATTGATAAGTTGAATTCTTGGGTGATGGGAATGAACATTATTTACTCACTGAGTCATAATGTGTCATTTTAAGATGCTAGCTTGAGACTATACAGACGTCAGTCGTGTTCTGAAGTAAGCGTGTCAACCCTTGTTATACATGTTAGAATATGCAAGTAAAAAAATGATTTTGCACCTACATTTATTGGATTTTCTGAGTTTGTTTTCATGTATAATATTTTTTTTTACTCAAAATTTTAAACTTGTAAGTTTTATATTCAACTTGTCCCTCTTAAGGAGAAATGACTCATTTTAGCGTTCTTTTTTGATACCCCCACATTATTCAAACCCAAGTTTTAGACGATTTACATTGATGTTTCGACAAGTTCTTCTTATATTTGTATACTTAAGAACCTTTTTACTGATTTATTGTTAAAGGTTAAAAAACATCACTTTTTATACCAATATTGCACTACCAACTCTGTACTTGTTTTAAAGTAGGATAACCATATACCACATGTTATTTTATATGGGTTATCTATCTTACAAATTTTGCTTATATTTACTTTCAGCTTTTTATATAACATCAATCTAGACTTGTGTGTTGAATTACGGTTATAGAAGTAGAGTAACAAGAACACAAAATTTTCCTTTCATGAAGTGTTGGTTATGATTCGCTTAGTAGAGGCGAAATCAAATGAAATAAATTACAGTACCATTCCATTCCATTTACACTCATCATTCATCATGCATTTATGATAAAAAATAAAAAAGGACAAAAAAAGAAAAAAATGCAATAAAGAGAAAATCTCAAAGAAAAAATTAGTCATTCACCATTCTTGACCACTAAACATTCATTTCCATTCCATCCACATCCATCATACCCTATCAAGAAGCGAGGATTGTGGTAGAGGAGATGAAAGGAAACAAAATGTCCATATGTGCCTTAGCATTACTTTATCTTTTGTCGCTTGAAGTTCATCTAATACACTTGCCCTCTTATCTATAACATTTTTAGAACTTACAAAGTTTTCCTTCATCTATGCATAACTCACATCCAATACATTACAGTTAGACCGGTGTTAAATTATTCAAAAAAAAAGAGAATAAATAAATGATTAGGTGCACAATGTCGATGTGTAGAACTTTGGTTGACAACACGCTCTTAACCTTTAAGGCAATTATAGTGTTATCAAGGAATTATGATTCAGCTTGAAAAAATTTATTCATTTTTGCACCAGTAATGGGATGGACAATTTAGGACTAAATCGTTATTATTGAAATTAAGTAAATTACTTGGAATTTGAAATACCTTAAATATATTATTCAATTAATCCGCGTACATAGGACGCTTTGGATTTTATGGGTAGTATCAGCTGAAAACCCTCACGATACAACACTCATCCTATTAGGGACACCTAGGGGTTTGACGTCTTGTTGCATACGCTACATGCAATCATGTTTCCTTCGAAAGCGTGACATATCTTAGTTTATTTTATTCAAGGACAAATAAAAAGATAAGTGTGGGGGTATTTGATATACCGTAAATGTGTATATTTTATTCGCTTGTTTATCTTGTTTTCTCTTAAAAATAATTGATACTGTGTATTTACAGTTGCATTTCAGATTATTTAAGATGAATGGATTGACACACTTAATTGTTAAAAACCTTGAAGAATTGGTGCAAGAAGTGTGTTGATTTTTTGAACTGGATTAAAGATTGAAGAAATGTTGCTATTCAACCCCATTCTGCCGCACATTTTAAAGTCAAGATTCATGCCTTTTCATAAAGATCGCTTGTCTTAGATGTTGCGAAGTTCTTATTCATGCTTAAAATGGTTGAAGTTGATGCAATTTGATGTCCGCATGCTATTTTTCCATGATATTTGCCTGTCCATTCACATGCCTTCACATTGATTTATTTGTCATTTGGGCAAAGACGTTTGTCCCACATCTTGTAGTTGCCCACATAGTCTTGGTCATGGCAGCTATAAATACACATATATCTCTTTCATTTGTTTTTACACTTGGAATACATTTGGACCATTAGTTTTATACTGTAAGCTCTTATCTTGGAATAAAATTATTCTTCTCCCTTTTCTCTTTAGTTTTTGTTTTATTTTATTTATGTATTTTCTCTTCTTCTTCCCTTCTTCTCATTTAGCTATGTCTAGCTAATCCCCTTTAATTCGGGAGTGACAACGCTTATATACTAGATTCAATATGTATCACATAGCTAGGAAGATGATGACTTTATACATAAAGATCTAGATCTGAACCAAGAGTTAGATCTAACCTTCATACTTTGTGTCGTATAAGAGTTGTTCTCCTTCACAAAGTATGTTCGAGTTCGATCTAACACTTTTTAGATTTAGATCTAATTTTTAGGGTTTTAGAAATAAAGTAGTGAATCTATCCTGATATCCTATGGTTTTAAGAGCTTAGCTCCTGCATAGGTTATGCTTGTAGTTATTCACGTGTTTGTTTCAAAAAAAACTAATTATTGTTGATTCATAATTGTGACATAAACATGAGTTAGATCTATATTAATTTGTGTGGCTATTGATGATTATTAATCTAGTTTATGTCATTACTCCCTAATTACTTTCAAGTATTTTTAAAAAACTCTTTTTTCCTGTTGTTCTCAAAAATCAAACTTGCAGAATAATCTGATGGATTTAGTAGAAAAATAATTTTGGTTCTAGAGTTCGACAGACTTTACAACAACCCTTGTTGTTTAGGAAAGTCGAACGAATCAAATAATTGTTTACAATTATTCAATTTGTTCGCAAACAACCTCATTGTGGACGAGTGTGAAGGGTGTGAAGGCCTATAAGAATTTCACTTCCAAGATGAAAATTCATTTGCATAGACAAGATTTATCACGTAGGGAAGAAAGCCTCCTTTCATAAAAAAGGATCAAGAACAAATTTTGACTAAAACACTAAGAGAACACGATGGGAAGAGGACGATAGGAACTCCATGACGTTACATAATCTCATATCCTTTATTTACTCAACAATGAGTGGAAAAGTGAACTACCTCATTCCGCTTAAAGCTCAAATTAATCCAAAGGCCAAGTATGGTAACAATTGCTATATATATCATAAACCAAACGAACATAAAACCAAAGAGTGTAAGCTCTTAGCTAATATTATTCAAAAACTCATATGAGAGAGGCAGCTGCAAGAATTTGTCCATAACGGTTAGAATGGTTCTCAATACAACAAAGGATATCAAAGCTCTTTGGAGGAACTACTACGAATGCTAGTAAAGATGCGAATGCCTTGGGTATGATCCACTCCTTAATTACATTGATGTAATCCATGAAGGTCGTCATGTTGCCGAAAATAGTTGAGGAGCAAAGAATCACTGCATAAAGAAGGAAAAAGATGGAGTATCCTCAATTCAAGAAAAGTCATCATCATATCAACCTCCGAAAGTCTTCCTCATACATGCTCTGCTAGTGACTTTGTAGGAGCATTAGAAGGGAATCCATCATCCTCACAATAATCCTTTAATGATCACCACTCAAATTAGGTAATCATGGTTGCTAAAATTCTAGGGGACACCGAAAGCGCTATTAATGTCATATTCAAACATGCCTTCGATCTGATGAACATTCTTAAGGGAATATTGGAGCCTAGTCCGGAGCCAATTTTTGGATTCGACAATAAAGGGCCCTCGCCAATAGTACAGGTAAAATTACATGTACATATGGGACTTCCACCCTACTGGCACGCTTTTGAAGCATAATTTGTGATAATCGAAATGCCTTCTTTCGACAATGTGTTTAAGCGATCGACGCTAGATGAAGTGGATGCCTTTATCTCTCCCAAGTATCTAATTGTCAAATTCCAAACGAAGCAGGGATTAGAAACCATCAATGAGGAGCAATTTAGTTCAAGAGAAATTTATTCTGCCATTCTTGACCAATATAAAATGGTGTAATTAATTTATTTTGATGCATCTACTGAATTTCGGCTTTAGGATGATGGGTTCTTATACCTGAAATTTGAACCGAAGGTAAGGAAGAGTCAATATGTTAAGCATAAAAAGGATAATTGCAGGTCGATTGATAGAAAAGGGAAAAGCAATAAGTGAATAACATAGAAGAAGAGGTATTTGAAATAGATCTTGACTGTCGGAGGGAAGTTGAAAGGATTGAGCCCTCCGAAGAAATTAAGGAGGTATGCATAGACCCCGCCGATTTGAGAAATACTATCAAAATAGGAAAAACTTCGGAATTGAAGGTGAAAACTGATTTTGTCCTTTTTCTCAAGGAAAGCAAGGACCTTTTTGTATGAACAAATTCTGAAATGGTAGGAATGGACCCTTCGGTTATGTGCTACTCCTTCAATATTGAAACAAGTACAACCCTTATCCAATTGAAAAAAAATAATTCGACGCTGCATGACCAGAAGCTTTAAAAGAAGTAGGGAAGTTGCTTAAGAATTGGTCAACTCAAGAAATCTTCTACCCAAAATGGTTGGCAAGCCCTATTTTGGTAAAGTAGTCCAATGAGAAATGGAGGACAAGTGTTGATTACATATATTTGAATACGGCTTATCTGAAGGACTTCTACCCTTTACCTAGAATTGATCGGCTAGTGGATGCCACAAGTGGAACACAAATTGTTATCTCTTATAGAAGCTTACTCAGGATACAAGAAAATAACCATGTTTAAACCCAACGAGAAGCACATGAGCTTCATTACAGATAATGGAATATACTGTCATAAGGTTATTCCCTTCGGCCTAAGTAATGTTAGAGCAACATATCAGAGATTGGTTAATAGTATGTTCTATGAGTAGATTGGAAGGAACATGAAGGTTTGTGTCAACGATGTGTTAGTTAAGTCATCAAGGGAAGAAACCATTTAAAGGATCTCGAAGAAATATTAGAGGTAATACGAAGGTGCCAAATGAAGTTAAATCCTCAAAAATTTCACTTTTTGGTTCACTCAGGGAAGTTTCTAGACTATATCACAAGTGAGCAGGGGATATAGGCTGGTCTCACACAGATAAAAGCAATAGGAAACATGGTTGAACCTAAAACTAGTAATGATGTAATGAGTTTGAATGGAAAGGTAGCGAAACTAATTAGATTCATCTCAAAGGACACCAGTAAACATGTGTCATTCTTTAATGTGATAAAAAAGGAAATGAATTTTGAGTGGGGAAAAGAATGATAAAGGACACTCTAGGAATTGGAGGATCATTTATAAAATCCCCTTTCCATAATGTCTAGTAAAAAGGATTGCGAAGCCGAAGGTTAAAAGATTCAAAAATCTGATACCCAGTGATTGAGAAATTGGCTTACAGATTAATTTAACGTCCACAAGCTACAGTCATATTTTCAAGCACACCCAATCAAGGTCTTAACTAAATTTCCCTTAAACAAGTATTTAGCAAACCAAAGACCTTTGAAAGGTTGTTGGAGCTGGGAATTATGCCAAAAAAAATATATGACATAAAGTATAAACCACGAATGGCTATCAGAGCCAAGGCTTAGCAAATTTTGTAAATCAACGTATAGGATTCAACAAATAATAATCAGTAAGGGGAAATGGTTTTGAAACAAATGGCAATTGTTCGTCAATTGAAAATCTAATAAACAAGATGCGAGAGTAGGGTACATTATCATAACACCAGACGGACATCGCTTGCATTATGCCATGAAATTGGATTTCCCTAGAACAACTAACTTAATCTTCCTTGTCCTTATTCTGAACTTTAATCTTACTTATCCATATTATGCCTTTCATTTATTTACAGTCTTTCTAATATGCCTGTTTGCTCAGTTTGAGATCTATTTTTTTTCTTTTATTCTACACAGAAACAAGGCCACTCAAGCCTAGGCTATTACATTAATGGCGTAAATTATAATAATTAGATAATAACACATTAATGGGGAAAATTAGGAATGTTATGTAATACAACCTCTGACTGTAAGTATTGGGATAATTACATGTTAACCTATTAGATTTGGATAATTACATGTTAATCTAATTGGGGTAATTACAAGTTATTCCTTTAAAGTTAGGTTAATTACATGTTAGGAAGAACATGCGGCATGATAACTAGTTTAATTGGCCTTAATGTGATATTAAATATGACATGTAAGAATAGAATAGTACCAGATATGAAAACTAAGTAAATTACTGTAAGTCTAGTTGCACATCAGGACAGGTGCTTGTTGGGAAAAAGGAATGTACACTAATAACATCTAGATAAATGTAATTTTACAACCGAGCTTATTATTGGACTTAAACCTACTAAGTTAGACCTGCTAAATAATAAGCTAAATAGGTCCTAAGTCTAGTAGTTGTATCAGGTTGTTGGGACTCTTAAATCCCATGTAGACGAGGACTCAAGCCTAGGGTTTGGCTTGTGTCAAGTTGTGTGGAACCGATATCAATTAGTATCCCTATTGGTATCGTGGTAGGGTCACCGCACTAGTTAGGGGTCAGGGGCAAGCTTTACTGAATTGATTATAGGAGGTTCAAGGTTTTGGGGGTGTACAGGGCGCGTTTCGGCGAAGTCATGAGCATGCATGGGTCCGACTACAGGAAAATAAGATGCAAGTAACACCTACAGATATGGCTGTGTTTTATAGATTGTTGGGTTAGGGACTGATACACCCCACTGCCGAGGCTGAAACAAAATATTCAGGTAATAGGGAGCCGATTGCATGGGTAGTAATTATGGTAACACCTAACAATGTTAATACTAGTAAAATTGTTGCAGTTAGTTTGATTCTTGGGATATGAATGAGAAGCTTAATCTACCTTTATCTTGTTTTGACATCTTATTTATCTCGTACGCATATACTTGCTTTACTATACTTTCTCTTCTAGTATTATTGATCTGCCTTGACATGTTTTCATATACATATGCTAGAAATTACTAGAACTTGTCAGAATTTATGTCTGACCATTTTTGTTTTCCTTCTCTCCCTTCCTCCCCCTCCCCCCTCGCCCCTCAGGTTCTCAAAACGGGAGCAATCAATAGTTGAGATCGTGATTTTGCTTGGACTTAGATAGCCCTTCTTTTTCAAGCATATTCTTCGGTTTATTCAGGCTTATTGTAATGACATTTGAGGGATATTATTATGGTTTTTGTACTCTGTTTATGAGATAGATTGCGTTTGAGTCTTTGAGAAAACATGATGTTGTAACTTTGGGTTTGAAATGTTTTTTTTCGGATTAATAAAAGGTTCTAAGTTTTCCATTGCATTTATTTATATTTGTCTTGTGAGTTTTAGTTATTGTTTACCTATAGCGCTTCACGAAATGTAATGCATTCTCTTAAGAGTGACATTAAGACGTGGGTATCACAATTAGGACTACAATATCATTAATACCAATTAACAATTTGTTATTGATATTTTTCGTCAACATCGAAGATGGGTCAACTAGAGCGGACCTAAGGGAGGAAATGGGCGATTTCGCTAATTTTGTCGGATTGTTCCTTCGGGCACCGAAGTCTTGGAAGACAGACTCGCTTAGGGATTACCAAGATAGATCTAAACTCAAGAGACAAAAATCGTTTCCCTATCCGAGGATGTATCGAAATAGAGATCTGTACTTATTTGAAGGTTGAATAGAAAACCACAACTGATATGATTAGAGAAGAAGATAATACACACTTACAGAGCAATTTTCATTTAAGGAGATTATTTCTCATCAAACTCTTGCTGGAAGTAAATGAATGTTGTTAGGAGGATTCCTCCAATGAGCTCATTTACTAAGTTATTTTTGAGAGTACAAGTGTTAAGGAAAAAGATAGACCTCTTAAATGTGACCTCTGGGATATTATTTATAGTGGTTCATAGTTCCTTTTGCAGATGGGCTATTGGGCCTGTAGGGGTCTTTGTTGGTTGCTTTTTCCCAGGTTTCGGGCGCTCCCCTTTCAGCCATCCTTGGAGTGTTGGTTATGGTCTTCGGATGATACTTGAGTCTTTGGAAACAGCTCCTGGGTATATGCTCTCGGACATAAGCTTTCGGATGTAGGCCTCCATCTTTATCATGAATCCTTAGAGAGGCCTGCCCTCATGATGTATGCTGGTAACTTCCTGTTCAAAGTCGCCATGGGTTTCGGTACTAAGTAAATTAGTACAGGTGGCATGTATATCTGCTTGGGTTTCAGTTAGCCTTTCGGTAGGGCCTTTATGGTAGCCTGCATTCTTGGAGGGTGACCTTTCGGTATTCATGCAGTAGATGCTCTGAAAGTGGATTCATGGTGGCCATCATGTTCTTCCGGTTTGGGGCCTGTGATGCTTCCATCTTCAGGTGTATCGGCATTTGGGTAGGTCATTATTGAATATTCCTTCGAGCTTTGTCCATCGGGTTTATTGCTTCTGGCTTAATTGGCTTTAGGTTAGGGTGGCTCCTCACACAGAGTCTTTCGTCGAGTCGGTACTGTCGAAAGGGTCTTGTTGGATTGACCTTGATGGAGAGATCCTGTCGGTTACATTCCGTAGTGCCTTACGATCCCTTCTTTTGGGGAAAGGGAGAGGGTTTTGGTTGATGCGTCTTTCTGGATCATCCCTTCCTTCTTTTTCCCTTCTTAGTGTTTTCCTCCACTTTATATTGAGCCTCCTGTGAGCTTTCGGTCTTCCGATACTCCTTCATTGCTAGTTCACTTCGCTGTTGATATTTGGTAGTAACAAGCCTCCTGCGAACTTTTGGTCATCTGATACCCCTTCAACACCAGATCAATTTGTTGTAGATTTTTTGGTAGTAATATCCCCCTCCTCCAGTTATGAAGGGTTGTTTTCGATTTTTCAAGTCAAACTCTTTGCCTTTTTCAAGGTGTCACATCGGAGTCCTTTGATCTTCCTTGGCAGGGGAACATTGATTGGTGCTCGTTTGTGCAGTAGGGACTTAGGTAAATATCCTTGCACAATTACCACTGCTTCTTCTTCACTTTTACCTGTAACATTAATTTCTCGAGCCAAATTATTTGTTCATTGAAGATTTCAAGCTTATCGTAGGAAGCTCTTTGCCTGGAAGCATCATGTCTGATAAGAGGAGTTCCAGCTCATCGTCCGTTGATGTTTGTGGTCTCTCTCGGAGGGGAAAGTCTTTCCTCTTAAAGAAATCATTGATTACTTCTTAAGATGACGCAAACTCCATTCTTTCCAGCTTTGGGATGGACAATGTGGAGGTCGTTCCCGTTTCTTACCGTGATGACATTATGCGTCCTCCTGAGGGATACTTTACCTACTCAGTTGTACACATCTGGCACGGGGGCTCCTTTCCTTTTCCTCCTTTTGTGATTTGACTTATGCAGGATTTGGGAGTTGCACCCATTCAATTTCTACGAATCACTTGCACATTGCTCTTATGCCTGGAAGTACTCGTTCTGAAATCAGGTCAGGTTTCTCTTACTTTGAACCTCGCCCATTGTCTGATGCGCTTTTGAAGGGATGTTGGTTTTCCCTTATTCCATGCTATACCTTTGCGGAGGATTGTCAATGACAGTGCAGGCAAGGTTATGTCTTGGGAGATCAATTTTTCTTTAGTAAATGTCCTACCGGTATTTCAGGTCAATTTGCTGAACGTGGTATGCCCTATTAATCCTTCGTAGAAAATTATTTTCCCATTTGAAATATGTTTTCAATTCCCTTCTTTTAGATTTTGCCTCCAAGGAGCTGCCTTTGACTGAGAGCGAATCTTGCGCGTTTAAGCTTATTTTGAAGTTACTCAAAAAGGCGCCCAATCGGTCCACTCTAATAACCGAGGAAAAGCTGCGTCTTTATAACCTTCTTCCTTATGGACATAAGATATTGGGCCGTCCCCCTGTCCGTCTTCCTGGTATTAAGGGTCTATTTGCATATTCAAAGGTGTTCGCTCCTTTGGCTCCCTTATTTCCAGGTATGTTTGTTTGATCTGACGGTTTCTTTGTGGAAGTGATACTAATGATTCACGCTCTTGACTTTTCCTTGACCTTTCGTTTGACTAGGAGTTTCGGTTTAACAAACCACTATTCTTGCTGATGCTTTGAACCAGGCCATCGCAGATGCTCTTAAGAGGATAAAGAATTTCCTGCTGGTTCATCGGCTAAGAGATTGAGGTTCGATACTTCTACCTCCGAGATTTCCGGGAGTGTCTTTAGTAAGGAAATGAGAAGTGGTGCGCTTTCGCCCTTTCCTCCCGGCACATCCGGGGAGGGTGTAAGTGCCATGCGCATACTCCTGCTTCCCAGACCGTCAGTTCTTCGAGGCCCCTTGATCTTCCATCGGATTTTAATGATCTCATGAAGCTTATTCTCTCGGGACCGGAATTTTCTGACATTTCATTGCCTCCCACTTCTTCTGATATGATGGATTTTTATCAGCATTTGATTGCTCAATAGCTTGAGGTAAGACACTTTCTTTTTATTTTGAGCTTTCCATTTACCGCAACTATATGCTGAATGCTTCCAATTTCCCAGATGATCAAGAAATGGCATTTGACTTAGCCCATCCTTTCTTCTTCTGTTACTGAAATTACTCGACTTCAAGAGGCTAACACAGCTTTGAGCCATGTGTGTGGGAGGTTGAAGGCTTCTTTGGAACACGCTGAGTTAGCCTTAGAAAAGGAGAGGCAGGTTAGGAACGTAACTCATGACAAGTTCGCGGCCTTAGAGCACCAGATGGCGAAGGACATGGTTACTCGTTTGCTTCGGAAAAAGGATGAAAAGCTTTCTCGTGCTGCCAAAATAATTTATGCAGCCTAAGACAGGATTTTCAGTTTCTTCCAAGTCCACCTTTCGCAGATTAAATCTGACTGTTATGAAGATGCCCTATTTCATCTTCTTTCCGACAACCCTCAGAATCCTTCTGAGCTTTGATCTACCTGATTCCTTCCTTCATCTGGGATCGGGTTATGAAGAGGATTAAGTTGGGTGAGGGAGGAATTGAGGAGTCGTGAAGGAGTGATCCTGCAATTGTGGACCTTTTATATATTTATTGTCTTTTGGATGGCTTAAGCGAGGAAGGGAAAGCTCCGGCCCCTACAGTTAGCAGTAAGGAGAAAAGGTGTATCTGCCTCGGGGATGGTGACTGCCTAGGCGAGCATATTGTCCATGATTCTGAACCGCCATTGCCTAAAGAAGGTGGCCCTTCTGATTTTCTAGGAGGGAAGAAAGCTGTCGGGTGTGAAGTCCCCTCCCCTCGTGTATAATTCTTACTTTGGACGTGTTTTTCTCTTTTCCTGGATGTTTGGTTCTGAATAGTTTCATGTTGTTATAATAGATAGGAGAAAGAAAAAAAACTGTTTTCCTGCCTTAAGAAGAGTTAGGTAACAATAATTCCAATCGTTTTTATGTTGGCCCGGTGGCACACCTGTATGCTTAATTCTGCAACCTATGTAATATTTGTATGGAATTCCCTTACGATATCCGCAAGGGCTATCATGATTGTTTGTATTATGATAGAGTTTAGTATACTATGAGGAGGCATTAAACATGATTTGTAGGCTGGGAAAAGAGTTTCGTACAACGCCTACTTACCCTTTCAGGGAAACGTGTCTCCTCGAGGGACTTGAGTGTGTTTATACTGCATTTCCTCATCTCTCCTTTATTTTTTTGAAAGGAGATCATGAAACAATGTTAAAGAGCTTTAGAACGAGTTAAGCTGAGGCATTATGTAAACTATAAACATATAAAGAAATGATATTAATAAATTCGCTTTTCTGTCTTTATGTTATAGTTGGTAGGCTCCGAGTTTGACCCGTGTAGAGGTGTATATTTAAAGGAAAGTAGGGAAGGTATGATCTTTGAAAATTTTGAAAAGAAAATAAAATTGTAATTACTTTCCTGTATGTTTGTGGGCAGGTTGATCAACGTAAGGTTCCATCCTCCCGAGATGGAACATCACCGACGAGAGAAGTTTCTTTGGTGTCTCATGAAAGGAAGATTTTACATCAGAATTTATCTATCAAACACTTAACTGAGAAGATGAATATATTGAAAGGGAAGCTAGAAGAGAGGGATAGGACCATTCAGGGACTGAGAACATACATATAGGCTAAACCCTCTGTCGAGTTCGAGGATGAGCTAAGGAGCCTTCATCAACGTGTCGTTGACTTAGAAATTGACTGAAACAATGTTACTACAATGTGCGAGACATGGGAACAGTGTTTTGAGAATACCCCTATAATGACGGTGTCTTTGTCTTCTAGCGTCGCGACAGCTCGTAAAGCGTACGCTCTCCAGAAGTGCTATTATTTAAATAACCCTCCTTCAGGGTTAAAGGAAACAATTATTTCTGAGTGGTGTAAAAGAATGGTGGCTGAGATGAAAGGAATCTATGATACTAAGTTGATCAAGGATTCTCACGACAGCGTCGTCAGATATGTTAACCAAATTAGACAGTTGCAGGAAGAAAATCATGATTTCTGTGTGAGCGTTTTTGAGTTGGAAAAGCAAAATAAGTCTCTCAGGGCAATGTGTAGGGCTTACAACAGAGCTTTAAAGCTTCAATTTAAACCTTCCAATCACTTAGGTGAGACAAGCAAGAAAGTTCAAAGACTTAACAAGTTACTAGGCATTGGACTTTGTCATGCTATCGACCCTCCTTTACTCGAGGATGAAGAAGGCCCAGAGATTCAATGATACTTCGTAATGGTGACACATAATTTTACTCATAATAAGGGTATTGAGAATGTAATATTTTAGCGAATAAATTTGTGTATTGACGATGTTTAGTATGTAAATAACAGTTGGTCTAAAACACGAGCGAAAATTGCTTGCATGATGATTGATTTTAGAAGTTTTTCTTTGAGTACGGGAGAATATAAAAGAATTCTTTTTTTTTCTCTAGCCCTATTTCTAACAATGAGCTACTTGTCAGATTTTGAATTCGTGGATTCTTTTTCACGGGTGGACCTACGGTTGAAAGGATTTGAGATAATTACCTTAGAGATCTTCAAACTATCCATCCTGACAATTGGAATCTTCCCTTGATACTTATAAAGGGTCCCTTCAACCCAGAATCGAGTGTCAATATGTAGGAGGCTACCAACCCCTCTAGCGCATATGTACAGTCGAATTGATCGGATTTGGGTATTGAGAGTAATAGAATGGGACCCCCTGGTATCTATGAAGCGCCGAATCGACCCAGATCTGGGTGTTAATAATAGTGGACCTGAACCCTTTCGGTATTAATGAAACGCCAAATCGACCCAGATTCAGGTGTTAATGATAGTAGACTAGAACCTCCTTTGGTATTTAAGAGACATCGAATCGACCCAGATTCGGATATTAATGATAGTATACCGGAACCTCCTCCGGTATTTTAGAGACACCGAATCGACCCAGATTCAGGTATTAATGATAGTAGACCGGAACCTCCTTAGACATTTGAGAGATGCCCAATCGACCTAGATTCGGGTATTAATGACAGCAGACCGGAACCTCCTCCGGTATTTAAGAGACGCCGAATCGACCCGTATTCGGGTATTAATGATAGTAGACTGGAACATCCTCCAGTAATTGAGAGATGATAAATCGACCCAGATTCGGGTATTAATGATAGTAGATCGAAACCCTTCCGGTATTAATGAATCAAGTATCCCCTTTGGATTTGAGTTAGAAAGCAGAGGTCGTACGTGCTTCTTGAGCCTCCCCTTGGGCTTTCGATGCCAAAGCCGAGGATGTACGTGCTTTGTTGTCCACTCTCTGGGCCTGTGCGTCCGGAGCACTTAGCTAGTTTATCGACAAGCAGGGCCCAAGGACTTACCCGACCTCCCTCTAGGAGGTGCCTTATCCTGACCATCATAGGCGATGATAAGGGCTTAGAAACTTAGATGGGGCCCTCGTAGGCACAGAACTAAGGTTTACTCTTTTGACGCTTTATACGTGCCATCGTAGGTACTAATAGAGGCTTATATGCCACCCCCTCCAAGGGATGCCCTATTCTGACCATTATAGGCGATGATAGGGTTTTTCCCCCTTTTGCGGGTAATGCGGAATGCGAGAAGAGGTAGGACGTGCTTAGTTCTAGTAGAGGTAGGGCGTACTCTTCTACGAGAAGAGGCAGGGAGTGCTAATTTCAGATACACCACCATGACCATTTATGGTGTGAAACGGCGGCTTATGCTTTTGATGCTTTAACCCTGCCCCCTCTGATTTGGGCATGGAGAAAGACTAACACACCATCCCCCTCCGGGAGATGCCTTGCCCGGGCTAATTTAGTGCTGGTAAGGTTTTTTTTCTTTATCCATTTGTGGCTTGACCCCTACGTAGTCACTTTGTTTGTAGAGTTTCTCTCTTTTGCAACAGGGAGGTAGTCTTTTCTTATTGTTTCAAGAGTGTCTTAATGATGTAGTCTCCTAAGTTTTCTTGACATAACTTTGTAATTTTCCTTGGTTTAAGAATTTTATGATCATCCCCTCCATAACTCTTCAATGGTTTGTTTTGTGTCCGTTTACCATATGGTAGTAGCAATATTATCCTTCTCTCTTAGCTTCGTTCTTGGGTTTCTTCTTGGGTGACGGCTAGAAGTTTAACTCATGTCTAGTTAAGAAATATATTCCCTCAATCAATATAGTGAGCTTATAACCCTTAGGTAATCTTGACTCGAAATCCTTCTTCCGCTGCTGTGTTTTAGCCTTTTTGTTATTCAATTTTGTCATTCCTTCCTTATCTCTACACTTTCTTTTTATTGTCCTTTGATATAGGGGTATATCTTTTCTAGGCTTTCAATCAGCTAAAGGAATAGGAGTTTTCTCACTGCTCTGTTCGAATATGGTTTCTCTAGCCTTCGTGAGGATGGCTTCTTTAGCGAGGAGAAAGGAATTGTATCTCTCTGTCGAGGGTTGGCAAAGGGAAAAGATTGGGGTTGATCCTATGTGGAAGGGGTTAATGCTCCATCGATCAAGGTTATAAGGTTCTACGTCCTTTTTTTTCTCTTGGATATGGAGGGTTTATAATTTGAATCTTTCAATCGCCCATGGCTCGTCAATACTCGCCCCAACCATGGGAAATCTATTAGTAGTTTGTGGAGATCTTTAACTCATAATGTTCACCTCTTCAAGGTCTTAGTCCGATCCGGGACTGAACAACACAGAAAGATATGTGGCTGCTAACTACAAGGTCGGAGTTTCAAGCCCTCCTTCTAGCCCCAAAATGTTGACGATATTTTCATCAACACCGAAGATGGCTCAACTAGAACAGACCTAAGGGAGGAAATAGGCGATTTGGCTAATTTTACAGGATTCTTCCCTCGGGTACCGAAGTCTTGGAAGACAGACTAGCTTAGGGATTACCAAGATGGATCTAAACTCAGGAGACAAAACTTGTTTCCCCATCCGAGGATGTATCGAAATGGAGATCTATACTTACTTAAAGGATGAATAGAAAACCAAAACTGCTATGATTAGAGAAGAAGATAATACACATTTACAGAGCAATTTTCATTTAAGGAGATTCTTTCTTATTAAACTCTTGTTAGGAGTACATGAATGTTATTAGGAGGACTCCTCCATTGATCTCATTTACAAAGTTATTTTTGAGAGTACATTTTTTAAGGGAAAAGATCAACCTCCTTAATGTGACCTCTTGGATCTTGTTTATAGTGGTTTAGAGTTCCTTTCGCTGATAGGCAATTGGGCCTACGAGGGCCTTTGCTGGCTGCTTTTTCCCAAGTTTCGGGCTCTCATCTTTCGGCCAACCTTAGAGTGTCATTTATGGTCTTCGAATGATATTTGAGTCTTTGGCAACAGCTCCCGAATATAGGCTCTCGGACGTAAGCTTTCAGATGTAGGCCTCTAGGTTTATCGTGAATCCTTAGAGAGGTCTTCCTTCGGATGTATGCTGATAACTGCCGGTTCGAAGCCGTCGTGGGTTTCAGTACTAAGTACATTAGTACGGGTAGCCTGTATATCCGCTTGGGTCTCGGTTTGCCTTTCCGTAGTACCTTTATGCTAGCCTGTATTCTTGGAGGGTGACCTTTCGGTATTCGTTCAGTAGATGCTCTGAAAGTGGATTTTGGGTGGCCCTCATGTTCTTTCGGTTTGGGGCCTTTGATACTTCCGTCTTCAGGTGTATCGGCATTTGGGTAGGTCATTATTGAATATTCCTTTGGGCTTTGTCCATCGGGTTTATTACTTCTGGCTTATTTGGCTTTAGATTAGGGTGACTCCTTACATGGAGACTTTCATCGAGCCAATACTGTCAGAAGGGTTTGTTGGATTGACATTAGTGGAGAGATCCTCTCGGTTACATTCCCTAGTGCCTTATGATCCCTTCTTTTGGGGGAAGAGACAGGGTTTTGGTTGATGGTGCTTTCCGAATCATCCCTTCCTGCTTTTGCCCTTCTTAGTGTTTGCCGCAACTTTCTATCGATCCTCCCGCGAGCTTCCAGTCTTCCGATACCCCTTCACCGCTTGTTCACTTCGTTGTTGTATTCGGTAGTAACAAGCCTCTTGCGAGCTTTCGGTCATCCGATACCCCTTCACTGCCAGCTCACTTTGCTGTTGATTTTTTTGGTAGTAACACAATTAATAGTAGATTCTTATATTTCTTTATAGCTTTTGGGTTGTACTTGTGATAGTCGTCTCCTTTGAAGAAGTGTTCGATATGGTATAAGTCATGTTCCTATGATGATTTTATGGATGAGAACCGAGTGGTAAATAATTTTATGCATATTGAGGAACAACATAAACAAAGAAATTCCATAAGGACACTTAACTAGCAATAAGCCATATGTATAACTAAAAGTAAGTGAGGAAAATATATTATAATGCTTCATCCTAAGGCCGGAGCATCACCATACACCTTGAAGGAGATAAGTATAATGAATTTCTTCGTCAACCCTAAAAATTATAAGGAAGCGGACTATAATTAATGACAAGATCCGGAAAGCTTAGATCTAAACATAATTAATGTTTGAAAAAGTGGTACTTGGTTGAGTGAAGGTTTAAGAGGCGTAAATAAGAAGGCCTAGATCCATAAAGAACTCATTTTCATGCTCATGTTGAGGTCATGTGCTGTTGAAGTCAACTAATGTGGACAATTGTATGGAAAAAGTTAGAAATCATGAATATGAATACTTTTGGAATTCGAAACAAGCAATGATTAAGAATCATAAATGCTTTGGTGTCGAGAGTAACTAATAACAAATGAAAGCTTACCCTTATTCCATATAATGTTGAATATACAATGTCTTATGTGCAATATCCCTCTTAACATTATAATCCCTAAACCAATTTAGGGTTACAAAGCATAAAATGTAAAAGAATGAGAAAAGAAATCTTCCCTTCTCTAAATGTCCCTAGGCCCATATTTATAGACATAAAAACACAGCAGGTATACCAAGCATCCATGCCCTTGAAATCATCAATGTCAGATGTCACAGATCCTTTTTGAAGAAGTCTTCAACATTGCTCTAATAGGGGTGACATTCTGCATCAACATGGATCATCATCAGTTTGAAGTTGTTGCAGCATAAATCAACACTAAAATGGAGCAAGATTGATAGGAAGGAACATTAATACGAAGCAACATTATTTAGTATGTATGGCCTTAGTAAATCCTATGAATGTCGATGACTTTTGGCATCAATATCGTAAGTATAGGCGTGTTGTCTTTTTGGAGCTGATGAAATGTGTCATCAACATGGTGCAACATTGTTTTTGGTGGTATCAAATATAGGCTTCATCAATGATGAGCAATCTCTATAAAGTGAAATATTAATGCATTGCAGCATCCATTTAATCTTCATAGATAAATGGTGATATTTTTGGACTATGATGTCAATGGATGTCACACAAGTTATGCCGATATAACACTGATGGTTTACAACACTGATTATATTCTTATTGCTTATGGTATCAATTCAATTTGGAATTGCTTAGCGACATAAAAGACATGAAATTGATCATCCAACTTTACAGATGGTATATGACATTGTTAGCATTCGATATCCTTGACTTTATTGATAACATACAACATTGTATATGAGACTTTATTGATGATAAGTCACTGATCCATCTTCATACTTGATTCTAATTTTGGATTTGATTTCATGAACTTGAGTCCTAAGGACCAGTTGCTTGTAATAATAATAAAAAAGCTACAGATTCCAATTTTTAATGTTGCTGTAAGAATAGTCTATATAGAAATGATTTTACAAATCAAGTCTCTAAATTTTAGACAACAAAAATGCAAGATATCTTGAACTTTTCTGACAAAAATATAAATGAACTTGTTGTTCTTTAAGACAAAATTATAAAATTCTATATTGGTGAAAATTACAGTTATTTGATAGAATTATAATCAAATAACAATTAGTTTTATTTTTATTTATGAATAAAAAATTGATAATAAATTTTTAAGTTTTTTTCTGTTTTCAAGCAAAACTTCTTCAAAATTTAGTCATAAAGACAGTCGCTACTAATAAAATCTATATGGTATCATATTTTGGAAAATTGGTATCATTCCCATTTTTGTCCTTTTGATATGTTTACTTAAAACGTTTGTTCTTCCAGCTACAAAATTAAAGGCATGTTATATTTATTACTATAAAATCTATCTTTATAAAAATCTACAAATGTGATAGCCCATAAAAATTGATTTCGTGATAATAATGGCATCCTTCTCTCTGAAAAAAATCCTCGAAATATTAATTTTTTTATTTAGATTCTCGTTCGAATTTTCCTCTAGATCAAGGGGCTTCTACCTCACATGCAGATCAATTAAAGAAGTCGGTTCATGGTAAATCGAACTTTTCTAATCAAAGTTATAGATCTAATTTTCCTGAGACAAATCCAAATAGTAAACCAGATCTGACCTATTTATCTTCGATTGAACCTGATGCTTGGATAGATGTGATTTCTGAGAACGATCTCATAAAAAATCTGTCCAATTGAAATATAATGAACCCACACTCAAGGATAACATTAAAATAGCTATTATAGAGGAAGATGTAGTTAGGAAAGCTAGAGAAAGATGGACAAACTCAATTGCTTTTTATGTTTTTGGTAATAAGCCTTACTTCTAGTTTTTACATGAATATATAGATAAAAATTGGAATTTAAGGGGTAAATATCAGTTGTACTTGAGAGAAAATGGCTTCTTTATTCTTAAATATGAGTTAGAGGAAGACTATGAAAGGATTTTATAAGAAGGCCCTTATTATTATAACAAACGACTAATTTTCAAGAAAAAATGGAATTTAGAATGAATCTAACTAGAGAATTCATTCATACCATACCCATTAACATTCGTCTTCCTAACTTATACTTAGATTACTAGTCTGTAGAAGCAATCAGTAGAATCGTATTGATTTTAGGCCATACTATTAAACTTGATAGTGTCACTAAGGATGTTATTCGTATATCTTATGCAAGGGTATTAGTTGAGGAAGTACTAGTTTTAGTTTTCCTGAATTTGTTCCTATTCAGTATGCTAAAGAAAATATAGTTTGTCATAGGATACTATATGAATGGTGTGCTATTGCATGTTCGAATTGTAAGATTTTTGGGCACTCAACTACTGATTGTAAGGCCTCAAAAGTATCGATACCAAAAGAGCAAGAATATAATATGGAATTAAATCCTTCCAAAGATCAGGAGTTAAATAGGACTGTTAATTTGAAAAACGGTTGTCAAGATAAACACATGTCTAATATTGCTGGAAATTTCTCTTTAACTCAGATTAATAGCTCTATTATTGAAAAGGTGGATAACATAAATAAACAGGTGAGCTCACCTGTGGCCCCTATGTTAGAAGATCAGGAAAAATCGGTTAAGGATATTTCTCATAAAAAACTACCAGAGTGTATTAATCTTATTAATAGTGCTGGAGGTTCAGATATTTGTATTTAGAAAAGTGGTAAAACAGAGAATTCTAATCCAAAAGGCACAAGAAGGATGTTGGTGAACATCCTATTATGTGTGTTAATGAATATGAAAATTCCAAAGTGGCTATTGATGATATCGAGGATTGTAGTGAATTTCAACAATTTGAGGATGTTACAAGTAAGGATATACTAATGAATGATTTTGGTAGTTCATTCAGTTCGGCATGTAGCTTTAAAAAGAGAAGACTCGGATCTAAATCCAGCAAGTTCAAGAAGGGAAATACGATGGGAACATATGAATCCTAGGTAGATACAAATCCAGAGTGGGTTAAACTCATGTCTGAAATCCAAAATTGATCCAAATCAAAGAAAAATAAAGAAGGATGTAACGCTGGTGGGGTTAAGAATGGAGATATATCTAAAAAATGAGTTGTATTCTTCTTTCTTCCCGTTAGTTGCCTTTATCTTTTTTGTGGCTTACTATGTCTTGCTTGGCTTCTTTATTTATGTTGGTTTAGAATCAAAGGTGCTATGTCGTTTTCTGGTCTAAAGATATGAGATTATTTCAAGCTATGAATGGTTTTTATTGGACTTGCTGAGGAAAGTATGTTTGTGTCAATTGTTACTTGGAGATGCAATGTTTGATATTTTGTAGCGGCTTAGTTTGGAAAGTGTTTTAAATGGTGGATTCGAAGCTTTTGCTTGTATAACTGTTTTTGGTTTATTTGATTGTGTGTCTTCAAGATTTTTAGTCAACTTTGCATGGTCTTTGTTGTTTGGCCCGTCGGTTTTCAGGTGAAGCTTCTGCATAGTTCTGGTGGTTGCTAGTAGGGATTTGATTGTAAAATGTATTCTAGGTTGCATAAAGGCTTTTCTCTGCTGGAGTTTGGGTCTTCAGTGTTTAGTGTTAGTTGTGGTATTTGATGGGCCTTCTATCGTGTATGTTTAGTGTTTTGTTGTGTCTTGTTGATCAAGTTGGATCTTTCTGGTTATATATAGTATTCGTTTAGGTTGGTGTGTATTGTATTTCTTATCCAGCTTGATCATTTTCATGCACTTTGGTTGATGTAATCATACCGACTTTGTCGGTTTCTCTTAATTCGACAGCGTTAACACAAATTTCCATCCGTCTGAAGCCAGACAATATTCGTTCTTTCTTCCACAAACACAATCATGTCCTTCGCTTTCTTCGACAGTGCTTTTCTCGTTCACTTCGGATGCCCTATGTTTCTCCGCAGATAAACCTGAATTTTTCGCCAATTCTACAGATCCAGATCTGATGTTCCCATTCACATCGGAAGCCCCTATTTCTGCTCGCATATACCATCTTCCCTCTGATTCTACAGATCATTCAAATCTGATGCTTCCCTTTTAAATCATTTGTTAACCGATTCTTCAAACAAACTTCGATCCTAAGTTTCATCTTTCCCCATCATGAATCGGCTATGGCACAACGACTGGCGACTGGCAACTGAAACCGGTAACTACTCAAAAATTATGGTGTTGAAACTCGAAGGTACTAGTGATTTGAATTCTGAATCTTATTTCTACATTCAATTACTACATGCACGATTATCTTATTTCTTGTGTTTGTATCAAAATTTAAGTTTTGGAATCTTGTTTCGGTCTTGATTTTCCTAAAATTAAAAAAATTGGTTTCAGTCTCGTTTTCCAAAGATTTTTAAAAGTTTGGTTTGATTTCATAAGATTTAAAAAAATTATTTCAATTTTCAAATTTAAATATTTGTTTTATAGAGAAAACAATACAAATTGTTGTATGTACTTAAATAAATGTATGTTTATTTACTAAGACTAACTTACTATCTTATTTTAGGTAAAATTAAAGATTTAATTTAACAAGATTTTTATTAAAAATAATTTTTTATATCACATATGGTAAAAAAATACTTAATTGCTCCCTTAGGAGTTGCATTGATTTATTATTATGGTTACTGTGTTAGAAAGAACTTATGTTTGGAGGTTCACAATAATATATGAGTTTAATATAGATATCATGGTTCTATAATCCTAGAGGAAACGAGTTTTTTGTGAAGTAGATGATAATTACATACAAGATGACTTTAATCTTAGTGTCTTAAGCGGTTAGGTCCCTTACTATGATCATACCCTCGATCTTGTTTTGGATGTTGAGTCATCTCATAGTAAGTTCAGTTTGCACATGCCACTAGAGTTTCACTTTTCTCACTCAATACTATATGTTTCTAATCAATTCATATTTTAATTGATCAACTGACCCTCAAACCATAGTTACCCATTATAAGTGGAACTTTTATATGATAGTCTAGATTTTACTTGATATAAACAGTAGTAGAAAAAAATGTTATTAATTTTATGCTTAAAATTACACTGATGTTATTAATGTAGAATCATTAGATTCCTTATATTTAAGGCTGAGTGTTTTTTATTTTTTGGTTGATGTATAATTTGTTGGACTCATTAGCTGAAACACCCCACCTCCGTTAGGGTCACTCTCAAAGGGAATGCCCTAATTTTGGTGGAGGTTTATAAGTATAAGTCACAGATATACAAGACAGATATAATAACACATATTTTTGAACAGCGGAAAATAACAACTTTTATTTCATCAAAATACGTGTTACACAAACCATGCCATAATCTGCCTTACAATACTTCCAAAATCATAACTGTCTTGATTACATTATTTAAAGAAGCATAAAGAAAACATAAATAAACTGCAAAAGTCCCCTAATTGCTGTCCAAAGCCATAGTCCAAAACGGAAAAGATCCAAGCAATACATTCTTTCTCTTCAAGCTGGATGTGAAAACTGGTCAAGCTGCGGTATTCCCTCCCTGAGAACCTGGGGGGGAAACGGAAGAAAAAGAGGCGAAAGGAAAAAGGGTCAGTCATAAGACTGAGTAAGTTCTAGTGACTTTCAGTGTAGAAACGGTTAAAACAACCTGTCATGTATGAACTGGAACTAAACTTAAGAATGGTGTCAAGGTGAACAAGATAGACTAAGGTGATCAGGATAAGTCAAGACAAGTCAAGTAAAGCATCACATGTTCGAGATTCGTTGCATCGACTGTACTAGTATACTAAGCCCATATCACAAGTTAATCACGAAATAAATCCCACGGCCCAATGTCATGAAATGACCCTGAAACGGGGTCTGACCCAAGTACGGGGTCCTACGGAGCGATTATCTAGTCGATCGGCTCCCTACAAGTTCTAGCTCGTCAAGTGTCCGTGTCATACGGCTAATCACGAATGTAGTCACCTGTGCTGGGTCCACCTTCGGGTGTATCAGCCCTAGGGTGTCAACCCCTGACACGATTCAAGATGCACAGATAAATCTACGGATACCCAGTGTCTGCCCCGGATACGTGCACGATCGTAGTCCACCGAACCTACACTGGCTTACCGCACTGCCGTCGTTCACCTCTTACAATCAGCCCAGTAATCGTGCCCCACCCGGCCTAGCCCCAGGGTACCTTGATACTTCTAGAGGGTTACTGCTGAAAGGGGTCGTGTCTAGGGTTTCGCCTAATAGATTAGGTCATGTAATTCGTGACCTAACCCGCCTAACAGATTAAGTCATGTAATTCGTGACTTAATCCTTTTCCAGTCTAGTCATGTCAAGATGGTTAAGTATGTCATTTCAGTTCACGACTTAACCCACCTACGTGTCATGTCAAGTTGGCTAAGTGTTGTCGTTTTCAAGTTCATGACTTAGCCCTACAAATCGTGTTCAAGTTGGTTAAGTTGTCTTTTCATGTTCATGACTTAACCCTAATTGGCATTAATTGATTCGTTAATGCACCGAACCACTCACATTGGATCCTATTGTTCGTAGCCACTGGATTTGTCGGGCGGTTCCGGGCAGGTTTACGCTACGAACTCAACCCAACCTCGGGTTTCAAGCGCGATGTGACCAACTACCCACATTGGATCCTATTGTTTGTAGCAACTGGATTTGCCGGGCGGTTCCGGGCAGATTTACACTACAAACTCAACCCAACCTCGAGTTGGCCACTTTCTTGTTTTCTAAAGTCATGCCCATGTTCTTATCAGATTTTGCTATTTCCACATCATGTTCATATGTCAACTTCGTGCCCAACTAAGGCATGTTTAAAGTCAAGTTATGGCATGTTCAAGTCAAGTTTTCGTGCCATATTTCATGTTCTACTTATGCCAAATTTCACAGTTTATGCTTATAATTAATTCAAGTTTTGCCTATTCTACCCAATCGTATTCCCAACGTATATAAACGTACTTCATTCACAAGAATAAACAATTCAAGAGATAAAGGGGAATAACACCAAACATGTGATAGGCATATGTGACAATTCCAACATCACTTGCATAATAAACAGGCTATAACATATCACATGGTTTCAATACTAGCATGATGATAACTTGGCATAGTAATGATTCCAACTTAATTTAACATGATGATTTCAACTTTACATCATAGGCATAATAATCATTGCGGGCATAATAATAATTTTACTACAAACATGAAACATTAAAGGCATAGTAATCCTAATAGGCATAGTGGATTCCAATTTAGCGTTTTTAACATAATAATTCTCATAGACATAATGATTCCAATTTATCATAATGATTCTCATCTAACATTATAAACATAATGGTTCCAACTTAGCATTTTTAACATAATGATTCTCAACTAACATTATAGACATAATGATTTCAATTTAGCGTTTTTAACATAATGATTCTCAATTAACATTATAGACATAATGATTCCAATTTAGCATTATTAACATATCTAACATTATAAACATAATAATTCCAACTTTTCATCATAACCTAGCAATACCAAATTTTTCATTAATCACGATGGGTATATTAACATCACAGGCATAATTCCATCAATAGTCATAGCCATGGTTTAATTAGCATCATAGGCATGGTTTAATCAACATAAAGATTTCAATAAACATAGTGATTCCATGGACATGTATTAGTCCAACTTGCCAAACAATTAAGCCCAAGTGATTCATAACAACATCAAAATCATGACAAGTTTAACTTGCAACGTTGCCATAGCAATATCCCCAAATTATAATTCAAAGATAAATAATATAAACATGGATTAACAATAGTTCCTAAATCCGGTTTCAATTAATGGCATGTCCATATTGTTTTAGCGTTTTTGCCTAAAAAGTAACATAAAACTTACAATATGAAGCAAATAATCCAAATAAAAATCCCAAATCAAATAGTCCCAAATTCGTTGTCTAAAGCGTCGTAGTTGTTGTAGCTTCTAGTTGTAGCCTTCAAGAATCGTCCTTCATCTTCTATAATTTTGTTCTTTGTATTTTTAATTCGGAGCTCTAGGTTTAATGGCGGCGGCCTGAGGCTAAAATGAAATAGTATGATTTAGGCTAGGTCTTAGGTCCTTTTTATAATGTTTGTGAGTTGTTTTAGACCGTCGATGGAGCTTGATTCAATAATAGCCGTTTGTTTGAAGGAGAGGCCAATCCGGAGCTGACACCTAGCCCTAGTGACAAGGCAAGGCTCAGAAAATCGACCAAACACAGACCAGGCCAGCCAAGACCTGACCAGCCAGCCTATTCTGACCTGGGCGCACTTGGCAGGTGCGCCAGGCTAAAAATGCACTGGCGCACTTCCCAAGTGCGCCAGTTCATTTTTGTTCTGGCGCACTTCCCAAGTGCGCTAGTGCATTCTGACCCGTTTTCTGGTTTTTCGCCCAACTTCGTCCGTCCATATCTTCTTCATACGATATCCGTTTTACGCAAACTCAGACTCTATCTCAAGCAGAATTCCGAGACGAACGCAATGGCGTATCCCGTTTCCCTTAATTCTTTGATTTGAAATTAATTATACTTTAATTTTTGAATCTTACTGTTATAAAATACACGGGGTGTTACATTCTCCCCCACTTAAAAGGATTTCGTCCCCGAAATCTTCAAGTTCAGGAAGAATGTACATCCTAACATCCAAACATCCATCTACTCATCCATCAAACACGAGAATCCATTGTCCTCAAAAGACTTCTAATGCTTTATGATCATATGCGAAGTGTGTGTATATGTTCCTTAGCTAATGCTAATGATCAGGCCTGATTGATCTTCTAAATGCAAAATATGTTTAGTGAAATGAATCCAATATGTATGCAAATTTTTCCTATTATAATTCATAATTTCTACATGAGTGCTCGAACATTCAATCATATGAAACAACCAAATGATAGCACAACCAAGTTTCCAAAATAAACACTCATGCATATGCAACATGAAAATGTGTCTGAGCCGATCTAGTGCCTAATGTGTATTCATGCATCCACGAGCAACCACTTGCGACCACTTGCAACCATTTCGCAATCATAACATGTTTCAATTACATGTTTACATCCAAAAAGATTCTACCTATGGTTCTCAAGATAGGATCGAGGAGAGAAATAAGATAAAACAAAGCATCTAGAATAAGTTAACGATGTACCGCCAGAAGGTCCGGTCTGCTTCTCAGGGCAGTCTTTGCTGATGTGTCTAGTTTTCCCACAATGAAAACATTCACCTTACTTTCTATTCCTCTTTCTACAATCCTTGGCTATGTGCCCTTCCGTACCACAGTAATTGCATTTCCTTTTATCATGTGAGTTGTTGTTCTTGCCTCCTTTCTCGGAGTCTACCTTCTTATTCTTAGAATCGTTGGGCTTGACCTCTTTCTTCCCTTGAGAGTTTTCTGCCTCTGTCTCCTTCTTGCCCTTATCTTCCTCGTTCAACAATGCCATCTGCACCAACCTTTCGTACGTAGCTCCCATGGGTATATGGGTCATGGCCAAACTGTGTAATTGCTCATTCAACCCTTTGACAAAGCGAAGAGCCTTCTTGTGCGGGGTGTTGACTAGGTCCAGTCCGAACCTAGCCAGCTCATCGAATTGATTAACATACTCTTTGACTGCCATATTCCCTTGCTTAAGAAATAAGAATTTTTCCAACTGAAGACTCCTTTCAGCTTCTGAGAGAAATTTAGCCTCAAACCTTGCCCTAAAGTCCTCCCATGTTTCCACTGGTCTTTCTGCATTAGTGACTTCCCACCAGTAGGAAGCCTCACCTTTTAGTAGCCACACTGCCAGTTGTACCTTCTGCCTATCTTCTACCTCAAAGATGACGAATAAGTCCTCGGTTTCCTTTAACCAATTCCTAGCTGCCACGAAGGACTCAGTTCCATGAAAGTCCTTTCCTCCCATAGCCTTAAAATCTTTACATATCTTAGCAAAAGTGTTTCCCCGCGGAGGAGGTGGAGGAAGAGGTGCTGCTGCAGCTGGATGATTTCCTGCAGCTGGGGGAGGAGGAACGGTAGGGCCTGGCTGAGTGGCCCTTGGTTCTAAGAATCGTCTAAACCAACCAGGTATTGGTACACCCTCTGGCAAGTTAAGTTCTTCGGACATACTAAAACAAAAGGATAGATTCAAAACGAAGGATAAGAGATAGTACCTATGGCTTTGGGGAACTTTGCCTTTTTAAAATAAAATAATATTTTATCTTTTAAAAATGCTTCATTAAATTTTCTTTTGAAAATAAATTTTCAAAACTTTTTATCTTATCTAGTAAACCTATGCTCTGATACCAAGTGAAACACCCCACCTCCGTTAGGGTCACTCTCAAAGGGAATGCCCTAATTTTGGTGGAGGTTTATAAGTATAAGTCACAGATATACAAGACAGATATAATAACACATATTTTTGAACAGCGGAAAATAACAACTTTTATTTCATCAAAATACGTGTTACACAAACCATGCCATAATCTGCCTTACAATACTTCCAAAATCATAACTGTCTTGATTACATTATTTAAAGAAGCATAAAGAAAACATAAATAAACTGCAAAAGTCCCCTAATTGCTGTCCAAAGCCATAGTCCAAAACGGAAAAGATCCAAGCAATACATTCTTTCTCTTCAAGCTGGATGTGAAAACTGGTCAAGCTGCGGTATTCCCTCCCTGAGAACCTGGGGGGGAAACGGAAGAAAAAGAGGCGAAAGGAAAAAGGGTCAGTCATAAAGACTGAGTAAGTTCTAGTGACTTTCAGTGTAGAAACGGTTAAAACAACCTGTCATGTATGAACTGGAACTAAACTTAAGAATGGTGTCAAGGTGAACAAGATAGACTAAGGTGATCAGGATAAGTCAAGACAAGTCAAATAAAGCATCACATGTTCGAGATTCGTTGCATCAACTGTACTAGTATACTAAGCCCATATCACAAGTTAATCACGAAATAAATCCCACGGCCCAATGTCATGAAATGACCCTGAAACGGGGTCTGACCCAAGTACGGGGTCCTACGGAGCGATTATCTAGTCGATCGGCTCCCTACAAGTTCTAGCTCGTCAAGTGTCCGTGTCATACGGCTAATCACGAATGTAGTCACCTGTGCTGGGTCCACCTTCGGGTGTATCAGCCCTAGGGTGTCAACCCCTGACACGATTCAAGATGCACAGATAAATCTACGGATACCCAGTGTCTGCCCCGGATACGTGCACGATCGTAGTCCACCGAACCTACACTGGCTTACCGCACTGCCGTCGTTCACCTCTTACAATCAGCCCAGTAATCGTGCCCCACCCGGCCTAGCCCCAGGGTACCTTGATACTTCTAGAGGGTTACTGCTGAAAGGGGTCGTGTCTAGGGTTTCGCCTAATAGATTAGGTCATGTAATTCGTGACCTAACCCGCCTAACAGATTAAGTCATGTAATTCGTGACTTAATCCTTTTCCAGTCTAGTCATGTCAAGATGGTTAAGTATGTCATTTCAGTTCACGACTTAACCCGCCTACGTGTCATGTCAAGTTGGCTAAGTGTTGTCGTTTTCAAGTTCATGACTTAGCCCTACAAATCGTGTTCAAGTTGGTTAAGTTGTCTTTTCATGTTCATGACTTAACCCTAATTGGCATTAATTGATTCGTTAATGCACCGAACCACTCACATTGGATCCTATTGTTCGTAGCCACTGGATTTGCCGGGTGGTTCCGGGCAGGTTTACGCTACGAACTCAACCCAACCTCGGGTTTCAAGCGCGATGTGACCAACTACCCACATTGGATCCTATTGTTTGTAGCAACTGGATTTGCCGGGCGGTTCCGGGCAGATTTACACTACAAACTCAACCCAACCTCGAGTTGGCCACTTTCTTGTTTTCTAAAGTCATGCCCATGTTCTTATCAGATTTTGCTATTTCCACATCATGTTCATATGTCAACTTCGTGCCCAACTAAGGCATGTTTAAAGTCAAGTTATGGCATGTTCAAGTCAAGTTTTCGTGCCATATTTCATGTTCTACTTATGCCAAATTTCACAGTTTATGCTTATAATTAATTCAAGTTTTGCGTATTCTACCCAATCGTATTCCCAACGTATATAAACGTACTTCGTTCACAAGCATAAACAATTCAAGAGATAAAGGGGAATAACACCAAACATGTGATAGGCATATGTGACAATTCCAACATCATTTGCATAATAAACAGGCTATAACATATCACATGGTTTCAATACTAGCATGATGATAACTTGGCATAGTAATGATTCCAACTTAATTTAACATGATGATTTCAACTTTACATCATAGGCATAATAATCATTGCGGGCATAATAATAATTTTATTACAAACTTGAAACATTAAAGGCATAGTAATCCTAATAGGCATAGTGGATTCCAATTTAGCATTTTTAACATAATAATTCTCATAGACATAATGATTCCAATTTATCATAATGATTCTCATCTAACATTATAAACATAATGGTTCCAACTTAGCATTTTTAGCATAATGATTCTCAACTAACATTATAGACATAATGATTTCAATTTAGCGTTTTTAACAAAATGATTCTCAATTAACATTATAGACATAATGATTCCAATTTAGCATTTTTAACATATCGAACATTATAAACATAATAATTCCAACTTTTCATCATAACCTAGCAATACCCAATTTTTCATTAATCATGATGGGTATATTAACATCACAGGCATAATTCCATCAATTGTCATAGCCATGGTTTAATTAGCATCATAGGCATGGTTTAATCAACATAAAGATTTCAATAAACATAGTGATTCCATGGACATGTATTAGTCCAACTTGCCAAACAATTAAGCCCAAGTGATTCATAACAACATCAAAATCATGACAAGTTTAACTTGCAACGTTGCCATAGCAATATCCCCAAATTATAATTCAAAGATAAACAATATAAACATGGATTAACAATAGTTCCTAAATCCGGTTTCAATTCATGGCATGTCCATATTGTTTTAGCGTTTTTGCGTAAAAAGTAACATAGAACTTACAATATGAAGCAAATAATCCAAATAAAAATCCCAAATCAAATAGTCCTAAATTCGTTGTCTAAAGCGTCGTAGTTGTTGTAGCTTCTAGTTGTAGCCTTCAAGAATCGTCCTTCATCTTCTATAATTTTGTTCTTTGTATTTTTAATTCAGAGCTCTAGGTTTAATGGCGGCGGCCTGAGGCTAAAATGAAATAGTATGATTTAGGCTAGGTCTTAGGTCCTTTTTATAATGTTTGTGAGTTGATTTAGACCGTCGATGGAGCTTGATTCAATAATAGCCGTTTGTTTGAAGGAGAGGCCAATCCGGAGCTGACATCTAGCCCTAGTGACAAGGCAAGGCTCAGAAAATCGACCAAACACAGACCAGGCCAGCCAAGACCTGACCAGCCAGCCTATTTTGACATGGGCGCACTTGGCAGGTGCGCCAGGCTAA
Source organism: Allium sativum (assembly GCA_030737875.1). Taxonomy (NCBI): domain Eukaryota; kingdom Viridiplantae; phylum Streptophyta; class Magnoliopsida; order Asparagales; family Amaryllidaceae; genus Allium; species Allium sativum. The sequence goes on from CM060910.1 coordinate 402,611,162, forward strand.
AAATGCACTGGCGCACTTCCCAAGTGCGCCAGTTCATTTTTGTTCTGGCGCACTTCCCAAGTGCGCCAGTGCATTCTGACCCGTTTTCTGGTTTTTCGCCCAACTTCGTCCGTCCATATCTTCTTCATACGATATCCGTTTTACGCAAACTCGGACTCTATCTCAAGCAGAATTCCGAGACGAACGCAATGGCGTATCCTGTTTCCCTTAATTATTTGATTTGAAATTAATTATACTTTAATTTGTGAATCTTACTGTTATAAAATACACGGGGTGTTACATTAGCTACTTTCCAAAGCTAGTAATTTACATGATTGATTGAGGTTACAACTATTTCATTTTGTATATTTGGCTAATTGTGTGCTTGGAGCAGATGATTGTTCTTATTAGTTATAACCATGACAAACTCTTCTTATCTTGGCGTTATAACTTATTTCCCATTTATACTCTTTTATATATTTGGATAAATACATTTTGAAATGCAATCTGAATTAGCTTATTAGCACGTAGGAAGCAGCTTTAGTTCAAGACTTTGAGATTTATTATATTTATAGTTTTACATATACATGCATGCACACGTATCTATGTAAAAATATAACTTGATATTCAACAAGGAAGCTCCAGATCAATCCACTTGTTATATAGGATTTGTGTATAAAATAATTTATAATCCTGCAAAAGAAATAAATATGGATTATAGTGAAATAATGGACGAATTATAAATAAATGTGTGTGCGTCGTTTGAAAGCAACCGTGAATGCGAGTCATAAAGTTATTATAATAGATATTATAGACTTGATTAACAGTTTAATAGAGTACTTGGTTCTTTATTGATTACATGCTTCTGATTGATGTAGCAATTGCGTTCATATATGTATAGAACCTAGAGTGATGTTTTGGACAACCTTATTAACAATAATTGTACAAGTATCTAATTATATCCATAATTTCTCAAACTTAATTTGTAACAACCTGGAAAATCAGAACCAATTTAAAATTTTTATTTTGGCTATTTTAATGAATTTATAACATTTAAAATAATTTATTTTAAATAATAACGACTAAAAGTTTATTTAAATCAAAGTTAGAATGAATATATTTATTTTAATTATAAAAGGAGTTAGAAATAACGTTGTAGTTTGAAAATTCAACTTTGAACTCTGACTGAACGTACAAGATTCAAAATAAACCGGATATTAGTAAATCCAAAAATATTTAAATCTGTTTAAAAATATCGATCTAACGAATCTGAAAAATCGAAATTTCATAGCGGGAATCCAAAGTTAGGGCCAGTTGAATATTCAGAATGGTCGCTATGGAATAAATATAGCCCTTAAAAATAGACATTTTGCAAACGACCTCCGTTTTCGAAGAAAACACTTTGGTTGGGTCCTAAATGTCAATTAATTGCTAGGTTTCAAAACCCATAATATTTGGACTTGATTTGTGAGCGTGGCAAAGGAAAATGCGTTTGGTAATTTCAGTTTAAATTGGATCGACCAGAAAATGGTCAACTTTCAAACGGTCTCCAAATTCGACGAAATCAGTTTTGTTGGGACCATATCGTCCCAACATAGCCAAATTTATTTTTCTGGAATTTTTGAAATCAGCATGTGGCCCCGGCAAATTAAAATGTACGTTTAAATCTAAATTTAAATGATTTATATTTTAATTTGAAGAATAACTGGCTGAAACCGTCGAATGGCCTTACGAAACATATTCCATTGTGTTCGGAATGGGGGTATTTAGCTAGTGGCGATAGTCATTGGGTTTGAGTTGGAGTTCGTATGGAGAAAAGGGTATTTTTGGATTTAATAGAATTAAAAATAGTTATCAAATTCATTGACCAATCACATTTCTCCATCATTTCTTTGTTGACCCAGAAAACCCCTGATTCCTCTTTGAAACGAATGACGGCGTAAGTTCTTTTCTTCCTCCCTCAAATCAATTCGACCCACACCAAAAAATACGTCGATCCAATTGAAGAATTTGAAGAGATTATCACCCTCTTCAAATCAGTACAAGTCAGAACCCTCTTGTACATTTGTTCTTGAGATCCATGCCTCCAAACAGCCACCGTTTCGCACCGGAATCCACCACCATCGCCACGTCGATCAAAGTGAAACCACTGGCGATTGGAAGCTGGTTCCGAGCTCTTCGACGGGGTATGGCCTGATCGGCTTCAAGCTGAGTGGTTGGAGCGAAAAACTAAAACCTAGTTTTGAATTATATTGGAAGGTATACGGTTTATTTTAGGTAAAATGTTTATAACGTATAAAAGCATTGTGATTCATGATTTTAGTATAAAAATCATATCTTTAACATATTCTGTTGAAATCCAGTGAAACCGGAGACATTGGACTCATGACGACGTCTTCTACATTCTAGAAGAGACCGGAGAATTTTGGAGCTTCCTACGATTTTAGAAGAGTGGAACCCAATGTGAGATTTCTAAAGTCAAATTTGAATGGAATAGCGATATATAAATTATATAATCGACATATAAGTTATGTAAGTGTTGTATATCTCACATACAAGCATTGTATAAATTATATCTGCGATGTATAAGTTACATATACGTTGTATAAATCATATGTGTGTTGAATGGAGTTGAAATGAAATTGAAATGGAAAAAAATATATTTATATACATATATATATATACATATATATATATATATATATATATTCCCCTCGTCTACAAACCATGGACGATATGAATTGATTGTGATTGGCGTGAAATTTGGTTGATATTGCGAACGGTTAATTATGGTTGTTTGTGGTCGAAATAAAATTGGATTAGTTTGTGGAAAAATTCATTATGATATGAAAATGGTCGAAATGTTTGGATCATTGAAATAAGCCCCTTAGGGAACGCCGCGAGGCCTAAGATAGTGCGAGGAGCCGTACTCATGACGGTGCTGGTTTTAAACCCCCTACTGTTATGCTGCCGAAATTTTCTGAAATACTCTTGTGTTTGAATTATATTCATATATTGAAATATATTCATGCATTGCTAATTTATTCATAATTGAAATGAATTGCTTAGATAATAAAAATCATGTTTTTATTATGCATATGAAGTGTATAAAAAATTCATGTGTTGAATAAATGGATTGAACAATAAAATTAACATTTTTATTGTGAATATGAAGTGCTAAAAACCTTCATGTGTTGAATAAAATATTGGAACGATAAAAATATCATTTTTATCATGTATACGACTCACTAAAAATACTAATATATGGAAATAAATATTTGTTCGCTATAAATAATATTTTTAACATATATATGAACTGTTAAATATAATGAAAGGTTGAAATAAATATTTGCTGAATGAAAATAATATTTTTAACATACATATGTACAATTAAAAATAACCAAAGGTTGAAATAAATATTTGTTGATTGAAAATATTATTTTTAACATGAATATGAACTGTTAAAAATAACGAAAGGCTGAAATAAATATTTGTTGATTGAAAATAATATTTTTAGCATATATATGAACTGTTAAAGATAACGAAAGGTTGAAATAAATATTTGTTGATTGGAAATAATATTTTTAACATATATATGAAGTGTTAAAAATCATCATGAATAGAAATAAATATTTATTCGCTAAAAATATTATTTTTAACTAAGATATGCATCTATATACACGTTGTTGAACAGGTTACGGATTAGCTGTTGATTAAAGAATCTATTTGTGTACCCGACAAACAGGTACATTTTTATGAGCCTAAGGCTGGCCGCTTGGCAATTTTCTTTTCTTTTAAAGATTTATGAGCCTAAGGCTGGCCGCTTAGCATTTTTCTTATCTTTAAGGATTTATGAGCCTAAGGTTGGCCGCTTGGAATTTTTCTTTTCTTTAAATGGTTCATGAGCCTAAGGCTGGCCGCTTGGCAATTTACCCTTTTTTTAAATGATTTATGAGCCTAAGGCTGGCCGCTTGGCACTTTCTATTCTTTTAGATGGATGAGAGCCCTACGAGACGAGTTACGAATTTCCAAACCCCTCTCCATACAAAGGAGGCTATGGCGAAATTTTCCAAAATTTCAAGGCGTTAGCTAAATTTTTGAAGTAGAAACGATTTAGAAATCATCGAATGAATTATATTTGTGTATATATATATAATTAAAATAAAATGAATAACGGTGCTGCAGTTCATGTTTTGGAATCGTGATTTTAAATGATTATACCGAGAAATCTGACCATCGGATTTCCCCAAAATTGAAACAGTTGGGTTCGCTTTGAAAATATCTTTCCAACGATATAAATTTGTTGAGATCCAACGGTTAGATTGTGTGAAATGTTCAAAATCAAATCAGAGGAAAAACAGCCGAAATGAATTATATATATATAATTAAAATAAAAGGAATAACAACGCTGCAGTTCGCGTTTTGATATCGTAATTTTAAACGATTATTACAGGGGATCCGACCGTCGGATTTTCCCGAAACCGACAGGATTGGGTTTGCTTTGGTTTCCAACGATATAAAATTCGTTAAGATCCAATGGTTAGATTTTGCGAAATGTTTAAATGAAATTTGGACGAGAGCAGCGCCAGGGCCATCGAATGACCTGAAACATCGTCTGATGGAAATGGACTATTTTTAAATAAATAATAATAGTGAAAAATCGTTTTGAAATATTTTAAACGAAGTGGATTGGAGATAATCCGATTTGACTTGGTTTATCAGATATTTTGATGGTTGGATGTATTTGACATGAAAATTATACTAATGAACTGAAACGTGGATGTCGAATAGTTTAACCATTGAAAAAATTGATTTGAATTCTATATATGCATGAATTATTTGAAAAGACTGAGTTAATTCTCATTTTAAATAACTGATCTACGATGAAAAGTCGAAGATATGAAGATAGTGGTTGTAGACCAGAGATCTTCACATTGTTTGGATGATTACTGATGTCTTGATCTGGAGGCATCCCAAGACAAGGTAATAAGTGCTGATTGTCCAGGCGCACTTGGAGATCAACCGGATATGCGTGGGCCTCTCTCCTGTATTGGACATATGGGACGAGGAATAAGGTGGCTCCTGTTTCGTTCAGACCCCGAACGGACTTGTAAATGGATGTGTATCTTACGTTGTAGATTGACAATGTGACATGTTGAGATGCAGTGATCAAGGCTTTTGTTGAAAATCAGAGCCTTGTGGTTGATGATCAAAGCACGGCTTTATCATAGCATAGCTTTGTGTATAGCGCTAATTCGCGAGCCTCACACCCCGGTATGAACCAGAAACGAGAAAGGACCATAGGAAGGACATGCGTTTCTTTCTAGGTAGGAGTGGTGTCAGGGTTTTTCATGCCCTGGCGTTTTACTTATGTGGATGATGGAAAGCGAGGCACCACGGTTACATTGGTCTCTGTGGAGCCGATTGATGGTTTGGTCGATATATGACCAGTTTACGCCCCATAGGACAGGGAAACGTACTGTTCAGGCATTTTAATCCACTTCGTGTGGACCGGCCCTGGCGATCCAAGGGCCCATCTGTGTCTGGGTCCTGAGACATGGGATAGATTGTCTTAAAGTCCGTAAGGACGATCCCTTGCCTTGGTTCATGATGGAAATCCAAATTCCAAAACGACATGTGTGGTTTTGATTGTAAACCTATATATGGCAACATGATATATGGTACCCATGCCGTCTATGATTGATACATTATGATTGAAAATGTTTTTGAAACGTATATGAACTAGTAATAATATCAAATGATTTTGATTTATACGTATCAAGCGTATTTTGGCTGTTATAAGGTAAAACTCTACCCTCTGGCTTGTGTTGCATTGTGTGGTAGGACCTGAGTCTTATAATGGCTTCATTTTTAGTAAAGAGCATTGCGATATTTAAATGATTTGTATGTTTTAGCACTGGCAATCAAATGGAGCAAACCCGTTCCGCGTTAATGGCGTGGTCCTGTGATTGGCCATATTTTAAAATAAGTTAAGTAGATTTCTCATACCAGTCCCATGGCTGACTTGTAGTTTGTTTCACTTTGAAAACTCGGGTGCCCCTATTTCTATACGGGTTGCCTTGTGTTCAGGTTTTAGCAGGCTCATTCTGGATAGCTATAGAGCAGAAGATGGATTCTATCATTTCTATTACGATGTTCAGACTTTGTTATGTATGTTATGTATGTTATGTTTGATTCCGCTGCAGACCATTTATATAAAGCTGAAACTGTATTTTGTACTAAGTGTGATCCTGTTATACTGTGAAACTCTGATGATTATATTTGTTCTAGTGTAATTTATTGTACATTATCTGGTGTAATGATATATTTCTGTTCTGCTTTTATTGTTTATGTGTTATATTCCAAAGATTATCCTTGCTTCCGTGGAATGGGAGTTTAGGATTATCACATAATTGTTATTGTGCATTATCTTTGATATCTCTTAGAAGCACAGTTGGTGTTTCTTTTTACTGAATTCATACTCACTCCTTATAATTAATTGTTTTTGTCTCTGGCAAATAACCTACATAATTCATAGTCACCTGAATTTATTTGAAACTACATTTATAATATATTTACGTATGCTTGTATTTATGGAATTATGCAACAAAGATTCAAATTAAAACCGCTAACACTTTATTCATATTAAATGTTTTCCCCATTTTATCAAATTGATACTACTTCATTATAATGAACTGAAAATACATTTCTCATTCCATCTAACGCATATTGATAATGTAATATTAGTATTGTGGAGCTTATTCTTAATGCTGAACTTTTTAAACTATCAAATAAATATACAGTATTCTTGGAAAAAAAGTGGATGTTTGTTTCAGGTTGCAACAATAACGGCGCAATATGCAGTATATGGATAGTCTGCAATTTGATTTCAAAGTTATAACAAATATTTATAGTATCGATTTTTACATTTTTAAAATCGATAGTTTATCATGCTTATGGTTAACTTTTGGCTTTTTTTTTAATATTAATATTACATTCAGTTGTCTTATATAAGTTCTTTGGTATTTTAGTTGAATCGCCTAAGTTAAACATGACCATACTTTCATTTCTTTTAAAGTGCAACTAGGTGTTTGTACTAACAAGAGTGAAGAAGGATTTCTGGCATTCCGTCTTTGTGTGTTTATCAGTCAAGTGACAATAATTTTACATCTAAAGACTTGCTTCATTTGGAAAAAAGATAATTTAAATTAAGAGAACTAAAAACATCATTTGGATTTTAATTATTTTTTCCGTATAAAATTATTGGCTTATTCCTTCTTGTCATGGTTGTGTTGTTCTAATGAATTAATATATATGCCCAACAGTATGCAATTCTATTTTAAAGCCACAATAGATAATTACAGTATCTATTTTAACATTTGTAAAATAGATAATTTATTACGTAGATGGTAAATTTTTGGTTCTGACAATACAATTAGTTGTCTAGTACAGGTTTGTTGATGGTTTAAGTTGAATCTACTAAGTGAAACAATAAATGCCTTGAGTAAGATCCTTTCTATGTGAAATTCGGAACACCAGGAGTATAATATGCATTTGACAACACTTTGATTGTCTGCGTAGTTTACTAGTTCGCAAAGAAAGGTTTATGTAAATGCGTAGTTTAGAAATCCTAAAATCCGGATTCAAGCAAAACACTTCTTTTAACAAGTTGTGTTACTGTATTTTTTAATACTCCAATATAATTGACTACATCTATTGATAAAAATTGAAATTTTATGTTACCAATTACTTTGTTGTTAAATTCACACCTAACTTATATATTTATTAGATATTTAAATATTTTAGAATTTAGATAATTGTTTTAAATCTAAATTTCTTTATTGTCCAAAAAAGAAGGGAATGTAGACGTTACTTTTATGTGAAAGACATTTCAATTCTGTTCTTTGCACAAGCGATTGGTTAAAAGGTGAGGATGTGAACTTCTATAAAGAATCTACAGAAGAGGATGTTGAGGAAATCGAAAAAGGTATTAAATTAATAATTTTATATACAAGAAAGGCTGCTAATAATTCCTTTTCTACTTCCGTAAAAAACACATTTTTTAATTCATGTAGAGGATGACAATGTTCCATCAATAGAGAGACTATTAGTCTCTGTTTCAACATTCAATTTTGCCAATGGTCTTGCGCATTAAAAGACTACTTTACCTTGATCTGCAAAATAGTATTATGATGACAATATCTGACTAGTTTGTCGTTTGGACATTTTGATGTATTGCTGCTTAAGTGTAAATAATAAACTGCTTTTTGAATAGTTTGATGTATATTGCAAAGCTGAAGTGGCATAAACAACAAGCAACTGTAAAATCTAAAATGTCATAAAATCAAATTCATGATCTAATAGTGCCATCTTTCTCTGCTTTGAAATGATTATTTACTGTATTGTTTTACTGTACAAGGACATTCCTTTGATTTGTCGTATCATCCAGTTTTTATAATTTTATTGTGTTGCAAATTTAGATGATGTCTTTTACCTAATTGTTTTGCATATTATGAAATTTGATTTGATTGTCATGTCACTTCTATTTTTTGTCGTAATTTTATTGTTCTATGTAAGACCACTCATATCGTCGTTTATTTTGTAGATAGCCCCGAGGCATTTTGTATTTTCAAAGAAGCAAGAAAAGTTAGGTAGTTTTTATAACCATGATGGTCTGATTGGTCTTCGAATTTCTGCATTCGCTTGTTATGTTCAGTGGTAAGTACTAAATCCATATTTTTTGATAGCATGAGAAATTTTGGAGCCAACTGAGAATTCACTGGATTCTATCATGGACAGTTGACTTGCATTAAGGTAGTTTATGATGTTTTTTCAGTGGTAAGAGCTAAATTTATGTTCTTTAATATCCCTAGCATTTTGAAAAAAAACAAATATACGACAGTGAATCATGTGCATTAATTTATTGTTTTAATTTCTTATGTGATGTCATTTCCTTATGTATTCATAGCTAGGAGTTACTATTTCAGAAATGTCAATTTCTTACGAACTGTATAGGACTATTTTCAAAAGAAAAAAGATACTGTATGGTAATGGTTAACTGGTCGTTCTTCTATGTTTTCATAAGTAGACAACTATCCTATGTCCTATCTTTTTAAAAGCCTAGTGACTATCACATGATTCATATCCTATTAGACAGTCTACTGAACTCTATTCTCTTTTAAATGAAATTTTTGCTTTATCCAGTTTTGCTAATGTAATAACCCGGAAATCTGAGCCAATTTAAAAATTTTATTTTGACAATTTTAATGAATTCTGGATATTTAAAATGAATTATTTTAAATAATAACGATGAGAAATTTATTTTTAATAGAATTAGAATGAATATATTTATTAGAATCATCGTTGGAATATAAATATTTATTTTTAATTATAAAAGGAATTGAAAATGGCGCGGTAGTTTGAAAATTCGATTTCAAATGAATGTATAGTATTCAAAATAAACCGGATTTTAGCGAAACCAAAAATATTAGAATCTAATTTAGAATATATTTCCAACGAATCCGAAAAATTGAAATTTCATAGCGAGAATAAAAAGTTTTGCCCAGTTGAAAATTCAGGATAGTCGCTATGGAATTCTGGCCCTTAAAAACTGAAATTTTGCAAACGACCTAGGTTTTCGACAAAACCACTTTTGTTGGATCCAGGATGTCAAGTTATTGCTAGATTCCAATTTTCATAATTTTTGAAATTATTGTGTGAGCGTGGCGAAGTTAAAGTGTTTAAACAGTTTCAGTCAATCTTGATCGACCAAAAAATAGCCATTTTTAAACGGTCCCAGAATTTGACGAAATTAGTTATGTCAGGACCGTATCGTCAATACGAAGCTAGAAATAATTTTTTTGGAATTTTTAGAATCCGTATGTGACCCCAGTAAATTGAAATGTGCATTCAAAATAAATATATAGATTTATATTTTGATTTTGATGGAAACTGATCGTAATAGCCGAAGTGGCTTACCAGACATATCCCTTTGTGTTCGGGATGTGGGTAATTAGCTAGGCACGACAGTCGGTGGGTTCGATTCGGTGTTCAAATTAAAAGTTGTAACACCCCACGTCCGTTAGTGTCACTCGCAAAGGGAATGCACTAAGTTCTGTGGAGCATTTAGGGTAAAAGATGCAGATAAATTACAAGACAGACAGAAATTAAACAGCGGAAAATAAAACTTTGCTTTATTGATGAAATAGTTTGTACAATGGTTTCTTTACAATATCAGAGTATCATCTGTCTTACAAATAAAGAAGCATAAAAACAACATTTATATTCCCCGATTTTAGCAAGAGCCAGCCATAGCATCTGAAAAGAGAATCCAAGCAAACTTCAACAAATCTTCAAGCTGGGAAAGAGTGGCAGTCCAACTTAACCTGAGCTAAACTATTCCCTCCTTTACTACCTGGGGGGGGGAACGGAAGAAAAGAAGACGAAAGAAAAACAGAGTCAGACATAAAGCCTGAGTAAGTTCAGTAACTTCTAGCATGTGAACATGGAAAAACAAAACGACATGAATTAACTGAATACAAGATTACACCATGACGATAGGGTCAACATGATTAGACAAGGTAGTCACAAGATATGCTAAGATAAGATAAACTGGATACGCTCTAATACTTTCGCCGCTTCGCTATTTCCTTATTATACTGGTTTCTATATCTCTGCACCGCCTATCTAATGTCCCAACTAGTAACGACAACGTGATCCCAATCCCTGTATTTTCCATTGCTTTCCGGCATACATTCATTATTTATTACCTAGATCAAATCTGGGTTTTCTATCAAGTGCTTTCTAGATTTAACTAGAGTTTACGCTGTCTGCTGAATGCTTCTCGGATTCAGGATTTATGCCACCTAATTCAACTAGGGATTATGCTACCTATCGAACGATGCCCCCCAAGTCTAGGACACACTACCTAGAGTGGTATATGTTCCTAGACTTCCCCATGCATGCATCGCGAATCGTTATCACTTGTCTAGATGCACATGTCCTGTAATGTGCGGTCCGAGTCCTGTGACAGGGCAAATCAAGGAATACAGAACTCGGTCGGGAGCTTTCAGATATCTGCCGATGCAGATGCTAAGGTCTGTTTTTTTTTATTCCAGTGGCTATGGTCCCACTTGACCCCTCCCTCAACTAATGAAAGGCACACCTTGTAAAATGAGAACTATACGCCGGCCCCCAGTGCCCCTCTATCCTATGGCCATCCTCACCCATAACTAGATAGCAAGTATATGGTCTTTTGGAGTTCTCCGCCTTTCCGCTTCACGTATCTCGATTGACTCAAGATGGATGGTAGACGACGAGTTGCTATCACAGGGCTACCGTCTTCTCGCCGAATCACGCTGGTCCATCTTGGTCTTTAGGTTGCCATGTATTGCAACCAAGTCATACCCCTGGTTCTTCTACGCAGACCTTAACCTCTGTGAGCCCAGGAGGATCATCTGCAGCCTCACAGAGGGATACCAAGAGTACCTTCACGTCCCCACGAAGCCTCGGGCTTCGTAACCCAATTCGTTGGATCCTTCTTTCTCCCCAGACGGACATTCGCTCCTTCCCGTTTTGTACTAAGAATTACTACTTAGTTTTACTAACTAAGATTTACCACTTAGTTTCCAGAATCGTTGTTTTCTTAACTAAGGCTTACTTAGTTCTCTTTCCCGTCAATTTGGATTGGTTAAGTGTCATAGTCAATTCAAGCTAACTTAACCCTCCTCATTTACCCTGTTAAACTGGTTAAGTGTTATCAGTAACTCATGTTGACTTAACCCTACCACAAACCAAGTTATATTGGTTAAGTATTTATTACTTAACCCTACCCATTCACCCATGTTGGTTAAGTGTTCCTTTTTAACTTAACCTTGCCCGTCTGTTTTAACTAACATGTTATTATTAATGGTTAAGTATTATCCCTTCATGTTTTAGACCTAACCCCATTCCTTTATCACAACCTGATGGTTAAGTGTTCAAGTTTACTTAACCCTACGGTCTAGCCCAACTAACATATCAAATTGGCTAAGTGTATTAGATTTTACTCAACCCCAACCTCTGGTCAAGTTAACATGTTAATTTGGCTAAGTGTATTAAACTTTACTTAACCCCTACAAATCTTGTCTTTCTACTTTGAATTTGGTTAAGTGTCTCTATGGACTTAGCCCTCCCATTCTAGCTTAACTGTGTTAAGTTGGTTAAGTGTTCCTATGGACTTAACCCTCCCATTCTAGCTTAACTGTATGGCCCTAACCCCACCCACCAGTCTGGTTATCATGTTGAATTGGTTAAGTGTCTTAGTGAACTCAACCCTACTATTCTTGTTCTAGCTTTAATTAAATAGATTAAAGCCACGAACACTCACATTAGACAGATATTGTTGCGACTACTGGATGTACCGGTTGGTTCCGGGCAGATTTACATCGCAACTCAGTCTAACCTCGGGTTAGCCGTATTCGTGTTTTCTAGTTCAAAGGGTTTTGACTAATTTTCAAATCAGATTTTGAAAGTAACCAACCTGTCCGTCGGATCAGTTAGAGATAGCCAGGGAGAGCAGGAAACTTGTATTTTCCAAACCCAAGCCTAGACACTATCCTCTCTGTCACCCTAGAACTTTCTGGCTTATTATTAAAAGGGATGTTGTTAATAAACCTTTAATTTGTCTAAATTCACATTTCCTCATTCAGGCCAGATTCTATAGGTAAGTTATTCCTAATTTACTTATTTCCCAATTACTCTTTTAATGTAAATTGTCTACATTTATTTCTATGGCCCACTTCCCTTCCTAAACCATATTTATGCTTTTTGGTATGTAAACTATATTAAGTGTCACTAACCACGATTTTTCTAAACCTGACAGTTATTCCCAATTATGGCCAATTTCACATTTATGCCAATATACTCACCATGCCAAATTTGCTAATCCAATTCCGACTCAGCATTCTAATTCACGCCAAACTAGACTTACTACTCTAGTTTACTATTCATGTAAATGCTAGATTTACATGTCAATACTAGATTCAAATTACACATCTTATAATTCATGTCAAATTTATCCAATTTGCATTTCTATGAACATGCCATAATACATATTCTCAATTTATCCCAATTTTCCAAGTTAAACTACGTTTTTAGTAAAGTTCATATTTTGCCCAAACCGCATTCCCACCGTTCGTATAATCGTGATTCATTCTAGATTATAAATAAAGCTAGGTTCATAGAAAATAGGGAATGTACCAAAGATGCTATGTAAAAGATAGACATACTAACTGGCATAAAAAGGGTTGAATAACGACGTCGGTTCAAGAACATGGGTAGACCTAACTTAATAGGTAAATTCTCAAGGTCTAAAACCAAGAATAGACAGTATAAAGACGTAGGTTCAAGAACATGGGTAGACCTAACTTAATAGGTAAATTCCCAAGGTCTAAAACCAAAGAAACCAAGAATAGACAGAATAGAAAAACAGGTTTAGACCCAATTTCATAGTCAAAAACTTAAGCAACACTTTCCTAGTCATGAATCATAGGTGTTTTGTCACAATTGTCCTTGTTATGTCATAGGCAGTAGTTTATGTTTCCTAATCAAAGGCATAGGCTTAGTCAGGGAAATAATTCTCATAGTCACAGTCATAGTCATAGGCAATGTCCATAGTCATAGGCAATGTTCATAGTCATAGGCAATGTTCATAGTCAAAGAGGCATATGGTTCTAAGGTCCATAGTTTCATAGTCATAGTCTTATTTGTCCTCGAATCATAACAGTTCTTAATTAGGTTCAAGAGTATAGGCACTGATTCGAATAGAGAGAGAGGGAGATTTGGCATATTCTTTTATTCCTTTAATTTCATGTCACGAACAGAGAAAAACATTCAAATCTAGAAATAACTGACTTACAGAGATTAGATCAGAATAGAAAGAAGGCGTTGCTATGATTCGTGCGACGTTGCTCGAAACCGTTTAAGCTAGCCTTTGATTCTTCACTTGAAATCCTAGCCTGACTTGAACCTCTTCTTGAGCAGCATTTCCTCGTCTTGATTTATTTTATATATTACTTATTCTATTTATTATTTAATTAAGAGGAGGAGAAGAAGCCATGTTCGCCAATAATCTTTGCAGCATAAGGGTAGAAAAGAATTGTGAATAGAGAAGAAGACTAGGGCTGTTTATATAGTGTTTGGTGGACGAACCTGGTCAGAAAATGCGACCAAATACATCAGAACGAACAAGGTGCAGAAAGCTGGAAAAACAGGGGGGTCGACCCCTAGGTCGACTCTGTAGTCGACCTGGGTGCCCCAGGTCGACTACCCAGTCGACCTGGGTGTCTTGGGCGGGAAAATTCCCGTCCTGGCCAATCCGGCCCGATTTTGAAATTTTAATTTGTTTTCTGTCTGTTCGAATATTAAACTGAATTCTGAAACTTCCGAAGGCCATATCTCCCTCATACGGACTCCGATTTACGCAAACTCGGACTCGTTTTCATGCAGAATTACGAGATGAACGCAATGGCGCAGCCCGTTTCCCTTGATTTTGATATTAGCTTTTAATTCTGCCTTGATTTGTGAATCTTAGCGTTACAGAATCACGGGGTGTTACATTCTCCCCCACTTAAAAGGATTTCGTCCACGAAATCTTCAAGTTAGGAAGAATGTGTCCTACCATCCAATCACCCATCTACTCAACCATTCACTCACAGGCAATCATTGTCCTTAAAAGATTTCTAATGCTTTCATGTTTATATGCATAGTGTGTGTATATGTCTTCATCTAATGCAAAAAAAAATCAGGCGGTCTACTGATTCAGTTGACCTCCTTAATGCAAATCATGTCGGTGCCATGCGTCCAATCATGTATGCAAGCATCCCTAGTTATGTAAATACTACATGCGTGCACAGCCATTCATCCATATGCAACATCCATACGATAACATATCAAGTTCAACTTACAAACAAATACATATTTGTAAATGCAATATGCAAGCGTCCAAACTTGATCTAGTGCCTAATACGTATGCATATGCATCCACGAGCAACCATTAGCAACCACTTGCAACCATCAACCATAACATGTTTCAAATACATGTTTACATCCATTGGCTTCTACCTAAGGATCGAAGATACGACCTAGGTGATATACTTTGGAAAGAGAGAAACAATTATGCGTAAAGCTCCTAAAACAAAGAAATCAAGGATGCACCCTTAAGAAAAAGGGTATGATGCTAGTATCTAGCCTTCTTGAGCTTTACTCCACTGTATCTTAACTAATTTAACTTCACGATTGTGAAGTTCCGGATCTCCATTTCCAAAATAAACAGATTTCAATCACGGTACCAAGTATACGTACTAAGATGATTAGAGGTTTCCCTCTTATCCGCCATGTCATAACTATAAGAGTCGAAAGGTCACTACGTGCTTTTTAGAGTGCCTGTCACAACTATTCATCTCTCACGCAAACCATCCTAGTCGAACTCGACATTCCTCAAGTACAAGCCCCAAAGGCCTAAACCATTATCAGACAAGCACCCAAGGAATATCTCCTCCGAATTTAGACGATCTACGTGAGATGACATAAGCAAACTCGATAGTTATTCTCAAATCCCTACTAGCCAAAAATAAACTGGTCGGACCACCAAATGGATTTGAGACTCTAGTGGGATCTTTCTATTATACAAGTACTATGGTGTAGAGACTCAACTATGGAAGCAAATATGAACTAATGCGAAGGGCTAAAACCAAAGGAAATAGTACGAATAGCAAAACTAGACTCTTTCATCAGAACTTTACTACCTTTCTCCTAGGTACGCTTGGTGGTGAAAGTATGTACTTGCTCTTCTGAAAATCTTGTTCCTCGTTCTTACCCTATCATACCCTAGTAAAGATACTTCCTCTGGTCTTAGGTTTTATAATTTCTTCCTCCTTCGTGTGCTAAACCTACATCCATGAATTCCTCATCCTAGGGTTATGCTCCTTAGCCAAACTCCTCATCCCCTTCCGTGTGTAGTCATGTTGACAAATCTCTCGAAAGCTGCCTCCATCGTCCAGAAAACCCTATAAGCTTCGAAAGAAATCTGCCCGTAGATGAAATAACTACGGCTATGGATGGAAGCCGGGCACTACTTTGCCCTTCAATGAGGTTACCTCCCAGAAAGCCAAGAACCCCAGAGACTCAAGAAAGAAGGAGACAAGAATTTAAACAGAGGAAGAGAAGATAGTGCGCATGGCTTTGTGGAATATGTCTTTAAAACAAATCTTCTCTCTTGAAAATGCTTCTTTAAAAACCGTTTTGAAAATAATTTTTCAAATCCTTTGTCTGATCTGGTAACCTTCAGCTCTGATACCACGTGTAACACCCCACGTCCGTTAGTGTCACTCACAAAGGGAATGCACTAAGTTCTGTGGAGCATTTAGGGTAAAAGATGCAGATAAATTACAAGACAGACAGAAATTAAACAGCGGAAAATAAAACTTTGCTTTATTGATAAAATAGTTTGTACAATGGTTTGTTTACAATATCAGAGTATCATCTGTCTTACAAAATAAAGAAGCATAAAAATACATTTATATTCCCCAATTTTGGCAAGAGCCAGCCATAGCATCCGAAAAGAGGATCCAAGCAAAACTTCGACAAATCTTCAAGCTGGGAAAGAGTGACAGTTCAACTTAACCTGAGCTATACTATTCCCTCCTTTACTACCTGGGGGGGGGGGGAACGGAAGAAAAGAAAACGAAAGAAAAACAGAGTCAGACATAAAGCCTGAGTAAGTTCAGTAACTTCTAGCATGTGAACATGGAAAAACAAAACGACATGAATTAACTGAATACAAGATTACACCATGACGATAGGGTCAACAAGATTAGACAAGGTAGTCACAAGATATGCTAAGATAAGATAAACTGGATACGCTCAAATACTTTCGCCGCTTCGCTATTTCCTTATTATACTGGTTTCTATATCTCTGCACCGCCTATCTAGTGTCCCAACTAGTAACGACAACGTGATCCCAATCCCTGTATTTTCCATTGCGTTCCGGCATACATTCATTATTTATTACCTAGATCAAATCTGGGTTTTCTATCAAGTGCTTTCTAGATTTAACTAGAGTTTACGCTGTCTGCTGAACGCTTCTCGGATTCAGGATTTATGCCACCTAGTTCAACTAGGGATTATGCTACCTATCGAACGATGCCCCCCAAGTCTAGGACACACTACCTAGAGTGGTATATGTTCCTAGACCTCCCCACGCATGCATCGCGAATCGTTATCGCTTGTCTAGATGCACATGTCCTGTAATGTGTGGTCCGAGTCCCGTGACAGGGCAAATCAAGGAATACAGAACTCGGTCGGGAGCTTTCAAATATCTGTCGATGTAGATGCTAAGGTCTGGTTTTTTTATTCCAGTGGCTATGGTCCCACTTGACCCCTCCCTCAACTAATGAAAGGCACACCTTGTAAAATGAGAACTATACGCCAGCCCCTGGTGCCCCTCTATCCTATGGCCATCCTCACCCATAACTAGATAGCAAGTATATGGTCTTTTGGAGTTTTCCGCCTTTCCGCTTCACGTATCTCGATTGAATCAAGATGGATGGTAGACGACGAGTTGCTGTCACAGGGCTACCGTCTTCTCGCCGAATCACGCTGGTCCATCCTGGTCTTTAGGTTGCCATGTATTGCAACCAAGGCATACCCCTGGTTCTTTAACGCAGATCTTAACCTCTGTGAGCCCAGGAGGATCATCTGCAGCCTCACAGAGGGATACCAAGAGTACCCTCACGTCCCCTCGAAGCCTCGGGCTTCGTAACCTAATTCGTTGGAGCCTTCTTTCTCCCCAGACGGACATTCGCTCCTTCCCGTTTTGTACTAAGGATTACTACTTAGTTTTACTAACTAAGATTTACCACTTAGTTTCCAGAATCGTTGTTTTCTTAACTAAGGCTTACTTAGTTCTCTTTCCCGTCAATTTGGATTGGTTAAGTGTCATAGTCAATTCAAGCTAACTTAACCCTCCTCATTTACCCTGTTAAACTGGTTAAGTGTTATCAGTAACTCATGTTGACTTAACCCTACCACAAACCAAGTTATATTGGTTAAGTATATATTACTTAACCCTACCCATTCATCTTGTGTTGGTTAAGTGTTCCTTTTTAACTTAACCTTGCCCGTTTGTTTAAACTAACATGTTATTATTAATGGTTAAGTATTATCCCTTCATGTTTTAGACTTAACCCCATTCCTTTATCACAACATGATGGTTAAGTGTTCAAGTTTACTTAACCCTACGGTCTAGCCCAGCTAACATATCAAATTGGCTAAGTGTGTTAGATTTTACTCAACCCCAACCTCAGGTCTAGTTAACATGTTAATTTGGCTAAGTGTATTAAACTTTACTTAACCCCTACAAATCTTGTCTTTCTACCTTGAATTTGGTTAAGTGTCTCTATGGACTTAGCCCTCCCATTCTAGCTTAACTGTGTTAAGTTGGTTAAGTGTTCCTATGGACTTAACCCTCCCATTCTAGCTTAAATGTATGGCCCTAACCCCACCCACCAGTCTGGTTATCATGTTGAATTGGTTAAGTGTCTTAGTGAACTCAACCCTACTATTCTTGTTCTAGCTTTAATTAAATAGATTAAAGCCACGAACACTCACTTTAGACAGATATTGTTGCGACTACTGGATGTGCCGGTTGGTTCCGGGCAGATTTACATCGCAACTCAGTCTAACCTCGGGTTAGCCGTATTCGTGTTTCTAGTTCAAAGGGTTTTGACTAATTTTCAAATCAGATTTTGAAAGTAACCAACCCGTCCGTCGGATCAGTTAGAGATAGCCAGGGAGAGCAGGAAACTTGTATTTTCCAAACCCAAGCCTAGACACTATCCTCTCTGTCACCCTAGAACTTTCTGGCTTATTATTAAAAGGGATGTCGTTAATAAACCTTTAATTTGTCTAAATTCACATTTCCTCATTCAGGCCAGATTCTATAGGTAAGTTATTCCTAATTTACTTATTTCCCAATTACTCTTTTAATGTAAATTGTCTACATTTATTTCTATGGCCCAATTCCCTTCCTAAACCATATTTATGCTTTTTGGTATGTAAACTATATTAAGTGTCACTAACCACGATTTTTCTAAACCTGACAGTTATTCCCAATTATGGCCAATTTCACATTTATGCCAATATACTCACCATGCCAAATTAGCTAATCCAATTCCGACTCAGCATTCTAATTCACGCCAAACTAGACTTACTACTCTAGTTTACTATTCATGTAAATGCTAGATTTACATGTCAATACTAGATTCAAATTACACATCTTATAATTCATGTCAAATTTATCCAATTTGCATTTCTATGAACATGCCATAATACATATTCCCAATTTATGCCAATTTTCCAAGTTAAACTATGTTTTTAGTAAATTTCATATTTTGCCCAAACCGCATTCCCACCGTTCGTATAATCATGATTCATTCTAGATTATAAATAAAGCTAGGTTCGCAGAAAACAGGGAATGAACCAAAGATGCTATGCAAAAGATAGACATACTAACTGGCATAAAAAGGGTTGAATAACAACGTCGGTTCAAGAACATGGGTAGACCTAACTTAATAGGTAAATTCCCAAGGTCTAAAACCAAAGAAAACCAAGAATAGACAGAATAGAGACGTAGGTTCAAGAACATGGGTAGACCTAACTTAATAGGTAAATTCCCAAGGTCTAAAACCAAAGAAACCAAGAATAGACAGAATAGAAAATCAGGTTTAGACCCAATTTCATAGTCAAAAAGTTAAGCAACACTTTCCTAGTCATGAATCATAGGTGTATAGTCACAATTGTCCTTGTTATGTCATAGGCAGTAGTTTATGTTTCCTAATCAAAGGCATAGGCTTAGTCAGGGAAATAATTCTCATAGTCACAGTCATAGTCATAGGCAATGTCCATAGTCATAGGCAATGTTCATAGTCATAGGCAATGTTCATAGTCAAAGAGGAATATGGTTATAAGGTCCATAGTTTCATAGTCACAGTCTTATTTGTTCTCGAATCATAACAGTTCTTAATTAGGTTCAAGAGTATAGGCACTGATTCAAATAGAGAGAGAGAGGGAGATTTGGCATATTCTTTTATTCCTTTAATTTCATGTCACGAACATAGAAAAACATTCAAATCTAGAAATAACTGACTTACAGAGATTAGATCAGAACAAAAAGAAGGCGCTGCTATGATTCGTGCGACGTTGCTCGAAACCGTTTGAGCTAGCCTTTGATTCTTCACTTGAAATCCTAGCCTGACTTGAACCTCTTCTTGAGCAGCATTTCCTCGTCTTGATTTATTTTATATATTACTTATTCTATTTATTATTTAATTAAGAGGAGGAGAAGAAGCCATGTTCGCCAATAATCTTTGCAGCATAAGGGTAGAAAAGAATTGTGAATAGAGAAGAAGACTAGGGCTGTTTATATAGTGTTTGGTGGACGAACCTGGTCAGAAAACGCGACCAAATACATCAGAACGAACAAGGTGCAGAAAGCTGGAAAAACAGGGGGGGTCGACCCCCAGGTCGACTATGTAGTTGACCTGGGTGCCCCAGGTCGACTACCCAGTCGACCTGGGTAGCCCAGGTCGACTACCCAGTCGACATGGGTGTCTTGGGAGGGAAAATTCCCGCCCTGGCCAATCCGGCCCGATTTTGAAATTTGAATTTGTTTTCTGTCTGTTCGAATTTTAAACTGAATTCTGAAACTTCCGGAGGCCATATCTCCCTCATACGGACTCCGATTTACGCAAAATCGGACTCATTTTCATGCAGAATTCCGAGGTGAACGCAATGGCACAGCCCGTTTCCCTTTATTTTGATTTTAGCTTTTAATTCTGCCTTGATTTGTGAATCTTAGCGTTACAGAATCACAGGGTGTTACAAAAGTCAACTTCGGAGGGATTAAATAATATAATTAAATTATTATAAAAACCCTATTACCCCATTTCTCCTTCAGTTCAGATCGAAGAAAGAAATAAAAAAAAACCTGTACCTTTCACAACGCGTCGCCCCCTTCTGGACCCGCCGTCGCCACACCAGAGGACCGCCCCCGCTTCTTCTTCCTCCCCCCACGTCGGCAGTCACCCCTCCTCCCTCTCTCCATTGACCTCCTTCCCTGTTCAGCCTCGCGAGCCACAGCCCCAAATCGCCACTCCCAGGGAAACCTTAGGAGCCGCCAGTCCTTCCCCGACCACTGCCCTACCTGCTCCATCCATCTGCCGCTCCCTGGCCGCCTCCGATTATCCCCAACCACCTCCCTCCTCCTCCGATTAAACCCCACCCCAAAATAGACCCAAAACAGCAGCGAAAATCCTCCCCCTCGTCGACAGCAAGCTCCAACCCCACGTCCAGTCGAGCGCGTACCCACCGCGAGCCTTCTCCGCCTTAATCCGAATAATAGTGAGTTTTTATATATATTTTGATTTTATTTTTCTTTTTTAAATATAAATACCATTATTAAAAAAATTCAGATCTTAAATATATAATTTTAGACGATGATAAAAATATAATTTTTATATATGTAGAGTATTAAAAATATAATTTTTATATATTTAGAGTATTAAAAATATGATCTTTGTATATATAATGTTTTGAAATAAAAATTCGATTTTTATATAGATAGTTTTGAAATAAAAATATGACCTTTGTTTAGATAAAAATAAGATTTTTATCAAAATGATGTAGTGTTAAAAATTGGATTTTTATCGTATGAAGAGCACTGTAAAAATATGATTTTTATAAAAGAAGCGTTGAAATTAAAATGTGAATGGTATGAAAACAAAGATATGATTTTTATTTAGATAACTCCGATAGAAAAATATGAACTTTTAATATATGTAGCGAATTAAAAATATGATTTTTAATACAAACTGTGTGAAAACAGATAACGTTGAAAACACGACGAAGATTTTCTATATATGAAGAGTCGTGGTGTTTGGTTAAACTTCTGGGTGAGAACTCCTCACTTTTATTTCATTTCTAGTTGAAATATATATTAGGATGCAGACGGTGCTTAGCAGCACCCGACACCCATCGTCCACAAACCATGGATGACTTGTTTGTTTGATTGATGTGTTGCGAAAATTGATTGTGTGTTGTGGAAATGAATAAATATTTTATAGTTAAAATATAATTTTTAACTTGTATATAAAATAAATATGAATAAACAAATTGGATGATTTGTTTATGTACACCAATTTGACTGATATTGATTGGGATGATAAATTTTACACATCGCCCAACTGCACAAACAAAATACGTGTTTGATTGATTGAAACCCCACACGGGTGTTGGGATGATATTGACGTACACTAATCCCAATTGTTTAGTAGTATGTCAACCGATTGGTTAACAGACTGTGCAAGCGATAATTATTTATATTTAATTCTTATGCAGTTGTTTGGAGCACTTTGGATGATGGTTGATTATTTATCATTGCTATTATATACAAGTGTTGTATAGAATCCATATAAATAATATTATATGGTAATTGAGTGGGTCTCATTCCAATTTGGAAAATAAATAAAATTCATGTGTTGAATATAAAGAATATTCATGTATTGAATAAAAGAAAATTCATGTGTTGAAAATATTCATTTGTTGAATAGAATAACGTAGTTATTGAAATATATAAAGCCGCGTTGATTAGATATGCGCTATTTTGAGGTGAACGATATCTATATTGATTTTATTCATTTTTATAATGAATATCGAAAAGGAATTGATTTCAAAATATAATATTTTGAAAATACTATCATTTATATATCGATGATATGGAATATTCAATTTTTATTTAAAATTGAATATGAAATTGAGATCGTTTTGAAAACGAATTTAAAACGATTTATAAAATACGTTTTAAAAGAAAATTGATGAAATATATATATTATATATATATAATGGCCAGAATAGAACGCGCTGTGCTACGGCAGTTAGCGAATTTCAACCATCGAATTCGAATGGGCAATACGGGAGATCCGACCGTCGGATTCTCGTAAAACTGGAACATTCAAGTTCGTATCGAAAAGGGATTTTTAACGAACATTAGAGATTTGAAACCTAACGGTTGGATTGGAATTATATCCAAATAAAATTTGGAAAAGGTCGCTGTAAGTGCAGTTCGATGGCCATTTATGGAAATCGACTGTACGGGCCTTGATAAAACTATTAAAAATAGTAATAATTTGTGTAAAATCATAAGAAATGATTTGGAAAGAATAGGAATGAAAAACTCCTTATTTGAAAAGAAAAAAATAGATTTTTATCGAAATGAACTAGTTTTGAACTAGAATTATAATCCATTTATTTTTGAAATAAATAAATTGGAATGGAATGGAATTCGATTTGATAATAATCGAAGTGAATTTCTATGGACGAGGACTGCTAATATATATGGAATTTAAAAGGCTTTGCCGTTATTCCATTTATATTGTTAGTCAGATATGGAAGTTTATATCGATTATATATGTTAATTTGTTTTCCATGAAGATTCCATTGTTAATGGAATGTGATTTTGGTCTGTCATGAATGGTATCTTTAATAATACTGTTCTTAGGCCCAACGAAGTTAAGAAAATCAGAAACTAACTGGAGAGTAGTTAAGTTGAATGGTTTCTTGGGTATTGATCTGATGTTGGTTTCGACCTTCAGGGGTATTACTTAGGGAATTGTTCACTTGCTAATTTATAGTTAAAGGCTGATGGAATAGAATGTGATTTTGGGTTTATTGTGAACCGTGTTTTAAATGACATTAGTTCTTTAATCCAGTTAAAGACAGGATATGATTTCCCAAGTTAAACAATAATTGATATTGATTATTGGGAAGATTAAAACCAAGTGGATTTTTAATGAATCTTTAATTAGATTGAAATGATCGAGAATGGAGTATCACCGGTTTTGCTCCATGCGATAGTTGAATCTTTAATTAGATTTGAACGTGAAATGGTAATTGAATTTACCGATAACACTGTGGTGTTAGATATGAAGTAATACCAGTTTTACTTCGTGGGATGAATAGGTTGGGATTGGTAAATTAAAACAAATGATTACTTCGGTAAGGTTCGTTAATCCCGACTAGTTTGGATAAACCATAATTTGATTTGAATTAATATTCAAAGGAAGATTAAAGAATAAATTTAAGGAATTTATCTTCAATAAAATTAATGGGAACCTTTCCCAAAGTATAAGAATATTTGAATAAAAGAATATTTTGAATTGGAATGAGGCGTATGTTGTGTTTGTGTAACACTTGTTTATTTTATACTCGAGTTATTCAGAAAGACTGGGTTTATCCCATTCTGAATAGCTGATTCGACGACGTGTCGAGGATGAAGATGGTGGTCGAAGACCGGAGGTCTTCACATCGTTTGGGTAATTACTGATGATCTTGATTGGGATGTACACCCAAGAGGAGGGAATCAGTTGGTGATCGTCCAGACGTACTTGGAGATCGATGGATATGCGAGGTACAAGGTGCCTCCGGTTTCGTTCAGACCCAGAACAAACTTATAAATGGACTATGTGTCTGACATTGGATTTTATTCTTTGTGATTAATTTCTGTTAAATATATATCTGTTTGGCGGCGAATAATTTATTCTCTTGCTTAACGCCCTTCTCTGAGACGTACGAGCTCAGAGGTTATATATTAATGGATATCAATCGCATGGAGTGAATTGTCTGTGTTGCATGCCTAAGTGGCAACTGATCAAGGCTTCTGTTGAAAAGCAAAGTCTTGTGGTTGATGATTAAAGCACCGCCTGTGTGGCATAGATTTGTGTGACGTTGAATCGCGAGCCTCACACCTCGGTTGTCAACTAGAAACAGGAGAGGACCTTAGGGAGGGCATGCTTTCCCTTCTAGCTAGGGTGGTGTCAGTGACCTACCAGCCCTGACATTTATATTATTTTCACCTGTGCGGTTGTTGGTTTGCGAGGCTCCTCGGATATATCGATGACTATGTGGAGCCGATGGAGTCATAGGACTCATTTACGCCCCAAAGGGCGGGGAAACGCAGTGTTCAGGCATAATAATCCACATCGGTGGACCGGCCCTGACGATCCAAGGCTTGTCTGCGCGCTTGCCTGAGACATGGGCTAGATTGTCTTGAATTCGGTAGAGGACGTTCCCTTGCCTCGGTTCATAGATGGAAATCGAACTTCCAATACGTGACATTTGCGATTTTTATTGTAGAGCCTAGTATGGCGACATGATATATCGTACCCATGCCATATAGGATTGATACATTTATATTTGAAGTTGTTTTATACACTATGCACTTATAATAGTATCAAATGATTTGTTTTTAACGTACCAAGCATGTTTGGCTATTATAAGGGAAAACCCTATCCTCTGGCTTGTGATGCATTGTGTGATGGGACCTGGGTCTTATAATAGCTTCATTTTTTCAAAAAGCATTGCGCTATTTTGTTTTATGCACTGGTATTCTTGGGAGGAAACCTGTTCCGTGTTATATGACGTGGTCCCTTGATTTACTTTATTTTAAAGTAAAGTTTTAAATAACTGTTTTAGTTCTCACACCAGTCACATGACTGACTTGGAGTTTATTGATTTAACCTAAACTCTGGGTGCCCTTATTTCGACACGGGCAGCTAGTAGTTTCGATTTTGCAGATTTATATTCACAGGATCCTGATTTACAACTGGAACGATATCCGGAAAGCTCTGCATCTGTATATCTCTTTCAGTTGTGTATTGTATTATTTTTCCGCTGCCGTAATGTATTTAAATCTCTGATATTTAATGTGTAATATTTATTCATACTCTGTATATTCTTGTATTCTAATGGAATTGTAGTAATAAGCAATGAAATGTTCTTCTGTTTGTGTTCTGATTTGGCTTATCCTCAAAGCAATCCGCTCTTTCCTTACCGGGGAAGTTCGGGTCGTTTTAGTTGGTATCAAAGATTTGGTGTACAGAGCTCAAGAAGAAGACACATTAGAACCGAACGAAAGAATTCATCAGGGATTGGATTAGTAATATCCAATAAGAATGGCTCGTTGGAGATGGGATCAGCAGTATCCTAGAATGAGCGGGAAGAGTGTTATTTTTGAAATAAAAGTGAAAACAAATTTTGTTTTGAAAATAAAATCCAATTATACGTATTTGAATATTTTATTTGTATTGAATTTGGACAATCCAATATATAAAGATATATTCATATATGCCTTGCAAACGTGTATTCGAAGTTTTAATATACTGGATAGATATAGAATCACATTCTAGACACCCGGGGATGATTCTGATGATGTGGCCACATCATTAGTATTTATGTTCGAGTTTTGAAAGTGTGATATCTATATATTTCCATTAGACTGGTGTGAGAACCAAAACAAGATAGGGCATATTGTTATGATTTGGCATCAAAAACATGATTTTCTCTACGTATAGAAAAATTATGAATTTGAAACGTAAATTCACTAATTGAATGACGATTGTGTTATATGATTATTTGTTTACTAATAAACCCATTATGTGAAAGAACGGTACATATAACCAAATTGAATCGAATATTGGAAAATTGGCTGCATTTGCATATTTGCGTACATGTATATCTATTGAACAAGTCATAGCAAGGAGGCTAGAGAAGAGGAATAAAATTGTTTGCCTGATAAATAGGTACATGTTCATTGTATTTCTAGGGTTTTTGATGATTTTATGAGCCGATTGGCTATCCACTTGGCTGTTTCTTTTTCTTTTTGGATTGGTAAGGGCCATGGGAGGCTGTTTGAAATATCCCGAAGCTCCCGGTGTATGGGAGGTCATGACGGAATTTTTCGAAAATTTAGGGTGTTAGCCAAATTTTTGAAAATTTTGAAAAGTTCATAGAAACTAAAAAGTTGGAGAACTTAGGCCATAATGAAAATAATGAAAGTTGAGTTGATTAGTAAAACAACTTTCAACTTCGTTTCTTTTCGGGGACGAAAAGTTTTAAGTGGGGGAGATTGTAATAACCCGAAAATCTGAGCCAATTTAAAATTTTTATTTTGGCAATTTTAAAGAATTTTGGATAGAATTATTTTAAATAGTAACGATGAGAAATTTATTTTGAATAGAATTAGAATGAATATATTTATTAGAATCATCGTTAGAATATAAATATTTATTTTTAATTATAAAAGGAACTGAAAATGGTGCGGTAGTTTGAAAATTCGATTTCAAATTTCAAATGAATGTACAGGATTCAAAATAAACCGGATTTTAGCGAAACCAAAAATATTAAAATCTAATTGAGAATATCTTTCCAATGAATCCGAAAAATTGAAATTTCATAGCGGGAATAAAAAGTTATGCCCAGTTGAAAATTCAGGGTAGTCACTATGGAATTCTAGCCCTTAAAAATGGAAATTTTGCAAACGACCTCGGTTTTTGATGAAACAACTTTTGTTCGATCCAGGATGTCAGGTTATTGCTAGACTCCAATTTTCATAATTTTTGAAATCAATGTGTGAGCGTGGCGAGGTTAAACGTGTTTTAACAGTTTTAGTCAATCTCGATCGACCAGAAAATAGCCATTTTACAAACGGTCTCAGAATTTGACGAAATCAGTTTTGTCAGGACCATATCGTCAATACGAAGCTAGAAATAATATTTTTGGAATTTTTAGAGTCCGTATATGACCCCAGTAAATTGAAATGTGCGTTCAAAATCAATATATAGATTTATATTTTGATTTTGATGAAAACTGATCGTAACAGCCGAATTGGCTTACCGGACATATCCCATTGCGTTCGGGATGGGGGTAATTAGCTAGGGACGATAGTCGGTGGGTTCAATTCGGTGTTTGAATTAAAAGTCAACTTCGGAGGGATTAAAAAATATAATTAAAATATTATAAAAACCCTATTATCCCTTTTCTCCTTCAATTCAGATCGAAGAAATAAATAAAAAAGAAAAAGAAAAAGAAACCCCGCACCTTTCACAACCCGTCGCCCCCCTTCTGGACCCGCGTCGCCGCACCAGAGGCCCACCGCCGCTGCTGATTCTTCTTCCACCCCCCACGTCGGCAGTCACCCCTCCTCTCTCTCTCTCTCTCTCTCTATTAACCTCCTTCTTCCCCGTTCAGCCTCGCGAGCCACAGCCCCAAATTGCCACTCCCAGCAAAACCCTAGGAGTCGCCTGTCCTTCCCCGACCACTGCTCCGCCTGCTCCATCCATCTATCGCTCCCTGGCTACCTCCGATCATCCCCAACCGCCTCCCTCCTCCTCCGATTAAACCCCACCCCCAAATAGACCCAAAACAACAGCGAAAATCCTCCCCCTCGTCGACAGCAAGCTCCAACCCCACGTCCAGTCTAGCGCGCACCCACCGCTAGCCTTCTCCGCCTTAATCCGAATAATAGTGAGTTTTTAAATATATTTCGATTTTATTTTTAAGTTTTAAATATAAATACCATTATAAAAAAAATTCAGATCTTAAATATATAATTTTAGACGATGATAAAAATATATTTTTTATATATGTAGAGTATTAAAAATATAATTTTTATATATGTAGAGTATTAAAAATATGATCTTTGTATATATAATGTTGAAATAAAAATTCGATTTTTATAGATGGTTTTGAAATAAAAATATGACCTTTGTTTAGATAAAAATATGATTTTTATCAAAATGATGTAGCGTTAAAAATTGGATTTTTATCGTATGAAGAGCATTGTAAAAATATGATTTTTATAAAAGAAGAGTTGAAATAAAGATGTTAATGGTATGAAAATAAAGATATGATTTTTATTTAGATAACTCTGATAGAAAATATGAGCTTTTAATATACGTAACGAATTAAAAATATGATTTTTAATACAAACTGTGTGAAAACAGATTACATTGAAAACACGGCGAAGATTTTCTATATATGAAGAGTCATGGTGTTTAGTTAAGCTTCTGGGTCAGAACTCCTCACTTTTATTTTATTTCTAGTTGAAATATATACTAGGATGCAGACGATGCTTAGCAGCACCTGACACCCGTCGTTCACAGACCATGGATGACTTGTTTGTTTGACTGATGTGTTGCGAAAATTGATTGTGTGTTGTGGAAATGAATAAATATTTTATAGTTAAAAATATATTTTTTAACGTGTATATAAAATAAATATGAATAAACAAATCGGACGATTTGTTTATGTACACCCATTTGACTGATATTGATTGGGACGATAAATTTTACGCATCGTCCAACTGCACAAACAAATATGTGTTTGATTGATTGAAACCCCACACGGGTGTTGGGATGATATTGACGTACAATAATCTCAATTGTTTTGTAGTATGTCGACTGATTGATTGACAGACTACGCAAGCGTTAATTATTTATATTTAATGCTTACGCAGTTGTGTGGTGCACTTTGGATGATGGTTGATTATTTATCATTGCTATTATATACATGTGTTGTATAGAATCCATATAAATAATATTATATTGTAATTGAGTGGGTCTCATTCCAATTTGGAAAATAAAGAAAATTCATGTGTTGAATATAAAGAATATTCATGTGTTGAATAAAAGAAAATTCATGTGTTGAATAAAAGAAAATTCATGTGTTGAAGAAAATATTCATTTGTTGAATAGAATAACGAAGTTATTGAAATATATAAAGCCGTGTTGATTAGATATGCGCCATTTTGACGTGAACGATATCTATATCGATTTTATTCATTTTTATAATGAATATAAAAAAGGAATTGATTTCAAAATATAATATTTTGAAAATACTATCATTTATATATCGATGATATGGAATGTTCAATTTTGATTTGAAATTGAATATGAAATTGAGAACATTTTGAAAACGAATTTAAAAAGATTTATAAAATACGTTTTAAAAGAAAATTGATGAAATATATATATTATATATATAATGGCCAGAATTGAACGCGCCGCGCTACGGTAGTTAGTGAATTTCGACCATTTACTTCGAATGGGCATTACGGGAGATCCGACTGTCGGATTCTCCTAAAACTGGAACTGTTCGGTTCGTATCGAAAAGAACTTTCTAACGAATATTAGAGATTTGAAATCTAATGGTTGGATTTGGAATTATGTCAAAATCAAATTTGGAAAAGGTCGTTGTAAGTGCAGTTCGATGGCCGTTTATGGAAATCGACTGTACGGGCCTTGATAAAATTATTAAAAATAGTGATAATTTGTGTAAAATCATAATAAATGATTTGGAAAGAATTGGGATGAAAAACTTTATATTTGAAAAGATAAAAACAGATTTTTATCGAAATGAACTAGTTTTGAACTAGAATTATAATCCATTTATTTTTGAAATAAATAAATTGGAATGGAATGGAATTCGATTTGGTAATAATAAAAGTTAATTTCTATGGACGAGGACTGCTAATATTTATGGAATTTAAAAGGCTTTGCCATTATTCCATTTACATTGTTAGTCAGATATGGAAGTTTATATCGATTATATATGTCGATTTGTTTTCCATGAAGATTCCATTGTTAATGGAATGTGATTTTGGGTTGTCGTGAATGGTATCTTTAATAATACTGTTCTCAGCCCAACGGAGTTAAGAAAATCAGTAACTACTGGAGATTAGTTAAGTTGAATGGTTTCTTGGGTATTGATCTGATGTTAGTTTCGGCCTTCGGGGTAATTACTTAGGGAATTGTTCACTTGCTAATTTACGGTTAAAGGCTGATGGAATAGAATGTGATTTTGGGTTTATCGTGAACCGTGTTTTAAATGACATTGGTTCTTTAACCCAGTTAAAGACAGGATATGATTTCCCAATTTAAACAATCACTGATATTGATTATTGGGAAGATTAAAACCAAGTAGATTTTTAATGAATCTTTAATTAGATTGAAATGATCAAGAATGGAGTATCACCAATTTTGCTCCATGCGATAGTTGAATCTTTAATTAGATTTGAATGTGAAATGGTAATTGAATTTACCGATAGCACCGTGGTGTTAGATATGAAGTATTACAAGTTTTACTTCATGGGTTGAATAGGTTGGGATTGGGAAATTAAAACAAATGATTACTTCAGTAAGGTTCATTAATCCCGACTAGTTTTGATAAACCATGATTTGATTTGAATTGATATTCAAAGGAAGATTAAAGAATAAATTTAAGGAATTTATCTTTGATAAAATTAATGGGAACCTTTCCCCAAGTATAAGAATATTTGAATAAAAGAATATTCTGAATTGGAATGAGGCGTTTGTTGTGTTTGTGTAACACTTGTTTATTATATACGCGAGTTATTCAGAAAGACCGGGTTTATCCCATTCTGAATAACTGATTCGAAGATGTGTCAAGGATGAAGACGGTGGTCGGAGACCGGCGGTCCTCACGTCGTTTTTATAATTACTGATGATCTTGATTTGGCTGTACAACCATGAGGAGGGAATCAGTTGGTGATCGTCCAGACGTACTTGTAGATCGATGGATATGCGAGGTACAAGGTGCCTCCGGTTTCGTTCAGAACCATAACGAAATTGTGAATGGACTGTGTGTCTGACATTGGATTTTATTCTTTGTGATTAACTTCTATTAAATATATATCTGTTTGGCGGCAGAGAATTTATTCTCTTGCTTAACGCCCTTCTCGGAGACTTACAAACTCAGAGGTTATATATTTATGGATATCAATCGCATGGAGTGAATTTCCTGTGTGACATGCCTAAGTTGCAATTGATCAAGGCTTCTGTTGAAAAGCAAAGTCTTGTGGTTGATGATCAAAGCACCGCCTATGTGGCATAGCTTTGTGTAACGTTGATTCTTCAGCCTCACACCTCGGTTGTGAACTAGAAACGGGAGAGGACCTCAGGGAGGGCATGCGTTCCTTTCTAGCTTGGGTAGTGTTAGTGACCTACCAGCCCTGACATTTATATTATTTTCACCTGTGTGTTTGTTGATTTGCAAGGCGCCTCGGATATATCAGTGACTATGTGGAGCTGATTGAGTCATGGGACTCATTTACGCCCCAAAGGGCGGGGAAACGCAGTGTTCAAGCATAATAATCCACATCGGTGGACCGGCCCTGACGATCCAAGCCTTGTCTATGCGCTTGCCTAAGACATGGGCTAGATTGTCTCGAATTCGGTAGAGGACGATCCCTTGTCTCGGTTCATAGATGGAAATCCAACTTCCAATACGTGACATTTGCGGTTTTGATTGTAGAGCCTAGTATGGCGACATGATATATGGTACCCATGCCATCTAGGATTGATACATTTATATTTGAAGTTGTTTTATACACTATGCACTTATAATAGTATCAAATGATTTGTTCTTAACGTACCAAGCATGTTTGGCTATTATAAGGGAAAACCCTATCCTCTGGCTTGTGTTGCATTATGTGATGGGACCTGGGTCTTATAATAGCTTCATTTTTCCAAAAAGCATTGCGTTGTTTTGTTATATGCACTGGCATTCTTAGGAGGAAACACGTTCCGTGTTATTAGTTGTGGTCCCTTGATTTACTTTATTTTAAAGTAAAGTTTTAAATAACTGTTTTAGTTCTCACATCAAACACATGACTGACCTAGAGTTTATTGTTTTAACCTAAACTCTGGGTGCCCTTATTTTGACACGGGCAGCTAGTAGTTTTGGGTTTTGCAGATTTATATTCACAGGATCCTAATTTACAGCTGGAACGATATCCGGAAAGCTCTGCTTCCGTATATCTCTTTCAGTTTTGTATTGTATTATTTTTCCGCTGCAGTAATGTATTTAAATCTCTGATATTTTGTAACACCCCGTATTTCTATTAATATTATAGTAACAAATTAAAGAATAACTAATCTCAAACACGAGAATTAAGGGAAACGGGTTGTGCAATTGTGTTCGTCTCGGAATTCTGGTTGAGATAGAGTCCGAGTTTGCGTGAATTGGACTTCGTATGAAGAAGTTATGGCCATCGGAAGTTTTAGAAAATTCAACACATATTTCATAAAATTCAAATTTCAGAATCAAACAGGCTGGGCGGGAAAATTCCCGCCAAGGCCAAGTCGACCATAGGGTCGACCTACCCTAACCAGGTCGACCATAGGTTCGACCTAGGGTCGACATGCCCCCCTCCCCCCAGACAGATTTGATTATTGACCTGTTAATGACTGTGTGCTGACTAATTAGGGTTTCGATCTGCTCTGATTGGCTGGGATTAATTCTGGGTTGATCAGACGACTTAAACTAATCCTAAACTCTATAAAAACACCTATAGACTCAAACCCTAAAATCAAATTAAAAGTTAGAATCATGGCCTCCATGCCGTCACCTTGCAACTCAGAATAGCCGCCACCAATTAGACAGGAATAAAGCAAATCAAATTCAATTCTATTCAACTCTAAACAATGAATCTTCTTTAAAGGAAAGCTAATACAACTTCAGAACTCAGAATTCAGAACTGAAGACCTTCTTTGAGTTGTGAGTTCGATTTCTTTAACAAAGTAATTAGCAATTTAATTGGATCAAGTTATGATGTGGATTATATGTGGATATAATGTGAATTATTGACCGCATGTTATAATTAGTTGTAAAATTGTGATGTTATCATATATGTTGTAAATTCTATGATGTTATGTTGTGATGTTATCATTTATGTTGTAAAATTATGATGCTATCATCTATGTTGTAATTCTATGATTGGCTTATGTATAATCAAATCATCATGTTGTTCATATGCTAATTTAGTCATATGATAAATCATATCTATGTATGCAAGTTTAGATATTGATTTAGGCATGAACCATATGCAAGTTAGTAAAGATTATGTATAACCTTACATGTTTCATGACATCTATCTTAGACCTAAAGTTAGGCTATGACATGTGTGAGTTATATGCTAGATTCTACATGCTAGTTCACATGTTTAGATGTAAGTTTACACCATCGTTATGTTACATAAATCACATATGCAAGTTTATATAAATATATGTGTTTAGGGGTATGAATCATGTTATGCAAGTTTGTGGTTATTGCCTATGCAAGTTTACAACTTTAGATGTAGATCTATGACATACATGATTTATGCAAATTGTGACCATTACCTAAACAAGTTTACACCTTAGATTTGGATCTATGACATATGTAGTTTTATGAAAGTTGTAACTTCGGCCTAAAGTTTTAGATGTAGAACATCATTCACACATGCAAGTTCACCCTTTATGTTTAAATCTAGTTTTAATTATATGTAAGTTGTGATGTTTTCTCTTTATTCCATGAGTTAGATTATTCGAGTCTAACGTATATTTTGCGTTAAACGAACGAACATACAACGTGGGGTCATGGGATAATATTAAAATATTTAATATAGAGAATTGACATGAATGCCTTAAGAGGCATAGAATAAAATTGTGATGAAAATTGGTATGATTTCACATACCATAAATAGATGGACATAATTGAGTAAATTATGGCCATAGTTAAATCTGGAATTAGTTGATAATTTGAATAGGGAAATTAATTCAAGTTGGGGGATGATTAATTAGGAGTAATTAATCGTCTAAGACACGAGGTTAGGCTCTTTTGTGGTGTAAGACTGCCCGGACCCGCCCGGCAAATCCAGCTGCCTCAAATGCCAGTCTAATGTGGGAGGTCTTAGGCATAAATTAAATACGTAACAGTTGTAATGACACGAGGTTAGGCTCGTTTATGGTGTAAGACTGCCCGGACCCACCCGGCAAATCCAGCTGCCGCAGATGCCAGTCTAATGTGAGAGGTCTTTATAAGGTTACGGTCTTAATGAATTAAGAAACACTAAACCAGACAAACATGTAGTGGGACATGAGGCGGCTAAGTGGGTGCCTTGGGTGGCATGTGGAATTTAGTGGGTGCCTTAGGTGGCATTTGAAATACGATTAGAAACACTTAACCAAAATTTAAATATGTAAGTGAACATGACTAAAAAGAGGGTTAAGTGGGATGCACTAGAGGAGACCAAGCTTAGGTGGATAGCTTGTTTCAAGTAATGGGGGCCCGTTTCAACCAGTAACCCATACGTATCTTTGTGGGCTCGACCCAAGTCGAGGACGGGACACACATACTGGACTTGACTGTAAGAGGCCAAACCGGGTTAGCGGTGGCAACGCAAATCCAACGGGTTCATATGCGTGTGTGGACCCGGGCCGGTAGGTAAGAAGTTGTTGCATCGTGTAAGGATAAGCCGTGCATTATTTGTGGTATCGGGTTTCCACTTTGGGGAGTGATACACCCCACTGTGGCACCAGCACGGGTATCTACGAGTTAAGGAGCCGATCGCATGGGGGTAGTGGGTACACCTAGTGGAGATAGGGTCAAACATCACCTATGAAGGCAACTAGGGGTGCACAAAACTACCATTATAATTATTAAGTTCTGTAGGCAGGATCAACCTTAGGGTGACTAGTGGTGGTGCAATGTAGTAGTTGTGGTGCAGTATAGTAATTATCTTATAGTGGTTTTGGTGCGCTTTAACGTCATCTTTGTTCATCTTATTTCCTTGTTTACTCTGCCATACTTAATTGTTCACAGTCATTTCCCTATTTTCCAACTTATGCCTTTGCCTAGTTATTTTGGGTAGTTATATTGTTAAAGTTATCGCACTCGCTAGACTTTATGTCTGACCCCCTTTGTTTCCTCCTCTTTTCTTCCTCCCCCCTCCCTAGGTGCTCAAGTTGGAACTAGCACCAGTGGAGCTTGATTTTGGACAATTGTATTTCTTGCTTTTAGACGATTGCTTGGATCACTGAAGTAAAGTTCAGCCTCTCTTATTTATGGCTATTTTGTATTGGGGATTATGTCTTTCAATTTTTGTACTTTGAGTTGGTCAAGATGGATATTATGTACTTTGATTTGGTTCTGATGATGTAATCAAACTTATGTATTTTCCACTGCAATGAAATGAAGTTTTGAAGTTTTAGTACTATTTATATCTGTCTTATTGTTAAGTTTCTGTTCTATACACACTTAAAATGCTCCATGAAAGATAATGCATTCCCTTTGTGAGTGACATTAATGGACGTGGGGTGTTACACGTGGTATCAGAGCCGAAGGTTACCAGAACAAATATGAATTTTGAAAAACTATTTTTCAAAAACAACTTTTATAAAGAAGTACCTTCAAAAGTATGTTTTAAGGAAAGTATTTTCAAGAGAAAAGCTTATTTCAGAAAGCATAACCCCAAGAGCCATATATCTTTCCTTCGGTTCTTTTGTATTGAATCTTTCCTTTTTCGTTTCAGTATGTCTGGAATTCCTGAGATACCCGAGGGGATAACGATACCAGGATGGTTTAGGAGGTATTTGGAGACTAGGGCCACCACCGCAGGTCCAGCAAATGCTCCTCCCCCTCCTCCTCCTCCCCCTCATCCTCGTTTTGATACTTTTGCGAAGATATGTAAGGACTTTCGGGAAATGGGTGGAAAACCTTTTCATGGGACGGAGACATTTGTTGGAGCACGAAATTGGCTAAAGGAGGTGGAAGAATTGTTTGGGATCTTTGAAGTGGATGATGGAAGAAAGGTCCAGTTAGCTGCCTGGCTAATGAAGGATCAGGCCTCATTTTGGTGGGAGGTCACTAATGGAGAACGTCCAGTCGATACATGGTCAGATTTTAGGCGGAGGTTTGAGGCGAAGTTTCTCTCACGGGCTAAAAAGAATACATGGAAAGGTTTCTAGCATTGAAACAGGGGAATCTATCGGTGAAAGAATATATCAACAAATTCAATCAGTTGGCGAGATTTGGCTTGGACTTGGTGAATACACCGGAAAAGAAGGCCCAGAGATTTGTTAAGGGTTTGAACGAGCCGCTTCATGGGTTAGCTATGACCCACATCCCCATCGGGGCTACGTTTGAGAGACTAGTTGACATAGCGCTTATGCAAGAAGAGGAGAAGGGCGCCAATGCTAATAAGGCTCCCGAGAAGAAAGGGGATCAAAAGAAGACGCAACAGCAACAACAGAACAAGAAAGGTGGTAAAGGCAACAAGGGTAGGGGAAAGAAAAGATGCTTTAATTGTGGGACACTAGGCCATCTAAGAAAAGATTGTAGGAAGAAAAAGAAGACTGGTTGTTTCCACTGTGGCGAAGCGGGACATTTGATAAGGACTGCCCAAGGAAAGGGCAGAGGGCAGGGTCTACCTCGGGAGGATAGGTACAGGCTCTCATGGCACTAGGACAGGCAAGGGGACATGTTCAGGCTCTCGTGTTCCCACCGCTGCAAGAACGAGGTAGAGCAATTTCCGTTGAAAGTTTAGTTTTTATGTTTGATCATCATGTCCGTACGTTATTCGATTCTGGCGCATCACATTCGTTTATCTCTACATCATTAGTTGAAACACTGCACCTAGATACTAGTCTAGTTACAGATCCCTTAGTAGTTTCAAATCCTATTGGTGGTTCGGCTCATCTTTCTATGATTTTTCGGGATTTGAGAGTGTTTATCTTGGGCGTTGAGTTTGAATGCAATGCCTTTGTTCTTGCCTTCATGGGCTACGGCTTGATTCTAGGTATGGATTGGCTAACTAGATACGTGGCCATCCTAGATTGTGAAAGAAGGGTAGTAAGATTGTTGACTCAATGTGGAAGGACCCTTGATATTTCTTGTGACCCTAGAGGTCCAGTAATGCTTAGCTACCTAGAATCCCTTAACGCATCCAAAGATGATTTACATTATGTTCGTATAGTCCGTGAATTTGTTGATGTCTTCGATGAGGTGAGGGGTTTACCCCCAAAACATGAGATAGACTTTCGAATATATCTAGTAGATAATGCAAAGCCAGTTGCATTGCCAGTGCGCCACATGGCTCCAAGAGAGAGAAGAGAACTCAGTAAGCAAGTGAAAGAATTGCTTGAGAAGGGGTTTATCAGACGTAGTATATCGTAGTGGGGTGCTCCAGTAGTATTTGCCACGAAGGCGGATGGGTCCCTTAGGCTTTGTGTGGACTATAGAGAACTTAATAAGCTTACCAAGAAGAATAGGCACCCACTTCCGAGGATTGACGGTCTCTTCGATCAGTTAGTTGGCACCTCAGTGTTTTCGCAGTTGGACTTAGCCACGGGTTTCCATCAGCTGAGAGTGGTTAAGGATAGCATAGACAAGACTGCCTTTAGGACTCCAGACGGCTTCTTCGAATGGCTTGTGATGCCCTTCGGTTTGACAAACACCCCTGCATACTTTGTTGACTTGATGAGTAGGGTGTTTAGGGAGTACCTTAATAATTTCGTGGTAGTCTTTGTGGACAACATCTTGATCTTTTCTAAAAACGAGGAAGAGCATGCACTACATCTTAGGGAAGTGTTGGTGACTCTTCGAGCGCATAGCCTTAAAGCTAAATTTTCTAAATGTCACTTTTGGAGGAAGGAAGTGCGATTCTTAGGGCACGTAGTTTCCAAAGAAGGGATAGCTGTGGATCCCGCGAAGGTAGTGGCCATCCAAGATTGGAAGGTCCCTAAAAATGCTATCGAGGTGAGAAGTTTCTTAGGGTTGGCTGGCTACTATAGGAAGTTTATCAAAGACTTCGTAAAAATCTCAGCCCCCATTAACACTCTTGACGAAGAAGAACCGAGTCTTCACATGGGACATAGATTGTGATGATGCGTTCCAACGTTTAAAGAGAGCTTTGACCACAGCCCCAGTCTTAGTGTTGCCAGATGGGAGTAAGCCATTTACTGTTTATACCGATGCTTGTGGGACAGGACTAGGCGCAGTCTTAATGCAAGAGGGAAGGGTAATAGCCTATAGTGGAAGGCAGTTGAGAGTACATGAGAGAAATTACCATACACATGACCTAGAGTTGGCCGCTACTGTTTTCGTGCTTAAGTCTTGGCGACATTATCTTCTTGGCGAGAAATTCGAATTGTTCACTAACCACAAGTCGCTAAAATACTTGTTCTCTCAGAAGGACTTGAACTTAAGGCAGTAAAGGTGGATGGAATTCTTATCATCCTACGACTTCGAGATAGCATATACCCCTGGCAAGGGTAACGTGGTGGCAGACGCCTTAAGTAGGAAGAGGTTATGCTTGAGTCCGTTGTTTGTTGAGAGGCGAAGCTTAGAGTTCATCTCTACGTTTGACTTTAGACCTTCCGTTGACTTTGTACCCGGTTTGCTAGCATCCTTAGAGGTCAGACCTACGCTTTTGGGATGGATTGGTGAGGCACAGCGGGATGACCCACAGTTGGTTGAGTTAGTAGAGAAGCTCAAAAGAGGGGAGTCATTGAGCCATCTCCGTAGGTATACCCTAGATGATAAGGGTTGGTTACGTAGGGACGGTAGACTTTGTGTACCACGGGACGAGAATTTGAGGAAGACCTTTCTTGATGATGTACATCGTTCGAAGATGACTATCCATCCCAACGGGGACAAGATGTACATGGACATGAGACGAGTTTACTTTTGGGCCGTTATGAAGAGGGATGTGGCCGAGTTTGTCGCTAAATGCTTGGTGTGCCAACAAGTAAAGCAAAGCAAAAGAACCCCGGTGGGTTGCTTCACCCATTGGAGGTCCCACAATGGAAGTGGGAAAGTGTCTCGATGGACTTTGCTGACGGATTACCGAGATCGGGGAAGGGTAATACGGGGATTTGGGTCGTGGTAGATAGACTTACTAAGAGTGCCCATTTCATTCCCGTAAAGAGTAAGAGGACTGCTCCATGGTTAGCCTTCGTATACATTCGAGATATAGTTCATTTGCACGGTGTTCCTTCTAGCATAGTAAACGACCGCGATCCTATCTTTACTAGCGAATTTTGGAAAAGCTTGCAAGAGGCGGTAGGGAATCAATTATGTTTGAGCACCGCATATCATCCTCAGACGGACGACCAGACCGAGAGGGTGAATCGTATTCTAGAGGACCTACTGAGGTTGTGTGACTTAGACTTCGGAGGTACATGGGAGGAACATCTTCCATTGGTGGAGTTCGCATATAATAATAGCTTTCAGTCTTGCATTGGCATGGCACCATTCGAGGCTCTTTATGGACGGCCGTGTCGTTCGCCTACATGTTGGCGGGAGTCTACAAATGAGATCTT
Organism: Allium sativum; assembly: GCA_030737875.1. NCBI lineage: Eukaryota > Viridiplantae > Streptophyta > Magnoliopsida > Asparagales > Amaryllidaceae > Allium > Allium sativum. The sequence continues at coordinate 402,651,172 of CM060910.1, forward strand.
GCTTGGGCCTGATATGATTAGAGAGACTTCGTAAAAGATCGATCTGATTCGATGGAGGATGAAGACGGCGCAAGATAGGCAGGAATCTTATGCGGACAAGAGGAGATCAGATCTTGAGTTTGATATTGGGGACATGGTCTTTGTCAAGGTGTCTCCATTACGGAATGTCGTTCGCTTTGGGTCTGTTAAGAAGTTAGCACCAAGGTTCGTAGGGAAATTTCCTATTAATGAGAGGATTGGACAGATGGCGTATAGAGTAGAGTTGCCCAAGAGACTTAGTGGTGTACACGACGTATTCCATGTATCACATTTGAGGAAGTGCTTGCACGAGACCGCGGAAGTGGTAGAGCCGAGCTTTCTTAGAGAGGTGGAGATATAGCGTGATGCGATGATTCGACAAGCTCCTACGTGCATTCTTGGGTCGGAGATTAAGAAGTTGAGGAATCGAGAGGTCAAGCTAGTCAAAGTGCAGTGGGGAGATGACGAGAACAACGCTATGTGGGAGACGGAAGAGAAGATGTGAGACGACCCGAAATCCCGTTACGACGGAAACAAGGGTTATCTTTGGAATATAACACAGAAACATATAATAGCAGAATAGAATTAAATAAATACACCAGAATGAACAACAAAATATACTGGATAAAAGTAATCATCAGAGTTACACAGAATACAGGATCTTACTTAGTACAAATATAGTTCAGCTATACATAAATGTCTACAGCGGAAATAAACAAAATATGTACAATAGGAGCAGAATAGCATAAAAAGAAATAAATGGCAGAATCCATCTTCAGCTCCAGCTATCCAGAAAGAACCAGCTAAACCTGAATACAAGGCTGCCCGTGTAGAAAAAGGGGCACCCGAGTTTGAAAGTGAAACAAACTACGAGTCAGTCATAGGACTGGTATGAGAAATCCACTCAACACATATATAATTGGCTAATCACAGGACCACGCCACTTTCGTGGAACGGGTTTACTCCATTGGATTGCCAGTGCTCGAAAACAAATCTTTCTTTTAAACATCGCTATGCTTTTTATAAAAATGAAGCCATTATAAGACTCAGTTCCCATCACACAATGCAACGCAAACCGGAGGATAGAGTTTTACCTTATAATGGCCAAAATATGATTGATACGAATAAAACAAAGGCAATTGATATTATTGCTAGTGTTTATATGTTTTGAAAACAATTTCAAATCATAACTATCAATCATAGACGACATGAGCGTCCCATGCCACTATGTCGCCAAATATATATACAACTGAAACTGCACGATCACGTATTTGGAAATTGGATTTCCGTCATGAACCGAGGCAAAAGATAGTCCTCACCGAATTCGAGACTGCCTAGCCCGAGTCTCAGGATCAGAGCTCGAGTGACCCTTGGATCGTCAGGGCCGGTCCACCGATGTGGATTAAAATTCCTGAACAATGCGTTTCCCCGCCCTTTGGGGCGTAAACGAGCCAACGAATGACTCCATCGGACCCGGATCGTCCGATCAAACCGAGGCGCCTCGCAACAGCAACAACCACTTAGGTGAAAAGTATATAAATGTCAGGGCTGGTAGGTCACTGACACCACCCTAGCTAGGAAGAAACGCATGTCCTCCCTGAGGTCCTTCCTCCCGTTTCTGGTTCATACCGGGGTGTGAGGCTCGCGAATTCACGTTATACACAAAGCTACGCCACACAGGCGGTGCTTTGATCATCACCACGAGACTTTGCTTTTCAACAGAAGTCCTGATCACTGCATCTTAGAATGCCACACAGGCAATTCATGCCATGCGACTGATGTCCATCGATATACAACCTCTGAGCTCGTGCGTCTCAGAGAAGGGCGTTAAGCAAAAGAATAAATTCTCCGCCGCCAAACAGATGTATATTTAACAGAAATCAATCAACACAGAATAAAATCCAATGTCGGACACACAGTCCATTTACAAGTCCGTTCTGGGACTGAACGAAACCGGAGGCACTAAATACCTCGCAAACCCTTCGACCACCACGTACGTCTGGACGATCACCACTCATTATCCATATTTCGGGATGCCTCCCAATCAGGACCTCGGTTACCATCCAAACGAGGTGAAGATCTCCGGTCTTCGACCATCGTCTTCATCTTCGACTTTCAATCGTCGGTCAATTATTTGAAATGAGAATTAACTCGGCCTTCTCAAATAATTCACGTATATTTAGAATTTCAAATCAATTTATTTCAATGGTTAAATTATTCGCCAACACCAATTGTGTTCTTTAATGTAATTTTCACACCAAACACATTCAACCATCAAAAGCCACCTAAATCAAGCAAATTCAGTTTATTTCTATTCCATATCGCTTATGATATTTTACAACTATTTATCGCTATTTTTATTTATTTTAAAATAGCCATTTTATTCAAAACGACGCTTCGGCCATAAGGCGGCCGTGGCGCTGTTTTTCTTCAGATTTGATTTACACATATCTGAAAATCTAACCGTTGGATCTTCACAAAATTTACATCATTAGAAAGGTCTTTTCAAAACGAATCCAACGGTTCCAGTTTCGGGAAAATCCGACGGTCGGATCTCCCGGTACAATCGCTTGAAGTTTCGATTTCAAAATATGAACTGCAGCGTCGTTATTCGATTAAATATAATTATATTTATATATATAAATAAATATAATCGTTTCTGGCGCTGTTTTTCTTCAGATTTGAATTAAACATTCCAGACAATCCAACCGTTGGATTTTTACAAGGTTGGTGCCGTTGGAAAGATTATTCCAAGGCGAACCCGACGGTTGAGATTTCGGGAAAATCAATTGGTTGGATTTCCCGCACTAGTCGTTTGAAATCACGGTCTCAAAATACGAACTGCACGGCTTCGTTTCGTTTTAATTTTATTTATATTTATATATTTATATAAATATAGTTCATTCAATGATTTCAATATCGTTTTCACTTCAAAAAAATTTCTAACACCTTAAAATTTTGGAAAATTTCGCCATAACCTCCCCTGCACCGGGAGCATCGGGAAATCGCAAATAGCGTTCCCGGTCCTTCTAATCTCAAAAAGAAAACGAAAAAGCCAAGCGGCTAGCCAACAGGCTCATAAAATCATCACCCAAACAAAGCAGTAAATGTGTACCTATTTGTCGGGCACCAAATTTTATTCCTCTTCTCTAGCCCCTTTGCTATAACCTGTTCAATGAATATGTATTGACATATATACACAGTTCTTATCATTTATCATTTTCTATTCAACTTCATATTTGATTTCTGTTTGGTTTAAAAACACCATTCATTCTAATGTTACATAAATAGGTGCAAATCATTTCATTAGCTAATTAATGAATATTTCAACTCATATATGTTTATTTTGAACAAGTGGCTATTTTTAACACTTCACATTTCAACGATTTATGCATACAATAAAAATGTGATTTTTATTGTAAAACAATTCATTTCAAAACACTATTTTTCTATATAGTTCATATAGGTGACAAAAATAGGATTTTTATCATAAAACAATTTCTTTTAAAACGAGATTATTTTATACAGTTCATATAGTCGATAAAAGGTGATTTTTATTATCAAACGATTTATTTCAAAATATGAATACCATTCAACACATGAATTTCTAATCAACGAATGAATATCAATTCAACACATGAATGTTTTCTATAGTTTCTATATATAGATAAAAATGTGATTTTTTATTATCGAACAATTTATTTCAAAATATGAATACCATTCAACACATGAATTTCTAAACAACGAATGAATATCAATTCAACACATGAATGTTTTCTATAGTTTCTATATATAGATAAAAATGTGATTTTTTATTATTGAACAATTTATTTCAAAATATGAATACCATTCAACACATGAATTTCTAAACAACGAATGAATATCAATTCAACACATGAATGTTTTCTATAGTTTCTATATATAGATAAAAATGTGATTTTTATTATCGAACAATTTATTTCAAAATATGAATACCATTCAACACATGAATTTCTAAACAACGAATGAATATCAATTCAACACATGAATGTTTTCTATAGTTTCTATATATAGATAAAAATGTGATTTTTTATTATCGAACAATTTATTTCAAAATATGAATACCATTCAACACATGAATTTCTAAACAACGAATGAATATCAATTCAACACATGAATGTTTTCTATAGTTTCTATATATAGATAAAAATGTGATTTTTATTATCGAACAATTTATTTCAAAATATGAATACCATTCAACACATGAATTTCTAATCAACGAATGAATATCAATTCAACACATGAATGTTTTCTATAGTTTCTATATATAGATAAAAATGTGATTTTTATTATCGAACAATTTATTTCAAAATATGAATACCATTCAACACATGAATTTCTAATCAACGAATGAATATCAATTCAACACATGAATGTTTTCTATAGTTTCTATATATAGATAAAAATGTGATTTTTATTATCGAACAATTTATTTCAAAATATGAATACCATTCAACACATGAATTTCTAATCAACGAATGAATATCAATTCAACACATGAATGTTTTCTATAGTTTCTATATATAGATAAAAATGTGATTTTTATTATCGAACAATTTATTTCAAAATATGAATACCATTCAACAAATGAATTTCTAATCAACGAATGAATATCAATTCAACACATGAATGTTTTCTATAGTTTCTATATATAGATAAAAATGTGATTTTTATTATCGAACAATTTATTTCAAAATATGAATACCATTCAACACATGAATTTCTAATCAAAAAATGAATATCAATTCAACACATGAATGTTTTCTATAGTTTCTATATATAGATAAAAATGTGATTTTTATTATCGAACAATTTATTTCAAAATATGAATACCATTCAACACATGAATTTCTAATCAACGAATGAATATCAATTCAACACATGAATGTTTTCTATACAATGGATAAATATAGTTTAAGCAAATGAAAATAATTCAAACACACGAATATTATTCAAAATTTCGGCAGCATAACAGCAGGGTAGTTAAAACCGGCACCGTCCCTAGTACGGCTCCTCGCTCTACCTTAAAGCCTCGCGGTTTTTGACAATGGGGATCATGCATCTAGTTCGCACGCAGGCGGCATGTATATATTTATTTCATTTCCACAAACTAATCCTATGTGGTTTCAACCAAATATTTTCCAATCACAAACGGGTATTTTTCAACCAATATCAATCACAAACAATCCCAAACAATCATTTGCTATCAATCAATTTTCACAACAATTTCAACCAATAAATATCGTCCATGGTTTGTGGACGAGGGCGTATATATATATATATATATATATATATATATATATATATATATATATAAATAGCAATTCACTTTCGTTTCACACATATATAATATTTTTAAATCAGAAATCTCACCAATAGCTATCCAACTACGATTCTTCCTTTACAGAAATCTTCGCCAATCTCGCCTTTTGTCGCTTTCGCCCGTACTCTCTACATATGTAAAAATCGAATTTTTACTATGCTATTCAGTATATAAAAATCGAATTTCAAAGATATAGATTCTGCCTTTTCAAAAATAAAGATTATATTTTTATTGCTTTAAAAATATAAAAAACATATCTTACTTCTTCTACTTAAAAATTCCGTCTTTTCTATTTTAAAAATATGATCTTTTCTATTCTAAAAAAAATCTGATCTTGCCTAATTTAAAGTTCAAACCTTTTCTATTTTAAAGTTTAAATCTTTCAAAATCAGTTTTTAAATCTTTTCAAATCAGTTTTTAAAATGCTTTTAAAAGAAAAACAGTTTTTAAATCTTTTCAAATCAGTTTTTAAATCTTTTCAAATCAGTTTTTAAATCTTTTCAAATCAGTTTTTAAATCTTTTCAAATCAGTTTTTAAATCTTTTTTCAAATCAGTTTTAAAATGCTTTTCAAATCAGTTTTTAAATCTTTTAAAATCAGTTTTTAAATCTTTTTAAAATCAGTTTTTAAATCTTTTTAAAATCAGTTTTTAAATCTTTTAAAATCAGTTTTTAAATCTTTTTTCAAATCAGTTTTAAAATGCTTTTCAAATCAGTTTTTAAATCTTTTAAAATCAGTTTTTAAATCTTTTTAAAATCAGTTTTTAAATCTTTTTAAAATCAGTTTTTAAATCTTTTTTCAAATCAGTTTTTAAAATGCTTTTAAAAGAAAAACAGTTTTAAACCTAATTAAAGTAAAAACCAGTTTTAAATTCTGTTTTTATAAAATAAAAATAAAATAATAAAATAAAAAGAAATACTTACAGAGAGGGGGGGTTGGAGACGTCGGCGGCAAGGCGGCAAGGCGGCGCTGGCTTCCAGGGGGGGGGGGCTAATCGGGTGTCGCGATGCTTTGAGGGGGACGGGGTCTTCGATCGATGGAGGGGGAACAGGCATAGCGGACGGAGGGGGCGGCGATGCTTCAGGGCGTCGATCGCCAGTCTTAGGGTTTTTCCCTTTTTTTTTCTGTTTAAATGAATCGGTAATGAACTACAGGGGGGGCCAAGGTATAGGAGGGAAAATAGATTTTTTTTTTATTTAATTATTTAATTTTGCAAATAGGTTGACTTTTACATATGACCTCTAAACGAGGCCCACCGCCTGTCGCCCATAGCGTTTTACCCCCATTCCGAACACAATGGGATATGTATCGCAAGCTGATTTGATTGTTGCAATCAGTTTCCTTTTGAATTTTCATTTAAATCACTATATTGAATTTTAAACGCACATTTCAAATTACCGGGGTCACATACTAACTAGAAAAACTCCAAAAAAATATTTTCTAGCTTCGTATTGACGATACGGTCCTAACAAAACTAGTTTCGTCGAATTCTGAGACCGTTTGAAAAATGGCCAATTTCCAGTTGATTAAATTCAACAGAAACTGGTCAAACGCGTTTTCCTTTGCCACGCTCACATATTGATTCGAAAAATTATGAAATTTGGAATCTAACAATAACTTGACACTGCGGATCTAACAAAAGTGGTTTCATCGAAATCCGAGGTCATTTGCAAAATGTCCATTTTTAAGGGCCTGAATTCCATAGCGACTATTCAGAATTTTCAACTGGACATATCTTTTGATTCCCGCTATCAAATTTCGATTCGTCGGATTCGTTAGAAATATATTCACTAACAGATTTAAATATTTTTGGTTTCACTAAAATCCGGATTGTTTTGCACCCGGTATTTTCAATTGAAGTTTGAAATCGAATTATCGAACTACCGCGCCATTTTCAATTCTATATATAATTATAATTAATTATATTCGTTTTCAAATGTCGATTCAAACTCAGTTTTCATCGCCATTATTTAAAATATTTATTTTAAATATTTAAAATCCATTATTTTAGCCAATTTAAAATTTTTAAATTGGTCCAGATTTTCTGGGTCGTTACAATCTCCCCCACTTAAAACTTTTCGTCCCCGAAAAGGAATAAAGTCGAAAGTGGCTGGATAAATCTACAATCACACAACACAACAACCAATCTAATTGTTTTTAACCTTTTTCACTTTTCAAATATATATCTTTTATATATTCAAAAATTATATTTCTAAAACCACACTATATATATATAATCACAAATACGTTATTTAAAAACATATTACTCTCGACTCGTTCTGAGGTACTTCTGACCCCATCTCTAACGAGTTGTTCTGATTCTGCTATATACTCATACTAGGATATTACTGATCCTATCTGTATAGAGTTATCCGTCCTAGAACACTACTGGTTCTATTCCTGACGAGTTCGTTCAAATGTTATATTCCAGAACTAAGCTTAACCAAAGCTCTGATACCACGATGAGACGACCCGAAATCCCGTTCCGACGGAAACAAGGGTTATCTTTGGAATATAACACAGAAACATATAATAGCAGAACAGAATTAAATAAATACACCAGAATGAACAACAAAATATACTGGATAAAAGTAATCATCAGAGTTACACAGAATACAGGATCTTACTTAGTACAAATACAGTTCAGCTATACATAAATGTCTACAGCGGAAATAAACAAAATATGTACAATAGGAGCTGAACAGCATAAAAAGAAATAAATGGCAGAATCCATCTTCAGCTCCAGCTATCCAGAAAGAACCAGCTAAACCTGAATACAAGGCTGCCCGTGTAGAAAAAGGGGCACCCGAGTTTGAAAGTGAAACAAACTACGAGTCAGTCATGCGACTGGTATGAGAAATCCACTCAACACATATATAATTGGCTAATCACAGGACCACGCCACTTTCGTGGAACGGGTTTACTCCATTGGATTGCCAGTGCTCGAAAACAAATCTTTCTTTTAAACATCGCTATGCTTTTTATAAAAATGAAGCCATTATAAGACTCAGTTCCCATCACACAATGCAACGCAAACCGGAGGATAGAGTTTTACCTTATAATGGCCAAAATATGATTGATACGAATAAAACAAAGGCAATTGATATTATTGCTAGTGTTTATATGTTTTGAAAACAATTTCAAATCATAACTATCAATCATAGACGACATGAGCGTCCCATGCCACTATGTCGCCAAATATATATACAACTGAAACCGCACGATCACGTATTTGGAAATTGGATTTCCGTCATGAACCGAGGCAAAAGATAGTCCTCACCGAATTCAAGACTGCCTAGCCCGAGTCTCAGGATCAGAGCTCGAGTGACCCTTGGATCGTCAGGGCCGGTCCACCGATGTGGATTGAAATTCCTGAACAATGCGTTTCCCCGCCCTTTGGGGCGTAAACGAGCCAACGAATGACTCCATCGGACCCGGATCGTCCGATCAAACCGAGGCGCCTCGCAACAGCAACAACCACTTAGGTGAAAAGTATATAAATGTCAGGGCTGGTAGGTCACTGACACCACCCTAGCTAGGAAGAAACGCATGTCCTCCCTGAGGTCCTTCCTCCCGTTTCTGGTTCATACCGGGGTGTGAGGCTCGCGAATTCACGTTATACACAAAGCTACGCCACACAGGCGGTGCTTTGATCATCACCACAAGACTTTGCTTTTCAACAGAAGTCCTGATCACTGCATCTTAGCATGCCACACAGGCAATTCATGCCATGCGACTGATGTCCATCGATATACAACCTCTGAGCTCGTGCGTCTCAGAGAAGGGCGTTAAGCAAAAGAATAAATTCTCCGCCGCCAAACAGATGTATATTTAACAGAAATCAATCAACACAGAATAAAATCCAATGTCGGACACACAGTCCATTTACAAGTCCGTTCTGGGACTGAACGAAACCGGAGGCACTAAATACCTCGCAAACCCTTCGACCACCACGTACGTCTGGACGATCACCACTCATTATCCATATTTCGGGATGCCTCCCAATCAGGACATCGGTTACCATCCAAACGAGGTGAAGATCTCCGGTCTTCGACCATCGTCTTCATCTTCGACTTTCAATCGTCGGTCAATTATTTGAAATGAGAATTAACTCGGCCTTCTCAAATAATTCACGTATATTTAGAATTTCAAATCAATTTATTTCAATGGTTAAATTATTCGCCAACACCAATTGTGTTCTTTAATGTAATTTTCACACCAAACACATTCAACCATCAAAAGCCACCTAAATCAAGCAAATTCAGTTTATTTCTATTCCATATCGCTTATGATATTTTACAACTATTTATCGCTATTTTTATTTATTTTAAAATAGCCATTTTATTCAAAACGACGCTTCGGCCATAAGGCGGCCGTGGCGCTGTTTTTCTTCAGATTTGATTTACACATATCTGAAAATCTAACCGTTGGATCTTCACAAAATTTACATCATTAGAAAGGTCTTTTCAAAACGAATCCAATGGTTCCAGTTTCGGGAAAATCCGACGGTCGGATCTCCCGGTACAATCGCTTGAAGTTTCGATTTCAAAATACGAACTGCAGCGTCGTTATTCGATTAAATATAATTATATTTATATATATAAATAAATATAATCGTTTCTGGCGCTGTTTTTCTTCAGATTTGAATTAAACATTCCAGACAATCCAACCGTTGGATTTTTACAAGGTTGGTGCCGTTGGAAAGATTATTCCAAGGCGAACCCGACGGTTGAGATTTCGGGAAAATCCAATGGTTGGATTTCCCGCACTAGTCGTTTGAAATCACGGTCTCAAAATACGAACTGCACGGCTTCGTTTCGTTTTAATTTTATTTATATTTATATATTTATATAAATATAGTTCATTCAATGATTTCAATATCGTTTTCACTTCAAAAAAATTTCTAACACCTTAAAATTTTGGAAAATTTCGCCATAACCTCCCCTGCACCGGGAGCATCGGGAAATCGCAAATAGCGTTCCTGGTCCTTCTAATCTCAAAAAGAAAAAGAAAAAGCCAAGCGGCTAGCCAACAGGCTCATAAAATCATCACCCAAACAAAGCAGTAAATGTGTACCTATTTGTCGGGCACAAAATTTTATTCCTCTTCTCTAGCCCCTTTGCTATAACCTGTTCAATGAATATGTATTGACATATATACACAGTTCTTATCATTTATCATTTTCTATTCAACTTCATATTTGATTTCTGTTTGGTTTAAAAACACCATTCATTCTAATGTTACATAAATAGGTGCAAATCATTTCATTAGCTAATTAATGAATATTTCAACTCATATATGTTTATTTTGAACAAGTGGCTATTTTTAACACTTCACATTTCAACGATTTATGCATACAATAAAAATGTGATTTTTATTGTAAAACAATTCATTTCAAAACACTATTTTTCTATATAGTTCATATAGGTGACAAAAATAGGATTTTTATCATAAAACAATTTCTTTTAAAACGAGATTATTTTATACAGTTCATATACTCGATAAAAGGTGATTTTTATTATCAAACAATTTATTTCAAAATATGAATACCATTCAACACATGAATTTCTAATCAACGAATGAATATCAATTCAACACATGAATGTTTTCTATAGTTTCTATATATAGATAAAAATGTGATTTTTTATTATCGAACAATTTATTTCAAAATATGAATACCATTCAACACATGAATTTCTAAACAACGAATGAATATCAATTCAACACATGAATGTTTTCTATAGTTTCTATATATAGATAAAAATGTGATTTTTTATTATCGAACAATTTATTTCAAAATATGAATACCATTCAACACATGAATTTCTAAACAACGAATGAATATCAATTCAACACATGAATGTTTTCTATAGTTTCTATATATAGATAAAAATGTGATTTTTATTATCGAACAATTTATTTCAAAATATGAATACCATTCAACACATGAATTTCTAAACAACGAATGAATATCAATTCTACACATGAATGTTTTCTATAGTTTCAATATATAGATAAAAATGTGATTTTTTATTATCGAACAATTTATTTCAAAATATGAATACCATTCAACACATGAATTTCTAAACAACGAATGAATATCAATTCAACACATGAATGTTTTCTATAGTTTCTATATATAGATAAAAATGTGATTTTTATTATCGAACAATTTATTTCAAAATATGAATACCATTCAACACATGAATTTCTAATCAACGAATGAATATCAATTCAACACATGAATGTTTTCTATAGTTTCTATATATAGATAAAAATGTGATTTTTATTATCGAACAATTTATTTCAAAATATGAATACCATTCAACACATGAATTTCTAATCAACGAATGAATATCAATTCAACACATGAATGTTTTCTATAGTTTCTATATATAGATAAAAATGTGATTTTTATTATCGAACAATTTATTTCAAAATATGAATACCATTCAACACATGAATTTCTAATCAACGAATGAATATCAATTCAACACATGAATGTTTTCTATAGTTTCTATATATAGATAAAAATGTGATTTTTATTATCGAACAATTTATTTCAAAATATGAATACCATTCAACACATGAATTTCTAATCAACGAATGAATATTAATTCAACACATGAATGTTTTCTATAGTTTCTATATATAGATAAAAATGTGATTTTTATTATCGAACAATTTATTTCAAAATATGAATACCATTCAACACATGAATTTCTAATCAACGAATGAATATCAATTCAACACATGAATGTTTTCTATAGTTTCTATATATAGATAAAAATGTGATTTTTATTATCGAACAATTTATTTCAAAATATGAATACCATTCAACACATGAATTTCTAATCAACGAATGAATATCAATTCAACACATGAATGTTTTCTATACAATGGATAAATATAGTTTAAGCAAATGAAAATAATTCAAACACACGAATATTATTCAAAATTTCGGCAGCATAACGGCAGGGTAGTTAAAACCGGCACCGTCCCTAGTACGGCTCCTCGCTCTACCTTAAAACCTCGCGGTTTTTGACAATGGGGATCATGCATCTAGTTCGCACACAGGCGGCATGTATATATTTATTTCATTTCCACAAACTAATCCTATGTGGTTTCAACCAAATATTTTCCAATCACAAACGGGTATTTTTCAACCAATATCAATCACAAACAATCCCAAATAATCATTCGCTATCAATCAATTTTCACAACAATTTCAACCAATAAATATCGTCCATGGTTTGTGCACGAGGGCGTATATATATATATATAGATATATATTTATAAATAGCAATTCACTTTCGTTTCACACATATATAATATTTTTAAATCAGAAATCTCACCAATAGCTATCCAACTACGATTCTTCCTTTACAGAAATCTTCGCCAATCTCGCCTTTTGTCGCTTTCGCCCGTACTCTCTACATATGTAAAAATCGAATTTTTACTATGCTATTCAATATATAAAAATCGAATTTCAAAGATATAGATTCTGCCTTTTCAAAAATAAAGATTATATTTTTATTGCTTTAAAAATATAAAAAACATATCTTACTTCTTCTACTTAAAAATTCCGTCTTTTCTATTTTAAAAATATGATCTTTTCTATTCTAAAAAAAAATCTGATCTTGCCTAATTTAAAGTTCAAACCTTTTCTTTTTTAAAGTTTAAATCTTTCAAAATCAGTTTTTAAATCTTTTCAAATCAGTTTTTAAAATGCTTTTAAAAGAAAAACAGTTTTTAAATCTTTTCAAATCAGTTTTTAAATCTTTTCAAATCAGTTTTGAAATCTTTTCAAATCAGTTTTTAAATCTTTTCAAATCAGTTTTTAAATCTTTTTTCAAATCAGTTTTAAAATGCTTTTCAAATCAGTTTTTAAATCTTTTAAAATCAGTTTTTAAATCTTTTTAAAATCAGTTTTTAAATCTTTTTAAAATCAGTTTTTAAATCTTTTTTCAAATCAGTTTTTAAAATGCTTTTAAAAGAAAAACAGTTTTAAACCTAATTAAAGTAAAAACCAGTTTTAAATTCTGTTTTTATAAAATAAAAATAAAATAATAAAATAAAAAGAAATACTTACAGAGAGGGGGGGTTGGAGACGTCGGCGACAAGGCGGCAAGGCGGCGCTGGCTTCCAGGGGGGGCTAATCGGGTGTCACGATGCTTTGAGGGGGACGGGGTCTTCGATCGATGGAGGGGGAACAGGCCGAGCGGACGGAGGGGGCGGCGATGCTTCAGGGCGTCGATCGCCAGTCTTAGGGTTTTTCCCTTTTTTTTATTTCTGTTTAAATGAATCGGTAATGAACTACAGGGGGGCCAAGTTATAGGAGGGAAAATAGATTTTTTTTTTATTATTTAATTATTTAATTTTGCAAATAGGTTGACTTTTACATATGACCTCTAAACGAGGCCCACCGCCTGTCGCCCATAGCGTTTTACCCCCATTCCGAACACAATGGGATATGTATCGCAAGCTGATTTGATCGTTGCAATCAGTTTCCTTTTGAATTTTCATTTAAATCACTATATTGAATTTTAAACGCACATTTCAAATTACCGGGGTCACATACTAACTAGAAAAACTCCAGAAAAATATTTTCTAGCTTCGTATTGACGATACGGTCCTAACAAAACTAGTTTCATCGAATTCTGAGACCGTTTGAAAAATGGCCAATTTCCAGTTGATTAAATTCAACAGAAACTGGTCAAACGCGTTTTCCTTTGCCACGCTCACATATTGATTCGAAAAATTATGAAATTTGGAATCTAACAATAACTTGACACTGCGGATCTAACAAAAGTGGTTTCATCGAAATCCAAGGTCGTTTGCAAAATGTCCATTTTTAAGGGCCTGAATTCCATAGCGACTATTCAGAATTTTCAACTGGACATATCTTTTGATTCCCGCTATCAAATTTCGATTCGTCGGATTCGTTAGAAAGATATTCACTAACAGATTTAAATATTTTTGGTTTCACTAAAATCCGGATTGTTTTGCACCCGGTATTTTCAATTGAAGTTTGAAATCGAATTATCGAACTACCGCGCCATTTTCAATTCTATATATAATTATAATTAATTATATTCATTTTCAAATGTCGATTCAAACTCAGTTTTCATCGCCATTATTTAAAATATTTATTTTAAATATTTAAAATCCATTATTTTAGCCAATTTAAAATTTTTAAATTGGTCCAGATTTTCTGGGTCGTTACAAGATGCGTTCATTGCACCCTTTTCTTTTCGAGGGTATGTCTTTTAATTTCTCCTTTATCGTTTAGCTCGTACTTATCTTATCTTTAGTATGTCCTCTCGCTAGTATTTTTGACCTTTAGATAGGGTAGTCCTATGGTTGAAACATGTGTTTGAGACATGTTATGTATGATGGATGCAAGTGTTTGCTAGTGGTTGCTCGTGGTGCATATACACACACTTTAGGCACTAGAATGGCTCAGTCACTTCATTTTGCATATTGCATATAAATGTGTGTACATATTTAAGTTAATGGATGTATAATGGTTGTGCTATCACATGGATGTTGCATTTTGGTGAATGGTTGTGCACACTTGTAGAAATAATATGTATCGATAGGATTCTTTCGCATACATAATGGACGCATGTCACTATCATGGTTTGCATTAAGGAGGTCAACTGAATCAGTAGACCGCCTGATTTTGCATTAGATAGAGAGCATATACACACACTTCTTGCATATGTTTATACAGCATTAGGAATTTTATAAGGACAATGGGTGCCTGTGTTTGATGGTTGAGTAGATGGTAGATTGGATGTTAGGATATGCATTCTCCTTAACTTGGAGATTTCGGGGGCGAAATCCTTTAAGGAGGGGAGAATGTAACACCCTGTATTTCTATTAATACTATAGTAACAAATTAAAGAATAACTAATCTTAGACATGAGAATTAAGGGAAATGGGTTGCTCAATTGTGTTCGTCTCGAAATTCTGGTTGAGATATAGTCCGAGTTTGCGTAAATTGGACTTCGTATGAAGAAGTTATGGCCATTGGAAGTTTCAGAAAATTCAAAACAGATTTCATAAAAGTCAAATTTCAGAGTCAAACAGGTTGGGCGGGAAAATTCCCGCCAGGGCCAGGTCGACCATAGGATCGACCTGGGGGTCGACCATAGGATCGACCTAGGGGTCGACCTACCCTAACCAGGTCGACCATAGGGTCGACCTGCCCCCCCCCCCCCAAGCATATTTGTTTAGTGACGTGTTAATGACTGTGTGCTAACTTATTAAGGTTTCTGATATGCTCTGATTGGCTTGGATTAATTCTGGGTTGATCGGACGGCTTAGACTAATCCTAAACTTTATAAAAACACCTATAGACTCAAACCCTAAAATCAAATTAAAAGTTAGAATAATGGCCTCCATGCCATCACCTTGCAACTCAGAATAGCCGCCACCAATTAGAGAGGAAAAAGCAAATCAAATTCAATTCTATTCAACTCTAAACAACGAATTTTCTTCAAAGGAAAGCTAATACAACTTCAGAACTCAGAATTCAGAAATCAAGACCTTCTTTGAGTTGTGAGTTCGATTTCTTTAACAAAATAATTAGCAATTTAATTGGATCAAGTTATGATGTGGATTATATGTGGATATAATGTGAATTATTGACCGCATGTTATAATTATGTTGTAAAATTGTGATTTTATCATATATGTTGTAAATTCTATGATGTTATGTTGTGATGTTATCATTTATGTTGTCAAATTATGATGCTATCATTTATGTTGTATTTCTAAGATTGGCTTATGTATAATCAAATCATCATGTTGTTCATATGCTAATT
Organism: Allium sativum; assembly: GCA_030737875.1. Lineage (NCBI taxonomy): Eukaryota > Viridiplantae > Streptophyta > Magnoliopsida > Asparagales > Amaryllidaceae > Allium > Allium sativum. The sequence goes on from CM060910.1 coordinate 402,667,383, forward strand.
TGGTTATATGATAAATCATATGCATATATGTATGCAAGTTTAGATATTGATTTAGGCATGAACCATATGACAGTTAGTAAAGATTATGTATAACCTTACATGTTTCATGACATCTATCTTAGATCTAAAGTTAGGCTAAGACATGTGCGAGTTATATGCTAGATTCTACATGCTAGTTCACATGTTTAGATGTAAGTTTACACCATCATTATGTTGCATAAATCACATATGCAAGTCTATATAAATATATGTGCTTGGGGTATGAATCATGTTATGCAAGTTTGTGGTTATTGCCTATGCAAGTTTACACCTTTAGATGTAGATCTATGACATACATGATTTATGCAAGTTGTGACCATTACCTAAACAAGTTTACACCTTAGATTTGGAACTATGACATATGTAGTTTTATGCAAGTTGTAACTTCGGCCTGAAGTTTTAGATGTAGAACATCGTTCACACATGCAAGTTCACCCTTTATGTTTAAATCTAGTTTTAATTATATGTATGTTGTGATGTTTTCTCTTTTTTCCATGAGTAAGACTATTCGAGTCTAACGTATATTTTGCGTTAAACGAACGAACGTACAATGTGGGGTCATGGGATAATATTAAAAGATTTAACATAGAGAATTGGCATAAAAGCCTTAAAAGGCATAGAATAAAATTGTGATGAAAATTGGTATGATTTCACATACCATAAATAGATGGATGTAATTGAGTCAATTATGGCCATAGATAAATCTGGAATTAATTGATAATTTGAATAGGGAAATTAATTCAAATTGGGGGATGATTAATTAGGAGTAATTAATCGTCTAAGACACGAGGTTAGGCTCTTTTGTGGTGTAAGACTGCACGGGCCCAGCTGGCAAATCCAACTGCCACTAATGCCAGTCTAATGTGGGAGGTCTTATGCATAAATTAAATACGTAACAGTTGTAAAGACACGAGGTTAGGCTCGTTTGTGGTGTAAGACTGCCCGGACCCGCCCGACAAATCCAGCTGCCACAAATGCCAGACTAATGTGAGAGGTCTTTATAAGGTTACGGTCTTAATGAATTAAGAAACACTTAACCAGATAAACATGTAGTGGGACATGAGGGGGTTAAGTGGGTGCCTTGGGTAGCATGTGGAATTTAGTGGGTGCCTTGGGTGGCATTTGAAATACGATTAGAAACACTTAACCAAAATTGAAACATGTAAGTGAACATGACTAAAAAAAGGTTTAAGTAGGATGTACTGGAGGGGACCAAGCTTAGGTGGATAGCTTGTGTCAAGTAATGGGGGCCCATTTCAACCAATAACCCATACGTATCTTTGTGGGCTCGACCCAAGTCGAGGACGGGATATGTATACTGGCCTTGACTGTAATAGGCCAAACCGGGTTAGCGGTGGCAACACAAGTCCAATGGGTTCATATGTGTGTGTGGACCCGGGCTAGTAGGTAAGACGTTGTTGCATCGTGTAGGTATAAGCCGTGCATTATTTGTGGTATCGGGTTGCCACTTTGGGGAGTGATACACCCCACTGTGGGGCCAGCACGGGTATCTACGAGTTAGGAAGCCGATAACATGGGGGTAGTGGGTACACCTAGTGGAGATAGGGGCAGGCGGCTCCTATGAAGGAAACTAGGGGTGCACGAAACTGCCATTATCATTATTAAGTTTTGTAGGTGGGATCAACCTTAGGGTGACTAGTGGTGGTGCAGTATAGTAGTGGTGGTGCAGTATAGTAATTATCTTATAGTGGTTTAGGTGCGCTTTAACGTTATCTGTAACAACCCGTATTTTTATAATGTGTTATAACCATAAATCAAGACAGAATTAATTTTTAAGATAAGAATCAAGGGCAACGGGTTACGCCATTACGTTAGTCTCGAAATTCTGCTTGGAAACGAGTCCAAGTTTTCGAAAATCGGAGTCTATATGACCAAGTTATGACCCTTCGAAGTTTTCAGAAATTTTCAAGTTCAGAACAGCTCAGAATTCGAATTCAAATTTCGAATTCAAACCCCAGAACCGACTGGGCGGGAAATTTCCCGCCCAGGACCAGGTCGATCTGGGGGTCGACCATAGTATCGACCTGCCCAGGACCAGGTCGACCATAGAGTCGACCTGGGTATCGACCTGGTTGCCGAGCCCATTTTTGAGTCAGAGTTCACTCTGATGTTTCTAGTCCGATTTCTGTCTAAATACATTGGCCTGACCCTATATAAATAGCCCCTAACTCTAGTCTCCCTACACAAATTCTCTCTGACCTTATACTGCAAAAACTCTGGTTGAAAAGTTTGAGAAAAGGGATTACTTCTTCTCCAACAAGGCTACGTGTAGAGTATTGCTGTTTGGGGGATTTCTGTTAGACTCGAGATTCAACATCGCCTCTTTGTTTTCTAATTCTCTAACCACGATCTGTAAGCCCCTGTTACTTTTAGATCTAAACTTTAAACTTAATATGGACATGTTGTAAATCGAGATTGAACCTAAGTATGATAATTATCTTGGACATATCATTGTATATCTTGGATCCATCATTGTTCATTTTGGATCTACTAATTGTTCACCTTGGATCTATTCATCTTGAATCTTGACTTGTAGGAATATTTGCATGAAATTGATTTGGGGCCTATACATGTTGTAGATCTAAAACCCTTAATGTTCATAATATTCATGCCTGTGATGTTGAAACAGTTGTTATTCACAAGTTTGGGGTTATTATCTTATGTCAACTGTTACCATGACTATCACCCTATTTTGCTAGATTTGATATTTGAGACCACTATTCCATATGCCAGTGTTCATTTATCTCAAGTTATATCATGCTTGACTTGTAATCACTTTTTCCACCTTATGCCAGTTCTTTCTATGTTATTCCTTAATTAGATTTGTTTGTATCGATTCGAGTTTACGTGCGATGGGAATGCGATTGGGTAGATTAGGCAAAACCTGAATTTACTATGAACTTGAAACATGGACATTGTTATAACTTGAACCGCGATATGGACATGAACTTGACATGAAAACTTGAACATGGACATGACGCTAGAATGAATTTGAAAATGGCCAACTCGAGGTTGGGTTGAGCTTGTAGTGTAAATCTGCCCGGAACCGCCCGGCGAATCCCGTGATTGCAAACAATAGGATCCAATGTGGGTAGTTGGTCATATCGCACGTAAAACCCAAGGTTAGACTATGTTGTGGTGTAAATCTACTCAGAACCGCCCGGCAAATCCAGTGACCACAACAACTAGTCTAAAGTGAGAGGTTGGGGTGCATTAATGAATTAATGCCACATGATAGGGTTAAGTCATGAACCACTCGAATATACTTAACCAATTTGACACGATGATTTGATAGGGTTAAGTCATGAACCGCTTGAACACACTTAACCAACTTGATATAGGATTTGGTAAGGTTAAGTCATGAATTTGAATGACAACACTTAACCCATTAGAAACCCTAGTTATGCGGTCCTTTTCGGCAGTAACCTACTTAGATGTATCACGATACCCTGGGACTAGGCAGGGTGGGGCACGATTACTGGGATGATTGTAAGCGACCAGAACGACGGCTGAGTAGGTGCGCCATTGTAGGTTCAGGCGGACTATGGTCGTACACGTAGTCCGGAGCTGAAAAAGCAGCCATTGGGCACCCGTAGGTTTACACTATGCGTGCTTGATTCGTGTCGGTGGTTGGCACCATAGGACTTGATACACCCTATGGTGGACCTAGCACAGGTGACTACATTTCGTGATTGGGTCGTGTGACACAGACACATGACGAGCTAGAACTTGTAGGGAGCCGATCGATTAGTAGATCGTACTGTAGGACCCAGTAATGGGTCATTTCATGATATCGGGCCAAGGGATCATTCCATGGTTAATACTTGACATGGGTTAGAATACTAGTACAGTTGGTGCAGCGAATCTTGAATAAGCGATGCTAGATTTGATTTATCTTGTTATCTTAGTTATCATGCCAGACTTATCATCATCCCTATGTTTGCTCTCCGTTTATTCATGTCTTGTTAGCTTTACTAGTTTGTATACTGAAAGTCACTAGGGCTTACCAGTCTTTATGACTGGCCCTTTTTCTTTCGCCCCTTTTTCTTTCGTTTTACCCCCCTCCCCTAGGTTCTCAGGGAGGAATCTCTAGCTCTTAGCTTGGATTTAGCTTGCTTTTTGTCAGCTCATGTACGGTTTGGTCTTGAGCTATGCTATGGCTGCACTTCTGCTATTTTTGGGGAATAATTTACTTTTGTTATTTTAAGTTTATGCTTCTTTATCAAGTACTTGATGTAATGGAATAATGACAATTTGTACTTTGGATATATGAGGTTTTTACTCTTTTCTTGAAAGTAATGAAATTTGGTTTTTAATTTCTACCGCTGCTTTATTTATGTTCTGCCTTGTGATATCTCTGTGTATGTTTACCTAGATAATACTCCACCAAAACTAGTGCATTCCCTTTGTGAGTGACCCTAGCGGAGGTGGGGTGTTACATTTGGTATCAGAGCAGAAGGTTACCAGACTGGGCAAAAGTTTCAAAAACCTTCTGAAACTATTTTCAAAACCATTTATAAAGAAGCATTTTTCAAGAAAAGTTTTATTTTCAAGGAAAGGCTATCCCCAAAAGCCATTAGCACTTTCCTTTGTTTCTTCGTTTGAATCTTTTTCTTTTCGTTTTTTAGCATGTCTGACCTTAACCTTCCTAAGGGAGTACCCGTCCCTGGATGGTTCCGAAGGTACTGAGAAGCTAGGGCCAACGGCGCGGGCCTGGCAGACATCCCTCCTCCTCCTCCCCCAGTGGCCGCGGTTCCTCCCCATCCTCCTCCTCCTGGTACCGCCTTCGCTAAAATATGCAAAGACTTTAAAGCAATGGGCGGCAAGAACTTCGTTGGAACTGAAACCTTCGTTGAGGCACGAAACTGGCTAAAGGAGACTGAAGACTTGTTTGTTATCTTCGATGTGGAGGATCATAGGAAAGTTCATTTGACAGCATGGTTGTTGAAAGAGGAAGCTTCATTTTGGTGGGAAGTCACCAACGCTACCAGGCCCGTTGAGACTTGGGTAGACTTTAAAAAGAGGTTTGGGCTTAAATTCTTATCGTCAACAGAAGAGAACGTTCAAATGGAGAGGTTCCTAGCACTCAAGCAAGGGAACATGTCTGTTAGGGAGTACGTGAATAGGTTTAATCAGCTTGCTCGGTTCGGTTTGGACTTGGTCAATACGGACCAGAAGAAGGTTGTACGCTTTGCTCGAGGATTGAACGAGCCACTACACAGTTTGGTCATAACTCATATACCCATGGGGGCTACCTTTGAAAGCTTGGTGGATATGGCCCTACTTCATGAGGAAGACAAGAATAGTAAGAAGGAGGTTAATCCTAATGAGACTCAGAATAAGAAGATTGACTTGAAGAAGGGAGGCAACAAGAATAACAAGAACAACAACAACAATGCTAACAAACCACGTGAGACAAGGAAGTGCAACTTTTGTGGTATTGCGGGACATCTAGCTAAAGACTGTAGAAGGAAGAAGAGAAAGTTGGGTGAATGCTTTCATTGTGGAGATACTGGACACTTCAGTAAGGATTGCCTTAAGAAGCAAGGACAAGGGCAAGGGCAGACCCAGCGAGCAGGACCTTCTGGAGGGCAGTTGCATGCTCTCAACACCACTCCAGCTCTTGACCGAGGTAGTAATATTTCTGTAGAAAGCCTTGTTTACATTTCTGAATTTCCTGTTCGAACCTTATTTGACTCTGGCGCATCGCATACTTTTATTTCTTCTGATATTGTTGAAAATCTGCACCTAAGTACTAGTCTAGTTGAGGATCCCGTTAGAGTTTCAAATCCAATTGGGGGCTCCGCTCATTTGTCTATGATTTGTGTGGATTTGAGAATTTCTATCTTAAGCGTAGAATTCACGTGTAATTCTTATGTTCTGGGATTTATGGGATACAGTTTGATCCTAGGTATAGATTGGTTGTCCAATTATGGAGCCATTCTTGATTGTGAACGAAGGGTAGTGGGGCTCATGACTCGCCTTGGTAATACCCTTGAAATTTCTTGTAACCCGAAGGGTCCGGTCATGTTGTGTTATCTAGAATCCCTTGACTCATCCATCGACAATTTGCAATCTGTAAGAGTGGTTCGAGAATATCCAGATGTCTTTGATGAGGGGAAGGGGTTACCCCCTAAACGCGAGATAGACTTATGAATTTATCTTGTTGATGATGGCCAGTTTCATTGCCCGTTAGGCACATGGCCCCCCGAGAAAGAAGAGAGCTCAGTAAACCAGTCAAGGAGTTGCTTGAGAAAAATTTCATAAGACGAAGCATTTCTGAATGGGGTGCTCCGGTGGTATTCGCTACTAAGGCGTATGGTTTGCTTCGTCTGTGTGTGTATTATCGTGAGTTAAACAAGCTGACGAAGAAGAATAGGCACCCATTGCAAAGAATCGACGATTTGTTTGACCAACTTGTGGGAGCGTCTTTTTCTCTCAACTCGATCTAGCCACAGGATTCCATCAGCTTAGAGTGGCTGAGGATAGCATTGACAAAACTGCGTTTAGGACTCCAGATGGGTTCTTCGAATGGCTCATCCTGCCGTTTGGGTTAACGAATGCACCCGCGTACTTTGAAGATTTGATGAGTAGGGTGTTTCGGGAGTTCCTTAACAAGTTTGTGGTGGTTTTTGTGGACGATATTTTGATCTTCTCAAAAGATGAAGAAGAGAATGCTAGGCATCTCAAGGAAGTCATGGATACGCTTAGAGCACACCAGTTAAAGGCTAAGTTCTCCAAATGCCATTTTTGGAGAAAGGAAGTTCGGTTTCTTGGACATGTAATTTCTAAGCAAGGTATAGCTGTGGACCCCGCGAAGGTAGTTGCGGTGCAAGACTGGAAGATTCCTAAGAATGCAACGGAGGTGAGAAGCTTTCTCGGTTTGGCGGGATACTATAGGAAGTTCATTAAGGACTTCGCTATGATTTCAGCCCCTCTTACTAAGTTAACAAAGAAGAACCTAGCCTTTGCATGGGACATAGAGTGTAATGTTTCTTTTCAAAGGCTTAAGAGAGCCCTTACTATAGCTCCGGTTTTGGCATTACCCGACGGAGGCAAGATGTTTACAGTGTACACAGATGTGTGCGGCACGAGATTAGGCGCTGTCCTAATGCACGATGGAAGAGTGATATGCTACGGGGGCAGACAACTTAAAGTTCATGAGAAAAACTATTCCACACATGACTTGGAGTTGGTCGCGATTGTTTTTTCCCTTAAGGCTTGGTGCCACTATCTTCTAGGTGAAAAGTTCGAGCTGTACACTGAACACAAATCACTTAAGTACCTCTTTCCGCAAAAAGATTTGAATCTAAGGCAGCAGAGGTGGATGGATTTCTTGGCATCATATGACTTCGATATAGCTTATACCCCTGGCAAGGGTAACATGGTGGCGGATGCGCGAAGTAGAAAAAGGTTGACTTTGAGACCCTTGTTTGTTGAAAGGAAAAGACTTGAGTTTATAGCAACCTTTGATTTTACACCTGCTGTTGAGTCATTGGATGATACGCTAGCATCTCTTGAGTTAAGACCTACACTCCTAGATCAAGTAGGGACTTCACAGAAAGAAGACCCACAGATAGTCGAAATCATGGACAAGCTGATTAGTGGTGAGACGTCAAGTCACCTCGGTAGGTATGCCATAGATGACAAGGGATGGCTAAGGCGTGATGGAAGGCTACGTGTCCCACAAGTGGGAGACTTAATAAGGAAAGTCCTCGAGGAGGCGCATCACTCGAAGATGACCATACATCCCGGAGGGGATAAGATGTACAGGGATATGAAACGCAATTTCTTTTGGCCTGGAATGAAAAAGGACGTGACAGAGTTTGTTTCGAAGTGCATGGTGTGCCAACAAGTAAAGGCCGAGTCAAAGAAGCCTGGTGGGCTATTACATCCTTTGGAGGTTCCGCAATGGAAATGGGAGGGTATCTCGATGGATTTCGTGGATGGACTGCCTAGGTCAAGGAAGGGAAATACTAGCATATGGGTCATAGTTGATAGACTCACGAAAAGTGCTCACTTCATTCCGGTGAAAAGCAAGAGGACCGCATCATGGCTAGCGTCTATTTACCTTCGAGAGATAGTACGGTTGCATGGAGTTCCTTCTAGTATAGTTAGTGATCGTGACCCGATTTTCACTAGCCAGTTTTGGAATAGTCTGCAAGAAGCAATGGGTACGCGATTGAGTTTAAGCATGGCCTATCACCCACAGACGGATGGTCAAACCGAAAGGGTAAATAGGGTACTATAGGATCTCTTGAGACTATGCATTCTTGATTTTGGTGGTACTTGGGAAGACCATCTCCCTCTCGTGGAGTTTGCATACAATAATAGCTACCAAGCTAGCATAGGAATGGCACTATTCGAAGCCTTGTATGGAAGGACGTGCAAGTCACCAACTTGTTGGTGGGAGACGACAGACAGGCTTATACTTGGGCCCGACATGATAAGGGTCACTTCAGAGAAGATTGAGTTGATACGAAGACGGATGAAAATGGCCTAAGATAGACAAAAATCTTATGCGGACAAGAGAAGGACAGACCTATAGTTCAAAGTCGGAGATATGGTCTTTATAAAAGTTTCTCCTTTACGCAATGTGGTTCGTTTTGGAGCGGTTGGAAAGCTAGCACCAAGGTTCGTAGGACCGTTCCCTATCACTGAGAGGATTGGGCAGATGGCCTATAAGGTAGACTTACCCGAGAAGCTGACCGGAGTACACAATGTCTTTCACGTCTCGCATCTCCGAAAGTGCTTACATGAGTCGGCCGAAGTGGTTGAGCCAAGCATCCTTGAAGGCGTAGAAGTGGAAAAAGAAGCAACATTGAGGCGAGTTCCGATTCGTATCTTAGGAACGGAGATCAAGAAGCTTAGGAATCGAGAAGTCAAGCTAGTTAAAGTACAGTGGAGTGAAGCCCAAGAAGACGCAACTTGGGAAACCGAGGAGAAGATACGCGTGCTTTACCCATTTCTTTTTTAGGGTACATTCTCGATCTCTTTTCCTATAAACTTGAAAACCTTTCATATCATGCTTTTACTACCTATGTTTGCCTTGTTATCTTCTCGATCTTATCTTGAGAACCTTAGGTAGAGCCATATGGATGTAAAATGTGATTGAAACATGTTATTGTTGATGTTTGCAAGTAATTGCTAGTGGTTGCAATTGATTGCTAGTGGATGCATAACACACATTAGGAACTAGATCGGCTCAGTCACATTTTCATGTTGCATATGCATGAGTGCTTATACTTGTACATGGATGAAACTTGTTATGTTATCACTTGGATGTTTCATATGAATGAATGTTATGTGCACTCATGTAGAGATTATAAATTATGTTAGGAATTTGCATACATGTTGGAATCATTACACTAACATATATCGCATTAAGGAAGTTTACTGAATCAGTAACCGCCTGATCTTTTGCATTAGATAAGTACATATACACACACTTTTTGCATATGTTCATACAGCACTAGAAATATTTTAAGGGCAATGGTTGATTGTATATGATGTTTTGAGTAGATGGATGATGGATGGTAGGATACATTCTTCCTAACTTAGAGATTTCGTGCACGAAATCCTTTAAGGAGAGGAGAATGTAACAACCCGTATTTTTATAACGTGTTATAACCATAAATCAAGACAGAATTAATTTTTAAGGTAAGAATCAAGGACAACGGGTTACGCCATTACGTTTGTCTCGAAATTCTACTTGGAAACGAGTCTGAGTTTTCGAAAATCGGAGTCCGTATGACCAACTTATGAGCCTTCGAAGTTTTCAGAAATTTTCAAGTTCAGAACAACTCAGAATTCGAATTCAAATTTCGAATTCAAACCCCAGAACGGACTGGGCGGGAAATTTCCCGCCTAGGACCAGGTCGACTTGCCCAGGACCAGGTCGACCATAGAGTCAACCTGGGTGTCGACCTGGTTGCCGAGCCCATTTTTGAGTCAGAGTTCACTCTGATGTTTCGAGTCTGATTTCTGTCTAAATTCGTTGGCCTGACCCTATATAAGCAGCCCCTAACTCTAGTCTCTCTACACAAATTCTCTCCGACCTTATGCTGCTAAAAATCTGGTTGAAAAGTTAGAGAAAAGGAATTGCTTCTTCTCCAACAAGGCTACCTGTAGAGTATTGCTGTTTGGGGGATTTCTGTTAGACTCGAGATTCAACATCGCCTCTTTGTTTTCTAATTCTCTAACCGCGATCTGTAAGCCCCAGTTACTTTTAGATCTTAACTTCAAAATTAATACGGACATGTTGTAAATCGAGATTAAACCTAAGTATGATAATTATCTTGGACCTATCATTGTATATCTTGGATCTATCATTGTTCATTTTGGATCTATTATTTTGGATCTACTAATTGTTCACCTTAGATCTATTCATCTTGAATCTTGACTTGTAGGAATATTTGCATGAAATTGATTTGGGGCTTATACATGTTGTAGATCTAAAACCCTTAATGTTCATAATATTCATGCCTCTGATGTTGAAACAGTTGTTATTCACAAGTTTGGGGTTAATATCTTATGTCAACTGTTACCATGACTATCACCCTATTTTGCTAGATTTGATATTTGAGACCACTATTCCATATGCCAGTATTCATTTATCTCAAGTTATATCATGCTTGACTTGTAATCACATTTGCCACCTTATGCTAGTTCTTTCTATGTTATTCCCTAATTAGATTTGTTTGTATCGATTCGAATTTACGTGCAATGGGAATGCGATTGGGTAGATTAGGCAAAACCTGAATTTACTATGAACTTGAAACATGAACATTGTTATAACTTGAACCTGGATATGGACATGAACTTGACATGAAAACTTGAACATGGACATGACTCTAGAATGAATTTGAAAATGGCCAACTCGAGGTTGGGTTGAGTTTGTAGTGTAAATCTGCCCGGAACCGCCCGGCGAATCTAGTGACTGCAAACAATAGGATCCAATGTGGGTAGTTGGTCATATCGCACGTAAAACCCAAGGTTAGACTATGTTGTGGTGTAAATCTGCCCGGAACCGCACGGCAAATCCAGTGACCACAACAACTAGTCTAATGTGAGAGGTTGGGGTGCATTAATGAATTAATGCCACATGATAGGGTTAAGTAATGAACCACTTGAATATACTTAACCAATTTGACATGATGATTTGATAGGGTTAAATCATGAACCACTTGAACAAACTTAACCAACTTGATACATGATTTGGTAGGGTTGAGCCACGAATTTGAATGATAACACTTAACCCATTAGAAACCCTAGTTACGCGGTCCTTTTCAGAAGTAACCCACTTCGATGTATCACGATACCCTGGGACTAGGCAGGGTGGGGCACGATTACTGGGCTGATTGTAAGCGACCAGAACGACGGCTGAGTAGGTGCGCCATTGTAGGTTTAGGCGGACTATGGTCGTGCACGTAGTCCGGAGTTGAAAAAGCAGGCATTGGGCACCCGTAGGTTTACACTGTGCATGCTTGATTCGTGTCGGTGGTTGGCACCATAGGACTTGATACACCCTATGGTGGACCTAGCACAGGTGACAACATTTTATGATTGGGCCGTATGACACAGACACATGACGAGCTAGAACTTGTAGGGAGCCGATCGATTAGTAGATCGTACTGTAGGACCCAGTAATGGGTCATTTCATGATATCGGACCAAGGGATCATTCCATGGTTAATACTTGACATGGGTTAGAGTACAGTACAGTTGGTGCAGCGAATCTTGAATATGCGATGCTAGATTTGATTTATCTTGTTATTTTAGTTTTCATGCCAGACTTATCATCATCCGTATGTTTACTCTCCGTTTATTCATGTCTTTTTAACTTTACTAGTTTTTATACTAAAAGTCACTAGGGCTTACCAGTCTTTATGACTGACCCTTTTTCTTTCGCCCCTTTTTCTTTCGTCCCCCCCCCCCCCCCCCCCAGGTTCTCAGGGAGGAAGCTCTAACTCTTATCTTGGATTTAGCTTGCTTTCTGTCAGCTCATGTACGGTTTGGTCTTGAGCTATGTTATGGCTGCACTTCTGCTATTTTTGGGGAATAATTTACTTTTGTTATTTTAAGTTTATGCTTCTTTATCTAGAACTTGATGTAATTGATTAATGACAATTTGTACTTTGGATATATGAGGTTTTGACTCTTTTCTTGGAAGTAATGAAATTTGGTTTTTAATTTCTACCGTTGCTTTATTTATGTTCTGCCTTGTGATATCTCTGTGTATGTTTACCTAGATAATACTCCACCAAAACTAGTGCATTCCCTTTGTGAGTGACCCTAGCGGAGGTGGGGTGTTACATTATCTTTGTTCATCTTATTTCCTTGTTTACTCTGCCATACTCAATAGTTCATAGTCATTTCCCTATTTTCCAACTTATGCCTTAGCCTAGTTATTTTGGGTAATTATATTGTTAAAGTTATCGCACTCGCCAGATTTTGGACAGCTGTATTTCTTGCTTTTAAAAGATTGCTTGGATCGCTGAAGTAAAGTTCAACCTCTCTTATTTATGGCAATTTTGTATTGGGGATTATGTCTTTCAATTTATGTACTTTGAGTTGGTCAAGATGGATATTATGTACTTTGACTCTGGTTTTAATGATGTAATCAAACTTATGTATTTTCCGCTGCAATGAAATAAAGTTTTAAAGTTTTAGTACTATTTATATCTATCTTGTTGTTAAGTTTTTTTTCTATACACACTTAAAATGCTCCATGAAAGTCAATGCATTCCCTTTGTGAGTGACATTAATGGACGTGGGGTGTTACATATTTAATGTGTAATATTTATTCATACCCTGTATATTCTTGTATTCTGATGGAATTGTAGTAATAAGCAATGAAATGTTCTTCTGTTTGTGTTCTAATTTGGCTTGTCCTCAAAACAATCCGCTCTTTCCTTACCGGGGAAGTTCGGGTTGTTTTAGCTAAAGTGTTGGATCGTCCCACTGTGGAAGATGTGCTTTTCTTGAGGTTAAGGTTTCAGTGTGGCACTGTAGCTTGCACTGCCATTGATGTTGATTTAAAGCTTTTCAGTCCTATATTGGAGTTGTTGTCAATGAAATGAAAGTCAATTTTGTTTCACTTGCAACTAATTTACTTAAAGAGTTTTGGCCTGTTAAATGTTTGGGTTCGCTGTTTAGTTTACTATTTCTCCTAACTTGGCCATGTAATTTTGTGATAGGTGCATCATGTATCACATAGTCTTCTACATAAGCTGCTTGTTGTATCATGTGTTCTTTCATTTGCTCGTAGTTTCTTGTATTTTAGTGATTTGTTTTGTATCTATGTTTTGTGAGCCATTGGAGAATGACTAGATTTTCCCTTTTTTATGTTATTTTCTCTTGCATTAAAAAAAATCTTGCTTGTCGCTCATTTTCCTTTCTAATAAGTGGTGTATATAAAAAAAACTATCAGGACGTTGGACCATTTATATGTGGAATCTTCTCAGTGTATATATGAAATATAAATTGTTGAATCTTCCATGTATATTGTGATTATTTTAATTTGCATGGGTTGATTATATTATGAAGGAAGTGTCATGTTTAGCTTATTAATCTATGTATGTTATTAATGTATGCATGGTATGAATTTGTCAATTTAGTCACATCAATACATCAGAATTCAATATACGATATTTTTCATATACTATCAGCAACGAATTTTTTATGGAAACTAGAAATCCACAAATGAATAGCTTAGCATGTTTTAAACTAAGTTATCAATTTTTTAAATTGACTGGCCCACGCATTATGCGACAACGACCCATTACCGATCATTACCTATAGCAATTATTTGTAAACTGAATAAGATTTTATCGAATATTTTGGTCGGTATTCGTTCTCATTTTTATTTACCAAATATTAGTTGTTGGTAATGGCTTTTTTCTCATGATCACGGTACTGAACTGATTCCACCCTATTGCACACATGTGCCAAAGTACTCGTTTTTAATAATAAGTTCACACCCTGATTTACACTTCTGGTCACGAAAACTAAAAGCACCTCAAATATTTTAAATTTCCTCTGCTGGCCACCGTCTAAATTAATAAAATGAAAATGGAGAGGCCACCAACACCTTTGTAACAACCCGGAATTTCTTAACCAATTTAAAAAATTTATTTTAGCTATATTAATGAATTTTGAATATTTAAAATGATTTATTTTAAATAATAAAGACTAGAAATTTATTTTAATCGAAGATAAACATGTTACTTTATTATTTAATTAAAATGAACTCTAAATGGTGCGGTAGTTTGAAAATTCGATTTTAAACTTTGAATGAATATACAGAATTAAATATAAATGAGAATTGGACGAAACAAGAAACGTTAGAATCTATTTAACTATATCTTTGTAACAAATATAAGAAATTGAGATTTCATTTTGTAAATTTTTAGTCGTGTCCGGTTTAAAATTCAGAATAGTCGTTGTAGAATTTATATATATTTTAATATAATATATTGCCTTTAAAAATAGACATTTTGCAAACGACCTCCGTTTTCGACGAAACCACTTTTGTTGGATCAAGAATATCAAATTATTGTTAGATTTAAATGTGTTTGGTAATTTCAGCTTGAATTTAATCGACTGGAAAAAAGCCACTTTTCAGACGGCCTCCAAATTCGATGAAATTAGTTTTGTTAGGACTGTATCGTCAAAATATAGCTAGATTTGTTTTTCTATAATTTTTGGAGTCAGTATGTGGCCTCGGTAAATTAAAATGTATATATGACTTCAATATATATATATATATATATTGATTTATGTTTTAATTTTGACGAAAACTGATCAAAACAGTCAAATTGGCTTATGAAACATATCCCATTATGTTAGGAATAGGAGTATTTGGCTATGGGCAACAGTTGTTGGGTTGGATTTGGAGTACGAATGCAAAATCTCACTTTTTCTAATTAAATATTAATTAAATTGTATTATAAATACCCGGTCAAACCTTAACCCTCGTCCACTCTAATTCCGCCGCCTCCATTCAATAAATGATTGATTTTGCTCAAAATAAATCCTCTTTTTCTTCCAATCGTCTTAGTAGTTAATTAAACATGTAAAACGAAAATCAAAGGGCTTTCTTCCCTCTTACAATCCATACCAGTTTCAAGGAATTTCGTGAGGTGTTTTGCTTGATTGAGCTGCTCGAACTCATTGACTTCGTTGGCATTTTTTGGATGGGATGTAAGGCCGAGTCGAGCAGCGTTCAGGGTGGAGGTGCGCATCGTGAAAGGCAAGGCGGGGGTGGTCGGCGATCAAGTTCTTGTAATGACCCGCATCTACATATTGGAGGATCATAGAATGTTTATTTTATCTTCATACGAAGTCGTATGGTCATGTAACTTTGAGAAACGACTATTGGGGTCATTTCCCATGTTCATGATTTTTACTGAATTTTAAATGATCGTTTTTCCCCTGACGAATCTTGTTTCGCCTATAATGTTTGATTGATAAGGAATTTTGACATGAAACCATTTCCATTGGATTCGGTGATGGTTTACCTTTCCGTAGAGTGGTCACATTAAATCAAATGGACTTGCCGTTTGGGAGATATGGCTAAAATAAGGTTTGAGGATGGAAAAACTGCTTAACCGGGCTTAATTAGGTGATTATTGGTTAGGCCCATAACCCATTTCAGGCTTAGGGTTATGGGAGGGCTAAAAAGAGTTAGAGGATGATTCAATTTCATTTTTCCAGCCACCACTTACCTTCCTCTAACCCTAGTAATTCTAAATTCATCCATAATCACTTCCTAATCACATATTAAGTAAATCTACATCAAATTAAGGTGGATTAGCATCAAAATCGAGATAGAGCTACCAGAGCACGTAAGAATTCGACCCAATTCAGTGGAGTTTTCAGATCTATAATTTATTTATGGTTAAGGTGAGTGATTTGCACTTTTATTTACTAATTACAGCTAATTAATGGTGATTAGTGATAATTAGCGAAATTAGGCATCATAAACATCTGAAAAAATATGTAGAAATTCTAAAATATTATTTTATGTCACTAATATAAATTTGGATTAATTTGGATTAAGTTTGGTAATCCTACGGTTATACATGGTTAAGGCGAAAATCATGCTTTTTGGGTATGTTTGATCTAAATAACCTATATGCTTGGTGTTTTAATGTTTGTGATTGATTACACATGTTCCTACTGTTGTTTGGTATGCTTTGAGATTGTATAGGAAATTTAGAATGGTCGAAAACGTCATCGTATGGCGTAAATAGCATGCCGGAAAGTTGTAGGAAATAGTATAGGACCCTAATCATGACCATCCACTCACGAGCCGACCCTACTCGTGGAGCGCCCCCCCCCCCCCCCCCCCTCACGAATCGCTCCACCATGCGAGCCTGAACCATGAAGCAAGTCACGGACCGGACCTACGAGGAATACGAGCCTCGAATCGGAGCTTGGGGTCCATGGGCCACGAGCGGACCATGATGCCATGAGCCGTGAGTCAAGGGGGAAACACGGGCCGATGGCCAGGGGAGGACCACGAGCCGGTCTTCGAGCCTAGGCAGCGAACGAAACAACGATGACCATGAAATCTTCTGGAGATCGGCTCCAATTTGACCAAAACCCAAGATGCAAAGGAATTTCAAATGGGAAGTTATTACTCAGGATCCAGACGGGAACCAACGAGTTAACTTCTAGAGTTGGACTATGCTGTCGGACGTGTGCAAAGGGGTTATCAATATCTATAAGTTTGGCTCACCATTGAAGAGAGGGGGCATGTAGACGAACTAGAGCCAGGGAAGTGTGGACTGGTTGGCCCTTTACCTAGAGTCACAGATTATGGACTGGGTAGGGTTATTGACGATAGACATGGTCGTAGCAATAGTTGTACGGAGTTGCCGTAATGGCCCCAATGGATTTGGTGATCAAAGCGGTGGATATCGTATGCTTTACGCACTGAGTGAGAGATGTGATGATTATTGCTATGTTTGACGCTTGCTATCACCATGACATGCACACTCCCATTTTACACTTTATGTTAGTGTTACCTTAGAGTACAGTACATCTTGTTGTGCTAACTCTTTGGTTCCAGGTTCAGGTATTATTATTTATACCTATTATTGTTTTATTTTGCTGCTATCGCTCATACCAGACTTTTGTCTGACCCAAAGTTTTATGTCTCTTCTTATTACTCTTGGTGCTCCTAAACGAGCATAATAGAGGCAGGTTAGGCGGTTATGCACGAGTATCTGTCCGGAGACAAGCAGGAGGCTTCCACGTACTATATACATATATTCTCCCTGTGTTGTTGTTGGTCACTGCTTTGGGCATTAGTAGTGCACCTTTTCTATTTCCTTTTTAAAGACAGTATTTTGAAGTTATAATAATGGTTTGGATCATAAGCCGTATTTTGGATTCCACTGCTACGATGGTTTAGTTTTCAGCTTATGCACTGTCTCGCCTGTTTTATGTCAAGTAATGTTATTATTATATTTTATTTCATGTGCTATGAGATATACTACAAGTTCTTTGGTAGTTCATAGTTTCAAATCCCTTTCTTTTGATGACCTTCCCATGCTAGTTGGACATTGGCATAGCGCATTTCATAGAAATGCCGGTTGGTACGGGGCGGGCTGTCACACTTGGTATCAGAGCCTAGGCTGCGTAGTTAACCTACGAAAAGACATCAGGGAGAGATAGTATACGTATATGGAAGCGCGTATTTGTGATATTTTGGTTCTCAAAAACTATATATATACTATTAGTATATCCAAGGATGAAGTTGCACTACACGGGCACCACTAAGGAGATGGTTAATCATTTTTCTCTTTACAGATTGAACGATAAGCCGATATACGAGGAGTACGGGTTCAGGGGCCAACAATGGGAATGTCCCTGATATGGGGACGATGTTTACTGCCTTCTTGTGAGAGATGCTTAGGGATACTCAGGGAGCAGTTCCTAAGGCTGCTAACGGTGGTGGTGCAGCGATGCAGGCGCCAAAAGCCGATTTCGCCAAGCTCAACAAGGATTATATTAATCTTAGTGGAAAGCCATTCCACGGAACGGAATTGGAACGGAAGTTCAAGATTGGCTGGATAGTTGTGAGCACATCTTCAAGGATTTGGGGATCGATGATGCAATGAAGAGGAAGCTAGCATCACGTCAGCTTCAAGACGGGCAATGAATTGGTGGAATGCTATTCAAGCGGCTACTCCCAAGGATTAAGTCACTTGGAATCAGTTAAAGACCCGCTTCAACAATAAGTTTATCCCAACTGCTCGGAAATTAGAAGTGTTCAGGAGGTTTTTGGAGCTTAGGCAGAATGGTAGGGCAGTCTCAGAGCATATTGCTGAATTTGATAACTTATCAAAATATGGATTGTCCTTTATCGATACTATTCAAAAGAAGAATGATAAGTTCATAACCGGCCTAGATGAGTACTTGGGGGAGAGAATCATAAAACATATCGATGTGACTTTCAAATCTATTGTGGGAAAGGCATTAAGATCTGAGAGCCTTTACCCTAAGTCAAAGACCGAGGTTGTTATTACATCTGTAGAGGAGCCAAAGCCATAGGCAAGCGGTGGAGGAAAGAATAATTCCTAGAATAAGAGGAAATAGAATCAGACCAAGGATGGTCAGAAAAAGAAGAATAAGAAAGATATCGAGTGCTATATGTAATAACCCGGAAATCTGAGCAAATTTAAAATTTTTATTTTGGCAATTTTGATGAATTTTGAATATTTAAAATGAATTATTTTAAATAATAACGACGAGATATCTATTTTGAATAGAATTAGAATGAATATATTTATTTGAATCGTCGTTGGAATATAAATATTTTGTTTTAATTTTAAAAGGAATTGAAAGTGGCGCGGTAGTTCGAAAATTCGATTACAAAGTTCAAATGAATATGCAGGATTCAAAATAAACCGGATTTTGGCGAAACCAAAAATATTTAAATCTATTTGAGAATATCTTTCCAACGAATCTGAAAAATTGAAATTTCATAGCGGGGATAAAAAGTTATGCCCAGTTGAAAATTCAGAATATTCGTTATGGAATTTTGGCCCTTAAAAATGGAAATTTTGCAAACGACCTCAGTTTTTGACAAGACCACTTTTGTTGGATCCGGGATGTCAAGTTATTTCTAGGTTTCAAAATTCATAATTTTCTGAAGCAGTATGTGAGCGTGGCGAAAGAAAACGTGTTTTGACCATTTCTATCAATTCGCATCGTCCAGAAAATGGCCATTTTTCAAACGGTCTCAGAATTTGATGAAATTAGTTTTGTTAGGACCATATCGTCACTACGAAGCTATAAATAATTTTTTTGGAATTTTTAGAGCCCGTATATGGCCCCGGTAAATTGAAATCTACGTTCAAATTCAATATATGGATTTATATTTTAATTTCAATGAAAACTGATCGAAACAATGGAATTGGCTTACGAAACATATCCCATTGTGTTCAGTAGAGGGGTAATTAGCTAGGGACGACAGTCAGTGGGTTTGATTACGAGTTCAAAATAAAAGGTAACTTTTTGGGGATAAACTAAAATAATTAAATAATTAAACTATATAACCTCACCCCTCTTTCTCTCCCTTATAATCAACACTCAGAATTAAAATAGAAAAAAAAGGAAACCCTTGATTAAACCGTGATACCCCCCTCGATTCCCATCGACGGAACCTCCCACCGCCGCCTTGGCCATCGCGCCTCCCCTCCCTCTCTCGGTGTCGCGCCCAGTCCGGCCACCCCACCTCCTCGCTGACGTCGCCTGTCCCCAATTTGAAGACCGCGTCCCTATGTGGAAACCCTAGAGACTGCAACTGCAAAGCCCACCGCCTCAATCGCCCCTGCGGCCCCCTTCAGACCATCCACCGCCACCAATCCGCCACCAAACAACCGCAAGTGAGTTTTTATTTATTTTATTTTTAAATCTGAATTTATTTAAGTTGAAAACACCTTTTAAAAAACTGTTTTATATTTGTATTTAGCTTAAATAAAAGTTATGATTTTTCTTACATGAACAAAAGCAAAAAAGATTAGATTTTTATATATAAAAATATATGATTTTTAATTATATAAAAAAATGATTTTTATATTAGTAGAGTATAAAAAATATGATTTTTATACTAGTAGAGTATTAAAAATATGATTTTTATATAATGTAGAGAAGAAAAATATGATTTTTATGTAACTAATGAAATAAAAATATGATTTTTATCTAGGTGAAGTTGAACTAAAAATATAATCTTCATATATATAGTAGCGTTTTAAAAATGTGATTCTTATTTACATAGCAACAATATAAAGATGCGATTTTTATATATGTAGTGGATACGGACAACGAAAGTGACAAAAGGCGAGCAAGGCAAAGATTTTCTACATATGAAGAGTCACGGTGTTTGGTTTAGCTTCTCGGTGAGAACTCATCACTTTTATTTTAATTTCTAGTTTGAAATATATACTTGGATGCAAACGGTGCTTAGTAGCACCCGACACCCGTCGTCCACAGACTATGGATGGCTTGTTTGTTTGATTAATGTGTTGTGAAACTTTATTGTATAATGTGGAATGGAATAAAATATTTTATAGTTAAAAATATAATTTTTAACGTGTATATAAAATAAATATTTATAAACAAATCGAACGATTTGTTTATATAAACACATTTGACTGATATTGATTGGGACGATAAATTTTACACATCGCCCAACTGCACAAATAAAACCTGTGTTTGATTGTTTGAAACCCCACATGGGTGTTGGGATGATATTTGGTGTACACTAATCCCAATTGTTTAGTTGTATGTCAATCGATAGGTTGACAGACTGTGTAAGTGTTAATTATTTATGTTTAATGCTTATGCAGTTGTGTGGAGCACTTTGGATGATGGTTGATTATTTATCGTTGCTATTATATACATATGTTGTATGAATCCCATATAAGTAACACTATATGGTATTAGATTGGGCCCCATTCCAATTTGGAAGATAAAGAATATTTTAAAATATATATTCATGTGTTGAATAAAAGAAAATTCGTGTGTTGCATAAAAGAAAATTCATGTGTTGAATAAAATATATATTCATGTGTTGAATAAAAGAAAATTCATGTGTTGAATAAAAGAAAATTCATGTGTTGAATAAAATATATATTCATGTGTTGAATAGAAGAAAATTCATGTGTTGAAGAAAATATTCATTTGTCGAATAGATTAATGAAGTTATTGAAATATATAACGCCGTGTTGGTTAGATATGCACCATTTTGACGCGAACAATATTTATATCGATTATATTCGTTTTTATAACGAATATAGTAAAGGAAATGATTTCAAAATATAACGTTTTGAAAATATATCATTTATATATGTATCGATGATATGGAATATTCAATCTTGATGAAAAATTGAATATGAAGTTGAAATCGTTTTGAAAACGAATTTAAAACGATTTATAAAATACGTTTTGAAAGGAAATCGACGAAATATATATAATATCTTTACTAATAATCGTAATAGGTTTGGTGTCACACTTTTTTGGTGTACACCTGAACTGACGAAAATGCCCTTTACTGTAAGAATGCATGTCATACCTTTTGAGCGCACTAATCATTTTTAATTAAATCATAAATCATGCGGCGTGAATTATGGTACATGTAAATGCATTTAATTTTAAACATTTTTGGTTATTAATTAATAGAATTATGGTAGGATTTATTCTCAATTGGTACATAATAAATGGATTAGTTATACATGATAATTTTAAATTAGTAGGATTGTAAATGGATTCTCAATTGGTAGACATAATTGAGTTGTGAACCTTTGATACTATATTTGGAATTCAAAAATAATGTGAAATAACAATTCAAATATAGATTAAATGGATTGTTTCATAATTGGTAGAATTAAATAAGTAATCCAAATTCTACCAAATATAGTATTATTAAAATATAAGACTCTGTTATGGTACATATTTGGTAATACAAATTCTACCATATTTGGTACCATAATCCAAATATGAAATTCAAATATTGAGTTGTGCATATATTTAATCAAATAAAATTTAGTTCTAGGTTATTACAGATTTTCAGTATAATGGTGAGATTTATGTATACCAATTCTACCAATTATGACTATTTCATACAATATTTACATGTAAATGCATTCTCCATCCAAAATTGAGTTGTGAACATATAACTACATTTCCAATATACCGATTAAAAATATATTGTTGATTTAATTTGTAAAACGCTGCATTCCTTTTTTTTACTCTAATTGCATTTGATTGTATAATTACTTTATATGCCCAACGTCATTCAAATATAATTGGTAGTGTATATAGCATTAAAATTATCATGTATAAAATAATCTAATTTAGATTTTTGTACTTTAATTCGATAACTAATAGTGCACATATTTTATCGCATTCCTAAAATGCACTATCTTATCTTGCTGATATGTACACTTTCTTTGTTATAAATATGACACTGTATTTTTCTTCCCCATCTCACATCATCAATTACCCTCTTCATTCTTCCCATTTCCTCTACAGTCAATTAAACTGTTTACTATTCTCAGGATCTCCAGCTTTTGATTGCAGTGGGAATGCTTCTGATTTCAAGACAGGTACAGTATATTATTCTATACATTTATCTACTTTGGTTTGCATTAGTATTCAGTTGTGTCTTTTCGTATTTATCTTCTTGGTTTGCATCAGTATTTGGTTTCCAATACTTTGCACCGAACTCATATAAGATTGTAAACGCTCATGCGATCCGTAACACCATGTAACTGCACAACAATCAAAAGATCCTGTTAGTAGATGAGTACGGTTGAGATGCAAGTTTCACGTCTAAGTTGGTAAGCTGCATACAATTATTTAATTTATAAAATAAAAAATATGCATTATTCAATTGTATTATCTAATCATGTTTTTTTCCTTTATAGGTAAAGCATATGGAAAAAAATGGATGGTGACAATGAAGATAATCAAGATGAAATATTTTATTAATAAATAAATTTTATCATTATTTAGTATGACAATTGCATATTTATAGTATTATCATAATATATGTTTCATAGTTAGACTTTTTTATTATCATTTGCATTTATTAATGATTGATATCGCATTTGAATTTATTTATATTGCATACTATTTTATTTTTTGGAGTGGTAATTTATTAATCATGAAACATCAGTACAAATAATTTTTCCTTGCATGTTTAAAATACATAATATTTGAAGAATAACAATTCACGTACGAAGAGCACGCAATTATCACGCGCGAAGTGCGTGTCCCGACCATGCGCGAAGCGCGTGCCGTGACGCTCGTATATATTATATATATTAAATGGCCTGAATAGAACGTACCGCACTGCGGTAGTTCACGAATTTCGACCATTGACATCGGATGGACGTTACGGGAGATCCGACCATTGGATTCTCCTAAAACTAGAACCATTGGGTTCGTATTGAAAAGGGCTTTCTAACGAATATTTGAGATTTGAAATCTAACGGTTGGATTTGGAATTATGTCCAAACCAAAATCGGAAAAGGTCGTTGTAAGTGCAGTTCAATGGCCGTTGATGGAAATAGACTGTATGGGCCTTGATAAAATTATTAAAAATAGTAATAATTTGTGTAAAATCATAAGAAATGATATGTGGAGATTTGGGATGAAAAATTCCAAATTTGAAAAGATAAAAATTGATTTTTATCGAAATGAACTAGTTTTGAGCTAGAATTATAATCCCATTTATTTTTAAAATAAATAAAGTGGTTTTGAAATGGTTTTAAAAATAACCAGAATTTCCAATATATAAAGTGGAAACGGATTTGAATCGAAATTGTCTTTGGAATATTTCGATGTTGGATTTCGTGATTATACATATATTGTTATGGAAATTTGAAAGATATATTTATAACGTTATTTCCAATACGATATTTGTTGGTCGTAGAATTTGATATTGAATATAAGCCGACATATTTTCTATTAAGAGCCTTGTATTTAATAGCAAATGGGATTTGGGTTTGTCGTGAATGGTTTCTTCATTAATACTGTTCTTAAACCCAGTTGAGAAAAAGATTAAATCTTTTTATTTAGATTTAATGAAGTATGCCAATTAAATGGAATTTAATTGTAATTGAATTTGTATTGATTTTTGGGTTTATCGTGAACGGGGTTTTAAATTACACTTGTTCTTCAACCCGATAATTAATAGAATGTAATTTTGGGTTTATCGTGAACCATGTTTTAAATGACGTTGGTTCTTCAACCCAGTTAAAGACAGGATATGATTTCCCAAGTTAAATAATCATTGATAGTGATTATTGGGAAGATTAAAACCAAGTGGAGTTTTAATGAATCTTTAATTAGAGTGAAATAATCGAGAATGGAGTATCACTAGTTTTGCTCCAGGCAATAGTTAAATCTTTAATTAGATTTGAATGTGAAATGGTAATTGAGTTTACCGATAACACCGTGGTGTTAGATATGAGGTATGACCAGTTTTACTTCATGGGATGAATAAGTTGGGCTTGGGAAATGAAATAAATGATTACTCGGTGTGGTTCGCTAATCCTGACTAATTTGAATTGATATTCAAAAGAAGATTAAAGAATAAATTTAAAGAATTTATATTTGATAAAATTAATGGGAACCTTTCCCAAAGTATAAGAATATTTGAGTAAAAGAATATTCTGAATTGGAATAAGGCGTATGTTATGTTTGTGTAACACTTGTTTATTATATACGCGAGTTATTCAGAAAGACCGGGTTTATCCCATTCTGAATAACTGATTTGACGATGTGTCGAGGATGAAGACGGTGGTCGAAGACCGGAGGTCTTCACATCGTTTGGGTGATTACTGATGATCTTGATTGGGCTGTACACCCAAGACGAGGGAATCAGTTGGTGATCGTCTAGACGTACTTGGAGATCGATGGATATGCGAGGTACCAAGTGCCTCCGGTTTCATTCAGACCCAGAACGAACTTGTAAATGGACTGTGTGTCTGACATTGGATTTTATTCTGTGTAATTGATTTCTATTAAATATATATCTGTTTGGCGGCGGAGAGTTTATTTTCGTGCTTAACGCCCTTCTCTGAGACGTACGAGCTCAGAGGTTATATATTGATGGATATCAATCGCATAGAGTGAATTGCCTGTGTGGCATCACTAAGTGGCAAATGATCAAGGCTTTTGTTGAAAAGCAGAGTCTTGTGGTTGATGATCAAAGCACGACCTATGTGGCATAGCTTTGTGTAGCGTTGATTCGCGAGCCGCACACCCCGGTTGTGAACTAGAAACGGGAGAGGACATCAGGGAGGGCATGCGTTTCTTTCTAGCTAGGGTGGTGTCAGTGACCTACCAGCCCTAACATTTATATTATTTTCACCTATGTGGTTGTTGTTGTTGCGAGGCGCCTCGGATATATTGGTGACTATGTGGAGCCGATTGAGTCATTTGGCTCATTTACGCCCCAAAGGGTAGGGAAACGAAGTGTTCACGCATTTTAATCCACATCAGTGGACCGACCCTGACGATCTAAGAGTCGATGCGCTCTGTCCCTGAGGCTCGGGCTAGAGAGTCTCGAAGCTGGTAAGGACAATCCCTTTCCTCTGTTCACAGATGGAAATCCAAATTCCAATACGTGATTTTGCGATTTTGATTGTAGAGCCTAGTATGGCGACATGACATATGGTACCCATGTCGTCCATGATTGATATTTATGATTGAAATTATTTTGACACTATACACTTATAATAGTATCAAATGATTTGTTTTTAACGTACCAAGCATGTTTGGTTATTATAAGGGAAAACCTTATCCTCCGGCTTGTGTTGCATTATGTGATGTGACCTGGGTCTTATAATAGCTTCATTTTTTCCAAAAAGCATTGCGCTGTTTTGTTATATGCACTGGTATTCTTGGGAGGAAACCCGTTCCGTGTTATACGGCGTGGTCCCTTGATATATCTGATTTAAAGTAAAGCTTTAAATAACTATTTTAGTTCTCATACCAGTCCCATGACTAACCTGGAGTTTATTGTTTTAACCTAAACTCTGGGTGCCCTTATTTTGACACGGGCAGCTAGTAGTTTTGGTTTTGCAGATTTATATTCACAGGAACTTGATTTACAGCTGGGATGATATTCGGAAAGCTCTGTATCCGTATATTTCTTTCAGTTGTGTTTTGTATTATTTTCCACTGCTATGTAATGTATTGTAATCTCTGATGTATAATATTTATTCATACTCTGTATATTCTTGTATTCTGATGGAATTTTTATAATAAACATTGAAATGTCCTTCTGTTTGCGTTCTGGTTTGTCGTGTTCTCAAAACAATCAGGTGTTTCG
Source organism: Allium sativum (assembly GCA_030737875.1). NCBI lineage: Eukaryota > Viridiplantae > Streptophyta > Magnoliopsida > Asparagales > Amaryllidaceae > Allium > Allium sativum. Next base: position 402,693,801 of record CM060910.1, read on the forward strand.
AACAGTCTTGGTCGGTTTAGTAATCGATTTGGGCCGGGCGAAATCCTAGTTGTTACATTTGGTATCAGGGCTTTGGTTTACAGAGCTCGGAGAACAAGATATGTTAGAACCAAACGAAAGAATTCATCAGAAATTGGATTAGTAATATCCAATGAGAATGACTCGTTAGAGATGGGATCAGTAGTATCCTAGAACGAGTGTAAAGAGTGATGTTTTTAAAATAAAATTGAAAACAAGTTTTGTTTTGAAAATTTAAACCTTATTCAACGTATTTGAACATTTATTTGTATTGAATTTGGACAATCCAGTATATAAAGATTTTGCGTATACGTCTAATCCGCGTGTATTTGAAGTTTTAATATACTGGGTAGATATAGAATCACACTCTAGTCACCCGGACATGGTCCTGATGATGAAGTATACCATCACCAGTATTTATTTTCGAGTGATGAAAGTGGGATTTCTATATATTTCCAATTGATTGTGTGAGAACCAAAATTAGATAGGGTCTATTGTTGTGATTTGGCACCAAAAATGTGATTTTTTGCATATGTATCCAAATTATGAATTTGAAACGTTAATCAACTAATTGATTGCTGATTGTGTTGTTTGATTATTGGTTGATTAATTAAAATGTTGAACCTTTAGCCAAATTGAACCAAATAGTGAATTGTATTGAAAATTAGTCGCATTTGCATGCATATACATATACTTACATTGAACAGGTCATAGCAAGAGGCTAGAGCAGAAGAATAAAATTGTTTGCCCGACGAATAGGTACATGTTTATTGTATTTCTTTGGGTTTGGATGATTTTATGAGCCGATTGGCTAGCCGCTTGGCTGTTTCTTTTTGGATTGGTGAGGGCCATGGGAGGCTATTTGAAATATCCCGAAGCTCCCGGTGCAGGGGAGGTTATGGCGAAATTTTTCGAAAATTTAGGGTGTTAGCCAAATTTTTGAAAAATTTGAGAAGTTCTTAGAAACTGAAAAGTTGAAGAACTTAATCCGTGATTAAAATAATGAAAGTTGAGTTGATTTGTAAAACAACTTTCAGCTTCGTTCCTTTTCGGGGACGAAAAGTTTTAAGTGGGGGAGATTGTAATAACCCGGAAATCTAAGCCAATTTAAAATTTTTATTTTGGCAATTTTGATGAATTTTGAATATTTAAAACGAATTATTTTAAATAATAATGACGAGAAATCTATTTTGAATAGAATTAGAATGAATATATTTATTTGAATCGTCGTTAGAATATAAATATTTTATTTTAATTTTAAAAGGAATTCAAAGTGGCGCAGTAGTTCGAAAATTCGATTTCAAAGTTCAAATGAATGTGCATGATTCAAAATAAACTGGATTTTGGAAAAACCAAAAATATTTGAATCTATTTGAGAATATCTTTCCAACGAATCTGAAAAATTGAAATTTCAAAGCGGGGATAAAAAGTTATGCCCAGTTGAAAATTCAGAATAGTCGCTATGGAATTTTGGCCCTTAAAAATAGTAATTTTGCAAACGACCTCGGTTTTCGACGAGACCACTTTTGTTGGATCCGGGATGTCAAGTTATAGCTAGGATTCAAAATTCATAATTTTCTGAAGCAGGATGTGAGCGTGGCGAAAGAAAACGTGTTTTGGCAATTTCTGTCAATTCCGATCGTCCAGAAAATGGCCATTTTTCAAATTGTCTTAGAATTTGACGAAATTAGTTTTGTTAGGACCGTATCGTCACTATGAAGCTAGAAATAATTTTTCTGGAATTTTTAGAACCCGTGTGTGGCCGCGGTAAATTAAAATGTGCATTCAAATTCAATATATGGATTTATATTTTAATTTCAATGAAAACTGATCGAAACGATGGAATTGTCTTACGAAACATATCCCATTGTGTTTGGAAGGGGGGTAATTAGCTAGGAACGACAGTCGGTGGGTTTGATTTCGAGTTCAAAATAAAAGGTAACTTTTGGGGATAAACTAAAATAATTAAATAATTAAACTATATAATCTCACTCCTCTTTCTCTCCCTTATAGTCAATGCACAGAATTAAAATAGAAAAAAAGGAAACCGCTCGATTAAACTGCGATAACCCCCTCGATTCCCATCGAAGGAACCTCCCACCGCCGCATTGGCCATCGCGCCTCCCCACCCCCCTCTCGGTGCCGCACCCAATCCGGCCACCCCCCTTGGTGACGTCGCCTGTTCCCAATTCGAAGACCACGCCCCCCTGTGGAAACCCTAGCCACCGCAACTGCAATCCCCACCGCCTCAGCAGCCCTGAGACCCCCGTTAGACCATCCACCGCCACCACTCTACCACCAAACAAACACAAGTGAGTTTTTATTTATTTTATTTTTAAATATGAATTTATTTAAGTTAAGAACACCTTTTAAAAATCAGTTTTATATTTGTATTTAGCGTTAAATAAAAGTTATGATTTTTCCTACATGAACATAAGCAAAAAAGACTAGATTTTTATATATAAAAATATATGATTTTTAATTATATAAAAATATGATTTTTATATTAGTAGAATATTAAAAATATGATTTTTTATATTAGTAGAGTATTAAAAATATGATTTTTATATAATGTAGAGAAGAAAAATATGATTTTTATATAGCTAATGAAATAAAATGTAATAACCCGGAAAATACGAGCCAATTTAAAAAATTTTAAATTAGACATTTCAAAGGAATTTGAACAATTGAAATAGAATATTTCAATAAAATAGTGAAGTACAAATAGTGAGTCAGTTTGAAAATTTGAATTCAAACTTTGACTGACTGTGCATGGTGGAGAATATAACGGATTTTAGCGAAACTAAAAATATTTAAATTTGTTAGTCAATACCTTTCTAACGAATCTGAAAAATCGAAGTTTCATAACGGGAATCAAAAGTTATGGCCGAATGAATTTTCAGAAAGGTCGCTATATAGAATATATAGCCCTGGAAAATTGATATTTTGAAAACGACCTCGGAATTCGACGAAACCACTTTTGTTGGGTTCGGGATGTCAAACTATTGCTAGGTTTCAAATTTCATAATTTTTTAAGGTAGTATGTGAGCGTGGCAAAAGAAAATGCGTTTGGTCAATTTCTGTTAAATTGGATCGACCAGAAAATGGCCATTTTTCAATCGATCTCAGAATTCGACGAAACTAGTTTTGTTGGGACCGTAGCGTCAAAACATAGCTAGATTTATTTTTCTGGAATTTTTCGAATCAGTTTGTGGCCCTGGCAAATTGAAATGTGCGTTCAAAGTTAAAATTAAATGTCTTATACTTTAATTTGAAAAATAACTGACTGTAACAGTCGAATTGGCCAACGAAACATATCCCATTGTGTCCGGGATTGGGGTATTTAGCTAGGGGCGACAATCGTTGGGCTTGAAAAGGAGTTCGTTGGTGAAAACCCTAATTTTCTGAAATATATATATTCTGGCGAATCAGAAAATTCCATTCATTATTTAAAAAATAAAAAAATAAAAAAAACCCCCGTAACCCACGAACGAACGGCGAAACCCATTTGATTCTTCTCCGACCGATTGCCGCCGCCTCAGCCCTCTATCGCCGCCGCCGCCACCTGTCGTCGACGCGCCTCCGTCCCCTCGTCAGATCCGACCCACCCACGACCAGAACCTTCGCCTCCTCCGCCTGAATCGAGCGCCCAAAGTCCACCACTTCCCATCGCCGTCACCGCTCCGATCTGCCACCGAGCTCCACCAAACCACCACCGACAGGACCCCCACTCGAAGCTCTTCCACGTCCAACTCCCAGATCGTCGTCTAGGTCAGTGGATTTCGCAAAAACCTCAAACCTAGTTTCGAACCAAATAGAAAGGTGAGTCCTTTTTGATGTTTGCTGAAACACCCAACCTCCGTTAGGGTCAATGTAACAACTCGTATTTCGATAACATGTTAAAACGAGAATCAAGGCAGAATTTAATTTTAAATTCTGAATCGAGTAAAACGGGCTATGCCATTGCGTTCGTCTCGGAAAAATACGCGAAATAGAGTCCGAGTTTTCGAAAATCGGAGTCTGTATGACCCGGTTAAGGCCCAAAGAAGTTTTCGGGAAATTCGAATTTCGGAAACAGTTTTGGAAATCAGATCTGGGACCAGGCGGGAAGTTTCCCGCCTAGGCCATGTCGACAGGGCTGTCGACAGGCCTGTCGACTTGGGCCCAGACCAAGTCAACAGCCCTGTCGACTTGCCTGTCGACAGGGGGTGGCCGGGGCAAGCTGCCTGGTGCACCTGTTTGGCTCACCTGGTCTTGTTCTTGGGCTGGTTCTGGAAGCTTCCGAGATCTGATGGTCCTAATCTATCCTAGGGTTAATCTAAGGGCCTAAAACTATCTTAATCTCCATAAAAACACCCCTAAGCCCCCCCTAAACCCTCATAACTCACCCTCTCCACGAAGTGCTGCCCAAATGCAAAGTGATCATGGCCTCCATCTCAAATCCCTAGAGCCTATGCACTCAAATCAAGTTCAAATCAAAAGGGTGCAAGCTTGCTACACCAAATCAAGGCCAAATCAACATTTCTATGCGAGTTCCATGACGATTCTTCTACAAAGGAGGCACCTTTCTTAGCCAAGATGATTCATGCTCCTTTCCCTAGGCCTAACTATGTAAGTTCTAGCTACTTTTAGATGGAAACGGTAGTTTTGATAATGACATGGGATAAAATGAGGCTAAACATGATTATGCGAACCTATATGAACCTTACCTTGCCTCTTGTGTTCATGTTTATGATTTTAGGCCATTTGAGTGACTTAATCATGCCTCTAATGCTATGCATAACCTAGTTTAACTTGCAAGTTTGGATCTTTATGCATGAAATGCTAGCATGAACCTTTAGGAACCACTTTACTTGTGAAACATTGGCTAAGACAAGATTTTGGGGCTTATGCATGTTTATGAACCCAAACCCCTTATGCTAACATGCAAGCTTGTGGCCAAATCCTTTATGAGATTATGCATGCTCGTGGCCAATCCCCTCTTTTAAGTTGTGCATGTTTATGGCCAAACCCTTTTTGATAATATGCATGTTTGTGGCTGAATTCCCTTGTGACATTTTGTGTGTTTGTGGCCAAAACCCTTTTTATGACACTATGCATGTTCGAGGCCAATTTGTAGTCATAGTATTCCTACTATGTTGACTCGTCTATACTTACGTTGGAAACACGTTTTGGGGTTAGGTTAGACGAGCGTGAATATACATGAGAAACTTAACTTGAAGTTCCATGAAATATGGTGTGAAACATGATTTGGGTTAAATGGGTATAACATGACAACATGCAACATTGAATATAGCATGTAAGTTAACATGTAAATATGCATAAAAACATGAGCTTGGGAATTTACCTATTAAGTTAGGTCTACCCTTTGGGAATTTACCTATTAAGTTAGGTCTACCCAAATGCTTGAAAACTTGTAACATGTTTTGGAAACATGATGAACTTAGATAATATAAGTGTGGCCAACTCGAGGTTGGGTTGAGTTTGCAACGTAAAACTACCCGGAACCGACCGGCCTAACTAGTAGTTGCAAACAATAGGACCCAATGTGAGAAGTTGGTCATGCCGCGCTTAAGACCCGAGGTTAGACTAGGTTATGGTGTAAATCTACCCGGACCCGCCCGGCTTAACTAGTAACCACAACAAGGTCTAATGTGAGGGGTTGAGGGTGCATTAATTAAATTAATGCCACATAATAGGGTTAAGTTAATTTGATTAATGAGGCTTAACCAAATATGATATGGACAAATGGGTTAAGTAATTTGATTAGGCTAATGATACTTAACAAAACATGATAAGCTTGGGTAGGTTAAGTAACTTGATTTGCCTAATGACACTTGACTATTTTTATACGACTAGTGGACGGGATTAAGTCAACCGACACTTAATCAATCCAACACGATAACGTGATAAGGTTAAGAAAATTTTCTTAATGACACTTAACTGTATAATACAGTTAATGGATGGGGTTAAGATTAGGCTTAACTAATCTGAACATGGTAATCAGATGGGGTTAAGTTAGCCTGGACTTAATTAATCCAACTTGGTAATTTAATGGGGTTAAGTTAAACACTTAACTAATTTAACACGATGATTTGATGAGGTTAAGTGACCTATACTTAACCAATCTAACTCGTTAATTTGATGAGGTTAAGTTAATCTATACTTAACCAATCTAACGTGAAAACATGATAAGGCTAAGTCACGAATCACTTGAATACGCTTGACCGATTCGACTCGGTAATTTGACAAGGTCAAGTTAATTTATATAATTAACCAATCTAAAATGGTAATTAGACGAGGTTAAGTTATGGATGGCTTAATATACTTAGCCAACTTGACACCTGGTTTGTAGGGTTAAGTCTTGGACTTGGATACTTAGCCAATTTTGACATGGTTTGTAGACGGGCTAAGTTAGGAACTTAAGTGACTCTTAACCCATTAGATAAACCCTAATTCGGAGGATTAGGTAAATAACCATAGTTAACCAGGATTATGGAAATAAGGCTAAGTGGTAAACCTTAGTTAAGGGAAACTAAGTAATAATTCTTAGTCAAGGAAATTTGGACCATTTCTTAGATAGATTGGTAACCCGATACGTTAGGTCAACGTTTAAGTATGCGTATAGGAGCAGGCTATCTGATTTAGATAAAGGCTCCAACGAACTGGGTAACGAAGCAGCGGCTTCGGGGAACGTGAGGATATTCTTGGGATCCCTCTGTGAGCTGCCAGGTCATTATACTAGGCTCACGAGAGGTTGAGGTCTGCGGTAGAAGAACCAAGAATATGCCTTGGTTGCTATGCGAGCGACCTAAAGACTGGGGTGGATAGCAGTGAGTCGGCGAATACATAAGGTGCCCGAGATAGTAAGTTCGTCGATCATCTACCATCTTGAGTCAAGCGTGTACGTACGGAAAGGCAGGGGACACCCAACAGACCATAATTTGCTATCTAATTATAGGTGAGGTAGGCCGTAGGATATGGGCTGGCCGGAGTGTAGTTCTCATGCAAGATTTTCTCTTGTGTTGCCTTTCACTAGTTGAGGGAGGGGTCTCGTGGGACCATAGCCACGTGTAGAAAAGCAGACCTTAATATCTGCATCGGTAGATAAATCTAAAGCTCCCGACCGAGTCCTGTATTCCTTGTTTTGCCCTGTGACAGGACTCGGATGGCACGATGTGATACATGTGCATACAGTTATAGAAAAACGATTCACGATGAATGCGTGGGAAAAAAGGGCGCGGTTGAGGGTTAGCGTGATCCCTAGTGGCCTAGGTGGTTTAACCCAAACCGAAATACGAAAGCGTGAAATAGGTAAGTGTAATCCCTAGTGGTGCTAGGTGGCGTAAGTCCTAGTAGTTCAAACGATGATTCGTATGGAAGAGCCTAGCTAGAACAAGGGTGACGGTCCAAACGATTTCAAGGATAATACGACATGAGGAAGCCCGTACGAGGTACGACAAAGGACTGAACTTATATACATGGAGAGAAACATATGATTTGAGTAACCTATTTATGCGATATTAGGTTGACATGGACCATTACACGACTTTGAGCACGGGACATTCATGGTTAACACATGACGCGGGTAGGGATACTAGTACGAGAGGTGCAGAGCAAATATACATGTTAGAACTAGGAAGAATATACATAATTGATACCGTGGGATGTTAGACGGGGTAGGTACCTTGGGATAATGTACTCGATAGAAATCTGACGATGTGATACCTTGATTTATCATAACACCGTGGATTATCATGATACCTTAGTTTACCTTGCCACAGTAGTTCAACCGGCTACCCTGGTTTATCTATCTTGTAGATATCCTTATGTTTACTTTCAGTTTATGCATGTCATGTTACCTTTACCTGTTTTTAGACTGGAAGTAGGTAGGACTTACTCAGTCTTTTTGACTGACCCGTTTTGTTTCGCCTCTTTTCTTCCGTTTCCCCCCCCCCCCCCCAGGTTTCAGGGAGGAAACAATGCTGTTTAGTTCGGACTTCTTCTGCTTGAAGGACATCATGGATGGCTTGGACTTCTCTTGGCTATGGCTACTTTACTGTTTTACTTGGGGAATAATTTATTAAAAAGTCTTTATGCTTCTTTACTATTGCAAGACAGGTTTTTGATGTACTCTGATGTAAAAGGCTTTAGACCATATTTATTCATGTTATGAAAGTTTGATTTTACTTCCGCTATTTATATATGTTCTGTCTTGTGATATTTCTGTGCATGTTTACCAATAATGCCCCTCTAAAGCTAGTGCATTCCCTTGCGAGTGACCCTAGCGGAGGCGGGGTGTTACATTTGGTATCAGAGCAGAAGGTTACCAGACTGGCAAAAGTTTTTAAAGACCTTCTTAAAATTATTTGAAAAACCGTTTACAATGAAGCATTTTTCAAGAAAATTTTCTTTTTTTAAAAAAAAAAAAGGCTATTCCCCAAAGGCCATTAGCATTATCCTTGTTTCCTTGATTGAATCTCTTTTCCTTTCTTTCCTCCATCTGTAGTCACAGTGGTTTTGACTGCGACTAGTCTTTCTAGCTGCGTAAGTGTTTCCCGTACGATGGAGGTGGTTCTCGAGAGACCGTTGCAGAGTTATGCAGGAAAGGATAGTAAGAACAAGGATAAAGGATACGAGCTCAGGGATAAGCAACATGTTGGTATGGCTGAGTCCTAAAAGGAGGGAGAAAGATGAACAAGGAAACCCATGACGAGAGAGTACCTTTGGCATGGTGAAACGGGACGGATAGTTAAGTATCATAGAACAGGGACAAGATCATTCGGAGGGCAATAGTATGCTCTCATTTCTAGGGTACCTCAGAAGGAGGGTAACGATCTTGTTAAAGGTTTAGCTTTTCTTCTCTATCATCCTGTCGAGACTTTGTTTTGATCACCGCATCTTTTAAGTCCGCTTCGATAGTTAAGTCTCTGCACCTTAGTACTAGCGTAATAGAGGATCCCGTTTTTGTCTCAAGTCCTATTGGAAGATTGGTCCATTTACTCATGACTTGTTTGGATTTGAGAATGTCTATATCAAGTGTTGATCTTGGAAATAATGCTTATGTTTATAAGTTGCGGATGGATTCTAGGGGTAAAGTGGTTATCCAGTAAGGGATACCATTCTCGGTTTTAGAAAGAGGGTGGTTGGATTCTTGACTTGCCTTGGTGATACCCTCGGAGTCTCGTATAACCCTTTTTGGGTTCTGTCATGGTTAGTTACCTAGAATCCCGGGATGCATTTGTTGGTAATCCGTTCAAATAGGATTCGCCGCTAAGGCGGATGGTTCGTTTCGATTATGCATGAGTTAGGGGAATCACCCTAGTAAGAACTCTTGGCAACATGGATTGGCATCGGAAAACGAGATCCAGAATTCACTGGTGAATTTTGGAGAGCTTGCATGAGTACGCAGATATGTTTGAGCCAAGCACACTAGGGAAAGAATAAGTGAAACGAGAGGCGACGAGGAAATGAGTTCCAACTCATTATATGGAAACAGGAAATAAGAAGCTGCGAAATCGTGAAGAAAAAGGGGCAGTCAAGGCACGATGGAACTAAGCTCAAGGTAATGCGACTCAGGAGACTGAAGACTAAATACGTGCATGATATCTCTTTTGGGAATATATCCTCGATCCCTGTTTTTCTGTTGAGCTTGCTTGTAGGCTATCTTTTATGGATATCCTCTCGGTCCTGTCTCTGTTACAAACCCCGTATGGAGTTTGTTTTGTTTATCTTCTCGACCCTGTTTCAGGGAATCTTAGGTAGAACCCTGTGGATGTAAACATGTATTTGAAACATGTTATGGTTGATATGGTTGCAAATGGTTGCAAGTGGTTGCTCGTGGATGCGCGAATTTACATTAGATATTAGCTCGACTCGGTCACATTTCATATTGCATATGCACGAGTATTTATACTTGTTTATGGATGAAATTGAATGTGTTATCATGCGGTTGTTGCATATGAATGAATGTTTGTGCACGCATATAATATCTATATGACTAGGACTATTTGCATACATGTTGGATTCATGGCACTATACATATTTTGCATTAGAAAGATCATTCAGGCCTGATCATTAGCATTAGCTAAGGAACATATACACACACTCTTTGCATATATTCATACAGCATTAGAAATCATCTAAGGACGATGGTTGCTTGTGGAAGATGTTTTGAGTAGATGGATGATGGATGGTAGGATATGTTCTTCCTAACTTGGAGATTTCGGGGACGAAATCCTAAAAGGTGGGGAGAATGTAACAACTCGTATTTCGATAACATGTTAAAACGAGAATCAAGGCAGAATTTAATTTTAAATTCTGAATCGAGTAAAACGGGCTATGCCATTGCGTTCGTCTCGGAAAAATACGCGAAATAGAGTCCGAGTTTTCGAAAATCGGAGTCCGTATGACCCGGTTAAGGCCCAAAGAAGTTTTCGGGAAATTCGAATTTCGGAAACAGTTTTGGAAATCAGATCTGGGGCCAGGCGGGAAGTTTCCCGCCTAGGCCATGCCGACAGGGCTGTCGACAGGCCTGTCGACTTGGGCCCAGACCAAGTCGACAGCCCTGTCGACTTGCCTGTCGACAGGGGGTGGCCGGGGCAAGCTGCCTGGTGCACCTGTTTGGCTCACCTGGTCTTGTTCTTGGGCTGGTTCTGGAAGCTTCCGAGATCTGATGGTCCTAATCTATCCTAGGGTTAATCTAAGGGCCTAAAACTATCCTAATCTCCATAAAAACACCCCTAAGCGCCCCCTAAACCCTCATAACTCACCCTCTCCACGAAGTGCTGCCCAAATGCAAAGTGATCATGGCCTCCATCTCAAATCCCTAGAGCCTATGCACTCAAATCAAGTTCAAATCAAAAGGGTGCAAGCTTGCTACACCAAATCAAGGCCAAATCAACATTTCTATGCGAGTTCCATGACGATTCTTCTACAAAGGAGGCACCTTTCTTAGCCAAGATGATTCATGCTCCTTTCCCTAGGCCTAACTATGTAAGTTCTAGCTACTTTTAGATGGAAACGGTAGTTTTGATAATGACATGGGATAAAATGAGGCTAAACATGATTATGCGAACCTATATGAACCTTACCTTGCCTCTTGTGTTCATGTTTATGATTTTAGGCCATGTGAGTGACTTAATCATGCCTCTAATGCTATGCATAACCTAGTTTAACTTGAAAGTTTGGATCTTTATGCATGAAATGCTAGCATGAACCTTTAGGAACCACTTTACTTGTGAAACATTGGCTAAGACAAGATTTTGGGGCTTATGCATGTTTATGAACCCAAACCCCTTATGCTAACATGCAAGCTTGTGGCCAAATCCTTTATGAGATTATGCATGCTCGTGGCCAATCCCCTCTTTTAAGTTGTGCATGTTTATGGCCAAACCCTTTTTGATAATATGCATGTTTGTGGCCGAATTCCCTTGTGACATTTTGTGTGTTTGTGGCCAAAACCCTTTTTATGACACTATGCATGTTCGAGGCCAATTTGTAGTCATAGTATTCCTACTATGTTGACTCGTCTATACTTACGTTGGAAACACGTTTTGGGTTAGGTTAGACGAGCGTGAATATACATGAGAAACTTAACTTGAAGTTCCATGAAATATGGTGTGAAACATGATTTGGGTTAAATGGGTATAACATGACAACATGCAACATTGAATATAGCATGTAAGTTAACATGTAAATATGCATAAAAACATGAGCTTGGGAATTTACCTATTAAGTTAGGTCTACCCTTTGGGAATTTACCTATTAAGTTAGGTCTACCCAAATGCTTGAAAACTTGTAACATGTTTTGGAAACATGATGAACTTAGATAATATAAGTGTGGCCAACTCGAGGTTGGGTTGAGTTTGCAACGTAAAACTACCCGGAACCGACCGGCCTAACTAGTAGTTGCAAACAATAGGACCCAATGTGAGAAGTTGGTCATGCCGCGCTTAAGACCCGAGGTTAGACTAGGTTGTGGTGTAAATCTACCCGGACCCGCCCGGCTTAACTAGTAACCACAACAAGGTCTAATGTGAGGGGTTGAGGGTGCATTAATTAAATTAATGCCACATAATAGGGTTAAGTTAATTTGATTAATGAGGCTTAACCAAATATGATATGGACAAATGGGTTAAGTAATTTGATTAGGCTAATGATACTTAACAAAACATGATAAGCTTGGGTAGGTTAAGTAACTTGATTTGCCTAATGACACTTGACTATTTTTATACGACTAGTGGACGGGATTAAGTCAACCGACACTTAATCAATCCAACACGATAACGTGATAAGGTTAAGAAAATTTTCTTAATGACACTTAACTGTATAATACAGTTAATGGATGGGGTTAAGATTAGGCTTAACTAATCTGAACATGGTAATCGGATGGGGTTAAGTTAGCCTGGACTTAATTAATCCAACTTGGTAATTTAATGGGGTTAAGTTAAACACTTAACTAATTTAACACGATGATTTGATGAGGTTAAGTGACCTATACGTAACCAATCTAACTCGTTAATTTGATGAGGTTAAGTTAATCTATACTTAACCAATCTAACGTGAAAACATGATAAGGCTAAGTCACGAATCACTTGAATACGCTTGACCGATTCGACTCGGTAATTTGACAAGGTCAAGTTAATTTATATAATTAACCAATCTAAAATGGTAATTAGACGAGGTTAAGTTATGGATGGCTTAATATACTTAGCCAACTTGACACCTGGTTTGTAGGGTTAAGTCTTGGACTTGGATACTTAGCCAATTTTGACATGGTTTGTAGACGGGCTAAGTTAGGAACTTAAGTGACCCTTAACCCATTAGATAAACCCTAATTCGGAGGATTAGGTAAATAACCATAGTTAACCAGGATTATGGAAATAAGGCTAAGTGGTAAACCTTAGTTAAGGGAAACTAAGTAATAATTCTTAGTCAAGGAAATTTGGACCATTTCTTAGATAGATTGGTAACCCGATACGTTAGGTCAACGTTTAAGTATGCGTATAGGAGCAGGCTATCTGATTTAGATAAAGGCTCCAACGAACTGGGTAACGAAGCAGTGGCTTCGGGGAACGTGACGATATTCTTGGGACCCCTCTGTGAGCTGCCAGGTCATTATACTAGGCTCACGAGAGGTTGAGGTCTGCGGTAGAAGAACCAAGAATATGCCTTGGTTGCTATGCGAGCGACCTAAAGACTGGGGTGGATAGCAGTGAGTCGGCGAATACATAAGGTGCCCGAGATAGTAAGTTCGTCGATCATCTACCATCTTGAGTCAAGCGTGTACGTACAGAAAGGCAGGGGACACCCAACAGACCATAATTTGCTATCTAATTATGGGTGAGGTAGGCCGTAGGATATGGGCTGGCCGGAGTGTAGTTCTCATGCAAGATTTTCTCTTGTGTTGCATTTCACTAGTTGAGGGAGGGATCTCGTGGGACCATAGCCACGTGTAGAAAAGCAGACCTTAATATCTGCATCGGCAGATAAATCTAAAGCTCCCGACCGAGTCCTGTATTCCTTGTTTTGCCCTGTGACAGGACTCGGATGGCACGATGTGATACATGTGCATACAGTTATAGAAAAACGATTCACGATGAATGCGTGGGAAAAAGGGCGCGGTTGAGGGTTAGCGTGATCCCTAGTGGCCTAGGTGGTTTAACCCAAACCGAAATACGAAAGAGTGAAATAGGTAAGCGTAATCCCTAGTGGTGCTAGGTGGCGTAAGTCCTAGTAGTTCAAACGATGATTCGTATGGAAGAGCCTAGCTAGAACAAGGGTGACGGTCCAAACGATTTCAAGGATAATACGACATGAGGAAGCCCGTACGAGGTACGACAAAGGACTGAACTTATATACATGGAGAGAAACATATGATTTGAGTAATCTATTTATGCGATATTAGGTTGACATGGACCATTACACGACTTTGAGCACGGGACATTCATGGTTAACACATGACTCGGGTAGGGATACTAGTACGAGAGGTGCAGAGCAAATATACATGTTAGAACTAGGAAGAATATACATAATAGATACCGTGGGATGTTAGACGGGGTAGGTACCTTGGGATAATGTACTCGATAGAAATCTGACGATGTGATACCTTGATTTATCATAACACCGTGGATTATCATGATACCTTAGTTTACCTTGCCACAGTAGTTCAACCGGCTTCCCTGGTTTATCTATCTTGTAGATATCCTTATGTTTACTTTCAGTTTATGCATGTCATGTTACCTTTAACTGTTTTTAGACTGGAAGTAGGTAGGACTTACTCAGTCTTTTTGACTGACCCGTTTTGTTTCGCCTCTTTTCTTCCGTTTCCCCCCCCCCAGGTTTCAGGGAGGAAACAATGCTGTTTAGTTCGGACTTCTTCTGCTTGAAGGACATCATGGATGGCTTGGACTTCTCTTGGCTATGGCTACTTTACTGTTTTACTTGGGGAATAATTTATTAAAAAGTCTTTATGCTTCTTTACTATTGCAAGACAGGTTTTTGATGTACTCTGATGTAAAAGGCTTTAGACCTTATTTATTAATGTTATGAAAGTTTGATTTTACTTCCGCTATTTATATATGTTCTGTCTTGTGATATTTCTGTGCATGTTTACCAATAATGCCCCTCTAAAGCTAGTGCATTCCCTTGCGAGTGACCCTAGCGGAGGCGGGGTGTTACAGTCACCCTCAAAGGGAATGCCCTAATTTTGGCGGAGGTTTATAAGTATAAGTCACAGATATACAAGACAGATATAGGAACACATATTTTTGAACAGCGGAAAACAACAACATCTTTTATTTCATTAAAATACGTGTTCAGAAAAACATGCCATACTTGTCTTACAATTCTTCCAAAAACATAACATATTCATAACTGTCTTGATTACATTATTAAAGAAGCATAAAGAAAACATAAATAAACTGCATAAGTCCCATAAATGCTGCCTAAAGCCATAGCCCAAAACGGAAAAAATCCAAGCAATACATTATTTCTCTTCAAGCTGGATGTGAAAACTGGTCAAGCCACGGTATTCCCTCCCTGTGGACCTAGGGGGGGAAACGAAAGAAAAGAAGGCCAAAGAAAAGTAGAGTCAGACATAAAGCCTGAGTAAGTCTAGGACTATTCAGTCTATGAATAAAGAACTGGGTATGATAAGCATAAACTGGAAGTGGGAAAGCACGATAAACTAAGTTAAGTTGTCTAGGGTCGAATATACTATCGTACCCCATATTAATCTCTGTATCCATATAAACTAGTTCCCAACAGGCACCCCATAATCAGGGTGAAGTGATCCATTTCTGATGATCGGCTCCTACTCGCATAGTTACATGTGTCTTATGGCCCCCGATGTTGTAGTTACCTATGCTGGTCCCACCATGGGTTGTATCAAGTCCCATGGTGGTGGCCCGACACAATTCTAGAATGCACAGGTATGCTACTGGTGCCCAGTGTCTTATTTTTCTGCGCCGGAGTGTGTGCACGCCCGCACCCCGTTAGAACCTACACTGCTGCACCACCGCCGTCGATTTGACCTCTTACAGTCAGCCCAGTAATCGTGCCCCACCCTGCCTAGTTCAGGGTATCCTGATACACCTTGTAGGGTTACTGCTGAAAAGGGTCCCCCGCTACTAGGTTTTCTATTTCTAGCCAACATGCTAAGTTGGTTAAGTGTTTAATAAACCTAACCCCCAATCAGTCTGTTTAGTTTCGCATGTTCCATTTTGATTAAGTATTAATTTAATTTACTTAATCCTATCAATCCTGACTCAGCCTTAATTGTCTTATTAAAGCCTTGACCTCTCACATTAGACAGGTATTGTTGTGGCTGCCTGTTGCCGGTTGGGTCCAGGCAGTCTTACGCCACAACTCAGTCTAACCTCGGGTCCTTATTGGGCTCCGTGTTTAACCACCCACATTGGATAGGTATTGTTGTGACTACTGGACAGTCGGGCGGTTCCGGGCAGGTTTACATCACAACTCAATCCTACCTCGGGTTAAACACATCGTATTTTCTACATTTACATATTTTGTCCCTTTTCTTTTTATATGTAAATATTTGCGGCCCATTATTCAAATTCATCTTTATTGATTAAAATTTATTTATGCCACTTAATTGTTTTTCAAGGTTGTTGGCACGCGTCAAACATGCCAACACATATGTTCTATATTTTAACCCAAACGTCATTACCCCCGTTTTACACGTTCGCTACAATGTAAGGTGTGTTGGGTTTAATATTTAAACCCAATTTAGCCATATGAAAAGGGGAGGCTTATAACATGGTGTTTAACATGAAAAAGAGGAGTGTGAACGCATGAACTTGCAACGAACGATTCAATTAACATAAAGTAGGCACATGTGAACTTGCAATTGTAACAGCATATAATTATTGCATAAACAATACTTAAACATGAATCATTCTATTCATATAATCATGGCATAAACAATACTTTAACATGAATCATTATATTCATGTGATTTTGGCATAAACAATACTTAAACATGAATCGTTTTATTCATATAATCATGGCATAAACAATACTTTAACATGAATCATTCTATTCATGTAATCATGGCATAAATAATACATAAACATGAATCACTGTAAACTTGCAATTGGGATGTAAATCTAACTTAATTGTGTCACATATATCACCATATGGTTTTGATAACAACTTAGGCCTAAAACATGTTTCATCTAGGCATAATACTAAACATAGTTTAGTCATGTTCATAAAGGTGCTTACTTTTGTTTCTAACACAAAAGTATGATTTGCCAATTTCAACATAGATTCATATAAATCATAGTACTTAGCCTAGCCCAATTACACACTAAAGTGATCATAAAGGTATGTACATCTTATTAGCATAATAACGAATCATATACTTGCATGAATTCCAATTAAAATTCCACAACATATGGTTGTCAACATAAATCATATACTTGTATGAATCCAATCGTATACCATAGCATTTCCAAATCGTTTATAATCAAAATAACATACAAATATAGATTATTATCGCCACAATTCCATTTCGTTGTTAACTTCCAACGCAAATCACATACTTGCAAATATCCAATCGTATACCATAACATTCCCAAATCGTTAGAATCAAAATAACATACAAATATATATTATTATCGCCACAATTCCATTTCGCGTTTTACACAAATCAAACGCAATTAATTATTTACATTGGAATAGCACTCTACTTACAACGTATGACGAGTCTTCAATTCAGGAATCTGAATTCTGAATTTGGAGATGCTATCCTTTGTTGTAGGCGTTGTTTTGATTGATTTGACGTTGCTTTAAGTTTTGAATTATCTCCTAATTGTCTCCCAATTTCTGACGGCTATCCTTAGTCTCTCCTCAGCAGCATGACGGTCTCATCTCCATTTTAGTTTGTGTGAATTAGGGTTAGTCCTAGGTCCTTTTTATAAAGTTTGTGAGTTGATTTAGACCGTCGATGGAGCTTGGTTTAATAATAGCCGTTCATTCAAAGGAGGGACCAACTAGGTGCTGACACCTAGCCCTAGTGACAAGGCAAGGCTCAGAAAATCGACCAAACACAGACTAGGCCAGCCAGGGTGGGCTGGGTTCGACCTGGCTCAGGGGCCAGGTCGACACCACAGTCGACACCGTGTCGACTTGGCAGTCGACACGGGTTACCCAGGTCGACTGCCCAGTCGACCTGGCTTGCCCCAAGTCGACTACCAAGTCGACCTGGGTGCCTTGGGCGGGAATTTTCCCGCTCTGGCCAATTGGGCCCGATTTTGAATTTTGAATTTGTTTTTCTGAGCTGTTTTCGTCTATTTGAGTTTTAAACTGAATTCTGAAACTTCCGGAGGCCATATCTTCTTCATACGGAGTCTGTTTTACGCAAACTCGGACTCTATCTCAAGAAAAATTCTGAGACGAACGCAATGGAATATCCCGTTTCCCTTAATTCTTTGATTTGAAATTAATTATACTTTAATTTGTAAATTTTACTGTTATAGAATACACGGGGTGTTACATTCTCCCCCACTTAAAAGGATTTCGTCCCCGAAATCTTCAAGTTTAGGAAGAATGTATATCCTAACATCCAAACATCCATCTACTCATCCATCAAACACGAGCATCCATTGTCCTTAAAAGACTTATAATGCTTCATGATCATATGCGAAGTGTGTGTGTGTACATGTACTTATCTAATGCAAAATCCGGCGGTCTACTGATTCAGTTGACCTCCTTAATGCGAATTATGTAAGTGCCATGAATCCATTATGTATGCAAATTTTCCTATTCATGATTCTACATGAGTGCACAATTATTCATACAAATGCAACATCCATATGACAACACATTAAAATTCAACCATATACGAATATAAATACATTTATGCATATGAAATATGAAGTGACTGAGCCGATCTAAAACCTAGATTGTGTGTGTATATGCAACCACGAGCAACCACTAGCAATCACTTGCAACCACTTGCAACCATCATCCATAACATGTTTCAATTACATGTTTCCATCCAAAGGGTTTCTTCCTAAAGATAAGGTCGAGGAGATATACCTAAAAAAAGATAGATAAAAGCGCAACTTAAGGAAAAAGGAAAGATCAAAGATGTACCCTCGAAAAGAAAAGGGTAGGCTGCGCGTATTCTAGCTTCAGTTTCCCAAGTTGCATCTTCTTCGGCGTCGCTCCATTGAACTTTGACGAGCTTGACTTCGCGGTTGTGTAGCTTCTTTACTTCCGTTCCTAATATGCGGGTTGGAACTTTCCTCACGGTTGCTTCGCGTTCCACTTCAGCTTCTTCTAGGATATTTGGCTCTACCACTTCAGCAGACTCATGTAGACATTTTCGGAGATGTGAAACGTGAAAGACGTTGTGAACTCCGGCCAATTTTTCGGGTAGCTCTAATCTATAGGCCATTTTCCCAATTTTCTCGATGATAGGGAATGGCCCTACGAACCTTGGTGTTAGCTTTCCTGTGGTTCGAAAACGAACAACGTTCCTAAGCGGAGATACCTTAAGAAAAACTTTGTCCCCAACCTCAAATTCAAGGTCGGTCCTCCTCTTGTCGGCGTAGGACTTTTGTCTGTCTTGGGCCGTCTTCATCCTTCTTTGTATTAAGTCTACTTTCTCTGAAGTCTCTCGGATCATATCTGGTCCAAGTATGAGCTTATCAGTAGACTCCCACCAACAAGTGGGTGATCGGCACGGTCTTCCATATAAAGCTTCGAAGGGCGCCATTCCGATGGTTGCTTGATAGATGTTGTTGTAGGCAAATTCCACCAAAGGAAGGTGGTCTTCCCATGTCCCTCCGAAGTCAAGGACGCACAGTCTTAAAAGGTCCTCCAAAACTCTGTTCACTCTTTCTGTTTGGCCGTTGGTTTGGGGATGATAGGCTGTGCTCAAGCATAACTGTGTGCCTACCGCTTCTTGCAGACTCCGCCAAAACTCACTTGTGAAGATAGGGTCTCGGTCACTAATAATGCTGGATGGTATTCCGTGGAGTCGAACAATTTCCTTGAGGTAAAGAGATGCTAGGGATGAGGCAGTTCTTTTACTTTTGACAGGTAAAAAGTGGGCGCTTTTAGTAAGCCTATCCACTATTACCCAAATGCTAGTGTTGCCTCTCCTAGACCGAGGCAGCCCATCAATGAAGTCCATTGAAATGCTATCCCACTTCCACTGCGGGACCTCTAGAGGATGTAGCAGACCGCCAGGCTTTTTCTGTTCCGCCTTAACCTGTTGGCACACCATACACTTAGAAACGAAATCTGCCACGTCCTTCTTCATGCCGTTCCAAAAGAAAGTTCTTTTTATGTCCTTGTACATTTTATCTCCGCCTGGGTGTATCGTCATCTTGGAGTGATGTGCTTCCTCGAGAACCTTCTTTACTAAATCCCTTGTCTGGGGGACGCATAGTCTCCCGTCTCGCCTTAGCCAACCCTTATCGTCGATGGAGTATCTGTTGAGGTGACTTGAAGTCTCACCCCTAATTAGCCTATCAATCGTCTCCACAAGCTGAGGGTCTTTGCATTGTGCTGTCCTTATTGAGTCCACTAAAGTCGGGCGTATTTCGAGAGATGCTAGTAAGCCTGGTACACAATCGGAGGAGGGCCTAAAGTCAAAACTGGCTATAAACTCTAGGCTTTGTCTTTCAACAAACAACGGGCTTATGGTCAGTTTCTTTCGGCTCAACGCGTCTGCCACTACGTTGCCTTTGCCCGGAGTATAGGAGATCTCGAAATCGTACGAGGCAAGAAACTCCATCCATCTCTGTTGCCTCAAGTTAAGATCTTTCTGCGAGAAAAGATATTTCAACGATTTATGGTCAGTGTAAAGTTCGAACTTCTCACCTAGGAGATAGTGTTGCCAAGACTTGAGTGCAAAGACGATGGCGGCTAACTCAAGATCATGGGTCGGGTAGTTCTTTTCATGCACTTTCAATTGCCTCCCGCCATAAGCTACTACCCTTCCTTCTTGCATTAAGACGGCGCCTAGCCCTGTCCCACATGCATCTGTATAAACTGTGATCATCTTGCTTCCATCTGGCAACGTTAAAACTGGGGCTGTTGTAAGAGCCCTTTTCAGTCGTTGGAAAGCAAACTCGCAATCCAAGTCCCAATTGAACACTAGATTCTTCTTGGTCAGCCTCGTGAGCGGAGCTGATATCTTTGCAAAGTCTCTGATGAATTTCAGATAGAAGCCTGCTAGCCCGAGAAAGCTTCGGACCTCAGTTGCATTCCTTGGTGTCTTCCAATCCTGTACCGCTACTACCTTAGCGGGGTCCACAGCTAACCCTTCTTTGGATACTATGTGCCCAAGGAACCTCACTTCTTCTCTCCAAAAGTGGCATTGGAGAATTTGGCTTTTAGCTGATGGACTCGCAGAGTTTCCATGATTGCCCTTAAGTGCAGAGCATGTTCCTCTTCATTCTTTGAGAAGATAAGGATATCGTGTAATGACCCGCATTTTTAGCTGTTGAATAATTAATTTATTTAATTATTTAAATATTGTTTTGGCGATATCGATAACCTGAATTAAATATAAATGAATATTTAATTAATAATTATAATATAATAATATATTATAATGTCGAAATAGTCAAAAATAGCTGAATTCACAATACAGTGTGAATTGAATTATATATAAGGTATAATTCAGTTTGGAATTGAATTTGAATAACGAATATATTATATAAACGACTGTTTGGACGTAGAATTTTAATATAATTATAAACGAGCTCGAAATGGCGCTGCAGTTCGCTATTTGGCGATTTGAACTTCAACTGAATGTACATGATTCGTTTTAAGCCGGATTTCTGTGAAACAAGAAACGCGTAGAGCTGGTGGAGTATATCTTTCTAGTGAAAGAGAAAAATCAGGATTTCGTCGTGTAGATTTTGAGATATGTCCAAATCAAATTTTAAAATAGTTGCTATAGAATCGTTTATCGACCGTATCGGATTATTCGATATAACTAGAGATCGGGTTTGAATTTAGACAAGGTCCTTTTGGGAAATAGTGATAATTTAATTTTTAGAATTTTACTGTAAATTTTAATTAATTTAATAAGCAACTTTTTATTTGGGGTATTTTGCACCCTGTAATCAACATTTTGAGGTTTCACAATATGAGTCCATCTACCGGTATTATTACATTTTTGGGACCAGAGCACGTCACTCATTTCAATGGTATTTTTGTTTCTGTCCATAACAGTCCCTACGTGAACAGAATATTTCATAGTGGGGTACGCTATGTTTTTAACTTAAAACAAACTAAACTGAATGGTTAGCTGGTCAAACGGACTCAGAATTCAACGAAACAAGTTCCATACGAAACCTTAGGAAGAGGTCTAGTGAAACGTCGAGGTCTCATATTTTTAGGATTTTTTCTGTAATTTTAAGGAATTATTGCTCGGTGTTTTTCATCGATATTTTCTAAAGGATTTTCGCAAACGGTGTCGGAATTCGACGAAACCTGTCCCATTGGATCCGGAATGTGTTTTTATGCTAGGATTAGCTTTGTTTGTCAAAAAATGAAAATCATACGAATATAAAATGGATCGAAATGAAATGAAAAGGGAATATTCCGAGGAATATTCCCTGTCCATAAAACATTCTATAAATAAACCATACGCTAAGCCTTAGAACCTAATTCCATCGCAACAGAAATGCGCCGCCACCAACAAACTTCCTCAAACCAAATCGTGAGCAAGAATAATCAAAAAGAAATACAAAGCAAAATCTAAAAATCCTCAAACAAAATCCTATGAACTCGCAGCTCCATCCTTTTCGCATTGATATATATTAGCAAGGGTTCGGTGCCTTCTTTTTGTTCGCTGGTTTTGTATCAGCGAGTTAGGGTTTGGCCCTTCAAGAAATAAAAGGGTCAATGGTAGATTGTGAGTTCAGTTCTGCGTTCGGGAGGTGATTGCGAGTTCGTACAGGGAGTTTTGAGGTGTGCGATGGCTTTTGAAGTCGAAGTCTGTACTGTATGCGTGAAGACTGGAAATCGCGACAGTCTATGCTAGGCGCGAGTTGAAAAAGGGCGGTACTGGGAAGAAGGGGTTGAGAAGATGAAGAGAACGGTGGTGGTTGCGCCCTCCATTGGTGGTCGAGGTGTACGGTGAAGGCGGTCAAAGTATGGTCAAAGGGGGATTGGGTTAATACAGAGAGAAGCGGATGTATGTTGGGGAAGAAGACCAAAATCTGCGGCCGGGTTTTTATTGAAGGAAGATGGGCCAGAAAATATTGGGTACAAGCCCATTTAGTTAAATTAATTAATTTTGTTTAATTTAATTTGTATACGAACTGGTATTCACGATATCTTAGTCATACGGTATCAGATTGACGAACCGTAAGTTGCGTTGGGATCGTATGGACGGGAGCAACACAATGAGACTGACCGGGAGTGAATCCGAGCTCGTTACAATTTATGGCAAAATAAATTGTCCGACTGAACCAAATAACGCAAGCCGTTATTTAACGGCTAACGCGCAAATGTGAGTAAAACTCACCAACTCTGAACAGTTATATTTTTATAATGTATTTTTAGAACTGTTAATCATCTGTTGATTTCTGTGTGTTGGTTGATTGATTGAACTGCTAGTCAGTTAGTAGGAAAATATATATATATAACTATATATATATATATAAACCGTTAAATATTCAGATATTTATTCTGTTATCAGAATAATTCATATCGAACTGAAAGTGATGATAATCATGTTGTGTAACATCTGTGGATGCAGGGAGACAGGTTGGAGGAATCCGACTGGATTCCTCAACAGTTATTTTATTGTTTTTCATATATTGTTATATGATGTGATATAAAATCTGTGGGCGATTACATGTGCTTGGACGATATTGAACATCGTGATTTGATATGATTGAATATATAACATGCCGGAATGTTGATAAGGGAATTTTCAAAGTGATATTGAAAATAGAATATTTATAAAATGGGATATTTATAAATAAGAGATATTTATAAAGTGGAATATTTATAAATTGGGATATTTATAAATAGGAGATATTCAAAAAGGAAATAAATTCAAAACATTTCTTTTTGAATGGAAAGGACTGTGTGGCGAGTTTGGGGATTTTCCCGATGCTCCCGATACAAAGGAGGTTATGGCGAATTTTCCCGGGAATTTAAGGAGTTAGAATATTTCAAGAATAAATTTGAAAAGGAAATATTTGTAAACCATTTACAAATAGACTTGGAAAGGGAACATTAAAAAAAAAGAAATCATTTTTAAAGTGTAGAACCGTTATTTAAAAGTAAATCTTTTCAAATAAATAAAACGTTGTTAAAAAGAAATCTTTATAAAGTGAATAAAGTAAATCGAATATAGACATTCGAAAGGAGAAATCGAATATAGACATTCGAAAGGAGAAATCTAATATGGTATTCGAAGTTAGTTAATCGAATATAGACATTCGAAAGGAGTTAATCGAATATAGACATTCGAAAGGAGTTAATCGAATATGGCATTCGAAGTTAGTTAATCGAATATAGACATTCGAAAGGAGTTAATCGAACATGGCATTCGAAGTTAGTTAATCGAATATAGACATTCGAAAGGAGTTAATCGAATATGGTATTCGAAAGTTAGTTAATCGAATATGTTATTTGAAAGGGGTTAGTCAAGTCGAGTTAGTCAAATAGAGTTAATCAGTTAGAGTTAACCAGTTGGAGTTAATCGATTAGAGTTAAAACGAACTAGAGTTAATCAAATATAGTTATTTGAGACAGAGTTAGTCAAACATAGTATTCAGGGTAAGTTGCCATCTTGTACGACTGCTAGCGTAATTCGCAGGGCTGTAAATAGCCTACGGTGGTCGGATGTTTCCTGAGGGAATCAGGCGTAACCATTGTGATCGCTGCGATCTAGAGTCAAGCGAATGGAGTTAATCGAATATTTGTTATTCGATAGGAGTTAAGATAATCGAGTTAAGATAATCGAGTTAAGTTATCGAGTTAAGATAATCGAGTTAAGTTATTGAGTTAAGATAATCGAGTTAAGATAATCGAGTTAAGTTATCGAGTTAAGATAATCGAGTTAAGTTATCGAGTTAAGATAATGGAGTTAAGATAATCGAGTTAAGTTATCGAGTTAAGATAATGGAGTTAAGATAATCGAGTTAAGTTATCGAGTTGAGTTAATTAAGTTAAGTTAGTCAAGATGATTTAATCCAAAGGAGTTAATCGAATATTAGTTATTCGAATAGAGTTAAACGGAGTTAAATAGAGTAAATCGAATATTAGTTATTCGAATGGAGTAAATAGTGTTATCGAATATTATTTATTCGAACGGAGTTAAATAGAGTTAGTCGAATATAGTTTATTCGAATAGAGTAAAAAGGAAGGAGTTATCGATTATAGTTATCGATTTTAGTTTAATCGAAAGGAGTTATCTATTATAGTTTAATCGAAAGGAGCTATCGATTAGTTAATCGAAGGAGATTATCGAATATAACGTATTCGAAAGAAAGAGATCGAATATAGTTTATTCGAAAGAAAGAGATTTCGAATATAAGTTATTCGAAGAGAGATAATCGAATATAGGTTATTCGAAGAAGAGTTAATCAAATAGAGATTTACTCGAAAGAGAATTATACGTCGAATTCAATTATATCGAATTCGGGAAAGTAATATTTACTTTCCGGTTTTTAAATCAAGAGTATCCACTAATAAATTAGGGTTAGGTAATTATTCAAATTAAAGAATAAAGGTTATAATTGAAGTTAGATATTGCGAAGGTAGGGATTATAACGTTATCATTATAATCAATGTTTTCAAATAAGAAGTGGATTCGTTAATTGAATTCGAGAGTTACGTAAAGAAGTTGTTAAAGGTTTAAAAGATAAACTGTTACTATTTCGAAGTTATAACGTTGTTCAGTTAAGGTCTGAGAGGTAATTATACCCCAACTTGATTGACTTCCTTCTTAACTAAGGAATGGTAAGGTTAATAGTGAATGATGGTTAAGTAAATTTAATAAATGGTTTGGGTTGGCAAAGCGATGTTTATTTAAACATCAGTTTAAATCCAACGAAGGAACTTTGGAAATGTTTTCCAAATAAGAAAATCAGAAATGTTTTCTAATATAGGAAACAGGAAATGGAAATGTTTTCCATTGTTAATAAAGTATATTTTCTAAAATTAGAAAATAAGGAAGGTTGAATATATGGAAACAGGAGATAAGTAATTAATGAACTTAAGTGATAAATGTTGGATGATGATTGATTGATATTATTTCCATCTGGAATAATATCGTTGTTTGCACACGAGTTTTTCTTTGATAGTTAACTCACCGACTATCGAAGTTTTTGACCATTTTAACGTTGTTAATATGGAGAGACCGGTTGGATTATTATCCGAAGAACCACTCTGTATTGTCATAGGCGTTGCGAATCATATATGCCAAAGATAATTGAAGACGGAGAAAATTGCAAGGGCTATTGTATAAGTCTTAGATAACAGTGCCTAAGATGGATATACTGAATAGTACCTTCGGTTCATCCTGTTCCTGGATGACTTGTATGGATGAATGTCTGACAGTGTATTTCCAGAAAGGTCACGTACATTGATTTCTTCAACCGTACCAAGAGTGGAAGCGGAGAAGGACACTTCTTTAGCTAACACGTAATGTACTGTTGTAGACGTCAATTAGTGATTTCCGATGGATCTGACAATGTGGCATTCGAAGTGAATCTGATGTGATGATAAAGCGTAGCTTCTAGCCTCATCAACCGGTAAATGACAGAAATCGGGCAGGCAACATGGCTAAGTCGGTCGCACCGAAGTAGGGTGTATAATCACCTATCTAGAGAATATTCATTTGCTTCTTTTAATCTATCAATGTTGTCCCATATATATACGGGGAACGGTTGCTGATCCCAACCGTTGGTGATGTACATTCGATACACTCAAGCGAAATGAGTGGTCGGTCATGTGTGGCTGAGTTGCAAGATGTTCTTGTTGAACTCCAGTGTATCGTTCCTAGAGTACACTGATCGGAAGGTGGTTCCGTACCTTGTCATAGTTGGAAATTCATTACCCAATACGTGCTTACGATTTTGATTGTATACTATATATGTAGAACATGAGATGAAAGCGTTTCTGCTAGTTGATATCTATTTGTACATAGACATTATTATAATATCAAAAGGTTTTTGATATAAAGATATTTTGGATTCTCATAAGGGAAAAACCCGTTCCGTTCTGCGGCGTGGTCTTATGAGATATCGTTGACTTGTTCATATACCTGTTTAAACTGTTTTACTCATACCAGTCCCATGACTGACCCGGAGTTTATTTTGTTTTGTTTCCCTAAACTCTTGGGTGCCTAAATTTGTACGGGCAGTCAAGTAGTCGGGATTTTACAGATACACTTGGAGAGCTTGGAGCAGGAGGCTTCAGGATTCTATAGCTATTATTATTTCCACTGTTGTTGTAAGTGCTGTACTCTGATAAGTGCTATTGTATATATAACTGTTTGTATTTCAAAAGTTATGTTATATTTTATTCGTTCCGCTGTGAGATTCGTGTTTACTATGATGATGATGTTCTTCTTCTTCTTCTATTCTAATAGTTCTACCTTATCTTTCCTCACCCTGTATCTTCTTTCTATTAGTTTCTTGAATTTCCAGTGCAATTTGTGGTTGGACTTGTGTTATTTAGTTAGCTCTAATTGGACCGGATTTTCAGGTCACTACATATCGTCTACGAAGACCACTACGAACTTATTGAGGAAATCTCTGAATACCCTACTCATTAGATCCACGAAGTAAGCAGGCGCGTTTGTCAAGCCGAAAGTCATGACAAGCCATTCAAAGAAGCCATCTGGGGTTCTGAGTGCCGTTTTATCGATGCTATCTTCAGCCACCCTTAGCTGATGAAAACCGGTCGCTAAATCGAGTTGGGAGAAAACAGACGCTCCTACAAGCTGATCAAACAGATCGTCAATTCTGGGGAGAGGGTGCCTATTCTTTTTCGTTAGCTTGTTGAGCTCCCTATAGTCAACACATAGACGGAGTGAACAGTCCGCCTTTGTAGCGAACACCACTGGAGCGCCACATTCTGAAATGCTCCTTCTAATGAACCCCTTCTCTAGAAGCTCTTTAATCTGTTTACTGAGCTCTTTCCTTTCCCGTGGAGCCATGTGTCTAACGGGCAACACAACGGGTTTTGCATTATCTACAAGATATATGCGGAAGTCTATCTCCCGCTTCGGAGGCAAGCCCTTCACCTCTTCGAAGACATCCGGATATTCCCGGACCACTCTAACTGATTGCAAATTTTCAACAGAGGCATCTAGCGATTCAAGATAACTAATCATAACCGCATACGAGGGATTACAAGAAATTTCCAAAGTGTTACCGAGCTGGGTCAGGAGCCTAACAACCCTTTTCTCACAATCAAGGATGGCCCCATTACTGGATAGCCAATCCATGCCCAAAATCAAACCATATCCCGAAAAGCCCAAAACAAAGGCACTACATTTAAATTTTACGCTTAGAATAGAAATTTTCAATCCCAAACAGATCATAGACAAATGAGCCGGGCCCCCAATTGGGTTTGAAACAATTAAGGGGTCCTCTACCATACTAGTTTTTAGGTGCAGAGATTCTACTAAAGAAGACGAGATAAAGGAGTGTGATGCGACAGAATCAAATAGAGTGCGAACGGGGTGATCACAAAGATAAACTACACTTTCTACAGAAGTATTTATACCTCGCTGTTGCAGAGGTGGCGCTTCTAGAACATGAACCTGTGCCCCTGAGGTGGATCCAGCCCTCTGCCCCTGTCCTCGTTTCTTTGGGCAGTCCTTTGCCATGTGGTCTGTCTCACCGCAAGAAAAGCACCCGCCATTCATCTTGGCCTTCTTTTTCCGGCAATCTTTTACTAAGTGCCCCACTTTGCCACAGAAATTACACTTCCTCTTCTCTTTGTTGTCTTTCCCGCCCTTCTTAAAGTCTGTCTTCTTAGGCTGTAAACCCTCTTTCTTCCCTTGAGAGCTTTCTGCCTTTGTCTCCTTCTTGCCCTTATCCTCTTCGTTCAGCAATGCCATCTGTACTAGCCTTTCATATGTAGCTCCCATGGGTATATGGGTCATGGCCAAACTGTGTAATGGCTCATTCAACCCTTTGACAAAACGGAGAGCCTTCTTGTGCGGGGTGTTAACTAGGTCCAGTCCGAACCTAGCTAGCTCATCGAACTGATTAACATACTCTTTGACTGTCTTGTTCCCTTGCTTAAGAAATAAGAATTTTTCCAACTGCAAACTCCTTTCCGCGTCTGAGAGAAATTTAGCCTCAAACCTTGCCCTAAAGTCCTCCCATGTTTCCACTGGTCTTTCTGCATTAGTGACTTCCCACCAGTAGGAAGCCTCGCCTTTAAGTAGCCATACTGCCAGTTGTACTTTCTGTCTATCTTCTACCTCAAAGATGACGAATAAGTCCTCGGTTTCTTTCAGCCAATTTCTAGCTGCCATGACGGACTCAGTTCCATGAAAATTCTTTCCTCCTATAGCTTTAAAATCTTTACATATCTTAGCAAAAGTGTTTCCCCGCAGAGGAAGTGGAGGAAGAGGTGCTGCTGCAGCTGGATGATTTCCTGCAGCTGGGGGAGGAGGAACGGTAGGACCTGGCTGAGTGGCCCTTGCTTCTAAGAACCGTCTAAACCAACCAGGTATTGGTACACCCTCTGGCAAGTTAAGTTCTTCGGACATGCTGAAACAAAAAGGATAGATTCAAAATGAAGGATAAGAGATAGTACATATGGCTTTGGGGGACTTTGCCTTTTTAAAATATAATATTTTATCTTTTAAAAATGCTTCTTTAAATTTTCTTTTGAAAATAAATTTTCAAAACTTTTTATCTTATCTGGTAAACCTATGCTCTGATACCAAGTGAAACACCCCACCTCCGTTAGGGTCACTCTCAAAGGGAATGCCCTAATTTTGGCGGAGGTTTATAAGTATAAGTCACAGATATACAAGACAGATATAAGAACACATATTTTTGAACAGCGGAAAACAACAACATCTTTTATTTCATTAAAATACGTGTTCAGAAAAACATGCCATACTTGTCTTACAATTCTTCCAAAAACATAACATCTTCATAACTTTCTTGATTACATTATTAAAGAAGCATAAAGAAAACATAAATAAACTGCATAAGTCCCATAAATGCTGCCCAAAGCCATAGCCCAAAACGGAAAAAATCCAAGCAATACATTCTTTCTCTTCAAGCTGGATGTGAAAACTGGTCAAGCTACGGTATTCCCTCCCTGTGGACCTGGGGGGGAAACGAAAGAAAAGAAGGCGAAAGAAAAGTAGAGTCAGACATAAAGCCTGAGTAAGTCTAGGACTATTCAGTCTATGAATAAAGAACTGGGTATGATAAGCATAAACTGGAAATGGGAAAGCACGATAAACTAAGTTAAGTTGTCTAGGGTCGAATATACTATCGTACCCCATATTAATCTCTGTACCCATATAAACTAGTTCCCAACAGGCACCCCATAATCAGGGTGAAGTGATCCATTTCTGATGATAGGCTCCTACTTGCATAGTTACATGTGTCTTACGGCCCCAGATGTTGTAGTTACCTATGCTGGTCCCACCATGGGGTGTATCAAGTCCCTTGGTGGCGGCCCAACACAATTCTAGAATGCACAGGTATGCTACTGGTGCCCAGTGCCTTATTTTTCTGCGTCGGAGTGTGTGCACGCCCGCACCCCGTTAGAACCTACACTGCTGCACCACCGCCGTCGATTTGACCTCTTATAGTCAGCCCAGTAATCGTGCCCCACCCTGCCTAGTTCAGGGTATCCTGATACACCTTGTAGGGTTACTACTGAAAAGGGTCCCCTGCTACTAGGTTTTCTATTTCTAGCCAACATGCTAAGTTGGTTAAGTGTTTAATAAACCTAACCCCCAATCAGTTTGTTTAGTTTAGCATGTTCCATTTTGATTAAGTATTAATTTAATTTACTTAATCCTATCAATCCTGACTCAGCCTTAATTTCCTTGTTAAAGCCTTGACCTCTCACATTAGACAGGTATTGTTGTGGCTGCCTGTTGCCGGTTGGGTCCGGGCAGTCTTACGCCACAACTCAGTCTAACCTCGGGTCCTTATTGGGCTCCGTGTTTAACCACCCACATTGGATAGGTATTGTTGTGACTACTGGACAGCCGGGCGGTTCCGGGCAGGTTTACATCACAACTCAATCCAACCTCGGGTTAAACACATCGTATTTTCTACATTTACATATTTTGTCCCTTTTCTTTTTATATGTAAATATTTGCGGCCCATTATTCAAATTCACCTTTATTGATTAAAATTTATTTATGCCACTTAATTGTTTTTCAAGGTTGTTGGCACGCGTCAAACATGCCAACACATATGTTCTATATTTTAACCCAAACGTCATTACCCCCGTTTTACACGTTCGCTACAATGTAAGGTGTGTTGGGTTTAATATTTAAACCCAATTTAGCCATATGAAAAGGGGAGGCTTATAACATGGTGTTTAACATGAAAAAGGGGAGTGTGAACGCATGAACTTGCAACGAACGATTCAATTAACATAAAGTAGGCACATGTGAACTTGCAATTGTAACAGCATATAATTATGGCATAAACAATACTTAAACATGAATCATTCTATTCATATAATCACGGCATAAACAATACTTTAACATGAATCATTCTATTCATGTTATTATGGCATCAACAATACTTAAACATGAATCGTTCTATTCATATAATCATGGCATAAACAATACTTTAACATGAATCATTCTATTCATGTAATCATGGCATAAATAATACTTAAACATGAATCATTGTAAACTTGCAATTGGGATGTAAATCTAACTTAATTGTGTCACATATATCACCATATGGTTTTGATAACAACTTAGGCCTAAAACATGTTTCATCTAGGCATAATACCAAACATAGTTTAGTCATGTTCATAAAGGTGCTTACTTTTGTTTCTAACACAAAAGTATGATTTGCCAATTTCAACATAGATTCATATAAATCATAGTACTTAGCCTAGCCCAATTACACACTAAAGTGATCATAAAGGTATGTACATCTTATTAGCATAATAACGAATCATATACTTGCATGAATTCCAATTAAAATTCCACAACATATGGTTGTCAACATAAATCATATACTTGTATGAATCCAATCGTATACCATAGCATTTCCAAATCGTTTAGAATCAAAATAACATACAAATATAGATTATTATCGCCACAATTCCATTTCGTTGTTAACTTCCAACGCAAATCACATACTTGCAAATATCCAATCGTATACCATAACATTCCCAAATCGTTAGAATCAAAATAACATACAAATATAGATTATTATCGCCACAATTCCATTTCGCGTTTTACACAAATCAAACGCAATTAATTATACACATCGGAATAGCACTCTACTTACAACGTATGACGAGTCTTCAATTCAGGAATCTGAATTCTGAATTTGGAGATGCTATCCTTTGTTGTAGGCATTGTTTTGATTGATTTGACGTTGCTTTAAGTTTTGAATTATCTCCTAATTGTCTCCCAATTTCTGACGGCTATCCTTAGTTTCTCCTCAGCAGCATGACGGTCTCATATCCATTTTAGTTTGTGTGAATTAGGGTTAGTCCTAGGTCCTTTTTATTGAGTTGGTGAGTTGATTTAGACCGTCGATGGAGCTTGGTTTAATAATAGCCATTCATTCAAAGGAGGGACCAACCAGGTGCTGACACCTAGCCCTAGTGACAAGGCAAGGCTCAGAAAATCGACCAAACACAGACTAGGCTAGCCAGGGTGGGCTAGGTTCGACCTGGCTCAGGGGCTAGGTCGACACCCCAGTCGACACCGTGTCGACTTGGCAGTCGACACGGGTTACCCAGGTCGACTGCCCAGTCGACCTGGCTAGCCCCAGGTCGACTGCCAAGTCGACCTGGGTGCCTTGGGCGGGAATTTTCCCACTCTGGCCAATTGGGCCCGATTTTGAATTTCGAATTTGTTTTTCTGAGCTGTTTCGTCTGTTTGAATTTTAAACTGAATTCTGAAACTTCCGGAGGCCATATCTTCTTCATACGGAGTCCGTTTTACGCAAACTCGAATCTATCTCAAGCAGAATTCCGAGATGAACGCAATGGCGTATCCCGTTTCCCTTGATTCTTTGATTTGAAATTAATTATACTTTAATTTGTGAATTTTACTGTTATAGAATACACGGGGTGTTACATCTGCACTTTGAAAAATCATATCTTTTTGGTGTGTTGACGAAATTCGATGAAACAGGAAATATCGAGACCGCAAGGAAGCTCTCTACCATATAGAAGAAGCCACGGATTTTTCTGAGTCATCTATGATTTTTAGCACTCTGCAAACCAATGTGAGAAATCTAAATTAAATGAATTTGAATGGAATGTCGTGTATAAATTATATAAGCGAAATATAAATTACACACGTGTTGTATACCTCATGTACATGCGTAGTGTAAGCTATATAAGCGAAGTATGAATTATAAATGCATAGAATAATTGATATATGTGTTGAAATGCAAGTGAAATATAGAAATAATATATATATATATATATACTCCCCTCGTCCACAAACCATGGACGATATTTATTGTTGTGAATTGGTGTGAAATATTGGATGAAAAATACGAATGGTTGAATAATTGTTTGTGGTTGATATTGATTGGTTGTGGTTGAAAAATACCCATTGGTGATTGAAATGAATTAGAAATATTTGTGGAAATAAAAATAGAACATGCCGCCTGCATGCGAATTAGATGCATGAATCCCCATTCTCAAAAACCGCGAGGTTTTAAGGTAGAGCGAGGAGTTGTACTAGGGACGGTGCCGGTTTTAACTACCCTGCCGTTATGCTGCCGAAATTTTGAATAATCTTTATGTGTTAGAATAATTTTCATATGTTGAAATTATTTTCATGCGTTGAAATTAAAGTCATATGTTGAAACTAGATCCATGTGTGGAAATTTTCATGTGTTGAAAAGTGATGTGTGAAAATTAAATTCATTTGTGAATGAATGAAGTGTCTAAACAATAAAAATCACATTTTTATAATATATATGAAGTATGAAAAATATTCGCCTTATATAAATAGTTTCAACAATAAAAATTCCATCTTTCTTATATGAACAACATAATAAAATATCCATGTGTGGAAATGCTCATGTGTTGAGAAGTGTGTGTAGTGGAAAAGTTCATGTGTTGAATAAAAAGATCGAACAATAAAAATTACTTTTTTATTGAAACTATGAAGTGTTGAAAACATCCATTTGTCGAATAAATATTTTAAATGATAAAAATATCATTTTTATCATATATGTGATATGCTAGAGATATGCGGACGTTGAAATAAATATTTGTGAAGAAATATTATTTTTAACATCCATAGGAACTAAATAAAATAGTCATGTGTTGAAATCTATTTTAGTTCTCCAAAATTATCATCTTTGAAATGTGAAGTGTTAAAAATAGCCACTTGTTCAAATAAATGTGCATGAGTTGAAATATACATTAATTTGCTAATGATACGATTTTAGCCTATGCATGCAACATTAGAATGAATGGTGTTTTTAAACCAAAGTAAATAAATATGAAGTTGAATGGAAAATAATAAGTGATAAAAATTGTATATATGTACATGCATATTTATTGAACAGGTTATAGCAAAGGGGCTAGAGAAGAGGAATAAAATTTTGTGCCCGATAAATAGGTACACATTTACTGTTTTGTTTGGGTGATGATTTTATGAGCCTGTTGGGTAGCCGCTTGGCTTTTTCTTTTTCTTTTTGACATGAGATGCCCGTGTGGCTATTTGGGAATTTTCCCAGCCCCTCCCGTACAAAGGAGGTTATGGCGAAATTTTCCAAAATTTAAAGGCGTTAATGAAATAATTGAAGTGAAAACGATATAGGAATTTTTGAATGAACTATATTTATATAAATATATAAATATAAATAAAATTAAAACGAAACGTGGCCGTGCAGTTCGTGTTTTGAAACCGTGATTTCAAACGACTAGTGCGGGAAATCCGACCATTGGATTTTCCCGAAACCGCAACCGTTAGGTTCGCCTTGGAAATATTTTTCCAACGGCACCAATTTTGTGAAGATCCGACAGTTGGATTGTCTAGAATGTATAATTCAAATCTGAAGAAAAACAGCGCCAGAAACGATTATATATATATATATATAATTAAATTAAATCGAATAACGACGTTGTAGTTCGTATATTGAAATCGTAACTTCAAATGACTAGTGTGGAAGATCCGACCATCGGATTTTCCCAAAACTGAAACCGTTGGATTTGTTTTGAAATGATCTTTCTAATGATATAAAATTTGTGAAGATCCAACGGTTAGATTTTCAGATATGTGTAAAACAAAATTAGTGAAAAACAGCGCCAGTGCATCGACACGACCTAAAACGTCTTTTAATTAAATATGGCCGTTTTAAATTAATTAAAAATGGCGATATATCGTTATAAAATGCTATAGACGATATAGAGTGGAAATAAACCAATTTCGTTGTGTTTGCTTGATATGTGATGGTTGAATGTATTTGACATGAAAATTATAACTAAAGAACTGAAATGTGAATGTTGAATAGTCCAACCATGTGAATAATTGATTTGAAATTCTAAATATACGTGGGTTATTTGAAAAGGCCGAGTTTATCTCATTTCAAATAATCGATCGACGTTGAGAAGTCGAAGAGTGGAAGACAGTTGAAGACCGACGATCTTCACATTGGATGGATGGGCGCTACTGATGCTCGTGATTGGAGTAGCTACCATGAAGGAACTGAAGTAGTAGCCGTCCAAACATACTGTTGATTGTACGGATATGCGAGGAATTGGTGCCTCCGGTTTCGTTCAGACCCAGAACGGACTTGTAAATGGACTGTGTGTTTGACATTGGATTTTGTTCTATACTGACTGATCTCTGTTAAATATATATCTGTTTGGCGGCGGAGAATTTATTCTCTTGCTTAACGCCCTTCTCTGAGACGTACGAGCTTAGAGGTTATGTATTGATAGAAATCAGTCGCATGGAGTGGATTGCCTGTGTGGCACGCCTAAGTGGCATATGATCAAGGCTTCTGTTGCAAAGCAAAGTCTTGTGGTTGATGATCAAATCATGGTCTGTGTGACGTAGCTTTGTGTATGACGTGAATTCGCGAGCATCACACCTCGGTATGAGTCAAAAACGGGAGACGGACCGCTGGGAGAGCACGACGTTTCTTTCTAGCTATGGTAGTGTCAGTGACCTACTAGCCCTGACATTATATATACTTTTCACCTGTGTGGTTGTTGGAATGCGAGGCGCCTCGATTATAGGTCTGTAAGGACCGAGAAACGTGTGTTCAGGAATTGCCAATCCTTAAAAGTAAGAGAGGACCGGCCCAGCCGATTCCAAGGATCATAGTGGGGTCCTGCGACATTTGCTAGAGTGTCTCGAACGGAGAGGAGATTTCCCCTTGCCTCGACTCATGAAGGAATCCAATTTCCAATACGAAATAGGCGGACGTGATTGTATTACTAGTATGGCGACATAGTAGATGGTAGCTATGCCGCCTAGGATTGATATTTATGATTGAATTTGCTTTTGAAACATATATACACTAGTAATAATATCAAACACTTGTATTTAATTCGTATGAAGCATTTTTGGCCATTACAAGGTAAAACTCTATCCTCCGGCTTGCGTTGCATTGTGTGATGGGACATGAGTCTTATAATGGCTTCATTTTATAAAAAGCATTGCGATGATTTAATCATTTACTTTATTTCATGCACTAGCACTCATTGGAGTAAACCCGTTCCGCGAAAGTGGCGTGGTCCTTTGATTTGCCTTATTATTGTTGTTAATAAGTTAAGTAGATTTCTCATACCAGTCCCATGACTGACTCGTTTTTTCACCTTGCAAACTCGGGTGCCCTCATTTTCACACGGGCAGCCTAGTTACAGGTTTCTGACGCACCTTTTGGCTCATGGCGAGGCTTGACTACACCGTGCTGACTTGGATTTTCTTCGCCATTATTGTATCTATATTATGATTCCACCATCGACGATGTAGACTGATATTTATTTTGTGTACTCTTTATGTATGATTCCGCCTCAGGCGATGGTGACTGATTTTGTATCATTATGCACTAAGTTGTATCATGTACTGTGCTTCTCTGATGTGATGATATCTATATGATTCCGCTGTCACATGTGTGTAAATTATTCTATTTTCTGTTTATGCTATTATCTGTGATATGCTAATGATGATTAATGTGTTATATTCCAATGATTATCCTTAACACCGTGTAACGGGGTTTTGGGATCGTCACATAAAATATGATTTTTATCTAAGTGGAGTTGAACTAAAAATATAATCTTCATATATATAGTAGCGTTTTGAAAATGTGATTTTTATATAAATAGCAGCAATATAAAGATGCGATATTTATATATGTAGTGGATACGGACAACGAAAGTGACAAAAGGCGAGTAAGGCAAAAAATTTCTACATATGAAGAGTCGCGGTGTTTGGTTTAGCTTCTCGGTGAGAACTCCTCACTTTTATTTTAATTTCTAGTTTGAAACACATACTAGGATGCAGACGGTGCTTAGCAGCACATGACACCCGTCGTCCACAAACCATGGATGGCTTGTTTGTTTGATTGATGTGTTGTGAAATTTTATTGTGTGATGTGGAATGGAATAAAATATTTTATAGTGGAAAATATTTTATAGTTAAAAATATAATTTTTAACGTGTATATAAAATAAATATATATAAACAAATCGGACGATTTGTTTATATACACACATTTGACTGATATTGATTGGGACGATAAATTTTACACATCGCCCAACTGCACAAATAAAACTTGTGTTTGATTGTTTGAAACCCCACACGGGTGTTGCGATGATATTTGGCTACACTAATCCCAATTGTTTAGTTGTATGTCATTCGATAGGTTGATAGACTGTGCAAGCGTTAATTATTTATGTTTAATGCTTATGCAGTTGTTTGGTGCACTTTGGATGATAGTTGATTATTTATCATTGCTATTATATACATGTGTTGTATGGAACCCATATAAGTAACATTATATGGTATTTGATTGGGCCCCATTCCAATTTGGAAGATAAATAATATTTTAAAATATATATTCGTGTGTTGAATAAAAGAAAATTCATGTGTTGAATAAAAGAAAATTCATGTGTTGAATAAAATATATATTCATGTGTTGAATAAAAGAAAATTCATGTGTTGAATAAAAGAAAATTCATATGTTGAATAAAATATATATTCATGTGTTGAATAGAAGAAAATTCATGTATTGAAGAAAATATTCATTTGTTGAATAGATTAACGAAGTTATTGAAATATATAAAGCCGTGTTGGTTAGATATGCGCCATTTTGACGCGAACAATGTTTATATCGATCATACTCGTTTTTAAAATGAATATAGAAAAGGAAGTGATTTCAAAATATAACGTTTTGAAAATATTATCATTTATATATATATATATATATATATATATATATATATATATATCGATGATATGGAATATTCAATTTTGATTAGAAATTGAATATGAAGTTGAAATCGTTTTGAAAACGAATTTAAAATGATTTATAAAATATGTTTCGAAAGGAAATCGACGAAATATATAATATATATATATTATATATATTAAATGGCCAGAATAGAACGCGCTGCGCTGCGGTAGTTCGCGAATTTCGACCATTGACTTCGAATGGACATTACGGGAGATCCGACCGTCGGATTAACCTAAAACTGAAACTGTTGGGTTCGTATAGAAAAGAGCTTTGTAATGAATATTAGAGATTTGAAATCTAATGGATGGATTTGGAATTATGTCCATATCAAAATTGGAAAAGGTCGCTGTAAGTGCAGTTCGATGGCCGTTGATGGAAATCGACTGTACGGGCCTTGATAAAATTATTAAAAATAGTAATAATTTGTATAAAATCATAAGAAATGATTTGTGGAGAATTGGGATGAAAATTTCCAAATTTGAAAAGATAAAAATTGATTTTTATCGAAATGAACTAGTTTTGAACTAGAATTATAATCCCATTTATTTTTAAAATAAATAAAGTGGATTGGAAATGGTTTTGAAAATAACCAGAATTTCCAATATATAAAGTGGAAATGGACTTGAATCGAAATTGTATTTGGAATATTTCGATGTTGGATTTCGTGATTATACAGATATTTTTATGGAAATTTGAAAGATATATTTATATCGTTATTTCCAATATGATATTTGTTGGTCGTAGAATTTGATATTGAATATAAGCCGATATATTTTCTATTCACAGCCTTGTATTTAATATCAAATGGGATTTGGGTTTGTCGTGAATGGTGTCTTCATTAATACTTTTCTTAAACCCAGTTGAGAAAAAGATTTAATCTTTTTATTTAGATTTAATGAAGTATACCAATTAAACGGAATTTAATTGGAATTGAATTTGAATTTGTTGTTGGGTTTATCGTGAACGGTGTTCTAAATAACACTTGTTCTTTAACCCGATAATTAATACAATGTGATTTTGGGTTTATCGTGAACCGTGTTTTAAATGACATTGGTTCTTTAACCCAGTTAAAGACAGGATATGATTTCCCATGTTAAATAATCATTGATAGTGATTAGTGGGAAGATTAAAACCAAGTGGAGTTTTAATGAATCTTTAACTAGAATTAAATAATCGAGAATGGAGTATCACCAGTTTTGCTCCAGGTGATAGTTAAATCTTTAATTAGATTTGAACGTGAAATGGTAATTTAATTTACCGATAACACCGTGGTGTTAGAAATGTAGTATGACCAGTTTTACTTCATGGGGTGAATAGGTTGGGATTGGGAAATAAAATAAATGATTACTTCGGTGTGGTTCGCTAATCCCGACTAATTTGAATTGATATTCGAAAGAAGATTAAAGAGTAAATTTAAAG
The DNA here is from genome assembly GCA_030737875.1 of Allium sativum. Lineage (NCBI taxonomy): Eukaryota > Viridiplantae > Streptophyta > Magnoliopsida > Asparagales > Amaryllidaceae > Allium > Allium sativum. Next base: position 402,733,375 of record CM060910.1, read on the forward strand.
AACTAATCTTTGATAAAATTAATGGAGACCTTTCCCAAAGTATATGAATATTTGAATAAAAGACTATTCTGAATTGGAATGAGGCGTATGTTGTGTTTGTGTAACACTTGTTTATTATATTCGCGAGTTATTCAGAAAGACCGGGTTTATCCCATTCTGAATAACTGATTCGATGATGTGTCAAGGATGAAGACCGTGGTCGAAGACCGGAGGTCTTCACATCGTTTGGGTGATTACTGATGATCTTGATTGGGTTGTACACCCAAGAGGAGGGAATCAATTGGTGATCGTCCAGACGTACTTGGAGATAGATGGATATGCGAGGTACAAGGTGCCTCGGGTTTCGTTCAGACCCAGAACGAACTTGTAAATGGACTGTGTGTCTGACATTGGATTTTATTCTGTGTAATTGATTTCTATTAAATATATATCTGTTTGGCGGCGGAGAATTTATTCTCTTGCTTAACGCCCTTCTCTGAGCCGTACAAGCCCAGAGGTTATATATTTATGGATATCAATCGCATAGAGCGAATTGCCTGTGTGGCATGCCTAAATGGTAAATGATCAAGGCTTTTGTTGAAAAGCAAAGTCTTGTGGTTGATGATCAAAGCACCGCCTGTGTGGCATAGCTTTGTGTAGCGTTGATTCGCGAGCCTCACATTCCAGTTGTGAACTAGAAATGGGAGAGGACATCAGGGAGGGCATGCGTTTTTTTCTAGCTAGGGTGGTGTCAGTGACCTACCAGCCCAGACATTTATATTATTTTCACCTGTGTGGTTGTTGCTGTTGCGAGGCGCCTCGGATATATCAGTGACTATATGGAGACGATGGAGTCATTTGGCTCATTTACGCCCCAAAGGGCGGGGAAACGCAGTGCTCAAGCATTTTAATACACATCGGTGGACCGGCCCTGACGATCCAAGGGTCGGCGCTCTGACCCTAAGGCTCGGGCTAGAGAGTCTCGAAGCCGGTGAGGACGATCTCTTTACTCGGTTCACAGTTGGAAAATCCAAATTCCAATACGTGATTTTGCGGTTTTGATTGTAGAGCCTAGTATGGCGACATGATATATGGTACCCATGCCGTCTATGATTGATATTTATGATTGAAATTGTTTTGACACTACACACTTATAATAGTATCAAATGATTTGTTTTTAACGTACCAAGCATGTTTGGCTATTATAAGAGAAAACCCTGTCCTCCGGCTTGTGATGCATTGTGTGATGAGACCTGGGTCTTATAATAGCTTCATTTTTCCAAAAAGCATTGCGCTGTTTTGTTATATGCACTGGTATTCTTGGGAGGAAACCCGTTCCGTATTATACGGCGTGGTCCCTTGATATATTTGATTTAAAGTAAAGCTTTAAATAACTGTTTTAGTTCACACACCAGTCCCATGACTGACCTGGAGTTTATTGTTTTAACCTAAACTCTGGGTGCCCTTATTTTGACATGGGCAGCTAGTAGTTTTGGTTTTGCATATTTATATTCACAAGATCTTGATTTACAGCTGGGATGATATTCAAAAAGCTCTGTATCTGTATATTTCTTTCAGGTGTGTTTTGTATTATTTTCCGCTGCTATGTAATGTACTGTAATCTCTGATGTATAATATTTATTCATACTCTGTATATTCTTGTATTCTGATGGAATTGTTGTAATAAACAATGAAATGTTCTTCTGTTTACGTTCTAATTTATCATGTTCTCAAAACAATCAGGGGTTTCGAACGGACTTGGTCGGTTTAGCGATCGATTCGGGCCAGGCGAAATCCTAGTTGTTACACTATAGTTGTAGAAAGAAGGGTCACTATGCCAAAGAGTGTCAAGCAAATCCAGGAGAAAAGAAGTGCTTCAACTGTGGCCAAGTGGGAAATTTTAAGAATGAATGTCCACAACCCCCTAAGTAGAAGTAAATGGTGAAAGCATATGCTATCAACGTATTTCCTTCTTCATCGAATGCCCCAACTGCGGCATAGAAGGGAAAGGGTGTCGTTATTCAAGGTATGCTTTCTATTTATGATGTTCCTATTCGAGTACTGTTTTATATCGGTGCTTCTCGTTCCTTCGTATCTAATGACCTGGTAGATAGGTTGGAATTGGAACCCGAGATAATCGATAAGCCTTTAGTTATGATTAACCCGACCGGTGGTTCGACTAGCCTTAGTATGATTTGTCGTAATTTGGTTTTATCGAATCATGGATTTATATTTTCTTGTGATTGCTTTGATTTGGGCTTTACTGGGTTTGACATTATTTTGGGAGTCGATTGGCTCCAAAGATATGGGGTGGTGGGGGACCGTTAGGGGTCTTCGGTGACCATTAGAGCGGGCGATAGGCGGAGGGTGGTATCGGGTTGTCTACCTAGTGATGAGTTGATGTCTAGTTTTCTACATTCCCTCGATATCCTATAGGGTGAGTTATCAGATGTGCCTATTGCTGGCGAGTATCTGGACATCTTCGTGGAAGTGACCGGACTTCCACCACAGCGAGAGATCGAGTTTTGGATTGACTTAGTGAAAGATGCCAGACCTATAGTGATGCCACTTCGTCGTATGGCACCTAGGGTGCAATGAATCTCAAGTGCAAATGGGCAATCTTTTGAAGAAGGATTTATCAGAAGAAGTGTTTCCAAGTGGGGAGCACCAGTTGTATTTGCCACTAAGGTCGATGGTTCCCTTCACTTATGTGTAGACTAACGCGAGTTGAACAAGGTGACTAGGAAGAATAAGTATCCTCCTCCACGGATAGATGATTTGTTTGATCCACTGAATGGAGCAAGAGTGTTTTCCCAGTTGGATCTCGCGATAGGTTTTCATAAGCTTAGGGTGGCAGCTAAGAGTATATTTAAAATGGAATTTCGAATGTCATTTGGATTTTATGAGTGGTTGGTCATGCCATTCGGGTTGACCAATGCACCAGCATATTTTGTGGATCTCATGAATAGGGTATTTAGGGATCAATTAAACAAGTTTGTTCTTGTGTTCGTGGACGATATCTTGGTTTACTTGAGGACAGAGGGAGAACACAAGGAACATTTGAGGACACTGATGGAGGTGTTGAGGAAACACAGATTAAAAGCAAAATTTTCTATGTGTCACTTCTGGAGTAGGGAAGTGAGATTCTTAGGCCATGTTGTTTCAGAGACTGATATTGTCGTGGATCCTTCGAAGGTGGCTATGGTACAAGATTGGTCTACGCCCAAGAATGCAACGGATGTGAGAAGTTTCTTAGGGTTAGCTGGGTATTATCATAAGTTTATCCAAGACTTCTCCAAGATAGCGGCACCGTTAACTCAATTGACCAAGAAGAATCAAGCTTTCGTCTGGGACGAAAGGTGTGAGTATGCATTTAAGAGTCTAAAGGAAAAGTTAATATGCATAAGGGGAACGAAGTGATGATGGTATACACAGATGTCTATGGTACGGGACTAGGTGTTGTATTAATGCAAGAAGGCAGGGTTGTGGCCTATGCTACTCGACAATTGGAACCACACAAGAAAATATATCCTACCCATGATTTGGAATTGGCAGCGATCGTATTCGCGTTAAAGATGTGGAGACACTATCTCTCAGAAGAAAGATTCTTATTATTTACCGATCATAAGTCATTAAAGTACCTTTTCTCTCAAAAGGATTTAAATCTTCTTTAGCAGAGATGGTTAGAGTTCTTAGCTTCATATGATTTCAATATCGCATACACACCCAGGAAGGGCAATGCGGTAGCTGATGCATTGAGTAGGAGACATGCCACTCTAGGTTCTATGTTTCATAAATGGAAGCAATTGGTATATATCGCAGGATATGTTTTCAGACCTCAATGTGAACTAGATCCAAAGATGTTAGCAAGTTTGACGATTAGGCCAACCTTGATTAAGTGGATTGGTTCCAGTCCAAAGGATGATCCTAACCTATTGGAAATCATCTCCAAGGTAGGGATGAGTGTCGATGGTAAAGAAATGAATAGGTATGGACTTGATAGAGAAGGATGGCTTCGAAAGACTAGGAGACTAGACGTACCGAACGTTAATGGCTTGATAGATGAAGTACTTAGAGAGTGTCATCACTTAAGACTGACTATACATCCCGGTGGTAACAAAATGTACCGAGACATGAAGCAGACCTACTAATGGGAAAGGATGAAGAGAGACGTTGGGAAGTTTATATCCAAGTGCATGAACTGCCAGCTAGTTAAAGTCGAGCAAAAGAATCCTAGTGGTTTGTTACAACCATTAGAAATTCCCAAATGGAAATGGGAACAAGTCTCAATGGATTTCATTGATGGTTTGCCAAGGACTAGATCGGGTCATGATAGTATTTGGGCAATTGTGGATCGACCGACCTATGACGCCTCAGAATTTTAACGATACTAAAGATGATGTATAAAGAATAATTAATTTGGAATACACTGTTAACGATGAATTAAGGAAAACTTAATTAAATAATCAAAATTAGGTAAAACGGACTACGCCATTGCGTCCACTGGTCAAGATAGACACCTGGTTTGTGTAAATCAGACATCGTATGAAGAAGCTATTAAGGTTTGAAGTTTGTATATGCACAGGAAGAGTGTGTATATATATATAATAGGTTCAGAAATTCAAAAATGTGTCCAAAAATTCGAAATTCGGTTCAAAATTCAAAATCTCTGAAGGCGGCAGATTTCCCGCCTAGGTGGGTCTACCCACTCAAAGGAGGGTCGACCCACCCATGAACAAATTTGGGTGAAATACTTCATTTTGTATCTAGACACCTTTCTGAGCAAGATTCATTTATCCTAAGGCTATGTAAAGGACCCTAGACCTAGGTTTTATTCATCTAAAATCAATGGCGAGGGAGAAGTTCTGCTGCAACGAAGATTGAATGGCCTAATCTACTCCAAATCTAATTCAGCAAACATTATACCAATTCAACGATTGCTACAGCGATGGCTACAAAAAATTCAATGTGTTCTTTGCAGTAATTTGGATCCGTTTCCTCAGATCTATTTACTGTGAGTTCATATTATTTTTAGATCTGAATATTTAAATAGTAATTGTGATATGTATATAAAAAAAAATTGGATCTTGAATTGGTCACTAATCAGTTATATTATGACATATTCCTTTGATTTGTTCTTATGTGCTTAAATCGTCACCAAATCTAATCTTATCATAATATGTCCATTCAGTTTTTATGCCTATTTCTACCATTATGTTATTGATTCGTTCTCATGCCAGTTTTGATTTTATTCTCTCCCTCTTTTCCCTTTTATTTTTATATAGCCAGGCTACCTTCGAGCCTTGGCCTAACACTGAAAAATGCGAACGTACGAGATTGGGAATGATTGGGAAAGACATAACTTGGGGCATAATTGATATTGGAAAAATATGAATATAGGTTTGGGCATAAAATGTGGAAATATACAAATATGGATTTGGGGATATATTGTGTTATATAACATGAATATGAATTTAGGCGAATGTTGGAAAATATGATTTGGCATAAATTATGAAAAATACGATTTGGGCGTAGATTAGAATATATATTAATATGAATTTGGGCACAACTTGTATTGGATTAAATGTAAATATGGAATCGGGTATAAAATGGGACATGCCTAAATATTGATTTGGCACATAGATTGGAACATATGCGAATATAAATTTTAGGCATAAATTGGAAAATATGCGGGTTTGGGTTTGTGCATAATACGTACATATATGTATATGCTTTTATTTATGACATGGGAAAAAAGGAGCGTATGGTGCATAATTAAAAGGTGAATTAAAAAGGGGTGTAAAAGTCTGTGATTTGTATAGTGAATTATGCATATAATTAAATATGGGGCAAAGGAGAAATAATCACCTATAATCACAAAGGTAGATTTGGATAAAAATGGAATGCCTAGTAATTACAATTAGGAATTGTAATTGCACTTATACTTGAGGTTAGGTTACATTAGTGGTTGAAGTTTTCCCGGACCCGACCGACATGTCCAGCAGCCACTAATGTTGAACCTAATGTGAGAGGTCTAAGTGTGTAAATACGAATCGGGCTAAGACACGAAGTTAGACCAAACTGCGGAATAAGACTGCCCGGACCCAACCGGCATATCCAGCATCCACACATTGTTGGCCCAATGTGGGAGGTCTAGCCCATTATAACCATAACTGGACATGGTAATGAATTGGACTACTTAACCTAATTTAATCCGCAAGGATTGTATGATTATGAACTTAAGTTAAGGTTAAGTAAAATTGGAAGGGTAGTGGGTAGGTTAAGTAAATTGGAGGGGATGGGTAATATTTACATATAAACCCATAAACTTAACCCGATAAAGTTAGTTAATTAAAGACACCTAATGGTATACAGAACCGGTAGAAACAATAAAGTTATGTAATTAAAAGATAACGCTTAGGGTAAGCATAACTTGTAAGGAAATGAGACAACCTGCATAATAAGATAAGAGGTACTTAATTATAAATTAAGTAATCTAGAAGTCTGGAACCTGCGGATGTAAATAACATGTTTAGGCTTGTCCTAGGGAAAAGAGGAAATTATAACATAGGTTATAATAAATGGTTAGTGAAACTTATTAACGGGCCTTAGTTAATAGAACTAAGTTAATAAGTAAACAACGATAAGTTGTGATAACAATGAAAAACAGAATTATGATTAAATGGGAAATAATGAGGAAAACTTATAAGATAAGTTATACTTAATCACAAAAAATGACTGACATGTTAAAAAGGAAACATGTAAAATGAGACATACTTAATTTCACATTAAGTAAAAACATGTCATTGTGATGATGTAACCAAGCAGGAGAAACTTGGTAATTTGAATAAGAATTCAATATGAATGGGAGTAACCAAGTTAAATGGAAACCCGGAGAGGTAAGGCAGGCGCGTAAAGAATGTTTAGACATAGGGTCTAACAACATATTAAAGAAAGGCGCTTGGACCAGTCCGTACGTTTGAGGGTGAATATCCCAATGGGATAGATCATCGAGGTGTTATAAGACACGATGAGAGCGCACATTCATCTAATTGTCATGACGGCTCCAAAGGACTGGAAGGTGAAGCACGCGGCTTCCTGAGGTTCGTAAGGTGCTCCTAGTAGTTCCTCTATGCGGTGGCAGATGTCTTAGGCTGTACTCGTAGAGGTTGGGTCTGTGCGTAACTACTAGGTGGGTGGGTCTTGACTGCAGATGTAGCTATGCAGTCAGAATGTTGTTACGTGGTGACGCCCGGGTAGTTCGGCGGTTACCTCACGAGGAGGTAGATGGGTCAGGACCAACAAGGATAGTAGACTGTTGGATACTCGTCACCGACAGCCAACGGGATGCAGAAAGACTAGAGCTAACCCTAAGATATCATTTCACCTTTCACTATCGAGGTACGGGGTTGAGGGGAGACGCCACATGGATGTTTAGATTGGTTGTCATTAGGGGCGGTCTCTTAGCTCTTGTGGTCTTTACTAGTTGAGGGAGGCCTGAGGTTGGGCCATAACCACCATGAAAAATAGACCCTAGGATTATCTGTGTACAGAGGTTCATAAAGACGGGCATGTACTGGTATGGATAAGCTCCCAACCGAGTTCCGTGTTTCTTGTTTAGCCCTGCCATGGAACTCGGTGCACATTAGAGTACGTGTGATTGAGGCGTTAATCTACAATTACAGTACATACATGGGGCAGTTTGGATACACAAATATCTACTCTGGGTGGTGTATCATAAACTAGAGGGCATTATTCCGGTATGGAATCTGATTCGATCGATGGTGGCAGTCTATACGCTTACATAACATAGTAATGATAGATATATGCGGAATGTAACATTATTATATAGAGATCCGTACGTCACTCCGACATAGGATGAGGGACTGCGTTCATTACAGTGAAAACCGTGCGAGTGGGTACCATGGGATGTATCTCAATATTGAGAGATAGTTGCATGTATTGTATTAGGTGAATCCATGGGAAAGTAAATGGGTACGATGCGTGTATAAGCCTTGAGTGCGATTTACCCAAGTAACCTAATAATCAAGGAAATGTAACGGAATGGTATTAGTAAGGATCATTCTACTTCTGATATACAAGTATTTGCACGGTGCAGAGAAATGTATTCAAGAAGCGTTATATATTCTGTCCAAGCTTATCCTGTTTAGTTCACACTAGTCCATGCTATTGTTATCTTATTCTTCCAGTTTTTATATACCTTCCATGATACTTTTATTTATTTATATTTAAAAGTAACTGGACTCGCCAGACTTTATGTCGAACCCTTTTTGCTTCCTCTTCTCTCTCTTCCGTCCCTCCCCCCCAAAGGATCTCAGGGTGGAAGTGCTTAGAGTTGATTTGGATTCTTTCAGCTTAGCTTGGGTTTTGGATATGGATGCATAGCTTTGACTTATTGTCAACTCTCTTATGGCATTGCTTGGGAAATATGGTTTATGCTTTTGTACTCAGATATTTTTGGCAAGACAGATTATTGAACATGTAACCGGTTATTTCAAACCCATGATGTAAACTCGGTATTTGGGACCATGATCTTATGATTTAAATAAAAAAATTATTTCTGCTGTTATTTTACATGTCTGTCTTGTGATATTATGTTCTTATTTACCTATAACGCTTCACGAAAGTTAATGCATTCCCTTAATGGGTGACATTAACGGACGTGGGGTGTCACATGACCAAAAGTGCAAGGTTTATACCGATCAAGTCAAATAGGACGACTGCTAAGTTAGCAGAACTGTATATGAAGTGGGTAGTGATATTCCACGAAGTACCTAAAGGTATTGTGAGTGACCGAGATCCATTATTTACTAGTGGGTTTTGGAAGAGCTTACAAGAGGCTTTAGGGTTAGAATTACATCTCAGTACCATGTACTATCCTCAAACCAATGGTCAAATAGAGAGGGTGAATCGTGTATTCGAGGATCTCTTAAGAGCTTGTATATTGGATTTCGGAGGGTCGTGGGATGACCATTTGCATCTAGTTGAGTTCACATATAATAATAGTTATCAATCCAGTATTGACATGGCCCCATTTGAAGCTTTGTACGGGAGATTGTGCAACTCACCATCATGTTGGTTGGAAACCAGTGATAAATATGTGCTTGGGCCGGATGTAGTAAGAGAAACTTCAGACAAAATCAAGGTTATCCAACAACAAATGAAGGCTGCCCAAGATAGGCAGAAGAGTTATGCTGATAAAATACGAAGAGAATTGAAATTCTCCATTGGCGACCTAGTATTCGTTAAGATCTCTCCATAAAAGAGTGTGATTTGTTTTGGCAGGAGAGGTAAGTTGGTACCAAGGTTTATTGGTCCATTTCAAGTTCTCGAGCAAGTGGGGAACTTATCATATAAAGTTGGATTACCAGACAAGATGGCAGGAGTGCACAACGTATTTCATGTTTCTTAATTAAGGAAGTTCGTGCATGATTCTGATATGACTATTTCACCAGATTAGTTGGATGATATCGCGGTGGAATCTGAGGAAGTTGGGAGCCACATAACGATTCGTATTGTCGGATATGATATGAAGCCACTTCGAATGAAGACAGTGAAATTGGTTAAGGTCCAGTGGGGCGATAATGAGAATGACTGTACTTTGGAAAAAAGGAGAACATAAGGAAGTCGTATCCAGAACTCTTTTCCTGGTAAGGTTTTATTAGCAATATAGTTATCCCGCATGCTAGGATAGGCTTGTTGTGTTTGTTATGTATGTTTGATTCTTTGTAAATGGTTGATAGGCATGCGGGCCACCATTGTATGTTTTCTAAGTTAAATAATTTCGAGGGTGAAATTTCTTGGGGGGACAGTGTAACGACCCGAACTATACGTATCGGAAGATCGTAGAATATTTATTTTATTTGCATACGAAATCGTATGGTCGTGTAACTTTGGGAAACAACCACTGGGGTCATTTCCCATGTTCACGATTTCCGTTTTACCCCTGGCGAATCTTGTTTCGCCTATAACTTTTGATTGGTAAGGAATTTTGACCTGAATCCACTTCCAATTGATTGGGATGATGGTTTACCTTTCCGTAGAGTGATCCGATTAATCAGACGGACTTACCATTTGGGAGATATGGCTGAAATAAGGTTTGAAGATGGAGAAACAACTTAACCCGGCTTAATTAGGTGATTAGTGGTTAGGCCCATAACCCATTTCGAGATTATGGTTATGTAACGACCCGTATTTTTAATGGATAATAAATAATTTATTTAATTATTTATATAATGGTTTGGTAATTTAAAATGACCAGAATTAAATAATAGTGAATATTTAATTAAAATAAATAGTAGAACAATATACTTAATTCCGGAATAATCGGAATTAAGTTGAATTGACAATATTGTGTGAATTGGATAATTTAAAATATATAATTCAGTTTAGAATTGAATTATATTAACGAATTAATTTATAAATGCCAGTTGTACGTATAATTTATATTATAATTATAATCGACCTCGAAATGGCGTGACAGTTCGTAATTTGGCGATTCGAACTTTAAACGAATATATAGAATCCATTTTAAGTCGGATTTCTATGAAACAAGAAACATTAGGAACTGGTGAAGTATATTATTCTAATGGAAGAGAAAAATCGAGATTTCATCGTGTAGATTTTGAGTTATGTCCAAATCAAATTCTCAAAAAGTCGTTGTGGAATTCCTTTATAATTTATAGCGATTTATTTATATTATAAAGGGATTTTTAATATAAATTGAATATCGATATAACTTGGGATTTTGAAATATCAAGTCATAAATCCAGATATATTTATTTTCGAGCTGTATTATATTCTATGTGAATATATATGATAATATTAATTTATTAATATTAAATTATTTTTAGATATATTAATATTTAAATGGGTTTATTTAGAGCTTTAAAACTAGCCACTTTTGAAAACTAGCTCCGTTTTCGATGAAATTAATTTTGTTGGATCCGGAATATTAAATTATTTTAAGATTTCAATTATCATGATTTTTGGAGTCAATATGTGGCCGTACCGGATTTTAATGAGAAAAACAGTTAATAATTTGACTTTAAAAATACGCTGTATGAGCAAACGGATTCGGAATTCGACGAAACAAGTTTCGTTGGGTCCCGAATATCGAACTATAACTATCTGTCCATTTTCATCAGATTTGGGTATCGTATGTGATTTTACGAAATTTTTAATGGTAAATACAAGCAGTAGTTCAATAAAAATAAATAAAATAATGAATATAAAAATAATAAATCAATACTATAAATACCTATACATCCTTCTGAACCTAATTTAATTTTCCTCTAGACAAATACTTATGCTGCCGGTGTCCTTCATTTTTTAGTAAAACATTCCACCTTTGAAAATCAATAACAATTCAAAAAAAATCTATAAAATTCCTCTAACAAATTTTATTAGCTCTCCATGATGTTCTCTTCATTTGTTACAAGTATCGGGGGTTCGATCCATTTTTTTTAAATCATTGGTTTCACACAGCGTGAATTAAGGTTAAGGGAATCGAGGGATTCAAACTGTAATATGAGAAACTATAGTTGTCTTTGGGTTTACCGAGATGAAATAGCACTTGCATGTTTTTTTTTTGAAGAATTTGGTGATTTTTAAGTTCGTTACCTATACTGAGGAGGCCTGTTGAGCATGAAGTCGCATTTTTTAAAATCATGTTCGAGTTTATTCATTTTAGCGTCAGTAGATGGAGAAATCGAAGGGGAGAACAGCTATGGTTTTCATTTTGGATTTCATTAATAAATAGGGACGCGAGGAAGAGGGGAGGATCGACAATGGAGACTGAGAATCGCAATGACCACGAAGAACTCGAGTTTTACATAATGGGAATGGAGTTAAAGAGGGCTGGAGGAGGAGAACGACGGCGATGGTGGCTTGGGATTTTGTGCCTGAATGAGGAAGAACGATGCGTTCAAATGTTTGCGATGGTGGTGGTATTAACAGGAGCTCTGTGTTTACGGGAAGGGGGAAGAAGGATCGGCGGTTTGGGTTTTAAAATGCAACGGTAGGCTGAAATGTTGAGGTAAAGCCCAAATGAAATACAAAGAGAAATTAAGTTGAATTAATATTTAATGGTATACAATCTTGTATATTAAATATTTCAATCATACTGTATCAGAATTTCGAACGGCCAGATCCGTTGGGATTGTACGGACGAGGGCTACATGACGGAACTAACTCAGAATGAATTGGAGCTCATTACAATTTATAGCGAAATAAATTGTCTGATCTGAGTCGATGATCAATTATCGTTATTTAACGATAATAGTCCAATATGAGTAAAACTCACTAACTCTGATCAGTTTATATTTTTACAACGTACTTCTAGTAATGATAAATGTTGATTGACTACTATGGGATGATTGTTTGGTTGAATTGCTTATTTATTGGTTAAAATTACGGATAACGAAATATATATATATATCGTTAATCAAATATTGATTCTGTTTATCATAATATTTCATATTTAAATGAAATCGATGTTATATTATATTGTTTAACATTTGTGAATGTAGGGAAATAGGTTGGAGGGATACAACTGGATTCCTCAACATTTATTTTACTATTTTCAAATATTGTGATATATGACTGAGTATATAATCTGTTATTGATTATGTGTGTTTGGATGATATTGTTCATTGTCATTTGATATTATGTAAAAAGGAAAATTTCAATGAGTATATTGAAATAAGAATATTATTTAAAATCAACAGATTTTATAAAAAGGGAAATTTCAATGTGTATATTGAAATAAATTATTATATAAAATCAAGGGATTTTACAACAGAGATTTCAAGGTGTAAATTGAAATAAAGGAATTTTATAAAATCAACAGATTCTATAAAAAGGAATATTTGGAAAATAAATAGAATTATAAAAAGGGGATTTCGAGTTAAAAGAAATATGAATTGATTTATTTAAAATAGATATTAAATAAAAATATGTTTTTAACAAATGAATTGAGAATATTAGTTTATAAATAATATTTTATAAATTAAGTAAAATATTTATCACTGGATAATTGGAATATATAAGTCAGAACTTATATAAAGAAGAAAGAATCGATTTTAACACCGATATTTGAAACTGAATACGAATGTAGAGTTAACGAGACTTATTAATGGAATAATTAAGTGTTGAATATAAAATAAGATTTTATATGAATTTTTTACAATAGAAGTATAATTAGAATATTTAAAATAAGATATTATTTTAAATATGAAACGAAACTATTTTAATTATATAAAGAATATATTTTTCATATTGAATATGAATAATGGATTTAGGCAAGTATTTTGCGGAGAAAGAGGATTATATCGAATATAGAGCATTTAAAAAAGGAGTTAATCGAATACAAGTATTCGAAAGAGAATTAATTCGAATGTAGATCATTTGAAAAAGGAGTTAACCGAATACAAGTAATCGAAAGAGAATTAAATCGAATGTAGATCATTTGGAAAAGCAGTTAATGGAATACAGTTATTCGAAGGGGAATTAATCAGATATAGTTATTCGAAAAAGAGAGATTATCGAATATAGTTTATTCGAAGAGTGTTAACGGATATAGGTTATTCGAAAGAGATTATACATTGGGATTCGATTATATCCAATGTAGGAAGGTGCTATTTACTTTCCATTTTTTAATCAAGAGTCATTTATTTATTTAATAAATTATTATTATTCAATTTAAGAAATAACAGTATAATTTGGAGTTAGATTATATCGAAAGTAAAGATTGTAATGTTATCGTTATAACCAACGTTTTATAAAAGAACAGAATTTAGAAACTGAATCCGAGAGTTGCGTAAGCAATGATTTGATAAAAAGATAAGAAATAGAGTTAAAGAAATTAGAAACTAACTAGAGATTAGTTAAGTTGAATGATTTCCTGGGTATCGATTTGATGTTGGTTTCGGCCTTCGGGATTAATACTTAGGGAATCGTTCTCTTACTAATTTTGGGTTAGAGACTGATGGACGTGAAATGATAGTTGAGCAGAATAAGAAATGGAAACGTTTTCCAATGTTAATAAGGTATATTTTCTAAATTTAGAAATTAAGAATTCATGGAGATATGGAAATGGGTAACTGAATAAATAAATGATGAATTAATTTAAAAGGAGAAAATGTTGATTGATGATTGATCGGTAAGATTTCCATTTGGAAATATGACCGTTGTTTGTACACATCTTTTTCTTTGATAGTTAAATCACCGACTATCGAAGTTTTTGATCATTTTTCCGTCGTCAATACGGAGAGACCGAGAGTAGATTCATTATCTGAAAACCACTATGTATGTGCGTTAGCATTGCGAATCAAATATGATGAAGATAATTGAAGATGGAGTTATGCAAGGGTTGTTTTAGCGATCCTATGTAGAAATTGCCTAAGATGGATTTACAGAATAGTGCCTTCAGTTTTTCCAAACCCAGAACAACCTGTATGGAAGAATGTCTGGCAGAGTATATTTAATATATCATGTAAGCTGATCTCTTCAAAAATATTTACGCTTGGTGGTGGAGGAATTTGTTTCTCTTAGTTATATACCCGTTGTATTTTTTAGGAAAACAATTTGTGATTTGACGGGTATGACGATGTGACATTCAAAGTAAATAAAGGTGCAATCTATACGTTATGGCCTCTAGCCTCACAACCAGAAAATGGTATAAAATCGGGTTGGTCGCATGGCTAAGTGGTTAGCTGCCAATTAGGGTGTATTGACACCTGATCTAGAGAAATTCCATTTACTTCTACAATCTATTTCGATGTTGTCCCTTTAGGGAAACGGTTGCTAGTCCCAACCGTTGGTGACAATACATTCGGTACACTCAAGCGAAATGAGTGACCGGTAATGTTTAGTCTGGGTTACAAGATGTTCTTGTTGAACCAGGTGTATTACTCTCTAGAGTTTCACTGTCGGAAGGTGGTCCCATAACTTGCCAGTTGGAATTCATTACCAATAAGCGCTCACAGTTTTTGATTATATTTTATGTTGTGGAACGTAAGATGAAAGCGTTCTGCTAGATGATTATTATATTGTGGTTGAAAGACATTATTATAATATCAAATGAATTTGATATAAAGATTATCGTTCCTTTCAAAAGGTTTTTGAATGTTGGACTAAGTGTTTTGGATTCTCATAAGGGAAAAACCTGTTTCGTTATATGGCGTGGTCTTATGAGATATCGTTTAATTGCTGAAACTGTTTAAATGGTTTTACTTATACCAACCCCTTGACTGACCCGGATTTTATTATTATTATTTTCCCTAAACTCTTGGGTGCACAATTTTGTACGGGTAGTCAAGTAGCCAGGTTTTTACAGATATACTCAGAGAGCTAGAGTAGGATGCTTTAGGATTATATAACTATTGTTTATTTCCCCTGTGATGTAAGTGTTATACTCAAATGACAGCTTTGTATTTCCAAGTTATGTTGTATACTATATTTTATTCGTTCCACTGTGAGATTCGTGTTTACTCTGATATTGTACGTTCTTCTTCTTCTATTCTAATTTTCTATCTTATCTATCCTCACCCTCTAACTTCTTTCATTAACTATTTGGTATTTCCAATGCTTGGACAGTTAACACTGAGTTTATGTTGATAACCAAGATCGCGAAAATCCAGGTCGTTACAGTTGGTATCAGAGCAAAGGTTAAGTGATTAACTTGGCTCTGTGGCATGACTCAGTAGAGATGGGGTTAGTAATAACCTAGATTGAGTTGAGTGTATATATACGAGTGAACGTATTTGTAGGTTTTATAAAAATTGTTTTATACTGTGGAGATTTATTGGTCGAGTTGTTTATGAGTTCTGGTCGATCAGTTTGATCCACTATATCGGTAAGGGTTTTTAAACACTCGAATACAATGAACCGACACGATATGTTTTGAAAAGAAGGTAAATGAAATAATTTTAACCAAAATATATTCTGATATAAAAGAAATGTATATCTTGGAATTATTATCATATATAGGATGTGTTGATTGTTATTATAACCAAATGAGATTATAAAAGTAAAATGGTTATAGAAAAAAAAACCAATCAGGATTCATATAAGTGTAATGTATGAAATCCAATGGATTAAATCTGAATTTAAAATCAGAATTGGAATTAAAAACTTTAGACACTTGGAAAAGTGTTTATAAATGGATCTGGATTAGATATATAAGAATTTTAAAATCCTAGGGGATTTTAAATTGTTTATAAGCATTGTGAAGGATATTTTGAAAGTGATTTAAAAATGAAGGTGTTTAAATATGGTTTTTAAAATGTTATAGTATTGTACTCGCTTAGATAGTTAGAAAATAACCCTCATGATGATGGCCACATCACCCGTTTCATTTTCGAGTTGCTAAGTGGCAGATTACTACCAAATATTTTGTTTTTGAACTGTTTTGTGGAAAGCAAGTTGTTTTGAATCCGGAAATGGGATATTTGGTTTTAGAAAAGGTAAAATATTTAAAATTACCTGGAAAAGATTGTTTGAATTAAAACAAATTAAATATGAATTTGTAAAAGCAAATTGAAATTGAATTAAAACTAGTTAAGTGGAAAATGAATTAAGATAGAAAATATCGAATTAGTTTGGATTAGAGATAATCCGGAAAGGAATTGGACTGGTAAGTAATAATTGAAATTGGAAATGGAATTTAGCTTGTATAAGAAAATGATTTAGTTTTAAGGATATATTGATTGGAGATTGATTTGGATGATACTGGTACATGCTTAATTGGTAACAGATGGAAATGATATAATGATATGCCCGACAAAAAGGTACCAGTTTATATCATATATGGGTTTGAGATTTTGGTGAGCCGAATTTGGCAAGCCGCTAGGCTATTTTATTTGGCCTAGAGAGGCGAGTTGTAATTGTACCGATTGAGCCGTACAAAGGAGACGCTGGCGAAATTTTTCAAAAATTTCGGGTGTTAGAATTTTTTAGAATTTTTGAAAATTTTAGTTACTCGAAATGAGTCATTTTTTTAATTGAAATAAATTGGCTCAGTTGAAACTAAAGTTAAGAAGTAAACAAATAATTTTTAGCCTAGTAAATAGGGTTTGTTTCTTACCTTAGCAATTTCGAGGACGAAATTATTTTAAGGGGGAAAGAATATAATGACCAGTATTTTTAACGGATAATAAATAATTTATTTAATTATTTATATAACGGTTTGGTAATTTAAAATGAACAAAATTAAATAATAGTGAATATTTAATTAAAATAAATTGTAGAATAATATATTTAATTCCGAAATAATCGAAATTAAATTGAATTGACAATATTGTGTGAATTGAACAATTTAAAATATATAATTCAGTTTAGAATTGAATTATATTAACGAATTTATTTATAAATGCCAGTTGGACGTATAATTTATATTATAATTATAATCAAGCTCGATATGGCACGGCTGTTCGTAATTTGGCGATTCGAACTTTAAACGAATATAAAGAATCCATTTTCAGTCGGATTTCTGTGAAACAAGAAATATTTGGAACTGGTGAAGTATATTTTTCTAATGGAAGAGAAAAATCGGGATTTCGTCGTGTAGATTTTGAGTTATGTCCAAATCAAAATCTCAAAAAGTCGCTATGAATTCCTTTATAATTTATAACGATTTATTTATATTATAAAGAAATTTTTAATAAAAACTTAATATCGATATAACTTGGGATTTTGAAATATCAAGTTATAAATCCAGATATATTTACTTTGGAGCAGTATTATATTCTATGTAAATATATACGATAATTTTAATTTATTAATATTAAATTAATTATTTTTAAATATATTAATATTTAAATGGGTTTATTTAGAGCTTTAAAAATAGCCGTATTTGCAAACGAGCTCTGTTTTCGACGAAATTAATTTTGTTGGATCTGGAATATTAAATTATTGTTAGATTTCAATTTTCGTGATTTTTGGAGTCAGTATGTGTCCATACCGGATTTCAATGCGAAAAACAGTCAATAATTTACCTTTTAAAATACGCTATGCGAGCAAATGGGTTCGGAATTCGACGAAACAAGTTTTGTTGGGTTCGTAATATCGAACTATAGCTATCTGTCCATTTTCATCAGATTTGGGTATCGTAAGTGATTATACGGAATTTTTAATGGTAAATACAAGCAGTAGTTCAATAAAAATAAATGAAATAATGAATATAAAAATATTAAATCAATACTATAAATACCTATACATCCTTCTAAACCTAATTTCAGTTTTCCTCTAGTCAAATACTTATGCCGCCAGTGTTCTTCATTTTTCAGTAAAACATTCCACCTACCTTTGAAAATCAATAACAATTCAAGAAAAGTCTCTAAAATTCCTCAAACATATTTTATTAGCTCTCCATGATGTTCTCTTCATTTGTATACAAGTATCAGGGGGTTCGATCCATTTTTTTTCTATTCGTTGGTTTCATACAGCGTTAATTAGGGTTCAGGGAATTGAGAGATTCAAGCTGTAACATACTGTAGTTTTATTTGGGTTTGTCGACATGAAATAGCACTTGCGTGTTTTTTTTTTTTTTTTTTGAGGAATTTGGTGAGTTTTAAGTTTGGTACCTATACTGAGGAGGCCTATTGAGAATGAAGTCGCATTCTTTAAAATCATGTTTGAGTTTATTCATTTTAGCATCAGTAGATGGAGAAATCGAAGGGAAGAACAGCTGTGGTTTTCATTTTGGATTTCATTAAGAAATGGGGATGCGAGTAAGAGAGGAGGATCGACATTGGAGACTGAGAACCGCAATGGCCATGAAGAACTCGAGTTTTACATAATGGGGATGGAGTTAAAGAGGGCTGGAAGAGGAGAAAGATGGCGATGGTGGCTTGGGATTTCGTGCCCGAACGAGGAAGAACGATGCGTTCAAATGTTTGTGATGGCAGTGGTATTAACAGGAGCTCTGTGTTTACGGGAAGGAGGAAGAAGGATCAGCGGTTTGGGTTTTAAAATGCAACGTTGGGCCGAAATGTTGAGGTAAAGCCCAAATGAAATACAAAGAAAAATTAAGTTGAATTAATATTTAATGGTATACAATCTTGTAAATTAAATATTTCAATCATACTGTATTAGAATTTCGAACAGTCAGATCTGTTGGGATCATATGTACGAGGTTTATACGGGGAACTGACTCAGAGTGAATTGAAGCTCATTACAATTTATAGCGAAATAAATTGTCTGATATGAATTGACGATCGATTATCGTTATTTAACTATGATCGCCCAATTTGAGTAAAACTCACTAACTTTGATCAGTTTATATTTTTATAATGCACTTCTACTAATGATAAATGCAGATTAACTACTGTGTGATGATTGTTTGGTTGAATTGCTTATTTATTGGTTAAAATTATGGATAACGATATATATATATATATATAAAATCGTTAATCAAATATTGATTATGTTCATCAGAATATTTCGTATTGAAATGAAATCAATGTTATATTATATTGTTTAACATCTGTGAATGCAGGGAAATAGGTTGGAGGGATCCAACTGGATTCCTCAACATTTATATTATTTTTTTCATATATTGTGATATATGACTGAGTATATAACCTGTTATTGATTATGTATGTTTGGATGATATTGATCATTGTCATTTGATATTTTAAATACCATAAGAAACCCTGGGATGTAAAAAGGAAAATTTCAATGTGTATATTGAAATAAGAATATTATTTAAAATCAACAGATTTTATAAACAGGGAAATTTCAATGCATTTACTGAAATAAATTAATATATAAAATCAAGGGAATATATAAGAGAGATTTCAAGGTGTATATTGAAATAAAGGAATTTTATAAGATCAATAGATTCTATAAAAAGGAATATTTGAAAAATAAATAGAATTATAAAAAGGGGATTTTGAGTTATAAAAGAAATATGAATTGATTTATTTAAAATAGATATTAAATAAAAATATTTTTTTAACAAATGAATTGAGAAGATTAATTTATAAATAATATTTTATAAATTAAGTAAAATATTTATCATTGGATAAATGGAATATATAAGTTAGAATTTATATAGAGAAGAAAGAATTGATTTTAACATCGATATTTGAAACTGAATATGAACGTAGAGTTAACGAAACTTATTAATGGAATTATTAAGTGTTGAATATAAAATAAGATTTTATATGAATTGTTTACAAATTGAAGTATAATTAGAATAATTAAAATAAGATATTATTTTAGATATGAAACCAAACTGTTTTAATTATATAAAGCATATATTACTCATATTGAATATGAATAATGGATTAAGGCAAGTATTTTGCAAAGAAAGAGGATAATATCGAAAGTAAATCATTTGAAAAAGAAATTTATCGTATACAAGTATTCGAAAGAGAATTAAATCGAATGTGGATCATTTGAAAAAGGAGTTAATTGAATATAAGTATTCGAAAGAGAATTAAATCGAATGTAGATCATTTGAAAAAGGAGTTAATTGAATATAGTTATTCGAAGGGGAATTAATCAGATATAGTTATTCGAGAAAGAAAGATTATCGAATATAGTTTATTCGAAGAGAGTTATCGAATATATAGTTTATTCGAAAGAGAATTATACGTTGGTATTCGATTATGTCGAATGTTGGAAGGTACAATTTACTCTTCGTTTTTACATCAATATTTATTTATATAATAAATTATGACTATTCAATTTAAGAAATAACAGTATAATTTGGAGTTAGGTTATATCGAACGTAGAGATTATAACGTTATCGCTATAACAAACGTTTTATAAAAGAACAGGATTTATAAACTGAATCCAAGGGTTGCGTAAGCAATGATTTTATAAAAAGATAAGAAATAGAGTTAAAGAAATTAGAAACTGACTAGAGATTAGTTAAGTTAAATGATTTCCGGGGTATCGATCTGATGTTGGTTTCGGCCTTCGGGATTAATACTTAGGGAATCGTTCTCTTACTAATTTAGGGTTAGAGACTGATGGACGTGAAATGATAGTTGAGCATGAATAAGAAATGCAAATATTTTCCAATGTTAATAAGGTATATTTTCTAAATTTAGAAAATAAGAATTCATGGAGATATGGAAATGGGTAACTGAATAAATTAATGATGAATTAATTTAAAAGGATAAAATGTTGATTGATGATTGATCGGTAAGATTTCCATTTGGAAATACGACCGTTGTTTGTACACATGTTTTTCTTTGATAGTTAAATCACTGACTACCAAAGTTTTTGACCATTTTTTCATTGTCAATGCGGAGAGACCGGGAGTAGATTCATTATCTGAAAACCAATCTGTATGGGCGTTAGCATTGCGAATCAAATACGATGAAAATAATTGAAGACAGAGTTATGCAAGGGCTGTTCTGGCGATCCTATGTAGAAATTGCCTAAGATGGATTTACAGAATAGTGCCTTCAGTATGTCCAATCCCAGGGCAACCTGTATGGAAGAATGTCTGACAGAGTATATTTAATATAACGCGTATGTTGATCTCTTCAAACGTATTTATGTTTGGTGGTGGAGGAATTCGTTTCTCTTAGCTGTATACCTGTTGTATTTTTGAGGAAATCAATTTATGATTTGACAGGTATGACGATGTGACATTCAAAGTAAATAAAGGTGTGATCTATATGTTATGGCCTCTAGCCTCATAACCAGGAAATGGTATAAAATCGGGTAAGTCACATGGCTAAGTGATTAGCTGCCAATTAGGGTGTATTTTCACCTGAGCTAGAGAATTTCCATTTTCTTCTATAATCTATTTTGATGTTGTCCCTATCGGGAAACAGTTGCTGATCCCAACCGTTGGTGATAATACATTCGGTACATTCAAGCGAAATGAGTGATCGATAATGTTTAGTCTAGATTACAAGATGTTCTTGTTGAACTCGATGTATTCCTCTCTAGAGATACACTGTCGGAAGGTGGTCCCACACTGTGACGACCCAAACTTCCGAGGAACGGAAATAAGGATAATCGTAGGAGTATAACATAATTAAAACAATAACAGATAACAGAACATAAAAACCATTACAGCAGAAATGTAAATGTCATCACAGCATAACATCTCAGAAATCAGAATACGCAGTACAGGATACAACTTAGCAAAACGGATGTCTAAGACAGGGAAAGAAATAAAGTCTCAATCTCCCAAAGTACATCAATACTAAAATGTCTCAAATACTTAAGAAGAAAAATAAAAGATAGAATGGTAAGGTTCTTCATCATCTTCATCAGCAAGCTCTAGTCCAGAAGATATCCTTACCTAAAGACCTGTCAATTGGCTGCCCGTGTGGAAAGAGGGCACCCGAGTTTGCAAAGGTGAAACAAACTACGAGTCAGTCATGGGACTGGTAGGAGAATTCTAACTAGAATACTAATAGTAAAAAGGCAAATTCAAAGACCACGCCGCTAACGCGGAACCGGTTTAACCAATGAATTGTCGTGCATAATAGGTAACTAAACAGATATATAAGTGAAACGTAAAATAACGAAATGCTTTATTTGAAAAGTGAAACCGTTATAAGACCCAAGTCCCATCACACAATGCAACGCAAACCGGAGGATAGGGTTTTCCCTTATAACAGTCAAAAGATGATAAATACGTAAAAAGCGGTACTATTAATAGTGTGTATATGTTTCGATAAACAATTCAAAGTAAATATATTAATCCTAGATGGCATGGGTACCATGATATCATGTCGCCATACTAGTAATACAATCAAAGACGCGTGGGACGTATTGGAAAGTTGGATTCCATCACGAGTCAAGGCTAGGAACAATCTCCTGACCGATTCGAGACACTCTAGCAAATGCCTCAGGATTCGGACGCTGGCGAAACCTTGGATCCTGCAGGGCCGGTCCACAAATACTTTAGTGGATTAGTTATGCCTGAACACACGCCTCCCGGTCCTATTGAACCTATAATACGGTCGTTGGTGACCGCAAAAATAAACCGAGGCCTCGAAAATTCCATCATCCACAAAAGTAAAATGTCAGCGCTGGTAGGTCCCTGACACCACTATAAGCTAGAAAGAGAACGTGTGCACTCCCTGCGTTCCTATGCTCCGTTTTAGACTCAACCGGGGTGTGAGGCTCGCGAAGTAACGTTATACACAAAGCTATGCCAAATTAGGCTGTGCTTTGATCATTCCACAAGGCTCTGCTTTACAACAAAAGCCTTGATCGATAGCATCTTGGCGTGCCACACTTACAACTCACGCCATGCGATTGATAAATGTTAATATATACTAGGGTGTTAAGTGAAGAATAAATTCTCCACCACCAACAAGTATACATTAATAAATATCAACTTAAATACACAACATGAAGTTCAATGTCGGACACGCACCCATTTACAAGTTCATTCTGGGACTGAACGAAACCGGAGTCACCGAGGTGCTCGCATATCCGGACAATCAACAAGTGCTTCCGGACAACTACCACTATTAACCCTTTATTGATAGCTAGTCAACGCCGGGCATCAGTAGCCATCCTTTCGACGTGAGGATCACCGGTCTTCAAACGCCGTCTTCGACATTTTGAATTGAACGCCGTAAAATTATTTGAAATGAGTTGAACTCGGGCTTTTCAAATAATTTATCGTATTGTTATTATTTAAATCATTTAATATTATCAATATTTATTTATACTGATTATCGCTATTTTTATTGTTGCATATAAATTCTAATATATGTGATGTTATAAATTGTGATTCTAATACTGCACATAAATTCTAATATATGCAGTGTTTTAGCAATGTGTATTCTTTATAAATCGTGTTTTACTCGCATTATGAATGCGGACAAAGAAGTAAATTTTATTTCTAACATTTGATTCGCATTGTACATACGAATCAAAAGTGAATTTTTAACTCTAAAGTCTTGTCCGCATTGGTGGATGCGAACCAAAAAGCCAATTCCTTATTACAATGATTTGTTCTCATTTGTGGATGCGAACAAAAGTAAATTTTTAATTCTTAATCTTTTGTTTGCATTGTGGATACGAACAAAAGGACAATCTCTTATTTTAAATCTTTTGTTTGCATTGTGGATGCGAACAAAAGGATAATTTTATATTTTTAATCTTTTGTTTGCATGGAGGATGCGAACAAAAGGATGAACTCTTGTTTTGAATCTTTTGTTTGCATCAAGGATGCAAACAAAAGGATGAACTTATATTTTTAATCTTTTGTTTGCATTGAGGATGCGAACAAAAGGATGAACTTTTGTTTTAAATCTTTTGTTTGCATTGAGGATGCAAACAAAAGGATAAACTTTTGTTTTAAATCTTTTGTTTGCATTGAGGATGCGAACAAAAGGATAAACTTATATTTTTAATCTTTTGTTTGCATTGAGAATGCGAACAAAAGAATAATTTTATATTTTAATCTGTTGTTTGCATGGAGGATGCGAACAAAAAGGATAATTTTATATCTTTAATCTTTTGTTTGCATGGAGGATGCGAACAAAAGGATAATTTTATATCTTTAATCTTTTGTTTGCATGGAGGATGCGAACAAGATAATTTTATATCTTTAATCTTTTGTTTGCATTGTGAATGCGAATGAAACAAAAGTAAATTTTTATTCTAAGTGTCACTTACATTGTAGAAATGTAAATAAGATAAAATGAGAGTTTAGTTCCAAATATCATTTACAGGGTAGAAATGTGAATGGAATAAAAAGTA
Organism: Allium sativum; assembly: GCA_030737875.1. Classification (NCBI taxonomy): domain Eukaryota; kingdom Viridiplantae; phylum Streptophyta; class Magnoliopsida; order Asparagales; family Amaryllidaceae; genus Allium; species Allium sativum. The sequence continues at coordinate 402,758,071 of CM060910.1, forward strand.
AATTTTGTTCCGAAGGTCATTTACATTGTGGAAATGTTAATAAAATAAAAAGTAAATTTTTCCTTAAGCGTTATTTACATTATGGGGATGTAAATAAAAATAAAAAGTAAACTTTTCTTCAAGTGTTATCTACACCATGCAAATGTACATAAAATAAAAGTAAACTTTATCTTCAAGTGTTTATAAAATAAAAAAACAAACTTTATTACCATTGTTATTTACATTATGTAGGTGTAAATAAAATAAAAGAAGATTTTGTTGCAATTCATACTTCAAATCCTATTTTCAATGTACATAGTGAAAATAAAAAGTGAGCTTTTATTTTCATGTCTTATCCACAATGTACAAAGTGAAAATAAAAGTGAATTCCATTTTCAAGTCCTATTTGTCATATACATTATAAAGTGAATATAAAAAAATGAATCTCTGTTTCAAATTGTATTTACATTCTGAAAATGTAAATAAAACAAAAAAAAAAAATATGTTTCCCATGTTGCTTACATTTGAAAATGTAAACAAAAAAAAAAGGGAACTTTGTTTACAATGTTAATGCGAATGTAATTAAAATAAAAGTAAACTTTGTTTCAAGTTTTATGCACATTTTTAAGAATGTACATGAAATAAAAAGGGAAAACTTTGTTTCAAGTGTTATGTACATTTTTAAGAATGTACATAAAATAAAAAGGAAAACTTTGTTTCAAGTGTTATGTACATTTTAAGAATGTACAAAAAAAAAATTCTTTTCCAAATGTTATTCACATTTTTAGAATGTAAATAAATACAAAAGTAAATTTTTGTCTTAAGTTTCATTTACCTTTTAATAATGTAAAATAAAAGAAACTAAATTTTGTCTCAAGTTTGATTTACATTTTAAGAACATAAATCAATACAAAAGTGAATTTTTTTGATAATCTCTATTTCGGTATTTTGTTCGCATTTGTGAATGCAAACAAATATAATCCTTTCTTTTATTTAAAGTAAACTTTTCTTTTCTTTTTCTTTTTTTCTTTATTTATTTAATATTTTGTTCGCATTGAAAAATGTAAACAAAATATAATCTTTGGTGAATTGCTATTTTTGACCGTTTTTGTTTGCATCGAGGGATGCAACAAAATAAAATCCTTTGTTCTTTTTATTTTGAATTGAAAAGTAAATCAATCCAAATCCAAACGAGGTTTTAACATACAAATGGTGTCAACGTATTTGAATAGAAAAATAAATCAATTCAACGCTACACAATAGTGATAACAGCATAGGTGGTGACAATATAATTGAATTGAAAAGAAAATCAATCCAACTCTACTCAATGGTGATAACAATCATATTTGAATTGGAAAGTGAATCAATTCAACTCTGAACTATGATGATAACATATGGATGGTGACAACACATTTTCCTTATTTTAAATAGAAGATTTGTCAATTTAATTATGACAAAGTGTATAGCATAGGGATGTTGTCAATTACATAAATCTATACTATTCATTTCATACATAAAATCAAACATCACAAATACGTTCATACAAACACATCTGAGCCATAACTATATATATATATATATATATATTATATCGCAACTAAATAATTTAATTTATTATTAAATTAAAATATAGAATCTCACCGTCGTTGCGAATAAGCTGAAAATTCCAACAGCTCAGAAATCCTCTGTTTCAGTTCTGATGTGTAGATCTCCTTCGTATGATCACAACACTTCTGAAATTTTCAGATTTCGAATCCGAACGAAGAAGTTGTGACAAAAACAAATTGATAATTAAATTTGGATTAATTAATAACTAAGGTGATTAGGCCTTAACCTCTTCTTCCTCCTTCAGTTACTTTGGCCGTGAACTTCCTTATTTGTTCAAATCTTTGAACGCGGATTGCAGGAGATAGGATGAACGGTTTGGAGCGCCGTTGGTTGGAGGAGGACCGGCTTGGAAGGGGCTACGTGCGCCGAGCACGCCGGGAGGTGCGGCGGCCTGAGGTGGCAGCGGCGGCGTGCAAAAGGCGGCGGGTTTGAGGCCCGATTCCGCGAGCTACGGACCACGAGGCGGTGTGCTACTGGTCGGAGAAGAAAGAGGAGGTGGAGAGCTTCGAAACGGTGTATAGCTTGCGTTCCGATTTGAAGTGCGGTGGGAGAATTCGAAGAGAGAAGGTAGGGAAAGGTAGGCGGGTGCTTTCGGGTTGAGAACGATGAGGAACAGTGAACCGTATTTTATACGGTATATTTTAGGGTTATTTAATTAATTAAATTATTAATTAAGCCCAATTAAGCCCGTTTAGCAAAACTTCATATTTTTCAGCCCAACGACTGTCTAGCCTACCTAATTACCCCCATTTCGGATCCATCTGAATATGTCCCGCAAGCCCAGGAGTTCGTCTCGGTCCCCGTTTCTCAGATTTAAAATATAATTCATTTATTTTTAAATTTAAACGTATACAGAAATTTACCGGGACCACATCTGAACTCAGAAAAATCCAGAAAAATTATTTCTGGCTTTCTTTTGACGATACGGTCCTAACAAAATTAATTTCATCTCATTCTGAGACTGTTGGAAAAATGGCTATTTCTAAGCCGATTAATTTTGATCGAAACTGTCAAAACATAGTTTCTTTTGCCACGCTCACATACTAGCTCGGAAAATTCTAAAAATTGAAATCTAGCAATAATTCGACATTCCGGTTCCAACAAAAGTGGTTTCGTCGAAAACAGAGATCGTTTGAAAATTGGCTATTTTCACTGGCTTTTAAATTATTTAAAAATAGAATTTTCAAATTCTGCCACAATTTTCCACCGAAATAATTAAAATAAAATTTTTAAATTGGTTCGGATTTTCCGGGTTGTTACATTCTCCCCCACTTAAAAGCTTTTCGTCCCCGAAAAGAAATAAAAGTAGGAAACAAACGGAAAATGTAAATTATGGTAAACGTACCTTACACCAGAATTAGTCGGAGATGTCCACTCTGCACTTGGGGTAAGCCTTCTTGATGCTCTCCTCTGTTTCCCAAGTACAGTCCCTAGGATCCCCGCTCCACTGAACTTTGACTAGGTGAATCTTCTTGTTTCTCAACTCTCGGGTCTCCTTGCCAATGATCTTCATTGGGTCTTTCCGCACCGTTAGATTAGGAGTAATGTCCAAGATCTGTTGGTTCAACTCATCCTCAATCAAATCAGGATCATGCACATGCTTGCGGAGTTGAGACACATGAAATACATCATGCACCCCAGGCAACCAATCTGGCAACTGCACTCGATAAGCTAGAGTCCCAATTCTTTCGAGAATAGGAAATGGGCCGATGAATCTTGGCGCCAATTTCCCAGTTTTCCCAAATCGAATAACACCCCTTAGTGGAGAAATCTTCAAGTACACAAGATCCCCGACAGAGAATTCTACATTTCTTCTTCCCTTATCGGCATAGCTCTTTTGTCGACTCTGAGCTGTCAATAGGCGCTTCTTAATCATGTCAACTTTATCAGACGCTTCCCGAATCATATCGGTGCCCAAGACTACTCGGTTTCCTTGCTCAACCCAGCATGCGGGAGATCTGCATGGCCTGTCATAGAGAGCTTCGAATGGCGACATCCCTAGGCTTGCTTGATAGCTGTTGTTATAAGAGAATTCTACCAAGGGTAAGTGATCTTCCCAAGAGCCACCAAAATCAAGGATGCAAGCACGCAACAAGTCTTCTAAAATGCGATTCACCCTCTCAGTCTGGCCATCTGTTTGAGGGTGATAGGCTGTGCTCAAACTCAACTTAGTTCCTAGCTCAGTTTGGAAAGCTTCCCAAAACTTGCTAGTAAATATCGGGTCGCGATCACTGACAATTCCTCTAGTCACTCCATGCAGCCTGACTATTTCTTTAACATAAAGCCGTGCTAGACTCTGAGCGGTTCTGTTGGACTTGACGGGGATAAAGTGGGCAGTCTTTGTGAGGCAGTCAATAATTACCCATATGCTATCATTTCCCTTTTTTAGAACGGGGCAAGCCATCGATAAAGTCCATAGAAATTTCATCCCATTTCCAGCTTGGGACATTTAGCGGTTGCAATAATCCTGCTAGCTTTTGCTGATCACTCTTGACTAGCTGGCAGGTGGGGCATCTAGCAACGTAGATAGAAATGTCTCTCTTCATGGATCGCCACCAAAAAGTACGCTTAAGATCGTGATACATCTTGCTTACTCCCGGATGGATGCTGAACTTGGATTTATGACACTCGTCCATGACTTCCCTTCTGAGCTCAGGAATGCTGGGTACACAGCTTCGGCCTCGGAGCCTCAGAACTCCTTGGTCGTCTAACTGAAAGCTCGTCGGTTCGCCTTCTCTAACCTTTTTGCTAAATTTCTGAATATATTTGTCATTCTTCTGAAGGTCAGAGATCTTATCGATCAAGGAAGGAGTGATAATAATGTTGGCAAGGATAAGATTGACGTTGGTTGTACTCTTTCTGCTGAGAGCATCTGCCACTACATTAGCTTTCCCTGGGGTATATAAAATGTCCAGGTCATAGGGTGCAAGGAATTCAACCCAATGCTGATGCCTCGCGTTTAAATCTCTTTGGTTGAATAAATGCTTTAATGACTGGTGATCAGTGTACAGCTCAAATTTCTCGCCCAAGAGATAGTGCCTCCATATTTTAAGAGCAAATACGATGGCCATTAGCTCAAGATCGTGGGTGGCATAATTCTTCTCATGCGGTTTTAATTGGCGACTGGCATAAGCGACCACTTTGTCTCTTTGCATAAGCACCGCACCAATACCTTAAATACATAAAAGATAACATGTTAAAACGAGATTCGACATTAAAGAAAATGTTATCTCTTACATGTTTATTTAAATAAAAAGAATGACCTTCTTTTGAAGCGTCAGTCCAGACTTTCAGATCCTGATTGCCATCTATGATGGTCAACACAGGTGCAGTGATCAATCTTTGTTTCAGCTCTTGGAAGGCTGTCTCACATTCTGGTGTCCAAACGAACTTCGTGTGCTTCTTAGTTAGCTTCGTCAGTGGACAAGATAATCTCGAGAAATTCTCAACGAACTTTCGATAATAGCCAGCAAGTCCTAAGAAGCTTCTGACCTCAGTGGGAGTCCGTGGCTGCTTCCAATCTTGGATGGCTGAGATCTTCCCTGGATCTACTGCAATGCCTTCCTTTGAAACGACATGGCCGAGGAATTTCACCTCTTCTTGCTAGAATATGCATTTGGAGAATTTTGCCTTCAGCACATTTCTTCGCAAAATCTCCAAGACTTCTTTTAGATGTTTTTCATACTCAGCAATAGTTTTGGAAAAGATAAGAATATCATCAATGAACACCAACACGAATTTGTTTAAAACATTTCGGAAGACTCTATTCATCAGGTCTACAAAATATGCTGGAGCATTACAAAGACCGAAGGGCATTACTAGCCATTCATAAAAGATATCCGGTCCTCTGAAAGCAGTCAAGGGAACACACTCTTCTGCAATGCGCAGTTGGTGAAAACCTGTAGCTAGGTCCATCCTTGAGAATATTCGTGCTCCATGAAGGCGGTCTAAAAGATCATCGATGCGGGGCAGTGGGTATTTATTCTTCAGAGTTTGCTTATTTAGGTCGTGGTAGTCAACACACAACCGGAGAGTGCCATCTGATTTTGGGACAAACACCACGGCTGCGCCCCATTCTGAAAAGCTGGGCCTTATGAGACCCTTCCACAGAAGCTATTTGGTTTGATTGCTCAACTCCTCTCTTTCCTTTGGCGACATCCTTCGAATAGGGTGCACAAACGGTTTTGCATTAGGAGTTAAGTGAATTTTGAAATCAATCTCTCTACGTGGAGGCAAGTCGTCAACTTCTTTGAATATGTCTGCATAGTCTCTTACGATCGGAATATCTTCAATAGAAGAAGAGGTGACTTCTAAAGAAGACCAGAATTCTTTCCTATCTATGGCTGAGCAATGGCAGGGAATAGTGATAATATCCCCAAATTTGGTTTTGATTTTGACTACTCTTTCAACACAAATTTATACAGCCTCAAATTTTGTTAGCCAGTCCATTCCGAGTATGATATCATAACCGGAGAAATTCATGATGATCAATTTGAAAGGAAATAGGAAGTAGGAATAAGATATGGGTACTTAACAATATTGGTCAAGAATAAGTGAACCCCCTATTGGACTATGTGCTCTAATCAGTTCTTTCAGTTTTCGTGGTTTTAATTTAAGCTTCTTAATAGTGTCAACATATATGAAACTCCTTGCGGCACCAGTATCAAAGAAAACTGTAATAGGGATGTTTTTAATGCTAAGGGTACCTCCTAAAACATCAGGCGTACCTGCACCTCCAGTAGAAGCTGGTGCGGCTGCACCATCATAGACGTGAGCCACCTGAGATTTCTTGAGCAGAGGGCAATCCTTGATGAGATGTCCAGGCTGGTGGCAGTTGAAACATTCTCTTGGGCCACGGGGATTATGTCCACTGTTCTGAGTGGGTCCAGACTCATTTCTTCTAGGTCTCTTTGGGGCACGGCACTCGTAGTCAAAATGGCCTATCCTCTGACAATTGAAGCACTTGACTTTAGACTTGTCCTTCTTCCTCTTCTCTTGGGGTTTGGCTGTAGAAGAGCTACCTCCCTCTGGCTTCTTGTTCGCCTCTTTCTTTTTGTTGTTAGCTTGATTCTTTTCTCGGTCCTGAGAGTTTTTCTGATCAATCTCTTCGTACCTGCATGCCATCTCTATCAACTTGTAAAATGGGCGCTCGATGTGTGCAGTCACCCTGTTGTGGTATTTTCTTGCAAGCCCATTAATGAATCTCTTATTCTTTGGAATCTCGCCTTGGACTAGCTCAGGGGCGTATCTAGAAAGATCTTCAAACTTCTTCACGTACTCAGCAATAGACAAGCTCCACTGTTGAAGGTTAGCGAACTCATCGTGAAGGCGCTCGACTTCATGAGGTGGAGTGTACTTCTCATTGAACAATTCCTTAAATTTCTCCCATGTGACTTCAGTGGCAATATTTCCAATCATGATCGTCTCCCACCAAGTTTGGGCTTGGCCCTGTAAGAACCATACTGCCATGTATCTCTTCATGTGGTCTTCAAGCTCCAATCCATCCAAAATCTTTTCCATATTCTTCAGCCATTCTTGTGACTCTGTCACGGTCCTATGCCCTGTGAAATGTACACCTCCAAGATTCTTTATTTTTTTTGCCACTTTGTCAAGATCAAAAGCACGGGGAGGTGGTGGTGGTAGCACCTCAGCATCAAAGTCGGGTTGGTCCTCAACAACTGGGGCTGGACCTCTTCCCCCGCCTCTACCTGCAGCTCCTCCAGGACCTCTAGCTCGAGCTCTGGCGGCTCTAGCTCTCGTACTCATTTTTCAATTAGTCTGTACCATCAAGGAAAGAGTCAGACCAAGAGAAATGGTAATTTCAAAAGAAAGGTGAAAAGTATGGACATATGAATGATGAAAATGAAGTAATGACTGATAAATATGTGCTATTCTGCTATGCTCATCCTAAGACATAAATCCCATCTCTAATGAGCTATTCGCCTTAGAACTCTACTGATTCTATTAAGACGAATTGTTCTAAAAATGTTACACTCCAAAGCAAAGGTTAACCAAGGCTCTGATACCAAATGTGACGACCCAAACTTCCGAGGAACGGAAATAAGGATAATCGTAGGAGTATAACATAATTAAAACAATAACAAATCACAGAACATAAAAACCATTACAGCGGAAATGTAAATGTCATCACAGCATAACATCTCAGAAATAGAAATACGCAGTACAGGATACAACTTAGCAAAACAGATGTCTAAGACAGGGAAAGAAATAAAGTCTCAATCTCCCAAAGTACATCAATACTAAAATGTCTCAAATACTTAAGAATCAAAATAAAAGATAGAATGATAAGGTTCTTCATCATCTTCATCAGCAAGCTCTAGTCCAGAAGATATCCTTACCTAAAGACATGTCAATTGGCTGCTCGTGTGGAAAGAGGGCACCCGAGTTTGCAAAGGTGAAACAAACTACGTGTCAGTCATGGGACTGGTATGAGAATTCTAACTAGAATACTAATAGTAAAAAGGCAAATTCAAAGACCACGCCGCTAACGCGGAACGGGTTTAACCAATGAATTGCCGTGCATAATAGGTAACTAAACAGATATATAAGTGAAACGTAAAATAACGAAATGCTTTATTTGAAAAGTGAAACCGTTATAAGACCCAAGTCCCATCACACAATGCAACGCAAACTGGAGGATAGGGTTTTCCCTTATAACAGTCAAAAGATGATAAATACGTAAAAAGTGGTACTATTAATAGTGTGTATATGTTTTGATAAACAATTCAAAGTAAATATATTAATCCTAGACGGCATGGGTACCATGATATCATGTCGCCATACTAGTAATACAATCAAAGACGCGTGGGACGTATTGGAAAGTTGGATTCCATCACGAGTCAAGGCTAGGAACAATCTCCTGACCGATTCGAGACACTCTAGCAAATGCCTCAGGATTCGGACGCTGGCGAACCCTTGGATCCTGCAGGGCCGGTCCACAAATACTTTAGTGGATTAGTTATGCCTGAACACACGCCTCCCGGTCCTATTGAACCTATAATACGGTCGTTGGTGACCGCAAAAATAAACCGAGGCCTCGAAAATTCCATCATCCACAAAAGTAAAATGTCAGCGCTGGTAGGTCCCTGACACCACTATAAGCTAGAAAGAGAACGTGTGCACTCCCTGCGTTCCTACGCTCTGTTTTAGACTCAACCGGGGTGTGAGGCTCGCGAAGTAACGTTATACACAAAGCTATGCCAAATTAGGCTGTGCTTTGATCATTCCACAAGGCTCTGCTTTACAACAAAAGCCTTGATCGATAGCATCTTGGCGTGCCACACTGACAACTCACGCCATGCGATTGATAAATGTTAATATATACTAGGGTGTTAAGTGAAGAATAAATTCTCCACCACCAACAAGTATACATTAATAAATATCAACTTAAATACACAACATGAAGTTCAATGTCGGACACGCACCCATTTACAAGTTTGTTCTGGGACTGAACGAAACCGGAGTCACCGAGGTGCTCGCATATCCGGACAATCAACAAGTGCGTTCGGACAACTACCACTATTAACCCTTTATTGATAGCTAGTCAACGTCGGGCATCAGTAGCCATCCTTTCGACGTGAGGATCACCGGTCTTCAAACGCCGTCTTCGATATTTTGAATTGAACGTTGTAAAATTATTTGAAATGAGTTGAACTCGGGGTTTTCAAATAATTTATCGTATTGTTATTATTTAAATCATTTAATATTATCAATATTTATTTATACCGATTTATCGCTATTTTTATTGTTGCATATAAATTCTAATATATGTGATGTTATAAATTGTGATTCTAATACTGCACATAAATTTTAATATATGCAGTGTTTTAGCAATGTGTATTCTTTATAAATCGTGTTTTACTCGCATTATGAATGCGGACAAAGAAGTAAATTTTATTTCTAACATTTGATTCGCATTGTACATACGAATCAAAAGTGAATTTTTAACTCTAAAGTCTTGTCCGCATTGGTGGATGCGAACCAAAAAGCCAATTCCTTATTACAATGATTTGTTCGAATTTGTGGATGCGAACAAAAGTAAATTTTTAATTCTTAATCTTTTGTTTGCATTGTGGATATGAACAAAAGGACAATCTCTTATTTTAAATCTTTTGTTTGCATTGTGGATGTGAACAAAAGGATAATTTTATATTTTTAATCTTTTGTTTGCATGGAGGATGCGAACAAAAGGATGAACTCTTGTTTTGAATCTTTTGTTTGCATCGAGGATGCGAACAAAAGGATGAACTTATATTTTTAATCTTTTGTTTGCATTGAGGATGCGAACAAAAGGATAAACTTTTGTTTTAAATCTTTTGTTTGCATTGAGGATGCGAACAAAATGATAAACTTATATTTTTAATCTTTTGTTTGCATTGAGAATGCGAACAAAAGAATAATTTTATATTTTAATCTGTTGTTTGCATGGAGGATGCGAACAAAAAGGATAATTTTATATCTTTAATTTTTTGTTTGCATGGAGGATGCGAACAAAAGGATAATTTTATATCTTTAATCTTTTGTTTGCATGGAGGATGCGAACAAAAGGATAATTTTATATCTTTAAACTTTTGTTTGCATTGTGAATGCGAATGAAACAAAAGTAAATTTTTATTCTAAGTGTCACTTACATTGTAGAAATGTAAATAAGATAAAATGAGAGTTTAGTTCCAAATATCATTTACAGGGTAGAAATGTGAATGGAATAAAAAGTAAATTTTGTTCCAAAGGTCATTTACATTGTGGAAATGTAAATAAAATAAAAAGTAAATTTTTCCTTAAGCGTTATTTACATTATGGGGATGTAAATAAAAATAAAAAGTAAACTTTTCTTCAAGTGTTATCTACACTACGCAAATGTACATAAAATAAACAGGAAAATACCTTGAAGGACAAAATGAACAATAATTTATTTCATAAGGACAAGAGGCTAAAATTTTGTCCATAAGGACAAATTTTAGTGTAAAGGGATGAATTATAGTGGGCCCCTGAATTCCATCCTTTACATTAAAATTTGTCCTTATGGATAAAATTTTACCCCTTGTCCTTATGGAACAACTTTTTATTCATTTTGTCCTTGAGATTAAAAACCCCTAAAATAAAAGTAAACTTTATCTTCAAGTGTTGATAAAATAAAAAAGCAAACTTTATTACCATTGTTATTTACATTATGTAGGTGTAAATAAAATAAAAGAAGATTTTGTTGCAATTCATACTTCAAATCCTATTTTCAATGTACATAGTGAAAATAAAAAGTGAGCTTTTATTTTCATGTCTTATCCACAATGTACAAAGTGAAAATAAAAGTGAATTCCATTTTCAAGTCCTATTTGTCATATACATTATAAAGTGAATATAAAAAAATGAATCTCTGTTTCAAATTGTATTTACATTCTGAAAATGTAAATAAAACAAAAAAAAATCTGTTTCCCATGTTGCTTACATTTGAAAATGTAAACAAAAAAAAGGGAACTTTGTTTACAATGTTAATGCGAATGTAATTAAAATAAAAGAAAACTTTGTTTCAAGTGTTATGCACATTTTTAAAAATGTACATGAAATAAAAAGGGAAAACTTTGTTTCAAGTGTTATGTACATTTTTAAGAATGTACATAAAATAAAAAGGAAAACTTTGTTTCAAGTGTTATGTACATTTTAAGAATGTACAAAAAAAAAAAAAAAAAATCTTTTCCAAATGTTATTCACATTTTTAGAATGTAAATAAATACAAAAGTAAATTTTTGTCTTAAGTTTCATTTACCTTTTAATAATGTAAAATAAAAGAAACTAAATTTTGTCTCAAGTTTGATTTACACTTTAAGAACGTAAATCAATACAAAGTGAATTTTTTTGATAATCTCTATTTTGTTATTTTGTTCGCATTTGTGAATGCAAACAAATATAATCCTTTCTTTTATCTAAAGTAAACTTTTCTTTTCTTTTTCTTTTTTTCTTTATTTATTTAATATTTTGTTCGCATTGAAAAATGTAAACAAAATATAATCTTTGGTGAATTGCTATTTTTGACCGTTTTTGTTTGCATCGAGGGATGCAACAAAATAAAATCCTTTGTTCTTTTTATTTTGAATTGAAAAGTAAATCAATCCAAATCCAAACGAGGTTTTAACATACAAATGGTGTCAACGTATTTGAATAGAAAAATAAATCAATTCAACTCTACACAATAGTGATAACAGCATAGGTGGTGACAATATAATTGAATTGAAAAGAAAATCAATCCAACTCTACTCAATGGTGATAACAATCATATTTGAATTGGAAAGTGAATCAATTCAACTCTGAACTATGATGATAACATATGGATGGTGACAACACATTTTCCTTATTTTAAATAGAAGATTTGTCAATTTAATTATGACAAAGTGTATAGCATAGGGATGTTGTCAATTACATAAATCTATACTATTCATTTCATACATAAAATCAAACATCACAAATACGTTCATACAAACACATTTGAGCCATAACTATATATATATATATTATATCACAATTAAATAATTTAATTTATTATTAAAATAAAATATAGAATCTCACCGTCGTTGCGAATAAGCTGAAAATTCCAACAGCTCAGAAATCCTCCGTTTCAGTTCTGATGTGTAGATCTCCTTCGTATGATCACAACACTTCTGAAATTTTCAGATTTCGAATCCGAACGAAGAAGTTATGACAAAAACAAATTGATAATTAAATTTGGATTAATTAATAACTAAGGTGATTAGGCCTTAACCTCTTCTTCCTCCTTCAGTTACTTTGGCCGTGAACTTCCTTATTTGTTCAAATCTTTGAACGCGGATTGCAGGAGATAGGATGAACGGTTTGGAGCACCGTTGTTGGAGGAGGACCGGCTTGGAAGGGGCTACGTGCGCCGAGCACGCCGGGAGGTGCGGCGGCCTAAGGTGGCAGCGGCGGCGTGCAAAAGGCGGCGATTTTGAGGCCCGATTCCGCGAGCTACGGACCACGAGGCGGTGTGCTACTGGTCGGAGAAGAAAAAGGAGGTGGAGAGCTTCGAAACGGTGTATAGCTTGCATTCTGATTCGAAGTGTGGTCGGAGAATTCGAAGAGAGAAGGTAGGGAAAGGTAGGCGGCTGCTTTGGGGTTGAGAACGATGAGGAACAGTAAACCGTATTTTATACGGTATATTTTAGGGTTACTTAATTAATTAAATTATTAATTAAGCCCAATTAAGCCCGTTTAGCAAAACTTCATATTTTTCAGCCCAACGACTGTCTAGCCTACCTAATTACCCCCATTCCGGATCCATCTGAATATGTCCCGCAGGCCCAGGAGTTCGTCTCGGTCCCCGTTTCTCAGATTTAAAATATAATTCATTTATTTTTAAATTTAAACGTATACATAAATTTACCGGGACCACATCTGAACTCAGAAAAATCCAGAAAAATTATTTCTGGCTTTCTTTTGACGATACAATCCTAACAAAATTAATTTCGTCTCATTCTGAGACTGTTGGAAAAATGGCTATTTCTAAGCCGATTAATTTTGACCGAAACTGTCAAAACACAGTTTCTTTTGCCACGCTCACATACTAGCTCGGAAAATTCTAAAAATTGAAACCTAGCAATAATTCGACATTCCGGTTCCAACAAAAGTGGTTTCGTCGAAAACAGAGATCGTTTGAAAATTGGCTATTTTCACTGGCTTTTAAATTATTTAAAAATAGAATTTTCAAATTCTGCCACAATTTTCCGCCAAAATAATTAAAATAAAATTTTTAAATTGGTTCGGATTTTCCAGGTTGTTACACACACCTTGCCAGTTGGAATTCATTACCCAATAAGTGCCCATGGTTTTTTATTATATTTTATGTGTGTGGAACATAAGATGAAAGCGTTCTGCTAGATGATTATTTTATTGTGGTTGATAGACATTATTATAATATCAAATGAATTTGATATAAAGATTATCGTTCCTTTCAAACGATTTTTGAATGTTGGGCCAAGTGTTTTGGATTCTCATAAGGGAAAAACCCGTTCCATTATATGGCGTGGTCTTATGAGATATCGTTTAATTGCTAAAACTGTTTAAATGTTTTACTCAAAACAGTCCCATGACTGACCCAGAGTTTGTTTTGTTTTCCCTAAACTCTTGGGTGCCCAATTTTGTATGGCAGTCAAGTAATCAGGCTTTTACAGATATACATGGAGAGCTGGAGCAGGAGGCTTCAGGATTATATAGCTATTATTTATTTCCGCTGTGATGTAAGTTTTATACTCAAATGACAGATTTGTATTTCCAAGTTATGTTGTATACTATATTTTATTCGTTCTGCTATGAGATTCGTGTTTACTCTGATATTGTATGTTCTTCTTCTTCCTCTATTCTAATTTTTTATCTTATCTATCCTCAGCCTCTAACTTCTTTCATTAACTATCCGGTATTTTCGATGCTTGGATAGTCGACATTGAGTTTATGTCGATAACCAGGATCACGAAAATCCAGGTCGTTACAGTTGGTATTAGAGTGAAGGTTAAGTGATTAACTTGGCTCTGTGGCGTGACTCAGTAGAGATGGGGTTAGTAATACGCTAGATTGAATTGAGTGTATATATACGAATGAACGTATTTGTAGATTTTATAAAAATGGTTTTATATTGTGGAGATTTTTTGGTTGAGTTGTTTATGAGTTCTGGTCGATCTGTTTGATCCGCTGTATCAATCGGAGTTTTTAAACACTCAAATACGATGAACTGACACGGTATATTTTGAAAAGAAGGTAAATGAAATAATTTTACCCAAAACATATTTTGATATAAAAGAAATGTATATCTTCGAATTATTATCATATATAGGATGTGTTGGTTGTTGTTATAATCAAATGAGATTATAAAAGTAAAATGGTTATAGAAAAAAAAACCAATCAGGATTCATATAAGTGTAATATATGAAATCAAATGGATTAGATCTGAATTTGAAATCAGATCTGGAATTAAAAACTTTGGACACTTGGAAAAGTGTTTATAAATGGATTTGGATTAGATATATAAGAATTTTAAAATCTTGGGAGATTTTAAATTGTTTACAAGCATTGTGAAGGATATTTTGAAAGTGATTTCAAAATGAAGGTGTTTAAATATGGTTTTAAAATTGCTATAGTATTGAACTCACTTTGATAGCTAGAAAATAACCCTGATGATGATGGCCACATCATCAGTGTCATTTTTGAGTTGCTAAGTGACGGATTACTACCAAAGATTTTTTTTGAATTGTTTTGTGGAAAGCAAGTTGTTTTGAATCCTGAAAAGGGATATCTGGTTTTTGAAAAGGTAAAATGTTTAAAATTCCCTAGGAAAGATTGTTTGAATTAAAACAAATAAATATGAATTTGTGAAAGCAAATTGAAATAGAATTAAAACCAGTTAAGTGGAAAATGAATTGAGATAGAAAATATCGAATTAGTTTGGACTAGAGATAATCCGGAATGTAATTGGACTGGTAAGTAAGAATTGAAATCGGAAATGGAATTTAGCTTGTATAAGCAAATAATTTGGTTTTGAGGATATAATGATTGGAGATTGATTTGGAAGATATTGGTATATGCTGAATTGGTAACAGATGGAAATGATATAATGATATACCCGACAAAAAGGTACCAGTTTATATTATATATTGGTTTGAGATTTTGATGAGCTGAATTTGGCAAGCCGCTTAGCTGTTTAATTTGGCCTAGGGAGGCGAGTTGTAGTTGTACCAATTGAGCCATACAAAGGAGACGCTGGCGAAATTTTTCAAAAATTTCGGGTGTCAGAATTTTTTTAGAATTATTGAAAATTTTAGTTATTCGTTCTGAATTAATTTTTAATTGAATAAATTGGTTCAGTTAAAACTGAAGTTAAGAAGTAAACAAATAATTTTTAACCCAGTAAATAGGGTTTGTTTCCCACCTTAGCAATTTCGAGGATGAAATTACTTTGAAGGGGAAAGAATGTAACGACCCGTATTTTTAACGGATAATAAATAATTTATTTAATTATTTATTTAATTATTTATATAATGGTTTGGTAAATTAAAATGACCAGAATTAAATAATAGTGAATATTTAATTAAAATAAACAGTAGAGTAATATATTTTATTCCGAATTAATTGGAATTAAGTTGAATTGACATTTTTTTGTGAATTGGACAACTTAAAATATATAATTCAGTTTAGAATTGAATTATATTAATGAATTTATTTATAAATGCCAGTTGAATGTATAATTTATATTATAATTATAATCGAGGTTGAAATGGCACGGCAGTTCGTAATTTGGAGATTCGAACTTTAAATGGATATGCGGAATCCATTCTAAGTCAGATTTCTATGAAACAAGAAAAGTTCGGAACTAGTGAAGTATATTTTTGTAATAGAAGAGAAAAATCGGGTTTTCATCGAGTAGATTTTGAGTTATGTTCAAATCAAATTCTCAAAAAGTCGCCACAGAATTCCTTTATAATTTATAATGATATATTTATATTATAAAGGGATTTTTAATATAAATTGAATATCGATATAACTTGGGATTTTGAAATATCAAGTTATATATCCAGATATATTTATTTTAGAGCTGTATTATATTCTATGTGAATATATACGATAATATTAATTTGTTAATATTAAATTAATTATTTTTAAATATATTAATGTTTAAATGGGTTTATTTAGAGATTTAAAAATAGCCAATTTTGCAAATGAGCTCCATTTTCGACGAAATTAATTTTGTTGGATTCGGAATATTAAATTATTGTTATATTTTTATTTTCATGATTTTTGGAGTCAATATATGGCCGTACCGGATTTTAATGTGAAAACCAGTCAATAATTTGACTTTAAAAGTACGTTGTGTGAGCAAACGAATTCGGAATTCGACGAAACAAGTTTCGTTGGGTCCGTAATATCGAACTATAGCTATCTGTCCATTTTCATCATATTTGGGTATCGTACGTGATTTTACGGAATTTTTAATGGTAAATACAAGCAGTAGTTCAATAAAAATAAATAAAATAATGAATATAAAAATATTAAAACAATACTATAAATACCTATACATCCTTTTGAACCTAATTTCAGTTTTCCTCTAGTCAAATACTTATGCCGCTGGTATTCTTCATTTTTCAGTAAAATATTCCACCTTTGAAAATCAATAACAATTCAAGAAAAAACTCTAAAATTCCTCTAACAAATTTTATTAGCTCTCCATGATGTTCTCTTAATTTGTATACAAGTATCAAGGGGTTCGATCCAATTTGTTTAATCGCTGGTTTCATACAGCATTAATTAGGGTTAAGGGAATCGAGAGATTCAAACCTTAATATAAGAAACTGTAGTTGTCTTTGGGTTTGCCGAGATGAAATAGCACTTGCATGTGTGTTTTTTTTTTTTTTTTTTTTTTTGAGGAATTTGGTGAGTTTTAAGTTCAGTACCTATACAGAGGAGGCCTATTGAGCATAAAGTCGCATTTTGTAAAATAATGTTTGAGTATATTCATTTTAGCCTCAGTAGATGGAGAAATCGAAGGGGAGAACTGCTGTGGTTTTCATTTTGGATTTTATTAAGAAATGGGGATGCGAGGAAGATAGGAGGATCGACATTGGACACTGAGAACGGCAACGACCACGAAGGACTCAAGTTTTACATAATGGGGATGGAGTTAAAGAGGGCTGGAAGAGGAGAAAGATGGCGATGGTGGATTGGGATTTCATGCCTGAACTAGGAAGAATGATGAGTTCAAGTGTGTGCGATGGCAGTGGTGTTAACAGGAGCTCTGTGTTTACGGGAAGGGGAAAGAATGATCAGCGGTTTGGGTTTTAAAATGCAACGATGGGCCGAAATGTTGAGGTAAAGCCCAAATGAAATACAAAGAAAAATTAAGTTGAATTAATATTTAATGGTATACAATCTTGTAAATTAAATATTTCAATCATACTATATCAGAATTTCAAACGGTCAGATCCGTTGGGATCGTACAGACGAGGGCTGCACAATGGAACCGACTCGGAGTGAATTGTAGCTCGTTACAATTTATAGCGAAATAAATTGTCTTATCTGAATCGACGATCGATTATCGTTATTTAACGATGATCGTCCAATGTGAGTAAAACTCACTAACTCTGATCAGTTCATATTTTTATAACGTACTTCTAGTAATGATAAATGCTAATTGACTGCTGTGTAATGATTGTTTGGTTGAATTTCTCATTTATTGGTTAAAATTATGGAAAAAGATATATATATATATATAAATCATTAATCAAATATTGATACTTTTTATCAGAATGTGTGAATGCAGGGAAACAGGTTGGAGGGATCCAACTAGATTCCTCCACATTTATTTTACTGTTTTCATATATTGTGATATATGACTGAGTATATAATCTGTTATTGATTATGTGTGTTTGGATGATATTAATCATTGTCATTAGATATTTTAAATACCATAAAAACCCTGGGATGTAAAAAGGAAAATTTCAATGTGTATATTGAAATAAGAATATTATTTAAAATCAACAGTGTAACAACCCGGAAAATCTGAACCGATTTAAAATTTTTATTTTGACAATTTTAATGAATTTTGAATATATAAAATGAATTAGTTTAAATAATAACAGCGGGAAATTTATTTTGAATAGAATTCGTACGCATATATTTATTTAAATCGACGTTAGAATATAAATATTTATTTTAATTATAAAAGGAATTGAGAATGGCACGGTAGTTTGAAAATTCAATTTCAAATTTCAAATGAATGTACAGGATTCAAAATAAACCGGATTCTAGCAAAACCAGAAATATTAGAATCTATTTGAAAAAATCTTCCCAACGAATCTGAAAAATTGAAATTTCATAGCGGAATAAAAAGTTATGCCCAGTTGAAAATTCAGAATAGTTGCTATGGAATTTTAGCCCTTAAGAATGGCCATTTTGCAAACGACCTCCATTTTCAACAAAACCTCTTTTGTTGGATCCGGGATGTCAAGTTATTACTAAATTCCAAAATTCATAATTTTTGGGATTAATATGTGAGCGTGGCGAAGTAAAACGTATTTGACAGTTTCAGACAATTTGGATTGAACAGAAAATGGCCATTTTTCGAACGGTCTCCAAATTTGACGAAATTAGTTTTGTTAGGACAATATCGTCTAAACATAGCCAGATTTATTTTTCTTGAATTTTTAGAGTCTGTATGTGGACCCGGTAAATTGAAATGTGCATTTGAATTTAAAATATAATGATTTATATTTTAAATTTAGCGGTAACTGATCGTAACAGCCGAATTGGGTTACGAAACATATCCCATTGTGTTCAGAATAAGGGTAGTTAGCTAGGAGCGATAGTTGGTGGGTTCGATTTGGGGGTCGAATGGGAAAGCTACATATAGATTTTTCAAGCCATTATTTATATATATATATATAAAAAAAAAACCTCCCCCGTTGACCCCGTCCAGACCCCAATCGCCCCCCCCCCCACCCCCCTTCCCCCCCTCTCGTTCAGTCCCAAACCGCTGCCACCAAGGACACGCGCCCCCACCAACCCCGTCGGCCAACTCCCTAGCCCTCCTCCTCCGCGCCGAGCCACCTCCGGCCTTCTCTAGCCTCCCCTTCCTCCGTGAAAACCGCTAGACCCCAAAACGCGCTCAAACCCCTTCTTCTACCCAAATCCGGCCACCCCATCCACCACCACCTGGCCGCATCCCTCAACGCCACACCCTGACCCCACGCCGCCACCCCCTCGTCCCCACTCCGCCCAAGTCCGACCATGGTCCTCCCCGAGATCAAAAATACGATTTTTAATGTTTTCAGAGCGTGAAATTAACACTCCCGACCCTCCACCACTTCTTGGCTGCCACCATCCCGCCCCTCCAGCGCTGCGGTGAGTTTTTATTTATTAATTTTAATTACTTATGTTATTAAAACTAGGATTTTTAAATAGTAGCAACTTTGTTTTGTAATAAAAAATGTAATCTTTATAAGAAGTATCGTTAAATAAAAATAATTTTTAGCTAGTGATAAATTATGATTTTTTTTTTTTTGATATGAAAAGATTGAATTCCTAGATATAGAAAGGTTATATTTTTATTTATGAAAGGAAGGGATTTTTATATATATAATAACCAAATAAAAATATGATTTTTATAATATAAAGATAATAAAAATATGATTTTTATTATCTTGGAAGCGAAGTAAAAATAAGATTTTTATATGTATGAAAGGTAAATAAAAATATGATTTTTTATTATGAAGTTAGCGAAGTAAAAATACGATTTTCATTATTTGAAAGGTTAAATAAAAATGTGATCTTTTATATATATATAGCGATGTAAAATTATAATTTTTATGTAGAAAGAAGCGTTATAAAAATGTATGATTTTTATGTATGAAGTGCCACTATAAAAATTTGATTTCTAAAATAAACATCATATTAAAAATATGATTTTTACTACGAAAAGCGGGAAAAGATAACAACGGTATCAATGTAAATCAAAATGAAACCCGAACCATTCAGAAATAGAATGGAAGAGTGGAACCCAAGGTGAGAACTTCTTGCTTTTATTTTATTTTCTAGTTAGAAATATATACTAGGATGCAGACGGTGCTTAGCAGCACCCAACACTCATCGTCCACAGACCATGGACGACTTGTTTGTTTGTTTGCTTGTGTTGTGAAAACTGATTGTGTGATGTGAAATGGAATAAAATATTTTATAGTTAAAAATATAATTTTTAACGTGTATATGAATAAAATAAATATTTATAAACAAATCGGACGATTTGTTTATATACACACATTTGACTAATATTGATTGGGATGATATATTTTACACATCGCCCAACTGTACAAATGAAATTCATTATTTGTTGATTGAAACCCCACATGGGTATTGGGATGATATATGACATACGCTAATCCCAATAATTAGCTGTATGTCGATCGATTGATTGACAAGCCGTGTAAGCGTTGAATATTTACATTTAATGCTCATGCAGTGTAGAATGCACTCTGGATGATGGTTGACTATGTTTGATTGTTGTTGTGTACATATGTTGTATGAAATCCAAATAAATCACATTATATGGTAATTAACGGTGTTTGATTCCAGTTCATAAAGAATGAATATTTTAAAATAACGATTATTTTAAAATAATGAATATTTTACAATAATATTCAGTAAAAGATCAAAATATGATTTTGATGTCCAATTTGGGATGGGCACGAAAATATGTAAATATATAAAGCCGTGTTAATTAGATTAACGATATTTATATCAATTTTATTCATTTTTATAATGAATATAAAAAAGAATGGATTTCAAAATCTAATGTTTTGAAAATACTATCATTTATTTATCGATGATATGGAATATTCAATTTTGACTTGAAATTGAGTATGAAGTTGAAATCATTTTGAAAATAAATTTAAAATGATTAATAAAATACGTTTTAAATGGAAATCGATGAAATATATATTATATATAATATATATAATATAATGGCCTGAAAAGAACGCGACGCGCTGTGGCAGTTCGCGAATTTTGACCATTGATTTCGAATGGACATTGCGGGAGATCCGACCGTCGGATTCTCCTAAAACTTGAACCGTTGGGTTCGTATCGAAAAGAGATTTCTAATGAATACAAGAAATTAGAAATTTAACGGATGAATTTGGAATTATGTTCAAATCAAATTTGGAAAAGGTCGTTGTAAGTGAAATTCGATGGCCGTTTAAGGGAATCGACTGTACAGGCCTTGATAAAATTATTAAAAAATGGCAATAATTTGTTTAAAATCATAAGAAATTATTTGGAAAGAACTGGGATGAAAAATTCCATGTTTGAAAAGATAAAAATAGATTTTTATCGAAATGAACTAGTTATTAACTAGAATTATAATCCGTTATTTTTAAATAAATAAATCGGATTTGAAATGGTTTTAAAAATAACCAGAATTTCCAATATATGAATTGGAATGGATTTGAATCGAAATTATCTTCGGAATATTTCGATATTGGATTCTGTGATTATATGGATATTGTGGAGAAATTTGGATGATATATATATCGTTATTCCAATACGGTATTTGTTGATTCTAGAATTTGATATTGAATATAAGCCGATATATTTTCTATTTAGAGCCTTGTATTTAATATTAAATGTGAATTTGGGTTTGTCGTGAATGGTGTCTTCATTAACACTGTTCTTGAACCCAGTTGAGAAAAGATTAAATCTTATATTTAGATTTAATGAAGTATACCAATTAATTAATATTTAATTAGAATTGAATTGAAATTGGTCTTTAGGTTTATCGTGAACGGTGTTTTAAATAACACTTGTCCTTTAACCTGATTAACAATGGAATAAGATTTTGGGGTTTTCGTGAATAGTATCTTTAATAATACTGTTCTCAGACCCCAATGGAGTTAAAAAAATCAGAAACTAACTGTAGGTTGGTTAAGTTGAATGGATTCCTGGGTATTGATCTGATGTTGGTTTCAACCTTCGAGGCTAATACTTAGGGAATTGTGATTTTCGGTTTATCGTGAATCGTGTTTTAAAGGACATTATTTCTTTAACCAAGTTAAAGATGGGATATGATTTCCCAAGTTAAACAATCATTAATATTGATTTTTGGGAAGATTAAAACCAAGTGGAGTTTTAATGAATCTTTAATTAGATTGAAATGATAGAGAATGGTGTATCACTAGTTTTGCTCCCGGCGATAGTTAAATCTTTAATTAGATTTGAACGCGAAATGGTTATTAATTTTACCTATAACACCATGGTGTAAGATATGAAGTATTACCAGTTTTTCTTCATGGGATGAATAGGTTGGGATTGGGAAATTAAACAAATGATTACTTCGGTAAGGATAGCTAATCCCGACTAATTTGGATAAACCATAATTTGGTTTGAAATGATATTTAGAGGAAGATTAAAGAATAAATTTAAAGGATTTATCTTTGATGAAATTAATGGTAACCTTTCCCAAAGTATAAGAATATTTGAATAAAGGAATATTCTAGATTGGAATGAGGCTTATGTTGTGTTTTTATAGTACTTGTTTATTATATACGCGAATTATTCAGGAAGGCTGGGCTTATCCCATTCTGACTAACTGATTTGACGATGTGCCGAGGATGAAGATGGTGGTTGAAGACCGGAGGTATTCATATCGTTTGGATGATTACTGATGTCTTGATTGGGTTGTACACCCAAGACAAGGTAATAAGTGGTGATCGTCCAGACGTACTTGGAGATCGACCGGATATGTGAGGGCCTCTCACCTGTATTGGACATACGGGATGAGGACTAAGGTGCCTTCGGTTTCGTTCAGACTTAGAACGAATTTGTAAATGGATGTGTGTATGACATCGGATTTCATTCTGTGTGATTGATACACATCGGTTGCATAGCATGAATTACCTGTGTGGCATGCTGAGATGCAAATGATCAAGGCTTCTATTGAAAAGCATAATCTTGTGGTTGATGATCAAAGCACGGCTTTAATGTAGCATAGCTTTGTGTAGCGTTAATTCGCGAGCCTTGCACCCCGATGTGAACCAAAAATGGGAGAGGACATCAGGGAGGATATGCAATTCTTTCTAGCTAGGAGTAGTGTCAGAGTTTTGCAAGCCCTGACGTTTTCATTATGTGGATGATGGATAGCGAGGCGCTTCGGTTATATCGGTCATTCTGGGGCCAATGGATGGTCTTTATACAAACCAGATTTACGCCCCATAGGGCGGGAAAATGCACTGTTCGGGCATTTTAATCCACATCGAGTGGACCGGCCCTGACGATCCAAGGTGCAGTTGCGGTTTCTCCTGAGACATGGTAGGCTAGATTGTCTCGAAGCGGTAAGGTCGATCCCATGCCTTGGTTCATAGATGGAAATCCAACTTCCAATACGTGACATTTGCAATTTTGATTGTAGAGTCTAGTATGGCGACATAGTGGGATGGGGCGTTTATGCCGTTTATGATTGATACTTATGATTGAAATTTTTTAACACTATACACTTATAGTAATAATAAAAGATGAAATTTCACGTACTAAGCATTTTTGGATATTATAAGGTAAAAGTTCTATCCTTCAACTTGCGTTGCAAATTGTGGTGGGACCTGAGTCTTATAATAGCTTCATTGTTCTTTATTTAGCATTGCGCTGTTGTTATATGCACTGGTATTCTTGGGAGGAAACCCGTTCCGTGTTATACGGCGTAGTCCCTTGATATATCTGATTTTGAAGTAAAGTTTTAAATAATTGTTTTAGTTTTCACACCAGTCACATGACTGACCGGGAGTTTATTGTTTTAACCTAAACTCTGGGTGCCCCTATTTTCCGCATATGCAGCTAGTAGTTTCGGTTTTGCAGATTTATATTCATAGAATCCTGATTTATAGCTGAAGCGATATTCAGAAAGCTCTGTATTCGTGTATTACTTTCAGTTGTGTTTTGTACTGTTTTCCGCTGCTATGTATTTAAATGTAATTTAAATCTCTGATATTAATCAAATGAATATGATTTATTCATACTCTGTATATTATTGTACTCTGATGAAATTGTTGTAATAAGCAATGAAACGTTCGTCTGTTTATGTTCTGATTTGTCTTGTCTTCAAAGTAATCCGGGCTTTCCTTTACGGGGAAGTTTGGGTCGTCACATTTGGTATCAAAGCTTTGGTTTATAGAGCTCGTGAACAAGACAAATTAGAACCAAACGAAAGAATTCATCAGAGATTGGATTAGTAATATCCAATGAGAATGACTTGTTAGAGATGGGATTAGTAGTATCCTAGAACGAGTCGAAAGAGTGTTATTTTTTATATAAAAATGAAAACAATTTTTTTGTTTTGAAAATTTAAACCATTTCATACGTATTTGAATATTTATTTGTATTGAATTTGGAAAATCCAATAAATAAAGATTTTGCATATACGCCTTGCAAACGTATATTCGAAGTTTTAATATACTGGATAGATGTAGAATCACACTCTAGTCGCCCAGGCATGGTTCTGATGATAGCAATCGCATCATCAGCATTTATGTTCGAGTTTCGAAAGTGGGATATCTATATATTTCCAATGATTGGTGTGAGAACCAAAACTCGATAGGGTTACTTGTGAATTGGCATCAAAAACATGATTTTCTATACATGTATCAAAATTATGAATTTGAAACATTAATTCACCAATTGATTGATGGTTGTGTTGTATGATTATTTGTTATCTAATGAAACCATTACGTGAAAGAACGGTACATATAACCAAATTGTATCAAATATTGAACTGTATTGAAAATTGTTTGGAATTGCATACATGTACATGCATATATATTGAACAGGTCATAGCAAGGAGGCTAGAGAAGAGGAATAAAATTGTATGCCCGACAAATAGGTACATGTTTACTAATTTATTGGGTTTGAATGATTGTATGAGCCGGTTGGCTGGCCGCTTTGGTTTTCCTTTTCTTTTTGAGATGAGAGGGCCTATGTGGCGGTTAGGGGATTTTCCCGATGCTCCCATACAAAGGAGGTTATAGCGAAATTTTTTGAAAATTTAGGGTGTTAGCCAAATTTTTGAAGAATTGGAAAATTCTTAGAAACTAAAAAGTTGAAGAATGAACGCCAAACT
This sequence comes from Allium sativum, assembly GCA_030737875.1. Lineage (NCBI taxonomy): Eukaryota > Viridiplantae > Streptophyta > Magnoliopsida > Asparagales > Amaryllidaceae > Allium > Allium sativum. The sequence continues at coordinate 402,783,320 of CM060910.1, forward strand.
GAAATTGAGTTGATTATTAAAACAACTTTCAGCTCCATTCCTTTTCGAGGACGAAAAGATTTTAAGTAGGGGAGATTGTAACAACCTGGAAAATCTGAACCAATTAAAAAAAATTATTTTGGCAATTTTAATGAATTTTGAATATTTAAAATGAATTATTTTAAATAATAACCACGAGAATTTTTTTTGAATAGAATTAGGATGTATATATTTATTTGAATCAACGTTAGAATATAAATATTTATTTTAATTATAAAAGGAGTTGAAAATGGCTCGGTAGTTTGAAAATTCAATTTCAAATTTCAAATGAATGTATAGGATTCAAAATAAACCGAATTTTAGTGAAACCAGAAATATTAGAATCTATTTGAAAATATCTTCCCAATGAATCTGAAAAATTGAAATTTCATAGTGGGAATAAAAAGTTACGTCCAGTTGAAAATTCAGAATAGTTGCTTCAAATTTCAAATGAATGTATAGGATTCAAAATAAACCGAATTTTAGTGAAACCAGAAATATTAGAATCTATTTGAAAATATCTTCCCAATGAATCTGAAAAATTGAAATTTCATAGTGGGAATAAAAAGTTACGTCCAGTTGAAAATTCAGAATAGTCGCTATTGAATTTTAGCCCTCGAAAATGGCCATTTTGCAAACGACCTCCGTTTTCAACGAAACCAATTTTGCTGGATCTGGGATGTCAAGTTATTGCTAGATTCCAAAATTCATAATTTTTGGGATTAATATGAGAACGTGGCGAAGTAAAACATGTTTTGACAGTTTCAATCAATTTGGATCAACCAGAAAATGGTCATTTTTCAAACGGTCTCCAAATTTGATGAAATTAGTTTTGTTAGGACCGTATCGTCTAAACATAGCCCGAATTGGGATGATATATTTTACACATCGCCCAACTGCACAAATGAAATTCATTATTTGTTGATTAAAACCCCACATGGGTATTGGGATGATGTATGACATACACTAATCCCAACAATTAGCTGTATGTCGATCGATCGATTGACAAGCTGTGTAAGCATTGAATATTTACATTTGATGCTTATGCAGTGTAGAATGCACTTTGAATGATGGTTGACTGTGTTTGATTGTTGTTGTGTACATGTGTTGTATGAAATCCATGTAAAACACCTTATATGGTAATTGACGGTGTCTGATTCCAGATCAGAAAGAATGAATATTTTAAAATAACGATTATTTTAAAATGATGAATATTTTACAATAATATTCAGTAAAGGATCAAAATATGATTTTGATGTCCAATTTGGGATGGGCACGAAAATATTTAAATATATAAAGCCTCGTTGATTAGATTAACGCCAATTTGATGTGAACGATATTTATATCGATTTTATTCATTTTTATAATGAATATAAAAAAGGAATATATTTCAAAATCTAATGTTTTGAAAATACTATCATTTATTTATCGATGATATGGAATATTCAATTTTGATTTGAAATTGAATATGAAGTTGAAATCGTTTGGAAAATAAATTTAATACGATTTATAAAATATGTTTTAAATGGAAATCGACGAACTATATATTATATGTAATATATATAATATAATGGCCTAAATAGAACACGTCGCGCTGCGGTAGTTCGCGAATTTCGACCATTAACTTCGAATGGACATTACGGGAGATCTTACCGTCGGATTCTCCTAAAACCGGAACCATTGGGTTCGTATCGAAAAGAGCTTTCTAATGAATACAAGAAATTAGAAATCTAACAGTTGGATTGTAATGACCCGCACTGGCAGAGGTATTATGATTAATTTATTTAATTATATCAATGGTAGGTTAGTGAATTTAAGGATCATGGAATTAAATAATGATGAATATTTAATTAAAATAATAATTTAAATAATATATTTAAATCTGAAATAAACAGAATTGGCCGAAATGACGATGTGGTGTGAACCGGATAAATTGTGATATTTAATTCAGTTTAGAATTGAATTAGAATAACGAATATATTATTTGAACGATAGTTTGAAGGTATAATTATATTATAATTATAATCGAGCTTGAAATGGCGCTGCAGTTCGTAAATTGGCGATTCGAACTTCAACTGAATGTACAGGATTCGTTTTAAATCGGATTTCTGAGAAACAAGAAACGCACGGAGCTGGTGGAGTATATCTTTCTAGTGGAAGAGAAAAATCAGGATTTCGTCGTGTAGATTTTGAGATATATCTAAAACAAATTTTAAAATAGTCGCTATAGAATCGTTTATCGACCATATCGGTTTATTCGATATAACTAGAGATCGTGTTTGAATTTAGATAAGGTTCTTTAGAGACGTAGCGATAATTTAATTTTTAGAATTTTACTGTAATTTTTAATTAATTTAATAAGCGACTTTTCATTTGGAGTAATTTGCACCCTATATCGATATTTTGGGGTTGCACAATATGAGTTAATCTACCGGTATTATTATATTTTTGGGATCACGGCACATTACTCGATTTAATGATATGTTCATATCAGTCCGTGGACAAATAGAGTTTTGCAAAATGGGTATTTTCTAAAATGTAAAACAAATACATCAACCTTTTTCCTTAATCTAATCACTTCTCTTTCTCCGATCAAAACATCAGCCACGATTTTCTTTTTCTCCGCAACCACTAAAGCGAAAAAGCAAACTTGGACAATCCTCTTCCATGGAATCAAAAAATCGAAAATCGTATAAATCCTAAGACCTTAAAATCCTAATTCAACTCATTCATCGGTCAACGAAATAATCCGCCGCTCTCGTTTTCATTTTACAGTAAAATGTCCACTTTCAGAAAATCAAAAGAAATCAAACACAAATCTATAAATCTCGAGACTCATATATTCGGGATCGTTAGGAGAGGAGCTTCCACCTCAGGTCACTAATGTATGGTGCGACGTGTGATTTCCGATGCTCGAAATGTACGGAGGAAACTAGGGTTGACAACGGTTTAAATTTGGTGATTCGGTAGTTGATTTGGAGTTTAGATTTGGGTTTAGGACGTGAAGGAGTTTCGATTTTGGGTAGTCTTGAGGGGTTCGACGTTGTTCCTATCGCAACCTGTAGTGAGGGGCTAGAAATCGCAACTAACGGACATCGATCGAACTCAGTGTGGGTTGCTTCATTTGAAAGAGGATTCGATGGAGGAAAGAGTGGTAATTTTGGTTTAAAGATTTATGAAGTAGAAGAGAGGGAGTAATGGTGTCGGAAGGTGCCGTAATGGCAAGAGTAAAGGAGGACTACCTGGAGCTCTCGTATTCATGTATTCGGTGAAGAAGGTAGCATTTGCGGTTGGGCTTTATAGGGTTAATGGGCCGTTGGCTAAAAAGGTTGAGGCCTTTTATTTAATTAAAAAGTGAAGTTTAATTTTTATTTAAATGGATATTAACTTCTGAACATCGTAACTTCACCGCACGTTATTAGAATTCTGAATGGTCAGATGCGTTGAATTCGTATGGATGAGAGTTTCAAATTGAAGCTGACTGGAAGTGAATTGGGGCTCGTATGAATTTATGGCGAAATAAACTGTTTGATTCAAATCAAATAACAGTTTATCGTTCTTTAACGATGAACTGCCAAAGTGAGTAAATCTCACTAACTCTGAACAGTTTATAATTTCATGTTATATTTTTAGAACTGTTAAACATTGGCTGATTGACTGTATGTTGACTGTTTGATTGAACTGCTAGTTAGTTAGTTAAATTTTCTATATTGATTCTGTTTAACAGAATATATCATATGGAACTGAAAAGTGATGTTATCTATATTATTTAACATCTGTGATGCAGGGAAACAGGTTGGAGGAATCCAACTGGATTCCTCAACATTTATTTTACTGTTTTTCATATATTGTGATATATGATGTGTTATATAATCTGTTATGGATTATGTGTGTTGGAATGATATTGATCATTGTTATTCGATATTTTAAATATCATAAAAGACCCTGGGATGTAAAAAGAAGTATTTCAATGTATATTGAAATAAAGGAATTTTATAAAATCACAGGATTTTATAAAAGGAAATATTTATAAAACGAACACGGTTTTATAAAAGGGATATTTATTTAGAAAATAAATAGAAGTTATAAATATGAAATATTTGTAACGGTAAATAGAAGTTATAAATAGGAAATATTTGTAACGGTAAGTAAACGTTATAAAAAGGAAATAGTTGTAACGGGAAGCGTAGTTTATAAAAAGGAGCAAATCGATGTTAGTTAATCGATTAGAGTTAAAGCAAATGAGTTAATCGAATATAGTTATTCGAATAGAAAGCAAAGGAGCAAATCGATGTTAGTTAATCGATTCGTGTTAAAGTAAAGGAGCTAATCGATGTTAGTTAATCGATTAGTGTTAAAGTAAAAAGGAGCAAATCGATGTTAGTTAATCGATTAGTGTTAAAGTAAAAAGGAGCAAATCGATGTTAGTTAATCGATTAGAGTTAAAGCAAATGAGTTAATCGAATATAGTTATTCGAATAGAAAGCAAAGGAGTTAATCGATGTTAGTTAATCGATTAGAGTTAAAGTAAAAAGAGCTAATCGATGTTAGTTAATCGATTAGTGTTAAAGTAAAAGGAGTTAATAAAATATAGTTTATTCGAATAAAGTTAGTAAATCGAATATAGTTTATTCGAAAGGGGTTAAGTGAATAGAGTAAATCAAATAGAGATCTATTCGAAGGAGGGTTAAGTAAGGAAGTTAGTAAAAAGAATAAAAAGTGAACTTTGCCAATTTCAAAGTTAGAAATGTTGTTCAGTTAAGGTCTGAGAGGTAGTTCTACCCCAACTTGATTGGCTTCGTTTTTAACTAAGGTTCGGCAGTAAAGGAAATGGTTTGAGTTGGCATCGCGATGGTTTGTTTAAACATCTGTCTAAGTCCAATGAAGAAGCTTTGGAAATGTTTTCCAAATAAGAAACCCGAAATGTTTTCTAATAAAGAAAACAAGAAATGGAAATGTTTTCCATTGTTAATAACGTATAATTTCCAAATCTAGAAAATAAGGAATATTGAACGTAGGGAAACATGAGATAAGTAAATTTATGAAATGAAGGGATAAATGTTGAATGATGTTTGATCGATATAATTTCCATTTGGAAATAATATCATTGTTTGCACACCTATTTTTATTCGATAGTTAAATCACAGACTATCGAAGTTTTGACCATTTTAACGTTGTTAATATGGAGAGACCGGTTGGATTATTATCCAAAGAACCACTCTGTATTGGCATAAGCATTGCGAATCATATATGCCAAAGGAAATTGAAGACGGAGTTATGCAAGGGCTATCCTGTTTACAGAATAGTGACTTCGGTTCATCCTGTTCCTGGATGACTTGTATGGACGGATGTCTGACAGAGTATGTCCAGACGATCACGTATATTGATTTCTCCAACTGTACCAAGAGTGGAAGCGGAGAAGGAAACTTCTTTTAGCTAACACATAATGTATTGTTGTAGACGTCAACCGGTGATTTGATGGATTTGACGATGTGGCATTCAAAGTGAATCTGATGTGATGATAAAGCGTAGCTTCTAGCCTCATCATCCGGTAAATGACAGAAATCGGGCAGGCAGCATGGCTAAGTCGGTCGCACCGAAGTAGGGTGTATAATCACCTGATCTAGAGTTTCATTTACTTCTAAAAATCTATTGTTGATGCTGTCCCATTCGGGAAACGGTTGCTGATCCCAACCGTTGGTGATATACATTCGATACACTCAAGCGAAATGAGTGGTCGGTCATGTGTGGCCGGGTTGCAAGATGTTCTTGTTGAACCCAGTGTATTCCTCTCTAGAGGTACACGAGCGAAAGGTGGATCCATACCTTGTCATAGTTGGAAATCCATTACCCAATACGTGCTTGCGGTTTTGATTGTATACTATATATGTAGAACGTGAGATGAAAGCGTTTCTGCTAGATGATTATATATATACTGTGGTTGATAGACATTATTATAATATCAAAAGGTTTTTGATATAAGATATTTGGATTCTCATAAGGGAAAAAACCCGTTCCGTTATGCGGCGTGGTCTTATGAGATATCGTTTACTTGTTCGAACTGTTTTTAAACTGTTTTACTCACACCAGTCCCATGACTGACCCGGAGTTTACTTTGTTGTTTTCCCTAAACTCTTGGGTGCCTAAATTTGTATGGGCAGTCAAGTAGTCGGGATTTTACAGATGGTTGAAGAGCTGGAGCAGGAGGCTTCAGGATCATATAGCTATAGTTATTTCCGCTGTGTTGTAAGTGCTGTACTTTGATAATGATGTATATTCAAATACATATGTATATTTCAAAGTTATGTTACATATATTATATATTATTCGTTCCGCTGTGAGATTCGTGTTACTCTGATGTTGTGTTCTTCTTCTTCTATTCTAATTTTCTATCTTATCTTTCCTCACCCTCTAATTTCTTTCACTAATTACCAGGATTTTTCGGTGTTTTGGTTATCGACATTGTGCTTATGTCGATAACCAAAGTCGCTCAAAATCCGGGTCGTTACAGTTGGTATCAGAGCTTAAGTTAAGAATTACTTGGCTTTGTGGCGTGACTCGGTAGAGATAGGGTTAGTAATACCCTAGACTGAGATTGAGTGTATATATACGAGTGAGCGTATTTGTTATTGATATAAAAATTTGTTTTATATTGTGGAGATTTGTTGGTTGAGTCGTTTATGAGTTCGGGTCGATCAGTTTGATCCACTGTATCGGTAGGAGTTACTAAACACTTGAATATGATGAACCATCATGGTATGTTTTGAAAAGAGGGTAAATGAAAATAGTTTACCCAACGTATATTTAAATATATATTGGATATATTGATTGTTATTATAATCGAGTAAGATTATAAATTAAAGGGTTATGTAAATAATCAACCAGAATTCATATAAGTGAAATACGTGAATTCAGATAAGTTAAATCTGAAATTTAAAGCAGAAATTGAATTAAAATTTCTGGAAAATTGGATAAGTGTTTGTAAATAGATTTGGATTAAAGATAAGGAAAATTTAAGATCCTGGGAGATTTTAAATTATTTTACAAGCAGTGTGAATTATATTTTGAAATGAATTTCAAAGTGGAAATGTTTAGAAATGGTTTTATAGTATTGAACTCACTTCGATCGCTGGAAAATAGATTCTGATGATGACAGCTGCATCATTAGTATTCATTTTCGAGTTGTAAGTGATGAATTACTACCAGAGATACTGTTTTGAATTTGTTTTGCGAAAGACAAGTTGTGTTGAATTTCAAAATGGGATTTAAAATATAGAATTTGAATAAGAGATTTGAAATGAAAATCGAATAGAATTTGACATATGAGAAATCGAATAGAATTTGACATATGAGAAATCGAATAGAATTTGACATAAGAGAAATCGAATAGAATTTGAATAAGAGAAGTGACATAGAAATTGAATAAAGGATTTGAAAAGGAATTTGAATATTTGTAATTCAAATTGGATATAGAAATTTAAGGGAGTTTGAATATATGAAATTCAATGAAATTGGAATAGAGTTTGAATATAGAAATTCAAATGGAATTCAAATATAGAATTTGAATATAGGAAAATATAAAGGAATTCAAATATAGGATTTGAATATCGAAAGTGAAAATGAAATTTGAATATAGGAGATTCAAATAGAATTGAAATGAAATTCAAATATAGAATTTGAATAAGGAAATTGAAACGAAATTCAAATATAGAAATTGAATAGAATTAACTAAGTCGAGAGGAATTAGTTAATCGAGTTTTGAAGTTGAAGTTGAACTTTGAAAGGTGGATTGGATCTGTAAATGGATATTCGAAATAGAATATAGAACATAAAATTGAAAAGGGATTCAATTAGTTGATAAACAAGTTAAACCTATATTTGAACATGTAAATTCAAATAAAAAGGTGAAATGGGCAAACCAGTAATTTGAAAATCACTTAACGAACTAAGTTAAAATGATTGGATTAAGTTGAAATGAATTAGAAATGTATAAATATACATGAGATAGGTACAGATAAGGTATGAAGGTATATAAATAGAATGCTCGACGAAAGGTATGTGTTCAATTCATATATGAGATTTTATGCGCCGTATCGGCTGGCCACTTGGCTTTTTCTTTTTCTTTTGGATTGGTGAGGGCCCTGGGAGGCTATTTGAAATATCCCGATGCTCCTGGTACAAAGGAGGTTATGGCGAATTTTCCGGGAATTTAAGAAGTTAGAACCTTTTTAAGATAATCTGATAGTTAGAAATCAACGTATCGATATATATATAGAAGTCGATAAGAAAACGAACTTAAAAATAGAATAGAAAAATCAAAAAGGAAGTCTTTAATAAAATCTAGTAAGATTAGAAAGAGGAAGTGTGTACGTGTTTAAAAGTGAAGAATTAGTTGTATGGTATTGATTATTCGAGTAAGTAGTCATATCTGTTTTGACGTTATAAATGTTATTCAGTCAAGGTCTGAGAGGTAGTTATACCCCAACTTGATTGATTTCATTATTAACAAATAAATAGTAAGATTTCAGGCTCAAAGATCAAAATTGAATAAGAGTTAGTTGAATATAGCATTTGGGTTGTCGTAACGATGTTTAACACAACATCTGTTTTAACCCAAATAAGTGTAAACTTGGAAATAAAATAATGAACGTTTCCTAAGTACAGAAATAAACGAGATCGGAAAAGAGGTAAGTAATTGGAATATTCTCCAATTATAAATAGCATATATTTTCTAAGGTTTAGAAAATAAAGGAAGGCGATATTCAGAAATGTTTTCCCAATAACATAAAAGGGCCAATATGGTTATTGCAAATATTTGGTTAACAAATATTAATAAAGAAATAGAGAAGTGATTTAACTAATGGAATATTGATTATGGGCTCAGTTGAATTTCAAAAAGGAAAATTTGATTTTTGAAAAAGTAAACTGTTTAAAATTCCCAGGAAGAGACTGTTTGAATTAAGAACAAATTTAAATAGAAGTTTGCGAAAGTACGCTGAAATTGAATTGAAACAGTTGAGTGAAAACTGAATGGAAATAGAACGATATCAGGAAAATTTTGTTCTTGAATAAAATTGGATTGTCGACATAAGAATTTGAAATGAAAATTGGATTGAGGAGTTTAGAAATTGAAAATCAAGAGTTGAACTCGAGTTGAAATGATATTTGGCTTAGTTATAAGCGAATGGTTGTGTTGTGGATAAAAGCAGATTGAAATTTGATTGGGATGACCCTGGTATCCGCTGAATTGATAACAGGTGGAAAGGATATAATGTTATGCCGACAAAAAGGTACAAGTTTATATTCCTATTGGATATAAGATTTATGAGCCGAATTTGAATGCCGCTTGGCTGTTTGATTTTCTTTTGGGATGGAGATGGCCCAAAGAGAGACGAGTTGGAGTTTGACCGATTGACCAGTACAAAGGAGGTGCTAGCGAAATTTTTCGAAGAATAAGGCGTTAGAAAATTTTCAAGATTTTTGAAAATTTTCGTTGATAAGAATTAATTAATAATTTAATTGAAATTAAATTGGTTCAGTTGAAAACTGAAGTTAAGAAGTGAACAAATATGTTCTAACCAGTCGATAGGGTCGTTCCCTACCTTCTAGCAATTTCGAGGACGAAATTATTTTAAGTGGGGAAGATTGTAATGACCCGCACTAGCAGAGGTATTATGATTAATTTATTTAATTATATCAATGGTAGGTTAGTGAATTTAAGGATCATGGAATTAAATAATGATGAATATTTAATTAAAATAATAATTTAAATAATATATTTAAATCTGAAATAAACAGAATTGGCCGAAATGACGATGTGGTGTGAACCGGATAAATTGTGATATTTAATTCAGTTTAGAATTGAATTAGAATAACGAATATATTATTTGAACGATAGTTTGAAGGTATAATTATAATCGAGCTTGAAATGGCGCTGCAGTTCGTAAATTGGCGATTCGAACTTCAACTGAATGGACAGGATTCGTTTTAAATCGGATTTCTGAGAAACAAGAAACGCACGGAGCTGGTGGAGTATATCTTTCTAGTGGAAGAGAAAAATCAGGATTTCGTCGTGTAGATTTTGAGATATATCTAAATCAAATTTTAAAATGGGTGCGTTTTTTAGAGGTCCCTATTAGGTTTCCAAATATAAAAAAAACTCGGTCATAAACTTATTGTAAATTTAGTCCCTGTTTTTCGAAAATTCATAAAAAAAATATTAAAAAAATATAAAAAAATCACGTAAATTCGTATTTAAATAAAACATGTGTTCGCCCAAAAATTCAGATCATAATAAAATCAAAACATGCATCAAAATCGAAAAAATACAGAAAACAGCGAAAAATGCAGTAATCTGCATCAAATCATGCACATATTTGGAATACTTGCATTCATCTGTGCAAGTATTTCTCTGTTATATTTTTACATGTAATACTTGCATACATGTGTGCAAGTATTTAAAATAGTTGCATACATGTATGCAGGTTTCTGCACATATTTTATTTTCACATGTAAATACTTGCATACATGTGTGCAAGTATTCCAAATAGTTGAACACATGTATGCAGGTTTCTGCATGCATTTTCAACTAAAACAGCTTCAGAAATACTTGCATACATGTATGCAACTATTGGCAAAAGTTGCATACATGTATGCAACTATTTGCAAGTTTTTAAATTCGCAATACATCCCTGTAATTAATGTTTTCTCTGTAAACCCGCCCCCTATTTTAGCTGCCGCCTGGAATCTTCCGCCTGCCACTTTCCAAACCTCCGCCTCTTTCGTTTTCTGTCCAAATCTTCAGGCGCTATCACTTAAAAAAAAAAAAAAAAAAATTTCTAAAATCTGTAAACATTCCCGGAAGTCCACAGAAATTAAAAAAAAAAAGTTGCATCAATGTATGCAACTTTTACGAATAGTTGCATACATTTATGCAACTATTCGAATACACATGCATATACTTATGCACGCCTGTTTGAAAAATTGCATACATGTATGCATTTTTTCAATATAACTGCATACATGTGTGCATGTATGTCAAAATACATGCAAACGTGAATAAGTTGCACGTAGGTATGCGGTTTTTAAATAAATGCATCAGCAGATGCATGTTTTAACAATATGTGCATACATGTATGCATTTATACTGCAGTTTTGACGCAGATTTGAAATAAATGCATACATGTATGCAACTAATCTATTTATATGCATGTTTTGATGCAATTTACTGCATTTCGTTGATTTTCTGTATTTCGTGATTTCGACGTTGTTTTTGATGTTTTTTTGGTCTGATTTTTTTCACGATTATTTGATTTAATTAATTACGAATTTACATGATTTTTTTATATTTTTTTTGTATGTTTTTATATGTTTTTGAAAATAGGGACCTAATTTACAATAAGTTTATGACCGGATGTGAGCCTAATTAAGTTTCGTTTTAGGGATGTGTGCCTAATATTCACTTTTAAAATAGTCGTTATAGAATCGTTTATCGGCCATATCGGTTTATTCGATATAAATAGAGATCGTGTTTGAATTTAGATAAGGTTCTTTAGAGACGTAGCGATAATTTAATTTTTAGAATTTTACTGTAATTTTTAATTAATTTAATAAGCGACTTTTCATTTGGAGTAATTTGCACCCTATATCGATATTTTTGGGTTGCACAATATGAGTTAATCTACCGGTATTATTATATTTTTGGGATCACGGCACATTACTCGATTTAATGAATGATATGTTCATATCAGTCCGTGGACAAATAGAGTTTTGCAAAATGGGTATTTTCTAAAATGTAAAACAAATACATCAACCTTTTTCCTTAATCTAATCACTTCTCTTTCTCCGATCAAAACATCAGCCACGATTTTCTTTTTCTCCACAACCACTAAAGCGAAAAAGCAAACTTGGACAATCCTCTTCCATGGAATCAAAAAATCGAAAATCGTATAAATCCTAAGACCTTAAAATCCTAATTCAACTCATTCATCGGTCAACGAAATAATCCGCCGCTCTCGTTTTCATTTTACAGTAAAATGTCCACTTTCAGAAAATCAAAAGAAATCAAACACAAATCTATAAATCTCGAGACTCATATATTCGGGATCGTTAGGAGAAGAGCTTCCACCTCAGGTCACTAATGTATGGTGCGACGTGTGATTTCCGATGCTCGAAATGTACGGAGGAAACTAGGGTTGACAACGGTTTAAATTTGGTGATTCGGTAGTTGATTTGGAGTTTAGATTTGGGTTTAGGACGTGAAGGAGTTTCGATTTTGGGTAGTCTTGAGGGGTTCGACGTTGTTCCTGTCGCAACCTGTAGTGAGGGGCTGGAAATCGCAACTAACGGACATCGATCGAACTCAGTGTGGGTTGCTTCATTTGAAAGAGGATTCGATGGAGGAAAGAGTGGTAATTTTGGTTTAAAGATTTATGAAGTAGAAGAGAGGGAGTAATGGTGTCGGAAGGTGCCGTAATGGCAAGAGTAAAGGAGGACTACCTGGAGCTCTCGTATTCATGTATTCGGTGAAGAAGGTAGCATTTGCGGTTGGGCTTTAGAGGGTTAATGGGCCGTTGGCTAAAAAGGTTGAGGCCTTTTATTTAATTAAAAAGTGAAGTTTAATTTTTATTTAAATGGATATTAACTTCTGAACATCGTAACTTCACCGCACGTTATTAGAATTCTGAATGGTCAGATGCGTTGAATTCGTATGGATGAGAGTTTCAAATTGAAGCTGACTGGAAGTGAATTGGGGCTCGTATGAATTTATGGCGAAATAAACTGTTTGATTCAAATCAAATAACAGTTTATCGTTCTTTAACGATGAACTGCCAAAGTGAGTAAATCTCACTAACTCTGAACAGTTTATAATTTCATGTTATATTTTTAGAACTGTTAAACATTGGCCGATTGACTGTATGTTGACTGTTTGATTGAACTGCTAGTCAGTTAGTTAAATTTTCTATATTGATTCTGTTTAACAGAATATATCATATGGAACTGAAAAGTGATGTTATCTATATTATTTAACATCTGTGATGTAGGGAAACAGGTTGGAGGAATCCAACTGGATTCCTCAACATTTATTTTACTGTTTTTCATATATTGTGATATATGATGTGTTATATAATCTGTTATGGATTATGTGTGTTGGAATGATATTGATCATTGTTATTCGATATTTTAAATATCATAAAAGACCCTGGGATGTAAAAAGAAGTATTTCAATGTATATTGAAATAAAGGAATTTTATAAAATCACAGGATTTTATAAAAGGAAATATTTATAAAACGAACACGGTTTTATAAAAGGGATATTTATTTAGAAAATAAATAGAAGTTATAAATATGAAATATTTGTAACGGTAAATAGAAGTTATAAATAGGAAATATTTGTAACGGTAAGTAAACGTTATAAAAAGGAAATAGTTGTAACGGGAAGCGTAGTTTATAAAAAGGAGCAAATCGATGTTAGTTAATCGATTAGAGTTAAAGCAAATGAGTTAATCGAATATAGTTATTCGAATAGAAAGCAAAGGAGCAAATCGATGTTAGTTAATCGATTCGTGTTAAAGTAAAGGAGCTAATCGATGTTAGTTAATCGATTAGTGTTAAAGTAAAAAGGAGCAAATCGATGTTAGTTAATCGATTAGTGTTAAAGTAAAAAGGAGCAAATCGATGTTAGTTAATCGATTAGAGTTAAAGCAAATGAGTTAATCGAATATAGTTATTCGAATAGAAAGCAAAGGAGTTAATCGATGTTAGTTAATCGATTAGAGTTAAAGTAAAAAGAGCTAATCGATGTTAGTTAATCGATAAGTGTTAAAGTAAAAGGAGTTAATAAAATATAGTTTATTCGAATAAAGTTAGTAAATCGAATATAGTTTATTCGAAAGGGGTTAAGTGAATAGAGTAAATCAAATAGAGATCTATTCGAAGGAGGGTTAAGTAAGGAAGTTAGTAAAAAGAATAAAAAGTGAACTTTGCCAATTTCAAAGTTAGAAATGTTGTTCAGTTAAGGTCTGAGAGGTAGTTCTACCCCAACTTGATTGGCTTCGTTTTTAACTAAGGTTCGGCAGTAAAGGAAATGGTTTGAGTTGGCATCGCGATGGTTTGTTTAAACATCTGTCTAAGTCCAATGAAGAAGCTTTGGAAATGTTTTCCAAATAAGAAACCCGAAATGTTTTCTAATAAAGAAAACAAGAAATGGAAATGTTTTCCATTGTTAATAACGTATAATTTCCAAATCTAGAAAATAAGGAATATTGAACGTAGGGAAACATGAGATAAGTAAATTTATGAAATGAAGGGATAAATGTTGAATGATGTTTGATCGATATAATTTCCATTTGGAAATAATATCATTGTTTGCACACCTATTTTTATTCGATAGTTAAATCACAGACTATCGAAGTTTTGACCATTTTAACGTTGTTAATATGGAGAGACCGGTTGGATTATTATCCAAAGAACCACTCTGTATTGGCATAAGCATTGCGAATCATATATGCCAAAGGAAATTGAAGACGGAGTTATGCAAGGGCTATCCTGTTTACAGAATAGTGACTTCGGTTCATCCTGTTCCTGGATGACTTGTATGGACGGATGTCTGACAGAGTATGTCCAGACGATCACGTATATTGATTTCTCCAACTGTACCAAGAGTGGAAGCGGAGAAGGAAACTTCTTTTAGCTAACACATAATGTATTGTTGTAGACGTCAACCGGTGATTTGATGGATTTGACGATGTGGCATTCAAAGTGAATCTGATGTGATGATAAAGCGTAGCTTCTAGCCTCATCATCCGGTAAATGACAGAAATCGGGCAGGCAGCATGGCTAAGTCGGTCGCACCGAAGTAGGGTGTATAATCACCTGATCTAGAGTTTCATTTACTTCTAAAAATCTATTGTTGATGCTGTCCCATTCGGGAAACGGTTGCTGATCCCAACCGTTGGTGATATACATTCGATACACTCAAGCGAAATGAGTGGTCGGTCATGTGTGGCCGGGTTGCAAGATGTTCTTGTTGAACCCAGTGTATTCCTCTCTAGAGGTACACGAGCGAAAGGTGGATCCATACCTTGTCATAGTTGGAAATCCATTACCCAATACGTGCTTGCGGTTTTGATTGTATACTATATATGTAGAACGTGAGATGAAAGCGTTTCTGCTAGATGATTATATATATACTGTGGTTGATAGACATTATTATAATATCAAAAGGTTTTTGATATAAGATATTTGGATTCTCATAAGGGAAAAAACCCGTTCCGTTATGCGGCGTGGTCTTATGAGATATCGTTTACTTGTTCGAACTGTTTTTAAACTGTTTTACTCACACCAGTCCCATGACTGACCCGGAGTTTACTTTGTTGTTTTCCCTAAACTCTTGGCTGCCTAAATTTGTATGGGCAGTCAAGTAGTCGGGATTTTACAGATGGTTGAAGAGCTGGAGCAGGAGGCTTCAGGATCGTATAGCTATAGTTATTTCCGCTGTGTTGTAAGTGTTGTACTTTGATAATGATGTATATTCAAATACATATGTATATTTCAAAGTTATGTTACATATATTATATGTTATTCGTTCCGCTGTGAGATTCGTGTTACTCTGATGTTGTGTTCTTCTTCTTCTATTCTAATTTTCTATCTTATCTTTCCTCACCCTCTAATTTCTTTCACTAATTACCAGGATTTTTCGATGTTTTGGTTATCGACATCGCGTTTATGTCGATAACCAAAGTCGCTCAAAATCCGGGTCGTTACATGGATTTAGAATTATGTCCAAATCAAATTTGGAAAAGGTCGCTGTAAGCGCAGTTCGATGGCCGTTTATGGAAATCGACTGTGCGAGCCTTGATAAAATTATTAAAAATGGCAATAATTTGTGTAAAATCATAAGAAATGATTTGGAAAGAATTGGGATGAAAAATTCCATATTTGAAAAGATAAAAATAGATTTTTATTGAAATGAAGTAGTTATTAACTAGAATTATAATCCGATACTATTAAATAAATAAATTGGATTTGAAATGGTTTTAAAAATAACCAGAATTTCCAATATATGAATTGGAATGGATTTGAATCGAAATTATCTTCGGAATATGTCGATATTGGATTCCTTGATTATACGGATATTTTGGAGGAATTTGGAAGATATATATATCGTTATTCCAATACGATATTTGTTGATTTTAGAATTTGATATTGAATATATGCCAATATATTTTCTATTCAGAGCCTTGTATTTAATATCAAATGTGATTTTGGGTTTGTCGTGAATGGTGTCTTCATTTACACTGTTCTTGAACCCAGTTGAGAAAAGATTAAATCCTTTTATTTAGATTTAATGAAGTATACCAATTAATTAATATTTAATTGAAATTGACTTGAAATTGGCATTTGGGTTTATCGTGAACGGTGTTTTAAATAACATGTATCCTTTACCCCGATTAACAATGGAATAAGATTTTGGGGTTGTCGTGAATGGTATCTTTAATAATACTCTTCTTAGACCCAATGGATTTAAGAAAATCAGAAACTAACTGGAGGTTAGTTAAGTTGAATGGTTTCCTGATCTGATGTTGGTTTCGGCCTTTGGGGTTAATACTTAGGGAATTGTTCACTTGCTAATTTACGGTTAAAGGCTGATGGGATGGAATGTGATTTTGGGTTTATCGTGAACCATGTTTTAAAGGACATTGGTTCTTTAACCCAGTTAAAGACAGGATATGATTTCCTAATTTAAACAATCATTAATATTGATTTTTGGGAAGATTAAAACCAAGTGGAGTTTTAATGAATCTTTAATTTGATTGAAATGATCGAGAATGGAGTATCACCAGTTTTGCTCCCGGCGATAGTTAAATCTTTAATTAGATTTGAACGCCAAATGGAAATTAATTTTACCGATAACACAGTGGTGTTAGATATGAAGTATTACCAGTTTTGCTTCATGGGGTGAATAGGTTGGGATTGGGAAATTAAACAAATGATTACTTCGGCAAGGATCGCTAATCCCGACTAGTTTGGATAAACCATAATTTTGTTTGGAATGATATCTAAAGGAGGATTAAAGAATAAATTTAAAGGATTTATCTTTAATGAAATTAATGGGAACTTTTCCCAAAGTATAGGAATATTTGAATAAAGGAATATTCTAGATTGAAATGAGGTGTATGTTGTGTTTTTATAGCACTTGTTTATTATATAAGCAAGTTATTCAGAAAGACTGGGTTTATCCCATTCTGAATAACTGATTCGACGATGTGTCGAGGATGAAGACAGTGATTGAAGACCAGAGGTCTTCACATCGTTTGGATGATTACTGATGTCTTGATTGGGCTGTACACCCAAGACAAGGTAATAAGTGGTGATCGTCCAGATGTACTTGGAGATCGACCGGATATGCGAGGGCATCTCACCTGTATTGGACATACAGGATGAGGAATAAGGTGCCTCCGGTTTCGTTCAGACCCAGAATGAACTTGTAAATGGATGTGTGTCTGACATCGGATTTCATTCTGTATAATTGATAGACATCGGTTGCACAGCGTGAATTGCTTGTGTGGCATGCTGAGATGCAAATGATCATGGCTTCTATTGAAAAGCAGAGTCTTGTGGTTGATGATCAAAGCACGGCATTAATATAGCATAGTTTTGTGTAGCGTTAATTCGCGAGCCTCACACCCGGTGTGAACCAGAAACGGGAGATGACATCAAGGAGGACATGCGTTTCTTTCTAGCTAGGAGTGGTGTCAGCATTTTGCAAGCCCTAACGTTTTACTTACGTGGATGATGGAGAGCGGGGCGCCTCGGTTATATCAGTCGTTCCGGGATTGATGGATGGTCTTTATACAGACCAGATTTACGCCCCATCGGGCAAGGAAACGCAGTGTTCAGGCATTTTAATCCACACTGAGTGGACCGGCCCTGATGATCCAATGTGAAGTTGCGGCTGTTCCTGAGACATGGTAGGCAAGATTGTCTCGAAGCAGCAAGGACGATCCCTTTCCTTGGTTCACAGATGGAAATCCAACTTCCAATACGTGACATTTGCGGTTTTGATTGTAGAGCCTAGTATGGCGACATAGTGGGATGGGGCACTTATGCCGTTTATGATTGATACTTATGATTGAAATTGTTTTAACACTATATGCTTATAGTAATAATAAAAGATGAAATTTCACGTACTAAGCATTTTTGGCAATTATAAGGAAAATACTCTTTCCTCCGGCTTGCGTTACATTGTGTGATGGGACCTGAGTCTTATACTAACTTCATTGTTCTTTATTTAGCATTGCCCTGTTGTTTTATGCACTGGTATTTTTGGAAGGAAACCCGTTCCGTGTTATATGGCGTGGTCCCTTGATTTACCTTACTTTTAAATAAAGATTAATAACTGTTTTAGTTCTCACACCAGTCGCATGACTGACCTGGAGTTTATTGTTTTAACCTAAACTCTGGGTGCCCCTATTTTCTGCACGGGCAGCTAGTAGTTTTGGTTTTGTAGATTTATATTCACAGGATCTTGATTTACAGCTGAAGCGATACTCGGAAAGCTCTGTATCCGTATATTACTTTCAATTGTGTTTGGTATTGTTTTCCGCTGCTATGTATTTAAATGTAATTTAAATCTCTGATATTGATCTAATGTATATGATTTATTCATACTCTGTATATTCTTGTATTCTGATGAAATTGTTGTAATAAGCAATGAAATGATCGTCTGTTTGTGTTCTGATTTGTCTTGTCCTCAAAGCAATCCGGCTTTTCTTTAGGGGGAAGTTTGGGTCGTCACAAAGAGATTTTATAAAAAGGGAAATTTCAATGCGTATATTGAAATAATTTATTATATAAAATCAATGGATTTTATAAGAGAGATTTAAAGGTGTACATTGAAATAGAGGAATTTTATAAAATCAACAGATTCTAAAAAAGGAATATTTGGAAAATAAATAGAATTATAAAAAGGGGATTTTGAGTTATAAAAGAAATATGAATTGATTTATTTAAAATAGATATTAAATAAAAATATGTTTTTAATAAATGAATTGAGAAGATTAATTTATGAATAATATTTTATAAATTAAGTAAAATATTTATCATTGGATAAATGAAATATATAATTCAGAACTTATATAGAGAAGAAAGAATCGATTTTAACATCGATATTTGAAACTGAATATGAATGTAGAGTTAACGAGACTTATTAATGGAATTATTAAGTGTTGAATATAAAATAAGATTTTATATGAATTGTTTACAAATAGAAGTGTAATTAGAATAATTAAAATAAGATATTATTTTAAGTATGAAACCAAACTGTTTTAATTATATAAAGAATATATTGTTCACATCGAATATGTGTAATGGATTAAGGCAAGTATTTTGTAGAGAAAGAGGATTATATCGAATGTATATCGTTTGAAAAAGGAGTTAATCGAATACATGTATTCGAAAGAGAATTAAATTGAATGTAGATCATTTGAAAAAAGAGTTAATCGAATACAAGTATTCGAAAGAGAATTAAATCGAATGTAGATCATTTGAAAAAGGAGTTAATTGAATATAGTTATTCGAAGGGGAATTAATCGAATATAGTTATTCGGAAAAGAGAGATTATCGAATATAGTTTATTCGTAGAGAGTAATCGAATATAGTTTATTCGAAAGGGAATTATGCATTGGGATTCGATTATATCAAATATAGGAAGGTACTATTTACTTTCCATTTTTAAATCAAGATTCATTTATTTATTTAATAAATTATTATTATTCAATTTAAGAAATAACAGTATAATTTGGAGTTAGATTATATCGAAAGTAGAGATAATAACATTATCATTAACACTAACGTTTTATAAAAGAACAAGATTTATAAACTGAATCCGAGAGTTGCGTAAGCAATGATTTGATAAAAAGATAAAAAATAGAGTTAAAGAAATTAGAAACTGACTAGAGATTAGTTAAATTGAATGATTTCCGAGGTATCGATCTGATGTTGGTTTCGGCCTATGGGATTAATACTTAGGGAATCGTTCTCTTACTAGTTTAGGGTTAGAGACTGATGATCGTGAAATGATAGTTGAGCGTGAATAAGAAATGGAAACGTTTTCTAATGTTAATAAGGTATATTTTCTAAATTTAGAGAATAAGAATTCATGGATATACGGAAATGGGTAACTGAATAAATTAATGATAAATTAATTTAAAAGGAGAAAATGTTGATTGATGATTGATCAGTAAGATTTCCATTTGGAAATACGACCGTTGTTTGTACACATGTTTTTCTTTGATAGTTAAATCACCGACTATCAAAGTATTTGACCATTTTTCTGTCGTCAATAAGGAGAGACCGGGAGCAGATTCATTATCTGAAAACCACTATGTATGGGCGTTAGCGTTGCGAATCAAATAAGATGAAGATAATTGAAGATGGAGTTATGAAAGGGCTGTTCTGACGATCCTAGGTAGAAATTGCCTAAGATGGATTTATGGAATAGTGCCTTCGGTTTGTCCAGTCCCAGGACAACTATATGGAAGAATGTCTGACAGAGTACATTTATTATGTCGCATAAGTTGATCTCTTCAAACATATTTACGTTTGGTGGTAGAGGAATTTGTTTCTCTTAGTTGTATACCCGTTGTATTTTTGAGGAAATCAATTTGTGATTTGAAGGGTATGACGATGGGACATTCAAAGTAAATAAAGGTGTGATCTATACGTTATGGCCTCTTGCCTCACAACCAGGAAATGGTATAAAATCGGGTAGGTCGCATGGCCAAATGGTTAGCTTCCAATTAGGGTGTATTGTCACCTGATATAGAGAAATTACATTTACTTCTATAATCTATTTCGATGATGTCCCTTTCAGGAAACGGTTGCCGATCCCAATCGTTGGTGATAATACATTTGGTACACTCAAGCGAAATGAGTGACCGGTCATGTTTAGCCTGGGTTAAAATTGTTCTTGTTGAAATCGGTGTATTCCTCTCTGGAGATACACTGTCGGAAGGCGGTCCCATGCCTTGCCAGTTGGAATTCATTACCCAATAAGCGCCCATGGTTTTTGATTGTATATTATGTATGTGGAACGTGAGATGAAAGCGTTCTGCTAGACGATGATTATATCGTGGTTGATAGACATTATTGTAATATCAAATGATTTTGATATAAAGATTATCATTCCTTTCAAAAGGTTTTTGAATGTTGGACCAAGTGTTTTCGATTCTCATAAGGGAAAAACCCGTTTCGTTATACGGCGTGGTCTTATGAGATATCGTTTAATTGCTGAAACTGTTTAAATGGTTTTACTCATACCAGTCCCATGACTGACCCAGAGTTTATTTTTATTTTTTTCCTAAACTCTTGGGTGCCCAATTTTGTATAGGCAGTCAAATAGTCGAGTTTTTACAGATATACTTGGAGAGCTGGAGCAGGAGGCTTCAGGATTATGTAGCTATTATTTATTTTTGTTGTGATGTAAGTGTTATACTCAAATGACAGATTTGTATTTCCAAGTTATGTTGTATACTATATTTTATTCGTTCCGCTGTGAGATTCGTGTTTACTCTGATATTGTATGTTCTTCTTCTTTTTCTATTCTAATTTTCTATCTTATCTATCCTCACCCTCTAACTTCTTTCATTAACTATCTGGTATTTCCGATGCTTGGATAGTCAACATTGAGTTTATGTCAATAACCAGGATCGCGAAAACTTGGTCGTTACAGGTTATGGGAGGGCTAAAAAGAGTTAGAGGATGATTCATTTTCATTTTTCCAACTGCCGCTTACCTTCCTCTAAGCCTAGTAATGGCCTCCACCTTCTAAATTCATCCTTGATCACTTCCTAATCACATATTAAGCAAAGCTACATTACATTAAGGCGGATTAGCATCAAAATCGAGATAGAGCTGCTGGAGCACATAGGAATTTGACCCAAATCAGTGGAGTTTTCAGGCCTATAATTTATTTGTTATTAAGGTGAGTGATTTGCACTTTTATTCACTAATTATGGCTAACTAAAGTGATTAGTGATAATTAGCGAAATTATGCATCATAAACATCTGGCAAAATATGTAGAAATTCTAAAATATTATTTTATGTCACTGATATAAATTTGGGTTAATTTGAATTAAGTTTGCTAATCCTATAGTTAAACATGGTTAAGGGAATTAAGGGAAAATCATGCTTTTTGGGTATGTTTGATCTAAATAACCTATATGCTTGGTGTTTTAATGTTTGTGATTGATTACACATGTTATTACTACTATTTGTCATGCTTTGTGATTGTATAGGAAAGCTAGAACAGTCGAAAACGCCGTCGTATGGCATAAATAGCTTGCTGGAAAGTTGCAGGAAATAGTACAAGACCCCGGTCGTGACCATCCACTCACGAGCCGACCCCACTTGTGGAGCACACCCCCCCCCCCTCACGAACCGCTCCACCATGTGAGCCCGAACCATGAAGCAAGTTAAGAACCAAACCTAGGAGGAACACGATCCAAAGGGGGCGAGCCACGAACCGAAGCTTGGGGGCCATAAAACACGAGCTGACCATGATGCCATGAGCCACGAGCCGAAGGGGGAACCACGAGCCGATGGCCAGGGGAGGACCATGAGCCGTTCTTCGAGTCTGGACAGCGAATGAAACGATGATGACCATGAACTCTTCTAGAGATCAACTCCAATTTGACCACAACCCGAGATGCAAAATGAAGTTCAAATGGGAAGTTATTACTGAGGATCCAGACGGAAAACAATGAGTTAACTTCTAGAGTCGGACTTTCCTGCGAGACGTGTGCAAAGGGGTTATCAATATCTATAACTTTGGTTCGCCATTGAAGAGAGGGGACATGTAGACGAACCATAGCGAGGGAAGTGTGGACTGGTTGGCCCTTAACCTAGAGCCAGGTATATGTGGACTAGGTAGGGTTACTGAGTATAGACATGGTCATAGCAATAGTTGTACGGAGTTGTCGTCATGGCCCCAATGGATTTAGTGATCAAAGCGGTGGATATCGTATGCTTTACACACTGAGTGAGAGATGTGAGGATGATTGTTATGTTTGATGTTT
This sequence comes from Allium sativum, assembly GCA_030737875.1. NCBI lineage: Eukaryota > Viridiplantae > Streptophyta > Magnoliopsida > Asparagales > Amaryllidaceae > Allium > Allium sativum. The sequence goes on from CM060910.1 coordinate 402,806,417, forward strand.
ACTATCACCATGACATGCACATTCCAATTTTACACTTTATGTTAGTGCTACCTTAGAGTACTGTACATCTTGTTGTGCTAACTCTTTGGTTGCAGGTCTAGGTTCAAGTATGATTATTTATACCTGTTATTGTTTTATTTTGCTGCTATAGCTCATACCAGACTTTTGTCTGGCCCAGAGTTTTATGTCTCTTCTTATTACTCCGGGTGCTCCTAAACGAGCAGACTAGAGACATGTTAGGTGGTTATGCATGAGTAGCTATCCAGAGACGAGCCAGAGGCTTCCACGTACTATATACATATATTCTCCATGTATTGTTGTTGATTATTGCTTTGGGCATTAGTTGTGCACCTCTTCTATTTTCTTTTTAAAGACAGTATTTTGAAGTTGTAATAATGGTTTGGATGTGCAGAAGTGAGAAAAGTAAATAGACCCTTAACAATGGCGTCATCATCTTCTTCCCTTGACTCGCTTTTCTCGTCTTTGTCCTCTCTTAATTCGTCCTCTTTCCCTCCTCTTCCTCATCCTCCTCCTCCTTCGGTCCCTCCTGATCCTGTTACGACTCGAAATCCCCCTTGTGAGAAATCATAGATTGTACTGAGGACAAGACGAATCAGAACACAAACAGAAGAATATTTCATTGCTTATTACAAAAATTTCATCAGAATACAAGAATATACAGAGTATACATGAATAATATACAAAAAAAAAATATCAGAGATTTACAATTTACAATGCAGCAGAAAATAATACAAAACACAACTAAAATGAATATACGGATACAGAGCTTTCTGAATATCATTCCAGCTGTAAACCAGGATCCTGTGAATATAAATATGCAAAACCAAAACTACTAGCTGCCCGTGCGGAAAATAGGGGCACCCAGAGTTTAGGTTAAAACAATAAACTCCAGGTCAGTCATGTGACTGATGTGAGAACTAAAACAGTTATTTAAAACTTTACTTTAAATCAGATATATCAAGGGACCACGCCGTATAACAAAAAATGGGTTTCCTCCCAAGAATACCAGTGCATATAACAAAACAGCGCAATGCTTTTTGGAAAAATGAAGCTATTATAAGACCTAGGTCCTATCACACAATGCAACGCAAGCCGGGGGATAGGGTTTTCCCTTATAATAGACAAACAAGCTTGGTACGTTAAAACAAATCATTTGGTACTATTATAAGTGCATAGTGTTTAAACAACTTCAAATATAAATGTATCAATCCTAGACAGCATGGGTACCATATATCATGTCGCCAATATTAGGCTCTACAATCAAAACCGCAATTGTCACGTATTGGAAGTTGGATTCCAATCTGTGAACCAAGGCAAGGGATCGTCCTTACCGCTTCGAGACTCTCTAGCCCGAGCCTCAGGCAAGTACTCAGTTAAGCCTTTGGATCGTCAGGGCCAGTCCACACGGAGTAGATTAAAATGCCTGAACAAGGCGTTTCCCCGATCTAAGGGGCATAAATAGGTCATATCCCGGCCAAACCATCGGCCCCGGAACGACCGATATAACCGAGGTGCCTCGCTATCCATCATCCACAAAAGTAAAATGTTAGGGCGTGCAAGACGCTGACACCACTCCTAGCTAGAAAGAAACGCATGCCCTTCCTGAAGTCCTCTCCCGTTTTTGGTCCACACCGGGGTGTGAGACTCGTGAATTAACGCTACACAAAGCTACGCTATATTAAAGGCGTGCTTTAATCATCAACCACAAGACTCTGCTTTTCAACAAAAGCCTTGATCATTTGCATCTCAGCATGCCACACAGGTAATTCACGCTATGCAACTAATGTATATCAATCACATAGAATGAAATTCGATGTCAGACACACATCCATTTACAAGTTCATTCTGGGTCTGAACGAAAACGGAGGCAACTTATTCCTCCCCCATATGTCCAATACAGGGGAGAGGTCCTCGCATATCCATCGATCTCCAAGTATGTCTGGACGATCACCACTTATTACCTTGTCTTGGGTGTACAGCCCAATCAAGACATCAGTAATCATCCAACGATGTGAAGACCTTCGGTCTTCAACCACCGTCTTCATCCTCGAAACATCGTTGAATCAGTTATTCAAAATGGGATAAAACCCGTCTTTCTGAATAACTCGCGTATATAATAAACAAGTGCTATAAAAACACATCATACGCCTCATTCCAATCCCGAATATTACTTTATTCAAATATTCTAATACTTTGGGAAAGGTTCCCATTAATTTTATCAAAGATAAATTCTTTAAATTTATTCATTAATCTTCTTTTGGATATCATTTCAATCTAATAAAAGATGCATTAAAACTGCACCTGGTTTTAATCTTCCAAAAAATCATTAACGATTGTTTAACTTGGAAAATCATATCCTGTCTTTAACTGGGTTAAAGTACCAATGTCATTTAAAACACGGTTCATGATAAACCCAAAATCACATTCCATTCCATCAGCCTTTAGCCGTAAATTAGCAAGTGAACAATTCCCTAAGTATTAACCCCGAAGGCCGAAACCAACATCAGGTCAATACCCAGGAAACCATTAAACTTACTAATCCCCAGTTAGTTTCTGATTTTCTTAACTCCATTGTGTCTAAGAATAGTATTATTAAAGATACCTTTCACGACAACCCAAAATAGCATTCCATTAACAATGGAACCTTCATGGAAAACAAATCGATATATATAATCGATATAAATTTCCGTATCCGACCAATAATATAAATGGAATAACGGCAAAGCCTTTTAAATTCCATATGTATTAACAGTATAACAACCCGCAAATTCTGAACCAATTTAAAAAAATTATTTTAGAAATTTTTAATAGTAAAAAGAATTTATTTTAAACAATAATGATAATAAATTTATTTAAATCGAAGTTAGAATGAAAATTTTAATTTTAATTATAAAAGGAGTTAGAAATAGCACGGTAGTTTGAAAAGTCAAACTTGAACTTTGACCGAATGTACAGGATGCAAAATAAACCGGATTTTAGTGAAACCAAAAATATTAGAATCTATTTAAAATTATCTTTCCAACGAATCTGAAAAATCGAAATTTCATAGCGGGAATCAAAAGTTATATCCAGTTTAAAATTCAGAATAGTCGCTGTAAAATATATATATATATATATATATATATTAATATTAAAAATAGCCATTTTTCAAATGACCTCCATTTTCGATGAAACCACTTTTATTGGAACCGGAATGTCAAATTATTGCTAGATTTCAATTTTCATAATTTTTAGAATTAATATGTGAGTGTAGCGAAAGAAAATGTGTTTTGTTAATTTCAATCAAATCTGATTGACCAAAAAATGGCCATTTTTCAAACAGTCTCAGAATTCAACAAAATTAGTCTTATTAGAACCGTATCGTCAAAACAAAGCTAAATATATTTTTCTGTAATTTTTAGAGATCGTATGTGGCCCCGGTGAATTTAATTGTAAGATTGCATTAATTAAATAAAGGATTTAAATTTTAAATTAAATAATTCAGGCCACAGACAGCTGTTTGGCCTGACGGGACCTAGCTTGTTGGATCCGGAACGGGGGCTATTGGATAGGGTAGACTCCAGTTGGACTAAAATTGGTTTGGTTTAAAGCTTATGGATTTAATTGCAAAATTAGCATTAAAATAACATAAAAATAAACATCATCTTCCTCTAACCCTAATCCATCTTACTGTAGTCGCCGCCCCTTCTAATCCATGGCCAGAAACCCACCGACTTCCCTCCTCAAATTCTTCCAATCCACAGCAAATTAGATCCAATCCTTTAGGAAATATCGAAAAGGCTTCCTCACTCTTTCTTTCTACACGACTTGATCAATCCCTGGTGGCCCGTACGTCAAGACTAAGACCCCTGAACCCGCGCCTAAGACCGCCGCCGCCCTCCCTCTAGGCTTGACCGAGCTACACCTGAGCGGGCCCCCTTTATGCGCCTCCTGTAGCTCTCCGACGTGGCGTATCCTGATTGAGACGAAGTTGAACGGATTGCGGTGAAAATCGAGACCTAGTTCTGAAGCTTAGGTGAAAACTAATGGCCTTAATTTGTCTGAGAAGGAAGAAAGGGTTATGCTCTAATCTATTTTAATTAAATAATATTTAATTGTTAACTAATATAATTAATATTTGAAAGGCCATAACTTGTGCAAACTGAATCAGAATCGAACGAAACTGAAAGCGTTGGACTCGTATTGATCAGATCTACAACATGAAGTTGACCAGAATAAAAACAGAGCATGTTGAAAATTCTGACAAAAAGCAATGTGAGATTTCTATTTTAAAATTTAAAACTAATTATTCATTTCGATATGAAATGTATACTTATTTCATGTTGTATGTATAATTGGTGCAGTGTTGATTTGTTGTGTGATTGCTATGAACCATCGAATTGGATTGTGTATTCATGTTTGATAGGATTTAGCATATGCAATAAAAACTATACTTTTGTTGTATACATAGCATGTAAATTATTCGTGTGTGTCGAATTTTGAAGTATAAAATAAAAACAATATTTTTATTTTCATGTTTGATTTAAATAAAAAGATTAGAATAAATTATCATTTCTGTTTTAACATATCATATTTGATAAGAAAACATACATTGAAATAGAAATCATCTTTTTGAATGAAATGTTCCATTAAAATAGAAATTACATTTTGAAATGAAAACATCATTTATGCTAAGATGAGGTTGTAATTTATGTTGAGATGAATTAGTCAGTCATATTAAAATATTTTAATGTCATTTATTTTAAATGTCATTAGATTATATAGGAAAGTGTATACTTATAAAATACTCCTTTATATGTCATTAGATTATATAGGAAATTGTATATATACAAAAAACTCTTTTATTTGTTATTAGAACACATAGGAACGTATAAACAAATAAAATACTCTTTATATGTCCTTAGATTACATAGAAATATAAAGATGATTCTTTTATTTGCATTCTTTTATGCAAATATACATAGAAATATAAAATGTACTTTTATTTGCATTCTTTTATGCAAATATACATAGAAATATAAAATGTACTTTTATTTGCATTCTTTTATGCAAATATACACAGAAATAGAAAATGCTCTTTTACTTGCATTCTTTTATGCAAATATGTATTGAAAATATAAAATATTCTTTTATTTGCATTCTCTAACGCAAATATACATTGAAATAAGGAAAACTATATTTTTGTTTGCTATTGTAGATGCAAGCAAAACATTAAAGTAAACTATAATTTTATTTGCAATTTTAGATGCAAACAAACATTAGAGTTAAAATCACATTTTTGCAATTATAAACGCAAACAAAAACACTATAATGAATATTACATTTTTATTTTGTATTTTAAATAAAATATGATTTCAAAAGTTACATTTTTGCTTGTAAATTTAGTTGCAAACAAAACATAAGGCATAAATTAAAAAGATTTTATTTTATTTGCATATTTAGATAAAAATAAATATCGTAGTTAAAAGATTATATTTTTATTTGCATTCTTTGATGCAAACAAACACCGTATTTGAAAGTCGAATTTTTCATTTGCCTTCTTTGATGCAAATAAAACATGAAATTAAAAGTTGTATCTTTATTTGCATTCTTTGATGCAAATAAATCATAAATTAAAATATTACATTTTTATTTGCATGTTAGACACAAGTAAAAAAGCATAGTTTTAAGAAGTTACACTTTTATTACATATTAGATGCTAATGAAAGAATGGGATTAAAAATATCATTTTTTGTACTAGAGTAAATAAAAAGATTGTGATAAAATGAATTCATCTTTGTTGTAATTTTGTTAAGTTAATTAAAATGTTTTTATTTTCATCATAGATTATAATAAAAAGAATAGAATTAAAAAGATATATTTTTAGTGTCATCTTAGCTAAAATAAAAAGAGTAATAGGTAGATAAGGTTTATTTGTCCTTTTGTTGCAATACAAACAGATACATTTTTTTACCGTTTAAATTGAATGAGACAAAATTACTTAATTTGTCATTTTAAAAGGTTAAGACAAATGTATTCACTTTTGTCATTTTAGAGGAATGAGGCAAATTATCCATTTTTGTGTTGCTTAAAAGAATGAAGCAGGAGCATTCACCATTACCAATTTACAGTAGCTGAAATACATTTTGTCACTTTTGTCAAACTGTAATGGCTAAAACAAAACATCATCATTTTGTCGTATTAGATCTGACAAAACAAACACCTCATTTATAATTGTTTTGTTGAATTAGATTTTTCAACAAACCAAGGTCATTATCTTTGTTGTTTTGTTGAAATAGAATAGTTAGATTAAAATATTCATTTTGTCAAATAGATTAGTTAAAGAAAACCTTATATTTTTGGTCAAATTATATATTTTTGTCAAGATAAGACTAGTTGAATCAAAATACACATTTTTGTTGAAAAAAAAATATTACCTTCGGTTAATTAGATTTGAATTAGGACAAAAATTTACATTTTTGTTGAATGAAAAAGTTAAACACAAATAGCATTTTTGTGTAATAGAAATAGAATTGTCAGCAAGATGGAACTCTTTATACACTTTGTTGAGATAGAATTTATATGCAAATAAAATAATCATCTTTATTTTCATGACATACGATAGAATTTATATGCAAATAAAATAATCAACTTTATTTCCATGACATACGATATTACTTATATGCAAATATAAAAATCATTTTTATTTGCAAACTTACATTAGGGTTTATATCCAAATATAAGAATCACAGTATCGGTCAAAACATATATTAGAATTTGTAGTTAAGTTAAAGTGACATTTTTATATGCTAATGCATACATTAGGATTTGTATGCAATTTAAATTAAACACTTTTAGGTGTTAGGTTATACATTAAAAAACATATACCGATGAGATTATTTCTTTTATGTGTTAAAACTGAGAATAATTACATACAAATAAAGTATAATGAAAATTATCTTTTATTTGTCATCCACAATAATGTCGTATAAATATATTACATTCTATTAGATATTAGAAATGTATCAAGTAATTATGCGAGTCAAATATATTTTATTTCGACATTAGGAATAAAATATCATTTTGTCCATCATTATCAACATGTTGATAGTAATAAAATTTGTTAAATTAATTAACCAAATATTTATTTATATATACTGTTGTTGGCTGAAAACCCCACACGGGTATGGGGATGTTAATTGATATACACTAGTCCCAATATTTATTCGTATGTCAATCGATAATTGACGGGCTGCGATGAGCGTTATTATTTCATTTTAATGCTTACCCAGTTGTGAACTTCACTTTGGATGATGAATGGATGGTTTGATGATTATTTATTATTATTATTGTCATTTACATACGATGTATGAAATCCATACAACCGAAGTTATATGGTAAATGATTGAGTCGCTTTCCAATTCAGAATATCTTTATATAAATAATATATTTTTTTAAAACAAAGAATTTCTTTTAAATAAAGAATAAAAATTTTCAACTAAGATTATTGGTATTTCAATTTATATTTATTTATTGGAAAATGATTTTGGGTTTATCGTGAACAATGTTTTTAAATGACATTGATTCTTTAACCCAGTTAAACATAAGATTTATTCCTTAAATTGGAATAATTGTAAAGTAGTGATTTTGATATTAAAACTGAATTGGAATTTTAACAAATCTTTGGAAATAAGATTTAAGAATAAATTTAAAGGATTTTATCTTTGATAAAATTAATGGGAACCTTTCCCTAATAATACGAATATTTTATTTAAAGAATATTCTGAATTGGAAGAAGCGTTGGATGTATCCTTATAACACTTGATTTTTAATTATAAAAAAATACGCGAGTTATTGGAATGACCGGGTTTAACCCATTCTGAATAATTACTACGACGATTAAAAGTCGAAGATGAAGACGGTGGTTGAATACCGGCGATCTTCACATCGAATGGATGAGGACTACTGATGCCTTTGATTGGAGTTGCTACCTTGAAAAGGTTACAGTGGTAGTTGTCCGGACGTATTGTTGATCGTTCGGATATGCAAGGTATAAGGTGCCTCCGGTTTCGTTCAGACCCAGAACGGACTTGTAAATAGATGTGTGTCTGACATTGGATTTCATTCCATGTAAATTGGTTTCTATTTAATATATATCTGTTAGTGGCGGAGAATTTATTCTCTTGCTTAACACTCTTCTCTGAGATGCGTGAGCTCATAGGTTATATATTAGTAGTTATTAATCGCATGGTGTGGACTGTCAATGTGGAATGCCAAGATGCAATTGATCAAGGCTTTTGTGAAAACCATAGCCTTGTTGATGATGATCAAAGCATAGCCTATTTAGGCATAACTTTGTGTATTTCGTTGCTTCGCGAGCCTCACACCCTGGTAGAGTCAAAAATGGAGCAAGGGAATGCAGGGAGTGCACACGTTTCTTTCTAGCTAGAAGTGGTGTCTAGGTTTAACACGGCCCGGCATTTTACTTATGTGGTTGACGAATTTTGAGGCGCCTCGGATTTTATTGGCCGCAATGGCCAATTTATAGGTCCAATAGGATCGAGATGCATGTGTTCAGGCATAACTAACCCAACCCATTGCACTATTGGGGGACCGGCCCTGCAGAATCCAAGTATTCGGCAGCGTCCGAATCCCGAGACATTGCTAGAGTGTCTCGAATTGGTTAGGAGATCGTTCCTAGCCTTGACTCTTGAAAGAAATCCAACCTACAATACGACATCCTGCGGTTTTGATTGTATACCTATATGTGGCGACATAGTAGGATGGGGTGTTATGTCGTCTATGATTAATACATTATGATTGAAAAGTTTTTAAAAAAAACATATATACACTAGTAATAATATCAAATCCGTTTTTATCATATCAAGCATTTTTGACCATTATAAGGTAAAACTCTATCCTCCAGCTTGCGTTGCATTGTGTGATGGGACCTGAGTCTTATAATGGTTTCATTTTTCTAAAAAGCATTGTGATGTTTTTACGATTTACTTTATTTAAATCATGCACTGGCAATCCAATGGAGTAAACCCGTTCCGCGATAGCGGCGTGGTCCTGTGATTAGCCTCCTTATTAGTTAAGTTAAGTAAAGATTTCTCACACCAGTCCCATGACTGACCCGTAGTTTGTTTCGCTTTGCAAACTCGAGTGCCTTGTTTTTTCCACATGGGAAGTCGAGTAGCTTATTTTGTAGATATATTGAGCAGGATTCTGGATCGAAGCTTAGAGCTGTGTCCAGAGCATTAATGGTCTTCCGCTGTGATTGATTCAATTATTCTGCTGCAATGTATTACATTTATTGTAATTTAATCTTCCGTTGTATTATTTATCAGTGTACTCTAATATATTATGTACTCTGATGTAACATTATTAAAATGTTTATAAAAGTCTATTGTTATCTATTCTGATGTGTTGTATTCCCAAAGTTAACGTATTCGGGTTTTGAACGGTCTTGTTCGATCTTTCGATTGATCGGGTCGACCGAAAATCCTGGTCGTTACAGTTGGTATCAGAGCTCTGGTTAGCTTAAATCTTTGGGGTACAACTCGTTAGAACTGAACAAAAGACTCATCAGAGATTGGATTAGTAATATCCAATAAGGATAACTCGTTAGAGATGGGATCGGCAGTATCCTAGAACAAGTGTAAAGAGTATTAATTTTTAAATTAAAAATGAAAACAAATTTAGTTTTGAAAATTTAAAATCTTATTATACGTATTTGAATATATTATTTTATTTTACTTTGGACAATCGAGTATATAAAGATTTTGCGTATACGCCTAACTAGCGTGTATTTGAAACCTCGAATATACTAGATAGATATAGAATCACACTTTAGTCGCTCGGAGATGTTCTGATGGTGGTTCGAAACATCATCTGAATTTATGTTCGAGTTTCGCAAGTGGTATATCTATATATTTCCATTGACTAGTGTGAGAACCAAAACTAGATGGAGTCTATTGCTGTGATTTGCACTAAAATATGGTATTTGACTATATATAAAAGTATATATAATTGAAAAGTTAATCACCTAATAGATTGCTCGTTGTGATGTTTGATAATTAGTTTAACTAATTAAAATATTGGAATGATAATAAATTCAACCAATATATAAAAAGAATGATAAATTTAACTAAATAATATTTAATATTGAACTAAACTGAAAATTGATTAAAATTAAAATTTGAGTTGGTTAATTTAACGACTTTTAGCTTCGTTCCTTTTCGAGGACGAAAACATTTTAAGTGGGGGAGATTGTAACAACCAGCAAATTCTGAACCAATTTGAAATTTTTATTTTAGAAATTTTTAATAGTAAAAATAATTTATTTTAAATAATAATGATTAAAAATTTATTTAAATCGAAGTTAGAATGAAAATTTTAATTTTAATTATAAAAGGAGTTAGAAATAGCATGGTAGTTTGAAAAGTCAAACTTGAACTTTGACCGAATGTGCAGGATGCAAAATAAACCGGATTTTAGTGAAACCAAAAATATTAGAATCTATTTAAAAATATCTTTCTAAATAATCTGAAAATTTGAAATTTCATAACAGGAATCAAAAGTTATGTCCAGTTTAAAATTCAGAATAGTCGCTATAGAATTTATCTATATATTTTAATATTAAAAATAGCCATTTTTCAAACGACCTCCGTTTTCGACGAAACCACTTTTGTTGGAACCGAAATCTCAAATTTTTTCTAGATTTCAATTTTCATAATTTTTGGAATTAATATGTGAGTGTAGCAAAAGAAAATGTGTTTTGTCAATTTCAGTCAAATCTAATCAACTAGAAAATGGCCATTTTTCAAATGGTCTCAGAATTCAACAAAATTAGTCTTATTAGAACCGTATCGTCAAAACAAAGCTAAATATATTTTTTCTGTAATTTTTAGAGATCATATGTGACCCCGGTGAATTTAAATTAAGATTGAATTAATTAAATAAAGGATTTATATTTTAAATTAAATAATTCAGGCCACAGACAGTAGTTTGGGCAAACAGGACCTAGCCCGTTGGATCCTGAACGGGGGCTATTGGGTACGGTAGACTCCAGTTGGACTGAAATTGGTTTGGTTTAAAGCTTATGGATTTAATTGCAAAATTAACATTAAAATAATATAAAAATACACATCATCTTCCTCTAACCCTAATCCATCTTACTGTAGTCGCTGCCCGTTCTAATCCATGGCCAGAAACCAACCGACTTCCCTCCTTAAATTCTTCCAATCCACAGCAAATTAGATCCAATCCTTTAGGAAATATCGAAGAGGCTTTCTCACTCTTCATTTTTATATGACTTGATCGATCCCTGGTGACCCGTACGTCTAGACTCAGACCCCTGAACCCGCGCCTAAGACCACCGTCGCCCTCCCTCTATGCTCGACCGAGCTACACCTGAGCAGGCCCCCTTTGTGCACGTCCTGTAGCTCCCCGGCGTGGCGTATCCTGATCGAGACGAAGTTGAACGGATTGCGGTGAAAATTGAGACCTAGTTGTGAAGCTTAGGTGAAAACTAACGGCCTTAATTTGTCTGAGGAGGAAGAAAGGGTTATACTCTAATTTATTTTAACTAAATAATATTTAATTGTTAAATAATATAATTAATATTTGAATGGCTATAACTTGTGCAAACTGAATCAGAATCGAACGCAACTGAAAGCGTTGGACTCGTATTGATCAGATCTACAACACGAAGCTGACCAGAATCAAAACAAAGCATGTTGAAAATTCTGACAAAAAGCAATGTGATATTTCTATTTTAAAATTTAAAACTAATTATTTATTTCAATGTGAAATGTATACTTATTTCATGTTGTATGTATAATTGGTGCAGTGTTGATTTGTTGTGTGATTGCGATGAATCATCGAATTGGATTGTGTATTCATGTTTGACAGGATTTAGTATATACAATAAAAACTATATTTTTGCTGTATATATAGCATGTAAATTATTCATGTGTGTCAAAATTTGAAGTATAAAATAAAAACAATATTTTTATTTTCATGTTTGATTTAAATAAAAAGATTAGAATAAATTATCATTTCTGTTTTAACATATCATATTTGAACAGAAAACATACATCAAAATAGAAATCACCTTTTTGAATGAAATGTTCCATTAAAATAGAAATTACATTTTGGAATGAAAACGTCATTTATGCTGAGATGAAATTTGTCACTTATGTTAAAATGAATTTGTCATTTATTGTAAAATGATATTGTCATTTATGTTGATATGAATTAGTCAGTCATGTTAAAATATTTTAATGTCATTAATTTTAAATGTCATTAGATTATATAGGAAAGTGTATACTTATAAAATACTCCTTTATATGTCATTAGATTATATAGGAAATTGTATATATACAAAATACTCTTTTATTTGTTATTAGAACACATAGGAAAGTATAAACAAATAAAATACTCTTTATATGTCCCTAGATTACATAGAAATATAAAGATGGTTCTTTTATTTGCATTCTTTTATGCAAATATACATAGAAATATAAAATGTAATTTTATTTGCATTCTTTTATGCAAATGTACATAGAAATATAAAATGTACTTTTATTTGCATTCTTTTATGAAAATATATATAGAAATAGAAAATGCTCTTTTACTTGCATTCTTTTATGCAAATATATATTGGAAATATAAAATATTCTTTTATTTGCATTCTCTAACGCAAATATGCGTTGAAATAAGGAAAACTATATTTTTGTTTGCTATTGTAGATGCAAGCAAAACATTAGAAGTAAACTATATTTTTATTTGCAATTTTAGATGCAAACAAACATTAGAGTTAAAATCACATTTTTGCAATTATAAATGCAAACAAAAACACTATAATGAATATGACATTTTTATTTTGTATTTTAAATAAAAATATGATTTCAAAAGTTACATTTTTTTCTTGTAAATTTAGTTGCAAACAAAACATAAGGATAAATTAAAAAGATTTTAATTTATTTGCATATTTAAATACAAATAAATTTCGTAGTTAAAAGATTATATTTTTATTTGCATTCTTTGATGCAAACAAACACCGTATTTGAAAGTTGAATTTTTCATTTGCCTTCTTTGATGCAAATAAAACATGAAATTAAAAGTTGTATCTTTATTTGCATTCTTTGATGCAAATAAATCATAAATTAAAATATTACATTTTTATTAGCATGCTAGATGCAAATAAAAAGCATAGTTTTAAGAAGTTACAATTTTATTACATATTAGATGCTAATAAAAGAATGGGATTAAAAATATCATTTTTTTACTTGAGTAAATAAAAAGATTATGATAAAATGAATTCATCTTTGTCATAATTTTGTTAAGTTAATTAATATTTTTTTATTTTCATCATAGATTATAACAAAAAGATTAGAATTAAAAGGATATATTTTTAGTATCATCTTAGCTAAAATAAAAAGACTAATAGGTAGATAAGGTTTATTTATCCTTTTGTTGCAATACAAACAGATACATTTTTTACCATTTAAATTGAATGAGATAAAATTATTTAATTTGTCATTTTAAAAGGTTAAGACAAATGTATTCACTTTTGTCATTTTAGAGGAATGAGAAAAATTATCCATTTTTGTGTTTCTTAAAAGAATGAAGCAGGAACATTCACCATTACCAATTTACAGTAGCTGAATTACATTTTGTCACTTTTGTCAAACTGTAATGGCTAAAACAAAACATCATCATTTTGTCATTTTAGATATGACAAAACAAACACCTCATTTATAATTGTTTTGTTGAATGAGACTTTTCAACAAACCAAGGTTATTATCTTTGTTGTTTTGTTGAAATAGAATAGTTAAATTAAAATATTCATTTTGTCAAATAGATTAGTTAAAGCAAACCTTGTATTTTTAGTCAAATTGTATATTTTTGTCAAGATAATACTAGTTGAATCAAAATACACATTTTTGTTGAAAAAAAATTACCTTCGGTTAATTAGATTTGAATTAAGACAAAAATTTACATTTTTGTTGAATGAAAAAGTTAACACAAATAGCATTTTTGTGTAATAGGTTGTGTTACCATAGAAATATCCATTGTGATAAAATAGAATTGTCAGCAAGATGGAACTCCTTATACACTTTGTTGAGATAGAATTTATATGCAAATAAAATAATCATCTTTATTTGCATGACATACGATAGGACTTATATGCAAATATTAAAATCATCTTTATTTGCAAACTTACATTAGAATTTATATCCAAATATAAGAATCATAGTATTGGTCAAAACATACATTAGAATTTGTAGTTGAGTTAAAGTGACATTTTTATATGCTAATGCATACATTTGGATTTGTATGCAATTTAAATTAAACATTTTTAGGTGTTAGGTTATACATTGAAAAACATATACCGATGAGATTATTTCTTTTATGTGTTAAAACTGAGAATAATTACATACAAATAAAGTATAATGAAAGTATAATGAAAATTATCTTTTATTTGTCATCCGCAATAATGTCATATAAATATATTACATTCTATTGTATATTAGAAATGTATCAAGAAATTATGCGAGCCAAATATATTTTATTTTGACATTAGGAATAAAATATCATTTTGTCCATCATTATCAACATGTTGATAGTATTAAAATTTGTTAAATTAATTAACCAAATATTTATTTATATGTACTGTTGTTTGCTGAAAACCCCACATGGGTATTGGGATGTTAATTGATATACACTAGTCCCAATATTTATTCGTATGTCAATCGATAGATTGACAGGCTGCGATGAGCGTTATTATTTCATTTTAATGCTCACCCAATTGTGAACTTCACTTTGGATGATGAATGGATGGTTTGATGATTATTTATTACTATTATCATTTACATACGATAAATGAAATCCGTATAACCAAAGTTATATGGTAAATGATTGAGTCGCTTTCCGATTCAGAATATCTTTAATATAAATAATTTTTTTTTAAAAACGAAGAATTTCTTTTAAATAAAGAATAAAATCTTTCAACTAAGATTATTGGTATTTCAATTTATATTTATTTATTGGAAAATGATTTTGGGTTTATCGTGAACTATGTTTTTAAATGACATTGATTCTTTAACCCAGTTAAAAATAAGAATTATTCCTTAAATTGGAATAATTGTAAAGTAGTGATTTTAATATTAAAACTGAATTGGAATTTTAACAAATCTTTGGAAATAAGATTTAATAATAAATTATTCACATTGAAAAAAAATTCTGAGCTCCTCCAAGAAACTCCTTGCAGCCATGGCTGCGAATGAACCTCTCAAGAATCCTAACATCGAGGATAATCCCATCCTTAAAAAGGGATCTTCTTCTTCTGCCCCTCCTCCCACCTCCTCCAACACTATTCCCATTTCTGATCCTCCAAGTGAGGATATCGGATTTACTAAAGTGATTAATCGGAAAAAGAAGGCTAAACCATTCATGAGTTTCAATTCCTCCTCTCATGCTAATAAAGAGAGTGGAAATGCAAGGGATCATCTCCTTAAACCTCGTCAAAAACCATTTCCATCCTCAAATGGGGCCCGATTTCAAATCAGTAATCAAGAAAAACAAACTCAAGAACTTCTACAGCCAATGAGGCCTAAAATAGTTAAAGAAATAGGGGCATCGTCATGGGCGGAAATGGTTAAAAAGGGAGGTCAGGAATCGAATTATGATTTAGAATACATCAAACCTGAGGAGACATTGGGTGAAGACAAGATTGTTGTGGTATCGGAAGAAGCAAGTGAAAGAACAGAGGTAAAATGGGGACGATCCATTGTTGCATATGTGTTCGGGAAAAGGCCAGCTTACCACTACTTTAAGGCTTTTGTGGTTCGGACATGGAATCCATCAGGTGATTTCGAAATCTTTACTCGAGAGAATGGGTTTTTCATTATTCGTTTTACGAATGGGGAGGACTGTGAAAAGTTATTGAAAGGGGGGCCTTTCTTCATTAATGGGAATCTGATAGTATTAAAAAGATGGACCAAGAAAATCATTCTTGATAAAGATTTATTGTCTACTATGCCAATATGGATTAAACTTCCAGAGCTAAATTTGAGATTATGGGACAAAGAAATTTTTAGTGCAATTGCAAGCGTGGTAGGGGTTCCCATCAAAATAGATGACCAAATGGCCAGGGAAACAAGATTGAGTTATGCGAAATTATTAGTAGAAATCAAAGCAGATGCTGATCTACCTAATGAGGCTTCTATTTACCTGCCTGATGGGGAGCATATAAATCAACAGATCATATATGAATCAATACCCGATCGATGTAAGATTTGCAATTGCTTCGGGCATTCACTCAAAGATTGTGTTCATAACACAGAAAAGGCTAATGATGCTGAGGATTTTCCACAAAATTCGGATACTACTGAACAAGAAAATACTTCTGAGGTTAATATTCTCAATCAAGAAAATGTTCCTGTTGAAGATTCTTTTCATACCCCCGAATCTGTTATTCCCCCATCAAGCACAGCAGAGGATTTAAAGAATTTAGATGAGCCAGTGGCTAGCCATACGGTAAATGATAAAGCAACATTAAATCAGGCTACTTTCCCTCAATCGAGGTCTGCTGATCTTTCAAAGATTATGCAGACCAAAGATGTCTCTTCCAAAACTAATGGGTCTTCAACGCCATCAGTTCTGAAAGAGACACTTGTAACGAGCACCATCAATAATTCATTAATAGAGGTGGGTACAGGTTCACAGTTACATGAATCCCCCACCCACAATGAGGATTCAAGACAATTTACAGACATAGAATTTACAAATGACTTAAACAAAAAATTGGGAAACTGTGCTGAACTTCTTGCTGCGGATCCTATCTTCACTGATGACTCGCTTGTGGCTAAAGAGCTTGCTCCAAAGAGGGCTTCATCTATCACTGAATCTGATATTCAAAAGGGCATCAGCAACATGATGGCATCACCTAAACCTGTAGCATTAGTGAAAAAAAGAAGAAAAACCAGAACTAGAAGCCTTTCAGACATATCTTTAGTAGAAGACACTGAAGACTTTACTGATAGGGAATTCAGAAAGAAATACATTGATAAAAACAGCAAATGGGAAAAACAGCTAAAAGCTGCAGATAGTAAAAGCTTTAAGAGAAGTGGCAAACAATTAGATATTAAAGTGGATCGCAACAATGACAGAGGTGCATTGTAGCTGCAGCGTATCCTTGGTATTGTATCCTAACTTTTAATTAATTAATTATGGATATAATAGCTTGGAATATAAGGGGATTTAACTCCCCGGAGAGACAATTAGATCTTACTGATTTTCTGCACAAGTATAAACCATCTATCATTGGTATACTTGAGCACAAGCTCAATGATCAAAAGCTTTCTGACATACATAGCAGAAGGCTTTTTAACTGGAATATAATTAATAATAATTCAATGGGAGGAAATGGTAGGATTATGGTTTTACATAATCCTACTATTTGGTCTCTCATTAATTATTATATTGACTTTCAGTACATTCATTGCATCTTTAAAAATAAATGTGGACTGTCCCTCAAAATCACTTTCATTTATGCTTCTAATTTTGAGGAGGATAGGAACACTTTATGGAATTGCTTAGATAATTTCAATAGGGTTATAGATAGTCCATGGATTTTATTGGGGGATTTCAACTCTGTTTTTCATTTTTCTGAAAAAAAAGGAGGGAATCCTATTCCTTTTAATAAGCTGGAAAAAGTTCATAATTTTATTTTAAAAACTGGCCTAATAGAACCCCCAATCCATGGGAATAAATTCACATGGAAATCAGGGGCTTGCAGGAATATTCATTGCAAGCTGGATAGGGTTTTATTTAACCAGTATTTTATTAATCTTTTTCCTAAAGTTCAGTGTAGCACTCTCCCTCAAAATTCTAGTGACCATACTCCTATTATTATATCCTTCCCTTCTGCCTTGGGTTGTAAAATTAATAGACCTTTTAGATTTATTAATGGATGGGTACAGGATGACAACTATAAGGATATTACTAGTAACTGTTTTATTAACAATTTGTATGGGACTGCCCAATACAAATTTAATAAAACATTACAGATTGTTAAAAGTATGCTTAAATCCTGGAACATTAATAGAAATAAGAGTGATATTAATAATATTTGACGTGAGCGTGAAAAGTTGCAAAATGACCTTGACATGAACTGCTCAGACTCACAATTAGCTGAATCATTTTATAATGCTCAGGCCAAGCTAGTGAAAGCTCTGCACATAAACTCAATTAATCTTAAGCAAAAGGCCAAGGTTGATTGGTTAACAAATGGGGATGAAGCAAGTAAATTTTTTTATGCTAAAATGACAAATAGGAGAAATAGGAATGATATAGGGAAAATTATTGATAATTGTGGAATGGTAATTAATGATGCTTACCTTATTGAAAAGGAAGCTATTAATTACTTTAATTCTCTATACAACACTTCACAATATCACAATAATTTCCCCAGTATTGACCTTAAATACACTGTTAATCCCTGTAGTGCTGATATTTTACTTGCTCCCATCAAAATAGAAGATATTAAAAATGTGGTTTTTAAGGCTTGCAATGACAAAAGCCCTAGGCCTGATGGATTTGGGGCCAAGTTTTATAAAACCCATTGGAATGAGATGCATAAGTTATTATATGACTCCATTGTTGAATTTTTCAATTCTGGGTCTCTGCTGAAAAATACTAATCACACATATATCACTCTCATCCCTAAAGTGGATTCTCCACTGGGGTTGGGGGATTACAGGCCTATTGCCTGTTGCAATTTCATTTACAAAATTATATCATCTATTCTTTGTAATAGATTAAAGTGTTTTCTTAAATTTTTAATATCTGAAAATCAGAGTGCATTCATACCAGGGAGACTCATTTCTGAAAATACTTTACTTGCTCATGAGCTTATTAGAGATTTTAATAGGAAAAACAAAAACCAGATATGTATAAAAATTGATTTACATAAGGCTTTTGATAAAATTAATAGAAAATTTATTATATATATGCTCATGCAAATGGGTTTTAATGAGAAATTCTGTAATTTAATTAAAGAGTGCATCAATAGTGTTACATTTTCTGTTATGATCAATGGCTCCCCAAAAGGCTTTATACATAGCAATAGAGGCATTAGACAAGGGGACCCACTGTCCCCTTATCTTTTCTCAATAGTTATGGAGTATTTTTTATTACAAATGGAAACTGAACTGAATATGGGGAACATTAAACCTATTAATAGAAATTTACCACACATTACTCATCTTCTATATGCAGATGATATGCTTCTTTTTTTAAAAGCTGACAGAACTAGTGCAATTACTATTAAAAGAATCCTAAGTAATATGGAGAATTTTGCTGGCCTCTCTGCTAATTTGGAAAAAAGCAAAATTTATTTTAGCAAAGAAGCTAAGCATAAGAATGAATTTCTTCAAATTTTAAATTTTAAAGAAGGTTCTCTTCCTGTTAAATACCTTGGCCTCCCACTTAGTATTAATCAAATTAAAGACAGGGACTGTACTAGACTAATAGACATTATACATAATAGATTAGAAGGTTGGTCTAGTAAATTCCTCTCTTTAGCTGGAAGAGTGGAACTTACTCATACTGTCATCACTGCAGTCATAATGTACTGGGTCCAGACACACAGTATTCCTATTAGTGTTATTCATAAAATTGAAAAGTTATGTGCTAACTTCATTTGGAGAGGTAAACATCATAAAATTGCATGGGATAAGGTGTGCAAACCCAAAATTTATGGTGGGTTAGGGCTCAGAAATATTAAAGACATGACAGATACTTGTAAGTTTAAACTTTTCTGGAAATTTTTAGAGGGTAAGTCTATATGGGCTAGGTGGATGAAAGCTAGATATCTTCAGAATAAAAATTTCTGGATATCTAGTAAGGAAAATCATCATTCACTAGTTTGGAAGAATATTTTAGATTGTAGAAGCAGAGGTAAATATTTTATTAAGAGAATATTGTCTGATGGTAGTCAAACAAGTATGTGGTTTGACCCCTGGATTCATGGTAACTCACTTATTGACCTTCTTGGCTGGAATAATTTATATTTATTAGGAGGTGTTAATGATAAAGTGCAAAATATTATCCTTAATAATAATTGGAACTTACATAACTATTCTGCTGCTATATTTAAAAATGCTATTCAAGATATTAGGATTGATCAGAATGGCCATAGGGATATTTGGGAATGGAAATTCTGCTCAAAAGGCAAATTCTCTTTCAAAAAAATATGGGAATGCCTTAGGGGTGAGGAAACAGAGGTGGATTGGCATAAGGTGGTGTGGTGCAAATTTAATTGCCCTAAAATGGCTCATTGCACCTACTTTGCTTTGCAAAACAAACTTCCAACCAGAGATAGGTGTTGCAAATGGAACCCTAACTCTGACAAACATTGTTTATTTTGCAAATTTGACTCTGAAAGTGCTAATCATCTGTTTTTTGAATGCCCATTCTCTCAATTCATATGGTTTAATATTAAAAGTTCTTTAGGTTTCAATAATTCTATTCCTACTCTAGACATTAGGAGTAGTATAGATTATATTTTAAAGTTCTTTAAACCTAAGTCTTATAGTTTTAGAAAAGCATGCATAATGTTATCAGTTGTTGTATTCTATATATGGAAAGAAAGGAATCAGAGAATTCACACTAACAAAGTTTCTAGTGGTACTCAGCTTTTGAATTGTATAATAACTGATTACCAGATTATTTTGAATAAAATTAACTTGCACAAGAAGGATAGTATTCATAACCAGCTTAATAAAGATGCTAGCTTAGATAATCAAGTTGAGGATTTCATACTCAATTGTAAGCTCAGCAATAAAAGATACTTCTTACATGAAGATGGAAGTAACATGCAAGCTGGAACTAATGATTTTCCTCATGAAGACAGATCCACTCTTCTCTACAAAGAGAATAACTGCAAGGGGAGTAAACAGAATTAGTGCTTCAATTCTAATTTTTTTAATTACAATTTGAATAGTAATTTGGGCCTCTTACCCATTGCAGAGAATAGGGATCAAGCTTCAAACAGTAATAATCCTATTAGCAAGAACAGGAGAGATAGTAGTCTCACTGTTAGTTCTTATGGCTATATTAACACAAATCCAGACTATACTGGGACAGATGATCTTTCTGACGTCCTTCCTGGTGGTTGCTTTCCCAATACCTGTAACAATCTGAATTCAAAGGGAAGTAAACAGATTAGTAATAATATCAGTGCATGTTTTTTTAATAAAATGGATTATGATGTAAATTTCTTACATGATACAGGGAAGGGGATACAAATCCAAACCAGTAGTGATCCAGATCGATCAAATCTTCTTCACAAGAAAGATGGAAATCAATCATATCAGTTCCCAACTAGAATAGACAGAAATCATTACAAAAGCGAACTTAACGGTCAGATTTATCACTTATCTTGCTGGAGTAATGGGGAAAGCAGTAGATCTAGAGACGGAAAGGAAGCTAGAAGCACTAAGTGCCAAAGAAGGATGAATGATAGCATTATTAGTATCAGAGACTTCAGATCTGTTGATAGGAAGAAGAGCGAAGCTGATAATAGGACCAGAGATGATTTTCTGGATCCTAACATTATAGTGGAGAACAACAAGAGGGAGGAGGAAGTAAGGAAGCCACCATAAAGCTCGATGGGAGACGATTTGAGATGTTTCTCCCTTGCCGTCTGCCATTGAAGTCGAGAGCTGTAGTGGCGGCTAGGGTTAGTGATAATGAGACGAAAGGGTTTGAGGGGATATTATGTTTTTATGCGGGTTTTGTATACCCGATTGGGCCTTGGGCCAAATATTTTTTTTTAACTTGTTCAAAAAAAAGATTTAAGAATAAATTTAAAGGATTTTATCTTTGGTAAAATTAATGGGAAACTTTCCCTAATAATATGAATATTTTATTTAAAGAATATTATGAATTGGAAGTGGCGTTGGATGTATCCTTATAACACTTGATTTTTAATTATAAAAAAATACGCGAGTTATTCGGAATGACCGGGTTTAACCCATTCTGAATAGTTACTACGACGATTAAAATTTGAAGATGAAGACGGTGGTTGAAGACCGACGATCTTAACATCGAATGGATGAGGACTACTGATGCCTTTGACTGGAGTTGCTACCTTGAAAAGGTTTCAGTGGTAGTTGTCCGGACGTATTGTTGATCGTTCAGATATGTGTGGTATAAGGTGCCTCCGGTTTCGTTCATACCCAGAATGGACTTGTCAATGGATGTGTGTCTGACATTGGATTTCATTCCATGTAAATTGGTTTCTATTTAATATATATCTGTTGGTGGCGGAGAATTTATTCTCTTGCTTAAGTATTCGCCAGCGTCTAAATCCTGAGACATTGCTAGAGTGTGTCGAATCGGTCAGGAGTTCGTTCCTAGCCTTGACTTTTGATGGAAATCCAACCTACAATACGACATCCTGCGATTTTGATTGTATATCTATATGTGGCGACATAGTAGGATGGGGTGCTATGCCATCTATGATTAATACATTATGATTGAAAGGTTTAAAAAAAAACATATATACACTAGTAATAATATCAAATCCATTTTTATCATATCAAGCATTTTTGACCATTATAAGGTTAAACTCTATCCTCCGGCTTGCGTTGCATTGTGTGATGGGACCTGAGTCTTATAATGGTTTCACTTTTCTAAAAAGCATTGCGATGTTTTAACGATTTACTTTATTTAAATCATGCACTGGCAATCCAATGGAGTAAACCCGTTCCACGATAGCGGTGTTGTCCTGTGATTAGCCTCCTTATTAGTTAAGTTAAGTAAAGATTTCTCACACCAGTCCCATGACTGACCCGTAGTTTGTTTCACTTTGCAAACTCAGGTGCCCTTTTTTTTCACACGGGAAGTCGAGTAGCTTATTTTGCAGATATATTGAGCTGGATTCTGGATTGAAGCTTAGAGCTGTGTCCAGAGTATTGATGGTCTTCCGTTGTGATTGATTCAATTATTCCGCTGCATTGTATTACATTTATTGTAATTCAATCTTCCGCCGTATTATTTATCAATGTACTCTGATATATTTTGTACTCTGATGTAACATTATTAAAATGTTTATAAAAGTCTGTTGTTATGTATTCTGATCTGTTGTATTCCCAAAGTTAACGTATTCAGGTTTTGAACGGTCTTGGTCGATCTTTCAATTGATCGGGCCGGGTGAAAATCCTGGTCGTTACAAACAGTCTTCCTCTACAGAAGTTCACTTCGATTATTATCAATCGAATTCCATTCAATTCCAATTTAATATATTAAATTGGAAAACTTTACTTTGGAAAATTCCCATTAAATCTTAATAAAAAAGATTTCTAATTCAAAATCACATTTCATTATAAATCAGGTTAAAGAACGAATGTCGTTAAAAACACGGTTCACAATAAACCCAATTCACATTCCATCAGTCTCTAACCATAAATTAGTAAGAGAACAATTCCTTAAGTATTAACGCCGAAGGCCGAAACCAATGTCAGATCAATACCCAGGAAACCATTCAACTTAGCTAATCACCATTCAGTTTCTAATTTTCTTATCTCCATTGGGTTTAAGAACAGTATTATTGAAGATACCATTCACGACAACCCAAAATCCAATTTGATATTAAATACAATGCTCTGAATAGAAAATATATCGGCTTATATTCAGTATCAAATTCTGAAATCAACAAATATCTTATTGGAATAACGATATATATCTTCCAAATTCCTCCACAATATCCATATAATCACGGAACCCAATATTGAAATATTCCGAAGATAATTTCGATTCCGATCCATTCCAATTCATAGATTGGAAATTCTGGTTATTTTCAAAACATTTTCAAATCCAATTTATTTATTTAAAAATATTGGATTTCATAATACTAGTTCATAACTAGTTCATTTTGATAAAAATATATTTTTTTCTTTTCAAGTATGGAATTTTTCATCCAATTCTTTCCCAATCATTTCTTATGATTTTACACTAATTATTAATATTTTTAATAATTTTATCAAGGACTGTACAGTCGATTTCCATAAACGGCCATCGAACTGCATTTAAAACGACCTTTTCCGAATTTGATTTGGACATAATTCCAAATCTGACCATTAGATTCCAAATCTCCAATATTCGTTAGAAAGCGCTTTTTCGATACGAACCCAACGGTTCTGTTTTTAGGAGAATCCGATGGTCAGATCTCCTGTAATGTCCGTTCGAAGTCAATGGTCGAAATTCGCGAACTGCCGCAGCGCGGCGCGTTCTATTCAGGCCATTATATATATACATATATATATATATAATATTATATTATATATATTTTGTCGATTTCCATTTAAAACATATTTTATAAATCGTTTTAAATTCGTTTTCAAAAATGATTTCAACTTCATATTAAATTTCAAATCAAAATTGAATATTCCATATCATCAATATATAAACAATAGTATTTTTAAAACATTAGATTTTTGAAATCAATTCCTTTTCGATATTCACTATAAAAATGAATAAAATCGATATAAATATCGTACACGTCAAAATGGCGTTATTCTAATCAACACGGCTTCATATATCTAAATATTTTCATATCCATCCCAAATGGGACATCAAAATTAGATTTTGATCTTTTACTGAATATTACTTTAAAACATTCATTATTTTAAAATATTCATTCTTTCTGAACTGGAATCAGACATAGTCAATTATCATATAATTTGATTATATGGATTTCATATAATACATGTATACAACAACGGTGATAACTAATCATCCATCATCCAGAGTGCATTCTACACTAAATAAGCATCAAATATAAATATTTGATGCTTACGCAGCTTGTCAACCAATTGATTGACATACAACTAACTATTGGGATTAGTGTATGTCCCATATCATCCCAATACCCGTGTGGGGTTTCAATCAACAAATAATGAATTTTATTTGTGCAGTTGGGCGATGTGTAAAATTTATCATCCCAATCAATATCAGTCAAATGTGTGTACATAAGCAAATCATCTGATTTGTTTAAAAATATTTATTTTATTCCTATACACACTAAAAATTATATTTTTAACTATAAAATATTTTATTCCATTCCACAGCACATAATCAATTTTCACAGTACAATCAAACAAACAAACAAGTCATCCATGGTCTGTGGATGACGGGTTTCGGGTGCTGCTAAGCACTGTCTACATCCTAGTATATATTTCTAAGTAGAAATAAAATTAAAGTGAGAAGTTCTCACCTTTAAGTTCCACTCCGCCGTGCTTTGATTGTCGATCTATGTAGTATACCTACGTTAAAAATCATATTTTTAACTAATCAATAATTATTTCTTCGTATGGTTATTTTATAAATAACATACACAGGCTAGAAATTATATTTTTATCTTTCTGGAAAATAATTTCATATTTTTATAACAACACTACATATAGATAAAAATCACATTTTTATACTGCTACTATATAGATAAAAATCGAATTTTTATTTTGCTACTACGTATATAAAAATCGCATTTTTATATTGTTATCCCTTTAATAAAAACCGTATTTTTATATCAAATTAAAAACCATGTTTTTTTCATATGAATAAAAATCCTATCTTTTTACATCATTCAAACATTTAAAAAATCCAATCTTTTTAATCAACGATATTTTTATTTCAAATCTAAGCATATAAAAATCATATTTTTATTATCTCTATAATATAAAAATCATATTTTTATTATCTCTATAATATAAAAATCATATTTTTATATGCCATTCATATCAATAAAAATCCAATTTTTACTTAGCTAAAAATCGTATTTTTATTTCACTAAAAATCGTATTTTTACTTCCTACTCAAACAAAGGAAAATCGTATTTTTATTTTCTATTCAAACAAAGAAAAATCATATTTTTACTTTCTATTCAAACAAAGAAAAATCGTATTTTTACTTTCTATTCAAACAAAGAAAAATCGTATTTTTACTTTCTATTCAAACAAAGAAAAAGCGTATTTTTGCTTTCTATTCAGTTTTCCGTACAAACTAATGTTATATGAAAAAAACTGATATATATTTTTCTCATAACATTACATATATATAAATGGATTTACAAAATAAAAAGCTCACCTTTTATTTTCAGTATTTTGGATTGCAGGGGGAAGAGGAAGCTCGCGATTAAACAGGAAGGCTGGCATCGATGAGGTTGCACGTCGGCGATCTGGTGTTGGGTGGATTGCGTTCGTCGCGGGGGGTACGAAGGAGGAAGCAGAGCAGGCGATTTGGGGTGTTCGGTTTTGGCAGTGGAGGGCAGAGGAAGGAGATGGCGGAGCAGAAGGGCTGCGGCGCACTTAAGAGCGGCGCAGCGATCAACTTCGATGGGGGGCTGAGGAACGGGATCACGTTCTTCCCCCCCCCCCTTTTTTTTCTTTTTTTTTCCTCGAATGAGTTGATTGTGAGGTTAAGGGGGGAGAAGAATATAAATGTATAATTATTTATTTTGATTTCCCAAAAGGCCACTTTTTCATTTAAAGTCGAAATCGAACCCATCGATTGTCGCCCCAGCTAATCACCCCCATTTCGAACACAATGGGATATGTCCGGTAAGCCAATTCGACTTTTTCGATCAATTTCCATCAAAATCAAAATATAAATCTATATATTGAATTTGAACGCACATTTCAATTTACCGGGGCCACATACGAACCCCAAAAATTCCAGACAAATTATTTCTAGCTTCGTATTGATGATACGGTCCTAACAAAACTAATTTCTTCAAATTTGGAGACCGTTTGAAAAATGTCCATTTTCTAGTCGATCCAAATTGACTGAAACTGTTAAAACACGTTTTCTTTAGCCACGCTCACATATTGATTCAAAAAAATTTGAATTTTGGAATCTAGCAATATCTTGACACCCCGGATCCAATAAAAGTGGTTTCGTCGAAAATGGAGGCCGTTTGCAAAATTTCTATTTTTAAGGGCTATATTTCCATAGTGACTATTCTGAATTTTCAATTGTGCATAACTTTTTATTCCCGCTATGAAATTTTGATTTTTCGGATTCTTGAAAATATATTTTCATTTAGATTCTAATATTTTTGGTTTAGCTAAAATCCGGTTTATTTTGAATCATGTACATTAATTTAAAATTTGAAATCGAATTTTCGAACTACCATGCCATTTTCAATTCCTTTTATAATTAAAAATTAATATTTATATTATAACGATGATTCAAATAAATATATATGTTTTAATTATATTCAAAATAAATTTCTCGTCGTCATTATTTAAAATAAATCATCTTAAATATCCAAAATTCACTAAAAGGGCCAAAATAAAAATAAAAAATTGGCTCAAATTTTCCGGGTTGTTGCAATCACCACAACTTAAAATCTTTTCGTCCTTGAAAAGGAACGGAGCTGAAAGTTGTTTTACAAACTAGCTCAACTTTCATTATTTTCATTATGGCTTAAGTTCTTCAACTTTTCAGTTTCTAAGAACTTTTCAAATTTTTCAAAAATTTGGCTAACACCTTAAATTTTCGAAAAATTTCACCATAACCTCCCCTGCACGGGAGCACGGGGAAAATCTCGAAATTGCCATGCAGGCCTCTTCAATCCAAAAAGAAAAAGAAACAGCCAAACGGCTAGCCAATCGGCTCATAAAATCATCAAAAACCCCAAGAAATACAATAAACATGTACCTATTTGTCGGGCAAACAATTTTGTTCCTCTGTTGTAGCCTCTTTGCAATGACATGTTCAATGTATATACATGTACATATATGCAAATGCAAAAAAAATTCAATTCAGCTCAATTTTTGAATCGATTTGACTAACATTACCTATCATGTACATATTAGTTTCGGCAATTTTACTAGTTAAACTAATAATCAAACAACACAACCAACAATCAATTAGTTGATTAATGTTTCAACTTTATATCTTTAACATACAAAAATCCATTTTCGATGCCAAGTCACAAATAATAAATTTTAGCTAAGTTTTGGTTCTCATACCAGCCAATTGGAAATATATAGAAATCCCACTTTTGAACACTCGAACATAAATGCTGATGATGCTCGAGCGATCATCAGAATCATCTCCGGGCGACTAGAGTGCGATTCTGTATCTATCCAGTATATTAAAACTTCGAACACACGTGGATCAGACGTATACGCAAAATCTTTATATACTTAATTGTCCAAATCAATACGAAATAAATATTCAAATACGTAAAATAAGGTTCAAATTTTCAAAATAAAATTTGTTTTCATTTCTATTTCTCAAAACAACACTCTTTACACTCGTTCTAGGATACTACTGATCCTATCTCTAACGAGTGACTCTTATTGGATATTACTAATCCAATTTCTGATGAATTCTTTCGTTTGGTTCCAAAGTGTCTTATTCTCGAGCTTTGTAAACTAAAGCTCTGATACTAAACTGTTACGACCTGAAATCCCCCTTACGGGAAATCACGGATTGTACTGAGGACAAGACAAATCAGAACACAAATAGAAGAACATTTCATTTCTTATTACAACAATTTCATCAGAATACAAGAATATACAGAGTATACATGAATAATATACAGAACAAAAATATCAGAGATTTACAATTTACAATGCAGTGGAAAATAATACAAAACACAACTGAAAAGAATATACGGATACAGAGCTTTCCGAATACCATTCCAGCTGTAAACCAGGATCCTGTGAATATAAATTTGCATAAACAAAACTACTAGTTGCCAGTGTAGAAAATAGAAGCACCCAGAGTTTAGGTTAAAACAATAAACTCCAGGTCAGTCATGTGACTGGTGTGAAAACTAAAACAGTTATTTAAAACTTTACTTTAAATCAGATATATCAAGGGACCACGCCGTATAACACGGAATGGATTTCCTCCCAAGAATACCAGTGCATATAACAAAACAGCGCAATGCTTTTTGGAAAAATGAAGCAATTATAAGACCCAGGTCCTATCACACAATGCAACGCAAGCCGGGGGATAGGGTTTTCCCTTATAATAGCCAAACATTCTTGGTACGTTAAAACAAATCATTTGATACTATTATAAGTGCATAGTGTTTAAAAAAACTTCAAATATAAATGTATCAATCCTAGACGGCATGGGTACCCTATATCATGTCGCCAATACTAGGCTCTACAATCAAAACCGCAATTGTCACGTATTGGAAGTTGGATTCCCATCTGTGAACCAAGGCAAGGGATCGTCCTTATCGCTTCGAGACTCTCTAGCCCGAGCTTTAGGCAAGTACTCAGTCAAGCCTTTGGATCGTCAGGGCCGGTCCACACGGAGTGGATTAAAATGCCTGAACAATGCGTTTCCCCGCCCTATGGGGCGTAAAATGGTCATATCCCAACCAAACCATCTGCCCCAGAATGACCGATATAACCGAGGAGCCTTACTGTCCATCATCCACATAAGTAAAATGTTAGGGCATGCAAAACGCTGACATCACTCCTAGTTAGAAAGAAACGCATGCCCTCCCTGAAGTCCTCTCCCGTTTCTGGTCCACATCGGGGTGCGAGGCTCGCGAATTAACGCTACACAAAGCTACGCTATATTAAAGCCGTGCTTTGATCATCAACCACAAGACTCTGGTTTTCAACAGAAGCCTTGATCATTTGCATCTCAGCATGCCACACAGGCAACTCACGCTATGCAATTGATGTATATCAATCACACAGAATGAAATCCGATGTCAAACACACATCCATTTACAAGTTCGTTCTGGGTCTAAACGAAACCGGAGGCACCTTATTCCTTCCCCATATGTCCAACACAGGGGAGAGGTTATCGCATATCCGTCGATCTCCAAGTATGTCTGGACGATCACCACTTATTACCTTGTCTTGGGTGTACAGCCCAATCAAGACATCAGTAATCATCCAAACGATGTGAAGACCTCCAGTTTTCAACCACCATCTTCATCCTCGATACATCATCGAATCAGTAATTCAAAATGGGATAAACCCGGTATTTCTGAATAACTCACGTATATAATAAACAAGTGCTATAAAAACACAACATATGCCTCATTCCAATCCAGAATATTCCTTTATTCAAATATTCTTATACATTGGGAAAGGTTCCCATTAATCTTATCAAAGATAAATTCTTTAAATTTATTCTTTAATCTTCTTTCGGATATCATTTCAATCAAATTAAAGATGCATTAAAACTCCACTTGGTTTTAATCTTCCCAAAAATCAATATTAACGATTGTTTAACTTGGGAAATCATATCCTGTCTTTAACTGGGTTAAAGAACCAATGTCATTTAAAACACGGTTCACGATAAACCCAAAATCACATTCCATTCCATCAGCCTTTAACCTTAAATTAGCAAGTGAACAATTCCCTAAGTATTAACCCCGAAGGCCGAAACCAACATCAGATCATACCCAGGAAACCATTCAACTTAACTAATCTCCCGTTAGTTTCTGATTTTTTTAACTCCATTGGGTCTAAGAACACTATTATTAAAGATATTATTCACGACAACCCAAAATCGCATTCCGTTAACAATGGAATCTTCATGGAAAACAAATCGATATATATAATCGATATAAATTTTCGTATCCGACTAATAATATAAATGGAATAACGGCAAAGCCTTTTAAATTCCATATGCATTAACAGTCTTCCTCGATAGAAGTTCACTTCGATTATTATCAATCTAATTCCGTTTAATTATTATTTAATATATTAAATTGGAAAACTTTACTTTGGAAAATTCCCATTAAATCTTAATAAAAAGATTTCTAATTCCAAATCTTATTTCACTGTAAATCGGGTTAAAGAACGAATGTCGTTAAAAAAACGGTTCACAATAAACCCAATTCAAAATCCATCAGAATCTAACCGTAAATCAGTAAGAGAACAACTCCTTATGTATTAACCCCGAAGGCCGAAACCAACATCAGATCAATACCCAGGAAACCATTCAACTTAGCTAATCTCCAGTCAGTTTCTAGTTTTCTTATCTCCATTGGGTTTAAGAACAGTATTATTAAAGATACCATTCACGACAACCCAAAATCCAATTTGATATTAAATACAAGGCTCTGAATAGAAAATATATCGGCCTATATTCAATATCAAATTCTGAAATCAACAAATATCGTATTGGAATAACGATATATATATCTTCCAAATTCCTCCACAATATCCGTATAATCACGAAATCCAATATCGAAATATTCTGAAGAAAACTTCGATTCCAATCCATTCCAATTCATATATTGGAAATTCTAGTTATTTTCAAAACCATTTGAAATCCAATTTATTTATTTAAAATATTGGATTTCATAATTCTAGTTCATAACTAGTTCATTTTGATAAAAATATTTTTTTATCTTTTCATATATGGAATTTTTCATCCCAATCATTTCTTATGATTTTACACTAATTACTAATATTTTTAATAATTTTATCAAGGCCCGTACAGTCGATTTCCATAAACGGCCATCGAACTGCACTTACGACGACCTTTTCCAAATTTGATTTGGACATAATTCCAAATCCAACCGTTAGATTTCAAATCTCCAATATTCGTTAGAAATCCCTTCTCGATACGAACCCAAAGGTTCTGGTTTTAGGAGAATCCGACGGTCGGATCTCCCGTAAGTCCGTTCGAAGTCAATAGTCGAAATTTACGAACTTTCGCAGCGCAGTGCGTTCTATTAAGGCCATTATATATATAATATATATTATATATATTTCGTCGATTTCCTTTTAAAACGTATTTTATAAATCGTTTTAAATTCGTTTTCAAAACGATTTCAACTTCATATTCAATTTCAAATCAAAATTGAATATTCCATATCATCGATATATAAACAATAGTATTTTCAAAACATTAGATTTTTGAAATCAATTCCTTTTCGATATTCATTATAAAAATGAATAAAATCGATATAAATATCATTCACGTCAAAATGGCGTTATTCTAATCAACACGGCTTCATATATCTAAATATTTTCGTGTCCATCCCAAATCGGACATCAAAATCAGATTTTGATCTTTTACTGAATATTATTTTAAAATATTCATTATTTTAAAATATTCGTTATTTTGAAATATTCATTCTTTCTGAACTGGAATCAGACACAGTTAATTACCATATAATTTGATTATATGGATTTCATATAATACATGTATACAACAACAGTGATAAATAATCATCCATCATCCAGAGTGCATTCTACACTGCATAACCATCAAATATAAATGTTCAACGCTTACACAACTTGTCAACCAATCAACTGACATACAACTAACTATTGGGATTAGTGTATGTCCCATATCATCCCAATACCCGTGTGTGGTTTCAACCAACAAATAATGAATTTTATTTGTGTAGTTGGGCGATGTGTAAAATTTATGGTCCAAATCAATATCAGTCAAATATGTGTAAATAAAAAAATAGTCCGATTTGTTTATAAATATTTATTTTATTCCTATACACATTAAAAATTATATTTTTAACTATAAAATATTTTATTCATTCCACAGCACACAATCAATTTTCATAACACAATCAAACAAACAAGTCGTCCATGGTCTGTGGACGACGAGTGTCGGGTGCTGCTAAGCACCGTCTGCATCCTAGTATATATTTCTAACTAGAAATAAAATTAAAGTGAGAAGTTCTCACCTTTGGGTTCCACTCCGCTGTGCTTTGATTATCGATCTATGTAGTATACCTACATTAAAAATTATATTTTTAACTAATCAATAATTATTTCTTCGTATGATTATTTTATAAATAACATACATAGGTTAAAATTTATATTTTTTCTTTCTGAAAAATAATTACATGTTTTTATAACAACGCTACATATAGATAAAAATCACATTTTTATACTGCTACTATACAAATAAAAATCGAATTTTTATTTCGCTACTACATATATAAAAATCGCATTTTTATATTGTTATCCCTTTAATAAAACCGTATTTTTATATCAAATTAAAAACCATGTTTTTTTTCATATGAATAAAAATCCTATCTTTTTACATCATTCAAACATTTAAAAAATCCAATCTTTTTAATCAACGATATTTTTATTTCAAATCTAAGCATATGAAAATCATATTTTTATTATCTCTATAATATAAAAATCATATTTTTTTATCTCTATAATATAAAAATCATATTTTTATATGCCATTCATATCAATAAAAATTCAATTTTAACTTCGGTAAAAATCGTATTTTTACTTCCTATTCAAACAAAGAAAAATCGTATTTTTTACTTTCTATTCAAACAAAGAAAAATTGTATTTTTACTTTCTATTCAAACAAAGAAAAATCATATTTTTACTTTCTATTCAAACAAAAAAATCATATTTTTACTTTCTATTCAGTTTTCTACACAAACTAATGTTATATAAAAAACTGATATATATTTTTCTCATAACATTACATATATATAAATGGATTTACAAAATAAAAAGCTCACTTTTATTTTCAGTATTTTGGATTGCAGGGGGAAGAGGAAGCTCGCAAATGAACAGGAAGGCTGGCATCGATAAGGTTGCGCGTCGACGATCTGGTGTTGGGCGGATTGCGTTCGTCACAGGGGGTACGAAGGAGGAAGCGAAGCAGGCGATTTGGGGTGTTCGGTTTTGGCAGTGGAGGGCGGAGGAAGCAGATGGCGGAGCAGAAGGGCGGCGGCGCACCTAGGAGCGGTGCGGCGATCAACTTCGAGGGGGGCTGAGGAACGGGATCGCGTTCTTCCCCCTTTTTTATTTTTATTATTTTTTTTCCTCGAATGAGTTGACTATGAGTTTAAGGGGGGAGAAGAATATAAATATATAATTATTTATTTTAACTTCCCGAAAGGCCACTTTTTCGTTCAAAGTCCAAATCGAACCCTCGAATTAGAAGCTAATTACCCCTATTTCTAAATGAAAATATAAAGATATTAGAATCTAAATGAAAATATTAGAATATTAGGTTGGCATGTCATGGGTAGCTATATATTAGAATATTAGAATATTAGGTAGCAGGATCCAAAATAAACCTAATATTTTTGGATTCTATTCAAGGGTTCGAATGAAAATATTAGAATCTAAATGAAAATATCTTTTCCCGAAAGGCCACTTTTTCAACGAATCCTCGAATTAGAAGCTAATTACCCCTATTTCTAACACAATGGGATATGTCCGCTAAGCTAATTCGACTGTTTCGATCAATTTTCCTCAAAATAAAAATATAAATATATATATTGAATTTGAACGCACATTTCAATTCACCGGGGCCACATATAGACCCCAAAAATTCCAGAAAAAGTATTTCTAGCTTCGTATTGACGATACGGTCCTAACAAAACTAATTTCTTCAAATTTGGAGACCATTTGAAAAATGGCCATTTTCTGGTCGATCCAAATTGACTAAACCTGTTAAAACACATTTTCTTTCGTCACGCTCACATATTGATTCAGAAAGTTATGAATTTTGGAATCTAGCAATAACTTGACATCCCGGATCCAACAAAAGTGGTTTCGTCGAAAACGGAGGCCGTTTGCAAAATTTCCATTTTTAACTACTATATTTCCATAGAGACTATTCTGAATTTTCAATTGGGCATAACTTTTTATTCCCGCTGTGAAATTTTGAATTTTTGGATTCGTTGAAAAGATATTTTCATTTAGATTCTAATATTTTTTTGTTTTGCTAAAATCCGGTTTATTTTGGATCCTATACATTCATTTGAAATTTGAAATCGAGTTTTAGAACTACCGTGCCATTTTCAATTCCTTCTATAATTAAAAATAAATATTTATATTCTAATGATGATTCAAATAAATATATACATTTTAATTCTATTCAAAATAAATTCCTCGTCCTTATTTAAAATAAATCATTTTAAATATCCAAAATTCACTGAAAGGGCCAAAATATTTTTTTAAAATTGGCTCAGATTTTTCGGGTTGTTATAGATCCTCCACCCAAGGTATCTCAAGTTTCTATTATTGCATTTTCTTTGGGTGCTGAAGTGAATTTGGATCTGGTCAATCGTGAATCTTTGATTTCAGGTTCTGCTCCATCTATCAATGGATCTGATGTTAATAATGTTGATAATACAACTATTGTTGACAATATGCTTCTTGTTAATTCTGATACAAATTCTGTAAATCTTTCTGACGTCAATTACTTGGAAATTAATTCTTTGGATCAAACTGTTGTACAGTCACTTTTATCTTCTAGATCTGGATCTGATTCACTTGATCTTCAAAGCAAATCTCAGAACTCAAATTCTTCCATTATTAATGTGCTTCCTATTTCAGGCATTTCGTCGAACACTACCAATTCATATGTTCATTCTTCAAATATTGCAAACGTTAATTCTGGGAGAGCCAATTTAGTACATAACATTGGTCCTGATCCATTTTCCTCTCTACTTGTTCTTAATTCTTCTAATACTGGTCGTCCCTTGCATCATCCTGTTTCTTTGAATCCTGCTACCACAATTAAATCTGACAATCTTTCATTATTCAATTCATTTCCCCGAAATGCAGGCTCTTATAAACCTATAGATTTTGAAATTGTCAAAGATGGTCAAAAGAAATTCCATCCTGAGTTAGGGAAGGCTGAAGGAGTGAAATATTGGCAAAATCATCTAGTAGGGTTTTTCCTTGATGGTTCTCTTTCCTATATGTCAGTAGTTAGTTACTTGAGGAATTTTTGGAAATTGCAAGGAGAGGTGGACATCAAATCAGATGGCATCAATTTCTATTTCAAGTTTTCAAATGATTTTGATAGGGTAAAGGTTTTGACTGCGGATCCTATCTTCATTCGTGGACGCATGTTCATAATTACAAAGTGGGATCCATATATAGGGAGTGCACAGTCTCAAATAAGCAAGGTGTCTATATGGATTCATTTACATCGTATTCCTTTGTTGCTGTGGACTTTAGTGGGCATCAACTGGTTGGCATGTCATGTGGGAAGGCTTATTTTTTTGATAAAAGTACTAAAAGGATGCAAAGAATCAGGTATTGAAGAACCCGCCTCCGTTAAGGTCACTCACAGAGGAAATGCCTTAACTTCGGTGGAGCATTATAGGTAAAAGATGCAGATAAATTACAAGACAGACAAATAAAGCAGTGGGAAATAAAGTCATTTTATAAACAACTTAATTCAGTCAAGCTTTTACAACAATTTCCTCAATAATACTTAAATGTAATACATAGAACTTCTGTCTTGATTTAAAAACTTCCAAGAATAAAAGAAGCATAAAAACAATGATATTCCTCGATAAAGCATGAACCAGCAATAGCAGTGGAAGAGAGAGAGTCCAAAGCGATACACCAACTAATCTTGAAGCTTAGAAAGAGAAGAGGTCCAAGTTATGTTGAGCTATTCCCTCCTTAACTAACTGGGGGGGAGATGGAAGAAAAGAGGCGAAAAACAAACTAGGTCAGACATAAGTCTGGTAAGTCCAGTGATCTTTCAGCATGCAAACAAGATAAAGGATCATGACATGAATAAACCGAAAATAGGACAATACCATAAAAACAAGGTAACTAAAGACAAGATAAGTGCAAGGTGAACTGAATGTGCTTCTACTTTATCTCTGCTTCACTACTACTCTGTTAATCTGATTTCTATATTTATCTCTGCACCACCTAACTAGTGTCCCAACTAGTAATCTGTATAAAATGATAATCATGATCTCAATCCCCCGTAATTGTGGTAGCTTTCAGGTGTACATCTACCATGAGGATTCCACCTCAATCAGCCTAATTACCATGAACATGTTAGATGTACCCTTACTACCCTATCGATCGGCTCCCTACTTGTATTCATGTTCCATGTGTCTGTGTCAATCGGCCCTCTCTTGCATGTAGATACCCTGTGCTGGTCCCACCATAAGGTGTATCCATCCTTATGTTAGCAACCCAACACGATTCAAGATGCACAGTGTATAACTACTGGTACCCTGTGCCTGCTTTTTCCCACTCCGGAGTACGTGCACGCCCGTTAACCGTCGGAACCTACACTGATGTACCCCCTGCCGCTGCTTTAACTGCTTATAATCAACCCAGTAATCGTGCCCCACCCTACCTAGTTCATGGTACCGTGATACATCCATGTGGGTTACTGCAGAAATGGATCCTCGTTACTAGGGTTTCCTATTGGTTAAGTTTGTGGGCCTATATTTACTAATATTACCCACCAACCCGATATGTACTTAACCCTCCCATCGATTCAAGCACTTTTAATAAACGGTTAAGTTTTGTGGGCCTATATGTACTAATATTACCCACCTACACGAGATGTACTTAACCATCCCATCGATTCAAGCATGTTTATTTAATAGTTAAGTTTTGTGTGCCTATATTTACTAATATTACCCACCAACCCGATATGTACTTAACCCTTCCACTGATTCAAGCATGTTTATTTAATGGTTAAATTTTGTGGGCTTATATTTACTAATATTACCCACCAACCCAATATGTACTTAACCCTCCCGCACATTACGCCATATTAGTTAAGTGTTGTTCGCTCATGTTAACTTAACCCACTCATTCATCATGTCATGTTGGTTAAGCATTTCTTATTAACTTGACCCTCCTTACTTATCGTGTTGGATCGGTTAAGTGTTTCCTATTAACTTAACCGCGTTCATTAATCAAGTTATATTGGTCAAATGTTTCTTGTTCATCTTGTTGTATTGGTTAAGTGTCATCAATCAATTCAAGTTAACTTAACCCACCTACGTGTCATGTTACTTTGGTTAAGTGATGCCTTCTTGTGTTAACTTAACCCTACTACAAATCAAGTTATATTGGTTAAGTGTTGCCCTCTTATTTTAACATAACCATTCCATAAATCAACTTATATTGGTTAAGTGTTTCTAAATTTACTTAACCTCACCCACTTGCCTAATTAGCATGTTATAACGGTTAAGTGTTCTAAATTTACTTAACCCCACCCACTTGTCTAATTAACATGTTATAATAGTTAAGTGTTATAAATTTACTTAACCTCACCCAGTCTAATTAACATGTTATAACGGTTAAGTGTTCTAAATTTACTTAACCTCACCCATCAGTTTAGTTAACATGTTGAATTGGTTAAGTGTTTCCTTAATTGACTTAACCCTACCAATCTTGACTTAACTTTATTAAAGCACCAACCACTCACATTAGACAGGTATTGTTGTGGTCATTGGATGTGTAGGTCGGTTCCGGGCAGTTTTACATCACAACTCAGTCTAATCATGGGTCCTTTTTGGGCTCAATGCACTAACCACCCACAATAGACAGGTATTGTCGTGGTCATTGGATGTGCCGGTCGGTTCCAGGCAGTTTTACACCACAACTCGGTCTAACCTCGGGTTAGGCATATTCGTCTTTTCTAAATTTACATATTTCTTATTTATGACAAATTCTATATGTAAATTATTCCTAATTTAATTATGCTATAATTATCCTTTTAATTATGCTCACAATTAATGGTATACTAAATATACCATTTCATGAACCAATCTATGCCATGTAATTTTTCATGTTTATCCTACATATTTATATGTAAATTATAAATCAATTATTGTCATGGCCCTCTTCCTTCTAAATCACGTTCAAAATTTTAGGTATATAGATTATACCATTTTCATGCCACTAATCATACTTATGTGTCAAACATGCCAATTACATGTAATTTCATGTTTTTCCCAATGTTACCCCCGTTGTACATTCACAAAATTACATAGAATGTTAGGCTCGATATTTTAGCCTAACTTATAAAACAAAAAAGGGGAATAGAGGAACTTTGCAACATTCCAACGTCATATAAAAGTATGGATCTAACTACACATATGTCACATGGATTTGGCGTAGAACAATACACTTTTAACTATGAACTTGCAAATTTGATCTATGCAACATGAACCACAAGCATATGAATTTACATAAAACTATACAAGTTAAACTTGGCATGTAGTGGTGAACTTGCAAATTAGATCTATCATAAAGGCATATGGATCTAACATATAAAGTTGTAGAGCTAAACATATAAGGTCGTAGATCTAAACATGTATGCATAATGGCTCTAAACAACTAGGCATAAACGACATGACTTAGCCTAAAACTTGTATGTATCATAATATCACCAAACTTACATATGATAATTTCATTCTCAAATTACTATGCAACATCATAGGTTTACTCACCAATTTCCACATAGCATGATAGGTTCGATAGACCATAATAGTTCATAGGCATATATGATAGAATAGACATGAATAAACATGAATCCGCATCACATACAACTTGATACAATTCTATTTTACAATTCATTACAAATCATGTCTTTAATTTATTCACATCTGAAATATAACTACATTTACAATCAAAAGGAAAAACTTGATTTCAGGGATCTGTATTCTGAAACTGAATTGCTCGCCTTTGATGTAGATCGTTGAATTCTCTTAGTTAAATTAGATTAGATTTAATTTGACTTAGGTTTTAGTGGCGGCAAGGTTTAGATGAGAGTGAATAATAGAATTAGGTTTTAGGTTTAGAGTCCTTATATAGTTGTAGAGAGTGTTTTAGGACCATTAAATTAACTCTGAACCATGAGAACCAATCAGATGCCACATCTGCCTTAGAGCGAATCGGCCCACGGGTTGACAGCCAAACACCCTGAATCAACCCCTAGTCGACCCAGCGGGGATTGGGTCGACCTCAAAAATGGGCAGGTTCGGTTATTCCCCCTCCCGATTCGCTGCTTTGAACTTTTTTGCATATTTATTTATTTAATTTTTATATATCTATATATATATATATATATATATATATATATATTTCTCATATGCATACAAACTTCAAGGCTTAATAACTTCTTCATAAGGTATCCGTTTTATGCAAACGAAATATCTATCTTGACCAAAATTTTGAGACGAACGTAATAGCGCAACCCATTTCACTTAATTCTTCTTCTAAAAATTAAGTGGTCTTGAATTTGTTAATTTTAATATTCTTAGAAAATTCGGGGTGTTACATTCTCCCCTCCTTAAAGGATTTCGTCCCCGAAATCTTCAAGTTAAGAAGAATGCATCCTAACATCCAGTCATCCATCTAC
This sequence comes from Allium sativum, assembly GCA_030737875.1. Taxonomy (NCBI): domain Eukaryota; kingdom Viridiplantae; phylum Streptophyta; class Magnoliopsida; order Asparagales; family Amaryllidaceae; genus Allium; species Allium sativum. Next base: position 402,846,578 of record CM060910.1, read on the forward strand.
TCATCCATCATCCACAAGCATCCATTGTCCTTAAAAGACTTCTAATGCCGTATGAACATATGCAGGGTGTGTTTATATGTCTCTTACCTAGTGCAAAATCAGGCGGTCTACTGATCCAATTGACCTCCTTAATGCGAGTCATGTGAGTGTCATGCGTCCAGTTTGTATGCAAATATCCCTAATCATGTAAATACTATATGTGTGCATATTCATTCATCCATATGCAACATCCATATGATAACACATCAAATTTCAGTCCATATACAAATACATTCATATGCATATGCAATATGAAAGTGACTGAGCCGATCTAGTGCCTAATGTGTGTATATGCATCCACGAGCAACCACTAGCAAACACTTGCAACCACTTGCAACCATCAATCATAACTTGTCTCAAACACATGTTTTCATCCATTGGCTTCTACCTAAGGATCGAGGATAGGACCGAGAGGATATACTTAAAAGATAAAGACTAGCATGCAAATAAATATTATAGAAAATGGAAGAATCAAGGATATACCCTCAAAAAGGGTATGATGGGCGTATCTAGTCTTCAGTCTTCTAAGTCGCATCTTCTTTGAGCTTCACTCCACTGTACCTTAACTAATTTAACTTCATGATTGTGAAGCTTCTTGACCTCCATTTCCAAAACCCACTAGTAAAGATAGGACCTCGATCATTTACTATGCTAGAGGGTATCCAATGTTGTCGAACTATCTTTCCAAGATAAACAGAAGTTAACCATGATACCAAATGTATATACTAAGATGATTAGATGTCTCTCCTCTTCTTAGCTTATCCATCATGTTGCAAATCTGAGGGTCTAAAGCTAAAGATTGCTATGTACTTTTTACCTCTCTTAAGGTTAGTTTTTTTTCCTACTTAGGGCGCCTGCCACAACTATTTATCTCTCACGCAAACCATCCTAGTCGAACACGACGTCCCTCAAGTACAAGCCCCAAAGGCCTAAATCAATATCAGACAAGCACCCAAGGAATACCTCCTCCGAATTTGGACGATCTATGTGAGGTGATACTAGCAAAACAACCAAACAATTGAGCACTTAACCGACTCTGGCTATCCTCGCCAATCTTGCTCCAAAACTATTGTTGATCGCATATTTGGCTTTGTATTTTCAACTGGATATATGCGGAAGTCTATCTCGAGTTTTTTTAGGGGAAAAACTCCTATCCTTAATCAAAAAACATCTGCATACTCATGGAATACTCTAACGGATCGAAAATCATCAATAAATACATAAAGTGATTCTAGGTAGCTAAGACAAACTGGTCCCTTAGGATCGCACGAAATTTTTAGGGAATTCAAGAGGCAAGTCGAAAGTCTAACTACCCTCCTTTCACAATTACTAGCTAACTAATCCATGCCTAGAATCAACCCATAGCCCATGAAACCAAAAACATAAGTATCTCAAATCCTTACAAACCAAAGATAAATGAGCTGAAACACAAATTGGACTTGAGACAATAATGGGATCCTCTACTATACAAGCTCTAGGGTGCAGATACTCAACTATGGAAGCAGATATAAACGAATGTGAAGCGCAAAAATCAAAAAGAGTACTAGCAGGATGATCACGAAGAAAAACTAAACTTTTCAACAGAAACCTTACTACCTCTCTCAGGTATGCTTATGGTGAGAGCATGCACTCGCCTTCCGGAAAATCCTATCTTTTGTTCTTGCCCTTGCCCTTAATTATACGACCCGTTGTACCAAAATAAAGATACTTCCTCTTGTTTTAGGTTTTACTATTCTTTCCTCCCCTCCTTTGTGAACCAAGTCCATATCCATGAGTTCTTCATCCTTGTGTTGTGCTCCTTAGCCAAACTCCTTCATTCTCATCATTGCCATCCTCGTGTAACTTGTTGACAGGTCTTTTGAAAGCTGCCTCCATCGCATGGAAAATCTTATAAAGCTCGAAAGAAAAATTAGCCGTAGGTGAAACTACTGCGGCTATAAATGGAAGTTGGGTGCTTATTTGCCCTTTAACAAGTGTCGTGGTCTCATCAAGCCTACTGAACCATGCCGCGATGACGTTACCTCCCAGAAAGCCAGGAGCCCCAGAGACTCAGGAAAGATGGAAACAAGGATACAAACAGAGGATCAAAAAGATAGTGCATATGGCTTTGGGTAATATGCCTTTAAAACAAAGCTTTTCTTTTGAAAATTCTTCTTTTAAAATCGTTTCGAAAATAATTTTTAAAATCTTTTATCTAATCCGGTAACCTTCATCTCTGATACCAAGTAAAACACCCCACCTCCGTTAAGGTCGCTCACAAAGTGAGTGCCTTAACTTCGGTGGAGCATTATAGGTAAAAGATGCAGATAAATTACAAGATAGACAAATAAAGCAGCGGAAAATAAAGTCACTTTATAAACAACTTAATTTAGTCAAGCTTTTACAACAATTTCCTCAATAATACTTAAATGTAATACATAAAACTTATGTCTTGATTTAAAAACTTCCAAGAATAAAAGAAGCATAAAAACAAGGATATCCCCCGATAAAGCATGAACCGGCCATAGCAATGGAAAAGAGAGAGTCCAAAGCGATACATCAACTAATCTTCAACCTTGGAAAGAGAAGAGGTCTAAGTTAGGCTGAGCTATTCCCTCCCTGACTACTTGGTGGTGGCAAACGGAAGAAAAGAGGCGAAAAACAAACTAGGTCAGACATATGTCTGGTACGTCCAGTGATCTTTCAACATGCAAACAAGATAAAGGATCATGACATGAATAAACCGAAAATAGGACAATACCATAAAAACAAGGTAACTAAAGACAAGATAAGTGCAAGGTGAACTGAATGCGCTTCTACTTTTTCTCTGCTTCGCTACTACTCTGTTAATCTGATTTCTATATTTATCTCTACACCACCTAACTAGTGTCCCAACTAGTACTCTGTATAAAATGATAATCGTGATCCCAATCCCTCATAATTGTGGTAGCCTTCAGGTGTACATCTATCGTGAGGATTCCACCTCAATCAGCCTAATTGCCATGAACATGTTAGATGTACCCTCACTACCCTATCGATCGGCTGCCTACTTGTATTCACGTTCCATATGTCTGTGTCAATCGGCCCTCTCTTGCATGTAGAAACCCTGTGTTGGTCCCACCATAAGGTGGATCAATCCTTATGATAGCAACCCGACATGATTCAAGATGCACAGTGTATAACTACCAGTACCCAGTGTCTGCTTTTTCCCGCTCCGGAGTACGTGTGCGCCCGTAAACCGTCGGAACCTACACTGACGTACCCCCTGCAGCTGCTTTGACCGCTTATAATCATCCCAGTAATCATGCCCCACCTTGCCTAGTTCAGGGTACCGTGATACATCCATGTGGGTTACTACTGAAATGGGTCCCCGTTACTAGGGTTTCCTATTGGTTAAGTTTGTGGGCCTATATTTACTAATATTACCCACCAACCCGATATGTACTTAAGCCTCCCATCGATTCAAGCATTTTTAATAAACGGTTAAGTTTTGTGGGCCTATATGTACTAATATTACCCACCTACACGAGATGTACTTAACCCTCCCATCGATTCAAGCATGTTTATTTAATAGTTAAGTTTTGTGGGCTTATATTTACTAATATTACCCACCAACCTGATATGTACTTAACCCTTCCATTGATTCAAGCATGTTTATTTAATGGTTAAATTTTGTGCGCCTATATTTACTAATTGTGACGATTCCAAAACCCCATACGACGGTGTTAAGGATAATCATTGGAATATAACACATTAATCATCATTAGCAGAGTAAAAATAATAGCAAAACAATAAATAAAATAATTTACATAAATATGACAGCGGAATCATAATATGTCACAACATCAGAGAGCACAGTGTAGGATATAACTTAGTGCATAAAAGTACATGATCAGTCTACATCGCCATAAGTGGTACATATACATAGAGGGTACATAAAAGAAATATCATCCTACATCGCCAGAAGCGGAATCATATACATAGATAATAATGGCAGAATATCAATAGTCAACACTGAGAAGTCAAGCCTCGCCATGAGCAAAAAGATGCACTCCCTGCTGAAGTGCCAGAGCCAAAATATGTCCTGCTACCTGGTACTAGGCTGCCCGTGTGAAAATAAGGGCACCCGAGTTTGCAAAGTGAAACAAACTATGATTCAGTCATAGGACTGGTATGAGAAATCTACTTAACTAATTAAACAACAATAATAAGGCAAATCATAGGACCACGCCACTTTCGCGGAACGGGTTTACTCCAATGATTGCTAGTGCATGAAATAAAGTAAATTATTAAATCATCGCAATGCTTTTTATAAAAATGAAGCCATTATAAGACTCAGGTCCCATCACACAATGCAATGCAAGCCGGAGGATAGAGTTTTACCTTATAATGGCCAAGAAATGCTTGATACGTATAAAACAAAAGTGTTTGATATTATTACTAGTGCATATATGTTTCAAAAGCAAATTCAATCATAAATATCAATCATAGACGGCATAAGTGACCCATACCACTATATCGCCATACTAGTAATACAATCAAATCCGTGATTTCGTACTGGAAATTGGATTCCATCATGAGTCGAGGCAAGAGGCAAGCTCCTCTCCGATTCGAGACACTCTAGCAAATGTCTCAGGACCACACACAGCGATTCTTGGAACCTCCAAGGCCGGTCCTCTCTTACTTTTGAGGATTGGCAATTCCTGAACACACGTTTCCTGGTATTATAGGACCTATAATCGTGGTGCCTCGTATTCCAACAACCACACAGTTAAAAAGTATATAAATGTCAGGGTTGGTAGGTCACTGACATCACCCATAGCTAGAAAGAAACATCGTGCACTCCTTGGGTCCTTATCCCATTTTTGACTCATACCGAGGTGTAAGGCTCGCGAATCAACGCTATACACAAAGCTACGCCACTCAGGCCGTGCTTTGATCATCAACCACAAGACTTTGCTTTTCAACAGAATCCTTGATCATCTGCCACTTAGGCGTGCCACACAGGCAATTCACTCCATGTGACTGATTTCTATCGATATATAAACTCTAAGCTCGTACGTCTTAGAGAAGGGCATTAAGCAAGAGAATAAATTCTCCGCTGCCAAACAGATGTATATTTAATAGAGATCAATCATCATAGAACAAAATCCAATGTCAGACACACAGTCCATTTACAAGTTCGTTCTGGGTCTGAACGAAGCCGAAGGCACCATATTCCTCGCATATCCATACAATCAACAAATACGTCCGGACGGCTACCACTTCAGCTCCTTCAAGGTAGCTACTCCAATCATGAGCATCAGTAGCGCCCATCCATCCGATGTGAAGATCGTCGGTCTTGAACCTTCCTCAACTTTTCGAATTCTAATCGTCAATCAATTATTTGAAATGAGAATTAACTCGGCCTTTTCAAATAATTCACGTATATTTAGATTTTCAAATCAATTCTTCACATGGTTAAATTATTCGACATTCACATTTCAGTTCTTTAGTATAATTTTCAAGTCAAACACATTCAACCATCAAATATCAAGCAACCCAAGTAGAATCGGTTTATTTCCATTCTATATCGTCTATAATATTTTATAACGATATATCACCATTTTTATTTATTTAAAAATGGCCCTATTTAATTAAATGACGTTTCAGGTCGTGCCGAGGCACTGGCACTGTTTTTCCCTAAATTTGTTTTACATATATCTGAAAATATAACCGTTGAATCTCAACAAAGTTTATATCGTTGGGAAGATATTCCCAAAGCGAACCCAAGCTTCCAGTTTCGTGAAAATCCAATGGTCGGATTTTTCGGTATAATTGTTTGAAGTTACGATTTCAAAACAAGAACTGCAGGGGCACGATTCATTTTATTTAATTTATATATATATATAATTTATTCGATGATTTCAATATCGTTTTCACTCCAAATATTTCACTAACGCCTTTAAATTTCAAAAAAAATTTCCATAACCTCCTTTGTATGGGAAGGGTTTGGAAATTTATTGGGCCGTATTAGGTACCCAATAAATCCTAATAAGCTTGCACATATTTATAGTGACATATTCCGATGTCCACAGGGGAGTGTGTATAGATCATAACTCCAGAGAATAAATTCTCATCACCCTATAAATAGTTTTTGTGAGTTAATGACCAGAGAGACGTGTTTATTGTCATCTTCAGACCCGTATGGGTTTTTTATTAATCTTGCAATTTACCATTACAATTTATATAGTCTAGATCAATCATTAGTTCAACCTATAATATATATATATATATATACATCGCCATACAAGCCTCTCGCTCGTATGGTAAATCTTCAACCTCGTCACAGAAGCTCCAAATGCTTATGTGGGATATGATGAAGTATGCCTATCTTCAAGAAGTATGCCATGTAGTGTAGTTCAAAATTAATTGTTACTATACTATGGAGACGTTTATTATTACACATAGAACAACCAGCACTCCGCATCCAATGGCATTCACAGGAGTTGATATAATAATAAAATTGCGCATCCAACTCATTAAGGTTTACCTATTTGTCGGGCACGCAAATAAATTCTTTACTCAACAGCTAATCCGTTTTCCTGTTCAACACATGTATATATATATGTGCAAAACTAAGCTAAAAATAATATTTCTAGCGAACAAAGGTTTATTTCCACATATGGTTATTTTTAACACTTCCTACACATGTTAAAAATAATATATTCAACCCACACATATTTATTTGAACAAGTGATTATTTTTAACACTTCACATTTCGCACAGAAATGATATTTTTAGCGAACAAAAATATATTTCAACACATGACTATTTTATTTAGTTCACATACATGTTAAAAATAATATTCATAGCAAACAAATATTTATTTCAACACTTGTATATTTTTAGCTAGTCGTTTACATGATAAAAATGATATTGTTATCATCAAAAATATTTATTCATCACATGAACATTTTTAGCACTTCATATTCACAATAAAAATGTAGATTTTATTGTTCAATCTATATATTCGACACATGAATATTTTCCACTTCACGCATACGATAAAAAATATGATTTTTATCGTTGATCTAATCCTTTATTCAACACATGAATATTTTCTATAGTTTATACATATATATAATAAAATTGTGATTTTTATTATTAAAACAATTTATTTAAAACACGAATAGTTTATATAGTTTATATATGTGATAAAATGTTATTTTTATCTTTTAAAGAATTTTATTCCTTACATGAATTTCTGTTCAACACATGAATTTCTATTCAACACATGAATTTCTATTCAGCATATGAATATGGTTTCAACACATGAATTTCTATTCAACACATGAATATGGTTTCAACATATGAATAAAGTTTTCAACACATGAAAATAATTCTAACACATGAATATTATTGAAAATTTCGGCAGCATAACGGCAGGGTATTTAAAACCGGCACCGTCCCGAGTATGGCTCCTCGCTTTATCTTAAAACCTCGCGGTTTTTGACAATGGGGATTTCATACATCTAGTTCGCACGCAAGCGAGTATGTTTTTCTTTTCCACAATTTATTCTAAAAAAAATTCAACCACAAACGGGTATTTTTCAACCACAATGGTATTTTTCAACCACAATCCAAACAATATCAACCACAAACAATCCTATCAACCATTCGCATTATTCACCAAATTTTTCACGCCAATTCACAATCAATAAATATCGTCCATGGTTTGTGGACGAGGGGGATATATATATATAAGTATATTTCACTTCCATTTCAACACACATATGATTTATACAATGCATGTATAATTCATACATCGCTCATATAACTTATACAACCCATGTACGAGAGGTATACAACACATATATAATTTATATTTCGCTTATATAACTTATACAACACATGTCCATTCACATTTCATTTTAGAAATCTCACATTGGTTTGTTGCTTTGCTAAAAATAGTAGCGAGCTCAGAAAAATCCACGGATGCTTCTAGAATGTAGAGAGCGTCGACACGGTCTTGATGTTTCCTGTTTCAATGAATTTCGTCAACATAGCAAAAATATGTGATTTTTAGAAGTTGATCGAACTTTGCAACGCTTTTAGATGTTGAAAACAGTTTAATTTATACCAGGCCGTACCTTTCTCGTTGATTCTTCAAAACTAGGGTTCGATTTTTCGAACGAACCGCTGCACGATAGCAAAATCGACCAACACCCCATTATACAGCTCCGTGGGGCACGCACAAGGGTGGCGGTCACGGTGAACTCGAACGCCTATGGTGGGCGTGGCGGCGGCGGAAAGCTTCGAACTTCAGGGGGGTGGTTCTCTCGAAATATGTGACGAGGGAGGGTGCAGTGGGTATTGATTTGAAGAGGAAGAGGAGAGCTACAAAAAGTTGCAAAGCGGCGGGGTCAAACGATGAATGGAGTGGCCGGAATCGGCCTGGGAAGATCGGAAAGTGGTGTCCGTCGAGAGCGGGAGGGTTTCATGGGTTTTTGAGGGATTTTTATATTTTTTATTTATGAATGGAAAATTTCCATTGGTCGATGCTTTATTTAATTTTTAAAATAGTGTTTCTCCATACGAACACCAATTCAAACCCAATGACTGTCACCCCTAGCTAAATACCCCCATCTCGAACACAATGGGATATGTTTAGTAGGCCAATTCGACTGTTACAGTCAGTTATTCTTCAAATTAAAATATAAAACATTCAATATTCGATTTGAACGTACATTTCAATTTGTTGGGGCCACAAACTGATTTCAAAAATTCCAGAAAAATAAATCTAGCTATGTTTTGATGCTACGGTCCCAACAAAACTAGTTTCGTCGAATTCTGAGACCGTTTGAAAAATGGCCATTTTCTGGTCGATCCAATTTAACTGAAATCAACCAAACACGTTTTCCTTTGCCATGCTCACATATTAGCTTCAAAACTTATGAAATTTGAAACCTAGCAATAATTTGACATCCCTGATCCAACAAAAGTGGTTTCGTCGAATTCTGAGGTCGTTTGCAAAATGTCTACTTTCAAGGGCTATATATTCTCTATAGCGACCTTTCTGAAAATTCATTTGGCCATAACTTTTGATTCCCGCTATGAAACTTTGATTTTTCAGATTCCTTAGAAAGATATTCATAAACAGATTTAAATATTTTTGGTTTCACTAAAATTCGTTTTATTTTGCACCCGGTACAGTCAATCAAAGTTTGAATTCAAATTTTCAAACTGCCACACCATTTCTAACTCTTTACTTTATTGAAATATTCTATTTTAATTGCCTTAATCTCTTTAAAATAACCAATTTAAAATTTTTAAATTGGCTCGTATTTTCTGGGTTGTTACACTAATATTACCCACCAACCCAATATGTACTTAACCCTCCTGCACATTACGCCATATTAGTTAAGTGTTGTCCGCTCATGTTAACTTAACCCACTAATTCATCATGTCATGTTGGTTAATCATTTCTTATTAACTTGACCCTCCTTACTTATCATGTTGGATCGGTTAAGTGTTTCCTATTAACTTAACCCCGTTCATTCATCAAGTTATATTGGTCAAGTGTTTCTTCTTAACTTAACCCCACGTATTCATCTTGTTGTATTGGTTAAGTGTCATCAATCAATTCAAGTTAACTTAACCCACCTACGTGTCATGTTACTTTGGTTAAGTGTTGCCTTCTTGTGTTAACTTAACCATACTACAAATCTAGTTATATTGGTTAAGTGTTGCCCTCTTATTTTAACTTAACCTTTCCATAAATCAAGTTATATTGGTTAAGTGCTTCTAAATTTACTTAACCTCACCCACTTCTCTAATTAGCATGTTATAATGGTTAAGTGTTCTAAATTTAATTAACCTCACCCACTTGTCTAATTAACTTGTTATAACGGTTAAGTGTTCTAAATTTACTTAACCTCACCCATCAGTTTAGTTAACATGTTGAATTGGTTAAGTGTTTCCTTAATTGACTTAACCCTACCAATCATGACTTAGCTTTATTAAAGCACCAACCACTCACATTAGACAGGTATTGTTGTGGTCACTTGATGTGCCGGTCGGTTCCGGGTAGTTTTACACTACAACTCAGTCTAACCTCGGGTCCTTTTTGGGCTCAATGCACTATGGTCACTGGACGTGTCGGTCGGTTCCGGGAAGTTTTACACCACAACTTAGTCTAACCTCGGGTTAGGCATATTCGTCTTTTCTAAATTTACATATTTCTTATTTATGACAAATTCATATGTAAATTATTCCCAATTTAATTATGCCATAATTATCCTTTTAATTATGCTCACAATTAATGGTATACAAAATATACCATTTCATAAACCAATCTATGCCATGTAATTTTTCATGTTTATCCTACATATTTATATGTAAATTATAAATCAATTATTGTCATGGCCCACTTTCCTTCTAAATCACGTTCAAAATTTTAGCTATATAGATTATAGCATTTTCATGCCACATATTATGCTTATGTGTCTAACATGCCAATTGCATGTAATTTCATGTTTTCCCCAGCGTCACCCCCGTTGTACGTTCGCAAAATTACATAGAATGTTAGGCTCAATATTTTAGCCTATTTTATAAAACAAAAAAGGGGAAAAGAGTAACTTTGCAACTTTCCAACATCATACAAAAGTTTGAATATAACTACACATATGTCACATGGATTTGGCATAGAACAATATACTTTTAACTGAACTTGCAAATTTGATCTATGCAACATGAACCACAAGCATATGAATTTACATAAAACTATACAAGTTAAACTTGGCATGTAGTGGTGAACTTGCAAATTAGATCTATCATAAAGGCATATGGATCTAACATAATTGTTGTGGATCTAAACATATAAGGTCGTAGATCTAAACATGTATGCATAATGGCTCTAAATAATTAGGCATAAACGACATGACATAGCCTAAAACTTGTATGTATCATAATATCACCAAACTTACATATGATAATTTCATTCCCAAATTCCTATACAACATCATAGGTTTACTCACCAATTTCCACATAACTTGATAGGTTCGATAGACCACAATAGTTCATAGGCATATATGATAGAATAGACATGAATAAACATGAATCTGCATCACATACAACTTGATACAATTCTATTTTACAATTCATTACAAATCATGTTTTTAATTTATTCACATCTGAAAGATAACTACACTTACAATCAAAAGGAAAAACTTGATTTCATGGATCTGTATTCTGAAACTAAATTGCTCGCCTTTGATGTAGATCGTTGAATTCTCTTAGTTGAATTAGATTATATTTAATTTGACTTAGGTTTTAGTGGCGGCTAGGTTTAGATGAGAGTGAATAATAGAATTAGGTTTTAGGTTTAGAGTCCTTATATAGTTGTAGAGAGTGTTTTAGGACCATTAAATTAACTCTGAACCATGAGAACCAATCAGATGCCATTCTTCTTCTAAATATTAAGTGTTCTTGAATTTGTTAATTTTAATATTCTCAAAAAATTTGGGGTGTTACAGGTATGCTAAAGTACTGGTGGAAATATATGTAGTAACTGAATTACCTCAATGTATTGATTTGGGTGGATTAGGAGAAAAATGCCCCACAGTTTTGATTGCTTATGATTGGGTACCTAGTATTTCTACGCACTGCAAGATCTTTGGGCATAAAACTAATCAGTATGAGCTACTAAATAAGGAGGATCATGCGAACCATATTCACGGAGTTACATCATTCGAAAATAAACAGGTGTTGGTCAAAGAAAAGGAGAGACAAGTGGTTAATAAGCCATCTATGCAACCTTCTGGTAATGGTTGGACTAAAGTTGTTAATAAAAAGAAGCATGTATGGCAAAGGAAGGCTGGTAAATACGGCACTGATGTGGAAAAGGATATAAATAAAGCAATGGAGGAAGTGGTTGAAATTAGGGGCAATGTAAATATAAATGAGATAAATGAGCTAAATAATGATGAGGAAATGGATATACATAACAGTGTAATTTGCAGGGGAGCACAGAAAATTGTAATTGCAGATGAATTTGGTAAAAGTGTTTCAGATAAGGGAGTAACTGATGGTACTGAAAGTGTCAATACTAATGACAAGTTAAAAGGAAAACAAGCCTTTTAATCTATGCTTAATGAAGCGGTTCAAAATGAATTCCATGTGAGTAATCCTTTTGATATATTAGATGATCAAGCTAATGAGGCATCTACATCTTCAGGTCCTATAACATCAAGTGATCATTTGAACTGTACATCTAGCTCATCCTCTTTTCCAAAACTTCATACCTCAACTTGCAATTCAACTTTCAGTTTTCAGATCCCCTCAAATTCTTTAGTGAGTTACAATTTAGTCTGTCCTTTTGCATCTTTAGCTTCACCTTACTCTCATCTTGCTCCTCCTTCAAATATCATTCTCCCTCCTCCTGCTAATAGTTCTCAATCATCTTTAAACTCTGGTAACACTGCTTCAAAAACTCAAGGTAGTGTTTTACCATCTTCAAACTCTGGTAATTATGATTCTCCTTCAATTCCTTTAAACTCTGGTAACTTGGCAAATCCTCTAAACTCTGGTAATACTGCTTCATCTCAAGGAAGTGATTTACCAACGTCATCTAAGTTAGTGAAGACTAATACAGGAAAAAAGAAGAAGAAAGCCAAATTGAATCATTCTGATCTAGATGATTTAGATGAAGGTGTAGATTATGGGCCTGATGATGTCTTGCCCTCTAGAAATTCAAAAAATCCTTCCAAGAGACATACAAGGAAGCATCCTTCTCTACTAGTTGATCCTCTTCAGTTCAAATTATGATGCATAATATATCCTTTTGGAATATTAGAGGGCTAAATTTACCTTCTAAGCAAAGTGAAGTTAAGGTTTTTTTGAGAGAAAATAAGATTCAACTGCTTTGTTTGTCAGAAACCAAGCTGGATATCCATTCAACTCCAAAAGTTTCTCATTTTATTTCTCCTGATTGGCATTTTGATCACAATTTAGCTTATGCAAGATTTGGTCGTTTGTTAACTATCTGGAATCCTTCTTTGTTTAATCTTACCAAATTATCCTCCTCCTCTCAGTATATTCACTTTAAATGTATTCATCTACCTTCATATTCTTCATTCTTCCTTACATCTGTTTATGCTCATAATGTTGTTTCTTTGAGACATTCTTTTCTAAATGAAATGCATAATATTCATTCTTCTTCGGATCCTTAGTTAATTGGAGGTGATTTCAATTGTATGTTTTCCTCTAATAAAAAATTTGGAGGTTGTGCTCTCTCTCTCTCTCTCTCAATGATATCGCTCCTTTAAATCAAGCTATTATCAAATCAAGCATTTTTCCTCTGAATAGTTTTGGTTTTGATTTTTCCTGGTCAAATAGAAGTCATACTGGGTTGCTCACCCTATGCAAACTTGATCATGCTTTTGTCAATTCCTCTTTTATCAATGCTTGGCCTAAATCTTTCATTTAAGTCTTGCCTTCATCAATTTCTAATCATAATCCTTTGCTTTTAAATTAGAGGTTATATGATTCTAGTGTCAAAGGGAAGTCCTCTTTTAAATTTTTAAACTTTTAGTTTTCTCATAATGATTTTTCTAATGTGTTACTGCAGGATTGGTCTAATAATTTTGGTAATAATCCTATGGTCAAATTGTTGCATAAGAACAGGCTTCTGAAAATTCATTTGAAAGCATGGTCTGCTTTCCACTTTGGTAAAGATTCAAAGCAGTTGTCGCACATCAGATCAGAGCTTTTTCAAGTTCAGGAGTCTCTGAAAAATAATCCATGGGATAAGCAGCAATTACTTTTGGAAACTGAATTGCAAAATAAATTAAAGAGCCTATTGGATATGGAATTACAATCAACAAAGCAAGGTTCAAGTTTAAAGAGGGATATTGAGTTTGATAGAAATACCAAATTCTTTCATAATTCATTGAGAGTTAATAAGGTACGACAGGCATATTATTTGATCAAAGAATTGGAAGGTAATTGTCATATGATGGAGGATGGAATTAATGAAATTTGATTAAGTATTTTACTAATGTTTTAGCTCCATCCATTTTACCACAATCTAACGTTCAACAACTGTTTCATATCAATTTTCCTGCTATTTCTTATCAACAATTAGAGGCTCTCATTTCTTTGGTCAGTTGTGAGGAAGTTATATCAGCAGTGCCTGATTTAGATTCAAATAGTTGTGGAGGACCAGATGGTTTTAATGATTTCTTTATTCAAAAATGTTGGTCAATGGTTGGACAGGATGTTACTTCAGCAGTTCAATTTTTCTTCATGGATAATAGTTTGCGATCAACCTTGTCAGCCACTACCATAGCTTTAATTCAAAAAACAGAAAATCCATTGACAGTTTCTGATTTCAGGCCAATTTCTTGCTGCAGTGTTTTTTACAAAACCATTTCCAAGATATTAGCTAATAGATTTCAAATGGTTCTTCCTTCAGTTATATCAGGCATTCAATCTGCTTTTCTACATGGAAGGATTATTAGTGATAATATTCTCATCACACAATAATTGTTGCATGGATATGATAGAAAGAATATTTCACCAAGGTGTATGCTGAAGTTAGATTTAAGGAAGGCCTTTGATATTGTTTCCTAGTCTTCCATAATGGTTGTCATGTCAAGGATGAACTTTCCCAAACCTTTTCTTGTATGGGTTTATACCTGCATCTCTTCTCCTTTATTTTCAGTTTCCAAATGTGGAAGATTGCATGGTTTTTTCAAAGGGAAGCGTGGAGTTAGACAGGGTGATCCCATCTCTTCTTATCTCTTTATCATTGTTATGGAATTGCTTAGTTCCTTAATTGTTGATCAAGTAAGAAGGAATCTTGAGTTGCATCCATGTTGTAAGGATCCCTTGATCACTCATTTATTGTTTACTGATGATTTAATAATCTTTACGAAGCCTACACATGGTAGTATTCAATGTATTCTGGACACATTACAAGTTTTCTATGAAATCACTAGCTTGTAATTAAATGTTGTGAAATCTCAGATTAAAATAGCAGGGTTACCTTCACATAATAGGAATGAGATCATTTTTTAAATCTGGTTTAAGAGAATTGCCTGATAATTCTTTGTACCTTGGTCTTCCTCTTTTCACTAGTAGATGTCAACAGTTAATTGCTTACCATTATTTGAAAGAATCGTTGAAAAAACGAAGCAATGGCCATCTTGTAAGTTGTCATAGGCTGGAAGGTTAACTGTTGTACAATCTGTTATTTTTGCTATGACAACCTATTATATGAGACACTATATCCTACCAGTTAAGTTAATTAATATGGTAACTAGTGCTATTAACAAATTTATATGGCATGGAGATCCATTTGTTAAAAAGATGATACCAATTTCCTTTTCTAAACTGTGTGAAGAGAAGAAATATAGAGGACTTGGTATTTTGAATATAAAACAGTGGAATAAGGCGGCAATTTCAGGGTACATCAACAGGTTATTCACTGATTTGGGAAGTTTATGGACACAATTCGCTTTGAAGAATTTAATTGGTAACAAAAATTTTTGGACTATGTCAGTACCTCAAAATTGTTCTTGGAGTTGGAGACACATACTGAAACTGGGGAATACTTTCTTACCATATGTTCAATGCAATTCGGCTATGATTAGAAATCTTTCTTATTGGAATACACCCTGGGATGGTAAGGGTATGATACTCAGTGAAATAGTTGATTATAACTTAAGGAGAAACTGTGGTATTCCTGAATCGGCAAAAATGGATGATTTTATACATGATGGTGTTATAACATTACCGCATTCTAGTTCAACAATATTAAGGAGAATGTGGAGTGAAATTAGTAGGAATTTTAAACTTAAAATTGACTTGAAAATTACATGGACGGGTCAAAATCATTCTATTGACCATGTCTATGATTTATTGAGTGGTGATAAATAGTTGTTCCTTTGGCATAAAAGAATCTGGAGTATGAAGAGTTTAGCTAAGGTCAACTTTCTTCTATGGAAAATCGTGTCAAATGCACTCAATACAAAGGCAAAGCTGTTTAATATTGGTGTTATTCCAGATGATAGATGTGTTCTATGCCGAGTTGATTCAGAGAGTAATACACATTTGTTTTTTGAGTGCTCCTTTGTTATTCAGATATGGAGTAGGATATTGGCTACAGGAAATTACTACAGGCCTTCGAATGTCTCTAGAATTGAATGGTTTATTGTTTTTAAGGGTACAAGATGGAAATCTTTTCGATGTATATTGCTGTTAAAGATTTTGAAATTATTTTGCTATGAAATATGGGCAGAAAGGAATAAGAGGATTTTTGGCGGATCTGCTTTGAATGCGAATGAATTATTTGTAGTTGTACACAAGAGGATTCTGAGCAATATTAAATTGCATATTTCTTAGGTTGTCTGTGTTTGTATAGTTTACTAAGTAGAGCTTTTTTCTGTGTTCTTTATCATATTGTATAGTTTTTTTTCTCTGCTCTGTAAAGTTAATGATATCCTGTTGTTAAGGTTTTGTTGAACCTATTGTAATTACGAAGTATGTGAATAAAGTGTAATGCCTTTCAAAAAAGAATAATGGTTTGGATCATAAGCTGTATTTTCGATTCTGCTACTATGATGGTTTAGTTTTCAGCTTATGCACCATCTCGCCTATTTTATGTAAAGTTATGTTATTATTATATTTTATTCCATGTAATCTGAGATATACTACAGGTTCTTTGGTAGTTCGTAGTTTCAAATCCCTTTCTTTTGACGACCGTCTCGTACTAGTTGGATATTGGCATAGCGCATTTCATAGAAATGTCGGCTGGTGCGGGGAAGGCTGTCACACTTGGTATCAGAGCCTAGGTTGCGTAGTAAACCTAGGGTAAGACATCAGGGAGAGATAGTATATGAAACGACCAAACTTCCCCGTAAAGAAAAGCCCGGGTTGCTATGAGAAAAACACTTATCAGAACACAAACAGAAGAACATTTCATTGCTTATTACAACAATTACATTAGAGTGCAAGAATATATCAGAGTACGAATAATTATTACACATTGGAAATACAATACCAAAGATTTAAATTACATTTAAATAGTAGCGGAAAAATAATAAAAAATACAACTGAAAGAAATACACGGATGCAGAGCTTTCTGAATATCACTTCAGCTGTAATCTAGGATCCTGTGAATATAGTATCTGCAAAACCAAAACTACTAGTTGCCCATGTGGGTAATATGGGAACCCAGAGTTTAGGTTAAAACAATAAACTCCAGGTCAGTCATGGGACAGGTGTGAGAACTCAAAAACAGTTATTAAAATTATTTTTTAAAAATTGGAAATCATGGGACCACGCTATATAACACGGAACGGGTTTACTCCCTATGAATCTTAGTTTAGATTAAAACAACGCGGCAATTATAAGACTCGAGTCCCATCACACAATGCAACGCAAGCCGAAGGATAGAGTTTTTCCTTATAATAGCCAAAAATGCTTGATACGTGAAATTTCATCTTTTATTATTATTACTAAGTGCATAATGTTAAAAACAACTTCGAATATAATTGTATCAATCATAGGCGGATGGGTACCATATATCATGTCGCCATACTAGTTCTACAATCAAAACCGCATGATGTCGTATTGGAAGTCGGATTTCCATCTCCCAAGGCAAGGGATCGTCCTTACCAAATTCGAGACACTCTAGCCCGTGCCTCAGGACTCAGACTTAGGTGAGCCATTAGGAGCGCCAGGGCCGGTCATCCGTCGATGATCAGTTATACCATAAACTATATATTAGCCTGCCCTATGGGCATAAAATAATCTGGTCAGTAATGTCAACCAGACCATTATCAATATATATATCTGAGGCGCCTCTCTATCCATCAAGTAATAATAAGCAACATCCACATGAGTAAAATGTCAGGGCTTGTAAACGCTGACACCCCTCCTAGCTAGAAACTAACATATGTCCATTTCCCTGGGGTCCTTCTCCCGTTTCTGATTCATACCGTGGTGTGAGGCTCACGAAGTAACGCTGTACACAAATCTATGCCTGAAATGGGTTGTGCTTTGATCATCTACCACAAGGCTCTGCTTTTCAACAAAAGCCTTGATCATTTGCATCTTAGCATGCCACATTGTCAGTCCATACCGTACCGTTGATTTATGCCAATGTATAACCTCTGAGCTCGTACGTCTCAAAGAAGGGTGTTAAGCAAGGGAATAAATTCTCTGCCACCAAACAGATATATATTTAGCAGAGATCAACAAATACAGCATAAAGGAATACAACGTCAGACGTACCATCCATTTACAAGTCCGTTCTGGGTCTAAACGAAACCAGAGGCACCTTATTCCTCGTTCCATATGTCCAATACAGGAGAGAGGTCCTCGCATATCCGTCGATCTCCAAGTACGTTTGGACGATCACCACTTATTACCTTGTCTAGGGTGTACGGCCCAATCAAGACATCAGTAATCACCCAAACGATGTGAAGACCTCCGGTCTTCAACCACCGTCTTCATCTTCGACTCCTGATCGTCATAGTAATTATTCATAATGGGTTAAACCCGGTCTTTCCGAATAACACGCATATTTTATAAACAAGTGCTGTAAAAACACATCAAACACCTCATTCCAATTCAGAATATTCTTTTAATAAAATATTCACATTATTAATCTTATTTAAGATTCATTAAAACTCTAATTCAGTTTTAATCTCAAAAATCATAACTTAATGATTATTCAAATTTAAGAAATTAATCTTATTTTTAATTGGGTTAAAGAATAAATGTTATTTTAAAACGTTGTTCACAATAAACCCAAATTCATCTTCTTTTCAAAAATGGAATCTACATGGAAATCATAACAGTATATAATCACTATAAATTTCCGTATCAGACTGATAATATAAATGGAATAATGGCAATGCCTTTTAAATTCCATATATAGTAATGGCCTTCATTTACAGAAGCTCATCTCGATTATTATTAAATCCAATTCCATTCAATTCTTATTTAATATATTAAATTGGAAAACTTTACTTTGGAAAATTTCCATTTAAATCTTAGTAAAAGATTTATAAATTCCAAATTATATTTTCACTGTTAATTAGGTTAAAGAATAGATGTCGTTAAAAACACCGTTCACAATAAACCCGATTCACATTTCACTTTATTCCAATTACTAAATATAATTGGAAACTCTAATAATCATAATTAAAAGAT
This sequence comes from Allium sativum, assembly GCA_030737875.1. NCBI lineage: Eukaryota > Viridiplantae > Streptophyta > Magnoliopsida > Asparagales > Amaryllidaceae > Allium > Allium sativum. The sequence goes on from CM060910.1 coordinate 402,865,799, forward strand.
TTATAAATTCCAAAATTATATTCTATTTAATTCCAATTAAATATCAATTGGAAAACTTCATTAAATCTTATTCAAAGATTTATTCTTTTCTAATCGGGTTTTATGAACAATGTTATTAAAGACACCGTTCACGACAACCCAAAATCCAATTTATTCTCTTTAATTCCAATAAATATTAATTAATTGGATTTTTATTCTAGTTAATAACTAGTTCATTTTTGATAAAAATATATTTTTATCTTTATAAAATTGGAATTTTCATCCAAATTCTTTCCAAATCATTTATTACGATTTTATATAATTTTTCCATATTTTTAATAAATTTAATATCGCTCGCACAGTCGGTTTCCAATAACGGCCACCGAACTACATCCATAACGACCTTTTTCAAATTTGATTTGGATATAATTCCAAATCCAACCATTAGTTTTCAAACTTCTTATATTCATTAGAAAGCTCTTTCTGATACGAACCCAACGGTTCCGGTTTTAAGAGAATCCAACGGTTGGATATCCCGTAATGTTAACTTGAAGTCAATGGTCGAAATTCGCGAATGGTCGCTACGCGGCGCGTTCTATTCAAGCCATTAAATATATAAAATGTATATATTTTATATATTTCATCGATTTCCATTTAAAACGTATTTTATAAATCGTTTGTAAATTCGTTTTAAAACGATTCCAACTTTATTTTCAATTTTAAATTAGAATTGAATATTCTATATCATTATAATAATAAAATGGTAATATTTTCAAAATATTATATTTTGAAATCATTTCTTTCCGGTATTCATTATAAAATGAATAAAATCGATCGATAAACTCGTTCAGGTTAAAATGGCGTCAGCTACTTAACACGGCTTCATATTTCAATAATTTTGTGTCCATCCAAAATCGGACATTGAAATCATGATTTTATTCTTCATTGAATATTATTTTAAAATATTCGTTATTCAAAATATTCTTGATTTTAAAAGACTCTTTATTATAAAATATTCTTTACATTAAAATGTTCTGTTACCTTAAAAATATTCTTTTACATTATTTACATTATAAACGTTCTTTTACATTATATACATAGTAAATGTTCGATTACATTAAAATGACTCTTTTACACTGAAATGATTCTTATATTTTGTTAACAATTCTATTTCAACAAAATGACTAAAAAGTGACAACTTCATTTTGTTAACAATTCTATTATAACAAAATGACTAAAAGTGACAACTTCATCTTGTTAACAATTCTATTTTAACAAAATAAATTAAAATGATAACTTTGTTTTATTTACAATAATCTAATTCAACAAAATTGACATTTGTGTTTTAACACAAATCTACTTAACAAAAATGTTATTTTTGTTTTGATACAAATCTATTTAACAAAAATGTTATTTTTGCTTTGACTATTTCATTTCAACAAAAATGATGTTCTGGTTTTCAACTATTTTATTTCAACAAAAATATAAATTTTGATTTCAACTATTTTATTTCCACAGAAATGTCATCTTACTTCTAAAGTGCCCTTTTTAATTCTAAAACGTCTTTTTACATTATAATGTTATTTTCATTCTAAAATGTACTTTTTACATTATAGTGTTATTTTCATTCTAAAATGTACTTTTTACCTTATAATATTATTTTCATTCTAAAATGTTATTTTATCCTAAAATATTGTTTATTATAAAAACATTGTTTATTTCTGAATCGGAATGCAACTCAATCAATTACCATATAATTTCAGTTATATGGGGTTCAAACACCGGAGGTATACAACAATAATGATAAACACTCATTAAACAGTCCATTCACATCCATAGTGAAATTTACAACTGTGAGAGCATTAAAATAAATAAATAACGCTCATCACAGATTGTCAATCCATCGATTGACATATAATTAAATATTTGGATTAGTGTATGTCAAATATTATCCCAATACCCGTGTGGGGTTTTCAAACAACAACAATTTATTTAAAACAAATTATTGCTTAATAAATTTAACCAATTTTCAGTGTTCAAATTATAAATGAATATTTATAACTTAATTTCACTATCCTATTAATATTAACATTATTATTAATATGTTAAACATTTCACATCACAAACAACATGTAATGCAGTCAATTCAAATGGTCCATTGTTTGTGGACGAGGAAGGTGATCTAACAGTATAATTTACAATGATTAACTGATAAAAATCTACACTGGTAATTCTATATATTTCAGTTATGAAAATAAACAAATAATTGTACAGAAATTTTAGTAAGGAGTTCTCAACTTTGTTTCCACTCCGTCCGTCTTTAACTGGCGATTTTGATTCCGTTCTGCTTTCAGTCAGTTCCATCGAAATCAATTTCACGTGGTATATATATTAAAAATCATATTTTTAATTCGATGAACTTATACACAAAAATCATATTTTAATATTGCCATTTCTATTTTTGAAAACAATGCAAATTATATTTTAAAATCAATACAAATTATATTTTAAAATCAAAGCAAATTATATTTTAATAACAATGCAAATTTCATTTTAATAACAATGTAGATTTCATTTTAAAATCATTCTATTCTATATTTGAAACAAGATTATTCTATATTTAAAAACAATGATTTTTATACATTTGTTATTCTATATTTAAACAATGATTTTGAAAATAATGCTATGTTTTCCTCTTTTATAAACAATGTTTTGTTTTCCTTTACAAAACAATGTGAATTCCATTTACAAAACAATGTGAATTTCTATTTACAAAGCCGTGTGAATTTCATTTACAAAACAATGTGAATTTCATTTACAAAACAAAGTGAATTTCTTTTACAAAACAAAGTGAATTTCATTTTAAAACAATGTTCATTTTCTTATCAAAACAATGTTCTTTTATAATCAAAACAATGATCTTATTTACAAAACAATTGTTGATTTTATTTACAAAATAGTTGTTGATTTTATTTACAAAACAATTGTTGAATTTTTTTTACAAAACAGTTTCTGATTTTATTTGCAAAACAATTGTTGATTTTATTTACAAAACAATTGCAGATTTTATTTACAAAACAATTATTGATTTTATTTACTAATTAACAAGTTAATTACCCTTCTCCTTTGAATTCACGTTCCTTCTTCTTTATCCTCTGTACATTGAACCCCGTTCAAACCTAATCACTATCAGAAAACCCTCCCCAAGCCGTCGATATACTTCGCCGGAGCCACACCCGACACCACCACGGTGAAGCCTGTTGCGCCGCCATCCCATCACCAGAGTTCGGTTGAACTCGCACACATCCCCGAGCAGAAAATTGTCACCAAACATCGTCACTTTGAGCTGAAATTGTTGTTGAACCTCACCACTAACCACATATCTTCCATCGATCTCAAAGAACTCATAGGGTTGAAAGAATTTGTAGTTATTGATTTTCGATTTGTTTTATGATTTGGAAGAAAATTGAAGAACGATCATGGAACTCGCAAGCCGTTCATTTCTCCTGGTGGCGGCTATGAATGGTGATTTAGGGTTTTGGTATTCTAGGCAAATTTATATAGTATTTTTTATTTTATTTTAATTATTTAATTCCATTTAATTTCAATACAACTCCTGTATCGTTCCGAACTCCAAATTAAACCCAACAACTGTTGCTGCTAGCTTAATGCCCCAATTTCAAACACCATGGGATATGTTTCGTAACCCAATTCGGCTGTTATGATGTGTTTTTCTTTAAATTAAATTATAAATCAATATATATTAAATTTAAACAAACATTTTAATTTACTAGGGCCACATACTGACTCAAAATTTACAGTAAAATTATTTCTTGCTTTTTTTGACGATCCTAACAAAACAAATTTCATTGAATTTGGAGACCGTTTGAAAAATGACCATTTTCTGGTCGATCCAAATTGACTGAAATTGACAAAAAACGTTTTCTTTTTCCACGTTCACATATTAATTCGAAAAATTATGAAAATTGGAATCTAGCAATAATTTGACATTCCGGATCCAACAAAAGTGGTTTCACGAAAACGAAGGTCGTTTGCAAAATGGCTATTTATACGGGCTATTCGTTATATTAAATTCCATAACGACTATTCTAAATATTAAACTGGCCATAACTTTTGATTCCCATTATGAAATTTCAATTTTCCAGATTCGTTGGAAAGATATTTTTAAACAGATTTAAATATTTTTTGTTTTGCTAAAATTCGATTTATTTTGAATCCTGTACATTCATTTGAAATTCGAAATCGAATTTTCAAACTACCGCGCGATTTCAAGCTCGTAATATAATTAAAATAAAATTATTCATCTAACTTCGATTTAAATGAATTTTTCATCATTATTATTTAAAATATTAAAATCCATTAAAATTGTTAAAATAAAAATTTTAAATTGGTTCAGAATTTCCGGGTTGTTACAATCTCCCCCACTTAAAAAATTTTCGTCCTCGAAAAGGAACGGAGCTGAAAGTGGTTTAACTAACCAACTCAATTTTCAATTTAGTTCCATATTAAATTTGATTTGTCTAAATTTAATATTATTTCTCAAATAGGTTAAATTAATTATCATTCCAATATTTTAATTAGTTAAACTAATTATCAAACATCACAACCAGCAATCAATTAGGTGATTAACTTTTCAAATATATATAACTTTTATATATAGTCAAAAATCATATTTTTAGTGCAAATCACAATAATAAACCCTATCTATATTTTGGTTCTCACACCAATCAGTTGGAAATATATAGATATCCCACTTTCGAAACTCGAACATAAATAATGATGATGTCATGCTCATCATTAGAATCATTTCCAGGCGACTAAAGTGTGATTCTATATCTATCCAGTATATTAAAACTTCAAATATCCCTTAATTACGCGTATATTCAAAATCTTTATATACTCGGTTATCCAAATTAAAATAAAATAATATACTCAATACGTATTTTAAGATAAAATTTTCAAAAACTAAATTTGTTTTCATTTTTATTTTAAAATTAATACTCTTCACATTCATTCTAGGATACTACTAATCCCATCTCAAACGAGTCATTCTTATTGGATATTACTAATACAATCTCTGATGAATTCTACCGTTGGGTTCTAATGTGTCTTGTTCCCAAGCTTTAGAAACCAAAGCTATGATACCAAATGAAACGACCCAAACTTCCCCGTAAAGAAAAGCCCAGGTTGCTATGAGAACAACACTCATCAGAACACAAACAGAAGAACATTTCATTACTTATTACAACAATTACATCAGAGTACAAGAATATATCAAAGTACAAATAATTATTACACATTTGAAATACAATATCAGAGATTTAAATTACATTTAACTAGCAGCGGAAAAATAATACAAAATACAACTGAAAGAAATACACGGATACAGTGTTTTCCGAATATCGCTTTAGCTGTAATCCAGGATCCTGTGAATATAATATCTGCAAAACCAAAACTACTAGCTGCCCGTGCGGAAAATATGGGCACCCATAGTTTAGGTTAAAACAATAAAGTCCAGGTCAGTCATGGGACTGGTGTGAGAACTCAAAAACAGTTATTAAATTTATTTTTTAAAAGTTGGAAATCATAGGATCACCCATATAACACAGAATAGGTTTACTCCATATGAATCTTATTTTAGATTAAAACAACGCAATGCTTTTTGGGAAAATGAAGCTATTATAAGACTCAGGCCCCATCACACAATGCAATGCAAGCCGGAGGATAGAGTTTTCCCTTATAATAGCCAAAAATACTTGATACGCGAAATTTCATCTTTTATTATTATTACTATAAGTGCATAGTATTAAAAACAACTTCGAATATAAATGTATCAATCATAGGCGGTATGGGTACCATATATCATGTCGCCATACTAGTTATACAATCAAAACTGCATGATGTCGTATTGGAAGTTGGATTTCCATCTATGAACCAAGGCAAGGGATCATCATTACCGAATTCGAGACACTCTAGCCCGTGCCTCAGGATTCAGACTCAAGTGAGCCCTTAGGAGCGCCAGGGCCCGTCATCCGTCGATGATTAGTTATACCATAAACTATATGTTAGCCTGCCCTATGGGGCATAAAATAATCTGGTCAGTAATGTCGACCAGACCACTATCGATATATATATATATCCGAGGCACCTCTTTATCCGTCAAGTAATAATAAGCAACATCCACATGAGTAAAATGCCAGGGCTTGTAAACACTGACACCCTTCCTAGCTAGAAACTAGCATATGTCCATTTCCCTGGGGTCTTTCTCCCGTTTCTGGTTCATACCGGGGTGTGAGGCTCGCGAAGTAACGATGTAGACAAAGCTATGCCTAAAATGGGCTGTGCTTTGATCATCTACCACAAGGCTCTGCTTTTCAACAAAAGCCTTGATCATTTGCATCTTAGCATGCCACATTGTCAGTCCATATCGTACCATTGATTTCTGCCAATATATAACCTCTGAGCTCGTATGTCTCAGAGAAGGGTGTTAAGCAAGAAAATAAATTCTCCGCCACCAAACAGATATATATATTTAGCAGAGATCAACGAATACAGCATAATGGAATACAACGTCAGACATACCATCTATTTACAAGTCCGTTCTGGGTCTGAACGAAACCGAAGGCACCTTATTCCTCGTCCCATATGTCCAATACAGGAGAGAGGTCCTCGCATATTCGTCAATCTCCAAGTATGTTTGGACGATCACCACTTATTACCTTGTCTTGGGTGTACGGCCCAATCAAGACATCGGTAATCACCCAAACGACGTGAAGACCTCCGGTCTTCAACCACCGTCTTCATCTTCGACTCTTGATCGTCGTAGTAATTATTCATAATGGGTTAAACCCGGTCTTTCCGAATAACACGCGTTTTTATAAACAAGTGCTGTAAAAACACATCAAACGCCTCATTCCAATTCAGAATATTCTTTCAATAAAATATTCACATTATTAATCTAATTTAAGATTCATTAAAACTCTAATTCAGTTTTAATCTCAAAAATCATTACTTGATGATTATTCAAATTTAAGAAATTAATCTTATCTTTTAACTGGGTTAAAGAACAAATGTTATTTTAAAACATTGTTCACAATAAAACCAAATTCATCTTCTTTTCAAAATGGAATCTGCATGTAAATCAGAACAATATATAATCGCTATAGATTTCCATATCAGACTGATAATATAAATGGAATAACGGCAGAGCCTTTTAAACTTCATATATAGTAATGGCCTTCATTTACAGAAGCTCATCTCGATTATTATTAAATCGAATTCCATTCAATTCCATATTAATATATCAAATTGGAAAACTTTACTTTGGAAATTTTCCATTTAAATCTTAATAAAAGACATAAATTCCAAATTATATTTTCACTGTTAATTGGGTTAAAGAACAGATGTTGTTAAAAACACCGTTCAAAATAAACCCGATTCACATTTCACTTTATTCCAATTACTAAATATAATTGAAAACTCTAATAATCTTAATTAAAAGATTTATAAATTCCAAAATTATATTCTATTTAATTCCAATTAAATATTAATTGGAAAACTTCATTAAATCTTATTTAAATGATTTATTATTTTTTAATTGGGGTTTAAGAACAATGTTATTAAAGACACCGTTCACGACAACCCAAAATCCAATTTATTCTCTTTAATTCCAATTAAATATCAATTAATTGGATTTTTATTCTAGTTAATAACTAGTTCATTTTTGATAAAAATATATTTTTATCTTTATAAAATTGAAATTTTCATCCAAATTCTTTCCAAATCATTTATTATGATTTTACTAATTCTCCCATATTTTTAATAAATTTAATATCGCTCGTACAGTCAGTTTCCAATAACGGCCACCGAACTGCATCCATATCGACCTTTTTCAAATTTGATTTGGACATAATTCCAAATCCAACCATTAGATTTCAAACGTCTTATATTCATTGTAAAACTCTTTTCCGATAAGAACCTAACGGTTCCGGTTTTAGGAGAATCCGACGGTCGAATCTCCCGTAATGTCAAATTGAATTTAATGGTCGAAATTCGCGAACGGTCGTTGCGCGGCGCGTTCTATTCAAGTCATTAAATAAATATAATATATATATATTATATATTTCGTCGATTTCCATTTAAAACCTAATTTATAAATCGTTTATAAATTCGTTTTAAAACGATTCCAACTTTATCTTGAATTTTAAATCAGAATTGAATATTCTATATCATTATAATAATAAAATGGTAATATTTTCAATATATTAGATTTTAAAATCATTTCTTTTCGATATTCATTATAAAATGAATAAGATCGACCGATAAACCCGTTCGGGTTAAAATGGCGTCTGCTACTTAACACGGCTTCATATTTCAATATTTATGTGTCCATCAAAAATCGGACATTGAAATCATGATTTTATTCTTCATTGAATATTATTTTAAAATATTCTTTATTTAAAAAATTCTTTATTTTAAAAGACTCTTTATTATAAAATATTTTTTACATTAACGTTCTGTTACCTTAAAAATATTCTTTTACATTATTTACAATATAAACTATCTTTTACATTATATACATAATAAATGTTCGATTACATTAAAATGACTCTTTTACACTGAAATGATTCTTATGTTCTGTTGACAATTCTATTTCAACAAAATGACTAAAAAGTGACAACTTCATTTTGTTAACAATTCTATTATAACAAAATGGCTAAAAGTGTCAACTTCATTTTGTTAACAATTCCATTTTAACAAAATAAATTAAAATGATAACTTTGTTTTATTTACAATAATTTAATCCAACAAAATTGACATTTGTGTTTTAACACAAATCTATTTAACAAAAATGTTATTTTTGTTTTGATACAAACCTATTTAACAAAAATGTTATTTTTGTTTTGACTATTTCATTTCAACAAAAATGATGTTTTGGTTTTCAACTATTTTAATTCAACAAAAATATAAATCTTGTTTTCAACTATTTTATTTCGAAAGAAATGTCATTTTAATTTTAAAGTGCCCTTTTTAATTATAAAATGTCTTTTTACATTATAATGTTATTTTCATTCTAAAATGTACTTTTTACATTATAATGTTATTTTCGTTCTAAAATGTATTTTACCTTATAATGTTATTTTCATTCTAAAATGTTTTTTTATTCTAAAATATTGTTTATTATAAAAACATTGTTTATTTCTGAATCTGAATGCGACTCAATCAATTACCATATAATTTCAGTTATGTAGATTTCATACACCGCTGGTATACAACAATAATGATAAACACTCATTAAACATTCCATTCACATCCATATTGAAATTTACAACTGTGTGAGCATTAAAATAAATAAATAAATAATGCTCATCACAGATAGTCAATCCATCGATTGACATATAATTAAATATTGGGATTAGTGTATGTCAAATATCTTCCCAATACCCATGTGGGGTTTTCAAACAACAACTGTTTATATAAAACAAATTATTGGTTAATAAATTTAACCAATTTTCACTTTTCAAATTATAAATGAATATTTATAACTTAATTTCACTATCCTATTAATATTAACATTACTATTAATATGTTAAACATTGCACTTCACAAGCAACATGCAATACAGTCAATTTAAATCGTCCATGGTTTGTGGACAAGGAAGGTGATCTAACAATACAATTTATAATGATTAACTGATAAAAATAAACATTGGCAATTCTATATATTTTAGCTATGAAAATAAATAACTGTGCAGAAATTTTAGTGAGGAATTCTCACCTTCGTTTCCACTCCGTCCGTCTTTAACGGCCAATTTTGATTTCGTTCTACTTTAGTCAATTCCATCGAAATCTGTTTCACATGGTATATATATTAAAAATCATATTTTTAATTCGATGATCTTATACATAAAAATCATATTTTAATATTGCCATTTCTATTTTTGAAAACAATGCCAATTATATTTTAAAATCAATGCAAATTATATTTTAAAATCAATGCAAATTATATTTTAATAACAATGCAAATTTCATTTAAATAACAATGTAGATTTCATTTTAAAATAATTATGTTCTATATTTGAAACAAATCTATTCTATATTTAAAAACAAGGATTTTTATACATTTGTTATTCTATATTTAAAACAACGATTTTGGAATCAATGTTATGCTTTTCCTCTTTTAAAAACAATGTTTCGTTTTCCTTTACAAAACAATGTGAATTCCATTTACAAAACAATGTGAATTTCTATTTACAAAACAATGTGAATTTCATTTACAAAACAAAGTGAACTTCATTTACAAAACAAAGTGAATTTCATTTAAAACAATGTTCATTTTCTTATCAAAACAATGTTCTTTTATAATCAAAACAATGATCTTATTTACAAAACAGTTGTTGATTTTATTTACAAAACAATTGTTGATTTTATTTACAAAACAATTGCTGATTTTATTTACAAAACAATTATTGATTTTATTTACTAATTAACAAGTTAATTACCCTTCTCCTTTGAATTCACGTTCCTTCTTCTTTATCCTCTGTACACTGAACCCCGTTCAAACCCAATCACGAACAGAAAACCCTCCCCAAGCCGCCAATATACTTCGCCGGAGCCATATCCGACACCCCCACGGTGAAGCCTGTTGCGCTGCCATCCCATCGCCAGAGTTCGGTTGAACTCGCACACATCCCCGAGCATAAAATCGTCACCAAACATCGTCACTTTGAGCTGAAATTGCTGTTGAACCTCACCACTATACCACATCTTGTCCGTCGATCTCAAAGATCTCATGGAGTTTAAGAATTTATTGTTATTGATTTTCGATTTGTTTTATGATTTGGAATAAAATTGAAGAACGATCATGGAACTCGCAAGCCATTCATTTTTTCTGGTGGTGGCTATGAATGGGGATTTAGGGTTTTGGTATTCTAGGCGTATTTATACATATTTTTTTATTTTATTTTAATTATTTAATTCCATTTAATTTTAATACAACTCCAGTATCGTTCCGAACTCCAAATTAAACCCAACAAGTGTTGCCCCTAGCTAAATGCCCCCAATTCGGACACCATGGGATATGTTTCGTAACCAAATTCGGCTGTTATGATGTGTTTTTCTTTAAATTAAAATATAAATCAGTATATATTAAATTTAAATGTACATTTTAATTTACTAGGGATGCATACTGACTCCAAAAATTACAGGAAAATTATTTCTAGCTTTGTTTTGACGATACAGTCCTAACAAAACTAATTTTTTCGAATTTGGAGACCGTTTGAAAATTGGCCATTTTTTGGTCGTTCCAAATTGACTGAAATTAACAAAATACGTTTTCTTTTTCCACGCTCACATATTAATTCCAAAAATTACTAAAATTGGAATTTAGCAATAATTTGACATTCCGGATCCAACAAAAGTTGTTTCATCGAAAACGGAGGTAGTTTGCAAAATGGCTATTTATACGGGCTATTTATTATATTAAATTCCATAGCGACTATTCTAAATATTAAACTGGCCATAACTTTTGATTCCCGTTATGAAATTTTAATTTTTCAGACTCGTTGGAAATATATATTTAAACAGATTTAAATATTTCTTATTTCACTAAAATCCGATTTATTTTGAATCCTGTACATTCATTTGAAATTCGAAATCGAATTTTCAAACTACCGCGTCGTTTCAGGTTCGTAATATAATCAAAATAAAATTATTCATTCCAACTTCGATTTAGATGAATTTTTCATCGTTATTATTTAAAAAAAATATTTTAAATATTAAAAATCCATTAAAATTGTTAAAATAAAAAAACTTAATTGGCTCAGAATTTTCGGGTTGTTATAGTATACGTATATAAGAGCACGTATTTGTGATATTTTGGATTAAGTGAATCAATTATTTAATTAATTATAAAAGTGATTAATGTATAAACGATTGTAACTTGTTCATATTTAATCAGAATCGAACGAGGCTGAGTGCGTTGGAATCGTATCAACGAGCATTACGCGATGAGACTGACCAGAATGGAAATGGGGCAAATTAGAATTTAAGACAAAATTGAACTTGAACGGTATTAAAATTTTCAGATAAAGAATGGAGGAGTGGAAACCAATGTGAGAACTCCTTCTCACTCAAAATTATTTTTTCATGTTATTGAATTCATGTATAAAAATATATAGAATTGCCAATATAGATTTTTATCAGTTTTAATCATTATAAATTGTATACGGTGCATGTTAGCTCAGCTCCCTCGTCCACAAACCGTGGACGATTTAATTGATTGTGTTTTGTTTTTATTGTGATGTTGAAATGTTTAACATACTGAAAATAGTGTTAACATTAATGTGGTAGTTGAAATTAAATTATAAATATCCATTTATAATTTAAACAGTGAAAATTGGTTAATTAGAAAAATAATTCAAATCGAATTAGAACTGGTTAAATTTATTAACCAGTGATTATTTTTAAATAACCCGTTATTGTTTGAAATCCCCACACGGGTATTGGGATGATATTTGACATACACTAATCCCAATAATTAGTTGTATGTCAATCGATTGGTTGACAGACTGTTGTAAGCGCTATTTATTTATTTTAATGCTTATACAGTTGCTGAATGCACTCTAGATGATGGTTAATGATTATTTATCATTATTGTGGAATACATGTGATGTATGAAATCCATAAAACTGAAATTATATGGTAATTGATTGAGTCGCATTCTGATTCAGAAATAACAAATATTTTAAAACAATATTCAGTAAAGAATAAAAATATGATTTTGATGTCTAGTTTTGGATGGGCACGAAAATATAGAAATACGTGAAGCCGAGTTAACTAGTTAGACGCCATTTTAACTCAAACGAGTCTATTAATTAATTTTATTCATTTTATAATGAGTATCGAAAAGAAATGATTTCAAAATCAGATATTTTGAAAATAATATCATTTTAATATTTTAATGATATGGAATATTCAATTTTGTTTAAATTTGAAAATGAAGTTGGAATCGTTTTAAAATGAATTTATAAACGATTTATAAAATAAGTTTTAAATGGAAATCGACGATATATATGTATTATATATATTTAAATGGCCTGAATAGAATGCGCTGTGCAGCGACCATTCGCGAATTTCGACTATTAACTTCAGATTGACGTAACAGGAGATCCGACCGTTGGATTCTCCTAAAACTGGAACCTTGGGTTCGTATCGAAAAGAGCTTTCCAATGATAACAAGATATTTAAGATATAACGATTAGATTTTAAAATATCTCCAAATCAATTTTAGAAAAGGTCTATATGGATGTAGTTCGGTGGCCGATATTGGAAACCGACTGTAAGGGCCTTAATAAAATTATAAAAAATATGGAAAAAAATGTGTAAAATCATAATAAGTGATTTGGAAAGATTTGGATGAAAAATTCCATATTTAGAAAGATAAAAATATATTTTTATTGAAATGAACTAGTTATTAACTAGAATAATAATCCAATGTTTTTAAATAAATTGGATTTGAAATGGTTTTGATATAATCAGAATTTTCCAAAGTATGAATTGGAATGGATTGGAATGGAAATAATCTTCGAAATATTTCGATATTGGATTACGTGATTATACAGATATTGTTGAGGAATTCGGGAGATATAAATATCGTTATTCTCAATTTGATATTTGTTGGTTTTAGAATTTGATATTGAATATAAGGCGATAAAATTTCTACTCAGAGCCTTGTACTTAATATCAAATAGGATTTTGGGTTTGCCGTGAATGTTGTCTTAAATAACACTGTTCTTAAACCCAGTTGGGAAAAGAATAAATCTTTTAATTAAGATTTAGATAAGTTTACCAATTAATTAATATTTAATTGGAATTGAATTGAAATTGGGTTTTTTTGGGTTTATCGTGGATGGTGTTTTAAATAACATTTGTTCTTTAACCCAACTAACAATGAAATTATGATTTGGAATTTACAAATCTTTTTACTAAGATTTAATGGAAATTTTCCAAAGTAAAGTTTTCCAGTTTAATATATTAAATTGGAATCAAATGGAATTCGATTTGGTAATAATCGAGATGAACTTCTGTGAAGGAAGATCGTTACTATATATATGGAATTTAAAAGGCTTCGCCGTTATTCCATTAATATTGTTAGTCTGACACCGAAATTCATATTGATTTTGATTGATCTGATTTCCGTGGAGATTCCATTTTGATGGATTAGGATTTTGGCGTTTATCGTGAACTGTGTTTTAAGTGACATTGGTTCTTTAACCCAATTAAAAGCAGGACTGAATTCCTATAGTTGAATAATCATTAAATAATGATTTTAAGGAAGATTAAAACCAATTGGAGTTTTAATAAATCTTTAATCGGATTGGAATGAGAATGGGATAATTAAATTTATCGAATTCATGAAATTATCGAGAATGGAGTATCATCAGTTTTATTCCAAGCGATAGTTAAATCTTTAATTAGATTTGAATGGGAAATGGTAATTAATTTTACCAATAACACAGTGGGTGTAAGATAGGAGTACTACTGGTTTTGCTCCATGGGATGAATAGGTTGGGATTGGGATTAATAAATAAATGATTACTTCGGTAAAGTTCGCTACTCCCGACTAGTTGATAAGCCATAATTTGGTATAGAATTGTGAAAAGATAAAATAAAATCTTTTGAAATGGATATCCATAGAAGATTAAAGAAATAGTTTAAATGAACTTATCTTTGAAAAAATTAATGGGAACCTTTTCCTAAAAATGTGAATATTTGAATAAAATAATATTCTTGATTGGAATGAGGCGTGTGATGTGTTTTTATAGCACTTCATTATTGATTATAAAATACGCGAGTTATTCGGAAAGATTGGATTTATCTCACTATGAATAACTGATGCGGCGACTAAAAGTCGACGATGAAGACAGTGGTTGAAGACCAGAGATCTTCACATCGTTTGGATGATTACTGATGTCTTGATTGGGTTGTACACCAAAGACAAGGTAATAAGTGGTGATCGTCCAGACATACTTGGAGATCGCCGGATATGCGAGAACATCTCTCTTGTATTGGACATATGGGACGAGGAATAAGGTGCCTCCGGTTTCGTTCAGACCCAGAACAGACTTGTAAATGGATATGTGTCTGACATTGGATTTCATTCTATGTTGATTGATTTCTATTATATATATATATATATATATTTGGTGGCGGGGAATTTATTCTCTTGCTTAACACCCTTTTCTGAGATATACGAGCTCAGAGGTTATATATTGATAGACATCAGTTGCATGTCGTGAATTGTCAGTGTGACATGCTGAGATGCAAATGATTAAGGCTTTTGTTGAAAAGCAAAGTCTTATGGTTGATGATCAAAGAACAACTTTAATTAGTATAGCTTTGTGTATAGCGTTAATTCGCTAGCCTTACCGCGGTATGAATCGAAAACAGGATAGTGACTGCTGGGAGTGCATGCGTTTCTTTCTAGCTAGGAGTGGTGTGATGGTATGGAGCCCAGACATTTTTACTTATGTGGATGATGGATTGCGAGGCGTCTCGGATTTGAGTCCCTAGTGGCTCTCAATATGGTTGACGTACTAACCAGATTTTATACCCCATAGGGCAGGGAAATGTATGTTCAAGAATAACTAATCCACTAAAGTAAGTATGGACCGGCCCTGAAGATCCAAGGGCTCACCTGAGTTTGAGTCCTGAGGCACGGGCTAGAGTGTCTCGAATCGGCGGGGACGATCCTTTACCTCGACTCATAGATGGAATCCAATTTCCAATACGCGATCTTTCGGTTTTAGTTGTAAACCTATATGGCGGCATAGTGGCATGGGACGCTCATGTCGTCTATGATTGATACATTTATATTTGAAGTTGATTTTGACACTATGCACTTATAGTAATATTAAAATGATTTGTTTTAAACGTACCAAGCATGTTTGGCTATTATAAGAGAAAACTCTATCCTCCGGTTTGCGTTGCATTATGTGATGGGACCTGAGTCTTATAATAGCTTCATTTTTTCAAAAAGCATTGCGTTGTTTTATTTTAAACTAAGATTCATGTGGAGTAAATTTGTTCCGTGTTATACGGCGTGGTCCGATGATTTCCTAACTTTAAAGTAAAGATTTAATATTTGTTTTTGTTCTCACACCAGTCCCATGACTGACTTGGAGTTTATTGTTTTAACCTAAAATATGGTTGTCCTTATTTTCCACACGGGCAGCTAGTAGTTTTGGGTTTGCAGATATTCATTTTCATAGGATTCTGGATTACAGCTGGAGCTATATTCAGAAAGCTTTGTATCCTTCTATTTCTTTCAGTTGTGCTAGTTGATGTATTTTCCACTGTACATTGAATTTATACATTTTATATTTATGTATTCTATATTTCTGATATTATTTTCTGATGTGTAATACTATTTATTCATACTCTAATATATTCTTGTACTCTGATATAAATTGTTGTAATAACAATGAAATGTTCTATTGTTTGTGTTTTGATGCATCGTGTTCTCAACTCAATTCGGGCTTTCCCATAAGGGGAAGTTTGGGTCGTTTCAACCTGCCTCTACACAAATTCTTTCTTCATCACTTACATCATGCATTTATGTCTTTTGAGTCATTTGATCGAACATCTTGCATCATATTATCACAACCATCATGTTTATCATCCAAGTTATCATCATTCAAATACTTCGTCTATCAAACGACAAAAACAATTAATGTATCATTTATAAAAGAAGATACGTAAGTTATACAGATAAAAACCCTAGAAGTCAAAACTTATATTGCCATTCTCTATTACAATGTCGTCAAATTTAGGGCTGTCAACGGATACTTTCGGATACGGATAGTGCCATATCCGTATCCGCATCCGAAACTATTTTCGGATATTGGATATCCGTATCCGCGGATACGGACGGATACCGGATAATTATCCGCTCCGCCAACAATCGATAAATCAATGAACATAAATGAATTTTTTTAGCTTAATATTAATCTTTTTCAACCTAATAGATTACTGAAGTGCTAAAAATAAATAAATATGATGATAATATATAATTTTGAACAATTAACATGCATTTTGTAGACTTTTAATTTTGCAAATTAATAAATTATTATATTTAATTATGTTAAAATACACATAATTTAAGCTATAATCGGAAAAAAAGCGAACGGATAATTTTCGGATGCGGATATGCCTATATCCGCATCCGCTTTTCCGGATATCGGATATTTATCTGCTTTTCGGAAACGGATGCGGACGGATTTCGGATTTTTCGGGTATCCATTGACAGCCCTAGTCAAATTTAATATCCTCTATGCTTGAAATTTCCAAAGAAGCATAAAAAAATATCCTAAAACAAAATGGAATAGCCTAACTTTAACGAAAAGGAATTTCGCTCGATCCGAATCAGTCGCTAAACCGATCTAGACCGTTCGAAACGCCTGATCGTTTTGAGAACACGACAAAATAGAACGCAGACAGAAGAACATTTCATTGTACATTACAACAATACCATCAGAATACAAGAATATACAGAGTATGAATAAATATTACACAGAAATATCAGAGATTTAAATTACATTTAAATACATCGCAGCGGAAAATAATACAATACACAACTAGAAGAGATATACGGATACAAAGCTTTCCGGATATAAATCCAGCTGTAAACCAGGGTCCTGTGAATATAAATCTGCAAAACCAAAACTACTAGCTGCCCGTGTCAAAATAGGGGCACCCAGAGTTTAGGTTAAAACAATAAACTCCAGGTCAGTCATGGGACTGGTGTGAGAACTAAAATAGTTATTTATCTTTATTTTTAAAGTTAGGTAAATCAAGGGACCATGCCGTATAACACGGAACGGATTTCCTCCTAAGAACACCAG
Source organism: Allium sativum (assembly GCA_030737875.1). Taxonomy (NCBI): domain Eukaryota; kingdom Viridiplantae; phylum Streptophyta; class Magnoliopsida; order Asparagales; family Amaryllidaceae; genus Allium; species Allium sativum. The sequence goes on from CM060910.1 coordinate 402,883,701, forward strand.
TGCATAAAACAAACAACGCAATGCTAAATAAAGAAAAATGAAGCTGTTATAAGACCCAGGTCCTATCACACAATGCAACGCAAGCCGGGGGATAGGGTTTTCCCTTATAACAACCAAAGAATGCTTGATACGTTTTAAAGCAAATCATTTGATACTATTATAAGTGCATAGTGTATAAAACAACTTCAAATCATAAATATCAATCATAGGCGGCATGGGTACCATATATCATGTCGCCAATACTAGGCTCTACAAATAAAACCGCAAATGTCACGTATTGGAAGTTGGATTTCCATCTGTGAACCGAGGCAAAAGATAGTCCTCTACCGATTTTAGACAATCTAGCCCATGTCTAGGAACAGCCGCAACTGCCCCTTGGATCGTCAGGGCCGGTCCACCGATGTGGATTATTATGCCTGAACACTACGTTTCCCCGCCCTTTGGGGCGTAAATGAGCCAACGAATGGCTCCATCGGACCCGGATCGTCCGATCTAACCGAGGCGCCTCGCAACAGCAACAACCACACAGGTGAAAAGTATATAAATGTCAGAGCTGGTAGGTCACTGACACCACCCTAGCTAGAAGGAAACGCATGCCCTCCCTAAGGTCCTCTCCCGTTTCTGGTTCACAACCGGGGTGTGAGGCTTGCGAATTCACGTTACACAAAGCTATGCCACACAGGCGGTGCTTTGATCATCAACCACAAGACTTTGCTTTTCAACAGAAGCCTTGATCATTTGCCACTTAGGCATGCCACATAGGCAATTCACTCTATGCATTTGATATCCATCTGTATATAACCCCAGAGCTCGTACGTCTCAAGCAAGAGAATAAATTCTCCACCGCCAAGCAGATATATATTTAATAGAAATCAATCACACAGACTAAAATCCAATGTCAGACACACACAGTCCATTTACAAGTCCGTTCTGGGTCTGAACGAAACCGGAGGCACTTTCCTCGCATATCCATCGATCTCCAAGCACATCTGGACGACCACCGACTGATTCCCTCATCTTGGGTGTACATCCCAATCAAGATCATCAGTAATCACCCAAACGATGTGAAGACTTCTGGTCTTCAACCACCGTCTTCATCCTCGACACCACGTCGAAACAGTTATTCAGAATGGGATAAACCCGGTCTTTCTGAATAACTCGCGTATATATTAAACAAGTGTTACACAAACACAACATACGCCTCATTCCAATTCAGAATATTCTTTGGGAAAGGTTCTCATTAATTTTATCAAAGATAAACTCTTTTAAATTTATTCTTTAATCTTCTTTTGAATATCAATTCAAACTAGTCGGGATTAGCGAACCACACCGAAGTAATCATTTATTTTATTTCCCAATCCCAACCTATTCATCCCATGAAGTAAAACGGGTCCTACTTCATATCTAACACCACGGTGTTATCGGTAAATTCAATTACCATTTCACGTTCAAATCTAATTAAAGATTTAACTATCGCCTGGAGCAAAACTGGTGATACTCCATTCTCGATCATTTCAATCTAATTAAAGATTCATTAAAACTCCACTTAGTTTTAATTTTTAACTGGGTTAAAGAACCAATGTCATTTAAAACACGGTTCATGATAAACCCACAACCACATCCTATTAATTGTCGGGTTAAAGAAGGAATGTTATTTAAAACACCGTTCACGATAAACCCAAAAATCAATTCCAATTCAATTCCAATTAAATATCACTTAATTGGTTCACTTCAAATAAAAAGATTTAATATTTTTCTCAACTGGGTTTAAGAATAGTGTTAATGAAGACACCATTCACGACAAACCCAAATCACATTTGATATTAAATACAAGGCCTTGAATAGAAAATATATCGGCTTATATTCAATATCAAATTCTACGACTAACAAATGTCGTATTGGAAACAACGATATAAATATATATCTTTCAAATTTCCATAACAACATCTGTATAATCACGAAATCCAACATCGAAATATTCCGAAGACAATTTCGATTCAAATCCATTCCAATATAATTATTGGAAATCCTGGTTATTTTCAAAACCATTTCAAATCCAATTTATTTATTTAAAAATAAATAGAATTATAATTCTAGTTCAAAACTAGTTCATTTCGATAAAAATCTATTTTTATCATTTCAAATATGGAGTTTTTCATCCCAATTCTTCTCAAATTATTTCTTATGATTTTACACAAATTATTACCATTTTTAATAATTTTATCAAGGCCCGTACAGTCGATTTCCATCAACGGCCATCGAACTGCACTTACAACGTCCTTTTTCAAATTTGATTTGGACATAATTCCAAATCCAACCGTTAGATTTCTAATTTCTAATATTCGTTAGAAAGCTCTTTTCGATACGAACCCAACGGTTCCGGTTTTAGGAGAATCCAACGGTCGGATCTCCCGTAATGTCCGTTCGAAGTTAATGGTCGAAATTCGCGAACTGCCGCGGCGCGGCGCGTTCTATTCAGGCCATTATATAATATATACTTCTTCGATTTCCTTTTAAAATGTATTATATAAATCGTTTTAAATTCTTTTTTAAAACGATTTCAACTACATTTCAAATTCAAATCAAAATTGAATTTTTCCTTATAAATTCAAAACGATTTCAACTTCATTTCAAATTCAAATCAAAATTGAATTTTTCCTTATAAATTCGTTTTAAATTGATTTCAAATTGATTTCAATTCAAATTGATTTCTAATTCAATTTCAGTTTGTTTTCAATTCAATTCAATTTCAATTCGAATTCATTTATATTCAATTTCAATTCGAATTCATTTATATTCAATTTCAATTCGAATTCATTTCTATTCATTTTCAATTCGAATTCATTTCTATTCATTTTCAATTCGAATTCATTTCTATTCATTTTCAATTCGAATTCATTTCTATTCATTTTCAATTCGAATTCATTTCTATTCATTTTCAATTCGAATTTCAATTCTTTTCGAAATATCAGATTTTGAAATCACTTTCGATATTCATTATAGAATGAATAAAATCGATATAAATATCGTTCACGTCAAAATGGCGTCAATCTAATCAACACGGCTTCATATATTCCTATTTTAAAATATTCTATTTCAAATATTTCTATTTCAAATATTTCTATTTCAAATATTTCTATTTCGAAACTGGAATGAGGCCCAATCAATTACCATATAATGTTAATTATATGGATTTTCTACAACACATGTATATATCAACAACGATGAATAATCAACCATCATCCAAAGTGCATTCTACACTGTATAAGCATCAAATAAAAATATTCAATGCTTATAGCAGCCTGTCAATCAATCGATCGACATACAACTAAACAATCGGGATTAGTGTACGTCAAATATCATCCCAATACCCGTGTGGGGTTTCAAACAATCAAACACAGATTTTATTTGTGCAGTTGGGCGATGTGTAAAATTTATCGTCCCAATCAATATCAGTCAAATGTGTGTATATAAACAAATCGTCCGATTTGTTTATTTTTATTTCATTTCTTATACACGTTAAAAATTCTATTTTTAACTATAAAATATTTTTAGCTATATAAATATTTTATTTCATTTCACATCACATCACACAATCAACTACACATCAAAATCAAACAATCAAGCATACAAGCCGTCCATGGCCTGTGGACGACGGATGTCGGGTGCTGCTAAACACCGTCTGCATCCTAGTATATATTTATAACTAGAAAAATTAAATTAAAAGGTGAGAAGTTCTCACAGAGTTGCTAATCCAATTCCACGACTCTTCTTATGTAGAAATCTTCGCCGTTCCTTCTTTCATCACTTTCTTTGCCCGTATTCTCTACATATGTAAAAATCGAATTTTTTTTTACTTTGTTATTCAATATATAAAAATCGAATTTTTACTATCGTTGCTATGTATATATAAAAATCACATTTTTATAACTATGCTATATGGATAAAAATCACATTTTTATACCGCTACTATATAGGTAAAAAAATCTATTTTCATCATGCTAACTTCATAATAAAAATTATATTTTTATACCACTTTCACATACGTAAAAATCACTCCTTTACAACGCTGCTTCCACGATAAAAATTATATTTTTATCTTGCTAGTAATATAATAAAAAAAATATTTTTATTACTCTACATGAATATAAGCTATATTTTTAACCTTTCTATATTATAAAAATTATATTTTTAACCTTTCTACTATATAAAAATTATATCTTCTTCTTCACTTAAAATCGGAAAAAAAACAAAGCTATTTTTAAAAACAAAACTGAATATTTCAAAGAATTAAAATAGAAAAAATAACTCACAGTGTCTAGAGGAAGGAGAAGAGGGCTGAAGGGAGGAAGAAGAAGAAACAGCGGCAGCAGGTTGGATTTGGGGGCGGCGGTTTCAACGAGGAGGAGAGAGGAGGAGGGCGAGTAGAAGGAGGCGGGGCTGAGGGGGTTCGAGCGCAGGCGGGGGGGAAAGGAGAAGGAGAGGAGGAAGAGGGAGGAGGAGTGCGAGCGTGCGGTGGCTCGTGCGGAGGGGGTGGTTTCGTGCGACGCGCTGGAGGATAGGGGGGTCGCGTCGAGCAGAAGAAGGGGTGGAGGGAGGAGAAGGGGGCGGCGCGATGAGGATGTGGTCGGCCTCAGTAGGCGCGGTGGCGCTCCGATGGGAGGAGCGGCGGCGCTCCTCCCCCCCCCCCCCCCCTCGTCTTTCTTTTTTTTCCTGATAATCGATTTAGAAATGAGGGGGTTTTCGGCGACTTTGAAGAGAGGATTGGGGGGGTTTATTTAATTATTTAATTTTTCTAAAAAGTAACTTTTTATTTCGACCTCGAAACGAGGCCCATCGCCTGTCATCCATATCTAATTACCCCCATTCCGAACACAATGGGATATGCATCGTAAGCTGATTCGATCGTTTCGATCAGTTTCCGTTAAAATCAAAATATAACTCTATATATTGAATTTTGAACGCGCATTTCAATTTACTGGGGTCACATACTAACTCGAAAAATTGCAGAAAAATATTTTCTAGCTTAATATTGACCATACGGTCCTAACAAAACTAGTTTCGTCGAATTCTGAGACCATTGGAAAAATGGCCAATTTCCAGTCGATTAAAATCAACTGAAACTGGTCAGACGTGTTTTCCTTTGCCATGCTCACATATTGATTCGAAAAATTATGAAAATTGAAACCTAGTAATAACTTGACATCGCGGATCCAACAAAAGTGGTTTCGTCGAAATCCGAGGTCGTTTGCAAAATTCCCATTTTTAAGGGCCTGAATTTCATAGCGACTATTCAGAATTTTCAACTGGACATATCTTTTGATTCCCGCTATGAAATTTCAATCTTTCGGATTCGTTGGAAATATATTCTCAAATAGATTCTAATATTTTTGGTTTCACTAAAATCCGGTTTATTTTGCACCCGGTACATTCATTTGAATTTTGAAATCGAATTATCGAACTACCACGCTATTTTCAATTCCTTTTATATATATAAATAAATATTTATATTCTAACGACGATCTATATAAATATGTTCGTTCGAATTCCATTCAAAATAAATTTCTCGTCATTATTATTTAAAATAATTCATTTTAAATAATTAAAATTCGCTAAAATTGCCAAAATAAAAATTTTAAATTGGCTCGGATTTCCGGGTTATTACAATCTCCCCCACTTAAAACTTTTCGTCCCCGAAAAGGAACGAAGCCGAAAGTTGTTTTAAATACCAACTCAACTTTCATTATTTTTATTATGGCTTAAGTTCTTCAACTTTTCAGTTTCTAAGAACTTTTCAAAAATTTCAAAAATTTGGCTAACACCCTAAATTTTCGAAAAATTTCGCCATAACCTCCCCTGCACCGGGAGCACCGGAAAATCCCAAAATTGCCATACAGGCCCTCTGATCTCAATAAGAAAAAGAAAAGGCCAAGCGGCTAGCCAATCGGCTCATAAAATCATCATCACCCAAACAAAACAGTAAATTATGGTAAACATGTACCTATTTGTCGGGCAAACAAATTTTATTCTTCTGCTCTAGCCTCTTTGCTATGACCTGTTCAATGTAAGTACATGTATATGCATGCAATTGCAATCATTTTTCAACACAATTCAATATTTGATCCAACTAGGCTAAATGGTTCAACATTTAAATCAATCAAACTATAATCAAACAACACAATCAGCAATCAATTAGTCGATTATCATTTCAAATTTATAACTTTGACATATAGTCTAAAAATCAGATTTTTGATGTAAAATCACAACAATAAGCCCTATCTAATTTTGGTTCTCACACCAGTCAATAGGAAATATATAGATATCACACCTTCGAAACTCGAATACCAATTCTGATGATGTTCGAACTATCATCAGAATCATCTCCGGGCGACAAGAGTGTGATTCTATATCTATCCAGTATATTAAAACTTCGAATACACGCTAGCTAGGCACATACGCAAAATCTTTATATATTGGATTGTCCCAATTCAATATAAAATAAATAATCAAATACGGATAATTGATTTAAATTTTCAAAACAAAATTTGTTTTCATTTTCAATTTCAAAAATATACTCTTCACACTCGTTCTAGGATACTGCTGATCCCATATCTAACGAGTCATTCTCATTGGATATTACTAATCCAATATCTGATGAATTCTTTCGTATGGTTCTAATGTGTCCTGTTCTCTGAGCTTTGTAAATCTCGCTCTGATACCAACTGTAACGAAAAGGAATTTCGCTCGATCCGAATCAGTCGCTAAACCGATCTAGACCGTTCGAAACGCCTGATCGTTTTGAGAACTCGACAAAATAGAACGCAGACGGAAGAACATTTCATTGTACATTACAACAATACCATCAGAATACAAGAATATACAGAGTATGAATAAATATTACACAGAAATATCAGAGATTTAAATTACATTTAAATACATCGCAGCGGAAAATAATACAATACACAACTAGAAGAGATATACGGATACAAAGCTTTCCGGATATCACTCCAGCTGTAAACCAGGATCCTGTGAATATAAATCTGCAAAACCAAAACTACTAGCTGCCCGTGTCAAAATAGGGGCACCCAGAGTTTAGGTTAAAACAATAAACTCCAGGCCAGTCATGGGACTGGTGTGAGAACTAAAACAGTTAATTATCTTTATTTTTAAAGTTAGGTAAATCAAGGGACCACGCCGTATAACACGGAACGGGTTTCCTCCTAAGAACACCAGTGCATAAAACAAACCGCGCAATGCTAAATAAAGAAAAATGAAGCTGTTATAAGATCCAGGTCCTATCACACAATGCAACGCAAGCCGGGGGATAGGGTTTTCCCTTATAACAGCCAAAGAATGCTTGATACGTTTTAAAGCAAATCATTTGATACTATTATAAGTGCATAGTGTATAAAACAACTTCAAATCATAAATATCAATCATAAGCGGCATGGGTACCATATATCATGTCGCCAATACTAGGCTCTACAAATAAAACCGCAAATGTCACGTATTGAAAGTTGGATTTCCATCTGTGAACCGAGGCAAAAGATAGTCCTCTACCGATTTTAGACAATCTAACCCATGTCTAGGAACAGCCGCAACTGCCCCTTGGATCGTCAGGGCCGGTCCACCGATGTGGATTATTATGCCTGAACACTACGTTTCCCCGCCCTTTGGGGCATAAATGAGCCAACGAATGGCTCCATCGGACCTGGATCGTCCGATCTAACTGAGGCGCCTCGCAACAGCAACAACCACACAGGTGAAAAGTATATAAATGTCAGGGCTGGTAGGTCACTGGCACCACCCTAGCTAGAAGGAAACGCATGCCCTCCCTGAGGTCCTCTCCCGTTTCTGGTTCACAACCGGGGTGTGAGGCTCGCGAATTCACGTTACACAAAGCTATGCCACACAGGCGGTGCTTTGATCATCAACCACAAGACTTTGCTTTTCAACAGAAGCCTTGATCATTTGCCACTTAGGCATGCCACACAGGCAATTCACTCTATACGTTTGATATCCATCTATATATAACCCCTGAGCTCGTACGTCTCAGAGAAGGGCGTTAAGCAAGAGAATAAATTCTCCGCCGCCAAGCAGATATATATTTAATAGAAATCAATCACACAGACTAAAATCCAATGTCAGACACACAGTCCATTTACAAGTCCGTTCTGGGTCTGAACGAAACCGGAGGCACTTTCCTCGCATATCCATCGATCTCCAAGCACATCTGGACGACCACCGACTGATTCCCTCATCTTGGGTGTACGGCCCAATCAAGATCATCAGTAATCACCCAAACGATGTGAAGACTTCCGGTCTTCAACCACCGTCTTCATCCACGACACCACGTCGAAACAGTTACTCAGAATGGGATAAACCCGGTCTTTCTGAATAACTCGCGTATATATTAAACAAGTGTTACACAAACACAACATACGCCTCATTCTAATTCAGAATATTCTTTGGGAAAGGTTCTCATTAATATTATCAAAGATAAACTCTTTTAAATTTATTCTTTAATCTTCTTTTGAATATCAATTCAAACTAGTCGGGATTAGCGAACCACACCGAAGTAATCATTTATTTTATTTCCCAATCCCAACCTATTCATCCCATGAAGTAAAACTGGTCCTACTTCATATTTAACACCACGGTGTTATCGATAAATTCAATTACCATTTCACGTTCAAATCTAATTAAAGATTTAACTATCGCCTGGAGCAAAACTAGTGATACTCCATTCTCGATCATTTCAATCTAATTAAAGATTCATTAAAACTCCACTTAGTTTTAATCTTTAACTGGGTTAAAGAACCAATGTCATTTAAAACACGGTTCACGATAAACCCACAACCACATCCTATTAATTGTCGGGTTAAAGAACGAATGTTATTTAAAACACCGTTCACGATAAACCCAAAAATCAATTCCAATTCAATTCCAATTAAATATCACTTAATTAGTTCACTTCAAATAAAAAGATTTAATCTTTTTCTCAACTGGGTTTAAGAACAGTGTTAATGAAGACATCATTCACGACAAACCCAAATAACATTTGATATTAAATACAAGGCCCTGAATAGAAAATATATCGGCTTATATTCAATATCAAATTCTACGACTAACAAATGTCGTATTGGAAATAACGATATAAATATATATCTTTCAAATTTCCATAACAACATCTGTATAATCGCGAAATCCAACATCGAAATATTCCGAAGACAGTTTCGATTCAAATCCATTCCAATATAATTATTGGAAATCCTGGTTATTTTCAAAACCATTTCAAATCCAATTTATTTATTTAAAAATAAATAGAATTATAATTCTAGTTCAAAACTAGTTCATTTCGATAAAAATCTATTTTTATCTTTTCAAATATGGAGTTTTTCATCCCAATTCTTCTCAAATTATTTCTTATGATTTCACACAAATTATTACTATTTTTAATAATTTTATCAAGGCCCGTACAGTCGATTTCCATCAACGGCCATCGAACTGCACTTACAGCGACCTTTTTCAAATTTGATTTGGACATAATTCCAAATCCAACCGTTAGATTTCTAATTTCTAATATTCGTTAGAAAGCTCTTTTCGATACGAACCCAACGGTTCCGGTTTTATGAGAATCCGACGGTCGGATCTCCCGTAATGTCCGTTCGAAGTTAATGGTCGAAATTCGCGAACTACCACGGCGCAGCGCGTTCTATTCAGGCCATTATATTATATATATATATATAATATATACTTCGTCGATTTCCTTTTAAAATGTATTATATAAATTGTTTTAAATTCGTTTTCAAAACGATTTCAACTTCAAATCAAAATTGAATTTTTCCTTATAAATTCAAAACGATTTCAACTTCATTTCAAATTCAAATCAAAATTGAATTTTTCCTTATAAATTCTTTTTAAATTCATTTCAAATTGATTTCTAATTCAATTTCAGCTCGTTTTCAATTCAATTTTAATTCGAATTCATTTATATTCAATTTCAATTCGAATTCATTTATATTCAATTTCAATTCGAATTCATTTCTATTCATTTTCAATTCGAATTCATTTCTATTCATTTTCAATTCGAATTCATTTCTATTCATTTTCAATTCGAATTCATTTCTATTCATTTTCAATTCGAATTTCAATTCTTTTCGAAATATCAGATTTTGAAATCACTTTCGATATTCATTATAGAATGAATAAAATCGATATAAATATCGTTCACGTCAAAATGGTGTCAATCTAATCAACACGGCTTCGTATATTCCTATTTTCAAATATTCTATTTCAAATATTTCTATTTCAAATATTTCTATTTCGAAACTGGAATGAGGCCCAATCAATTACCATATAATGTTAATTATATGGATTTTCTACAACACATGTATATATCAACAACGATGAATAATCAACCATCATCCAAAGTGCATTCTACACTGTATAAGCATCAAATAAAAATATTCAACGCTTATAGCAGCCTGTCAATCAATCGATCGACATACAACTAAACAATCGGGATTAGTGTACGTCAAATATCATCCCAATACCCGTGTGGGGTTTCAAACAATCAAACACAGATTTTATTTGTGCAGTTGGGCGATGTGTAAAATTTATCGTCCCAATCAATATCAGTCAAATGTGTGTATATAAACAAATCGTCCGATTTGTTTATTTTTATTTCATTTCTTATACATGTTAAAAATTCTATTTTTAACTATAAAATATTTTTAGCTATATAAATATTTTATTTCATTTCACATTACATCACACAATCAACTACACATCAAAATCAAACAATCAAGCATACAAGCCGTCCATGGTCTGTGGACGACGGGTGTCGGGTGCTGCTAAACACCGTCTGCATCATAGTATATATTTATAACTAGAAAAATTAAATTAAAAGGTGAGAAGTTCTCACAGAGTTGCTAATCCAATTCCACGACTCTCCTTATGTAGAAATCTTCGTCGTTCCTTCTTTCATCACTTTCTTTGCCCGTATTCTCCACATATGTAAAAACCGAATTTGTTTTTACTTTGCTATTCAATATATAAAAATCGAATTTTTACTTCGCTATTCAATATATAAAAATCGAATTTTTACTATCGTTGCTATGTATATATAAAAATCACATTTGTATAACTATGCTATATGGATAAAAATCACATTTTTATACCGCTACTATATAGGTAAAAATTCTATTTTCATCATGCTAACTTCATAATAAAAATTATATTTTTATACCGCTTTCACATACGTAAAAATCACTCCTTTATAACGCTACTTCCACGATAAAAATTATATTTTTATCTTGCTAGTAATATAATAAAAATTATATTTTTATTACTCTACATGAATATAAGCTATATTTTTAACCTTTCTATATTATAAAAATTATATTTTTAACCTTTCTACTATATAAAAATTATATCTTCTTCTTCACTTAAAATCGAAGTAAAAAAAACAAAGCTATTTTTAAAAACAAAACTGAATATTTCAAAGAATTAAAATAGAAAAAAGAACTCACAGTGTCTAGAGGAAGGAGAAGGGGGCTGAAGGGAGGAAGAAGAAGAAACAGCGGCGGCAGGTTGGATTTGGGGGCGGCGGTTTCAACGAGGAGGAGAGAGGAGGAGGGCGAGCAGAAGGAGGCGGGGCTGAGGGGGTTCGAGCGCAGGCCAGGGGGTAAGGAGAAGGAGAGGAGGAAGAGGGAGGAGGAGTGCGAGCGTGCGGTGGCTCGTGCGACGGAGGGGGGGGTTTGTGCGACGCGCTGGAGGATGAGGGGGTCGCGTCGAGCAGAAGAAGGGGTGGAAGGAGGAGAAGGGGGCGGCGCGATGTGGGTGTGGTCGGCCTCAGGAGGCGCGGTGGCGCTCCGATGGGAGGAGCGGCGGCGCTCCTCCCCCCCTTCGTCTCTCTGTTTTTTTTTCTGATAATCGATTTAGAAATGAGGGGGGGTTTCGGAGACTTTGAAGAGAGGATTGGGGGGGTTTATTTAATTATTTAATTTTTCTAAAATGTAACTTTTTATTTCGACATCGAAACGAGGCCCACCGCCTATCATCCATAGCTAATTACCCTCATTCCGAACACAATGGGATATGCATCGTAAGCTGATTCGATCGTTTCGATCAGTTTCCGTTAAAATCAAAATATAACTCTATATATTGAATTTTGAACGCGCATTTCAATTTACTGGGGTCACATACTAACTCGAAAAATTCCAGAAAAATATTTTTTAGCTTCATATTGACCATACAGTCCTAACAAAACTAGTTTCGTCGAATTCTGAGACTATTGGAAAAATGGCCAATTTCCAGTCGATTAAAATCAACTGAAACTGGTCAAACGCGTTTTCCTTTGCCATGCTCACTCATTGGTTCGAAAAACTACGAAAATTGAAACCTAGTAATAACTTGACATCCCGGATCCAACAAAAGTGGTTTCGTCGAAATCCGAGGTCGTTTGCAAAATTCTCATTTTTAAGGGCCTGAATTTCATAGCGACTATTCAGAATTTTCAACTGGACATATCTTTTGATTCCCGCTATGAAATTTCAATCGTTCGGATTCGTTGGAAAGATATTCTCAAATAGATTCTAATATTTTTGGTTTCACTTAAATCCGGTTTATTTTGCACCCGGTACATTCATTTGAATTTTGAAATCGAATTATCGAACTACCGCGCTATTTTCAATTCCTTTTATATATATAAATAAATATTTATATTCTAACGACGATCTATATAAATATGTTCGTTAGAATTCCATTCAAAATAAATTTCTCGTCATTATTATTTAAAATAATTCATTTTAAATAATCAAAATTCGCTAAAATTGCCAAAATAAATTTTTTAAATTTGCTCGGATTTCCGGGTTATTACACTAACCATTAAAAAAAAACTAACAACATGTTCTATAACATAATAGAAAACAATAAAAGTCAAGCAATTCTAATCTCTCTTTTTTTTCTTCATCTTCCATCTCTATTAGGAACAAAAGAATATCTACTTTTGTTAGAGTTTAGGGTTTGAAATTGTAAAGAAGTACGTGTTTTCTTAGGAGAAGTACGGTGGTGAATAACTGAGTGAAGGAATAATATATGTTGGTCAAAAGAATATATAAAATGTTGGGAATGGGTCCCTTCCTATGTGGAAAAACTCATATTTATTTGGAGTAATAAATGTTGCTATGGTATTTTGTGTTTTTATTTGAAAATGCGACTTATTGTCCTTTGATGTGCTTTGGTAATTGCACCTTGATGGGTCATCTTATTAAATAAGGTAGTTGAATGGAGATTTCAATGTGTCTTTTTGGTGGCTATATATACATATCCGCATTTTGGGCAGAAAAATATACACAACAACACCAATTTGGACAGCATTGATAAAAAGATATCTACCATCAAAACTTTGTCAGTTTCTCCAAGACTTTGTGGGCTGCTTCTACTACTTTGAGATTGCCCTTTGCTGGCGTGTTTTCTGCGGGATCTCTCAGCTTTTCTGAGCTCTATTTCCCGGTGTGTTTTCTGCGGGATCTCTCAGCTTTTCTGAGCTCTGTTTCCCGGTGATATTTTTTCACTTTTCTCGCTTTTGTTTTGATGCTGTTATTGCTAGCTATTGTTGGATAATTTGTGTATCCACTTTGTGACTTGGATTTGGATTTGTGTATCACTCCATTATCATAGTAAGAGAAGTTTGGGAGGACCCCGTCATTGGTCCCGTGGTTTTTACTCTTCACATCGAAGAGGTTTTCCACGTTAAAAATTCGTGTGTGCTCTTACTTTATTATTATCTCTTGTTATGTTGATTATTTGCATTGATCATTGGTGATTGTGGTGCATTTTGTCGGGTTTGTCTGCGTCATTCATAACATAAAAAATAATCATTTGTATTAAATTAAGAAAGATGACCGTAAGTGTAAATCGGGGTGTGAATAGTAGCACCATAATAATATATGTAATGTTTCTTTCATATACAGTTCGTATGTAGTTTCAAATAATTAAAAAAAACTTTAATAAAATAAATTCTTTTATCTTATAGCATTACAAAGTTGGTTTTCTCACCGTTATGCGGTAATAATAGTATAAGTACCCTTTATTACAAAAAAAAAAAAAAAAAAAAAAAAAAAATCTTCAAATGTAAACAATATACGTGCAAAATCCAAAAATAAAAATTTCACGGTACACTCACCCAACACAGGTCATGTGAGAACAAACGAAATGGAAGTTAAAATTATAAAATGAAAGACATCTTGAATTTTTCTGACAAAAAATACGAATGAACTTGTTGTTCTTTTGACAAAATTATAAAATTTTATACTGGTGAAAATTCCAGTTATTTGATAGAATTGTAATCAAATAATAGTTACTTTTCTTTTTATTTATGAATTAAAAATTTGATAATAAACTTTCAGTTTTTTTCCATGTGTGCACTTTTCATAGCATAAGATTGCCAGCTGCTCTACCTGACTGCCAGTTTCCATAGCATCAGATTGTTAGTTGCTCTACTCTTCTATCGTCATATAGTCTTATGTCATTTGTTTTTTTTTTCTGAACAACTCAATTGTTTATCCATTGTACATCTAACGTATTATATATATATATATATATATATATATATATATATATATATATATATATATATATATATATATATTTACCTATTTCCTTCCCCTGAATACAATTTGTTGGCACCAACTTGATATTTATGACTTGTATTCTCTCTTACAACCCTTTCATCCATTTGTTGGATTTTTCCTGGAAGTAGGATAGTTCGACCATGTATAATACTCGACACAGTAGCATCAATGTTCATGCTTGACTGGGTAATCTCCTGATGATGTAACAAATGAGTAAATATACAGCCATGAGTTAACTAAGGATCATTCCAAAAACTCACTGTACCAGTTGTTGAAATCTCATACTTCAATTGTGATAATGTCAAACTCTATAAGTTTAACAATATTTCCCTATGTTTAACTGGCATTATTTGGTAATAACTACTGCAAATTGTTTTACTTATAAGTAGTAAAAAGCTTATAGCCAGATGGTGGAGGAATCAAACAATTTTATTAAACAAAAACATGAAATATATAAGTTAACACACTCGTGAATTAACTTACAAAATAGTAATGGATTAACTTATTAAAGTGAAATGGTGAATTAACTTAATAAACATGTGCATTAGAATAAAAATTACCTTATTTAAAATGTTTGTTCTTATAGCTACAAAATTAAAGGCATGGAAGAATATATACGTGCAAAATCCAAAAATCAAAATTTTAAGGTATGCTCACCAAACACGGTTCAAGCGAGAACACAGGAAATGGAGAGCCTGGCGTGGTATTAAAGTCAGTCAATGCCACGTCGGACGTCCAAGTAGGCTGCCACATCACCAAGGCGCAGTCCCTATTAACGGACCCACTCACTAACAGGCGCCTCGCACAAAAGCTCGCGTGTGGCGCTGTCTGCACTTGCCGCGCAGCGCACACTCTCCTCTTCCATTTCCCAACCTACCCTCCGTTTTCCCAGCCATCATCAATACACCAGTTTCCCATTTCCTAAAATACCCATGCTCCCACCTCTATACATACATTCCCTTCCGAGCTCCGTTCCAAAACAATACGATTATTCTACGCTAGAAAAATCACTATCCTGTACAACACAAATGGATCACTACCCGAATCTCAAAAAGCCCGAGGCAGAAGACCCATCGGATCGGTGTAAAATCGAAGAAGTGGCACTGGTAGTACCCGAAACAGACGACCCAACGCTGCCAGTTCTTACATTCAGAGCATGGTTCCTCGGAGTAACTTCGTGTGCGCTTCTAATCTTCCTCAACACGTTCTTCACCTACCGTACGCAGCCATTGGTGATATCTGCCATCCTAATGCAGATCGCCGTTTTGCCTATTGGGCGGTTTATGGCCTCGGTTTTGCCTAAAAGGGAAGTTGCTGTTTTCGGGAAATGGGGCTTCAGCTTGAATCCGGGGCCTTTTAATATTAAGGAGCATGTGATTATTACTATCTTTGCCAACTGTGGTGTGTCGCCGGGAGGTGGAGATGCTTACTCTATTGGGGCGATTACGGTTATGAAAGCTTATTATAAGCAGAATTTGGGGTTTCTTTGTGCCCTTATCATTGTTCTTACTACTCAGGTATTTGTTTCATTTATTTTTATTTTTCAGTTAATCTAGGTGAATGCATGGTGGTTAATTTTGGTAGTATTGTTATTTTTTCAGTTCTTTATTTATTCGTTGCATAATTACATTTTATTTTGTGTAATTGCATCGAACACATCTATTATTTGGACGCCTAATGTTTTACTTAGACTGATGAGCGCTGCTGGAACTAATCCGTGTTTGATTTTGACGTAACAGTAAGCCAAGATTGCGATAGAATTAATTCTAAACAAATTCAGTTGATAAGTATTCGTTTGATAATGCATGTTGATGTTTGTTTTGAGCGTAGATGTTTTCCTACTTTTTATATTACTGGGCCACAAGATGCTAATGTTCCTATTCCTTTGACTTATCTTTTTTGATTCCTGTGGAAAAGGACTGAATAATTGGTCTGGCTACTTTATGCCCTTCATATTTATTGTGCTAATTGTATGTTAGAAGTAAGAAATTATAAAATGTTGATATCAAATGAAAGATAAAATCCTTTAACAAAAATTAAATTGTTGTTAAATCGGCTGACTTCTTGCAGAAATAATAATCAATAATTAATTTATGTACTGCGGTAATAAAAACTAGAAAATATAAAAGAACCTATATATATACGATTTCTGCTTTCGAGCAATTTGATGTTGTCATCCTTAAAAGTATGATTATTTTTAGTTAGTTTGTCAGAAAGAGGTGCAGCGTCAGTCTTGAAAATTTTAAATGTAAATTTTTTATGGACAGTGCTAGTTCAACCGGCCTGAAAACCGGTGAAAACGCACGAAAAAGTAGAGAAAGCAAGGAATTCAGGGGTATAATCGTAAATATACAACGCATATTATGGTAATGACTTTCAAATCGTCCGGTTCAGCATGCTGCCGCTTTATCCCGGTTACGAATTGGCCGGTTGAAGTAGTATTGTCGATTTTTTATTTATCAGTTACTGTTAGGTGAGACCGTGAGATTCTGCAGAATATTAATTATTCTCTATGTACATAAATTTTAGGAGTTTTAGTGTGAATCTAATAATTTAAGATAAAATGTCAGTTTGTGACCTGTTAGGATTTACTTGAGAGTAAAAAAGCTCTTACCTTTCAATAAAATTTAAAATAAAAAGGGAGAACTAATCAGCAACATATATAACGTTGAGCTAAATGCGATGGTGTTACAGTGTCATAAATAATGTAATATGACATTGTTACGTTGAGCTAAATCTGATCAATAAATTCCTGAAAATAATGTAATATGACAGTGTCATAAATAACTGGAGACTACTGAATAAGGATGTTTAGTGAGTTAATGCTGTATCTAAATGTGAAAGATAAATAGAAGTATGCTTAAAACTGGAGATTATTGAAACCAACCAGAGAATAGATTCATGTCTATCCAAAAATCAACAAATACGAATAACACTTGATGCAAATGAAAAAAAATACAAAATAAAATAAGAACTCTGTAGTATCGTTTAGTAAGTTAATGCTATGTCTACATGGGAACGATAAAGAAGATAATTTAAAACTGGAAACTATTGAAAACAACCTGAGAATAAATGCATGTCTAACCAAAAATAACAAATATTTAATACAAAATAAAATAAAAACCCTGCAGTATTGTTTAACAATGTTTAGTGAGTTAATGCTACCAAGATTTGAAATTCTGGTTTTCTGCTTCTTTCGGATCATCTGATGTTTTTATTTTTTTTATTTTTTCTAATTTCGGTTTCGTTTTGGAAATTCCAAATTTTCTGCTTTATTCCCGTTTCCAAATTTCATCATGATTAATTAAAAAAAAAAAAAAAAAGATCCAGATACCACTTCTAAATGTGTAAACTAATTTGTACTGGCTTGTTGGGATTACACAACAGTAAAGCAATCCGAAGAATTACTTAAGTAAACGCAGAAGCCCATAAAGAAATTTGATTTTTTTTTTTTTTTTTCCTCTAAATGAAGCCAAATCAATTTTTGTGCAATACAATGTTTCAAGCTTATGCACCCAGCCTCCATCATCTTTCTGATAAAACCCAGAATGCAAAAGCATTGCTGCTGCCTGCTTTTGGTGATAAACCTTCTTCATTTGAGTCGTAGTTCAAGATTGCATTCTAAATCCACTAACTTCTGAATTGCAGATTCCAGTGTCTAGCTTCTAAATCCAAAACGTTTAAAGCTCTTGATTCAAGTTTTTAAGCTTCAATTCCAAATCTCTAAACTCCATTCATATCCATTCCTCGCTTGAATTAGTTTTTTCTTCTTTTTCTGTGTCAGAATTCCTTTCTAATTGATTTTATACACTTCAATTTGATACCACAGAATGGAACCGGATTTCAAAGTGAATTCCGGCCCATTCAACATCGGAACCGGACCAGACTGGCCGAAGTTCCGGCGTGTCTGTTGGAATCTCGAATCATGAATGCTACATATAAATGTGAAAGACAAATAGAAGGAAACTTCAAACTGGAAACTATGGAAAATAACCAGAGAATAAATGCTTGTCTAACCAAGAAAACTCATTACTTTGTTAAGTTGACACGTTTTTTCAACTCAAAAGATAAATTCAGTATTCTGGACATGTACAGATCATTGGCTATGGATGGGCCGGAATGCTTAGGAGGTACTTGGTTGATCCAGTTGAAATGTGGTGGCCTGCTAACCTTGCCCAAGTTTCACTTTTCAGGTTCATATATTTTACTCATTGGCACTTTTTTTTTTTTTTTTTTTTTTTTTTTTTTTTTTTTTTTAATGTTTCAGAACATTAATATCTAAAGTAGGTCATGCAACTTGTTAAATTTCAGAGCGCTACACGAGAAAGACCTAAACTCAAAGGGACCAAGCAGAATGAAGTTCTTCCTCATATTCTTCATAGGCAGTTTCGTATACTACATATTTCCCGGATACATTTTCCCAATCCTTACATTTTTCTCATGGGTATGTTGGATATGGCCCAAAAGCATCACAGCCCAACAAATCGGGTCAGGCTACCATGGACTTGGTATTGGTGCATTCACATTAGATTGGGCTGGAATCTCAGCATACCACGGTAGCCCACTAGTCGCACCATGGTTCTCTATAGTCAATATTGCAGTTGGTTTCATCATGTTTATATACATCATCGTCCCTCTTTGTTATTGGAAGTTCAACACTTTCGATGCTCGAAAGTTTCCAATGTTTTCAAACAAGTTATTTACGAACAAGGGATTGCCTTATGATACAACATCTGTTTTGACACCACAATTTGAGCTGAATGAAGCTGCTTATAACAGTTACGGAAAGTTGTACCTGAGTCCACTCTTTGCATTGTCCATTGGGTCTGGTTTTGCCAGGTTTACTGCTACCCTCACTCATGTGATCCTCTTCAATGGAAGGTATGCTTCGTTAATACATTTTATACAAATGATCAAAGTAACATGTATAATAAGGAAAGGATATATTATGCAGCGATATATGGAAGCAAAGTAAGTCAGCAGTGAGCTCTGTAAAGGAAGATATCCATGCTAGATTAATGAAGAGCTACAAACAAGTACCTCAATGGTGGTTCTTAATTCTACTAGGTGGAAGCATGATTTTATCATTAATGCTATCATTTGTATGGAAAGAGCAAGTTCAACTTCCATGGTGGGGTATGCTTTTCGCATTCGCATTGGCTTTTGTCGTAACACTCCCTATTGGTGTTATTCAGGCTACAACTAATCAGGTACATGTATACATAACCATAGCCATAACCATACCGATATTCAAAAGATTTGCAACATCTGGGCTAAGTCTTTCATATTCTCTTGATCATCTAACAGCAACCTGGATATGATATCATTGCTCAATTCATGATCGGTTATGTGCTCCCTGGAAAGCCAATTGCAAACTTACTTTTCAAGATATATGGGCGTATCAGCACAGTGCATGCACTATCTTTCCTTTCTGATCTTAAATTAGGCCATTACATGAAGATTCCTCCGAGGGCCATGTACACTGCTCAGGTGACCACTTTAGCTTAGACTCCTTGCTCTAGTCGATTACCGCTCCAGTTGATCCGGGCCATCAGATCAAAAATCTAATGGCTTCCAATCAACAATGCATTTTTGCAAGATTTCGTTTTGCTAGTAGGAAAAATATTTAAAATTATCATTGTGTTCTTTGCTGTTGCAGCTAGTGGGAACTTTAGTAGCAGGAGTACTGAACCTGGGAGTAGCATGGTGGATGTTGGACAACATAAAAAATATATGTGACGAGTCTCTCCCTGACAGCAGCCCATGGACATGTCCAAAGTACAGGGTCACATTCGACGCATCTGTAATCTGGGGTTTGATTGGGCCAAGCCGGCTGTTCGGGCATGGGGGGCTGTACCGTAATCTCACCTGGCTTTTCTTGGTTGGTGCAGTGCTGCCCGTACCCATATGGGTGCTGAGCAAAATATACCCGGACAAGAAATGGATCCCACTGATAAACATACCCGTCATCTCTTATGGGTTTGCGGGCATGCCGCCCGCTACGCCGACTAACATAGCGAGTTGGCTGGTGACCGGGACGATATTCAACTACTTTGTCTTCAGGTACAGGAAGGATTGGTGGAAGAAGTATAATTATGTGCTGTCCGCTGCTTTGGATGCGGGTACGGCGTTCATGGGAGTGCTGCTGTTCCTTGCTTTGCAGAATAACAACGTTAACCTGCACTGGTGGGGCACGGATGTGGATCATTGTCCGTTAGCCACATGCCCGACTTGGCCTGGAATTGCAGTGAAGGGTTGCCCGGTTTTCTGAATGCAGACTTTAGTTGCTGGGGCTGCCTTTATGTCTTCCACGTATTTATCATTAATGTTATATTTCTCTCCCTTTTTTGGGAAACTTGGTAGAGAATGGTCTTAGATTAGGCTTTATTAGAAGTTACTATGTTACGTGATGCACTATAATGGAACCTTTGAGTATAAAGTTTGGGGTGAGAAAATTCTGAACAATTTACTTAATGAATATATTTTTCTCTTACTGCAAACCATGACTTGAAACCTATTACAGTTACCAATTACCACACAAATTTTGAAATACTTTTAGCTAAGCTTTGAGCATAGGAGCACTTGCATTTTAGAATAGAAGATGTTTGAAATAGTGGTTTGCAATGGTGCTTTCCACTTCAAATATAGTAATGCACTAAAAGAACAATCATTTTAAGTAGCACGACCTATTTGAATGGAATTATGTATCCATGTCATGCATAAAAAATATGTTAAATGTGAATTACCGTCACAAATGATGATATCCATAGAGGACTATAACACTGAGATTATGTGAAATGTACTGATAATGGAGGTGGACTTATCAGTATTGATTAAAAATAAGTGGGATATATGACCAGTAGTGCCTTGACATGTTTCATGCACGGTATAACGATGCGAAAAAAGAGGAAAAATACGATCAACACTAAATGATAACGGATTACCTACTACACTTTTTGTTAGCAAAATCCTTGAAGTAACCATTTATACACTGAAGAGGCCAAGGACATCCCAACAGGAAGGATGTTGAGGCTTAATATTATTCATACATGTGAAAAACATTCTGGTTACAACCTAGATAATTTATCCTTCAAAATTTGCACTAAACTCCCATTTCAAAGAAATGACTCGTGCGGATTTTTCCAACAGAAACCTATAAAACAGACATTTAAAGTTGGCGCTTATGGAAAGACTTAGGAATTGAATTCCTATTAAATAAATTTTTATCTATCCCATACAAGATTTTCCATGTCTATTCTCAGGTTATTGAATTCGTCCATTTTTTTCATTTGAAACATTCGATTATTTTACCTTTGTCTCGAAACATTAACCGTATATATTAATGGCTGCCAGTGGCGTAGCTAGAAATTTGAACTGGCAAAGTCACGATTTCAAATGCTTGAAAAAGATGTTTTTTATTTTCTTTTCACTTATTGGAATTACTGTACATGAACTCATGGCAACTAAACCATTAAACAAAGTAACTGTTTTTAAGCTAATTTATGTATGGAAGGAATTTCAAAATAGAAGTCACTGGTGTTTCAATTGAGTCAAATTTCAAGAGCGGATTTTGAATTCATGTCCATGGCATTAAGAGAACTTACTATGGCAGAGATAAGTTCATGGCAGCTTCGACACCGAATGGATAAAAATGGATCTTGCAATTGAATTTTGGAAAGCTGTAGTTTGTAGAACTCGATTAGGATTTCTGAAGGAAGGAAGGATCTTCTTCTTGTTATCTTGTTGGGTACTTGGATTCCGGGTGGGGTCACTTGACCTCAACAACCCTCACATGGCTCCGCCACTGATGGCTGCTCCTCCGTTTGCCTTTTTTCTTATTAGCTTCCTTAAACATGTTCAACTTCTATGATGGAGCTCTAGTGTTATTCATCAATTCCTCCAGTTCCTCAATTAATTAACCAAACCTCATTTTTAAGCTTAATATCACTTATCATTCCAATTCTCGCTATATTAATATTCTTTTCCTGGTTCATTAATATTTTTTTATTTAGCTTTTATCTTTGTGCAATTTGATCTTTGCTAATTCATTTGGCTTTTAGATATTCTTTTTTTCAATTTATACTTTTTTGTTGTTAGTTATGATAACATAATATATCATACCAAAGTAGCATAATTTCGATTTCAATATATAATGCAAGTAAATAACGCGAGAGTTTAAATATCGGTTTCTTGTCCATAATATTTATTTAATTAAGTGGCATCTTAATTTGCACAAAGCGATATATAGATTACAATTGGCAAATGAATTAAAATACCTTATGTTGACTAAAGGTAATTTCATTTCGTGCTAATTGTATTACGTTTAAAATTCAAGATTAATCTTTTAAAATAGTGCATAAGCCAAACATATTTAGAAGCTCATGCTTGTCTTGAGCATATATCATTTTTAACTTGATGGTTTATTTTCTTTGTGTTTCAGGATATTAAGTCTTTTTTTTTATAACATCTAATATATATATATATATATATATATATATATATATATATATATATATATATATATAAGTCTTTCTTTTTCCCTACTACTCTGGTATGGTTTTTTAAGGAGACGGATTAATTAGGTGTTCTTTTACGTCTTTAATAAAAAAACCATTTTTCAATATATATATATATATATATATATATATATATATATATATATATAATGACAAATACTTATTTCATACTATACTAAATATTAGAATATACCATAAAATTCATTGCAGGGTTATATATATATGGATAAAACATAATAACAGTATTTCATTGCATTTTTACCTATGTACTATACATAGCACAATTCTATAGCACTTTCTAAGAGCTATAGATTCAAAATACAATTCAAAATAAGTACTATTTCAAATTAAGTGCTATTTCTAAGTGCTACTAAAACTATTTATATCTGTCCTATTTTTGGTACCAGAGCACTTAATGATCAAGGCCACTAAAATGAATAAAATAAAGCCAAATGATATAACATAATATAAAAGGTTTGAATATCAAAGCTTAGAGATACATGACTCTGTTAGAACAATTATTTCATTAGACAAACAAAAGCATAATTGTTATTTCAAAAATAATGAGTACCTACATCTTTTACACTCTGAAGACAAACAATTAAATTCTGTCCCAGATTTGATAATAGAATTAGGAGATTTTTTACAATGGTATAATAACAGATTTTATAAACTCACAGAACTTATTTCTGAAAGTATGGCTTCCAGATATAAAAAGTTACAACAAATACAAGATAACCAAGATTACGTAAAAACCTCTTTACAAAAAATAGATGAGTTTGACATTACAATAAGAAACTAACTAATTTTTTTTAATGATTTAAACCTTAAAAACTTTCCAAACAAAATAGATATTATTTCTCCAAAACAATTAATGGAAGAAAATAAACCAAAAAATATTGAAATACAATCTAAAGATTTAATATTACAAGTCAAAAACCAATCTGATATAAATAAACAACATTTTGAAACCAAAATACAAAAAATTGAACAAATGTTGCAAGAAATTAAATACATACAATTAAATTAATATGGGTTATGATAATAAATGGTACGTCAGAGCTACAAAACATATTAACATGACATTCAAACAAACTAAAACACTATCAGCTGGATACAATAAAGATAACTTCCAAAGCGAAGGGGATAATGCATAATATTGATGTGTAATACTATTATAGCAGTGTCAACCCAAATGCATGATAGACTAGATCTTATGGATAGACAAATTACGAAACTAAGTTTGGCAACACAAGAAAAAGGTAATGATATTAATCAACTTACATAAAAATTATCATACTTAAACCTAGGACCAGCAGAAGAAGGTCTAAATAAAAAAGTAACCAAATTAAGTTTCCTGACTTTCAAAAACGAGACAATACACAATGAATATAAGACCTTTTACAGGAACATCTAGAACTATCACTAATAATGACAGACCTATAGAAAGTAATAATCTGTCCTCAAATACTTGGATGGACAGTATGCTAAGAAGATCTGTTAGCTCACAATCCCACTTAGAAGAAATCATTGACGTAGATATGATTTACAAGTATTCTCAAATAACCAGCTGAATCCTTTAAATCCTAGAGAATTATACATAACAGAAGTATTCACCATAAATACTGGTTTATACAGACACCATCGGGAAGAAATATTATCAATTAGCGACGGAAGTCAACAAACAATAAACTTAATGTCAACAGAAGTAATTAAACAATTAAAAATACAAAAATATAAATTAATCCATTTAGGATTAATAGTTATCGGAATAAGAGGATTAGTAAGACAGAAGATAGGAACTAAATTATTAATAGTCTTAATAAATGATAGACATAAAGAATTAGAAAAAAAAAATTGGGACAATAGAAGTAGACATGAATAAATAATATAGGAATTGTTTATATATCCCCGAACTTTACAATGACACTAGCAGATTTTTATAAATATATAAAAGTAGTTATACAGACTAAAGGGTTTGAAAATTTTAATGGCAAAAATATATTACTAGATATAACATTTTTAGGAAAATGTATGATAAAATACACACCTAAAATAAAATTAAAACTCGATGAAGTAATAAAAACATTAACTTCAACTGGAGTAACATTTTTGAGACCAATGAAAATAGATCCTTCAATCCTAGCAGGACATGAATGGACGGTACAAAATCCAAATGAAAATACACACATCTTAAAAACAAATGATGTAGTAACATATACAAATCCTAACGGATCTATATCTTTAAGATTTAAAGATTATGAATCATCTAATCAAAAAGATATCGATACTGATGACGAGTCCAATTCAGAACCACAAAGGAATCTATAAATGACAAAATAAAATATCCAGGTGAACTAGGAATAGTGTTAGGACCTTATGAAATGTTCGAATTAGAACAACTTAAGTATAATAATCAAATAGACAATAATACCTTTGTACATACTGATGATGAAAATAATATAAGAACTAAAACCATACATACATTAGAAACATTTTTAGAAGATTCTAATGAAATAATAAATTACAATCAATTTCTTGATGAATTAATAAGTGAATATACAAAACAAATGGATCTAATGGAAGCCCAAGGAGAAAGTACAAGTACTGTAACTTATCCTCAGAAAGCACCAGAAGAAATGACTTATAGACTAGGGCATCCCCCGAACAAATGTTATTCCCTACACAAATAAAAATAAAATTTTAAGGACAACCGGAAAAATATTACCTACATAAATAACCTTTTTCTGGAACAAATGCATTAACACTTAATGTTACTGAATGTCACCCACAATTATTAGACACCTACCTAGAATAATGGACTGCTGCAATAGCCAGAGATTGTTCCGCTAAGCAACCAAATATAAATTTAGAAGAAGAAATGGTAAGAATTGCAGAAAACTACTTAGGCGATGTTGCTAAAGGAATGTGGGAAGCATATAAATCAAATTTCCCAGACGAAGTAGCCTCCATGGTATCCCAACGTGGAAACATTTATAACTTTACAAATTTAATACATAGAAAATAACAGGAAGAGAAGTAAACACAGGACTAGCTTTAAGACAACAAGAAGTTATGAGAGATTTAGAGCAAATACAATTACTAGATCGGAAGCATATAATAATAAAATTCTTAAATGTTTTTTTATACTATGCAAAAACTTCCGTATAACGACCCGGATTTTTGGTTGATTAATTTTAAATATTTAATATTTATTTTAAATATTGAGTTGATAATATAAATGAATTTTTATATTAAGTTTTCGATTTAATAATCGATTTTGATTTAATATGGTTATTTTATATATACGTTCAAATTAAATTTTTAATCTACTCTGTTGGGTTCAGAATAGTATTATAACATTGAAACATTAGTTGTTATGCTAAATTGCGGTTCGTAAGTTCAAGTTGTGGACCTCGAGATATTCGATTAGTGGATAAACTCGAAATCAAATTGATGTCGTTTTAAAAAGAATAAAAATCCCATTTAGATCAAATCATATTAATGTATAATCAAATCAGAATTTATTGAAATGTACTTAAGCCTATAACCTAAATGTACCATTGGTAGACTATAATTCCTTAATCACTAAGTTTCTTCCTCTGTAAAATCGCGTTGACCCCATTCCTTTTCCTCTTTATTTTGATTCCATCTCGTTCATTTTTCTTCTGTTCGATTTAAAATTAAAATGGCCGCTCTCTGCTCATTTGTAAAAATCACGACTTTGTTCCCTTACTATATTCAAATTCGAAACCCACGAGAAAATAAAGGGCCGAACTCCTTTACTTCAAAATCCAGAATGGACAATTGAAATCCAAATCACGATTTTTATCACAATCAAAATCGAAGGCCATCAGTTTTCGGAAGCTCGAAGTCATTTTGGGACCGCCGCGATGTCAGGATGAGGGAGAATCGATGTCGAGAATTTTTCCCAGGGAGGTTTAAAGCTGCGATGGCCAGAGATGATGTACGGGGTTCGCGAGTTCAGTATGCTGGTCGCCACAGTGGATTGAAAATCAGAATAGTGATGTCGCAATGAGGACAGGGTAAGTGACAAAGGAGTAAAAGTCGCGATCTTTTTCTGGGTGTTTGAATGTAGTTTAGGGCATTAGGAAATTCGAACCTACTGATGATGGTGGTATTGGGAAATTCGGCAGTAGGATTATAGGGTTCCGTAGTGTGGTATTGGGAACATGGATCTGTAATTGTATAAAATGGTGATGTCAGGATTTGGAGACAGTGAACGCAAGAAGAAGGAGAAGGTCGATGATGGGTTTTGGAAATAGGCATTTGCGTGGTGATGGGGTTTTGCACATTAACAAGTTACTGTTTAATCAGTTGGAAAAGATCATTAAAGGAATTAACCTAATTTAAATTATTTTAATTTAGTTAATAATTTCTTATTTGAATTAAACAAGTTTAATTAATATTCAAACTTGTATTTTTTTTTATAACGCCATATTAACTAAGAAATACCATATTAAGGCCATACGAGATTTTATCGAATAGTCAGTTGAGTAATTCGTAGCTCAGGCCGAGAACTTAAAATTTGAACAGGAATGGATCTACAAATTAAAATCCCGGTGAGCAAATTTCACTCAGATTTTATTTAGAATTATTTTATTAGTTAAAAATAATTGTGTGTTGGTTGTTTGCATGGATTGAAATGTTATTGTGATTATTACACATATATATTTGTTATATAGGCTTGGTGATTGTGATTTTATATATATATATATATATATATATATATATATATATATATATTTGCGGTTGGAAATTTCTCGCAATACCATTAGCTGATGACCGCAATATCATTAGTGGATGACCTTATACTCCCCCACAATATGATAATGGATGACCATCTATACCGCGATATCCCGCCTTAAAGTAGGATGAGTATTATTCATGTTGGCTGACGTTTGTGGATGCAAGAAAACAGGTTGGAGGGATCCAGCTGGATTCCTCAAAAATATTACTATTTGTTTGTTTTCATATATATTATCATATATGATGTGTAGAAAAATATGTGATTTATAATTGATTGTTTTTGTATGTGTAAATATCACTGGGATTAAATGTTGATTTATAAAATATTGTAATATCAAAAGAGTTTGATATAAAGGTTATTGTTTCTTTCAAAAGGATTTTGAAAGTTAAATCAAGTGTTTTGGATTCTCATAAGGGAAAAACCCGTTCCGTGTTATACGGAGTGGTCTTTTGAGACATCGTTTATTTTCTCAAACTATTTTAAATTATTTACTCATATCAGTCCTATGACTGACCCAGATTTTATTTTGTTTTGTTTTCCCTAAACTCTTGGGTGCCCAAATTTGTACGGACGGTCAAGTAGTTCAGGATTTTACAGACTTATCTAAAGGAGCTTGGAGCAGGAGGCTTCAACGTTATTTAGTTATTGTTTTTCCGCTGTGTTGTAAGCAAGCTTTTAAATCTTGGTCGAGATCTTGATTTTAACATTAAGCAATTCGAAATAGCGAAAACCGGACATATCTCATTGAAGACGAATCTCAACTGAGATTCACAAATCTCGGACGAAATCTCGATCAAGATTCATTTGCGAGATTTTGGCCGAAACAGGTATATTTTGAACTTTAATTTTATATTGGGCTGGGCCTACGGTATGTCACATGTGACTTATGTTATTTCAATATAAACAAAACAATGTTCTGTTGCTCTATTCATTGCACGCCATTTGTTTTTATCCATTCGCAGGTTAGGGTTTTTTCATCTTTAGGGACAACATTTTATTCGTCCTCTTGAAGCTTCTTCTTCAAAATCGTTAAGTCTTTATTTCGGATCTTACTCTTTGCCTGAACCCTAAATCCCCAATTCTGAGATTCTATTTCTTTTTCATCAATTTTGCTGTTTTTTTATTTTTCTATTGTTATGCTTGACTCTTCCATGTTTCTATCTTTGCAAACAAAAATTCAATTGAAAACAAAAATCAAGTTTGTAGGCTGTAGCAGAACACTTGCTTTCAACTGAAAAGGACAAAATGGCTTCATAATATGAAAATAATTTATGAATGTTACAATCAGTTGAATAAAATTAGTAGTAGTTTGACTAGAATATTACAATGCTTATTGGACTCTTTCATGTTCATATCTAATTTTTTTACTGTTTTTTTATTGAAGTGTTGAACTGAATTGTTTTCTTTATTTTTCAGCATGGAACCAAATGTTACACCAACAACAGAAACCGACGGTAAAGTTAAAGGCGATCCGCTTTGGGTGTATGGAACTAAAGTCAATGGTGGAAGGCATTCTATATGTCTCTTTTGCAATAAAGTGTTTTGGTGGAGGAATTTCTCGATTGAAACAACATTTAGCTTGTGTACAAGGTGATTGCGGTACTTGTTTAAAAGTTTCAGCTGAGGTAAAACAAAAACCAAAAGACTCAATAATTGCAACAAAGGGAAAAAACACAAAAGAAGCAACACTGCAAGATTCTATATAATGCATCAATCAACTAAGGTGAACATATTGAAGACAATATAAGTTCATATACTCAAAGAGGTGGGAGCTCTAATGTGAGAGGACCTATAGACACATTTGTATATCTTTCTCCAAACGAAGTCGGAAAAAGTATGGATCAACCAAATCTTAGTGAGACAAAAAAGAGAGAGGGATAATACATGTGCTTACATTGCAAGGTTTCCTTTTGAAGCGGGCATAACATTTAATGTTGTGAATATGACTTTGTTCAAAGAAATGGCACAAGCAGTCGGATTACATGGTCCAAATATGAAACCGCCTTCGATGCATGAGATTAGCGAGAAATTTCTCCCGCTTGAGAAAGATATAATAGATGAAAGCTTGCATTTATTCAAATAAACTTGTAGAATTTAAGGATGTAGTTTAATGATGGATTGTTTGACGGATCGAAGAGGGAGAAGCATTATGAACTCGGTAGTAAACTACAATTGAAAAACTGTTTTTATGCAGTCCAAAAATGCTTCTGGTGATGTCCATAATGCATGATATATTTGTGATTTTGTCCTAGATGGGATTAAAGAATTGGGTGAAGATAACGTTGTTCAAATTGTTACCGATAACGCATCTAATAATATGCCAGCCGCTAAGGTATTATTTCTAGAATATCCGCGAATTTTTTAGAGAAGTTGCGCAACTCATACTATAAACTTGATGCTGAAAGATGTTGGAGCCATTAAACCTATTCATAGTGCTATATTGGATGGACGATGTGTAAATGTCTATATCTATGGCCACACAAAGATCCTTGATTTTATGAGGGTATGCACAAAACAAAGTGAGTTGATAAGACCTGGGCTAACAAGGGTTGCTACATCATTTTTATATTTGCAAAATTTACTTGAGAAAGAAAAGAGATTTGACGAAAATGATTATATCAGAAGAGTGGGGCTTATTTTCTCAGTCTGAATCAATGGAGCACAAAAAATTATGTTGCTTTTATTTATTTCTAAGTTCTGCACAAAATAGTATGTTGTTTTTATTTATTTCTAAGTTCGGCACAAAAAATCTGAATCAATGGAGCACAAAATCATACTAAAAATCTGCTTTCTTTCGGTTTATAATGTGTATAATGTATCAGTCTAGTTGTAGGTCCACAATAGAAAATGTTCATGCTTTCTTTCGGTTTTAAGGCAATAGGCAGAAAGTCATGTTTATGTTTATAAGTTCACAATAGAAAATGTTGATGTTTATAATGCGTCAGTCTAGTTTATAATGTGCTAGTCTATGTTTATAATGTAGATGTATAGGCAGCAGGTCATGTATAGTTTTAAGGTCATGTATATGTTTTAAGGCAATAGGTAGCGGACCTGCTAGTAATTAATACAAAGTTTGACTTGTTTATTAATAAAAAGTTTAAAATGTGTTACTATCAGCCCAACGTTTTAGTATTAATTTTTTATTAAGTTTGTTATTATATTGCACTATTTCAGGTTACAAGAATCATTAGCAACCCAACATTTTGGGATAATGTGGAGCTTGCAGTTAAAATTTTTGAACCATTAGTCAAAGTTCTTAAAAGAGCAGATGGCGATATTCCTTCGATGGGATGGCTGTATGGAGATTTAGAGAATTCAAAAAATGAGATTGCAGAAGCACTTAATCACAAATAAAAGAGATATAAAGCAATTTGGGCAATAATTGATAAAAGGTGGAACAACAAGTTGAAAAATGAATTACATTTGACAGTATATTTTTTGAATCCAGTCCACTATTATAATAGAAGAGAAGAAATTGAAAACAGACGAGAGTTTATGGATGGCTTCTCCTCTTGTCTTTTTAAAATGTATAAAAATGATCATGTAATTCAGGGTGATATTACAAAGGAGTTAGGTGTGTATCAAAATCAAGAAGGAACATTTGGATTTGATCCTGCTACAAGGCAAAGAAAAAGTCCCTCTTTCATTCCGGGTATGTACTTTTTTATTTTTAGTTAATTTATTAGTGTTGCTTAGTGCTTGCAATCTTGATGTTTAGAAATTTTATATTTATTTGGTTTTCAATTTTAGTTAATTGGTGGAAATAGCATGGCGGTTCAACACTGAATTTAAAGAAAATAGCTATTTGAGTATTGAGTTTGACAATTAGTTCATCCGGATGTGAGAGAGCATGGAGCACATTTGAAATGGTAAATTAACTAATAAATATTATTATACCCAGCATATTTTATTAACAGTTGTCAGAATCTCAATAATAATTGTCATATTCACCGCATTAAACAATGAAATACATTTTCATCTGTGTTGGGTATTCCAGCCCATATTTGGCGTAATTTTATGCAGGCATATTTGGCATAATTTTATGCAGGCATATTTGGCATAATTTTATGCAGGCATATTTAGCATATCTTTTTATGCAGGCCATGCTTAATTTGTGGGTGAGATTTATTGGTTTTGTCTTTTTCCCAGATTTGTTGTGCAAGCATGCCTTTTGTGCAACAATATCTTTTCTTTTCAGGAAAGACATTTGGGAGATTACTCACATTTTTTGGTATGCACATTAAAAGAAAAGAGGGTTAATATAACCAGATCTGGTCACATAAGGCAGTAACAGTTTTTGGTCATTTATCATCTTCTTCAAGGTGTTTTGGTCTTCAAGATTGAGCTTTATTCTTGCTCGATTCACCCCTGGCCTGAAGTGCACACATAGGGTGTTCTCTTACACCTTTTTTCATCTCTTATTGTTTTTGAATTCCGGTGATTAGAAGTGAATCTTTTGTAAACATATTGGGGCTATTTTTCCTTTTTGGTTTATCAATAAGAGAAGAGGGTAGAGTCCTTAAGAGGTCTCGTGGTTTTTACTCTTCACATCGAAGAGGTTTTCCACGTATAGAATCTTGTGTCTTGCTATTTTACTTTCATCGTATCTTTTTTATTTGAATGGTGTGTTGATTGATTGTCTTGTGTGTGATATTGTGGGTGTAGCTTGAAGTAACCCCTAATCGATCCTATCAAATTGGTATCAGACCTTGAGGTAGGTTATTTATCACACTATGGAGTCAAGCAGTCATAGCTCAATGATTAAGTTGACATCAACCAACTATTCTATTTGGAGACCTATGATGGAAGACTTGTTATATTGCAAGGATTTACATGACCCAATTGAAACCGTCACTAGTTCGAGTGGTATTATCTCTAAACCTTCTAAACCCGATAAAATGGAAGAGAATGAATGGATAAAGTTGAAAAGGAAAACTTTAGGAACCATTAGACAATGGGTTGACATTAGTAGTTTTAACCATGTGTCACAAGAGACTGATCCATATGATTTGTGGAAGAAATTAGAAGGTTTGTATGAGAGGAAAACCGCCCATAACAAAGCTTCATTGATTAAAAGGCTTGTTAATCTAAAGTTGAAAGGTGGAAAGTCAGTTTCTGAGCATCTTAGTGATTTCCAAGACATTATTAACAAGTTGACAACTATGAAGATCATTTTTGGTGATTAAATGCAAGCTTTGTTCTTATTGAGTTCTTTGCCAGATAATTAGGAAACTTTAGTTGTGACCATTAGTAATTCAGCTTCAGATGGTGTGCTATCTTTGGATGTGATCAAAGAAAGCATGTTTAATGAAGAAATTAGAAGAAAGGAGATTGGAGTTGACAATTCACAAGCTCTTGTTGTGGAGAATAGAGGAAGAAGCAAGAGCAAAGGACCCAAAGGCCGTGATAACTCTAGAGGAAGATCCAAGTCTAGTGATGGAAAGAATCACTTCATATGCAACTATTGCAAGAAGCATGACCATATTAAAAAGTATTGCTTTCGTTGGAAAAGAGAACATGGGAAGAAGAATGATTTTCAGAAAGAAGGCGATGATAAAAATGTTGCAGCAGTAGCCTCTAAAAGTGATGACGATGTCACTTTAATTTGCGCAACTAGTGAATGTCATCATGTTAGCAGCACAGATTATGAGTGGCTGGTTGATACAGGTGCTTCGTATCATTGTGTTCCTAAGAGAGAGTATTTTTTGAATATCAAGCAGGTGATTTTGGCAGTGTCAAAATGGGTAACCAGAGTTCAGCAAGCATAGTTGGGATTGGTGATATTCGTGTGAAGACTAATGTTGGATGCATGCTTACATTGAAAGGTGTACGTCATATTCCGGATTTGCGTCTTAATTTGCTTTCAGCTCATATTCTTGACCAAGAAGGCTTTCGTCACACATTTTGATAGTGGCAAGTGGAAATTATCCAAGGGATCCATGACTATTGCAAGAGGCGAGTTGTGTTGTTCTTTGTACAAGACATATTTGACTGTATGTTTTGGTGAGCTCAATGTAGTGGAAGAAAAAGATTCTCCTAATTTGTGGCATCGAAGATTAGGACACATGAGTGAAAAGGGTTTGAAATGTTTAGCAGGTAAATCTCTTATTCCTGTCAATACTACAATTTCGCTTAACCCTTGTGATCATTGCTTAGCAGGAAAACAACATTGAGCTTCTTTTGTTAGAAAGTCTACAAGAAAGCAGGCTAAGTTAGAGCTTGTACATTCGGATGTATGTGGTCCTATTGAGGTTGAATCCAATGGTGGCAACAAATATTTTGTCACTTTTATTGATGATGCTACTAGAAAGACATGGATTTACATTTTGAAGACCAAAAGCCAAGTGTTTGAAACTTTTCAGAAGTTTCATGTTATGGTGGAAAGGGAGACAGAAAACAAGTTGAAGTGCCTTCGTTCAGACAATGGTGGAGAGTATACTTCACATGAGTTCAAAAATTATTGTGCGCAATATGGTATTCGACATGTGAAGACAGTTCCAGGCACTCCCCAATACAATGGTGTGGCTGAGAGGATGAATAGAACCATTGTGGAGAAGGTGCGATGCATGTTGAAGATGTCCGATCTACCAAAGTCATTTTGGGCTGAAGCAGTGAATACAGCAGTTTATCTGATCAACTGTTCTCCATTTATTCCATTGGGGCTTGACATTCCAGAGAGAGCATGGAAGGGATGTGATCCTGTATATACACATCTTAGAGTATTTGGATGCAAGGCATACATGAATGTGCCAAAAGACCAAAGATCAAAGCTGGATTCCAAGACTAATCCATGTGTTTTTGTTGGCTATGGTGATGAAGAGTATGGGTTCAGGCTATATGATCCAGAAAAAGGAAAGGTAGTAAGAAGCAGAGATGTAGTGTTCTTTGAGCATGAAAAAGGTGTAGAACTTTTGAGTGCAAGGTATCATACTAGCTCAGATTTTTTTATTGATACTACTGATGTTTCTTTGTCCCCTACTCGTGATTTTGTTGAATAGCCAATACAGGCTGATCTTGATGCAACACATGAAGGTGTTGATGATGCACAGCTTGATGGTGCACATTTTAATGATGTTCATGATGAAGCTCAACCAAATGGAGAAGTGGCTTATGAGCAGGGGGAGCAAATTGCCCCACAAGTGGATGATGCTCAAGTTAGAAGGTCAACCAGATAATATAAACCATCTACAAGATATCCAAGCATAGATTATATCTTAGTTACAGCTGATGGTGAGCCCGAGAGCTTCCAAGAAGTGTTGTCTAGTCGAGACAAGAATCTTCGGCCTGAGGCTATGAAATAGGAGATGGATTCTTTGATGAAGAATCAGACTTTTGAGCTAGTGAAACTTCCAAAAGGCAAGAAAGTTTTGAAAAACAAATGGGTTTTCAAGAATAAGAAAGATGGTGAGAAGATAGTAAAGCGCAAAGCTAGATTGGTAGTCAAAGGATGCAATCAGAAAAAGGGCATTGATTTTGATGAGATTTTTTCACCAGTTATCAAGATGACTTCTATCAGAACCATTTTGGGTTTAGCAGCAAGTTGTGACCTTGAATTGGAACAACTTGATGTAAAAACCGTATTTTTACATGGTGATTTGCAGGAAGAAATCTACATGGAACAACCTGAAGGATTTGAAGAAAAGGGAAAAGAAAAACTTGTTTGCAAGTTGAAGAAGAGTCTTTATGGACTTAAGCAAGCACCAAGGCAGTGGTATAACAAATTTGATTCATTCATGACAAGCAATGGTTACAAGAGGACTGTTGCAGATCCTTGTGTGTATTTTAGAAAGTTTCCTGGCGATATCTTCATTATTCTTCTTTATTATGTGGATGACATGTTGGTAGTTGGACAAAACTTAGAATTGATTAGCAACTTGAAGAAAGATTTGTCCAAGTCATTTGACATGAAGGACATGGGTCCTGCAAAGCAAATCTTAGGCATGGATATTGTTCGTGACAGAAAAGCTAGGAAGTTGTGGCTATCTCAAGAAAAATATATTGAAGTGTGCTTGAAAGGTTCAATATGAAGCATGCTAAGCCAGTTTGTACACCACTCGCATCTCATTTTAAGCTAAGTAAGAGGGATTGTCCAACAACGGAGAAGGAAAAAAGCAAGTATGTCTTCTATTCCTTATTCATCTGCAGTTGGTTCATTGATGTATGCTATGGTGTGCACTAGGCCAGATATTGCACATTCTGCTGGTTTGGTGAGTAGATACTTATCCAATCCTGGTAAAGTTCACTGGGATGCAGTAAAGTGGATTTTCATATATTTGCGTGGTACTTTTAGATTTTGCTTATGTTTTGGAGGTAGCAAACATGTTCTTGAGGGGTATACAGATGCAGACATGGCTGGTGATATTGATAGTAGAAAATCTACCTCAGGTTATGTGTTCACATTTTCGGGGGAGCCATTTCTTGGCAATCCAAGATACAAAAGTGTGTTGCTTTATCTACAACCGAGGCAGAGTATATAGCAGCTGTGGAAGCAAGTAAAGAGATGCTTTGGTTGAAGAGGTTCCTTCAAGAGTGGGGTTTGCAACAAGAAGAGTATATAGTATTCTGTGACAGTCAGAGTGCTATGGATTTGAGCAAGAATTCCATGTATCATGCACGCACTAAGCATATTGATGTTCGGTATCATTAGTTAAGAAATGTGATTGAAGAAAATATGCTCAAGTTAAAGAAAATTCATACAAGCAAGAATGGTGCAGATATGTTGACTAAAGTGGTTCCAGGAAACAAGCTTGATGTTTGTAGCAAGCTAGTGGGAATGAGTTTCAAATGATGATTGAAGCATGCCCATCTTCCCCAAGTTGGGCTGGAGGGGGAGATTGTTGGGTATTCCAGCCCATATTTGGCGTAATTTTATGCAGGCATATTTGGCATAATTTTATGTAGGCATATTTGACATAATTTTATGCAGACATATTTAGCATATCTTTTTATGCAGGCCATGCTTAATTTGTGGGTGAGATTTATTGGTTTTTTCTTTTTCCCAGATTTGTTGTGCAAGCATGCCTTTTGTGCAGCAATATCTTTACTTTTCAGGAAAGACATTTGGGAGATTACTCACATTTTTTGGTATGCACGTTAAAAGAAAAGAGGGTTAATATAACCAGATCTGGTCACATAAGGCAATAGCAGTTTTTTGGCCATTTATCATCTTCTTCAAGGTGTTTTGGTCTTCAAGATTAAGCTTTATTCTTGCTCGATTCACCGCTGGCCTGAAGTGCACACATAGGGTGTTCTCTTACACCTTTTTTCATCTCTTATTGTTTTTGGATTCCGGTGATTAGAAGCGAATCTTTTGTAAACATTTTGGGGTTGTTTTCCCTTTTTGGTTTATCAATAAGAGAAGAGGGTAGACTCCTTCAGAGGTCTCGTGGTTTTTACTCTTCACATCAAAGAGGTTTTCCACGTATAAAATCTTGTGTCTTGCTATTTTACTTTCATCGTATCTTTTTTATTTGAATGGTGTGTTGATTGATTGTCTTGTGTGTGATATTGGGGGTGTATCTTGAAGTAACCCCTAATCGATCCTATCAATCTGCTACCAACAATAAACATACATTTCTTTCATTTGCTATGTTAGTAACATTTTGTTACATCATTACATTGAACAATCAATCATATAAAGCATCTTCTTGCACAAACAACTTGTTGCCTGTGTCATTTCTTCCAAATGTTATCTTGCACCTGTAGAAGTAGGGAAGAACATTTTTTTTGTAAGTCAAATTTTAACTTATGTTGCACTATTTAATATCTAAAACTAGAAATTAGTCAATATTCTTTTGAATATGTAAGTATACTTTTAACTTATGTTGTTGTACATATTTTTAAATAATTGCAGATTCATTCCAAAAAGAGAAATAGACTATCTACGGACAAACTAAAGATTTGGTTTTTGTCAAGTTCAACTGTCAACTTAAATCGAAGTTTGGTACTAACACATGAGTTGCTCTTTTGGCATCTCACCACAATGAAGGGCTGGTGGATGAATGGCTATCTAAAACATTGAATAATGATACCATATGTTTGGGCGATGACGAGGATGAAGAAGTATTTCCGGGTGAGGCACTAACATGGGCTAAAGTTGCTAAAGCTATGGGTAGCGAGGCGAGAAAAAAACACTAGAAGAGCAAAGAAAAGAACTAGAACATCTCATATGCTATCATCTAGAAAGGGAAAAGATCTATTCATTGGAGATAATGAGTTAGAAATGTCGGATGAAGATACATCTTCAACATCAGATTCTGATTCTACAAATGGAGAGTGGAATCTAGAAGTGAAGAACATACCGACTTTTACAGAAGAAATAGTTGCTTTTGTAATCAAAATATAAATAATGGAAAAACTTGATGTTATTTTGGTTGATGAATGACTATTAAGACCTTATGTATGTTTGGATCCTGGGACTTATCTGATTAACTTATTTATAAATCTTCTGCCATATTAGACACTTTGTTTTAATTTATGGTTATTTATTTATTCTGTATGTATTAATGTATATGATATTAGCAGCTCACATTCTTACATTTATTTGTTTAATGTGTAAACAAGCCAGCTAAAGATTTGAACAAATGCAAGTTACGTGCTTATGTGATGGTATGTTTCAAGTTCTATTCATCTAATTGTGATATTATGCATTATTTTCCAAAATTCTCATTATCTATTACCATTTATATAGCATGCGTGGATTTTTGAGCTGGAAATCATTGAAAACATGCATTCTCTCAGTGGAAACTAAGCAGGTTAATTTATTTTTGTAGTTTATATTTACAACTTTAGTTGCATACTTAAATGTGGAAAATATCTTGTAGTCTGAGATTGTTCCGAGGTGTATTTTAAAGTCCAAGATATAATTCCGAGATGAACACCGATATACATTTACCTCGTCCAAGATCTTACCCAATACGAGATTGGATCCCAAAAATTTTCTGAACGAAACATGACCGAATCCCGAGATTTAAAACCTTGGTTGTAAGTGTTGTACTCTAATGATGATATATACATACAAAAAAACATTTGTACTCCAGAAGCTTATATATATGTTTTATTTTTTGTTCCGCTACAATGTGAGATTCTGTATTGTTATTTTTGTTCTTCTTCTACCACTTTCTTCTTTATTAATAATGATTCGTATTTAACATGCAATTTAGGTTGGACGTGTAGTGTATTTAGTCAACTTAGATAGTACGGATTTGCGGGCCGTTACGGTTGGTATCAAAGCTTAAGATGAGCGACACCTATGCTTTGGTGGGTGATTAATCATTAGAGATAGGATCAGTAGTATCCTAGAATGAGTTGAATGTATATATACGAGAGCGCATATTTGTTAATTGATATAAAAATTGTTTTATATTATGTTGGCTAGTCTGCTGAGTTGCTTATGAATTCTGATCGAATCGTGGGATGCCACAAAGACGATAGGAATTTCTAAACACTTGAACAGAAAAATTTAACACAATATTGTTTTTAAATGGGTAAATGAAATAAGTTTTCCCAAAACTATATTTTGATGTAGAAGGGATAATTTTCTAAAATTATAATAATGGATGTGTTGGTTGTTATTATTCAAATGAGATTATAAAATTGAAATGGTTATATATAACCAAATATAATTTGTATATGAATAATATATACAAATATGATGAACTGGAATTGAATTAAAACCAGAATTTACTTTTTCAAACCTTGGGTAGTTGAAAAATATTTTTTCAAAGTATATTTAGATAATATAGCGCGGTTGGAAGGATTTTTGAATAAAAACATTTTTTAATGGATTTTGAAAATGATAAAGCACTGAACTCACTTCAATGGCTGAAAAATAATTCTGATGATGACTGCAGCATCGTTAGTGTTCATTTTCGAGTTTCTATGTGATGGATTGCTACCTTAAAAAAGTTTCTAATGGAAATTTATTTGAAAGTAAACAAATTAGATTAAAAATTCAAATGTTTTGAATTTGAGATGGAAATAAATATATGTATATGAATTTATGTGATTTCAGAAGGATTTGAAATGAAAACCCGAGCATTTGAATATTGGAATTTAAATTTAACTTGAGCAAGTTAAATGGATCAAAGTGAATAAATTGATCAGAATCAAGTTGATTGGAATATGAATATACAGATTTTAAATCATTCAGATTAAATGAATATAAACATAGATAGTGTGCAAAATAAATGAAAACCAAAAGTTTGGTTAGAATTAAATTTGTCGAAATATGAAAGGTTTAATTTCAACATAAGTGGTTTTTGAAAAGTTAATGGGTTTGAAGCATTTTTCCTACTTTAGTAATTTCGGGGACGAAATTCTTTTA
Source organism: Allium sativum (assembly GCA_030737875.1). Taxonomy (NCBI): domain Eukaryota; kingdom Viridiplantae; phylum Streptophyta; class Magnoliopsida; order Asparagales; family Amaryllidaceae; genus Allium; species Allium sativum. Next base: position 402,923,952 of record CM060910.1, read on the forward strand.
AGGGGGAAAAAATGTAACGACTTGGATTTTCGATAAATTAATTTTAAATATTTAATATATATTTAAATATTGAGTTGATAATATAAATGAATTTTTATATTAAGTTATCGATTTAATAATCGATTTCGATTTAATATGGTTATTTTATATATACGTTCAGAATAAATTTTTAATATATTATGTTGAGCTCAGAATAGTGTTATAACATTGAAACGTCAATTGTTACGCTCAAAATAGCGGTTCGTAAGTTCAAGTTGTGGACCCCGAGATATCCGATTAGTGGATAAGCTCGAAATCAAATCGATATCGTTTTCAAAAGAATAAAATCCCTTTTAAATCAAATCATATTAATGTATAATAAAATCAAAATTTAATGAAATGTACTTAAGCCTATAACCTATATGTAGCATCGACAGACTATAATTCCTTAATCACTAAGTTTCTTCCTCTATAAAATCGTGTTGACCCTATTCCTTTTCCTGTTTATTTTGATTCTGTCTCGTTCATTTGTCTTTTGTTCGATTTAAAATTAAAATGACCGCTCTCTATTCATTTGTAAAAGTCACGACTTTGTTCCCTTACCATATTCAAAATCGAAACCCACGAGAAAATAAAGGGCCGAACTCCTTTACTTCAAAATCCAGAATCGATAATTGAAATACAAACCACGATTTTTTATCATAATCAAAGTCGAAGGCCATCAGTTTTCGGAAGCTCGAAGTAATTTTGGGGGCACCACGATGTCAGGATAATGGAGAATCGATGTTTAGAATTTTTCCTAGGGATGCCTTAAAGTCGCGATGGCCAGAGATGATGTACGGGGTTCGCGAGTTTAGTATGTTGGTCACTATAGTGGATCGAAAATCAGAATAGTGATTCACAATGAGGATAGGGTTTGTGATGAAGGAGTAGAAGTCGCGATCTTTTTCTGGGTGTTCGAATGCAGTTTAGGGCATTAGGAAGTTCGAACCTACTGATGATGGTGGTATTGGGAAGTTCGGCAGTAGGATTATAGGGTTCCATAGTGTGGTATTGAGAACATGGATCTGTAATTGTATAAAATGGTGATGTTAGGATTTGGAGACAGTGAACGAAAGATGAAGGAGAAGGTCGATGATGGCTTTTGGAAATAGGCATTTGCATGGTATGGGGTTTTGCACATTAACAAGTTATTGTGTAACCAGTTGGAAAAGATCATTGAAGGAATTAAGGTAATTTAAATTATTTTAGTTTAGTTAATACTTTCTTATTTAAATTAAACTAGTTTAATTAATATCCAAACTTGTAGTTTTTTCATAATGTCATATTAACTAAGAAATACCATATTAGGGCCATACGAGATTTTATCAATCAGTCAGTCGAGTAATTCATAGCTGAGAACAAGAACTTAAAAATTGAACAGGAATGGATATGTAAATTAAAATCCCAGTAAGTAAATCTCACTCAGATTTTATTTGGAATTATTTTATTAGTTAAAAATAATTGTTTGTTGATTGTTTGCATGGATTGAAATATTAATGTGATTATTACACATATATTAGTTATATAGGCATGGTGATTGTGGTTATTATATATATATGTGTATGTATGTATGTATGTATGTATCTTGGTGGTTGGATATTTCCCACAATACCATTAGCGGATGTCCGTAGTATCGTTAGCTGATGACCCTATATGCCCCCACATTATGATAGTGGATGACCTTCTATACCGCAATATCCTGCCTAGAAGCAGGATAGGTATTATTTATGTTGGCTAACATCTGTGGATGTAGGAAAACAGGTTGGAGGGATCTAACTGGATTCCTCAAAAATATTATTATTTGTTTGTTTTCATATATATTATCATATATGATGTGTAGAAAAATATGTGATTTATAATTGATTGTTTTTGGAAGTTTTAATATCATTAGGTCTAAATGTTGATTTATAAAATATTGTGAAATGATATTTTGAGATCTAAAAGAGAAAACCTATTTTTCTAAAAATAGAATTTGAATTTCGAATGGACTATAAAGATATTAACTTGTTTTGAATAAATAAAACAAGTATTAAATATATAAACGATGTTTATAAATTAAATAATGAGGAAATTGAAGTAAATTTATAAACAGTGTTCACAAGTAAAATGTAATGATTTTCAATGGATAATCAGGGAAGTGAAGTGAATTTATAAATGATGTTTATAAATAAAGTGAAATGAATTATCATTGGATAATTGGGAAATCCAAATACAAGTGTGAATTTAAAAAGGAAAAATTATTTTTCCAATGTAGAAATTTAATTTCAAATGAATTTGAAATCGAGTCTTGTTTAGCTACATAAACAAGTAATATAAACGGTGTTTGTATAAAGGGGAAAACTTACCATTTGGATAATTTAAATATTTAAAATCAAATTATGAATTTAAAATGAGAAATTGGGAATAGTGTTAAAACGGGAAACAATGAAATTTATTCCGATGTTCGGAATACAAACTGATTTGAAATAAATCTATACGGATTAGTGATTTGAATTCGACTATGTCGATTCTATAAAATTAAATTAGTTTCAGAAAGGATATTGGAATGATATTAAATAGAAATTTAGATTTTTAAGTAAATATAAAATCGGCCCTATGTTTATGTGTATTAGTTATAAAAATAAAATATTCCAGAAAAGGAATTGGGTTTCAAATAAATATTTTAAAGGAAAGCTTGGTTTAATTTTTAAAACAAGAAAATTAATTTATAAACTACGTTTATAAAAATAAGGAGATAAATTATTGTTGGATAATTTAGAAGTTTATATTTCAAGTATGAATTGAAAAGTGAATTGGAAAACGGTTTGAAATAAAACGATAAATTTTATTCTGGAATTCAGAATATAAATTGAAGTGACAAAATCCAACGGATTTATAATTAGAATTCGATTATATCGAATTTTATAAACAAAATTATTTATAAGGGGAATTGGAATTTCATATAGCAAATTGAGTATACATGAATTTATAACCACTAAATGAAAAACCGACGATTATAAATAATCGGAATATTAAGTTGAATTGGGAAAATTGGTTTAATATATATTAAAATATATTAGAATGGAGTTGAAATTTATTATAAACGAAGTTTAATCATTTATATATAAATATAATTAAAACGAACTCGCTGCAGTGCGGTAGTTCGTAATTTGGCGTTGCGAACTTCAATTTAGTATAACTCAATTTAAGTCGGAATTCTTTGAAACAAGAATCGTCAGGATCGACTTGATAATAGTTCTCTAATGGAATAGGAAAATATGGATTTCGTCCTGTAGATTTTGAGTTATGTCAAAATCAAATTTTCAGAAAAACAACGCCATAACCGTTATAAAACCATAATGGTTTATTTAAATAAATTAAAGGATTTAAGTAAATAAAAATCCGAATTTCCATTAGAAAAATCCAGACTTGAGATATAAAATAAATATGAACTCAAGTGGAGTAAGTGAACTGATTTTTGAAACAAAAATCAGACTTTTAACTATTGAATAGAATTAACTAATTTGAAGAATAATTAGTTAATCGAGTTTTGATATGAAATTGGGTTTTGGTTAAGTAAATCGAACTGGTGAATTTATATTCGAAATCGAATATGAAACTGAAATTAAAAATAGAATTAAATTGGCTTATAAGAAAATTTAAATTGTATATAAAGGTGATATGTTCAATTTAAAAGTGGAATAGACAAGAGAGCAATTAAAGAATAAATTAGCGAATTGAGTTAAAATGACCAGACTGAGTTGGAATAAATTGAGAATGGACGTAAATGGGTTAGACAAATATAAAATGAGTGTATGAAGATTATAATATAAGTGTCCAACAAAAAGGTACACGTTTAAATTACATATGAGTTTTTATGCGCTGAATCGGCAAGCCGCTTGGCTTTTTGATTTTCTTTTTGAGTGGAAAGGGCCTAGAGAGGCGAGTTGAGATTTGAGCTTTGCTGGCTTAATTTTCTAGAAATTTAAGGGGTTAGAATATTTTTAAGAAAAATTGATAAGTAGAAATTAATATATCGATGTATATAGAATTCGATAAGCAAACGAACTTAAAATAGAATGTTATAAATAAAAAGAAAATCTATAATTAAACCTGGTAAAAATAGAAAGAGAAACATATACACGTTTTAAAAATGAGTAATTAGTTTATATGATGTTGATTATTCAAGATAAGTAGTCTTGTCCGTTTTGAAGTTAACAATGTTATTCAATCAAGGTCTGAGAGGTATTTATACCCCAACTTGATTGATTTCATTATTAACCAACAAATAGCAAGAATTAGGCTCGAAGATAAATGTTTTGAATAAGATTTAGTTGAATGTAGTATTTTGGGTTATTGTAACGATATTTCACATAACATTTGTTTTAACCCAAGTGAGTGGAATTTTGGAAATATAATAATAAATATTTCCTAAGTATAGAAATGAATGGTCATGAAAGGAAGAAGTAACTGGAATGTTTCTAATTATAAATAGGAAATATTTTTTAAGTGTAGAAAATAAAAGATGGCGGTATATGGAAATGTTTTCCAATTAGCGTAAGAGGCCAAGATGATTATTGAAAACATTTGGTTAAAAAATATTGATAAGGAAATGGAGAAGTGATTAATTAATTAATGAAATATTAATCAAGGGGCCCAGTGATTGTTTGATGCTTTGAATGGATGTTTGTTTTTCTTTGATAGTTAAATAACCGACTATCGAAGTATTTGCCAGTATCGTTGTCAATATAGAGAGGTCGGCAGGATTATTATCGGAGAACAACTCTGTATTAGCAGTAGAATTGTGAATCAGATTATATGAAGATTATCGAAGACGAAGTAAAGTGCAAGGGCTTTTTTTGTAACAACCCGAATTTTAATAACATGTTAAAACCATAAATCAAGGCAGAATTAAATTTTAAAATAAGAATCAGGGGAAACGGGTTGCTCCATTGCGTTCGTCTCGAAATTCTGCTTGGAAACGAGTCCGATTTTTCGAAAATCGGAGTCCGTATGAGGGAGATATGACCCTCCGAAGTTTCAGGAATTTTCAGAATCAAAAACAGCTTGAAAATTCAAATTCAAATTCGAATTCAAAACCCATAATAGGATGGGTGGGAAATTTCCCGCCCAGGACCGGGTCGTCCTGGGGGTCGACTATAGTGTCGACCTACCAGGGACCAGGTCAACCATAGTGTCGACCTGGGGGTCGACCTGCCTCCCGAACCCAGTTTTTGAACCTGATGCATTCTGATGTATCTGATCTCGTTTTCTATCCAGATTCGTCTGCCTAATCCTATATAAACAGCCTCCTAGCCTCATTCTCTTTACACCATTCTTCTCTAACCTTATGCTGCACAAACTCTTGATGAACATGGCTTCTTCTTCTTCCTTTAAATTAAATTAAAACGCGAAGACTATTTCTTGAAGACTACGGCTAGGAATTTCATATTGGGGATTTGCTTCTACAATCAAAGCAAGATTCAACGATTCAACAATTCAACGACAAATTTCTAGACTTGACTTTTGCATCTAAATTCCTTAGACCACGATCTGTAAGTTCAAGTTACTTTTAGATAAAAACTATAAACTTAATATGGACATGTTATAAATTGGAATTTGATCTATGTATGATAATTAATTCATAACTATGAGACTTATACCTATGCCTATGACTGTGAGCATAAGACTATGCCTGTGCCTATTACTGTGAACATAAGACTATTTCCTATGACTATGACAAGGACAATTGTGGCTAATCACCTATGATTCATGATTATGAGGTTATTGCCTAGGATTATGACTATGAAATTGGATCTAAGCTTGATTTTCTATTCAAACCTATTTTCTTTATTTATCCTTGGATCTTAATTTTGGGGATTTTTCTATTTAAGTTAGATCTATCCATGTTCTTGAACCTAGATTATTATTCAAACCTTTTCATGTTCATAATGTTATAAGATCTATATTCCTGCGATGTTTTAGTCAATTTATTCAGTTATGTCATGCCTTGGAAATAAATTGATAATAGAACAATGTTTATTATGTTATATCTGGAATTGAATGATATTGATTTATGTCTATGGTTCTATTTTATTATCAGGTTGAATTGAGAATTAATGAATAAGCCTATTCATATGTATATGAACTTGGAGTATAACCTGTTATGTCAAGTTGTGTAGTTTATCATGTTATGCAAATTTTAGGTTGTAAAATCATATCATATATGTGACCAATTATTAGATCTACATGTGTATGTGTATATGTTAAACCTATGTCATATTTCTAGTTCACACTTATTCATATGTTCGTGATTGATTTGCAAGTTCACATATATGTAAGTTAATTTAGTCTATGTTGCAAATTCACATATATGTATGTTGATTTAGTCTACGTTGCAAGTTCACACCTATGATATTCATGTTGATTACTTTGCAAGTACACACCTATGGTGTTCATATTGATTATGCCATAAATGCCATGTTTACACCTATGTCATGTTTATGTTAATGAATTTCTTTATGCAAATTTTGTGTACGTTAAATTAGGCTAAGTTTTTAGCCTAATATTATATGTCAAAAATCACGCTGATGAAAAATTAGGCTAAGATTGTTAGCCTAATATTTAGATAGGGTAACATTGAGAAAAATTGGTAATTATAGGAAACTTGGCATGAAACTCGCCATGAAACTTGGCATGAACTTGACATGAAACTTGAACATGAACATGGCACTAGAGTGAACTTGAAAATGGTCAACTCGAGGTTGGGTTGAGTTTGCAGTGTAATCCTGCCCGGAACCGCCCGACAAATCCAGTGACTGCAAACAATAGGATCCAATGTGGGTAGTTGGTCATATTGCACTTGAAAACCCGAGGTCAGACTGAGTTGTGGTGTAAATCTGCCCGGAACAGCCCGGCATATCCAGTGACCACAATAATAGGTCTGATGTGAGAGGTTGGGGTGCATTAATGAATTAATGCCACATGTTAGGGTAAAGTCATGAACATGAAAGACAACACTTAACCAATTTGACATACTAGACTGATAAGGATTAAGTCACAGATTTAAATGACAATACTTAACCTATTTGACGGAAACCCTAGTTACGCGGTCCGTTTCAGCAGTAACCCACCAGATGTATCATGGTACCCTGGAACTAGTCAGGGTGGGGCACGATTACTGGGTTGATTGTAAGCGACCAGAACGACGGCTGAGTTGGTGCGCTAGTGTAGATTCAGGCGGACTATGGTCATGCACGTAGTCCAGAGTTGAAAAAGCAGGCATTGGGCATCAGTAGGTTTACCTGTGCATGCTTGATTCGTGTCGGTGGTTGGCACCATAGGGCTAGATACACCCTATGGTGGACCTAGCACAGGTGACTACATTCGTGGTAGGGCCGTATGACACAGACACATGACGAGCTAGAACTTGTAGGGAGCCGATCGATTAGTGGATCGTTCCGTTGGACCAAGTAATGGGTCATTTCATGATTAATATAAGACATGGGTTTGGGATACTAGTACAGTTGGTGCAACAAACCTTGAACATGCGATGCTATACTTGATTTATTATGTTATCTTAGTCTATTTTGCCAATCTTGACAGCATCCTTATGTTTACTTTCAGTTTATACATGTCATGCTACCTTTACCTGCTTTTATGCTGAAAGTCACTTGGACTTACCAGTCTTTATGACTAACCCGTTTTCTTTCACCTCTTTTTCTTTCGCCCCCCCCAAGTCACTTAGCTTGGATTTTGCTTGCTTTCGGTTCAGCTCATGTATGGTTTGATCTTGAGCTATGCTATGGCTGCATTTCTGCTACCTTTGGGGAATTAAGCTACTTTTGTTGTTTTAAGATTATGCTTCTTTTTTTATGCAAGACAGAATTTGTTGTAATGGAAAATAATGACCTTGGCTATTTGGTACTTTGGATGTAAAAAGGTTTTGACTCTTTTTGAAAGTAATGAAATTTAGCTTTTGAATCTTCTGCTGTTTTATTTATGTTCTGTCTTGTAATATTTCTGTGTTTGTTTACCTCGATAACGCTCCTCCAAAACTAGTGCATTCCCTTTGTGAGTGACCCTAGCGGAGGTGGGGTGTTACACTTGGTATCAGATCAGAAGGTTACCAGACTAGGAAAAAGTTTTTAAAAACCTTTTGAAATTATTTTCAAAACCGTTTACAAAGAAGCATTTTTTTTCAAGAAAAGTCTTGTTTTATTTAAAGGCCATTCCCCAAAAGCCATTAGCACTATCCTTTGTTACCTCGTTTGAATCTCTTCTTTTCCATTTCAGCATATCTGGGAATCTTAACTTTCCAGAGGGCGTGCCAATACCTGGCTGGTTCAGGAGGTACTTAGAGGCTAGGGCCAACGATGCAGGCCCAGCAGATATTCCTCCTCCAGCTGCAGCGATTCCTCCTCCTCCCCCCCTTGTCGTGCAATTGCTTTCTAAAAGATCTGTAAAGATTTTAGGGTCATGGGTGGAAAGGATTTCAAGGGAACTGAATCATTCGTAGAAGCGAGGAACTGGCTCAAAGAAACTGAGGATCTATTTGTCATCTTCGAGGTGGACGATAAGTAGAAGGTACAGTTGGCAGTATGGTTGATCGAAGATGAAGCTTCATATTTGGTAGGAAGCCACTAACGCTGAAAGACCAGTTGACACATGGATGGATTTTCGGACAAGGTTTGAGATGAAATTCCTCTCGCAAGCTGAACGAAGTTTGCAGCTGGAAAAGTTCTTATCTCTTAAGCAAGGAAGTATGACGGTCAAGGAGTACGTCAATCAATTCAATCAGCTGGCTCGATTTGGACTCGACTTAGTGAATACCCCTCATAAGAAGGCTCTCCGTTTTGTCAAGGGATTGAATGAGCCGCTTCACAGCTTGGCTATGACCCACGTACCTATGGGGGCTACCTACGAAAAGTTAGTGGACATGACACTCTTAAATGAAGAAGAGAAGAATGACAAGAAGGAGGTCAAGGAGAATGAGTCTCAAAACAAGAAGGTAGGCTCCGAGAAAGGAGGCAAGAACAATAACAACAATAATGATAACAAGACACTTGAGAAAAGAAAATGCCATTTCTGTGGTATTGAGGGGCATATAGTCCAGGATTGTAGAAAGAAGAAGATGAAGATGGGAGCATGCTTTCAGTGTGGTGATACTGGACATATCAGCAAGAACTGCCCTAAGAAGCAAGGGCAAGGCCCGCAGGCAGGACCTTCTGGGGTACATCTTTAACTTCTTCTCCTAGATGCTTTGTTTTATCTTACTTATCTTCTCAATCCTATCTTGAGAACCTTAGGTAGAACCCTTTTGGATGTAAACATGTGATTGAAACATGTTATGGTTGATGTTTGCAAATGGTTGCAAGTGGTTGCTCGTGGTTGCATAACACACATTAGGCACTAGATCGGCTCAGACACATTTTCATATTGCATATGCATGAGTGTTTATACTTGTTTATGGATGAAATTGAATGTGTTATCATGTGAATGTTGCATATGGATGGATGTTTGTGTACACATATAGCGTTTATGTGACTAGGACTATTTGCATACATGTTGGATTCATGGCACTAACCATATTTTGCATTAAGTAGATCAATCAGACCTGATCATTTGCATTAGATAAGGAACATATTCACACACTTTCTGCATATTTTCATATAGCATTAGAAATATTTTAAGGACAATGGTTGCTTGTGGATGATGGTTGAGTAGATGGTTGATTGGATGATAGGATGCATTCTTCTTAACTTGAAGATTTCGGGGACGAAATTCTTTAAGGAGGGGAGAATGTAACAACCCGAATTTTAATAACGTGCTAAAACCATAAATCAAGGCAGAATTAAATTTTAAAATAAGAATCAGGGGAAACGGTTTGCGCCATTATGTTCGTCTCGAAATTCTACTTGGAAACGAGTCTGAGTTTTCGAAAATTGGAGTCCATATGAGGGAGATATGACCCTCCCAAGTTTCAGGAATTTCCAGAATAAAAAACAGCTCGAAAATTCGAATTCAAATTCGAATTCAAAACCCAGAATAGGCTGGGCGGGAAATTTCCGGCCCAGGACCAGGTCGACCTGGGGTCGACCATAGTGTCGACCTCCCAGGACCAGGTCGACCATATTGTCGACCTGGGGGTCGACCTGCCTCCGTAACCCAGTTTTTGAACCTGATGCATTCTGATGTATCTGATCTCGTTTTCTATCTAGATTCGTCTGCCTAATCCTATATAAACAACCTCCTAGCCTCATTCTCTTAACACCATTCTTCTCTAACCTTATGTTGCACAAACTCTTGATGAACATGGCTTCTTCTTCTTCCTTTAAATTAAATTAAAACGCAAAGATCATTTCTTGAAGACTACGTCGAGGAATTTCATATTGGGGATTTGCTTCTACAATCAAAGCAAGATTCAACGATTCAACAATTCAACAACAAATTTCTAGACTTGGCTTCTGCATCTAAATTTCTTAGACCACGATCTGTAAGTTCAAGTTACTTTTAGATAAAAACTATAAACTTAACATGGACATGTAATAAATTGGAATTTGATCTATGTATGATAATTGATTCATAAATATGAGACTTATACCTATGCCTATGACTGTGAGCATAAGACTATGCCTATGACTATGAACATAAGACTATGCATATGCCTATGACTGTGAACATAAGACTATTGCCTATGACTATGACAAGGACAATTGTGGCTAATCACCTCTGATTCATGACCATGAGCTTATTGCCTAGGATTATGACTATGAAATTGGATCTAAGCTTGATTTTCTATTCAAACCTATTTTCTTTATTTATCCTTGGATCTTGATTTTGGGGATTTTTCTATTTAAGTTAGATCTATCCATGTTCTTGAACCTAGATTATTATTCAAACCTTTTGTAACACCCCACGTCCATTAATGTCACTCACAAAGGGAACGCAATAACTTCTATGGAGCGTTTTAAGTGAGTATAGAACAGAAACTTAACAACAAGACAGATATAAATAGTACTAAAACTTTAAAACTTTACTCATTGCAGCGGATAAACACATAGGTTTGATTACATCATCAAAAACCAAAGTCTAAGTACATAATATCCATCTTGACTAAATCAGATTACATAAATCAAAAGACATAACCCCAGTACAAAATAGCCATAAATAAAAGAGAGGCTGAACTTTACTTCAGCGATCCAAGCAACTTCTAAAAGTAAGAGATACAACTGTCCAAAATCAAGCTCCACTGGTGCTAGCTCCAACCTGAGCACCTGGGGGGGGGGGGGGAGGAAGAAAAGAGGAGGAAACAAAGGGGGTCAGACATAAAGTCTGGCGAGTGCGATAACTTTAACAATATAATCACCAAAATAACTAGGCTAAGGCATAAGTTGGAAAATAAGGAAATGACTGTGAACAATTGAGTTTGACAGAGTAAACAAGGAAACAAGATTGAACAAAGATAACGTTAAAGCGCACTTAAACCACTATAAGATAATTACTATACTGCACCACCCCTACTATACTGCACCACCATTAGTCACCCTAAGGTTGATCCGCCTACAAAACTTAATAATGATAATGGTAGTTTCGTGCACCCCTAGCTGCCTTCATAGGTGTCGCCTGCCCCTACCTCCACTAGGTGTACCCACTACCCCTATTTGATCGGCTCCCTAACTCGTAGATACCCATGCTGGCCCCACAGTGGGGTGTATCACTCCCTAAATTGACAACCCGATACCACCAATAATGCACGGCTTATACCTACACGATGCAACAACGTCTTACCTACCAGCCCGGGCCCACACACGCATATGAACCCGTTGGACTTGCGTTGCCACCGCTATCCCGTTTTGGCCTCTTACAGCCAATCCCAGTACGCGTGCCCCATCCTCGACTTGGGTCAGCCCACAAAAGATACTTACGGGTTACTGATCGAAACGGGCCTTCATTACTTGACACAAGCTATCCACCTAAGCTTGGTCCCCTCTAGTACATCCCACTTAACCCTCTTCTTATTCATGTTCACTTACATGTTTCAAATTTTGGTTAAGTGTTTCTAATCGTATTTCAAATGCCACCCAAGGCACCCACTAAATTCCACGTGCCACCCAAGGCACCCACTTAACCCCCTTATGTCCCACTACATGTTTATCTGGTTAAGTGTTTCTTAATTCATTAAGACTGTAACCTTATAAAGACCTCTCACATTAGACTGGCATTTGTGGGAGCTGGATTTGCCGGGCGGGTCTGGGCAGTCTTACACCACAAAAGAGCATAACCTCGTGTCTTTACAACTGTTATGCATTTAAGATATGCCTACGACCTCTCACATTAGACCGACATTTGTGGCAGCTTGATTTGCCGGGGGGGTCCGGGCAGTCTTACACCACAAAAGAGCCTAACCTCGTGTCTTAGACGATTAATTACACCTAATTAATCATTTCCCAATTTGAATTACTTTCCCTATTAAAATTATTAATTAATTCCAAATTTAACTATGGCCATAAATGACTCAATTATGTCCATCTATTTATGGTATGTAAAATCATACCAATTTTCATCACAAATTTATTTTATGCCTTTTAAGGCATTTATGCCAGGTAAATCTTTTAATATTGTCCCCTTTACCCCCACGTTGTATGCTCGTTCGTTTAATGTAAAATATACATTAGACTCGATTAGTCTAACTCATGGAATAAAGAGAAAACATCACAACATACACATAATTAAAACTAGATCTAAACACAAGGGGTGAACTTGCATGTGTGAATGATGTTCTACATCTAAAACTTGCATAAGCCAAAGTTACAGCTTGCATGAAGCTACATATGTCATAGATCCAAATTTAAAGGTGTAAACTTGTTGAGATAATGGTCACAAACTTGCATAAATCATGTATGTCATAGATCTACATCTAAAGGTGTAAACTTGCATAGGTAATAACCACAAACTTGCATAACATGATTCATACTCCAAACACATATATTTATATAAACTTGCATATGTGATTTATGCAACATAACGATGGTGTAAACTTACAGCTATCATGTAGAATTTAGCATATAACTCACACATGTTATAGCCTAACTTTAGATCTAATTTTAACATAAACTAGATGTCATGAAAACATGTAAGTTACATATAATTTTCCTCAACTTGCATATGATTCATGTCAAAATCAAAATCTAAACTTGCATACATACATATGATTTACCATATGAATCAACATAACCAAACTAGCATATGAACAACATGATGATTTGACTATACATAAGCCAATCATAGAATTACAACATAGATGATGGCATCATAACTTTACAACATATATGATAACATTACAACATAACATCACAATTTTACAACATAATTATAACATGCAGTCAATAATTCACATCATATCCATATAATCCACGTCATAACTCAATCCAATTAAATCGCTAATTATTTTATTAAAAAAATCGAACTCACAACTCAAAGAAGGCCTTGAGTCCTGAATTCTGAAGTTGTAATAGCTTTCCTTTGAAGAAGATTTGTTGTTAAAGTTGAAAAGGATTGAATTAGATTAGCTTTCTTCCTCTCTAATTGGTGACGGCTATGCTGAGTTGCTAGGTGACGACATGGAGGCCATGAATCTAATTTTTAGTTTGATTTTAGGGTTTGAGTCTATACGTGTTTTTATAGAGTTTAGGATTAGTTTAAGCCGTCCGATCAACCCAGAATTAATCCCAGCCAATCAGAGCAAATCAGAAACCCTAATGAGTCAGCATCTAGTTACTAACAAGTCATTAAACAAATCTGTCCGAGGGGAGGGGGGCAGGTCGACCCCCAGGTCGACTCTATGGTCGACCCCTAGGTCGACTCTATGGTCGACCCCCAGGTCGACTCTATGGTCGACCTGGTCAGGGTAGGTCGACCCCTAGGTCGACCCTATGGTCGACCTGGCGCTTGCGGGAATTTTCCCGCCTAGCCTGTTTGACTCTAAAATTTGAATTTTCTGAAATCTGTTTTGAATTTTCTGAAACTTCCGATTGCCATTACTTCTTCATACGAAGTCCAATTCACGCAAACTCGAACTATGTCTCAACCAGAATTCCAAGACGAACACAATGGCGCAACCCATTTCCCCTAATTCTCACATATGAGATTAGTTATTATTTAATTTATGAATATTAACATTGAAAATTAAAGGGTGTTACATTCTCTCCTCCTTTTAGGATTTCGTCCCCGAAATCTCCAAGTTAAGGAGAATGCATATCCTAACATCGAAACAACCATCTACTCAACCATTAAACACAGGCATCCATTGTCCTTATAAAATTCCTAATGCTGTATGAACATATGCAAGAAGTGTGTGTATATGTTCTCTATCTAATGCAAAATCAGGCGGTCTACTGATTTAGTTGACCTCCTTAATGCAAACAATGATAGTGCCATGCGTCCATTATGTATGCGAAAGAATCCTATCGATACATAATATTTCTACATGCATGCATAACCATTCACCAAAATGCAACATCCATATGATGGTACAATCATTATGCATCTATTAACTTAAATATGCACACACATTTATATGCAATATGAAGTGACTGAGCCGATCTAGTGCCTAAAGTGTGTGTATACGCATCCACGAGCAACCACGAGCAAACACTTGCATCCACATGCATCCATCATACATAACATGTCTCAAACACATGTTTCAACCATAGGATTACCCTATCTAAAGGTCAAAGATACTAGCGAGAGGACATACTAAAGATATGATAAGCACAAGCTAAGCGATAAAGGAGAAATTAAAAGACATACCCTCGAAAAGGAAAGGGTACAATGAACGCATCTTCTCTTCCATCTCCCAAGTAGCGTTGCTCTCGTCATCTCCTCATTGCACTTTGACCAGCTTGACCTCTCGATTCCTCAACTTCTTAATCTCCGACCCAAGAATGCACGTAGGAGCTCGTCGAATCATCGTGTCACGCTCTATCTCCACCTCTCTAAGCAAGCTCAGCTCTACCACTTCCGCGGTCTCGTGCAAGCACTTCCTCAAATGTGATACATGGAATACATCGTGTACACCACTAAGTCTCTCGGGAAACTCCACTCTATACGCCATCTGTCTAATCCTCTCTTTAATAGAAAACGGCCCTACAAACCTTGGTGCTAACTTCCCAATGGACCCAAAGTGAACGACGTTCCGTAATGGAGACACCTTGACAAAGACCATGTCCCCAATATCAAACTCAAGATCTGACCTCCACTTGTCCGCATACGATTTCTGCCTATCTTGCGCCGTCTTCATCCTCCTTCGAATCAAATCGATCTTTTCCGAAGTCTCTCTAATCATATAGGGTCCAAGCAAGATCTTATCCGTAGACTCCCACCAACATGTAGGCGAACGACACGGCCGTCCATAAAGAGCCTCGAACGGTGCCTTGCCAATGCTAGACTGAAAGCTATTATTATATGCGAACTCCACCAATGGAAGATGTTCCTCCCATGTACCTCCGAAGTCTAAGACACACAACCTCAATAGGTCCTCTAGAATACGATTCACCCTCTCGGTCTGGCCGTCCGTCTGAGGATGATATGCGGTGCTCAAACATAACTGAGTCCCTACCGCCTCTTGCAAGCTCTTCCAAAATTTGATAGTAAATATAGGATCGCGGTCGCTCACTATGCTAGAAGGAACACTGCGCAAACGAACTATCTCTCGAATGTATACGGAGGCTAACCATGGAGCAGTCCTCTTACTCTTCACGGTAATGAAATGAGCGCTCTTAGTAAGTCTGTCTACCATGACCCAAATCCCCGTATTACCCTTCCTCGATCTCAGTAACCCATCGATAAAGTCCATCGAGACACTTTCCCACTTCCATTGTGGGATCTCCAATGGGTGAAGCAACCCACCAGGCTTCTTTTTCTCTGCTTTTACTTGTTGGCACACCAAGCATCTAGTGACAAACTCTACCACAACCCTCAGCCCAAAAGTAAACTCGTCTCATGTCCATGTACATCTTGTCCCCGCCTGGATGAATGGTCATCTTCGAACGATGTGCATCATCAAGAATGATCTTCCTCAAATTCTCGTCTCGTGGTACACAAAGTCTACCGTCCCTACGTAACAAACCCTTATCATCTAGGGTATACCTACGGAGATGGCTCGATGACTCCCCTCTTTTAAGCTTTTCTACTAACTCAACCAACTGTGGGTCATCTCGCTGTGCCTCACCAATTCATCCCAAAAGCGTAGGTCTGACCTCTAAGGATGCTAGCAAACCGGGTACGAAGTCAATGGAAGGTCTAAAGTCAAACGAAGAGATGAACTCTAAGCTTTGCGGCTCAACAAACAACGGACTCAAGGACAACCTTTTTCTACTCAAGGCGTATGCCACTACGTTTCCCTTGCCAGGAGAATATGCTATCTCGAAGTCGTAGGACGCTAAGAATTCCATCCACCTTTGCTACCTTAAGTTCAAGTCCTTCTGAGAGAATAAGTATTTTAGCGATTTGTGGTCAGTGAACAATTCGAATTTCTCACTAAGAAGATGATGGCGCCAGGACTTCAGCGCGAAAACAATAGCGGCCAACTGTAGGTCATGTGTAGGGTAATTTCTCTCATGCACTCTCAACTGCCTTCCACCATAGGTTATTACCCTTCCCTCTTGCATTAAGACTGTGCCTAGAAATGTCCCACAAGCATCGGTATAAACGGTAAATGGCTTACTCCCATCTGGCAACACTAAGACCGGGGCTGTGGTCAAAGCTCTCTTTAAACGTTGGAACGCATCATCAACAATCTACGTCCTATGTAAAAATTAAGTTCTTCTTCATCAAGTGTGTTAATGGGGCTGATATTTTTGCGAAGTCTTTAATAAACTTCCTATAGTAGCCAGTCGACCCTAAGAAACTCCTCACCTCGGTAGCATTTTTAGGGACCTTCCAATCTTGGATAGCCACTACCTTCGCGGGATCCACAGTTATCCCTTCTTTGGAAACCACGTGCTCTAAGAATCGCACTTCCTTCCTCCAAAAGTGTCATTTAGAAAATTTAGCTTTAAGGCTATGCGCTCAAAGAGTCTCCAACACTTCCCTAAGATGTAGGGCATGCTCTTCCTCGCTCTTAGAAAAGATCAAGATGTCGTCCACAAAGACTGCCACGAATTTATTAAGGTACTCCCTAAACACCCTACTCATCAAGTCAACAAAGTATGCGGGGGCGTTTGTCAAACCGAAGGGCATCACAAGCCACTCGAAGAAACTGTCTGGAGTCCTAAAGGCAGTCTTGTCTATACTATCCTCAGCCACTCTCAACTGATGGAAACCCGTGGCTAAGTCCAACTGCGAAAACACTGAGGCGCCAACTAACTGATCGAAGAGATCGTCAATCCTCGGCAGTGGGTGTCTATTCTTCTTAGTAAGCTTATTAAGTTCTCTATAGTCCACACAAAGTCTAAGGGACCCATCTGCCTTCGTGGCAAATACTACTGGAGCACCCCACTCCGATATACTACGTCTGATGAACCCCTTCTCAAGCAATTCCTTCACTTGCTTAATGAGTTCTCTTCTCTCTCTTGGAGCCATGTGGCGCACTGGTAATGCAACTGGCTTTGCATTATCCACTAGATATATTCGAAAGTCTATCTCACATTTTGGGGGTAAACCCCTCACCTCATCGAAGACATCAACATATTCACGGACTATACAAACAGAATGTAAATCATCATTGGATGCATCAAGGGATTCTAGGTAGCTAAGCATTACTGGACCTCTAGAATCACAAGAAATATCAAGGGTCTTTCCACAACGAGTCAACAATCTAACTACACTTCTTTCACAATCTAGGATGGCCCCATATCTAGTTAGCCAATCCATACCTAGAATCAAGCCGTAGCCCATGAAACCAAGAACAAAGGCATTGCATTCAAACTCAACGCCCAAGATAAACACTCTTAAACCTCGACAAATCATAGAAATATGAGCCGAACCACCAATAGGATTTGAAACTACTAAGGGATCCGTAACTAGACTAGTATCTAGGTGCAGTGTTTCAACAAATGATGTAGAGATAAACGAATGTGATGTGCCAGAATTGAATAAAGTACGGACAAGATGATCAAACAGAAAAACTAAACTTTCAACAGAAATTGCTCTACCTCGTTCTTGAAGCGGTGGGACCACGAGAGCCTGAGCTTGTCCCCTTGCCTATCCTGGTGCCATAAGAGCTTGCACCTGTCCCCCCGAGGTAGACCCTGCCCTCTGCCCTTTCTTTGGGCAGTCCTTAATTAGATGTCCCGCTTCGCCACATTGGAAACAGCCAGTCTTCTTTTTCTTCCTACAATCTTTGCTTTGATGGCCGGGTGTCCCACAGTTAAAGCATCTTTTCTTTCTCTTAGCATTGTTGCCTTTACCACCTTTCTTGTTCTGTTGTTGCTGTTGCGGCTTCTTTGGATCCCCTTTCTTCTCGTGTGCCTTATTAGCATTGGCGCCCTTCTCCTCTTCATGCATAAGCGCCATGTCAACTAATCTCTCAAAGGTAGCACCCATAGGGATGTGGGTCATAGCTAACCCATGAAGCGGCTCGTTCAAACCCTTAACAAATCTTAGGGCCTTCTTTTCTGGTGTATTCACCAAGTCCAAGCCAAATTTCGCCAACTGATTGAACTTGTTGACGTATTCTTTCACCGATAGATTCCCTTGTTTCAGCGCCAAAAATCTCTCCATGTATAGATTCTCTTCAACCCGTAAGAGAAACTTTGCTTCAAACCTCCGCCTAAAATCTGGCCATGTATCAACTGGACGTTCTCCATTAGTGACTCCCACCAAAACGAGGCCTCATCCTTCATTAGCCAGGCAGCTAACTGGACCTTTCTTCCATCATCCACTTCAAAGATTCCAAACAATTATTCCACCTCTTTTAGCCAATTTTGAGCTTCAACAAATGTCTCCGTCCCATGAAAAGGTTTTCCACCCATTGCCCTAAAGTCCTTACATATCTTTGCGAAAGTATCGACGCAAGGAGGAGGAGGAGGAGCATTTGCTGGAACTGCAGTGGTGGCCCTAGTCTCCAAATACCTCCTAAACCATCCTGGTATCGTTATTCCCTCGGGTATCTCGGGAATTCCGGACATACTGAAACGAAAAGGGAAAGATTCAATACAAAAGAACCGAAGGAAAGATATATGGCTCTTGGGGTTATGCTTTCTAAAATAAGCTTTTCTCTTGAAAATACTTTCCTTAAAACATACTTTTGAAAGTACTTCTTTATAAAATGCTTTTAAAAAACAGTTTTTCAAAATTCATACCTGTTCTGGTAACCTTCAGCTCTGATACCACGTGTAACACTCCACGTCCATTAATGTCACTCACAAAGGGAATGCATTAACTTCTATGGAGCATTTTAAGTGAGTATAGAACAGATACTTACCAACAAGACAGATATAAATAGTACTAAAACTTTAAAACTTTTTTCATTGCAGCGGATAAACACATAGGTTTGATTACATCATAAAAAACCAAAGTCAAAGTACATAATATCCATCTTGATTAAATCAGAGTACATAAATTGAAAGACATAACCTCAGTACAAAATAGCCATAAATAAAAGAGAGGCTGAACTATACTTCAGCGATCCAAGCAACTTCTAAGAGCAAGAGATACAGCTGTCCAAAATCAAGCTCCACTGGTGCTAGTTCCAACCTGAGCACCTTGGGAGGGGGGAGGAAGAAAAGAGGAGGAAACAAAGGGGGTCAGACATAAAGTCTAGCGAGTGCGATAACTTTAACAGTATAATCACCAAAATAACTAGGCTAAGGCATAAGTTGGAAAATAAGGAAATGACTGTGAACAATTGAGTATGACAGAGTAAACAAGGAAACAAGATTGAACAAAGATAACATTAAAGCGCACCTAAACCACTATAAGATAATTACTATGCTGCACCACCCCTACTATACTGCACCACCACTAGTCACCCTAAGGTTGATCCCGCCTACAAAAATTAATAATGATAATGGTAGTTTCGTGCACCCCTAGCTGCCTTCATAGGTGCCGCCTGCCCCTACATCCACTAGGTGTACCCACTACCCCCATTTGATCGGCTCCCTAACTTGTTGATACCCATGCTGGCCCCACAGTGGGGTGTATCACTCCCCAAAGTGACAACCCGATACCACCAATAATGCACGGCTTATACCTACACGATGCAACAACGTCTTACCTACCAACCCGGGCCCACACACGCATATGAACCCATTGGACTTGCATTGCCACCGCTATCCCGTTTTGGCCTCTTACAGTCAAGCCCAGTACGCGTGTCCCGTCCTCGACTTGGGTCGAGCCCACAAAAGATACTTATTTGTTACTGGTTGAAACGGGCCCCCATTACTTGACACAAGCTATCCATCTAAGCTTGGTCCCCTCTAGTACATCCCATTTAACCCTCTTCTTATTCATGTTCACTTACATGTTTCAAATTTTGGTTAAGTGTTTCTAATCGTATTTCAAATGCCACCCAAGGCACCCACTAAATTCCACATGCCACCCAAGGCACCAGCTTAACCCCCTCATGTCCCACTACATGTTTATCTGGTTAAGTGTTTCTTAATTCATTAAGACCGTAACCTTATAAAGACCTCTCACATTAAACTGGCATTTGTGGCAGCTGGATTTGCCGGGCGGGTCCGGGCAGTCTTACACCATAAAAGAGCCTAACCTTGTGTCTTTACAACTGTTACGCATTTAATTTATGCCTAAGACCTCTCACATTAGACTGGCATTTGTGGCAGCTGGATTTGCCGGGCGGGTCTGGGCAGTCTTACACCACAAAAGAGCCTAACCTCGTGTCTTAGACGATTAATTACACCTAATTAATCATTCCCCAATTTGAATTACTTTCCCTATTAAAATTATCAATTAATTCCAAATTTAACTATGGCCATAACTGACTCAATTATGTCCATCTATTTATGGTAGGTAAAATCATACCAATTTTCCTTACAAATTAATTTATGCCTTTTAAGGCATTTATGCCAACTAAATCTTTTAATATTATCCCCTTTACCGCATGTTGTACATTCGTTTGTTTAACGTAAAATATACGTTAGACTCGAATAGTCTAACTCATGGAATAAAGAGAAAACATCACAACATACACATAATTAAAACTAGATCTAAACACAAGGGGTGAACTTGCATGTGTGAATGATGTTCTACATCTAAAACTTGCATAAGCCAAAGTTACAACTTGCATAAAACTACATATGTCATAGATCCAAATTTAAAGGTGTAAACTTGTTGAGATAATGGTCACAAACTTGCATAAATCATGTATGTTATAGATCTACATCTAAAGGTGTAAACTTGCATAGGTAATAACCATAAACTTGCATAACATGATTCATACTCCAAACCCATATATTTATATAAACTTGCATATGTGATTTATGCAACATAACGATGGTGTAAACTTACAACTATCATGTAGAATTTAGCATATAACTCACACATGTCATAGCCTAACTTTAGATCTAATTTTCACATAAACTAGATGTCATGAAAACATGTAAGGTTACATATAATTTTCCCCAACTTGCATATGATTCATATCTAAATCAAAATCTAAACTTGCATACATACGTATGATTTACCATATGAATCAACATAACCAAAACTAGCATATGAACAACATGATGATTTGATTATACCTAAGCCAATCATAGAATTACAACATAGATGATAGCATCCACTACAACATATTTACCTTTTAATAGCACGTGAAAAATGCTATAATAGGTTACCATAGCATTAGTGACGACGCTATATAACGACATGTAATAATAACCCTGTTATATCTTATAGCTCAAATCTAAACGCTATAATATTATACATTTTATAGCGCAGGTTCACCAGCATGAAATGTTTTACATAGCATTCAAGCCGTGCATTTATATTTACTTACTAAAATCTGAACTTATTTTTTATAGCATTATCAATAATTTCATAGCACATATTCATTGCTATGAAAAATGTTTTCCATTTTTTTTTATAAATCCGCTATTATTGAATTTCCCGTTGATATATAACGTTCAGACCTTACTACGTTAAATACTCGCTTTTGTTTTTATAGCATTATCACTGTTTTTATAGCTCATATTCAGTGATATGAGAAGTTTTTCACACGGTTTACATTTTATATAGCATTTCATATTTTGATTCTATAAGAGGAGTTTTCCGCTATGAATATTTGTGGTATGTATAGCGTTTCCAATGTTTTCATAGCACACATTCAATGATATGAAAAGGTTTTCCACTATTAAATTTTTACATAGCATTTCACCTTTTATTTCCATAAGTGCAATTTTCCGCTATTAATATTTTTAATATATAGCACATATTTCAACTATAATCTTTATATAGCAAATCTCTTATTTAAGTTGTGCACAGTTCAAACAAATAAGGAGTTAATTCACAAGACAAAACAATCAATAGCAAAAAACTAATACCAAAAGCATATTTGGTTTCGATTACAAAGTCATAGTTAATAAATCTACTAATAAATATAGAAATAAGTCGACATACATGTTGTTCAAACATCGTTTCAAAACAAGATTACATGAAAAATCACTTAGTCTTCAACTTGTATGCTCGTCCAACTTTTAGAACCTGCAATTCACAAGCACAAGTTACAGCCTTATAACAAAGAAAAATGAAAAAACACAATTCAAATGGAAAAATGAAACAGTGTTTGATATCATCTCAATTTCATTAGCAGTAGTTTAATCAGCCAAACAACCAAGGAATTTTCACAAGCTTTTCACAAGCTTTAACAAAGAAACAACAGAAATGTGCAAATGTAAAGAAAGAAAGATAACAAGAGCAAGAATATAACAAAAATTGAAAATGACAGAACTAAAGACAATTGACAGGAACAGTTGCTAATCTCATCTATATGCTTTAGAAAATGAATAGGACTAAGTATTCAAACAAGAACTTTTAAAAAACAGCAGTAAAAAACTTGAACTTAACGTGGAAATTTCACCTGCAAATATTAAACCCAGACCAGAACGGCAAGACATTCACATTGGCGTTGGAGATTGGCAAGTCAGCGTTGTGCACCAAAGCCTAGGCCTGCTTTGAGAAAAAGGTGATACATGTTGTGCACCCGGCTTGCGTGGTATTCTTCATGCTCCGCCCATGTTACCTACATCGTATTCACTTTACCATTATGTATGTTTAACTTACTTGCAGGCTGTAGCATTATGGACATGACATGGTTTATCAGTCATATCTGAATATACATAACGTGGTAGAATAGAAAACAAGACTTTGAACAAGTTCAAAATGTTGGCACTATAGTTATTCTACACATCGCAGAATTACATATTTATTTTCATAGATTTGTCTAAAGCAAATCACAAATACAACCATGATTTCCTCGAAGAAAGAAAAATTCAATAGTATAAAATGTGATGATTATGTCATGATCTTTTGATTTTACTACATTCCTAATTCCATGAAGAAACTAATAGTTTATTTGGTTTTATTTTGTATTTTGTTTTGCGTGCCTTTGTTAACTCCTAAATACGAAAAATCAAACTTGAATCTATTTTACATGTTAAATTCATTTTTTTAAGATGATATGTTTTTCAATTATACGCACGACTGACGCAGTTTTGTTTAGATAAAAAACACAAAACTAAAAATGAAAATTAAACAAGACCTAATCAATTTCTTATTATTAAAGTCAAAGCTCTACAATCCAGGATCAACAAGATCATTAAAGCAAGCATTTTAACTTGATACAGCCAATAAGACATCAAATTTAGTACAACTTTAACTTTGGAAAAACATCCAACTAAGTGTGATTATAAGATGAGAATGTAAATTTCCTTATAGTGACCATTATGCATACCCTGCACAATGCAACCTGAAGGCAATCTACTGCAGCTCACATTCCCATTTGTTCCAGCAGTGAATTCATGAATTCCGTTAACAGAAACATCAACGATCCCCATAGTCAATTCATGAATTCCGTTAGCAAAAGCGAAGAATTTTGACTTCCCGGGTTGGAACAAATGGTGACAGAACTTGAAAACTTGCTTCCATCTGTTATACATAATTTAGATGTTAGATGTAACAGTTAAGCATCCCATCAAGTAGGTTAAAATAACTTTCCAAATAAATAATAGTTCATAATGCGTGCCAAACCATGTGTAAAAAAGCATGCATAGGATACCAATCCAAACAAACATATATCAAAAGACACAGACTTGCCAAAGGCCCAAAAGAACAGCAACATCCATGCACAAGGAAGCACTGTCATAACTCTGGTCCTCTAAACAAATATAGAGAGAATTATAACCAGATACCAAATCGTGCTCGCTAGGCAGCACCGCAAAGACCAGAATCGAAGAAAGCGAACACTAGAGGCAGAACTAACCGAAACTCAGAGCCTCCCACAACCAAATGAAGCTCTGCAAGCATCAACTAGAACCCCCACCGTTGACAATGCAATCACTTGGGACAAGACAAGGAGAAACAATGAATCTCTTTAAGGTGCTTTAAGGAACAACAGTCAAGTGTTGCGGAAGGTAGACTCAATATGTGGAATGTGTTGTGCAGTGTATACAGAGATCAATCACAAATCTTATATTAATTTTCATGGATCCTGAAAGCAAAAAATTTATACTTCTCAAATAATTGGAAAACTAGGTATCAAAACTCAAATTTTATGGATCAATGTTGCCTTATTTGTGCCTATCCAAGCGAAGCATTGCTGACATAAATTGTATATTAGTATACTACGTTTTTTTCTCAAGACAGAAACAGTAGATCATATTTTCATGCAGCAACACTATGAAACGTGCGATATAATAAAGTTAGAATATTATCGTATTACATGACATCCTGTTATTACTTTTTTCCTACCAAGAGCAAGGCTAAAACTATGTAAATCCAATGCCAATTGTTGGTTAATCAGTACCTATTAATCCGTCTAGATCCGTTAGTCTCCGAATAGTGATTACGGGTATCGGTCAATTGAGAAAAAGGGATATGAAGAGGATTAGGTCTGGACTCGGAGCTGGTAGGCTTTGATAACGCTTGCGCAAGCTCTAATGGAGAGGCTGCTTTTCTAGGACACGCAGGTGGCTCGGGCTTGGGTGGGTCGATGGGCTTATGCCATGTGTCGGGCTCAGTTGTGGGCTCGTGTCTTTTTTCAGGTTTTGTTGGGTTCTTCCAGTTGTTGTTCCTCCACGAGGCCCGCAGGTTTAGGTCCGGTTTTTCATGGGTTAGGTGCTCTGGTCTGTTCTGTTGTTGCTTGTTCTCCTCTTTGGATGCTTCACTCTTGATCCTATTAGTGGGTAGGGAGGCATCTAAAAATGTAGTAATATCATCTATTCCACGCTCCTTCAGGACCAGTTCTCGTGGACGTGCTCCACCAAAAACAGATTTAGTTTCCTTTTCTATGGTTTCATTTGATGGCTCGATAGGCAATGATCGGGGCTTAAGGTATAACTTTGGTTGCTCATTAGCAATAACTCCAGCACCCTCACTAGCAGATCTTGGTCTAGGCATATTCACAGTACTCATAGAATCGCAGGAATTCTCAAGACGTGTGGGGTTGGGATCAACAGTTGGCTTATGTTCCGGCTTCTCCAAATTCAACACTTGGCTCGTCATTATTAAATCAAACTTGGACTTCTCATCATCCACTTCCAAACCCTTAATCTCCTACGAACTGCTTTTAATCTTTGAATGCCACCTCCCTGAAGAAACTTTATCAATAGCGCTGGCAGTTTCAAACCTCCTCGATAGATCCTCCATCACCAATGCTTCTTTCTTCAACCCCCATGGATTCCCAGCGTGCCCTGTATGCCCCCATTTGCCCTATGCTTGATGTCAGCCAAACATGAGTACTCTGCTGTTGCTGGTGATGCGGTTTGGGGTCGGATCTTCCACTCCCAGGATCCAATACCGGCCGCCTCTATGGAAATGGAGAGGCATCAAACAATGGCTTGCGCTCATCCTTTTCGAAGTAGTGGTTCTTCCTCACCGACGTGGATGGAAACAGTGGACCACGTTCAGTTCCGGCGGATCCGGGCCGAATTCGGTCAGACCAGATCTGATTCGGTATGCCCCGGAGCAGCCTGTTAGATGTTGTCGATGACCCCGCGGCAGCGGGTGCGGAGGGTAGAGAAATATCGGAAGGGATGGATCCGCCATGGAAGTCTTTAAGTGTCATTGTTGATCCTTTCTTTCGACATTTTTAAGGTATATTAGTACACTATGTTAGTATTGCTGGCACCAGTTCAGTAGTTTACGTCCAGTAGTTTACGTCATGTTGGTTATTATAATTCTAACACACACCGATTATCACAAATGGAATGAAAAATTTAAAGTGAAAAGAAAAGGATAAAACACATTGTGTGTATTAGGATAAAATACATGCAATATAAATCAGGAAAGAATTTGGCAACGTTTGCATTTTTATAGGACCAAAATTAACCAAATAAGCATGCAAATAGATTGGTAAAGCTCACATTAAGAGTAACAAAAAGTGTTACACAGTCACATATTAATAGCATTAAAGTAACTATTTTAAACCATGATCTTCATTCCAAAAACAGTATCTACAACAAAATTTGGTAATGCTAATGAATATTGCACTAAGGTTTAACAATTATACCCAAGCTAGGAAGGAGGGATGAGAAAAGGGGAATTTTAAGTGTAACTACATCTTGATTTAAGTTTGTTGAAATTGTCAAGAGAAAAAGCATTGAAAAATGTTCTTATATCAGGATACATAGTTAATTAGAAGTTATGATTTTTGGTTTCACACTTGTTGGAATGTGCAAATATGAAATGGTATAGGAATTAAAAGAAAGAGTACCATCCAAAGAAATTGGTAAGCCTATCAATAAAATGGAAATAAAGATGTAATATACTCAGCAAACCGTCGAGTTTAATCATTTACACTCACAACATTTTTACTGTGCGATAGTCAAGGTGTCACCAAAATAAAATAAAAATTGTAAAAGCAACCATTGTATATAAAAGAAAAAAAGAACATATAAGCATCTTATACGTTTATTTTATTTTAGTTGAAGCATTTATTGATCTGAATATCTCATTATTCCGTATCTTGATCGAAGATCACAGGCTATCTAAAAGAAATTTGGTTTCTTTTCAGAAAAACAATCTAAAAACCGTTGGTTATTATATTTTAGTATGTCTCGGTAGAAATCGATTTATAAAGCCTTTATAGTTATTATTGATACCAAAAATGTAAATATTAAAAATTTAAAGTGTAAATTTATGTTCAGCGTGCAAATGGAAGATATATTATATAATTAATATTAGGTATCAATGCGTGTAGTTACGTGAGACTTGGAGCGCAATGTAATTAAAAAAACTGCAAATCGCGACTTCGACAAAAATGTTTATAAATCATGACTTTGACAAAAATGATTAGAAATCAATTTTGATGGTAGTTTTGCCTTTTATACGTTGTTTTATGATACATACACATAAACGCTAAAGTCAAATCTAACATTTGTTGAAGCCATTATATTAGAAAACACAAATAGTTCCAAACATATTACTTAGCAATTGTATTCTCTAACAACCGTAAATCTTAGTGAATGAACATATAAATGATATCCTTAGACATGTAAAGGCATAAAAAAACGAGTATGAAATAGACTATTAGTTAACTCCAGGTCTTCAAGTAAGTAGGCAAGAGATACTTATTTGAATAGTTCAAATATGGTAGGACATTCATCTTTAGCATGTAATAACATGATAGTAACCAAGAAAACTTTGGGTATATGGCTTAATGATTCAAATTTGTTTGTATTTGTGGTTAAGGACACAGTTCATATTCCTTTTAACAATGATAGTCTAATAGGTATAGGAATTCATCATAGTGTAATCTAGTAAAATGCATGTACTAAACAGAGCTATATAGCATAGGAGTTAAACCATTTAAGATTGAAAGCATGGTTATTACGGTTGTAAGTCGAGTCGAGTCGACAGAGGTCCAACTAGTCGACTAGTGGACTAGTCGTAGACTAGTCGAGACTGGTCGATATACATACATACATACATATATATATGTATGTATATATATATTTAATTATAAAAACAGCAGCAGCTAATCAAAAAAACAGCAGCAGCTAAAAAAAACAATAGCAGCTAATTAAACAACAGCCAACTAACATGAAATTATTAAAAAAAAAAGCAACGGAAAAATAAAACAAGGCATAAAAAACAACTTTCAGCTAATTAAACAACAACTAACTAACATGAAATTATTAAAAAAAAGCAACGGAAAAATAAAACAAGGCATAAAAAACGACTTTCTGCTAATTAAACAACAGCAGTTTTTTTTTTGTTCGAATGCAAACAAACTGCTAACAGGAAATGTTTTTTTTTTCTTTGGTTTTGGGCCCAATTTAAAACCAGTCGGTTAAGTCGAACCGCCTAATCGCCTGATTAGTCGCTCCAGTCGCCCCGACATATTGACAAAATCCAAGTCGTGAGTCCTAGTCGCTGACTCAAGACCGACTTGTCGACTAGTCGTTCTCCGTGATAACAATGATTGAAAGATATACCAATAAAAAATGACCTATGAGCAACAGTTTACCATTAAAGGAATAATAGAAAGCACTATGTTGGTGGTCGGTCATATTCGTTTTCAAGCCTATATAAAAAACTATGTAAAATAATGTAGTAAAGAAATTTTACATAAGAAATTTCACCTAGCATATGAGTGAAGTGCAACAACGGATTATTGTATTATAAGATGTCCCCTAAGTAATATCTGGAGTTTCCCCATGATCTTGTTTTATTACAAAAAACATGACCATTAAGCAGGTGTGAATGCAAAATGTTTGAACGTTTGAGGTATAATTACTAAACGGTGACAGTCTTTGCTGTGAATATTAGAAAACCTTCTTACAAAACATAAGTGTTGCTATGGTCTAGGGTTATAGGTCAACACCAATGCTAACTCAAATTAAATGTTCTGCAAGTCGACCGGTGTTATGCACTAAGCATGGGAAACAGAAAGCACGTGAAATCATGATTGGGAAATTATGAAACATGGAAGCTAGGGAGAACATATATGCATAATGTTAGACGTTACCACCCAAGCATAAAAAACAAAAATGAACATCTAAAAAATGAACAGAAAGCAGGTATTCTTTTTTATATGAAAATATGTTGAATACAACTGAAACGTGGCGGATGAACATCTAAAAAAAGAGTTTCAAGTTTTTTATGCCTATGAATTCACTCAATGTTTCCATGAATCATTTTGAACTGTTCAATTTCTCCTTTTTGACATATATTTATTTCATTTTAGAAAAACTGTTCAATTTCTCATATTTTGATTATCTTTCTTTTATACCAGTCATTTTCACAGCAAAGATTATACCCTAAAGAATCTGGTATATGGTCATTTCAAATGGTAACTAAATATTGACATCATTCAACATAGATAATTTAACCAACCAATTCTACTCGCTAAATAGAATGTTGTTATGGATTGCTAATAAATAGAAAAAATGTAAGTGCCTAAACTTGAATAGAGCATTGGTTTGAATTAACATATTATAGAGAGACAAAAGATATATAATAAAAAAAATTATAAATAGTTTACCAGAACAGAATGTCTATTGAACTCTGCTTAAGATATTTGTATCCCCAACTGATGTTTATTTGTAATTATAGTTGAATTAACCATTCTCGTCAGCAACAACAAACCTGGCAGGCTCTTCTTAACCATTGTGTAATAACCCGAAAATCTGGGCCAGTTTAAATTTTTTATTTTGGCAATTTTAGCGAATTTTGAATATTTAAAATAGATTATTTTAAATAATTTCGATGAGAAATTTATTTTGAATATATTTAGAACGTATATATTATATACGTCGTCGTTAGAATATAATAATTATATATAATTATAAAAGGAATTGAAAATGGCGCGGTAGTTCGATAATTCGGTTTCAAACTTCAATTGAGTGTACCGGGTGCAAAACAATCCGGATTTTAGTGAAACCAAAAAAAATAGGATCTAATTGATAATATCTTTCCAACGAATCCGAAAAATCAAAATTTCATAGCGGGGATCAAAAGATATGTCCAGTTGAAAATTCTGAATAGTCGCTATGGAATTCAGGCCCTTAAAAATGGGAATTTTGCAAACGACCTCGGATTTCGACGAAACCACTTTTGTTGGATCCGTGATGTAAATTAATTGTTAGATTCCAAATTTCATAATTTTTCGAATCAATATGTGAGCGTGGCAAAGGAAAACGCGTTTGACCAGTTTCAGTTGATTTTAATCGACTGGAAATTGGCCATTTTTCAAACGGTCTCAGAATTCAACGAAACTAGTTTTGTTAGGACTGTATAGTCAATACGAAGCTAGAAAATATTTTCTGGGATTTATAGAGTTAGTATGTGACCCCGGTAATTAGAAATGTGCGTTAAAATTGAATATATACTGATTTATACTTTATCTTTGACGGAAACTGATCGTAACGGCCGAATTGGCTTGCGGGACATATCCCATTGGGTTCGGAATGGGGGTAATTAGCTAGGGGCGACAGTCGTTGGGTCTCGTTTGGAGATCGAACGAAGAATCAACTTTAAGGATAAATTAAATAATTAAATATTATATAATAATTTTCATATAAGCTCCTGCCCCTTTCCCATTCTCAGTCAACCCCCCCCCCCCGTTCTAAATCGAGAAAACCCGATCCCCCTTTCTTCTCGTCGCTCCCTTCACGCGCGCCGCCGGCCAAGGCGCCCTCCACCTCCGAATGCCACGCCCCACCTCAGGCGCGTCCCCCTCCTCCAATCTCCGCCTTCCCCTTCTCTCCTTCCAGCCTCGAACGGAAACACCCCGAAGCCCCACGCTGCCACCGTGGACCCGCCCCGCCTGCGCCAGCACCGGACCACCCCATCACGACCGCGCCCCCCTCTCGCCCTCTCTTCTCTCCCCTCGTGCCTTTCCTTTTCCATGAGACCCAAAGTCGCACCCCCTTCGCGAAACCCACCTCGCAACCGAAAACCCCTCCAGCCCAGATGCGAATCGCGAGAAGCCCTAGCCCAAATCGCACCACTCGGAGCACCACCAGGCCACGCAGCTCCCGACGATGAAGTCCCCCTCCAACCAAAGAAAATCCGGTAAGTATTTAGTTAAGGAAATTTCGATTTTTAGTGTAAATATAAATCAGTTTTGTTTATATAAATCAGTTTATTTAAACCAATTTTTATATAAGAAAAGGTCAAATTTTTATATAAGAAAAGGTCGAATTTTTATATAAGAAAAGGTCAAATTTTTATAAAGAAAAAGGGTTGGATTTTTAGAGGTTTGAACAGTAGAAAAAGATCAGATCTTTCAATTAGAAAAATTATGATTTTTGTTTATGAAAAAAATATGGGTTTGTTAACGAATAAAGAAATAAAAATGCGATTTTTCTATATTGAGTAAAGAAGTAAAAATATTATTTTTACATATTGAATAACGAAATAAAAATTCAATTTTTATATATTGAATAGCTATGTTAAAAATGTGATTTTTATACATACTGTGTGAAACAGAGTGCGATGGGACCGAGTGGAATCACGGCGAAGATGTTCTACATCAGAAGAGTCGTGGCGTTGGTTAAGCAATCTGTGAGAACTTCTCACTCTAAATTTATTTCTAGTTATAAATATATAATAGGATGCAGACGGTGTTTAGTAGCACCCGACACCATTGTCCACAGACCATGGACTTGTTTGTTTGGCTGTTTGGTGATTGATTGTAATATTGGTATGAATGTGGTTTGTGGTGTGAAAAATCGAATCGATAAATTGGTTAGGATTAGACGTGCGCCGTTATAAGGCGAAGGAGTAAGGCTAGGTTAGACCCTTACTCCAAATTTTGTGGTTTGAATAACGAAAGTGATTTGATTGATATGGGTATGGCGGTGGCCATTATTAGACCGGGAACAAGGCTAGGCCTTATCCCGTTTCTAGTATAGCGCCGTTATGCCGCCGAAATTTTCTAAAATATGTTAGAAAAATAAAAATATCATTTGTATTAGAAATGAATAAAATAACATATTCATTTACAAATCAAAACGATTTGTTGATGTACACCCATTTGACTGATATGGATTGGGACGATATATTTCACACATCTCCCAACTGCACAAATAAAATGCGTGTTTGTTGATTGAAACCCCACACGGGTGTTGGGATGAAATTTGAAGTTCACTCATCCTGATTGATTAAATATGTCGATCGTTTGATTGACAGGCTGTTATGAGCGTTAGATATCTATATTTGATGCTTATACAGTGTAGTGCACTTTGGTTGATGGTTGATTATTTTCTAATGCTATCATATACGTGTGATGTATGAAAATCCATATAATTAACTTTATATGGTAACTGATTGGGCCTCATTCCAATTTAGAAGATAAAGAATATTATAAAATAAAGGTTCATGTGTTGACTGTACTCATCCGTTGAGATTAGTCATGTGTTGAACGAAATATTTTAACAATAAAATTTATATCTTTATCAATATAAAATAAAGGTTCATGTGTTCACTGTACTCATCCGTTGAGATTAGTCATGTGTTGAACGAAATAAATTTAACAAAAATAGTCACACGTGGACAGTACTCATTCGTTGAGATTAGTCGTGTGTTGACAAAAATAAATATTCATTTGTTGAATAGAATAAAGGAATATATGAAGCCGTGTTGAGTAGATTGACGCCATTTTGACGTGAACGATATTTATAGCGATTTTATCCATTTTAAAATGCATATTGAAAAGTGATTTCGAAAACGCATATTTTGAAATGAAATCGAAATGAATTGAATATATAACGATTTCGAAATGAATTGAATATAAAACGATTTCGAAATGAATTGAATATATAATGAATTCGGATTGAAATGGAAAACGAATTTGATTTCAATTGAATAGCAAACGAAACGAATTCGAATCGAATTGAATTGGAAACAAATTGAAATGAATTCAAATTGAATTGAAATTTGAATTGAATAGAAATGAATTTTAAAACGAATTTATAAAGAAGAATTCAATTTTGATTTGAATTGAAATGGGAGTTGAAATTGCTTTTGAAACGAATTTAAAACTATTTATATAATTCGTTTTAAATAGAAATCGATGAAATATATATTATATATATTATATATATAATATAATGGCCCGAATAGAACGCGCCGCGCCGCGGCAGTTCGCGAATCTCGACCATTTATTTCAAACGGACATTACGGGAGATCCGACCGTCGGATTCTCCTAAAACCGGAACCGTTGGGTTCGTATCGAAAAGAGCTTTCTAACGAATATTAGAAATTAGAAATCTAACGGTTGGATTTGGAATTATGTCCAAATCAAATTTGAAAAAGGTCGCTGTAAGTGCAGTTCGATGGCCATTGATGGAAATCGACTGTACGGGCCTTGATAAAATTATTAAAAATAGTAATAATTTGTGTAAAATCATAAGAAATGATTTAGAAAGAATTGGGATGAAAAACTCCATATCTAAAAAGATAAAAATAGATTTTTATCGAAATGAACTAGTTTTGAACTAGAATTATAATTCTATTTATTTTAAAATAAATAAATTGAATTTAAAAAGGGTTTTAAAAATAACCAGAATTTCCAATGATTGCATTGGAGTGGATTTGAATCGAAATTGTCTTCGGAATATTTCGATGTTGGAATTCGTGATTATACGGATGTTGTTATGGAAATTTGAAAGATATATATTTATATCGTTATTTCCAATACGACATTTGTTAATCGTAGAATTTGATATTGAATATAAGCCGGTATATTTTCTATTCAGAGCCTTGTGTTTAATATCAAATGTGATTTGGGTTTTTCGTGAATGGTGTCTTCACTAACGCTGTTCTTGAACCCAGTTGAGAAAAGATTAAATCTTTTTATTTAGATTTAATGAAGTGTACCAATTAAATAATATTTAATTGGAATTGAATTGGTATTGATTTTTGGGTTTATCGTGAGCAGTGTTTTAAATAACACTCGTTCTTTAACCCGATAATTAATGAATGTGATTTTGGGTTTATCGTGAACCGTGTTTTAAATGACACTGATTCTTTAACCCAGTTAGCGATTAAAACTAAGTGGAGTTTTAATGAATCTTTAATTAGATTGAAATGATCGAGAATGGAGTATCACCAGTTTTGCTCCAGGCGATAGTTAAATCTTTAATTAGATTTGAACGTGAAATGGTAATTGAATTTACCGATAACACTGTGGTGTTAGATATGAAGTATTACCAGTTTTACTTCATGGGATAAATAGGTTGGGATTGGGAAATTAAAACAAATGATTACTTCGGTAAGGTTCGTTAATCCCGACTAGTTGAATCAAAATTCAAAAATAGATTAAAGAATAAATTCAGGAATTTATCTTGGATAAAATTAATGGGAACCTTTCCCTATGAATGTGAAATCAGAAACTAACTGTCGGTTAGCTAAGCAGAATGGTTTTCTGGATATTGATCTGATGTTGGTTTCGGCCTTCGGGGTTAATATTTGGGGAATTATTCTCTTGATTAATTTACGGTTAGTGACTGATGAATTGGAATGAGGCGTATGTTGTGTTTGTGTAACACTTATTTAAAATATACGCGAGTTATTCGGAAAGACCGGGTTTATCCCATTCTGAATAACTGATACGACGATAAGTCGAAGATGAAGACGGCGGTTGAAGACCGGAAGTCTTCACGTCGTTTGGGTGATTACTGATGATCTTGATTGGGCTGTACACCCAAGAAGATGGAAACAGTTGGTGATCGTCCAGACGTACTTGGAGATCGATGGATATGCGGGGTACTAGGTGCCTTCGGTTTCGTTCAGCCCCAGAACGGACTTGTAAATGGACTGTGTGTCTGACATTGGATTTTAGTCCGTGTGATTGATCTCTATTAAATATATATCTGTTTGGCGGCGGAGAATTTATTCTCTTGCTTAACGCCCTTCTCTGAGACGTACGAGCTCAGGGGTTATATATTGATGGATATCAAACGCATGGAGTGAATTGCCTGTGTGGCATGCTAAGATGCAATTGATCGAGGCTTCTGTTAAAAAGCAAAGTCTTGTGGTGATGATCGAAGCACGGCCTTTTTGGCGTAGCTTTGTGTAACGTTTACTTCGCGAGTTTCGCACCCCGGTTGTGAACCAAAAACGGGAGAGGACCTCAGGGAGGGCATGCGTTTCTTTCTAGCTAGGGTGGTGTCAGTGACCTACCAGCCCTGACATTTATATACTTTTCACCTGTGTGGTTGTTGCTGTTGCGAGGCGCCTCGGTTTGATCGGACGATCCGGGTCCGATGGAGTCATTCATTGGCTCATTTACGCCCCAAAGGGCGGGGAAACGTAGTGTTCAGGAATTTTAATCCATCGGTGGACCGGCCCTGTCGCTCCAAGGGTCACTCGAGCTCTGATCCTGTGGCTCGGGCTAGAGAGTCACGAATCGGTAGAGGACGATCCCTGGCCTCGGTTCACTGACGGAAATCCAATTTCCAAATACGTGACTTTGCGATTTTGATTGTATAACCTATATATGGCGACATAGTGGTATGGGGCATTCATGCCGCCTATGATTGATACTTATGATTTGAAGTTGTTTTATACACTATACACCTATAATAGTATCAAATGATTTGTTTTAAACGTATCAAGCATTCTTTGGCTGTTATAAGGGAAAATCCTATCCCCCGGCTTGCGTTGCATTGTGTGATAGGACCTGGGTCTTATAACAGCTTCATTTTTCCTTATTTAGCATTGCGTTGTTTGTTTTATGCACTGGTATTCTTGGGAGGAAACCCGTTCCGTGTTATACGGCGTGGTCCCTTGATTTACCTAACTTTAAAAATAAAGATTAACTGTTTTAGTTCTCACACCAGTCACATGACTGACCTGGAGTTTATTGTTTTAACCTAAACTCTGGGTGCCCCTATTTTGACACGGGGAGCTAGTAGTTTTGGTTTTGCAGATTTATATTCACAGGATCCTGGTTTACAGCTGGAACGATATCCGGAAAGCTTTGTATCCGTATATCTCCTTCTACTTGTGTATTGTATTATTTTCCGCTGCGATGTATTTAAATGTAATTTAAATCTCTGATATTTCTGTGTAATATATATTCATTTATACTCTGCATATTCTTGTAATCTGATGGTATTGTTGTAAAATACAATGAAATGTTCTTTTGTATGCGTTCTGTTGTGGCTTGTTCTCGAACTATCCGCCGCGTTCCTTTACGGGGAAGTTACGGGTTTTTACAGTTGGTATCAGAGCTTTGGTTTACAAAGCAGAGAACAAGGCACATTAGAACCATACGAAAGAATTCATCAGATACTGGATTAGTAATATCCAACGGGAATGACTCGTTAGAGATAGGATCAGTAATATCCTAGAACGAGTGTGAAGAGTATATTTTTAAGATGAAAACAAATTTAGTTTTGAAAATTTAAATCAATTATTCGTATTTGATTATTTATTTGTGTTGATTTGGACAGTCCAGTATATAAAGATTTTGCATAAACGCCTTGCAAATGTGTATTTGAAGTTTTAATATACTGGATAGATATAGAATTACACTCTAATCGCCCGGAGATGATTTTGATGATGGGGCTCCATCATTAGAATTTATGTTCGTGCGACGAAAGTGAGATTTCTATATATTTCCAACTAACTGGTGTGAGAACCAAAATTAGATAGGGCCTATTGTTGTGATTTGGCATCAAAAACATGATTTTTTGTATATGTATCAAAATTATGAATTTGAAACTCTAATTCACTAATTGATTGATGTTTGTGTTGTTTGTTTATTTGTTTGCTAATTTTTAGCCATTTAGCCTAATTGAATCACATATTGAATTATATTGAAAATTGGTTGCGTTTGCTTGCATATACTTGTACTTACATTGAACAGGTCATAGCAAGGAGGCTAGAGCAGAGAATAAAATTTGTTTGCCCGACAAATAGGTACATGTTTACTACATAATTTACTGTTTTGTTTGGGTGATGATGATTTTATGAGCCTATTGGCTAGCCGCTTGGCTTTTTCTTTTTCTTTTTGAGATCTGAAGGACCGGGGAAGCTATTTGAGATTTCCCCGATGCTCCCATTGCAGGGGAGGTTATGGCGAAATTTTTCGAAAATTTAGGGTGTTAGCCAAATTTTTGAAGAATTTGAAAATTCTCAGAAACTGAAAAGTTAGAGAATGGAAGCCAGATCGAACGTAGAGTTGATTAATCAAACCACTTTCGACTTTGTTCCTTTTCGGGGACGAAAAGTTTTAAGTGGGGGAGATTGTAATAACCCGAAAATCTGGGCCAGTTTAAAATTTTTATTTTGGCAATTTTAGCGAATTTTGAATATTTAAAATAGATTATTTTAAATAATTTCGACGAGAAATTTATTTTAAATATATTTAGAACGTATATATTATATACGTCGTCGTTAGAATATAATAATTATATATAATTATAAAAGGAATTGAAAATGGCGCGGTAGTTCGATAATTCGGTTTCAAACTTCAATTGAGTGTACCGGGTGCAAAACAATCCGGATTTTAGTGAAACCAAAAAAAAATAGGATCTAATTGATAATATCTTTCCAACGAATCCGAAAAATCAAAATTTCATAGCGGGGATCAAAAGATATGTCCAGTTGAAAATTCTGAATAGTCGCTATGGAATTCAGGCCCTTAAAAATGGGAATTTTGCAAACGACCTCGGATTTCGACGAAACCACTTTTGTTGGATCCATGATGTAAAGTAATTGTTAGATTCCAAATTTCATAATTTTTCGAATCAATATGTGAGCGTGGCAAAGGAAAACGCGTTTGACCAGTTTCAGTTGATTTTAATCGACTGGAAATTGGCCATTTTTCAAACGGTCTCAGAATTCGACGAAACTAGTTTTGTTAGGACCGTATAGTCAATACGAAGCTAGAAAATATTTTCTGGGATTTATAGAGTTAGT
The DNA here is from genome assembly GCA_030737875.1 of Allium sativum. Taxonomy (NCBI): domain Eukaryota; kingdom Viridiplantae; phylum Streptophyta; class Magnoliopsida; order Asparagales; family Amaryllidaceae; genus Allium; species Allium sativum. The sequence continues at coordinate 402,962,004 of CM060910.1, forward strand.
ATGTGACCCCGGTAATTAGAAATGTGCGTTAAAATTGAATATATACTGATTTATACTTTATCTTTAACGGAAACTGATCGTAACGGCCGAACTGGCTTGCGGGACATATCCCATTGGGTTCGGAATGGGGGTAATTAGCTAGGGGCGACAGTCGTTGGGTCTCGTTTGGAGATCGAACGAAGAATCAACTTTAAGGATAAATAAAATAATTAAATATTATATAATAATTTTCATATAAGCCCCTGTCCCTTTCCCATTCTCAGTCAACCCCCCCCCATTCTAAATCGAGAAAACCTGATCCCCCTTTCTTCTCGTCGCTCCCTTCACGCGCGCCGCCGGCCAAGGCGCCCTCCACCTCCGAATGCCACGCCCCACCTCAGGCGCGTCCCCCTCCTCCAATCTCCGCCTTCCCCTTCTCTCCTTCCAGCCTCGAACGGAAACACCCCGAAGCCCCACGCTGCCACCGTGGACCCCGCCCCGCCTGCGCCAGCACCGGACCACCCCATCACGACCGCGCCCCCCTCTCGCCCTCTCTTCTCTCCCCTCATGCCTTTCCTTTTCCACGAGACCCAAGGTCGCACCCCTTTCACGAAACCCACCTCGCAACCGAAAACCCCTCCAGCCCATATACGAATCGCGAGAAGCCCTAGCCCAAATCGCACCACTCGAAGCACCACCAGGCCACGCAGCTCCCGACGATGAAGTCCCCCTCCAACCAAAGAAAATCCGGTAAGTATTTAGTTAAGGAAATTTCGATTTTTAGTGTAAATATAAATCAGTTTTGTTTATATAAATCGGTTTATTTAAACCAATTTTTATATAAGAAAAGGTCAAATTTTTATATAAGAAAAGGTCGAATTTTTATATAAGAAAAGGTCAAATTTTTATAAAGAAAAACGGTTGGATTTTTAGTGGTTGGAACAGTAGAAAAAGATCAGATCTTTCAATTAGAAAAATTATGATTTTTGTTTATGAAAAAAATATGGGTTTGTTAACGAATAAAGAAATAAAAATGCGATTTTTCTATATTGAGTAAAGAAGTAAAAATATGATTTTTACATATTGAATAACGAAATAAAAATTCAATTTTTATATATTGAATAGCTATGTTAAAAATGTGATTTTTATACATACTGTGTGAAACAGAGTGCGATGGGACCGAGTGGAATCACGGCGAAGATGTTCTACATCAGAAGAGTCGTGGCGTTGGTTAAGCAATCTGTGAGAACTTCTCACTCTAAATTTATTTCTAGTTATAAATATATACTAGGATGCAGACGGTGTTTAGTAGCACCCGACACCATTGTCCACAGACCATGGACTTGTTTGTTTGGCTGTTTGGTGATTGATTGTGATATTGGTTTGAATGTGGTTTGTGGTGTGAAAAATCGAATCGATAAATTGGTTAGGATTAGACGTGCGCCGTTATAAGGCGAAGGAGTAAGGCTAGGTTAGACCCTTACTCCAAATTTTGTGGTTTGAATAACGAAAGTGATTTGATTGATATGGGTATGGCGGTGGCCATTATTAGACCGGGGACAAGGCTAGGCCTTATCCCGTTTCTAGTATAGCGCCGTTATGCCGCCAAATTTTTCTAAAATATGTTAGAAAAATAAAAATATCATTTTTAATAGAAATGAATAAAATAACATATTCATTTACAAATCAAAACGATTTGTTGATGTACACCCATTTGACTGATATGGATTGGGACGATAAATTTCACACATCTCCCGACTGCACAAATAAAATGTGTGTTTGTTGATTGAAACCCCACACGGGTGTTGGGATGAAATTTGAAGTTCACTCATCCTGATTGATTAAATATGTCGATCGTTTGATTGACAGGCTGATATGAGCGTTAGATATCTATATTTGATGCTTATACAGTGTAGTGCACTTTGGTTGATGGTTGATTATTTTCCAATGCTATCATATACGTGTGATGTATGAAAATCCATATAATTAACTTTATATGGTAATTGATTGGGCCTCATTCCAATTTAGAAGATAAAGAATATTATAAAATAAAGGTTCATGTGTTGACTGTACTCATCCGTTGAGATTAGTCATGTGTTGAACGAAATATTTTAACAATAAAATTTATATCTTTATCAATATAAAATAAAGGTTCATGTGTTGACTGTACTCATCCGTTGAGATTAGTCATGTGTTGAACGAAATAAATTTAACAAAAATAGTCACACGTGGACAGTACTCATTCGATGAGATTAGTCGTGTGTTGACAAAAATAAATATTCATTTGTTGAATAGAATAAAGGAATATATGAAGCCGTGTTGAGTAGATTGACGCCATTTTGTCGTGAACGATATTTATAGCGATTTTATCCATTTTAAAATGCATATTGAAAAGTGATTTCGAAAACGCATATTTTGAAATGAAATCGAAATGAATTGAATATATAACGATTTCGAAATGAATTGAATATAAAACGATTTCGAAATGAATTGAATATATAATGAATTCGGATTGAAATGGAAAACGAATTTGATTTCAATTGAATAGCAAACGAAACGAATTCGAATCGAATTGAATTGAAAAAAAATTGAAATGAATTCAAATTGAATTGAAATTTGAATTGAATAGAAATGAATTTTAAAACGAATTTATAAAGAAGAATTCAATTTTGATTTGAATTGAAATGGGAGTTGAAATTGCTTTTTAAACGAATTTAAAACTATTTATATAATTCGTTTTAAATAGAAATCGACGAAATATATATTATATATATTATATATATAATATAATGGCCCGAATAGAACGCGCCGCGCCGCGGCAGTTCGCGAATTTCGACCATTTATTTCAAACGGACATTACGGGAGATCCGACCGTCGGATTCTCCTAAAACCGGAACCGTTGGGTTTGTATCGAAAAGAGCTTTCTAACGAATATTAGAAATTAGAAATCTAACGGTTGGATTTGGAATTATGTCCAAATCAAATTTGAAAAAGGTCGCTGTAAGTGCAGTTCGATGGCCATTGATGGAAATCGACTGTACGGGCCTTGATAAAATTATTAAAAATAGTAATAATTTGTGTAAAATCATAAGAAATGATTTAGAAAGAATTGGGATGAAAAACTCCATATCTGAAAAGATAAAAATAGATTTTTATCGAAATGAACTAGTTTTGAACTAGAATTATAATTCTATTTATTTTAAAATAAATAAATTGAATTTAAAAAGGGTTTTAAAAATAACCAGAATTTCCAATGATTGCATTGGAGTGGATTTGAATCGAAATTGTCTTCGGAATATTTCGATGTTGGAATTCGTGATTATACGGATGTTGTTATGGAAATTTGAAAGATATATATTTATATCGTTATTTCCAATACGACATTTGTTAATCGTAGAATTTGATATTGAATATAAGCCGGTATATTTTCTATTCAGAGCCTTGTGTATAATATCAAATGTGATTTGGGTTTTTCGTGAATGGTGTCTTCACTAACGCTGTTCTTGAACCCAGTTGAGAAAAGATTAAATCTTTTTATTTAGATTTAATGAAGTGTACCAATTAAATAATATTTAATTGGAATTGAATTGGTATTGATTTTTGGGTTTATCGTGAGCAGTGTTTTAAATAACACTCGTTCTTTAACCCGATAATTAATGAATGTGATTTTGGGTTTATCGTGAACCGTGTTTTAAATGACACTGATTCTTTAACCCAGTTTGCGATTAAAACTAAGTGGAGTTTTAATGAATCTTTAATTAGATTGAAATGATCGAGAATGGAGTATCACCAGTTTGGCTCCAGGGGATAGTTAAATCTTTAATTAGATTTGAACGTGAAATGGTAATTGAATTTACCGATAACACTGTGGTGTTAGATATGAAGTATTACCAGTTTTACTTCATGGGATAAATAGGTTGGGATTGGGAAATTAAAACAAATGATTACTTCGGTAAGGTTCGTTAATCCCGACTAGTTGAATCAAAATTCAAAAATAGATTAAAGAATAAATTCAGGAATTTATCTTGGATAAAATTAATGGGAACCTTTCCCTATGAATGTGAAATCAGAAACTAACTATCGGTTAGCTAAGCAGAATGGTTTTCTGGATATTGATCTGATGTTGGTTTCGGCCTTCGGGGTTAATATTTGGGGAATTATTCTCTTGATTAATTTACGGTTAGTGACTGATGAATTGGAATGAGGCGTATGTTGTGTTTGTGTAACACTTATTTAAAATATACGCGAGTTATTCGGAAAGACCGGGTTTATCCCATTCTGAATAACTGATACGACGATAAGTCTTAGATGAAGACGGCGGTTGAAGACCGGAAGTCTTCACGTCGTTTGGGTGATTACTGATGATCTTGATTGGGCTGTACACCCAAGAAGATGGAAACAGTTGGTGATCGTCCAGACGTACTTGGAGATCGATGGATATGCGGGGTACTAGGTGCCTCCGGTTTCGTTCAGCCCCAGAACGGACTTGTAAATGGACTGTGTGTCTAACATTGGATTTTAGTCCGTGTGATTGATCTCTATTAAATATATATCTGTTTGGCGGCGGAGAATTTATTCTCTTGCTTAACGCCCTTCTCTGAGACGTACGAGCTCAGGGGTTATATATTGATGGATATCAAACGCATGGAGTGAATTGCCTGTGTGGCATGCTAAGATGCAATTGATCGAGGCTTCTGTTGAAAAGCAAAGTCTTATGGTGATGATCGAAGCACGGCCTTTGTGGCGTAGCTTTGTGTAACGTTTACTTCGCGAGTTTCGCACCCCGGTTGTGAACCAAAAACGGGAGAGGACCTCAAGGAGGGCATGCGTTTCTTTCTAGCTAGGGTGGTGTCAGTGACCTACCAGCCCTGACATTTATATACTTTTCACCTGTGTGGTTGTTGCTGTTGCGAGGCGCCTCGGTTTGATCGGATGATCCGGGTCCGATGGAGTCATTCGTTGGCTCATTTACGCCCCAAAGGGCGGGGAAACGTAGTGTTCAGGAATTTTAATCCACATCGGTGGACCGGCCCTGTCGCTCCAAGGGTCACTCGAGCTCTGATCCTGTGGCTCGGGCTAGAGAGTCACGAATCGTAGAGGACAATCCCTGGCCTCGGTTCACAGACGGAAATCCAATTTCCAAATACGTGACTTTGCGATTTTGATTGTATAACCTATATATGGCGACATAGTGGTATGGGGCATTCATGCCGCCTATGATTGATACTTATGATTTGAAGTTGTTTTATACACTATACACCTATAATAGTATCAAATGATTTGTTTTAAACGTATCAAGCATTCTTTGGCTGTTATAAGGGAAAACCCTATCCCCCGGCTTGCGTTGCATTGTGTGATAGGACCTGGGTCTTATAACAGCTTCATTTTTCCTTATTTAGCATTGCGTTGTTTGTTTTATGCACTGGTATTCTTGGGAGGAAACCCGTTCCGTGTTATACGGCGTGGTCCCTTGATTTACCTAACTTTAAAAATAAAGATTAACTGTTTTAGTTTTCACACCAGTCACATGACTGACCTGGAGTTTATTGTTTTAACCTAAACTCTGGGTGCCCCTATTTTGACATGGGCAGCTAGTAGTTTTGGTTTTGCAGATTTATATTCACAGGATCCTGGTTTACAGCTGAAACGATATCCGGAAAGCTTTGTATCCATATATCTCCTTCTGGTTGTGTATTGTATTATTTTCCGCTGCGATGTATTTAAATGTAATTTAAATCTCTGATATTTCTGTGTAATATATATTCAATTATACTCTGCATATTCTTGTAATCTGATGGTATTGTTGTAAAATACAATGAAATGTTCTTTTGTATGCTTTTTGTTGTGGCTTGTTCTCGAACTATCCGCCGCGTTCCTTTACGGGGAAGTTACGGGTTTTTACACATTGCTGGAGAAAGAATAATGGATACAATTGAATTTAGGAGTAATGAACCTGCATGATTACTTGCTAAAATGGAAAGAAAGATTCCGATCACATTCACAACCGCATGATGCTATAATATCAACCCAAAATGAGAGTATCTATTCTTGTTTCCAGTATTTCTTGCCGTCAGTGTTCATGTTTACCAAGTATGCTAAAGTGCTCGTTGTTTATCAAATTTATCATAGTGTTCAAGTTCATCAAGTTTATAAAAGTATTCCGACATAACTGCATGGTTTTCATTAAAAAAGAAAAGAAAAAAAAATCATTTCAGTTTGCAATTAAGCTACATTTTCATTCACAATTGATTTTCAGTTTACATTTGCATTTGGATTTTTGTTTAGAACTTCATCTCTTTAAGTTTGCTTCTCTGTTTACAAGGGATACACCTTACCTACATGAACATCGTCCTTACAATCCAAATACTACTTCGTCACCATAAAACTTCCTTCCTCCACCAATTCAAACACCCAAAAACCACCGAGTCCAAACAATCACCCCCTTCACCCAAAAATCTGGTTGGTCTTATTTTTTGGACTCGCATTTTCTACTTTATGTTTATCATAGTGGTAAAATATCAATAGAACATAAATTACATGCTCATGCATTGAATTTAAAAATATACACAAAGGTTTGAAAACACATAAAACATAGCAAATCTGTTTGTTCAAAACAAAGCCAACATTTCATCAAAAAGCAAGATATACATAAATTTAGCAAACTAAGAGTATTATAACTGCGATACAAATTGAATTATCGTATCAGGAAATTAATACCAAAAAAATGCAGTAACTACACTGAATCTATATGGCAGGTCATGCATCAGTAACTGGCTCAAAGACAGAAACATAATAAATTAGGCACAAACAGAAATGCGAAGACAGCAAATGAATCTGGACTATGCAAACGCACGATATAAAAATACCTAAATTGTTCTCGATAAAGTTCGCAAAACCTAATTCACAAAAGAAACAAAAAAATCAACGTAAAATCATTTGAGGTTAACCTAGATGTTACTAATTTGAAGCAAACCAAATAACTAACAAATAAAAATCGAATTTACCTGATATCGAATGATACCCGAAGAAGAAGGCGATTTTCCAAGGAATCGAAATTTAGGAAACTTGCGGCCGTAGAATAGAATAGGGTTGATTTGAGTAATTTGAGAAGCGAATTGAATTGGAAATTTTAGGGACTCAAGGAGATGTTTGTGGAATCTGTGAAGTGAATTGAAAATTTTAGGATTTGAGGAGATGTTCGTGGAAGTGATGGAATAAATTTTCATTTTCGCGGCCATTTGTTTTCACTTTTTCCCACGCTGCTTTTCGCTCCCGCCTTATTAGTAGGTAGCACTTACATAGCGGAATGTAATTACAAATAGCACAATTCATAAGTCATTTACTTTATTCCATTTATATAGCACAATTTATTTGTTATTTTCTTTTCTTCTATTGTTTTTCTATAGCTCTTTAATATAAAGCTATAATACAATGCAATCTATATCATATTTTCTTGTAGTGATCATAACATTACAACATAGATGATAACATTACAACATAATATCATAATTTTACAACATAATTATAATATGCGGTCAATAATTCACATCATATCCATATAATCCACATCATAACTCAATCCAGTTAAATCGCTAATAATTTTATTAAAGAAATCGAACTCACAACTCAAAGAAGGTCTTGAGTTCTGAATTCTGAGTTCTGAAGTTGTAATAGCTTTCCTTTGAAGAAGATTCATTGTTAAAGTTGAAAAGGATTGAATTAGATTATCTTTCTTCCTCTCTAATTCACTACAAAAAACAAGGGTTTTCATAGCGTTTGAAAAACGCTATGTTATGCTACCATAGCGTTTCAGAGAACGCTAGGGAACGACATGCTATGGTAGATCTTCAGCTTTAAATAGCAGTGACGCAAACGCTATATAAAATAGTATTTCTATAGCGTTTTTCATGTACTATTATGCTAAAACGCTATAAGACATATTACATGATGGTTACTTTTAATAGCGTTTCTTGGCATATTTGTATAGCGTTTTTTATGAATATCTTATAACGTTGTGTATGTGTTACTTTCTATAGCGTTTGCTTTAATAGCGTTTTTCAAACGCTTTAAATTTAACATTTAATTATAGGTTCCATATGTTGTTCTTTCAGCCTTTTCATATGTATAATATCCATAACCTCAATTTTTCTCCACCTTTAAATTTAATATATTTTCGTAGACAAAAAATATGAAAATTACATCACAATATTTCACACATTCAAACAAGTTTTCCCTTATATAAACATGGATTTCATACATATTCAAACATTTAGCATATCAAAATATAGTATTTCATACATATTCAAAAAATCTTACCATATCCAAATATAGTATTCATATCATTCTAACAATTTTTCCTATACTCGTACATAATATTTCATATATATATATTTGTATACTTATAAGCCAATCAAACATTTGATTTCATCTTACTTTGCTTTTGGTATTCTCTCTCAAATATCTGCAATACAAATAAGCAATCAAGATGTTAGTAAATGTTATGACAAATATTCACAAAATAAAATAGTTCTAAAGGAAGAAAAATATTGTTGCTTGGACTTAAAACATGATGCGGCAAGGCAACGTTATGGGTGTTATACGTATATATATACAAATTATAAGTAATCTGCTTAATATATTAAATAAAGTAAAAGATGCAATAGGTATATAAGTAAGTTTTCATTGCAACACCTTTTCATGCAGCAATTCTATAAGTAAAACATGCATCAGGTCTATAAGCGACCTATACAAACTATTGTAATCTATTTCATGATGTTTAACAACTAAATTCATTTTACCACTAATCTGAGGTGAAACAATGTCACTATAATAAGAAATAAACATTCTATAGTGTGAATAGTTAATAGATAAAACATTCACCTATTTAGTATCTTAATGCGTGCAACAAGTTGCATAAAATGTGTCATTGTATTTTGCTGTAGCTAAAAAAGTTTAATAAATACATGGCTGCTTACATTTAAACAAAAACAACCAGCCTAAACAAAAATAAAAAAATACGTGGAAAATATCAAGCTTCGGTTATCATCAACTTAGGCCACTAATCACTTGAATGAATTGTACATCACTGTAACCAACAATCGCAAGGGAAAAAAATTTGTTACTACCTAAATATGCAAGTACCACTACACAGAACATGTATCACTCGTAAATTATAAGGTGCATAGTTGTTGAAAAATTCAAAATAATACTCTGTTATCAACAAAATTGGTATTAATAATTGACTGTCTATAAAAAATTGCTTTTCTTATCCATCATATATTATAAAGTGAGACATCCTTATAAATATGCACTATGCATACTTCAAATACTTTTGTTTGTCTACTTTAAAGCCAATAGACATAATAAATGCACTAGTAACTGTAATACACATGCCTTGTATATGCAACTGGTACATATATTAATCAACTATAAGTCACATAAGCATACCTCGAATAAGGTTGAAATGAATTTGTCCATGCCTACTGCCTTCCAGTATACCCAAACATGTATTTCCCTATTCTAAATCAAAAACAGTAAATCATTAAGAGACTGTGGCATGATAAAAGCATTAATATCAGTATGTAAATGGTAATGCTCACTGTGATGATAAAATAATTCTCACGTGGTATTTCATATTGCACTTCACTGAACTTTAAAACCAAAATATTAAGTAATTTTCTGATATCTTCTAATGATTTGAACGACTTTGCTTCCTTTCAGTAGACCATATTTGGCTTTTGCTGGTTGGTTACTCGTTTCATTGGCTTATTTTTCAGATGATTCTCGAGCTGCAAGTAATAAAAAACCTTTATTTGTTAGGAGTCAATGGAAATACAGTTAGTCATAAGATATTAATTAAACCTACTGTGTTTAGAAGCATTATGCCGAAGAGGATTATTTTGTACATTTGATCTGTGAAAAATATAAATGTACCTTCACTGTCAAAACACCATAGGAGCTTTGTCTTAAGTACATCGAACTAAAAAAAGAACAGCTTATGACCAAAACATGCTTAATCAGGCAGAGCAAATATAAGTTAAAAATTCAAAACCTCCGGAACTTTGTCCTGAGCACATCTATAACAGATCTGAATTCCGCCTTGACGTTAATAGGGGGTTCTTATACCTGCACTCCATGCCATCAATCTCATCACAATGATAACTGATCTTGGCCCGTGTAAACTTCAACCCATGAGCAGTGCTAACAAGCACGGTCCGGTAATGCGTCCCGATCAGCCCGCTCTTTCTCAGTTTGGACAGAGCAGCCAGCACGACCCCAGTATGAGGACAGGAAAACAAGCCGGTGCGATCGGCCTGGACATCCACGAGTTCCTGGACCGCATGCATGGCCCTCTTGATCGAAACCAGGTATCGTATCTGGATGGCGAACGCAAACGTCTCCCCAACCATGATCAGGCTGAACTGGGTTCATCCGGACTTATAGTACAGGTAGAGTGGGTTGGCGTTGGAGACGTGGGTGCACACAAGGTGGGAAACCTGGTCCACAAGGCCCAGCTCGCCGCACATGTCGAAACCCTTGAAGAACGCGTAGATGTTACCCAGGTTACCACCTGGTATTATCACCTAGTCCGGCACCCGCCAGCCAAACTGTTGCAGGGTTTCTATGGCTGTAGTATTCTAGCCCTCGAGGCGCAGGGAGTTGAGGGAGTTGGCTAGGTAGATGGGAAGCTCGGCTGTCATTTCCCGCATTAGCCGCATGCAGCCATCAATGATCGTATCCAGGGAGAGGACTGTAGCTCCATTCGCAGTGGGCTGCACGAGTTGGGCACAAAGATGCGGTCTGCAGGGAGAAAGACGATGGATGGGATTCTGGTGGCTGCGCAGTAGGCAAACAGGGCAGCTGATGTGTCTCTTCTTTATACGTTACTTACATGACTAAGACTTTTAAAAAAATGGCATTTACATCCAAACAGCTGCACTTCCTAAAATCATGAATTCAATAAATATCACAAGTTTATACAAGTTAATGAACTCTTTCTTGTCTAATTAGGGATTTTCAGAGATTTTATACATGTTTATACATGTTAAGAAAGCTCTTGCTTGTCGAATCAGGGATTTGCAGGGAGACATCAGTGCGACTACATCTTCCGATAGCTATATAAATATTTTCAGTTGCAATTCAATAGACAAAGGTGCTCTTCTTCAGGTAAATTTAATAGATAAAGGTGCTCTTTTTCACATAGCTTGTAAAGAGAATAGTTACATGCCTCATGCTCTTCTTCAGGTAAATTTAATAGATAAAGGTGCCTTTTTTCCCTTACAAAGTGTACCTTTTTGTTCATTCTCCTCCTATTTTCCTTACGGCCCTAATTTTAGTTTGCTCTTGCGTGATAATTTCTATTCAGAGAAATTCTGCGTAATCTTCCTTTCTGGTCTTCAATGTTCGCTATTGGAAATAACATGCACTCAAGGTATTGATTTCAGGTTTGGCACTGTTTATATCTATTTTAAGAAAAAAAATCTTGGCTAGGTTGATTTCTCAACAGTCTCTCATTTCATCGTCCTATAATTACCAATGAAATAATTCGTCGGTTACTTGGTTGTTAACCATTACTTTTGCCCCATCTTATGCATTTGGAAGGTTGATCGACGATGTTGCTATGAATCAGGTTTTCTGAATCACATCTCTTTTTCTTCCAACTTTGTGTTCGACATGTACATTAATTAGTTGATTAGTTCACTGTATGGATATTTTATTGCTTTAATTTTATGTTACATCTGGAATGTTGATTGTTAGTTTAGATATAAAATTCCCCAAATTTCATCAATCTCCTTTTTTGATATTCATGCTATGAGGAAATTCGTGGTGATAATGATTTTATTTTTAATTGCACGGTAACATAAACCTTTTAAAATCTATAGAAAACAACGACCACATATACCATTGTTCTCTTGGTGTGTAGTCCATGGCTATTGATACGGTATATGGTGTGAAAACTTTGGACGATTAATTGGCTAAACTATTTGAATTCAAATATTATCACATATAATGCTTAACATTTTCATTAACATCTTTCAATTGCTTTAAGGAATGTTTGTAAGGCTTACAGGCAGACATGTATCATTTTTCATAGTAGTTTGTGACTGCCTAAGGCAAGTTAATAAGACAAACTCTGCGAAGTTTGTAAAGCTAACTCAATACGCTGTCAATCATTTTGGTATAAAGCCTGACTTGAATACTAGTTATGACTTAAGAAACATCTGTCATGAGAAATAATGGTTTTCCACATACTAGTTATGACTTATGAATGTTTTTCGTTGTCGAATGCAATCCATATTATAAGATTTCACATACGATCTTTATCTTCATGAGAGATGATGGTGCAATTAATATCAAAGATTTATTCAAATTCAAGAGCTCTGAGAAGGGACTCCAATTCAGTATGAGGTTCTATTCAGAAAATTACGGGCCTCTACTCTGTTTTCAGTGGATAAGCCGCAAAATTTGTCAGAATTTTTTTCTTTTGCAGTTAACAATAAGTTGTGAGGTTTAAATTTCTAACCTGCTAGATAAGGGAGACTTTTCTATCATTGATTAGCTATGACATATTGGTGACTGACAGGTTCTCACATTTAAACTTTATAACTTATATCGATGAATTAGGTAATAGGTATGTCATGTCATATGCGTGGAAAAGATGATGGATAGTCAAAAGGATTCGGAAAACGGGTTGGTGGAGGCATTAATTTTATTGTTTTCTCAGTTTATTACTGCGTTGGCCAATCGGCTTTTATAATGTATACTAATTAATAGGTCTCTCCAAAAATGACACGTTAGTGTCTTTTGCGGATGTGATAATTGAAGAAGTAAAATGACGATACTAAATTACTGATGTTTATTTGTTATCAATATCAAAACTTGGACAGTTCTCCACTATATATTGAGGCGGTAATAGTAATTCAAAAGAGCAGCTGAAGTTTATATTTATATTAAGTATAAAACTATTTACATTAACAGTTGTAATTATCATGTCCACGTTTATTTTCCTACATGTAGTTTCAAGAGATATTACAGTTCTTATTTGCATATATTGTTTTATTCATGTACAGTGTCAGACTGCAAATGTTTGCTAAATCAAATGCAAGTTCTAATTTTTTTTTGTCTGAAAGCCTTGGGTTAATGAAGTTTCAGAGTCCTTTTAATACTGAGCAGTAATTGATGAACTATATTGTGTTAATAATTAAATCTGATTAGATAATGCAGTTGCAATGCTGAAGAAAGATACAAAATATCATATCAGGTAAGTGAAAATCACAGAAAAATGCATCAGTGAAATGGTTGTCTGCATCTAACTAAGTAAAGCATTTTCCATAAGCTGCTTATGAAGAGCAGGACAAGCCAATTATAACTATGCAAGTTCAGTAAAATATAACTATGCAAGTTCAGTAAAATAAACTTTGAAGGACTGGACTATTTCAGTTTTGGTACTGGAACGTTGGTCAATTTCTACAAAAATATGGATGATTGATGGTGAACCCTACAAAGCATTGTCTGAAGCTAATAGAATGCTGGACTGGGCAGCTGGTGGAGGACATGACAGATGTGGAATGCATAGTAAATGGTGTAATAAATGCAGGAAATGGAAAGCAGCGGCTGACAAGGTATAGCCGAAGTGAACTGAGTGGAAAGAATGGCAACAAATGATATAGCAAAAGATAGAGCTTGTTGAAGAGGAAGCGCATGATGCAGCCATGACAGTACAGGTAGTGTGTGCATTTCATATGGGATTGGGTATTGTTACTAATGAGATAACAAGAGACAAAATTTGTTGAAAAGGAGGTGTGGATTAGCTACACCAGGGCATTGCATGAGAGCAAGAAATGATGAGAAATAAAAAATTATTTTTCAATATAATTATTTCATTTGCAATACTAAAAATGAGATACGTCTATAGAAGCACGGGAAATATTGTAATAGCTGAGAAAATACCGCTGAATGCAGCTGTATAAATAATCTTCTCCGCTCTTGATTTCTAGCGCAACAAAAGCATTAAACCTGTAAGCCAAGAAATTCATCAGTACAAGAATTAGGTGCATAGAGAAAATTAAGAAAAAACAAATGAAATACATATTGTTGTTAGAAGATGGACAAATTGAAATGCACATATTAAAAGTACTGAAATAGCATGCAGACCATTATCTTAGTATATAACACAAGTAATAAGAACTATATTTTAGATTTCAGTTAAGGTTGTGAGGCGATGCCATGTGATGAAGAAAAGTGGTGATTGAGATACAAAAAATTAGACTAGATGACATCTGCTTTTAGATTAAAGTCCGAGAGATTGAAAAAAAAGGCAAGGCCATAACTAGTAGGGGCTGCATGCATGAATACTACTGCAGAGGGACTGTTACAATAAATTATTAAAACAACAAATAGAAATCTCCTATTAATATCTTCAAGACATCATCTCATTAAGTGACAAATAGCTAGACTGAGCGAGCATCAAGTTATTTTGGTGAAAAATATGGAATCATGTTTGTTAACAATCTTTCATGAGAGTACAACAAATACTAATGTGGACCATGCATGTAACACAGCAATACAGATGGAAACTGAACTAAATTGATACAGAAAAGACATGCATAAACACTAATGAATCAAGATCCCGTGTTAATTACTCATTAGTACAACTTTATTACCTGCTTCCGTGTTCTACTGGATTTCGTGAACTACATTAATTATCACATACAAGACATGAAACCCCCTTCTGACCATAACAGAATACATATTTCACAAGTCGGTTTTCTATAATTATGAAAATTTATTTCATGGGTTAGTTGATTATTAAAGCCTGCCACTTACATCAGCTTACATGAACAAATACTATACAGAACAAAAAATGCTAATAATGCACTAGAGATATATTAATATTAATTTGCCAACATAAAGACTGAACTTTTACTATTATGAGTCTCTCATTAAAGTTCACATTGGTCAGTTCCAAAGAGAAAAAAATAACCTCTCTTTATTACTGTTTGAAACACATAAGATATGAAACTTCCTCCTTTAATTATGGTCAAGAAACAACATATTTTCTTCTATATGGGTCTCTCTTATATATATTGGCTTTCTACTTTTAAGAAATCGTACACATCACACACTTATACAGTTATGACTTATTAAATATATAGGTTATGAACCAAAATATAGGAACTGGATTAACAACCTGTAGCTTCAAATCAGGATAATTGTTCACATATGTAAAAATAGAAAGGGGGTTTTGAAATAGCCAATTGTTCATGATAAAAGTTACATTTATTTGGGTGAATAACAAATTGATTTATGGCTTAAAAAATAGATGTCCACTTGATTTGTGATTGATCAATAATCAATTTTATACATTTACTTTGCAACATTAATGAGGTTTCATAATCTCTAATTTCTTCAAATAACCTTTTTTTTATTTATCATTGACTGATAATCAATTATATGCAGTCACATGTATGTAGCAACATCAATGACGTTTACTAAACTCCAGAGTCTTTAAATAGATATGTATGATATTGCTAAGTAACCAACTATTTATCTTTTGATTCACAAATTCTCATTCCACCGATGAAAATTATTCCCATCCACTTGACAAAACAAAATCAAACATGTATAAAGGAAAAAAGACTATTGATTAATTTGAAATATTTTCAACTTACAAAATTTTGACAATTTGAACTTCATTTCCACAGGTTTGCAATCAAGAATTCCCTATTAAAACTATGAAACTAAGTAATGGACAGCTTGGTGGGGAGGAAGATTATGATCCGCCTAACATTGAACAACCAAAAGCGAGAGGAAGAAAGTATATGCAGGAGAAATACATGGTGAGGAAAGTGACTTAAACTCAAATCAAGAATCTTGTAAACATCTGAAGTTTTGTGCAACTGTTAGAAGATCAAGTTTTCATGTCCAAAAAAAAAAAAAAAAAAAAATCTGAGAATGAATGGGTGTATACATTAATGGAGTACTTGGTGCAAGTATGTTAAAATTTCTTATTTCATATTTAAGAAGTACATTCAAAACATGTGGAAAACTAAAGAGAGTTCTACAATTCACAACACCAAAAATAATTACTATGCAGTACAGTTTTCATATCAAGATGACTTCAAGGATGTTCTTTGTAAGAAAACATTTTCTTATTTTAATAAACTGGCAATTTCGTAGAAACAGTACCCATCGTTCGAATTTAATGAAAAGAAGTTGGAAACAATTCATATTTCGGTCGAAAGTCGTGACTTGGATATCGAACTATAAACTTCAAATGCAATACCAATAACTGGCAGTTACATGGATTACTGCATGTAATAAATGTTATTACTTGAAACAATAGGACAACTGCTATTACTTGAATATATATATATCCAAAAGTCAGTCCATTCAATTGTTTAAGTTAGAACTGAAGAACAGTCATGGATAAGTGGTGAAAGTGGGGGAAAAAAACCTGGACGCATGCAAACAATACTATAGATGGTCAACATAACAATAAATAAACAAAGTGAAAGACGAAGTAATTTATATAATGTGCAATATACATGTGGAAGATGTGAATATCAAAACAAATGATAAGGTAACAGTGAGAATTGATATCAAGTAAAAAGGACAAACTGAAAGCATGTAATAGAAAACAGTGTATACCTTAGCATGAATATCATAAATATCCATGAACGCTGACACCATTATCTGCATGTAAAAAACGTACATAAGTTAATAAATTAAAATAAATACAAAAGTGAGGGCATGAATGTCTAAACATAGTAATTTGTATGTAGTAAAAAGAAATATTGGTTACGAATGAGCAGAGCATTTAGTGGTAAGAATTTGAAGTACAGGTGAGCACAGTAAATCCATAAAATACATAAAGGAGTACCTTAAAATTAGTGTAATGGAAATGGAGGTATGAGATAGAGGTCCACTGATTAATGTATGAGTCTTAGACTCTTAGCGGCAATGAATAGTTTATGTTTTTGGCCGTTAGGTGTGTAAGCTATTTGGCTTCCTATTACATGGTTGTTACTGCTTTTCAAAAGTTTATTTTTCTCTTCTAGTTCGTAGTTTCTACCATTTTTAACCATTAGTATTCTGTTGCAATAGCACAAATCCGTATCGCATTTTCATTAATGATTTACATATCATAGGATTTATATGGTAACTTGTGTCTTCGATGCAAATTTAGCAAGGTGATCATGAAGGTAACGATCTCTACCAAAAGAGCCTAAAGTCCATTAGTGTATAAATCAGGTAAAACAAAATGTTAGACAAAAGAGAACCATCAAAAGATGTTTGGTGAGTAAAAAAATTGGGACTAATATTTGCAACAGATGGAACATGAAAAATGTTGACAAGGAAGCATTAAAATAATTTCAGGATTGGATAGCAAATATATTATATGACTAATAAAATGAAACAACAACATATGTTTGTCCTTTCTGACTATACCATATTTCTATTGCCCCTAAACTGATTATCTAATTGAATTTGTTCTTCAGTTTCCAGGAAAGTATATAGCATTTTTACTTCATTGTTCTATCCCAAATCCTATATGTTTTCAAATATCACAAATCAATGACGAGAATATCGATAATAATTACAAAATTAGACCAGAAAAAAATTAGGGTTAGGGGTCACACAAAAACCACAAGACGCCATGACGAAGAAACAGAAAAATCAATAACTTTACCTAACATCGAATTTGTGAAGTACAAATTCCCCCTTTTTCTGCGATTGAGGATAACGCTGGTGATGTCCGATTGACGAAAATCTGCCAACGGAAGAAGCTGCCATGCAATTGACGAAGAAGCTAACGATGCGAAGGGGTTGGCAATGGGATTAGTTTGCACTGGATTCCCTTGTGATTGCAGAAATTAAAACAAGAGGACATTAGGGATAATTGTAGGGTTTCAGTGAGAGTGGTGAGAGGGCACTGGTTTTGATAAGAGTGGGACGAGCGGGATAGAAAAAGTTCACATACAAGCGAGCGAAATATTTTTTTCTTGCCGCTTCCTGATGACATAGCGTTCTAATCTTCGCAGTGCACATGTTAGAGCGTTTTTACGTTTACGAGTTTTATGAAATAATAATCAACAATAGAGATTTTAATGAAACGCTGTTCCACATTGCTATCACAACCTCATTTTGTTGTAGTGATTGGTGGCGGCTATGCTGAGTTGCTAGGTGACGGTATGGAGGCCATGAATCTAATTTTTAGTTTGATTTTAGGATTTGAGTCTATAGGTGTTTTTATAGAGTTTAGGATTAGTTTAAGCCGTCCGATCAACCCGGAATTAATCCCAGCCAATCAGAGCAAATCAGAAACCCTAATGAGTCAGCATCTAGTCACTAACAGGTCATTAAACAAATCTGCCTGAGGGGGAGGGGCAGGTCGACCCTATGGTCGACCTGGTAAGGGTAGGTCGACCCCCAGGTTGACCCTATGGTCGACCTGGCCCTGGCGGGAATTTTCCCGCCTAGCCTGTTTGACTCTGAAATTTGAATTTTCTGAAATCCGTTTTGAATTTTTTGAAACTTCCGATCGTCATAACTTCTTCATACGAAGTCCAATTCACGCAAACTCGGACTCTATCTCAACCAGAATTCCGAGACCAACACAATGGCACTGCCCGTTTCCCTTAATTCTCACATCTGAGATTAGTTATTCTTTAATTTGTGAATATTAACATTGAAAATTACGGGGTGTTACACCTTTTCATGTTCATAATGTTATAAGATCTATATGCCTGCGATGTTTTAGTCAATTTATTCAGTTATGTCATGCCTTGGAAATAAATTGATAATAGAACAATGTTTATTATGTTATATGTGGAATTGAATGATATTGATCTATGTCTGTGGTTCTATTTTATTATCAGGTTGAATTGAGAATTAATGAATAAGTTTATTCATATGTATATGAACTTGGAGTATAACCTGTTATGACAAGTTGTGTAGTTTATCATGTTATGCAAATTTTAGGTTGTAAAATCATATCACATATGTGACCAATTATTAAATCTACATGTGTATGTGGATATGTTAAACCTATGTCATATTTCAAGTTCACACTTATTCATATGTTCGTGATTGATTTGGAAGTTCACATATATGTAAGTTGATTTAGTCTATGTTGCAAATTCACATATATATATATATATATATGTTGATTTAGTCTACGTTGCAAGTTCACACCTATGATATTCATGTTGATTACTTTGCAAGTACACACCTATGGTGTTCACATTGATTATGCCAAAAATGCCAAGTTTACACCTATGTCATGTTTATGTTAATGAATTTCTTTATGAAAATTTTGTGTACGTAAAATTAGGCTAAGTTTTTAGCCTAATATTATATGTCAAAAATCATGCTGACGAAAAATTAGGCTAAGATTGTTAGCCTAATATTTAGATAGGGTAACATTGGAAAAAATTGGTAATTATAGTAAACTTGACATGAACTTGACATGAAACTTGAACATGGACATGGCACTAGAATGAACTTGAAAATGGCCAACTCGAGGTTCGGTTGAGTTTGCAGTGTAATCCTGCCCGGAACCGCCCGGCAAATCCAGGGACTGCAAACAATAAGATCCAATGTGGGTAGTTGGTCATATCGCAATTGAAAACCCGAGGTTAGACTGAGTTGTGGTGTAAATCTGCCCAGAACCGCCCGGCATACCCAGTGACCACAACAACAGGTTTGATGTGAGATGTTGGGGTGCATTAATGAATTAATGCCACATGTTAAGGTTAAGTCATGAACATGAAAGACAACACTTAACCAACTTGACATACTAGACTGATAAGGGTTAAGTCACATATTTAAATGACAACACTTAACCTATTGGACGAAAACCCTAGTTACGCGGTCCGTTTCAGCAGTAACCCACTAGATGTATCATGGTACCCTGGAACTAGGCAGGGTGGGGCACGATTACTGGGCTGATTGTAAGCGACCAGAACGACGGCTGAGTTGGTGCGCTAGTGTAGGTTTAGGCGGACTATGGTCGTGCACGTAGTCCGGAGTTGAAAAAGCAGGCATTGGGCATCAGTAGGTTTACCTGTGCATGCTTGATTCGTGTCGGTGGTTGGCACCATAGGGCTTTATACACCCTATGGTGGACCTAGCACAGGTGACTACACTCGTGATAGGGCCGTATGACACAGACACATGACGAGCTAGAACTTGTAGGGAGCCGATCGATTAGTGGATCATTTTGTTGGACCTAGTAATGGGTCATTTCATGATATTGGGCCAAGGGATCATTTCATGATTGATATAAGACATGGTTTGGGATATAGTATAGTTGGTGCAGCAAACCTTGAACATGCGATGGTATACTTGATTTATTACGTTATCTTAGTCTATCTTGCCAATCTTGACAGCATCCTTATGTTTACTTTCAGTTTATACATGTCATGTTACCTTTACCTGCTTTTATGCTGAAAGTCACTTGGACTTACCAGTCTTTATGACTGAACCGTTTTCTTTCACCTCTTTTTCTTTCGTTCTCCCCAGGTTCTCAGGGAGGAAACTCTAGCACTTAGCTTGGATTTCGCTTGCTTTCGGTTCAGCTCATGTATGGTTTGATCTTGAGCTATGCTATGGCTGCATTTCTGCTACCTTTGGGGAATTAGGCTACTTTTGTTGTTTTAAGGTTATGCTTCTTTGTTTATGCAAGATAGAATTTGTTGTAATGGAAAATAATGACCTTGGCTATTTGGTACTTTGGATGTAGAAAGGTTTTGACTCTTTTTGAAAGTAACGAAATTTAGCTTTTGAATCTTCCGCTGTTTTATTTATGTTCTGTCTTGTAATATTTCTGTGTTTGTTACCTCGATAACGCTCCTCCAAAACTAGTGCATTCCCTTTGTGAGTGACCCTAGCGGAGGTGGGGTGTTACATTTTCTGTTAATCCTAGGTAGAAATTGCCTAAGATGGATTAATGGAGATTACACCTTTGGTTTCGTTTTGTCCCAGAACGAAGTGTATGGACGAATGTCTGACAAAGTATTTCTAATGATTGCATATGTTGGTTTGTATAAATATATATATGGTGGCTGAGAATTTATTCTCTTAGCATAATATCCAGAATATATTTGTGCAAATCAATTAGTGATTAACGGATATGACAATGTAGCATTCAAATTGATTGTGTTATCAATGAAATATAAGTAATCGTAGCCTCAGGCCTCAACAACCGGGAAATGACAAAAATCGGGCATGCAGCATGACTAAGTGGGTAGCTCCCAATTAGGGTATATTATCACTTATCTAGAGAAATTCATTTCATTCTTTACTCTATTTGACTCTATCCCATTTGGGGAAATGGTTAGTGATATATATTCGATACACTGAAGCGAAATGAGTGGTCGGTCATGTGTGACCGGTTGCAAGATGTTCTTGTTGAACCCAATGTATTCCTCTCTAGAGACACACTGTCGGAAGGTGGTTCCATACCTTGTTATAGTTGGAAATCCATTACCTAATAAGTGCCCATGGTTTTGATTGTATATTATATATGTAGAGCGTGAGATGCAAACGTGCTGCTAGATGATTATTTAGTTGTAGTTGATAAACACTATTATAACATCAAAAGAGTTTTGATATAAAAATTAGCGTTTGTTTAAAAAGGATTTTGAAAGTTGAATCAAGTGTTTTGGATTCTCATAAGGGAAAAACCTGTTCCCTGTTATACGGCGTGGTCTTGTGAGATATCATTTATTTTCTCAAACTATTTTAAATTGTTTTCTCATACCAGTCCCATGACTGACCTAGAGTTTATTTGTTTTGTTTTCCCTAAACTCTTGGGTGCTCAAATTTGTACGGGCAGTCAAGTAGTCCAGGATTTTACAGATTTATCTAAAGGAGCTTGGAGCAGGAGGCTTCAACGTTATTTAGTTATTGTTTTCCGCTATGTTGTAAGTGTTGTACTCTAATGATGATATGTATATACAAAAAAAATTGTACACCAAAAGTTGATATATATATATATTATTTTGTTCTGCTGCGATGTGAGATTCTATATTGTTATTTTTGTTCTTCTTCTACCTTTTTCTTCTTTATTAATAATGATTCGTATTTCTGTTCAATTTGGGTTGGACATTTAGTATATTTAGTCAACTCAGATAGTGCGGATTTGCGGGCCATTACATTCTGGGAACTATTATTCTAAAGAAATAGGAGATAGATTATACTCCAATTTACCAGGAGATTTAGGGAAAGAAATACATAAGTCATGGAATGAAATGTATCCGCGTGTTACTAAAACATATGATAACATAGGAATTATAATAACCCATATTATTTCAGAACTAAAGAAAAAATGTACATACATCCAAATACAAAGAGAGTTAAAACAAAAGAATTATGGATTCTGTTCACAAATATATACACCTCAACAATATAGCTCTAACAATCCTATTGTCAGAAAGCCTAAACCAAAGAAACAATACACAGAGAAATATTACATAAGAAAATCAATGGCTAAAAAACAATATCTAAATAAAACCAAGCATGTTAGAAAACATAATCCTAGTAAACATATACAAGTACAATTACATGTTTTGCATGCAATGAGAAAGGGCATCTTTCTTCTGCTTGTCCTAAAAGACATAATTTATTTCATAATAAAGAATCAAATTTAGTTGATTCAGTAAAAGAAGACTTGGTAGAAATAACTTCAGATGTTTCGGAAACCTTTACAATATATTCTATAATATTAGTACAAGGTTTTAAAGAACAAGAGTCACCTTCTAATTCAGACTATTCTT
The DNA here is from genome assembly GCA_030737875.1 of Allium sativum. Taxonomy (NCBI): domain Eukaryota; kingdom Viridiplantae; phylum Streptophyta; class Magnoliopsida; order Asparagales; family Amaryllidaceae; genus Allium; species Allium sativum. Next base: position 402,984,764 of record CM060910.1, read on the forward strand.
CGATAGAAGAGTTAACAAAGAATCAAACAAATCAACCAGGTTATTTTGACCAATTATTAAACTTAGTAAATAGAGACGATTGCGAACATGATTTTAAATATAAAATGGGAACAAATACTATGAAATGTTGTTTCTGTCTCTCGTACCCTACGTTTGACAAAAGATTTAAATGCGAAATATGCACCCTAGAGATATGTTATTTCTGTGCAGAAAAATATTTTAAACTAAGTATACCAAACGAAAAGGAAATACAATTTATAGACAAAAATAAATTCAATGAAGATAGAATAAAATTCTGGAAGATAGAATTAATAATTTCGTACTAGAATTAGAAGTACAAAAAATAGAACAAACAAGAAAAGGAAAAGAAATAATAACTAAAAGAAATTCTCTATCTATCATTGACAGTAATCCAAACAATTTAGATATAATAAGTAATATTGAAGGCAATAGCCTAAATAATTCAGATAATATACCTATGATAAGTAATATTAAAAACCTTGTTGATAGTAGCCTAAATAATTCAGATAAATAGTTCATATACCTCTAATATGTAATACTGAAATCTAAGAGAACTAAGAATTCTAACCTTGTTAAATATCCAAGGAATAGAAATACAATTATAGCGTTTATAGATACATGTGCTACAAGCTCTACAATGTGCTCAAGGATAATACCAAATCATTTAGTATCCAAAGCGGATAAACCAAAACAAAGTATACAGTTTGATGGGACAACAAACATTGTAACAGATATTGTGAAAAATTGTACAAATAAGATTCAGTACAACATGTAATGAGTGGTCTCAACATCACCCTTAAAAACACTATGGGTAACAGGCTTAAACATAGGAAGTATAAGTCTAATAATTGGATTAGATTTTTTTATTGAATGATAATGGACAATTCTCTTTTAATAAAGATGACTTAAAGTAGCTAAAAAAACTACGTTAACACTAATTTTATCAGAATATGCGCTTAAGAAGAGCGGCGGACAAAAAGAAAAAGAAAAACATTGTACTTGTGACACACCACGACAATGCAAAAAACAAAAACAAAATACTACAAGAAATACAAGAAGAAGAAAGTCTTGCAAGAATAGACAAAATTGAACATAAAGATAATTTTGAATTAAATGAATGCGATGAATATGAAAATACAGAACTTGATTTAGATTTAATAAACCCCAATAAATTAAGTAAAATTTTACTAAGTACTGATGACATAAACCAAATCGTTAGTAAACTTGAAAAACTAGAAATTATAGGAGAAAAACCATTAAAGTATTGGGGTAAAGATTCTATTTATTGTAAATTAGATATAATTAATCCAGATATTACAATCAAAACTAGATCATCCAAATATGATAATTGGATGATTGAAGAATTTAAGATGCACATAGGTATTTTAAACAAATTAGGAATTATAAGAAAAACAGACTCCAGACATAGAACGTCAACCTTATAGTCCAAAATGAATCTGAAAGAAAGAGAGGACAAAGTACAATGGTCATGGATTATACAAGATTGAATGACAATACATACGAAGATGGGTACTGCATCCCAAATAAAGATGTACTAATTAACAAAATACAAAATAACTATTGGTATTCCAAATTTGACCTAAAAGTCGGATTCTGGCAAATAAAAATGCACCCAAAATCAATACCTTGGACAGCCTATACTTGTTCCAAGGACATTATGAATGGCTTGTTATGCCATTTGAATTAAAAAATGCTCCACAAATATTCCAAAGAAAAATGGATAATATATTTAGATATTTTAGTAAATTTACATTTGTATACATAGATGACATATTGGTTTTCTCAAAAATAAAGAAAGAACACATTTCACACTTATATACAATATTTAAGCTTTTTGAAGCCCATGGACTAATAATTTCTAAAAGACAATTTGAATTATTTAAAAATTCCATTGATTTCTTAGGAGTAAATATAGGAAACGGACAAATAGAATTACAACCACACATATCAAGAAAAATATTAGAATTCCCAGATAAAATAGAAAACTTCAAACAATTACAGTCATTCTTGGGATTAATAAATTATGCTAGACAATTTATACAAAATTTATCCAAATACACAGGACCCTTATATAATAAAGCAAGCCCCAAAGGAAAAAGAGAGTTTAATAATGAAGACACAAAAAAAAATCCAAAAAATAAAAGAATTAGCTAAAAACCTAAAACCATTACATTCACCATTATCTACCGACTATTTAATCATAGAAACTGATGGTTCTTCCTTAGGATGGGGAGAAATCTTATTAAGTAAAAAGCACAAAAGTGAACCAAAATCCACTAAATTTTTTTGTAGATATACTTCAGGAACATATAAAGAAAACGGTTATATGACTTCTTTAGATTATGAAATACTAGCAATAATATATATTTTAGAGTCATTTAGGCTTTTAATAATATCACAAAAAGAAATAAAAATAAGAACCGACTATAAATTTATAGTAAAATATGCAAATAATAAAAAAGGAAAAAGTACAATAAATAATAGATGTTTAAAATTCAAAAATGTAGTCTTAAATCGTGGTGCCAAAATCATATGGGAACATATCAAAGGTAACTTAAATATATTGCCAGATAAATTATCAAGATTATTTATTGAGATTCTTGAAGATTGTGATCTTCCAACAGAGAAGAAGAAACAAATATGTCTACCACAACGTAGTTACCAAACAGCAAAAAATTCCTAACATAATATATACAGAACAAATTTATCATGACTGCTCAACTAACTAAAGAACAACAACTGGTGCTGGATAACATATGGAATTTATCTACAACAACAATATGCAACAACAGACAAAAACTCAGCATCAATACACTCTCATTGAGATTTTCACAAATAAAGAAATGAAAAATAAGTTTATGCATTATTGTTTGTTTAATGGTCCAAGTGCAGGCATATACCTCTTGGGAAGAAATGGTACCAAAATTAAAAGAACTAGAACAAAATCCCAGGTATGGAATGCCACAATTCAAAGGTTATCATACTTATGAGACAACAAAAGAGGTTATAGAAAAGCAGCTTGGAGAGGACTATATAATCTCTGACAGCATTAAACAATTACATGTCATAGCCTCAGGAGTAAAAATAAAATAAGAAGATATAACTTCTGCAGATTTAAGCCTAAGGGCCAAGACATCCTTTGCAACAATAGCAGCAAAAGAAGCTCAAAAAGTAAAGAAGGTATAGCTTAGTCCTATTCCACAAATTACTCCAATATAAATAAAAACACAACAATCTCCTTTCCTGAAACCTTCAACAGAGAAATCCAGTTCTTGCAGGCCAAAAAGGAGAAAAATGCCACTACATGCAAAGAAATTTATTTCATATTAACAAAGATCTTTTAACAAAAGATACCTGGATTCAAAATTACATGAGAAATAATAAAAAACCAAAACATCCCATGTACAAAACAATTTACATACTGTAAAGAATTTTCAATAGATTGCAGGTGTACAATAAGTGAATCTATGCCCCTCATCAGCCTAAAACTCTCACAATACAAATACCTGCTGCATAACAAATTCACTCTGGATCCTATTACTTTACTAAAATATAGATTCATCAGGGAACTATACCTAAATGGATGACAGCAGACAGAACTACCAAAGGATCTCAACTCAATCGCATATTACTTTACAGAGGTCCTGGACACAGAATTAAATCTTGGAATAACAACAGTTCCTCCTCATTATGGAAATGACATGTTAGACCCAGCTAGACATATTATTAAGAACAAAGCCCAAAACTTTGATTTAGATTTCCTAGATTGGGAAGAACATACAGAGTTCATACACAAATCTACACCCAAAATGAACGAACAACAAAATTATGATAGGTACCGCACCTACATAATTGGATGTAACATAAATTAGGATAACACAGATAAAACAAACTTCAGGTTACATGCTGAATCCCCTATGAAAAAAAAATCTATATATCCAAAAATATAGAAGAATTTGTCCTAGAATACAGGCCTTTTGACATTTTCCATCCCAGGCCAAATGTCTTAAATGTTTGTAGGAAATTGCAGACATAGCTTCTAGAAGATATTGAATCTACTAGCAGCAAAGAAACGAAAGATGATATCCCTGACATGATGTAACAACAATCATCGAAGATCCACCTAAAAAAGACATACATAGACACTAAGAGGTTAGGTGGAAAGCTTCGTAATGAAAAAGGACAAATGTGGAAAGCTACTTAATGAAAGAGGACATATGTAGAAATCTACTTAATGAAAAAGGACATACGTGGATAATCAAGAAGTTAGCCGGGAAGCTGCTTTATGGTTTTGGGAATATAAAGTTTCCCACATAATGATAGTAATCCACAACATGTAAAAGTAATCATCTTTCTCTGACAGCTGTATGTTTATATATGTTTGTAACCGGATGCAAATATCTATATATTAACGCCTAAGCCTTGTAGGAAGGGTATGTAAGTTTGTAAGAGAAAAGTTTGTAAATTAGTAAGAGTGAAATAAAAAATTTAGTTTTCCTATGCAAATTCTGCGAATATCTATAGTGATCTGTGAAAGCTTGAGCTAAATACATAAAGCGTGAATCAAAGAAGAAAGGTGAAGTGACCTAGGTATGATCCTTATTTTCTTAATTTCAAATGAAATGTTTATTTATTAAGTCAGATCTTTCTTTATGTAAGTAAATTTAAAAGACGTAAACTGATTTAAAGGAGCAAAGTACCCACTTTTAGGCATCAGTCGAGTAAGACATTAGCCGTTTATGGGAAGCAGTCCTTAGAGTGAAAAGGTGAAATATTTTATTTTCATAGAAGAATTTTTGAAGCTTTTTAGATAATAACAATAATCTGAAATACTGGATGAATATTTAAACAGTGCCTGCTTTTAAGTATTCTAATATTCATGTTTTCCTTCTAAAATCATATATCAAACCTAAGAAAATTATGAACTTACTAATGGATTTTTTACAGAATCATGTAGAAGAAGAATTTCTTACAAAGATAATTTTTGTCCTTAAAAATACGGATTTAACAGAAAAGGACCAGTATACTATTGCAAATATATTTAAACACAAATATGTAACTGAATTTGTAGTTCTAACAGACTCTTGTTTAAACCTATTAAAAGTATTAAATGAAGTAGATATATTTCATTATCTTAACTGAACACAAAACTTTTTCTAAAATAGTTCCATAAAGAATGGACGAATCTTGTAGTGCAACAAGAAGAAATAAATAGATCTACATATTACAATTTTGATATAGATTTGTATCATGATCAATAAATAACAGGACAGAAAAAACTACAGGAGCCTAAACAAAAAATTGGAAGACTCTAAAATAAAAATTAATGGGGTTCCTAATTCCTAGTTTACACATCCACTTAGTGCACCTTTGAGGTTAACCTCCAAGCTGCCACTAAGGTAAAAATTTAAGTATTTAGCTTAGTAAAAAATTATTTATTAAGTTAGATCTTTCTACATGTAAGTAAATTTAAAAGACAAATCGTTTGAACGAGCTAAGTACCCACTTTTAGCCATCATCGAGTAAGACATTAGCCGTTTGGGGGAAGCAGTCTTTAAAGTGAAAAAGTGAAAATTTATTTACATTGAAGAATTTTTGAATCTTTTTAGATGATAACAATAATATGAAATACTTGATGAATATTTTAACAGTACCTGCTTTGTTTAGTATTCTGAGATTCATGTCTTCCTTTTAAAATCATATATCAAACCTAAGAAAATTACGAACCTATAATGGAATTTTTACAGAATCACTAAGAAGAAGGATTTCTTACAAAGATAATTTTCGTCCTTAAAAATATAGATTTAACAGAAAAGGACCAGTATACTATTGCAAATATATTTAAACACAAATACGTAACTGAATTTGTAGATCTAACAGACTCTTGTTTAAACTTGTTAAAAGTATTAAATGAAGTAGGTATATTTCATTATCTTAACCGAATACAAAACAAAAATATAGTTTTAAGCCAAAGATTTCTAAAACAGTTCCATAAAGAATGGACGAATCTTGTAATGCAACAAGAAGAAAGAAACAGATTTATAGATTATGATTTGATACAGATCTGTATCATGATCAATAAAATAACAGGACAGAAAAAACTACATGAGCCTAAAAAAAATTAGAAGACTCTGAAATAAAAATTAACTGGGTTCCTAGTTCCCAGTTTAGACATCCACTTAGTGCGCCCTTGAGGTTAAACTCCAAGCTGCCACTAAGGTAAAAAATATATTAAGTATTCAGAAATAGCACTTATTTCAGTGGCAGCTTGGAGGTTAACCTCAAGGGTGCACCAAGTGGATGTCTAAACTGGGAATTAGGAAACCCATTAATTTTTATTTCAGAGTCTTCTAATTTTTTGTTTAGGCTCCTGTAGTTTTTTCTTTCCTGGTATTTTATTGATCATGATACAGATCTATATCAAAATCGTAACCTGTAGATACTATTTCTTTCTTCTTGTTGCATTACAAGATTTGTCCATTCTTTATGGAACTGTTTTAGAAATCTTTGGCTTAAAACTATATTTTTTGTTTTGTGTTCGCTTAAGATAATGAAATATATTAACTTCATTTAATACTTTTAACAACACTTTATACATGAAGCTGAATATCTTACCATTAGTATTTTTCTCTTTTATTAGTTCCCATCAATATATGTAACTCTTCTCGATTTCAGGAACATTTTTTATTTTGGCCCTCTATACAATCTTTTTTTTCCAATAAACAAACATATTATACTTCATACATCTTCGAATTCCTATGATACATCCCAAGCTATTATAAACTCAGTTATGCGCTTATCTTCTAATTTCTTCTTCGCTCTCTTTCCATATTTATTCTCACCTCATATCATAAATTTTTTTCCTTAACTCAAGTGATTATTTCATGCTATAAAGATTTTCCTCCAAGTTTCATCCAATTCTGACTATCTTTGCCTCCGATCTAGCAAATTCATCATCCTACCTTATTAAGAATCTAAAAAACTCTAGCAAGCAACACCAAAGCACAACATATAAGCATTGAATAACATGCATGTACTTTCATTCAAACAAGATATCCACAAGAATGTGATAAACAATCTAAACTAACCTAGTATTACATATTACATGAACATATGAACCTGAATAAGGAAAATGACTAAATCATTAATAAAAATCATTTCAAAGATTCACAACTAAAGGTCATTAACATATGTGAGCATGTAATTAATGTTAGAAAAAAAAATTGGTCAATAATCATATTAAAACATGCTTTTTACTATACAAAGATGCTTATGATAATGAGAAGTCATAAACCACTCAATATTTATCAATATCAACCAATTCTCGTGTAAATTTGATGTGAGCAACAATAAAAAGCAATGCTGATCATCCAAAATGATAGTATCTAATTTTTATTCAATGAACAATTCACTAACCAACAATTTGGTCAGTTTTAGAGAGCAATTTGTGCTATTTTGCACGAAATTAGGGTTACTTGAGACTTAGATCTGATTGAGGAGAGCGAAATTACTTATTTCAATTCCTAAAGGCCCTTATTAATTATAATCACAAAATGGGTTAATGGACTAAAATGTGGTTTAATTAATTACACTCTACTACGGGCCAGCAATAATCAACACTTACAACAGTTATAACTTTCTAACAACATAACTTTTTCTACTGTGACAACTCTGCGGAATGAAAAATCGTCATTCTAAGACAATGGAATGGGCTTGAGATCTTAGTTCGATTCATATCAAAAGTTATAGCCCAAATAAGGTATTTAAGATCGAAATGGTCACATAGAAATTTGGGAAAGTCATAGATGTGCAAAATGGCAGGAATGATATCCCAAATTATAGAATCATACGGGCTCACATCAAAAAATAATAATATATACAATTCTTCGATGTGTAAAATATGGATCATTACGAATAATGAAGCTTGTGTGCTCCTGATCTAGTTCAAACATGGTTGTTCAACCTTGTGTAAAAAATACAATTCAGTCAAAGCAGGCCTACCCAAGAAAGCTTTGTAAGGGGATTGTTGATCAGTAATAAGGAAGCATACAGAAACATATTTGTACAGTGATGAAGCCCCAGATAATAAGAGTCATGAAATTCCTACAGTCACAGTCACTATGTTGCTGAAACCATATGTAGGTAATAGGTTTAGAGCTTATGTAAGGACCCGTTACTTCCCTGTGAAGGAAAGAGCGGATACTTTGAGAACAACACACAAATGAACGCAGATGGAAGAACATTTCATTGTTATTACAACAATTCCATCAGAATACAAGAATATACAGAGTATAAATGAATAAATTACATTCGACAAATATCAGAGATTACAATAAATTACATAGCAGCGGAAAATAATACAAAGCACAACTGAAGGTGATATACGGATACAGAGCTTTCCGGATATCATTCCAGCTGTAAACCAGGATCCTGTGGATATAAATCTGCAAACCCAAAACTACTAGCTGCCCGTGTCGAAAATAGGGGCACCCAGAGTTTAGGTTAAAACAATAAACTCCAGGTCAGTCATGTGACTGGTGTGAGAACTAAAAAAGTTATTTAAAACTTTACTTTAAAAGAGGGTAATTCAAGGGACCACGCCGTATAACACGGAACGGGTTTCCTCCCAAGAATACCAGTGCATAGAATAAACAATGCAATGCTTTTTCGAAAAATGAAGCTATTATAAGACCCAGGTCCCATCACACAATGCAACGCAAGTTGGAGGATAGGGTTTTACCTTATAACAGCCAAACATGCTTGGTACGTTTAAAAACAAATCATTTAATACTATAATAAGTGTATAGTGTCAAAACAATTTCAATCATAAATATCAATCATAGACGGCATAGCATCCCATGCTACTATGTCGCCATACTAGGCTCTACAAATAAAGTCGAAATATCTCGTATTGGAAATTGGATTTCCGTCATGAGTCGAGGCAAGGGGCAAGCTCCTCTCCGCTTCGAGACACTCTAGCAAATGTCCCAGGGCTACACACTCTGGGCAACCCTTGGATGCTTCAGGGTCGTTCCTCTCTTACGTTTGAGGATTAATTATTCCTGAACACACGTTTCCCGGTCCTTACAGACCTAAAATCGAGGCGCCTCATCTAACAACCACATAGGTGAAAAGTATATAAATGTCAGGGCTGGTAAGTCACTGACACCACCAAAGCTAGAAAGAAACGTCGTGCTCTCCCTGCAGTCCTTATCCCGTTTTTAACTCATACCGAGGTATGAGGCTCGCGAATCCACGCTATACACAAAGCTACGCCACAAAGGCCGTGCTTTGATCATCAACCACAAGACTTTGCTTTTCAACAGACCTTGATCCATGCAACTCAGCGTGCCACACAGGGAATTCATGCGATTGATATCTATCGATATATAACCTCTAAGCTCGTACGTCTCAGAGAAGGGCGTTAAGCAAGAGAATAAATTCTCCGCTGCCAAACAGATATATATTTAACAGAAATCAATCAACACAGAATAAAATCCAATGTCAGACACACAATCCATTTACAAGTTCGTTCTGGGTCTGAACGAAACAGGAGGCACTTTCATCGCATATCCTTCGATCTCCAAGTACGTCTGGACGACCACCAACTATTTCCATCCTCTTGGGTGTACAGACCAATCAGGATCATCAGTAATTATCCAAACGATGTGAAGACTTCCGGTCTTCAACCACCGTCTTCATCTTTGACATATCGTCGAATCGGTTATTCAGAATGGGTATAAACCCGGCCTTTCCGAACAACCCGCGTATATTAAAAACAAATGTTACACAAACACAACATACGCCTCATTCCAATTTAGCAACCACTAACCGCAAATTAGCAAGAGAACAATTTCCCAAATATTAACCCTGAAGGCCGAAACCAACATCAGATCAATACCAGGAAACCATTCTTCTTAGCTAATCTACAACTAGTTTCTAAATTTCATATTCTTAGGGAAAGGTTCCCATTAATTTTATCCAAGATAAATTCTTTAAAATTTATCCTTTAATCTTCCATTTACTGGGTTAAAGAACTAATGTCATTTAAAACATAGTTCACGATAAACCCAAATCATGTTCTTTATTTATTTTTTAAATTTCTAAACTATATAAAAATCAATAAAAATATTTCTATTTCGCTAAAAATTATATTTTTATAGCTTATCTTCAGGATTTTGGTAGGGAGTCTCATCTTGTCGGTATGATGCATTAAATATGACATTACAGAGCTTCCAAAATCTACAAAAACTTCTTCATTGTGTAGTTCAAAATCTATACGGTTATAATCAGAGCACCTTGATGTGGTATGTGTCCCAGATGGATCCATAGAGGCAAATATGATGTTTGGCGTAGGCCTCTGCATCATCAGGACTAAGGTTTTACACTCAGAGTGAATTTCTTGAACATATCTCTCTTGTATCTTCTTCCTTCTATCTGCAAGACAGGGTTCATTGTGAATCGGAGCTATGAGAGCACTGGGGTTTCCCAGTAAATCTTCGTGAGGTTCGGGTGACTGATCCTACGCAGAAGTGGCTGAATTATCCTTTCGATAAACATTCAAGCGTTTTTTCTTTGTTAGCCAATCAGTTTGATTTTCATATGGCAATAATTATTAGCATGATGTCCATTCTTATTTCTTTTATTTAGGATGTTATATGACAATTTTGTTTAGATCGGTTCTTAGATCTATCATTGAGTCTGAGTGAACAGAGCATCGGTTGCAATATCAATTCTCTCTTGGCAGTTGGCATTTCCCTAGGTGGATTGTTGTAATATTGTGTGCCTCCTTTGGTTCTTTTCGTTGTATGTTAAAGCAATTTTTCTATAGCAGTCCCTCTAGTTGCTCTCGCTTCTTCAGTGCATGTATATCCACTAGCTGTTTCATAAAAGTCTTCATAGTCTTATAGAGTTTTCTACTACTTTTATCCAACATGTACCTATCAGTCCTGAGAATGAGCTATCACCCATAACTCTTACCTCGTTGCTTCTTCCTTAAAAGTGCTTGATAGATGTGCTAGTTGTCGTCATCTCTTTGCTTAATGCATAATAGTGTATTGGGTCTGGTAAAGTTTCACTTCCTATACGGAATTATCTGTGAAAATTGTTGGGAAATTATGTAAATTTCCTTATAATTAGATTTGTTGAGAAAAGGAATTAAATGTAGAATGGTAATAAACACACAAATTTGATAACGGAGTTCGGCCAATTATGCCTACGTCTCCGGGCTGCTACAGATCTTTTATTTCAGAGAATATTACAAAGTGATTACACAGAACACTTTATACTCAACACTCGATCTCACTCTCTTCTTGCTCTCCTTTTCTTCTTATTGAATTTTGGAATGAGATGAAAATTATGAAGAGGAAGTGTGTATTTATATGTGAGAGAATGGTTGGTGGCTGGTAGGTGGCATAGTGGGTGCATGGGGTTGGTGGCACACCATGTTGAACAGATGGGTGGCTTGGTTGTTGCTGCACATGCAACATTATAACAATCTCCCACTTGAAAACTGATTTCAATCCATCTTCACACCTTGATCGATGCAATAGCCATTCTGCTCTTTTCTCTAGCAGACCAACTGAAGTTGAACATAACTTCAGTTTATCGATTGTTACCATCTTTGTCAACATATCTACTGGATTCTTTCTTCCTTAGATCTTCTGTTGGAATATTTTGACAACTAGTTGATCTTTGTATCTGTTGGAACCGTCATGCTTCTCTTTCACCTGATACACCCATTTATTATGAAGCGCCTTCTTTTCTATGGGTAACTCAGATAGTTCCCATGTTTGGTTGAAGATAAGAGACTTCATCTCATCTTTCATGGCAAGCTCCCACTTGCTAGCATCTTCAATCTGAGAAGCTTCATCATAGCTTTCAGGTTTTGCTGCATCAGTCAGCAACAGATAGTTCATGTATCTTTTGTTTGGTACATGAGGTCAAGTAGATTTTCTCAATACAGGAGTCGGTGTAACACCCCGTATATTCTATAACAGTGAAATTCATAAATTAAAGTATAATTAATTTCAAATCAAAGAATTAAGGGAAACGGGATACACCATTTCGTTCGTCTTGGAATTCTGCTTGAGATAGAGTCCGAGTTTGCGTAAAACGGACTCCGTATGAGAGAGATATGACCTCCGGATGTTTCAGAATCCAGTTTAAAATTCAAACAGGAAAAAACAGTTCAGAAAAACAAATTCAAATTCAAAATCGGACCTAGATTGGGCTGGGCGGGAATTTTCCCGCCCAAGACCCAGGTCGACTGGGTGGGGTACCCAGGTCGACTGGGTAGTCGACCTGGGTGTCGACTGGGTAGTCGACCTGGCCCCTGAGCCAGGTTGAACCCAGCCCCTCCTGGCTGGCCTGGTCTGTGCTTGGCTGAATTTCTGGACTAGGTCTTGTCACTAGGGCTTATGTGGCAACTCTTGATTGGTTTCTCTTTGAAACGAACGGCTTGTATTAATCTTGGCTCCATCGACGGCTATAATCAATTCACAAACTCTATAAAAAGGACATAAGACTCCACCTAATTCACACAAATAAAAATGAGTATGGAGCTGTCATGCTGCTGAAGAAAGACTTGGAGTAGCCATCAAATCAAAGAAACAATTAGGAATTGATTCAAAAGCTTAAAAGCCACGACAATTAAATCAAAACAACGCCTACAACAAAGGATAAGCATCACCAAATTCAGAATTCAGAGTCCTGAATACAAGACTCGTCATACGTGTAAGTAGAGTGCTATTTCGATGTGAATGAATAATTGAGACTTGATCTGTGTAGAATAAGAAATGGGATTGTACTTTAATTATAATGATGTTAATTCATAATTGTATGTTGCTATGATTTGCTATGAATGGATTTTGGGATGTGGTAGCGTAATTAACATGATATTGGATCTATTGAATAGTTGCGATACAAGTATATAGCTTATGTTGGAAATTTGATACTTAATACGTTGCGGTTAATGAGAAGTTATACATATTTCGTTGCAACCAAGTTAAGACTTATGCAAGTATATAATTCACTATTATACCAACATGATTTTAGATCCGTCTATGTATATTTTTATGATCACTTTTAGTGTAGTTGGATCCAATTGGGTATTATGATTCATATGAATTTATGTTGGAATAGACATCATTGATTCAAGTGAAAACCATACTTGTGTATTAGTGACAAAAGTAAGCATCTTGTGAACTTGTGTTGACTTTATGAACATGGCTAGTTCTTGTTTAACTTTATGCCCAAACAAAACATGTTTTAGGCTTAGGTTGTTGTTAGAAAACATATGATAATATATGTGGCACATAATTAAGTTAGATTCATACTTTAAATAAAAATTTACATGATTAGATTAAAACCATGGTTCATGTTTAGGTATGTTTTATGTCAAGATTTTATGCTATTACAATGCAAGTTCACAAGTGCCTAATTTATGTTAATTAGACCGCTGTGTTGCAAGTTCACAAGTGCCTAATTTATGTTAATTAGACTGCTATGTTGCAAGTTCATGCGTTTACACACCCCTTTTTGATGTTACTTAGAATATATATATACATCATGTTCTAAGCCTCCCCTTTTTATGTGGCTAAGTTGGGCTAAAATGTTGAAGCCCAGCATATATTATATTATTACGTACAAACGGGGGAATACGTTGGGGTTAATTAAAATATATGTGTTGGCATGTTTGGCACATGCCAACGATTCATGACATTTTAAATGGTATAAATTATTATACCCAAGAATAATGAATTTGAATAATGGGCCGCAAATATTTACATATAAAAGAAAAAGAGACAAAATATGTAAACTTAGAAAATACGACATGCTTAACCCGAGGATGGATTGCGTTGTGACATAAACCTGCCCGGACCCGCCCGGCTGTCCAGTAGTTACAACAATACCTATCCAATGTGGGTGATTAAGCATTGAGCCCAATAAAGACCCGAGGTTAGACTGAGTTGTGACGTAAGACTGCCCGGACCCAACCGGCAACAGGCAGTCACAACAATACATGTCTAATGTGAGTGGTTGTGGCTTTAATAAGACAATTAAGGCTAGGTCATGATTGATAGGATTAAGTAAATTCAATTAATACTTAATCAAATATAACATGCTAAACTATACAGACTGATTGGGGTTTAGGTTTATACAGAACACTTAACCAACTTAGCATGTTGGCTAGAAATTAAAAACCTAGTAGCGGGGGACCCTTTTCAGCAGTAACCCTACAAGGTGTATCAGGATACCCTGAACTAGGCAGGGTGGGGCACGATTAATGGGTTGACTGTAAGAGGTCAAATCGACGGCGGTGGTGCAGCAGTGTAGGTTCTAACGGGGTGCGGGCGTGCACACACTCCGGCATAGAAAAATTAGGCACTGGGCACCAGTAGTATACCTGCGCATTCTAGAACTGTGTCGGGCCACCACCATGGGACTTGATACACCCCATGGTGGGACCAGCATAGGTAGCTACAACATCGGGGGCCGTAAGACACATGTAACTATGCGAGTAGGAGCCGATCATTAAAAAGGATCACTTCACCCTGGTTGTGGGGTGCCAGTTGGGAACTAGTTTATAGGGGGTGTAGTGATTAGTATGGGGTACGATAGTGTATTCGACTCTAGACAACTTAGCTTAGTTTATGGTGCTTTCCCATTTCCAGTTTATACTTATCATGCTCTTTTTCTTATTCATAGACTGAATAGTCCTAGACTTACTCAGGCTTTATGTCTGACTCTACTTTTCTTTCGTCCCCCCCCCAGGTCCACAGGGAGGGAATACCGCAGCTTGACCAGTTTCACATCCAGCTTGAAGAGAGAGAATGTATTGCTTGGATCTCTTTCGTTTTGGACTATGGCTTTGGATAGCAATTATGGGAACTTATGCAGTTTACTTATGTTTTTATGCTTCTTTAAGTTATGAAATCAAGACAGTTATGGAAGTGTAATGTTTTTGGAAGTATTGTAAGACAATTATGGTATGGTTTGTATAACACGTATTTTGATGAAATAAAAGTTACTGTTATTTCCGCTGTTTAAAAATATGTGTATTTATATCTGTCTTGTGTATCTGTGACTTATACTTATAAACCTCAACCAAAATTAGTGCATTCCCTTTGCGACTGACCCTAACGGAGGTGGGGTGTTTCAGCTAGAGTAGGATGTTGCGGTGTGTTATATTGGTCTACACTGGTTAAATCAACAATTTCATTAGGCTGAGCACTTTCTGTAGTCAGTTCTGTGATGAGACTATCTGGAATGTCATTTGAATCTGCAAATGTTGGCTCACTCTGATTTGAGTCATTGACTTCTATTTTATGTCTGTCTTTGTACATTACTCTTTCATTGATGGTGCCATCCTTGATTGTGAGAAAAGGGTGGTTAGGCTTCTGACCCAACTCGATAACACTCTGGAAATTACTTGCAATCCCTCGTATGCGGTTATGCTTAGTTATCTCGAATCGCTAGATGCTTATGTTGAGAGTTTGCAATCGGTTTGAGTGATCCGTGAATATCCGGACGTCTTCAAAGAGGTGAAGGGCTTTCCTCCGAAGCGGGAGATAGACTTCCGCATATATCTTGTAGATAATGCAAAGCCCGTTGTGTTGCCCGTTAGACACATGGCTCCACGGGAAAGGAAAGAGCTCAGTAAACAGGTTAAAGAGCGTCTAGAGAAGGGGTTCATTAGAAGGAGCATTTCAGAATGGGGCACTCCAGTGGTGTTCGCTACAAAGGCGGATGGTTCACTCCATCTATGTGTTGACTATAGGGAGCTTAACAAGCTAACGAAAAAGAATAGGCACCCTCTAGCCAGAATTGATGATCTGTTTGATCAGCTTGTAGGAGCGTTAGTTTTCTCCAAACTTGATCTGGCGACCGGATTTCATCAGCTAAGGGTGGCTGAAGATAGCATCGATAAGACAGTATTCATAACCCCAGACGGCTTCTTTGAATGGCTTGTCATGCCTTTCGGCTTGACAAACGCACCCGCTTACTTCGTGGACCTGATGAGTAGGGTGTTCAGAGAATTCCTCAACAAGTTCATGGTAGTCTTCGTAGACGATATCTTGATCTTCTCAAAGAGTGAAGAAGAACATGCTCAGCACCTAAGGGCAATCATGGAAACTCTGCGAGTCCACCAGCTAAAACCAAATTCTCCAAGTGTCACTTTTGGAGAGAGGAAGTAAGGTTTCTTGGGCATGTAGTGTCCAAAGAAGGGTTAGCTGTGGTCCCTGCTAAGGTAGTAGCGGTATAGGATTGGAAGACACCAAGGAATGCAACTGAGGTCCGAAGTTTTCTAGGACTAGCAGGTTTCTACCGAAAATTCATAAGGGATTTTGCGAAAATCTCAGCTCCACTCACAAGGCTGACAAAGAAGAATCTAGTATTCAATTGGGACTTGGATTGCGAGTTGGCTTTCCAACGCCTAAAAAGGGCTCTTACAACAGCCCCAGTCCTGACTCTGCCGGACGGAAGAAAGATGTTCACAGTTTATATAGATGCATGTGGGACAGGGCTAGGCGCTGTCTTGATGCAAGAAGGGAGGGTAGTAGCTTATGGTGGAAGGCAATTGAAAGTTCATGAAAAGAACTACCCGACCCACGATCTTGAGTTAGCCGCCATCGTCTTTGCACTAAAGTCTTGGCGACACTATCGCCTAGGTGAGAAGTTCGAACTTTACACTGACCATAAATCGTTGAAATATCTTTTCTCGCAGAAGGACCTTAACTTGAGGCAACAAAGGTGGATGGAGTTTCTTGCCTCGTACGACTTCGAGATCTCCTACACTCCGGGCAAAGGCAACGTAGTCGCAGATGCTTTGAGCAGAAAGAAGCTTACATTAAGCCCGCTGTTTGTTGAAAGGCAAAGCCTAGAGTATATAGCCAGTTTTAACTTTAGGCCCTCCTCTGATTTCGTACCGGGTTTATTAGCATCTCTTGAGGTGCGCCCTACTCTTTTGGACTCAATAGGGACAGCACAACGCGAAGACCCTCAGCTTATGGAGACGATTGATAGGCTAATTAGGGGTGAGACTTCAAGTCACCTCAATAGATACTCCAACGACGATAAGGGTTAGCTAAGGCGAGACGGAAGACTATGCGTCCCACGGACAAGAGATTTAGTAAAGACGGTTCTCGAGGAAGCACATCACTCCAAGATGACGATACATCCAGGCGGAGACAAAATGTCCAAGGACATGAAAAGAGTTTTCTTTTGGAACGGCATGAAGAAGGACGTGGCAGATTTCGTTTCTAAGTGTATGGTATGCCAACAAGTTAAAGCGGAACAGAAAAAGCCTGGAGGACTGCTTCATCCCTTAGAGGTCCCACAGTGGAAGTAGGATAGCATTTCAATGGACTTCATTGATGGGCTGCTTAGGTCGAGAAGGGGCAATACTAGCATTTGGGTAATAGTGGATAGGCTTACTAAGAGCGCCCACTTTTTACCTGTCAAGAGTAGAAGGACCGCCTCATCTTTAGCGTCTCTTTACATCAAGGAGATAGTTCGGCTCCATGGGATACCCTCCAGCATTGTTAGTGACCGAGACCCTATCTTCACAAGCGAGATTTGGCGAAGTTTGCAAGAAGTTGTAGGCACACAGTTATGTTTGAGCACGGCCTATCACCCCCAGACCGATGGACAGACGGAAAGGATGAATAGAGTTTTAGAGGATCTTTTGAGACTTTGCGTTCTAGACATTGAAGGGACATGGGAGGATCACCTTCCCTTAGTGGAGTTTGCTTACAACAATAGCTTCCAAGCTACCATAGGCATGGCACCCTTCGAAGCATTGTATGGAAGACCGTGCAAGTCACCAATTTGTTGGTGGGAGTCTACAAATAAGGTTATTCTTGGTCCAGACATAATCAGAGAAACCTCAGAAAAAGTGGACTTGATTCGAAGAAGGATGAAGATGGCCCAAGATAGACAGAAATCCTATGCCGACAAGAGAAGGACCGACCTTGAGTTTGAGGTTGGGGATAGAGTTTTTCTTAAGGTATCGCCTCTAAGGAACGTTGTTCGTTTTGGATCCACTGGAAAGCTAGCACCGAGATTTGTAGGACCATTTCCTATCATCGAGAAGGTTGGGAAGATGGCCTATAGATTAGAGCTACCCGAAAAAATGGCCGGAGTTCACAACGTCTTTCATGTTTCTCACCTCTGGAAGTGTTTACACGAGTCTGCTGAAATAGTAGAGCCTAGCATTCTAGAAGAAGCCGAAGTGGAACGTGAAGCAACTATGAGAAGAGTTCCAACACGCATCTTAGGAACTGAAGTGAAAAAGCTACGCAACCGCGAGGTCAAGCTCGTCAAAGTTCAGTGGAGCGACGCCGAGGAAGACACGACTTGGGAAACTGAGGCTAGAATACGCGCAGCCTACCCTTTTCTTTTTTAGGGTACATCTTTGATCTTTCTTTTTCCTTAAGTTGTGCTTTTATCTATCTTTTAGGGTATATCTCCTCGACGTTATCTTTTAGGTAGAAACCCTTTGGATGAAAACATGTAATTGAAACATGTTATGGATGATGGTTGCAAGTGGTTGCAAGTGATTGCTAGTGGTTGCTCGTGGTTGCATATACACACACAATCTAGGTTTTAGATCGGCTCAGTCACTTCATATTGCATATTCATATATGTATTTACATTCTTATGTGGTTGAATTTTAATGTGTTGTCATATGGATGTTGCATTTATATAAATGATTGCGAACTCATGTAGAATCATGAATAGGAAGGTTTGCATACATAATGGATTCATGACACTTACATAATTTGCATTAAGGAGGTCAACTGAATCAGTAGACCGACTGATTTTGCATTAGATAAGTACATATACACACACTTCGCATATGATCATGAAGCACTAGAAGTCTTTTAAGGACAATGGACGCTCGTGTTTGATGGATGAGTAGATGGACATTTGGATGTTAGGATATACATTCTTCCTAAACTTGAAGATTTCGGGGACGAAATCCTTTTAAGTGGGGGAGAATGTAACACCCCATATATTCTATAACAGTGAAATTCATAAATTAAAGTATAGTTAATTTCAAATCAAAGAATTAAGGGAAACGGGATACGCCATTTCGTTCATCTCGAAATTCTGCTTGAGATAGAGTCCGAGTTTGCGTAAAACGGACTCCGTATGAGAGAGATATGACCTCCGGAAGTTTAAGAATCCAGTTTAAAATTCAAACAGGCAAAAACAGTTCAGAAAAACAAATTCAAATTCAAAATCGGACCCAGATTGGGCTGGGCGGGAATTTTCCCGCCCAAGACCCAGGTCGACTGGGTAGTTGACCTGGGTGTCAACTGGGTAGTCGACCTGGCCCCTGAGCCAGGTCGAACCCAGCCCCTCCTGGCTGGCCTGGTCTGTGCTTGGCCGAATTTCTGGACTAGGTCTTGTCACTAGGGCTTATGTGGCAACTCTTGATTGGTTTATCTTTGAAACGAACGGCTTATATTAATCTTGGCTCCATCGACGGCTATAATCAATTCACAAACTCTATAAAAAGGACCTAAGTCTCCACCTAATTCACACAAATAAAAATGAGTATGGAGCCGTCATGCTGCTGAAGAAAGACTTGGAGTAGCCGTCAAATCAAAGAAACAATTAGGAGCTGATTCAAAAGCTTAAAAGCCACGACAATTAAATCAAAACAACGCCTACAGCAAAGGATAAGCATCACCAAATTCAAAATTCAGAGTCCCGAATACAAGACTCGTCATACGTGTAAGTAGAGTGCTATTCCGATGTGAATGAATAATTGAGACTTGGTCTGTGTAGAATAAGAAATGGGATTGTACTTTAATTATAATGATGTTAATTCATAATTGTATGTTGCTATGATTTGCTATGAATTGATTTTGGGATGTGGTAGTGTAATTAACATGATATTGGATCTATTGAATAGTTGCGATACAAGTATATAACTTATGTTGGAAATTTGATACTTATACGTTGTGGTTAATGAGAAGTTATACATATTTCGTTGCGACCAAGTTAAGACTTATGCAAGTATATAATTCACTATTATGCCAACATGATTTTAGATCCGTCTATGTATATTTTTATGATCACTTTTAGTGTAGTTGGATCCAATTGGGTATTATGATTCATATGAATTTATGTTGGAATAGACATCATTGATTCAAGTGAAAACCATACTTGTGTATTAGTGACAAAAGTAAGCATCTTGTGAACTTGTGTTGACTTTATGAACATGGCTAGTTCATGTTTAACTTTATGCCCAAACAAAACATGTTTTAGGCTTAGGTTGTTGTTAGAAAACATATGATAATATATGTGGCACATAATTAAGTTAGATTCATACTTTAAATAAAAGTTTACATGATTAGATTAAAACCATGATTCATGTTTAGTTATGTTTTATGTCAAGATTTTATGCTATTACAATGCAAGTTCACAAGTGCCTAATTTATGTTAATTAGACCGCTATGTTGCAAGTTCACAAGTGCCTAATTTATGTTAATTAGACAGCTATGTTGCAAGTTCATGCGTTTACACACCCCTTTTTGATGTTACTTAGAATATATATACATCATGTTCTAAGCCTCCCCTTTTTATGTGGCTAAGTTGGGCTAAAATGTTGAAGCCCAACACTTATTATATTATTACGTACAAACGGGGGAATACGTTGGGTTATTTAAAATATATGTGTTGGCATGTTTGGCACATGCCAACGATTCATGACATTTTAAATGGTATAAATTATTATACCCAAGAATAATGAATTTGAATAATGGGCCGCAAATATTTACATATAAAAGAAAAAGAGACAAAATATGTAAACTTAGAAAATACGACATGCTTAACCCGAGGTTGGATTACGTTGTGACATAAACCTGACCGGACCCGCCCGGCTGTCCAGTAGTCACAACAATACCTATCCAATGTGGGTGGTTAAGCATTGAGCCCAATAAAGACCCGAGGTTAGACTGAGTTGTGACGAAAGACTGCCCGGACCCAATCGGCAACAGGCAGTCACAACAATACCTGTCTAATGTGAGTGGTTGTGGCTTTAATAAGACAATTAAGGCAAAGTCGGGATTGATAGGATTAAGTAAATTGAATTAATACTTAATCAAATATAACATGCTAAACTATACAGACTGATTGGGGGTTAGGTTTATAAAGAACACTTAACCAACTTAGCATGTTGGCTAGAAATAGAAAACCTAGTAGCGGGGGACCCTTTTCAGCAGTAACCCTACAAGGTGTATCAAGATACCCTGAACTAGGCAGGGTGGGGCACGATTACTGGGCTGACTGTAAGAGGTCAAATCGACGGCGGTGGTGCAGCAGTGTAGGTTCTAACGGGGTGCGGGCGTGCACACACTCCGGCGCAGAAAAATTTGGCACTGGGCACCAGTAGTATACCTGTGCATTCTAGAACTGTGTCGGACCACCACCATGGGACTTGATACACCCCATGGTGGGACCAGCATAGGTAGCTACAACATCGGGGGTCGTAAGACACATGTAACTATGCGAGTAGGAGCCGATCATTAAAAAGGATCACTTCACCCTGGTTGTGGGGTGCCAGTTAGGAACTAGTTTATAGGGGGTGTAGAGATTAGTATGGGGTACGATAGTGTATTCGACTCTAGACAACTTAGCTTAGTTTATGGTGCTTTCCCATTTCCAGTTTATACTTATCATGCTCTTTTTCTTATTCATAGACTGAATAGTCCTAGACTTACTCAGGCTTTATGTCTGACTCTACTTTTCTTTCGTCTTCTTTTCTTTCGTCCCCCCCACCACCACCCCGGTCCACAGGGAGGGAATACCGCAGCTTGACCAGTTTCACATCCAGCTTGAAGAGAGAGAATGTATTGCTTGGATCTCTTTCGTTTTGGACTATGGCTTTGGACAGCAATTATGGGGACTTATGCAGTTTACTTATGTTTTTACGCTTCTTTAAGTTATGAAATCAAGACAGTTATGGAAATGTAATGTTTTTGGAAGTATTGTAAGACAATTATGGTATGGTTTGTGTAACACGTATTTTGATGAAATAAAAGTTGTTGTTATTTCCGCTGTTTAAAAATATGTGTATTTATATCTGTCTTGTGTATCTGTGACTTATACTTATAAACCTCCACCAAAATTAGGGCATTCCCTTTGCGAGTGACCCTAACGGAGGTGGGGTGTTTCAGCTAGAGTAGGATGTTGCGGTGTGTTATATTGGTCTACACTGCTTAAATCAACAATTTCATTAGGCTGAGCATTTTCTGTAGTCGGTTCTGTGATGAGACTATTTGGAATGTCATTTGAATCTGCAAATGTTGGCTCACTCTGATTTGAGTCATTGACTTCTATTTTATGTCTGTCTTTGTACATTACTCTTTCATTAAAAATCGCATCTCGGGTACGGATCACCTTCTTGTTTTCATCATCCCAAACGCAGTAGCCAAACTCATTTTCGCCATAGCCAATGAGAGTATATTTCTTGGATTTGGGATCAAGTTTATTCCTGCCTTGATCACTAATATGCACATATGCTATGCAACCGAAAACTTTTAAATGTGATAATTTTACCTCTTTTCCACTCCATAACTCCTCTGGAATTTTGTGCTCTAATGGAACTAAAGGACCTTTGTTGATCAAATAAGCTGCTATGTTGACTGCTTCTGCACAAAACTGCTTTGTAGACCTGATTGTATACGAATGCTTCTGGCTCTTTCTGTCAATGTTCGACTCATACACTCAGCTACACCATTATGTTGAGGCGTACCTGACACGGTTCTTTGCATTTTGATCCTGTGCTCATAACAGAACTGCTTGAATCTGGTGTCTTCATATTCACCTCAATTGTCAGCCCTAAGCTTTTTGATCTTTAGATTTATCTCATTTTCAACCATAGCTTTCCATATCCTGAAAGCCTCGAACACCTCAGATTTATGCTTTAAAAAGTAAACCCATGCCTTTCGCGAGTGGTCGTCGATGAAAGTAATGAAGTAATGCTTTCCACCAATGGATAGGATGGTTGTTGGCCCCTAAACATTGGAATGAACAAGCTCCAGCTTTTCCTTCTTTGGGGTTTTGTCATTGTTTGAAAGCTGACTCTCTTCTTCTTTCCAAATATGCAATTTTCACTGCATGCCTATTTCCACTGATTGTAGACCTGGAAGTTTTCCCTTCGAGTGCGTAATCTTCATTCCCTTTTCACTCATATGACCTAGCCTCTGGTGCCATATGTTGGAATTTCCATTGCTAGCTGCAACAGTGATCGGACATCGTGCTCCCGCTGTCATGTAAAGAGTACCAATCTTCTTACCTTGAGCAATCGTCATTGCACCCTTTGAAATTTTCCAATCATCACCATGGAAAGTCGTAGTGTAGCCTTCACTAGCTAATTGTCCTACGAATATCAAATTCTTTCTCAAATTAAGTATGTGTCTAACATCCTTTAGCTCCCAAACTGACGCATTTAGCTTTATCTTCACAGCACCTTTACCAACGATATCACAAGGTTGATCGTCACCAAGATATACCTTTCCAAGATTTCCAAAGGCATACCTTTTGAAGAATTCTTTCTATGAAGTGGCATGAAACGATGCTCCAGAGTCTAGCACCCAAGACTCTTCCTTGCTCTCCAAATAGCAAATCAGCGCTTCATCTCCTCCTGAAGTAGAAGTAACATTTGCCTCTGCCTTCGCCTCCTATTCCTTTGGTGCACTTCTGCATTGATTTTTGTAGTGTCCGGTCTTTCCACAGTTCCAACACTCAACGGTCTTTGAGCTGTAAGAATTGTTGGGATTTCTAGATTTAGATCTCCAATCCTTCGACCTACCTCGGTAGTTCGATTTTCTACGTCCATTTCCTTGTGTTGAGTTTCTTCCACTTGATTGTGTATGCAAAATTGAAAAATTTGATGACTCACCAGAATCTCTTCGTCGGATCTATTTATTGAGAACAATATCAAGGATATCATCAAATTTTAACTTATTGCTTTCCGACGCGCTACTCACTGCTGTGACAGTAGCGTTCCAACTTTCTGGCAGGGAAGACAAAAGTATCAATGCGCGTACTTCTTAGTCAAACTCAATTTCAACTGAACTTAGCTGAGAAGTAACTGTATTCAGTTCATTGAGATGTTGTGCTACCGATGCACCTTCTATCATCCGCAAATTGAATAATCGCCTCATCAAATGAAATTTAGAGGCCGATGGCTTCTCGCACATACTGGAGAGAGCCGCCATAAGACCCGCCATGGTATTTGTTGGATCTAGATTAACCCTAGAGGGGGGTGAATAAGGTTTATTGAATTTAAGCGAATTATTAAAAAAAATCACAGATCACAGAATATAGCAGAAATAGAAATGCAGAAAGTAAATGACACAAGATATACCCAACTTCAGAAAAATCCTGCCTACTGCTGCATTCCTAAGTTTTCTACTAGGAATTAATAACAGATTCCGCTTATAGACACTGTAAACTCGCACTCCCTTCTCCTGTACTAACTCTACGCTCAAAACCCTAAACTGATCTAATCCCCTAGATCAGATTTCCCCTGATTACAACCCCATAATCAGTAACCCTAGTTTTTATAGACTCTAGTAAACCGCCAGTTAACACTCTAACTGGTTTCCTAGAATTTTATAGACTCTAGTAACCGTTTTGATAATTTACAAATGAAAATGAAAAAAAAAAACAATAAGAGTAAACCTAAAGCAAAACCCTAGTATTAAAAGTCTAGAATTAAAAATAGGGTCATCCCCTTTTAAATCTTGGTTGGCCCATTTCTTTTGTTTTGTCTCTTTGAGAAAAATGTCGGCTTCTATTTCCTTCTGGAAATGAAATGGCAGCTAGGGTTTCTCTTATCTGATGCTCCAAATCCAATCGCAATTGCTAAGTAAGATGCTGTGACTTCTATGATTTCTTCGATGCTCTGTATTGCTTGGTCAATTGATTTGGAGCAGATCGAATCCCTAAAAATAGCGAGTTCTCCTGATTTTGTTTATGCTTGCAATTGATTGAGTTGGATTCAATTTTTCTGCCGATGATGTAATGGGTGTTATTTATAGGGACTATAATCATCGCTAATCTATGAATTAGAAAAGCGCGATATTTGTAATAAAATTCTGCAAGCGCACAGGTGTGTAGCATACAGGTCGAACACAGGGAGGTAAATTAAAATCAAATTATTTATCTAATCTCTTGGGCGAGTTAGACGAAGCCTGGAGATTTTGTTGAAATAAAAACAAACTGAAATTGCGAACTTAGGATTATCGTTGAATCTAATCAACGATTAATCACTAAAGAAAGTAAATTGCAAAACAAGAACAACAATGCAGAAAATAAAAGTGCAGAATAAGAAGAACAACAAAAATAAAATTAGGATTGTCGTTGAAACTAATCAAACGACTAATCACTAATGAAACAAATGTAAAATACAATTGGTGCTCTTCCAAAACTAATTGTGAAGACAACACCTATTGCTATGAAAGAAAAATGCAGAAATAGTAAAAAGGAAGAACTTTTATTAATGGAGAAGAGAATACAGAATAATGGATAGGATGGTGGCTACAATGACATTACAAGGGTATTTATAGGATAGACAGCCAAACCCTAACCCTAACCCTAATACAATGATAGATGGACCTTAGGGAAAAGAGTTTACAATGAAAGTTTCAAATGGGCCTTAGTTAAATCTATTAAATTTTTGGCCTTTCTTCTTTTCCTCTTGGTTCTTAGACAAGCTTCCCTTGATTTGATATGTACATGGCCTTTCTACCAATCATTTTCTTGTCCAACAGCAGCTAGAGGTGAGATCTTCATCTACAATTCTTCAAAATGTAAATACACAGCAATTTGATCTCTATTTTTCTACTTTTCTGTTTGCATGCGGACTGGGTTGGAATATCTGTAAAAATGACAAAACAATACCCAAGTAATATTTATTTATATACAAAAGATAAGATATAAGAGCATAAAAATAACACATTTCTATGTTAATCAAATACCCCCACACTTATCTTTTACTCGTCCTCGAGTAAAAAGAAAATGAAAAACGAACTAGATAGGTCGCACTTTCGTAGGAAACACGATTGCATTGAGCGCATGCAACAAGCCGTTAAACCTCTAGGTGTCCCTAGTAGGACGAGTGGTGTCTCATGAGGGTTTTCAGCGGATACTACCCACAAAATCCAAATGCAGTATGCTATGATTCTAATGAAACCACATGAATGCAATGGACATATGCAAAATAAAAGCAAAAATGAAAACAAGACTTGTTTCTGAAGTGGTACAACAAATTAAATTAACAATTTCTAGTCAGTTGATTTTGTATTAGATACCTCAACTTGTCACAAATTTTCAATATAAATCAAGTTTTCAAATGTTAAATTCCAGTTTGGCCAGTTCGTTCGGTCGATAACATAGTGCAGCCATGAAATAAATTCTTAGTTTGCTTGGCACAGTTTGCAAAGTGGTTTTATTATTTTCTCATATATGGCTAGTCAAATCAATAAGGTCAAGAAGTGTTTAGGCATCATCGCTTATTCTTTATTCTATAAAATTTTAAAATTTATGTTCAAGTACATACACCTAACTTAGAAGACCAAGGTTTACCACCCATGCACTGCCTCGCGGACTAACGGAGAGTAGGTAAAGAGCTTGGCGGATTGTGCAGGCCGACTTTGACTTTGTCAACAACGTGTCGGTAATCCTTAGGTGTCCATTCTCATAAAATGAGACCAAGATATTCCAACGCTGACTTTGTCAACAACATGTCGGATAGAGCTTGGCGGGTTTGCACACCAACGCTTGATATACAAGCAATGTTGGATACCCTTGGATTACTGTTATTATTATTGAAAATATAAGCACAAAAGAGAGTTACGCGAATTCAACTTAACACAACTTAGTTTTAAAGATTTGAAAAGCCAATATAAGTATTTTAAGTCCTCCACTTATTTAAACAAAGTCTACAATATAGAATAGATTTCATGGCCATCACCTAAGAATCTCCCTATGTACCGGTTACACTATTATCCCTCAAAATTAAACTTTTCATTATATTTCGAATTCGAATTTAGCTGAGAGAGAAAAATACTATCAACTGGCTAAAAATTGTAAACTTATTTTGTTGTATCAATTGAAAATGAGTCGTATTTCAAAAAAAAATGGCATGTTATTACAGTCTAAAAAAAGTGGCATGTTACTACAGTCTAAAATGCATGATGGTCCTATTTAAATGATGAAAATGAAAAGAAAGAAAAATAAAGAAAAAAAACGAAAATGAGTGAAATGCAGACTCCCCCCCCACTAGAACTAAACAGTGTCCACACTGTAATTTTTTTCTATAATTGAAAGATAGTACCCAAAGGTGTATCAAATGCAGAATGATTTGTAAAATGAAATGTAATTTAACCACTATATGCGAATGCCAATTATATACAAAATGAAATTTATAATGACGGTGAGTTTTATGTGAAAAATGAAATTTTTCTTTCCCTCCACACTTGCCTCTATCGAAAATGATGGATGATGATTTCGTATCTGATTTTTGAGGTACAAAAGGCATGTCAGTGAGATCTAAGATCAAAATCCTTCCTATAAAATTTTTGTCATGCCAATGATTTAAATCATTCAACTGAAGATTATTATTGTCCCGTAAGCCTGAGTTTTTAACAATGATTTCTTCGTATGCTATGGAATTACGATTATGTTTGAGACGTTCCATATATCCATCCTCGACATTCAAAAGTTTAAGCTCATCTTCGAACAATTCCTCAAAAGACATAGTGCACACGTCAACTGAGGAAAATGAAGTTTTTAGAGGAGATAATTCAGATGTGCCATCTAAAATTGTTTCTATTATGTCAACTTGTGACGGCAAGGAATTTCGCTCGGTCCGAACCAGTCGCTAAACCGACCCAGACCGTTCGAAACGCCCTATCGTTTGAGAACACGACAAAATAGAACGCATACAAAAGAACATTTCACTGTATATTACAACAATGCATTAGATTACAAGAATATAAAGAGTATAAACAAATAAATATTACACAGAAATATCAGAGATTCAAATTACATTTAAATACATCGCAGCGGAAAATAATACAATACACAACTAGAAGAGATATACGGATACAAAGCTTTCCGGATATCGTTCCAGCTGTAAACCAGGATCCTGTGAATATAAATCTGCAAAACCAAAACTACTAGCTGCCCGTGTCGAAAATAAGGGCACCCAGAGTTTAGGTTAAAACAATAAACTCCAGGTCAGTCATGGGACTGGTGTGAGAACTAAAACAGTTATTCTTTATTTTAAAGTTAGGTAAATCAAGGGACCACGCCGTATAACACGGAACGGGTTTCCTCCCAAGAATACCAGTGCATAAAACAACAGCGCAATGCTAAATAAAGAAAAATGAAGCTGTTATAAGACCCAGGTCCTATCACACAATGCAACGCAAGCCGGGGGATAGAGTTTTCCCTTATAACAGCCAAAGAATGCTTGATACGTTTAAAACAAATCATTTGATACTATTATAAGTGCATAGTGTATAAAACAACTTCAAATCATAAGTATCAATCATAGACGGCATGGGTACCATATATCATGTCGCCATACTAGGCTCTACAAATAAAATCGCAAATGTCACGTATTTGGAAGTTGGGTTTCCGTCTGCGAACCGAGGCCAGGGATCGTCCTCTACCGATTCGAGACTGTCTAGCCCGAGCCTCAGGAACAGCCGCAACTGCCCCTTGGATCGTCAGGGCCGGTCCACCGATGTGGATTATTATGCCTGAACACTACGTTTCCCCGCCCTTTGGGGCGTAAATGAGCCAACGAATGACTCCATCGGACCCGGATCGTCCGATCTAACCGAGGCGCCTCGCAACAGCAACAACCACACAGGTGAAAAGTATATAAATGTCAGGGCTGGTAGGTCACTGACACCACCCTAGCTAGAAAGAAACGCATGCCCTCCCTGAGGTCCTCTCCTGTTTCTGGTTCACAACCGGGGTGTGAGGCTCGCGAATTCACGTTACACAAAGCTATGCCACACAGGCGGTGCTTTGATCATCAACCACAAGACTTTGCTTTTCAACAGAAGCCTTGATCATTTGCCACTTAGGCATGCCACACAGGCAATTCACTCTATGCGTTTGATATCCATCAGTATATAACCCCTGAGCTCGTACGTCTCAGAGAAGGGCGTTAAGCAAGAGAATAAATTCTCCGCCGCCAAACAGATATATATTTAATAGAAATCAATCACACAGACTAAAATCCAATGTCAGACACACAGTCCATTTACAAGTCCGTTCTGGGTCTGAACGAAACCGGAGGCACCTAGTACCCCGCATATCCATCGATCTCCAAGTACGTCTGGACGATCACCAACTGTTTCCATCTTCTTGGGTGTACAGCCCAATCAAGATCATCAGTAATTATCCAAACGACGTGAAGACTTCTGGTCTTCGACCACCGTCTTCATCTTCGACACCACATCGAATCAGTTATTCAGAATGGGATAAACCCGGTCTTTCTGAATAACTCGCGTATATATTATAAAAGTGTTACACAAACACAACATACGCCTCATTCCAATTCAGAATATTCTTTTATTCAAATATTCCTATACTTTGGGAAAAGTTCCCATTAATTTTATCCAAGATAAATTCTTTAAATTTATTCTTTAATCTCCTTTGAATATCAATTCAAACTAGTCGGGATTAGCGAACCACACCGAAGTAATCATTTATTTTATTTCCCAATCCCAACCTATTCATCCCATGAAGTAAAACTGGTCATACTTCATATCTAACACCACGGTGTTATCGGTAAATTCAATTACCATTTCACGTTTAAATCTAATTAAAGATTTAACTATCGCCTGGAGTAAAACTGGTGATACTCCATTCTCGATCTTTTCAATCTAATTAAAGATTCATTAAAACTCCACTTAGTTTTTATCTTTGACTGGGTGAAAGAATCAGTGTCATTTAAAAACACGGTTCACGATAAACCCAAAATCACTTTCATTAATTATCGAGTTAAAGAACGAGTGTTATTTAAAAACACTGTCCACGATAAACCCAAAAATCAATATCAATTCAATTCCAATTAAATATTATTTAATTGGTACACTTCATTAAATCTAAATAAAAAGATTTAATCTTTTCTCAACTGGGTTCAAGAACAGTGTTAATGAAGACACCATTCACGACAAACCCAAATCACATTTGATATTAAATACAAGGCTCTGAATAGAAAATATCCCGGCTTATATTCAATATCAAATTCTACGATTAACAAATGTCGTATTGGAAATAACGATATACATATATATATCTTTCAAATTTCCATAACAACATCTGTATAATCCCGAATTCCAACATCGAAATATTCTGAAGACAATTTCGATTCAAATCCACTCCAATGCAATCATTGGAAATTCTGGTTGTTTTTAAAACCCTTTTCAAATTCAATTTATTTATTTAAAAATAAATAGAATTACAATTCTAGTTCAAAACTAGTTCATTTCGATAAAAATCTATTTTTATCTTTTCAAATATGGAGTTTTTCATCCCAATTTTTCCCAAATCATTTCTTATGATTTTACACAAATTATTACTATTTTTAATAATTTTATCAAGGCCCGTACAGTCGATTTCCATCAATGGCCATCGAACTGCACTTACAACGACCTTTTTCAAATTTGATTTGGACATAATTCCAAATCCAACCGTTAGATTTCAAATTTCTAACATTCGCTAGAAAGCTCTTTTCGATACGAACCCAACGGTTCCGGTTTTAGGAGAATCCGACGGTCGGATCTCCCGTAATGTCCGATTGAAATAAATGGTCGAAATTCACGAACTGCCGCGGCGCGGCACGTTCTATTCAGGCCATTATATTATATATATAATATATATTTCATCGATTTCTATTTAAAACGAATTATATAATTAGTTTTGAAATCGTTTCAAAAGCAATTTCAACTTTCTTTTCAATTCAAATCAAAATTGAATTCTTCTTTATAAATTCGTTTTAAGATTCATTTCTATTCAATTCAAATTTCAATTCAATTTGAATTCATTTCAATTTACTTTCAATTCAATTTGAATTCGTCTTCAATTCAATTCATTTCGAAATCGTTTTCAATTCAATTCATTTCGAAATCGTTTTCAATTCAATTCATTTCGAAATCGTTTTCAATTCAATTCATTTCGAAATCGTTTTCAATTCAATTCATTTCGAAATCGTTTTCAATTCAATTCATTTCGAAATCGTTTTCAATTCAATTCATTTCGAAATCGTTTTCAATTCAATTCATTTCGAAATCGTTTTCAATTCAATTCATTTCGAAATCGTTTTCAATTCAATTCATTTCGAAATCGTTTTCAATTCAATTCATTTCGAAATCGTTTTCAATTCAATTCATTTCGAAATCGTTTTCAATTCAATTCATTTCGAAATCGTTTTCAATTCAATTCATTTCGAAATCGTTTTCAATTCAATTCATTTCGAAATCGTTTTCAATTCAATTCATTTCGAAATCGTTTAAAATCGATATAAATATTGTTCACGTCAAAATGGCGTCAATCTAATCAACACGGCTTCAAATATTGATATTTTCAAATATTCCATTTCGAACATTTCTATTTCAAATATTCCTATTTTAAAACTGGAATGAGGCCCAATCAATTTCCATATGATGTTAATTATATGGATTTTCATACATTACACCCATATAATAGCATTGCAAAATAATCAACCATCAACCAAAGTGCACTACACTGTATAAGCATCAAATATAGATATCTAACGCTTATAACAGCCTGTCAATCCATCGATCGACATATTTAATCAATCAGGATGAGTGAACTTCAAATTTCATCCCAACACCCGTGTGGGGTTTCAAACAAACAAACACAGATTTTATTTGTGCAGTTGGGCGATGTGTAAAATTTATCGACCCAATTAACGTCCTTCAAATAGGTGTACATAAACAAACCGTCTGGTTTGTAAATGAATATTGATTTGTTCACATTCACGTTAAAAATTATATTTTTAACGATAAAACATTTTATTTTAACTTATGAATTTCTATTCAGTTCATTCTATAGATAAAATGATATTTTTATTTTTCTAACTTATTTTAGAAAATTTCGGCGGCATAACGGCACGATACTAGAAACGGGACAAGGCCTAGCCTTATCCACGGACTAGTGAAGGCCCACGCCATTCACACATCAATCCAATTCATCAAACAACCAAATTCAAATCAAATAATCTGACTAATCTATGCAACCAAACAAACAATTCCATGGTCTGTGGACGATTGTGTCGTGTGCTACTAAGCACCGTCTGCATCCTAGTATATATATATATATATAACTAGAAAAAGAAATTGAAAGGTGAGAAATTCTCACAGAAAGCTATCCAAGATCCACGGCACTTCATGTGCAAGAAATCTTCACTGTTCTCGTCTCTTATCACTTTCTTCGCCCGTAGCCACTACATATGTAAAAATCGAATTTTTATTTCGCTATTCCCTATATAAAAATCGAATTTTTACTATGCTATTCAATATATAAAAATATGATTTTTACTTCGCCTTTCAGTATATAAAAATCTGATTTTTACTTCGACTTTCAATATATAAAAATCTGATTTTTACTTCGACTTTCAATATATAAAAATCTGATTTTTACTTCGACTTTCAATATATAAAAATCTGATTTTTACTTCGACTTTCAATATATAAAAATCTGATTTTTATTTCGCCTTTCAATATATAAAAATCTGATTTTTACTTCGACTTTCAATATATAAAAATCTGATTTTTACTTCGACTTTCAATATATAAAAATCTGATTTTTACTTCGACTTTCAATATATAAAAATCTGATTTTTACTTCGACTTTCAATATATAAAAATCTGATTTTTACTTCGACTTTCAATATATAAAAATCTGATTTTTACTTCGACTTTCAATATATAAAAATCTGATTTTTACTTTTAAAAGTTCAAATCCTTTCCTTTTTAAAGTTTAAATCTTTTTCTTTTTTAAAGTTTAAATCTTTTCAAAATCAGTTTTTAAACTTTTCAAAAATCAGTTTTTAAACTTTTCAAAAAAAACAGTTTTTAAACTTTTTTTAAAAATCAGTTTTTAATCTTTTTAAAAATCAGTTTTTAATCTTTTCAAAAAAACAGTTTTTAAACTTTTCAAAAAAACAGTTTTTAAACTTTTCAAAAAAACAGTTTTTAAACTTTTTTAAAAATCAGTTTTTAATCTTTTTAAAAATCAGTTTTTATAAAACAAAAATAAAATAATAAATAAAAAGAAAAAAAAACTTACAGAGAGGGGGGGGAAGTCTTGGCGTCGACGTCGCATCGCCGGAGGTGTGCTCGCTGTCGGGGGAAGATGCTGGCGGAGTGCGGCACTGGGGTTCGTCGAGGTCACCAGGGGCTTCGCGTCGGTTTAGGGGATGGAAGGGGAGAAGCGACGGGGAGGTTGGCCGAGGGGGAGTGAGGCGGAGGGGAGGTCGGCGACTGGGGCACGGCGACGCCTGGAGCGGCGGCTTCCTCCGCCATCGCCTTCCTTTCTCTTTCCCTTTTCTTTTTTTTTTCTCTCCTGACAGTCGATTTACTTTTGAGGGGGGCCAGGGTATAGGAGAGGAAAGGTTTATTTATTTTATTTTTATTATTTAATTATTTTATCTTCTAAAAAGTTGACTTTTACATACGACCTCTAAACGAGGTCCACCGCCTGTCCTCCATAACGTTTCACCCCCATTCCGAACACAATGGGATATGTATCGTAGGTTGATTCGATCGTTTGAATCCATTTCCTTTAAATTTACATTTAAATCACTATATGGAATTTTAAACGTACATTTCAAATTACCGGGGTCACATACTAACTCTAAAAATTCTCGAAAAATATTTTCTAACTTCGTATTGACGATACGGTCCTAACAAAACTAGTTTCGTCGAATTCTGAGACCGTTAGAAAAATGGCCAATTTCCAGTCGATTAAAAACAACTGAAACTGGTCAAACGCGTTTTCCTTTACCACGCTCACATATTGATTCGAAAAATTATGAAATTTGAAACCTAGCAACAACTTGACATCACGGACCCAACAAAACTGGTTTCATCGAAATCCGAGGTCGTTTGCAAAATGTCCATTTTTAAGGGCCTGAATTCCATAGCGACTATTCAGAATTTTCAACTGGACATATCTTTTGATTCCCGCTACGAACTTTTGATTTCTCGGATTCGTTGGAAAGATATTCACTATTAGATTCCATTATTTTTGGTTTCACTAAAATCCGGATTGTTTCGCACCCGGTACATTCAATTGAAATTTGAAATCGAATTATCGAACTACCGCGCCATTTTCAATTCTATTATAATTATATATATAATTATTTATATTCTAACGACGACGCGTATAAATATACACGTTCGAATTATATTCAAAATAAATTTCTCGTCGATATTATTTAAAATAATTCATTTTAAATATTCAAAATTCGCTAAAATCGCTAAAATAAAATTTTTAAACTGGCCCAGATTTTCCGGGTTATTACAATCTCCCCCACTTAAAACTTTTCGTCCCCGAAAAGGAACAAAGTTGAAAGTGGTTTGATTAGTCAACTCTACGTTCGATCAGGCTTTCATTCTCCAACTTTTCAGTTTCTGAGAATTTTCAAAATTTCAAAAATTTGGCTAACACCCTAAATTTTCGAAAAATTTCGCCATAACCTCCCCTGCACCGGGAGCATCGGGGAATTTCAAATAGCTTCCCCGGTCCTTCAGATCTCAAAAAGAAAAAGAAAAAGCCAAGCGGCTAGCCAATAGGCTCATAAAATCATCATCACCCAAACAAAACAGTAAATTATGTAGTAAACATGTACCTATTTGTCGGGCAAACAAATTTTATTCTCTGCTCTAGCCTCCTTGCTATGACCTGTTCAATGATATATATGTATATGCAAGCAAATGCGACCAATTTTCAATACAATTCAATATTTGATCAAATTAGGCATAAAGGTTCAAAATTATCAAACAAATAAACAAACAACACAAACATCAATCAATTAGTGAATTAGAGTCTCAAATTCATAATTTTGATACATATACAAAAATCAGATTTTTGATGCCAAATCACAACAATAAGCCCTATCTAATTTTGGTTCTCACACCAGTCAATAGGAAGTATATAGATATTACACGTTCGTCACTCGAATATAAATTCTAATGAAGGAGCTCCATCATCAAAATCATCTCCGGGCGATTAGAGTGTAATTCTATATCTATCCAGTATATGAAAATTTCGAATACACGCGGATCAGACGTATACGCAAAATCTATATATACTGGATTGTCCACATCAATATAAATAGATAATCAAATACGAATAATTGATTTAAATCTTCAAAACCAAAATTGTTTCCATTTTAAAGATTTACTCTTCACACTCGTTCTAGGATACTACTGATCCTATCTCTAACGAGTCATTCTAATTGGATATTGCTAATCCAATATCTGATGAATTCTTTCGTATGGTTCTAATGTGCCTTGTTCTCGAGCTCTGTAAACCAAAGCTCTGATACCAACTGTGACGACAAGGAATTTCGCTCGGTCCGAACCAGTCGCTAAACCGACCCAGACCGTTCGAAACGCCCTATCGTTTGAGAACACGACAAAATAGAACGCATACAAAAGAACATTTCACTGTATATTACAACAATGCATCAGATTACAAGAATATACAGCGTATAAACAAATAAATATTACACAGAAATATCAGAGATTCAAATTACATTTAAATACATCGCAGCGGAAAATAATACAATACACAACTAGAAGAGATATACGGATACAAAGCTTTCCGGATATCGTTCCAGCTGTAAACCAGGATCCTGTGAATATAAATCTGCAAAACCAAAACTACTAGCTGCCCGTGTCGAAAATAAGGGCACCCAGAGTTTAGGTTAAAAAATAAACTCCAGGTCAGTCATGGGACTGGTGTGAGAACTAAAACAGTTATTCTTTATTTTAAAGTTAGGTAAATCAAGGGACCACGCCGTATAACACGGAACGGGTTTCCTCCCAAGAATACCAGTTCATAAAACAACAGCGCAATGCTAAATAAAGAAAAATGAAGCTGTTATAAGACCCAGGTCCTATCACACAATGCAACGCAAGCCGGGGGATAGAGTTTTCCCTTATAACAGCCAAAGAATGCTTGATACGTTTAAAACAAATCATTTGATACTATTATAAGTGCATAGTGTATAAAACAACTTCAAATCATAAGTATCAATCATAGACGGCATGGGTACCATATATCATGTCGCCATACTAGGCTCTACAAATAAAATCGCAAATGTCACGTATTTGGAAGTTGGGTTTCCGTCTGCGAACCGAGGCCAGGGATCGTCCTCTACCGATTCGAGATTGTCTAGCCCGAGCCTCAGGAACAGCCGCAACTGCCCCTTGGATCGTCAGGGCCGGTCCACCGATGTGGATTATTATGCCTGAACACTACGTTTCCCCGCCCTTTGGGGCGTAAATGAGCCAACGAATGACTCCATCGGACCCGGATCGTCCGATCTAACCGAGGCGCCTCGCAACAGCAACAACCACACAGGTGAAAAGTATATAAATGTCAGGGCTGGTAGGTCACTGACACCACCCTAGCTAGAAAGAAACGCATGCCCTCCCTGAGGTCCTCTCCCGTTTCTGGTTCACAACC
This sequence comes from Allium sativum, assembly GCA_030737875.1. Taxonomy (NCBI): domain Eukaryota; kingdom Viridiplantae; phylum Streptophyta; class Magnoliopsida; order Asparagales; family Amaryllidaceae; genus Allium; species Allium sativum. The sequence goes on from CM060910.1 coordinate 403,021,574, forward strand.
GGGGTGTGAGGCTCGCGAATTCACGTTACACAAAGCTATGCCACACAGGCGGTGCTTTGATCATCAACCACAAGACTTTGCTTTTCAACAGAAGCCTTGATCATTTGCCACTTAGGCATGCCACACAGGCAATTCACTCTATGCGTTTGATATCCATCAGTATATAACCCCTGAGCTCGTACATCTCAGAGAAGGGCGTTAAGCAAGAGAATAAATTCTCCGCCGCCAAACAGATATATATTTAATAGAAATCAATCACACAGACTAAAATCCAATGTCAGACACACAGTCCATTTACAAGTCTGTTCTGGGTCTGAACGAAACCGGAGGCACCTAGTACCCCGCATATCCATCGATCTCCAAGTACGTCTGGACGATCACCAACTGTTTCCATCTTCTTGGGTGTACAGCCCAATCAAGATCATCAGTAATTATCCAAACGACGTGAAGACTTCTGGTCTTCGACCACCGTCTTCATCTTCGACACCACATCGAATCAGTTATTCAGAATGGGATAAACCCGGTCTTTCTGAATAACTCGCGTATATATTATAAAAGTGTTACACAAACACAACATACGCCTCATTCCAATTCAGAATATTCTTTTATTCAAATATTCCTATACTTTGGGAAAAGTTCCCATTAATTTTATCCAAGATAAATTCTTTAAATTTATTCTTTAATCTCCTTTGAATATCAATTCAAACTAGTCGGGATTAGCGAACCACACCGAAGTAATCATTTATTTTATTTCCCAATCCCAACCTATTCATCCCATGAAGTAAAACTGGTCATACTTCATATCTAACACCACGGTGTTATCGGTAAATTCAATTACCATTTCACGTTTAAATCTAATTAAAGATTTAACTATCGCCTGGAGTAAAACTGGTGATACTCCATTCTCGATCTTTTCAATCTAATTAAAGATTCATTAAAACTCCACTTAGTTTTTATCTTTGACTGGGTGAAAGAATCAGTGTCATTTAAAAACACGGTTCACGATAAACCCAAAATCACTTTCATTAATTATCGAGTTAAAGAACGAGTGTTATTTAAAAACACTGTCCACGATAAACCCAAAAATCAATATCAATTCAATTCCAATTAAATATTATTTAATTGGTACACTTCATTAAATCTAAATAAAAAGATTTAATCTTTTCTCAACTGGGTTCAAGAACAGTGTTAATGAAGACACCATTCACGACAAACCCAAATCACATTTGATATTAAATACAAGGCTCTGAATAGAAAATATCCCGGCTTATATTCAATATCAAATTCTACGATTAACAAATGTCGTATTGGAAATAACGATATACATATATATATCTTTCAAATTTCCATAACAACATCTGTATAATCCCGAATTCCAACATCGAAATATTCTGAAGACAATTTCGATTCAAATCCACTCCAATGCAATCATTGGAAATTCTGGTTGTTTTTAAAACCCTTTTCAAATTCAATTTATTTATTTAAAAATAAATAGAATTACAATTCTAGTTCAAAACTAGTTCATTTCGATAAAAATCTATTTTTATCTTTTCAAATATGGAGTTTTTCATCCCAATTTTTCCCAAATCATTTCTTATGATTTTACACAAATTATTACTATTTTTAATAATTTTATCAAGGCCCGTACAGTCGATTTCCATCAATGGCCATCGAACTGCACTTACAGCGACCTTTTTCAAATTTGATTTGGACATAATTCCAAATCCAACCGTTAGATTTCAAATTTCTAACATTCTCTAGAAAGCTCTTTTCGATACGAACCCAACGGTTCTGGTTTTAGGAGAATCCGACGGTCGGATCTCCCGTAATGTCCGTTTGAAATAAATGGTCGAAATTCACGAACTGCCGCGGCGCGGCACGTTCTATTCAGGCCATTATATTATATATATAATATATATAATATATATTTCGTCGATTTCTATTTAAAACGAATTATATAATTAGTTTTGAAATCGTTTCAAAAGCAATTTCAACTTTCTTTTCAATTCAAATCAAAATTGAATTCTTCTTTATAAATTCGTTTTAAGATTCATTTCTATTCAATTCAAATTTCAATTCAATTTGAATTCATTTCAATTTACTTTCAATTCAATTTGAATTCGTCTTCAATTCAATTCATTTCGAAATCGTTTTCAATTCAATTCATTTCGAAATCGTTTTCAATTCAATTCATTTCGAAATCGTTTTCAATTCAATTCATTTCGAAATCGTTTTCAATTCAATTCATTTCGAAATCGTTTTCAATTCAATTCATTTCGAAATCGTTTTCAATTCAATTCATTTCGAAATCGTTTTCAATTCAATTCATTTCGAAATCGTTTTCAATTCAATTCATTTCGAAATCGTTTTCAATTCAATTCATTTCGAAATCGTTTTCAATTCAATTCATTTCGAAATCGTTTAAAATCGATATAAATATCGTTCACGTCAAAATGGCGTCAATCTAATCAACACGGCTTCATATATTGATATTTTCAAATATTCCATTTCGAACATTTCTATTTCAAATATTCCTATTTTAAAACTGGAATGAGGCCCAATCAATTTCCATATGATGTTAATTATATGGATTTTCATACATTACACCCATATAATAGCATTGCAAAATAATCAACCATCAACCAAAGTGCACTACACTGTATAAGCATCAAATATAGATATCTAACGCTTATAACAGCCTGTCAATCCATCGATCGACATATTTAATCAATCAGGATGAGTGAACTTCAAATTTCATCCCAACACCCGTGTGGGGTTTCAAACAAACAAACACAGATTTTATTTGTGCAGTTGGGCGATGTGTAAAATTTATCGACCCAATTAACGTCCTTCAAATAGGTGTACATAAACAAACCGTCTGGTTTGTAAATGAATATTGATTTATTCACATTCACGTTAAAAATTATATTTTTAACGATAAAACATTTTATTTTAACTTATGAATTTCTATTCAGTTCATTCTATAGATAAAATGATATTTTTATTTTTCTAACTTATTTTAGAAAATTTCGGCGACATAACGGCACGATACTAGAAACGGGACAAGGCCTAGCCTTATCCCCGGACTAGTGAAGGCCCACGCCATTCACACATCAATCCAATTCATCAAACAACCAAATTCAAATCAAATAATCTGACTAATCTATGCAACCAAACAAACAAGTCCATGGTCTGTGGACGATTGTGTCGGGTGCTACTAAGCACCGTCTGCATCCTAGTATATATATATAACTAGAAAAAGAAATTGAAAGGTGAGAAATTCTCACAGAAAGCTATCCAAGCTCCACGGCACTTCATGTGCAGGAAATCTTCACTGTTCTCGTCTCTTATCACTTTCTTCGCCCGTAGCCACTACATATGTAAAAATCGAATTTTTATTTCGCTATTCCCTATATAAAAATCGAATTTTTACTATGCTATTCAATATATAAAAATATGATTTTTACTTCGCCTTTCAATATATAAAAATCTGATTTTTACTTCGACTTTCAATATATAAAAATCTGATTTTTACTTCGACTTTCAATATATAAAAATCTGATTTTTACTTCGACTTTCAATATATAAAAATCTGATTTTTACTTCGACTTTCAATATATAAAAATCTGATTTTTACTTCGCCTTTCAATATATAAAAATCTGATTTTTACTTCGACTTTCAATATATAAAAATCTGATTTTTACTTCGACTTTCAATATATAAAAATCTGATTTTTACTTCGACTTTCAATATATAAAAATCTGATTTTTACTTCGACTTTCAATATATAAAAATCTGATTTTTACTTCGACTTTCAATATATAAAAATCTGATTTTTACTTCGACTTTCAATATATAAAAATCTGATTTTTACTTCGACTTTCAATATATAAAAATCTGATTTTTACTTTTAAAAGTTCAAATCCTTTCCTTTTTAAAGTTTAAATCTTTTTCTTTTTTAAAGTTTAAATCTTTTCAAAATCAGTTTTTAAACTTTTCAAAAATCAGTTTTTAAACTTTTCAAAAAAAACAGTTTTTAAACTTTTTTTAAAAATCAGTTTTTAATCTTTTTAAAAATCAGTTTTTAATCTTTTCAAAAAAACAGTTTTTAAACTTTTCAAAAAAACAGTTTTTAAACTTTTCAAAAAAACAGTTTTTAAACTTTTTTAAAAATCAGTTTTTAATCTTTTTAAAAATCAGTTTTTATAAAACAAAAATAAAATAATAAATAAAAAGAAAAAAAAAACTTACAGAGAGGGGGGGAAGTCTTGGCGTCGACGTCGCATCGCCGGAGGGGTGCTCGCTGTCGGGGGAAGATGCTGGCGGAGTGCGGCGCTGGGGTTCGTCGAGGTCACCAGGGGCTTCGCGTCGGTTTAGGGGATGGAAGGGGAGAAGCGACGGGGAGGTTGGCCGAGGGGGAGTGAGGCGGAGGGGAGGTCGGCGACTGGGGCACGGCGACGCCTGGAGCGGCGGCTTCCTCCGCCATCGCCTTCCTTTCTCTTTCCCTTTTTTTTTTCTCCTGACAGTCGATTTACTTTTGAGGGGGGGCCAGGGTATAGGAGAGGAAAGGTTTATTTATTTTATTTTTATTATTTAATTATTTTATCTTCTAAAAAGTTGACTTTTACATACGACCTCTAAACGAGGTCCACCGCCTGTCCTCCATAACGTTTCACCCCCATTCCGAACACAATGGGATATGTATCGTAGGTTGATTCGATCGTTTGAATCCATTTCCGTTAAATTTACATTTAAATCACTATATGGAATTTTAAACGTACATTTCAAATTACCGGGGTCACATACTAACTCTAAAAATTCTCGAAAAATATTTTCTAACTTCGTATTGACGATACGGTCCTAACAAAACTAGTTTCGTCGAATTCTGAGACCGTTAGAAAAATGGCCAATTTCCAGTCGATTAAAAACAACTGAAACTGGTCAAACGCGTTTTCCTTTACCACGCTCACATATTGATTCGAAAAATTATGAAATTTGAAACCTAGCAACAACTTGACATCACTGACCCAACAAAACTGGTTTCATCGAAATCCGAGGTCGTTTGCAAAATGTCCATTTTTAAGGGCCTGAATTCCATAGCGACTATTCAGAATTTTCAACTGGACATATCTTTTGATTCCCGCTACGAACTTTTGATTTCTCGGATTCGTTGGAAAGATATTCACTATTAGATTCCATTATTTTTGGTTTCACTAAAATCCGGATTGTTTTGCACCCGGTACATTCAATTGAAATTTGAAATCGAATTATCGAACTACCGCGCCATTTTCAATTCTATTATAATTATATATATAATTATTTATATTCTAACGACGACACGTATAAATATACACGTTCGAATTATATTCAAAATAAATTTCTCGTCGATATTATTTAAAATAATTCATTTTAAATATTCAAAATTCGCTAAAATTGCTAAAATAAAAATTTTAAACTGGCCCAGATTTTCCGGGTTATTACACAACTTCTCCTATTTCGATCTCTTTGGGTTGATGAAAAATATTCAATTCAATGGTTAAGTGCCCAAACGATAGTCGAAGTTGGCCGCTCCTACAATTAATGATAGCATTTGAAGTTGCTAAGAAGGGACGACCCAAATTCAATGGAATTTGACTACCCTGACTCAAAACAGGCTCGGTTTCTAGTACTATGAAATCGACAGGGAAGTAAAATTGTTCAATTTGAATCAAAACGTCTTCAATTATACCCAATGGTTTTTTAAAAGATCGATCAGCTAACTGAAGAGTGATGTTTGTTGGTTTAATCTCCCCTAATCCAAGTTGACGATAAACAGTGTAAGGAAGAAGATTTACACTTGCACCAAGATCAAGTAGGGCACGAGATATGTGAATGTTTCCTATTTTGCAATCAATTGTAGGGCAACTGGGGTCCTTGTACTTGACTGGGGCAGGATTCGAAAGAATGGAGCTTGTATTCGCAGTTAGAAAGGCAGTTTTAGGAACATTAGTGGCTCGTTTTTGGGTGCATAGCTCTTTGAGACACTTGGAATATTGAGGAATTTGTTCGATGGTGTCTAAGAGTGGAATATTGACACGAACTTGTTTGAAGATTTCAAGAATTTTTTCAAAATTTGCATCCTTCTTCTTATTGTTAAGCCTGTGAGGATAAGGGGCTATTGGTTTATAGACTCTTTCAGAAATTTGATCGTTCGAAGAAGAAGGTTTCGATATGGAAAGTGATTGAGGTACAGGAATAGAAGGTGAGATGCTGGGATTGCAAACATTAGAGGAGGAATTATTATCGGGGTTGCTGACATTAGAAGAAGAGATGTTGGGGTTGCCAACATTCGAAGAAGATGGGATTTCATAAGGTTCCTAGGAGTTGGCATTGGTTGCCATCGCAAGAGTGTCAAGCTTTTCAATTGGGGTTGAAATCAAATGGTTGTCGTGATTGCCAACATTATTGTCAATCATTTTTCTAGACCTCAGGGTGGTGACAACGTTAACCGAATTATTTCCATCCTCACAAGAATTCACAGTACGAGAGTTATATTTTGGATTCACCTCGGGTTGACTAGGCAACTTTCCTCGCTCATTACTTTTCATTAGTTCCTTCATCATTTGTTCGAGTTTAACATCTTGATTATTTATTTGTTTTTCTAATCGAACAATATCTTGTGACGGTTGAGAAGATTGGGAGGATTGGTTTGATGATTGAAAGTTGGGGTGCCCATAAGGTTCACTCGAAGGCTCAGGTTGAGGTGAAACATGAGAAGTTTGAGGACTAGAAGAAAATGGAGCTTGGTATAATGAATTCAGTATCATGTGAGATGGATTTGCGACATTATTTGAATTAGACCATGAGAAATTTGGATGATTTCTCCAACTAGGGTCAGATGTGGATGAGTAAAGACCGTTTTGAGCTATGACATTGACTTGGTCTTGGGGTAGTCCATTGAATTGAGGAGTTTGAGTCTCTAAGGGAATATGAATTGTATCCACGACATGCACTCCTTTAGTGGAAGCACGGATGGGAACACGAATGGACTCCCATTGCATGTCCTTTTCAGAATAATCCTCTAAGAATTTCCAAGCTTCATTGGTCGTTTTAGACAAAAAATCTTCCCCACACATTGATTCTAGTTGAGTTCTAGTCTGATAGTTTAGACCCTCATATACAATTTGACATAAGTAATCTTTTATGATTCCATGATGAGGACAACTATACAGTAATTGGTTGAACCTATCAAAGTATTTTGAAAAAGTTTCCCCCTCATTTTGAGAAAATTGATTTATTTCAGTTCGAATTTTCAGAGTTTTGTGAAAAGGAAAAAACTTTTTCAGGAATACGCTGACGAATTCATCCCAACTTCTTATTGACTGTTTGGGAAGAGAATTTAGCCATCTTTTAGTGCTTTCAAGTAGTGCAAATGGAATTAGCCTTAGCTTGATTGATTCATTAGAAAATTGTTGCATTTGAGTTGTGGATGAATATAATTCAAATTCACTTAAAAATTCATAAGCATTTTCAGAACCAGTAAATTTTGGTACCCCTTGAATAAAAGAATGTTTAAGCTCAAAATTTCCTTTAACTGGTGGAAGTACTATGACAGAAGGTTGAACGGTTCTAGTTGGATAACATCGATCACGAAGAGACAAGGGTCTATCCATTTGGATATTGAGATTTTGAAAATTTTAATTTATTTGATTTTGATCCCCAAAGTTTGGAAAGTTGTGATTCACTCGATTTTGATCCAATTCGGTTGGAAAATTTTGGTTGATTCGAGAACCCCTAGGAGAATTTTGTTGGCTCACACCTTTTCACTCATTGTTGTTAAATGCACGCACAGAAATTAGCTACAATGAAATTTTCTGTCCTTAATAGCTCCTAACCCAAAATTATATAGTGACACGTTTGATTACTTAGATCAAAAGATTTCTTAGCCAGTTAACGGACAGGAGTTATCGGTGCACCAGGAATCACCCTAGCAATGCAGCCGAAGGTTTAAGTACCTTCAGAGTAACAACCGATATAATATTTACGAATCACCGTAATATTTATAAATGGTTATTTCTCTGCCGTAGTCTAGACACCAAGAAATAATTCGTTCCAAATGAATCAACTATCACAATACAATTAAGCCCTAGATGAGCCCGTGACTCCCTTAAGTCCAACGTCTAACCGTTATTATTAATCAGATTCTACGATGAAATGCAATTTGTGGACTAAGGAAAGGGTGATGAAATCCCTCACCTTATGTGAATTGGGGTATTGCCCTTAACAGAATGAATAAAAAGTGCAGAAATAACAACAATCACACAATTTAATTGCAGAAATTAAAAAATTTATATTCAAGCCGCTGCCCCTGCAGAATTTTTTTACAACAATTGTCTATATTTTTTTTCTTTGCAGCAGAGCACCTGTAGAGTTAAAAGAAATTTACAGTGGGGTACGGCTGTCCATCCAGAAAAAATGAGTAGCGTCAATGATTGAAATCTCACTATTTGCAATTTCTTTTGATTTCTGAAATCTTGATTTGTTGCTTGAACTCCAGTCACCTTGTCCTTAGTTCGAAATCTCTTTTTTTTTTTTTTTTTGAATGAATTGAATAACAAAAAAAAACACAAGAAAAAGAAACAAAGGAATTAACCAAAAAAAAAGCAAACTTTTTGGAGAAGATGGTGCTGAAGTGTGGATTAAAAAAAAAATTGTGGTGAAATGAGATTATGTGAGAGGAAGGGGTATTTGATCAGAGGGAAGAAATGAAGCAGGGAAAAATAATTGAAAAAAAAAATGAATCTTTTTGTGACCTTCCCTTTTTTTTATTGTTGAAAAAGTGGACAAATAGGAAAGAAACGAATGACAAAAAAAAAAGGAAGAGAGATTTCAGGAAAGAAAGAGAAATGTAAAGGAAGGAAGGAAAGTAATTGTAAAAGATTTGGAAAAGAAATTGAGAAGGGAAAACAATAAAAGAGAAGACAAGAACAGAAAGAATTTTTTTTCTTTTGTTTATTGTTGTAAAATTAGAAGAGGATTTTTTTTTTAAAAGAAAGGGAATTGTAAGAGAAGAAAAGAAATCAAATGTATTGAGAACAAGAAGGACAAAAGAAGAAAGGAAAAAAAATTGCAAAAGAGGAATCTATTTTTTTTTAAATTTGTAAAAAGAAAAAGAATGTAGATGATTGGAAAGAAAGTGGAAAGATGGAAAGAATAAAGGAAAATTGAAAGTTGTTTTTTTTTCAATGAAGGAGAGAGCCGGAAAGAAATAAATGAAAAAAAATGGAAAGAGAGATTGTAGGAGGTGAATGAGAATGCAATTGGAAAGAAATAAAAAAAAATGCAAGTTTTTTTTTTATGAAAATTTGAACAAGAAGAAAGGGAAAGAAATGAATGGTAAAGACCCAAACAAAAAAGGAAAAAAAAATTAAAAGAGGAAGGAAATAAGAGAAAAAAAGCAAGGTTTTTTGAGTAGAGAGGAAGGGTAGAAGAAATTGAGGAAAGAAATAAAAGCAGACAAAAACAAGAAAGAAATCAAAGTAGACAGAGAAGAAATTGCAAAAGTTTTTTTTTTTTAGAAAGTTGTAGACAAAAGATGGAAACAAATAAAAAGAAAAGGAAAGGGAAAAGAAAAATGTGAAAATCAGCAAGGTGGTAGAAAGATGGAAAGAAATTGAAGAAAAATTAGCAACTTTCTTTTTTTGTATATTTTTTTTTCTTCTTGAAGGAATTAGATTGGAAGAAATGCAAAATAAAAAAAAGGAAAGAAATAAATGAAAAAAAGAAGGAAAATTAAAAGAAAAAGTGGCAAGATTTTTTTTTCCTTGTCTTAGAGATTATGGTATCAATATGTGATACACAATCAACTAATAAAGATTTTTATCTATATATATCTACAAGAAAACAAAAGGAAAATAAAAGAAAATTTGGCAAGATTTTTTTTTTTTACAAAAAGAAAAAAAACTAACACGAATCAGAAATTAAATAAATAATAAAATTCAATTGTTACCTCCCCGGCAACGGCGCCAAAAACTTGATCGTCGCTAATCTATGAATTAGAAAAGCGCGATATTTATAATAAAATTCTGCAAGCGCACAGGTGTGTAGCATACAGGTCGAACACAGGGAGGTAAATTAAAATCAAATTATTTATCTAATCTCTTGGGCGAGTTAGACGAAGCCTGGAGATTTTGTTGAAATAAAAACAAACTGAAATTGCGAACTTAGGATTATCGTTGAATCTAAGCAACGATCAATCACTAAAGAAAGTAAATTGCAAAACAAGAACAACAATGCAGAAAATAAAAGTGCAGAATAAGAAGAACAACAAAATAAAATTAGGATTGTCGTTGAAACTAATCAAATGACTAATCACTAATGAAACAAATGTAAAATACAATTGGTGCTCTTCCAAAACTAATTGTGAAGACAACACCTATTGCTAAGAAAGAAATATGCAGAAATAGTAAAAAGGAAGAACTTTTATTAATGGAGAAGAGAATACAGAATAATGGATAGGATGGTGGCTACAATGACATTACAAGGGTATTTATAGGATAGATAGCCAAACCCTAACCCTAACCCTAATACAATGATAGATGGACCTTAGGGAAAAGAGTTTACAATGAAAGTTTCAAATGGGCCTTAGTTAAATCTATTAATTTTTTGGCCTTTCTTCTTTTCCTCTTGGTTCTTAGACAAGCTTCCCTTGATTTGATATGTACATGGCCTTTCTACCAATCATTTTCTTGTCCAACAGCAGCTAGAGGTGAGATCTTCATCTACAATTCTTCAAAATGTAAATACACAGCAATTTGATCTCTATTTTTCTACTTTTCTGTTTGCATGCGGACTGGGTTGGAATATCTGTAAAAGTGACAAAACAATACCCAAGTAATATTTATTTATATACAAAAGATAAGATATAAGAGCATAAAAATAACACATTTCTATGTTAATCAGACTACAAACCCTAGAATTCTCTGATTTCGTTGAATTGACTTGCTGATTTTTTTGTGTTGCTTTCCCCTTTCAATTTTGTAAACCACGGCTTTGAATGATGAATCTAGACTTGCGTGATTGTTGGAATAAACCAAGACATGATTTCGAATTTCGATTCATTCGCTCCTTGTCTTAAGAAATGATTTCCGGAAAGTGTCTTGCCAAATAAACTACTGTCAAAAACAATGATTGATTGCAAATCTGTATTTCAGAAAAACTTGCCAAACTATATTTGTCCATACTCGAATTTATTTGTTATCCAAAACTGGAAACAAAAAATTTCCTTTTCCCTTGTTGTGATTTATTCTGAAATACTTATAGCCAAATAAAATCTGCCTTATATGTTCATTCGAAAATGTTGATAAGATTACTGAGATGGAATGCCAATTTTGCATTGAGATTTCCTAAATAACAGTTTGCCAAAACTGTGATTGCTGAAATGGATTTTTTACTGGAACCATTGCCATATATGTATATCTTGAAAACTGGACATAAAACTCGGCTAACCTTAACTCATGCAACAGTGGTCCCTTGATTGATTTCAGTCGAATAAAAAAAAGCTTGCCAAAAACAACAAATGTTTGTTGATTGAAAATACTTTAACTTCTGATTAAAAACTTGCTCAAAAACTGTGTTGATGAGTTGTAGGAAAATCATTGTTGCCAAGTATGTATTGTTGTCAACACCATATTTATTTAGTCATTACTTCATGAGCTCGAAACATATGTATCATGGAATTCTTGTGCCATGCTTACTTGCCAACGAAAACTGCCACCATATATTGAATCCATATATGTCAATGCTGAACGCATTTTTACTTCTTTGCTTTACTGATGCCATCATGTCACTTGTACTCGGTTTTGTTTCACCTTGATACAACCATGCTTAGCTGCATATGCACAAAAAAACTTATCTATGAGTTGAACACCCTGTCTGTTGTTGCTGCATTAGTTATGAACATGTACTCATCTCCATGCTCTCTTGAGATGCACACATCATTGTGTATTTGGGGTGTGTACATGTTTAGATGGCTTGTGTCACTTTAATACTGACTTGAACTTGGTTGTTCCTTATGTTGCTTGCTGAATGAAACAAAACCGAAGTTGTATATGCAACTTCTCTTGAGTGTTAACTGGCATTTTACTAGAGTCTGTAAAAACTAGGGTTACTATTTTAATAACAATCCATTTAAACAAATGAAGTCCCCTAAATCTACAAAATCAATGTTGACATGTTCAAATAGATTTGGGTTCCCAAGGCACAAAGATAGATTTGAATGGATTGTTATATAAACAAGTCTGGGTACCTTAAGTCATAAATAAAACCGTGAGTGGTTTCAAAATTTTTGTTAAACCACTTGATCCCCTAAATTGCTAGGTACCGGAGGAGGCTAAGGAACTGCAGTGAGGAGCTGATGTACAGAAAAATGAAATTGAATATGAAATGAATTATATATCAGTGATGTGTTCAAATAGGGGGAGTTCAGTTCTTCACTGACAAACACATTTGTTGTATTCAAAATCTTAATATTTGTTTGTCATCATCAAAAGGGGGAGATTGTTGAATATAACGGTGTTGTATACACAATTATATGATTTTTGTTTGATGATAACGACCAAGTATATATTATTATAAATGTGTTTGTTATTGTACTGTTTCATATATACATCACAGAGATAAATATAATATTTATATTTAAATAAAATACGACTGTACAGAAACTCAAATATTCACAGTATTTTATTTAAATATAATATTTTATTTCAGCATTTAAACAGTACAAATTTACAACTCCACTATTTGAACACATCACTATATATAATTCATTTCATATTCAATTTCATTTTTCTATACATCAGCTCCTCACTACAGTTCACTCAGCACTCATGTACATTTCTATATAGTTTACACTCATATATACTAACACATATGAACATCATCAGTCTTCTGTCTTCTGTCTTCACTGCACTGTCAGTCCAGTCATCCATACCTATCATATTCAGAAACACACACACAGAGTATCTGGAACAGAAATAATTTCATATTCTAGCAGATATAATTTTTATTTTAAAAAATTTATTTGCCTCAGATTTTGGTGTGTTTTCTCATCATTTTTCTAACTCGTTCTGATTTATCAATTTATCCGACTGTGTTTAGACAGCTTGTGATATTCACAGTGGAACACTGTAAATACCACAAGGCAGTCAGTGTATATACAATATATTTCAGTACAGGGACAAGAATGTTTTTTTTTGAATGGCTGCATATACACACGTGTGTGTGTGTATATATATACACACACATGCACGTGTGCACTGCCTCGCCAATCCAGTGTGCAACTGAGGAGTAGCCACATGGACCATCTCGATTCAGTGCACAACATATCAAAATGGTTGAGCTCAGTACATGACAAGGCAGATCAACTCAATGCAACATGAAATCAAAGCAGCTAAATGGTCGAGCAACACAAATATGGTGCAACTCAAAAGTGCTCAGAATACAAGCAAACCCAAGTATCGAGCCAAGCAATACAAGTTAGAAATGGCTACACGTGTGATGGCAGATTACATTTCCAAACAAGTACAACAATGGTCAAACAACATGGGTCAAGACAGGTTTATACTGAAGCAGCACGAAGGTTAACACAACCATGTCAAGCACAACAAGGTATACATACATGATGCAGCAAAGTGCCAAAGTGATTCAATAACTAGTGCAATGAAATGGTTTAGCATAGTCAAGCTTGGACGCAGCATTGATTAGAATGACATAAACTAAGTGAACATCATAGGTAAAGCATCTGTAAAATTCTAGGAAACCAGTTAGAGTGTTAATTGGCAGTTTATTAGAGTCTGTAAAAACTAGGGTTACTGATTACGGGGTTGTAATCAGGGGAAATCTGATCTAATCCCCTAAATCCACAAATCAAATTGCTTGCATTATGGAAATGCCAACCACAATAAAAACAAATACTTGTTTATATAATAATTCATTCAAATCTATCTTTGTGCCTTGGGAACCCAAATATATTTAAACTTAGTCAACATTGATTTTGTAGATTTAGGCGACTTCATTTGTTTAAATGGATTGTTATTAAACCAGTATTTGTTTTTATTGTGGTTGGCCTTTCCACAATGCAAGCAATTTTAATTTCTATTTCTGCTATATTCTATGATCTGTGATTTTTTTAATAACTCGCTAAAATTTAATAAGCCCTATTCAACCCCCCCCCCCCCGCTGTAGGGTTAATCTAGATTCAACAGTCTTTTCTTTTGCTATATTGAAAGAAACAATGCGAGATAACGTCAATCAAATAACTCCAAGGGCTTGTCTATCAAGAAGAGCTCAATCTTCATCCTTTATATTCTCTGGTTTCTTTTCTGAGAGAGGTTGATAAAGTTTTTTCTGATATAGATAATCTTCAATTTGCATTTTCCAAAAGCCAAAGTCAGCTCCATCAAACTTCTCGATTTTCACCCTTCCTTCATCTGCTGCCATCGCTCCTACTCGAATTTGATTTCTTTTCTAATGAATTATGGATCTGATACCAGTTATTGGGAAATTACGTAAATTTCCTTATAATTAGATTTGTAGAGAAAAGAAATTAAATGTAGAATGGTAAGAGACACACAAATTTGATAACGAAGTTAAGCCAATTATGACTACGTCTCCGGTCTGCTGCAGATCTTTTATTTCAAAGAATATTACAAAGTGATTACACAGAACAGTTTATACTCAACACTCGATCTCAGTCTCTTCTTGCTCTCCTTTTCTTCTTATTGGATTTTGGAATGAGATGAAAGTTATGAAGAGGAAGAGTGTATTTATAGGAGAGAGAATGGTTGGTGGTAGTTGGTGGCGGTTGGTGGCTTGTTTGGTAGTCTGTAGGTGGCATGGTGGGTGCATGGGGTTGGTGGCACACCATGTTGAATACATGGGTGGCTTGGTTGTTGCTGCACATGCAACATTACTAACAAAAATCCACTAGCAACTGCATCTAAGTGTAAATCTTTTCTAGCTAACACATTAGGAATAAACTAGAGGCTGCTAAGATGCATAGGCAACAACTTGGAGCAAGCTAACCTTCCAACCTTTAATATATCCAAGTAATATTCAAAGGTGGTACGTTCTCATTAAGTTGGACGGTCCATCCTATTTTTTGAGGGTCAGTACCTTGAAGCCATAAAGAAAATATGATTCAACGATTGCCTCACTGAATAAGGAAGAGCGCTCTACACACCTTCCTTCCTTATTGCTCTACTTGCATAGTTTAGCTAAGTGCAAGCTCTTGTATCTCTTCGTCTTTTTCTCTTAGATGCGATGATCTGCCTCTATTGATCGAGGTAGCATCATTCTCATATTTTGCAGTTTGATTTTTAGCAACAGTGGGTTTATATCGGCTAGTTTGGATTCAATATTCGCATTTATCTAGGCCCTCTTCTTTGCCATTGTGGTACTAACTTAGCAATCCAGCATCACCGCTCTCATTAGCGAGACTGCTGTACTTGTCATGTCTATACTGATGTAGTCTTTCTTTCATTGATATGGGCAATATGGTATTTAAGGCAACAAACATGGGGTAATTAAGAGTTTGAGAAGAAAATAAATACTGTAAACAATGGTTGTATTATTTCTAAATACTCTTCAATAATGTTAGTAATGATGTACCCTACATATAAGAAAGAAAACAATGTGAGAGAGTGTACAATTGTAATATAAATGTAAAAAGACTGAAATGCCCTTGCAAATAGTATAAATGTAATGATCTGGCTTTTTGACTGCTTCAAGTCGTTAATTAACCAACTCGAATCGTTCAAAACGACATATAGTTATTTATCTTACAGGGTTTAAACAAAATATATACACAGAATCACAACACATATTAGATAATAATATCTCACAATGGAATTTTATTATACAAAAATATCAGAATTAATACTGTTAGAGAATATGCTAGAAGATATGTTGTATTTTATTTAATTGTACTGATTTGAGTTTATACTTGGTATTGAATTATTTATTATAATAGACCCAGATATACTCTAGTATATTCTTATCTACAATGTTCTTTTAGATAAGGATAAACTATGTATAAATAGAGGTAAAGATTGACAATGTAAGAAAGTATCTATTGTAAATCAATCAATAAAGCAATAACAATGTAGTCTTTTATGTTTTACCGTTTAATCTCTCTCTTCTCTCTTGATCAAATTCTAACATGGTATCAGAGCCGGTTGCTGTCGTAGATCTGTTATTTTCTACTACTTCTTCTTCTTACTTTTGTCATTTCTTCTTTGTTAGTTTTGAGATTTGTTATTTGTTGGTGGTGATTGTAGTAGACGAGCATTGTTGGTAATTTTTAGAACTATTATTTGTTGTTGCTAAAAATAGGGTATGGTTGTGGTTGGAGATCATAGGAGATTGAAGTTAATAGTTGAATTGGTTCAGATTGAGTGCAAGATTAGATTGAAGTACAGTTTCGGACAAGGGATGGTGATCGGATTTAGGAAGAGCTTGAAGAGTTGGCTTTAATGATGCTGAGGTAAAGGTGATGGGTTGATTGAGTTGTTGGTGAGTAACATTAATTTGAAGTTGTTTGTTATTTATTTTATGTCTGTATAGGTAATCTTGTTTATTAGGAGGGAAATTGACGTTGATTGAAGGTGGTAGATGGTATTGTAAGGTATGTTTTGATGATGCAAGCATATGCTGACTCATCCCTATTGATTTGGTTTTGTTTGATATATTTGGGGATGCAAACATATGTAAACTCATCTCATTTTAGTTTATTTTGTTTTCTTTGTATGTTTGGGAGATGCAAACATACAAATACGTCCGGAACTAGTTTTGTCATTTGGCTGCTCAGATCTTTTGCTTACCGGTCGGATTGAAGACAGTTGAGTTGTTTTGGAGTTTCAGATTGGAGTTGTTGAGTTGTTTAGAGTTGAAGTTGAATGTTTGATGCTTGGTGTTCGGTGTTACTCTCTAACAATATTGAAATGGTTCTCGATCTTTCTACTCTTCTATTTGCAGTTTCTATTTGGCAAACTCACGATTTTTTGCACCGTGATTTTGAGGGGGGACGTTAGAGAATATGCTAGAAGATATGTTTTCTTTTATTTAATTGTATTGATTTAGTTTTATATTTGACATTGAATTATTTATTATAATAGACCCAAATATACTCTAGTATATTCTTATCTAGAATGTTCTTTTGGATAAGGATAAACTATAAATAAATAGAGGCAAAGATTGGCAATGTAAGAAAGTATCTATTGTAAATCAATCAATAAAGCAATAACAATGTAGTATTTTATGCTTTACCATTTAATTTCTCTCTTCTCTCTTTATCAAATTCTAACAAATACAACAATTTTATTTTTATACACCGAAAGATTTAATTAATACATACATAGATTAAATAAAACATAAACAGAAAGACAAACCAAAGCGAGCACGTCTTCATGCGCTTCAAGCTTCGATAGCTGAAATTTTTAGATCTGCAACACTCGGGTCTGACTCGAGCGTTCCATGCAAAAATATAAAACACTCGAGTCAGAATTAAACTTATTTCAAGTAAATCAACTTCGAATCGGTGTAGTCTATAGCGCATAGTGCAAAATAGCGCAAGAATTGCGTTATGCGCTATAGCCGCTCTATTGCGTTCATTTAAAAAAAATCAAATATATTTTGCCTAAATGATTTTTTTTATGTGCATATTTTGCATCATATTCAAACCGTTTAAGACTCTAAATACAAGCACTACCCTATTTTATGCGTGTATTAAATATTTTTCTATGTAAAATGTAATTATATTATAGAAAGTTTGATAAGTTTATATTGTACATTCAATATAAATGATGAATATAATATATTTGTGTTTTAAAAATTTGAAATTATACATAAAATTGAGAGTTATAATAAAATTTATTTATATTTATCAATTATGGCGATATAAACTCTAAGAAAAAATGCATGAAAATACACTTTTGTACAAAATGTTTTTAAAAAATTATGCTAATGAGTATGAAGAAAAAGATTATAAATAAGAAAAATTGTAAAGTGAAAATAAGATCAAATGAAACTAATATATGAAGTCTACAATAACATGATTCAAATAAACAGAAGTTAAATGTGATTCAAGTGTACAATAACATAACATAGAAATTATATTATGTTTTTAAATTTTTAAAACATAGTCACTAGTTTCATCTAAACCATAAACATTTATCATTATTTAAAATACATCAATTTTTTTCTTCTTTCAAGTCATAATCTACGGCAATTTTCTTTTGAGTCATTATAAATACAATAATATGCTATTTTGGGCTTAATTCGCTATTCAAACGTTTAAAAAAGGGACAAAAACAAAATAGCGCGCTATTTAGAGCTATGCGCTATTTTTGCGCTACAGGGAACTCTTGCGCTATTATAAGTGCAATAGCGCAAGCACTGCTCTATTTGTCAGTAGAGCGCGCTACAGTGCGCACTTTGATAACATCGCTTCAAATAAGCACTAGAATATAATTAGCAAATTATTAATGATTCGAGTGTATCAACCCATGAAACTGCCGAAATATATAGACAAAAAACAAATTGAAATCAAGCAGTACATGTGTGTGTGTGTATATATATATATATATATATATATATATATATATATATATATATATATATATTATGTATGTATACGTATATGTATATGTATTTCACGCGTTAAAGACAACATGCATATGTGGATATCCATACATATATTTAATTTCAGCATGGAAATCTCAACAAGTAGCAGCCGCAGGCATGGATTCTTATCCAAAACCAAGTGTAATGTATAATCATGGGTCTGTCATGACTGGCGAGAGCAAACACAAAATAAAAACATACTAACAGCACGCATGTTCAACATTAATCATGCAAAATGATGAGGAGCTCAGGCCCAAAGCAAACATGGATAACAACAGGCAAATGCGTTAGCATCAAATCGAAATATACATGGTTGTAAGACGCTCATACCAATGTGAATAACAAGAACAGCAGCGCGAAAGCCAATCTGGTCCAGGTTACATTAACCGATGGGTCCTGGGTAACAAAATATGAAAAATGCAGTGCCACAAAGTTTCAGGTGGTACCGATCTCCATTGGATTAGGCAGCATGGCATAAATATAAAAGTTCAAGCTTTATAAAAAGAACAGGGCAGTACATATGTATTTCGTCCCATGCGTGAATATATGTACTTAGGCCTATACCAGCAAGACAAGCAAATGGAATGCATACCAAAGAAGATGTCATAGCAAGCCCAAATAACAAAATGAAGCATAACAATAGTATGCTTGGATCCATGTGTGGGCATGTACCTGGCACCAATAACAAACATAGAAGCAATACTACATCAAGCATCAAAATTTGAATATGCAAGAAAAAATGAGAGTTTATGCCAAAATAGAAAGGAACCACAAGCACGAATGGGGCAGCGCAGGTCATGCGGCAACCACATGGACATGGCAGCCTTATATGTGTATATACACATTGGTATTAAAATAATTCATCCCAAATTAACGAAAGGAGTGTAGTAGGTTCAAGCAGCACAAGGTATTTACATTACAAAGGTTCTAGTGTAAATGGACCAGAATATACAGCAGGGCCTACATGCTAAGGTAAGCCGAACAATCGTGGTATATGTTAAAATTATTAATTTGTAATTATTTGAAGTATCTTTTTATATCCAAAGGTAATGTCTATTAGTGAAAGGTAATGTCTATTGACTATTGGTGAAATGTAATGTCTATTAGTGAAAGGTAGTGTCTATTGAGTATGAATTGACACGTAAGGCTGCTATATAAAGCCAACCTTTTGATTTGTTGTATGCAAGGAAATTAAACAATTATGCAATAAAAATGAAAACTTCCTGCTTTACCTCTCCTCTAAAATTTATATATCTCTCCTCTTCATCAAATTGGTATCAGAGCCACCCTTGGTTTTGTTTTCCCTTCTCATATCCATGGCATCTATAATCAATCAAGAGCTTGCTTTTTCATACTCCCAACAAGGTGTTCCCATTTTTGTTGGCCAAGATTATGAGTTTTGGAGTGTTCTTATGAAGACCATGTTTCTATCTCAAGAATTATTGGATGTAGTTGAAAAAGGGTATACTTCTTATACTCCGGAGGAAGTTGCTGCATTTACAAATGCACAAAAAAAAGAGCATAAAGAGAACAAGATGAAGGATGCAGAAGCCTTGTCCTTTATGCACCAAAGGGTGAGCTGATCAATTCTTCTGCATATTACAAGAACAAAAATAGCAAAGGAGGCTTTGAAAATTTTGAAAAATCAATTAGGTGATTATGAATAGGTGATTACGGTTAAACTACAAAATTCATGGTGACATTTTGATAATCTGACCATGAAGGATAGTGAAAATGTGCAAGACTTTCTTTCTAGAGTAACAATTGTCGTGAATCAAATAAGAGGATACGGAGATACTCTAGAAGAAAAGAAAATTATTGAAAAAGTCCTACGATGCTTGCCAGCAAAGTTCGAACATGTGGTAGCTGCCATCGAAGAATCCAAAGATTTATCAAAATTATCTTTGGATGAACTTACAGGATCTCTTGAATTCCATGAAAAAAGAATGAACAGGTTCTCAAGTCAAAGCTTAGAGCAAGCCTTTCAAGGAAAGATCGGTATTTCACAAAAGGACAAAGAGAGCTCGCAAGATAAATAGAATATGACGATACAAAGAGCATCACAAGGAAAAGATCTTGGAAGACATCAAAATTTTCAGACCCGGGGTCGAGGTCGAGGAGGAAGAGGCAGCTCAGCTAGTAAAAATTCAAAACTTTAATGTCACATTTGCAGTAAAAATGGTCATGATATGACTAATTGCTGGACTAAATGAAAAAAATGCCAAAATACTACCCACTCTCAAAAAGACTGTTGGTACCAAGATGATGGTGAATCAAAGGAAGCCAACTTCCTTGAAAAGAGTAAATCAGATCAGGTATTTTATTCTTTGTTAAATTCTCAGTTGCAACTTAACAAAGTTTGGTATGTAGACAGTGGGTGTAGCAACCACATGACTGGGAAAAAAGATATATTTTTGTGGATCTTGATTAATCTTTTCGTCTGAAGTGAGACTTGGAAATAATAAATCCCTCAAAATTTGTGGAAGATGAGCAATTGTAGTCAAGGCAAACAAAGGAGAAACCAACATCAACAAAGATGTTTTCAATGCTCCAGAAATGACTTAAAATTTATTAAGTGTTGGGCAGCTGTTAAAGAAAAATTATAAGGTGGAGTTCGATAATGATCTTTGCATCATTATTGACAAGCTAAAGAATCCGACCATTGCAAAATCAAGATGAGTTTGAACCAAGTGTTTCCTCTCAATCTGCCACTATCTCTAAAGGTTACTCTGTAAAACACTACAGATGGAGGCCATAATCTTTGGCATTTGAGGTATTGACATTTAAGCTACAAAGGTTTTAATTTGTAGAAGAAAATGAAAGCGGTAATTGGACTTCCAGATTTTATGGACCAGAAGGACCATGTGAAGGATGTATTTTTGAAAAAATGCATCGTTTATCGTTTCTGAAGATATCTTATAGATATAAAGCTCCACTTGAGTTGGTGCATGCTGATATTTGTGGACCAATGCAAACTCCATCTCTTAACGGTAACAGATACTTCCTCTTATTCATGGATGATTACACTAGAATGATGTGGGTTTACATTCTCAAACAAAAGTCTTAAGCATTTCCAAAATTTTGGAGTTTATGAGACTTGTGGAAAATCGGTCGGGCATAAAAATAAAAACTCTTTGCACTGATCGTGGAGAAGAATTCATTGTGAAAACTTTCTTGGATTATTGCATAAAGAAAGGAATCTAGAGGCAATTGACAGTTTGATATAGCCGACAACAAAATTGTGTTGCCGAGCGAAAAAATCGCACTATTGTGGAAATGGGCCGAAGCATGATGGCAGGCAAAGGACTTCCCAAAAAAATTTGGGCAGAAGCTGTAAATGCAGCAACGCATATTTTAAATTGATCGCCAACAACTGGTTTCAAATAAAACTTCATATGAAGCATGGTATCGGAGAAAACCTCAGGTAGATCATTTTAAAGTTTTTGGTCGCATTACTTACACTCATATTCGAACTCAGCAAAGGGAAAATTTTGATAAAAAAGGAGAAAAACTAATCTTTATCGGTTATAGCAATGAGTCTAAAGGATATTGTTTATTGAATCCAAGGACAAATAAACTTACAGTTTCTCGAGATGTTATTTTTGATGAAATACAGGCATGGTATTGGGGTGATGGTCATAATATTGCATCTCAGCCAACATCACATTTGTTTTCTCCAAATCAAATTGATCAACCAAGTACAAGTGAAGGTGCTAGGATCTTAGATAATTACAATTAAGATTCGGAGTCGGAAGAGCATGTAAGAAAATTTCGAAGCTTAAGAGATATCTATGATTCATGTGACGTCGCATTTTTTGCTAGTGAGCCGCAAGATTATGAGGAAGCCTCTAAAGAAGATGTTTGGTGAAAAGCTATGGATGAGGAGATAGCAAGCATTAAGAAAAACAAAACATGGGAACTCGTTGATCTACCTAAAGGAAAAAAAAATGTAATCAGAGTGAAATGGGTCTATAAAACCAAATTGAAGGACGATGATGTAACATCCCAGAATTTTAACTAAGTTTGATTTGGATTTTTATTTATAAAATTTTATTTTCCGAATGTAAATTGATTTTTATAAGATTTGAATATAAATTTTAACTTTGAATAAGTATTTTGTTTTATTAAATATGATTTTGTATAAGAAAAATAAACTTATTTTGAAATTTTATATTTAATTATAAGATTTATGTTTAAGTAATGATATTTTCTGATTTTGATAATATTGATTTGTAAAATATGAATTTGGTAAAGGATAATTTATTTTATGATTTTACAAGAATAATAATTATTATTTTATTTATTTTGATAAGTTATATGATAAGTTTTACTTGAATTATAAATGAGAATGATTATTAATAAGTTTGGATTTGTTGATACTATTTGTCGTTCGATCGCATTTGTCAAACTATAACATGAATTAGTAGCGTTAGAATTAAGTGTTGCCTTTAGTTTTCATAGCATTTAAGGGAAATGCTACAAAAAGTTCACCTTCTCCTCTTAAGACAAGTGTTGAGACACATGTCTTTATGCATGCTCCCTTTCATGCATGATTGCCACTTGTCCTATGATGTGTCACTCTCTCCTTACTCCTCTTTTCCTATAAATACCACCCTTTCCTTCCACTTTTTCATTCATTCTCATTTCTTTTCTTTCTCTTCTTCTTAAAGCTTATGGCCATGGTTTCCATGGCATAAGTCTTCCTCCTTCCCACCACCACCTTGCCAAAGTTCGTCATTTCTCCTCTTCCTCCTCTTATAATATAAAGAGAGATTAGTGTATATTATATTATATATATTTTTGTGAAGAAGACGTTGCGCCGAAATACTGTCCGACGATTCACTCAACTAGGCTCTCCTACTGTGAAGATTTGGAAAGCTGTTAGGTGAGAACTTCTAATTTAAATTTTATTTAAATTAGTTAATTTTAATTAGCTGTGATTAATTATAATTTGTTGATGATGATTGTGTGATGGATGTTGATGTTTGAATGGTTGTTCATGAATTAGATAATACACTGAACACGAGTAAGCGTTATTGTCTGTAACGCTTGTGCACAGTTTAATGTTGTTGTGATGAATGAATTCATATCCATTTGATCGTATAGTTCATTTGGATAGATATGGTTGCATTGTATGATCACAAACACACAAACACACCGTGGTTGTGGAATATATGGGTGATCGATTTAGATTCTCCTTCATATATATGATTTTATTTAATTATTAAATAATATTTAAAAATTTTGGTTTTGAATTTAATATCAACTTTTAAATATTGAATTAGGAGTTGGAAAATAATTTAAATTATGTATTGATTTTGTATAACGATCTTTATATCTATGCAAAACTGGTTTTGGAAGAAAAAAAATAATTTCAATTTAAATTCGAAATGAGATTTTTAATTTGAATATGGTTTTTATATAATAATGATATAATATACACCAGAACGTTCTAGGATGACAGAGAGGATAGTGTCTAGGCTTGGGTTTGGAAAATCAGTTTCCTGCTCTCCCTGGCTATCCCTAACTGATCCGACGGATGGGATGGTTAAATAAAAATCTAATTTGAAATTATTTGAATGGTGATTTAATTAGAAGAAAAAAGGTTGTGTTTTAAATCCAAATAATTTGAAAAGTTTATTTAAATGATTTATATAAGTTTATAATGATTTTTAAGGTAATTTGAAGTATTTAAGATTAATGATTATTTTGGTCAAAATTAGAGCTTGTCGCATTATGGCAATATGTAAATGCTTATAACTTTTCCAATTTAAATCGGATTTCCACGAAATGAAAAACGTTTGATTCCTATTTACGAGAGCTTTCAAATGAGTGAAAGCAGATTTTAATTTCGGGTTATAGTTTTCAAGTTATGTTTGAAACCGTTTTGGAAAAGATCGATGTAAGAACAATTGTTGGCCATAACTATAAACAGCAATTTTTAAATTATAAAAAAATATGGAGAAAATTTGTAAAATCATTACAAATTATGAAAAGGTGTTTTCAATTGTAAAGTTTAAGTTTTGGCTAAGATAAACGATATTTTGATCAAAATAGTTAAGATAACTGTTTTGTAACACTTTTGTAACACTTTTGGAACGCTATTGTAACGCTTTCTTCGAAGACAATCTATTTTGAAGTTTTAACCCGTAAACGATGTTCCGAACTATAAGTAATGATTTGTGGAATGTTTTCAAAGGTTTAAGAGTATTAGAAATATTTATATGGAATTTAGATTTATACTAATACAGGTTTTTAATACTAAATAATTGGATATGGTTGGAGATAAATCTTCGGATGTTTGATATTAGTTCGGTAAATGAAAACTCTTATTATCTGAGGAATTTAAAAGGCTATTTCACCGTTATTCCGCTTATAATATGAGTTGGATACGGAAATTAATATTGAAGATAAGTTGATGGTATCTCTATCCAGATCTAATGTCAAAGAGTTGAATAAACCTTCCAATTAAGATACGGGTTCTCACCTTGATTTAAATAAGCTAGATAGAAATAATCTTCGATATTTGGTATGAACCTCATGATG
The DNA here is from genome assembly GCA_030737875.1 of Allium sativum. Classification (NCBI taxonomy): domain Eukaryota; kingdom Viridiplantae; phylum Streptophyta; class Magnoliopsida; order Asparagales; family Amaryllidaceae; genus Allium; species Allium sativum. The sequence goes on from CM060910.1 coordinate 403,046,781, forward strand.
TAAATGTATACTATCTGGGGAATTTGAAAGATATTATTATTATCGTTATTCTACTTATAGTATTCGTTGATTATGAGAATTTATATCGAATATAAGTGGATAAATTTCTGTGTAATTTATGATTCAATGACGATTGATTTGGGTTCTGTCGTGAATCGTATCTTCAATAATACCATTCTTGAAACCCAATAAGATTGAGTTGTGGAAATTCATATCGTAATTGGAATTTAGTCAAAATCTTTGATTCGAGGAAATTAAAGATAAGAAATTAAAGCGAAGGTATAATCTTTGATTTCAAAGAAGAATTTAAGATGATAACGAGATGTATGAAATTATAGAAATTCAAATCTTTAGTTGTAAATGAATTGATAACTATGTGGAAGGAGATTTGAATTGAAAAGCCTGTGTGAACCATAGCTACTGTTTAAAGTACGCTTATTACTTGGAAGGACCGGGATCGAGCATATGTTCGAAAACCATTCCAAGTAATAATACGACGTTATGAAGCAATTCAGGACTTGGTAAACGACGAATGAAGACCGTGAATATTTGAATTGTTTAGATTGATTGTTGATTAATGTCTCGGTTGGGTAGGCCACCCGATACGAGATGTGAGTTGCATGAGACCTGAACAAATTTAAGTATTTTCGGGTTGTTCCGTTCAGACCCAGAACGGTCTTATATGGATGGTGTGTCTGACATTGAAATTGACTGCATAGCACTGATTTCCGTTAATGAATATCGGATCTGTGGAAATATATTATCCTCGTCTCTAAGTCATATGAACTTAGAGGGTATGCATTGATTGAAATCAGTGATATGTCGTGAATTGTCAATGTGACATACCCAAGTTAGGTAACGAGCTAGTGATGATCAAAGAATGGCTTATCGAAGCATAGCTTTGAGTATGACGTGACATCGACAAACCTCACACCCGGATTGATGAGAAACTGGCGGTTAGGTTTTATACTTATATATGAATTGATGATGACCGCTGCAGCAGTGGGTAAAACCACTTATGAACTGGAATAGGGTATGTTCGGGGGGCCGCGTCTGGTCGAAAACCGTTGATCTGCCTCGCGACTTGTATTGGTGTCCGCGTCTGGATGAAAAACCCGTGATTACATTTCGCTTGAGTTCCGATTGACCTTTCGTGCCAGGAATCATCAAGTTGGAAATCCAAATCCCAATACGAGCCAGACGATTTTTATTGTATATATATGGCGACATATATTATGGGGTATCATGCCGTCTAGGATTAATACATTTAATTGCGAAATCTATTTCCACACTATATGATAATATTATAAGAGGATTTTCCCGTATTAAAGCATGTTTGGTTATCATAAGATAAAACTCGCCCATCTGGTGTGCGCTTGCATTGTGTGATGTGGGACGAGCTTATGATAGCTTCATTTTTCAAAAGTCATCGCGAATTTACATGCACGGGTGTTCACTTGGAGTAAACCCGTTCCGCGTTAGCGGCGTGGTCCGGTGAAATTCCCAACTTTAAAATGAACCTAATAATAACTGTTTTGAGTTCTCACACCAGTCCCACGACTGACCTGGAGTTTATTGTTCCCTCACCTAAACTCTGGGTGCCCATTAATTTTCACACGGGCAGCCAGTAGTTTAGCTTTGCAGTTTTAGTTCGTTGGAGCATGGTTCGGAGCACTTTCTGAGTTGGAGTCCACAATAGAGTTGAAGCTTCCGCTGTATCATTTTGATCTTCCGCAGAGAGTATATTTTCTTTCTTCCGCTGTATACGTTTATGTTGTAACTCTGATATTCATGTAACTCTGATGTAACATTGTAATTTGCAATGAAAAATTCTGTTATTTTGTTCAATGTATGTATGCACCCATAACAATTCGTCTTTCTGAACGGTTTAAGTTGGTTTAATTACCGGCGAAAACTGGTCAAAAAGGCGGGTCGTTACAATTTGGTATCAGAGCTTTGGTTATACAAAGCTATCGGGTACAACATATTTTGAACAAAGGATAGGACTCATCAGAGCTATAGTATCTCATTAGAGATAGGGTTAGAAATGCCCTAGAATGAGATTTCGGAATATTATGATGAGAGTGCGTATTTTTGAAATCTATATAAGGTATTTTTGAACAAGTTAGTCATTTCGAAAATAATAATTATTTGAAATAAAATATTTTGAAGAAGATTTGAAAATAAGATTTTTAAAGGAAATACTTTCAAAATAAAAAGGGCTCTTTATGATAAAACTTCGAAAATCCAGCGTCGATCTGTTCAGAGTTATCGAGAAATAAGCGATTAATGAATTGGCTTTAATAAGCGTATTGAAAAAAAAAAACGTCGAGCTTTGAATGAGAATTTCAAAATATTTTGCAGCCTATATATAAAAGATTTATATAAAAAGATCGTTAATTCAAAGCTATAGATTTGAAAGATAATCAGCGTGTAATAAAAACGGTTGCGGGTATTTATTTGACGTCAAGGTTGGACGATCAAGTATGTAAGGATTTTGCATATACGCCTAGCTAACGTATATATGAAATCCAATATATACTAGATGGATATAGAATCACATTCTAGTCGCTTGAGGATAATTCTGGTGATTGATCGATCATCATCAGTCTTATTTTTGGGTTTCGAAAGTGGGATGACTATATGTTTCTGATCGAGACGTCAAGAAGTACTTAAAGCTGTATAGATAAACAATCGAAAGTGTTTTGCGACGTCCTCACAATTGTGAAATTGATTTTACAAATGACTTTCGAAGTATTGAATGTATTATGTTATGAAATGGGATATGCGAAAAAATGAATTTAACATAAGGTAGTTAAGTTAAATGCATACTTAACTGATAATTAGAAGCGTGAATCAGACTATTTTGTCAAAACCGCAAGGATATATTTTAGAAGCTAATCTCACTTGAAGAACTGAAAAGTGAAAATTTGAAAATGCATGTAAGCGAGCTCGGTTCACCCCATATTTCGATTTTGACGATACAATTCAATAAAATTATGGTAAATGTCTTATGTGGAGAGAAGACCGATTTTCCTACCTGAAGCTATACGAATTTTGAGCAACAAGGTTAATATGATAAAATGGGATATGTATTGAACAAATCGATTGAGTTTTATATTTTCCCTTGTTAAGAGAAACCGGCATGAACGAGTAGGTCAAACGAAAATTTCTCAACAAGTATTCACTTGAAGCACAAAGGAAGAAAATGAAGTTGTTAAAGTAAGATTTATTCAAGAGGAAAATTATGAAAATTTAACGAGTATCCCATGATTAAACTGTTAGAATATGTATCCTTGTTTGCATGTGAGTTCCCATCTTCGGCTAGACTGTCCATTTAAATTCCAACCATCTGCTATTGAGTAGTGTCATTCGTACCTTTGTATCATTTGCATTTGGCCAAGTATTTGATTCGAACCTTTGCACCTATTGATGCTCATTAGATGTTGAATTTCTATTCCAAGCTCATGAAACTTGATTTTGTCTATGTATACCTTTCATGCACAAATTAGCATGGATCTTCTATGCATCTTTATTTGACTTGAGCACATAGAATTTTGACTTGATCTATGTATGCCTCTTTGTGCCATGTGAAACCGTGTCGATAACTTTAATTTGTCCAAGATATTTTGTAACAAAACCTCAATAAATGAGCTTTCTTTGAAATATAGAATCCAACTGATGGAAGAAAAATTTGGATTTTTAAATATTAATTTGAGGATTTGGTTCCGGAAATTTTGAAGTCTATGTTTTGGGATGTTTTACCAATACTAGTTTGAATATACGCATAATCAGAGTGCGCAGAGGAAGCGTGATGGTATTTTTTTAAATAAAACTGTTTTAAGAGATTGTACGGCTAGTTAAGTAAGAAAATGTTTCTAAACAAGACATGATATTTTAACAAGAATGAAAAAGAGATTTTATTTTAAAGTTCGATTAGGTGAATATGAAAACAAAAATTTGAATATTAAATGAGTATAAAAGTTAACTTATAAATGGGTTAATTTGAAAACGATTGAAATAAAAATTTGAAATAGAATGAGTATTTCGAAAATATAATTCTATCTCTTCCCTTGTCGCTGGGTTTTACTCAACCCATTGTCATATTTTGAATATCACCCCGAATTTTCATTATTCAACTTTATTTTGGAATTCTTCCTTTTTCCCTGCTCAGATAAAGCCTTGGACAAGTGAACTAATTTAGATTTGAAACCAGTATTTTGAATTATCTCTAAAATTGAACTTGATTTGTGTTGAGAGCAATAGAATTTCTAATATTGAATTTAGCCAAGATGTTATATTGCAAGATAATTGAACGATTAGGGAAAATTTTATTTGAGAACTTGGATTTAAATTTCTAATTTGAGCATTTAGTCTTATAATTGATAAGAAAACCATGGGTTCCGTAAGAGTAAGTTAGAAAGATAATTTTCTTACGGTCATAGACCTCTAAGTACTAGATAATATATATCCCAGTTCTCCTTAATGGTAGGATAGTAGCTCTGAGTCTAACTCAGAGGATGCGTTTTTTAAACAAGACCCGTGACGACCCTAGTAATCACGAGATCATAGAAGTATCCTTAGACTCTACCTTTAGTGAGAATCAGAAAGAGTACCCTAAGAATGATGTGAGCCTTGGTTCTGACCATTACATTTCTGGTATGTTGAGAGAGAAATTAGAATTTAAATTTTGTAAAGGAGTTTAAATTTACTCGACTTCCTTTTCGAGGACGAAAAGTTCTAAAGGGGGGGTGAATGTAACATCCCAGAATTTTAACTAAGTTTGATTTGGATTTTTATTTATAAAATTTTATTTTCCGAATGTAAATTGATTTTTATAAGATTTGAATATAAATTTTAACTTTGAATAAGTATTTTGTTTTATTAAATATGATTTTGTATAAGAAAAATAAACTTATTTTGAAATTTTATATTTAATTATAAGATTTATGTTTAAGTAATGATATTTTCTGATTTTGATAATATTGATTTGTAAAATATGAATTTGGTAAAGGATAATTTATTTTATGATTTTACAAGAATAATAATTATTATTTTATTTATTTTGATAAGTTATATGATAAGTTTTACTTGAATTATAAATGAGAATGATTATTAATAAGTTTGGATTTGTTGATACTATTTGTCGTTCGATCGCATTTGTCAAACTATAACATGAATTAGTAGCGTTAGAATTAAGTGTTGCCTTTAGTTTTCATAGCATTTAAGGGAAATGCTACAAAAAGTTCACCTTCTCCTCTTAAGACAAGTGTTGAGACACATGTCTTTATGCATGCTCCCTTTCATGCATGATTGCCACTTGTCCTATGATGTGTCACTCTCTCCTTACTCCTCTTTTCCTATAAATACCACCCTTTCCTTCCACTTTTTCATTCATTCTCATTTCTTTTCTTTCTCTTCTTCTTAAATCTTATGGCCATGGTTTCCATGGCATAAGTCTTCCTCCTTCCCACCACCACCTTGCCAAAGTTCGTCATTTCTCCTCTTCCTCCTCTTATAATATAAAGAGAGATTAGTGTATATTATATTATATATATTTTTGTGAAGAAGACGTTGCGCCGAAATACTGTCCGACGATTCATTCAACTAGGCTCACCTACTGTGAAGATTTGGAAAGCTGTTAGGTGAGAACTTCTAATTTAAATTTTATTTAAATTAGTTAATTTTAATTAGCTGTGATTAATTATAATTTGTTGATGATGATTGTGTGATGGATGTTGATGTTTGAATGGTTGTTCATGAATTAGATAATACACTGAACACGAGTAAGCGTTATTGTCTGTAACGCTTGTGCACAGTTTAATGTTGTTGTGATGAATGAATTCATATCCATTTGATCGTATAGTTCATTTGGATAGATATGGTTGCATTGTATGATCACAAACACACAAACACACCGTGGTTGTGGAATATATGGGTGATCGATTTAGATTCTCCTTCATATATATGATTTTATTTAATTATTAAATAATATTTAAAAATTTTGGTTTTGAATTTAATATCAACTTTTAAATATTGAATTAGGAGTTGGAAAATAATTTAAATTATGTATTGATTTTGTATAACGATCTTTATATCTTTGCAAAACTGGTTTTGGAAGAAAAAAAATAATTTCAATTTAAATTCGAAATGAGATTTTTAATTTGAATATGGTTTTTATATAATAATGATATAATATACACCAGAACGTTCTAGGATGACAGAGAGGATAGTGTCTAGGCTTGGGTTTGGAAAATCAGTTTCCTGCTCTCCCTGGCTATCCCTAACTGATCCGACGGATGGGATGGTTAAATAAAAATCTAATTTGAAATTATTTGAATGGTGATTTAATTAGAAGAAAAAAGGTTGTGTTTTAAATCCAAATAATTTGAAAAGTTTATTTAAATGATTTATATAAGTTTATAATGATTTTTAAGGTAATCTGAAGTATTTAAGATTAATGATTATTTTGGTCAAAATTAGAGCTTGTCGCATTATGGCAATATGTAAATGCTTATAACTTTTCCAATTTAAATCGGATTTCCACGAAATGAAAAACGTTTGATTCCTATTTACGAGAGCTTTCAAATGAGTGAAAGCAGATTTTAATTTCGGGTTATAGTTTTCAAGTTATGTTTGAAACCGTTTTGGAAAAGATCGATGTAAGAACAATTGTTGGCCATAACTATAAACAGCAATTTTTAAATTATAAAAAAATATGGAGAAAATTTGTAAAATCATTACAAATTATGAAAAGGTGTTTTCAATTGTAAAGTTTAAGTTTTGGCTAAGATAAACGATATTTTGATCAAAATAGTTAAGATAACTGTTTTGTAACACTTTTGTAACACTTTTGGAACGCTATTGTAACGCTTTCTTCGAAAACAATCTATTTTGAAGTTTTAACCCGTAAACGATGTTCCGAACTATAAGTAATGATTTGTGGAATGTTTTCAAAGGTTTAAGAGTATTAGAAATATTTATATGGAATTTAGATTTATACTAATACGGGTTTTTAATACTAAATAATTGGATATGGTTGGAGATAAATCTTCGGATGTTTGATATTAGTTCGGTAAATGAAAACTCTTATTATCTGAGGAATTTAAAAGGCTATTTCACCGTTATTCTGCTTATAATATGAGTTGGATACGGAAATTAATATTGAAGATAAGTTGATGGTATCTCTATCCAGATCTAATGTCAAAGAGTTGAATAAACCTTCCAATTAAGATACGGGTTCTCACCTTGATTTAAATAAGCTAGATAGAAATAATCTTCGATATTTGGTATGAACCTCATGATGTAAATGTATACTATCTGGGGAATTTGAAAGATATTATTATTATCGTTATTCTACTTATAGTATTCGTTGATTATGAGAATTTATATCGAATATAAGTGGATAAATTTCTGTGTAATTTATGATTCAATGACGATTGATTTGGGTTCTGTCGTGAATCGTATCTTCAATAATACCATTCTTGAAACCCAATAAGATTGAGTTGTGGAAATTCATATCGTAATTGGAATTTAGTCAAAATCTTTGATTCGAGGAAATTAAAGATAAGAAATTAAAGCGAAGGTATAATCTTTGATTTCAAAGAAGAATTTAAGATGATAACGAGATGTATGAAATTATAGAAATTCAAATCTTTAGTTGTAAATGAATTGATAACTATGTGGAAGGAGATTTGAATTGAAAAGCCTGTGTGAACCATAGCTACTGTTTAAAGTACGCTTATTACTTGGAAGGACCGGGATCGAGCATATGTTCGAAAACCATTCCAAGTAATAATACGACGTTATGAAGCAATTCAGGACTTGGTAAACGACGAATGAAGACCGTGAATATTTGAATTGTTTAGATTGATTGTTAATTAATGTCTCGGTTGGGTAGGCCACCCGATACGAGATGTGAGTTGCATGAGACCTGAACAAATTTAAGTATTTTCGGGTTGTTCCGTTCAGACCCAGAACGGTCTTATATGGATGGTGTGTCTGACATTGAAATTGACTGCATAGCACTGATTTCCGTTAATGAATATCGGATCTGTGGAAATATATTATCCTCGTCTCTAAGTCATATGAACTTAGAGGGTATGCATTGATTGAAATCAGTGATATGTCGTGAATTGTCAATGTGACATACCCAAGTTAGGTAACGAGCTAGTGATGATCAAAGAATGGCTTATCGAAGCATAGCTTTGAGTATGACGTGACATCGACAAACCTCACACCCGGATTGATGAGAAACTGGCGGTTAGGTTTTATACTTATATATGAATTGATGATGACCGCTGCAGCAGTGGGTAAAACCACTTATGAACTGGAATAGGGTATGTTCGGGGGGCCGCGTCTAGTCGAAAACCGTTGATCTGCCTCGCGACTTGTATTGGTGTCCGCGTCTGGATGAAAAACCCGTGATTACATTTCGCTTGAGTTCCGATTGACCTTTCGTGCCAGGAATCATCAAGTTGGAAATCCAAATCCCAATACGAGCCAGACGATTTTTATTGTATATATATGGCGACATATATTATGGGGTATCATGCCGTCTAGGATTAATACATTTAATTGCGAAATCTATTTCCACACTATATGATAATATTATAAGAGGATTTTCCCGTATTAAAGCATGTTTGGTTATCATAAGATAAAACTCGCCCATCTGGTGTGCGCTTGCATTGTGTGATGTGGGACGAGCTTATGATAGCTTCATTTTTCAAAAGTCATCGCGAATTTACATGCACGGGTGTTCACTTGGAGTAAACCCGTTCCGCGTTAGCGGCGTGGTCCGGTGAAATTCCCAACTTTAAAATGAACCTAATAATAACTGTTTTGAGTTCTCACACCAGTCCCACGACTGACCTGGAGTTTATTGTTCCCTCACCTAAACTCTGGGTGCCCATTAATTTTCACACGGGCAGCCAGTAGTTTAGCTTTGCAGTTTTAGTTCGTTGGAGCATGGTTCGGAGCACCTTCTGAGTTGGAGTCCACAATAGAGTTGAAGCTTCCGCTGTATCATTTTGATCTTCCGCAGAGAGTATATTTTCTTTCTTCCGCTGTATACGTTTATGTTGTAACTCTGATATTCATGTAACTCTGATGTAACATTGTAATTTGCAATGAAAAATTCTGTTATTTTGTTCAATGTATGTATGCACCCATAACAATTCGTCTTTCTGAACGGTTTAAGTTGGTTTAATTACCGGCGAAAACTGGTCAAAAAGGCGGGTCGTTACAGATGACATGATTCATAAGCGCAAAGCTCGCTTAATTGCGAAGGGATACTCACAACAGTTAGGATTTGATTTCAACGAGACATTTGCACTTGTTGTTCGAATGGAAACCATCTGAATTGTTCTAGCTCTTGCTGCACAATTGAAGTTGCATGTTTATCAGTTGGATGTCAAATCAGCATTTCTCAACAGAGATTTGGAAGAAGAGGTGTATATCCAACAATCCGATGGATATATTGTAGAAGGAAAAGAAGATAAAGTCTATCATCTCAAGAAATCATATTATGGGTTGAAGCAAGCACCTCTTTCGCGGAACACTAAGATTGACGGTTATTTTCAAAAATTGGGTTTTAATCAAAGTCCAAGTGAAGCTTCATTATACATAAAGAAGGTGCGCATGATTTTCTCGTTGAATGTCTTTAGTTGATGATTTAATTTACATAGGAACTAATCCATCTTTGGTGCAAGAATTCAAAGAAGACATGATGAGAAAATTTGAAATGACTGACTTAGGATTCATGAAGTTTTTTCTTGTGATCCATGTTCGTCAATCTAAAGGTGAGATTTTCATTTCTCAAGAAAAATACCTTGATGAAGTATAAAAGAAATTTCAGATGAGCTGTTGCAAACCAATCTCAACTCCGCTGGCAGTAAACAAAAAATTGCAACTAAATAATGGAGTAGCAAAAGCTTATGCAAAAATTTATAGGAGTTTAGTTGGCTCTTTGATATACTTGATAAATACAAGACCGGGCATTGTTTATCCAGTCAATCTTATCTCATGATTTATGCATGATCGAAGAAAACTACATTTTCTACAGCAAAAATGATATTACAATATCTTCAAGGTACGAGAAAATTAGGGATCAAATATGTTAAGGAAGAAGAAGCAAATCTTTTTCGATACACTGATAGCGATTGAGCTGGATCAATTGATGACCGCAAAAGTACATCAAGGTATGTATTTTGCTTGGGTTCAAAAATAATTTCTTGGTCATCTAAGAAACAGAAGACCGTGTCATTCTCATCAGAAGAAGCTGAATATATTGTTTCCACTGACGCTGCTTGTAAAGCAGTTTGATTAAGAAGAATTCTAAGTGATGTTGAGCAAAAGCCGGAGATACCCACTATGATTTTCTGTGACAATATGTCCCCCATCGCCATGACAAAGAATCTTGTCTTCCATGCCATATCAAAGCATATTGAACTTCGGCATCACTACATTAGAAATCTAGTGAATGATCAAGAAATTTGACTGGAATTCATTAACACAAAGGAACAACTTGCGGATGGGTTCACCAAAGCTGTCACCCCAGAAAAACTTCAGCAGTTGAAGATTCATGCGCGAATTATAAATTAACAAGGAGTGTTAAAATTATTAATTTGTAATTATTTGAAATATCTTTTCATATCCAATGGTAATGTCTATTGGTGAAAGGTAATGTCTATTGCTAAAATGTAATGTTTATTGGTGAAAGGTGGTGTCTATTGAGTATGAATTGACATATAAAGCTGTTATATAAAGCCTAACCTTCTGATTTGTTGTATGCAAGGAAATTTAACAATTATGCAATAAAAATAAAAACTTCCTTTGCGTGCCTGATGTAGCAAAGGCCGGTGGATCAATCAAGGTAGTTTCACTAGTAAACAGCTTGGGTTTTGGCATAATACATAGCTAAAAAGTAGGAGGCAACCATACGAATTCGAAACATTCAAGGTGAAAACAAAAATCTAGTGCCAAGCAGCCAAAACATATGCTGCTAAACATATAGGTGTCTTAAGTAAGCAAAGCAAATGCAATGGTTCTGGTGCAGACCACCCCCTCAAAAGCCGCAAGTCTTCTAGGTGCAGCTAAGCAACCAAGGAATTGCAAGGAAGTCCATTTCGGTAATATATATATATATATATATATATATATATATATATATATATATATATATATATATATATGAGGCTGGTTCAATAACACCCCAAACAGTGAGTACCTCTTTAGCCTACCACTTTTCCACCACTCATTTTCCACTAATTCCCCTTCTCTCTCCTTCCACAGTTCCACTAACTCTCTCACTTCTTGCTCACTTTTTCTAACATAAATGAGAGGTGGAAATCAGGGGGCTTTTGAGGTGCTCCTATGAGCGCGCGCGCGCGAAGTGTCTAACAATATCCATATAACAACAAGTGCAACATGACATTTAGGCTCACGCACCATAATATCAGTTAACCGACATGCGTGCAACAAGGCACAACAAGGCACAAATGGGTCAAGACCGAAGTAGATGCATGGGGAAGCCAATCTACAATCGAGACAGTGAACACATTAGGTGTATACATATGCCTTTAATACGTGTATATATATACAGCAGTACATATATACACTTATGAAAACGACCACACATATATACCCAAAACCAAATTCAGAATTCCAACAAGCAATGAGGGAAAATCAGAAAATCATGGCAGTCAACAAAGTGGTAGGAATGCAACAATAAGGAAGCCAACCACCAATTCTATTATACGCTAGATTTAAACGATGTTGAATACTTGAAATAAGCAATCATGAGAGGTACTCACCTTTGAAGCGAACAGCGATTGAAAGGGGAGAGGCGACTAACCCAAATGCTGGGCAAAGGCTTTGCTGCAATAGTAGGTGAGCTAAGCGATTTCTGGCCTTCAAAGAGCGTACCAAACAAGTCTCGTCTATTGCCCGTGCCATTCATAAAGAAATTAAATTTATTAAAAGAAATTTAAAAGAAAATTCAAGTTGGGTTCAAAGAAGATAAAAGTCCAAATTAAGTTGAGATCCAAATATTAAACATTTATTGTTAACGTTAAATCTTAATTTAATTTATATTTTAAACATCCAAATTTCTGGGTAGTAAAAATAAAGGACATTGCTTCTTCGACCGGGGGGAAATGCGGTGGAAATCACCGGTGCAGTAGAAAATCAAGCAATTCAGGGGTATAGTTGTAAATACACATCAAATATGGTTTTGAATCATGCGGTTCCCATTGCTTCCGCATCATCCAGGTCAGATTTCACCGGTTGAAATAAGATAAGCGAAAAATAAAATATCTTTTTTTCTTTTAGCTGTCACTTTTAGCTCTTACCCTCAAATCCAACTAGGGTATCTTCTCTAACTTCAAGTTGCGGTGATTCCCTTCGTCCTCCTTGATCTTAGGAGAAATCTGAAGTCGACGAGAGAGAAGGCGAGAGTACTGATGGAGAAGCTTCAATTCCTCCCCAGTCGCCGTAAATTTCAACTTATTTGTTGTGATTTACGATGATTGGGGTTTTGAGAGTTTTGAATGTTTTTTATGGAGATATCACTCTCACCATATTGTTTCTGATGCGATTGCTTTTGCTGATCTCTGGATGGTCAGTGATTGCTTCTTCTCTGATGGATTCAGCGAAACCCTTGACTTTCAGGTCTTCCCTGAATCTACAGAATTTTTTTTACCGATTGTGCCTTGGTAAAGATCATTATGTGTTTCACCCTGCAATAATATTTGTCCAGTTTTAACATCCTTAACTACACAGTGGTTAAAGAAAAATTCAAATTATACATTGTTATCATGTGCAAACTGTGATATACTAATGACAAATTCTATTCGAACCCAAGTAATTCCTTAGTAGCCCCCCAAAAATATGAAAAATCCGGTATATCCACTGTTTGGCTGAGTTGTCCCCATGAAATTAAAAAAAAAAACCGAAAATACCCTTCATCGTAAGAGCTCTACGTGGTTTGTAAGGAAACCACGTAGGAGCACTACGTGGTATGCTACAAAACCACGTGGGGGCCCTACGTGGTTTTGTAGGGTACCACTTAGTGCTCCTGCGTGGTTTTCTTATGAACGAGCACTACGTGGTATGCTACAAAACCACGTGGGGGCCCTACGTGGTTTTGTAGGGTACCACTTAGTGCTCCTGCGTGGTTTTCTTATGAACCACGTAGAGCCTCTACGAGGTAGTCTGAAAATTTAAAAAAAAAATATAACTGAAAAGGACACTTTCGTCCTTGATTTTTTTCATAAAAACGGGGGGCTACTAAGGAATTCTCTGGGTCCGAATAGAATTTGCCTATACTAATAAGATTTTTCTTTATGTTCGGGACTCTTAAAAGGTTATTAAGATAAAAGATCCTCTTTCCCTTAATTTGTGCATTGCCAGTGTGTGTAATGTTTATACAGTGACCTTACCCATACAAATTGATTGTGTATCTTTGTACTTCATGCTACCAGTGTTTAGATTATGAAAATTGTTGGTAACGTGATGCGTTGCTCCCGAGTCAGGGTACCAACATTCATTGCAGATCTCTTCTGGTTTTCCAGAATCTGATATACTTGAATTTTGCATTTTCTGGTAATCTGATATGTTTCTTGTGTTGTAGCTGTTATCAAATATGATGTAGCATTTATTTGCTGTGTGTCCAATTCTATCACAGATCTGACACTTTGGTCGATTGTTGGAGTTGCACCTTCTACCCCCTCTGCCTCTGAATTTTCCACCCTGAATTCTCTGGTAAGGCTGATCATTTCTTTGACCAAAATTATTTTTCGTACTGTTGCTTTTTTCTTGATTTTTGCCTTTCTGGTTGGAAGTATAATTGATTGAAATTTCATAATCGAGTGTTCTCCTTTGTTCTACTCTGCTCTCATGAGCAAAATAAGTTGAGTGAATAGATTGAATAGAAGTCAAAACTTCTTTTTTACTTATGATTGCTACAACTACCTCATAATCGGTGTCTTGGACATTTAGAATTGTCATGTTGTGTTCTGTGCCTGAAACTTTGTGGCCACAAGCCGCAAGAAGATCACAGTAATTTTTTACTCTAGCCAAATGGTCCATTGCCATACTTTCTTTCTTCAGTTGTTGCATTTGCCTTTTGTAGTGCATCAGTTTAGCCGATGACTGTGAACTGAAAACTTGCTCTGTAGTCATCCATATCTCATTGGATGAAGTACATCCAATGACTTGAGGCAAGATTTTCTTGCTGATGGAAGAGAGCAACCAAGAACTTAGTAAGTGGTCTTGTGTCTGATATGTAATGTATTCTTTATTACTTTTTAATTTGTTATCATTTCCTGCAATAAATTTTGATGGAATTGTCACAGTACCATACACAAAGCCGTCGAGACCGTATCCTTTTAACGGTGTGTCAATCTGAAATTTCCACATAAAGTAACTGTTTTCATCCAATTGACATGTTATTGACTGAGTTTGTGGACTTATAACAGTCTTGATCAGATCTTGCATAGATCTTGTTCTTGGTTGGTCTGAATTATCAAGAGGAGGCGCTGCTCTGGAGGCGTGGGTGGATCTTGGTGACACAGCCTGATCACCATGCCGAAATGATGAGATGGTCGGTTAAGAAAACAAAAGAAGGCTTATCTGCAGCCATGGGTTCAAGTGATAAATTTTGATGGATCTGAAGTGGCAAGGTAGAGAAGTTAGATGCAAGAAGCTTATCTGCAGCCACAAGAAGGACCAAATGATGATTTGATTGGTCTGTAGTAGCGAGGAAGAAAAGGCATATATGCAAGAGTAAGAACAAGAATTGATACAGACAGCGAGAACAGATACTGTAATGCGAGATGGGTAAAGACGATACTGTACTTGATCGGCCCTCTCAAATGATGAGATTTGCCTGATAAGGGAGACTGCAGGGGAGCCATTGGTGGATCAAGTGATGAGGCAATATCTGATGAACTACAACTTGGTGAGGCGGTGCCGTCAGGCAATTGATAGTGCTCTAGTATCAAATTAGAGTTTGAGAAGAAGAGAAATACTGTAAACAAATGTTGTATTTACTCTTCAATAATGTTACAGAGGTAACGATGTACCCTATATATAAGAAAGAAAACAACACGGTTGAATGAAGCACTAATGAGGTGTTTTCGGTTCAAATAGAATTAACCGACAAAACCGGTTCATTTTGGTCGGTTCGATTTTAAAACTAAATTGATTTGAATCCGGTTTGTAAAATATTTTTTTTCGGTTATTGTTTTAACCGAATTAACCGAACTTTTAATTAATTGTCTAATTTTATGGTATTGTAGTACTTTAAATAATAAGTTTAGTAATATAATACAAAGGTGTTTGTTGCAAATAGATCAAATATTATCATAAACATAAAATTTACCATATAAAATTTCTCTAAGTATGAATTTATGTTTATTTTGAGTAAATCCATCGTTTAAATAATACTACATCCTTCAAGTTCGGTTAAATTGGTTACCAACGGAATTAACCAAAATTAATTCGGTTCGGTTTGGTTTGGAAAATTTTCGGTTCTAATTCGATTTGAGGTTTTTTACCCCCAATCCAACTGAACCGACCAAACGCTCACCCCTAGCTAGAAGTTGGATGGAGAGACTAATTTCGAATAACGGCACGAGAACTCCTAGTTGGGATGTGGGACGACAGAACGAGGATGGCGTGTGTAATAGCCCGAGTTTTTGGAGGATTGCCTACAATACTTATAAATAGCTCATAAAATAAAAGATAAAGTGATAATTGGGTTAAATAAATCATTTAAGTTAGAAAATTTATTTAAATGATTATGTTGGTATTTAAACTTGAGTTTTAAGATTTTTGTGGAGGGAAAAAGAGCATTTAATCATTTTAATGATTAAATATGAGGCTTGTTGATAATATGACATGTTGGATTTTGGTATGGAATAGTAAGTGGTGAAATTATACAAATTATATTATTTGGGGTTGAAGTGAATTAATTTGTTTGAAGTTAAAGATTTTTCTAATATTATATGTTAGAATAAATTTTTACTTCAGATATTAGCATACTAAATAATGCTAATAGTTTGTAAATAGAAAATAAAGAATTAGAAATATATTAATATGCAAATCCTTGTTTATGACATATGTACTTCTCGTTTTTGTTCAAATAAATATGGCTTAGACCTTTAAAGATAAATAAAGTATATTGTTGAATCAAATGTGGATTTTGAGAAATTATGTGAAAATAAATATAAAAATATAAATTTAGTTATAAAATATTAAATAGTATATAAATAATAATTTTGTGTGCTTTTGGTGATTTGTGTATTAGGATAGAGTATTGAAACAATAACTTCATATGTTATGTAAATTTACGCAAGTTAAAAAACATAAAACGTTCATATTATGTGGAAAATGTAGAATTTGTTGTAAAATGTAAATATTGGTGTAAAATGGTTTAAAAATGTTTTACAAATGATGTTTACAATTTTAAATATGTTGAATGTTGTTAAGATAAGTCAACTGTGTAAAGGAATGTTTTAAACAAGCGTTAATTAGCTTTATAACACACTGACGAACCTAATTACACAATTTTAGGCTTAAGTTTGGGCCATTTAATCCATGATTAAGTGGAGGAACGTCTAGAGAACATTCTCCTATATGTATTTCCTATAAAAGCTTCTCCTACTTCATTTTGAAAACACAATAAAGCTAAATAAAGAGAAAAATCCATGGCTATGAAAACTAAGCCCCCAAACTCCTTAAATTAGTGAACTGAAGTGCTAATTAACATCTGCAACAGGCATCCAATTCAAAAAGACAATTTAGTTTCATCTTATCCTCTTATTTACTTGATAATTTATTGTATGTTAAAGCCCTTCATTTACATGTTGCTATAGCTAGGTTTTAGATGAAAAGGCAGTGTCTTCCTAACATTTCAGCTTTCATTTGCCTCAGTTCGCTTCTATTCCTGTTGTAGCTTGCATCCAAGGTGAGTGAACCTCACCAACTTCATGTGATATTCTGTAAATTTACTAGGTGCTTTGGGATGAACGTTTTTGCTTTTGTAAAATTTTCCTGTTGCTGTTATGTTAGTGTTGTGCCTACTTCGAGAAATCATAACTCGTTCAATTCACAGAAAAATGCTGCTAATTTATGGATCATTGTATGGTTACCCATCTTTGTGCATGCAAAATTTGGTTGTATTTCATCTCTGTTTGCACCTGGAAATATAGAGTGGAAGTTGATCACGATCATAATTAATCACCTACAGCATAGTTCAAAGTCCCCTGCGCAAATTTCCCTTGGAGGGGTCAACCTATGGGTCAACACCTAAGCATGAGAGGTCGATCTCCTGCTTGAAATTGTCGACCCTAAGGTCGATACCTATATTTTGTTGGACATGGGCTTTATTGGGTAAATGCGGTTTGTTTTAGGCCTTCATTACTGAGTTCTGCACCTGGGTTTTTGATGTTTCATGAAGTGTTTTGGCCCATTTTCTTTGATGATGTTGAGTGTTTTGGGAATGGAATTAAACCTTAGTGAGGGTTACCAACACCACCTATGATTCTTATATCGAATCAATGTCGTTTTGGGTGGAAATGCGTTGCATAATCTTGTTGAACCTTGTCATTTCCATGCACATTTTTAAAGTTGTTTTCAATTGATTTACAAACTTAATAATTAATTATGATATACATTTTCAAGTATTCTATAAGTATATAAACTATGTTATCCCCGCTATCGAAGGAAAGATATTAAAGTAACCGATTTCGTATATTTTTCGAAAAATCGATTTAAAACTCACTTTTCTCCAAAACTATTTTTCATATATAAAACCCCACTTATTTGCACCCTTCGAGAAGATGTGATTATGATTAAACGGTATTTTACACCTCGTGGTATGGGACGTAAAGACATATCGTATCGGTTAATTTCAGATTCATCGATATAAGTAATTTCTTGGTTTCCCGTGTGGAGTAGACTAACTTGTGGTGAATCGAATAGTGAAACGTCATTGATTTCGCTTTTCGATCAACTATTTGGAAGTCTGTGACACATTCTCATAGTGCCAGTACTTGCTTCGAAGTGAATCAAGACTCGGGAGGGAAGTCTTATACATACGCTTTTGCTTGACCGAAGTGGTCAAGTATACCCAACCGTGGTGGATCATGGTAAAACCATGTTGGACCGAGATGGGTCATCTTAGTGATATACTCAACCAAGAGGGGTTATAGTAATTGTGTGCACCAGACTGAGACGGGTCAATATATTAAAAGCTATACTCAACCGTGATAGGTTGTAGTAGAGCTTAGTCGATCAAGATGAATCAGTTGGAGCATAATGGGACATCTTAGTGTTTTACTCGATCGAGATGGATCGTAGTAAATTGCATATGTAGTACTTGGCAAATTGATTTCATTTGTTAATAACTGTGTAATTCTATTGTTTAAGGAATCCATTTGTATGATTTGGTTGATTTGATGCATGTTGTTATCTTGAGTCTAATCATGTTGTCACGTTGGTTCTTAGCCTTTGAGCTATTTGAGGCTATTCCATTTAGTGTACACTTTTAGTGAAATAAACTCACATGCGAATTTACAAGTTACTAATTGATGGTGGTTTGTGTTCCTCCTTGGTGTGTTATTTCTTGTGTTTGACCTATCTTAGAGTCCATGACTCTTGAACTTTTTGAGGTCATCAACTTTGTAATTCCTTAGCCTTCGCGACGTGGAATTTTTCACGTAGTAATACCCCTTAAGAGAATATCACTTCTTGTTCTTATTATTTTATTATCTTATGTTCTAATATTTCAGCTAGCTGACCCGTGTGTGTTAATGCTCGGGTCAGACCAAGATCTTGCAGGTAACTCTTGAATTTATCACTTTACCACATAGCTTGACCTTTTTGATGGACTTCTTCACTTTTATATTCCTTGGACGAGTCTATTTGTACTTATATTCGTGTTAGACACCTTTTGTTGTATATTTCCTTTTATGGGGATGCATTCATGTGCACTATTTTGATCTTGTATCTGATGTGTGTGTGTGTATATATATATATATATAAATGTAACTGTGACTATGTTATATTCTGTAAACCATGAAATATCGTATTGTACATGTCTTGTTTTGAATTTATCCTGCAGTCATCATAACATTGTATTGCATAAGTATCAAGTATGTCGATCCACAAAGGGAAAAAGAGAGTACTATATCGACGTACTTAAGACTTGTTTAATACAAGGTTACAAATGGTCACTTCTAACCAGTTCTATTTTCCGCTCTAATAGACAGTATTACTTTGTACTTCTCTTTATTAGGGTGGGTCTCGGGGTGGGGCATCACAATGTGGTTTCGAAAAAGTGATTTTCGCATAAAAGGTTTATTTATTCACATTAATAAGTTTTAAGGACAACACGTCTGGAAAAAAAAAATTAAGGACAATTTATAGAAAAAAAAGATCAATAAATTTATCATTTTTAATTACATAGAGAATGATAAATGAATTTTCATTTTTCTATATAACTTAAAAAATAAATAAATTTATTGTTATTCTATAAAATTGTCCTTGAAACTTATATTGCAGAAGTATTGTCCTTAAAACTAATTATCTTGTAAAAAAAGCCTTCTAACCTAATTTCCACTTTTGAAAAGGGAGAAAGGTAGGTATGCTTTCTTGTTCTCCCTATTTTCAAAATTGTTGTCATAGAAAGAAACTAGACAATGTTTGTCCTTTAAACAAAATATCTTAATTTCAAATTTTATTTCAAGGAGATGTAACGTTTATTTATTTACAAATTTTCAATGTTTATCTACCTTTTTCTATTATGAAGAGAAATGTACAAAATAAGACTAGTAAATTTGATAATTACATATAACAATGGTTACATTTCCCTCTTATCGATGGTTACATATTTTACAGGTTCATATAATTATCTAACCAATGTTTTTCATCTGCATCGCTTTTTTGAATGACTATAGATATAGTTTTTGAGTGTCGTTCGCATGCAAATTTTAGCACATTACCATTGATGACGCACCGTACGGCGTCTCAACGGAGCTGATCCAACAAATGACCCGCTCAGCTCGTTGGAGAAAACTGACTCTTTAAAGTCGAACGCGTGCTTTTATAAATAATTCAATGTAATACCTAATTAAATTTAAAATTTTATAATTTTCTAAAATTAATAGTTTGTGCAAAAGAGAAATGAGATCCATTCGAAATGCCTTTTTTTTTGTGTTGCAATCATGTCTAAGTGCTATATATTATAGAATATTGAATAATTCATTTAGTAATGAATGTTGGAAATGAATAAACATCCTTTGACTATAGTCATCACGTCAATTTGTTGGTTGAATTCAAATTCAAATGGTAAACGAGATATACTATTTTTCAGATGAGACGTTGCATCGCACCCCGCCATGAAGCACCATCCTGAACCTTTGCATTTTGACTAGCCAGGTTGACCATCGTTGGCCGAGATGTGGCCCCTATACCCCCACCTGGCTGGGTTCCCGCCACCTTATATAATTTTATAAGAAACTTCTAACATGGACTTGGTTGGAACTAAATCCAAACAACTTATTCATTTGGAATAAAAAAAATATTTGTTTATTTGAATGAATTTTGCAATTTATTTCGTGTTATTTTAGATATGTTCCAATTGTTGTGTGGTTATTTTATTTTAATTAATTGCATATTATGAAGCAAAATATATATTTCATTATCAATGCTATAATTAAGTTGAAAATCATAAATTAAATATCACGCTCAATATCATGTTTATGTTCAAATACCATGTTTGTAGCCTTAAAAACATATCTCATTTACTAAAGTGCCATGCAAACCCTGCTCACTTTGCCGCAAATGCACGCTTAGAAAAATGAAGCAATTAAAACCAAATCGATTCATGATCATATATGTGATGAACTGGAAAATCGACAATAGGACATCTTCAGTGTTCACATGTCACAAATCTAGATGTCGGAAAGCTAGGAAGTAATGAGAAAGAGAGGGTAGAAAAATAGAAAGAAAGAAGGATATAATAGAAGAAGAAAGAAAGAACATAATCTCATAGAAAAAAGAATAATCTATAATATAATCATGCTCTCTACATAAAAGATAAATCTATAGTATATATACTTTAATTAGAGTATAAAACTATAAATCAGCATGCATGGTTATAACAAAATGCCTTACAATTGCTGATATATACAACAACAAATATCATAGAACAAAAAATAAGAATACTAGAATACGTCTTGAGCTCTAGCTCCTCTTTTGAAACTTCAAAGTAATCCAAAACTAATCTTGAAAATATACTCGTTCTGACCCGAGCATCAAGAAAATATCATTCATAACGGTCTGGAATACCAACTGAGAAAACTCACATGATAAAGAATTTATTTAACTTAGAAATAAAAGGTATCTCGTAAGATCTCACCACATATAAACACAGACGGGTTTATACCTTATAATAACCACATACTTTATATCAAATCGATCGATATTATTTCTAATGACATGTGGGTTAAATCCTTTTCAAATAACATATTAATATAGTTGAAATGTTTTCCATTATTAAAATATGAATATGTTAGGTCCTACAAACAAATCTGAAAGCACTATTGAAGAACGGATGTCATATAATAGCAAGGTAATGGACTACCTTTCATACAGTACATTTCTAAAGAAATGTAATGTGGATCGACATCTTCTAAACCTCTACAATTCTGGTAAGACCGGCCTCTACGCAGACCCATCCGATGGCGTATAGACCAAATATGATATCACCTCGGCTGTAACCGACCTATCCGAGCATGCTTCATCATGCACAACATGCTTGATGCATAGAGAGTAATTTAGAAGTATGACGAGCTCACCCTAATGGCATACAGCCTTATCACATGCCTTGTTCTATCTATTTTTGATTAACGAGGCCCGATGTAATGACTGCTTTTCACACAACACACATTCCACTTTGAATGCCACATTGCCATTCCATCGATAACTAATTGATCAACACAGAATTTCAACCGCGAAGTTCGTACGCCTCAAGTAAGGGTGTTAAGTGTAAAAGGGATTACCTCCAACATCACCAACAGATGTTCAAAAACCAACATACATGGTGTTAAAAACGCAATATCGCACTCATTCATATAACTTGTTCAGAGATAGGGAAAGCATAAGGCACTTCTTTCACTACATTATATCAAGAATCATCTCCAGGATTATTAACAAGTAGTCCTCGAAATACTAGAATCTCAAAATGTAGGGACCACTGCTACAATTATTACATACATACATACATATGACTAGAGATGCACAAAGCAATCATTTCCATTTCGAATATCTCCTCCTTCAAACCAGAATCATCAAGATATCTTCAATTCTGAAAACATAAGTTAGTTCAAAGTGGTTCTCAGAACCAATTTCGATCACGATTTATTTAAACCAACAAAGATAGTTTAACAACTATAAAACATATTGGTAATCCATTATTTAACTATCAACCATGCAAATCATGATTTTAATCCCCCAGGGAATATTTACTTAGTTAAATACATAAGAATTCGATGACCCCCTTTTTAATTAATAGTCAATAATTAAAATCATTTGACCAATTCTAAGAAATTGATTCCATGTACTTATCCCAAGGTTTTTTTGGTATTGTTGACATGGAAAATTGTCGTTTACTTACCACACACCAACACCCAATGTGTGTGTGTATTGTGAACACAGAAATCCAAGGTAAATTAAGTAAATGCGGGAGACACGACTTTTTATAGTGGTTCGGCACTAACGCCTACGTCCACTTTGTAGTGATCATTCATCGTATATTTGTTGATTACAAAGTTGTACAAGTCTGGACAGTAGTTGAGTTCAAAGCGTTACAATAGAATAACAAAATGCATATTAATTCTATACTTTGACTAAAATGTCCTTCTTCTTCTTCGTTGAGATGAGTTGACTTGGTCAACTATGTCCAAATTTACATTTATTGTCCAAGAAGTCCAAAACAGCCCAAAGGTGGTGTTTTATGCTTGTAGATGTCCAAAAAGTGACGGAAAACGTTTGTGTAATGTTTTAATGTCTCATGCCATGTTCAATGGCCATGGAGAAGAAGGTGGCTGCCATTAATGATGCTTTTGGAGCTCTAGAAAGCCAAAATTCCAAGGGAAAAAGGTCCAAATGAAGGCCAAGCTTGAGGTTATTTATAGATGAAGGTTGGTAGTGGAGCAGGTAGAAAGTGAGGACCATGCAACAGAAATTTGGATCCCAGAAGAGGCTAAGAACAGGAATCTCGTATCCCTCTGGTGAGGGACACGAAATTCGTATCCCTCTAGGGGGTACGAAATTCATATCCCCTGAGGGATACAAATTTTGTACCCTCTAGGGGATACGAAACTTCGTATCCCCTGGAAGGATACAAAATTTCGTACCCCTCCAGGAGGTACGAAAATTCGTATCCCCGGAGGGATACAAATTTTCGTATCCCTCTAAGGGATACGAGAAAGAAGAAGGGGAGCTGAAATCCTTAGGGATCCAAAACATATGAACTTGGAGGTGAGGGTTCCGTAATTCTTGAGTTGACCGACATGCGTTCTCGGAAACAGGCATAACTTTCAAACCGTAAGTTTGATTGGGCCAAACAAAAGTTGTACCTGAAACTAATTCATAGGGCTACAAGAGTTACTGTGCTCAACACTGTAATTGATGTTTTCGGGCCCAAAAGAGGTCATTCGATGGGAGTTTTGGGCCTTTTCATGTTTGCGATGCTACTTCGACCAAACGGCTTTGTGTTCACTGGCGACGTTATTGATGCTTGAAAGCCTTGCTAGTTGAAAACTTGACGTGTGATAGCTTTGACAAAAAACATATCAACATGTATATTCACAATCTCATAGTTTTAGTACTTAAAAACATATCCATACACTTATCCCATTGGCACAAGTGTATCCACAGATCTTATATTTTCGATACTTCAAAAACATATTCATATACTTATACCCAATATATCCATACATTTATATTAACGGTTTAAGTATGTTCACAAATCGTATATTTTTAATACTTGAAAACATATTCATACCCTTATTTCAGTGACAATATATTCATAAAACCTTATATTTACAATACCTAGAAAATATATATCCATATAGCTATCTCAATGGCATACGCGTATTCACAAAATCATATATTTTCAATACATAGAAAATATTGATATATACTTATATCAATGGCATTAGTATACTCATAAATCTTGTATGGATCAAAACAATATTATGTATACTATAAACCTAAACCAATTAGTATTGTATATAAAGGATTCATAGTGATAAGGTTGATTATAAACGATACCAATTTTTGTATTCAACATGCACTATTTGTCAAATAACGGTGAAATCATCTTTTAAATTAACACGGATAGTACAAGTTCCATCCTAAGAAATTAATACAAAGTATAACTAGAATGTTTTACGTTCTATTTTAAATCGTTTTTCTTTTAAAACACTTCAAATCTCTTTTCACATCTTATGGATTTCTGTTATACAAATCAAGTCATTTATAACTCTTGTAAATCTCTAAGAAAAATATAAAATACTAGTATAAGTTTCAAAAACTATATATAAGCTGGTTTATAAATTCATAAGGCTATTTAATAAGCTTCTTTTCTAATAGTCAAAAATAATTTATATAACTTGATCCGTTTATAAAACCTTCATTTTCAATCTTCATAATATTATCTATAAAACTTCATTAGTTATAAAAGCTCTTGCATAAATTTTATAGGACCCTTAATAAAAATGGATTTTGTTATAAAAATCTTAAAAAAAAACCTATTTTTAAAACTTGCTTCTTTTGCCAAATGGAAATACATAATATTTAAAATACTAAACTGAGGCCAACGACCACCAAGCATTCAATCAGTACTATTTATTAATTTTTATCATAACAGAGATCAAGTTAAATATATATTGATATTATACAACGAATATGGTTTACAATGAGGTTTCATGTCCAACATTTCATATGTCAGTAATATGAAGTCATATAACATAAAAATCACAATGAGGAATCATGTTGAATGCCTCCAAACTGTCTCCTTGCATCACATAAATCATATAATCATATATCATGGGTCGTCCGCCACTAGGCAAGTACATAGAAAAGGTCTTTCACTCCAAGGAGGGAATAATCCAAATTAATTGATAAAAACTATATCATCTAAATAAGCAATCAACAATATATATATATATATATATATATGATTATATCAGTACTTCCAAGAGGTGTGAGTTTAAACTAACAATAATTTCTCATTAACCCATTCACATTTCTGAATAGTTAAAAATCAATGTTCGATCTCCAATCTCGATGAACCCAACACCATCGTAAAGATATCATTGATACAAGCGCAAGCAACTTACGCATCCAAATCCAACCTTATATGAAGTGATTATTGAGTTTGCAAATTTATACTTGATTAAATTCAAATAATATTCAATTAATAACTATCAGTAAGGTTCAATTAACCTTAATTAACCTCACCCTTAATCATGTTTAACAACCCGAACCAACCTCGACTTCGCCTCTTAAGTTCAACGTGGAACTGCTGTGACGCCCCACCTTGAGACCTATACTAACAAAGAGTATGATGTAGTAATACTGTCTGTCAGTACAAGGAATAGGTTTATTACGAATGACCATCCATAAAGTTTATCTTAAACGAGAATCGAGTACGTCAATTTGGGGCTATCTTTTTTCCTTTACCTCACGTGGATCGACATACCCTATTCAAGTTTAACACAAAACTATGGTGGATAAGGATCTATTCAGAACAGATATAATAATATCACATCATACAATATCACATCATATAGTTCATAGAACAACAAGCATACATATACATATACATACACACACACACACACACACACACATATATATATATATATGTATATATATATATATACACACAGATACGACAAGAATACAACATACTAGAGTCACATAAGTGATTGGTAATTATGAACCATATGTACAAATGAGTTCCCACAAAATAATATATATACCAGAGTACTCAAATAGAACTACACCAAAACATGCACTAGTAGCACAAAAGATGACAGGAAACTCCTAATCAGAATCATAGCAAAGTTCGAATATACTGAAAGTGATTAACAACTCGGTCTGACCCGAGTAGGGTCAATCTAGCTCAAACGAGATTATTAGTGCATGATAGGTGAAGGATAATATCACATAAATGGTAATTATTTTCAATAGAAAGGTAACAACGTAAGCTCACAACGATGTGGAGATATGAGGATAGTTCAACTAAATCAACATATGAAGATCTCAGAATGTAATAGCGACCAATATAAATATTTCCATTATCACCAAAGTGCTTAAGCTCTAAGGTAAGCTATATGAGATCTCAAGCCACATAAATCAGCAAGACGGAAATTACCAAAATCTAACCATATGGAACTCTTATAGAAATTCAAAGCATCAAAATGTAATCATGATATTAAAACCACGTAGCTCTAAGGCTATGTATATAACACCAACACCAACAAAATGGTTAAAACATTTAGAAATCACCAATTTTAGAAATAATATAAAAATGAATTCATATCACCATTGGCTAGCATAAGTTATGCCACACATGCATTGACCCCCCAACCTTACTCGAATGACTCAAAGGTCTAACACAAATGGCCTCCCATCCTAACATAAATAAACCGAAGGTCTAATACAAATGCTCCCCCCGGCTTAAAACAAATGACAAGAAGTCTAACACTAATGCCCCTCCTCTATGGCCTGGCTCCGGCTTAGTACTGGCAATACACAATATAATGTATCAAAAACTTCCAAAGAGTGAAAACAATGTGTCCTATGTCACATGTTCTCACTTACCAATTTACTACAAGTCAGTCAACTCCACACTAGTATAGCTTCAAACGAACACGTTCGGAATTAACTGATATAATAAACATGTATGTCCAATATCACATGCATTACTATATTGTTTAAGTCACTTCCTTATTCTTTCCTAGAGTGCAAAAACGTGCAATTTTATATAGAAAATACAGACTTCGAGAAAATGAGTTTTGCAAACTATTTGGAAATCATTTCTTTAAAGATCTCTTTATAATAAAAATTGTATATATAATAGTTATGGAAATATAATACTTATTTCCAAAGCCAGTTTTGAATCAAAAATCATTTTGAAATTGATTTAGGAAAGACATGCATGGATCAGCAGAAATCAATAAAATCACCAAGAAATCAACACATCAAAGTCACAAAAAATTACCAATCCATGAAACAAATCAACATTAATATTACCTCTCCAATATTTAGAATAAGCCTATTTAAAAAAGACAAAAACAAGATATTGGAATCGTCGATATATTTTAGCATAAAGCGGAGAAAGAAATGTAAAAAAACCGTAAACATCTAGGCAAAGTATGCACTAGAAAACAACACAACAAGGTCAACATGTACTTGGTCACAGGTCGACCCTGCGGTCGGCCTGTGTGTGCTTTGGGTCGGTTTGTAGAATAAAGGTTCTATGGGGAGTTTTCCCCTTCTTTGATTTGATTTTATGAGCCATGTTTGATATAGATTTCGACCGAATCAAAACTTGTCTTCAAGCATATATACACAATAACATGCATACAATAATCCGAGAAATTTTTGGCATTAATTCAACACATAATAGTGAGGAACCAAGCTCTCAAAAGTAGACACATAACATATTGCTACTATAAACATTCTAGCTATAGACTTGTGTTTATAGTAAGCAGAAACAAGCACAGAAACACATATTTTAGACATAAATCGCTTGCATGAACTAGAAAGTGAAAACTCACCTTAAATTGGATTTGCAACGATTTAACGAGAATTAACTTGCAAGGATGGGTTTTTGGCCTCAAAGATGTTTCAGATACCTGTAGAAATCCAAAACAAAGGCATCAAAATAGAAATGAAACTTACAATAAAATGATTTTCTCAAATCTGAAAAATAAATGAAATAATCATAGGTTTTGATTAGATTAACTGTACGTTTACAAGATTTGATAGTTTTTTCCAATTTTAATTGAAAAAGGGCTTTATTTTAGTGATTTGGAGAGGCGGGTTTTATGTTTCTTTTCTCAAGTTAAGTCTTATAGGACAAGGAAGGAGTAAAAATTAGAACGTACTCCTCTTTTCTCCTTCGCTGTCTAATTTCCAGAATTTGCATTTGAGCATGGGTTTGGACCCAAAAACAACCCATAAGCCTAAGTATGTTATGTTTAGGCTTAGTTCTGTCATTTATTTAAACTTAACATGTGTTTACATAATTTTAACACACTTAACACCAATTTTTTTCGTACTAATGTTTCTAACATTACAAATTTGCTTATAAAATATTTAGAGCCATATTAAGTAATTTAAACATAATTTTTACTGTTAACATAACAATACCAACATTTATAATAGAAGGTTTGTTTTACATTTTTATTTGTTCAAATCTTACATTTTCAACATATAAATTTATACAAAACTCATTTACTTTGTTAAATAATTGTACAAACCTCACTAAAATATTTTAACACTTTTTCAGACCTCATTTACAAACTCATTTACAGTGTCATTTTTTTTATTAATAATTAACTTTTTTTAGACCTCCTCAAAAATGGCAATGCCTATCTCTTCCTCCTCGACCCACGCAATCCCCTTTTTCTGCCACAACCTCGCAACATCCCTACGCTAAATCTGCCACCGGATCCTATCACTCCTCAACCAGATCCACCCCACATGTCACTCCTCCTCACCCCCTCTCCTCCCCCACAACCACCTCCGTAGTCACCTCCTCTTCCCATGCAAAAACGGTCATCTCTTTTCGCGTCTAAACCACGCAACGTAGGAGAGTTCGCTCCTCTCCTGTTACTCTCAAGTATGATGGGAAACGATTGGTTCCAACAAACGAAATTATTGAAGCTGGCGTCTAGGAATGGCATGAATATCTGACTGGTTTTTTTTCTTGATTCCCTATTGTTGTATACGGCTGTAGTCACGAAACTGTTCAGGCATTAGAAACCTCGAGGCTCGATTAAGATAAAATCAAACGAAAACATTTTCTTTTTTCTTGTGGCTGATAAGGAAGATAAAAAAAGGATTTTGGAAGCTGACCCTATAGTGATAAGGAGCAAGGTTTTTATCATTAGAAAATGGGATGTCAGTATGGGGCTTCCGGTTAAGGGAATTAGACATGTAGTGGTATGGGTAAAGTTAACCAACCTCCCTATGGTAGCGTGATCAAAGATAGGCATCTGTTGGTTAGCATCACTCGTTCGCAAGTTCCTTTGCATGGATCAGGCCATGAGAGTCTGGAATGGTTAGGGTTCGCAAAATGTTTAGTGGAGATTTCACCTGAGTGAATTACCAGAATCTATCGTTGTGCTTCTACCTGATGGAACTGAACATGATGTTATTTTCAGTTACATATGGAAGCCTGACATTTGTTGTGCTTGTAAGGTGTTCGTACGCATGACTGTCAACTGCCCTTTAGGCATTAGCAAAGAAGCTCCAACAAAAAAGGATGACAATAGGAGAAGCAGTGTTAATGAAAATGATCAAAATGAAGTAGTGAATACACGTGAAGTAGGTGGTGTTAGAGGCAAAAATGTTGTTTTTAATCGACAGGCCAAAGGGATTCCAGCGAGAAGCAGTCATAAAGTTAGAGCTATTCCTATTGTGAATCAAAAGAAGTGGAAAAAAGTCGAAGGTAACTCTTCAAAATAGAGTTCTGGTAATGTTTTCAACACTACATTACCAACTGTAAACATGTATGGTATTCTAAATAGTTTAAGTGACATTAATGAAGATGCAGCTAATGCACTCGAACTTGACGAAGGTGAAATACGAGACACAACTAAGGGAAGTGCAGTAATAAATGGGTATGTTGATACCAACATGGTTAATAATGAAGACAGTGCCACTAAGGTCACAACTGTTGCAAACAATGTAGGAGATAAAGGGTTAAGGCAGCAAAATGAACTGACTGGCGATGTCCGCATTAAATTGCATAACTTAGTTGATGGTAGTGCTGCCGGTACCGATGCTAGTGCCACAAGAGAAGTCCGAGTGTTAACAAATAAGGATACAATGCAAACCATAATTGACAATGTTACTGAATTTGAGCAAATAATGAACGCAAGAGGGTTTGATGTTATCATTCCATCGAATGTCACTGATATACAACCAATCAATGAATTTGGGTTCAAATCTGATTTTTTGCATAGTTTTAGCCCACTCACCAAGCAACGAAATGGAAGTCCTATTCAGAACAACATATAGGAGCTTCCTAATGCTGCGGTGACCAAAGAAAAGCAGTCATCCTTCGAATCTGTTGATCATGAGTATGCTGGAAATCTTGATAGTTTTTTATATAATAACTTCAACATAACTGAAGTTTCCAGTGACATTAGAAGAAAACAACAAAACGTAAAAGTGAAAATGACCAAACCCAGATAAAACAGTCCTTGAGATAATTGAGAGTTTGGGAGTTGAAATTGCGAGTGGTAAATTAGACCCTTTCCTATGTAACGAGAAGAAGAAGCTGATGGAATTGATATCCAAAAATTATAATGCTCCTCAACAAAGAAAAGCTACACAAGACACTACTAAGAAGCAAGCCACTAGTAATCCATATACAAACAAACCGGCACCACCAGGGTACAAAGCCCGGCCACCAGATGTTATAGTTACAAATGTAGCAGCCTCGTCATCAACCTTAGCTAGTTGCAGTGCGATTAAGTCACCAATCTCTCGCAACAAATCAAGAGCAAAGGGTAATACCCTCTTTGATAATGGTAAAAAGTTTGTTGGGGACTTAAGTGCCTCTATCAGCACTATGAAATTAAAATGTAATTGCTATCGTGAAACTGGGATGTATTTAAGGCAATGATGTATGGTGTTTCCCCTACGTGAGAAAATGAACTAAGTAGTTGATATACACATGGTATATCACCTGTGTGCATTGTAACTTTTTCTTTTTTTTAATAAATAGTGTTACGGATCTATATAAAAACTTGTCAACCTTACCAAAAAATAATAACACTTTAAATATTGATTTTCAATCAGTACTTCATTTTTTTATTTGTAACTCAGTTAAATATAGAAAACTCTTTTACAATAAAAATCCGCCTTTAGAAATAATTTACAAAATTATTGCATTTCGGCACATAAAATCCTTTAGCACTTATTTTTATCACAAATTCATGTTACAAAGTTTTCGAAACTTTAATTTTTTTTCCTTATTTAAATTTATTCAACAAACCATGAGTTCTTTTAACACTTTATTTGATTCGATTCAACTCAAACTCATTATACTTCTTCTTATTACCCAAATTAATACAAATCTTATTGTTTATCCGACTTGTGAGATTATATAAATTACCTTATCCAAATTTATGTTTATTTTCTCAATTAACAAATTATGAACATAGCTATGATTTGCTTACACATGTAAACACAAAACCAAGGTTGATACGGACTCTCCCTTATAAAAATTGTGTCCTCGCAATTTCTAGAGAAGAGCCATAATCAGTTAATTTATTTCATGTAGAAATATAAAATAAATAAGCTTGAATTAAATTTTCTCACCATTGATCATCGAAAGAAAGAAAATTAGGGTAATGTTCTCTTGATGAATTCTCCGGTGTAACGACCTGCATTCTACGCATCGAAGGATCGTAGAATATTTATTTCTTTCACATACGAAGTCGTATAGTCATGTAACTTTGGGAGACGACTATTGGGGTCATTTCCTATGTTCATGATTTTTGCCGATTTTTAAATGACTATTTTGCCCCTAGCTGATCTTGTTTCAGCCATAACTTTTGATTGGAAATGAGTTTTGACCTGAAACCACTTTCATTAGATCCGGATGATGGTTTACCTTTCCGTAGAGTGGTCATATGTGAAAAATGGACTTACTGTTTGGGAGATATAGCTGAGATAAGGTTTGGAAGATGAAAAACTGCTTAACCGGGCCAAGTGAGGTGATTAGTGAATGAGTCCATAACCCATTTCGGGATTAGGGTTATGGGGAGACTGAATTGAGCTAGTTTTTCACTTCATTTCAGTTTTCTAGCCGCCATTTACCTCCTAAGAACCCTAGCAATGGCCTCCAACATATAAAATTACCTCTAATCACTTTCTAATCAAGTATTAGCCTAATCTACGTCAAATCAAAGGGAAATAGCACCAAGGCAGGGTTGCAGCTGCTGTTGCAACATCAGGTATAGCATCATTATTACTGCCAGGTGGTAGAACCGCACACTCACGTTTCAAAATTCCAATAAATTTAGATGAGGATTCTATTTGTGATATAACAAGACAGTCTTTATTGGGTGAGTTGATAAAAAAACTAATCTTATTATTTGGGATGAAGCACCAATGGCACACAGAAATGCATTAGAATCATTGGAAAGAACTTTGAGAGATATAATGGAACACACGGGAAATGGTGGTGAAATTTTTGGTGGCAAGACTATCCTACTTGGTGGTGATTTTAGGCAAATACTACCAGTTATTGATAAAGGGGGGAGGGAGACAATTGTCGGATCATCGATAAATCGATCACGTCTATGGAGTAAGTGTAAATTTTTTACTCTCTCACATAATATGCGGCTTACAAATGAATGTGCAAGCAATGAAGAGATGAATCAAATTGCAAATTTTAGTAAATGGATTTTAGATGTGGGGGATGGATTACTTCCAACTATATCGATGTATCATAATGAGGAGCCAACATGGGTAAATATTCCAAAGGAAAACTTAATTGAATGGGATGACAATCCAATACAAAAAATTGTTGATAGCATTTATCCAGATTTCGATAAAAGGTTGAACGAACAAGACTACTTTAAAAGCCGTTGTATACTAGCACCAACTAATGAATGCGTGGACGAAGTGAATTCATTTATAATCGAGAAAATGCCAGGTCAATTCTACACTTATCTAAGTGCGGACTCAATTAGTCCAATGTCGGAAGGCATTGAGGAACAAAATCTTTTATACCCTATTGAATTTCTCAACACACTAAAGCTATCATCAATACCAAATCATGAACTTCGTTTAAAGGTTGGAGTTCCAATAATGCTTCTTCGTAATTTAAATCAAAATTTAGGTCTTTGCAATGGTACAAGATTGATTGTCACACAGGTTGCATCAAAAGTAATAGAGGCAGAAATTATTACCGGAAATAATATTGGTCATAAGGTTTTAATTCCAAGAATAATAATGTCCTCGGCAGACACAAAGTGGCCTTTTCTCCTTAGACGTCGCCAATTTCCAGTAAAAATATGTTTTGCAATGACAATCAACAAAAGTCAAGGTCAAACGCTAGAAAATGTTGGAGTATATTTATCACGTCCTATATTCACTCATGGTCAGTTATATGTGGCTGTTTCTCGCACAACAACACAAAAAGGGTTGAAAATTTTGATTAAAAATAAAAATGAAGAAAGGAAGGATTACACACAGAATATTGTCTACAAAGAAATATTCAACAACCTTAAAGGTAATGCCTAAAATTTCATTTATGTCATATTATATTCCTTATTCAGGAAATAATTACTTATAATTTCAATTCCACATTCATTATATTATGTTATTTTCATAGGTTAACAAGATTGAATTTTGGCTCATCTTCTCATACTGCGTTACTGCACTTGCCTGCTACAAGGAGGAGAATATCAAAACTATATCTACTGCATACAAGCAGCTAAATATTTTACATCAGAGGCTGAATGGTTTTTCTATTACCCTAATTATGTGTATTTGCTTAAATCGTCTATAGTTTCATTTACTTTGTTTTTACTTTATTTTTTATGTGTTTTGCCATTACTTTTTTTTCAATTAGTTCTAAACAATTATTAAAACATCGTCATTTTAAATATAAGTCTGCATAAAATTTTAAAGAATTATTGAAATTTTATACTTACAAACATATAAGTTTGCATATATTTCAAACTACAGAAATTATGCTACACAATGCATACTCACATTATTTGATAAAGCACTCCTTATATCTGTAAATTATTTTGCCAACAACTAAGAAAATATATTAGATTACTAACCCACTCAAATCTCAAGAAATGACGCCGAAGTAAACATTTCAAGCGCTATGCATCCAAGACTCCATATATCAGCAGCAAGTCCATATGGTTTCGTTGGTTCAACAACATAAATTGATATTAAAAAAAGGGTACAATGTATGGCTCATGACATATAATATTATAACTATAAAACTTATTGGACACAAGAAACTTAAAGACAAAATTTATTACTTATCTAACATTTCAAATCGCAATAAAGCAGATATATTATCTAAAATTTATTATTTAAAGAAATTGAAAATGAAAAGTAGGCATTAATGTGGAAATCTAATAAGAAAACAAAAAAAATTACCTTCAATCGACGGATTTTATTCTTTTAGAGTTGATTTGTAAATCAGAATATTTTTGCAGACGAACCTAAAAAAAAAAACATAATAATAGTTAATAGCTGCTAACAGTAAATCATATGCATTTAAGGAAGGAACAAAGTACAACATTTACTTACCTCATCAATGATCCTCCAAAATGAAGCTGGTCTGGAAATTAAAATAAGACCATTTAGTTCACTAAATATAAAAGAATATTATTTGACGGCAAACTGGGTTTCAGTTGCCAAGTCAAATACATTCAGACGTATTTTTCCAGTATTTTTCCTCAAGAAAACGTCTTTTCATCGAGTTGTTGCGAACATCTTGAATTTTTGACCAATACTGCAATCTCAAGCAAATCGATAATGTGTCAAATATATATTTCATATGTTTATAATCATCCATAGATATTTATGTTTATTTATTATTTTTACTACTGTTTCACATTTAGAGTTATTATACATACACATATACATATATACAAACAATGAGAGAAATGTTAGAAAATTTTAGTACTGGATATAAAACATGTCACATAGAACAAAACACTAAACATAATGCTACATAGAATAAAACTCTCTACAAAACTAAATAGTTCAGGACATAAAATGGTACATCGTATAAAACAGTACATTGATTAAAACAGTGTATTAATTATTACTTATGTGCCTCTTTTGCCACGTGCAACAATACTGGACTATTCACTGGATTTGACTTGAGTGACCAGCACGTGCAGAAATATATTATACAATCCGATAAGAATTCAACAGTATTTTAACATTTACAAATGCAGCCAGGAAGTAATTATTAGGGTTTTGATATTGATTTTGTATACTGCTGGAAAGGTAAAAGCGAAGGCATAATTAACTGTGAATTGGTTATAGTAAATATGAAAGCCAGCATAGCCAAGTATATTAAACACAGAGCATTTTGAACATCGGATAAGTCCTATGTATTAAATATTATATTCACGTCTAGGTATTAATGCAAATCAAATTTGCAACCAATTCAATAAGTGAAAACTTAATATCTCTGCTTAGTTGACTGCAAGACCTTCCTCTCTTGTGAAGACGTGATTCAAAATCCATAATAGACCTTCAATCTAATATGTTAAAATTTACAAAGTCCAATGAAATATAAATATTTCTTTCATATTAGTTTACAAAATTGTTTGTCATAGCGCATTCTGGTATCATATCAAATTACAAAAGAAAATAATTTGTGTAACCGTTAAAATTGCAATAAAAGTACATTTTTCTTGATAATCTGAATGACAGATATTCTTTCTCTTTTTTCAAGCTCTGTTATCATATATAAAATAAAAAACACTACATTCTCACTTGATAAAATCAATGCAAATATATAATATTCTTTGGTAGATTAATATTATTATAAAAATAAGAAAACTTTGTCATTTGTCAAGAAGTCCTGTGAAAAGACAATTAAAAAGCCGGAATCAATGAACGGGGATATTCATGACTTAATTAGACAACGTAGCAATAAAGAGAAACAAGGTTATAAATACACTAATAGCAATTTTACCTAATAACTACTGAATTGTTACTATTATTCTTGGTTTATCTTTGATATTACTAACATATGTGATTTTGGAAATGTATAAATCGAGTTAATTCCAACAAGTGCCAGATGAATTTGAAATCACAATAATGTTTAAATTGATCACATAGATCCCATACTCAGTGTTTCAAAAGCATAATAACAATGAAAAAATCTTCTTGATAACCTTTTATTAACAAATCCGATGACCTCTCCAAGCAGCCGTATTTAAAAGATGTTGGAGATAGACATCATTATCAATCATCAAATACGTTCCAGTTTTTTTGTTCTCCTTAGTCGCCTTTATGATAATCTTCGAAGCAAAATATTTACTATGTAAATAGTCCAATCTGAAATATAATTATATATATATGGTATACTAATGCGATATGCTGGTTTTATCAAAAGCAGAATGTGGAAATATACTAAACAACCCTCAATAGAATGCCAATTTGACTGGAATTTTAAGTCATCAACTAATGGAGACGTGTAATTATACTTTTTACAGTTTTCAATATACCTAAAAGTCGTACAGTACTTTACCTGAAGCATATAACAAATTCACAGGCTAAGCATTTATAATAACCAAACCAAACCCTAACAAAGAAAAATAAGCTATTCAATTAATTAATGAATGAAGCAAAAAATACAGTTACTTGGAAAAATAACCAATCAAATCAGTATGATAAACCTTAATATAAGAATTACTAAAAGAAAAAACACTCAACTTGAGAAGAACTAAATCGTTTCATCCAACAGCTTATCATACAGTAAAAAATACAGTTACTTTCATTCTCAGAGGTATAAATTTAATCATGTATACCACTAATTTGTAATAACAAATTACTATTTTATCATGCAGTAAAAAATAATAAAAGATTCGAAGAAGATATTACCTTCGATCGACATATTTTATGCTTTCAGAGCAGATCTGCAGGACTCTAAACTTCTTTGTCGATTTAATCAACGCTGCGCAAAATTTTCGATCCATTTCTGACCATTTTTTGCCATTTTCCCATGGTTATTTTTGGGAGAAGAAGACGGATGCGAAATAATGGTTGTCGCGAAATTAATAGTCGATTCCTTATGATAATTTCCATTTTTTGCTTGATGATGTTTGGGATAAGATTAGGGTTAGAGAACTGAAAGTGAACTTGAGACGACTATGAGAGGTTTCTTCGCTATGTTCGATTTTCTTCAAATCTGCGTGTGTTAGATGTTTCCAAGCGCAAAATTTCTGTTTTGCCCTTAAGTTTCTTTCCAGAGTATTCATCACCACCTTAACATGTGATGATTTCTTTTGTGTAAAGTATATTTTTACTTACTATACTTACACAATATTCAGTTAGTATATTTTTACTTATTTATGTAATTTCTACTTATTTTATGTAAAATGTGAAAATACCATAGATCAATAATAGCGTTACATATGGTGTTCCCTTAGTAATTTGAACATTAAAATGGTCAATTAATATTGTGTTGACTATTTTATTTATTTTATGCAAAATCAATTTTTATCTTCAATTCTATTTGATTTGAATTTCAAGCAGCGTCAATTAACCTTCCTTTTATATGATCGAATTAATGGAAATTCGTTAACACTAATTGAGAATAAAATTAAAATCAATAAGGAAATCGCTGCTACTTCATTACTCATTTACGATTTCATTTTAATTGACCATTAAATATGGTAATTCATTAACATAACTCAAGTTATATATTTGATATGGCATTATTTTTATATTTTAAATTTACAATCGCATAGTCAAGCTAATTTTCAATACAAAAAATCAATATTAAACATATGTACATTACGGTATTAAATCATCATTCTAATATGTACAAATATATCGCATATAACATAAATCATATACATAAAAAGAATACCAACTCTAATTAAAAATATCCATATGTTAATTATACATTGCAGTGTAAAATTCTTTTACCATCAAGTACTTGCATTACAAATTTTCTTAGCCTTTTTGAAAACCATCGTTGTTATATTTTTATCCAAAATTTTTGCTTAATACTGACTTATCAAAATAAAATTATTGTGCTCTACATTGCAAAATTCTATTTTTAGCATTTATACCTTTATCACCAAAACCCCTTTAAATTTTTCTTAATATTTATTTTTGAACTCGCATGTTCAAATCACTAAGGGAATCTCAAATTTAGACTATCTAAATATTCTAAGTAAATAGTAGTTAGTATATTTTTTAATATAACGTTAACAAATTCACCCATTTTGATATATCTACTAAATAAATAATAAAGTGGAAGAATTTAAAACTCCATCTTCCTGCTCTTTCATTGTTTTATATTTTGATATGGACATTTTAAAATCTACACGATTATTTACATATAATATGATCATTAGTTCCTAAAATTTTATATTTAAATTCACACGTCTTAGTTAATTACAAAAATCAAAATTTAACTAAGTTTAGTTAACTAATTTTTCTTTCAAACACTAAAAAATGACAAAAAACTATATATATTTTTTTGGTCTCAAAATATCTACACCTCAAATTTTTTGTAATAATTTAAGTCTTTCACAATTCTTTTTTGACATTATACATTTAATACCATAATTTATAATTAATTACATAATATTAAAACTAATTAAGTAACTTTGACGAACTATTGTTCAATGATTCGCCTAATAAATCGCATCAAGATTAACTATATTCACATTAAATAAAATGAGAAAAACAGTGATTCAATATATAAATAAACACAATAATTGCATAACATAAATTATACACATAATTGTTGTATATAACAGTGTTGTATACACAATTATATGATTTTTGTTTGATGATAACAACCAAATTTATTTTATTATTGAATGTGTTTGTAACTGTACTGGTATACTACACATCAGACAGGAATATAATATTTCTGTTTAAATAAAGTACAACTATACAAAAATTTAAAAATTCACAGAGTATTTTATTTGAACAAGAATATTTTATTTCAATATTTAAACAGTACAGATTTACGACTTCACTATTTGTATATACATCATTGATAGACATTTCAAAATTTTCAATTTCATACTCAGTTCCTCTTTACAACACTTACAATTTCATACACACTACATTTCTATACAGTTCACTCGTATATACTGACACATATTAATATCATCATCTTCAGTCTTCTTGACTTCACAGCATTCCACAGTCAATCCAGTTATCCTCATACCTGTCACATACAAAAGAACACACACAGTAGACTGCAACAAAAATAAAATTAAATAAAAGCAAATAAAAATTTATTTTTAAATTTTATTTTGCCTCAGATTTGCGGTGTGTTTCTCATCATTTTTCTAGACTTTGTCTGACATGCAGGGACAGGAAAACTCGTCTGGATGGCTGCATATACACACGTGTATACACATGTGCACTGCCACGCCAATCCAGTGTCGCGACTGAGGAGTAGCCACAATGACCATCTCGACTCAGTGCACATTAAAAAAAAAATTAACCAAGAATAAATGCAAGCTGAAAAATGGACTAACATGGCACTTGGCAAAAATATGGTGCAATAGCTATATGGTAAAGAAAATGTCAAGTGTTAAGTGTTAAAATACAAGCAGTCATAACAAGGCAGCACAAAGGGTTCAGACATGTTCAACACAGGTACAAGTAAACAAGGCAGAGCAACAAGCATACAAAGTATTGGTCGAAATAGCTTAATGAAAAGTGAACAAGTAGTGCAGCAAAAATGACAAGCCGCATGAAAGTGTACACAGCAAAGTACAAGTAAAATGATTATGCACCAATTACAAAAGAGACAAAGCAAATGTCAAGTTATAATCAAATGCAAACAAGTGAGTGTACAGGAGCTTGTGTGACAAGTCAGGGAAGTGCAATACCACAGTCCAGAGAATGGAAAAGAAAACAGTTTGATCAAGGTAGTACCAAGATCAAATGTAGCATCTGTTCATATAATTCTTTCAAGGCCGAGGCTAAAGTAGCTGTCCAGTTTTAAAGAAGCAACTGTTCATATCAAAGACATGAAAAATGTTTTTGAAAAGAATGATTTAAAGAAGGTTTTAAAATTCCAGAAATCAGGGTTTAAACTTAATGAAATATATTCAGAAAAATCATTACAGTATACAAGTTTATATCATGAAGTATTACAAAAGGCAAGCCGAAAAGTCAGTAACAAAAAGGATTTAGTGGTACTGATATCACTGAAATTTGTCAAAGAGCATGCAAGTATGCAACCAGGGAGGATACTGCCAAGGATTTGGGAAGAGAAGATGATGGGGAGACGACAAAAGAAGGGAGTGTTACAAAAATAAAGGGAAATACAGACAACATGCTAACAGGAAAACAGTTAGCTCAAGGCAGTATATACATGAGTAAACTGTTTGATTCAGATTCAAGGGTGTACATGATCAAGTATAGTGTCTGATCTTATCAAAGCGTGAATAAATCAATTCAACTAGTCATGGAAAAAGCAAGAAATCCAAAGACAAGGCACAAACTCAAAACAGTGGAGCAGCTAAAGATCAAACATGCCAAACACCAAAGTATAATAATATAGTACCAGTTCAAATGTTTGGCAAAACATAGGGTCTGCTCTTACCAGTTCAAAATCAAGGAAAATAAACATTGAAAAAGCTAAATTTAAATAAGAAAACTCGGAAGAAAAGTTCAAACCCAAAAATTTCAAAGTCAATGATTTCATCTCGCAGTATATTCCAGAAAGACTGGATATTTCAAACTAGACACAATCATGGACATGGTGCAACAATATTTCAAGGTTCTACAGTAGTATCTGTTCTTAGCAGTATGACAAGAGTAATATTATGATCAAAGAACCATAAAGCAATATTAATTTAAAGATTCAGAAATTGTCTAAAGAACTACAGGAAAGTTCTACCATAGCATTTGTTCGTACCAGTTTATTCAAGACAAATAATCCAATTGAAGTTTTCTTTTGGGAAGTTAAAATTTAAAATGGTCAACCAGGAAATAAAAGATTTAAAGTTACAGAAATCGTGGGATTAATTCAAAGTCGAAAATCCAAGTCCAGAATAATAAAGTATAACACAAGTTACTCCAGAAGGCTTTAATTTTTCAAGACCAATTCAAAGTTCCAGATCAGCCGCAAGAAATTGCCAGAAATTCAATAACAGATCAATTAAAAGCCAAGGATATCAAAAGTTCCAAAATTATCGCATATATCATGAACCAAGTGTGATACGAAATCAGAGCACAAAATTAGGGTTTCTGAACCCTATAAGAACACCCACATCATCATCGGCTATTATCATCCAAGATAAAAGAAATTAAAAAGAAAACAATCGAATTAAAAATCATACCAGGAAAAGGAGAAGTCTTGGATTCAAATCAGAGCTTCAACAACTCAATCGAAGGATAGCTTACAATAGGAATTCGAGATCGTCACACGACATAGCGACGCCCATCAGAACGAAGCAAAATCAAAACCCTAGATTGCAAGAAGGAAACCCTAGATCGCAAACCCTAGGCCGCCATTTTTCTTTCCAGAGAAAAGAGATCGGACTCAAGAATAAAGTGGTGAAGCAATAACTAAAGGGGGCCGGCCAAGTTTAAGGGGATAACCCTTATTGAAATACTAGGGTTTTCAAAGTTTATTAAGGGTTTTTTCTTATTGTCTTGATTTTATTTGTCTTTAATTTCAACTTTGTAATCAGTCCAGAGTTTTCTAGTTTGTCTCTAAAACTAGGGAGACGACTTACAGTGTTTGTAATTCGGGGAAATCTGGTTTTGGGGATAAAAACCAGTGCAGGGTTTTGAGCGTAGGGTTAAGAACAGTTGGGAGCGAGTGTCGCGAGTTTACAGGGGATTGTAAGCGTAGAGATTGTTTTAACTCCTAGTAGAAACCTTGAGGAATGCAGCAGTAGGCAGGGTTTTGCCGAAGCTGGGTATATCTGTGTGTTATTTATTTTCCGCATTTACTCTGATTATTATCTGTGCTGTGATTATTTAATTACTCTGTGAAAATCTGCAATAAACCCTATTCACCCCCCCTCTAGGGTTAATATAGATCTTACAAGTGGTATCAGAGCAGGTATTTTTAACTCTAGAGTCATGAATTTGTCAAACAATGCTTTTTCTGAGGGTCAGTCCATAGCTAGGCCACCAATGTTTAATGGAACTGATTATGCCTATTGGAAAGCTAGGATGAAAATTTACTTAAGTTCTGTCGATTATGATGTGTGGGATATTATTGAAACGGGTTATAGATCTCCTACTGTTATTGTTAGTGGTGTTGAAATTCCTAAATCAAAAGATAGGTGGGATGCTAATGATAAAAAATTATTTTCAACTAATGCCAAAGCAATGAATGCTTTAATTTGTGCTCTTGATAAAACTGAATTTAATCGAATTTCTCATTGTGAGACAGCACAGGAAATATGGCATACATTGGAGGTCACACACGAAGGTACATCTCAAGTAAAGGAATCTCGTCTCGCTCTACTCAGCAACGAATATGAAAATTTCTCTATGCAAAAAGACGAGGATATAAAAGAGATGTATGGACGCTTCTCATCACTGGTTTACAATGCAAAAGCTCTTGGCAAAACCTATACCGAAGTGGAATTGATCAGAAAAATACTGAGAGTGCTACCGATGAATTTTGAAGCAAAGGTGACGGCGATTCAAGAATCAAAAGATCTGAATAAAGTAAGTATGGAAGAGTTGATCGGAAATCTGATTACTTATGAGATGGAGTTAAAAGCAAGAGAAGAACGAAAGGATTCTGAATCAAAGAAAAAGACAATCGCTCTAAATAATTCTGTTGAAAGTAATGATGATGATCCCGCTGAAGAGCTAGACATGGTTTTGAAAAAGTGGGCCAAAGGAAAATACAAACCACGAAAGAAGAATTCAAAAACCGACAAGTCTGAAAGTTCAGATAGTTCAGACGATGAAGTGTTTTGCTACAATTGCAAGAAACCCGGTCACATCAAACCAAATTGCCCACAGCTTAAAAATGAAAAAAGAAAGAAGTTCAGAAGGAAGAAGAAGGCGTTTGCTGCTACATGGGATAATGAGGAAGGAGAAGAAGCTTCTGAAAGTAATGAAGAAGAAGCTAATTTGTGTCTTATGGCACAATCTGATTCAGAAGGTAGTTCTAGTGAGGTATCAAATTTTACTTATAAAGATTTAATTTTAATGTGTCACGATCTCACGAAAACTGTTGATTCTCTTGAACTAAAAGTTAAGAAATTGAAATCTGATAGGTCAAAACTAGTTCAAGAAAATAACAGTTTAGAAACAAAACTTGAAAAAGTTAAAAATTCATCGTTTTCAGAATGCGAAAAATGTCAATTTTTGAGTAACGATTTGTTGAAATTAAAAACTAATCTTGAGTTACTTAAAAGTGAAAACATGAATTTGAAAAATGAAAAACTTGATTTTGAAAAACAAAAACAATTTGAAATTGAAATTTCCAAGTCCAATGCTAGAATCAAAGCACTTGAAAACGAAAATTTGATTTTAAAACAAACTGATGCTGAAAAGAGGAAAATCGCTATTAACCGTTGTTCAAATTTAATGAAAGAAAATAGCGATCTTAAATTTAAAATTCAACGACTGGAGTCAGCTTTGACTAAATTTTCTAAAGGAGAGAAATCGTTGAACATGTTGTTAAAAAATCAATTTTTTGTTCAGAATAAAAAGGGACTTGGATTTGAATCTGATCAAGTTGAAAAACAAAATTTTAATGATTTTAAAAATCCTTTAATTGGCTTTGAAAACGATCAAATTGAATTTTTGAAATTTAATAATTTCAAAGGGTTTTTAAATCATAAACAAATTGATAACTCGTTTAAAAACAATTCATTTAAATCTATTTGGATTCCAAAAATTTACAAAATAAATTTAAGCAAATCTAAACAGATTTGGGTTCCAAAGGGTACGCTAGTGAATAGTAATGGATTGTTATATAAACGGGTTTGGGTACCAAAACGTGTAAACGAAGATAAGAGTGGTAAAACAACTTTTGTTAGACCACTCGATCATATAAGCATTTAGGTATCGTAGGAGGCTAAGGAACAACTGCGCTTAAGTAAGATAAAATTCAGGATGATTCACATATCAATTATTTGGAGTTCCTTAGCCATAGAGTCAGAGTTGGAGATTCATTGCATCACGTTGATTATGGTAAGTCAGGTATGATCTCTAAACTCGTACTTTTATTTCTTTTAGGTTGAAATCATTCGTTATGAATTGTTGAAAATCTTGGACTATAAAAAATTGATTTTTTTTGGTGATTTCAAACAATTATCTTCAAATTTGATATGTTGACAGTTTCTTGAGTTTGTCTAAAAATTCTCTGAGGATGTCACTTGTGATTCTTGC
Source organism: Allium sativum (assembly GCA_030737875.1). Classification (NCBI taxonomy): domain Eukaryota; kingdom Viridiplantae; phylum Streptophyta; class Magnoliopsida; order Asparagales; family Amaryllidaceae; genus Allium; species Allium sativum. The sequence continues at coordinate 403,091,169 of CM060910.1, forward strand.
TTTGAAAATGATCTTGTGCTGCTCTGATAAGGAAATTAATTTATTGGTGTTTAAATGATAAGTTGGAAAATCAGTAACTGAATTTAGTTAAAATTCATAGACAATTTGAATTAATATATAAATGGTTTTAAAAATTGTCTAGGAGCAATTAGTCTTGAAAATATTAGAAAATTTCATTTTCTAACTGATTGATTTTTTTAAAGCTGATTTTCAACTTGCATTTTTTTTCAAAAAAACTCTTCTTAAAATTGATATTTTCAATTTTAAAATTATTTTTGATTATTTATTCAAAAATTGAAATTATTGATTAATTTGAACCGTTTTGGGACTCATCAAAATTATTGATAGATTTATGAAACTGTGATGAGTTGCGACTATGGTATAATTCATAATTAGAAGAGATATTATTTTAAATCTCATAATGATTAAACAAATTTTATAATATCTTTGAATTAGAGCTTATTTCACGACCATCTTCTATATCTACCATATTTCTGTCATTCATCATGGTTTAATTTAATTTGGGGAGTTCTAATTATTCTAAAAAAAAATAAAAAATAAATAAATAAATAAATAAATAAATAATTTATCCTTGGTATTCACTCCCATTTAAAAATCCTCGCGGTTATGCGTGGGTGAATTACCTTAATTTCTATGCGCTTCCATTCTCACTTAAAAGACCTTCGGGCTGTGCATGGATGGAACTCATTAGAGAGGATAAAGTTAAGTTACTACTAACCCCATTTAAAAGACCTTTGGGCTATGCGTGGTTAGAAAGTGCTTAACACATTCTTTTTGCATATTTAAAATCTTTAAAATTTATATTCAAATATTCAATTTTTATTGAACTCTCCTCATTCGATAAAATCCATCGTAAATCCATTCATTCTGAAAGTGAAATCTGCTTCTGATTTAAAGATTATTATGATTTTTGTTTGATTAAATGGGTTTTACGATATATATTCTCTCTCTGAATATGAATTTATAATTTTAGTCTATATTCATTACTGTATCGATTTCTATTTTCCTTTTGATGATAACAAAAGGGGGAGAATGGTCAAGATTTTGATTGATAAGTATTTAATTCAAAAAATATTTTAAGATTGGAAATTAAATATCTATAGGGGGAATGGTCAATTGGATTTCATTATTCATACTTTTCCACATATATAGGGGGAGTTCAGTTGTAGGGGGAGCATACAAATAGGGGGAGTAATATATTTCACGTTCAAAACACATTCAAAATCTTTTATTTGTTTGTCATCATCAAAAGGGGGAGATTGTTGTATATAACAGTGTTGTATACACAATTATATGATTTTTGTTTGATGATAACAACCAAATTTATTTTATTATTGAATGTGTTTGTAACTGTACTGGTATACTACACATCAGACAGGAATATAATATTTCTGTTTAAATAAAGTACAACTATACAAAAATTTAAAAATTCACAGAGTATTTTATTTGAACAAGAATATTTTATTTCAATATTTAAACAGTACAGATTTACGACTTCACTATTTGTATATACATCATTGATAGACATTTCAAAATTTTCAATTTCATACTCAGTTCCTCTTTACAACACTTACAATTTCATACACACTACATTTCTATACAGTTCACTCGTATATACTGACACATATTAATATCATCATCTTCAGTCTTCTTGACTTCACAGCATTCCACAGTCAATCCAGTTATCCTCATACCTGTCACATACAAAAGAACACACACAGTAGACTGCAACAAAAATAAAATTAAATAAAAGCAAATAAAAATTTATTTTTAAATTTTATTTTGCCTCAGATTTGCGGTGTGTTTCTCATCATTTTTCTAGACTTTGTCTGACATGCAGGGACAGGAAAACTCGTCTGGATGGCTGCATATACACACGTGTATACACATGTGCACTGCCACGCCAATCCAGTGTCGCGACTGAGGAGTAGCCACAATGACCATCTCGACTCAGTGCACATTAAAAAAAAAATTAACCAAGAATAAATACAAGCTGAAAAATGGACTAACATGGCACTTGGCAAAAATATGGTGCAATAGCTATATGGTAAAGAAAATGTCAAGTGTTAAGTGTTAAAATACAAGCAGTCATAACAAGGCAGCACAAAGGGTTCAGACATGTTCAACACAGGTACAAGTAAACAAGGCAGAGCAACAAGCATACAAAGTATTGGTCGAAATAGCTTAATGAAAAGTGAACAAGTAGTGCAGCAAAAATGACAAGCCGCATGAAAGTGTACACAGCAAAGTACAAGTAAAATGATTATGCACCAATTACAAAAGAGACAAAGCAAATGTCAAGTTATAATCAAATGCAAACAAGTGAGTGTACAGGAGCTTGTGTGACAAGTCAGGGAAGTGCAATACCACAGTCCAGAGAATGGAAAAGAAAACAGTTTGATCAAGGTAGTACCAAGATCAAATGTAGCATCTGTTCATATAATTCTTTCAAGGCCGAGGCTAAAGTAGCTGTCCAGTTTTAAAGAAGCAACTGTTCATATCAAAGACATGAAAAATGTTTTTGAAAAGAATGATTTAAAGAAGGTTTTAAAATTCCAGAAATCAGGGTTTAAACTTAATGAAATATATTCAGAAAAATCATTACAGTATACAAGTTTATATCATGAAGTATTACAAAAGGCAAGCCGAAAAGTCAGTAACAAAAAGGATTTAGTGGTACTGATATCACTGAAATTTGTCAAAGAGCATGCAAGTATGCAACCAGGGAGGATACTGCCAAGGATTTGGGAAGAGAAGATGATGGGGAGACGACAAAAGAAGGGAGTGTTACAAAAATAAAGGGAAATACAGACAACATGCTAACAGGAAAACAGTTAGCTCAAGGCAGTATATACATGAGTAAACTGTTTGATTCAGATTCAAGGGTGTACATGATCAAGTATAGTGTCTGATCTTATCAAAGCGTGAATAAATCAATTCAACTAGTCATGGAAAAAGCAAGAAATCCAAAGACAAGGCACAAACTCAAAACAGTGGAGCAGCTAAAGATCAAACATGCCAAACACCAAAGTATAATAATATAGTACCAGTTCAAATGTTTGGCAAAACATAGGGTCTGTTCTTACCAGTTCAAAATCAAGGAAAATAAACATTGAAAAAGCTAAATTTAAATAAGAAAACTCGGAAGAAAAGTTCAAACCCAAAAATTTCAAAGTCAATGATTTCATCTCGCATTATATTCCAGAAAGACTGGATATTTCAAACTAGACACAATCATGGACATGGTGCAACAATATTTCAAGGTTCTACAGTAGTATCTGTTCTTAGCAGTATGACAAGAGTAATATTATGATCAAAGAACCATAAAGCAATATTAATTTAAAGATTCAGAAATTGTCTAAAGAACTACAGGAAAGTTCTACCATAGCATTTGTTCGTACCAGTTTATTCAAGACAAATAATCCAATTGAAGTTTTCTTTTGGGAAGTTAAAATTTAAAATGGTCAACCAGGAAATAAAAGATTTAAAGTTACAGAAATCGTGGGATTAATTCAAAGTCGAAAATCCAAGTCCAGAATAATAAAGTATAACACAAGTTACTCCAGAAGGCTTTAATTTTTCAAGACCAATTCAAAGTTCCAGATCAGCCGCAAGAAATTGCCAGAAATTCAATAACAGATCAATTAAAAGCTAAGGATATCAAAAGTTCCAAAATTATCGCATATATCATGAACCAAGTGTGATACGAAATCAGAGCACAAAATTAGGGTTTCTGAACCCTATAAGAACACCCACATCATCATCGGCTATTATCATCCAAGATAAAAGAAATTAAAAAGAAAACAATCGAATTAAAAATCATACCAGGAAAAGGAGAAGTCTTGGATTCAAATCAGAGCTTCAACAACTCAATCGAAGGATAGCTTACAATAGGAATTCGAGATCGTCACACGACATAGCGACGCCCATCAGAACGAAGCAAAATCAAAACCCTAGATTGCAAGAAGGAAACCCTAGATCGCAAACCCTAGGCCGCCATTTTTCTTTCCAGAGAAAAGAGATCGGACTCAAGAATAAAGTGGTGAAGCAATAACTAAAGGGGGCCGGCCAAGTTTAAGGGGATAACCCTTATTGAAATACTAGGGTTTTCAAAGTTTATTAAGGGTTTTTTCTTATTGTCTTGATTTTATTTGTCTTTAATTTCAACTTTGTAATCAGTCCAGAGTTTTCTAGTTTGTCTCTAAAACTAGGGAGACGACTTACAGTGTTTGTAATTCGGGGAAATCTGGTTTTGGGGATAAAAACCGGTGCAGGGTTTTGAGCGTAGGGTTAAGAACAGTTGGGAGCGAGTGTCGCGAGTTTACAGGGGATTGTAAGCGTAGAGATTGTTTTAACTCCTAGTAGAAACCTTGAGGAATGCAGCAGTAGGCAGGGTTTTGCCGAAGCTGGGTATATCTGTGTGTTATTTATTTTCCGCATTTACTCTGATTATTATCTGTGCTGTGATTATTTAATTACTCTGTGAAAATCTGCAATAAACCCTATTCACCCCCCCTCTAGGGTTAATATAGATTCTACAATAATAACAATCACATGTTTAAAATTTAACTTATTTAATTTATCCTCTGTTACATTGCAATGTTAACATTAAGCACTCATATTTCAAAATTTGTTTAGTAATTTACAAAACACTCCACAATATCACTTAGCATTGTACACCAATATGTTTAAATTTATTATATGGTTTTGAATTTACCAAATAAGTTCAACTAGTAAATTTTGTTAATTCATCTGATTAATGCCAAATATGATGTTTTAAAATGTATATCATGCTCATATAAAGAAAGAAGGAAAAATCAGTTTTCCTTCCAAATATAAAGTTAAATAGTTCAGACGATTTAAATAATATATGTAAACAATAATAGTAAATTTAATATATTATACATTTATCTCAATAAATTTATCATAAATTGAACATAACAATTATAGCTTCAAATACTAACATTTTAACACTTCCACGATTATTTACAGAGCCGCCTTAATTCTTTCATTATATTTTATATTTAAATCCATATCTTTAAACTGCTTATGAAATCTTAAATTATAATTATTTAAATAATCTTAGTAAATAATTAGTACATTCTTCTAATAGCTCTTTAAAACATACGTCAATTTTTCTATGTATATTCATACAACAAGAGTGTTTGAATCACATAATATAAATTATGTATGCCAACAATAATAAAGTTAATTTGTAAATCAGTTTTGATTCATTTATATCGAAATTTTACCATTTATTATATCACAATTTTTTTTTAGTATCAGTACCTCCACAGGAATTTTTTTTTTTAATTCCTTCGATTCGTTCTACTATACTATATATTTAAACTAAGCTCAAAATTTTACGTTTAACTTATTTAACAAATTCTATTAAATTATATTTCCCAATTCATAGAATAAATTACTAACATATATCAATTTCAACATGTATGGTATATTCATATTAACAAAATAACCAAAATAATTCTCAAATACGTACACATACATATTACTTATATAAGCTATAAAACATAAACTGCAAATGATAATTTTAATTAATAGCGTATATATTGCACATCAAAATTTATTCTATACTACATAAAAAAGTTGTCGTTTTAACACTAAATTTGTAAATTCAATAGTTAACAATGTTGTCGTGTGCAACGCACGGGTTACACACTAGTTTTTTTTATTAATAATTAACTTTTTTTAGACCTCCTCAAAAATGGCAATGCCTATCTCTTCCTCCTCGACCCACGCAATCCACTTTTTCTGCCACAACCTCGCAACATCCCTACGCTAAATCTGCCACCGGATCCTATCACTCCTCAACCAGATCCACCCCACATGTCACTCCTCCTCACCCCCTCTCCTCCCCCACAACCACCTCCGTAGTCACCTCCTCTTCCCATGCAAAAACGGTCATCTCTTTTCGCGTCTAAACCACGCAACGTAGGAGAGTTCGCTCCTCTCCTGTTACTCTCAAGTATGATGGGAAACGATTGGTTCCAACAAACGAAATTATTGAAGCTGGCGTCTAGGAATGGCATGAATATCTGACTGGTTTTTTTTCTTGATTCCCTATTGTTGTATACGGCTGTAGTCACGAAACTGTTCAGGCATTAGAAACCTCGAGGCTCGATTAAGATAAAATCAAACGAAAACATTTTCCTTTTTCTTGTGGCTGATAAGGAAGATAAAAAAAGGATTTTGGAAGCTGACCCTATAGTGATAAGGAGCAAGGTTTTTATCATTAGAAAATGGGATGTCAGTATGGGGCTTCCGGTTAAGGGAATTAGACATGTAGTGGTATGGGTAAAGTTAACCAACCTCCCTATGGTAGCGTGATCAAAGATAGGCATCTGTTGGTTAGCATCACTCGTTCGCAAGTTCCTTTGCATGGATCAGGCCATGAGAGTCTGGAATGGTTAGGGTTCGCAAAATGTTTAGTGGAGATTTCACCTGAGTGAATTGCCAGAATCTATCGTTGTGCTTCTACCTGATGGAACTGAACATGATGTTATTTTCAGTTACATATGGAAGCCTGACATTTGTTGTGCTTGTAAGGTGTTCGTACGCATGACTGTCAACTGCCCTTTAGGCATTAGCAAAGAAGCTCCAACAAAAAAGGATGACAATAGGAGAAGCAGTGTTAATGAAAATGATCAAAATGAAGTAGTGAATACACGTGAAGTAGGTGGTGTTAGAGGCAAAAATGTTGTTTTTAATCGACAGGCCAAAGGGATTCCAGCGAGAAGCAGTCATAAAGTTAGAGCTATTCCTATTGTGAATCAAAAGAAGTGGAAAAAAGTCGAAGGTAACTCTTCAAAATAGAGTTCTGGTAATGTTTTCAACACTACATTACCAACTGTAAACATGTATGGTATTCTAAATAGTTTAAGTGACATTAATGAAGATGCAGCTAATGCACTCGAACTTGACGAAGGTGAAATACGAGACACAACTAAGGGAAGTGCAGTAATAAATGGGTATGTTGATACCAACATGGTTAATAATGAAGACAGTGCCACTAAGGTCACAGCTGTTGCAAACAATGTAGGAGATAAAGGGTTAAGGCAGCAAAATGAACTGACTGGCGATGTCCGCATTAAATTGCATAACTTAGTTGATGGTAGTGCTGCCGGTACCGATGCTAGTGCCACAAGAGAAGTCCGAGTGTTAACAAATAAGGATACAATGCAAACCATAATTGACAATGTTACTGAATTTGAGCAAATAATGAACGCAAGAGGGTTTGATGTTATCATTCCATCGAATGTCACTGATATACAACCAATCAATGAATTTGGGTTCAAATCTGATTTTTTGCATAGTTTTAGCCCATTCACCAAGCAACGAAATGGAAGTCCTATTCAGAACAACATATAGGAGCTTCCTAATGCTGCGGTGACCAAAGAAAAGCAGTCATCCTTCGAATCTGTTGATCATGAGTATGCTGGAAATCTTGATAGTTTTTTATATAATAACTTCAACATAACTGAAGTTTCCAGTGACATTAGAAGAAAACAACAAAACGTAAAAGTGAAAATGACCAAACCCAGATAAAACAGTCCTTGAGATAATTGAGAGTTTGGGAGTTGAAATTGCGAGTGGTAAATTAGACCCTTTCCTATGTAACGAGAAGAAGAAGCTGATGGAATTGATATCCAAAAATTATAATGCTCCTCAACAAAGAAAAGCTACACAAGACACTACTAAGAAGCAAGCCACTAGTAATCCATATACAAACAAACCGGCACCACCAGGGTACAAAGCCCGGCCACCAGATGTTATAGTTACAAATGTAGCAGCCTCGTCATCAACCTTAGCTAGTTGCAGTGCGATTAAGTCACCAATCTCTCGCAACAAATCAAGAGCAAAGGGTAATACCCTCTTTGATAATGGTAAAAAGTTTGTTGGGGACTTAAGTGCCTCTATCAGCACTATGAAATTAAAATGTAATTGCTATCGTGAAACTGGGATGTATTTAAGGCAATGATGTATGGTGTTTCCCCTACGTGAGAAAATGAACTAAGTAGTTGATATACACATGGTATATCACCTGTGTGCATTGTAACTTTTTCTTTTTTTTAATAAATAGTGTTACGGATCTATATAAAAACTTGTCAACCTTACCAAAAAATAATAACACTTTAAATATTGATTTTCAATCAGTACTTCATTTTTTTATTTGTAACTCAGTTAAATATAGAAAACTCTTTTACAATAAAAATCCGCCTTTAGAAATAATTTACAAAATTATTGCATTTCGGCACATAAAATCCTTTAGCACTTATTTTTATCACAAATTCATGTTACAAAGTTTTCGAAACTTTAATTTTTTTTCCTTATTTAAATTTATTCAACAAACCATGAGTTCTTTTAACACTTTATTTGATTCGATTCAACTCAAACTCATTATACTTCTTCTTATTACCCAAATTAATACAAATCTTATTGTTTATCCGACTTGTGAGATTATATAAATTACCTTATCCAAATTTATGTTTATTTTCTCAATTAACAAATTATGAACATAGCTATGATTTGCTTACACATGTAAACACAAAACCAAGGTTGATACGGACTCTCCCTTATAAAAATTGTGTCCTCGCAATTTCTAGAGAAGAGTCATAATCAGTTAATTTATTTCATGTAGAAATATAAAATAAATAAGCTTGAATTAAATTTTCTCACCATTGATCATCGAAAGAAAATTAGGGTAATGTTCTCTTGATGAATTCTCCGGTGTAATGACCTACATTCTACGCATCGAAGGATCGTAGAATATTTATTTCTTTCACATACGAAGTCGTATAGTCATGTAGCTTTGGGAGACAACTATTGGGGTCATTTCCCATGTTCATGATTTTTGCCGATTTTTAAATGACTGTTTTGCCCCTAGCTGATCTTGTTTCAGCCATAACTTTTGATTGGAAAGAAGTTTTGACCTGAAACCACTTTCATTAGATCCGGATGATGGTTTACCTTTCCGTAGAGTGGTCATATGTGAAAAATGGACTTACCGTTTGGGAGATATAGCTGAGATAAGGTTTGGAAGATGAAAAACTGCTTAACCGGGCCAAGTGAGGTGATTAGTGAATGGGCCCATAACCCATTTCGGGATTAGGGTTATGGGGAGACTGAATTGAGCTAGTTTTTCACTTCATTTCAGTTTTCTAGTCGCCATTTACCTCCTAGGAACCCTAGCAATGGCTTCCAACATATAAAATTACCTCTAATCACTTTCTAATCAAGTATTAGCCTAATCTACGTCAAATCAAAGGGAAATAGCACCAAGGCAGGGTTAGAGCTGCTGTTAGACATCAGTATTCTCCCAAATCAGCGGAGTTTCAGTTTTGAAAGTTTCAATTTTTGGCTAAGGTGAGTGATTTGCATAGTTCCTCACTAATTATGGTTAATAAGGGTAATTAGTGTTAATTAGCGAATTTAAACATGATTAAATTCTGGAAAAATATTTATAAATTTTGAAATATTGTTTTAGGCCTCTGTTAGAAAATTTGGTTAATTTGCTTAAGTTTTGCTAATCATATCATTAGTTCTGCAACATGATTAAGGGAAAATGTGGGTTTTTGGCTATGTTTGATCCATTTTAATACATCATATTATTGTTTTGACGTTTGTGGTTGATTATACATATTGCTATGACTGTATGGTGTGCTTTGTGATTGATTAGAACTGTTAGATCGGTCGAAAACGCCGTCGTATGACGTAAAATAATCGCTGGAAAGGTTGCAGGAAATGTGCAGAGTTCCGGACCGGATCGGATCGGGTATTGGGCTCGGATCGGATAAGGGAACTGAGCAAGGGAACTCAATTTGGATCGGAACTTGGGACAAGAGGCTTGGCAAGAAGGTAGGCCATTTTCATCAGAGTTGGAGTTGGGTTCGGATCGGAAGTAAGGACGTGGAGATCGGATCGGAAACAAGGGCATGGAGATCGGATCAGACTGAAGCTAGGTAGTGGGATCAGATCAACACAAGTGGAGCTAGAAATGAAGGAGCTGAGCCAAACCACGATGGAGAATCTGAACTGAACCGGATGGGGATATTCGAGCCGAACCCATGCGGAAGACATCCGAACCGAACCGAGCTAGAAGGGGAGCACCGAACCGAACCGTACCCAGGAGCACACTAGGAAGCATTGGACCGAACTGAACCAGTGATGGCTGGAGCACTATGCAAATTCGAACCGAACCGGATGTGTGCTATTACTACTACGCGACGACTCTTCTGAAGACCAACTCCAATTCGACCAAAACCCGAGATGCAAAGGAAGTCTAGATAGGAAGTAGAACTCAGGATCCAGTTGGGAACCAACGAGTTAACTTCGTGATTTGACTTTGCTGCGGGACGTGTGCTAAGGGGTTATCAATGTCTAAAACTTTGGATCACTATGGAGTATGGGGTATGTGGATGGATTCAGGGCCGCAGTGGCTTAGGTAGGACTATTGGCTATGGACCAATGAGGTGAGGTCATTTGTAAGGATTTAGTCGTGACTCCATGGGGCAAGCTTGGTGGTAGCAATAGTTATACAAGTCGGATTCCGTCACTACCTCGATGGGTCTAGTGATCAAAGTGGTGGATATCGTATGCTTTACGCACTGCGTAAGAGATGTGAGGATGGTTGTTATGTTTGATTGTTTGACATCATTATGACATGCACACCCCTACCCCCGTACCTTTATACCTTATGTATAGTGTCACCTTAGAGTATTGTACAGTATGTAGTGCTAATTCTTTGGTTGTAGGTCCAGGTTCAGCTATGGTTTAGTATACCTGTTATTATGCTGTTTTGCTGCTTATCGCTCATACCAGACTTTTGTCTGACCCAGAGTTTTATGTCTCTTCTTATTACTCTGGGTGCTCTTAAACGGGCATACTAGAAACATGTTAGCTGTTTATGCACGAGTAGTTGATCCGGAGACGAGCAGGAGGCTCCTACGTGTTATCTTCATATATTTTCCCTGTGTTGTGGATGGTCACTGCTTTGGGCAGTAGTGTACCTATCTTTTCTTTTGCTTTAGAGGCAGTATTTTGAAGTTATAATAATGGTTATAGATCATAAGCTGTATTTTGGATTTCCGCTGCTATGACGATTATGGTTTAGTTTTCATCTTATGCACTGTCTCGCCTGTTATATGTCAAGTATGTTATTATTATATTTTATTCCATGCGCTGTAAGACATTCTACAGGTTCCTTGCTAGTTCAAATTTCCTTCTTCCCTTTCTTTGGCGACCGTCCCGTGCTGGATTGGACATTGGCACAACGCACCTTTATTTGAAATGTCGGCTGGTGCAGGGCGGGCCGTCACATTTGGTATCAGAGCTCTAGGTTGCGTAGTTAACCTAGGGAAAGACACCAGGGAGAGATAATATGTATATGAGAGCGAGTATTTGTGATTATTTTGGTTTTCAAAAGCTATATATATATATACTACTAGTATAGCTAAGGATGAAGTCGCATTGCACTGACACCACAAAGAGGATGGTTAATCGTTTCTCTTTACATATTGAACGATGAGCCGATATACGAGGGGTGCTGGTAGAGGAGCCAATAATGGGAATGCGCCTCACATGAGGTCTATGTTCACTGACTTCATGAGAGAGATGCTTAGGGACATTCATAGGGAAGTTCCTAATGCTGCTAATGGTGGTGGTGCAGCAGTGTAGGCGCCTAGGGCCGATTTTGCCAAGCTATGCAAGGATTACACTAGTCTTCGTGGAAAGCCATTCCACGGAACGGAATCGGCTACAGAAGTTCAGGACTGGTTGGATAGCTGTGAGCGTATCTTCGAAGACTTAGGTATCGAGGATGCGAAGAAGAGAAAGTTAGCATCCCGTCAGCTGCACGGACAGGCAATGAATTGGTGGAATGCTATTAGGGCAGCTACTCCAGAGGATCAAGTTACATGGGATCAATTTAAGGCCCGATTGAATGATAAGTTCATCCTAGCTGCTCAGAAGTCAGAATTGTTTAGGAAATTCCTGGAGCTTAAGCAGATTGGTAGGGCAGTCTCGGAGTACATTGCAGAGTTCGATACTCTATCGAAATATGGATTGTCCCTTATTGATACTGCTGAGAAGAAAAATGAAAAGTTCATAACAGGCTTAGATCAGTCCTTGGGGGAAAGGCTTATAAACCACATCGATGGGACATTTGAATCGATTGTGGGGAAAGCTTTGAGATCAGAGAGTCTATACCCTAAGTCAAAGACTGAGGTTGCATCTGCAGAGGAGCCAAAGCCGCAAGCAAGCGGTGGAGGTAAGAATGGTTCTCAGAATAAGAGAAAGCAGAATCATACCAAGGATGGCCAGAAGAAAAAGAATAAGAAAGATGTTGAGTGCTTCAACTATGGTAAGATGGGCCACTATGCCAAAGAATGTCGGGCCAAGCCAGTGGATAGGAAGTGCTTCAACTGTGGCTAAGTGGGACATCACAAGGACAAGTGTCCGCAACCCCCTAAAGAAAAGCAAATTGTGAAAGCATATGCTATCAATGTTGTTCCTTCTTCGTCGAATTCCCCAACTGCGACGGAGAAAGGAAAGAATGTCGTTATCCAAGGTATGCTTTCCATTTATGATGTTCCATTTAGAGTATTGTTTGATACCGGAGCTTGCAGTTCCTTCATATCTAGTGACCAGGTAGATAGGTTGGGGTTGGAACCCGAGATAGTCGATAGGCCATTAACAGTAACGAACCCGATTGGTGGTTCGACTAGCCTTAGTATGATCTATCGAAATGTGGTCTTATCGAGTCATGGATGTATGTTTGTTTGTGATTGCTTTGTTTTGGGCTTTACTGGGTTTGGCATTATTTTAGTAGTCGATTGGCTCCAAAGATACGGGGTGATGGTAGACTGTGAGGGCTTTTTGGTGACAGTTAGAGCGGATGATGGGCAGAGGGTAGTGTTTGGTGGTCTACCTAGTGATGGGGTAATGGAAAGTTTTCTAAATTCCTTCGACATACCGCATGATGAGTTGTCAGATGTGCCCGCGGCTGGCCAGTATCCGGACGTCTTCGAGGAAGTGACCGGACTTCCACCACACCGAGAGAATGAGTTCCGTATTGATTTAGTGAAAGATGCTAGATCTATAGCGATGCCACTTCGTCGTATGGCACCAAGGGAGCAGCGAGAGCTCGGGGTGCAAGTAAGCGATCTTTTGAAGAAGGGATTTATTAGAAGAAGTGTTTCTGAGTGGGGAGCACCAGTTGTGTTTGCTACCAAGGCAGATGGTTCCCTTCGTTTGTGTGTGGACTACCGCGAGTTGAATAAGGTGACGAGGAAGAATAAGTATCCTCTACCGCGGATAGATGATTTGTTTGATCAGTTGAGTGGCGCGAGAGTGTTCTCCTAGTTGGATCTCGCAATAGGTTTTCATCAGCTTAGAGTGGAAGTTGAGAATACAGCTAAAACGGCCTTTCGGACGCCGTCTGGATTCTATGAGTGGTTGGTCATGCCATTCGGGTTGACCAATGCACTAGCATATTTTGTGGATCTTATGAATAAGATATCCAGGGATCAATTGAATAAGTTTGTTCTTGTGTTCGTAGACGATATCTTGGTCTATTCGAGGACAGAGGAAGAACACAAGGAACATTTGAGGATAGTGATGGAGGTATTAATAAAACACCAATTGAAAGCAAAGTTTCCTAAGTGTCACTTCTGGAGGAGGGAGGTGAGATTCTTGGGCCATGTTGTTTCACAGAATGGTAATGCCGTGGACCCTGCGAAGGTGGCTACGGTACAAGATTGGTCTGCGCCCAAGAATGCAATAGACGTAAGAAGTTTCTTGGGGTTAGCTGGATATTATCGTAAGTTTATCCAAGACTTCTCCAAGATAGAAGCACCATTGACTCAATTGACCAAGAAAAATCAAGCTTTCATCTGGGACGAAAAGTGCGAGAATGCATTTAAGAGTCTTAAAGGAAAAGTTGACATGTGCACCAGTGTTAGTCATTCCTAAGGGGAATGAAGAGATGACAGTATATACAGATGCATGTGTTACTGGACTAGGTGCTGTACTGATGCAAGGAGGTAGGATTGTAGCTTATGCAAGTCGGCAATTGAAACCGCACGAGAGAAGATACCTTACCCATGATTTGGAATTAACAGCGATCGTATTCGCGTTGAAGATGTAGAGACATTATCTCTTGGGAGAAAGATTCGAGTTGTTTACCGATCATAAATCGTTAAAGTATATTTTCTCTCAGAAGGATCTAAATCTCCAACAGCAAAGATTGTTAGAATTCTTGGCTTCCTACGATTTCGATATCGCATACACACCAGGAAAGGGAAATGTGGTAGCCGATGCATTGAGTAGAAGACATGCCGGTTTAGGGGCTATGTTTCTTGAGTGGAAGCAACTGGAGTACATCGCTGGGTCTGATTTCAGACCAAAGTGAGAATTGGATCCAGAGGTATTAGCAAGTTTAACGATCAGACCCATTTTAATTGAGCGGATTGGTTCCAGCCAGAGTGACGATCCTAACCTATTAGAAGTCATCTCCAAGTTAGAGATGGGTATCGATGAGGAGACAAACAAGTATGGGCTTGATCGAGATGGATGGCTTCGAAAGAATGGAAAGTTAGTTATACCCAACGTGAATGGATTGAGAGATGAAGTGCTAAGAGAATGTCATCACTCAAAACTGACTATACACCTCGGTGGTAACAAGATGTATCGAGATATGAAGCAGACCTACTACTGGGAAGGGATTAAAAGAGACGTTGGGAAGTTTATATCCAAATGCATGAATTTCCAGCTAGTTAAAGCTAAGAAAAAGAAGCCTAGTGGTTTGTTGCAACCATTAGAAGTTCCAGAATGAAAATGGGAACAAATCTCAATGGATTTCATTGATGGGTTACCAAGGACTAGGTTGGGCCATGATAGCATTTGGGTGATTATGGACCGATTGACCAAGAGTGCAAGATTTATACCCGTCAAGTCAAATAGAACGGCAGCTAAGTTAGCTGAGCTATATATGAAATGGGTAGTGAGATTTCATGGAGTACCTAAAAGCATTGTGAGTGACCGAGACCTGTTGTTTACTAATGGGTGTTGGAAGAGCTTACAAGAGTCGTTAGGATCAGAATTACATCTCAGTACCGCGTATCATCCTCAAACCGATGGTCAGACAAAGAGGGTGAATCGAGTATTAGAAGACCTCTTAAGAGCTTGTATATTGGATTTTGGTGGATTATGGGATGGCCGTTTACATCTAGTGGAGTTTGCATATAATAATAGTTATCAGTCCAGTGTTGGTATGGCTCCATTTGAAGCTTTGTATGGAAGACCGTGTAACTCACCATCATGTTGGTTAGAAACTGGTGAGAAGTTTGTGCTTGGACCATATGTGATAAGAGAAACTTCAGACAAGATCAAGATTATTCAACAGCGAATGAAGGCCTCCCAAGATAGGCAGAAGAGTTATGCTGATAAGAGGAGTAGAGATATAAGGTTCTCCATTGGTGACTTGGTGTTTGTCAAGATTTCTCCGTTAAAGAGCGTGATACGATTTGGCAGAAAGGCAAGTTAACACCAAGATTTGTTGGTCCATTCCTAGTTCTTGAGCAAATTGCGAATTTGGCATATAAAGTTGAATTATCAGAGAAGATGGCAGGAGTTCATGACGTATTTCATGTTTCCCAGTTAAGGAAATTCGTGCACGACCCGGATGTGACTATTTCACCTGATCAGTTGGATGATGTCAAAGTAGAACCCGAGGCGGTTGGGGACTGCAAGCCGATTCGTATTGTCGAGCGCGATACGAAGAAACTTCGAAGGAAAGTAGTGAATCTAGTCAAGGTTCAGTGGGGCGAGAATGAGAATGACTGTACTTGGGAGACAGAGGAGAACATGAGGAAGACGTATCCAGAAGTCTTTGTTTGTAAGATTCTAATTGTGATTTAGTTTTCCGCATGCTAGGATAGACTTATTTGTTTGCTACGCATGATTGATTGTTTGTAAGTGATTGGTAAGCATGCGGGATCCTTTGTATGTTTTGGGTTAAGGAATTTCCGTGACGAAATTTCTTAAGGGGGGAGAATGTAACGACCTGCATTCTACGCATCGAAGGATCGTAGAATATTTATTTCTTTCACATACGAAGTCGTATAGTCATGTAGCTTTGGGAGACGACTATTGGGGTCATTTCCCATATTCATGATTTATGCCGATTTTTAAATGACCGTTTTTCCCCTAGTTGATCTTGTTTCAGCCATAACTTTTGATTGGAAAGGATTTTTGACCTAATACCACTTCCATTAGATCCGGATGATGGTTTACCTTTCCGTAGAGTGGTCACGTTGAAAAACGGACTTACCATTTGGGAGATATGGCTGAAATAAGGTTTAGAAGATGAAAAACTGCTTAACCGGACCAAATGAGGTGATTAGTGAATGGGCTCATAACCCATTTCGGGATTAGGGTTATGGGGAGACTGAAATGAGCTAGGTTTTCACTTCATTTCAGCTTTTTAGCCACCATTTACCTCCTAGGAACCCTAGCAATGGCCTCCAACATCTAAAATTACCTCTAATCACTTTCTAATCAAGTATTAGCCTAATCTACATCAAATCAAAGGGAAATAGCACCAAGGCAAGGTTGGAGCTGCCGTTAGACACCAGTATTCGCCCAAATCAGCGGAATTTCAATTTTGAAAGTTTCAATTTTTGGCTAAAGTGAGTGATTTGCATAATTCCTCACTAATTATGGTTAATTAAGGGTAATTAGTGTTAATTAGCGAATTTAAACATGATTAAATTATGGAAAAATATTTATAAATTTCGAAATACTGTTTTGGGCCTCTATTAGAAAATTTGGTTAATTTGGTTAAGTTTTGCTAATCATATCATTAGTTTTTCTTAAACATGATTAAGGGGAAATGTGGGTTTTTGGCTATGTTTGATCCATTTTAATACATCATATTGTTGTTTTGATGTTTATGGTTGATTATACATGTTGCTATGACTGTATGGTGTGCTTTGTGATTGATTAGAACTATTAGATTGGTCGAAAACGCCGTCGTATGGCGTAAAACAGTAGCTGGAAAGGTTGCAGGAAATGTGCAGAGCTCCGAACCGGATCGAATTGGGTATTGGGCTTGGATTGGATAAAGGAACTGAGCAAGGGAACTCGATTTGGATCGGAAATTGGCACAAGAGGCTTGGCAAGAAGGAAGACCATTTTCATCAGAGTTAGAGTTGGGTTCGGATCGGAAGTAAGGACATGGGGATCGGATCAGAAACAAGGGCATGGAGATCAGATCGGGCTGAAGCTTGGGAGTGGGATCGGATCAACGCAAGTGGAGCTAGATACGAAGGAGCTGAGCCAAACCATGATGGAGAATCCGAACCGAACCGGATGGGAAGACCCGAGCCGAACCCAGGCGGAAGACATCCGAACCGAACCGAGCTAAAAGGGGAGCACCGAACCGCACCCAGGAGCACACTAGGAAGCATTGGACTGAACCGAACCAATGATGACTGGAGCAGTATGCAAATTCGAACTGAACCGGACGTGCGCTATTACTACTACGCGACGACTCTTCTGAAGACTAACTCCAATTCGACTAAAACCCAAGATGCAAAGGAAGTGTAGGAAGTAGAACTCAGGATCTAGTTGGGAACCAACGAGTTAACTTCGTGATTGAACTTTGCTGTGGGACGTGTGCTAAGGGGTTATCGATGTCTATAACTTTGGATCACTATGGAGTGTGGGGTATGTGGATGGATTCAGGGCCGTAGTGTCCTAGGTAGGACTATTTGCTATGGACCAATGACGTGCGGTAATTTGTAAGGATTTAGTCGTGACTCCATGGGACAAGCTTGGTGGTAGCAATAGTTATAAAAATCGGATTCGTCACTACCTCTGTAACACCCCACGTCCATTAATGTCACTCACAAAGGGAATGCATTAACTTCCATGGAGCGTATTTAGTATATAGAATAGAACATAACAAGACAGATACAAATAATGGTACTTGAAAATTTTAAAACAACTTTTATTGCCGTAGAGAAATATTTTGATTACAACAACTTCATAAACCAAGTACACTTAATATCCATCTTGATAAATTATTTCAGAGTACATAAAGTAAAAAGCATAAACCCCAACATAAGTAGCCATAAAAGAGATGATCTGAACTTTACTTTCAACAATCCAAGCACTTCCAAAAGGGAGAAAGAGATCCAAGATCAAACTCCACTAGTACTAGTCCCACCATGAGAACCTAGGGAGGGGGAGGGTGGGAAAGGAAGAAAAGAGGTGAAAACAAGGGGGTCAGACATAAAGTCTGGCGAGTATAATAACTTTAACAATATAATTATTAAAGTAACTAGGATAAGGCATAAACTGGTAAGATAAAATATGACCATGAAACAAGTCGGCATGACAAAGCAAATAAGTGGAATATTCTGGCGTTAATCTCGTTCCTAATCACTATAGGATAATTACTATACTGCACCAATGCTAATTTCACAGCACCATTACTAGTCACCCTAAAAGTTGATCCTGCCTACAGAACATAATAATGATAGTGGTACTTCGTGTACCCCTAGCTATCTTCATAGGTGTCGTCTGCCTCTATCTCCACTAATTGTACCCACTACCCTCCCCATTCTAGTTACAATGTTTATTTATAATATGGTAGTTTTACTCCTAGCTGTCTTCATAGGTGCCGTCTCCTCCTATCTCCGCTAGTCGTATCCACTACCTTCCCCATTCGATCGGCTCCCTAACTCGTAGATACTCGTGCCGGTCCCACAATGGGGTGTATCACTCCCCAAAGTGGCAACCCGATACCACTAGAGATACATGACTTATATCTACATGATGCAACAACGCCTTACCTACTAGCCCGGGCCCACGCACGCACATGAACCCGTTGGACTTGCGTTGCCACCGCTGACCCGTTTTGACCTCTTACAATCAAACCCAGTAAGCGCGTCCCGTCCTCGACTTGGGTCAAGCTCACAAAGATACTTAATGGGTTACTGGTTTGAAAAGGGCCACCATGCATGACACAAGCTTTCCACTTATGCTTGGTCCTCACTAAGTTTTCCCACTTAACCCGATTTTTATTCATGTCTTCTTACATGTTTCAACTTGGTTAAGTGTATCTAATCATATTTCACATGCCACCCAAGGCACCCACTTAATTTCACATGCCACCCAAGGCACCCACTTAACCCCCCCATGTCCCACCACATGTTTATCTGGTTAAGTGTTACTTAATTCATTAGAACCGCAACCTTGTAAAGACCTCCCACATTAGACTGACATTTGCGGTTGTCGGATTTACCGGGCGGGTCCGGGCAGTCTTATACCGCAAACGAGCCTAACCTCGTGCCTTTACAATTGTTACGCATTTAATTCGTGCCTTTGACCTCTCACATTAGACAGACATTTGTGGCTGCTGGATTTGTCGGGCGGGTCCGGGCAGTCTTACACCACAAAAGAGTCTAACCTCGTGTCTTAGGCGGTTAATTATTACACATCTTTATTTAACCCCAAATTGGATTAATATCCCTATTCAAATTTGTCAATAAATTCCAAATTTATTTATGTCCATAATTGTCTCTTAAATTATGTCCATAAATACCGATTATGCCAATTAATGTCTCAAACTAATTATATGCCTTTTAAGGCCATTATATGCCAATTCACAATTTACGGATATTCAATATTATCCCATCATCCCCACGCTATTCGTATGTTTTCATATGACATATGTTAGACTCGCAAATAGTCTAACTTATAAAAAGAAAAACAACATCACATAACACATAAAATAGATCTAAGGATCATGACATAAGATTACATAGTCAATAACTTGCATATGAATTTTATTCAAACTAGCATATAATACAAAACTAGCATAGGTAATGGGCATAAACTTGCATAACTTATGTACTGCTATATATCCAAACATAAAGGTGTGAACTTGCATATGGATCTAAACATAAATGGGTGAACTTGCATATGGATCTAAAAATTAAGGTGTAAACTTGCATATAGATCTAAGCATAAAGGTGTAATTGCATATAGATCTAAACATGTAGATTAATGTCACATAAACTAGCATATGCATATACATGTTTCACATGTATTTTAGCAACCCAAACTTGCATAAGATTCATACATGTATATATGATCCAATCATCACAAATTTACATAAGATATATGATTCAACTTGCATAAGATATATGATTCAACTTGCGTAAGATTCGCATATGATCCAACTTGCATAAAATTCACATAAGAACTAACATATGATCCAACGCCACAAACATACATATAATTTACATCACATCATTCAAAATCATATTCTCATAATCCCAATTATATCTTATCATAATTAAATTAATTAATTATTTTGTGAAAGCTATCATACTCACAATTAAAAAGAATAGTCTTGTCTTTCTGGGATCTGTATTCTGAAACTGAATTGCTCGCCTTTGATGTAGACTTAGTTGTTATTTAGATTTTATTTTGATTCAAGCCTCTATCTTGCTTTAGGGTTGAAAGTGTATGGCGGCTACTCTAGGTTCTCCATTGACGGCATGGCGGCTCTTGTTATGAATTTGTGTGATTAGGGTTGAGAGTTTAGGGGTGTTTTTATAGAAGATTAATTGATTAAGAGCCGTCAGATTAACCTAGAATCAATCAAGACCATCCAGTCAAGATAGAATGACACCTCAGCCCTAATGACTCAGCACTGAGTCAAAAAGTCGTCATCTTTCAGATCTGCCGAGGGGAGGGGGAGGAGGGAGGGCAGGTCGACCCCCAGGTCGACACTAGGGTTGACATGTATAGGGGAGGTAGGCACTAGGGTCGACCCCCCGGTAGACCTGGTCCCTATTTTGAATTCAAATTTTGAATTCCTGAACCTGAGCTATTTTTAATTTAATTAATTTCTGAAACTTCGGAAGGCCATAACTCCTCCATACGAAGACCAATTCACACAAACTCAGACTCTATCTCAAGCAGAATTCTAAGACGAACGCAATGGCACAACCCGTTTCCCTTAATTCCCACATTTGAAATTAAGTATTCTTTAATGTGTTAACTTTAATATTTAAAATTACGGGGTGTTACATTCTCCCCTCCTTAAAGGATTTCGCCCCCGAAATCTCCAAGTTAAGGAGAATGCATATCCTAACATCCAAGCATCCATCTACTCAACCATCAAACACAGGCATCCATTGTCCTTACAATGATTTCTAATGCTGTATGAACATATGCAAGAAGTGTGTGTATATGTTCCTTATCTAATGCAAAATAAAGTAGTCTACTGATTCAGTTGACCTCCTTAATGCAAATCATGATAGTGCCATGAGTCCATTATGTATGCGAAAGAATCCCATCGATACATATTATTTCTACATGTGTGCACAACCATTCATCAAAATGCAACATCCATATGATAACACAACCATTATACATCCATTAGTTTAGATATGCACACACATTTATATGCGGTATGAAGGTGATTGAGCCAATATAGTGCCTAAGGTGTGTGTACATGCATCCACGAGCAACCACTAGCAACCACTTGCATCCATTTGCATCCACCAAACATAACATGTCTCAAACACATGTTTGCAACCATAGGGTTCTTCCTAACTAAAGATCGAAGATGTCATCACAAAGATAACTCTAAAAGATAGGACAAGTATCAACAAAGCTGTAGAAAAAGGAGAAAATAAAACATACCCTAAAAAAGGGAAGGGTACAACGTACGCATCTTATCTTCCGTCTCCCAAGTCGCGTCTCTTTGATCATCTCCCCATTGCACTTTGACCAACTTGACCTCTTTGTTGCGAAGCTTTTTGACCTTCGATCCGAGAATGCGTTTAGGAGCTTGTTTGATCATGGCATTGCGCTCTACTTCCACTTCTTCGAGCGTTCTCGGCTCTACCACTTCCGCCGTATCGTGTAAACACTTACGCTAATGTGAAACATGAAACACGTCATGAACTCTGCTGAGCTTCTCTGGTAACTTTACTCTATACGCCATCTGCCCAATCCTCTCCGTAATTGGAAAGGGTCCTACGAACCTTGGTTCCAACTTCCCTACTGATCCAAAATGGACTACGTTTCTCAACGGTGACACCTTAATAAAAACCATGTCCCCAACATTGAATTCAAGATCGGTTCGTCTACTATCAGCATATGACTTTTGTCGGTCCTGCGCCATCTTCATTCGTCGTCGAATCAGGTCTACCTTCTACGATGTCTCCCTAATCATGTCGGGTCCAAGCAAAACCTTGTCTGTGGATTCCCATCAACAAGTAGGTGATCAGCATGGTCGTCCATAAAGAGCCTCAAAAGGCGCCATGCCAATGCTAGCCTGAAAACTATTATTATAGGCGAACTCCACTAGTGGAAGGTGTTCTTTCCATGTTCCTCCAAAGTCTAGGATGCATAGCCTCAGAAGGTCTTCTAGAATCCGATTTACTATCTCGGTCTGGCTGTCCGTCTGAGGGTGATAAGTGGTACTTAAGCATAATTGCGTTCCAACCGCCTCTTGTAAGCTCTTCCAAAATTCGCTTGTGAAAATGGGATCTCTACCGCTTATAATGCTGGAGGGTATGCCGTGCAAACGAACTATCTCTCAAAGGTAAACAGTTGCTAACCATGCGGCGGTCCTTCTACTTTTGACGGGAATAAAATGGGCACTTTTAGTAAGTCGATCTACAATTACCCAAATCCCCGTATTACCCTTCCTCGATCTTGGTAACCTATCTACAAAATCCATGGAAACGCTTTTCCATTTCCAAAGCGGAATCTCTAAGGGATGGAGCAAACCTCCGGGCTTCTTTTGCTCCGCCTTGGATTGCTGGCACACTAAGCATCTAGCAACGAACTCGGCAACGTCTTTCTTCATTCCGGCCCAAAAGAAAACTCGCCTCATATCCATATACATCTTATCACCACCGGGATGTATGGTCATCTTAGAGCGATGTGAATCTTTAGGAATTGCCTTCTTCAAACTTTCGTCTTGTGGTACGCAAAGTCTTCCATCTCTATGTAGCCAACCTCTCTCATCTATAGCATATCTATCAAGATGTCTTGAGGACTCTCCTCCTATAAGCTTGCCTACTATCTCAACCAACTGTGGGTCGTTCCGCTGTGCCTCTCCAACTCGACCCAAAACTGTAGGTTGCACCTCTAATGATGCCAACAATCCGGGTACATAATCGACAGAGGGTCTGAAGTCAAAAGTAGATATATACTCCAAACTCTACCGCTCTACGAACAAATGACTTAAAGTTAACTTCTTTCTACTTAGGGCGTCGGCTACAACGTTACCCTTACCAGGGGTATATGCGATCTCAAAATCATAGGATGCCAAAAACTCCATCCATTTCTGTTGCCTCAAGTTTAGGTCCTTCTGAGAGAATAAATACTTTAGTGACTTATGGTCTATATACAACTCAAACCTTTCGCCAAGCAAATAAGACGCCATGACTTAAGCGCAAAAACTATGGCCGCCAACTCTAAGTCCTGGGTAGGGTAATTTTTCTCATGGGCTTTCAACTGTCTTCCACCATAGCATATCACCCTTCCCTCTTGCATTAAAAATGCGCCAAGCCCTATCTCGCAAGCATCCGTATATACAGTGAATGTCTTACTCCCGTCTGGCAAAACTAAAACTGGAGCTGTCATCAAAGCCCTCTTCAGATGTTGGAAAGCATCGTCATAGTCAATGTCCCAAGCAAAAGTCAAATTCTTCTTCGTTAATCGAGTGAGAGGGACTGATATCTTCACGAAGTCCTTAATGAACTTCCTGTAATAACCAGTTAGCCCTAAAAAGCTTTTTACTTCTGTCGTGTTCTTAGGAGTTTTCCAATCTTGGATTGCAACTACCTTGGCGGGATCCACAGCCATCCCTTCCTTAGAGACCACGTGTCCTAAGAACCTCACTTCTTTTCTCCAAAAATGGCACTTGGAGAACTTAGCTTTAAGTTGATGAGCGGTCTCTAAGACTTCCCTAAGATGTAGGGCATGCTCTTCTTCATTTTTAGAGAAAACCAGAATATCGTCCACAAAGACTACCACAAACTTGTTTAGAAATTCCCTAAATACCCTACTCATTAAGTCAACAAAGTATGCAGGTTCATTCGTCAAACCAAAAGGCATGACGAGCCACTCAAAGAAACCGTCAGGAGCTCTAAATGCAGTCTTATCGATGCTATCTTCAGCAACTAGTAGCTGATGAAACCCTATAGCTAAATCCAGTAGCGAGAAAACCGAAGCACCCACCAACTGATCGAATAAATTGTCTATCCTCGGCAATGGGTGTCTGTTCTTCTTTGTTAGCTTATTCAGCTCTCTATAGTACATGCACAATCTAAGTGAACCATCAGCTTTCGTAGCAAAAATGACTGGAGCAACCCACTCCGAAATACTTCTTCTTATAAACCCCTTCTCAAGCAATTCTTTCGCATGCTTACTGAGTTCTCTTCTCTCTCTCGGAGCCATGTGGCGCACTGGTAATGCAACTGGTTTTGCATTATCTACTAAGTATATTCGAAAGTCTATCTCAAGCCTCGGGGGTAAACCTCGAACCTCATCGAAGACGTCACTATATTCACGGACCACACGAACAGATTTCAAATCATCATTGGATGCATCAAGGGATTCTAGGTAGCCAAGCATAACCGGACCTCTAGGGTTACAAGAAATATCAAGGGTCTTTCCACAATGAGTCAACAATCTAACTACCCTTCTTTCACAATTTAGGATGGCCCCATATCAAGTTAGCCAATCCATACCTAGAATCAAGCCGTAGCCCATGAAGCCAAGAACGAAGGCGTTGCATTCAAACCCAACGCCCAAGATAGACATTCTCAAATCCCAACAAATCAATGAAAGATGAGCCAAACCATCAATAGGATTTGAGACTACTATGGGATCCGTAACTAGACTAGTATTTAGGTGCAATGTTTCAACTAACGAAGCAGATAGGAACGAGTGTGAAGCACCAGAATTCAAACAAGGTTCAAACAGGATGATCAAAAAGAAAAAGAAAATGTGACACCCCATCTCCATTAAGGTCACTCACAAAGGGAATGCCTTAATTTTGGTGGAGCGTTTATTGTGTATAGAAAAGAAAAGTAAACAAGACAGATAAATATATTGGTACTTGGAAAATAAAAACCACTTTTATTGCAGCGGAGAAATAGTTTGGTTACATCACATCAAAAACTAACTACAAAACCAAATACACTTGTTATCCATCTTGACAAATAAATTCTGAGTACATAAAATAAAAGACATAACCCAACATAAAATAGCCATAAATAAGATAGGTTGAACTTTACTTCAGCAATCCAAGCAACTTCCAAAAGAAAGGGATAAAGCTGTCCAATCAAGCTCCACTAATACTAGGCCCACCCTGAGCACCTGGGGGGGGGGGGGGTGATGGGAAGGGAAGAAAAGAGGTTGAAGCCAAGGGGGTCAGACATAAAGTCTGGCGAGTGCAATAACTTTAACAATATAATCATTAAAGTAACTAGGATAAGGCATAAGCTGGAAAATACGGAAATGACTGTGAACAAATGGGCATGACAGAGCAAACAAAGGAAATAAGATGAACAAAGATAACGTTAAAAGCGCACCTAATCACTATAAGATAATTACTACATTGCACCACACCAAACACCCTAAAAGTTGATCCCGCCTATAGAACTTAAATATGATAATGGTAGTTTTGTGTACCCCTAGCTGCCTTCATAGGTGTCGTCTGCCCCTATCTCCACTAGGTGTACCCACTACCCCCATTCAATCGGCTCCCTAACTCGTAGATACCCGTGCTAGCCCCACAGTGGGGTGTATCACTCTCCAAAGTGGCAACCCGATACCACCAAAAATGCATGGCTTATACCTACACGATACAACAACGTCTTACCTACCGGCCTGGGCCCATACACGCACATGACCCCGTTGGACTTGCGTTGCCACCGCTAACTCGTTTTGACCTCTTACAATCAAACCCAGTACGCGTGTCCCGTCCTCGACTTGGGTCGATCCCACAAAGATACTAAATGGGTTATTGGTTTGAAAAGGGCCCCATGCATGACACAAGATTTTCACCTATGCTTGGTCCCATCTAAGGTTTTCCCCACTTAACCCCATTCTTATTCATGTCTACTTACATGTTTCAATCTTGGTTAAGTGCATCTAATCGTATTTCACATGCCACCCAAGGCACCCACTTAATTTCACATGCCACCCAGGGCACCCACTTAACCCCCCATGTCCCACCACATGTTTATTTGGTTAAGTGTTTCTTAATTCATTAACACGGTAACCTTGTAAAGAACTCCAACATTAGACTGGCATTTGTGGCAGCTGGATTTACCGGGGGGGGGGGGGGGTCCGGGCAGTCTTACACCACAAACGAGCCTAACCTCGTGTCTTTACAACTGTTACGCATTTAATTCATGCCTTTGACCTCTCACATTAGACTGGCATTTGTGGCTGCTGGATTTGCCGGGCGGGTCCGGACAGTCTTACACCACAAAAGAGTCTAACCTCATGTCTTAGGCGGTTTATTATTACACATCTTTATTTAACCCCAAAGTGGATTAATATCCCTATTCAAATTTGTCAATAAATTCCAAATATACTTATGTCCATAATTGTCTCTTAAAATTATGTCCATAAATGCCAATTTTTCCAATTAATGTCTTAAATTAATTATATGCCTTTTTAAGGCCATTTATGTCAATTCTCAATATGTGTATATTCAATATTACCCCCATCGTCCCCACGTTGTTCATTCGTTCATTTATCATGGCACACACACACACACACACGTATATATATATATATATATATATATATATATATATATATATATATATATATTAGACTAGCAATTAGTCTAACACATAAAAGAGAAGAAACATCGCAAATTTGCATAACACACAAAATGGATCTAACTTGCAAATAAGGATTACAACATAACTTGTATAAACTTTGTATTATTATGAATCTAAACATAGGCCTAAAGGTGTGAACTTGCATATATATAATATATTTTTTTCACCCAAAACTTGCATATATGAATATAGTTTTCATCCAAAACTTGCATGGGACATAGCCACAAACTTGCATAAAACTATGTACGTCATAGATCTAAATTTAAAGGTGTAAACTTGCATATATATATATATATATATATATATATGTGAATCCAATTTCTACCTAAACTTGCACATAGTCATTTTACTTGGTTCTCATGTAGAATTGTGTACAATTCACATAAAAACAAGCATATAATCTACACCCAAACTTGCATATAAAATGATGTCAAACATGAATCAAGTTGAACATAGGTGATTGGGCATATACAAAGGAATCTACAATAAAAACTGCCATTATGAACAACTAGCATATATTCACAAAATATCACATTTTCCAATGTTTCACAAACATAGCCATATAACCCAATTTATAACTCAACCCAATTAACTTGTTAATTATCTTATTAAAGAAATTGAACTCACAACTCAGAGAAGGTCTTGAGTTCGGGGATCTGAGTTTTGAAATTGATTTAGCTCGCCTTTGAAGTAGACAAATTCGTTGTTGTTGTTGTTATAGATTTGAGTTGAATTGAGCTGATTAGCTTCACTTTTCCTCTAGTAGATGACGGCTATTCTAGGTTGCAAGGTGATAGCATGACGACCATGGATCTAATATTGATTTGATTTTAGTGTTTGAGTCTACATGTGTTTATATAGAATTTAGGATTAAGTTAGGCCTTCCGATTAACCTAGAATCAATCAAGACCATCCAGTCAAGATAGAGTGACACCTCAACCCTAATGACTCAGCACTGAGTCACAAAATCGTCATCTTTCATATTTGCCCAGGGGTGGGGGGGGGGGGGGCAAGTTGACCCCCAGGTCGACCCTAAGGTCGACCTGTATAGGGGGAGGTCGACACTAGGGTCGACCCCCAGGTCAACTTGGCCTTGGGCGTGAAATTTCCCTCCCTGCCCAGTTCTGAGTCTGAATTCGTTTTTGAACTTAAATTTGAATTTCTAGAAACTTCCGATAGCCATAACTTCTTCATACGAAGTCCAATTTATGCAAACTCGGACTCTGTCTAAACCAGAATTCCGAGACGAACACAATGACGTAACCCGTTTCCCTTGATTCTCGCATTTGAAATTAAGTATTCTTTAATATGTTAACTTCAATATTTAAAATTACGGGGTGTTACATTCTCCCTTCCTTAAAAGATTTCGCCCCCGAAATCACCAAGTTAAGGAGAATGCATATCCTAACATCCAATCATCCATCTACTCAACCATCAAAGACAGGCATCCATTGTCCTTACAAAATTTATAATGCTGTATGAACATATGCAAGAAGTATGTGTATATGTTCCTTATCTAATGCAAAATCAGGCGGTCTACTGATTCAGTTGACCTCCTTAATGCGAATCATGATAGTGCCATGCGTCCATTATGTATGCGAAAGAACCCTATCGATACATATTATTTCTACATGTGTGCACAACCCTTCATCAAAATGCAGCATCCATATGATAACGCAATCATTATACATCCATTAATTTAAATATGCACTCATATTTATATGCAACATGAAGGTGATTGAGCCGATCTAGTGCCTAAGGTGTGTGTACATGCATCCACGAGCAACCATTAGCAACCTCTTGCATCCATTTGCATCCATCAAACATAATATGTCTCAAACACATGTTTCAACCACAGGGTTCTTCCTAACTAAAGATCGAAGATGTCATCGCAAAGATAATACTAAAAGATTGGACAAGTATCAACAAAGCGGTAGAAAAAGGAGAAATTAAAACATACCCTCAAAAAGGAAAGAGTACAACGTACACATCTTATCTTCCATCTCCCAAGTCACGTCTCTTTGATCATTTCCCCATTGCACTTTGACCAACTTGACCTCTTTGTTGCGAAGCTTTTTGACCTTCGATCCGAGAATGCGTGTAGGAGCTCGTCTAATCGTGGCATTGTGCTCTACTTCCACTTCTTTGAGCATGCTTGGCTCTACCACTTCCGCCGTATCGTGTAAACACTACGCAAATGCGAAACATGAAACACGTCATGAACTCCGCTGAGCTTCTCTGGTAACTTTACTCTGTACACCATCTGCCTAATCCTCTCTACAATTGGAAAGGGTTCTACGAACCTTGGTGCCAATTTCCCTACCGATCCAAAGCGGACTACGTTTCTCAACGGTGACACCTTAACAAAATCCATGTCCCCAACATCGAACTCAAGATCAGTTCGTCTCCTATCAACATATGACTTTTGTCGGTCCTGTGTCGCCTTCATTCGCCGTCGAATCAGGTCTATCTTCTCCGATGTCTCCCTAATCGTGTCGGGTCCAAGCAAAACCTTATCCGTGGATTCCCACCAACATGTAAGTGATCGGCACGGTCGTCCATAAAGAGCCTCAAAAGTTACCATGCCAATGCTAGCCTGAAAACTATTATTATTGGCGAACTCTACTAGTGGATGGTGCTCTTCCCATGTTCCTCCAAAGTCTAGAATTCATAGCCTCAGAAGGTCTTCTAGAATCCGATTCACCCTCTCGGTCTGACCGTCCGTCTGAGGATGATAAGTGGTACTTAAGCATAACTGCGTCCCAACCGCCTCTTGTAAGCTCTTCCAAAATTCGCTGGTGAAAATAGGATCTCTATCGCTCACAATGCTGGAGGGTATGCCGTGCAAACGAACTATCTCTCGAAGGTAAACAGTTGCTAACCGTGCGGCGCTCCTTCTACTTTTAACGGGAATAAAATGGGCACTTTTAGTAAGTCGGTCTACAATTACCCGAATCACCGTATTACCCTTCCTCGATCTTGGTAACCTATCTACAAAATCCATGGAAACACTTTCCCATTTCCTAAGAGGAATCTCTAAGGGATGGAGCAAACCTCCGGTCTTCTTTTGCTACGCCTTGACTTGCTAGCACACTAAGCATCTAGCAACGAACTCGACCACGTCTTTCTTCATTCCGGCCTAAAAGAAAACTCACTTCATATCCTTATACATCTTACCACCACCGGGATGTATGGTCATCTTAGAGCGATGTGAGTCTTCAAGAATTTCCTTCTTCAAACTTTCGTCTTGTGGTACGCAAAGTCTTCCATCTCTACGTTGCCAACCTCTCTCATCTATAGCATATCTATCAAGATGTCTTGAGGACTCTCCTCCTATAAGCTTGCCTACTATCTCAACCAACTGTGGGTCGTTCCGCTGTGCCTCTCCAGCTTGACCCAAAAGTGTAGGTTGCACCTCTAATGATGCCAACAATCCGGGTACATAATCGACAGAGGGTCTGAAGTCAAAGGAAGATATATACTCCAAACTCTGCCGCTGTACAAACAATGGACTTAAAGTTAACTTCTTTCTACTTAAGGCGGCAGCTACAACGTTACCCTTGCCAGGAGTATATGCGATCTAAAAATCGTAGGATGCCAAAATCTCCATCCATCTCTGTTGCCTCAAGTTTAGGTCCTTCTGAGAGAATAAGTACTTTAGCGACTTATGGTCTGTATACAACTCAAACCTTTCGCCAAGCAAATAATGACGCCATGACTTAAGCGCAAAAACTATGGCCGCCAACTCCAAGTCGTGGGTAGGGTAATTTTTCTCGTGGGTTTTCAACTGTCTTCCACCATAGCATATCTCCCTTTCCTCTTGCAATAAAACTGCGCCAAGCCCTGTACCACAAGCATCAGTATATACAGTGAATGCCTTACTCCCGTCTGACAAAACTAAAACTGGAGCTGTCGTCCAAGCCCTCTTCAGACGTTGGAAAGCATCATCATAGTCAACGTCCCAAGTAAAAGTCAAATTCTTCTTCGTTAATCGAGTGAGAGGGGATGATATCTTCGCGAAGTCCTTAATGAACTTCCTATAGTAACCAGCCAGCCCTAAAAAGCTCCTTACTTCTGTTACGTTCTTAGGCATTTTCCAATCTTGGATTGCCACTATCTTAGCGGGATCCACAGTTATCCCTTCCTTAGAGACCACATGTCCTAAGAACCTCACTTTTTTTCTCCAAAAATGGCACTTGGAGAACTTAGCTTTTAGCTGATGCGCATGTAGGGTCTCTAAGACTTCCCTAAGATGTAGGGCATGCTCTTCTTCATTTTTAGAGAAAACCAGAATATCATCTACAAAGACTACCACAAACTTGTTCAGAAACTCCCTAAATACCCTACTCATTAAGTCAACAAAGTATGCGGGTGCATTCGTCAAACCAAAAGGCATGATGAGCCACTTGAAGAAACCGTTAGGAGTTCTAAATGCAGTCTTATCGATGCTATCTTCAACCACCCTTAGCTGATGAAACCCTATAGCCAAATCCAGTTGTGAGAAAACCGAAGCACCCACCAACTGATCGAATAAATCGTCTATGCTCGGTAATGGGTGTCTGTTCTTCTTTATTAGCTTATTCAGCTCTCTATAGTCCACACACAATCTAAGTGAACCATCAGCTATTGTAGTAAAAACGACTTGAGCACCCAACTCTGAAATACTTCTTCTTATGAACCCCTTCTCAAGCAATTCTTTCACTTACTTACTGAGTTCACTTCTCTTTCTCAGAGCCATGTAGCGCACTGGTAATGCAACTGGCTTTGCATTATCTACTAAGTATATTCGAAAGTCTATCTCACGCCTCGGGGGTAAACCTCGAACTTCATTGAAGACATCCGAGTATTCACGGACCACTCTAACAGACTGCAAATTCTCAACAGACGCGTCTAGCGATTCCAGATAACTTAGCATAATAGAATTCATGGGATTACAATAGATTTCGAGAGTGTTGCCCAAGCGAGTCATAAGCCTAACCTCTCTCTTTTAACAATCTAGGATGACTCCATTACTGGATAACCAATCCTTGCCCAAAATTAACCCATAGCCCGTGAAGTCCAAAACATAAGCATCACATCTAAACCCAACGCTAAGTATAGAAATTTCCAAATCCAAACAAATCATCGAAAAATAGACTGAGCCCCCAATTGGATTTGAAGCAACTAAGGGATCCTCTACTATACTGGTGTTTAGGTGTAGTGTCTCAACTAAAGCAGTGGATATATAAGAGTGCGATGCACCAGAATCAAAGAGTGTGCGAATAGGATGATCAAAAAGATAGACTAAACTTTCAACGAAAATCGCTCTACCTCGTTCTTGCAGCGGTGGGACCACGAGAGCCTGGACCTGCCCTCTTGCCTGCCTTGGTGCCATGAGAGCTTGAATCTTCCCTCTAGAGGTAGGCCCTGCCCTCTGCCCTTTCTCTGGGCAGTCCTTAATCAGATGTCCTACCTCGCCATAGTGGAAACAACCAGTCTTCTTCTTCTTCCTATAGTCTTTGCTTAGATGGCCTGGTGTCCCACAGTTAAAGCATCTTTTCTTTCCCTTGCCATTGTTGTCTTTACCATGCTTCTTGTCCTGCTGTTGCTGTTGTGGTTTCTTTTGATCCCCTTTCTTCTCAGGTGCCTTATTAGCATTGGCGCCTTTCTCCTCTTCATGCATAAGCGACATGTCAAATAGTCTCTCAAAGGTGGCCCCCATAGGGATGTGGGTCATAGCTAACCCATGTAGCGGCTCGTTCAAACCCTTAACAAATCTCAGGGCCTTCTTTTCGGGTGTATTCACCAAGTCCAAGCCAAATCTTGCCAACTGATTGAACTTGTTGACGTATTCTTTCACTGATAGATTTCCCTGCCTCAATGCCAAAAACCTTTCCATGTATAGATTCTCTTAGGCCCGTGAGAGAAACTTTGCCTCAAACCTATGCCTGAAATTTGGCCATGTATCAATTGGACACTCTCCATTAGTGACCTCTCACCAAAGCGAGGCCTCATCCTTCATTAACCAGGCAGCTAACTGGACCTTTCTTCCATCTTCTACCTCGAAGATTCCAAACAATTCTTCCACCTCCTTTAGCCAATTTCGAGCTTCAACAAACGTCTCCTCCCATGAAAAGGTTTCCCGCCCATTGCCTGAAAGTCCTTGCATATCTTTGCGAAAGTGTCAACACGGGGAGGAGGAGGAGAATTTGCTGGGCCTACGACATGGGCACTAGCTTCCAGATACATTCTAAACCATCCTGGTATCGGTATCCCCTCGGGTATCTCGGGAATTCCAGACATGCTGAAAAGAAAATGAAGAGATTCAAACAAAGAATTAGAAAGAAAGATATATGGCTCTTGGTGGTTATGTTTTTAAAATAAACCTTTCTCTTGAAAATACTCTCCTTAAAACGTATTTTTGAAAGTATTTCTTTATAAAAGTGCTTTTTGAAAAATAGTTTTTCAAAATTCATATCTGGTCTGGAAACCTTCAGCTCTGATACCACGTGTGACACCCCATCTCCATTAATGTCACTCACAAAGGGAATGCCTTAATTTTGGTGGAGCGTTTATTGTGCATAGAACAGAAAAGTAAACAAGGCAGATAAATATATTGGTACTTGGAAAATAAAAACCATTTTTATTGCAGCGGAGAAATAGTTTGGTTATATCACATCAAAAACCAACTACAAAACCAAATACACTTGTTATCCATCTTGACAATTAAGTTCTGAGTACATAAAATAAAAGACATAACCCCTGGGTTTAAAATAGCCATAAATAAGATAGGCTGAACTTTTACTTCAGCAATCCAAGCAACTTCCAAAAGAAAGGGATAAAGCTATCCAATCAAGCTCCACTAATACTAGTCCCACCCTGAGCACCTTGGGGGGGGGGGGAAGGGAAGAAAAGAGGTGGAAACAAAGGGGGTCAGACATAAAGTCTGGCGAGTGCAATAACTTTAACAATATAATCATTAAAGTAACTAGGATAAGGCATAAGCTGGAAAATAAGGAAATGACTGTGAACAAATGGGCATGATAAAGCAAACAAAGGAAATAAGATGAACAAAGATAACGTTAAAGGCGCACCTAATCACTATAAGATAATTATTACATTGCACCACACCAAACACCCTAAAAGTTGATCCCGCCTACAGAACTTAAATATGATAATGGTAGTTTTGTGTACCCCTAGCTGCCTTCATAGGTTCCATCTACCCCTATCTCCACTAGGTGTACCCACTACCCCCATTCGATCGGCTCCCTAACTCGTAGATACTTGTTCTGGCCCCGCAGTGGGGTGTATCACTCCCCAAAGTGGCAACCCGATACCACCAAAAATGCACGGCTTATACCTGCATGATGCAACAATGTCTTACCTACTAGCCCGGGCCCACACACGCACATGACCCCATTGGACTTGCGTTGCCACCTCTAACCCGTTTGGACCTCTTACAATCAAACCCAGTACGCGTGTCCCGTTCTCGACTTGGGTCGAGCCCACAAAGATACTTAATGGGTTACTGGTTTGAAAAGGGCCCCCATGCATGACACAAGCTTTCCACCTATGTTTGGTCCCCTCTAAGGTTTTCCCCACTTAACCCCATTCTTATTCATGTCTACTTACATGTTTCAATTTTGGTTAAGTGCATCTAATCGTATTTCACATGCCACCTAAGGCATCCACTTAATTTCACATGCCACCCAGGGCACCCACTTAACCCCCATGTACCACCACATGTTTATATGGTTAAGTGTTTATTAATTCATTAACATCGTAACCTTGTAAAGACCTCCCACATTAGACTGGCATTTGTGGCAGCTGGATTTGCCGGGCAGGTCCAGGCAGTCTTACACCACAAACGAGCCTAACCTCGTGTCTTTACAACTGTTACGCATTTAATTCATGCTTTTGACCTCTCACATTAGACTGGCATTTGTGGCTGCTAGATTTGTCGGGCGGGTTCGGGCAGTCTTACACCACAAAAGAGTCTAACCTCGTGTCTTAAGCGGTTTATTGTTACACATCTTTATTTAACACCAAAGTGGATTAATATCCCTATTCAAATTTGTCAATAAATTCCAAATATACTTATGTCCATAATTGTCTTTAAAATTATGTCCATAAATGCCAAATTTTCCAATTAATGTCTTAAATTAATTATATGCCTTTTTAAGGCCATTTATGCCAATTCTCAATACGTGTATATTCAATATTACCCCCATCGTCCCCACATTGTTTGTTCGTTTATCATGATATACACACACACACACATATATATATATATATATTAGACTAGCAATTAGTCTAACACATAAAAGAGAAGAAACATCGCAAATTTGCATAACATGGCATTTTTTGAAAAATGGCGGCCGTAACTTCACCTTCTTTCTCGTAGAATAATTCTCATTCAAACCCGTTTCTTTCTCATTCTTTATCGGGTAAATCAAATTCGCTTGAAAAGGGGTACAAGGTGAATGCTTTTGTTCGTTCAAATTCGGCTTCTATGAGATCTCAATTTCGTCCTGGTGGTTGTTTTCGATGTGGAAATGGTAATCATTTGCGAGGAGTTGTAGGAACCAAATTAGATGTTATAATTGTGGTCAATTGGGACATCGTAGTGGCAATTGTTCGATTTCTTCAGAAGTGAAATTTTCTTGTGAATCTAATGATAGATTTACAGAAGTTGATAGGGGAAATTAAGCGTGCAATATTGTCTGCGTTGAGAGAAATAAGGGACAAGGGCGAAAGCTAGCAAAGATCAATGAAGTCAAGCATCAAATTTTGAGCCCTGGTATGATTTTATTAGTCTCATAGATCAGGTACAGATCATGAAAAAATGTCAATAATTAGGAATGGGTGATGGTGGTTTCTGCAGACCTGGTTATGAGAATGGTGCTATGTTTAATCTCTTTATGATGTGTTTGGCCAAAAATTGGAATCCGCAATCCGGGCAATATGAAGAAAGGCGGAAAATTGATGGCTCTCTTCCTCCACAGATTCCATTAGAGTTTAAAAAAATGGTTAGTGGTACCATGATATTTTCTCATAAAGAAATGGTGGAAAATGGTGGAAAAGCTAATGATCTCCCGCTTATGATCCCTGATGTCTGTATTGTAAATTTCTACAACCTTGATGGAAAATTGGGTATGCATCAAGATAAAGATGAAAGTAGTGAAAGTCTTTCGGTGGGTCTTCCTGTAGTCTCTTTTTCTATAGGGGATTCGACTGAATTCGTATATAGAGATGAGAATGGTTTGATCAGGAATATTTTTCTTAAATCAGAGGATGTTCTTATATTTGGAGGAAAATCAAAAGGAATATTTCATGGCATAAATGGCATCTACAAAGATACAGCTCCGATTTTGCTTAGCGAGATGACAAATATGAAAGTGGGAAGATTGAACCTGACTTTCATGCAGAGTAGACTTTCAAATGATGTGGGGTTTCTTAATAATCCTACAAGCGCTGCTGGCTATTCGAATCAGTTTTTTTCAAGGATTAATCATTCTTATGCGGATGTGATAAGGCATCCTTTGTTTAGTATGCCCAAGTAGAATGCGGTCTCTCCAATTTTAGGAGAAGCTTGGGGGATTGTTTTTGCTTTCATTGTGGTGATTCCTTTCATCTAGCGAAGGATTGTAGGAATGGTTTCTGGTGTTTTAATTGTGGCGGAGTGGGGCATCGCAAGAATAGTTGTCCAGAGAGGTTTATAGGCAAAATAGTTTTGGAGCTATTTCACTTCAACTGTTTGAGAATTTGCCTGAAAATGATTAATTTCTTAGATGCATATACGCTAGATTTCCCCGATTGTGAAAATGAAGGGGCTTATTTGATTTTGTTGTTGGGGTGGAATTTGGAAGGAATGGTTGATGGGATTCTATGGAGCAAGAGGGTTGATTTGGCAGATGTTCATCCACCATTACCTCGTCCGCTATCGAGAAAAGATCACACCTTCTCTTTCAGTCTGAATCTCATTAAATTGATGAGGATTTACTCGGATTCGAATGCCATAAATAAGAGGTTAGTATTCAAATATTAGATGGGATTCTTGAGCATTACGATACTCTAAATACTGTTATAAACTGTGAGAATAGAGAGATGAATCTCCCGTATCAATCTGTTATTGCATTTTTGAGTAATGCATTTATGGGAAATAATAAGGCTGCCAAATCAGGATTGGTAGATGATGGAGGGGTTTTTCATGAAGGTGAGATGTTGGATGTTGTTGGTTTTCACTGGCCTTTGATGTGCGATTCGATGTTATTTGATCCGTGTGTACTGAAATGCTTGGGACTCTTCGAAGAACCTCGGTTTAACGATGGGCTTAATGGCGGTGAGATCATTAACAATAGAAAGGCTATGGAAGTGATGACAGGGGTTGATGTGGTGGACAGGGTGGCTATGTTTCTGAAGGTGTCACCAAGGTGGCACCTGTTAGTGTTCCAGGGGAGGTAGAAGAGATGGATTGGTTCGTGGCGGATGATGTGGTACTCTCGAATAGTTTTAGACTGTTGGGGGAATGTGACGATGGGTTGGCTTCGAAGACTGTGGAGACAGGTGGCTCAAATGTGGTGGCGCCTGTTAGTGATGATAGGGCTTTGAGGGATGCTTCGAAGGCTGTACCATTGTCGAGGAAGGGTTATGGAGTTGGAAGGATAAAATGCAGTAGGATGGTTCAAATGAAGGCTTTGAATAAGTTTAAAATAGAGAGAGCCAGGGAGGAGTTGGTGAACCATGCGAGTAAGGACATGGGAACTCATGGTAATGTTACTGTTGTTTTTAGGGACGTGGAACAAGAGGTAAGGCCTACTGGTTGTGATACCATGGAGGTAGAGGATGTATGTAGGAGGGAAGGTCAGAGGAGTGTGGTTGAGGTTTCAAATTGTAAGGTGGGTACAAGTGCTAGTGTGTCTTCCAGTGACAGAATAATGTTGGTGGATGATGGCTTAACTGTGTGGGATTCTGTGTCAGATCGTATTTGTGTGGTTTCACATTTTTGTGGGACAAAGGTGCATGCTCTGTGGTGGTGAGTGAGAAGGCTGTGAAGCTGCTTTCCTTGTATTTGAGACCGAGTTCTTGTGTATTTTGTTGGGAATGCGACTTACCTCGTTTGGTGTGTGTCATTGGAGTTGATTCTAGTTTTTCGAGTAGGGAAGGTCCGGAGGAGAGTAGTGGTGGGTTTTTTCAGTGTAGGGATGTTCTTTCTTCTTCGTCTAGGAGGGGGAGGCATAGCAGAGTGGTACCCAGTTCTGGATTGATTCGTTGCAGTGCTAGGATCAGAGCTAGCTCCTCTCCTTTTCGAGGTAGGTCCCCGAGTCCGAATGATAGTAGTAGCAATTCGGATTTGGGCTCAGGTACGACTTCTGTTTATGGTAGTGATTATTCTCCCTATGCCTTGGGTAGCCTTTCGTCTAGCTAGTTATTTCAGCTTGCAAATGATACAGCTTTTATTTTTACAGATATTGAGTTAGATGCTGATTTTATTAGGAGTAGGGAATTGGAGATAGTTTCTTCTTTGAGTAGATGAGGATTGTTAGCTGGAATATTAGGGGTCTAAATGATCCTAAAAAATGTGCTAAGGTTAGGACTTTCTTTGTAGACTATCATATTGATATTGTTTTGCTTCAAGAGACTAAAATTGAGAGCCCTGATTTTAGTTTTTATGCTAGATTAGGTGGGTCCCTTTTTCGTAATTGGGCTTGTCTACCGGCAATTGATAGTCCCGATAGGCTTATGATTAGTTGGAAAGATAATCAATATAGACTTGTACAGGAGTTTCCTAAGTTACATTCACTGCATATTATATTAGCTTCTCTTATTGATAATTCCTCTCTGGGCATTACTAATGTGTATGGTCCTCATACTAAGATTGAGAGGAGACTCTTGTGGGATGAATGTTCTGATTTTAGGAATCTTACCCCTAATCTTTGGATAGTGGGCGGAGATTTCAATGTCATTAGGTTTTTAGGGGAGAGACCACCTCGGGAAGGGGATTTCTCTGATATGGAGGAATTCAAGGATTTCATTTTAGATAATAATTTGATTGAGATTCCGCTTAACAATAGATCATTTACTTGGTCTAGTGCTAGAGACAGTCCGTCTTTTGCTTTATTAGATAGAATTTTTATTAGTACTGAGGTTGATGATAGATTCCCTATCTGTAAAGTAAAGGGTTTACCTTTTTTATATTCAGATCATTTTCCTTTAATTCTTTCGTGTGAATCGAATATTTTATTAGTAACAATTTTAAATTTGAAAAGATGTGGCTTTTGGATACTAGTTTCATTAAACTTGTCACTGTTAAGTGGAATTCTTTATTCTATTTTAATAATTTGTACAATGGTAATTCTTCGAACATTTTTGTTTCAAAACTTGGTAAATTAAGTTTTTTCTTAAGAGGTGGAATAAATTTATTTTTGGAAGTGTTAGAATTAAGAAAGATAAGATTTATGCGGGTTGTTAGATTTAGACAGGTTGAGTGAGTCAAGGAATCTTAATCTCGTGGAGAGAGATAGACTTTTTAATCTTAGAAACGATTTCAACTTGATATTGGAAAAGGAAGAAACTATGTGGAGGCAAAGATCCCGAATTCAATGGATCAAGGAGGGAGATAATAATACGAAATTTTTTCATTGTATGGCAAATAAGAGGAGGCGAGATAATTTGATTCACTCTATATTTATTAATGACGTGGAATTGACAGTTCAGCGGGATTTCAATGAAGCTTTCACTAGTTATTATAAACAGATTTTGGGGACTAGGATTAAGAGAAGAATTAATGTTAATTGGAAGGCCATCTACCCCAACGATGTTAAGGGCGAGTTAGTAGATTTAGATAAGCCTTTCTCTGAGCAAGAGATTTGGAAGGCTATTTGTGATATGCCTAGTGACAAAGCTCCGGGGCCGGATGGTTTTTCTGTTCTTTTTTTTAAGCAGTTTTGGGAGGTTTTGAAATATGATGTTATTAAATTATTTAATGATTTTTATAGTGGAGATTTGTGTCTAGGTAACTTTAATTTTGCTAATGTTATCCTTATTAAGAAGAGAGAGGGGGCTAAATTTTTAAAGGATTTTAGGCCTATCTCTTTAATTAATGTTTCTGTTAAGATTATTTCTAAAGTTCTAGCGAATAGGCTTAGTATGAAGATGAATGAACTTATAGACAATTCACAAACTGCTTTTATTAAAGGTAGACAAATAGTGGATGGAGTAACAGCTGTTCAGGAATACATAAATTTATGTGTTAAAA
The DNA here is from genome assembly GCA_030737875.1 of Allium sativum. Taxonomy (NCBI): domain Eukaryota; kingdom Viridiplantae; phylum Streptophyta; class Magnoliopsida; order Asparagales; family Amaryllidaceae; genus Allium; species Allium sativum. Next base: position 403,131,345 of record CM060910.1, read on the forward strand.
ATAATTTTTCATATGCTATTTTGAAACTAGATTTTGAGAAGGCGTTTGACTCTATTGATTGGGATTTCATCTGTGAATTATGTCTTGCCAGAGGATTTAGTATCAGATGGATTAACTGGTTCATGCTCATACTTAGGTCTGGTAGTTCTAATATTGTTGTCAATGGGGTTGTGGGAAAGAAGATCCAATCTAAGAGGCGTCTTAGATAGGGTGATCCCCTGTCACCTCTCCTATTTAATTTAGCGGCTGATGTTTTTTCTAGAATTATTAAGAGAGCTGGAAGATTAGGTGTTTTAGGCAAAGTTGGTAATGAGGAATATAACAATGAATAATCTATACTTCATTTCGCGGATGATACTTTATTATTTTCTTCTCACCTACCAAAGCACATTATTTCTCTTAAGTTTATTCTTTATTGTTTTGTGATGTTATCTGGTTTTAGAATTAATTTTGACAAGAGTTCTATTATGGTCATTAATGATTTTGGCAATGTAGAGGCTATGGTTGCAAGTACCTTAAACTGTTCTGTCATAAAATTTCCTTTTGATTATTTGGGTTTTAAAATCAGGCATTTGAAACTAAAGAAGGAGGATTGTTAGTCATTATAGACAATATTAATAATAGATTATCAAGTTGGAATAATAGATTTTTGTCTAGAGTAGGTAGATTAGTACTTGTTAATTCGGTACTATCTGCTATTCCTACTTATTGGATGTCTGTACATAGATTTCCTCAATGGGTTATTGAAAAAATTGATAGAATAAGACATAATTATCCATGGAGTGGTGGTAGGGATCCTATTTGTAGAGGTTTCAAATGTTTAGTAAACTGGGAGGTTTGTTGTAAACCCAAGAAAGATGGGGGATTGGGGATAAATAATTTAAATAATTTTAACTCTTCCTTATTAGCCAAATGGTTGTGGAGATTTAGGTGTCCTATAGTGTCGACAACGTGGAAGGCTATTGTATCTAAATTTTACTATTCAGAAGGTGAGTTTATTGTTGGATCTAGTGGTAGTTGGTATAATAGTTTATCTTACTTTTGGAAGTCAGTATTAAAGTGTTTTGAGTTTTTAACCTGGGTTATAAGGTGATTGTTCATTCGGGAAACATTACTTACTTTTGGCATGATATGTGGATTTCTCGTTTACCTCTTAAAATTGAATTTAGGGAGCTCTTTAATAATTGTAGTTTCAAAAATGCGTTGATTAAAGATATTTATAGAAGAGATTTGGATCCCCCATGGGAGTTTTCTTTTGATAATATCTTGGAAGGGGAAATGTTAAGACAATTAGCTTTACTTTATGCTAAGTTATCATTATATCATATTGATGAGTGTAGTGATTCTATTAGTTGGGGTATGGATAAAGCTCAAGTTTATTCGGTTAACTCCATGTATAACTTTATAAATTTTTCGGGAATTTCATTTCGGCCTTTTAAGTTTATTTGGAAATCCAACTCTCCTCCTAAAGCTAAATTTCTAATGTGGTTAATCACTCATAAGAAGCTTAATACGGTCAAGCTTCTAAAGAAGAAAAATATTATTTTTGATGCTAAGTGTTATTTTTGTAATCTTTTGAATGAGGATGTAGAGCATTTATTCTTCTCTTGTAATATCACAAATTTTATTTTTAATATGGTTTTAAGAATATTTGTTTTTGATTGTCCTAATTCTTTCAATAGATGTGCTGATTATTGGGATTCTTATAGATTTTTTAATAATGTTAGTAAGAGATACGTTTTAGATTCTTTAGTTACTATCATAAGTTGGTTCATTTGGTTGGAGAGAAATCAGAGATTTTTTCATTCTAATTCTGTTTCTACGGATAATCTAGTTATTAAGATAGTTTACTTTTGTTTGGATTGGATGTCTAATCCGCATTACAAGCTATATGGGAAATTGTGCTTTGGGAGTTTTTTGATCAAGGTTAGATTTAATTTGAGTCTATTTATTATAATCAGCAGATTTTTTCGTAATAGATATCGTATTGGTTGTTAATCTCTTTTACTAGTTTTTCCTTGTATCTTTTTTCTATACATATATGTATGGTATATATATATGTATGTATATATTTATGCTCTTTAATATATATATACATACATATATATTTCCATATATATATGTGTGATAAATTACTAATAGTTTGTTGAGCTTCTCGCAGATTCAGGTTGTTGATTAAGAGGAAGAATTAGTGAATAGCTGGACGGATTGGTAGCAGTTGCCGTGTGGGATGCTTTTATTGTGTAGTCTTGTAGTGTTGTATTTGGATGTTTTTGTTTCCCTTTAGCTATTTTGATGTGTTTTGTTTGTATTGGAGTAGATATACTTTAATATCGGGTGGTGGCCTTGTCGGAATTCGATATTGAAGTATGATGGGCGGTGGTTTTATCCGGAGCTCATCTATCTACCTCCTCTACTTCTATATATAGCAGAGTCTAGTTTTATGTAGTTGGATTTTATAGTTATTGTCTATATATATATATATATATATATATATATATATATATATATATATATATGTATGTGTGTGTGTGTGTGTGCTCTCTTCTCCTTAGAAGATCACACATTTTTGTTTCAAAAAAAAAAAAAAAAAAATTCGCAAAATTTGCATAACACACAAAATGGATCTAATTTATAAATAAGGATTACAACATAGCTTGCATAAACTTTGTATTGTTATGAATCTAAACATAGGCCTAAAGGTGTGAACTTGCATATATATAATATAGTTTTTCACCCAAAACTTGCATATATGAATATAGTTTTTCATCCAAAACTTGCATAGGCCATAGCCACAAACTTGCATAAAACTATGTACATCATAGATCTAAATCTAAAGGTGTAAACTTGCAAATATGTGAATCCAATTTCTACCTAAACTTGCATATAGTCATTTTACTTGGTTTTCATGTAGACTTATGTACAATTCACATAAAAACAAGCATATAATCTACACCCAAACTTGCATATAAAATGATGTCAAACATGAATCAAGTTGAACATAGGTGATTGGGCATATACAAAGGAATCTACAATAAAAACTGCCATTATGAACAACTAGCATATATTCACAAAATATCACGTTTTCCAATGTTTCACAAACATAGCAATATAACCCAATTTATAACTCAACCCAATTAACTTGTTAATTATCTTATTAAAGAAATTAAACTCACAACTCAAAGAAGGTCTTGAGTTCTGGGATCTGAAATTGATTTAGCTCGCCTTTAAAGTTGACAAATTCGTTGTTGTTGTTATATATTTGAGTTGAATTGAGTTGATTAGCTTCACTTTTCCTCTTGTTGATGACAACTATTCTAGGTTGCAAGGTGATAGCATGATGGCCATGGTTCTAATTTTGATTTGGTTTTAGGGTTTGAGTCTACATGTGTTTATATAGAATTTAGGATTAATTTAGGCCATCTGATCAACCTAGAATCAATCAAGACCATCCAGTCAAGATAGAGTGACACCTCAGCCCTTATAACTCAGCACTGAGTCACAAAATCATCATCTTTCAGATCTTCCTGGAGGGGGGGGGGGGGGAGGGGCAGGTCGACACTAAGGTCGACCTGTATAGGGGGAGGTCGACACTAGGGTCGACCTGTCTTGGGCGGGAAATTTCCCGCCCTTCCTAGTTATGAGTCTGAATTCGTTTTTGAATTTAAATTTGAATTTTTGGATACTTCCGACTGCCATAACTTCTTCATACGAAGTCCAATTTACGCAAACTCAGACTCTACCTCAACCAAAATTCTGAGACGAACACAATGGCGTAACCCGTTTCCCTTGATTCTCACATTTGAAATTAAGTATTCTTTAATATGTTAACTTTAATATTTAAAATTACGGGGTGTTTCACCAAACTTCCAACCAAGATATATTTATACCTCTATCAGGTATGCCAGTCATGAGGGAACGCGTCTGCCCTCTAGAAGATCCTGTACCTTGTCCTTACTTTTGCCATTTGCTTCTTTGGACGATCCTAATAAGATGTCCTGCTTCTCCGTAGCGATAACAACTTGTCTTCATCTTCTTTTTAACGTCTTTATTTAAGTAGTCAGGCATTTCACAAGTGTGGCCCTTCCTTTTCTCTTGGCCCCTTGTTATCCTTATCGCCTTTCTTTGGATCTACTTTATCGTGTGTCCTTTCTATGTCTCTCCTGCACATTCTCTGTTCGTGGCCTCCTACCAAATGAGGCTTCGTTCTTCATTAACCAAGCAGCTAATTGAACCTTCCTCCCACCGTGTACCTTAAAGGTACCAAAAGTCCTCCACTTCCTTCTAGCTTTGATTGATGTCTCAGTCCCATGAAGTGGTTTTTCGCCCATCGTACGGAAGTTCTTACACATCTTAGAAAAAGTGTCTATATGTGGAGGAAGAAATTCAAAAAGGAAAGAGGAAATGATTCAAAACGGAGAATCGAAGGAAAGATATATGGCTCTTGGCGGTTATGTTTTTCAAAATAAACTTTTCTCTTGAAAATACTCTCCTTAAAACATACTTTTGAAAGTATTTCTTTATAAAATGCTTTTGAAAAACAGTTTTTCAAAATTCATATCTATTATGGTAACCTTCAGCTCTGATACCACATGTAACACCCCACGTCCATTAATGTCACTCACAAAGGGAATCCATTAACTTCCATGGAGCGTATTTAGTGTATAGAACAGAACATAACAAGACAGATACAAATAATGGTACTTGAAAATTTTAAAACAACTTTTATTGCAGCGGAGAAATAGTTTGATTACAACAACTTCATAAACCAAGTACACTTAATATCCATCTTGATAAATTATTTTAGAGTACATAAAGTAAAAAAGCATAAAGCCCAACACAAGTAGCCATAAAAGAGATGAGCTGAACTTTACTTTCAGCAACCCAAGCACTTCCAAAAGGGAGAAAGAGATCCAAGATCAAGCTCCACTAGTACTAGTCCCAGCCTGAGAACCTGTGGGGGGAGGGGGGGGGGGAGGAAGAAAAGAGGCGAAAACAAGGGGGTCTGACATAAAGTCTGGCGAGTATAAAAACTTAAACAATATAATTATTGAAGTAACTAGGATAAGGCATAAACTGGTGAGATAAGATATGACCATGAAACAAGTGGGCATGAAAAAGCAAATAAGAGGAATATTCTGGCGTTAATCTCGTTTCTAATCACTATAGGATAATTACCATACTGCACCAATGCTAATTTCACCGCACCATTACTAGTCACCCTAAAAGTTGATCCCGCCTACAGAACATAATAATGATAGTTCGTGTACCCCTAGTTGTCTTCATAGGTGTCGTCTGCCCCTATCTCCAATAATTGTACCTACTACCCTCCCCATTCTAGTCACAATGTTTATTTATAATATGGTAGTTATACTCCTAGCTGTCTTCATAGGTGTCGTCTGCTCCTATCTCTGCTAGTCGTACCCACTACCTGCCCCATTCGATCGGCTACCTAACTCATAGATACCCGTGCTGGTCCCATAGTGGGGTGTATCACTCCCCAAAGTGGAAACCCCCCGTTGGACTTGCGTTGCCACCGCTGACCCGTTTTGACCTCTTACAATCAAACCCAGTAAGCGTGTCCCGTCCTCGACTTGGATCGAGCTCACAAAGATACTTAATGGGTTACTGGTTTGAAAAGGGCCCCCATGCATGACACAAGCCTTCCACCTATGATTGGTCCCCACTTAGGTTTCCCATCTAACCCCATTTTTATTCATGTCTTCTTGCATGTTTCAACTTGGTTAAGTGCATCTAATCGTATTTCACATGCCACCTAAGTCACCCACTTTATTTCACATGCCACCTAAGGCACCCACTTAACCCCCCTATGTCCCACCACATGTTTATCTGGTTAAGTGTTACTTAATTCATTAGAACTGTAACCTTGTAAAGACCTCCCACATTAGACTGGAATTTGCGGTTGCTGGATTTGTCGGGCGGGTCCGTGCAGTCTTATACGGCAAATGAGCCTAACCTCGTATCTTTACAATTGTTACGCATTTAATTCGTGCCTTTGACCTCTCACATTAAACTAATATTTGTGGCTGCTGGATTTGCCGGGCGGGTTCGGGCAGTCTTACACCACAAAAGAGTCTGACCTTGTGTCTTAGGCGGTTAATTATTACACATCTTTATTTATCCTCAAATTAGATTAATATCCCTATTCAAATTTGTCAATAAATTCCAAATTTATTTATGTCCATAGTTGTCTCTTAAATTATGTCCATAAATACCGATTATGCCAATTAATGTCTCAAATTAATTATATGCCTTTTAAGGCCATTATATGCCAATTCACAATTTACGGATATTCAATATTATCCCATCATCCCCACGCTATTCGTATGTTTTCATATGACATATGTTAGACTCACAAATAGTCTAACTTATAAAAAGAAAAACAACATCACATAACACATAAAATAGATCTAAGGATCATGACATAAGATTACATAGCTAATAACTTGCATATGAATTTTATTCAAACTAGCATATAATACAAAACTAGCATAGGTAATGGGCATAAACTTGCATAACTTATGTACTGCTATAGATCCAAACATAAAGGTGTGAACTTGCCTATGGATCTAAACATAAAGGTGTGAACTTGCATATGGATCTAAAAATAAAGGTGTAAACTTGCATATAGATCTAAACATAAAGGTGTAATCTTGCATATAGATCTAAACATGTAGATCAATGTCACATAAACTAGCATATGCATATACATGTTTCACATATATTTTAACAACCCAAACTTGCATAAGATTCATACATGTATATATGATCCAATCATCACAAATTTACATAAGATATATGATTCAACTTGCATAAGATATATGATTCAACTTGCATAAGATTCGCATATGATCCAACTTGCATAAAATTCACATAAGAACTAACATATGATCCAACACCACAAACATACATATAATTTACATCACATGATTCAAAATCATATTCTCATAATCCCAATTATATCTTATCATAATTAAATTAATTAATTAATTTGTGAAAGCTATCATACTCACAATTAAAAAGAATAGTCTTGTCTTTCTGGGATCTGTATTCTGAAACTGAATTGCTCGCCTTTGATGTAGAATTAGTTGTTATTTAGATTTGATTTGATTTTGATTCAAGCCTCTATCTTGCTTTAGGGTTGAAAGTGTATGGCGGCTACTCTAGGTTCTCCATTGACGGCATGGCGGCTCTTGTTATGAATTTGTGTGATTAGGATTGAGAGTTTAGGGGTGTTTTTATAGAATACTAATTGATTAAGAGCCGTCAGATTAACCTAGAATCAATTAACACCATCCAATCAAGATAGAATGGCACCTCATCCCTAATGACTCAGCACTGAGTAAAAAAGTCGTCATCTTTCAGATCTGCCCGGGGGGGAGGGGGGGGAGAGTAGGTCGACCCCCAGGTTGACACTAAGGTCGACCTGTATAGGGGAGGTCGACCTGGTCCCTGTTTTGAATTCAAATTTTGAATTCCTGAACCTGAGCAGTTTTTAATTTAATTAATTTCTGAAACTTCGGAAGACCATAACTCCTTCACACGAAGTCCAATTCACACAAACTCGGACTCTATCTCAAGAAGAATTCCAAGACGAATGCAATGGTGCAACTTATTTCCTTTAATTCCCACATTTGAAATTAAGTATTCTTTAATTTGTTAACTTTAATATTTAAAATTACGGGGTGTTGCAACCTCGATAGGTCTAGTGATCAAAGTGGTGGATATCGTATGCTTTACGCACTGAGTGAGAGATGTAAGGATGGTTGCTATGCTTGATTGTTTGACATCATTATGACATGTACACCCCTACCCCTTTATCTTTATACCTTATGTATAGTGGCACCTTAGAGTATTGTATAGTATGTAGTGCTAACTCTTTGGTTGCAGGCCCAGGTTCAGGTATGGTCTAGTATACCTGTTATTATTCTGTTTTGCTGCTTCTCGCTCATACCAGACTTTTGTGTGACCCAAAGTTTTATGTCTCTTCTTATTACTCTCGGTGCTCTTAAACGGGCAGATTAGAGATAGGTTAGCTGGTTATGCATGAGTAGATGATCCGGAGACGAGCAAGAGGCTACAACGTATTATCTACATATATTTTCCCTGTGTTGTGGATGGTCACTGCTTTGGGCATTAGTAGTGTACCTCTCTTTTCTTTTGCTTTAGAGACAGTATTTTAAATTTGTAATAATGGTTATAGATCTTAAGCTGTATTTTTGATTTTCGCTGCTATGATGATTATGGTTTAGTTTTCAGCTTATGCACTGTCTCGCCTGTTTTATGTCAAGTATGTTATTATTATTGTAACACCCCGTATTTTCTGTTAACGTTATAATAACAAATCAAAGAATATTTAATTTCAAATGTGAGAATTAAGAAATACGGGTTACGCCATTGCGTTCTTCTCGGAATTCTGCTTGAGATAGAGTCTGAGTTTGTGTAAAACGGACGCCGTATGAAGGAGATATGGACGAACGAAGTTAAACAGAAAAACAGAAGACAAGAAGAGAGAAAAAATATGCACTGGCGCACTTGGGAAGTGTGCCAGTACAAAAGCTGCACTGGAGGACCTGCCAAGTGCGCCCAGGCCGAGCAGAAAGCCTGCACAGTTTTCTGGTGTGAACTGATCCATACCGTGACTCATTGTTGAGTCCTTTCTGACTGCTTGATGAGTCATTAGGGCTGAGGTGTCACCCTATCCCAACTGAATGGTTATGATTAACCCTAAGATTATCCGACGGCTTAAATTAAATTGAAACTCTATATAAATAACCCAATGCTCAAACCTAAAAATCACACAAAAATAATCCTGGAACTATCATGCTGCCAGTAGAGAACTTGGAGTAGCCGTCACCAATTCAAAGACAAGATAATAACCTGAATCAAAATCAAATTAAAGAAATCAAATTCAACGATCTACATCAAAGGAGAGCTTACCAATTTCAGAATTCAGATTTCAGAAATCAAGAATTCCTTTAAGATTTTAAGTTGGTTATTACGTAGATTTAAACGTTCTTTTAATCGAAATCATGACATGTTGTAGTTCGAATATAGAATGATGCAAATGTATAAGATAAATAAAGTTTGATTCTCAAACTAACATTGCGATTGATCATGTCTATATGTTTGTGATGATGAGCGTACTATATTGAAAGTTATTGGAATCTATTATGATTGGGTATTGGATTTATTATGCCAACTGAATGGTGAAACATGTCATGTTATAATTTTGTGGTTACTTGCAAGTTTATGATCTAAAACACCTGCTTATATGTTAGATCAACACTCATGTATATTTAGATCCATGTTAAGTTGAATCTATTTATGTCGCAAGATTTGATTTGTAGCTCTCTTATGTTTAACACACATAAGTCATCATGTTAAGTTGAATCCATTTATGTCGCAAGATTTGATTTGTAGCTCTCTTATGTTTAACACACATAAGTCATCATGTTAAGTTGAATCTATTTATGTCGCAAGATTTGATTTGTAGCTCTCTTATGTTTAACACACATAAGTTATCATGCTAAATGGTAGTTCGAATATGTTTATAACAGCCCTCTTATGTTTAACACACATAAGTCATCATGTTAAGTTGCGATTAAAATATGTTTATAGTAGCTTTCTTATGTTTTGGCATACATAAGTTAATATGCTAGGTTGTGGTTAAAAATTGTGTTTATATGATAAACCTCCATGCTAGACCTTTATCAAGTTCACATGACAATTAGACCCAACTTAGTCACAAGTTCACCTTTACCCATTTAATTATGTTAATGATACTTCTATGCCAAGTTACACATGGTAAGTTAAATGTATGCTATTTAATGTTTGTTTCATGTCTTTTGTTTATTACCCCTTTTTGTTTATGGGTTTGGACTAATTTACTAGCCCAACATTTTATGTGATTCATGCGTACGTTCCACGGGGGTAGCGATGGGAAAATATGAAAATTCGTGGCATAAATTTGTTCATAAAATGGTATATTTGATATACCATTTATTATGAGCATAATCAAAGGATAATTATGGCATGATTAAATTAAAATTAATTTACGTGAAGAAATTAGACATATATAGAAAATATGTGAATTTAGAAAAGACGAATATGCCTAACCTGAGGTTAGACTGAGTTGTGGTGTAGATCTTCCCGGAACCGACCGGCATATCCAGTGACCACAACAAGACATGTCTAACGTGGGTGGTTTGTGCATCAAGCACAAAAAGAACCCGAGGTTAGACTGAGTTGTGGTGCAAATCCGCCCAGAACCAACCGGCATATCCAGTGACCACAAAAAGACCTGTCTATTGTGAGTGGTTGGTGCTTTAATGAATAAATTAAAGCTAAGTCAGGATTGGTAGGGTTAAGTCAATTAGGGAAACACTTAACCGATTCAACATGTTAACTAAACAGATGGGTGGGGTTAGGTAAACTTGGACACTTAACCAGATAAACATGTTGATTAGAAAACCCTAGTAACGGGGACCCATTTCAGCAGTAACCCACATAGATGTATCATGGTACCCTGAAACTAGGTAGGATGGGGCACGATTACTGGGCTGATTATAAGCGGTCAAAATGTCGGTGGTTGGTGGGCCAGTGTAGGTTCCGACGGAGTATGGGCGTGCACTTACTCTAGAGTGGAAAAAGCAGGCACTGGGCGTCAGTAGTATACATTGTGCATCTTGAATCGTGTCGGGTTGCCATTAGAGGTACTGATACACCCCATGATGGGACCAACACAGGTATCTACAGTCAAGCGAGGCCGAATGACATAGGACATGAATGCATGCGAGTAGGATCCGATCATTAAGGGGATCATTTGTTATGAACACGTAGGGCTGGTTGAACCAACAGTTGGTAGGTGCAGAGACTATAGAAATGGGTGCGATCACATGTTCCTCTTATCTTATATTAGGGTATTGTCCTATGTTCTGTTATTACTGTCATGATCCCTTTCCTTGTTTAAATACTAGTAATCACTGAACTTACTAGACTTATTGTCTGACCCGTTTTCTTTCGTCCTCTTTTCTTCCGTTTCCCCCCCCAGGTCCACAGGAGGGAATACTCTATCTTAATCAGACTCTTTGCAAGGTTCAAGAAAGTTGATGTATGATTGGGACTCTCTTACCTTGGCTATGGCTTTTGGATACTGCATTTGGGGATTTATGTAGTTTTATTTATGGTTTATGCTTCTTCATTAAATAATCAAGACAGAAATTATGGTGTAATGTTTTGAAGTTATTTTGAGACAATTTGATGTAATGCTTTTGTAGTGAACTACGTATGAAATAAATATTTGAATTTCGCTACTTAAATTTATCTGTCTTGTAAATTTTTCTGTGTCTTGTACCTATAACCCTCCACCAAAGTTAAGGCATTCCCTTTGCGAGTGACTTTAACGGAGGTGGAGTGTTTCACTTGGTATCAGAGCAAAGGTTTACCAGATCAGATAAGAGTTTTTGAAAACCATTTTCAAAAAGAAATATAAAGAAGCATTTTACAAGAAAATGTGTTGTTTTAAAAAAGGCATAATTTCCAAAGCCATATGCACTATCTTTATATCCTTCGTTTTGAATCTTTTCTTTTTCGTTTCAGCATGTCTGGGAATCTTAACCTTCCAGAGGGTGTACAGATACCTGGCTGGTTCAGGAGGTACTTAGAGGCTAGGGCCAACGACGCAGGCCCTGCAGATATTCCTCCGCCTCCAGCTGCAGCGGTTCCTCCTCCTCCTCCTCGTGCAAATGCTTTCTCAAAGATTTGTTGAGACTTTAGGGCCATGGGTGGAAAGGATTTCAAGGGAACTGAATCATTCGTAGAAGCAAGGAACTAGCTCAAAGAAACTGAGGATCTGTTCGTTATCTTCGTGGTGGACGATAGGCAGAAGATACAGTTGGCTATATGGTTGCTCAAAGACGAAGCTTCCTATTGGTGGGAAGTCACTAACGCTGAAAGACCAGCTGAAACATGGATGGATTTCAGAATAAGGTTTGAGATGAAATTCCTCTCACAAGCTGAACGAAGTTTACAGCCGGAAAAGTTCTTATCTCTTAAGCAAGGAAGTATGATGGTCAAGGAGTACGTCAACCAATTCAATCAGCTGGCCCGATTTGGATTGGATTTAGTGAATACACCTCATAAGAAGGCTCTCCGTTTTGTCAAGGAATTGAATGAGCCACTTCACAGCTTGGCTATGACCCATATACCTATGGGAGCTACTTACGAGAGGTTAGTAGATATGGCACTCTTACATGAGGAAGACAAAGGCAAGAAAGAGGCAAAATCGAAAGTGCCTCATGATAAGAAGGGGGAGGGGTCGCAGAATAAGAAGGCCGATTCAAAGAAAGGCGGGAAGAACAACAAACCCCGTGACAAAAGAAAGTGTAATTTCTGTGGCATTCCTGGACATCTAACCAAAGACTGCATGAAGAAGAAAAGGAAGATGGGTGTCTTTTTCCACTGTAGTGAGACAGGACACATGGCTAGGGCCTGCCCAAGGAAGCAAGGGCAGGGAGCTGGACCTTCTTCTGGAGGACAAGTTCACGCTCTCACGGCACCTTCGCAAGAACGAGGCAGAAATATTTATGTCGAAAGTTTAGTCTATCTATTTGATCATCATGTTCATAGACTATTTGATTCTGGCGCATCACACTCTTTTATATCTACTGCTTTAGTGGAATCTCTGCACCTAGACACCAGTATAGTAGAGGATCCCTTGGTTGTTTCAAATCCAATTGGGGGCTTAGCTTATTTGTCAATGGTTTGTTTGGATTTGAAAATATCTATACTAAGCGTTGGGTTTAAATGTAATGCCTTTGTTTTGGGCATCACGGGCTATGGGTTGATTCTAGGCATGGACTGGCGATCCAGTAATGGGGTCATCCTCGATTGTGAAAAGAGAGTGGATAGACTCATGACTCGCCTCGATAACACTCTCGAAATTTCTTGTAATCCCATGAACTCCGTCATGCTTAGTTATCTAGAATCTCTTGATGCATCTGTTGAGAACTTGCAGTCTGTAAGGATAGTCCGTGAATACTCGGATGTGTTTGAAGAGGTAAAGGGCTTACCTCCGAAGCGGGAGATAGACTTCCGCATATACCTTGTTGATAATGCAAAGCCCGTTGCTTTACCCGTTAGGCACATGGCCCCAAGGGAGAGAAAGGAGCTCAGCAAGCAAATCAAAGAGCTACTTGAAAAGGGGTTCATAAGACGGAGTATTTCTGAATGGGGTGCTCTGGTAGTGTTTGCAACCAAAGCTGATGGTTCGCTTCACCTGTGCGTCGATTATAGGGAGCAAAAAAAAGCTGACCAAGAAGAATAGGCACCCACTCCCAAGAATAAATGATTTGTTCGATCATCTTGTAGGTGCATCGGTTTTCTCCCAATTAGATTTAGCTACCGGGTTTCATCAACTAAGAGTGGCTGATGACAACATTGATAAGACCGCGTTCCGAACTCCATATGGTTTGTTCGAGTGGATTGTCATGCCTTTCGGCTTGACAAACGCACCCGCTTACTTCGTGGATTTAATGAGCAGGGTGTTCCGAGAGTTCCTCAACAAGTTTGTGGTGGTCTTCGTAGACGATATTTTGATCCTCTCAAAGAATGAGGAAGAGCATGCTCAGCATCTAAAAGAAGTCATGGATACTCTCCGTGCATATCAGTTGAAGGCGAAATTCTCCAAATGCCATTTCTGGAGAGAAGAAGTTAGGTTCCTTGGGCACGTGGTGTCCAAAGATGGGATAACTGTGGACCCCGCGAAAGTGGTTGCTGTGCAAGATTGGAAGGTTCCTCGAAACGCAACCGAAGTCCGAAGCTTTCTCGGGTTAGCAGGCTTTTATCAAAAGTTCATCAAAGATTTTGCAAAAATCTCAGCTCCACTTACAAGGTTGATAAAGAAGAACTAGCTTTCAATTGGGATTTGGATTGCGATTTTTCTTTCCAACGTTTAAAAAGGGCTCTAACAACAGCCCCAGTTCTGACATTGCCTGATGGAAGAAAGATGTTTACAGTATACATAGATGCATGCGGAACGGGACTAGGCGTTGTTCTGATGCAAGAAGGGATGGTAGTGGCTTATGGTGGAAGGCAGTTGAAAGTACATGAGAAAAACTACCCAACCCACGACCTAGAGTTGGCAGCCATCATTTTTGCGCTTAAGTCTTGGCACCATGATCTCTTAGGTGAGAAATTTGAATTGTATACTGACCATAAATCGTTGAAATACCTATTCTCGTAGAAAGATCTCAACTTGAGGCAGCAAAGATGGATGGAGTTTCTTGCCTCGTACGATTTTGAGATTTCCTGCACTCCTGGCAAGGGCAATGCAGTAGCAGACGCCTTGAGTAGAAGGAAACTGACCTTAAGCCCTCTCTTTGTGGAAAGGCAAAGCTTGGAGTTCATTGCAAGCTTTAACTTCAGACCCTCCATCGACTTTGTACCTGGCTTGCTAGCAACGTTAGAAGTGCGGCCAACTCTATTAGACTCAATTGGAGCCGCGCAAAGAGAAGACCCTCAGCTAGCTGATGTGGTGGACAAGTTAATTAGGGGTGAGACTTCTAGTCACCTCAATAGATACTCCATTGATGCCAAGGGCTGGTTGAGAAGAGATGGAAGACTATGTGTCCCACAAGTAAGGGGCTTGGCAAAGGCGATTCTAGAAGAGGCACACCATTCCAAACTGACCATACCCCCAGGCGGAGACAAAATGTATAAAGACATCAAAAGAGTTTTCTTTTGGAATGGCATGAAGTAAGACGTAGCCGAATTTGTTTGTAAGTGTTTAATATGCCAACAAGTTAAGGCGGAGCAGAAGAAGCCTGGTGATCTGCTCCATCCTCTAGAGGTCCCACAGTGGAAATGGGATAGCATCTTGATGGACTTTATAGATGGGTTGCCTAGGTCAAGAAGGGGCAATACCAGCATTTGGGTAATAGTGGACAGGCTCACAAAAAGCGCCCACTTTATACCCATCAAGAGTAGAAGGACTGCCTCATCTCTAGCATCCATATATCTTAAAGAGATAGTTCGACTCCATGGGATACCCTCCAGCGTAGTGCGTGATCGAGACCCTATCTTCACGAGCGAGTTTTGGAACAGTTTACAAGAGGCTGTAGGCACACAGTTATGCTTAAGCATGGCCTATCACCCTCAAACCGATGGCCAAACGGAAAGAGTCAACAGAGTATTAGAAGACCTCTTGAGATTATGCATTATTGACTTCGGAGGTACATGGGAGGATCATCTATCTTTGGTGGAATTCGCTTACAACAATAGCTACCAAGCCACCATAGGCATGGCACCTTTCGAAGCTTTATATGGAAGACCGTGCAGGTCACCATCTTGCTGTTGGGAGTCCACAGACAAGCTCGTACTTGGACCAGACATGATTAGGGAGACTTCAGAGAAAGTAGACTTGATACGAAGATGAATGAAGAATACCCAAGACAGACAGAAGTCCTACGCAGACAAAAGAAGAACTGACCTTGAGTTCGAAGTTGGAGACAAGGTGTTCCTTAAAGTATCTCCTTTGAGGAACGTCGTTCACTTTGGATCCACAGGGAAGTTAGCACCAAGATTTGTAGGGCCGTTCCCTATCATCGAGAAGATTGGGAAGATGGCTTATAGGGTACAGCTGCCCGAAAGATTAGTCGGGGTTCATAATGTCTTTCATGTCTCTCACCTGCGGAAGTGCTTACACGAGTCTGCGGAAGTGGTAGAACTAAGCATGCTAGAGGAAGTAGAAGTCGAATAAGAAGCAATTGTGAGAAGAGTTCCAACCCTTATCTTGGGAACAGAAGTCAAAAAGCTACGCAAACGTGAAGTTAAGCTCGTCAAAGTTCAATGGAGCGACACCGAGGAAGACGCGACTTGGGAAACTGAGGACAGAATACGCGCAGCCTACCCTTTTTTTAGGGTACATCCTTGATCTCTTTTTCCTTAAGTTTATGCTCGTATCTATCTTTTTAGGTATATCTCCTCGATCCTATCATTTATCCTTAGGTAGAAACCCATTGGATGGAAACAAGTAATTGAAACATGTTATGGTTGATGGTTACAAGTGGTTGCTAGTGGTTGCTCGTGGATGCATATACACACACTTTAGGTATTAGATCGGCTCAATCACTTCCATATTGCATATGCATATATGTACTTGTGTATGGATTGAAACTTGATGTGTTATCATATGGATATTGCATTTGTATGAATGACTGTGCACTCATGTAGGAAATTTTGAATAGGAAAAATTGGCATTCATAATGGACTCATGCCACTGACATAATTTGCATTAACGAGGTCAACTGAATTGGTAGGCCGCCTGATTTTGCATTAGATAAGGACATGTACACACACTATGCATATGAACATGAAGCATTAAAAATCTTTTAAGGACAATGGACGCCTTTGTTTGATGGTTGAGTAAATGGGTGATTGGATGGTAGGATATAAGTTCTTCTCGACTTGAAGATTTCGGGGACGAATTCCTAAAAAGAGGGGAGAATGTAACATCCCGTATTTTTTGTTAACGTTATAACGAATCAAAGAATATTTAATTTCAAATGTGAGGATTAAGGGATACGGGTTATGCCATTGCGTTCGACTCGGAATTCTTCTTGAGATAGAGTACGAGTTTGCGTAAAACGGACACCGTATGAAGGAGATATGGACGAACGAAGTTAAACATAAAACCAGAAGACAAGAAGAGAAAAAAATATGCACTGGCGCACCTGCCAAGTGTGCCCAAGCCGAGTAGAAAGCCTACACAGCTTTCTAGTGTGATCTGATCCATACTGTGACTCATTGCTGAGTCCTTTCTGACTCCTTGCTGAGTCATTAGGGCTGAGGTGTCACCCTATCCTGACTGAATGGTTATGATTAACCCTAAGATCATCCGACGGCTCAAATTAAATTGAAACTCTATATAACCAACCCAATGCTCAAACCTAAATATCACACAAAAATAATCCTGGAACTATCATGCCGTTAGTAGAGAACTTGGAGTAGCCGTCACCAATTTAAAGACAAGATAATAACCTAAATCAAAATCAAATTAAAGAAATCAAATTCAACGATCTACATCAAAGGCGAGCTTACCAATTTCAGGATTCAGATTTCGGAAATCAAGAATTCCTTTGAGATTATAAGTTAGTTATTACGTAGATTTAAGCGTTCTTTTAATCGAAATCATCACATGTTTTAATTCGAATATAGAATGATGCTATGTATAAGATAAATAAAGTTTGATTCTCAAACTACCGTTGCAATTGATCATGTCTATATGTTTGTGATGATGAGCGTATTATATTGAAAGTTATTGGTATCTATTATGATTGGGTATTGGATTTATTATGCCAACTGAATGTGAAACATGTCATGTTATAATTTTGTGGTTACTTGCAAGTTTATGATCTAAAACACCTGCTTATATGTTAGATCAACACTCATGTATATTTAGATCCATGTTAAGTTGAATCTATTTATGTCGCAAGATTTGATTTGTAGCTCTCTTATGTTTAACACATATAAGTCATCATGTTAAGTTGAATCCATTTATGTCGCAAGATTTGATTTGTAGCTCTCTTATGTTTAACACACATAAGTCATCATGTTAAGTTGAATCTATTTATGTCGCAAGATTTGATTTGTAGCTCTCTTATGTTTAACACACATAAGTTATCATGCTAAGTTGTAGTTCGAATATGATATAACAGCCCTCTTATGTTTAACACACATAAGTCATCATGTTAAGTTGTGATTAAAATAAGTTTATAGTAGCTTTCTTATGTTTTGGCATACATAAGTTAATATGCTAGGTTGTGGTTTAAAATTGTGTTTATATGATAAACCTCCATGCTAGACCTTTATCAAGCTCACATGACAATTAGACCCAACTTAGTCACAAGTTCACCTTTACCCATTTAATTAAGTTAATAATACTTCTATGCCAAGTTACACATGATAAGTTAAATGTATGCTATTTTATGTTTGTTTCATGTCCCTTGTTTATTACCCCTTTTTGTTTACGGGTTTGGGCTAATTTACTAGCCCAACATTTTATGTGATTCATGCGTACGTTCCACGGGGGTAGCGATGGGAAAATATGAAAATTCATGGCATAGATTTGTTCATAAAATGGTATATTTGATATACCATTTATTGTGAGCATAATCAAAGGATAATTATGGCATGATTAAATAAAAATTAATTTACATAAAGAAATTAGACATATATAGAAAATATGTGAATTTAGAAAAGGCTAATATGCCTAACCCGAAGTTAGACTGAGTTGTGGTGTAAATCTGCCCAGAACCGACCGGCATATCCAGTGACTACAACAAGACCTGTCTAATGTGGGTGGTTAGTGCATCAAGCACCAAAAGAACCCAAGGTTAGACTGAGTTATGGTGTAAATCTGCCCGGAACCGACCGACATATCCAGTGACCACAACAAGACCTGTATAATGTGAGTGGTTGGTGCTTTAATGAATAAATTAAAGCTAAGTCAGGATTGGTAGGGTTAATTCAATTAGGGAAACACTTAATCGATTCAACATGTTAACTAAACAGATGGGTGGGGTTAGGTAAACTTGGACACTTAACCAAATAAACACGTTGATTAGAAAACCCTAGTAATGGGGACCCATTTCAGCAGTAACCCACATAGATGTATCATGGTACCCTGTAAATAGGCAGGGTGGGGCACGATTACTGGACTGATTATAAGCGGTCAAAACGTCGGCGGTTGGTGGGCCAGTGTAGGTTCCGACGGAGTATGGGCATGCACGTACTCCGGAGTGGAAAAAGTAGGCACTGGGCATCAGTAGTATACACTGTGCATCTTGAATCGTGTTGGGTTGCCACTAGTGGGACTGATACACCCCATGGTGGGACCAACACAGGTGTCTACAGTCAAGCGGGGCCGAATGACACAGGACATGAATGCATGCGAGTAGGAGCCGATCATTAAGGGGATCGTTTGTTATGAACACGTGGGGCTGGTTGAACCAATAGTTGGTAGGTGCAGAGACTATAGAAATGGGTGTGATCACATGTTCCTCTTATCTTATATTAGGGTATTGTCCTATGTTCTGTTATTACTGTCATGATCCCTTTCCTTGTTTAAATACTAGTAATCACTGAACTTACCAGACTTATTGTCTGACCCATTTTCTTTTGTTCCCCCCCGGTCCATAAGGAGGGAATACTCCAGCTTAATCAGACTCTTTGCAAGCTTCAAGAAAGTAGATGTATGATTGGGACTCTCTTACCTTGGCTATGGCTTTTGGATGCTACATTTGGGGATTTATGTAGTTTTATTTATGGTTTATGCTTCTTCATTAAATAATCAAGATAGAAATTATGGTGTAATGTTTTGAAGTTATTTTGAGACAATTTGATGTAATGCTTTTGTATTGAACTACGTATGAAATAAATATTTGAATTTCGCTACTTAAATTTATCTGTCATGTAAATTTTTCTGTGTCTTGTACCTATAACTCTCCACCAAAGTTAAGGTATTCCCTTTGCGAGTGACCTTAACGGAGGTGGGGTGTTTCAATTATATTTTATTCCATGCGCTGTGAGACATTCTACAGGTTTATTGCTAGTTCAAATTTCCTTCTTCCCTTTCTTTGGCTACCGTCCCGTGCTGGATTGGACATCGGCACAGCGCACCTTCATTTGAAATGTCGGCTGGTGCGGGGCGGGCCGTCACATCCGGTTTCCTAAGTACAGTTGTTGAGATTAGCGTACATTGAATTTTGCGAGTTGAACATTGTTATTTCAAAGAGGCGCTTAACCACCAAAGAAAGCACATGAATATGATGTTGCACGATAGATAGGTCGGGTGAGATCTCAAGCTCTTCGAGAATATAAGGATCAACAAGACACTTCCAAAGCTAATATACATGAAATATGTCATGAATACCAAAAAACTGAGGTGGAAGTGACACTCGATATGCAACTGTGTCAACACATTCAGTAATAGTGAATGGTACAATATATATCCAGGAGCCAGCTTCTCGGTTTGAGTGAAATGCATTACCTCCTTCACTAGAGATACACTAATACATGAGATCACCAATAGAGAACTCTAGAGGATTCCCCGATTGTCCACATGGGATTTCTGTTAGCTTTGAACCTCTTTCATTCTTAGATGAATATGATCATTTTTTTCTAAAGCTTCAGAATAGAGTCGGAGCCTAATATAAATTTCTCCCTGGACTCCAATCAACAAGATGGTGATCGACATGGCCTTCCGTATAAGGTTTCGAAAGGAGCCATACTGATACTAGACTAGAAACTATTATTGTAAGAGAACTCAACAAGAGGTAGGTGGTCTACCTAGTTACCACCGAAATAAAATATACATTCACGAAGAAGATCCTTAAGAATACGATTCATCACTATCAGACTTTGGATGATAAGTTGTGTTGAAACCAAGCTTTATACCTAAAGCTTTTTGGAGACTGTGCTAGAATTTACTATTAAAGGGTGGATCTCTATCACAAATAACGGAGCTAGGAACAACACAAAGTATCATTATTTCCTTAATATAAAGCTTAGACAAATGAGAGGCTGTCATAAGTCTGATAGGAATAAAATTACCTGACTTAGTCAAACGATCGACATCACCCAAATATTGCTATGACCTGATCTCAAACGAGGTAAGCCATCGACAAAGTCCGTAGAAACTTGATCTCATTTCCATAACGAGACCTCAAGATGCTGAAAGACACCACCAGGACGCTAGTGTTCGACGTTATTGAGTTGACAAGTCATGCAGATACTCATATATTTAGTCACATCACATTTCATGCCTTCCCAATAATATAAGCATCTCATATTGGCATACATCTTACTACTTCCTAGATGAATAATATACTTAGAAATCAAGAATGTCCCGCCTAAGGTCAGCAATATTAGGCACGAACAATCGATTCTTCCTACATCCTACAAATACAACCACGAATATTAATGTAGAAGTCCCTCAACTCATCATCACGTGATTCCGACTTGCAAAACCGGATAACATGAGTAAGATCAGCTCTTGCCCCTAAGAATCGATAACACGATCCAATAATGTAGGATGAGCTTACATGCTGAATAATAAAATAGGAGAATCTGATACAGGAACACAATCACAAATATCACAATGAAATAATGCTTACTACATCTTCCACTCAGATAGCATCATGGAAACAATTGCTTTCTACTTGCGACTCAAAGCGTCTACTACTTGGTTCCCATCCTAGGAGTGTACCAGATATCGAAGTTGCAAAATGCAAGGAACTCAAGCCAATGTTGTTGCTGCATATTAAGTTCCTTTTGAGTGAATAGATAATTTGTTGATTTATGGTCGGTGAAAAGAATAAAGTGCTCGCCAAAAATAATGACACCAAATCTTTAAGGTAAAGACTATGGTGACCAACTCTAAGTCGTATGTGGCGTACCAAATATCATTTGTATGCAATTAATTAGAAGCATGGGCAACTATCCAATCTCTCTTCATAAGAATGACACCAAGCCCACATCGATTAGCATCAGTATAGACAACAAGGTCTTAGTTTCCTTTGGGAACCACTAAAATAGGAGCATGTATGCAAAGTTCTTTCAATTTTTGAAAAGAAGCTTCACAGTTATTAGACTAAATGAAATGAACACCTTTCCTCGTAAGGCTAGTAAGAGGAAGAAAAATGAGAGCGAAATCCTTAATGAACTGATGGTAATAACCCGCCACTTCAAGGAATCTGCAAATCTTGGAAACATTTTCTGGCCTCTTCCAATTCTGAGTGGCTTCTATCTTTGATGGATCGATACCAACACCATCATAAGATACGATGTGGCCAAGAAATTTCATGTTCTTTTGCTAGTAATGACACTTGGAGAATTTGGCTTTAAGATGATGCTGACGAAGAGTGCTCAAGACAATTGTCAAGTGTTGAGCGTGATCGGCTTCGGAATTAGAGTTAATAAGAATATCATTAATCAAAACCAAGGACTTATCTAGATATTCCGGATACTTGATTGATTAGATCAATAAAATAAGTAGGAGTGTTAGTCAAACCGAATGGCATAACAAGCCACTCAAAAGATCCATAACGAGTATAGGATGTGGCAAGAAGAATGTTATCCTTTGCAACTCGAAGCTGATGAAAATAGTGACGAGATCGAGTTGAGAGAAAACATTAGCACTGCATAATTGATCGAACATATTGTCGATTATAGGCAACAAATATGTATTTGTGATAGTTAACTGATAAAGCTTGCGATAATCGATGCAAAGCCTAAGAGTTCCATTAAATTTCATAATAAAGAAGAACATGAATCTCCATAGAGATAAACTAGATTGAATGAACTTTTTGGCTTTAAGTTCTAACTGCTTTTTTGAGTTCTTCATTTTCTTTGGTGGACATCCTCTTGGGAGGATGACTAACCGGCTGAGCACCAGGAATGAGATCGATGCGGAACTCAATTGTCGGGTTGGGTGGAAAACCCATTAGAAAATTCACATACAATTGGAACTAGATATATATTATCATCATCTCGAGATTCGAGAGAAAATAAAGATGCTCAAAATCATTATTAACATTCTAGAATACAAGAAACAATTGATCAGTTGAATTAGAATGCCTAAGATGCATAATCCTTTTAGAACATAAGATTGATGTAACAACCCGCAAATTCTGAACCAATTTAAAAATTTTATTTTAGAAATTTTAATGGATTTTTAATATTTAAAATGGTTTATTTTAAATAATAACGAATAAAAATTTATTTTAATCAAAGTTAAAATGAATAAATTTAATTTAAATATAAAAGGAGTTAGAAATGTCGTGGCAGTTTGAAAATTTGATTTTAAACTTTAACTGAATGTACATGATTCAAAATAAATTGGATTTCAGTAAAACCAAAAATATTTAAATCCATTTAACCATATCTTTCTAACGAATGTAAGAAACTGAAATTTCACTTTAAAAATAAATAGTTATGGCCAGTTTAAAATTTAGAAAAGTCGCTATAGAATTTATATATATTTTAATATAACATATGGCCCTTAAAAGTAGCCATTTTGCAAACGACCTCCGTTTTCAACGAAACCACTTTTTTTGGGACTGGAATGTCAAATTATTGTTAGGTTTCAATTTTCATAATTTTTTGAATTAATATGTGAGCATGACAAACGAAAATGTGTTTTGTCAATTTTAGTCAAATTTAATCGACTTGAAAATGGCCATTTTTCAAACAGTCTCAGAATTCGACGAAATTTGTTTTGTTAGGACCGTATCGTCAAAACATAGCTAGAAATATATTTTTTCGGATTTTTCTGAGTTCGTATGTGGCCCCGGTGAATTTAAATATACGATCGAATCAATTTAATAAAGGATTTAAATATTAAATTAAAGATTTCAAGCCACAGACAGTCGTTTGGGCTGACGAGACCTAGCCCATTGGATCCGGAACGCGGGCTATTGGGTAGGGTCAACTCTGGTTGGGTTAGAATTAGAGTTGTTCAGAAGTTATGGATTTATTTGCAAAATTAACATTAAAATACTATAAATATTAGTTAAAACAAAACCCTAACATAGTTCATATCGTTCTAAGCCGCTGCCCCTTTGAACTCATGGCCACCCTTGCTCCTTTCTTCTCCCTCTAAAACCCGTCGATCCGTACATCAAAACCCACTCCTCCTTCAGACATTATCGAAGAGATTTTCACCCTCTATGATTCCAAACAGACTGATCATCCTCTGATGGCATGGACACTGAGGACGATACACCCAAACGCAGTGGGTTTCAGCGACCGAGTTGGTCGGCCCCACCAAGCGCGGACGCGTACCTCCGAGCACTCCGACGTGCCACCACCCGATCGTGTGTAGTGCCCGTAAAACTGAACCCTAGATTTGAAGAGTAGCTGAAACTCGCTGCCGTGGTTGCCTATTGAAGAAGAAAGGTCTAAATCCTTTTAATTACTTTAATAATTTAAATTTAAAAGTTAACAATATTATTTAAATTGTATCTTATTCATTTGAACTCAGAATAACACGATTTTCGAAGCGTTGAAACTGTAGAGACGAGACCTACAATTCCAGACTAAAAAGAAGCAATTCTGAGCCGTTTGAATTTTGGGTAAATTTGCAGTTCTGACTAAAGTAGAATAACCCGACAATGAGATTTCTTTTTTTGTATAATTTATTTATTTATTTAATTTAATTGCTATGGAATGATTGTATGTGTATGGCTGAGATCTGCTATGTGATGATATTGTGAATGATTTATCTATTTGTTGGTTATGTATAAACAAAGATTTGTATGTGTTAAATAAAAATTAATCATTTTAGCTTTATTATTGATTTGGATTAGAATTTCCATTTCAATTAAAATAAATCATATTTCTTTATTATTGATTTGGATTAGAATGTCCATTTCAACAAAAATAAATCATTTTGTTGTTGAATTGATTTAGATTGTCAATTCAACATAAAAACATTATTCGGATTATTTTGATAGAATTTTCAATTTAATGTGAAACATTATTTTATCATTTTTATTGAATTGAAATAGTATTGTATATTCAAAAGTAAATATTATTTTTTCATTTAATAGAATTGTCAATACAATTGGAAATATATCATTTTGAAATTTAGAATTGTGTTGAATTAAAAAGTTATTCTTTTATTTGCGTTCTTGGATGCAAATAAACAAAGAATCAAAAAAGTTATTCTTTTATTTGCATTCTTTGATGCAAATAAACATTGAATTAAAAAGTTATTATTTTATTTGCATTCCTTAATGAAAATAAACGATGAATCAAAAAGTTATTCTTTTATTTGCATTCCTTGATGCAAATATACGATGAATTAAAAGGTTGTTCCTTTATTTGCATTCTTTGATGCAAATATACATTGAAATAAAAAGTTATACTTTCATTTGCATTCTTTAATATAGATAAAATTTTGAAATTATAAGTTAAATTTTTATTTGCATTTCTTGATGCAAATAAGACATAGTTTTAAAAAGGTTATATTTTATTTGTAATTTAGATACAAATCAATAACATGATTTGTAAAGTTACATTTTTTTGTTTGCAATTTTAGATGTGAAACGAAACATTAGAATTAAAGTTACATTTTTGTTTGCAATTTTAGATGCAAACAAAACATTAAAATAAAGGTTGTATTTTTGTTTGCAATTTTAGATGCAAACAAAACATTAAAATAAAAAGCTACATTTTTATTTACATTTTAGTTGTAATAAAAATGATAGAATTAAAGGTTGCATCTTTATTTGTTAAATTAGATGTAAGTAAAGGAATAAAATAAAAAGTTACATTTTTATTTACATTTTAGCTGTAATAAAAATGATAGGACTAAAAGTAATATTTTTATTGTCATTTTGAGACAATAAAAAGAATAGAATTTAATGTACATTTTTATTGCCACTTTCGAGACGATAAAAAGAGTAGAATTACGGGTACATTTTTAATGTCACTTTATGCAATGCCAAAAGGATTACATTTCTTATGTAATATAAAGATTACATTTTTTTTACAATGTAATAAGGATATCATTTTTATGCAATATAAAAAGATTACATTTCATTGTAAATGAGTCAACATTAGAATTTACATTTTTAATGTAAATGAATCAGTAGAAAAGATTCATTGTTTTTGATAAAATATGTTAACATGAGAAGCTCCATTTTTACTGAAAATGATTCATTGTTGCATTAAAATGTTTAACTATAAAAAGGTGCACATTTTTATTGTAAAAAGAGAATATATGAAAACATTCATGTATTGAAAATATAATGTAGAGATGCCTTGAAATATATGTTTGTGATGTTGAAATGTTATACTTCCATTTACAAGTTGTCCGACTTGTTTATGTGATTGGGACGATAATTTTTCACACATCGCCCGAGTGCACAAATAATCTATTATTGTTTGTTGGTTGAAACCCCACACGCGTGTTGGGACGACATTTGATATACACTAGCCCCAATATTTAATTAATTGATAATCGATGGAATGACAATTTGTGTTGAGCATTACTTATTTATTTATTTATTTTAATGCTCACACAGTTATAAATCTCACTTTGGATGTGAATGTATTGTTTGATGATTGTTTATCATTATCGTTGGATATATGCAATGTATGAAAGCCAAATAACTGTAATTATATGCTAATTGATTGAGTCGCATTCCGATTTAGAATTATTTTAATGAAAAAGGTCATTTTAATGTAAAAATACATTTTTATGTAGAAGAATGAAAATATCATTTTAATGTAAAAATACATTTTAATGTTTAAGAATATAAAAGAAAAAGGAACATTTTAGAAAAGGAACACCTTAGAACAAAGAATATTTTAATATAAAGAATATTTTAATATAATGAATATTTTAAAATAAAGAATATTTTAAAATAAATTTAGGAAAGAATAAAGTATGATTTTTATGTCCGTCTTAGAATGGACACAAGAATATAAAATATGAAGCCGTGTTATGTAGGGACGCTATTTTTAACCTGAACGAGTTTATCGATCTCTTTATTCCATTTTAAAATAAATATAAAAAGAAGTGATTTATAAATCTAATATTTTGAAAATATAAATATTTTAATATGATAAAAATATAGAATATTCAATGTTTCTTTAAAATTGAAAATGAAGATAAAATCATTTTAAAAATGAATTTTTTAAATATTTTATAAAATACATTTTAATAGAAATCGACGAAATATATAGAATATATATATATATATATATATATATAATGGCCTGAATAGAACGCGTCGCACAACGACCGTTCGCGAATTTTGACCATTAACTTCAAATTGATGTAACGGGAGATCCGACCGTCGGATTCTCCTAAAATCGGAACCGTTGGGTTCGTATCGAAAAGAGCTTTCCAATGAATAGAAGAGTATTGAAATATAATGGTTAGGTTTGGAGTTATGTCCAAATCAATTTCAGAAAAGGTCGCTACGGATGCAGTTCGATGACCGTTTATAGAAATCAACTGTAAAGCCCTTAATAAAATTATTAAGAATATAGAAAAATTATGTAAAATCATAATAAATAATTTAAAGAGATTCTAAGATGAAAAAACTCCAATTTTGAAAAGGTAAAATATATTTTTATTAACTAGAAAGATAATCCAATGTTTAAATTGAATAAATTGGATTTTGGGTTATCGTGAATGGTGTCTTAAATAACACTATTCTTAAAACCCCGTGTAAAAAGAATAAATCATTTAATTAAGATTAATAGAGTTTTCAAATTATATTTAGTAATCGGAATAAAGTGAAATGTGAATTGGGTTTATCGTGAACTGTGTTTTTAAACGACATTTGTTCTTTAACCCAATTAACAGTGAAAATATAATTCGGAATTTATAAATCTTTTATTAAGATTTAATTGGAAATTTTCCAAAATAAAGTTTTCCAATTTATTACATTAAATTGGAATTGAATGGAATTTGGTTTGGTAATAATCGAGATGAGCTTCTGTAAAAGAAGGCTGTTACTATATATGGAATTTAAAAGGCTTTGCCATTATTCCATTTATATTATTGGTCTGATGCAGAAATTTATATTGATTATATATTGATTCGATTTCTGTGAAAATTCCATATTTAATGGAAGATGTTTTTGGGTTTATCGTGAACTTTGTTTTAAATGACATCGGTTCTTTAACCCAGTTAAAGATAAGATTAATTTCTTAAATTTGAATAATCTTTAAGTAATGATTTAGAGATGTAAAAGGTAACCTTAAAGGATTTATCTTTGATAAAATTAATGGGGATTCTGCCCTAATATTGTGAATATTTTATTAAAAGAACATTCTGAATTGGAAAGAGGCGTTGGATGTGTTTTTATAACACTTGATTTTAAATTACGCGAGTTATTCAGAATGACCGGGTTTAACCCATTCTGAATAATGAATACGACGACCAACAGTCGAAGAAATTGAAGACGGTGCAAGACCAACGATCTTCACATCAAATGGATGAGTTGCTACTGATGCCCATGATTGGAGTAACTACCTTGAAGGGGCTACAGCGGTAGCTGTCCGGACGTACTTGTTGATTGTTCGGATATGCGAGGAATAAGGTTCCTCCGGTTTCGTTCAAACCTAGAACGGACTTGTAAATGGACGGTATGTCTGACATTGTATTCCTTTACATTGTATCCGTTGATTTCTGCTAATATATATCTGTGTGGTAGCGGAGAATTCATTCTCTTGCTTAATACTCTTCTCTGAGACGTATGAACTCAGAGGTTATACATTGGCAGAAATAAATGGTAAGGGTTGACATTGTGGCATGCTAAGATGCATCATCAAGGCTTTTGTTGAAAAGAAGAGCCTTATGGATGATGATCAAAGCATATCTTTAATCAACATAGCTTTATGTAGCGTTACTTTGCGAGCCTCACACCCCGGTAGAATCAAAAACGGAGCCAGGGAACGCAGGGAGTGCACACGTTTCTTTCTAGCTAGAAGTGGTGTCAGCGACTTACCATCCCTGACATTTTACTTATGTGGTTGATGGATTATGAGGCGCCTCAGATATTTTTATTAGTCGCTAATGGCCAATTTATAGGTCCAATAGGATCGAGAAGCGTGTGTTCAGGAATTGCCAGTCCACTAAAGTATTTGTGGACCGGCCCTGCAGGATCCAAGGGTTTGCCAGCGTCCGAATCCTAAGACATTGCTAGAGTGTCTCGAATCGGTAAGGAGATCGTTCCTAGCCTTCACTCATGATGGAAATCCAACTTCCAATATGACATTATGCGGTTTTGATTGTAGAACTAGTATGGCGACATAGTATGTGGTAGCTATGCCGTCTATGATTGATACGTTATGATTGAAATTGTTTTTAAAACATATTTACACTAATAATAACGTCAAATCCGTTTTATCGTATCGAGCATCTTTTGACCATTATAAGGTAAAACTCCATCCTCCGGTTTGCGTTGCATTGTGTGATGAGACTTGAGTCTTATAATGGTTTCATTTTTCTAAAAAGCATTGTGTTGTTTAACGATTTACTTTATTTATGCATTGGCAATCCAATGGATTAAACCCGTTCCGCGTTAGCGGCATGGTCCTGTGATTAGCCTTATCATTAGATAAGTTAAGTAAGATTTCTCATACCAGTCCCATGACTGACTTGTAGTTTGTTTCACCTGCAAACTCGGGTGCCCTCTTTTCCACATGGGCATTTGAGTAGCTTGTTTTGCAGATATATTGAGCAGGATTCTGGATCGAAGCTTAAAGCTGTGTCCAGAGTTTTGACAGACTTCCGCTGTATCAGTTTATTTATTTCCGCTACATTGTATTAAATCTTTTGTAATTTTATCTTCCGCTATATTATTTTCAATGTACTCTGATATATTCTGTACTCTGATGTTATATTATCATGATGTAATAAAAGTCTTCTGTTATCTGTTCTAATGTATTGTATTCCCAAAGTTAAAGTATTCGAAGATTTCCGACTTTTGGTTCAGACCTGTGTGGTTTATGGTCGATTCAAAAGGTGGGGATTTTTGGGTCTTTACAATTGAAAAGAGTGCTAGAGTAGGATCGACTAATACAGAACTGAGTGCATATGTGGAAGTGTTGATAATGTGATATACTATACTTTGTTATAGTTATGCAAGTAAAAAATTTAATGTGATAAATACTAAGATATCACATATAAGCAATATGTAAATGCAATAAATAAAAATAAACGACATCTGGAAATTTTATACTGGTTCGGAGCAGCGTCCTATGTTCAGTTCTAGACTCCTTCTGAAATTTCACAAACCACCCTCACTTCACCCCGAGGAACAAGTTTACAAACACTCGAGCAGCAGAACGGAGACTTGAGCAGCGGAGCAAGATTTCGCCTCAATAGCTGGAGAGGACTTCCTGCTTAAGCAGCGGAACAGGACTTCACAAATACAACAATAGCTTTGACTTTTATATATGTTTTAAGTAACACGAATCAGTCACAGTTTGAGTACACCTTCCTATAATCTTATTCTCAGATATATGAAGTTTTTGTGAAGATCTGAGGAAGGTAGATTGCTTTTGATTCAAGGAATATGGGCAGAATCAACGATTCAAAGCAGTGAAAGAAACATTGATAGTTTTTGAGTGTCGTGAGAATAAAGAACTTAGAATCAGAAATTAGAATGAGAATTGATGATTTGGAAAGTGATGTTCGTAATGTATAAATAGTATATGAAGAGTAGTAATTATTTATGGAGAGTTTCAACGAAAAGAAGTAACCATTTCCATTAGATTGAATCTCTTTATAAATAGAAGTGCCTCTTCGTTGGAAATGGAAGTTGGAAATAATCTGTCGACTGGTAGAGAATGATCAGTCAACTGGTCGATTTGAATATATATATATATATATATATATATATATGTGTGTGTGTGTGTGTGTGTGTGTGTATAGTGGTGCACAAGTGCACTGGTGTAATGACACAGATTTCGACCAATCCTAATCGATCGATAAATCAACCAAGACCATTCAAATCCAGCATACGCTAACTTTGGGCATACAATACATCAGAACAAATAACAGAAGACTTTTATAAACATCATAATAATGTTACATCAGAGTACAGGATATCACAGTACATCGAAAAACAATTCTACAGCCGAAGATTAATTTACAATAATTGTAATACAATGCACAGTGGAACAATTAAACTAACACAACGGAAGGCTGTCAGTGCTCTGGACACAGCTTTTAGATTCCATCCAGAATCCTGCTCAATAAAATAAATATCTGCAAAACAAGCCACTCGACTGCCCATGAGGGAAATAGTGGCACCCGAGTTTGCCAGTGAAAGAAACTACGAGTCAGTCATGGGACTGGTATGAGAAATCTTACTTAACTTATTTAATAATAATAAGGCTAATCACAGGACCACGCTGCTAACACGGAACATGTTTACTCCATTGGATTGCCAGTGCATAAACAACAGCGATAAATAATCTTATGGATCTACAATGCATCATACAACATGCAATTTTTTTCCTGTCTACCCATTTCGGCTTAATCCCTAAACTTAGATTTCAAAATCCAATTCAATTTACATAAATTATTTCTTTGGACTTTATTTCCCAATTTCTTCAATTTCAAATCATTTGAAATACATATCTAGCTTTTATAATAAAGTACATTTCACTTCGGGATCTCAAAAAACAAAACATTTGGAAATATGAATTCCAAAACGTAACAATGTATACAAACAAGTATGCAACCAAATATCGGTCATGTTCCCTCAGACAAGGCTGTACGCGCCTTAACCAATATATATAAGTGCACCTAACGGTTACACTAACGATGCACCATCCCACCTATGGGGTAAAACATACACCGTCCTCCACTTTTAGTCACTCTCGGGTCACCCGCATCTTTAGCCACATACAAAATCATTTTATATCCCAAAGCGGGGAAAATCATTTCACAACATAATAACAACGAGTACTTTCAAACTATAGTGCTTCACATCAGCAATTCACACGTATGATCAGTCACTTTTAATCACCTAACCTTTGAGCTCGTACGTGTAACGGTAAGGAATTTCGCTTGATCCGAATCATTCGTTAAACCAACCAAGACCGTTCGAAACCCCTGATCGTTTTGAGAATATGACAAATTGGAACGCAAACAGAAGAACATTTCATTGTTTATTACAACAATTCCATCAGAATACAAGAATATACAGAGTATGAATAAATAAAATACATTCGATAAATATCAGAGATTACAATAAATTACATAGCAATGGAAAATTAATACAAAACATAACCAAAAGAAATACACGGATACAGAGCTTTCCGAGTATCGTTCCAGCTGTAAACCAGGATCCTGTGAATATAAATCTACAAAACCCAACTACTAGCTGCCCGTGTCGAAAATAAGGGCACCCAGAGTTTAGGTTAAATAATAAATTCCAGGTCAGTCATATGACTGGTGTGAGAACTAAAACAATTATTAATTTTTATTTTTATTTTTTAGTTAGGTAAATCAAGGGACCGTGCCATATAACACGGAACAAGTTTCCTCCCAAGAGTACCAGTGCATAAAACAAACAGCGCAATGCTAAATAAATAAAAATGAAGCTATTATAAGACCCAGGTCCCATCACACAATGCAACACAAGCCGAAGGATAGGGTTTTTACCTTATAATAGCCAAAGAATGCTTGATACGTAAAAAAAAAGATTATTTTTACTATAAGTGTATAGTATCAAAACAATTTCAATCATAAGTATCAATCATAGACGGCTTAAGTGACCCATACCACTATGTCGCCATACTAGGCTCTACAAATAAAATCGAAAGTCACGTATTGGAAATTGGATTCTATCATGAGTGGAGGCAAGGGGAAAGCTCCTCCTCGTTTGAGACACTCTAGCAAATGTCTCAGGACCACACACAGTGATCCTTGGATCTTCAGGGCTGGTCCTCTCTTACTTTTGAGGATTGGAAATTCCTGAACACACGTCTCCCGGTCCTATAGGACCTATATAATGGTCTGTACGTCGTCTCACATAGTGCCAGTTATCGACCATATATTCGAGGCGCCTCGCATTCCAACAACCACATAGGTGAAAAGTATATAATTGTCAGCCAGTTTAAGCACTAACACCACTACTAGCTAGAAAGAAACGTCATGCTCTCCCTGCAGTCACTATCCCGTTTTTGACTCATACCGAGGTGTGAGGCTCGCGAATTAACGCTATACACAATGCTGCGCCACACAGGCCGTGCTTTGACTCATACCAAGGTGTGAGGCTCGCGAATTAATGCTATACACACTGCTGCGCCACACAGGCCGTGCTTTGATCATCAACCAAAAGACTTTTCTTTTCAACAGAAGCCTTAATCATTTTCCACTTAGGCGTGCCACACAGGCAATTCACTCCATGCGACTTATGTCCATCGATATACAACCTCTGAGCTCGTACGTCTCAGAGAAGGGCGTTAAGCAAGAGAATAAATTCTCCGCCGCCAAATAGATGTATATTTAGTAGAGATCAATCAACCCAGAATAAAATTCAATGTCAGACACAGAGTCCATTTACAAGTTCGTTCTGGGTCTGAACGAAACCGGAGGCACTTTCCTCGCATATCCATCGATCTCCAATTACGTCTGGACGATCACCGACTGATTCCCTCCTCTTGGGTGTACAGCCCAATCAAGATCATCAGTAATCACCCAAACGATGTGAAGACTTCCGGTCTTCAACCACCGTCTTCACCTTCGACTTATCGTCAAATCGGTTATTCAGAATGGGTATAAACCCGGCCTTTCCGAATAACCCGCGTATATAATAAACAAATGTTACACAAACACAACATACGCCTCATTCCAATCCAGAATAGTCTTTTATTCAAATTTTCACACTCTTAGGGAAAGGTTCCCATTAATTTTATCAAAGATAAATTCTTCTAAATTTATTCTTTAATCTTCCTTTGGATATCATTTCAAACCATATTATGGTTTTCCAAACTAGTCGGGATTAGCGAACCACGCCGAAGTAATTATTTATTTTATTTCCCATTCCCAACCTATTCATCCCATGGAGCAATACTGGTAGTACTCCATATCTAACACCACTGTGTTATCGGTAAATATTAATTATCATTTCACGTTCAAATCTAATTAAAGATTTAACTATCGCTTTGGAGCAAAATTGGTGATACCCCATTTTCAATCACTTTCCAAATTTGATAATTTAAATTATCAATTCACATTTCAATCTAATTATAGATTCATTAAAACTCCGCTTAGTTTTAATCTTCTCAAAAATCAATATCATGCTTTTAACTGGGTTAAAGAACCAATGTCATCTAAAACACGGTTCACGATAAACCCAAAATCACTTTCCATTGTTAATCGGGTTAAAGAACAGGTGTTATTCAAAACACTGCTCACGATAAACCCTAAAACCAATTCAAATTCAATTCCAATTAAATATTATTTAATTGGTACACTTCATTAAATCTAAATAGAAAGATTTAATCTTTTTCTCAATTGGGCTTAAGAACAGTGTCATCTAAAACACGATTCACGATAAACCCAAATCACGTTTGATATTAAATACAAGGCTCTGAATAGAAAATATATCGGCTTATATTCAATATCAAATTCTACGACCAACAAATATCGTATTGGAAATAACGATATAAATATATCTTTCAAATTTCCGCGACCATATCTATATAATCATGAAATCCAACATCGCAATATTCCAAAGATAATTTCGATTCAAATCCATTCCAATTCAATTATTGGAAATTCTGGTTACTTTTAAAACCACTTTCAATCCATTTTATTTATTTAAAAATAATTGGATTTTTATTTCTAGTTATAAACTAGTTCATTTCGATAAAAATCTATTTTTATCTTTTCAAATTTGGAAATTTTAATCCCAATTCTTCACAAATCATTTCTTATTATTTTACACAAATTATTGCTATTTTAATAATTTTATCAAAGCCTCTACAGTCGATTTCAATCAACGGCCATCGAACTGCACTTACATCGACCTTTTCCAAATTTGATTTGGACATAATTCCAAATCCAACCGTTAGATTTCAAATTTATAATATTCATTGGAAATCTCTTTTCGATATGAACCCAACGGTTTCAGTTTCAGGAAAATCCGACGGTCGAATCTCCCGCAACGTCAATTCGAAGTCAATGGTCGAAATTCACGAACTGCCGTGGCGCGGCGCATTCTATTCAGGCCATTATATATATATAATATATATATATATATATATATATATTATATATTTCATCGATTTCCTTTTAAAACGTATTTTATAAATCATTTTAAATTCGTTTTCGAAACGATTTCAACTTCATATTCAATTTCGAATCAAAATTGAATATTCCACGTCATCGATATACAAATGATAATATTTTCAAAACGTTATATTTTGAAATCACTTCTTTTTCTATAATTATTATAAAAATGAATATAATCGATATAAATATCGTTCACATCAAAATGGCGCATCTCTAATCAACACGGCTTTATATATTTCAATAACTTCGTTATTCTATTCAACAAATGAATATTTATTCTATTCAACACATGAATCTATATTTCTTTCAACACATGAATATTCTCAACACATGAGTATCGTCAACACGTGACTATTTCTATTATTTAATATATTTTATAAAATTATTGTATCTATCATTTGATTTTTAATCAGACTCCAACCGTAAAGTAGTAAGAGAATGATTCCCTAACTATTAACCCCGAAGGCCGAAACCAACATCAGATCAATACCCAGAGAACCACTCATCTTATCTAGTTTCCAGTTAGTTTCTAGTCTTAAATATGGTAAAGATGTAAATTTTATTGTTAAAATATTTTACTCAATAAATGATAAGTTTCAACACATGAATATTCTCAACACATGAGCATCGTCAACACATAACTATTTATTCTATTCAACACATGAATCTTCTTTATTCTATTCAACACACGAATATATATTTTATAATATTCTTTATTTTCTCGATTGGAATGAGGCCCAATTAATTACCATATAATGTTAATTATATGGTTTCCATACAACACATGTATATAAATAGCAACGATAAATAATCAACCATCATCCAAAGTGCACCACACAACTGCATAAGCATTAAATATAAATAATCAACGCTTACACAGTCTGTCGACTAATCTATCGATATACAACTAAATAATTGGGGTTAGTGTACGCCAAATATCATCCCAACACCCGTGTGGGGTTTCAATCCATAAACACTGAATATTATTTATGCAGTTGGGGGACGTGTAAAATTTGTCGTCCCAATCAATATCCTTCAAATAGGTATACATAAACAAACCGTTCGGTTTGTAAATGAATATTTATTTATTCACATTCACGTTAAAAATTATATTTTTAACGATAATTAATTTATTTCAACACATCAATCAATCAAACAAGCCGTCCATGATCTGTGGACGACGGGTGTCGGATGCTGCTAAGCACCGTCTACATCCTAGTATATAATTTTAACTAGAAAATAAGATTTAAAGTGAGAAGTTCTCACCGACTAGCTAAACCAACGCCACGACTCTTCTTATGTAAAAGTCTTCGGCGTGCTCGCCTTTTGTCAATTTCACTGTCCGTAGCCACTACATATATAAAAATAACATTTTTATATTGTTGCTATGTATATAAAAATTCTATTTTTACACCGCTACTATATAGATAAAAATTCTATTTTTACAACGGTGTTCATATAATAAAAATTATATTTTTATCACGCTATTCTCTATATAAAAGTTATACTTTTTATATATAAAGATCGTATTTTTATATCACTGCTACATATGTAAGAATCACTCCTTTACAACGCTACTTCCATGATAAAAATTATATTTTTATCTTGCTAGCCATATAATAAAAATTATATTTTATTAATCTACATGAATAAAAATCATATTTTTATATGTCCTACATAATAAAGATCGAATTTTTATTATCTATATAATATATAAATCATATTTTTACATGGCTACTTCTATAAAGATCACATCTTTATTACTCAACATTATATAAAAATTATTTCTTTCTATGATGAAAAGCCTAATCTTTTCTATAATAAAAATCAAATGAAAATCATGTTTTTATGAAAATAAAAACCGTATCTTTACTAAGCTAATAATCCCAACTTTATGAATTTAAAAATCATAACTTCTCGTGTTAAAAATCACTACTTTTTACAATTAAAAATCGTATCTTTTCTTATAGGATAAGAACAAACAAAATCAAAAAATTCGATAACATGAAAATCAGAAAATGAAAAGAAATAAAATTCTTACATTGAAATTAGGGTTTCAGGTGCTGTTTTTCTTTGGGATGGCGGTTTCAGGAGGGGAACGGCGTCAGCCAGAGGAAGCGGCGCGCGGTGCGGTGGTCAGGGGCCCGCCAGGGGATGGCTGCGGGTGCGGGTTCGTGGGTTTTGGGGGAAATAGGGGCGCGCTGACTTGGAAGAGGGGGAGGAAGAAAGAGGGAAACGCGCGAGGGGAGGGGGGTGTCGAGGAGGAGGGCGGTGGTGGAGGGGCCATCGCGCTAGGGCGCGATGGGGTTTTATTTTTTTTATTTTTTTTCATTCGAACTGAATCAACACGGGGGGGGGGGGGGGGGGGGGGGGCTGAGAGGGCATATGAGATGAAAGGGGGATTTTTATTTTTTTAAATTATTTAATTTCAAAAAGCAACTTTTTATTTCGAACTCAAAATCGAACACATCGACTGTCGTTCATAGCTAATTATCCCCATTCCGAACACAATGGGATATGTATCGTTAGCCAACTAGACTGTTACGATCAGTTTTCGTCAAAATCAAAATATAATCTATATATTGAATTTGAACGCACATTTCAATTTACCGGGGCCACATACGAACTCTAAAAATTCTCAAAAAATATTTTCTAGCTTCTTATCGACGATACGGTCCTAACAAAACTAATTTCGTCAAATTCCGAGATCGACTGAAAAATGGCCATTTTCCAGTCGATTAAAATCAACTGAAACTGGTCAAACGCGTTCCTTTGCCACGCTCACATATTGATTCGAAAAATTATGAATTTTGGAATCTAGCAATATCTTGACATCACGGATCCAACAAAAGTGGTTTCGTCGAAAACCGAGGTCGTCTGCAAAATTTCCATTTTTAAGGGCCCGAATTCCATAGCGACTATTCTGAATTTTCAACTGGACGTAACTTTTTATTCCCGCTATGAAATTTCGATTTTTCGGATTCGTTGGAAAGATATTCTCGATTAGATTCAAATATTATTGGTTTCGCTAAAATTCGGTTTATTTTGAATCATGTGCATTCATTTGAACCTTGAAATCGAATTTTGAAACTACCGCGCCATTTCAGGCTCGTTATATAATTAAAATAAAATATTTATATTCGAATGACGATCTATATAAACATATACGTTCTAATTCTATTCAAAATAAATTTCTCGTCGTCTTTATTTAAAATAATTCATTTTTAAATATTCAAAATTTGTTAAAATAGCCAAAATAAAAAAATTCAATTGGCTCAGAATTTCCGGGTTGTTACAGTACATCTCAAAGAAGGGTGTTAAGCAAGAGAATAAATTCTCCGCCACCAATAGATATGTTATCAATAACAACTAATCGGATACGCGATGAACCACAATGTAAAACCATAATACACTTTAAAATCATTTTGAAATCATCGGGTTTAGCCCTCAAAATCCTTTCTGTTTTATAAAACATTTTATGGAACGTTTCCTGTCCAAAATCGGGAATATAATTCTTTTTTACTTAAGAAATCTCATTTCAAAATCATTTATTAAATTTTGAAATAAACAACATAGCTAAACACCTTATAGTCAAATCATGAAGTTTTTCACAATGTGTTAGCACATAGATATCTTTACCCAACCCAATGCTAAATGTAAAAACATATTTAGCTCATAAACTGGTCAAGCACAATCCAAACAGTCAATCCATCACAATCAATATCGGCAACCAAGTGTATTTAGTTCAATCACATTTCATATTACAATAAAAGAGTATTTTATTGTCTAACATTTTCTACATTTCATGTTATAATAATAGAGTATTTTATTGTCTACACATTTTTACATTCCATATGCATAATAAAAAGAATATTTATTGTCTATACATTTTTACTGTAAAGACCCGGAA
The DNA here is from genome assembly GCA_030737875.1 of Allium sativum. Taxonomy (NCBI): domain Eukaryota; kingdom Viridiplantae; phylum Streptophyta; class Magnoliopsida; order Asparagales; family Amaryllidaceae; genus Allium; species Allium sativum. The sequence continues at coordinate 403,170,113 of CM060910.1, forward strand.
ATTCCCACCCTTTTAATCGACCATAAACCACACAGGTCTGACCCAAAAGGTGAAAATCTACGAATACTTTAACTTTGAGCATACAACACATCAGAACAAAAACACAGACTTTTATAACATCAATAATAAATGTTACATCAGAGTACAGAATATATCAGAGTACATCGATAAATAATACAGCGGAAGATACATTTAAAATAAATTAAATACATTGCAGCGAAATTAATCTCAGCGGAAGGCCATCAATATTCTGGACCCGGCTTCAGACTTCAATCCAGGATCCTGCTTAACTATATCTACAAAAAGCTACTCGACTGCCCGTGTGGAAAAGAGGGCACCCGAGTTTGCAAAGTAAAACAAACTACGAGTCAGTCATGGGACTGGTGTGAGAATTCTAAACTAATACAACTAATAAGACAAATCCAAGGACCACGCCACTTTCGCGGAACGGGTTTACTCCTATGGATTGCCAGTGCATAAACCAAAGTAAATCGAGAAATAACGCAATGTCTTTTGGAAAAATAAAACCATTATAAGACCCAGGTCCCATCACACAATGCAACGCACACCAGAGGATAGGGTTTTACCTTATAATGGTCAAAAGATGCTTGATACGTGAAAACGATATTATTATTATTAGTGTGTATATATATAGGTATATATATAATATACATTTAAATCATAATGTATCAATCAAAGATGGCATAGTACCCCATCCTACTATGTCGCCATACTAGTTCTACAATCAAAACCGCAAGGGCGTATTGGAAATTTGGATTCCATCATGAGTCGAGGCTAGGGGCAAGCTCCTCTCCGATTCGAGACACTCTAGCAAATGCCTCAGGATCCCCCGCAGTGAACCCTTGGATCTTCAGGGCCGGTCCCTGCCTATGGGCAGTGGATTAGTTATGCCTGAACACACGCTTCCCGGTCCCTTTGGACCAATAATATGACCACCAACGGCCTATAAAACACGAGGCGCCTCAAAATCCATCATCCACATAAGTAAAATGTCAGGGCTGGTAGGTCACTGACACCACTCTAGCTAGAAAGAAACGTGTGCACTCCCTGCAGTCCGTATCCCATTTTTGACTCATACCGGGGTGTAAGGCTCGCGAAGTCACGCCTAAATAGGCCGTGCTTTGATCATCAACCACAAGGCCTGTTTTTCAACAAAAGCCTTGATCAATGCATCTTAGTATGCCACATTGTCAGTCCATACTATACCATTAATTTCTACCAATATATAACCTCTAAGCTCGTACGTCTCTGAGAAGGGTGTTAACCACCAAACAGATATATATTAACAGAGATCAACGAATGTAGTATAAAGGACTACAACATCAGACATACATTCCATTTATAAACTTATGCTCTGGGTCTAAGCGAAAGTCAAATCCGTACAAATCAACACTTCATCCGAACGGCCACCACTGAAGCCCTTTCAAGGTAGCTACTCCTCTCATGGGTCTCAGTAGCAACACATCCATTCGATGTGAAGATCGTCGGTCTTCAATCACCGTCTTTAAATCTTCGACTTAGAACGTCGTATAATCATTTGAAATGAGATTGAACTCGGTCTTTTCAAATGATTCTCGCATATATATATATATAATTTAAAATCACTTCATATCGTTATTAATATTTAATAACGACCTATCGCTACTTTTATTTATATAAAAATAGCCTAAATTAATTTAACGACGCTTCGGGTCAATGGGTGACCCTGGCGCTGTTTTCAACCAAATTTGATTTACACATAACTTGAAATCTAACCGTTGGATTTTGACGGAATTTATGTCGTTGGAAAGATCTTCCCAAAGCGGTCCAAACGGCTCCAGTTTTGGGGAAATCCGACGGTCGGATCTCTCTGTATAACCGTTTAAAGTTACGATTGTCGATACGCGAACTACCGCGCGTGTTTCGTTTAAATTTAATTTTTATATATATAAATATAAATCGTTTTACTATTTCAATTATAAAAGTCTATTCTTTTTATCGCATCTAAAATGATGATAAAATATTTCTTGTTTTATTTTACTACCTTTCTTATTTTATTTACTCTAATTGTAAATAAATTATGCTTTATATATCCTTTTAATTTATTTTCTATTTATTTACCTAAATGTAAATAAATGTTTTTCTATTCTTTTCCTTATTTATTTACCTAAATGTAAATAAATATTTCTCTACTTCTTTTATCTTATTTATTTACATTATTTATAAATAAATGTTTCTAATTCCTTTTCTTATTTATTTACACTATTTGTAAATAAATGTACTTAATTTCTTTTTCTTATTTATTTACACTATTTGTAAATAAATGTTTACCTTTACCATTACTATATTTATTTACACTAATTATAAATAAATGTACCTTTTCCTTTTATCTTATTTACATAAGAAAATGTAAATAAATATTATTCACATAATTATTCTTTTAACCCCTTTTATTTACATAAGGAAATGTAAATAATCCTTATTCACATATTTGTTCTTATAATCTTAATCACATAGAAGTGTGATTTTATTTACAATGTAAAACATATATATATATATATATATATTTACTTACATTGAAAATGTACTTTTATTAAATCCTTTATTTACATTGAACAAATGTAAATGTCTTTATTTCTTTTCTTTACATTGAAAAGTGTAATTCTTAAATTCTTTTCTAATTACATTGAAAAATGTAGTTCTTTAATCCTTTTTCTAATATTTCTTTTTAACATAAAAAAAAGAATATCTTATGTTAATTCTTTTCTAACATTTTCTGTTATTATTTTATTTACATAAGAAAATGTAAATAAATCCTATTTACATAAAAATGTAGTTTTTTCTTTATAACCTTAATTACATAAAAATGTAATTTTATTGTTTATAATCCTAATTACATAAAAAAAAGTAATTTATATTTACAATGTAAAACGTATACTTTAATTAATTAATAAAAATATAATTTTATTTAATCTCTCATTTATCTAATGTAAATATATGTTTTTCTTGCTCTATGTTTTATTTTATTTATACTAAATATTTTGAAGTAATATTAAATGTAAATTTAGACAATTAGAATATGCTTTAACCTCCCACATTGGATAGGTATTGTTGTGATTACTGGACAGCCGGGCGGGTCCGGGCAGGTTTACATCACAACTCAATCCAACCTCGGGTTAAGCATCCTTGTTCTTATTTATTTATTTATTCATACTGAACATATTTAAATAAATATTCTTTGTCTAATCCTTGTTTATTTACACTAATTGTAAATAAATGTTTTTCTTTTTTATATTCCTTTTACATTGAGAATGTAAGTCTTCTGTCTATATTCCTTTTAACAAAAATGTCTATTTTTGGTCTCTTTAACTTCAACAAAAATGACATTGTAATGTGTCAATTCTAATTTAGACAAAAGTGGTATTTTAATTCATTTTGTTGACAAAATGCTATTTGTGTTTTTGGCACAAATTTACTTAACAAAAGTGTTATTTAGTTTTTATCTAACATAAAAATGTCTTTTTAATCAACAAAACATGAAGTAGCATGTTTTGATTTTCATAACAAAATGGTCTGTTTAGTTAACATAACATGTTTCTAACCAATTTCACCCTTTTTACTCTAATGTAACTTTTCTAACAAAAGTGACAATTTATTTCTAATGTAACTTTTTTAATCCTATTTTGTTTGCATCTAGAATTTGCAAACAAATGCACCTATTCCTTTTAATGTTTATTTGCAACGGAGGAAGCAAATAAAAGAACATTTTTATTCAATGTATATTCGCATTGGAGAATGCAAATAAAAAGTAAAGCTTTTATTTCTATGTTATATTTGCATTGGTGAATGCAAATAAAGGAACCACATTTAATTTCAATGCATATTTACATTGGTGAGTGTAAATAAAAGAATGAATTTTAATTCCACTGTACATATGCATTAGTAAATGCAAATAAGAGGACAATCTTTAATTTTAATGTATACTTGCATTGAGAATGCAAAGAAAAGAATAGTTTTTATTTCAAAGTATATTTGCTTTTGTGGATGCAAATAAAAGAACAGTTTTATTTTTCAAAGTATATTTGCATCGAGTAATGCAAATAAAAGGACAAATTTTACTATCAAAGAATATTTGCACCGAGTAATGCAAATAAAGAATAAGCTTCAATTACAATGTATATTTACATTTGTGAATGTAAATAAAGGAATAAACTTTAATTTCAAGGTATATTTACAATTGTGGATGTAAATAAAAGAATATACTTTAATTTCAACATATATTTGTATTAGTGAATACAAATAAAAGAGTAATTTTTATTTTCAATATATATATATATATATTTGTGTTAAAGCACAAATCAAAAAGAAAGACTTTATTTTCTATGTAATATTTTATTCAATCATTCTAATTTGACAAAAATTAAATGTTTTTATTTCAACTATACTAATTGACAAGAATAAATGTTTTTATTTAACTACACTATAAAAACAAAATTGAATATTTTGTTTTTAACCATTCTATATTGACAAAAGGAGTATTTTTGTTTTCAACCTTTTTAATCTACAAGAATGTTTATTTTTGTTTCAACTAACCAATTTGACAAAAATGTTTGTTTTTGTTTTAACTAACAAATTTGACAAAAATGTTTTTATTTAATATTGCCCGCAAATATAATATTGATAACAGTGTGTTTTAATCTTATCTTTTCATTAACAATTAAAATGTTAATAAAATTTTGTCTATATCCTGTCCTTTTTATTAACAATTAAAATGTTGATAAAATTTTGGCTATATATATTATCAATCAATATATTGACAAAAATGATTTATTTTAACCACAAATACAGATATAACTTTATCATGTCAGATCCATACAATACAGTACAACACAAACTGATCAAGCACCCAAAATTTCATCTCATCATAGCACAGATTAAATAACATACAGACAGATATTTAACTGAATAAATAATTTGATAAATTATTTAAATTGAAAAACAAATCAGGGATTCTCACCTTGGTTGGTTTTCAGATGTCGTTCGCATTCAAAATTTGACTGAAAATTCAACTTTCTCGGTTTCAACTACGGTTGGTACCATCGCGAAGACCTTTCTGATACGATCCCAACGCAACTGAAATCATTTGATTTCGTCGCTGTATGAAGAAGTTACGCGCGTTTAAAGATTGGATAATTAAATTATAAAAATAAAAATCAAACTATTCCCACCAATACTTGGATGCCACGTCAGCAAAGAGAGCCGCCTTCCTTCTTCGTGAACTCCGTATCCTTCTTTGGCAAAATCGAACCCAACGTTGAACCTTAGGGTTCCACGCCGCTACCTCCACAGCCCACCGGAACCTCATCCACTACCGCCACGTCGAAGGTCAACCCGAGAGCATCCACCGCCCACGAACCCACCCAACTCGGTCATCACCTGCATCGGAAATCGAGCCCCAAACGCGCCACCTTCCAACTCGCAATCCTCTCTCCACGAAGCACCATATCCGATCATCTCCTTATCAATTGAAAGCCCTCTGGAAATACTTCGATTTTGTTTTTGGATTTTCGAATATGAGTAAGTGGATTGGAAATGGTTAAGGAATTAGTTTGGGATGATTTCTGCCATTCATTTGATACAGGCGGCGGCTGGCCATTTCGAATTAGGGTTAGGGTATTTTGAACCGTATTCCAAGTGTATTTATAGTGGATTTCTAGTGTATTTTAATTTACTTAATTCTTTTAAGTTCGTATATCGTCTGGAACTCCAAATTAAATTCAACGAAAAATGTTCCTAGGCAAATACCCCCGTTCCGGACGCAATGGAGCAGGCCTCGTAACCCAATTCGGTTGTTACGACATGTTTTTATTTAAATAAAAATATAAATAAAAATATATTTAATTCAAACGTACATAATAAATTACCGGGGCCACATACGACCTCTAAAAATTACAGAAAAATTATATTTGGCTATGTTTTGACGATACGGTTCTAACGAGACTAATTTCGTCGAATTCTGAGACTGTTTGAAAAATGGCTATTTTCCCGTCGATTAAAATTGACCGAAACTGACAAAACACAGTTTCTTTTGCCACGCTCACATATTAACTCGGAAAATTCTAAAAATTGAAACCTAGCAATAATTTGACATTCCGGTTCCAACAAAAGTGGTTTCGTCGGAAACGGAGGTCGTTTGAAAATTGACTATTTTCATTGGCTTTAAATATTATGAAAATTTTGAATTCTGCCTCATTTTCCACTAAATTACTTAAAAATAAAAATTTTAAATTAGCTCCAAAATTCCGGGTTGTTACAATCTCCCCCACTTAAAATCTTTTCGTCCTCGAAAAGGAACTAAGCTAAAAGTTGTTTAATTTACTAACTAAATTTTAATTTTACTTTTATTAATTTCATTTGTGGGCTAACTTATCAAATACATATATACTTTTATATATTTAAAAATCTTATCTTCTGAAATAGGATTATATATATAATCAAAATACTTTAATTATAAGCTTATCACTCTGAACTCATTCTAGGGTATTACTAACCCTATCTCTAATGAGTATTCTCATTCTAGGATACTGCTGATCCTATCTCTAATGAGTATTCTTATTGGACATTACTAATCCAATCTCTGATGAGTCTTTTGTTCAGTTCTAACGAGTTGAAACCTGGCTCTAATACCAGCTGTAAAGACCCGGAAATTCCCACCCTTTGAATCGACCATAAACCACACAGGTCTGACCCAAAAGGTGAAAATCTACGAATACTTTAACTTTGAGCATACAACACATCAGAACAAAAACACATACTTTTATAACATCAATAATAAATGTTACATCAGAGTACAGAATATATCAGAGTACATCGATAAATAATACAGCGGAAGATACATTTAAAATAAATTAAATACATTGCAGCAGAATTAATCTCAGCGGAAGGCCATCAATATTCTGGACCCGGCTTCAGACTTCAATCCAGGATCCTGCTTAACTATATATGCAAAAAGCTACTCGACTGCCCATGTGGAAAAGAGGGCACCCGAGTTTGCAAAGTGAAACAAACTACGAGTCAGTCATGGGACTGGTGTGAGAATTCTAAACTAATACAACTAATAAGACAAATCCAAGGACCACGCCACTTTCGCGGAACGGGTTTACTCCTATGGATTGCCAGTGCATAAACCAAAGTAAATCGAGAAATAACGCAATGTCTTTTGGAAAAATGAAACCATTATAAGACCCAGGTCCCATCACATAATGCAACGCACACCAGAGGATAGGGTTTTACCTTATAATGGTCAAAAGATGCTTGATACGTGAAAACGATATTATTATTATTAGTGTGTATATATATAGGTATATATATAATATACATTTAAATCATAATGTATCAATCATAGACGGCATAGTACCCCATCCTACTATGTCGCCATACTAGTTCTACAATCAAAACCGCAAGGGCGTATTGGAAATTTGGATTCCATCATGAGTCGAGGCTAGGGGCAAGCTCCTCTCCGATTCGAGACACTCTAGCAAATGCCTCAGGATCCCCCGCAGTGAACCCTTGGATCTTCAGGGCCGGTCCCTGCCTATGGGCAGTGGATTAGTTATGCCTGAACACACGCTTCCCGGTCCCTTTGGACCTATAATATGACCACCAACGGCCTATAAAACACGAGGCGCCTCAAAATCCATCATCCACATAAGTAAAATGTCAGGGCTGGTAGGTCACTGACACCACTCTAGCTAGAAAGAAACGTGTGCACTCCCTGCAGTCCGTATCCCATTTTTGACTCATACCGGGGTGTGAGGCTCGCGAAGTCACGCTATACACAAAGCTACGCCTAAACAGGCCGTGCTTTGATCATCAACCACAAGGCCTGCTTTTCAACAAAAGCCTTGATCAATGCATCTTAGTATGCCACATTGTCAGTCCATACTATACCATTAATTTCTACCAATATATAACCTCTAAGCTCGTACGTCTCAGAGAAGGGTGTTAACCACCAAACAGATATATATTAACAGAGATCAACGAATGTAGTATAAAGGACTACAACATCAGACATACATTCCATTTATAAACCTATGCTCTGGGTCTGAGCGAAAGTCAAATCCGTACAAATCAACACTTCGTCCGAACGGCCACCACTGAAGCCCTTTCAAGGTAGCTACTCCTCTCATGGGTCTCAGTAGCAACACATCCATTCGATGTGAAGATCGTCGGTCTTCAATCACCGTCTTTAAATCTTCGACTTAGAACGTCGTATAATCATTTGAAATGAGATTGAACTCAGTCTTTTCAAATGATTCTCACATATATATATATATATAATTTAAAATCACTTCATATCGTTATTAATATTTAATAACGACCTATCGCTACTTTTATTTATATAAAAATAGCCTAAATTAATTTAACGACGCTTCGGGTCAATGGGCGACCTTGACGCTGTTTTCAACCAAATTTGATTTACACATAACTTGAAATCTAACCGTTGGATTTTGACGAAATTTATGTCGTGGGAAAGATCTTCCCAAAGCGGTCCAAACGGCTCCAGTTTTGGGGAAATCCGACGGTCGGATCTCTCTGTATAACCGTTTAAAGTTACGATTGTCGATACGCGAACTACCGCGCGTGTTTCGTTTAAATTTAATTTATATATATATAAATATAAATCGTTTTACTATTTCAATTATAAAAGTCTATTCTTTTTATCGCATCTAAAATGACGATAAAATATTTCTTGTTTTATTTTACTACCTTTCTTATTTTATTTACTCTAATTTTAAATAAATTATGCTTTATATATCCTTTTAATTTATTTTCTATTTATTTACCTAAATGTAAATAAATGTTTTTCTATTCTTTTCCTTATTTATTTACCTAAATGTAAATAAATATTTCTCTACTTCTTTTATCTTATTTATTTACATTATTTATAAATAAATGTTTCTAATTCCTTTTCTTATTTATTTACACTATTTGTAAATAAATGTACTTAATTTCTTTTTCTTATTTATTTACACTATTTGTAAATAAATGTTTACCTTTATCATTACTATATTTATTTACACTAATTGTAAATAAATGTACCTTTTCCTTTTATCTTATTTACATAAGAAAATGTAAATAAATATTATTCACATAATTATTCTTTTAACCCCTTTTATTTACATAAGGAAATGTAAATAATCCTTATTCACATACTTGTTCTTATAATCTTAATCACATAGAAATGTGATTTTATTTACAATGTAAAACATATATATATATATATATATATATTTACTTACATTGAAAATGTACTTTTATTAAATCCTTTATTTACATTGAACAAATGTAAATGTCTTTATTTCTTTTCTTTACATTGAAAAGTGTAATTCTTAAATTCTTTTCTAATTACATTGAAAAATGTAGTTCTTTAATCCTTTTTCTAATATTTCTTTTTAACATAAAAAAAGAATATCTTATGTTAATTCTTTTCTAACATTTTCTGTTATTATTTTATTTACATAAGAAAATGTAAATAAATCCTATTTACATAAAAATGTAGTTTTTTCTTTATAACCTTAATTACATAAAAATGTAATTTTATTGTTTATAATCCTAATTACATAAAAAAAAGTAATTTATATTTACAATGTAAAACGTATACTTTAATTACTTAATAAAAATATAATTTTATTTAATCTCTCATTTATCTAATGTAAATATATGTTTTTCTTGCTCTATGTTTTATTTTATTTATACTAAATATTTTGAAGTAATATTAAATGTAAATTTAGACAATTAGAATATGCTTTAACCTCCCACATTGGATAGGTATTGTTGTGATTACTGGACAGCCGGGCGGGTCCGGGCAGGTTTACATCACAACTCAATCCAACCTCGGGTTAAGCATCCTTGTTCTTATTTATTTATTCATACTGAACATATTTAAATAAATATTCTTTGTCTAATCCTTGTTTATTTACACTAATTGTAAATAAATGTTTTTCTTTTTTATATTCCTTTTACATTGAGAATGTAAGTCTTCTGTCTATATTCCTTTTAACAAAAATGTCTATTTTTGGTCTATTTAACTTCAACAAAAATGACATTGTAATGTGTCAATTCTAATTTAGACAAAAGTGGTATTTTAATTCATTTTGTTGACAAAATGCTATTTGTGTTTTTGGCACAAATTTACTTAACAAAAGTGTTATTTAGTTTTTATCTAACATAAAAATGTCTTTTTAGTCAACAAAACATGAAGTAGCATGTTTTGATTTTCATAACAAAATGGTCTGTTTAGTTAACATAACATGTTTCTAACCAATTTCACCCTTTTTACTCTAATGTAACTTTTCTAACAAAAGTGACAATTTATTTCTAATGTAACTTTTTTAATCCTATTTTGTTTGCATCTAGAATTTGCAAACAAATGCACCTATTCCTTTTAATGTTTATTTGCAACGGAGGAAGCAAATAAAAGAACATTTTTATTCAATGTATATTCGCATTGGAGAATGCAAATAAAAAGTAAAGCTTTTATTTCTATGTTATATTTGCATTGGTGAATGCAAATAAAGGAACCACATTTAATTTCAATGCATATTTACATTGGTGAGTGTAAATAAAAGAATGAATTTTAATTCCACTGTACATATGCATTAGTAAATGCAAATAAGAGGACAAACTTTAATTTTAATGTATACTTGCATTGAGAATGCAAAGAAAAGAATAGTTTTTATTTCAAAGTATATTTGCTTTTGTGGATGCAAATAAAAGAACAGTTTTATTTTTCAAAGTATATTTGCATCGAGTAATGCAAATAAAAGGACAAATTTTACTATCAAAGAATATTTGCACCGAGTAATGCAAATAAAGAATAAGCTTCAATTACAATGTATATTTACATTTGTGAATGTAAATAAAGGAATAAACTTTAATTTCAAGGTATATTTACAATTGTGGATGTAAATAAAAGAATATACTTTAATTTCAACATATATTTGTATTAGTGAATACAAATAAAAGAGTAATTTTTATTTTCAATATATATATATATATTTGTGTTAAAGCACAAATCAAAAAGAAAGACTTTATTTTCTATGTAATATTTTATTCAATCATTCTAATTTGACAAAAAATAAATGTTTTTATTTCAACTATACTAATTGACAAGAATAAATGTTTTTATTTAACTACACTATAAAAACAAAATTGAATATTTTGTTTTTAACCATTCTATATTGACAAAAGGAGTATTTTTGTTTTCAACCTTTTTAATCTACAAGAATGTTTATTTTTGTTTCAACTAACCAATTTGACAAAAATGTTTGTTTTTGTTTTAACTAACAAATTTGACAAAAATGTTTTTATTTAATATTGCCCCCAAATATAATATTGATAACAGTGTGTTTTAATCTTATCTTTTCATTAACAATTAAAATGTTAATAAAATTTTGTCTATATCCTGTCCTTTTTATTAACAATTAAAATGTTGATAAAATTTTGGCTATATATATTATCGATCAATATATTGACAAAAATGATTTATTTTAACCACAAATACAGATATAACTTTATCATGTCAGATCCATACAATACAGTACAACACAAACAGATCAAGCACCCAAAATTTCATCACATCACAGCACAGATTAAATAACATAAAGACAGATATTTAACTGAATAAATAATTTGATAAATTATTTAAATTGAAAAAAAATCAGGGATTCTCACCTTGGTTGGTTTTCAGAAGTCGTTCGCATTCAAAATTTGACTGAAAATTCAACTATCTCGGTTTCAACTACGGTTGGTACCATCGCGAAGATCTTTCTGATACGATCCCAACGCAACTGAAATCATTCGATTTCGTCGCTGTATGAAGAAGTTACGCGCGTTTAAAGATTGGATAATTAAATTATAAAAATAAAAATCAAACTATTCCCACCAATACTTGGATGCCACGTCAGCAGAGAGAGCCGCCTTCCTTCTTCGTGAACTCCGTATCCTTCTTTGGCAAAATCGAACCCAACGTTGAACCTTAGGGTTCCACGCCGCTACCTCCACAGCCCACCGGAACCTCATCCACTACCGCCGCGTCGAAGGTCAACCCGAGAGCATCCACCGCCGACGAACCCACCCAACTCGGTCATCACCTGCATCGGAAATCGAGCCCCAAACGCGCCACCTTCCAACTCGCAATCCTCTCTCCACGAAGCACCATATCCGATCATCTCCTTATCAATTGAAAGCCCTCTGGAAATACTTCGATTTTGTTTTTGGATTTTCGAATATGAGTAAGTGGATTGGAAATGGTTAAGGAATTAGTTTGGGATGATTTCTGCCATTCATTTGATACAGGCGGCGGCTGGCCATTTCGAATTAGGGTTAGGGTATTTTGAACCGTATTCCAAGTGTATTTATAGTGGATTTCTAGTGTATTTTAATTTACTTAATTCTTTTAAGTTCGTATATCGTCTGGAACTCCAAATTAAATTCAACGAAAAATGTTCCTAGGCAAATACCCCCGTTCCGGACGCAATGGAACAGGCCTCGTAACCCAATTCGGTTGTTACGACAAGTTTTTATTTAAATTAAAATATAAATAAATATATATTTAATTCAAACGTACATATTAAATTACCGGGGCCACATACGACCTCTAAAAATTACAGAAAAATTATATTTGGCTATGTTTTGACGATACGGTTCTAACGAGACTAATTTCGTCGAATTCTGAGACTGTTTGAAAAATGGCTATTTTCCCGTCGATTAAAATTGACCGAAACTGACAAAACACAGTTTCTTTTGCCACGCTCACATATTAACTCGGAAAATTCTAAAAATTGAAACCTAGCAATAATTTGACATTCCGGTTCCAACAAAAGTGGTTTCGTCGGAAACGGAGGTCGTTTGAAAATTGACTATTTTCAGTGGCTTTAAATATTATGAAAATTTTGAATTCTGCCTCATTTTCCACTAAATTACTTAAAAATAAAATTTTTAAATTAGCTCCAAAATTCCGGGTTGTTACAATCTCCCCCACTTAAAATCTTTTCGTCCTCGAAAAGGAACTAAGCTAAAAGTTGTTTAATTTACTAACTAAATTTTAATTTTACTTTTATTAATTTCATTTGTTGGCTAACTTATCAAATACATATATACTTTTATATATTTAAAAATCTTATCTTCTGAAATAGGATTATATATATAATCAAAATACTTTAATTATAAGCTTATCACTCTGAACTCATTCTAGGGTATTACTAACCCTATCTCTAATGAGTATTCTCATTCTAGGATACTGCTGATCCTATCTCTAATGAGTATTCTTATTGGACATTACTAATCCAATCTCTGATGAGTCTTTTGTTCAGTTCTAACGAGTTGAAACCTGGCTCTAATACCAGCTGTAAAGACCCGGAAATTCCCACCCTTTGAATGGACCATAAACCACACAGGTCTGACCCAAAAGGTGAAAATCTACGAATACTTTAACTTTGAGCATACAACACATCAGAACAAAAACACAGACTTTTATAACATCAATAATAAATGATACATCAGAGTACAGAATATATCAGAGTACATCGATAAATAATACAGCAGAAGATACATTTAAAATAAATTAAATACATTGCAACAGAATTAATCTCAACGGAAGGCCATCAATATTCTGGACCCGGCTTCAGACTTCAATCCAGGATCCTGCTTAACTATATCTGCAAAAAGCTACTCGACTGCCCGTGTGGAAAAGAGGGCACCTGAGTTTGCAAAGTGAAACAAACTACGAGTCAGTCATGGGACTGGTGTGAGAATTCTAAACTAATACAACTAATAAGACAAATCCAAGGACCACGCCACTTTCGCGGAACGGGTTTACTCCTATGGATTGCCAGTGCATAAACCAAAGTAAATCGAGAAATAACGCAATGTCTTTTGGAAAAATGAAACCATTATAAGACCCAGGTCCCATCACACAATGCAACGCACACCAGAGGATAGGGTTTTACCTTATAATGGTCAAAAGATGCTTGATACGTGAAAACGGTATTATTATTATTAGTGTGTATATATATAGGTATATATATAATATACATTGAAATCATAATGTATCAATCATAGACGGCATAGTACCCCATCCTACTATGTCGCCATACTAGTTCTACAATCAAAACCGCAAGGGCGTATTGGAAATTTGGATTCCATCATGAGTCGAGGCTAGGGGCAAGCTCCTCTCCGATTCGAGACACTCTAGCAAATGCCTCAGGATCCCCCGCAGTGAACCCTTGGATCTTCAGGGCCGGTCCCTGCCTATGGGCAGTGGATTAGTTATGCCTGAACACACGCTTCCCGGTCCCTTTGGACCTATAATATGACCACCAACGGCCTATAAAACACGAGGCGCCTCAAAATCCATCATCCACATAAGTAAAATGTCAGGGCTGGTAGGTCACTGACACCACTCTAGCTAGAAAGAAACGTGTGCACTCCCTGCAGTCCGTATCCCGTTTTTGACTCATACCGGGGTGTGAGGCTCGCGAAGTCATGCTATACACAAAGCTACGCCTAAACAGGCCGTGCTTTGATCATCAACCACAAGGCCTGCTTTTCAACAAAAGCCTTGATCAATGCATCTTAGTATGCCACATTGTCAGTCCATACTATACCATTAATTTCTACCAATATATAACCTCTAAGCTCGTACGTCTCAGAGAAGGGTGTTAACCACCAAACAGATATATATTAACAGAGATCAACGAATGTAGTATAAAGGACTACAACATCAGACATACATTCCATTTATAAACCTATGCTCTGGGTCTGAGCGAAAGTCAAATCCGTACAAATCAACACTTCGTCCGAACGGCCACCACTGAAGCCCTTTCAAGGTAGCTACTCCTCTCATGGGTCTCAGTAGCAACACATCCATTCGATGTGAAGATCGTCGGTCTTCAATCACCGTCTTTAAATCTTCGACTTAGAACGTCGTATAATCATTTGAAATGAGATTGAACTCAGTCTTTTCAAATGATTCTCGCATATATATATATATATATATATATATATATATATAATTTAAAATCACTTCATATCGTTATTAATATTTAATAACGACCTATCGCTACTTTTATTTATATAAAAATAGCCTAAATTAATTTAACGACGCTTCGGGTCAATGGGCGACCTTGACGCTGTTTTCAACCAAATTTGATTTACACATAACTTGAAATCTAACCGTTGGATTTTGACGAAATTTATGTCGTGGGAAAGATCTTCCCAAAGCGGTCCAAACGGCTCCAGTTTTGGGGAAATCCGACGGTCGGATCTCTCTGTATAACCGTTTAAAGTTACGATTGTCGATACGCGAACTACCGCGCGTGTTTCGTTTAAATTTAATTTATATATATATATAAATATAAATCGTTTTACTATTTCAATTATAAAAGTCTATTCTTTTTATCGCATCTAAAATGACGATAAAATATTTCTTGTTTTATTTTACTACCTTTCTTATTTTATTTACTCTAATTTTAAATAAATTATGCTTTATATATCCTTTTAATTTATTTTCTATTTATTTACCTAAATGTAAATAAATGTTTTTCTATTCTTTTCCTTATTTATTTACCTAAATGTAAATAAATATTTCTCTACTTCTTTTATCTTATTTATTTACATTATTTATAAATAAATGTTTCTAATTCCTTTTCTTATTTATTTACACTATTTGTAAATAAATGTACTTAATTTCTTTTTCTTATTTATTTACACTATTTGTAAATAAATGTTTACCTTTATCATTACTATATTTATTTACACTAATTGTAAATAAATGTACCTTTTCCTTTTATCTTATTTACATAAGAAAATGTAAATAAATATTATTCACATAATTATTCTTTTAACCCCTTTTATTTACATAAGGAAATGTAAATAATCCTTATTCACATATTTGTTCTTATAATCTTAATCACATAGAAATGTGATTTTATTTACAATGTAAAACATATATATATATATATATATTTACTTACATTGAAAATGTACTTTTATTAAATCCTTTATTTACATTGAACAAATGTAAATGTCTTTATTTCTTTTCTTTACATTGAAAAGTGTAATTCTTAAATTCTTTTCTAATTACATTGAAAAATGTAGTTCTTTAATCCTTTTTCTAATATTTCTTTTTAACATAAAAAAAGAATATCTTATGTTAATTCTTTTCTAACATTTTCTGTTATTATTTTATTTACATAAGAAAATGTAAATAAATCCTATTTACATAAAAATGTAGTTTTTTCTTTATAACCTTAATTACATAAAAATGTAATTTTATTGTTTATAATCCTAATTACATAAAAAAAAGTAATTTATATTTACAATGTAAAACGTATACTTTAATTACTTAATAAAAATATAATTTTATTTAATCTCTCATTTATCTAATGTAAATATATGTTTTTCTTGCTCTATGTTTTATTTTATTTATACTAAATATTTTGAAGTAATATTAAATGTAAATTTAGACAATTAGAATATGCTTTAACCTCCCACATTGGATAGGTATTGTTGTGATTACTGGACAGCCGGGCGGGTCCGGGCAGGTTTACATCACAACTCAATCCAACCTCGGGTTAAGCATCCTTGTTCTTATTTATTTATTCATACTGAACATATTTAAATAAATATTCTTTGTCTAATCCTTGTTTATTTACACTAATTGTAAATAAATGTTTTTCTTTTTTATATTCCTTTTACATTGAGAATGTAAGTCTTCTGTCTATATTCCTTTTAACAAAAATGTCTATTTTTGGTCTATTTAACTTCAACAAAAATGACATTGTAATGTGTCAATTCTAATTTAGACAAAAGTGGTATTTTAATTCATTTTGTTGACAAAATGCTATTTGTGTTTTTGGCACAAATTTACTTAACAAAAGTGTTATTTAGTTTTTATCTAACATAAAAATGTCTTTTTAGTCAACAAAACATGAAGTAGCATGTTTTGATTTTCATAACAAAATGGTCTGTTTAGTTAACATAACATGTTTCTAACCAATTTCACCCTTTTTACTCTAATGTAACTTTTCTAACAAAAGTGACAATTTATTTCTAATGTAACTTTTTTAATCCTATTTTGTTTGCATCTAGAATTTGCAAACAAATGCACCTATTCCTTTTAATGTTTATTTGCAACGGAGGAAGCAAATAAAAGAACATTTTTATTCAATGTATATTCGCATTGGAGAATGCAAATAAAAAGTAAAGCTTTTATTTCTATGTTATATTTGCATTGGTGAATGCAAATAAAGGAACCACATTTAATTTCAATGCATATTTACATTGGTGAGTGTAAATAAAAGAATGAATTTTAATTCCACTGTACATATGCATTAGTAAATGCAAATAAGAGGACAAACTTTAATTTTAATGTATACTTGCATTGAGAATGCAAAGAAAAGAATAGTTTTTATTTCAAAGTATATTTGCTTTTGTGGATGCAAATAAAAGAACAGTTTTATTTTTCAAAGTATATTTGCATCGAGTAATGCAAATAAAAGGACAAATTTTACTATCAAAGAATATTTGCACCGAGTAATGCAAATAAAGAATAAGCTTCAATTACAATGTATATTTACATTTGTGAATGTAAATAAAGGAATAAACTTTAATTTCAAGGTATATTTACAATTGTGGATGTAAATAAAAGAATATACTTTAATTTCAACATATATTTGTATTAGTGAATACAAATAAAAGAGTAATTTTTATTTTCAATATATATATATATATTTGTGTTAAAGCACAAATCAAAAAGAAAGACTTTATTTTCTATGTAATATTTTATTCAATCATTCTAATTTGACAAAAATTAAATGTTTTTATTTCAACTATACTAATTGACAAGAATAAATGTTTTTATTTAACTACACTATAAAAACAAAATTGAATATTTTGTTTTTAACCATTCTATATTGACAAAAGGAGTATTTTTGTTTTCAACCTTTTTAATCTACAAGAATGTTTATTTTTGTTTCAACTAACCAATTTGACAAAAATGTTTGTTTTTGTTTTAACTAACAAATTTGACAAAAATGTTTTTATTTAATATTGCCCCCAAATATAATATTGATAACAGTGTGTTTTAATCTTATCTTTTCATTAACAATTAAAATGTTAATAAAATTTTGTCTATATCCTGTCCTTTTTATTAACAATTAAAATGTTGATAAAATTTTGGCTATATATATTATCGATCAATATATTGACAAAAATGATTTATTTTAACCACAAATACAGATATAACTTTATCATGTCAGATCCATACAATACAGTACAACACAAACAGATCAAGCACCCAAAATTTCATCACATCACAGCACAGATTAAATAACATAAAGACAGATATTTAACTGAATAAATAATTTGATAAATTATTTAAATTGAAAAAAAATCAGGGATTCTCACCTTGGTTGGTTTTCAGAAGTCGTTCGCATTCAAAATTTGACTGAAAATTCAACTATCTCGGTTTCAACTACGGTTGGTACCATCGCGAAGATCTTTCTGATACGATCCCAACGCAACTGAAATCATTCGATTTCGTCGCTGTATGAAGAAGTTACGCGCGTTTAAAGATTGGATAATTAAATTATAAAAATAAAAATCAAACTATTCCCACCAATACTTGGATGCCACGTCAGCAGAGAGAGCCGCCTTCCTTCTTCGTGAACTCCGTATCCTTCTTTGGCAAAATCGAACCCAACGTTGAACCTTAGGGTTCCACGCCGCTACCTCCACAGCCCACCGGAACCTCATCCACTACCGCCGCGTCGAAGGTCAACCCGAGAGCATCCACCGCCGACGAACCCACCCAACTCGGTCATCACCTGCATCGGAAATCGAGCCCCAAACGCGCCACCTTCCAACTCGCAATCCTCTCTCCACGAAGCACCATATCCGATCATCTCCTTATCAATTGAAAGCCCTCTGGAAATACTTCGATTTTGTTTTTGGATTTTCGAATATGAGTAAGTGGATTGGAAATGGTTAAGGAATTAGTTTGGGATGATTTCTGCCATTCATTTGATACAGGCGGCGGCTGGCCATTTCGAATTAGGGTTAGGGTATTTTGAACCGTATTCCAAGTGTATTTATAGTGGATTTCTAGTGTATTTTAATTTACTTAATTCTTTTAAGTTCGTATATCGTCTGGAACTCCAAATTAAATTCAACGAAAAATGTTCCTAGGCAAATACCCCCGTTCCGGACGCAATGGAACAGGCCTCGTAACCCAATTCGGTTGTTACGACAAGTTTTTATTTAAATTAAAATATAAATAAATATATATTTAATTCAAACGTACATATTAAATTACCGGGGCCACATACGACCTCTAAAAATTACAGAAAAATTATATTTGGCTATGTTTTGACGATACGGTTCTAACGAGACTAATTTCGTCGAATTCTGAGACTGTTTGAAAAATGGCTATTTTCCCGTCGATTAAAATTGACCGAAACTGACAAAACACAGTTTCTTTTGCCACGCTCACATATTAACTCGGAAAATTCTAAAAATTGAAACCTAGCAATAATTTGACATTCCGGTTCCAACAAAAGTGGTTTCGTCGGAAACGGAGGTCGTTTGAAAATTGACTATTTTCAGTGGCTTTAAATATTATGAAAATTTTGAATTCTGCCTCATTTTCCACTAAATTACTTAAAAATAAAATTTTTAAATTAGCTCCAAAATTCCGGGTTGTTACAATCTCCCCCACTTAAAATCTTTTCGTCCTCGAAAAGGAACTAAGCTAAAAGTTGTTTAATTTACTAACTAAATTTTAATTTTACTTTTATTAATTTCATTTGTTGGCTAACTTATCAAATACATATATACTTTTATATATTTAAAAATCTTATCTTCTGAAATAGGATTATATATATAATCAAAATACTTTAATTATAAGCTTATCACTCTGAACTCATTCTAGGGTATTACTAACCCTATCTCTAATGAGTATTCTCATTCTAGGATACTGCTGATCCTATCTCTAATGAGTATTCTTATTGGACATTACTAATCCAATCTCTGATGAGTCTTTTGTTCAGTTCTAACGAGTTGAAACCTGGCTCTAATACCAGCTGTAAAGACCCGGAAATTCCCACCCTTTGAATGGACCATAAACCACACAGGTCTGACCCAAAAGGTGAAAATCTACGAATACTTTAACTTTGAGCATACAACACATCAGAACAAAAACACAGACTTTTATAACATCAATAATAAATGATACATCAGAGTACAGAATATATCAGAGTACATCGATAAATAATACAGCAGAAGATACATTTAAAATAAATTAAATACATTGCAACAGAATTAATCTCAACGGAAGGCCATCAATATTCTGGACCCGGCTTCAGACTTCAATCCAGGATCCTGCTTAACTATATCTGCAAAAAGCTACTCGACTGCCCGTGTGGAAAAGAGGGCACCTGAGTTTGCAAAGTGAAACAAACTACGAGTCAGTCATGGGACTGGTGTGAGAATTCTAAACTAATACAACTAATAAGACAAATCCAAGGACCACGCCACTTTCGCGGAACGGGTTTACTCCTATGGATTGCCAGTGCATAAACCAAAGTAAATCGAGAAATAACGCAATGTCTTTTGGAAAAATGAAACCATTATAAGACCCAGGTCCCATCACACAATGCAACGCACACCAGAGGATAGGGTTTTACCTTATAATGGTCAAAAGATGCTTGATACGTGAAAACGGTATTATTATTATTAGTGTGTATATATATAGGTATATATATAATATACATTGAAATCATAATGTATCAATCATAGACGGCATAGTACCCCATCCTACTATGTCGCCATACTAGTTCTACAATCAAAACCGCAAGGGCGTATTGGAAATTTGGATTCCATCATGAGTCGAGGCTAGGGGCAAGCTCCTCTCCGATTCGAGACACTCTAGCAAATGCCTCAGGATCCCCCGCAGTGAACCCTTGGATCTTCAGGGCCGGTCCCTGCCTATGGGCAGTGGATTAGTTATGCCTGAACACACGCTTCCCGGTCCCTTTGGACCTATAATATGACCACCAACGGCCTATAAAACACGAGGCGCCTCAAAATCCATCATCCACATAAGTAAAATGTCAGGGCTGGTAGGTCACTGACACCACTCTAGCTAGAAAGAAACGTGTGCACTCCCTGCAGTCCGTATCCCGTTTTTGACTCATACCGGGGTGTGAGGCTCGCGAAGTCATGCTATACACAAAGCTACGCCTAAACAGGCCGTGCTTTGATCATCAACCACAAGGCCTGCTTTTCAACAAAAGCCTTGATCAATGCATCTTAGTATGCCACATTGTCAGTCCATACTATACCATTAATTTCTACCAATATATAACCTCTAAGCTCGTACGTCTCAGAGAAGGGTGTTAACCACCAAACAGATATATATTAACAGAGATCAACGAATGTAGTATAAAGGACTACAACATCAGACATACATTCCATTTATAAACCTATGCTCTGGGTCTGAGCGAAAGTCAAATCCGTACAAATCAACACTTCGTCCGAACGGCCACCACTGAAGCCCTTTCAAGGTAGCTACTCCTCTCATGGGTCTCAGTAGCAACACATCCATTCGATGTGAAGATCGTCGGTCTTCAATCACCGTCTTTAAATCTTCGACTTAGAACGTCGTATAATCATTTGAAATGAGATCGAACTCGGTCTTTTCAAATGATTCTCGCATATATATATATATAATTTAAAATCACTTCATATCGTTATCAATATTTAATAACGACCTATCGCTACTTTTATTTATATAAAAATAGCCTAAATTAATTTAACGACGCTTCGGGTCAATGGGCGACCCTGACGCTGTTTTCAACCAAATTTGATTTACACATAACTTGAAATCTAACCGTTGGATTTTGACGAAAATTATGTCGTGGGAAAGATCTTCCCAAAGCGGTCCAAACGGCTCCAGTTTTGGGGAAATCCGACGGTCGGATCTCTCTGTATAACCGTTGAAAGTTACGATTGTCGATACGCGAACTACCGCGCGTGTTTCGTTTAAATTTAATTTATATATATATATATATAAATCGTTTTACTATTTCAATTATAAAAGTCTATTCTTTTTATCGCATCTAAAATGACGATAAAATATTTCTTGTTTTATTTTACTACCTTTCTTATTTTATTTACTCTAATTGTAAATAAATTATGCTTTATATATCCTTTTAATTTATTTTCTATTTATTTACCTAAATGTAAATAAATGTTTTTCTATTCTTTTCCTTATTTATTTACCTAAATGTAAATAAATATTTCTCTACTTCTTTTATCTTATTTATTTACATTATTTATAAATAAATGTTTCTAATTCCTTTTCTTATTTATTTACACTATTTGTAAATAAATGTACTTAATTTCTTTTTCTTATTTATTTACACTATTTGTAAATAAATGTTTACCTTTACCATTACTATATTTATTTACACTAATTATAAATAAATGTACTTTTTCCTTTTATCTTATTTACATAAGAAAATGTAAATAAATATTATTCACATAATTATTCTTTTAACCCCTTTTATTTACATAAGGAAATGTAAATAATCCTTATTCACATATTTGTTCTTATAATCTTAATCACATAGAAATGTGATTTTATTTACAATGTAAAACATATATATATATATATATATATATATATATATATATATATATTTACTTACATTGAAAATGTACTTTTATTAAATCCTTTATTTACATTGAACAAATGTAAATGTCTTTATTTCTTTTCTTTACATTGAAAAGTGTAATTCTTAAATTCTTTTCTAATTACATTGAAAAATGTAGTTCTTTAATCCTTTTTCTAATATTTGTTTTTAACATAAAAAAAAGAATATCTTATGTTAATTCTTTTCTAACATTTTCTGTTATTATTTTATTTACATAAGAAAATGTAAATAAATCCTATTTACATAAAAATGTAGTTTTTTCTTTATAACCTTAATTACATAAAAATGTAATTTTATTGTTTATAATCCTAATTACATAAAAAAAAGTAATTTATATTTACAATGTAAAACGTATACTTTAATTAATTAATAAAAATATAATTTTATTTAATCTCTCATTTATCTAATGTAAATATATGTTTTTCTTGCTCTATGTTTTATTTTATTTATACTAAATATTTTGAAGTAATATAAAATGTAAATTTAGACAATTAGAATATGCTTTAACCTCCCACATTGGATAGGTATTGTTGTGATTACTTGTAACGACCCGCATTCTACGCATCATAGGATCGTAGAATATTTATTTCTTTCACATACGAAGTCGTATGGTCATGTAACTTTGGGAGACGACTATTGGGGTCATTTCCCATGTTCATGATTTTTCTTGATTTTTAAATGACCATTTTACCCCTAGTTGGCACTGTTTTGGCCATAACTTTTGACTGGAAAGGAATTTTGACCTGAAACCACTTCCATTGGCTTCGAATGATGGTTTCTCTTTCCGTAGAGTGGTCACATTAGCCAAACGGACTCACCGTTTGGGAGATATGGCTGAAACAAGTTTCAGAGGGTGAAAGACAGCTTAATTGGGCTTAACCGGGTGATTAGCAGCTAGGCCCAAGGGGAATTTCGGGTTTAGAGGTATAGGAGGACTGATTAGGGTTAGGTTATCACTTTCATTTCAGTTTTGAGCCGCCACAAACCTCCTTGAGACCTTAGTAATGGCTTCCTACATCTAAAACACCCAAAATCACTCTCTAATTGAAGATTAGGCTTAGCAACACCAAATTAAGGAGAAAAAGCACCAAAGCAAGGTTGGAACTGCTGTTAGACATCAGTATTCGCCCCAAATCAGAGGAGTTTCAGTTCTGAGAATTTCATTTGTGGCCAAGGTGAGTGATAACATCATTTTGACACTAATTACGGTTAATTAAGGGTAATTAGTGAAGATTAGCGAATTTATACACCAATAAATTCTGGAAAAATTCTTAAAATTCTAAAATAATGTTTTAAGGCTCTGTTAGAAATTTGAGATGATTTCGATGTGTTTTGCTAATTGTATGTTTAAGCATGATTAAGAGTGCTTAAGGGAAAATATGAAGTTTTAGCTACTTTTGATCCATTTTGATTCATTTAAATTGTTGTTTGTTGTTTGTGGTTGCTATTACATGTTACTATGACTCTATGGCATGTTTCATGATTGATTAGAATAGTTAAATTACTCGAAAACGTCGTCGAATGGCGTAGAAAGCTTGCTGGAAAGTTGCAGAAGTGTGCAGGCTCCGAACCGGTTCGGATCGGAGAAAGGGGTCGGATCGGACTAGGGAACTGACCAAGGGAATCCGAACTGGATGAGGACTTGCCACTGGAAGAAGTTTGGCAGGAAGGAAGGCCATTGCTTAGAGTTGGAGTTGGACAGGAGATCGGATCGGAGCGGTGGAGCGGATCGGATCGGAGTAAGCTAGGGAACGGAGCGGATCGGATCGGAAGAGAGATTGGAGGCCAGATCGGATCGACTTGGAGATGCAGGGCTCGGATCGGAAGCAAAGAAGAAATAAGCTAGGGATTGGAGCGCTGGAGAGAAGGACACCCGACCCGACCTGGAGGAGGACCCCGACCCGACCCGGAGCGAAGTGCCCGACCCGAAGAGACAAGGAGAAGGACCGAACCGAGCATGGGTGACCGAACCGAACCGAGCATGGGTGACTGAACCGAACCGAATTTTAGAGCTGCTACTGCACGACAACTTTTCTGAAGACCCACTCCAATTCAACCAAACCCGAGATGCAAAGGGAGTCCAAATGAGAAGTTAGAGCTTAAGATTCAGATGGGAATCAACGAGTTCACTTCATGATTGGGCTTTGCTGCGGGACGCGTGCTAAGGAGTTATCGACACCTATAGCTTTGGACCACTATGGTAGGAGGTACGAAGGCGGATTCAGGGCCATTATGGCATTGGTAGAACCAAGGGCTATGACCAATGAAGTGGGTCATTGAAATGTTTGGTCATGACTCCAAGTGTTTGGCTTGGTCACAGCAGGGTTTCTACAAGTCGGGATTCGTCGTTGCCTCAGTTTGTCTAGTGTTCCAGAGTGGTAGATGTCGTACGCTTTACGCACTGAGTGAGAGACGTGAGGATGGTTGCCATGGGTGATTTGTTTGCTATCATTATGACATGCACACCCCACCCCCGTATTCTTACACTATTTATTATGGCACCTTGGAGTATTGTACGGTATGTGGTACTAACTCTTTGGTTGCAGGTCCAGGTTCAGGTATGGCTTAGTATACCTGTTATTATTCTGTTTAGATGTTTATCGCTCATACCAGGCTTTATGTCTGACCCAGAGTTTTATGTCTCCTCTTATTACTCTGGGTGCTCTCACGAGCAGACTAGAGACAGGTTAGCTGGTGATGCACGGGTAGATGATCCGGAGACGAGCAGGAGGCTTCCACGTAATATATATATATATAGTATTCTCCCTGTGTTGTTGAAGATCACTGCTTGGGCATTGTTGGTGTATCTTCTATTTTAGCTTTCTTTTGTTTAGAGACAG
Organism: Allium sativum; assembly: GCA_030737875.1. Taxonomy (NCBI): domain Eukaryota; kingdom Viridiplantae; phylum Streptophyta; class Magnoliopsida; order Asparagales; family Amaryllidaceae; genus Allium; species Allium sativum. The sequence continues at coordinate 403,195,731 of CM060910.1, forward strand.
TAAATTTGGAAAGTTGTAATAAGCTGTATTTGGATTTCCGCTGCTTTGAGATTGATGTTGGTTTTAGTCATCAGCTTATGCACTGTCTCGCCTGTTTTGTGTCAAGTATATTATTATTATATTTTATTCCATGCGCTGTGAGACATTCTACAGGTTTCTGGATTAGTTCATTCCCTTCTTTTCTTTCTTATGACGACCGTCTTGTGCTAGTCGGGCATGTGTACAGCGCACTTCGGGAGGAAATGCAGGCTGGTGCGGGGCGGGCCGTCACACTTGGTATCAGAGCACTAGGTTGCGTAGTTAACCTAGGGAAGTTATCAGGGAGAGATATTATACGTATACGAGAGAGCGTATTTGTGATTACTTTGGTTTTTAAAAGCTATATATATATACTATTAGTAGTATAAGGATGAAGTCGTACTGCACTAGCACCACTATGGAGTCGTTAATCGTTTCCTTTTTCAGATTGACGATGAGCCGAGATACTAGAGGTGCTGGTAGGGGAGCCAATAATGGGATTGCTGCCGACATGAGGACGATGTTTACTGACCTCATGAGAGAGATGCTTAGAGATGTGCAGAGGGCAGCTCCCAATGGTGGAAATGGTGGTGGTCCAATAGTGCAGGCGCCAAGAGTCGACTTCGCCAAGCTGAATAAGGATTATACTAGTCTTGGTGGGAAGTCATTCCATGGAACGGAGTCGGCTACGGACGTTCAGGATTGGTTGGATAGTTGCGAACGTATCTTCGAGGATTTGGGTATCGAGGATGCGATGAAGAGGAAGCTAGCGTCCCGTCAGCTGCAAGGGCGGGCAATGAATTGGTGGAATGCTATAAAGGCAGCTACTCCCGAAGACCAGATTACTTGGGAGCAGTTTAAGGCTCGCTTTAGTGAGAAGTTCATTCCAGCTGCTCAGAAGTCAATGTTGTTTAAGAAATTCTTGGAGCTCAAGCAGAATGGCAGAGCTGTCTCGGAGTATATTGTTGAATTTGACACTTTGTCAAAATATGGGTTATCTCTTATTGATACTGCCGAGAAAAAGAATGAGAAATTCATAACTGGTTTGGATCAATACTTGGGGGAAAAACTTATTAACCACATCGATGAGACGTTTGAATCGATTGTGGGGAAAGCATTAAGATCAGAAAGTCTCTACCCTAAGTCGAAGACTGAGGTTGCATCTGCAGAAGAGCCAAAGCCACAAGCAAGTGGTGGAGGCAAAGGTGGTTCCCAGAATAAGAGAAAGCAGAATCAGGCTAAGGATGGCCAGAAGAAAAAGAATAAGCAAGATGTGGAGTGCTTCAGCTGTGGTAAGAAGGGCCATTATGCTAGTAATTGTCGGGCCAAGCCAGCGGATAGGAAGTGCTTCAACTGTGGCCAAATGGGACATCACAAGGACAAGTGTCCACAGCCCCCTAAGGAAAAGCAAATGGTGAAAGCATATGCTCTTAATGCTATTCCTTCTTCGTCGAATGCCCCAACTGCGGCGGAGAAGGGAAAGAATGTCGTCATTCAAGGTATGCTTTCTGTTTATGATGTTCCTGTTAGAGTTTTGTTTGATACCGGAGCTTCCAGTTCTTTCATATCTAGTGACCTGGTAGATAGGTTGGGATTGGAGCCCGAGATTGTCGATAGACCTTTAGTAGTGACGAACCCGATTGGTGGTTCGACTAGCCTTAGCATGATTTGTCGTAATGTGGTTCTATCGAGTCATGGATGCATGTTTGTTTGTGATTGCTTTGTTTTGGGCTTTACTGGGTTTGGCATTATTTTGGGAGTAGATTGGCTCCAAAGATACGGGGTGGTGGTAGACTGTGAGGGCTTGTTGGTGACAGCTAGAGCGGATGATGGGCGGAGGATAGTGTTTGGTGGTCTACCCAGTAAGGGGGTATTGGCTAGTTTTCTAAACTCCCTCGACATTCCGCATAGTGAGTTGTCAGGTTTGCCCGTGGTTGGCCAGTATCCGGATGTTTTCGAAGAAGTGACCGGACTTCCACCACACCGAGAGATTGAGTTTCGTATTGATTTGGTAAAAGATGCCAGACCTATAGTGATGCCACTTCGTCGTATGGCACCAAGGGAGCAGCGAGAGCTCGAGGTGCAAGTCAGCGATCTTTTGAAGAAGGGATTTATCAGAAGGAGTGTTTCTGAATGGGGAGCACCAGTCGTGTTTGCTACCAAGGCGGATGGTTCCCTTCGTTTGTGTGTAGACTACCGCGAGTTGAATAAAGTGACGAGGAAGAACAAGTATCCTCTACCGCGGATAGATGATTTGTTTGATCAGTTGAGTGGCGCGAGAGTATTTTCTCAGTTGGATCTCGCGACAGGTTTTCATCAGCTTAGAGTGGAAGCTGAGAGTATAGCTAAAACGGCATTTCGAACGCCGTCTGGATTTTATGAATGGTTGGTTATGCCATTTGGGCTGACTAATGCCCCGGCATATTTTGTGGACCTTATGAATAGGGTATTCAGAGATCAGCTGAATAAGTCTGTCCTTGTGTTCGTTGATGATATTTTGGTCTATTCGAGGACAGAGGAAGAACACAAGGAACATTTAAGGGTAGCGATGGAGGTGTTGAGAAAACACCAATTGAAAGCAAAGTTTTCTAAGTGTCACTTCTGGAAGAGGGAAGTGAGGTTCTTGGGCCATGTTGTATCAGAGAATGGTATTGCCGTGGACCCAGCGAAGGTGGCTACGGTACAAGATTGGCCTACGCCCAAGAACGCAACAGATGTAAGAAGTTTCTTGGGATTAGCGGGATATTATCGTAAGTTTATCCAAGGTTTCTCCAAGATAGCAGCATCATTGACCCAGTTGACCAAGAAAAATCAAGCTTTTGTCTGGGATGAAAGGTGCGAGAATGCATTCAGAAGTCTAAAGGACAAGTTGACAAGCGCACCAGTGTTAGTCATTCCTAAGGGGGATGAAGAGATGACGGTATACACGGACGCCTGTGGTACCGGACTGGGTGCTGTATTGATGCAAGGCGGTAGGGTTGTAGCTTATGCAAGTCGGCAATTGAAACCGCACGAGAGGAGATACCCTACCCATGATTTAGAATTGGCAGCAATCGTGTTCGCGTTAAAGATGTGGAGACACTATCTCTTGGGAGAAAGATTTGAGCTATTTACAGATCATAAGTCGTTAAAGTATATGTTCTCCCAGAAGGATTTAAACCTCCGTCAGCAGAGATGGTTAGAGTTCTTAGCTTCCTATGATTTTGACATCGCATACACACCAGGAAAGGGCAATGCGGTGGCTGATGCATTGAGTAGAAGACATGCCAGCTTGGGGGCTATGTTCCTTGAATGGAAGCAACTGGAGTTTATCGCGGGGTTTGATTTCAGACCAAAGTGCGAATTGGATCCAGAAATGTTAGCGAGTTTGACGGTCAGACCCACTTTGATTGAGCGGATCGGCTCTAGTCAGAGGGACGATCCTAACCTATTGGAAATCATCTCCAAGTTAGAGATGGGTATCGATGAGGAGGTGAACAAGTATGGGCTTGATCGAGATAGATGGCTTAGAAAGGATGGAAAGCTTGTTGTACCCAATGTCACTGGATTGAGAGATGAAGTGCTTAAAGAATGTCATCACTCAAAGCTGACTATACACCCCGGTGGTAATAAGATGTATCGAGATATGAAGCAGACCTACTACTGGGAAGGGATGAAAAGAGACGTTGGGAAGTTTATATCCAAGTGCATGAATTGCCAGCTAGTTAAAGCCGAGCAAAAGAAGCCTAGTGGGTTGTTACAGCCCTTAGAAATTCCCGAATGGAAATGGGAGCAAGTCTCGATGGATTTCATCGATGGGTTACCAAGGACTAGATCGGGATATGACAGCATTTGGGTAATTGTAGATCGACTGACCAAAAGTGCAAGGTTTATACCAGTTAAATCGACTAGAACGGCAGCTAAGTTAGCAGAATTGTATATGAAGTGGGTAGTGAGATTTCATGGAGTACCTAAAAGCATTGTGAGCGACCGAGACCCGTTGTTCACTAGTGGGTTTTGGAGGAGCTTGCAAGAGGCGCTAGGGTCAGAGTTACATCTCAGTACCGCATATCATCCTCAGACCGACGGTCAGACGGAGAGGGTGAACCGTATTTTGGAAGATCTCTTGAGAGCATGTATATTGGAATTTGGAGGATCATGGGATGACCATTTGCATCTAGTAGAGTTTGCATATAATAATAGCTACCAATCCAGTATCGGTATGGCTCCGTTTGAAGCTTTGTATGGAAGACCGTGCAACTCACCATCATGTTGGATAGAAACTGGCGAGAAGTTTATGCTTGGACCAGATGTGGTGAGGGAAACTTCAGATAAGATCAAGATCATTCAGCAGCGAATGAAGGCAGCCCAAGATAGGCAGAAGAGTTATGCTGATAAGAGAAGAAGAGACTTAAAATTCTCCGTTGGTGACTTGGTGTTTGTCAAGATTTCTCCGTTGAAGAGCGTAATACGATTTGGCAGGAGAGGTAAATTAGCACCAAGATTTGTTGGCCCATTCCCTGTTCTTGAACTAGTCGGGAATTTGGCATATAGAATTGACTTACCAGAGAAGATGGCGGGAGTTCACAACGTATTTCATGTTTCCCAACTAAGGAAGTTCGTTCACGACTCAGATATGACTATCTCACCTGATCAGTTGGAAGACTTCGAAGTAGAACCCGAGGCGGTTGGAAACCGCAAGCCGGCCCGTATTGTCGCACACGACATGAAGCAACTTCGAAGGAAGTCGGTGAAGCTAGTCAAGGTACAGTGGAGCGAAAACGAGAATGATTGTACTTGGGAAACAGAAGAGGACATAATGAAGAAGTATCCAGAACTCTTTGTCTGGTAAGATTTTATTAGCGATTTAGTTTTCCGCATGCTAGGATAGACTTGTTTGCTTGCTTTGCATGTTTGATTGTTGTATGTGGGTGTTAAGCATGCGGGATCCTGTGTATGTTTTGGGGTTAAGGGATTTCGGGGACGAAATTTCTTAAGGGGGGGAGAGTGTAACGACCCGCATTCTGCGCATCATAGGATCGTAGAATATTTATTTCTTTCACATACGAAGTCGTATGGTCATGTAACTTTGGGAGACGACTATTGGGGTCATTTCCCATGTTCATGATTTTTCTCGATTTTTAAATGACCATTTTACCCCTAGTTGGCACTGTTTTGGCCATAACTTTTGACTGGAAAGGAATTTTGACCTGAAACCACTTCCATTGGCTTCGAATGATGGTTTCTCTTTCCGTAGAGTGGTCACATTAGCCAAACGGACTCACCGTTTGGGAGATATGGCTGAAACAAGTTTCAGAGGGTGAAAGACAGCTTAATTGGGCTTAACCGGGTGATTAGCAGCTAGGCCCAAGGGGAATTTCGGGTTTAGAGGTATAGGAGGACTGATTAGGGTTAGGTTATCACTTTCATTTCAGTTTTGAGCCGCCACAAACCTCCTTGAGACCTTAGTAATGGCTTCCTACATCTAAAACACCCAAAATCACTCTCTAATTGAAGATTAGGCTTAGCAACACCAAATTAAGGAGAAAAAGCACCAAAGCAAGGTTGGAACTGCTGTTAGACATCAGTATTCGCCCCAAATCAGAGGAGTTTCAGTTCTGAGAATTTCATTTGTGGCCAAGGTGAGTGATAACATCATTTTGACACTAATTACGGTTAATTAAGGGTAATTAGTGAAGATTAGCGAATTTATACACCAATAAATTCTGGAAAAATTCTTAAAATTCTAAAATAATGTTTTAAGGCTCTGTTAGAAATTTGAGATGATTTCGATGTGTTTTGCTAATTGTATGTTTAAGCATGATTAAGAGTGCTTAAGGGAAAATATGAAGTTTTAGCTACTTTTGATCCATTTTGATTCATTTAAATTGTTGTTTGTTGTTTGTGGTTGCTATTACATGTTACTATGACTCTATGGCATGTTTCATGATTGATTAGAATAGTTAAATTACTCGAAAACGTCGTCGAATGGCGTAGAAAGCTTGCTGGAAAGTTGCAGAAGTGTGCAGGCTCCGAACCGGTTCGGATCGGAGAAAGGGGTCGGATCGGACTAGGGAACTGACCAAGGGAATCCGAACTGGATGAGGACTTGCCACTGGAAGAAGTTTGGCAGGAAGGAAGGCCATTGCTTAGAGTTGGAGTTGGACAGGAGATCGGATCGGAGCGGTGGAGCGGATCGGATCGGAGTAAGCTAGGGAACGGAGCGGATCGGATCGGAAGAGAGATTGGAGGCCAGATCGGATCGACTTGGAGATGCAGGGCTCGGATCGGAAGCAAAGAAGAAATAAGCTAGGGATTGGAGCGCTGGAGAGAAGGACACCCGACCCGACCTGGAGGAGGACCCCGACCCGACCCGGAGCGAAGTGCCCGACCCGAAGAGACAAGGAGAAGGACCGAACCGAGCATGGGTGACCGAACCGAACCGAGCATGGGTGACTGAACCGAACCGAATTTTAGAGCTGCTACTGCACGACAACTTTTCTGAAGACCCACTCCAATTCAACCAAACCCGAGATGCAAAGGGAGTCCAAATGAGAAGTTAGAGCTTAAGATTCAGATGGGAATCAACGAGTTCACTTCATGATTGGGCTTTGCTGCGGGACGCGTGCTAAGGAGTTATCGACACCTATAGCTTTGGACCACTATGGTAGGAGGTACGAAGGAGCATTCAGGGCCATTATGGCATTGGTAGAACCAAGGGCTATGACCAATGAAGTGGGTCATTGAAATGTTTGGTCATGACTCCAAGTGTTTGGCTTGGTCACAGCAGGGTTTCTACAAGTCGGGATTCGTCGTTGCCTCAGTTTGTCTAGTGTTCCAGAGTGGTAGATGTCGTACGCTTTACGCACTGAGTGAGAGACGTGAGGATGGTTGCCATGGGTGATTTGTTTGCTATCATTATGACATGCACACCCCACCCCCGTATTCTTACACTATTTATTATGGCACCTTGGAGTATTGTACGGTATGTGGTACTAACTCTTTGGTTGCAGGTCCAGGTTCAGGTATGGCTTAGTATACCTGTTATTATTCTGTTTAGATGTTTATCGCTCATACCAGGCTTTATGTCTGACCCAGAGTTTTATGTCTCCTCTTATTACTCTGGGTGCTCTCACGAGCAGACTAGAGACAGGTTAGCTGGTGATGCACGGGTAGATGATCCGGAGACGAGCAGGAGGCTTCCACGTAATATATATATATAGTATTCTCCCTGTGTTGTTGAAGATCACTGCTTGGGCATTGTTGGTGTATCTTCTATTTTAGCTTTCTTTTGTTTAGAGACAGTAAATTTGGAAAGTTGTAATAAGCTGTATTTGGATTTCCGCTGCTTTGAGATTGATGTTGGTTTTAGTCATCAGCTTATGCACTGTCTCGCCTGTTTTGTGTCAAGTATATTATTATTATATTTTATTCCATGCGCTGTGAGACATTCTACAGGTTTCTGGATTAGTTCATTCCCTTCTTTTCTTTCTTATGACGACCGTCTTGTGCTAGTCGGGCATGTGTACAGCGCACTTCGGGAGGAAATGCAGGCTGGTGCGGGGCGGGCCGTCACATTACTGGACAGCCGGGCGGGTCCGGGCAGGTTTACATCACAACTCAATCCAACCTCGGGTTAAGCATCCTTGTTCTTATTTATTTATTTATTCATACTGAACATATTTAAATAAATATTCTTTGTCTAATCCTTGTTTATTTACACTAATTGTAAATAAATGTTTTTCTTTTTTATATTCCTTTTACATTGAGAATGTAAGTCTTCTGTCTATATTCCTTTTAACAAAAATGTCTATTTTTGGTCTCTTTAACTTCAACAAAAATGACATTGTAATGTGTCAATTCTAATTTAGACAAAAGTGGTATTTTAATTCATTTTGTTGACAAAATGCTATTTGTGTTTTTGGCACAAATTTACTTAACAAAAGTGTTATTTAGTTTTTATCTAACATAAAAATGTCTTTTTAATCAACAAAACATGAAGTAGCATGTTTTGATTTTCATAACAAAATGGTCTGTTTAGTTAACATAACATGTTTCTAACCAATTTCACCCTTTTTACTCTAATGTAACTTTTCTAACAAAAGTGACAATTTATTTCTAATGTAACTTTTTTAATCCTATTTTGTTTGCATCTAGAATTTGCAAACAAATGCACCTATTCCTTTTAATGTTTATTTGCAACGGAGGAAGCAAATAAAAGAACATTTTTATTCAATGTATATTCGCATTGGAGAATGCAAATAAAAAGTAAAGCTTTTATTTCTATGTTATATTTGCATTGGTGAATGCAAATAAAGGAACCACATTTAATTTCAATGCATATTTACATTGGTGAGTGTAAATAAAAGAATGAATTTTAGTTCCACTGTACATATGCATTAGTAAATGCAAATAAGAGGACAAACTTTAATTTTAATGTATACTTGCATTGAGAATGCAAAGAAAAGAATAGTTTTTATTTCAAAGTATATTTGCTTTTGTGGATGCAAATAAAAGAACAGTTTTATTTTTCAAAGTATATTTGCATCGAGTAATGCAAATAAAAGGACAAATTTTACTATCAAAGAATATTTGCACCGAGTAATGCAAATAAAGAATAAGCTTCAATTACAATGTATATTTACATTTGTGAATGTAAATAAAGGAATAAACTTTAATTTCAAGGTATATTTACAATTGTGGATGTAAATAAAAGAATATACTTTAATTTCAACATATATTTGTATTAGTGAATACAAATAAAAGAGTAATTTTTATTTTCAATATATATATATATATATTTGTGTTAAAGCACAAATCAAAAAGAAAGACTTTATTTTCTATGTAATATTTTATTCAATCATTCTAATTTGACAAAAATTAAATGTTTTTATTTCAACTATACTAATTGACAAGAATAAATGTTTTTATTTAACTACACTATAAAAACAAAATTGAATATTTTGTTTTTAACCATTCTATATTGACAAAAGGAGTATTTTTGTTTTCAACCTTTTTAATCTACAAGAATGTTTATTTTTGTTTCAACTAACCAATTTGACAAAAATGTTTGTTTTTGTTTTAACTAACAAATTTGACAAAAATGTTTTTATTTAATATTGCCCGCAAATATAATATTGATAACAGTGTGTTTTAATCTTATCTTTTCATTAACAATTAAAATGTTAATAAAATTTTGTCTATATCCTGTCCTTTTTATTAACAATTAAAATGTTGATAAAATTTTGGCTATATATATTATCAATCAATATATTGACAAAAATGATTTATTTTAACCACAAATACAGATATAACTTTATCATGTCAGATCCATACAATACAGTACAACACAAACTGATCAAGCACCCAAAATTTCATCTCATCATAGCACAGATTAAATAACATACAGACAGATATTTAACTGAATAAATAATTTGATAAATTATTTAAATTGAAAAAAAAATCAGGGATTCTCACCTTGGTTGGTTTTCAGAAGTCGTTCGCATTCAAAATTTGACTGAAAATTCAACTTTCTCGGTTTCAACTACGGTTGGTACCATCGCGAAGACCTTTCTGATACGATCCCAACGCAACTGAAATCATTTGATTTCGTCGCTGTATGAAGAAGTTACGCGCGTTTAAAGATTGGATAATTAAATTATAAAAATAAAAATCAAACTATTCCCACCAATACTTGGATGCCACGTCAGCAAAGAGAGCCGCCTTCCTTCTTCGTGAACTCCGTATCCTTCTTTGGCAAAATCGAACCCAACGTTGAACCTTAGGGTTCCACGCCGCTACCTCCACAGCCCACCGGAACCTCATCCACTACCGCCACGTCGAAGGTCAACCCGAGAGCATCCACCGCCCACGAACCCACCCAACTCGGTCATCACCTGCATCGGAAATCGAGCCCCAAACGCGCCACCTTCCAACTCGCAATCCTCTCTCCATGAAGCACCATATCCGATCATCTCCTTATCAATTGAAAGCCCTCTGGAAATACTTCGATTTTGTTTTTGGATTTTCGAATATGAGTAAGTGGATTGGAAATGGTTAAGGAATTAGTTTGGGATGATTTCTGCCATTCATTTGATACAGGCGGCGGCTGGCCATTTCGAATTAGGGTTAGGGTATTTTGAACCGTATTCCAAGTGTATTTATAGTGGATTTCTAGTGTATTTTAATTTACTTAATTCTTTTAAGTTCGTATATCGTCTGGAAATCCAAATTAAATTCAACGAAAAATGTTCCTAGGCAAATACCCCCATTCCGGACGCAATGGAACAGGCCTCGTAACCCAATTCGGTTGTTACGACATGTTTTTATTTAAATTAAAATATAAATAAATATATATTTAATTCAAACGTACATATTAAATTACCGGGGCCACATACGACCTCTAAAAATTACAGAAAAATTATATTTGGCTATGTTTTGACGATACGGTTCTAACGAGACTAATTTCGTCGAATTCTGAGACTGTTTGAAAAATGGCTATTTTCCCGTCGATTAAAATTGACCGAAACTGACAAAACACAGTTTCTTTTGCCACACTCACATATTAACTCGGAAAATTCTAAAAATTGAAACCTAGCAATAATTTGACATTCCGGTTCCAACAAAAGTGATTTCGTCGGAAACGGAGGTCGTTTGAAAATTGACTATTTTCAGTGGCTTTAAATATTATGAAAATTTTGAATTCTGCCTCATTTTCCACTAAATTACTTAAAAATAAAAATTTTAAATTAGCTCCAAAATTCCGGGTTGTTACATTTACATTTCATATGCATACAATAAAAAGAATATTTTATTGTTTGTACATTTTTACATTTCATATGCATACAATAAAAAGAATATTTTACTGTCTATACATTTTCACATTTCATATGCATACAAATACATTTTTACATTTCATAGGCATACAGTGGCGGCCCAACTAGCCCGGTTGCCCTAGGCGAAAATAACAAAGTTAAGAAAATAATTCACTAACGTACAGACTCAACCCACAGATCTCTAGTGTACTAGACAAACATGCTACCACAACACCATAATATCAATTAATAATCAACTTGTATGAAGTATTTTTATGATATTAAACTGACAAACTAATTAACCAAGCACCACCTCCTCTTGTTGTTGGCCCTGTCGAGCCGGTTGCCCTAGACGAATGTCTTGCTCGCCTTGCCCTGGGGCCAGCTCTGTATGCATACAACAAAAAGAATATTTTATTGTCTATACATTTTTACATTTCATATGCACACAATAAAAAGAATATTTTATTGTCTATACATTTTTACATTTCATATGCATAAAATAAAAAGAATATTTTATTGTCTATACATTTTTCTATGTTTCTAATGAAAAATAAAAAGAATATTTTATTTGCATAACAATTTCTATGTTTCTAATGAAAAATAAACAGACTATTTTATTTGCATAACAATTTCAATGTTTTTAATGACAAATAAAAAGAATATTTTATTTGCAAAAGTATTTCAAAGTTTTTTTGTGGCAAATAAAAAAGAATATTTTATCTACATAACGATTCCAATGTTTCTAATGATAAATAAAAAGAATATTTTATTCACAAACAAATTCCTATATTTTCTAATAGCAAATAAAAGAGATTTTTGTTTGCATACATTTCCAATGTTTTCTAATGTCAAATAAAAGGAGAATTTACTCGCATATCTTTTCTACATGTTTTCTAATGTCAAATAAAAAGGGAAGTTTTATTTGCATAACATATCTTCATGTTTTCTAATGTCAAATAAAAGTGTATTTTATTAGCATAACTTCTCTTCTTCTAATGACAAAACAAAAAGACAATTTTGTCTACATACATGTGTTCTAATTCTAGTGACAAAATAAAAGAATAATTTTGTCTATATACATATTTTCTAATTCTAATGACAAAATAAAAAGACAATTTTGTCATATGTGCATGTTTTAAAATTCTAGTGACAAAATGAAAGGATAATTTTGTCATATGTACATGTTTATAATTCTAGTGACAAATATAAAGATAAATTTTGTTATATGTACATATTTATAAGTCTAGTGACAAAATAAAAAGATAATTTTGTTATATGTACATGTTTATAATTCTAGTGACAAATAAAAAGATAAATTTTTGTTATATGTACATGTTTATAATTCTAGTGACTAAATAAAAAGATAATTTTGTCATATGTACATGTTTTAAACTTTTAGCGACAAAATAAAAAGATATTTTTTTTATTTCCTACACAATTCTATAAAATAAAAGGAATCTTCTTATTTGTATAACCACTTCCACATCTATCATGACAAATAAAAATCAATTTTTATTTGTATACAAATTTCAATATCTAACATAACAAATAAAAATGAACATTTTTATTTGTATGCAATTTCAATATTTAACATGACAAATAAAAATATGAATATTTTATTGTGTATACAATTCCTACATTAACATGACAAATAAACATGATATTTTATTTATGTACAAATCTATTTTTAATATTACAAATAAAAATGATATTTTTATTTGTATGCAAATCTATTTCAACAAAACAAATAAAAATGATATTACCATTCTATTTCAACAAAACCAATAAAAATGATAATTTTATTTTGTTGACAATTCTATTTCAACAAAACAAATAAAAATGATAATTTTATTTTGTTGACAATTCTTTTTCAACAAAACAAATAATAATAATAATTCTATTTTGTTGACAATTCTATTTCAACAAAACAAAAAAAATGATTCTTTTATTTTGTTGACAATTCTATTTCAGCAAAACAAATAAAAATGGTAATTTTATTTTGTTGACAATTCTATTTCAACAAAACAAATAAAAATGATAATTCTATTTTGTTGACAATTCTATTTCAACAAAACAAATAGATTCCAACCGATCATTATTGAATTAACATGATTCCAACATGGAACAAACCAGAATCGATCATTGTTGACAATTCTTAACATGGAACAAACCAGAACCAATTGTTTCTGTTCTAGTTTGTTCCATGTTGTAGTACTCGGCTCCATGATTCCAACGCACTTTTATTAGCTAAATTCTGACTGACATAAATATTATCATTACAAGTTTGATTTGAATTTAAATTAATATATATGTTAACTAATAATATAATTATCTTTAATTACCATGGTTAAGAATTAACCACGTCGTTAAGGAGTTAAAACCCATCGTCTTCCCCTTTGTTCCCAGACACGCAAAATCGAACCCATATTCATCCGCCCTCGCACCACCATCGCATCACTGTCGGGGCGCCAGTCACCGATCAACCAACGCCATGTCAAAGCCCTCGACTCCACCTCCCTCCGTCGTGAAGAACGGTGCACTCGCAACCCCCACCCCCAGGCATCTCAAAATCCGGTATAGAGTCGCGTCCTTTGAACCTCAAAATCAGCCAACACCGATCTTTGTTTCTGATCTTACCCATATGAAAATCTAGATCTAACTTCCCTCTTCAATTTTCCCTTAACGAGTTTTCGATATTAATTAGTGGACTAGGAATAATTAGAGGATTAAATTCTAAAGATCTTGGCCATCAAAGAAAAAGCTTGGCAGCACGGAAAGGTTTAAGGGAATTAGGGTTTTCCAAAATCTAAAAGGTATTTATAATATTTAATTATTATTTAATTCATTAATTCACAAAAAAGCCCGTTAATTTCTATTAGCTCCAAACTCAGCCCAACAAATGTCACTCCTAACCAAATACCCCCATTCCGGACATAGTGGACTAGGTCCCATCAGCCCATTTGATCGTTTCAGCCCATTTTTCTTTAAATTAAAATATAAATCATTTAATTATTTAATTTGACCGTACATTTAAATTTACCGGGGCCTCATACGGACTCCAAAAATTCCCGAAACGTAAATCCAGCTATGTTTTGATGATACGGTCCTAAAAAAATAAATTTCGTTGAATTTGGAGACCGTTTGAAAAATGCCCATTTTCTGGTCGATCCGAATTCAAACTGAAATTACCAAACGCGTTTACATTTACTGCGCTCACATATTAATTCCAAAAATTATGAAAATTGGAATTTAGCAATAATTTGACATTCTGGATCCAACAAAAATGGTCTCGTCGAAAATGGAGGTCGTTCGCAAAATGACTATTTATTATATTAAAATATATCTATAAATTCGATAGCGACAATTTTGAATTTTAAACTGGACATAACTTTTTATTCCCGCATTGAAATTTCAATTTTTCAGATTCGTTGGAAAGATATTTTTAAACAGATTTAAATATTTTTGGTTTTACTGAAATCCGATTTATTTTGAATCATGTACATTCAGTCAAACTTCAAAATCAAATTTTCAAACTGCCGTGCCATTTCTAACTCCTTTTATAGTTAAAATAAATATATTCGTTCTAACTTTATTTAAAATAGATTTTTAGTCGTTATTATTTAAAATAAATCATTTTAAATATTCAAAATCCATTAAAATCTCTAAAATAAAAAATTTAAATTGGTTCGGACTTTCCGGCAATTGGGCTATGCACTTTTGTTCACACCAGCCGACTGGTGGATTTCCAACCAGTCGACTGGTCTGTGCAAAAATGCACAGTCCAATGACATGTGTGCCATTATTTATATATATTCGTTTGTGAGTTTTGTTGATTGTTTAGTGATATTTGCGAAATATTTTAACAATATTTAACATAACTAATTCATAAATAAATAATCGTATAAATCACTTTTCCTTTGATCTTCTCTTCTTCCTTGTCATGAATTAAAAACTCGGGAATCAACATTTCCCACTTTTTTGATTGATGATAACCTCTTGCAATCTCTTGTAGATATTTTTGAAATGTATATTTATCCCCCGGAATGTAACACCCCCCACTATGATATATTTATTCAAAACCGATGATGCTACGTATAAAATGGTGCTAATAGAACAATATCACAACTTAACATAAACTTTTCGAAACATAAAATCATTCGTAGTACATGATTTTAAATGGAAGAGCTATTATACAATCATCCCATCATAAAATATGGTTACAAAGGTTCACGAGTCTAATAATTAAACATAAGAGTACATAACGAGATAATCTACATAATGTAAGTCTTCACTTCAAAGCATCCAACTAACCATCTAAACCTGAAAAGTTTTAAGTGTAACATCATGAGCAACACAAACCTAGTGAGATAGCTATTTAAGCTTAGTTTTCACATCATTTCTTAATGGGTTGTATTATAGTTTCATCATGACTCTTTACTTCGAAGGTTTTATCAATCCATGTTTAAAAATAAAAATCAAGGAAGACTTCGAAATGCTAAATCAAACAAATTTATGAAAACTTCCTTTCATCAAAACTAATAATTTATCCAATTTATAGTTATAAATCTGAACCACATCCTCAACTTGGTTAGATGTTAGAATATATTATCCCATTGCGGTCAGCATCCTGTCATCAAATAGGATGTACTCTACTCGGCTCGATACCAACATAGAGTAATAGTGCACTACCCAAGATCTATTGTCTTATACCGCACCCCATCGAAAATATAATCAAGAAAGTCACTCTCAAAAGTAATCTTAAATTACATTTCTTTAGTATTGAATAAAGTTCTAAATTATTTCTAAATTCAAATAATTTCAAATTAATTTTGAATTAACCATCCCATTCGTCGAATCAGTTAGAGATAGCCAGGGAGAGCAGGAAACTATATTTTCCAAACTAAAGCCTAGGCACTATCCTCTCTGTCACCCTAGAACGTTCCAGTCATTCATTTTGAAAGATACTTTATAAATATATGTGTATTCGCGCAACAATTGGGGTGTTATATTGGTAATAGGAAAATCTCCTACTTTTAAATTCATGCTTTTAAAGGGTTTAAGACAAAACCAAACTATCTTAAATTATTCCAATCTATGTTAAGAAGAACCTCGAAACTACTTGAAACAAAGAAAAGGCAACATTTAAAAAGTATTATAAAAAGGTTCAAAATAAAATTGCAGCGTTTTAAAATTGTTAGGACAAGTTTCGGATGGTTTTAGGCTCAAAACAGCTATCTACAGCGTTTCAGCCATGCTATGGAAAGCTCTGGTTAGTCTATAATTGTGACGGCCCGCCCCGCACCAACCAACATTTACTATAAAAGTGCGCTGTGCACATGTCCAGTTAGCACGGGATGGTCATCAGAAGGAAAGGAAATAAGGAAATGAACTAACAAGCAACCTGTAGAATGTCTCACAGCGCATGGAACAAAATATAATAACAACATACTTGACATAAAACCGGTGAGATAGTGCATAAGCTGAAAACAAACTAACATAGCAGCGGAAAATCCAAGTACAGCTTATGATCCAAAGCCAACATTATTACAACTTTTCAAACTGTCTCAAAAAGCAAAAGCAAGATAAGGGAGGTACAATACTAATGCCCAAGTAGCAACCACCAACGACACAGGGAGAATATCTATATATCATACGTGGAAGCCTCCTGCTCGCCTTCGAATCAGCTACTCGCGCATCACCAGCTAACCTGTCTCTAGTCTGCTCGTGTGAGCACCCAGAGTAATAAGAAGAGACATAAAACTCTGGGTCAGACAAAAGTCTGGTATGAGCGATAAGCATCTAAACAGAACAATAACAGGTATACTAAACCATACCTGAACCTAGACCTGCAACCAAAGAGTTAGCACTACATACTGTATAACACTCTAAGGTGCCATTTCAAATGGTGTAAAGATAACGGGGGTGGGGGTGTGCATGTCATAGTGATGGCGAACAATCAAGCATAGCAACCATCCTCGCATCTCTCACTCAGTGCGTAAAGCATACGATATTCACCACTTCGATCACCTCAATACTTTTCTATGATCACCTTGCCCCATGAAGTCATAAATGTCTTCACTTCACTGATACATAGCCACTAATCCTTCGCTATGTCCACTTGCCCCATGGAGTTGTTCACCCCATCTGCGCTGGCTCATAGCCTTACTAATCCTTTACTATGTCCACTTTTCCCCATGGAGTTGTTCACCCCATCTGCGCTGGCTGATAGTCTTACTACAATCACTTTGCCCCTCGAGTCATAATGACTCTACTGCACTGATAACGTAGTCCTATCATTCATGGTGAATCGAAGTTATGAACGTCGACAACTCCTTAGCACACGTCCTGCAGCAAAGCCCAATCATGGAGTGAACTCATTGGTTCCCAACTGGATCCTGAGCTCTAACTTCCAACTTCGACTACCTTTGCATCTCGGGTTATTGGTCAATACTGGATCGGTTCGGATTCCTCCTTGCCATCAGTTCGGTCATGTATATGCATCTCGGTTCGGTTCGGGTCCTTCACGCCGTATTCGTTCGGTTCGGGTTCCCTTTTGCTCCATCAGTTTGCTTCATCAGTTCGGTTCGGGTCCTCCACTCTCTTAGCTCCTGGCTTGGCCTTCTGGTCCGATCTGATCCCCTTCCTTATTCCCGTCTGCTCCGATCCGATCCCCCTTCCTTAGCCCGATCCGACCCCAGTTCAACCTTTGTGGCCTTCCTTTTTGCCATACTTTCTCTTGTGCTAAGCTACAGTTCGGTTTGGTGATCCTTTGCCAGGTCCGAGCCCATCCACCCGATCCGATCCGAAAGCCTGCACTGTTTTTCTGCAACTTTTCCAGTGAACATTTTACGCCATTCGACAACGTTTTCGTCCATTCTAAGTATTCTAATCAATCACAAAGCATACCACAAAGTCATAGCAACAAGTAGAAGTGACCTCAAACACCAAAACATCAATATGATAGGTTAAAATGGATCAAACATAGCCAAAACCCCATATTTTCCCTTAAGCATGTTTAGGCATAACTAATGATAAGATTAACAAAACTTAACCAAACCAACCCAAATTCATATCAGAGGTCTAAAACATTATTTAAGAATTTATAAGTATTTTTCCAGAATTTATTAATATATAAATTCGCTAATCTTCACTAATTACCCTTAATCAACCATAATTAGTGAGGAACTATGCAAATCACTCACCTTAGCCACAAATAAAACTTAAATCTGAAATAAATCTCTGATTTGGTGTGAAACCCAATGCTAAGCAGCAACTCTGATGTTGATTTGGTGTTGATCTCTCTTGATTTGATGTTGCTAAGCCCAATCTTCAAGTAGAAAGTGATTTGGAGGTGATATAGAGGTTGGAGACCATTTTTAGGGTTTCTAAGAGGTAAGTGGAGGCTAGAAAACTGAAATAAAATGAAACCCTAACTCATTTCAGCCTCCCCATAACCCTAACCCCGAAATGGGTTATGAGCCCATTTACTAATCACCCTATTTGGCCTGGTTAAGTAGTTTTTCACCTTCCAAACCTTATTTCATCCATATCTCCCAAATGGTAAGTCCGTTTTTCACATGTGACCACTCTACGGAAAGGTAAACCATCATTTGAAGCCAATGGAAGTGGTTTCAGATCAAAACTCCTTTCCAATCAAAAGTTATGGCCAAAACAAGATCAGCTAGGGGCAAAACGGTAATTTAAAAATCGGCAAAAATCATGAACATTGGAAATGAGCCCAATAGTCATTCTCCAACTCTACATGACCATACGACTTAGTATGAGAAAGAAATAAATATTCTACGATCCTCCGATACATAGAATACGGGTTGTTACATTCTCCCTCCCCCCTCCCTCCTTAAGAAATTTCGCCCTCGAAATTCCCTAACCAAAACACACAAAAGGGTCCCGCATGCCTATCAGCCAACAATCAAACATGCAGAACAAGAAAAACAAGTCTATCCTAGCATGCAGAATAACTAAATTGCAAAGTAAAATCTTACCAGGTAAAGAATTCTGGGTACGTCTTCCTAATGCTCTCCTCTGTCTCCCAAGTACAGTCATTCTCGTTCTCGCCCCACTGAACCTTGACTAGCTTCACCGCCTTCCTTCGAAGTTGCTTCGTATCGTGCTCGACAATACGAATCGGCTTGCGGTACCCAACCGCCTCGGGTTCCACTTCGAAGTCCTCTAACTGATCAGGTGAAATAGTCATATCTGGGTCGTGCACGAACTTCCTTAGCTGGGAAACATGAAATACGTTGTGAACTCCCGCCATCTTCTCTGGTAAGTCAACTCTATATGCCAAATTCCCAATTTGTTCAAGAACTGGGAATGGGCCAACAAATCTTGGTGCCAATTTGCCTCTCCTGCCAAATCGTATCACGCTCTTCAACGGAGAAATCTTGATAAACACCAAGTCACCAACGGAGAATTTTAAGTCTCTTCTCCTTTTATCAGCATAACTCTTCTGCCTATCTTGGGCAACCTTCATTCGTTGTTGAATGATCTTAATCTTGTCCGAGGTTTCTCTTACCACATCTGGTCCAAGCATAAACTTCTCACTGGTCTCTATCCAACATGATGGTGAGTTGCACGGTCTTCCGTACAAAGCTTCATATGGAGCCATGCCGATACTGGATTGGTAGCTATTATTATATGCAAACTCTACTAGATGTAAATGGTCATCCCATGATCCACTAAAATCCAATATACAAGCTCTCAAGAGATCTTCCAATATACGATTCACCCTCTGCATCTGAACGTCGGTCTGAGGATGATATGCGGTACTGAGATGTAACTCTGACCCTAGAGCCTCTTGTAAGCTCTTCCAAAACCCACTAGTAAACAACGGGTCTCGGTCACTCACAATGCTTTTAGGTACTCCATGAAATCTCACTACCCACTTCATATACAATTATGCTAACTTAGCTGCCATTCTGGTAGATTTGACGGGTATAAATCTTGCACTCTTAGTCAATCGATCAACAATTACCCAAATGCTATCATATCCCGATCTAGTTCTCGGTAAACCATCGATGAAATCCATCGAGACTTGCTCCCATTTCCATTCGGGAATTTCTAATGGTTGCAACAAACCACTAGGCTTGTTTTGCTCAGCTTTAACTGGCTGGCAATTCATGCATTTGGATATAAACTTCCAACGTCTCTTTTCATCCCTTCCCAGTAGTAAGTCTGTTTCATGTCTCGATACATCTTATCACCACCGGGGTGTATAGTCAGTTTTGAGTGATGACATTCTCTAAGCACTTCATCTCTCAAACCGTTCACGTTGGGTACAACTAGTCTTCCGTTCTTTCTAAGCCATCCATCTCGATCAAGCCCACACAAATTCATCTCCTCACCGTCAATATTCATTTCTAACTTGGAGATGATTTCCAATAGATTAGGATCGTCCCTCTGACTGGAACCAATCCGCTCAATCAAAGTGGGTCTGAGCATCAAACTAGCCAACATCTCGGGATCCAATTCGCACTTTGGTCTGAAATCAAACCCTGCGATATACTCCAGTTGCTTCCATTCAAGAAACATAACCCCTAAACTGGCATGTCTTCTACTCAATGCATCAGCCACCGCATTGCCCTTTCCCGGTGTATATGCGATGTCGAAATCATAGGAGGCTAAGAACTCTAACCATCTCTGCTGACGGAGATTCAGATCCTTCTGGGAGAAGAGATACTTTAACGATTTATGATCGGTAAACAACTCAAATCTCTCTCCCAAGAGATAATGTCTCCACATCTTCAGCGCAAACACGATCGCTGGTAGTTCCAAATCATGGGTAGGGTACTTTTTCTCATGTGGCTTTAGTTGTCGACTAGCATAAGCTACAACCCTACCTCCTTGCATCAATACAACACCTAGTCCGGTACCACAAGCATCCGTGTGTACCGTCATCCCTTCATTCCCTTTAGGAATGACTAACACTGGCGCACGCGTCAACTTTTCTTTTAGACTTTTGAATGCATCCTCACACACTCCGTCCCAGACGAAGGCTTGATTCTTCTTAGTCAACCGAGTCAACGGTGCTGCTATCTTGGAGAAGTCCTGGATAAACTTACGATAATATCCAGCTAACCCCAAGAAGCTTCTTATGTCTGTTGCATTCTTGGGCGTAGACCAATCCTGTACCGTAGCCACCTTCACAGGGTCCACGACAATACTATTCTATGAAACAACATGGCCCAAGAATCTCACTTCCCTCCTCCAGAAGTGACACTTAGAGAATTTCACTTTCAATTGGTGTTTCCTCAACACCTCCATCACTATCCTCAACTGTCCCTTGTGTTCCTCCTCTGTCCTCGAGTAAACAAGGATGTCGTCTATGAACACAAGAACAAACTTGTTCAACTGATCTCTGAATACTCGATTCATAAGATCCACGAAGTATGCTGGTGCATTGGTCAACCCAAATGGCATGACCAACCACTCATAGAATCCAGACGGCGTCCTAAATGCCATTTTCGGAACACTCTCATCCGCTACTCGGAGCTGATGAAATCGTGTCGCGAGGTCCAACTGGGAGAACACTCTTGCTCCTTCCAGTTGATCAAACAAATCATCTACCCGCGGTAGAGGATACTTATTCTTCCTCGTCACCTTATTCAACTCGCGATAGTCCACACACAAACGAAGGGAACCATCTGCCTTAGTGGCAAACACAACTAGTGCTCCCCACTCGGAGACACCTCTTCTAATAAACCCCTTCTTCAAAAGATTTCTTACTTGCACCCCGAGCTCTCGCTGCTCCCTTGGTGCCATACGACGAAGTGGCATCACTATAGGTCTGGAATCTTTCACTAAATCAATATAGAACTCTTCTCTCGGTGTGGTGGAAGCCCGGTCACTTCCTCGAAGACGTCCAGATACTGGCCAACCACGGGCACATCTGACAACTCATAATGCGGGATGTCGAGGGAATTTATAAAACTAGCCATTACCCCATCACTAGGTAGGCTACCAAACACTACCCTCCGCCCATCATCCGCCCTAACTGTCACCAAAAAGCCCTCACAGTCTACCACCACCCCGTATCTTTGGAGCCAATCGACCCCCAATATAATGCCATACCCAGTAAAGCCCAAAACAAAGCAATCTCAAACAAACATACATCCATGACTCGATAAGACCAAATTTCGGCAAATCATACTAAGGTTTGTCAAACCACCAATCGGGTTCGTCACAACCAACGGTCTATCGACTATCTCGGGTTCCAGTCCCAACCTATCCACCAGGTCACTAGATATGAAGGAACGGGAAGCCCCAGTATCAAACAAAACTCGAACAGGTGCATCATGAATAGAAAGCATACCATGAATGGCAACATTCCTTCCTTTCTCCGCCGCAGTTGGGGCATTCGACGAAGAAGGAATAGCGTTGATAGCATATGCTTTCACAATCTACTTCTATTTAAGAGGTTGTGGACACTTATCCTTGAAATGTCCCACTTGGCCACAGTTGAAGCACTTTTTATCCGCTGACTTGGCCCGACAATTCTTAGCATAATGGCCCTTCTTACCACAGCTGAAGCACTCCACATCTTTCTTGCTTTTTTTCCTGGCCATCCTTAGATTGGTTCTACTTTCTCTTGTTCTGAGAGTTGTTCTTGCCTCCACCGCTCGCTTGCGGTTTTGGCCCTTCTGCAGATGCAACCTCAGCCTTTGACTTAGGTTAAAGACTCTCTGACCTCAAAGCTTTCCCCACAATCGATTCAAAAGTCTCATCGATGTGGTTGATAAGCCTTTCCCCCAAGTATCCATCTAAACCAGTAATGAACTTCTCATTCTTCTTCTCAGGAGTATCGATAAGGGATAATCCATACTTCGACAAAGTGTCGAATTCAGCAATATAGTCAGAGACTGCCCTACCATTCTGCTTGATTTCCAAGAATCTCTTAAACAACACTGACTTCTGGGCAGCTGGAATGAACTTATCGCTAAAGCGAACCATGAACTGATCCCAAGTAACCTGATCTTCTGGAGTAGCTGTTCTAATGGCATTCCACCAATTCATCGCTCGCCCTTGCAGCTGACGAGACGCTAGCCTTCTCTTCATCGCATCCTCGATACCCAAGTCGTCAAAGATACGATCACAGCTATCCAACCAATCCTAAACATCTGTGGCCGACTCCACTCCGTGGAACGGCTTCCCACCAAGGTGAGTGTAATCCTAGCACAACTTGGAAAAATCGGCCCTAGGCGCCTGCACTACTGGACCACCACCATTACCGGGATTGGGAACTGCACCTTGAACATCCCTAAGCATCTCCCTCATGAAGTTAGTGAACATCGTCCTCATGTCAGGGGCATTTCCATTATTGGTCCCTCTACCAACACCCCTCGTGTCTCGACTCATCGTTCAATCTGTAAAGAGAAAACGATTAACGACCCCATAGTGGTGCTAGTGCAGTACGACTTCATTCTTATATTACTAATAGTATATATATATAGCTTTTGAAAACCAAAGTAATCAATAATACGCACTCTCATATACGTACTATCTCTCCCTAGTGTCTTTCCCTAGGTTAACTACGCAATCTAGATCTCTGATACCAAATGTGACGGCCCGCCCCGCACCAACCGACATTTACTACAAAAGTGCGTTGTGCACATGTCCAGTTAGCATGGGACGGTCGTCAGAAGGAAAGGAAAGACGGAAATGAACTAACAAGCAACCTAGAATGTCTCATAGCGCATAGAACAAAATATAATAACAACATACTTGACATAAAACGGGTGAGACAGTGCATAAGCTGAAAACAAACTAACATAGCAGCGGAAAATCCAAGTACAGCTTACGATCCAAAGCCAACATTATTACAACTTTTCAAACTGTCTCAAAAAGCAAAAGCAAGATAAGGGAGGTACACTAGTAATGCCCAAGTAGCGACCACCAATGTAACACCCCACGTCCATTAATGTCACTCACAAAGGGAATGCATTAACTTCCATGGAGGTTATAAGTGAATATAGAACAGAAGAATTACAACAAGACAGATAATAAATAGTACTTGGAAATCTAAAACTTCATTTTATTGCAGCGGAAATTAAACATGTTTGTTACATCATAAAACCATAGATCGTAACCAAGTACAATATCCATCTTCATAAAAACAAAATACATAATCCCATTACATAAATAGCCATTAAAAAGATAACAAGCTGGACTTTACTTCAACGGTCCAAGCTTTCCAAAGAGAGATGAAGCAATTCAATCAAACTCCACTAGAGCTGGGCCCAACCTGAGGACCTGGAGGGGGAAAAAGGATAGAAATAGAGGGGGTCAGACATAAAGTCTGGCGAGTATGATAATTCTAACAATACTATTATCAAAATAACTAGACTATGGCATAAGCTGGAAGACAAGTAAATGTATATGAACTCTTAGGAAGATAAAGATAACGTTTAAGATAACGTTAATGATAACGGTAAAGGCACACCTAATTACTAACAAATGATTACTACACTGCACCGCACATTACTATACTGCACCACACCAGTCACCCTATTGTTTGATCCTACTTGCTTCACACAGAAACTTTATAAATAGCCCTACGTACCCCTAGCTGACTACATAGGTGCCGTCTGCCACTATCACCACTAGGTGTACCCCACTACCCACTTTCGATCGGCTCCCTACTCGTAGATACCCGTGCTGGCCCCACAGTGGGGTGTGTCACTCCCCTAAAGTGGCAACCCGATACAACTTGAGAATGCACGGCTTATACCTACATGATGCAACAACGTCTTATCTACCAACCCGGGTCCACACACGCATATGAAACCCGTTGGACTTGCGTTGCCACCGCTCCCCGTTTTGGCCTCTTACAGTCGAACTCAGCATGCGTGTCCCGTCCTCGACTTGGGTTGAGCCCACAAAGATACGTTTGGGATACTGGTCGAAATGGGCCCCCACAAGCTACCCACCTAAGCTTGTCACTAGTATATCCCACTTAACCCTCTTATTCATGTTCATTTACACGTGTGTTTGGTTAAGTCTTACTAATCGTATTTCACATGCCACTCAGGGCACCCCCAGATTCCTCATGCCACCCAAGGCACCTACTTAACCCCCATGTCCCACCTTACATGTTTATCTGGTTAAGTATTTCTTAATTCATTCAGGCCATAACCTCATAAAGACCTCTCACATTAGACTGGCATTTATGGCAGCTGGATTTGTCGGGCGGGTTCGGGCAGTCTTACACCATAAAAGAGTCTAACCTCGCGTCTTTACAACCGTTATGCTTTAGTTTAGGCCAAGGACCTCTCACATTGGGCTGACATTTGTGACCACTGGAT
Source organism: Allium sativum (assembly GCA_030737875.1). Classification (NCBI taxonomy): domain Eukaryota; kingdom Viridiplantae; phylum Streptophyta; class Magnoliopsida; order Asparagales; family Amaryllidaceae; genus Allium; species Allium sativum. The sequence continues at coordinate 403,220,866 of CM060910.1, forward strand.
TTGCCGGGCGGGTCCGGGCGGGTTTACGTCACAAACGAGTCCAACCTCGTGTCCTAAGCATTGATTAACACTTAAAATCTTTTACCCCACTTTTAATAATTCACTATTCAAATTATTAATTAAGTCAACTTTTAATGATGTCCATAATTGACTCAATTATGGCCATCCACTTATGGCACGCAAAATCATATCAATTGCACCCCAACTTTTTAATATTAAATCCTTAATATTACCCCTACCCCACGTTTATACGTTCGCTTATTCAACGCATAATATAGGCTAGACTTGTATAGTCTAACACCTAGCACAAAGATAAATTATCACAACATATAGACAATTAAAATAAATCTAATCATAATAGGGGTGAAACTTGCATAAACTACACATGTTAAGGATCAAAAGGTGTCAACTTGTTAAATGTCTCAATTTACATGATATGATCATAGCCCAAATCTATACATAAACTTGCATATGGGGTTTTTAGGCAACATAATGATGGTGTGAACTAGCATAGGATATCACTTATGTCATAGCATAATTCTAGATGTCATAATAGATGTCTTGGTATATGTTCATAACTTTTCTAATCAATCTAACTTGCATATGTGACTTGTCATATAGATCAACATAACCCAAACATGATGATTTAATTAATATGAACTAACTAGCATAGATGGTAACATCATGGCCTTTTTAACATGTATGATTCATCACAACTTAGAATAGAAACTTTCAACATACATAACATCATCATAGCATGATTTACAACATATAAGATATCATCATCACATAACATTGGATTTACAATATACATGATAGCAAAAGGGGTTTACAACAACATATATGATAATTCACATCATCTACTCATAATCCATTCATAACTCAACCTAATTAAAATGATAATAATCTTGTTGAGATCATCATACTCACAATTTAGAGAAGAAAAAGAGAGAGTTTTGCTTTGCTTTAGGGTTGAGAGAATTAGAATTGAATTTGCTTTTCTTCTTTCTTAGTTGGCGGCGGCTCCATTGATTTCCATGGCGATGGTATGACGGTAACTATTCTATTTTAATTAGGTTTAGGGTTAGCATTAGGATGTATTTATAGGTGTAGGAAGTTATTTAGGACCATTAGATTAACCCTGAACCATGAGAACCAATCAAATGCAAAATCTGCATTTTAGCGAATCGGCCGACGGGTTGACAGCCAAACACCCTGGATTAACATCTAGTCGACCCAGTGGAGCTCGGGTCGACCTCAAAAATGGGCCGGTTTGGTTATTCCCCCTCCCAATTCGCTGTTTTGAACTTTTTCGCATATTTATTTATTTAATTTTTAATTTATATATATATATATATATATATATATATATATATATATATATATATATCTGCGCAACCCATTTCACTTAATTCTTTTCTAAAAATTAAGTATACTTTAATTTGTGAATTTTAATGTTATAAAATTACGGGGTGTTACTGTAACACCCCACCTCCGCTAGGGTCGCTCTTTCGGGGGCACTAGCTTCTGGGGGGCGTTAGAACTGGGTAAGCATGCATAATGATGTATCAAGGCAGAACAAGAACATAAATATATATGTAAAGCAGAGTAAATAACAGCGGAAGATTTTCAAACCATTTCAAATCAAGTCTTAGTACAACATCATGTCAATTTTCCAATAAAATAAGTCTAGTACATAAACAACATCATCTGAAAACTGAAAAGAAAAACATAAGTAGCTATCCCCAAAGCAGAAAAACCATAGCGAGCTCAAGTCCAAAGCATACATGAGCTATCCAAGAAAGCAGGTAGGATCCAAGCTAAGCTCCTGTATTCCCTCCCTGAGAACCTGGGGGGAAACGGAAGAAAAGAGGCGAAAGAAAACAGGTCAGTCAAAAAGACTGGTAAGCCCTACTACGATCAGTCTATAAACTTATAAAGTTAGCATCATGATGGAAACTGAGATGAACATACTGGCAATAGATAAAGGTGTCATCACATAAAGAAGATTAAGCTTTGCACCACAGTGTACTAGCAAACTAACATAACAGGTATTGATCCCTCAGCCCAAACTTTGGCCCAATAACATGAGGTGACCTTAATACAAGGTCCAGCCCAACGGTCTAGTCGATCGGCTCCCTATAAACCTAACACGTCAAGTGTTGGTGTCCATGCGGCCCACATATGGTTGTAGTCAGACTGTGCTGGGTCCACCTTCGGGTGTATCAAGCCCTCGGGTGTCAACCCCAGACACCTAAGCAATAATGCACAGTCTAATCCTACTGGTACCCGTGCCTCGAGTTTGTCCAACACCGGACTACGTGCACGTCCGTAGCCCGCCTGGACCCGCACCGCTGTACCACTCAGCCGTCGCTTTGGTCGCTTACATCAGTCCAGTAATCGTGCCCCGCCCCAGCCTAGCCTCTAGGGTTGTGAATGATACCCAACTGGGATTACTGCTGGAACAGACCACGTTGCTAGGGTTTTCTAAGTGGGTTAAGTGTGGTTTAACCCCTCACTAATCATGGATTAAATTAGTTAAGTGTAACCAACAGTTCACCACTTAACCCCATTTAATCCCTCGTATCCCCAAAATTGGTTAAGTATTAGTGGGGCATGACTTAACCCTAATCATGAGGCATTAATTAATTTAATTGTGCCTTAACCTCTCACATTAGACTTTGTTGCGGTTACTAGTTAAGCCGGGCGGGTCCGGGTAGGTTTACACCACAACTTAGTCTAACCTCGGGTTTCACGTGCAACATGACCAACTACTCACATTGGGTCCTATTGCTTGTAGCCACTAGTTAAGCCGGTCGGTTCCGGGTAGGTTTATGCTACAAACTCAACCCAACCTCGAGTTGGCCACACTTATGTTTTCTAAGTGTCATGTCCACTTTAATTTCAAAACATAATTACAAGTTTAACGAATACTTGGGTAGACCTAACTTAATAGGTAAATTCCCAAGGGGTAGACCTAACTTAATAGGTAAATTCCCAATCTCATATTTTCATGTATTTTAAGTTTTACCCCAAACCCCCCAACGTCATTCTATCGCTTACATATTCGTTATAACGCATAAAGGATAGAAAGAGGGAACTTGACACAACATACATGATGAATCTTATATATCATAATAAACATGCATAACATGTTGGACTTGCATAACTTAGCATAGTGAACTTGCATAAACATGCATAACTTGTTAAACTTGCAAATCATGGCATAGTGAACTTGCATAAACATGCATAACTTATCAAACATGTGTAACATAGCATAGTGAACTCGCATAAGCATGCATAACTTATTAAACATGCATAACATAGCATAGTGAACTCGCATAAGCATGCATAACTTATTAAACATGCATAACATAGCATAGTGAACTCGCATAAGCATGCATAACTTATTAAACATGCATAAATCCCAACTTTCATCACATATTAACTTTAGAGTTTCTAAAATGAAGGTAAGAGGGCTTACAATGCTTATGCGAACTCAAATGAGTATAGCAAATGTAAGAAACCCCTTATGCAACAAAATAAAACCCCAAAATGCAAGCAAACTTGATCAAGACTCCTCCTTTATGTTGACAATAGAGAAACAAGACTTTAATGCAAGCTAAAGAGGATCATACAAGCCTAAATACACTTGTATGCATGGAAATCTCTTAGGAATTTGTTTAGGAATTGTATGAAGAGAGTGGAGGCCATGAGAGGATGGATTTTGACATAGTTTAGTTGCTAGAATGAATAATGAATGATTTAGGGTAGGATTAGGGTCTTATTTATAGAAGATTAAAGTGTTTTTAGCCCTAGGATTAACCCTAGGTTAGTTTAGGTCCGTCAGATTTCGGAATTCTCTAGAACCAAGCCACAAGACCAGACCAAAACCCAAAATGGTGCGCCAGGCAAAACTGCCCGGCCACCCTGTGTCGACAGGGCTGTCGACACCCTGGGGACCCTGTCGACATGCCTGTCGACATGGGGGTCCTGGCGGGAGTTTTCCCGCCTGCGCCAGTTTGCCCTAATTTCCAACTTTGAACTTGAAATTCAAATCTGTTTTTACTTAGGAATTTTCTGAAAACTTCGTCGGGCCTTAATCGGGTCATACGGACTCCGATTTTCGAAAACTCGGACTCTATTTCGCGTATTTTTCCGAGACGAACGCAATGGCATAGCCCGTTTCCCTTAATTCAGATTTTAGAATTAATTTCTGCCTCGATTCATGTTATAACAGGTTATTAAAAATACGGGTTGTTACATTCTCCCCTCCTTAAAGGATTTCGTCCCCGAAATCTTCAAGTTAGGAAGAACGTATCCTACCATCCAATCACCCATCTACTCAAAGGATCATCCACGAGCAATCATTGTCCTTACAAGATTCTAAATGCTGGATGAACATATGCAGAGGTGTGTGTATATGTACTTATCTAATGCAAATATCATCAATGCGAATTATGTTAGTGAAATGAATCCATATGTATGCAATTCCTAACATAATGTATATCATCTATATGTGTGCACATAACATACACCCATATGCAACATCCATGTGATAACACACAATTTTCATCCATGAATAAGCATAAACACTCATGCATATGCAATATGAGAAGTGTGCGAGCCGATCTAGTGCCTAATGTGTATCATGCATCCACGAGTAACCACTTGCAAACACTTGCAACCACTTGTAACCATCAAACATAACAGGTCTCAAACACATGTTTAATCCAAAGTATTCTACCTAAGGTTCTCATGATAAGATAGACACGATGAACTAGATAAACTAGATAGACATGGAAAGATAAAGAGATTGAGAGTGTATCCTCAAAAAGGAATGGATAAAGCCTACGCATCTTCTCTTCAGTTTCCCAAGTTGCGTCTTCCTCAGCTTCACCCCATTGAACCTTCACCAACTTGACCTCACGATTCCTTAGCTTCTTGATCTCTGTCCCCAAGATACGAATCAGAGCTCTCCTCAAGGTAGCTTCTTTCTCTACTTCCACATCTTCTAGAACACTTGGCTCAACCACCTCTGCTGACTTATGCAAACACTTCCGGAGATGCGAAACATGAAAAACATTATGCACTCCAGTTAGCTTCTCGGGCAATTCCACTCTATAGGCCATCTGCCCGATCCTCTCTACAACTGGAAACGGTCCAACAAACCTTGGTGCTAACTTTCCTACTGCTCCAAACCGAACCACATTCCGCAAAGGAGAAACCTTCACGAAAACCATATCCCCAACATTAAACTCCAAATCAGTCCTTCGCCTATCGGCATAAGATTTCTGTCTGTCTTGGGCCGCCTTCATCCGTCTTCTAATCAACTCGACCTTCTCGGATGCATCTCTAATCATGTCAGGTCCAAGTATAAGCTTATCTGTAGTCTCCCACCAACATGTAGGTGACTTGCACGGTCTCCCATATAAAGCCTCAAATGGTGCCATCCCAATGCTCGCCTGATAACTGTTATTATAAGCAAATTCCACAAGAGGAAGATGGTCTTCCCAAGTACCACCAAAATCCAGAATGCAAAGCCTCAACAAGTCCTCAAGTACCCTATTCACCCTTTCTGTCTGACCGTCCGTTTGTGGGTGATAAGCTGTACTCAGGTTCAACCTCGTGCCCATAGCTTCCTGCAAACTGTTCCAGAACTGACTAGTAAAGATGGGGTCTCGGTCACTGACTATGCTAGAAGGGACTCCATGTAGTCGTACTATCTCACGAAGATATACTGATGCTAGTCCAGATGCGGTCCTTTTTCCCTTCACCAGAATGAAATGAGCACTCTTCGTAAGCCTATCCACAATGACCCATATGCTTGTATTCCCTTTTCTTGACCTTGGCAATCTGTCAACAAAGTCCATAGAAATACTCTCCCACTTCCATAGCGGGACCTCTAGAGGATGCAATAGCCCACCGGGCTTCTTCGACTCGGCTTTTACTCTCTGACAAACAACACATCTAGAGACAAACACTGCCACATCCTTCTTCATTCCAGGCCAGAAGAAAATGCGCTTCATATCCTTATACATCTTATCTCCACCCGGATGTATAGTCAACTTGGAGCGATGTGCTTCCTCAAGAACTTTCCTCACCAAGTCTTCCACCATCGGAACACAAAGCCTTCCGTCTCTCCTCAGCCAACCCTTATCATCTATAGAATATCGAGCAAGGTGACTAGATGTCTCCCCTCGAATCAGCTTATCCATAATCTCAATTATCTGAGGGTCTTCCTTCTGCGAAGCCCCAACTTGATCCAGAAGGGTAGGCCTGAGCTCAAGAGATGCTAAAGAACCGGTCATCGACTCAACTGCCAAAGAGAAATCAAAGGTTGCCAAGAACTCTAAATTCTTCATCTCAACAAATAGAGGACTTAGTGTCAACCTTTTTCTACTCAACGCATCCGCTACAACATTCCCCTTGCCAGGGGTATAGGCTATATCAAAATCGTAGGACGCCAAGAATTCCATCCACCTTTGCTGCCTCAAGTTCAGATCCTTCTGCGAAAAGAGATACTTCAAAGACTTATGATCAGTATACAGCTCAAATCTCTCTCCCAGAAGATAATGACGCCAAGCCTTGAGTGCATATACTATCGCTGCCAGCTCTAGATCATGAGTGGGATAATTCTTCTCATGCACCTTAAGTTGCCTACCACCAAAACAAATAACTCTTCCTTCTTGCATCAGAACGGCGCCCAATCCCGTGCCACAAGCATCAGTGTACACGGTAAACATCTTACCACCATCGGGTAGAGCTAGAACTGGTGCTGAGGTAAGGGCTCTCTTGAGTTTCTGAAAAGCAAGCTCACAGTCCATATCCCAAGCAAAAACTAAGTTCTTCTTCGTCAACTTAGTAAGAGGAGCGGATACCTTCGCGAAGTCCTTGATGAACTTCCGGTAAAAACCTGCAAGACCTAGAAAACTTCTCACTTCGGTTGCATTCCTTGGAGTCTTCCAATCCTGCACAGCAACTACTTTAGCGGGATCCACCGCCAAGCCTTGCTTAGATATTATATGCCCAAGGAACCGAACTTCCCTTCTCCAAAAGTGACACTTGGAGAACTTGGCCTTTAACTGATGCGCTCTAAGCGTATCCATCACCTCTACAAGATGCCTCGCGTGCTCTTCTTCATCCTTAGAGAAGATCAGAATATCATCCACAAAGACCACGACAAACTTGTTCAAGAACTCCCGAAACACCCTACTCATCAAGTCCACGAAATACGCGGGTGCATTCGTCAAACCGAACGGCATAACAAGCCATTCAAAGAATCCATCTGGAGTTCTGAATGCAGTCTTGTCTATACTATCTTTAGCCACTCTGAGCTGATGAAATCCAGTAGCCAGATCAAGCTGAGAGAAAACAGAAGCACCAACAAGCTGGTCAAAAAGATCATCAATCCTCGGTAATGGGTGTCTGTTCTTCTTAGTCAGCTTATTCAACTCTCTATAGTCCACACAAAGTCGAAGAGAACCATCTGCCTTAGTAGCAAACACCACAGGCGCTCCCCATTCGGATATACTTCGTCTGATGAAGTTCTTCTCAAGCAACTCCCTTACTTGCTTGCTGAGCTCCCGTCTCTCACGCGGAGCCATGTGCCGAACGGGCAAAGAAACAGGCTTAGCATTATCCACCAGATAAATGCGAAAATCAATCTCTCGTTTAGGGGGCAACCCCTTGATTTCTTCAAAAACATTTGGATAATCTCGGACCACCCTTACAGACTGAAGGGTTTCCTCTGATGAGTCGAGAGATTCAAGATAGCACAACATGACGGGATCCTTCGGATTGCATGAAATCTCTAAGGTGTTGTCAAGGCGAGTCACAAGCCTCACAACCCTATGCTCACAATCAAGAATGGCTCCATGTCTAGACAGCCAATCCATGCCCAAAATCAATCCGTATCCCCTGAAACCAAGAACATACGCACTACACAAGAACTCTACACTGAGTATAGAGATCCTCAGATCCTCACACATCATAGATAGATGAGCAGAACCCCCAATGGGATTCGAAACACAAACGGGATCATCTACTAAGCTAGTACTAAGGTGCAAACTATCAACAAGATCAGATGAAATAAAGCTATGTGATGCACCAGAATCAAACAAGGTACGAACTGGAAGATCGGAAACATAAACAAGGTTCTCAACAGAAACACTACCTCGATCGGGAACTGGAGCGGTATTGAGAGCATGAACTTGCCCTCCTGAAGGTCCAGCACGCTGAGTCTGACCCTGCCCTTTCTTCTTCGGGCATTCCTTGCTGAAGTGTCCAGTCTCACCACAGAAAAAACATCCACCACTAAGCTTCCTTTTCTTCTTCCTACAATCCTTAGCAAAGTGTCCAGGCGCACCACAGTAATTGCACTTTCCCTTGCCTTTGTTGTTGTTCCCCTTCTTGTTCTTGCTCTGATTCCCTTGACTGCTTTGACCACCTTGATTGCCTTTACCTTGAGAATCAGCCTTCTTTGCTTGAGTATCACTCGACTTGACCTCTTCCTTTCCATCTCCCTGAAGTAGAGCCATATCGACCAAACTCTCAAAAGTAGCCCCATGCGGAATATGTGACATCGCCAAGCCCTGCAGCGGCTCATTCAACCCTCTAGCAAATCGAAGAGCCTTCTTCTCATGAGTGTTCACCATATCCAAACCAAAACGGGCCAGCTGATTAAACTTGTTCACATACTCCTTGACAGACATATCACCTTGCTTTAATGCAATGAACTTCTCCATCTGTAAATTCGCCTCAGCAGAAGATAGAAACTTGGCCACAAATCTAGCCCTCAAGTCGGCCCAAGTCTCGACAGGCCTCGTCCCATTGGTGACCTCCCACCAATAGGCTGCTTCGTCCTTCAAAAGCCACATTGTCAATAAGATCTTCCTCTCGTCATCAATCCTAAAGATAGCAAACAAGTCCTCAGTGTCTTTCAGCCAATTCCTAGCTTCAACAAAACATTCCGTGCCTAGGAAATTCTTGCCTCCCATCGCCTTGAAGTCTTTACAAACCTTCGTGAACTCAACCTGAGGATGCTGAGGGGGAGGAGGAGGAAGAGGAGCCTCAGCAACTGGAGGAGGAGGAACATTAGCAACGGGAGGAGGAACAGGAACCACCGGAGGAGGGACATTAGGGGGAGGATTCTCAACTACAGGAGGAGGAGTGGGAGTAGGGTTTGCGGGGCCGGCTGCCGCACTAGCTTCTAGAAGTCTCCTATACCAGAGTGGTACGTTTACTCCATCCGGGATGGCAAGATCCTCAGCCATACTGAAACGAAGGATAAGATAAGATTAGGTCAAGGGAACGAAGGATAACGCTAATGGCTTTTTGGGGAATATCCTTTTAAAATACTAGACTTTTCTTTGGAAAATACTTTATACTTGTTTTGAATATAGTTTTTCAAAAGTCTTTTAAAAACTTTTTGTTCTTTCTTGTAAACCATATGCTCTGATACCAAATTTGTAACACCCCACCTCCGCTAGGGTCGCTCTTTCGGGGGCACTAGCTTCTGGGGGGCGTTAGAACTGGGTAAGCATGCATAATGATGTATCAAGGCAGAACAAGAACATAAATATATATGTAAAGCAGAGTAAATAACAGCGGAAGATTTTCAAACCATTTCAAATCAAGTCTTAGTACAACATCATGTCAATTTTCCAAATAAAATAAGTCTAGTACATAAACAACATCATCTGAAAACTGAAAAGAAAAACATAAGTAGCTATCCCCAAAGCAGAAAAACCATAGCGAGCTCAAGTCCAAAGCATACATGAGCTATCCAAGAAAGCAGGTAGGATCCAAGCTAAGCTCCTGTATTCCCTCCCTGAGAACCTGGGGGGGAAACGGAAGAAAAGAGGCGAAAGAAAACAGGTCAGTCAAAAAGACTGGTAAGCCCTACTACGATCAGTCTATAAATTTATAAAGTTAGCATCATGATGGAAACTGAGATGAACATACTGGCAATAGATAAAGGTGTCATCACATAAAGAAGATTAAGCTTTGCACCACAGTGTACTAGCAAACTAACATAACAGGTATTGATCCCTCAGCCCAAACTTTGGCCCAATAACATGAGGTGACCTTAATACAAGGTCCAGCCCAACGGTCTAGTCGATCGGCTCCCTATAAACCTAACACGTCAAGTGTTGGTGTCCATGCGGCCCACATATGGTTGTAGTCAGACTGTGCTGGGTCCACCTTCGGGTGTATCAAGCCCTCGGGTGTCAACCCCAGACACCTAAGCAATAATGCACAGTCTAATCCTACTGGTACCCGTGCCTCGAGTTTGTCCAACACCGGACTACGTGCACGTCCGTAGCCCGCCTGGACCCACACCGCTGTACCACTCAGCCGTCGCTTTGGTCGCTTACATCAGTCCAGTAATCGTGCCCCGCCCCAGCCTAGCCTCTAGGGTTGTGAATGATACCCAACTGGGATTACTGCTGGAACAGACCACGTTGCTAGGGTTTTCTAAGAGGGTTAAGTGTGGTTTAACCCCTCACTAATCATGGATTAAATTAGTTAAGTGTAACCAACAGTTCACCACTTAACCCCATTTAATCCCTCGTATCCCCAAAATTGGTTAAGTATTAGTGGGGCATGACTTAACCCTAATCATGAGGCATTAATTAATTTAATTGTGCCTTAACCTCTCACATTAGACTTTGTTGCGGTTACTAGTTAAGCCGGGCGGGTCCGGGTAGGTTTACACCACAACTTAGTCTAACCTCGGGTTTCACGTGCAACATGACCAACTACTCACATTGGGTCCTATTGCTTGTAGCCACTAGTTAAGCCGGTCGGTTCCGGGTAGGTTTATGCTACAAACTCAACCCAACCTCGAGTTGGCCACACTTATGTTTTCTAAGTGTCATGTCCACTTTAATTTCAAAACATAATTACAAGTTTAACGAATACTTGGGTAGACCTAACTTAATAGGTAAATTCCCAAGGGGTAGACCTAACTTAATAGGTAAATTCCCAATCTCATATTTTCATGTATTTTAAGTTTTACCCCAAACCCCCCAACGTCATTCTATCGCTTACATATTCGTTATAACGCATAAAGGATAGAAAGAGGGAACTTGACACAACATACATGATGAATCTTATATATCATAATAAACATGCATAACATGTTGGACTTGCATAACTTAGCATAGTGAACTTGCATAAACATGCATAACTTGTTAAACTTGCAAATCATGGCATAGTGAACTTGCATAAACATGCATAACTTATCAAACATGTGTAACATAGCATAGTGAACTCGCATAAGCATGCATAACTTATTAAACATGCATAACATAGCATAGTGAACTCGCATAAGCATGCATAACTTATTAAACATGCATAACATAGCATAGTGAACTCGCATAAGCATGCATAACTTATTAAACATGCATAAATCCCAACTTTCATCACATATTAACTTTAGAGTTTCTAAAATGAAGGTAAGAGGGCTTACAATGCTTATGCGAACTCAAATGAGTATAGCAAATGTAAGAAACCCCTTATGCAACAAAATAAAACCCCAAAATGCAAGCAAACTTGATCAGGACTCCTCCTTTATGTTGACAATAGAGAAACAAGACTTTAATGCAAGCTAAAGAGGATCATACAAGCCTAAATACACTTGTATGCATGGAAATCTCTTAGGAATGTGTTTAGGAATTGTATGAAGAGAGTGGAGGCCATGAGAGGATGGATTTTGACATAGTTTAGTTGCTAGAATGAATAATGAATGATTTAGGGTAGGATTAGGGTCTTATTTATAGAAGATTAAAGTGTTTTGAGCCCTAGGATTAACCCTAGGTTAGTTTAGGTCCATCAGATTTCGGAATTCTCTAGAACCAAGCCACAAGACCAGACCAAAACCCAAAATGGTGCGCCAGGCAAAACTGCCCGGCCACCCTGTGTCGACAGGGCTGTCGACACCCTGGGGACCCTGTCGACATGCCTGTCGACATGGGGGTCCTGGCGGGAGTTTTCCCGCCTGCGCCAGTTTGCCCTAATTTCCAACTTTGAACTTGAAATTCAAATCTGTTTTTACTTAGGAATTTTCTGAAAACTTCGTCGGGCCTTAATCGGGTCATACGGACTCCGATTTTCGAAAACTCAGACTCTATTTCGCGTATTTTTCCGAGACGAACGCAATGGCATAGCCCGTTTCCCTTAATTCAGATTTTAGAATTAATTTCTGCCTCGATTCATGTTATAACAGGTTATTAAAAATACGGGTTGTTACAGTTACATTCTCCCCTCCTTAAAGGATTTCGTCCCCGAAATCTCCAAGTCAAGAAGAATGTATATTCTACCGTCTAATCGTCCATCTACTCAACCATCAAACACCAGCAACCATTGTCCTTAAAAGACTTCTAATGCTTTAATGTTTATATGCACAGTGTGTGTATATGTCCATATCTAATGCAAAATTAGGCGGTCTACTGATTCAGTCGACCTCCTTAGTGCAATTCATGATAGTGCCATGCGTCCAATATGTATGCAAAAGATTCCTAATGATACATATTAATTCTATGTGCGTGCACAACCATCCACCCGAATGCAGCAACTATATGATAATACAACCATTTTACATCCATTTTACTAAATACATCCATATATATGCAATATGCAATATGAAGTGACTGAGCCGATCTGGTGCCTAATAGTGTGTGTATATGCATCCACGAGCAACCACTAGCGAACACTTGCATCCACTTTGCATCCCCCATACATAACATGTCTCAAACACATGTTTCAACCATAGGATTATCCTAACTAAAGGTCAAAGATACTAGCGAGAGGATATACTAAAGATAAGATAAGTACAAGCTAAGAGATAAAGGAGAAATTAAAAGACATACCCTTAAAAAGAAAAGGGTAACATGAACGCATCTTCTCTTCTGTCTCCCAAGTAGCATTGCTCTCATCATCTCCCCATTGCACTTTGACTAGTCTGACCTCTCGATTCCTCAACCTCTTGATCTTCGACCCAAGAATGCGCGTAGGAGCTCGTCGAATTGTCGCATCGCGCTCTATCTCCACCTCTCTAAGAAAGCTCGGCTCTACCACTTCCACGGTCTCGTGCAAGCACTTCCTCAAATGTGACACATGGAATACGTCGTGTACACCACTAAGTCTCTCGGGCAACTCCATTCTATACGCCATCTGTCCAATTTTCTCCTTAATAGGAAACGACCCTACAAACCTTGGTGCTAATTTCCCAACGGACCCAAAGCGAACAACGTTTCGTAATGGAGACACTTTGACAAAGACCATGTCCCCAACTTCAAACTCGAGATCTGTCTTCCTCTTATCCGCATAAGATTTCTGCCTATCCTGTGTTGCTTTCATCCTCCTTCGAATCAAGTCGATCTTCTCCGAAGTCTCCCTAATCATATCGGGCCCAAGTAAGATCTTATCCGTAGATTCCCACCAACATGTAGGTGAACGACAAGGTCGTCCATAAAGAGCTTCGAATGGTGCCATAACAATGCTGGACTGAAAGCTGTTATTATATGCGAACTCCACCAATGGAAGATGCTCTTCCCACGTACCCCCAAAGTCTAGGATACATAGCCTCAACAGATCCTCTAGAATGTGATTCACCCTCTCAGTCTGGCCGTCCGTCTGAGGATGATATGCGGTGCTCAAACATAACTGAGTCCCTACCGCCTCTTGTAAGCTTCTCCAAAATTCGCTAGTGAAAATAGGATCGCGGTCGCTCACTATGCTAGAAGGAACACCGTGCAAACGAACTATTTCTCGAACGTATACAGAGGCTAACCATGGAGCAGTCCTCTTACTCTTTACAGGAATGAAATGGGCGCTTTTAGTAAGTCTATCTACTATAACCCAAATTCCCGTATTAACCTTCCTCGATCGCGGTAACCCATCCACAAAATCCATCGAGACACTTTACCACTTCCATAGTGGAACCTCCAATGGGTGAAGCAACCCATCGGGTTTCTTTTGCTCCGCTTTTACTTGTTGGCACACCAAGCATCTAGCGACATACTCGGCCACATCTTTCTTCATGCCGGCCCAAAAGTAAACTCTCTTCATGTCTTTGTACATCTTGTCCCCACCGGGATGAATGGTCATCTTCGAATGATGTGCTTCGTCAAGAATAGTCTTCCTTAGGTCATCGTCTTTTGGTACACAAAGTCTACCGTCCCTACGTAACCAACCCTTATCGTCTAGGGTATACCTACGGAGATGGCTTGATGACTCCCCTCCTTTGAGTTTTTCTACTAACTCAACCAACTGCGGATCGTCTCGCTGTGCCTCGCCAATCCATCCCAAAAGCGTAGGTCTGACCTCCAAGGATGCTAGCAAACCGGGTACGAAGTCAACGGAAGGTCTAAAGTCAAACATCAAAATGAATTCTAAACTTCGCCGCTCAACAAATAAAGGACTTAAGGATAATCTTTTTCTACTTAAGGCGTCTGCCACCACGTTACCCTTGCCAGGGGTATAGGCTATTTCGAAGTCGTAGGACGCTAAGAACTCCATCCACCTTTGCTGCCTTAAGTTCAAGTCCTTTTGAGAGAATAGGTATTTTAAAGACTTGTGGTCAGTGAATAATTCGAATTTCTCGCCAAGAAGATAATGACGCCAAGACATAAGCGCGAAAACAATAGCGGCCAATTCTAGGTCATGTGTAGGATAATTTTCTCATGCGCTCTCAACTGCCTTCCACCATAGGCTATTACCCTACTCTCTTGCATTAAGACTGCGCCTAGTCCTGTCCCACAAGCATCAGTATAAACGGTAAACGGCTTACTCCCGTTTGGCAATACTAAGACTGGGGCTGAAGTCAAAGCTCTCTTCAAACGTTGGAACGCATCATCACAATCTACGTCCCATGTGAAAACTAGGTTCTTCTTCATCAAGCGTGTCAATGGAGATGATATCTTTGCGAAGTCTTTGATAAACTTCCTATAGTAGCCAGCCAACCCCAAGAAACTTCTCACTTCGGTAGCATTTTTAGGGACCTTCCAATCTTGGATGGCCACCACCTTCGCGGGATCCACAGCTATCCCTTCTTTGGAAACCACGTGCCCCAAGAACCGTACTTCCTTCCTCCAGAAGTGACACTTAGAAAATTTAGCCTTAAGGCTATGCGCTCGTAGGGTCTCCAACACTTCCCTAAGATGTAGGGCATGCTCTTCTTTATCCTTAGAAAAGATCAAGATGTCATCTACAAAGACTACCACGAATTTGTTAAGGTACTCCCTAAACAACCTACTCATCAAATCAACAAAGTATGCGGGGGCGTTTGTCAAACCGAAGGGCATCACTAGCCATTCATAGAAACCGTCCGAAGTCCTAAAGGCAGTCTTGTCAATGCTATCCTCAGCCACTCTCAACTGATGGAAACCAGTGGCTAAGTCCAACTGCGAAAACACTGAGGCGCCAACTAACTGATCGAAGAGATCGTCAATCCTCGGCAGTGGGTGTCTGTTCTTCTTAGTAAGTTTATTAAGTTCTCTATAGTCCACACACAGTCTAAGAGACCCATCCGCCTTCGTGGTAAATACTACTGGAGCACCCCACTTCGATATACTTCGTCTTATGAACCCCTTCTCAAGCAACTCCTTCACTTGCTTATCGAGTTCCCTCCTTTCACGTGGAGCCATGTGGCGTACTGGAAAAGATACTGGTTTCGCATTATCCACAAGATATATTCGAAAATCTATCTCCCGCTTCGGAGGCAAGCCCTTCACCTCCTCAAACACATCCAAATATTCTCGGACCACTCTAACAGATCGTAGATTTTCCTCAGACGCGTCAAGCGATTCTAGATAACTTAGCATAACCGAATTTATGGGATTACAGAAGATTTCGAGAGTGTTGCCAAGGCGAGTCACGAGCCTAACTATTCTCCTTTCACAATCAAGAACGGCCCCATTTCTGGATAACCAATCCATTCCTAAAATTAGCCCATAGCCCGTGAAGCCCAACACATAAGCATCACATCTAAATTCAACGCTAAGTATGGAAATTTTCAAATCCAAACACATCATGGACAAATAAGCTGAGCCCCCTATTGGATTCGAAACAACTAAGGGATCCTCTACTAAACTAGTGTTTAAGTGCAGTGATTCAACTAATGATGTAGAGGTAAACGAATGTGATGCGCCCGAATCGAATAAGGTACGGACAGGATGATCAAACAAAAAAACTAAGCTTTCAACAGAAATGGTTCTACCTTGTTCTTGCAGCGGTGGGACCGCGAGAGCCTGAACTTGTCCCCTAGCCTGCCTTGGTGCCATAAGAGCCTGCACCTGTCCTCCCGAGGTAGCTCCTGCCCTATGCCCCTTCTTTGGGCAGTCCTTCACTAAATGTCCCGCATCGCCACAATGAAAACAGCTTGTCTTCTTTTTCTTTCGACAATCCTTGCTGAGATGGCCTGGGATTCCACAGTTAAAGCACTTCTTCTTTCCCTTGCCATTATTGTCTTTTCCACCCTTCTTGTTTTGTTGTTCTGGTTTCTTTTGATCCCCCTTCTTCTCGGGTGCCTTATCAGCTTTAGCGCTTTTCTCCTCATGCATGAGCGCCATTTCTATCAACTTCTCAAAGGTGGCCCCCATCGGGATGTGGGTCATAGCCAACCCTTGCAATGGTTCGTTCAAGCCATTCACGAACCTTAGAGCCTTCTTCTCCGGCATGTTTACTAAGTCCAAGCCAAACCTTGCTAACTGATTAAATTTATTAACATATTCTTTCACTGATGAGCTTCCTTGCTTCAATGTCAAGAACCTTTCCATATATAGATTTTCTTCCGCCCTTGAGAGAAACTTCGCCTCGAACCTACGTCTGAAATCCGCCCAAGAGTCAACAGGAAGCTCCCCATTAGTGTCCTCCCACCAAAACGAGGCCTCTCCCTTCATCAACCAAGCTGCTAAACGAACTCTCCTCCCTTCTTCTACTTCAAAGATTTCTAGCAATTCTTCCACCTCCTTAAGCCAATCTCTAGCTTCCACAAACGTTTCTAACCCTTGAAATGGTTTTCCACCCATAGCCTTGAATTCCTTGCACGTCTTTGCAAAAGTATCTACGCGAGGAGGAGGAGGAGGAACGGGTGCAACTGGTGGTGGAGGAACATTGGCTGGACCTGCAGCGGCCCTAGCCTCCAATAGCCTCCTATACCATCCTGGTACCATTACACCGTCGGGTAGATTTAGATCTTCAGCCATGTTGAAACGAAAAAGGAAAGATTCAAAATGGTGAATTCGAAAGATGAAGATATGTGGCTATTGGGGATTATGTTTTTCTTAAAAACTTTTCTCTTTAAATTTCTCATTAAAACATGTTTTTGAAAACACTTCTTCCAAAAATAACTATTTTTCTAAAGTATTTTTATCTGTTCTGGTAACCTTAAGCTCTGATACCACGTGTAACACCCCACGTCCATTAATGTCACTCACAAAGGGAATGCATTAACTTCCATGGAGGTTATAAGTGAATATAGAACAGAAAAATCACAACAAGACAGATAATAAATAGTACTTGGAAATCTAAAACTTCATTTTATTGCAGCGGAAATTAAACATGTTTGTTACATCATAAAACCATAGATCATAACCAAGTACAATATCCATCTTCATAAAAACAAAATACATAATCCCATTACATAAATAGCCATTAAAAAGATAACAAGCTGGACTTTACTTCAACGGTCCAAGCTTTCCAAAGAGAGATGAAGCAATTCAATCAAACTCCACTAGAGCTGGGCCCAACCTGAGGACCTGGAGAGGGAAAAAGGATAGAAATAGAGGGGGTCAGACATAAAGTCTGGCGAGTATGATAATTCTAACAATACTATTATCAAAATAACTAGACTAAGGCATAAGCTGGAAGACAAGTAAATGTCTATGAACTCTTAGGAAGATAAAGATAGCATTTAAGATAACGTTAAAGATAACGGTAAAGGCACACCTAATTACTAACGAATGATTACTACACTGCACCGCACATTACTACACTGCACCACACCCGTCATCCTATTGTTTGATCCCACTTGCTTCACACAGAAACTTTATAAATAGCCTTACATACACCTAGCTGACTACATAGGTGTCGTCTGCCCCTATCTCCACTAGGTGTACCCCACTACCCACTTTCGATCGACTCCCTACTCATAGATACCCGTGCTGGCCCCACAGTGGGGTGTATCACTCCCTTAAAGTGGTAACCCGATACAACTTGAGAATGCACGGCTTATACCTACACGATGCAACAACGTCTTATCTACCAGCCCGGGTCCACACACGCATATGAAACCCGTTGGACTTGCGTTGCCACCGCTCCCCGTTTTGGCCTCTTACAGTCAAACTCAGCATGCGTGTCCCGCCCTCGACTTGGGTCGAGCCCACAAAGATACGTTTAGGATACTAGTCGAAATGGGCCCCCACAAGCTACCCACCTAAGCTTGTCACTAGTATATCCCACTTAACCCTCTTAGTCATGTTCATTTACATGTGTGTTTGGTTAAGTCTTACTAATCGTATTTCACATGCCACTCAGGGCACCCCCTATATTCCTCATGCCACCCAAGGCACCTACTTAACCCCCATGTCCCACCTTACATGTTTATCTGGTTAAGTATTTCTTAATTCATTCAGGCCATAACTTCATAAAGACCTCTCACATTAGACTGGCATTTATGGCAGTTAGATTTGTCGGGCGGGTCCGGGCAGTCTTACACCATAAAAGAGTCTAACCTCGTGTCTTTACTGTAACACCCCACCTCCGCCAGTGCCACTCTTGCAAGGGCACTGACTTTGGAGGGGCGTTTAAACAAGGTAAACATGCACGCAGATATCACAAGACAGAACATATAAGTAAAAACAGAGTAAATATAGCAGCGGATAAAAACTATCATATCAAAACCATACGTTAAGTTACAACACAGTACTTGATCATTATTTTCCACAAACAAAGTCTAGAAACCTAAAACTGGAAACTGGAAAGGAAAACATAAAGTAGCTATCCCCAGAGTAGGAAACCATAGCAAGCTCAAGTCCAAAGCATACATGAGCTATCCAAGAAAAGCTGCTAAGATCCAAGCTAAGTGCCGGCGTTCCCTCCCTGAGAACCTGGGGGGGGGGAAACGGAAGAAAAGAGGCGAAAGAAAACAGGTCAGTCAAAAAGACTGAGTAAGCCCTACTACAATCAATGTAAACTGATAACGTTAACTGACATGAGCAGCAGGCATGAACATAAGGATACTAGCATGATAATATACTAACAAAGTAGATAAAGGTGTCATCGCATAATCAGGCTTAAGGTTTTTGCACCACAGGTGTACTAGCAAACTAACACGACTTGGATAAGCAAGTATTGATCCCACGACCCAAGCTTTGGCCCAATAACATGAAGTGACCCTCATACGAGGTCCCAAGTGTAAACTAGAAGTGATCCCAGTGATCCCCAGGCCCAAGTTTTGGCCCACCATCAGGAATGACCCAAACCAAGGTCCAACTAGCACGGTTTAGTCGATCGGCTCCCTAAAGCCCTACTCGTCAAGTGTCGGTGTCTTACGGCCCAACTACGAAGTGTAGCTAAACTGTGCTAGGTCCACCCTAGGGTGTATCAAGTCCTAGGGTGTCAACCACTGACACAAACCAAGCACGCACAGTTTAAACCTACTGGTGCCCGTGCCTGCTTTTTCAACTCCGGACCATGTGCACGACCATGGCCCGCCTGAACCTACACCGGCGCACCTACACAGCCGTCGTTTTGGTCGCTTACATGTCGTACCAGTAATCGTGCCCCACACTAGCCTAGTCCCTAGGGTATCATTATACAACCAAGAGGGTTACTGGTGCAAAGGACCACGTAACTAGGGTTTCCTTAATGGGTTAAACGTGGTTAACCCAACTCATCCAAGTACCAAGTTGGTTAAGTGTACCCAAGGTTCATGACTTAACCCTACCAACCCATCGTGTTTAATTGGTTAAGTATCCAAGCGGTCCATGACTTAACCCTACCATGTGGCATTCATTAATTTAATGCACCCAACCTCTCACATTAGACCTTGTTGTGGTTACTAGTTAGGCCGGGCGGGTCCGGGTAGGTTTACACCACAATTTAGTCTAACCTCGGGTTCCACGTGCAACATGACCAACTACTCACATTGGGTCCTATTACTTGTAGCCACTAGTTAAGCCGGTCAGTTCCGGGTAGGTTTATGCCACAAGCTCAACCCAACCTCGAGTTGGCCATCCTCATATTTTCTAAGTGTCATGTCCATCATGTTTTCAAAACACGTTACAAATTTTCAAGCAATTGGGTAGACCTAACTTAATAGGTAAATTCCCAATGGGTAGACCTAACTTAATAGGTAAATTCCCAAGCTTATGTTTTTATGTCTTTTAAGTTTATCCAACCCCAAACGCAATCCCCTCGCTTTACATATCGCAATAGCGCATAAAGGATAGAAAGAGAGAACTTGGCAAAATCATGACATAAAGGTGTTGGGGCCACAAGTTAAACATGGTGGCATATGAGACAAAGATGTGATCATAAACTTGCATATCATGTTATCAACTTGCAAGATATTCATAAGCATGCATAACATCATTTTAACTTGCATAAACAAACTTGCACAACATATGACAACTTGCATATCATACTTGCATAAATAAACTTGCATAACATATGTCAACTTGCATATCATACTTGCATAAACAAACTTGCATAACATATGTCAACTTGCACATCATACTTGCATAAACAAACTTGCATAACATATGTCAACTTGCATATCATACTTGCATAAACAAACTTGCATAACATATGTCAACTTGCATATCATACTTGCATAAACAAACTTGCATAACAAAACTTGCATAACTTATGACAACTTGCATATCATGCATTTAACTTCAAAGTTCAAGTATGAGAGGAATAGGGCTTACAACGCTTATGCGGACTCAAATGAGTATAGCAAATGTAAGAAACCCCTTATGCAACAAATTAAAACCCCAAAAATGCAAGCAAACTTGATCAAGACTCCTCCTTTATGATGCCAATAGAGAAACAAGACTTTAATGCAAGCTAAAGAGGATCATACAAGCCTAAATACACTTGTATGCATGGAAATCTCTTAGAAATTTGTTTAGGAATTGTATGAAGAGAGTGGAGGCCATGAGAGGTTTGATTTTTCCATAGTTTAGTTGTAGGATAGATTAATGATGATTTAGGGTAGGTTAGGGTCTTATTTATAGATTAGGCTAGTGATTTAGACCATAGGATTAAACCCTAGTTCTCATCTCAACCCTCCAAATCGAATCTGGCCCCCAAGCTCAACACAAAACCCAAAGTGGTGCACCAGGCAGAACTGGGCGTCTGAGCCAAATCGACAGCCAAGTCGACAGGGCTGTCGACCTGGTCAGACCCAGTCGACTCCCAAGTCGACAGGGCTGTCGACTTGGGTATTGTGGCGGGAATTTTTCCCGCCTGGCCCAACTGGCCCAATTTCCAAATTCAGATTTGAATTTGAAATCTGTTTTTACTTAGAAATTTTCTGAAAACTTCGTCGGGCCTTAATCGGGTCATACGAACTCCGATTTTCGAAAACTCGGACTCTATTTCGCGTATTTTTCCGAGACGAACGCAATGGCATAGCCCGTTTCCCTTGATTCAGATTTATAAATTAAATTCTGCCTCGATTTCTGTTATAACAGGTTATTGAAAATACGGGTTGTTACATTATCCCCTCCTTAAAGGATTTCGTCCCCGAAATTCTCAAGTTAGGAAGAACGTATCCTACCATCCAACATCCATCTACTCAAAACATCATCCACGAGCAATCATTGTCCTTACAAGATTCTAAATGCTGTATGAACATATGCAAAGGTGTGTGTATATGTACTTATCTAATGCAAATATCATCAATGCAGATTATGTTAGTGAAATGAATCCATATGTATGCAATTCCTAACATAATGTATAACATCTATATGTGTGCACATCCCATATATCCATATGCAACATCCATGTGATAACACAAAAAAAATTTCATCCATGAATAAGCATAAACACTCATGCATATGCAATATGAGGAGTGTGTGAGCCGATCTAGTGCCTAATCGTGTATAATGCATCCACGAGTAACCACTTGCAACCACTTGCAGCCACTTGCAACCATCAAGCATAACATGTTTCAAACACATGTTTCATCCAAAGGGTTTCTACCTAAGGTTCTCATGACAAGATTAGCACGATAACTAGACAAACATGGATAGCAAAGAGAAAGATATGCTAACAAAGAAAGGAGATTGAGAGTGTACCCTCAAAAAGGAATGGATAAAGCCCACGCATCTTCTCCTCGGTTTCCCAAGTTGCGTCTTCTTCGGCTTCACCCTATTGAACCTTCACCAACTTGACCTCTCGATTCCTTAGCTTCTTGGTCTCCGTCCCCAAGATACGAATCGGAGCTCTCCTCAAAGTAGCTTCTTTCTCCACTTCCACATCTTCCAGAACACTTGGCTCAACAACCTCTGCTGACTCATGTAAACACTTCCGGAGATGCGAGACATGAAAAACATCGTGTACTCCGGCAAGCTTCTCAGGCAATTTCACTCTATAAGCCATCTGCCCGATCCTCTCTATAATAGGGAATGGTCCAACAAACCTCGGTGCCAACTTCCCAATAGCTCCAAATCGGACCACATTCCGCAAAGGAGAAACCTTCACGAAAACCATATCCCCAACATCAAACTCCAAATCCGTTCTTCGCTTATCAGCATAGGATTTCTGTCGGTCTTGGGCCGCTTTCATCCGTCTCCGAATCAACTCGATCTTCTCGGATGTATCTCTGATCATATCAGGCCCAAGTATAAGCTCATCTGTAGTCTCCCACCAACATGTAGGCGACTTGCACGGCCTCCCATATAAAGCTTCAAATGGTGTCATCCCTATGCTTGCCTGATAACTGTTATTATATGCAAACTCAACAAGAGGAAGATGGTCTTCCCAAGTACCACCAAAATCCAGAATACAAAGCCTCAACAGATCCTCGAGTACCCTATTCACCCTTTCGGTTTGACCGTCCGTCTGTGGGTGATAAGCCGTACTTAGATTCAACCTCGTGCCCATGGTTCTTGCAAGCTATTCCAGAACTGACTGGTAAAGATTGGGTCACGGTCACTGACTATACTAGAAGGGACTCCATGAAGTCTCACAATCTCACGAAGATATACAGACGCTAGCCAAGATGCGGTCCTCTTGCTCTTCACCGGAATGAAATGAGCACTCTTCGTAAGTCTATCCACAATAACCCAAATGCTCGTATTCCCTTTCCTTGATCTTGGTAGCCCATCGATAAAATCCATGGAAATACTCTCCCACTTCCATAGTGGAACGTCTAGAGGATGCAATAGCCCCCGGGGCTTCTTCGACTCGGCCTTAACTTGCTGGCAAATGATACATCTAGAAACAAACTCTGCCACATCCTTCTTCATCCCAGGCCAAAAGAAAATACGCTTCATATCTTTATACATCTTATCTCCGCCTGGATGTATAGCCAACTTAGAGCGATGCGCTTCCTCAAGAACTTTCCTTACTAGATCTTCTACCACTGGAGCACATAACCTTCCATCTCTCCTCAGCCAACCCTTGTCATCAATAGAATATCGAGCGAGATGACTAGACGTCTCTCCTCGAATCTGCTTATCCATAATCTCAACTATCTGAGGATCTTCTTTCTGCGAAGCCCCAACTTGATCAAGAAGGGTAGGGCTGAGTTCCAGAGATGCTAAAGAACCGGTCATCGACTCAATCGCCAAAGAGAAATCAAAGGTTGCCACATACTCTAAATTCTTCATCTCAACGAATAGAGGACTTAGGGTCAACCTCTTTCTGCTTAGTGCATCAGCCACAACATTACCCTTGCCAGGGGTATAAGCTATCTCGAAGTCATACGATGCCAAGAATTCCATCCACCTTTGCTGCCTAAGATTCAGATCTTTCTGCGAGAAGAGATATTTGAGTGATTTGTGATCAGTATACAACTCAAACCTTTCGCCTAAAAGATAGTGGCGCCAGGACTTGAGTGCAAAGACAATCGCCGCCAACTCCAAGTCATGAGTGGGGTAGTTCTTCTCATGAACTTTAAGTTGCCTACCCCCATAACATATCACTCTTCCCACCTGCATCAGAACAGCGCCTAACCCCGTGCCACATGCATCGGTATACACGGTAAACATCTTACCGCCATCGGGTAATGCCAAAACTGGAGTTGTGGTAAGGGCCCTTTTGAGCCTTTGAAAAGCGAGCTCACACTCTAAGTCCCATGCAAAGACTAAGTTCTTCTTCGTCAATCTAGTGAGAGGGGCTGAAATCTTAGCGGAGTCTCTAATGAACTTCCTATAATAGCCCGCCAGACCGAGAAAGCTTCGCACTTCAGTTGCATTCTTAGGAGTCTTCCAGTCTTGAACTGCAACCACTTTCCCGGGATCCACAGCTATACCCTGCTTAGAAACTATATGCCCAAGAAACCGGACTTCCTTTCTCCAAAAGTGGCATTTGGAGAACTTGGCTTTCAACTGATGGGCTCTAAGCGTATCCATCACTTCCCTGAGATGTCTAGCATGCTCTTCCTCATCTTTTGAGAAGATCAGAATATCATCCACGAAGACCATGACAAACTTGTTCAAGAACTCCCTGAACACCCTACTCATCAAGTCCACGAAATATGTGGGTGCATTAGTTAAGCCGAACGGCATGACAAGCCATTCGAAGAATCCATCTGGAGTCCTGAACGCAGTCTTGTCTATACTGTCTTCAGCTACCCTGAGCTGATGGAATCCAGTAGCAAGATCAAGCTGAGAGAAAACAGAAGCACCAACAAGCTGGTCGAAGAGGTCATCTATCCTCGGTAATGGATGCCTATTCTTCTTGGTCAGCTTGTTCAACTCTCGATAATCAACACATAGACGAAGCGAGCCGTCCGCCTTAGTAGAGAACACCACAGGAGCACCCCATTCGGAAATGCTTCGCCTAATAAAATTCTTCTCAAGTAGCTCCTTGATTTGCTTACTGAGCTCTCTCCTTTCACGCGGGGCCATGTGCCTAACTGGTAAGGAGACTGGCTTAGCGTTATCAACCAGATAAATGCGGAAATCTATCTCTCGCTTAGGGGGTAACCCCTTAACTTCTTCAAAAACATCAGGGTATTCTCGAACCACCCTTACAGATTGCAAATCATCGATAGACGAGTCAAGAGATTCAAGATAACATAGCATGACGGGATCTAGCGGGTTGCAAGAAATCTCTAGGGTATTACCAAGGCGAGTCATGAGTCTCACCACGCTATGCTCACAATCGAGAATGGCTCCATAGCGGGATAACCAATCCATGCCCAAGATCAACCCGTATCCCGTGAACCCGAGAACATAAGCATCACACGAGAATTCTACGGTCAAGATAGAAATCCTCAAATCCATACAGATCATAGATAAATGGGCTGAACCCCCAATCGGATTCGAAACACAAACGGGATCCTCAACTAAGCTAGTACTTAGGTGCAAACTTTCAACAATGTCAGAAGAAATAAAACTATGTGATGCGCCAGAATCAAATAAGGTGCGAACAGGATAATCAGAAATATAAACAAGACTTTCTACAGAAATGCTACCTCGATCCTGAACTGGAGCGGCGTTGAGAGCATGCACTTGCCCTCCGGATGAACCTGCACGTTGAGTCTGTCCATGCCCCTGCTTCTTAGGGCAATCCTTGCTAAAATGTCCTGTCTCTCCAAAGTGAAAGCACCCACCCAATTTCATTCTCTTCTTCCTACAATCCTTGGCTATGTGCCCAACAATCCCACAGAAGTTGCACTTTCTCGGGTCCTTTTCCTTGTTCTTGTTTCCCTTGTTGTTCTTGTTGTTCTTGTTATTCTGATTACTCTGATTCCCTCCCCACTTGGAGTCTGTCTTCTTAGACTGAGTCTCATTGGGCTTGACTTCTTTCTTCCCATTCTTATCCTCTCCCTGCAGCAATGCCATATCTACTAGGCTCTCGAAAGTGGCCCCCATGGGTATGTGTGACATGGCTAGACCTTGTAATGGCTCATTTAACCCTCTTGCAAAACGTAGAG
Organism: Allium sativum; assembly: GCA_030737875.1. NCBI lineage: Eukaryota > Viridiplantae > Streptophyta > Magnoliopsida > Asparagales > Amaryllidaceae > Allium > Allium sativum. The sequence goes on from CM060910.1 coordinate 403,246,988, forward strand.
CCTTCTTCTCGGGAGTATTGACCATGTCCAAACCGAATCGGGCAAGCTGGTTGAACTTATTCACATACTCTCTCACTGTCATGTCTCCTTGCTTCAAGGCTATGAACTTTTCTAGTTGCAAATTTGCCTCTGCAGACGATAGAAACTTAAGCCCAAACCTTGCCCTAAAGTCGGCCCAGGTTTCTATGGGCCTAGTAGCATTGGTGACCTCCCACCAATAAGCAGCTTCCTCCTTTAGTAGCCAAACCGCCAACAGAACCTTTCTACGGTCCTCTATATCAAAGATGGCAAAGAGATCTTCGGTTTCCTTCAACCAGTTTCTTGCTTCCACGAAAGTCTCTGTCCCAATAAATTTTTTGCCACCCATGGCCTTGAAGTCCTTGCAAACCTTGGCGAAATCAGCTTGCGGTTGCTGAGGAGGAGGAGGAGGTGGAACCTCAGTGATAGTGGGGGTGGTTGCTGGACCTGCATTGTTGGCCCTAGCTTCCAAGTACCTCCGGAACCATCCGGGAATGGTGACTCCCTCAGGAAGATTGAGATCGACCATGCTGAAAAAGGGAAAAGATAGATTTAGAACGAGGAAACGAAGGATAGTGCTTATGGCTCTTGGGGGATAGCCTTTCAAAGTAAACTAGACTTTTCTTTGGAAAATACTTAATTGGTCTTTGAAAATAGCTTTTAAAAGTAACTTTAAAACCCTTTTTGCTCCAATCTCGTAAACCTTATGCTCTGATACCAAATGTAACACCCCACCTCCGCCAGTGCCACTCTTGCAAGGGCACTGACTTTGGAGGGGCGTTTAAACAAGGTAAACATGCACGCAGATATCACAAGACAGAACATATAAGTAAAAACAGAGTAAATATAGCAGTGGATAAAAACTATCATATCAAAACCATACGTTAAGTTACAACACAGTACTTGATCATTATTATCCATAAACAAAGTCTAGAAACATAAAACTGGAAACTGGAAAGGAAAACATAAAGTAGCTATCCCCAGAGTAGGAAACCATAGCAAGCTCAAGTCCAAAGCATACATGAGCTATCCAAGAAAAGCTGCTAAGATCCAAGCTAAGTGCCGGCGTTCCCTCCCTGAGAACCTGGAGGGGGGAACGGAAGAAAAGAGGCGAAAGAAAACAGGTCAGTCAAAAAGACTGAGTAAGCCCTACTACAATCAATGTAAACTGATAACGTTAACTGACATGAGCAGCAGGCATGAACATAAGGATACTAGCATGATAATATACTAACAAAGTAGATAAAGGTGTCATCGCATAAACAGGCTTAAGGTTTTTGCACCACAGGTGTACTAGAAAACTAACACGACTTGGATAAGCAAGTATTGATCCCACGGCCCAAGCTTTGGCCCAATAACATGAAGTGACCCTCATACGAGGTCCCAAGTGTAAACTAGAAGTGATCCCAGTGATCCCCAGGCCCAAGTTTTGGCCCACCATCAGGAATGACCCAAACCAAGGTCCAACTAGCACGGTTTAGTCGATCGGCTCCCTAAAGCCCTACTCGTCAAGTGTCGGTGTCTTACGGCCCAACTACGAAGTGTAGCTAAACTGTGCTAGGTCCACCCTAGGGTGTATCAAGTCCTAGGGTGTCAACCACTGACACAAACCAAGCACGCACAGTTTAAACCTACTGGTGGCCGTGCCTGCTTTTTCAACTCCGGACCATGTGCACGACCATGGCCCGCCTGAACCTACACCGGCGCACCTACACAGCCGTCGTTTTGGTCGCTTACATGTCGTACCAGTAATCGTGCCCCACCCTAGCCTAGTCCCTAGGGTATCATTATACAACCAAGAGGGTTACTGGTGCAAAGGACCACGTAACTAGGGTTTCCTTAATGGGTTAAACGTGGTTAACCCAACTCATCCAAGTACCAAGTTGGTTAAGTGTACCCAAGGTTCATGACTTAACCCTACCAACCCATCGTGCTTAATTGGTTAAGTATCCAAGCGGTCCATGACTTAACCCTACCATGTGGCATTCATTAATTTAATGCACCCAACCTCTCACATTAGACCTTGTTGTGGTTACTAGTTAGGCCGGGCGGGTCCGGGTAGGTTTACACCACAACTTAGTCTAACCTCGGGTTCCACGTGCAACATGACCAACTACTCACATTGGGTCCTATTACTTGTAGCCACTAGTTAAGCCGGTCAGTTCCGGGTAGGTTTATGCCACAAGCTCAACCCAACCTCGAGTTGGCCATCCTCATATTTTCTAAGTGTCATGTCCATCATGTTTTCAAAACACGTTACAAATTTTCAAGCAATTGGGTAGACCTAACTTAATAGGTAAATTCCCAATGGGTAGACCTAACTTAATAGGTAAATTCCCAAGCTTATGTTTTTATGTCTTTTAAGTTTATCCAACCCCAAACGCAATCCCCTCGCTTTACATATCGCAATAGCGCATAAAGGATAGAAAGAGAGAACTTGGCAAAATCATGACATAAAGGTGTTGGGGCCACAAGTTAAACATGGTGGCATATGAGACAAAGATGTGATCATAAACTTGCATATCATGTTATCAACTTGCAAGATATTCATAAGCATGCATAACATCATTTTAACTTGCATAAACAAACTTGCACAACATATGACAACTTGCATATCATACTTGCATAAATAAACTTGCATAACATATGTCAACTTGCATATCATACTTGCATAAACAAACTTGCATAACATATGTCAACTTGCATATCATACTTGCATAAACAAACTTGCATAACATATGTCAACTTGCATATCATACTTGCATAAACAAACTTGCATAACATATGTCAACTTGCATATCATACTTGCATAAACAAACTTGCATAACAAAACTTGCATAACTTATGACAACTTGCATATCATGCATTTAACTTCAAAGTTCAAGTATGAGAGGAATAGGGCTTACAACGCTTATGCGGACTCAAATGAGTATAGCAAATGTAAGAAACCCCTTATGCAACAAATTAAAACCCCAAAAATGCAAGCAAACTTGATCAAGACTCCTCCTTTATGATGCCAATAGAGAAACAAGACTTTAATGCAAGCTAAAGAGGATCATACAAGCCTAAATACACTTGTATGCATGGAAATCTCTTAGAAATTTGTTTAGGAATTGTATGAAGAGAGTGGAGGCCATGAGAGGTTTGATTTTGCCATAGTTTAGTTGTAGGATAGATTAATGATGATTTAGGGTAGGTTAGGGTCTTATTTATAGATTAGGCTAGTGATTTAGACCATAGGATTAAACCCTAGTTCTCATCTCAACCCTCCAAATCGAATCTGGCCCCCAAGCTCAACACAAAACCCAAAGTGGTGCACCAGGCAGAACTGGGCGTCTGAGCCAAGTCGACAGCCAAGTCGACAGGGCTGTCGACCTGGTCAGACCCAGTCGACTCCCAAGTCGACAGGGCTGTCGACTTGGGTATTGTGGCGGGAATTTTTCCCGCCTGGCCCAACTGGCCCAATTTCCAAATTCAGATTTGAATTTGAAATCTGTTTTTACTTAGAAATTTTCTGAAAACTTCGTCGGGCCTTAATCGGGTCATACGAACTCCGATTTTCGAAAACTCGGACTCTATTTCGCGTATTTTTCCGAGACGAACGCAATGGCATAGCCCGTTTCCCTTGATTCAGATTTATAAATTAAATTCTGCCTCGATTTCTGTTATAACAGGTTATTGAAAATACGGGTTGTTACATTTACAACCATTATGCTTTAGTTTAGGCCTAGGACCTCTCACATTGGGCTGACATTTGTGACCACTGGATTTGCCGGGCGGGTCCGGGCAGGTTTACATCACAAACGAGTCCAACCTTGTGTCCTAAGCATTGATTAACACTTAAAATCTTTTACCCCAGTTTTAATAATTCCCTATTCAAATTATTAATTAACTAAACTTTTAATGATGTCCATAATTGACTCAATTATGGCCATCCACTTATGGCATGCAAAATCATATCAATTGCACCCCAACTTTTTAATATTAAATCCTTAATATTACCCCTACCCCACGTTTATACGTTCGCTTATTCAACGCATAATATAGGCTAGACTTGTATAGTCTAACACCTAGCACAAAGCTAAATTATCACAACATATAGACAATTAAAATAAATCTAATCATAATAGGGGTGAAACTTGCATAAACTACACATGTTAAGGATCAAAAGGTGTCAACTTGTTAAATGTCTCAATTTACATGATATGATCATAGCCCAAATCTATACATAAACTTGCATATGGGGTTTTTATGCAACATAATGATGGTGTGAACTAGCATAGGATATCACATATGTCATAGCATAATTCTAGATGTCATAATAGATGTCTTGGTATATGTTCATAACTTTTCTAATCAATCTAACTTGCATATGTGACTTGTCATATAGATCAACATAACCCAAACATGATGATTTAATTAATATGAACTAACTAGCATAGATGGTAACAACATGGCCTTTTTAACATGTATGATTCATCACAACTTAGCATAGAAACTTTCAACATACATAACATCATCATAGCATGATTTACAACATATAAGATATCATCTTCACATAACATTGGATTTACAATATACATGATAGCAAAAGGGGTTTACAACAACATATATGATAATTCACATCATCTACTCATAATCCATTCATAACTCAACCTAATTAAAATGATAATAATCTTGTTAAGATCATCATACTCACAATTTAGAGAAGAAAAGAGAGAGTTTTGCTTTGCTTTAGGGTTGAGAGAATTAGAATTGAATTTGCTTTTCTTCTTTCTTAGTTGGCGGCGGCTCCATTGATTTCCATGGCGATGGTATGACGGTAACTATTCTATTTTAATTAGGTTTAGGGTTAGCATTAGGATGTATTTATAGGTGTAGGAAGTTATTTAGGACCATTAGATTAACCCTAAACCATGAGAACCAATCAAATGCAAAATCTGCATTTGAGCGGATCGGCCGACGGGTTGACAGCCAAACACCCTGGATTAACCCCTGGTCGACCCAGCGGAGCTCGGGTCGACCTCAAAAATGGGCCGGTTTGGTTATTCCCCCTCCCAATTCGCTTCTTTGAACTTTTTTGCATATTTATTTATTTAATTTTTAATTTATATATATATATATATATATATCAATATATATATATCTCTGCGCAACCCATTTCACTTAATTCTTTTCTAAAAATTAAGTATACTTTAATTTGTGAATTTTAATGTTATAAAATTACGGGGTGTTACAACCAACGACACAGGGAGAATATCTATATATCATACGTGGAAGCCTCCTGCTCGCCTCCGAATCAGCTACTCGTGCATCACCAGCTAACCTGTCTCTAGTCTGCTTGTGTGAGCACCCAGAGTAATAAGAAGAGACATAAAACTCTGGGTCAGACAAAAGTCTGGTATGAGCGATAAGCATCTAAACAGAACAATAACAGGTATACTAGACCATACCTGAACCTGGACCTGCAACCAAAGAGTTAGCACTACATACTGTACAACACTCTAAGGTGCCATTTCAAATGGTGTAAAGATAATGGGTGTAGAGGTGTGCATGTCATAGTGATGGCAAACAATCAAGCATAGCAACCATCCTCACATCTCTCACTCACGTGCGTAAAGCATATGATATTCACCACTTCGATTACCTCAATACTTTGCAATGATCACCTTGCCCCATGAAGTCATAAATGTCTTCACTGCATTGATACAAAGCCACTAATCCTTCGATATGTCCACTTGCCCCATGGAGTTGTTCACCCCATATGAGCTGGCTCATAGCCTTACTAATCCTTTACTATGTCCACTTTGCCCCATGGAGTTGTCCACCCCATCTGCGCTGGCTCATAGTCTTACTACGATCACATTGCCCCTCGAGTCATAATGACTCTACTGCACTGATAACGTAGTCCTATCATTCATGGTGAATCGAAGTTATGAACGTCGACAACTCCTTAGCACACGTCCCACAGCAAAGCCCAATCATGAAGTGAACTCATTGGTTCCCAACTGGATCCTGAGCTCTAACTTCCAACTTGGACTACCTTTGCATCTCGGGTTATTGGTCAATACTGGATCGGTTCGGATTTCTCCTTGCCATCGGTTCGGTTCGGTCATGTATATGCATCTCGGTTCGGTTTGGGTCCTTCACGTCGTATTAGTTCGGTTCGGGTTCCCTTTTGCTCCATCAGTTTGCTTCATCGGTTCGGTTTGGGTCCTCCACTCTCTTAGCTCCTGGCTTGGCCTTCTGGTCCGATCCGATCCCCTTCCTTATTCCCATCCGCTCCGATCTGATCCCCCTTCCTTAGCCCGATCCGACCCCAGTTCAACCTTTATGGCCTTCCTTTTTTCCATACTTTCTCTTGTGCTAAGCTACGATTCGGTTCGGTGATCCTTTGCCCGGTCCGAGCCCATCCACCCGATCCGATCCGAAAGCCTGCACTGTTTTTCTGCAACTTTTCCAACGAACATTTTACGCCATTCGACGATGTTTTCGGCCATTCTAAGTATTCTAATCAATCACAAAGCATACCACAAAGTCATAGCAACAAGTAGAAGTGACCTCAAACACCAAAACATCAATATGATAGGTTAAAATGGATCAAACATAGCCAAAACCCCATATTTTCCCTTAAGCATATTTAGGCAGAACTAATGGTAGGATTAGCAAAACTTAACCAAATTAACCCAAATTCATATTAGAGGTCTAAAATGTTATTTAAGAATTTATAAGTATTTTTCCAGAATTTATTAATGTATAAATTCGCTAATCTTCACTAATTACCCTTAATCAACCATAATTAGTGAGGAACTATGCAAATCACTCACCTTAGCCACAAATAAAACTTAAATCTGAAATAAATCTCTGATTTGGTGTGAATCCCAATGTTAAGCCGCAGCTCTAATGTTGATTTGGTGTTGATCTCTCTTGATTTGATGTTGTAAGCCCAATCTTCAAGTAGAAAGTGATTTAGAGGTTGGAGGCCATTTTTAGGGTTTCTAAGAGGTAAGTGGAGGCTAGAGGCTAGAAAACCGAAATAAAATGAAACCCTAACTCATTTTAGCCTCCCCATAAGCCTAATCCCGAAATGGGTTATGGGCTCATTTACTAATCACCCTATTTGGTCCGGTTAAGCAGTTTTTCACCTTCCAAACCTTATTTCAGCCATATCTCCCAAACGGTAAGTCCGTTTTTCACATGTGACCACTCTACGGAAAGGTAAACCATCATTCGAAGCCAATGGAAGTGGTTTCAGATCAAAAATCCTTTCCAATCAAAAGTAAAGGCCAAAACAAGATCAGCTAGGGGCAAAATGGTCATTTAAAAATCGGCAAAAATCATGAACATTGGAAATGACCCCATAGTCTTTCCCCAACTCTACATGACCATAAGACTTAGTATGAGAAAGAAATAAATATTCTACGATCCTCCGATGCGTAGAATGCGGGTTGTTACAATAATGGTTTTAGACTAAATTCAGCTACTACAGCGTTTCTGCGCGCTATAAAAAGAGTTCTGGTCAAGTTCAAGGCTTTATAATCAATTCAGTGAAAAGATAGCGCGTCAAAAGTGCTATAGAAAGTTCTGTTTTGATACACTTCTGCGTTAGGAACATTCAGAAAGCGTTTCAAATTTCCAAAGTGTTTCAAGTTTCGGAAAATCGGCTTTTTTTTCAGTTTTTGGGTGAAATGTTTGACACTGTTTCTCAATGACGAAAATAGATTTTGACTCCAATTTTTTTACAGAAAGAAGCTATCTTTGTATACTTAATTACCATAAAAAGAAACCATTAAAATTATTTATTTATTCAATAAAAAAAATTCAACAATACAAGGCCTTTTTAACATGTCTGATTCGGGCTGATTTTTACCTTACTTTACATCCAGTTTTCGAGTATGAAAACAGTCGAATTAGTAAAGGTGGCCAAAGACAATGTGTGAAACGACCCAAACTCGCCCTTTCGGGAAAGTACGGATTGTTATGAGAACATGACAAATCAGAACACAAATAAAAGAACATTTTATTGTTTTTACAACAATTACATCAGAGTACAAGAATGTTACAGAGTATGAATAAATATTACACATAGGAAATACAATATCAGAGATTTAATAATTTACAAAGCAGCGGAAAATAATACAAAGCGTAGTGGAAAATATAATAAATGCTCTGGACACAGCTTTAAGCTTCAACCCAGAATCCTACTGAAAATAAGTATCTGCGAAAACAAAAACTACTAGCTAACCGTGTGGAAAATAAAGGCATCCAGAGTTTAGGTTAAAACAATAAACTCCAGGTTAGTCATGGGCTAGTATGGGAACTAAAACAGTTATTAAGTTTGATTTTAAAGTTGGGTAAATCAGGGGACAACGTCGCTAACGCGGAACGAGTTTCCTCCGAAGAATACCGTGCATAAAACAACGCAATGCTTTTTAGAAAATGAAACCATTATAAGACTCAAGTCCCATCACACAATGCAAGCGCGAGCTGGAGGAAAGAGTTTTACCTTATAATGGTCAAACATGCTTGGTACGCGAAAATCATCTTTTACTATTACTAGTGCATAGTGTAGAAATCAATTTCGAATATAAATGTATCAATCATAAGCGGTGTAGGTACCATTATATTACGTCGCCGAATACTAGGTTCTACAACTAAAACCGTACAAGTGTCGTATTGGAAGTTGGATTCCATCTATGAACCAAGGCTCAGGGATCGTCCTGTGCATATTAAGGACACACTAGCACTATGCCCAGGATTCAGCCGCAACTGCACCTTAGGATCCTGCAGGGCCGGTCATCCGTCGATGATTAGTTATACCATATACTATATGTTAGCCGATTCTATCGAACCTCTAATTGGTCTAGGGCCACTTGGGACCCAATCCACTGACTCAAATCCATCCGAGGTACCCCACTTAGCTTTCCGTAGTAATGATAATAATCCACATGAGTAAATGTTAGGGTTTGTAAAGCGCTAACACCACCCGTAGCTAGAACTAACATATGTCCATTTCCCTGCGTTCCTCTCCCGTTTCTGGTTCATACCGGGATGTGAAGATCGCGAAGTAACGTTTACACAAAGCTATGCTAATTGAAGATGTGCTTTGGTCTTCAACCACAAGGCCCTGCTTTTCAACAAAAGCCTTGATCATTGCATCTTAGCATGCCGCATTGTCAGACCATACCATATCATTGACCATCTACCAACATATATATAACCTCTAAGCTCATACGTCTTAGAGAATGGTGTTAAGCAAAGAATAAATTCTCCGCCACCAATAGAAATATATAATTAGTAGAGTTCAACAAATACAGTATAAAGGAATTCAATGTCAGACACACAATCCATTTACAAGTCCGTTCTGGGTTTGAATGAAACCATATCCGGTTGATCTCCAAGTACGTATGGATGATCACCAATTTTTCCATCGTCTTGGGTGTACGGTCCAATCAAGATATCAATAGTCATCCATCCAACTTGGACATTTCCCAGTCTTCTATCGCCATCTTCATCGTCGATCTTCAATCGTCGTATGGATTATTTAGAATGGGTTAAAGCCGGTCTTTCCAAATAATTCGCATATTTAAAATCATGTGCTAAAGAAAACACAACCAACGCCTCATTCTAATCAAGAACATTCTTTTATTTAATTGATCTTTTATTTGGGAAATGTTCCCATTAATTTTATCAAAGATAACATTCCCTTAAACATATAGTTTAATAATCTTTTGGATATCGTTTTCAAAAGATTTAATCTTTTCTTTCAACATAAATTCATTTAAGCTTTATTAAAATTCATTTAGTTTTAATCTTATAAAAATCATTACTAAATGATTATTCTATTTCAAGAAATCAATCTTGCCTTTAATTGGGTTAAAGAACAAATGTCACTTAAAAACATCGTTCACGATAAACCCAAAATCACATTCCATTTAATTTCAATAGTATATATTAAGTTGAACAACCTCTTTCTACAAAGTTTCATTAAATCTTAATTAAAAGATTTATATATTTAAAAATCTAATTTCATCGTTAATCGGGTTTTAAGAATCAATGTCATTTAAAACATGGTTCACAATCAACCCAAATTTACTTTCCACTTAATGTTTATTAATCGGAAAATCTCCTTTTAAATCTTAATTAAAAGACTTAATCCTTTCTAAATTAGGTTCAAGAACAGTGCCATATAAGACACCATTCACGACAAACCCAAAATCTTATTTGATATTAATTATAAGGCTTTGAATAGAAATTATGTCGTCTTAATTTTATTATCAAATTCTAAAACTAACGGATATTGTACCGGAAATAACGATATTAAATATCTTCCAAATTCCCAAAATAATATCCGTATAATTACGAAATCCAATACTGATATAATCCAAAGATAATTCCCTTTCAAATCTATTTCAATATATTCATTGGAAATTCTTGGTTATATTAAAACCATCTTAAATCCTCTTTATTTATTTATAAAATAAATAAATCACTTGTTCTGATAAAAATATCTTTTACCTTTATAACCATGGAAATTTTCATCAAAAACCCTTTTTAAAGCATTTATTATGATTTTCATAATTTTTTCCTATTTTTATTTAATTAAAAAAATAGGCATATTCAATTAAATGACGTTACAGGTCATTTAATTTCAATGGCGCTGTTTTATTCCAATTTTATTTAAACATTTCTAAAAATCTAACCATTGGATTTCAAATCTCTTATTATCATATGAAAGCTCTTTCCGATACGAACCCGTAGGTTCCAGTTTCAGAAGAATCCAATGGACGGATCTTCCGCTACGTCCAATTGAAGTTAACGGTCGAAATTCGCGAACGGTCGCTGCGCGAACGTTCTATTCAATCCATTATAAATATATAATATATATTTCGTTAATTTCCTTTTTAAACGTATTTTAAAACGTTTATAAATTCGTTTCAAAACGATTCCAACTTTTATTTCAATTTTAAATCACAATGAAATATTTTATATTATTCTCCTACTAGAATAATATATTTTCAAAATATTATATTTGAAAATTACTTCCTTTTTCAATATTCATTATTTTATCCTTTTACGTTTTATAATGGGCCAGACCTCTCACATTAGGCCTACAACTCGTGGATGCGGGATATGCCGGTCGTTTCCGGGCAGACTTATCCCATAAGTTGGGCTTAACCTCGTGTCATAGCCCGCTTCGTATTTGGCACTTAGACCTCTCACATTAGGTTCAACATTAGTGGCCGCTGGATATGCTGGTCGGGTCTGGGCAAACTTCCACCACAAATGCAACCTAACCTCATGTCAAAGTGCAATTAAATTTATAATCATATTTGTGTACCTAGACTTCTCACATTAGGTTCAACATTAGTGGCTGCTGGATATGCCGGTCGGGTCCGGGCAGACTTCCACGACAAATGCAACCTAACCTCGTGTCCAAGCACAATTATAATTATAATTATTTTACTAAAACATATTATTTTTAAAATATTCCTTATATTATAAATGACCTCCATATTTAATTGCTATTTAATTGATCAAATCCTTTGTTTTCAAAATCTTCTAACTTACATTCCAATTTTAATAAAAATCTGAACTTTTCATATTATTATAATAATATAATAATAATCTTTTTAAAATGTTCGATTTTGAAAACAAATCTATTTATTTCAACATATTGACAATAAAACATAATCTTTTCAATTCAATCCTTTTAATTCAAAACTGGAATGAGACTAAATAATTACCATATAGTTTAATTATATGGATTTCATACATCGCATTTATTTCATAATAATGACAAAACATTCAAATAACAGCCAGAGTGCATTTACAATTAAACACAAGGGAGACGTGTGTTAGAATATCATCCCAAGACCCGTGTGGGGTTTCAACCAACACATAATTTTGTGTACTTGGGTGATGTGTAAAAATAATCATCCGAATCAACATCAACAAGTCAGTTAACTTGTTAGTGGCAGTGTACATTATTCTAATTAACAAAAATAATAAAACATTACTTTTACATGCTGAATATTTCAATTTCAAACATAACATGATATGACATCCAAATCCACAATCCATTCAACAAACAATTACTTTCATCACCAATAATTAATTTACATTTATAAAAATATTTAACTATTCAAAAATTGAGTGAGAAAAAGAGTTCTCACCTTGATTGGTTTTCTAAATAACGCTGAACGTCGATCGACTAAATCTAACATTTTCTTTCACCAAAAATTGTCACGACCTCCAAATCACTCCAAATCAGTTTCATTGCGAAGCTCTCGTCGATACGGTTCCAATGCATCTTGAATCGCTGAATTACAAGTTCGTATGAAAAAGTTACACTTTTTATAAGATTGTATGTACATATAAGTCATTAACCATTAACATAATTAATCAATTACCCTTCATTAACTTCCTTATCTCTCCCTCATCTTCTCCTCCTCCAAACGCAGCAAGCATCAATCCAAATGCAGCAGCCCCATTTTCCTCTCGACACTTTTCATCACCGAATTCTCTCAAAATTTGCATATAAGCTTGTTTTCAACCTCTCAATCCAACTACAACAACTAAAACACAAATCGTTGCTTCAAATAACCATAAATTGGAACCCTAGCTCGCATGAGCCGACGGTGGAAAAATTAGAGCACACCAAAACTCAACCAAATTGATATATGTGGAAGCTTACACTCATACATGTTCAAAGAGCTTAGCTTTCCCGTTTGTAGAATTTTATTTGATTTGTTATGGATTTTAGAAGGTGCATTTAGGCTTAGGAAATGTGGAGAAAGGGGCTACGATGAATGAATGATTAGAATTAGGTTTTAGACGTGTTTAGGGTATTTTATAAGGGGGTGAAATTTTCTTTTTAACCCTTGTATGTTTAATTACTCTCAATTATACTTCCGATTATTTTCCTTTTCATTAAAGTTGAAAACATTTATTATGTTCAAATTGACTGTAACCTTTTGAATTTCAAATCACGTTCATATTTGCTATAGTTAAAATCACATATTACAATATATTACATTAAATTTAATTGCAATTTTTTTTATTATTATAAAATGACACCAAATATATAGCATGGATGCATGCGCTTGAAATAAGGAATGGAAAACGCATTGAAAGCTGCTGCAACTTTCCACATTTCAAAATTAATGAACGTTATAGTTTGAATAGATAGGGAAAGTATTATATTTAAGAAATATTCTTACCATTAAAGAATTTTGTAAAGAAAACGGTATGTGAGTATCAATCATAGACATTCAAGTAATAAAAGGTATATAAATCTGTTAAAAAGGAAATGAGTAAATGAATTTATTTAATGGGCATGTTCATATATGAGCCTAAATTGATATTGTTTGAATACAATTACAATGGATGTAATGGTCCATACAATTAATTGAAAAATTATAAGGTAATAAATATTTTGAATTGGAAATGGTGGTATTAGCTGTGGTAATTGAAAATTTATTCCTAAACGAGCTGCACGCATCATGCTTATTTGAAAAAAATAGGAAAGAAATTGGTAAATTGAAGGAACGAAATAAATGATGCATTCAAGAACAACGAAGAGGGAATGATATTCGTTTTATATAGCGTTCATACTTGAAACAAATTCATGGAAAGCATACCACAAATCACATTTATTAAACAATAAAAGAATTCCAACATTGAATTTTTAAATTTGTTAATGATGTAAATTACGCTAGAATGTTACATTAGAAAAAATAAATTTACAAAAGTATTTTCAATTACAAAGTGAATACTATGTTCAAATAGATATTTCTAATATAAAATCGGTAAATACAATGGTTTACAACATAAATAGATTTGAGTTGAAACAGATAAATATGTTAAGTAAGATAGCAAAATTAAAAGACTAAAATTTGTCAAATACAAGTAATGTAATCGAAAAGAAGAATGTTAGGTATAAATACAAAGGTGCACGAACAAACAAAGAATAAAATTATATAAAGCTAAACACACTAATTCCATACTAATTTATTATCACATTTATTTTTCTCAAAACTACATGGTTATAATTGTTAATATTCCATTTATTACATGTAATAGTAACATATAACCATAATAAATGGAGAACATTTCAAATTCCAAGCCAACCTAAACCTTTACCTATTTAGTAACGATTACTAGCATTTATTACACATGTTTTGGACGAATAAGGTATGTATGTTTGTGAATTAATGCACTTATTACCCATATTTATCTCCTATCATTCTATATATATTAATTTATTAATTTTAACTATTTTATATTCTAGTGCAAAAAAAATGACTAGAGCCATCTCTTTGTGTTCTGCGTTGCCTAAAAATTCAAAATTCAACAAAAAGGTCTTTTTAGTATAATTATGTTATATTTTCTCAAATATTTGAAAGGAGGAAATATTGGATTATTTAAAATTAAAATGAGCATATATTCTTTTATTTGGAATAGATAGTGTATACTATTCATCAAATATGCAAATTTACACATCTCTTCCTTTTGTTTCTTTGCGCACTCCTTATAATTTCAAATATGGTATTTTTGTAGAAAAACAAAAAGGACTAATTAAAAAAACCTAAAAAAATAATTAAAAATACAGATAGATTTATATTAAAAAGGACAATATACATGAGTTTTACAATTACACCCATTTTACAAATTTGGGATATAACAACCATATAACAATCTTAATATTTGAGGGACTGATTTTCAGATTTAGGTGCAAATACAAACAAGAGATATAGATTAGATAAAAGCTTTAAATATTTTAAACAAAATAAAATAGTTACATATAAGAAAATTTAGAAACATTAGTTAAAGTAAAACCGTAAAATTAATTTGGATAAAATAAATTCTTTTAGTATAAAATAGGCAAGTCAATATATGTTAGCATTATTGAAATAAGAGGAAAAGTTTGATAAAATGGGTTAACATAGAAAGTTAAGATACTGTAAACTAGTAAACACAAATAATTAAATAAAAAATAGATTAGATTACAAAATTTTGGTAAAACCCAATATAAATACTCATTTCAACATAGAGTCTTAATTAAATTTATAATTTAATTGCCATACTTTTCTGGGTCGTTACAATCTCCCTCACTTAAAATTTTTTCGCCCTCGAAAAGGAACGGAGCTGAAAGTTGTTTTTCAATTCAATTCAACTTTCATTATTTTCGTTATGGCTAATTCTACAATTCGTTCATATATTGGTTTTACTAATTATCATTCCAATATTTATTAATTGAACTGATAATCACATATCACAACCAGTAATAAATTTGTTGATTTATTTTTCAAATATATATATAATTTTTTATTTATATATATTCAAAATCACATTTTAAGTGCAAATCACAACAATGAATCCTAACTATGTTTTGGTTCTCACACCAGTAAAATGGAAATATATAGATATCCCACCTTCGAAACTCGAACATAAATACTGATGATGATCGATCAATCACCAGAATTATCTCCGGGCAACTAGAGTGTGAATCTATATCTATCCAGTATATTTATGATTTCATATACATGCCAGCTAGGCGTATATTCAAAATCTTTATATACCCAATAGTCCAAATTCAAAAATAAATATTCAAATACGTATAGTAAGATTAAATTTCAAAAACAGAATTTGTTTTCAAATATATTTTTATAAAAATAACACCCTTTATACTCGTTCTAGGATATTGCTGATCCTATCTCTAACGAGTTATTCTTATTGGACATTACTAATCCAAACTCTGATGAATTCTTTTGTTCGGTTTTAATGTGTCCTGTTCTCTAGCTTTGTAAAACCAAAGCTTTGATACCACTTTGAAACGACCCAAACTCGCCCTTTCGGGAAAGTCCGGATTGTTATGAGAACATGACAAATCAGAACACAAATAAAAGAACATTTTATTGTTTTTACAAAAATTATATCAGAGTACAAGAATGTTACAAAGTATGAATAAATATTACACATAGGAAATACAATATCAGAGATTTAATAATTTACAAAGCAGCGGAAAATAATACAATGCGTAGTGGAAAATATAATAAATGCTCTGGACACAGCTTTAAGCTTCAACCCAGAATCCTGCTGAAAATAAGTATCTGCGAAAACAAAAACTACTAGCTAACCGTGTGGAAAATAAAGGCATCCAGAGTTTAGGTTAAAACAATAAACTCCAGGTTAGTCATGGGACTAGTATGGGAACTAAAACAGTTATTAAGTTTGATTTTAAAGTTGGGTAAATCAGGGGACAACGTCGCTAACGCGGAACGAGTTTCCTCCGAAGAATACCGTGCATGAAACAACGCAATGCTTTTTAGAAAATGAAACCATTATAAGACTCAAGTCCCATCACACAATGCAAGCGCGAGCTGGAGGAAAGAGTTTTACCTTATAATGGTCAAACATGCTTGGTACGCGAAAATCATCTTTTACTATTACTAGTGCATAGTGTAGAAATCAATTTCGAATATAAATGTATCAATCATAAGCGGTGTAGGTACCATTATATTACGTCGCCGAATACTAGGTTCTACAACTAAAACCGTACAAGTGTCGTATTGGAAGTTGGATTCCATCTATGAACCAAGGCTCAGGGATCGTCCTGTGCATATTAAGGACACACTAGCACTATGCCCAGGATTCAGCCGCAACTGCACCTTAGGATCCTGCAAGGCCGGTCATCCGTCGATGATTAGTTATACCATATACTATATGTTAGCCGATTCTATCAAACCTCTAATTGGTCTAGGGCCACTTGGGACCCAATCCACTGACTCAAATCCATCCGAGGTACCCCGCTTAGCTTTCCGTAGTAATGATAATAATCCACATGAGTAAATGTTAGGGTTTGTAAAGCGCTAACACCACCCGTAGCTAGAACTAACATATGTCCATTTCCCTGCGTTCCTCTCCCGTTTCTGGTTCATACCGGGATGTGAAGCTCGCGAAGTAACGTTTACACAAAGCTATGCTAATTAAAGATGTGCTTTGGTCTTCGACCACAAGGCCCTGCTTTTCAATAAAAGCCTTGATCATTGCATCTTAGCATGCCACATTGTCAGACCATACCATATCATTGACCATCTACCAACATATGTATAACCTCTAAGCTCATAACTCTTAGAGAATGGTGTTAATCAAAGAATAAATTCTCCGCCACCAATAGAAATATATAATTAGTAGAGTTCAACAAATACAGTATAAAGGAATACAATGTCAGACACACAATCCATTTACAAGTCCATTCTGGATTTGAACGAAACCAAATCCGGTTGATCTCCAAGTACGTATGGATGATCACCAATTTCTCCATCGTCTTGGGTGTACGGCCCAATCAAGATATCAATAGTCATCCATCCAACTTGGACATTTCCCGGTCTTCTATCGCCGTCTTCATCGTCGATCTTCAATCGTCGTATGGATTATTTAGAATGGGTTAAACCCAGTCTTTCCGAATAATTCGCGTATTTAAAATCATGTGCTAAAGAAAACACAACCAACGCCTCATACTAATCAAGAACATTCTTTTATTTAATTGATCTTTTATCTGGGAAATGTTCCCATTAATTTTATCAATGATAACATTCCCTTAAACATATAGTTTAATAATCTTTTGGATATCGTTTTCAAAAGATTTAAACTTTTCTTTCAACATAAATTCATTTAAGATTCATTAAAACTTCATTTAGTTTTAATCTTATAAAAATCATTACTAAATGATTATTCTATTTCAAGAAATCAATCTTGCCTTTAATTGGGTTAAAGAAAAAATGTCACTTAAAAACATCGTTTACGATAAACCCAAAATCACATTGCATTTAATTTCAATAGTATATATTAAGTTGAACAAACTCTTTCTAGAAAGTTTCATTAAATCTTAATTAAAATATTTAAAAATTTAAAAATCTAATTTCATCGTTAATCGGGTTTTAAGAATCAATGTCATTTAAAACATGGTTCACAATCAACCCAAATTTACTTTCCACTTAATGTTTATTAATCGGAAAATCTCCTTTTAAATATTAACTAAAAGACTAAATCCTTTTTAAATTAGGTTCAAGAACAGTGCCATTTAAGACACTATTCACGACAAACCCAAAATCTTATTTAATATTAATTATAAGGCTTTGAATAGAAATTATGTCGTCTTAATTTTAATATCAAATTCTAAAACCAACGGATATTATACCGGAAATAACGATATTAAATATCTTCCAAATTCCCAAAATAATATCTGTATAATCACGAAATCCAATACTGATATAATCCAAAGATAATTCCCTTTCAAATCTATTTCAATATATTCATTGGAAATTCTTGGTTATATTAAAACCATCTTAAATCCTCTTTATTTATTTATAAAATAAATAAATCACTTATTCTGATAAAAATATCTTTTACCTTTATAACCATGGAAATTTTCATCAAAAACCCTTTTTAAAGCATTTACTATGATTTCCATAATTTTTTCCTATTTTTATTTAATTAAAAAAATAGGCCTATTCAATTAAATGATGTTACAGGTCATATAATTTCAACGACGCTGTTTTATTCCAATTTGATTTAAACATTTCTAAAAATCTAACCATTGGATTTCAAATCTCTTATTATCATATGAAAGCTCTTTCCGACACGAACCCGTAGGTTCCGATTTCAGAAGAATCCGATGGACGGATCTTCCGCTACGTCCAATTGAAGTTAACGGTCGAAATTCGCGAACGGTCGCTGTGCGAACGTTCTATTCAAACCATTATAAATATATAATATATATTTCGTTAATTTCCTTTTTAAACATATTTTAAAACGTTTATAAATTTGTTTCAAAACGATTCCAACTTTTATTTCAATTTTAAATCATAATTAAATATTTTATATTATTCTCCAACTAGAATAATATATTTTCAAAATATTATATTTGAAAATTACTTCCTTTTTCAATATTCATTATTTTATCCTTTTACATTTTATAATGGGCCAGACCTCTCACATTAGGCCTACAACTCGTGGATGCTGGATATGCCGGTCGATTCCGGACAGACTTATCACACAAGTCGGGCTTAACCTCGTGTCATAGCCCGCTTCGTATTTGCGCACTTAGACCTCTCACATTAGGTTCAACATTAATGGCTGCTGGATATGCCGGTCGGGTCCGGGCAAACTTCCACCACAAATGCAACCTAACCTCGTGTCAAAGTGCAATAAAATTTATAATCGTATTTGTGTACCTAGACCTCTCACATTAGGTTCAACATTAGTGGCTGTTGATATGTCGGTCGGGTCCGGCCAGACTTCCACCACAAATGCAACCTAACCTCGTGTCCAAGCACAATTATAATTATAATTATTTTACTAAAACATTTTATTTCTAAAATATTCCTTATATTATGAGTGATCTCCATATTAAATTGTTATTTAATTGATCAAATCCTTTGTTTTCTAAATCTTCTAACTTACATTCCAATTTTATTAAAAATCTAAACTTTTCATATTATTATAATAATATAATAATAATCTTTTAAAAATGTTCAATTTTGAAAACAAATCTATTTATTTCAACATACTGACAATAAAACGTAATCTTTTCAATTCAATCCTTTTAATTCAAAATTGGAATGAGACTAAATAATTACCATATAATTTAATTATATGGATTTCATACATCCCATTTATTTCATAATAATGACAAAACATTCAAATAACAGCCAGAGTGCATTTACAATTAAACACAAGGGAGACGTGTGTTAGAATATCATCCCAAGACCCATGTGGGGTTTCAACCAACACATAATTTTGTGCACTTGGGCGATGTGTAAAAATAATCATCCCAATCAACGTCAACAAGTCAGTTAACATGTTAATGGCAGTGTACATTATTCTAATTAACATAAATAATAAAACATTACTTTTACATGCTGAATATTTCAATTTCAAACATAACATGACATGACATCCAAATCCACAATCCATTCAACAAACAATTACTTTCATCACCAATAATTAATTTACATTAATAATAATATTTAACTATTCAAAAATTGAGTGAGAAAAAGAGTTCTCACCTTGATTGGTTTTCTAAATAACGCTGAACGTCGATCGACTAAATCTGACATTTTCTTTTACCAAAAATTGTCACGACCTCCAAATCAGTTTCATTCGAAGCTCTCGTTGATAAGGTTCCAATGCATCTTGAATCGCTGAATTACGAGTTCGTATGAAAAAGTTACACTTTTTATAAGATTGTATGTACATATAAGTCATTAACCATTAACCTAATTAATTAATTAATTACCCTTCATTAACTTCCTTATCTCTCCTTCATCATCTCCTCCTCCAAACGCAGCAAGCATCGATCCAAACGCAGCAGCCCCATTTTCCTCTCGACACTTTTCGTCACCGAATTCTCTCAAAATTTGCATACAAGCTTGTTTTCAACCTCTCAATCCAACTACAACAACTAAATCACAAACCGTTGCTTCAAATCAACATAAATTGGAACCCTAGCTCGCATGAACCGATGGTGGAAAAATTAGAGCACACCAAAACTCAACCAAATTGATATATGTGGAAGCTTACACTCATACATGTTCAAAGATCTTAGCTTTCCCGTTTGTAGAATTTTATTTGATTTATTATGGATTATAGAAGTTGCATTTAGGCTTAGGAAAGGTGGAGAAAGGGGCTACGATGAATGAATGATTAGAATTAGGTTTTAGACGTGTTTAGGATATTTTATAGGGGGTGAAATTTTCTTTTTAACCCTTGTATGTTTAATTACTCTCAATTATACTTCCGTTTATTTTCCTTATCATTAAAGTTGAAAACATTTATTATGTTCAAATTGACTATAACCTTTTGAATTTCAAATCACGTTCACATTTTCTATAGTTAAAATCACATATTACAATTTATTACATTAAATTTAATTGCAATTTTTTATTATTATAAAATGACACCAAATATATAGCATGGATGCATGCGCTTGAAATAAGGAATGGAAAACGCATTGAAAACTGCTGCAACTTTCCACATTTCAAAATTAATGAACGTTATAGTTTGAATAGATAGGGAAAGTATTATATTTAAGAAATATTCTTATCATTAAAGAATTTTGTAAAGAAAATGGTATGTGAGTATCAATCATAGACATTCAAGTAATAAAAGGAATATAAATCTGTTAAAAAGGAAACGCAGTAAATGAATTTATTTAATGGGCATGTTCATATATGAGCCTAAATTGATATTGTTTGAATACAATTACAATAGATGTAATGGTCCATACAATTAATTGAAAAATTATAAGGTAATAAATATTTTGAATTGGAAATGGTGGTATTAGCTGTGGTAATTGAAAATTTATTCCTAAACGAGCTGCATGCATCATGCTTATTAAAAAAAAAGGAAAGAAATTAGTAAATTGAAGGAACGAAATAAATGATGCATTCAAGGACAACGAAGAGGGAATGATATTCGTTTTATATAGCGTTCATACCTGAAACAAATTCATGGAAAACATACCACAAATCACATTTATTAAACAATAAAAGAATTTCAACATTGAATATTTAAATTTGTTAATGATGTAAATTACGCTAGAACATTACATTAGAAAAAATAAATTTACAAAAGTATTTTCAATTCCAAAGTGAATACTATGTTCAAATAGATATTTCTAATATAAAATCGGTAAATACAATGGTTTACAACATAAATAGATTTGAGTTGAAACAGATAAATATGTTAAGTAAGATAGAAAAATTAAAAGACTAAAATTTGTCAAATACAAGTAATGTAATCGAAAAGAAGAATGTTAGGTATAAATAGAAAGGAGCACGAACAAACAAAGAATAAAATTATATAAAGCTAAACACACTAATTCCATACTAATTTATTATCACATTTACTTCTCTCAAAACTACATGGTTATAATTGTTAATATTCCATTTATTACATGTAATAGTAACATATAACCATAATAAATGGAGAATATTTCAAATTCCAAGCCAACCTAAACCTTTACCTATTTAGTAACGATTACTAGCATTTATTACACATGTTTTGGAAGAATAAAGTATGTGTGTTTGTGAAGTAACGCACTTATTACCCATATTTATCTCCTATCATTCTATATATATATATATATATATATATATATTAATTTATTAATTCTAACCATTTTATATTCTAGTGCAAAAAAATGACTAGAACCATCTCTTTGTGTTCTGCATTGCCTAAAAATTCAAAATTCAACAAAAAGGTCTTTTAGTATAATTATGTTATATTTTCTCAAATATTTGAAAGGAGGAAATATTGAATTATTTAAAATTAAAATGATCATATGTTCTTTTATTTGGAATAGATAGTGTATACTATGCATCAAATATGAAAATTTACACATCTCTTCCTTTTGTTTCTTTACATGCTCCTTATAATTTCAAATATTGTATTTTTGTAGAAAAACAAAAAGGACAAATTAAAAAAAACCTAAAAAAATAATATCACAACCTAAAAAAACCCATAAACCTTGGCTTTGATACCAACTTGTAACACTTCCCACTCTGATATATTTATTCAGAAGCGGTGATGCTACATATAAAATGGTACTAATAGAACAATATCACAACTTAACATAAACTTGTCGAAACATAAAATCATTCTTAGTACATGATTTTAAACCGAAGAGCTATTATACAATCATCCCATCATAAAATATGGTTACAAAGGTTCACGAGTCTAATAATTAAACATAGGAGTACATAACGAGATAATCTGCATAATGTAAGTCTTCACTTCAAAGCATCCAACTAACCATCTAAACCTGAAAAGTTTTAAGTGTAGCATCATGAGCAACACAGACCTAGTGAGATAGCTATTTAAGCTTAGCTTTCACATCATTTCTTAATGGGTTGTATTATAGTTTCATCATGACTCTTTACTTCGAAGGTTTCATCAATCCAAGTTTTAAAACAAAAATCAAGGAAGACTTCGAAATGTTAAATCAAACAAATTTATGAAAACTTCCTTTCATCAAAACTCATGATTTATCTAATTTATTGTTATAAATCTGAAACACACCCTCAACTTGGTTAGATGTTAGAATATATTATCCCATTGCGGTTGGCATCCCATCATCAAATAGGATGTACTCTACTCGGCTCGATACCAACATAGAGTAATAGTGCACTACCCAAGATCTATTGTCTTATACCGCACCCCATCGAAAATATAATCAAGAAAGTGATTCTCAAAAGTAATTTTAAATTACTTTTCTTTAGTATTGAATAAAGTTCTAAATTATTTCTAAATTCAAATAATTTCAAATTATATTTGAATTAACCTTTCCGTTCGTCGGATCAGTTAGGGATAGCTAGGGAGAGCAGGAAACTATATTTTCCAAACTCAAGCCTAGACACTATCCTCTCTGTCACCCTAGAACGTTCCAGTCATTCATTTTGAAAGATACTTTATAAATATATGTGTATTCGTGCAACATTTAGGGTGTTATATTGGTAATAGGCAAATCTCCTACTTTCAAATTCATGCTTTTAAGGGGTTTAAGACAAAACCAAACTATCTTAAATTATTCCAATCTATGTTAAGAAGAACCTCGAAACTACTTGAAACAAAGAAAAGGTAACATTTAAAAAGTACTACAAAAATTTTCAGCATCATAAAATAAAAACTGCAGCGTTTTAAAGGTGTTAGGACAAGTTTCGGATGGTTTTAGGCTCAAAACAGCTATTTACAGCGTTTCAGCCATGCTATAGAAAGTTCTGGTTAGTCTATAAGGGTTTTAGACTAAATTCAGCTACTACAGCGTTTCTGCGCGCTATAAAAAGAGTTCTGGTCATGTTCAAGGCTTTATAATCAATTCAGTGAAAAGATAGCGCTTCAGAAGTGCTATAGAAATGTAACAACCCGCATTCTACGCATTGAAGGAGCGTAGAATATTTATTTCATTCACATACGAAGTCGTATGGTCATGTAACTTTGGGAGACGACTATTATGGTCATTTCCCATGTTCATTATTTTTGCTGATTTTTAAATGACCGTTTTGCCCCTAACTGATCTTGTTTTGGCCATAACTTTTGATTGGTAAGGAGTTTTGACCTGAAACCACTTCCATTGGATTCAAATGATGGTTTCTCTTTCCGTAGAGCGGTTACATTAGCCAAACGGACTTACCGTTTGGGAGATATGGCTGAAACAAGGTTGTGAAGGTGAAAAACAGCTTAATTGGGCTAAACCGGGTAGTTAACAGCTTGGCCCATAACCCATTTCGGGATTAGGGTTATGGGGAGGCTGATAGGGTTTGAGAAATCATTTCATTTCAGTTTTTGAGCCGCCACTTTCATTCTTGAAACCCTAGCCATGGCCTCCACTCTCTAAATCTCTTCAAAACATCTCCAAATCATCTACAACTTGAAGATTGGGAGTAGCAACATCAAATCAAGGGAGATCTTCACCAAATCAAGATTAGAGATGTTGGAATACATTAGAATTCGACCCAAACAGAGAATCATTTTAGATCTATAGTTTATTTTGTGGCAAAGGTGAGTGATTTGCATTGCTTTTCACTAATTACGGCTAATTATGGTAATTAGCGAAGATTAGCGAAATTATGGCTCAGAAAAATCTTGAAAAATTCCTAAAATTCTAAAACATCATTTTATGCCTCTGATATGAATTTGGGTTAATTTCGACTAATTTTGCAAATTCCGGAATTCGGGGGATTAAGGGGTGATTAGTGATAATTAGCGAATTTATGCATGATTAAAATCTGGAAAAATATTCAGAAATTCTGAAATATTGTTTTAGACCTCTGTTAGAAAATTTGGTTGAATTGGTTAAGTTTTGCTAATCCTATCGTTAGATTTTCTTAAACATACTTAAGAGGAAAATATGGGTTTTTGGCTATGTTTGATCCATTTTAACCTATCATATTGATGTTTTGGTGTTTGAGGTCACTTCTATGTGTTGCTATGACTGTATGGTATGCTTGGTGATTGTTTAGAATAGTTAGAATGGTCGAAAACGTCGTCGAGAGGCGTATAAACTGTCGCTGGAAGTTGCAGGAAAGTGCAGGAAACCGGACCGGATCGTGTAGTCCGACCCGACCCGACCGGGGGTAGTCCATCCGAACCGATCCGTCCATGGATGGTGACCACGAACCCGAACCGATGCAGTGCCACGCTCCGAATTGAAGATAGTCCACGATCCGACCTGCCCATCTGAAGGACCCCCGCGAACCAAAAGCTCACGATCTGAATCGAACTTCCGAAGGGGAACGAGCATCACGACTGAAGGGGAGCGCCACGAGCCATGGGGCACGACCTGATCCGATAGGGTTTCCACGACCTGATCCAGGAGCGTCGCCACGACCAGGAGCTGGAGCCATGGACCGATCCAACATGGGTGGAGTGACACGATTCGAACTAGAGTGGTGCGATCCGCGAACCGATGGAGGAGAAGCACGATCGCGACCTGGAGAACACGACCCGATCCGATGGGCGATCACGAACCGATCCGGATGGAGGAAGAAGACGAGCCGTGCCTATATGATGATCATGAACTGAATGAAGATCGATCCGGAGGAGATGCTGACCAAAACCCGAGATGCAAAGGCAGTCCAAATGGAAGTTAGAGCTCAGGATCCAAATGGGAACCAATGAGTTCACTTCATGATTGGGCTTTGCTGCGGGACGCGTGCAAATGGGTTGTCGGTATTCATAACTTTGGTTCACCACTGAGAGATGGATAGCGGGCTTGTAGTGATAGTTACACGGGATTAGATTCCGTCATGGCCCAAAGTATTAGGTGACCAAAGTAGTGGATATCGTATACTTTACGCACCGAGTGAGAGATGTGAGGATGGATGTTATGCTTGATTGTTTGACATCACTATGACATGCACATCCCCACCCCCGTATTTCTTACACCATATATAAGTGGCACCTTAGAGTATTGTACGGTATGTAGTGCTAACTCTTTGGTTGCAGGTCCAGGTTCAGGTATGATTGGATTATACTTGTTATTGTTTTGTTTAGCTGCTTATCGCTCATACCAGACTTTTTGTCTGACCCAGAGTTTTATGTCTCTTCTTATTACTCTGGGTGCTCACACGAGCAGACTAGAGACAGGTTAGCTGGTGATGCACGAGTAGCTGATTCAGAGACGAGAAGGAGGCTCCTACGTATGATATCTACATATGTTCTCCCTGTGTCGT
This sequence comes from Allium sativum, assembly GCA_030737875.1. Lineage (NCBI taxonomy): Eukaryota > Viridiplantae > Streptophyta > Magnoliopsida > Asparagales > Amaryllidaceae > Allium > Allium sativum. The sequence continues at coordinate 403,273,246 of CM060910.1, forward strand.
TGGTGGTCACTACTTGGGCATTAGTAGTGTACCTCCCTTATCTTGCTTTTGCTTTTAGAGACAGTTTGAAAAGTTGTAATAATTAAATGATGTGGAACATAAGCTGTATTTGGATTTTCCGCTGCTATGATAGTTTGTTTCAGCTTATACACTGTCTCACCTGTTTTGTGTCAAGTATATGTTATGATTATATTTTATCCCGTGTGCTGTGAGACATATTACAGGTTCTTTGTTAGTTCATTCTCATCTTTCTTTTCTGCTGACGACCGTTCCGTGCTAACTGGACATGTGTACAGCGCACTTTTGGAGTAAATGTCGGTTGGTGTGGGGCGGGCCGTCACACTTGGTATCAGAGCTCTAGGTTGCGTAGTTAACCAAGGGAAAGACACCAGGGAGAGATAGTATACGTACATGAGGGCGCGTATTTGTAATTATTTTGGTTTTCAAAAGCTATATCTAAATATATTATTATTATAGCTAAGGATGAAGTCGTATTGCACTGGCACCACTATGGAGATGGTTAATCGTTTTCTCTCTACAGATTTGACGATGAGCCGAAATTTGAGAGGTGCTGGTGGAGGAGCCAATAATGGGAATGCTCCTGACATGGGGACTATGTTCGTTGACCTCATGAGAGAGATGCTTAGGGAAGCTCGGGGAGCCGTTCCTAATGCTGCTAATGGTGGTGGTGCAGTGGTGCAGGGCCTAGGGCCGATTTTGCTAAGTTGTGCAAGGATTGCACTAACCTTGGTGGAAAGCCGTTCCACGGAACGGAGTCGTCCACGAATGTTCAGGATTGGTTGGATAGCTATGATCGTATCTTCGAAGACTTGGATATCGAGGATGCGGTGAAGAGAAGGCTAACGTCTCGTCAGCTGCAGGGGCGAGCGATGAATTGGTGGAATGCTATTAAGACAGCTACTCCAGAGGATCAAGTTACTTGGAATCAGTTTAAGACTCGCTTTTGTGATAAGTTTATTCCATCTGTTCATAAATCAGAATTGTTCAGGAAGTTCTTGGAGCTTAAGCAGAATGGTAGGGCAGTCTCGGAGTACATCGCAGAATTCGATACTTTATCGAAATATGGATGGTCCCTTATCGATACAGTCGAAAAGAAGAACGAGAAGTTCAAAACTGGCTTGGATGGGTACTTGGGGAAAAGACTTATAAACCATATCGATGAGACGTTCGAATCTATTGTAGGAAAGGCATTAAGGTCAGAGAGCCTTTTTCCTAAGTCGAAGACTGAGGTTGCTACGGCATCTGCAGAGGAACCAAAGCCGCAAGCAGGCGGTGAAGGCAAGAAGAATTCTCAGAACAAGAGGAAGAAAAACCCGACCAAGGATGGTCAGAATAAGAAAAATAAGAAAGATGGCGAATGCTTTAGTTGTGGCAAGAAGGGCCATTATGCTAGAGATTGTCGAGAAAAGCCTGGGGAAAGGAAGTGCTTTAAATGCGGCCAGGTGGGACATCACAAGGATGATTGCCCACAACCTCCTAGGGAGAAGCAGATTGTGAATGCGTATGCTATCAACGCTGTTCCTTCTTCGTCGAATGCTCCAAGTGTGGCGCAGAAGGGAAAGGGTGTCGTTATAAAAGGTATGCTTTCTATTTAAGATGTCTATGTTCGGGTATTGTTTGACAAACCCGAGAAAATCGATAGACCTCTAGTTGTGACGAACCAGATTGGGGGTTCGACTAACCTTAGCATGATTTGCCGTAACGTGGTCTTATCGAGTCATGGATTTATATTTGTTTGTGTTTGCTTTGTTTAGGCTTTACTGGATTTAGCATAATTTTGGGGAGTTGATCTACTCCAAAGGAATAGGGTGGTATTAGGTACCTACCTAGTGATAGCGATAGTAACTGGAGTTAAGGAAGATGAAAGGCTATCGTTGTTATAAGTTTTAGTTGTCTTTGGGAGGCAAATGAGTGCTCCAGTGCTTAGTTGTTTTGCTAGTATCACCTCACGTGGATTGTCCGAATTCAGAGGAGATGTTCCTTGGGTGCTTGTCTGATATTGGTTTAGGCCTTTGGGGCTTGTGCTTAGGGAATGTAGAGTTCAACTAGGATGGTTTGCGTGAGAGATAAATAGTTGTTGCGATTTTTCATCGGATGATATATTGGTTTACTTGAGGGGTTATGGGCAGCCGTGACATGATAAGACTGTTCAATGGTATAGACTGCCCGAGTTAGACTCAATAGGGTTATAAGATGACTCGAGTGGGACTCGAGAAAGATGCAAAGTAATGGATTGTTTAGGACCCTATGTTGATGTTCTCTATTGGATAGTATAATTTTTAAGGAACAGGATGTGCTCGTTGATCATGGAAGATACAACTAAGATTAGGGCGATTCAAGTTGGACTTGAACTCGTAAAAGAAAATGGGTGTTCGTTGATCTTGGAGATGCAACGAATAGGGAGACGACTCACGTTGGGCTAGAGTTTGTCGCTAATGGATACTCAAGAATGGGTCTGAGTTATAGATTGACTCGAGTTGGACTCGAGAAGGCTGCAAGGAATTTGATTCGGCTCGAGTTGGACTCGAGAGGGCAGCAAGACAATGGATAGACTTGGGTTGGACTCAAGTATTTTAGGCAGACTAAAAGCAGGGGTATCTGGGGACGCTCGTTACCTTAGATCCATTGGACGTGATCTAGTTATCCTTGGAGGATAAACGTACGTTGGACGTACGGTAGTTCGTAGGTAGGCGGGGCTTCCATTGGTCTGGGATTGGTTGGACCAGTCAAGTAGGCATCGGTTTATGTATGGAGGCTGGGCTTCCATTAGTTATTGATGTTGGTTGGACCAGACATACTAGAATCGACATATTGGGATTGGTTAGACCAGTCATGTAGGTGTCAATGTGTTTATGAATTTAGCAGGTGATAGGTAGGACTTGTTCGATGGATGTTATGGTTGCTATGTTGTTCCTATTTTTCTTCCCTTGAGTAGACTATCACCTGTAGGGTTCCAGCGATGGGGAACAAAGTGATTGTAGTAGAACTATGAGCCAGTGCAGTAGAGTCGTCATGACTCGAGGGGTAAAGTGGACATAGTAAAGGATTAGTAAGGCTATGAGCCAGTGCAGTGGAGTTGTTATGACTTCATAGGGGCAGAGTGGACATAGCAAAGGACTAGTGGCTATGGATCAGTGCAGTGGAGTCGCCATGACTCCATGGGGCAGAGTGATCATAGTAAAGGATTTGGGTGCGGTAATAGTTGCATTGAGTAGGAGGCATGCCAGTCTAGAGGTTATGTTTCTGGGTTGGAAGCAACTAGAGTATATCACAGGATATGATTTCAGACCTAAGAGTGAATTGGATTCAGAAACGCTAGTAAGCTTGACGATTAGATCGATTTTGATTGAGTGGATTGGTTCCAGTTAGAAGGACGATCCTAATCTATTGGAAACCATCTCTAGGGTAGAGTTGGGTATCGATGGAAAGAGAATGATCAAGTAAGGATTTGATCGAGAAGAGTGGCTTCGAAAGAATAAGGGACTAGTTGTACCCAACGTAGATGGACTGAGAGATGAAGTGCTTAGAGCATATCATCACCCGAAATTGACTATACGTCCCAGTGGTAACAAGATGTATTGAGACATGGAGCAGATCTACTACTGGGAAAGGATAAAGAAAGACGTTGGGAAGTTTATGTCCAAGTGCATGAATTGCCATTTAGCTAAAGCTGGGCAAAAGAAGCCTAGTGGTTTGTCACAACCATTGGATATGAGTCTCAAATGGATTATATTGATAGTTTACCAAGGACTAGGTCAGGTCATGATGGTATTTGAGTGAATTGTATATTAGAGAATGAAGGCTACCCAAGATAGGAAAAAGACTTATCTCGATAAGAGACGAAGAGATTTGGAATTCTTCATTAACGACTTGGTGTTCGTCAAGATCTCTCCATTGAGAATGTGATTCGAATTGGTAGGAGAGATAAGTTAGCACCAAGATTTGTTGGTCCATTCCCAGTCCTTGAGCAAGTTGGGAATTTGGCATATAAAGTTGAATTACCAGAGAAGATGACAGGAGTTCATAACGTATTTCATGTTTCCCAGTTAAGGAAATTCGTGCACGACCCTAGTATGGCTATTTCACCTGATCAGTTGGATAACATCGAAGTTGAACCCGAGGCGGTTGGGAACCGCAAGCCTTTGCGTATTGTTGGGGACGATACAAAGCAGCTTCGAAGGAAGGTGGTGAAACTAGTCAAAGTTCAGTGGGGTGGTGATGAGGAAGGCTGTACTTGGGAAACAGAGGAGAACATAAGGAAGAAGTAATCAGAACTCTTTGCCTGGTAAGGTTTTGGTAGTGATAGTTCATCCCTTGTTAGTAAACCGCATGCTAGGATAGGCTTGTTGTGTTGTTTTGTATGTTTTATTGTTTGAAAATGATTGATAGGCATGCGGAATTCTTTGTATGTTTTGGTTAAGGAATTTCGGGGACGAAATTTCTTAAGAGGGGGGGGGGGAGAGAGAATGTAACAACCCGCATTCTACGCATCGGAGGATCATAGAGTATTTACTTCTTTCACATACGAAGTCATATGGTCATGTAACTTTGGGAGACTACTATTATGGTCATTTCCCATGTTTATGATTTTTGCCGATTTTTAAATGACCGTTTTGCCCCTAACTGATCTTGTTTTGGCCATAACTTTTGATTGGTAAGGACTTTTGACCTGAAACCACTTCCATTGGATTTGAATGATGATTTCTCTTTCCGTAGAGTAGTTACATTATCCAAACGGACTTACCGTTTGGGAGATATGGCTGAAACAAGGTTGAGAAGGTGAAAAACAGCTTAATTGGGCTAAACCGGGTAGTTAACAGCTTGGCCCATAACCCATTTCGGGATTAGGGTTATGGGGAGGCTGATAGGGTTTGAGAAATCATTTCATTTCAGTTTTTGAGCCGCCACTTTCATTCTTGAAACCCTAGCCATGGCCTCCACTCTCTAAATCTCTTCAAAACATCTCCAAATCATCTACAACTTAAAGATTGGGATTAGCAACATCAAATCAAGGGAGATCTTCACCAAATCAAGATTAGAGCTGCTGGAACACATTATAATTCGACCCAAACAGAGAATCATTTTAGATCTATAGTTTACTTTGTGGCAAAGGTGAGTGATTTGCATTGTTTTTCACTAATTACGGCTAATTATGGTAATTAGCGAAGATTAGCGAAATTATGGCTCAGAAAAATCTTGAAAAATTCCTAAAATTCTAAAACATCATTTTATGCCTCTGATATGAATTTGGGTTAATTTCGACTAATTTTGCGAATCCCGAAATTTAGGGGAATAAGGGGTGATTAGCGATAATTAGCGAATTTATGCATGATTAAAATCTGGAAAAATATTCAGAAATTCTGAAATATTGTTTTAGACCTCTGTTAGAAAATTTGGTTAAATTGGTTAAGTTTTGCTAATCCTATCGTTAGATTTTCTTAAACATGCTTAAGAGGAAAATATGGGTTTTTGGCTATGTTTGATCCATTTTAATCTATCATATTGATGTTTTGGTGTTTGAGGTCACTTCTATGTGTTGCTATGACTGTATGGTATGCTTGGTGATTGTTTAGAATAGTTAGAATGGTCAAAAACGTCGTCGAGAGGCGTATAAACTACTGCTGGAAGTTGCAGGAAAGTGCAGGAAATCGGACCGGATCGTGTAGTCCGACCCGACCCGACCGGGGGGTAGTCCATCCGAACCGATCCGTCCATGGATGGTGACCACGAACCCGAACTGATGCAGTGCCACGCTCCGAATTGAAGATGGTCCACGATCCGACCTGCCCATCTGAAGGACCCCCGCGAACCAGAAGCTCACGATCTGAATCGAAGTTCCGAAGGGGAAAGAGCATCACGACTGAAGGGGAGCGCCACGAGCCATGGGGCACGACCCGATCCGATAGGGTTTCCACGACCCGATCCAGGAGCATCGCCACGACCAGGAGCTGGAGCCATGGATCGATCCAACATGGGTGGAGTGACACGATCCGAACTAGAGTGGTGCGATCCGCGAACCGATGGAGGAGAAGCACGATCGCGACCTGGAGAACACGACCTAATCCGATGGGCGATCATGAACCGATCCAGATGGAGGAAAAAGACGAGCCGTGCCTATATGATGATCACGAACTGAATGAAGATCGATCCGGAGGAGATGCTGACCAAAACCCGAGATGCAAAGGTAGTCCAAATGGAAGTTAGAGCTCAGGATCCAGATGGGAACCAATGAGTTCACTTCATGATTGGGCTTTGCAGCGGGACGTGTGCAAAGGGGTTGTCGGTATTCATAACTTTAGTTCACCACTAAGAGATGGATAGCGGGCTTGTAGTGATAGTTACACGGGATTGGATTCCGTCATGGCCCAAAGTATTAGGTGACCAAAGTAGTGGATAACGTATACTTTACGCACCGAGTGAGAGATGTGAGGATGGATGTTATGCTTGATTGTTTGACATCACTATGACATGCACATCCCTACCCCCGTATTTCTTACACCATATGTAAGTGGCACCTTAGAGTATTGTACGGTATGTAGTGCTAACTCTTTGGTTGCAGGTCCAGGTTCAGGTATGATTGGATTATGCCTGTTATTGTTTTGTTTTGCTGCTTATCGTTCATACCAGACTTTTTGTCTGACCCAGAGTTTTATGTCTCTTCTTATTACTCTGGGTGCTCACACGAGCAGACTAGAGACAAGTTAGCTGGTGATGCACGAGTAGCTGATTCGGAGACGAGCAGGAGACTCCTACGTATGATATCTACATATATTCTCCCTGTGTCGTTGGTGATCACTACTTGGGCATTAGTAGTGTACCTCCCTTATCTTGCTTTTGCTTTTAGAGACAGTTTGAAAAGTTGTAATAATTAAATGATGTGGAACATAAGCTGTATTTGGATTTTCCGCTGCTATGATAGTTTGTTTCAGCTTATACACTGTCTCACCTGTTTTGTGTCAAGTATATGTTATGATTATATTTTATCCCGTGCGTTGTGAGACATATTACAGGTTCTTTGTTAGTTCATTCTCATCTTTCTTTTCTGCTGAAGACCGTTCCGTGCTAACTGGACATGTGTACAACACACTTTTGGAGTAAATGTCGGTTGGTGCGGGGCGGGCCGTCACAAGAAAGTTTTGTTTTTATAAACTTCTGCGTTAGGAACATTCATAAAGCGTTTCAAATTTCCAAAGTGTTTCAAGTTTCAGAAAATCAGCTTTTTTTTCAATTTTTGGGTGAAATGTTTGACACTGTTTCTTTATGATAAAAATAGATTTTGACTCCAAATTTTCTTTAGAAAGAAGCTATCTTTGTCTATTTAATTATCATAAAAAGAAACCATTAAAATTATTTATCTTTTCAATAAATTAAATTCAACAATACAAGGCCTTTTTAACATGTCTAATTCGGGCTGATTTTTACCTTACTTTGCATCCAGTTTTCGAGTATGAAAACGGCCGAATTAGTAAAGGTGGCCGAAGATAATGTTGTAGCCCTTTGAATTAGCTTTCCAAATTGATAGAGAAGTCGAAATTTCATTAAGAATTGCAAAAGTTATGCCCAAAATACCGAACATCATTTTCGGGGGTTCACATCCAAACATTCGTTCTTAGAATTCTCAACTTTTCTTCAAAATATGAAATGAATACATGAACTTAAATAGTTTTTCTCACCTTAAACTTGTATCTTGATCTTGTACTTATCCTCTTGCCTTCTCCTAAGCTTCTCCTCTTTATCTTATTTTATTTTTTGTTTTCAAAATGTATGAAATGAAGTGAACCTTTACACCATTTATATAGTAGTTTTCAAGGTTAATTTGGTAATTTAGTTTTGGACACTTGTCCAATACATCTTCATGCATTCCTTAGGATGTAGACACATGCCCTCTTATGTGTCTTAAGAGGTTTCTACACATGGACACCTAATGTGTGTATGTGTCTTAACCTTATTTACTTATGAGACATGTGTTCCTTTCATTTGATGACACTTGTCCCTATCACTTTAAGCCATTTTTCTTATTCTAGAATTTGTACACATACCATTTATAAATTATGTATTATGTATATATTTATGCATACATATATCATATATATATATGTGTGTGTGTGTGTATTTATCATACTTAAATATCTGTATTGGACTGAACTAACATATTCAAAATTTCTAGAAACTTTTACATACCGGGATTTTTGGGTTAGGCTGTTACACGGAATATGTGATGTATATTATTTTTCTCCCCTTGGTTATATGGCTATTTTTTTTCTGCAACAACTTGTTAGTGTACTTAACTCTCCCCTTTGTCATCGAGAAAAAAAGATCAATTAACATGATAGATAGCACACACAAGAGTTCATAAGTACGTTCGAGAAAAAAAGATCAATTAACATGATAGATAGCACACACAAGAGTTCATAAGTACATACTAGATGTTGATAAGTTAAAATATCAAATAGTGTTTAAAGAGAATACAAGATTATTTATTATAAGTTCAAAATAGTTATAGAGATGCTGAAATAGTCTTCTCTTTATTGTGGTGTACGTGCAAAAGATATGATACATATACATACATACATACATATATATATATATATATGTATGTATATATAGACACGCACACACACACTTTGGTACTCACTTAGGGTCCAGGGGTAAGACGGAAGGTAACCATACCCAAGAGGGTTTAATGCAACCTTTAAAAATAAAATTTTCATTATTAAATACTGAATCAAAATAGTCATCGATATATTTTTCTCTTTTTTTTTACAATTTACAAGAAACCAAATATTTAAATAATTTATGTTGATATTTCTTTTCGTACTTCTATATTTATTATATAAATCTCTAGTCATAGAAGTTTTCGAATTTCTATAAAAATTGGATCTTGGATTTACTCATGCCTTAGTACTAGCAGTGGTATTTTTATTATACATAAAAGCATATCTAGTACTATTACTATGATTAATTTTATTATATCCTGAACCTTTTTTGTCGTGTAAAGATCGAGATCTAGATAAAATCATATTTAAATCGTTTTGACCTTTATTAAATTTCGTGATCTTACTTGTACAATTTTTCAAATTTTATTCCAAACTCGTGATTTACATTTTCAAAAGAAATTTTGCTGGTTTTTAAGATATCAAATTCCTTATTTAATTCATAATTCTTCCTTTTTAAAGAACCATTCTCATTTATGAGACCAAAAATTTGAGATTCTGAATTATCTAAAGAAGATTGTAATTTAAAACAAAAAACTTTTGAGTTAGAAATTTCGTTTTGCAAAATATTATTACCAGTTTTTAAAAACTCACATTCTTTAGATAATTCTAAATTCTTTCCAATTAAAGCTTCATTCTCCTTTTTAAGAGACAAAATTAAAGAACTAGAATTATGAAAAGTATCTTCTAAAGATGTATTTTTATTTTGTAAACCATTGAATTCCTTTAAAAGATCATTGTCTTTATCTATTAGCCGCTCATTTTCTTTTTGAAAGAAATCCTTTTGAAAAACAAGCTCTCCTAAGGTGTTTTCAAAACATTTAGTTTGTTTCACTAAAAGTTTATGTTCCTCTTTTAATTTGGAATTTTCTTGCTCACAATATTTGGACTTAGCTAGAATAACTGTATTAAGTTTAATCAAAATTTTAAAATCTTTCTACAAATTTTCATGGTCTAATAAAAGATCTTTATATAATGAATCTACACATACTGATTGTGATTTGACTTTTGCCATGAGACATTTGCTTCCTTGCTCTTTTCATTCTGCTTTGTTGCTCTTTCACTTTTTAATGCCTTGACTGAATTCCTTTTTCTCCATTTATTCTAGGATTTTGTTACGAACTCTAGAATCTCAGGCTCTGATACCAAATGAAAAAGAGTGCTAGAGTAGGATCATGTAATATGGAATTGGGTGTGTATGCGGAAGTGTTGATAATGTGTTATACTATACTTTGATATAGTTAGGCAAATAAAAATTCAGTGGGACAAATACAAAGATATCACAGATAAGCTATATGTAAATGCAGTAAATAAAAATAAACGACACCAGAAAATTTTATACTGGATCAGAGCACCGTCCTACATCCAGTCCCAAACTCCTTCTGGAATTTCACTACCCAGTACCCTCACTTCACCCGGGGGAACAGGTTTACAAACACCTGAGCAGCAGAACGGGGAACTGAGTAGTAGAAAATGATTTCGCATCAATAGCCGAAGAGGACTTCTTGCCTGAGCAGCGGAACAGGACTTCACAAATACAACAACAATTTGACTTTTATATGTGTTCTAAGTAACATGGATCAGTCATGGTTTGTGTACACCATTCTAATAATCATATACTCAAATACATGAAGTGTTTGTGAAGATATAAAGAAATTAGATTGCTTTTGAATCAAGGAATATGATTGTAGAATCAACGATTCAAAACAATGAAAGCAACATTGATAGCTTTTGAATGTCGAGAGAATAAAGAACTTAGAATCAGAAATTAGAATGAGAATCGATGATTTGGAAAGTGTTATTTGTAGTGTATAAATAGTATACGAAGAGTAGTAATTATTCATGAAGAGTTTCAACAAAAAAAAGCAACCATTTCCCTTGAAATCAGATTGAATCTCTTTATGAATATAAGTGCCTCTTCGCTGGAAATGGCAGTTAGAAATAATCGGTCGACTGGTAGAGAATGATCAATCAACTGGTCGATTCAAATGTGTGTGTGTGTGTGTATATATATATATATGTATATTGGTGCACAAGTGCAGTGGGTTGTGCATTTTTGTTCACACCAGTCGAATGGTGGATTCTGGTCTGTGCAAAAATGCACAGTCCAATGACTTGTGTGCCATTATATATATATATATATATATATATATATATATATATATATATATTCGTTTATGATTTTTGTTGATTGTTTTGTAATATTTGAGGATAGATTTTAATAATATTTAACACAACTAATTCACAAATAAATAACATATTAAATCACTTTTCCTTTGATCTTCTCTTCTTCCTTGCCATGAATCAAAAACTCGTGAATCAATAAAGATTCGAGCTTTGTATCAAATGAGCCAATGCATCCCCAAAATAATGTCAAACCCAAGATAATGAATAACGTGCAAAGTCACACGAAAAGAAAAACCACAAAGGAAAGTTTCAACATCCTCACAAAGCATGCTAAGTGTTGCAGAACCTCCAATAGGATTTGCAATCTTTAAAGAAGTCATGAAGCAAGATACATCTAAAGAAGCATTATCAACAAGATCCTTCGACGCAAATGAATTCGACGCCCCCATATCGAAGAGAACTCGAAGAGAACTCGAAGAGAACTCGAATAGAGCGACCATGAAATAAAATGAACCTTCGAGTATAGAAAAGATGGTACCTATGGGTTGATACACACCAAAATCATCCACAACATTGAAAAGGAAACATATTCTTCAAAATCTTATTTTATTTGGATTATTGTAGCTCACAGCAGGGTAGTGGTGTTAAAGATGTGCTGTAAAACATGGGTGCCTCGAGACGCTCCTATATATATGCATACACACACACACACACATATATATATATATATATATGAGGAGCATTCTGTTGCACCACGAATAGTACAGCACCATTAAATGTTCTTGATTTCTACCAAACAACTATCTTTCTCTCTCCATCTACTCACCCGCTCTCTCACTCGCTCATTATTTATTATTTGAATATAAATGAGTGGTTGTGGTTCAAACACAAAAAAGATGCTTCCAAACAAAGGTGTCATATAATCCACCTCCATACATACATACATACATATATGTATATGTGTGTGTATATATATATATATATATGTATATATATATGTATATGTGTGTGTATATACATATATATACTGAAAATGATATATATACACACACGCATTTAGAACTCAATCTAAGGTGTTATTAACTCTATCTCTAATAAGTTACCCCCATGGCAAAGATTCTCGCTTCTTTAGCTCTGATACCAAATGTGACAAACCAAAATTTTGTCCCTTGAAAATTGACATTGATACATTAGTTGTATTCACGTGTGCAAATTCAAGTGTTGAAAACTAGAAAGTCATAAGAAAGAAAGCGAGGGTAGAAGAACAGAAAGCAAAAAAAAAAAAAAAAAAGCCAAGCAGAATCTCATAAAGGACATATAGTCTATAATATAAGTATGTTCTTTACATAAAAGAGAAAACTATAATAATATAATTTAATCAGAGTACAAACTATAAATCAACCTGGATAGCTATAACAGCTTGTCTTTACAATTACTGATACTATAACATAAACACAACAAAATAAAAATTGAATACAAGAATATGTCTCGAGCTCTAGCTCCTCTCTTGAAGCACCATAGCAATCCGGATCTAATCTGAAAAATATACTTGTCTTACCCGAGCATCAAGGAACATAACACTCGGATTAATCTGAAATACCAACATGAAAAAAAATTACATCATAAAGAATTTATTTAACTCAGAAATCTATTAAAATAAAAGATATTTCGCAAGACCACATCTCACATAAACACGGATGAGTTTTTTACCTTATGGTAACCAAATACTTTATATCAAATCAGTTGATATTATTTCTAATGACATATAGGTTAAAACCTTTCAAATAACATATTAAAATAGTCGAAACTATTACCATTAATAAGCTCCAGACATGTTAGGTACTATAAACAAATCTAAAGGCACTTATTGGAAAGTTGACTTCATATAATGACAAGTAAGGGATTACCTTCCGCACAGTACATTTTTAGGGGAATGTACCGAGGATCGACATCTTCGAAACCTCTGCAATTCTAGCAAGACATACCTATACGTAGACCCGTCTGCTGGCATATAGATCGAATATGACATAACTGTGTATTCTGAGCGTGCTTCAGCATAACAACATACCCAATACATAAGAGTTGTCAAGAAGAGAGATGAACATACGTAATGGTAGCGAAGTATATGGTCCTACAACATTGTTTTAGCCATTTTCACGCTACAAGGCATGAAGTAACGATTACCTTTCACATAGCATACATTCTACTTCAAACGCGACATTGTCATTTCGTCGGCCACTAATTGGTTTTCATTAAAACACACCATTTGAGTACGTATGCCTCAAGTGAGGGATTCTAGTGTAAGAAGGGGCTATCTCCTATACCATCAACAAATCTACATTTATAAAAATTAATGAACGTGGTCTTAGAAATGCAGCGTCAAACACTCCTCTATACAAGTTGTCCAGGAACAAGTCAAACTAAATTCCTTTTAGTATCCTACCAGGATCAATTCAATTATTAGTACTCGAAATACGGAAACCTAGTATGTAAGGATGACTATTACAATATATTTATCCTATAACTAACCAAAGACGCTCAACAAGCAGTCATTTCCATTCTAAAGATCCCCGTCTTGAAACCCTAATTATCAAGATGTATTCACTTTCAAATGCATAAGCTGGTTCGAAGTGGTTCTTAGATCGAATTTTGATCATGATTTCTTCTAACCTGTGCAGTTAAAGCGCTCAACGGGATGCGACGGAGGTGCAAAAAGTTGTAATAGGGATAAAGCGAGGAAATAGCGAGATATAGCGGATGAGTCTAAAATAACATATAAAACTCATATTTAATATCATCAACTTTAGTAAATAATTGCTAAAATATCAGCAACTTTTAAACCATGTACAAAAAGTTGCTGATATGTCAGCAATTTTTATGAAATGTTGCTGATATATCTGCAGCATTCAAAGATAAAAAATAGGGACCTAATTTACTCTAAAATTTAGTGAAGGACTTTTCGTGTATTTTAAACCTTAATAAGGACCAATGCCAAAAGTTCCCTAAATTTAATTGAATATTATAGTATTTTATATTTTAAAAAGTGCATGTTACAAAATTATATTAAAAATCTAATTTTATAATATATTAATGTTATTTTTAAACTCGTTTATTTTATAAAAGATATAGCGGAAATAGAGGAATATAGCTGAAATTATGGGATATATCGAGAATATAGCGGGGATTAAAGGCGAAAGGCTATTTCAGAGGCTATTTGGAAATAGCGCAGCGGCAGAAATCCGCTACACGATATAGCGGGGATATGACGGGGTAATAGGGGGCATTAACTGGGCAGCTTGTAACTAACAACAATGGTTTAAAAACAGTCAAATATTTTGATAGTCGGTTATTTAACTAACGATTATACAAATCATCAAATCATGATTTTATTTCCCTCAGGCAAATTGTGACAACAAGGAATTTCTCTCGATTCGAATCGATCGCTAAACCGACCAAGACTGTTCGAAACCCCTGATTGTTTTGAAAACATGACAAATCGGAATGCAAACAGAAGAACATTTCATTGCTTATTACAACAATTCCATCAGAATACAAGAATATACAAAGTATGAATAAATATTACACATCAGAAAAATATCAGCGATTCAGTTTACATTACATAGCAGCGGAAAAATAATACAAAACACAACTGAAATTAATACAAGGATATAGAGCTTTCCTAGTATTGTTCCAGCTATAAACCAGGATCCTGTGTGTAACACCCCGGATTTTTGAATAATCAAATTAACTAAATTAAAGAATAATTAATCTCAGACGTGAGAATTAAGGGAAATCGGTTGCGCCATCGTGTTTGTCTCAGAACTCTGGTCAAAATAGAGTCCGAGTTTGCGGGAAACGGATACAAGATGAAGGAGATATGGACGAGCGAAGTTAGGTGGCAAAACAAGAAAAAAAAGAAAAAAAATAGATTGCACTGGCGCACTTGGGAAGTGCACCGGTACAAATTTGCACTGGCGCACCTGCCAAGTGCGCCCAGGCCGAGGCAGCAGGCCTGCACAGTTTTCTGGTTCAGTCTGACCCATGTTACTGAGTCCTTTCTGGCTCCTTACTGAGTCATTAGGGCTGAGGTGTCACCCTATCCCGACTGAATGATTTTGATTAACCCTAGGATGATCCGACGACTATAATTAAATTAAAATTCTATATAAACATGGGTAGACTCAAAACCTAAATCAAAATAAAAACTGAAACTATGGCTGTCATGATGTCATCTTATAACCTGAAGTGGCCGCCACCAATAAGAGAGGAAGAACACCAAATCAAATCAGTTTTATTCAACTTTAACGGCGAATCTTCTTCAAAGGAAAGCTAATACAACTTCAGAACTCAGAATTCAGAACTCAAGACCTTCTTTGAGTTGTGAGTTCGATTTCTTTAATAAAATAATTAGCAATTTAATTGGATTAAGTTATGATGCGGATTGTATGGATGTGATGTGAATTATTGACCGCATGTTATAGTTATGTTGTAAAATTGTGATGTTATCATATATGTTATAAATTCTATGATGTTATGTTGCGATGTTATCATCTATGTTGTAAAGTTATGTTGTTATCATCCATGTTGTAATTTTATGTATAATCCAATCATCATGTTTCATATGATAGTTTGGTTATGTTGATTCATATGATAAATGTAACACCCCACGCCCGCTGTGGTCACTCTCTAAGGGAATGCCATAGCATCGGTGGAGTATTTTAGTGAATATAGAACAGAAAAATTACAACAAGACAGATATAAATAGTACTTGAAAATTTAAAACATCATCTCATAACAGCGGAAATAAACATGTCTGGTTACATCATAAAACCACAATAAAAGTCAAGTACAATATCCATCAAAATAAAGAAGTACATAATCCCACTCTCTCATACAATAGCCAGGACAAAAGAAAAGATAACTGGGTAACTGGAGCTTTACATCTATCCAAGCTCCTAAAGACTGGAACAACAATCCGATCAAGCTCCACTACTGCTAGGATCCACCGTAGGACCTGAGGGTTGGGAAAAAGATAAAACAACGGGGTCAGACATAAGTCTGAGCGAGTCCTATAACTTTAACAATACAATCATTAAAGTAACCAGAGAAGACATAAACTTGACCTACGGTAATGTCTGGGGATGAATGGCTACACTAAGTAGCTTGGTAGACTTAGGATATACTAAGATAACTGTAAAGACGTATCTACCCACCCAAGGATAATTACTAACTGCACCACACCAGTCATTCCTACTCAAAGATTGATCCCACCCAAGGACTTAAAAGAATGATATAACTAGTAGTTTCATGTACCCCTAGCTGACCACATAGGTGCCGTCTGCCCCTATCTCCACTAGGTGTACCCCACTACTCCCCAAGCGATCGGCTCCCTAACGTAGATACCCGTGCCGGCCCCACAGTGGGGTGTATCACTCCCCAAAGTGGCAACCCGATACAACCAAACTGTGCACGGCTTATATCTACACGATGCAACAACGTCTTACCTACCAGCCCGGGTCCACACACGCATATGAAACCCGTTGGACTTGTGTTGCCACCGCTACCCCGTTTTGGCCTCTTATAGTCAAGCCCAGTACGCGTGTCCCGTCCTCGACATGGGTCGAGCCCAATAAGATACATATGGGTTACTGGTTGGAATGGGCCCCCACAAGCTACCCACCTAGGCTTGTCTCTTTATCTAGTGCATCCCACTTAACCCTTTAATCATGTTTAATTACATGTTTCCACTTGGTTAAGTATTCTAATCGTATTTTCTATTGCCACCCAAGGCAACCCACTAGATTTCCACATGCCACCCAAGGCACCCACTTAACCCCTCATGTCCCTCTACATGCTAATATGGTTAAGTGTTTCTTAATTAATTAATTAAGATCATGACCTCATAAAGACCTCTCACATTAGACCATCTTTTTATGACTGCTGGATATGCCGGTTGGTTCCGGGCAGACTTCTGTCATAAAAAGGCCTAACCTCGTGTCTTTACTTTAATCACGTATTTAATTTATGATTAAGACCTCTCACATTGGGCCAATCATTTGTAGCCGCTGGATGGCCGGTCGGTTCCGGGCAGACTTCCGCTACAAAAGGGTCCAACCTCGTGTCTTAGTTGATTAATTACACCTAATTAATCACCCCCATAATTAATTATCCCTAATTAATTACACATTTTTCATAACATGGGTAGACCTAACTCAATAGGTAAATTCCCATGGGGTAGACCTAACTCAATAGGTAAATTCCCACTTATGTTAATTTATTTTTATGGTATGCTTAATCATACCCAATCACACTTTATTTAACATATTTATTAACCCCATCGTTCCCCACGTAAATCGTTCTCATTTCATGACATAATAAAGGGAAGATCCATCACAAATATCATGGGTTTAATCAAATCTTAGCATATAACTTTGTCATGGGTTAAGAGGATGTCAACTTGCATATATGAGCATACATTAACCCAACTACATTTAACCCAAACTTGCATATTATCATACACATGTCTTGCATAACATGTTAAACATGCATTTAAGCATACACATAACTTGCATAAGCATTCTCATACTTGCATAAGCATCCACATACTTGCATAAACATGCATAACTTGCATATCATGTTAAACTTGCATTTAAGCATACACATAACTTGCATAAGCATTCACATACTTGCATAAGCATGCATAACTTGCATATCATGTTAAATTTGCATTTAAGCATACACATAACTTGCATATGAACTTGCATAACAACCTACGCATAACTTACATAACATCATACACATAACTTGCATATGAACTTGCATAACCCACTTGTTAAACATGCATAAACCCACTTATTAAACATGCATAAACCCACTTATTAGATATGCATAAACTCACTTATTAAACATGCATAAACCCACTTGTTAAACATGCATAAACCAACTTATTAAACATGCATAAACCCACTTATTAAACATGCATAAACCCACTTATTAAATATGCATAAACATAGGAAAACATAGAGTAGCATATCATTACAAATGATTCAAACTCACTAATCCGCATTTAAGACCATAAGTCTCATTACACCCAATCTACTTACTTTAGCAATTGATGTTAAAGTGATAGAAACTCACCAAACCCAAGATTAGCAAACTTATGAAGTGGAATTAGTTGCTAAATATGAAGAAGATGATGATTAGAGGTTGATTAGCTTGCAACTTTCTTCATAAATTAGTGGAGGCTCCTTCTAAGATTTAATTTGGCGGCATGAGGCCATCATTTCTATTTTTAGTATGGATTAGGGTAGGTTTAGGGTGTATTTATAGATTAGGAGAGTGTTTTAGGCCCTTAGATTAACCCTAGATTAGATTAGGTCCGTTAGATTTAGGAAATCTCTAGAACCCAGCCCTCCAAGCCAGCCTAAAACCCAACCTGGTGCACCCAGGTTCTCTGGACACCGCGCCCAGGTCGACAGGCAAGTCGACAGGCAAGTCGACAGGCAAGTCGACTTTCCAGTCGACAGGCCTGTCGACAGCCCTGTCGACATGGGTAGGGCGGGAAGTTTCCCGCCTGGCCCCCTGCTGGCTCCAATTTCGAAATCTGATTTTGCATTTCTAAATCTGTTTTTAACTTGATTTTTCTGCCAACTTTATTGGGCCATAACTGGGCCATACGGACTCCGATTCTCGAAAACTCGGACTCTATTTCGCGTATTTTTCCGAGACGAATGCAATGACGCAGCCCGTTACCCCCAATTCCCACATCTGAGATTATTTATCCTGTAATTAGTGAATTTTAGTATTAACTAAAATTCGGGGTGTTACATTCTCCCCTCCTTAAAGGATTTCGTCCCCGAAATCTCTAAGCTAAGGAGAATGCATATCCTACCATCCAAACAACCATCTACTCAATCCATCGAACACGGGCATTCATTGTCCTTAAAACAATTTCTAATGATGTATGAGCATATGCAAAAAGTGTGTGTATATGTTCCCTATCTAATGTATGAACATATGCAAACCATGATAGTGCCACGCATCCATTATGTATGCGAGAGAACCCTATCGACACATACAATATCTACATGAGTGCACAATCATTCACCAAAATGCATCATCCATATGATAACACAATCATTATACATCCATAAATATAGCTTCCTACACACAATTTTATGCAATATGCAATATGAAGTGATTGAGCCGATCTAGTGCCTAGAGTGTGTGTATATGCATCCACGAGCAACCACTAGCAAACACTTGCATCCACTTGCATCCATCAACCATAACATGTCTCAAACACATGTTTCAACCATAGGTTTACCCTATCTAAAGGTCAAACAGCACTAACGAGAGGACATACTAAAGATAAGATAAGTACTAGACAACGATAGAGGAGAAAGTAAAGACATACCCTCAAAAAGAAATGGGTACAATGAACGCATCTTCGCTTCCGTCTCCCAAGTTGCGTTGCTCTCATCTTCTCCCCATTGCACTTTGACTAGTTGAACCTCTCTACTTCTCAACTTCCTAGTCTCTGACCCAAGGATGCGAGTAGGAGCTCGTCGAATAGTCGCGTCACGCTCTACTTCCACTTCTTTAAGCAAGCTCGGCTCTACCACCTCTGCGGTCTCATGTAAGCACTTCCTCAAATGGGACACATGGAATACATCATGTACACCACTAAGTCTGTCGGGCAGCTCCACTCTATATGCCATCCGTCCAATCCTTTCCTTAATAGGAAACGGCCCCACCAACCTTGGTGCTAGCTTCCCAACAGATCCAAAGCGAACCACATTTCGTAACGGAGACACTTTGACAAAGACCATGTCCCCAACTTCAAACTCAAGATTCGTTCTCCTCTTGTCCGCATAAGATTTTTGCCTATCCTGCGCTGCTTTCATCCTTCTTCGAATCAAGTCAATCTTCTCAGAAGTCTCCCTAACCATATCAGGCCCAAGCAAGATCTTATCCGTAGATTCCCACCAACATGTAGGTGATCGACAAGGCCTTCCATAGAGAGCTTCGAAAGGAGCCATACCAATACTGGACTGAAAGCTGTTATTATATGCGAACTCTACCAATGGAAGATGCTCTTCCCATGTACCTCCAAAATCTAAGATACAAAGCCTCAAAAGGTCTTCTAGAACACGATTCACCCTCTCAGTCTGGCCGTCCGTCTGAGGATGATATGCGGTGCTCAGACACAATTGAGTCCCCACTGCTTCTTGCAAACTTCCCCAAAACTCGCTAGTGAAGATAGGATCTCGATCACTCACTATGCTAGAGGGTACCCCATGCAATCGAACTATCTCTCGAAGATATACTGAAGCTAGCCATGGAGCAGTCCTCTTGCTCTTCACAGGTATGAAATGGGCGCTCTTAGTAAGTCTGTCTACCACCACCCAAATTCCCGTATTACCCTTTCTCGATCTGGGTAACCCGTCAATAAAATCCATCGATACACTGTCCCACTTCCATTGCGGAACTTCCAATGGGTGAAGCAACCCACCTGGTTTCCTTTGCTCCGCCTTCACTTGCTGGCACACCAAGCATCGAGCGACATACTCGGCCACATCTTTCTTCATACCAGCCCAAAAGAAAACCCTCTTCATGTCTTGGTACATCTTGTCCCCACCGGGATGAATGGTCATCCTAGAACGGTGTGCATCATCAAGAATAACCTTCCTCAAACCCTCGTCTTGCGGTACACAAAGTCTACCGTCTCTACGCAAGCACCCCCTATCGTCTAGGGTGTACCTACTCAAATGGCTGGACGACTCCCCCCTTATGAGCTTCTCCACCAACTCAACCAACTGTGGGTCGTCCTTCTGTGCTTCTCCAATCCGCCCCAAAAGAGTAGGTCTAACCTCCAAGGAAGCTAGCAAACCGGGTACATAATCAATGGAAGGTCTGAAATCAAACATCGAGATAAATTCCAAGCTTCGTTGTTCCACGAACAATGGACTCAAGGACAACCTCTTTCTGCTCAAGGCGTCCGCCACCACGTTACCCTTGCCAGGGGTATACGCTATCTCGAAATCATAGGATGCTAAGAACTCCATCCACCTTTGCTGTCTCAAATTCAAATCCTTCTGAGAAAACAAGTACTTCAATGATTTGTGGTCAGTGAACAATTCAAATCTCTCACCAAGAAGATAATGGCGCCAAATCTTAAGCGCAAAAACAATAGCGGCCAACTCTAAATCATGGGTAGGGTAATTTTTCTCATGCACTCTGAACTGCCTTCCACCATAGGCTATCACCCTTCCCTCTTGCATTAAGACTGCGCCTAGTCCTGTCCCACAAGCATCGGTATAGACAACAAATGGCTTGCTCCCATCTGGCAACACTAAAACTGGAGCAGTGGTTAAAGCTCTCTTTAACCGCCGGAACGCATCATCACAATCTACGTCCCATGTGAAAACAAGATTCTTCTTCGTTAAGCGGGTTAATGGGGCTGATATCTTCGCGAAGTCTTTGATAAACTTCCTATAGTAACCCGCCAACCCCAAGAAACTTCTTACTTCGGTAGCATTCTTCGGAACCTTCCAATCCTGAATTGATACTACCTTCGCGGGATCCACAGCTATCCCTTCCTTAGAGACCACGTGCCCCAAGAGCCGCACCTCCTTCCTCCAGAAGTGACATTTAGAGAATTTAGCCTTAAGGCTATGTGCTCGAAGAGTCTTCAATACCTCCCCAAGATGTAGGGCATGCTCTTCTTCACTCTTAGAAAATACTAAGATATCATCCACAAAGACCACCACGAATTTATTAAGGAACTCCCTGAACACCCTACTCATCAAATCCACAAAGTATGCAGGGGCGTTCGTCAACCCAAATGGCATCACCAGCCACTCATAGAAACCATCCGGAGTCCTAAAGGCAGTCTTGTCTATGCTATCCTCAGCCACCCTCAATTGATGAAACCCCGTGGCTAAGTCCAACTGAGAAAATACTGAAGCGCTAACCAACTGATCGAAAAGATCATCAATCCTCGGCAATGGGTGTCTATTCTTCTTTGTGAGCTTGTTGAGTTCTCTATAGTCTACACAAAGTCTGAGGGACCCATCCGCCTTTGTAGCAAAAACTACTGGAGCACCCCACTCCGATATACTTCGTCTTATGAACCCCTTCTCAAGCAACTCCCCTACTTGCTTATGGAGTTCCCTCCTCTCACGAGGAGCCATGTGGCGCACTGGTAAAGATACAGGTTTAGCATTATCCACCAGATATATTCGGAAGTCAATCTCCCGCTTCGGAGGTAAGCCCTTCACCTCCTCAAACACATCCGAGTATTCCCGGACCACTCTAACAGATTGCAAACTCTCGACCGAAGCGTCAAGCGATTCAAGATAACTTAGCATAACATAATCCATGGGATTACAAGAGATCTTGAGAGTGTTACCCAAGCGGGTCATGAGCCTAACAACTCTCCTTTCGCAATCAAGAACGGCACCATTACTGGATAACCAGTCCATGCCCAAAATCAACCCATAGCCCGTGAAGCCCAAAACAAAAGCATCACATCTAAACTCAATGCTAAGTATAGAAATCTTCAAACCCAAACATATCATGGACAAATAAGTGGAGCCCCCAATTGGGTTTGAAACAACCAAGGGATCATCTACCAGACTGGTGTCTAAGTGCAGTGACTCAACTAATGATGATGAGATAAACGAATGCGATGCGCCTGAATCAAACAATGTACGGACAGGATGATCAAATAGAAAAACCAGACTTTCAACGGAGATAGTTCTACCTCTTTCCTGAATTGGTGGAACCGCGAGAGCCTGTACTTGCCCCCTAGCCTGACTCGGTGCCATAAGAGCTTGCACCTGTCCTCCTGAGGTAGATCCCGTCCTTTGCCCCTTCTTAGGGCAATCCTTCACTAGATGCCCCGCTTCGCCACAGTGGAAGCAGCCAGTCTTCTTCTTCTTGCGACAATCCTTGCTTAGATGGCCAGGTGTCCCACAATTGAAACACTTCTTCTTGCCCTTGCCACCGTTGCCTTTCCCACCTTTGTTTTGTTGTTGTTGCTGAGGTCTCTTTTGATCTCCCTTCTTCTCGGGTGCCTTATTAGCATTGGGACCCTTCTCTTCTTCATGCATGAGTGCCATGTCAACTAGCTTCTCGAAGGTGGCCCCCATAGGGATATGAGTCATAGCCAAACCATGCATCGGTTCATTCAAGCCTTTCACGAACCTCAAAGCCTTCTTCTCCGGTGTATTCACCATGTCTAGGCCAAACCTTGCCAATTGATTAAACTTGTTGACATATTCCTTCACCGAGAGATTTCCTTGCTTTAGAGTCAAGAATCATTCCATATACAAGTTTTCCTCCACCCTTGAGAGAAACTTTGCCACAAATCTTTGCCTAAAATCCGCCCAAGAGACAACGGGGTGTTCTCCATTAGTGACCTCCCACCAGAATGAGGCCTCTCCTTTCATTAACCAAGCAGCTAACTTGACTTTCTTTCCTTCTTCCATCTCAAATATATCTATCAACTCTTCCACCTCCTTAAGCCAATCTCTAGCCTCCACAAAAGTTTCAGATCCTTGAAAAGGTTTCCCTCCCATAGCTTTAAATTCCTTGCAAGTCTTAGCAAAAGTATCCGTGCGAGGAAGAGGGGGAGGAGGAAGATCGGGTGCTACGGTTGGTGGAGGAACATTTGCTGGACCCGCAGTGGTGGCCCTAGCCTCCATCAATCTCCTATACCATACTGGTACCGTCACACCCTCCGGAAAGTTCAGATCCTCAGCCATGCTGAAACGAAAAAGGAAAGATTCAAAACGGAGAATTCGAAGGATATAGATATGGCTATTGGGGATTATGCTTTTCTTTCAAAAACTTTTCTCTTAAAAGACATGTCTTTGAAAATATTTCTTCCAAAAATGTTTTAGAAAAATAGCTTTCTAAAAATTTTATCTGTTCCGGTAACCTTCGCTCTGATACCACGTGTAACACCCCACGCCCGCTGTGGTCACTCTCTAAGGGAATGCCATAGCATCGGTGGAGTATTTTAGTGAATATAGAACAGAAAAATTACAACAAGACAGATATAAATAGTACTTGAAAATTTAAAACATCATCTCATAACAGCGGAAATAAACATGTCTGGTTACATCATAAAACCACAATAAAAGTCAAGTACAATATCCATCAAAATAAAGAAGTACATAATCCCACTCTCTCATACAATAGCCAGGACAAAAGAAAAGATAACTGGGTAACTGGAGCTTTACATCTATCCAAGCTCCTAAAGACTGGAACAGCAATCCGATCAAGCTCCACTACTGCTAGGATCCACCGTAGGACCTGAGGGTTGGGAAAAAGATAAAACAACGGGGTCAGACATAAGTCTGAGCGAGTCCTATAACTTTAACAATACAATCATTAAAGTAACCAGAGAAGACATAAACTTGACCTACGGTAATGTCTGGGGATGAATGGCTACACTAAGCAGCTTGGTAGACTTAGGATATACTAAGATAACTGTAAAGACGTATCTACCCATCCAAGGATAATTACTAACTGCACCACACCAGTCATTCCTACTCAAAGATTGATCCCACCCAAGGACTTAAAAGAATGATATAACTAGTAGTTTCATGTACCCCTAGCTGACCACATAGGTGCCGTCTGCCCCTATCTCCACTAGGTGTACCCCACTACTCCCCAAGCGATCGGCTCCCTAACGTAGATACCCGTGCCGGCCCCACAGTGGGGTGTATCACTCCCCAAAGTGGCAACCCGATACAACCAAACGGTGCACGGCTTATATCTACACAATGCAACAACGTCTTACCTACCAGCCCGGGTCCACACATGCATATGAAACCCGTTGGACTTGCGTTGCCACCGCTACCCCGTTTTGGCCTCTTATAGTCAAGCCCAGTACGTTTGTCCCGTCCTCGACATGGGTCGAGCCCAATAAGATACATATGGGTTACTGGTTGGAATGGGCCCCCACAAGCTACCCACCTAGGCTTGTCTCTTTATCTAGTGCATCCCACTTAACCCTTTAATCATGTTTAATTACATATTTCCACTTGGTTAAGTATTCTAATCGTATTTTCTATTGCCACCCAAGGCAACCCACTAGATTTCCACATGCCACCCAAGGCACCCACTTAACCCCTCATGTCCCTCTACATGCTAATATGGTTAAGTGTTTCTTAATTAATTAATTAAGATCATGACCTCATAAAGACCTCTCACATTAGACCATCTTTTTATGACTGCTGGATATGCCGGTTGGTTCCGGGCAGACTTCTGTCATAAAAAGGCCTAACCTCGTGTCTTTACTTTAATCACGTATTTAATTTATGACTAAGACCTCTCACATTGGGCCAATCATTTGTAGCCGCTGGATGGCCGGTCGGTTCCGGGCAGACTTCCGCTACAAAAGGGTCCAACCTCGTGTCTTAGTTGATTAATTACACCTAATTAATCACCCCCATAATTAATTATCCCTAATTAATTACACATTTTTCATAACATGGGTAGACCTAACTCAATAGGTAAATTCCCATGGGGTAGACCTAACTCAATAGGTAAATTCCCACTTATGTTAATTTATTTTTATGGTATGCTTAATCATACCCAATCACACTTTATTTAACATATTTATTAACCCCATCGTTCACCACGTAAATCGTTCTCATTTCATGACATAATAAAGGGAAGATCCATCACAAATATCATGGGTTTAATCAAATCTTAGCATATAACTTTGTCATGGGTTAAGAGGATGTCAACTTGCATATATGAGCATACATTAACCCAACTACATTTAACCCAAACTTGCATATTATCATACACATGTCTTGCATAACATGTTAAACATGCATTTAAGCATACACATAACTTGCATAAGCATTCTCATACTTGCATAAGCATCCACATACTTGCATAAACATGCATAACTTGCATATCATGTTAAACTTGCATTTAAGCATACACATAACTTGCATAAGCATTCACATACTTGCATAAGCATGCATAACTTGCATATCATGTTAAATTTGCATTTAAGCATACACATAACTTGCATATGAACTTGCATAACAACCTACGCATAACTTACATAACATCATACACTTAACTTGCATATGAACTTGCATAACCCACTTGTTAAACATGCATAAACCCACTTATTAAACATGCATAAACCCACTTATTAGATATGCATAAACTCACTTATTAAACATGCATAAACCCACTTGTTAAACATGCATAAACCAACTTATTAAACATGCATAAACCCACTTATTAAACATGCATAAACCCACTTATTAAATATGCATAAACATAGGAAAACATAGAGTAGCATATCATTACAAATGATTCAAACTCACTAATCCGCATTTAAGACCATAAGTCTCATTACACCCAATCTACTTACTTTAGCAATTGATGTTAAAGTGATAGAAACTCACCAAACCCAAGATTATCAAACTTATGAAGTGGAATTAGTTGCTAAATATGAAGAAGATGATGATTAGAGGTTGATTAGCTTGCAACTTTCTTCATAAATTAGTGGAGGCTCCTTCTAAGATTTAATTTGGCGGCATGAGGCCATCATTTCTATTTTTAGTATGGATTAGGGTAGGTTTAGGGTGTATTTATAGATTAGGAGAGTGTTTTAGGCCCTTAGATTAACCCTAGATTAGATTAGGTCCGTTAGATTTAGGAAATCTCTAGAACCCAGCCCTCCAAGCCAGCCTAAAACCCAACCTGGTGCACCCAGGTTCTCTGGACGCCGCGCCCAGGTCGACAGGCAAGTCGACAGGCAAGTCGACTTTCCAGTCGATAGGCCTGTCGACAGCCCTGTCGACATGGGTAGGGCGGGAAGTTTCCCGCCTGGCCCCCTGCTGGCTCCAATTTCGAAATCTGATTTTGCATTTCTAAATCTGTTTTTAACTTGATTTTTCTGCCAACTTTATTGGGCCATAACTGGGCCATACGGACTCCGATTCTCGAAAACTCGAACTCTATTTCGCTTATTTTTCCGAGACGAACGCAATGACGCAGCCCGTTACCCCCAATTCCCACATCTGAGATTATTTATCCTGTAATTAGTGAATTTTAGTATTAACTAAAATTCGGGGTGTTACAATAAATCACAAGTATATATGCAAGTTTAGACTTTGATTAAGACATGAATCATATGCAAGTTGGGGAAAATTATATGTAACTTTACATGTTTCGTGACATCAATTTTAGATCTAAAGTTAGGCTATGACATATGTGAGTTATATGATAAATTCTACATGAAAGTTTACATGTTAGATGCAAGATTACACCATGTTATGTTGCATAAATCACATATGCAAGTTTATATAAATATATGAGTTTGGAATATGAATCATGTTATGCAATTTTAGGGTTATTTCCTATGCAAGTTTAAACCTTTGGATGTAGATCTATGACATTCATGATTTATGCAAGTTTGTGACCATTATCTCAACAACTTTTACACCTTTAGATTTGGATCTATGACATATGTAGTTTTATGCAAGTTGTAACTTTGGCCTATGCAAGTTTTAGATGTAGAACATCATTCACACATGCAAGTTCACCCCTATGTTTAGATCTAGTTTTATTATATGTATGTTGCGATGTTTTCTCTTTATTCCATGTGTTAGACTATTAGAGTCTAACGTATATTTTGTGTTAAACGAACGAACGTACAACGTGGGGTAAAAGGGGATAAATTCGTGGTATTCTTTGTGGACGAAACTACCTAGTGGAGATAGGGGCAGGCGGCACCTATGAAGGCAGCTATGGGTGCACGAAACTACTAATATCATTATTCAGTTCTGTAGGTGGGATCAATCTTAGGGTGACTAGTGGTGGTGCAGTATAGCAATTATCTTACAGTGTTGGTGTAGTTTAGTAATTATCTTATAGTGGTTTAGGTGCGCTTTAACGGTATCGTTGTTCATTTTGTTTCCTTGTTTACTCCGCCATACTCGATGGTTCATGGTCATTTCCTGATTTTCCAACTTATGCCTTAGCCTAGTTACTTTGGTAATTATATTGTTAAAGTTATCGCACTCGCCAGACTTTATGCCTGACCCCCTTTGTTTCCTCCTCTTTTCTTTCTCCCCCCCCCCCCCCGGTGCTGAGGTTGGAACTAGCACCAGCGGAGCTTGATTTTGGACAACTGTACTTCTCGCTTTTAGAAGATTGCTTGGATCGATGAAGTAAAGTTCAGCCTCTCTTTTATTTATGGCTATTTTGTATTGGGGATTATGTCTTTCAATTTATGTACTTTGATTTAGTCAAGATGGATATTATGTCCTTGGCTCCAGTTTTGATGATGTAATCAAACATATGTATTTTCTGCTGCAATGAAATAAAGTTTTTAATTTTTCAAGTACTGTTTATATTTGTCTTGTTGTTAAGTTTCTGTTCTATACTCACTTAAAACGCTCCATTGAAGTTAATGCATTCTCTTTGTGAGTGACTTTAATGGACGTGGGGTGTTACACTGTGAATATAAATATGCAAAACCAAAACTACTAGCTGCCTGTGCGGAAAATAGGGGCACCCACAGTTTAGGTTAAAACAATAAACTCCATGTCAGTCATGTGACTGGTGTGAGAACTAAAACAGTTATTTAAAACTTTACTTTAAATCAGATATATCAAGGGACCATGCCGTATAACACGGAACGGGTTTCCTCCCAAGAATACCGGTGCATATAACAAAACAGCGCAATGCTTTTTGAAAAAATGAAGTTATTATAAGACCCAGGTCCCATCACACAATGCAACGCAAGCCGGAGGATAGGGTTTTCCCTTATAATAGCAAAACATGCTTGGTACGTTTAAAACAAATCATTTGATACTATTATAAGTGCATAGTGTATAAAACAACTTCAAATATAAATGTATCAATCCAAGATGGCATGGGTACCATATATAATGTCGCCAATACTAGTCTCTACAATCAAAACCGCAAATGTGACGTATCGGAAGTTGGATTTCCATCTGTGAACCAAGGCAAAAGATAGTCCTCACCGATTTGAGACTCTCTAGCCCGAGCCTCAGGACCCAGACATAGATGAGCCCTTGGATCGTCAGGGCTGGTCCACCGATGTGGATTAAAATGCCTGAACATTGCGTTTCCCCGCCCATTGGGGCGTAAATGAGCCAAATGACTCCATCGGGTCCACATAGTCACCGATATATCCGAGGCGCCTCGCAATCCAACAACCACATAAGTGAAAATAATATAAATGTCAGGGCTGGTAGGTCACTAACACCACCCTAGCTAGAAGGAAACGCATGCCCTCCTTGATGTCCTCTCCCGTTTCTGGTTCACAACCGGGGTGTAAGGTTCGCGTATTAACATTACACAAAGCTATGCCACACAGGCGGTGCTTTGATCATCAACCACAAGATTTTGCTTTTCAACAAAAGCCTTGATCATTTGCCACTTAGGCATGCCACACAGGCAATTCACACCATGCGACGGATGTCTATCGATATACAACCTCTGATCCTGTACGTCTCAGAGAAGGGCGAAGTAAGGGAATGAATTCCCCTTCACCAGGCAGATGTATATTTAATAGAGATCAATCAACATAGAGCAAAATCCAATGTCAGACACACAGTCCATACAAGTTCGTTCTGGGTCTGAACGAAACCGTAGGCACCTTGTACCTCGCATATCCATCGATCTCCAAATACGTCTGGACGATCACCAACTGATTCCCTCCTCTTGGGTGTACAGCCCAATCAAGATCATCAGTAATAATCCAAATGATGTGAAGACCTTCGATCTTCGACCACCGTCTTCATCCTCGACACATCGTCGAATCGGTTATTCAGAATGGGATAAACCCAGTCTTTCTGAATAACCCGCGCATATAATAAACAAGTGTTACACAAACACAACATACACCTCATTCCAATTCAAAATATTCTTTTATTCAAATATTCTTATACTTTGGGAAAGGTTCCCATTAATTATATCAAAGATAAATTCCTTAAATTTATTCTTTAATCTTCCTTTGAATATCAATTCAAACCAAATTATGGTTTGTCCAAACTAGTCAGGATTAACGAACCTTACCAAAGTAATCATTTGTTTTAATTTCCCAATCCCAATCTATTCATTCCATGAAGTAAAACTGGTAATACTTCATATCTAACACCACAGTGTTATCGGTAAATTCAATTACCATTTCACGTTCAAATCTAATTAAAGATTTAACTATCGCCTGGAGCAAAACTGGTGATACCCCATTCTCGATGATTTCAATCTAATTAAAGATTCATTAAAACTCCACTTGGTTTTAATCTTCACAAAAATCAATATTAATGATTGTTTAACTTGGGAAACCATATCCTATCTTTAACTGGGTTAGAGAACCAATGTCATTTAAAACACGGTTCATGATAAACCCGAAATCACATTCCATTAACGATGGAATCTTCATGGAAAACAAATCGATATATATAATCGATATAAACTTCAATATCCGACTAATAATATAGATGGAATAACGGCAATGCCTTTTAAATTCCAGATATATTAGCAGTCTTCCTCCACAAAAATTCACTTCAATTATTACCAAATCAAATTCCATTCCATTTTTAAGGGCCATAATTCCATAGCGACTATTCTGAATTTTCAATTGGGCATAACTTTTTATCCCCGCTGTGAAATAGATCCTCAAATAGATCCTAATGTTTTTGGTTTCGCCAAAATCCTGTTTGTTTTGAATCCTGTACATTCATTTGAAATTTGAAATCGAATTTTCAAACTACCGCGCCATTTTCAATTCTTTTTATAATTAAAAATAAGTAATTATATTCTAATGACGATTCAAATAAAGATACACGTTCTAATTCTATTCAAACTAAATTTTTCGTCATTATTATTTAAAATAATTCATTTTAAATATTCAAAATTCACTAAAATTGCCAAAATAAAATTTTTAAATTGGCTTGGATTTCCGTGTTATTACACAAATTCACTTGATTAAGCAAATAAAAAGCTGATGAACCCTTTTAGTTAACAGTCATTATCTAAAATCAGTTGTTCGATTCTTATAAATCAAATCCATGTACTTATCTCAACAGGATAAGTATATTCACAAATCTTATAGTTTCAATACTTTGGAAACATATCCATACATTGATCTCAATATCAGAAGTGTATTCATAAATTTCATATTCCCAACACTTTGAAAATACATTCATATACTTATAACATTGGTATAATTAAGTTCATAAATCATATATTTTCAATTAACATATCCATATACTTATCTCAATAGCATAAGTATATTCACAAAACATAATACTCTCAATAGTTATAAAATATATCCATACACTATGACCAAACGATTTCAACGTTTAATTTCGAAGTCACAAACATAATGGTTTAAACTTATGTTCATAGTTAGAAATTAATTTTGGAAAACGAAATCTAAATTCATTTGGAATGTATATTTGATTTATAAGTATAAACCTTGAAATATGTACGTTGATTTCAAAATAATAATTTGAACCGATAAGTTACTTAAAACCTAGTTATAATTATTATTATTTTAAAAAAAAACATGAAATCGATTAAGTGTTGATTCTTAAGTTTGAGTATATTACTTAGTAGCAATGTAAATAGTTATATCGAAAAACATTTAAGTTCGTTCGTTTCGTTTAAATCGATTTATGCGATAGATTTGCGTTAGCGACAACCGATATGTCGCAACTAGCATTAATATATAAAATTTGAATTAAATTTTGAAATTTTGATATTTGAGATACCTTTAACTATACATAGAGAAAGAATAAATTTCATAATAAAATACCCAATCCATTCGCGTAAATTTAGTTAAACATGTACTAAACCATTAAAAATTAAACGTTATTGGAATTCAGGCGAATTTGAATAAAAAATATTAGACAATATTCTATGAGTAACGTTATTTTACGTTTCGTGAAATTTAAATGCTTATTGTCCCGGATTTATAATTTAGGATCAAAAAAGCGTGTAATAGTCGATGTTGTTAGTTGTATTTCTATCTATATTTTGAATATGTCGTGTATTAACATCAACTGAATTAATATATCAGTCGTAAAATTATAACAAAGAACATGAATTTAATTATATATCTATATATATATATATGTAGTTAAGACAGTTGTTGAATTTGAGAATTTCATACTTGACACTTGTGAACAAATAGAGGATATAATCACACATCTGTTCAGATAGCACTGAGGAACCATCACATACACTTTTCTCTCCCTCTCCTCTCGATTGGACTACACAAAACTCCTCCCCCTTTCATTTACAATGAAAATCAAAATTAAAGAAAGACAAAAATCCATTCAAACTTTCACGAATAAAAGAAGAAACCCATAGCTTGCTCTCCTCTTTATTCTCCTATCCCAAATTCTCAAATCCAACTTTAGAAAAAAAATGTCGTCCCTCATTTTCTTCCTTTTCGAGCCTCTGCTTCCTCCACCACCAACGGGCGTTCACGCCCGCCCCATCGCTTCACCGTCAGCCACCCACTTTCATGAAGTCAAGCTATCGATGCCTTGCCTCCCTCAAACCGCACGTGCTTAAATATGAATTTATCAATCCCTAAAAACCCCAGCGCGCGCATCCTCAACCCCATCGAGCAAACACAAAACACGCAAATTCTCGCCGTCCCTGGCCATCCGAACCACCAGCAAGCGCCACTCCTCACCCAAAAAATCCACCGTGAGATGCCTATTGGCCAAGTCGAAATGACCAAAACCCTAGGGGCTTGCGGGTTTCCTCTTCTTCTGCGTCCTCCCTATCTTCACCAATCACACAAATTGGTTTGGTTACTTGTGGTTGCTGTCTTGTTCTGAGGTGGCTCAGGCGTTCTCCCGGGAGCTAATTTTGTGTGGTTGTGTCTCTGCGTGGAGTTGCCTAGTATTGGTTGGCTTGGTTGGAGTTGGGAATCTTTCTTCCACTTTTTCGTTTTGGTTATGCTAACATAAAAAAAACTATGATTTAGTTGTGTTTAATTAGGATTTATCGTTGATTTAGCATTTGTCGTCGTCTGTTTGGGAACCATACTTAATTTGGTTTTATCATGTTGAATAG
The DNA here is from genome assembly GCA_030737875.1 of Allium sativum. Lineage (NCBI taxonomy): Eukaryota > Viridiplantae > Streptophyta > Magnoliopsida > Asparagales > Amaryllidaceae > Allium > Allium sativum. Next base: position 403,306,218 of record CM060910.1, read on the forward strand.
AAATTGTCATCGAGTGAAGCGACCCGAACTTCCCTGTGAAGGAAAGCCCGGATTGAATTGAGGACAAGACGAATCAGAACACATACTGAAGAACATTTCATTGCTTATTACAATAATTTCATCAGAATACAAGAATATAACAGAGTATGAATAAATAAAATACATTTACTAAATATCAGAGATTTAAATTACACTTAAGTACATAGCAGCGGAAAAATAATACAAAACACAACTGAAAGGAATATACGGATACAGAGCTTTCCGAATATCATTCCAGCTATAAACCAAGATCCTGTGAATATAAATCTGCAAAACCAAAACTACTTGCTGCCCATGCGAAAAATAGGGGCACCCAGAGTTTAGGTTAAAACAATAAACTCCAAGTCAGTCATGTGACTGGTGTGAGAACTAAATCAGTTATTAATCTTTATTTTAAAGTTAGGTAAATCCAGGGACCATGCCGTATAACACGGAACGGGTTTCCTCCCAAGAATACCAATGCATAAACAACAGCGCAATGCTAAATAAAGAAAAATGAAGCTATTATAAGACTTAGGTCCCATTACACAATGCAACACAAGCCGGAGGATAGAGTTTTTACCTTATAATTGCCAACAATGCTTGGTACATGAAATTTCATCTTTTATTATTACTGTAATAGTGTCAAAACAATTTCAATCATAAGTATCAATCATAGACGGCATGATTGCCCATACCACTATTGTAATGACCCGGATTTTTAGACATTGAATTCTGAATATTTAAATTTGTTGTAAATACTTTATTTGAATTATATATAGAAATTTATAAGGAATTTAATTAATATAATTTTTTTTTAAATTGAATATCATTTTAACTAAAAAAATAAATAGAAATGTCGAGTTTAAAATTCAAATTAGATTACTTTGAAGTTATATGTATACATTCAACTTAGATAGGTATTTTTATTTGTTTATTTTGAAATTGATTTGATTTAATTTCCAAACAATATATGAGTATAACGAGATTAATTTTATTAAAACCAAAATAGTTCATTCTTGAAAGATTTTTGAGACATGTTTTTAATTTAATTTATAGATTTTTTCTGTAATTTTTATTTTGAAAAATAAGCAACTTTTTCATTTAATGTAATTTGCACCTCACATTAGTATTTTTGGAACTTAACAGAATAAGTTATTTTGTCTATTTTATTATATTTTTGAGATCGTGACACATCGCTTGACACGATAATAATTTTAATTTTGCCCATAGCAGTCAGTACTTAAACGAGATTTTTCATAGAGTAATAGTTTAATTTTATAACAAGAAAATCAAATCCAGTTCTTTGTCCACCACGTCTTGAAATAGCAGGCTAAAGAAAAAGGGGAAAAGGATGAAGAAAATTTCTAGGTTATCCTGTACACTTCCAACAACGCACCTAGATCCATAATATCATGAAATTAGAGTTTCAATAAATGAAACAAAGTTCGAGTTCGAGTTCAAGACAGGATTTTGAAGATTGTAGGAATTTTTGGGATTTGTTCGAATTAAGTTTTTCGCACATACTATAACACCCCGAATTTTCTGAGAATACTAAAATCAAAAAATTCAAGAACACTTAATTTTTAGAAGAAAAATTAAGTGAAATGGGTTGCGCTATTACGTTCGTCTCAAAATTTTGGTTAAGATAGACAATTTGTTTGCATAAAACGGATACCTTATGAAAAAGTTATTAAGCCTTGAAGTTTGTATGCATACGAGAAAAATATATATAGATATATATAAGGATTTAATAAATAAATATGCAAAAAAGTTCAAAACAGCGAATCGGGAGGGGGAATAACCGAACCGGCCCATTTTTGAGGTCGACCCAAGCCCCGCTGGGTCGACTAGGGGTTGATTCAGGGTGTTTGGCTGTCAACCCGTGGGCCGATTCGCTCTAAGGCAGATGTGGCATCTGATTAGTTCTGATGGTTCAGGGTTAATCTAATGGTCCTAAAACACTCTCTACAACTACATAAGGACCCTAATTCACTCTCATCTAAGCCTAGCTGTAACAACCTTGAATTTTGGGGCCAATTTAAAAATTTATTTTAAGTAATTTTAATGAGTTTTTGATATTTAAAATAATTTATTTAAAATAATAATGATTGAAAATTTATTTAAATCGAAGAGATTTTCAAGACCTTTCAATCCATACGGTTAAGATCGGGTTTCAGTGCACGGATTTCACGAATTCTCAGCCTGAAGTGGCTGCGTTTATGGGTGGTTTGCGGACCAGAGGGGGTTGCGAGTTGCACCCTAATGGAGGCGCGGGGAGAGTCGATGATGGCGGTCGAGATGGAGGCGTCCGATCGAAGTCCGGTGGTGGCGTTGGTGGTGCGTCCAGAAGCAAAGAATGGAGCGAATGGGTTCACGTCGGCCTGAAGCATTTCGTAGGAAGAAGGATTAAACAGTTAATGACATGGTTAAGTAAAGTAGTTAACTATTTATTTAATTATTTATGTAAATTGTCCAATGTTTAAGCATTTGTATCTCATCCAAATCTTAATGAAATTCAGCGAAACGAGAAGCGTTGGAATCGTATTTCAAAGATCTACACCGTATCAAACTAGATCTGAAAATAAGTACATTGGAAATTCAGAAAATTGTGAACACGATCTAATTGAGAACAGAAAATCCAAAAGGCATAAAAGCAAGGTGAGATTTCTATTTTCAAAAATGAATTAAATTTTTAATTATTTTAATTCTATTTGAAATCAATGTATGTATGGGATGATATTAGATCTGTGATGTTGTGATGGAAATTTATTGTTTGTTTTTTGTGTTGATTTAGATTTGCCACATGAAAATATCATTTTCATGATTGATTTAGATTCGCCATATAAAAACATGTTAATAGAAAAATTGATCATTAATCATTATATGTGTTGTTATTTAGAGACATATTATGTAAATAAAAAGTTCTTTCATGTTAACAACATCATATGTAAATAAACATGTCATTCTATCATAAAAATGTCATATTGAAATGAAATGTCATCTAGTTAAAAATATGTTTAGTTAGTGAATGTTACATGAAATTAATAGGTCATTTTTAGTTAGAAATGACATATCGAAATAGAAAGGTCATGTTAGATTAAAATTAACATTTTAATTAGAAAATGTCTAGTGATACAAGATATTTATTTTTGTTATATAGAAAGGTGTAGAACAAAATATTCATTATAGAAAGTTGGCGATAAAAATAAAAATTACATTTTTATTTGAAACTATGATATGCAGTTGGTAATGAAAATAAAAAAAATTACATTTTTATTTGATACTCTGATATGCAGTTGGCGATGAAAATGAAAATTACATTTTATTTGAAACTATGATGTGCAGTTGGCAATGAAAATAAAAAGTACATTTTTCTATGCAACTAAAGACATGAGATTTGCAATGCAAATAAAAGTTACATTTTTCTATGTAGCTATGAATGAGATTTGAAAGACGAAAAGAAATCATTTTTTTTCTTTTTAGAATGAGAAATTGCATAGAGAATGAAAATTCACATTTTATATGTAGATTAAGGACGATGATTTACATGGTAAGAAAAATTTCATTTCTATTATGTAAGTGAAAAGTAGAATTTACATTGTGAAAATAAATTAATTAAAATAATGAAACATAAAATACTATAACATAAATGCCCCATTCTCTCTCTTCCTTTCACATGAAAATATTCCATTTTAGAACATAATCAAAGGGGATTTGATGGAAGAAATAAATTCGCCACCTCGGCCATAACATTTAATTTGTGTCTATGATTCAATTTCTTAACTTGCATGCATGTAGGAACAATTTTAAATTGTAATCAAGCATAAGAATGGAATGCATTCATTGCTTTAATATAATTAAAATAAAATAAAAATATTGATTAAATAAATAATAATAATAAATTAGCCCTACTATAAAATGTCCTATACTCCCCTAAACCTAAAAAAAAATTCATTTATACAGCCGCCTCCACCTTCATGAAATGAATGAACCAGAACATGCACACTTCCTCCACCAAAAATCTCCAAATCCATGACCCTATTCTCAAAACTTCAAACTGAAACTTCTTCATCTCCTCAAGTTTAATGAATACGATGGTTGTGATCTTCTATTTCGTAATGGATTGAGAGAATTGCTGCCTCAAAGGAGAAACGTTCAGACCAGAATTAGAGAGTCAAAGAGTTGACCAAATTTCTTGGCGTGCACGGCGGTGGGGCGTTGGACGATGGCGGTTCGAATGGAAGTGGTGGATCGATGGTCACGGGTCCGGTTGGTGGTGCGACAGGGCGGGAAGGAAGTCAGCGATGGATGTAAGGAAAAAGGGAAGAACACGGGTTTATACAGAGGGATTAGCGGGGTGAGAATTCTGATTTAATAACTAAATTAAATTTTAATTTTTTATCTCGCTTTTTAGAATCATATCACTTTTGTGTTGTCGTGTAAACATACAACTTGTATGTTATATGAAAATTGTCCTATGAACATACCACTTTTATGTGATGTGAGATTTCTGTCTTTAAATAATTAATGAATCATTTAATTACTTATCATTAATTAAAAATTCTTGAATGAATGATTATAAATCAAGTTGTTATGTTCAGGATGGAAATTTGCTGTTTGTGAATTTTGGTGATTGTGATGTTTATATTTGTAGATCTAAGTCTATAATTAAAATTTCTGAAACATGGATGCATTGATTTGTTTAGATTTAGTTGTAGAATAGAATTTAGATTATATTGTTGTTTCATATAATATGAAATTGATATGTTAGTTAACACCAAAGATTAGATTATTTCATATACTGTAATATTGAATTTGATATGTTAGTTAACCCCAAATATTAGATTAATTACATATGTTGTGTTATGTAAATTGATATCATATGTGATACCAAAACTTAGTTTATCTTATGTATTGAAATATAGCATTTTGACATGTAGTTGATTCAAAAACTTAGATTTATTTCATGCATTGAAATATGGAATGGCAACCTTATGTTGACACCAAAATACTAATTTTTATCATATATAGTTGATATGAAATTGTCATGAAAATAAGCATAATTTTAATGTCATTAAGTTTTACCAAAAATGAAACCTTATTTACATTTACTTTTGTAAATGAAATGGGACACAACTTGATGATCTTTACTTACATTCTCTCATGTAAAAAGGAATAAAAAGAACGAAATATGAGATAAAATAAACCAATTTAGCGATGGAACTTTATTCACATGTTCTTATATGAATAAAAAGGAATAGAATTTGATAACAACTTGATTTGCACCCTTATGTAAATAAAAAGACTAGTGAACGGTATGGAAAAATTTAACTTTTTATTGAAAATGGGAAAAGAAAAGTTGTTGGTGGAAAAAGATAAGATTTTACTGTTGTAATGAAATTACATTTCTAAACGTAATTAATGATATGATTTTGTACGGTAACAGAAATTTACATTTTTATTAATGTGACTAAAGTAGAATGAAACTTACATTTTTATTAAGGTTAATAAAGTGGAATAATCACTTACATTTTTATTAATGTAAAAAGAAAGGAAAGGTAATAACTTACATTTTTATTAATGTAATATAAGGTGAATGAAAATTTACATTTTTATTAAGGTAATTTAAAATGAATAGATAATTTCATTTTCAATGTAGAAAGGAAAGTTTACATTTTTAATGTAAATTAGAAAAGAAAAAAAGTTTAAATTTTTAATGTAAATTAGATTAGATCAAGGAAAGAAATGTTATATTTTAATGTAAGAAGAAAAGTTTACATTTTAACGTAAATAAGAATTAAATAAAAATTACATTTTTTATTTTTATTTTTGTAATTAAAAGGCATGAAGTTATACCGCATAGAAAATCACATCTTTATATGTGAATTTAAGGAAGAGAATTTACATCGTAATGAAAATTACATTATTTTTAATGTGATTAAAATATGAATTTACACCGTAAAATAAAGTTACGTTCTTTTTATGTAATTAGGATGAGATTTTACATTGTAAAAAAAAGGTACATTTTTATATATAATTAGAAATGAGAATTTACATCGTAATTAGAAATTACATTTTTAGAGAAGAGGAATTCAATGTAAGTAAAATTACATATTTTTAATGTAATAAAAAAAGCCGATTTGGACGGTGTAATTAAAATTACATTTTTAATGTAATTTATAAAGATGGAATTTTTCACCATTATGATTTACATTTTTATAGTGTAATTAAAAAGAAAATTGGAGCGTTGTATTCAAAAGAACATTTTTATTTTGTAATAGGAATTGTTGTAAATTAAAAAGATATAAAAATTAACATAGAATGTTAATTACATTTTTATCATGTAACTAAAGAAGATTTTGCATTGTAGATTAAAAGAATAAATTGAATGATGAATTATAATTGACATTTTAATGTAAATATTAGATTAAAAGAATGAATTGGGCGATGAATTATAATTTACAATTTAATGTAAATATAAGATGAAAAGAACGAATTGCGACGTTGAAATATAATAGACAATTCCAATGAAAATAGAAGATTAGAAATTTACATTTCTAAGGAACAGATTTTCTTTAGGAAAATAAGGAAACCAGATATACATTTGGTGTAAATTGAAAAATGGAAGAATAAAATATACATTGTTATGTTTAGGATGTGTATGTAAAGTAAAAATAGTGATAGATCATTATAAATTATTAACAACGATATGAAATAGTTTTCAAATTTATATATGCGAGAGTTATTTAGAAAGTCCGAGTTTAATCTCATTCCAAATAATGATACGACGTTTGAAGAATTGAAGACGGCAATTGAAGACCGATGATCTTCACATCGAATGGGTAACTAGTGTTGAGGCCCTTGATTGATTTGCTCCCAAGACGGGGCTAAAATGGTAGTTATCCGGACGTAGTGCTGATTTGTACGGATTTGGCTTTTGCTCAGACCCAGAGCTTAAGCTTATAAATGGAATGTGTGTCTGACATTGTACTCCTTTATATTGTATTTATTGATTTTCTATCGAATGTATGAATGTTTGGTGGCGGAGAATTTATTCTCTTGCTTAACACCCTTTCATATACTTCAGCAAAGGATTAGTAGTTGTGATATGGAGTGACGATGTGGCATGCTAAGATGCATATGATCAAGGCTTTGTTGAAAAGCAGGCCTTGTGGGAAGATCAAAGCATAGCCTGTTTAGGCATAGCTTTGTGTATAGCGTGACTTCGCGAGCCTCACACACCGGTGGAGTCTAAAACGGGAGAAGGGAACGCAGGGAGAGCAGCACGTTTCTTTCTAGCTAGAAGTGGTGTTTGGGCTTTAACACGGCCCGACATTTTACTTATGTGGATGATGGAATGAGGCGCCTCGGATGATAGGTCCTATAGGAATGGGAAACGTGTGTTCAGGAATAACTAATCCGCAACTCGTATGGTGGACCGGCCCTGCAGCTATCCAAGGGTTCACTGCAGGGGATCCTGAGACATTAGCTAGAGTGTCTCGGATCGGTAAGGAGCTCCTCCCTAGCCTTGACTCATGATGGAAACCCAATTTCCAATACGACCTCATACGGTTTTGATTGTATTACTAGTATGGAAACATAGTATTATGGTATCTATGTGTCCTAGGATTGATACATTATGATTGAAATGTTTTAAAACATATATATACACACACATAATAAAGAACTAAAATAAATGACAGTGTAATAAGTGAAAATTACAATAAATTGGAGTAATGAAATCATATTATTTTATTATATAATTAATACTTGTTAATCGTAACCACGTTTGGGCTGATTTTATCTGTTAATGGTATGTTTGTTAAATTGTTGAAATTAACAAATATGTTAATTAGAGGACTATTAAATTAAATATATATCATGTTTGTTATGAAATAAATGTAAACATATATTTCATGTTTGAAATAAAGTTAGCATCTTTATTCTGCTAGGTGAGATTAGAAATTTGTGAATACATAAAATTATCTTTTTATGTTAACATAAACATGTCATATTAATTATCAAAACTTGGTTAGTGAATAGAAAAAAGTAAGCGTATCCGGTGATTTCCCGCAAGGGCTATTTTCGGGTCGTTTCACTAGCCGTCATTTCTTTCAACTCAATGGCAAGATAGAAGCTATTTAAAAATGAAAAATCAAATTAAATCTAAATTAAAACAACGATTAGTCTACATCAAAGGCGAGCATTTCAACTTTAGAATATAGATTCTAGAAATCAAGATCGTCTTTTGTTAGTAAGTTTAGTTATCTTTTAGATGTGAACACATTTATGACGTGATTTATAATAAAATGAAAAATAGAATTGTACCAAGCTGTATGATAATGATGATGCTGATTCATGTCCATTTCCTGTGATAATTTTGTCATATATGTCTTGGAATGATTGTGGTTTATTGGACTTATCGTATAGGAATTAATGATGAACCTATTATGATTTGGGGAATGAAACTATCATACCGCATATAAGTTTGATAATCTTTTCATGATATGTTACATGCAAGTTTTTAGGCTAAATAATGTTAGATCCATATGCCTACATGTTTAGATCTACAACTTTATGTGTTTAGATGCACGCTAATTAGATCCAAGTCAAGATTTGTACATATGTTCATATGATTTAATGCAAGTTACATGTTTTATGTTAGATCCAAGTCAAAATCTATATATATATATATATATATATATATATATATATATATATGTTCATATGCAAGCTACATGTTTTGTGTTAGATCCAAAACTAGATCTATATATATATATACACATGTTTATAAAGTGGATTCATGCAAGTTCATATGATCATTATTGTTAGATCTAGTTCACATCTACATGTTAAAGTTAAACTTATACATGTTTCGGTAATGTACGTGCCATGATTATGACATATGCTAGTTTATAAACCAAGTTATGTTTACATATGCCTAGATCTACATATTAACATGTTTAGGCCTGTGATTATTTAGTCCAATTCATATGCAAGTTCATGAGACATGTTAGTTGAAATGAATGGTGTTCTATGTCAACATTACATGACATATGTTTGGTTGGATTTATATTAGGTACATTACCTTCTTTTACCTCTTGTTTATAAACTAGGCTAATTTGCTGGCCTAATTACTTTATGTGATTGATGCGAACGTATAAACGGGGGTAATGTTGGGATGGACATTAAATTATAATATGTTAATGATGTAGGTGGGCCCATAACCATGTAAATGGTTAAGGCCATGAAATGGTATAATTTATAAATCATTGGTTATGAACATAATTAAAATAATGTGACATGAAAACATTTGAGGAAAATTTACATGTATACTTGACATAAATGACAAACATGTAAATTTAGCAAAAGACGAATATGCCTAACTCGAGGTTAGACTGAGTTGTGGTGTAAAACTGCCCGGAACCGACTGGCACATCCAGTGACCACAACAATACCTGTCTAATGTGGTTGGTTAGTGAATTGAGCCCAAAAAGGACCCGAGGTTAGACTGAGTTATGGTGTAAAACTGCCCGGAACTGACTGGCACATCCAGTGACCACAACAATACCTGTCTAATGTGGTTGGTTAGTGAATAGAGCCCAAAAAGGACCCAAGGTTAGACTGAGTTGTTGAAACACCCAACCTCCATTAAGGTCACTCACAAAGGGAATGCCTTAACTTTGGTGGAGGTTAATAAGTAAAAGCTACAGATAAACTCAAGACAGATATAAATACACATATTTTAAACAGCGGAAACCAAACAGACTTTTATTTCATCAATACGTGTTCAGACAAAACATTTCCATAATTGTCTCAAAATACTTCCAACATTACAACCTCATTACTGTCTTGATTACTAAAGAAGCATAAAACATAAATAAAGTGACAAAAATCCCTATAGTGATATCCAAAGCCATAATCCGAGCAAAAGAGATCCAAATCATACATCTACGGTCTTGGAGCTTGTAAAGAGTCTGACTGAGCTGAGTTGTTTCCTCCCTGTGGACCTAGGGGGGGAACGAAAGAAAAGAAGACGAAAAGAAAATAGAGTCAGACATAAAGCCTGAGTAAATCTAGTAACTCTTCAGTATGTGAATAAGAAAAGGGCATGATAGACATAAACCGAAAACAGGAAAGTGTCACCAGCTAAGGAAGTGTCATTTAGAATCGAATGTACTATCGCACCCATACTATATCTCTGCACCTACTTGAGCTTATTTTAACTGGCACCCTATGCTGAGGGTGAAGTGATCCCCATTTTCTAAAGATCGGCTCCTACTCGCGTTAACATGTGTCATACGGCCCCCAAGAATTGTACATACCTATGCTGGTCCCACCATGGGGTGTATCAAGACCCATGGTGGCGGCCCCAACACAATTTCTAGAAGGCATAGGTTATACTACTGGTGCCCCCAGTGCCCTGTTTGTCTGCTACGGAGTGTGTGCACGCCCGCACCCCATTAGAACCTACACTATTGCACCCACCGCCGTCGCTTTGACCGCTTACAATCAGCCCAGTAATCGTGCCCCACCCTGCCTAGTTTAAGGGTACCATGATACCTAACTTGGGTTACTGCTGAAACGGGTCCCTCGTTACCAGGTTTTTCTAGTCAATCATCTTAAATGGTTAAGTGTATGTATTTACCTAACCTCACCCATCAATTCTTGTTAACATGTTGAATTTGGTTAAGTGTTTATAGTTGACTTAACCCTACCATCTGTCCTTAGCCTCTTAGAGTACCTGACCACTCACATTAGACAAGTATTGCTATGGTTACTGGATGTGCCGCTCGGTTCCGGGCAGGTTTACACCATAGCTCAGTCTAACCTCGGGTCCTTATTGGGCTCAATGCTTAACCACCCACATTGGATAGGTATTGCTGTGACTACTGGATAGCCGGGCGGGCCCGGGCAGGTTTACATCACAACTCGATCCAACCTCGGGTTAAGCATATCGTGTTTTCTAAATTTACATATTTTATTACTTCTCAATTATATATGTAAGTTTCATGTTCTTTATTCTTGGGTATAACAATTCATACCGCTAGAATGTCATTGCCGTTGGCATGTGCCAACCATGCCAACTTATATTTTTAATGTTTTACACCCAATGTTATTACCCCCGTTTGTACGTTCGCAACATTATAACAAGTGTTGGGCTTGACACAATTCAGTCCAACTTTATAACGTGAGAAAAAGGGGAAACCAAGAACATGTAATATTTCACATAAAGGTGTGTGGCGCATGAACTTGCAATTTAGCGATTCAACATAAATTATGGGTCATGTGAACTTACATTCAAATCAAAGTATAACTAAGTAGGTGACATATGAAATGGCATAGTTTAGGTTTATACAAACTTGTGTTTAAACATGTTTAAGTTGGCATAATGTCAACCACAAAACTAGCATGTTGTATATTCACCAAAATGTCCAATTTTAACATGTAATCATATAGCCTATTTCAACATGAACTTGCATAGTTTATGAAACCAAAACGATACTTAACATAGATCCAATTATACTTGCAAATAAACATAAGAATGATATCATAAGTTTTGGGTCATGTAGGCATAAAAGGTCTCAAATCTAGAACATGTTTACACAAATTCTAACTTAGATTAAGGGAATATACATAGTCCATGCCATCGACATATACATAAAGGGATCAATTTCTAGTTTTTGCCACAACTTGCTATTGTTATTACTTTCATATACAAATGTCCAATAGGCTTACATCAATCAATTTAGGCCACAAATATCAATACACAAGTCATGACAGAATCATTACCATACACAGAATTTATATCATATTCATACAATAACAAAATTCTATTTTCATTTACATCGAATCACATCATAGTTCTTATTCATATTCTGAAAGGTCACTATACTTACAACGAATGTAGAATCTTGAATTCTGGATTCTGAATTCTGAAATTGAGATGCGCTCCTTTGGGTAGATTAACGTTGCGTTGATTAATTTGATTAAACTTTTATCTTCTTCTTAATTTGATTCGTCTCTAAGCTTTTCTCTCTTGACGGCTATGCTCAATTCCTTCCTGGCAGCATGACGACTCCCATCTTATTTTTTTGTGTGAATTTTCAGTTGAGACTTAGGGTGTATTTATAGATTTTTAAATTGTTTTGAGCCGTCAGATGAAGACAGGAGGAATCTAGACCACACAAAGTTCAAAGAGCCAATCAAGAGGTGACATGTCAGCCCTAGTGACACACCGAGCCACAGAAATTCGAGCCAGAGCCAGACCAAACCAGCCAGGTCAACCAGGTAGGTCGACACCCAGGTCGACACTATGGTCGACCTGGGGTGGCCAGGTCGACACCATGGTCGACCCTTTGGTCGACCTGGTCTCTGGGCGGGGATTTTCCCGCCCAGCCCAGTTTGAACCTTTTTTTCGAATTTCGAATTTTAAACTGAGCTGTTTGAGTTTAAATTTTATTCTAAAACTTCCGAAGGTCATAACTCCATCATACGGAGTCCGATTCGCTTAAACTCGGACTCTATCTCAAGCAGAATTCCGAGACGAACGCAATGGCGTAACCCATTTCCCTTAATTCTTTCATTTAGAATTAATTACACTTTAATTTGTGAAGCTTAATGTTATATAATTCATGGGGTGTTACATTCTCCCCTCCTTAAAAGGATTTCGTCCCCGAAATCTTCTAGTTAGGAAGAATGTATATCCTACCATCCAACAGTCCATCAACTCAACCAACAGACACAGGCATCCACTGTCCTTAAAAGACTTATAATGCTTCGTGATCATATGCATAGTGTGTGTACATGTCCTTATTTAATGCAGAAATCAGGCGGTCTACTGATTCAGTTGACCTCCTTAATGTGAATCATGTAAGTGTCATGAATCCATTATGTATGCAAATTTTTCCTACTCATAATTCTATATGAGTGCACAACTATTCATACAAATGCGACGACCATATGACAGCATATCAAGTTTCAACCATATACAAATGAGAATACATATATGCATATGCAATATGAAGTGACTGAGCCGATCTATAACCTAGGGTGTGTGTGTATATGCATCCACGAGCAACCACTAGCAATCACTAGCAACCATTTGCAGCCATCAACCATAACATGTTTTCAAATACATGTTTGCATCCATTTGTTTTCTACTTAAGGAGTTAGGAAAAGGACCAAGGAGGTATACCTAAAAAGATAGATAAAGCATAACTTAAGGAAAAAAGAGAGATCGAAGATGTACCCTCAAAAAGAAGAGGGTAAGCAATGCATATTCTGTCCTCAGTTTCCCAAGTCGCGTCTTCCTCGGCGTCGCTCCTCTAAACTTTAACGAGTTTGACTTCGCGGTTGCGTAACTTTTTCACTTCAGTTCCTAAGATGCGGGTTGGAACTCTCCTCACAGTTGCTTCACGTTCCACTTCGGCTTCTTCTAGAATGCTAGGTTCCACCACTTCCGTAGACTCATGCAAACACTTCCGGAGGTAAGAAACATGAAAGACGTTGTGAACTCCGGCCAGTCTCTGCGGTAGCTCTAATCTATAGGCCATCTTCCCAACCTTCTCGATGATAGGAAACGGTCCTACAAATCTTGGTGCTAGCTTTCCCGTGGATCCAAAGCGAACGACGTTCCTTAAAGGAGATACCTTAAGGAAAACCCTGTCCCCAACCTCAAACTCAAGGTCGGTCCTTCTTTTGTCGGCGTAGGATTTTTGTCTGTCTTGGGCTATCTTCATCCTTTTCCGTATCAAGTCCACTTTTTCTGAAGTTTCTCGAATCATGTTTGGCCCAAGTATAAGCTTATCTGTAGACTCCCACCAACAAGTTGGTGATTTGCACGGTCTTCCATACAATGCTTCGAAGGGCGCCATACCAATGGTAGCTTGGTAGCTGTTGTTGTAGGCAAATTCCACTAAAGGAAGGTGATCCTCCCAAGTCCCTCCAAAGTCAAGAACGCAAAGTCTCAAAAGATCCTCTAAAACTCTATTCACCCTTCCCGTCTGGCCATCGGTTTGGGGGTGATAGGCCGTGCTCAAACATAACTATGTGCCTACAGCTTCTTGCAGACTCCGCCAAAACTCGCTTGTGAAGATAGGGTCTCGGTCACTAACAATGCTGGAGGGTATCCCATGGAGTCGAACTATTTCCTTGAGATAAAGAGATGCTAGAGATGAGGCGGTCCTTCTACTCATGATAGGTATGAAGTGGGCGCTCTTAGTAAGCCTATCCACTATTACCCAAATGCTAGTATTGCCTCTTCTCGGCCTAGGTAGTCCATTAATGAAGTCCATTGAAATGCTATCCCACTTCCACTGTGGGACCTCTAAAGGATGAAGTAGTCCTCCAGGTTTCTTCTGTTCCGCCTTGACCTGTTGGCAGGTCATGCACTTAGAAACGAAATCTTCCACGTCTTGCTTCATGCCGCTCCAAAAGAAAGTTCTTTTTATATCCTTGTACATCTTATCACCGCCAGGTGTATAGTCATCTTGGAATGATGCACTTCCTCGAGAACCTTCTTTGTCAACTCCCTTGCTTGTGGGACACATAATCTTCCATCTCGCCTCAGCCAACCCTTATCATCGATGGCGTATCTACTGAGGTGACTAGATGTCTCACCCCTAATAAGTTTATCAATCACGTCAACAGCTGAGGGTCTTCACGTTGTGCAGCCCCTATTGAGTCTAAGAGAGTAGGGCGTACTTCGAGAGATGCTAACAAACCCGGTACAAAATCTGAGGAGGGCCTAAAGTTAAAACTGGCTATATACTCCAAGCTTTGCCTTTCCACAAAGAGCGGGCTTAAGGTCAGTTTCTTTCGGCTCAACACGTCTGCTACTACGTTGCCTTTTCCGGGAGTATAGGAAATTTCAAAGTCATACGAGGCAAGAAACTCCATCCATCTTTGCTGCCTCAAGTTAAGATCCTTCTGGGAGAAGAGATATTTCAATGATTTATGGTCGGTGTATAGTTCAAACTTCTGACCTAGGAGATAATGGCACCAAGACTTAAGCGCAAAGACGATGGCGGCTAACTCAGGATCATGGGTTGGGTAGTTCTTTTCATGAACTTTCAATTGTCTTCTGCCATAAGCTACTACCCTTCCTTCTTGCATTAGAACAGCGCCTAGTCCCATTCCACATGCATCTGTGTATACTGTGAACATTTTTCTTCCGTCAGGCAGAGTTAGAACTGGGGCTGTTGTTAGAGCCCTTTCTAATCGTTGGAAAGCAAACTCGCAGTCCAAATCCCAAGTGAACGCCAGATTCTTCTTTGTTAGCCTTGTGAGTGGGGCCGAGATTTTCGCGAAATCCTTAATAAACTTTCGGTAAAAACCGACTAGCCCAAGAAAGCTTCGAACTTTGGTTGCATTTCTAGGTGTTTTCCAATCTTGCACTGCCACCACTTTCGCGGGGTCCACAGACAACCCCTCTTTGGACACTATATGCCCCAGAAATCTTACCTCCTTTCTCCAGAAGTGGCATTTGGAGAATTTGGCTTTTAGCTGATGTGTACGGAGAGTTTCCATGATTTCTTTCAGATGCTGAGCATGTTCTTCCTCATTCTTTGAGAAGATTAAGATATCATCTATGAAGACAACCACAAATTTGTTGAGGAATTCTCTGAACTCCCTGCTCATTAAGTCTATGAAATAAGCGGGTGCGTTTGTCAAGCCGAAAGGCATGACAACCCACTCGAAGAAACTGTCTGGGTTTCTGAACGCCGTTTTATCAATGCTATCTTCAACTACTCTTAGCTGATGGAACCCAGTTGCCAGATCAAGTTGGGAGAAGACCGTCGCACCTACAAGCTGATCAAACAAATCGTCGATTCGGGGAAGAGGGTGCCTATTTTTCTTGGTCAATTTGTTTAACTCCCTATAGTCGACGCAAAGGCGAAGCGAACCATCCGCTTTGGTTGCGAACACCACTGGAGCACCCCATTCCGAAATGCTCTGCCTAATGAACCCCTTTTCGAGAAGTTCTTTAACATGCTTACTGAGCTCCTTTCTCTCTTTTGGAGCCATGTGTCTGACAGGTAAAGCTACAGGCTTTGCATTATCCACAAGATATATGCGGAAGTCGATTTCCCGCCTCGGAGGTAAGCCTTTCACCTCCTCAAAGACATCCGGATATTCCCGGACTACTCAAACTGATTGCAAATTCTCATCAGAAGCATCAAGCGACTCTAGATAACTAAGCATAACAGCATTCAAGGGATTACAAGAAATTTCTAGAGTGTTACCAAGCCGAGTCAAGAGTCTAACTACTCTTCTCTCACAATCAAGGATGGCACCATTATTGGATAACCAGTCCATGCCTAAGATCAAACCATATCCCAAGAAGCCCAAAACAAAGGCATTACAACTAAATCAACGCTGAGAATAGAGATTTTCAAACCCAAACAAACCACTGACAAGTAAGCGGAGCCCCCAATTGGATTTGAAACTACTAAGGGATCTTCTACCATACTAGTGTCTAGATGCAGAGATTCTACTAAGGCAGATGAAATAAAAGAGCGTGACGCGCCAGAGTCAAAAAGTGTGCGAACTGGATGATCATAAAGATAGACTACACTTTCTACAGAAATATTACTACCTCGTTCCTGCTGAGGTGTCACTAGCGCATGAACCTGACCCCCTGAAGTGGATCCGGCTTTCTGTCCCTGCCCTTTCTTCTTTGGGCAGTCCCTAGCCATGTGTCCAGCCTTGCCGCAATGGAAGCAAGTAGCACTCATCTTCCTCTTCTTCTTTCTGCAGTCGTTCATCACATGTCCAACGATGCCACAGAAATAACATTTTCTTTTCTCACGTGTTTTGTTATTATTGTTGTGGTCCTTTCCCCTTGACTATTATCCGTCTTCTTATTCGGTGATTCTTCCGGTTGCTGGTTCACATAGAGGGGGAGAAGGAGGAGGAGTAAAAGCATCTGTAGCTGGGGAGTAAGGTCCCCAGACATGCTGAAACAGAAAGGAAAATTTCAAAATGAAGGATAGAGAGAGATAGTGCATATGGCTTTGGGGGATTTTGTCTTTTTTTTATATAAATATAACACTTTTTCTTGAAAAATGCTTCTTTAAACTTTCTTTTTGAAAACAAATTCAAAAACTTTTATCTTATCTGGTAAACCTATGCTCTGATACCAAGTGAAACACCCCACCTCCGTTAATGTCACTCACAAAGGGAATGCCTTAACTTTGGTGGAGGTTTATAAGTAAAAGCCACAGATAAACTCAAGACAGATATAAATACACATATTTTAAACAGCGGAAACCAAACAGACTTTTATTTCATCAATACGTGTTCAAACAAACCATTTCCATAATTGTATCAAAATACTTCCAACATAACAACCTCATTACTGTCTTGATTACTAAAGAAGCATAAAACATAAATAAAGTGACAAAAATCCCCATAGTGATATCGAAAGCCATAATTCGAGCAAAAGAGATCCAAATCATACATCTACGGTCTTGGAGCTTGTAAAGAGTCTGACTGAGCTGAGTTGTTTCCACCCTATGGACCTGGGTGGGGAAACGAAAGAAAAGAAGACGAAAAGAAAATAGGGTCAGACATAAAGCCTGAGTAAATCTAGTAACTCTTCAGTATGTGAATAAGTAAAGGGCATGATAGACATAAACTGAAAACAAGAAAGTGTCACCAGCTAAGGAACTGTCGTTTAGAATCGAATGAACTATCGCACCCATACTATATCTGTGCACCTACTTGAGCTTCACTAAACCAAAATAGCAAATTTGGCACACCAGGATGTAGAGATTTGATACGGCTTTAAGCCGTATCAAATTTGATAGAGCTTAAAGCCGTATCAAATTTCATTTGCTACATCTCAACCAATCCGCACCTCCCAAATCATTAAAATCTGGCCGTAGATCATCCAAAATTCGGATCGGTTCCTATGATACGGGTTTGAGCCGTATCATATTTTTTCCCTTAGTTTTTATTTTTTGTTTTCCTCCTCAATTCATTCCGGCCGAAAAAAAAGCTTTCCCAAATCAAAAAAAATGTCGTTCCCCCTCCTCCAAATCAAGCTGTATCAAATCTTCTGATGCCCCGATTCCTCTTGTTTGCCTGTGCCCTGCAAATAGGTGCGTGGCCGTCACAAAACCCTAGAATCGGAAGATGATGAGAAAGAAGAGGAGAAGGAAAAATCCACCTTTAATCCATCCAAATCAAACCTCCGTCACTACAACTTCTTCGAAATCAACGGTTACAGCCTTTTGCCATTTTCAACCAAAGTCTGGCGTTTCTGGTTTCTATTTGAACTTCGATTTAGGTAATTTATTTTAATTTTTTGGCTATAGATGGGATATGCGATGTCCTATCCCTCTTCCTGGTTCTTTCGTTGACTTTACATGTGTTGATTATAACTTGTATGATTTATTGAATATGCCTTAGTCGTTTGATTTTTTTTCACATGTTAGTAACCTGTAATGGTAGGTTTCTTTCATCTAATATTTTTCGTACTGCTGATTTTGTTATCTACTTACATCAGTCCATAGAATCCTCCTTACTTACATACAGATGTGTGCTTTTGGGGGTTTTGCAGTGGGGTGGGGTGGGTGCTGTTCACAAATTGATAATTGGAGGATATTACAAGCCGTTTTCACTGTTAATATATTAGATTTATGCATTTACTGGTGGATTTATACTCTAGTTTAATCAACCTTACTATTCTTCCTTATCATATCCATTGCTGCAATTTTCATTTTATCTAAAATTATTTGGTATGAATATTGTACATTTTAGTGTAGTAAAAATGTGGTTATAATTCCTATAGCTTGGATTTTTTTTATTGTTATGATTACTAACAGCTATAATTTTCTACACTTGTTATTTTAGGGGAGTGGTAAATAAGCTTCCCTTTTATTATATATTGTATTTTGCTTAGAAGATATTAGATTTAGTTCCAACATAATAGGTTTCAATTGCTGTATGCATTGGATTTTGTGTATCACTGTATGTGTTGGATTTTGTGGTATCTCTGTTGTCGTTTAGTTATCGTATTCGTTTTAAAAGAAAAGTGTCATTGAGTTTGTGCCATTTATGTTTTAGTTTACTGTTCCAGTGCATTTCATTTTTGAGTTTCTGGTCATTATTGTGCATTTTCAATTGTGCACTTACTGTTAAGTGTTTTCCTGTTTCATTTAATCATATCAAAAAAGAAGTTATTCACTATTTTCAATCTTTATTCCCCTCCATTTTGCACTTGGCATTTGCCTAATTTCTCTATTGTTCACTTTTAATCCTATACTTCCTGTTTTTCATTCAATTCTGTTTTAGAAAGCTATCAATTGCTATAATATCTCATTCAGTTTCACATTGTTATTACGTTTCATACTTAATATGATCTCATGCATTCTGTATTGTTTACTGCTGCATTGTTTATATTCATAGCATTTACAATCTGTTACATTGTTTCCATATTTTCTATCACAAACTTCCTTCCTATACTGCCTCATTTCTATAAAGTAGGTTAATTTTTTGGTTCCTCTAGGATAATTTACTTATAATATTTGCTTCTGTGTGCAGAACCTATCATGGCATTGTAGAAGAAGTTAATTTCCATTGTTGAGGCTAATTGGATTTTGTCGATCTTTCTGGTAATTTCAAAATCTCATGGGCATGTAATTCGGTTGGTAATAGTATATAAGTTCCTGGACCATATTTGCCTTCAACATTTATTCATTGCAGGTAGCACGTTTGCTCTGTATTCTTCTATATGCAGGCATGCAAATGTCATTCTTTTGCCAAATAGGCAACTTCTTGAAAAACATAGGTATTTGCATGTTGCTCTTCTAGTCGTTGTTATGCTTGGTACTTGCATGGTGATCAGTGCACCAGCTATATTGGGTAACTTCGTTGATTGATTATTTGTTGTTTTTACTCGGAGCCTTTTATCTATTAGATGGCTGATGTCGCTTTTTTATTCTTTCAACTCAGTTTTTTCTGTAGTCTCAGGACTTGAATTTGCAGTTTCAAAAGATCATGGTGAATGTAAGCCTCTCATACTATGCAATTTTGAATGTTTGTTTGTAACTGCATCTTGTAGAAAGTGGCTTGAATTTGTGAATCTGCAGATTTTGTGGTTCCCATTACTTGCTTTGTATTATTATGCCTGTTTGCACTTCAACACACATCGGTTTATGGTTCCCATTACCGGATTGTACACAAAAAATTGGTGCAATATCCTTATATTTTGATACAACTGATTTTGAGTGTATTCATAATTGGTCAAATCTGTTACACATGCGTCGACTTGCTTTTAAGAACAAACATTAACTGATTTTAGGCTGCCATTGGTCATCTTCTCGGAGTAGCTGGTTCTGTAAAATCTATTTTTACCTTAACAGATTTTATGCATTTTGTTTTTAACTCAATTCCGAACTGAGTTTGGAAACTCAGTTCCGAACTGAGTTTGGAAACTCAATTCTGAAACGAGTTTGGAAACTCGGTTCCGAAACGAGTTTGGAAACTCGGTTCCGAAACGAGTTTGGAAACATGGTTCCGAAACGAGTTTGCAAACTCGGTTCCGAAACGAATTTGCAAACTCAGTTCCGAAACAAGTTTGCAAACTCAGTTCCGAAACGAGTTTGCAAACTCAGTTCGGAATAGAGCCATTTTGATATTTGTTTTGTTTTTCCTTTTCAGGTTGGCGGTATGGTGTTGTAGGGCGCTTGGAATCGTGTGACGGAAGCCAACATTTTTGCCGCTGTCTTCAAAGTGGTATGCATCTTGATCTGCTACATTGTATTGTGTTAATAGAATTATCCTTAGTGATTTTTATTGTGATTTGTTATGTGAATTTATGTCTATTTATCTGTATGTTAGTCCCTCGACCATCCATCCATCACCCTAATATTATTTTCTAGTAATCAATTTAAATACACTGCTTTGACGATCTAATAGATTTCTTTACATTGATATATGTTTGTGAAAATTAGAACTTTTTACCCTCAATTCAAGTACAAGCCAGTAGGCGGTATCTACTTAAATTTCTATTGCAATAGCAGATTTTTTTGATTTTTCCTTGTGCATTCATGCAGAATAAATGTATCTGTGTGTTGTATCTACTTCCATCAATTGCTAATTTGTAATACTGATCAACTCAGTTGCCAAACAGCAAGCTCTTGCTGTTCGAAATAGCAATGGCTTGCTGTTCAGAACAGCAAGCTCTTGCTGTTCGGAAACAACAATCTCTTGCTGTTCGGAACAACAATGGCTTGCTGTTCCGAACAGCAAGCCATTGCTGTTCCGCAGGCTTGCTGTTCCAATACCAGGAAATCAAATGTGAACAGATGAATAACAGGGAAAGAAACTCATGTTCAAATAAGATCTTGACCTTTTCTTTTAAAATTATAAAGAACCATTTACTTTTATCACTTATTTATGCTAGGGAATTTTCGGCATTGCAAGATACCTCACCAGTGTGAAGTGTTCGCATTACATAATGGATAAGAGGAATGCATTTAATTTTATCTGCATCTGACTTTCTGTTCTGGCACCCGCAGATATTGACAAAAGCTGCAATGGAGGCCATACCTCGAGTTGTCGTAAACATTGCTTTAGCGATTGGCACTCTTTGTGCGGTAAGGACAACCTTCTTGTCAAGATAACTCCTGTTTTTTATCCTTGTTGGATGCAAATAGAGCACGAACTCAAGGTTATTGAACCTTGGTGCCTAAAGCGGAAGACTTGAGATATTGTAGTAAATTGTGCAGAACAAGGTTCAATGATTGAAATATGCAGATCATTCACATCTATTTCAGTATGACCTTAAGGTTGATCGAGATATTGTAGTGTTTGCCACTTCCTTATAATGCTACGCAAACATTTGATAGTCTTTAGGATAGCAAATATCAAACAAAGATGAAATTGAGTTGCAAACTCAGTTTGCGGAAAACTGCACTGACAATTAGGTTGGTAAGAGTGTGTGTTCTTAACAATAAAAATGGAGATACTGCACTGACCATTAGGTGTATTTTTTTTCAACTACATTACTGCCTAAAATAAAAAAGAAATTCCTCAGTACTAAATAATTAGAACTATCCGTCATTCTGATTTTTAAATTTTTTTCTACTGCCAAGGCAAAAAAAATTTAACCGAGGAAGACACAACTTCATCGTCTCGCATATTCATAAAGATCCTCTTCCAGGTACTATAATAATATATTGAGGCTTGACTGATTTCATCCAAACTACCTAGAACTTTCAAAACTGAGTTTGCAAACTCAGTTCGGAACTGAGTTCGGAAACTCAGTTCCGAACTGAGTTCAGAACTGAGTTTGCAAACTCAGTTTCGAACTGAGTTTATAAACTCAATTTTGAACTGAGTTAAACTCAAGCGTGAACTCAGTTCAAAACTGAGTTTATAAACTCAGTTCAAAACTGAGTTTATAAACTAAGTTCCGAACTGAGTTCGGAAACTCAGTTACATTATTTTCACCAAAATATTAATCGCTGAATGTAGATAAGGACTTAACGTGTAGGACACAATATTGTATTTATATGTATAACATCATGTTTGCAATTCATACATATAATATGTGACACATAGGCCGATAATACTTGGGTTAGCACTTACTGTTATACATCCATACATATTGCGTCTCCTATATTTACTTAGTTGGTTCGACATATTTTTGAATCATTGTTTTACGACTATAGATGCATGGTCAAATCATTCGTAATCATCTTTTTTGACCAACACTAGTCAGGTTCTTGAATTGAATTGAAAACAAAAGGTGCAATATCATCAATATATGGATTTTCATGTGTTTTAAAAATAGTTCGATCTGAGTTTGCAAACTCAGTTTAAAACTGAGTTTGCATGAGTTTGCAAACTCAGTATCGAACTGAGTTTGCAAACTCAGTATCGAACTGATCATGCCATATGTAGATGTTATTTCCTTCATGTGCATGTCACTGGTTGTATACATGAGCAAATGAACCTGCCACATGTTCCATGCAGAACCATTTTTGCTCCGTGTACACTGTCTTGTACTTGGTTTTGCATTTGTGTCTTGACCAAAAAATGTTGCTTTGCTCGGCCCTATTGCATGTATATGCCACTTGTATTTGCTCCAATATTCATTGCTCATGTTTGATCCTTATTATGTTCTGTCTGTTATAGATTTGTGCACAGTTCAGTAAAGCTAAAATGATTAATATTGAGAAGAAATTGATGGCAGATCAAGTTCCAGAATTGAAAGGGTATGCATGTACCAGTACTTCATTTTGTAATTATGTTTTGTATTAGAATGAAATGCAATGTAATACACACAATGTAATTGTGTAACACCCCGTAATTCTGTAACACTAAGATTCACAAATCAAGGTATAATTAATTCAAAATAAAAGAATTAAGGGAAACGGGTAGCGCCATTGCGTTCGTCTCAAAATTATGCTTGAAAACGAGTCCGAGTTTGCGTAAATCGGAGTCCGTATAAAGAAGTTATGACTCTCCAAAGTTTCAGGAATTTTCAGAATAAAAAACAGCTCGAAATTCGAATTCAAAATTCGAATTCAAACCCAGAAGCGGGCTGGGCGGGAAAATTCCCGCCCCGGACCCAGGTCGACTGGGGAGTCGACTGGGTAGTCGACCCCCCCCCCCCCCTGACCAGGTCGACTGGGCAGTCGACCTGGGGGTCGACCTGGTGCCAGAACCCGGTTTTGAACCTGGGTTCATTTTGATGTTTCTGGCCCGATTTTCTGACCAGATTCATGACTCTAATCCTATATAAACAGCTTCCTGGCCTCCTTCTCTCTACACCATTTCATTCTATCCTTATGCTGCCTCTGAGAAAATGTATAAATAAAAAAATAATATATAAAATAAATCAAGACGAGGAAATGTTGCTCAAGAATTTCAAGAGGAGATTCTAAACAAGCTAGGATTCAAGTGAAGATTCAAACGACTTCAATGATTGTTTTTCTACGAATCTAATATAATCTCTATAAGCCGGTTACTTTTTAGATTTGAACATTTTCTCTATTCGTGACATGAAATTAAAGGAATAAAAGAATATGCCAAATCTTTCTGTTCGAATCAGTGCTTATATCCTTGGACCTAATTAAGAAATGATTCGATGACCGATAAGACTGTGACTATGAAACTATGGACCTTAAAACCACATGCCTCTTTGACTATGAACATTGCCTATGACTGTGACTCATGACTGTGAGAATTATTTTCCTTTGACTATGAACATCGCCTATGACTGTGATTCATTAACTGTGAGGATTTATTGCCTATGACTATGGATATAAGATTATTATTTATGCCCATGACACTGTAGATACAAAACCATGTTGTACCCCAAACTGGCATTATATTGGATCTAGGCTTGACTTTCTATTTCTAGTTATCCTTGGATCTTGATCTTAGGAATTTACCTATTAAGTTAGGTCTACCCATGTTCTTGAACCTATACTATTCAACCCTTTTCATGTCGTAATATTACCAGATCTATATGCCTGTGAATTATCATCTTATGCCAGTTATTATGTCTATTCTTTCATGGCATTTTGGTTCATTCCCTTTTATCCACGAATCTAGATTTATTTATAATCTAGGTTGAATCACGATTATACGAACGATGGGAATACGTTTTGGGAAAAAAACATGGAATTTATCTGCATCTTTTACCCTAAATGCTCCACAGAACTTAGTGCATTCCGTTTGTGAGTGACACTAACGGATGTGGGGTGTTACAAATTGTAACAATGTAATAGTTAATGACAGAATTTTAATGTATTAATTTTTTTTTCATATTTTGTTAAATGTATTTAATTGTAGGACAATGTATTTTAAAAAAAAAATTAGATACGGTTATGAGCCGTATCAATCTAAGGGATTGATACGGCTCAAAGCCTTATCACATCTATTGATTGATACGGCTCAAAGCCGTATCAATCCATGAATTGGATACGGCTTTGAGCCGTATCAATTCATGCATTTGATACGTCTTTGAGCCGTATCAAATAACAAAGACGCCATTTTTTGATACGGCCCAAAGCACAGCCAAATCGATTTTGATACGGCTCAGAGCACTGCTTAATTGGAATTTCTGGTGTAGTGCTTAGTTTAACTGGTACCCCGTGCTGAGGGTGAAGTGATCCCCATTTTCTAAAGATCGGCTCCTACTCGCGTTAACATGTGTCATACGGCCCCCAAGAATTGTAGATACCTATGCTGGTCCCACCATGGGTGTATCAAGACCCATGGTGGCGGCCCCGACACGATTTTTAGAAGGCATAGGTTGCACTACTGGTGCCCCAGTGCCCTGTTTGTCTGCTCCGGAGTATGTGCACGCCCGCACCCCGTTAGAACCTACACTGTTGCACCGACCGCCGTCACTTTGACCGCTTACAATCAGTCCAATAATCGTGCCCCACCCTGCCTAGTTTCAGGGTACCATGATACCTAACTTGGGTTACTGCTGAAACGGGTCCCTCGTTACCAGGTTTTTCTAGTCAAACATGTTAAGTGGTTAAGTGTCTGTATTTACCTAACCTCAACCATCAATTCTTGTTAACATGTTGAATTTGGTTAAGTGTTTATAGTTGACTTAACCCTACCATCTGTCCTTAGCCTCTTAGAGCACCTGACCACTCACATTCGACAGGTACTGCTACGGTTACTGGATGTGTCGGTCGGTTCCGGGCAGGTTTACACCATAGCTCAGTCTAACCTCGGGTCCTTATTGGGCTCAATGCTTAACCACCCACATTGGATAGGTATTGTTGTGACTACTGGACAGCCGGGTGGGTCCGGGCAGGTTTACATCACAACTCAATCCAACCTCGGGTTAAGCATATCGTGTTCTCTAAATTTACATATTTTATTACTTCTCAATTATATATGTAAATTTCATGTTCTTTATTCTTGGGTATAACAATTCATACCGCTAGAATGTCATTGCCGTTGGCATGTGCCAACAATGCCAACTTATATTTTTAATGTTTTACACCCAACGTTATTACCCTCGTTTGTACGTTCGCAACATTATAACAAGTGTTGGGCTTGACACAATTCAGCCCAACTTTATAACGTAATAAAAAAGGGAAACCAAGAACATGTAATATTTCACATAAAGTTGTGTGGCGCATGAACTTGCAATTTAGCGATTCAACATAAATTACGGGTCATGTGAACTTGCATTCAAATCAAAGTATAACTAAGTAGGTGACATATGAAATGGCATAGTTTAGGCTTATACAAACTTGTGTTTAAACATGTTTAAGTTGGCATAATGTCAACCACAAAACTAGCATGTTGTATATTCACCAAAATGTCCAATTTTAACATCTAATCATATAGCCTATTTCAACATGAACTTGCATAGTTTATGAAACCCAAACGATACTTAACATAGATCGAATTATACTTGCAAATAAACATAAGAATGATATCATAGGTTTTGGGTCATGTAGGCATAAAAGGTCTCAAATCTAGAACATGTTTACATAAATTCTAACTTAGATTAAGG
Organism: Allium sativum; assembly: GCA_030737875.1. Lineage (NCBI taxonomy): Eukaryota > Viridiplantae > Streptophyta > Magnoliopsida > Asparagales > Amaryllidaceae > Allium > Allium sativum. The sequence continues at coordinate 403,332,748 of CM060910.1, forward strand.
GAATATACATAGTCCATGCCATTGAAATATACATAAAGGGATCAATTTCTAGTTTTTGCCACAACTTGCTATTGTTATTACTTTCATATACAAATGTCCAATAGGCTTACATCAATCAATTTAGGCCACAAATATCAATACACAAGTCATGACAGAATCATTACAATACACAGAATTTATATCATATTCATACAATAACAAAATTCTATTTTCATTTTCATCGAATCACATCACAGTTCTTATTCATATTCTGAAAGGTCACTATACTTACAACGAATGCAGAATCTTGAATTCTGAATTCTGAAATTGAGATGCGCTCCTTTGGGTAGATTAACGTTGCGTTGATTAATTTGATTTAACTTTTATCTTCTTCTTAATTTGATTCATCTCTAAGCTTTTCTCTCTTGATGGCTATGCTCAATTCCTTCCTGGCAGCATGACGACTCCCATCTTATTTTTTTGTGTGAATTTTCAGTTGAGACTTAGGGTGTATTTATATATTTTTAAATTGTTTTGAGCCGTCAGATGAAGACAGGAGGAATCTAGATCATACAAAGTTCAAAGAGCTAATCAAGAGGTGACATGTCAGCCCTAGTGACACACCGAGACACAGAAATTCGAGCCAGAGCCAGAACTAGCCAGCCAGGTCGACCAGGTAGGTCGACTGGCAGGTCGACACCCAGGTCGACACTATGGTCGACCTGGGGTGGCCAGGTCGACACTATGGTCGACCCTATGGTCGACCTGGTCTCTGGGTGGGAATTTTCCCGCCCAACCCAATTTGAACCTGTTTTTCGAATTTCAAACTTTAAACTGAGCTGTTTGAATTTAAATTTTATTCTGAAACTTCCGAAGGTCATAACTCCTTCATACGGAGTCCGATTCGCGCAAACTCAAACTCTATCTCAAGAAGAATTCCGAGACGAACGCAATGGCGAAACCCATTTCCCTTAATTCTTTCATTTAGAATTAATTACACTATAATTTGTGAAGCTTAATGTTATAGAATTCACGGGGTGTTACAGTTATGGTGTAAAACTGCCCGGAACCGACCGGCACATCCAGTGACCACAACAATACCTGTCTAATGTGAGTGATTGGTGCTTTAATAAAGCTAAGTCAAGATTGGTAGGGTTAAGTCAATTAAGGAAACACTTAACTAACTCAACATTTTAACTAAACAGATGAGTGAGGTTATGTATATTTAGAACACTTAACCGTTATAACATGTTAATTAGACAGGTGGCGAGGTTAAGTAAATTTAGAACACTTAACCGTTATAACATGTTAATTAGACAAGTGGTGAGGTTAACTAAATTTCGATCACTTAACCGTTATAACATGTTAATTAGACAAGTGGTGAGGTTAAGTAAATTTAGAACACTTAACCAATTTAACATGTTAACTAGACTAGAAGGTGGGGTTAAGTAAACTTAGAACACTTAGCCGTTATAACAAGATGGATGCCTAGGGTTAAGTTAATAGGAAACACTTAACCAGTATAGCATGATGAATGGGTAGGGTTAAGTAATAAGAAACACTTAACCAATATAACTTGATTTGTGGTAAGGTTAAGTAAAAACAAGAGGGCAACACTTAACCAATATAACTTGATTTGTGGTAGGGTTACGTTAACACAAAAAGGCAACACTTAACCAAAGTAATATGACACGTAAGTGGGTTAAGTTAACTTAAATTGATTGATGACACTTAACCAATACAACAAGATGAATACGTAGGGTTAAGTTAACAAGAAACACTTGACCAATATAACTTGATAAACAAACGGGGTTAAGTTAATAGGAAACACTTAGCCGATCCAACATGATAAGTAAGGAGGGTCAAGTTAATAAGAAACGCTTAACCAACATGACATGATGAATGAGTGGGTTAAGTTAACATGAACGAACAACACTTAACCAATATGACGTAATGCGCGGGAGGGTTAAGTACATATCGGGTTGGTGGGTAATATTAGTAAATATAGGCCCACAAAACTTAACCATTAAATAAACATGCTTAAATCAGTGGAAGGGTTAAGTACATATCGGGTTGGTGGGTAATATTAGTAAATATAGGCCCACAAAACTTAACTATTAAATAAACATGCTTGAATCGATGGGAGGGTTAAGTACATCTCGTGTAGGTGGGTAATATTAGTACATATAAGCCCACAAAACTTAACTGTTTATTAAAAATGTTTGCATCGATGGAAGGGTTAATTACATATTGGGTTGGTGGGTATTATTAGTAAATATAGGCCCACAAACTTAACCAATAGGAAACCCTAGTAACGGGGACCCATTTCAGCAGTAACCCACATGGATGTATCACGGTACCCTGAACTAGGCAGGGTGGGGCACGATTATTGGGCTGATTATAAGCGGTCAAAGCAGCGGCAAGGGGTACGTCAGTGTAGGTTCCGACGGTTTACGGGCGTGCACGTACTCCGAAGTGGGAAAAAGCAGGCACTGGGTACTAGTAGTTATACATTGCGCATCTTGAATCATGTTGGGTCGCTATCATAAGGATCGATACACCTTATGGTGGGACTAGTACAGGTTATCTATGCGCAAGAGAGGGCCGATTGGTATAGACACATGGAACATGAATACAAGTAGGGAGCCAATCGATAGGGTAGTAAGGGTACATCTAACATGTTCATGGCAATTGGGTTGATTGAGGAGGAATCCTCACGATAGATGTACACCTGAAGGCTACCACAATTACGGGGGTTGGGATCACGATTATCATTTTATACAGATTACTAGTTGGGACACTAGTTAGGTGGTGCAGAGATAAATATAGAAATCAGATTAACAGAGTAGTAGCAAACAAGAGAAAAAGTAGAAGCGCATTCAGTTCACCTTGCACCTATCTGGTCTTTAGTTATCTTGTTTTTATGGTATTGTCCTATTTTCAGTTTATTCATATCATGATCCTTTATCTTGTTTGCATGCTGAAAGATCACTGGACTTACCAGACTTATGTCTGACCTAGTTTGTTTTTGGCCTCTTTTCTTCCGCCCCCCTCCTCCAAGTAGTCAAGGAGGGAATAGCTCAGCCTAGCTTGGACCTCTTCTCTTTCCAAGCTTGAAGATTAGTTGGTGTATTGCTTTGGACTCTCTCTCTTCCACTGCTATGGCTGGTTCATGCTTTATTGGGCAATATCATTGTTATTTTTATGCTTCTTTGACACTTGGAAGTTATGAAATCAAGACAGAAGTTTTATGTATTACTTTTAAGTATGATTTGAGAAAATTGTTGTAAAAGCTTGACTGAATCACATTGTTAATAAAATGACTTTATTTTCTGCTGTTTTATTTGTCTGTCTTGTAATTTATCTGCATCTTTTACCTAAAGTGCTTCACTGAAGTTAAGGCATTCCCTTTGTGAGTGACCTTAACGGAGGTGGGGTGTTTCACTTGGTATTAGAGCTGAAGAGTACCGGATCAGATAAAAGATTTGATAAATTATTTTCGAAACGATTTTAAAAGAAGCATTTTCAAAAGAAAAGTTTTGTTCCCCAAAGCCATATGTACTATCTTTTTGATCCTCTGTTTGAATCCTTGTTTCCTTCTTTTTTGAATCTCCGGGGCTCCTGGCTTTCTGGGAGGTAACCTCTTCGCAGCATGGTTCCGTAGGCTTGATGAGACCACAACACTTGTTAAAGGGTACATAAGCGCCCAACTTCCATCTATAGCTGCAGTATTTCACATACGGCTAATTTTTCTTTCGAGCTTTGTAGGATTTTCCGTGCGATGGAGACAGGTTTCAAAAGACCTGTCAACAAGTTACACAAGGATGACAAAGATGAGAATGAGGGAGTTTGGCTAAGGAGCACAACACAAGGATGAAAAACTCATGGATATGGACTTGTTTCACAAAGGAGGGGAGGAAAGAATAGTAAAACCTAAAACAAAAGGAAGTATCTTTATTATGGTATAACGGGTCATATAATTAAGGACAAGGGAAAGAACAAATGATAGGATTTTCAAGAGGGCAAATGCATGCTCTCACCGCCAGCATACCTGAGAGAGAGGTTGTAAAGCTTCGGTTGAAAAAGTTTAGTTTTCTTTTGATCATCTTGTTAGTACTCTTTTTATTTTAGCGCTTCACACTCTTTCATATCTGCTTCCATAGTTGACTCTCTGCACCCTAGAGCTTATATAGTAGAGGATCCCATTATTGTCTCAAGTCCAATTTGTGGTTCGGCTCATTTATCTTTGGTTAGTAAGGATTTGAGATACTTATGTTTTTGATTTCATGGGCTATGGGTTGATTCTAGGCATGGATTAGTTAGCTAGTAATTGTGAAAGGAGGGTAGTTAGACTTTCGACTTGCCTCGGGAATACCCTCGAAATTTCGTGCGATCCTAAGGGATTAGTTTGTCTTAGCTACCTAGAATCACTTTATGTATTTATCGACTATTTTCGATCCATTAGAGTAGTCCATGAGTACGCAGATGTTTTTTTTTATTAAGGTTAGGAGATTTCCCCCTAAAAACTCGAGATAGACTTCCGCATATATCCAGTTGACAATACAAAGCTAGTTATGCGATCAACGATAGTTTTGGAGCAAGATTGGCGAGGATAGCCAAAGTCGGTTAAGTGCTCAATTGTTTGGTTGTTTTGCTAGTATCGCCTCACATAGATCATCCAAATTCGAAGGAGGTATTCCTTGGATGCTTGTCTAATATTGGTTTAGGCCTTTGGGGCTTGTACTTGAGGGATGTCGAGTTCGACCAGGATGGTTTGCGTGAGAGATAAATAGTTGTGGCTGGTGCCCTAAGTAGAAAAAAAAATAACCTTAAGAGAGGTAAAAAGTACATGGCAACCTTTAGCTTTATACCCTCATATTTGTGACATGATGGATAAGCTCAGTAGAGGAGAGACCTCTAATCATGTTAGTATATACACTTGGTATCATGGTTAACTTCTGTTTATCTTGGACAGATAGTTCGACAACATTGGATACCCTCTAGCATAGTAAATGATCGAGGTCCTATCTTTACTAGTGGGTTTTGGAAATGGAGGTCAAGAAGCTTCACAATCGTGAAGTTAAATTAGTTAAGGTACAGTGGAGTGAAGCTCAAAGAAGATGCGACTTAGAAGACTAGATACGCGCATCATACCCTTTTTGAGGGTATATCCTTGATTCCTCCTTTTTCTGTAATATTTATTTGCATGCTAGTCTTTATCTTTTAATTATATCCTCTCGGTCCTATCCTTGATCCTTAGTTAGAAGCCAATGGATGAAAACATGTGTTTGAGACATGTTATGATTGATGGTTGCAAGTGGTTGCAAGTGTTTTCTAGTGGTTGCTCGTGGATGCATATACACACATTAGGCACTAGATCGGCTCAGTCACTTTCATATTGCATATGCATATGAATGTATTTGTATATGGATTGAAACTTGATGTGTTATCATATGGATGTTGCATATGGATGAATGAATATGCACACATATAGTATTTACATGATTAGGGATACTTGCATACATATTGGACGCATGACACTCTCATGATTCACATTAAGGAGGTCAACTGGATCAGTAGACCGCCTGATTTTGCACTAGATAAGAGACATACACACACACTCTGCATATGTTCATATGGCATTAGAAGTCTTTTAAGGACAATGGATGCTTGTGGATGATGGATGAGTAGATGGATGATTGGATGTTAAGACGCATTCTTCTTAACTTGAAGATTTCGGGGACGAAATCCTTTAAGGAGGGGAGAATGTAACACCCCGAATTTTCTAAGAATATTAAAATTAACAAATTCAAGAACACTTAATTTTTAGAAGAAAAATTAAGTGAAATGGGTTACGCTATTACGTTCGTCTCAAAATTTTGGTCAAGATAGACATTTGGTTTGCATAAAACAGATACCTTATGAAGAAGTTATTAAGCCTTGAAGTTTGTATGCATACAAGAAAATATATATATATATATAAATTTAGTAAATAAATATGTTCAAAACAGCGAATCGGGAGGGGGAATAACCGAACCGGCCCATTTTTTAGGTCAACCTGAACCCCGCTGGGTCAACTAGGGGTTGATTCAGGGTGTTTGGCTGTCAACTCGTGGGCGATTCGCTCTAAGGCAGATGTGGCATCTGATTGGTTCTGATGGTTCAGGGTTAATCTAATGGTCCTGAAACACTCTCTACAGCTATATAAGGACCATAAACCTAAAACCTAATTCTATTATTCACTCTCATCTAAACCTAGCCGTCATCTCTTTCAACTCAAAGGCAAGATAGAAGCTAATTAAAAATGACGAATCAAATCAAATCTAAATTAAAAAAACGATTAGTCTACATCAAAGGCGAGCATTTCAACTTTAGAATATAGATTCCAGAAATCAAGATCGTCTTTTGTTAGTAAGTTTAGTTATCTTTTAGATGTGAACAAATTTAAGATGTGATTTGTAATAAAATGAAAAATAGAATTGTACCAAGCTGTATGATAATGATGATGCTGATTCATGTCCATTTCCTGTGATAATTTTGTCATGTATGTCTTGGAATGATTGTGGTTTATTGGACTTATCGTATAGGAATTGATGATGAACCTATTATGATTTGGGGAATGAAACTATCATACCGCATATAAGTTTGATAATCTTTTCATGATATGTTACATGCAAGTTTTTAGGCTAAATAATGTTAGATCCATATGCCTACATGTTTAGATCTACAACTTTATGTGTTTAGATCAATGTTAATTAGATCTAAGTCAAGATTTGAACATATGTTCATATGATTTAATGCAAGTTACATGTTTTATGTTAGATCCAAGTCAAGATATATATATATATATGTGTGTGTGTGTTCATATGCAAGTTACATGTTTTGTGTTAGATCCAAAACTATATATATATATATGCATGTTTATAAAGTGGATTCATGCTAGTTCATATGATCATTATTGTTAGATCTAGTTCACATCTACATGTTAAAGTTAAACTTATACATGCTTTGGTAATGTACATGTCATGATTATGACATTTGCTAGTTTATAAACCAAGTTATGTTTACATATGCCTAGATCTACATATTAATATGTTTAAGCTTGTGACTATTTAGTCCAATTCATATGCAAGTTCATGAGACATGTTAGTTGAAATGAATGATGTTCTATGTCAACATTACATGACATATGTTTGGTTGGATTTATATTAGGCACGTTACCTTCTTTTACCTCTTGTTTATAAATTAGGCAAATTTGCGGACCTAATTTCTTTATGTGATTGATGCGAAAGTATATAAACGGGGGTAATGTTGGGATCGACATTAAATTGTAACATGTTAATGATGTAGGTGGGCCCATAACCATGTAAATGGTTAAGGCCGTGAAATGGTATAATTTATATACCATTGGTTATGAACATAACTTAAGTTATGAACATAATTAAAATAATGTGACATGAAAACATTTGAAGAAAATTTACATGTATACTTGACATAAATGAAAAACATGTAAATTTAGCAAAAGACTAATATGCCTAACCCGAGGTTAGACTGCATTGTGGTGTAAAACTGCCCGGAACTGGCCGGCACATCCAGTGACCCCAACAATACCTGCCTAATGTAGGTGGTTAGTGCATTGAGCCCAAAAAGGACCTGAGGTTAGACTGAGTTGTGGTGTAAAAATGCATGGAACCAACCAGCACATCCAGTGACCACAATAATACCTGTCCAATGCGAGTGGTTGGTGCTTTAATAAAGCTAAGGCAAGATTGGTAGGGTTAAGTCAATTAAGGAAACACTTAACCATTTCAACATGTTAACTAAACTGATGGGTGAGGTTAAGTAAATTTAGAACACTTAACCGTTATAACATGTTAATTAGACAAGTGGTGATGTTAAGTAAATTTAGAACACTTAACCGTTATAACATGTTAATTAGACAAGTGGTGAGGTTAAGTAAATTTAGAACACTTAACCAATTTAACATGTTAACTAGACTAGAAGGTGGGGTTAAGTAAACCTAGAACACTTAGCCGTTATAACAAGATGGATGACTAGGGTTAAGTTAATAGGAAACACTTAACCAGTATAGCATGATGAATGGGTAGGGTTAAGTAATAAGAAACACTTAACCAATGTAACTTGATTTGTGGTAAGGTTAAGTAAAAACAAGAGGGCAACACTTAACCAATATAACTTGATTTGTGATAGGGTTAAGTTAACACAAGAAGGCAACACTTAACCAAAGTAATTTGACATGTAGGTGGGTTAAGTTAACTTAAATTGATTAATGACACTTAACCAATAAAACAAGATGAATACGTAGGGTTAAGTTAACAAGAAACACTTGACCAATATAACTTGATGAACGAACAGGGTTAAGTTAATAGGAAACACTTAGCCGATCAAACATGATAAGTAAGGAGGGTCAAGTTAATAAGAAACGCTTAATCAACATGATATGATGAACGAATGGGTTAAGTTAACATGAACGGACAACACTTAACCAATATGATGTAATATGCGGGAGGGTTAAGTACATATCGGGTTGGTGGGTAATATTAGTAAATATAGGCCCACAAAACTTAACCATTAAATAAATATACTTGAATCAGTAGAAGGGTTAAGTACATATCGGGTTGGTGGGTAATATTAGTAAATATAGGCCCACAAAACTTAACTATTAAATAAACATGCTTGAATTGATAGGAGGGTTAAGTACATCTCGCGTAGGTGGATAATATTAGTACATATAGGCCCAAAACACTTAACCGTTTATGAAAAATGCTTGAATTGATGGGAGGGTTAAGTACATATTGGGTTAGCCGGTAATATTAGTAAATATAGGCCCACAAACTTAACCAATAGGAAACCCTAGTAACGGGGACTCATTTCAGCAGTAACCCACATGGATGTATCATGGTACCCTGAACTAGGTAGGGTGGGGCACGATTACTGGGCTGATTATAAGCGGTCAAAGCAGCGGCATGGGGTACGTCAGTGTAGGTTCCGACGGTTTACGGGCGTGCACGTACTCCGGAGTGGGAAAAAGCAGGAACTGGTTACAAGTAGTTATACATTGTGCATCTTGAATCGTGTCGGGTCGCTATCATAAGGATTGATACACCTTATGGTGGGACCAGCACAGGGTATCTACACGCAAGAGAGGGTCGATTGACACAGACACATGGAATACGAATACAAGTAGGGAGCCGATCGATAGGGTAGTAATGGTACATCTAACATGTTCATGGCAATTAGGCTGATTGAGGGGGAATCCTCACGATAGATATACCCCTGAAGGCTACCACAATTACGGGGGTTGGGATCACGATTATCATTTTATACAGATTACTAGTTGGGACACTAGTTAGGTGGTGTAGAGATAAATTTATAAATCAGATTAACAGAGTACTAGCGAAGCAGAGAAAAAGTAGAAGCGCATTGAGTTCACCTTGCACCTATCTGGTCTTTAGTTATCTTGTTTTTATGGTATTGTCCTATTTACAGTTTATTCATATCATGATCCTTTATCTTGTTTGCATGCTGAAAGATCACTGGACATACCAGACTTATATCTGACCTAGTTTGTTTTTCGTCTTTTTTCTTCCGTTCCCCCCCCCCCCCCAGGTAGTCAGGGAGGGAATAGCTCAGCCTAGCTTGGACCTCTTCTCTTTCCAATCTTGAAGATTAGTTGGTGTATTGCTTTGGACTCTCTCTCTTCCACTGCTATGGCTGGTTCATGCTTTATTGGGGAATATCATTGTTATTTTTGTGCTTCTTTTACACTTGGAAGTTAAGAAATCAAGACAGAAGTTCAATGTATTACTTTTAAGTATGATTTGAGAAAATCGTTGTAAAAGCTTGACTGAATCACATTGTTAATAAAATGACTTTATTTTCCGTTCTTTTATTTGTCTGTCTTGTAATTTATTTGCATCTTTTACCTGAAGCGCTTCATCGAAGTTAAGGCATTCCCTTTGTGAGTGACCTTAACGGAAGTGGGGTGTTTCACATACTGTGCATGGAGGGGCTGAGACGCAAATCGCAAGGAGGGTCCGAGTTTGGCGTTATGGAAGTTTATGGGGTCTAGTGAAAAAACAGTTCGCTTGAGGTACTGTAGGGCAACAGGGAGGTGTCGGAACACACGGTGATGGAGGGTTGCGAGGTGAAAGGTGTGGAGATAAAGGCACGGAGGGAGTGGTGCATGATTGTGACATGAGGCCTGTTCAATGTTGCTAGGATAGTGTAATCAGGAGGCTGCGAGTTTTCAAGTGAAGCCAAAAATTCGGATATGGGTAGAAGCAATGGACCACGGCATATATGGGATGGAGTCGGAGAACCGGTTGAGGAGAGCTTAATGGTGGTGACGGTGTTTGAATCGGTCAAGAAATGAAGTGGAGGGAAGGAATCAAAGTTGCGGCCTTTTCTGGACATGGACAATATACATAAACGGAAGATAGTGAGGAGGTGAGATTAGCGTTTTAATTAGTAATTAGCTAATAATGATTATAATTAGTTAATATAATTTTATTCCCATTCAAGTTATAACTTGCAAAAATCATAACTATCTCATACATTATCAGAATCAAGTAAAACAAGAAGCGTCGGGACCATATCGACGAGTTCTACAAGCTCGTGAAATTGGAAGGAGCTGGAGCTTATTAGAATTTTTAGCAAATAAAAACTTTTGATTCTCTTAAATGGAAATAAATCGTTTATTCAACGATTACTGGTCGAGGTGAGTAAACTCACCAACTCTGATTCATTTATATTTTTATAAAAAAGTGTTAAATTTATTTATAATAATTTTAACTGCGTGATGGCTTTTTGGATGAATAGTTGATAATATTGGTTGAAATAGTTGATATAGATATATCGTTGATCGATTTTAGTTCTGTTCACCATGATATTTCATATTGATGTGAAGTTAATATTATTGATGTTGATTAACAACTGTGGATGCAGGAAAACAGGTTGGAGGGATCCAACTGGATTCCTCAACATTTATGTTATTGTTTCATGGATTGTATTATTTAATGTGATATACCATTGATGATTGATTATGTTGTGTTTAAGTTATACTCTCCCTGGAATTTGATATTTAAATACCGTAAATATTTTAGAATATAGAAAAGGGAGTTTAGAGTTTAAAAGGAAATTTATTTTCAAATTAGAAATTAAATGTCAAATGAATTGGAAATAGAAACTTGCTTAAATGGGATTCAACAAGAAGTTGATTATAACAAGGTTTACAAATTTAATAAAATCATAGGATAAATAAAAATATAAATTCAAGTTGAATTCATATGAGTAAAGTGGAAACCAGTGTTGACACGGATATTTGAAGTGAGATTTAAACCCAATAGTTATAAAAGATATTTAAATTGGGAAAAATAAAGTTAAATGGAAATTAAATGAGAAGGGAAATGATAAACCGTTTTCAGAAGAAACGATGGGTTTTATTTCAAAGTTTGGAATACAAAATAAATTGAGATAAATCCAAGGGATGTGTAATTAGAATTCGACCATGTCAAATTTTAAAGGTTTATTTCCAAAAAGGATATTTAAATTCTATTATTTAATATGTTAAGAAACTAGTATTTCAATAGCCACGAAAATACAACTCGATGTTTTGAAATAAGTTAATATTATTTATGTTGAATTATTAAACAAGAAGGGAATGATAGAAATCAGATACAATTGATTTCATAAGTTATGCTTGTGAATATGTTTTCAAAATGGGAAAAGGAAATTGTTTTATATAAATAGGAAGGTATTAGTAGCAGTTTATAAACAAGATTTTTAAAATATGACGTGGAATTACAAAATGACTCGATCCGAATCTGTAATGATATCTGCATGTAAAATCAAGTTGATTTGATAAATCAAATATAGATTCCTATTTAAGGAATGTTATTCATATTTGAAAGGAAACAACGATTTAAATTGGTTTGCAAATGGAAACGATTATAAGTGAAACTTGAGTTAATATGAAAGGATATATTTATTCCGAAGTTCGAAATATAATCGAATATAGATTATTCGAGAAAGAGTTATTTATTGGAATTCAATTATATCGAAATTAGGGAAGTAGTTATTTTTACTTTCTGTTTGAATCAAATTTTATTATTTAATTATTTACTTATTAATTTATTGAAATAAATAAGTACAAGTTATCTTTTTATAAACCAAATACTTGGAAACAGTGATTATAACGCTGTTGTATAATAAATGTTTTGTAAGTTTAAACAGTGATTATAATGCTGCTGTATAACAAAAGCTTTGTAAATCTAAACATTGATTTTAGCGCTGTCGTTATAATAAATGTTTTGTAAATCTATATAGCGATTTTAACGCTGTCGTTATAATAAATGACATATAAATCAAATACTTGTAAACAGCGATTATAACGCTGCTGTATAATAAATGTTTTGTAAGTCTAAACAGCGATTATAACGCTGCTGTATAATAAATGCTTTGTAAATCTAAACATCGATTTTATCGCTGTCGTTATAATAAATGTTTTGTAAATCTATACAGTGATTTTAATGCTGTCGTTTTAATAAATGACTTATAAATCAAATATTTGAAAACAGCGATTTATAACGCTACCTATATAATCAATGTTTTTCCGTAAAGGAAGTGGATTCTTAGATTGAATCTGAGAGTCGCATAAGCGATATTTTGTTTGAATTTGTGAGCTTTGACTATTTCAAAGTTGAGAATGTTTTTTAAATTAAGGTCTGAGAGGTAATTATACCCCAACTTGATTGACTTCATGATTGATAGAGAAATGGTTAAGGTTCGATAGTGAAGATTGGTTAGCAATATAGTTAGTTAATAAATAATTAATGGTTTGAGCTATAATAACGATGTTTTATAACATCGCATTAATTTAAAGAACTTTTGAAATGTTTCTCCCAAATAAAATAAGAAATATTTTCTACGCATAGAAAATGAAATGAATTGGTCAACGAGAAATTAAGAAATGCAAGATGAAAATATTTTCCGATATTAATAAATTATATTTTCTGAATATAGAAACTAAGGAACCGTGAATATATAGAATTGTTTCCTAACTGGAATAAGAGATATTTTCTCGAATAAAGAATTAGGATATTGAAAATGTTTTACAAGAATCGAGAGAGAAAATCGAGCTTTGAAAAGGTAGGAAAGATGGAAATTTGGAATTAATAACAAAATAAGGAATTTATATAAATAGGGGCCAGTATTGCTTGATGATTGATCAGTAGAATTTCCATTTGGAAATAGGGTCTTTGTTTGAATAGATGTTCCTTTGATAGTTAAATCACTGACTATCAAAGTTTTGATTTATTTTATACCTCCGTTGTCAATACAGAGAGACCGGGATCAGATTTAATATCTGAAAACCACTCCGTATTGGCATAAGCGTTACGAATCAACTTATATTGAAGAGATTATGAAGACGGAGTAAAGTGCAAGGGTTGTTCGGTTAATCCTAGGTAGAAATTGCCTAAGATGGATTAAAAGAATGGTGCATTTGGTTTGCCTAGACCCAGGACAAATTGTAAGGATGAGTGTTTGACAGAGTATATCCAAAGGGATTACGTACGTTGATTCCTTCAAACGTACAAAGTTGGTGGAAAAGAAGGGAAACTTCTTTAGCCTAACAATCTGAGTATTTTTGTGGGAATCAATTAGTGATTTCCGGTGGATCTGACGATGCGGCATTCAAAGTGAATGGTGGCCAGATGTTCTGGAAGATAATTCAAACCTCAAGCCTCATCACCCGGGAAATGACAGAAATCGGGCAGGCAGCATGGCTATGTGGGTCGCTCCCATTAGGATGTATAATCACCTATTTAGATAAATTCCAATTGCTTCTTTAATCTATCGATGCTGTCCCTTTCGGGAAACGGTTGGTGATCCCAACCGTTGGTGATATACATTCGATACACTAAAGCGAAATGAGTGGTCGGTCATTTGTGGGCCGGGTTGCAAGAAGTTCTTGTTGAACCCAGTGTATTTCCCTCTAGAGATACACTATCGGAAGGTGGTTCCATGCCTTGTCATGTTGGAAATCCAATCTCCAATAAGCGCCCTGTGGTTTTTGATATTATATTATATATGGAGTGTGAGATGCAAGCGTTTTGGTAGATTCTATTTATTTGATTTAGACACTATTATAATATCACCAGATTTTGATATCAAAATGTTTTGGGTTATCGTAAGGTAAAAACCATCCGTGTTTATGTGTGGATCGGTCTTATGATTATCTTTTCTTTCGAAATGATTTTTAAAAGTTAAACCAATGGTTGGAGTTTACTCACACCAGTCCCATGACTGACCCAAAGTTTATTTTGTTTTGTTTTTCCCTAAACTCATGGGTGTCCAAATTTGTATGGGCAGTCAAGTAGTCGGGATTTTCCAGATTCACTTGGAAGAGTTGGAAGCAGGAGGCTTCACCAGTTAGCTATCGACTATCATATTTTCCGCTGTGTACCATGTTGTATCTGAAAACAGGTGTTTATAACTGTTCCAGAAATAGCTTTTGTGCTCTGATGATGGTATGTATATGAAGTTACTGAATTGTATTTTAAAGTTTATGTTATCTAATATATTTTATTCGTTCCGCTGCGAGTTTCCGATCTTCGTTTTCTTCTATTCTAATATATCTTTCTTTCTATTTCTCTTCCTCTAACTTCATTCTAATAATGATTCGTATTTCTGTGCAATTTGGGTTGGACGTGTGGTGTAATTAGTCAACTCAAAAGGTATGGAAATTCTAGCCGTTACATTTTGGTATCAGAGCTGAAGGTTGAGTAGTAACCTTGGCTCTGTGGCGTGACTCAATAGAGATGGGGTTAGAAACGCCCTAGGTTGAGTTTGAGTGTATATATATGAGCGCGTATTTGTAGATTTGATATAATATTGTTTTATATTGTATTGGCTGGTTTGTTGAGTGGTTTATGAATTCTGCTCGATACAGGATGTACAACTGTATCGATAGGTGTTTCTAAACTCTCGAACAAACCAATTCGATATGGTATTGTTTTATAATGGGTAAATGAAACAATTTTGCCCAAAAAATTATTTTGATACAAAAGGAATAATTTACGGATTAATATATATGAATGTGTTGACTGGTATTCCAGTCAAATGGAATTATGAAATATTGAAATGATTATATAAATTGTATATGGATAATGTATACAAATAAGATAAACTGGAATTAAATTCAAACCAGAATTTGGAATTTAAATCCCGGATGATTTAGAAATATTTTCTGAAGTATTTTAAAAAGTAATATTACATTACTCTGAACGATTTTAGAAAAAATGGTTTTAAATGGACTTTGAAAATGATTAAGCACTGAAATCACTTCAGTGGCAAGAAAATAATTCTGATAATGGATCGCGACATTATCAGTATTCATTTTCAAGTTTCTGAGTGACGGATTGCTACCATAATAATTTAGGAATGAAAAAATGGTTTGAAAAGGACAAGATGTTTTAGAAATTCAAATGTTTTGAACTAAGTTGATTATAAATACATGTATACATGTATGATTTCAAACTAATTTGAAATAAAACCCGGGAATTTGAATTCTGAAATTAAAAGTTAACTTGTATAAATTGAATAGATTGAAATGGTAAAAATGTATCAAATGAATTGAAATTTAACTTAAGTTAAATAAAATTGGATTGGATTAGAAATAACTCTGAATGAAATTAAATAAAGTGCAATGCTGAGATTCAAATTAATAATATGAATTCGACTTATGAATAAGCAAGTTGAATATATATTGGGTGTTGTTAATTGAAATTGAATTGTGATAAATTTGGATTCAAGTGGATTGACTTAAATAGAAATCAGACTTGAACTGATAAAATGGAAGTTAGATTGATTTGAAACCAACTGGAAATGGGTAAATGGATACTGAACAGATATTGAATGGAAGCAAATGCAAGAGGTAGAATTTATGCTCGACAAAAGGGCACATGTTTTCAATATTACTTGGGTTTGATGGTTTTATGAGCCTATGAGGCAAACCACTTGGCTTTTTAATTTTCTTTTGGATTGGAGAAGGCCAAGAAAGGCAAGTTGTGGTTGTACCGGTTAAGCCGTGCAAAGGGGATGCTGGCGAAATTTTTCGAAAATTTAAAGAGTTAGAAAATTTTCTAGAATTTTTTTTACATAATTTAAAATCGAGTTGTTAATTGTAATTGAAATAAGAAAACTATAATTGGTTAATAAAATTTCAAGTGAAATAATGAAATTGATAAGTTGATTTAAAATCAATTGGAATTGGTGTAGATATGCGGAAGAGCATATGGATTGAAGACAAGAAAGGGATAATAGATTGTCCAAAAATGGTGGACATATCATTTGGAAAGAATTATGAATGGTTGAGTATTGGTATGAGAATTCGAAGGTCGGATAAGAACTACGTTATGAAGATATGTAATATAAGATTTCAACTAAGTAGGTTATGAGGAGTTAGAGTTATAGCATTCTTACTGCTTAGCAATTTCGAGGACGAAATTATTTTAAGGGGGAAGGAATGTAACGACCCGGATTTTTAGACGTTGAATTCTGAATATTTAAATTTATTTTAAATATTTTATTTGAATTATACATAGAAATTTATAAGGAATTTAATTAATATAATAAAAAAAAAATTGAATATCGTTTTAACTAAAAAAAATTAGAAATGTCGAGTTTAGAATTCAAATTAGATTACTTTGAAGTAATATGTATATATTCCGATTAGATAGGTATTTTTATTTGTTTATTTTGAAATTGATTTGATTTAATTTCCAAACAATATATGATTATAACGAGATTAATTTTATTAAAACCGAAATAGTTAATTCTTGAAAGATTTTTGAGATGTGTTTTTATTTAATTTATAGAATTTTTCTGTAATTTTTATTTTGAAAAATAAGCAACTTTTTCCTTTAATGTAATTTGCACCTCACATCAGTATTTTTGGAACTTAACAGGATAAGTTATCTTGTCTATTTTATTATATTTTTGAGATCGTGACACATCACTTGACACGATAATATTTGTATTTTTGTCCATAGCAGTCAGTACTTGAACGAGATTTTTCATAGCGGAATAGTTTAATTTTATAACAAGAAAATCAAATCCAATTCTTTGCCCACCACGTCTTGAAATAGCAGGCTAAAGAAAAAGGGTGAAGAAAATTCAAGCTTATCCTGTACACTTCCAACAGCGTGCCAGCAAAATATTTCAACTCATATCTAACTGGTTTTTCAACCCCGTGCTCTCCAAGAAATTCAAAACCGTGCTTTCCAAGGTACTTCACTTCCGTGCATACCAAACCATTTTCTACCCGTGCAAGCCAAGTTATCCTTCCTTTTAAATATTGCCATCATCTTCTTGTTCTCAGAAACAAAACGCAGCTAACCCAAAAACTTCATTAATCAATTTAAAACAGAATTTTTAGTGAAAATTCATGATTTTGGTTTTTGTTTACATCACGCATGAAAGTGCCTCAGACCTGTATTGCTATCAAAAGGGCCGCAACTTCATTTCCTGTTGCGCAAGGTGAAAAGCAGCGCACCTAGATCCATAATATCATGAAATTGGAGTTTCAATTAATGAAAAAAAGTTCGAATTCGAGTTCAAGACAGGATTTGGAAGATTGTAGGAATTTTTGGGATTTGTTCGAATTAAGTTTTTCGCACATACTGTGCATGGAGGGGCTGAGACGCAAATCGTAAGGAGGAACCAAGTTTAGAGTTGTGGAAGTTTATAGGGCCTCATGCAAAAACAGTTCGCTTGAGGTACTGTAGGGCAACAGGGAGGTGTCGGAACACACAGTGATGGAGGGGTGCAAGGTGAAAGGTGTGGAGATAAAGGCACGGAGGGAGTTGGTGCATGATTATGATATGAGGCTTGTTCGATGATGCCAGGATAGTGTAATCAGGAGGCTGCGAGTTTTGAAGTGAAGCTAGAAATTCGAATCTGGTTAGAAGCAATGGACCGGGGTATATAGGGGATAGAGTCAGAGAACCGGTTGAGGAGAGCCTAATGGTGGTGACGGTGTTTGAATCGGTCAAGAAATGAAGTGGAGGGAAGGAATCAAAGTTGCGGCCTTTTCTGGACATGAAAGATATACATAAACGGAAGATAATGAGGAGGTGAGATTAGCGTTTTATTTAGTACTTAGTTAATAATGATTATAATTAGTTAATATAATTTTATTCCAATTCAAGTTATAACTTGCAAAAATCATCACGATCTCGTACGTTATCAGAATCAAGTAAAACAAGAAGCGTCGGGATCACATCGACGAGTTCTACAAGCTCGTGAAATTGGAAGGAGTTGGAGCTTGTTAGAATTTTTAGCAAATAAAAGCTTCTGATTCTCTTAATTGGAAATAAATCATTTATTCAACGATTACTGGTCGAGGTGAGTAAACTCACCAACTCTGATTCGTTTATATTTTTATAAACGAGTGTTAAATTTATTTATAATAATTTTTAACTGCGTGATGGCTTTTTGGATGAATAGTTGATAATATTGGTTGAAATAGTTGATATAGATATATCGTTGATCGATTTTAGTTCTGTTCGCCATGATATTTCATATTGATATGAAGTTAAAATTATTGATGTTGATTAACATCTGTGGATGCAGGAAAACAGGTTGGAGGGATCCTAATGGATTCCTCAACATTTATATTATTGTTTCATGGATTGTATTATTTGATGTGATATACCATTGATGATTGATTATGTTGTGTTTAAGTTATACTCTCCCTAGAATTTGATATTTAAATACCGTAAATATTTTATTTTATTTTATTTTATTTTTGAAAGGAAAAGGTAGTGAATCGGCATGATTCACGCCTAATATATTACCATACCATAACAAGTCGTGTATATACAACATATGTACAACCAAAAAAACAGGCTATCGCTCCAACACAGCGATCATAATAAATACATATAGCCTGACAAAAAGAGAGAACAAATATTACATGACATTAAAAAACATAATACTTAAAGCCAAAATAAGCAGCAGCCAACTTCCTTAAGCGTCAGGACCGGTGATGTGTCGCACACGCTTGCGCACCCGGTCAGCAATGCTCTCCATATGCCTCTTTCTCTCCATGCCTGCCCAGTCATAAACAAAATTAAGTATGGAGTAAATGATACTATTAGGGGCTTTCATCTTGCATTTAAATTTTCTGGAGTTGCGCTCATGCCATAAAATCCAAATATAAGCAAAGTTCAGCAAAGCAAAAAAGAAAACTGTTGTGGGAATCATCTAAGGCCGGGTAAATGAAGTGCCAAAGTTATATTGATCATAAATGAAATCCCCCCAATGCAGGTCCATGTAAAGCAAAACTAGACACTTAGTCCAGATGTAAAACGCAAGGTCACAATTCAAAAAAAGGTGATGGTAGTCTTCGTCGTCATGTTCGCAAAACACACAGCCACCAACTACGTTTACACCTCTCTGTCTAAGCCTGGAGACTGTATTCAAACGACCATGCATCACAATCCACATGTGGATTTTAACTTTATCTGGAATTTTGAATCGCCACATATGTATGAATCCCAACCTCTTAGTTCCAGCAAAGTTAATCAACTTGTATAAACTGCGAACGCTGAACAACTTTCTCTCCCCCTCAAGCATCCATACAAAAACATCATGCTCATTGGATAAACTCACATTTTCAAGCAGGTCAAAGATACAGCGCAACTGGACTAACGCATTACCGGCCACCAATCTGGAGAAAGTTAGCTTCCATTTGAAACCCGGAGCATCAAAGTCATACATCTCTCCCACTGTGAAATTCTTGTTACAAGCAATTGCAAAAAGATCCGAAAACTCCACACACAAAGGGATAGGGGAGAGCCAAGACCATTTTTCACCACAATTTTAGTACCCAACTTCAACCAGTGAGCATGGACCATAACATTACGCCAAAACAAAGAACACATTGAATAGTCAGAATTCCAATCAAAGTTACCGTTATAGCCAGAGCTGATAATCCATTCTTTCCATAAAGCCTTCTTATCAGAAATCATAAACCATAACCACTTACAAAGTAATGCTGAATTCATGGCTTTCAAATTGATTACACCAAGGCCACCCTGCTCCTTCGATTTACAAACCTGTTCCCATGAGATCAAACAGCTAAGTTTTTTCGTCTCTTTGTTACCAGTCCAGAAAAATTACGATGAATGGTATCAATCTTCTCCAGCACCCATCCAGGGAAGTTATAAAAAGACATCCAGTATAGAGGGATTGAAGACAAAACCGAATTCACAAGTACGAGTCTGCCAGCCCTTGACAATGAATTTCCTTTCCACCTCGCCAGCCTTTTGTCAACCTTCTCAATCAAATGTTGCCAATCCTTCTTCATCAATTTATTGGGAGGAATGCACATACCCAGATAGTTCAAAGGGAAAACTTCAGCCTTGCAGTTAAACATCTCAGCACATGACCTACGCAAATCATCACTACAACCCAGCGTGTAAACACTGCTTTTATGAAAGTTAATTTTTAAACCAGACAGACTTTCAAAAGCATAAAGAATGAATTTTAAAGCAGCAAGATATTTACAGTCCGGTTTACTGAAAATGATCGTATCATCAGCATATTGTAAAGAATTAATGCCCCCAACCACAAGTTCACTACCAAAGTTACTGATAATGCCCTCTGCGCACCCCAATTTCAGAATTTTTGAAAAAACATCTGCCGCTAGATCAAAGAGCAGAGGGGAAAGAGGGTCCCCTTGCCTCAACCCTCATTTTGAATGAATAGTGGAGCCAGCAACACCATTAACACAGATGTTTGATTTACTAGACGAAAGGATCAAATGAATCCAATTGATCCACTTGGTAGGAAATCCTCTAGCCTTCAACACTTCGATCATAAATCGCCAGTCAACCGTATCAAATGCTTTGGCAAAATCCAACTTAAAAATAGCACAAGGAACATCAAACTTATCGCAATAAGAAATAACTTCTCCAACTAACACCGTGCCATCAAGAATGTTCCTACCCTTGATAAAAGCAGTTTGGGATTGATCGATCAACATATCCATTTTAGTTTTAAGTCTGTTAGCAAGCACCTTGGTAATCAATTTGAAGCTAGTGTTGAGAAAACTGATAGGTCTGAAATCAGCTGCAGTGACATTGCCTTCTTTTTTGGGGATTAAAACCACGTTAGCATAGCTGATTAAATCCAGCCTTAAAGATCCATTATGAAATTCTTCAAACAAACGAAACACATCATTCTTAATTAAATCCCAATACTGCTTGTAGAAAAAATTAGGGAAGCCATCAGGCCCTAGTGCCTTATCACCAGGTATCTCTTTCAAAGCATTCACAATCTCCTCAGCAGAAAATTCATTTGCCAAGTCTGAAAGATCCAGAGCATCAGGATAAAGCTTGCGCCAATCAGCAGAAATGCGATTCTCAATGGGATCACCAAAAATGCCCTTATAGTACTCAGTGAAAGTGTCGCTCAACTTCTGCTGTTCACAAATCTCCTCTCCATCTTTCCAGATACTATGGATCAAATTGGTTCTTCTTCTGCCATTTACAACTCGATGAAAGTATGCAGTATTTCTGTCCCCTTCCTTCAACCACTGAGATCTTGAGCGTTGTCGCCAAAAAATCTCTTCTTGATCCAAAACTTTATTAAGTTCCCGCTCTTTCTGATGCAGCAACTCTCATTCCTCGGCTTCTAAACATCTTCTTCGAGGACATTAAGATCAAAGACCTCCTTTTTAATCCTCTCCTTTTTAAGTCTGATATGACCAAACACTTCGACATTCCATTTGGTGAGAAACTTCCTCAACAGTTTGAATTTAGTAAAGAGAGATCTCGCTGCACCACCACCACCTCCAAACTCAGACCATTTGTTATATAACATATCATCAAAATAATCTTCCAAGCACCACATTTTTTCAAATCTAAAGAAAGGCTTCTTTCTTATGGCATCACCAGAATCGAGCACCACAGGACAATGATCAGATAAAATCGAAGATAATCCTTTTTGAGAAGTTAATGGGTGAAGATCCTCAAAAGGAGAATTAATGAAGAAACGGTTAAGTTTAACTAGCGTTGGAGGATATCTACCATCAGACCAAGTATACTTTTTATTTGCTAGAGGCAAATCAATCAATTCACATTCACCAACAAACTCGCTGAAATCAGCCATATCACCACCATGCTTCGCACTTTGATTGTTTCTCTCGTATCCAAATCGTGTGACATTGAAATCACCACCAATGACCCAGGGACCATACATCAAGTTATGAAATTATATTCCCTCTCTCCACAAAACCTTCCTCTCACATCTAGTATTTGGACCATAGACATTTGAAAAAAAATATAACCTCTTACTCATGACACATTCCAACGCCACATGCAAACAATGGCTCTGGCAAATCTCTTGTTTGAAACACCACAAATTACTATTCCAACCAGTAAACAAACCACCAGCATTACCCACAGCTGGTATAAATCTCCATTCATCCATCACACCCCAACCCAGACTATTAAAGACGTGAATATCCAGGTTTTAAAGTTTAGTTTCTTGTAGCAAAACAATGTCGGGTTTAACAAATTTGAGGTAATTCTTGACCTTAAAACGTTTATCAAGATTACCAAGGCCTCTAACATTCCAAGTTATAACTATCATTGGGGTAATTCGGCCCTATCCAACTCTTTAATTTTTAAGTCACTCATAACATAATCATTCAACATAAAACCGGAACTATTAGCAAGCGCATGCATTTGATCAGAGGACATAGAATTAAGAATAGCAGGGATACAAACACTACCTTCCAAAGGATGTGGAAGGCCCCTA
This sequence comes from Allium sativum, assembly GCA_030737875.1. Classification (NCBI taxonomy): domain Eukaryota; kingdom Viridiplantae; phylum Streptophyta; class Magnoliopsida; order Asparagales; family Amaryllidaceae; genus Allium; species Allium sativum. The sequence goes on from CM060910.1 coordinate 403,355,578, forward strand.
GCGCTCCTCCTTAAAATGACCAGTCCAGAATCCATGGGCTTCTTACCTTTTCTTCTGCTAGTTGCACAAGAGCGTTCATCTGAGTCAGAGGCAACCAAGGCATTGTTACCACCACCAAGATCCACATCCTTATCGTCGCCACCCAAATCCACATCATTATCCTCGCCACCAAGATCATAATCATCCCCCCTTCCGCAAAGATAAGCCTCAGACCATTATTGTCACTGTCATCACTGTCATCTAGCCCAACAACCACATTTGCATCTCCACTTGGACCTCCCGCAACATTCTTCACAACATTCCTTTCCACCGCTTCTACCGAAATACGAGCAAAAGAATTACTACCCAACCCCGCATCAACAATGGGAGCACCACCACTATGAGCCCTCAGAATCTTCATATTTCCATCTTCCCCCTGGTAAAGACCGTTTTACGAAGCTCCCTTCTGTCAATCTCTCCAGAAGATTCACCACCCACTTTTGAAATTAGAACTTCATGAAAAAACCTTCGAGAGGAACCACAAAAGAAGGTGGGATACCCATCTCCTCGTCAATTAACATCAGCGCCCTCAAAGAAGAAACGTCAGTAGCATTCCATACTCCATGCTGTAGCCTGATCACCTCACCCAAATCCGCCAACGCCGTCTTGAGAGTGTCTAAGCTTCTGCAAACAAGAGGCACGTTCTTGAGTGCAACCCAAACTTCAATCCTCTTTTTAGCCATACTACCAATCTGTGGAGTCCATCTCTTCAAATTAACAACGCCTTTCGGATTTTGAATTGAATAATAAAATGAATCCGACAGCAAAGAGGGGGGAATTTCACAATGAAATCGTCACCAAATTTCCGAACTATCCGTATCCAACCAGGCGCCCTTTTACCGAAGTGAGAACCCAACAGTAGTTCCAGTTCATTGATAGAAAAACCACCACGAGCAATTGAGAGCACTACCATCGATCTATCCTTTTTAAATTGCTCAGGATAATACGCCGCCGAAAGAGGACAGAACGATTTAGGGTTCACCATAATTTTAGGATTTTTGAGAGAAGTTTTGCAATTAAAACCCTTGTGCCCAGTTTTATTACAACGAAAATAGATAACAGGATTTCGACAGCTCCTTGCCCAATGATCTGAAGATCCGCATCTGAAGCAACCATTATCGGATTTGATGGTTTTTAATTTTTCAGAGTAATGGTTCGTATTCCGAGGCGGGTGATAGGAAAAGGAATAATTACGAGATTTAAAAAATGGGCGCTTATCTCGAGGAGAAAGGTTACGCTTAACACCTGGCCTCGGTAAAAGGAAATTTATTTTCAAATTAGAAATTAAATGTCAAATGAATTGTAAATAGAAACTTGCTTAAATGGGATTCAACAAGAAGTTGATTGTAACGAGGTTTACAAATTTAATAAAATCATAGGATAAATAAAAATATAAATTTAAGTTGAATTCATATGAGTAAAGTGGAAACCAGTGCTGACACAGATATTTGATGTGAGATTTAAACACAGTAGTTATAAAAGATATTTAAATTGGAAAAAATAACGTTAAATGGAAATTAAATGAGAAGGGAAATGAGAAACCGTTTTTAGAAGAAATGATGGGTTTTATTTCAAAGTTTGGAATACAAAATAAATTGAGATAAATACAAGGGATGTGTAATTAGAATTCGACCATGTCAAATTTTAAAGGTTTATTTCCAAAAAGGATATTTAAGTTCTATTATTTAATATGTTAAGAAACTAGTATTTCAATAGCCATGAAAATACAACTAGATGTTTTGAAATAAGTTAATATTATTTATGTTGAACTATTAAACGAGAAGGGAATGACATAAATCAAATACAATTGATTTCATAAGTTATGCTTGTGAATATGTTTTCAAAATGGGAAAAGGAAATTGTTTTATATAAATAAGAAGGTATTAGTAGCAGTTTATAAACAAGATTTTTAAAATATGATGTGGAATTATAAAATGACTCCATCTGAATCTGTAATGATATCTGCATGTAAAATCAAGTTGATTTGATAAATCAAATATAGATTCCTATTTAAGGAATGTTATTCATATTTGAAAGGAAACAACGATTTAAATTAGTTTGCAAATGGAAACGATTATAAGTGAAACTTGAGTTAATCTGAAAGGAAATATTTATTCCAAAGTTTGGAATATAATCGAATATAGATTATTCGAGAAAGAGTTATTTATTGGAATTCAATTATATCGAATTTAGGGAAGTAGTTATTTTTACTTTCCGTTTGAATCAAATTTAATTATTTAATTATTACTTTATTGAAATAAATAAGTACAAGTTATCTTTTTATAAACCAAATACTTGGAAACAACGATTATAACGCTGCTGTATAATAAATGTTTTGTAAGTTTAAACAGCGATTATAACGTTGCTGTATAATAAATGCTTTGTAAATCTAAACATCGATTTTAGCGCTGTCGTTATAATACATGTTTTGTAAATCTATACAGCGATTTTAACGCTGTCGTTATAATAAATGACTTATAAATCAAATACTTGGAAACAACGATTATAACGTTGCTGTATAATAAATGTTTTGTAAGTCTAAACAGCGATTATAACGCTGCTGTATAATAAATGCTTTGTAAATCTAAACATCGATTTTAGCGCTGTCGTTATAATAAATGTTTTGTAAATCTATACAGTGATTTTAACGCTGTCGTTATAATAAATGACTTATAAAACAAAATTTTGAAAACAGCGATTTATTACGCTACCTATATAATCAATGTTTTTCCGTAAAGGAAGTGAATTCTTAGATTGAATCTGAGAGTCGCGTAAGCGATATTCTTTTTGAAGTTGTGAGCTTTGACTATTTCAAAGTTGAGAATGTTGTTCAATTAAGGTCTGAGAGATAATTATACCCCAACTTGATTGACTTCATGATTGATAGAGAAATGGTTAAGGTTCGATAGTGAAGATTGGTTAGCAATATAGTTAGTTAATAAATAAATAATGGTTTGAGCTATAATAATGATGTTTTATAACGTCGTGTTAATTTAAAGAATTTTTGAAATGTTTTTCCCAAATAAAATAAGAAATATTTTCTATGCATAGAAAATGAAATGAATTGGTCAACGAGAAATTAAGAAATGCAAGATGGAAATATTTTCCGATATTAATAAAGTATATTTTCTGAATATAGAAAATAACGAACCGTGAATATATAAAATTGTTTCCTAACAGGAATAAGAGATATTTTCTCGAATAAAGAATTAGGATATTGAAAATGTTTTACAAGAATCGAGAGAGAAAATCGAGCTTTGAAAAGGTAGGAAAGATGGAAATTTGGAATTAATAACTAAATAAGGAATTTATATAAATAGGGGCCATTATTGCTTGATGGTTGATCAGTAGAATTTCCATTTGGAAATAAGGTCATTGGTTGAATGGATGTTCCTTTGATAGTTAAATCACCGACTATCAAAGTTTTGATTTATTTTATACCTCCGTTGTCAATATGGAGAGATCGGGATCAGATTTAATATCTGAAAACCACTTTGTATTGGCATAAGCGTTACGAATCAACTTATGTTGAAGAGATTATGAAGACGGAGTAAAGTGCAAGGGCTGCTCTGTTAATCCTAGTTAGAAATTGCCTAAGATGGATTAATAGAATGGTGCCCTCGGTTTGTCCAGACCCAGGACAACTTGTAAGGACGAGTGTTTGATAGAGTATTTCCAAAGGGATTACGTACGTTGATTCCTTCAAACGTACGAAGTTGGTGGCAAAGAAGGGAAACTTCTTTAGCCTAACAATCTGAGTATTTTTGTGGGAATCAATTAGTGATTTCCGATGGATCTAACGATGTGGCATTCAAAGTGAATAGTGACCAGATGTTCTGGAAGATAATTCAAACCTCAAGCCTCGTCACCCAGGAAATGACAGAAACCGGGCAGGCAGCATGGCTATGTGGGTCGCTCCCATTAGGATGTATAATCACCTATTTAGATAAATTCCAATTGCTTCTTTAATCTATCGATGCTGTCCCTTTCGGGAAACGGTTGCTGATCCCAACCGTTGGTGATATACATTCGATACACTAAATCGAAATGAGTGGTCGGTCATGTGTGGATCGGGTTGCAAGAAGTTCTTGTTGAACCTAGTGTATTTCCCTCTAGAGATACACTATCAGAAGGTGGTTCCATGCCTTGTCATGCTGGAAACCCAATCTCCAATAAGCGCCCTGTGGTTTTTGATATTATATTATATATGGAGTGTGAGATGCAAGCGTTCCGCTAGATTCTATTTATTTGATTTAGACACTATTATAATATCACCAGATTTTGATATCAAAATGTTTTGGGTTATCGTAACGTAAAAACCATCCGTGTTTATGTGTGGATCGGTCTTACGATTATCTTTTCTTTCGAAAGGATTTTTAAAAGTTAAACCAATGATTGGAGTTTACTCACACCAGTCCTATGACTGACTCAGAGTTTATTTTGTTTTGTTTTTCCCTAAACTCTTGGATGTCCAAATTTGTATGGGCAGTCAAGTAGTCGGGATTTTCCAGATTCACTTGGAAGAGTTGGAAGCAAGAGGCTTCACTAGTTAGCTATCGACTATCATATTTTTCGCGGTGTACCATGTTGTATCTGGAAACAAGTGTTTATAACTGTTTCAGAAATAGTTGTTATGCTCTGATGATGGTATGCATATGAAGTTACTGAATTGTTTTTTAAAGTTTATGTTATCTAATATATTTTATTCGTTCCGCAGTGAGTTTCTGATCTTCGTTTTCTTCTATTCTAATATTTTCTCCTTTCTATTTTTCATCCTCTAACTTCATTCTAATAATGATTCGTATTTCTATGCAATTTGGGTTGGACGTGTGGTGTAATTAGTCAACTCAAAGGGTATGGAAATTCGGGCCGTTAAAACTATGTCGCCATATATTGGTTTACAATTATAACCGTAAAATGTCGTATTGGAAGTTGAATTTTCATCTGTGAACCAAGGCAAGGGATCGTCCTTACCGCTTCGAGACAATCTAGCCTACCATGTCTCAGGACCCAAACTTGATGTGGATTAAAATGCCTGAACACTACGTTTCCCCGCCCTATGGGGCGTAAACTGGTCATATCCCGACCAAACTATCGACCCCGGAATGACGATATAACCGTGGAGCCTCGCTATCTATCATCCACATAAGTAAAATGCCAGGGCGTGCAAAACGCTGACACCACTCCTAGCTAGAAAGAAACACATGTCCTCCCTGCAGTCCTCTCTCGTTTCTGGTCCACACCAGGGTGTGAGGCTCGCGAATTAACACTACACAAAGCTATGCTATATTAAAGCTGTGCTTTGATCATCAACCACAAGACTCTGCTTTTCAATAGAAGCCTTGATCATTCGCATCTCAGCATGTCACACAGGCAATCCGCGCTATGCAACCGATGTCTATCCATCACACAGAGTGAAATCCGATGTCAGATACACATCCATTTACAAGTTCGTTCTGGGTCTGAACGAAACCGGAGGCACCTTATTCCTCCCGCATATGTCCAATATAGGGGAGAGACCCTCGCATATCCGGTCGATTTCCAAGTACGTCTGGACGATCACCACTTATTACTTAGCCTTGGGTGTACAGCCCAATCAAGACATCAATAATCATCCAAACGATGTGAAGACCTCCAGTCTTCAACCACTGTCTTCATCCTCGACATATCATCGAATCAGTTATTCAGAATGGGATAAACCCGGTCTTTTTGAATAACTCGCGTATATAATAAACAAGTGCTATAAAAACACAACATACGCCTCATTCCAATCCAGAATATTCCTTTATTCAAATATTCATATACTTTGGGAAAAGTTCCCATTAATTTTATCAAAGATAAATTCTTTAAATTTATTCTTTAATCTTCCTTTGGATATCATTTTAATATAATTAAAGATGAATTAAAACTTCACTTGGTTTTAATCTTCTCAAAAATCAATATTAACGATTGTTTAACTTGGGAAATCATATCCTGCCTTTAACTGGGTTAAAGAAACAATGTTATTTAAAACACGGTTCACGATAAACCCAAAATCACATTCCATTCCATTAGCCTTTAACCGTAAATTAGCAAGTGAACAATTCCCTAAGTGTTAACCCCGAAGGCCGAAACCAACATCAGATCAATACCCGGGAAACCATTCAACTTAACTAATCTTCAGTTAATTTCTGATTTTCTTAACTTCATTGGGTCTAAGAACAGTATTATTAAAGATACCATTCACGACAACCCAAAATCATATTCCATTAACAATGGAATCTTCATGGAAAACAAATCGATATATGTAATCGATATAAACTTCCATATCCAAGCGATAATATAAATCGAATAACGACAAGGCCTTTTGAATTCCATATATATTAACTGTCTTCCTCTATAGAAGCTTACTTCGATTATTTCCGAATTGAATTCCATTCAATTCCAATTTAATATCTTAAATTGGAAAACTTTACTTTGGAAAATCTCCTTTAAATCTTAACGAAAGATTTATAAATTCCAAATCCCATTTCACTGTAAACCGGGTTAAAGAACGAATGTCCCTAAAACACAGTTCACAACAAACCCAATTCACATTTCATCAGTCTCTAACCGTAAATTATTAAGAGAACAATTCCCTAAGTGTTAACCCCGAAGGCCGAAACCAACATCAGATCAATACCCAGGAAACCATTCAACTTAACTAGTCTCCAGTCAGTTTCTAATTTTCTTAACTCCATTGTGTTTAAGAACAGTATTATTAAAGATATCATTCACGACAAACCCAAAATCCAATTTGATATTAAATACAAGGCTCTGAATAGAAAATATATCGGCTTATATTCAATATCAAATTCTGAAATCAACAAATAACGTATTGGAATAACGATATATCTATATCTTCCAAATTCCTCCACAATATCCGTATAATCACGGAATCCAATATCGAAATATTCCGAAGATAATTTTGATTTAAATCCATTCCAATTCATATATTGGAAATCCTGGTTATGTTTAAAACCATTTCAAATCCAATTTATTTATTTAAAAATATTGGATTTTTAATTCTAGTTCAAAACTAGTTCATTTCGACAAAAAACATATTTTTATCTTTTCAAATATGGGATTTTTCATCCCAATTCTTTCCAAATCATTTATTATGATTTTACACAAATTATTGATATTTTTAATAATTTTATCAAGGCCTATACAGTCGATTTCCATAAACGGCCATCGAACTGCACTTACAACGACCTTTTCCAAATTTGATTTGGACATTATTCCAAATCCAACCGTTAGATTTCAAATATCTAATATTCGTTAGAAAGCTCTTTTCGATACGAACCCAACGGTTCCGATTTTAGGAGAATCCGATGGTCGGATCTCCCGTAATATCTATTTGAAATCAATGGTCGAAATTCGCGAACTGCCGCAGCGCGGCGCGTTCTATTCAGGCCAATATATATGTGTATATATATATATATTATATTATATTATATTATATTATATTTCGTCGATTTCCTTTCAAAACGTATTTTATAAATCGTTTTAAATTCGTTTTCAAACGATTTCAACTTCATATTCTCTAATCAAAATTGAATATTCCATATCATCGATATATAAATGATAATATTATCAAAACATTAGACTTTGAAATCAATTCCTTTTCGTTATTCATTATATAAATGAATAAAATCGATATAAATATCGTTCATGTCAAAATGGCGTTAATCTAATCAACATGGCTATATATATTTAAATATATTTGTGTCCATCCCAAATCGGCCATCAAAATCATATTTTGATCTTTTACTGAATATTATTTTAAAATATTCGTTATTTTCAAATATATTTTTTTTTCTTAACTGGAATCAGACACAGTCAACTACCATATAATGTGATTGTATGGATTTCATACACCGCATGTACACAACAACAATCAAACACAGTCAACCATCATCCAAAGTGCATTCTACACTATATAAGCATCAAATATAAATGTTTAATGCTTATTACAACCTGTCAATCAATCGATCGACATACAGCTAATTATTGGGATTAATGTATGTCCAATTTCACCCCAACACCCATGTGGGATTTTCAAACAACAAACACAGATTTATTTGTGCAGTCAGGCGATGTGTAAAATTTATCGTCCCAATCAATATCAGTCAAATGTGTGTACATAAACAAATCGTCCGATTTGTTTACAAATATTTATTTAATTCATATACACGTTTATATTTTTAACTATAAAATATTTTATTCCATTCCACGTCACACAATCAATTTTCACAACATAACCAAACAAACAAACAAGTCATCCATGGTCTGTGGACGACGGATTTCGGGTGCTACTAAGCACCATCTGCATCCTAGTATATATTTTAACTAGAAAATTAAATAAAAGTGAGAAGTTCTGCAACAACCCGGAAATTCTGGGCCAGTTTAAAATTTTTATTTTGGCAATTTTAGCGAATTTTGAATATTTAAAATAGATTATTTTAAATAAAAACGACCAGAAATTTATTTTGAATATAATTCGAGCGAATATATTATATACGTCGTCGTTAGAATATAAATAATTATATATAATTATAAAAGGAATTGAAAATGGCGCGGTAGTTTGATAATTCGATTTCAAACTTCAATTGAATGTACCGGGTGCAAAACAATCCGGATTTTAGTGAAACCAAAAACATTAGGATCAAATTGATAATATCTTTCCAACGAATCCGAAAAATCAAGATTTCATAGCGGGAATCAAAAGATATGTCCAGTTGAAAATTCCGAATAGTCGCTATGGAATTCGGGCCCTTAAAAATTGAAATTTTGCAAACGACCTCGGATTTCGACGAAACCACTTTTGTTGGATCCGTGATGTCAAATTATTGCTAGATTCCAAATTTCATAATTTTTCGAATCAATATGTGAGCGTGGCAAAGGAAAACGCGTTTGATCAGTTTCAGTTGATTTTAATCGACTGGAAATTGGCCATTTTTCAAACGGTCTCAGAATTTGACGAAACTAGTTTTGTTAGGACCGTATCGTCAATACGAAGCTAGAAAATATTTTTCGAGAATTTTTAGAGTTAGTATGTGACCCCGGTAATTTGAAATGTACGTTTAAAATTCAATATAGTGATTTAAATGTAAATTCAAGGGAAACTGATCGTAACAATCGAATCAGCTTGTGATACAAATCCCATTGTGTTCGGAATGGGGGTAATTAGCTAAGGGCGACAGTCATTGGGTTTTGTTTGGGGTTCGGATAAAAAGTCAACATCTAAGAGAATAAAAAAATATATATTTAATAATATAATATATATATATATATATATATTTACCCATAGCCCCCTCTCCTTTCCCTTTCTCCTCACTCTGTCAAAACCGAAAGAAGAAAAAAAAACCGTCAGTTGAATCGCGTCGCCCTCCACCACAACTACCTCCGCCGCCGTCGAAGTGGCACCACCAACGCCATCGAGACCCCCCCCCCCCTCGACGTTCTCTCTCCTCCCTTCTCTGTCTTGCCTCCGTTAAAGCCCGAACCCGCCGAACCCTAAACCCCCAATTCGAGACCGCGAACCCTACAGGCGCCACCACCGGCCTGTTTCCCCTCCCCACTACCCTCTCGACCCCGACGCTGACAGCCAGGCCCAACAACCCTCCACCGAAGGAATTACAGTGAGTTTCCTTTATTTTATTTTCAATTTTAGTTTATTTATTTCGTTTAGTTTTGTCTAGCTAATTCATATATAAAAATAAGGTTTAACTTCAGTTTAAGAATATATATGAAAGGTATAATTTTTAATGTCGGAAAGAAGTGATAAAGTTATGATTTTTATAGTATAGAAAGTATAAAAATGCGATTTTTATATAGGTAGAGAACTAAAAATGTAATTTTTTATATGATAGGAATAATAAAAAATGATTTTTATATTATAGGAGATGTAAAAATATGACTCTTGTTTATGTAGAGAATTAAAAATATAATTTTTACATGATAGGAATATTAAAGATAGCATCTTTATATGTGTAGAAAAATAAAAATTTGATTTTTATAATGAAGTGAAATATAATTTTTCTATAGAAAGAGTGAAAAAAATATAAAGGCGAAATCTTTATTTTTATAAAGGCGAAATCTTTATTTTTATAAAGGCGAAATCTATATTTTTATAAAGGCGAAATCTTTATTTTTATAAAGGCGAAATCTTTAAAATTGAAAAGGCGAAATCTTTATAGTCGAAAAGGCGAGACCTTTATATAGAGAATAACGATGTAAAAATAGAATTTTTATCTATATGATATAAATTGAATAACATAATAAAAATTTGATTTTTATATATTGAATAACATAATAAAAATTCGATTTTTATATATTGAATAGCAAGATAAAAATTTGATTTTTATATATTGAATAACATAGTAAAAATTCGATTTTTATATATTGAATAGCGTAGTAAAAATTCGATTTTTACATATGTAGTGGCTACGGGCAACGAAGATGACAAAGATGCGATAACGATGAAGATTTCTATCAATGAAGAGTCGTGGAGTTGGATAGCTTTCGGTGAGAATTTCTCACCTTTCAATTTCTTTTTCTAGTTATATATATATACTAGGATGCAGACGGTGTTTAGTAGCACCCGACACAATCGTCCACAGACCATGGACTTGTTTGTTTGATTGCAAATTAGTTAGATTATTTGATTGAATTGTTTGGTGAAATGAATGGATTAGATTGATGTGTGAATGGCGTGGGCCTTCACTAGACTGGGGATAAGGCTAGGCCTCGTCCCGTTTCTAGTATCGTGCCGTTATGCCGCCGAAATTTTCTAAAATAAGTTAGAAAAATAAAAATATCATTTTATTGAATAAATGAATTGAATAGAAATTCATATGTTGAAATGAAATGTTTTATCGTTAAAAATATAATTTTTAACGTGAATGTGAATAAATAAAATATTCATTTACAGACCGGACGGTTTGTTGATGTACACCTATTTGAAGGACATTGATTGGGTCGATAAATTTTACACATCGCCCAACTGCACAACTAAAATCTGTGTTTGATTATTGAAACCCCACACGGGTGTTAGGATGTAATTTGAAGTTCACTCATCCTGATAGATTAAATATGTCGATCGATTGATTGACAGGCTGTTATAAGCGTTAGACATCTATATCTGATGCTTATACAGTGTAGTGCACTTTGGTTGATGGTTGATTATTTTCAATGCTATTATATAGGTGTGATGTACGAAAATCCATATAATTAACATTATATGGTGATTGATTGGGCCTTATTCCAATTTAGAAAATAAAGAATATTATAAAATAAAAGTTCATGTGTTGACTGTACTCATCCGTTGAGATTAGTCATGTGTTGAACGTAATATTTTAACAATAAATTTTATATCTTTATCACTATAAAATAAAGGTTCATGTGTTGACTGTACTCATCCGTTGAGATTAGTCATGTGTTGAACGAAATAATTTAACAAAAATAGTCACACGTGGACAGTACTCATTCGTTGAGATTAGTCGTGTGTTGACAGAAATAAATATTCATTTGTTGAATAGAATGAAGGAATATATGAAGCCGTGTTGATTAGATTGACGCCATTTTGACGTGAACGATATTTATATCGATTTTATTCATTTTAAAATGAATATTGAAAAGTGATTTCGAAATCGAATATTTTGAAATAAAATTTGAATTTGAATAGAATAGAAAATCAATTTGAATTTGAATAGAATAGAAAATCAATCGAATTTGAATAGAATAGAAAATCATTTGAATTTGAATAGAAAAGAAAACGATTTCGAAATGAACTGAATATAAACGATTCGAAATGAATTGAATATAAAACGATTTCGAAATGAATTGAATATAAAACGATTTCGAAATGAATTGAATAGAAAACAAATTGAATTCAAATGGAATAGAAAACGAATTTGATTTAAATTGATTAGAAAACGAATTTGAATTGAATCGAATAGAAAACCAATTTTAATTGAATCGAATAGAAAACCAATTTGAATCGAATCGAATAGAAAACGACTTTGAAATTGGATTGAATAGAAAACAAATTTGATTTCAATTGAATAGCAAACGAAACGAATTCGAATTGAATAGAATAGATAACGAATTTGAATTGAATTGAATATAAAACCAATTCGAATTGAATTGAAAACGAATTCGAATTGAATTGGAAACAAATTGAAATGAATTCAAATTGAATTGAATAGAAATGAATTTTAAAATGAATTTATAAGGAAGAATTCAATTTTGATTTGAAATGAAATGGAAGCTGAAATTGTTTTTGAAACGAATTCAAAACTATTTATAAAATTTGTTTTGAATGGTAATCGACGAAATATATATTATATATATTATATATATATATAATATAATGGCCTGAATAGAACGCGCCACGCCGCGGTAGTTCGTGAATTTCGACCATTTGTTTCAAACGTACATTACGGGAGATCCGACCGTCGGATTCTCCTAAAACCGGAACCGTTGGGTTCGTATCGAAAAGAGCTTTCTAACGAATATTAGAAATTTGAAATCTAACGGTTGGATTTGGAGTTACGTCCAAATCAAACTTGAAAAAGGTCGATGTAAGTGCAGTTCGATGGCCGTTGATGGAAATCGACTGTACGGACCTTGATAAAATTATTAAAAATAGTAATAATTTGTGTAAAATCATAAGAAATGATTTGGGAAAATTTGGGATGAAAAACTCCATATTCGAAAAGATAAAAATAGATTTTTATCGAAATGAACTAGATTGAACTAAATTTAAAACCCAATTATTTTTAAATAAATAAATTAGATTTAAAAAGGGTTTTCAAATAATCGGAATTTCTAATATATTCGATTGGATTTGAAATGGGTTTATCTTGAACGGTGTTTTAAATAACACTAGTTCTTTAACTCGATAACAAATAGAATGTGATTTGGGTTTGTCGTGAACTGTGTTTTAAATAACACCTAGTTCTTTAACCCAGTAAAAGGAGTCTTAACGAATCTGCAATTAGGTTGAAATGTGAATCTATAATCTAAATTATCAAATTTAGAAATGAGCGAGAATGGAGTATCGCCGGTTTTGCTCCAAAGCGATAGTTAAATCTTTAATTTGATTTGAACGGGAAATGGTAATTAACTTTACCGATAACACCGTGGTATTAGATATGGAGTATCACCAGTTTTGCTTCATGGGATGAATAGGTTGGGATTGGGAAATAAAATAAATAATTACTTCGTTGTGGTTCGCCAATCTCGACTAGTTTGGAGAACCATAATTTGGTTTGAAATGACATCCAAAGGAAGATTAAAGGATAAATTTTACAGAATTTATCTTGGATAAAATTAATGGGAACCTTTCCCAAAAGATGCGATTATTTAAATAACAGAATATTCAGAATTGGAATGAGGTGTATGTTGTGTTTGTGTAACATTTGTTTTAAATATACGCGGGTTGTTCGGAAAGTCCAGGTTTATACCCATTCTGAATAACCGATTCGACGATATGTCGAAGATGAAGACGGTGGTCGAAGACCGGAAGTCTTCACATCGTTTGGGTAATTACTAACGATCCTGATTGGGCAGTACACCCAAGAGGATGGAAATAGTTGGTGGTCGTCCAGACGTACTTGGGGATGGATGGATATGCGAGGAAAGTGCCTCCGGTTTCGTTCAGACCCAGAACGGACTTGTAAATGGATTGTGTGTCTGACATTGGATTTTATTCTGTGTTGATTGATTTCTGTTAAATATATATCTGTTTGGCGGCGGAGAATTTATTCTCTTGCTTAACGCCCTTCTCTGAGACATACGAGCTTAGAGGTTATATATCGATAGATATTAATCGCATGGCATGAATTGCCTGTGTGGCACGCTAAGATGCAATGATCAAGGCTTTTGTTGAAAAGCAGAGTCTTGTGGTTGATGATCAAAGCACGGCCTACGTGGCGTAGCTTTGTGTATAACGTGAATTCGCGAGCCTCACACCTCGGTATGAGTCAAAAACGGGATACGGACCGCTGGGAGAGCACGACGTTTCTTTCTAGCTATGGTGGTGTCAGTGACTTACCAGCCCTGACATTTATATACTTTTCACCTTTGTGGTTGTTGGAATGAGGCGCCTCGATTATAGGTCTGTAAGGACCGGGAAACGTGTGTTCAGGCATAATTAATCCTCTAACGTAAGTGAGGACCGGCCCAGCCGAATCCAGGGTTGCCCAGAGTGCGTAACCCTGAGGCATTTGCTAGAGTGTCTCGAACGCGGAGAGGAGCTTGCCCCTTGCCTCGACTCATGACGGAAATCCAATTTCCAATACGTGTATTACGGTTTTAATTGTAGAACTAGTATGGCGACATGATATATGGTACCCATGCCGTCTATGATTTATATTTATGATTGAAAATGTTTTGACACTATACACTTATTATAGTATCAAATGATTTGTTTTAAACGTACCAAGCATGTTTGGCTATTATAAGGGAAAACCCTATCCTCCGGCTTGCGTTGCGTTGTGTGATGGGACCTGGGTCTTATAATAGCTTCATTTTTCGAAAAAGCATTGCGTTGTTTATTCTATGCACTGGTATTCTTGGGAGAAAACCCGTTCCGTGTTATACGGCGTGGTCCCTTGAATTACTCTCTTTTAAAATAAAGTTTTAAATAACTGTTTTAGTTCTCACACCAGTCACATGACTGACCTGGAGTTTATTGTTTTAACCTAAACTCTGGGTGCCCCTATTTTCCGCACGGGCAGCTAGTAGTTTTGGTTTTGCAGATTTATATTCACAGGATCCTGGTTTACAGCTGGAATGATATCCGGAAAGCTCTGTATCCGTATATCACCTTCAGTTGTGCTTTGTATTATTTTCCGCTGCTATGTAATTTATTGTAATCTCTGATATTTATCGAATATAATTTATTCTGTATACTCTGTATATTCTTGTATTCTGATGGAATTGTTGTAATAACAATGAAATGTTCTTCCGTCTGCGTTCTGATTTGTCCTGTTCTCAAACGATCAGGGGTTTCGAACGGTCTTGACCGGTTTAACGACTGATCCGGATCGAGCGAAATCCCTTGCCGTCACAGTTGGTATCAGAGCTTTGGTTTACAGAGCTCGAGAACAAGACACATTAGAACCATACGAAAGAATTCATCAGATGTTGGATTAGTAACGTCCAATTAGAATGACTCGTTAGAGATAGGATCAGTAGTATCCTAGAACGAGTGTGAAGAGTATATTTTTCAAATGAAAACAATTTGTTTTAAAATTTAAATCGCTTTATACGTATTTGATTATTTATTTATATTGAATATGGACAATCCGCTATATAAAGATTTTGCATATACGCGTCATGAACGTATATTCGAAGTTTTAATATACCGGATAGATATAGAACTGCACTCTAGTAGCCCGGAGATGTTCTGATGGTGGTTCGAAACATCATCAGCATTTATTTTCGAGTAACGAAGGTGTGATATCTATATATCTCCATTAGACTGGTGTGAGAACCAAAACTTATATAGTTAGAACACATTGTTGTGAATTGGCATCAAAAACATGATTTTTTTGTATATATATATCAAAATTATGAATTTGAAACGTTAAATTCACTAATTGATTGATGTTTGTGTTGTTTGTTTATTTGTTTGATAATTTTGAACCATTATGCCTAATTGCATCAAATATTGAATTGTATTGAAAATTGGTCGCATTTGCTTGCATATACATGCACTTACATTGAACAGGTCATAGCAAGGAGGCTAGAGCCGAAGAATAAAATTTATTTGCCCGACAAATAGGTACATGTTTACCATAATTTACTGTTTTGTTTGGGTGATGATGATTTTATGAGCCTATTGGCTAGCCGCTTGGCTTTTTCTTTTTCTTTTTGAGATCAGAAGGCCTATATGGCAATTTCGGGATTTTCCCGTGGCTCCCGGTGCAGGGGAGGTTATGGCGAAATTTTTCGAAAATTTAGGGTGTTAGCCAAATTTTTGAAATTTTTGAAAATTCTCAGAAACTGAAAAGTTGGAGAATGAAAGCCAGATCGAACGTAGAGTTGATTAATCAAACCACTTTCGACTTTGTTCCTTTTCGGGGACGAAAAGTTTTAAGTGGGGGAGATTGTAACAACCCGAAAATTCTGGGCCAATTTAAAAATTTTATTTTGGCAATTTTAGCGAATTTTGAATATTTAAAATAGATTATTTTAAATAAAAACGACCAGAAATTTATTTTGAATATTATTCGAGCGTATATATTATATACGTCGTCGTTAGAATATAAATAATTATATATAATTATAAAAGGAATTGAAAATGGCGTGGTAGTTTGATAATTCGATTTCAAACTTCAATTGAATGTACCGGGTGCAAAACAATCCGGATTTTAGTGAAACCAAAAACATTAGGATCAAATTGATAATATCTTTCCAACGAATCCGAAAAATCAAGATTTCATAGCGGGAATCAAAAGATATGTCCAGTTGAAAATTCTGAATAGTCGTTATGGAATTCGGGCCCTTAAAAATTGAAATTTTGCAAACGACCTCGGATTTCGACGAAACCACTTTTGTTGGATCCGTGATGTCAAATTATTGCTAGATTCCAAATTTCATAATTTTTCGAATCAATATGTGAGCGTGGCAAAGGAAAACGCGTTCGATCAGTTTCAGTTGATTTTAATCGACTGGAAATTGTCCATTTTTCAAACGGTCTCAGAATTTGATAAAACTAGTTTTGTTAGGACCGTATCGTCAATACGAAGCTAGAAAATATTTTTCGAGAATTTTTAGAGTTAGTATGTGACCCCGGTAATTTGAAATGTACGTTTAAAATTCAATATAGTGATTTAAATGTAAATTCAAAGGAAACTGATCGTAACAATCGAATCAGCTTGTGATACAAATCCCATTGTGTTCGGAATGGGGGTAATTAGCTAAGGGCGACAGTCATTGGATTTTGTTTGGGGTTCGGATAAAAAGTCAACATCTAAGAGAATAAAAAAAAAATATTTAATAAAATTAATATATATATATATACCCATAGCCCCCTCTCCTTTCCCTTTCTCCTCACTCTGTCAAAACCGAAAGAAGAAAATAATAAAAAAAAACGTCAGTTGAATCGCGTCGCCCTCCACCTCAATTACCTCCGCCGCCGTCGAAGTGGCACCACCGACGCCATCGAGACCCCCCCCCCCCCCTCGACGTTCTCTCTCCTCCCTTCTCTGTCTTGCCTCCGTTAAAGCCCGAACCCGCCGAACCCTAAACCCCCAATTCGAGACCGCGAACCCTACAGGCGCCACCACCGGCCTGTTTCCCCTCCCCACTACCCTCTCGACCCCGACGCTGACAGCCAGGCCCAACAACCCTCCACCGAAGGAATTACAGTGAGTTTCCTTTATTTTATTTTCAATTTTAGTTTATTTATTTCGTTTAGTTTTGTCTAGCTAATTCATATATAAAAATAAGGTTTAACTTCAGTTTAAGAATATATATGAAAGGTATAATTTTTAATGTCGGAAAGAAGTGATAAACTTATGATTTTTATAGTATAGAAAGTATAAAAATGCGATTTTTATATAGGTAGAGAACTAAAAATGTAATTTTTTATATGATAGGAATAATAAAAAATGATTTTTATATTATAGGAGATGTAAAAATATGACTCTTGTTTATGTAGAGAATTAAAAATATAATTTTTACATGATAGGAATATTAAAGATAGCATCTTTATATGTGTAGAAAAATAAAAATTTGATTTTTACAATGAAGTGAAATATAATTTTTCTATAGAAAGAGTGAAAAAAATATAAAGGCGAAATCTTTATTTTTATAAAGGCAAAATCTTTATTTTTATAAAGGCGAAATCTATATTTTATAAAGGCGAAATCTTTATTTTTATAAAGGAGAAATCTTTAAAATTGAAAAGGCGAAATCTTTATAGTCGAAAAGGCGAGACCTTTATATAGAGAATAACGATGTAAAAATAGAATTTTTATCTATATGATATAAATTGAATAACATAATAAAAATTGGATTTTTATATATTGAAAAACATAATAAAAATTCGATTTTTATATATTGAATAGCAAGATAAAAATTTGATTTTTATATATTGAATAACATAGTAAAAATTCGATTTTTATATATTGAATAGCGTAGTAAAAATTCGATTTTTACATATGTAGTGGCTACGGGCAACGAAGATGACAAAGATGCGATAACGATGAAGATTTCTATCAATGAAGAGTCGTGGAGTTGGATAGCTTTCGGTGAGAATTTCTCACCTTTCAATTTCTTTTTCTACTTATATATATATACTAGGATGCAGACGGTGTTTAGTAGCACCCGACACAATCGTCCATAGACCATGGACTTGTTTGTTTGATTGCAAATTAGTTAGATTATTTGATTGAATTGTTTGGTGAAATGAATGGATTAGATTGATGTGTGAATGGGGTGGGCCTTCACTAGACTGGGGATAAGGCTAGGCATCGTCCCGTTTCTAGTATCGTGCCGTTATGCCGCCGAAATTTTCTAAAATAAGTTAGAAAAATAAAAATATCATTTTATTGAATAAATGAATTGAATAGAAATTCATATGTTGAAATGAAATGTTTTATCGTTAAAAATATAATTTTTAACGTGAATGTGAATAAATAAAATATTCATTTACAGACCGGACGGTTTGTTGATGTACACCTATTTGAAGGACATTGATTGGGTCGATAAATTTTACACATCGCCCAACTGCACAACTAAAATCTGTGTTTGATTGTTTGAAACCCCACACGGATGTTGGGATGAAATTTGAAGTTCACTCATCCTGATATATTAAATATGTCGATCGATTGATTGACAGGCTGTTATAAGCGTTAGACATCTATATCTGATGCTTATACAGTGTAGTGCACTTTGGTTGATGGTTGATTATTTTCAATGCTATTATATAGGCGTGATGTACGAAAATCCATATAATTAACATTATATGGTGATTGATTGGGCCTTATTCCAATTTAGAAAATAAAGAATATTATAAAATAAAAGTTCATGTGTTGACTGTACTCATCCGTTGAGATTAGTCATGTGTTGAACGTAATATTTTAACAATAAATTTTATATCTTTATCACTATAAAATAAAGGTTCATGTGTTGACTGTACTCATCCGTTGAGATTAGTCATGTGTTGAACGAAATAATTTAACAAAAATAGTCACACGTGGACAGTACTCATTCGTTGAGATTAGTCGTGTGTTGACAGAAATAAATATTCATTTGTTGAATAGAATGAAGGAATATATGAAGCCGTGTTGATTAGATTGACGCCATTTTGACGTGAACGATATTTATATCGATTTTATTCATTTTAAAATGAATATTGAAAAGTGATTTCGAAATCGAATATTTTGAAATGAAATTTGAATTTGAATAGAATAGAAAATCAATTTGAATTTGAATAGAATAGAAAATCAATCGAATTTGAATAGAATAGAAAATCATTTGAATTTGAATAGAAAAGAAAACGATTTCGAAATGAATTGAATATAAACGATTCGAAATGAATTGAATATAAAACGATTTCGAAATGAATTGAATTTAAAACGATTTCGAAATGAATTGAATAGAAAACAAATTGAATTCAAATGGAATAGAAAACGAATTTGATTTAAATTGATTAGAAAACGAATTTGAATTGAATCGAATAGAAAACCAATTTTAATTGAATCGAATAGAAAACCAATTTGAATCGAATCGAATAGAAAACGACTTTGAAATTGGATTGAATGGAAAACGAATTTGATTTCAATTGAATAGCAAACGAAACGAATTCGAATTGAATAGAATAGATAACGAATTTGAATTGAATTGAATATAAAACCAATTCGAATTGAATTGAAAACGAATTCAAATTGATTGGAAACAAATTGAAATGAATTCAAATTGAATTGAATAGAAATGAATTTTAAAACGAATTTATAAGGAAGAATTCAATTTTGATTTGAAATGAAATGGAAGCTGAAATTGTTTTTGAAACGAATTCAAAACTATTTATAAAATTTGTTTTGAATGGTAATCGACGAAATATATATTATATATATTATATATATATATAATATAATGGTCTGAATAGAACGCGCCGCGCCGCGGTAGTTCGTGAATTTCGACCATTTGTTTCAAACGTACATTACGGGAGATCCGACCGTCGGATTCTCCTAAAACCGGAACCGTTGGGTTCGTATCGAAAAGAGCTTTCTAACGAATATTAGTAATTTGAAATCTAACGGTTGGATTTGGAGTTACGTCCAAATCAAACTTGAAAAAGGTCGCTGTAAGTGCAGTTCGATGGCCGTTGATGGAAATCGACTGTACGGACCTTGATAAAATTATTAAAAATAGTAATAATTTGTGTAAAATCATAAGAAATGATTTGGGATGAGAAACTCCATATTCGAAAAGATAAAAATAGATTTTTATCGAAATGAACTAGATTGAACTAAATTTAAAACCCAATTATTTTTAAATAAATAAATTAGATTTAAAAAGGGTTTTTAAATAATCGGAATTTCTAATATATTCGATTGGATTTGAAATGGGTTTATCTTGAACGGTGTTTTAAATAACACTAGTTCTTTAACCCGATAACAAATAGAATGTGATTTGGGTTTGTCGTGAACTGTGTTTTAAATAACACCTAGTTCTTTAACCCAGTAAAAGGAGTCTTAACGAATCTGCAATTAGGTTGAAATGTGAATCTATAATCTAAATTATCAAATTTAGAAATGAGCGAGAATGGAGTATCGCCAGTTTTGCTCCAAAGCGATAGTTAAATCTTTAATTTGATTTGAACGGGAAATGGTAATTAACTTTACCGATAACACCGTGGTATTAGATATGGAGTATCACCAGTTTTGCTTCATGGGATGAATAGGTTGGGATTGGGAAATAAAATAAATAATTACTTCGTTGTAGTTCGCTAATCTCGACTAGTTTGGAGAACCATAATTTGGTTTGAAATGACATCCAAAGGAAGATTAAAGGATAAATTTTAAAGAATTTATCTTGGATAAAATTAATGGGAACCTTTCCCAAAAGATGCGAATATTTAAATAACAGAATATTCAGAATTGGAATGAGGCGTATGTTGTGTTTGTGTAACATTTGTTTTAAATATACGCGGGTTGTTCGGAAAGTCCGGGTTTATACCCATTCGGAATAACCGATTCGACGATATGTCGAAGATGAAGACGGTGGTCGAAGACCGGAAGTCTTCACATCGTTTGGGTAATTACTGACGATCCTGATTGGGCAGTACACCCAAGAGGATGGAAATAGTTGGTGGTCGTCCAGACGTACTTGGGGATGGATGGATATGCGAGGAAAGTGCCTCCGGTTTCGTTCAGACCCAGAACGGACTTGTAAATGGATTATGTGTCTGACATTGGATTTTATTCTGTGTTGATTGATTTCTGTTAAATATATATCTGTTTGGCGGCGGAGAATTTATTCTCTTGCTTAACGCCCTTCTCTGAGACATACGAGCTTAGAGGTTATATATCGATAGATATCAATCGCATGGCATGACTTGCCTGTGTGGCACGCTAAGATGCAATGATCAAGGCTTTTGTTGAAAAGGAGAGTCTTGTGGTTGATGATCAAAGCACGGCCTACGTGGCGTAGCTTTGTGTATAACGTGAATTCGCGAGCCTCACACCTCGGTATGAGTCAAAAACGGGATACGGACCGCTGGGAGAGCACGACGTTTCTTTCTAGCTATGGTGGTGTCAGTGACTTACCAGCCCTGACATTTATATATTTTTCACCTTTGTGGTTGTTGGAATGAGGCGCCTCGATTATAGGTCTGTAAGGACCGGGAAACGTGTGTTCAGGCATAATTAATCCTCTAACGTAAGTGAGGACCGGCCCAGCCGAATCCAGGGTTGCCCAGAGTGCGTAACCCTGAGGCATTTGCTAGAGTGTCTCGAACGCGGAGAGGAGCTTGCCCCTTGCCTCGACTCATAACGGAAATCCAATTTCCAATACGTGTATTGCGGTTTTAATTGTAGAACTAGTATGGCGACATGATATATGGTACCCATGCCGTCTATGATTTATATTTATGATTGAAAATGTTTTGACACTATACACTTATTATAGTATCAAATGATTTGTTTTAAACGTACCAAGCATGTTTGGCTATTATAAGGAAAAACCCTATCCTCCGGCTTGCGTTGCATTGTGTGATGGGACCTGGGTCTTATAATAGCTTCATTTATAGAAAAAGCATTGCGTTGTTTATTCTATGCACTGGTATTCTTGGGAGAAAACCCGTTCCGTGTTATACGGCGTGGTCCCTTGAATTACTCTCTTTTAAAATAAAGTTTTAAATAACTGTTTTAGTTCTCACACCAGTCACATGACTGACCTGGAGTTTATTGTTTTAACCTAAACTCTGGGTGCCCCTATTTTCCGCACGGGCAGCTAGTAGTTTTGGTTTTGCAGATTTATATTCACAGGATCCTGGTTTACAGCTGGAATGATATCCGGAAAGCTCTGTATCCGTATATCACCTTCAGTTGTGCTTTGTATTATTTTCCGCTGCTATGTAATTTATTGTAATCTCTGATATTTATCGAATGTAATTTATTCTGTATACTCTGTATATTCTTGTATTCCGATGGAATTGTTGTAATAACAATGAAATGTTCTTCCGTCTGCGTTCTGATTTGTCCTGTTCTCAAACGATCAGGGGTTTCGAACGGTCTTGACCGGTTTAACGACTAATCCGGATCGAGCGAAATCCCTTGCCGTCACAAGTTCTCACCTAGAAGCTAAACCAAACGCCGCGACTCTTCATATGTAGAAAATCTTCGCCTTGTTTTATTCATCGCATATATAATCTGAAAATCATATTTTTATCGCATTAAAAATTATTCTTTGTATGACTATTTTGTAAATATCATACATAAGTCATATTTTTAACTTATAAAAATATTTTCTTTAATACGATAAAACAAAGAAAAAATATTTTTCAAATCAAAGAAATCCCATTTTTCAATTCAAGAAAATCGTATTTTCCTTCCGCTACATCTTATATAAAAAACTGTATTTTTATATAATTAAAAAAAACTCAAATCTTTTACATCACAAGAATCAAATCTTTAACATCTCTTCATACGTATAAAAATTCAATCTTTGTTGTCTTTCCTTTAATATAAAAATTCAATCTTTATCTTATTAAAAATCTAATTTTTATCGTATTAAAAATCTAACCTTTCTCCTATTAAAAATCTATCCTTTCCCTTTAGGAAAATCCAATCTTTTTCATGTTAAAAAACTAATCTTTCTCTTTTAAAAATCTAAGCTTTTCCTAAATTACAAATCTTATCTTTTCATAGAGATCTCGTCTTTAAACAAATAAAAATCTCGTCTTTAAACACATAAAAATCGTATATTTTCAGTTTTAAAAATCCTGTATTTTCAGTTTTAAAAATCATATATTTTATCATATTTAAAAATCACATCTTTTCTTGTAAAAATCAGATCTTGATATTTGTAAAAACCAAAGCTTAATATTCATAAAAATCGAAGTTTTATATTTATAAAAATCGAAGCTTTCAT
Organism: Allium sativum; assembly: GCA_030737875.1. NCBI lineage: Eukaryota > Viridiplantae > Streptophyta > Magnoliopsida > Asparagales > Amaryllidaceae > Allium > Allium sativum. Next base: position 403,379,251 of record CM060910.1, read on the forward strand.
ATAACTAAACAATCAGATTTTATATAAACAAAAAATTTAAAACTTACGTGTAAATCGGTGAAAGGGGCTGTCTGCGTGAATCGAGGAGGGAGGGTGCTGTCAGGTGGCATCGGGGTCTGGTGAGGGCGCAGGAGGCTGGGTGGTCGGGGGATGGTCTCGTCGGAGGTGTTGTGGCCTGGGGTAGGGGTGCGCGGCCTTCCAGGGCGGCGGCGAAGTACGATGGGGCTAGGGCACGGTCTCTTTTGGGTGAGGGGCTCACGACGGAGGGGAAGGGGAGAGGGCGGATGGGCGGAGAGGCGCGTCGGAGCATGGGTGGTGGGTGGCGGCTCCGTCGACGTGGGGCTAGGCACGACACCCCCCCCCCCCTTTTTTTATTTGTTTTTGTTTTTTTGGTTTTGAAATGAATGGTGAACGTGAGATTGGGGGAAAGGGGGTCAAAGAGAGAATATAAAATTTTATATTTTATTTTATTTTTAAATCCTAAAAGTTACCTTTTTCATTCGAACCCCAAACCAAACCCACCGAATGTCGCCCCTAGCTAATTACCCCCATTCCGAACACAATGGGATATGTATCGTGAGCCAGTTCGGATGTTACGATCAGTTTTCATTTAAATTATATATTCAATTTAAACGTACATTTCAATTTACCGGGGCCACATACGGACCCTGAAAATTTCAGAAAAATTATTTCTAGCTTTATATTGACGATATGGTCCTAACAAAACTAATTTCGTCAAATTTGAAGACCGTTTGAAAAATGACTATTTTCTAGTCGATCCAAATTGACTAACACTGTAAAATACGTTTTACATCGCCACGCTCACATAATGATTCATAAAATTATGAATTTTGAAATCTAGCAATAACTTGACATCCCGGATCCAACAAAAGTGGTTTCGTCAAAAACGGAGGTCGATTGCAAAATTTCCATTTTGAAGGGCCAAAATTCCATAGCGACTATTCTGAATTTTCTACTAGGCATAACTTTTTATTCCCGCTATGAAATTTTGATTTTTCGGATTCGTTGGAAAGACATTTTCAAATAGATTCTAATATTTTTGGTTTCGCTAAAATCCTGTTTATTTTGAATCCTGTACATTCATTTGAAATTTGAAATCGAATTTTCGAACTACCGCGCCATTATCAATTCCTTTTATAATTAAAAATAATTATTTATATTCTAACGTCCATTCAAATAAATATATACGTTCCAATTCTATTCAAAATAAATTTCTCATCGTCATTATTTGAAACAATTCTTTTTAAATATCCAAAATTCATTAAAATAGCCAAAATAAAAATTTTAAATTGGCTCGGATTTTCCGGATTGTTAGAATCTTCCCCACTTAAAATCTTTTTTTCATCGAAAAGGAACGGAGCTGAAAGTTGTTTTAAAAAACCAATTCAACTTTCATTATTCTCATTATGGCTTAAGTTCTTCAACTTCTCAATTTCTAAAAACCTTTTCCAAATTTTTCAAAAATTTGGTTAACACTCTAAATTTTCGAAAAATTTCGCTATAATCTCCCCTGCACGGGAGCACGGGGAAAACCCCGAAATTTCCATACAGGCCTCTCCAATCCAAAAAGAAAAAGAAACAGCCAAGCGGCTAACCAATCGGCTCATAAAATCATCAAAAACCCCCAAGAAATACAATAAACATGTACCTATTTGTCGGGCAAACAATTGTATTCCTCTGCTTAGCTTCCTTGCTATGACCTGTTCAGTGTATATACATGTACATATATGCATTTCCAAACAATTTTCAATTCAGTCTAATATTTGATACAATTTGGCTTATAGTTCCAAATTCTAAGTAATCAAAATAATAATCAAACAACACAATCAGCAATCAATTAGTTGATTAACGTTTCAAATTCATAATTTTGATACATATACAGAAAATCATGTTTTTGATGCTAAGTCACAACAATATATTCTAACTATGTTTTGGTTCTCACATCAGTCAATTGGAAATATATAGATATCCCACTTTCGGCAATCGAATATAAACACTGATGATAGTGGGCCATCATCAGAATCTGAACCGAGCGACTAGAGTGTGATTCTATATCTATCCAGTATATTAAAACTTCGAAAACACGTGGATCTGACGTATATGCAAAGTCTTTATATACTTGACTGTCCTAATCAATTTAAAATATATATTCAAATACGTATAATACGATTTAAATTTCAAAACAAAATTTGTTTTCATTTTAAAAATATACTCTTCCGACTCATTCTAGGATATTACTGATCATATCTCTAACGAGTCATTCCCATTGGATATTACTAATCCAATCTTTGATGAATTCTTTCGTTTGGTTCTAACGTGTCTTGTTCTCCGAGCTCTGTAAACCAAAGCTCTGATACCAAACTGAAGCGACCCGAACTTCCCTGTGAAGGAAAGCCCGGATTGTATTGAGGATAAGGCGAATCAGAACACAAACAGAAGAATATTTCATTGCTTATTACAACAATTTCATCAAAATATAATAATATAACAGAGTATGAATAAATAAAATACATTTACTAAATATCAGAGATTTAAATTACACTTAAATACATAGCAGCGGAAAAATAATACAAAACACAACTGAAAGGAATATGCGGATACAGAGCTTTCTGAATATCATTCCAGCTGTAAACCAAGATCCTGTGGATATAAATCTGCAAAACCAAAACTACTAGCTGCCCGTGCGGAAAATAGGGGCACACAGAGTTTAGGTTAAAACAATAAACTCTAAGTCAGTCATGTGACTGGTGTGAGAACTAAAACAGTTATTAATCTTTATTTTAAAGTTAGGTAAATCCAGGGACCACGCCGTATAACACGGAACAGGTTTCCTCCCAAGAATACCAATGCACAAACAACAACGCAATGCTAAATAAAGAACAATGAAGCTATTATAAGACTCGGGTCCCATCATACAATGCAACACAAGCCGGAGGATAGAGTTTTTAACTTATAATAGTCGAAAATGCTTGGTACGTGAAATTTCATCTTTTATTATTACTATAACTGCATAGTGTCAAAACAATTTCAACCATAAGTATCAATCATAGACGGCATGAGTGCCCCATACCACTATGTCGCCATATATAGGTTTACAATTAAAACCGCAAAATGTCGTATTGGAAGTTGGATTTCCATATGTGAACCAAGGCAAGAGATTGTCCTTACCGCTTCGAGACAATCTAGCCTATCATGTCTCAGGACTCAGACTCAGGTGGGCCCTTGGATCGTCAGGGCCGGTCCACTCGATGTGGATTAAAATGCCTGAACACTGCGTTTCCCGCCCTACGGGGTGTAAACCGGTCATATCCCGACCAAACTATTGGCCCCAAAACGACCGATATAACCGAGGCGCCTCGCTATCCATTATTCACATAAGTAAAATGTCAGGGCGTACAAAACGCTGACACCACTCCTAGCTAGAAAGAAACGCATGTCCTACATGCAGTCCTCTCTCGTTTCTGGTCCACACCGGGGTGTGAGGCTCGCGAATTAACGCTACACAAAGCAACGCTATATTAAAGTCGTGCTTTGATCATCAACCACAAGACTCTTCTTTTCAACAGAAGCCTTGATCATTTGCATCTCAGCATGCCACACAGGCAATCCACGCTATGCAACCGATGTCTATCCATCACACAGAGTGAAATCCGATGTCAAACACACATCCATTTCCTTAGGGTATTTATAGTATAATTTAATATTATTTATTTCTATTTTTGCTGAACTTTGTAGTTTTCATGTTTGAATTTCAAATCGAACCCAACGACTGTCGCCCCTAACTAAATACCCCCATTCCGAACACAATGGTATATGTTTTGTAAGCCGATTCGACTGTTTCGATCAGTTTTCCTTTAAATTAAAATATAAATCAATATATATTTAATTTAAACGTACATTTCAATTTACGGGGGTCACACACGGACTTTAAAAATTCCAAAATAAAAATATTTCTAGCTTCGTATTGACGATACGGTCCTAACAAAACTGATTTCATCAAATTTGAAGACCGTTTGAAAAATGGTCATTTTCTAGTCGATCCAAATTGACTGAAACTGTCAAAACACGTTTTCCTTTGCCATGCTCACGTATTAATCCCAAAAATTATGAATTTTGGAATCTAGCAATAATTTGACATCCTGAATCCAACAAAAGTGGTTTCATCGAAAACGGAGGTCGTTTGCAAAATGACTATTTTTAAGAGTTTTATATATATTAAAAATATATAAAAATTCCACAGCGACTTTTCTGAATTTTAAACTGGACGTAACTTACACTCTATAAAGTGGAATCTCAGTTTCTTATATCCGTTAGAAAGATATTGTTAAACAGATTTAAATATTTCTTGTTTCGTCCAATTCTGACTTATACCGAATTTTGTATATTCATTTGAAATTTGAAATCGAATTTTCGAACTACCACGCCATTTTTAATTCCTTTTATAATTAAAATAAATAATTATATTCTAACGTTGATTCAAATAAATATATACGTTCTAATTCTATTCAAAATAAATTTCTCGTCGTTATTATTTAAAATAAATCATGTTAAGTATTCAAAATTCACTAAAATTGCCAAAATAAAAATTTTAAATTGGTTCGGATTTTCCGGTTTGTTACAATCTCCCACACTTAAAATCTTTTCGTCCTCGAAAAGGAACGAAGTTGAAAGTTGTTTTACAAACCAACTCAACTTTCATTCTTTTCATTATGGCTTAAGTTCTTCAACTTTTCAATTTTTTCAAAAATTTGGCTAACACCCTAAATTTTCAAAAAAAATCGCCATAACCTACCATGCACAGGAGCACCGGGAAAATCCCGAAATCGACATACAGGCCTCTCCAATCCAAAGAGAAAAAGAAACAGCCAAGCGGCTAGCCAATCGGCTCATAAAATCATCCAAACCCAATAAATTTGTAAACATGTACCTATTTGTCGAGCATATAATTTTATTCTTCTGCTCTAGCCTCCTTGCTATGACTTGTTCAGTGTATGTACATGTATAGGCATACAATTTCAAACAAATTTCAATCCAGTTCAATATTTGTTCAATTTGGCTAAATGGTTCAAAATTCTAATTAATCAACCAAAAATCAAACAACACAACCAGCAATCAATTTATTGATTAACTTTTCAAATATATAACTTTATATATACTCAAAAATCCTATATATTTAAAAAAAATAGATTATATATATAATCACAAATACGTTATTTATAAACATATGACTCTCAACTCATTCTGGGGCATTTCTAACCTCATCTCTAAAAAGTCACTCATTCTAGAATGCTACTGATTTTATCTCTAATGAGGATCCTTTCATAGGATATTACTAATCCAATCTTTGATGAGCCTTTTATTTTGTTCTAACGAGTTGTACCCCAAAGATTTGAGTTTAACCAAAGCTCTGATACCATATGTAACGATACGGATTTCGCCCGGACCTAATCGATCGCTAAACCGACAAAGACCATTCGAATCCCGCATACGCCAACTCTGGACATACAACACATCAGAACAAATAACAGAAGACTTTTATAAACATCATAATAATGTTACATGAGAGTACAGAATATCAGAGTACATTGAAATATAATAATACAGCGGAAGTTTATTTACAATAAATGTAATACAATGCACAGCAGAAAATAAATAAAGTAACACAGCGGAAGACTATCAATACTCTGGACACAGCTTTTCGCTTCAATCCAGAATCCTGCTCATATATCTGAAACATAAACTAATGGACTGCCCGTGTGGAAAATAGGAGCATCGGAGTTTGCAAGGGAAAAGCAAACTACAGGTCAGTCATGGGACTGGTGTGAGAAACTCTAAAACAGTTAAAATTAACTTATTTAATAATTAGACAAATCACAGGACCACGCCGCTAACGCGGAACGGGTTTACCCCCATGAACGCCAGTGTATAAACAACAATCAGTAATATCCCAATCTACCCATTTAAATTAATCACCACACTTAGATTTTCCAAATCAATTCAATTTACAGAAATTACTCCTTTGGGCTTTATTTCCCAATTTCTATTTCAATTCATTTGAAATGCATATCCAACTTTTATATCAGAGTAGATTTCACTTCGGGATTTCAAACCAAATCTTTGGAAATATGGATTCCAAAACAATAACAATGCATACAAACAAGTATGCAACCAAATCTCGGGCTCCCCTCAGACAAGGCAAAGGGCACGTACCTAAGCAACTCGATATATATATATATATATATATATATATATATATATATATATATATATATATATATATATATATATATATATATATATGCACCTCCCACACGTGGACCAGGCTACACACTGACCACTAACCCTAAGGCGTTGGATCCTACCCATACTTTTAGTAGACCGGGTTAACAAATCTTTAACCACATACCAAATCTTTTCATATCCCGAAGTAGGGAAAATCATTTCACAACATAATCACAAGTACTTTCATAATATAGTACTTCACATCAGCAATTCACACATGATTAGTCACTATCAATCACATAACATTTGAGCTCGTACGTCTCAAAGAAGGGTGTTAACCAAGAGAATAAATTCTCCGCCACCAAACAGATACATCATTAATAGCAACTAATCGAATATGTGATGAACTACAATGTAAAACCATAATACATTTCCAAATCATTTCGAAATCATCGGGTTTTAGCCCTCGAAATCCTTTCTGTTTTATAAAACATTCCCTGTCCAAAATCGGGAATACGTTTCTTTTCACTTAAGAAGAATATCATTTCAAATTCATTCATTAAATTTGAAATGAACACAACTCGCTAAACATCTTATCATCAAATCGTGAAGTGTTCCACAAGGCGTTAGCACACAGATATTTTCTACCCAACCCAATGCTAAATGTAAAAGCATATTCTGCTCATAAACTGGTCGAACGCCATTCACACAGTCAATTAATCCAATTTGACATTAAATATAAGGTTTTGAATAGAGATAATATCGACTTATATTCAACATCAAATCCTGAAATCCACAAATATCGTATTGGAATAACGATATATATATCTTCCAAATTCCTCTACAATATCCGTATAATCACGGAATCCAATATTGAAATATTCCGAAGATAATTTCGATTCAAATCCATTCCAATTCTTATACTGGAAATTTCTGGTTATATTTTTAAAACCATTTCAAATCCAATTTATTTATTCAAAAATATTGGATTATAATTCTAGTTGATAACTAGTTCATTTCGATAAAAATATATTTTTATCTTTTCAAGTATGGAATTTTTCATCCCAATTCTTTCCAAATCATTTATTATGATTTTACACAAATTATCAATATTTTTAATAATTTTATCAAGGCCCTTTCAGTCGATTTCCATAAACAGTCATCGAACTGCACTTACAGCGACCTTTTCCAAATTTGATTTGAACATAATTCCAAACCCAACCGTTAGATTTCAAATCTCATATTCGTTGGAAAGCTCTTTTCGATACGAACCCAACGGTCCCGATTTTAGGAGAATCCGACGGTCGAATCTCCCGTAATGTCAATTCGAAGTCAATGGTCGAAATTCACGAACTGCCGCAGCGCGTTCTATTCAGGCCATTAAATATATATAATATATATATTATATATATTTCATCGATTTCCATTTAAAACGTATTTTATAAATCGTTTTAAATTCGTTTTAAGAATGGTTTCAACTTCATATTCAATTTTAAATCAAAATCGAATATTCCATTACATGAAAAATTTATACATCTCATATATATGTTAAAAATAATATTTTTAACAAACCAATATTTATTTCATTCACACTTCATATATATATATATATACACACACACACACACACATTTCATATATGTATATTTTCTTTTCGTATATATATTATTCACATTCCATATATATATATATATATATATATTTCATTTCAAATACATATTTTTCACACATCATATATATTTTATTCACATTCCCTATATATTTTTTCATTTCAAATATATATTTTTCACAAATCATATATATATTATTCACATTCCCTATATATATTTTCATTTCAAATATATATTTTTCACACATCATATATATATATATATATATATTTATATATATATATATTTCCATTCCATATATATATATTTATTTTCATTCCATATATATTTATTTATATATATATATGTTTATTTTCATTTCAAATGTACATTTGAAATTTCAAATATACATTTTATTTCACATCGTATATACAATTTATTTCACATCGTATATACATTTTATTTCACATCGTATATACAATTTATTTCACATCGTATATACATTTTATTTCACATCGTATATACATTTTATTTCACATCGTGTATATGTATATGTATATATATATATATATATATAATTTCACATCGTATATATATATATATATTATTCACATCGTATATATATATATATATATATATTATTCACATCGTATATATTTTCCATTTCACATCACATATATATTTTCACACAGAATACAAGCAAACAAGTCGTCCATGGTCAATGGACGACGGGGAGCAGTTCACATATGCAGTTATAAAATAAATAACTGTATAAAAATTATAGTGAGAAATTCTCACATTGGGTTCCACTTCGTCCGTTCTGAAATGTAGTGCTCGAAGACGTGATTCCAACGCACTCAGTTTCATCCAAATCCGATTCTATTTGAGAAAGTTACAAGATTTTAATCATTGGTCACATTATCAAATATCTTGAAATAATTAACAAAGGATTAACCTTATTAAAAATTAAACTCCTCTCCTTAATTACCTCAGCCCTTCTTCCTCCTGTAACATACAGACCCGTTGAACACCATAACCGCCCCCTTCCGTTTCCATATCTCCTTCATTACTCCTCGAATCTCCAAACCGTCAACACCGTAATGCTTCTCCTCGAAATCTCCTCCACACCAACCCCTTGAACACCCACTCGATGCAACCCTGCCAATTCCGTCGTCGTGACTACCCTGTAGCATAAGCTACAGGGATCGACATATTTTTTTATTTAAATCAAAAAAAAAATCATGCAAGGTCGATCTCGACCCCTTAATCCAAAAACGCCCTCGAACTCATGTCAAACACCTTCGATTCTAAGAAAAATCAAGACCTAGGGCTGCTAATCTCGTCGCTGGTTCCAGAGAATGTGTGTGCACCCTTTAAGAGCTAGGTAGAAATGAAGCTTTGATCTTTACGAACCCAAGATTACAGTTCTATGAATTTAGGAATTTTATCCTATATGTTATTAATTTTCAAAGTGGAGATTCGGTTTACAGTAAAAGAAATGATGGCGGCTCTTGAAGAATTGACCACGGTGCGGAAGGGTTTGGCCTAAGGTTTACTGATTTCCTTAAGGTATTTATAGTATAATTTAATATTATTTATTTCTATTTTTGCTGAACGTTGTAGTTTTCATGTCTGAACTTCGAATCGAACCCAACGACTGTCGCCCCTAGCTAAATATCCTTATTCCGAACACAATGGTATATGTTTCGTAAGCCGATTCAACTGTTTCGATCAGTTTTCCTTTAAATTAAAATATAAATCAATATATATTTAATTTAAACGTACATTTCAATTTATCGGGGTCATACATGGACTCTAAAAATTCCAAAAAAAATATTTCTAGCTTCGTATTGACGATACGGTCCTAACAAAACTAATTTCGTCAAATTTGAAGACCGTTTGAAAAATGGTCATTTTCTGGTCGATCCAAATTGACTAAAACTGTCAAAACACGTTTTCCTTTGCCACGCTCACGTATTAATCCCAAAAATTATGAATTTTGGAATCTAGCAATAATTTGACATCCCAGATCCAACAAAAGTGGTTTCGTCAAAAACAGACGTCGTTTGTAAAATGACTATTTTAAGGGCTTTATATATATTAAAAATATATAAATTCCATAGTGACTTTTCTGAATTTTAAACTGGAAGTAACTTACACTCTATAAAGTGAAATCTCAGTTTCATACATCCGTTAGAAAGATATCGTTAAACAGATTCAAATATTTCTTGTTTCGTCCAATTCTGACTTATATTGAATTATGTATATTCATTTGAAATTTGAAATCGAATTTTCGAACTACCGCGCCATTTTCAATTCCTTTTATAATTAAAAGAAATAATTATATTCTAACGTCGATTCAAATAAATATATACGTTCTAATTCTATTCAAAATAAATTTCTCGTCGTTATTATTTAAAATAAATCATGTTAAATATTCAAAATTCACTAAAATTGCCAAAATAAAAATGTTAAATTGGTTCAGATTTTCTGGGTTGTTACAATTATGTGGGTAAATACATTAGGTCATCCGCTCCAGGGCGAGAATAAAGCCAAACCAACTGATAAAACATCCAAATAAGCCATCAACAATTTATACTTTTATGGCTATATCAGTATTCCAAAAGATGTGAATTTTAACTCATTATAATTTCCCGTTAACGCTTTCACGTTATCAAATAGTCAAAAATCGGAATTTTAACTAAAATTCCAATGAGCTCCAATCTCGATGAATCCAACTTCATCGCAAAGATAACGCTGATACGAGTAGAATACGACTGACCGCATCCAAATTCGACATCATATTGAACATTTATGAAGTTTACAAATTTATACATGGTTAAATTAAAATAATATTGAACTAATACTTTCATTAAGGTTTAATTAACCTCACCTCTAATCATGTTCAACAACCCAAGCTGAACTCGACTTCGACTCCTCCGTTCAACGTTGAACTGCCACTGCTGGAGATGACTTCCAACCACCGTGGCACCACCACTCGAAAATCAACCCTCTGACTCCCATATGCCAGCGACGAAGAGTCACCATCTTACCTCAAATCGTCAGAAAACGTAAATGAACGAAATCCATTCAACTACCCACCCACGACGCCACAGGCTACCGTTGACCACCGCCAATCAGTCGGCCTCCCTCTTGCGCACCTTTCCTCTTTAGACACCATCACCAGATACTCAACGACAAAGCTAGAATCGAATAAATCTGATCCAAACATTTCCTCATTCACTCCGAGATTTCGACGATATCAGACAATCTTATGACAATGCAACCATACATTGTGCTCCTTTCATTGAGGCGAACAATTTTCATTTAGGGGTCGAGGCCTGAAAATATCTCTAGAGGATCCGATGAACATAAAGTGTTGCATGGAGAGTTTTAGTGGCAACTCTAATATTTAATTTTAGGTTTGTGAAAACTGTGAAGGGTTGAAGTCCTTTTATACAAAATTTTCAGACACTATTCACCGGATATTTTACGAGCCCCAATCAAGACGTGCTCATAGGCATTCTACGTTGATTACCCATATTCCGGACCCAATGATACTATTATCGAAAGTCACTTCGATTATATACAGAAATTAACTTTTAAAATAATATTATTATTATTTCAAATCGTTAGCATTGGTTTCGCCAAGATTCAAGCCAATATACAAAAATGATATTTTCACATGTTAACTAAACCGGCTTATTATTGATATTTTTGAAATTGCTTCAATTCTATGATAATAGTTTATCATTATCATTCTTATTTAAATAGATTTCTAAATAAACTTCGAAACGAATTTAATTTCAAGTTAAATTTAATATCATTACTTCGAGTAATTCAATTGCTTCAGTTGTATTAAATAACTCATAGATTTGATTCAAAACATTGAAATTTTAAAACAATCATTTTTATATTTAAATAAAATAAGTATTTAGGTAACGAATATAGATATAGCAGCAAAAGAAACAAGAAATCCTTCAATAAAGATTATCAACATACAACTACACCATCAGTCGGTTTTCATATATGGCCAGTTTCACATGCACCAGTATTCAAATAATGGGATATACGGTGCCACATGTGTAGCTTCCATCAATTGTCAGGTTTTCTTTTCTTTTAAGAATGTCTAGGAGTATGACTTTTCTAATGAATTTGACACGGTAACAGAAAACATTGTAACCTCATACTAAACAAGCTTGATTCAAAATCTTACAAAAAATTGGTACAGTTATGCATGCACCAGAGCAGGTGGATGGAGTAAATAATGTGAATAAATGTGAAAACGATACATAGCCATAAAATTTAACATTATGATGTGGCCCTGATGATACTGATGGTCAGAATATAATGTGAATAGGATGCATAAAACACCCGTTTTAACGCGGATGTCCCAACAATTTCTAACTATTATGAAAATGAATGTGATATGAGGGTACCTTCATGAATTTGAATCCATGGAATTCGACCACGTCATCAGAGTTGACAGAAGTGCGATGGTTGCAGTTTCAACTCGTAAACGACAAGGACCAAGGCCAACAGGAGTAGCACCAGCTTTAGTCATCGATTCCACCTCCTCCTCCGTGAAATCTGAAAGCATATATATACACATAATGCTAAGTGTATCATATTTTAATTTCCTATGTATATAAAAATTAATGATGAAGGACATTGATCCTATTAGTTGAAACTCAGAATAACACTGCAAATTAAGCAACTCAGACATTTATGTTTACCTAAACAAATGTAAAACATAATGATACTCTTAAGGTAAGTATGTTACTTTTCTGGTCCAACTACACTGGTTGCAAAAGTAAAACAGGGGATCTCCTATAAGAAACATCTCTACAAGTTAACACATGATGAGTTAAGAAACAGTTAAAATAAAAGGCAACAATATTATAAATGAAGCAGGTCGTTTAAGCATATCAATGGTGTTTGGGCTGCTCTTTCTGTGTTGATTTTTTCATGAACAGGCCGACTGGCAGTCCCGACAAAGAAGGAAAATGATACTTACCTCCTTCAGGTCCGACTGTCATGATTCCATTTCTTCCTATGCTTAATGACTTTAATATATTTATGACAGGAGTTGCCTCTGCTGCAGCTAGAAGAGAGATTTTCGACTGATCAATCTGGCATAGAATATAGATGACAGACAAAATTGAGTAGAACAAACATATTAGTCCACTTATGAAAGTAATTAACCTGTAATTCATTAAGCAATTGATGTTTGAGTGACTTCCGTTGCAGCATGTAATTGAGGAAAGTAAGGAAACAGGCTTAGAACTTTGAAGCAAATATTTTGTTTACTTTACAAAGCAAGTTGTTGTGAACACTCAGTCTGAGAGTTCTAACAGATAAAACTGATGCCCACTTGTAGTCTGTCATGAGAATCCTATTCAGTTGTTTGAAACAACACAGGTTATCATAAATGCAAGGTTGATTAACAATTGTTTTTTATCCTGCAACATCCAAAATTGTGTTCGTATGCAAGTTGGGCTGCTATGATTGAATCATCAACTGACGACCATAGTCAAGAGTTGATGAGGTTACTCTCTATTATGAATCTATGATAACGATTGAAGATTCTGATAAACGTAGTAAACCATACAAACCATACATAATCTTCTATGTTGTATCCGATGGAAAATATATAATCTAGTAATTTGAGAGATAACATATACACTAATGCTATATGGCATTCATGCATTAATAACATGCGCATGCATTGTTTATTAACAAACAAACGAAATAAGTTAAACCATGGTTTTTTTATTTTCAACAATAATGTACATATATTTTTTATAATATATGTACAAAAAGTTTTGGATATGACACGTTGATGGTTAACCATCATAAAATAATGTAATGGTTAGATGTTGTTATAACCGCCCTCAACGCTTACGATCGAAGGTAATAACAATGATTACCACAATTATAACACCCCTACAGGCCAAATGACTCATATCATCTTGTAGTACTGCAAAAGGAAATGTTTTAGCAGTATAGAGAAAAGGCAACAAAATAGTGTATACTGCAATCCTTTTCTCGAAGTCGAAGTAGCCCAGTAGCTAAACATATAATATAATAAAGGAAACTTCTATTCAGATGCACCAATCTTATCAGTAAATCCACATTTTGAAAATCAATAAGTTGATACACCTTATATGTGCCAAGTAAACTCACAGTGGATTAAGTAATAAGTATCCTTTATGTTATTTAATCTCATTTGTTTCAGTTTAAATCTCCTCTTAATTCTTATACACATAACCTAAACCCGTAATACAGCAGCTAAAGTTTCCTTTTGATATTGTCACCCCCACTTGTTGACATCATGAAAGCACCAGCACCACCAGCCTCATATTGTCCCTAATCAAACTTACCTCTAATTATATATATCCAGCATATAATCTCTGTATTTCAGAACATAGTCTTCCCAATTCCATGTAGCAGCTGTAACATTAACATGGAATCTCCATGTTCAAACAAAGTTTCTTTTTCACTATATGTTCTATGAATCAAATTACTCAGTGAAATCAAAAAACATAAGGTGCCTTCCGTGTGATCGATAGTGCGATAAGCGTAATAATTAGCTTAGGAATATTAATGTATCAAAAGTATAGTGCAAAATAGCTTGAATACACCAATTACTAGCAAAGATGTGTGCATATTAGGAACTCCCGGATTTATTTATAAAGAAGTATATATTGCAGCATACGTATAATCGAAGAGGTCAATGGAAATTGGATTCCATCTACCACAATATCTGTTAAGCTATTAGACCTTTGAATCGGCTTAGAAATTCAAAATATTAGTATCACTTAAAAATTAATTCAAAACTCAACAGAATTTTTTCTGATGAATTTACAAAGTTTCTCATTTCATTTTTTTCATGCTTGAATTTTTTTCGAAGGTATGATATTCCCAGTAACATGTAATAACTGTGTATAGTTGTGTGAATATATGTATGACTTAGCCAAAAAATTACAAGCTTCATGGACTGGTAACAATATATTCTTGCAGGCAAAGCGCGCACGTGCATAAACTGAGAAGAACAACGGGATTAAGAAAGATTGATAATATGTAATCCAGTGAGCGGATAAACTAAATAATTTTTAATAGTCAAATGATGCATAAAAGTAGGGATAAACTAACTTAAATATATCATGGATAATAATAAAACTGACCTATACTAAAGCTATGAATGGGGAATAGTTAAAAGGAAAGGTTGTTTAGATACAAAACATAGACACAATGGAGGACACAAAGGATCTGCCCATTTGATTGTCCTCTGATTTTCACCTCCATGTAATGATAAAACAATCAAATGGTCCAGACCTCTTTGTGCCACTATTGCATCTAATTTTGTGTCCAATTTACTACTCATTTCTGGAAATAAAACTTACAACAGTCAGAAATTTGTCAAATTTCATAGGAGGGTGTAAGGTCATCCCATGCAGTCGTTGACCTAAGAAAACATACCAAGGTGATATAACATATGATCATGTATATTAGTTCAGAAAATTGTATAAATGAATCAAAAGTCAAGGTGTATTACACTGTTTGGTTGCTGCTAATATAACACGTTCAAACCGATCCATACGATTGTCTGTAATGGTACAAGATCGGGCAGTCAAAAGAGGGGTTACACTACAAGCTCCAAGCTCCTATAAATAAAAGGACAAATGTATATAAGAAACAATATATATGGATTCACCACAACAATATGCAAGAAATTTACTGTGCATTTCTCAATAAGCCAATCCGCTCGACCGCCTTTTAAGGTGCCTATTCAACATAATCAACAATGAAAGTTGTTACAACTACTAAACATTGACCTCGAAAAGAAAAATTCTTAATTAAAATATAATCGCTGACCAAATGCCGCATATACATGCCATTGTATGCCATAAGGAGCAATAAGTTTTTGATCTTCTAATGCTATTACATTCGCTCCAATTCGATCAACAGCATTGATACGGCATTCAATTATGCCACCTGCCCCATTGAATAGCTCTACCCTTGCAACCAACAAAAGAAGATAAATTGAAGCAGACATGGAAACATTTATAATTTGCTATATCATAATTAAGTACCTGTCACTTACTCCTAGGCGCAGTACTTTAGCCATGTGCCAGAATTCATCTCCTTCAATTTTAACTACTTCCCCCTGTTAAATTGCGAGCGCTTACAAACTGTTTGCTAAAATTACCAAACAAGAAAACAATCAAAAACTATACCTTTGAAGAGGGAAGTGTTGGTGAATGGAAGCGAGGAAGGACACCGCGTGATCTTAGATAATTATTAGCAGAAAAGGCTTCAACCTTCTTTTTGTTATAGAAGTTTGGAGAGGAAGCGAACGCTCTCGTTGTAGTGAGAGATAAAATGTTTTGACGCCATGATTTTAATGGAAAGGAAGATGATCGGAATACAGTTAGTGTTTGCTGCTGCATTTTGGCTAATGCTCGAATTTTCAGATTACTAATAGTGTGGCCTATTTCAGGTCTTCCAATTGCATTGCTTAAAATACCGTAAAACCTTCTGTACTTTTCTAATGGACCTTTTTCCCCCCGATAAAACCCCATAAAGTCTGTTTTTTCATGCGCCAGCCTTCAAACATTAGGTACTTCATTGCCCTGATAAACATTGTTAGCCGACGGTTGCTTGTTGTGCAAAACAACCTTACGTGATATTTAATTACTATATTTTTTTGGTAAAACATCCACATGAACGATTTACGATTATCCAAGTACTTGGGACTCGAGTACATTCTCACAGAAACGCTTAGCGATTTTGTCGAAGTCGCGAAGTGTTCGAATTCTTGAAATATAGTCTTGTATTGGTGTTCTCGATTCGATAACACTTATCGGATTGGATTTGGTGAAAAGATAAGACAAACATAGATTTTGGCGTGCGCAAACTTGGATTACTCCAAAACGTTTGTCATGGCCATGGTGATCAGCAAATACATGTGATCGTACCGTGCTAATTAATCACCACAAATCAGTTGATCAAACTCAGGCATGACATAGGATCGGATCAGCTCAAGACACTTGAGCACGCCGTGTTGATCAACTCAAAACAGGTGAGCACATCGGTTGGATCACCAAAAAGTCAAGGCAAAAACTCGGGATTCCATATACCAACCTAGGATATGAAATCACGAATTTTGCATCTCCTCATGGGATACAGAATCACGTATTTCGTATCCCCATGGGATACGAAATAACCATCTCGTATCCCCTCCTGGAATACGAGAACCGTTTCATCACCAGGCACTTGCCACGACAAGCTTTTTATTATGCAGATCACTTAATTTGGCTTGGTAAACTTCAGGATGCGAAGTACTCTCGGCTGAATTTGGAAAACTCGAAAGATCTGATCACATCGAGGTGATCACCTAGTTTCTCTGGACCACCACTGTGTTTCGTGGCTTGGCATTTGGCATCTTCGGGATATGAATCCTTATCCCACTCTAAGATACAAATTCTAAAATTTTGTATCCCCTGTAGGATACGAAATTCCTGGTTTGACATAGCATGCTGAGCAGCGTGCCTGGCACGACTCGATCACTACAAATTGAAGGATTACCACGGATGGATCACACATTTTTTTTGGATATGAAAATGTTGGCAAGCACTTCGATTTTTTGACTAACTCCCAGGGTGTTGTTCCAATCCCGGGATCTGCACGACTCCAGGATATAAAATTTTGGGCTGAGCCCCAGTAACTCCACCTATAAATATCCCCTCTCTCGGCATGAGTAGGAGTTGGTTGTTTAGACTTTTGACTGATATATTGCATACAGGAAAACTCTCTTTTGAAATTATTAGTGACTTCTATGGAAGTTTCCATGGATTTGGACTTATAAACTTCACAAAGAAGTTACTCCCAACATCTGGACATTTGAATTGACACTTAGCTCTATAACGACCCAGGGAAAATTCGATGCCCAAATTCCGATAATAATACATAAACTCATATTACTTGCCAATACCCAAGTATCGAAAACACCAGATGGTTAATAGAAAGAAATTAGAGCGTGAGATAAGAAAGAAATATTACAATAGGAAAAAAAATTAACAATACAACAAAATCAGAGTATCATATCGCAGCGGAATAAAATATAATAAAGATATAAATAATACTTATAATCATCAGAGTACATCAGCACATCTGGACAGTTATAACATCCTGTCCTCATATACAACACACAACGGAATAAATATTAATACGTATCATACGTCTGAAATCCTCCAGCTTATCTCCGGACTTCACAGCATCCGATAACTTGAACCTGTAAAACTCGGTCTGACCCGAGTATTGCAAACGCTGGATCAGTCTGGTGAAGCAGAGTGTGAAAACTCACTAAGTTTAAGGTATCATGCATCCAACTTGATTTTAAAGTCAAAATCTTTTCGAAAGAAAAGGATAATCGTAAGACCAAATCTACACATAAATACGAACGGTTTTTACCTTACGATAACCCAAAACATTTTGAAAACATATCTATCTTGATATTATAATAATGTCTACATCAAATAAATAGCAATCTAGCAGAACGCTTGCATCTCACGCTCCACATACATAGTGTACAATCAAAATTGAGGCGCTTATTAGAGAATGGATTCCAACTGGCAAGGTATGGGACCACCTTCTGTTAGTGTATCTCTAGAGAGGAATACACTGGTTCAACAAAAACATCTTGCAACCCAGGCTAAACATGACCGTCCACTCACCTCGCTTTAGTGTACCGAATGTATTATCACCAACGATTGGGATCAACAACCATTACTGAAAGCAACAGCAGCGATAGAATAAAGAAGAAAATGGATTTTCTCTAAATCAGGTTATAATACACTCTAATTGGGAGCGACCCACATAGCCATGCGACCTACCCGATTTTATACCATTTCCCGGTTGTTAGGCATGAGGTCACGATTTACCTTTTTGGAATATCATATTATCATTCACTTTGAATGTCACATTGTCAGATCCGCCAAAACACTAATTGACGTCCACAAAAATACAGTAGGTGTTAGCTGTCACCAAACAGAAGTACGTTTGTAAAAATTACTGTACGTGACTCTAAAGAAATACTCTGTCAGACATTCGTCCATACAAGTCATCCAGGAACAGGATGAACCGAATGCACCTCCTACCACATCCTAGGTATCACCTTATAGATCGGTAGCGAGTAGTCCTTGCAAATCCGTAGATTTCAACTATGACAGAATCACAGTTTATCTCTAGGAGCTAACCAGATATTATAAGTAATTCTGTTGTTTTATGAAAATCCACGGTCTTCAAATGGTCCATCTTGATCATCATCTGATATCTTCCACTTTCACATATTTGCTGGATGGAATGGTTTTCAAATATAAATTCAATCCTGGTCTTTCCATACCAACAATCGTATAGGCCAAATTTGATAGTCGGTTATTTAACTTTTAAATAAACAACCATGCAACCATAAAAATAAAATGAATTCACTGATTCAGCACTCAACATCTCTTGGCCTCTTTAATTAAAAATAATTAACGAATGGAAATTAAACTTCTATTTCTTTTAATATATTTTTTAAACATAGTATTCAATTCTCATTTCAATATACTAATCTTCTCAAAATCATTTCATTTTAATATTTAGATAAACATTTAATAACCATTCCAATTTTCTATTTTACTATTATTTCAAAACATTAATTATAGTATTATTCATGTATTTATATACCTCAACATTCATTAGTCCTTGACTGTAAATTGGTAAGAGAATAATCCCCTAAGTGCCAACCCTAAAGAATGAAACCAACATCAGATTAACACTCAGAAAATCACTCAACTCATCTAATCTCTAGTTAGGTTCCAATTCTTATCTTAACTCCTTATCAACTCATATTATATTCCATATATAATTCATTCGACCATTTTCTAGTTTGAAAATCTCGTTTCAACTCCATTATTAAGTAACGTTAATTTAAACTTAACGTTTTAGCTCCACATCTATTTTTATAAACCCTGCTCATAAAACTATGGTTTAATATAACCCTTTTTTATCTCGATTCCTTCTTACTTAATTTAAATATGAAGTAAATACTTATTATAAGCTATCATATTCACTTAAATCTCTTTTATGACTTCATTATAAAACTCGGTTTGAATATAAAACCAGCTCATTAACTCTTTTCAAAATCCAACTAAATTTCACAACTCACTTTGATTACTTACATAAATGAATTTCATTGAAGAAGTAATCCCTTAATTATTATTAATTAAAATAATAATTTACTTCTTCATTAACTACCGTATGGTAGTTAAATTCTTTATTAACTAAATTAAATAGTAAATTTCTTTTTAAAATCTTATCAAAATTAAAACAAATATTCGTTAAGTTATTTCATTTGATTAATTAACAACAAACTAATTTAATAATCAATCCCATTTAAACAGTCGACTTAATCAACTCCAAATAGGGTTATCTCGTTAACCAATTTCAATCACTACACCATATTGTCAGTTTTGCCACACCCAAATGCGGAACAATTGCCACGGCTTTGGGCCGTGCCAATTTCGAAACGGTTTTAGGCCATGGCAAATTGTATTAGCACGGCCTTTAACCGTTGTAGTTTTGGAACGGGTCTGGCCCGTTCCAATGGAACATGGAAAAATTTTCCAGTGTACGTACCCATATGTGCCAAATATTTCACGGTACCAAAACAAAATATGCCTCTTCCTCTCATTCAAAACAAGTTTCCCAAAAGAACACTCGGATCTATCTTCAGCGAATCGATCTAATTCTTTTACCGCTGCTTCAATCTTAAATTAAAACCAGTGTCTTACTCTCATTCAAAGATTCTGATTCAAGTGCTTTATCAGGTATTAAGTTGAAACCTTATTCATCGAGGTAGACAATTGCTGATTATATACTATTTATTTCACAACTTTTAGGGTTTCTGCTCCACCACTAGCCGTCGTCTTGTCGCTGAAGTAAGTAAATCAAAAGCGTATAATTTAGAATCTCATATGTTGCATATATGTTTCAAAATGGGTCGGGGCCCGTGATTTCCTCCAAAAACCTCACTTTTGCACTGCTCTGTTTCCAGCTTCGTAGTGTTATTCTTGGTAAAGAGTCATTAGCATTATGAAATGAGGGAAGCTCCCTATGTACCCTTTATCTCTCTCCCTCTTCCTCGACCATTGATAATATGAAAGGATAATCCTATACTTTGCTCTGTTTAGTGATGTAGTTAAGAAAAAAATTTGGCAGCAACTGGAGCCTATAAAACATGAATGGCTAAAGTCACAGCCATTATGAACTTAGTGCACCGAAAAATAAAATGATGTGAAGCTATTGCGCTTGCGTAATTCATTTGGATTGAGTAGTTTCTCTTGTTATTTACTAGTATATTCATGCATTGTAATCCTATCGTGCGTGTATTTTTTTTGTCTTTGTAATAGTTTTCGCTTCAATTAAACACTGAAATTTACTGTTGTTTAGTTGCAAATTTGAACATGTCGTTAGACCTACCATCCTAAATATGTTACACAAATGGTGAGATAGTAATCTTACACAAATAATAAGGGATTCAAACCCAAATAGCACTGTAAACAAAAATAATATATGAATGCCTAATTATTTTGATGAAAGATTAGTATCAACAATTTGGCATAAGCATTGTCAGCTTTCAACCCATTGTAGGATGCCCGTTACCAATAATTTTACATTATATTTCTAATATATAGAGTGGAAATTAGTATTTTATAAATAAATAAAAGATAATATTGTCAATAATTTTTCCGTAGCAACCATGGTTACATACTCATTTCTGTGCACCATAGCGTCAAATGCCACATTTTGAACTCATCTGGTATCTGAAAAGAAAATGCATATTCCCAAAATGAAATCAAATGTTAATATAAATTTAATTTTGAATCAGATGGATTGCATAATGTAAGATATCAAATAAATTATGCTGGACTAATCACTAAGAAATTAGTCACATATTTCATAGCTAACTTATCATGTGTCGAAATTTAACAGAGTGTATATTTAACATTGATTATGTCTGATTGACTATTGTTCTTCCTATAATAAATTCAGCTAGGGTAGAGGTTTCTCAATGATAAACTTTTGAACAACACAGGAAAATTCCTTACAAGTTCACTTTCTCTAAAAATGCTACGAAACAGAAGAAGAAGAACCTTTCTTTTTTTCCAATAATGCCATAACATGAATACAAATGACTACTGTTCTTTTCATAGTGTGACGATTTTCTGTTGTTCACCTGAAAGACAAAAGCTCATTATCTTTTCTGCAGTGGATAATTGCAAGTTTTAATTATCGTGACCACAACCGTTATTATCAAGTTGAAAGAAAACTCATGCAGATAAGAGGACTGATCTTAGTAATAGTGAGCAAAGAAGGCGGTAGAATCCACAGTCCGTCAACACAAATCAGTCTAAAGCAACAGCAAGAATCATACATGCAGCCTTCCTACCGTCAATCTTATGCCAGACAAAAAAGACCAAACTCCCAACGCACATATCAATGGCAAAGCTTGCCTCTACCAGAAAAGGCACTGCCATAGCCATAAACAGATTCTCTACTATTTTTGCTCAAGTGCTCATATTTACATATTTTTTTATAGCTTTTTACTACCATTTCTATACACATTAAGCATGTTCAAGTTTCATGATTTAGAGTTATCATCATAGTTTAAAACCAAGAATGTATGCTTAGAAGTTGGTCACCAGTTGTAACAACATATCTATATAAGCTTTCAGTAGATATACCATATAAAATGTGACATTAAGATAGAATGGTTGCATCAAAATTAGGGCTATCAACGGATACTTTCGGATGCGGATAGTGCCATATCTGCATCCGCATCCAAAATCATTTTCGGAAAACGGATATCTGTATCCGCGGATATGGGCGGATATCGGATAATTATCCACACCGCTAACGATCGATAAATCAATGAGCATTAATGAATTTTTTTTAAGCTTAATATTAAGTATTCTCAACCCATTTGATTACTGAAGTGCTAAAAATAAATGAACATAGTGATAATCTATACTAGTGAGCAATTAGCATACGTTTAGTAAACTTTCAACTTTACAAAATGATAAATTAATATATTTAATTATGTTAAAATACACATAATTTAAGCAATAATCATGAGAAAAATCGGATGGATAATTTTCGGATGTGGATATGCCTATATCCGCATCCGTTTTTCCGGATATCGGATATTTATCCGCTTTTCGGATGCGGATGCAGACGGATTTCAGATTTTTCGGGTATCCATTGACAACCCTAATCAAAACATAAACCTGTTGAACAGGTGTTTTTTTTTAATATATATATAATAGTTACACATAGTATATAGTAAAGAATGGTTAATAAACATATATTAAATTTTAATTATAAAAATATGTTATCACTTCAAATATCTTACAGTCAAGCTTTGATCAAATACTTGTCTGAACTTCTCCCATCTGGTAAATGATGGAATATGAATTAATCCGTTTATCTATAATTTAGTGGAGAAGACTAAATTCTATATAAAATTGATCTACTATTTTGCACTAAGTCAGTGTATGAGAAACTGACTATAAATATGAGTTAAGATATTGCCATATATCAATAGGCAAACAGAGGTAGCTAATATTTCGCTTCACTACTAAGACACTCAAGCACAGATCAGTGGATAATATCTTACAACCTCCCCCTCAAACGACGCTTGATAAGTAAATGGTTACACCAATTAAAGCCCATGTTACAAATATCAAAGGACAAACAGTATCTAATAATTCTTCCAATCTAACAGTTATCTTTAATGTTTGTTTGTTTATCTGAAAAGGTTAGGTAACTAAATGTAACCTGTAAACTATTAAACAACATTTTGGATAGAAATAGAACACTAAACTAAAATGAAATATTGGTACTGAAACTAAAGTAACTCTTTCATGAACCTGATAATCTCGGCCTTCAATCAAATGTAGCTGCCAAGGATTAAGGTACCCTCAACTATTTGAAACTTCCATGAAATTACACAGGAAGTGGGTTTGAAAGTGTTTTTTTTTTCCTATATTTGAATCAACAAATCGAATTTCATTTCATTACTGGTAAGAAAGTGTGGTTTTTCCCATATTTACACAAATTATGAGTTATTGATGCCATATTGCTTGAATTTCAGAACCATAATATTATTTTTTGCTTAAATATGGTGTCAGATTATACCCAAGATTTATAGTTTAGGACTTATTGGTTTGGTGCATGGTTACAACAAAGAATTCACAGATATAATAGGGAAACAAATGTAATAAATGACCATCAGCACAGCTGAATATTCATAACAACGTGCCCCAACTTCGAGGTTGAAACTATGTATTAAAATGAAAAAAAACTTGTACTTTTGCAATTTCAGAGGACAACTTTGTAGTCAAATATATAATAATGTGATTAACAAAAGAAACTGTACGCGCTAACATGAGACAAAAATTTGTACCTTTGGCCTTAACACCTAATTTCTATCTAAAATTGGTTAAAAATACATGCTGCAGATATTGATCCAAATGGCTGAAGCATAATTTGAGGTAAATGTTTTTTAGATGAAGGTGGTTTTTGTCACTGAATCTAAAATTAGTAAACAATACCAGTTTACGATAAACAATTTATAAAATTTTATTACTAATCATAGCAACAACTTATTTGCATAAATCTAATCCATAAAAGATCCATTATTTTGTAAAACAAAAACGATTCATGTTAAATAATATTTGTTTACCAATTGATTGTGCTATTTATTACATAGCAAAGAAGTTATTATTTGGTTTCCAAAAAAAGTACAAAAGATAATACCATTAATACGTGGAAAGAATTGTAAGTGCTGAGAAGTAATAAGATTCATATAGCAAGCAAATTTGTAATTTTATTCATACGGGATTTGCTTTCCATATTATCAACATTCATTTTTTTGTTAATTCAATATATTAAATGTCAAAGCAACATAAAGAAACAATTGTTTTACTTTTAACTTTAAATGTATCTTTTTTAAACGAATTATTTCATTTTCATTTTCATTTTATAGGTGATTTATAAGTTAATACAAGTTGTTGATATTTACTAAAAAAAATAATTAACTTGTCAAACAAAAGTTATGCAAACAAATTTGTTAAGAGAATCATTCATTTTTGCTACTCTTTTGCAGCACAAAAGCGCATTTATTTTCGCTGCTCTTTTTCTTATTTATTTTGTTTTATTGTATATTTATTTTGTGCCTGCTAGTAAAATGGATCCTTATGCTATTTAGTAATAGATTTGCACTTTAGCGTGATTTGGAAATGTTATTAATTGTATTTTTGCGGGGCAAGGGAACAATCCTATATGGATTGAAAACTTAGTGTTTACTGTATCTAACACATTTACAGAGCTCCAAAACTCATGGAAGTGATAAATTCACCAAAGGTGATTTTGTTGGCCAAGTTACGTAAGTTATGCCCATAATCTTTGTAAGAAAACCTGCATTCTTATGTATTTTTTGCTTATAATAAATTTATATTTCTGTTATCTAGAATTCATTTAGGACCATTGTTTAAGGAAGGGATCATTCAACCGAGTATAAACAGTGTTGTCAAGGATGATAGCTACTGTAGAGGGCTCAAAAATTTGGCGCACTTTTATCTCTGAGGTATATTATATATTACCAAGATAATTTTGTGTGTATATATAACATACATTGAAATGTTATCTAGAAATTTCACTGTTTTATTGGTGACTATGTTGAGGATTATTCACTTTACTACCATGATTCAGGATCGAGTATGGTTCATGTAACTTGGTGACTTCCCACTTGCTTGCTCCATCACAAATTCCTGGCCTTGCAAATGCAAGGCATCGCAAATGCTTGGCATTGCAAATTCCTGGCGTATATTTGCAATGTCAGGCATTCACAATGCCTTGCATTTGCATATACCAGGTACTATGTGTATTAAAGAAAACGCGATATACCAAAAGAGAAGCATCTTCAAGTTGAGAGAGCGAGACAGGTAAAGCCCTTAAGCATGAAATTTTGAGTGCGATGGCAGTTGAAGATGCACACTTTACTCGATATCTTTTTTTATATCAATCGCTTTTCTTATGCTATATATTTTTTTTTGGATTTCATCAGTGAAAACATGAAGATTTACATCAGAAAATTACCTTATGGTTCGAAATTTTTACCTTCCATTTCACGTACAAGATTTCTAAGATTACTTGACAATGTGTATTACTTGTACAGTAACTTTTTTAAAACTAATTATATTTAACCAGAAATGTAAATTTGGATGTTAATTATTAGAATTTGCAACAGTAATGTTTTACGAAAATTTACGTTTTACATTCAATCCTCACATTTCTAGGAAAGCTTATTGAATAACCACTTTCTCAAGTTTTTCCACAACTGTACCCTAAGCATACAAGTGCAAGTCTGTCCTAGCATAGATAAAGATACAGTACCAGTGCATGCCGTGAATAAACCAACAAACCATAGTGGAAATGGATATATACTACTTTAGTATTTGAGTAAAATAAAATGACTATGTTTTTATTTTATTTACTTTTAGTAATTCAATCGAATGTAGTGTGTATATGTGTGTGTATATGTCGATTTATATAAGCAACGTTTATAAATAAATGAAATCATTACTGATTAAGAATTTGGAAAAATATAATTCGAGCGTGATTTTGGAAATTGGATTTGAAACTAATATTTTAAATATGTTTGAATTAAAATGGAAACTATAATTGAGATTTTATAAATAACTATATAATTAGAAATTATAAATACAATTGGAACTTGAAATTTGCAATTATGAAATCAAGTCAAGAATGGATTTGTATTAAGAGTTATTATTCACGGGTGAGGTGAATAAGGGTTGAAGCAAACAGTTTGAAAATGGGAATTTGGTAAATGAAAAGTTAGAAAGGGTTTTGAAATTTTAAATTCCAATTGAATTTAAATAATATAGCTTATATTAAAGAATCTCATATAAAAGTATAGATACTAATTATTAATAATAAGAATTTGCAAATGATATTTATATAAGAATATTTGGAACAGAACGAAGTTTTATTGAAATAAAACTGAGATGACTGAAATAAACATATAAAGATGTTTACAAAAATGATTTAAGGAACCAAGATTTTATATGAAACCAGGTTTATGAAGGTTAGAAGGAAATTGAATTGGTTAACGAAAATATATCGTTATAAGAAAAAACTTGTTTCCAGTATTTAAAATGAATAATGTTTAGCAAACGCTGTGCAAATTATATTTATAAGTAAAATATTTAATGGGTATAAATTGAGATATATATCTTATTTAAGTAATGGGTAATATTTGAGATTTCTATTTGTTTGGAAGATAAGAAAATGGAGTTAAGGAAATTAGAAACTGACTTGAGATTAGTTGAGATGAATGGCTTTCTGAGTATCAATCTGATGTTGGTTTTGGTCTTCGAGGTTGATGCTTAGGAAGTTATTCCCTTACTAGTTTACGATTAGGGACTAATGACCAAGATGAGAAGTACATTCTTAAAGTATTTAAATATGAACTGGTTTTGAATATTCTTATATTAAAATAAGAAGAGAATTGAGTATTTCAATATGGAGAAATTGAGAAGTAGTAATTAACGAATGATAAATTAAAGAGGCAAAATATTGAATCAGTAAATTCAATTTTCTTTTATGGATGAATGGTTGTTTATTTGATAGTTAAATAACTAACTATCAAATCTGGCCTATACGATTATTGGTAATGAAAGTCCGGGATTGCATTTATATTCGAAAACAATTCCAACTAAAGAATACGTAAATATTAAAGATATTTGATGCTGATCGAGATGGAGAAATTGAAGACCGTAGATCTTCATAAAATGGAAGAATGACTTAAAATCTCTGGTTTAGCGGCCAGAGATATACTGTGGCTCTGTTGTGGTTGAAAATTTTCGAATTTCAAGGACTTCCCATAACTGATCTATAGAGTGATCCCTTGGATGCGGTAGGAGCGTGCCTTCGGTTTGTCTAGTCCCATGACAACTTGTAAGAATGAATTTCTGACAGAGTATGCCTTACAGATCATATGGTTGATCTCTTCAAGACTATGTTTGGTGGAGGAGGAATTCGTTTCTCTTAGCCTTGTACCCTTGGTATTATAGAAATAAATTTGTGATTTGACGGGTTTGATGATGTGGCATTTAAAGTGAATGGGGGCTAAGTGTTCTGTAAAGAAGATTATAACCTCAAGCATCACAACCAGGAAATAAAAAAAAATCGGGCAGGCGACATGACTAAGTGGGTCGCTCCCAATTAGGGTGTATTGTCACCATCTAGAGAAAATTCATTATTTGTTCTTCTTTTCATTTCTGTATCTCCCGGGAACGGTTATGTTTCTAGCAACCGTAAGGTGAAAAGACATAAGATACACTCAAGGTAAATGAGTGGTCGGTCATGTGTGGGAAGATTGCAAGATTTTCTTGTTGAACCCAGTGTATTCCTTTCTAGAGATACACTATCAGAAGGTAGTTCCATACCTTGTCATTGTTGGAAATCCAATCTCCAATAAGCGCCCGTGGTTTTCCATTTAATATTATATACGTAGAGTGTGAGATGTAAGCGTTCTACCAGATTGTTATTTATTTGATTTAGACATTACTAAATAAGAATATATATGATTTCAAAAAAAAAATTGGGTTATCGCAAGGTAAAAACCGTCCGTGTTTATGTGTGGATTGGTCTTACGATTATCATTTTCTTTCGAAAGGATTTTTTTTAACTTTAAAACCAAGTTCGATGATACCAATAATTTAGTGAGTTTTTCTCATGCCAGTTCACCAGACTGATGCTAGCGTTTGTAATGCTCGGGTTAGACCGAGTTTTACAGGTTCAGGATAGGAGGCTATGAATTTCAGGAGACGAGCTGGAGAAGTTCAGATGTATGATTCATATATAGTAATTTATTCCGCCGTGTGATATATATATAAGGACAGACTGTTATAACTGCTCAGGTGTATTGAATGGCCACTGTACTCTGATAAATGTAAGTATTGCTTTAAGTTTTCAATAAAGATTTATTTCTGTATTATATTTTATTCCGCTGCGATGTGAGACTGTGTATGTTGTTTAGTAGTTCTTCTTCTTTCTTTTATTCTTAACTTTCTTTCTTTCTATTTCTCATCTTCTAATTTCTTTCTTTTAGCTTTATGGATTTTCGATACTTGAATGTGGACACAGGATGCATTAGTGTCTGAATTCGAGAGTCAAATTTTCCAGGATGCTACAAACTAAGGGAATCCTGATCAAATTTTTTGGTGCCATACAACCCAAGGTATGTACAGTATGGTTCTTTATATTGATGTACAAAGTTTTGTACTTGATTCATGTTGTATATACTTTGTTATGAATATTGAGTATAATTTTCAATGTTTGCAATCATTGGTGTTTGATGGTTGTGAATCCCACTAAAAAATTGTGCATTACATTGATCCATTGAGAGGACGATTGTGTAATGGTGAAATGATGAATATTGTGAACATGTATGTGCAATTGCTATTTTATATTTGAGTGGTTTGGTGGTTAATTTACATTTTTTTTACTTTGCAATGTTAACTTTTTGATTATTTGTTTACTTTGCAGCTCCATTGCAATTTACAATTAGGACAAACTGAAAGACAATCAAGTTCAATGGAAGCCTTGTTTGGTGCTTATACATGCATACTCAATATTTCCCAAGTCTGATGACTTTTTCCTTAATGTGATTGATTGAATTATATGTTTACTTGATATTTATGCATGCTTCAGGGAGCTCCAAAACAGAGAGGTCATTTGACGTGTGGATTGTGGGTTATGCACTACATGAAAGACATCGTGGGAGACATGAACCAATATCATATCTGTTTTCTTTGGTCAATTTTATTATTGTAATGAATCAAACTGAACGTTCAAAGAGTTTATAATTGGGTGTTTCAAAAAAGAAAGAATGACAGCCCGTTGGAAGATAACCACAAATGTAACGAATCTCTTGAGAACTTACGATACTTGTTTAAGACCAATCTCACCTTTTGGTCGGCACTAGAAGAGAAAGAACAATGATAGCCCGTTGATCACTAAAGGGTTTTCTTCGATTGGCACTAGAAGAATACCGAAAATAGGAGGTTCATTTCCAAAACTAGGTTTTTTTTTGGGAAACGAAGAAAACAATTGTAACGACCCGGAAAATCTAAACCAATTTAAAAAAAATTAATTGGCTAAAATAGTGGATTTTAAATATTTAAAATAAGTATTTTAAATAATAACCATGAAAAATAAGTTCGAATCGACATTTGAAAGCGAATATAATTAATTCGAATTATAAATAAGGCCTAAAATGGCGCGGTAGTTTCAAAATTTGAATTCAAACTTTAACTGACTGTACCGGGTGCAAAACAAAACGGATTTGAGTGAAACCAAAAATATTTAAATCTGTTAGTGAATACCTTTCTAACGAATCTGAAAAATCGAAGTTTTATAGCGGAAAGCAAAAGTTATGGCCAAATGAATTTTCAGAAAGGTCGCTATGGAATTTATATAGCCCGTGAAAATGACCATTTTGCAAACGACCTCGGAATTCGACGAAACCACATTTGTTGGATCCGGGATATTAGACTTTTGCTAGGTTTCAAATTTCATAATTTTTGAAGTTAATATGTGAGCGTGGAAAAGGAAAATGTATTTGGTCGATTTCTATTAGATTGGATTGACCAGAAATGGGCCATTTTTCAAACAGTCTCAGAATTCGTCGAAACTAGTTTTGTTGGGACCGTATCGTCAAAACATAGCCAGATTTATTTTTTTTGGAATTTTTCGAATCAGTGTGTGGCCCCGGCAAATTGAAATGTACGTTCAAATCGAATATTGAATGTTTTATATTTTAATTTGAATGAAAACTGACTGAAACAGTCGAATGGGCCTACGAAACATATCCCATTGTGTTTGGAATGGGGGTAAAATGCTAGGGACGACAGTCGTTGGGTCAGACTGGAGTTCGTAAGGTCAAAGTGGTATTTACCAAATTAAATAACCACGGGCCAATCATATTTTTTCTTTATTATTTTAAAAATTCGGAAAACTGATTTTCTCTCTCCCCGACAGTCGATTAAAGGCAGAACCCTCTTCCTTTCATCTCTCCTCGATTTCTTCTAATCTGCTCAATAAAAACCCCTGCCCCTTTGGAGAATTTTGTAGTGCTCGAGAATATCTTCAAATCCATAATAGTTTGGATTTTTTCGTTGTGTGGTTTGGGAGCCTGGAAGTTGCGTCGTTCCAACCGCCGCCACACCCGATTCCGACCATCGAACTGGCCCCACCTCTTGGCGCACGTGCGCCTCTCCTAGCTCTACGCTGTGGGGCTGGCCGATCGTTCTGAAGTTGTGCGGATTTCGAGAAAAGTGCAAACCTAGTTTCGAACCAAACTAGTGAGGTACGGCTGAAAATTATATATACTATATTATAGCAGTTTAAAGCGCTATGGTTTTTGATTTCACTGTAAAAATCATATCTTTTTCGTTTCTTGACGAAATTCAGTGAAACAAGAGACAGTGGACTCGTGTGGACGTCTTCTACATTCTAGAAGAGACCGCATATTTTTCTGAGCCTTCTGCTATTTTTGGTGGAGTGGAACCCAATGTAAGATTTCTAAATTATGAACGATATGGAAAACGATGATGTATAAATTATATGGTCGATGTATGAGTTATATAAGCGTTGTACACCTCTTGTATAAGCGTTGTATAAGTTGTACGTTCGATATATAAGTTATATATGCATTGTAAAAATTATATATGTGTTGAATAGAAGTGAAATGCTTATATATATATATATATATATATATTTATATATATGCCCCTCGTCCACAAACCATGGACGATATTTATTGATTGCGATTGGTGTGAAAATTGATTAATTACGAATGGTTGATTAGAATTGTTTGTGGTTGAAATTGATTGATTGTGGTTGAAAAATACCCGTTTGTGGTTGAGAATTATTTGGTTGAAACCACATAGGATTAGTTTGTGGAAATGAAAAAAATATACATGCCGCCTGCGTGCGAACTAGATGCATGATTCCCCATTGTCAAAAGCTGCGAGGCTTTAAGGTAGAGCGAGGAGCCGTACTAGGGACGGCCCCGGTTTTAACTACCCTGCCGTTACGCTGCCGAAATTTTGAATAATATTCATGTGTTAGAATTATTTTCCTGTGTTGAAACTATATTCGTGTGTTGAATAGAAACCCTTCATGTGTTGAATAGAAATTCATTCGTTGAATCATATTCATGTGTTGAATGGTATTCATGTTTTAAATAAATTATTTTAACAATAAAAATCACATTTTTACTATATATATATACAAACTATAGAAAACCCTTCATGTGTTGAATAGAAATTCATTCGTTGAATCATAATCATGTGTTGAATGGTATTCGTGTTTTAAATAAATTGTTTTAACAATAGAAATCACATTTTTACTATATATATACAAGCTATAGAAAACCCTTCATGTGTTGAATAGAAATTCATTCATTGAATCATATTCATATGTTGAATGGTATTCATGTTTTAAATAAATTGTTTTAACAATAAAAATCACATTTTTACTATATATATACAAACTATAGAAAACCGTTTATGTGTTGAATAGAAATTCATTCGTTGAATCATATTCATGTATTGAATGATATTCGCGTTTTAAAACAAATTGTTTTATAATAAAAATCATATTTTTAAACATCTATATGAACTATATAAAATAATCGTGTTTTGAAATAAATTGTCTTACAATAAAAATCACATTTTTACTTTATACACGAATAGTTGAAAATAGCGAAGTGTTGAAATAATTGTCGGTTGGATAAAAATATCATTTTTATCAAATGTATGAAAAGAATATAGTTTTGAAATTGAAGAATCGATATATATATATATAAATAGAATTAAAATATATCGAATAGCGAAGCTGCAGTTCATGTTTTGAAACCGTGATTTCAAACGATTAGTGCGGGAGATCCGACCATCGGATTTTCCCGAAACCGAAACCGTTGGGTTCACTTTGGAAATATCTTTCCAACGACACCAACTTTGTGAAGATCCAACGGTTGGATTGTCTGGAATGCTTAATTCAAATCTAAATAAAAACAGCACCAGAATCGATTATATATATATATACAATTATATTTAATCGAATAACGACGCTGTAGTTCGTATTTTGAAATCGAAACGTCAAATGATTATACTGGGAGATCCGACCGTCAGATTTTCCCGAAACTAGAACCGTTGGATTCGTTTTGAAAAGATCTTTCTAATGATGTAAATTTTGTGAAGATCCAACGGTTAGATTTTCAGATATGTGTAAATCAAATCTGAAGAAAAACAGCGCCACGGCCACGTTATGGCCGAAGCGTCGTTTGAATAAATTGGCTATTTTAAAATAAATAAAAATGGCAATAAATCGTTATAAAATATTATAAACGATATGGAATGTGAAATTTAGAAACTAACTGAAGGTTGGCTAGGTCGAATGGTTTCCTGGGTTTTGATCTGATGTTGGTTTCGGCCTTCGGGGTTAATATTTGGGAAATCATTCTCTTACTGATTTACGGTTAGTGACTAATGAATTGAAATGATGCGTATGTTGTGTTTGTGTAGCACTTGTTTATTATATATGCGAGTTGCTCAGAAAGACCGTGTTTATCCCATTTTGAATAACTGAATCGACGATAAGAAATCGAAGATGAAGACGGTGGTTGAAGACCGGAGTTCTTCACCTCGTTAGGATGGTAACTGATGTCCTGATTGGGAGGCATCCCGAAATATGGATAATGAGTGGTGATCGTCCAGACGTACGTGGAGATCGAGGGTTTGCGAGGTATATAGTGCCTTCGGTTTTGTTCAGACCCAGAACGGACTTGTAAATGGACGGTGTGTCTGACATTGGAATTTATTCTGTTTAATTGATAGCCATCAGTTGCATGGTGTGAATTGCCTGTGTGGCATGCTAAGATGCAGTGATCAGGGCTCCTGTTGAAAAGCAAAGTCTTGTGGTTGATGACCAAAGCACCGCCTGTGTGGTGTAGCTTTGTGTATAACGTGAAATCGCGAGCCTCACACCCCGGTATGAACCAGAAAAGGGAGAGGACATCAGGGAGGGCATGCGTTTTCCTTCTAGTTAGAAGTAGCGTCAGTGGTTTTACATGCCCTGATGAGTTTGACTTATGTGGTTGTTTTTGTTACGAGGCGCCTCGATTGTATCGGTCGATCCAGGACCGATGGTGTCATTCGTTGGCTCACTTACGCCCCATAGGGTGGGGAAACGCAGTGTTCAAGCATTTTAATCCACATCGGTGGACCGGCCCTGACGATCAGAGGGTCGATGTGTTATGATCCTAAGACACGGGCTAGAGCATCTCGAAGTCGGTAAGGACTATCTTTTGCCTTGGTTCATGACGGAAATCCAATTTCCAGATATGTGTCTGTACGATTTTGATTGTATACCTATATTTGGCGACATAGTGGCATGGGACGCTCATGTCGTCTATGATTGATAGTTATGATTGAAATTGTTTTCGAAACCTATAAACACTAGTAATAATATCAAATGCTTTTGTTTTATTCGTATCAAGCATATTTTGGTCATTATAAGGTAAAACTCTATCCTCCCGTTTGCGTTACATTGTGTGATGGGAACTGAGTCATATAATGGCTTCATTTTTACAAAAAGCATTGCGACGTTTAAAAGATTTAATTGTTTTAAAGCACTGGCAATCCAATGGAGTAAACCTGTTCCATGAAAGTGGCGTGGTCCTGTGATTAGCCAATTGTATAATGTGATAAGTAGATTTCTCATACCAGTCCCATGACTGACTCGTAGTTTGTTTCACTTGCAAATTCGGGTGCCCCTTTTTCTACATGGGCAGCCTTGTCTTCAGGTTTTAGCAGGCTCTTTCTGGATAGCTGGAGCTGAAGATGGATTCTATCATTTATCTCTTTTTATGCTGTTCGGCTCCTATTGTGCATATTATCTTTGTTTTCCGCTGTAGACATTTATGTATAGCTAAACTGTATTTGTACTAAGTATGATCCTGTATACTGTGTAACTTTGAGGATTTCGTTTATCCAGTGTATTATTTGTTCATTATCTGGTGTATTTATTCAATTCTGTTCTGCTATTATCTGTTTATGTGTTATATTCCATAGATTACCCTTGTCACCGTCAGTACGGGGTTCGGGGTCGTCTCTTTTGGTATCGGAGCTTTGGTTAAGCTTAATGCTGGAATATAACATATTAACGAACTCGTCAGAAATAGAACCAGTAGTGTTCTAGGACGGGTAACTCAATACAGATAGGATCAGTAATATCCTAGTATGAGTATAGCAGAATGAGATAACACCTCGATAGATGCATTTACATTCAAGTATATGTTTCTATGTTTTAAAATATCTTTTCTGTGACCTGACACTTGGTCTGCTATTTGCAGAAGTACTAGAAAATGAGTATCAGAAACAGAAGGAAATGCAGAACCGGATATTGAGGCCCGATTAATCAAGTATCGAAATATGGGTGGAATACCGTTCTCTGGTGAAGAATCTATTAAGAAAACGCAAGCTTGGATTCGTTCTGCTGAGAAGATCTTTGACGGTTTAAAGCTGAGGGATGACCAGAAAAGATTACTGGCATCCTGGGCACTCAAAGACAAAGCCTTGTTCTGGTGGGATTCGATTATTAAGGATAATCCGGAAGGTGATATCATCTGGGATAGATTCAAAGTGATTTTCCTGGAAAGATTTACTCCTCCAGAAGCGACAGAGCGGTTATGTGATGAATTTTCTTATCTGATACAAGGGGATATGACTATTCCAGAATATCATAAGAAATTCAATGAACTTTCTTACTTTGCTCCTCATCTAATTCAAGATCCAAAGAGGAAGAATCTGAGATTTATTCATGGACTGCAAAGGAAATATCAGAATAGTGTGATGAGGAATGTGAAGCTTCCTTTTTCTGAAATGATATACATGGCTTACCAGTATGAGGATCTAGACAAGAAAGGCATGTTACGCTACGAAGAGGAGGTCAGTCCTAGTAATAAAGTTGAGTCTGAAACTGATCGTCCTGATGCCAGTACGATGTCTGAGGTGAGTAAGAAGCCCGAAGTCGATCGGAAAAGGGCCAGATCTGAGAAAGAACCAGTAGCAACCGCAGTATGCAATAACTGCCATAAGAAAGGGCATTTGTCGATAAACTGTGGACCCTTGAAGAAGCAAAAGAAGGATAAATTTAAATCCAAGGACAAGTTTCTACAGAATAGAAAATGTAGTCAATGCCATAGGACTGGTCATCTTGAAAAGGATTGCGGGCAATTTAAGAGATCCAAAGCAGTGCATATAAATGAAGTAGCAGAAACTTATGAGCCCTCAGCTAGTCAGGGAAGACCAGATGTTTTGGAAGGCACGCTTAATGTCAAAAACATTCCAGTTAAAGTACTGTTTGATACAGGCGCGTCACGAAGCTTCATTGCCAAGAATACAGTTAAGAAGTTGGATTTGAATTTGAAGAAGCTCAAAGAACCAATGACTGTCCAAAATCCGGTTGGGGGTTCCCTCGATCTCAGTTGGGTTTGTGCAGTACCTGTCTCTTTTTCCTGCTATAAATTCCCTACTATCTCTATCGTCATGAATTTTACCGAATTCGATCTTATTCTAGGATTGGATTAGCTAACCAAATATGAAGCTGAGGTTAGATGCGCCGAGAGAGTTGTTAGGGAAAAGATTAAATCAGGGAATTATATAACCATTCCCTGTGAAGGTCGGAATTCTAATAGAAAAGACTTCTGGGCTGCTTTGGATGTTTCTCCTGCTCAAATAGAAAATATCCCTGAAGTCACAGAGAATATTCCCGACCTCGTAAAAGATATTCCTGTCATCAAGAACTATGCGGATGTGTTCGAAGAAGTTGTTCGCTTACCTCCGCAGAGAGAATTTGATTTCAAAATTGCTTTAATTCTGAACGCAAGGCCAGTAGTGCACGCCATTCGGAGGATGACCCTAAAGGAGAAAGAAGAACTAGACAATCAAACACGACAGCTTGTATGGAAGGGTCTAATCAGGCCTAGTTTCTCTTATTGGGGAGCAGCAGTGGTGTTTGTCCCAAAATCAGACGGTACTCTGCGACTATGTGTAGATTATCGCGATTTGAACAAGCAGACAATAAAGAACAAATATCCATTGCCGCGAATCGATGATTTATTGGATCGTCTGAATAGAGCACAAGTATTTTCAAGGATGGACCTAGCTACAGGCTTCCATCAACTTCGTATTGCCGAAGAGTGTGTTCCTATGACAGCATTCAGGGGTCCAGACTTATTCTATGAGTGGTTAATAATACCGTTGGGCTTATGTAACGCTCTAGCATACTTCGTAGATTTGATGAATACAGTGTTCAGAGGGGTTTTGATAAGTTTGTTCTAGTTTTTATTGACGATATTCTGATCTTCTCTAAATCAAAGGCCGAACGTGAAAAGCATTTGGAACAGGTTCTAGAAATTCTAAGAAGGAATGTTTTAAAAGCTAAACTATCCAAATGTATATTCTGGAAAGATGAAGTAAAGTTTCTGGGCCATGTCGTATCAAAAGAAGGAATTGTTGTGGATCCAAGTAAAATCACAGCTATTCAAAATTGGAAACAGCCTAGTACTCCTACAGAAGTCCGCAGTTTTCTCGGATTGGCTAGTTATTACCGGATGTTCGTTAAAGATTTTTCGAAGATATCTAGTCACTTAACGAAGCTTACAAATAAGCACTCAAAATTCAAGTGGACTCCAAAATGTGAGGAGGCTTTTGAGGAGCTAAAGTTAAGATTAAAAACGGCTCCAGTCTTAACGATTATCGACGGCAATCAGGACTTGAAAGTCTGGATAGATGCCTCTAGAGAAGGCCTTGGTGCAGTGTTAATGCAAAGGGGTCAAGTTATTGCTTATGCTAGCCGTCAGTTGAAGCCACATGAAAAGAACTATGTCACTCATGATCTTGAGTTGTTGGCTATCGTATTCTCTTTGAAAATCTGGAGACACTATCTTCTGGGTGAGAAATTCGAACTGTTTACAGATCACCAGTCGTTGAAGTATCTGTTCACCCAAAAGGACTTGAATCTGAGGCAGCAACGTTGGCTAGAATTTCTTGCAGCATATGATTTCGAGATTCTATACACTCCAGGGAAAGCTAATGTCGTGGCCGATGCGTTAAGCCGAAAGAATGTAATGATCGCCAGCTTTATTATTACGACTTCTTTGATTGACAAGATATCTGCTCTCCAAAAAGGCGACAAATTTATTAAAGGAATGATCCAGCGAATTCGAGAAGGCAATGCTTCGGATTTCCAGCTCGACAGCGAAGGGATTCTGAGGTTACAAGGACGAATTTGTGTTCCAAAAATTCCTGAACTCAGAAGAGATGTGCTTGATGAATGCCACAAATCTAAGCTCAGTATCCATCTGGGTGTGAGTAAAATGTAAAACGATATCAAGAGAACATTCTTGTGGAAATCGTTAAAAAGAGACATCTCTATATATGTTAGCCGATGCCCTACTTGCCAGCTAGTCAAAAGCGACCAACAGAAACTGGCTGGATTGTTGCAACCGCTGAACATTCCAGGTTGGAAGTGGGAGCATATTTCCATGGACTTCATAGATGGTTTGCCCAGAACCAGGAAAGGAAATGACAGTATTTGGGTGATCGTAGATCGCTTCACGAAGACCGCCCATTTCATACCTGTCAGATCAAACAGAACTGCTCAGAGTCTGGCGCAGATATACTTTAAGGAAATTGTTAGACTACACGGAGTGCCGATCAGTATTGTTAGTGATAGGGATCCAATATTCACTAGCAAATTCTGGGAGGCGTTTCAAGTAGAGCTGGGAACCAAGCTGAACTTGAGCACCGCTTATCATCCTTAGACAGATGGTCAGACTGAGAGGGTGAATCGTATACTAGAAGATCTATTGCAGGCTTGCGTTCTAGATTTCGGTGGATCATGGGAAGATCATTTACATTTGGCAGAGTTCTCGTATAACAACAACTACCAGGCGAGCCTGACAATGTCACCATTCGAAGCATTGTATGGTAGACCGTGTCGATCCCCTACTTGTTGGGTCGAACCCGGTGATAGGCTTGTATTGGGACCAGATATGATCCGCGAGGCTGCCGACAAAGTTGATTTCGTTAAGAAACGATTACTCGCCGCTCAAAGCCGACAGAAAAGCTATGCAGATTCGAGAAGAAGGGATTTGGCTTTTTCTGTTGTTGACTATGTGTATATAAAGGTTTCTCCGATGAGGGGAGTGATTCGATTTGGAAAAACTGGAAAGTTGGCGTCCAGATTTATTGGTCCATTCCCTATTCTTGAACGGATTGGAACCCTCACTTATAGAGTTAAATTGCCTGATTGGTTGCCTGGAGTTCATGATGTATTTCACATATCTCAACTTCGAAAGCACGTTCATGATCCAGACTTGATCGTGGAAGAAGCAACGCAACAGGATATTGAAATTACTCCAGAATTGGCTGTGAGAAGAGAGCCGCTAAAGATCATTGGCAAAGAAACCAAGGAACTGAGGAACAAGAAGGTTCACTTAGTCAAAGTGCAATGGAGTGGAGATCCGCGAGATTGTACTTGGGAAACTGAGGAGAGCATTCAGAAAGCCTATCCTAAGTGTCGAGTAGATATCTCTGATTGACTCCGGTGCAAGGTACATTTACCATACTTTGCTTTACCATTTAGTTCTCTACTTTGTTGTTATTTTCTTTCCATGGATGTGCACTTTTAATTCTATAGTCTGAATGATTTTAAAAGAGTATAGAAATTGATTAGTAATTTTTGAAAAGTTAAAAACAATTTGATGGTTGTTTGTGTTGTGTGATAGTAGATTTGATTAATTAAATTATTAAAACGATAGTTAATTTAATCAATAATAGAATGAATGGTAGAATTTATTCGATTAAATCACACATTGAACTGATTTAAAAATAGATAGAAATATATACATATACATCATATATGTTTGAACAGGTAAATGGATAGCTGTTGAGTAAAGAAATTATTTGCGTGCCCGACAAATAGGTAAACCTTAATGAGTTGGATGTGAAATATTATTATATCAACTCCTGTGAATTCCATTGGATGCGGAGTGCTGGTTGTACTGTGTGTAATAATAAACATTGCCATAGGATAGTAACAATTAATTTTGAACTACATTACATGGCATACTTCTTGAAGATAGGCATACTTCATCATGTACCACATAAGCATTTGGAGCTTGTGTGATGAGGTGGAAGATTTACCATACGAGCGAGAGGCTTGTATGGCGATGACTATATATTACAGGTTGAACTGATGACTGATAAGGACCATATAGTTTGTAACGATAAATTGCCAGATTAATAAAAACCCCACACGGGTCTGGAGTTGACAATAATCACGTCTCTCTAGTTATTAGATACGACACATGGATTATTTATTTCCCACACGGGATGAGGTGACGAGGATTTATCCTCTGGAGCAATTAAAAATACACACTCCCTCAGGCTTTGACAGGGTGACGAGAATTTATTCTCTGGAGTTATTATCCATACACGCTCCCCTGTAAACACCAGAATATATCACTATAAATATGTGTATGCTTTATAGGATTTATTGGGTACCTAATACGGCCCAATAAATTTCCAAATCCCTCCCCATACAAAGGAGGTTATGGCGAAATTTTTTGAAAATTCCGGGTGTTAGCCAAATTTTTGAAGAATTTGAAAATTCTCAAAAACTGAAAAGTTTGAGAATGGAAGACAGATTGAACGTAGAGGAGATTAATCAAACCACTTTCGACTTTGTTCCTTTTCGGGGACGAAAAGTTTTAAGTGGGGGAGATTGTAACGACCCGGAAAATCTAAACCAATTTAAAATTTTTAAATTGGCTAAAATAGTGGATTTTAAATATTTAAAATAAGTATTTTAAATAATAACGATGAAAAGTAAGTTCGAATCGACATTTGAAAACGAATATAATTAATTCTGATTATAAATAAGGCCTGAAATGGCGCGGTAGTTTCAAAATTTGAATTCAAACTTTGACTGAGTGTACCGGGTGAAAAACAAAACGGATTTGAGTGAAAAAAAAATATTTAAATCTGTTAGTGAATACCTTTCTAACGAATCTGAAAAATCGAATTTTCATAGCGGAAAGCAAAAGTTATGGCCAAATGAATTTTCAGAAAGGTTGCTATGGAATTTATATAGCCCGTGAAAATGGCCATTTTGCAAACGACCTCGGAATTCGACGAAACCGCTTTTGTTGGATCCGGGATGTTAGACTATTGCTAGGTTTCAAATTTCATAATTTTTGAAGTTAATATGTGAGCGTGGCAAAGGAAAATGTGTTTGGTCGATTTCCATTAAATTGGATCGACAAAAAATGGGCCATTTTTCAAACAGTCTCAGAATTCGATGAAACTAGTTTTGTTGGGACCATATCATCAAAACATAGCCAGATTTATTTTTCTGAAATTTTTCGAATCTGTGTGTGGCCCCGGCAAATTGAAATGTACGTTCAAATCGAATATTGAATGTTTTATATTTTAATTTGAATGAAAAATGACTGAAACAGTCGAATGGGCCTACGAAACATATCCCATTGTGTTCGGAATGAGGGTAAAACGCTAGGGATGACAGTTGTTGGGTTCGGATTGGAGTTCGTAACGTCAAAGTGGTATTTTCCAAATTAAATAACCATGGGCCAATCATATTTTTTCTTTATTATTTTAAAAATTCGGAAAACTGATTTTCTTTCTCCCCGACAGTCGATTAAAGGAGGAACCCTCTTCCTTTCTTCTCTCCTCGATTTCTTCTAATCCGCTCAATAAAAAACCCTGCACCTTTGGAGAATTTTGTAGTGCTCGAGAAGATCTTCAAATCCATATATAGTTTGGATTTTTTCGTTGTAAGGTTTGGGAGAATCGACGCCTGGAAGTTGCGTCGTTCCAACCGCCGCCGCACCCGATTCCGACCATCGAACTGGCCCCACCTCCTGACGCACGTGTGCCTCTCCTAGCTCTACGCTGTGGCGCTGGCCGATCGTTCTGAAGTTGCGCAGATTTCGAGAAAAGTGCAAACCTAGTTTCGAACCAAACTGGTGAGGTACGGCTGAAAATTGTATATACTATATTATAGCAGTTTAAAGCGCTACGGTTTTTGATTTCACTGTAAAAATCATATCTTTTTTGTTTCTTGATGAAATTCAGTGAAACAAGAGACAGTGGACTCGTGTGGACGTCTTCTACATTCTAGAAGAGACCGCATATTTTTATGAGCCTTCTGCTATTTTTGGTGGAGTGCAACCCAATGTGAGGTTTCTAAATTATGAACGGTATGGAAAACGACGATGTATAAATTATATGGTCGATGTATGAGTTATATAAGCGTTGTACACCTCTTGTATAAGCGTTGTACACCTCTTGTATAAGCGTTGTATAAGTTGTACGTTCGATATATAAGTTATATATGCGTTGTAAAAATTATATATGTGTTGAATAGAATTGAAATGCTTATATATATATATATGCCCCTCGTCCACAAACCATGGATGATATTTATTGATTGCGATTGGTGTGAAAATTGATTGATTACAAATGGTTGATTAGAATTGTTTGTGGTTGAAATTGATTGATTGTGGTTGAAAAATACCGGTTTGTGATTGAGAATTATTTGGTTGAAACCACATAGGATTAGTTTGTGGAAATGAAAAAAATATACATGCCGCCTGCATGCGAACTAGATGCACGATTTCCCATTGTCAAAAGCTGCGAGGCTTTAAGGTAGAGCGAGGAGCCGTACTAGGGACATCCCCGATTTTAACTAACCTGTCGTTATGCTGCTGAAATTTTGAATAATATTCATGTGTTAGAATTATTTTCCTGTGTTGAAACTATATTCGTGTGTTGAATAGAAACCCTTCATGTGTTGAATAGAAATTCATTCGTTGAATCATATTCATGTGTTGAATGGTATTCGTGTTTTAAATAAATTGTTTTAAC
Source organism: Allium sativum (assembly GCA_030737875.1). Classification (NCBI taxonomy): domain Eukaryota; kingdom Viridiplantae; phylum Streptophyta; class Magnoliopsida; order Asparagales; family Amaryllidaceae; genus Allium; species Allium sativum. The sequence goes on from CM060910.1 coordinate 403,422,236, forward strand.
AATAAAAATCACATTTTTACTATATATATACAAACTATAGAAAACCCTTCATGTGTTGAATAGAAATTCATTCGTTGAATCATATTCATGTGTTGAATGGTATTCGTGTTTTAAATAAATTGTTTTAACAATTGAAATCACATTTTTACTATATATATACAAACTATAGAAAACCCTTCATGTGTTGAATAGAAATTCATTCGTTGAATCATATTCATGTGTTGAATGGTATTCGTGTTTTAAATAAATTGTTTTAACAATAAAAATCACATTTTTACTATATATATACAAACTATAGAAAACCGTTTATGTGTTGAATAGAAATTCATTCATTGAATCATATTCATGTGTTGAATCGTATTCGCGTTTTAAAACAAAATGTTTTATAATAAAAATCATATTTTTAAACATCTGTACGAACTATATAAAATAATCGTGTTTTGAAATAAATTGTCTTACAATAAAAATCACATTTTTACTATATACACGAATAGTTGAAAATAGCGAAGTGTTGAAATAATTGTCGATTGGATAAAAATATCATTTTTATCAAATGTATGAAAAGAATATAGTTTTGAAATCGAAGAATCGATATATATATATATAAATAGAATTGAAATATATCGAATAGCGAAGCTACAGTTCGTGTTTTGAAACCGTGATTTCAAACGATTAGTGCGGGAGATCCGACCATCGGATTTTCCCGAAACCGAAACCGTTGGGTTCGCTTTGGAAATATCTTTCCAACAACACCAACTTTGTGAAGATCCAACGGTTGAATTGTCTGGAATGTTTAATTCAAATCTGAAGAAAAACAGCGCCAGAATCGATTATATATATATATATATATATATAATTATACTCAATCGAATAACGACACTGCAGTTCGTATTTTGAAATCGAAACTTCAAACGATTATACCGAGAGATCCGACCGTCGGATTTTCCCGAAATGGAACCGTTGGATTCGTTTTTAAAAGATCTTTCTAATGATGTAAATTTTGTGAAGATCCAACAGTTAGATTTTCAGATATGTGTAAATCAAATCTGAAGAAAAACAGCGCCACGGCCGTGTTATGGCCGAAGCGTCATTTGAATAAATTGGCTATTTTAAAATAAATAAAAATGGCGATAAATCGTTATAAAATATTATAAACGAAATGGAATGTGAAATTTAGAAACTAGCTGAAGGATGGCTAAGTCGAATGGTTTCCTGGGTTTTGATCTGATGTTGGTTTCGGCCTTCGGGGTTAATATTTGGGAAATCGTTCTCTTACTGATTTACGGTTAGTGACTAATGAATTGAAATGATGCATATGTTGTGTTTGGTAGCACTTGTTTATTATATACTCGAGTTGCTCAGAAAGACCGGGTTTATCCCATTCTGAATAACTGAATCGATGATAAGAAATCGAAGATGAAAACGGTGGTCGAAGACCGGAGTTCTTCACCTCGTTTGGATGGTAACTGATGTCCTGATTGGGAGGCATCCCGAAATATGGATAATGAGTGGTGATCGTCCAGACGTACGTGGAGATCGATGGGTTTGCGAGGTATATAGTGCCTCCGGTTTCGTTCAGACCTAGAACGGACTTGTAAATGGACGGTGTGTCTGACATTGGAATTTATTCTATGTAATTGATAGCCATCAGTTGCATGGTGTGAATTGCCTGTGTGGCATGCTAAGATGCAGTGATCAGGGCTTCTATTGAAAAGCAAAGTCTTGTGGTTGATGACCAAAGCACCGCCTGTGTGGCATAGCTTTGTGTATAACGTGAAATCGCGAGCCTCACACCCCGGTATGAACCAGAAACGGGAGAGGACATCAGGGATGGCATGCGTTTCCTTCTAGTTAGAAGTGGCGTCAGTGGTTTTACACGCCCTGACGAGTTTGACTTATGTGGTTGTTGCTGTTATGAGGCACCTCGGTTGTATCGGTCGATCCGGGACCGATGGAGTCATTCGTTGGCTCACTTACGCCCCATAGGGCGAGGAAACGCAGTGTTTAGGCATTTTAATCCACATCGGTGGACCGACCCTGACGATCCAAGGGTTGATGCGTTCTGATCCTGAGGCACGGGCTAGAGCGTCTCGAAGTCGGTAAGTACTATCTTTTGCCTTGGTTCATGACAGAAATCCAATTTCCAGATACGTGACTGTGCGGTTTTGATTGTATACCTATATTTGGCGACATAATAGCATGGGACGCTCATGTCGTCTATGATTGATAGTTATGATTGAAATTGTTTTCGAAACCTATAAACACTAGTAATAATATCAAATGCTTTTGTTTTATTCGTATCAAGCATATTTTGGTCATTATAAGGTAAAACTCTATCCTCCGGTTTGCGTTGCATTGTCTGATGGGAACTGAGTCTTATAATGGATTCATTTTTACAAAAAGCATTGCGATGTTTAAAAGATTTAATTGTTTTAAAGCACTAGCAATCCAATGGAGTAAACCCGTTCCACGAAAGTGGCGTGGTCCTGTGATTAGCCGATTGTATAATGTGATAAGTAGATTTCTCATACCAGTCCCATGACTGACTCGTAGTTTGTTTCACTTGCAAACTCGGGTGCTCCTTTTTCTACACGGGCAGCCTTGTCTTCAGGTTTTAGCAGGCTCTTTCTGGATAGTTGGAGCTGAAGATGGATTATATCATTTATCTCTTTTTATGTTGTTCACCTCCTATTGTACATATTATGTTTATTTTCCGCTGTTGACATTTATGTATAGCTGAACTGTATTTGTACTAATTATGATCCTGTATACTGTGTAACTCTGATGAATTCGTTTATCCAGTGTATTATTTGTTTATTATCTGGTGTATTTATTTAATTCTGTTCTGCTATTATCTGTTTATGTGTTACATTCCAAAGATTACCCTTGTCACTGTAAGTACGTGATTCGGGTCGTCCAACAATAACAATGGATTAATTTTTTTTGTTGGAAGTGAGAAGACATGTTTTCTTTTCGGTGATGAGAAGAATGGAAAAGATGGATTAGAATTATATTCGTTGGAAGTCAGTGAGTAAGAAAATTGTAAAAGAATTTGCTAGAGATGTAAGAAATCAACCGCAAAAAATATATTATTTTGCTATTATCGTAAATAAGTACCATTGCACATTCATTTTTAATTATTTCCACCTCTAATGTCGTCATACTTGCTACTGTTGTCAAATCAAACCAGTCGCAAATAAAATTATTTGCGTAGGTTATTCAACCAACAATCGCAAATAAAGAGTCGCAACAGACTGATTTTGTAGTAGTGTATATATATCCATACATTGGGTGATTGAATGTGAGGGTGGATGATGTTTGCTGCATTTTTTCAGTCGTTTATCACCCTCAGTGATGCCACTAAAATGTAGGTAATCATTGACATAGATATATATAGTATAGATGTAGACATATAAGCACCCCATTACTCTAACGTAGGGTACACCTAAATTATTATTATAGAGTAATATATTATTTTATGTGCTAATTCTATGGATACATGGACAAATCATGTATATATTTCCATACTTTTGGTCCAATTATTATTACAACTTTTACAGTATTTTGAGATCATTTATCGCTCACACGATATTGTTGTTTGACTCAAGATTTTATGTTTCCTTTTGATTACCTTTGTTACTCATCAAACACATCTATGAGTAGGCTAGGTAGAAGGTGTAGGCTTTATCTGGGGTTACGCAGATGGATCAACAAGTGGTGGTGTTTTATCTTATTGTATTCGTATAATTGATTATTCCGTTGTGCAACACAGTGGAGCCACGACAATGTTGGTATTTATTCAGAGACAATTTATCACTGAGTATATTTATCTTTAGTATACTCTAATTTCATAGTTATTGCTATCTTGCTCGTTTTATGTATATCATTTATATTACACTTCATCTGATGCGCTATGAGATATACAATAGGTTATTTTTCATGTTTAGTGTTTCTTTCCTCTTCTTCTCTTTTATTCTCTTCCTTTCTTATATGCTTTTCCTCTTTTCCAATTACTTTCTCTTGACCAACGTCTTGCATCGATCAGCTACATGTACAGTGCATTATTGGGTTATATGAGCACTATTGTTGTATGAAAATCGTCACAAGTGGTATCAAAGTTTAGGTTGTGTTGTTTAACCTAAGTAGTGTTGAATTGAGAGTTAATATATACAAGAGAGAACATATTTGTATATATATTTTTTTTCTTCAAAACAATATATTAGTAGTAGATGTTGTTTGGCATGCGACTGCCATTGGAATAGTTTTCTCTATTAGAGATTGATCATCCTAACCGCTTCACTGAGACGATCTAGCAAGCAAGGTAACTATAAGTTGCTCCATTTCTCGAGTTGAGAATTGGGTAGGATCGATGACTGCTAACCTCGATTCACTTTATATGGTCTCAATTTTGATGCATATCATTAGTTGAGATGTCCTGATTTCTCTAACTGTTTTTGGTGCTCAAGTGCAAGGAGTCGATTATGCCAAGCTGTATAGGTACTTCAATATCTAAGGGGCAAATTTTTCTTAGGAACAAAGTCAGTTGTGGTAGTGTAAGATTAGTTTGCTTTCTAGTAAGGAATTCTTCGACGACTTGGAGTTGGATAATGTTGTGGGATAAAAGTTATCTTAAGAAAAATTCAAGGTTGAATCCAGATTTGTCAAGAGTTCTTGTAGCTTTGGCTTGTTCGATACTAGTTCGTGGTTCGTATTGAAAATTTGTTTTGACTTCGTATGAGTCAGCTTTAGTTAGGGATTTCACTAATTTGAGCAAGGCAATATTAGTTGTATTAGAATATGTATATTAGTTTGAGATGAAGTTGAATTATGGTTTAATTCCCTCATTATAACTCCACAAAAGAAGGATGAAAGTTTATAGCTAGGTTGGGCGATCGACTAGGGAAGTAGTTGATTTCATTTAGATAGAGGATGAAGGCTTTGAGAAGTTGGGTAGAGGAGCCTAGGATGTTCGACCTTGTACCCAGTAGTGATTTGTCCTATTTTATGGATCAATCGTGAAAGCATGTGTATAGATCGTCGTTCATGTTTAACTGAGTGCTCCTTCTATCAGGAAGGAAGAAAAACTAAATCACCATTTGAGAAATGTTCTCCGCTAATGACGTATCCATACTTATTTTATTTTAATTTGGGTTTTCAGCGTTCTATTTGATCTAGCGGTTTAATTGATGGAGCAGGGTTAGGACTCAAGAAGATTTGATTTGACCTATTTTGGTTTTTTCTTACCATATTAAGGACTTAATTGAACTACATGCATGTAACATACCTTGTTCAGTTGCTAGGGATTAATGCTTTGGTTGACTGCAACATTAATAGCGTTTAGTTTTGCGCCTAGAGATGAGGGAGTGTTACAAGATGGGTAATTATACTTGGCATTATACATGGTTTGTCAAAAAACTTAATCTTATCGAGTCATGTTTTCTTGTTTGATTGTTGTTTTCTGATTGGTTTCCTTAGGCTTAATTAATATTGTCTTTGGCTCTAGTGTTAACTTGTAGGGTTGGTATTACATCGAGGGTGGACTGGCTGAGAAAGTACGGAGTAGTAGCAGATTGCGAGAGGTTTTCGGCAATGATAGGGACAAATGATGAGTAAAGAGTAGTGGTAGTCTTTTTTCTAGATTAGTAAGTGATGACTAGTTATCTACAGTAGCTCGAGAGTCCAGATGTTGAGTTGTTGACAGTACAAGTTACAAGAAATATTTAGTTCTGTATTGACCTGATGACTTATGCCAGACTTATAATGACACCTTCGAGAAGGAAGTCACTAGAAGAGTAGAAGAGGAGCTTGAGGTGCATATGAATAATCAATTGGTAATCAAAAGAGTATATATGAGTGGAGAGCATCAATAGTATTCACAGTAGGCGGATAGTTCCCTTAGATTATGTATTCGTTTAAGTTAGCGAAAGATAACTAGATTTTAACTATATTAGAGTTGAGTCTCATGTAGATCTTGTTTCGGATGTTGAACTCGTACTCATGCCCCTAGGGTATATTGTACCTATGGAGTAGGAGAGAAGCAGTTCTTGGTAGCTTGTTAGATCAACTCTATGGTTTCAGAGTATTCTCTCAGTTGGGATATTTGGTGGAATTTTTGGCAGAGGAAAGTAGTTAGATGGGGTGGGCCAACTATAGCGCCTTAAACGCTGCTTTGGATTTGATGGGTTGGTTGGACCATTCGAGTTGATCAATGAGTCGACATGTTTAGTTAACTTCTTGGGTCATGTTCCAAGATATCGCATTGAGGGGTTGTTTTTGTGATACCCAACAAAATTCTCATTTTCCATTGGTGAAGGGAAAGCAAAAGGCATGGGCGATGTTGTGGATTGGTGATTAGAAAGCACCAATGGATCGTTTGGTTTTGGGTTATCACTTAAGGATAAGGGAAGTGAGGTGCTTTGGTAGCGTTTCCTTGGGTAAGATTCTATCATCAATCCTACATGGGTTAGGAAAGCTTGGAGCCCGAAGATTGACCCAAGGGGGCCTTCGATTCGAAGCTTGGTTTTGAAAATTGGCGACCACATCAACATTACTCATTGCTCGATAGAATGGGGAGTTAATAGCGCTCGCTTCGTAGTGTTGTTTTGGTAGGTGCGAAGTTGATGTAGAAAGGGAGATTGTCATGTTTCAAGTCGACGACCAAAGCCGCACGAAGAGTGTTCGACCCTCGATTCGAAGTCGGTGGCTAAAGAGTTTGCTTTGCAGACTTGGTGGCATTAATTGTTAAGGAAGGGGATAAATTTGTTTAGTGATGTCACATCCCTGATTTTCTCTTCTCTGAGAGTGATCTCGACCTTTGTCTATGGCGAGGTTAAATTTCTTAGCCTCCAAGTGTAGTTGTTGTATTTAGGTTGTAAGTTTACCAATTTAGGGGCATTTTTCTATTAGAGGATGTTGCTTATGTTGATCACTGTTTATGATCCCAAAATTTGGAGTGATGTGATTTAAACTCGATCGTGGTGGTCGGTTCCATATGGAAGGTGTTGGGTCTCCAACGTCACTAATGAAGGGTGATCGATCATCCTTATCAAGGGCGTTCATATAGTTAATGTTGAGTAGGAATCGTCGAGTAGTTCTTTATAATTACTCAAGATTATTGAGGGATGCAGTAGAAATTGTCGATGATTTTCATCGATAGGTTGCCAAGGACTTTAAGATAATATGACGACACTCGAATCAAATCTGATTCGTTGACTAGAGATGTTGGACTTATTATTCCCATGAGGTGACAACCAGGTTTGTTGAGTCATATATGGATTAAATGTTTCATTCAATATCTTACTAGGTAAAACAATATCCTACATGCTAGGGTAGGCTTAGATATTGTCTTGTTGATTGTAATAATTTTTCCCATGTACGTTTGAATGGTTGTGCTCTTCTAATTGTTTTACCTATGTTTGTTCTATTGTTGATGTTCACATGGTTGCTTATACTTCCATGGTAGTTAGGCATGCGGGAGAGCCTTATCTTTTTGTCTCTTTGTTTCCATATATGACTTGGCAACATGGGTTGCTTTGAGTTGAGGTTTTGCTCTAGGTGCATTTTGATGATTTAACGCCCTAGATATGAGAGGCCATGTGACGGCCCGCCCCGCACCAGCCTGCATTTCCTCCAAAAGTGCGATGTACACATGCCCGACTAGCACAAGACGGTCGTCATAAGAAAGGGAAGAAGGGAATGAACTAATCAAAGAACCTGTAGAATGTCTCACAGCGCATGGAATAAAATATACTAATAACATACTTGACATAAAACAGGCGAGACAGTACATAAGCTGATAACTAATAATCAATGTCAACATCAGAGCAGCGGAAATTCATATACAGCTTATCACAATTTTCCAAATTTACTGCCTCTAAACAAAAGAAAGCTAAAATAGAAGATACACCGACAATGCCCAAGCAGTGATCTTCAACAACACAGGGAGAATATTATGTATATAGTACGTGGAAGCCTCCTGCTCGTCTCCGGATCATCTACCCGTGCATCACCAGCTAACCTGTCTCTAGTCTGCTCGTGTGAGCACCCAGAGTAATAAGAGGAGACATAAAACTCTGGGTCAGACATAAAGCCTGGTATGAGCGATAAGCATCTAAACAGAATAATAACAGGTATACTAAACCATACCTGAACCTGGACCTGCAACCAAAGAGTTAGTACCACATACCGTACAATACTCCAAGGTGCCATAATAAATAGTGTAAGAATACGGGGGTGGGGTGTGCATGTCATAATGATAGCAAACAATTCATCCATAGCAACCATCCTCACATTTCTCACTCAGTGCGTAAAGCATACGATATCTACCACTTTGGAACACTAGACAAACTGAGGTAACGACGAATCCCGACTTATAGAAACCCTGCCGTGACCAAGCCAAACACTTGGAGTCATGACCAAACATTTCAATGGCCCACTTCATTGGTCGTAGCCCTTGGTTCTACCGATGCCATAATGGCCCTGAATCCGCCTTCGTACCTCCTACCATAGTGGTCCGAAGTTATAGACGTCGATAACTCCTTGGCACGCGTCCCGCAGCAAAGCCCAACCATGAAGCGAACTCGTTGATTCCCATCTGAATCCTGAGCTCTAACTTCTCATTTGGACTTCCTTTGCATCTCGGGTTTGGTCGAATTGGAGTGGGTCTTCAGAAGAGTTGTCGCGCAGTCCTGGAATTCGGTTCGGTTCGGTAGTCATCATCTTCGTCGGTTCGGTAGTCATCTTTTCCATTCGGTTCGGCTAGACTCCCTTTCCTCGGTTCGGTTCGGGTTCAAGCTCCATCAACTCGTGGTCATCTTCAAGCTCATGGTGCGCCATCGGTTCGGTTCGGTGTATCCCTGCTCCATCGGTTCGGGTCGGATACTTCACTTCGGTTCGGGTTCTCCACTTGGTTCGGTTCGGAAGTGTAGTGCCTATTCTCTGGTTGGTTCGGTGGTTGCTCCCTTCTAAGTTCCCATACCCGATCCTGTCCTTCTCCAATTGCCGATCCGCTCCGCCCCCTTAGCTTACTCCGATCCGATCCTCTCCAATCCGATCCGCTCCACAGCTCCGATCCGATCCGCTCCCTTGTTTCGATCCGATCCGCTCCCTAGTTTCGATCTGATCCGCTCCCTAGTTCCGATCCGATCCCCCTTGTCCACTCCAACTCTAAGCAAACAGCCTTCCTTCTCGCCGATCCTCCTCCAGTGACAAGTCCCAATCCAGTTCGGATTCCCTTGGTCAGTTCACTAGTCCGATCCGACCCCTTTCTCCGATCCGAACCGGTTCGGAACCTGCACACTTCTGCATCTTTCCAGCGAGCTTTCTACGCCATTCGACGACGTTTTCGACCAATTTAACTATTCTAATCAATCATGAAACATACCATAGAGTCATAGTAACATGTAACATCAATTGCAAACACCTTAACAACAATTTGATAGATTTAAAATGGATCAACATAGCTAGAACTCCTCATTTTCCCCTAATCACTCTTAATCATGTTCAAGCATACAATTAGCAAAACACATCGAAATTAACCCAAATTTCTAACAGAGCCTTAAAACATTATTTTAGAATTTTAAGAATTTTTCCAGAATTTATTTACGTATAAATTCGCTAATCTTCACTAATTACCCTTAATCACCGTAATTAGTGCAAAAACTATGCAAATCACTCACCTTGGCCACAAATGAAACACCAAATCTGAAGTATCCTCTGTTTGGGTCGAATTCCTATGTATAGCAGCAGCTCCAACCTTGCTTTGTTGCTATTTGGCCTTGTTTTGATGTAGTTTAGGCTTAATCTTCACTAAAAATGTGTTTTGGAGTGGTTTTAGAGGATGGAAGCCATTACTAAGGTCTCAAGAAGGTTTGTGGCGGCTCAAAACTGAAATGAAAGTGATAACCTAACCCTAATCAGTCCTCCTATACCTCTAAACCCGAAATTCCCCTTGGGCCTAGCTGCTAATCACCCGGTTAAGCCCAATTAAGCTGTTTTTCACCATCTGAAACTTGTTTCAGCCATATCTCCCAAACGGTAAGTCCGTTTGGCTAATGTGACCACTCTACGGAAAGAGAAACCATCATCCGAAGCCAATGGAAGTAGTTTCAGGTCAAAATTCCCTTCCAGTCAAAAGTTATGGCCAAAACAGTGCCAACTAGGGGTAAAAAGGTCATTTAAAAATCGGGAAAAATCATGAACATGGGAAATGACCCCAATAGTCGTCCCCCAAAGTTACATGACCATACGACTTCGTATGTTGAAGAAATAAATATCCTACGATCCCATGATGCGTAGAATGCGGGTCGTTACACTCTCCCCCCCTTAAGAAATTTCATCCCCGAAATTCCTTAACCCAAAACATATAAAGGATCCCGCATGCCTAACAACCACATACAACAATCAAATATGCAAAACAAGCAAACAAGCCTATCCTAGCATGCGGAAAACTAAATCGAAGTCAAAATCTTACCAGGCAAAGAGTTCTGGATACTTCTTCCTTATGTCCTCCTCTGTTTCCCAAGTACAATCATTCTCGTCCTCGCTCCACTGTACCTTGACTAGCTTCACCGCCTTCCTTCGAAGTTGCTTCAAGTCGTGCGAGACAATACGGACCGGCTTGCGGTTCCCAACCGCCTCGGGTTCTACTTCGAAGTCCTCCAACTGATCAGGTGAAATAGTCATATCTGAGTCGTGAACGAACTTCCTTAGTTGGGAAACATGAAATACGTTATGAACTCCCGCCATCTTCTCTGGTAAGTCAATTCTATATGCCAAATTCCCAACTAGTTCAAGAACAGGGAATGGACCAACAAATCTTGGTGCTAATTTGCCTCTCCTGCCAAATCGTATTGCGCTCTTCAACGGAGAAATCTTGACAAACACCAAGTCACCAACGGAGAATTTTAAGTCTCTTCTTCTCTTATCAGCATTACTTTTCTGCCTATCTTGGGCTGCCTTCATTCGTTGTTGAATGATCTTGATCTTATCTGAAGTTTCCCTCACCACATCTGGTCCAAGCATAAACTTCTCGCCAGTCTCTATCCAACATGATGGTGAGTTGCACGGTCTTCCGTACAAAGCTTCAAACGGAGCCATACCGATACTGGATTGGTAGCTATTATTATATGCAAACTCTACTAGATGCAAATGGTCATCCCATGATCCACCAAAATCCAATATACATGCTCTCAAGAGATCTTCCAAAATACGGTTCACCCTCTCCGTCTGACCGTCGGTCTGAGGATGATATGCGGTACTGAGATGTAACTCTGACCCTAGAGCCTCTTGTAAGCTCTTCCAAAACCCACTAGTGAACAACGGGTCTCGGTCGCTCACAATGCTTTTAGGTACTCCATGAAATCTCACTACCCACTTCATATACAATTCTGCTAACTTAGCTGCCGTTCTGGTCGATTTGACTGGTATAAACCTTGCACTTTTAGTCAGTCGATCTACAATTACCCAAATGTTGTCATATCCCGATCTAGTCCTTGGTAAACCATCGATGAAGTCCATCGAGACTTGCTCCCATTTCCATTCGGGAATTTCTAATGGTTGCAACAACCCACTAGGCTTCTTTTGCTCGGCCTTAACTAGCTGGCAATTCATGCACTTGGATATAAACTTCCCAACGTCTCTTTTCGTCCCTTCCTAGTAGTAGGTCTGCTTCATATCTCGATACATCTTATTACCACCGGGGTGTATAGTCAGCTTTGAGTGATGACATTCTCTGAGCACTTCATCCCTCAATCCATCGACATTGGGTACAACAAGCTTTCCATTCTTTCTAAGCCATCTATCTCGATCAAGCCCATACTTGTTCATCTCCTCATCGATACCCATCTCTAACTTGGAGATGATTTCCAATAGGTTAGGATCGTCCCTCTGACTAGAGCCGATCCGCTCAATTAAAGTGGGTCTGATCGTCAAACTTGCTAACATTTCTGGATCCAATTCGCACTTTGGTCTGAAATCAAACCCCGCGATAAACTCCAGTTGCTTCCATTCAAGGAACATAGCCCCTAAGCTGGCATGTCTTCTACTCAATGCATCAGCCACCGCATTGCCCTTTCCTGGTGTGTATGCGATGTCAAAGTCATAGGAAGCTAAGAACTCTAACCATCTCTGCTGACGGAGATTTAAATCCTTCTGGGAGAATAGATACTTCAACGACTTATGATCTGTAAACAGCTCAAATCTTTCTCCCAAGAGATAGTGTCTCCACATCTTTAACGCGAACACGATCGCTGCCAACTCTAAATCATGGGTAGGGTATCTTCTCTCGTGCGGTTTCAATTGCCGACTTGCGTAAGCTACAACCCTACCGCCTTGCATCAATACAGCTCCCAGTCCGGTACCACAGGCATCCGTGTATGCCGTCATCTCTTCATCCCCCTTAGGAATGACTAACACTGGTGCGCTTGTCAACTTGTCCTTTAGACTTTTAAATGCATCCTCGCACCTTTCATCCCAGACAAAAGCTTGATTCTTCTTGGTCAACTGGGTCAATGGTGCTGCTATCTTGGAGAAACCTTGGATAAACTTACGATAATATCCCGCTAACCCCAAGAAACTTCTTACATCTGTTGCATTTTTGGGCGTAGGCCAATCTTGTACCGTAGCCACCTTTGCTGGGTCCACGGCAATACCATTCCCTGATACAACATGGCCCAAGAACCTCACTTCCCTCTTCCAGAAGTGACCCTTAGAAAACTTGGCTTTCAATTGGTGTTTTCTCAACACCTCCATCGCTACTCTTAAATGTTCCTTGTGTTCTTCCTCTGTCCTTGAATAGACCAAAATATCATCAACGAACACAAGGACAGACTTATTCAACTGATCCCTGAATACCCTATTCATAAGATCCACAAAATATGCTGGGGCGTTGGTCAGCCCGAATGGCATGACCAACCACTCATAAAACCCAGACGGCGTCCGAAATGCCGTTTTAGCTATACTCTCAGCTTCCACTCTAAGCTGATGAAAACCTGTCGCGAGATCCAACTGAGAAAATACTCTTGCGCTACTCAACTGATCAAACAAATCATCTATCCGCGGTAGAGGATACTTGTTCTTCCTCGTCACTTTATTCAACTCGCGGTAGTCTACACACAAGAGAAGGGAACCATCCGCCTTGGTAGCAAACACAACTGGTGCTCCCCATTCAGAAACACTCCTTCTGATAAATCCCTTCTTCAAAAGATCGCTGACTTGCACCTCGAGCTCTCGCTGCTCCCTTGGTGCCATACGACGAAGTGGCATCACTATAGGTCTGGCATCTTTTACCAAATCAATACGGAACTCAATCTCTCGGTGTGGTGGAAGTCCGGTCACTTCTTCGAAAACATCCGGATACTGGCCAACCACGGGCAAACCTGACAACTCACTATGCGGAATGTCGAGGGAGTTTAGAAAACTAGCCAATACCCCCTTACTGGGTAGACCACCAAACACTATCCTCCGCCCATCATCCGCTCTAGCTGTCACCAACAAGCCCTCACAGTCTACGACCACCCCGTATCTTTGGAGCCAATCTACTCCCAAAATAATGCCAAACCCAGTAAAGCCCAAAACAAAGCAATCACAAACAAACATGCATCCATGACTCGATAAGACCACATTACGACAAATCATGCTAAGGCTAGTCGAACCACCAATCGGGTTCGTCACTACTAAAGATCTATCGACAATCTCGGGCTCCAATCCCAATCTATCTACCAGGTCACTAGATATGAAAGAACTGGAAGCTCCGGTATCAAACAAAACTCTAACAGGAACATCATAAACAGAAAGCATACCTTGAATGACGACATTCTTTCCCTTCTCCGCCGCAGTTGGGGCATTCGACGAAGAAGGAATAGCATTGAGAGCATATGCTTTCACCATTTGCTTTTCCTTAGGGGGTTGTGGACACTTGTCCTTGTGATGTCCCATTTGGCCACAGTTGAAGCACTTCCTATCCGCTGGCTTGGCCCGACAATTACTAGCATAATGGCCCTTCTTACCACAGCTGAAGCACTCCACATCTTGCTTATTCTTTTTCTTCTGGCCATCCTTAGCTTGGTTCTGCTTTCTCTTATTCTGGGAACCACCCTTGCCTCCACCACTTGCTTGTGGTTTTGGCTCCTCTGCAGATGCAACCTCAGTCTTCGACTTAGGGTAGAGACTTTCTGATCTTAACGCTTTCCCCACAATCGATTCAAACGTCTCATCGATGTAGTTAATAAGTTTTTCCCCCAAGTACTGATCCAAACCAGTTATGAATTTCTCATTCTTTTTCTCGGCAGTATCAATGAGAGATAACCCATATTTTGACAAAGTGTCAAATTCAGCAATATACTCCGAGACAGCTCTGCCATTCTGCTTGAGCTCCAAGAACTTCTTGAACAGCACTGAATTCTAAGCAGCCGGAATGAACTTCTCACTAAAGCGAGCCTTAAACTGCTCCCAAGTAATCTGATCTTCGGGAGTAGCTGCCTTTATAGCATTCCACCAATTCATTGCCCGCCCTTGCAGCTGACGGGACGCTAACTTTCTTTTCATCGCATCCTCGATACCCAAAACCTCGAAGATACGTTCGCAACTATCCAACCAATCCTGAACGTCCGTAACCGACTCCGTTCCGTGGAATGACTTCCCACCAAGACTAGTATAATCTTTATTCAGCTTGGCGAAGTCGACTCTTGGCGCCTGCACTATTGGACCACCACCATTTCCACCATTGGGAGCTGCCCTCTGTACATCTCTAAGCATCTCTCTCATGAGGTCAGTAAACATCGTCCTCATGTCAGCAGCATTCCCATTGTTGGCTCCCCTACCAGCACCTCTAGTATATCGGCTCATCGTCAATCTGAAAAAGGAAATGATTAACGACTCCATAGTGGTGCTAGTGCAGTACGACTTCATCCTTATACTACTAATAGTATATATATAGCTTTTAAAAACCAAAGTAATCACAAATACGCTCTCTCGTATACGTATATTATCTCTCCCTGATAACTTCCCTAGGTTAACTACGCAACCTAGAGCTCTGATACCAAGTGTGACGGCCCGCCCCGCACCAGCCTGCATTTCCTCCAAAAGTGCGCTGTACACATGCCCGACTAGCACGAGACGGTCGTCATAAGAAAGGGAAGAAGGGAATGAACTAATCAAAGAACCTGTAGAATGTCTCACAGCGCATGGAATAAAATATACTAATAACATACTTGACATAAAACAGGCGAGACAGTACATAAGCTGATAACTAATAATCAATGTCAACATCAGAGCAGCGGAAATTCATATACAGCTTATCACAATTTTCCAAATTTACTGCCTCTAAACAAAAGAAAGCTAAAATAGAAGATACACCGACAATGCCCAAGCAGTGATCTTCAACAACACAGGGAGAATATTATGTATATAGTACGTGGAAGCCTCCTGCTCGTCTCCGGATCATCTACCCGTGCATCACCAGCTAACCTGTCTCTAGTCTGCTCGTGTGAGCACCCAGAGTAATAAGAGGAGACATAAAACTCTGGGTCAGACATAAAGCCTGGTATGAGCGATAAGCATCTAAACAGAATAATAACAGGTATACTAAACCATACCTGAACCTGGACCTGCAACCAAAGAGTTAGTACCACATACCGTACAATACTCCAAGGTGCCATAATAAATAGTGTAAGAATACGGGGGTGGGGTGTGCATGTCATAATGATAGCAAACAATTCATCCATAGCAACCATCCTCACATTTCTCACTCAGTGCGTAAAGCATACGATATCTACCACTTTGGAACACTAGACAAACTGAGGTAACGACGAATCCCGACTTGTAGAAACCCTGCCGTGACCAAGCCAAACACTTGGAGTCATGACCAAACATTTCAATGACCCACTTCATTGGTCGTAGCCCTTGGTTCTACCGATGCCATAATGGCCCTGAATCCGCCTTCGTACCTCCTACCATAGTGGTCCGAAGTTATAGACGTCGATAACTCCTTGGCACGCGTCCCGCAGCAAAGCCCAACCATGAAGCGAACTCGTTGATTCCCATCTGAATCCTGAGCTCTAACTTCTCATTTGGACTTCCTTTGCATCTCGGGTTTGGTCGAATTGGAGTGGGTCTTCAGAAGAGTTGTCGCGCAGTCCTGGAATTCGGTTCGGTTCGGTAGTCATCATCTTCGTCGGTTCGGTTCGGTAGTCATCTTTTCCATTCGGTTCGGCTAGACTCCCTTTCCTCGGTTCGGTTCGGGTTCAAGCTCCATCAACTCGTGGTCATCTTCAAGCTCATGGTGCGCCATCGGTTCGGTTCGGTGTATCCCTGCTCCATCGGTTCGGGTCGGATACTTCACTTCGGTTCGGGTTCTCCACTTGGTTCGGTTCGGAAGTGTAGTGCCTATTCTCTGG
Organism: Allium sativum; assembly: GCA_030737875.1. Taxonomy (NCBI): domain Eukaryota; kingdom Viridiplantae; phylum Streptophyta; class Magnoliopsida; order Asparagales; family Amaryllidaceae; genus Allium; species Allium sativum. The sequence continues at coordinate 403,438,630 of CM060910.1, forward strand.
TTGGTTCGGTGGTTGCTCCCTTCTAAGTTCCCATACCCGATCCTGTCCTTCTCCAATTGCCGATCCGCTCCTCCCCCTTAGCTTACTCCGATCCGATCCTCTCCAATCCGATCCGCTCCACAGCTCCGATCTGATCCGCTCCCTTGTTTCGATCCGATCCGCTCCCTAGTTTCGATCTGATCCGCTCCCTAGTTCCGATCCGATCCCCCTTGTCCACTCCAACTCTAAGCAAACAGCCTTCCTTCTCGCCGATCCTCCTCCAGTGACAAGTCCCAATCCAGTTCGGATTCCCTTGGTCAGTTCACTAGTCCGATCCGACCCCTTTCTCCGATCCGAACCGGTTCGGAACCTGCACACTTCTGCATCTTTCCAGCGAGCTTTCTACGCCATTCGACGACATTTTCGACCAATTTAACTATTCTAATCAATCATGAAACATACCATAGAGTCATAGTAACATGTAACATCAATTGCAAACACCTTAACAACAATTTGATAGATTTAAAATGGATCAACATAGCTAGAACTCCTCATTTTCCCCTAATCACTCTTAATCATGTTCAAGCATACAATTAGCAAAACACATCGAAATTAACCCAAATTTCTAACAGAGCCTTAAAACATTATTTTAGAATTTTAAGAATTTTTCCAGAATTTATTTACGTATAAATTCGCTAATCTTCACTAATTACCCTTAATCACCGTAATTAGTGCAAAAACTATGCAAATCACTCACCTTGGCCACAAATGAAACACCAAATATGAAGTATCCTCTGTTTGGGTCGAATTCCTATGTATAGCAGCAGCTCCAACCTTGCTTTGTTGCTATTTGGCCTTGTTTTGATGTAGTTTAGGCTTAATCTTCACTAAAAATGTGTTTTGGAGTGGTTTTAGAGGATGGAAGCCATTACTAAGGTCTCAAGAAGGTTTGTGGCGGCTCAAAACTGAAATGAAAGTGATAACCTAACCCTAATCAGTCCTCCTATACCTCTAAACCCGAAATTCCCCTTGGGCCTAGCTGCTAATCACCCGGTTAAGCCCAATTAAGCTGTTTTTCACCATCTGAAACTTGTTTCAGCCATATCTCCCAAACGGTAAGTCCGTTTGGCTAATGTGACCACTCTACGGAAAGAGAAACCATCATCCGAAGCCAATGGAAGTGGTTTCAGGTCAAAATTCCCTTCCAGTCAAAAGTTATGGCCAAAACAGTGCCAACTAGGGGTAAAAAGGTCATTTAAAAATCGGGAAAAATCATGAACATGGGAAATGACCCCAATAGTCGTCCCCCAAAGTTACATGACCATACGACTTCGTATGTTGAAGAAATAAATATCCTACGATCCCATGATGCGTAGAATGCGGGTCGTTACAGGCCATATTGGGCCTTTGTCCTCTTTTATTGGATTGAGATGGATTTTGGCTAGTTATAGTTTTTCGGATCAAACCACCCAAATGAGATGCTGTAAGAGTTTTCCATGAACTATGCCAGAATTAGGAGAGGAGTTACTTAGTCAAGTTGTCTACGAACTAAGGGGTCATCACATATATCTTCTATTGCTTGTTCGTTTGAAGATAAGTGAATAATGTGGATGTTGTGTCTTAGTAAGATCGATCTCTAATTTTGTTGGTGATTGTACTTAGGAAAGGTATATTGACTTCATGCCAAGTTTCGAGTCTATTTCCTTGTAGTGATCTCTTCCAATAGTTATTTTTGAAAGCGATGAGGGAGGATTGGTCTTGGGACGTCGTCACTTATGCATGACAGCGATGAGTGACAATTTGTATTGGGTCGTCACTTATGCGAGAGGGTGGGATTGTGTTGTTCTATCTCGGATGATTTCGGGGATGAAATCCTTTAAGGGGGGAGAATGCAACAACCTGTATTTTCGACGACTAGATATTTAAAAATTAATCATTCATTATTTGACAGTTCTAAAGTGATTTTTTTATGAATGATTGAATCGATACTCAAGATTATTTCCATTGAGTATACATAGTTTTTCAAGTGGAGAAAAAGTATATGGATCGTTGTAGTGTGTTGTAGCATGTTGTCTAGTTTTGTATCAAACAGATGTACCATTTGGTTGTGCGCTCTTAAAATGCATGTGTGTTTTGGACACACAATTCTTTACAATTGGGCCTTATAACATTATAAATACCCATCTAATATGTCATTATCTCTACATTTCTAATCAGCTGTCACTGTAACTTCTTCCTCTTCGTATTATCATGGCCTCCTCTTACATCCATCTTCAAAAATTAATTCATGTTGAATTACTCTATCTAAAATCATGAAATTAGTTCCAAAATTCTGAGATTTTATTTCTCTACAATCCTATATCACTTTTCTTGCACTCGACAAATAATCTTGACATGGTTGTGCATAGCCTCATGACTAGCGTTTGTGATTAGCGAAGATAGAGGTTATAATAACTGAATTCAGGGCCATCTTTGTGTTTCTCTTCGAAAATAACACCTGGGCACCAAATCTCATCGAACCCGAAGTAGAAATGCAGAAAGTGTGTGTGGGAGACTATTCAAAAAACTGTAGCAAGCATGGAGAATGGGTGTTGCATGGTTTATGTGAGTTTGACCATGTTGTTATGGTCATGAAGCTTATTCGTAGATGAGTTCATAGGCGCAAACGGTTTCAGATTTCATTGAGAAACGGGGGAGAAAATCTGAAAGAGGGGACTGGAGCAAGTGGTTATAGATATTTATACATGGCCATGTATGTTAATTGGGGATGAAAAAGATTAAGGTAATTAACTTAAGCGCTAATGACATTTTGTTATTTAAACAACACTCAAACTTATAAACATTTATAACTTTTGCGTACGACATCAGATGCTGACGTTGTTTCTTATGTTGGACTCGTATTGGTGAACTCTACGTTTTGACACTAATTTGGGCTGATTTGGCTAAGTTTAGTGTTATTGTCTCTTATTGAGCTATAATTGTTTGTATGGTAAAAATTTGACATTTTAGGTGATTTAAAATCTTAAAATATATTTTCTAGGATAGTTGAACCTAGTTAATAATGGAATAATTAAAAAGTAATTTGGTTAGCTTTAACTTAAATTTCACGTTTTTATCCATTTGTGTGGTATTGCGTGCTACTTTGACACTATCGCTTGAATTGAACTATTTTGACATCAAATCACCACCAATCATTTTAGATAGGTTTTATCTATTTTATGGATGCTATTATGGAGTTTGTTTGTTAATTTAGATAATTTTATCATTTTTGGTTGCATGGATGATTGTTTGCTTGGTTCATTAAAATTTCTTCCACAAGCGACTTAGTATTAGGAAAAAACTCATCTTATAGAGATGTTAATGTTTAGAGATCAAACACACAAGAAGTTTAGTGCATGCTAATTAAGTACATGGATAGGACTGGAACGGGATGACATGAATTTGTGAAGAAGTTGTAAAGCGTATGGATTGATCTGAAAATAGGGCAAAGTTGGAGTATGACAACGGAATCGAAGATGGGGAGTGGACTAGGTAACTAGTTTGGATTTCACAACGAATGCCGGACATTTTTATTTAACTAGTACTTAACCAGTTTTGGTTAAGTTTATGATTGGAGTAATCATTATCGACTACATTAGGGTGATCGATATTGACTTCTATTAATACTGGCGAATTTGGCCAATTTAACGTAAATGATAGTGTGATTTTGAGGTGTAGGATATGAGGGTTAGACAGTCTATTCGATTTAGTGGCTTTTTGACTAGTAGTTTGTGTTTATGCTAAAAATGGCACAAACACCCCCGAGGAATAAATTTATACTCCACAAGGAATAAAGATCTAAAAGTGGTAGCCACAAACACAGAAAAAAGTAAACAACAAGGAGATTTATAGTGATTCGTCCTGGAATTGGCCTATGTTCACTATGGAAACAATTCTCATTATCACCATTGAAGTTACAAAGTACATAATCACTCTAACTTCACTCATTTTCTCTCTTTTATAATATTCTTTTCAACTTCTTCTCTTTTACACTTGATTCACCCAAACTCACTAAGGAAATAATGAGATCTCTTAGGTTGCAATGGTTGTCGGAGTAGATCTTCAACAACTTGAGCATTTTGATGATTTTAGCAAATTCATGGTGGTTGAGGTGTTAAATCTAAGCTTGGAGGAGGATTAATGGTGGTTTAAATGAGTTAGAGAAGTTTAGAAATGAATTGGGCAACACTTCGTGGAGAGAAAATTTGGTTCCTTTAATGGTGGAAGTGTGGGGGTATTTATAGAAGTGGTTATGAGGTGGAGAGGTCTGAAAATGGTGTGTAATAGGCCACTAGGTGGTCGGAACGACCTGTCATAGAGTCGGTTACAACCTGAGTTGTGTCATGAGCCCCAAGCAATGGTCCTGAATGAACGACCTGACTAGGTTGCATGAGCGTCTTGCTTGCTTCTCTCCAAGAAATGACCTGCCAAGGTCATAAGACCTTATCGGAACGAAGCGCCTTGTGTATATGAGGTGACGACCTGATCAACCCTGACCTATGGCCTTGTCTTGTGTTTGAAGAAACGACCTACTTCTCTTAGGTCGTTACACGACCTAATCATCATATATGAGAATGCCTTGGAAACATAACGGCTTGACTCTTCCTTGGCCGCCGCGTCATGACCTTAGGTGCAACGACCTAGTATATGACAACCTGATCTGAACCCGAGTCCAACGATCCGATAAGCGGCGACCTAACTTGAACTATATTTGTGCATCATATCCATCCCATATTTTTATGGGTTAACATTTACCCCTCGAAGTTTGTATTTATTGGCAAATAATATGAGCTTGGAATCACATAGCTTTTACATCACCTTGGCGTCTTTCTATTAGATCGTTTGCATGGTACAAGGACATAACGTTAGATCACTCTAGGCTCTTAAATTGGACCCGACTCCCATAAATCAGCTTATTAAGCTTTATATTATCTCTCAGGTCGTCATCATCTCCTCATATTCTGTTTACTAGAGGAAGCTCTGTTGATGGCGGCTTGCTTCTAAGATAAAAAATTCTGATTCCCCATCGCTGTCATTTGAGTTAATCGTTGTTGATCAAATCTAGGTCATCACTACTTGCCAGAGACTCAGGACACCTTTGTATCCAATCGTCTTCTCTGACAACTGAGTTGACTCTACTCGCCATCGATTTCTACTGAATCCAAACTGCCTTGTTCTCATTAAGTTGTTTGAAGCTCCTGAGAATCGAATTTCGATCAGATTGGATTCTCGTCACTGTAAGCAGGTGAATTTTCCTTTTTGAATTCGAACCGAACTGGTTTTGGTAGTTCTATGGTTTTAGATCGGATTTGGGGATCTAAGCCGATTTGATTTGGGAACATATGGTAGTTTGATTTGTTGTTGATAACTGATCCTTATTGTATGTGATAGTTGAATTGGATTTGTGTTAAGATTTCGAGTATATGCAATAATTTGTCATCGATTAATGAGTTACAGATAATTCATGCATGAAATTAATTTCATAACATTGTTTGTTGCTTATGAGGCTTGTGCCAAGCTGTGCTTTCTTGAATTTTGTAACTAAATCCAAATTCGGTATTCATGCGTGTTGCAGACAATGTGATGATTGAACTTGCCATTTTGAATTTCTAGACCATCTTGTATCTCCATATGATGCCTTCATAATTGCATTTTATGATTAAAAACTCATGTATATGAAACCTGTTTATGTACTAACAATCGATGATCATGTTGGGCTTTTGAAATGATGACTGCATTATTTCAATTTTGCTCTTGGATGTAATTATTTGTTTGGGGTTCAATCTGATGAAAATTGTGTTGAAACCATCATTATTAATGAATTAATGTCGTTCGAATGATCATTATGCATTTTAGCGTCTTTGAATAGCTTCTGAACCAGATTGGAAGTCAAATTATGTTGTCAAATCGTTTACATAACCTGAAGCCCTAAATCGCTACACATCCTGAAGCCTTAGTCTATGGCACGATCTAAGTTGCTTCCTTGATGCACGACCTAAGCCTTTAGAACATTAGAATGACCTAAGCCTAAAAACCTCTGAGACGACCCAAGCTTTAGGTCGTAGTATAACCGATTATGATAGATCGTAGGATGTTTCGCTTAGTTAGGTCGTAGTATGATAGATCATAGTATAACCCAAACTTCATCCAAATGGGCATATCATTTTGTTAGGACTTTACATACTTTCTATGCAAGAAAAGGGAGCGTGAGCTTATGTTTCAGAAAATCTGCTACTTATGCTCATTTAAAAGAAGGAAGGACACTTCATCCATCATACATGTCGAGGTGCACGCAACCGAAGCTCATACTCGACTTTCTAGAGAGTGTTTTGAGGATTTTTGACTCAATTTTTCTTTGTTCATTTCCCCGAGGCTTTCCGTGGGAACTGGAGAGGAGGTGAGCATATTTGTATTCAACTCTTCTTGTTTAATTCCTTATAATTCTCGGTTGTTGGACTTTACTTTCCTATTTACAGTTGTTCCGGCACTAATCAAGGATAAAGATGTTGCCCCTTACAAGGGCATTTACGAGGCTTTAAATACTGTTGGTGAAGTGGATATAAACAGAAAATATTTGATAAAGGAAGAGTTTTTCCGCAGATACGGGTTGCTCTATTATTCAAGGAAATTCCCTTCTAAAGGAATACCTTCGACACCTAAGTCTATGCCTATAGCATCAGATGTTTGTGCTTTTGGAGAAGGCGAGGCACCCAAAGATAAAACTGGTGAATCCTTATTGAAGAAGTGTTCAGACCCTGCCGGCGGTAGTAAAACACCTTCTCAACCCCAATTGTCTTCGATTGAAGAGGATGAGCATGTACATCGCGAGGGCAAAGGTCTTATGAAGGAAACTGCATGGATCAAAGAGGGTGAAACCATTTTAGGAGACGATTTAAACATTGAGAAGGTTATTGAGGATCCCATTATCCCAGACACTTGTAAGGAGAGTTCCACGGATATTTTCAAGACTTTGAGTGATCTTAGTGCCACGAAAGACCTTCCAAGTGAGACTGCAACTTCGGAGCCTGCCACCAAATTTATAAGAACATGAACCGAGATAACTGTAGCTCAAACTCCTCCATTAGAACATTTTCTAAAATAGGGTTTACATTTGCCTCACCACCGAAGAGCGGTTCATTATTAGATGCGTGTTAGATAATATGTTATATGCGCTATAAGTTTTTGACTCTTTGTATATGTCTTACAATCTACCCCAGTACTTTCTAATCTAAGTACTGAAATCTTGTTTCTTCCTTATTTCAGGCTCAAATATGAATCGTCCATTTTTGAAGAGCTTTGAACATCGAACTAGCTCTTACAATCCAAGGCATCTCATACAGTCCCATCATTCGCAGCACTCACAATACTCCCAGCAATCTCAATATTCCCAGCACTCACAATATTCTTATCAGCCTCAGCAAACTCATGGCTACATATTGACCGACGAACAAAAGAGGTGGATGCACAAGGCCCAAGATCAACTAGAGAAAGAGGAGAGGGATCGTAGTTCTCATGGTGACCGAGACGGATATCATGATCGCTACGATGATTGATATGATGATCGTCATGAGCGGAGTGGATGGGAAGAAGATGAAAGCCGAAGGAGGAAGAGAGACAGGGATGGTCAGGGTAGGGATGATCCTAAGATGCGCCCCAGATCAGATAAACTTCCTGTCCCTGCCATTCAAACTACTTCTGGTTATCATCCCCTTGCTACACCGTTTGTTACTCCTTCTCCTGCCAACATTCAAGGGATTATATATATGCCCCGCCATAAGCCTAAACCAGCCAACAATGCACTTGCTGAACGATTCAAAAACTGGTGTCTGAAAGGAATGTTCTTCGATCTGGACATACACCCATCTGATAGGAAAAATATACTTAGAGATCTGGATGCCTAGAAGAGCAATATCAATAAGTAGATGGATGGTGGATCATCTTGACGATCCATTCGAGAAGATAGCTGAACGATTCAAGAACGAGAAGTATGATAAACCGTCGGTAATAGCCAGCCAACCCAAGAAAACTTCTCACATCTGTCGCATTCTTAGGTCTATCCCAGTCGTGGACCGCTGCCACTTTAGCGGGGTCAACCACTATCCCATTTCCAGAAACTACATGGCCTAAGAACCTCACTTCACTCTTCCAGAAGTGACACTTCGAAAACTTTGCTCTTAGCTAATTCTTTCGCAAAATTTCCAACACAACTCTCAAGTGCGTCTTGTGTTCTTCCTCATTTCTGGAGTAAACCAGAATATCATCAATGAACACAAGTACGAACTTGTTCAACTGATCTCCAAATACTCTATTCATAAGATCTACAAAATATGCTGGCGTGTTAGTCAACCAAAATGGCATCACCAACCATTCGAAGAAACCGGATGGTGTCCTAAAAGCAATCTTTGGCACACTATCCTTTGCCACCCTCAACTGGTGAAATCATGTTGCCAAATCCATCTGAGAAAACACTTTGTCTTCATGAAGCTGTCTGAACAAGTCATCAATCCTTAGCAACGGATAATTGTTCTTCTTAATCACCTTGTTCAGCTCACGATAGTCCACACACAATCTTAACGAGCCATCTTCCTTGGTTGCAAACACAACTGGTGCACCCCATGCGGAAACACTTCTCCAAATAAATCCCTTTCCTACAAGGTCACAAACTTATACCTCCAACTCTCGCTGTTCCTTAGGCGCCATCCACCTAAGAGGCATAGCGATTGATCTAGCACCCTCGACCAAATCGATCCTAAACTCGATCTCACGATGCGACGGTAACCCTTTGACCTCGCCAATGACATCTTCATACTCATTAGCGATCAACACAGATGACAAGTCTTCCTATGAAATCCCAAGAGAATATAGATAGCTCACGAAGAAACCCTCTTCGCTTACATCTAATCAATGCCTTTCCACATCCCCGACTCTCACCTCTAGCTTGTCACAATTCATCCTTGTTGCATATCTCTTGAGCCAATCCATGCCTAAGATGATCCCAAACCCAGCGAAGTTAAGAATAAAGCAATCACACACAAAAGAGCTACCATGACTCGACAACACTAGACCACGACACAACATGCACAAACTGGACGAAACCCCTACCGGATTAGTCACGATCAATGGTCTATCACAAATCTTGAGTTCCAAACGCAAGCGGCATACAAGCTCATTGCAACTGAAAGAATGCGATGCTTCAATATCGAACAACACACGAACTGAAACACCATTAACTGAAAGATTACCTTGAATAACGATACCCTTTTCCTTTTCCTCTACATTAGGAGCTCTTGAAGAAGATGGAACGACTTCCAAAGCATATGCCTTTACAACCTGCTTGCCCTTAGATGATTCTGGACAATCCTTCTTCTCATGCCCAGGCTTTCCACACTTGAAGCACTTCTTCTCAGCTTTAGGATTCTTGCACTCATTCGAGTAATGACCCTTCTATTGGCAATTAAAGCAAACCACCTCACGCTTAGGCTTCTTCTGGCTATCTTTTCCTTTCTGCTGTTGCTACTTCCTCTTCTTATTATTACCACCTTGCTGTGGTTTTTGAACTTCCTTGGTTGTGACGACAGCATTTGCTTCCTTAGAAAACAAGCTATCATGACAAACAACTTTTTCAATAATCTTCTCAAATGGATCGTCTAGATGATCCACCAACGGCCTTCCAATATAGGTATCTAGACCCATAACAAACTTCTTGTTCTTCTGATAGGGTGTATCAATGTATGAATGAGCATATCTGGATAGGGCTTCGAAATCAGAAACATAATCAAGCACAGAACAACCATTCTGCTTCAATTCCACAAATTTCTTAAATAAAGCATATTTCTGAGCTGTGGAGATAAACTTTGCTTCAAACTTAGCTTGGAACTGCTCCCATGAAATCCCCCTCTTCTGGAGTCTCTAGTGTAATAGAATTCCACCACTCCATGTCCCTGCTTTGTAACTGCCTTGATGCAAGCTTTCTCTTAATTGCATCTTCCAACCCTAAGTCTCCAATAATACGGACACAAGAATCTATCCACCTCTGAACCTCTTCAGCTAGCTCAGTTCCTTTGTATGGTTTCCCTCTTAGAGATGTATAATCCTTACACAGCTTCGCAAAATCCACAACCTTAGGAACTCGCACACCTACATCTACCGTGTGGCTGCCACTGGAGTGGGTACCCTTCGCATGACTGCTTCCATCATGACCTTAAACATGGCTGGGTAATCTGGTGTACCGCCATCACCCCTTCCTAGCACAGCCCCTTCCCTAGCAGTATGTCATGTAGTTCGTCGACTTATTCCAAATCTGCAAATTAGAATGAGTAGTCACTTGCAAAAAAAACTGCTAAATAAGTACAAACGCTACTATACTATATAATATCATATAGTATACATCCAACTGAAATCTACAAATACGTCTCTCATTCGTAATTACGTCTTAGAACTTTGGCTAAAATCGATAACCATAGCTATGATACCAAATGTGATGACCGCCCACAACCCCTGCACTATACAAGAGGAATAATGCTCTGAAAGTGTGCCAGGCAGCTATGGATGATCATCAAGGTAGGTAAACATAAGCGGAACCTATCGTAAAACTCGCAGCGCAAGGATACAATACAATAGAACATATACAACATGTAGTAATAGTGAAGCAGGAAGCACTAGACTTTCATAACAACTTGAAAGTAATATCCATACACTCAGAAATAGTGTTTATACAAATTGCCTCACTACAACACTCAGAGAATAACAAACAGCGGAAATCCATATACTATATAGTAGAAAGATAGTACGCCAGCCTCCTACTCGCCTCCGAACAGCTACATCATCTACACTAGGCAATCACCTGTCACCTGCCACCTAGTCTGCCCATCCACAACCAGATGAACAACCCAAGGTAATAAGAGGAAACATAAAACCTTGAGTCAGACAATAATCTTAGTGAGCGATAAAACAACTAACAAAATTCAACAATAAAGTATATGAGAATGGATAGATAAACATACTAATCTACCCAAAATACCAGAGAAGAACTCAACTCCAGTCTTCCCACATCGGATAGTGGTAGCCTTTATGATAACATTTCAACCGTACATCCATGAAAACAAGAACACTCATTTATCCATGGCAAAGCACTCATGACATCTAAATTATATATCCCATGTGAACCATCCTAATCAAACTCAACATCCCTCAAGCACAAGCCCCAGAGGCCTAAACCAATATCAGACAAGCACCCAAGGGACATCTCCTTCGACGTTGGACAATCTACATGAGATGGTACAAACATAACACCCAATCAATCATGACTGACTCTGGCTATCACCGCCAATCTTGTTTTGAAACCATCGTTAATCGTATGACGGCCAATCTGGCCACATGTCAAGGGCTAATGGTAACCCCAGTTCTAGCATAAACTCCATACGTCTTTCAACGATACGTATGTATGTCCAACTTTGACAACTAGGCCTTTCAATGATGCCCAGGGTACTCGACCTACAACTGGTCTTTTAGATGTCTCTATCATACCTCCTGCTTCGAGTCTGCTAAAACTTACGACAACGATAATCTCTCGGCCTTCGCATCTCTAGTCATCCAACCCGATGACTCTTTATAGCTCGACCGACCCACCTTGCTCGACCCAAACTTCCTAAAGTACGACCGAACATCTTTAGCTTGGATGCTCGACCCCATTGATGCTCAACCCAACACTTCGTGCTCGACCGACCCACTCTGGTGCGACCGACCCAAACACTGCTCGAGCCAACTCTGCTCCAAAAGATGACCCATACTCGATCACCCAATCAGGTGCAACCGACCCAAACACTGCTCGACCACCCCCTTCTGGCTCGCTCGACCCAACCACTTCTGGCTCGCTCGACTGACCAGCCCTGACTTGTTCCCCAAGACATAAATTTGGACCGACTGACCCTACCATGAGCGACACAAAACCCGCACCACACCAGTGCAACCCCGATTTCGACCAAAACTTCGCCAAATGACAAATCTGACAAAACCAACTCGTCCAACTCATCAAATATGGCAACAAACAAGGTATGAAACCATTATCACCACGAATACAACGATTTTTACCAAAATTATGCAAGTAACTCCAAAATCATGATAAATGATCACATGAACAAAATTATAGATCTAACTTGCATAATCATATGAAATGGCATAGTAGTTACCAGTTTGAACTTACTAAATTAGATCCTAAGGTGATTCATATGAAAATGATCTTATCAATGCAAAAATCTATGAGAAAACACTTGGATTTGATGAAAAACATGATCAAACACTCATACACTTAGTTGAATCCATGTGAGAGTTGTAAACCACCCATCAATTCTCCTAAACAAGCAAAAATCAATGCAATAAGATTCCGAACAGCAAGCAATTTGAACCAAACCTCTTGATTCGATGAACTCCCTCTTCAATTGATGTAGATCTAGCCTCCAATGGTGTAGATCTATGATTTCCCTCCTTGGATTTTGATTTTTAATGGTGGAAAGGTGTTAGAGGAAGGAGGAACATAGGCCACCTTATAAGAGAATAGAGGAACAAAAACATTTGTCATACCTTCCACCCCCTATTTATACCCCTCCACTAGCCCACAAATGGGCCTTCCCAAATCAGTACCTTGTGGTTCTCCAAACCTAAATAACCAACTGAAAAACCTTAAAATGACGATTTCTCCCAAACCGCTGAGCCAAATCTTTAATGTAACCACTCTACGGAAAGGCAACCATCAATTCCTTTCCAATGGCATAGGTCTCACCCTCTGATTCGTCCTAAGTCAAAAGTTATGCCCTGTGCAAAATTGACAGGGGCAAAATGGTCACAAACAAAATTGGTAATAATTATGGACATGTCTTACATCCCCATAAACAACATATTAAAATATGAGAATGATCTAACCCTTAGGGAATGAAATAAAAATATTTTATGATTTTCCAATACGTAAAATGCGGCATGTTACAAGGAGCATATTATTGAGGAGAATATTGGTGACGGCGCGGGAGATAATAACAATCCGGATAGGTATGAAGTTAAGCATAGAAATATTCAAGCCGCTTGTAAAACCGAGATTGACAGAGTTGTGTCATACTTGGATTGTCTTTGTACTTCACCTGGATCTATTGCATTCCAAGCTCATTGTTCATTTGTACTAGGCATAGTCTCACCACATCTTTCTCCCGCTGGAGTCAACACGACAACGAAAGAGTACATCATTACTGATTCAACCTTGGTGTCGACTACTACTGCCCCACTTATTACTCCTCCTCTGGGCGATGTATCCTTATTTACTGCTTCTATTCCTGCTTCACAACTAGGGTCAAAAGATGCAAAGATTGAAGCAATCATCAATTTAGATGATGTCGACTATATTCCTAGTGATGAAGTAGAGGATCTTGATGATGCTAACAAGAGCCCAGAGAAAAAAGTTAAAGGCAAGCAGAAGAAAAAGATAAAGTCTTCCTCTTTGTGGCGTAGAGGGAAGCGTACTGTTTCAAAGAAAGGAGGACCTATCCAAACATCTCCTGAGGAGTCGAAGAATGACGAAGAGGCCAAGGATGAGAGCAATTTTGAAGCCACACCTTCTCCTCCTAAGCTTCCAAAGCTTATAGTTAGATCTGATAGTGCTCATAAGAGCGAGAAGAAGAACGCTTAGGACTTCCAAATATTTACTCTACCTTTTGTTGCTTTTTTAATTGTCACTTGCTTTGACATGATGTTTATGCGAGTGTCAGTCCTCGCTTACTACTTTATGCGCATTCGAAATTCGGACTTTTGTATTTGAGACTTTTTTGCTGTTGTTGTGAAGCTTGTTACTGCATTTCTAGTACTTTAGCCATTAGTTGTTACTCTAGTTTTGTTGTACCTTTCTATCTGTCCATTTGTCTTCTTCACATATTACAAGTCTTTTTACAAGTCTTTTGTCTGGCGTGAAGTCATAATGACCTTGTGGTATGTATTGTGAGCATCATTATTCCGTCTTAATGCGGTGGTGGTGCCCCCATACCAAAGGTCGTTATGAACTTCTTAGGCCGGATGCAATCAACTTTACTAGGTCTCCTTGGTTATGGCTAAAGTACTGGAAGTTTTCGGCTTATTGGCTAAGTCTTACGCTTGTTGCCATTGCTCTTATATCTTCTCAGCTTGCCAATTAAACCATGAAATCCAGTTTGGTTGATTGAACGTGTGCCTTTTTAGTTGAAGAAGCATTCTAGCCTTCGCGCGCCTACTTAAGAGGTCTTATATTTTTGGCCCAATGTTCATATTCTATCTAGCTAGTTAATTCAGGCATCAGAGACTCTTGTCTGCAATTGGACTGATTAATTCTAGCATCGACAATTTCAATAGGTGTCACAGGAGAGGTCTTTGGTTAAAGCCCAACAATCATCGCAACTTGAATGAGTTAAGCGCTCATCGACTTAATTGGACGCCTCCGAAGAGGTCATTTGAGCCCAACGATCATCGCTACTCGATATGCTCAAGCACTAACTGAACTAATGGACGCCTCCAAAGAGGTCATTTAAACCCACCGATCACCGAGTCTGGGATTGGCAAACACTAACGAATTAATCGGACACATCTGAAAGGTCATTTAAGCCCGCCGATCGCCGAGTTTGGGATTATCAGACACTAACAAATTGATCGGACGCCTCTAAAGAGGTCATTTATTCCTAATGTTTGTCGCAATCGGGTCAGGTACTTCCTGACATCGACGATCTCATCGGATACCCCCTTTCGGTTGGGAATTCTTATGAACTCAAATATGCGACTCTCTGACTTGTTAATCTAGGCCCTCCAGAGATAGGATTGAATTAATACCCCCTTTCGGTTAGGACTTCTTATGAACTCAATCCTGCGACTCTTTGACCTAGTAATCTAGGCCATTCGGAGATAGGATTGAATTCATGCCCCCTTTCGGTTGGGACTTCTGATAAGCTTCGCTGTGAGAGGGTTTATTATTGTGTCATTTCACAGGGCAGACGCCAATTCCTATACTGGGTGCTTGATTTAACAAGTTATCCTAGTGATTGAACTAGGCCCCTGGACCACTTGTCTTAGGAATTGCCCCTTAGGTGAAACTTGCAACTCTTATCTTTAATTTGAATGTTTCACCTTTTAACCGTTTGACTCCTAGTGTCCTTTATTTATTTTTATTTTCCAGGCAGTGCTTCACATCTTCGTACTTGCTGTAACTGATGCTTATGGTACTCGACACTTGAGCTGTCCTCATCGGGATTTGCTGTGAAGGTCACCAAGACTTATCAGGTTGTAGGTGAGCGTATGTTCTTTAAATGGCCTGCAATCAAAATCGACTTTTAGCAACTTTTGGATAATTAAACAAGAGTTTTCATGTGTACGATTCAGCAAGCAAATCAACTTCATTCATATGTACAAAGTTCAATTACAATGTTTGCAAAGTATTTACAACTTTTACAGAAAATATGCATGATACATTAAGTAAAATAACGATGGAGATGATTGATTTTACAAGCTCTGGGAATTTGAATTCCATCCGTCGTCTTCAACTCGAAGGTGCCATCTAGGAGCTTTTGGCTTATGATGAAGGATCCTTCCCAACTAGGCCCAGAAACTCCAATTCCTGCCATCACTCTCTTCAATAGAAGGACCCCAATCTTGAAGGTCCTTTGCTTTACTTTGGAGTTGAAATGCCTGGCAATCCTTTTTTGTTGTGCAATAACTCTGTGCTCTGCTTCATTTCTCCTTTCTTTCAGTTGGTCAAGTGCTTCAAGCTGCAACTTTTCATTCTCTTCTTAGTTTAAGTGAATCCTGTGGTGAGTGGGAACTTCCAACTCTACCGAGATCATAGCTTCGGATCCAAATGCTAGAGAGAACGGAGTGTTCCCAGTCATAGATTTGTGAGTCATGCGATATGCCCATTGTGCAAGTGGAAGCTCATCTACCCAACCACCTTTGGCTTTCTCAAGCTGCTTTTCTGATGGTCGACTTTATGATTTTGTTCACTGCTTCGACTTTCCCGTTGGCCTGCGGATGATCCACTGCTACAAAACTCTTTTGAATCTTATACTTAGCACAGAAGCTTTTGAATTCATCGCTTTCAAACTGAGTACCATTGTCCATATCTTCTATGGCACACCAAACCTGCAAATGATATTATTCAAGAAAAAGTTGATGACTTTCTTTGAGGTAATGGTAGCTAACGGTTCTGCTTTAGCCCATTTGGTGAAGTAATCAATGGCTACAATGGCATACTTCATGTTAGGTTTTGCTCTAGGTAATGCTCAGATCAAATCAATGCCCAGACAGCAAATAGCCATAGGCTGACCATTTAGGTCAATTCCATGGATGGTGCTCTTGTAATATTCACAAATCTTTAGCATTTATCACATTTCTTGGTGTAGGTTGCAGAATCCAGGTTCACATCAGACCAAAAATAACCATATTGTAGAACTTTCTGGACCAATGCCTGTCCGCCTGTGGACCTCCACATTCACCTTGGTGTAATTCCGCCAAGATTTCCTTAGATTCCTCTTTGGTAACACACCGAAGCAGAGGCATAGAGAAGCCTCGCCTATATAGTCTACCATCCTGGATAATATACATTGGATCCTTTCTCAAAATCATCCTTCGCTTCTTTGATTCTTCTGGGAGTATTCCACTGAGAAGATACTCCTTGATCAGGGTCGTCCACAAATCTTGTTCTTCAACGGTCTCCATAATCCAATCAACATCCACATCTTCAATACTAGGACTTAAGAGAACTTCGACGAGTACTAATCCCAGTAACTGTGCATCTCCCGAACTTGCATACTTAGCGAGCGAATCCGCTTTCATATTCTCCTCTCTGGGGATATAGGATATTGTGTGGTAGTCATGTTCATTAAGAAGTTCCTAGGTTTTGGATAGGTAAGTTGGAAGATTTCCACCCTTGGCCTGAAACTCTCTTCGGACTTGACATACCACTAGCTGCGAGTCATTGAGGATTTGCAAAGCTTTCAAACTCAATTCCTTTACAATCTTTATCATATTGTTTTTATATATGATAATGTTGAATATCAGTTTTGTTTTGTTTAACTTGGGTTGCTATTATTATTTTGTTTCGCATGTGATGGAATATTTTCAAAGCATGATTAAGTTTATAAAGTGTTTTGACGCTATAAACACTTTGAACTTCATGGTATATTTATTATAAGATAGCATTTCAAGAATACTTTCGATTTGGGTTAGGATAGATTGGACTTTGTTGTACCAGTGGACCAAAACTCCATCTTGGTCGACCTATCGGTGGTTTTAAATTTCGCCCATCTACCACCAAATGTCAACGGTCTGCTACAATGAGAAATTTTGTTGTTTTGATCGGATTCCTGGTCGGCGGGTCACGAACTGCAATAGATGGAGGAGTGGGGGTCCCACTTTAGTGCCGTGAACGAGTAGCATCCGACCTTAGCCTTATACCGTCTTGGTTATCCTGGGTTGATCGTCAGGTGTATGTTATGGCGCTATGAGTGGATTACAGTGCTGATATCTCGATGCGCGCTCGAGCTTTACCACTGTGATTTCACAATACTAGCATCTATTTATTTGGTATGTTATGATCGGGTTATATTTATCGCATAATCCCCTAATATTTTAGTATAATTGATTAATTTTATTATCATATTGATTTATATATGATAATTGTTATGAGTATCATATTGACTTATATATGATACTCTGATTTGATTTATTATCATATTGATTTATATATAATATTTGTTATGAGTATCGTATTGATTTATATATGGGACTCTTATCTGATCATATAGATTTACAAACGATAAATGCCATGAAGATTTTATCGTCTTGATTAATTATCATAAGATATTTATTATGAGTTCCTATTGTTTTGTATATGATATTTATTATGAGTATCGTATTGATTTATATATGGTACTCTTTTTTGGGTAAGTTTATCATATTGTTTTTATATGATAAATGGAATGTGATTTCATTAGTTTATGATTCTCTGGCTTGATTATTATGAGTACCCTGTTAATTTATATATGATTTGTTGAGAGCTTCGCATTGATTTATATGCGATACTTTGTTTTGATTTAATTTATCATATTGATTTATATAGGATATTTGTTAAGAGCATCGCGTTGATTTATGTGTGATACTCTGGCTAGATTTATTATAAGTATCATTTTGGTTTACATGTGGTATTTTAGCTCAGTTTATTTTATCATATTGATTTACACATACTATGAAATGTTTGATTCTTATAAGCTACTTTATTATAGTTATTTTTACCATCTGGTTATATTCGTTACGAGTATCGATTTGATTTAGAAACGATACCCTAACTTAATTCATTTTATCATATTTTATAAAATTATCATTAAAGGAATTGTATTGATTTATATATGATACCTTTACACCAAAAATGGGGAGTGGGTATCCTAATATATGTATTTTTCTTGGGGTAAGAATCGAACTTTTTGCAAAAGTGAGTAATCAAAGTTGGAAATTTCCTGTTGAACAATCTAAATAAATCAGGGAAGGAACTAAAGATTCGACATTGGAATTTTTGTAATGTTGAATAAGTAAATTGTGAAGACACAATTTAACTAAGAGGGGAAGTCTGTAATAACCCGGAATTTTGGATGGTGATAGTAACGACTCAGGAATATTGGTGTTTAGGAAATGAATTAAACTGAGATTTAAATAGAAGTTGTATTTGAAATTCAAATTAAAATTTGCATTTTTTATCTTTTGAATAAGGTTTGGATATATTTAAGTGATATTTTTTTCATAAATTTAATACGAGTTTTTTTGTTCAAAAACAGACAACATTAACGTTATTAGCTGATTTTGATTCCTTGGTATATTCGAAAACGTAACTTTGAAAATAAATCCAAAGTTTGGAATATAAATCTTATGTGCTGACTTGAGGAGGAAATCGAATATATGCGGTATGATTTAATTTAACTTAATTTAATTGGTAGTTGGTTTTGAAATATGAATTGGAACTTATGTACGGATAGATTTATTTTAACATAAACGTTTGTTAAAAATTTTGTTAGAGAAAAGTTACTAATGTCATTAACCGATTTGAGACTATTTGAATGGTTGAGGATAAATTCAACCTTGAAAAATGGAACCTGTAATTTGATTTAGTGTTGAAAATTTATGTTCATACTTGATTATTAATTTTGAATTTAAAATTTTGTTTTGGAAATTAAACTTAGATTAAGAAATTCATTTATAATTTGAGACTTTAGTCTATTCTTAACTTGGTTTTTGAATTAATTTGCAATACTTTATATTGAAATTTATTTGTATTAAATTATAAAATGATATTAATGTCTTAGAACTAATTGAATATATTGTTTGAGAAATATTGAATTTTACTTCTCAATTTAGTTAGAGGATTATATCGATGTGAATAAATTTGTTTTGTTGAATTGGTCCTACAAGTATATTTAAGGATTGTATTTGAAAATAAATAAATACATTAAATTAAATTTGTATA
The DNA here is from genome assembly GCA_030737875.1 of Allium sativum. Taxonomy (NCBI): domain Eukaryota; kingdom Viridiplantae; phylum Streptophyta; class Magnoliopsida; order Asparagales; family Amaryllidaceae; genus Allium; species Allium sativum. The sequence goes on from CM060910.1 coordinate 403,458,158, forward strand.
CATAACAAATAAATGGGATAATATATGGTATGCATGTATTAGAGAAAATATTTGTTTAATGAAATTTTTAGTCAACACCACCTGAATTGGGTCCCACGTTTTTTTTTTTTTTTTCCGACGATTATCTGGATCCTCCGTTCCAATTTTAAAAACAGCGTACCCCTTCCTTCGGGGGGCACGGGAAAAAAAAATGACTTCCTCCTTCCCCTTTTTTTTTGTTAGCGGCCGATTCCCCCATTTTCTCCAGATGGGTTCTCCCCAAAATTGCAATTTGATTTTTTTAAGGGGATTGTTAATGACACCACCGATTTGGTTAAGGGGCGTCACAGAAGCTTGAAAAACGGTATTCGGTGGCCGAAAACAGTGTAAAAAAGTGTAAAAAAAAAGCAAATTTGGCATCCGTGACGCCCCTTAACCGAAAAGGAGGTGTCCTTAGCAATCCCCTTTTTTTATTTAAGGTCCGATTGAATCATGGCCTCCACCAGAATTGGTCACCGTCCCTTCCTTCACCTGCGCTGTTCAAATTCGAGCCGTCCCACCCCCTCACCGCCATCTGAGGCACTGCACCGTCCTCTTCAACAACCGTCGCCAAGATCGAATCCGTGTTACCTTAGCTCCTCAACTTCTTCACCGCTTCCTCCTCCTCTGGCTAGAAGCTCACGCAAGCACCCTTGTTCGTACTCAGACTACCGGTCGCGTGTGTCTTCGGAAAGGATATTTGCATCTAGTCGAGCCACCCGTGCTACCTACGTCGACTTCGAACATGCGGAAGCCAGCTGACAGACAGGACGCTGCTGTTTACAGCTTCGTAAGCACCTCGCGTGCCGCCGCTCTTCGGATTCATGCCACTGTCGTGACCAAAGGTGAGTTAACCTCGCGATTAAATTTATTTTTAGTTTGCTACTTTGCCTCGCATTAAATGTATTTGAGCTATGACTGTGTTGCTATGGCTTTCTTGTTAATTGGGTTGATTATTCCTTAAGTAGCTTTTGGGAAAATCTGATCTATATCCCTGCCATAGTTTTTCTGGCCGTGTTCTTGTGCCGAACTAAAACCGAGTGCTTACTGTTTTTCCCTCTTGCACAGCTTGAGATTTTTTTTCATGCGAATCTGCTATTGTTTTCATGCGAGTCCCAATAATGTTCATGTTTGAACTTTCAGGTTGGCGTAAATGGTTGTGTAGCATTTAATAATATGTTTATTTCAATGTTTGTCTTACCAGTTCATACCTTGCATACATGTTAGTTATCTTCCATGACTTAAAAGAATGACAAGGCATATCAGTATATGAACTGGAATAAAATCATACAAGCACAAATAAATAAAGGGCATTGTTATTGACACTCCAATTATTGTTAGGGGGAGGCCAATTTTTTATTTTTCAAAAAATTGTTAAGGGGAGTACCAAGGAGGAAAGTAACCCCTTAACAAATAAATGTACTTTTACATTATTATTCATTTAGGCTTAATTTGGGTTTTTGTGATTTAGGAGAGTTATGATTTTACGATTGGCTAATTCTAATTATACACCAAAAATTGCTAAACATATACCAAAAATTATAATAAACTAATATACACCATATATTACTTTACATACACCGTTTCTTTTACTAAAATATCCATGTTCTCATCTTCTTTTCCTTTCCTTTTTCAAATTTAAAACACAATTACCAAAAATTAGAAATTCTTTGCATCAAATTGAGTAAAATTTTACAAAATGAAATATAGTTCTTGTACTAATATTGCAACTTTTATTAACCTTATGAAAAAAATTCAATTTCAACAAAATTACTGTAATTTTAAAAAATAATCAACACTTCAAAATTAGACCATTATTTATGACTGTTTTCTTAATTGAAATTTTAGATTTCATGATTAAATAATTTATTAACATATCTAGTTTGTATCAAATTTCAATACATTTAAGAATAATTTGACTTTTTATATGCAGAAGTATTAAAAAAGCAACTATGAGAAAAGGGTAATTTAGTAATAAAATTTTATAGAAAAAATAATGGTGTATGTTAAGGAATTTTCGGTGTATAAATAAAATTTGCCTTTATGGTGAGTAATTTTTAGAAGTAAGGGTAAAAACGTAAAAAGTAAAAAAAAAATAGTCAGCTACATTGATCCCTCCCTTAACAATTTAAAAAAAGTGGAGTGTCCTTAAAATTTGGCCTCCCCTTAACAGAAAATGGAGTGTCAATAATAATGCCCTAAATAAATAACTTTGCCTGAAATGGAATTTTGGTGTCTCATTATAGCAGTTCTGTAAGTGTCAATTTGTACATGATCCTGTGAATAAATATTTTCTTAGTCAAACTGACGTGATAATCTTACCACTATATTGTTAAATACTTAAGTAGAAGTTAATAACAAGTAGACAGAACATGTAAACGATTGTGCGCACTGGCAACAAGTATGAACTAAACTTAAGAGACTCAAATAGATATTCTATCATAAATGTCCCCTTTCTGAATATTTGGAAAAAAAAACATGCATAAACTACTGATGTTGGTTGTTACATAATATTTAAGTGGCTGTCAATTCAAGATTAATGTATTTTATTCCAACTGTGTGATTTGGTTGAGCTTACCATCATTGTGCTATATTTATGTACCATGTTCCTTAATTATATAGCACTTTGTTTCCATATCTGTTGGATAAACTTGCTGCATATCCTATATAATTTTTAGTTCGAAATGTTGGTTTAAATGATTATTCTGGGTGTATATGCGATCCATGCTATGCGGGATAGATATACCAATATGTAGTTCCAAGTCAGTTCACATACTATGTACTATGAGTATAGTATTGAATTTTACTTGAATGAGAATGATGATTTGAAAAATACTTAAAATATATAAACTCTAAAACTAATGTTCTCTTATGTCAAGTGCTTGTATGCATATTGTGCTTGGGTATTAGATGAACCACAATATATCTACTTTGCAAATATGTTGAAGTTTGGTAAAGTCATTCCTATATTTTCTTGCTGGAGAACCTAAACACACATGTTATGTACATGTTTCATATTTCAAATAAATGAAAGTTTAATTCTTTTGTCAGGGGAACATTTTTAATAACATGATTGAAATTTGGAAAGAGATTTTACAGACAATATTTTGTGAATGTAACGTGCTTATGAAGTGCATAGGAAATGCCTTTTATCCCTTTATCATATGCATTCCCCAAGTGTTACAGACACAAATATTTTAGCTCTTAAAGAGGAGGGGCATGAGAAGACGCGGGTGTGCGCAAAGCTCGGCGAAATTTGTAATTTATTAAAAGAAATTTATGTATAAAATCTATTTTTCGCTATATTAATATTGTAAACTCTGATATTTATATATAATTTTAATTTGCTGTTGTTGTTGAGCACTGCGATTCTGTGTGTAAATTTCATTTTAAACCCTGTAAGCTAATAATAATTCATTGTTTTGAACGTCTCGAGTTGGTTTAAACACCGACTTGGGGCGGTCAAAATGGTGGGCTGTTACATACGTTCCATGCCTCTAGTTTAATTTTGAATATACTGGTTAAAAGGATTATAGTACAATGAGATACTGGTCATAAAAGGTTGTATCGAATCGTTAATTAATTTTAATATAACTTGGGTAGCAGCGATGTATTACTAGATGCTGCTCACTTTTTATAATTTAAATATGATTTAAATTATTTCAATGTTATAATAACATATAGGGTCACGCAACTAAAATGTTATAAAGGAGAAATTATTTTCTTTGGGTCAAATAAAACATCAGTTTATTGATATTTTATTTGAAATTGGAATTAGTATTCGGTTTGGTTCCAATATTTATGTTTAACGCTTGATTTTAAAAGAGATATTTATATTTTATTCCTTTAAAATAAGACAGCTAACCCAATATAAAATAAGCTTACTTATCTGTTCAGATTATTCATTCATTGACAAACCCGAATACCCTAATTCCAAAAACCTAGAAATCATGGCGGCGGCTAGTATCACATCTCCCCTTCTTCAATTCGATTGAATGAGAAATCATTCTCGTGGACTACTGTAGAGGCGTGGTGTTTTGTTATGCTTCTCGATTTGATCCATCCAGACATTAATAACGTTCCAAAATCGAAGAAGAAGAGCGGATTCAATTGATTTGAAGAATCCACGGTAGCCATGAGAGGTATAAATTTCGATTTACTATTAATTTTGCATAGGTTTTAAACTCGTAACCGTTATAGAGTTAAATTAGGGTTCTCGAATTAGGTCGATAAAATCCAATGGTGGTATCAGAGCGACAGGCTTGCGAAAATTAGTACTTTGAATTCTATTTAGATTTTATATATTTGATATCGATTGGATCGAAAACGGTTATGAACCCTAAAATGATTTTGGAGAAATATTAAAATATATTTCAGATGCAAAAACCCGTTTTGTTTTTTCAAGATGTATTTTATATTCCAAATAAATTAGGAATTGAATCGATGGATCGATTTTAGTATTGTTACTAATTATGATTTAATTTTAATAATCTCGATTGAATTGATGAAAGAATTGCAGCTTAGAATTGTGGTTCCTATTACTAAAACATTCACAAATTTTGCATTGTTTTGGACCAGTGTTGTGAACACTGATGTTAAAATGAAAAATAACATATGAATTCATTTCAAATGCAAACTCTCATGTTTAACATGTTGAAAGCATAATTTATACAGACGTTATGAACACTGATTTATGGTAACAGACTGTAACATATATGTACGTCCATTTCTGATCTGGAATTATTCCATTATAAAATCGTTTTATATTAAATATAAAATGAAATTTAAAATGATATGGTTGATGTCATACATTAATTCTGTATGATTATACATACATATACATATATATAATTTTGTTGGATCATTGTATGAATTTGATTCATATGTGAAACAAGTGTTTGGATCTTTTAAAAAGAATTAACGCAGTTATACCTTTACAATCAAAGATGTTTGATAGTATGAACACATTTATTACTATAATTTTGTTTAGACCAAAAACCATTTTTTATGTATGTGATAAATGATGTTCAAATTGATGTCTGGATGATTTTGAATCATAACATCCATAATGAACAGTATGACTAAGGTTATGAACCTAGCTTGACATACTTTGATGAAAAAAATTAGTCTGTGATATATATATATATATATATATATAACTAGCCTGTTATATATATATATATATATATATATATATATATATATATGTGTGTGTGTGTGTGTGTGTGTGTGTATATGTATATATAAAACATTGTATACTGTTGATGATATATGTTTATATGTAAGCTATCACCTCTTGTAAATGAACATATCTGGGTATTAAATTGCTTTCTAATTCAAGTGTGTTGTTGATTGAACACTATCATAATTTTGTTTTGAAATATTATAAAATATTGCAAAAAGGTTTTAATTTTTCTGACATGGCAGGACATCTCGAAAGGTTACATTGAGTTTCTTTTAATCTCTGTTACATATGTATGCATCTGTAAGCATATATCTTGCTGAAAATACTTTATGATAAATATATGTTACACCAGTAAATAAGAGTGTGTGTGTGTGTGTGTGTGTATATATATATATATATATATATATATTGCTTATGTGATGTAACTGGTAGTCAGTAGTGTAGAAATATACTACAAGAAAAATACCCTATTGCAACTAGATATTTGCAACAGGCGACACATGACAGTTGCAGTAAACGATATTTAACAACAAACCTATTATAGAAGTTGCATTGGATGAGATTTAGCAACATGCCTTTTCTTTCTGTTGCGAAAAACATATTTCTAGCAACTGCGTTTCCCTTCCTATTGCAAAAACAAACTTTTAGCAACTGTGCTTCCATAATAGTTGCAACAAACATATTATTTGCAATTGCGCTTCCAAGTCAGATGCGAATAAATATATGTAGCAACTGTTTTCGCCACTTGCAATAACTGTATTATTTTACAACTGGTAAAGCCAGTTGCGAAAAACATATTATTAAAAATAAGTATAAGCTTTTAACGATTAACTTTTAATAACTAATTTTAAATACTTATTATTAAATGATTAACTACTAGTAATTATATAATAATTAAGGTTAATATTTAATAATTATTAATTAATAATAAAATTTAAGTATTATAAAGTAAAATCTATAACCGATAATTAAACAATAATAATTAATAATTAACAAATAATAATAATAATAATTAACATTTAAAAATTAATAATAAAATAATTATTAAATAATAATAAATTAATAATAAAAAACTAATGGATAATAATTAATAATTAATTTGAAATATGAATATGTTTCGACATTAAATAATTAAATCAGTTGATGTCTAAAAATGGTCATAAGACTACCAGCCATGCCTAATTGTTGCTATGAACTTGATAAGTAAAATTAAATACATACAAAATAAAAATAAAATTATCATGCTTTAATGGTATAAAAACGTTTTGTTTGAATGATAATTATTTGTTATTATTTTTTCAAATACATGCATTATCCTTACACAATAAAAATGCAAATGAATAACAATAATGCATTCAACATATATAAACGTGAAACAAGGGGTAATGGTTAGCTGTAACAAGTAATAATTAATAAATAATACGAAATTACATTTTAATTGCAATAACTACAATTTTTTTACAACTGGAAAAGCCAATTGCGAAAAACATACTTTTAAAAATTATTTTTTCCCTTAAATTACTATTAAATACAAAAGTCTGAATTGATATAAAATTAAGATTAAATATTAGATGCAAAAATTAAATTAATATCAAACTATAAGCGAATAATATCATTCTTTGGTAAAAACTAGAAAAAATACAGTAACTTTTTTGGTTCAAGCGTTTAAATTTTTGGCTCTAACCTTTAATTTTTTCCCTCCAAACGTCTAAAATATGTACTCTAGCTTAACACTGCGCCTCGTTCGGGGAACGACACGTACAGTTTGCGTTGGAATTCGAAGTTTGAGATCAAATTAATCAGTATTTTAATAACTTATCATTATTTTTAGTAATTCATTAAGTAATATTTTAATAATTTATAGACATTTCTGATAATTAATTACATTGCATAAGTAAATCATTAATAATTGGGTAATTGATTATATATAATTGTCATATTTACCTAATATTTATTAATATATTATAATTGATAACCCATAAAAAACAGTTCATAAATATAGTTTAACAATTTTAAGTTAACGTTTTATTGTATAATGACTTATAATTAATAATTAATAAACACTAATAAACGATGATTTATATTTAACCACTAAGGCATGCGTTTGATTGATTAATGGAGGGGAATAATTTCTGTGTGGAGGGAAATGAATTTAGCAGAGGGAAATTATATGGGCCGCTTTACATTAGGACGAAAACCAAATACTGGACGCCAAAGTCTTTTATCCTAAAATTGAAATTAAAAACCCTATGCGGAATTGACCGTCGGCCAGGGCATCTCTATCACCAAGCCAACAATGCTTAAACCAATCCGCCGCATTTGATTACCCCTTTCCACTCTGTGCTTGTCATCTCCCCTTTCTGTTTTGGCTTTTTTCTCACTTTAGGTAAGCAAATCAAGACACCCCTTTTTTCTCCTGTATTCACAGCTTACTTTTTTGAGTTTTAGTTCTTTGTACGACCTTTGCTCGGCTTTTTCTTTAGAGTTAGTTAAGGTCTTGCGCCTGGTGGTGATTTTCAACCAGAGCAAGCTGGAACCTAAGGAGTAAGATCTCAACCTAAATGCAGCTCGAACCAGAATGGAAGGGCAGATAAGGCGGTGGATCTCGGAGGATCATCTGGAAGACATGCTGGTACTTTTATTGTCCTATTATGAAATAAAGTCTGATACTAGTTATGTTGTTTAATCCTAAATAATGAGCAATAGCAATACTATTAATACTAGTTGAAATTGCTTCATGTAATTTTTATGTTCAGTATATAGATATAAATCCATGCTTTTCAATAGTTTATGAACTTTCAGAGATTGCATGTGATTTAATCCTTATTTCTAGGTAATTACAAGTGATTTATCTACTGCGTTTACCACTACGGTTGAGTCTAGTTTATGTTGGTTGCTTTTAGTTGCTTATTAGTAATATTATACACCATCAAGAAGATTATAGTTTTGTACATTTGCTTTTTAAGGAGGTTACTTTCACATTATCTTTTCATGAATAGGTTGGGTACATTGTGTACTGCAACAATTGATTTGATTAATATATTCTTTGACTTGAAGTAGAAGAAGTTCACTTAAACTGTTAATACTTGGACATTTGTCAGGTTTAATCATTAATGGAAAAAATATAATTTGATACATAATGATACAAAAAATCACAGAAGTTTTAAAGTTTATATATGGGTTAGATGCTTGTTTGCTTTTCTAGTAAACCGAAGAAGAGATACACAGGTACTTATAAATTATATTGCAAGGAACTATTACTTTGATTTGATCAATAGGTTTAGGGATTTGTTCGTTTTTCTATTACTTTGATTCTGCCATCAATTTATCAAGACGTTCTCGTCGCCAGTAGACTATTACTAAACGTTTTTTTACTCTTCCCTTAATTTCAAAAGCAGAACTCCTTTTGCAATTTTTTTTTTAAAAATCTACTTAACCATCAATCTTTTTAAAGCTACAAAAAATATTATATTTTCTTGAATCTTTCGTTGATCAGTTTACTTTAGTAAATTTTAATTTTATTTTCCATGAATGTTCATGTTTGCTCCATCTTTATTTTCCTTAATATTTGAACTATAATTGGAAATATGTAGCTATTGTTATTGTTTTCATAGATCGATATCGAAGACTTTTATCCTTTTTTCTAAAAAATCCTTATTATGTAGTTATTGTTATAGTCTGACTTTTAGTTGTGCAGGTTGGTGCTTGGTGTTGGATGAATGTGATGGAAGTGGCAGATTGATGTATTGAAGTGGTGATTGTTTGGTGTAGTGGTCAGTTGGTACATAATATTGTTCAGGTCAATTGGGCATTGAAGATTTTTGATGAAATTTCTAGAAACAAGGTTAGCTGAATAAAACATGTATATAATTTGCATTAGTGTATGTGTTAACATAGGTTAGAACAAGAATATCGTCTACATGCAATTAATGTGTTAACATAAGTTATGTTTAACAGATTGAGTTTGTAACTTCCCTCGATTGGTATAAGATTATAAATCTCTCATTATAGAAAAAATAAGTAAGAAAAATTGTCATATGTAATTACTTAGGTAATTGATTTAGGAAGAGGAAAACATATTTTTTTTATAAAATATTTTTGTTTATTTTTAAATTTATAAGAAAATCAATCTATTTTCAATTGATAAAGTTTTTTTTATTACTGAACTAATTACGAGTAGTACAATGCCATGAATTCTGGTAATATAACAAAAGTTTAATTAGTTCGATTAAACCGATTATCAAAATAAAATAATTTTACAAACCTAACATAAACTAATATAATTTCTTAACTGATCCAAGTGATCCAAAATGAATTGGTTTGGTCAACGAATTCGGTTCTAACCGAATACTGCACACCCTTATTTTGCTTGGAAATGATGCAATTTAACTGTCAAGCTAGTAGGAGATGTTTAGGCACAACATTGTTTCTAATTTTCTGCGTTAATCCATGGCTTCATACATGCCAGTAAAGGTGGAGATAATTACTTAGTTGATATACTATCCGTGGATCGGGCTTCAACGTAGTTGGTTATTGCTGTTATACAAAATTGGGTGCAAGTAATGTGGCCTGGGTTCGAGTTGCAAATGTTAGACTGTCTTGGAGATTGACTTTATACCAGGAATATAAGTGTAACAACCCGGAATTTCTGAACTAGTTTAAATTTTTTATTTTAGCAATTTTAACGGATTCTGAATATTTAAAATGAATTATTTTAAATAATAACGACTAAAAATTTATTTAAATCGAAGTTAGAACGCATAAATTTATTTTAATTATAAAAGGAGTTTGAAATGGCGCGGTAGTTTGAAAATTCGATTTTTAATTTTAAATGAATGTACAAAATTCAAAATAAATCGGATTTCAGTAAAACCAGAAATGTTAGAACTCGTTTAATTATATCGTTATAAGGAATGTGAAATATTCAGATTTCATAATATAAATTGAAAGTTATGTCCAGTTTAAAATTTCGAATAGTCGCTATGGAATTTTTATATATATATATATTTAAATAAAATACAGCCCTTAAAAATAACTATTTTGCAAACGACATTCGTTTCCGACGAAACCACTTTTGTTGGATCCGGAATGTCAAATTATTGTTAGATTTCAAATTTCATAATTTTTCGAATTAATATGTGAGCGCAGTAAATTTAAACGCGTTTTGTAATTTCAGTTTAAATATAATCGAACAGAAAAAGGTCATTTTTCAAACGGTCTCCAAATTCGACGAAATTAGTTTTGTTAGGACTATATCGTCAAAACATAGCTATGTTATTTTTTCTGTAATTTTCGGAGTCAGTACGTTGCCCCGATCAATTAAAATGTACGTTCAAATTCAATGTTGACCGTTGTATTAATTTTTATTTTAAGTTTGATAAAAACCGATAGAACCAGTCGAATTGGCTTATGGAACATATCCTATTGTGTGCGGAATGAGAGTATTTGGCTAGGTGCGACAGTCGTTGTGTTTAATTTGGAGTTCGAATGCGAAATTTCCCTATTTCGAAATAATTAGAATTTAATACTAATATAAATAATTCTTATATATGGTCTCTCAACTATAATATGCGGTCAACAAGGGTTACCCATGGTCAACAGTTCCCGCCTCCCTTTCACGATGAACGATCAGAATTTTCCAAAACCTTTACCCAGTGAGCCCAGTTTTCTCAATCCACAAATGAATCGAAGGGACGACCAACGGGAAAAAGGTTTGGCTAGGCGAGATCTTGCAGTGGCCGGGGCCGCCTGGACTCTGGTGGCTCCGTTCGCCTTTGGTGAACTCATGAAGGTGATGCGTGTTTTCGCGGATTCCAAGCTGGATGGTGGGAGATAGGGGCCAAAACCGGTCGGGATGGGGGCGGCTTTGAGTGGCGCAGGTTTGGGTGGCCATTGATCGGAGGCCGATGGCCTGAGGTGCTGTCGACGAGGAGAGTGGAGGCGCAGGTTTAGAAACTGGGTCGTCCAAAAAATTTTAAACATGGAAAGGTTAATCAGGGAGAAATTAATTAAATTAACTATTCAATTATCTTAATAATGTAATTAATATTGAAACATCTGTATCTTTTTCAAACAGCGTCAAAATTTCGCGAAATCAGTTGCGTTGCACTCGTATCAACGCTATCTACAGCATGGCACCGATTAGAACAGACATGGAGCACGTTAGAATTTCAGGCAAATTTTAACCCAAACTGTATTGAAACCATCCATTAAAGACTGACAGAGTGGAAACGAATGTGAGAATTCTCTCATTAATTTTTTTCGTAAAATGATTTAATTTATTTTATAACTGTAAATATATAGAAGTTACCAGTGTTGATTTTTGTTGTTGTATGTGAATTGCTTGGGTTCAACATGAACTATTCATGACTCATCTACACAAGAAGCTTTGTTTGAATATATGACACTCGTATTTAAAACAATGTGGATACACTTTGTGGTTGTTGAAATGTAATATAAATATCCATTTATAATTTAAACAGTGAAAATTGATTAATTAGAAAAATAATTCAAACCGAATTAGAATTGGGTAAATTTTTAACTAATGATTTATTTAAATAGACTGTTGTCGTTTGGAAACCCCATACGGGTATTGGGATGATATTTGACATACACTGATCCCAATAGTTAGTGGTACGTCAATCGATGGGTTGATAGGCTGTGATGAGCGTTATTTATTTATTTTAATGCTTATACAGTTATAGAATGCACTCTAAATGATGTTTGAATGTGTAATGATTATTTATTGTTATTGTTGAATACCTGTAATGTATCACTAGTACAAAAGTGGGCATATTCGACACAAGTTTTATGTGACCTTAGATCGAAAAAGTGTTGCATTTTCCCCTTTTTTCAAATAGGAAACACCAGAAGGGCGTGGCATCCGCGGCCGTTGCCTTAGCCCTCTAAAGCAACGCTTTTGCACATCTACTGCCGCGGAAAGAAAGTGTTTCATTTTAGACGTAATGCAACAGTATTTGCACGTAATGCAACAATATTCAGCGTTGCTTGAAAATTAGTTAGATCCTGGCTACCAGGTCACGATAGCGGTGGCCACGTCAGCTTTCCATGTCAGCTGCCTACGTGTCACACAACACGTTAGCTCTCCAGATCGGCTGCACACGTGTCACATGCCACGTTAGCTGTGGCGTCTACATGCCATGTTAGACTTACTACTGTTTTATGTAATGCAACACTACTGTATTATGGAATGCAACACCATTATCTTAAAATACAACATCAGGAAAAAAAACAAATGCAACGCTTTAATTATAAATTTTGCAATATCAGTTTTGTACATAGAAAAAACAAATCCGTTACATTCATCATCACATTCAAACCTTTAATACATACCACCTTCAATACATATGATCAAGTACGTAATTCAATGCTTTAAATAAATAACACATCCGATCAAATACATAATTTAAAAGTAGCAAAAGTGCACACATACTGCCTTCAATACAAGAGCCAACAAATACGATCAGTGTGCATTCTACAAAGTAGTAGTGCCATGAACAAGAAACTATATCTCTCCATGTCATTTCAGGTCCTCCACTTGCCGGCTGTATCTCTCCTCGTCATTTCAGATCCTACAATTTGAATTTACAAGTTATTTGATAAGTGCATATGTGTTCTGTGCATCTGTGCATTTGGCCATCTAGTTAACTTATAAATCTTTGTGAGTTACGCATACAATTATAACAGTTGACCATTCACCATTGGTAAATCGTGCCACCTCAGAGTTGAGTATGCTTCGTCTTTTGCGTAAGCATTTCCAGTTCACATATTTACCTGACACAATCTATCGGGTCCCTCGCACATCCTTTCAAGCTTCAGAACATCATCATCTCCGTATCCCCTAAACCCAAATCATTGAAAGTTATATAAAAAAAAATCAACGGAGCACTCGTCTCTATACATCACTGCCACCGTTCTTAAGGGACATTGGAATTTCGAAGCTGTGCATAACGTTCTTAAGGTGACTCTCAATCATAATTCGTGGCCTATATAGGTAATACCCAATAACTCTTTTCTAGTATCATGCCCATCGTACAGTAAGCGTGATCATGCACTAATGTTGAAAGTTTTTACAAAACCTGGTGGTGCTATTTACCTGCATGCATGGTCTAATGAAGAATTTGAGACTGAACCAGCTTTAGAAGTGGAATCATGGGCTAAAGTCGTTGGCTTTCCCGAGTTCCTAAAGAGTAATGTCCCTGCTGTTGAAGAAATAATGAAGCCAATTGGACGTGTGCTTGCAATTGACGACTGCAACTAGTCTCATTATGACCATACATCTTTCTACCTGAAAATGCAATTTTATGACGGCATTAGCAATATCAATACTTTTGTTGCTCAATTCAACAACAAGGTTTACCTCATTAAGGTTCAGCGCTGTACCCATGCTCATCCTGGAACAAGGCCTGAACTCTTTTTGTGAGCAATAGGGAGGAACAGGTGGTTCCATGTTTGCATCATTATGGATGGGAATGGGAAACGGATTCAGATGAAAGATTTGACGCAATGATACAAGAAGCTACTATGCTACCCCCCTTGCCAAGCTTATTTCCGGAAGCCACCCATGACATACATGTTGATAACCAAGCCCCAATGAACCCGAGGAATGATCAATGGGTAGATATAGAATCTGATCAGGAATTTGACTGGTCAAACTACCTCACCCCTTGTCCTGATGCTACGGGTCCATCATATGCTACGGGTCCATCACATGAGGTTGCTCACTTCGGACTAGTCTCCCACAGCCGCAAAGCCCTAACGAATCAGTTGGAAGTTCCACAGACCCGCAAAGCCCTGATCTGGTATGAACTGATGCTACCATATTGTCATTTTTTGGATGTGTATGTATTAAGTTAACTTTATGATACTTTTGGATGTGGATGCGTGTGTTATTTTTTTGGGTGTGCATGGTATGAACTGATTGATGCTGCCTTATGATACTTGTGCGTATATGGTATGAACTGATGTGTATTGTATGGACTGATGCTGCCTTATGATACTTGTGCATGTGCATGTATACTTGTATGTGTATGGTGTGAACTGATGTGTATTGTATAGGACTGATGCTGCTTGATGATACTTGTGCGTGCGTGTTAGATACGAGTATTTGTATCACAAAACCTTAGTGCAAACACACCGCAGTGCATACACACCGCAATGCAAACACACCGCAGTGCAATGCTACACATGTATTTGTATGAACTTTATGGTGCAAACACACCGCAGTGCTACACATGTATTTGTATCACAAAACCTCAAGCAGACAATTATATGTCATTTTTTGGATGTGTATGGTATGAATTGATGCACTGCGGTGCCTTATGATACTTTTTTGTATGACTGCTTTATGATACGTAGTTGTAACACCCCGTATTTTTTGTGAATATCAAAATTAACGGATCTAAGTACACTTAATTTTAAAGTAGGAACTAAGTGAAATGGGTTACGCCATTGCGTTCGTCTCGGAAGTCCGCTTAAGATAGAGTCCGAGTTTGCGTGAATCAAACTCCATATGAAGAAGTTATGGAGTTCAAAAGTTTTCAAGTTTAAACAGTAATTAAATATAATAATAAATTAAACCAGAAAACAGTTCAAATTTCAAAATCTGGCAAGAGCGGTCTGAACGGGAAATTTCCCGCTCAGGGGTGTCGAACCCTCCCAGGGGGAGTCGACATAGGTGTCGACCCCCCTATAGGGGAGTCGACCCCTTCCAGATCTACTTCCTGTGACGAATTTTTACAGTGCTGTGCTGATGTGGCCTTCTCTGATTGGCCAATGAATGATTTCTAAGGTATTAAGGCATATGTGTCATGCTATGGTTGGCTGGATGACACATCTCCTTGGTTTGATGGCTCTGATTTCTCCTAGACTAATCTAAAGGCTGGAATTAAACCTAGACTTCTATATAATCACCCCAAACTTCAATCCTAGAACTCATTCTATGAAGCCGTCATGTTGTTCGTCTACAAATTGGCCTAGCCTCCATTCATCTACTCCAAACTAGAGAATCAAATTCAAGCTAGGAATCACTTAGAAGAACTAGAGAATAAAACGTCTATATCAAAGGATAGCTTTTCAAATTCAGAAATCAGATCCCAGAAATCAAGATCCGTCCATTTTCTATAAGTACAGTTATTGTTTAGATGTGAACACCTAATAAGAAATCACGACTGTAATAACTGGATCTAGAACTATGTCTAATTCTATTCTTGCCTATCCTTTTGTCAATTCTGAATTGCCTATGACTATGAGACTATTGTGATTAATGTAATGATACCTATCGTGCCTATGAGACTATTGTGATTGACATAATGAAACCTAACACGCCTATGAGACATTGGACTGACACAATTGAACCTACCATGCTGTATATGCAAATTGCATGATAAGTTATGTTCATACATGCTTACATGTTTAGATCCAAGCTAGTACCCATGTTTAAGATCGATATAAGTTCATGCTTATACAATTAGATCTATGCAAGTTCGCATGTTAATTGGATCTAATTTAAATGTAAGATCACGTTCATGTGCATAATTAAGTTTATGTCGTTCTATTCCAAATTTATACTACGCATGTTGATCTATATTGTTTATGCCTGTTGGAATGTTACATGTCCCTTTCTTTTCCCTTTTGTTTATAAGTTAGGCTAATTTGCGAGCCTAACGTTCTATGTGAATTATGTGAACGAATAACGGGGGAGACATTGGGGAAAAATATTAAACTACATGCTATTGGCATAGATTGGCTCATAATCATGTAAATGATTAGTAGCACGAAATGGTAGAATTTGTGTACCTAGAATTACAGACATAATTCAGAGGGAAAATGGGGCATGACTTGAATTGACAACACTTGTGTATAATTTACATATGAACGTAAATTGTAAATATGTAAATTAATTAAAATATGAATATGTCTAACCCGAGGTTAGATTGAGTTACGGTGTAAGACTGCTCGGAACCGCCCGGCACATCCAACAACCGTAACAATATAAATCTAATGTGAGAGGTTAGCGCATTAAGCCCAAAAACCCAAGGTTAGATTGAGTTGCGGTGTAAGACTGTCCGGAACATCCCGGCACATCTAGCAACTGTAACAATATAGATCTAATGTGAGAGGTTAGCGCATTAAGCCCAAAAACCCGAGGTTAGATTGAGTTGCGGTGTAAGACTGGCCGGAAGCGCCCAACACATCCAGCGATCGCAACAATATAGATCTAATGTGAGAAGTTGGTGCTTTAATGAATGAATTAAAGCTAAGAAATAGACAGACTAAGAATGGTAGAGTTAAGTTAATTAAGGTAACGCTTAACCAATACAACATGTTAATTTAACAGATGGGTGGGGTTAGGTTAATTTGAGAATACTTAACCATTATAACATGTTGATTAGGGAACCCTAGTAACGGGGACCCATTTCAGCAGTAACCCACATAGGTGTATCATGGTACCCTGAACTAGGCAGGGTAGGGCATGATTACTGGGCTGATTATAAGCTGTCAAAATAGCGGCGGGTGGTGCGGCAGTGCAGGTCTCGATGGAGTACGGGCGTGCGCATGCTCGGAGTGGGAAAAAGAAGGCACTGGGAATCAGTAGTACACACTGTGCATCTAGAATTTGTGTCGGGTTGCCACCATAGGAATTGATACACCCTATGGTGGGACCAGCACAGGTATCTACAATCTAGCGGGGGCCGATTGACACAAGTAATAAATGCATGTGAGTAGAAGACGATTGGGAAAGGGATCACTTTGTTATGAACACATGATGGTAGTTGAAACCTTCATAGTAGGTGCAGAGAAATAGAAATGAGTGCGATAGCATATTCAATTTATCTTATCTTGTGTTATCTTATTTCTATGGTATTGTCCTATGTTCGGTTTATTCATGTCATGATCCTTTTACTTGTTTACATGCTGAATAGTCACTGGACTTACAAGACTTATGTCTGACCCGTTTTCTTTCGCCTTCTTTTCTTCCGTTCCCCCTCCCCCCCAGGTCTGCAGGGAGGGAATACTTCAGCTTAGTGCAGACCTTTTCAAGCTTGAAGAGAGTAGATGTATTCCTTGGATTTTCTTTTCTTGGGCTATGGCTGTGGTTACACTTTTATTGGGGATTTATGCTGCTTTACTTCTGTTTTATGCTTCTTTATGTACTTGGAGATTTAAATCAAGACAGATATTTTGTTGTAATAATTTAGAAGTTGGGTTTTGAGACAATGCTTGTAATATTTTGACTGAACCACAATATTTAATAAATAATTTCAGTTTTCCGCTGTTTATATGTCTATCTTGAAAATTATCTGTGTCTTTTACCTAATATGCTTCACCAAAGTTAATGCATTCCCTTTGTGAGTGACCTTAACGGAGGTGAGGTGTTTCACTTGGTATCAGAGAGATGATTTATTAGATTAGATAAAAGTTTTTGAAAACTATTTTTCAAAAAGAAATTTAAAGAAGCATTTTCAAGAAAGTGTTATTTTGTTATAAAGGCATAATCCCCAAAGCCATATGCACTATCTTTCTATCATTTGTTTTGAACCTTTTCTTTTCGTTTCAGCATGTCTGGGGATCTTAATCTTCCTAAAGGCATACCGGTACCTGGTTGGTTTAGAATGTACCTGAAGGCTAAAGCTTATGACGCAGGCCCAGCAGACGTTCCTCCTCCCCCAGTTGCAGCTGTTCCTCCTCCTCCTCGTGTGAATGATTTCTCGAAGATATGTAGAGACTTTCGAG
Organism: Allium sativum; assembly: GCA_030737875.1. Classification (NCBI taxonomy): domain Eukaryota; kingdom Viridiplantae; phylum Streptophyta; class Magnoliopsida; order Asparagales; family Amaryllidaceae; genus Allium; species Allium sativum. Next base: position 403,476,117 of record CM060910.1, read on the forward strand.
CCATGGGTGGAAAGAACTTTAATGGGACTGAGTCGTTTGTGAAAGCAAGAAACCAGCTCAAGGAAACATAAGATTTGTTTATCTTCAAAGTGGACGATAGGCAGAAGATACAACTGGCTGTATGGTTACTTAAGGACGAGGCCTCTTACTGGTAAGAAGTTACTAATGCTGAGAGACCAGTTGAAACTTAGGAGGATTTCAGAATGAGATTTTAAATGAAGTTTCTCTCGCAAGCTGAACGAAGCCTACAGATGGAGAAGTTCTTAGCACTCAAACAGGGAAGCCTATCGGTTAGAGAATACGTCAACCAATTTAACCAACTGGCTAGATTCGGACTGGAGTTAGTAAACGCTCCACATAAGAAGGCTCTCCGTTTTGTTAAAGGTTTGAATGATCCACTACACAGCCTAGCTATGTCCCATATACCTATGGGTGCGACTTTTGAGAGACTGGTGGACATGACACTGTTACAGAAGGAAGACAAGAATGGCAAGAAAGAGGCAAAGGTGGAAGAACCTCTGGACAAGAAAGTGGAGGGATCGCAGAATTAGAAGACGGATTCCAAGAAAGGCGGGAAGAATAACAAACCCTGTGAAAAGAGGAAGTGCAAATTTTGTGGCATACCTGAACATCTAATTAAAGACTGCAGGAAGAAGAAGAGGAAGATGGGTGGCTGCTTTCAATGCGGCGAGACATGACATATGGCTAAGGATTGCCCAAAAAGGCAAGGGCAAGGGCAGAAGATTGGATCCACTTCTGGAGGGCAGGTTCACACTCTCATTGCACTTCTGCAAGAAAGAGGTAGAAATATTTTTGTTGAGAGTTTAGTTTATCTTCCTGATCATCCAGTTCGTACTCTTTTTGATTCTGGCCCATCGCACTCTTTTATATCTACCGCTTTAGTTCAATTTCTGCACCCAGATACCAGTATAGTAGAGGATCCAATTGGGGGTTCGGCTTACTTGTCAATGATTTGTTTGGATTTGGAAATTTCTATACTACGCATTGAGTTTAGATGTAATGCTTATGTTTTGGGCTTCACGGGCTATGGGTTGATTTTAGGCATGGATTGGTTGTCCAGTAATGATGCCATCCTCGATTGTGAAAAGAGAGTGGTTAGAATTATGACTCGCCTCGGTAACACTCTCGAAATCTCTTATAATCCCATGAATTCTGTCATGCTTGGCTATGTAGAATCTCTTGATGCGTCTGTTGAAAACTTGCAATCTGTTAGAGTAGTCCGTGAATACTCGGATGTCTTTGAAGAGGTGAAAGGTTTACCTCCGAAGCGAGAGATAGACTTCCGCATATACCTTGTTGATAATGCAAAACCTGTTGCTTTATCCGTTAGACACATGGCTCCAAGGGAAAGGAAAGAGCTCAGCAAGCAAGTTAAAGTGTTGCTTGAAATGGGGTTCATAAGGCGGAGTATTTCTGAATGGGGTGCTCCAGTGGTGTTTGCAACCAAAGCAGATGGTTCACTTCGCCTGTGCGTGGACTATAGGGAGCTAAACAAGATGACCAAGAAGAATAGGCACCCACTCCCTAGAATAGACGATTTGTTTGACCAACTCGTAGGTGCCTCGGTTTTCTCCCAGCTAGATCTGGCCACCAGATTTCATCAGCTAGGACTAGCTGAAGACAGCATAGATAAGACCGCGTTCAGGACCCCGGATGGTTTCTTCGAATGACTTGTCATGCCTTTCGACTTGACAAACGCATCTGCCTATTTCGTAGACCTGATGAGTAGGGTGTTCAGAGAGTTCCTTAATAAATTTGTAGTGGTCTTCGTGGACGACATTTTTATTTTCTCAAAAAGTGAGGAAGAACATGCTCTGCATTTAAGGGAAGTTATGGATATTCTTCGTGCACACCAGTTGAAAGAAAAATTCTCCAAATGCCATTTTTGGAGAGAAGAAGTAAGGTTTCTTGGATATGTGGTGTCCAAAGAGGGGATAGTTATGGATTCTGCAAAGTAGTTGCGGTGCAAGATTGGAAGATTCCACGGAATGCAACCGAAGTACGAAGTTTTCTCGGGCTAGCAGGCTTTTACAGAAAGTTCATTACGGACTTTGCGAAGATCTCAGCCCCACTTACTAGGTTGACAAAGAAGAACCTAACTTTTGCTTGGTATTTGGATTGCGATGTTGCTTTCCAACGGCTAAAAAGGGCTCTGACAACAGCCCTGGTTCTGACATTGCTTGATGGGAGTAAGATGTTTACTGTACACACAGACGTATGCGGTACAGGATTAGGCATTGTCTTAATGCAAGAAGGCAAAGTAGTTTGCTATGGAGGAAGGCAGTTGAAGGTACATGAGAAGAACTGTCCAACTTATGATTTAGAGCTAGCTGCCATTGTTTTCGCTCTTAAGTCATGGTGTCATTACCTACTAGGAGAAAGGTTTGAATTGTTTACTGACCATAAATCGTTAAAGTACATTTTCTCATAGAAAGATCTTAACTTAAGACAACAAAGGTGGATGGAATTTCTTGCCTCATACGATTTTGAGATTGCTTATACCCCTGGCAAGGGCAATGTGGTAGCAGACGCCTTGAGTAGGAAAAAGCTGACCTTTAGTCCTCTCTTTGTAGAAAGAAAAAGCTTGGAGTACATAGAAAACTTTGACTTTAGACCCTCCTTTGAATTTGTACCTGCTTTGTTAGCATCGCTAGAGGTGCGACCTAAGCTTTTGGACTCAACAGGAACTGCGCAACGTGAAGATCCTCAGCTAGTTGATGTGGTGGACAAACTAATTAGAGGTGAGACTTCTAGTCACCTCAATAGATACTCCATCGATGACAAGGGTTGGTTGAGACGGGATGGAAGACTATGCATCCCACAAGCAAGGGATTTGGTAAAGATGGTTCTCGAAGAAGCACACCATTTTAAGCTGACCATACATCCAGGTGGAGACAAGATGTATAAAGACACAAAAAGGGTTTTCCTTTGGAATGGCATGAAGAAGGATGTAGCTGAGTTTGTCTTTAAATGCTTGATATGCCAGCAAGTCATGGCAGAGAAAAAGAAGCCTGGTGGTCTACTTCATCCTCTAGAGGTCCCACAGTGGAAATGGGATAGCATTTCGATGGACTTTATTGATGGGTTGCCCAGGCCAAGAAGGGGCAATACCAGTATTTGGGTAATAGTGGACAGACCATTAAAAGCGCTCACTTTATACCTGTTAAAAGTAGGAGGACTGCCTCATCGTTACCATCCATTTATCTTAAAAAAGTGGTTCGACTGCATGAAATACCTGCTAGCATAGTAAGTGATCGAGATCCTATCTTTACGAGCGAGTTTTGGAAGAGTTTGCAAGAGGCTGTAGGCACACAGCTATGCTTAAGCGCATATCACCCTCAAACCGATGGTCAGACGGAATGGGTGAACATAGTATTAGAAGATTTCTTGAAATTGTGCATTCTTGATTTTGGGGGAACATGGGAGGATCACCTTCCTTTGGTGGATTTCCCCTACAACAATAGCTACCAAGCCACCATAGGCATGGCACCATTCGAGGCTTTATATGGAAGATCATGCCGATCACCAACTTGTTGGTGGGAGTCTACAGACAATGTAACAACCCGTATTTTCAATAACCTGTAATAATGTAAATTGAGGCAGAATTTAATTCTAAAATCTGAATCAAGAGAAACGGGCTATGCCATTGCGTTCGTCTCGGAAAAATACGCGAAATAGAGTCCGAGTTTTCGAAAATCGGAGTCCGTATGACCCAGTTAAGGCCCATTGAAGTTTTCAGAAAATTTCTAAGTAAAAACAGATTTAAATCTTAAAATTAAAAAATAGGGATAGGGCAAACTGGGCAGGCGGGAAAAATTCCCGCCCAGGACCCCATGTCGACAGGCCTGTCGACAGGGGTCTATGCATGTCGATTGCCCTGTCGACAGCCCTGTCGACAGGGGGTGTCCGGGCTGCTTGGTCTGGTGCACCATTTCTGATTTGGGCTTGATAGGGGGGCTTGGTTCTAGAGAGTTCCGGGATCTGATGGACCTAATTGAATCTAGGGTTAATCCTATGGTCCAAATCACTAGCCTAATCTATAAATAAGACCCTAACCTACCCTAAATCACTCATTATTCAATCTAGTAAAAAAACTATGGCAAAATCAAAACTCTCATGGCCTCCACCCTCTTCATACAATTCCTAAACAAATCCCTAAGAGATCTCCATGCATACAAGTGCATTTAGGCTTGTATGATCCTCCTTAGCTTGCATTAAAGGCTTGTTTCTCTATTGGCATCATAAAGGAGGAGTCTTGATCAAGTTTGCTTGCATTTGGGTGTTTTAATTAGTTGCATAAGGGGTTCCTTACAATTGCTATACTCATTTGAGTCGGCATAAGCATTGTAAGCCCTCTTACCTTCATTTTAGAAACTCTAAAGTTAATATGTGATGCAAATTGGGATTTATGCAAGTTTATTGAGTTATGCATGTTTATGCAAGTTTGCTAAGTCATGATTTGCAAGTTTGATAAGTTATGCATGTTTATGCAAGTTTGCTAAGTCATGATTTGCAAGTTTATTGGGTTATGCATGTTTATGCAAGTTTGCTAAGCCATGATTTGCAAGTTTATTGAGTTATGCATGTTTTTGCAAGTTCACTATGCCATGATTTGCAAGTTTGATAAGTTATGCATGTTTTTGCAAGTTCACTATGCCATGATTTGCAAGTTTGATAAGTTATGCATGTTTTTGCAAGTTCACTATGCCATGATTTGCAAGTTTGATAAGTTATGCATGTTTATGCAAGTTTGCTAAGCCATGATTTGCAAGTTTATTGAGTTATGCATGTTTATGCAAGTTTGCTAAGCCATGATTTGCAAGTTTATTGAGTTATGCATGTTTTTGCAAGTTCACTATGCCATGATTTGCAAGTTTGATAAGTTATGCATGTTTATGCAAGTTCACTATGCCATGATTTGCAAGTTTATTGGGTTATGCATGTTTATGCAAGTTCACTATGACATGATTTGCAAGTTTGATAAGTTATGCATGTTTATGGTAATACGCAAGTTAACTATGCTAAGTTATGCAAGTCTAACGTGTTATGCATGTTTGTTGTGATATGCAAGTTCATTATGTATGTTATGCCAAGTTCCCTCTTCCTATCCTTTATGCGTTATTACGAATATGTAAGCGATAGAATGACGTTGGGGGGTTTGGGTAAACTTAAAATACATGAAAATATAAGATTGGGAATTTACCTATTAAGTTAGGTCTACCCCTTGGGAATTTACCTATTAAGTTAGGTCTACCCAAGCATTTGTTGACTTGTAATTATGTTTTGAAATAAAGTGGACATGACACTTAGAAAACATAAGTGTGGCCAACTCGAGGTTGGGTTGAGTTTGTAGCGTAATTCTACCCGGAACCGACCGTCTTAACTAGTGGCTACAAACAATAGGACCCAATGTGAGAAGTTGGTCATGTGGTGCCAAGACCCGAGGTTAGACTAAGTTGTGGTGTAAACCTACCCGGACCCGCCCGGCCTAACTAGTAACCACAACAAAGGTCTAATGTGAGAGGTTAAGGTGCATTAAGCTAATTAATGCCTCATAATTAGGGTTAAGTCAGGGTCCACTAATACTTAACCAATTTGGGAATTCGAGGAATTGAAATGGGGTTAGGTTGTGAACTGTCGGTTTCGCTTAACCAATTAATCCATGATTAGGGAGGGGTTAAATCACACTTAACCCTCTTGGAAACCCTAGCAGCGTGGTCCGTTCCGGCAGTAATCCCAGTTGGGTATCATTCACAACCCTAGAAGACTAGGCTAGGGCGGGGCACGATTACTGGACGGATGTAAGCGACCAAAGGGCGATGGCTGAGTGGTACAGCGGTGCGGGTCCGGCGGGCTACGGACGTGCACGTAGTCCGATGTTGGACAAACTCGAGGCACGGGTACCAGTAGGTTAGGGCTGTGCATTATTGCTTAAGTGTCTGGGGTTGACACCCGAGGGCTTGATACACCCAAAGGTGGACCCAGCACAGTCTAACTACAACCATATGTGGGCCATATGGACACCAACACTTGACGTGTTAGGTTTATAGGGAGCCGATCGACTAGACCGTTGGGCTGGACCTTATATTAAGGTCACTTCATGTTATTGGGTTAAAAGCTTGGGCCAAGGGATCAATACCTGTTATGTTGGTTTGCTAGTACACCGTGGTGCAAAACTTAACCTTGTTTATGCGATGACACCTCTATCTATCTTGTAGTTAATTTACCATGCCAGTATGTTGTTATCTATGATCATCTCAGTTTCCATCATGATGTTAACTTTATTAGTTTATAGACTGATCGTAGCAGGGCTTACTCAGTCTTTTTGACTGACCTGTTTTCTTTCGCCTCTTTTCTTCCGTTCCCCCCCCCCCCAGGTTCTCAGGGAGGGAATACAGGAGCCTAGCTTGGATCTTAGCTGCTTTCTTGGATAGCTCATGTATGCTTTGGACTTGAGCTCGCTATGGTTTCTTCCACTTTGGGGATAGCTACTTTTATGTTTTCCTTTTCAGTTTCAGATGATGTTATTTTATGTACTAGACTTGTTTACTTGGGAAATTGACATTATGATGTAGCAGACTTGTTTTTGAAATGGTTTAAAATTCTTCCGCTGTTTTATCTATCTACTTACTCTGTTTATTTACATATATCCATGTCATGTCCTGCCTTGCTATATCATTATGCATGTTTACCTTATTTAAAAACGCCCCACCAAAGTCAGAGTCGCTTGCAAGAGCCACACTGGCGGAGGTGGGGTGTTACATTTGGTATCAGAGCATATGGTTTACGAGAAGGGATAAAAAGGTTTTTAAAATTTTTGAAAAGAAAAACTATTTTCAAAACCAAGTATTAAGTATTTTCCAAAGAAAAGTCTAGTTATTTTTAAAAGGCTATTCCCCAAAAGCCATTAGCACTATCCTTTGATCCCTCGTTTGAACTCTTTTCTTTTCGTTTCCAGCATGTCTGATAATCTCATCTTGCCCGAAGGGGTAACAATACCCGATTGGTTTCGTCGGTACTTGGAAGTCATGGCACTGGTCCCGGGTGTCTCTAATGTTGTCTTTCCAGTCAAGGCCGCTGTTCCTCCTCCTCCTTCCGTAGCTGATGTTCCTCTTCTCCCTCAGCCTCCACAAACGGAGTTTGCGGAAACTTGTGGGAATTTTAAGATGATGGGTGGCAAGAATTTTAGTGGAACAGAGACTTTTGTAGAGGCAAGGAATTGGTTGAAAGAGACCGAAGATTTTTTAGCCACCTTTGATATAAGTGACCGCAAGAAGGTTTTATTAGCAGTATGGTTGCTAAAGGAAGAAGCTGCACGTTGGTGGGTAGTCACCACCGCTACTAGGCCAATTGAGACTTGGGATGATTTTAGAGGAAGGTTTGGACTGAGATTCTTATCACTAAAGCAAGGGGACATGACTATTAGGGAATACATAGATAAGTTTAATCAACTGGCTCGGGTCGATTTAGACTCGGTTAATACCGCCCAGAAGAAGGCCCTACACTTTGCTCTAGGATTAAACGAGCCATTACATGGTTTGGCCATGTCTCATATACCCTTGGGGGCGACTTTCGAGAATTTGGTGAATACGGCCCTACTTCAAGAAGAAGATAACAATGACAAGAAAGAGGTCAAGGCGAGTGAGTCTCAAGGCAAGAGAGTAAATTCCGGGAAACGAGGCAAGAATAACAACAACCGCAAGGACAAGCCAAGAGGGAATAGGAAATGCAACTTCTGTGGTGAAGTTGGACATATAGCCAGGGAATGTAGGAAGAAAGAGAAGAGAAAGCGGGGCGAATGCTTTCATTGTGGTGAGTTTGGACATCTCAGCAAGGATTGCCCGAGGAAACAAGGGCAAGGTCAGACTCAGTGTGCAGGACTATCTGGAGGGCGAGTTCATCCCCTCAACACCGTTCTTCCAGCTCATGATAGAGGTAGTGTTTCTGTTGAAAGTCTTGTTTACATTTTCTGATTTTCCCTGTTCGTACTTTGTTTGATTCTGGCACATCGCATAGTTTTGTTTCATCTGATCTAGTTGAAAGTTTGCACCTAAGTACTAGTCTAGTTGATGATCCCGTATGTGTTTCAAATCCAATTGGGGGTTCTGCCCGTTTGTCTGTGGTCTGAGTGGATTTGAAAATTTCTATCTTGAGTATAGAATTCTCGTGGAATGTTTATATTCTCGGTTTCCGGGGATATGGGTTGGTTTTGGGCATGGAATGGTTGTCCTGTTTTGGAGCCATTCTGGGTTTTTGTATATAGGGTTGAGAGGCTCATGACTCGCCTCGGTAATATCCTAGAAATTTCTAGCAACCCTATGGATCCCGTCATGTTATGTTATCTTGAATCCCTCAACTCGTCTATCGATAGTTTGCAATCTGTGAGGGTGGTCCGAGAATATCCTGATATCTTGGGGGAAGTGAAGGGGTTACCCTTAGACGTGGGATAGATTTCCGCATTATCTGGTTGGTAATACCAAGCCAATTTCGTGGCCAGTTAGGCACATGACCTCACGAGATGAGAGTTAAGAAAGTAAGTCAAGGAGTTGCTTGAGAAGAACTTCCTGAGACGAGGCATTTTCGAGTAGGGTGCTCCAGTAGTATTCGTTACTAATGTGGACAGTTTGCTTCGCTTACATGTTGATTATCGTGAAAAGAATAGACAACCGTTACCAAGGATCGATGATTTGTTTGATCAGCTTGTAGGAGCATCTATTTTCTTTTGATCTAGCTACCGGATTCCATCAGCTTAGGATGGCTGAGGATGGAATTGACAAGACTGCGTTTAGGACTCTAGATGGATTTTTAATGGCTAGTCATGCTATTTGGTTTAACTAATGCACCCGCATATTACGTGAACTTGATGGGTAGGGTGTTTAGGGGGTCCTTGAACAAGTTTGTCATGGTCGTCATAGACGATATTTTGATCTCCTCAAAAGAACGAGGAAGAACATGCTATACATCTCAAGGAGGAGATGGATACGCTTAGAGCCACCAGTTGAAGGTCAAGTTCTCCAAATGTCACTTTGGAGGAAAGAAGTTGGATTTCTTGGGCACATAGTTCTTAAGTAAGGCTTAGCGGTGGATTCCGCTAAAGTGGTTGCGGTTTAAGACCGGAAAACTCTGAGGAGGGCAATTGAAGTAAGAAGCCTCCTCCGTTTGGCTAGTTAGTTAGCATTCCCGGAGCTTAGACTTACTCTTCTGGATCAAGAAGGGGGTTTCACAGGAAGAAGACCCGCAGTAGGTCAAGAACATGGACCAGTTGATTCGAGGCGAGATGTTAAGTCACCTCGCTAGATATATTATAGATGACAAGGGATGACTAAGGCGCGATGAGAGATTATGTGTTCCTCGAGTGGAAGACTTGGTAAAGAAGGTTCTTGAAGATACGCATCACTCGAGGAGGTGGCCGAGTTGGTCTCAGGATGCATGTTGTGCCACCAGATTAAGGCCAAGTCATAGAAGCCCAGCGGGCCATTACCTCTATTGGGAGTTTCGCAAGGGAAGTGTGAAAACATCTCGATAGATTATGTGGATAGACTACCTAGATCAAAGAAAGGGAATACGGGTATGTGGGTCATAATAGGTAGACTCACGAAGAGTGCTCATTTCAGTCCGGTGAAGAGCGAGAGGACTGCATCATGGTTAGCAACGGTTTACCCTCAAGAAGTTGGCCAGTTTTGGAATAGCCTACAGGAAGCTATGGGTAGGCAATTGAATCTAGGTATGGCCTATCACTTATAGGCGGATGGTTCATTTCGATTAAGCATGAGTTATAGAAAATCACGTTTATAAGGGCAATTGGCAACGTGGATTGGTATTTTCAAGAAAAGTTCTGCTGCATGGAATACTTTATAGTAAGTAGACGAGATCCAGGATTCACTGGTGAATTTTGGAAAGCTTGCATGAAACTATGAGGTTATAGTATGGTTAAGCCAAGTATACAGAAGGAAGAATAAGTGGAAAAAAAAGACGAGAGGCGATAATGAAATGAGTTCCAACTCGAATTTGGGAAATAGGAGTTAGGAAGCCAAGGAATCATGAAGTGAAAGATAGTCAAAGCACAGTGGAGTTAAGCTCAAGGAAACGTGACTAAGAAGAGTGAAGACTAGATACGCGCATCATATCTCTTTTTAAGAGTGCATCCTTGATCCTTGTTTTCCTGTGGAGCTTGCTTGCAAGTTATCTTTTGTATATATCCTCTCGATCCCATTCTCGATCTTATTTCTGTTGTAAACTCCATAAGGGGGTTAAGACTCATCGGTTAGTACTATATGTCAAAGTTTGAGTGGATTTCTTGTAATCCAAAAAGGAGTTTATCTAGTTTATCGTGTTTATCTTGTCATAAGAACCTTAGGTAGAAACCCTTTGGATGAAACATGTATTTGAAACATGTTATGTTTGATGTTTGCAAGTGTTTGCAAGTGTTTGCAAGTGGTTACTCGTGGATGCATCATACACATTAGGCACTAGATCGGCTCACACACTCTTCATGTTGCATATGCATGAGTGTTTATGCTTATTCATGATTGAAACTTGTTGTGCCACCACATGGATGTTGCATATGGATGAATGTTATGTGCACTCATATAGATACTATGAATTTAGGAATTTGCATACATATGGATTCATTTCACTGACATACATATGCATTAAGGAGGTTTACTGTATCAGTAACCGCCTGATTTACATACATATGCATTAAGGAGGTTTACTGTATCAGTAACCGCCTGATTTTTGCATTAGGTAAGTACATATACACATACTTTTGCATATGTTCATCCAGCATTTAGAATCTTGTAAGGACAATGATTGCTCGTAGATGATGTTTTGAGTAGATGGATGTTGGATGGTAGGATATGTTCTTCCTAACTTGAAGATTTCGGGGACGAAATCCTTTAAGGAGGGGAGAATGTAACAACCCGTATTTTCAATAACCTGTAATAATGTAAATTGAGGCAGAATTTAATTCTAAAATCTGAATCAAGGGAAACGGGCTATGCCATTGCGTTCGTCTCGGAAAAATACGCGAAATAGAGTCCGAGTTTTCGAAAATCGGAGTCCGTATGACCCAGTTAAGGCCCATTGAAGTTTTCAGAAAATTTCTAAGTAAAAACAGATTTAAATCTTAAAATTAAAAAATAGGGATAGGGCAAACTGGGCAGGCGGGAAAAATTCCCGCCCAGGACCCCATGTCGACAGGCCTGTCGACAGGGGTCTATGCATGTCGACTGCCCTGTCGACAGCCCTGTCGACAGGGGGTGTCCGGGCTGCTTGGTCTGGTGCACCATTTCTGATTTGGGCTTGATAGGGGGGCTTGGTTCTAGAGAGTTCCGGGATCTGATGGACCTAATTGAATCTAGGGTTAATCCTATGGTCCAAATCACTAGCCTAATCTATAAATAAGACCCTAACCTACCCTAAATCACTCATTATTCAATCTAGTAACAAAACTATGGCAAAATCAAAACTCTCATGGCCTCCACCCTCTTCATACAATTCCTAAACAAATCCCTAAGAGATCTCCATGCATACAAGTGCATTTAGGCTTGTATGATCCTCCTTAGCTTGCATTAAAGGCTTGTTTCTCTATTGGCATCATAAAGGAGGAGTCTTGATCAAGTTTGCTTGCATTTGGGTGTTTTAATTAGTTGCATAAGGGGTTCCTTACAATTGCTATACTCATTTGAGTCGGCATAAGCATTGTAAGCCCTCTTACCTTCATTTTAGAAACTCTAAAGTTAATATGTGATACAAATTGGGATTTATGCAAGTTTATTGAGTTATGCATGTTTATGCAAGTTTGCTAAGTCATGATTTGCAAGTTTGATAAGTTATGCATGTTTATGCAAGTTTGCTAAGTCATGATTTGCAAGTTTATTGAGTTATGCATGTTTATGCAAGTTTGCTAAGCCATGATTTGCAAGTTTATTGAGTTATGCATGTTTTTGCAAGTTCACTATGCCATGATTTGCAAGTTTGATAAGTTATGCATGTTTTTGCAAGTTCACTATGCCATGATTTGCAAGTTTGATAAGTTATGCATGTTTTTGCAAGTTCACTATGCCATGATTTGCAAGTTTGATAAGTTATGCATGTTTATGCAAGTTTGCTAAGCCATGATTTGCAAGTTTATTGAGTTATGCATGTTTATGCAAGTTTGCTAAGCCATGATTTGCAAGTTTATTGAGTTATGCATGTTTTTGCAAGTTCACTATGCCATGATTTGCAAGTTTGATAAGTTATGCATGTTTATGCAAGTTCACTATGCCATGATTTGCAAGTTTATTGGGTTATGCATGTTTATGCAAGTTCACTATGACATGATTTGCAAGTTTGATAAGTTATGCATGTTTATGGTAATACGCAAGTTAACTATGCTAAGTTATGCAAGTCTAACGTGTTATGCATGTTTGTTGTGATATGCAAGTTCATTATGTATGTTATGCCAAGTTCCCTCTTCCTATCCTTTATGCGTTATTACGAATATGTAAGCGATAGAATGACGTTGGGGGGTTTGGGTAAACTTAAAATACATGAAAATATAAGATTGGGAATTTACCTATTAAGTTAGGTCTACCCCTTGGGAATTTACCTATTAAGTTAGGTCTACCCAAGCATTTGTTGACTTGTAATTATGTTTTGAAATAAAGTGGACATGACACTTAGAAAACATAAGTGTGGCCAACTCGAGGTTGGGTTGAGTTTGTAGCGTAATTCTACCCGGAACCGACCGGCTTAACTAGTGGCTACAAACAATAGGACCCAATGTGAGAAGTTGGTCATGTGGTGCCAAGACCCGAGGTTAGACTAAGTTGTGGTGTAAACCTACCCGGACCCGCCCGGCCTAACTAGTAACCACAACAAAGGTCTAATGTGAGAGGTTAAGGTGCATTAAGCTAATTAATGCCTCATAATTAGGGTTAAGTCAGGGTCCACTAATACTTAACCAATTTGGGAATTCGAGGAATTGAAATGGGGTTAGGTTGTGAACTGTCGGTTTCGCTTAACCAATTAATCCATGATTAGGGAGGGGTTAAATCACACTTAACCCTCTTGGAAACCCTAGCAGCGTGGTCCGTTCCGGCAGTAATCCCAGTTGGGTATCATTCACAACCCTAGAAGACTAGGCTAGGGCGGGGCACGATTACTGGACGGATGTAAGCGACCAAAGGGCGATGGCTGAGTGGTACAGCGGTGCGGGTCCGGCGGGCTACGGACGTGCACGTAGTCCGATGTTGGACAAACTCGAGGCACGGGTACCAGTAGGTTAGGGCTGTGCATTATTGCTTAAGTGTCTGGGGTTGACACCCGAGGGCTTGATACACCCAAAGGTGGACCCAGCACAGTCTAACTACAACCATATGTGGGCCATATGGACACCAACACTTGACGTGTTAGGTTTATAGGGAGCCGATCGACTAGACCGTTGGGCTGGACCTTATATTAAGGTCACTTCATGTTATTGGGTTAAAAGCTTGGGCCAAGGGATCAATACCTGTTATGTTGGTTTGCTAGTACACCGTGGTGCAAAACTTAACCTTGTTTATGCGATGACACCTCTATCTATCTTGTAGTTAATTTACCATGCCAGTATGTTGTTATCTATGATCATCTCAGTTTCCATCATGATGTTAACTTTATTAGTTTATAGACTGATCGTAGAAGGGCTTACTCAGTCTTTTTGACTGACCTGTTTTCTTTCGCCTCTTTTCTTCCGTTTCCCCCCCCAGGTTCTCAGGGAGGGAATACAGGAGCCTAGCTTGGATCTTAGCTGCTTTCTTGGATAGCTCATGTATGCTTTGGACTTGAGCTCGCTATGGTTTCTTCCACTTTGGGGATAGCTACTTTTATGTTTTCCTTTTCAGTTTCAGATGATGTTATTTTATGTACTAGACTTGTTTACTTGGGAAATTGACATTATGATGTAGCAGACTTGTTTTTGAAATGGTTTAAAATTCTTCCGCTGTTTTATCTATCTACTTACTCTGTTTATTTACATATATCCATGTCATGTCCTGCCTTGCTATATCATTATGCATGTTTACCTTATTTAAAAACGCCCCACCAAAGTCAGAGTCGCTTGCAAGAGCCACACTGGCGGAGGTGGGGTGTTACAGACAAGCTCGTACTTGGGCCTGATATGATCAGAGAAACTTCAAAGAAGGTGGGCTTGATACGAAGACGAATGAAGACCACACAAGATAGACAGAAGTTCTATGCTGATAAAAGAAGGACCGACCTTGTGTTTGAGGTTGGAGACAGAGTTTTCCTTAAAGTATCTCCTTTGAGGAATGTCGTTCGCTTTGGGTCTACAGGAAAATTGGCACCAAGATTTGTAGGGCCATTTCCTATCATTGAAAGGATTGGGAAGATAGCTTATAAAGTAGAGCTGCCCGAAAGATTGGCAGGAGTTCATAATGTTTTTCATGTCTCTCATCTACGAAAGTGCTTACATGAGTCGGCAGAAGTTGTGGAGCCAAGCATACTAGAGGAAATAGAAGTGGAGAGACAGTGAGAAGAGTTCCAACTCGTATCTTGGGTACAGAAGTTAAAAGGCTACACAATTGTGAAGTCAAGCTAATTAAAGTACAATGGAGTGATGCAGAGGAAGACGTGACTTGGGAGACTGAGGACAAGATACACGCAGCCTACCCTTATCTTTTTGAGGGTACATATTTGATCTCTTGTTTTCCATAAAGTTTAAGCATGCTTATGTCTATCCTTTTTAGTATATCTCCTCAGTCCTATTCTCGATCCCTAGGTGGAAACCAATGGATGTAAACATGTATTTGAAACATGTTATGATTGATGGTTGCAAGTGGTTGCTCGTGGATGCATATACATACACTAGGTACTAGATCGGCTCAGTCACTTTTATATTGCTTATGCATATATGTGTTTATATATGGATTGAAACTTGATGTGTTATCATATGGACGTTGCATTTGTATGAATGATTGTGCACTCATGTAGAAAGTATGATTAGGAATAATTGCATACATGATGGACTCAAAGCACCAACATGATTCGCAACAAGGAGGTCAACTGAATCAGTAGACCGCCTGATTTTGCATTAGACACGGACATGTACACACACTATGCATATGATCATGAAAGCATTAGAAATCTTTTTAAGGACAGTGGATGCTTGTGATTGATGGTTGAGTAGTGGATGTTGGATGCTAGGATACATTCTTCTTAACTTAGAGATTTCGGAGACGAAATTCTTTAAGGAGAGGAGAATGTAACACCCCGTATTTTCTGTGAATATCAAAATTAACGAATCTAAGAACACTTAATTTTAAAAGTGGGAATTAAGTGAAACGGGTTACACCATTGCATTTGTCTCGCAATTCCGCTTGAGATAGAGTCCGAGTTTGCGTGAATCGGACTCCGTATGAAGAAGTTATGGAGTTCAGAAGTTTTCAAGTTTAAACAGTAATTAAATATAATAATAAATCAGAAAACAATTCAAATTTCAAAATCTGGCAAGAGCGGCCTAAGCGGGAAATTTCCCGCTCAGGGGTGTTGACCCCCCCAAGGGGAGTCGACATAGGTGTCAACACCCCAATAGGGGAGTCGACATAGGTGTCGACCCCCCTGTAGGGAGTCGACCCCTTCCGGATCTACTTCCTGTGACGAATTTTTACAATCCTATGCTGATGTGGCCTTCTCTGATTGTCCAATGACTGATTTCTGGGGTATTAGGGCATATGTGTCATGCTATGGTTGGTTGGATGACACATCTCTTTGGTTTGATGGCTCTGATTTCTCCTAGACTAATCTAAAGGCTAGAATTAAACCTAGACTTCTTTATAATCACCACAAACCTCAACCCTGGAACTCATTCTATGAAGCTGTCATGCTGTTCGTCTACAAACTAGCCTAGCCTCCATTCATCTACCCCAAACTAGAGAATCAAATTCAAGCTAGGAATCAGTTAGAAGAACTAGAGAATGAAACGTCTACATCAAAGGATAGCTTTTGAAATTCAAAAATCAGATCCCAGAAATCAAGATCCGTACTTTTTCTATAAGTACAGTTATTGTTTAGATGTGAACACCTAATAAGAAATCACAACTGTAATAACTGGATCTAGAACTACGCCTAATTCTATTCGTGCCTATCCTTTTGTCAATTTTGAAGTGCCTATGCCTATGAGACTATTGTGATTGATGTAATGACACCTATCGTGCCTATGAGACTATTGTGATTGGCATAATGAAACCTAACATGCCTATGAGACTATTGGACCGACACAATTGAACCTACCGTGATGTATATGCAAATTACATGATAAGTTATGTTCATACATGCTTACATGTTTAGATCCAAGCTAGTACCCATGTTTAAGATCTATATAAGTTCCTGCTTATACATTTAGATCTATGCTAGTTCGCATGTTAATTGGATCTAATTTTAATGTAAGATCACATTCGTGTGCTTAATTAAGTTTATGTCGTTCTATTCCAAATTTATACTATGCATGTTGATCTATATTGTTTATGCCTGTTGGAATGTTACATGTCCCTTTCTTTTCCCTTTGTTTATAAGTTAGGCTAATTTGCGAGCCTAGCGTTCTATGTGAATTATGCGAACGAATAACGGGGGAGACATTGGGGAAAAATATTAAACTACATGCTATTGGCATAGATTGGCTCATAATCATGTAAATGATTAGTAGCACGAAATGGTAGAACTTGTATACCTAGAATTATCGACATAATTTAGAGGGTAAATGGGGCATGACTTGAATTGACAACACTTGTGGATAATTTACATATGAACATAAATTGTAAATATGTAAATTAATTAAAAGATGAATATGCCTAACCCGAGGTTAGATTGAGTTACGGTGTAAGACTGTCCGGAGCCGCTCGGCACATCCAGCAACTGTAACAATATAGATCTAATGTGATAGGTTAGCGCATTAAGCCCAAAAAACCCGAGGTTAGATTGAGTTGCGGTGTAAGAATGCCCGACACATCCGGCAACCGTAACAATATAGATTTAATGTGAGAGGTTAACTCTTTAAGCCCAAAAACCCGAGGTTAGATTGAATTACGGTGTAAGACTGCCCGGAACCGTCCGGCACATCCAGCGTCCGCAACAATATAGATATAATGTGAGAGGTTAGTGTTTTAATGAATGAATTAAAGCTAAGAATCAGACAGGCTAAGAATGGTAGGGTTAAGTTAATTAAGGCAACACTTAACCAATACAACATGTTAATTTAACAGATGGGTGAGGTTAGGTTAATTTGAGAACACTTAACCATTATAACATGTTGATTAGGAAACCCTAGTAGTGGGGACCCATTTCAGCAGTAACCCACATAGATGTATCACGGTACCCTGAACTAGGCAGGGTGGGGCACGATTACTATGCTGGTTATAAGCCGTCAAAATAGCGGCGGGTGGTGCGGGCAGTGTAGGTCTCGACGGAGTACGGGCGTGTATTTGCTCCGGAGCGGGAAAAGCAGGCACTGGGCATCAGTAGTATACACTGTGCATCTAGAATTTGTGTCGGGTTGTCACCATAGGAATTGATACACCCTATGGTGGGACCAACACAGATATCTACAATCTAGCGGGGGCCGATTGATACAAGTAATAAATGCATGCGAGTAGAAGCCGATTGGGAAAGAATTCACTTTGTTATGAACACATGATGGTAGTTGAAACCTTCAGAGTAGGTGCAGAGGAATAGAAATAAGTGCGATAGCATATTCAGTTTATCTTATCTTGAGTTATCTTATTTCTATGGTATTGTCCTATGTTCGGTTTATTCATGTCATGATCTTTTTACCTGTTTACATGCTGAATAATCACTGGACTTACCAGACTTATGTCTGACCCGTTTTCTTTCGCCTTCTTTTCTTCCGTCCCCTCCCCCAGTCCGCAAGGAGGGAATACTTCATCTTAGTGCAAACCTTTTCAAGCTTGAAGAGGGTTGATGTATTGCCTGGATTCTCTTTTCTTGGGCTATGGCTGTGGTGACACTTTTATTGGGGATTTATGATGCTTTACCTTCTGTTTTATGCTTCTTTATGTACTTGGAGATTTAAATCAAGACATATGTTTTGTTGTAATAATTTAGAAGTTGGGTTTTGAGACAATGCTTGTAATGTTTTGACTGAACCACGCTATTTAATAAATAATTTCAGTTTTCTGCTGTTTATATGTCTACCTTGTAAATAATCTGTGTCTTTTATTGTAACAACCCGGAATTTGGGGCCAATTTAAAATTTTCATTTTAGAGATTTTAGGGGTGTTTAAATATTTAAAATAAATTATTTCAAGTAAAAATGAATGGAAATTTATTTTGAGAAAAGTTAATGCAAATGTATTCAAATAAATTGCATAAAGAATTAGAAATAGGAAGGTAGTTTGAAAAGTCAAACTTGAACTTTGACTAACTACACAGGATGCAGAATAAACCGGATTTTGATGAAACGAAAAATATTTAATTCTGTAAATGAATATCGTTCTAACGAATCTGACAATTGAAGTTTCATAGCAGGAATCAAAAGTTATGGCTAAATGAATTTTCAGAAAGGTCGCTATAGAAAATATATCGCCCTTGAAAATCGACATTTTGCATATGACCTCGGAATTCGACGAAACCACTTTTGTTGGATCCGGGATGTAAAATTATTGCTAGGTTTCTAATTTCATGATTTTTGAAGCTAGTATGTGAGCGTGGCAAAAGAAACCGTGTTTTGTCAATTTCGGTCAAAATTAATTGACTGAGAAATAGCCATTTTTCAAACAGTCTCAGAATTTGACGAAATAAATTTTGTTAGGATCGTATCGTCATGAAAAAGTCAAAAATGATTTTTCTGGATTTTTCTGACTTCGTTTGTGACCTCAGTAAAATTAGAAAGTACGTTCGAATTAAAAATAAAAGAATTAATTTGAAAATAATAGAAAACACTTTTAACTTCAGAATTGGACTTCGGCAATAGCGCCATTGCGTTCAGAAGGCATCAAAACCTATTGTTCGACAGTCGTTGAGCACGAATTGGAGTTCGTACGAAAAAACCCTATTTTCCGGAATTAAATAAATTAAATAAAATAGAAAATACGTGGAAATACCTGTATAAATACGGCCTCCTTCTTCTTCTTCCTGATCGCGTGAAACCCATAGCCGCCCCCCTTTTTAAAACTTCCTCTCTATTTTCCCATCAATCCACTCACAATTAGACTTAGCCATAGTTTAACTTTTTGAAGCTCTTCCCTTCCTCTCCAATCTCCGACAAGTTTCATTCGATTTCACGCCCCGTAGCTCTCGAATTTCGAGCCCCAACCCGCAGCCTTTATGCCGTCGCCGCCCCCTGCATAGGCCGCCGCACCTCCCAAGATTCCCGGCGTGGATGCGCCTCTCGTAGCTCTCCAATCTCCCGCAAACCGTTCGCAAAACCATCGACTACAGCTCCCGAAATCCGAATTCAAAGTTTTGAACATTTCTGAAATTTAAGGTATGAATATTTCAGATTTTGCGACGCTTTTAAGCGTTACAGTGACAATTGTTAAAAGTCAGTTCTGATTTATTCATATGATCTTCGAATTGAAATCTTTCAGATCTGTAACTGCCGTGACTTTGAACACGAGATCTGATTGAACCCGAACCTTCATCTCAAATCCAAGCTAGGTGAGAATTTATTTTTATTTAAATTTAATTAATTTAATTATTATTATTATGGCGTTATGTGGAATTGAAAGTCAAACACAATTGAATTTGCGATGAAATGTTACCATGGGTTGGATTCAAATTGTTGTGATGCTATGATTGCAGATCCATTATTTTTATTTATAGGTCTGTTAATTATAAACGTAGATCGATAGGAAAAATTAGATTTTTCCTCGTTTAAATTTGTTGAAGTATGCCTTGTGGACATGAATCATATATAAATCTATCATCATATACGTCTTTATGCAATTCACATTATTTTAACGTGAATTAAAGTAGGAAATTCGCATCGTCGTGAAATTTACATCGTTATGCAATTTACATTATTTTTATTGTGAATTAAAGTAGGAAAATTTACATTTTTCTTTGTAATTAAAAGGTGAATTTCATCGTATGTCAAAATTTACATTTTTATATGTAAATTATAAAGTGAAATTATATTTTATGTTAAAATTTACATTTTTCATTGTAATTAAAAGGTGAATTTCATCGTATGTCAAAATTTACATTTTTATATATAAATTATAAAGTGAATTTATGCTGTATGTTAAAAGTTACATTTTTCTTTGTAATTATAAAGTGAATTTCATCATATGTTAAAATTTACATTTTTATATGTAAATTATAAAGTGAATTTATGCTGTATGTTAAAAATTACGTTTTTCTTTGTAATTATAAAGTGAATTTCATCGTATGTTAAAATTTACATTTTTATATGTAAATTATAAAGTGGAATTATGTCGTATGTTAAAAATTACATTTTTTTTTGTAATTAACACGGAAATTTCATCGTATGTTAAAATTTACATTTTTATATGTAAATTATAAAGTGAATTAATGTCGTACGTTAAAAATTACATTTTTCTTTGTAACTAACATGGAAATTTCATCGTATGTTAAAATTTACATTTTTATATGTAAATTATATAGGGAATTACACCGTAGGATAAAATTACATTTTTTATATGTAATTAAAACATGAATTTACATTGCGTGTTAAATATTACATTTTTATATGTAAGGTCTATAGGAAATTATACTGTATGACAAAAACTACATTTTTCAATGAAATTAAAGGATGCAATTTCATTGTATGATAGAATTTACATTTTTCTTATATATATATGTAACATAGAAGGGGAATGAACATTAGAAATAAAATTTATTTGTTTTATTTGTAAATAAGATGTAGAAATGTGACTTGTAATGAAAAATCTTATTTTTACAATGTAAATTAGAAGTAGAGTTTGCATTGTGATTAAAAATCATATTTTTACAATGTAAATAGGAAGTAGAATTTGCATTGTAATTAAAAATCATATTTTTACAATGTAAATAGGAAGTAGAATTTGCATTGTAATTGAAAATCATATTTTTACAATGTAAATGGGAAGTATAATTTGCGTTGTAATTAAAAATCATATTTTTACAATGTAAATGGGAAGTAGAGTCTGCATTGTAATTAAAAATCATATTTTTACAATGTAAATAGGAAGTAGAGTTTGCATTGTAATTAAAAATCATATTTTTACAAGGTAAATTAGAAGTAGAGTTTGCATTGTAATTAAACTTACGTTTTTATATGTAAGTTGAGAATGTACATTGGAGTTGAAATCTACATTTGTATATGTAATTTAAAAAGTAGGATTTTGAATGTATCAAAATTTACATTTGTGTTACATGTAAATAAAAAATAGGAATTTGCATAGGAATTGAATTTACATTTTTATGTAAATAAAAAGGATGGAATTTACATTTTCAATGTAAGGAAAAGAATGAATTTAGGATGTGGTAATATTATCTTTATTTTCAAATGAATTAAAATTTAGTAAGTATCGATAATTGTGTAGAGCGTTGTTTTAATCAAACGACGTTATTACGATTCAATGATTTTATATATATATATATATATATATATATATGTATATATATATATATAATTAAAATTAAACGAATAGGGCGTGGTAGTTCGCGTTTTGGAATCATACTTTCAAACGACTATACAAGAAGACCCGACCGTCGGATTTTCTTGAAACTGAAACCGTTAGGACCGTCATGGGAAAATCTTTCCAACGATATATATTACGTTAAGATCCAATGGTTAGATTATGAGAAATGTGAAAATCAAAATTGTTTGAATGCAGCGCCATAGTTGCCCATGGACTTAAGGCGTCGTTATATAAAAATTTAATTATTTTAAATAATTAAAATAGGAATGAATCGTTAATAAAAATAATTATTAATGTATAAGAAGGACTTTAATATATATATATATATATATGCGAGGATTATTTGGAAAGTCCGAGTTCTCTCGTTCTAAATAATCAAACGACGTTAATTGAAGTATAAAGATGGTGAATGAAGACCGTAAATCTTCCCTCGGATGGACAACGATCGAGGCCTTGAATTGACTTGCTCCCAATTCAAAGGTCATGGTCATTGCCCAAACGTACGTGTTGATTTCACGGGTTTGTCTTTCGCTCAGACCCAGAGCATAAGCTAATAAATGGATTGTGTGTCTGACATCATACTCTATCAAATACCATGTTATTGATCTTTTGTCGAATGTATGGATGTTTGGTGGCGGGGAATTTATTCTCTTGCTTAACACCCATTCACATATTTCTTCAAAGGGTTGGTAGTACGATATGGAGTGATGATGTGGCAGCTAAGATGCATAGGATCAAGGTTTTGTTGAAAAGCAGGCCTTTTGGGATGATCAAAGCATAGCCTGTTTAGGAATAGCTTTGTGTACAACGTGACTTCGCGAGCCTCACACACCGGCGGAGTCTAAAACGGGAGAAGGGAACGCAGGGAGAGCAGCACATTTCTTTCTAGCTAGAAGTGGTGATTGGGTTTTAACACGGCCCAACATTTTACTTATGTGGATGATGGAATGAGGCGCCTCGGATGATAGGTCCTATAGGACTGGGAAACGTGTGTTCAGGAATCACTAATCCGCAACTCGTATGGTGGACCGACCCTGCAGCTTTCCAAGGGTTCACTGTGGGGGATCCTGAGACATTAGCTAGAGTGTCTCGAATCGGTAGGAGCTCCTCCTTAGCCTTGACTCATGACGGAAACCAAAATCCAAATACGACCCTACGAATTTGATTGTATTACTAGTATGGAGGCATAGTAGTATGGGATACTATTCTTCCTAGGATTTCTACATTTACTTTGAAATGTTTTAATATATACTAATAATAATATCAAACGCATATTTGCTGTATTTAGCATGTTTAATCACTATAAGGTAAAACCCTATCCTCTGGTTTGTGTTGCATTGTGTGATGGGACCTGGGTCTTATGGTGATTCCATTTTTCTAAAATGCATAACGTTGTTGTACGTTTTACTTATCATTTATTCTGACACTTTTATGCACGGCAATCCATTAGAGTAAACCCGTTCCGCGTTAGCGGCGTGGTCTTTGGATTTGTCCTATTAACAGTGATTAAGTAGTTAAGAATTCTCACACCAGTCCCACGACTGACCCGTTGTTTGTTTCCACCTTTTTGCAAACTCGGGTGCCCTCCTTTCTACACGGGCAGCCAAGTAAACAGGTTTATTTTTATCTTGGAGTCTTTTCTTGGAGCTGCTTATTATCTTTCTTGGATTTGCTTGTGGAGAGGTGATGACTAGAAGCTTGAAGACACTTATCATTCGCTGCTTTTGCATTTTTCTCTTTCTTTTTATTTCAGACGTTAAACTTGGTTTATTCCACGTTGTTTAAGTTGGAGTTGGAACTTATTTCTTTTCTGCAAACTTGATGTAACATTGTGGAATTCTGTGACTGTGGATTTTTTGTGGTTGATGACATTATATTTCCGCTGCTATGATGTCGTTACTCTATGAATTTCCTATGCTATGTTGTATCTGTGATATGTATTATTGTGTTTATGTTGTATTCCAAACGATTATTCCTTACTTTCATTCCGTGGAAGTTTGGGGTCATCACAGTTGGTATCAGAGCTTTGGTTAAACTTAGCTTTGGGATATAACATATTTATGATAATTCGTTTACATAGAATCACAATATTCTATGGCGAACATTTCATGAGAATACATAATAGCCAGTCACTTTATCATCATCTTTTCATTCATCCTTCGATCTTTTCTATCTCTTAGATTCACCATTACTGTTGTTTTGACTCTTCCCTTGATCGTACATTCGAAGAAGACTAAGAGAAGTGGCGATGCTCAAGTGGAACAGGTTTACGAAGGAGCGAAAGGACCAACTTCTTCAGTGCTAGCTTCTACTGAGGGAGGAGGAAAGCCTGATGTTTAGACGGTACCATCTCTGTTAAAAACATTCCTGCGACTGCTTTATTTGACAAAGACACATCGAGGAGCTTTATTTCTAGCAACACGGTTTAGAAATTAGAAATTAAAATATTTCCCATTCTCTGTGTTGGATCCTACCCTTCTATTCTTCTCTTTTTCTTTTCGAGGATGAAAAGTTCTTAAGCGGGGGAGACTGTAACAACCCGGAATTTGGGGCCAATTTAAAATTTTCATTTTAGAGATTTTAGGGGTGTTTAAATATTTAAAATAAATTATTTCAAATAAAAATGAATGGAAATTTATTTTGAAAAAAGTTAATGCAAATATACTCAAATAAATTGCATAAAGAATTAGAAATAGGAAGGTAGTTTGAAAAGTCAAACTTGAACTTTGACTAACTACACAGGATGCAGAGTAAACCAGATTTTGATGAAACGAAAAATATTTAAATCTGTAAATGAATATCTTTCTAACGAATCTGAAAATCGAAATTTCATAGCGGGAATCAAAAGTTATGGCCAAATGAATTTTCAGAAAGGTCGCTATAGAAAATATATCGCCCTTGAAAATCGACATTTGCATATGACCTCGGAATTCGACGAAACCACTTTTGTTGGATCCGGGATGTAAAATTATTGCTAGGTTTCAAATTTCATGATTTTTGAAGCTAGTATGTGAGCGTGGCAAAAGAAATTGTGTTTTGTCAATTTCGGTCAAAATTAATTGACTGAAAAATAGCCATTTTTCAAAAAGTCTCAAAATTCGACGAAATAAATTTTGTTAGGATCGTATCGTCATGAGAAAGCCAAAAATGATTTTTCTGGATTTTTCTGACTTCGTTTGTGACATCAGTAAAATTAGAAAGTACGTTCGAATTAAAAATAAAAGAATTAATTTGAAAATAAAAGAAACACACTTTTAACTTCAGAATTGGACTTCGGCAATAGCGCCATTGCGTTCAGAAGGCATCAAAACCTATTGTTCGACAGTCGTTGTGCTCGAATTGGAGTTCGTACAAAAAAACCCTATTTTCTGGAATTAAATAAATTAAATAAAATAGAAAATACGTGGAAATACCTGTATAAATACGGCCTCCTTCTTCTTCTTTCTGATCGCGTGAAACCCATAGCCGCCCCCTTTTTTAAAACTTCCTCTCCATTTTCCCATCAATCCACTCACAATTAGACTTAGCCATAGTTGAACTTTTTGAAGCTCTTCCCTTCCTCTCCAATCTCCGACAAGTTTCATTCGATTTCACGCCCCGTAGCTCTCGAATTTCGAGCCCCAACCCGCAGCCTTTAAGCCGCCGCCGCCCCCTGCATAGGCCGCCGCACCCCCCAAGATTCCTGGCACGGATGCGCCCCTCGTAGCTCTCCAATCTCCCGCAAACCGTTCGCAAAACCATCGACTACAGCTCCCGAAATCCGAATTCAAAGTTTTGAACATTTCTGAAATTTAAGGTATGAATATTTCAGATTTTGCGACGCTTTTAAGCGTTACAGCGAAAGTTGTTAAAAGTCAGTTCTGATTTATTCATATGATCTTCGAATTGAAATCTTTCAGATCTGTAACTGCCGTGACTTTGAACACGAGATCTGATTAAACCCGAACCTTCATCTCAAATCCAAGCAAGATGAGAATTTATTTTTATTTAAATTTAATTAATTTAATTATTGTTATTATTATGGCGTTATATGGAATTGAAAGTCAAACGCAATTGAATTTGCGATGAAATGTTACCATGGGTTGGATTCAAATTGTTGTGATGCAATGATTGTAGATCCATTATTTTTATTCATAGGTCTTTTAATTATAAACATAGATCGGTAGGAAAAATTAGATAATTTTTCCTCGTTTAAATTTGTTGAAGTATGCCTTGTGGATATGAATCATATATAAATCTATCATCATATACATCGTTATGCAATTCACATTATTTTAACGTGAATTAAAGTAGGAAATTCGCATCGTCGTGAAATTTACATCGTTATGCAATTTACATTATTTTTATTGTGAATTAAAGTAGGAAAATTTACATTTTTCTTTGTAATTAAAAGGTGAATTTCATCGTATGTCAAAATTTACATTTTTATATGTAAATTATAAAGTGAAATTATATTGTATGTTAAAATTTACATTTTCTTTGTAATTAAAAGGTGAATTTCATCGTATGTCAAAATTTACATTTTTATATATAAATTATAAAGTGAATTTATGCTGTATGTTAAAAATTACATTTTTCTTTGTAATTATAAAGTGAATTTCATCGTATGTTAAAATTTACATTTTTATATGTAAATTGTAAAGTGAATTTATGCTGTATGTTAAAAATTACATTTTTCTTTGTAATTATAAAGTGAATTTCATCGTATGTTAAGATTTACATTTTTATATGTAAATTATAAAGTGGAATTATGTCGTATGTTAAAAATTACATTTTTCTTTGTAATTAACATGGAAATTTCATCGTATGTTAAAATTTACATTTTTATATGTAAATTATAAAGTGAATTAATGTCGTATGTTAAAAATTACATTTTTCATTGTAATTAACAAGGAAATTTCATCGTATGTTAAAATTTACATTTTTATATGTAAATTATATAGGGAATTACACCGTAGGATAAAATTACATTTTTTATATGTAATTAAAACATGAATTTACATTGTGTGTTAATTATTACATTTTTATACGTAAGGTCTATAGGAAATTATACCGTATGACAAAAACTACATTTTTCAATGAAATTAAAGGATGCAATTTCATTGTATGATAGAATTTACATTTTTCTTATATATATATGTAACATAGAAGGGGAATGAACATTAGAAATAAAATTTATTTGTTTTATATGTAAATAAGATGTAGAAATGTGACTTGTAATGAAAAATCTTATTTTTACAATGTAAATTAGAAGTAGAGTTTGCATTGTGATTAAAAATCATATTTTTACAATGTAAATAGGAAGTAGAATTTGCATTGTAATTAAAAATCATATTTTTACAGTGTAAATAGGAAGTAGAATTTGCATTGTAATTAAAAATCATATTTTTATAATGTAAATGGGAAGTAGAGTTTGCATTGTAATTAAAATCATATTTTTACAATGTAAATGGGAAGTAGAGTTTGCATTGTAATTAAAAATCATATTTTTACAATGTAAATAGGAAGTAGAGTTTGCATTGTAATTAAAAATCATATTTTTACAATGTAAATAGGAAGTAGAGTTTGCATTGTAATTAAAAATCATATTTTTACAAGGTAAACTAGAATTAGAGTTTGCATTGTAATTAAACTTACGTTTTTATATGTAAGTTGAGATTGTACATTGGAGTTGAAATCTACATTTGTATATGTAATTTAAAAAGTAGGATTTTGAATGTATCAAAATTTACATTTGTGTTACATGTAAATAAAAAATAGGAATTTTCATAGGAATTGAATTTACATTTTTATGTAAATAAAAAGAATGGAATTTACATTTTCAATGTAAGGAAAAGAATGAATTTAGGATGCGGTAATATTATCTTCATTTTCAAATGAATTAAAATTTAGTAAGTATCGGTAATTGTGTAGAGCGTTGTTTTAATCAAAATACGTTATTACGATTCAATGATTATATATATATAAATATAATTAAAATTAAACGAATAGGGCATTGTAGTTCGCGTTTTGGAATCATACTTTCAAACGACTATACAAGAAGATCCGACCGTCGGATTTTCTTGAAACTGAAACCGTTAGGATCGTCATGGGAAAATCTTTCCAACGATATATATTACGTTAAGATCCAACGGTTAGATTCTGAGAAATGTGAAAATCAAAATTGTTTGAATGCTGCGCCATAGTCGCCCATGGACTTAAGGCGTCGTTATATAAAAATTTAATTATTTTAAATAATTAAAATAGGAATGAATCGTTAATAAAAATAATTATTAATGTATAAGAAGGATTTTAATATATATATATATATACGAGGATTATTTTGAAAGTCCGAGTTCTCTCATTCTAAATAATCAAACGACGTTAATTGAAGTATAAAGATGGTGAATGAAGACCGTAAATCTTCCCTCGGATGGACAACGATCAAGGCCTTGATTTGACTTGCTCCCAATTCAAAGGTCATGGTCATTGCCCAAACGTACGTGTTGATTTCACGGGTTTGGCTTTCGCTTAGACCCAGAGCATAAGCTAATAAATGGATTGTGTGTCTGACATCATACTCTATCAAATATCATGTTATTGATCTTTTATCGAATGTATGGATGTTTGGTGGCGGGGAATTTATTCTCTTGCTTAACAACCGTTCATATATTTCTTCAAAGGGTTGGTAGTACGATATGGAGTGATGATGTGGCATGCTAAGTTGCATAGGATCAAGGTTTTATTGAAAAGCAGGCCTTGTGGGATGATCAAAGCATAGCCTGTTTAGGCATAGCTTTGTGTGCAGCGTGACTTCGCGAGTCTCACACACTGGCGGAGTCTAAAACGGGAGAAGGGAACGCAGGGAGAGCAGCACGTTTCTTTCTAGATAGAAGTGGTGATTGGGTTTTAACACGGCCCAACATTTTACTTATGTGGATGATGGAATGAGGCGCCTCAGATGATAGGTCCTATAGGACTGGGAAGCGTGTGTTCAGGAATAACTAATCCGCAACTCGTATGGTGGACCGGCCCTGCAGCTTTCCAAGGGTTCACTGTGGGGGATCCTGAGACATTGGCTAGAGTGTCTCGAATCGGTAGGAGCTCCACCCTAGCCTTGACTCATGATGGAAACCAAAATCCAAATATGACCCTACGAATTTGATTGTATTACTAGTATGGAGGCATAGTAGCATGGGATACTATTCTTCCTAGGATTTCTACATTTACTTTGAAATGTTTTAATGTATACTAATAATAATATTAAACTCGTATTTGCCGTATTTAGTATGTTAAATCACTATAAGGTAAAACCCTATCCTCTGGTTTGTGTTGCATTGTGTGATGGGACCTGGGTCTTATGGTGATTCCATTTTTCTAAAAAGCATAGCGTTGTTGTACGATTTACTTATCATTTATTCTGACACTTTTATGCACAGCAATCCATTAGAGTAAACCCGTTCCGCGTTAGCGGCGTGGTCTTTGGATTTGTCCTATTAACAGTGATTAAGTAGTTAAGAATTCTCACACCAGTCCCACGACTGACCCGTTGTTTGTTTCCACCTTTTTGCAAACTCGGGTGCCCTCCTTTCTACACGGGCAGCCAAGTAAATAGGTTTATTCTTTGCTTGGAGTCTTTTCTTGGAGCTGCTTATTATCTTTCTTGGATTTGCTTGTGGAGAGGTGATGACTAGAAGCTTGAAGACACTTATCATTCGCTACTTTTGCATTTTTCTCTTTCTTTTTATTTCAGACATTAAACTTGGTTTATTCCACGTTGTTTAAGTTGGAGTTGGAACTTATTTCTTTTCTGCAAACTTGATGTAACAATGTAGAATTCCATGACTGTGGATTTTCTGCGGTTGATGACATTATATTTCCGCTGCTATGATGTTGTTACTCTATGAATTTCCTATGCTATGTTGTATCTGTGATATGTATTATTGTATTTATGTTGTATTCCAAATGATTATTCCTTACTTTCATTCCGTGGAAGTTTGGGGTCATCACATTTATCTACAATGCTTCACCAAAGTTAATGCATTCCCTTTGTGAGTGACCTTAACGGAGGTGGGTGTTTCAGTAGTAGATGCATACCTGTGCGTGTTAGATACGGGTGCGTGCTAGATACGGGTGAACAACTCATCCGGATCAGGAAATTGGTTGCCTCAAGCCCACCGCAATACTATACACATATATCTGTATCCCAAAACCTCAAGCATACAATTATTTGTCAATGTAAATGAACGCAAAGTGCAAATCAATTTCGATGGTAAAGTCCCCATTCCTTAACTAGAGTCTAGCTCGACCTCTATAATAAACCAATGTCTCTTTCATGCCAATAGCCCGATTCTCATGGCCCAAATCCTACTGGCAAACCCACCGACACCATCTCCTTTTTTTTGGTTTATTGCTGGGTATAATTTTCGAATAAACCTCAGCATAATCCCAAATCAATTCTCAAAGCACAACTAACTACTAATAATCTAATCTTTCACCGACTAATCACTCATAAGTTAATGGGTTTTCCTAATTTTGGGATGTCCAAGCAACTAATTACTCATAAGCGAATGGATTTTCCAAAATGTAACATTGAATTAATTACTCATAATCCAATCTATGATAAGTGCAACTAATTCACAGTGCTATACAAACTGAACCTAAGGGAAAAAACTGGCGATGTCAACGCCCTGAGCACTCAAAGCTAAAAAGCATTTCAAAGCTTCAAACTTTTCGGAATAAAATTTGCTGTCGAGTAGAGGAGCGATACTAACGTGAATTTAGATTTAAATTTTTGTCAATAGTAAAAAAGGGGAAAACGATTTGTGGCCAGATTGATTTTACATTATTTCGTGAAGGGAGAAGATTGCGCCAAAATTTCGTCAAAAGAATGCAATGACGTGGCTGTCAATGATTGGATGATGGCTAACGTTTAGAATCAGCAGAACCATAGATGGTTTGAACCGTTGGATTAATCTTGCATCTACGGTTGGGTTTTTTATTTGTTGACAATGCGGATCGCCGAGCTGGATTATATATACATAATGCTATGCTTTTAACTGGTGTTGCTCGTCAAAACACTAGAATTCCCATCTCAACAATGCATTCACGTATAATGCCACAACATATGAATATTGTTGCAGAAGATCAAAGAAATCATAGCTTTCGCAACACTTTTCATGCAACGAACACAAATTAGTGTCAATATGCCCACTTTTGTAGTAGTGTATGAAATCCATATAACTGAAATTATATTGTAATTGATTGAGTCGCATTTTGTAACAACCCGCATTTTTAACTTAAGATAAAAAAATAAAAATAACTTAATTAAATATTAATAATTAAGTAAAACGGTTTATACCTTTGCGTTCTTCTCGGAATTCTGATTCAGATAGACTTTGAGTTTGCGTAAAACGAACATCGTATGAAGAAGTCATGGGCTGCAGAAGTTGTGAGAGAAAACAGGAAACAGCCCAGATCAATTTTCAGCCTCCGAACCCACGGGGGTCGACCCCATCAAGGGGGGGGGGGGGGTCAACCCACATGAAGGTAGGTCAACCTACATGAAGGGGGGCGACCCCTTCAAGGGGGGTTGACCCCCCTACAGTAGATTTTGGTAGATTAGGGTTTTCTTCGATCTGGACGATTCTGATGGTTTTTAATCAAATCTAAGGGTCATGGTTCCTCCTCTACATGTAACGTCCCGCATTTTTCAACAGATAACGTTGGACAATTTAAATGTTTATTTTGAATTTGAAATGGACGTTAATAAGGAGTTTACCTATTTAAATTATTGAATAAGAATAATTAAATTGAATTTAAATATAAATCGTCGGTTTAATTTAATATCTTTCTATACGATCAAATGGGGCTTCGAAACTCGTTCCAGTAGGTTCAGAGCAGTGGTACAACCTTGGAAACATCTGCTGTTGCGTTCAATTTGGAGTTTGAAAACACGTGATATTTTTAAATAGGGTAAAATCACACCAATTCAAATGAAAATATATATTTATATACATATATATGCCAACCTGTCATTTTCTTTCAGCTACCACCCTATTACTTTCTATCGAAGAAAAATCTGCGTACTAGCTTGGCTACCCTCTCCTCTCTTTTCTTTCACTTCAGTATTGTTGTGTCCTTTCTTTTCGCTGAAATTGCCAATTCACTGAAAATCTTTCTACCTCATCTCTATGCCTACTACCTTATCTCCATTGTTATTTCAAATCGCTACCACTTTTCTTTTACCTTTAGTCATCCATCAAGGACACTGAAGCCACTTCCCTATCGTCATCGCCTAAACTCTACCTTGTACCCTGTGGAGAAGACGTTATCCTTATCGCTCCATTTTCAACTATATAAAGAGCAGCGCTTTCACATTTCTTAGAACAAATCGAAATGCCTTCATCCACTTTTATTTCCGCTCTTTCTTTTCCTTCATTAAAAATCAAATCAGTTGATTCACTAAAAAAAAAGAGAAATTAAAATCAAAACACTCGATTTGAAAACCACCGCGATGACTGGAGAACACGATTCGATCTCGAAGCTCGATAATGCCTGATTTTTGAAACTCGATAAAACATAGGCTATTCGTGATTTTGAAAGAAGGCGATTGTGATTTTGGGTGTTATGGTGATTGGTTCGGAGTCTTTCAGAAGGACGCCGACTGTTGAAGGATTTCAATAGGGTGGATGTGGATTGGTTCACTGCGATTTCATGAGGATGTTTAAGCCTGTACGGGTCAGTTTTGGTACAAGCGAGTAGGTGCGATGCCAATAGGAGGGTAGGGATCGTTCTGGGTTCGTGTGGGTTTTACAGAAGGGAGTTCGAATCTTATACGTTGACTGGATGGTTGAAATATGAATTCGGTGGATTTGAGGAAGGGAAACAACATGTAATGGAGTGTTTGGAAGCTCGAACTGAGATAAATGTGGTAATGTGGTGGTCAGTAATGGGTGGTGGAGGAACTCGATGCGTTTTGTGATGTAAGGCCTAATGGTTTGAAGTATGACTAATGGGTGTCGGACTGTCATTTTGTGTTAGAGGTAATGGTTGCAGGTTATTGTTAGTTGTGTTCTAAGTAAACAACTGTGAGGATGGACTGACGAAGTTCGGGCAACTGATAAAGGAACTGACATTGGTCGAGGAGTTTTGTGATAAAGAAATGAGGGGGTACTAGTCTACGTTGTGGGATATTGAAGCTTAGATGTGATAAAGTTGTAGTATGTTTTGTGAAGTAGTGTTGAGTGGCAAGGTCTAGTTTGATGGCAGTATTGGAGAGCTTGTAATATCTGGACGATGGGCTGATGGACTTGAAGATAGTGATTGTTGGGTTGGCCTTATAATTTGTCGAAGACAACGAGGTATATATATAATTACGAAATTTAAATTTACTTAGAATAGTTAATGTAGTTATATTCGTTAGCTGTTAAATTTAAATAAATATTTAGTCGTTAAATTAAATTAATAATTGTAGTAATGAATTTATTCAAAATAGTTCAAGACGATTTTTAGACGCGGCAATTCAGAAATTAAATGGAATATTCAGCGAAAAGAAACCCGAGGTGAGTTAAACTCACCTAGTTAAATTATTGGGGACTATTTTTAACAGTCCAAATTTTATTTATTTCTTGTTGGATGATAATTGATTGATATAAAGAGCTAATAGTATATATATAATGTTATATAATAGTATTAGTGATTGGTGACTGGATAATGCCCGCAGTATCATTAGCGGATGCCCCCAGTACCATTAGCGGGCGATTTCCCTATACGCCCCACAATATATATAGTGGATGACCTTCTATCCGCGATATCCTGCCTTAAAGTAGGACGGGTATTATTATTGTTTGAGTACATCTGTGGATGCAGGGAAAATAGGTTGGAGGAATCCAACTGGATTCCTCAACATTTATTTATATTGTTTTCACATATATGCTGTTCTATGACATGTTTGATACCCCTTGATAATTTATAATATATTTGGATGTGTAAGTAACCACGACCCTGGATTTTGGTATTTTTGAATGCCCAATATAATATATGGATTTTTAAATAGAGTTTGAAATATAAAAATGATTAAAGGGAATTTTAGATATTTATTTAGAGACCAAATTTATAAGTAGAAATGAAAGCAAAGATAAATATTGAATTTTTAATTATATAAGGAAGATGATTATTATTTTAAAAAGGTTAATTATCATATTAATGACAAATAATGAAGTGAAGTATATCCATAAAATTGTGGAAATGAATTAACATTCAATTAAATAATAATCAGAACAATAATCGAGTAATTAGAATTCATTTAGTGAAATTATGAAGTACAAGAACTCGTTATGGTTAAAGGAAATTTTATATAGAATATTTATTTAGAAATTGATCTAAATAGGATTTTATTGGTAAAGAACTATTTTTAATATACGAAACATAAAGTAGATTTTATAATCAATGTTTATAAAGAAGTAGGACATTCGAGAATTTAAAAATATAATTCGAATGTAAATTTGGGAGGAAATATAAATGCGGATTGAACTAGTATTTTAAATTACAAAAGAAATGACAATTTGGATTAAAGTGATGAGGCGAGTATGTTATTAAGATGCGATCTAATATCGCGATATAAAATATGGTTTTATCACGATATGACTATCTGGGTTTGAAATAAGCTTGTCAGAAGTTTATGAAGCTTTTGTTCATAATAGAAGAAAAGATTTATATATATTGTTTTAAAAGATTGTTAAAGTTATAAAGAAAGTTTTAAGTAACAGTTTACTTAATACGTAAAGGGAGCAAATGTGTCAAAGTTGAAATAAGATTTCCAAGAAAGGGCGTGATATTAAATCCATGTTACACATTGGAAAGTAAATGGAATATATGGTATAATTAGCGAAGTGGAATTTCGTTGATAAACTTTTGTTTATTCTGAAGATAAAAATGTTGATACTCAAGGTCTGAGAGGTAAATAAAATACCCCAACTTGAACGACCTCATGATTATCCAAGAATGATATTAGTTTAGAAACGAAGGTGGTCGAGAGAAGTGGAATTAAAATTTCGATGAATGGTATTACTATTCACGATTAGGGTGAATAAGGAGGGTAAAATAAACAGTGTGGGAAAATTGAAATTTATAAAAGTAAGCCAGAAAGGACTTTTTTTTGAAACTATAAATTCTAATTGAATTTAAGTAGAACTAATCTAAATAATATAATATAGAATTTTATATATGGTTTATAAATAGTAAATATTATTAGAATTTGCAAATGAGTTATATAAGATAATTTTAGAACAAATAGATTGGAATGAAGTTCTAATGAAATAAAACTGGAATGAATGAAATAAATATATACAGATGTTTGTAAGGAAAAATTTGGGAATCCAGATATTATTTAGAACTTGGTTTATGAAGATAAAAATGAAATTGAGTTGGTTAATAAAAATACATCGTTATAAGAACAATCTTGTTTCACTTTAGTAATAAATATTTAGCTAATAATTTGCAAATCAAATCCTTAAGGAAATATTTTATAAAGGTTGTAACGTTGTTTTGAAAATGTTATTTATAAGTATAAATTCTGAATAGTTATAAAGTTGAGATAAACATCTCATTGAAATGGTGATAAATATTTGGAATTTTTATTTGTTTAGAAATGTAGAAATGAAGTTAATGGAATTAGGAATTAATTGGAAATTAGTTGAGATGAATAGCTTTTTAAGGATCGATTTGATGTTGGTTTCGGCCTTCGGGGTTGATACTCAGGGAATTATTCTCTTACTAGTGTACGGTTAGGGACTAATGTCCAAGATGAGAAGAACGTGATTAAAGTGTTTTAAAGATGAACTGGTTTGGAATATTCTTAGATATAATATAAGAACCGAATTGAGTATTTTAAAGTGTTGGGAAAATTAATAAGTTGGATTAACAAATGATTTAGTCAAGAGGAAATACTGAATTAGTAAATTCAATTTTCTTTTATGGATAAATGTTTGTTTTGATTTGATAGTTAAATAACCGATTATCAAATCTGGCCTAAAGAGATTTCTGGTACGGAAAGACCGGGATCGAAATTATATTCGAAAACCATTCCGACCAGCAAATACGTAAACGTTGAATATGCCAAACGCTTATCGAGACGGAGCATTCGAATGCCGTAGATCTTCATAAAACGGAAGAACGACTTAAAATCTCTGGTTTAGCGGCCAAGGATATACTGTGGTTCTGTCGTGGTTGGAATTTACGAACTGCAAGGACTTCTCGCTACTGATCTATAGGGTGATTCCTAGGATGTGATAGGAGGGTGCTTTCGGTTTGTCCAGTCCCCGGACAACTTGTATGGATGAAATGTCTGACAGAGTATTTCCCAAGGAATCACATACGTTGATTTTTACAAACGTATTTCTGTTGATGGCAGAGAATGACCGTTCTCTTAGCTTGAACACTGGAATATTTTTGTGGTCGTCAATTAGTGATTTTCTGACGGATCTGACAATGTGGCATTCAAAGTGAATGCTAGCCAGATGTTCTCTAAGAATATAAATTAATAAACAAATAAATAAATTATGACCTCAAGCCTCACAACCGGGAAATGACAAAAATCGGGCAGGCAACATGGCTATGTGGGTCGCACCCATTAGGGTGTATTGTCACCATTTTGAGAATATTCTTTTTCTTACTTCTTTTTATTTTTGTATCTCCCGGGAAACGGTAGCTGCGCAGCCGTAAGGTGGCAATATATTCGATACACTCAAGAGAAATGAGTGGTCGGTCATGTGTGGGCCAGGTTGCAAGACGTTCTTGTTGAACCCAGTGTATTCCTGTATAGAGATACACTATCGACAGGTGGTTCCATACCTTGTCATAGTTGGAAATCCAATCTCCAATAAGCGCCTGCGGTTTTGATTGTATACTGTATATGTGGCGCGTGAGATGCAAGCGTTCCGCTAGATTGATATTTATTTGTATTTAGACACTATTATAATATCAGAGAAGATATTGATTTCAAAAGCGTTTTGGGTTATCATAAGGTAAAAAAACATCCGTGTCTATGTGTGGATTGGTCTTG
Source organism: Allium sativum (assembly GCA_030737875.1). Taxonomy (NCBI): domain Eukaryota; kingdom Viridiplantae; phylum Streptophyta; class Magnoliopsida; order Asparagales; family Amaryllidaceae; genus Allium; species Allium sativum. The sequence goes on from CM060910.1 coordinate 403,512,825, forward strand.
CGATTATCTTTTTCTTTCGAAATTATTTTTAACTTTAAAATCAAGTTGGATGATACCAATAATTTAGTGGATTTTTCTCATGCTGGTTCACCAGACTGACCTGTACGTTTGTAATGCTCGGGTTAGCCCGAGTACAGGTTCAGGATAAGATGATACGAATTCCAGGAGACGAGCTGGAGGAGTTCAGACGTATGACTCCTATATAGAAATTATTTCGCTGTATGTTGTGAATAAGGACAGGCTGTTATAACTATCCAAATGTGATGAATGTCCGCTATACTCTGATAAATTGTAAGTATTATTTCAAGTTTTCCAATAAAGATTTATTTATGTATTATATTTTATTCTACTGCGATGTGAGACTGTATGTTATTGTTCTTCTTCTTTCTTCTATTCTTATTTTTCTTTCTTTCTATTTCTCATCCACTTATTTCTTTCTGTTAGCTTTCTGGGATTTCGATACTTGTATTTGGACATGGAGTGTATAAATGTCTGGATTCGAGAGTTGAAATTTCCGGGACACTACAGTTGGTATCAGAGCTATGGTTTAGGAATAACCTTGGCTCTGTGGTATAACTCGATAGAGATGGGGTTGGTAATACCCTAGATTGTGTTGAGTGTATATATATAAGAGAGCGTACTTGCATATTTTATTTTAAAAAAATGTTTTATATTGTGTTATTTGATCGGTTCAACTTTGAACTGGTGACTAACACAGTATTATTTTGTAAAGAGGGTAAATGAAATAATTTTTCCCAAAATATATTTTTGTATAGAAAAAGAAATAGTTTTCTTATATTATATTGGATTGTTTGATTAGTTGAAATGAAATTCAAATACGATTATGGAATTGAAATGGTTTAATATAACCATAAGATGAAATAAATGATGTCTGAAATAAAAATCAGAACTTGAAATATAAATTGGAAACTAAAAACAAAATTCCAATACCATGAATTGAACGATTGAAACTTGACTTGGAATTGAGTTACTAAATAAACATGGATCAAGGAGAATTGAATAAAGGGATTTTTGCAATAAGAATCAGATTATGAAATGAAGATAACTAATGCGAGAAATCAATTAGTTATAATAAGCTATAACTTGGCTAAAATAGGATCGATGAACTAATAAGAAGTGAAAATGCTTGAATTCAAGTTGATACATCAATAAGTTGAGTATGACTTAAAATATTATCCAATTGGGTTTGGGCTATGAAATTGAGTCTTGAAATTGAAGTGAATATGTGTGTGTATATTAAATAGTGAATATAAACTCAGATTATATAAAAACGAGTTGAATAGAAAATGAATGAAGAATGAACTGAATGGATTAGAACTTGATTAATGGTAAGATAAAATAAAGTTGGATTGGAATTGAATTCATATTGAATTAAATCAAATGGTATCTTAATTCAAATGGAGGAAGTTTAAAATAATCAAAAATTAGATTTCCATAAATAAAATTCGTAATTAAGTTACTAAACAAATATGGTTCAGGAGAGCTGAATAAATTGAATGTGATAATCTAAATTGAACTTGATACATGTAACTTGAATATGTCGAGTGTAATAAAAGATGAATTGAAATGAATCCAATTTGAATGAATATAACTGAATATGATTTGGAAGAATAAATCAAATTGAGTTTGATCGAAATTGAAATTTTGAACTTAAATGTTAATGGACTTGTATATTAAGAATTTAACCTGGAACTTGAATTATAAATAAAACTCGACTTATTTATATGTAGACGTATACATGGATGGTTAAACTATCATTAGTAAGCAGGAGAGCAAATTGATGGATGGATTGGAAAATTGGAAGTTAAATTATTTATAGTCAGTTAGAAATATAGGTGTATATGATTAAGCAGGTTTATGATATGGAAGAAGATATGTGAGAATAATATGAGATGCTCGACAAAAAGGTACATGTTTAATTGAATATTGGATTTTATGAGCCTATTTGGCAAGCCGCTTGGTTTTTTTTGATTTTCTTTTTGAGTGGAGAAGGCCCAGAGAGGCATTTTGTAGTTGTACCGATCAGTCCGTACAAACGAGGTGCTGGCAAAAATTTTCGAAAATTTAGGGAGTTAGAAATTTTTTCAACAGTTTTGAATTTTTTTAACAAAAAGTTAATCGGAGTTAAGGATTTTTGAATGGAATTGGGAACTAGCAAGTTGATTGAGTAGTGAAGTATATTGGAGCTAATCGTGAGTGTCGAGTTGCATAAGTTGATTGTGGGAAGTTGATAAGGTGTAGCACTTTTTCCTGCTTGAAAATTTTGGGAACGAAATTCTTTTAAGGGGGAAGGAATGTAACGTCCCGCATTTTTCAACGGATAACGTTAGACAATTTAAATGTTTAAATATTTGTTTTGAATTTGAAATGGACGTTAATAAGGAGTTTACCTATTTAAATTATTACTTAAGAATAATTAAATTGAAATTAATTATAAATCATCGGTTTAATTTAATATCTTTTCCACACGATCAAATGGGGCTTCGAAACCTGTTCCAGTAGGTTCAGAGCAGTGGTACAACCTTGGAAACATCTGCTGTTGCATTCAATTTGGAGTTTGAAAACACGTGATATTTTAAATAGGGTAAAATCACACCAGTTCAACCGAAAATATATAAATATATATTTATATACATATATAAGCCAACCCGTCATTTTCTTTTGGCTACCACCCTATTACTTTCCATCGAAGAAAAATCTGCGTACTGGCTTAGCTACCCTCTCCTCTCTTTTCTTTCATTTCAGTATTGTTGCATCCTTTCTTTTCGCTGAAATTACCAATTCACTGCAACTCTATTCCACCTCGTCTCTATGCCTACTTCCTTAGCTCCATTGTTATTTCAAATCGCTACCACTGTTCTCTTACCTTTAGTCATCCATCAAGGACACTGAAGCCACTTCCCTATCGTCATCGCCTAAACTCTACGTTGTACCCGATGGAGAAGACGTTATCCTTGTCACTCCATTTTCAACTATATAAAGAGCAGCGCTCTCACATTTCTTAGAACAAATCGAAATGCCTTCATCCACTTTTATTTCCGCTCTTTCTTTTCCTCCATTAAAATTCAAATCAGTCAATTCACTAAAAAAAAGAGAGAAATTAAAATCAAAACACTCGATTTGAAAACCACCGCGATGACTGGAGAACACGATTCGATCCCGAAGCTCGATAACGCCTGATTTTTGAAACTCGATAAAACACCTGAGGCTATTCGCGATTTAGAAAGAAGGCAATTATGATTTTGGGTGTTATGGTGATTGGTTCAGAGTCTTTCAGAAGGACGCCGACTGTTGAGGGATTTCAACAGGGTGGATGTTGGTGGGTTCACTGCGATATCATGAGGATGTTTAAGCTTGTACGGGTCAGTTTTGGTACAAGCGAGTAGGTGCGATGCCAATAGGAAGGTAGGGATCGTTCTGGGTTCGTGTGGGTTTTACAGAAGGGAGTTCGAATCTAATATGTTGACTAGATGGTTGAAATATGAATTCGGTGGATTTGAGGAAGGGCAACAACATGTAATGGGGGTGTTTGGAAGCTTGAACTGAGATGAATGCGGTAATGTGGTGTTCGATAATGGGTGGTGGAGGAACTCGATGTGTTTTGTGATGCAAGGCCTAATTGTTTGAAGTATGACTAATGGGGGGTCGGACTGTCATTTTGTGTCAGAGGTAATGGTTGCAGGTTATTGTTAGTTGTGTTCTAAGTGAACAACTGTGAGGATGGACTGACGAAGTTCGGGCAACTGATAAAGGAACTGACATTGGTCGAGGAGTTTTGTGATAAAGAAATGAGGGGGTACTGGTCTACGTTGTGGGATATTGGAGCTTAGATGTGATAAAGTTGTAGTATGTTTTGTGAAGTAGTGTTGAGTGGCAAGATCTAGTTTGATGGCAGTATTGGAGAGCTTGTAATATCTGGACGATGGGCGGATGGACTTGAAGATAGTGATTGTTGGGTTGGCCTTATAATTTGTCGAAGACAACGAGGTATATATATAAATACGAAATTTAAATTTACTTAGAATAGTTAATGTAGTTATATTCGTTAGCTGTTAAATTTAAATAAATATTTAGTCATTAAATTAAATTAATAATCGTAGGAATGAATTTATTCAAAATAGTTCAAGACGATTTTTAGACGTGACAATTCAGAAATTAAATGGAATATTCAGCAAAAGGGAAATTTTGATGTGTAAGTAACCCCGACCCTGGATTTTTGTATTTTTAAATGCCCAAGATAATATATGGATTTTTAAATAGAGTTTGAAATATAAAAATGATTAAAGGGAATTTTAGTTATTTATTTAGAAACCAAATTTATAAATAGAAATGAAAGCAAAGATAAAAATTGAATTTTTAATTATATAAGGAAGATGATTATTATTTTAAAAAGGTTAGTTATCATATTAATAACAAATAATGAAGTGAAGTATATCCATAAAAATGTGGAAATGAATTATCATTCAGTTAATAATAATCAGAACGATAATCAAGTAATTAGAATTCATTTAGTGAAATTATGAAGTACAAGAACTCGTTATAGTTAAAGGAAATTTTATATAGAATATTTATTTAGAAACTGATCTAAATAGGATTTTAATGGTGAAGAGCTATTTTTAACATACGAAACATAAAGTAGATTTTATAAACAATGTTTATAAAGAGGTAGGACATTCTAGAATTTAAAAAAATAATTCGAATGTAAGTTTGGGAGGAAATATAAATGCGGGTTGAACTAGTATTTTAAATTACAAATGAAATGACAAATTGGGTTAAAGTGATGAGGCGAGTAAGTTATTAAGATGCGATCTAATTTCGTGATATAAAATATGGTTTTATCACGATATGACTATTTGGGTTTGAAATAAACTTGTCAGAAGTTTATGAAGCTATTGTTTATAATAGAAGAATAGATTTATATATATTCTTTTAAAAGATTGTTAAAGTTATAAAGAAGTTTTAAGTAACAGTTTACTTAATACGTAAAGGGAGTAAATGTGTCAAAGTTGAAATAAGATTTCCAAGAAAGGGCGTGATATTAAATCCAGGTTACACATTGGAAAGTAAATGGAATATATGGTATAATTAGTGAAGTGGAATTTTGTTGATAAAATTTTGTTTATTCTGAAGATTAAAATGTTGTTACTCAAGGTTTGAGAGGTAAATAAAATACCTCAACTTGAACGACCTCATGATTATCCAAGAATGATATTAGTTCAGAAACGTGGGTGGTCGAAAGAAGTGGAATCAAAATTTCGATGAATGGTATTACTATTCACGATTTGGGTGAATAAGGAGGGTAAAATAAACAGTGCGGTAAAATTGAAATTTATAAAAGTAAGTTAGAAAGGACTTTTTTTTGAAACTATAAATTCTAATTGGATTTAAGTAAAACTTATCTAAATAATATAATATAGAACTTTATATATGGTTTATAAATAGTAAATATTATTAGAATTTGCAAATGAGTTATATAAGATAATTTTAGAACAAAAAGAATGGAATGAAGTTTTAGTGAAATAAAACTGGAATGAGTGAAATAAATATATACTGATGTTTGTAAGGAAAAATTAGGGAATCCAGATGTTATTTAGAACTTGCTTTACGAAGATAAAAATGAAATTGAGTTGGTTAATAAAAATACATAGTTAGAAGAAAAATCTTATTTCACTTTAGTCATAAATATTTAGCAAATAATTTGCAAATCAAATCCTTAAGGAAATATTTTATAAAGTTTGTAACGTTGTTTTGAAAATGTTATTCATAAGTATAATGTCTGAATGGTTATAAAGTTGAGATAAACATCTCATTGAAATGGTGATAAATATTTGGAATTTCTATTCATTTAGAAATGTAGAAATGAAGTTAAGGGAATTAGGAATTAACTGGAAATTAGTTGAGATGAATAGCTTTCTAGGGATCGATCTGATGTTGGTTTCGGCCTTCGGGGTTGATACTCAGGGAATTATTCTCTTACTAGTGTACGGTTAGGGACTAATGTCCAAGATGAGAAGAACGTGATTAAAGTGTTTTAAAAATGAACTGGTAATATAAGAACATAATTGAGTATTTTAAAATGTTGGGAAAATTAAGAAGTTGGATTAACAAATGATTTAATCAAGAGGCAATATTGAATTAGTAAATTCAATTTTCTTTTATGGATGAATGGTTGTTTTTTTGATAGTTAAATAACTGACTATCAAATCTGGCCTAAAGCGATTTCTAGTACGGAAAGACCGGGATCGAATTTATATTCGAAAACCATTCCGACCAGCAAATACGTAAACGTTGAATATGCCAAACGCTAATCGAGACGGAGCATTTAAAGACCGTAGATCTTCATAAAACGGAAGAACGACTTAAAATCTATGGTTTAGCGGCTAGGGATATACTGTGGTTCTTTCGTGGTTGGAATTTACGGATTGCAAGGACTTCTCGCTACTGATCTATGGGGCGATTCCAAGGATGTGAAAGGAGGGTGCCTTTGGTTTGTCCAGTCCCAGGACAACTTGTATGGACGAAATGTCTGACAGAGTATTTCCCAAGGAATCTTGTACGTTGATTTTTACAAACGTATTTCTGTTGATGGCAGAGAACGGCCGTTCTCTTAGCTTGAACACTGGAATATTTTTGTGGTCGTCAATTAGTGATTTTCTGACGGATCTAACAATGTGGCATTCAAAGTGAAAGCTGGCCAGATTGACACGACCCGAACTTCCCCGTGAAGGAAAGCACGGATTGCGTTGAGGACAAGACAAAATAGAACACAAACGGAAGAACATTTCATTGTTATTACAACAATTCCATCAGATACAAGAATATACAGAGTATAAATGAATAAATTACATTCAACAAATACCAGAGATTTAAATTACATTTAAATACATTGCAGCGGAAAATAATACAAAAACACAACTAGAAGTAATGCACGGATACAGAGCTTTCCGAGCATCGTTCCAGCTACAAATCAGGACCCTGTGGATATAAATCTGCAAAACCAAAACTACTAGCTGCCCGTGTGGAAAATAGGGGCACCCAGCGTTTAGGTTAAAACAATAAACTCCATGTCAGTCATGTGACTGGTGTGAGAACTAAAACAGTTATTAATATTGGTTTTAAAGTTAGGTAAATCAAGGGACCACGCCGTATAACACGGAACGGGTTTCCTCCCAAGAATACTAGTGCATATAACAAAACAGCGCAATGCTCTTTGGAAAAAATGAAGCTATTATAAGACCCAGGTCCCATCACACAATGCAACGCAAGTCGGAGGATAGGGTTTTCCCTTATAATAGCCAAACATGCTTGGTACGTTTAAAACAAATCACTTGATACTATAATAAGTGCATAGTGTCAAAACAATTCAATCATAAATATCAATCATAGGCGGCATGGGTACCATCTATCATGTCGCCATACTAGTTCTACAATTAAAACCGCAATATCACGTATTGGAAATTGGATTTCCATCATGAGTCGAGGCAAGGGGCAAGCTCCTCTCCGCGTTCGAGACACTCTAGCAAATGTCCCAGGACCCCACTTTGATCCTTGGAATCGGCTGGGCCGGTCCTCTCTTACTTTTGAGGATTAGTTATTCCTGAACACACGTTTCCCGGTCCTTACAGACCTATATCCGAGGCGCCTCGCATTCCAACAACCACACAGGTGAAAAATATATAAATGTCAGGGCTGGTAGGTCACTGACACCACCCTAGCTAGAAAGAAACGTCGTGCTCTCCCAGCGGTCCGTCTTCCGTTTTTGACTCATACCGAGGTGTGAGGCTCGCGAATTCACGTTATACACAAAGCTGCGCCACACAGGCCGTGCTTTGATCATCAACCACAAGACTTTGCTTTTCAACAAAAGCCTTGATCAATTGCCACTTACGCGTGCCACACTGGCAATTCACTCCATGCGACTAATGTCCATCGATATACAACCTCTGAGCTTGTACGTCTCAGAGAAGGACGTTAAGTAGAGAATAAATTCTCCGCCGCCAAACAGTTGTATATTTAATAGAGATCAATCAACACAGAATAAAATCCAATGTCAGACACACAATCCATTTACAAGTTCGTTCTGGGTCTGAACGAAACCGGAGGCACTTTCCTCGCATATCCATCCATTTCCAAGTACGTCTGGATGATCACCATCTGTTTCCCTCATCCTGGGTGTACAGCCCAATCAAGATCATCAGTAATCACCCAAACGATGTGAAGACTTCTGGTATTCAACCACCGTCTTCATCTTGGACATCTCGTCGAATCGGTTATTCAGAATGTGTATAAACCCGGCCTTTCTGAATATCCCACGTATATAGTAAACAAATGTTACACTAACACAACAAACGCCTCATTCCAATTCAGAATATTCTTTTATTCACAAAATCACATTTTTAGGGAAAGGTTCCCATTAATTTTATCCAAGATAAATTCTTCTAAATTTATTCTTTAATCTTCCTTTGGATATCATTTCAAACTAGTCGGGATTAGCGAACCACACCGAAGTAATTATTTATTTTATTTCCCAATCCCAACCTATATATCCTATGGAGAAAACTAGTAATGCTCCATATCTAACACCATGGTGTCATCGGTAAAATTAATTACCATTTCACGTTCAAATCTAACTAAAGATTTAACTATCGCCTTGGAGCAAAACTGGTGACACTCCATTCTCGATCACTTTCCAAATTTGATAATTTAAATTATCAATTCACATTTCAATCTAATTAAAGATTCATTAAAACTCCACTTAGTTTTAATCCTTTCAAAAATCAACATCTTGCCTTTAACTGGGTTAAAGAACCAATGTCATCTAAAACACGATTCACGATAAACCCAAATCATATTTGATATTAAATACAAGGCTCTGAATAGAAAATATACCAGCTTAAAATTCTGAAACAAACAAATATCGTATTGGAAATAACGATATTAAATATATCTTTCAAATTCCCATAACAACATCTGTATAGTCACGAAATCCAACATCGAAATACTCCGAAGATAATTTCGATTCAACTCCAGTCCAATCCACGTATTGGGAATATATATTATTTTTAAAATCACTTTCAAATTCAATTTATTTATTTCAAAAATAAATTGATTTTAATTCTAGTTCAAAACTAGTTCATTTCGATAAAAATCTATTTTTATCTTTTCAAATGTGGAGTTTTTCATCCCAGTTCTTTCCAGTTCACATATTATGATTTTACACAAATTATAGATATTTTTAATAATTTTATCAAGGCCCGTACAGTCGATTTCCATCAACGGCTATCGAACTGCACTTACAGCGACCTTTTTCAAATTTGATTTGGACATAATTCCAAATCCAACTGTTAGATTTCAAATTTCTAATATTCATTGGAAAGCTCTTTTCTATACGAACCCAACGGTTCCGGTTTTAGGAGAATCCGACGGCCGGATCTCCCGCAACGTCAATTCGAAGTCAATGGTCGAAGTTCACGAACTGCCGCGGCGCGTTCTATTCTGGCCATTATATATATATATATAAGTATAAATTTCGTCGATTTCCTTTTTGAAACTTATTTTATAAATAGTTCTAAATTCATTTCAAAAACAATTTCAACTTCATCTTCAATTTCAAATCGATTTGATTTCAATTCAGTTCGAATCCATTTCAATTTTATTTAATTCGAATTCAAATTCGTTTCAATTCAATTCAAATTCAAATTCGTTTCAATTCAATTCAATTTGAATTAACCTTCTATTTAATTCAATTTGAATTCATTTCAATTTTATTTAATTCGAATTCAAATTCATTTCAATTCAATTTCAGTTCATTTTAAATTTCATTCAAAACAATTTCAATTCGTTTTTAATTCAATTTCAATTTAATTCAATTTGAATTCATTTCTATTCAATTCGAATTCAAATTCACTTTCTATTCAATTTGAATTCAAAATCACTTTCTATTCGATTCGAATTCATTTCAAATTGATTCAATAAAATTTCAATTTGAATTTTAATCTAATTTAATTTGAATTTCATTTCAAAATATTAAATTTTTAAATCACTTTTCAATATTCATTATAAAACGAATAAAATCGATATAAATATCGTTCGCGTCAAAATAACGCATCTCTAATCAACACGGCTTTATATTTTTCAAAAACTTCGTTATTCTATTCAACAAATGAATATATATTCTATTCAACACATGAATCTATATTTCTTTCAACACACGACTATTTTTTGTTATGTAAAATATTTTATAAAATCATGGTATCTATCGTTTGATTTTTAATTAGACTCCACCATGAAGTAGTTCTAATTTTAAATATGATAAAGATGTATTTTATTATTAAAACATTTTACTCAACACATAAATAGTTTCAACACATGAACATCGTCAACACATGACTATTTTTATATTCAACACATGAATTTCCTTTTATAATATTCATTATTTTCCCGATTGGAATGAGGCACAATCAATCACCATATAATGTTAATTATATGGATTCCATACAACACATGTATATAATAACAATGATAAACAATCAACCATCATCCAAGGTGCACCACACAACTGTATAAGCATCAAATATAAATAATTAACGCTTACACAGCCTGTCGACCTATCGATCGACATACAATCAAATAATTGGGATTAGTGTACCTAAATATCATCCCAACACCCGTGTGGGGTTTCAAATCAACAAACACATATTTTTATTTGTGCAGTTGGGCGATGTGTAAAATTTATCGACCCAATCAATATTAGTCAAATCAGTGTATATAAACAAATCGGCCGATTTGTTTAAAAATATTTATTTATTCACATTCACGTTAAAAATTATATTTTTAACGATAAAATATTTTATACTATATAAATATTTTACTTCCTTTCAACACAAGAATATTTTATTATTCAATCATTCCACAACACAATCAATTTTCACAACACATCAGTTAAACAAACAAGCCATCCATGGTCTGTGGATGACGGGTGTCGGGTGCTGCTAAGCACCGTCTGCATCCTAGTATATATATAACTAGAAAAAGAAATTTAGAGTGAGAAGTTCTCACCAATAGCTATCCCAACTCCACGACTCTTCTATTGTAGAAAATCTTGTCGTTCTCGCCTTTTGTTACTTTCGTTGCCCGTAGCCACTACATATATAAAAATCACATTTTTATATTGCTATTCAATATATGAAAATCGAATTTTTACTTTGCTATTCAATATATAAAAATCCCGCCTTTTCAATTTTAAAGATTTCGCCTTTTCAAATTTAAAGATTTCACCTTTTCAATTTTAAAAATCTAATCTTTTCTATTTTAAAAATCTAATCTTTTCTATTTTAAAATCTACATACTAAAAATCAGTTTTTAAATGGATTAACCTAAGCTAAACATTTAAAATGAATTAAAACAAAACAAAAATAAACAAAAAATGAAATAAAAAACATACAGTGGATATTGGGGGGGGGGGGAGTTTCTCGTCGGGGTGGTTTGGGTTGGGCGGTAGTCGGTTTTCTGATGGGGGGGGGGGGGGCTGAAATCGAGTAGAAGAAGAAGGGGAGGGGGGCGCGCATCGCCTGAGGTGGAGGCGGAGGGGTGCGACGCGGTTTTAGGGTTCGAAGAAAAAGGGGGCGAGAGGGCGTCGGGGAGGGCGATGGCGGAAAGAGGAGGGCCAGCTCTTGGCGCGGCGGCGCCAGGAGGCTGGGCTGCGGCCTCCTCCGTCTTCCGTCGATCATATATTTTCTTTTTTTCTCATTGATTTCATTCTGAATGAACGAAGAATGAGGGGGGGGGGGGGGGGCAGAGAGAAATAAAGGAGAGGAAAGTTTAATTTTTTTTATTATTTTAATTACAAAAAGTTGAGTTTTTCATACGACCTCTAAACGAGGCCCACCGCCTGTCGTCCATAGCTAATTACCCCCATTCCGAACACAATGGGATATGTACTGTAGGCTGATTCGATCGTTTCGATCAGTTTCCGTCAAAATCAACATATAACTCTATATATTGAATTTGAACGCGCATTTCAATTTATCGAGGTCACATACTAACTCGAAAAATTCCAGCAAAATATTTTCTAGCTTTGTATTGACGATACGGTCCTAACAAAACTAGTTTCGTCGAATTCTGAGACCGTTGGAAAAATGGCCATTTTCCATTCGATTAAAATCAACTGAAACTGGTCAAATGCGTTTTCCTTTTCCACGCTCACATATTGATTCGAAAAATTACGAAATTTGAAATCTAGCAATAATTTGATATCACGGATCCAACAAAATTGGTTTCGTCGAATTCCGAGGTCGTTTGCAAAATTCCCATTTTTAAGGGCCTAAATTCCATAGCGACTATTCAGAATTTTCAACTGGACATATCTTTTGATTTCCGCTATGAAATTTTGATTTTTCGGATTCGTTGGATAGATATTATCAATTAGATCCTAATGTTTTTGGTTTCACTAAAATCCGGATTGTTTTGCACCCGGTACATTCAATTGAAGTTTGGAATCGAATTATCGAACTACCGCGCCATTTTCAATTCTATTTATAATTATATATAATTATTTATATTCTAACGACGACGTATATAATATATACGTTCGAATTCTATTCAAAATAAATTTTTCGTCGATATTATTTAAAATAATCCATTTTAAATGTTCAAAATTCACTAAAATTGCCAAAATAAAAATTTTAAACTGGCTCAGATTTTCGGGTTGTTACAATCTCCCCATTTAAAACTTTTCATCCCCGTAAAGGAACAAAGTCGAAAGTGGTTTGATCAATCAACTCTACGTTCGATCTGGCTTCCATTCTCCAAATTTTCAGTTTCTGAGAATTTTCAAATTCTTCAAAAATTTGGCTAACACCCGGAATTTTCGAAAAATTTCGCCATAACCTCCCCTGCATCGGGATCCACGGGAAAATCCCGAAATTGCCATATAGGCCTTCTGATCTCAAAAAGAAAAAGAAAAAGCCAAGCAGCTAGCCAATAGGCTCATAAAATCATCATCACCCAAACAGAACAGTAAATTATATAGTAAACATGTACCTATTTGTCGGGCAACAAATTTTATTCTTCGGCTCTAGCCTCCTTGCTATGACCTGTTTAATGTAAGTATATGTATATGCTAGCAAATGCGACAAATTTTCAATACAATTCAATATTCGGTTCAATTAGGCTAAGTGGTTCAAAATTATCAAACAAATAAACAAACAACACAAACATCAATCAATTAGTGAATTAGAGTTTCAAATTCTTAATTTTGATACATACACAAAAAATCATGTTTTTGATGCCAATTCACAACAATAAATCTATCTATATTAGTTTTGGTTCTTACACCAGTCTAATGGAAATATATAGATATCACACCTTCGAAACACGAACATAAATATTGATGATGCCATGGTCATTATCAACATCACCTCCGGGCGACTAGAGCGTGATTCTATATCTATCCAGTATATTAAAACTTCGAATATACGTTCATGACGCGTATACGCGAAATCTTTATATACTCGATTGTCCAAATTCAAAATAAATAAATAATCAAATACGTATAAAATGGTTTAAATTTTCAAAACAAAGTTGTTTTCATTTGAAAAATATACTCTTCACACTCGTTCTTGGATACTACTGATCACATCTCTAACGAGTCATTCTAACTGGATATTACTAATCCAATATCTGATGAATTCTTTCGTATGGTTCTAATGTGTCTTGTTCTCGAGCTCCGTAAACCAAAGCTCTGATACCAAACTGACACGACCCGAACTTCCCCGTGAAGGAAAGCACGGATTGCGTTGAGGACAAGACAAAATAGAACGCAAACGGAAGAACATTTCATTGTTATTACAACAATTCCATCAGATACAAGAATATACAGAGTATAAATGAATAAATTACATTCAACAAATATTAGAGATTTAAATTACATTTAAATACATTGCAGTGGAAAATAATACAAAAACACAACTAGAAGTAATGCACGGATACAGAGCTTTCCGAGCATCGTTCCAGCTGTAAATCAGGACCCTATGGATATAAATCTGCAAAACCAAAACTACTAGCTGCCCGTGTGGAAAATAGGGGCACCCAGAGTTTAGGTTAAAACAATAAACTCCAGGTCAGTCATGTGACTGGTGTGAGAACTAAAACAGTTATTAATATTGGTTTTAAAGTTAGGTAAATCGAGGGACCACGCCGTATAACTCGGAACAGGTTTCCTCCCAAGAATACTAGTGCATATAACAAAACAGCGCAATGCTCTTTGGAAAAATGAAGCTATTATAAGACCCAGGTCCCATCACACAATGCAACGCAAGTCGAAGGATAGGGTTTTCCCTTATAATAGCCAAACATGCTTGGTACGTTTAAAACAAATCACTTGATACTATAATAAGTGCATAGTGTCAAAACAATTCAATCATAAATATCAATCATAGGCGGCATGGGTACCATCTATCATGTCGCCATACTAGTTCTACAATTAAAACCGCAATATCACGTATTGGAAATTGGATTTCCGTCATGAGTCGAGGCAAGGGGCAAGCTCCTCTCCGCGTTCGAGACACTCTAGCAAATGTCCCAGGACCCCACTTTGATCCTTGGAATCGGCTGGGCCGGTCCTCTCTTACTTTTGAGGATTAGTTATTCCTGAACACACGTTTCCCGGTCCTTACAGACCTATATCCGAGGCGCCTCGCATTCCAACAACCACACAGGTGAAAAGTATATAAATGTCAGGGCTGGTAGGTCACTGACACCACCCTAGCTAGAAAGAAACGTCGTGCTCTCCCAGCGGTCCGTCTCCCGTTTTTGACTCATATCGAGGTGTGAGGCTCGCGAATTCACGTTATACACAAAGCTGCGCCACACAGGCCGTGCTTTGATCATCAACCACAAGACTTTGCTTTTCAACAAAAGCCTTGATCAATTGCCACTTACGTGTGCCACACTGGCAATTCACTCTATGCGACTGATGTCCATCGATATACAACCTCTGAGCTCGTACGTCTCAGAGAAGGGCGTTAAGCTAGAGAATAAATTCTCCGCCGCCAAACAGATGTATATTTAATAGAGATCAATCAACACAGAATAAAATCCAATGTCAGACACACAATCCATTTACTAGTTCGTTCTGGGTCTGAACGAAACCCGATGCACTTTGCTCGCATATCCATCCATCTCCAAGTACGTCTGGATGATCACCAACTGTTTCCCTCATCCTGGGTGTACAACCCAATCAAGATCATCAGTAATCACCCAAACGATGTGAAGACTTCCGGTCTTCAACCACCGTCTTCATCTTCGACATCTCGTCGAATCGGTTATTCAGAATGGGTATAAACCCGGCCTTTCTGAATATCCCATGTATATAGTAAACAAATGTTACACTAACACAACAAACGCCTCATTCCAATTCAGAATATTCTTTTATTCACAAAATCACATTCTTAGGGAAAGGTTCCCATTAATTTTATCCAAGATAAATTCTTCTAAATTTATTCTTTAATCTTCCTTTCGATATCATTTCAAACTAGTCGGGATTAGCGAACCACACCGAAGTAATTATTTATTTTATTTCCCAATCCCAACCTATATATCCCATGGAGAAAACTGGTAATGCTCCATATCTAACACCATGGTGTCATCAGTAAAATTAATTACCATTTCACGTTCAAATCTAACTAAAGATTTAACTATCGCCTTGGAGCAAAACTGGTGACACTCCATTCTCGATCACTTTCCAAATTTGATAATTTAAATTATCAATTCACATTTCAATCTAATTAAAGATTCATTAAAACTGCACTTAGTTTTAATCCTTTCAAAAATCAACATCTTGCCTTTAACTGGGTTAAAGAACCAATGTCATCTAAAACACGATTCACGATAAACCCAAATCATATTTGATATTAAATACAAGGCTCTGAATAGAAAATATACCGGCTTATATTCAATATCAAATTCTGAAACCAACAAATATCGTATTGGAAATAACGATATTAAATATATCTTTCAAATTCCCATAACAACATCTGTATAGTCACGAAATCCAACATCGAAATACTCCGAAGATAATTTCGATTCAACTCCAGTCCAATCCACGTATTGGGAATATTGATTATTTTTAAAATCAATTTCAAATTCAATTTATTTATTTCAAAAATAAATTGATTTTAATTCTAGTTCAAAACTAGTTCATTTCGATAAAAATCTATTTTTATCTTTTCAAATGTGGAGTTTTTCATCCCAGTTCTTTCCAGTTTACATATTATGGTTTTACACAAATTATAGATATTTTTAATAATTTTATCAAGGCCCGTACAGTCGATTTCCATCAACGGCTATCGAACTGCACTTACAACGACCATTTTCAAATTTGATTTGGACATAATTCCAAATCCAACTGTTAGATTTCAAATTTCTAATATTCATTGGAAAGCTCTTTTCGATACGAACCCAACGGTTCCGGTTTTAGGAGAATCCGACGGTCGGATCTCCCGCAACGTCAATTCGAAGTCAATGGTCGAAATTCACGAACTGCCGCGGCGCGTTCTATTCAGGACATTATATATAATATATATATATATATATATATATATATATATATATATATATATATATATATATTTCGCCGATTTCCTTTTTGAAACGTATTTTATAAATAGTTCTAAATTCGTTTCAAAAACAATTTCAACTTCATCTTCAATTTCAAATCGATTTGATTTCAATTTAGTTCGAATCCATTTCAATTTTATTTAATTCGAATTCAAATTCATTTCAATTCAAATTCAAATTCGTTTCAATTCAATTCAATTCAATTTGAATTTACCTTCTATTTAATTCAATTTGAATTCATTTCAATTTTATTTAATTCGAATTCAAATTCGTTTCAATTCAATTTCAGTTCATTTTAAATTTCATTCAAAACGATTTCAATTCGTTTTTAATTCAATTTCAATTTAATTCAATTTTAGTTCATTTCTATTCAATTCGAATTCAAATTCACTTTCTATTCAATTTGAATTCAAAATCACTTTCTATTCGATTCGAATTCATTTCAAATTGATTCAATAAAATTTCAATTTGAATTTTAATCTAATTTAATTTGAATTTCATTTCGAAATATTAAATTTTGAAATCACTTTTCAATATTCATTATAAAACGAATAAAATCGATATAAATATCGTTCGCGTCAAAATAACGCATCTCTAATCAACACGGCTTTATATTTTTCAAAAACTTCGTTATTCTATTCAACAAATGAATATATATTCTATTCAACACATGAATCTATATTTCTTTCAACACACGACTATTTTTTGTTATGTAAAATATTTTATGAAATCATGGTATCTATCGTTTGATTTTTAATTAGACTCCACCGTGAAGTAGTTCTAATTTTAAATATGATAAAGATGTATTTTATTATTAAAACATTTTACTCAACACATAAATAGTTTCAACACATGAACATCGTCAACACATGACTATTTTTATATTCAACACATGAATTTTCTTTTATAATATTCATTATTTTCCCGATTGGAATGAGACCCAATCAATCACCATATAATGTTAATTATATGGATTCCATACAACACATGTATATAATAGCAATGATAAACAATCAACCATCATCCAAGGTGCATCACACAATTGTATAAGCATCAAATATAAATAATTAACGCTTACACAGCCTGTCGACCTATTGATCGACATACAATCAAATAATTGGGATTAGTGTACCCAAATATCATCCCAACACCCGTGTGGGGTTTCAAATCAACAAACACAGATTTTTATTTGTGCAGTTGGGCGATGTGTAAAATTTATCGACCCAATCAATATTAGTCAAATCAGTGTATATAAACAAATTGGCCGATTTGTTTATAAATATTTATTTATTCACATTCACGTTAAAAATTATAACTTTAACGATAAAATATTTTATACTATATAAATATTATATTTCCTTTCAACACAAGAATATTTTATTATTCAATCATTCCACAACATAATCAATTTTCACAACAGATCAGTTAAACAAACAAGGCATCCATGGTATGTGGATGACGGGTGTCGGGTGCTGCTAAGCACCGTCTGCATCCTAGTATATATATAAAACTAGAAAAAGAAATTTAGAGTGAGAAGTTCTCACCAATAGCTATCCCAACTCCACGACTCTTCTATTGTAGAAAATCTTGTCGTTCTCGCCTTTTGTCACTTTCGTTGCCCGTAGCCACTACATATATAAAAATCACATTTTTATATTGCTATTCAATATATGAAAATCAAATTTTTACATTGCTATTCAATATATAAAAATCCCACCTTTTCAAATTTAAAGATTTCTCCTTTTCAAATTTAAAGATTTCGCCTTTTCAAATTTAAAAATCTAATCTTTTCTATTTTAAAAATCTAATCTTTTCTATTTTTAAAATCTAATCTTTTCTATTTTAAAAAACTAATCTTTTCTATTTTAAAAATCTAATCTTTTCTATTTTAAAAATCTAATCTTTTCTATTTTAAAAATCTAATCTTTTCTATTTTAAAATTCTACATACTAAAAATCAGTTTTCAAACTGATTAACCTAAGCTAAACATTTAAAATGAATTAATACAAAACAAAAATAAACAAATAAATGAAATAAAAAAAACTTACAGTGGATATTGAGGGGGGGGGGGGGAGTATCTCGTCGGGGTGGTTTGGGTTGGGCGGCAGTCGGTTTTCTGATGGGGGGGGGCTGAAATCGAGTAGAAGAAGAAGGGGAGGGGGGTGCACATCGCCTGAGGTGGAGGCGGAGGGGTGCGACGCGGTTTTAGGGTTCGAAGAAAAAGGGGGCGAGAGGGCATCGGGGAGGGCGATGGCGGAAAGAGGAGGCCGACGCTTGGCGCGGCGGCGCCAGGAGGCTGGGCGGCGGCCTCCTCCGTCTTCCGTCGATCGTATATTTTCTTTTTCTTTGATTTCATTCTGAATGAACGAAGAATGAGGGGGGGGGGGGGGGCAGAGAGAAATAAAGGAGAGGAAAGTTTATTTTTTTTTAAATTATTTTAATTACAAAAAGTTGACTTTTTCATACGACCTCTAAACGAGGCCCACCGCCTGTCGTCCATAGCTAATTACCCCCATTCCGAACACAATGGGATATGTACCATAGGCTGATTCGATCGTTTCGATCAGTTTCCGTCAAAATCAACATATAACTCTATATATTGAATTTGAACGCGCATTTCAATTTACCGAGGTCACATACTAACTCGAAAAATTCCAGAAAAATATTTTCTAGCTTCGTATTGACGATACGGTCCTAACAAAACTAGTTTCGTCGAATTCTGAGACCGTTGGAAAAATGGCCATTTTCCAGTCGATTAAAATCAACTGAAACTGGTCAAACGCGTTTTCCTTTGCCACGCTCACATATTGATTCGAAAAATTACGAAATTTAAAATCTAGTAATAATTTGACATCACGGATCCAACAAAAGTGGTTTCGTCGAAATCCGAGGTCGTTTGCAAAATTCCCATTTTTAAGGGCCTAAATTCCATAGCGACTATTCAGAATTTTCAACTGGACATATCTTTTGATTCCCGCTATGAAATTTTGATTTTTCGGATTCGTTGGAAAGATATTATCAATTAGATCCTAGTGTTTTTGGTTTCACTAAAATCCGGATTGTTTTGCACCCGGTACATTCAATTGAAGTTTGGAATCGAATTATCGAACTACCACGCCATTTTCATTTCTATTTATAATTATATATAATTATTTATATTCTAACGATGACGTATATAATATATATGTTCGAATTCTATTCAAAATAAATTTTTCGTCGATATTATTTAAAATAATCCATTTTAAATGTTCAAAATTCACTAAAATTGCCAAAATAAAAAATTTAAACTGGCCCAGATTTTCGGGTTGTTACACAGATGTTCTCTAAGAATATAAATTAATAAACAAATAAATAAATTATGACCTCAAGCCTCACAACCGGGAAATGACAAAAATGGGCAGGCAACATGGCTATGCGGGTCGCACCAATTAGGGTGTATTGTCACCATCTAGAGAATATTCGTTTTGTTACTTCTTTTTATTTCTATATCTCCCGGGAAACGGTAGCTGTGCAGCCGTAAGGTGGCAATATATTCGATACACTCAAGAGAAATGAGTGGTCAGTCATGTGTGGGCCAGTTTGCAAGACGTTCTTGTTGAACCCAGTGTATCCTCTCTAGAGATACACTATCGACAAGTGGTTCCATACCTTGTCATAGTTGGAAATCCAATCTCCAGTAAGCGCCAATGGTTTTGATTGTATACTATATATGTGGAGCGTGAGATGCAAGCGTTCCGCTAGATTGATATTAATTTATATTTAGACACTATTATAATATCAGAGATAATATTGATTTCAAAAGCGTTTTGGGTTATCGTAAGGTAAAAACCGTCCGTGTCTATGTGTGGATTGGTCTTACGATTATCCTTTTCTTTCAAAATGATTTTTAACTTTAAAAACAAGTTGGATGATACCAATAATTTAGTGGATTTTTCTCACGCTGGTTCACCAGACTGACCTGTGCGTTTGTAATGCTCGGGTTAGCCCGAGTACACGTTCATGATAAGATGATACGAATTCCAGGAGACGAGCTGGAGAAATTCAAATGTATGACTCATATATAGAAATTATTTCGCTGTATGTTGTGAAAAAGGACAGGTTGTTATAACTATCCAGATGTGATGAATGTCCGCTATACTCTGATAAATTGTAAGTATTATTTCAAGTTTTCCAATAAAGATTTATTTTTGTATCATATTTTATTCTGTTGCGATGTGAGACTGTATGTTATTGTTCTTCTTCTTTCTTCTATTCTTATTTTCTTTCTTTCTATTTCTCATCCTCTTATTTCTTTCTATTAGCTTTCTAGGATTTCGATACTTGTATTTGGACATGGAATGTATAAATGTCTGGATTCGAGAGTCGAAATTTCTGGAAAACTACACTACACCTATAAATAGCACCTTAGACCTAACCCTGAACCTCATAATTCTGAGGCTACGCTGAAACTCTACCATTACTCTTATCTCTCACCCCTCAAATCTATTTAGAAATTTAGACTATTAATAAGAAGATTTTAAAATTCAAGATCTGGAAGAGAGAATCGACATTAATAAAAAGATTGTTCAAAATCATGAAAAGCAAGGTAAACTTCTAGATCCAACCCATTCAAATCAAATTAAAGGGGAAAAAACCATGGGTGCTAAAACTGGATCAGATCCAAAATTGGGGAAAGCATAAAAGGCGAGTGGATTTAAGCTATACAGTTTAGATAAAAGTATGTTATTATTTATCATTCCCCTGTATGTATAATTGAAATGTAGTATGTTAAGAAATGTAACATATGTTAATAATGCCTAAAGTGATGGGTACGAAGTAGCAATAATTAATATGCTAAATATTAATTTGTTGGGATATGAAATTGTCAAATCTTGTATAGTAATTATCATTGCTTTAATTTCATGTCAATTCATGTAAACTGTGTACCCAGGCCATTAACTATAAGAATTGAGAAAGGTACATATTGGTTTATGTGATTTAAACAGTTATCTAATTAATTGATTACATGTTAAGAAGGAATTGACTATATGTGAAGAATTATAATAGGCATGATACAATCACATGTGAATTATAAATTATAAGGGATAATTGGAAGAAATAAACATGCCTAGACTGTATAGAAGGTTTACGACAAATAAGAAATTTAACCGCTCTTAGACACGAGGTTAGATTTCACTTGTGATAGAAGTCTGCCCGGAACCGCCCGGCATATCCAGCATTCACAAGTGGCAAATATAATGTGAGGGGTCTAAGTGAAAAAATTAAAAACATGTAATGGTGCTAAGACACGAGGTTAAGTCTATTTGTGGTAAAAGTCTGCCTAGACCCGCCCGACAAATCCAGCGTCCACGAGTGTAGGCTTAATGTGAGAGGTCTAGTGCTTATATATATATATATGATATAACAAGATATGAACAAATGACAGTAATGGTAATTAAATGTCTAACTCAGAAAATAAGAAAGGAAGAGATATAATGGACTGAGTTAATGTGATGCGAAGGAAAAGTGATTCCGAGAACGTTGTTGCAAGTAAGCCACCGTAAATAAAGAAAAGTAAAGAAATTACTTGCTACCACGGATTTAGATGGGAATACGTTATGAAAATAAATCACTGATTCCTTCTATCAAACTGATAAGGTGCATGAAGTGTTTTCCTTAATATAGTAAGAATATATATTACGGTGATTGAAGAATAATGGTGTACAATAGTAAATGGTTTAAATGGGAATGATAATAACCTATTAGAAATAAATAACATTAATGCATATATTGTATAATAGGTGGACTTGTCCAGGGACAAAGTAAAGATTACAACTTAGGTTATAATAAACTATTAAGGAAATGAGACAACCGGCGAAACGAGAGAAGGGACACTTAATTGTAAATTAAGTAATTAGTAAATGGGGAAAACCAAAAGCCGGTTGAGAAAAGGGGAAAATATATGAAATATAAGAAGTTGTACTTAATTATAAATTAAGTAATCTGTAAACTTGGAAGTCTGAAACCCGCTGATAAGAAAAACGTGTTTAGGCTTGTCCTAGCAACAAGAGGAAATTACAACATAGGTTAAAATAAATGGGTAGAGAAACTAATTAATGGGGCTTAGTTAATAGAACTAAGTTAATAAGTAAACAACGATAAGTTGTATTGACAATGTAAAATGAAATTATGATTAAATGAAAAAGAATGAGGAAAACTTATGAAATAAGTTATATTTAATCATGACTAACATGTTAAACAAGAAAACATGTAAATTGAGATATACTTAATTACATATTAAGTATAACATGTTATTATAGTGATTAAATCAAACAAGAAAATAAAAGGGATTGTGGATTATAGACCTTGGACCACAACCTTGAGAATAACATGTTGTGGGATTATTAATAAACTTAAATTGGTTAAGTTATATTACTGAAATTAATAAGCAAGAGGAACTGGGTAACTTGATTAAGAACTCAATGTAAATGGGAATAACCAAGTTAAATGGAAACCTGGTGAGGTAAGGCAAGCATGTAAAAGAATGTTTAGACATAGGGTCTAACAACATATTAAAGTGAGGCGGTTGGACCAGTCCGTCCGTTTGAGGGTGAATAACCCAACGGGGTAGATCGTCGTGGTGTTGTAAGGCACGAGGGGAGCATACATTTATCTAATTATTATGTTGGCTGCGAAGGACTGGAAGGGAAGCACGCGACTTCCTAGGATACGTTAGGTGCTCCTAGTAGTCATTTGTGTAGCGGCAGATGTTTTAGGCTGTGCTCGCAGAGGTTGGGTCTGCGCGTAACTACAAGGTGGGTGGGCCTTGACTACAGAAGTAGCTATGCAGTCAGAATGCTGTGACGTAGTGACACCAGGGTATTCGGCAGTTGCCTCAACAGTGAGGCGAAGGGTCACGACCAATAATGATAGTAGACCATCGGATACCCGTCATCAGCAGCCAGTGGGATGCGAAAAGACTAGAGCTAAAACCAATAGACCATTCACTCTCGGAGTACGGTGGTTGAGGGAAGACGCCAAATGGATTTTAGATTGTTTTTCTTAGGGGCTGTCGTTTATCTCTTGTAGTCTTTACTTGTTGAGGGAGGGGCCGAGGTAGGGCCATAGCTACCATGAAAACAGGCCCTAGGTATATCTGTATATAGAGGCTCTTAAAGACGGGCTTGTACAAATATGGAAAAGCTCCCGACCGAGTTTTGTGTTTCTTGTATCTCCCTGCCACGGGACTCGGTGCACATTAGAGGACATGCGGTTATGACATCGAGCTACAATTGAAGATACATATGTGGGAAGTCTAGATACATGCATGTCGGCTCTGGATGGTGTATTGTAGACTTGAGGGCATTACTCTAGTTTGGAATCTGATTCGATCGAAGGTGGCAATCCACACGCTTATGTAGCATACTAATGATAGATATATGCGGAACATAACATTGTTATATAGAGATCCGTATGTCACTACGGTGTAGGATGAGGGTATGATGAGGGACTGTGTATATTTCGATGGTGTTATGGTGGAGACCGTGCGAGTGGGGTACTATGGGGTTTGAAATAGTTGACCAAACTCGTGCCAATAACTATTATACTTATAGCAATTCTTCCTATCCAGCCTGAAAGCACTATCCATAAAACAAATGGCGTACCTTAATATTGAGGGTAGCTACATATATATTGTATTAGGTTAATAATCTGGGAAGAAAACGGGTGCGACGTTGGTGTAATCCTTAAGTGTTGATAACCCAAGTAACCTAATAAATAAGAAAATATGATTGAACGGTATATGTAGGATTACCCAAAGTGTATAATTTAAATCCAGTCACCAGAACTTCTGTTCTAACCCCCTCCCCATAACATACTCCCACGTTAGATTTGTGGCAGAGGCACGTGACACTATTGATAGCTTTGGATACCGGTTAGGCAGTATTATTAATACGGTAAGGCTATATTTTGATTATATTATATTTTATCCATTGCGCTGTGAGATAATTTCTGAGCTCTGACATGTTTTATGTCTATGTCTTTTCTACATGATACTAGAGCACAACTTGAGTTTCGATATATTGGAATTTTGAAAAAAATTCGGTCTGTCGGAATTCGGGTTGTTAGACATTCTGATTCAGAATTAACGAATATTTTAAATTAACGAATATTTAAAAAAACGAATACTTTAAAATAATATTCAGTAAAGAATAAAAATATGATTTTGATGTCCGATTCGGGGTGGACACGAAAATAGTGAAATATGGAAACCGAGTTAAGTATATACGCCATTTTTAACTCGAACAAATATGTTTATCGATTTTACCTATTTGATAATGAAAGTCGAAAAGAATTGATTTCAAAATCTGATATTTTGAAAATATTATCATTTTATTATTATAATGATATGGAATATTCAGTTTTGATTTAAAACTGGAAATGAAGTTGAAAACATTTTTAAAACGAATTTAAAACTATTTATAAAATACATTTTAAATAGAAATCGATGATATTATATATATATATATATAATGGCTTGAATAGAACACACCGCGCAAGGACCGTTCGCGAATTTCGACCATTGACTTCGAATTCACGTAACGGGAGATCCGACCGTTGGATTCTCCGAAAACCAAAACCATTGGGTTCGTATTGAAAAGTGCTTTAAAATGATAATAAGAGGTTTAATTTTGAACAGTTAGATTTCAAAGAATGTCTAAGTCAGTTTCGGAAAAGGTCGTTGTAAATGAAGTTCGATGACCATATATGGAAATCGACTGAAATGGCGATATTAAAATCATTGAAAATATGAATAAATTATGTAAAATCATAATAAATGATTTGGAAAGAGTTTGGAAGAAATATTCCTTTTGTAAAGATAAATGATATTTTTGTCAGAGTGAACTAGTTAACAACTAGAATAGAGAACTGAAAGGAATTGAAATGGTTTTAAAATAACCAGAATTTTCCAACGTATGAATTGGAAAGGATTTGAATGAAAATAATCTCCGAAACATTTCGATATTGGATTCCATGATTATAGAGATTTTGTTAAGGAATTTGGAAGGTATATATATCGTTATTCCCAATTCGATATTTGTTGGTTTCAGAATTTGATATTGAATATAAGCCGATATAATTTCTATTCAGAGCCTTGTATTTAATATCAAATTGGATTTTGGATTTGTCGTGAATGGTGTCTTAAATAGCACTGTTCTTAAACCCAGTTAAGATAGGAATAAATCTTTTAATTATGATTAATGAAGTTTTCCAATTATATTTATTAATTGCGATTAAATGGAAGTTGATTTTGGGTTCACTGCGAACGATGTTTTAAATAACATTTGTTCCTAAACCCCAATTAACAGTTAATATATAATTTGGAATTTATTGATCATTTTATTAAGATTTAATGGAAAATTTCCAAAGTAAAGTTTTCCTATTTGAAATATTGAATTTGAATTGAATGGAATTCGATTTAATTACCGAGATGAGCTTCTGTGAATGAAGACTATTACTATTTATGGAATTTAGAAGGCCTTGCCTCTATTCAATTTAAAGTATTGATTTGATACGGAAATTTATATCGATTATATATTGTTATGATTTCCGTGAAAAATCCCTTTCGATGGAAGATGATTTTGGGTTTATGGTGAGCTGTGTTTTAAATGACATGGATTCTTTAACTCAGTAAAGGAAGGATTTACTTCCCAAAGTTTGGATAATCATTAAATAATGATTTTTGGAGATTACAACTAAACTAGAGTAAATCTTTAAGTAGAAAAAAAGAGAATAGGATAATTAAATTTATCGAATTCGTGAAATGATCGATAATGGAGTACCACCAGTTTTACTCCAGGCGATAGTTAAATCTTTAATTAGATTTGGGCGTGAAATGGTAATTAAATTTACCGATAACATAGTAGGTGTTAGATGTGGAGTACTTCTAGTTTTGCTCCATGGGATAAATAGGTTGGGATTAAGATAATAAAATAAATGACCACCTCGGTAAGATTCGCTGATCCCGACTAGTTTTATAAACCTTAAGTTGGTTTAGAATGATTAAAGGATAAAATAAAATCTTTTGAAATGATATTCAGAGGAAGATTAAAGTAATAGTTTAAAAGAACTTATCTTTGATAAAATTATTGGGAACCTTTCCCTAAAGATGTGAATATTTGAATAAAAGAATATTCTGTATTGGAATGAGGGGTATGATGTGTTTTTGTAGCACTTGATTATTGATTATAAAATACGCGAGTTATTCGGAAAGTCCAGGTTTATCCTATCCTGAATAATTAATACGACGACTACAAGTCGAAGATGAAGACGGTGGTTAAAGACCGGAGATCTTCACATCGTTTGGATGATTACTGATGGCATGATTGGGCTGTACACCTAAGGCAAAGTAATAATTGGTGATCGTCCGACGAGGAATAAGGTGCCTCCGGTTTCGTTCAGACCCAGAACAGACTTGTAAATGGATGTTTGTATGACATTGGATTTCATTTTGTGTTGATTGATTTCTATTAAATATATATCTGTTTGGTGGAGGATAATTTATTCTCTTGCTTAACACCCTTCTCTGAGACGTACGAGCTTAGAGGTTATATATTGATAGACATCAGTCGTATGGCGTGAATTGTCAATGTGGCATGCTAAGATGCAATGATCAAGGCTTTTTGTCGAAAAGCAGAGTCTTTTGGATGATGATCAAAGCACGACTTTAATTAGCATAGCTTTGTGTATATCGTTAATTTGCGAGCCTCACACCCGGTATGAGTCAAAAACGGGATAGTGACTACAGAGAGTGCATGCGTTTCTTTCTAGCTAGAAGTGGTGTCATGTTATGAAGCCCAGACATTTTTACTTATGTGGATGATGGATAATGAGGTGCCTTAAATATAGGGCTATATGCTAATATGGTCGACGTACTGACCTATTTGGAGGTCTAATAGGACCGGGAAACGTATTGTTCAGGAATAATTAATCCACTAAAGTAAGTGTGGACCGGCCCTGAAGATCCATGGGCTGCCCGTAGGTGTGATCCTGAGACATGTGCTAGAGTGTCTCGAATTGGTGGTGAGACATCCCTTGCCTCGACTCATTGATGGAATCCAATTTTCAATACAACACTTTTCGGTTTTAGTTGTAAACCTATATGGTGACATAGTGGGATGGGGCGCTCATGCCGTCTATGATTGATACATCTGTATTTGAAGTTGTTTTGACACTATGCACTTGCAATAATATCAAAATGATTTGTTTTAAAACGTACCAAGCATGTTTGGCTAGTATAACGGAAAACCCTGTCCTCCGACTTGCGTTGCATTGTGTGATGGGACCTGGGTCATATAATAGCTTCATTTTCCAAAAAAAAGCATTGCGTTTGTTTTATTTTAAACTGAGATTCATGTGGAGTAATCCCGTTCCGTGTTATACGGTGTGGTCCAAGATTTCCCAACTTTAAAAGTAAAGTTTTAATAACTGTTTTAGTTCTCACACCAGTCCCATGACTGACTCATAGTTTATTGTTTTAACCTAAACTCTATGTACCCCTATTTTCCATATGGGCAGCTAGTAGTTTTAGTTTTGTAGATTTCTATTTAACAGGATCCTGGATTATAGCTGGAACTATATTCGGAATTTTGTGTATCCGTATATCTCTTTCAGTTGCTTCAGTAGTTATCTTCCAGTACGCATTGTACTTATGTATTATTTTCCGCTGCTATGTAGATTCTTAATCTCTGATATTATATTTTCAATGTGTAATATTTATTCATACTCCGGAATATTCTTGTACTCTGATGTAATTGTTGTAATAGAAATGAAATGTTCTGTTGTTTGTGTTCTGATGCGCCGTGTTCTCAGAGCAATCCGTTGTTTCCCATCTCTTCGGAGATCGGGGGATTTCAGATCATCACAATTGGTATCAGAGCTTTGGTTTACAAAGCTAGAGAACAAGACACATTAGAACCAAATGAAAGAATTCATCAGAGATAGGATTAGTAATATCCTATAAGAATGACTCGTTAGAGATAGGATTAATAATAACCTAGAATGAGTCTAAAGAGTATTATTATTAAAAACAAATTTAGTTTTGAAAAATATATCTTATTATATATATTTGAGTATTTTATTTCATATTTAATTTGGACTATCGGGTATTAGAAGATTTTGCATATATGTCTCGCAAACGTATACATGAAGCCTCAAATGTACTGGGTAGATATAGAATCACACTCTAGTCGCCCGGAGATGATTCTGATGGTAATCTAGACATCATCAGTATTTATGTTCGAGTTTCAAAAGTGGGATATCTATATATTTCCAATTGACTGGTGTGATAACCAAAACTTAGTTAGAAATTACTGTTTGTTATTTTTCACTAAAAATATGTTTTTTTTTTGACAAAGCCGACGGGGATTAAATGGCCCTCTACCATTTTATTGATATACCAAAGTCGAGTACAAAGATGCACAAGGTAAGAAAGAAAAAAAACAAGGTGAAAAAAGGGATTACAAGGCATATCAAAAGCTACAAGAGACTAACAACAGACACATAAAGACAGCGGAAGCTGGCAAATCGCTTATGCAAAAATACCAGGGTCATATGTAAATTTCAAGAATTTAAGCCTATCCCTAATGTCTCGCCAAACGAATTGCTTCCATTGACCGAAGTTCATCGCTTTATTAGCATCAAAGACTCTAACATTGCGTTGCTTCCAAACATTGTTGACAATTTTTTTCAAAACATAGCAAAACAGCCGAGATTTGTCCTTCAGTCCACGCATCCTCTTTTTTATCTTGTCCCATGCATCAGTGGAAGAGTAGACGCTAACGTTTTCTTTAATTTGGAATAAAGCTTCACGCCAAAGGGTATCAGTCACATTGCATTCAAAGAAAAGGTGCTTTTTGGATTCATCAAGTGTTTGGCATTAGGAACATTTGCCGTCCACTTGGACGCCATATGCATTTAGTCTGTCTTTTGTTAGAAGAGCTCCTGCACTCACTTTCCAAAAAGTGAGATTTTTCTTTGCACAGTTGTCACGACGCCAAATGGCTTTGTAAGAGCTGCAGTTATTCATGAAAGTAACAACATGCAAGTAATTGTAAACACTATTTATGTGAAACTGCTCACCTTTACATTTCCAAATCACATCACCTTCGCTGAAACCAATCTAGACGCAACATGTATTCTATTCCATATGGCATTCACGTTCGGACTAGTGGAGGGAGGCAGAGCTGCATGGTTGCCATTGACATAGTCACACACAGTACTGTTGGCAGGAATTCCTGTTTGTAAGCTTTCTAAAAACGTGACCCCTGTTTTGATAATGAAGCCAAATTCAACCCAAGGGTCAGACCAAAATATAATGTTAGCAAATTTGTTTCGACCATATTTAAATATAGGAATGATTTTGGGTCTTAGCTTTAGCATGGACTTCCATGTCCAATTGTGTTGTTGTAGGGGTGCTATGTTTTAGAATGAAGATTCTTTTAATACATGATGGTGAGACCAATTAACCCAAAGACTTTGTTTATGACTGACTATATCACAAATATGTTGAGTGAAGGCAACATTGTTCCACATGGACATGTTAAATATTCCTAAGCCTCCTTTAGATATTGGTTTTCCAATGTAACTGTAAGATACAGGAACTAAACATTTTACATGCATGCTACCATTCCATATGAATCGCATAAATGACGTTTTAATCATACTTAAGAATTTTGGGGGTAGAACGAATGTTCTAGCCCAGTAAATTTGTATCACTATAATAACCGATTTGACGAGAGTAATTCTACTTGCTTGACTAAGCAAATGATTGGACCATCAGTCAAGACGTTTGGTAATTTTGTCAAATAATAGTAAGCACTGAGCAGTAGTGATTCTAGACGTAGCAAGAGGGAGGCCAAGATAGGAAGAGTTAGAACTACTAATACTAAGACCAGTCAAAGCATGAATTTGCTGTTTTCTTAATTCACCAATCCCTCCTAACATTATTTCAGATTTTTCATAATTGATTTTAAGGCCAGTCATCAACAAAAATTGGTCTAGTGTTTTCATGATGTTATTTAAAGTTTTATCATCCGGTTTACAAAAGATTATCAAGTCGTCAGCTAACATCAACAAAGTTATTCGAGGGCACTTGTATTTAGGATGCAAAGAAAATTACTTATCATCAACCAGTTGATTAATCATACCTGTAAGAAATTCCATCACTGCAATGAAGAGGTACGAAGAGATGGGATCGCCTTGCCGTATACCTTGTTTGCTCCCAAAGAATCCATCTAGATTTCCGTTGACATTAATAGAGTAATGAACCATACTGAGGCATTCATAAATCCAAGCAGTAAATTTTGCCAGGAAATTCATGAAACTCAAAATACGAATTATAGACTTCCACTGAATAGTGTCAAAGGCTTTTTTAATATCAAGCTTGATCATCGCACGAGGCG
Organism: Allium sativum; assembly: GCA_030737875.1. NCBI lineage: Eukaryota > Viridiplantae > Streptophyta > Magnoliopsida > Asparagales > Amaryllidaceae > Allium > Allium sativum. The sequence goes on from CM060910.1 coordinate 403,543,904, forward strand.
AGATGTGCTTGGTATTATATCCTTTAATTAGCTCATTGGTTAATAATACATTATCTAGAATATTACGCTTAGGAAGAAAAGTAGCTTGATTATTAGAGATTATGTGCGACAGAACATTTTTTAATCTAGACGCAATGATTTTAGCTATAAATTTATAGATCGTACTGCAACATGATATTGGTCTATACTCATACACATTATTGACATTTTCATGTTTCGAGATGAGGGCAAGAATGGTGTTGTTAAAAGAGTCCATCATCTTTATTCTATGGAAAAAGTGCTTAACAACTTTACATACATCAAGGTTAATTGTATTCCAACAATGTTTGTAGAATTTTGCATTAAAACCATCCGGCCCTCTTGCCGAATTAGAATTAAGAGAGTAAATTGATGCTTTGATTTCAAGATCAGAAACCGCAGCGGAGAGGGCGTCACTTTGCATATCAGAAATTTTGGGAAGCATATAAGGATTGATACTATCAAGTTGCGAGATGAAATTTGTGACGGCCTGCCCCGCACCAGTCGACATTTCCTCCGATAGTGCGTTGTACTCATGCCCGACTAGCACGGGACGGTCGCTAAAGAAAGGAAAGAAGATAAAGGAACTAACAAAGAAACCTGTAGAATGTCTCACAGCGCATGGAATAAAATATAATCATAACATATACTTGACGTAAAACAGGTGAGACAGTGCATAAGCTGAAAACAAACTATCATAGCAGCGGAAAATCCAAATACAGCTTATGTTCCACATCATCATTATTACAACTTTTCAAACTGTCTCTAAAATTAAAAGCAAGATAAGGGAGGTACACTACTAATGCCCAAGTAGTGACCACCAATGACACAGGGAGAATATCTTTATATATATCATACGTGGAAGCCTCCTGCTCGCCTCCGAATCAGCTACTCGTGCATCACCAGCTAATCTGTCTCTAGTCTGCTCGGGAGAGCACCCAAAGTAATAAGAAGAGACATAAAACTCTGGGTCAGACAAAAAGTCTGGTATGAGCGATAAGCAACAAAACAGAACAATACTAGGTATAATCCAATCATACCTGAACCTGGACCTGCAACCAAAGAGTTAGCACTACATACTGTACAACACTCTAAGGTGCCACTAACATATGGTGTACAAGCATACGGGGGTGGGGGTGTGCATGTCATAGTGATGGCAAACAATCAAGCATAGCAACCATCCTCACATCTCTCACTCGGTGCCTAAAGTATACGATATCCACTACCTTAGTCACCTATCCATTGGGCCATGACGGAATCCAATCCCGTACAACTATCACTACAAGCCCACTATCCGTCTCTCAGTGGTGAACCAAAGTTATGAATACCGACAAACCATTTGCACACGTCCCGTAGCAAAGCCCAACTCATGAATTCAACTCGTTGGTTCCCAACTGGATCCTGAGCTCTAACTTCTTATTTGGACTACCTTTGCATCTCGGGTTATTGGTCTTCTTCTCCAGATCGGTCTTCTTCCTTTACTTTGCTTCGGATCGTACTCCCATCGGGTTCGGATCGTCATCATCACCCTTGGCGGATCGGGTCGGGGCCTTCAAGTCCAATCGCCATACATCATTTCGGTTCGGAGGTGGCTATGCGGGTCGGGTCGGGATGGCCTTCCTCCAGTGGTTCGGATCGGAGTCCGCACCTCCTGACTTCATGGAGAACTCCTCTGGTTCGGTCCTTCTTCCCAAGCACTCCGGATCGGGTCGGGTCTCTTAAGCTTCTCCATGGTACATCGGTTCGGGTCGGAGTAGCTTCATGCCCACGAGGGTGGATCGGATCGGGTGTGAGCAACTCTCGTGGAAGGTGGTTCGGATCGGACTCCTTCCTCCGAACCGATCCGGATCGACCAAAATCCTGCAACTTCTTCCAGCGACTGTTTACGCCATTCGATGGCGTTTTCGACCAATCTAACAACAATCCTATCATACAGTCATAGCATCATGTATAATCATTCACAAACACCAAAACAACAATCCTAGCATGTAAAACGGATCAAACATAGCTAAAATCCCACATTTTCCCTTAAGCATGTTTAAGCAAAACTAATCGTAGGATTACCAAAATTTAACCAAATCAAACCCAATTTCTAATAGAGGTCTAAAACATTATTTTCGAATTTATAAATATTTTTCTAGAATTTATTAGTGTATAAATTCGCTAATCAACACTAATTACCCTTAATTAACCGTAATTAGTGAGGAACTATGCAAATCACTCATCATAGCCACAAATAAAACCTCAAAACTGAAATAAATCTCTGTTTGGCACTGTTCCCAATGTAACACAACAGCTCTAACTTTGCCTTGGTGCTTTCTCTCCTCAATTTGATGTAGCTAAGCCTAATCTTCAATTAGAAAGTGGTTTAGAGGTGTTTTGGAGAGGTTCAGAAAGTGGAGTCCATGGCTAGGTTAAGAGGAATGAGTAGTGACAGCTGAAAAATGAGAAAAAGGTATTCTCCAAACCCTAACAGCCCTTTTAAACTCCTAATCCCCAAATTCCCCTTTGGGCCTAGTTGTTAATCACCCGGTTAAGCCCAATTAAGCTGTTTTTCACTTTCTGAAACTTGTTTCAACCATATCTCCCAAACGGTGAGTCTGTTTGGCTAATGTGACCACTCTACGGAATTGTAAACCATCATCCAGATCCAATGGAAGTGGTTACAGGTCAAAATTCCTTTCTAGTCAAAAGTTATGGCCAAAACAAGATCAACTAGGGGCAAAACGGTCATTTAAAATTCGACAAAAATCATGAACATGGGAAATGACCCCAATGATCGTTTCCCCAAGCCACATGGCCATACGACTTCATATAAGAAAGAAATAAATATTTTACGATCCTCCGATGCGTAGATTGCGGGTTGTTACATTCTCCCCCTCTTGAGAAATCCCCCTCCCCCCCCCCCCCCCCGAAATTCCCTAACCAAAACACACAAAGGGTTCCGCATGCCTTTCAGCCATTAAACAACAATCAAACATGCAAAACAAGTCTATCCTAGAATGCGGAATAATTAAATTGCAAAGTAAATCTTACCAGATAAAGAGCTTTGGATACGACTTTCTTATGTCATTCTCTACTTCCCAAGTACAGTCGTTCTCTCGCCATCGATTCCCATCTCTACCCTAGAGGTAATTTCTAATAGGTTGGGATTTTCCCTCTGACTGGAACCGATCCACTTAATCTAGATCAATCTAATCGTCAAGCTTATTAGCGTTTCTGAATCCAATTCACATTTAAGTCTGAAGTCATATCCCATGATATACTCTAGTTGCTTCCATTCCAAATGTATCAACTCTCGCACCCAGTCCGGTACTATGGTATTTGTCTACTGTCGTCTTCTTAGGTAATCCAACCCTATACACCAAATTTTCAACTACATTCCAAATGTCCTTTCAAGTCCAACTTGAGTCCTCCCTACATCCGTACTGCACGTCCAACGTACATTCACCTCCTAGAGGTAAACTAGACCCATCCAATGAACCTAGGTACTCCACTTATACTCGTACTGTACGTCCAACATACATTCACCTTCTAAAGGTGAACTAGACTCATCCAATGAATCTAGGTACTCTACCTTCGAGTCCAAGTCCAACTTGAAGCTCCTATATCCGCTGAATCTCCAAGGTCAACGGACGCTCCACAATGCCCAACATACTTCAAGTCTAACGTAAAGTATCTTACACCCGTCATATCACCATGATCAATCGAACTTATATTATTTCCATTCAACAGGATCCTACAGGTGATACTCAAGAGAAGAAAGGCAGGAGCAAACACAACAAGCATAACATCCATCAAACAAATCCTATCTATCACCTGCTAAAGCCATGAATACGTCGATACCTGTATGTCTGGTCCAACCTACATCAATAACTGATGGAAGCCCTGCCTCCAAACGGACTACCGTACGTCCAACATACGTTTATCCTCCAAGGATAACTAGATCACGTCCAACGGATCCAAGGTAAGTGGGCGTCCCCAGATACCCCTGCTCTTAGTCCGCCTGAAACACTCGAGTCCCACCCAAGTCTATCCATTATCTTGCTTCCCTCTCGAGTCCAACTCGAGCCAATCCAATTTCTTGCATCCTTCTCGAGTCCAACTCGAGTCAATCTACTACCCATAAACTCAGACCCAGTCTTGAGTGTCCGTTACCTACAGACCCTAGTCCAACGTTAGTTGTCTCCCTATTCGTTGCATCTCCAAGATCAGCAAACATCCATTTTCTTTTACGAGTTCAAGTCCAACTTGAATCATCCTAATCTTCGTTGCATCTTCTATGATCGACGAATACATCCTATTTCTTCAAAAAGAACATCAACATAATGTCCTAAACAATCCATTACTTTGCATCTTTCTCGAGTCCCACTCGAGTCATCTCATAACCCTATCGAGTCTAACTCGGGGCAGTCCATACCATCAAATAGTCTTATCCTGTCACAGCTGCCCATTACTCCTTGAGTAAACCAAGATATTATCCAATGAAAATCACAACAACTACTTATCCCTCACGCAAACCATCATAGTCGAACTCGACATTCCCCAAGCACAAGCCCCAAAGGCCTAAACCAATATCAGACAAGCACCCAAGGAACATCTCCTCCGAATTCGGACAATCCATGTGAAGTGATACTAGCAAAACAACTAAGCACTGGAGCACTCATTTGCCTCCCAGAGACAACTAGAACTTTATACAACGATAACCTCTCAGCTTCCTTGACTCCAGTTGCTGTCGCCATCCCTAGGTAGGTACCTAATACCACCCTATTCCTTTAGAGTAGGTCGACTTCCCAAAATAATGCTAAACCCAGTAAAGCCCAAAACAAAGTAATCACAAACAAACATGCATCCATGACTCGATAAGACCACGTCACGGCAAATCATACTGAGGCTAGTCGAACCACCAATTGGGTTCGTCACTACTAAAGGTCTATCGACTAACTCAAGTTTGTCAAACAAAACTCGATCAAAAACATCTTAAATAGAAAGCATACCTCGAATAACGACACCTTTTTCCTTTTGCGCCGCAGTTGGGGCATTCGACGAAGAAGGAACAGCGTTGATAGCATACGCTTTCACAATCTGCTTCTCCCTAGGAGGTTGTGGACAATCATTCTTGTGGTGTCCCGCCTGGCCACAGTTAAAGCGCTTCCTTTCCCCAGGCTTTTCTCGGCAATCTCTGGCATAGTGGCCCTTCTTGCCACAGCTAAAGCACTTGCCATCTTTCTTATTCGTCTTATTCTGACCATCCTTGGTTTGGTCTTGTTTCCTCTTATCCAGGGAATTATTCTGCCTCCACCGCTTGCTTGCGGCTTTGGCTCCTCTACAGATACAACCTCAGTCTTCGGCTTAGGGTAAAGGCTTTCTGACCTCAATGCTTTCCCCACAATCGATTCAAACGTCTCATCGATGTGGTTAATAAGCTTTTCCCCCAAGTACTGATCCAAACCTATTATAAACTTCTCGTTCTTCTTCTCGGCAGTATCTATTAGGGATAACCCATATTTTGACAAAGTGTCGAACTCAGCAATATACTCCGAGACTACCCTACCATTCTGCTTAAGCTCCAAGAACTTCCTAAACAATTCTGACTTCTGAGCAGCTGGGATAAACTTGTCGCTAAAGCGAGCCTTAAACTGATCCCAAGTAGCCTGATCCTCTGGAGTGGCTGTCTTAATAGCATTCCACCAATTCATCGTTCGTCCTTGCAGCTGATGAGACGCTAGCCTTCTCTTCATCGCATCCTCGATACCCAAGTCGTCGAAGATACAATCATAGCTATCCAACCAATCCTGAACATTCGTGGCCGACTCCATTCCGTGGAACAGCTTCCCTCCAAGGTTAGTATAATCCTTGCGCAGCTTGGTGAAATCGGCCCTTGGCGCCTGCACTATTGGACCACCACCATTACCACCATTGGGAGATGCCCTCTGCACATCCCTAAGCATCTCCCTCATGAGGTCAGTAAACATCGCCCTCATGTCAGCATCATTCCCATTATTGGCTCCTCTACCGGCACCTCTTACGTATCGGCTCATCGTTCAATCTGTAAAGAGAAAACGATTAACCATCTCCATAGTGGTGCTAGTGCAGTGCGACTTCGTCCTAAGCTATAATAAATATATATATATAGCTTTTGAAAACCAAAGTAATCACAAATACGCACTTTCATATACGTACTATCTCTCCCTAGTGTCATTCCCTAGGTTAACTACGCAACCTAGAGCTCTGATACCAAATGTGACGGCCCGCCCCGCACCAGTCGACATTTCCTCCGATAGAGCGCTGTACTCATGCCTGACTAGCATGGGACGGTCCCCAAAGAAAGGAAATAAGATGAAGGAACTAACAAAGAAACCTGTAGAATGTCTCACAGTGCATGGAATAAAATATAATCATAACATATACTTGACATAAAATAGGTGAGACAGTGCATAAGCTGAAAACAAACTATCATAGCAGCGGAGAATCCAAATACAACTTATGTTCCACATCATCATTATTACAACTTTTCAAACTGTCTCTAAAATTAAAAGCAAGATAAGGGAGGTACACTACTAATGCCCAAGTAGTGACCAACAACGACACAGGGGGAATATCTTTATATATATCATACGTGGAAGCCTCCTACTCGCATCCGAATCAGCTACTCGTGCATCACCAGCTAACCTGTCTCTAGTCTGCTCGTGAGAGCACCCAGAGTAATAAGAAGAGACATAAAACTCTGGGTCAGACAAAAAGTCTGGTATGAGCGATAAGCAACAAAACAGAACAATAACAGGTATAATCCAATCATACCTGAACCTGCAACCAAAAAGTTAACACTACATACTGTACAAAACTCTAAGGTGCCACTAACATATGGTGTACAAGCATACGAGGGTGGGGGTGTGCATGTCATAGTGATAGCAAACAATCAAGCATAGCGATCATCCTCACATCTCTCACTCGCTGCGTAAAGTATACGATATCCACTACCTTAGTCACCTATCCATTGGGCCATGATGGAATCCAACCCCGTACAAATATCACTACAATCCCACTATCCATCTCTCAGTGGTGAAACAAAGTTATGAATACCGACAACCCCTTTGCACACGTCCCGCAGCAAAGCCCAACTCATGAAGTCGACTCGTTGGTTCCCAACTGGATCCTAAGCTCTAACTTCCTGTTTGGACTACCTTTGCATCTTGGGTTATTGGTCATCTTCTCCAGATCGGTCTTCTTCCTTTACTTTGCTTTGGATCGTACATTTATCGGGTTCGAATCGTCATCATCACCCTTGGCGGATCGGGTCGGGGCCTTCAAGTCCAATCGCCATACATCGGTTTGGTTTGGAGGTGGCTATGCGGGTTGGGTCGGGGTGGCCTTCGTCCAGCGGTTCGGATCGGAGTCCGCGCCTCCTGGCTTCATGGAGAACTCCTCTGGTTCGGTCCTTCTTCCTAAGCACTCCGGATCAGGTTGGGTCTCTCAAGCTTCTCCATGGTGCATCGGTTCGAGTCGGAGTAGCTTCATGCCCACGAGGGTGGATCGGATCGGGTGTGAGCAGCTCTCGTGGAAGGTGGTTCGGATCGGACTCCTTCCTCCGATTCGATCCGGATCGGCCAAAATCCTGCAACTTCTTCCAGCGATTGTTTACGCCATTCGACGGCGTTTTCGACCAATCTAACACTTCTAGACAATCACAAATCATATCATCATGTATAATCATTCACAAACACCAAAACAACAATCCTAGCATGTAAAACGGATCAAACATAGCCAAAATCCCATATTTTCCCTTAAGCATATTTAAGCAAAACTTATCCTAGGATTAACATTATTTTCGAATTTATAAATATTTTTTCAGAATTTATTAGTGTATAAACTCGCTAATCAACACTAATTACCCTTAATTAACCTAATTAGTGAGGAACTATGCAAATCACTCACCTTAGCCACAAATAAAACCTCAAAACTGAAATAAATCTCTGTTTGGCGCTGTTCCCAATGTAACACAACAGCTTTAACTTTGCCTTGGTGCTTTCTCTCCTCAATTTGATGTAGCTAAGCCAAATCTTCAATTTGAAAGTGGTTTAGAGGTGTTTTGGAGAGGTTTAGAAAGTGGAGGCCATGGCTAGGTTAAGAGGAATGAGTAGTGATGGCTGAAAAATGAGAAAAAGGTATTCTCCAAACCCTAACAGCCCTTCTAAACTCCTCATCCCGAAATTCCCCTTTGGGCCTAGCTGTTAATCACCCGGTTAAGCCCAATTAAGCTGGTTTTCACTATCTGAAACTTATTTCAGCCATATCTCCCAGATGGTGAGTCCGTTTGGCTAATGTGACCACTCTACGGAATTGTAAACCATCATCCGAATCCAATGGAAGTGGTTTCAGGTCAAAATTCCTTTTCTGTCAAAAGTTATGACCGAAACAAGATCAACTAGGGGCAAAACTGTCATTTAAAAATCGACAAAAATCATGAACATGGGAAATGACACAAATGATCGTTTCCCAAAGCCACATGACCATACGACTTCATATAAGAAAGAAATAAATATTCTATGATCCTCCAATGCGTAGAATGCGGGTTGTTACAAAATTACTATCATTGCCTAAAAGTTTGGAAAAGTATGACACAAAGGCGTTCTGAATCCCAAGAAAACTTGTGTGCACCTGATTATTGCTATCCATGACAAGATGAATATCCTGCTATTTTTGCTTAGTTTTGTGCGCTGCACGGAAGTAGGCTGAGTTACGGTCTCCATCTTCAAAACAGCGCGTCCTGGTATTTTGTTTATTCATTTGAGCTTCAGTCTGAAGAGCATTGACATGTTTGAGAGAAGTTTCCGATTCCAAACGAGAGAGAGAGAGAGAGCCATCATTGGGATTATTTAGCATTTGCTGTTGGAACTGCTCGAGCTGGTTTTACCACATGGTAGATTGGAGTTTGCCATTACCAAACCTGTTTCTAGCCCAACTCCTGAGAGAATCTTTAAGAGATTTTAATTTTTTGTGTAACACAAACATTGGGTTACCATAACAAGGTCTCAGCCACACTATATTAATAGTTTCTTCAAAGTCAGTTTCATTTATCCAAGAGTTGAAAATTTTAAAGTTTGATTTCCTAACTGGCTCACGGTTGCTAATATGTAATAATTAGGGAGAGTGATCAGAAAGAATAGGTAGCAAAATTTCATTGTATAATGTAGGCCACTTATCAATCACACTTACATTACAAAAAGTGTGGTCAATTTTAGAATAGGTCCTGGGTCCATCGTGTTTTTTATTATTCCAAGTAAATTTAGGTCCTATCGTTTCCATTACAAGCAGATCAGAGCTATTGGTAGCAGTGTTAAGGTGTCTAATTTCGTTCAAAGAAACAACAGTACCTCCTATCCTATCATCAAGCTTGAAGGGGATATTAAAGTCTCCACAAACAATCCACGGCACAGTGGTTTGTTTCAAGGACGACAACATATCATAGAAAGTTTCTCTAGCGGACATAGAGTTAAAAGCATATACAAAAGTATAGTAAAAAGAAGTAGAAGTGGGTATGTGTACCGCATAGCAGTGTAAGTGTTGATCAAACGAGTTAGTAACAGTGAAATTGAAAACAGTCGGGTCATAAAGCATCATAATTCTACCATAACTAGCATGAGAAAGATTATTCAACATGATCCAATTGGGGTCAATGTACCTGGCAGCTCTATTAGTAAGAGCTTCGTTTAATTTGGTTTCGAGAATGGCAAGGGCAGACAAATTATAAATCCTTACGAGAAGCTTACAGCGGTCGAGTTTGAGGTCGGAGTGCGCACCTCGAATATTCCATGCACAAATATTTTTTATCGTCATGGTAAACTATTTTAAGAAGCACTGATTGCCATAGATCGTGTCTGGACCTGAGGGGCTTCTGGGTTACCTAGTTTGATCTTGGATAAAGTTGGGTCTGAATTGGCGAGTTTGCTTAATTTAAACCCTAGATTCAACTGATTGTCCTTGAATTTTTCCGGGGTCATAGAATTGGGATTCCATCGGCGGCTTATGTCCTAGTGGGGGCATAAAGAAATCTTTGTTATGATGAGGTAATGTACTACCAGGTATTACAGAGGAGTTACTTGCATGTTCTTGAAGAGGTTGCTGACGTATTGAGCTATCAGACAATTCTTCCATGTTAACACCTTTATTAATCACAGAGGGTTTATTCAAGGTAACATAAAAAAGGAGGGTATTTTTTGGCAAGCGCTTTCCTTGAAGATCCCGAGTTTCATTGTAAATTTCCTGCATGTTGACATTCGCAAGATGTTCATCCTTGGCCAAAGCTCCAGCTAACAGGTGCAGCTGAGAGTGATCATCAAGGTCCTTAATGTTCACAGATGGTTGGTTAGCGTTCACATTAGTACCGGAACAAGGTGGCTCAATGTGACGGCAAGGAATCTCGCTCGGTCTGAACCAGTCGCTAAACCGATTCAAGCCGTTCGAAACGCCCTATCGTTTGAGAACAGGACACAACAGAACTCATACAGAAGAACATTTCACTGTATATTACAACAATGCATCAGATTACAAGAATATACAGAGTATAAACAAATGAATATTACACAGAAATATCAGAGATTTAAATTACATTTAAATACATAGCAGCGGAAAATAATACAATACACAACTAGAATGAGATATACGGATACAAAGCTTTCCGGATATCGTTCCAGCTGTAAACCAGGATCCTGTGAATATAAATCTGCAAAACCAAAACTACTAGCTGCCCATGTCAAAATAAGGGCACCCAGAGTTTAGGTTAAAACAATAAACTCCAGGTCAGTCGTGGGACTGGTGTGAGAACTAAAACAGTTAATCTTTATTTTTAAAGCTAGGTAAATCAAGGGACCATGCCGTATAACACGGAACGGGTTTCCTCCCAAGAATACCAGTGCATAAAACAACAGCGCAATGCTAAATAAAGAAGAATGAAGCTGTTATAAGACCCAGGTCCCATCACACAATGCAACGCAGTCGAGGATAGGGTTTTCCCTTATAACAGCCAAAGAATGTTTGATACGTTTAAAACAAATCATTTGATACTATTATAAGTGCATAGTGTATAAAACACTTCAAATCATAAGTATCAATCATAGGCGACATGAGCGTCCCATGCCACTATGTCGCCATATATAGGTTTACAAATAAAACCGCAAATGTCACGTATTTGGAAATTGGATTTCCATCTATGAACCGAGGCAAAAGATAGTCCTCAACCGATTCGAGACGCTCTAGCCCGCCCCTCAGGAACAGCCGCAACTGCCCCTTGGATCCTCAGGGCCGGTCCACACGGAGTGGATTATTATGCCTGAACACTACGTCTCCCCACCCTATGGGGTGTAAGTCTGGTCCGTCAGCCGACCAGAATGCATTCGGCCGAAACCGATATAACCGAGGCGCCTCGCAACAGCAACTACCACATAAGTCAAACTCGTCAGGGTGTGTAAAACCACTGACGCCACTTCTAGCTAGAAAGAAACGCATGCCCTCCCTGACGTCCGTCTCCCGTTTTTGGTTCATACCGGGTGTGAAACACGCGAGGTAAACGTTACACAAAGCTACGCCACAAAGGCCGTGCTTTGATCATCACCACAAGACTTTGCTTTTCAACAGAAGCCTCGATCATTTGCATCTTAGCATGCCACACAGGCAAACCACTCTATGCAACCGATATCAGTCACACAGAATGAAATCCAATGTCAGACACACAGTCCATTTACAAGTTCGTTCTGGGTCTGAACGAAACTGGAGGCACCTAGTACCCCGCATATCCATCGATCTCCAAGTACGTCTGGACGATCACTAACTGTTTCCATCTTCTTGGGTGTACAGCCCAATCAAGATCATCAGTTATCACCCAAACGACGTGAAGACTTCCGGTCTTCGACCATCGTCTTCATCTTCGACTTATCGTTGTATCAGTTATTCAGAATGGGATAAACCCGGTCTTCCCGAATAACTCGCGTATATTTTATAAAAGTGTTACACAAACACAACATACGCCTCATTCCAATTCATTAGTCACTAACCGTAAATTAATCAAGAGAATAATTCCCTAAATATTAACCCCGAAGGCCGAAACCAACATCAGATCAATATCCAGAAAACCATTCTGCTTGGCTAACCGACAGTTAGTTTCTAAATTTCACATTCATAGGGAAAGATTCCCATTAATTTTATCAAAGATAAATTCCTTGAATTTATTCTTTAATCCATTTTTGAATATCAATTCAAACTAGTCGGGATTAGCGAACCTTACCGAAGTAATCATTTGTTTTAATTTCCCAATCCCAACCTATTCATCCCATGAAGTAAAACTGGTAATACTTCATATCTAACACCACAGTGTTATCGGTAAATTCAATTACCATTTCACGTTCAAATCTAATTAAAGATTTAACTATCGCCTGGAGCAAAACTGGTGATACTCCACTTTCGATCATTTCAATCTAATTAAAGATTCATTAAAACTCCACTTAGTTTTAATCTTCGACTGGGTTAAAGAATCAGTGTCATTTAAAACACGGTTCACGATAAACCCAAAATCACATTCATTAATTATCGGGTTAAAGAACGAGTGTTATTTAAAACACTGCTCACGATAAACCCAAAAATCAATATCAATTCAATTCCAATTAAATATTATTTAATTGGTACACTTCATTAAATCTAAATAAAAAGATTTAATCTTTTCTCAACTGGGTTCAAGAATAGTGTTAGTGAAGACACCATTCACGACAAACCCAAATCACATTCGATATTCAATACAAGGCTCTGAATAGAAAATATATCGGCTCATATTCAATATCGAATTCTACGACTAACAAATGTCGTATTGGAAATAACGATATCAATATATATCTTTCAAATTTCCATAACAACACCTGTATAATCACGAATTCCAACATCGAAATATTCCGAAGACAATTTCGATTCAAATCCACTCCAATGCAATCATTGGAAATTTTGGTTATTTTTAAAACCCTTTTCGAATTCAATTTATTTATTTAAAAATAAATAGAATTATAATTCTAGTTCAAAACTAGTTCATTTCGATAAAAATCCATTTTTATCTTTTCAAATATGGAGTTTTTCATCCCAATTCTTTCTAAATCATTTCTTATGATTTTACACAAATTATTGCTATTTTTAATAATTTTATCAAGGCCCGTACAGTCGATTTCCATCAACGGTCATCGAACTGCACTTACAGCGACCTTTTTCGAATTTGATTTGGACGTATCTCCAAATCCAACCGTTAGATTTCAAATTTCTAACATTCATAAGAAAGCTCTTTTCGATACGAACCCAACGGTTCCGGTTTTAGGAGAATCCGACGGTCGGATCTCCCGTAATGTCCGTTCGAAATAAATGGTCGAAATTCGCGAACTGCCGCGACGCGGCGCGTTCTATTCAGGCCATTATATTATATATATAATATATATAATATATATTTCGTCGATTTCTATTTAAAACGAATTATATGAATAGTTTTAAATTCGTTTCAAAAGCAATTTCAACTTCCATTTCAATTCAAATCAAAATTGAATTCTTCTTTATAAATTTGCTTCAAAATTCATTTCTATTCAATTCAAATTTCAATTCAATTTGAATTCATTTTCAATTCATTTCGAAATCATTTTCAATTCAATTCATTTCGAAATCGTTTTCAATTCAATTCATTTCGAAATCGTTTTCAATTCAATTCATTTCGAAATCGTTTTCAATTCAATTCATTTCGAAATCGTTTTCAATTCAATTCATTTCGAAATCGTTTTCAATTCAATTCATTTCGAAATCGTTTTCAATTCAATTCAAAATATTCGATTTCGAAATCATTTTCAATTCAATTCATTTCGAAATCGTTTTCAATTCAATTCAAAATATTCGATTTCGAAATCATTTTCAATTCAATTCATTTCGAAATCGTTTTCAATTCAATTCAAAATATTCGATTTCGAAATCACTTTTCAATATTCATTTTTAAGATGAATAAAATCGATATAAATATCGTTCACGTCAAAATGGCGTCAATCTAATCAACACGGCTTCATAAATTTCTATTTTCAAATATTCTATTTCAAATATTTCTTTTTCAAAATAGTTGCTATTATCAAAATATTTCGTTCAACACATGACCAATCTCAATGAATGAGTACTGTCAACACATGAACTTTTATTTTATATTGATAAAGATGTAAATTTTATTACTAAAATATTTCGTTCAACACATGACCAATCTCAATGAATGAGTACTGTCAACCCATGAACTTTTATTTTATAATATTCTTTATTTTTCAAATTGGAATGAGGCCCAATCAATTACCATATAAAGTTAATTATATGGATTTTCATACAACACATATATATCATAGCATTGAAAAATAATCAACCATCAACCAAAGTGCACTACACTGTATAAGCATCAAATATAGATATTCAACGCTTATAACAGCCTGTCAATCAATCGATCGACATATTTAATCAATCAGGATGAGTGAACTTCAAATTTCATCCCAACACCCGTGTGGGGTTTTCAAACAATCAAACAAAGATTTTATTTGTGCAGTTGGGCGATGTATAAAATTTATCGACCCAATCAATGTCCTTCAAATAAGTGTACATAAACAAACCGTCTGGTTTGTAAATGAATATTTATTTTATTCACTTTCACTATATTCATATTCACGTTAAAAATTATATTTTTAACGATAAAACATTTTATTCTATCATATGAATTTCTATTATTCATTTACACAATAAAATGATATTTTTATTTTCTAACATATTTTTAGAAAATTTCGGCGGCATAACGGCACGATACTAGAAACGGGACGAGGCCTAGCCTTATCCCCGGTCTAGTGAAGGCCCACGCCATTCACACATCAATCAAATCAATTCGTTATGTAAACCACAAAATTTGGAGTAAGAGTCTAACCTAGCCTTACTCCTTCACCTTATAACGGCGCACGTCTAATCCTAACCAATTTATCGATTCGATTTTTCACACCACAAACCACATTCAAACCAATATCTCAATCAATTACCAAACAGCCAAACAAACAAGTCCATGGTCTGTGGACGATTGTGTCGGGTGCTACTAAACACCGTCTGCATCCTAGTATATATATATATATAACTAGATAATAAATTGAAAGGTGAGAAATTCTCACATATAGCTATCCTAGCTCCACGGCACTTCATTTGCAGAAGTCTTCATCGCTATCGCATCTTCGTTGCCCGCTTTCACTACCTATGTAAAAATCGAATTTTTACTTTGCTATTCAATATATAAAAATCGAATTTTTACTTCGATGTTCAATATATAAAAATGCTATTATTCTATCGAAGTTCAATATATAAAAATTCTATTTTTCTATCGAAGTTCAATATATAAAAATTCTATTTTTCTATCGAAGTTCAATATATAAAAATCCTATTTTTCTATCGAAGCTCAATATATAAAAATTCTATTTTTCTATCGAAGCTCAATATATAAAAATCATATTTTTATGTCGAAGTTCAATATATAAAAACCATATTTTTATGTCGAAGTTCAATATATAAAAACCATATTTTTCCGATTTAAAGTTCAAATCTTTTTCCATTCTAAAGCTCAAACCTTTTCCTTTTTAAAGTTTAAACCTTTTCTTTTTAAAATAAAATCAGAATTCTCCTTTAAAGTTTAAATCCTTTCACTTTTAAAGTTTAAATCTTTTCACATTTAAAGTTTAAATCCTTTCACTTTTAAAGTTTAAATCTTTTCTTCATTTAAAGTTTAAATCTTTTCTCTTTTAAAGTTTAAATCTTTTCTTCATTTAAAGTTTTAAATACCTTTTTCAAATCAAAGTTTTTAAAATTCCTAAAATCAGTTTTAACTTTTAAAACAAAATCAGTTTTATAAATAAAGTAAAAATCAGTTTTAAAAATAAAGTAAAAACTTACAGTTTGAAGGGGGGAAGGGTCTTTGTCGCGATCCGACTTCGAGGGGGGGGGGGGGGTTCACCACCATCGGAGAGGCTTCGGGTGGCTCTGGGTCTCGGCGGCTCGATGTTGGTGGCGATGGGGGCTTCGCGGTGGTCCAGGGGCGCGTGCGAGCATAGGAGGGAGGGAGCGAGGCGGGGAACGATGGTGGAGATCGGAGGTGGTGCGACATACGGCGGCTAGGGCGGAGCAGCGATCCGCTGAGGGGCGTCGGTGGTTGCGATTTTCTTCTTTTTTTTTTGTTTTTTTTTTTGATTTCTGAAATTATAAGGGGGGGCCATCGGTTAAAAGGGGGAGAAGATATTATATTTTTTTTTTTTTAATTATTAAAAAGTTGACTTTTACATATGACCTCGAAACGAGGCCCACTGCCTGTCGTCTATAGCGTATTACCCCCATTCCGAACACAATGGGATATGTATCGTAAGCTGATTCGACTGTTTGAATCAGTTCCTGTTAAATTTACACTTAAATCGCTATATTGAATTTTAAACGTACTTTTCAAATTACCGGGGTCACATACTAACTCGAAAAATTCCAGAAAAATATATTCTAGCTTCGTATTGACGATACGGTCCTAACAAAACTAGTTTCGTCGAATTCCGAGACCGTTAGAAAAATGGCCAATTTCCAGTCGATTAAAATCAACTGAAATTGGTCAAACGCGTTTTCCTTTGCCACACTCACATATTGATTCTAAAAATTATGAAATTTGAAACCTAGCAATAATTTGACACCACGGACCCAACAAAACTGGTTTCGTCGAAATCCGAGGTCGTTTGCAAAATGGCTATTTTTTTTAAGGGCCTTATATATATAAAAATATATATAAATTCCACAGCGACTATTTCTAATTTTAAACTGGACATATCTTATCATTTCTAAGATGAAATCTCAGTTTGTTAACTTCGTTACAAAGATATAGTTATACAGATTCAAATATTTCTTGTTTCGTTCAATTCTGACTTATATTGAATTCTGTATATTCATTTGAAATTAGAAATCGAATTTTCGAACTACCGCGCCATTTTCAATTCCTTTTATAATTATATATAAATATTATATATTCTAACGACGACGTATATAATATATACGTTCAAATTATATTCAAAATAAATTTCTCGTCGATATTATCTAAAATAATCTATTTTAAATATTCAAAATTCGCTAAAATCGCCAAAATAAAAATTTCAAACTGGCTCGCATTTTACGGGTTGTTACAATCTCCCCCACTTAAAACTTTTCGTCCCCGAAAAGGAACAAAGTCGAAAGTGGTTTGATTAATCAACTCTACGTTCGATCTGGCTTCCATTCTCCAACTCTTTAGTTTCTGAGAATTTTCAAAATTTCAAAAATTTGGCTAACACCCTAAATTTTCGAAAAATTTCGCCATAACCTCCCCTGCACCGGGAGCATCGGGGAATTTCAAATAGCTTCCCCGGTCCTTCAGATCTCAAAAAGAAAAAGAAAAAGCCAAGCGGCTGGCCAATAGGCTCACAAAATCATCATCACCCAAACAAAACAGGAAATTATGTAGTAAACATGTACCTATTTGTCGGGCAAATAAATTTTATTCTCTGTTCTAGCCTCCTTGCCATGACCTGTTCAATGATATATATGTATATGCAAGCAAATGCGACCAAATTTCAATATAATTCAATATTTGATTCAGTTAGGCATAATGGTTCAAAATTAGCAAACAAATAAACCAACAACACAAACATCAATCAATTAGTTGATTTAGAGTTTCAAATTCATAATTTTGATACATATACAAAATCAAATTTTGATGCCAAATCACAACAATGAATTCTAGCTATATATAAGTTTTGGTTCTCACACCAGCCTAATGGAAATATATAGAAAATCACACCTTCGAAACTCGAACACACACTACTGATGCTATATAGTCATCAGTAGAATCATCTCCGGGCGACTAGAGTGTGATGCTATATCTATCCAATATATTAAAACTTCGAATACACGTGGATCAGACGTATACCCAAAATTTTTATATACTGCATTGTCCAAACCAATATAAACAAATAATCAATTACGAATAGTTGATTTAAATTTTCAAAACCAAAGATTTGTTTTCATTTTCAAAAATATACTCTTCACACTCGTTCTAGGATACTACTGATCCTATCTCTAACGAGTCATTCTAATTGGATATTACTAATCCAATATCTGATGAATTCTTTCGTAAGGTTCTAATGTGCCTTGTTCTCTGCTTTGTAAACCAAAGCTCTGATACCAACTGTGACGGCAAGGAATCTCGCTCGGTCTGAATCAGTCGCTAAACCGATTCAAGCCGTTCGAAACGCCCTATCGTTTGAGAACAGGACACAACAGAACTCATACAGAAGAACATTTCACTGTATATTACAACAATGCATCAGATTACAAGAATATACAGAGTATAAACAAATGAATATTACACAGAAATATCAGAGATTTAAATTACATTTAAATACATAGCAGCGGAAAATAATACAATACACAACTAGAATGAGATATACGGATACAAAGCTTTCCGGATATCGTTCCAGCTGTAAACCAGGATCCTGTGAATATAAATCTGCAAAACCAAAACTACTAGCTGCCCGTGTCAAAATAAGGGCACCCAGAGTTTAGGTTAAAACAATAAACTCCAGGTCAGTCGTGGGACTGGTGTGAGAACTAAAATAGTTAATCTTTATTTTTAAAGCTAGGTAAATCAAGGGACCATGCCGTATAACACGGAACGGGTTTCCTCCCAAGAATACCAGTGCATAAAACAACAGCGCAATGCTAAATAAAGAAGAATGAAGCTGTTATAAGACCCAGGTCCCATCACACAATGCAACGCAGTCGAGGATAGGGTTTTCCCTTATAACAGCCAAAGAATGTTTGATACGTTTAAAACAAATCATTTGATACTATTATAAGTGCATAGTGTATAAAACACTTCAAATCATAAGTATCAATCATAGGCGACATGAGCGTCCCATGCCACTATGTCGCCATATATAGGTTTACAAATAAAACCGCAAATGTCACGTATTTGGAAATTGGATTTCCATCTATGAACCGAGGCAAAAGATAGTCCTCAACCGATTCGAGACGCTCTAGCCCGCCCCTCAGGAACAGCCGCAACTGCCCCTTGGATCCTCAGGGCCGGTCCACACAGAGTGGATTATTATGCCTGAACACTACGTCTCCCCACCCTATGGGGTGTAAGTCTGGTCCGTCAGCCGACCAGAATGCATTCGGCCGAAACCGATATAACCGAGGCGCCTCGCAACAGCAACTACCACATAAGTCAAACTCGTCAGGGTGTGTAAAACCACTGACGCCACTTCTAGCTAGAAAGAAACGCATGCCCTCCCTGACGTCCGTCTCCCGTTTTTGGTTCATACCGGGTGTGAAACACGCGAGGTAAACGTTACACAAAGCTACGCCACAAAGGCCGTGCTTTGATCATCACCACAAGACTTTGCTTTTCAACAGAAGCCTCGATCATTTGCATCTTAGCATGCCACACAGGCAAACCACTCTATGCAACCGATATCAGTCACACAGAATGAAATCCAATGTCAGACACACAGTCCATTTACAAGTTCGTTCTGGGTCTGAACGAAACTGGAGGCACCTAGTACCCCGCATATCCATCGATCTCCAAGTACGTCTGGACGATCACTAACTGTTTCCATCTTCTTGGGTGTACAGCCCAATCAAGATCATCAGTTATCACCCAAACGACGTGAAGACTTCCGGTCTTCGACCATCGTCTTCATCTTCGACTTATCGTCGTATCAGTTATTCAGAATGGGATAAACCCGGTCTTCCCGAATAACTCGCGTATATTTTATAAAAGTGTTACACAAACACAACATACGCCTCATTCCAATTCATTAGTCACTAACCGTAAATTAATCAAGAGAATAATTCCCCAAATATTAACCCCGAAGGCCGAAACCAACATCAGATCAATATCCAGAAAACCATTCTGCTTGGCTAACCGACAGTTAGTTTCTAAATTTCACATTCATAGGGAAAGATTCCCATTAATTTTATCAAAGATAAATTCCTTGAATTTATTCTTTAATCCATTTTTGAATATCAATTCAAACTAGTCGGGATTAGCGAACCTTACCGAAGTAATCATTTGTTTTAATTTCCCAATCCCAACCTATTCATCCCATGAAGTAAAACTGGTAATACTTCATATCTAACACCACAGTGTTATCGGTAAATTCAATTACCATTTCACGTTCAAATCTAATTAAAGATTTAACTATCGCCTGGAGCAAAACTGGTGATACTCCACTTTCGATCATTTCAATCTAATTAAAGATTCATTAAAACTCCACTTAGTTTTAATCTTCGACTGGGTTAAAGAATCAGTGTCATTTAAAACACGGTTCACGATAAACCCAAAATCACATTCATTAATTATCGGGTTAAAGAACGAGTGTTATTTAAAACACTGCTCACGATAAACCCAAAAATCAATATCAATTCAATTCCAATTAAATATTATTTAATTGGTACACTTCATTAAATCTAAATAAAAAGATTTAATCTTTTCTCAACTGGGTTCAAGAATAGTGTTAGTGAAGACACCATTCACGACAAACCCAAATCACATTCGATATTCAATACAAGGCTCTGAATAGAAAATATATCGGCTTATATTCAATATCGAATTCTACGACTAACAAATGTCGTATTGGAAATAACGATATCAATATATATCTTTCAAATTTCCATAACAACACCTGTATAATCACGAATTCCAACATCGAAATATTCCGAAGACAATTTCGATTCAAATCCACTCCAATGCAATCATTGGAAATTTTGGTTATTTTTAAAACCCTTTTCGAATTCAATTTATTTATTTAAAAATAAATAGAATTATAATTCTAGTTCAAAACTAGTTCATTTCGATAAAAATCCATTTTTATCTTTTCAAATATGGAGTTTTTCATCCCAATTCTTTCTAAATCATTTCTTATGATTTTACACAAATTATTGCTATTTTTAATAATTTTATCAAGGCCCGTACAGTCGATTTCCATCAACGGTCATCGAACTGCACTTACAGCGACCTTTTTCGAATTTGATTTGGACGTATCTCCAAATCCAACCGTTAGATTTCAAATTTCTAACATTCATTAGAAAGCTCTTTTCGATACGAACCCAACGGTTCCGGTTTTAGGAGAATCCGACGGTCGGATCTCCCGTAATGTCCGTTCGAAATAAATGGTCGAAATTCGCGAACTGCCGCGACGCGGCGCGTTCTATTCAGGCCATTATATTATATATATAATATATATAATATATATTTCGTCGATTTCTATTTAAAACGAATTATATGAATAGTTTTAAATTCGTTTCAAAAGCAATTTCAACTTCCATTTCAATTCAAATCAAAATTGAATTCTTCTTTATAAATTTGCTTCAAAATTCATTTCTATTCAATTCAAATTTCAATTCAATTTGAATTCATTTTCAATTCATTTCGAAATCGTTTTCAATTCAATTCATTTCGAAATCGTTTTCAATTCAATTCATTTCGAAATCGTTTTCAATTCAATTCATTTCGAAATCGTTTTCAATTCAATTCATTTCGAAATCGTTTTCAATTCAATTCATTTCGAAATCGTTTTCAATTCAATTCATTTCGAAATCGTTTTCAATTCAATTCAAAATATTCGATTTCGAAATCATTTTCAATTCAATTCATTTCGAAATCGTTTTCAATTCAATTCAAAATATTCGATTTCGAAATCATTTTCAATTCAATTCATTTCGAAATCGTTTTCAATTCAATTCAAAATATTCGATTTCGAAATCACTTTTCAATATTCATTTTTAAGATGAATAAAATCGATATAAATATCGTTCACGTCAAAATGGCGTCAATCTAATCAACACGGCTTCATAAATTTCTATTTTCAAATATTCTATTTCAAATATTTCTTTTTCAAAATAGTTGCTATTATCAAAATATTTCGTTCAACACATGACCAATCTCAATGAATGAGTACTGTCAACACATGAACTTTTATTTTATATTGATAAAGATGTAAATTTTATTACTAAAATATTTCGTTCAACACATGACCAATCTCAATGAATGAGTACTGTCAACCCATGAACTTTTATTTTATAATATTCTTTATTTTTCAAATTGGAATGAGGCCCAATCAATTACCATATAAAGTTAATTATATGGATTTTCATACAACACATATATATCATAGCATTGAAAAATAATCAACCATCAACCAAAGTGCACTACACTGTATAAGCATCAAATATAGATATTCAACGCTTATAACAGCCTGTCAATCAATCGATCGACATATTTAATCAATCAGGATGAGTGAACTTCAAATTTCATCCCAACACCCGTGTGGGGTTTTCAAACAATCAAACAAAGATTTTATTTGTGCAGTTGGGCGATGTATAAAATTTATCGACCCAATCAATGTCCTTCAAATAAGTGTACATAAACAAACCGTCTGGTTTGTAAATGAATATTTATTTTATTCACTTTCACTATATTCATATTCACGTTAAAAATTATATTTTTAACGATAAAACATTTTATTCTATCATATGAATTTCTATTATTCATTTACACAATAAAATGATATTTTTATTTTCTAACATATTTTTAGAAAATTTCGGCGGCATAACGGCACGATACTAGAAACGGGACGAGGCCTAGCCTTATCCCCGGTCTAGTGAAGGCCCACGCCATTCACACATCAATCAAATCAATTCGTTATGTAAACCACAAAATTTGGAGTAAGAGTCTAACCTAGCCTTACTCCTTCGCCTTATAACGGCGCACGTCTAATCCTAACCAATTTATCGATTCGATTTTTCACACCACAAACCACATTCAAACCAATATCTCAATCAATTACCAAACAGCCAAACAAACAAGTCCATGGTCTGTGGACGATTGTGTCGGGTGCTACTAAACACCGTCTGCATCCTAGTATATATATATATAACTAGATAATAAATTGAAAGGTGAGAAATTCTCACATATAGCTATCCTAGCTCCACGGCACTTCATTTGCAGAAGTCTTCATCGCTATCGCATCTTCGTTGCCCGCTTTCACTACCTATGTAAAAATCGAATTTTTACTTTGCTATTCAATATATAAAAATCGAATTTTTACTTCGATGTTCAATATATAAAAATGCTATTATTCTATCGAAGTTCAATATATAAAAATTCTATTTTTCTATCGAAGTTCAATATATAAAAATTCTATTTTTCTATCGAAGTTCAATATATAAAAATCCTATTTTTCTATCGAAGCTCAATATATAAAAATTCTATTTTTCTATCGAAGATCAATATATAAAAATCATATTTTTATGTCGAAGTTCAATATATAAAAACCATATTTTTATGTCGAAGTTCAATATATAAAAACCATATTTTTCCGATTTAAAGTTCAAATCTTTTTCCATTCTAAAGCTCAAACCTTTTCCTTTTTAAAGTTTAAACCTTTTCTTTTTAAAATAAAATCAGAATTCTCCTTTAAAGTTTAAATCCTTTCACGTTTAAAGTTTAAATCTTTTCACCTTTAAAGTTTAAATCCTTTCACTTTTAAAGTTTAAATCTTTTCTTCATTTAAAGTTTAAATCTTTTCTCTTTTAAAGTTTAAATCTTTTCTTCATTTAAAGTTTTAAATACCTTTTTCAAATCAAAGTTTTTAAAATTCCTAAAATCAGTTTTAACTTTTAAAACAAAATCAGTTTTATAAATAAAGTAAAAATCAGTTTTAAAAATAAAGTAAAAACTTACAGTTTGAAGGGGGGAAGGGTCTTTGTCGCGATCCGACTTCGAGGGGGGGGGTTCACCACCATCGGAGAGGCTTCGGGTGGCTCTGGGTCTCGGCGGCTCGATGTTGGTGGCGATTGGGGCTTCGCGGTGGTCCAGGGGCGCGTGCGAGCATAGGAGGGAGGGAGCGAGGCGGGGAACGATGGTGGAGATCGGAGGTGGTGCGACATACGGCGGCTAGGGCGGAGCAGCGATCCGCTGAGGGGCGTCGGTGGTTGCGATTTTCTTCTTTTTTTTTTTTTTTTTTTTTTGATTTCTGAAATTATAAGGGGGGGCCATCGGTTAAAAGGGGGAGAAGATATTATATTTTTTTTTTTAATTATTAAAAAGTTGACTTTTACATATGACCTCGAAACGAGGCCCACTGCCTGTCGTCCATAGCGTATTACCCCCATTCCGAACACAATGGGATATGTATCGTAAGCTGATTCGACTGTTTGAATCAGTTCCTGTTAAATTTACACTTAAATCGCTATATTGAATTTTAAACGTACTTTTCAAATTACCGGGGTCACATACTAACTCGAAAAATTCCAGAAAAATATTTTCTAGCTTCGTATTGACGATACGGTCCTAACAAAACTAGTTTCGTCGAATTCCGAGACCGTTAGAAAAATGGCCAATTTCCAGTCGATTAAAATCAACTGAAATTGGTCAAACGCGTTTTCCTTTGCCACGCTCACATATTGATTCTAAAAATTATGAAATTTGAAACCTAGCAATAATTTGACACCACGGACCCAACAAAACTGGTTTCGTCGAAATCCGAGGTCGTTTGCAAAATGGCTATTTTTTTTAAGGGCCTTATATATATAAAAATATATATAAATTCCACAGCGACTATTTCTAATTTTAAACTGGACATATCTTATCATTTCTAAGATGAAATCTCAGTTTGTTAACTTCGTTACAAAGATATAGTTATACAGATTCAAATATTTCTTGTTTCGTTCAATTCTGACTTATATTGAATTCTGTATATTCATTTGAAATTAGAAATCGAATTTTCGAACTACCGCGCCATTTTCAATTCCTTTTATAATTATATATAAATATTATATATTCTAACGACGACGTATATAATATATACGTTCAAATTATATTCAAAATAAATTTCTCGTCGATATTATCTAAAATAATCTATTTTAAATATTCAAAATTCGCTAAAATCGCCAAAATAAAAATTTCAAACTGGCTCGCATTTTACGGGTTGTTACACTCAACATGGTTGCACATGTTATTACTTCCTGCTTGATTAACGTCTTCCTTATTCCTTGGAAGATTGGTGTTGTTATCAGCTGACAAACCAGTTTCAACAAGAACATGGTTAATGGAATTTTCATCCTTCATCATGGATTTATGAGGCTGGTTAGCCACAGCAGCACCGGCACTCGCAAATTGGCATTGCCAGGTTTATGACTACCTTCAGCATACTCACTATGGGCTAAGGTATTAGTTAATTTTTCCGGCAATGCTTCAACATCAGTATTCATGAGGGCATCATCCTTGCGGTCAGTAGATTTAGGTGGAGTTTTCACAACATTCCCAAAAGTTTTCAGTGGTTGCTCTACATGAACACTATTTCCTTCTTGGTTTTTTCCATAGGTGTTAACTTGCTCTTCATTAGCTAAAATATTAAGAGCACTGAAGCTATTGAAAGTATTAATTTGCTCTTCAATTACATCAGAATCCTGCATTTTATTCTTGCCTTTTTTGATCCTGTTCTCATAATCTTGATTTCGCTCATCATGGTTCTCGCTTTCATTAATGTCCTTATCTGCTTGGTTTTTCGTCGAGTTTCTCCTTCTTTGCCACTGGGAATTATTGGTCGTGTCAAAGTAATCACCAAATGTTGATCTGTATCTGTATTGCTTGAATTTTGTTTTCCTCTTATTATTTTCTACCTTTTGCCAGGGTTGATTCTTATATGTCACCATTCTATCTCTCCTTGTATACCCCTTATTTGAGTCTTTAAAATTGGTCAGAGCATTAACAGCATTAACAGGCGGTTTCATGTTGACCTGGGATGTAGCAGGGTGCACGACATAAGAGCTCGTTTTGTTGCCTCCATTCTTTTGATGCTGCTTTTCTCCCTGTACATTTCGTTCACAACAAAGTGTGGCATGACCAAATAATTGGCATTTTGTGCAAACCAACGGTCTCCAGAGATAGCTGACTTGAATTCGTTGGTTCCTCCATCAGGCGTACCAACCTAGAAGTCATCCACGAGTTCATTATTCGGGGATACCTCAATCAAGCATTTAGCGTATTCCAAGTGCTCTAATTTTTCCGTCATTTCGTCAAAGCAAACAAGTTTGCCGATTCTACACGAAAGCCATTTAACTCCTAGTAAGGACCAAAGGAACAACAGAATATTAGATAGCTGAACCCAAACTGGGACTGCTTTAACAGATCCTCTAATGTTACGAACTCGGGGATCATAAGGTTTTATGATAAATAGCCTGGACCTCATAATTATGGGATCACCCATAAGGATTTTTTGCCTATCTTCAGCACATGTGAATTGAAAGAGGAAAAGCGTTCCATCAGATTTGACTGACATGGTGCCCTTAAGTTTATATAAGTTATTGACCTTTTGGACTACCACAGTGTACGAAAGTGGTTCGTCTAGGAAGAACCCGACAAGAGAATCTTTCCAGACGAGGGAACCAGCTTGGACTATCTTCAACTAATTGATTTTTGAGTATATATAGAAGATATATGTTTGAAAAGCTAATCAACTAATTGATGGATGGTTATGATGTTTGATAATTAGTTTAACCAATATGAAAATGAAAGGTAAATTAAGCCAAATCGAGTCAAATATTGAACTAAATTAAATATTGATTGGAATTCCGTATATATATATATATATATATGTACATATATATATATATAATGAACAGGTCATAGCAAGGAAGCTAAGAAGAGGAATAAAATTGTATGCCCGACACATAGGCACATGTTTACTATATTCATTGGGTTTGATGATTTTATGAGCCGATTGGCTTTTTCTTTTCTTTTTGATAGATGAGGGCCCTTTGAGGAAAGTTGCGGTTTTACCAATCAACTCGCACAAAGGAGATTATGGCAAAAAAATTCGAAAATTTAGGCTGTTACCCAAATTTTTGAGAAATTAGCAAATTCTTAGAAACTGAAAAGTTGAAGAATGAAAGCTTGAATGAAAGTTGAGTTGTTTATTAAACAACTTTCAGCTCCATTCCTTTTAAAGGATGAAAAGATTTTAAGTGGGGAAGATTGTAACAACCCGGAATTTATGAACCAATTTAAATTTTTTATTTTAGCCATTTTAATGGATTTTGAATATTTAAAATGAATTATTTTGAATAATAATGATTAAAAATTTATTTAAATCGAAGTTAGAAAGTATAAATTTATTTCAATTATAAAAGTAGTTTGAAATGGTGCAGTAGTTTGAAAATTCTATTTTTAATTTCAAATGAATGTACAAAGTTCAAAATAAATCGAATTTCAGTAAAACCAGAAAGGTTAGAACCTGTTTAATTATATCCTTCTAATGAATGTGAAAATTTCAGATTTCATAATATAAATTGAAAGTTATGTCCAGTTTAAAATTTATAATAGTCGCTATCGAATATATATATATACATATATATATATATAGCCCTTAAAGTTTGCCATTTTGCAAACGACCTCCATTTTCGACGAAACCTGTAACCCGGAATTTCATAACCAATTAATTTTTTTTATTTTAGCTATTTTAATGGATTATGAATATTTAAAATGATTTATTTTGAATAATAACGACTAAAAATTTATTTAAATCGAAGTTTGAATGTATAAATTTAAAATTTAATTAAAACGAACTCGAATGGCTAGTTTGAAAATTTGGTTTTGAACTTTAAATGAATATACAGAATTCGAAATAAATCGAATTTCAGTAAAACCAGAAACATTTGAATCCGTTTAATAATATCTTTCTAACGAATGTGAAAAATTGAGATTTCAGTTTATAAATTGTTAGTCATGGCCAGTTTAAAATTTAAAATAGTCCTTATAGAATATATATATATATACATATATATTATCAAGTGTTGGGCCCGTGCTGCGCAACGGGTAGTTCGAGATTATGAATGTGTGTGTGTAACGTGATGTATGAAGGTAATTAATAAAATTAATTACTTTATTGTCATTTTTCGAGCCCAGTTTACTGAGAAACTTTTATTTTTATTTTAATGTTAAATTTCTGATCATATCATTCTTTCATGAAGAAAATTATATGGTCTATAATGATGCATGAGTACAACTTTAATTTAGTTATTTTCTAAACGCTCATATATATGGCTATCTACTTTTGCTAGAGTTACTTCCATTTTCCAGACATGTCATTAAAGTCACATATATATTAGCTTATTTACATTTTTTTGTTGTAAAATCATTTCATATGAATGTCGGAAAATGTTGTGCAGGTTTTAACTTTACAAAAGACCTCGGTTATTTATATGATTTATCTAAGATTGGTATTCATCATAAGTTTATTTGATATATAATTTCATTGATAATGTGTGTTTTCTAGGTTGTTCATAATGCATTATGTCATCCAGTTATAAGAATATCTTTCTTATAGAACTTGGTTTAATGTACCAATTTATTTTCATTTGAATTATCACTATAAAGGATGAGAAAACAAAATCTACATTGAGTTCATCATCTATTGCACAAATTTTTCTTAATCTGTTGTAAATCTAAGAATCAGTCTAAAAATGTCTATTAAGAATAGTTGTAGGTTGCGGGCATATTGACATTTGTAGGTTCAAGCTGTTGAATTATCATTCATGTTTACGGGTTTGAAACTTTACATTGACATTTGTAATTGTGCATTTTCTTAATTTGTTACAATTTTTGGTGTTTGATGGGATTAGGGGACTTGATGGGACATGCAAAAATGAGCATATCACGTTCATATTTTTGTACTTCTGTGGTCTTACCATGACATTGAAATAAAAATATAAATGTAAAAGAGGAAAAAAATATTTAAAATGACAAAAAGGTAAGTAATGTACAACCTTTATAAAATAAAGCTACAAATTAATCTTTATAAGATGTTTCGCTTCTTTTTTGGATGTTGATACAAATCTGCTTTTGATATAATATATCTTCTATTTTTCTAATTTGATGCAAATTATCTTTTCACACAATTATATGCAGATGATGATAAGTTACTCCAACAATATTTTCTGCATCCCTTTTTGGTCATTGCATGTAGTGCCTGCACTCTTTTGCTCCCGCCAGCAACTCAAAGAATAGACAAAAGATGTATTGGCTCTTGTATGCAAACTAATAATGGTGTTACCTATTCCTATATATCAAATGAATAGATTTGTCAAAGACTTGCAGTCAATTTGTAATGAGATAAGATAGTTACACATAAGAATTACCAAAGAACCAATATCAGAATGTTTTGTGGAAACATATGTATTATGCATGGAAATTCAAAAAGACAACAAATTTACACATATTGAAATGAATACAGATGGTATCATCATAATTGTAGCTGATAAAAACATGCCAAAGGAGAAGACTCAATATCCAAATAAGCGGAGGAGCATAAGCATAATAAGAAAAGATTACTGTCTAAGCCACAGTAAGTGAAGACATAATTACATGTGCTTCAATGTAAGCTTAAGTCAGATTTCCAGTAACGATGGTAAAGGCGGGATAGTCCAATGATTATTTTGTTGGAATATGTAGCGATACAATATTCAGTTCGAGATTTAAGGATCATTTACACCACTGACAAAATAACATAATTGCTTACATCATTTTTATCATACCTATCCTTAATTGTGAATATAAAAATATGTTACTTTTGTATAAAATCAAAACAAAAGTAAAAAATTATGTTTTAGAGAAAATAAAATCCCAAATAGATAAAGATTTAGCAAAAAAAATTATAGAGGAAAAACAGATCCTCTTGTATCATCAACAATCCATTGTAGAGCTGGTTTATTTTACCTCCTTATTCTAACAATTTCATATTTGAAATGTTATTCTAAAAGGGGAATCAGGTCAGTAATGCATTAAAAAAGAGTTTATGTACATTTCCAATTCCTCAGTTTCAACATAGAAAATTAGGTCACTTTAATTTCATTAATGATTCATCGTCATAGGAAAAAAAAGAGTAGAACCTATAATTTACTTTCCTCATTATTCTTTATCTTTAACGATGTCGTCAAATGAAAGGAATACAGCAAGATGCTAAAATACATAAGAAAATATATGGAAAACTTAATTACTACGGAAAAATTATTTGCCAATTGTAGCTAGACATGTAAGGAAGACATCAGTTTACTTTTTCATAGTTATAACAACGAAAGTATTTGTTTTTCTTTCCAATATGATGAGTTTTTAATGTTTGAAGCTAATGACATATAACACTAATATCACTTTTTATCAAACATATTGTTACCAGTTTAGTTCTTCTTTCCTAGGAGGCTACTTCAACTATATTCTGATAGACTGTTAAACTTCTTGGGGGCTGCTTCAACTATATTCTGATAGAAGAAATTTGTTTCACCCAAAAATATAAGAATATAATTCCATTGTCAAATTTGGTTTTTGCATTGTTATACACACCAAGAAAAATTAGTGGTTAAAATTGTAGTTGATCGCCTCATTCAGTGCAAAGCGAAGATAGATGTGCTTGCATCAACTAACTCATAGCGTTTTCAATTCTAAAAGTAAATTTAAACTGTGTTTGTTAAATTGCTAAATTTCATGAATACAAAAGAGTGAAAATTACTAAAATTTATAGAAATAAAATTATTGAAAAAGAAAAAAGTAAATTGAGTTGGATTTAAAATATTTATTCGTTCGATCAAAATACATTTATAGAAAATAAATATATCTATTTACCTAAAAGAAAACTTAATTCTTATTTTGCTTGATAATTTAAATAGAACGAAAATATTTTGATCCAAGCATAGGCTTCCCAGTATACTCTCGTATGAAAATGCGACGTCCTAAACAAAAATTATTATTACTGTCTAATGAAAATTTGATATATGGATAAGGTCCCCAATTGGAATTGGAATCTGTGAAAAAAAGGAATAATTTTTTTTTTATTTTAATGTTTCTATGTATTACAACTATACACACATATTCTCAAATTCATTGCTAACCTTTCGGGATTTTTGCATATCTTTGACACTTACCGCATATTTTGGCATAAGTCATTGCATCCAAGTTCACATCGGGCCAAAAATAGCCGTATCGCAGAACTTTTTTGGCTAACATCTGACCACCGACGTGACCTCCGCAGTCTCCCTCATGTAATTCGGCAAAAATTGCTTTCGATTCTTCCTTAGACACACATCGTAGTAATGGCATAGTGAATCCCCATCTATATAACCTCCCGTCCTGAACAAGATATAACGGAGCTTTGCGCAGTATTTTCCTCCGTTTTTTTGGTTCCTCTGGAAGTGTTCCGTTGAGTATATATTCCTTAATCGGTGTCATCCAAGACATAGGTTCTTCAACTGTTTCCATAATCCAGTCAACATCTACCTCTTCAATGGCCGGGGTTGTAAGGACTTCAATAGGTATTAACCCGAGCAAATGTGCATCAGAAGAACTAGCATATTTAGCGAGTGAATCCGCCTTTGCATTTTTCTCTCTTGGAATGTGAGATATGGTGTAATGATCGAGGTTGTTGAGAAGTTCCATAGCTTTTATAAGATAGGAAGGCAGATTTCCAACTTTAGCTTGGAATCCCCTAAGAACCTGACTTACTACCAATTGGGAATCACTGAAGATCTGCACGGTATTTAGATTCAGTTCTTTTGCTAGTCTAAATCCGTTTATCAATGCTTCATATTTGGCCTCGTTATTGGTTGATGGAAATTCCAACCTTAATGCGTAACACAAGGTATGGCCTTCTGGATTTTCTAAGACAATTCCGGCCCTTGAACAGTAACTATTCCTTGAGCCATCAATGTATAGCTTCCAGCTAGTGACCATTCTCGTTGATTCTTCAATTCCATCTCCTCTGTCCGTGAACTCGGCGATGAAATCTGCTAAAGCTTGCCCATTGATAGCTCTTCGAGGGTGATAGGTGATGTCATATTGACTAAGCTCAATGTTCCATTTCAATAGCCTCCCAGAAGTTTCCGGACGAAAGAGAATTTGCCTTAGCAGCTGATCAGTGAGGACTTTTATTGGATAGGAGTGGAAATATGGTCTCAATTTCTTTGAAGCAATGAGTAGACAATACGCAAGTTTTTCCAGCTTCGGATAATTCAGTTCTACCCCAGCAAGCCCCTTACTGATATAGTAAACTGGTCGTTGGATCTTTGCATCCTCGCGGACGAGTGCGGCGCTCCGGGCATGCGGTGATATTGCCAAGTATAGGAACAATTCTTCTCCATCTCTGGGTTTAGAAAGCATCGGTGGAGACTCCAAATGTTGAATCAAATGCTCGAAAGCCATTTAACATTCTGGGGTCCATTGGAAATCTTCCTTTCCTTTCCTTAAAGCGTCAAAAAAGGGAATGCATCGATCCGTTGCTTTAGAAATGAAGCGATTAAGGGTGACAATCTTCCCATTCAAGCTCTGAAGCTCCTTTGTCGTTTTTGGTGCTCGCATTTCTCGTAATGCAGTGACTTGGGAAGGATTTTCCTCAATGCCCCTGGCATTAACTACGAATCCGAGTAATTTCCCTGAAGAAACCCCAAAAGAGCATTTCAAAGGATTTAACTTCATGCCGAATTTTCTAAGGATATGGAACATCTCTGCTAGATCCTCTAGGTGATCTTCACCCTTTTTGGACTTTACTAACATGTAATCAACGTAAACCTCCATAGTGTTCCCAATCTGGGATTTGAACATGGAGTTCACAAGACACTGATATGTTGCTCCTGCATTCTTTAGTCCAAATGGCATAACCTTATAACAGTACAAGCCTTTGTCAGTTATAAAACTTGTGTTTTCCTGATCCAGTTCGTGCACCATAATTTTATTGTATCCAGAATACGCATCCATGAAGGATAATAGTGCATGCACCGCAGTTGCATCGACAAGTTGATCGATTCTAGGCAGAGGGAAACTGTCCTTGGGACATGCTTTGTTAAGGTCTGAGTAGTCTATGCATATTCTCCACTTGCCATTAGACTTCTTGACAAGAACTGGATTCGAGACCCAGTCAGGATACATAGATATTCTTATAAAATTATTCTTAAAAAGTCTATTTACTTCTTCTTTTAATGCCATTGATCTTTCAGGTCCTTGAATTCGTCGTTTCTGCTTTACAGTAGTTGAATTGGGATTAGTATTCAATTTATGAACAATTACATTTGTTGATATTCCACACATGTCTGAGTGTGTCCAAGCAAAGACATCTAAATTTGATTTTATAAAAAATATCAAGTCCTTATGCAGCTTTTGGCCCAACTGAGAACCTATCTTTAAGACTTGGTCATTCTTTGTCGTGTATTGAAATAGAAATGGTATCTTCGTCCGGTGCTGCTCTATCTTCCTCCATACTGGTTTTTCTCGGATCGATTTCCTTCTGGGCCACACTATGTTCACCAGTATGAGGGCCTCTCTTTAATTTCTATAAGGAGGATCCATTAATGTGGGGCGGGAGCTCCGCATCCTTTCCCACTTCTTCTTTCCTCGCCTCAGCAAGTTCTAACAGGTAGCATTCCCTTGCTGTTTGTTGATCGCCTTTGACCACTCCAACCCCGTTTTCAGTGGGAAATTTCATTGTTAGGCACCATGGCGCCATCGTTATTCTGAAAGCCGTGAGGGTTGGTCTTCCAAGGAAAGCATTATAAGCGGACCACTCATCGACTACGACGAAATCTTGCTTCTGTGTCGCCTTGTTTTCTCCTTCTCCGATGTAACGACCCAGAAAATCTGAACCAATTAAAATTTCTTAAATTGGCTAAAATAATGGATTTTAAATATTTAAAATAAGTATTTTAAATAATAGCGATGAAAACTGATTTGAAAACGACAGTAGAAAACGAATATAATTAATTATAATTATAAACAAGGCCTGAAGAGGCGCTGCAGTTTCAAAAATTGAATTCAAACTTTGTCGGACTGTACCGGGTGCAAAACAAAACGGATTTTAGTGAAACCAAGAATATTTAAATCTGTTAGTGAATACCTTTCTAACGAATCTGAAAAATCGAATTTTCATAGCGGAAAGAAAAAGTTATGGCCGAATGAATTTTCAGAACGGTCGCTATGGAATTTATATATCCCGTGAAAATGGCCATTTTGCATACGACCTCGGAATTCGACGAAACCACTTTTGTTGGATCCGGAATGTGAAGTTATTGCTAGGTTCCAAATTTCATATTTTTGAAGCTAGTATGTGAGCGTGGCAAAAGAAAATGTGTTTTTGGTCAATTACAGTTAAATTGGATCGACCAAAAATGGGCCTTTTTGCAAACGGTCTCAGAATTCGGCGAAACTAGTTTTGTTGGGACCGTATCGTCAAAACATAGCTAGATTTATTTTTCTGGAATTTTTTGAATCAGTTTGTGGCCCTGGCAAATTGAAATGTACGTTCAAATTAAATATTGAATGTTTTATATTTTGATTTGAATGGAAACTGACTAAAACAGTCGAATGGGCCTACGAAACATATCCCATTGTGTTCGGAATGGGGGTAAAACGCTAGGGACGACAGTCGTTGGGTTTGAAAAGGAGTTCATTTTAGAAAACACTATTTTAAAATTAAATAAACCTCCCGGCCAATAGAAATTTTCTTTCATTAATTTAAAAAAAAAGTCAAAAACCCTCCATCGTTCAGAGAAACCGATGATCTTCGTCGTTCACCCCTTTCCGCCCACGCCGCCGCCGCTACAGGCCGTTCCAGACCCTGCCACCACTGCCTTTCGCTCCGCCTTCCCCCCCTCCCTACAAATTCGACCCATCGCCGACCCCCATCGCCTCCGCCATCGCCGGAATCGCCCCCACGAACTTCCAACCTTCCCATCGCCAGATCTGCTCTGATACCACGTTGAGACGACCCCAAACCCCGTACTGACGGCGGCAAGTGTTATCTTTGGAATATAACACAGAAACAGATAATAACAGAACAGAATAATAAAATACACCAGATAATGATCAATAGAATATACTGGATAAAAATAATCATCAGAGTTACACAGTATACAGGATCTTACTTAGTACAAATACAGTTCAGCTATACATAAATGTCTACAGCAGAAACAAACAAAATATGTACAATAGGAGCTGAACAACATAAAAAGAGATAAATAATAGAATCCATCTTCAGCTCCAGCTATCCAGAAAGAACCAGCTAAACCTGAATACAAGGCTGCCCGTGTAGAAAAAGGGGGCACCCGAGTTTGAGAGTGAAACAAACTACGAGTCAGTCATGGGACTGGTATGAGAAATCTATTCAACACATATATAATATGGCTAAACCCGTTCCACGAAAGTGGCGTGGTCATGTGATTAGCCATATTATATATGTGTTGAATAGATTTCTCATACTAGTCCTATGACTGACTCGTAGTTTGTTTCACTCTCAAACTCGGGTGCCCCCTTTTTCTACACGGGTAGCCTTGTATTCAGGTTTAGCTGGTTCTTTCTGGATAACTGGAGCTGAAGATGGATTCTATTATTTATCTCTTTTTATGCTGTTCAGCTCCTATTGTACATATTTTGTTTGTTTCCGCTGTAGACATTTATGTATAGCTGAACTGTATTTGTACTAAGTAAGATCCTGTATACTGTGTAACTCTGATGATTATTTTTATCCAGTATATTCTATTGATCATTATCTGGTGTATTTTATTATTTTGTTCTACTATTATCTGTTATATTCCAAAGATAACCCTTGCCGCCGTCAGTACGGGGTTTGGGGTCGTCTCAACGATTTTTACAACGCATATATAACTTATACATCGAACGTACAACTTATACAACGCTTATACATGAGGTGTACAACGCTTATATAACTCATACATCGACTATATAATTTATACATCATCGTTTTCCATATCGTTTATGATATTTTATAATAATTTATCGCTATTTTTATTTATTTTAAAATAGCCCATTTATTCAAAACGACGCTTCGGGCCATAACGTGGCCGTGGCGCTGTTTTTCTTCAGATTTGAATTAAACATATCTGAAAATCTAACCGTTGGTTCTTCACAAAATTTACATCATTAGAAAGGTCTTTTCAAAACGAATCCAATGGTTCCAGTACCGGGAGAATTCCGAGCTCAACAAGTAGATTGATGACTCTGATTGGTTGAATAGCTTGTCCTGTGAACCCATGAATTTTGTTTTGACAAGCTTTCACATCCTCCATGGAGAGCTTCATCCTTTGGAATGCATTTATGAAAACAACACTAACGGATGATCCACTGTCAATTAGAGCTCTTCTAACAATGGCAGGCCCAAGCCTACGGTTATTACCATTGGATCTTCAGTTGAAGTTATCAATCCCTCGGAGTCTCGATCCTTAAACACAATATCATCCCAGGGAGACCTAGGTTTCTTCACTAAAGAGGCTTGATCCATAATCATGAGTTCTTCTCCTCTTGGAAGTTTTCTCATCTCATTAGCATATTTCACAATATCCCCCCAGCTTTTCCCGGCAGGATGTGGGCCCCCTGAAATGGTGTTAATGATCATCCTTGCCATGACAGCGTTTGCAGCATTTTCACTTTTCTTGGGTTGTCCTGTGGAAGTTCCTTGACCTTGTGAAGCTTGAGTATTTTGCGAATTCTTTGTGTATTGCTAAAGTCTATTCTATCTTATTAGTTCCTCGATTAAACTCATTAGGTGCCTACACTCATTCGTGCTATGGCCGGACTGGTTATGAAACTGACAAAATCTGATAGGTTTTTTGGTGGCATCGCTAACCTTTATCTTCTTTGGTACTGGGCACTCTTCAGTCTCCTTAGTGGCCATGAAAATATCCTCCACCATTTCGTTTAATGGAGTCAACTTCGAGTTCTTGAAGAGCAGAACTTTTTGTTGACTCGATTATCCTTCCCAACATTACCCAATTTCTGACCTCCAGGGTTTTTCTGATCGCTTGGTGCGTCATTGTTCCTCTTTTCAGATTGTATGCTGCTTATTGGGATATCCATAGCATAGGCAGGATCCTCATCCACCCCTATGTATTCCTCAGCCTTATCAAACAACTCCTCTAGAGTACTCGGCTTTTTCTTTTTAATCCACCGTCCGAGCTTTGTTTTCTTACTCATAGCCCCCTTTAAGGCCATCAAAGCTAGGCGAGGCTCATAGTTTCCCACTTCAGCTACGACGGTATTAAAGCGAGTAAGGAGGGCCCTAACAGATTCTCCTGGTCTTTGCTCGAGTTCATTCATTTCCATAACATCTCGCACTTTTGTGGCTTGAAGTCTGAACTGCTCTCTGAACATCTCGGCCAGGGTAGCGAAATCATCCACTGACCTCAGTGGCAATTTGGTGAACCAAAACGACGCCACGCCCTCAAGGTAAGTCGGAAAGTACGAACACTTCAACTCATCAATAGCACAAGCCCCATCCATGTGTTGGTTGTATTTGAACAGAAACACATTTGGATCAGTCGTCCCATTATAAGCTTGCACGACTGGAGGTTTGAATTTTTTCGGATATGGTGCCATTTTGATTCTTTCGGTGAGCGGAGTTTTTGTGGGAGCAAATCCCCATTCTTTTTCGTCATCCTGCTTCTTCTGATTTCTCTCCATGATTTTATGGATCACTTCTGATATTCATTCCTCCTCATTGTGTTGGTCCGCGGGTGGACGCCGTCTTCCTTACCAGATGGTTGCCTAAGCAGACGGTCACGGTTCGGATTTCGGGGCCCCGAACCTCCCATTTGGAGGGGTGCCCCTTTTGCGGAACCAAGCACTTGTTGAGAAGTTGCTTTATCAGGATGGTTGCGAGCGGGTAGCATTTCCTCCTTATGCTTAGGGTTTGTTATCTCTTGGACAAAATTTCCTCGGATTGGGCTTGAAGAAGTGGAACCGGTATTTTCTATATGCGGAGTCTGTACGGATTTAGCATGGGCGGTCTTCATGATGACTTTTGTTGTAGCGGCTTGCATGGAGAACATCGTTTCAAGTCTCTTCATCATGGCCTCATTTGCAATATTCATTTGGTTAGTTAAAGTAGCGGCCACTTCATCTAATTATCGTCCTGTTATGGCGACTCCAGCCCCAGAACCTTCTCCAACCTCAAATCGGGTGTTAGGAGGTGTAGTTTCACGATCAGTGATATTATCACCATTCTCGGCATTTTGATCTGTGAGCCTCTTTGGGGCTCTACCTGATTTACCCATAGCTTAGGCGAAGACTTGGAGTAGATCGTAGTGAAATAGGATTGGATCTTTTCTAATGCAAGGCTTCAAAACTTGTGGAGGAATGAGAGAAGACGGAGGATTGAATCGTCCCCACGGCGGGCACCAATTGTTGATCTCAAAATTGAGTCAACACCAAAGATGCTAAGTGCACTTCAAAATACTCTTAAGAGTAGTAAAAATGGAGCCAAAACAATTAAGAAAAGAACAAGTAAGGAGAGGCGCAACATTTTAATAGTGGTTCGATCAAATGCAATCTATGTCCATTTTGCTGAGCGATTCCATTATAACACTTAAAATTACAAAGCAAATACACTCTCTCATTACATTCATGATCATCCTCACTTTTCTCACTCTTATACTTAGTGAAATTCCTATGGGAAATGGTTGAGATCCACCAAGTATGGATGTTGATAGAAACAATCCGAACTCTCTCACAAGTTTTGATGAATCTTCATATCTTTATAATGAATTCGGAGATGGATCTTTGGATTGAAATGTTTAAGATGATCAAATTACTTAGGAGAGGTTGAGAATAGAGTTTCACAGCCCTTCGGGATCACCAAAAGTTCCCCCATTAAAGTGGATATGAAGCTCTATTTATAGGAGTGAGGGATGAGTGTAATATAACTTTCAGGTTTTGGATCGGTATGTTAAGTATTTACGGAAATGCCACTAAGGTTAATTTCCAGTTTCCAAGCTTCCGATCCGATCCAGAGTGATTCTGCCCAATCCAGCTCATCCCGGGCCGATTCAACATATCTCTACCCGAT
This sequence comes from Allium sativum, assembly GCA_030737875.1. Taxonomy (NCBI): domain Eukaryota; kingdom Viridiplantae; phylum Streptophyta; class Magnoliopsida; order Asparagales; family Amaryllidaceae; genus Allium; species Allium sativum. The sequence continues at coordinate 403,582,900 of CM060910.1, forward strand.
CCATAACCTCTCGAGCCAGTGTAACACGCTTCAACCCAGTCCACCTTGTCTCGAGCCAGTGTATCATGCTTTAGCCCGGTCCAGCTCATCTCGAGCCATTGTATCGTGCTTTAGCCCGATCCAATTCATCTCGAGCCGATCAAAATCACACTGTAACAGCCCGGTCCGATCCAGATCAGCTGAGGCTGATCCACTTTACTATGAGGTAAGCCGATTCACCATCATACAAGCAAGCTGATTTAGCTGCTTTTCGGACCATTCCAGAGTACTTCTATTCGATTCAGACCGATCCAAAACTACATGAAAGGCCCGATCCAATGCTATGTGAATTTGGTGGATAACATACATAGCCAATGAAAACCTAGTGGGGGATAAAAGACAAAGGGGAGAGCTTGTATCATATTGTGTGGGACCCGTTTCATCCAGTAATCCGGAGTAGGTATCAAAACATGTACTCCGTACTAGGTCGGAGAAGGGGCACACTTACTGGACTGATTGTAAGAGATCCAATTTTGGAGGACGGTGTGGGCGACGCAAACCGATCGAGCCATGTGCATGCATGAGCCGGGAAAACGGGGATAAGACGACCATGACACCCATAGATATGGGGCTGTGCATATCAGCGAGGAGTTTCCACTTTAGGACGTGGTACATCCTACGGTGGGGCCAGCACAGAGTATCTACGCGGATTAGGGAGCCGATCGATTAAGGTAGTAGTTAGGGTACACTTGGACATATGCCTAAGTCTACCACCTTATAGTGGAAGGGATCATCTCATTCTGGATATAATAGTAATAGTGCAGAGTAATCATTTTAAGGAAGCGTATACACCTTATCCTGTCTACCTTGTCATACCTATCTTTTATGTAGTATTCTCTCTTATCCACTTTATATTCCTGTTATGCTACTTTTGTTTGTTTACTTGCTAAAAGTAATTAGACTCACCAGACTTTATGTCTGACCCTTTTTGTTTCTCCTTCCTTCTTCCGTTCCCCCCATCCCTAGGTTCTCAGGGAGGAAACACTCAGGCTTGACCGTGATTTTGCTTACTTTTGCTGGAGCTGCTGATATTTATGGCTCAAGATCCTCTCATTGTTGCTATGGCTATATTTTATTTTTGCGGAATTTTATTTCTTTTATGTACTCTTATATTTTTGAAATATAAGACAGTAGCTTTTATGTTGTAATGGGCTTTTGTATTTCAGACGTGTGATGTTTTTGGACCACGGTATCTTATGATAAATAAAGTTTTTTTTATTCTGTTGTTATTATATATGTATGTCTTGTAATATTTCCGATCTGTTTATTATAATGCTTCATGAAACTTAATGCATTCCCTTTGTGAGTGGCATTAACGGACGTTGGGTGTCACACATGGTATCAGAGCTGAAGGTTACCAGATTAGGTAAAAGTTTTTGAAATATATTTTCAATAAGGTTTTAAAAGAAAGTTTTTCAAAAAGAAAAGTCTGTTTTGAAAAACATTCCCCAAAATATCTTTCGATCCCTTGTCCGAATCTCTTTCCTTTTTTGTTTCAGCATGTCTGGGGAACCCAACATTCCAGAGGTCATTACGATGCCAGGATGGTTCTGTAGGTATCTGGAGGCCACGATGCCTGCCGAAGGCCAAGGAAATGTTCCTCCCCCAACTGCACACGTTGTTCCTCCTCCTCCTCTGTATGCAGACAACTTCTCAAAGATCTGCAAAGATTTCCGTGCTATGGGAGGGAAGCCGTTCCATGGAACTGAGACGTTTGTGGAAGCTAGGAACCGGCTCAAGGAGACCGAGGACTTGTTTGTAATCTTTGAAGTAGAGGGTCAAAGAAAGATTTAGTTAGCTGCTTAGCTATTGGAGGATGAAGCTTCATTTTGGTGGGAGGTAACCTAAGCAGGCCGTCCGGTGGAAACTTGGGATGACTTTAGACATAGGTTTGAGATGAAATTCCTTTCCCAAGCTGAGAAGAGCATGCAGATGGAGAGGTTCTTAGCACTCAAAGAAGGGAACTTGACGGTTAAAGAGTATGTGAACAAATTTAACCAGCTTGAAGGATTTGAACTAGAAGTGGTGGACACGCCACATAAGAAAGCTTTGCGGTTTGCTAAAGGGCTAAATGAACTCCTTCATGGGTTATCCATGTCCCACATCTCAATAGGAGCCACCTTTGAAAGACTTGTTGATATGGCCTTAATGTATGAGGAAGAGAAAAGGGGGAAGAAGGAGGTTAAAGCTGAGGAAACAACGCAAAACAAGAAGACATGGCCCAAGAAGGGACAACAACAACAACAATAGAAGAAAGGAGGAAAGAATGACAAGGGTAAGGAGAAAATGAAGTGTCATAGTTGTGGGAAAGAAGGTCACTTGATCAAAGACTGTAAAAGAAGGAAGGACACTTGCTTTAATTATGGAGAATTCAGACACTTTGCTAGAGAGTGCCCGAAGAAACAGGGATCACAGGGACAAGGTCAAAGGGAAAGAACTTCTGGAGGGTAGGTGCATGCTCTTGCGATCTGTGCTCCTGATAGAGGTAGAAAATTTCTGTGGAAGATTTAATTTCTCTTTCAAATCATCCTATAAGAACACTTTTTGATTCTGGCGCTTCACATTCATTTATGTCTAGTTCTGTGGTTAAATCTCTACACTTAATTAATAGTATTGTAACACCCCACGTCCGTTAATGTCACTCACAAAGGGAATGCATTAAGTTTTGTGAAGTATTTAGGTAAACAGTCACAGAATATTATAAGACAGATATAAATTTTTTTGCAGCGGAAATAAACAGCTTTATTAAATCATCAAAATACTTTGTTTCTCAATACCATGAGTCACAAAACCATTACAACAAAATACTTCTGTCTTGTATAATTATAGTACATAGGAATTAAAAGAAAACATTATTCCCCAGTTAAAAGAGTAAGCCACAGCAGAGACCGAGTTTCTAGCCATACTTCAAAAGTAGCTCCTAGCAAGTTGATATCCGAATACTGACTAAGCTTGGATGTTTCCTCCCTGAGAACCTGGGGGGAACAGAAGAGAGAAGGAAAAAGGGGTCTGACATAAAGTCTGGCGAGTCTAGTAACTTTTAGCCAGTAAATAAATAAAGGTAAACATGACAGGCATATAAAGTGGATAAGACGGTTCTCTGTACAGATGGCAGGCATGACAAGGCAGATAAGGTAAGGTGTGCATATATATATATATATATGAAATTTTCAAATATATATATATATATATATATATATGCTTCACTAAACACTACTCTGCACTATTACTAGTATAATCAAGATGAGATGATCCCTTCCACTATGAGCTGGTAGATTTAGGGCATATGTCCGAGTATACCCTAACCACTACCCTAATCGATCGGCTCCCTACTCTGTAGATGTCCTGTGTTGGCCCTACAGTTGAGGTTATCACTTCCCTAAAGTGGCAACCCAAAATGTATACAGGCCTATCTACTGGTGTCACAACCATCTTGTCCCCTCTGCCCGGCCTATGTACGCACATGTCCCCGGTCGGGTTGCGCCATTCCCACCATCCGTCTCCTTTGGATCGCTTATAATCAATCAGTAAGCATGCCCCTTCTCCGCCTAGTACGAAGTTCTCTACTTTGATACCAACTACGGGTTACTGACTGAAATGGTTCCCATACAATATGATACAAGCTGTCCCTTGTCTTGTATCCCCACTAGGTTTTCGACTATGTATACCCAAAAAGGGTGATCTTTAATTAAATAGCCCTATATTAGTTATGTATACCCTAAAGGGTGATCTTTAATTACATAACTCTATAATGGTTAAGTTTGTGGACCTATATATACAAATATTACCCACCAACAATTGATGTACTTAACCCTACCACTGATTCAAGCATGTTTATTTAATGGCTAAGTTTGTGGGCCTATATACACACACACACACTAATATTACCCACCTATCAGAGATTTACTTAACCCTCCCTTTTTACTAAATCAAGTTTACTTAACCTCAACTTAAGTCTAAGTTCACACGATCCCTTTGGATTATTTTTGGTTAAGTAGTCCAATTCATTACCATGTCCATTTATGGTTATATTGGGCTAGACCTCCCACGTTAGGCCTACAAAGTGTGAATGCTGGATATGCCGGTCGGGTCTGGTCAATCTTATTCCACAGTTGGGTCTAACCTCGTGTCTTATCCCATGTCGTATTCACACTTAGACCTCTCACATTAGGTTCAACATTAGTGGCTACTGGATATACCGGTCGGGTCCGGGCAGACTTCCACCACTAATGTAACCTAACCTCGTGTCATAAGTGTTAATTTAATTTCAAATTTTAATTGCTAAACATTCCACTTTTGATTAATTAATTTTAATTAATTAATCCTTTCCTTTTATAGGTGTCAATACCTATTTTATTAACAATTTAGGTTACACATCAATTCATATAAAGATTTGCATGCCAATTATAAACCCCTCTTCCCCGTTTCCTATCTAACGTATTCGCAAGCATTTTGATGGCATCTAGGCTATGAAGTAGCCTAGCTATAATAATAAAAAGGGAATATGATAATCATGACAATCTCAACTTATATTGACATAAACATACTGGCATGGTAACCAAGTGAAAGGACATGTAATTATCATAACGGTGCAAATATTCAAAACTGATAAATTATGCAATCCAATGTCAAATCAAGCATGATGAGTCTAGCATTGTAAGGTTGACATTGCAACATGTTTTGATTCAAAAGTTAGATTAACATAATGGTCCAGATCCAAATAATAATTCATATGTCCCATAATAACAGATCTCAATAAATCAAAATATGATGTTATAGATCCAAATAAAGGTTCAATTATCTAGAAAATGGCAATCTCAAATCAACCACAACTTGGGGAAATGCAATATCCGCATATGTAACATGATGAACTAACCCCAAAAGCATTAGATCTAAAGAAAGTAGATTTAACGTATACAAGTTAAGGCCTCAAAGATGCCATAGATTAAGGATTTACAATGGACCTAATCATGATGAACATTGAGATCTAAGCTATAGAATATTTTAGATCCACAAAGTATGATAAACCCTAATTGTTTTTAATTACAAGGGCGTACCCAATTCATATTCATAACATGATTACTTCTAAATCTCTAAACCTAAAAATAATTATACTCATAGCATTGATTTTAGAGAAATTGACATAATATACTTGCATAAAGGATTAGATCTACTACATTTACCCAAATCACAGTCTTTCATATTCCACATTCATTTATTTAAATCTAAAAGTGACTAGAACTCATAGAAAAAGGACGGGTCTTGAATTCTGGGATCTGATTTCTGAAATTGGTTAAGCTATCCTTTGATGTAGACGTTTGATTTGAAGTTCTTTTAATCGATTACTAGTTTGGATTTGATTTTCTAGTTTAGAGAAGATGAAGGAGACTATGCTAGGTTGTAGATGAATAGCATGACGGTACCATAGTTTTAGGGTTATGAGGTTAGGGTTTAGGTTTAGCTATGTATATATAGATGTCGAAGATTAATTTTAGCCTTTAGATCAAACTAGGAGTCATCAGAGTCACACGGCTCGAAGATAGGTCATCCAGCAAATCAGAAAAAGACACATCATCATAGAACAGTCCAGAATGCTGTGTTGGACTACCCTCGGTATGGGTGCACTTGGCAGTTGCGCCAGTGCACTTTTGTACTGGCGCACTTCACAAGTGCGCCAGTGTATTCTGGCATGTTTCCGGTTTTTCTACCTAACTTCGTTCGTCCATATCTCCTTCGTACGGTATCTGTTTTACGCAGACTCGGGCTCTATCTTAAGCAGAATTCCAAGACAAACGCAACGTCTTAACCCATTTCACCTAAATTTTCTTTTAATAATTAATTATTCTTTAATTATCAAATATGTCCCATTTTAAAATTACGGGGTGTTACATTCCCCCCTACTTAAAGGATTTCGTCCCCGAAGTCTCCAAGTTAAGAAGAATGTATCCTACCAACCAACATACATCTACTCAACCGTCAACCACATGCATCCATTGTCCTTAAAAAGATTTCTAATGTTTTCATGTTTATATGCATAGCGTGTGTATATGTCTTATCTAATGCAAAAACAGGCGGTCTACTGATTCGGTTGACCTCCTAAGTGCAATGTATGTTAGTGCCATGAATCCAATATGTATGCAAATAAACCAATTATAACATATAAGCTCTACATGTGTGCACACTCATTCATCCAAATGCAACATCCATATGCTAGTTCGTCCATTTCCATCATAAAAGAAAAGATGAATGCACACACATCCATATGCAGTATTAGAGTGATTGAGCCATTCTTAGTGCCTAATGTGTGTGTATATGCGTCCACAGGCAACTACTAGCAAACACTTGCATCCACTTGCATCCATCAAACATAACATGTTTCAAACACATGTTTACATCCATGGTTTCCCTACCTAAAGGTCAAAGATTCGATCAATAGAATACAGACGAATGATAGAAACAAGTACGGAAAAAAAGACCATGGAATAAGAAGTTAAGAACATAGTCCTAAAGGAAAGGGTATGAAATGTGATCATTATCTTTAGTTTCCCCAAGTCGCATCCTTGCTGTCTTCTCTACTTTTACTTCCTTCCGCAAATTTGGCTCCACTTCCTCGGACTCTATACATTTTATTTCCACTTGGATGAATAGTCATCTTAGATTGATGGGCTTCCTCAAGGACTATCTTTAATTGGTTTCCCATCCTGATATGATTCACCTATCAAACCTCTTCCCAAGTAGCTCCCCCACTTTCTTACTAAATTCCCTCTTTTCTTTGAGGGATTCCATGTCGCATAGGCAATGCAACTGGCTTTGCATTATCCACCTAGTATATTCGAAAACCAATCTCATGCCTTAGGGTAAACCCCAAACCTCATCAAAAACATCAGAATAACCTCGGGTTACTGAAACAGATTGCAAATCATCGATAGATGCATTAAGAGACTCTAGGAAACTAAGCATAATCGACCCTTGTGGGCACAAGAAATTTCGAGGGTCCTCCAATGACAAGTTAGAAACCTAATAACCCTCCTCTCACAAACGAGCATGGCCCCCATAAGTAGTAAGCCAATCCATTCCTAGAATCAACCCATAGCCCAAAAACCCGAGCACATATGCATCGCATTCAAACTAGATGCCTACCATAGATAATTTCAAACCTCTACAAATCATCGATAAATGAGCTGAACCACCAACTGGGTTTGAAACAACGGGGTCTACTATGATACTAGTAATTAAGTGCAGAGATTCAATTACAGAACTAGATATAAACATGTGTGAAGCACCAGAATTAAAAGTGTTCCAACTGGAAAATGTGAAAGAGAAATTAAGCTTTCTACGGAGATTTTTCTATCTCTTTCAGGAGCATTAATCGTGAGAGCATGCATATGGCCTCCGGAAGTTCCAGCTCTCTGCCCTTGTCCCTGCGATCATTGTTTCTTAGGGCACTCTGTAGAATAGTGTCCAAGTTCTCTGCGATTAAAGCAATTGACCTTCCTTCTCTTGCAATCTTTAATCAAGTGACCTTCCCATAATTGTGACATTTCCTCTTAACCCTACCTTTTTCATCTTTCCCTTCTTTCTTTTGCTGTTGTTGTGGCTGTTTTTGCTGTTGCCCTTTCTTGGGCCATACCTTCTTATTCTGCGATCCCTCCACTTTCCTGTCTAGAGGGTCTTCCATCTTTGTCTCTTTCTTCCCATCCTTTTCTTCCTCCTGTAACAGTGCCATACCCACCGGCCTCTCATAAGTCGCACCGATAGGTATATGGGACATAGTTAGGCTATGTAGTATCTCATCCAACCCTTTAATGAAACGTAGAGCCTTTTTATGTGGGGTGTTTACCAACTCATGTCCGAATCTAGCCAGCTGGTTGAATTGGTTGACGTATTCCTTAACCGATAGACTTCCCTGTTTGAGTGCTAAGAACTTCTCCATCTGTAGGCTTCGTTCAGCTTACGAGTGGAACTTCATTTGAAACCTCATTCTAAAATCCTCCCAAGTCTCAACTGGTCTTTCAGCATAGTAACTTCCCACCAGAAAGAGGCTTCGTCCTTATGTAACCATACAGCCAATTGTATCTTCTGCCTACCGTCCACATCGAGGATAACAAACAAATCTTCTATTTCCTTGAGCCAGTTTCTTTCTTCCATGAATGATTCAATCCTATTAAAGTTCTTTTTTCCCATAGCCCAAAAGTCTCTACATATCTTCGAGAAAGCATTCACACGCGGAGGAGGAGGAGGAGGAATGGCTGCAGCTGGGGGAGGGGGAACGTCTGCTAGGCCTACGACATCAACCTTAGTCTCCAGATACCTGCTGAACCAACCTGGTATCTGTACGCCCTCGGGAAGATTAAGATCCCCAGACATGCTTAAAAAATGAAGAAGGAAGAGATTTAGATAAAGGACCGAAGCATACTACATATGGCTTCTTGGGGAATATTTTCAAAACAGACTTTTCTTTTTGAAAATACTTTCTTTTAAAACCTTTTTGAAAAATATTTTCCAAAACTTTTATCTAATCTGGTAACCTTCAGCTCGGATACCAAGTTTAACACCCCACGTCCATCAATGTCACTCACAAAGGGAATGCATTAAGTTTTGTGAAGAGTTTAGTTAAACATACACAGAATATTAATAGACAGATATAATTTTTTTTGCAGCGGGAATAAACAACTTTATTAAATCATCAAAATATCTTGTTTCACAATACCATGAGTCATAAAACCATTACAACAAAATTCTTCTATCTTGCATAATCAGAGTACATAGGAATTAAAAGAAAACATAATTCCCCAGTCAAAAGAGTAAGCTATAGCAGAGATAGAGATTCTAGCCATACTTCAAAAGTAGCTCCAAGCAAGTTGATATCTGAATCCTGACTAAGCTTGGGTGTTTCCTCCCTAAGAAACTTAGGGGAACGGAAGAGAGAAGGAAAAAGGGGTCAGACATAAAGTCTGGCGAGTCCAGAAACTTTTAGCCAGTAAATAAATAAAGGTAAACATGATAGGCATATAAAGTGGATAAGAGGGTTCTCTGTACAGATGACAGGTGTAATAAGGCAGATAAGGTAAGGGGTATATGTATATACGCTTCACTAAAAAGTACTCTTCACTATTACTAGTATAATCAAGATGAGATGATCCCTTCCACTATGAGCTGGTAGACTTAGGGCATACGTCCGAGTATACCATAACCACTACCCTAATCGATCGTCTCCCTACTTTATAGATGTCCTGTGCTGGCCCCACAGTAGGGGGTATCACTTCCCTAAAGTGGCAACCCAAGATGTACACAGGCCTATCTACTGGTGTCACGGTCATCTTGTCCCCCTCTATTCGGCCCATGCACGCACATGTCCCCGGTCGGTTTGTGCCATTCCCACCATCTGTCTCGTTTGGATTGCTTATAATCAATCAGTAAGCGTTCCCCTTCTCTGCCTAGTACGGAGTTCTCTACTCTGATACCAACTACGAATTACAGACTGAAATGGGTCCCACACATTATGATCCAAGCTTTCCCTTGTCTTGTGTCCCCGCTAGGTTTTCCACTGACTATGTATACCCAAAAAGGGTGATCTTTAATTACATAGCCCTATACTAGTTATGTATACCCTAAAGGGTGATCTTTAATTACATAACTCTATAACGGTTAAGTTTGTGGGCTTATATATACAAATATTACCCACCAACCCTAGATGTACTTAACCCTCCCACTGATTCAAGCATGTTTATTTAATGGTTAAATTTTTGGGCCTATATATATATAAATACTAATATTACCCACCTACCCGAGATTTACTTAACCCTCCCTTTTTACTAAATCATGTTTACTTAACCTCAACTTAAGTCTTAGTTCACACGATCCCCTTGGATTATTTTTGGTTAATTAGTCCAATTCATTACCATGTCCACTTATGGTTATACTGGGCTAGACCTCCCACATTAGGCCTACAATGTGTGAATGCTGGATATGCCGGTCGGGTTCGGGCAGTCTTATTCCACAGTTGGGTCTAACCTTGTGTCTTAGTCCATGTCGTACTCACACACTTAGACCTCTCACATTAGGTTCAACATTAGTGGCTACTGGATATGCCGGTCAGGTCCGGGCGTACTTCCACCACTAGTGTAACCTAACCTCGTGTCATAAGTGTTAATTCAATTTCAAATTTTAACTTCTAAACATTCCACTTTTGATTAATTAATTTTAATTAATTAATCCTTTCCTTTTATAGGTGTCAATAACTATTTGATTAACAATTTGGGTTACACATCAATTCATATAAAGATTTGCATGCCAATTATAAACCCCTCTTCCCTGTTTCTATCTAACGTATTCGCATGCATTTTGATGGCATCTAGGCTATGAAGTAGCCTAGCTATAACAATAAAAAGGTAATATGATAATCATGACAATCTCAACTTATATTGACATAAACATACTTGCATGGTAACCAAGTGAAAGGACATGTAATTATCATAACAGTGCGGATATTCAAAACTGATAACTTATGCAGTCCAATGTCAAATCAAGCATGATGAGATCTAGCATAGTAAGGGTGACATTGCAACATGTTTTGATTCAAAAGTAAGATTAACATAATGGTGTAGATCCAAATAATAATTCTTATGTCCCATAATAACAGATCTCAATAAATCAAATATGATGTTCTAGATCCAAACAAAGGTTCAATTATCTAGAAAATGGTAATCTCAAATCAATCACAACTTGGGGTAAATGTAAGATCCGCATATGTAACATGATGAACTAACCCCAAAAGGATAAGATCTAAAGAAAGTAGATCTAACGTATGCATGTTAATATCTCAAAGATGCCATAGATTAAGGATTTACAATGGATCTGATCATGATGAACATTGAGATCTAAGACGTAGAATATTTTAGATCCACAAAGTATGATAAACCCTAGTTATTTTTAATTACAAGAGCATATCCAATTCATATTCATAACATGATTACTTTTAAATCTCTAACCCTAAAAATAATTATACTCATAACTTTGGTTTTAGCGAAATTGACATTGCACAAAGGATTAGATCTACTACATATACCCAAATCACAGTCTTTCATATTCCACATTCATTTATTTAAACCTAAAAGTGACTAGAACTCTCAAAAAAAGGACGGGTCTTGAATTCTGGGATCTGATTTCTAAAATTGGTTAAGCTATCCTTTGATGTAGACGTTTGATTTGAAGTTCTTCTAATTGATTACTAATATGGATTTGATTTTCTAGTTTGGGAAAGATGAAGGTGGCTAGGCTAGCTTGTAGATGAATAGCAAGACGGAACCATAGTTTTAGGGTTATGAGGTCAGGGTTTAGGTTTAGCTACGTATATATAGATGTCGAGGATTAATTCCAGCCTTTAGATCAACCTAGGAGTCATCAGAGTCACACAGCTCGAAGATAGGTCATCCAGTAAATCAGAAAAAGACACATCATCACAGAACACTCCAGAATGTTGTTCTGGACTGCCCTCGGTATGGGCGCACTTGGCAGGTGCGTCAGTGCACTTTTGTACTGGCGCACTTCACAAGTGTGCCAGTGTATTCTGGTATGTTTTCGGTTTTTCTGCCTAACTTCGTTTGTCCATATCTCCTTCATACAGTATCCGTTTTACGCAAACTCGGACTCTATCTTAAGCAGAATTCCAAGGTAAACGCAACAGCTTAACCCATTTCACCTAATTTTTCTTTTAATACTTAGTTATTCTTTAATTATCTCTTATGTCCCATTTTAAAATTACAGGGTGTTACATTCCCCCTACTTAAAGGATTTCGTCCGTAAAATCTCTAAGTTAAGAAGAATGTATCCTACCAACCAACATACGTCTACTCTACCATCAACCACAGACATCCATTGTCCGTAAAAAGATTTCTAATGTTTTCATGTTTTTATGCATAGCGTGTGTATATGTCCTTATCTAATGCAAAAATCAGGCGGTCTACTGATTCAGTTGACCTCCTTAGTGTAATGTATATTAGTGCCATGAATCCAATATGTATGCAAATAAACCTATTATAACATATAAGCTCTACATGTGTGTACACTCATTCGTCCAAATGCAACATCCATATGCTAGTTCGTCCATTTCCATCATAAAAGAAAAGAAAAATGCACACACATCCATATGCAGTATTGGAGTGATTGAGCAATCTTAGTGCATAATGTGTGTGTATATGCGTCCACAGGAAACGACTAGCAAACACTTGCATCCATCAAACATAACATGTTTCCAACACATGTTTACATCCATGGGTTCCCTACCTAAAGGTCAAAGATTCGATCGATAGGAAATAGATGAATGATAGAAACAAGTACAAAAAAATACCTTGGAAAAAGAAGTTAAGAACATAGTCCTAAAGGAAAGGGTATGAAGCGTGATCTTTATCTTCAGTTTCCCCATGTAGTAACCCGCATTTTAGCTGTTGAACAATTTATTTATTTAATTATTAAATATCGATTTATCGATATCGAGAACGTGAATTAAATAATATTGAATATTTAATTAATAATTATAATATAATAAAATATATTATAATGTCGAAATAATAAAAAATATTGGAAATACAAATATTCTGTGAATGGGGTCATCCCAAAGATATAATTCAACATAGAGTTGGATTATATTGACGAATATATTCAATCGACGACAGTTTGAACGTATAATTATAATATAATTAAAATAGAGTGCGTAACGACGCGGCAGTTTGCTATTTGGTGATTTGAACTTCAACTGGATATACATGATTCGTTTTAAATCGGATTTCGGTGAAACAAGAAACATGTGGACCTGGTAGAGTATCTCTTTCTAGTGGAAGAGAAAAATCGGGATTTCGTCGGGTAGATTTTTATTTACGTCCAAATCAAATTTCAGAAAAGTCGCTGTGAAATTCCTTTATAATTCGTAACGCTTTATATACGTTATAAAAGGATTTTCAATGTATATTGAATATCGATTCAACCTAGACTGGGAATATCGAACATATATACTTTTCTGGAGCTGTATGGTATTCCACTGTGAATATAGACGATAATATTTATTTTTAAATATTAAATTTATTTATATTTATATATTTAAATAGGTTATTTAGAGTGTTAAAAATAGCCACTTTTGCATACGAAGTCAGAATTCGACGAAACCAGTTTTGTTGGATCTGCAATGTCAAATAGTTGTTAGATTTCCAGTTTCGTGATTTTTAGAGTCACTGTGTGGTCGTACGGATTTTTAGAGTGGAAACAATCAGCATTTTTGATGGTTAAAAATACGCTGTGTGAGCATACGAAGTTGGAATTCGACGAAACCAATTTTGTTGGGACCGTAATGTCGAACTGTAGCTGCATGTCCAGTTTCGTGATTTTTAGGTATCATATGTGACTGTACAAATTTTTAGAAGGAAAAATGAATTAAAAATAATGAAAATATCTTAACAAAAATATCTAGATATTTTTGTTTGTCATCCTATAAATAGCCTAACTTACCTCTAAACCTAATTTCACTTTTCTGATCAAAAATTTTGCGCCGTCATTTTTCCAAACCAGGAAAACCCAAAACGCAAAGAAGAAAATTCAAACAAAACTCAAACAAAATCAATAAATCCTAAATCATATGTATTTGAACTCAGCAAGAGTTTCTCTCCACCTTCATGACTGTTTTATGGCACTCGAAGTCTGTGTGTCGAAGTCAGGTGATAACCGTCGGTTAGGGTTAGGAATTTGGGGGTGATTGAGGCATTGATTGTTGGGTTAAAAGGTGTATTTGGATTCATGGGTCGGTGGCAAGCTTGCGCGCACTTCCTGGTGAGGTGCGGCTGTTAAGTGACGAAGTCACTGAAGAGGTCATGACGAGCAGTTTCACGTCGAGTTCGGGGTTCTGGGTACCAAAGGATAGAGCATTCGAAGGGGATCTCAACGGTAGTTGTGGTTTTGAAATCAGTAGAGAAACAAAGAGTATGGGGTTTGTGAAAAGATCAGTAATGGCCATTTTAAATTATCTGGTGTTCGTGATTTTTGGGGAAGAAACTTGTGGGAGCGGACGGGTTCTAATGCATGGAAATGGGCTTTTAGAAAGAGGGTGAGCCCAACAAAATAAATAGAAGTTTTAGTTTTAATTTAATCTGAATATTTGTACAAACTTGTATAAGCCGTATCTTTATCGTACAATGTCAGAATCTGACGAAACAAGATCCGACAGGATCGTATGGACGGACACTACACAATGGAACTGACCGCGAGTCAATTGGGGTCCGTTACAATTTATGACAAAATAAACTGTCTGTCGCAAACAACGAATGCAAACCGATATTTTTCGGTTAACGCGCAACTGTGAGTAAATCTCGCTAACTCTGAACAGTTTATAATTTCATGTTGTATTGTTAGAACTGTTAAAATTGTCTGTTTGACTGGGTGTTGATTGTTTGATTGAACTGCTAGTCAGTTAGTTAAATTTCTATATTGATTCTGTTTAACAGAATATATCATATGGAACTGAAAGTGATGTTATCTATATTGTCTAACATCTGTGATGCAGGGAAACAGGTTGGAGGAATCCGACTGGATTCCTCAACAGTTATTTTATTGTTTTTCATATATTTTGATATATGATGTGAATTATAACCTGTTGTTGATTGCATATGTTTGGATGATATTGATCATTGACAGTTGGTTGTTTAAAAACAATAGAAAACACTGAAAATGTAGAAAAGGGGATTTTCAATATTTATATTGAAAATGAATCTATTTATAAAATCGAAGGATTTTATAAAAGGATATTTATTTAGAAATAAATAAATAAAATAAAGGAATATTTATTTAGATTAAATAAATAGAATAAAGGCTATTTAATTAGGGATTAAATAATTAGAGTTATAAAGGAAAATCTATTTAGGAAAATAAATAGATTATACAAAAGGAAATCTATTTAGGAAATAAATAGAAGTTAAAATAAATAGAAATAAAAGAAAAGTTAGTTAGTCGGATATAAATATTCGAATCAAGTTAGTTAAGTGGTCAAACCAAGCTAGTCGAACCAAACTAGTCAAGCCAGTCAAACCAACCGAGTCGAAATGGTCGAGTCGAACCAATCAAGTCAAGATGGTCGAGTCAAACCAACCGAGTCGAAATGGTCGAGTCGAATGAATCGAGTCAAGAGGGTCGAGTCAAACCAACCGAGTCGAAATGGTCGAGTCGAACCAATCGAGTCAAGATGGTCGGGTCAAACCAACCGAGTCGAGCTGGTCGAGTCGAACCAATCGAGTCAAGCTGGTAAAGTTAGTCGAACCTGGTCAGTCGAGTCGAGTAAATCAAACTTAGTTAATCGAAAGGAGTTTATCGATTTAGTAAATCGATAGGAGTTAATTGGTTTAGTCAATCGAGATGAGTTAATCGGTTTTAATGAATCGAGAGGAGTTAGTCGAATATGGTATTCGAACCAAATGGTCAAACCAAGTAGTCAAGCCCAGTGGTCAAACCAAATGGGTCAGGTTAGCCAAACATGGTCAGTCAAACCAAATGGGTCAGGTTAGCCAAACATGGTCAGTCAAACCAAATGGGTCAGGTTAGCCAAACCTGGTCAGTCAAACCAAATGGGTCAGGTTAGCCAAACCTGGTCAGTCAAACCAAATGGGTCAGGTTAGTCAAACCTGGTCGGTCGAACCAAGTTAGTCGAGTTAGCCGTATAGGGTTAGTCAAATAGAATTAATCGATTAGGGTTAAACCATAGAACTAATCGATTAGAGTTAAACCAATAGAGTTAGTCGAGCCTAGTTAATCGAATCGAATTGGTCGAACCAAGTAAGTCGAGTTAGTCGAGTCAAGTTAAGTTAGTCGAGTTAAAGTTATCGATGTTAGTTTCATCGAAAGGAGTTATCGATGTTAGTTTCATCGAAAGGAGTTATCGATGTTAGTTTCATCGAAGGGAGTTATCGATTATAGTTTAATCGAAGTGAGATTTTCAAATATGAGATATTTGAAAAGGAAGAGTTATCGAATATTAGTTATTTGAAGAGAGAATATCGAATATCGTTTATTCGAAAGAAGTTAATCGAAAATAGCTTATTCGAAGAAGAATTAATCAAATAGAGATTTCTCGAAGAGAGTTAATCGGCGAATTCGATTATATCGAATTCGGGAAAGTACTTATACTTTCCAGTGTTTAAATAGAGTTTTATTCATTTATAAATAAATAAGTGTTAGGTTAATTATTCACTAATAAGAATAGAAGTTATAATTAAAGTTAGATAATTCGAAAGGAGGGATTATAACGTTATCGTTATAACCAATGTTTTAAATATAGAAGTGGATTAGTAAAATTGAATCCGAGAAAGGCGTAAAGAAGTTATAATTAAAGTTAGATAATTCGAAAGTAGGGATTATAACGTTATCGTTATAACCAATGTTTTAAATATAGAAGTGGATTAGTAAAATTGAATTCGAGAAAGGCGTAAAGAAGTTGATAAAGATTAAAAGATAAACTTTGACCATTTCGAAGTTATAACGTTGTTCAGTTAAGGTCTGAGAGGTAATTATACCCCAACTTGAGTGACTTCCTTCTTAACTAAGAAATGGTAAGGTTTGATCGTAAAGGAGTTTTGGAAATGTTTTCCAAACGAGAATCAGAAATGTTTTCTGATAAAAGAAAATAAGAAATATTGAATATAGGGAAATAGGAGATAAGTAAATAAATGAACTGAAGAGATTTATGATAAATGATGTTTTTTCGATATAATTTCCATCTGGAAATAATATCGTTGTTTGCACATTTGTTTTTCTTCGATAGTTAACTCACAGACTATCGAAGTTTCTGACCATTTTAACGTTGTTAACATGGAGAGACCGGTTGGATTATTATCCGAAGAACCACTCTGTATTGGCATAAGCGTCGCGAATCATATATGCCAAAGATAATTGAAGACGGAGTAAAATGCAAGGGCTATCCTGTTTACCGAATAGTGCCTTCGGTTTGTCCAGTCCCAAGACAACTTGTATGGACGAAGGTCTGACAGAGTATATCCAATGGATCGCGTAAGTTGATCTTTTCAAACGTATTCACGTTTGGTGGCGGAGGAATTCGTTTCTCTTAGCTGTATACCCGTGTTATTTTTGGATAAGTCAATTTGTGTTTTGGCGGGTATGACGATGTGACATTCTAAGTGAATGAAGATGGATGTTTGACAGAGTATTTCCAGACGATTACGTACATTGATTTCTCCAACCGTACCACGAGTGGAAGCGAAGAAGGAAACTTCTTTAGCTAACACGTAATGTACTGTTGTAGACGTCAATTAGTGATTTTCGATGGATCTGACAATGTGGCATTCGAAGTGAATCTGATGTGATGATAAAGCGTAGCTTCTAGCCTCATCAACCGGTAAATGACAGAAGTCGGGCAGGCAGCATGGCTAAGTCGGTCGCACCGAAGTAGGGTGTATAATCACCTATCTAGCGAATATTCATTTGTTTCTTAAATCTATCAATGTTGTCCCATATATATACGGGAACGGTTGCTGATCCCAACCGTTGGTGATGTACATTCGATACACTCAAGCGAAATGAGTGGTCGGTCATGTGTGGCTGAGTTGCAAGATGTTCTTGTTGAACTCCAGTGTATCGTTCCTAGAGTACACTGATCGGAAGGTGGTTCCATACCTTGTCATAGTTGGAAATCCAATCATCCAATACGTGCTTGCGATTTTGATTGTATACTATATATATAGTAACGTGAGATGCAAGCGTTTCTGCTAGATTGATATTTATTGTACTTAGACATTATTATAATATCAGAATGATATTGCTTTGAAAAGTTATTTGGATTCTCATAAGGGAAAAACCCGTTCCGTATTCACGGCGTGGTCTTATGAGATATCATATACATGTTTAAATGATTTGAGTTTATTCACACCAGTCACATGACTGACCCGGAGTTTATTTTGTTTTCCCTAAACTCTTGGGTGCCTAAATTTGTACTGGCCGTCAAGTAGTCGGGATTTACAGGTATACTTGGAGAGCTTGGAGCAGGAGGCTTCAGGATTCTATAGCTATTATTATTTTCGTTGTTGTTGTAAGTGTTGTACTCTGATAAGTGTTATTGTATACATATACTGATGTTATTTCAAAGATATGTTATGTTATATTTTATTCGTTCCGCTGTGAGATTCGTGTTTACTCTGATGATGATGTTCTTCTTCTTCTTCTATTCTATAAGTTCTATCTTATCTATTCTCACCTTCTAATTTCTTTCATTAATTACCGGGATTTTTCGATGTTTTGGTTATCGACATCGTGCTTATGTCGATAACCAAAGTCGCCGAAAATCCGGGTTACTACAGTTGGTATCAGAGCTTAAGTTAAGAATTACTTGGCTCTGTGGCGTGACTCGGTAGAGATAGGGTTAGTAATACCCTAGATTGAGTTTGAGTGTATATATACGAGTGCGTATTTGTATTTGATATAAAAATGGTTTTATATTGTGGAGATTCATTGGCTGAGTTGTTTATGAGTTCTGGTCGATCAGTTTGATCCACTGTATCGGTAGGAGTAAATAAACACTTGAATACGATGGACCGACACAGTATGGATATGTGATATATTATCATATATAGGATATATTTGTTGCTATTATAATCGAGTAAGATTATAAAAAGGTAAAATGATTATAAATGACTAATCAGAATTCATATAAGTAAAGTATATGAAATAAAATGAAGAAAAATCTGAATTTAAATCAGATTGGAATTAAAATAAGGAAATTTTAAGTTCCTGGGAGATTTTGAAAAGTTTTTCAAACTGAAGGTGATATAGTATTGAACTCACTTCGATAGCTGGAAAATAGATTCTGATGATGAATCGCGATATCATCAGTGTTCATTTTCGAGTTCTAAGTGACAGACTACTACCAAAGGTTTTGTTTTTGAATTGTTTTGAGAAAACAAGTTGTTTAGAAATTCAAAGGTTTTGAATTGGCATTGTAATTTCAAATTGATTTGAAATAGACCCAGGAAATTAAGTTTCGGAATTTAATTTTAACTTATGAAGTTAAATAGAATAAGATAGTAGAAATAAATTGAAATATTAACTTGAACTGAGTTAAATAGAATTGAATTGGATTAGAGAATAATCTGTTATGGAATTGGGTTGATGAGTTAAGAATTTGAAATTTGATATTCGGGTTCGAATGAAATTCGATTTGGTTTTGAGGATATGAACTGATTGAAATTTGATGGAAATAACACTGGTATATGCTGAGTTGATAGCATATGGAAGTGATAGAGTTGATATTCCCGACAAAAAGGTACCAGTTTATATTATATATGGATATGAGATTTATGAGCCGAATTGGCAAGCCGCTTGGCTGTTTGATTTCCTTTTGGGTTAAAGAAGGCCCAGAGAGGCAAGTTGGAGTTTGAGATATTGACCAGTACAAAGGAGATGCTGGCAAAAATTTTCGAAAAGTTAAGGTGTTAGAAAATTTTCAGAATTTTTGAAAATTTAGTTAGTCGGAATAAATTAATATTTTAGTCGATATTAATTGGTTCAGTTGAAACTAGAGACAAGAGGTAAACAGATAAATTTTTACCCAGAAGATAGGGTCATCCCCTAGGTTAGCAATTTCGAGGACGAAATTTTATTAAGGGGGGAAGATTGTAGTAACCCGCATTTTAGCTGTTGAACAATTTATTTATTTAATTATTAAATATCGATTTATCGATATCGAGAACGTGAATTAAATAATATTGAATATTTAATTAATAATTATAATATAATAAAATATATTATAATGTCGAAATAATCAAAAATATTGGAAATACAAATATTCTGTGAATGGGGTCATCCCAAAGATATAATTCAACTTAGAGTTGGATTATATTGACGAATATATTCAATCGACGACAGTTTGAACGTATAACTATAATATAATTAAAATAGAGTGCGTAACGACGCGGCAGTTCGCTATTTGGCGATTTGAACTTCAACTGGATATACAGGATTCGTTTTAAATCGGATTTCGGTGAAACAAGAAACATGTGGAGCTGGTAGAGTATCTCTTTCTAGTGGAAGAGAAAAATCGGGATTTCGTCGGGTAGATTTTTATTTACGTCCAAATCAAATTTCAGAAAAGTCGTTGTGAAATTCCTTTATAATTCGTAACGCTTTATATACGTTATAAAAGGATTTTCAATGTATATTGAATATCGATTCAACCTAGACTGGGAATATCGAACATATATATTTTTCTGGAGCTGTATGGTATTCCACTGTGAATATAGACGATAATATTTATTTTTAAATATTAAATTTAATTATATTTAAATATATTTATATATTTAAATAGGTTATTTAGAGCGTTAAAAATAGCCACTTTTGCATACGAAGTCAGAATTCGACGAAACCAGTTTTGTTGGATCTGCAATGTCAAATAGTTGTTAGATTTCCAGTTTCGTGATTTTTAGAGTCACTGTGTGGTCATACGGATTTTTAGAGTGGAAAACAATCAGCATTTTTGATGGTTAAAAATACGCTGTGTGAGCATACGAAGTCGGAATTCGACGAAACCAGTTTTGTTGGGACCGTAATGTCGAACTGTAGCTGCATGTCCAGTTTCGTGATTTTTAGGTATCATATGTGACTGTACAAATTTTTAGAAGGAAAAATGAATTAAAAATAATGAAAATATCTTAACAAAAATATCTAGATATTTTTGTTTGTCATCCTATAAATAGCCTAACTTACCTCTAAACCTAATTTCACTTTTCTGATCAAAAATTTTGCGCCGTCATTTTTCCAAACCAGGAAAACCCAAAACGCAAAGAAGAAAATTCAAACAAAACTCAAACAAAATCAATAAATCCTAAATCATATGTATTTGAACTCAGCAAGAGTTTCTCTCCACCTTCATGACTGTTTTATGGAACTCGAAGTCTGTGTGTCGAAGTCAGGTGATAACCGTCGGTTAGGGTTAGGAATTTGGGGGTGATTGAGGCATTGATTGTTGGGTTAAAAGGTGTATTTGGATTCATGGGTCGGTGGCAATCTTGCGCGCACTTCCTGGTGAGGTGCGGCTGCTAAGTGACGAAGTCACTGAAGAGGTCATGACGAGCAGTTTCACGTCGAGTTCGGGGTTCTGGGTACCAAGGGATAGAGCATTCGAAGGGGATCTCAACGGTAGTTGCGGTTTTGAAATCAGTAGAGAAACAAAGAGTATGGGGTTTGTGAAAAGATCAGTAATGGCCATTTTAAATTATCTGGTGTTCGTGATTTTTGGGGAAGAAGCTTGTGGGAGCGGACGGGTTCTAATGCATGGAAATGGGTTTTAGAAAGAGGGTGAGCCCAACAAAATAAATAGAAGATTTAGTTTTAATTTAATCTGAATATTTGTACAAACTTGTATAAGCCGTATCTTTATCGTACGATGTCAGAATCTGACGAAACAAGATCCGACAAGATCGTATGGACGGACACTACACAATGGAACTGACCGCGAGTCAATTGGAGTCCGTTACAATTTATGACAAAATAAACTGTCCGTCGCAAACAACGAACGCAAACCGATATTTTTCGGTTAACGCGCAACTGTGAGTAAATCTCGCTAACTCTGAACAGTTTATAATTTCATGTTGTATTGTTAGAACTGTTAAAATTGTCTGTTTGACTGTGTGTTGATTATTTGATTGAACTGCTAGTCAGTTAGTTAAATTTCTATATTGATTCTGTTTAACAGAATATATCATATGGAACTAAAAGTGTTGTTATCTATATTGTCTAACATCTGTGATGCAGGGAAACAGGTTGGAGGAATCCGACTGGATTCCTCAACAGTTATTTTATTGTTTTTCATATATTTTGATATATGATGTGAATTATAACCTGTTGTTGATTGAATATGTTTGGATGATAT
Organism: Allium sativum; assembly: GCA_030737875.1. NCBI lineage: Eukaryota > Viridiplantae > Streptophyta > Magnoliopsida > Asparagales > Amaryllidaceae > Allium > Allium sativum. The sequence continues at coordinate 403,604,849 of CM060910.1, forward strand.
TGATCATTGACAGTTGGTTGTTTAAAAACAATAGAAAACACTGAAAATGTAGAAAAAGGGATTTTCAATATTTATATTGAAAATGAATCTATTTATAAAATCGAAGGATTTTATAAAAGGATATTTATTTAGAAATAAATAAATAAAATAAAGGAATATTTATTTAGATTAAATAAATAGAATAAAGGATATTTAATTAGGGATTAAATAATTAGAGTTATAAAGGAAAATCTATTTAGGAAAATAAATAGATTATACAAAAGGAAATCTATTTAGGAAATAAATAGAAGTTAAAATAAATAGAAATAAAAGAAAAGTTAGTTAGTCGGATATAAATATTCGAATCAAGTTAGTTAAGTGGTCAAACCAAGCTAGTCGAACCAAACTAGTCAAGCCAGTCAAACCAACCGAGTCGAAATGGTCGAGTCGAACCAATCAAGTCAAGATGGTCGAGTCAAACCAACCGATTCGAAATGGTCGAGTCGAATCAATCGAGTCAAGATGGTCGAGTCAAACCAACCGAGTCGAAATGGTCGAGTCGAACCAATTGAGTCAAGATGGTCGGGTCAAACCAACCGAGTCGAGCTGGTCGAGTCGAACCAATCGAGTCAAGCTGGTCAAGTTAGTCGAACCTGGTCAGTCGAGTCGAGTAAATCAAACTTAGTTAATCGAAAGGAGTTTATCGATTTAGTAAATCGATAGGAGTTAATTGATTTAGTCAATCGAGATGAGTTAATCGGTTTTAATGAATCGAGAGGAGTTAGTCGAATATGGTATTCGAACCAAATGGTCAAACCAAGTAGTCAAGCCCAGTGGTCAAACCAAATGGGTCAGGTTAGCCAAACATGGTCAGTCAAACCAAATGGGTCAGGTTAGCCAAACATGGTCAGTCAAACCAAATGGGTCAGGTTAGCCAAACCTGGTCAGTCAAACCAAATGGGTCAGGTTAGCCAAACCTGGTCAGTCAAACCAAATGGGTCAGGTTAGTCAAACCTGGTCGGTCGAACCAAGTTAGTCGAGTTAGCCGAATAGGGTTAGTCAAATAGAATTAATCGATTAGGGTTAAACCATAGAACTAATCGATTAGAGTTAAACCAATAGAGTTAGTCGAGCCTAGTTAATCAAATCGAATTGGTCGGACGAAGTAAGTCTAGTTAGTCGAGTCAAGTTAAGTTAGTCGAGTTAAAGTTATCGATGTTAGTTTCATCGAAAGGAGTTATCAATGTTAGTTTCATCGAAAGGAGTTATCGATGTTAGTTTCATCGAAGGGAGTTATCGATTATAGTTTAATCGAAGTGAGATTTTCAAATATGAAATATTTGAAAAGGAAGAGTTATCGAATATTAGTTATTTGAAGAGAGATTATCGAATATCGTTTATTCGAAAGAAGTTAATCGAATATAGCTTATTCGAAGAAGAATTAATCAAATAGAGATTTCTCGAAGAGAGTTAATCGGCGAATTCGATTATATCGAATTCGGGAAAGTACTTATACTTTCCAGTGTTTAAATAGAGTTTTATTCATTTATAAATAAATAAGTGTTAGGTTAATTATTCACTAATAAGAATAGAAGTTATAATTAAAGTTAGATAATTCGAAAGGAGGGATTATAACGTTATCGTTATAACCAATGTTCTTAATATAGAAGTGGATTAGTAAAATTGAATCCAAGAAAGGCGTAAAGAAGTTATAATTAAAGTTAGATAATTCGAAAGTAGGGATTATAACGTTATCGTTATAACCAATGTTTTAAATATAGAAGTGGATTAGTAAAATTGAATTCGAGAAAGGCGTAAAGAAGTTGTTAAAGATTAAAAGATAAACTTTGACCATTTCGAAGTTATAACGTTGTTCAGTTAAGGTCTGAGAGGTAATTATACCCCAACTTGAGTGACTTCCTTCTTAACTAAGAAATGGTAAGGTTTGATCGTAAAGGAGTTTTGGAAATGTTTTCCAAACGAGAATCAGAAATGTTTTCTGATCAAAGAAAATAAGAAATATTGAATATAGGGAAATAGGAGATAAGTAAATAAATGAACTGAAGAGATTTATGATAAATGATGTTTGTTCGATATAATTTCCATCTGGAAATAATATCGTTGTTTGCACATTTGTTTTTCTTCGATAGTTAACTCACAGACTATCGAAGTTTCTGACCATTTTAACGTTGTTAATATGGAGAGACCGGTTGGATTATTATCCGAAGAACCACTCTATATTGGCATAAGCGTCGTGAATCATATATGCCAAAGATAATTGAAGACGGAGTAAAATGCAAGGGCTATCCTGTTTACTGAATAGTGCCTTCGGTTTGTCCAGTCCCAAGACAACTTGTATGGACGAAGGTCTGACAGAGTATATCCAATGGATCGCGTAAGTTGATCTGTTCAAACGTATTCACGTTTGGTGGCGGAGGAATTCGTTTCTCTTAGCTGTATACCCGTGTTATTTTTGGATAAGTCAATTTGTGATTTGGCGGGTATGACGATGTGACATTCTAAGTGAATGAAGATGGATGTTTGACAGAGTATTTCCAGATGATTACGTACATTGATTTCTCCAACCGTACCAAGAGTGGAAGCGAAGAAGGAAACTTCTTTAGCTAACACGTAATGTACTGTTGTAGACGTCAATTAGTGATTTTCGATGGATCTGACAATGTGGCATTCGAAGTGAATCTGATGTGATGATAAAGCGTAGCTTCTAGCCTCATCAACAGGTAAATGACAGAAGTCGGGCAGGCAGCATGGCTAAGTCGGTCGCACCGAAGTAGGGTGTATAATCACCTATCTAGTGAATATTCATTTGTTTCTTAAATCTATCAATGCTGTCCCATATATATACGGGAACGGTTGCTAATCCCAACCGTTGGTGATGTACATTCGATACACTCAAGCGAAATGAGTGGTCGGTCATGTGTGGCTGAGTTGCAAGATGTTCTTGTTGAACTCCAGTGTATCGTTCCTAGAGTACACTGATTGGAAGGTGGTTCCATACCTTGTCATAGTTGGAAATCCAATCATCCAATACGTGCTTGCAATTTTGATTGTATACTATATATGTAGTAACGTGAGATGCAAGCGTTTCTGCTAGATTGATATTTATTGTACTTAGACATTATTATAATATCAGAATGATATTGCTTTGAAAAGTTATTTGGATTCTCATAAGGGAAAAACCCGTTCCGTATTCACGGCGTGGTCTTATGAGATATCATATACATGTTTAAATGATTTGAGTTTATTCACACCAGTCACATGACTGACCCGGAGTTTATTTTGTTTTCCCTAAACTCTTGGGTGCCTAAATTTGTACGGGCAGTCAAGTAGTCGGGATTTACAGGTATACTTGGAGAGCTTGGAGCAGGAGGCTTCAGGATTCTATAGCTATTATTATTTCCGTTGTTGTTGTAAGTGTTGTACTCTGATAAGTGTTATTGTATACATATACTGATGTTATTTCAAAGATATGTTATGTTATATTTTATTCGTTCCGCTGTGAGATTCGTGTTTACTCTGATGATGATGTTCTTCTTCTTCTTCTATTCTATAAGTTCTATCTTATCTATTCTCACCTTCTAATTTCTTTCATTAATTACCGGGATTTTTCGATGTTTTGGTTATCGACATCGTGCTTATGTCGATAACCAAAGTCGCCGAAAATCCGGGTTACTACACCCCAAGTCGCATCCTTATTGCCTTCTCTACTATTACTTCCTTCCGCAAGTTTTTCTCCACTTCCTTGAACTCTATACATTTTATTGCCACTTGGATGAATAGTCATCTTAGATTGATGAGCTTCCTCAAGGACTGTCTTTAATAGGTTTCCCATCCTGATATGATTCTCCTATCAAACCTCTTCCCAAGTAGCTCCCCCACTTGCTTACTAAGTTCTGTCTTTTCTCTTAGGGATTCCATGTCGCACAAGCAATGCAACTAGCTTTGCATTATCCAACTTGTATATTCAAAAACCAATCTCTTGCCTTGGGGTAAACCCCAAACCTCATCAAAAACATCAGAATAACCTCGGGTTACAGAAACAGATTGCAAATCATCGATAGATGCATTAAGAGACTCTAGGAAACTAAGCATAACCGACCCTTGTGGGTCACAAGAAATTTCGAGGGTCCTTCCATGACAAGTTAGAATCCTAACAACCCTCCTCTCACAATCTAGCATGGCCCCCATACGTAGTAAGCCAACCCATTCCTAGAATCAACCCATAGCCCAAAAACCCGAGCACATATGCATCGCATCCAAACTCGATGCCTGCCATAGATAATTTCAAACCTCTACAAATCATCGATAAATGAGCCGAACCACCAATGGAGTTTGAAACAACGGGGTCTACTACGATACTAGTAATTAAGTGTAGAGATACAATTATAGAACTAGATATAAACAAGTGTGAAGCACCAGAATTAAAAGTGTTCCAACTGGAAAGTCTGAAAGAGAAACTAAGCTTTCTATGGAAAATTTTCTAACTCTTTCAGGAGCAATAATCGTGAGAGCATGCATATGAGCTCCAGAAGTCCCAGCTCTCTGCCCTTGTCCCTGCGATCCTTGTTTCTTTGGGCACTCTGTAGAATAGCTTCCAAGTTCTCCGCAATTAAAGCAATTGACCTTACTTCTCTTGCAATCTTTAATCAAGTGACCTTCCCGTAATTGTGACATTTCCTCTTATCCCTACCTTTTTCATCTTTTCCTTCTTTCTTTTGCTGTTGTTGTGGCTGTTGTTGTTGCCCTTTCTTGGGCCACACCTTCTTATTATGCGATCCCTCCACTTTCCTGTCTAGAGGGTCTTCCATCTTTGTCTCTTTCTTCCCATCCTTGTCTTCCTCCTGTAACAGTGCCATACCCACCAGTCTCTCATAAGTTGCACCCATAGGTATATGGGACATAGCTAGACTGTGTAGTGGCTCATTAAACCCTTTAAAGAAACAGATAGCCTTTTTATGTGGAGTGCTTACCAACTCCAGTCCGAATCTAGCCAGATGTTTGAATTGGTTGACATATTCCTTAACCGATAGGCTTCCCTGTTTGAGTGCTAAGAACTTCTCCATCTGTAGGCTTCGTTCAGCTTGCGAGAGGAACCTCATTTCAAACCTCATACTGAAATCCTCCCAAGTCTCAACTGGTCTTTCAGCATAATAACTTCCCACCAGAAAGAGGCTTCGTCCTTATGTAACCATACAGCCAATTGTATCTTCTGCCTACCGTCCACATCGAGGATAACAAACAAATCTTCTATTTCCTTGAGCCAGTTTCTTTCTTCCATAAATGATTTAGTCCTATTAAAGTTCTTTTTTCCCATAGCTCAAAAGTCTCTACATATCTCCGAGAAAGCATTCACACGCGGAGGAGGAGGAGGAGGAACGGCTGCAGCTGGGGGAGGGGGAACGTCTGGTAGGCCTACGACATCAACCTTAGTCTCCAGATACCTGCTGAACCAACCTGATATCTGTACGCCCTCGGGAAGATTAAGATCCCCAGACATGCTTAAAAAAAGAAGAAGGAAGAGATTTAGATAAAGGACCGAAGCATACTGCATATGGCTTCTTGGGGAATATTTTCAAAACAGACTTTTCTTTTTAAAAATACTTTCTTTTAAAACCTTTTTGAAAAATATTTTCCAAAACTTTTATCTAATCTGGTAACCTTCAGCTCGGATACCAAGTTTAACACCCCACGTCCATCAATGTCACTCACAAAGGGAATGCATTAAGTTTTGTGAAGAGTTTAGTTAAACATACATAGAATATTACAAGACAGATATAATTTTTTTTGCAGCGGGAATAAACAACTTTATTAAATCATCAAAATACCTTGTTTCACAATACCATGAGTCATAAAACCATTACAACAAAATACTTCTATCTTGCATAATCAGAGTACATAGGAATTAAAAGAAAACATAATTCCCTAGTTAAAAGAGTAAGCCAAAGTAGAGACAGAGATTATAGCCATACTTCAAAAGTAGCTCCAAGCAAGTTGATATCCGAATCCTGACTAAGCTTGGGTGTTTCCTCCCTAAGAACCTAAGGGGAATGGAAGAGAGAAGGAAAAAGGGGTCAGACATAAAGTCTGGCGAGTCTAGAAACTTTTAGCCAGTAAATAAATAAAGGTAAACATGAAAGGCATATAACGTGGATAAGAGGGTTCTCTGTACAGATGACAGGTGTAATAAGGCAGATAAGGTAAGGGGTATATGTATATATGCTTCACTAAAAACTACTCTTCACTATTACTAGTATAATCCAGATGAGATGATCCCTTCCACTATGAGCTGGTAGACTTAGGGCATACATCCGAGTATGCCGTAACCACTACCCTAATCGATCGTCTTCCTACTCTATAGATGTCCTGTGCTGGCCCCACAGTAGGGGGTATCACTTCCCTAAAGTGGCAACCCAAGATGTACACAGGCCTATCTACTGGTGTCACGGTCATCTTGTCCCCTCTATCCGGTCCATGCACGCACTGGTCTTTCTGTATTAGTAACTTCCCACCAGAAAGAGGCTTCGTCCTTAAGTAACCATACATCCAATTGTATCTTCTGACTAACGTCCAATTCAAAGATAAAAAACAAATCTTCTATTTCCTTGAGCCAGTTTCTTTCTTCCATGAATGATTCAGTCCCATTAAAGTTCTCTTTGCCCATAGCTCGAAAGTCTCTACATACCTTCAAGAAAGCATTCACAAGTGGAGGAGGAGGAGGAACGGCTGCAGCTAGGGAGGAGGAACGTTTGCTGGGCCTGCGACATCATCCCTAGCCTCTAGATACCTTCTGAACCAGCCGGGTATCTGTACGCCCTCGGGAAGATTAAGATCCTCAGACATGATAAAAAAAGAAGAAGGAAGAGATTTAGATAAAGGAACGAAGCATACTACATATGGCTTCTTGTGGAATATTTTCAAAATAGACTTTTCTTTTTGAAAATACTTTCTTTTAAAACCTTTTTGAAAATATCTTCCAAAACTTTTATCTAATTTAGTTACCTTCAGCTCGGATACCAAGTTTAACACCCTATGTCCGTTAATATCACTCACAAAGGGAATGCATTAAGTTTTGTGAGCAGTTTAGTTAAACAGACACATAATATTACAAGACAGATATTTTTTTTTTTGCAGCGGGAAAAAACAACTTTATTAAATCATAAAAATACCTTGTTTCACAATACCACGATTCATAAAACCATTACAACAAAATACTTCTATCTTGCATAATCAGAGTGCATAGGAATTAAAAGAAAACATTATTCCCCAGTTAAAAGAGTAAGCCATAGCAGAGACAGAGATTCTAGCCATACTTCAAAAGTAGCTTCTAGTAAGTTAATATCTGAATCCTGACTAAGCTTGGGTGTTTCCACCTTAAGAACCTGGGGGGAACGGAAGAGAGAAGGAAAAAGGGGCCAGACATAAAGTCTGGCGAGTCTAGAAACTTTTAGCCAATAAATAAATAAAGGTAAACATGACAGACATATAAGGTGGATAAGAGGGTTCTCTGTATAGATGGCAGGTGTGACAAGGCAGATAAGGTAAGGGGTATATGTATATATGCTTCACTAAAAAATACTCTTTACTATTACTAGTATAATCAAGAAGAGATGATCCCTTCCACTATGAGCTGGTAGACTTAGGGCATACGTCCGAGTATACCCTAACCACTACCCTAATTGATCGGCTTCCTACTCTGTAGATGTCCAGTGCTGGCCCCACAGTAGGGGTTATCACTTCCCTAAAGTGGCAACCCAAGATGTACACATGCCTATCTACTGGTGTCACAGTCATCTTGTCCCCCTCTGCCCGGCCCATGAACGCACATGTCCCCGGTCGGTTTGTGCCGTTCCTATCATCCATCTCGTCTGGATAGCTTATAATCAATCAGTAAGCGTTCCCCTTCTCTGCCTAGTACGGAGTTCTCTACTCTGATACCAAATATTGGTTACTGACTGAAATGGGTCCCACACAATATGATACAAGCTTTCCCTTGTCTTGTACCTCTACTAGGTTTTCCACTGACTATGTATACCCAAAAAGGGTGATGTTTAATTACGTAGCCCTATACTAGTTATGTATACCCTAAAGGGTGATCTTTAATTACATAACTCTATAATGTTTAAGTTTGTGGGCCTATATATACAAATATTACCCACCAACCCTAGATGTACTTAACCCTCAGACTGATTCATTCATGTTTATTTAGTGGTTAAATTTTTGGGCCTATATATACTAATATTACCCACCTACCCGAGATTTACTTAACCCTCCCTTTTTTTTACTAAATCAAGTTTACTTAACCTCAACTTAAGTCTTAGTTCACATGATCCCTTTGGATTATTTTTGGTCAAGTAGTCTAATTCATTACCATGTCCATTTATGGTTATTTTGGGCTAGACCTCCCACATTAGGCCTGCAACGTGTGGATGCTGGATATGCCAGTCGGGTGCAGGCAGTCTTATTCCACAGTTAGGTCTAACCTCATGTCTTAGCCCATGTCGTATTCACACACTTAGACCTCTCACATTAGGTTCATCATTAGTGGCTGCTGGATATGCCGGTCGGGTCCGGGGAGACTTCCACCACTAATGTAACCTAACCTCGTGTCATAAGTGTTTATTTAATTTCAAATTTTAATTTCTAAACATTCCACTTTTGATTAATTAATTTTGATTAATTAATCCTTTCCTTTTATAGGTGTCAATACCTATTTTATTAACAATTTAGGATACACATCAATTCATATAAAGATTTACATGCCAATTATAAACCCCTCTTCCCCATTCTATCTAACATATTTGCATGCATTTTGACGGCATCTAGGCTATGAAGTAGCCTAGGTGTAACAATAGAAAGGGAATATGATAATCATGAAAATGTCAACTTATATTGACATAAACATACTGGCATGGTAACTAAGTGAAAGGACATGTTACTATCATAACAGCGCGGATATTCAAAACTAATAACTTATGCAATCCAACGTCAAATCAAGCATGATGAGATCTAGCAAAGTAAGGGTGACATTGCAACATGTTTTGATTCAAAAGTAAGATTAACATAATGGTCTAGATCCAAATTATAATTCTAATATCCCATAATAACAGATCTCAATAAATCAAAATATGATGTTCTAGATCCAAAAAAAGGTTCAATTATCTAGAAAATGGTAATCTAAAATCAACCACATCTTAGGGAAAAGGTAAGATCCGCATATGTAACATGATGAACTAACCCCAAAAGGATTAGATCTAAAGAAAGTAGATCTAACATATTCAAGTTAAGATCCTAAAGAGGCCATAGATTAAGGATTTACAGGGATCTAATCATGATGAACATTGAGATCTAAGCCATAGAATATTCTAGATCCATGAAATATGATAAACCCAAGTTGTTTTTAATTACAAGAGCATATCTAATTCATATTCATAACATGATTACTTTTAAATCTCTAAACCTAAAAATAATTATATTCATTGCATTGATTTTAGAGAAATTGACATAGTATACTAGCATAAAGGATTAGATCTACTACATATACCCAAATCATAGTCTTTCATAATCCACATTCATTTATTTAAACCTAAAAGTGACCAGAACTCACAGATAAAGGACAGGTCTTGAATTCTGGGATATGATTTCTGAAATTGGTTAAGCTATCCTTTGATGTAGACGTTTGATTTGAAGTTCTTCTAATCGATTACTAGTTTGGATTTGATTTTCTAGTTTGGAGAAGATGAAGGAGGCTAGGCTAGCTTGTAGACGAATAGCATGATGACACCATACTTTTTGTGTTATGATGTTAGGGTTTAGGTTTAGCTACGTATATATAGATATCTAGGATTAACTCTAGCCTTTAGATCAACCTTCGAGTCATCAAAGTCACACAGCACGAAGACAGGTCATCCAGCAAATCAGAAAAAGACACGTCATCACAGATCATTCCAGAATGCTGTGCTGGACTGCCCTCGGTATGGGCACACTTGGCAGGTGCGCTAGTGCATTTTTGTACTGGCACACTTCACAAGTTCGTCAGTGTATTCTGGCATGTTTCCGGTTTTTCTGCCTAACTTCGTTCGTCCATATCTCCTTCATACGTTATCCGTTTTACGCAAACTCGGACTCTATCTCAAGTAGAATTCCGAGATGAACGCAATTTCTTAACCCGTTTCACCTAATTTTTCAATTAATAATTAATTATTCTTTAATTATCTCTAATGTCCTGTTTTAAAATTACGGGGTGTTACAAGTATGGTAGTGGATCCAGTAGTTATTTCAAACCCCATTGATGGTTATGCTCATTTATCTATGATTTGTCGGGATTTGAAAATATCTGTATTAGGCGTCGAGTTTGAATGTGACATGTATGTGCTCGGGTTTATGGGATAATGGTTCATTCTAGGAATGGATTGGCTTACCATGTATGGTGCTATTCTGGATTATGAGAGAAGTGTCGTCAGGCTTCTGACTTGTCATGGGAGGACCCTCGAGATTTCTTGTGACCCCCAAGGGTGATGCATCTATCGATGATCTGAATCTGATCCAGTGGTCTGAGATTATTCTGATGTTTTTGATGAGGTACAGGGTTTACCTCTGAGGCGTGAGATCCACTTTTGTATATATCTGGTGGACAATGCAAAGCCAGTTGCATTACCAGTACACCATATGGCTCCAAGGGAAATGTAACACCCAACATTTTTAAGTATAATTAAAAATGAAATAAAATATATGAAAATATGCTTATGATAGGTAAATAATGGTGATGCATAAGACGAATTAATTAATACATGGAAGAGAAGAATAATTAGTTCGATAAAGGTGTGTGTAACGGAAAAGATAGAAAAATGAGGATAATTAATTTAAGAATCAGGAATTTGGTAAAATGGACATCACCATTGCGTTCCTCTCGAAATTTTACATGAAATAGAGTCCAAGTTTTCGAAAATCGAGTCCGGATGAAGAAGTTATGGCCTGTAGAAGATTCAGAAGGTTTCGGTCAGCACAGAACTGAGCAGGTCGACCTGGGGGTCGACCTGGGTGCCAGGTCGACCTCAACCTGGGAGTCGACCTCCCCCATGGGAGTCGACCTCCCCCATGTGAGCATTTTCAATTTTTGTGGATGCAAAATGATTGACTCAGCACATGGATGTTGCATATGACTGAATGGTTGCGCACCCATATAGAAATGATATGTATCGAGTAGGAAAATTGCATACATGTTGGACTCATGGCACTGGCATAATTCGCATTAAGGAGGTCAACTGAATCAGTGGACCGCCTTATCTTTGCATTAGACAAGGAACATATACACACACTTCTTGCATATGTTCATACAACATTAGAAATCTCTTAAGGACAATGAATGCCTGTGATTGGTGATTGAGTAGATGGATGATTGGATGGTAGGACACATTCTTCTTAACTTGAAGATTTCGGGGACGAAATCCTTTAAGTATGGGAGAATGTAACACCCCGCATTTTTAAGTATAATTAAAAATGAAATAAAATACATGAAAATATGCTTATGATAGGTAAATAATGGTGATGCATAAGAAGAATTAATTAATACATGAAAGAGAAGAAAAATTAGTTCGATAACGGTGTGTGTAATAGAAAAGATAGTAAAATGAGGATAATTAATTTAAGAATCAGGAATTAGGTAAAATGGAAATCACCATTGCGTTCCTCTCGAAATTTTACATGAAATAGAGTCCGAGTTTTCGAAAATCGGAGTCCGGATGAAGAAGTTATGGCCTGTAGAAGATTCTGAAGGTTTCGGTCATCACAGAACTGGGCAGGTCGACCTGGGAGTCGACCTGGGGGCAGGTCGACCAGGGGGTCGACCTCCCCCATGGGGGTCGACTATAGTGTCGACCTCCCCCCTACAGGTCGACCTGGTCGGCCTGTTTCGGTCCATAACACGTTTTTGAAGCCCAGGGACGATTTTTGATGGTCCGGATTGGTTTTAGGGTTAACCTGATGGCTGAAATGAATTGTTACACCTATAAAAACAACCTAAGACCTAGCCTTCCCTACACACAATTCTATTCTGCTTCTTCTCTGCCTCTGTTCTAAATAAAAATAAAAATGGCGTCGCTACTCTGCTGGAATCAAAACTAGAAGCTAATCAACATCAACCTAAGCAACTCAACTCAAATTAGAGATTAAAGCTTCTGCAACGATTCTACAACAATTAAAGTTATTTCTTTAATCCAACCAAGGCAAGTACAGTTATTTTCTGATATAAACATTAATTCTGATTGTGACATGAATTGTAAATCCGAATCTGAGGTTATATCTGTTCTGTTCTGTTTAGATCTATCTTATTTTGTATCTCTTTCCTCTTTCTGTTCTATAGCCAGGCTACCATGAGCCTGAGCCAATCTTATAAGAGATTAACCTACGCTAAAATGTTTGGGATAGAAAAATGAATGATGCATAAATTGGGCATGACCAGTAGGTGGTTGATTTGAGGAAAGAACATGGACTGTAGCTAGAACATAAATTTGAGACATATGACTGGACATGTTATATTTATAACATAAATGGGTATTGAACATATGATTTGTGATAAAAAGAATATGGCTTAGGTATAAAGATTTACATGAGAGTAGGGTATCTATTAATGTAAATAAAAGTAAGGGATCTTTGGGATATATGACATGCATAGTAATAGATGGCTATATTTGGTATATAATCATATTGTGAATCATGACAATTGTTTAGGCATGCAAACTTAGGCCAAATTTATAATTAGGCAAGATGGGTCAATGAAACCTTAAGGAATAATAAAATCTGCTATATTTGCCTAATTTAGTTCTGCTCCACTGCCTAGTTTGCTAGATTAGTTCATCTGCCAAATCTGTCATTTGTTAAGTCTGTTGAAAATGCCAAATCTGCTAAACTAAATCTATTGAGATTAATCTGTTATCTGCTAAATCAGCTAGTTCGCTTAATCTGATGAATCCGTTAAGACGCCTAATCTGTGAAGATCTGTTATCTACTATATCTGTTAAGCTGAGATACTCAGTCTGTTATTGACCTAATCTGAATTTGCTATGAGTAATTGACATGTATATTAGGCGTGGGTATAAATGGTAAATCATTAATTAATTGGCCGTAAAGATGAAAATGGCTAACTCGAGGTTGGAATGAGTTTGCGGCGTAATTCTGCCCGGAACCACTCGGCATATTCCAGTGGCCGCAAACAATAGGTTCTAATGTGAGAAGTTAGTCATAACATGCTTGAAACCCGAGGTTAGACTCAGTTTGCGACAGAAACCTGCCCAGAACCAACCGGCCTAACCAGTAGCCGCAAACTGTCAGTCTAATGTGAGAGGTTTGGGCATTAATATTTAATTAATGAAAATCCAAGATAAATAGGATGTCAAAACCGTGTTGGGTGGGTAAGGTTAAACCAATTGAACCAATGAATCTGATAAACCCGTTTCGTGAATCTATAGGCCCAATACAAAGTTAGACAACCTGTAACCGGTAAATCTGTAAACAGTTAATCTGTAAATCTGTATATCTGATCTGTTAGTCTGAAAACTTGTCTGTGAACTAGTTGATCTGAATTCTGTATGTCTGAACTTGTAAACAAGTTAAACTGAAATCTGTTAGTCTGGGGACACAAGGTTAGGAGGGGAATTACTTGTGTCATCTATTGCTTGGGACCCATATTAGTCAGTAACCCTTTCTGGTATCAAAACTTTGACCCAACAGTAGGTAGGGTCCGGGCACGCTTACTGAACTAATTATAAGCAGTTCATTCTGATAATGGCGAGGGGTGTTGATGGTGCGTTCCAACCGGGTTATGTGCGTGCATGGATCCCGGTCTTCCTATGAGGATGTAAGACGCCATGACATCTGTAAATAGGTCTGTGCCAATTGGTTGTCACTTTAGGGAGCGATACACCCTACTGTGGGGCCGACACAGGATATTTACGTATTAGGGAGCCGATCGCTTGGGGTAGGGTTTTAGGGTACACTTAGTTCTGTCTGTTTCTGTTGGTACCGTCTATTTTCTGTTGGGTGGTAACACCTGTCTGTTTCTGTGTGGTACCGTCTGTTTGGGTGGTAAAGGCCCATTACTAGTGTACACCTAATTCTACATTCTGTTTCCGTAGGGATTAATCTGTTTCTGCTTCTGTCTGTTTCTGATCGGGTAGTAAAGGCCCATTATTAGCATTCTGTTTCTGTTATATTATTCTGTACCCGTTTCTGTTTCAGTTTAGACATTAGGGTGACACCTAATTCTGTTATACTAGTGCAAGTGCAGAGAAGTGTAAAACAATAGCTTATATCATTCTGTTCTTCTGTTATATATGTTACACCTGTTACAGTTATCTCTCATCCAGTTTTATTTTCATGTCATGTTATTATTATCTGTTCATAACTGAAAATCACTGGACTTGCTAGACTTTTTGTCTAACCCTTGTTGTTTCGCCTCCTTTCTTCCATTTCCCCCCAGGTTATCCAAGGAGGGAATACTTTAGCTTGATCCGGATTTTTTCTGCTTGAAGTGCTTAAAGTATGGCTTGGCTCTGTATAGCTTCCGTTCTATGGGGATTATGATTTTAAACTATGCATTCTGAAGGCTTTTGTACAAGACTGATATTTTGTACTTGAATTCTGATAATGTGATTTGAAAGGATGTAACCAAGTTTATTTCGGTTTCTGTTGAAATAAAGTTATAAATTTTTCAAGTACTATTTTATCTGTCTTGTAAGTTTCTGTTCTGTTTACTAAAATGCTCCACCAAAGTTAAGGCATTCCCTTTGTGAGTGACCTTAACGGAGGTGGGGTGTTACACTTGGTATCAGAGCTGAAGGTTACCAGATTAGATAAAAGTTTTTGAAAACTATTTTCAAAAAGGTTTTGAAAGGAAATTTTTTCAAAAGTAAAGCTTATTTTTGAAAAACATAATCCCCAAAAGCCATATATCTATCTTTTGATCCTCTGTTTGAATCTTTGTTTCCTTCTTTCTCCGGGGCTCCCGGCTTTCTGGGAGGTAACCTCATCGCGGCATGGTTCTGTAGGTTTGATAAGACTACGACACCGGTCAAAGGGCAAATAAGCGCCGGACTTCCATCTGTAGCCGCAGTAGTCTCACCTACAGCTAATTTTCTTTCGAGCTTTGTAGGATTTTCCGTGCGATGGAGGCCGCTTTCGAGGGACTTGTCAACGTGTTACACACTGATAGTAAAGATGAGAATGAGGGAGTTTGGCTAAGGAGCACAACCCAAGGATGAGAAACTCATGGATATGGACTTGGTTCACAAAGTAGGCAAAAAGGAAACACGAAAGAAGGAAGAAAAGTCTGATGATAAAGGAGGAGAAATGTGCTTTACTTATGGAAGCTTGACTCATCTGAACAAGGATTGCCAAAAGAGGAAGGACACTCACTTCGACTATGGTGAGATGGGACACTTCACTAGGGACTGCCCGAAGAAACGGGGGCAAGGACAGAGGACATGACCTACTTCGGGAAGGCAGGCGAATGCTCTCATAGTTGGTGGATAGGATATAAGTAGGAAAATTTCCGTAGAGAGTTTAGTTTCCTTATCTGATTATTGAGTTAGAACTCTTTCCGATTATGGCATTCTGATTCTGTAGTCGAGTCTCTACACTTTAATACTACTCTTGTTTCTGATCTGGTTATAGTCTCAAACCCCATAGGGGTTACGACTCATCTGCTGGTGATAGGTTGGGATTTGAGAGAAATCTGTGTTAGGCAACAAGTTGGACGCATACATTCTGGGTTTTATCATGCTTAGTTTTCTAAGAATCATTTGGTATTCTGATCTATACTAGTAGTCTGTAAATATCTGAATATCTCTGATAAGATTAAGATTTCCAGTTTTGACATTGTCTAAAGAGGGTAATCCTCTGAGTGTCAATCTGATATTGATCTCGGTCTTTGGGGTTGATACTTAGGGGAATTATTCTCTCAACCAATGCCTAATAGGAACCAAGTTTTTGTTCTATCTGTACTCGCTTCCATCATTCGACTGTATCCTATCGATCGAATCTTCGAACTTTAGGTAGAAATTAATGGGTGTAAACATGTGTTTGAGACATGTTATGTTTGATGGTTGCAAGTGGATGCAACTGGTTGCCCGTGGATGCATAAACACACACTAGGCACTAGATCGGCTCGAAAACACTCTCATACTGCATATGGATGTGTGAGCATTTTCAATTTTTGTGGATGCAAAATGATTGACTCAGCACATGGATGTTGCATATGACTGAATGGTTACGCACCCATATAGAAATGATATGTATCGAGTTGGAAAATTGCATACATGTTGGACTCATGGCACTGGCATAATTCGCATTAAGGAGGTCAACTGAATCAGTGGACCGCCTGATCTTTGCATTAGACAAGGAACATATACACACACTTCTTGCATATGTTCATACAACATTAGAAATCTCTTAAGGACAATGAATGCCTGTGATTGGTGATTGAGTAGATGGATGATTGGATGGTAGGACATATTCTTCTTAACTTGAAGATTTCGGGGACGAAATCCTTTAAGTAGGGGAGAATGTAACACCCCGCATTTTTAAGTATAATTAAAAATGAAATAAAATACATGAAAATATGCTTATGATAGGTAAATAATGGTGATGCATAAGAAGAATTAATTAATACATGAAAGAGAAGAAAAATTAGTTCGATAACGGTGTGTAATAGAAAAGATAGTAAAATGAGGATAATTAATTTAAGAATCAGGAATTAGGTAAAATGGACATCACCATTGCGTTCCTCTCGAAATTTTACATGAAATAGAGTCTGAGTTTTCGAAAATCGGAGTCCGGATGAAGAAGTTATGGCCTGTAGAAGATTCTGAAGGTTTCGGTCATCACAGAACTGGGCAGGTCGACCTGGGGGTCGACCTGGGGGCCAGGTCGACCAGGGGGTCGACCTCCCCCATGGGGGCCGACTATAGTGTCGACCTCCCCCCTACAGGTCGACCAGGTCAGCCTGTTTCGGTCCATAACACGTTTTTGAAGCCCAGGGACGATTTTTGATGGTCCGGATTGGTTTTAGGGTTAACCTGATGGCTGAAATGAATTGCTACACCTATAAAAACAACCTAAGACCTAGCCTTCCCTACACACAATTCTATTCTGCTTCTTCTCTGCCTCTGTTCTAAATAAAAATAAAAATGGCGTCGCTGCTCTGCTGGAATCAAAACTAGAAGCTAATCAACATCAACCTAAGCAACTCAATTCAAATTAGAGATTAAAGCTTCTGCAACGATTCTACAACAATTAAAGTTATTTCTTTAATCCAACCAAGGCAAGTACAGTTATTTTCTGATATAAACATTAATTTTGATTGTGACATGAATTCTAAATCCGAATTTGAGGTTATATCTATTCTGTTCTGTTTAGATCTATCTTATTTTGTATCTCTTTCCTCTTTCTGTTCTATAGCCAGGCTACCATGAGCCTGAGCCAATCTTATAAGAGATTAACCTACGCTAAAATGTTTGGGACAGAAAAATGAATGATGCATAAATTGGGCATGACCAATAGGTGGTTGATTTGAGGAAAGAACATGGACTGTAGCTAGAACATAAATTTGAGACATATGACTGGACATGTTATATTTATAACATAAATGGGTATTGAACATATGATTTGTGATAAAAAGAATATGGCTTAGGTATAAAGATTTACATGAGAGTAGGGTATCTATTAATGTAAATAAATGTAAGGGATCTTTGGGATATATGACATGCATAGTAATAGATGGCTATATTTGGTATATAATCATATTGTGAATCATGACAATTATTTAGGCATGCAAACTTAGGCCAAATTTATAATTAGGCAAGATGGGTCAATGAAACCTTAAGGAATAATAAAATATGCTATATTTGCCTAATTTAGTTCTGCTCTACTGCCTAGTCTGCTAGATTTGTTCATATGCCAAATCTTTCATTTGTTAAGTCTGTTGAAAATGCCAAATCTGCTAAACTAAATCTGTTGAGATGCCTAATCTGTTATCTGCTAAATCTGCTAGTTCGCTTAATCTGCTGAATCCGTTAAGACGCCTAATCTGCAAAGATCTGTTATCTACTATATCTGTTAAGCTGAGATATTCAGTATATTATTGACCTAATATGAATTTGCTATGAATAATTGACATGTATATTAGGCGTGGGTATAAATGGTAAATCATTAATTAATTGGCCGCAAAGATGAAAATGGCTAACTCGAGGTTAGAATGAGTTTGCGGCGTAATTCTGCCCGGAACCCCCCGGCATATTCCAGTGGCCGCAAACAATAGGTTCTAATGTGAGAAGTTAGTCATAACATGCTTGAAACCCGAGGTTAGACTCAGTTTGCGACAGAAACCTGCCCGGAACCAACCGGCCTAACCAGTAGCCGCAAACTGTCAGTCTAATGTGAGAGGTTTGGGCATTAATATTTAATTAATGAAAATCCAAGATAAATAGGATGTCTAAACCGTGTTGGGTGGGTAAGGTTAAACCAATTGAACCAATGAATCTGATAAACCCGTTTCGTGAATCTATAGGCCCAATACAAAGTTAGACAACCTGTAACCGGTAAATCTGTAAACAGTTAATCTGTAAATCTGTATATCTGATCCGTTAGTCTGAAAACTTGTCTGTGAACTAGTTGATCTGAATTCTGTATGTCTGAACTTGTAAACAAGTTAAACTGAAATCTGTTAGTCTGGGGACACAAGGTTAGGAGGGGAATTACTTGTGTCATCTATTGTTTGGGACCCATATTAGTCAGTAACCCTTTCTGGTATCAAAACTTTGACCCAACTGTAGGTAGGGTCTGGGCACGCTTACTGAACTAATTAAAGGCGGTTCATTCTGATAATGGCGAGGGGTGTTGATGGTGCGTTCCAACCGGGTCATGTGCGTGCATGGATCCCGGTCTGCCTATGAGGATGTAAGACGCCGTGACATCTGTAATTAGGTCTGTGCCAATTGGTTGTCACTTTAGGGAGTGATACACCCTACTGTGGGGCCGACACAGGATATTTATGTATTAGGGAGCCGATCGCTTGGGGTAGGGTTTTAGGGTACACTTAGTTCTGTCTGTTTCTATTGGCACCGTCTGTTTTCTGTTGGGTGGTAACACTTGTCTGTTTCTGCGTGGTACCGTCTGTTCGGGTGGTAAAGGACCATTACTAGTGTACACCTAATTCTACATTCTCTTTCCGTAGGGATTAATCTGTTTCTTCTTCTGTCCGTTTCTGATCGGGTAGTAAAGGCCCATTATTAGCATTCTGTTTCGGTTAAATTATTCTGTACCCGTTTCTGTTTCAGTTTAGACATTAGGGTGACACCTAATTCTGTTATTGTAACACCCCACATCTGTTAGTGTCACTCACAAAGGGAATGCACTAAGTTTTGTGGAGCATTTAGGGTAAAAGATGCAGATAAATTACAAGACAAACAGAAATTAAACAGCGGAAAATAAAACTTTGCTTTATTGATAAAATAGTTTGTTCAATGATTTCTTTACAATATCAGAGTATCATCTGTCTTACAAAATTAATAAGCATAAAAATACATTTATATTCCCCAATGTAGCAAGAACCAGCCATAGCATCTGAAAAGAGAATCCAAGTAAAACTTTGACAAATCTTCAAGCTGGGAAAGAGTGGTAGTCCAACTTAACCTGAGCTAAACTATTCCCTCCTTTACTACCTGAGGGGGGGGGGGAACGGAAGAAAAGAAGACGAAAGAAAAACAGAGTCAGACATAAATCCTGAGTAAGTTCAGCAACTTCTAGCATGTGAACAAGGAAAAACAAAACGACATGAATTAACTGAATACAAGATAACACCATGATGACAGGGTCGGCAAGATTAGACAAGATCAACACAAGATATGCTAAGATAAGATAAACTGGATGTTCTCTAATACTTTCGCCGCTTCGCCATTTCCTTGTTAAACGGATTTCTATTATCTCTGCACCAGCTAACTAATGTCCAAACTAGTAACGCTAATGTGATCCCAATTCCTGTATTTTCCATCGCCTTCCGGCATCCATTTATTTATTTGTTACCTAGATTTAATCTAGGGTTTTCTACCAAGTGCCTTCTAGATTCAACTAGAGTTTACGCTGTCTGCTGAACGCTTCTCGGATTCAGGATTTATGCCGCCTAGTTCAACTAGGAATTATGTTACCTACCGAACGATGCCCCCAAGTCTAGGACACACTACCTAGAGTGGTATATGTTCCTATACTTCCCCACGCATGTATTGCGAATCGTTATCGCTTGTCTAAATGCACATGTCCCATAATGTGCGACCCGAGTCCTGTGTCAAGGCAAATCAAGGAATACATAACTCGGTCGGGAGCTTTCAGATATCTGCCGATGCAGATGCTAAGGTCTGTTTTAATTTCAGTGGCTATGGTCCTACTTGACCCCTCCCTCAACTAATGAAAGGCACACCTTGTAAAATGAGAACTATACGCCGGCCCCCGGTGCCCCACTATCCTACGGCAATCCTCACCCATAACTAGATAGCAAGTATATGGTCTTTTGGAGTTCTCCGCCTTTCCGCTTCACGTAACTCGATTGACTCAAGATGGATGGTAGACGACGAGTCACTATCACAGGGCTACCGTTTGCTCGTCGAATCACGCCGGTCCATCCTAGTCTTTAGGTTGCCATGTATTGCAATCAAGGCATACCCCTGGTTCTTCTACGCAGACCTTAACCTCTGTGGGCCCAGGCGGATCATCTACAGCCTCACAGAGGGATACCACGAGTACCCTCACGTCCCCTCGAAGCCTCAGGCTTCGTAACCCAATTTGTTGGAGCCTTCTTTCTACTCAGACGGACATTCGCTCCTTCCCGTGTTATACTAAGAATTACTACTTAGTTTTACTAACTAAGATTTACCACTTAGTTTCCAGAATCATTGTTTTCTTAACTAAGGTTTACTACTTAGTTCCCTTTCCCATCAATTTGGATTGGTTAAGTGTCATTAGTCAATTCAAGCCAACTTAACCCTCTTCATTCATCCTGTTATACTGGTTAAGTGTTATCAGTAATTCATGTTGACTTAACCCCACCACAAACCAAGTTATATTGGTTAAGTATTTCTTATTACTTAACCCTACCCATTCACCCTGTATTGGTTAAGTGTTCCTTTTTAACTTAACCTTGCCCGTCTAACATGTTATTAATGGTTAAGTATTATCCCTTCATGTTTTAGACTTAACCTCATTCCTTTATCACAACCTAATGGTTAAGTGTTCAGGTTTACTTAACCCTACAGTCTAGCCCAGCTAACATATCAAAATTGGCTAAGTGTATTAGATTTTACTTAACCCCAACCTCTAGTCTAGTTAACATATTAATTTGGCTAAGTGTATTAACTTTACTTAACCCCTACGAGTCTCGTTTTGCTACCTTGAGTTTGGTTAAGTGTCTCTATTGACTTAGCCCTCCCATTCTAGCTTAACTGTGTTAAGTTGGTTAAGTGTTCCTATGGACTTAACCCTCCCATTCTAGCTTAACTGTGTTAAGTGTCAGTCTGAACCTAACCCCACCCATCAGTCTAGTTATCATGTTGATCTGGTTAAGTGTCTTAGTTAACTTAACCCTACCATTCTTATTCTAGCTTTAACTAAATAAATTAAAGCCGCTACCACTCACATTAGACAGATATTGTTGCGAATACTGGATGTGCCTGTTGGTTCCGGGCAGGTTTACATCGCAACTCAATCTAACCTCGGGTTAGGCATATTCGTGTTTTCTAAGTTCAAAGGGGTTTTGATTAGTTTTGAAATCAGGTTTTGAAAGTAACCATCCCGTCCGTCGGATCAGTTAGGGATAGCCAGGGAGAGCATGAAACTTGTATTTTCCAAACCCAAGCCTAGACTCTATCCTCTCTGTCACCCTACAACTTTCTGGTGTACCATTAAAAGAGATGTCATTAATAAACCTTTAATTTGTCTAAGTTTACATTTCACATTTAGAACAAATTCTATAAGTAAATTATTCCAAATTTACTTATTTCCTATTCCTCCTTTAATGTAAATTGTCAACATTTATTCTTATGGGCCATTTTCCCCTCTATATCATATTTATGCCTTTTGGTATGTAAACTATACCAATTAAGTGTCACTAACCATGATTTTGCTAAACCTGCCAATTACTCCCAATTATGGCCAATTTCACATTTATGCCACTATACTTACCGTGCCAAATTAGCTAATCCAATTCTGATTCAACATTCTAATTCTAGACTTATTACTCTAGTTCACTATTCATGTAAATGCCAGATTTACACATCAATACTAGATTCAAATTACACATCTTATAATTCATGTCAAATTTATCCAATTTGCATTTCTATGAACATGCCATAATACATGTTCCCAATTTATGCCAATTTCCAAGTTAAACTACGCTTTTAGTAAATTTCATATTTTGCCCAAACCGCATTCCCACCGTTCGTATAGTTGTGATTCAGTCTAGATTATAAACAAAGCTAGGTTCGTAGAAAATAGGGAATGAACCAAAGATGCTATGCAAAAGATAGACATACTAACTGGCATAAAAAGGGTTGAATAACGACGTCGGTTCAAGAACATGGGTAGACCTAACTTAATAGGTAAATTCCCAAGGTATAAAACCAAGAATAGACAGAATAGAGACGTAGGTTCAAGAACATGGGTAGACCTAACTTAATAGGTAAATTCCCAAGGTCTAAAATCAAAGATAACCAAGAATAGACATAATAGATGATCGGGTTTACACCCAATTTCATAGTCACAAAACTTAAGCAACACTTTCCTAGTCATGAATCACAAGTGTTTAATCACAGATGTCCTTGTTATGTCATAGGCAATAGTTTATATTTCCTAGTCAAAGGCATAGGCTTAGTCAAGGAAACAATCCTCACATTCACAGTCATAGGCAATGTTCATAGTCATAGGCAACGTCCATAGTCATAGGCAATGTTCATAGTCATAGGCAAATGTTCATGGTCATAGGCAATGTCCATAGTCATAGGCGTATAGTTTTAAGGTCCATAGTTTCATAGTCACGGTCTTATTTGTCCTCGAATCATAACAGTTCTTAATTATGTTCAAGAGTATAGGCACTGATTCGAATAGAGAGAGAGAGACTTGGCATATTCTTTTATTCCTTTAATTTCATGTCATGAACAGAGAAAAACGTTCAAATCTAGAAATAACCGACTTACAGAGATTAGATTAGAAAAGAAAGATGGCGTTGCTATGATTCGTAGAAAAACAGTCGTTGAAGTCGTTTGAACCTCCTCTTGAATCCTAGCTTGACTTGAACCCCTTCTTGAAAATCTTTAGCAGCATTTCCTCGTCTTGATTTATTTTATATATTATTTTACTCACTTATTTATTTATTTCTCAGAGGCAGCATAAGGATAGAAAAGAATTGTGAATAGAGAAGAAGACCAGGGCTGTTTATATAGTGTTAGGTGGACGAACCTGGTCAGAAAACGTGACCAAATACATCAGAACGAACCAGGTGCAGAAAGCTGGAAAAACGGGGAGGGGGGGTCGACCCCCAGGTCGACCACCCAGTCGACGTGGGTGACCCAGGTCGACTGCCCAGTCGACCTGGGTGCCTTGGGCGGGAAAATTCCCGCCCTGCCCAATCTGGGCTTGTTTTTGAATTTCGAACTCGACCAGTTTTGAAATCTGAACTTCGCTGAATCTTCTGGAGGCCATATCTTCCTCATACGGACTCCGATTTACGCAAACTCGGACTCGTTTTCATGTAGAATTCCAAGAGGAACGCAATGGCACATCCCGTTTCCCTTGATTTTGAGTTTAACTTTTAATTCTGCCCTGATTTGTGAATCCTAGTGTTACAGAATTACGGGGTGTTACATTCTCCCCCACTTAAAAGGATTTCGTCCCCGAGATCCTCAAGTTAGGAAGAATGTGTCCTACCATCCAATCACCCATCTACTCAACCATTCAATCACAGGCATTCATTGTCCTTAAAAGATTTCTAATGCTTTCATGTTCATATGCATAGTGTGTGTATATGTCTTTATCTAATACAAAATCAGGCGGTCTACTGATTCAGTCGACCTCCTTAATGCGATTCATGTCAGTCCCATGCGTCCAATCATGTATGCAAGCATCCCTAGTTATGTAAATACTACATGCGTGCACAGCCATTCATCCATTTGCAACATCCATATGATAACATATCAAGCTCAACTTACAAACAAATACATATTTGTAAATGCAATATAAAAGCGTCAGAACTGATCTAGAGCCTAATACGTATGCATATGCATCCACGAGCAACCATTTGCGACCACTTCCAACCATCAACCATAACATGTTTCAAATACATGTTTACATCCAAAAGAGTTTCTACCTAAGGATCGAAGATTTGACCTAGAGGATATATTCTTGGAAAGAGAGAAACAATTATGCGTAAAGCTCCTACAAAAAGAAAATCAAGGATGCACCCTCAAGGAAAAGGGTATGATGCTAGTATCTATCCTTCTTGAGCTTTACTCCACTGTGTCTTAACTAATTTTACTTCACGATTGTGAAGTTTCCGATCCCCATTTCCAAAATAAACAGATGTCAAACACGGTACCAAGTGTATGTACTAAGATGTTTAGAGGTTTTCTCTCTTATCCACCATGCCATAACCATAAGGGTTAAAAGGTCACTACGTGCTTTTTAGAGTGCCTGTCACAACTATTCATCTCTCACGCAAACCATCCTAGTCGAACTCGACATTCCTCAAGTACAAGCCCCAAAGGCCTAAACCAATATCAGACAACCACCCAAGGAATATCTCCTCCGAATTTAGATGATCTACGTGAGATGATATAAGCAAACTCGATAGCTATTCTCAAATCCCTACTAACCAAAAATAAACTGGTCGGACCACCAACTAGATTTGAGACTCTAGTGGGATCTTTTTACTATACAAGTACTATGGTGCAGAGACTCAACTATGGAAGTGGATATGAACAAATGCGAAGCACTAAAACGAACAGCAAAACTAGATTCTTCCAACAGAACTTTACTACCTTTCTCCTAGGTACGCTTGGTGGCGAAAGTAGGTATTTGCCCTTCTGAGAATCTTGTTCCTCGTTCTTGCCCTTGTCCTTAATTATATGCCCTATCATATCCTAGTAAAGATACTTCCTCTTTTATAAATTCTTCCTCCTTCGTGAGCTAAACCTACATCCATGAATTCCTCATCCTAGGGTTGTGCTCCTTTGCCAAACTCCTCATCCCCTTCCGTGTGTACCTACGTTGACAAATCTCTCGAAAGCTGCTTCCATCATACAGAAAACCCTACTAAGCTTGAAAGAAAACTAGCCGTAAGTGAAACAACTACGGCTATGGATGGAAGTCGGGCACTACTTTGCCCTTCGATGAGGTTACCTCCCAGAAAGCCAGGAGCCCGAGAGACTCAAGAAAGAAGGAGACAAGAATTCAAACAGAGGAAGAGAAGATAGTGCGTATGGCTTTGGGGAATATGTCTTTAAAACAAAACTTTTCTCTTCAAAATGCTTCTTTTTAAAACCGTTTGAAAATAAATTTTCAAATCCTTTATCTGATCTGGTAACCTTCAGCTCTGATACCACGTGTAACACCCCACATCCGTTAGTGTCACTCACAAAGGGAATGCACTAAGTTCTGTGGAGCATTTAGGGTAAAAGATGCAGATAAATTACAAGACAAATAGAAATTAAACAGTGGGAAATAAAACTTTGCTTTATTGATAAAATAGTTTGTACAATGATTTCTTTACAATATCAGAGTATCATCTGTCTTACAAAATAAAGAAGCATAAAAATACATTTATATTCCCCAATGTAGCAAGAACCATCCATAGCATCTGAAAAGAGAATCCAAGTAAAACTTCGACAAATCTTCAAGCTGGGAAGGAGTGGCAGTCCAACTTAACCTGAGCTAAACTGTTCCCTCCTTTACTACCTGGGGGGAGGGGGGGAACGGAAGAAAAGAAGACGAAAGAAAAACAAAGTTAGACATAAAGCCTGAGTAAGTTCATTAACTTCTAGCATGTGAACATGGAAAAACAAAACGACATGAATTAACTAAATACAAGATAACACCATGATGACAGGGTCGGCAAGATTAGACAAGATCAACACAAGATATGCTAAGATAAGATAAACTGGATGTTCTCTAATACTTTCGCCGCTTCGCCATTTCCTTGTTATACGGATTTCTATCATCTCTGCACCAGCTAACTAATGTCCCAACTAGTAACGCTAACGTGATCCCAATCCCTGTATTTTCCATCGCCTTCCGGCATCCATTTATTTATTTGTTACCTAGATTTAATCTAGGGTTTTCTACCAAGTGCCTTCTAGATTCAACTAGAGTTTACGCTGTCTGCTGAACGCTTCTCGGATTCAGGATGTATGCCACCTAGTTCAACTAGGAATTAGGCTACCTGTCGAACGATGCCCCCAAGTCTAGGACACACTACCTAGAGTGGTATATGTTCCTATACTTCCCCACGCATGTATTGCGAATCATTATCGCTTGTCTAGATGCACATGTCCCATAATGTGCGACCCGAGTCCTGTGTCAAGGCAAATCAAGGAATACATAACTCGGTCGGGAGCTTTCAGATATCTGCCGATGCAGATGCTAAGGTCTGTTTTTATTTCAGTGGCTATGGTCCCACTTGACCCCTCCTTCAACTAATGAAAGGCACACCTTGTAAAATGAGAACTATACGCCGGCCCCCGGTGCCCCACTATCCTATGGCCATCCTCACCCATAACTAGATAGCAAGTATATGGTCTTTTGGAGTTCTCCGCCTTTCCGCTTCACGTATCTCGATTGACTCAAGATGGATGGTAGACGACGAGTCGCTATCACAGGGCTATCGTTTGCTCGCCGAATCACGCCGGTCCATCCTAGTCTTTAGGTTGCCATGTATTGCAACCAAGGCATACCTCTGGTTCTTCTACGCAGACCTTAACCTCTGTGGGCCCAGGCGGATCATCTACATCCTCACAGAGGGATACCAAGTGTACCCTCACGTCCCTTCGAAGCCTCGGGCTTCGTAACCCAATTCGTTGGAGCCTTCTTTCTACTCAGACGGACATTCGCTCCTTCCCGTGTTATACTAAGAATTACTACTTAGTTTTACTAACTAAGATTTACCACTTAGTTACCAGAATCGATGTTTTCTTAACTAAGGTTTACTACTTAGTTCCCTTTCCCGTCAATTTGGATTGGTTAAGTGTCATTAGTCAATTCAAGCCAACTTAACCCTCCTCATTCATCCTGTTATACTGGTTAAGTGTTGTCAGTAATTCATGTTGACTTAACCCCACCACAAACCAAGTTATATTGGTTAAGTATTTCTTATTACTTACCCTACCCATTCACCCTGTATTGGTTAAGTGTTCCTTTTTAACTTAACCTTGCCCGTCTAACATGTTATAAATGGTTAAGTATTATCCCTTCATGTCTTAGACTTAACCTCATTCCTTTATCACAACCTGATGGTTAAGTGTTCAGGTTTACTTAACCCTACAGTCTAGACCAGGTAACATATCAAAATTGGCTAAGTGTATTAGATTTTACTTAACCCCAACCTCTAGTCTAGTTAACATATTAATTTGGCTAAGTGTATTAACTTTACTTAACCCCTACGAGTCTCGTTTTGCTACCTTGAGTTTGGTTAAGTGTCTCTATTGACTTAGCCCTCCCATTCTAGCTTAACTGTGTTAAGTTGGTTAAGTGTTCCTATGGACTTAACCCTCCCATTCTAGCTTAACTGTGTTAAGTGTCAGTCTGAACCTAACCCCACCCATCAGTCTAGTTATCATGTTGATCTGGTTAAGTGTCTTAGTTAACTTAACCCTACCATTCTTATTCTAGCTTTAACTAAATAAATTAAAGCCGCTACCACTCACATTAGACAGATATTGTTGCGAATACTGGATGTGCCTGTTGGTTCCGGGCAGGTTTACATCGCAACTCAATCTAACCTCGGGTTAGGCATATTCGTGTTTTCTAAGTTCAAAGGGGTTTTGATTAGTTTTGAAATCAGGTTTTGAAAGTAACCATCCCGTCCGTCGGATCGGTTAGGGATAGCCAGGGAGAGCAGGAAACTTGTATTTTCCAAACCCAAGCCTAGACACTATCCTCTCTGTCACCCTAGAACTTTCTGGTGTACCATTAAAAGAGATGTCATTAATAAACCTTTAATTTGTCTAAGTTTACATTTCTCATTTAGAACAAATTCTATAAGTAAATTATTCCTAATTTACTTATTTCCTATTCCCCCTTTAATGTAAATTGTCAACATTTATTCTTATGGCCCATTTTCCCCTCTATATCATATTTATGGCTTTTGGTATGTAAACTATACCAATTAAGTGTCACTAACCATGATTTTGCTAAACCTGCCAATTACTCCCAATTACGGCCAATTTCACATTTATGCCAATATACTTACCGTGCCAAATTAGCTAATCCAATTCCGATTCAACATTCTAATTCTAGACTTATTACTCTAGTTCACTATTCATGTAAATGCCAGATTTACACGTCAATACTAGATTCAAATTACACGTCTTATAATTTATGTCAAATTTATCCAATTTGCATTTCTATGAACATGCCATAATACATGTTCCCAATTTATGCCAATTTCCAAGTTAAACTACGCTTTTAGTAAATTTCGTATTTTTCCCAAACCGCATTCCCACCGTTCGTATAATCGTGATTCAGTCTAGATTATAAACAAATTTAGGTTCGTAGAAATTAGGGAATGAACCAAAGATGCTATGCAAAAGATAGACATACTAACTGGCATAAAAAGGGTTGAATAACGACGTCGGTTCAAGAACATGGGTAGACCTAACTTAATAGGTAAATTCCCAAGGTCTAAAACCAAGAATAGACAGAATAGAGACGTAGGTTCAAGAACATGGGTAGACCTAACTTAATAGGTAAATTCACAAGGTCTAAAACCAAAGATAACCAAGAATAGACAGAATAGATGATCGGGTTTACACCCAATTTCATAGTCACAAAACTTAAGCAACACTTTCCTAGTCATGAATCACAAGTGTTTAATCACAGATGTCCCTGTTATGTCATAGGCAATAGTTTATATTTCCTAATCAAAGGCATAGGCTTAGTCAAGGAAACAATTCTCACAGTCACAGTCACAGTCATAGGCAATGTTCATAGTCATAGGCAACGTCCATAGTCATAGGCAATGTTCATAGTCATAGGAAAATATTCATGGTCATAGGCAATATCCATAGTCATAGGCATATAGTTTTAAGGTCCATAGTTTCATAGTCATGGTCTTATTTGTCCTCGAATCATAATAGTTCTTAATTAGGTTCAAGAGTATAGGAACTGATTCGAATAGAGAGAGAGACTTGGCATATTCGTTTATTCCTTTAATTTCATGTCATGAACAGAGAAAAACGTTCAAATCTAGAAATAACTGACTTACAGAGATTAGATTAGAAAAGAATGATGGCATTGCTATGATTCGTAGAAAAACAGTCGTTGAAGTCGTTTGAACCTCCTCTTGAATCCTAGCTTGACTTGAACCCCTTCTTGAAAATCTTTAGCCGCATTTCCTCATCTTGATTTAATTTATATATTATTTTACTCACTTATTTATTTATTTCTCAGAGGCAGCATAAGGATAGAAAAGAATTGTGAATAGAGAAGAAGACCAGGGCTATTTATATAGTGTTAGGCGGACGAACCTGGTCAGAAAACGTGACCAAATACATCAGAACGAACCAGGTGCAGAAAGCTGAAAAAACGGGGGGGGGGGGGGGGTTGGGTCGACCCCCAGGTCGACTACCGAGTCGACCTGGGTGCCCCAGGTCGACTACCCAGTCGACCTGGGTGCTTTGGGCGGGAAAATTACCACCCTGCCCAATCTGGGCTTGTTTTTGAATTTCGAACTCGACCAGTTTTGAAATCTAAACTTCGCTGAATCTTCCGGAGGCCATATCTTCCTCATACGGACTTCGATTTACGCAAACTCGGACTCGTGTTCATGCAGAATTCCGAGACGAACGCAATGGCGTAGCCCATTTCCCTTGATTTTGAATTTAACGTTTAATTCTGCCCTGATTTGTGAATCCTAGTGTTACAGAATTACGGGGTGTTACAGTTATACTAGTGCAAGTGTAGAGAAGTGTAAAACAATAGCTTATATCATTTTGTTCTTCTGTTATATCTGTTACACCTGTTATAGTTATCTCTCATCCAGTTTTATTTTCATGTCATGTTATTATTATCTGTTCATAACTAAAAATCACTGGACTTGCCAGACTTTTTGTCTGACCCTTGTTGTTTCGCCTCCTTTCCTCCGTTTCCCCCCAGGTTATCCAAGGAGGGAATACTTTAGCTTGATCCGGATTTTTCTGCTTGAAGTGCTTAAAGTATGGCTTGGCTCTGTATAGCTTCCGTTCTATGGGGATTATGATTTTAAACTATGCATTCTGAAGGCTTTTGTACAAGACTGATATTTTGTACTTGAATTCTGATAATGTGATTTGAAAGGATGTAACCAAGTTTATTTCGGTTTCTGTTGAAATAAAGTTATAAAATTTTCAAGTACTATTTTATCTGTCTTGTAAGTTTCTGTTCTGTTTACTAAAATGCTCCACCAAAGTTAAGGCATTCCCTTTGTGAGTGACCTTAACGGAGGTGGGGTGTTACAGGAAAGGAGGGAGCTGAGTAAGAAAGTAAGGGAGCTACTTGAGAAAGGATTTATCAGACGAAGCATATCTAAATGAGGTGCTCCAGTTGTATTCACAACTAAGCGGATGTTTCGCTTCGTTTGTGTGTGGATTATAGAGAGTTGAACAAACTCACAAGGAAGAATAGGCACCCGCTTCCGAGGATTGATGATTTATTTGATGAACTTGTAGGTGCCTCGGTATTTGTAACACCCCGTATTTTTAGTATAATTAAAAATATGCAAAAATATGTGTATATGCATAGATAGGTAAAAAAATGGTGATGTATAACAAAAAATTTATTAATATATGGAAGAGAAGGAAAAATTAATTCGATAACAGTGTATGTAACAGAGAAGATAATAAAATAAGGATACTTAATTTAAATATCTGGAATTAAGTAAAATGGACATCACCATTGCGTTCGCCTCGAAATTCTACATGAAATAGAGTCCAAGTTTTCGAAAATCGGACTCCGTATGAAAGAGTAATAGCCTTCGGAAGATTCAAAATAGTTCGAAATTCGACCCAGGCAGCTGGGAGGAAAATTTCCCACCCAGAACAGGGCAGGTCGATCGACCTGGGGGTCAGGTCGACCAGGGGGTCGACTTACCCCCTAGGAGGTCGACCTAGGGGTCGACCTACCCCAGATCTGGGCAGTTTTTGTCCTTGTGACGTGGTTTGACGTGTTGTACGGACCAGATGGCTTTTAGGTCAATCCTAGGGCTCTAAAACACTCTCTACACCTATAAAATACTGCATAGACCTAACCTAATTCATAAACCATTCCTTCTGACACCTCTATGCTGCCAAACTTCAACCAAACATGGCCGCCGCCCTAAAACCCTAAACTAAATTGCAAGTTCTTCACAATCTTTGGAGTTCAATCAAATCAAGAAGCAAAGTTCTTCATCAACGATTCAAGCTCTTCAATAAGAAGAATAAATCGGCGTTCTACATCAACAACAAATCACTTATTTCTCCAATCCAGTCAAAGTGAGTGGATCTAAACTATATTTGTTGCATAATGTTGCTTCTATCGTTTACCATTCTCCATAATGAATATGATGTTAATTTAATAAGATATGTTATTTTATTTATGCTTACGTTTGAGTTCTCTCCTTTTTATCCTTTCCCCTTTTTATTTTTGGATCTAGGTTATCTCGAACCTGGATGAAATCTTATTATACGATATGCACGATTGTAACATGGGGATATTGGAATATAATCTGTAATTTTGGGGTTTGTGGCATAACAATTGTTATTGCATATATTGGGCATAATCTATTTTATGCACTCGAGGAAAATAATCTATAATGTTGAATTTATGTAAGTTTGACATAATTGTCATTAGATATGGAATTGGTATAATTAAATATTAACAATATGTAATTGGATAACATGGATTGGTGAAATTTATTCGTGACTTGAAAAGTAAGCCTAGAGGGTAAATTAGATTATATGTATGAACGTGGGAATGTTGGGGTATATATATTGGAAATTTTTTGATTATATGAAATTGGGTATAATTGGATATTGGAAATTGGCATGTTAGGGCATGAATAACATGGAATTAGTGAATTTGGCTATAATTGGATAATTTGGGTAATATGAAAATTGGCTAACTATTATGTAATTGGTGTAGTGAATGGAAAATTGGAAATAGGCATAAAAATGAAATGTAATTAAGTTGAATTTGGAACATATGACATGAATTTGGGGTTTAGGTGAAAGACGATTGTTAATGAATGCCTATGACACGGGGTTAGACGCATTTGTGGTGTAAGACTGCCCGGAACCGCCCGACAAATCCTGCAAACACAAGCGGAAATCTAATGTGAGAGGTCAACGACAAGAACTAGAGGCGGAACGGTTTATGACACTAGGTTAGGCGCGCTTGTGGTGTAAGACTGTCCAGAACCGCCCGACAAATCCTACAGCCATGAACGAACGTCTAATGTGAGAGGTCATACATCGTTACGGCATTATAAATAAATTATGAAATACTAACCATAATAAGACATGTGGGTGACATGGGTATGGTTAGAGGGTTAAGTGGGTGATATAAACGACATGTAAAGCATAACTGATATGGACTTAACCGTTGCGAGACATGTGATGTAAGACATAACCAAGGTAGACTTAACCGTAGTAAAACATGTGTAAGATATGGAAACTGTAATAAAAAGGGGGTTAAGTGGGACACGTGTGACATGTGAAACTGAATTTATATATGCTTAACCAAATGGGACCCGTAACGGTATCATAAAATAATTGAACTGGGTAAAGTTTAAGTAACGGGTTAAGTAAAAGGAAGGGTTAAGTCAAATCTAAAATTAATGATACAGTAATGGGGGAATGATAATTACCTATTATAAAGTTGAGTTGCAGTGATGTAAAATTAAATAATAGGCAAACTTGTCATAGGGACAAGGGAAGGTTATGACTTAAGATGTAATACAAGACTTGAAGGGTGGGACGACTTATACTGTGAAATAAGTCAAATCTAAAATTAATGACAAGAAATATGGAATGATAAATAACCTATTATGAATAAACTTGAATAAGGCAAGAAAGGATAATAGGTGGAAATTATAACTTATGGGACAAGATAAGTTATAGGAAATGATAAGGAAGACGAGATAACTTATAAGTAAAGATATAACTAAATTAAGTGGTTTGGAAAGGAGAAATGTGAAATTAAAAATGATATAAGTTATATGAGTGGAAAAGAAGTAAATTAGAATCATATATGTTGGTTGGGTTGAGTAATTCTCTGGTTGCCACTCTGATGTTGATTTCGGTCTTCGGGGCTGGTGTTTAGAGGGTTACTCTCCTAATCAGTATGTATGTGGGATAAGGCATACTTAACCATGAATTATGTATAACATGTTGTTGTAACCCAAAAAGGGAATAATTTATGAAATTGGAAAAAAACACGTTGTGGGATTATTAATGGACTTTAGTGGGTTAAGTGTAAATTGAATTAATAAGCAAGGGTAACTTGGTGAATACGAAAAATAGCAAGCTAATGTGAATAACCAGGTTAAATGAGAAAGTTGACGAGAAGGCACAAGCGTGAAATAAATGGTTAGACTTAGGGTCTAATGACGTATAAAACTAAGGCACTTGAAGTAGTCCGTATGTTGTAGGATGAATAACCCAACGAGGTAGATCATGATGGTGTCATAAGGCACGAGAAGAGCACACGTTCGCTATTTTGGCGGCTCCAACGGGCTGGAAGGGGAAGCACACGACTTCCTAAGACGTTAAAGGTGCTCTTGGTAGTCCTCTGTAGTGGTTTAGCTTCGAGCTAGGATTACAGAGGTTGGGTCTGCGTGGAACTACCAGGTGGGTGGGCCTTGACTGCACAAGTAAGGGGCAGTCAGAATGCTGTAGGCGGTGGCATTAAGGGTGGTTCGGCGATTGCCTCAGGCGGAGGTGGACGGTCAAGACCAAACGATAGCAAGATCGTCGAACGCCTGTCACCAACAGCCTAAGGAATGCGAAAAGAAAAGAGCTAACCCCTAGAGATCGTTAACCTTTGCTATCAAGGGACGGGTGCAGGAAGACCCTACATGGATGTTTAGATTGTTTGCTTGTTAGGGGTGGTCGCTTAGCTCGTGTGGTCTTCACTAGTTGAGGGAGGGGCTGAGGTGGGGCCATAGCCACCATAGAAAAACCAGACCCGAGGGATATCTGTACATTGGACACTCTTAGAGGCGGGCTCGTACAAATATGGAAAAGCTCCCGATCAAGTTCCGTGTTTTCTGGTGTAGCCCTGCAACGGAACTTGGGTGCACAAGTAGTGGTTATGTGCAGTAGAAACATCGAGCACGATTGATGATACGTACGTGGGAAAGTCTAGGTACAACCTTGTCTGCTCTAGGTGGTGTATCGTAGACTAGAGGGCATTATTAGGTGATGGAACCAAACTCGATCGAATAGCTCAAGGATAGCAGTCAGTACGCTTACGTAGCACAGCGATAGTGGTTCTATGCAGATGTAGCGTTGTACGTTACTACAGCATAGGATGAGGGACTGCACATATTACTGTGACGATACGGAGGAGACCGTGCGAGTGGGGTATCACGTTGTGTACCTCAGTTTGGGGGTAGCTACATATACACTATATTATGTTAACCTACTAGGGGGCAGGTGGGTGCGACGTGTGTGTAAGCTTTGAGTGCTAATAACACATACAACCTAATAAATAAGAAAGTGTAATTGAACGGTATATGTAGGATTATTCAAGAAGTGTAGTTTAAATTCATTCGCATAGAACTTATGTTCTGACCCCCTCCTCGTAACATTCGCAGGTTAGACAGAGACTTATAGCTTTGGGAATACTGATTTAGCAGTATTGTGATTAAGGTAAAGCTATGTTTTAAATATATTATATTTTACTTCTTCCGCTGTGAGGTGTTTTCCGAACTCTAACATATCTCTTTTCTCTGTCTTTTTCTGCAGGATACCAGAGCAACCAACTCGGGTTTTGGTGGATTGATTTTTTGAAAAAAGAATCAGTCCATCGGAATTCGGGTTGTAACATCTGGTATCAAAGCTTCGGTTTAGTGATCTTAGAGAGATATTGAGTGAACGTATTTGTATTTTCTAAAATATAAATATATTATATATCTAAACCTAAATCCATAAAGTAGCCCACTAGGTAGGGAAAGAGTTGGGATATTTAGTTTGTACACTAAAGTAATAAACATAGAAATTTTTGAGACCCTTAGGTGGTTTGGTTGGAAAGTGTACAATATGAATTGGTATTTGTGAAAGAAAGTATCCCATAGAATTAAAACTGGAATGTTTTTTCAGAGTAGTGGGTTCGTGTAACGACCCGGAAAATCTGAACCAATTTAAAAAATTTAAATTGGCTATTTTTGTGGATTTTAAATATTTAAAATAAATATTTTAAATAATAACGATGAAAAGTAAGTTTGAATCAACATTTGAAAACGAATATAATTAATTCTAATTATAAACAAGGCCTGAAATGGCGCAGTAGTTTCAAAATTTGAATTCAAACTTTGATTGACTGTACCAGGTGCAAAACAAATTGGATTTTAGTGAAACCAAAATTATTTAAATTTGTTAGTGAATATCTTTCTAACAAATCTGAAAAATTGAATTTTCATAGCGGGAAGCAAAATTTATGGCCAAATGAATTTTTAGAAAGGTCGCTATAGAAATATAGCCCGTGAAAATGGCCATTTTGCAAACGACCTTGGAATTCGACGAAACCACTTTTGTTGGATCCGGGATGTCAAATTATTGCTAGGTTTCAAATTTCATAATTTTTGAAGTTAATATGTGAGCGTAGCAAAGGAAAACATGTTTTGGTCAATTACAGTTAAATTGGATCGACCAGAAATGAGCCATTTTTCAAACGATCTCGGAATTCGACGAAACTAGTTTTGTTAGGACCGTATCGTCAAAAAATAGCTAGATTTATTTTTTGGGAATTTTTAGAATCAGTTTGTGGCCCTGGCTAATTGAAATGTACGTTCAAATTAAATATTGAATGTTTTATATTTTAATTTGAAGGAAAACTGACTGAAACAGTCGAATGGGCCTACGAAACATATCCCATTATGTTCTGAATAGGGGTAAAATGCTAGGGACGACAGTTGTTGGGTTCGGATTGGAGGTCATGTTAGAAAACCCCCTTTTAAAAGCTCCCGGCCAATCAGAATTTATAAAAAAAATTCTCAGAACCCCCCCTCCCCCCGATCGACGACGGAAATCACCTCCTCACTTCCTGTCCATTTTCTATAAAATCCACGCCGAATTTGCTTGTGCACCAGTAGAACTTTTTGAAGATCTCCCCGAGCTCTTCAAATCCATACCCACCACCGCCTGTATCGTTGCCTGAAGTGAGAGAATCACCTCTCTGAAGCCCGCAACTTTCGAACGCCGCTGAGATCGCCTGGCGCTGCCGAACCTGACCGCTCCTCCACCGATCCCTGCGCCTCTCCTCCCCCTTCGACCTCGCGCAACCTGATCGTGGAACCGTTACACTGATTGATCGAAAAATCCAAACCTAGTTTGGAACCATTTCAGAAAAGGTACCGCTGAAATTAATTAAACTGTTTAATAGCAATTTAAAACGCTACCGTTTATGATTTCACTGTAAAAATCATATATTTTTCGTTTCTAGACGAAATTCAGTGAAACAAGAGACAGTTGACTCATGTGGACGCCTTGTATATTCTAGAAGAGACCGCATATTTTTCTGAGCCTTCTGCTATTTTTGGTGGAGTGGAACCCAATGTGAGATTTCTAATTTATAAACGATATGGAAAACGACGATGTATAAACTATATAGTCGATGTATGGGTTATATAAGCGTTGTAAACCTCCTGTATAAGCGTTGTGTACGTTCGATATATAAGTTATATATGCGTTGTAAAAATTATATATATATTGAAATAGAAGTGAAATGCTTATATATAAATATATCTATATATATACGCCCCTCGTCCACAAACCATAGACGATATTTATTGGTTGTGATTGGTGTGAAAATTGGTTGATTATGAATGGTTGATTAGAATTGTTTGTGGTTGAAATTGATTGATTGTGGTTGAAAAATACCCATTTGTGGTTGTGAAATATTTTGTTGAAACCACATAGGATTAGTTTGTGGAAATGAAAAAAATATACATGCCGCCTGCGTGCGAACTAGATGCATGAATCCCCATTGTCAAAAGCTGCGAGGCTTTAAGGTAGAACGAGGAGCCGTATTAGGAACGGCCCCGGTTTTAACTGCCCTACCGTTATGCTGCCGAAATTTTGAATAATATTCATGTGTTAGAATTATTTTCATGTGTTGAAACTATATTCGTGTGTTGAATAGAAATTCATTCGTTGAATATAAATTCATGTGTTGAATGGTATTCGTGTTTTGAAGTAAATGGTTTTATAATAAAAATCAAATTTTTATCATCTATGTGAACTATATAAAGTAGTCATGTTTTAAAATAAATTGCTTTATAATGAAAATCATATTTTTATCATCTATATGAACTATATAAAATAGTCGTGTTTTGAAATAAATTGTTTTACATTAAAAATCACATTTTTACTATATACATGAATTGTTAAAAATAGCGAAATGTTGAAATAATTGTCGATTGGATAAAAATATCATTTTTATCAAATGTATGAAAAGAATATAGCTTTGAAATCGAAGAATCGATATATATATATATAAATAGAATTGAAATATATCGAATAACGAAGCTGCAGTTTGTGTTTTGAAACCGTGATTTCAAACGATTAGTGCGGGAGATCCGACCATCAGATTTTCCCGAAACCGAAACTGTTGGGTTCGCTTTGGAAATACCTTTCCAACGACACCAACTTTGTGAAGATCCAATGGTTGGATTGTCTGGAATGTTTAATTCAAATCTGAAGAAAAACAGCGCCAGAATCGATTATATATATATATATATATAATTATATTAAATCGAATAACGACGCTGTAGTTCGTATTTTGAAATCGAAACTTCAAACGAGTGTACCAGGAGATCCGACCGTCGAATTTTCCCAAAACTGAAATCGTTGGATTCGTTTTGAAAAGGTCTTTCTAATGAGGTAAATTTTGATCCAACGGTTAGATTTACAGATATGTGTAAATCAAATATGAAGAAAAATAGCACCACGACCGCGTTATGACCCGAAGCGTCGTTTGAATAAATTGGCTATTTTAAAATAAATGAAAATAGCGATAAATCGTTATAAAATATTATAAACGATATGGATGTGAAATTTAGAAATTAACTGAAGGTTGGCTAAGTCGAATGGTTTCCTGGGTTTTGATCTGATGTTGGTTTCGGCCTTCGGGGTTAATATTTGGGAAATCGTTCTCTTACTGATTTATGGTTAGTGACTAATGAATTAGAATAAAGCGTGTGTCAGGTTTGTGTAGCACTTGTTAATCACATACGCGAGTTGCTCTGAAAGACCGGGTTTATCCCATTCTGAATAACGGAATTGATGATAAGAAATCGAAGATGAAGACGGTGGTTGAAGACCGAAGATCTTCACCTCGTTTGGATGGTAACTGATG
The DNA here is from genome assembly GCA_030737875.1 of Allium sativum. Taxonomy (NCBI): domain Eukaryota; kingdom Viridiplantae; phylum Streptophyta; class Magnoliopsida; order Asparagales; family Amaryllidaceae; genus Allium; species Allium sativum. The sequence continues at coordinate 403,643,687 of CM060910.1, forward strand.
TCCTGATTGGGAGGCATCCCAAAATATGGATAATGAGTGGTGATCGTCCGAACGTACATGGAGATCGATAGGTTTGCGAGGTATATAGTGCCTCCTGTTTCGTTCAGACCCAAAATGAACTTGTAAATGGACTGTGTGTCTGACATTGGAATTCATTCTGTTTGATTGATAACCATCAGTTACATAGCGTGAGTTGCCTGTGTGGCATGCTAAGATGCAGTGATCAGGGCTTCTGTTGAAAAGCAAAGTCTTGTGGTTGATGATCAAAGCACCGCCTATGTGGCGTAGCTTTGTGTATAACGTGGATTCGCGAGCCTCACACCCCGGTATGAACCAGAAATAGGAGAAGGACCTCAGGGAGGGCATGCGTTTCCTTCTAGCTAGAGGTGGTGTCGGTGCATAAACTGGCTGACATTTATATTATTTTCACCTATGTGGTTGCTGCTGTTGCGAGGCGCCTCGGTTATATCGGTCGATCCGGGACCGATGGAGTCATTCGTTGGCTCATTGACGCCCCATAGGGCGGGGAAACATAGTGTTCAGGCATTTTAATCCACGTCGGTGGACCGGCCCTGACAATCCTAGAGTCACTCGAGCTCTGATCCTGAGACACGGGCTAGAGCATCTCGAAGTCAGTAAGGACTATCTTTTGCCTTGGTTCATGACGGAAATCCAATTTCCAAATACGTGATCATGCGGTTTTGATTGTATACCTATATATGGCGACATAGTGGTATGGGGCACTAATACCGTCTATGATTGATACTTATGATTTGAAATTGTTTTTGAAATATATAAACACTAGTAATAATAGCAAATTCTTTTGTTTTATTCGTATCAAGCATATTTTGGCCATTATAAGGTAAAAACTCTATCCTCCGTTTTGCGTTGCATTATGTGATGGGAACTGAGTCTTATAATCGCTTCATTTGTATAAAAAGCACTGCGATGTTTAAAAGAGTTATTTGTTTTAAAGCACTGGCAATCCAATGGAGTAAACCCGTTCCACGAAAGTGGCGTGGTCCTGTGATTAGCCATATTATAAATGTGTTAAATAGATTTCTCATACCAGTCCCATGACTGACTCGTAGCTTGTTTCACTTGCAAACTCGGGTGCCCCTTTTTCTACACGGGCAGCCTTGTATTCAGGTTAGCAGGCTCTTTCTGGATAGCTGGAGCTGAAGATGGATTCTATCATTTATCTCTTTTTATGCTGTACAGCTCATATGTACGTATTATGTTTGTTTTCCGCTGTAGACATTTATGTATAGCTGAACTGTATTTGTACTAAGTATGATCCTGTATACTGTGTAACTCTGATGATTACGTTTATCCAGTGTATTATTTGTACATTATCCGGTGTATTTATTTATTTCCGTTCTGCTATTATCTGTTTATGTGTTATATTCCAAAGATTACCCTTGCCACCGTCAGTACAGGGTTTGGGGTTGTCACAGTTCGGAAGTGAAACCTTATAGATTGGAAAAGGTTAAGATGTGGAAAATGGATTAGGAATACATATAGTCGAGAGAATTGAATTTGCATAAGCGCTTAGGAAAGCCTAGTCGAGTTGAAGACCCGCTTTGAGTCTAACCCAATGATAAGCTTTTAAGAACTTGAATCTGTAAGAGAGTTTGTGGTATTTTTCCAAGTTTTGATCTTAAAAGTATTTTGAAGTTTTTTAGTCCATGATGGTTTTAAAAAGTAAAGTGGGTATATTTTGTAAAACAATGATTTCATGTTTTAAAAGAATTCTCGCATGAAAAGGTGCACATTATGGAGCATAAATAGCTCGCTAGTTTTCATATATGAAAAGAAGTTTTGAAATCTCTATTCGGTTATCAATAAATTTGGATTATTGTTTTAAAAAGAAATTTTGTTGGGTAAACAAAATAAGCGGTAGAGTGCAAGAATAGAGTAGATATTTGCGCCTTAGTAACCGAAGTTAACATTCTAAATAGGAATGGTGTAACTGATTAGTCATCCTTGTTTACTCCAGTTTGTGATTTGAAAAAAATATTTATGCAATTTTACTTTGTAACATGTTTTTATGGTTTGGCAAAAGAAAGTTTTTGAGAAAAGAATAAAAGTTTTACCACTTTAGTTTTTTTTGAAAGAAGAATGTAATAAAAAAGAAGGCCAAACCATGTTTTAAAAATGGAGTAGTTAAGGATTAAGGCCTAGAAAGAACGAGATAAAGTTAAAGCTATTAGAACCAACTAGGAATTGGTTGAGATGAGAAATTCTCTGAGTATCAATCTGATGTTGATTTCGGTCTTCGGGGTTGATACTTAGAGAGTTATTTTCTTGCCAATTTACAGTCAAGGATTAGCCAGTATTAAACTAACGGAAAAATTTCCCGTTGATTGCATAAGCCATATGAGTCTAGGATTGTTGCTTGAAAGAGAAGTATAGGCTAGTAATACACATCATGGACTAGTAGTGACTACTAGGCAGTGAAGGGCAAGCAAGTGTATAGATCCTGTTGAGTGGACTCGTGACATAAGTCCTAAGATTCTTGGGCCTTGGTAGTAGCTGTGTAGGATGCTATTTGAGTTGAAAACGAAAAAGCTTATTTGAAAATAATAAACTTAAGTAATTTGATTAAGTCAAATAAGCTAAGAAAGAAACTAGCCTAACTAAAAAGAAAACAAAAGAATCAATCATGCTGCAAAATGAGACGGGAAAAGAAAATGGATAGCTTAAGAAAAAGATGAATGAATATTAAATTTTTCCAAGATAATTCGAAAAAGAGAAGAAATTTTCTTATGTGATTGTACTTGGATAGGAAAATAGGAAATCCTCATAGAATAGTCATATAAAAATCTAAGTACGATTAGAAAAGAAAAACGGAGGATGTGAATTTTCCCATTTTACACCTTTTCGTAACATAAGAAATCGAATTTGGAAAATTAGACTTTTCTAAATTTCGAATTTAATGATGGTTGGTAGGATTTTGGATGCGAAAATTGGATGAACTATGCTCTTACTCTGTAAGAGTGTAGGAAAATTTGGATGAAAAACGTTTTGATTTTTCAAAAATATTGCATTCATATAGAACTGCAAGTATATTTAGGATGTGAGCATCATGTTTTGAAAGAGTTTTTATGATTTGCATACATATAGGTGGATCCAAATTAGGCATACATACTTTACTATGATGTATCTCACTTTGCACATGTGCACAATATTTACAACAATTGGATGCACACTTGATGGATGGATGTTGCGAGGGATTATCTATTTTACTCTTATCGGATTTCGAGGACGAAATTCTTTAAGGGTGGGAGAATGTAACATCCCGCATTTTTAGTATAATTAAAAATATGTAAAAATATGTGTATATGCATAGATAGGTAAATAATGGTGATGTATAATTAAAAATTTATTAATATATGGAAGAGAAGGTAAAATTAATTCGATTACAGTGTACGTAACAGAGAAAATAATAAAATAAGGGTACTTAATTTAAATATCAGGAATTAAGTAAAATACAACACCATTGTGTTCGTCTCGAAATTCTACATGAAATAGAGTCCAAGTTTTCGAAAATCGGACTCCGTATGAAAGAGTTATGGCCTTCGGAAGATTCAAAACAGTTCGAAATTTGACCCAGGCAGCCGGGCAGGAAATTTCCCACCTAGAACAGGGCAGGTCGACCTAGGGGTCGACCTGGTGGCCAGGTCGACCAGGGGGTCGACCTACCCCCTAGGAGGTCGACCGGGGGGTTGACCTACCCCCTAGGAGGTCGACCTGGGGGTCGAACTACCCCAGATCTGGGTAGTTTTTGTCCCTATGACGTGGTTTGACGTGCTGTACAGACCGGATGGCTTCTAGGTCAATCCTAGGGCTCTAAAACACTCTCTACACCTATAAAATAGTGCCTAGACCTAACCTAATTCAGAAACAATTCCTTCTGACGCCTCCATGCTGCCAAACTTCAACCAAACATGGTCGACGCCCCAAAACTCTAAACTAAATTGCAAGTTCTTCACAAATTTTGGAGTTTAATCAAATTAAGAAGCAAAGTTCTTCATCAACGATTCAAGCTCTTCTCCAATAATCAAATAAGAATATTAAATCAGCATTCTACATCAACAACAAATCACTTATTTCTCCAATCCAGTCAAAGTGAGTGGACTTGAACTATATTTGTTGTATAATGTTGCTTCTATCGTTTACCATTGCCCATAATGAATATGATGTTAATTTAATAAGATATGTTATTTTATTTATGCCTACGTTTGAGTTCTCTCCTTTTTATCCTTTCCCCTTTTCGTTTTTGGATCTAGGTTATCTCGAACCTAGACGAAATCTTATTATACAATACGCACGATTGGAATATGGGGATATTGGAATATAATCTGTAATTTTGGGGTTTGTGGCATAACAATTGTTATTGCATATATTGGGCATAATCTATTTTATGCAGTCGAGGAAAATAATCTATAATGTTGAATTTATGTAAGTTTGACATAATTGTCATTGGATATGGAATTGGTATAATTCAATATTAACAACATGCAATTGGATAGCATGGATTGGTGAAATTTATTCGTGACTTGAAAAGTAAGCCTAGAGGGTGAATTAGATTATATGTATGAACGTGGGAATGTTGGGGTATATATATTGGCAATATATTGATTATATGAAATTGGGTATAACTAGATATTTGAAATTGGCATGTTTGGGTATGAATAACATGGAATTAGTGAATTTGACTATAATTGGATAATTTGGGTAATATGAAAATTGGCTAACTATTATGTAATTGGTGTAGTGAATGAAAAATTGGGAATAGGCATAAAAATGAAATGTAATTAAGTTGAATTTGGAACATATGACATGAATTTGGGGTTTGGGTGAAAGATGATTGTTAATGAACGCCTATGACACGAGGTTAGACGCGTTGTGGTGTAAGACTGCCCGGAACCGCCTGACAAATCCAACAACCACAAGCGGACGTCTAATGTGAGAGGTCAACGACAAGAACTAGAGGCGTAAAAGTTTATGACGCTAGGTTAGGAACATTTTTGGTGTAGGACTGCCCGTAACCGCCCGCCAATTCCTATAGTCATGAACGGACGTCTAATGTGAGAGGTCATACATCGTTACAGCATTATAAATAAATTAAGAAATACTAACCATAATAAGACATGTGGGTGACATGGGTACGGTTAGAGGGTTAAGTGGGAGATATAAATGACATGTAAAGCATAACTGATGTGGAATTAACCATCGTGAGACATGTGATGTAAGACACAACCAAGTTAGACTTAACCGTAGTAAAACATGTGTAAGACATGGAAACTATAATAAAAAGGGGGTTAAGTGGGACACGTGTGAAATGTGAAACAGAATTTAGATATGCTTAACCAAATGGGACCCGTAACAGTATCATAAATTAATTGAACTGGGTAAAGTTTAAGTAACGGGTTAAGTAAAAGGAAGGGTTAAGTCAAATCTAAAATTAATGACACAGTAATAGGGGAATGATAATTACCTATTGTAAACTTGAGGTGCGGTGATGTAAAATTAAATAATAGGCAAACTTGTCATAATGACAAGGGAAGGTTATGACTTAAGATGTAATACAAGACTTGAAGGGTGGGACGACTTATACTATGAAATAAGTCAAATCTAAAATTAATGACAAGAAATGAGGAATGGTAAATAACCTATTATAAATAAACTTGAATAAGGCAAGAAAGGATAATAGGTGGAAATTATAACTTATGGGATAAGATAAGTTATAGGAAACGATAATTAAGACGAGATAACTTACAGGCAAAGATATACTTAATTTAAGTGGTTTGGAAAGGAGAAATGTGAAATTAAAAATGATATAAGTTATATGAGTGGAAAAGAAGTAAATTAGAATCATATATGTTGGTTAGGTTGAGTAATTCTCTGGGTGCCAGTCTGATGTTGATTTCGGTCTTCGGGGCTGGTGTTTAGAGGGTTATTCTCCTAATCAATATGTATGTGGGATAAGGCATATTTAACCATGAATTTAGTATAACATGTTGTTGTATCCCAAAAAGGGAATAATTTATGAAATTGGAAAATAACATGTTGTGGGCTTATTAATGGACTTAAGTGGGTTAAGTGTAAATTGAATTAATAAGCAAGGGTAACTTAGTGAATACGAAAAAAAAGGAAGCTAATTTGAATAACCAAGTTAAATGAGAAAGTTGACTAGGTGGCACAAGCGTGAAATAAATGGTTAGACTTAAGGTCTAATGACATATAAAACTAAGACACTTGAAGTAGTCCGTATGTTGTAGGATGAATAACCCAACGAGGTAGATCATGATGGTGTCATAAGGCACGAGGAGATTGCACGTTCGCTAGTTTGACGACTCCAACGGACTGGAAGGGGAAGCACGCGGCTTCCTGAGACGTTAAAGGTGCTCCTGGTAGTCCTCTGTAGTGGTTTAGCTTCGGGCTAGGAATACAGAGGTTGGGTCTGCGTGAAACTACCAGGTTAGTGGGCCTTGACTGCACAAGTAGGGGGCAGTCAGAATGTTGTACGCGGTGGCATTAATGGTGGTTCGGCGATTGCCTCAGGCGGAGGTAGAGGGTCAAGACCAAATGATAGTAGCATGTCACCAGCAGCCTAAGGAATGCGAAAAGACAAGAGATAACCCCTAGAGATCGTTAACCTTTGCTATCAAGGGACGGGTGTGGGGAGACCCCACATGGATGTTTAGATTGTTTGCTTGTTAGAGGTGGTAACTTAGCTCGTGTGGTCTTCACTAGTTGAGGGAGGGGCTGAGGTGGTGACATAGCCTCCATAGAAAAACCAGACCCGAGGGATATCTGTACATTGGACACTCTTAGAGGCAGGCCCGTACAGGTATAGAAAAGCTCCCGACCGAGTTTCGTGTTTTCTGGTGTATCCCTGCCACATAACTTGGGCGCATAAGTAGAGGTTATGTGCAGTAGAAACATCGAGCACGAATGATGATACGTACGTGGGAAAGTCTAGGTACAACCATGTCTGCTCTAGGTGGTGTATCGTAGATTAGAGGGCATTATTCGTTGATGGAACCAAACTCGATCGAATAGCTCGAGGATAGCAGTCAGTGCACTTACGTAGCACAACGTTAGTGGTTCTATGCGGATGTAGCGTTGTACGTTACTATGGCATAGGATGAGGGACTGCGCATATTACTGTGACGATACGGAGGAGACCGTGCTAGTGGGGTATCACGGGGTGTACGTCAATTTGGGGGTAGCTACATATGCACTATATTAGGTTAATCTACCAGGGGGTAGATGGGTGCGACGTGTGTGTAAGTTTTGAGTGCTAATAACACGTATAGCCTAATAAATAAGAAAGTGTAATTGAACGGTATATATAGGATTATTCAAGAAGTGTAGTTTAAATTCATTCACACAGAACTTATGTTCTGACCCCCTCCTCATAACATCCGCAGGTTAGACAGAGTCTTATAGCTTTGGGAATACTGATTTAGCAGTATTGCGATTAAGGTAAAGCTATGTTTTAAATATATTATATTTTACTCCTTCTGTTGTGAGGTGTCTTCCGAACTCTGACATATCTCTTTTCTCTGTCTTTTTCTGTAGGATACCAGAGCAACCAACTCGGGTTTCGGTGGATTGGATTTTTGAAAAAAAAATTGGTCCTTTGGAATCTGGGTTGTTTTGCAGTATTTTCCTAGGTAGACTTGGCCACGGGGTTTCATCAGTTTAGGGTGGCTGAGGGCAGCATAGATAAAACTACTTTTAGGACTCCGGATGGTTTCTTTGAGTGGCTAGTTATGCCTTTTGGGCTGACGAATGCACCCGTCTATTTTGTTGATCTGATGAGTAGGGTTTTTCGAGAGTTCCTAAATAAATTTGTCATAGTCTTTGTTGATGACATTTTGATCTTCTCAAAGAGTGAAGAAGAGCATGCCTAGCATTCGGGAGAGGTTTTGAAAACTCTCCGCGACCATCAGCTTAAGGCAAAGTTCTCCAAATGCCGGTTTTGGAGAAAGGAGGTGAGATTCTTAGTGCATGTAGTCTCTAAAGAAGGGATAGCGGTGGATCCCGCGAAAGTAGTTGCGGTGCAAGATTGGCATATTCCTAAGAATGCAACAGAGGGGAGAATGTTTCTTGGGTTGGCTGGTTATTATAGTAAGGTCATTAAGGACTTTATGAAGATATCAGCCCCACTCACCAGGCCAACGAAGAAGAACTTAGCATTTTCATGGGATATAGATTGTGATGTTGCTTTCCAACGTTTGAAAAGGGCTCTTACAACTGCCCCAATCTTGACTTTGCCCAATGGGAGCAAAGTGTTTACAGTTTACACTGATGCATGTGGTACACGGCTTGGTGCGGTTCTGATGCAAGAAGGGAAAGTAGTGTGTTATGGGGGTAGACAGTTGAGAGTTCATAAGAAGAACTACCCCACCCATGATCTAGAGCTAGCTGCCGTAGTATTCGCGCTAAGACGTGGCATCATTATTTACTTGGAGAGAAGCTCGAATTATACACCAATCATTAATCTCTCAAGTATCTGTTTTCACAGAAGGATTTTAATTTAAGGCAACAAAGGTGGATGGAGTTCTTAGCTTCTTATGATTTTGAAATTGCTTATACCCCTGGCAAGGGTAACGTGTGGCTGACGCACTAAGTAGGCAGAGGATGGCCTTAAGTCCTCTGTTTGTAGAGAGGAAGAGCTTGGAGTTCAACTCAACTTTTGATTTTGAACCCTCCATCGAGATTTTGCCTGACTTGTTTGCATCATTGGAGATACGACCAACTCTTATGGATTAGATAGGAGCTTCGCAAAAAGGTGACCCACAGATTTTAGACATCATGGATAAGCTCCGAAAAGGGGAGACTTCTAGTCACCTCAGTCGTTATACCATATATAAAAAGGGGTGGTTGCGAAGAGATGGAAGACTTTGTGTTCCTCAAAATGGAAGCTTGATAAAGGCAGTCCTAGAAGAAGCCCACCATTCTAAGATGACTATTAATCCAGGTGAAGATAAGATGTACAGAGACATGAAAAGGGTTTTCTATCGAGCTAGGATGATGAAATATGTGGCCGAATTTGTTTCTCAATGTTTAGTTTTCCACAAGTTAAAATTGAGCAAAAGAAGTCCGGCGGTTTACTTCATCCTTTAGAGGTTCCACAGTGGAAATGGGTGAGCGTCTCTATGGGGTTTCATAGATGGTTTCCCTAGGTCGAAGAAAGGCAACACCAGTATCTGGGTTATGGTAGATAGACTCACTAAGAGCGCTCACTTTATTCCAGTTAAGAGTAAGAGGACGACACCATGCTCGACAGTAATCTATGTTCGAGAGATAGTTCGTCTTTATGGGGTTTCTTCCAGCATCGTGAGCGATCGTGACCTCATCTTTACCAGTGAATTTTGGAGGAGCTTGCAAGAAGAATTAGGTACATAGTTGTGTTTGAGCATCTCTTATCACCCTCAGACCGATGGGCAGACGGAGAGGGTGAAAAAAATTCTTGAAGATCTTTTAAGGTTGTGTATCCTAGACTTCGGAGGGACTTGGGAAGAGCATCTTCCTTTAGTAGAGTTTGCGTATAACAACAGCTATCAAGCCAACATCGGCATGGCACCCTTCGAAGCATTGTATGGGTGACCATGTAGATCACCAACTTGTTGGTGGGAATCTACAGAAATATTATTACTTGGACAAGATATGGTTAGAGAAACATCCGAGAAGATGGACCTTATTTGACAACGAATGAAGACAGCTCAAGATAGGCAAAAATCCTACGTAGACAAGAGAAGGACTGACATCGAATTTGAAGTGGGAGACTTAGTTTTTATTAAAATGTCACCTCTGAGGAATGTGATTTGCTTCGGATTGGTAGGGAAGATGGCACTTAGGTTTGTGGGACCATTTCCCATAACTGAGAGGATTAGTCAAATGGCCTATAGAGTAAAGCTTCCAGAAAATTTATCTAGTGTTCATGACGTTTTCCATGTTTATCCTCTGCGGAAGTGTTTGCACGACATCGCGGAGGTTGTTGAGCCAATCATATTGAAAGAAGTGGGAGTAGAGCGAGAGGCAATGATTGATAGGGAAGCTAGCACCTAGGTTTGTGGGACCATTTCCCATAACCGAGGGGATTAGTCAAATGGCATATAGAGTAAAGCTTCCAGAAAATTTATCTGGTGTTCATGACGTTTTCCAGGTTTATCATTTGCATAAGTGTTTGCATGACACCGCAGAGGTTGTTGAGCCAAGCATGTTGAAAGAAGTGGGAGTAGAGCGGGAGGCGACAGTCAGACGAGTCCCTACCCTATTCTTGGATCAGAAGCTAAGAGGCTCCGTAATAAAGAGATCAAGCTGATAAAGGTTCAATTGGGAGATAACCCAGAGGACGTGACTTGGGAGACCGAAGACAAGATTCGTGCTTTGTCCCCTTTCCTTTTCGAGGGTATGTTCTTAACTCCTTTTCCAAAATTTTATCTGTGCTTGTTTCTATCAATTGAATTTATCATATCCATAGTATTTTCAACCTTTAGATAGGAATCCTATGGATGTAATCTTGTGTTTGAGACATGTTATGTTTTATGGATGCAAGTGGATGCTAGATTTGCTAGTGGTTGCCTGTGGATACATATACACACATTAGGCACTAGATCGACTCAAATCCCTCTCATACTGCATATGGATATGTGTGCATATTCATTTCTTTTGTGGATGGAAATGAATGTATTAGCATATGGATGTTGCATTTGGATGAAGTATGCACACATATAGAACTCACAAGTTATAATAGGATTATTTGCATACATATTGGATACATGGCACTAACATACATTGCATTAAGGAGGTCAACTGAATCAGTAGACCGCCTGATCTTGGCATTAGTATTGGGACATATACAAACACCTTTGCATATATTCATTAGAAATATTTAAGAATAATGGATGCCAGTGATTGATGGATGAGCAAATGGATGGTAGGATATGCATTCTTCTCAACTTGGAGGTTTCGCGGATGAAATCCTTTAAGTTGGGGGGAAATTAACACCCCGTAATTTTGTTAGCATTAAAGAGGATAAATTAAATAATAATTAATATAATATTTGGAATTAAGGGAAACGGACTGCGCCATTTCTTCCGTCTCAAAATTCTGGTCACGATAGACATTTGGTTTACGTAAAACGGACACCGTATGAAGAAGTTATGAGGATTTTAAATTTGTATACACGCAGAAGAATTTTGTATATACATATGAGTCAGATATGAGTCAGAATCTTATCCACAAAGGGTTCAAAAATCAAATTGGCAGAAGGCGGGAAATTTCCTGCTCTAGGGGGTCAACCCCCCTAGAGTGGTGTTGAAACCGGGGTTGACCTCCCTTAAGGCGTATCGACACTATGGTCGACCCACCCACAGGGGTGTTGACACCCCTAGGGCTGACATGGCAGTCGGTTTCACAGGTCCTGGGAGCTATAAATATGTGTCCATTTCTCCTGTTTTCTTCATTGGAAATTATGAAGGCCAAATTCTGCCGGTGTTTGAACTGAGACGGATCCTATCTTCTACAACTATCAACTTTGCAAATCAATTATAAATTCAAGCGTAGATCTACAGCCCAAAAAGCTTCTTTTCTAGTTCTATCTTTTTAGCCAAACACTGTGAGTTCAAGGTTACTTTTAGATTTAAATGACTAAAAGTATAACGTGATAGTACTGTGATTTGGATCTGTCTTGAATTATAAACCTATGTTATTCTTGGATCTCAAACTTATTATGCTAGATAAATTTTTATAGATCTAATACACTTGTGATTAGTTTATCATGTCACATTTATGGATCTGAAACTTTGTCAAGTTTGTGGTTAATTTGGGATTATCTTTATATGGACACATTGAACCTTTGTTTAGATCTAGATGACCATATTGTGATTAAATGAGATGTGTCACTATTAGACATATAAATTCTGATTTGGATCTATTCATCCTAAGTATATTGGATCTAGTATTATCATTACCCTTTTTACTAGATCTGTTTTTGTAACACCCCGTGAATTCTATAACATTAAGCTTCACAAATTAAAGTGTAATTAATTCTTAGTGAAAGAATTAATGGAAATGGGTTACGCCATTACATTCGTATCAGAATTCTGCTTGAGATAGAGTCCGAGTTTGCATGAATCGGACTCCGTATGAAGGAGTTATGACCTTCTGAAGTTTCAGAATAAAATTTAAAATTCAAACAGTTCAGTTTAAAATTTGAAATTCGAAAAACAGGTTCAAATTGGGCTGGACGGGAAAATTCCTGCCCAGGGACCAGGTCGACCATAGGGTCGACCATGGTGTCGACCTGGCCACCCCAGGTCGACCATAGTGTCGACCTGGGTGTCGACCTACCAGTCGACCTACTTGGTCGACCTGGCTGGCTGGGTCTGGCTCGAATTTCTGTAGCTCGGTGTGTCACTAGGGCTGACATGTCACCTCTTTATTTGCTCTTTAAACTTTGTATGTTCTAGATTCCTCCTGTCTACATCTGACGGCTCAAAACAATTTAAAAATCTATATATACAACCTAAGTCTCAACTAAAAATTCACACAAAAAAATAAGATGGGAGTCGTCATGCTGCCAGGGAGGAATTGAGCATAGCCGTCAAGAGGGAGAAGCTTAGAGACGAATCAAATTAAGAAGAAGATAAAAGTTTAATAAAATTAATCAACGCAACGTTAATCTACCCAAAAGAGCACATCTCAATTTCAGAATTCAGAATCCAGAATTCAAGATTCTGCATTCGTTGTAAGTATAGTGACCTTTCAGAATATGAATAAAAACTGTGATGTGGTTCGATGTAAATGAAAATAGAATTGTGTGATAATGATATAAATTATGTGTATTGTAATGATTCTGTCATGACTTCTGTATTGATATTTGTAGCCTAAATCGATTGATGCAAGCCTATTGAACAATTGCATATGAAAACAATGGCACTTGCAATTTTATGGCAAAAACTAGAATTTGAACCCTTTATGTTTATGCCTATGGCATGGACTATATACATTCACTAAGTCTAAATTAAGGCTTATGTCAACATGTTATAGATTTGAGACCTTTTATGCCTACATGACCCAAAATCTATGAACACATTCTTACGTTCATTTGCAAGTATAATTGGATCTATGTTAAGTATCATTCGGGTTTCATAAACTATGCAAGTTCATGTTGAAATAGGATATATGATTAGATGTTAAAATTGGACATTTTGGTGAATATACAACATGCTAGTTTTGTGGTTGACATTATGCCAAGTTAAACATGTTTAAACACAAGTTTGTATAAGCTTAAACTATGCCATTTCATATGTCACCTACTTAGTTATACTTTGATTTGAATGCAAGTTCACATGACCCATAATTTATGTTGAATCGCTAAATTGCAAGTTCATGCGCCACACACCTTTATGTGAAATATTACATGTTCTTGGTTTCCCCTTTTTCTCACGTTATAAAGCTGGGCTGAATTGTGTCAAGCCCAACACTTGTTATAATGTTGCGAACGTACAAACGGGGGTAATAACGTTGGGTGTAAAACATTAAAAATATAAGTTGGCATGGTTGGCACATGCCAACGACAATGACATATAAGCGGTATGAATTGTTATACCCAAGAATAAAAGACATGACATTTACATAAAATTGAGAAGTAATAAAATATGTAAATTAAGAAAATACGGTATGCTTAACCCGAGGTTGGATTGAGTTGTGATGTAAACCTGCCCGGACCCGCCCGGCTGTCCAGTAGTCGCAACAATACCTATCCAATGTGGGTGGTTAAGCATTGAGCCCAATAAGGACCCGAGGTTAGACTGAGCTACGGTGTAAACCTGCCCGGAACCGACCGGCACATCCAGTAACCGTAGCAATACCTGTCTAATGTGAGTGGTCTGGTGCTCTAAGAGGCTAAGGACAGATGGTAGGGTTAAGTCAACTATAAACACTTAACCAAATTCAACATGTTAACAAGAATTGATGGTAGGGTTAGGTAAATACAGACACTTAACCACTTAACATGTTTGACTAGAAAAACCTAGTAACGAGTGACCCATTTCAGCAGTAACCCAAGTTAGGTATCATGGTACCCTTAAACTAGGTAGGGTGGGGCACAATTACTGGGCTGATTGTAAGCGGTCAAAGCGACGAAGGTGGGTGCAACAGTGTAGGTTCTAACGGGGTGCGGGCGTGCACACACTCCGGAGCAGACAAACAGGGTGCTGGGGGCACCAGTAGTATAACCTATGCCTTCTAGAATTTGTGTCGGGGCCGCCACAATGGGTCTTGATACACCCCATGGTGGGACCAGCATAGGTATCTACAATTCTTGGGGGCCGTATGACATATGTTTACGCGAGTAGGAGCCGATCTTTAAATAAAAATGGGGATCACTTCACCCTCAGCATGGGGTGCCAGTTAGAATAAGCTCAAGTAGGTGCAGAGATATAGTGTGGGTGCGATAGCACATTCGATTCTAAACGACACTTCCTTAGCTTGTGACACTTTCCTGTTTTCAGTTTATATCTATCTTGCCCTTTTCTTATTCACATACTGAAGAGTTACTAGATTTACTCAGGCTTTATGTCTGACTCTATTTTCTTTTCGTCTTCTTTTCTTTCTCCCCCCGGGTCTACAGGGAGGAAACCACTCAGCTCAGTCAGACTCTTTACAAGCTCCAAGACCGTAGGTGTATGATTTGGATCTCTTTTGCTCGGATTATGACTTTGGATATCACTATGGGGATTTTTGTCACTTTTTTATGTTTTATGCTTCTTTAATAATCAAGACAGTAATGAGGTTGTAATGTTGGAAGTATTTTGAGACAATTATGGAAATGTTCTGTTTGAACACGTATTGATGAAATAAAAGTCTGTTTGGTTTCCACTGTTTAAAATATGTGTATTTATATCTGTCTTGAGTTTATCTGTGGCTTTTACTTGTAAACCTCCACCAAAGTTAAGGCATTCCCTTTGTGAGTGACCTTAACGGAGGTGGAGTGTTTCACTTGGTATCAGAGCATAGGTTTACCAGATAAGATAAAAGTTTTTGAAATTGTTTTCAAAAGAAAGTTTAAAGAAGCATTTTTTTTCAAGAAAAAGTGTTATATTTATAAAAAGAAAAAATCCCCCAAAGCCATGTGCCATATCTATTTCTCTCTCTATCCTTCGTTTTGAATTTTTCCTTTCTGTTTCAGCATGTCTGGGAACCTTACTCCCCAGCTACAGATGCTTTTACTCCTCCTCCTCCTCCTCTACGTGAGCCAGCAACCGGAAGAATCGCCGAACAAGAAGACGGATAATAGTCAAGGAGGAAAGGACCACAACAATAATAACAAGACACATGAGAAAAGGAACTATTATTTCTGTGGCATTGTTGGGCATGTGATGAACGACTGCAGAAAGAAGAAGAGGAAGATGAGTGCTACTTGCTTCCATTGCGGGGAGGCTGGACACATGGCTAAGGACTGCCCTAAGAAGCAAGGGCAAGGCCCGCAAGCAGGACCTTCTGGGGGTACCTCTTTAACTTCTTCTCCTAGAAGCTTTGTTTTATCCTGCTTATCTTCTCAATCCTATCTTGAGAACTTTAGGTAGTAATATTTCTGTAGAAAGTGTAGTCTGTATTTTTGATCATCCAGTTCGCACACTTTTTGACTCTGGCACATCACACTCTTTTGTTTCATCTGCCTAAGTAGAATCTCTGCATCTGGACACTAGTATGGTAAAGGATCCCTTAGTAGTTTCAAATACAATTGAGGGTTCCATGTAACAACCCGTATTTGCAATAACCTGTTATAACATAAAACGAGGCAGAATTTAATTCTAAAATCTGAATCAAGGGAAACGGGCTATGCCATTGCGTTCGTCTCGGAAAAATACGCGAAATAGAGTCCGAGTTTTCGAAAATCGGAGTGCGTATGACCCGATTAAGGCCCAACGAAGTTTTCAGAAAATTTCAAAGTAAAAACAGATTTCAAATTCAAGTTTGAATTTGAAAATTAGGGCAGATTAGGCTAGGCGGGAAAAGTCCCGCCAGAGCACCCAAGTCGACAGCCCTGTCGACTTGGGAATCGACTTGGTTGGACCCAAGTCGACAGCCCTATCGACTTGGCTGTCGACTTGGTCCAGCCGGGCTGTTTAGCCTGGTGCACCATTTTGAGATTGTGTTGAGTTTGGGGGCCAGATTCAGTTTTGAGGGCTGAGATTGGAACTAGGGTTTAATCCTAAGGTTGAAGCTAGTCCTAATCTCTATAAATAAGGCCCTAACCTAACCCTAAATCATCATTATTCATTCAAGTAACTAAACTATGGAAAAATCATTCCTTTCATGGCCTCCACTCTCTTCATAAAATTCCTAAATCAATTTCTATGAGAGATTTTCCATGCATACAAGTGTTTTCAAACTTGTATGAGCATTATTAGCTTGCATTCAAGTCAAGTTTCTATATTTGCATCATAAAGCAAGGGTTTTGATCATTTTGGCTTAAGGGTTTTTCTATTGAAGCTTGCATTTTGGGTTTAATTGATTTCATAAGGGCTTTGTCATATTTTTGTGACATCCTAAGCATTGTAAGCCCTATTCTACTTTCATACTTAAACTCTAAAGTTAAATGTATGATATGCAAGTTTATATGCAAGTTTGCTATGCTATGATATGCAAGTTTATATGCAAGTATGCCATGTTATGATATGCAAGTTCTTCATGTTATGCTATGCAAGTTTGCCATGTCATGATATGCAAGTTTATCGTGTTATGTTATGCAAGTTTGATATGCATGTTTGTCTTATGATATGCAAGTTATGTTATGCAAGTTTGGGTTGAACATTTTGTTCATGCTATCATGTTATGCAAGCTTATCTTGAGTATATGAACATAAAGCTTCAAGCTTTATGCTAAAGGTTGCATTTTGACAACATGTAAGTTATCATATCCCTTATGATAGCTTGCATGTGAGGCTAAATGCGAACTTATGGCCATTTTTACATGTCATTTATCACCATGTATCACCAATATGCTAAGTTTGGTTTTATGCATGCTTTTGAGGCCTAAAATGTAATATGCAAGTATATGAACATATGTACGTTTCATATGCCACCATGTTAAACTTGTGGCTTCAACACCTTTATGTCATGATTATGCCAAGTTCCCTCTTTCTATCCTTTATGCGCTATTGCGATATGTAAGCGATGGGATTGCGTTTGGGGTTGGGTAAACTTAAAAGACATAAAAAAACATAAGCTTGGGAATTTACCTATTAAGTTAGGTCTACCCATTGGGAATTTACCTATTAAGTTAGGTCTACCCAATTGCTTGAAAACTTGTAATGTGTTTTGGAAACATGATGGACATGACACTTAGAAAATATAAGTGTGACCAACTCGAGGTTGGGTTGAGTTTGTAGCGTAAACCTACCCGGAACCGACC
This sequence comes from Allium sativum, assembly GCA_030737875.1. NCBI lineage: Eukaryota > Viridiplantae > Streptophyta > Magnoliopsida > Asparagales > Amaryllidaceae > Allium > Allium sativum. The sequence continues at coordinate 403,661,132 of CM060910.1, forward strand.
GGCCTAACTAGTTGCTACAAACAATAGGACCCAATGTGAGAAGTTGGTCATGTTGTACCTTGAACCCGAGGTTAGACCAAGTTGTGGTGTAAAGCTACCCGGAACCGACCGGCTTAACTAGTAACCGCAACAAAGTCTAATGTGAGAGGTTAAGGCGCATTAATTAATTAATGCCTCATGATTAGGGTTAAGTCATGGTCCACTTAATACTTAACCAATTTGGACTTGGTAGATTAATCAGGGTTAAGTCGTGAACTCATCGTTACACTTAACCGAGTTAATCCATGATTAGCAAGAGGGTTAAACCGTACTTAACCCACTAGAAAAATCCTAGCAATGGGGGTCCACTCCAGCAATAATCCCAAGTTTGTATCATTAAGACCCTAGGGCCTAGGCTAGGGAGGGAGCACGATTACTGACTGGAGGTAAGCGACCAAAAACGACGGCAGAATGGTACGCCGGTGTAGTTCCGGGCGGACTATGGTCGTGCACACAGTCCGAAGCCGGGGAAAACATGCACGGGTACCAGTAGATCGAGACTGTGCACGCATGATTATGGTGTCCAGGGGTTGACACCCTAGGGCTTGATACACCCGACGGGAGACCCGGCACAGTCTGACTACAATTATGTTTGGGCCGTATGGACACCAACACGTGATGAGTTAGGCTTATAGGGAGCCGATCGACTAGACCGTTTGGTTGGACCGCGTATTAGGGTCACTTCATGTTATTGGACCTCGTATTGGGGTCACTTCATGTTAATGGGCCAAAGCTTGGGCCAAGGGATCAATACTTGTTTACTCAAGTCATGTTAGTTTGCTAGTACACCTGTGGTGCAAAACCTTAAACCTGATTATGCGATGACACCCCTATCTACCTTGTTAGTTAATCATCATGCTAGTATGTTGTTATCCTTATGTTCATCCCTGCTGCTCATGCCAGTTAACTTTACCAGTTTACATTGATTGTAGTAGGGCTTACTCAGTCTTTTTGACTGACCTGTTTTCTTTCGCCTCTTTTCTTCCGTTTCCCCCCCCCCCCAGGTTCTTAGGGAGGGAATATTGGAGCTTAGCTGGATTTCTGATCGCTTGCTTGTGGGATTTTAGCTCATGTACGGTCTTGACATGAAGCTAGCTATGGTTATCACTTATTTTGGGGATAGTACTTATGTATTCCAGTTTTTCAGTGATGTTGTTTTTATCTAGACTTGTTTATTTGGAAAGTTGACATTATGTTGTACCAGACTTGTTTTGAAATGGTTTAAAATCTTCCGCTGTTTTATCTATGTTATTTACTCTGTTTACGCATATACATATGTTCTTGTTCTGCCTTGATATATCATTATGCATGTTTACCTGATTCAAACGCCCCTCCAAAGTCAGAGTGCTTGCAAGAGCCACCCTGGCGGAGGTGGGGTGTTACATTTGGTATCAGAGCCAGGTTTACGAGAAGGAACAAAAGGGTTTTTAAAACTTTTGGAAAACTATTTTCAAAACCAAGTATAAAGTATTTTCCAAAGAAAAGTCTAGTTTATTTTAAAGGCTATTCCCCAAAAAGCCATTAGCAAAATTCCTTCGTTTTTCTCCATTCTGAATCTGTCTTTTCTTCTTTTTTAGTATGGCCGATAACTTTGCTATTCCGGAGGGAGTACACGTACCTGTTTGGTATAGGAGACTTTTGGAGGCTAGGGCGACCGAAGCCGGCCCCGCCAATGTTCCTCCCCCTCCTCCGGTGGTTAATGTTTCTCCTCCTCCTCCCATAGCAGATGTTTCTCCTCCCCCTCAGCATCCTCAAGCTGACTTCGCAAAGATTTGCAAAGACTTTAAGGCGATGGGTGGCAATAATTTCTTTGGAACCGAGACTTATGTAGAGGCAAGGAATTGGTTGAAAGAAACCGAAGATCTTTTTGCCTTCTTTGATATAGATGACCGTATGAAGGTTTTATTAGCAGTGTGGTTGCTAAAGGAAGAAGCTGCACGTTGGTGGGTGGTCACCACCGTTACTAGGCCAATTGAGACTTGGGATGACTTTCGGGGAAAGTTTGGACTAAGGTTCCTATCACTGAAGCAAGGGGACATGACTATTAGGGAATACATAGATAAGTTTAATCAACTGGCTCAGGTCGGTTTAGACTTGGTTAACACAGCTCAGAAGAAGGCCCTATACTTTGCTCTAGGATTAAACGAGCCATTACATGGTTTGGCCATATCTCATATACCCTTGGGGGCAACTTTCGAGAGTTTGGTGAATATGGCCCTACTCAATGAAGAGAATAGGAGTGACAAGAAGGAGGAGAAGTCTAAAGATAAGAAGGAAAAGAAGTGCTTTACTTGTGGAAGCTCGACTCATCTAAACAAGGATTGCAGAAAGAGGAAGGGCACTTGCTTTAACTGTGGAGAAATAGGACACTTCACTAGGGATTGCCCGAAGAAGCAAGGGCAAGGCCAGGGTCAGACTCAGCATGCTGGACCTTCGGGAGGGCAAGTCCATACTCTCAATGTCGCTCCAGTTCCCGATCGAGGTAGTATTTCTGTTGAAAGCCTTGTTTACATTTCTGATTTTTCTGTTCGTACTTTGTTTGATTCTGGTGCATTGCATAGCTTTATTTCATCTGATCTAGTTGAAAGTTTGCACCTAAGTACTAGTCTAGTTAATGATCCCGTGTGTGTTTCAAATCCAATTGGGGGTTCCGCCCATTTGTCTATTATCTACGTGGATTTGAAAATCTCTATCTTTGGTGTAGAGTTCTCGTGTGATGCTTATATTCTCGGTTTCATGGGGTATGGGTTGGTTTTGGGCATGGATGGGTTGTCCAGTTTTGGAGCCATCCTTGATTTTTGAGCATAGGGTTGTGAGGCTCATGACTCGCCTCGGTAATACCCTAAAAATTTCTAGTAACCCTATGAGTCCCGTCATGTTGTGTTATCTTGAATCCCTCAACTCGTCTATCGATAGTTTGCAATCGGTGAGGGTGGTCCGAGAATATCCTGATATCTTGGGTGAAGTGAAGGGGGTTACCCCTAAATGAGAGATAGATTTCCGCATTTATCTGGTTGATAATGCCAAGATAGTTTCGTGGCCGGTTAGGCACGTGGCCCCGCAAGATGAGAGTTATGAAAGCAAGTCAAGTAGTTGCTTGAGAAGAACTTCATTAGACGAAGTATATCTGAATGGGGAGTGCCTGTAGTATTTACTACCAAGGCAGATGGTTCTCTTCGACTTTGTGTCGATTATCGTGAGTTAAACAAAGAGAATAGACAACCATTGCCAAGGATCGATGATTTGTTCGATCAGCTTGAAGGAGCATCTGTTCTCTCTTGATCTTGCTACTGGATTCCATCAGCTCAGAGTAGCTGAAGATAGTATAGGCAAGACTGCGTTCAGAACTCCGGATGGATTCTTCGAATGGCTTGTCATGCCGTTCGGCTTGACTAATGCACCCGCATATTTTGTGGACTTGATGAGTAGGGTGCTCAGGGAGTTCTTGAACAAATTTGTCGTGGTCTTCGTAGATGATATTCTGATCTTCTCAAAGGATGAGGAAGAGCACGCAAGACATCTCAAGGAGGTGATGGATACGCTTAGAGCACATCAGTTGAAAGCCAAGTCCTCCAAATGTCATTTTGGAGAAGAAGGAGTTAGATCTCTTGGGCACATAGTTTCTAAGCAAGGCTTAGCGGTGGATCCCGCTAGAGTGGTCGCGGTTCAAGACCGGAAAGCCCCGACGAGGACAATTGAAGTAAGAAGCTTTCTCAGTTTAAATTAGTCAGTTAGCGTCCCTTGAGTTTAGACCTACCCTTTTGGATCGAGTAGGGACTTCACAGAAAGAAGACCCGCAGTTAGTCGAGATCATGGACAAGTTGATTCGAGGCGAGATGGTAAGTCACCTCGCTATAGATGACAAGGGATGGCTAAGACGTGATGAGAGAAAGAAGGTTCTTGAAGATGCACATCACCCGAGGAGGTGGCCGAGTTTGTCCCAAGGTGCATGTTGTGCCAACAGATTAAGGCCGAGTCATAAAAAGCCCGGTGGGCTATTACATCCATTGGAGGTCCCCGCAATGGAAGTAGGAAAGCGTCACGAAGGATTTCGTGGATGGACTGCCAAGATCAAGGAAAGGGAATACGAGCATGTGGGTCATAGTAGGTAGACTCACGAAGAGTGCTCATTTCACTCCGGTAAAGAGCGAAAGGACTACATCATAACTAGCGACAGTTTACTTTCAAGAAATAAAGCGGTTACACGAGGTTCCCTAAAGTATAGTTAGTAACCATGACTCAAGCCAGTCTTGGGATAGTCTACGGGAAGTCATGGGCAAGCAACTGAATCTAAGTACGGCCTATCATTCGCAGGCGGATGGTTCATTTCGTTCAAGCATGAGTTATAGAAAACCACGTTGGTAAGAGCAATTGGCAACGTGGATTGGTATTTTCAAGAAAAGTTCTGCTGCGTGGAATACTTTATAGTAAGTAAACGAGATCCAAGATTCACTAGTGAATTTTGGAGAGCTTGCATGAAACCATGAGGTCATAATTATGTTTAAGCCAAGTATGATAGAAGAGTAAGTGAAAAAGGAAGACGAGAGGCGACAATGAAATGGGTTCCAACTCATATTTGGAAATAAGAGTTAAGAAGCCAAGAAATCATGAGATAAAAGACTGTCAAAGCACAGTGGAGTTAAACTCAAGGAAACGTGACTTAGAAGATTGAAGGCTAGATACGCGCATCATATCTCTTTTTAAGAGCATATCCTTGATCCTTGTTTTCCTGTGGAACTTACTCGCATGTTATCTTTTTACGTATATCCTCTCGGTCCCATTCTCGGTCCTATTTCTGTCGGTAGGTATGACTTATTGGCTAGTAATACATGTCAGGGTTTGAAGGGGTCCGTTAGGTTGACTAAACCTTTTGGGCTTTTATAGAATATGGGTTGGGTTAGGAAGGGATTTCTTGTAATCCAAAAGGAGTATATCTTGCTTATCCTCCCGATCTCTTTGTAGCATATCTTTTGCTATCCATGTTTGTCTTGATTATCTAGTTTATCATGTTAATCTTGTCATGAGAACCTTAGGTAGAAACCCTTTGGATGAAACATGTGTTTGAAACATGTTATGCTTGATGGTTGCAAGTGGTTGCAAGTGTTTGCAAGTGGTTACTCGTGGATGCATTATACACGTTAGGCACTAGATCGGCTCACACACTCCTCATATTGCATATGCATGAGTGTTTATGCTTATTCATGGATGAAAATTTTTGTGTTATCACATGGATGTTGCATATGGATGTATGTTATGTGCACACATATAGATGTTATACATTATGTTAGGAATTGCATACATATGGATTCATTTCACTAACATAATTTGCATTGATGATATTTGCATTAGATAGGTACATATACACACACCTTTGCATATGTTCATACAACATTTAGAATCTTGTAAGGACAATGATTGCTCATGGATGATGTCTTGAATAGATGGATGATTGGATGGTAGGATACGTTCTTCCTAACTTGAAGATTTCGGGGACGAAATCCTTTAAGGAGCGGAGAATGTAACAACCTGTATTTGCAATAACCTGTTATAACATAAAACGAGGCAGAATTTAATTCTAAAATCTGAATCAAGGGAAACGGGCTATGCCATTGCGTTCATCTCGGAAAAATACGCGAAATAGAGTCCGAGTTTTCGAAAATCGGAGTCTGTATGACCCGATTAAGGCCCAACGAAGTTTTCAGAAAATTTCAAAGTAAAAACAGATTTCAAATTCAAGTTTGAATTTGAAAATTAGGGCAGATTAGGCTAGGCGGGAAAAGTCCCGCCAGAGCACCCAAGTCGACAGCCCTGTCGACTTGGGAGTCGACTTGGTTGGACCGAAGTCGACAGCCCTGTCGATTTGGCTGTCGACTTGGTCCAGCCGGGCTGTTTAGCCTGGTGCACCATTTTGAGATTGTGTTGAGTTTGGGGGCCAGATTCGGTTTTGAGGGCTGAGATTGGAACTAGGGTTTAATCCTAAGGTTGAAACTAGTCCTAATCTCTATAAATAAGGCCCTAACCTAACCCTAAATCATCATTATTCATTCAAGTAACTAAACTATGGCAAAATCATTCCTCTCATGGCCTCCACTCTCTTCATAAAATTCCTAAATCAATTTCTATGAGAGATTTTCCATGCATACAAGTGTTTTCAAACTTGTATGAGCATTATTAGCTTGCATTCAAGTCAAGTTTCTATATTTGCATCATAAAGCAAGGGTTTTGATCATTTTGGCTTAAGGGTTTTTCTATTGAAGCTTGCATTTTGGGTTTAATTGATTTCATAAGGGCTTTGTCATATTTTTGTGACTTCCTAAGCATTGTAAGCCCTATTCTACTTTCATACTTAAACTCTAAAGTTAAATGTATGATATGCAAGTTTATATACAAGTTTGCTATGCTATGATATGCAAGTTTATATGCAAGTATGCCATGTTATGATATGCAAGTTCTTCATGTTATGCTATGCAAGTTTGCCATGTCATGATATGCAAGTTTATCATGTTATGTTATGCAAGTTTGATATGCAAGTTTGTCTTATGATATGCAAGTTATGTTATGCAAGTTTGGGTTGAACATTTTGTTCATGCTATCATGTTATGCAAGCTTATCTTGAGTATATGAACATAAAGCTTCAAGCTTTATGCTAAAGGTTGCATTTTGACAACATGTAAGTTATCATATCCCTTATGATAGCTTGCATGTGAGGCTAAATGCGAACTTATGGCCATTTTTACATGTCATTTATCACCATGTATCACCAATATGCTAAGTTTGGTTTTATGCATGCTTTTGAGGCCTAAAATGTAATATGCAAGTATATGAACATATGTACGTTTCATATGCCACCATGTTAAACTTGTGGCTTCAACACCTTTATGTCATGATTATGCCAAGTTCCCTCTTTCTATCCTTTATGCGCTATTGCGATATGTAAGCGATGGGATTGCGTTTGGGGTTGGGTAAACTTAAAAGACATAAAAAACATAAGCTTGGGAATTTACCTATTAAGTTAGGTCTACCCATTGGGAATTTACCTATTAAGTTAGGTCTACCCAATTGCTTGAAAACTTGTAATGTGTTTTGGAAACATGATGGACATGACACTTAGAAAATATAAGTGTGACCAACTCGAGGTTGGGTTGAGTTTGTAGCGTAAACCTACCCGGAACCGACCGGCCTAACTGGTTGCTACAAAAAATAGGACCCAATGTGAGAAGTTGGTCATGTTGTACCTTGAACCCGAGGTTAGACCAAGTTGTGGTGTAAAGCTACCCGGAACCGACCGGCTTAACTAGTAACCGCAACAAAGTCTAATGTGAGAGGTTAAGGCGCATTAATTAATTAATGCCTCATGATTAGGGTTAAGTCATGGTCCACTTAATACTTAACCAATTTGGACTTGGTAGATTAATCAGGGTTAAGTCGTGAACTCATCGTTACACTTAACCGAGTTAATCCATGATTAGCAAGAGGGTTAAACCGTACTTAACCCACTAGAAAAATCCTAGCAATGGGGGTCCACTCCAGCAATAATCCCAAGTTTGTATCATTAAGACCCTAGGGCCTAGGCTAGGGAGGGAGCACGATTACTGACTGGAGGTAAGCGACCAAAAACGACGGTAGAATGGTACGCCGGTGTAGTTCCGGGCGGACTATGGTCGTGCACACAGTCCGAAGCCGGGGAAAACATGCATGGGTACCAGTAGATCGAGACTGTGCACGCATGATTATGGTGTCCAGGGGTTGACACCCTAGGGCTTGATACACCCGACGGGAGACCCGGCACAGTCTGACTACAATTATGTTTGGGCCGTATGGACACCAACACGTGACGAGTTAGGCTTATAGGGACCCGATCGACTAGACCGTTTGGTTGGACCGCGTATTAGGGTCACTTCATGTTATTGGACCTCGTATTGGGGTCACTTCATGTTACTGGGCCAAAGCTTGGGCCAAGGGATCAATACTTGTTTACTCAAGTCATGTTAGTTTGCTAGTACACCTGTGGTGCAAAACCTTAAACCTGATTATGCGATGACACCCCTATCTACCTTGTTAGTTAATCATCATGCTAGTATGTTGTTATCCTTATGTTCATCCCTGCTGCTCATGCCAGTTAACTTTACCAGTTTACATTGATTGTAGTAGGGCTTACTCAGTCTTTTTGACTGACCTGTTTTCTTTCGCCTCTTTTCTTCCGTTCCCCCCCCCCAGGTTCTCAGGGAGGGAATATTGGAGCTTAGCTGGATTTCTGATCGCTTGCTTGTGGGATTTTAGCTCATGTACGGTCTTGACATGAAGCTAGCTATGGTTATCACTTATTTTGGGGATAGTACTTATGTATTCCAGTTTTTCAGTGATGTTGTTTTTATCTAGACTTGTTTATTTGGAAAGTTGACATTATGTTGTACCAGACTTGTTTTGAAATGGTTTAAAATCTTCCGCTGTTTTATCTATGTTATTTACTCTGTTTACGCATATACATATGTTCTTGTTCTGCCTTGATATATCATTATGCATGTTTACCTGATTCAAACGCCCCTCCAAAGTCAGAGTGCTTGCAAGAGCCACCCTGGCGGAGGTGGGGTGTTACATTTGGTATCAGAGCCAGGTTTACGAGAAGGAACAAAAGGGTTTTTAAAACTTTTGGAAAACTATTTTCAAAACCAAGTATAAAGTATTTTCCAAATAAAAGTCTAGTTTATTTTAAAGGCTATTCCCCAAAAAGCCATTAGCAAAATTCCTTCGTTTTTCTCCATTCTGAATCTGTCTTTTCTTCGTTTTTAGTATGGCCGATAACTTTGCTATTCCGGAGGGAGTACACGTACCTGTTTGGTATAGGAGACTTTTGGAGGCTAGGGCGACCGAAGCCGGCCCCGCCAATGTTCCTCCCCCTCCTCCGGTGGTTAATGTTTCTCCTCCTCCTCCCATAGCAGATGTTTCTCCTCCCCCTCAGCATCCTCAAGCTGACTTCGCAAAGATTTGCAAAGACTTTAAGGCGATGGGTGGCAAGAATTTCTTTGGAACCGAGACTTATGTAGAGGCAAGGAATTGGTTGAAAGAAACCGAAGATCTTTTTGCCTTCTTTGATATAGATGACCGTATGAAGGTTTTATTAGCAGTGTGGTTGCTAAAGGAAGAAGCTGCACGTTGGTGGGTGGTCACCACCGTTACTAGGCCAATTGAGACTTGGGATGACTTTCGGGGAAAGTTTGGACTAAGGTTCCTATCACTGAAGCAAGGGGACATGACTATTAGGGAATACATAGATAAGTTTAATCAACTGGCTCAGGTCGGTTTAGACTTGGTTAACACAGCTCAGAAGAAGGCCCTATACTTTGCTCTAGGATTAAACGAGCCATTACATGGTTTGGCCATATCTCATATACCCTTGGGGGCAACTTTCGAGAGTTTGGTGAATATGGCCCTACTCAATGAAGAGAATAGGAGTGACAAGAAGGAGGAGAAGTCTAAAGATAAGAAGGAAAAGAAGTGCTTTACTTGTGGAAGCTCGACTCATCTAAACAAGGATTGCAGAAAGAGGAAGGGCACTTGCTTTAACTGTGGAGAAATGGGACACTTCACTAGGGATTGCCCGAAGAAGCAAGGGCAAGGCCAGGGTTAGACTCAGCGTGTTGGACCTTCGGGAGGGCAAGTCCATACTCTCAATGCCGCTCCAGTTCCCGATCGAGGTAGTATTTCTGTTGAAAGCCTTGTTTACATTTCTGATTTTTCTGTTCGTCCTTTGTTTGATTCTGGTGCATCGCATAGCTTTATTTCATCTGATCTAGTTGAAAGTTTGCACCTAAGTACTAGTCTAGTTAATGATCCCGTGTGTGTTTCAAATCCAATTGGGGGTTCCGCCCGTTTGTCTATTATCTACGTTGATTTGAAAATCTCTATCTTTGGTGTAGAGTTCTCGTGTGATGCTTATATTCTCGGTTTCATGGGGTATGGGTTGGTTTTGGGCATGGATGGGTTGTCCAGTTTTGGAGCCATCCTTGATTTTTGAGCATAGGGTTGTGAGGCTCATGACTCGCCTCGGTAATACCCTAAAAATTTCTAGTAACCCTATGAGTCCCGTCATGTTGTGTTATCTTGAATCCCTCAACTCGTCTATCGATAGTTTGCAATCGGTGAGGGTGGTCCGAGAATATCCTGATATCTTGGGTGAAGTGAAGGGGGTTACCCCTAAACGAGAGATAGATTTCCGCATTTATCTGGTTGATAATGCCAAGATAGTTTCGTGGCCGGTTAGGCACGTGGCCCCACAAGATGAGAGTTATGAAAGCAAGTCAAGTAGTTGCTTGAGAAGAACTTCATTAGACGAAGTATATCTGAATGGGGAGCGCCTGTAGTATTTACTACTAAGGCAGATGGTTCTCTTCGACTTTGTGTCGATTATCGTGAGTTAAACAAAGAGAATAGACAACCATTGCCAAGGATCGATGATTTGTTCGATCAGCTTGAAGGAACATCTGTTCTCTCTTGATCTTGCTACTGGATTCCATCAGCTCAGAGTAGCTGAAGATAGTATAGGCAAGACTGCGTTCAGAACTACGGATGGATTCTTCGAATGGCTTGTCATGCCGTTCGGCTTGACTAATGCACCCGCATATTTCGTGGACTTGATGAGTATGGTGCTCAGGGAGTTCTTGAACAAGTTTGTCGTGGTCTTCGTAGATGATATTCTGATCTTCTCAAAGGATGAGGAAGAGCACGCAAGACATCTCAAGGAGGTGATGGATACGCTTAGAGCACATCAGTTGAAAGCCAAGTCCTCCAAATGTCATTTTGGAGAAGAAGGAGTTAGATCTCTTGGGCACGTAGTTTCTAAGCAAGGCTTAGCGGTGGATCCCGCTAGAGTGGTCGCGGTTCAAGACCGGAAAGCCCCGACGAGGACAATTGAAGTAAGAAGCTTTCTCAGTTTAAATTAGTCAGTTAGCGTCCCTTGAGTTTAGACCTACCCTTCTGGATCGAGTAGGGACTTCACAGAAAGAAGACCCGCAGTTAGTCGAGATCATGGACAAGTTGATTCGAGGCGAGATGGTAAGTCACCTCGCTATAGATGACAAGGGATGGCTAAGACGTGATGAGAGAAAGAAGGTTCTTGAAGATGCACATCACCCGAGGAGGTGGCCGAGTTTGTCCCAAGGTGCATGTTGTGCCAACAGATTAAGGCCGAGTCATAAAAAGCCCGGTGGGCTATTACATCCATTGGAGGTCCCCGCAATGGAAGTTGGAAAGCATCACGAAGGATTTCGTGGATGGACTGCCAAGATCAAGGAAAGGGAATATGAGCATGTGGGTCATAGTAGGTAGACTCACGAAGAGTGCTCATTTCACTCCGGTAAAGAGCGAAAGGACTACATCATAACTAGCGACAGTTTACTTTCAAGAAATAAAGCGGTTACACGAGGTTCCCTAAAGTATAGTTAGTAACCATGACTCAAGCCAGTCTTGGGATAGTCTACGGGAAGTCATGGGCAAGCAACTGAATCTAAGTACGGCCTATCATTCGCAGGCGGATGGTTCATTTCGTTCAAGCATGAGTTATAGAAAACCACGTTGGTAAGAGCAATTGGCAACGTGGATTGGTATTTTCAAGAAAAGTTCTGCTGCGTGGAATACTTTATAGTAAGTAAACGAGATCCAGGATTCACTAGTGAATTTTGGAGAGCTTGCATGAAACCATGAGGTCATAATTATGTTTAAGCCAAGTATGATAGAAGAGTAAGTGAAAAAGGAAGACGAGAGGCGACAATGAAATGGGTTCCAACTCATATTTGGAAATAAGAGTTAAGAAGCCAAGAAATCATGAGGTAAAAGACTGTCAAAGCACAGTGGAGTTAAACTCAAGGAAACGTGACTTAGAAGATTGAAGGCTAGATACGCGCATCATATCTCTTTTTAAGAGCATATCCTTGATCCTTGTTTTCCTGTGGAACTTACTCGCATGTTATCTTTTTACGTATATCCTCTCGGTCCTATTTCTGTCGGGAGGTATGACTTATTGGCTAGTAATACATGTCAGGGTTTGAAGGGGTCCGTTAGGTTGACTAAACCTTTTGGGCTTTTATAGAATATGGGTTGGGTTAGGAAGGGATTTCTTGTAATCCAAAAGGAGTATATCTTGCTTATCCTCCCGATCTCTTTGTAGCATATCTTTTGCTATCCATGTTTGTCTTGATTATCTAGTTTATCATGTTAATCTTGTCATGAGAACCTTAGGTAGAAACCCTTTGGATGAAACATGTGTTTGAAACATGTTATGCTTGATGGTTGCAAGTGGTTGCAAGTGTTTGCAAGTGGTTACTCGTGGATGCATTATACACGTTAGGCACTAGATCGGCTCACACACTCCTCATATTGCATATGCATGAGTGTTTATGCTTATTCATGGATGAAAATTTTTGTGTTATCACATGGATGTTGCATATGGATGTATGTTATGTGCACACATATAGATGTTATACATTATGTTAGGAAATGCATACATATGGATTCATTTCACTAACATAATTTGCATTGATGATATTTGCATTAGATAGGTACATATACACACACCTTTGCATATGTTCATACAACATTTAGAATCTTGTAAGGACAATGATTTCTCGTGGATGATGTCTTGAATAGATGGATGATTGGATGGTAGGATACGTTCTTCCTAACTTGAAGATTTCGGGGACGAAATCCTTTAAGGAGGGGAGAATGTAACAACCCGTATTTGCAATAACCTGTTATAACATAAAACGAGGCAGAATTTAATTCTAAAATCTGAATCAAGGGAAACGGGCTATGCCATTGCGTTCGTCTCAGAAAAATACGCGAAATAGAGTCCGAGTTTTCGAAAATCGGAGTCCGTATGACCCGATTAAGGCCCAACGAAGTTTTCAGAAAATTTCAATGTAAAAACAGATTTCAAATTCAAGTTTGAATTTGAAAATTAGGGCAGATTAGGCTAGGCGGGAAAAGTCCCGCCAGAGCACCCAAGTCGACAGCCCTGTCGACTTGGGAGTCGACTTGGTTGGACCCAAGTCGACTTGGCTGTCGACTTGGTCCAGCCGGGCTGTTTAGCCTGGTGCACCATTTTGAGATTGTGTTGAGTTTGGGGGCCAGATTCGGTTTTGAGGGCTGAGATTGGAACTAGGGTTTAATTCTAAGGTTGAAACTAGTCCTAATCTCTATAAATAAGGCCCTAACCTAACCCTAAATCATCATTATTCATTCAAGTAACTAAACTATGGCAAAATCATTCCTCTCATGGCCTCCACTCTCTTCATAAAATTCCTAAATCAATTTCTATGAGAGATTTTCCATGCATACAAGTGTTTTCAAACTTGTATGAGCATTATTAGCTTGCATTCAAGTCAAGTTTCTATATTTGCATCATAAAGCAAGGGTTTTGATCATTTTGGCTTAAGGGTTTTTCTATTGAAGCTTGCATTTTGGGTTTAATTGATTTCATAAGGGCTTTGTCATATTTTTGTGACTTCCTAAGCATTGTAAGCCCTATTCTACTTTCATACTTAAACTCTAAAGTTAAATGTATGATATGCAAGTTTATATGCAAGTTTGCTATGCTATGATATGCAAGTTTATATGCAAGTATGCCATGTTATGATATGCAAGTTCTTCATGTTATGCTATGCAAGTTTGCCATGTCATGATATGCAAGTTTATCATGTTATGTTATGCAAGTTTGATATGCAAGTTTGTCTTATGATATGCAAGTTATGTTATGCAAGTTTGGGTTGAACATTTTGTTCATGCTATCATGTTATGCAAGCTTATCTTGAGTATATGAAAATAAAGCTTCAAGCTTTATGCTAAAGGTTGCATTTTGACAACATGTAAGTTATCATATCCCTTATGATAGCTTGCATGTGAGGCTAAATGCGAACTTATGGCCATTTTTACATGTCATTTATCACCATGTATCACCAATATGCTAAGTTTGGTTTTATGCATGCTTTTGAGGCCTAAAATGTAATATGCAAGTATATGAACATATGTACGTTTCATATGCCACCATGTTAAACTTGTGGCTTCAACACCTTTATGTCATGATTATGCCAAGTTCCCTCTTTCTATCCTTTATGCGCTATTGCGATATGTAAGCGATGGGATTGCGTTTGGGGTTGGGTAAACTTAAAAGACATAAAAAAACATAAGCTTGTGAATTTACCTATTAAGTTAGGTCTACCCATTGGGAATTTACCTATTAAGTTAGGTCTACCCAATTGCTTGAAAACTTGTAATGTGTTTTGGAAACATGATGGACATGACACTTAGAAAATATAAGTGTGACTAACTCGAGGTTGGGTTGAGTTTGTAGCGTAAACCTACCCGGAACCGACCGGCCTAACTGGTTGCTACAAACAATAGGACCCAATGTGAGAAGTTGGTCATGTTGTACCTTGAACCCGAGGTTAGACCAAGTTGTGGTGTAAAGCTACCCGGAATCGACCGGCTTAACTAGTAACCGCAACAAAGTCTAATGTGAGAGGTTAAGGCGCATTAATTAATTAATGCCTCATGATTAGGGTTAAGTCATGGTCCACTTAATACTTAGCCAATTTGGACTTGGTAGATTAATCAGGGTTAAGTCGTGAACTCATCGTTACACTTAACCGAGTTAATCCATGATTAGCAAGAGGGTTAAACCGTATTTAACCCACTAGAAAAATCCTAGCAATGGGGGTCCACTCCAGCAATAATCCCAAGTTTGTATCATTAAGACCCTAGGGCCTAGGCTAGGGAGGGAGCACGATTACTGACTGGAGGTAAGCGACCAAAAACGACGGCAGAATGGTACGCCGGTGTAGTTCCGGGCGGACTATGGTCGTGCACACAGTCCGAAGCCGGGGAAAACATGCACGGGTACCAGTAGATCGAGACTGTGCACGCATGATTATGTTGTCCAGGGGTTGACACCCTAGGGCTTGATACACCCGACGGGAGACCCGGCACAGTCTGACTACAATTATGTTTGGGCCGTATGGACACCAACACGTGACGAGTTAGGCTTATAGGGACCCGATCGACTAGACCGTTTGGTTGGACCGCGTATTAGGGTCACTTCATGTTATTGGACCTCGTATTGGGGTCACTTCATGTTATTGGGCCAAAGCTTGGGCCAAGGGATCAATACTTGTTTACTCAAGTCATGTTAGTTTGCTAGTACACCTGTGGTGCAAAACCTTAAACCTGATTATGCGACGACACCCCTATCTACCTTGTTAGTTAATCATCATGCTAGTATGTTGTTATCCTTATGTTCATCCCTGCTGCTCATGCCAGTTAACTTTACCAGTTTACATTGATTGTAGTGGGGCTTACTCAGTCTTTTTGACTGACCTGTTTTCTTTTGCCTCTTTTCTTCCGTCCCCCCCCCCCAGGTTCTCAGGGAGGGAATATTGGAGCTTAGCTGGATTTCTGATCGCTTGCTTGTGGGATTTTAGCTCATGTACGGTCTTGACATGAAGCTAGCTATGGTTATCACTTATTTTGGGGATAGTACTTATGTATTCCAGTTTTTCAGTGATGTTGTTTTTATCTAGACTTGTTTATTTGGAAAGTTGACATTATGTTGTACCAGACTTGTTTTGAAATGGTTTAAAATCTTCCGATGTTTTATCTATGTTATTTATTCTGTTTACGCATATACATATGTTCTTGTTCTGCCTTGATATATCATTATGCATGTTTACCTGATTCAAACGCCCCTCCAAAGTCAGAGTGCTTGCAAGAGCCACCCTGGCGGAGGTGGGGTGTTACACTCCACTTACTTGTTAGTGGTTTGTTTGGGTTTGAAAATCTCTATTCTCAGCGTTGAGTTTAGTTGTAATGCCTTTGTTTTGGGCTTCTCGGGATATGGTTTGATCTTAGGCATGGACTGGTTATCCAGTAACGGTGCCATTCTTGATTGTGAGAAAAGAGTATTTAGACTCTTGACTCGACTTGATAACACTCTAGAAATTTCTTGTAGTCCCTTGAATGCTGTTATTCTTAGTTATCTAGAGTCGCTTGATGCTTCTGATGAGAATTTGCAGTTAGTTAGAGTAGTCCGGGAATATCCGGATGTCTTTGAGGTGGTGAAAGGCTTACCTCCGAGGTGGGAAATAGACTTCCGCATATATCTTGTGGACAACGCAAAGCCTGTAGCTTTACCTGTCAAACACATGGCTCCAAAGGAGAGAAAGGAGCTCAGTAAGCAGGTTAAAGAACTTCTCGAAAAAGGGGTTCATTAGACGGAGCATTTCGGAATGGGGTGCTCCAGTGGTGTTTGCAACCAAAGTGGATGGTTGGCTTCGCCTTTGCGTCGACTATAGGGAGTTAAACAAATTGACCAAGAAAAATAGGCACCCTCTTCCCCGAATCGACGATTTGTTTGATCAGCTTGTAGGAGCGTCGGTCTTCTCCCAACTTGATCTGGCAACTGGGTTCCATCAGCTGAGGGTAGTTGAAGATAGCATTGATAAAAGGGCGTTCAGAACCCCAGACGGTTTCTTCGAGTGGCTTGTCATGCCATTCGGCTTAACAAACGCACCCGCTTATTTAGTAGACATAATGAGCAGGGTGTTCAGAGAATTTCTCAACAAATTTGTGGTTGTCTTCGTAGATGATATGTTAATCTTCTCAAAGAATGAGGAAGAGCATGCTTAGCATCTAAAATAAATCATGGAAACTCTCCGTACACATCATCTAAAAGCCAAATTCCCCAAGTGCCACTTTTGGAGAAAGGAGGTAAGATTTTTGGGGCATATAGTGTCCAAACAGGGATTGGCTGTGGACCCCACGAAAGTGGTGGCCGTGCAAGATTGGAAGACACCAAGAAATGCAACCGAAGTTCGAAGCTTTCTTGGGCTAGCAGGTTTTTACCGAAAGTTTATTAAGGATTTCCCAAAAATCTCAGCCCCAGTCACAAGGCGAACAAAGAAGAATCTGGCGTTCACTTGGGATTAGACTGCGAGTTTGCTTTCCAACGATTAAAAAGAGCTCTCACAACAGCCCCAGTTCTGACTTTGCCAGATGGAAGAAAAATGTTCAAAGTATACATGGATACATGTGGAACGGGACTAGGCGCTGTTCTAATGCAAGAAGGAAGGGTAGTAGCTTATGGCGGAAGACAATTGAAAGTTCATGAAAAGAACTACCCAACCCACGATCTTGAGTTAGCCGCCATCGTCTTTGTGCTTAAGTCTTGGCACCATTATCTCCTAGGTGAGAAGTTTGAACTATAAACTGACCATAAATCATTGAAATACCTCTTCTCCCAGAAGGATCTTAACTTGAGGCAGCAAAGATGGATGGAGTTTCTTGCCTCGTATGACTTTGAAATTTCCTATACTCCCGGCAAAGGCAACGTAGTAGCAGACGCGTTGAGCCGAAAGAAACTGACCTTAAGCCCGCTCTTTGTGGAAAGGAAAAGCTTGGAGTATATAGCCAGTTTTAACTTTAGGCCCTCCTCGAATTTTTTACTGGGTTTGCTAGCATCTCTCGAAGTACGCCCTACTCTCTTAGACTCAATAGGGGCTGCACAACGTGGAGACCCTCAGCTTGTTGGTGTGATTGATAAACTTATTAGGGGTGAGACTTCTAGTCACCTCAGTAGATACGCCATCGATGATAAGGGGTGGCTGAGGCGAGATGGAAGATTATGCGTCCCACAAGCAAGGGAGTTGACAAAGAAGGTTCTTGAGGAAGCGCATCATTCCAAGATGAATATACACCCTGGCGGTGATAAGATGTACAAGGATATAAAAAGGACTTTCTTTTGGAGCGGCATGAAGCAAGACGTCGCAGATTTCGTTTCTAAGTGCATGACCTGCCAATGGGTCAAGGCAGAACAGAAGAAACCTGGAGGACTACTTCACCCTTTAGAGGTCCTACAGTGGAAGTGGGATAGCATTTCAATGGACTTCATTGATGGACTACCTAGGTCAAGAAGAGGCAATACTAGTGTAACACCCCGTAATTCTGTAACATTAAGTTTCACAAATTAAAGTATTATTAAATTTTAGAAGAAGAATTAAGGGAAACGGGTTACGCCATTGCGTTCGTCTTGAAATTCTGCTTGAGATAGAGTCCGATTTTGCGTAAATTGGACTCCGTATGAAAAAGATATCCTTAAATTAAATATTACAGCAAAACATGAAATGAGAAAGGAATAAATGTTTAGCATTGTTATAAGGGTTGTAAGAAAAAGACTTAGTAGCTCATTTGGTTGGAACATGTGACTTGTATACAAGGGGTACAGAGTTTGATCCCCGCCAGTGCCATATTTTTGTTTTAGGGGAATGACTTAAAAATGGCCTAGTGTGAACGCAGTTCAGAAAGTGGTTTAGTGTGAAAATGGGTAATTGGGAAGATAAATAAAAAGAAAAAGAAATTAAAAAATATATATAATATATATATATATATACGCATATATATATGATGTGTACGCATCATATAGCGTACGTTGCACATTTTTGGTTGTCAAGGATTTGTTTTTCTTAAAAAAAAATGACTTTCTCTGATTGGATTTATGACAAATATTTAACATATTAGTACATATGTGCATTTATATCATAAACATGCAAATTTAATAAAAATGTGTGGATGCATGCAGTAAAAAAAAGAAAGATTTATGCATAGATATTTGTATACAGTAAATGGGATTTTTAAAGAGAGAATATGAATAGGTTAAACTTAATTTTCTATTAATAGGAATATCATTTATGAAGCTGCAATTGACATCAATATGGCACTGAATAATCAAAATATGGTAGGTGATATTGTTTTGTGAACATAACATGCAAGCATATTAATATGACAAACATTTATCTGACATTTAATTTGAAGATATGTCAATAGGTCATTGATTTGAAAACATGCAATTAACATTAATTTGTACATGTTAATTTGAGAAATATGTTGAGAAGAAAAGAAAAGAATAACTTGGCATCAAGGCTGGTATATATTAGTCATTCATGCTAATTTACAATGAAGAGGATACATTAATATTGTCATTCATATTTATATATGGATAATTAATTCGCTAAAGGGGAGAAGTATCTATTAAATACGTATTTATATTTGATGGATTGACAATAAATAATAAACGTTGATAATGTACATTAAGAGAGTAATTATGGCATAAGTAAATTAGGAATTATAGAATTTGTCCTAAATGAGAAATTTGTACATTGTAGAAAAAATATATATATATGCTAAAATGTGAAATTACATGTAATTGGAATAGTAATTATGGCACAATTTAAATTAGGGTAATTTACATGCATAGTAATTATGTCATAATTTAAAATAGGGGTAATTTACAGCCCTTAAATTGTGAACATAATTGGCTCCTTTTGACATGAATCGCTTTGATTAAACCTGGCTTCATCGACGGCTCTAATTAACTTGCAACTCTATAAAAACACCCTAGGTCTCCAACTAAAATTCACACAAAAATAAGAACTTGAGCCGCCATGATGTCAGAAGAAAACTAGGGAGAGCCTCCGCTTGAAAAGAGACGAACAACAATTCAAGAAAACAAAACTCTAATCTAATTTCTATGCAACGTTTTCTACTCCAAGGGAATGCTTTGCAAATTCAGAATAACAGAAAGCAGAAAACAAGTTTCAGCGCCCGTTGTAAGTATAGTGGTTCTCTGAATATGAATAGAAATTGCGATGTGATTCGATGTAAATGAAATTGGGGTTTTACTATTGTAAAATATTGATGTAAATTCTGTTTATTGCGTTGATTATGTCATATTTTGTATTGGGTGTTTGTGGCATAAATTGGTTGGTGCGAGCCTATTGACATTTGTATATGAAAATAAATATCACTTGCAAGTTTGTAGTTAAAACTAGAATTGACATCTTTTTGCTATGTCGTTAACATGGTTAGCATATATTCTTTTTAGGCCTAAGTTGAGACTCATGTAAACATGTTCCAAGCTGAAACCTTTTATGCCTACACGACTCAAAACCTTTGTATACATTATTATGATTATTTAGTGATAATTGAGTTTATGCGAGTACCTTTTTGGTTACACAAATTATATTAGTTTCATGTTGAAATAGGCTACTTGATGTAAAGTTAGGTTACACCTTTGGGTTATGTTAAAAAGTGGACATTTTTATGCTAGTTTGGTGTTTGACATTATGCCTAGTCATATGTGTATAAAACCATGTTTAAACAAGTCTAAAAGTACGCCATTTCACGTGACACCAATTTAGTTATATCCTTATTGAATGCAAGTTCACATGACCCACAATCTATGTATTGAAAACGCTATGCTGCAAGTTCATGCACCACACACTTTTATGTATTCTAGAACAATCCATGATTCTGTGCTTCTCCTTTTTATGTTTATGAGTTGGGCTGAAATATTAAGCCCAACATATGTTATGCTGCGTACGTACAAACGGGGGAAACAAACGTTGGGTTTAAAATAAAATACATGTATTGGCATGTTTGACACATGCCAATGACTAGTGGCATTTAAGCGGTATAAATTATACCCAAAATTAGTGAATTTGGATAATTAGGCCATAAACATTTACATATAAAAATGAAAAGTGACAAATATGTAGATCTGGAAAATACGAGTATACTTAACCCGAGGTTGGATTGAGTTGTGATGTAAACCCGCCCGGACCCGCCCGGTTGTCCAGTAGTCACAACAATACCTATCCAATGTGGGTGGTTAAGCATTGAGCCTAATAATGACCCGAGGTTAGACTGAGCTACGGTGTAAACCTGCCCGGAACCGACTGGCACATCCAGTAAACGTAGCAATATATGTCTATTGTGAGCGGTCAGGTGCTCTAAGAGTCTAAGGACAGATGGTAGGGTTAAGTTAACTAAAAACACTCAACCAATTTGACATGTTAACTAGACTAGAAGGTGAGGTTAAGTAAAGTAAAAACACTTAACCAATTTAACATGTTAACTAGACTAGAAGGTGAGGTTAAGTAAAGTTAATATACTTAACTAATTTAACATATTAACTAGACTAGAGGGTGAGGTTAAGTAAATTCAGGACACTTAACCGTTATAACCTGATAATTAGATAAGTGGGTGAGGTTAAGTAAATTTAGAATACTTAACCATTATAACACATTAGCTAGATAAGTGAGTAAGGTTAAGTAAATACACTTAGCCAATTTAATATGTTAGCTGGACTAGAGGGTAGGGTTAAGTAAACTTAGAACACTTAACCATCATAGTGTGGTAAATTGAACAGGGTTAAGTTGAAACATGAAGGGACAATACCTAACCACTAGAACATGTTAATTAAACAGATGTTAGGGTTGAGTTAACTAAGGGAACACTTAACTGTTATAACAGGTTAGTTAAAACAAATGGGCACGGTTAGGTTAAAAGGGACACTTAACCAGTACAAGATGAATGGGCAGAGTTAAGTAATAAGAAATACTTAACCAATATACTTGGTTTGTGATAGGGTTAAGTCAACATGAACTACTGATAACACTTAGCTAGTTTAATTTGACAAAGGAATGGGTTAAGCTAACCTGAATTGACTAATGACACTTGTAATGACCTGGATCCTTATGGGTTAATTTTTGAAAATTTAATATTTAATTTGAATATTGGTTTGGTAATATATGTGAATTTTTATATAGGGAGTTATCGATTTAAAAATCAATTTCAATTTAATACTGAAAATATTAAATTATCAGAATACGAAAATGGATTTAGTTGAATTCAAATTTTAATAAAAATTGAAAACAGTTCAACAATTTAATATGAAATTTTAACGGTAATAATATTTATTTATTATCGAGGAGAATAAATAGTTTGAAATTTAAATTATATCAATTTAAATTCATATCAACTACGGATAATCAAATTGGACTTCATGACCTATCCCAGTGTGTCCGGAATAGGGGTATTACCCTAGAATTGACAGTTGTTGGGTTCAGAAAGGAGTTCAGATTCATGGGGTATTTAAATAAAAGGATACGATTAAAACTAATTAAAATAAAATATCAGAATTTGTGTGGACAGAACCCTAACAACTAGGAGAACAAAAAAGGGCATGCTGTTCAAATTAAAACCACAAGGAAAAAAATCGTGGTGGCCTCTTTTCCAACCGTACACTCAAGTGAACTCCCCTATATAAATCAGGGGCTTCAAAAATCAAATTCTCAAAAACAAATGGAAATCGAAAGCTTTAATTTAAATGACCGTTCCCTTTAAATTCCAAGCTCGAATACCATTCTGAATCCTTTCCCTTGTATTCTTTTTCTTCAATCAAATCACGAGCCCTCTTCTCCCCAAATCAATTCGAACTGTCCTTGTTTAAAAGAAATTAGAATAGGGATTCATGATTCAAAGTTCACCAAGTTATTGTGAAGCTCGGCGGAATCTGAAACCACTCGCACGAGGAATTTTTGACCATCGTTGGAAGGGGCGTTGAACAGTTTCAATATCGAGCTAGGGATGGTGTTCGACTTCAAATAGAAGACCGGTTAAGCAATTCAAGTGATAAGGGGGTCGCGACATGCCTATTCAGATCGAGATTTGGGGGGGGGAGCAGTTCCTGTTACAACCAATTTTGGTGCGGTTTGAATTCATGGAGTTCACGATAACGTGTTTTGGCTTCAACGCGAAAGGGGATGAGGCGCGAAAATCAATAGTGGAAGTGGTGCAGCGTTCACGTTCGAGATCTGGGTGAACGGGAATCGCAGTGATGATGACTGGGAAGGGATCGAATTATAGGGAAGCATGGCAACTGGAAATGGAGCTCAAGGGACTGTCGACAGTTGTTGTGGATGAGGTTTTGTCTGAACAGTATGGGTTTGAAATAAACAATAAGTGCAGTATGATATTTGGCATTGGCAGTTAGGGAAAGATAGTGTTTTGGGCTGATTCAGTATTATAGATGGTTCAGAAGTTGTTGCGTAATTAATCAAGATTGGCTTCATAATTTTTCAAGCGATAAGGGCAAGATAGATTCATTCGAGATAATGTGAGTGGATTCATAGCCGAAATGATAACGGATTTAATTGGGAAATAGCGCAAGGAAAATCTCGATGAGTAAATCTCACCTTTTATTTAGAATTATTTTTATATAGTTAAAAATAATTGTCTGTGCTTGTTTGAATGCTGTCTGATTGTTTTAAAATATATATTAGTTATTTAGGATATATATATATATTGGGTTGATGATTGGTTGGATTCCCGCAGTTTCATTAGCGGATGCCCGCGGTTTCATAGAGGATGATTACCATATGCGCCCCACGCTATGATAGTGGATGACCTTTATACCGCGATATTCTGCCACGAAGCAGAATAGGTATTATTAGTGTGCTAACGTCTGTGGATGCAGGAAAAACAGGTTGGAGGAATCCAACTGGATTCCTCAAAAATATATTTGATTTCATATATATTCATATGTGATGTGTAAAAAAATCAAATGATTGAAATTGGTTGATTTGATTGTTTAAAATATCCCTGGGGCTTGAATATTGATTTATAAAAATATCGAAAAAGGTATTCAAGATTTAAAAAGGAAATTCTATTTTTATAAATAGAATTTGAATTTTAAATGAACTATAGAAAATATTAACTTGTTTTGAATATATATGAACGAGTATTGAATTTATAAACTCTGTTTATAAATGAAAAGGGAGGGATTTGAATCAAATTTATAAACTCTGTTTATAAAGGAAAATATGGGATTTGAATTGAATTTATAAACCCTGTTTATAAATGAAAAGAGTGGGATTTGAATCAAATTTATAAACTCTATTTATAAAGGAAAATATGGGATTTGAATTGAATTTATAAACTTTGTTTATAAATGAAAAGGTGGGATTTGAATTGAATTTATAAACTTTGTTTATAAATGAAAAGGTGGGTTTTGAATCAAAATTATAAACTTTGTTTATAAATGAAAATGTGGGATTTGAATTGAATTTACAAACTTTGTTTATAAATATATAAATATGGGATTTTAAGTGAAGTTATAAACATTGTTTAAATAAGGCATAGAATTCAAATGGGATTTATAATACGGAATTTGAATAATAGAATTCAAATGGAGTTTAACTATAGAATTTGAATATAGAATTCAAATGGGGTTTATAATATAGAATTTGAACATAGAAATTCAAATGGGAATTATAATATAGAATTTGAATAAAGAGAATTCAAATGGGATTTATATTATAGGATTTGAATAATAGAAGATAATAGATTTGGATAAATAGAAGTGGAATAGACTAAGAAGTTAATTAACAGATTCAATTAACAAATTGAGTTAAAACGATTGGTATAGTTAAAATAGATTGGACAGGTATAGACATACAGGAGACAGGTTTGGAATAAAGTGTTAGAAGGTATATAAATAGAGTGCCCAACAAAAAGGTACGTATTTAATTCATATATGAGATTTTATGCTCCGTATCGGCTAGCCGCTTGGCTTTCTCTTTTTCTTTTGAATTGGTGAGGGCCATGGGAGGCTATTTGAAATATCCCGAAGCTCCCGGTACAAAGGAGGTTATGGCGAATTTTTCCGGGAATTTAAGGAGTAAAATATTTTTAAGATAATTTGATAGTTAGAAATCAACGTATCGATATATACAGAAGTCGATAAGGAAACGAACTTAAAAATAGAATAGTATAATCAAAAAGGAAGTATAAGAATAAAATCTAGTAAGAATAGAAAGAGAAAGTGTATATGTGTTTAAAAGTAAAGAAGTAGTTGTATGGTATTGATTATTCGAGTAAGTAGTCATATCTGTTTTGACGTTATAAATGTTATTCAGTCAAGGTCTGAGAGGTAGTTATACCCCAACTTGTTTAATTTCATTATTAACAAATAAATAGTAAGATTTCAGGCTCGAAGATCAATATTGGATAAGAGTTAGTTGAATATAGTATTTGGGTTGTCGTAACGATGTTTTACACAACATCTGTTTTAACCCAAATAAGTGTAAGCATGGAAATAGAATATAGAATATTTCCTAAGTATAGAAATAAACGAGATCGGAAAGAGATAAGTAAATTGGAATATTTTCCAATTATAAATAACATATATTTTCTAAAGTTTAGAAAATAAAGGAAGGCGATATTCGGAAATGTTTTCCAAATAACGTAAAAGGCCAATATGGTTATTGAAAATATTTGGTTAACAAATATTGATAAAGAAAAAGGGAAGTGATTTAATTAATGGAATATTAGTTAAGGGTTCAGTGATTGTTGGATGTTTGGATGAACACTTGTTTTCTTCGATAGTTAAATCATCGACTATCGAAACACTTGTTTTACTCGATAGTTAAATAACAGACTATCAAAGTTTTGACCATCGTTGTCAATATGGAGAGACCGGTTGGATTATTATCCGAGAACCACTCCGTATTGGCAGTAGCATTGCGAATCAGATTATATGAAGATAATCGAAGACGGAGTAGAGTGCGAGGACTTTTTTCTATTAATAGAAATTGTGCCTTCGGTTCATCCTGTTCCTGGATGACTTGTATGGATGAATGTCTGACAGAGTACTTCCAGAAGGGTCACATACATTGATTTCTTCAACCGCACCAAGAGTGGATGCGGAGAAGGAAACTTCTTTTAGCTAACACATAATGTACTGTTGTAGACGTCAATTAGTGATTTTCGATGGATCTGACAATGTGGCATTCGAAGTAAATCTGATGTGATGATAAAGCGTAGCTTCAAGCCTCATCAACCGGTAAATGACAGAAATCGGGCAGGCAGCATGGCTATATAGGTCGCACCTATTAGGGTGTATAATCGCCTCATCTAGAGTTTCATTTACTTCTAAAAATCTATTCTTGATGCTGTCCCATTCGGGAAACGGTTGCTGATCCCAACCGTTGGTGATATACATTCGATACACTCAAGCCAAATGAGTGGTCGGTCATGTGTGGTTGAGTTGCAAGATGTTCTTGTTGAACTCGGTGTATTCTCCTCTAGAGATATACCAGCGGAAGGTGGTTCCATACCTTGTCATAGTTGGAAATCCAATACCCAATACGTGCTTGCGGTTTTGATTGTATATTATATATGTGGAACGTGAGATGCAAACGTTCCACTAGATTGTTATTTACTTGATTTAGACATTATTATAATATCAAAAGAGTTTGATATATAGATTATTATTCCTTTCAAAGGGATTTTGAAAGATAAGTCCAGTTTTTGGATTCTTATAAGGGAAAAACCCGTTCCGTGTTATACGGCGTGGTCTTATGAGATATCATTTAGTTTTCTGAAACTGTATTAAACTGTTTACTCATACCAGTCCCATGACTGATACGGAGTTTATTTGTTTTGTTCTACCTAAACTCTTGGGTGCCTAAATTTGTACGGGCAGTCAAGTAGTTCAGGATTTTACAGATCTATCTAAAGGAGCTTGGAGCAGGAGGCTTCAGCGTTAGTTATATAGAGTTTTGTTCCAATGTGTTGTAAGTGTTGTACTCTGATAAGTGTATGTTATACAGTTGAAATTTTGTATTTCAAAAGTTATGATATATTATATTTTGTTCCGCTGCGATGTGAGATTCTGTGTTGTTGTTTCTATTCTTCTTCTACCTCTTTCTTCTAAAAAAAAATGTTTCGTATTTTCGTGATATTTGGGTTGGACGTATGATGTATTTAGTCAACTCTAATGTTGCGGCTATGCGGGTCATTACAGTTGGTATCAGAGCTTAGGTTGGGTGAATCCCTAGGCTTTGGGGAATTGAGCTCATTAGAGATAGGGTCAGTAGCATCTTAGAATGAGTTGAGTGTATATATATACGAGAGAGCGTATTTGTTATTTGATATAAAAACTATTTTATATTGTGTTGACTAGTCTGTTGAGTGAATTATGAATTCTGACCGAATCGTGGGACGCCACGACGTCGATAGGAGTTTATAAACACTTGAACAGAAGATTAGACACGATATTGTTTTTAAATAGTTGAGTTGATTGTTAGGATTATAATCAAATTGGATTATAAAAACTGAAATAGTTATATATATAACCAATGGAATTTGTATATGAAATCAAATATACAAATGTGATAAATTGAAATTTGAATTTAACCAGAATTCAGAATTTAAAATCCTGGGAGTTTGGAAAATATTTTTCTAAATGAATGTCAAGTGATATAGCACTGAACTCACTTCAGTGGCTGGGAAATAATTCTGATGATGGTCGCAATATCATCAGTGTTCATTTTTGAGTTTCTAAGTGATGAATTGCTGCACTAGAAAAGTTTTGATGGAAATTTGTTTGAAAGAAACAAGTTGTTTGAAAATTCAAATGTTTTGAATTTGAGATAGATATAAATATATGTATATATTTATATAACTTCAAAGGAATTTTGAAATGGGAATTGGAATATAGAATTCAGATAGAAGTGAAATAAAGGAATTTGAATATATATATAATTCAAATAGAAGTGAAATAGAATTTGAATTCAAAGGAAATTCAAATATAGAGTTTGAATAAAGAAATTCAAATGGAATTTGAATATTGTAAATATATAGGATTTGAATATTAGAAGTGAAATAGATCGGGAATATTATGAAATGGATTTGATATATATTAAAAATATATCAGAATGGAGTTGAATTTATTATAAACAAAGTTAAACGTTTATATTTATAAATAATTAAAACGAACTCGCCGTAGCGCGGCAGTTCGTAAATTGGCGATTCGAACTTCAATTTAGTATACAGAACTCAATTGAAGTCGGAATTCTTTGAAACAAGAATCGTCGGGGCCGGTTGAATAATAGTTTTCTAATGAAAGAGAAAATTTTGGATTTCGTCGTATAGATTTTGAGTTATGTCAAAATCAAATTTTTAGAAAAGCAGCGCCAGAACCATTATAAAACCATAACGGTTTAATTAAATAAATAAAAGGATTTTTAGGAAATAAAATCCGAATTGGCATTAGAAAAATCCAGACTGGAGATATAAAATAAATATGAACTCCAGTGAAGTAAATGAAATGATTTTTAAGACAAAAATCATATTTTAAATGGTTAAATAGAATTAACTAAAATGGGACAATAATTAGTTAAAGGAAATTTGAATCGAAATTGGGTTTTTGGATAAGTGAAAGGGATTGAGAATTTATATTCGAAATCGAATATATAACTCGAGTTGAAAATATAATTAGATTAGTTTATAATTAAGTTGACATATATTTGAACAAGTTATATTCAAATAAAAAGGATGAAATGGGAAAAACGGTTAATTAGCAACTAGTTAATGGGAATTTGAATGATTGAAATTAAATTTAACTTAAGTAAGTTAAATGGATCAAAATGAATAAATTAATTTAAATCAATGTGAATGAAATATGAATTGGATGTGAATATAGGAAAAAACCAAAGGAGTTAAAAGAAAATATATTTGTAAAAGAAATATAAAAGAAAATATATTTGTAAAACAAATATAAAGGAAATATATTTGTAACACAAATACAAAGGAAGTTATGTGCAAACAAATAGAAAGAGAAATATTTGTAAAAACATTTACAAATAGAATTTAAAAAGGGAATATTTGTAAAACATTTACAAATAGATTTAAATGGAAATATTTATTTATAAAAAATAAATAGAATATTATAGATGAGATATTTATTTGTTAAATAAATAGAATTTAATTAAAGGAATATTTAGAAGATGAATAGAAAATGGAAATCTGTTTTTAACAGATAAATAGAAAAGATTAATTTATAAATAACAGTTTATAAATTAAATTAAATATTTATCATTCGATAAATGGAATATATAAGTCTGAACTTATATAGAGAAGAGATATTGGTTTTAAACATCGATAGTTTGAAATAGAAGGGGTACACAACACTTGTATAAGTGAAGTAATGTTATTAAAGAGAACATTTATAAAGTGAAGAACCGTTACTAAAAGTAAATCTTTATAAATGAATAAATGTTATCCAATAGGAGTTATTCGAATAGGAGAAGTCGATTAGAGTTAGAATAAATCGATTAGAGTAAGAATTAACCAGTTAGAGTTAATCAGTTAGGGTTAATCCATAGAGTTAATTGAATATTAGTTATTCAATTAGAATTTATCGAATATTTGTTATTCAAATTAAGAGTTAACCAGATAGAGTTAATTGAACATAGTTAATCGAATTAGGATTTAATTGAATGTTAGTTGTTCAATTAAAGTTGATCGAATATAGTTATTGAGGTAGAGCCAGTCAAACATAGTTACTCAGGATAAGTTGCCATTTCGTATGATTGCTAGCGTAATTCGCAGGGCTGCAGATAGCCTAGGGCAGTCGGATGTTTCCTGAGGGAATCAGGCGTAACCATTGTGATTTCTACGATCTAGGTTCAAGCGAATGGAGTTAAATCGAATATTAGTTATTCGAATAGAATTAAAGGAGTTATCGAATATTAGTTATTCGAATAGAATTAAAGGAGTTAATCGAATATAGTTTATTCGAATAGAGTTAAAGGAGTTAACGAATATAGTTTATTCGAATAGAATTAAAGGAGTTGATCGAATAATAGTTTATTCGAATAAAGTTAAAGGAGTTATCGAATATAGCTTATTCGGAAGGAGTTAAATGAAAAGAGCTAATCAAATAGGGTTAATCGATAAGAGTTAAATCCAATAGAGTTGATTGATAAGAGTAAATTGAATAGAGTAAATCAAATATAGTTTATTCGAAGAAGGGTTTTCGAATCTAGTGATTCGAAGGAGAGATTATCGAATATAGTTATTCGAAGGGAGGAGTTATCGAATAGGGATTTATTCGAAAGAGAGTTACGTAAGGAAGTTTGAAATGTTGAGTATCAACATAAATAAGTTTTGAAAAGATAAATGGGTTTGTAACACTTTTCTACCTTAGCAATTTCGAGGACGAAATTATTTTAAGTGGGGAAGATTGTAATGACCCGGATCCTTACGGGTTAATTTTTGAATATTTAATATTTAATTTAAATATTGGTTTGGTAATACAAGTGAATTTTTATATAGGGAGTTATCGATTTAAAAATCAATTTCAATTTAATATTGAAAATATTAAATTATCAGAATACGAAAATGGATTTAGTTGAATTCAAATTTTAATAAAAATTGAAAACGGTTCAACTAATTAATATGAAATTTTAACGGTAATAATATTTATTTATTATCGAGGAGAATAAATAGTTTGAAATTTAAATTATATCAATCTAAATTCATATCAACTACGGATAATCAAATTGGACTTCGTGACCTATCGTTGTGTGTCCGGAATATGGGTATTACCCTAGAATTGACAGTTGTTGGGTTCAGAAAGGAGTTCAGAGTCATGGGGTATTTAAATAAAAGGATACGATTAAAACTAATTAAAATAAAATATAAGAATTTGTGTGGACAGAACCCTAACAATAAGGAGAAAAAAAGGGCATGCTGTTCAAATTAAAACCGCAAGGAAAAAAATCGTGGTGGCCTCTTTTCCAACCGTATACTCAAGTGAAATCCCCTCTATAAATCAGAGGCTTCATAAATCAAATTCTCAAACACAAATGGAAATCGAAAGCTTTAATATAAATGACCGCTCCCTTTAAATTCCAAGCCCGAATACCATTCTGAATCCTTTCCATTGTTTTCTTTTTTTTCAATCAAATCGCGAGCCCTCTTCTCCTGAAATCAATTCGAACTGTCCTCGTTTAAAAGAAATTAAAATGGGGATTCATGATTCGAAGTTCACAAAGTTATTGTGAAGCTCGGCGGAATCTGAAACCACTCGCACGAGGAATTTCTGACCATCGTTGGAAGGGGCGTTGAACAGTTTCATTATCGAGCTAGGGTTGGTGTTCGACTTCAAATAGAAGACCGGTTAAGCTATTCAAGTGATAGGGGGTCGCGACATGCCTATTCAGATCGAGATTTAGGGGGGGGGGGCGAGGGAGCAGTTCCTGTTATAACCAATTTTGGTGCGGTTTGAATTCATGGAGTTCACGATAACGTGTTTTGGCTTCAACGCGAAAGGGGATGAGGCGCGAAAATCAATACTGGAGGTGGTGCAGCGTTCACGTTCGAGATCTGGGTGAACGGGAATCGCAGCGATGATGACTGGGAAGGGATCGAACTTATAGGGAAGAAGGCAACTGGAAATGGAGCTCAAGGGACTGTCGACAGTTGTTGTGGATGAGGTTTTGTCTGAACAGTATGGGTTTGAAATAAACAATAAGTGCAGTATGATATTTGGCATTGGAAGTAAGGGAAAGATAGAGTTTTGGGCTGGTTCAGTATTATAGATGGTTCGGAAGCTGTTGTGTAATTAATCAAGATTGGCTTCATAATTTTTCAAGCGATAAGGGCAGGATAGATTCATTCGAGATAATGTGAGTGGATTCATAGCCGAAATGATAACGGGTTTAATTGGGAAATAGCGCAAGAAAATCTCGGTGAGTAAATCTCACCTTTTATTTAGAATTATTTTTACATAGTTAAAAATAATCGTCTGTGCTTGTTTGAATGCTGTCTGATTGTTTAAAAATATATATTAGTTATTTAGGATATATATATATATTGGGTTGATGATTGGTTGGATTCCCGCAGTTTCATTAGCGGATGCCCGCGGTTTCATAGTGGATGATTACCCTATGCGCCCCACGCTATGATAGTGGATGACCTTTATACCGCGATATTCTGCCACGAAGCAGAAGGGGTATTATTTTTGTGCTAACGTCTGTGGATGCAGGAAAAACAGGTTGGAGGAATCCAACTGGATTCCTCAAAAATATATTTGATTTCATATATATTCATATGTGATGTGTAAAAAAATCAAATGATTGAAATTGGTTGATTTGATTGTTTAAAATATCCCTGGGGCTTGAATATTGATTTATAAAAATATCGAAAAAGGTATTCAAGATTTAAAAAGGAAATTCTATTTTTATAAATAGAATTTGAATTTTAAATGAACTATAGAAAATATTTTTAAGATAATTTGATAGTTAGAAATCAACGTATCGATATATACAGAAGTCGATAAGGAAACGAACTTAAAAATAGAATAGTATAATCAAAAAGGAAGTATAAGAATAAAATCTAGTAAGAATAGAAAGAGAAAGTGTATATGTGTTTAAAAGTAAAGAAGTAGTTGTATGGTATTGATTATTCGAGTAAGTAGTCATATCTGTTTTGACGTTATAAATGTTATTCAGTCAAGGTCTGAGAGGTAGTTATACCCCAACTTGTTTAATTTCATTATTAACAAATAAATAGTAAGATTTCAGGCTCGAAGATCAATATTGGATAAGAGTTAGTTGAATATAGTATTTGGGTTGTCGTAACGATGTTTTACACAACATCTGTTTTAACCCAAATAAGTGTAAGCTTGGAAACAGAATATAGAATATTACCTAAGTATAGAAATAAACGAGATCGGATAGAGATAAGTAAATTGGAATATTTTCCAATTATAAATAACATATATTTTCTAAAGTTTAGAAAATAAAGGAAGGCGATATTCGGAAATGTTTTCCAAATAACGTAAAAGGCCAATATGGTTATTGAAAATATTTGGTTAACAAATATTGATAAAGAAACAGAGAAGTGATTTAATTAATGGAATATTAATTAAGGGTTCAGTGATTGTTGGATGTTTGGATGAACACTTGTTTTCTTCGATAGTTAAATCATCGACTACGAAACACTTGTTTTTATTCGACAGTTAAATCACAGACTATCAAAGCTTTGATTATCGTTGTCAATATGGAGAGACCGGTTGGATTATTATCCGAGAACCACTCCGTATTGGTAGTAGCGTTGCGAATCAGATTATATGTAGAAAATCAAAGACGGAGTAGAGTGCAAGGACTTTTTTCTATTAATAGAAATTGTGCCTTCGGTTCATCCTGTTCCTGGATGACTTGTATGGATGAATGTCTGACAGAGTACTTCCAGACAGGTCACGTACATTGATTTCTTCAACCGTACCAAGAGTGGAAGCGGAGAAGGAAACTTCTTTTAGCTAAAACATAATGTACTGTTGTAGATGTCAATTAGTGATTTTCGATGGATCTGACAATGTGACATTCAAAGTAAATGTGATGTGATGATAAAGCGTAGCTTCAAGCCTCATCAACCGGTAAATGACAGAAATCGGGCAGGCAGCATGGCTATGTAGGTCGCACCCATTAGGGTGCATAATCACCTGATCTAGAGTTTCATTTACTTCTAAAAATCTATTGTTGATGCTGTCCCATTCGGGAAACAGTTGCTGATCCCAACCGTTGGTGATATACATTCGATACACTCAAGCCAAATGAGTGGTCGGTCATGTGTGGCTGAGTTGCAAGACGTTCTTGTTGAACTTGGTGTATTCTCCTCTGGAGATATACCAGCGGAAGGTGGTTCCATACATTGTCATAGTTGGAAATCCATTACCCAATACATGCTTGCAGTTTTGATTGTATATT
This sequence comes from Allium sativum, assembly GCA_030737875.1. Classification (NCBI taxonomy): domain Eukaryota; kingdom Viridiplantae; phylum Streptophyta; class Magnoliopsida; order Asparagales; family Amaryllidaceae; genus Allium; species Allium sativum. The sequence goes on from CM060910.1 coordinate 403,694,611, forward strand.
GTATATGTGGAACGTGAGATGCAAACATTCCACTAGATTGTTATTTACTTGATTTAGACATTATTATAATATCAAAAGAGTTTGATATAAAGATTATTATTCCTTTCAAAGGGATTTTGAAAGATAAGTCAAGTTTTTGGATTCTTATAAGGAAAAAACCCGTTCCTTGTTATACGGCGTGGTCTTATGAGATATCATTTAGTTTTCTGAAACTGTATTAAACTGTTTACTCATACCAGTCCCATGACTGACCTGGAGTTTATTTGTTTTGTTCTACCTAAACTCTTGGGTGCCTAAATTTGTACGGGCAGTCAAGTAGTTCAGGATTTTACAGATTTATCTAAAGGAGCTTGGAGCAGGAGGCTTCAGCGTTAGTTATATAGAGTTTTGTTCCGATGTGTTGTAAGTGTTGTACTCTGATAAGTGTATGTTATACAGTTGAAATTTTGTATTTCAAAAGTTATGATATATTATATTTTGTTCCGCTGCGATGTGAGATTTTGTGTTGTTGTTTCTGTTCTTCTTCTACCTCTTTCTTCTAAAAAAATGTTTCGTATTTTCGTGATATTTGGGCTGGACGTATGATGTATATAGTCAACTCTGATGTTGCGGCTATGCGGGTCATTACGACACTTAATCAATCCAACTTGACAAGAAAGAGGGCTAAGTAGAAAACCCTAGTTAAGAAACAATCGAGAACGGGAGCTAAGTTGAAATCCCCAGTTAAAGATAAGTGATAAACCTTAGTTAACAAGATTTATGGGAAAAGAAACTAAGTGGTAAACCTTAGTTGAGAACAACTAAGTATTAATTCTTAGTCAAGAAAACTGAGCTTGTCCATAATAGATGAATAACCCGATATGGTAGATCATCGCTCAACAAGCACATGAGAAGGAGCAAACGTTTATCCGATTTCGAAAAAGGCTCCAGCGGACTGGGTTTAGAAGCACGTAGCTTCGGGGGATGTGAGGGTACTCTTGGTATCCCTTTGTGAGGTTGCAGATGATCCGCCTGGGCTCACATAGGTTAAGGTCTGTATCAGGAGAACCAAGGGTATGCCTTGGTTGCAATTTAAGGCAACCTAAAGACTGGGATGGACCAGCGTGATTCGACGAGACCAGTAGCCCTGTGATAGCGACTCGTCGTCTACCTACCATCTTGAGTTAATCGTAGTACGCATGCGGAAAGGCAGAGAACTCCCAACAGACCATATACTTGCTATCTAGTTATGGGTGAGGCTGGCCAATAGGAAAGTGGGGCATAGATGGCAGGAGTATAGTTCTCGTGCTTGATTTTCTTGGATTGCCTTTCATTAGTTGAGGGAGGGGTCACGTGGGACCATAACCACTGGTAGAAAAATTGACCTTAGCATCTGCATCGACAGATATCTGGAAGCTCCCGACCGAGTTCCGTGTTTCTAGAATAGCCCTGCCACGGGACTCAGGTCGCACATTTCAGGACATGTACATCTAGACGACGATAAACGATTCGCGACACTTACGTGGGGAAAGTCTAGGAACATATACCACTCTAGGTAGTGTGTCCTAGACTAGGGGCATCGTTCGACAGGTAGCATAATCCCTAGTGGACCTAGGTGAATCCGAGAAGTATTAGACAAGTCGTATAAACCCTAGTTGAATCTAGGGAACGCTCGATAGAAAACCCTAGATTAAACCTAGGTAATAAATAAATGTGCGCCTGATGGCAACCACAGTTACAGGGACTGGGATCACGTTATCATTTTTAATAGAATACTAGTTGGGATACTAGTTAGGTGGTGCAGAGATTAGTATGGGGTGCGATAGAAATTTTGATTCTAAACTGCTTTGCCTTAGTTTATGGTATTTACCCATTTTCAGTTTATGCCTGTCATGTCCTTTTCCTTATTCATATACCGAAGCACCACTAGACTTACCAGGATTTATGTCTGACTCTATGTTTTCTTTCGTCTTCTTTTCTTCCGTTCCCCCCCAGGTAGTCAGGGAGGGAATAGCTTAGATTTATATGGACCTGTTACTCTTTCCAAGCTTGAAAACTCTTGGATGCGCTGCTTGGACTCTCTTTTCCACCGCTATGGCTAGCTAATGTTTTATTGGGGAATATCATTGTATATTTATGCTTCTTTATTTTGTTAAACAAGATAGATACTTTGTTGTTGGAAGACAATCTTTGTACAAGCTGTTTATAAATGAAATAAAGTTTTATTCACTTTTGCGCTGCTTTATTTATCTGTCTTGTAATTTATCTGCATCTTTTACCCATAATACTTCACAGAACATAGTGCATTCCCTTTTTGAGTGACACTAACGGATGTGTGGTGTTACACTTGGTATCAGAGCTGAAGGTTACCGGATCAGATAAAAGATTTGAAAAATTATTTTCAAAACGGCTTAAAAAAGAAGCATTTTCAAAAGAAAAGTTTTGGTTTAAAGGAATATTCCCCAAAGCCATACGCACTATCTTCTGATTCTCTGTTTTAATTCTTGTGCCCTTCTTTCTTGAGTCTTCGGGGCTCCTGGCTTTCTGGGAGGTAACCTCATCGCAGCATGGTTCCGTAAGCTTGATAAGACTACGATACCTATTGACGGGAGAAGTAGTGCCCGACTTCGATCTATAGTCGCGGGAGTTTCACCTGCGGCTAATTCTCTTCCAAGCTTTGCAGGGTTCTTTGTGCGATAGAGGTATCTTTAGGGAGAACTGTAAACATGTTACACAAGGATGGTAAAGGTGGGAGGTGAATAATTGTGGCAGGTGCCCAAGGTAGGAAGAAAGACTGACCTTAAGAGAGGTAAAAAGTACATAGCAACCTTTAGCTTTAGACCCTTATATTTGTAACATGATGGATAGGCTATGTAGAGGAGAGACCTCTAATCATCTTAGTATATACACTAGTATCAAGGTTAACATCTGTTTATCTTGGAAATGGAGGAGAAGAAGCTTCGCAATCATGAAACTAAATTAGATAAGGTACCGTATAGTGAAGCTCAAGAAGGTGCGACATATAAGACTGGAGACTAGACACGAGCATCATACCCTTTTTCTTAAGGGTATATCCTTGATCTCTCTTTTCTAGAATTTTATGCATACTTTCTAGCTTTTAAGGTATATCCTCTAGGACGTATCATCGATCCTTAGGTAGAAGCCAATGGATGTAAACATGTATTTGAAACATGTTATGATTGATGGTTGCAAGTGGTTGCTCGTGAATGCATATACACACCACATGCGCTAGAACAACTCAGTCACTTTCATATTGCATTCGCATATATATATATATATATATATATATATATATTTGCTTAACGGATTTAATTTGACATGTTATCATATGGATGTTGCATATGGATGAGTGGCTATGCACACATGTAGTATTTACATTACTAGGGATACTTGCATACATGATTGGACGCATGGCACTGACATAATTCGCATTAAGGAGGTCAACTGAATCAGTAGACCGCCTGATTTTGCATTAGATAAAGACATATACACACACTATGCATATGAATATGAAAGCATTTAGAAATCTTTTTAAGGACAATGAATGCCCGCGATTGAATGGTTGAGTAGATGGGTGATTGGATGGTAGGACACATTCTTCCTAACTTGAAGATTTCGGGGACGAAATCCTTTTAAGAAGGGGAGAATGTAACACCCCGTAATTCTGTAACATTAAGTTTCACAAATTAAAGTATAATTAAATTTTAGATGAAGAATTAAAAGAAACGGGTTACGCCATTGCGTTCATCTCGAAATTCTGCTTGAGATAGAGTCCGAGTTTGCGTAAATTGGACTCCGTATGAAAAAGATATCCTTAAATTAAATATTACAGCAAAACATGAAATGAGAAAGGAATAAATGTTTAGCATTGTTATAAGGGTTGTAAGCAAAAGACTTAGTAGCTCATTTGGTTGGAACATGTGACTTGCATACAAGGTGTACAAAGTTCGATCCCCGCGAGGGCCATATTTTTGTTTTAGGGGAATGACTTAAAAATGGACTAGTGTGAACGCAGTTCAGAAAGTAGTTTAGTGTGAAAATGGGTAATTGGGAAGATAAATAAAAAGAAAAAGAAATATATATATATATATATATATATATATATATATATATATATATATATGACGTGTACACATCATATAGCGTACGTTGCACATTTTTGGTTGTCAAGGATTTGTTTTTCTTTAAAAAAGTGGCTTTCTCTGATTGGATTTATGACAAATATTTAACATATTAGTACATATGTGCATTTATATCATAAACATGCAAATTTAATAAAAATGTGTGGATGCATGCAGTAAAAAAAAGAAAGATTTATGCATAGATATTTGTATACAGTAAATGGGATTTTTGAAGAGAGAATATGAATAGGTTAAACTTAATTTTCTATTAATAGGAATGTCATTTATGAAGCTGCAATTGACATCAATGTGACACTGAATAAGAAAAATATGGTAGGTGATATTGTTTTGTGAACATAACATGCAAGCATATTAATATGACAACCATTTATCTGACATTTAATTTGAAGATATGTCAATAGGGCGTTGATTTGAAAACATGCAATTAACATTAATTTGTACATGTTAATTTGAGAAATATGTTGAAAAGAAAAGAATAACTTGGCATCAAGGCTGGTATATATTAGTCATTCATGCTAATTTACAATGAAGAGGATACATTAATATTGTCATTCATATTTATATATGGATAATTAATTTGGTAAAGGGGAGATGTATCTATTAAATACGTATTTATATTTGATGGATTGACAATAAATAATAAACGTTGATAATGTACATTAAGAGAGTAATTATGGCATAAGTAAATTAGGAATTATAGAATTTGTCCTAAATAAGAAATGTGTACATTGTAGAATATATATATATATATATATGCTAAAACGTGAAATTACATGTTATTGGAATAGTAATTATGGCACAATTTAAAATAGGGTAATTTACATGCATATTAATTATGACATAATTTAAAATGGGGGTAATTTACAGCCCTTAAATTGTGAACATATTTGGCTCCTTTTGACATGAATGGCTTTGATTAAACCAGGCTTCATCGACGGCTCTAATTAACTTGCAACTCTATAAAAACACCCTAGGTCTCCAACTAAAATTCACACAAAAATAAGAACTTGAGCCACCATGATGTCAGAAGAAAACTAGGGAGAGCCTCCACTTGAAAAGAGACGAACAACGATTCAATAAAACAAAACTCTTATCTAATTTCTACGCAACGTTTTCTACTCCAAGGGAATGCTTTGCAAATTAAGAATAACAGAAACCAGAAAACAAGTTTCAGCGCCCGTTGTAAGTATAGTGGTTTTCTAAATATAAATAGAAATTGCGATGTGATTCGATGTAAACGAAATTGGGGTTTTACTATTGTAAAATATTGATGTAAATTCTGTGTATTGCGTTGATTATGTCATATTTTGTATTGGGTGTTTGTGGCATAAATTGGTTGGTGTGAGCCTATTGACATTTGTATATGAAAATAAATATCACTTGCAAGTTTGTAGTTAAAACTAGACTTGACATCTTTATGCTATGTCGTTAACATGGTTAGCATATATTCTTTTTAGGCCTAAGTTGAGACTCATGTAAACATGTTCCAAGTTGAAACCTTTTATGCCTACACGACTCAAAACCTTTGTATACATTATTATGATTATTTAGTGATAATTGAGTTTATGCGAGTACCTTTTTGGTTACACAAATTATACTAGTTTCATGTTGTAATAGGCTACTTGATGTAAAGTTAGTTTACACTTTTGGATTATGTCAAAAAGTGGACATTTTTATGCTAGTTTGGTGTTTGACATTATGCCTAGTCATATGTGTATAAAACCATGTTTAAACAAGTCTAAAAGTACGCCATTTCACGTGACACCAATTTAGTTATATCCTTATTGAATGCAAGTTCACATGACCCACAATCTATGTATTGAAAACGCTATGCTGCAAGTTCATGCACCACACACTTTTATGTATTCTAGAACAATCCATGATTCTGTGCTTCTCCTTTTTATGTTTATGAGTTGGGCTGAAATATTAAGCCCAACATATGTTATGCTACGTACGTACAAACGGGGGAAACAAACGTTGGGTTTAAAATAAAATACATGTATTGGCATGTTTGACACATGCCAATGACTAGTGACATTTAAGCGGTATAAATTATACCCAAAATTAGTGAATTTGGATAATTGGGCCATAAACATTTACATATAAAAATGAAAAGTGACAAATATGTAGATCTTGAAAATACGAGTATGCTTTACCCGAGGTAGGATTGAGTTGTGATGTAAACCTACCCGGGCCTGCCCGGCTGTCCAGTAGTCAAAACAATACCTATCCAATGTGGGTGGTTAAGCATTGAGCCCAATAATGACCCGAGGTTAGACTGAGCTACGGTGTAAACCTGCCCGGAACCGACCGGCACTTCCAGTAACCGTAGCAATATCTGTCTAATGTGAGTGGTCAGGTGCTCTAAGAGTCTAAGGACAGATGGTCGGGTTAAGTTAACTAAAAACACTTAACCAATTTGACATGTTAACTAGACTAGAAGGTGAGGTTAAGTAAAGTAAAAACACTTAAACAATTTAACATGTTAACTAGACTAGAAGGTGAGGTTAAGTAAAATTAATATACTTAACTAATTTAACATATTAACTAGACTAGAGGGTGATGTAACACCCCACCTCCGCTAGGGTCACTCACAAAGGGAATGCACTAGTTTTGGAGGGGTATTATCGAGATAACATCACAGAATTATCACAAGACAGAACATAAATAGAAAATTAAGTAAACAGCGGAAGAATTTATGAGCAAAGCAGACTTTATTCCATTCCAAAATAAACCATGTTTCTTACAAACATTTCAAATAACACTTTATTACAACGGTCTTGTAATAGTAGCCAAAGAAGCAATAACTTAAAAACAGAAAAACAGCTTATTCCCCAAGTGCAGTAAAAAGAAGCAGTCATAGCAAACCGTACATGCTGAGCCAAAGCAAGTGATATCCGAGCTAGATGCTAGTGTTTCCTCCCTGAGAACCTGGGGGGGAAACGAAAGAAAAAGAGGCGAAAGGAAAAAGGGTCAGTCATAAAGACTGAGTAAGTCCTAGTTACTTTCAGCCTAAAAACTAGTAAAGGTAACATGACATGCATAAACTGAAAGTAAAGGTATATGAGTCATGACTACCCAGCATAGTGGTTCGTTCAATCCTTGAGCAAAGCGTAGGGCCTTCTTCTGAGCTGTGTTGACCAATTCTAATCCAAACCTAGCAAGCTCATTAAACTTATTCATGTACTCCCTAACGGTCATATCCCCTTGCTTAAGTGCTAGGAATTTCTCCATTTGCAGACTCTCTTCTACTGGTGATAAAAACTTAAGCACAAACCTCTCTCTAAAGTCAGCACATGTCTCAATTGGCCTAGTAGCGTTGGCGACTTCCCACCAAAATGCAGCTTCACCTTTTAGTAGCCATACCGCCAGTTGAACTTTTCTACAATCCTCCACATCAAAGATAGCAAAGAGGTCTTCCGTCTCCTTCAGCCAATTTCGTGCTTCAACGAAGCTTTCGGTTCCAATGAAGTCTTTTCCACCCATCTCTTTAAAGTCCTTGCATATCTTCGAAAAAGCAGTTTCTCGTGGAGGTTGAGGAGGAGGAGGAGGGACATCGGCTGGGCCTGCAGCGTTGGCCCGAGCCTCGAGGAAACGACGGAACCAAGTGGGTATATTGATACCCTCGGGAAGATTAAGATCGTCGGCCATGATAAGCTGAAAACAAAAAAAGAGAGGAAAAGATTCAAACGAGGAAACAAAGGAAGTGCTAATGGCTTTTGGGGAATAGCCTTTTCAAAATAAACTTTTCTTGAAAATTTTGCTTCTTTGTAAACGTTTTGAAAACTAATTTCAGAAGGTTTTTGAAAACTTTTGTCCAGTCTGGTAACCTTCTGTTATGATACCAAATGTAACACCCCACCTCCGCAAGGGTCACTCACAAAGGGAATGCACTAGTTTTGGAGGGGTATTATCGAGATAACATCACAGAATTATCACAAGACAGAACATAAATAGATAATTAAGTAAACATCGGAAGAATTTATGAGCAAAGCAGACTTTATTTCATTCCAAAATAAACCATGTTTCTTACAAACATTTCAAATAACACTTTATTACAACTGTCTTGTAATAGTAGCCAAAGAAGCAATAACTTAAAAACAGAAAAACAGCTTATTCCCCAAGTGCAGTAAAAAGAAGCAGCCATAGCAAACCGTACATGCTGAGCTAAAGCAAGTGATATCCGAGCTAGATGCTAGTGTTTCCTCCCTGAGAACCTGGGGGGGAAACGAAAGAAAAAGAGGCCAAAGGATAAAGGGTCAGTCATAAAGACTGAGTAAGTCCTAGTTACTTTCAGCCTAAAAACTAGTAAAGGTAACATGACATGCATAAACTGAAAGTAATCCATAAGCATGATGTCAAGATAAGCGAGATAACAGGATAATCAAGTATAATCAAGTATTGGCCAAGTATAGATCAAGAGTAGCATTTTGTTTTCAAGGTTTGCTATATCACTGTATTAGTATTCTGGTTTATGTCAGGTAAAAATCAAGAAAGAATCCCTTGGGTCAATAAGACCCAATTATCAAGAGATGGCCCCAAGTCAAGTGTATTCAAGAAAGGATCACTTGGCCCAATAATCAAGAGTTGATCCAAGTCAAGGTCCAACTAAACGGCCTAGTCGATCGGCTCCCTATAAGCCTAACTCGTCATGTTTCAGTGTCATACGGCCCTAATCGCGAATGTAGTTACTTGTGCTAGGCCCACCCCAGGGGTGTATCAAACCCTGGAGTGACAACCACTGACACAATTCAAGTCACACAAGTAAACCTACTGATGCCCACGGGTCAACGCTGGACTCTTGTGCACGGCCATGGTCCGCTTGAACTGGTACACCAACTAAGCCGTCCCTTTTGGTCACTTACATTTAGAGTACAGTAATCGTGCCCCACCCTGCCTAGTCCCAGGGTAAAATGATACATCTAGTGGGTTACTGTTGAAAAGGACCCCGCAACTAGGTTTCCCTACTGGGTTAAGTGTGTCCAAGATTCAAGACCTAACCCTATCAAATCATGTATCAAGTTGGTTAAGTATATTCAAGTGTTTCAAGACTTAACCCTATCGTGTTCAATTGGTTAAGTATATTCCAGTGGTTCATGACTTAACCCTATCATGTGGCATTAATTTATTTTAATGCACCCAACCTCTCACATTAGACAGGTATTGTTGTGGCTGTCGGTATGCCGGTCGGTTCCGGGCAGTCTTACGCCACAACTCAGTCTAACCTCGGGTTTCAAGCGCGGTGTGACCAACTACTCACATTGGATCCTATTGTTTGTAGCCACTGGATTTGCCGGTCGGTTCCGGGCAGATTTACGCTACAAACTCAACCCAACCTCGAGTTGGTCACTTCATATTTTCTAAGTATCATGTCCACATTCATGTTTTCCAGCGTAATCACATGTCAAGTTTCATATCATATTTTCAAGTCATGTTTCATGTTATTCACGTTTGCCTAACTACCCATAACGTATCCCCATCGCACGTAAGTTCGTATTAACACAAATAGATCTAAGAGGGGAACATAACAATATGACAAGGTGGGCATAAGATGGCAAATTAATCACAAGTTAAACATGGTGTTGTTCGAGGCAAGGTGTTTAACATAATCTAGCATATGATAGCATAAAAGGTTTGGCCAAAAACATGAATCTAGCACGAAGGTGATTTGGCCACAAAGGTGATAAACGAGATTGCAAGATTGGCTTGAGATAATTGGTTACAACGTCACAAGCAAATAGAAATTAATAGGCTTTTCAATTCTATCATATTAAGAAAATAGTCATGGCATAAGGAGATAGTATAAACATCCTAAATGATGGTTTAGACTTGATCCAAATGTCAACATAGTTTTGGTCTAGATCTACCCAAATTGGTATCCTAACATGTCAAAGATTCATAACAGTGATATCATAGGTTCATGAACATTGGGTAGACCTAACTCAATAGGTAAATTCCCAAGATCAAGACCCACAGATAATCAAGAATAGGCTGAATAATCAAGTCTAGATCCAAGTTTTACAGTCATAGTTCTAGGTAAGACTTTCCTAATTATGAATCATAGGTGTTTTAGTCATAAATAGTCCACTGTAATAGTTTCAAGGTCATGGTCATAGCCTTATAATTGTAGGCAACAGTTCATAGTCATGAGTCATAAATGTTCCCAATTATTTTTGTCATAATCATAGGCATTGTCTCATGTTCTCAATCATAGGCATAGGCATAATCATATGCCCTCAATCATAGTCACAATTCCAATGTCATTTGGTAACGTTCCCAATATTCAAGGTCCAAGAAAGAAACAAAACAGATCCAAGAAGAAAATATGAGAGATATGAATCATACATAGATCCGTTTCAATTTAACATGCCCATATTAGATTTATAGTTTTTATCTAAAATTAACTAGAACTTACAGATCGAGGTTTAAGAAGTGGAGATCTAGAAACTAGTTGCTGAATCGTTGGATCGGTAAATCTTGATTTGGTCTTTACGTTGTTCGAACTCTCTCTTGAATCCTAGCTTGAATCTCCTCTTGAACAGTATCTCCTTGTCTTGATTTGTTTTATTTGTTTATTAATTTAATTTAGAAGAGGAGAAGAGGCCATGATCATCTAGAATTTGAGCAGCATAAGGATAGAATGAAGTTGGGTGGGTTTAGGCTAGGTCTAGGGGTCTTTTTATAGGGATATAGGAATGTTTCTAGCCATAGGATTAACCCTAATTTAGATCTAAGCCATCAAATTTCGTCTCAGGGTCAGAAAACAGGGTCAGGAAGTCATGCAGGTGCACCAGGCCAGGATGGCCCGACCAGGCAGGTCGACCCCCAGGTCGACCCTGGGGTCGACTCCCCAGTCAACCTGCCCCCCCCCCCAGGTCGACTCCTAGGTCGACCCCCAGGTCGACCTGGTTCTGGCGGGATTTTTCCCGCCTAGCCTGATTTCTGAAAATTTGAAATCTGTTTTGAATTTGAATTTTCGTGAAACTTCGCGAGGCCATATCTCGGTCATACGGACTCCGATTTTCGAAAACTCAGACCCTATTTCGCGTATTTTTCCGAGACGAACGCAATGGCACAGCCCGTTTCCCTTGATTCTGATTTTAGAATTTAACTCTGCCTTGATTTCTTGTTTTAGCATGTTATTAAAATTCGGGTTGTTACATTCTCCCCTCCTTAAAGGATTTCGTCCCCGAAATCTCTAAGTTAGGAAGAACGTATCCTACCATCCATCATCCATCTACTCAAAACATCTTTCACGAGAAATCATTGTCCTTAAAAGATTTCTAATGCTGTGTGAACATATGCAAAAGGTGTGTGTATATGTACTTATCTAATGCGAAATCTCCTTAATGCAAAGTATGTTAGTGAAATGAGTCCATATGTATGCAAATTCCTAACATAATTTATAATTTCTACATGAGTGCACATAACATCCATCCATATGCAACATCCATGTGATAGCATCCAAGTTTCATTCATGAATAAGCATAAACACTCATTCATATGCAATATGAAAGTGTGTGAGCCGATCTTAGTGCCTAATGTGCATCATGCATCCACGATTAACCACTTGCAACCACTTGCAACCATTTGCAAACATCAAGCATAACATGTTTCAAGTACATGTTTACATCCATAAATTTTTCTACCTAAGGTTCTCATGACAGGATCGAAAAGATATATAAGATAAAACAGGGTATCTAGGAAAAGAAGTTAAAGATGTACCCTTAGAAGGTTCTGCTGGTGTGCCTTTCTTAGGGCAGTTCTTGCTAATATGTCCAATATCACCGCAATTAAAGCATGCTCCTAACTTCATATTCTTCTTCCTACAATCTGGAGCTATATGTCCATCCTTACCACAGAAGTGGCATTTCCTTTTCTCACGTGGCTTGTTGTCATTGTTGCCCTTGTTGTTCTTGCCTCCTTTCTCGGGATCAATCTTCTTGGTTTGAGTCTCATTAGTCTTAACCTCTTTCTTTTCATTATCGTCTTCCTCATGAAGTAGAGCCATCTCTGCCAAGCTTTCATAAGTTGCTCCTGTGGGTATATGAGTCATGACTACCCCGCATAGTGGTTCGTTCAATCCTTGAGCAAAGCGTAGGGCCTTCTTCCGAGCTGTGTTGACCAATTCTAATCCAAACCTAGCAAGCTCATTAAACTTATTCATGTACTCCCTAACGGTCATATCCCCTTGCTTAAGTGCTAGGAATTTCTCCATTTGCAGACTCTCTTCTACTGGTGATAAAAACTTAAGCACAAACCTCTCTCTAAAGTCAGCACATGTCTCAATTGGCCTAGTAGCGTTGGCGACTTCCCACCAAAATGCAGCTTCACCTTTTAGTAGCCATACCGCCAGTTGAACTTTTCTACAATCCTCCACATCAAAGATAGCAAAGAGGTCTTCCGTCTCCTTCAGCCAATTTCGTGCTTCAACGAAGGTTACGGTTCCAATGAAGTCTTTTCCACCCATCTCTTTAAAGTCCTTGCATATCTTCGAAAAAGCAGTTTCTCGTGGAGGTTGAGGAGGAGGAGGAGGGACATCGGCTGGGCCTGCAGCGTTGGCCCGAGCCTCGAGGAAACGACGGAACCAAGTGGGTATATTGATACCCTCGGGAAGATTAAGATCGTCGGCCATGATAAGCTGAAAACAAAAAAAGAGAGGAAAAGATTCAAACGAGGAAACAAAGGAAGTGCTAATGGCTTTTGGGGAATAACCTTTTCAAAATAAACTTTTCTTGAAAATTTTACTTCTTTGTAAACGTTTTGAAAACTAATTTCAGAAGGTTTTTGAAAACTTTTGTCCAGTCTGGTAACCTTCTGCTATGATACCAAATGTAACACCCCACCTCCGCAAGGGTCACTCACAAAGGGAATGCACTAGTTTTGGAGGGGTATTATCGAGATAACATCACAGAATTATCACAAGACAGAACATAAATAGATAATTAAGTAAACATCGGAAGAATTTATGAGCAAAGCAGACTTTATTTCATTCCAAAATAAACCATGTTTCTTACAAACATTTCAAATAACACTTTATTACAACTGTCTTGTAATAGTAGCCAAAGAAGCAATAACTTAAAAACAGAAAAACAGCTTATTCCCCAAGTGCAGTAAAAAGAAGCAGCCATAGCAAACCGTACATGCTGAGCTAAAGCAAGTGATATCCGAGCTAGATGCTAGTGTTTCCTCCCTGAGAACCTGGGGGGGAAACGAAAGAAAAAGAGGCCAAAGGAAAAAGGGTCAGTCATAAAGACTGAGTAAGTCCTAGTTACTTTCAGCCTAAAAACTAGTAAAGGTAACATGACATGCATAAACTGAAAGTAATCCATAAGCATGATGTCAAGATAAGCGAGATAACAGGATAATCAAGTATAATCAAGTATAGGCCAAGTATAGATCAAGAGTAGCATTTTGTTTTCAAGGTTTGCTATATCACTGTATTAGTATTCTGGTTTATGTCAGGTAAAAATCAAGAAAGAATCCCTTGGGTCAATAAGACCCAATTATCAAGAGTTGGCCCCAAGTCAAGTGTATTCAAGAAAGGATCACTTGGCCCAATAATCAAGAGTTGATCCAAGTCAAGGTCCAACTAAACAGCCTAGTCGATCGGCTCCCTATAAGCCTAACTCGTCGTGTTTCAGTGTCATACGGCCCTAATCGCGAATGTAGTTACTTGTGCTAGGCCCACCCCAGGGGTGTATCAAACCCTGGAGTGACAACCACTGACACAATTCAAGTCACACAAGTAAACCTACTGATGCCCACGGGTCAACGCTGGACTCATGTGCACGTCCATGGTCCGCTTGAACCGGTACACCAACTAAGCCGTCCCTTTTGGTCACTTACATTCAAAGTACAGTAATCGTGCCCTACCCTGCCTAGTCCCAGGGTACAATGATACATCTAGTGGGTTACTGCTGAAAAGGACCCCGCAACTAGGTTTCCCTACTGGGTTAAGTGTGTCCAAGATTCAAGACCTAACCCTATCAAATCATGTATCAAGTTGGTTAAGTATATTCAAGTGTTTCAAGACTTAACCCTATCGTGTTCAATTGGTTAAGTATATTCCAGTGGTTCATGACTTAACCCTATCATGTGGCATTAATTTATTTTAATTCACCCAACCTCTCACATTAGACAGGTATTGTTGTGGCTGCCGGTATGCCAGTCGGTTCCGGGCAGTCTTACGCCACAACTCAGTCTAACCTCGGGTTTCAAGCGCGGTGTGACCAACTACTCACATTGGATCCTATTGTTTGTAGCCACTGGATTTGCCGGTCGGTTCCGGGCAGATTTACGCTACAAACTCAACCCAACCTCGAGTTGGTCACTTCATATTTTCTAAGTATCATGTCCACATTCATGTTTTCCAGCATAATCACATGTCAAGTTTCATATCATATTTTCAAGTCATGTTTCATGTTATTCACGTTTGGCTAACTACCCATAACGTATCCCCATCGCACGTAAGTTCGTATTAACACAAATAGATCTAAGAGGGGAACATAACAATATGACAAGGTGGGCATAAGATGGCAAATTAATCACAAGTTAAACATGGTGTTGTTCGAGGCAAGGTGTTTAACATAATCTAGCATATGATAGCATAAAAGGTTTGGCCAAAAACATGAATCTAGCACGAAGGTGATTTGGCCACAAAGCTGATAAACGAGATTACAAGACTAGCTTGAGATAATTGGTTACAACGTCACAAGAAAATAGAAATTAATAGGCATTTCAATTCTATCATATTAAGACAATAGTCATGGCATAAGGAGATAGTATAAACATCCTAAATGATGGTTTAGACTTGATCCAAATGTCAACATAGTTTTGGTCTAGATCTACCCAAATTGGTATCCTAACATGTCAAAGATTCATAACAGTGATATCATAGGTTCATGAACATTGGGTAGACCTAACTCAATAGGTAAATTCCCAAGATCAAGACCCACAGATAATCAAGAATAGGCTGAATAATCAAGTCTAGATCCAAGTTTTACAGTCATAGTTCTAGGTAAGACTTTCCTAATTATGAATCATAGGTGTTTTAGTCATAAATAGTCCACTGTAACAGTTTCAAGGTCATGGTCATAGCCTTATAATTGTAGGCAACAGTTCATAGTCATGAGTCATAAATGTTCCCAATTATTTTTGTCATAATCATAGGCATTGTCTCATGTTCTCAATCATAGGCATAGGCATAGGCATAATCATATGTCCTCAATCATAGTCATAATTCCAATGTCATTTGGTAACGTTCCCAATATTCAAGATCCAAGAAAGAAACGAAACAGATCCAAGAGAGAGATATGAATCATACATAGATCCGTTTCAATTTAACATGCCCATATTAGATTTATAGTTTTTATCTAAAATTAACTAGAACTTACAGATCGAGGTTTAAGAAGTGGAGATCTACAAACTAGTTGCTGAATCGTTGGATCGGTAGATCTTGATTTGGTCTTTACGTTGTTCGAACTCTCTCTTGAATCCTAGCTTGAATCTCCTCTTGAACAGTATCTCCTTGTCTTGATTTGTTTTATTTGTTTATTAATTTAATTTAGAAGAGGAGAAGAGGCCATGATCATCTAGAATTTGAGCAGCATAAGGATAGAATGAAGTTGTGTGGGTTTAGGCTAGGTCTAGGGGTCTTTTTATAGGGATATAGGAATGTTTCTAGCCATAGGATTAACCCTAATTTAGATCTAAGCCATCAAATTTCGTCTCAGGGTCAGGAAGTCATGCAGGTGCACCAGGCCAGGATGGCCCGACCAGGCAGGTCGACCCCCAGGTCGACCCTGGGGTCGACTCCCCAGTCGACCTGGCCCCCCTAGGTCGACTCCTAGGTCGACCCCCTGGTCGACCTGGTTCTGGCGGGATTTTTCCCGCCTAGCCTGATTTCTCAAAATTTGAAATCTGTTTTGAATTTGAATTTTTTGTGAAACTTCGCGAGGCCATATCTCGGTCATTGGACTCCGATTTTCGAAAACTCAGACTCTATTTTGCGTATTTTTCCGAGACGAACGCAATGGCACAGCCCGTTTCCCTTGATTCTGATTTTAGAATTTAATTCTGCCTTGATTTCTTGTTTTAGCATGTTATTAAAATTCGGGTTGTTACAGGTGAGGTTAAGTAAATTCATGACACTTAACCGTTATAACCTGATAATTAGATAAGTGGGTGAGGTTAAGTAAATTTAGAATACTTAACCATTATAACACGTTAGCTAGATAAGTGGGTAAGGTTAAGTAAATACACTTAGCCAATTTAATATGTTAGCTGGACTAGAGGGTAGGGTTAAGTAAACTTAGAACACTTAACCATCATAGTGTGATAAATTGAACAGGGTTAAGTTGAAACATGAAGGGACAATACCTAACCACTAGAACATGTTAATTAAACAGATGTTAGGGTTGAGTTAACTAAGTGAACACTTAACCGTTGTAACATGTTAGTTAAAACAGATGGGCAAGGTTAGGTTAAAAGGGACACTTAACCAATACAAGATGAATGGGTAGGGTTAAGTAATAAGAAATACTTAACCAATATAACTTGGTTTGTGATAGGGTTAAGTCAACATGAACTACTACTGAGACTTAGCTAGTTTAATTTGACAAAGGAATGGGTTAAGCTAACCTGAATTGACTAATGACACTTAACCAATTCAACTTTACAAGAAAGAGGGCTAAGTAGAAAATCCTAGTTAAGAAACAATCGAGAACGGGAGCTAAGTTGAAATCCCCAGTTAAAGAAACTAAGTGATAAACCTTAGTTAACAAGATTTATGGGAAAATATACTAAGTGGTAAACCTTAGCTGAGAACAACTAAGTAATAATTCTTAGTCAAGAAAACTTAGCCGGCCCATAATAGATGAACAACCCGATATGGTAGATCATCGCTTAACAAGCGCATGAGAAGGAGAAAACGTTTACCCAATTTCGAAAAGGCTTTAGCGGACTGGGTTTAGAAGCACGTAGCTTCGGAGGACGTGAGGGTACTCTTGGTATCCCTCTGTGAGGTTGCAGATGATCCGCCTGGGCTCACAGAGGTTAAGGTCGGCGTTAGAAGAACCAAGGGTATGCCTTGGTTGCAATTTAAGGAAACCTAAAGACTGGGATGGACCATCGTGATTCGACGAGACCAGTAGCCCTGTGATAGCGACTCGTCGTCTACCTACCATCTTGAGTCAATCGAAGTACGCATGCGGAAAGGCAGAGAACTCCCAATTGACCATATACTTGCTATCTAGTTATGGGTGAGGCTGGCCAATAGGAAAGTGGGGCATAGGTGGCAGGAGTATAGTTCTCGTGCTTGATTTTCTTGGATTGCCTTTCATTAGTTGAGGGAGGGGTCACGTGTGACCATAACCACTGGTAGAAAAACAGACCTTAGCATCTGCATCGGCAGATATCTGAATGCTCCCGACCGAGTTCCGTGTTTCTAGAATAGCCTTGCCACGGGACTCCGGTCGCACATTTCAGGACATGTGCATCTAGACGACGATACACGATTCGCGACACTTACGTGGGGAAAGTCTAGGAACATATACCATTCTAGGTAGTGTGTCCTAGACTAGGGGCATTGTTCGACAGGTAGCATAATCCCTAGTGGACCTAGGTGAATCCGAGAAGTATTAGACAAGTCGTATAAACCCTAGTTGAATCTAGGGAACGCTCGATAGAAAACCCTAGATTAAACCTAGGTAATAAATAAATGTGCGCCTGATGGCAACCACAGTTACAGGGACTGGGATCACGTTATCATTTTATACAGATTACTAGTTGGGATACTAGTTAGGTGGTGCAGAGATTAGTATGGGGTGCGATAGAAATTTTGATTCTAAACTGCTTTGCCTTAGTTTATGGTATTTTCCCATTTTCAGTTTATGCATGTCATGTCCTTTTCCTTATTCGTATACCGAAGCACCACTAGACTTACCAGGCTTTATGTCTGACTCTATGTTTTCTTTCATCTTCTTTTCTTCCGTTCCCCCCCTCAGGTAGTTAGGGAGGGAATAGCTCAGATTTATATGGACCTGTTACTCTTTCCAAGCTTGAAGACTCTTGGATGCGCTGCTTGGACTTTCTTTTCCACCGCTATGGCTAGCTAATGTTTTATTGGGGAATATCATTGTATATTTATGCTTCTTTATTTTGTTAAACAAGATAGATAATTTGTTGTTGGAAAACAATCTTTGTACAAGCTGTTTATAAATGAAATAAAGTTTTATTCACTTTTCCGCTGCTTTATTTATCTGTCCTGTAATTTATCTGCATCTTTTACCCATAATACTTCACAGAACTTAGTGCATTCCCTTTGTGAGTGACACTAACGGATGTTGTAACACCTCGCGAATTCTATAACTGTGAAATTAACAAATTAAAGTATAATTAATTTGAAATCAGAGAACTAAGGGAAACGGGATATGCCATTGCGTTCGTCTCGGAAAAATACGCGAAATAGAGTCCGAGTTTTCGAAAAACGGAGTCCGTATGAAGAAGATATGGCCTTCGGAAGTTTCTGAATTAAGTTTAAAATTCAAACAGAATAAAACAGTTTAAAATTCCAAAATGGGGCCCAATGGGCCAGGGCGGAAAAACACCCGCCTGATGCACCCAGGTCGACTGGGCTGTCGACCTGGTCTAGCCAGGTCGACAGGGCTGTCGACAGGGCTGTCGACAGGCATGTCGACCTGGTCCAGAGCCAGGTCGAACCCAGTCCAACCTGGCTGGCCTATTCTATGTTGGTCGATTTTCTGTGGTTTGCTTTGTCATTAGGGCTAGGTGGCAAGCTCTAATTGGTCTCTCCTTAGAATGAATGGCTACGATCTAACCGAGCAACATCAACGGTCCTAATCAGTTCATTACCTCTATAAAAACAACCCTAGACTTAACCCTAATCTATTCATTCAAAAATAAGAACAAAGCCGCCATGTTGCTGAGGAACGACTAGGGGTAGCCACCAAATTGGAGAGAGGATTAGGAGGCAAATTCTAAAGCATAAAGCAACTCAATCAAATCAAATCGCATCTTCAAATCCCTAAATTTGAGAATTCGCCACACCATTGTAAGTAGAGTATTACTTTGGTATGAACAAATAACTGTGTTGATTTGTATACTTGGTTGTGGTGATAAATAATTCATAATTTGTGCGTTACTATGATTCTTATCGATTTGAAATATTGTATACGTTTGGATATTCTTGAATTATGTTATTCATTATAAAGAACTACATGCGGTAGTTCTATGCAAGTATACGTTTGGAATATTCGCAAATTATGTAATCCATGTTGAAGCTACATGTATGTAGTTGATTGAAATTCATGCAAGTTTGGGGCTTTGCTATTATGCCATCATAATGTGTATTTTTATACAAACATCATTTTTGAAGTAATTGGAATAAGTTTGGACAATCCACTATGGGGCTTTTGCAGTTTATCTATGTTTTATTTATGCTTCTTTAAATAATGTAATCAAGACAGATTATGAAAGTATTATGTTATGTTATGTTTTGGAAAAGAGGTAAGACAATTATGGTGGTGTTGTTGTAGCACGTATTTGCTTTTATGAAATAAAAGTTGTTGATTTTCCGCTGTTTACAAATATGTGTTCATATATCTGTCTTGTATATCTGTGACTTATACTTATAAACCTCCACCAAAATTAGGGCATTCCCTTTGAGAGTGACCCTAACGGAGGTGGGGTGTTTCACTTGGTATCAGAGCATAGGTTTACCAGATAAGATAAAAAGTTTTGAAAAATTATTTTCAAAAAGGAAATTTAAAGAAGCATTTTTAAAAAGAAAAATATTATTTTATTCTCAAAGGCAAAGTCCACTCCCCAAAGCCATAGGTACTATCTCTTATCCTTCGTTTTGAATCTATCCTTTTTGTTTCAGCATGTCTGAAGACCTTAACTTGCCAGAAGGGGTGCCAATACCTGGTTGGTTTAGATGGTTCTTAGAAGCAAGAGCCACTCAGCCAGGTCCTACCATTCCTCCTCCCCCAGCTGCCGGAAATCATCCAGCTGCAGCGGCACCTTTTCCTCCACCTCCTCCTCCACGGGGAAACACGTTTGCTAAGATATGTAAAGATTTTAAAGCTATGGGAGGAAGGGATTTCCATGGAACTGAGTCCTTCGTGGCAGCTAGAAATTGGCTGAAAGAAACGGAGGACCTATTCATCATCTTTGAGGTAGAGGATAGGCAAAAAGTACAATTGGAAGTATGGCTATTGAAGGGCGAGGCTTCCTACTGGTGGGAAGTCACTAATGCTGAAAGACCATTGGAGACATGGGAGGACTTTAGGGCAAGGTTTGAGACTAAATTCCTCTCAGATGCGGAAAGAAGTTTGCAGTTGGAAAAATTCTTATTTCTTAAGCAAGGGGACAAGACAGTCAGAGAGTATGTGAATCAGTTCGATGAGCTGGCTAGGTTTGGGCTTGACCTAGTCAACACCCCGCACAAGAAGGCTCTCCGTTTCGTCAAAGGGTTGAATGAGCCATTACACAGTTTGGCCATGACCCATATACCCATGGGAGCCACGTATGAAAGATTGGTGCAAATGGCATTGCTGAATGAAGAGGATAAGGGCAAGAAGGAGACAAAGGCAGAAAGCTCTCAAGGGAAGAAAGAGGGTTTGCAGCCTAAGAAGACAGACTTTAAGAAGGGCGGGAAAGTCAACAAAGAGAAGAGGAAGTGCAATTTCTGTGGCAAAGTGGGGCACTTAGTAAAGGACTGCCGGAAAAAGAAGGCCAAGGAGAATGGTGGGTGCTTTTCGTGCGGTGAGACAGGCCACAGGGCTAAGGACTGCCCAAAGAAACGAGGACAGGGGCAGAGGGCTGGATCCACCCCAGGGGCACAGGTTCATGTGCTGGAAGCGCCACCTCTGCAACAGCGAGGTATAAATACTTCTGTAGAAAGCGTAGTTTATCTTTATGATCACCCCGTTCGCACTTTATTTGATTCTGGCGCATCACACTCCTTTATCTCGTCTGCTCTAGTAGAATCTCTGCACCTAAAAACTAGTATGGTAGAGGACCCCTTAATTGTTTCAAACCCAATTGGGGGCCCAGCTCATTTGTCTATGATCTGTGTGGGATTGAAAATTTCTATTCTAAGTGTAGAATTTCAATGTAGTGCCTTTGTTTTGGGCTTTTCGGGTTATGGTTTGATTTTGGGTATGGATTGGCTATCCAGTAATGGGGCCATCCTTGATTGTGAGAAAAGGGTTGTTAGGCTCCTAACCCAGCTCGGTAATACTTTGGAAATTTCTTGTAATCCCTCGTATGTGGTTATGCTTAGTTATCTTGAATCGCTAGTTGCCTCTGTTGAAAATTTAAAATCAGTTAAAGTAGTCCGGGAATATCCGGATGTCTTCGAAGAGGTGAAGGGCTTGCCTCCGAAGCGGGAAATAGACTTCCGCATATATCTTGTAGATAATGCAAAGCCCGTTGCGTTGCCCGTTAGACACATGGCTCCACGAGAAAGGAAAGAGCTCAGTAAACAGATTAAAGAGCTTCTAGAAAAGGGGTTCATTAGGAGGAGCATTTCAGAATGGGGCGCTCCAGTGGTGTTCGCTACAAAGGCGGATGGATCACTCCGTCTATGTGTTGACTATAGGGAGCTCAACAAGCTAACGAAAAAGAATAGGCACCCTCTCCCTAGAATTGACGATTTATTTGACCAGCTTGTAGGAGCGTCTGTTTTCTCCCAACTCGATTTAGCAACCGGTTTTCACCAGCTAAGGGTGGCTGAAGATAGCATCGATAAAACGGCGTTCAGAACCCCAGACGGCTTCTTTGAATGGCTTGTCATGCCTTTCGGTTTGACAAATGCACCTGCTTACTTCGTGGACCTAATGAGTAGGGTATTTAGAGATTTCCTCAACAAATTCGTAGTGGTCTTCGTAGATGATATCCTTATCTTCTCAAAGAGTGAAGAGGAACATGCTCAGCACTTAAGGGCAATCATGGAAACTTTGCGAGTCCATCAACTAAAAGCCAAATTCTCTAAATGCCACTTTTGGAGAGAAGAGGTGAGGTTCCTTGGGCACATAGTATCCAAACAAGGGTTAGCAGTGGACCCTGCGAAGGTAGTGGCGGTACAGGATTGGAAGACACCAAGGAATGCAACTGAGGTCCGAAGCTTTCTAGGACTAGCAGGTTTCTATCGAAAATTCATAAGGGATTTTGCAAAAATCTCAGCTCCGCTCACGAAATTGACTAAGAAGAATCTAGTGTTCAATTGGGACTTGGATTGCGAGTTTGCTTTCCAACGACTGAAAAGGGCTCTCACAACAGCCCCAGTTTTGACGCTGCCAGATGGGAGCAAGATGTTCACTGTTTATACGGATGCATGTGGGACAGGGCTAGGCGCCGTCTTAATGCAAGAAGGAAGGGTAGTAGCTTATGGCGGGAGGCAGTTGAAAGTGCACGAAAAGAACTACCCAACCCACGATCTTGAGTTAGCCGCCATCGTCTTTGCACTCAAGTCTTGGCGACACTATCTCCTAGGTGAGAAGTTCGAACTTTACACTGACCATAAATCGTTGAAATATCTTTTCTCGCAGAAGGATCTTAACTTGAGGCAACAAAGATGGATGGAGTTTCTTGCCTCGTACGATTTCGAAATCTCCTACACTCCGGGCAAAGGCAACGTAGTAGCAGACGCGTTGAGCCGAAAGAAATTGACCCTAAGCCCGTTGTTTGTTGAAAGACAAAGCCTAGAGTTTATAGCCAGCTTCGACTTTAGGCCCTCCTCCGATTTCGTACCAGGCTTGCTAGCATCTCTCGAAGTGCGCCCAACCTTAGTGGATTCAGTAGGGATAGCACAACGCGAAGACCCTCAGCTTGTGGAAATAATTGATAAGCTAATTAGGGGTGAGACTTCAAGTCACCTCAACAGACACTCCATCGACGATAAGGGGTTGCTAAGGCGAGACGGAAGACTATGCGTCCTACAGACAAAGGATTTAATAAAGAAGGTTCTCGAGGAAGCACATCACTCCAAGATGACGATACACCCAGGCGGAGATAAAATGTACAAAGACATAAAAAGGACTTTCTTCTGGGACGGCATGAAAAAGGACGTGGCAGAGTTCGTTTCTAAGTGTATGGTGTGCCAACAGGTTAAGGCGGAACAGAAAAAGCCTGGCGGACTGCTACATCCTCTGGAGGTCCCGCAGTGGAAGTGGGATAGCATCTCAATGGACTTCATTGATGGGCTGCCTAGGTCTAGGAGAGGCAACACTAGCATTTGGGTAATAGTGGATAGGCTTACTAAAAGCGCCCACTTTTTACCTGTCAAAAGTAAGAGAACTGCCTCATCCCTAGCATCACTTTACCTCAAGGAAATCGTTCGACTCCATGGAATACCATCTAGCATTGTTAGTGACCGAGACCCCATCTTCACCAGCGAGTTTTGGCGGAGTCTGCAAGAAGCAGTAGGAACGCAGTTATGCTTGAGCACAGCCTATCATCCCCAAACCGACGGCCAAACAGAGAGAGTGAACAGAGTTTTGGAAGACCTTCTAAGACTATGCGTCCTTGACTTCGGAGGGACATGGGAAGACCACCTTCCTTTGGTGGAATTTGCCTACAACAACAGCTATCAAGCAACCATCGGAATGGCGCCCTTCGAAGCTTTGTATGGAAGACCGTGTCGATCGCCCACTTGTTGGTGGGAATCTACTGATAAGCTCATACTTGGACCGGATATGATCCGAGAGACTTCAGAGAAAGTGGACTTAATACGAAGAAGGATGAAGACGGCCCAAGACAGACAAAAGTCCTATGCCGACAAGAGAAGGACCGACCTTGAATTTGAGGTTGGAGACAGAGTTTTTCTCAAGGTATCACCACTAAGAAACGTTGTTCGTTTTGGAACCACAGGGAAACTGGCACCAAGGTTCGTAGGGCCATTCCCTATCATCGAGAAAATTGGGAAAATGGCCTATAGATTAGAGCTACCCGAGAAGTTGGCTGGAGTCCACAACGTTTTTCATGTTTCACATCTCCGAAAATATCTACATAAGTCTGCTGAAGTGGTAGAGCCAAATATCCTCGAAGAGGCCGAAGTGGAACGCGAAGCAACCATAAGAAAAGTTCCAACCCGCATCTTAGGAACGGAAGTGAAGAAGCTACGCAACCGCGAAGTCAAGCCCGTCAAAGTTCAGTGGAGCAACGCCGAGGGAGACGCGACTTGGGAAACTGAAGCTAAAATCCGTACAGCCTACCCTTTTCTGTTCGAGGGTACATCCTTGATCTTTCCTTTTCCTTAAGTTGCGCTTTTATCTATCTTTTTAGGTATATTTCCTCGACCTTATCTTTTAGGTAGAAACCCTTTGGATGGAAACATGTAATTGGAACATGTTATGTATGATGGTTGCAAGTGGTTGCAAGTGATTTCAAGTGGTTGCTCGTGGTCGCATATACACACACAATCTAGGTTTTAAATCGGCTCAGTCACTTCATATTGCATATGCATATATGTTTGCATTCGTATATGGTTGAACTTTAATGTGTTGTCATATGGATGTTGCATTTGTAATGAATGATTGTGCACTCATGTAGAATCATGAATAGGAAAATTTGCATACATAATGGATTCATGGCACTTACATAATTCGCATTAAGGAGGTCAACTGAATCAGTAGACCGCCTGATTTTGCATTAGATAAGTACATGTATACACACACACTTTGCATATGATCATAAAGCATTAGAAGTCTTTTAAGGACAATGGATGCTCGTGTTTGATGGATGAGTAGATGGATGATTGGATGTTAGGATATACATTCCTCCTAACTTGAAGATTTCGGGGACGAAATCCTTTTAAGTGGGGGAGAATGTAACACCCCGCGAATTCTATAACTGTGAAATTAACAAATTAAAGTATAATTAATTTGAAATCAAAGAACTAAGGGAAACGGGATACGCCATTGCGTTCGTCTCGGAAAAATACGCGAAATAGAGTCCGAGTTTTCGAAAAACGGAGTCCGTATGAAGAAGATATGGCCTTCGGAAGTTTCTGAATTAAGTTTAAAATTCAAACAGAATAAAACAGTTTAAAATTCCAAAATGGGGCCCAATGGGCCAGGGCGGAAAAACACCCGCCTGATGCACCCAGGTCGACTGGGCTGTCGACCTGGTCTAGCCAGGTCGACAGGGCTGTCGACAGGCATGTCGACCTGGTCCAGAGCCAGGTCGAACCCAGTCCAACCTGGCTAGCCTATTCTATGTTGGTCGATTTTCTGTGGTCTGCTTTGTCATTAGGGCTAGGTGGCAAGCTCTAATTGGTCTCTCCTTAGGATGAATGGCTACGATCTAACCGAGCAACATCAACGGTCCTAATCAGTTCATTACCTCTATAAAAACAACCCTAGACTTAACCCTAATCTATTCATTCAAAAATAAGAACAAAGCCGCCATGTTGCTGAGGAACGACTAGGGGTAGCCACCAAATTGGAGAGAGGATTAGGAGGCAAATTCTAAAGCATAAAGCAACTCAATCAAATCAAATCGCATCTTCAAATCCCTAAATTTGAGAATTCGCCACACCATTGTAAGTAGAGTATTACTTTGGTATGAACAAATAACTGTGTTGATTTGTATACTTGGTTATGGTGATAAATAATTCATAATTTGTGCGTTACTATGATTCTTATCGATTTGAAATATTGTATACGTTTGGATATTCTTGAATTATGTTATTCATTATAAAGAACTACATGCGGTAGTTCTATGCAAGTATACGTTTGGAATATTCGCAAATTATGTAATCCATGTTGAAGCTACATGTATGTAGTTGATTGAAATTCATGCAAGTTTGGGGCTTTGCTATTATGCCATCATAATGTGTATTTTTATACAAACATCATTTTTGAAGTAATTGGAATAAGTTTGGACAATCCACTATGGGGCTTTTGCAGTTTATCTATGTTTTATTTATGCTTCTTTAAATAATGTAATCAAGACAGATTATGAAAGTATTATGTTATGTTATGTTTTGGAAAAGAGGTAAGACAATTATGGTGGTGTTGTTGTAGCACGTATTTGCTTTTATGAAATAAAAGTTGTTGATTTTCCGCTGTTTACAAATATGTGTTCTTATATCTGTCTTGTATATCTGTGACTTATACTTATAAACCTCCACCAAAATTAGGGCATTCCCTTTGAGAGTGACCCTAACGGAGGTGGGGTGTTTCAGATGTGTGGTGTTACATCTAGTATTTGGATAATAGTGGATAGACTTACTAAGAGCGCCCACTTCATACCTATCAAGAGTAGAAGGACTGCCTCATCTCTTGCATCTCTTTATCTCAAGGAAATAGTTCGACTCCATGGGATACCCTCCAGCATTGTTAGTGACCGAGACCTTATCTTCACAAGCGAGTTTTGGCGGAGTCTGCAAGAAGCTGTAGGCACACAGTTATGTTTGAGCATGACCTATCACCCCCAAACCGATGGCCAGGTGGAAAGGGTGAATAGAGTTTTAGAGGATCTTTTGAGACTTTGCGTTCTTGACTTTGGAGGGACTTGGGAGGATCACCTTCCTTTAGTGAAATTTGCCTACAACAACAGCTACCAAGCTACCATCGGTATGGCGCCCTTCGAAGCCTTGTATGGAAGACCGTGCAAATCACCAACTTGTTGGTCGGAGTCTATAGATAAGCTTATACTTGGGCCAGACATGATTCGAGAGACTTCAGAGAAAGTGGACTTGATACGGAGAAGGATGAAGACAGCCCAAGACAGACAAAAATTCTACGCCGACAAAAGAAGGACCGACCTTGAGTTTGAGGTTGGGGACAGGGTTTTCCTTAAGGTATCTCCTTTAAGGAACGTCGTTCGCTTTGGATCCACGGGAAAGCTAGCACCAAGATTTGTAGGACCGTTTCCTATCATCGAGAAGGTTGGGAAGATGGCCTATAGATTAGAGCTACCCGAGAGACTGGTCGGAGTTCACAACGTCTTTCATGTTTCTCACCTCCGGAAGTGTTTGCATGAGTTTGCGGAAGTGGTAAAACCTAGCATTCTAGAAGAAGCCAAAGTGGAACGTGAAGCAACTGTGAGGAGAGTTCCAACCCGCATCTTAGGAACTGAAGTGAAAAAGCTACGCAACCGCGAAGTCAAACTCGTTAAAGTTCTGTGGAGCGACGTCGAGGAAGACGCCCTCTTCTTTTTGAGGGTACATCTTCGATCTCTCTTTTTTCCTTAGGTTATGCTTTATCTATCTTTTTAGGTATACCTCCTCGGTCCTTTTCCTAACTCCTTAAGTAGAAAACAAATTGATGCAAACATGTATTTGAAAACATGTTATGGATGATGGCTGCAAATGGTTGCTAGTGATTGCTAGTGGTTGCTCGTGGTTGCATATACACACACACCCTAGGTTATAGATCGGCTCAGTCACTTCATATTACATATGCATATATGTATTCTCATTTGTATATGGTTGAAACTTGATATGCTGTCATATGGTCATCGCATTTGTATGAATAGTTGTGCACTCATATAGAAATATGAGTAGGAAAAATTTGCATGCATAATGGATTCATGACACTTACAAGATTCACATTAAGGAGGTCAACTGAATCAGTAGACCGCCTAATTTCTGCATTAGATAAGGACATGTACACACACTATGCATATGATCACGAAGCATTAGAGGTATTTTAAGGACAGTGGATGCTTGTGTTTGTTGGTTGAGTAGATGGACTGTTGGATGGTAGGATATACATTCTTCCTAACTTGAAGATTTCGGGGACAAAATCCTTTTAAGTGGGGGAGAATGTAACACCCCGTGAATCCTATAACATTAAGCTTCACAAATTAAAGTGTAATTAATTCTAAATGAAAGAATTAAGGAAAATGGGTTATGCCATAGCGTTCGTCTCGGAATTCTGCTTGAGATAGAGTCCGAGTTTGCGCGAATTGGACTCAGTATGAAGGAGTTATGACCTTCGGAAGTTTCAGAATAAAATTTAAAATTCAAACAGTTCAGTTTAAAATTCGAAATTCGAAAAACAGGTTCAAACTGGGCTGGGCGGGAAAATTCCTGCCCAGGGACCAGGTCGACCATAGGGTCGACCATGGTGTCGACCTGGCCACCCCAGGTCGACCATGTGTCGACCTGCCAGTCGACCTACCTGGTTGGATGGATCTGGCTCTGGCTCGAATTTCTGTAACTCGGTGTGTCACTAGGGCTGACATGTCACCTCTTGATTGGCTCTTTAAACTTTGTATGGTCTAGATTCCTCCTGTCTTCATCTGACGGCTTAAAACAATTTAAAAATATATAAATACACCCTGAGTCTCAACTAAAAATTCACACAAAAAAATAAGATGGGAGTCGTTATGCTGCCAGGGAGGAATTGAGCATAGCCGTAAAGAGGGAGAAGCTTAGAGACGAATCAAATTAAGAAGAAGATAAAAGTTTAATCAAATTAATCGACGCAACGTTAATCTACCCAAAGGAGCGCATCTCAATTTCAGAATTCAGAATCCAGAATTCAAGATTCTGCATTCGTTGTAAGTATAGTGACCTTTCAGAATATGAATAAAAACTGTGATGTGATTCGATGTAAATGAAAATAGAATTGTGATATTGTGTGATAATGATATAAATTCTGTGTATTGTAATGATTCTGTCATGACTTGTGTATTGATATTTGTGGCATAATCGACTGATGCAAGCCTATTGAGCAATTGTATATGAAAACAATGGCACTTGCAAGTTTATGGCAAAAACTAGAATTTAATCCCTTTATGTTTATGCCTATGGCATGGACTATATACATTCACTAAGTCTAAATTAAGGCTTATGTAAACATGTTATAGATTTGAGACCTTTTATGCCTACATGACCCAAAATCTATGAACACATTCTTATGTTTATTTGCAAGTATAATTGGATCTATATTAAGTATCGTTTGGGTTTCATAAACTATGCAAGTTCATGTTGAAATATGCTATATGATTAGATGTTAAAATTGGACATTTCGGTGAATATACAACATGCTAGTTTTGTGGTTGACATTATGCCAAGTTAAACATGTTTAAACACAAGTTTGTATAAGCCTAAACTATGCCATTTCATATGTCACCTACTTAGTTATACTTTGATTTGAATGCAAGTTCACATGACCCATAATTTATGTTGAATCGCTAAATTGCAAGTTCATGCGCCACACACCTTTATGTGAAATATTACATGTTCTTGGTTTCCCCTTTTTCTCACGTTATAAAGCTGGGCTGAATTGTGTCAAGCCCAACACTTGTTATAATGTTGCGAACGTACAAACGGGGGTAATAACGTTGGGTGTAAAACATTAAAAATATAAGTTGGCATGGTTGGCATATGCCAACGACAATGACATATAAGCGGTATGAATTGTTATACCTAAGAATAAAAGACATGACATTTACATAAAATTGAGAAGTAATAAAATATGTAAATTTAGAAAATACGTTATGCTTAACCCGAGGTTGGATTGAGTTGTGACTTAAACCTGCCCGGACCCGCCCGACTGTCCAGTAGTCACAACAATACCTATCCAATGTGGGTGGTTAAGCATTGAGCCCAATAAGGACCCGAGGTTAGACTGAGCTACGTTGTAAACCTGCCCGGAACCGACCGGCACATCCAGTAACCGTAGTAGTACCTGTCTAATGTGAGTGGTCTGGTGCTCTAAGAGGCTAAGGACAGATGGTAGGGTTAAGTCAACTATAAACACTTAACCAAATTCAACATGTTAACAAGAATTGATGGGTAGGGTTAGGTAAATACAGAAACTTAACCACTTAACATGTTTGACTAGATAAACCTAGTAACGAGGGACCCGTTTCAGCAGTAACCCAAGTTAGGTATCATGGTACCCTGAAACTAGGCAGGGTGGGACACGATTACTGGGCTGATTGTAAGCGGTCAAAGCGACGGCAGTGGGTGCAACAGTGTAGGTTCTAACGGGGTGCGGGTGTGCACACACTCCGGAGCAGACAAACAGGGCACTGGGGGCACCAGTAGTATAACCTATGCCTTCTAGAATTTGTGTCGGGGCCGCCACCATGGGTCTTCATACACCCCATGGTGGGACCAGCATAGGTATCTACAATTCTTGGGGGCCGTATGACACATGTTTACGCGAGTAGGAGCCGATCTTTAAATAAAAATAGAGATCACTTCACCCTCAGCATGGGGTGCCAGTTAGAATAAGCTCAAGTAGGTGCAGAGATATAGTGTGGGTGCAATAGCACATTCGATTTTAAACGACACTTCCTTAGCTTGTGGCACTTTCCTATTTTCAGTTTATATCTATCATGCCCTTTTCTTATTCACATACTGAAGAGTTACTAGATTTACTCAGGCTTTATGTCTGACTCTATTTTCTTTTCGTCTTCTTTTCTTTCATTTCCCCCCCAGGTCCACAGGGAGGAAACAACTCAGCTCAGTCAGACTCTTTACAAGCTCCAAGGCCGTAAATGTATGATTTGGATCTCTTTTGCTCGGATTATGGCTTTGGATATCACTATGGGGATTTTTGTCACTTTATTTATGTTTTATGCTTCTTTAGTAATCAAGAAAGTAATGAGGTTGTAATGTTGGAAGTATTTTGAGACAATTATGGAAATGTTTTGTTTGAACACGTATAGATGAAATAAAAGTTTGTTCGGTTTCCGCTGTTTAAAATATGTGTCTTTATATCTGTCATGAGTTTATATGTGGCTTTTACTTATAAACCTCCACCAAAGTTAAGGCATTCTCTTTGTGAGTGACCTTAACGGAGTTGGGGTGTTTCAGTTTTTATGTCCACTTTATTATGCCTATTACTTGTCTATGCCAATTTATATGTTTATGTCACTTTTAGAATGATCACTATTGTCATTTTTCCCATCACTTTGCCCTTTTATTGTTTTTGACTATGCTACTTTCTAGCCTAGATGCCGCCGAGTGTATGTGAATGCGTTAGTTAGGGAACGGGGGAAAATGTTAGAATTGGCATAATTTAAATATTGTTTATATGAATTGCACATATAATTCAAAATGGGGAAGTCAGGATATAATCACCTATAAAGACATTGTTGGATCTAGATTAACCCTAGAGGGGGGGTGAATTGGGTTTATTACAGTTTATCGGATAATTAAAAATTAATCGCAGCACAGATAATTGCAGAGTAAATAAATGTGGAAAATAAATAACACACGGAGATACCCAGCTTCGGCAAATCTTGCCTACTGCTGCATTCCTAAGGTTTCTACTAGATGTTAAAACAGATCCTGAATACAAGACCATGTACACTCGCAATCCCTGCTCCTATTCTAACCCTACGCTCAAAACCCTAGACTGGTCGATATCCCCTCGACCAGATTTTCCCGTATTACAGACCCGTAACACGTAACCCTAGATTTTACAAACTCTCGTAACTACCAGTTAATCCCCTAACTAGATCTCCCTAGATTTTTACAGAATCTATAAACTGTTTTGTCGGTTTACAAAAGAAATTGAAAAACAAAAACAAATTTAACCCTAGGACTTAAGAATATAAGGGTCATCCCCTTTTAACATTAAAACAAAAACTTGGCCGGCCCTTTGTTTATTTGGTGCACTCTTTTCCTTTAGCCTGATCACTTTGCTTTCTTTGAACAGAAGTGGCGGCGGCTCCTTTGAACTACGGTTTTATTCTTCGTCCCCAAATCGATTGCTACTTCGATGGCTTTCTGGAATTGATTGAATAGCTTCTCTGATGCTCAATTCTTTGTGGTTTTTTCTCATCCGATTTGGGATTGTTCTCTGGTTCGATCGAAACTGTGAGTTTTCTGAAATTTCTTGCTTTGAAAATGCTTCAATTGATTTGTAGGTTTTCGATGCTTTCTTGTGATGATGTTGGTGATATTTGTAGGTGAATTAGAAACCCTAAAACCGATTCTCTGATTTCGTTTGCGTGGCTTGACTGATTGATTGCTTGATTCCACATTTTCCACTTTTGAAAACTTTGATTGAAAATGAATTGCGTGATTTCTGTTGCCATAATTTCTACTTTTGAAATGGTTCGAACAAATTGATGAATCTGGTCTTGATTCCTTGATAACTCTAAACGGTTTAATTTGTATAGTGAAAAATACTTGAAATCATCAAGTTATCTGATTTGAATCTTGCCAACTTATCATAAACATGTATTTTAATTGTTCCCATGATTTAAAAATGAGAACTTCTTGGTTTAAAAAAGGAAACAGATAATTGTTTTCCTTTTCACTTTAAACATGCAATGTCTGGAAACATTTTCTCCTAAAAAATTTCTGAAACAATTAAATTGTTGCCAACATGAATTCTGGAACCATAAAACTGGAAATTGATTTATGGCAAAGATAATTGCTGCCTCCATTTGAATTATTCCCAAATCTGATTCCTGTAATTTATGGAATTATTAATGAATCATCTTAGCCCCCCTGTGTGATTGAAATTAGAATATTTCTCTTTGTATAAACATTCCAAAACTGGTTTGCCTGACTGAAATCACCGTATTGCATTTCTTGGCTTCACCAATATAAAAACTGCATCATTCATTTGATAACTACATATTTAGCTGCTGCCTTGAGCATGCACTTGCACTTCAAAACTTGTGCATGTCTACCATTGTGACCATTGCTTGAATCAGTTATCACTTTCATTTGTCATTGCTGCTTTGACCATATCTGTTTTGAGTACTTCAAATCTTCATGGCTGTGATGAGCTGCATGTTTGCTTGTTTCTGTAGCATCATTTCCACCCTGACTTCGTTTTCCATTCATGCACGCATATAAGTTTGTACTTGTTCCTTATGTTGTTGCTAAATGAAACAAAAACCGAACTTGTACATGCTACCCTTGGTCTTGCATGCTTGAACTTGAATGTTGCTGAGATGAACTTGCACTTTATAAAGCTGACACCATCATGCATATAAGTCTGATCCTGTGTAAAGTCATACCCACTTGTATCATCCTTTTGAGAACTGCCATGAACACATTATACACTTGCTTTTGCTGCTTCTTATGAATCATGCATTGAGCCACTTTGCTGAACCATATGATTATTCTGAGAAACTTCGTGAACTGACAAGATTCTATTACTCTTTGTATTGTGCAACATCCATGTATAATGTTTGTTCAACTCCACAATGTATCTTTAATCCATGCACCATTTGCATTAGCACTTTAGCTTGCATCGTCCTTGTATGTTGCTGTTTGTATTTGAACCATCATGTTAAATGCCACTGTCTCGACCACTTTTGCACTTGAACTGTCTGGACACTTGCTTGTCATTTCTGAAACTATACTTGTATTTGTTACTTAGCATTTGAATATTTGCTTTGTACTTTGAGATGTGTTGACTTTGTTTTCATGTGCACTGAGTCGAGACGGTCCATGTGGCTACTCCTCAGTTGCTTGCTGACTGGCGAGGCAGTGCACACATGTATACACGTGTGTATATGCAGCCATCCAGACGATTTACTGTCCCTGCATTGATATATATATATATATGTGTGTGTGTGTGTGTGTGTGTGTGTGTGTGTGTGTTGTCTGCCTTGTGATATTTACAGTGTATCACTGTGAATATCACAAGCTGTCTAGACATAGTCGGTTGGATTAAAAAATCAGATCGAGTCTGAAAAATGATGAGAAACACACCGGAATTCTGAGGCAAATAAAATTTAAAAGTAAAATTTATATTTGCATATGTTCAGTTTAAATTCTATTGCGGTGTACTGTGTGTGTTTCATTGTGCGACAGGTATGAAGACTGGACTGACTGAAAGCTGTGAAGACTGAAGACTGATTGAAGCAGAAGACAAAAGACAAGTATATTGCAGTATCAGTGTGTATAATAGTGAACGAATGTATATATGAAACAGTACTGAGTGATGTGTACATATTTAAGATGTATAACCTGAGTGTGAGTGTTGTAGTAAGGTGCTGTGTATAAAAAGATTATTGTACTGGTATTTGTAATAAACAAATTCTGTTTGAAATAAAATATTATTTTATTGTTGTCAAACAAAACTTGTCTATTTTACAAGTACAAATATTCTGTGAAGTGGTAAATAGTGGAGTTGTAAATCTGTACTGTTTAATTATTGAAATATTCAATTTAAATAGAATACTGTATAAATATATGATTGTCTGTACAGTTGTATTCTATTTAAATATAAATATTATATTCTTGTCTGTGATGTGTATATAGAACAGTACGATTTCAAACACATTAATAATAATATTTATTTGTTTATTATCATCAAACAAAAATCATATAATTGTGTATACAACACCGTTATATACAACAATCTCCTCCTTTTGATGATGACAAACAAATAAAAAAGATTTTGAAAGCAAAATAAATGTGTTTGACAGTGAATTTTGAACTCCCCCTGTTTATCAGCCCCCTACAAAAGACAACTCCCCCTATAACTGTGCATGAGTGAAATGAATGATATGAATAATAATAAATTTTCAAAATTAATAATATTTGTAAAATATTCACTCATAAATCAAATTCTTAATCCATTCTCCCCCTTTTGTTATCATCAAAAGGATATAGAATTTTAAAATATAGATGAAAAATGACTAAAAATATAATTTTAGCTTAAGAGGAAGAACGACCATCATAAATCTTAATCAATCAAACAAAAATCATTATAAACTGAGAACTAGTGGCATATTTCACATTGCAGAGAATGACGGATTTACGATGAAATTTATATAAATGAGGAGAGTTATATAAAAATGAATTTCAATTAATTTTCAAAAAGATTTATAAGTTGAAGCATAAAAACAGTGACGGATTTGGACTATAATTAAAAATTCAATTTAAGTGACAAAATCGAATAATCTCAAATCCCAATTGCTATCAATCAACAAATCATAATACGTCATAAGATATTAACACATTTCACAGATTAGAACATGGATTGATAGGCTGATTTTTACATACCAAGGAGAAATTCATATTAATTTATACTTAGTACATTATTTCCTTTTTCTTTTATTTTTCATTTAAGAGCACACTAACCACGCATAACCAGAGCTTGGATTTTTAAACGAGATTAGTTGCAGCTTAAATATAAGTAATCTCATAACCATGCATAACCAGAGCTTGGATTTTTAAATGAGGTTAGAGAAATACTTAAAAATATTATATTTTTATTATTTTTAGTTTCAAAATGAAAAACTCCTCAGTATGTAAAACCAAAAATGGATGATAGAAGTGCAGTAAGTACTGAAATGGTTTGTGAAATAAATTTCTAAATTAATTATATTATGAAATATGCTCGATGTATCGGGATCATTGAAAATTTTCAATTATCACTAATTCTGAATAATAACATAGTCCAATTTCTATCATAAATATTTTCACTATTTATTCAAAAGGATTTTCTAAAAAATATTAACTCTCCATATTTATATAAAATCATAATGGATGATAGAAGGATGATAGATAATGAAAAAGGTCGTGAAATAATTGCCAGTTCAAAGATATTATAATAAACGTTCAACCGTCATGAAAATCTAAATTGATTCTCCTCTTGTTGTGAAATATACTGCAGTCACAATTCATCACAATTTCTAAATCTGATAATAATTTTGATGAATTATAAATACGGTTCAATTTGGATATTGATTCCAATTTCTGAATGAATAATCAATAAATAATTTTAAAATTAAAAATCAATTACAAGTGGAAATTGAAAAGATCTATACAGCACAAGAGGGATTAAAAAATATATACAGCAAGACAAAAAAATTTGCACATCTGATACCAATTGGTGTCTCTGTTAATGAGGATTTTAAAATGACACTGGTGGCTAAACAAGGGTATCTTAGTCAATGAAAAATAATAATTACAAAGCAAGCAACTCAAGCACACATATTCCATTTATCGGAGCATGGTACACCTTTGATACCAAATCAAGCAGTCATAAAAAATATTTACAAATCAATTTCTTTTTATCAGAGCAGCATGATTCCAAAACAAAACATTTTTCAAAAAAAAGTATCAGAGCAGCACCAAAATCAGTTTCAAAGCACACTTATCAAGACATTTTCTGATGGTCACATAATATGATTCATGATCCAAGATTAAAAATACCGCTTATTTGAAATCATTTGAGGAAATATGAAAAACTCATGATTCAATGAATCAGTCACACCATATAATAAATTTCATATTCTAGATATGTGTGAGATTAAATAACTCAATAATTTCAAATTATTTTAAACAAACAAGTATTCAATCAAATCATCATGAAATTGCCGTGAGATTTAAGACCATATTTTCAAGGATTTTTCCAAATTATTTCTGACAAGCCTAAAGAGTTTTTCAAAATATTTACATCAAGTTTGGAGGAAACAATTCATGAAAAAAATAGTGGTTTATTCAAAATCACTTGAAATAAATATAATTCTTGAGATACAATGAATCAATCACACAGGATTAATAATTTCAAATCTGAGAGGTGTGTGAGAATCAAAATATCAGAAATTTCAATTGATCTTAAGCAAACAAAAATCCAATCCAGATGATCATGAATAACAGAGAATTTCAAGATGTAAGCAATGATTCAAGATAAAAAATCAACATATCCAACCCAATCTGAAAAACAATGAAATTATCACAACTGATATATATTGATGTGTTGTAATGAGTATAATATTTAAAGAACTGAATTAGAAGAAACCCAAAACAGCAGATATATGTGAAATTTCATTTGTTTTTCAGATCTTCAATTTTTTTAGAATTCATATTAACAGTGTTCAAGATATAACAAGAATACGTCAACACTGTTAGAAATTCAGAACACAGGAAAAGAACTTCAAAACAATTGCAGATATATACACATTTAGATCCAAGGTCTGGAAATGATTACAATGTCAGATTTTCATTCAAGAGAAACAAATTTCCAAAAAATATGACTTTTGCAATTAGAAGTTAACAAAGCCCAACAAAGAAGAATATAACAGTGACAAATCAAAAAACAACAAAACAAAACGATAGAAGAAGAGATAGAAGGAAAATTTTTTACAAAGGTGAGTTCAGAGATCATACCAGAATCCAATGTAAATCAGAATCTCTAACTAAATAAACCAGGCTAAGGAACTGTGAATAATCTGATGATGTTAAGCAGTTTGAAATCAATTTCTCTTTCGCAAAGCAATTCCTCAGCCTCCTTTGGTACCTAGCAATTTAGGGGATCGAGTGGTCTGACAAAATTTGTGAAACCACTCACAGTTGTAAATGTTTGTTTCGGTACCTAAACTTGTTTATACAACAATCCATCCGAATTTATCTCTATACCCTTTGAAACCCAAATCTGTTTGAATATAAAGAAGTTTTTTTTGGGATCCAGGAATGTTTAGATGAATTATTATAAAACGATTTCTCATTTCGGTTTTGATTGAAAAATCCTTGGCAATTATCAGAATTTAGATTTTCAAATCGTTTCTTTTCAAAGCTGGTTGAAGGATTTTTTAAAACATTCGAATTTTGATTTTTAAAAACATTGTTTTTCCCAAAACCACAACCATGTTTATTTCCGACAGAAAATTGGTTTTTCAACAATATGTCCAATGACTTTTCTCCATTAGAAAATTTATTCAAGGTTGATTCAAGCCGTTGAATTTTTAATTTAAGATCACAATTTTCCTTCATTATATCTGAACATCGATTGTTAGTGATCTTACATCTTTCAAAATCAGATTTCAAAACCAAATTTTCATCTCTAAGCAAATTAATTTTGGTTTGGGAATCAGCAATCTCAGATTCAAACTTAGCTTGATTTTCAGATGCATATTTTTCAAAATCTTTGAATTTCACAATTTCTTTTTCAAGCTCTTTCAAAACCGAATCAGATTTCTGTAAACTTTGATTTTCAAAAATCTTATGTTTGGAAATAATATTATCCAACTCCTTTTGCAAAGAATCATTTTTATAAATTAGCTCATATTCATTTTGTTTTAAAATGATAATTTCTTTTTCAAAATTCTGAAGATTTTTATTAAGATGAGTTAAATCATTTTTCAAATTGTAACAATTCTTGCAGTTGGAGTTTTCATGTTTTACTTTCAACATATCATTTTTGTTTATCAAAACACGATTTTCAGATCTCATAAGTTTGTTTTTCTGTTGGAGATGATTGACAGTTTTGGTTAAATTATTACAAAGAGAAAACAATTTTTCATAAGAAAAATCTTCATCGTCTGAATCATCATTAATGGCTCCAGTTAAGCACACATCTGAATCTGAGTTGGCAGTTGGGGGTTTTGAGCAGCTGTCAGATTTTCCATACAGAGTGTTAAGAGTTTTCCAGATATCCTGTGCGTTTAAACAATGGGAAATAAATTTTAATTGACAATTATCAAGATAGGAACAAATAATATGAATGACGCGAGCATTTAAGACCTTATTCCTCTTGTCTAACAAGTCTCCCATATTTTCATTAATATTCCAATATTCAGAATTAATAGATTTTAAATATAATTCAAAATTTGATTTCCAAATTTGAAAATCTGTTCCATTGAAAATAAATGGAATATCGCTGGACTTACTCTCAGAAGACTGACAGCAAGGTGAAAACATGATCTTAGAGTTAATCAAAAACAAAGCTGTGATACCAAATGTTGGATCTAGATTAACCCTAGAGGGGGGTGAATAGGGTTTATTACAGTTTATCAGATAATTAAAAATTAATCACAGCACAGATAATTGCAGAGTAAATAAATGCGGAAAATAAATAACACACAGAGATACCCAGCTTCGGCAAATCATGCCTACTTCTGCATTCGTAAGGTTTCTACTAGGTGTTAAAACAGATCCCTCATACAAGACCATGTACACTCGCTATTCCTGCTCCTATTCTAACCCTACGCTCAAAACCCTAAACTGGTCGATATCCCCTCGACCAGATTTTCCCGTATTACAGACCCATAACACGTAACCCTAGATTTTACAGACACTAGTAACTGCCAGTTAATCCCCTAACTGGATCTCCCTAGATTTTTACAGAATCTATAAACTGTTTTGTCAGTTTACAAAGGAAATTGAAAAACAAAAACAAATTAAACCCTAGGACTTAAGAATATAAGGGTCATCCCCTTTTAACATTAAAACAAAAACTTGGCCAGCCCTTTGTTTATTTGGTGCGCTCTTTTCCTTTAGCCAGATCACTTTGCTTTCTTTGAACAGAAATGGCGGCGGCTTCTTTGAACTGGGGCTTTCTTCTTCGTCCCCAAATCGGTTGCTACTTCGATGGCTTTCTAGAATTGATTGAATAGCTTCTCTGATGCTCAATTCTTTGTGGCTTTTTCTCATCCGATTTGGGATTGTTCTTTGGTTCGATCGAAACTGTGAGTTTTCTGAAATTTCTTGCTTTGAAAATGATTGAATTGATTTGTGGGTTTTCGATGCTTGCCTGTGATGATGTTGGTGATATTTATAGGGTGAATTAGAAGCCATAAAACCGATTCTCTGATTTCGTTTGCATGGCTTGACTGATTGATTGCTTGATTCCACACTTTCCTCTTTTGAAAACTTTGATTAAAAATGAATTGCGTGATTTCTGTTGCCATAATTTCTACTTTTGAAATGGTTCGAACAAATTGATGAATCTGGTCTTGATTCCTTGATAACTCTAGACGATCTAATTTGTATAGTGAAAAATCCTTGAAATCATCAAGTTACCCGATTTGAATCTTGCCAACTTATCATAAACATGTATTTTGATTGTTCCCATGATTTAAAAACGAGAACTTCTTGGTTTAAAAAACGAAACAGATAATTGTTTTCCTTTTCACTTTAAACATTCAATGTCTGGAAACATTTTCTCCTAGAAAATTTCTGAAACAATTAAATTGTTGCCAACATGAATTCTGGAACCATAAAACAGGAAATTGATTTATGGCAAAGATAATTGCTGCCTCCATTTGAATTATTCCCAAATATGATTCCTGTAATTTCTGGAATTATTAATGAATCTTCTTAGCCCCCCCCCCACCCCGGTGATTGAAATTAGAATATTTCTCTTTGTATAAACATGCCAAAACTGATTTGCTTGACTGAAATCACTGTGTTGCATTTCTTGGCTTCACCAATATAAAAACTGCACCATTCATTTGATAACTACATATTTAGTTGCTGCCTTGAGCATGCACTTGCACTTCAAAACTTGTGCATGTCTGCCATTAGGACCATTGCTTGAATCAGTTATCACTTTCGTTTGTCATTGCTGCTTTGACCATATCTTTTTTGAGTACTTCAAATCTTCATGGTTGTGATGAGCTGCATGTTTGCTTTGTTTCTGTAGCATCATTTCCACCCTGACTTGGTTTTCCATTAATGCACGCATATAAGTTTGTACCTATTCCTTATGTTGTTGCTAAATGAAACAAAAACTGAATTTGTACATGCTACTCTTGATCTTGCATGCTTGAACTTGAATGTTGCTGAGATGAACTTGCACTTTATAAAGCTGACACCATCATGCATGTAAGTCTGATCTTGTGTAAAGTCATACCCACTTGTATCATCCTTTTGCGAACTGCCATGAACACATTATACACTTGTTTTTGCTACTTCTTATGAATCATGCATTGAGCCACTTTGCTGAACCATATGATTATTCTGAAAAACTTCATGAAGTGACAAGATTTTGTTACTCTTTGTATTGTGCAACATCCATGTATAATGTTTGTTCAGCTCCACCATGTATCTTTAATCCATGCACCATTTGCATTAGCACTTTAGCTTGCATCCTCCTTGTATGTTATTGTTTGTATTTGAACCATCATGTTAAATGCCACTGTCTCGACCACTTTTGCACTTGAACTGTCTGGACACTTGCTTGTCATTTCTGAAACTATACTTGTAT
The DNA here is from genome assembly GCA_030737875.1 of Allium sativum. Lineage (NCBI taxonomy): Eukaryota > Viridiplantae > Streptophyta > Magnoliopsida > Asparagales > Amaryllidaceae > Allium > Allium sativum. Next base: position 403,735,652 of record CM060910.1, read on the forward strand.
TTGTTACTTGGCATTTGAATATTTGCTTTGTACTTTGAGATGTGTTGACTTTGTTTTCATGTGCACTGAGTCGAGACGGTCCATGTGGCTACTTCACAGTTGCTCGCTGACTGGCGAGGCAGTGCACACATGTATACACGTGTGTATATGCAGCCATCCAGACGATTTACTGTCCCTGCATTGATATATATATATGTGTGTGTGTGTGTGTGTGTGTGTGTTGTCTGCCTTGTGATATTCACATTGTATCACTGTGAATATCACAAGCTGTCTAGACATAGTCGGTTGGATTAAAAAATCAGATCGAGTCAGAAAAATGATGAGAAACACACCGGAATTCTGAGGCAAATAAAATTTTAAAAATAAAATTTATATTTGCATATGTTCAGTTTAAATTCTATTGCAGTGTACTGTGTGTGTGTTTAATTGTGTGACAGGTATGAAGACTAGACTGACTGAAAGCTGTGAAGACTGAAGACTAATTGAAGCAGAAGACAAAAGACTAGTATATTGCAGTATCAGTGTGTATAATAGTGAACGAATGTATATATGAAACAGTACCGAGTGATGTGTAAATATAAAAGATGTATAGCCCGAGTGTGAGTGTTGTGTATAAAAAGATTATTGTACTGGTATTTGTAATAAACAAATTCTGTTTGAAATAAAATATTATTTTATTGTTGTCAAACAAAACTTGTCTATTTTACAAGTACAAATATTCTATGAAGTGATTAAATAGTGGAGTTGTAAATCTGTACTGTTTAATTATTGAAATATTCATTTTAAATAGAATACTGTATAAATATATGATTGTCTTTACAGTATAATTCTATTTAAATATAAATATTATATTCTTGTCTGTGATGTGTATATAGAACAGTACGATTTCAAACTCATTAATAATAATATTTATTTGTTTATTATCATCAAACAAAAATCATATAATTGTGTATACAACACCGTTATATACAACAGACATAGGTAACAATTGGATAAGATTGAAATGTCTAATAATTACAATTAGAAATTGTAGTTGCACTTATGACACGAGTTTAGGTTGCATTAGTGGGGGAAGTCTGCCCAGACTCGACCGACGTATCCAGCAGCCACTATTGTTGAACCCAATGTGCGAGATCTAAGTGCGCAAATACGAATCGGGCTAAGACACGAGGTTAGGCCCAACTTGTGGAATAAGACTGCCTGGACCCGACTAGCATATCAAGCATCCATAAGTTGTAGGCCTAATGTGGGAGGTCTAGCCCATTATAAACCATAAATGGACGTTGTAATAAATTGGGTTGCTTAACCTAATGTAATTCATAAGGGATTGTATGGATATGAAATAAGATTAGGGTTAGTTAAATTTGGTTGGATAGTGGGTGGGTTAAGTAAATCTGAGGGGGTGGGTAATATTTACGTATAGGCCCACAAACTTAACCCGATAATGCTATGTAATTAAAGACACCTAGTGTAATGGCGCGTTTTGTTAGCTGTCGAATAATTAATTTATTTAATTATTTATATATCGATTTGGCGATATCGATAACTTAAAGTAAAACATTCGAACTTATAATTTATAATTATAATTAAAACGAACCTGAAACGTCGCGGCAGTTCGCAATTTGGCGATTTGAACTTCAACTGAATGTACATGATTCATTTTAAGCCGGATTTCTGTGAAACAAGAAACGTGTGGAGCTGGTGGAGTATATCTTTCTAGTGGAAGAGAAAAATCGGGATTTCGTCGTGTAGATTTTGATGTACGTCCAAATCAAATTTCAGAAAAAGTCGCTATGGAATTCCTTTATAATTTGCGACGCTTTATATACGTTATAAAAGGATTTTCAATGTAAATTGAATATCGATTCAATCTGGACTCGGAATAGCGAGTATATAATTATACTGGAGCTGTATGATATTCCTCGGCGAATATATACGATAATATAAATTTATTTATATTTAATTTAATTTTTATATTTAAATATATTTATATATTTAAATAGGTTATTTAGAACGTTAAAAATAGCCACTTTTGCAAACGAAGTCGGAATTCGACGAAACCAGTTTTGTTGGATCCGCAATATCAAATAGTTGTTAGATTTCCAGTTTCGTGATTTTTAGAGTCACTGTGTGGCCGTACGGATTTTTAGAGTGAGAAACAAACAGTATTTTGACAGTTAAAAATACGCTGTGTGAGCATACGGAGTCGAAATTCGACAAAACCAGTTTCGTTGGGACCGTAATGTCAAATTCTAGCTGCAAGTTCAGTTTGGTGATTTTTGGGTATCATATGCGGTCGCAGTGATTTTTGAGGACCAAGAACGAATATAAAATCATTAAAATAAAATAGAAAATCAAAAATAAAAATATCCTAATATTTTCTTAGGATTAGAACAGGCCACGCATACGAAAATCTCAGCCACAAGAGCTACTTACCCCAACCGCAACTATATATGACCCAAGAATGAATTTACAGTAGAAAATTTCAAACAAGAAAAATAAAAAGAAAATCCTAAACAAATCAATCTAAAATCCATAAATCACCATTCAAACTCCTTTACACTTGAGTGAGCACTAGCTTCAACATGGTACCCTTTCTGAACATCTCGACATAGTTTCTGTCGATCTGGAGTTTACTGTCGGTTTTCTAGGGTTGAGGAATTTGAGGGTTTCAAGCTATCGAGGTGAGCCAAGGGGGGTATCGAATGGAAGTTTGGAATCGAGGCTACCTTCGACGGTGATGGCGACCGAGGAAATGGCCTGTAGGAGGTCGCGATGGGAGCAGTAGTTCGGTTTGCCAAGGGGGCTTCGAGTTCGAGCTAAGGGTGATAGTGGGATGGAGATTGTGATGGCGAAGTCGGTTGCCGCGGGGTCGGCCGTTGACTGAGGTGATGGTGGACGTGGGTCAAAGGAGCGGTCAGAGGATTGGGAAGGGATGGCCATCGCGATAACTGATTTGGGGGAAAAGTAACGGGTCCGATTTTGTTTAAAATGAAGGGTAAGTGGGCCTTAGTTTTTAAAGTGAGCCCATCTAAAGATTTAGTTTTTATTTAAATTCAAATAATTTATGTATTAACTTTAATGAACCGTATCTCGATCATATGATATCAGAATCACGAACCGTAAGTTGCGTTGAGATCGAATGGACGAGAGCTTCACAATGAAGCTGACTGGAAGTGGATTAGGGCTCGTTTGAATTTATGGTGAAATAAATTGTTCGATTCAAATCAAAACAAATAGTTTATCGTTCTTTAACGATGAACTGCAAATGTGAGTAAAACTCACCAACTCTGAACAGTTTATATTTTCATGTTATATTTTTAGAACTGTTAGATATTGACTGATTGACTGTGTGTTGACCGTTTGATTGAACTGCTAGTCAGTTAGTTAAATTTCTATATTGATTCTGTTTAACAGAATATATCATATGGAACTGAAAGTGATGTTATCTATATTGTCTAACATCTGTGATGCAGGGAAACAGGTTGGAGGAATCCGACTGGATTCCTCAACAGTTATTTTATTGTTTTTCATATATTGTTATATGATGTGATATAAAATCTGTGGGCGATCATATGTGCTTGGACGATATTGAACATCGTGATTTGATATGATTGAATACCATAACATACCGAAATGTTGATAAGGGGATTTTCAATGTTTATATTGAAAATGAATCTTATTTATAAAATCGATAGGATTTTATAAAAGGAAAACATTTATTTAATTAGAAAATAAATAAATGAAAAAGGAAACATTTATTTAGAAAATAAATGAAATAATATAGGAACATTTATTTAGAAAATAAATGAATTAGAATATAAAGGAACATTTATTTAGATTATAAATAAATGGAATAAAGGAATATTTATTTAGGGAATAAATAAAGGAACACTTGTTCGGAAAATAAACAGAATTATACAAGGATAGATTTAAACACGTGCTTCGCACACAAGTATAACACGATATGGATTTTTAGGAGATATTAAATAGGAAATCTATTTTTAACAGATAAAGTAAGAAGATTTAATTTATAAATAATGTTTTATAAATTAAATAAAATATTTATTGTTTGATAAAAGGGATATATAAGTTTGAACTTATATAGAAAAGTAGAAATTGTTTTTAACACCGATAAAGTAAATAAACGCTGTTAAAGGGAAATCCTTAGAAGGGGAGAAATGTTATTAAAAGGACATTTATAAAGTGAAGAACCGTTACTAAAAGTAAATCTTTATAAATGGATAAACGTTGTAAAAAGTTAATCTTTATAAATGGATAAACATTGTAAAAAGGAAATCTTTTGAAATGAATAAACGTTATAAAAAGGAGTTAATCGAATATTAGTTATTTGAAGGTAAGTTATTCGAATTAGTTATTTGAATAGTGTTAAACACGTAAGAGTTAATTGAATATTAGTTATTCAATTTGAGTTAATCGAATTTAGTTATTCGAGAAGAGTTAAATCGAATTTAGTTATTCGAAAGGAGTAAATTAATTTGAGTTAAGTTAATCGATTTGAATTAAGTTGAATCGAAATGGAGTAAATCGATTAGAATTAAGTTAATCGAGTTAGAGTAAATCGAATATTGGTTATTCGAAGGCAAGTTATTCGGATTAGTTATTCGAAGGAGTTAATCAATTAAGTTATTCGAATTAGTTATTCGAAGGAGTAAATCAAATTAAGTTAATCGATTAGAGTTGAGTTAATCGATTTGGGTTAAGTTAAGTTATCAAGTTAAGTAATCGAGTTAAGATTTATCGAGTTAAGTAATCGAGTTAAGTAATCGAGTTGAGATAATCGAGTTAAGAAAATCAAGTTGAGTTAATCGAATAAGTTATTCGATAAGAGTAAATCCATATAAGTTAATCAGATGTTAGTTATTCGATAAGAATTGACACATTTAAGAAAATCGAATATTTGTTATTCGATAAGAGTTAATGAAATAGAGCCAACCAAGAAGAGTTATTTGAATATTAGTTATTCGATAGGAGTTAATCGAAATAGAGTTTATCGAATATCAGTTATTAAAAAGGGAGAGTTAATCGAATAGAGATTACTCGAAAGAGAGTTATACGTCGAATTCGATTATAGCGAATTCGGGAAAGTACTATGTACTTTCCAGGGTTTAAATCAAGATTTAGTTATTGATTTAGAAATTAGGTGTCTGTTAAATTATTCGAGTTAGGAAATAAATTTATAATTTAGGTTAGATATTTTAGGGGTAGGAATTATAACGTTATAGTTATAATCAAACGTTGTCATATAAGAAGTGGATTCGTAACCTGAATCCGAGAATTTGCGTAAACAGATGATTGTAAAAAGTGAGTGATGAACTTCATCTATTTCACAGTAAAGGACGTTGTTCAATTAAGGTCTGCGAGGTAATTATACCCCAACTGATTGACTTCGGAATTGACAAAGGAATAGTTGTGGTTCGATCTAAAAGGTTGATTAGGAATAAAGTTAAGGAATAAGCGATAAATGGATTAAGCGAAACGATGTTTTATACAACGTTCATTGGAAATCCGTAAATGAGTTTTGGAAACATTTTCCAAATATAGTCAGATATGTTTTCTAAACATAGAAAATGAAATGTTTTCATGATAAGAATTTAAGAAATAGAGTTAAGCAAATTCAGAAACTGACTGGAGAGGGTAAGTTGAACGGTTTTCTAAGTGACGATCTGATGTTGGTTTCGACCGTCCGGATTTGATACTTAGAGAATTGTTCTCATACTAGTTACAGTTAGGGACTGATAGTTGCGAAATAATAGTGATGTGGAAATACGCTATGGAAATGTTTTCCAATGATTAATAACAGATATTTTCTAAATATATGAAATAAGGAAATATGAACATATGATGATTGATCGATCGAATTTCCATTTGGAAATAAGATCGTTGTTTGTACACCGACATGTTTTCATTTGATAGTTGAATCACAGACTATCAAAGTTTTGACCATATTTACGTTGTAAATATGGAGAGACCGGTTGGATTATTATCCGAAGAACCACTCCGTATTAGCATAAGCGTTGCGAATCAAGTACGCTGAAGATAATTGAAGACAGAGTGAAGTGCAAGGGCTATTGTGAAAAGCCTAGGTAGGATGGATTCACTGAATAGTGCCTTCGGTTTATTCAGTCCCAGAACAACGTATATGGATGAGTGTCTAACAAAGTATTCTTAACGAATCATATATGTTGATCTCTTTAACGTATTACGTTGGTGGCAGAGAAATTCGTTTCTCTTAGCTTTTATACCCGTGATGCCTTGAGAAATCGATAATGATTTGGCGGGTATGACGATGTGGCATTCAAAGTAATTGAAGAAATAATCTGTCAAAGTGATAAACGTGACCTCAAACCTCACCACCGGGAAATAACAGAAGTTGGGCTAGGCAGCATGGCTAGTTGGGCCATACCCAAGCAGGGTGTATTATCACCATCTAGAGAATATTCAATTGTACTTCTTTATAATCTATTTCAATGCTGTCCCTTATCGGGAAGGATGGTTGCTGATCCCAACCATCGGTGATAATATATTCGTTACACTCAAGCTAAATGAGTGGACGGTCATGTGTGGCCGGGTTGCAAGACGTTCTTGTTGAACCCTAGTGTATCTCCTCTAGAGTACACTGATCGGAAGGTGCTCCCATACCTTGTCTGTAGGAATCCAATCTCCAATAAGCGCTCACGGTTTTATTTGTATACTATGTATGTGGAACGTGAGATGCAAGCGTTCTGCTAGATTGATATCTATTTGTATTTAGACATTATTATAATATCAGAAAGATATCCTTTATTTAACCAAGTGTTGGAGTTTTATTCACACCAGTCCCATGACTGACCCGGAGTTTATTTTGTTTGTTTTCCCTAAACTCTTGGGTGCCTAAATTTGTATGGGCAGTCAAGTAGTCGGGATTTTACAGATACACTTGGAGAGCTTATAGCAGGAGGCTTCAGGATTATAGCTATTATTATTCCGCTGTGTTGTTAAGTGTTGTACTTTGAAATGGTATGTATATACGAGTACTGATTTGTATTTCAAAGTTATGTTATATTTTATTCGTTCCGTTGTGAGATTCGTGTTTACTCTGATGATGTAAGTTCTTCTTCTTTTTCTATTCTATTAGTTCTATCTTTTCTTCCTCACCCTCTACTTTCTTTCACTAACGTCTCGGAATTTTCGACTCTCGAGGAGTCGAAAATTTCCAGCCGTTACAGTTGGTATCAGAGCTTAAGTTAAGTGATTACCTTGGCTCTGTGGCATAACTCGATAGAGATGGGATTAGTAATATCCTAGATTGAGTTTGAGTGTATATATATGAGCGCGTAATTGTTATTCAATATAAAATGGTTTTATATTGTGGAGACTCATTGGTTGAGTGGCTTATGAATTCTGGTCGATCAGTTTGATCCACTGTATCGATAAGGGTTACTAAACACTCGAATACGATGAACCGTCATGGTATGTTTTGAAAGAGGGTAAATGAAATAATTTTTCCCAAAATATATTTGTTTATAGAAGAAATATATATCTTGAAATCATTATAGTATATTGATTGTGTCGGTTTTTATTATAATCGAATAAGATTATAAAAAGGTGAAATGGTTATAAATGACCAATCAGAATTCATATGAATGTAATATATGAAATAGTTTGAATTAAATATGAATTTAAATCAGAATTTGGAATTTAAAATAAGGAAATTTTAAGTTCCTGGGAGATTTTTGAAAATGTTTTTCAAATTGAAAATGATATAGTATTATTCTTCCTTCTTGAATGGTCCTCGGTCGATGTTATCTTCTTTCTCTTCGAATAGTTCTTCCCCAAATCAGTCTCTGTCGAGTAAACTTTACGTGAAAGGAAAAATTTCGAAATTTACACCTCGTCCAGACTTGGTTTCTATTAGATTTCGAAAGCGTTGCTTTCGGTGTGGTGAGAGTGACCATCTTGTGAGAAACTGTGGTTTATCGGATTATCGAAAGGGGTTGTCATTGGATTCGGTAGGCGATTTGGGGAAAAATCGGCCAATGATCCAGGATGTACAATTTCTTAGTTCTGGGTTGATTTTACTAAAGAACTTCATCAATCTTGAGGAGCAAGTTAAGATGGTTAAGAGAATTCAAGAACTTGGTGTCGGCGATGGAGGTTTCTATAGACCAGTGTTCGAAAATGGTGCAGCGATGAATCTGTTTTTGATGTGCTTGGGAAAAAACTGGAACCCCCAATCCAGAAAATACGAAGTTAGGAGGAATAATGATGGTTCGATTCCCCCTAAAATTCCTGTAGAATTCAATAATTTGGTTTGTGATTCCATGAATTTTGTGCACAAGAAATTAGCTGATAGTGGACGAAAGCCGGATGAACTTCCTTCTATGACCCCCGATGTTTGTATAATCAATTACTATAATAGGGATGGTAAATTAGGAATGCACAAAGACAATGATGAAAGTAAAGAAAGTCTGGCTCTCGGCCTTCCAGTTGTTTCGATTTCGATAGGAGATTCTGCTGTGTTCGTGTATAGAGAAGAAGGAAGTACTGTCAGGAATATTATTCTAGAATCAGGAGATGTGTTGATATTTGGGGGTAAATCAAGAGGCATTTATCACGTTATTTCTGGGATTTTCAACAACTCGGCTCCAGATTTGATCAAGAATATGACTAACATGAATGGGGGGAGGCTTAATTTGACCTTTAGACAGAGTGAGGTCATGCATAATTCATCTGAAAGTCTTACTAAGCAAAATGTTAGCCTACCACAGGTTTCTTATTCTACTTTTGATCGCTCTTATGCTGATATTGGGTGGAAACCCCTGCTTAATATGCCAAGTTGGAGTTTGTCCAAGGTTAAACAACTTCGATCTAGCAAATTGGAATCTAAAGCATGTTTTCGATGTGGAGATTTGAATCACAGAGCGAGTAATTGTAGAAATGGGCTGAGATGCTTCAAATGTGGTAGAATTGGGCATAGAAAGTTTATTTGTCCAATGAGTTTTAATGGTAAATCGACGTTGGACCTGATGCACATGAACTGTTTGAGAATTTGTCTAATCATAATTGAGCTTCTAGACTTGCTTTCTCTGGACTCTCCTGGCTGTTTAAATGAAAGTGCATATCTCTTGCTGTTGCTGGGTTGGAACTTAGAGGGGATGGTGGACGGAATCTTGTGGAAAAAAGTGTTGATGAAGTCATTGTTTTTCCTCCGTTGCCAAAGCCGCAAAATAGAAATGAACATGCTTTTGGTTTTAGCTTAAATCTGGTTAAGCTACGCAGGTTATTCTCGGATCAGTTTTGGAGCAAAACTATGAAGGCAATTAGAATGTTAGACAGAATTCTTGTCCATTTCGATGCTTTAAACTCTTTTATCATAAGTGAATTCAGCGTCAAGGATTGGCACGTTGGTGATGCTAGTGATAAGTCGAGACTTGGTGGGTCAGAGAATATTTTCAAGACAGGAGAGGTTTCGGTTATGAATTCAAACTCGTTAGCCAATGAGGTTTTTGGTTTGGAAGGGGATTTGCTGGAAGTTGTTGATTTGTGTGGATCTAGCTGCAGTGATCCTTTGCTGTGGGATCCTGCCGTAATGTTTTGTATGGGAATTGTTAATGATTCAGGGACTGTTGAGGATTGCAATGGCTACAAGTCTGACAATGTATGTAGGGTGATGATTGACGAGGAGGTGCTTGTCATGGAGGAGGTGGGGCATGGGATGGATTTAAAAAGGGGGGCTATTAACGTAACAGAAAAAGTTGTGACTTCATGGTCAGTGGCAAAAGATGTAGCTCTTTCGAATTGCTTTGAGGCTTTGGCGGAGGAGGATGTTGGGGTGGGGCTGGTAACAAGTAGAGGGGTTATAGTGGACAAGGATAGGGAGGATGGCCTAAAGTTTAGAAGAGGTTTTCGGGTTAAAAGGTTAAAGTATAAAATGTTGCATCGCAGGAAGGGTTCGAAAGGTATTGATGAGGTAAGTGACAAGGTGGTTAGTGCAGTTGCTAATGGGGAAGTGGATTGTGCGGCATGCAGTAGGGATCAGGCTATCACTGAGGTGGTGGATTTGAAAAGAGGGGATGATCAGCTGGGTTTGGTGGGGAATAGGTGGGTTGGTTGTGATGAGAAGGTTGGGTTGCAGGTGGCAAGATGTGGTGACAATATTGTAAAGAAGGGTAGGTGTTGGCAGGTGGATGTTCATACGGTAATCATTATGGTTGGGGGTGTTATATCTGACAAGGCAAATAAAATAGGGAGTTGTGTTTCCACTTCTGTTGGGCGGATTTGCGATTTTAGTTTTACATTGGATTTTGACCTGTGCTCGGTGGTGGTTAGCAAGGATTTTGTGAATTTTCTTTGTTTGTATATGAGGCCTTGTCATGGTATTTCTGACGTTTTTCGTTGGGATGTTGATCCACTTCGTTTGTTGGGTAGTGAGGGATATACTTGTGGACATTTATGTGTGGTGGGAGTTGAATCCAGCGTATTACGTGATGATGTATTATTGGATACTAGTGAAGTTTTGGCTCAGCGTGGGGATGTTTCATCATCGGGGTCCAGTAAGAGAAAGCGTCGGAGTAGGATACCAGTTTCTGGATTGGTGAGGCGCAGTGCTAGGATCAGAGCTGGCTCTTCTCCCTTATCAGGTAGGTCCCAGTGTCTGAATGCTAGCAGTAGCACTTCAGATTTGGGCTCAGGTATGGTTTCTGGTTATGATAGTATTTATGGTAGTGATTACACACCGTATGCCTTGAGTAGTCTCTCGATTAGTCAGCTTATTCAGTTGGCTAATGATACTGCTTTTATTTTCACAGACATTGAGCTAGATTCTGAGTATATTAGGACTAGGGAATTAGAGAGAGTATCGTCATTGAGTAGATGAGGATTGTTAGTTGGAATATTAGGGGTTTAAATGACCCAAAAAAATGCGTCAAAGTCCGGACTTTTTTTATAGATTTTCATATAGATATTGCTTTGCTTCAAGAAACTAAAATAGAAAGCCCTGATAATAGTTTTTATCTTAGATTAGGTGGGTCGCACTTTCGAAACTGGTCATGTCTACCATCAATTGGTAACGCAGGAGGACTTATGATTGGTTGGAAAGATAACCAGTATAGTCTTGTTCAAGAATGTATTAGAGTACATTCACTTCACATATTGCTACTATCTTTAAGTGATAATTCCTTATTGGGTATTACGAATGTGTATGGACCTCATACTAAGATAGAAAGGAGGAGTCTGTGGGATGAATGCACCGAATTTAGGAGTCTTGGTTCAAATTTCTGGATTTTAGGGGGAGATTTCAATGTAACTAGGTTCTTAGGAGAAAGATTTCCTAGAGAGGGTGAGTATTCTGATATGGAGGAATTTAATGACTTCATTCTTAATAATAATTTGATTGAAATTCCGTTAAACAATAGATCATTCACCTGGTCTAATGTTAGAGATAGTCCGTCTTTTGCTTTATTAGACAGATTTTTTATTAGTACTGAGGTTGATGATAGATATCCTATTTGTAAAGTAAAGGGTTTACCATTTTTATATTCTGATCATTGTCCAATTATTCTTTCGTGTGATACGAATATTTTAATTAGTAATAACTTTAAATTTGAAAGGATGTGGTTGTTGGATAACAGTTTCTCTAAATTAGTTATCATTAAATGGAATTCATTATGCTATATTAATAATTTGTACAAAGGAAATTCAGCAAAGATTTTTGTTGCAAAACTCGGTAAATTACGATTTTTTCTAAAAAGGTGGAATAAATATATTTTTGGAAGCGTTAGAATTAAGAAAGAAAAAATTTTATGTGAAATGTTAGAATTAGATAAATTGGGAGAATCTAGAAATCTTAATCTGGGTGAGAGAGATAGGTTAAGTAATCTTAGAAATGACTTTAAACTAATGTTGGAAAAAGAAGAAATAATGTGGAAGCAAAGATCACGGGTTCAATGGATTAGGGAAGGAGATAATAACACGAAATTTTTCCATAGTATGGCTAACAAAAGAAGACGGGATAATTTGATTCATTCTATTGCTTTAAATAATGAGGAATTGACAGTTCAGCGTGACTTAAATGAAGCCTTTACAAATTATTACAAACAAATATTTGGAACTAGAATAAAAAGAAGAGTTAATGTTAATTGGAAGGAAATTTACTCCAATGATGTTAAAGATGAGTTAATTGATTTAGATAAACCTTTTTCAGAGCAGGAGATTTGGAAGGCTATATGTGATATGCCTAGTGACAAAGCTCCGGGGCCTGATGGATTTTCTGTTTTATTTTACAAACAATTTTGGGAGGTTTTGAAATATGACGTTATTAATCTACTTAATGATTTTTATGATGGTAGTTTGTGTTTAGGTAATTTTAATTTTGCTAATGTTATAATTATCAAGAAGAAAGTAGATGCTAAACTTTTAAAGGATTTTAGACCTATCTCTTTGATAAACGTGTCAGTTAAGATAATTTCTAAGATTCTAGCTAATAGATTAAGTGTGAAGATGAATGTTCTTATAGATCACTCTCAAACGGCCTTTATTAAAGGTAGACAAATAGTAGATGGAGTAGCGGCGGTGCAAGAATATATTAATCTGTGTGTTAGAAATAATTTTTCATGTGCGATCTTAAAAATAGACTTTGTAACGACCCGCGTTCTACGCACCATAGGATCGTAGAATATTTATTTCTTTCACATACGAAGTCGTATGGTCATGTCACTTTGGGAGACGACTATTGGGGTCATTTCCCATGTTCATGATTTTTCTCGATTTTTAAATGACCATTTTACCCTTAGTTGGCACTGTTTTGGCCATAACTTTTGACTGGAAGGGAATTTTGACCTGAAACCACTTCCATTGGCTTCGGATGATGGTTTCTCTTTCCGTAGAGTGGTCACATTAGCCAAACGGACTTACCGTTTGGGAGATATGGCTGAAACAAGTTTCAGATGGTGAAAAACAGCTTAATTGGGCTTAATCGGGTGATTAGCAGCTAGGCCCAAGGGGAATTTCGGGTTTAGAGGTATAGGAGGTCTGATTAGGGTTAGGTTATCACTTTCATTTCAGTTTTGAGCCGCCACAAACCTCCTTGAGACCTTAGTAATGGCTTCCTACATCTAAAACACCCCAAATCACTCTCTAATTGAAGATTAGGCTTAGCAACACCAAATTAAGGAGAAAAAGCACCAAAGCAAGGTTAGAGCTGCTGTTAGACATCAGTATTCGCCCCAAACCAGAGGAGTTTCAGTTCTGAGAATTTCATTTGTGGCCAAGGTGAGTGATAGCATCATTTTGACACTAATTACGGTTAATTAAGGGTAATTAGTGAAGATTAGTGAATTTATACGTAAATAAATTCTGGAAAAATTCTTAAAATTCTAAAATAATGTTTTAAGGCTCTGTTAGAAATTTGGGTTAATTTTGATGTGTTTTGCTAATCGTATGCTTAAACATGATTAGGAGGGATTATAAGAAAATGTGAGGTTTTGGCCACTTTTGATCCATTTTGATTCATTTAAATCGTTGTTTGTTGTTTGTGGTTGCTATTACATGTTACTATGACTCTATGGTATGTTTCATGATTGATTAGAATAGTTAAATTGCTCGAAAACGTCGCCGAATGGCGTAGAAAGCTCGCTGGAAAGTTGCAGAAGTGTGCAGGCTCCGAACCGGTTCGGATCGGAGAAGGGGTCGGATCGGACTAGGGAACCGACCAAGGGAAACCGAACTGGATGGGGACTTGTCACTGGAAGAAGCTTGGCGAGAAGGAAGGCCGTTTACTTAGAGTTGGAGTGGACAGGGGGATCGGATCGGAACTATGGAGCAGGATCGGATCGGAGTAAGAGGGAGCGGATCGGATCGGAAGCATAATAGAGACCAGATCGGATCGACTCACGAATGGAAGGCTACGACTGGAGCAAGACGAAGGGATCGGATCGGATCGGAGTAGACGGGGAACGAGAAAGCTGATCGAAGGAGGAGCATGAATTCGAAGGAAAACAGCAACCCGACCCGACCCGGAGGAGGACACCGACCCGACCCGAAGTAAAGAACCCGACCCGAACCGAATGGGAAGATGACAAGGAGGACCGACCCGAACCGACGAGAATAACGACTACCGACCCGAACCGAATTCTAGAGCTGCTATTGCGCGACAACTTTTCTGAAGACCCACTCCAATTCGACCAAACCCGAGAGGCAAAGGAAGTCCGAATGAGAAGTTAGAGCTTAAGATTCAGGTGGGAATCAACGAGTTCACTTCATGATTGGGCTTTGCTGCGGGACGCGTGCTAAGGAGTTATCGACACCTATAGCTTTGGACCACTATGGTAGGAGGTACGAAGGCGGATTCAGGGCCATTATGGCATTGGTAGAACCAAGGGCTATGACCAATGAAGTGGGTCATTGAAATGTTTGGTCATGACTCCAAGTGTTTGGCTTGGTCACAGCAGGGTTTCTACAAGTCGGGATTCGTCGTTACCTCAGTTTGTCTAGTGTTCCAAAGTGGTAGATGTCGTACGCTTTACGCACCGAGTGAGAGATGTGAGGATGGTTGCTATGGATGATTTGTTGCTATCATTGTGACATGCACACCCCACCCCCGTATTCTTACACTATTTATTATGGCACCTTGGAGTATTGTACGGTATGTGGTACTAACTCTTTGGTTGCAGGTCCAGGTTCAGGTATGGTTTAGTATACCTGTTATTATTCTGTTTAGATGCTTATCGCTCATACCAGGCTTTATGTCTGACCCAGAGTTTTATGTCTCCTCTTATTACTCTGGGTGCTCGCACGAGCAGACTAGAGACAGGTTAGCTGGTGATGCACGGGTAGATGATCCGGAGACGAGCAGGAGGCTTCCACGTAATATATATAGTATTCTCCCTGTGTTGTTGAAGATCACTGCTTGGGCATTGTTGGTGTATCTTCTATTTCAGCTTTCTTTTGTTTAGAGACAGTAGATTTGGAAAGTTGTAATAAGCTGTATTTGGATTTCCGCTGCTTTGATGTTAACATTGATTATTAGTTATCAGCTTATGCACTGTCTCGCCTGTTTTATGTCAAGTATGTTATTATTATACTTTATCCCATGCGCTGTGAGACATTCTACAGGTTCTTTGATTAGTTCATTCCCTTCTTTCCTTTCTTCTGACGACCGTCTTGTGCTAGTCGGGCACGTGTACAGCGCACTCTTGGAGGAAATGCAGGCTGGTGCGAGACGGGCCGTTACACTTGGTATCAGAGCGAGGTTGCGTGGTTAACCTAGGGAAGTTATCAGGGAGAGATATTATACATATACGAGAGAGCGTATTTGTGATTACTTTGGTTTTTAAAAGCTATATATATATACTATTAGTAGTATAAGGATGAAGTCGTACTGCACTAGCACCACTATGGAATCGTTAATCATTTCCTTTTTCAGATTGACGATGAGCCGAGATACTAGAGGTGCTGGTAGGGGAGCTAATAATGGGATTGCTGCTGACATGAGGACGATGTTTACTGACCTCATGAGAGAGATGCTTAGGGATGTGCAGAGGGCAGCTCCCAATGGTGGAAATGGTGGTGGCCCAATAGTGCAGGCGCCAAGAGTCGACTTCGCCAAGCTGAATAAGGATTATACTAGTCTTGGTGGGAAGTCATTCCATGGAACGGAGTCGGCTACGGACGTTCAGGATTGGTTGGATAGTTGCGAACGTATCTTCGAGGATTTGGGTATCGAGGATGCGATGAAGAGAAAGCTAGCGTCCCGTCAGCTGCAAGGGCGGGCAATGAATTGGTGGAATGCTATAAAGGCAGCTACTCCCGAAGATCAGATTACTTGGGAGCAGTTTAAGGCTCGCTTTAGTGAGAAGTTCATCCCAGCTGCTCAGAAGTCAATGTTGTTTAAGAAATTCTTGGAGCTCAAGCAGAATGGCAGAGCTGTCTCGGAGTACATTGCTGAATTCGACACTTTGTCGAAGTATGGGTTATCTCTTATTGATACTGCCGAGAAGAAGAATGAGAAATTCATAACTGGTTTGGATCAGTACTTAGGGGAAAAGCTTATTAACCACATCGATGAGACGTTTGAGTCGATTGTGGGGAAAGCATTAAGATCAGAAAGTCTCTACCCTAAGTCGAAGACTGAGGTTGCATCCGCAGAAGAGCCAAAGCCACAAGCTAGTGGTGGAGGCAAAGGTAGTTCTCAGAATAAAAGAAAGCAGAATCAGGCTAAGGATGGCCAGAAGAAAAAGAATAAGCAAGATGTGGAGTGCTTCAGCTGTGGTAAGAAGGGCCATTATGCTAGTAATTGTCGGGCCAAGCCAGCGGATAGGAAGTGCTTCAATTGTGGCCAATTGGGACATCACAAGGACAAGTGTCCACAGCCCCCTAAAGAAAAGCAAATGGTGAAAGCATATGCTCTTAATGCTATTCCTTCTTCGTCGAATGCCCCAACTGCGGCGGAGAAGGGAAAGAGTGTCGTCATTCAAGGTATGCTTTCTGTTTATGATGTTCCTATTAGAGTTTTGTTTGATACCGGAGCTTCCAGTTCTTTCATATCTAGTGACCTGGTAGATAGGTTGGGATTGGAACCCGAGATTGTCGATAGACCTTTAGTAGTGACGAACCCGATTGGTGGTTCGACTAGCCTTAGCATGATTTGTCGTAATGTGGTTCTATCGAGTCATGGATGCATGTTTGTTTGTGATTGCTTTGTTTTGGGCTTTACTGGGTTTGGCATTATTTTGGGAGTAGATTGGCTCCAAAGATACGGGGTGGTGGTAGACTGTGAGGGCTTGTTGGTGACAGCTAGAGCGGATGATGGGCGGAGGATAGTGTTTGGTGGTCTACCCAGTAAGGGGGTATTGGCTAGTTTTCTAAACTCCCTCGACATTCCGCATAGTGAGTTGTCAGGTTTGCCCGTGGTTGGCCAGTATCCGGATGTTTTCGAAGAAGTGACCGGACTTCCACCACACCGAGAGATTGAGTTTCGTATTGATTTGGTAAAAGATGCCAGACCTATAGTGATGCCACTTCGTCGTATGGCACCAAGGGAGCAGCGAGAGCTCGAGGTGCAAGTCAGCGATCTTTTGAAGAAGGGATTTATCAGAAGGAGTATTTCTGAATGGGGAGCACCAGTTGTGTTTGCTACCAAGGCGGATGGTTCCCTTCGTTTGTGTGTAGACTACCGCGAATTGAATAAAGTGACGAGGAAGAATAAGTATCCTCTACCGCGGATAGATGATTTGTTTGATCAGTTGAGTGGCGCGAGAATATTTTCTCAGTTGGACCTCGCGACAGGTTTTCATCAGCTTAGAGTGGAAGCTGAGAGTATAGCTAAAACGGCATTTCGAACACCGTCTGGATTTTATGAATGGTTGGTTATGCCATTTGGGCTGACTAATGCCCCGGCATATTTTGTGGACCTTATGAATAGGGTATTCAGAGATCAGCTGAATAAGTCTGTCCTTGTGTTCGTTGATGATATTTTGGTCTATTCGAGGACAGAGGAGGAACACAAGGAACATTTAAGGGTAGCGATGGAGGTGTTGAGAAAACACCAATTGAAAGCAAAGTTTTCTAAGTGTCACTTCTGGAAGAGGGAAGTGAGGTTCTTGGGCCATGTTGTATCAAAGAATGGTATTGCCGTGGACCCGGCGAAGGTGGCTACGGTACAGGATTGGCCTACGCCCAAGAATGCAACAGATGTAAGAAGTTTCTTGGGGTTAGCGGGATATTATCGTAAGTTTATCCAAGGTTTCTCCAAGATAGCAGCACCATTGACCCAGTTGACCAAGAAGAATCAAGCTTTTATTTGGGAAGAAAGGTGCGAGAATGCATTTAAAAGCCTAAAGGACAAGTTGACAAGCGCACCAGTGTTAGTCATTCCTAAGGGGGATGAAGAGATGACGGTATACACGGATGCCTGTGGTACCGGACTGGGTGCTGTATTGATGCAAGGTGGTAGGGTTGTAGCTTATGCAAGTCGGCAATTGAAACCGCACGAGAGGAGATACCCTACCCATGATTTAGAATTGGCAGCAATCGTGTTCGCGTTAAAGATGTGGAGACACTATCTCTTGGGAGAAAAGTTTGAGCTGTTTACAGATCATAAGTCGTTAAAGTATCTATTCTCCCAGAAGGATTTAAATCTCCGTCAGCAGAGATGGTTAGAGTTCTTAGCTTCCTATGATTTTGACATCGCATACACACCAGGAAAGGGCAATGCGGTGGCTGATGCATTGAGCAGAAGACATGCCAGCTTAGGGGCTATGTTCCTTGAATGGAAGCAACTGGAGTTTATCGCGGGGTTTGATTTCAGACCAAAGTGCGAATTGGATCCAGAAATGTTAGCGAGTTTGACGATCAGACCCACTTTGATTGAGCGGATCGGCTCTGGTCAGAGGGACGATCCTAATCTATTGGAAATCATCTCCAAGTTAGAGATGGACATCGATGAGGAGATGAACCGGTATGGGCTTGATCGAGATGGATGGCTTAGAAAGAATGGAAAGCTTGTTGTACCCAATGTCAATGGATTGAGAGATGAAGTGCTTAGAGAATGTCATCACTCAAAGCTGACTATACACCCCGGTGGTAATAAGATGTATCGAGATATGAAGCAGACTTACTACTGGGAAGGAATGAAACGAGACGTTGGAAAGTTTATATCCAAGTGCATGAATTGCCAGCTAGTTAAAGCCGAGCAAAAGAAGCCTAGTGGGTTGTTACAGCCCTTAGAAATTCCCGAATGGAAATGGGAGCAAGTCTCGATGGATTTCATCGATGGGTTACCAAGGACTAGATCGGGATATGACAGCATTTGGGTAATTGTAGATCGACTGACTAAGAGTGCAAAGTTTATACCAGTCAAATCGACTAGAACGGCAGCTAAGTTAGCAGAATTGTATATGAAGTGGGTAGTGAGATTTCATGGAGTACCTAAAAGCATTGTGAGCGACCGAGACCCGTTGTTCACTAGTGGGTTTTGGAGGAGCTTGCAAGAGGCGCTAGGGTCAGAGTTACATCTCAGTACCGCATATCATCCTCAGACCGACGGTCAGACGGAGAGGGTGAACCGTATTTTGGAAGATCTCTTGAGAGCATGTATATTGGATTTTGGAGGATCATGGGATGACCATTTGCATCTAGTAGAGTTTGCATATAATAATAGCTACCAATCCAGTATCGGTATGGCTCCGTTTGAAGCTTTGTATGGAAGACCGTGCAACTCACCATCATGTTGGATAGAGACTGGCGAGAAGTTTATGCTTGGACCAGATGTGGTGAGGGAAACTTCAGGTAAGATCAAGATCATTCAACAACGAATGAAGGCAGCCCAAGATAGGCAGAAAAGTTATGCTGATTAGAGGCGAAGGGACTTAAAATTCTCCGTTGGCGACTTGGTGTTTGTCAAGATTTCTCCGTTGAAGAGCGTAATACGATTTGGCAGCAGAGGCAAGTTGGCACCAAGGTTTGTTGGCCCATTCCCTGTTCTTGAATTAGTCGGGAATTTGGCATATAGAATTGACTTACCAGAGAAGATGGCGGGAGTTCATAACGTATTTCATGTTTCCCAACTAAGGAAGTTCGTTCACGACTCGGATATGACTATTTCACCTGATCAGTTAGAGGACTTCGAAGTAGAACCCGAGGCGCTTGGGAACCGCAAGCCGGCCCGTATTGTCGAGTACGACATGAAACAACTTCGAAGGAAGGCGGTGAAGCTAGTCAAGGTACAGTGGAGCGAGGACGAGAGTAATTGTACTTGGGAAACAGAGGAGGACGTAAGGAAGAAGTATCCAGAACTCTTTGTCTGGTAAGATTTTGACTTCGATTTAGTTTTTCCGCATGCTAGGATAGGCTTGTTTGCCTTTTTTGCATGTTTGATTGTTGTATGTGGTGGTTAGGCATGCGGGATCCTTTGTATGTTTTGGGTTAAGGAATTTCGGGGACGAAATTTCTTAAGGGGGGGAGAGTGTAACGACCCGCGTTCTACGCACCATAGGATCGTAGAATATTTATTTCTTTCACATACGAAGTCGTATGGTCATGTCACTTTGGGAGACGACTATTGGGGTCATTTCCCATGTTCATGATTTTTCTCGATTTTTAAATGACCATTTTACCCTTAGTTGGCACTGTTTTGGCCATAACTTTTGACTGGAAGGGAATTTTGACCTGAAACCACTTCCATTGGCTTCGGATGATGGTTTCTCTTTCCGTAGAGTGGTCACATTAGCCAAACGGACTTACCGTTTGGGAGATATGGCTGAAACAAGTTTCAGATGGTGAAAAACAGCTTAATTGGGCTTAATCGGGTGATTAGCAGCTAGGCCCAAGGGGAATTTCGGGTTTAGAGGTATAGGAGGTCTGATTAGGGTTAGGTTATCACTTTCATTTCAGTTTTGAGCCGCCACAAACCTCCTTGAGACCTTAGTAATGGCTTCCTACATCTAAAACACCCCAAATCACTCTCTAATTGAAGATTAGGCTTAGCAACACCAAATTAAGGAGAAAAAGCACCAAAGCAAGGTTAGAGCTGCTGTTAGACATCAGTATTCGCCCCAAACCAGAGGAGTTTCAGTTCTGAGAATTTCATTTGTGGCCAAGGTGAGTGATAGCATCATTTTGACACTAATTACGGTTAATTAAGGGTAATTAGTGAAGATTAGTGAATTTATACGTAAATAAATTCTGGAAAAATTCTTAAAATTCTAAAATAATGTTTTAAGGCTCTGTTAGAAATTTGGGTTAATTTTGATGTGTTTTGCTAATCGTATGCTTAAACATGATTAGGAGGGATTATAAGAAAATGTGAGGTTTTGGCCACTTTTGATCCATTTTGATTCATTTAAATCGTTGTTTGTTGTTTGTGGTTGCTATTACATGTTACTATGACTCTATGGTATGTTTCATGATTGATTAGAATAGTTAAATTGCTCGAAAACGTCGCCGAATGGCGTAGAAAGCTCGCTGGAAAGTTGCAGAAGTGTGCAGGCTCCGAACCGGTTCGGATCGGAGAAGGGGTCGGATCGGACTAGGGAACCGACCAAGGGAAACCGAACTGGATGGGGACTTGTCACTGGAAGAAGCTTGGCGAGAAGGAAGGCCGTTTACTTAGAGTTGGAGTGGACAGGGGGATCGGATCGGAACTATGGAGCAGGATCGGATCGGAGTAAGAGGGAGCGGATCGGATCGGAAGCATAATAGAGACCAGATCGGATCGACTCACGAATGGAAGGCTACGACTGGAGCAAGACGAAGGGATCGGATCGGATCGGAGTAGACGGGGAACGAGAAAGCTGATCGAAGGAGGAGCATGAATTCGAAGGAAAACAGCAACCCGACCCGACCCGGAGGAGGACACCGACCCGACCCGAAGTAAAGAACCCGACCCGAACCGAATGGGAAGATGACAAGGAGGACCGACCCGAACCGACGAGAATAACGACTACCGACCCGAACCGAATTCTAGAGCTGCTATTGCGCGACAACTTTTCTGAAGACCCACTCCAATTCGACCAAACCCGAGAGGCAAAGGAAGTCCGAATGAGAAGTTAGAGCTTAAGATTCAGGTGGGAATCAACGAGTTCACTTCATGATTGGGCTTTGCTGCGGGACGCGTGCTAAGGAGTTATCGACACCTATAGCTTTGGACCACTATGGTAGGAGGTACGAAGGCGGATTCAGGGCCATTATGGCATTGGTAGAACCAAGGGCTATGACCAATGAAGTGGGTCATTGAAATGTTTGGTCATGACTCCAAGTGTTTGGCTTGGTCACAACAGGGTTTCTACAAGTCGGGATTCGTCGTTACCTCAGTTTGTCTAGTGTTCCAAAGTGGTAGATGTCGTACGCTTTACGCACCGAGTGAGAGATGTGAGGATGGTTGCTATGGATGATTTGTTGCTATCATTGTGACATGCACACCCCACCCCCGTATTCTTACACTATTTATTATGGCACCTTGGAGTATTGTACGGTATGTGGTACTAACTCTTTGGTTGCAGGTCCAGGTTCAGGTATGGTTTAGTATACCTGTTATTATTCTGTTTAGATGCTTATCGCTCATACCAGGCTTTATGTCTGACCCAGAGTTTTATGTCTCCTCTTATTACTCTGGGTGCTCGCACGAGCAGACTAGAGACAGGTTAGCTGGTGATGCACGGGTAGATGATCCGGAGACGAGCAGGAGGCTTCCACGTAATATATATAGTATTCTCCCTGTGTTGTTGAAGATCACTGCTTGGGCATTGTTGGTGTATCTTCTATTTCAGCTTTCTTTTGTTTAGAGACAGTAGATTTGGAAAGTTGTAATAAGATGTATTTGGATTTCCGCTGCTTTGATGTTAACATTGATTATTAGTTATCAGCTTATGCACTGTCTCGCCTGTTTTATGTCAAGTATGTTATTATTATACTTTATCCCATGCGCTGTGAGACATTCTACAGGTTCTTTGATTAGTTCATTCCCTTCTTTCCTTTCTTCTGACGACCGTCTTGTGCTAGTCGGGCACGTGTACAGCGCACTCTTGGAGGAAATGCAGGCTGGTGCGAGACGGGCCGTTACAGACTTTGAGAAAGCTTTTGACTCTATTGACTGGGATTATATATGTGAAGTATGTCTTGCTAGAGGTTTTAGTGTTAGATGGACTAACTGGATTATGCTACTACTTAGATCTGGTAGTTCTAATATTGTTGTGAATGGTGTTATGGGAAAGAAGATTCAGTCAAAAAGGGGTCTTAGACAAGGAGATCCCTTATCTCCTTTATTATTTAATTTAGCGGCTGATGTTTTTTCTAGAATCATTAAGCGAGCTAGTAGTATAGGTGTCTTGGGATATGTTGGTAATGATGAATTTAATAATGAATTATCAATACTTCAATTTGCAGATGATACATTGTTATTTTCTTCCTATTTACCTAAGCATATTATTGCTCTTAAGTTTATACTTTATTGTTTTGAGATGTTATCAGGCCTTAGAATTAATTTTGATAAGAGTTCTGTTATGGTTATTAATGATATTGATAATGTTGAGGCTAGGGTTGCTAAAACCTTAAATTGTTCTATTATGAATTTCCCTTTTGATTATTTAGGTTTTAAGATTAGGCCATCAAAATTAAAGAAGGAGGATTGGTTAATCATAATTGATAAGATTAATAATAGATTATCAGGCTGGAATAACAGGTTTTTGTCTAGAGCAGGTAGATTAATTTTGGTAAATTCAGTATTATCGACTATCCCTGCATATTGGATGTCAGTGCATAGACTTCCTCAATGGGTTATTGATAAGATAGATAGAATAAGGCGTAATTATTTATGGGGTGGGGGTAGAGATACTATTGGTAGGGGTTTTAAATGTTTAGTAAACTGGGAGGTTTGTTGTAAATCTAAGAAAGATGGGGGATTGGGAATAATAAATTTGTATAATTTTAATTCAGCATCATTAGCCAAATGGTTATGGAAATATAGGTCTCCTATGGTGTCGACAACATGGAAAACTATTGTTTCTAAATTTTACTATTCAAACAGTGAGTTTATTATTGGAACTAATGGTAGTTGGTATAATAGCTTATCTTACTTTTGGAAGACAGTATTAAAGTGTTTTGATTTTTTTAGCTTAGGCTGTAAGATTGTAGTTCATTCTGGTAATTTGACTTATTTTTGGCATGATAAATGGATTTCTCGTCTTCCACTTAAAGTTGAATTTAGAGAGCTATATGATAATTGTAGTTTTAAAAATGCATTGATTAAGGACATCTTTAGAAGAGATTTGGACCCCCCTTGGGAATTTTCTTTTGTTAATATTTTAGAAGGAGATATGTTAAGACAATTAGCATTACTTTATGCTAAGTTGTCACTATATCATATTGATGAGTGTATGGACATTATTAGTTGGGATATGGATAAAAGCCAAGTTTATTCGGTGAATTCTATGTATAACTTTATAAATTTTTCTGGAATTTCATATAGGTCGTTTAAGTTTATTTGGAAATCTAACTCTCCCCCTAAAGCTAAATTTTTAATGTGGTTAATTATGCATAAGAAACTTAATACGGTTGAACATCTTAAGAGGAAGAATATCAATTTGGATGTTAAGTGTTATTTTTGTAATCTAATGAATGAGGATGTTGATCATTTATTTTTTTCTTGTAATATCACTAGATTTATACTTACTATGGTTTTACGGTTATTTGTTTTCGATTGTCAATTTTCTTTCAATTGTTGTGACAAGTATTGGGATTCCTACAGATGGGTGTATAATACTAGTAATAGATATATCTTAGATTCCTTAATCACTATTGTCTGTTGGTTTATCTGGTCTGAGAGAAACCAAAGGTCCTTCCATTCTAAATCTGTTTCTACTGATAATTTAATTATTAAAATTGTTTATTTTTGCTTAAATTGGATGTCGAATACACATTACAAGTTATATGGGAAATTGGGTTTCGAGAATTTTTTGTTAAAGGTTAAACAAAATATATTTTTATTTATTAGGATTAACAGTTTTTTTCGCAATCGATGTCGTATTGGATGTTAAATTTACTTCTTGTAGTTTTGCATTGGTCTCATTGTAGTTCTTCTATATAAATATGTTTGGCCAATATTCATGTGCTCAAATTGTCATTTATATATGTGTGTCAATTTACTAATATCTGGTTATGCTTTTTGCAGATTTGGGTTGTCGACTATGATGTAGTGCTTAGTGGATAGTTGGATGGAGGATTCGTTTTTCACTTGGTTTTCTTGTCGGAGAGTTGTTTTATGTTGTTGCTCTTTATCATCTCTATTATTATATAGTGGATATGGATTATTGTTTAGGAGTAGATATACTCCAATATCGGGTGGTGGCTTTGCTGGAATTCGGTATTGGAGTAGATGGGTGGTGGTTTATCCGGAACTCATCTATCTACGATCCTTGCATCCATAGTGTAGTGTTGGGTTTTATCATGTATTTGACCCGTAGTTGGATTCTGTATCATTGTTTTGATATATATATATATATGTGTGTGTGCTCTCTTCTTTTTCAGAAGATCACACATTTTTGTTTTCAAAAAAAAAAAGAAAATGATATAGTATTGAACTCACTTCGATAGCTGGAAAATAGATTTTGATGATAAATCTAGACGTCATCAGTGTTCATTTTCGAGTTCTAAGTGACGGATTACTACCAAAGGTTTTGTTTTTGAATTGTTTTGAGAAAACAAGTTGTTTAGAAATTCAAAGGTTTTGAATTGGCATTATGATTTCAAATTGATTTGAAAGAAACCCAGGAACTTAAGTTCTGGAATTAAAATTTAACTAATGAAGTTAAATAAAATGAGATGGTAAAAATAAATTGAAATTTAACTTGAACCGAGTTAAATAAAATTGAATTGGGATTAGAGATAACCTAGAATGGAACCAAATTGATAAGTCAATAATTTGGAATTTGATATTGGGGTTCGAATGAAATTCGATTTGGATTTGAGGATATGAACTGATTGGAATTTGATTGAGATAACACTGGTATATGCTGAGTTGATAGCATATGGAAGTGATAGAGTTAAATGCCCGACAAAAAGGTACAAGTTTATATCATATATGAGTTTGGATTTTATGAGCCGAATTGGCAAGCCGCTTGGCTATTTTGATTTCCTTTTGGATTGGAGGAGGCCTAGAGAGGCGAGTTGTGGTTTGACGTATTGAGCCGTACAAAGGAGATTATGGTGAAATTTTTCGAAAATTTAAGGTGTTAGAAAATTTTTAGAATTTTTGAAAATTTTAGTTGGTCGGAAATGAATTAATAAATTAATTAAAATTAAATGAGTCCAGTCGAAACTGAAATTTAGAGGTAAACAAAAAAAAGGATTTTTTTAAATCTAGTTAGTAGAGTTAGTAGCATTTTTCTAACTTAGCAATTTCGAGGACGAAATTATTTTAAGGGGGGAAGTCTGTAATGGCGCGTTTTGTTAGCTGTCGAATAATTAATTTATTTAATTATTTATATATCGATTTGGCGATATCGATAACTTAAAGTAAAACGTTCGAACTTATAATTTATAATTATAATTAAAACGAACCTGAAACGTCGCGGCAGTTCGCAATTTGGCGATTTGAACTTCAACTGAATGTACATGATTCATTTTAAGCCGGAATTCTATGAAACAAGAAACGTGTGGAGCTGGTGGAGTATATCTTTCTAGTGGAAGAGAAAAATCGGGATTTCGTCGTGTAGATTTTGATGTACGTCCAAATCAAATTTCAGAAAAAGTCGCTGTGGAATTCCTTTATAATTTGCGACGCTTTATATACGTTATAAAAGGATTTTCAATGTAAATTGAATATCGATTCAATCTGGACTCGGAATAGCGAGTATATAATTATACTGGAGCTGTATGATATTCCTCGGCGAATATATACGATAATATAAATTTATTTATATTTAATTTAGTTTTTATATTTAAATATATTTATATAGGTTATTTAGAACGTTAAAAATAGCCACTTTTGCAAACGAAGTCGGAATTCGACGAAACCAGTTTTGTTGGATCCGCAATATCAAATAGTTGTTAGATTTCCAGTTTCGTGATTTTTAGAGTCACTGTGTGGCCGTACGGATTTTTAGAGTGAGAAACAAACAGTATTTTGACAGTTAAAAATACGCTGTGTGAGCATACGGAGTCGAAATTCGACAAAACCAGTTTCGTTGGGACCGTAATGTCAAATTCTAGCTACAAGTTCAGTTTGGTGATTTTTGGGTATCATATGCGGTCGCAGTAATTTTTAAGGACCAAGAACGAATATAAAATCATTAAAATAAAACAGAAAATCAAAAATAAAAATATCCTAATATTTTCTTAGGATTAGAACAGGCCACGCATACGAAAATCTCAGCCACAAGAGCTACTTACCCCAACCGCAACTATATATGACCCAAGAATGAATTTACAGTAGAAAATTTCAAACAAGAAAAATAAAAAGAAAATCCTAAACAAATCAATCTAAAATCCATAAATCACCATTCAAACTCCTTTACACTTGAGTGAGCACTAGCTTCAACATGGTACCCTTTCTGAACATCTCGACATAGTTTCTGTCGATCTGGAGTTTACTGTCGGTTTCTAGGGTTGAGGAATTTGAGGGTTTCAAGCTATCGAGGTGAGCCAAGGGGGGTATCGAATGGAAGTTTGGAATCGAGGCTACCTTCGACGGTGATGGCGGCCGAGGAAATGGCCTATAGGAGGTCGCGACGAGAGCAGTAGTTCGGTTTGCCAAGGGGGCTTCGAGTTCGAGCTAAGGGTGATAGTGGGATGGAGATTGTGATGGCGAAGTCGGTTGCCGCGGGGTCGGCCGTTGACTGAGGCGATGGTGGACGTGGGTCAAAGGAGCGGTCAGAGGATTGGGAAGGGATGGCCATCGCGATAACTTATTTGGGGGAAAAGTAACGGGTCCGATTTTGTTTAAAATGAAGGGTAAGTGGGCCTTAGTTTTTAAAGTGAGCCCATCTAAAGATTTAGTTTTTATTTAAATTCAAATAATTTATGTATTAACTTTAATGAACCGTATCTCGATCATATGATATCAGAATCATGAACCGTAAGTTGTGTTGAGATCGAATGGACGAGAGCTTCACAATGAAGCTGACTGGAAGTGGATTAGGGCTCGTTTGAATTTATGGTGAAATAAATTGTTCGATTCAAATCAAAACAAACAGTTTATCGTTCTTTAACGATGAACTGCAAATGTGAGTAAAACTCACCAACTCTGAACAGTTTATATTTTCATGTTATATTTTTAGAACTGTTAGATATTGACTGATTGACTGATTGTTGACCGTTTGATTGAACTGCTAGTCAGTTAGTTAAATTTCTATATTGATTCTGTTTAACAGAATATATCATATGGAACTGAAAGTGATGTTATCTATATTGTCTAACATCTGTGATGCAGGGAAACAGGTTGGAGGAATCCGACTGGATTCCTCAACAGTTATTTTATTGTTTTTCATATATTGTTATATGATGTGATATAAAATCTGTGGGCGATCATATGTGCTTGGACGATATTGAACATCGTGATTTGATATGATTGAATACCATAACATACCGAAATGTTGATAAGGGGATTTTCAATGTTTATATTGAAAATGAATCTTATTTATAAAATCGATAGGATTTTATAAAAGGAAAACATTTATTTAATTAGAAAATAAATAAATGAAAAAGGAAACATTTATTTAGAAAATAAATGAAATAAAATAGGAACATTTATTTAGAAAATAAATGAATTAGAATATAAAGGAACATTTATTTAGATTATAAATAAATTGAATAAAGGAATATTTATTTAGGGAATAAATAAAGGAACACTTGTTCGGAAAATAAACAGAATTATACAAGGATAGATTTAAACACGTGCTTCGCACACAAGTATAACACGATATGGATTTTTAGGAGATATTAAATAGGAAATCTATTTTTAACAGATAAAGTAAGAAGATTTAATTTATAAATAATGTTTTATAAATTAAATAAAATATTTATTGTTTGACAAATGGGATATATAAGTTTGAACTTATATAGAAAAGTAGAAATTGTTTTTAACACCGATAAAGTAAATAAACGCTGTTAAAGGGAAATCCTTAGAAGGGGAGAAACGTTATTAAAAGGACATTTATAAAGTGAAGAACCGTTACTAAAAGTAAATCTTTATAAATGGATAAACGTTGTAAAAAGTTAATCTTTATAAATGGATAAACATTGTAAAAAGGAAATCTTTTGAAATGAATAAACGTTATAAAAAGGAGTTAATCGAATATTAGTTATTTGAAGGTAAGTTATTCGAATTAGTTATTCGAATAGTGTTAAACACGTAAGAGTTAATTGAATATTAGTTATTCAATTTGAGTTAATCGAATTTAGTTATTCGAGAAGAGTTAAATCGAATTTAGTTATTCGAAAGGAGTAAATCAATTTGAGTTAAGTTAATCGATTTGAATTAAGTTGAATCGAAATGGAGTAAATCGATTAGAATTAAGTTAATCGAGTTAGAGTAAATCGAATATTGGTTATTCGAAGGCAAGTTATTCGAATTGCTTATTCGAAGGAGTTAATCAATTAAGTTATTCGAATTAGTTATTCGAAGGAGTAAATCAAATTAAG
This sequence comes from Allium sativum, assembly GCA_030737875.1. Taxonomy (NCBI): domain Eukaryota; kingdom Viridiplantae; phylum Streptophyta; class Magnoliopsida; order Asparagales; family Amaryllidaceae; genus Allium; species Allium sativum. The sequence goes on from CM060910.1 coordinate 403,764,785, forward strand.
TTAATCGATTAGAGTTGAGTTAATCGATTTGGGTTAAGTTAAGTTATCAAGTTAAGTAATCGAGTTAAGATTTATCGAGTTAAGTAATCGAGTTAAGTAATCGAGTTGAGATAATCGAGTTAAGAAAATCAAGTTAAGTTAATCGAATAAGTTATTCGATAAGAGTAAATCCATATAAGTTAATCAGATGTTAGTTATTCGATAAGAATTGACACATTTAAGAAAATCGAATATTTGTTATTCGATAAGAGTTAATGAAATAGAGCCAACCAAGAAGAGTTATTTGAATATTAGTTATTCGATAGGAGTTAATCAAAATAGAGTTTATCGAATATCAGTTATTAAAAAGGGAGAGTTAATCGAATAGAGATTACTCGAAAGAGAGTTATACGTCGAATTCGATTATAGCGAATTCGGGAAAGTACTATGTACTTTCCAGGGTTTAAATCAAGATTTAGTTATTGATTTAGAAATTAGGTGTCTGTTAAATTATTCGAGTTAGGAAATAAATTTATAATTTAGGTTAGATATTTTAGGGGTAGGAATTATAACGTTATAGTTATAATCAAACGTTGTCATATAAGAAGTGGATTCGTAACCTGAATCCGAGAATTTGCGTAAACAGATGATTGTAAAAAGTGAGTGATGAACTTCATCTATTTCACAGTAAAGGACGTTGTTCAATTAAGGTCTGCGAGGTAATTATACCCCAACTTGATTGACTTCGGAATTGACAAAGGAATAGTTGTGGTTCGATCTAAAAGGTTGATTAGGAATAAAGTTAAGGAATAAGCGATAAATGGATTAAGCGAAACGATGTTTTATACAACGTTCATTGGAAATCCGTAAATGAGTTTTGGAAACATTTTCCAAATATAGTCAGATATGTTTTCTAAACATAGAAAATGAAATGTTTTCATGATAAGAATTTAAGAAATAGAGTTAAGCAAATTCAGAAACTGACTGGAGAGGGTAAGTTGAACGGTTTTCTAAGTGACGATCTGATGTTGGTTTCGACCGTCCGGATTTGATACTTAGAGAATTGTTCTCATACTAGTTACAGTTAGGGACTGATAGTTGCGAAATAATAGTGATGTGGAAATAAGCTATGGAAATGTTTTCCAATGATTAATAACAGATATTTTCTAAATATATGAAATAAGGAAATATGAACATATGATGATTGATCGATCGAATTTCCATTTGGAAATAAGATCGTTGTTTAGACACCGACATGTTTTCATTTGATAGTTGAATCACAGACTATCAAAGTTTTGACCATATTTACGTTGTAAATATGGAGAGACCGGTTGGATTATTATCCGAAGAACCACTCCGTATTAGCATAAGCTTTGCGAATCAAGTACGCTGAAGATAATTGAAGACGAAGTGAAGTGCAAGGGCTATTGTGAAAAGCCTAGGTAGGATGGATTCACTGAATAGTGCCTTCGGTTTATTCAGTCCCAGAACAACGTATATGGATGAGTGTCTGACAAAGTATTCTTAACGAATCATATATGTTGATCTCTTTAACGTATTACGTTGGTGGCAGAGAAATTCGTTTCTCTTAGCTTTTATACCCGTGATGCCTTGAGAAATCGATAATGATTTGGCGGGTATGACGATGTGGCATTCAAAGTAATTGAAGAAATAATCTGTCAAAGTGATAAACGTGACCTCAAACCTCACCACCGGGAAATAACAGAAGTTGGGCTAGGCAGCATGGCTAGTTGGGCCATACCCAAGCAGGGTGTATTATCACCATCTAGAGAATATTCAATTGTACTTCTTTATAATCTATTTCAATGTTGTCCCTTATCGGGAAGGATGGTTGCTGATCCCAACCATCGGTGATAATATATTCGTTACACTCAAGCTAAATGAGTGGACGGTCATGTGTGGCCGGGTTGCAAGACGTTCTTGTTGAACCCTAGTGTATCTCCTCTAGAGTACACTGATCAGAAGGTGCTCCCATACCTTGTCTGTAGGAATTCAATCTCCAATAAGCGCTCACGGTTTTATTTGTATACTATGTATGTGGAACGTGAGATGCAAGCGTTCTGCTAGATTGATATCTATTTGTATTTAGACATTATTATAATATCAGAAAGATATCCTTTATTTAACCAAGTGTTGGAGTTTTATTCACACCATTCCCATGACTGACCCGGAGTTTATTTTGTTTGTTTTCCCTAAACTCTTGGGTGCCTAAATTTGTATGGGCAGTCAAGTAGTCGGGATTTTACAGATACACTTGGATAGCTTGGAGCAGGAGGCTTCAGGATTATAGCTATTATTATTCCGCTGTGTTGTTAAGTGTTGTACTTTGAAATGGTATGTATATACGAGTACTGATTTGTATTTCAAAGTTATGTTATATTTTATTCGTTCCGCTGTGAGATTCGTGTTTACTCTGATGATGTAAGTTCTTCTTCTTCTTCTATTCTATTAGTTCTATCTTTTCTTCCTCAACCTCTACTTTCTTTCACTAACGTCTCGGAATTTTCGACTCTCGAGTAGTCGAAAATTTCCAGCCGTTACAGTTGGTATCAGAGCTTAAGTTAAGTGATTACCTTGGCTCTGTGGCATAACTCGATAGAGATGGGATTAGTAATATCCTAGATTGAGTTTGAGTGTATATATATGAGCGCGTAATTGTTATTCAATATAAAATGGTTTTATATTTTGGAGACTCATTGGTTGAGTGGCTTATGAATTCTGGTCGATCAGTTTGATCCACTGTATCGATAAGGGTTACTAAACACTCGAATACGATGAACCGTCATGGTATGTTTTGAAAGAGGGTAAATGAAATAATTTTTCCCAAAATATATTTGTTTATAGAAGAAATATATATCTTGAAATCATTATAGTATATTGATTGTGTTGGTTTTTATTATAATCGAATAAGATTATAAAAAGGTGAAATGGTTATAAATGACCAATCAGAATTCATATGAATGTAATATATGAAATAGTTTGAATTAAATATGAATTTAAATCAGAATTTGGAATTTAAAATAAGGAAATTTTAAGTTCCTGGGAGATTTTGAAAATGTTTTTCAAATTGAAAATGATATAGTATTGAACTCACTTCGATAGCTGGAAAATAGATTTTGATGATAAATCTAGACATCATCAGTGTTCATTTTCGAGTTCTAAGTGATGGATTACTACCAAAGGTTTTGTTTTTGAATTGTTTTGAGAAAACAAGTTGTTTAGAAATTCAAAGGTTTTGAATTGGCATTATGATTTCAAATTGATTTGAAAGAAACCCAGGAACTTAAGTTCTGGAATTAAAATTTAACTAATGAAGTTAAATAAAATGAGATGGTAAAAATAAATTGAAATTTAACTTGAACCGAGTTAAATAAAATTGAATTGGAATTAGAGATAACCTAGAATGGAACCAAATTGATAAGTCAATAATTTGGAATTTGATATTGGGGTTCGAATGAAATTCGATTTGGATTTGAGGATATGAACTGATTGGAATTTGATTGAGATAACACTGGTATATGCTGAGTTGATAGCATATGGAAGTGATAGAGTTAAATGCCCGACAAAAAGGTACAAGTTTATATCATATATGAGTTTGGATTTTATGAGCCGAATTGGCAAGCCGCTTGGCTATTTTGATTTCCTTTTGGATTGGAGGAGGCCTAGAGAGGCGAGTTGTGGTTTGACGTATTGAGCCGTACAAAGGAGATTATGGTGAAATTTTTCGAAAATTTAAGGTGTTAGAAAATTTTTAGAATTTTTGAAAATTTTAGTTGGTCGGAAATGAATTAATAAATTAATTAAAATTAAATGAGTCCAGTCGAAACTGAAATTTAGAGGTAAACAAAAAAAAGGATTTTTTTAAATCTAGTTAGTAGAGTTAGTAGCATTTTTCTAACTTAGCAATTTCGAGGACGAAATTATTTTAAGGGGGGAAGTCTGTAATGGCGCGTTTTGTTAGCTGTCGAATAATTAATTTATTTAATTATTTATATATTGATTTGGCGATATCGATAACTTAAAGTAAAACGCTCGAACTTATAATTTATAATTATAATTAAAACGAACCTGAAACGTCGCGGCAGTTCGCAATTTGGCGATTTGAACTTCAACTGAATGTACATGATTCATTTTAAGCCGGATTTCTGTGAAACAAGAAACGTGTGGAGCTGGTGGAGTATATCTTTCTAGTGGAAGAGAAAAATCGGGATTTCATCGTGTAGATTTTGATGTACGTCCAAATCAAATTTCAGAAAAAGTCGCTGTGGAATTCCTTTATAATTTGCGACGCTTTATATACGTTATAAAAGGATTTTCAATGTAAATTGAATATCGATTCAATCTGGACTCGGAATAGAGAGTATATAATTATACTGGAGCTGTATGATATTCCTCGACGAATATATACGATAATATAAATTTATTTATATTTAATTTAATTTTTATATTTAAATAGGTTATTTATAACGTTAAAAATAACCACTTTTGCAAACGAAGTCGGAATTCGACGAAACCAGTTTTGTTGGATCCGCAATATCAAATAGTTGTTAGATTTCCAGTTTCGTGATTTTTAGAGTCACTGTGTGGCCGTACGGATTTTTAGAGTGAGAAACAAACAGTATTTTGACAGGTAAAAATACGCTGTGTGAGCATACGGAGTCGAAATTCGACAAAACCAGTTTCGTTGGGACCGTAATGTCAAATTCTAGCTACAAGTTCAGTTTGGTGATTTTTGGGTATCATATGCGGTCGCAGTGATTTTTAAGGACCAAGAACGAATATAAAATCATTAAAATAAAATAGAAAATCAAAAATAAAAATATCCTAATATTTTCTTAGGATTAGAACAGGCCACGCATACGAAAATCTCAGCCACAAGAGCTACTTACCCCAACCGCAATTATATATGACCCAAGAATGAATTTACAGTAGAAAATTTCAAACAAGAAAAATAAAAAGAAAATCCTAAACAAATCAATCTAAAATCCATAAATCACCATTCAAACTCCTTTACACTTGAGTGAGCACTAGCTTCAACATGGTACCCTTTCTGAACATCTCGACATAGTTTCTGTCGATCTGGAGTTTACTGTCGGTTTTCTAGGGTTGAGGAATTTGAGGGTTTCAAGCTATCGAGGTGAGCCAAGGGGGGTATCGAATGGAAGTTTGGAATCGAGGCTACCTTCGACGGTGATGGCGGCCGAGGAAATGGCCTGTAGGAGGTCGCGACGGGAGCAGTAGTTCGGTTTGCCAAGGGGGCTTCGAGTTCGAGCTAAGGGTGATAGTGGGATGGAGATTGTGATGGCGAAGTCGGTTGCCGCGGGGTCGGCCGTTGACTGAGGCGATGGTGGACGTGGGTCAAAGGAGCGGTCAGAGGATTGGGAAGGGATGGCCATCGCGATAACTGATTTGGGGGAAAAGTAACGGGTCCGATTTTGTTTAAAATGAAGGGTAAGTGGGCCTTAGTTTTTAAAGTGAGCCCATCTAAAGATTTAGTTTTTATTTAAATTCAAATAATTTATGTATTAACTTTAATGAAACGTATCTCGATCATATGATATCAGAATCACGAACCGTAAGTTGCGTTGAGATCGAATGGACGAGAGCTTCACAATGAAGCTGACTGGAAGTGGATTAGGGCTCGTTTGAATTTATGGTGAAATAAATTGTTCGATTCAAATCAAAACAAACAGTTTATCGTTCTTTAACGATGAACTGCAAATGTGAGTAAAACTCACCAACTCTGGACAGTTTATATTTTCATGTTATATTTTTAGAACTGTTAGATATTGACTGATTGACTGTGTGTTGACCGTTTGATTGAACTGCTAGTCAGTTAGTTAAATTTCTATATTGATTCTGTTTAACTGAATATATCATATGGAACTGAAAGTGATGTTATCTATATTGTCTAACATCTGTGATGCAGGGAAACAGGTTGGAGGAATCCGACTGGATTCCTCAACAGTTATTTTATTGTTTTTCATATATTGTTATATGATGTGATATAAAATCTGTGGGCGATCATATGTGCTTGGACGATATTGAACATCGTGATTTGATATGATTGAATACCATAACATACCGAAATGTTGATAAGGGGATTTTCAATGTTTATATTGAAAATGAATCTTATTTATAAAATCGATAGGATTTTATAAAAGGAAAACATTTATTTAATTAGAAAATAAATAAACGAAAAAGGAAACATTTATTTAGAAAATAAATGAAATAAAATAGGAACATTTATTTAGAAAATAAATGAATTAGAATATAAAGGAACATTTATTTAGATTATAAATAAATGGAATAAAGGAATATTTATTTAGGGAATAAATAAAGGAACACTTGTTCGGAAAATAAACAGAATTATACAAGGATAGATTTAAACACGTGCTTCGCACACAAGTATAACACGATATGGATTTTTAGGAGATATTAAATAGGAAATCTATTTTTAACAGATAAAGTAAGAAGATTTAATTTATAAATAATGTTTTATAAATTAAATAAAATATTTATTGTTTGACAAATGGGATATATAAGTTTGAACTTATATAGAAAAGTAGAAATTGTTTTTAACACCGATAAAGTAAATAAACGCTGTTAAAGGGAAATCCTTAGAAGGGGAGAAACGTTATTAAAAGGACATTTATAAAGTGAAGAACCGTTACTAAAAGTAAATCTTTATAAATGGATAAACGTTGTAAAAAGTTAATCTTTATAAATGGATAAACATTGTAAAAAGGAAATCTTTTGAAATGAATAAACGTTATAAAAAGGAGTTAATCGAATATTAGTTATTTGAAGGTAAGTTATTCGAATTAGTTATTCGAATAGTGTTAAACACGTAAGAGTTAATTGAATATTAGTTATTCAATTTGAGTTAATCGAATTTAGTTATTCGAGAAGAGTTAAATCGAATTTAGTTATTCGAAAGGAGTAAATCAATTTGAGTTAAGTTAATCGATTTGAATTAAGTTGAATCGAAATGGAGTAAATCGATTAGAATTAAGTTAATCGAGTTAGAGTAAATCGAATATTGATTATTCGAAGGCAAGTTATTCGAATTAGTTATTCGAAGGAGTTAATCAATTAAGTTATTCGAATTAGTCATTCGAAGGAGTAAATCAAATTAAGTTAATCGATTAGAGTTGAGTTAATCGATTTGGGTTAAGTTAAGTTATCAAGTTAAGTAATCGAGTTAAGATTTATCGAGTTAAGTAATCGAGTTAAGTAATCGAGTTGAGATAATCGAGTTAAGAAAATCAAGTTAAGTTAATCGAATAAGTTATTCGATAAGAGTGAATCCATATAAGTTAATCAGATGTTAGTTATTCGATAAGAATTGACACATTTAAGAAAAACGAATATTTGTTATTCGATAAGAGTTAATGAAATAGAGCCAACCAAGAAGAGTTTTTTGAATATTAGTTATTCGATAGGAGTTAATCGAAATAGAGTTTATCGAATATCAGTTATTAAAAAGGGAGAGTTAATCGAATAGAGATTACTCGAAAGAGAGTTATACGTCGAATTCGATTATAGCGAATTCGGGAAAGTACTATGTACTTTCCAGGGTTTAAATCAAGATTTAGTTATTGATTTAGAAATTAGGTGTCTGTTAAATTATTCTAGTTAGGAAATAAATTTATAATTTAGGTTAGATATTTTAGGGGTAGGAATTATAACGTTATAGTTATAATCAAACGTTGTCATATAAGAAGTGGATTCGTAACCTGAATCCGAGAATTTGCGTAAACAGATGATTGTAAAAAGTGAGTGATGAACTTCATCTATTTCACAGTAAAGGACGTTGTTCAATTAAGGTCTGCGAGGTAATTATACCCCAACTTGATTGACTTCGGAATTGACAAAGGAATAGTTGTGGTTCGATCTAAAAGGTTGATTAGGAATAAAGTTAAGGAATAAGCGATAAATGGATTAAGCGAAACGATGTTTTATACAACGTTCATTGGAAATCCGTAAATGAGTTTTGGAAACATTTTCCAAATATAGTCAGATATGTTTTCTAAACATAGAAAATGAAATGTTTTCATGATAAGAATTTAAGAAATAGAGTTAAGCAAATTCAGAAACTGACTGGAGAGGGTAAGTTGAACGGTTTTCTAAGTGACGATCTGATGTTGGTTTCGACCGTCCGGATTTGATACTTAGAGAATTGTTCTCATACTAGTTACAGTTAGGGACTGATAGTTGTGAAATAATAGTGATGTGGAAATAAGCTATGGAAATGTTTTCCAATGATTAATAACAGATATTTTCTAAATATATGAAATAAGGAAATATGAACATATGATGATTGATCGATCGAATTTACATTTGGAAATAAGATCGTTGTTTGTACACCGACATGTTTTCATTTGATAGTTGAATCACAGACTATCAAAGTTTTGACCATATTTACGTTGTAAATATGGAGAGACCGGTTGGATTATTATCCGAAGAACCACTCCGTATTAGCATAAGCGTTGCGAATCAAGTACGCTGAAGATAATTGAAGACGGAGTGAAGTGCAAGGGCAATTGTGAAAAGCCTAGGTAGGATGGATTCACTGAATAGTGCCTTCGGTTTATTCAGTCCCAGAACAACGTATATGGATGAGTGTCTGACAAAGTATTCTTAACGAATCATATATGTTGATCTCTTTAACGTATTACGTTGGTGGCAGAGAAATTCGTTTCTCTTAGCTTTTATACCCGTGATGCCTTGAGAAATCGATAATGATTTGACGGGTATGACGATATGGCATTCAAAGTAATTGAAGAAATAATCTGTCAAAGTGATAAACGTGACCTCAAACCTCACCACCGGGAAATAACAGAAGTTGGGCTAGGCAGCATGGCTAGTTGGGCCATACCCAAGCAGGGTGTATTATCACCATCTAGAGAATATTCAATTGTACTTCTTTATAATATATTTCAATGCTGTCCCTTATCGGGAAGGATGGTTGCTGATCCCAACCATCGGTGATAATATATTTGTTACACTCAAGCTAAATGTGTGGACGGTCATGTGTGGCCGGGTTGCAAGACGTTCTTGTTGAACCCTAGTGTATCTCCTCTTGAGTACACTGATCGGAAGGTGCTCCCATACCTTGTCTGTAGGAATCCAATCTCCAATAAGCGCTCACGGTTTTATTTGTATACTATGTATGTGGAACGTGAGATGCAAGCGTTCTGCTAGATTGATATCTATTTGTATTTAGACATTATTATAATATCAGAAAGATATCCTTTATTTAACCAAGTGTTGGAGTTTTATTCACACCAGTCCCATGACTGACCCGGAGTTTATTTTGTTTGTTTTCCCTAAACTCTTGGGTGCCTAAATTTGTATGGGCAGTCAAGTAGTCGGGATTTTACAGATACACTTGGAGAGCTTGGAGCAGGAGGCTTCAGGATTATAGCTATTATTATTCCGCTGTGTTGTTAAGTGTTGTACTTTGAAATGGTATGTATATACGAGTACTGATTTGTATTTCAAAGTTATGTTATATTTTATTCGTTCCGCTGTGAGATTCGTGTTTACTCTGATGATGTAAGTTCTTCTTCTTCTTCTATTCTATTAGTTCTATCTTTTCTTCCTCACCCTCTACTTTCTTTCACTAACGTCTCGGAATTTTCGACTCTCGAGGAGTCGAAAATTTCCAGCCGTTACACCTAGTGGTATACATAACCGGTGGAAATAATAAAGTTATGTAATTAAAGACACCTTTTAGGGTAAAGCATAACTTTTAGAAATGATAGGGTCATGTAATTAAAGACACCTAGTGGTATACAAAGCCAATGAAAACCTAGTGGGGGATACAAGACAAAGGGGAAAGCTTGTATCATATTGTGTGGGACCCGTTTCATTCAATAACCCGGAGTAGGTATCAAAACGTGTACTCCGTACTAGGTCGGAGAAGGGGCATGCTTGCTGGATTGATTGTAAGAGATCCAAATGTGGAGGGCGGTGTGGGCAGCGCAGACCGACCGGGCCATGTTCGTGCAAGAGCCGGGCAGAAGGGGATACGACAACAGTGACACCTGTAGATATTGGGCTTTGCATATCAGCGAGGGTTTGCCACTTTAGGATGGGATACATCCTACAGTGGGGCCGGCACAGAGTATCTACGCGGATTAGGGAGCCGATCGATTAAAGTAGAAGTTAGGGCACACTAGGACGTATGCCTAAGTCTACCACCTTATAGTGGAAGGGATCATCTCGTTCTGGATATACTAGTAATAGTGCAGAATAATCATTTTAGGGAAGCGTATACGCCTTATTCGGTCTGCCATGTCACACCTGTCTTTTATGTAGTAATCTCTCTTATCCACTTAATATGCATGTAACGACCCGGAATTTTAGTGGCAAATTAAAATTTTTATTTTAATGAATTTAAAGTATTTTTAATGATTTATTTATTTTAATCGAAGTTAGAATGAATAAATTAATTTTTAATTATAAAAAGAGCTAGAAATAGCGCGGTAGTTTGAAAAGTCAAACTTGAACTTTGACTGACCTTACAGGATGTAAAATTTAACGGATTTTAGTAAAACCAAAAATATTAGAATCTATTTAAAAATATCTTTCCAACGAATCCGAAAAATCGAAATTTCATAGCGGAAATCAAAAGTTATGGCCAATTCAATTTTTAGAAAGGTCGCCAAGTTATTTGCATAGGACAAAAATGCTACTTTTTGCATATAAAGGAATTTGAACTCGAAACCACTTCCATTGGTTTCAGAATGATGTTTCTGCATTGAAAAACAGTAAACACTTATATGTTTCGAGTTTAAGAAAATATTTGTTTAAAAATGTATTTTTAATATTAAATATATTCGCCTTGAAAATAGCCATTTTGCAAAAAGTCTCAGAATTCAATGAAATAAATTTTGTTGAATTCGTATTATCAAAACAAAGCTAAAAATGATTTTTCGGTAATTTTTGGAATTAATATATAATTATAATTGATTTTTCAGTGTAAAAGGACAATTTTTGACTTTAAAAATTCATTAAAAATTCATACGGGCTCAGAATTGAACGAAATTAATTTTCGTAAGTCCACAGCATCAAAACATAGCTAAATATATTTTTCGAGAATTTTTGAAGTTAATTTGTGACCTCGGTGAATTTTCATGTACGGTATACATTAAAATATTAATAAAATAATATAATTATTCCAGAACTCATAATAAATTTCGGAATTTGGTCCTGTAATATGTTCCATTGCGTTCAGAAGGCCTCAAAATCTTAAGAACGACAGTAAGCAGGCTTAAATCGGGGTTCGGACCAAAACGGGCCTTAACGGGCTAATTACATAATTAGTTAACCCTAATATTATATTATAAAAGGACGAAAATCACTGTTCATCATCTCCAAGCCGTCATTTGCTGAAGCTCCAAACCCACCTCCCTTCGAAAATTCAAACTTAGTTTTCTCTCTCATTTCTTAACGGAATTTGGCGTGTGAGTACTCGTTTCGAAGCTCTCGCCGAGCTCTTCGATTTGGTACCAACCTCAGCCATTCTCGTGCCTCGATCCGCCCGCCCCGTCCCTCCAAAGGTCCGCCGGTCACAGCCTCCCCTGGGCCCCACGCCGCCGCCGCACCTCGCCACCTTCTGGCCGTGCGTAGCTCTCTCGTAGCCGGTCCTTCTCCAACAAACGGCTCGTCGTTTCGTCAACTACAACTCCAGATAATCGAATTTGAAGTTTTGAACGTTCTAAGGTAGATTTTGCTTCAGATTTCCCCACGCTTTTAAGCGTTACACAGCCAGTTGTAAAAAGATGATTTTTGATTTTTTTTGTATGAATTTGTATTCGAATCGTTCCAGATCTGAAATCGTCTTGAATTGGAACACCGAATCTGACCGAACCTGAATCACTTCTCTGACCAAAACACTGTGAGAATTTTATTTTTAAATTTAATTTATTTAATTATTATTTGCATGATTATTAACAGTAGAATTAATATGACCCGATGTTTAAACATAGATCTAAACCGTTCATAACATATGATGTGGAATCTAAATTGTCTATAGTGCTATGTGATTAGATCTGAAATTTTAGGCTAAAATCTGAATTCATAATTAATTAAAATTAATTATGTGTTATTCATTTAACCATGCCATGTTGATTTTACATATGCTGTGTGAAACCCCATCTTGCAATTTACCTCGATGTTAATAACGAATCTGATCCTATTGTTGTATTTGGATGTTGTTATGCGATGTGATGAGAATTTACAGTTTACTTGATGTAAATAAGAACGAGACTTGTGATGAAATTTACATATTCTTTTTTTTTTTGTAAAACTGAAATAGGGAAAAATTGACATTTATTTTGGTGTTAATAATAAGTAATTTTCAATGCATGAAAAATTAACATTTTTAATGTTAATTAAATAGTAATTTTACCGCAAGCGTACATTAACATTTTTTTTATGCAAATATAAAAAGAAATTAAACGTAGGATGACATTAACATTTTTAATGTTAATATTATAAAAATTCAACCGTATGTACATCAACATTTTTAATGTTAATATTATAAAAATTCAACCGTATGTACATTAACATTTTTAATGTTAATATTATAAAAATTCAACCGTATGTACATTAACATTTTTAATGTTAATATTATAAAAATTCAACCGTATGATGACATTAACATTTTTAATGTTAATATTATAAATTAAATATTGGACATGTAAAATTTCACATTTTTACTTATGTGAATAAAATAAATTATTAGACATGTAACACATTTTTATTAATGTGAATAAATTGTAATGTGAATAAAATGGTAATTTTAACTGTATGCACAATATACATTCTTATTAATGTAATATATATAAGAATTTACTCCGCAGGTGAAATTCAAATTTTTAGAAACGTAACTAAAGTTTACCTTTTATTTTATGTGAACAAATTGAGAATGTGAAATGTAACTAAAGTTTACGTTTTATTTTATTAAGAATGTGATATGTAAATAAAGTTTACATTTTTATTAATGTAATATATTCAAGAACTTCACCGTGGGAAAAAGATTACATTTTTATCAATGTAATTAAAGTAGGAATTGGTGTTAACATTAAATTTACATTTAATTATGTAAAATTAAGGTATGAAATTTGGAATGACATAAATTTACATTTAATTATGTAAAACCAAAGTAGGAATTTGTGTTTACATGAAATTTACATTGAATTATGTAAAATTAAAGTGATGAGAAATTAACATTTTGTTTAATGTTAAATATAAGGAATTTACATGGTATGAGAAAGTAACATTATTTTTAAATGTTAATAATAAGAAACTACACCGCATGAGCAATTAACATTATTTTTAATGTTAATTAAATAGTAATTTCACCGCATGTGTAAATTAACATTTTTAATGTTAAAGATAACACCGTATGATGTAATTAACATTTTTAATGTTAATATAATAAAATTTTAGCCGTAGGATGTCATTAATATTTTTAATGTTAATATAAAAGTATTTACAACGTATGATAAATTAACATTTTTGTGTCAATGTTAAAAATAAGTATTCACATCAAATGAAAATTAACAATTTTGTTAATGATACAAATAAGAATTTACGTTGTATGAGGAATTAATATTATTTTTGATGTTAAAAATAAGTAATTTACAATGCATGAAAAATGGACATTTTTAATGTCAACTAAATAGTAATTTTACCGTAGGATGAAATGGACATTTTTAATGTAAATTAACTAGAAATTTCAACCGTAGGATTTAGTTAACATTATTTATAATGTTAATATAAATAAAATTTAACCATATGATAAAATTAACTTTATTTTTAATGTTAATGATGCGTAATTTAAACGTATGATAAGATTAACATTATATTTAATGTTTAATAAAAAGAATTTACATCGTAGGATGATTAACATTATTTTTAATGTTAAAGTAAAAGAATTTCACCGTAGAAGGATTTAACATTATTTTTAATGTTTAAATAAAAGGATTTCACCATAGGGTAATTAACATTATTTATAATGTTAGTATATAAGGAATTTGACCGTAAGATGAATTAACATTGTTTTTAATGTTAATATATAGTGAATTCCACCGTAGTATGAATTAACATTATATTTTGTTTATGTTAAAATAAAGGGAATTCAACCGTAGGTTGAATTAACATAATTTTAATGTTAAATTAAAGGGTAACTTAACCGTAGGATCGAGCTACATTATTTTTAATGTAAAGTAATAAAGTAATTTAACATAGGATGAGATTACATTATTTTTAATGTTAATAAAGGATAATTTAACCATAGGGTTAATATACATTTATTTTTAATGTTAATATTAAGAGAATTACTTCGTAGGATAAAATTTACATTATTTTATAATGTTAACATAAAAGAGAATTGACCGTAGGAATGTTACTTTTTTTTATGAAATTAAGAAGGAATAACACCATAGGGTGAGTTAACATTATTTTTAATATTAATAAAGGGTAATTTAACCATAGGATAAGTCAACATTATCTTTAATGTTAAAATTAAGAAAATATGCATCGTAGGATGAGTTAACATTATTCTAAATGTTAATATAAAAAGTGCATATACCATAGGGAAAAATTTACATTATTTTAATGTTAAAATAAAGGAATTCCACCGTAGGATGAGTTTACATTTTATTCAATGTAAATATGTAAGAATGTGACATGTAATTTCAAGTTTACATTTTATTCAATGTAAAGAAAATAAGAATGCGATATGTAATGAAAGTTTACATTCTATTCAATGTAAATAGGTAAGAATGCGACATGTAAATGCAAGTTTACATTTTAATTAATGTAAATAAAAATATGATTTTGAGAATGCGTCGTTAAATAAGAAGTTTGACTATTTTTAATTAAAATAAAATGAATTGTTAATAAAAATAATTATTAACTAATAAGAAGGATTTTCAACATATATATATATGTATATACATACGAGGATTGTTTGGGAAGTCCGAGATATTCTCATCCCAAATTAATCCAGCGGCGTTAAAGATCGAAGTAAGAAGACGACGCATGAAGACCGTAAATCTTCCCTCGAATGGACAGCGATCGAGATCCTGAATTGACTTGCTACCAATTCATGGGTCAAGGTCATTGCCCAGACGTACGCGTTGATTTCACGGATTTGACTTTCGTTCAGACCCAGAGCATAAGTTTAAATGGACGGTGTGTCTGACATCGTACTTCGTTATATATCATATTGTTGATTTTCTGTTAATATATAAATATTGGTGGTGGAGAATTTATTCTCTACTTAACACCCATTTATGTATTGATGGAGAAGCAATGGTATGGCATGGAGTGACAGTGTGGCACACTAAGATGCAATGATCAAGGTTTCTTGTTGAAAAGCAGAACCTTGTGGTGACGATCAAAGCACTGCTTGAATAAGCAGAGCTTTGTGTATTACGTAACCTCACGAGCCTCACAAACCGGTAGAGTCTAAAACGGGCGAAGGGAACGCAGGGAAAGCAGCACGTTTCTTTCTAGCTAGAAGTAGTGTCAGGGACCTCCCAGCGCTGATACTTTACTTATGTGGATGATGGAATGTGGCGCGCCTCGGATATTAGGTCCTATAGGACTGGGAAACTGTGCTTAGGAATTGCCAATCCGCTAAGCTGTATTTGCGGACCGGCCCTGCCATTTCCAAGGGTTCTCCGCGGGGAATCCTGAGGCACTAGCTAGAGTGTCTCAAATCGGTAAGGAGCTCCGCTCTAGCCTTGACTCATGATGAAAACCAAAATTCAAATACGAACCGATGAATTTGATTGTATTACTAGTACGGAGGCATAGTATATGGTACCTATGCTTCCTAAGATTAATACATTTACTTTGAAATGCTTTCATATACACTAATAATAATATTAGATGCGTATTTGCCGTATTTAGCATGTTTAATCATCATAAGGTAAAACCCTATCCTCTGGTGTGCGTTGCATTGTGTGATGGGACTTGGGTCTTATGGTGATTCCATTTTTTCCAAAAAGCATTGCGTTGTTTACGATGTACTTATTTATTTGTTATGACACTTTAAATTATGCACGGCAATCCTTTAGAGTAAACCCGTTCCGCATTAGCGGCGTGGTCTTTGGATTTGCCTTATTTCTGGTAGTTATTTTTAGCTAAGAATTCTCACACCAGTCCCACGACTGACCCATAGTTTGTTTCACTTTTTTTGCAAACTTGGGTGCCCTCTCTTATACACGGGCAGCCAAGTAGATAGGTTCATTCTTTGCTTGGAGTTTTTCTTTGGAGCCGCTTATCATTTTTCTTGGATTTGCTTTTGTGGAGAGGTGATGACTTGGAGCTTGAAGACATTTATCTTTTGCTTCTATGGCATCTTTTCTTTTCTTTTTAAACATCAAACTTATTTCTTTTCTGCAAACTTGTTGTAATAGCTTAGATTCTGTGACTGCGGATTTTCTGTGATTGATGACATTATATTTTTCCGCTGCTATAATGTTATTACTCTATGAATTTCCTTTGCTATATTGTATCTGTGTTCTGTTTTATTGTATTTATGTTGTATTCCAAAAATGATTACTCCTGCTTTCACTCGTGGAAGTTTGGGGCTATCACAGTTGGTATCAGAGCTTTGGTTTACAAAGCGGAATATAACATATTTATAATAATTCGTTTACGTAGAATCACTATATTCTATGGCGAACAGTTCATGAGATACATAATAGCCAGTCACATTATCGTCATCTTTTCATTCATCCTTCGATCTTTTCTATCTCTTAAATCACCATTACCGTTATTTTGACTCTTCCCTTGATCGTGCATTCGAAGAAGACTAAGAGAAGTGGCGATGCTCAATTGGCACATGTGTACGAAGGAGCGAAAGGACCAACTTCTTCGGTGGAAGGCCTGATGTTATAGACGGTACTATTTCTGTTAAAAACAATCTCTGTGTTAGTTCCTACTCTTCTATTTTTCTTTTTCCTTTTCGGGGACGAAAAGTTCTTAAGGAGGGGAGATTGTAACGACCCGGAATTTTAGGGCCAAATTAAAAATTTTATTTTAATGAATTTAAAGTATTTTTAATGATTTATTTATTTTAATCGAAGTTAGAATGAATAAATTAATTTTTAATTATAAAAAGAGCTAGAAATAGCGCGGTAGTTTGAAAAGTCAAACTTGAACTTTGACTGACCTTACAGGATGCAAAATTTAACGGATTTTAGTAAAACCAAAAATATTAGAATCTATTTACAAATATCTTTCCAACGAATCCGAAAAATCGAAATTTCATAGCGGAAATCAAAAGTTATGGCCAATTCAATTTTTAGAAAGGTCGTCAGGTTATTTGCATAGGACAAAAATGCTACTTTTTGCATATAAAGGAATTTGAACTCGAAACCACTTCCATTGGTTTCAGAATGATGTTTCTGCATTGAAAAACAGTAAACACTTATATGTTTCGAGTTTCAGAAAATATTTGTTTAAAAATGTATTTTTAATATTAAATATATTCGCCTTGAAAGTAGCCATTTTGCAAAAAGTCTCAGAATTCAATGAAATAAATTTTGTTGGATTCGTATCATCAAAACAAAGCTAAAAATGATTTTTCGGTAATTTTTGGAATTAATATATAATTATAATTGATTTTTCAGTGTAAAGGGACAATTTTTGACTTTAAAAATTCATTAAAAATTCATACGGGCTCAGAATTGAACGAAATTAATTTTCATAAGTCCACAGCATCAAAACATAGCTAAATATATTTTTTGAGAATTTTGAAGTTAATTTGTGACCTCGGTGAATTTTCATGTACGGTATACATTAAAATATTAATAAAATAATATAATTATTCCAGAACTCATAATAAATTTCGGAATTGGGTCCTGTAATATGTTCCATTGCGTTCAGAAGGCTTCAAAACCTTAAGAACGACAGTAAGCAGGCTTAAATCGGGGTTCGGACCAAAACGGGTCTTAACGGGCTAATTACATAATTAGTTAACCCTAATATTATATTATAAAAGGACGAAAATCACTGTTCATCATCTCCAAGCCGTCATTTGCTGAAGCTCCAAACCCACCTCCCTTCGAAAATTCAAACTCAGTTTTCTCTCTCATTTCTTAACGGAATTTGGCGTGTGAGTACTCGTTTCGAAGCTCTCGCCGAGCTCTTCGATTTGGTACCAACCTCAGCCATTCTCGTGCCTCGATCCGCCCGCCCCGTCCCTCCAAAGGTCCGCCGGTCGTAGCCTCCCCTGGGCCCCACACCGCCGCCGCACCTCGCCACCTTCTGGCCGTGCGTAGCTCTCTCGTAGCCGGTCCTTCTCCAACAAACGGCTCGTCGTTTCGTCAACTACAACTCCAGAAAATCGAATTTGAAGTTTTGAACGTTCTAAAGTAGATTTTGCTTCAGATTTCCCCACGCTTTTAAGCGTTACACAGTCAGTTGTAAAAATCTGATTTTTGATTTTTTTTGTATGAATTTGTATTCGAATCGTTCCAGATCTGAAATCGTCTTGAATTGGAACACCGAATCTGACCGAACCTGAATCACTTCTCTGACCAAACACTGTGAGAATTTTATTTTTAAATTTAATTTAATTTATTTAATTATTATTTGCATGATTATTAACAGTAGAATTAATATGACACGATGTTTAAACATAGATCTAAACCGTTCATAACATATGATGTGGAATCTAAATTGTCTATAGTGCTATGTGATTAGATCTGAAATTTTAGGCTAAAATCTGAATTCATAATTAATTAAAATTAATTATGTGTTATTCATTTAACCATGCCATGTTGATTTTACATATGCTGTGTGAAACCCCATCTTGCAATTTACCTCGATGTTAATATCGAATCTGATCCTATTGTTGTATTTGGATGTTGTTATGCGATGTGATGAGAATTTACAGTTTACTTGATGTAAATAAGAACGAGACTTGTGATGAAATTTACATATTCTTTTTTTTTTGTAAAATTGAAATAGGGAAAAATTGACATTTATTTTGGTGTTAATAATAAGTAATTTTCAATGCATGAAAAATTAACATTTTTAATGTTAATTAAATAGTAATTTTACCGCAAGTGTACATTAACATTTTTTTTATGTTAATATAAAAAGAAATTAAACGTAGGATGACATTAACATTTTTAATGTTAATATTATAAAAATTCAACCGTATGTACATCAACATTTTTAATGTTAATATTATAAAAATTCAACCGTATGTACATTAACATTTTTAATGTTAATCTTATAAAAATTCAACCGTATGCACATTAACATTTTTAATGTTAATATTATAAAAATTCAACCGTATGATGACATTAACATTTTTAATGTTAATATTATAAATTAAATATTGGACATGTAAAATTTCACATTTTTACTTATGTGAATAAAATAAATTATTAGACATGTAACACATTTTTATTAATGTGAATAAATTGTAATGTGAATAAAATGGTAATTTTAACTGTATGCACAATATACATTCTTATTAATGTAATATATATATGAATTTACTCCGCAGGTGAAATTCAAATTTTTAGAAACGTAACTAAAGTTTACCTTTTATTTTATGTGAACAAATTGAGAATGTGAAATGTAACTAAAGTTTATGTTTTATTTTATTAAGAATGTGATATGTAAATAAAGTTTACATTTTTATTAATGTAATATATTCAAGAACTTCACCGTGGGAAAAAGATTACATTTTTATCAATGTAATTAAAGTAGGAATTGGTGTTAACATTAAATTTACATTTAATTATGTAAAATTAAGGTATGAAATTTGGAATGACATAAATTTACATTTAATTATGTAAAACCAAAGTAGGAATTTGTGTTTACATGAAATTTACATTGAATTATGTAAAATTAAAGTGATGAGAAATTAACATTTTGTTTAATGTTAAATATAAGGAATTTACATGGTATGAGAAAGTAACATTATTTTTAAATGTTAATAATAAGAAACTACACCGCATGAGCAATTAACATTATTTTTAATGTTAATTAAATAGTAATTTCACCGCATGTGTAAATTAACATTTTTAATGTTAAAGATAACACCGTATGATGTAATTAACATTTTTAATGTTAATATAATAAAATTTTAGCCGTAGGATGTCATTAATATTTTTAATGTTAATATAAAAGTATTTACAACGTATGATAAATTAACATTTTTGTGTCAATGTTAAAAATAAGTATTCACATCGAATGAAAATTAACAATTTTGTTAATGATACAAATAAGAATTTACGTTGTATGAGGAATTAATATTATTTTTGATGTTAAAAATAAGTAATTTACAATGCATGAAAAATGGACATTTTTAATGTCAACTAAATAGTAATTTTACCGTAGGATGAAATGGACATTTTTAATGTAAATTAACAAGAAATTTCAACCGTAGGATTTAGTTAACATTATTTATAATGTTAATATAAAGAAAATTTAACCGTATGATAAAATTAACTTTATTTTTAATGTTAATGATGCGTAATTTAAACGTATGATAAGATTAACATTATATTTAATGTTTAATAAAAAGAATTTACATCGTAGGATGATTAACATTATTTTTAATGTTAAAGTAAAAGAATTTCACCGTGGAAGGATTTAACATTATTTTTAATGTTTAAATAAAAGGATTTCACCATAGGGTAATTAACATTATTTATAATGTTAGTATATAAGGAATTTGACCGTAAGATGAATTAACATTGTTTTTAATGTTAATATATAGTGAATTCCACCGTAGTATGAATTAACATTATATTTTGTTTATGTTAAAATAAAGGGAATTCAACCGTAGGTTGAATTAACATAATTTTAATGTTAAATTAAAGGGTAACTTAACCGTAGGATCGAGCTACATTATTTTTAATGTAAAGTAATAAAGTAATTTAACATAGGATGAGATTACATTATTTTTAATGTTAATAAAGGATAATTTAACCATAGGGTTAATATACATTTATTTTTAATGTTAATATTAAGAGAATTACTTCGTAGGATAAAATTTACATTATTTTATATTGTTAACATAAAAGAGAATTGACCGTAGGAATGTTACTTTTTTATGAAATTAAGAAGGAATAACACCATAGGGTGAGTTAACATTATTTTTAATGTTAATAAAGGGTAATTTAACCATAGGATAAGTCAACATTATCTTTAATGTTAAAATTAAGAAAATATGCATCGTAGGATGAGTTAACATTATTCTAAATGTTAATATAAAAAGTGCATATACCATAGGGAAAAATTTACATTATTTTAATGTTAAAATAAAGGAATTCCACCGTAGGATGAGTTTACATTTTATTCAATGTAAATATGTAAGAATGTGACATGTAATTTCAAGTTTACATTTTATTCAATGTAAAGAAAATAAGAATGCGATATGTAATGAAAGTTTACATTCTATTCAATGTAAATAGGTAAGAATGCGACATGTAAATGCAAGTTTACATTTTAATTAATGTAAATAAAAATATGATTTTGAGAATGCGTCGTTAAATAAGAAGTTTGATTATTTTTAATTAAAATAAAATGAATTGTTAATAAAAATAATTATTAACAAATAAGAAGGATTTTCAACATATATATATATATATATGTATATACATACGAGGATTGTTTGGGAAGTCCGAGATATTCTCATCCCAAATTAATCCAGCGGCGTTAAAGATCGAAGTAAGAAGACGACGCATGAAGACCGTAAATCTTCCCTCGAATGGACAGCGATCGAGATCCTGAATTGACTTGCTACCAATTCATGGGTCAAGGTCATTGCCCAGACGTACGCGTTGATTTCACGGATTTGACTTTCGTTCAGACCTAGAGCATAAGTTTAAATGGACGGTGTGTCTGACATCGTACTTCGTTATATATCATATTGTTGATTTTCTGTTAATATATAAATATTGGTGGTGGAGAATTTATTCTCTACTTAACACCCATTTATGTATTGATGGAGAAGCAATGGTATGGCATGGAGTGACAGTGTGGCACACTAAGATGCAATGATCAAGGTTTCTTGTTGAAAAGCAGAACCTTGTGGTGACGATCAAAGCACTGCTTGAATAAGCAGAGCTTTGTGTATTACGTAACCTCACGAGCCTCACAAACCGGTAGAGTCTAAAACGGGCGAAGGGAACGCAGGGAAAGCAGCACGTTTCTTTCTAGCTAGAAGTAGTGTCAGGGACCTCCCAGCGCTGATACTTTACTTATGTGGATGATGGAATGTGGCGCGCCTCGGATATTAGGTCCTATAGGACTGGGAAACTATGCTTAGGAATTGCCAATCCGCTAAGCTGTATTTGCGGACCGGCCCTGCCATTTCCAAGGGTTCTCCGCGGGGAATCCTGAGGCACTAGCTAGAGTGTCTCAAATCGGTAAGGAGCTCCGCTCTAGCCTTGACTCATGATGGAAACCAAAATCCAAATACGAACCGACGAATTTGATTGTATTACTAGTACGGAGGCATAGTATATGGTACCTATGCTTCCTAAGATTAATACATTTACTTTGAAATGCTTTCATATACACTAATAATAATATTAGATGCGTATTTGCCGTATTTAGCATGTTTAATCATCATAAGGTAAAACCCTATCCTCTGGTGTGCGTTGCATTGTGTGATGGGACTTGAGTCTTATGGTGATTCCGTTTTTTCCAAAATGCATTGCGTTGTTTACGATGTACTTATTTATTTGTTATGACACTTTAAATTATGCACGGCAATCCTTTAGAGTAAACCCGTTCCGCATTAGCGGCGTGGTCTTTGGATTTGCCTTATTTCTGGTAGTTATTTTTAGCTAAGAATTCTCACACCAGTCCCACGACTGACCCATAGTTTGTTTCACTTTTTTTGCAAACTTGGGTGCCCTCTCTTATACACGGGCAGCCAAGTAGACAGGTTCATTCTTTGCTTGGAGTTTTTCTTCGGAGCCGCTTATCATTTTTCTTGGATTTGCTTTTGTGGAGAGGTGATGACTTGGAGCTTGAAGACATTTATCTTTTGCTTCTATGGCATCTTTTCTTTTCTTTTTAGACATCAAACTTATTTCTTTTCTGCAAACTTGTTGTAACACCCCACCTCCGTTAAGGTCACTCACAAAGGAAATGCCTTAACTTTGGTGGAGCATTTTAGTAAACAGAAAAGAAACTTACAAGACAGATAAAACAGTACTTGAAAATTTTTGACTTTATTACAGCGAAAACAGAAATTAATATGGTTACATCCTTTCAAATTTCAGAATTCAAGTACAAAATATCAGTCTTGTACAAAAGCCTTCAAAATGCATGGTTTAAAATCATAATCCCCATGGAACGGAAGCTATACAGAGCCAAGCCATACTTTAAGCACTTCAAGCAAAGAGAAATCCGGATCAAGCTAAAGTATTCCCTCCTTGGATAACCTGGGGGGGAAACGGAAGAAAGGAGGCGAAACAACAAGGGTCAGACAAAAAGTATGGCAAGTCCAGTGACTTTCGGCATATGAACAGATAATAATAATATGATATGAACATAAAACTGGATGTGAGATAACTGTAACAGGTGTAGCAGATATAACAGAAAAACAGAATGACATAAACTATTGTTTTACACTTCTCTGCACTAATACTAGTATAGCAGAATTAGGTGTCACCCTAATGTCTAAATTGAAGCAGGAACGGGTACAGAATACTTTAACAGAAACAGAATGCTAATAATGGGCCTTTACTACCCGATCAGAAACAGACAGAAGTAGAAACAGATTTATCCCTACGGAAACAGAATGTAGAATTAGGTGTACACTAGTATGGGCCTTTACCACCCGAACAGACGGTACCACACAGAAACAGACAGGTGTTACCACCCAACAGAAACAGACGGTACCAACAGAAACAGACAGAACTAAGTGTACCCTAAAACCCTACCCCAAGCGATCGGCTCCCTAATACATAAATATCCTGTGTCGGCCCCACAGTAGGGTGTATCACTCCCTAAAGTGACAACCAATTGGCACAGACCTATTTACAGATGTCACGGCGTCTTACATCCTCAGAGGCAGACCGGGATCCATGCACGCACATGACCCGGTTGGAACGCACCATCAACACCCCTCGCCATTATCAGAATGAACCACTTATAATTAGTTCAGTAAGCGTGCCCGGACCCTACCTACTGTTGGGTCAAAGTTTTGATACCAGAAAGGGTTACTGACTAATATGGGTCCCAAACAACAGATGACACAAGTAATTCCCCTCCTAACCTTGTGTCCCCAGACTAACAGATCTCAGATTAACTTGTTTACAAGTTCAGACATACAGAATTCAGATTTACTAGTTCACAGATTAAGTTAACAAGTTTTCAGACTAACAGATCAGATGTACAGATTTTTCAGATTTGTCTAACTTTGTATTGGGCCTACAGATTCATGGATGGGTTTACTACACCTATTAATCCAGTTGGTTTAACCCTATTTTCCCCCAATACGTTTTAGACGTCATTCTTATCTTAGATTTGCATTAATTAATTATTAATGCACAGACCTCTCACATTAGGTCGCTAGCTTGTGGCCGCTGGATGGGCCGGGCGGTTCCGGGCAGACTTCTGCCACAAGCCAGACCTAACCTCGTGTCTTAAGCAGGCTATGACTAACTTCTCACATTAGAACCTATTGTTTTGCGGCCACTGGATGTGCCGGGCGGTTCCGGGCAGAATTACGCCGCAAACTCATTCTAACCTCGAGTTAGTCACGTTTATCTTTGCGGCCAATTAATTAATAATTTACCGTTTATGCGCACGCCCAATATATATGCCAATTCAGATTATATCAATAACATGATGATTATATCAACATAGCAGATAACAGATTTTATATGACTTAACAGATTTAACAGTTTTAGCAACTTAGCAGATTTTGGCATATAACAGGTTAGGCATTTCAACCGACAAATTTAACAGATTAGGCATTTCAATCTAATTAGCAGTCTAGGCAATATAACAAAACTAGCAGTTTAGGCAACTTGGCAAATTAGCAGATTTAGCAAATTTAATATTTCTAAAGGTTCTATTTACATGCCTTGCCTAATCATAAATTGGCTTAAATTCATATGCCTACATAATTGTCATGACTCACAACATATACTCCATGTTTGCATAAGCGCAGAATATGGACATAATTTTCCATATAACATATGTTCCAATTTTTGTTAAACTAGCATTTTATAGCAGATTCACATATAAATTATACCAAATATAACCATTAATTTCAATGCATGCCATATATCCAAAAATCCCTATTAGGTGTAATCACAATAATAGATATCCTAATTAATGTAAATCTTTACACCTAAGTTTCCATATCTTCTTCTTTTTAAGTCATGAATCATTATGCAAACTATACCCAACAATCTTTAAATCATATCTTCTAAAAATCCGATCTTGACTTTTATATGCATTTTGTCCAAAGTCTCAAATCATATGTAATCTTACAATGGTTCCTCTTTTCTTCTATCACAGAATATGTATAGATCCAAATCTAGTTTACAACATATGCTCATCTTTTTCTAATTAATTACAAATCTAATT
Source organism: Allium sativum (assembly GCA_030737875.1). NCBI lineage: Eukaryota > Viridiplantae > Streptophyta > Magnoliopsida > Asparagales > Amaryllidaceae > Allium > Allium sativum. The sequence continues at coordinate 403,790,396 of CM060910.1, forward strand.
TACAACATACACTATGCATACAACATATATAAATTATATGTTCATAGTCAAATTTATGCATCCAATCCCAAGTCACATGTCCATTATATTTTATGCCTCAGACCTAAAGTCATGCATTCAATTCAGTCTTGTCAAATTTCGCATCATTCATTATTTATCCCAAAATTTGCGTTCATACGTTAATCTCTTTATGAGATTGGGCACAGGCTCGTGGTAGCCTGGTTATAGAAACAGAAAAGAAGAAAGGAATACAGAATAGTCACAGAAAACAGATCTAACAGAAGAGAATATATATACAACCTCAATCTCAGATTTAAAAGCATATCAAAATTATAATTAACGTTCATAGCGGAAAATAACTGTACTTGCCTTGATTGGATTAAAGAAAGAACTTTAGTTGTTACAGAATTGCTGCAGAAGCTTTTATCTCAAATTTGAATTTAGGATGATGTTGATTGACTTCTAGTTTTGATTCTAGCAGAGTAGCGACGCCATTTTTATTTTTAATTAGAAGAAGAGAGCAATGGAGGCTAGAGAATTGTGTTAGAGACTTAGGTTAGGTAGAGTCTAGGGTCATTTTATAGAGTTTATGGACTGATTAGGACCATCGATGTTGCTTGGATTGATCGTAGCCATTCATTCGAAAGAGAGACCAATTAGAGCCTGCCACCTAGCCCTAATGACAAAGCAAGCTTCTGAAAATCGACCAAACCCAGACCTGGCCAGCCAGGGCTAGACCAGACCTGGCCAGCAGGTCATTTTTGACCTGGGCGCACTTGGCAGGTGCGCCAGGTCAAAAATGCACTGGCGCACTTCCCAAGTGCGCCAGTGCATTTTTGTTCTGGCGCACTTCCCAAGTGCGCCAGTGCATTCTGACCCGTTTTCCAGTTTTTCGCCCAACTTCGTTCGTCCATAACTTCTTCATACGATATCCGTTTTACGCAAACTCAGACTCTATCTCAAGCAGAATTCCGAGACGAACGCAATGGCGTATCCCGTTTCCCTTAATTCTTTGATTTGAAATTAATTATATTTTAATTTATGTCTTTCACGGTTATAGAATACACGGGGTGTTACATTCTCCCCCACTTAAAAGGATTTCGTCCCCGAAATCTTCAAGTTAAGAAGAATGTGTTCTACCATCCAATCACCCATCTACTCAACCATCATCCACAAGCATCCATTGTCCTTAGAAAACTTCTAATGTTGTATGAACATATGCAAAAGTGTGTGTATATGTTCCTTATCTAATGCAAAGATCAGGCGGTCTACTGATTCAGTTGACCTCCTTAATGCGAATTATGTCAGTGCCATGAGTCCAACATGTATGCAATAGAATTCTGATGATATATATTATTTCTATATGAGTGCACAATCATTCACTCAAATGCAACATCCATTTGCTGAATCAACCATTTTGCATCCACAAGAATTGAAAAATGCTCACCCATCCATATGCAGTATGAGAGTGTTTTCGAGCCGATCTAGTGCCTAGTGTGTGTATATGCATCCACGGGCAACCACTAGCAACCACTTGCATCCACTTGCAACCATCAAACATAACATGTCTCAAACACATGTTTACACCCATTAGTTTCTACCTAAAGTTCGAAGATTCGATCGATAGGATACAGTCGAATGATGGAAGCGAGTACAGATAGAACGAAAATTTGGTTCCCATTAGACATGGGTCCTAAGTATCGGCCCCAAAGACCGAAACCAACATCAAATTGAGTCCCAGAGGATTACCTTCTTTAGACAATGTCAAAACTGGAAATCCTATCAAAAGTATTTAGATATTTACAGACTACTGGTACAGATCAAGTTCCCTAATGATTCTTAGGAAGCTAAGCATGATAAAATCATACCCCACGAAAACTCAGAATGTATGCGTCATACTTGACGCCTAACACAGATATCCCTCAAACCCCAATCTCAAACAGATGATCCATAACCCTTATGGGTCTGAGTCTACAGCGGAATTCAGAAATAATACTAGTATTAAAGTGCAGAGTATCGATTACAAAATCAAAATACCAGAATCAAAAAAAAAAGTCTTAACTCCATAATCAGATAAAGAAATTAAACCTACTATAGAAATTTTCCTATTTCTATCCTAGCCACTAGCCTCAAGAGTGTTCGCCTGCCCTCCTTGTCCTCGTCTCTTCGGGCAGTCCCTAGTGAAGTGTCCCATCTCCCCACAGTTGAAGCAAGCGCCCTTCCTTTTTCTACAATCCTTGTTCAGATGAGTCGAGCTCCCACAAGTAAAGCACTTTTTCCCCTTCTTATCTTCAGACTTCTCATCCTTCTTTTGTGTTTCCTTTTTGGGCCCCGCTTTCTTATTCTGTGGTTCTTCCTTCTTTGTCTCTTTCGGGCCCTTGTCTTCCTCGTGCAGTAGTGCCATATCCACCAATTTCTCGTAAGTTGCTCCCATGGGTACATGGGTCATGGCTAGGCTGTGCAGTGGCTCATTCAATCCTTTAACAAAGCGGAGAGCCTTTTTATGCTGAGTGTTGACTAAATCCAATCCGAATCTTGCTAGTTGGTTGAACTGGTTGACGTATTCCTTGACTGTCATACTTCCTTGCTTAAGAGATAAGAACTTTTCCAATTGTAAACTTCGTTCAGCTTGCGAGAGGAATTTTGTCTCAAACCTTGTTCTGAAATCCATCCATGTCTCAACCGGCCTCTCGGCGTTAGTGACTTCCCACCAGTAGGAAGCTTCGTCTTTGAGCAGCCATACTGCCAACTGTACCTTCTGCCTATCGTCCACCTCGAAGATAACGAATAGATCCTCAGTTTCTTTGAGCCAATTCCTTGCTTCTACGAATGATTCAGTTCCTTTGAAATCCTTCCCACCCATGGCCCTAAAATCTCTACAGATCTTTGAGCAAGCAATTGCACGAGGAGGGGGTGGAGGAGGGGGATCATTTGCTGGACCTGCAGCGGCGGTCCTAGCCTCAAGATATTGACGAAACCAACCGGGTACATGAACACCCTTTGGTATCTCAGATGCTTCAGACATGCTGGAACGAAAAAGGAAAGGTTCAATACAAAAAGGACTGAAAGAAAGATATATGGCTCTTGGGGATCATGTTTTTCAAAATAAGCTTTATTTTTGAAAATACTTCCTTCCAAAACCTTTTTGAAAATAGTTTTCAAAAACTTTACCCAATCTGGTAACCTTCAGCTCTGATACCAAGTGTAACACCCCACCTCCGTTAAGGTCACTCACAAAGGGAATGCCTTAACTTTGGTGGAGCATTTTAGTAAACAGAACAGAAACTTACAAGACAGATAAAACAGTACTTGAAATTTTTTGACTTTATTACAGCGAAAACAGAAATTAATATGGTTACATCTTTTCAAATTTCAGAATTCAAGTACAAAATATCAGTCTTGTACAAAAGCCTTCAAAATGCATGGTTTAAAATCATAATCCCCATGGAACGGAAGCTATACAGAGCCAAGCCATACTTTAAGCACTTCAAGCAAAGAGAAATCCGGATCAAGCTAAAGTATTCCCTCCTTGGATAACCTGGGGAGGGAACGGAAGAAAGGAGGCGAAACAACAAGGGTCAGACAAAAAGTCTGGCAAGTCCAGTGACTTTCAGCATATGAACAGATAATAATAATATGATATGAACATAAAACTGGATGTGAGATAACTGTAACAGGTGTAGCAGATATAACAGAAAAACAGAATGACATAAACTATTGTTTTACACTTCTCTGCACTAATACTAGTATAGCAGAATTAGGTGTCACCCTAATGTCTAAATTGAAGCAGGAACGGGTACAGAATACTTTAACAGAAACAGAATGCTAATAATGGGCCTTTACTACCCGATCAGAAACAGACAGAAGTAGAAACAGATTTATCCCTACGGAAACAGAATGTAGAATTAGGTGTACACTAGTAATGGGCCTTTACCACCCGAATAGACGGTACCACACAGAAACAGACAGGTGTTACCACCCAACAGAAACAGACGGTACCAACAGAAACAGACAGAACTAAGTGTACCCTAAAACCCTACCCCAAGCGATCGGCTCCCTAATACATAAATATCCTGTGTCGGCCCCACAGTAGGGTGTATCACTCCCTAAAGTGACAACCAATTGGCACAGACCTATTTACAGATGTCACGGCGTCTTACATCCTCAGAGGCAGACCGGGATCCATGCACGCACATGACCCGGTTGGAACGCACCATCAACACCCCTCGCCATTATCAGAATGAACCACTTATAATTAGTTCAGTAAGCATGCCCGGACCCTACCTACTGTTGGGTCAAAGTTTTGATACCAGAAAGGGTTACTGACTAATATGGGTCCCAAACAACAGATGACACAAGTAATTCCCCTCCTAACCTTGTGTCCCCAGACTAACAGATCTCAGATTAACTTGTTTACAAGTTCAGACATACAGAATTCAGATTTACTAGTTCACAGATTAAGTTAACAAGTTTTCAGACTAACATATCAGATGTACAGATTTTTCAGATTTGTCTAACTTTGTATTGGGCCTACAGATTCATGGACGGGTTTACTACACCTATTAATCCAGTTGGTTTAACCCTATTTTCCCCCAATACGTTTTAGACGTCATTCTTATCTTAGATTTGCATTAATTAATTATTAATGCCCAGACCTCTCACATTAGGTCGCTAGCTTGTGGCCGCTGGATGGGCCGGGCGGTTCCGGGCAGACTTCTGCCACAAGCCAGACCTAACCTCGTGTCTTAAGCAGGTTATGACTAACTTCTCACATTAGAACCTATTGTTTTGCGGCCACTGGATGTGCCGGGCGGTTCCGGGCAGAATTACGCCGCAAACTCATTCTAACCTCGAGTTAGTCACGTTTATCTTTGCGGCCAATTAATTAATAATTTACCGTTTATGCGCACGACCAATATATATGCCAATTCAGATTATATCAATAACATGATGATTATATCAACATAGCAGATAACAGATTTTATATGACTTAACGGATTTAACAGTTTTAGCAACTTAGCAGATTTTGGCATATAACAGGTTAGGCATTTCAACCGACAAATTTAACAGATTAGGCATTTCAATCTAATTAGCAGTCTAGGCAATATAACAAAACTAGCAGTTTAGGCAACTTGGCAAATTAGCAGATTTAGCAAATTTAATATTTCTAAAGGTTCTATTTACATGCCTTGCCTAATCATAAATTGGCTTAAATTCATATGCCTACATAATTGTCATGACTCACAACATATACTCCATGTTTGCATAAGCGCAGAATATGGACATAATTTTCCATATAACATATGTTCCAATTTTTGTTAAACTAGCATTTTATAGCAGATTCACATATAAATTATACCAAATATAACCATTAATTTCAATGCATGCCATATATCCAAAAATCCCTATTTATGTGTAATCACAATAATAGATATCCTAATTAATGTAAATCTTTACACCTAAGTTTCCATATCTTCTTCTTTTTAAGTCATGAATCATTATGCAAACTATACCCAACAATCTTTAAATCATATCTTCTAAAAATCCGATCTTGACTTTTATATGCATTTTGTCCAAAGTCTCAAATCATATGTAATCTTACAATGGTTCCTCTTTTCTTCTATCACAGAATATGTATAGATCCAAATCTAGTTTACAACATATGCTCATCTTTTTCTAATTAATTACAAATCTAATTTACAACATACACTATGCATACAACATATATAAATTATATGTTCATAGTCAAATTTATGCATCCAATCCCAAGTCACATGTCCATTATATTTTATGCCTCAGACCTAAAGTCATGCATTCAATTCAGTCTTGTCAAATTTCGCATCATTCATTATTTATCCCAAAATTTGCGTTCATACGTTAATCTCTTTATGAGATTGGGCACAGGCCCGTGGTAGCCTGGCTATAGAAACAGAAAAGAAGAAAGGAATACAGAATAGTCACAGAAAACAGATCTAACAGAAGAGAATATATATACAACCTCAATCTCAGATTTAAAAGCATATCAAAATTATAATTAACGTTCATAGCGGAAAATAACTGTACTTGCCTTGATTGGATTAAAGAAAGAACTTTAGTTGTTACAGAATTGCTGCAGAAGCTTTTATCTCAAATTTGAATTTAGGATGATGTTGATTGACTTCTAGTTTTGATTCTAGCAGAGTAGCGACGCCATTTTTATTTTTAATTAGAAGAAGAGAGCAATGGAGGCTAGAGAATTGTGTTAGAGACTTAGGTTAGGTAGAGTCTAGGGTCATTTTTATAGAGTTTATGGACTGATTAGGACCATCGATGTTGCTTGGATTGATCGTAGCCATTCATTCGAAAGAGAGACCAATTAGAGCCTGCCACCTAGCCCTAATGACAAAGCAAGCTTCTGAAAATCGACCAAACCCAGACCTGGCCAGCCAGGGCTAGACCAGACCTGGCCAGCAGGTCATTTTTGACCTGGGCGCACTTGGCAGGTGCGCCAGGTCAAAAATGTACTGGCGCACTTCCCAAGTGCGCCAGTGCATTTTTGTTCTGGCGCACTTCCCAAGTGCGCCAGTGCATTCTGACCCGTTTTCCGGTTTTTCGCCCAACTTCGTTCGTCCATAACTTCTTCATACGATATCCGTTTTACGCAAACTCAGACTCTATCTCAAGCAGAATTCCGAGACGAACGCAATGGCGTATCCCGTTTCCCTTAATTCTTTGATTTGAAATTAATTATATTTTAATTTATTTCTTTCACGGTTATAGAATACACGGGGTGTTACACTTGTTGTAATAGCTTAGATTCTGTGACTGTGGATTTTCTGTGATTGATGACATTATATTTTTCCGCTGCTATAATGTTATTACTCTATGAATTTCCTTTGCTATATTGTATCTGTGTTCTGTTTTATTGTATTTATGTTGTATTCCAAAAATGATTACTCCTGCTTTCACTCGTGGAAGTTTGGGGCTATCACAATGCATGTCATGCTACTTTTATTTATTTACTTGCTAAAAGTAACTAGACTCGCCAGACTTTATGTCTGACCCTTTTTGTTTCTCCCTCCTTCTTCCATTTCCCCCAGGCTCTCAGGGAGGAAACACTCATGCTTGACCGTGATTCTACTTACTTTTGCTGGAGTTGCTAATATGTATGGCTCAAGCTCATATCCTTGTTTCTATGGCTATATTTTATTTTTGGGGAATTTTAATTCTTTTATGTACTCTGATATTTTTGAAGTACAAGCCAGTAGCTTTTATGTTGTTATGAGCTTTTGTATTTCAGACATATGATGCTTTTGGACCACGGTATCTTATGATAAATAAAGTTTTTTTTATTTTGCTGTTATTATATTTGTCTGTCTTGTAATATTTTCATTCTGTTTACTATAACGCTTCACGAAACTTAATGCATTCCCTTTGTGAGTGACATTAACGGACGTGGGGTGCCACATTTATTGCTCACACGATATTATTGCGACTCAGGATTTTATGTTTCCTTTAATTACCTTCATTACTCATAAAACACATCGATGATTAGGCTAGGTAGAAGTTGTAGGTGTTATTTAGGGTTGCGTAGATGGATCTACAGGAGGTGTTCTTTTCTCTTACTGTATTCGTATAATTGATTATTCCATTGTGCAACACAGTGGATCCACGACAGTGTTGGTATTTATTCAGAGACAATTTATCAATGAGTATATTTATCTCTATTATACTCTAATTTTATAGTTATTACTGTCTTGCTTGTTTTATGTATGTGATTTATATTACAATTTATTTGATGCGCTGTGAGATATACAATAGGTTATGTTTCATGTTTAGTGTTTCTTTCCTCTTCTTCTCTTTTATTCTCTTCCTTTCTTATATGTTTTTCCTCTTTTCCAATTACTTTCTCTTGACCAACATCGTGCATCGATCGACTGCATGTACAACGCATTATTGGGTTATATATGCACTATTGTTGTATGATAGTCATCACAAGTAGTATCAAAGTTTAGGTTGTGTTGTTTAAACTAAGTAGTATTGAATTGAGAGTTAATATATATAAGAGAGTATGTATTTGTATATATTTTGTTTTCAAAACAATATATTAGTAGTATATATAGTATACGTTGTTTAACATGCGAATGCCATTGGAATAGTTTTCTCTATTAGCAATTGATCGTCCTAACCACTTCATTTAGATGATCTAGCAAGCAAGGTAACTATAAGTTGCTCAATTTCTCAAGTTGAGAATTGGGAAGGATCAATGACCGCTAACCTCGATTCACTTTATATGTTCTCAATTGTGATGCATATCACTGGTTGAGATGTCCTCATTTCTCTAATTGTTTTTGGTGCTCAAGTGCAAGGAGTCAGTTATGCCAAGCTGTATGGGTACTTCAATATCTAAGGGGCAGACTATTCTTAGGAACATAGTCGGTTGTGGTAGTGTAAGGTCAGTTTGCTTTCTAGTGGGGAATTCTTCGACGACTTGGAGTTGGGTAATGTTGCAGGATAAAAGTTATCTCAAGAAAAATCCAAGGTTTAATCCAGATTTGTCGAGAGTTCTTGTAGCTTTGGCTTGCTCAATACCAGTTCATGGTTCACATTGAAAATTAGTTTTGACTTTGTAGGAGTCAGCTTTAGTTGGGAAGTTCGCCAGTTTGAGCAAGACAATATAGGTTTTGCTAGTTGAATTATGTTTTAATTCCCCCATTGTAGCTCCACACAAAAAGGATGAAAGTTTATAGGTAGGTCGGGCGATCGACTAGGGAAGCAGTTGATTTCATTTAGATAGAGGATGAAGGCTTTGAGAAGTTGGGAAGGAGAGCCGAGGATGTTCAACCCTGTACCCAGCAGTGATTTATCATATTTTATGGATCAATCGTGGAAGCATGTGTATAGATTGTTGTTCATGTTCTAGTGCTCCTTCAATCAGTAAGGAAGAAAAAAATTCAACATTTGAGAAATGTTTTCCATTAATGACGTTTCCGTACTTATTTTATCTTAATGTTGGGGTTTCAACGTTCCATTTGATCATGCGGTTTGATTGATGGAGCGGGATTAGGATTCGAGAAGATTTGATTTGACCTGTTTTGATTTTGTCTTATCATGTTAAGGACTTAGTTGAACTACGTGCGTGTAACATACCTTGTTTAGTTGCTAGGGATTAACGGTTTGGTGACTGCAACATTAATAGGGTTTAGTTTCGGGCCTCGAGATGAGGGAGTGTTACAAGATAAGTGATTATACTTGCCGGTATATATGGTTTTTCAGAAACTTAATCTTAGCGAGTCATGTTTGCTTGTTTGATTGTTGTTTTCTAATTGTTTTTTTTTGGCTTAATTAATATAGTCTTAGGCTCTAAAGTTAACTTGTAGGGTTGGTATTACATCGAGGGTAGACTGGTTGAGAAAGTACGGAGTAGTAGTAGACCGTGAGAGGGTATTGGAAACGACAGGGACAAATAATGAGCAAGGAGTAGTGGTAGGCTTTTCTTTTAGATTAGTAGATGATGGCTAGTTAATTACAGTAGCTCAAGATTCCAGACGTTGAGTTGTTGACAGTACAAGTCACTAGAAATATTTAGTTCTATATTGACTTGATGAAGTATGACAGACTTATAGTGATACATTAATGGAGGAAGGTACTAGAAGAGCAGAAGAAGAGCTTGAGGTGCATACGAACAATCAATTGGTATTTAGAAGAGTATATTCGAGTGGATAGCTTCAGTAGTATTAACAGTAGGCAGATGGTTCCCTTAGATTATGTATTGGTTTGAGTTAGCGAAAGATTGCAAGATTTCCACCATATTGGAGTTAAGTCTCCTATAAATGTTGTTTCGGATGTTGAACCAGTACTCATGCCCTTAGAGTATATTATACATATGGAGTAGGAGACAAGCAGTTCTTGGTAGCTTGTTGGATCAACTTCGTGGTTTCAGCGTGTTCTCTCAATTGGGATTTTTGGAGGAATTTTAGCCAGGGGAAAACAGTTGGATGGGGTAGGCTAACTATAGCATCGTAAACGCTGCTTTGGATTTGATGGGTTGGTTTGACCATTTGAGTTGATCGACGAGTCGACATATTTAGTTGACTTCTTGGGTCATGTTCTAAGATATCGCGTTGAGTGGTTGTGCTTGTGATACCCAACAAAATTCTCGTTTTCGATTGGTGAAGGGAAAGCAAAAGGCATGGATGATGTTGTGGAATGGTGTTTAGGAAGTACCATTGGGTAGTTTGGTTTTGGGTTATCACTTCAGGATAAGGGAAGGGAGGTGCTTTGGTCGCGATGCCTTGGGTAAGATTCTATAATCAATCCTACGCTGGTTAGGAAAGTTTGGAGTCCGAAGATTGACCCAAGGGGAGCTTCAGATTTAAAGCTTGATTTTGAAAATTGGTGAGTGTATCGACATTACTCATTGCTCAATAGAATGGGGAGTTGATAGTACTTGCTTTGTAGTGTTGTTTTGGTAGGTGCGAATATGATGCGAAAAGGTAGATTGTCATGTTTCAAGTCGACGACCAAAGCCGAACGAAGCGTGTCTGACCCTCGATTCGACGTCGGTGGCGAAAGAGTTTGATTTACAGACTTGGAGGCATTAATTGTTAAGGAATGGGATAATGTTGTTCAGTTACGTCGCATCATTGGTTTTCTATTTGAGAGTGATCTCGACCTTCGTTTATGGTGAGATTAAAGTTCTTAGCCTCCAAGTGTAGTTTTTGTGTTTAGGTTGTAGGTGTACTAGTTTAGGAGCACTTTTCTATTAGAGGATGTTGCTTATGTTAATCACGGGTTATGATCCCAAATTTTGGAGTGATTTGACGCAAATTCGATCATGGTGGTCGGTTCAATATGGAAGGTGTTGGATCTCCAACATCAATAAAGAAGGGCGATCGACCATACATATCAAGATGGATAGGCGTTCGTCTAGTTAATGTTGAGTAGGAATCGTCGAGTAGTTCTTAATAATTACTCAAAATTATTGAGGGTTGCAGTGAAATTTTCGATGATTTTCATCGATAGGTTGCCAAGGAATATAGGATAGTATGACGACACTCGAGTAATATTTAATTCGTCAACTAGAGATGTTGGACTTAATAGTCCTACGAAGTTACGACCAGGTTCGTCAAGTCATATATGGATTAGATGTTTCATTCAATGTCTTACTAGGTAAAATAGGGTCCTACATGCTACGGCGGCTTAATTATTGTCTTGTTGATTGCATTAATTTTTCCCATGTACGTTCGAATGATTGTTCTCTTCTTATTGTTTTACCTATGTTTGTTCGATTGTTGATGTTCACATGGTTTCTTATACTTCTATGGTTGTTAGGCATACAGGATAGCCTTATCTTTTTGTCTCTTTGTTTTCATACATGACTTGGCAACATGGGTTATTTTGAGTTGAGGTTTCGCTTTAGGTGCATTTTGATGATTTAACGCCCTAGGTATGAGAGGCCACTTTGGGCTTTTGTCATCTTTTATTGGATTGAGATGGATTTAGCTAGTTATAGTTTTTTGGATCGAACCGCCCAAATGAGATGCTGTAAGAGTTTTCCGTGAACTATACCAGTGTTGGGAGAGGAGTTACTTTTTCGAGTTGTCTCCGAACTAAGGGATCATCACTTATATCTACTATTGCTTGTTCGTTTGAAGATAAGTGAATAATGTGGGTGTTGTGTCTTAGTAAGATCGATCTCGAATTTTGTTGGTGATTGTACTTGGGAAAGGGAAATTGACTTCATGCCAAGTTCCGAGTCTATTTCCTTACAGTGATCTCTCCCAATAGTTATTTTTGAAAGCGATGAGTGAGGATTGGTCTTGGGTCATCACTTATGCATGATAGCGATGAGTGACAAATTGTCTTGGGTCGACACTTATGAGAGAGGGTGGGATTGTATTGTTTTCTCCCGTATGATTTCGGGTATGAAATCTTTTAAGGGGGAAGAATGCAACAACCTATATTTTTGACAATTAGATATTTATATATTAATAGTTTATTGTTTAACAGTTCTAAAGTGATATTTTTTTATGAATGATTGAATCGGGACTCAAGATTATTTCCATTGATTTTACATAGTTCGTCAAGTGGAGAAAAAGTATATAGATTGTTATATTCTGAGATTAAATACTCTAAGGGGGAAAACAGTCTCGAAACACGCGTAAAAATTGTCATTTCAAGCTTAGTGTTAGATTTTGACGAAATTTATGTTTCTGGAATCACTGTATGTTGTCTAGTTTCGCATCAAACAGATGTACCATTTGGTCGTGCGCTCTTAAAATGCATGTGTGTTTTGGACACACAATTCTTTACAAATGGGCCTTATGACATTATAAATACCCATTTAATATGTCATTAACTCTACATTTCTAATCAATTGCCACTGTAGCTTCTTCCTCTTCATATTATCATGGCCTCCTCTTAAATCCATCTTCAAAAATTAATTCCTGATGAATTACTCTATCTAAAGTCATGAAATCAGTTCCTACATTCTGAGATTTTATTTCTCTTAATCTTATATCACTTTTGTTACACTCGACACATAACATGGACATGGGCGTGCATAGCCTCATGGGTAGGGTATGTGACTAGCGAAAATGTAACACCCCGTATTTTTTGAGAATATTAAAATAACAAATTAAAGAATAATTTATTTGAAAAAGAGGAATGAGAAAAGAATGATGTTTAGCATTGTTCTAAGGTTTGTAAGCAAAAGACTTAGTAGCTCATTTAGTTAGAATATGTGACTTGCATACAAGAGGTACAGAGTTCAATCCCCGCCAGTGCCATATTTTTGTTTTAGGGGAATGGCTAAAAAGTGGCTTAGTGTGAACGTAGTTCAAAAAGTGGTTTAGTGTGAAAATGGTTAATTATGAAAAAGTTATTAAGCCATGAAGTTTGTATGCATATGAGAGAAATATATATATATATATAGATAGATATATATATATATATAAATTAAATAAATAAATATTCAAAAAAGTTCAAAACAGCGAATCGGGAAGGGGAATAGCCGAACCGCACCATTTTTAGAGTCGACCCGAGCCCTGCTGGGTTGACTAGAGGTCAATCTAGGGTGTTTGGCTGCCAACCCGTGGCCCAATTCGCCCTAAGGACTGATATGGCATCTGAGTGGTCCAGATCAGTTCTAGAGTTAATCCTAAGGCCTAAATAACTTCCTACACCTATATATACACTCTAAGACCTAACCCTAATTCATAAATATTATCTATGACACCATTATGCTGTCAAATTCTCTCTTAAACCCTAGCCGCCGCCTCTAAATCAAATCTCAAGTGTTCAACTTCAACTCAAATTAAAGATAAGAGCTTCTACAACAATTCAAGAAGATAAATCAGCAACACCGCAACGTTTTTACACCAATTTCAGTGCATAATTCTATTCTTTAATGAAGAAAGGTGAGTACGGTGATTTTCACAATATAATGGGATTAAAAGTAACATGATGAAGTTGTAAAGAGGATTCATATGTATGTATGTAATTTAAATCTCATCCAAGTCTTCACCTTTTTGATTCATGTCATCATATGCCTATGTTTCTATGTAAAGTTCATACCTTTATCAGCTTATTCATGTTGAATCTGTCATTATGCCTCTATGCTAGTTTACATGCCCCTTTATTTGATGATGTTGTGTTAATTCCAATTTTCTGTGATTTGATTCTCTCTTCTTATCACTATTCCTTTTATTTTTGGATCTAAGCTACCTTCAAGCCTAGGTTAAAAATACGCGCGAATGCAAATACGTGGGAACGATGGGAATATGTGAAATATGGAAAATTGGATATTATTGGATATTTTGGATAATTGGATAATATGTGAAATTGGCATATTTGGGTATGAAGTACATGGAATGGATGAAATTGCCTATAATTATAAATTTGTAATTGAGGCTAATTAATATGTAATTATTGACAATTTGGAATAGGCAATATTATAAACATGATTATATGTTTAATTAGATATACATGACATGAAAGTTGGGTATGGATGAAATACGATTATTAATAAACCTTTGACATGAGGTTAGGCACAATTGTGGCATAAGACAGCCCGGAACCACCCGACAAATCCAGCTGCCACAATTGGACGTCTTATGTGAGAGGTCAAAGGAATGAATTGTAGGCACAACGGTTAATGACACAAGGTTAGACCCGTTTTGTGGCGTAAGACTGCCTGAAACCGCCCGACAAATCCAGCGGCCACAAAGCGTTCAGTCTAATGTGGGAGGTCATGCACCGTTCGTCATAAGGAATGGATTAAGGAATACAAACCAGAATAAGACATGGGTATGGTTAGAGGTTTAAGTGGGGTGACATGTAAATTATGACATGTAAATATGGACTTAACCAGTATAAGATAAGACATGTAAATTATGACATGTAAGTACGGACTTAACCATAGCATGTGTAAGCCATGGACATTTAAATTAAAATGGTTAAGTGGGAGAAAAACCTAGTGGGGACTAAGCATAGGTGGGAGGCTTGTGTCGGATGGGGGACCCGTTTCAACCAGTAACCCGTAATTTGGCCCAGTACTAGGCCGGGGTTGGGGCACGCTGACTGGACTTGAATGTAAGAGGTCGAAACGTGAATAGCGGTGGCAACGCGAGTCTAACGGGTTCATGTGCGTGCATGGGTCCAGGCTGGTAGGTAAGACGTTGTTGTATCGTGTAGGTATAGTCGTGCATTTTATGTTGGTATCGGGGTTGCCACTTTGGGGAGTGATACACCCCACCGTGGGGCCAGCACGGGTGCCTACGGGGTTTAGGGAGCCGATCGAATGTGTAGGGTAAGGGCACCTTAGCGGTGGTAGGAGAAAGCCGGCACCTACGATAGCAGCTAGGTATAAGTAACTACCAAGTTTGTCATGTGGGTACAGTTAGTGGGAAGGGATCAACCTTTAGTAAATAGAGACTAGTAGATGTGCGGTGTAATTAAGTAATGTGGTGTAACTTAGCAAAAGTGCGGTGTAACGAAATACATGTTGGTTGAGTTGGATAGTCCTTTCGGTGCTAGTCTGATGTTGACTTCGGTCTTCGGGGTTAGTACTTGGAGGGTTGTTCGTTTAGCCAAGGCGTAGGATTGTCTTAGTACTTAGGAACGGAATCATCTTGTCCATCCTTTTTATCTACCTTATCTATGTTACAGCCATATCATGATGCCTATTTATGTCTTGATCATTTACCTTATCTATTATTTGTTAAAATTCCTGGACTTGCCAGACTTTATGTCTGACCCGTTTTGTTTCCACCTCTTTTCTTTCCTCCCCCCCAGGTTTGCAAGGAGGGAAAACTACGGCTTAGTGCCGATTTCTTTTAGTTGCTTGAAAAGAGTAGATGTATCGCTTTGGACTCTCTCACCATTATGGCTTTGCTTACGCTCAGTGGCCATTTATGTTATTTAAGTATTTGCTTCTTTATGTACTTTGAAGTTTTTGGAAAAGACAATTGATCCTGTTGTAATGGTTTTTGGAGACTACTTATGTAAGCTTGTTTTGAAGTTATGATGCTATGAAATAAGTTTTATCTTCCACTGTGTTTATTTATTTACTCTTGTAATTTATCTGTTCTATACTACTATAATGCTTCATGACATTAATGCATTCCCTATGTGAGTGACATTAATGGTCATGGGGTGTTACACGTGGTATCAGATCTATGGTTACAAGAACAGATAAAAAGTTTTGAAAAGTGTTTTCAAAAGTATTATTTTCATAGAAAGTATTTTCAAAAACTTGTTTTAAAGAAGCTATTTTCAAGGAAAGTTTACTTTAAAGAGCATAATCCCCGCAATCCATACGTCTCTCTTTCGCTTCCCTTGTTTTGAAACTCTTTCTTTTTCTTTTCAGCATGTCTGGAGCATCTGAGATACCAGAGGATGTTCATGTACTTAGTTGGTTTCGTCAATATCTCGAGGCTAGGGCTGCTGCCGCGGGTCCGACCGACATTCTTCCTCCTCCTCCCCTAGATCCAGTCATTCCTCCGCATGGAGATGTTTTCTCCAAGATATGTAAAGACTTTCGTTCGATGGGAGGAAAACCATTTAGTGGGTCTGAAACGTTCGTTGAAGCTAGAAATTGGTTGAAAGAAGTGGAGAATCCGTTTGGCATTTTCGATTTGGACGATTGTAAGATGGTCCAACTGGCTGCTCGGTTGATGAAGGACGAAGCTTCGTTTTGGTGGGAGGTTACTAATGGAGAGCGTGCTGTAGAGACATGAGCAGATTTTAAGGGAAGGTTTGAGTTGAAATTCCTTTCTCAAGCTGAGGAGATTATGTACATGGAGAGGTTCTTGACATTGAAGCAGAAAAACTTGACCATGAAGGAGTATGTGACCGAATTTAATAAGTTGGCGAGATTTGGGCTAGAGTTGGTGAATATGCCTCACAAGAAGGCCTAGAGGTTTGCAAAGGGCCTAAATGAACCGCTTCACAGTTTGGTTATTCCCCACATTCCAATGGGTGCTACGTATGAAAAGCTTGTTGATATGGCATACATGCATGAAGAAGAGAAGGGTGTAAGACGCAAGATAAGAAGGAAGATCCAAAGAAAGCCGAACAATAAAAGAAAGGTGGTAAAGAAAAGGGGATGTGTCACAACTGTGGGATACCCGACCATTTGAAGAAAGACTGTAGGAACAAGAAGTTCGCTTGTTATCATTGTGGTGATCTGGGTCATGCTGTCAAGGACTTTCCTAAGAAGCAAGGGCAGAGGGCAGGTTCTACTTCGGGAGGGCAGGTTCATGCTCTCATGGCTCCGGGGCAGGAACAAGGTAGAAAAATTTCTGTCGAAAGTTTGATTTTCTTGTTTGATCATCCTGTTCGTACTTTATTCGATTCTGGCGCATCAGATTCGTTTATCTCTACATCATTAGTTGAAACACTGCTCTTAAATACTAGTCTCGTTGTGGATCCCATTATAGTCTCAAATCCTATTGGTGGGTCGGCTCAGTTATCCATGGTTTGTAGAGATTTGAGATTGTCTATCTTAGGCGTTGGTTTTGAATGTAATGCTTTTGTGCTTGGTTTCATGTGCTATGGGTTGATTCTAGGGATGGATTGGCTAACCAGACATGGTGCCATCGTAGATTGTGAACGAAGGGTAGTAAAATTGTTGACTTGTAATGGAACGACCCTTGATATTTCTTGTGACCCTAGAGGATCGGTGATGCTTAGTTATCTTGAGTCACTTGACGCATCCAATGATGATTTACATTCTGTTCGTATAGTCCGTGAATATGTTGATGTCTTCAATGAGGTGAGGGGTCTACCCCCAAAACGTGAGATAGACTTTCGTATTTATCTTGTTGACAATGCAAAACCCGTATCTCTGCAAGTACGCCACACGACTCCTCGTGAGAGGAGGGAACTCAATAAGCAAGGAGGGGAGTAGCTTGAAAAGGGGTTCATAAGACGTAGTATATCGAAGTAGGGTGCTCCAGTAGTATTTGCCACGAAGGCGGATGGGTCCCTTAGACTTTGTGTGGACTATAGAGAACTTAATAGGCTTACAAAGAAGAATAGGCACCCACTGCCGAGGATTGACGATCTCTTCGATCAGTTAGTTGGCGCCTCAGTGTTTTCGCAGTTTGACTTAGCCACTGGTTTCCATCAGTTGAGAGTGGCTGAGGATAGCATAGGCAAGACAGCCTTTAGGAATCCGGACGGTTTCTATGAGTGGCTTGTGATGCCGTTCGGTTTGACAAATGCCCCTGCATACTTTGTTGACTTGATGAGTAGGGTGTTTAGGGAGTACCTTAATAAATTCGTGGTGGTCTTGGTGGATGACATCTTGATCTTTTCTAAGAACGAGGAAGAGCATGCCCTACATCTTGGGGAAGTGTTGGAGATCCTTCGAGCGCATAACCTTAAAGCTAAATTTTCTAAATGTCACTTTTAGAGGAAGGATGTGCGATTCTTAGGGCATGTGGTTTCCAAAGAAGGGATAGCTTTGGATCCCGCGAAGGTGGTGGCCATCCAAGATTGGAAGGTCCCTAAAAATGCTATCGAGGTGAGGAGTTTCTTGGGGTTAGCTGGCTACTATAGGAAGTTTATCAAGGACTTCGCAAAGATATCAGCCCCATTGACATGCTTGACGAAGACGAACCTAATTTTCACGTGGGACGTAGATTGTGATGATGCGTTCTAACGTTTAAAAAGAGCTTTGACCACAGCCCAGTCTTAGTGTCGCTAGATGGGAGTAAGCCATTTACCGTTTATACCGATGTTTGTGGGACAAGACTAGGTGCAGTCTTAATGCAAGAGGGGAGGGTAATAGCCTAAGGAGGAAGGCAGTTGAGAGTGCATGAGAAAAATTACCCTACACATGACCTAGAGTTGGCCGCTATTGTTTTCGCGCTTAAGTCTTGGCGCCCTTATCTTCTTGGCGAGAAATTTGAATTGTTTACAGACCACAAATCGCTAAAATACTTGTTCTCTCAGAAGGACTTGAACTTAAGGCAGCAAAAGTGGATGGAATTCTTAGCGTCCTACGATTTCGAGGTAGCATATACCGCTAGCAAGGGTAACGTGGTGGTAGATGCCTTAAGTAGGAAAAGGTTGTCCTTGAGTCCATTGTTTGTTGAGCGGCGAAGCTTAGAGTTTATCTCTACATTTGACTTTAGACCTTCCATTGACTTTGTACCCGGTTTGCTAGCATCCTTAGAGGTCAGACCTACGCTTTTGGGACGGATTGGTGAGGCACAGCGAGATGACCCACAGTTGGTTGAGTTAGTAGAGAAGCTCATAAGGGGGGAGTCATCGAGCAATCTCAATAGGTATACCCTAGATGATAAGGGTTGGTTACATAGGGACAGTAGACTTTGTGTACCACGAGGTGAGAACTTAAGGAAGACCATTCTTGATGATGCACATCATTCGAAGATGACCATTCATCGTGGCGGGGACAAGATGTACATCGACAAGTTTACTTTTGGGCCAGTATGAAGAGGGATGTGGCCGAGTTTGTCGCTAGATGCTTGGCGTGCCAACAAGTAAAAGCAGAGCAAAAGAAGCCCGGTGGGTTGCTTCACCCATTGGAGGTCCGATAATGGAAGTGGGAGAGTGTCTCGATGGACTTTGTTGATGGGTTACCAAGATCGAGGAAGGGTAATACGGGGATTTGGGTCGTGGTAGACAGACTTACTAAGAGCGCCCATTTTATTCCCGTGAAGAGTAAGAGGACTGCTCCATGGTTAGCCTCCGTATACATTCAAGAGATAGTTCGTTTGCACGATGTTCCTTCTAGCATAGTGAGCAATCGCGATCCTATCTTTACTAGCGAGTTTTGGAAGAGCTTGCTTAGAGAGGTGGAAATAGAGCGTGATGCGACTATTCGACGAGCTCCTACATGCATTCTTGGGTCGGAGATTAAGAAGTTGAGGAATCGAGAGGTCAAGCTAGTCAAAGTGCAATAGGAAGATGATGAGAGCGACGCTACTTGGGAGACAGAAGAGAAGATGCATTCATTGTACCCTTTTCTTTTCGAGGGTATGTCTTTTAATTTCTCCTTTATCGCTTAGCTTGTACTTGTTCTATCTTTAGTATGTCCTCTCACTATTATCTTTGACCTTTAGATAGGGTAGTCCTATGGTTGAAATATGTGTTTGAGACATGTTATGTATGGTGGATGCATGTGGATGCAAGTGTTTTCTAGTGGTTGCTCATGGATGCATATACACACACTTTAGGCACTAGATCGGCTCAGTCACTTTCATATTGCATATTGCATATAAATGGATGTATTTAGTAAAATGAATGTACGTTGAATGTGTGTATCATATGGATGTTGCATTTAAATGAATGGTTGTGCACACATGTAGTAATGGTATTTATAGGGTTCTTTGCATACATGATGGATACATGGCACTATAATTATTTGCATTAAGGAGGTCGACTGAATCAGTGGACCGCCTGATTTTGCATTAGTATACGGACATATACACACTATGCATATGTACATGAAAAGCATTAGAAATCATTTAAGGACCATGGTTGCTAGTGGTTGATGGTTGAGTAGATGGATGATTGGATGGTTGGATACGTTCTTCTTGACATAGAGATTTAGAGGATGAAATCCTTTAAGTATGGGAGAATGTAACACCCGGTATTTTCTGAGAATATTAAAATAACAAATTAAAGAATAATTCATTTGAAAAAGAGGAATGAGAAAAGAATTATGTTTAGCATTGTTCTAAGGTTTGTAAGCAAAAGGCTTAGTAGCTCATTTGGTAAGAACATGTGACTTGCATACAAGAGGTACAGAGTTCGATCCCTGCTAGCGCCATATTTTTGTTTTAGAGGAATGGTTAAAAAGTGGCTTAGTGTGAACGTAGTTCAAAAAGTGGTTTAGTGTGAAAATGGTTAATTATGAAGAAGTTATTAAGCCATGAAGTTTGTATGCATATGAGAGAAATATATATATATATATGTAAATTAAAAAAATAAATATTCAAAAAAGTTCGAAACAGCGAATCGAGAGGGGGAATAGCCGAACCGCACCATTTTTGGAGTTGACCCAGGGTGTTTGGTTGCCAACCCGTGGCCCGATTCGCCCTAAGGGCTGATATGGCATCTGAGTGGTCCAGATCAGTTCTAGGGTTAATCCTAAGGCCTAAATAACTTCCTACACCTATATATACACCCTAAGACCCAACCCTAATTCATAAATATTATCTATGACACCATTATGCTATCAAATTCTCTCTTAAACCCTAACCGCCGCCTCTAAATCAAATCTCAAGTGTTCAACTTCAACTCAAATTAAAGATTAGAGCTTCTGTAACAATTTTAGAAGATAAATCTGCAACACCACAACGTTTCTACACCAATTTCAGTGCATAATTCTATTCTTTAACCATGAAAGGTGAGTACGGTGATTTTCACAATATAATGGGATTAAAAGCAACATGATGAAGTTGTAAAGAGGATTTATATGTATGTATGTAATTTAAATCTCATCCAAGTCTTCACCTGTTTGATTCATGTCATCATATGCCTATGTTTCTATGTAAACTTCATACCTTTATTAGTTTATTCATGTTGAATCTGTCATTATGCCTCTATGCCAGTTTACATGCTCCTTGATTTGATGATGTTGTGTTAATTCAAATTTTCTGTGATTTGATTCTCTCTTCTTATCACTATTCCTTTTATTTTTGGATCTAGGCTACCTTCGAGCCTATGTTAAAAATACGCGCGAATGCAAATACGTGGGAATGATGGGAATATGTGAAATATGGAAAATTGGATATTTTGGATAATATGTGAAATTGGCATATTTGGGTATGAATTACATGGAATTGATGAAATTGCCTATAATTGTAAATTTGTAATTGAGGCTAATTAATATGTAATTAGTGACAATTTGTGTAATGACCCGCATTGTCAAAGGTATTATAATTAATTTATTTAATTATACAAATAGTGATTTAGGGAATTAAATCATCGTTAATTAAATTATAGTGAATATTTAATTAAATTAAATAATAGAATAATATATTTAATTCAGAAATAATCAAAAATATTGGAAATCACAATATTCTGTGAACTAGGTCGTCCCTTAGATTTAATTCAGGTTAGAGTTGAATTATACTGACGAATATATTCAATCGACGTCAGTTTGAACGTAGAATTATAATATAATTAAAATAGAGCGCGTAACGATGCGGTAGTTCGCTATTTGGCGATTTGAACTTCAACTGAATATACAGGTTCCGTTTCAAGTCGGATTTCTATGAAACAAGAAACGTGTGGAGCTGGTCAAGGATATTTTTCTAATGGAAGAGAAAAATCGGGATTTCGTCATGTAGATTTTGATTTATGGCTAAATCAAATCTTAGAAAAGTCACTATGGAATTTTAAATATTTTAATTCGATTTAAAAGGGGTTTTGACCATAACTGGAGCAACGATCGAATTTAGCCATGAAACCAGTTCCGTTGAGTTCGTATCATCGTTTAGAGTCAGAAAACATATATAGTTTGTTATTTTTGAACGTTGGAAAATTTGGTGTCTAAAGGAGCACTTAGGGTGCGTAGAAAATAGCGTACCAGGAAACAGTCTCGGAATGTGACGAAGTGTGTGCCATTGGGTTCGTATTAATTTATCGTAATATGGGAAGCAAGTTCCGTGACAAACCGATGACGTATGTGACTTCGGTGGCCAAAAACGCCTTATTCTGAGTTAACCATTTATACGTTTTAAACAGGGGTAACTTCTATTGAATGATTAACTGGTCAAACGAACTCGAAATTCAACGAAACAAGTGTCATACGAAACCTTAGGAAGAGGTCTAGTGAAACGTCAAGGCCTCATATTTTTAAGATTTTTTCTATAATTTTAAGGAATTAATGCTCGGTGTTTTTCATCGATATTTTCTAAGGGATTTTCACAAACGGTGTTGGAATTCGACGAAACCTGTCCCATTGGATCCGGAATATTTTTCTATGCTAGGATTTGTATTTTTCATCTCGACCAGAGTTCGTTTGTAGGACCTTTTGCCCATATTTCTCGATGAAGTTTGGTAGAATAAAATAATATAAAAATAAATATCTAATCCCTTGCTATAAATACACCTCGTTATATCAGTTTAACCTAAACCATTTCTCCTGAAACCGGCCTCGGTTTACACTTCTTCAGCGTGGAAAAGAAAATCCATGCTCAAAGAAAATCAAAATCAAAAGGAGATAGTTCTTGCATTGATTTCTTTTGGGGTATTGCGAAATAAAAAGTGTCGCATTTCTCTTGTACTTGAGTGGAGTTTATATACTGACGGAAGAACGTGAAAACGGGATATGTTCACGTGGTATGGTGGATGGAAAGGAAGACATACGGTGGAGTATTATACAGAAGTAGCACGTGTATGGCATGGAGACGAGGTGCGTTGAGGAGAAGAGTTTGTGGAGGTGCGTTAATGGCCAGTCTGGAGGGGAGTTGGCTGTTAATGTGAATGCGTGAAGGAGAGAGAGCGGATGGGAGTGGACGAGGTGGTTAAAGGTTTGGAGATGTGGAGTTTTACTGAGAGGAAAATTTGGCATCTTCGGTGAAGGAGGAAGGTACTGGAAACGGAAATCACGGTAGGGGGCCGGAGGTGAAGTGAAGGGGGTGTGTAAGTGCGTAATTAGGTGGTGAGTTCGTTGGTAGCATCAGAGGTGGTGGTTGATGAACGGAGAAGTGGTAGGTGGTGGTCAACGTGAGGTCAACGGGGTAGTGTTGGGTTCGGATTCTTTTTCTTGAAGGCGTTGAAATTTCATTAAGGAAGAAAGGGGGTTGAGCGGGCCTGGGTACTAATGAATGGGGATGGGCCCTGGTAAAAAGGGGTGAGGCCCACTTCATTAAAATTCAAGTCTTTATTTATTTATTTAAAATAGTGTATAGACTTCGTAAAGCAATAACTTACTCATACGATATCAGATTTACAAACCGTCTATCGCGTTGAGATCGTATGGACGAGGGCAACACCATGGAACTGACTGCAAGTCCATCGGAGCTCGTTACAATTTATGGCAAAATAAATTGTCCGACTCAATCAAAGAACGCAAACCGATTATTTAACGGTTAACGCGCCAATGTGAGTAAAACTCACCAACTCTAAACAGTTCTATATTTACAATGTATTCTTAGAACTGTTAAATATTGTCTGTTTGACAGTGTGTTGACTGTTTGATTGAACTGCTAGTCAGTTAGTGGAAATTATATATATATGTATATATATATATATAAACCGTTAAATATTTATATGTTGATTCTGCTATCAGAATATTTCATATCGAAGTGAAATCGGTGTTAATCTTATTGTCTAACATCTGTGGATACAGGGAAATAGGTCGGAGGAATCCAGCTGGATTCCTCAACATTTATTTTACTGTGATTTATATATTGTGATATGTAATGTGATATATAATCTGACGTTGATTATGTGTGTTGGACGATATTTATCATTGTGATATGGTGTGTTAAGTACCATAAGAAATACCAGAATGTGGAAAAGGGATTTTCAAAGTATATGTTGAAAAATAATTTATTTATATAAAATCAATGGATTTTATATTATAAAAGAATAAAAAAAGATTTTGAATAGAAGAAATATATTTGTTAAATCAAATATAAAGGAAATATATTTGAAAGCAAATATAAAGGGATTATTTATTTAGGAAATAAATAAAAGATAAAGGAGATATTTATTTGTTAAATAAATAGGATTAAAAGGAGATGTTTATTTGATAACTAAATAGAATGTGATAAAAGAGGTATTTATTTGTTAAATAAATAAGATTAAATCAAGGAATATTTATTTGATGAATAAATACATTTAAACCAAAAGAATATTTAGAAAATGGATATATGTTTCTACCAGATAAATAGAAAAGATTTAATTTATAAATAATAGTTTATAAATTAAATTAAATATTTATCATTCGATAAATGGAATATATAAGTCTGAACTTATATAGAGAAGAGATATTGGTTTTAACACTGATAGTTTTAAATAGAATGGGTACACAACACTTGTATAAGTGAAGTAACGTAATTAAAGAGAAACATTTATAAAGTGAAGAACCATTACCAAAAGTAAATCTTTATAAATGAATAAAACGTTATCAAATAGGAGTTAAATAGTTAAGGTTAACCCAAAGGAGCTAAATAGTTAGGGTTGGCCAGTTAGAGTTGACCAGTTGGAGTTGAACAGTTAGAGTTAACCAGTTGGAGTTAAACATTTAGAGTTAATCCATTAGGGTTAAACAGTTAGAGTTAACCACTTGGAGTTAAACAGTTAGAATTAATCAATTAGAGTTAAACATATAGGGTTGACCAGTTGGAGTTAAACAGTTAGGGTTAACCAGTCATAGTTAATCAGTTAGAGTTAACCAGTTAGAGTTAGAGTTATTCAAATGGAGTTAATCAAGTAGAATTAATCGAATATTGGTTATTCGAAGTGAGTTAATCGAATATTGGTTATTCGAAGTAAATTAATCGAATATTGGTTATTCGAAGTGAGTAAATCGAATATTGATCAATCGAAGTGAGTTAGTCGAATATTGGTTATTCGAAAGGGGAGTTATCATATCTAGTAGAGTTAGAGGAGTTAATCGAATATAGTTTATTCGAATAGAGTTAGAGGAGATATCGAATATAGTTTATTCGACGGGAGTTAAGTGAATAGAGTAAATCAAATAGAGTTAAGCAAATAGAGTTAATCCAGTAGAGTTAATCGATTAGAGTTATATCAATAAGAGTTAGTTGAATAGAGTAAATCGAATATAGTTTATTCGAAGAAAGGTTATCGAATGTTGATATTCGAATGGAGCAATTATCGAATAGAGATTATTCGAAAGAGAATTACGTAAGGAAGTTTGTTAAAGTTTGATAAAGTTTAAAGGATAAACCTTGCCTATCCCGAAGTTTAAACCGTTGTTCAGTTAAGGTCTGAGAGGTAATTATACCCCAACTTCATTGACTTCGTTTTTAACTAAGGAATGGCTAAGGTTTGATAGTAAGTGATGGTTAAGTGAATATAGTTAATAAGTGAAATGGTTTGAGTTGGCATAGCGATGTTTTATCTAAACATCTGCTTAATCCAAACGTATGAGTTTTGGAAATGTTTCCAAACAAGAACCAGAAATGTTTTCTAATATAGAAAACAAGGAAATGGAAAAGTTTTCCAATGGTAATAACGTATATTTTCTAAATATAGAAAATAAGAAATATTGAATATAGGGAAACAGGAGATGAAAATGAACTAAGGAGATAAATGTTAAATGATGTTTGATCGATAAATTTCCATTTGGAAATGATATCGTTGTTTGCACACTTGTTTTCTTTGATAGTTAACTCACAGACTATCGAAGTTTTGACCATTTTAACGTTGTTAATATGGAGATACCGGTTGGATTATTATCCAAAGAACCACTCTGTATTGGCATAAGCGTTGCGAATCATATATGCCAAAGATAATTGAAGACGGAGTAAAGTGCAAGGGCTGTTGTATAAGACTTACATAACAGTGACTAAGATGGATATACTGAACAGTGCCTTCGGTTTGTCCAGTCCCAGGACAACTTGTATGGACGAACGTCTGACAGAGTATATCCAATGGACCGCGTAAGTTGATCTCTTCAAACGTATATACGTTGGTGGCGGAGGAATTCGTTTCTCTTAGCTGTATACCCGTTGTATTTTTTAGGAAATCAATTTGTGATTTGGCGGGTATGACGATATGACATTCTAAGTGAATGAGGATGACTTGTATGGATGGATGTCTGACAGAGTATTTCCAGAAAGGTCACGTACATTGATTTCTTCAACCGTACCAAGAGTGGAAGCGGAGAAGGAAACTTCTTAGCTAACACGTAATGTACTGTTGTAGACGACAATTAGTGATTTTCGATGGATCTGACGATGTAACATTCAAAGTGAATCTGATGTGATGATGAAGCGTAACCTCAAGCCTCATCAACCGGTAAATGACAGAAATCGGGCAGGCAACATGGCTATGTAGGTCGCACCTATTAGGGTGTATAATTACCTAATCTAGAGTTTCATTTACATCTAAAAATCTATTGTTGATGCTGTCCCATTTGGGAAACGGTTGCTGATCCCAACCGTTGGTGATATACATTCGATACACTCAAGCGAAACGAGTGGTCGGTCATGTGTGGCCGGTTTGCAAGATGTTCTTGTTGAACCCAGTGTATTCCTCTTTAGAGGTACACTAGCAGAAGGTGGTTCCATACCTTGTCATAGTTGGAAATCCATTATCCAATACGTGCTTGCGATTATGATTTGTATACTATATATGTAGAACGTGAGATGAAAGCGTTTCTGCTAGATTGATATCTATTTGTATTTAGACATTATTATTATATCAGAATGATATTGCTTGTCAAAGATGTTTGGATTCTCATAAGGATAAAACCCGTTCCGTATTCACGGCGTGGTCTTATGAGATATCATATATATGTTAAACTGTGTTAAACTATTTTTCTCACACCAGTCCCATGACTGACCCGGAGTTTTATTTTGTTGTTTTCCCTAAACTCTTGGGTGCCTAAATTTGTACGGGTAGTCAAGTAGTCGGGATTTACAGATATACTTGGAGAGCTTGGAGCAGGAGGTTTCAAGATTTTATAGTTATTGTTTTCCGCTGTTGTTGTAAGTGTTGTATTCTGATAAAGTGCTATTGTATATATATAACTGTTTTACTTAAAAGTTATGTTATATGTTATTCGTTCCGCTGTGAGATTCGGGTTACTCTGATGATGTAAGTTCTTCTTTTCTTCTTCTATTCTAAGTTTCTATCTTAACTATCCTCACCCTCTAATTTCTTTCACTAATTACCAGGATTTTTCGATGTTTTGGTTAATGACATCGAGCTTATGTCGATAACCAAAGTCGCCAAAAATCTGGGTCGTTACAGTTGGTATCAGAGCTTAAGTTAAGAATTACCTTGGCTCTATGGCGTGACTCGGTAGAGATAGGGTTAGTAATACCCTAGATTGAGTTTGAGTGTATATATACGAGTGTGTATTTGTATTTGATACAAAATGGTTTTATATTGTGGAGATTTATTGGCTGAGTTGTTTATGAGTTCTGGTCGATCAGTTTGATCCACTGTATCGGTAGGAGTTACTAAACACTTGAATACGATGGGTCGTCACGATATGTTTTGAAAAGAGGGTAAATTAAAATAAGTTTACCCAAGGTATATCTTGATATAGAGAAGATATATATATATATATCGAAATTATAATATACTGGATATATTGGTTGTTATTATAATCGAGTAAGATTATAAAGTGAAATGGTTATATATAACCAACCAGAATTCACGTAAGTGAAAAATGTGAAATCAGAGGAGTTAAATCTAAAATTTAAATCAGAATTGAAATTCAAACTCTGGAAATTGGAATAAGTGTTTGGAAATGGATTTGGATTAAGTATATGAGAATTTTAAAATCCTGGGAGATTTTAAATTTGTTTAAAGCATTTCAAATGGTATTTGGAATTGATTTCTAAGTGGAAATGTTTAGAAATGGTTTTAAAAGTGATATAGTATTGAACTCACTCCGATATCTGGGAAATAATTCTGATGATGACTGCAGCATCATCAGTGTTCATTTTCGAGTTGATAAGTGACGGATTACCACCGAGGATTTTATTTTTGAATTGTTTGAGAAAAACAAATTGTTTTGGTACAATGAAATAAACACTTTGATTTTTGATATGATAAAGTGATTTAAAATTCCCAGGAGAAGATTGTTGAATTAAAACCAATTTGAATTGAAGGTTGGAATGGAAATTGGGATTAAAATTAAAATTAAAATCAATTAGGTGAAAATTTGATTTAAATTGGGTTAGAATGATATCAAGACAAATTGGATTGATAAGTTAAGAATTTGAAATCAAGAATTGGGCTTTGATTTGAAATGAAATTCGACTTAGGTATAAGCGAATGGTTGAATTTGTGGATAAGAATTGATTGGAGTTTGATTGGAAATACATTGGTATATGCTGGATTGACAACAGGTGAAAGGGATAGAGTTGATATGCTCAACAAAAAGGTAAAAGTTTATATTTGATACAAGCATGTGATTTATGAGCCGAATTGGCAAGCCGCTTGGCTGTTTGATTTTCTTTTGGGTTGGAGAAGGCCTAGAGAGGCGAGTTGTGGTTTTACCGATAGGGCTGTACAAAGGAGGTTATGGCGAAATTTTCCGAAAATTTAAAGTGTTAGAAAATTTTCAGAATTTTTGAAAATTTTAGTTAGTCGGAATGAATAAAATTTTTAGTCAATATTAATTGGTTCAGTTGAAATCAGAAATAAGGGGTAAACAAATCTTAGGAATTCCAATAGATAGGGTCATCCTCTAACTTAGTAATTTCGAGGACGAAATTATTTTAAGTGGGGAAGATTGTAATGACCCGCATTGTCAGAGGTATTATAATTAATTAATTTAATTATATAAATAGTGATTTAGGGAATTAAATCATCATTAATTAAATTGTAGTGAATATTTAATTAAATTAAATAATAGAATAATATATTTAATTCAGAACTAATCAAAAATATTGGAAATCACAATATTCTGTGAACTGGGTCGTCCCTTAGATTTAATTCAGCTTAGAGTTGAATTATATTGACGAATATATTCAATCGACGTCAGTTTGAACGTAGAATTATAATATAATTGAAATAGAGCGCGTAACGATGTGGCAGTTCACTATTTGGCGATTTGAACTTCAACTGAATATACAGGTTCCGTTTCAAGTCGGATTTCTGTGAAACAAGAAATGTGTGGAGCTGGTGAAGTATATTTTTCTAATGGAAGAGAAAAATCGGGATTTCATCGTGTAGATTTTGATTTATGGCCAAATCAAATCTTAGAAAGTCGTTATGGAATTTTTAATAATTTAATTCGATTTAAAAGGGGTTTTGACCATAACTGGAGCAGACGATCGAATTTAGCCACGAAACCAGTTCCATTGAGTTCGTATCGTCGTTTAGAGTCAGAAAACATATATAGTTTGTTATTTTTGAACATTGGAAAATTTGGTGTCTAAAGGAGCACTTAGGGTGCGTAGAAAATAGCATACCAGGAAACAGTCTCGGAATGCGACGAAGTGTGTGCCATTGGGTTCGTATTAATTTATCCTTATAAGGGAAGCAAGTTTCGTGACAAACCGATGAGGTATGTGACTTCGGTGGCCAAAAACGCCTTATTCTGAGTTAACCATTTATACGTTTTAAACAAGGGTAACTTCTATTGAATGATTAACTAGTCAAACGAACTCGAAATTCAACGAAACAAGTTTCATACGAAACCTTAGGAAGAGGTCTAGTGAAACGTCAAGGCCTCATATTTTTAAGATTTTTTCTGTAATTTTAAGGAATTAATGCTCGGTGTTTTTCATCGATATTTTCAAAGGGATTTTCACAAACGGTGTTGGAATTCGACGAAACCTGTCCCATTGGATCCGGAACATTTTTCTATGCTAGGATTAGTATTTTTCATCTCGACCAGAGTTCATTTTTAGGACCTTTTGCCCATATTTCTCGATGAAGTTTGGTAGAATAAAATAATATAAAAATAAATATCTAATCCCTTGCTATAAATACACCTCGTTCTATCAGTTTAACCTAAACCATTTCTCCTGAAACCGGCCTCGGTTTACACTTCTTCAGCGTGGAAAAGAAAATCCATGCTTAAAGAAAATCAAAATCAAAAGGAGATAGTTCTTGCGTTGATTTCTTTTGGGGTATTGCGAAATAAAAAGTGTCGCATTTCTCTTGTACTTGAGTGGAGTTTATATACTGACGGAAGAACGTGAAAACGGGATGTGTTCACGTGGTATGGTGGATGGAAAGGAAGACATACGGTGGAGTATTATACAGAAGTAGCACGTGTATGGCATGGAGACGAGGTGCGTTGAGGAGAAGAGTTTGTGGAGGTGCGTTAATGGCCAGTCTGGAGGGGAGTTGGCTGTTGATGTGAATGCGTGAAGGAGAGAGAGCGGATGGGAGTGGACGAGGTGGTTAAAGGTTTGGAGATGTGGAGTTTTACTGAGAGGAAAATTTGGCATCTTCGGTGAAGGAGGAAGGTACTGGAGAAATCACGGTAGGGGGGCGGAGGTGAAGCGAAGGGGGTGTGTAGGTGCGTAATTAGGTGGTGAGTTCTTTGGTAGCATCGGAGGTGGCGGTTGATGAACGTAGAAGTGGTAGGTGGTGGTCAACGTGAGGTCAACGGGGTAGTGTTGGGTTCGGATTCTTTTTCCTGAAGGCGTTGAAATTTCATTAAGGAAGAAAGGGGGTTGAGCGAGCCTGGGTACTAATGAATGGGGATGGGCCCGGGTAAAAAGGGGTGAGGCCCACTTCATTAAAATTCACGTCTTTATTTATTTATTTAAAATAGTGTATAGACTTCGTAAAGCAATAACTTACTCATACGATATCAGATTTATGAAACGTCTGTCGCGTTGAGATCGTATGGACGAGGGCAACACCATGGAATTGACTGCAAGTCCATCGGAGCTCGTTGCAATTTATGGCGAAATAAATTGTCCGACTCAATCAAAGAACGCAAACCGATTATTTAACGGTTAACGCGCCAATGTGAGTAAAACTCACCAACTCTGAACAGTTCTATATTTACAATGTATTCTTAGAACTGTTAAATATTGTCTGTTTGACTGTGTGTTGACTGTTGGATTGAACTGCTAGTCAGTTAGTGGAAATTATATATATATGTATATATATATATATATAAACCGTTAAATATTTATATGTTGATTCTGCTATAAGAATATTTCATATCGAAGTGAAATCGATGTTAATCGTATTGTCTAACATCTATGGATACAGGGAAACAGGTCGGAGGAATCCAGCTGGATTCCTCAACATTTATTTTACTGTGATTTATATATTGTGATATGTAATGTGATATATAATCTGACGTTGATTATGTGTGTTGGACGATATTTATCGTTGTGATATGGTGTGTTAAATACCATAAGAAATACCAGAATGTGGAAAAGGGATTTTCAAAGTATATGTTGAAAAATAATTTATTTATATAAAATCAATGGATTTTATATTATAAAAGAATAAAAAAAAGATTTTGAATAGAAGAAATATATTTGGTAAATCAAATATAAAGGAAATATATTTGAAAGAAAATATAAAGGGATTATTTATTTAGGAAATAAATAAAAGATAAAGGAGATATTTATTTGTCAAATAAATAGGATTAAAAGGAGATGTTTATTTGATAAATAAATAGAATGTGACAAAAGAGGTATTTATTGGTTAAATAAATAGGATTAAATCAAGGAATATTTATTTGATGAATAAATAGAATTAAACCAAAAGAATATTTAGAAAATGGATATCTGTTTTTACCAGATAAAAAGAAAAGATTTAATTTATAAATAATAGTTTATAAATTAAATTAAATATTTATCATTCGATAAATGGAATATATAAGTCTGAACTTATATAGAGAAGAGATATTGGTTTTAACACTGATAGTTTTAAATAGAATGGGTACACAACACTTGTATAAGTGAAGTAACGTTATTAAAGAGAAACATTTATAAAGTGAAGAACCGTTACCAAAAGTAAATCTTTATAAATGAATAAAACATTATCAAATAGGAGTTAAATAGTTAAGGTTAACCCAAAGGAGTTAAATAGTTAGGGTTGGCCAGTTGGAGTTGAACAGTTGGAGTTGAACAGTTAGAGTTAACCAGTTGGAGTTAAACATTTAGAGTTAATCCATTAGGGTTAAACAGTTAGAGTTAACCAGTTGGAGTTAAACAGTTAGAATTAATCAATTAAAGTTAAACATATAGGGTTGACCAGTTGGAGTTAAACAGTTAGGGTTAACCAGTCAGAGTTAATCAGTTAGAGTTAACCAGTTAGAGTTAGAGTTATTCAAATGGATTTAATCAAGTAGAATTAATCGAATATTGGTTATTCGAAGTGAGTTAATCGAATATTGGTTATTCGAAGTAAGTTAATCGAATATTGGTTATTCGAAGTAAATTAATCGAATAATGGTTATTCGAAGTGAGTAAATCGAATATTGATCATTCGAAGTGAGTTAGTCGAATATTGGTTATTCGAAAGGGGAGTTATCAAATCTAGTAGAGTTAGAGGAGTTAATCGAATATAGTTTATTCGAATAGAGTTAGAGGAGTTATCGAATATAGTTTATTCGACAGGAGTTAAGTGAATAGAGTAAATCAAATAGAGTTAAGCAAATAGAGTTAATCCAATAGAGTTAATCGATTAGTGTTAAATCAATAAGAGTTAGTTGAATAGAGTAAATCGAATATAGTTTATTCGAAGAAAAGTTATCGAATGTAGTTATTTGAATGGAGGAGTTATCGAATAGAGATTATTCGAAAGAGAATTACGTAAGGAAGTTTGTTAAAGTTTAAAGGATAAACCTTGTCTATCCCAAAGTTTAAACCATTGTTCAGTTAAGGTCTGAGAGGTAATTATACCCCAACTTCATTGACTTCGTTTTTAACTAAGGAATGGCAAAGGTTTGATAGTAAGTGATGGTTAAGTGAATATAGTTAATAAGTGAAATGGTTTGAGTTGGCATAGCGATGTTTTATCTAAACATCTGCTTAATCCAAACGTAGGAGTTTTGGAAATGTTTCCAAACAAGAACC
This sequence comes from Allium sativum, assembly GCA_030737875.1. Lineage (NCBI taxonomy): Eukaryota > Viridiplantae > Streptophyta > Magnoliopsida > Asparagales > Amaryllidaceae > Allium > Allium sativum. Next base: position 403,823,572 of record CM060910.1, read on the forward strand.
AGAAATGTTTTCTAATATAGAAAACAAGGAAATGGAAATGTTTTCCAATGGTAATAACGTATATTTTCTAAATATCGAAAATAAGAAATATTGAATATAGGGAAACAGGAGATGAAAATGAACTAAGGAGATAAATGTTAAATGATGTTTGATCGATAAATTTCCATTTGGAAATGATATCGTTGTTTGCACACTTGTTTTCTTTGATAGTTAACTCACAGACTATCGAAGTTTTGACCATTTTAACGTTGTTAATATGGAGATACCGGTTGGATTATTATCCAAAGAACAACTCTGTATTGGCATAAGCGTTGCGAATCATATATGCCAAAGATAATTGAAGATGGAGTAAAGTGCAAGGGCTGTTGTATAAGTCTTTGATAACAGTGATTAAGATGGATATACTGAATAGTGCCTTCGGTTTGTCCAGTCCCAGGACAACTTGTATGGACGAACGTCTGACAGAGTATATCCAATGGATCGCGTAAGTTGATCTATTCAAACGTATATACGTTGGTGGCGGAGGAATTCGTTTCTCTTAGCTGTATACCCGTTGTATTTTTGAGGAAATCAATTTGTGATTTGGCGGGTATGACGATGTGACGTTCTAAGTGAATGAGGATGACTTGTATGGATGGATGTCTGACAGAGTATTTCCAGAAAGGTCACGTACATTGATTTCTTCAACCGTACCAAGAGTGGAAGCGGAGAAGGAAACTTCTTAGCTAACACGTAATGTACTGTTGTAGACGACAATTAGTGATTTTCGATGGATCCGACGATGTAACATTCAAAGTGAATCTGATGTGATGATAAAGCGTAACCTCAAGCCTCATCAACCGGTAAATGACAGAAATCGGGCAGGCAACATGGCTATGTAGGTCGCACCTATTAGGGTGTATAATCACCTAATCTAGAGTTTCATTTACTTTTAAAAATTTATTGTTGATGCTGTCCCATTCGGGAAACGGTTGCTGATCCCAACCGTTGGTGATATACATTCGATACACTCAAGCGAAATGAGTGGTCGGTCATGTGTGGCCGGGTTGCAAGATGTTCTTGTTGAACCCAGTGTATTCCTCTCTAGAGGTACACTAGCAGAAGGTGGTTCCATACCTTGTCATTGTTGGAAATCCATTATCCAATACGTGCTTGCAATTATGATTTGTATACTATATATGTAGAACGTGAGATGAAAGCATTTCTGCTAGATTGATATCTATTTGTATTTAGACATTATTATAATATCAGAATGATATTGCTTGTCAAAGATGTTTGGATTCTCATAAGGATAAAACCCGTTCCGTATTCGCGGCGTGGTCTTATGAGATATCATATATATGTTAAACTGTGTTAAACTATTTTACTCACACCAGTCCCATGACTGACCCAGAGTTTTATTTTGTAGTTTTCCCTAAACTCTTGGGTGCCTAAATTTGTACGGGCAGTCAAGTAGTCGGGATTTACAGATATACTTGGAGAGCTTCGAGCAGGAGGTTTCAAGATTTTATAGCTATTGTTTTCCGCTGTTGTTGTAAGTGCTGTATTCTGATAAAGTGCTATTGTATATATATATATATATAACAGTTTTACTTAAAAGTTATGTTATATGTTATTCGTTCCGCTGTGAGATTCGAGTTACTCTAATGATGTAAGTGCTTCTTTTCTTCTTCTATTCTAAGTTTCTATCTTATATATCCTCACCCTTTAATTTCTTTCACTAATTACCAGAATTTTTCGATGTTTTGGTTATCGACATCGAGCTTATGTCGATAACCAAAGTCGCAAAAAATCTGGGTCGTTACAATTTGGAATAGGCAATATTATTAACATGATTATATGTTTAATTGGATATACATGACATGAAAATTGGGTATGGGTGAAATACGATTATTAATAAACCTTTGACACGAGGTTAGGCGCAATTGTGGCGTAAGACTACCCGGAACCACCCGGCAAATCTAGCTGCCACAATTGGACGTCTAACGTGAGAGGTCAAAGGAATGAATTGTTGGCGCAATGGTTAATGACACGATGTTAGACCCAGTTTGTGGCGTAAGACTGCCCGGAACCGCCCGACAAATCCGGCGGCCACAAAGCGTTCGGTCTAATGTGGGAGGTCATGCACCGTTCGTCATAAGGAATGAATTAAGGAATACTAACCATAATAAGATATGGGTATGGTTAGAGGGTTAAGTGGGGTGACATGTAAATTATGACATGTAAATATGGACTTAACCGGTATAAGATAACACATGTAAATTATGACATGTAAGTATGGACTTATCCATAGCATGTTAAGACATGGACATTTAAATTAAAATGGTTAAGTGGCAGAAAAACCTAGTAGGGACCAAGCATAGGTGGGAGGCTTGTGTCGGATAGGGGACCCGTTTCAACCAGTAACCCGTTTGAGTATCTAATTGGGCCCGGTACTAGGCTGGGGTTGGGGCACGCTTACTGGACTTGAAAGTAAGAGGTTAAAACGTGAATAGCGGTGGCGACGCGAGTCCAACGGGTTCATGTGCGTGCATGGGTCCGGGCTGGTAGGTAAGACGTTGTTGTATCGTGTAGGTATGGCCGTGCATTTTATGTTGGTATCGGGGTTGCAACTTTGGGAAGTGAAACACCCTACCGTGGGGCCAGCACGGGTGCCTACGGGGTTTGGGGAGCCGATCGAATGGGTAGGGTAAGGGTACCTTAGCGGTGTTGGAGCAAGCCGGCACCAACGATAGCAGCTAGGTATAAGTAACTACCAAGTTTGTCATGTGGGTACAGTTAGTAGGAAGGGATCAACCTTTAGTAAATAGAGACTAGTAGATGTCCGGTGTAATTAATTAATGTGGTGTAACTTATCAAAAGTGCGGTGTAACGAAATACATATTGGTTGAGTTGGATAGTCCTCTGGGTGCTAGTCTGATGTTGACTTCGGTCTTCGGGGTTAGTACTTGGAGAGTTGTTCGCTTAGCCAAGGCGTAGGATTGTCTTAGTACTTAGGAACGGAATCATCTTGTCCATCCTTTTTGTCTACCTTATCTATGTTACAGCCATATCATGATGCCTATTTATGTCTTGATCAGTTACCTTACCTATTATTTGTTAAAATTACTGGACTCGCCAGACTTTATGTCTGACCCGTTTTGTTTCCACCTCTTTTCTTTCCTTCCCCCCCTCAGGTTTGCAAAGAGGGAATACTACAGCTTAGTGCCGATTTCTTTCAGTTGCTTGAAAAGAGTAGATGTATCGCTTTGGACTCTCTCATCTTTGTGGCTTTGCTTATGCTCAGTGGGGAATTTATGCATTTATGTTATTTAAGTATTTGCTTCTTTATGTACTTTGAAGTTTTTGGAAAAGACAATTGATCATGTTGTAATAGTTTTTGGAGACTACTTATGTAAGCTTGTTTTGAAGCTTCCGCTGTATTTTATTTATTTATTCTTGTAATTTATCTATTCTATACTACTATAACGCTTCATGACATTAATGCACTCCTTTTATGAGTGACATTAATGGCCATGGGGTGTTACAGAAAATATAAGTGACGATACTTGAATCCGAGGCCACCTTTGTGTTTCTCTTCGAAAATAACACCTGGGCACCAAATCTCATCGAATCCGAAGTAGAAAATCAAAAAGTGTATGTGGGAGTCTAGTCAAAAACCTGTAGCAATAATGGAGAATGGGTGTTGCATGGTTTGTGCGAATTTGACCATGTTGTTATGGTCATGAAGCTTGTTCGTATAGGAGTTTGTTGGTGCAGCCGGTTTTAGATTTCATTGAGAAATGAGGGAGAAAAGAGGAGAGAGGGGATTGGAGCAAGTGGTTATGGATACCTATACATGGCCATGTATGTTAATTGGGGATGAAAGAGATTAAGGTAATTAAGTAATTAACTTAAGTGCTAATGACATTTTGTTATTTAAACAACACTCAAACTTATAAAAATTTATTACTTTTACATATGACGTCAAATTTAGACGTTGTTTCTTATGTTGGACTCGTATTGTCGAGCTCTACGTTTTGACACTAGTTTGGGCTGATTTGGCTAAGTTGGGTGTTATTGTCCCTAACTGAACTGTTATTGTTTGTATGATAAAAATTTGACATTTTAGGTGATTTAAAACCTTAAAATACATTTTCTAGGATAGTTGAACCTAGTTAATAATAGATAAAATAATTAAAAAGTAATTTGGTTCGTTTTAACTTGAATTTCACATTTTTATCCATTTGAGTGATACTGCGTGCTACTTTGAAACCATCGCTTGAATTGAACTATTTTGACATCAAATCATCACCAATCATTTTAGATAGATTTTATCTATTTTATGGAAGCTATTAAGGAGTTTGTTTCGTAATTTATATAATTTTATCATTTTTTGTTGCATGGATGATTGTTTACTTGGTTCGTTAAAATTTCATCCGTAAGCAACTTACTATTAGGAAAAACCTCATCTTCTAGAGTTGTTAGTGTTTAGCGATCAAACATACAAGAAGTTTAGTGCATGCTAATTAAGTACATGGATAGGACTCGGAAAGGATGAGATGAATTTGTGAAGAAGTTATGAAGCATATGGATTGATCACAAAATAAGGAAACATTGGAGTATGATGACAGATTCGAAGGCGGGGAGTCGATTAGGTGACAAGTTTGGATTTTGCAACGAATGTTGGACGTTTTTAGTTAACTAGTGCTTAACCAGTTTTTGTTAAGTGTATGATTGGAGTAATTGTTATCGATTACAGTAGGGTGATTGATATTGACTTCTTTAGTACTGGCCTATTTGGCCAATTTAACATAAATGATATTGTGATTTTGAGGAGCAGGATATGGGGGTTAGAAAGTCTATTTGATCTAGTGGCTTTTTGACTAGTAGTTTGTGTTTATGCTAAAAATGGTACAAACCCCCTCAGGAGTAAATTTATACTTCAAAAGGAATAAAGATCTAAAAGTGGTAGCCACAAACATATAAAAAAGTAAAGAACAAGATGATTTAGAGTGATTCGACCTAGAATTGGCCTACGTCCACTACGGAAGAATTCTCATTATCACCACTGAAGTTACAGGTACATAATCTCTCTAACTTCACTCATTTTCTTCTTTTTACAATATTATACTCTATTTCTTCTCTTTTAAACTTGATTCACCAAAATTCACAAAGGAAATGATGAGATCTTTAGGTTGCAATGGTTGTTGGTGTAGATCTTCAACAACTTGAGCACTTTGATGATTTTAGCAAATACATGGTGGTTGAGGTGTTGAATCTAAGCATGGAGGAGGATTAATATAGGTTTAAATGAGTTAGAGAAGTTTAGAAATGGATTGGGCAGCACTTCATGGAGAGAAAATTTGGTCCCTTTAATGGTGGAAGTGTGGGGGTATTTATAGAAGTGGTTGTGAGGTGGAGAGGTCTGAAAATTGTGTGTACATGCCACCAGGTTGTCGGAACAACCTGGCATAGAGTCGGTTATGACCTGATTGTGTCGTGAACCCCGAGCAATGGTCTTGAATGAACGACCTGACTATGTCGCATGAGCGACACGCCTCGTGTATATGAGGTGATGACCTAATCAACCTTGACCTATGGCCTTGTCATGTGTTTAAAGAAATGACCTAAGCATCATATAGGAGAATGCCTTGGAAACATAACGTCTTGACTCCTGCTTGGCCCCCGCGTTGAAACACCCCACCTCCGTTAGGGTCACTCTCAAAGGGAATGCCCTAATTTTGGTGGAGGTTTATAAGTATAAGTCACAGATATACAAGACAGATATAAGAACACATATTTTTGAACAGCGGAAAACAACAACTTTTATTTCATTAAAATACGTGTTACACCAACCATACCACAATTGTCTTACAATACTTCCAAAAAACATAACATCTTCATAACTGTCTTGATTACATTATTTAAAGAAGCATAAAGATAACATAAATAAACTGCAAAAGTCCCATAGTTGTTGTCCAAAGCCATAGTCCAAAACGAAAAGATCCAAACAATACATTCTTTCTCTTCAAGCTGGATATGAAGGCTGGTCAAGCTGCGGTATTCCCTCCCTGAGGACCTGGGGGGGAAACGGAAGAAAAGAAGACGAAAGAAAAGTAGAGTCAGACATAAAGCCTGAGTAAGTCGAGGACTATTCAGTCTATGAATAAAGAACTGGGTATGATAAGTATAAACTAGAAATGGGAAAGCACTATAAACTTAGTTAAGTTGTCTAGGGTCGAATATACTATCGTACCCCATATTAATCTCTGTACCCATATAAACTAGTTCCCAACAGGCACCCCATAATCAGGGTGAAGTGATCCATTTTATGATGATCGGCTCCTACTCGCATAGTTACATGTGTCTTACGGCCCCCGATGTTGTAGTTACCTGTGCTGGTCCCACCATGGGGTGTATCAAGTCCCATGATGGCGGCCCGACACAATGCTAGAATGCACAGGTATGCTACTGGTGCCAAGTGCCTTATTTTTCTGTGCCGGAGTGTGTGCACGCCCGCACCCCGTTAGAACCTACACTGCTGCACCACCGCCGTCGATTTGACCTCTTACAGTCAGCCCAGTAATCGTGCCCCACCCTGCCTAGTTCCAGGGTATCATGATACCTTATAGGGTTACTGCTGAAACGGGTCCCCCGCTACTAGGTTTTTCTATTTCTAGCCAACATGCTAAGTTGGTTAAGTGTTTTATAAACCTAACCCCCAATCAGTCTGTTTAGTTTAGCATGTTCCATCTTGATTAAGTATTAATATAATTTACTTAATCCTATCAATCCTGACTCAGCCTTAATTGTCTTATTAAAGCCTTGACCTCTCACATTAGACAGGTATTGTTGTGGCTGCCTGTTGCCGGTTGGGTCCGGGCAGTCTTACGCCACAACTCAGTCTAACCTTGGGTCCTTATTGGGCTCCATGTTTAACCACCCACATTGGATAGGTATTGTTGTGACTACTGGACAGTCGGGCGGTTCCGGGCAGGTTTACATCACAACTCAATCCAGCCTCGGGTTAAACACATCGTATTTTCTACATTTACATATTTTGTCTCTTTTCTTTATTTTCTTATATGTAAATATTTGCGGCCCATTATTCAAAATCAATTTAAGCTAATGGTGTAAAGGCTTACACCAATCGTGGGCCCAACCCATTCTTGAATTTGGGCCCATCTATTTTTATATTTTCATTTATTAATTAATTTGGCCCAACGCTATTTCCCCCGTTTGATACGTTCGTTTATTATAATATATGTTGGGCTTAGCCTTTTAAGCCCAACTTAGCCACGTGAAAAAGGGGAGGCTTAAAACGTGATTATATACACAAAAAGGGAAATGTGAACGCATGAACTTGCAACATAACGTTGGAACTACAAAATAGAAACTGGTGTACTTGCATTGTAGTAACATATACTTTGGTCATAAAGCATAAGTGACATGAATCAAACCATGTAAACTTGTAGTTAAGTTAAGAATCTAACTAAATTAGATATCATTATTGACACATAGTCTTAACTACAACATAAACCTATATTTTTACTTAGGCATAATGTCAAACATAAGCAAATCATGTTTATAAAATTACTATATGTTTACAAAGGTGCTTACTTTTGTTACTAATACAAAAGTATAGTTCAACTAGAATTATTCCAACTTAATCATGATTTTTAATCTATTCACATAATCATGGCACAAATATACCCAAACATGAAATCATGGTTTTTGATCTATTCATGTAATCATGGCATAAATATTCCTAAACATGAAATCATGGTTTTTACTTTATTCATGCAAACTTGCAATTGGAATGTAAATCTAACTTAGCTATGTGTCACATATATTATCATATAATTCTTGTTAACAATATAGGCCTAACATGTTTTTCAATTAGGCATAATACCAAACATAGCCTAGTCATATTCATAAAATCAACATAAGTTCACAAAGAGGCTTACTTTTGTTTCTAATACAAAAGTATAATTTCATATGAATCATAATACCCCAAATTTGATCCAATTACACAAAAAGTGATTTTGTACAAAATATACATTATGTTGGCATAGTAGCGAAACCACATACTTGCATGAATCTCAATTAAACAACCACAAACATGTAGCTTCAACATGAATTACATACTTGCGAATATCCAATCGTATACTTGCATGAATCTCAAATAAACTACCGCAAACATGTAGTTTTTATCATGAATTACATACTTGCGAATATCCAATCGTTATATCACAACATTCCAAATCGATTAGAATCATAGCAACGCACAAATATGAATTACTATCACCACAAATCAAGTGTAATTCTCATTTTACACAAATCAAACACAGTTATTTATTAACATCGGAATAGTACTCTACTTACAATCGTGTGACGAATTCTTCAATTCAGGAATCTGAATTCTGGATTTGGAGATGTTATTCCTTTGATGTAGGCGTTGATTTGATTTGTTTAAGTTTAACTTGTAGTTGCTTTATGCTTTAGAGTTTGTCTCCTAATTGTCTCTCAAATTGGTGGCTACTCCTAGTCGTTCCTCAACAGCATGATGGCCTCATTCTTATTTTTGAATGAATAGATTAGGTAGAGTCTAGGGTCATTTTTATAGAGTTTATGAACTGATTAGGACCGTCGATGTAGCTTGGGTTAATCGTAGCCATTCATTCGAAAGAGAGACCAATCAGGAGCTGACACCTAGCCCTCGTGACAAAGCAAGCCTCAGAAATTCGGACCCAGCACAGACCAGGCCAGCCAGGCCGACCAAGCAGGTCGACCTACAAGTCGACACCCGTGTCGACTGGGCAGTCGACACGGGGGGGGGGGGGGGGGGGGGTGGTGTCGACTGGCAAGTCGACACCCCTGTCGACTTGTCCTGGGCGGGAACTTTCCCGCCCTGCCTCCCTGCGTGTTTGAAATTCGAATCTTCGAGCTGTTTTCTGAATTTGAAATTTTCTGAAAACTTTGACGGGCCATAACTTGGTCATACGGACTCCGATTTTGGAAAACTCGGACTCTATTTCACGTATTTTTCCGAGACAAACACAATGGTGTATCCCGTTTCCCTTAATTCTTTGATTTGAAATTAATTATACTTTAATTTGTGAATTTCACTGTTATTGAATACACAGGGTGTTACATTCTCCCCCACTTAAAAGGATTTCGTCCCCGAAATCTTCAAGTTTAGGAAAAATATATATATCCTAACATCCAAACATCCATCTACTCATCCATCAAACACGAGTATCCATTGTCCTTAAAAGAATTCTAATGCTTCATGATCATATGCGAAGTGTGTGTGTACATGTACTTATCTAATGCAAAATCAGGCGGTCTACTGATTCAGTTGACCTCCTTAATGCGAATTATGTGAGTGCCATGAATCCATTATGTATGCAAATTTTCCTATTCATGATTCTACATGAGTGCACAATCATTCATACAAATGCAACATCCATATAATAACACATTAAAGTTCAACCATATACGAATGCAAACATATATGCATATGCAATATGAAGTGACTGAGCCGATCTAAAACCTAGATTGTGTGTGTATATGCAACCACGAGCAACCACTAGCAATCACTTGCAACCACTTGCAACCATCATCCATAACATGTTTCAACTACATGTTTTCATCCAAAGAGTTCCTACCTAAAAGATAGGGTCGAGGAGATATACCTAAAAAGATAGATAAAAGCGCAACTTAAGGAAAAAGGAAAGATCAAAGATGTACCCTCGAAAAGAAAAGGGTAGGCTGCGCGTATTTTAGCTTCAGTTTCCCAAGTTGCATCTCCTTCAACGTCGCTCCACTGAACTTTGACGAGCTTGACTTCGCGGTTGCGTAGCTTTTTCACTTCCGTTCCTAATATGCGGGTTGGAACTTTTCTTATGGTTGCTTCGCGTTCCACTTCAGCTTCTTCTAGGATATTTGGCTCTACCACTTCAGCAGACTCATGTAAGCATTTCCGGAGATGTCAAACATGAAAAACGTTGTGAACTCCGGCCAGCTTTTCGGGTAGCTCTAGTCTATAGGCCATTTTCCCAATTTTCTCGATGATAGGGAATGGCCCTACGAACCTTGGTGCTAGCATTCCTGTGGTTCCAAAACGAACAACGTTCCTTAGCGGAGATACCTTAAGAAAAACTCTGTCTCCAACCTCAAATTCAAGGTCGGTCCTCCTCTTGTCGGCGTAGGACTTTTGTCTGTCTTGGGCCGTCTTCATCCTTCTTCGTATTAAGTCTACTTTCTCTGTAGTTTCTCGGATCATATCTGGTCCAAGTATGAGCTTATCAGTAGACTCCCACCAACAAGTGGGCGATCGGCACGGTCTTCCATATAAAGCTTCGAAGGGCGCCATTCCGCTGGTTGCTTGATAGCTATTGTTATAAGCAAATTCCACCAAAGGAAGATGGTCTTCCCACGTTCCTCCGAAGTCAAGGACGCATAGTCTTAAAAGGTCCTCCAAAACTCTGTTCACTCTTTCCGTTTGGCCGTCGGTTTGGGGATGATAGGCTGTGCTCAAGCATAACTGCGTGCCTACCGCTTCTTGCAGACTCCGCCAAAACTCACTTGTGAAGATAGGGTCTCGGTCACTAACAATGCTGGATGGTATTCCGTGGAGTCGGACAATTTCCTTGAGGTAAAGAGATGCTAGAGATGAGGCAGTTCTTTTACTTTTGACAGGTAATAAGTGGGCGCTTTTAGTAAGCCTATCCACTATTACCCCAAATGCTAGTGTTGCCTCTCCTAGACCTAGGCAGCCCATCGATGAAGTCCATTGAGATGCTATCCCATTTCCACTGCGGGACCTCTAGAGGATGTAGCAGTCCGCCAGGCTTTTTCTGTTCCGCCTTAACCTGTTGGCACACCATACACTTAGAAACGAATTCTGCCACGTCCTTTTTCGTGCCGTTCCAGAAGAAAGTTCTTTTTATATCTTTGTACATTTTATCTCCGCCTGGGTGTATCGTCATCTTGGAGTGATGTGCTTCCTCCAGAACCTTCTTTACTAAATCCCTTGTCTGTGGGACGCATAGTCTTCCGTCTCGCCTTAGCCAACCCTCGTCGTCGATGGAGTATCTGTTGAGGTGGCTTGAAGTCTCACCCCTAATTAGCTTATCAATCGTTTCCATGAGCTGAGGGTCTTCGCGTTGTGCTATCCCTATTGAGTCCACTAAAGTCGGGCGCACTTCGAGAGATGCTAGCAAGCCTGGTACAAAATCGGAGGAAGGCCTAAAGTCAAAGCTGGCTATAAACTCTAGGCTTTGTCTTTCAACAAACAGCGGGCTTAAGGTCAGTTTCTTTCGGCTTAACGCGTCTGCCACTACATTGCCTTTGCCCGGAGTGTAGGAGATCTCGAAATCGTACGAGGCAAGAAACTCCATCCATCTTTGTTGCCTCAAGTTAAGATCTTTCTACGAGAAAAGATATTTCAACGATTTATGGTCAGTGTAAAGTTCGAACTTCTCACCTAGGAGATAGTGTCGCCAAGACTTGAGTGCAAAGACGATGGCAGCTAACACAAGATCGTGGGTCGGGTAGTTCTTTTCGTGCACTTTCAACTGCCTCCCGCCATAAGCTACTACCCTTCCTTCTTGCATTAAGACGGCGCCTAGCCCTGTCCCACATGCATCTGTATAAACAGTGAACATCTTGCTTCCATCTGGCAACGTCAAAACTGGGGCTGTTGTAAGAGCCCTTTTTAGTCGCTGGAAAGCAAACTCGCAATCCAAGTCCCAATTGAACGCTAGATTCTTCTTGGTCAATTTCGTGAGCGGAGCTGAGATTTTCGAAAAATCCTTTATGAACTTTCGATAGAAACCTGCTAGTCCTAGAAAACTTCGGACCTCAGTTGCATTCCTTGGTGTCTTCCAATGCTGTACCGCCACTACCTTAGCAGGGTCCACTGCTAACCCTTGTTTGGATACTATGTGTCCAAGGGACCTCACCTCTTCTCTCCAAAAGTGGCATTTGGAGAATTTGGCTTTTAGCTGATGGACTCGCAGAGTTTCCATGATTGCCCTTAAGTGCTGAGCATGTTCCTCTTCACTCTTTGAGAAGATAAGGATATCGTCTACGAAGACCACTACGAACTTATTGAGGAAATCTCTGAATACCCTACTCATCAGGTCCACGAAGTAAGCAGGTGCATTTGTCAAGCCAAAAGGCATGACAAGCCATTCAAAGAAGCCGTCTGGGGTTCTGAATGCCGTTTTATCGATACTATCTTTAGCCACCCTTAGCTGATGAAAACCGGTCACTAAATCGAGTTGGGAGAAAACAGACGCTCCTACAAGCTGATCAAACAAATCGTCAATTCTGGGGAGAGGGTGCCTATTCTTTTTCGTTATCTTGTTGAGCTCCCTATAGTCAACACATAGACGGAGTGAACCATCCGCCTTTGTAGCGAACACCACTGGAGCGCCCCATTCTGAAATGCTCCTTCTAATGAACCCCTTCTCTAGAAGCTCTTTAATCTGTTTACTGAGCTCTTTTATTTCCCGTGGAGCCATGTGTCTAACGGGCAACGCAACGGGATTTGCATTATCTACAAGGTATATGCGGAAGTCTATTTCCCGCTTCGGAGGCAAGCCCTTCACAACTTCGAAGACATCCGGATATTCCCGGACCACTCTAACTGATTGCAAATTTTCAACAGAGGCATCTAGCGATTCAAGGTAACTAAGCATAACCGCATACGAGGGATTACAAGAAATTTCCAAAGTATTACCGAGCTGGGTTAGGAGCCTAACAACCCTTTTCTCACAATCAAGGATGGCCCCATTACTAGATAGCCAATCCATGCCCAAAATCAAACCATATCCCGAAAAGCCCAAAACAAAGGCACTACATTGAAATTCTACGCTTAGAATAGAAATTTTCAATCCCAAACAGATCATAGACAAATGAGCTGGGCCCCCAATTGGGGTTGAAACAATTAAGGGGTCCTCTACCACACTAGTTTTTAGGTGCAGAGATTCTACTAAAGCAGACGAGATAAAGGAGTGTGATGCGCTAGAATCAAATAAAGTGCGAACGGGGTGATCATAAAGATAAACTACACTTTCTACAGAAGTATTTATACCTCGCTGTTGCAGAGGTGGCGCTTCTAGCACATGAACTTGTGCCCCTGAGGTGGATCCAGCCCTCTGCCCCTGTCCTCGTTTCTTTGGGCAGTCCTTAGCCCTGTAGCCTGTCTCACCACAAGAAAAGCACCCACCATTCTCCTTGGCCTTTTTTTTCCGGCAATCTTTCACTAAGTGCCCCACTTTGCCACAGAAATTACACTTCCTCTTCTCTTTGTTGCCTTTCCCGCCCTTCTTAAAGTCTGTCTTCTTAGGCTGCAAACCCTCTTTCTTCCCTTGAGAGCTTTCTGCCTTTGTCTCCTTCTTGCCCTTATCCTCTTCGTTCAGCAATGCCATTTGTACCAATCTTTCATACGTGGCTCCCATGGGTATATGGGTCATGGCCAAACTGTGTAATGGCTCATTCACCCCTTTGACGAAACGGAGAGCCTTCTTGTGCGGGGTGTTGACTAGGTCCAGCCCAAACCTAGCCAGCTCATCGAACTGATTAACATACTCTTTGACTGTCTCATTCCCTTGCTTAAGAAATAAGAATTTTTCCAACTGCAAACTCCTTTCCGCATCTGAGAGAAATTTAGCCTCAAACCTTGCCCTAAAGTCCTCCCATGTCTCCACTGGTCTTTCTGCATTAGTGACTTCCCACCAGTAGGAAGCCTTGCCCTTTAGTAGCCATACTGCCAGTTGTACTTTCTGTCTATCTTCTACCTCAAAGATGGCGAATAAGTCCTCGGTTTCTTTCAGCCAATTTCTGGCTGCCACGAAGGACTCAGTTCCATGGAAATCCTTTCCTCCCATAGCTTTAAAATCTTTACATATCCTAGCAAAAGTGTTTCCCCGCGGAGGAGGTAGAGGAAGAGGTGCCGCTGCAGCTGGATGATTTCCTGCAGCTGGGGGAGGAGGAACGGTAGGACCTGGCTGAGTGGCCCTTGCTTCTAAGAACCGTCTAAACCAACCAGGTATTGGTACACCCTCTGGCAAGTTAAGTTCTTCGGACATGCTGAAACAAAAAGGATAGATTCAAAACGAAGGATAAGAGATAGTACCTATGGCTTTGGGGGGACTTTGCCTTTTAAAATAAAATAATATTTTATCTTTTTAAAAAAAATGCTTCTTTAAATTTCCTTTTTGAAAAATAAATTTTCAAAACTTTTTATCTTATCTGGTAAACCTATGCTCTGATACCAAGTGAAACACCCCACCTCCGTTAGGGTCACTCTCAAAGGGAATGCCCTAATTTTGGTGGAGGTTTATAAGTATAAGTCACAGATATACAAGACAGATATAAGAACACATATTTTTGAACAGCGGAAAACAACAACTTTTATTTCATTAAAATACGTGTTACACCAACCATACCATAATTGTCTTACAATACTTCCAAAAAACATAACATCTTCATAACTGTCTTGATTACATTATTTAAAGAAGCATAAAGATAACATAAATAAACTGCAAAAGTCCCATAGTTGTTGTCCAAAGCCATAGTCCAAAACGAAAAGATCCAAGCAATACATTCTTTCTCTTCAAGCTGGATATGAAGGCTGGTCAAGCTGCGGTATTCCCTCCCTGAGGACCTGGGGGGGGGGAACGGAAGAAAAGAAGACGAAAGAAAAGTAGAGTCAGACATAAAGCCTGAGTAAGTCTAGGACTATTCGGTCTATGAATAAAGAACTGGGTATGATAAGTATAAACTAGAAATGGGAAAGCACTATAAACTTAGTTAAGTTGTCTAGGGTCGAATATACTATCGTACCCCATATTAATCTCTGTACCCATATAAACTAGTTCCCAACAGGCACCCCATAATCAGGGTGAAGTGATCCATTTTATGATGATCGGCTCCTACTCGCATAGTTACATGTGTCTTACGGCCCCCGATGTTGTAGTTACCTATGCTGGTCCCACCATGGGGTGTATCAAGTCCCATGGTGGCGGCCCGACACAATCCTAGAATGCACAGGTATGCTACTGGTGCCCAGTGCCTTATTTTTCTGCGCCGGAGTGTGTGCACGCCCGCACCCCGTTAGAACCTACACTGCTGCACCACCGCCGTTGATTTGACCTCTTACAGTCAGCCCAGTAATCGTGCCCCACCCTGCCTAGTTTTAGGGTATCATGATACCTTATAGGGTTACTGCTGAAAAGGGTCCCCCGCTACTAGGTTTTTCTATTTCTAGCCAACATGCTAAATTGGTTAAGTGTTTTATAAACCTAACCCCCAATCAGTCTGTTTAGTTTAGCATGTTCCATCTTGATTAAGTATTAATATAATTTACTTAATCCTATCAATCCTGACTCAGCCTTAATTGTCTTATTAAAGCCTTGACCTCTCACATTAGACAGGTATTGTTGTGGCTGCCCGTTGCCGGTTGGGTCCGGGCAGTCTTACGCCACAACTCAGTCTAACCTCGGGTCCTTATTGGGCTACATGTTTAACCACCCACATTGGATAGGTATTGTTGTGACTACTGGACAGCCGGGCGGTTCCGGGCAGGTTTACATCACAACTCAATCCAACCTCGGGTTAAACACATCGTATTTTCTACATTTACATATTTTGTCTCTTTTATTTATTTTCTTATATGTAAATATTTGCGGCCCATTATTCAAAATCAATTTAAGCTAATGGTGTAAAGGTTTACACCAATCATGGGCCCAACCCATTCTTGAATTTGGGCCCATCTATTTTTATATTTTCATTTATTAATTAATTTGGCCCAACGCTATTTCCCCCGTTTGATACGTTCGTTTATTATAATATATGTTGGGCTTAGCCTTTAAAGCCCAACTTAGCCACGTGAAAAAGGGGAGGCTTAAAACGTGATTATATACACAAAAAGGGAAATGTGAACGCATGAACTTGCAACATAACGTTGGAACTACAAAATAGAAACTGGTGTACTTGCATTGTTGTAACATATAATTTGGTCATAAAGCATAAGTGACATGAATCAAACCATGTAAACTTGTAGTTAAGTTAAGAATCTAACTAAATTAGATATCATTATTGACACATAGTCTTAACTACAACATAAACCTATATTTTTACTTAGGCATAATGTCAAACATAAGCAAATCATGTTTATAAAATTACTATATGTTTACAAAGGTGCTTACTTTTGTTACTAATCCAAAAGTATAGTTCAACTAGAATTATTCCAACTTAATCATGATTTTTAATCTATTCACATAATCATGGCACAAATATACCCAAACATGAAATCATGGTTTTTGATCTATTCATGTAATCATGGCATAAATATTCCTAAACATGAAATCATGGTTTTTACTTTATTCATGCAAACTTGCAATTGGAATGTAAATCTAACTTAGCTATGTGTCACATATATTATCATATAATTCTTGTTAACAGTATAGGCCTAACATGTTTTTCAATTAGGCATAATACCAAACATAGCCTAGTCATATTCATAAAATCAACATAAGTTCACAAAGAGGCTTACTTTTGTTTCTAATACAAAAGTATAATTTCATATGAATCATAATACCCCAAATTTGATCCAATTACACAAAAAGTGATTTTGTACAAAAATATACATTATGTTGGCATAGTAGCGAAACCACATACTTGCATGAATCTCAATTAAACAACCACAAACATGTAGCTTCAACATGAATTACATACTTGCGAATATCCAATCGTATACTTGCATGAATCTCAAATAAACTACCGCAAACATGTAGTTTTTATCATGAATTACATACTTGCGAATATCCAATCGTTATATCACAACATTCCAAATCGATTAGAATCATAGCAACGCACAAATATGAATTACTATCACCATAAATCAAGTGTAATTCTCATTTTACACAAATCAAACACAGTTATTTATTCACATCGGAATAGTACTCTACTTAGAATCGTGTGACGAATTCTTCAATTCAGGAATCTGAATTCTGGATTTGGAGATGCTATTCCTTTGATGTAGGCGTTGATTTGATTTGTTTAAGTTTAACTTGTAGTTGCTTTATGCTTTAGAGTTTGTCTCCTAATTGTCTCTCAAATTGGTGGCTACTCCTAGTCGTTCCTCAACAGCATGATGGCCTCATTCTTATTTTCGAATGGATATATTAGGTAGAGTCTAGGGTCATTTTTATAGAGTTTATGAACTGATTAGGACCGTCGATGTAGCTTGGGTTAATCGTAGCCATTCATTCGAAAGAGAGACCAATCAGGAGCTGACACCTAGCCCTCGTGACAAAGCAAGCCTCAGAAATTCGGACCCAGCACAGACCAGGCCAGCCAGGCCGACCAAGCAGGTCGACCTGCAAGTCGACACCCGTGTCGACTGGGCAGTCGACACGGGGGGGGGGGGGGGGGGGTGTCGACTGGCAAGTCGACACCCCTGTCGACTTGTCCTGGGCGGGAACTTTCCCGCCCTGCCTCCCTGCGTGTTTGAAATTCGAATCTTCGAGCTGTTTTCTGAATTTGAAATTTTCTGAAAACTTTGACGGGCCATAACTTGGTCATACGGACTCCGATTTTGGAAAACTCGGACTCTATTTCACGTATTTTTCCGAGACGAACACAATGGCGTATCACGTTTCCCTTAATTCTTTGATTTGAAATTAATTATACTTTAATTTGTGAATTTCACTGTTATTGAATACACGGGGTGTTACACGCGTCATGACCTTGGGTGTAATGACCTAACATATGACGACCTGATCTGAACCTGAGCCCAACGACCTGATAAGCAGCAACCTAACCCGAACTATATTTGTGCATCATATCCATCCCATATTTTTACGGGTTAACATTTTCCCCTTAAAGTTTGTATTTATTTGTAAATAATATGAGCTTCGAATCACACAACATTTACATCACCTTGGTATCTTTATGTTAGATCATTTGCACGATACAAGGACATAACGTTAGATCGCTCTGGGCTCTTAAATTGGACCCGACCCCCATAAATTAGCGCGTCAAGCTTTATATTACCTCTCAAGTCGTCATCGTCTCCTCATATTCTGTTTACTAGACGAAGCTCTGTAATGACCTAGATTTTTGACCGTTCAAATCGACAGTAAACCACACATGTCGACCCAAACAAATCACCAACACATGTAGTTATTGGAAAAAGAAGAAAGAAAAGGAAACTATAATAGAATCTCACAGCGGAAGGGCAACATATAATACACAAATAAAGATTCTAAAACATTTAAAAACATATACATTTGAGTTACATTTTCCAATCATCAGAGTTACACTAATACGAGTATATACAGCAAAGCAGCGGAAAAACATACTTATAATTGATATATACCAAATCCTTGCCTTTATCCTCCAAGCTGTTGCAATCTTCGCTAACTGCAACTTCTGCTGACCGAAGTGTATTGCATAAAAAGAAAACACAACAAACACTCGGATCAATACTAAATTGTTCTCATATTAGTCAAATTAAAATAAGAAATAACCTGAGTGTCATGGGTACAGTAACTCAAGAGATGTTACGGGATTTTCCATCTCTCAAGGATCCGTTAAACTATACATACATAGTATAATATGATATTATTGTAATGTATATTCAATAAAGTAAACATAATGAAAATAGCGTAAGCGGGATTAAATTTTTACCCTTACACCGTTTGTAATACCATAGTCTATACAGTACCGTAAACCCACCGTACCGATGGCATCAGTAGGCACTCCATAGGCACGATACAAATCAAAATCGCATGGGAATCGATAAGGATAAATATGACAAGGCACTCGAGGCAATGCCCAGGGTAGGGTTCTACCAATTGCACTCCCGGACCCGTGGTAACGCATAGCAGCCACTACCGCCCACCTCGGAACACACTTCCAAATCAAAAAGTGCCCAAGTCATCATTATAGTCATAAAAATAGTATCGGAGAAGTGCGTCTGATCAAATGTGCTACCTCAATTAGTCACGGTATAGCTCCTATTTTAGTCATTTCAATTATGACCCGAAGGTCAAAGCTATTTCATCATCGTTCATCTTCATCAATCCAAAATAACCTCCAAGTCATCATATTTCATTCTGGATACGTCATAACGTTCACAGTTGTTAAAGTGGTATCGACACTAACAGAGAGTATGCCATTTGTTGACTTCGGTCTCTTTAACAACCAACGTTTACATTTTCCACATCGGTCGGGTCTTTCATTTTTCACAAAGGTTCGCTTTTATATCAAAATATCATAATTTTCTCGTACCAAAATTTATATTCAATAGAATATAATTTCATATCAAATATCATGAATCATACAAAACCGATTATACTCTAAACTAGAATATATTTAATTTCATTATATTATAATCATATGATATTTCACAAAATCGATTTATATTCAAGTAGAATATACTTCATATCAAAGATTACAATTATTTCAATTCGATTTATGTTCCAAATCCATTCATATTCAAATAGAATACATATATTCCATTACAACTCATTTCAATCCCTTAGGAGATCCATTCATATTTGAGTAGAATATAACTTACATTTCCATATTTAAAATTGGTTTAAAATCGATTCATATTCAAATAGAATATACTTTATCTCAACTACATTTGAACCAACGGTTTAAATCCAAACACTTTCCACTTGGAAGAAATTTACGATTCATAAAATATAATTTTGAAAAATAGAAGCTTATAAGAAAATCTTTGTATAAAATATATATATATATATATAATATATTAGTTGAAATAAGATAAGATAATTTAAAACACTATGTATATACACAAATTTAAAAGTTCTAAATAGTTTTATGAAATAAAATATAAGGAATAATTTATTTATAATAAAATTAGTTTATAGGTTAAAAAAGTTTTCAAATAAATAATTTTAAGAAAAGGAATAGTTTATTTATGAGCAAGCAATATATATATAATAAATTTTAAACCATAATTGTTTCTTTCTTCTGAATTTCCAATACTTGAATCCGTATTCCAGTCTTAGTGGAGTTCATTACATTTCCATATCTCATTTTTCAACATCATTCAAACAAACTGTTCGATTTAAAGGGTTCAAATTCATATTCATGCCAAATTTGAGGTAATTTCAAGTATCCTCAAACAATTTACATTTCAAAACTCAATTCATAGGAAATTGTCAAATTACCTCTTATCGTAAATTTGGAAACTCCAAGATACACTAAAAATCCCGTTTACAATCTCAATTTGTTTGAATAATTTCCCTTGACAAACTCATTAACATTCAAGGTTCATGTTTAAAAGAAAAATAAAATTTAGCAAAAATTGACCCATTTCCTTTAAAAAAAATTTTCCATCAAATTGAATTTCGAATCTTTAAAATCATTTAACCAACCGTTGTCCATATATAATTTGCTATCCTATGACCAAGTGATTTTATATTTAATTCTTCGATATTTCAGGGATGGATATATCATTTCAATCCAAATCGAGGTCACAGATATTTATCATTTCAATCTGTGTTCTTAATTTGTTTTTTTATTGATTAATCCCTGGTTTATTCGATGCCTGTAACATCTAAGGTGAAAATGGGATTAATCGTCACAAATAACATGTAATACAATATACTGAATATGGAGCATTAGCAGTGTCAATATCAATTCAGTATTAAATTTCAACCAAACATCCATCACAACCATTCCATTCAACTGATCAGTACTAAACAGTTTCAGGATTAGCAAGGATTAGCATTCCCAACTAGAAATTTAATTTTATTAAATAACTAATCATCGACCTACATTTGCATGTTAACACACTTGCATGTCAATTTTAAGCAACACATCAACAATCAAATACAACCATGCAACGAAACTTATTTCATAATTTAATTCAATAAATATGGGAACAATTCAGTTAATCGTGAGTGAGAAATTCACTCACCTTTGGGTCCTTAATGGATCAAACATCCAACTAAAGCCCCAAACTTTTCTGCCTCCAGACGTAGCCAAACCAGTCTCGAATCGTCTGCCGTCTCGCCACGATCCCAACGCACCCAACCGCGTCCAAATCCGAGTTCATATGTAAAAGTTATCGGTGTTTTATCATTTGAAATTCTAATATATATATATATATATATATATATATATATAATAAATAGATAAAAACTCTCACCCAATAATACGTTGCCACGTTAGCCATTTTTCTCTCCCGCTCAATTCCTCTCCTTCCTGTGAGCAATTCGACATGGAAATCCATCAGAACCGCACCTTTGACCATCGAATTCTCCTAGCTTCAGCCGTTCTAGAAACTGTGACCGCCACCAAATCAAAGCTCGTCGACTTGCGCATCCCACGGTACCAGCATCACCACCTCCGGTGGTCTTCCTTGCCTCCGCCGAGATGATAAACGGAGGCGAGTTTTGAGCTGGAAATGCAAATTTCCGGCAATATAGTCCACTATAAATCGAATGAGCACCCCCACGAACCTTGTATGGACCTCCTCGACAGAACCCATATGCCCAAATCCTTGATTAGATCACGAATTGAAAAACCCCAAATTTTGAAATTAGGGTTCCACAAATTCCGACCTTTGACGGCGAATTCTGGTGAATCTGGTTACTGCATGTCGAAACCAAGAGTACCCATAGCTTCGTATCGTCGAGACCTTCGATTTGATATATAATATGCTACGGTTTGGAGAGATTTTATTTGGAAG
This sequence comes from Allium sativum, assembly GCA_030737875.1. Lineage (NCBI taxonomy): Eukaryota > Viridiplantae > Streptophyta > Magnoliopsida > Asparagales > Amaryllidaceae > Allium > Allium sativum. The sequence continues at coordinate 403,845,302 of CM060910.1, forward strand.
TTTGATTTTTATTTTGATCAAGGGTTTGAATTTTTTTCTGCCGTTAGAGAAAGCTTTGAATGAGGATAAATTATACATATAATGAAGAATAGGCTGAAGGAGGTGGAAAAATGGTTTTATTATATATGTGTAGGAGGTCAAAAATGAGAGACAATCGTTTATTACATTTCATTGATTTCATTCACGTTTTCTCCGATACGGCAAAATTACAAGTCCAATTTTAACGCAAGTTGGATTCTTATCATAATTTGCCATTCCGGATCCGATGAGATCAGTTTCGTCATATTCCGAGATAGTTGCCAAAACAATTAAATTCCACAATTAATTAATTACTAAAACATACAATTATTTATTTAACTGTTTTTATTCAATTTAAATATTTATAAAATTCCATTTAAATCCAATTACAATGTAACAACCCGGAAAATCCGAACCAATTTAAATTTTTTATTTTGGTTATTACAGTGAATTTTGAATAGTTAAAATAATTTACTTTGAATAATAACGATTAAAAAAATTATTTTAATCGAAGTTAGAGCGAATATGTTCATTTTGGTTTCTAAAGGAATTAGAAATAGTACGGTAGTTTGAAAAGTCAAACCTGTTCTTTAACCGAATATACCGGATTCAAAATTTATTAGATTTTAGTAAAACCAAAAATATCGCTATAGTATAATTTATAGCCCATATAAAAGGCCATTTTTCAAACGACCTTCGTTTTCGGTGAAACCACTTTTGTTGGATTCGGAACGTCAAAATATTGCTAAGTTTAATTTTCCAGAATTTTTTGGAATTAATATGTGAGAGTTGAAAACGAAAATTTGTTTTGTCAATTTTATTCAAATCTGATCGACTTGAAAATGGCCATTTTTCAAACAGTCTCAGAATTTGACAAAATTAATTTTTTAGAACCGTATCGCCAAGACAAAGCCAGAAATAATTTTCTTGCAATTTTCTGAGTTCATATATGGCCCCAGTGAATTTATATATACGATCGAATTAATTTAATAAAGGATTTAAATATTAAATTAAATATTTTAGGCCACAGACAGTCATTTGGGCTAACGAGACCTAGCCCATTGGATCCGGAACGGGGGCTATTGGTTGGGATCAACTCTGGTTGGAATGAAAATTGATTGGTTTGAAACTTTTGGTTTTATTTGTAAAATTAACATTAAATTAATATAAAAATACACCGTTTACTTCTTCCAAACCCTAATCTATTACTGTAGCCGCCGCCATCACGGTATCCATGGCCAAAATTACACCCACTTTCTCCCATTAAATTCTCCCAATCCTTCCCCCGAAACCCACTTCTCCTTTAGACTCTTTTGTATAGATTTCCACCTTCCTCAATCTTATACGGTTGGATCATCACCATGAGGCACGAACGACGAGGTACAACGCCCCGAAGTCGCGCCAAAACCACCGCTGCTGCCCCCCTTTTGCTCGATCGAGCTCAGCCAAAGTGGACCCCCCTTGCGCGCCTCATTCTCCTCTCCGATGCCGCACCATCCGATTGGCAGACCACTGCTCCATTCGATCGAGAAGTTTAACCCTAGAACTGAAACAAATTGGGTTTACTGTCGGCCTTAACCTGTTAAAGAAGAAGAAGGGTATTGTAACGACCCGGGTTTTCACGATCCTGGTTATCGACATAAAATCAAAGTCGACTATCCAAGCATCGGAAATAACGGATACTTAATGAAAGAAAATAGAGGGTGAGAATAGATAAGATAGAAACTTAGAATAGAAGAAGAAGAACATCACAACATCAGAGTAAACACGAATCTCACAGTGGAACGAATAAATATATTTCATAACATAACTTTGAAATAAAACAGTATCTGTATACAATACCATTATTAGAGTATAACACTTACAACATAGCGGAAATAACAATAGCTATATAATCCTGAAGCCTCCTGCTCCAAGCACTCAGTATATCTGTAAATCCCGCCTACTTGACTGCCTGTACAAAATTGGGCACCCAAGAGTTTAGTGGAAACAAAACAAAATAAACTCTGGGTCAGTCATGTGACTGGTGTGAGTAAACTTAAATCATTTGATTTAACTTTCAAAAATCTGTTTGAACTGAAGGATAATCGTAAGACCGATCCACACATAAACACGGATGGTTTTTACCTTACGATAACCCTAAATATTTTTCTAAAACGATACTTGTCTGATATTATAATAATGTCTAGATCAGGTAAATAAAAATCTAGCAGAAATGATTTCATCTCACGTTCTACATATATAATATAAATTCAAAACCGCGGGCTCTTATGGGGTAATTGATTTCCAACTATGACAAGGTATGGAACCACCTTCCGATCAGTGTACTCTAGAAGCGATACACATGAGTTCAACAAGAACATCTTGTTAACTCGGCCACACATGACCGGCCATTCATTTTGCTTGAATGTTCCGAATATATTATCACCTTATGGTTGGTATACCAACATAACCATTCCCGGGAGATACATAAGCGAAAGAAGTAACAAATATGAATATTCTTTAGATGGTGATAATATACCCTACTTGGGTGCGACCCATTGAGCCATGCTGCTTGCCTGATTTCTGTCATTTCCCAGTTGATGAGGCTTGAGGTCATAATGTATCTTTTAACAGATCACTCCTTCATTTACTTTGAATGCCACACCGTCATACCCGTCAAATCACAAATTGATTCCCCCAAAATACCACGGGTATAAGCTAAGAGACACGAATTCCTCTACCACCAATGTAAATACGTCTGAAATGATCAAGTTACGCGATCTACCAGATATACTCTATCAGACATTCGTCCATTCAAGTAGTCCTAGGACTGGACAATCCGAAGGAATTATTCTATAAATCCATCTTAGGCAATTTCTACCTAGGATTTACTAAACAGCCCTTGCATAACTCCATCTTCAATTATCTACATCATATTTGATTCGCAACTCTAATGCCATATGGAGTGGTTTTCAGATAATATATCTGATCCCGGTCTCTCCGTATTGACAACGGAATTGGTCAAAATCTTCGATAGTCAGTGATTTAACTATCAAAGGAAAACATGTGTGCAAACAACGATATTATTTCCAGATAGAAATTCTATCGATCAATTATCAATCAACATTTATTCATTTCCCCATTTCTCGTTTCCATATATTCATCAAATCCTTATTTTTTAATTTTAGAAAATATTCGTTATTAACTTTGGAAAACATTTCCATTTATGATTCACGCATCAATATCTTCCCACCTCTATCAGTCTCTAACTGTAAACTAGTAAGAGAACAACCCCCTACGTATTAACCCCAAAGGCCGAAACCAACATCAGATCGATACTCAGAAAGCCATTCAACTCAACAAATTTTCTGTCAGTTCTAATTTCAGTAATTCCATTTAAATTCCTAATTCAAACCCCAAATTTCTTCATAATATTTTATTTGCAAAATATTTATTTTAAATTAATATCATGTTACACCCATGTGCGAAGCACGGGTCTAAACCTTCCTAATGTAAAATTTTCTTTTCATAAAACTCTATTCATTTTCCAAACATTTCCCTTTTATAGTTCTATTTGTTTTCTAAATAAATATTCCTTAATTATATTCCTTTTATAAAATTCTGTTTATTTTATAAATATTTCCTTTTATAAAAATTATATTTATTTTCTAAATAAATATTTCTTTTTCAATATAACATTGAAAATTTCCTTTTTAACATTCCAGTATTCCTTATGGTATTTAACATACCATATAAAAATGATCAGTATCATTCAAACATACAAAATCAGCAACAGATTTCATATCACATCATATAACACAATATATGAAAAACAGTAAAATAAATGTTGATGAATCCAATTGGATTCCTCCGACCTGTTTCCCTGCATCCACAGATGTTACACAATATAATTCACATCAATTTCATTTCACTATGAAATATTCTGAATAACAAAATCAATATTTATTAAATTATTTCTATATATAACTATAACTATATTTTCAAACAATTAACTAACAATCAATCAAACAATTATCATACACAGCATTCAATCATTTTTATCAATTATAAAATTCATTTATAAAAATATAAACTGATCAGAGTTGTGATTTTTACTCACATTGGTGGTTTGTCGTTAAATAAAGATAATCATACAATATTCTGATCAGGCTTTTAATTTCACCATAAATTGTAATGGTCTCCAATCCACTACCAGTCAGTTACATGTTGTAGCCCTTGTCCGTACGATCCCAACGGATCTTGTTTTGCTGAATTCTGATAACGGACGGATACGATATTAACATTTCAAAATATTACACTACTTAAATCAATTTACATTCATTTCTTTAAATGTTGGGCTTCACCATCCACTCATGCTTATTCGGCCCACTCATCAAAGCCCATCCGCAACTCCATCTTCCCAGATTCACAAATCCCGTTCCAGGCTCCTAACACAATCGTGCTTTTTCTTCAATGTCGCTCCTTCGTTCTCCCTTACATTTTAAAATCAAAAACACCAAACAGATCTTCCTCAAAATCTAACCATTCCTGGCACCCCTCTGAACACCGCGTCTTCTTCCCAAAGCTTGGAACCTGACTCCAGTAATCAACTCCCATGGCCGATCATTTCATGCTCTCGTACTACCTTAACACTCCACTAAAAATCCAAATAAAAACACCTAAAATCACCTCATTGAAAACACTACATTTCCAAACTAATTTTATTAAAACTCGATCCCTATTTCATCATTGCGTCAAAACCCTTCTTCCAGTGCACACAGACAAAACTCACGACAATAATATGTGCAAAAATCTTCAACACTCGCATACATGGTGTGGATTCCTACCCTGAATCCCAATTGACTACTAAAACCTTGAATCATTGCTCCTACTCTGATCATTTGCCAACCCTAGGCTTCAAGGACACACGCGCAAAATAAACAGCAACCAAAAGGTGGTTCGAGCTTCCTCAAAACCATACGGAAATAAAGAACACGCTTTACTGATTTCAAATATATGAGATACAAGATTTATAGATTTTTCTTTGAATTTCTTTTGGTTTTTGAACTCTCATTTTGATTTTCCAGAAGAAAGTGGCGGCTCAACGTTTTCTTTGTTGACCATAGAAAGAAATGGGATTAGGTTTGATGGAGAGGTATTTATAGTGTTAGATAAATATCTAGATATTTTGGTTTTATATTAATATAAATTTTCGATGAATGTTTTCAATCCCAACGATCACACACGATACCCAAAAATCTTGAAAATGGACATACGCCTTCAGTTCGACATTACGAACCCAACAAAACTGGTTTCGTCGAATTCCGACTTCGTTTGCCCACACATCGTATTTTTAACCGTCAAAATACTGACTGTTTTTCACATTAAAAATCCGTACAGCCACAACGAACTCCAAAAATCACAAAACATGAAATCTAACAATAATTTAATATTACGGATCCAACAAAATTAGTTTCGTCGAAAACGGAGTTCGTTTGCAAAACTGGCTATTTTTAAAGCTCTAAATAAATCCCTTTTAAATATATAAATATATTTAAAAATAATTAAATATATAAATATATTTAAAAATAATTAAATTAAATATAAATAAATTTATATTATCGTATATATTCATAATAGAATATCATATAGCTCCAGAATATTCCTATATGAATTTCTAACTCGATATTTCAAATCTCGGCAAAATCGATATTTGATTTATAATGAAATTCCTTATATATATCGTTATAAATTATAAGGGAATTCCATAGTTACTTTTCAAAAATTTGATATGGGCATAAATCAAAATCTACACAATGAAATCCCGATATTTCTCTTCCACTAGAAAAATATACTTCACTAACTCCGAACGTTTCTTATTTCCCAGAAATCTGATTTAAAACGGATTCTGTATATTCATTAAAAGTTCGAATCGCCAAATAGTGAACTGCCGTGACATTTCGAGCTCGATTATAATTATAATATAAATTATACGTTCAATTTTCGTTCAAATAATATATTCATTATTCTAATTCAAATTCAAAGCTGAATTAAATATTTTAAATATTCCAGTTCACATTATATTGTCAATTCACTATTTCCGACTATTTCGAAATTAAATATATTATTCTATTATTTAAATTAATTAAATATTCAGTATTATTTAATTAAACAACCCTTTAATTCTCTAAATCACTAATTAAATAATTAAATGAATTAATTATTATACCGTAAAAATACAGGATATTACAGGTATAAACTATATTTTATTTTAAAATTTTATTTTAAAATGTTAATTACACAAATTGAATCATAACTTATTCATTCGGACTTGAAATTTAACGATTTCAGATACTATACAATCGTGAAGCCGAGATCTACGCTGGTGTGTAAACAAGATCCAATTCTGAGCAGTTCAAATTTTGGCCAAATTTGCATCGCGATGGTGAGATTTCTAATTTTTTTTTAAATAATTAATCAATTTAATTATCTTCCTCGCTATGTAATGTTTGTATGTACATGACTTAGATCGGCTATGTGATGAGATTGTGGATGATTTATCTGTTTGTTGGTGATGTATAAACATAGATATGTATGTGTTGAATAAAAATAAATCATTTTTTTATATTATTGATTTGGATTAGAATTGCCATTTCAATAAATATAAATCATTTTGTTATATTATTGATTTGGATTAGAATTGCCATTTCAATAAAAAAAATATCATTTTGGAAAATATTATTATATTGAAATAGAGTCGTCAATACAATGGAAAATATATCATTTCGGAAAATATTATTTTATTGAAATAGAGTCATCAATACAATGCAAAATATGGAAAATATATCATTTTTGAAATATATAATTGTGTTGAAATAGAGTTGTTAAACAGTGAAATAAAAGGTTATTCTTTTATTTGCATTCTTTGATGCAAATATTCATTGAATTAAAAAGTTATTCTTTTATTTGCATTCTTTGATGAAAATATACATTGAATTAAAAATTTATTCTTTTATTTGCATTCTTTGATGCAAATATACATTGAAATAAAAAGTTATTCTTTTATTTGCATTCTTTGATGCAAATATACATTGAAATAAAAAGTTATTCTTTTATTTGCATTCTTTGATGCAAATATGCATTGAAATAAAAAGTTATTCTTTTATTTGCATTCTTTAATGTAAATATGCATTGAAATAAAAAGTTATTATTTTATTTGCATTCTTTGATGCAAATATACATTGAAATAAAAAGTTATTTTTTATTTGCATTCTTTGATGCAAATATACGTTGGAATAAAAAGTTATTCTTAATGCAAATATACGTTGAAATAAAAAGTTATTCTTTTATTTGCAATCTTTGATGAAAATATACATTGAAATAAAAAGTTATTCTTTTATTTGCATTCTTTGATGCAAATAGACATTGAAATAAAAAGTTATACCTTTATTTGCATTCTTTGATACAAATAAATTGTTGAAATTGTAAGTTGAATTTTTTTATTTGCATTCCTTGATGCAAATAAAATATTGTTTTAAAAAGGTTATATTTTATTTGTATTTTAGATTCAAATTAAAAACATGATTTGTAAAGTTACATTTTTGGTTGCAATTTGAGATGCAAACAAAACATTAGAATTGAAGTTGCATTTTTGTTTGCAATTTTAGGTGCAAACAAAACATTAGAATTAAAGTTACATTTTTGTTTGCAATTTTAGATGCAAACAAAACATTAGAATTAAAGTTGCATTTTTGTTTGTAAATTTTTGAATTCAAGCAAACCATTAGAATGAAAGTTGCATTTTTATTTGCATTCTTTGATGCAAATAAAACATGGATTAAAGGTTGCATTTTTCATTCAAATTAGAATTTACCTTTTTATTTACATTTTAGATGTAAATAAAAGAATAGGATTAAAGGTATCATTTTTACTTTTAAATTAGAGACAATACAAAGATAGAATTAAAAAGTTACATTTTAGTTACATTCTAGTTGTAGCAAAAATGATAAGAATTAAAGTATCATATTTATTGTCATTTTAGAGACAATAAAAAGAATAGATTTAAAATATCATTTTTTAAATCATATATTTAGATGCAATAAAAATAGTGGAAATAAAAATCATGTTGTTATTATCATTTGTTTTCAACATAAAGATTGAACATTAGGAAAATATATTTCTAATGTGATTTAATTACCATTGGAAATAATTGGTCATTAAAAACATGATTCATTCCAAATCATCATTTTCATCATGTTAGTAGAATTATGAAAATCATATATAAAATTTCTAACATGAATGTAGACTGTATTTGGCTTGCTTGTGATTATTTGAAAAGTAGTTGAAACCGCCATTGAGATATATATATATATATATATATATATATATATATAAAATAAAACGAAACGCAAGCGGTAGTCCGCGTTTCGGCAATCGTAACTTCAAACGATTATATCGTAAGATTCGACTGTCGGATTTTCCCAAAACCGGAACCGTTAGGAATTCTTTGGGAAGATCTTTCCAATGATATGAATTTTGTTTAAATCCAACTGTTAGATTTTAAGTTATGTGTAAATCAAATTTTGGTAAAAATAGCGTGATGGCCGCCCATCGACCCGAAGCGTCATTTAATTATATTGAGCTATTTTTAAATAAATAAAAATAGCGGTAAATCGTTATAAATTAATATTAACAATATTAAATGGTTTAAGTGATAATAATTTGAAAAATTATTTGAATAGACCGAGTTCAACTCATTTCAAATGATTTTACGGCGATTTTAAATCGATGATATCGAAGACGGTGATTGAAGACCGACAATCTTCACGTCTAAAGGATAATTACTGATGCCTGGCACTGACTAGCTACCAATAAAGGGTTAAAGTCGTAGTTGTATTGACGTACTTGTTGATCGTCTGGATACGCGAGCACCTAGGTGACTCCGGTTTCGTTCAGACCCAGAACGGACTTGTAAATGGATGCGTGTCCGACATTGACTTTCATGCCATGTAATTTAATTTATATATATTAATATATATTTGAGGTGGCGGAGGATTTATCCTCTTGCTAAACACCCTTCTTTGAGACGCATGAGCTCAATGGTTATATATTGGTAGTTATCTATCGCATGGTATGGACTGTCAATGTGACATGCCAAGATGCAATTGATCGAGGCTTTTGTTGAAAAGCAGAGCTTTGTGGATGATGATCAAAGCATAGCCTATTTAGGCATAGCTTTGTGTATTATGTTACCTCGCGAGTCTCACACCCCGGTAGAGTCAAAAACGGAACAAGGGAACGTAGGGAGTGCACACATTTCTTTCTAGCTAGAAGTGGTATTTGGGTTTTTACATGGCCCGACATTTTTACTTATGTGTTGATGGAATGAGGCGCCTCGTATTTTTATTGGTCGCCAATGGCCAATTTATAGGTCCAATAGAATCGGGAAGTGTGTGTTCAGGCATAACTAATCCACAAAAGTATTTGTGGACCGGCCCTGCAGGATCCAAGGGTTCGCCAACGTCCGAATCCTGAGATATTGCTAGAGTGTCTCGAATCGGTTAGGAGATCATCTCTAGCCTTGACTCATGATGGAAACCAACCTCCAATACGAAATTACGGTCTTGATTATAAACCTATATATGACGACATAGTATATGGTAGCTATGCCATCTAGGATTGATACATTTACTTTAAAGTATTTTTGAAACATATTAGACACTAGTAATAATATTAAAAATATTATTTTCTATGTATCAAGCATTTTTTATCTTTTTAAGGTAAAACTCTATCCTCCTTTTGCGTTGCGTTGTGTGATGGGACTTGAGTCTTATAATGGTTTCATTTTCTAAAAAGCGTTGCGTTGTTTTTGACTTAGAAATTCAAAAAACTTATTCACTCGTAATCCAATGGAGCAAAACCCGTTCCATGTTAGTGGCATGGTCAAGTGATTAGCCATATTATTAGTTTAGTAAGATTTCTCATACCAGTCCCATGACTGACTCGTAGTTTATTTTCACTTTCCAAACTTGGGTGCCCTCTTTCCATATGGGCAGCCAATTAACAGGTTTCAGGTAAGGATGTTTTCTGGACTAGAGCTTGCTGATGAAGATGTTGGAAGATCTTTTCTTTTATCTTTTGTTTTCTTCTTGAGATGTTGAGATAGTATTGGATATTGATGTATTTTGGGAGATTTAGACTTTATTTCTTTCCCTATTTTTAGAAATCTATTTTGCAAAGTGTATCCTGTATGGCGTACTTTGATGTTCTGTGATGACATTCCTCTTCGCTGCAATGATTTATATGTTCTGCTATGTAACTATGATCTATTATTGTTTTAATTCTGTTATACTCCTATGATTATCCTTACTTTTGTTCCACGGAAGTTTGGGTCGTCACATTTGGTATCAGAGCTAAAGGTTAACCTTAGCTATGGAGTATAACATTTTAGAACAATTCGTCTAGGTAGAATCGGTAGTATTCTAAGACGAGTAGCTCATTAGAAATAGGATTAACAAAGTCCTAGAATGAGCACAGCAGAATAGCACATATAAATCAGTCATTGCATCATTATCATATCATCTTATCATTTCCCTTCATCTGACTCTTTCCTTGATGGGAGACTGAGGATAGCATCAAGCAGGCCTAGAGTGGATATCTCCGAGTGACTCTTGTATTGAGGTATATTTATAATACCTTGCATTTTCCATTATGTTTCCTACTTTACTATTATTTCCTTTTCGAGGACGAAAAGCTTTTAAGTGGGGGAGATTGTAGCAACCCGGAAAATCCGAACCAATTTAATTTTTTTTATTTTAGCCATTTCAGTGAATTTTGAATAGTTAAAATAATTTACTTTAAATAATAACGATTAAAATTTTATTTTAATCAAAGTTAGAGCGAATATGTTCATTTTGATTTCTAAAGGAATTAGAAATAGTACGGTAGTTTGAAAAGTCAAACCTGTACTTTGACCGAATTCAAAATTTAGTGGATTTTATTGAAACCAAAACTATCTAATTTTGTTTGAAAATATCTTTCCAAGAATTCGAAAATTTTGAAATTTCATAGCGAGAATCAAAAGTTATGGCCAGTTGAATATTCAGAATGGTCGCTATAGTATAATTTATAGCCCATATAAAAGGCCATTTTTCAAACGACCTCCGTTTTCAATGAAACCACTTTCTTTGGATCAGGAACGTCAAATTATTGCTAAGTTTAATTTTTTGGAATTTTTGGAATTAATATGTGAGCGTGGCAAACGAAAATGTGTTTTGTCAATTTTAGTCAAATCTGATCGACTTGAAAATGGTCATTTTTCAAATAGTCTCAGAATTTGACGAAATTTATTTTGTTAGGACCATATCGTCAAGACAAAACCAGAAATAAATTTTCTGGAATTTTTTGAGTTCCTATGTGGCCCCGGTGAATTTATATATACGATCAAATTAATTTAATAAAGATTAAATATTAAATTATAGATTTCAAGCCACAGACAGTCGTTTGGGCTGACAAGACCTAGCCCATTGGATCCGGAACTAGGGCTATTGGGTGGGGTCAACTCTAATTGGACGGAAAATGGATTGGTTTGAAACTTTTGGTTTTATTTGTAAAATTAACATTAAAATAATATAAAAATACACCATCTTCTTCTTCCAAACCCTAATCTATTACTGCAGCCGCCGGCACCATGGTATCCATGGCCGAAATTAAACCCACCTTCTCCCACTAAATTCTCTCAATCCTTCCCCCGAAACCCACTCCTCCTTTAGACTCTTTTGTAGAGATTTCCATCCTCCACAATCTCATACGGTTGGATCATCGCCAGGAGGCACGAACGACGAGGTACAACGCCCCGAAGTCACGCCAAGCCCCCTTTTGCTCGATCGAGCTCAGCCAAAGTGGGCCCCCCTTGCGTGCCTCGTTCTCCTGATCTCCTACGCTGCACCATCCGATCGTCAGACCACTGCTCCATTCGATCGAGAAGTTTAACCCTAGAACTGAAGCAAATTGGGTTTATTGTCGGCCTTAACCTATTAAAGAAGAAGAAGGGTATAAACTATATTTTATTTTAAAATTTTATTTTAAGATGTTAATTACACAAATTGAATCATAACTTATTCATTTGGACTCGAAATTTAATGATTTCAGATCCTATACAATCGTAAAACCGAGATCTACGCTGCTGTCCAAACTACATCCAATTCTGAGCAGTTCAAATTTTGGCCAAATTTATATCACGACGGTGAGATTTCTGATTCTAAAAAAAAATTAATCAATTTAATTATCTTCCTCGCTATGTAACGATTGTATGTATATGACTTAGATCGGCTATGTGATGAGATTGCGGATGATTTATCTGTTTGTTGGTGATGCATAAACATAGATCTGTATGTGTTGAATAAAAATAAATCATTTTGTTATATTATTGATTTGGGTTAGAATTGCCATTTCAATAAAAATAAATCATTTTATTATATTATTGATTTGGATTAGAATTGTCGTTTCAATAAATCATTTTGTTATATTATTGATTTGGATTAGAATTGCCGTTTCAATAAAAATATATCATTTTGGAAAATATTATTATATTGAAAAAGAGCCGTCAATACAATGGAAAATATATCATTTTGGCAAATATTATTGTATTGAAATAACGTCATCAATACAATGGAAAATATATCATTTTTGAAATATATAATTATGTTGAAATAGAGTTGTTAAACAGAGAAATAAAAAGTTATTCTTTTATTTGCATTCTTTGATGCAAATATTCATTGAATTAAAAAGTTATTCTTTTATTTGCATTCTTTGATGCAAATATACATTGAAATAAAAAGTTATTATTTTATTTGCATTATTTGATGCAAATATACATTGAAATAAAAAGTTATTCTTTTATTTGCATTCTTTGATGTATGCAATGAAATAAAAAGTTGTTCTTTTATTTGCATTTGTTGATGCAAAAATACATTGAAATAAATAGTTATTCTTTTGTTTGCATTCTTTGATGCAAATACACATTGAAATTAAAAGTTATTCTTTTATTTTCATTCTTTGATGCAAATATACATTGAAATAAAAGGTTATTCTTTTATTTGCATTCTTTAATGAAAATATACATTGAAATAAAAAGTTATTCTTTTATTTGCATTCTTTGATGCAAGTAGACATTGAAATAAAAAGTTATACTTTTATATGCATTCTTTGATACAAATAAAACATTGAAACTGGAAGTTGAATTTTTTTATTTGCATTCCTTGATGCAAATAAAACATTGTTTTAAAAATGTTATATTTTATTTGTATTTTAGATACAAATTAAAAACATTATTTGTAAAGTTACATTTTTGGTTGCAATTTTAGATGCAAACAAAACATTAGAATTAATGTTGCATTTTTGTTTGCAATTTTAGATACAAACAAAACATTAGAATTAAAGTTGCATTTTTTTTGCAATTTTAGATGCAAACTGTAACACCCCGTAATTCTGTGACACTAAGATTCACAAATCAATGCAGAATTAAATTTTAAAATAAAAATCAAGGAAAACGGGCTGCGCCATTGCGTTCGTTTCGGAATTCTGCATGAGATAGAGTCCGAGTTTGCGTTAGTCGGACTCTGTAGGAAGGAGATATGGTCTTCAGAAGTTTCAGAATTCGATTTAAAATTCGAACAGGTCAGAAACAAGTTTAAAATTCAAAATCGGACCCAGATTGGGCTGGGCTGGAATTTTCCCGCCCAAGACCCAGGTCGACTGGGTAGTCGACCTGGGGGTCGACCTCCCTGCTTTTTCCAGATCTGCAGTCTGGTTCGTTCTTCTGTATCAGGACGCCATTCTGACCAGATTCGTCCGCCTAATCCTATATAAACAGCCTTAGTCTCCTTCTCTATTCACAATTCTTTTCTACCCTTTTGCTGCCACTGAGAAAATGTATAAATAAATAACATATAAAATAAATCAAGACGAGGAAATGCTGCTCAAGACTTTCAAGAGGAGATTCGTGTCAAGCTAGGATTCAAGTGAAGATTCAAACGACTTCAACGACTATTTTTCTACGAATCTAATCTAATCTCTGTAAGTCGGTTACTTTTTAGATTTGAACGTTTCTCTCTGTTCGTGACATGAAAATAAAGGAATAAAAGAATATGCCAAATCTTTCTATCAGTGCTTATATCCTTGGACCTAATTAAGAACTGTTATGATTCGATGACCAATTAGGCCTTTCCTATGACTATGAACATTGCCTATGACTATGAACATTACCTATGACTATGAACATTGCCTATGACTATGAACATTGCCTATGACTGTGATTGTGACTATAAGAATTACTTCCTTGACTATGAACACAAGCCTATGCCTTTGATTAGGAAACATAAACTATTGCCTATGACATAACAAGGACAACTGTGATTAAACACCTATGATTCATGACTAGGAAAGTGTTGCTTAAGTTTTGTGACTGTGAAATTGGGTCTATACCTGATTATCTATTCTGTCTATTCTTGGTTTTCTTTGGTTTTAGACCTTGGGAATTTACCTATTAAGTTAGGTCTACCCATGTTCTTGAACCAACGTCGTTATTCAACCCTTTTTTGTCATAACATTTCCAGACCTATAGGCCTTCGATGTTTTAGATCAATTTCAGTGAAATTCGTTAGGTCCGTAATTAGTAAATTATCATTTTATGCCAGTCATTATGTCTATCCTTTTCATAGCAACTTTGGTTCATTCCCTATTTTCTACGAATCTAGATTTATCTATAATCTAGATTGAATCACGATTATACGAACGGTGGGAATACGATTTGGGCAAAAATATGAAATTTACTAAAAACGTAGTTTTTAACTTAGAAATTGACATAAATTGGGAACATGTATTATGGCATGTTCATAGAAATGCAAATTGGATAAATTTGACATGAATTATAGGATGTGTAATTTGAATCTAATATTGACTTGTAAATCTAGCATTTACATGAACTATGAACTAGAATAATAAGTCTAGTTTGACATGAACTGTAATTAGAATGTTAAATCAGAATTGGATTAGCTAATTTGGCATGATAAGTATATTGGCATAAATTTGAAATTGGCCATAATTTGGAGTAAATCGTCAGGTTTAGCAAAATCATGGTTAGTGACATTTAATTTTGTATAGTTTACATACTAAAAAGGCATAAATATGATATAGAGGGGAAAATGGGCCATAAGAATAAATGTTGACAATTTACATTAAAAGAGTAATTAGGAAATAAGTAAATTAGGAATGATTTACTTATAGGATTTGTCCTAAATGAGAAAATGTAAATTTAGACAAATTAAAGGTTTATTAACGGCATCTCTTTTAATAATACACCAGAAAGTTCTAGGGTGACAAAGAGGATAGTGTCTAGGCTTGGGTTTGGAAAATACAAGTTTCATGCTCTCCCTGGCTATCCCTAACTGATCCGACGGACGGGATGGTTACTTTCAAAAACCTGATTTGAAACTTAATCAAAACCCTTTGAACTTAGAAAACACGAATATGCCTAACCCGAGGTTAGACTGAGTTGCGATGTAAACCTGCCCGGAACCAACCAGCACATCCAGTATTCGCAACAATATCTGTCTAATGTGAGTGGTCGCGGCTTTAATTTATTTAGTTAAAGCTAGAACAAGAATGGCAGGGTTAAGTTAACTAAGACACTTAACCAATTCAACATGATAACCAGACCAGTGGGTGGGGTTAGGTTCATATAGACACTTAACACAGTTAAGCTAGAATGGGAGGGTTAAGTCCATAGGAACACTTAACCGACTTAACACAATTAAGCTAGAATGGGAGGGCTAAGTCCATAGGGACACTTAACCAACTTAACATGGTGACAAGACAAGATTTGTAGGGGTTAAGTAGCTAAGAAAACACTTAGCCAAATTAACTAGACTAGAAGGTGGGGTTAAGTAAAGTTAATACACTTAGCCAAATTAACATGTTAACTAGACTAGAGGTTGGGGTTAAGTAAATTTAATACACTTAGCCAATTCGATATGTTAGCAGGACTAGACTGTAGGGTTAAGTAAACTTGAGCACTTAACCATCAGATTGTGATAAAGGAATAGGGTTAAGTTTAAAACATTAAGGGATAATACTTAACCATTAATAACATGGTAGTTAAAACAGACGGGCAAGGTTAAGTTAAAAAGGAACACTTAACCAATACAGGATGAATAGGGTTAAGTAATAAGAAATACTTAACCAATATAACTTGGTTTGTGGTAGAGTTAAGTCAACGTGAAGTACTAATAACACTTAACCAGTTTATCAGGATAAATGAAGAGGGTTAAGTTAGCTTGAATTGACAAATGACACTTAACCATTCCAAATTGACGGGAAAGAGAACTAAGTAGTAAACCTTAGTCAAAAGGAGCTAAGTAGTAAACCTTAGTAAAGAAAACAACGATTCTGGAAACTAAGTGGTAAACCTTAGTTAGTAGAACTAAGTAGTAATTCTTTATATAACACGGGAAGGAGCGAATGTCCGTCTGAGTAAAAAGAAGGCTCCAACGAATCGGGTTACGAAGCCCGAGGCTTCGAGGGGACGTGAGGGTACTCTTGGTATCCCTCTGTGAGGCTGCAGATGATCCTCCTGGGCTCACAAAGCTTAAGGTCTGCGTTAGAAGAACCAGGGGTATGCCTTGGTTGCAATATATGGCAACCTAAAGACTAGGATGGACCAGCGTGATTCGGCGAGAAAACGGTAGCCCTGTGATAGCAACTCGTCGTCTACCATCCATCTCGAGTCAGTCGAGATACGTGAAGTGGAAAGGCGGAGAACTCCAAAAGACCATATACTTGCTATCTAGTTATGGGTGAGGATGGCCATAGTTTAGTGGGGCATCGGGGGCCTGCGTATAGTTCTCATTTTTCAAGGTGTGCCTTTCATTAGTTGAGGGAGGGGTCAAGTGGGACCATAGCCACTGGAATAAAAACAGACCTTAGCATCTGCATCGGCAGATATCTGAAAGCTCCCGACCGAGTTCTGTATTCCTTGATTTGCCCTGCCACAGGACTCGGGCTGCACATTACAGGACATGTGCATCTAGACAAGCGATAACGATTCGCGATACATGCGTGGGGAAGTATAGGAACATATACCACTCTAGGAAGTGTGTCCTAGACTTGGGGGCATCGTTCGACAGGTAGCATAATCCCTAGTTGGACTAGGTGGCATAAACCCTGAATCCGAGAAGCGTTCAGCAGCTAGCGTAAACTCTAGTTGAATCTAGAAAGCAATTGATAGAAAACCCTAGATTAGATCTAGGTAATAAATAATAAATGTATGCCTGAAGGCAAAGGAAACTACAGGGATTGGGATCACGTTATCGTTACTAGTTGGGACACTAGTTAGGTGGTGCAGAGATATAGAAACCAGTATCACAAGGAAATAGCGTAGCGGCGAAAGTATTAGAGCATATCCAGTTTATCTTAGCTTAGCATATCTTGTGTTAATCTTGTCTAATCTTGCCAACCCTATCATCATGGTGTTATCTTGTATTCAGTTAATTCATGTCGTTTTGTTTTTCCATGTTCACATGCTAGAAGTTACTGAACTTACTCAGGCTTTATGTCTGACTCTGTTTTTCTTTCGTCTTCTTTCCTTCCGCCCCCCCCCCCTCCAGGTAGTAAAGAAGGGAATAGTATAGGTCAGGTTAAGTTGGACTGTCACTCTTTCCCAGCTTGAAGATTTGTCGAAGTTTGCTTGGATTCTCTTTTCAGATGCTATGGCTGGCTCTTGCTAAAATTGAGGAATATAAATGTTGTTTTATGCTTCTTTATTTTGTAAGATAGATGATACTATGATATTGTAAAGAAATCATTGTACAAACTATTTTATCAATAAAGCAAAGTTTTATTTTCCGCTGTTTAATTTCTGTCTGTCTTGTAATTTATCTGCATCTTTTACCCTAAATGCTCCACAGAACTTAGTGCATTCCCTTTTTGAGTGACACTAACGGACGTGGGGTGTTACACGTGGTATCAGAGCTGAAGGTTACCAGATCAGATAAAGGATTTGAAAAATTACTTTCAAAACGGTTTTAAAAGAAGCATTTTCAAAAGAAAAGATTTGTTTTAAAAGGCATATTCCCCAAAGCCATACGCACTATCTTCTCTTCCTCTGTTTGAATTCTTGTCTCCTTCTTTCTTGAGTCTCTGGGGCTCCTGGCTTTCTGGGAGGTAACCTGATTAATCGGCGAAGTAGTGCCTGGCTTCTATCCATAGTCGTAGTTGTTTCACCTACGGTCAGTTTTCTTTCAAGCTTATAGGGTTTTTTGTACGATGGAAGCAGCTTTCGAGATATTTGTCAACATGGTTACACACGAAAGGGGATGAGGTGTTTGGCTAGGGAGCACAACCCTAGGATGAGGAATTCATGGAGGTAGATTTAGCTCACGAAGGAGGAAGAAATTATAAAACCTAAGACAAGAGGAAGTATCTTTACTAGGGTATGATAGGGCATATAATTAAGGACAAGGGCAAGAACGAGGAACAAGATTTTCAGAAGGGCAAGTACATACTTTCACCACCAAGCGTACCTAGGAGAAAGGTAGTAAAGTTCTTTTGGGAGAGTCTAGTTTTGCTGTTGGTACTCTTTCCTTTGGTTTTAGCTCTTCGCATTTGTTCATATCCACTTCCATAGTTGAGTCTCTGCACTATAGTACTTGTATAGTAGAAAGATCCCACTAGAGTCTCAAATCCAATTGGTGGTCCGACCAGTTTATTTTTGGTTAGTAGGGATTTGAGAATAGCAATCGAGTTTTCTTATATCATCTCACGTAGATCGTCTAAATTCGGAGGAGATATTCCTTGGGTGCTTGTCTGATATTGGTTTAGGCCTTTCGGGCTTGTACTTGAGGAATGTCGAGTTCGACTAGCATGGTTTACGTGAGAGATGAATAGTTGTGACAGGCACTCTAAAAAGCACCTAGTGACCTTTCGACCCTTATATTTGTGGCATGGTGGATAAGAGGGAGACCTCTAATCATCCTAGTACATACACTTGGTACCGTGATTGACATCTGTTTATTTTGGAAATGGAGATCAGGAACTTGACAATCGTGAAGTTAAATTTGTTAAGATAGAGTGGAGTAAAGCTCAAGAAGGCTAGATACTAGCATCATACCCTTTTCCTTAAGGGTGCATCCTTGATTTCTTTTGTAGGAGCTTTACACATAATTGTTTCTCTCTTTCCAAAGTATATCCTCTAGGTCGTATCTTCGATCCTTAGGTAGAAGCCAATGGATGTAAACATGTATTTGAAACATGTTATGGTTGACGGTTGCGAGTGGTTGCTAATGGTTGCTCGTGAATGCATATACATACGTATTAGGCACTAGATCAGTTCGGACGCTTTCATATTGCATTTACAGATATGTATTTGTTTGTAAGTTGAACTTGATATGTTATCATATGGAGGTTGCATATGGATGAATGGCTATGCACACATGTAGTATTTACATAACTAGGGATGCTTGCATACATGATTGGACACATGGCACTGACATGATTCACATTAAGGAGGTCAACTGAATCAGTAGACCGCCTGATTTTGCACTAGATAAAGACATATACACACACTATGCATATAAACATGAAAGCATTAGAAATCTTTTAAGGACAATGAATGCCTGTGATTGAATGGTTGAGTAGATGGGTGATTGGATAGTAGGACACATTCTTCCTAACTTGAAGATTTCGGGGGCGAAATCCTTTTAAGTGGGGGAGAATGTAACACCCCGTAATTCTGTAACACTAAGATTCACAAATCAAAGCAGAATTAAATTTTAAAATCAAAATCAAGGGAAACGGACTGCGCCATTGCGTTCGTCTCGGAATTCTGCATGAGATAGAGTCCGTGTTTGCGTTAGTCGGACTCCGTATGAAGGAGATATGGTCTTCAGAAGTTTCAGAATTCGATTTAAAATTCGAACAGGTCAGAAACAAGTTCAAAATTCAAAATCGGACCCAGATTGGGCTGGGAGGGAATTTTCCCGCCCAAGACCCAGGTCGACTGGGTAGTCGACCTGGGGCACACAGGTCGACTGGGTAGTCGACCTGGGGTCGACCTCCCTGCTTTTTCCAGATCTGCAGTCTGGTTCGTTCTTCTGTATCCGGACGCCATTCTGACCAGATTCGTCTGCCTAATCCTATATAAACAGCCTTATTCTCCTTCTCTATTCACAATTCTTTTCTACCTTTATGCTGTCTCTGAGAAAATGTATAAATAAATAATATATAAAATAAATCAAGACGAGGAAATGCTGCTTAAGACTTTCAAGAGGAGATTCAAGTCAAGCTAGGATTCAAGTGAAGATTCAAACGACTTCAACGACTGTTTTTCTACGAATCTAATCTAATCTCTGTAAGTCGGTTACTTTTTAGAATTGAACGTTTCTCTCTGTTCGTGACATGAAATTAAAGGAATAAAAGAATATGCCTAATCTTTCTATCAGTGCTTATATCCTTGGACCTAATTAAGAACTGTTATGATTCGATGACCAATTAGGCCTTGCCTATGACTATGAACATTGCCTATGACTATGAACATTACCTATGACTATGAACATTGCCTATGACTATGAACATTGCCTATGACTATGAGCATTGCCTATGACTGTGATTGTGACTATAAGAATTACTTCCTTGACTATGAACACAAGCCTATGCCTTTGATTAGGAAACATAAACTATTGCCTATGACATAACAAGGACAACTGTGATTAAACACCTATGATTCATGACTAGGAAAGTGTTGCTTAAGTTTTGTGACTGTGAAATTGGGTCTAAACCTGATTATCTATTCTGTCTATTCTTGTTTTCTTTGGTTTTAGACCTTGGGAATTTACCTATTAAGTTAGGTCTACCCATGTTCTTGAACCTACGTTGTTATTCAACCCTTTTTGTGTCATAACATTTTCAGACCTATAGGACTTCGATGTTTTAGATCAATTTCAGTGAAATTCGTTAGGTCTGTAATTAGTAAATTATCATTTTATGCCAGTCATTATGTCTATCCTTTTCATAGCATCTTTGGTTCATTCCCTATTTTCTACAAATCTAGATTTAACTATAATCTAGATTGAATCACGATTATACGAACGGTGGGAATACGATTTGGGCAAAAATATGAAATTTACTAAAAACGTAGTTTTTAACTTAGAAATTGGCATAAATTGGGAACATGTATTATGGCATGTTCATAGAAATGAAAATTGGATAAATTTGACATGAATTATAGGATGTGTAATTTGAATCTAGTATTGACTTGTAAATCTAGCATTTACATGAACTGTGAACTAGAATAATAAGTCTAGTTTGACATGAACTGCAATTAGAATGTTAAATCGGAATTGGATTAGCTAATTTGGCATGATAAGTATATTGGCATAAATTTGAAATTGGCCATAATTGGGAGTAAATCGTCAGGTTTAGCAAAATCATGGTTAGTGACATTTAATTTGGTATTGTTTACATACCAAAAAGGCATAAATATGATATAGAGGGGAAAATGGGCCATAAGAATAAATGTTGACAATTTACAT
Source organism: Allium sativum (assembly GCA_030737875.1). NCBI lineage: Eukaryota > Viridiplantae > Streptophyta > Magnoliopsida > Asparagales > Amaryllidaceae > Allium > Allium sativum. Next base: position 403,866,886 of record CM060910.1, read on the forward strand.
TAAAAGAGTAATTAGGAAATAAGTAAATTAGGAATGATTTACTTATAGGATTTGTCCTAAATGAGAAAATGTAAATCAATACACCAGAAAGTTCTAGGGTGACAGAGAGGATAGTGTCTAGGCTTGGGTTTGGAAAATACAAGTTTCCTGCTCTCCCTGGCTATCCCTAACTGATCCGACGGACGGGATGGTTACTTTCAAAAATCTGATTTGAAAATTAATCAAAACCCTTTGAACTTAGAAAACACGAATATGCCTAACCCGAGGTTAGACTGAGTTGCGATGTAAACCTGCCCAGAACCAACCGGCACATCCAGTATTCGCAACAATATCTGTCTAATGTGAGTGGTCGCGGCTTTAATTTATTTAGTTAAAGCTAGAACAAGAATGGTAGGGTTAAGTTAACTAAGACAATTAACCAATTCAACATGATAACCAGACCGGTGGGTGGGGTTAGGTTCATACAGACACTTAACATAGTTAAGCTAGAATGGGAGGGTTAAGTCCATAGGAACACTTAACCGACTTAACACAATTAAGCTAGAATGGGAGGGATAAGTCCATAGGGACACTTAACCAACTTAACATGGTGACAAGACAAGATTTGTAGGGGTTAAGTAGCTAAGAAAACACTTAGCCAAATTAACTAGACTAGAAGGTGGGGTTAAGTAAAGTTAATACACTTAGCCAAATTAACATGTTAACTAGACTAGAGGTTGGGGTTAAGTAAAATTTAATACACTTAGCCAATTCGATATGTTAGCAGGACTAGACTGTAGGGTTAAGTAAACTTGAGAACTTAACCATCAGATTGTGATAAAGGAATAGGGTTAAGTTTAAAACATGAAGGGATAATACTTAACCATTAATAACATGGTAGTTAAAACAGACGGGCAAGGTTAAGTTAAAAAGGAACACTTAACCAATACTGGATGAATAGGGTTAAGTAATAAGAAATACTTAACCAATATAACTTGGTTTGTGGTAGAGTTAAGTCAACGTGAAGTACTAATAACACTTAACCAGTTTATCAGGATAAATGAAGAGGGTTAAGTTAGCTTGAATTGACAAATGACACTTAACCAATCCAAATTGACGGGAAAGAGAACTAAGTAGTAAACCTTAGTTAAAAGGAGCTAAGTAGTAAACCTTAGTAAAGAATACAACGATTCTGGAAACTAAGTGGTAAACCTTAGTTAGTAGAACTAAGTAGTAATTCTTAGTATAACACGGGAAGGAGCGAATGTCCGTCTGAGTAAAAAGAAGGCTCCAACGAATTGGGTTACGAAGCCCGAGGCTTCGAGGGGACGTGAGGGTACTCTTGGTATCCCTCTGTGAGGCTGCAGATGATCCTTCTGGGCTCACAGAGGTTAAGGTCTGCGTTAGAAGAACCAGGGGTATGCCTTGGTTGCAATATATGGCAACCTAAAGACTAGGATGGACCGGCGTGATTCGGCAAGAAAACGGTAGCCCTGTGATAGCAACTCGTCGTCTACCATCCATCTTGAGTCAGTCGAGATACGTGAAGCGGAAAGGCGGAGAACTCCAAAAGACCATATACTTGCTATCTAGTTATGGGTGAGGATGGCTATAAGTTAGTAGGGCATCGGGGGCCTGCGTATATTTCTCATTTTTCAAGGTGTGCCTTTCATTAGTTGAGGGAGGGGTCAAGTGGGACCATAGCCACTGGAATAAAAACAGACCTTAGCATCTGCATCGGCAAATATCTGAAAGCTCCCGACCGAGTTCTGTATTCCTTGATTTTCCCTACCACAGAACTCGGGCTGCACATTACAGGACATGTGCATCTAGACAAGCGATAACGATTCGCGATACATGCGTGGGGAAGTATAGGAACATATACCACTCTAGGTAGTGTGTCCTAGACTTGGGGGCATCATTCGACAGATAGCATAATCCCTAGTTGGACTAGGTGGCATAAACCCTGAATCCGAGAAGCGTTCAGCAGCTAGAGTAAACTCTAGTTGAATCTAGAAAGCACTTGATAGAAAACCCTAGATTAGATCTAGGTAATAAATAATAAATGTATGCCTGAAGGCAATGGAAACTACAAGGATTGGGATCATGTTATCGTTACTAGTTGGGACACTAGTTAGGTGGTGCAGAGATATAGAAACCAGTATAACAAGGAAATAGCGAAGCGGTGAAAGTATTAGAGCATATCCAATTTATCTTAGCTTAGCATATCTTGTGTTAATCTAGTCTAATCTTGCCAACCCTATCATCATGGTGTTATCTTGTATTCAGTTAATTCATGTCGTTTTGTTTTTCCATGTTCACATGCTAGAAGTTACTGAACTTACTCAGGCTTTATGTCTGACTCTGTTTTTCTTTCGTCTTCTTTCCTTCCGTCCTCCCCCCCCCCCCCCCGGGTAGTAAAGAAGGGAATAGTATAGCTCAGGTTAAGTTGGACTGTCACTCTTTCCCAGCTTGAAGATTTGTCAAAGTTTGCTTGGATTCTCTTTTTAGATGTTATGGCTGCCTCTTGCTAAAATTGGGGAATATAAATGTTGTTTTATGCTTCTTTATTTTGTAAGACAGATGATACTCTGATATTGTAAAGAAATCATTGTACAAACTATTTTATCAATAAAGCAAAGTTTTATTTTCCGCTGTTTAATTTCTGTCTGTCTTGTAATTTATCTGCATCTTTTACCCTAAATGCTTCATAGAACTTAGTGCATTCCCTTTGTGAGTGACACTAATGGACGTGGGGTGTTACACAAACAAAACATTAGAACTAAAGTTACGTTTCTGTTTTCAATTTTAGATGCAAACAAAACATTAGAATTTAAGTTACATTTTTGTTTGCAATTTTAGATGCAAATAAAACATTAGAATTAAAGTCACATTTTTTTGCAATTTTAAATGCAAACAAACCATTAGAATTAAAGTTGCATTTTTATTTGCATTCTTTAATGCAAATAAAACATGGATTAAAGGTTGCATTTTTCTTTCAAATTAGAATTTACCTTTTTATTTACATTTTAGATGTAAATAAAAGAATAGTATTAAAGGTATCATTTTTACTTTCAAATTAGAGACAATACAAAGATAGAATTTAAAAAGTTACATTTTAGTTACATTTTAGATGCAGCCAAAATGATAAGAATTAAAGTATCATCTTTAGTGTCATTTTAGAGAAAATAAAAAGAATATATTTAAAATATCATTTTTTTTAATCATATATTTAGATCCAATAAAAATAGTGGAAATAAAAATCATGTTGTTACTATCATTTGTTTCCAACATAAAGATTGAACATTAGGAAAATATATTTCTAATGTAATTTAATTACCATTAGAAATAATTGGTCACTAAAAACATGATTCATTCCAAATCATCTTCTTCATCATGTTAGTAGAATTATGGAAATTGTAACACCCCACGTCCATTAATGTCACTCACAAAGGGAATGCATTAACTTCCATGGAGGTTGTAAGTGAATATAGAACAAAAAAATTACAACAAGACAGATAATAAATAGTACTTGGAAATCTAAAACTTCATTTTATTGCAGTGGAAATTAAACATGTTTGTTTCATCATAAAACCAAGTACAATATCCATCTTCATAAAACAAAATACATAATCCCATTACATAAATAGCCATTAAAAAGATAACAAGCTGGACTTTACTTCAATGGCCCAAGCTTTCCAAGAGAGATGAAGCAATCCAATCAAACTCCACTAGAGCTGGGCCCAACCTGAGGACCTGGAGGGGGAAAAGGGTAGAAATGGAGGGGGTCAGACATAAAGTCTGGTGAGTATGATAATTCTAACAATACTATTATCAAAATAATTAGACTAAGGCATAAGCTGGAAGACAAGTAAATGTCTATGAACTCTTAGGAAGATAAAGATAGCGTTTAAGATAACGGTAAAGGCACACCTAATTACTAACGAATGATTACTACACTGCATCGCACATTACTACACTGCACCACACCAGTCACCCTATTGTTTGATCCCACTTGCTTCACACAGAAACTTTATAAATAGCCTTACGTACCCCTAGCTGACTACATAGGTGCCGCCTGCCCCTATCTCCACTAGGTGTACCCCACTACCCACTTTCGATCGGCTCCCTACTCGTAGATACCCGTGCTGGCCCCACAGTGGGGTGTATCACTCCCCTAAAGTGGCAACCCGATACAACTTGAGAATGCACGGCTTATACCTACACGATGCAATAACGTCTTATCTACCAGCCCGGGTCCACACACGCATATGAAACCCATTGGACTTGCGTTGCCATCGTTCCCCGTTTTGGCCTCTTACAGTCGAACCCAGCATGCGTGTCCCGTCCTCGACTTGGGTCGAGCCCACAAAGATACGTTTGGGATACTGGTCGAAATGGGCCCCCACAAGCTACCCACCTAAGCTTGTCACTAGTATATCCCACTTAACTCTCTTAGTCATGTTCATTAACATGTGTGTTTGGTTAAGTCTTACTAATCATATTTCACATGCCACTAAGGGCACCCCCTAGATTCCTCATGCCACCCAAGGCACCTACTTAACCCCCATGTCCCACCTTATATGTTTATCTGGTTAAGTATTTCTTAATTCATTCATGCCATAACCTCATAAAGACCTCTCAAATTAGACTGGCATTTATGGAAGCAGGATTTGTCGGGCGGGTCCGGGCAGTCTTACACCATAAAAGAGTCTAACCTCGTGTCTTTACAACCGTTATGCTTTAGTTTAGGCCTAGGACCTCTCACATTGGGCTGACATTTGTGACCACTAGATTTGCCGGGCGGGTCCGGACAGGTTTACGTCACAAACGAGTCCAACCTCGTGTCCTAAGCATTGATTAACACTTAAAATCTTTTACCCCAGTTTTAATAATTCCCTATTCAAATTATTAATTAAGTCAACTTTTAATGATGTCCATAATTGACTCAATTATGGCCATCCACTTATGGCATGCAAAATCATATCAATTGCACCCCAACTTTTTAATATTAAATCCTTAATATTACCCCTACCCCACGTTTATACGTTCGCTTATTCAATGCATAATATAGGCTAGACTTGTATAGTCTAACACCTAGCACAAAAATAAATTATCACAACATATAGACAATTAAAATAAATCTAATCATAATAGGGGTGAAACTTGCATAAACTACACATGTTAAGGATCAAAAGGTGTCAACTTGTTAAATGTCTCAATTTACATGATATGATCATAGCCCAAATATATACACAAACTTGCATATGGGGTTTTTAGGCAACATAATGGTGGTGTGAACTAGCATAGGATATCACATATGTCATAGCATAATTCTAGATGTCATAATAGATGTCTTGGCATATGTTCATAACTTTTCTAATCAATCTAACTTGCATATGTGACTTGTCATATAGATCAACATAACCCAAACATGATGATTTATTTAATATGAACTAACTAGCATAGATGGTAACATCATGGCCTCTTTAACATGTATGATTCATCACAACTTAGCATAGAATCTTTCAACATACATAACATCATCATAGCATGATTTACAACATATAAGATATCATCATCACATAACATTGGATTTACAATATACATGACAGCAAAAAGGGGTTTACAATAACATTTATGATAATTCACATCATCTACTCATAATCCATTCATAACTCAACCTAATTAAAATGATAATAATCTTGTTAAGATCATCATACTCACAATTTAGAGAAGAAAAGAGAGAGTTTTGCTTTGCTTTAGGGTTGAGAAAATTAGAATTGAATTTGCTTTTCTTCTTTCTTAGTTGACGGCGGCTCCATTGATTTCCATGGCGATGGTATGACGGTAACTATTCTATTTTAATTAGGTTTAGGGTTAGCATTAGGATGTATTTATAGGTGTAGGAAGTTATTTAGGACCATTAGATTAACCCTGAACCATGAGAACCAATCAAATGCTAAATCTGCATTTGAGCGAATCGGCCCACGGGTTGACAGCCAAACACCCTGGATTAACCCCTAGTCGACCCAGCGTGGCTCGGGTCGACCTCAAAAATGGGCCGGTTCGGTTATTCCCCCTCCCAATTCGCTGTTTCGAACTTTTTCGCATATTTATTTATTTAATTTTTAATTTTTATATATATATATATACCAATATATATATATTTCTCTACGCAACCCATTTCACTTAATTCTTTTCTAAAAATTAAGTATACTTTAATTTGTGAATTTTAATATTTTAAAATTACGGGGTGTTACATTCTCCCCTCCTTAAAGGATTTCGTCCCCGAAATCTCTAAGTCAAGAAGAATGTATATCCTACCATCTAATCGTCCATCTACTCAATCATCAAACACCAGCATCCATTGTCCTTAAAAGACTTCTAATGCTTTAATGTTTATATGCACAGTGTGTGTATATGTCCATATCTAATGCAAAATTAGGCGGTCTACTGATTCAGTCGACCTCCTTAGTGCAATTCATGATAGTGCCATGCGTCCAATATGTATGCAAAAGATTCCTAATGATACATATTAATTCTATATGCGTGCACAACCATCCCGAATGCAGCAACTATATGATAATACAATCATTATACATCCATTTTACTAAATACATCCATATATATGCAATATGCAATATGAAGTGACTAAGCCGATCTGGTGCCTAATAGTGTGTGTATATGCATCCACGAGCAACCACTAGCAAACACTTGCATCCACTTTGCATCCACCATACATAACATGTCTCAAACACATGTTTCAACCATAGGATTATCCTAACTAAAGGTCAAAGATACTAGCGAGAGGATATACTAAAGATAAGATAAGTACAAGCTAAGCGATAAAGGAGAAATTAAAAGACATACCCTCAAAAAGAAAAGGGTATCATGAACGCATCTTCTCTTCTGTCTCCCAAGTAGCGTTGCTCTCATCATCTCCCCATTGCACTTTGACTAGTCTGACCTCTCGATTCCTCAACCTTTTGATCTCCGACCCAAGAATGCGCGTAGGAGCTCGTCGAATTGTCGCATCACGCTCTATCTCCACCTCTATAAGAAAGCTCGGCTCTACCACTTCCGCGGTCTCGTGCAAGCACTTCCTCAAATGTGACACATGGAATACGTCGTGTACACCACTAAGTCTCTCGGGCAACTCCACTCTATACGCCATCTGTCCAATTTTCTCCTTAATAGGAAACGGCCCTACAAACCTTGGTGCTAATTTCCCAACGGACCCAAAGCGAAAAACGTTCTGTAATGGAGACACTTTGACAAAGACCATGTCCCCAACTTCAAACTCGAGATCTGTCCTCCTCTTATCCGCATAAGATTTCTGCCTATCCTGTACTGCTTTCATCCTCCTTCGAATCAAGTCGATCTTCTCCGAAGTCTCCCTAATCATATCGGGCCCAAGTAAGATCATATCTGTAGATTCCCACCAACATGTAGGTGAACGACAAGGTCGTCCATATAGAGCTTCGAATGGTGCCATACCAATGCTGGAATGAAAGCTATTATTATATGCGAACTCCACCAATGGAAGATGCTCTTCCCACGTACCCCCAAAGTCTAGGATACATAGCCTCAACAGATCCTCTAGAATGCGATTCACCCTCTCGGTCTGGCCGTCCATCTGAGGATGATATGCGGTGCCCAAACATAACTGAGTCCCTACCGCCTCTTGTAAGCTTCTCCAAAATTCGCTAGTGAAAATAGGATCGCGGTCGCTCACTATGCTAGAAGGAACACCGTGCAAACGAACAATTTCTCGAACGTATACGGAGGCTAACCATGGAGCAGTCCTCTTACTCTTCACGGGAATAAAATGGGCGCTCTTAGTAAGTCTATCTACTATAACCCAAATTCCTGTATTACCCTTCCTCGATCGCAGTAATCCATCCACAAAATCCATTGAGATGCTTTCCTATTTCCATAGTGGAACCTCCAATAGGTGAAGCAACCCACCGGGTTTCTTTTGCTCCGCTTTTACTTGTTGGCACACCAAGCATCTAGCGACATACTCGGCCATGTCTTTCTTCATGCCGGCCCAAAAGTAAACTCTCTTCATGTCTTTGTACATCTTGTCCCCGCCGGGATGAATGGTCATCTTCGAACGATGTGCTTCGTCAAGAATAGTCTTCCTTAGGTCATCGTCTTTTGGTACACAAAGTCTACCGTCCCTACGTAACCAACCCTTATCGTCTCGGGTATACCTATAGAGATGGCTTGATGACTCCCCTCCTTTGAGTTTTTCTACTAACTCAACCAACTGCGGGTCGTCTCACTGTGCCTCGCCAATCCGTCCCAAAAGCGTAGGTCTGACCTCCAAGGATGCTAGCAAACCGGGTACGAAGTCAACGAAAGGTCTAAAGTCAAACATCGAAATGAATTCTAAACTTCGCCGCTCAACAAACAAAGGACTTAAGGATAATCTTTTTCTACTTAAGGCGTCTGCCACCACGTTACCCTTGCCAGGGGTATAGGCTATTTCGAAGTCGTAGGACGCTAAGAACTCCATCCACCTTTGCTGCCTTAAGTTCAAGTCCTTTTGAGAGAATATGTATTTTAAAGACTTGTGGTCAGTGAATAATTCGAATTTCTTGCCAAGAAGATAATGACGCCAAGACTTAAGCGCAAAAACAATAGCGGCCAATTCTAGGTCATGTGTAGGATAATTTTTCTCCTGCGCTCTCAACTGCCTTCCACCATAGGCTATTACCCTACCCTCTTGCATTAAGACTGCGCCTAGTCCTTTCCCACAAGCATCAGTATAAACGGTAAACAGCTTACTCCCGTCTGGTAATACTAAGATTGGGGTTGAAGTCAAAGCTCTCTTCAAACGTTGGAATGCATCATCACAATCTACGTCCCATGTGAAAACTAGGTTCTTCTTCGTCAAGCATGTCAATGGAGATGATATCTTTGCGAAGTCTTTGATAAACTTCCTATAGTAGCCATCCAACCCCAAGAAACTTCTCACTTCGGTAGCATTTTTAGTAACCTTCCAATCTTGGATGGCCACCACCTTCGCGGGATCTACAACTATCCCTTCTTTGGAAACCACGTGCCCCAAGAACCGTACTTCCTTCCTCCAAAAGTGACACTTAGAAAATTTAGCTTTAAGCTTATGCGCTCGAAGAGTCTCCAACACTTCCCTAAGATGTAGGGCATGCTCTTCTTCATCCTTAGAAAAGATCAAGATGTCATCTACAAAGACTACCACAAATTTGTTAAGGTACTCCCTAAACACCCTACTCATCAAATCAACAATGTATGCGGGGGCGTTTGTCAAACCGAAGGGCATCACTAGCCATTCATAGAAACCGTCCGGAGTCCTAAAGGCAGTCTTGTCAATGCTATCCTCAGCCACTCTCAACTGATGGAAACCAGTGGCTAAGTCCAACTGCGAAAACACTGAGGCGCCAACTAACTGATCGAAGAGATCGTCAATCCTCGGCAGTGGATGTATGTTCTTCTTAGTAAGCTTATTAAGTTCTCTATAGTCCACACAAAGTCTAAGGGACCCATCCGCCTTCGTGGAAAATACTACTGGAGCACCCCACTCCGATATACTTCGTCTTATGAACCCATTCTCAAGCAACTCCTCCACTTGCTTACCGAGTTCCCTCCTTTCACGTGGAGCCATGTGGCATACTGGCAAAGATACTGGTTTCGCATTATCCACAAGATATATTCGAAAATCTATCTCGCGCTTCGGAGGCAAGCCCTTCACCTCCTCAAACACATCCGAATATTCTCGGACCACTCTAACAGATCGTAGATTTTCCTCAGATGCGTTAAGTGATTCTAGATAACTTAGCATAACCGAATTTATGGGATTACAGAAGATTTCGAGAGTGTTGCCAAGGCGAGTCACGAGCCTAACTACTCTCCTTTCACAATCAAGAACGGCCCCATTTCTGGATAACCAATCCATTCCTAAAATTATCCCATATCCCGTGAAGCCCAACACATAAGCATCACATCTAAATTCAACGCTAAGTATGGAAATTTTCAAATCCAAACACATCATGGACAAATAAGCTGAGCCCCTATTGGATTCGAAAAAACTAAGGGATCCTCTACTAAACTGGTGTTTAAGTGCAGTGATTCAACTAATGATGTAGAGATAAACGAATGTGATGCGCTTGAATCGAATAAGGTACGGACAGGATGATCAAACAGAAAAACTAAGCTTTCAACAGAAATGGTTCTACCTCGTTCTTGCAGCGGTGGGACCGCGAGAGCCTGAACTTGTCCCCTAGCCTGCCCTGGTGCCATAAGAGCCTGCACCTGTCCTCCCGAGGTAGCTCCTGCCCTCTGCCCCTTCATTGGGCAGTCCTTCACTAAATGTCCCGCATCGCCACAATGAAAACAGCCTGTCTTCTTTTTCTTTCGGCAATCCTTGCTGAGATGGCCTGGGGTTCCACAGTTAAAGCACTTCTTCTTTCCCTTGCCGTTATTGTCTTTACCACCCTTCTTGTTTTGCTGTTGTGGTTTCTTCTGATCCCCCTTCTTCTCGGGTGCCTTACCAGCTTTAGCGCTTTTCTCCTCATGCATGAGGGTCATTTCTACTAACTTCTCAAAGGTGGCCCCCATCGGGATGTGGGTCATAGCCAACCCTTGCAATGGTTCATTCAAGCCATTCACAAACCTTAGAGCCTTCTTCTCTGGCATGTTTACTAAGTCCAAGCCAAACCTTGCTAACTGATTAAATTTATTGACATATTCTTTCACTGATGAGCTTCCTTGCTTCAATGTCAAGAACCTTTCCATATATAGATTTTCTTCCACCCTTGAGAGAAACTTCGCCTCGAACCTACGTCTGAAATCCGCCCAAGAGTCAACAGGACGCTCCCCATTAGTGACCTCCCACCAAAACGAGGCCTCTCCCTTCATCAACCAAGCTGCTAAATGAACTCTCCTCCCTTTTTCTACTTCAAAGATTTCTAGCAATTCTTCCACCTCCTTAAGCCAATCTCTAGCTTCCACAAACGTTTCTGACCCTTGAAATGGTTTTCCACCCATAGCCTTGAATTCCTTGCACGTCTTTGCAAAAGTATATACGCGAGGAGGAGGAGGAGGAACGGGTGCAACTGGTGGTGGAGGAACATTGGCTGGACCTGCAACGGCCCTAGCTTCCAATAGCCTCCTATACCATCCTGGTATCTTTACACCGTCGGGTAGATTAAGATCTTCAGCCATGCTGAAACGAAAAAGGAAAGATTCAAAATGGAGAATTCGAAAGATAAATATATGGGGCTATTGGGGATTATGTTTTTCTTAAAAACTTTTCTCTTTAAATTTCTCATTAAAACATGTTTTTGAAAACACTTCTTCCAAAAATAACTATTTTTCTAAAGTATTTTTATCTGTTCTGGTAACCTTAAGCTCTGATACCACGTGTAACACCCCACGTCCATTAAAGTCACTCACAAAGGGAATGCATTAACTTTCATGGAGGTTGTAAGTGAATATAGAACTGAAAATTTACAACAAGACAGATAATAAATAGTACATGGAAATCTAAAACTTCATTTTATTGCAGCGGAAATTAAACATGTTTGTTTCATCATAAAATCAAGTACAATATCCATCTTCATAAAACAAAATACATAATCCCATTACATAAATAGCCATTAAAAAGATAACAAGCTGGACTTTACTTCAACGGCCCAAGCTTTCCAAGAAAGATGAAGCAATCCAATCAAACTCCACTAGAGCTGGGCCCAACCTGAGGACCTGGAGGGGGAAAAGGGTAGAAATGGAGGGGGTCAGACATAAAGTCTGGCGAGTATGATAATTCTAACAATACTATTATCAAAATAACTAGACTAAGGCATAAGCTGGAAGACAAGTAAATGTCTATGAACTCTTAGGAAGATAAAGATAGCGTTTAAGATAATGTTAAAGATAACGGTAAAGGTACACCTAATTACTAACGAATGATTACTACACTGCACCGCACATTACTACACTGCACCACACCAGTCACCCTATTGTTTGATCCCACTTTCTTCACACAGAAACTTTATAAATAGCCTTACGTACCCCTAGCTGACTACATAGGTGCCGTCTGCCCCTATCTCCACTAGGTGTACCCCACTACCCACTTTTGATTGGCTCCCTACTCGTAGATACCCGTGCTGGCCCCACAGTGGGGTGTATCACTCCCTTAAAGTGGCAACCCGATACAACTTGAGAATGCACAGCTTATACCTACACGATGCAACAACGTCTTATCTACCAGCCCGGGTCCACACACGCATATGAAACCCGTTGGACTTGCGTTGCCATCGCTCCCCGTTTTGGCCTCTTACAGTCGAACCCAGCATGCGTGTCCCGTCCTCGACTTGGGTCGAGCCCACAAAGATACGTTTGGGAAGGTGGTCGAAATGGGCCCCCACAAGCTACCCACCTAAGCTTGTCACTAGTATATCCCACTTAACCCTCTTAGTCATGTTCATTTACATGTGTGTTTGGTTAAGTCTTACTAATCGTATTTCACATGCCACTAAGGGCACCCCCTAGATTCCTCATGCCACCCAAGGCACCTACTTAACCCCCATGTCCCACCTTACATGTTTATCTGGTTAAGTATTTCTTAATTCATTCATGCCATAACCTCGTAAAGACCTCTCACATTAGACTGGCATTTATGGAAGCTGGATTTGCTGGGCGGGTCCGGGCAGTCTTACACCATAAAAGAGTCTAACCTCGTGTCTTTACAACCGTTATGCTTTAGTTTAGGCCTAGGACCTCTCACATTAGGCTGACATTTGTGACCACTGGATTTGTCGGGCGGGTCCGGGCAGGTTTACGTCACAAACGAGTCCAACCTCGTGTCCTAAGCATTGATTAACACTTAAAATCTTTTACCCCAGTTTTAATAATTCCCTATTCAAATTATTAATTAAGTCAACTTTTAATGATGTCCATAATTGACTCAATTATGTCCATCCACTTATGGCATGCAAAATCTTATCAATTGCACCCCAACTTTTTAATATTAAATCCTTAATATTACCCCTACCCCACGTTTATATGTTCGCTTATTCAACGCATAATATAGGCTAGACTTGTATAGTCTAACACCTAGCACAAAGATAAATTATCACAACATATAGACAATTAAAATAAATCTAATCATAATAGGGGTGAAACTTGCATAAACTACACATGTTAAGGATCAAAAGGTGTCAACTTGTTAAATGTCTCAATTTACATGATATGATCATAGCCCAAATCTATAAACTTGCATATGGGGTTTTTAGGCAACATAATGGTTGTGTGAACTAGCATAGGATATCACATATGTCATAGCATAATTCTAGATGTCATAATTGATGTCTTGGCATATGTTCATAACTTTTCTAATCAATCTAACTTGCATATGTGACTTGTCATATAGATCAACATAACCCAAACATGATGATTTAATTAATATGAACTAACTAGCATAGATGGTAACATCATGGCCTCTTTAACATGTATGATTCATCACAACTTAGCATAGAATCTTTCAACATACATAACATCATCATAGCATGACTTACAACATATAAGATATCATCATCACATAACATTGGATTTACAATATACATGATAGCAAAAAGGGGTTTACAATAACGTATATGATAATTCACGTCGTCTACTCTTAATCCATTCATAACTCAACCTAATTAAAATGAAAATAATCTTGTTAAGATCATCATACTCACAATTTAGAGAAGAAAAGAGAGAGTTTTGCTTTGCTTTAGGGTTGAGAAAATTAGAATTGAATTTGCTTTTTCTTCTTTCTTAGTTGGCGGCGGCTCCATTGATTTCCATGGCGATGGTATGACCGTAACTATTCTATTTTAATTAGGTTTAGGATTAGCATTAGGATGTATTTATAGGTGTAGGAAGTTATTTAGGACCATTAGATTAACCCTGAACCATGAGAACCAATCAAATGCAAAATCTACATTTGAGCGAATCGCCCCCCAAACACCCTGGATTAACCCCTAGTCGACCCAGCGGAGCTTGGGTCGACCTCAAAAACGGATCGGTTCGGTTATTCCCCCTCCCAATTCGCTGTTTTGAACTTTTTCGCATATTTATTTATTTAATTTTTAATTTGTATATATATATATCAATATATATATATATATTTCTCTGCGCAACCCATTTCACTTAATTCTTTTCTAAAAATTAAGTATACTTTAATTTGTGAATTTTAATGTTATAAAATTACGGGTTGTTACAAAAATCATATATTAAATTTCTAACATGAGTGTAGACCGTATTTGGCTTGCTTATGATTGTTAGAAAAGTAGTTGAAACCGCCATTGATTTATTTTTATATATATAAAATAAAAATTAAAAACGAAACGCATGCGGTAGTCCACGTTTTGGCAATCGTAACTTCAAACGATTATACCGTAAGATCTGACCGTCGGATTTTCCCAAAACCAGAACCGTTAGGACCGTTTTGTGAAGATCTTTCCAATGGTATGAATTTTGTTAAAATCCAATGGTTAAATTTTAAGTTTTGTGTGAATCAAATTTGGGTAAAAACAGCGCCAGGGCCGCCCATCGACCCGAAGTGTCATTTAATTATATTGAGCTATTTTTAAATAAATAAAAATAGCGATAAATCATTATAAATTAGTATTAACGATATAAAATGGTTTAAATGATAATAATTCGAAAAATTATTTGAAAAGACCGAGTTCAACTCATTTCAAATGATTTTACGATGATTTTAAATTGAAGATATCGAAGATGGTGATTGAAGACCGGCGATCTTCATGTCGAAGGGATAGCTACTGATGCCTGACATTAACTAGCTACCAATAAAGGGTTAAAGTGGTAGTTGTCCGGACGTACTTGTTGATCGTCCGGATACGCGAGCACCTAGGTGGCTCCGGTTTCGTTCAGACCCAGAACGGACTTGTAAATGGATGCGTGTCCAACATTGAATTTCATGCCATGTAATTTAATTGATATCTATTAATATATTTCTGAGGTGGCGGAGGATTTATCCTCTTGCTAAACACCCTTCTTTGAGACGCACGAGCTCAAAGGTTATATTTTAGTACTTGACGATCGCATGGTATGGACTGTCAATGTGACATGCCAAGATGCAATTGATCGAGGATTTTGTTGAAAAGCAGAGCCTTTTGGATGATGATCAAAGCATAGCCTATTTAGGCATAGCTTTGTGTATTACGTTACCTCGCAAGCCTCACACCCCGGTAGAGTCAAAAACGGGACAAGGGAACGTAGGGAGTGCACACGTTTCTTTCTAGCTAGAAGTGGTGTTTGGGTTTTTACATGGCTCGACATTTTTACTTATGTGGTTGATGGAATGAGGCGCCTCGGATTTTTATTGGTCGCCAATGGCCAATTTACAGGTCCAATAGGATCGGGAAGTGTGTGGTCAGGCATAATTAATCCACCAAAGTATTTGTGGACCGGCCCTGCAGGATCCAAGGGTTTGCCAGCGTCTGAATCCTGAGACATTGCTAGAGTGTCTCGAATCGGTTAGGAGATCGTCCCTATCCTTGACTCATGATGGAAAATAACCTCCAATACAACATTATGGTCTTGACTGTATACCTATATATGGCGACATCGTGTATGGTAGTTATGCCGTCTAGGATTGATACATTTACTTTGAAGTATTTTTGAAACATATTAGACACTAGTAATAATATTAAAAATATTATTTTTTACGTATCAAGCATTTTTGATCATTATAAGGTAAAACTCTATCCTCCGTTTGCGTTGCATTGTGTGAAGGGACTTGAGTCTTATAATGGTTTCATTTTCTAAAAAGAATTGTGTTAATTTTGACTTGGAAATTTATAAAACTTATGCACTAGCAATCCAACGGAGCAAAACCCATTCCGCGTTAGCGACGCGGTCCAGTGATTAGCCATATTATTAGTTTTGTAAGATTTCTCATACCAATCCCATGACTGACTTGTAGTTTGTTTTCACTTTGCAAACTCGGGTGCCCTCTTTCCATTCGGGCAGCCAATTGACAAGTTTCAGGTGGGGATATTTTCTGGACTAGAGCTTGCTGATGAAGTTGTTGGAAGATCTTTTATTTTATCTTTTATTTTCTTCTTGAAACAGTATTGGATATTGATGTATTTTGGGAGATTGAGACTTTATTTCTTTCCCTGTTTTTACACATCTATTTTGCTAAGTATATCCTGTACTGCGTACTCTAATGTTCTGTGATGACATTCCTCTCCGCTTTAATGATTTATATGTTCTACTATGTAATTGTGATCTGTTATTGTTTTAATTCTGTTATACTCCTATGATTATCCTTACTTTTGTTCCACGGAAGTTTGGGTCATCACATACAACTTAAATAAAGTTTATAAATCTATTTTTCAAATTTTACGTTCCCAAACTGATTATTTGAATTTCAGTTATTATTAAACAACTTAAAATTCCGCCATTTAACAAATTAAATTTGAATTTACCTTTTTAACTTAAGCCGCTTAGAATATTTGTTATTAAAATATTATATTCCAAGTTACAACAATTCTAAATAAACTAAATTTAAAAAACTATTTTTACTCAATTCAAACAATCATCATTATTATAATCAACAAAATTGATTTTTATCCAATATTATTCCATTTATTCATTTTAAATCCAAATTTAAATATACCAAAAATTTTGGGTTGTTACATTCTCCCCCACTTAAAAATCTTTTCGTCCTCGGATTGAGAACGAAATAAGGTATTAAACAAATCATACTTTCAAATTCATACCTATAAAATAGCATTTATAAAATAAGTTATATAGTTGTAAACTTCATAAATTTTCTAACTCCCGAAATCACGGAAAATTTCGGCAGCATATCCTTTGTACGGAGAGGTCCGGATAATTCAAAATACATAAATAAATCCAAATATTCATCTCATCACACGATGAGGCATCCCAAAACGAGGAAACAAAATATCTGTACATCTACAAAACTATATAACCTAGACACGTACCTTCTTTAGCGTTTATTAGCAATTTCATTTAACTTAGCACTTTAGTATTTAGCGCAAGCGTGATCCAAACATAGTGCGAATTCCTTACACCTCCTACATACTCACTTATGCATGAGTATTAAACATATATATAACACATAGCAAAAGTATATAACTTGCACAACGTATAATAAATATTTCAACTACAAAACCAAGATATTCATAACAGGCCAGCAAACAAATAGAGGGTTATCATCCCTTAGATGATGGAATTTGACCGAAGCACACTAGGAAAAGTTGTTGCATTCATTTCAGGCTTTCTGAATTGTCCAGATTCGTCGAATTTGGGTAATTTGTTCAAAAGTTATGACCGTTTTAGTGATGGTGAACGCTTCAGTCCGTACAAGTAAAATTGCAGGCCTGAATGGTTTATCGCAGTTTTCAACCCTTTATACATTAGAATTTTACAGAGCATATAAAAGAAAAGTTTAGTTTACATCCGGGGCTTTTTGAATTGTATCACACATCAAAATCCGACGTTCCGTTAGGAAGTTATGGTCAAAACAATATTGATATACGCTTCAGTTTTTTATTTTCAGTGCATAGAACTACGACCAAAACTTGAATTTCAGCTTGGTAAACATGAAAATTTCGACATGGCTCTATTAACGAAAGTTTTAGCTTAGTTTCTAAGGTTTCCTAAGAGTCCGAAATCGTAGAATTCCGATCATTCATTCAAAAATTATGACTATTTTACTTCAGCTTATCCAATATTTCAAATTCCTCATAAATATTGATTTATTTTATTTGAAGTTTCAAGCTTTTTGCTTCCAAAATTTTAGGCAAAGCTTAACCATCACAAAAGGGTTATCAATCCATTATGCACATAATATGGTTCATTCTTATATTGCTTAAATACATTCACATTTGTTCCAATTATATTAAATAAATTTCATTCCATTCATTCAAGTGTCATTATCGTCCATCTTATATTAATTTCATTCGCAACTCATCCATTTCAGTTATTCTTGTTCATTCATATTTCCTTTGCCGGTTTCATTTGCATCCATTTCCATTTTTACTGGTTTTATTTCCAAAAATAGACATAAAATTCACTTTCATGTCTATTTAATTCAGCCGAATCCCCTTAAGCGTCGATTTATTTAATTGGAGTTCTAACCTTTGGATTTCAAAATCTTAGCAAGCCTCGACCATTAGATTTGGTTATCACTTATTTATGTAACGATTTATCCTTTAGTTGTTCGCATTAATCAAATTATACTTGCTCAACCCAATTATTTATATAAATTTTTAATTGACTTATGTAATTTTTTCCTCATTTGATTTCGTTTTATTAGATCCATCCGACTCAGGTTAAGTTTTATTTTTCCCTATATCTCATTTCAGTATCCCCATTAACTTATTCCGAATAGGCTAAATTTTAGGTTTGCATCACATTTCTCTTGTTTTGGCACTTCTTTCACTTACTTAACCATTTCCGTGTTTACTTATTCCAATTTTCATCTTAAATTAGAACTTACTCCACTAACTCAATTTATTTATTTGACTCTTAAATCATGAACTAAATTAAGGACTGTTTATAACTCAACCTTTATATTCAGTTCTCAACTTATTGTTATTCTATTTTCAAAGTTAAATTTTATTTAACTCGATTCTCTATTCAAATTAAGTTATATTTCATTCAACAAAATTATTTTCATTCCATTCCTTTCATTGTTTATGCCCAGATTTTTGTCTGATATATTGTTTATATATTATTTTAATTAGATTTTTTTCCTTTTATATTTTCCATGTCTTCACTTCACATGTGCACCAATTCACCATTGAAAATTTTTCCACTTTAATTTATTGACCATTCACATTTCATCAACACTTAATATACTTAGAAATTAGCCAAGTCATGGATTATCAATTTTATTTTAGTTGACTTAAGTTGAGTTTTATTCTCAGTTAATTTCAACTTTATCAAACACTTATATCGACCAAATTTGAAATTTGTTAAACTTCACAATTGCTCATGCTTAAGCATTTCAACGACCATTATTCTTTCTCTTAATACTTAAATCCATTTCATGATTTCAAAATCTAAAATTTAATGAATCGAGTTACCTTATTATTTAAATTCATATTATTAGTTAAGATAAACTTAAATACTTTAATTACGGGTTTATAAACCAAGTTTGGAATAACTAATGTGTTTATACCATTTTATAGAAACATACCAATATAAAATTTAAATCCTAAACTTTAACTAACAAAGAACGTAGGAATTTGATTCTGTTTTGATTTTAAATTCAACTTTGAACGAATAAACAGATAATCTTATATAAAATTTATACCATAGGAAATTAAATCCAAAATCCTTTGTCAACACGTTATAATAATCATCAAGTGGTCTCTCCCCCACTCAGAATCTTCAAAATAAACATCAAAATTGCATGCACTCATTACCGAAGTCATTTCTGAAGTCCAATAAGGGATCACACTCGTTTCATTTAAATTCTTTTAAAACCATTTCCTTTTCGAAAATGCTTACCTATAATACTATATTTTTCTCAAAATCTTGGTAAATCCATTTCAAAAGCACCATAATCGAGTTCTCAAATTCGTTTCCATTTTATTTGAAAAATATATTTAATAGATTTAATTTCCAAATTTTCCTGAACCATTTAAATTCTCCTCGCTAGGTCTATTATTGAATCGACTATAATAGATAATGACTTAATATTATTACCTACTACTAACAAATGCATATACACTTAAAACCAAGAATACATTCAATATATTTAAAATATAATCGAAATCCATATTACGTTGGTCCATTCTGTTCGATTATTTAGAAATTCCTATCGAAACAATGGCATCCCATATATCGACTAGTATCCATAAGTATTTAACAGAACAAGTCAACACAATATAAAACCATTTTATATCCAAAATACAAATACGCCCTCTCGTATATCACTCAAACTCATTCTAGTATAATACTAATCCTATCTCTAATGAGTTAACTCCCAAACAGAGCCAAGGTTGTCGCTAACCTGAGCTCTGATACCAAATGTAACGACCTAGATTTTTGACCGTTCAAATCGATAATAAACCACACATGTTGACCCAAACAAATCACCAACACAGGTAGTTATTGGAAAAAGAAGAAAGTAGAGGAAACAATCACAGAATCTCGCAGGGGAAGGGCAACATATAATACACAAATAATGATTCAAAAACATTTAGAAACATATACATTCGAGTTACATTTGCCAGTCATCAGAGTTACACTAATACAAGTATATACAGTAATGTAGCGGAAAATCATACTTATAATTGATATATACCAAATTCCCATCTTCATCCTCCAAGCTATGGCAATCTTCGCTAATTGCAACTTCTGCTGACCCGAGCGTATTGCATAAAAAGAAAACACAACAAAATTCCAATCAGTACTAAATCATTCTCATATTAGTCAAATTAAAATATAAAATAACCTGAGTGTCATGGGTACAGTAACTCAAGAGATGTTAAAGGATTTTCCATCTCTCAAGGATCCGTTAAACTAATACATACATAGTATAATACGCTATTATTGTAATGTCTATTCAGTAAAGTAAACATAATGAAAATAGCGTAAGTGGGATTACATTTTTACCCTTACACCGTTTATAATACCGTAGTTTATACAGTACCGTAAACCCACCGTAGCCGATGGCATCGTAGGGCACTACATAGGTACGATACAAATCAAAATCATATGGGGCTCGATAAGGATAAATATGACAAGGCACTCGAGGCAATGCCCAGGGTATGATTCTACCAATTGCACTCCCGAACCGGTGGTAACGCATAGCAGCAACTACCGCCCACCTCGAACACACTTCCAAATCAAAAACGGCCCAAATCATCATCATAGTCAAAGAAATAGTATCGGAGAAGCGCGTCTGATTAAAGGTGCTACCTCAATTAGTCACGGTATAGCTCCTATTTTAGTCATTTCAATTATGACCCGAAGGTCAAGGCTATTTCATCATCGTTTATCTTCATCAATCCAAAATCGCCTCCAAGTTATCATATTTCATTCTGGATATGTCATAACATTCACAGTTGTTAAAGTGGTATCGACACTGACAGAGAGTATGCCATTTGTTGACTCTGGACTCTTTAACAACCAATGTTAAAATTTTCCACATCGGTCGGTTCTTTTACTTTTCACAAAGGTTCACTTTTATATCAAAATATCATATTTTGCTCAAACCAAAATTTATATTTAAAGAATATAATTTCATATCAAATATCGTGAATCATACAAAACCGATTATATTCTAAACTAGAATATATTTCATTTCATTATATTATAATCATATAGTATTCACAAAATCGATTTATATTCAAGTAGAATATACTTCATATCAAAGATTATAATTATTTCAATTCGATTTATGTTCGAAATCCATTCATATTCAAATAGAATATATATATTTCATTACAACCCTTGTCAATCCCTTAGGAAATCTATTCATATTCGAGTAGAATATAACTTTCATTTCTATATTAAAAATTGGTTTAAAATCGATTCATATTCAAATAGAATGTACTTTATCTCAACTCCATTTGAACCAATGGTTTAAATCCAAACACTTTCCATTCGGAAGAAATTTACAATTCATAAAATATAATTTTGAAAAATAGATGCTTATAAGAAATTTTTTATATAAAATATATATATATATAATATAATAGTTAAAATAGGATAAGATAATTTAAAAAACTATGTATATACATAAATTTAAAAGTTCTAAATAGTTTTAAGAAATAAAATATAAGGAAATTTATTTATAATAAAATTAGTTTATAGGTTAATTTTTTTTTCAAATTAATAATTTTAAGAAAAGGAATAGTTTATTTATGAGCAAGCTGTATATATATATAATAAATTTTAAAACATAATTGTTTCTTTCTTCCGAATTTCCAATACTCGAATCCATATTCCGACATTAATGGAGTTCGTTATATTTCCATATCTCATTTTTCAAAATCATTCAAACAAACCGTTCGATTTAAAGGGTTCAAATTCATGTCCATGCCAAATTTGAGGTAATTTCAAGTATCCTCAAACAACTTACATTTCAAAACTCAATTCATGCGAAATTGTCAAATTACATCTTACCATAAATTTGGAACTCCAAGATATACTAGAAATCCCATTTACAATCTCAATTTGTTTGAATAATTTCCCTTGATAAACTCATTAACATTAAAGGTTCATGTTTAAAGGAAAAATAAAATTTATCAAAAATCGACACATTTCCTTTAAATAAAAAATTTCCACCAAATAGAATTTTGAACCTTTAAAATCATTTAACCAACTGATGTCCATATATAATTTGCTATCCTATGGCTAAGTGATTTTAAATTTGATTCTTCGATATTTCAGGGATGGATATATCATATCAATCCAAATTAGGGTCACAGATATTTATCATTTCAATTTGTGTTCTTAATTTGTTATTTTTATCGATTAATCCCTGGTTTATTCAATGCTCGTAACATCTAAGGTGAAAATGGGATTAATTGTCACAAATAACATGCAATGCAATATACTGGATATGGAGCATTAGCAGTGTCAATATCAACTCAGTAGTAAATTTCAACCAAACATCCATCACAACCATTCCATTCAATTGATCAGTATTAAATTGTTTCAGGATTAGCATTTCCAACTAGAAATTTAATTTAATTAAATAACTGATCATCGACCTAGATTTGCATGTTAACACACTTGCAAGTCAATTTTAAGCAACACATTAACAATCAAACACAACCATGCAATCAGACTTATGTCATAATTTAATTCAATAAATATTGGAATAATTCAATTAATCGTGAGTGAGAAAATCACTTACCTTTGGGTCTTTAGTGGATCGAACATCCAACTAAAGCCCAAAATTTTGTTGTATCCAATTGGGTCTTTAGTGGATCGAACATCCAACTAAAGCCCAAAATTTTCTGTCTCCAAACGCAGCCAAACCAGTCTCAGATCGTCCGCTAACTCACTAGGCTCCCAACGCACCCAACTGCGTCCAAATTCGAGTCTGTATTTAAAAGATATCATGTTCTATCGTTTGAAATTCAAATATAGATATAAAATAAATATATAAAAACTCTCGCCTAATAATACAATGCCACGTCAGCCCTTCTGCTCTCCCGCTCAACTCCTCTCCTTCCCATGAGCAATTCGACGCGGAAATCCATCAGAACCGCACCTTTGACCATCGAATTCTCCTAGCTCCGGCCTTTCCAGAACCTGCGACCGCCACCAAATCAAAGCTCATCGACTTGCGCATCCCACGGTACCAGCATCACCACCTCCAATGGTCTTCCTTGCCTCCGCTGAGATGATAAACGGTGGTGAGTTTTGAGCTGGAAACGCAAATTTTCGGCAATATAGTCCAGTATAAATCGAATGAACACCACCGCGGACCTCGTATGGACCTCCTCGACAGAACCCATATGCCAGAATCCTTGATTAGATCACGAATTGAAAAACACCAAATTTTGAAATTAGGGTTCTACAAATTCTAACCTTTAACGGCGAATTCTGGTGAATCTGGTTGCTGCATATCGAAACTAAGTGTGCCCATACCTTCGTATCATCAAGACCTTCGATTTGATATATAATACGCTAGGGTTTAGAGAGATTTTATTTTGAAGTTTGATTTTTATTTTGATCTAGGGTTTGAAAAAATTTCTTCCATTAGAGAAAGCTTTGGATGAGGAAAAATTATACGTATAATGAAGAATAGGCTGAAGGAGGTGGAAAATAGATTTTGTTATATACGTGTAGGAGGTCAAAAATGAGAGACAACCGTTTATTACATTTCATTAATTTCATTCGCGTTTTCTCCTATACGGCAAAATTACAAGTCCAATTTTAACGCAAATTGGATTCCTATCATAATTCACCATTCCGAATTCGATGAGACCGGTTTCATCGAATTTCGAGACAGTTGCCAAAATAATTAAATTCCACAATTAATTAATTAATAAAATATACAATTACTTATTTAATTGTTTTTATTTAATTTAAATATTTATAAAATTCCATTTAAATCCAATTACAACTTAAATAAAGTTTATAAATCTATTTTTCAAATTTTAAGTTCCTGAACTGATTATTTGAATTTCAGTTTTTATTAAACAACTTAAAATTCCGCCATTTAATAAATTAAATTTGAATTTCCCTTTATAACTTAAACCATTTAGAATCTAATTTGTTATTAAAATATTAAATTCCTAGTTACAACAATTCTAAATAAACTAAATTTAAAAATCTATTTATAGTCAATTCAAACAATCATCATTATTATAATCAACAAAATTGATTTTTATCAAATATTATTCCATTTACTCATTTTAAATCCAAATTTAAATATACCAAAAATTTTGGGTTGTTACAAGCTCTATTTTAATGGTGGCTTGCTTCTGAGATAAAAAATCCCGATTCCCCACCACTATCATCTGACTTAATCGTTGTTGATCAAATCTGGGCCATCATTACTTGCTTGAGACTCAAGATGCCTTTGCATCCGATCGTCTTCACTGACTTAGCTGAGTTGACTCAACTCGTCGTCAAATTTCTACTGAATCCAAATTGACTCGTTGTCATCGAGTTGTTTGAAGCTCCTGATAACCAAATTTCGATCAGATCGGATTCTCGTCACTGTAAGCATGTGAAATTTTCTCTTTTTGAATTCGAACCGAACTGATTTCGGTAGTTATATGGTTTTAGATCGAATTTAGGGATCTAAGACGATTTGATTTGGAAACATATGGTAGTTTTATTTGTTGTTGATAACCGATTCTTATTATATGTGATAGTTGGATTGGATTTCTATTAAGATTTAGAGAATATGAAATAATTTGACATCAACCATTGAGTTGTAGATAATTCATGCAGGAAATCAATTTCATAACATTGTTTGTTGCTTATGAGGTTTGTGCATGGTTGTGCTTTCCTGAATTTTGTAATTAAATCCAAAATCGGTATTCCTGCGTGCTGCAGACAATGTGATGATCGAACTTGCCATTTTGAATTTCTAAACCATCTCGTTGCTTCGTATGATGTCTTCATAACTGCATTTTACAGTTAAAAACTCATGTATATGAAACCTATTTATGTACTAATAGTCGATGTTCATGTTGGGCTTTTGAAATGATGATTTCATTGTTGCAATTTTTCTCCTGGATGTACACATTTGTTTGGGGTTTAATGTGATGACCATTGTGTTGTAACCATTATTGTTAATGAATTCATGTCGTTCGAATGATCACTATGCATTTAAGCGCCTTTGAACAGCTTTAGAACCAGACTGGAAGTCAAATTATATCGTCAAATCATTTACATGACCTGAAGCCTTAAATCGCGGCACAGCCTGAATCCTTAGTTCATGGCACGATTTAAGTTTCTTCCGTGATGCATAGCCTAAGCCTTTAGAACATCGGAACGACCTAAGCCTCTAAACCTCTCAGACTACCTAAGGTTTAGGTCATAGTATAACCAATTATGATAGATCGTGGGGTGTTTCACTTAGTTAGAAATGACCTGAGTACATCTGACTCTGCGCGTCTTGAGTTGAACGGTCTAAACTTCCAACGATCACACTACTCAACCCTTAGTTCGTTATAGCGACTTGGATCTTAGAAAGACTGAATGCTTCTAGGATATCAAGGTTGTGGAACGACCTAGCTTGTTGGACCGTGAATCAGTCTTCTTCATTAGGTCATTGAGCACTCTAACTCCCTAGGTCGTTAAACGACCTAGTGTTGGGCACTTCAAGTTTTTTGAGCAATCTACACTTATGTTTTGAAAATTGAATGCCTTTATGTCCTGTTCCCTGTCTTATGACAACAACAACTATTTGCATGTTTTGGGCTTATACGTCGTTATCGGTCGTCCATTTCGATAATGGGTTAGTTAATAAAGCATATCATAATAAATTTCAAAACTTAAACTAGACAGCGCATATATACAAGCTCATTTTGTTTAACAGTTTATATCTTGTCAACTCTTGCTTGCACACACATGACATTTTTAGTTAAAGTCAGCAGCGACGTCTGAAATCGACCAATCGACGTAAGCCAGATTGTGGATCTAAAGCCTCGCTTTTATATAACTTGTATAACTTTGGACGACACTTCACTTTTAAGGAGTGTGCACCGGTGATATGTTTACAAATAAGATTGTATAGAATGACTACTAGGCAAAAATCTCACCTTGAGGCTAAAGGGACATCATCATTTGCACAAGCTGAGACTTCCAGAACTTCACCTGAGGTCATAACAACTAAAACCCTCGGTCAGGGTCCTGATCAACCATTTCCAGTTCCTCGCCCTCTTAGTATTCCGCCTTCAGAAAGGTATTCTGCCACTATCAATTAGGATTTGTTCGAACAGGTGAGCAATCAAAATAATATCTTTATTACTGATGCGATATTGCCGGGTGAGAGCGTATTTGCATATCCACCCCCGACTGGATAAGTGGCCTTTAACCATTATATGTTGGCGAATGGTGCCATCCCTTCTTTAATCCTTTTATAGAGAAGATTATAAACCGTATTGTAACAACCTACGTTCTGATGGGCCGATTTTTTTTCAAAAACCCAATCCATCGAAACCCGAGTTGGTTTGCTCGGGTATCCTGCAGGAAAGACAGAGACATAAAACATGTCAGAGTTCAGAAAACATCTCACAGTGGAAGGAATAAAATATAATGTAGTTGAAACATAGCTTTAACTTAATAATATTGCTTAACCAGTATCCAAAGCTATACAGTCTTTGTTATGAACCTAACCTGCGAATGTTATGAGGTGGGGGTCAGAACATAAGTTCCGTGTGAATGAATTTAAACTACACTTCTTGATAATCCGACATATACCATTCAATTACATTTTTCTCATTTATTAGGTTATCTGTGTTATTATCACCCATGGCTTTCACACACACGTCACACCCATCTACTTCCTGGTAGATTAACCTAATATAATGTATATGCAGCTACCCAGAAATTGAGGTACACCCTGTGGTACCCCACTCGCACGGCCTCCTCCGTAATGCCATAGTAATATGTGCAGTCCCTCATCCTACGCCATAGTAACGTACATACCTCTATATGCATATAACAACGCTACGTCCACATAGACCACTATCGTTGTATTAAGTTAAGCGTACTAACTGCTATCCTCAAACTATTCGATCGAATTTGGTTCCATCATCGAATAATGCCCTCTAGTCTACGATACACCACCCAGAGAAGACATGGTTGTACCTAGACTTCCCACGTATGTATCATCAATTGTACTTGATGTTTCTACGGCACATAACCTCTACTTGTGCACCCGAGTTCCATGGCAGGGCTACACCAGAAACATGGAACTCGGTTGGGAGCTTTTCTATATCTATACGGGCCCGCCTCTAAGAATTTCCAATGTACGGATATCCCTCAGGTCTGGTTTTTCTATGGCGGCTATGGCCCCACCTCATCCCTTCCCACAACTAGTAAAGACCACACGAGTTAAGCGACCACCCCTAACAAGCAAACAATCTAAACATCCATCAAGGGTCTCCCCACACCCGTCCTTTGATAGCAAAGGTTAACGATCTCTAGGGGTTAGCTCTTGTCTTTTCGCATTCCATAGGCTGTTGGTGACAGGCGTCTGACGATCTTACTATCGTTTGGTCTTGACCCTCCACCTCTATAGTGAGGCAGCCGCCGAGCTACCCTTAATGTCACCATGTTACAGCATTCTGACTGTCATTCTATTGGTGCAGTCAAGGCCCACCCATGTTACCCACTTAACCCCTTTATTCTTACAGTTGTAATTATCTTTCATTCAAATTCATTTATTTCCATTAATTACAATTAATGGTATTCGTCGGTCCTGCCATTTACATATTTTAATATATGTGTATATATATGTACAAGACCTCTCACATTAAATCTACACTTGTGGATGCTGGATTTGCCGGGCGGGTCCGGGCAGTCTTCTACCACAAGTTGACTTAACCTCGTGTCTTAGCACAACTACTTGTTTCATTTATGCACTTAGACCCCTCACATTAGGTTCAACATTAGTGGTCGCTGGATATGCCGGTCGGGTCCACGCAGACTTCCACCACTAATGCAACTTAACCTGTGTCTTAGTACCGTTTCATATATACGCACTAGGCCTCTCACATTAGATTCACCACTTGTGGTTGCTGGATAGGACGGTCGGGTCTGGGCAGACTTCCACCACAAGTGCAATCTAACCCCGTGCCTAGGCGCGGTTCGGTTTTTGGTATATTCATCTTTATTCCATTACTTATGTTCATATCAAATTGTGCCTTCAATTTAAAGTCTTAAAAAATAATACATGTTTATTCTCCAATTCAAGTTTACGCTTAAGATTATACCAATAAGTTATGCCTATAATTTATATGCATAACTTCCAGTTCACATTCATAATTCCAATTCAATTTATATGCATAATTTCTAATTTACATTCATAATTCCAATTCAATTTATATGCATAATTTCCACCATAGTTACCCTTGCTTATTAATTCCATTTATAATTTAATCCATTTAAGTTCATTAATAAGCATATGACATGTTATTCTCATAATTTATTCATTGTCCCATCTTACTATAACATGTTTTACTTAATTTATAATTAAGTACATCTTAATTCACATATATCTTGATAAGAGAACAACTCCCTATCAACCCTGAAGACCGAAATCAACATCAGACTGACATTCAAAGAATCACTCAACTAAACCAATCTTATGTTATCTTCATTCGTTGATTTATTCTTGCCCTTATAGATTACTTAATTTACAATTAAGTACAACCTACCTTATTACATAAGTTATTTCATTTTTATATGTCATTAGACCCTACGTCTAATCAATAATTACGTGCTTGCGCCACCTCGCCAATTCGTAGATTTTCTAAATTCGATTTCTTATGATACAAAAAGGTATAAAACGAAAAAATTCACATCTTCCGTTTTTCTTATACGTACCTTTTCTAATTGTACTTGGATTTTATGTAACTATTCTATAAAGATTTCCTATTTTCCTATACAAGCACAACTCACATAAGAAAATTTTCTTTTCTTTTTCAACTTGACTTGGAATTTTTTTTCATTTCTACTCATATTTTCTTAAGATTTTCATTTTCTTTTCACGTCATGTTTTGTTGCTTCACTTAATTTGATGTTTTCTTCTTAGTTAGGCTATTTTCTTTCTTGGCTTATCTTTCCATTAAGCCTTTCCATCTTCCAATATCCTACATAGCTACTACCAAGGGCCAAGAATCATAAGACTATTTCACTAAACAAAAGTCCAGCCATAACTCTCAACACTTACTTGCCCTTCCATTATCTAGTAGTCACTACCAGTCCTTGCTGTGTATTACTAGCCTACATTTTTTTCAAGCAACAACTCTAGGCCTCACAATGCTTATGTATTCTATGGGAAATTTTCCACTATTCCAAGATGGTCCTTGCTATTTACTTCATAGCCTCAAACTTCTTCTCGTTCTTTCTAGGCACTAATCCTTACCCACTCCATTCTTTTCAAAACATGGTCTGGCCTCTTTTTTTTCATAACATTTTTCTTCCAAAAATTAAAAGTGTTAAAATTTTATTCTCTTCTCCAAAACTTACTTTTGCCAAACCATAAAACATGTCACAAAATAAAAATGCAAAACATTTTTTTTTTCAAATCGCTGAACCGGAGTAGACAAGGACAACTATAGGGTTACATTGTTTCTACCTACAATGTTAATTCTCGCTGCTTTATACAAGGTGCAAACGACTACTCTATTCTTGCTCTCTACAACTTATTTTTTCCATCCAACAAAATTTCGTTTTAAAACAATGAACAAAATTTATTATTAACAGAATAGATATTTCAAAACTTTCTTTCACAAAATGCAACATCTTGTATGCTTTACTTTTTAATCCTTTCATATATTAAAATATGAAAACTAGTGAGATATACATGATCTAAAATGTACATTTTTTCATGAGAGAATTCTTTTAAAACAAGAAATTATTAATTTACAAAGTGTACCCCACTTTACTTTAATACCCAATATGCATTTTTACAAATATGTTTATAACATATAACTTTCAAACATCAAAAATACTTTCAAGATTAAAACATGAAAACATCATAGACTCCTTTGCCAAAACTTTTACAATTTCAAAATGTTAATCATTTGGGTTAGACTCATAGTGGGTCTCCAACTCAACTAGGCTTTCCTAGGCACTTTCCCAAAGTCAATTCTCTCAACTATATATATTCCTAATCCATTCTCCACTTTTTAACCTTTTTCTAATTTACAAGGTTTCACTTCTAAACCCACTAATTTGAAATACTAACATTTCAGTTACTATCGTCTGGGATTCATCTTTCTCTAAAGCATATTGTACACTTTCCACCCAAACCACCTAAGGGTCTCAAGTTTCCCATGTTCATTCCTTTAGTGTACAAAACCGATATCCCAATTTCTTTCCACATTTTTCTCTTTCTGTCTAGTGGGCTCCCTTATGGATCAAGATTTATATATATATTTATTTATTTATTTGAAAATTGATTTATTTATTCACATATAAATCAAATTTCAAAAATTCTTTGTTTGCTTCCTTGTTTGCGCTCAACTTCAATTTTGAATTATGTTCATATGCATTTCTTCGCATTCCATATATTGCATGTAATTTCTTTTATAAATCTTTTTCTTCATTTCACCACATGAATCATATTCATTATTTAATTTTTCCTTTAAAATATATCTATGCATACAATATATATACATATTTCCACATTTTTAATTTCATTAAAAATGCGGGGTGTTACACGTATGTTCTGTGATACCCAACATCTGTTAATGTCACTTGTTAAGAGAATGCTTTAAGTTTCATGAAGCATTATAGGTAAACAGAAATAGAAATAGAAACATTACAAGACAGATGTAAAATAACAGTAGAATTTAAAACGTTTATTAAGCAGAAAACATCATGGTTCAAAACATAGTTACATCACAAGTCTGAATGCATAAAACCAAGTATATCAACTTAATAATGAAAGAAGCAAAATCCCCAAAACATAGCCACAGTAGAGATATATGAAATCAAGTAGTACATCTAAGCAGCTCTAAGGAGGATGAGAGCAGAACCCTAATCAAGCTTGAGCATTCCAACCCTGTGAACCTGGGGGGAACGGAAGAGAAAGAAAGGAAATAAAATAGGTCAGACATAAAGTCTGGCGAGGCTAGTTACTTTTAACATATAAATAAGTAAAAGTATCATGATAGACATATAAACTGGAGGGATAGATAACAACACAATAAGGCAGGTATGACAAGGTAAATAGGATAAACATGATGGAATATATTGCGCTTCTTTTGTACTTTCTCTTTCTCTGCACCAATACTAGTGTCATATGAACAAGATGATCCCTAATAAGTATAAGATGGTAGACTTAGGCGTACTTCTAGTGAGAAGCATAACTGCATACCACAACAGGAAGCCCAACTAAACATACCGGAGTTAACCATAAGGATAATAACGGGCTCCTAAACATACTAAAGTATAGATGTACCCTAATTTCTAGCCCGAACGATCGGCTCCATACTCCGTAGATACCCTATGCTGGCCCCGCAGTAGGATGTATCACTTCCTAAAGTGGCAATTGTTTATTTTCAGGATGTGCACATCCATATCTACTAATGTCACTATGTCTTATCCTCCTCTACCAGACCTATGCACGCACGTGACCCCGTCGGAATGCGTCGCCCACACCGTCCCTTTGTTTGGATCTCTTACAATCAGCCCCGTAAGCGTGCCCCGACTCCGACCTAGTTCTAAGTACTCGTTTGATACTTATATATGGGTTACTGACTGAAATGGGTCCCACACATAAGGTGATACAAGCTTCCTCTACGCTTCCATCCCCACTACTAGGTTTCCCATAAGTTATGCCATACCAGAGTAAAAAAGATTGCATCCCATACTAGAGTAAAAAGATTGCATGCCATACTAGTGTAAAAAGATTGCATAACCCAACAGGTTAAGTTTGTGGGCCTATATATAAATATTACCCACCACCCTAAGATATAGTTAACCCACCCACTATTTCAAGCAAGTTTACTTAACCCCTACTCAAGTTAACATGTTCATGTAATCCCTTTTGATACAACTAGGTTAAGTATTCAGTTTACTTCCATATTCATTTATAGTTATAATGTGCTAGACCTCCCACATTAAGCCTACAACTTGTGGACGCTGGATATGCCAGGCGGATCCGGGCAGACTTCTTCCACAAGTCGGACTTAACCTCATGTCTTAGCATGTTACAAGTTTATGCACATAGACGCCTCACATTAGATTCACCACTTGTGGTCGCTGGATATGTCGGGCTGGCCTGGCCAGAGTTCTACCACAAGTGTAATCTAATCCTGTGTCTACGCGTGGTTATAGTTTCTAATTACTGTAATTCTAAGCATTTTCCTTCTTAAAAAATTATCCCTTTTCATTATTGGTTTTCATGCTCCTTTCCAAGTCATATTTATCGGAAATATATGCCCTAAATTTAAGATCTAAATAACAATTTGATTTGTGCCCCAAATCAATATTCATGTATTTCATTCAATTTATACCCAAATTTCCCAATACAAGTTATGCCCCAATTTTAATGTTTTCCCCTCATTCCCAATTTCACGCGTTCGCATATTTCAGCGGTATGCCTAGGCTCGATTGTAGCCTGGCTATAAAATAAAAAGGGAAAAGAAGGAGGGAAGAGAACAGAAATAATCATAATAACAAGATTGACATATGATGGAAAAAATAGGCATAGCAACTCATAAGCATACAGTGACAAAATTAGGCATAGTGACAAAATTGCCATATAGGAACAGATCTGATGAACTTGTGATAATAGAACTGATTAGGCATAGTGACATGATAATAAACAGGCATGATGAGGTCTAATCAGTGAATTAGATATACAATTAATGATAGATCTGACATGATCCAATAGTCACAGGCTTAGATCTAATTCATAGTTATGTCAGAATAACTTAGATACACATATTATGGCAGATCTGATATGATTCAATAGTCATAGGCTTAGATACAATTTATAGTCATGTCAAAAAACTTTTAAGTATTTAGATATATAAAATAACGTAGACTCATTGTGACTGAATCTAAGAAATAGAAGAGTAATTACAGATGTTGAATCATAGATCTCTAAACTTGAATGACTTGATTATTGAAGAAGAAGTAGAAGGCTAATTTAATCCGAGCTGGAGCAGCATCTCACCGTCGTCGTTGATTTAGATGAATAAAACAATGGGCATAGGGTCTTATTTATAGCCATCAGTCAATAAATCAATACCGGAAATCAGTCCACATACGAAAGAGGAAATTGCCCAGATCTACGGTGGGGTTGACCCTGAGGTCGACCCCCCTTTAGGTGGGTCGACACCCTATTGGTGGGTCGATCCCTATGTCGACCCCCAACGGTCTATTTTCCTGCTCCTGCTTTCCGCTTCAGGTTTTTGAATTGTTTTGACTTCTGGACTTATTACATATATATATATATATATATATGTTCTTCTTATGCATATACAAACTTCAAAGCTTAATATCTTCTTTATACGGTGTCCATTGTATGCATACTAGGTGTCTATTTTGACCAAAATTCCGAGACGAACGCAATAGGGTAGTCCGTTTCACTTATTTATGAATATTTAATTAAATATTCCTTAATTTATCATCTTAATGTGTTATAAAATTATGGGGTGTTACATTCTCCCCTACTCAAAGGATTTCGCCCCCAAAATCTCCAAGTTAAAAAGAATGTATATCCTGACATCCATCTACCCATCGACCACTCACAAGCTTCCATAGTCTTAAAAAATTTCTAATGCTTACATGAACGTATGCAAAGGTGTGTGTATATGTCCCTACACTAATGTGAAAGATTAGGGGTCTACTGATTCTGTCGACCTCCTTAAAGCAATGTATGTTAGTGCCATGAATCCAACATTTATGGAAATAGTCCTAGTATAACATGTAAGTTGTATATGTGTGCACAATCATTTGTCCAAATGCAACATCCATATGATGATACACCCACTTCCATCCATAAAAAGAAGAAAAATGCACACACATCCATATGCAGTATGAGAGTGATTGACCCGATCTGGTGCTTAATGTGTGTGTATATGCATCCACGAGTAACCACTAGCAAACACTTGCAACCACTTATATTCATCAAACATAACATGTCTCAAATACATGTTTACATCCATGGGATTCCTACCTAAAGGTCGAAGATCCAATCGATAGGATATGCTTTAAAAGATAGAAACAAGTACGCATAAAAGCTTTGGAAAGGAAGTTGAGAACATACCCTTATAAAGAAAAGGGTACGAAGCGCGAATCTTTTCTTCGGTCTCCCAAGTTGCATCCTCCTGGTTATCTCCCCACTGAAGTTTAATCAACTTAACTTCTCGGTTGCCTAGCTTCTTAACTTCTGATCCAAGAATACGGGTAGGAACTCGCCTAACTTTTGCCTCCTGTTCCACCTCTACTTCCTCCAGTATACTTGGCTCAACTACTTCTGCAATATCATGCAAGCACTTTCATAAATGAGAAGCGTGGAAAACATCATGAATGCTTGATAGTCTCTCTGGTAGCTTTACTCTATAGGCCGTTTGGCCAATCCTTTCTATTATTAGAAATGTCCCTACAAATCTTGGTGCCAATTTCCCTATAGATCCAAAGCAAACCACATTCCTTAATGGTGATAGCTTAATGAAAACCATGTCTCCCACCTCAAACTCATTGTCAGTCCTTCTACTCTCTACGTAATATTTTTGCCTATCCTGAGCGTCTTCATTCGCCATATAATAAGATCAATCTCTTTGGAAGTTTCTCTAACCATATCTGGTCCAAGTAGAAGTCTTTCTGTAGATTCCCACCAAAAAGTCGGTGATCTACAAGGTCGTCCATACAATGCTTCGAAGGGTGCCATGCCAATACTAGCTTGATAACTGTTGTTGTAGGCAAACTCTACTAAAGGAAGGTGCTTTTCCGAAGTCCCTTCGAAGTCTAGGATACACAATCTTAAAAGATCCTCAGGAACTCTATTCTCCCTTTCCGTCTGTCCATCGGTCTGAGGGTGATAAGCGGTGCTCAAACATAACTGTGTACATAATTCTTCTTGCAAGCTCCTCCAAAATTCACTTGTGAAAATAGGGTTACGATCACTTATGATTCTGGAATGTACTCCATAAAGACGGACTATCTCACGAACATAAATTGCTGCCAACTAAGCTGCCATCCTCTTGCTCTTAACTGGAATGAAGTGAGCGCTCTTAGTAAGTATGTCTACTACAACCCAAATACTGGTGTTGCCTTTCCTCGACCTAGGCAAAACATCAATGAAATCCATAGAGACGCTCTCCCACTTCCATTGAGGGACCTCCAAAGGATGAAGTAAACCACCGGGCTTCTTTTGCTCAGCCTTAACTTGTTGGCAAATCAAACATTGAGAAACAAACTCCGCCACATATTTCTTCATCCCAGCCCAAAAGAAAACCGTCATCATATCTCTATACATCTTATCACTGCCTGGATGTATAGTCATCTTAGAATGATGGGCTTCCTCTAGGACTTTCTTTAACAAACTTCCAACTTAGGGAACACAAAGCCTTCCATCTGGTCGCAGCCACCCTCTATTGTTTGTGGAATATCTACTGAGGTGACTAGAAGTCTCCCGTTTACTAAGTCTATCCAAGATGTCTAAAATCTATGGCTTGCTGTGAAGCTCCTATCTGGTCTAAAAGAGTAAGTCGCACCTCAAGTGACGTCAATAAACTAGGCAAAAACCCGGTGGAGGGTCTAAAATCGAAAGTCGATATAAACTTAAAGATTTTCCTCTCCACAAACAAAAGACTTAAGGCTACCCTCTGCCGACTCAATGCGTCTGCCACCACATTACCCTTGCCAGGGGTATAAGCAATCTCTAAGTCATAGGACGCTATGAACTCCATCCATATTTGTTGCCTTAAATTAATACCCTTCTACGAAAACAAGTACTTGAGAGATTTATGGTCGGTGTATAACTCGAGCTTCTCTCCAAGTAAATAATGAAGCCAAGTCTTGATCACGAATACTGTTGCAGCTAGCTCCAAATCATGGGTAGGGTAGTTCTTCTCATGAGCCCTTAGTTGTCTACCTCCATAACATACTACCTTTCCCTCTTGCATCAGAACCGCACGAAGACCTGTACCATATGCATCAGTATACACTGTGAAAACTTTGTTCCCATTTGGCAAGGTCAATACTGGGGATGTTGTCAGAGCCCACTTCAATCGCTGGAAAGCGACATCACCATCTATATCCCATGAAAACATCAAATTCTTCTTCGTCAGCCTGGGAAGTGGGGCTGATATCTTTGCGAAGTCCTTAATGAACTTCCTATAATAGCCCGCTAAACCAAGAAAACTTTTCACCTCTATTGCAATCTTTGGGATCTATCAATCTTGAACTGCAACAACCTTTGCGCCATCCACTACTATCCTGTCTTTAGAGACAACATGCCCTAGAATTCTCACTTCTTTTCTCCAAGAATGACATTTAGAGAATTTCTCCTTAAGCTGGTGCGCACAGAGAGTTTTCAAAACCTTCTTTAAATGTAGGGCATGCTCTTCCTCGCTCTTCGAGAGAAAAATCAAGATATTATCAACAATGACCACAATGAACTTATTAAGAAACTACCGAAACACCCTACTCATCGGATCAACAAATAGGCGCGTGTATTCATCAACCTAAAAGGCATAACGAGCCACTCAAAGAAACTATATGGAGTTCTAAAAGTGGTCTTGTCTATACCGTCCTCGCCCACCCTCAACAGATGAAACCCTAAGGCCATGTCTAACTGAGAGAAATCAGATGCACCAACAAGCTGGTCAAACAGATCATCTATCCTCTAGAGTGGGTGCCTTTTCTTCTTGTTGAGTTTATTCAACTCTCTATAGTCTACACATAAGCGAAGAAAACCATCCGCTTTAGTTGCAAATACCACCGGAGCACCACATTCCGATATGCTTCGCCTAATAAACCCTTTCTCAAGTAGCTCCCCTACTTGCTTGCTCAGCTCCCTTCTTTCTCTTGGAGCCATATGGCGCACATGCAATGCAACTGGCTTTGCATTGTCCACCAAGTATATACGATAATCGATCTCGTGCTTTGGAGGTAAGCCCCGAACCTCCTCAAAAACATCAGGATACTAACAGACTAATGGTACAAATCACAGATCATTGATAGATGCATC
Organism: Allium sativum; assembly: GCA_030737875.1. Lineage (NCBI taxonomy): Eukaryota > Viridiplantae > Streptophyta > Magnoliopsida > Asparagales > Amaryllidaceae > Allium > Allium sativum. The sequence goes on from CM060910.1 coordinate 403,904,264, forward strand.
AAGTGACTCTACGAAAATAAGCATGGAAGACCCCTTTGTGTCATAAGAAATCTCGAGGGTCCTCCCATGGCAAGTCAAAAGTCTAACGACCCTCCTCTCACAATCCAAAATGGCACCATACATGGCTAGCCAATCCATCCCTAGAATCAATCCATAGCCCATGAAACCAAGAACATATGAGTCGCATTCAAATTCGACGCCAAACACAAATATTCTGAAACCCCGACAAATCATAGACAGCGAGCCGTAACCCAATGGGGTTTGAGACAACAACGGGATCCAAAACCATACTAGCACTAAGGTACAGAGACTCAACCATATAATCGGATATAAAAGAATGCGAAGTGCCAAAATAAAAAAGAGTTCTAACTAGATGATTGGAAAGAGAAATCAAACTTTCAATGGAAACTTTCCTAACTTTTCTGGCGCACTGACCACGAGAGCATGTACTTGCCCTCCCAAAGATCCTTCCCTTTGACCTTGTCCTTGCTTCTTCGGGCACTCCTTAGAAAAGTGTCCGACCTCTCCACAATGGAAAACACGTTCTTCATTCTTCTACATTACTTGACCAAATGACCCTAGTGCTCATGACATTTCTTCTCGCCTTTATTTGAACTTTATCTATGTTCCCTTCCTGGGCCATCATTTTTCTCATCCTTAGGCTGTGCTCCTTACCACTAACTCCCTAATTCTTTTTTTGCCATCCTTGTGTAACAATCTAACAAGTCTCTAGAAAGCTGCCTCCATCACATGGAAATCCTTACGAAGCTCAAGGAAATTAGCCATAGGTGAAACTACTGCGTCTACAGATGGAGGTTAAGCACATTATTGCCCTTCGACATGTGTCATAGTTTTAACATGCCTACGGAACCATGCCACAATGGGGAAACCTTTCGAGAAGAATCGTTTCCCCAGACAAAAAGGAAAAAGGACTCAAATGGAGAATCAAGAGATATTTCATATGGCTTTGGGGAATATGTTTTTCAAAATAGACTTTTCTTTTCAAAATGCTTCCTTTTAAAACCTTTTTGAAACCAATTTTTAAAAATCTTTCGTCTGATCTGGTAACCTTTAGCTCTGATACCAAATCTGGCACCCCATGTCCATTAATGTCACTCGTTAAGAGAATGCATTAAGTTTCGTGAAGCATTTTAGGTAAACAGAAACAGAAACAATACAAAACAGATATAAAATAGCAGCGGAATTTAAAACTTCTATTAAGCAGAAAACATCGTGGTTCAAAACATAGTTACATCACAAGTCTGAATGACAAGGTAAACAGGATGAAAACAGAATCTTGATCAAGCTTGAGTATTCCCACCCTGAGAACCTAGGGGGAAACGTAAGAGAAAGAAGAGGAAACAAAATAGGTCAAACTTAAAGTATGGCGAGTCCAGTTACTTTTATCATATAAATAAGTAAAAGTACCATGATAAGATATAAACTGGAGAGATAGATAACAACACGATAAGGTAGGTATGATAAGGCAAACAGGATAAACATGATAGAATATATTGCGCTTCTTTAGTACTTTCTCATTCTCTACACCCAAACTAGTGTAATATGAACAAGATGATCTATAACAAGTATAAGATGGTAGACTTAGGCATACTTCTAGTGAGAGGCTTAACCCCATACCACAACAGGCAACCTAACTAAACATACCGGAGTTACCCCTATGGATAATAACAGGCTCCTAAACATACCAAAGTCTAGATGTACCCTAATTTCTACCCTTATCGATCGGCTCCCTACTCTGTAGATATCCTGTGTTGGCTCCATAGTAGGATGTATCACTTCCTAAAGTGACAACCCTTTATTTCCAAGATGTGCACAGCCATATCTACTGATGTCACGGCGTCTTAGCCTCCTCTGCCGGACCCATGCACGGACATGACCCGTCGTAATGCGCCGCCCACACCGTCCCTTCGTTTGGATCTTTTACAATCAGCCTATTAAGCATGCCCCAATTCCGACCTAGTTCGGAGTACTCGTTTGATACCTACATATGGGTTAATTGCTGAAACGGGTCCCACATATAAGATGACACAAGCTTCCTCCTACTCTTGCATCCCCACTACTAGGTTTTCCATAGGTTATGCCATACCAAAGTAAAAAGATTGCATGCCATACCAGAGTAAAAAGATTGCATGCCATACCAGTGTAAAAAGATGGCATAACCCCACAGGTTAAGTTTGTGCCTATATATAAATATTATCCACCACCCCAAGATATACTTAACCCTCCCACTATTTCAAGCAAGTTTACTTAACCCCTACTCCAGTTAACGTGTTCATGTAATCCCTATGGATTCAACCAGGTTAAGTATTCAAGTTAGTTACCATTTTCATTTATGGTTATAATGTGCTAGACCTCCCACATTAAACCTACAACTTGTGGATGCAGGATATGTCAGGCGGGTCTGGGCAGACTTCTTCCATAAGTTGGACTCAGCCCCGTGTCTTAGCATGTTACACAATTATGCACTTAGACCCCTCACATTAGATTCACCACTTGTGGTCGTTGGATATGCCGGGCGGGTCCGGGCAGACTTCTGCAACAAGTGTAATCTAACGTCGTGTCTAAGCGCAGTTACAGTTTCTAATTATTGTAATTCTAGGCATTTTCCTTCTTTAACAATTATCCCTATTTCATTATAGGTTTTCAGGCCTCTTTTCCAAGTCATATTTATCAGGTACCATATGCCCCAAATTTTAGACCTAAATCACAATTTGATTTATGCCCTAAATCTATATACATGTATTTCATTCAATTTATACCCAAATTTCCCAATACAAGTTATGCCCCAATTTTAACATTTTCCCCTCGTTCCCAATTTACGTGTTCGCATATTTCAGCGGTATGCCTAAGCTCAAAGGTAGCCTGGCTATAAAATAAAAAGGGAAAAGAAGAAGGGAAGAGAATAGTAATAATCATAATAACAAGATTGAAATATGACAGCAAAAATAGGCATAACAACTCATAAGCATATAGTGACAAAATTGGGCATAGTGACAAGATAGGCATATAGGAGCGTGAGCCTACATTTCAAGTAATCCACTAATTATGCTCATTTAAAAGAGGGAAGGACACTTCATCTATCATACATGTCGATGGTGCACGCAACCAGAAGCTCATACTCAACTTGTTGGAAGTGTTTCAGGATTGTTGACTCAATTTTCCTTTGTTTATTGCACCAAGGCTTTCCGCGGGAACTGTACAAAAGGAGATGAGCATATTATTACTAAACTCTTCTTGCCTAATTCCTTATAGTTCTCACTTGTTGAACTTTACTTTCCTATTTACGGTTGTTCAGGCTCCAATCAAGGATAAAGATGTTGCCCTTTACAATGGCATTTACAAAGCTTTAAAAACTGCTGGTGAAGTGGATAGAGGTAGAAAATATTTGATAAAGGAAGAGTTTCTCCATAGATACGAGTTGCTCCATTATTCAAGGAAATTCCCTTCCAAAGGAATACCTTCGACACCAAAGTCTACGCCTATTGCATCAGATGTTGGTGCTTTTGGAGAAGGTGGTACCCTTAAAGGTAAAACCGGTGAATCCTTATTGAAGAAGTGTTCAGACCCTGGCGGTGGTAGCAAAACACCTTCTCAACCCCAATTGTCTGCAATCGAAGAGGATGAGCCTGTACATTGCGAGGGCAAAGGCCTTATGAAGGAAACTGCACAGATCGAAGAAGGTGAAACCATTCTAGGAGACGATTTAAACATTAAGAAAGTTTTGTTGAGGATCCCATTATCCCAGACACCCATGAGGAGAGTTCCATGGATATTTTGAAGACTTTGAGTGATCTCAGCATCGCGATTGACCTTCCAAGTGAGACTGCGACTTTGGAGCTTGCCACCAAAGTTACAAAAACAGGAACCGGGACAGCTGTAGCACGAACTCCTCCATCGTAGAGAACATTTTATGAAATAGGGTTTCCATTAGCCTCACTACCGAAGACTGGTTTGTTATTAGAGGCGCATTAGATAATATTTTGTATGCGCTATAAGTTTTTTACTCTTTGTATATGCCTTACAATATGCCCCGGTACTTCCTAATCTAAGTACTGAAATCTTGTTTCTTCCATGTTTCGGGCTCCTATATGAGTTGTCCGTTTTTGAAGATCTCTAAACAACGAACTAGCTCTTACAATCTAAGGCATCTCCTACAGTCCCATCATTCGCAGCGCCCACAATACTCCCAGCAATCTAAATATTCCCAACACTTGCAATATTCTTATCAGCCTCAGCAAACTCATGGCTACATATTGAGTGACAAACAAAGGAGGTGGAGGCACGAGGTCCAAGATCAACTAGAGAAATAGGAGAGGGATTGTGGCACTGATGGCGACCAAGACAGATATGATGACCGCTATGATAATCGATATGATGATCGTCATGAGCGGAATGGATGGGAAGAGGAGGAAAGCCGAAGGAGGAAAAGAGACAGGGATGGTCAGGGCAGGGATGATCCTCAGAAGCGCACCATATCAGATAAGCTTCCCATCCCTGCTACTCAAAATACTTCTGGTTATCTTCCCCATGCTACAACATCTATTACTTCTTCTCCTACTGATACTCAAAGGATTATACATAGGCCCCACCATGAGCCTGAACCAGCCAACACCACACTTGCTGAATGATTCAAAAACTGGTGTCTGAAAGGAATGTACTTAGATTTGGACATAAACCCATCTGATAGGAAAAATATACTTAGAGATTTGGATGCATTGAAGAGAAATATCAATAAGCAGACGGATACTATAAAAGTCGGCTCGAGACGCAGCTAGACATGATTAGGAGTCAAGTTGATAAACAATTATCTTTATGGTACAAGTTTTCTGAGAATCTTCAGAGACTCAACAGGCTTAACCTTGATCAAATTTCTATTTTGGAGATTGATAAGGTTGAGTGGGCTAAGATTATTGAATCTCGGGATGCTACCATTGCATCTCTTATGCAAAGAAATACAGAGCTAGAAGGTATAGAGGCCGAAAATCGAAGACTCAAAGAAGAGCTCGCTGCTGCTAAATTGAGAGAAACTACTCTTATAACATAGGCTAAAGATGCCCAATCTTCTCAACAAATTGCCGAAACCCAACTGGCTACAGAAAAGCAAGCTTCTGCGACTTATCAACAAGACAATGCCCGTCTTCATGAGAAGAATACTGCTCAGAGCATGGCTATTTTTGTGCTGACAACTAAGGCTGAAATCCTTGAGCAGGATAGAGATAGAACTTTGGTTGATAAAGCAGCTGATGAGAAGGCCTTTACTGATGCTGAGAGGAATGCCTATGCCACTTTATTCATATTTACATCTTCAGCATTATGAGCCGAGGGAGCTACGTTATTTGGGACCTGATTTTGTTGTGACTTTGTTCATCATCTGGGAATCAGTACTTCCATAGGTTGAGGATTCCTATGACGAAGAATACCTCTTATAGAATCTTTTGGATGAGGATTCCTACGAGGCTCTGGCTGAAGGGAAAAAAGCGCTTATGAAGGAGCAGGGATTACGGTGATGAGGCCGGGTCCTCTAGGGAGCAAGCCCAGGACATAGCCACTATCGATGCCCTTACTGATCCTGTTAATGTTGAGGTCTCTGATTCTTAAACACCAATCGTGCCAGCCACTGATCCTTCTGTTTTTCACAAAGAAAATGACACAGCTGCTGGGGAATATACTGTTGAGGAGCATATTATTGAGGAGCATACTGGGGATGGCGCGGGAGATGATAATAACCCGGATAGGTATGAAGTTGAGCATAGAAATCTTCAAGCCGTAGGTAAAACTGAGATTGACCAAGTTGTGTCATACTTGGATTATCTTTGTACTTACCTGGGTCTATTGTATTCCATGCTTGTTGTTCATTTTGTACTAGGCTTAGTCTCGCCACATTCTTCTCCCAGTGGAGTCAACACGACAACGACTAAGGCCATCATTATTGATTCAACCTTGGTGTCGACGACTACTGCCACACTTATCGCTCCTCCTCTGGGCAATGTATCCTTATTTACTGCTTCTACTCCTGCTTCACAACTAGGGTCATAAGATGCAAAGATTTAAGAAACTTCAATTTGGATGATGTTGAATATATTCCCAGTGACGAAGCAGAGGATTTTGACGATGCTGACAAGAGCTCAGAGAAAAAGTTAAAGAAAGCGGAAGTAAAAGATAAAGTCTTCCTCTTCAAGGCGTAGAGGGAAGCACACTGTTTCGAAGAAAGGAGGACCTATCCAAACATCTCCTGAGGAGCTGAAGAATGATGAAGAGGACAAAGATGAGAGCGATTTTGAAGCCACCCCTTCTCCTCCTAAGCTTCCAAAGCTTATAGTTAAACCTGATAGTGCTTCTAAGACCGGGAATAAGAACGTTTAGGACTTTCAACTATTTTCTCTACCTTTTGCTGCTTTATTACTTGTCACTTGGTTTGACCAGATGTTTATGCGAGTGGCAGTCCTCGATTATTACTTTATGCATATTCGAATTCGGGAGTTTTGTATCTGAGACTTGTGTTGCTGTTGTTGTGAAGCTTTTTACTACATTTCTAGTACTTTAGCCTTTAGTTGTTACTCTAGCTTTGTTGTACTTTTCTGTATGTGCATTTGTATTCTTTACATATTACAAGTCTTTTTACAAGTCTATTGTCTAGCGTGAAGTCGTGACGAGCTTGTGGTATGTATTGTGAGCATGATTAGTTTGTCTTAATGCGGTGATGGTGCCCCCATACCAAATGTCGTTACGACATTTTTAGGCCGGATGCAATCAACTTTACTGGATCTCCTTGGTTATGGATAAATTACTGGAAGTTTTTACTTTATTGGCTAAGTCTTACGCTTGTCTCCATTGCGCTTATATCTTCTCAGAATGCCAATTAACCATGAAATCCAGTTTGGTTGATTGAACTCATGCCTTTTTAGTTGAAGAAGCTTTCTAGCCTTCGCACGCCTGTTGAAGAGGTTTTATATTTTTGGCCCTATGTACATCTGTTATCTAGCTAGTTAATTCGGGCACTGGAGACTTTTGTTTGCAATTAGACTGATTAATTCTAGCATCAACGATTTCACTAGGTGCCCCCGGAGAGGTCTTTGGTTAAAGCGCAATAATCATCGCAACCTAAATGAGTCGAGCGCTATTCGACTTAATTGGACGCCTCCGAAGAGGTCATTTGAGCCAACCGTTCGTCGCTACTCAATATGCTCGAGCGCTAACTGAACTAATGGACGCCTTCGAAGAGGTCATTCAAGCCCGCAGATCGCCGAGTCTGGGATTAGTAGACAATAATGAACTAATCGGACGCCTTTGGAGAGGCCATTTAAGCCCGCCGATCGCCGTGTCTAGGATTAGCAGACACTAACGAACTAATCGGACGCCTCCGAAGAGGTCATTTATTCCCAATGTTTGTCGTAATCAGGTCAGGTACTTCCTAACATTGATGATCTCATTAGGTACCCCTTTTCGGTTGGGAATTCTTACGAAATCAGACATGCGACTCTCTGACTTGGTAATCCAGTCCATTCAGAGAATGGATTGAATTCATGCCCCCTTTCGGCTAGGACTTATTATGAACTCAATCATGCGACACTGTGACCTGATAATCTAGGCCCTTTAGAAAGTGGATTATATTCATGCCCCCTTTCGATTGGGAATTCTGATGAGCTTCACAATGAGAGGATTTATTATTGTGTCATTTTCACGAGGTGGACACCAGCTCCTCCATCAATTGCTTGATTTAACAAGCTATCCTAGTGATTGAACTAGGGCCCAGGACCACTTGTCTTAGGAGGTACCCCTTTGGTGAAACTTGCAACTCTTCTCTTTAATTTGAACGTTGCACTTTTAGCATTTGACTCTTGGTCTCCTTTATTATTTTTTTGTTTTCAAGGCGATGCTTCACATCTTCGTATTTGCTGCGAATGATGCTTATGGCACTCGACACACGAGCTGTCCTCATCGGGATTTGCTGTGAAAGTGACCAGGTCTTATCAGGTTGTAGGTGAGCGGACGTTCTTTAAATGGCCTCCAATCAAAATCGACTTTTAGCAACTTTTGGATAATTAAACAAGAGTTTACAAGTGTACATTTACCCAACCACCTTTGGCTTTCTCAAGACGTTTTTGATGTTTGACTTTATGATCTTGTTCACTGCTTCGGCTTGCACGTTGGCCTACCGATGAGCCACTGCTGCAAAACTCTTCTAAATCTTATACTTAGCACAGAAGCTTTTGAATTCATCATTTTCAAACTGAGTCCCATTGTCCATGATTATCTTCTGTGGCAAACCAAAGCTGCAAATGATATTCCTTAAGACAAATTGATGACTTTCTTAGAGGTAATGGTGGCTAAAGGTTCTGCTTCATCCCATTTGGTGAAGTAATCAACGGCTACAATGGCATACTTCAAGTTAGACTTTGCTGAAGGTAATGCTCCGATCAATCAATTCCCCATACAACAAATGTCCATGGGCTGACCATTTGGGTCAATTCCGTGGATGGTGCCCTCGGAATCTTCACAAATCTCTGGCATCTATCACATTTCTTGGTGTAGGTTGCAGAATCCAGGTTCACATTAGGCCAGAAATAACCATATCGCAGAACTTTCTTAGCCAATGTTTTTCCATCGGTGTGACCTCCACATTCAGCTTCGTATAATTCCGCCAAGATTGCCTTAGATTCCTCTTTGGTAACACACTGAAGCAGAGGCATATAGAAGCCTTGCTTATATAGTATACCTCCTATATACATTGGAGCCTTTCGAAATCTTCCATTGCTTCTTTGATTCTTATGGGAGTGTTCCGTTGAGAAGATATTCCTTAATTGAGGTCATCCACGAATCCGGTTCTTCAACATTCTCCATAATCCAATCAACATCACGTCTTCAATACTAGAGTTTGAGAGCACTTCGATGGGTACTAATCCCAGTAACTGCGCATCTCCCGAACTTGCATACTTAGCGAGTGAATCTGCTTTCATATTCTCCTCTCCGGGGACATGGGATATTGTGTAGTAGTCAAGTTCATTAAGAAGTTCCCAGGTTTTTGATAAGTAAGCTGGAAGATTTCCACCCTTGGCTTGAAACTCCCTTTGGACTGAAGATTTGCAAAGCTTTCAAACTCAATTTTTTGCAATCATTAGCCCTATGATCAGTGCCTCATACTCGGCTTCTTTGTTGGTCGATGGGAATTCTAACTTCAAAGCATAGCACATGGAGCGCCCTTCAGGAGTTTCTAGAACCACTCCTGCCCATTAACAATAGTCATTCATGGACCCATCAACGAACAACTTCCATCTAATAACTGCCTTAATTGGTTCATCCTTCTCCTCCCTTTATCTGTGAATTCAACAATAAAATTTGCTAAAGCCTGCACATTAATAGCTCTTCGGGGATGGTAAGCGACGTCATAGTGACTTAGTTCAATATTCCACTTTAACAATCTTCCTAAAGTTTATAGATGGAATAAAACTTGCTATAAAGGTTGGTTTGTGAGAACTTTGATAGAGTGAGCATGGAAATATAGCCTAAGATTTTTCGAGGCGACAAGCAGACAATAGGCAAGCTTCTCTAACTTGGGATAATTCTACTCTGCCCCGGCGAGCCTTTTACTGATATAGTATACCGACCGTTGAACCTTTTCATCTTCGCGAACCAATGTTGCACTTAAGGCATGAGACGAAACTTTCAGATAAAAAAATAACTCGTCCCCGTCCTTGGGCTTTGATAACATTGGAGGTGATTCCATGTGCTTGATTAGCTTCTCGAAAGCCACCTGACATTCGGGAGTCCATTAGAAGTCCTTCTTTCCTTTCTTCAATGCAGCGAAAAGCAGAATGCACCTATCTGTTGCCTTTGAAATGAATTGACTCAATGCAGCTACTTTCCTGTAACAAACTGGGATTTTCGACCCCGAAAATCAACAAAAAACCCATGTCAAATATTCAAAAATCGAACATACCTGATCGTAAATAGAAAGATGTTATAGGATGTGAAATAGAAAGATAGAAAATTATAACAGAAGACAAGTAGATAGAAGAACAGAAACAACAACATAGAATATCATATCACAACGGAATAAAATATAATATATACACAAAATTTTCTATATACATATACATACCGTCAATTAGAGTACAACACAACACATCGGAAAATAAAACGGTAAACATCTAACGTTGAAGCCTCCTTCTCCAAGCTCATCCAAGTATCTGTAAACACCTGAATTACTTGACTACCCATACAAATTTGAGTTCACAAGAGTTTAGGGTAAAACAAAATAAACTCTGGGTTAGTCATGGGATTGGTGTGAGTAAACTCCAACCACTTGGTTTAACTTTTAAAAATTCCTTTTCGAAAGAAAAGATAATTGTAAGACCGATCCATACATAAACAAGGATAGATTTTACCTTACGATAACCCAAAACATTTCTATAAAATCAATACTAATATGTTATTTTAATAGTGTCTATATCAAAAAAATAACAATCTAGCGGAACGTTTGCATCTCATGCTCCACATATATAATATACAACAAAACCACGAGCATTATTGGGGACTGGATTTCCAACAATGACAAAGTATGTAACCACCTTCCGATAGTGCTTCTCTAGAGGGAAATACACTGGGTTCAACAAGAACATCTTGCAACGTAGCCACATATGGTCGACCACTTGTTTCGCTTGAGTGTATCGAATGTATATCACCAACAGTTGGTATCAGCAACTGTTTTCCCGAATGGGACAACATCGAATAGAATAAAGAATGAAAGTAATTTCTCTAGATAGGTGATAATACACCCTAATTGGAAGCTACCCACTTAGCCATGTTGCCTACCTGATTTTTTTCATTTCCCAGTTGTTGAGGCTTGAGGATACGATTACTTGCCATTCATCGATAGCACATTCACTTTGAATGTCACAATGTCAGATCCGTTAATCACTAATTGATTTGCACAAATATAATTTGGATATTATGCTAGGAGAATAAATTCTCTGCCACCATACATATATTTGTAGAAACCAACGTATGTGATCATTGTAAATACTCTGTCAGACATTCGTCCATACACGTTCGTTCTGGGACAGAACGAAACAGAAGGTGCAGTTTCCATTTATCCATCTTAGGCAATTTCTACCTAGGATTAATAGAAAAAGCCCTTGCACTTTACTCCGTCTTTGATTGTCTTCATATAATCTGATTCACAATGCTACTGCCAGTACAGAGTGGTTCTCCGATAATAATCTAACCGTTCTCTCCGTATTGACAATGATAATCAAAAACTTCGATGGTCGGTTGTTTAACTATCGAAGAAAAATAAACGTCCATTCAAAGCATCAAACAATCACTGGGCCCCTTAATTAATATTTCATTAATTAAATCACTTCTCTGTTTCCTTATCAACATTTGTTAACCCAATATTTTTACAGTCATCTTGGCCTCTTACGATATTTGGAAAACATTTCCATATATCATATTCTTTTATTTTCTATACTTAGAAAATATCTTCTATTTATAATTGGAGAACATTCCAATTACTTTCGCTTTTATGCCGTTCATTTCGACACTCAGGAAATATTTATTTATTATATTTCCAAAATTTCACTTACTTGGGTTAAAGTGAATGTTGTATAAAACATCGTAACAAAAACCCAAAATACTGCATTTAATTCAATCTCTTTAAACATTGATCTTCGAGACTGAATCTTCCTAATTTATCGGTTAATAATGAAATCAATCAAGTTGGGGTATAATTACCTATCATACCTTGACTGAAAGCATCCATAACTTCAAAACAGACAAGACCACTTATCTCAAATAATCAACATCATCAAAACCAATTATTCATTTTTAAAACGTGTATACGTTTCTCTTACTATCTTTACTGAATTTAGTTTATAGATTTCCTTTTTATTATAATATTCTATTTTAAGTTTATTTCCTTATGGAATTCTATATCTATTGATATATTGATTTGTATTTATCAATTTTTCTTAAAAATCATCTAACTCCTTAAATTTTTGGAAAGTTTCACTAGAACCCATTTGGACTGGTCAATGGCTCAAACTCTAACTCACCTCTCTAGGCCATTTCCATTCAAAAAGAAAATAAAAAAGCCAAGCGAGTTGCCGATTCGGCGCATAAAAACTCATATGGAATTTAAACATGTACCTTTTTGTCCGGCACTTAAAACATAAACTTCATTCTCTTCGTTCCATACCTGTTTTATACATAGCCATCCAATTCCAATTTATTCCAACTCAATCCAGTCATTTTAACTTAATTTGCTAATTTATTCTTTAATTAGCTCTTTTGCCTATTTTACTTTTTATTTGAACATAACACGTTCAAATAAAATTTTAACTTGCTTATAACCCAATCGAATTCCATTTTTATTCAAGTTTCATATTCGATTTCGAATATAAATTTACAAAACCTTTTTTTCTTATCCAAAGTCCAATTTCATTTCGAAATTCCATTAACTAATTATTCTTTAATTTAGTTAATTCTATTCAACAATTAAAAATATGATTTTTGTTTCAAAAATTAATCTATTTACTCCATTTGAGTTCATATTTATTTCATAACTCAAATCTGGATTTTTCAAATGGAAATTCGAATTTTGTTTAATTAAATTCCTTTTATTAATTTAAATAAACCGCTATGGTTTAATAAGGGTTATATATACGATATAATTGACAGAAGATGTCTACCTAAAAGGTTGTGTTTTGCGGTGTTAGCCAAAGTTAGGTCAAGGCATGACTAGATATGGATCTTGGAACACCATTTTATACACATACTGATATATATATATATATATATGTGGAGGGATGTTAATTTCAGTGGGGGCGTATTTTAGTTAAAAATTATACATTTATGTAAATATAAATTTTGATCATCAAAATTTGTATTTATATTAAATAAATATTACAGAATTAGTTATCATTTATTATCTACTGTAGATATTAAATAATAAATTACTCTGATACTTTAAATTAATCCTTAAGAATCAAATTTCTTGACTAACATTATTATTTGCGAATTGTCGTCAAACAAACTAAACGTAATTATTTTACAAATATAGAAGATCTAAAATGAAGGTTGAAACGTAACTTCAACCAAATAAGATATAAATGTTATAATAATCTACTTATAAATCTCTAGTATTAGATACCAGATATGAATAACAAAAATGTATGTAAATTTACAGAAATTGCAAGATAAGTAGAAATCTGACAAAAGGAAAAGTAGACATGCAATTGGAAATGAAGCAAATGTTGTTAGATTATCCATAGAAAGTTGCTTTTGTTCTATGTAGTGGCTTAATTGAATAATTAAAATAATAATTATTATGAAATTTCCATTTAATTTTTTTTATAATGTATCTTATTTAGACAAATTTGAATTTCATTTGTAATAAAAGAATAACTGTAATGTCTCGTATTTTTGGTAGTCATATATTTAATTTAATTTATTATTTTAAATATTGAATTTGGAATATTATTGAATTTAATAACGAATTCGTATATTTAAAATAAAGTTTGAACGTCAAATTTATATATAATTTAAATCGAGCTCAAAGTGGCGCGGCAGTTCGTAATATTGAATTTTGAACTTTAATTGAATATACAAAATCCGATATAAGTCGGAATTCTGTGAAACAAGAAACGTTGGAATCTTGTTGATTATAATTTTCATATGAAAGAGAATTATCCAGATTTCGTGTTATAAATTATTAGTTATATCTAATTCAAATTTTAAAGTTGTTGCAATGGAAATTGTTAATAAGCAATAATGTTTATTTAATAATTTTAAAAGGATTTTAATATATATTTTGAATACCGTTTTAACTTGGATTGTTGATATCGAGTTATATAAGTATATGATAATTTTATTTAGATAAATATGATGATAATAATTTATTATTATTGTTATTTTATTTGATTATTTTGGGTTTTAATAATATTTTTATCGATATTATTATAACGTTAAAAAAAGCCATTTTTGCAAACAACCTCGGTTTTTGACGAAATTAGTTTAATTGGAAATGAAACGTTGAGACGTAGTGGTTTGTCCATTTTCAATGTGTTTGGAGTTCTTGTGTTGTGATCTGAATATAACAATTTACGGACACCAATGGTCATCAAAAAATTTTAATACCATAATAAAATAAAATAAAGACTTAACTGCTAAGAAAGATGAAGTACAAGTTTATTTCCTAATCAAATTTGACGTGGGTACCTATCTAATAGACAAACCTAACAATGTGTACGGTGTACACAAATGCAGATTAACTTCATATCTTCATACCTAAGCAAAGAAATTGAAGTAACCCTAAACTAAAATTCATATAGACCAACCTATATACGTGACAAGAAAATTCACATTACGTACCCCAGAAACTATTTGCAGACCTAAGCATTAAAGCCACACAGTCTATATACTAATCTATATAAACCTATTTTTCTTATCTACATCGTACCATACAAGGTACAGGTAACACAACTATCCTATTTAACAATACATAGCTACCCTGTATTTTATAAACTAATGCACGCAAACATAACACCTATTTGTTTCTATTTTACTTAATGTGCAAGGAGAGGTAAGTACAAGCACATCTTTCACCATTGCAGTGTACTCTCACATCACGCTAACCTATCTCATACTGCAGCTACTAACCTAAAACGTGGAAGCTAAGTATTCATTTATTATATATACACGCTTAAACTGCTATTTCGTTTTCTTCTAGCAACCATGAAACAAAACACATTCTACCAACTTCTATTTCTATATTCACGTAAGCAAATTTTAAAGTTAAACCAGACACTTCATTCATGAAAACCACAATTACAAACCCAAAGCCTCATTTCCAGAAGAATAATGTCGAAAACTGAATACAAGAATTAAACCGCACAGCCACATCTTAGTGTCCAAGAAAATCATAATTGTGATTAGAAATAGTTTGAAGGAGGTATGTTCTTTTTGGATCTGCGGCATTGTTTTTTGGATCAACTGGAGTGCTTAGCGGGGTTGCGAGGTGGTTTGAAATGGCGGCATAGCAGGGTTATGAGGATGGCATGTTTGTAGAGGGGAGTAGCTAAAAGGCGTAAGTTCACCATTGATAGTAGAAGGTGGTACGACATTGGAGCTGAGATTGATGGTGTGTTGGAACAGAGGTCGGCAGTGGATCTCTAACATTGGCCAGTGGTGGCGCAGCTATGCGAGGTGGGTGGAGGCAAGAATGCAGTGATGAGCGTTTGTGCGTTTCATGAAGACAAGCACTGGAGTTTGAACGATGCAAGGAAGAAGAAACCTAAGAGCAGATAAATTGGCCGATACACATGTAACATGTAATCCTGGTTATAATATAAATTGTTTGTAACCAATCTAATCAATTAAGAAACTAATCAATTTTTATTAAAAATCATGCACAGGTATTTTGATTTGTTCAGCCAGAAGAAAGGGGACGAAGCATGAAGGCCTGTATGGATTTAACATAGTTTGGCCGCTACATGTATAATAGCGTAAATTCCCAGAGTCTGATTAATATTTATTTTGAAGGGATTAGTTTAAACTAATTTATGACTTAATAATAAATTTATTAAAGTAGTGTTACCGATCCAAATGGAAACAACAACTGAAAAGAATATATATATAGTCCGGGCAGTATTGCTGAGAATTAGAAGTTAGTCGGCCACGTTTTAACGAATCATGAAATTAAATATAACTGAGTATAGTGATTAAGGGGTTAATTATTATATTAACTTGTATAACTCAAAATATTTGTAACTAATTTATATGTTTACGCAATCAGACAAACACCATACTGTTAGAATTGTCTTGAGGAGATCTTCATCTTGGAACAAAATTGGACAGTAACAGATGCAACATGGGTTTACGATTAAATTAAACAATTGTTTAATTTTACTGTAATCGAACCGTTCCAATGAATCAAAAATCAATGTGAGTTAAACTCACTCAGTTATTCCACTTATATTTATATAAGTTAGGTTTAAATATTTGTGTGCTATGTTTGCTATTTGTTGGATGATTTAATAATTTTATGCATATCTGTTGAATATTTTATGTAATTAATTTATATTAAACATTTCTTTAATTTAATCAAACCAAATTGTTATTTTTAATGATTATTTCCAGTGGAGGTAATGTAACAATAGGGAATCTCGCTCGATCCGAATCGATCGCTAAACCGACCAAGACCATTCGAAAACCCGGATTGCGTTGAGAACACGACAAAATAGAGCGCAAACAGAAGAACCTTTCATTGTTTATTACAACAATCCCATCAAAATACAAGAATATACAGAGTATGAATAAATATTATACAACAGAGAATATCATAGATTTAAATACATTACTGCAGCGGAAAAATAATACAAAACATAAATGAAAGAAATACATGGATACAGAGCTTTCCGAATATCACTTCAGCTATAAACCAAGATCCAGTGAATATAAATCTGCAAAACCAAAACTACTAGCTTCCCGTGTGGAAAATAGGGGCATCCAGAGTTTAGTTTAAAGCAATAAACTCCAGGTTAGTCATGTGACTGGTGTGAGAACTAAAAAAATTATTAATATTGGTTTTTAAAGTTCGGTAAATCAAGGGACCACGTCGTATAACACGGAACGGGTTTCCTCCCAAGAATACCAGTGCATAAAACAAACAGCGCAATGCTAAATAAAGAAAGATGAAGCTATTATAAGACCCAGGTCCCATCACACAATGCAATGCAAGCCGGAGGATAGGGTTTTTACCTTATAATAGCCAAAGCGTGCTTGATACGTTAAAAACACATTATTTGATAATATAATAAATGTATAGTGTCAAAACAATTTCAATCATAAATATCAATCATAGGCGGCATGAATGACCCATACCACTATGTCGCCATACTAGGTTCTACAAATAAAACTGCAATATCACGTATTGGAAATTTGATTTCCGTCATGAGTCGAGGCAAGGGGCAAGCTCCTCTCCGATTCGAGACACTCTAGCAAATGTCTCAGGATCTACTATGATCCTTTGGAACCTCCAAGGCCGGTCCTCTCTTACTTTTGAGGATTGGCAATTCCTGAACACACGTTTCCTAGTCCTAGCAGACCTATATCCGAGGCGCCTCGCATTCCAACAACCACACAGGTGAAAAGTATATAAATGTCAGTCAGTTTAAGCACTCACACCACCACTAGCTAGAAAGAAACGTCGTGCACTCCTTAGGTTCTTATCCCGTTTTTGACTCATACCGAGGTGTGAGGCTCGCGAATTCATGCTATACACAAAGCTACGCCACACAGGCCGTGCTTTGACCATCAACCAAAAGACTTTGCTTTTCAACAGAAGCCTTGATCATCTGCCACTTAGGCGTGCCACACAGGCAATTCATGCCATGCGACTGATGTCCATCGATATACAACCTCTGAGCTCGTACGTCTCAGAGAACGGAGTTAAGCAAGAGAATAAATTCTCCGCCGCCAAACAGATGTATATTTAATAGAGATCAATCAACATAGAATAAAATCTAATGTCAGACACACAGTCCACTTACAAGTTCATTCTGGGTCTGAACGAAACCGGAGGCACTTTACTCGCATATCCATCGATCTCTAGGTACGTCTGGACGTTCACCAAATGATTACCTCATCTTGGGTGTACAGCCCAATCAAGATCATCAGTAATCATCCAAACAATGTGAAGACTTCTGGTCTTCAACCACCGTCTTCATCTTCGACTTATCGTCGAATCGGTTATTCAGAATGGGTATAAACCCGGCCTTTCCGAATAACCCGCGTATATAATAAACAAATGTTACACAAACACAACATACGCCTCATTCCAATTCAGAATATTCTTTTATTCAGAAAATCACATTCTTATGGAAAGGTTCCCATTAATTTTATCAAAGATAAATTCTTCTAAATTCATTCTTTAATCTTCCTTTGGATATCATTTCAAACCATATTATGGTTTTCCAATCTAGTCGGGATTAGCGAACCACACCGAAGTAATTATTTATTTTATTTCCCAATCCCAACCTGTTTATCCCATGGAGCAAAACTAGTAATACTCCATACCTAACACCACGGTGCTTTCAATAAATATTAATTATCATTTCACATTCAAATCTACTTAAAGATTTAACTATCGCTTTGGAGCAAAACTGGTGATACTCCATTCTCGATCATTTTAATCTAATTAAAGATTTATTAAAACTCCACTTAGTTTTAATCTTCCCAAAAATCAATATCATGTCTTTAACTGGGAGAATCAATGTCATCTAAAACACGGTTCACGATAAACCCAAAATCACTATCAAATTCAATTCCAATTAAATATTATTTAATTGGTACACTTCATTAAATCTAAATAGAAAGATTTAATCTTTTTCTCAACTGGGTTTAAGAACAGTGTTAATGAAGACACCATTCACGACAACCCAAATCACATTTGGTATTAACTACAAGACTCCGAATAGAAAATATATCGGCTTATATTCAACATCAAATCGTACGACCAGCAAATATCGTATTGGAAATAACGACATAAATATGTCTTTCAAATTCCCATAACAAAATCTGTATAATCACGAAATCCAACATCGAAAAATTCCGAAGATAATTTCGATTCATATCCATCCCAATTCAATTATTGCAAATTCTGGTTACTTTTAAAAAACCCTTCAAATTCAATTTATTTATTTCAAAAATAAATTGATTTTAATTCTAGTTCAAAACCAGTTCATTTCGATAAAAAAAAATATTTTTATCCTTTCAAATGTGGAATTTTTCATCCTAGTTCTTTCCAATTCACAAATTATGATTTTACACAAATTATTAATATTTTTAATAATTTTATCAAGGCTCGTACAGTCGATTTCCATCAACGGCCATCGAACTGGACTTACAACGGCCTTTTCCAAATTTTATTTGGATTTAATTCCAAATCCAACCGTTAGATTTCAAATTTCTAATATTCATTGGAAAGCCCTTTTCGATATGAACCCAGCGGTTCCAGTTTTAGGAGAATCCGATGGTCGGATCTCCTGTAATGTCAATTCGAAGTCAATGGTCGAAATTCACGAACTGCCGCGGCGCGGCGCGTTCTATTCAGGCCATTATATATATAATATATATATAAATTATATATTTCGTCGATTTCCTTTTACAATGTATTTTATAAATCATTTTAAATTCGTTTTTGAAACGATTTCAACTTCATATTCAATTTCGAATCAAAATTGAATATTCCACATCATCGATATACAAATGATAATATTTTCAAAACCATATATTTTGAAATCACTTCCTTTTCTATAATTATTTTAAAAACAAATATAATCGATATAAATATCGCTCACGTCAAAATGGCGCATCTCTAATCAACACGGCTTTATATATTTCACTAACTTCGTTATTCTATTCAACAAATGAATATTTATTCTATTCAACACATGAATACACTTTCAACACATGAATTCTCAACACATGAGCATCATCAACACTTGACTATTTATTCCATTCAACACATGAATTTTCTTTTATAATATTCATTATTTCCCAATTGGAATGAGGCCCAATCAATCACCATATAATGTTAATTATATGGATTCCATACAACACATGTATATAATAGCAACGATAAATAATCAACCATCATCCAAAGTGCACCACACAACTGCATAAGCATTAAATATAGATAATCAACGCTTACACAGTCTGTCGACCAATCGATCGACATACAACTAAATAATTGGGATTAGTGTATGCCAAATATCATCCCAACACCCGTGTGGGGTTTCAATCCACAAACACTGAATATTATTTGTGCAGTTGGGCGATGTGTAAAATTTATCGTCCCAATCAATATCTTTCAAATAGGCGTACATAAACAAACCATCCAGTTTGTAAATGAATATTTATTTATTCACATTCACTATATTCATATTCACGTTAAAAATTATATTTTTAACGATAATTTATTTATTTCAACACATGAATATTTTGTTATCCACTTCACATCAACATCACAAACAAACTTCACAACACAACAAACAAGCATACAAGCCGTCCATGGTCTGTGGACGACGGGTGTCGGGTGCTACTAAGCACCGTCTGCGTCCTAATACATATATTTTAACTAGAAAATAGAATTTAAAGTGAGAAGTTCTCACAGAGGGTTCCACTCCTCCATTCTTTATTTATGAATGGTTCGGATTTCTGTTTCGCTTCCAGTCAGTTCCATCGTAATCTATTTCACTCTGTTCATAATAAAAAAATCACATCTTTATTATTTATTTTTATGTATAAAAATCATATTTTTATATTGCTACTTCGTATATAAAAATTTCATTTTTATATGGTATCCATATAAATAAAATCTCGTTTTTATATGATATTCATGAAAATAAAAATCTCATCTTCATGTATATAAAAATCACAACTTTATATGTTATATATATAAATAAAAATCAAATCTTTACTATGTTACAAATCTAATCTTTTTCATTATGAAAACCTTATATAAAAATCCAATCTTTATCGCTATGAAAACATTATAAAAATCCAATCTTTATGGTGATGTCATACATATAAAGATCAATTCTTTTTGCACTTGAAAATCAAATTTTCATAGACTAAAAATCACGTCTTTCATAGTTATAAAAAATAATCTTTCATGGTTATAAAAATTTCATCTTTTTCGAACAAAATCATCTCCTTTACATAGTAAAAATCTAAATCTTTATATTGTTAATATATGAGCAAAATCACATTTTTTTTCCCGTTGTGAATCTATAACCAAAGATTAGATCTTTACTGAACAGAATAAAAATAAAATATATATAAAAAAAGGAGAACTCGCATTTGGGAAGAAAAGGTAGGGGCTGTTTCCAGCGCTCGGCTGAGGAGGAGGTGATGGTAGGAGGTGGCGCAGGCGAGGTGGGGTCCACATTGGCGGAGCTGGGTGGTTGCGGGGTTTGGGTTTTCACTGTCGCGCCGATTTGAAGGAGGGAGGGTGCGGAAAGAGGAGAAGGGGAACGAGAAGGGCGGAGGCGTTGCTGGAGAGGTGGCGGAGGTCGGCGTGGCCAGAGGTGGCTCCGACAGGGGCTCGCCGTCGATCTTGCGATGGAGGGTTGCTCGATTTAGAGAGGAGGGGCGAGATGCTAGGGCGTGGATCGTTCGACGGAGGTGGAGGGGAGGCCTTGGCCGAGGCGGCGACGGGGGCGCTCCTCTGATGGCGGCGCACGATTGCGATGGGTAGGGCTCCGCACCTTTCACTTTTTTTTCTTCTAAACTGAAACGAGAAAGAAGGGAGGATAAGGGGGGTTTATATAAATAGTATATATTTTATTATTTTAGAATTTCAAAAAGAAACTTTTATTTTCAACCTCCAAACGAGACCCACCTCCTATCGTCCCTAGCTGATTACCCCCATTCTGAACACAATGGGATAGGTATCGTAAGCTGATTCGATTATTTCGATCAGTTTTCATCAAAATCAACATATAATTCTATATATTGAATTTGAACGCGCGTTTCAATTTACCGGGCCCACATGCAGCCTCTAAAAATTCCCGAAAAATATTTTCTAACTTCGTATTGACGGTACGGTCCTAACAAAACTAGTTTTGTCGAATTCTAAGACCATTTGAAAAATGGCCATTTTCCAGTCGATTAAAATCAACTAAAACTGGTCAAACGCGTTTTCCTTTGCCACGCTCACATATTGATTCGAAAAATTACGAAATTTTAAACCTAGCAATCACTTGACATCACGGATCCAACAAAAGTGGTTTCGTCAAAATCCGAGGTCGTTTGCAAAATTTCCATTTTTAAGGGCCTGAATTCCATAGCGACTATCCTGAAATTTCAACTGGACGTAACTTTTGACTCCCGCTATGAAATTTTGATTTTTTGGATTCATTGGAAAGATATTCTCAATTAGATTCAAATATTTTTGGTTTCACTAAAATCCGGTTTATTTTACAACCGGAATGTTCAATTGAACTTTGAAATCGAATTATCGAACCACCGTGCCATTTTCAATTCCTTTTATAATTATAAATAAAATATTGATATTCTAAAGACGACGTATATAAATATATACGTTCTAATTCCATTCAAAATAAATTTTCATCGCTATTATTTAAAATAATTCATTTTAAATGTCCAAACTTCATTAAAATTGCCAAAATAAAAATTTTAAATTGGCTTGCATTTCCGGGTTATTACAGGTAACTTTCCTTATTGGTTACGTTTATTATAATATAAATGTATTAAATTTAATTATGTGCTTGAACTGTTGTTATTTATTGACCGTTCATAGTTGAATTGATTTTTCATGTTTATTTTATATTATCATTAAATGGATTGTTTACTGAATATGATTGGATGATTGATTGTTGAATCCAAATTCAACAGTTATTGTGATATTAACCAATGGGAATTATTGGTTTGGAAATTGGCTTAATGGCCTAAATATACATCTTTTTATAAAGGTTGATTTACCATTAGGTAAATTGGTAGAAATGAAATTATGGAATTTATTTTATAACTATATATAGATTTTTAAACATATTATTTTGAAGTAAGTTTATAAAAAGGAAATAAACCAATCACATATATATATCGATTATTTTAACCATCAATTACCATTCTTTTTTGTACAAAAATCTACCGTGAGCGAAGCACATGCAACGTCTTTGTTATTAAATGATTTATAAAGCTAATTATTATATTACTAAGAAGGGTAAGCAAGTGAGCAAGGATTAATGCAATGATTTATAACTGAGATTAGTTGTTTTTAAGTAACAATTAAATGGTATTATTTTGAAATTGATTATTATTTATTTAATAATAATCGGAGTAAATGAGATTATTTTAATTAATAATGTTATTTATTAATTTAAAAGAATAGATAAGTTAGAGTTGATCAACGAGTTAATTAGATTTTAAAATTGACCAAGCCAACTATTTTAGCAAAAATTGATTATCAAAATTAAATTAATTTGTACTGATTAATCTAGTGAAATAATTTAATAAATAGTTGTTTAACTTAATAAGTTTTGAAAAAGGGGGTTTAATATTAATTCCAGTTAAGGGTGAAGTAAATTATAATCTTAGGTTAATAATATTTTAAGCATTTAAGAAAGTAAACAAAGTTAGTCATAGAATATAATTGAAATTAAAGTGAGTTGATGAATAGGTTTATATTTGAAACCGAGTTTGGTAATTTAAGTTATAAAGGTGATTTTAAGCAAATATGATAAGCTTAAATAAATGTTACTTAATATTTGAATTAAGTAAAGGAAATTTAGATGAAATGGGTTTGTTATTAAACCAGAGTTATATAAATGAGTTTATAAAAAGAGATGCGAAATTAAATCGTTAATTTTAAATTGATGTTACTTAATGTTGGTATTAAGTGAAATAGACGAGTTTTGAAATTAGATTTCCCAGAGGAAATGAGTGAAAGAATTAGAAAATTGGTTTTTGTAATTTAAAAGATCTAGCAATAGGATTTGTAATAAAAATCTAGATAATGAAACAAATTGTTTAAAGGAGTTAAAGTTTAAAAATTGATGTTTTATTAATCATTTACTAAATCAATGAATTTAGTAATAAAGAGCATATTTATAAAGGAGATTTTAAAGGTAAAAGGTTTTATAAAACCATATCTCAAATAAAAAGGTCAAGTGGAATTTGTTGGTATTAGAATAATAATGCAATGTTATTTGGAGGATATGAGATAGACATTGAGATTTCTAAATAAAGGAATTAAAAGAGTTTAAGAAATATATATTGATATTTCCAATGTAATGGAAATAAAATGGGCTAGAGAATATGAAATGATATTTTCATAATCAAGGTAATAAAAGGAGTTGTGGAAATATAACGATATTTTTGAAATAAAGTAATGAGTTTTTGAATGAGTTTATTCTAAAAAGATAAGTGACGATTATTGTTTTTAGTATAATGAAAGAAAGGGAATTTCATAACAATCATCTTACGAAAGATAAGTTGAATCGATTTCCCAATTTTACATAATAAGTAATGTTGTAGCAAATGATTTGAAATGGAAAACGGGATATGATTAAGTTATTTTTCTACGTATTAAAAAGAAATGGTTTGGGAATATTTGTATTTTAAATAAGAGGTGAATACTATGTTGAAAGATTTAGAAGTTTAATTAAGCATTCATTAATTATTTTTAAATAAAAAGCCCCAGTGATGCTGTTTACTCAACCAGTAGATCCATTTCATTTTTGTTTATTTGATAGTTAAATAAACGACTATCGAATCTTGCCTATACGATTATGGGTATGGAAAGACCAGGATCGAATTTATATTCGAAAACCATTCTGAATCAACAAATACATGAAGATACTAACTGGAGACGGAGCAATGAAGACCGAGGATCTTCATAAGTGGAAGGATTACTTATCGAATATTCTCTGGATTGCAACCAGAGGTATTTTAACGTGATTCAGTCTTAAGTGAGATTTTGCAGATTGCAAGGACTTCTCGCTACGGATCCATAGGGTAATTCAAGGATGTGGTAGGAAAGTGCCTTCGGTTCATCCTGTTCTTGTGCGACGTGTATGGATGGATGTCTGACAGAGTATTTCCAGAAGGTCGCGTACATTGATTTCTTCAACCGTAACAAGAGTGGAGGCGGAGAAGGAAACTTCTTTTAGCTAACACATAAAGTATTGTTGTAGACATTAATTAGTGATTTTGATGGATCTGACGATGTGGCATTCGAAGTAAATGTGATGTGCTGATTATAAAGGTAAAGTGTAGCCTCGAGCCTCATCAACTCGGAAATGGTAAAAATTGGGTAGGTCGCATGGCTATGTGGCGCACCCATCAAACGGATATACCATTACATGATCTGGTGAAATTAAATGCCTTCGGTTGTTCCTTTATTTTTTATGTTATCGGTTCGGTTGGCTGGCCCATAACCATGGTAATGATATATTCTGTACTCTCAAGGGAAGTGAGGGGCCGGTCTTGTTTAGTCTGGGTTGCAAGATGTTCATGTTGAACCCTAATTTATTCATCTCCAGAGGCGATGTGAGACCCTGTGATGTGTTGATTCTTCTTCTTCTATTCTAATATTTCTTTCTTTCTTATCTCGCCCACTAGTTTCTTTCTAATAACGTTCCTGTGTTTTTGGTGATTGGAAGGTCGGCATGCTATATGGTATATGTATTTAAGTTTTCAGGGTCGAAAATATGTCGGGCCATCACAGTGGTATTAGAGCTATTGGTTTAGTGATAACCTTAGCTTTGTGGTATAACTCAATAGACATAGAGTTAGTAATACCCTAGATTGAGTTTGAGTGTATATATGAGAGAGCTATTTGTAAGTTTTATATACAAGTGTTTTGCATTGTATCGGTTGATCGGTTCAAGTGTTGAGAAGCATTGAACTGGTAATGGATAAGATATTGTTTTGTAAAGAGGGTAAATGAAATAATTTTATCCAAATTATATTTTTGTATAGAAAATATATAATTTTATTAAATTATTGATATGTTCATTTGTGTGTTGTTTGATTTGAATGATATTCAAATTTGGATTAAAAATTTAATTGGAACTTAAATTGGTTAAGTGAAATTAAATTAAGAAATGGTTTTGAAACTAAATAAAATTTATTTGGAATTTGAAAATCAAATGAACGAATAAAAATTAAAAAGAAATAAATCGAATATTAATCGATTGATATTCAAATATGTTAAACCAGAGTAAATATTAATATTTAATGTAACTTCAATTGATTTGATTAAGTTGGTTGTGCATTGGTTGTTGATTGGTTATTGATTGTATGTTAGATAGGTTGGATATAATTCATTAATGGTTTCAAATCGAGTTAAATGAATTGAGAAATAAATTCCAGTATTATAACTGGAATGAAACTGCATATGAGTTTATATTAATGATTTATCCTTATATTTGCAAATGGATGGTGTTCATGTTGGATTTGGAGAACTGTGACACCCCACTTCCATTAATGTCATTCGGAAAGGGAATGCATTAAGTTTCATGAAGCGTTATAGTAAATAGAACGGAAATATTACAAGACAGACATATATAATAACAGTGGAATAAAAACTTTATTTATCATAAGATACCGTGGTCCAAAAACATCACATGTCTGAAACACAAAAGCTCATTACAACATAAAATCCATTGTCTTGTACTTCAAAAATATCAGAGTACATAAAAGAAATAAAATTCTCCAAAAAAATATATCTATAGCAACAAGGATAGGAGCTTGAGCCTTACATATCAGCAACTCCAGCAAAAGTAAGCAGAATCACAGTCAAGCTTGAGTGTTTCCTCCCTGAGAACCTTGGGGGGGACAGAAGAAAGAAGGAGAAACAAAAAGGGTCGGACATAAAGTCCGGCGAGTCCAGTTACTTTTAGCAAATAAATAAAAGTAGCATGACAGACATATAAAGTGGATGAGAGAGAGATATCTACATAAAAATTTGACAAGGTATATAGGATAAGGTGTATACGCTTCTAATGACTGCTCTGCACTATTACTAATATATCCAGAATCAGATAATCCCTTCCATTATAAGGTGGTAGGCTTACGCAAACGTCCAAGTGTATCCTAATTACTACCCTAATCGATCGGCTCCCTAATCCACGTAGATACTCTGTATCGGCCCCAACATATCACGTCCTAAAGTGGAAACCCCTCGCTGACATGCACAGCCCCATATCTATAGGTGTCACGGTTGTCTTATCCCCTTTTTATGGCTCATGTACGCATATGGCCCGATCGGTTTGCGCCGCCCACACTGTCCTCCACATTTGGATATTTTACAATCAGTCCAGTAAGCGTGCCCCTTCTCCGATCTAGTACGGAGTACATGTTTTGATACCTATTCCGGGTTACTGGATGAAACGGGTCCTACACAATATGATACAAGTTCTCCCCTTTGCCTTGTATCCCCCACTAGGTTTTCATTGGCTATGTATACCACTAAGTGTCTATAATTAAATAACCTTATCATTTCCACTAATTATGTTTACCCTAAAAGGTGTCTTTAATTACATAACTTTATTATTCTCCATGGTCATGTATACCACTAGGTGTCTTTAATTACATAACCTTATCGGGTTAAGTTTGTGGGCCTATATGTAAATATTACCCGCCCCCTCAGATTTGCTTAACCCATCCACTGTCCAACCAATTTTACTTAACCCTAACTTTAGTTCAAAATCATACAATCCCTATGGATTAGATTTGGTTAAGTACTCCAATTTATTACCATGTCCATTTATGGTTTATAAAGGGCTAGACCTCCCACATTAGGCCTACAACTTGTGGATGCTGGATATGCCGGTCGGGTTCGGCCAGTCTTATTCCACAAGTTGGGCCTAACCTCGCATCTTAGCCCGATTCGTATTTGCGCACTTAGACCACTCACATTAGGTTCAACATTAGTGACTACTGGATATGCTAGTCGGGTCCGGGCAGACTTCCACCACTAATGCAACCTAACCTCATGTCATAAGTGAAACTACAATTTCTAATTGTAACTATTAGACATTTCATCCTTATCCAATTCTTACTTATGCCATTATAGGAGATTATGTCCCCACTTCCCCATTTTGAATTTTGTGTCCAATTCATATAAACATTAATTAAATTATGCCAGTTTTATCTTTTTCCCCCGTTCCCTAACTAACGCATATATTTGACGGCATCTTGGCTAGAAAGTAGCCTAGTCATAAACAATAATAAGGGAAAAATGATGGGAATATGACAATGTGATTATTTTGGCATAAACGTAAACTAGTATGGTGATAAGGTGGAAATATAAGCAAAAATTTGATGAACTTGTGGCAGCTAACTAATCCTAACATAACTATGATGTCATAATAAGCATAATAAGATCTAAATTAACAATTTAGATGTTCAACTGGTTTAGATACGCATAAGGTGATAAACTA
Organism: Allium sativum; assembly: GCA_030737875.1. Taxonomy (NCBI): domain Eukaryota; kingdom Viridiplantae; phylum Streptophyta; class Magnoliopsida; order Asparagales; family Amaryllidaceae; genus Allium; species Allium sativum. Next base: position 403,932,256 of record CM060910.1, read on the forward strand.
GATCTGATCAATAATTTAGATGTCCACATAATTCAGATCCAATAGTTAAAAAATAGATATATCACGAATAAGGTCAAGATCCACATCATAACATGTCATAGAAATTACAATAGATCCGACATGATAGAGATTTAGATCCAGTAGTTAGAAATAGATCTAACACAAATAAGGTCAAGATCCACATCACAGAATGCCACAAAATAGATCTGACAGGATAGAGATTTAGATCCAAGTTACAACCAACTTAGAATATCATATGTTCACAATTTACAATGATTCAGTATAGCATAGGCACATGAACAAATCCAAACTATAGTCATATCGCATTTACTTTTAAATAATTAAATCTAAAAGCAACTAGGAACTCACAGAGTATGGTTTAGAAAATAGAGAAAGAATGGATCTTGAATCTCAAACTGATTTGCTTATGTTGATAGTTGTAGAAGATAATGGTTCCAGTTCGATTTAGACACCAGTAGAGTTTGGACCCCATGGATTCTCAATGAAGAAAACATGAGAAATGACCATGTATTTGTAGCTGCCAGCCCCTTGAAACCGACTGCTATGTCAGGCCTAGGGGTGTCAACACCCCTGTAGGGGGGTCGACCTTGGTGTCGACACCCCTGTAAGGGGTCGGCCCCGGTGTCGGCACCCCCCCCCCCTAAGGGGGCCGACCCTCTAGAGCGGGAAATTTGCTGCCTTCTACCATTTTGATTTTTGAATGCTTATTGATAAGGTTCTGACTCATATATGACTCATACGTGTATATATAATTCTTCTACGCATATACAAACTTAAAACCCTTATAACTTCTTCATACAGTGTCCGTTTTACGCAAAACAAATGTCTATCTTGACCAAAATTTCGAGACGGCGCAATGGCGCAGTCTGATTCCCTTAATTCCGAACATTAAATTAATTATTATTTAATTTATCCTTTTTTATGTTAACAGAATTACGTGGTGTTACATTCTCCCCTACTTAAAGGATTTCATCCCCGAAATCTTCAAGTTGAGAAGAATGCATATCCTACCATCCATCATCCATCAACCACTATCATCCATTGTCCTTAAAGATTTCTATTGCTTATCTGAGTATATGAAAAGGTGTGTGTATATGTCCCAATACTAGTGCGAATATCACGCGGTCTACTGATTCAGTTGACCTCCTTAATGCAATGTATGTTAGTGTCATGTATCCAATATGTATGCAAATAATTTTATTATAACATGTGAGTTCTATATGTGTGCACACTCATTCGCCTAAATACAACATCCATATGCTAACACATCCATTTCCATCCATAAAAGAAAGGAAGATGCACACACATCCATATGCGGTATGAGAGTGATTGAGCCGATCTAATGCCTAATGTGTGTGTGTATATGCATCCATAGACATCCACTAGCAAATACTTGCATCCATCAAACATAACATGTTTCAAACACATGTTTACATCCATAGGATTCCTATCTGAAGGTCGAAAATACTATAAATAGGATATATTCAAATGATAGAAACAAGCACAGATATTTTTTTTTGGAAAAGGAGTTAAGAACATACCATCGAAAAGAAAATGGAATGAAGCCTGAATCTTGTCTTCGGTCTCCCAAATCGCATCCTCTGTGTTATCTCCCTATTGAACCTTTATTAGCTTGATCTCTTTATTACGTAGCTTCTTAACTTCTAATCCAATAATACGGGTAGGGACTATTCTGACTGCCGCCTCGCGCTCTACTTCCACTTCTTCCAATATGCTTGGCTTAACCACTTCCGCGGTGTCATGCAAACACTTCCGTAGATGAGAAACATGGAAAACATCATGAACACCAGATAAATTTTCTAGAAGCTTTACTCTATATGTCATTTGGCCAATCCTATCAGTTATGGGAAATGATCCAACAAACCTAGGTGCCAACTTCCCTACCGATCCGAAGCGAACCACATTCCTCAGAGGCGACACTTCGATAAAAACTAAGTCTCATACTTCAAATTAGATATCAGTCCTTCTCTTTCCTGCATAGGATTTCTGCCTATCTTGAGCTATCTTCATTCGCCATCGAATAAGGTCAATCATCTTGGACGTTTCCCTAACCATATCTGGTCCAAGCAATAATCTTTTTTGCAGATTCCCAACAACAAGTTGGTGATCTACAGGGTCGTTCGTAAAATTCTTTGAAGGGTGTCGTGCCAATGCTATAACTGTTGTTATAGGCAAACTCTACTAAAGAAGATGCTCTTCCCAAGTCCCTCCATAGTCTAGGATACACAGCCTTAAAAGATCTTCAAGAATTCTGTTCACCCTCTCCATCTCCCCATCGGTCTGAGGATGATAAGCAGTGCTCAAACAAAACTGTGTACCTAATGCTTCTTGCAAGCTCCTCCAAAATTCACTAATAAAGATGGGGTCATGATCGCTCATAATGCTAGAAGGTACCCCATGAAGACGAAACATCTCTCGGACATAGATTGCGGCTAACCATGGTGTCGTCCTCTTACTATTAACTGGAATAAAGTGAGCCTCTTAGTGAGTCTATTTACCATAACCCGGATACTAGTGTTGCCTTTCTTCGATCTAGGCAAACCATCTATGTAATCCATAGAGACACTCTCCCATTTCCACTGTGGAACCTCCAAAGGATGAAGTAAACCACAAGCTTTTTTTTCTCAGCTTTAACTTGTTGGAAAACTAAACATTGAGAAATAAATTCGGCTACATCTTTCTTTATCCCAGCCCAAAAGAAAACCCTTTTCATGTCTCTGTACATCTTATCACCGCCTGGATGAATAGTCATCTTAGAATGGTGGGCTTCTCCTAGGACTGCCTTTATCAAGCTTCCAGTTTGAGGAACACAAAGCCTTCCATCTCATCGCAACCACCCCTTTTCATCTATGGTATATCGACTGAGGTGACAAGAAGTCTCCCCTTTTCGGAGCTTATCCATGATGTCTACAATCCGTGGGTCACCTTGCTACGAAACTCCAATATGATCCATAAGAGTTGGTCGTATCTCCAATGTTCCAAACAAGTTAGGAAAAATCTTGATGGAGGGTTTAAAATCAAAAGTAGAGATGAACTCCAAGCTCTTCCTCTCCATAAACAGAGGACTTAAGGACATCCTCTGCCTACATAGTGCATCAACCACCACATTACCTTTGCCAGGGGTATAAGCGATTTAAAAATCACAAGAAACTAAGAACTCCATCCACCTTTATTGCCTTAAATTATGATCCTTCTGTGAAAATAGATACTTGAGATATTCATGATCAGTGTATAACTCGAACTTCTTTCCAAGTAAATAATGACACCATGTCTTTAGCGCGAATACTATGGCAGCTAGCTATAGATCATCAGATCGAAAAAATAGGTAGGTGCATTCGTCAGCCCAAAAGGCATAACTAGCCATTCAAAGAAACCATTTGGTGTCCTAAAAGCAGTCTTATCTATGATGTCCTCAGCCACCCTCAACTGATGAAATCCCGTGGCCAAGTCTAAGTGAGAAAATACTGAAGCCCCGACAAGTTGATCGAACCAGTTGTCTATCCTCGGAAGTGAGTGCCTATTCTTCTTTGTGATTTTTTTTCAACTCTCTATAATCCACACACAAACGAAGCGAACCATCCGCCTTAGTTGCGAATACAATTGGAGCACCCCATTCAGATATGCTTCGTCTAATAAATCATTTCTCAAGTAGCTCCCCTACTTGCTTACTCAGCTCCCTCCTTTCCCTTGGAGCCATACGGTGCATTGGTAATGCAACTGGCTTTGCATTGTCCACCAGATATATACGAAAGTCGATATCGCACCTCGGAGGTAAACCCCGTATCTCAACAAAAACATAAGAATAATCTCGGACTACTGGAACAGGTTGCAGATCATCGATAGATGCATCAACAAACTCTAGGAAATTAAGCATAACAAACCCTTAGGGGTCACAAGAAATCTAGAGGCTCCTCCCATGACAAGTCAGAAGCCTAACGACCTTCCTCTCGCAATCTAGAATGGCACCATACATGGTAAGCCAATTCATTCCTAGAATCAACCCATAGCCCATAAACCCGAGCACATATGCATCGCATTCAAACACGATGCCTAACACATATATTTTCAAACCCTGACAAATCGTAGATGAATGAGCCGAACTACCAATGGGGTTTGAAACAACTATGGGACCTACTACAATACTAGTAATTAAGTGTAGAGATTCAACCACAGAACTAGATATAAATGAATGTGAAGCACTAGAATCAAAAAGTGTTCTAATAGGATGGTTTGTAAGAGAAATTAAACCTTTCACAGAATTTTTTCTACCTCTATCAGGAGCACTTATCGCGAGAGCATGCACCTGCCCTCCAGAAGTTCCTGCCCTTTGACCTTGTCCTTGTGATCCCTGTTTCTTCGGGCACTCCCTAGAAAGTGTCTGACCTCTCCACAGTTGAAGCAAGTGTTCTTTCTTCTTTTACGGTCTTTGACCAAGTGACCTTCTTTCCCACAACTATGACACTTCCTTTTCTCCTTACCCTTGTCATTCTTTCCTCCTTTCTTCTGTTGCTGTTTTTGTTGTTGTTGTCCCTACTTGGGCCATGTCTTCTTGGTTTGCATTGTTTCCTCAGCTTTAACCTCCTTCTTCTCCCCTTTCTCTTCCTCACATCAAGGCAATATCAACAAGTCTTTCAAAGGTGGCTCTCATTGGGATGTGGGACGTGGCTAACCCATGAAGCGGTTCATTTAGCCCTTTAGCAAACCGCAAAGCCTTCTTATGCGGCATGTCAACCACTTCCAGTCCAAATCTTGCCAGCTGGTTAAATTTGTTCACATACTCTTTAACCGTCAAGTTCCCTTGTTTGAGTGCTAAGAACCTCTCCATCTACATACTCTTCTCAGCTTGGGAAAGGAATTTCATCTCAATTCTCTATCTAAAGTCATCCCAAGTTTCCATCGGACGGGCTGATTGGGTTACCTCCCACCAAAATGAAGCTCCGTCCTTTAATAGCCAAGCAGCTAACTGAATCTTTCTTCGATCCTATACTTCAAAGATTACAAACAAGTCCTCGGTCTACTTGAGCCAAATCCTAGCTTCCACAAACATCTTGGTTCCATGAAACATCTTCCCTCCCATAGCACGGAAATCTTTGCAGATCTTTGAGAAGTTGTCTGCACGTGGAGGAGAAGGAGGAACAACATGTGCAACTAGGGAAGGAATGTTTCCTTGGCCTTCGGCAGGCGTCGTGGCCTCCAGACACCTACGAAACCATCCTGGTATCGTAACGCCCTCTGGAATGTTGGGTTCCCCAGACATGCTGAAAAAGAAAAAGATTCAGACAAGGGACCGAAAGATATTACTTATGGCTTTTTGGGGAACATTTTTCAAAACAGACTTTTCCTTTTGAAATTGCTTTTTTTTTTTTTTGAAAATAGCTCCCAAAAACTTTAATATCACTCACAAAGGGAATGCATTAAGTTTTGCGAAGCGTTATAGTAAATAGGATGGAAATATTACAAGACAAACATATATAATAACAGCGGAATAGAACTTTATTTATCATAAGATACCGTGGTCCAAAAACATCACATGTCTGAAACACAAAAACCCATTACAACATAAAAGCTACTATTTTGTACTTCAAAAATATCAGAGTACATAAACGAAATAAAATTCCCCAAAAAAATATATAGCCATAGCAATAAGGATAGGAGCTTGAGACATACATATCAGCAGCTCCAGCAAAAGTAAGCAGAATCACAGTCAAGCTTGAGTGTTTCCTCCCTCAAAATCTGAAGGGGGTGAAACAAAAGAAAGAAGGAGAAATAAAAAGGGTCAGACAAAAAGTTTGGCGATTCCAGTTTCTTTTAGCAAGTAAATAAATAAAAGTAGCATGACAAGCATATAAAGTGGATGAGAGAGAGAGAGATATCTACATGGAAGATAGGTGTGACAAGGTAGAGAGGATAAAGTGTATACGCTTCTAATGGTTACTCTACACTATTACTAGTATATCCAGAATGAGATGATCCCTTCCACTATAAGGTGGTAGGCTTAGGCATATGTCCAAGTGTACCCTAATTACTACCCTAATCGATCGGCTCCCTAATCCACGTAGATACTCTGTGCTAGCCCCACCGTAGGATATATCAAGTCTTAACGTGGCAACCCCTTGCTGAAATGCAGAGCCCCATATCTACAGGTGTCACGGTCGTCTTATCCCCTTCTGCCCGGCTCATTCATGCACATGGACCGGTCGGTTTGCGCCGCCTATATTGTCCTTCTCATTTGGATCTCTTACAGTCAATCAAATAAGCGTTCTCTTTCTATGAACTAGTACGGAGTACATGTTTTGATACCTACTCCGGGATACTAGATGAAACGGGTCCCACACAATATGTTATAATTTCCCCCTTTATCTTGTATCCCCCTCTAGGTTTTCATTGGCTATGTATACCACTAGGTGTCTTTAATTACATAACCTTATCATTTCTACTAGTTATGTTTACCCTAAAAGGCGTCTTTAATTACATAACTTTATTATTCTCCTAGGTCATGTATAACACTAGGTGTCATTAATTACATAACCATGTCGGGTTAAGTTTGTGGGCCTATATGTAAATATTATCCACCCCCTCAGATTTGCTTAACCCATCCACTATCTAACCAAATTTACTAAACCCTAACTTTAGTTCATAATCATACAATCCCTATGGATTAGATTTGGTTAAGTACTCCAATTTATTACCATGTCCATTTATGGTTTATAATGGGCTAGACCTCCCACATTAGGCCTACAACTTGTGGACGCTGAATATGTCGGTCAGGAACAGGCAGTCTTATTCCACATGTTGGGCCTAACCTCGTGTCTTAGCCCGATTCCTATTTGCGCACTTAGACCTCTCACATTAGGTTCAACATTAGTGGCTGCTGGATATGCCGATCGGGTCCGAGAAGACTTCCACCACTAATGCAACCTAACCCCATGTCATGAGTGCAATTACAATTTCTAATTGTAATTATAAGACATTTCATTCTTATCCAATTCTTACCTATGCCCCTATAGGTGATAATGTCCCCACTTACCATTTTGAATTATATGTCCAATTCATATAAGCATTATTTAAATTATGCCAATTCTAACCTTTTTCCCCCGTTCCCTAACTAATGCATATATTTGACGACTTCTAGGCTAGAAAGTAGCCTAGTTATAAACAATAATAAGGGAAAAATGATGAGAATATGACAAAGGTGGTTGTTTTGGCATAAATGTAAACTAGCATGGTGATAAGGTGGACGTATAAGTAAAAATCTAATGAAATTGTGGCAGTTAACTAATTCTAACATAACTATAATGTCATGGTAATCATAATAAGATCTAAATTAACATATTAGATGTCCAATTTGTTTAGATAGGCATAAGGTGATAAACTAGATTTGATCAATAATTTAGATGTCCACATAATTCAGATCCAATAGTTGAAAAAATAGATCTAACATAAATAAGGTTAAGATCCACAACATAGCATGTCATAGAAATTATAATAGATCCAACAAGATAGAGAATTAGATCCAATAATTAGAATTAGATCTAACACAAATAAGGTCAAGATCCACATCATAGAATGCCACAAAAGTTAATATAGATCCGACAAGATAGAGATTTAGCTCCAAGTTACAACCAATTTAGAATATTGTATTTTCACAATTTACAATGGATCCAGTATAACATAGGTACATGAACAAATCCAAACTATAGTTATATCACGTTTACTTTTATATATTTAAATCTAAAAGCAACTAGGAACTCATAGAGTTTGGTTTAGAAAATAGAGAAAGAATGGATCTTGAATCTCTAACTGATTTGCTTAAGTTGATAGTTGTAGAAGATAACGATTCCTGTTCAGTTCAAACACCAGCAAGGTTTGGCTCCCATTGATTCTCAATGAAGAAAACAGGAGAAATGACCATGTATTTATAGCTGCCAACCCCCTGAAACTGACTACCACGTCCGCCCTAGGGGTGTCGACACCCCCTAGGGGGTCGACCCCCTAGAGAGGGAAATTTGCCGCCTTTTGCCATTTTGATTTTTGAAAGCTTCTAGATAAGGTTCTGACACATATCTGACTCATATGTATATATATAATTCTTCAGCGCGTATACAAACTTAAAACCCTCATAACTTCTTCGTACAGTGTCTATTTTATGCAAACCAAATGTCTATCTTGACCAAAATTTCGATACGAACGCAAGCGCAGTTCGTTTCCCTTAATTCGGAATATTAAATTAATTATTATTTAATTTATCCTCTTTTATATTAATAGAATTACGGGGTGTTACAAGAACTGGTATAGTTGACTTGTTAATTAATGAAATATTATTTTATAATTTCATGTAATTTCACTTATATGTCATATTGAGATAAGTACAGGTGCCAGAAGGCTAGAGAATTAAATTTGGTTGCGTAGACTGCATGTAAATTGAGTTGTATGCTCAATAGCGCTCGCATAAGGTACGCCTACACGAAAATATAAATTTTTGGGTTTGGAATTTTGTTTTCCAACCATGTGGGTCGATGTATGTATATTATATGTTCCTGCGATATCACAGATGTCACTTCGTACAAGGGAGACTTTGGCGAATTTTTCCGAGAATTTAAAGTATTAGAATTTTTTTTGATATTTTTGAAAAAAAAAAATATTTACGATAATGAATTGGTTTTGGAGTTATAATAAATTAGATTTTAAAGTTATGGATTTGTAATATTTTTCTCACCTTAGTAATTTCGGGGAAAAAATTCTTTTAAAGGGGGGAGAATGTAATGTCCCGTATTGAAACAACCCAAACTCGCCCTTATGGGAAAGCCCGAACTGAGTTGAGAACATGACAAATCAGAACACAAACAATAGAACATTTCATTGTTATTACAGCAATTTACGTCAGTGTACAAGAATATTCCAGAGTATGAATAAATAATATAAATCAAAAAAAATATCAGAGATTAAAATACATTACATAGCAGCGAAAAAATAATACATAACAAAATGAAAGAGATACACAGATACAAAGATTTCCGAATATAGCTCCAGTTGTAAATCCAGGGAACTGGGAAAATAATATCTACAAAACCAAAACTATGGACTGCCCGTATGGAAAAAATGGGCACCCATAGTTTAGGTAGAAACAATAAACTCCGAGTCAGTCATGAGACTGGTGTGAGAACTAAAACGGTTATTTAAAACTTAACTTTAAAAATAAAGTAAATCAAGGGACCACGCCATATAACACGGAATGAGTTTTCTCTCAAGAATACTAGTGCATAAAATAAACAGCGCAATGCTTTTTGGAAAAATGAAGTTATTATAAGACTCCGGTCCCATCACACAATGCAACGCAAGCCGGAGGATAGAGTTTTACCTTATAATAACCAAATATGTGTAACAACCCGCATTCTACGCATCGGAGAATCGTAAAATATTTATTTCTTTCTTATATGAAGTCGTATGGTCATGTGGCTTTGGGAAACGACCATTGGGGTCATTTCCCATGTTCATGATTTTTGCCGATTTTTAAATGACCGTTTTGCCCCTAGTTGATCTTGTTTCGGCCATAACTTTTGATTGGAAAGGAGTTTTGACTTGAAACCAATTCCATTGGCTCGGGTGATGGTTTACCTTTCCGTAGAGTGGTCACATGTGGAAAATGGACTTATCGTTTGGGAAAATGGCTAAAATAAGGTTTGGAAGGTGAAAAACTGCTTAACCGGGCCAAATAGGGTGATTAGTGAATGGGCCCATAACCCCTTTCGAGAATAGGGTTATGGGGAGGCTGAAAAGAGTTAAGGTTTCATTCCATTTCAGTTTTCTAGCCTCCGCTTACCTCTTAGAAACCCTAAAAATGGCCTCCAACCTCTAAATCACATCCAAATCACTTTCTGATCAAGGATTAAGCTTAGCAAAATCAAATTAAGTGAGATCTTCACCAAATCAAGATTAGAGCTGCTGTTTAGCATTGGTATTCGTGCCATATCAGAGATTTATTTCAGATCTAAGGTTTATTTGTGGCTAAGGTGAGTGATTTGCATAGTTCGTCACTAATTATGGTTAATTAAGGGTAATTAGTGATGAGTAGCGAATTTATACACTAATAAATTCTGGAAAAATATTTATTAATTCTTAAATAATGTTTTAGACCTCTGTTAGAAATTTGGGTTAATTTGATTCAGTTTTACTAATCATGTCACTAGTTTTGCTTAAACATGCTTAGGGGAGAAATATGGGTTTTTGGCTATGTTTGATCCATTTTAACCTATCATATTTATGTTCTTGGTGTTTGAGGTCACTTCTACTTGTTACTATGACTGTATGTATGCTTTGTGATTAATTAGAGTAGTTAGAATGGTCGAGAACGCCGTCGAATGGCATAAAACACTCGCTGGAAAAGTTGCAGGAAGACGGTGCAGGTTTTCGGATCGGATCGGATGGATGGGCTCGGACCGGATAATGGGCTGGGAAAGGGATCACCGAACTGAACCGAGGCTTGGCATAAGAGAAAGTTTGGCAAAAAGGAAGGCCATTATGGCTAAACTGGGATCGGATCGGAGCATCACAACCGAAGGGGCCAAAATCTAAAGGAGGAGAGCTACTGAACCGAACCAAGATGCATCTACCCGACCCGACCCGCCAGAGGGCACCCGAACCGAACCGATGTACTAAGAACAGACTTGGAGGCCACGACACGACCCGAAGCACTTGGAAGAAGGCCGATCCGAACCGACAGAGAAGAAGGACTAAGGATCTGAACCGATCCAGTGATGACCAATAACCCGAGATGCAAAGGTAGTCCAAATGGAAGTTAAAGCTCAGGATCCAGTTGGGAACCAATGAGTTCACTTCATGATTGGGCTTTGCTGCGGGACGTGTGCTAAGGAGTTGTCGACGTTCATAACTTCGATTCACCACTGAGAAGGAATGATGGGCTATGTATCAGTGCAGTAGAGTCACCGCGACTCGAGGGGCAAAGTGATCGTAGTAAGACTATGAGCCAGTGCAGTGGAGACATTGTGACTCCATGGGGCAGAGTGGACACAGTAAAGGATTAGTAAGGCTGTGAGCCAGTGCAGTGGGGTGTATACGACTCCATGGGGAATAGTAGACATAGCGAAGGATCAGTGGTTATGGATCAGTGCAGTGAAGCCGTTGTGACTTCATGGGGCAGAGTGATCATAGCAAAGTGTTGGGTGGTCGAAGTGTTGGATATCGTATGCTTTACGCATTGAGTGAGGGATGTGAGGATGGTTGCTATGTCTAATTTGTTTGCCATCACTATAACATGCACACCCCCCACCCCGTATGCATGTACACCATATGTTAGTGGCACCTTAGAGTGTTGTACAGTATGTAGTGCTAACTCTTTGGTTGTAGGTCCAGGTTCAGGTATAGTTTAGTATACCTGTTATTGTTCTGTTTAGCTGCTTATCGCTCACACCAGACTTTTGTCTGACCCAGAGTTTTATGTCTCTTCTTACTACTCTGGGTGCTCCTAAACGAGCAGACTAGAGACGGGTTAGCTGGAGATGCACGAGTAGCTGATCCGGAGGCGAGCAGGAGGCTTCCAAGTATGATATATATAGATATTCTCCCTGTGTCGTTGGTGGTCACTACTTGGGCATTAGTAGTGTACCTCCCTTATCTAGATTTTACCTTTAGAGACAGTTTTGAAAAGTTGTAATAATGATGATGTGGAACATAAGCTGTATTTGCATTTTCCGCTGCTATGATGGTTTGTTTTCAGCTTATGCACTGTCTCACCTGTTTTATGCCAAGTATGTTGTTATTATATTTTGTTCTATGCGCTGTGAGACATTCTACAGGTTCCTTGTTGATTCTTCATCTTCTTCCTTTCCTTCTGACGACCATCCCATGCTAACTAGACATGTGTACAACGCACTTTTGGAGTAAATGTCGGTTGGTGCGGGGCGGGCCATCACATTTGGTATCAGAGCTCTAGGTTGCGTAGTTAACCTAGGAAAAGACACTAGGGAGAGATAGTACGTATATGAGAGTGCGTATTTGTGATTACTTTGGTTTTCAAAAGCTATATATATATACTATTAGTATAGCTAAGGATGAAGTCGCACTGCACTAGCACCACTATGGAGATGGTTAATCGTTTTCTCTTTACAGATTGAATGATGAGCCGATACGCAAGAGGTGCTGGTAGAGGAGCCAATAATGGGAATGCTGCTAACATGAGGACGATGTTTACTGACCTCATGAGAGAAATGCTTAGGGATGTGCAGGGGCCAGCTTCCAATGCCGGTAATGGTGGTGGTCCAATAGTGCAGGCGCCTAGGGTCGATTTTGCCAAGCTGTGCAAGAATTACACTAACCTTGGTGGGAAGCCGTTCCACGGAACGGAGTCGGCCATGGATGTTCAGGATTGGTTGGATAGATATGATCGTATCTTCGACGACTTGGGTATCGAGGATGCGACGAAGAGAAGGCTAGCGTCTCGTCAGCTGCAAGGGCGAGCGATGAATTGGTGGAATGCTATTATGATAGCCACTCCATAGGAACAGGTTACTTGGGATCAGTTTAAGGCTCGCTTTAGCGACAAGTTTATCCCAGCTGCTCAGAAGTCGGAATTGTTTAGGAAGTTCTTGGAGCTTAAGCAGAATGGCAGGGCAGTCTCGGACTATATTGCCGAGTTTGACACCTTGTCGAAGTATGGGTTATCCCTTATCGATACTCATGAGAATAAGAATGCGAAGTTCTTTACTGGTTGGGATGGATACTTGGGGGAAAGGCTTATCAACCACATCGATGAGACTTTTGAATCGATTGTGGGGAAAGCTTTGAGATTAGAGAGTCTTTACCCTAAGTCAAAGACTGAGGTTGCATATGCAGAAGGGCTGAAGCCGCAAGTAGGCGGTGGAGGCAAGAATAACACTCAGAACAAGAGGAAGCAGAACCAAAATAAGGATGGCCAGAAAAAGAGCAAGAAAGATGTTCAGTGCTTCAGCTGTGGTAAGAAGGGCCATTATGCCAAAGAGTGTCGGGCCAAGCCAGCAGATAGGAAGTGCTACAACTGTGGCCAAGTGGGACATCATAAGGATAAATGTCCACAACCTTTTAAGGAGAAGCAGATTGTGAAAGCATATGTTATTGGTGTTATTCCTTCTTCGTCGAATGCCCCAACTGCGGCGGAGAAAAGAAAGAATGTCGTTATTCAAGGTATGCTTTCTATTCATGATGTACCTGTTCGAGTTTTGTTTGATACTGGGGCTTTCTGTTCCTTCATATCTAGTGACCTGGTAGATAGGTTGGGACTGGAACCCGAGATAGTCGATAGACCGTTGGTTGTGACGAACCCGATTGGTGGTTCGACTAACCTTAGTATGATTTTCCGAAATTTGGTCTTATCGAGTCATGGATGTATGTTTGTTTGTGATTGCTTTGTTTTGGGCTTTACTGGGTATTGCATTATATTGGGGGTCGATTGGCTCCAAAGGTACGGGGTGGTGGTAGACTGTGAGGGCTTTTTGGTGACAGTTAGGGCGGATGATGGGCGGAGGGTAGTGTTTGGTAATCTACCTAGTGATGGGGTAATGGCTAGTTTTATAAATTCCCTCGACATCCCACATGAAGAGTTTTCAGATGTGCCCGTGGTTGGCTAGTATCCGGATGTCTTCAAGGAAGTGACCGGACTTCCACCACACTAAGAGATTGAGTTCCGTATTGATTTAGTGAAAGATGCCAGACCTATAGTGATGCCACTTTGTCGTATGGCACCAAGGGAGTAGCGAGGGCTTAGGGTGAAAGTAAGCGATCTTTTGAAGAAGGGGTTTATTAGAAGAAGTGTCTCCGAGTGGGGGGCACCAGTTGTGTTTGCCACTAAGGCAGATGGTTCCCTTCGTTTGTGTGTGGACTATCGCGATTTGAATAAGGTGACGAGGAAGATTAAATATCCTCTACCGCGGATAGATGATTTATTTGATCGACTAGAAGGAGCAAGAGTGTTCTCCCAGTTGGACCTCGCGACAGGATTTCATCAGCTCCGAGTAGCGGCTGAGAGTGTTCCGAAAACGGCATTTTGGACGCCATCTGGATTCTATGAGTGGTTGGCCATGCCATTTGGGTTGACCAATGCACCAGCATGCTTTGTGGATCTTATGAATTGGGTATTCAAAGATCAGTTGAATAAGTTTGTTCTTGTGTTTGTAGACGACATCCTTGTTTACTCAAGGACAGAGGAAGAACACATGGGACATTTGAGGATAGTGATGTAGGTGTTGAGAAAACACCAATTGAAAGCGAAATTTTCTAAGTGTCACTTCTGGAGGAGGGAAGTGAGATTCTTGGGCCATGTTGTTTCAGAGAATGGTATTGCTGTGGACCCTGCGAAGGTGGCTATGGTACAGGATTGGTCTACGCCCAAGAATGCAACAGACGTGAGAAGCTTCTTGGGGTTAGCTGCATATTATCGAAAGTTTATCCAGGACTTCTCCAAGATAGCAGCACCGTTGACTCAGTTGACTATGAAGAATCAAGAGTATGCGAAAATGCATTCAAGAGTCTAAAAGAAAAGTTGGCACGTGCGCCAGTATTAGTCATTCCTAAAGGGAATGAAGAAATTACGGTATACACGGATGCTTGTGGTACCGGACTAGGTGCTGTATTGATGCAAGGAGTTAGGGTTATAGCTTATGCTAGTCAGGAACTAAAGCCGCATGAGAAAAAGTATCCTACCCATGATTTGGAACTGGCAACGATCGTGTTCGCGTTGAAGATGTGGAGACATTATCTCTTAGGAGAGAGATTTGAGTTGTTTACTGATCATAAATCGTTAAAGTATCTCTTCTCTCAAAAGGACCTAAATCACCGACAGTAGAGATGGTTAGAGTTCTTGGCTTCGTATGATTTTGATATCGCATATACACCTAGGAAAGGCAATGCGGTAGCCGATGCCTTGAGTAGGAGGCATGCCAGTTTAGGGACTATGTTTCTTGAATTGAAGCAACTGGAGTATGTCGCAGGGTATGATTTCAGACCAAAGTGCGAATTGGATCCAGAGATATTAGCTAGTTTGACGATCAGACCCACCTTGATTGAGCGGATTGGTTCCAGTCAGAGGGACGATCCTAATTTATTGGAAATCATCTCCAAGTTAGAGATGAATATCGACGGTGAGGAGATGAATTTGTATGGGCTTGATCGAGAAAGATGGCTTCGAAAGAATGGAAGACTAGTTATACCCAACGTGAATGGTCTAAGAGATGAAGTGCTTAGGGAATGTCATCACTCAAAACTGACTATACACCCCGGTGGTGATAAGATGTATCGAGACATGAAGCAGACTTACTACTGGGAAGGAATGAAAAGAGACGTTGGGAAGTTTATATCCAAGTGCATGAATTGCCAGCTAGTTAAAGCCGAGCAAAAGAAGCCTAGTGGTTTGTTGCAACCATTAGAAATTTCCGAATGGAAATGGGAGCAAGTCTCGATGGATTTCATTGATGGTTTACCAAGGACTAAATCGGGACATGATAGCATTTGGGTAATTGTGGATCAATTGACTAAGAGTGCAAGATTTATACCAGTCAAATCGACCAGAACGGCAACTAAGTTTGCAGAACTGTATATGAAGTGGTTAGTGAGATTTCATGGAGTGCCTAAGGGCATTGTCAGTGACCGAGACCCATTGTTTACTAGTGGGTTTCGGAAGAGCTTACAA
Organism: Allium sativum; assembly: GCA_030737875.1. Taxonomy (NCBI): domain Eukaryota; kingdom Viridiplantae; phylum Streptophyta; class Magnoliopsida; order Asparagales; family Amaryllidaceae; genus Allium; species Allium sativum. The sequence continues at coordinate 403,947,974 of CM060910.1, forward strand.
GGGGCTCTAGGATCGGAATTATATCTCAGTACCGCGTATCATCCTCAAACCGACGGTCAGACAGAGAGGGTGAATCATATATTGGAAGATCTCTTGAGAGCTTGTATATTGGATTTTGGTGGATCATGGGATGACCATTTGCATCTAGTATAGTTTGCATATAATAATAGCTACCAATCCAGTATCGGTATGGCTCCATATGAAGCTTTGTACGGAAGACCGTGCAACTCACCATCACGTTGGATAGAGACCGACGAGAAGTTTGTGCTTGGACCAGATGTGGTAAGGGAAACTTCAGATAAGATTAAAATCATTCAACAACGGATGAAGGCTGCCCAGGATAGGCAGAAGAGTTATGCTGACAAAAGGAGAAGAGACTTAAAATTCTCCATTGGTGACTTGGTGTTTGCCAAGGTTACTCCGTTGAAGAGCGTGATACGATTTGGCAGGAGAGGCAAGTTGGCACCAAGATTTGATGACCCATTCCCAGTTCTCGAACAAGTTAGGAATTGGGCATATAGAATTGAATTACCAGAGAAGATGGCGGGAGTTCACAACGTATTTCATGTTTCCCAGCTAAGGAAGTTCGTGCATGACCCAGATATGACTATTTCACCTGATCAGTTAGAGGACTTCGAATTGGAACCCGAGGCAGTTGGGAATCGCAAGCCAATTCGCATTGTCGAACACAATACGAAGCAACTTCGAAGGAAGGCGGTGAAGCTAGTCAAGGTCCTGTGGGGCGAGAACGAGAATGACTGTACTTGGGAGACAGAGGAGAGCATCCGGAAGACATATCCATAACTCCTTGCCTGGTAAGATTTACTTTGCAATTTAGTTATTCCGCATGTTAGGATAGACTTGTTTTTCTTGTTTTGCATGTTTGATTATTGTCGTATGGCTGATAGGCATGCGGGACCTTTTTGTGTGTTTGGTTAGGGAATTTCGAGGGCGAAATTTCTTAAGGAGGAGAGAATGTAACAACCCGCATTCTACGCATTGGAGAATCGTAGAATATTTATTTATTTCTTATATGAAGTCGTATGGTCATGTGGCTTTGGGAAACGACCATTGGGGTCATTTCTCATGTTCACGATTTTTGCCGATTTTTAAATGACCGTTTTGCCCCTAGTTGATCTTGTTTCGGCCATAACTTTTGATTAGAAAGGAGTTTTGACCTGAAACCACTTCCATTGGCTTCGGATGATGGTTTACCTTTCCTAGAGTGGTCACATGTGGAAAACGGACTTATCGTTTGGGAAAAATGGCTGAAACAAGGTTTGGAAGGTGAAAAACTGCTTAACAGGGCCAATTAGGATGATTAATGAATGGGCCCATAACCCATTTCGAGAATAGGGTTATGGGGAGGCTGAAAAGAGTTAGGGTTTCATTCCATTTCAGTTTTCTAGCCTCCAGTTACCTCTTAGAAACCCTAAAAATAGCCTCCAACCTCTAAATCACCTCCAAATCACTTTCTAATCAAGGATTAAGCTTAGCAACATCAAATTAAGGGAGATCTACACCAAATTAAGATTAGTGCTGCTGTTTAGCATTGGAATTCACGCCATATCATAGATTTATTTCAGATCTAAGGTTTATTTGTGGCTAAGGTGAGTGATTTGCATAGTTCCTCACTAATTATGGTTAATTAAGGATAATTAGTAATGATTAGCGAATATATACACTAATAAATTCTGGAAAAATATTTATAAATTCTTATAATGATTTAAACCTCTATTAGAAATTTGGGTTAATTTGATTAAGTTTTACTAGTCATGTCACTAGTTTTGCTTAAACATGCTTAAGGGAGAAATATGGGTTTTTGACTATGTTTGACCCATTTTAACCTATCATATTGATGTTTTTGGTGTTTGAGGTCACTTCTACTTGTTGTTATGACTGTATTGTATGCTTTGTGATTGATTAGAATAGTTAGAATGGTCAAAAACGCCGTCGAATGGCGTAAAACACTCGTTGGAAAAGTTGCAGGAAGACGGTGCAGGTTTTCGGATCGGATCGGATGGATGGGCTCGGACCGGATAATGGGTTGGGCAAGGGATCACCGAACCGAACCGAGGCTTGGCATAAGAGAAAGTTTGGAGAAAAGGAAGGCCATTATGGCTAAACTGGGATCGGATCGGAGCATCACAACCGAAGGGGCCAACATCTAAAGGAGGAGAGCTACCGAACCGAACCAAGATGCATCTACCCGACCCGACCTGCCAGAGGGCACCCGAACCGAACCGATGTACTACAAAGGGACTTGGAGGCCACGACCCGACCCGGAGCACTAGGAAGAAGGTCGATCCGAACCGACGGAAAAGAAGGAATGAGGATCTGAACCGATCCAGTGATGACCAATAACCCGAGATGCAAAGGTAGTCCAAATGGAAGTTAGAGCTCAGGATCCAGTTTGGAACCAATGAGTTCACTTCATGATTGGGATTTGCTGCGGGACGTGTGCTAAGGAGTTGTCAACGTTCATAACTTTGATTCACCACTGAAAAGGAATGATGGACTACGTATCAGTGCAGTAGAGTCACCGTGACTCGAGGGGCAAAGTGATCGTAGTAAGACTATGAGCCAGTGCAGTGGAGCCATTGTGACTCCATGGGGCAGAGTGGACATAGTAAAGGATTAGTAAGGCTATGAGCTAGTGCAGTGGGGTGTGTACAACTCCATGGGGGCAAAGTGGACATAGTGAAGGATTAGCGGCTCCGGATCAGTGCAGTGAAGCCGCTGTGACTTTATGGGGCAGAGTGATCATAGCAAAGTGTTGGGTGATCAAAGTGGTGGATATCGTATGCTTTACGCACTTAGTGAGAGATGTGAGGATGGTTGCTATGTTTGATTTGTTTGCCATCACTATAACATGCCCACACCCCACCCCCTATGCTTGTACACCATATGTTAGTGGCACCTTAGAGTGTTGTACAGTATGTAATGCTAACTCTTTGGTTGCAGGTCCAGGTTCAGGTATGGTTTAGTATACCTGTTATTGTTCTGTTTAGCTGCTTATCGCTCACACCAGACTTTTGTCTGACCCAGAGTTTTATGTCTCTTCTTATTACTCTAGGTGCTCCTAAACGAGCAGACTAGAGACAGGTTAGCTGGTGATGCACGAGTAGCTGATCCAGAGGCGAGCAGGAGGCTTCCAAGTATGATATATATAGATATTCTCCCTGTGTCGTTGGTGGTCACTACTTGGGCATTAGTAGTGTACCTCCCTTGTCTTGCTTTTACCTTTAGAGACAGTTTGAAAAGTTGTAATAATGATGATGTGGTATATAAGCTGTATTTGGATTTTCCACTGCTATGATAGTTTGTTTTCAGCTTATGCACTGTCTCACCTGTTTTATGCCAAGTATGTTGTTATTATATTTTTTTCTAAGCGCTGTGAGACATTCTACAGGTTCCTTGTTGATTCTTCGTCTTCTTCCTTTCCTTCTGACGATCGTCCCGTGCTAACTGGGCATGTGTACAGCGCACTTTTGGAGTAAATGTCGGTTGGTGTGGGGCGGACCGTCACAACATGCATGGTACGTTCAAAGTAAAAATCAGTTAATATTACTATAAGTGTATTGTAACATCCCAGAATTTTCGGCCATTTAAATTCGAATATTTAAATTCGTTTATATATTTTATTAGAAATATAAAGGATTTTTAATCAAATTTATTTATATAAAATGGAGTTTGATTTTTTTTAATATTTATAAATTAATAAAAAAAAAAGGCTTCAACGACGCTACTGCATTCAGAATAAGTTAGCAACTGAGGCTTGGTCACGCCCAACGAAATATCATTTACTGTTTCTTGTTCAGCTGTGTCAGTCATGCATTTGTTAGCACAAATGACTTGTATGACTTCATTTGTTTTTCTCAATTAAATATTGATGTACCTCATAAGATGGTATGAAATCAAGCATTTGAAGATTTATTTATATCAACCTGAAAGTATAACTCAAGTATAGTTTTAATTTTTCTTTTATATCATTATCGAGTATTATGTTGAAAACTAAAGGGATTAAATTTTTGAATGACCAATATGGTTTACCTATAATATGAACCAGGAGGCATCACCTTTATGATCATTAGGATGCAAAGTGAATCATCACTGAGTTATCTGTTGGTTTTAACTTAATAAGGATATATATGAATAGAATTAGAATCTGAACATAAGCTTGTACCATAAAACAGATATGTATTTTATTTTTTACACATCAAATACGGCTGAAAAGACCAGACATATATTTCTACATTGTAGAACAGGGAGATCAAACGAATAAAATACATTGATATATTTATACATCAACTTCTACAGTAAATAGAACAGCAAAAGAAACATATATTAATAGTGAATAAACAGTGTATAATGAAAAGAAAATAACAACAGTTAGTATATATTTTATCAGACAGTTTTATGCAAACCTTTTCGGCCAAAATATATACATCAGTCCCAAAGTAAATATACAAAACAAATTGTACAGGGAGTGTGCAGATTCAAATATAAAAATGCAGATTCAAATCTGAAAATCCAACCCGAATCTTCACTGCTTAGGGTGCTGCCGTCACCATTGCTCACCACCAAATCAACCTGAGAGAGGAAAAGTAAATACAGCTATGAGTAGCTATGTATAGGTATAGGTGTATAGTGAAAAGATTTCAAATCAAAGAAAAAGAAAAAAGGAAACAGGGAATTCAACAGTAAATCGAAACAGGAAATGTACGATCATATAAAGAAAATCTACTGAAATTTAATATGAATTGACAATACGACATAAACAATTCATAGAACACTCGATCCATGAAGATATAAACACACATAACAATTCAACAGCTACCATGAGAAGACAATATGAACAGGAATATATATATATTTAATCTCAAACAAAACATGTGAGTAAACAAAGTGTAACCTAACAGGAAACAACAGGGTACCCAGTATGAACAGCTAGGTATGTTCCTGTATATAAAAATACCAATTTGTATGCCAAATCTCAGACAAGGTGCTATTGAAATATTGATAACTGAATTGACCACACACAGTCCATCAAAATCTAGGTATAAACAGTTCAAGGATCTAAGCAAACAAGAACATGCAATCCAATATAAAATCCACATTTTCACTGTCGAATATCACAAGCAGACCAAGTCCATCACAAACAAGTTCGATCTTACGGCATAGCTAAAACAAGAAGGATAGCACCTAGGATCTAAGCAAACAGACACATAAAATCCATCACTGTTATAAGACATCACGCAAACCATCACGAACAGATCAAAGCAGGACTGAAAAGCAGCTAGGGTTTAGGTTCAACTAAATCTAAGCTAGGATTTAACAATTCGTAGATCGCTGAATCCTTTCTACTATAAATACATAACCACGCACCACAAACTAGATGAACACAGCAAGAGAAAAACGACTTCAAATCCACAGTAGAAAAAAAAAAGAGAACATAAATTAATTTGGGAAAAGGAAGACTTAGCTTTTGGTCTGGGTCGAATCGAGTGGAAGTAGGCCGAGCGAGTGAAGAGGGAGAAGGAAGATCGGAGCGTGGTGATGTATTGGTGGTTGCGACGCCAGTTATCTCCGATTTTTGCTGAATTAAGAAGGGGATTAGGGTTTGATTTTTTCGGTTTAGGGTTTGATTTGGGTGAAAACGATGGAGGCGGCTAGTTATGAGGGGAGGGTTACGGATATAGGGTTTAAAGGGAGATAGCGGGTTGGGTTGACCGGTTGTTGAAGGTAAAGGCCAAGATTTTTTTTAATTATTAAGTTTAAATAATTCAATTAGTTTATAAACTTGTTTAAACAATTTCTCACTCATACGATATCAGATTCACGCACGGTCAGTTGCGTTGGGACCGTGGAGACGAGTACTTCGAGATGGAGTAGGTCTGGTCCAAATCTGAAGTGACTGAAGATTTTATTCGAATTAAATATCAGTCTAATAAAGACCAGACTGTTTATAGTCAGATTCAAATCAAGGTGAGTTAAACTCACTCAGCCTCCTCGTTTATATTTTATATAAACTGGGTAATTTATTTTGCGTGTTCTGATTGTTAATGGTTGACTGTTAGGTATATATACTGTTGATCATCGATTGTTTGAATTTAGAAAATACCTACTGTTGGGGATGACCCATAACAAAGTAACCCCTTGGATTGAACACGTTTATAAACGTGTTTGGAAATTAGTGGAATTGTTTGAATTGGATGTTAGTTGATTTGATAATTGGCAGTAAAAGGCCAAATGTGAGATTTTAACGTCATTCGACCCGTCAGGTGAACTGATGTATTTTTAAAAGTTATAAATTCATTTATAACTGAATTAAAGTTTCAAATTATTTTGTAGGGGATTGTAAATTGAGAATTCACAAATAAATATTTTAAATCGAGTTAGTAAGAGAATTTAATTAAATGATTTAGATCAGTTGGGAAGCAGAAAGCAAGAGTTTTCCATGGGTTAGTAAAAAGGAAATAATTGTTTTCAAACAATTAAAAAGTGACTTTAATTAATTAAGTTAATTAATTTATTTAAGAAAGGGGGAAATGACAATTGGAATTCAGTTAATAGCTAACTGATGTGTATGATTGGTAAAATTCACCATTTCGAGTAAAATGGACGAAGGAAATAAATATCGGTTTAGATATTCGTTAAAGTTTAACGACTAGTGTTGGATATTAGTTAATCTTTGATTAACTATAATCTAAAGGAATAAGTGAATTGGTCATTGTGAATAACCTGGATTATTATTGAGTAAGCGTGTAAACATGATGACAATGCTATTTTTGGTTAAGGTTAAAGTTAACTATGTTTCAATGTAGTAGTGGCCAAAGCAAATTTATTTTTTAATTTAAAATGATTTGAAGTAGTGAGGTCAATTTAATGCCAAGTAAGAATTTTAATAAGGAGATAGAAAAATCCAAGTTTCAAACAAGATTTGATAAATGGGAATCAAATTAACAAGTGATTATCTGACGATGAGTTTTAGCCAAAGAGGCGATAATGGCTTATTATAGAATGTCCAAGTAGATGGAATAAAACCATTTGGCGAGGGTTTGACATGATAAGTCAAGGGTTTATAAATGAAAGAATATTCGAAGATTTAAGTGGTGTTTTAAAAGGATGTTTACTTAAATAAAGAATTAAGTAAAAGATCTTGAACGAAGTTTCAAATATAAGGGATGGGTTTAAAAACCAAATTGAAACCCAAAGGGAAAAGGGGCTTTTTGAGGTTAGTGGACGAACTAATGTTATTCTGAGGTAAGAACGGGTCAATCAAGGTCTGAGAGGTAACTAAAATACCCCAACTTGATGGCTTCACTATTATCAAGGAATAGTATTAGTTTAGATCGCGTGAAGTATTGAGATTGGTCTTATCCTATACGAGAATATCAAACTCTGACGCAAGGTTTTGGAAATTAAATAATATTACGATATGAGTTCAAAAGAGATGAAAATGTTGTTTTCAAACTACAGCAACCATTTGTAGTCAATTAGAATTGATCGAAATAGTTAGAGATAAACAAATCAAGTTATCTAGGGAAGTTTCCATTGCGTACGACTGCTAGCGAAATTTGCAGGGCTGTAGATAGCCTATGGTGGTCGGATGTTTCCTGAGGGAATCGGGCGTAACCATTGTGATCGCTGCGATCTAGAGTTGAGCAAATGGAGTTAAGTCAAATATAGGTGAATCGATTAAGAGTAATCATGTCAAGTTAATCGAGTTAAATAAGTCGAGTGAGTTAAGTAAAGTTAACCAATCAAAGTAATTCAAGCAGAATTAATCAGAGAAAAATTGTTTTATATCGTTAAGTATAATTTAAAAGTGGTCGAGTTGTGCCAAGTGTTGTGTTCACACTATTGTTATTCGATAGTTAAATCACCGACTATCGAAGTTTGACCAATACGATTGTTGGTATGGAAAGACCGGGATCGAATTAATATTCGAAAACCATTCCGGCCAACAAATATGGGAAGAGATCGAAAGATGATCGAGATGGAGCATTGAAGACCATAGATCTTCATTAAGCGGAAGGACCACTTACAATCTCTGATTCGCGCCAGAGATACACTGGGGTTCTGTCGTGGTTGGGATCTGTGGATTGCAAGGGCTATCGCTACTGATCCATGGGGTGATTCCTATTTTGGATGCGGTAGGAGAGTACCTTCGGTTCATCCTGTTCCTGGATGACTTGTATGGACGGATGTCTGACAGAGTATTTCCAAAAGGATTTACATGCGTTGATTTCTCCAAACGTACCATAGTTGATGGCGGAGAAATGGTTATTCTCTAGCCAGATAGCTAGAGTATGTTTGTGGATGTCAATCAAGTGTGATCTGGCGGATCTGACGATGTGGCATTCAAAGTGTATGATGATCAGATGTGCTCTGACTTCAGGCCTCATCAACCGGGAAATGACAAAAATCGGGCAGGCAGCATGGCTATGTGGGTCGCTCCCATTAGGGTGTATAATCACCTATCTAGAGAAATTCCTTTTGTTTCTAAATCTATCGATTCTGCCCATTCGGGGACGGTGGTTTGAGTCCAACCGTCGGTGATATACATTCGATACACTCAAGCGAAATGAGTGGTCGGTCATGTGAGGGCCGGGTTGCAAGATGTTCTTGTTGAACCCAGTGTATTCGCCTCTAGAGATACACGTGCGGAAGGTGGTCCCATACCTTGTCAAGTTGGAAATCCAATATCCAATAAGCGCCCGCGGTTTTCAATTGTATACTATATACGGGGAGCGTGAGATGCAAGCGTTCCTCTAGATTTGTTAATTATTTGTATCTAGACATTATCATAATATCAGATCAAGATATTGATTTCGTAAACTGTTTTGGGTCATCCTAAGGTAAAAACCGTCCGTATTTATGTGTGGATCGGTCTTACGATTATCTTTTTCTTTCAAAAGGATTTTTACTCTAAAATCAAGTTGTGTGATACTCTAAATGCTGTGTGAGTTTATCTCACTCTGGTCCACCAGACTGACCCGGTGTTTTGTAAATGCTCGGGTTAGACCGAGGTGTACAGGTTCAGGTTATCAGATACTGAGAAGTCCGGAGACGAGCTGAAGATGTTCAGATGAATGATATTCCGCTATGTGATTATATATATGAGGACAGATTATCAAAACTGTCCAGATGTGTGTTGTACTCTGATATTGTGAGTATTTTCAAAAGCTCTCAATAAATGTTGTTTCTATATTATATTTTGTTCCGCTGCGATGTGAGACTCTGTGTTGTGGTGTTTTTCTTCTTCTTCTATTCTAATATTTCTTTCTTTCTTATCTCACCCTCTAAATTCTTTCTAATAACGTCCAGTGTTTCCGGCGCTTGGAGGATCGGCATAGGATACGGTAAAGGTATTTATATTGATTTTCAAGGCCGAAAATCGTTGGGTCGTTACAGTGCTATCAGAGCTATTGGTTTAGTAATAACCTTGGCTCTGTGGTATAACTCGATAAAGATGGGGTTAGCAACACCCTAGATCGAGTTTGAGTGTATATGTATATGAGAGCGTATTTGTAAATTTCATATACAATTGTTTTGAATTGTGTTGTTTGGTCAGTTCAAGTGTTGAAAAGCGTTGAACTGATAAGGAATACAATATTGTTTTGTAAAGAAGGTAAATGAAATAATTTTTCCCAAGATATATTTTTTATATAGGAAAAAGTAATTTATTTTCTATAGTAATGTTGGGTGTTTGGTTGTTTGTTCTGATAGATATGATTTGAAATAAAGTTGAATTGATCTGTCAATTGAATCAAATATGAATGAGAAACTGAATCTGGCTAAGTAAAATCAATTTGAGAATGAATTGGGGGTTTGAAAATCTAATGGCTAAGTAAATTGGGATTCCAATAAAGTGGATTGCCATTGGGAATTTGAATTTTCTTTTCGAAGAAGTTGAGGCCCAGAATAGCAGTTGTAGTCGATAGAGTCATGCAGAGGAGGTGTTGGCGGAATCCTCGAAAATTTTAGAATCTGGATTTATTTTGATGATAATTTAAAGGTAATGAATTTAAAATAATTCGATTCGAAATATTCTTCTTACTTTGCAATTTCGAGGACGAAATTATTTTAAGGGGGGAAGAATGTAACGTCCCAGAATTTTCGGCCATTTAAATTCGAATATTTAAATTCGTTTATATATTTTATTAGAAATATAAAGGATTTTTAATCAAATTTATTTATATAAAATGGAGTTTGATTTTTTTTAATATTTATAAATTAATAAAAAAAAAAGGCTTCAACGACGCTACTGCATTCAGAATAAGTTAGCAACTGAGGCTTGGTCACGCCCAACGAAATATCATTTACTGTTTCTTGTTCAGCTGTGTCAGTCATGCATTTGTTAGCACAAATGACTTGTATGACTTCATTTGTTTTTCTCAATTAAATATTGATGTACCTCATAAGATGGTATGAAATCAAGCATTTGAAGATTTATTTATATCAACCTGAAAGTATAACTCAAGTATAGTTTTAATTTTTCTTTTATATCATTATCGAGTATTATGTTGAAAACTAAAGGGATTAAATTTTTGAATGACCAATATGGTTTACCTATAATATGAACCAGGAGGCATCACCTTTATGATCATTAGGATGCAAAGTGAATCATCACTGAGTTATCTGTTGGTTTTAACTTAATAAGGATATATATGAATAGAATTAGAATCTGAACATAAGCTTGTACCATAAAACAGATATGTATTTTATTTTTTACACATCAAATACGGCTGAAAAGACCAGACATATATTTCTACATTGTAGAACAGGGAGATCAAACGAATAAAATACATTGATATATTTATACATCAACTTCTACAGTAAATAGAACAGCAAAAGAAACATATATTAATAGTGAATAAACAGTGTATAATGAAAAGAAAATAACAACAGTTAGTATATATTTTATCAGACAGTTTTATGCAAACCTTTTCGGCCAAAATATATACATCAGTCCCAAAGTAAATATACAAAACAAATTGTACAGGGAGTGTGCAGATTCAAATATAAAAATGCAGATTCAAATCTGAAAATCCAACCCGAATCTTCACTGCTTAGGGTGCTGCCGTCACCATTGCTCACCACCAAATCAACCTGAGAGAGGAAAAGTAAATACAGCTATGAGTAGCTATGTATAGGTATAGGTGTATAGTGAAAAGATTTCAAATCAAAGAAAAAGAAAAAAGGAAACAGGGAATTCAACAGTAAATCGAAACAGGAAATGTACGATCATATAAAGAAAATCTACTGAAATTTAATATGAATTGACAATACGACATAAACAATTCATAGAACACTCGATCCATGAAGATATAAACACACATAACAATTCAACAGCTACCATGAGAAGACAATATGAACAGGAATATATATATATTTAATCTCAAACAAAACATGTGAGTAAACAAAGTGTAACCTAACAGGAAACAACAGGGTACCCAGTATGAACAGCTAGGTATGTTCCTGTATATAAAAATACCAATTTGTATGCCAAATCTCAGACAAGGTGCTATTGAAATATTGATAACTGAATTGACCACACACAGTCCATCAAAATCTAGGTATAAACAGTTCAAGGATCTAAGCAAACAAGAACATGCAATCCAATATAAAATCCACATTTTCACTGTCGAATATCACAAGCAGACCAAGTCCATCACAAACAAGTTCGATCTTACGGCATAGCTAAAACAAGAAGGATAGCACCTAGGATCTAAGCAAACAGACACATAAAATCCATCACTGTTATAAGACATCACGCAAACCATCACGAACAGATCAAAGCAGGACTGAAAAGCAGTTAGGGTTTAGGTTCAACTAAATCTAAGCTAGGATTTAACAATTCGTAGATCGCTGAATCCTTTCTACTATAAATACATAACCACGCACCACAAACTAGATGAACACAGCAAGAGAAAAACGACTTCAAATCCACAGTAGAAAAAAAAAAGAGAACATAAATTAATTTGGGAAAAGGAAGACTTAGCTTTTGGTCTGGGTCGAATCGAGTGGAAGTAGGCCGAGCGAGTGAAGAGGGAGAAGGAAGATCGGAGCGTGGTGATGTATTGGTGGTTGCGACGCCAGTTATCTCCGATTTTTGCTGAATTAAGAAGGGGATTAGGGTTTGATTTTTTCGGTTTAGGGTTTGATTTGGGTGAAAACGATGGAGGCGGCTAGTTATGAGGGGAGGGTTACGGATATAGGGTTTAAAGGGAGATAGCGGGTTGGGTTGACCGGTTGTTGAAGGTAAAGGCCAAGATTTTTTTTAATTATTAAGTTTAAATAATTCAATTAGTTTATAAACTTGTTTAAACAATTTCTCACTCATACGATATCAGATTCACGCACGGTCAGTTGCGTTGGGACCGTGGAGACGAGTACTTCGAGATGGAGTAGGTCTGGTCCAAATCTTAAGTGACTGAAGATTTTATTCGAATTAAATATCAGTCTAATAAAGACCAGACTGTTTATAGTCAGATTCAAATCAAGGTGAGTTAAACTCACTCAGCCTCCTCGTTTATATTTTATATAAACTGGGTAATTTATTTTGCGTGTTCTGATTGTTAATGGTTGACTGTTAGGTATATATACTGTTGATCATCGATTGTTTGAATTTAGAAAATACCTACTGTTGGGGATGACCCATAACAAAGTAACCCCTTGGATTGAACACGTTTATAAACGTGTTTGGAAATTAGTGGAATTGTTTGAATTGGATGTTAGTTGATTTGATAATTGGCAGTAAAAGGCCAAATGTGAGATTTTAACGTCATTCGACCCGTCAGGTGAACTGATGTATTTTTAAAAGTTATAAATTCATTTATAACTGAATTAAAGTTTCAAATTATTTTGTAGGGGATTGTAAATTGAGAATTCACAAATAAATATTTTAAATCGAGTTAGTAAGAGAATTTAATTAAATGATTTAGATCAGTTGGGAAGCAGAAAGCAAGAGTTTTCCATGGGTTAGTAAAAAGGAAATAATTGTTTTCAAACAATTAAAAAGTGACTTTAATTAATTAAGTTAATTAATTTATTTAAGAAAGGGGGAAATGACAATTGGAATTCAGTTAATAGCTAACTGATGTGTATGATTGGTAAAATTCACCATTTCGAGTAAAATGGACGAAGGAAATAAATATCGGTTTAGATATTCGTTAAAGTTTAACGACTAGTGTTGGATATTAGTTAATCTTTGATTAACTATAATCTAAAGGAATAAGTGAATTGGTCATTGTGAATAACCTGGATTATTATTGAGTAAGCGTGTAAACATGATGACAATGCTATTTTTGGTTAAGGTTAAAGTTAACTATGTTTCAATGTAGTAGTGGCCAAAGCAAATTTATTTTTTAATTTAAAATGATTTGAAGTAGTGAGGTCAATTTAATGCCAAGTAAGAATTTTAATAAGGAGATAGAAAAATCCAAGTTTCAAACAAGATTTGATAAATGGGAATCAAATTAACAAGTGATTATCTGACGATGAGTTTTAGCCAAAGAGGCGATAATGGCTTATTATAGAATGTCCAAGTAGATGGAATAAAACCATTTGGCGAGGGTTTGACATGATAAGTCAAGGGTTTATAAATGAAAGAATATTCGAAGATTTAAGTGGTGTTTTAAAAGGATGTTTACTTAAATAAAGAATTAAGTAAAAGATCTTGAACGAAGTTTCAAATATAAGGGATGGGTTTAAAAACCAAATTGAAACCCAAAGGGAAAAGGGGCTTTTTGAGGTTAGTGGACGAACTAATGTTATTCTGAGGTAAGAACGGGTCAATCAAGGTCTGAGAGGTAACTAAAATACCCCAACTTGATGGCTTCACTATTATCAAGGAATAGTATTAGTTTAGATCGCGTGAAGTATTGAGATTGGTCTTATCCTATACGAGAATATCAAACTCTGACGCAAGGTTTTGGAAATTAAATAATATTACGATATGAGTTCAAAAGAGATGAAAATGTTGTTTTCAAACTACAGCAACCATTTGTAGTCAATTAGAATTGATCGAAATAGTTAGAGATAAACAAATCAAGTTATCTAGGGAAGTTTCCATTGCGTACGACTGCTAGCGAAATTTGCAGGGCTGCAGATAGCCTATGGTGGTCGGATGTTTCCTGAGGGAATCGGGCGTAACCATTGTGATCGCTGCGATCTAGAGTTGAGCAAATGGAGTTAAGTCAAATATAGGTGAATCGATTAAGAGTAATCATGTCAAGTTAATCGAGTTAAATAAGTCGAGTGAGTTAAGTAAAGTTAACCAATCAAAGTAATTCAAGCAGAATTAATCAGAGAAAAATTGTTTTATATCGTTAAGTATAATTTAAAAGTGGTCGAGTTGTGCCAAGTGTTGTGTTCACACTATTGTTATTCGATAGTTAAATCACCGACTATCGAAGTTTGACCAATACGATTGTTGGTATGGAAAGACCGGGATCGAATTAATATTCGAAAACCATTCCGGCCAACAAATATGGGAAGAGATCGAAAGATGATCGAGATGGAGCATTGAAGACCATAGATCTTCATTAAGCGGAAGGACCACTTACAATCTCTGATTCGCGCCAGAGATACACTGGGGTTCTGTCGTGGTTGGGATCTGTGGATTGCAAGGGCTATCGCTACTGATCCATGGGGTGATTCCTATTTTGGATGCGGTAGGAGAGTACCTTCGGTTCATCCTGTTCCTGGATGACTTGTATGGACGGATGTCTGACAGAGTATTTCCAAAAGGATTTACATGCGTTGATTTCTCCAAACGTACCATAGTTGATGGCGGAGAAATGGTTATTCTCTAGCCAGATAGCTAGAGTATGTTTGTGGACGTCAATAAAGTGTGATCTGGCGGATCTGACGATGTGGCATTCAAAGTGTATGATGATCAGATGTGCTCTGACTTCAGGCCTCATCAACCGGGAAATGACAAAAATCGGGCAGGCAGCATGGCTATGTGGGTCGCTCCCATTAGGGTGTATAATCACCTATCTAGAGAAATTCCTTTTGTTTCTAAATCTATCGATTCTGCCCATTCGGGGACGGTGGTTTGAGTCCAACCGTCGGTGATATACATTCAATACACTCAAGCGAAATGAGTGGTCGGTCATGTGAGGGCCGGGTTGCAAGATGTTCTTGTTGAACCCAGTGTATTCGCCTCTAGAGATACACGTGCGGAAGGTGGTCCCATACCTTGTCAAGTTGGAAATCCAATATCCAATAAGCGCCCGCGGTTTTCAATTGTATACTATATACGGGGAGCGTGAGATGCAAGCGTTCCTCTAGATTTGTTAATTATTTGTATCTAGACATTATCATAATATCAGATCAAGATATTGATTTCGTAAACTGTTTTGGGTCATCGTAAGGTAAAAACCGTCCGTATTTATGTGTGGATCGGTCTTACGATTATCTTTTTCTTTCAAAAGGATTTTTACTCTAAAATCAAGTTGTGTGATACTCTAAATGCTGTGCGAGTTTATCTCACTCTGGTCCACCAGACTGACCCGGTGTTTTGTAAATGCTCGGGTTAGACCGAGGTGTACAGGTTCAGGTTATCAGATACTGAGAAGTCCGGAGACGAGCTGAAGATGTTCAGATGAATGATATTCCGCTGTGTGATTATATATATGAGGACAGATTATCAAAACTGTCCAGATGTGTGTTGTACTCTGATATTGTAAGTATTTTCAAAAGCTCTCAATAAATGTTGTTTCTATATTATATTTTGTTCCGCTGCGATGTGAGACTCTGTGTTGTGGTGTTTTTCTTCTTCTTCTATTCTAATATTTCTTTCTTTCTTATCTCACCCTCTAAATTCTTTCTAATAACGTCCAGTGTTTCCGGCGCTTGGAGGATCGGCATAGGATACGGTAAAGGTATTTATATCGATTTTCAAGGTCGAAAATCGCTGGGTTGTTACATGTATGGTGTCAAAATCAACTTCAAATATAATGTATCAATCATAAACGACATAGTACCCCATCCTACTATGTCGCCATACTAGTTTTACAAACAAAACTAAAAAGTGGCATATTGGAAATTGGATTCCATCAAACCAAGGCAAGAGATCATCTTTACCGAATTCGAGACAATCTAGCTCATGCCTCAGGATTCAGCCGCAACTGTACCTAGAGCCACAGGGCCGGTCTACCCTTAAGTTTGTGGATTATAATTCCTGCACAATGTGTTTCCCTGCCCTATGGGGTTTAAATCTGGTACGTATTTCGACTATCACAAAGACCCACTAGGGACTCAAGTCCTAGGTACCTCGCTATCCATTATCCACATAAGTAAAAATGTCTGGGCGCCATACCATGACACCACTCCTAGCTAGAAAGAAACGCATTTCCTCCCTAGATCCTCTCTCGTTTCTGGTTCATACCGGGGTGTGAGGCTTGCGAATTAACGCAACATAATGCTATGCTATTTAAAGCTGTACTTTGATCATCACCCACAAGACTCTGCTTTTCAACAAAAGCCTTGATCATTTGCATCTCAGCATGCCACACTAATAATTTACGCCATACAACTGATGTCTATCGATATATAACCTCTAAGCCCGAACGTCTCAGAGAAGGGTGTTAAGCAAGAGGATAAATTCTCCGCCACCAAACGGATATATATTTAATAGAAATCAATCAATACAGAACGAAATCCAATGTCAAACACACGTCCATTTACAAGTCCGTTCTGGGTCTGAACGAAACCGGAGGCACCTTATTTCTCATCCCATATGTCCAATACAGGAGAGAGGCCCTCGCATAACCGGTCGATCTCTAAGTACGTCTGGACGATCACCACTTATTACCCTGCCCTGGGTGTACAGCCCAATCAAGACATAAATAATCATCCAAACGATGTGAAGAACTCTAGTCTTCATCCACTGTCTTCATCGCCGACATTTAGTCGTTGTATCGGTTATTTGGAATGGGATAAACCCGGTCTTTCCGAATAACCCGCGTATTTTATAATCAATAATCAAGTGTTATATAAACACATCATACGCCTCATTCCAATTCAGAATATTCTTTTATTCAAATATTCACATTTTTAGGGAAAAGTTCCCATTAATTTTATCAAAGATATATTCGTTAAATTTTTTCTTTAATCTTCCTTTAGATATCCATTTCAAGAGATTATATCCTTTAACAATTCTAAACCAAATTAAGGTTTATAACCTAGTCGGGATTATGGAGCCTTACCGTAGTAATCTTTTATTCATTAATCCCAATCCTAACCCATTCGTCCCATGGAGCAAAACGGATAATACACCATATATAACACTATAGTGTTATTGGTAAATTTATTTACCATTTCACGTTCAAAACTAATTAAAGATTTAACTATCGCCTGGAGTAAAAACTGGTGGTACTCCATTCTTGATCATTTCCCAAGTTTGATAATTTAAATTATCACATTATCGTTTCAATCGAATTAAAGATTCATCAAAACTTCACTTAGTTTTAATCTCATAAATCATTACCGAATGACTATTTAATTTTGGGAAACCAAACATGTCATACTCGACAATCAACGTTGTACCATTGATTTCTGCCGATATATAACCTCTAAGCTCGTATGTCTTAGAGAAGGGTGTTAAGCAAGAGAATAAATTCTCCACCACTAAACAAATATATATTTAGCAGAGATCAACAATACAGTTCGAAATACAAAGTTAGTGCAATGGCCTAAAAATCCATACCAATTTGAGCAGACTAATATCCTATACATTCAACTCAAAGTGCACGAAAGTTCAGATCATTAATAGAAACAAATAAGAGGATGAGATGGGAAAGATAGAACTAATAGAATAGAAGAGTAAGAAGAACACAACTGAACAGAATCAGAGTAGACACGAATCACATAAGGGAACAATAAAATATATATTATATAACAGGTTTTTGAAATACAAATCTGAATTTGTATATATACATACCATATTAGAGTCTACTCATATACATTACAGCGGAAATAATCTATAAATAACTAATTGGTAAAGCCTCTTGTTTCGAACTACTCCAAGTGAATCTACAAAGCCTGAACACTTGACTACCCGTACAAATTTAGGCACCCGAAAGTTTAGGGAAAACACAAACAAATAAACTCTGGGTTTGTCATGGGACTGGTGTGAGTAAACTCCAACCAAACTGTTTAACTTTGAAAATCCTTTTTAAGAAAAAGATAATAGTAAGACCAGCCCACCCATAAACATGGACGGTTTTTACCTTACTATAAACCAAAACACTTTGATATCAAAATTCAGTGATATTATGATAATGTATCAACAAATAAATATCCAAGTAGCAAAACGCTTGCATCTCATGCTACATATATATATAGTATAAAATCAAAAATCACAGGGCGCTTATTGGAGATTGAATTCCAACGGACAAGGTATGGGAGCACCTTCTGATCAGTGTACTCTAGAGGGTATACACCTGGGTTCAATAAGAACGTCTTGCAACCCGGCCACACATGAACGCCCAATCATTTAGCTTGAGTGTAGCGAATATATTATCACCCAAGGTTGTTGGCCATCCAACCGTCATCCGAAAATACAGAGTCGAAAAGAAGAACAAATATGAATTTTCTATATATCGGTGACAATACACGAATATTAATGAAATTTAAGTCAGCACTATATATAAATTTTCTGAAGCCATTGAAAACTTCGATATAATTTTGTAAGAAAGATGTTGAGCTCCTGTGTATTTATAGATGTTCGTACCTTTGTGGTTAAGGATAGGAGGTAGTAGCATTAGGGTATAGGGAATGGGTTTTATTTGACTTCCATGTGTTGTCTACGTTTTTAATACATAGGCTTAGGTTATGGTGTATTTAATTTGATTAAGGAAAAGTATGGCACTTGATTTGAAAACTCGTGAGTGAAGTAATGGCGCACAGAAAAAATATTAGAGTAGGTGATAGACGCAAAGCATAGCCCAGGGTTGGAGATGATAGGGTACGAACGAAGTCTTCAAAATTAAGAAATGGAAATATAATTTTTTTTATATATACAGGGTACCCGGTTGCGTAAATTTTTCGTCTGTGTCAGGGCTGCAATGGACAGAAGTAAGATTATGGTCGTATCCCGCAAAGTGTCACGATCGCGAAAATATAATAATATTGGTAGGTTGACTTATATTGTGAAACCCCAAAATACTGATATAGGGTGCACAATACTCCAAATAAAAAGTTACTTATTTAATTAATTAAAAATTATAGTAAAATTCTAAAAATTAAATTATCATTACGTCTCAAAAGAACCTTGTCTAAATTCGAAACCGATATCTAAATATATTTAAATAACCGTTATGGCCACAAACGAATATACCACTGTTTTTCTAAATATTTAATTTGGACATAACTTACAATATATAAGACAAAATCTTGACTTTTCTCTTCCACTAGAAAAATATAGTTCAATGGATTCGAACGTTTCTTTTTTCGAGGAAATCCGACTTGTAACGGATCCTGTACGCTCAGTTGAAATTCAAAACGTTAAATTACGAACTGCAATGTCGTTATGAGCTCGATTATATTTAATATATATCTTTATACGTTCAACTTCATTTTAATTAATGTATAAATCCACTTATATTACAAATTCAATATTTAAACTAATTTAAATATTCAAATACAAATCGATAAAAATGCGGGACGTTACATTCCTTCCCCCTTAAAAGAATTTCGTCCACGAAATTACTAAGGTAGGGAAAATGCTACAATCTCTTTTATAAACATGTTAGAATTTTTTATTTAATTTCTTAAATTCAGTTTCAATAGAATCGATTAATTATAGTTAAAATATTAATTTCTTCTTATTAACTAATACTTTCAGAAATTCTGAAAATTCCCTAATGGCTTAAATTTTCGGAGAATTTCGTCAGCTTCTCCTCTGCACGGCTCATTCGGCACTACTACAACTTGCCTCTCCGGGCATTTTCCAATCCAAAAGAAAATCAAACAGCCAAACGGCTTGCCAAACAGACTCATAAAAATCTCATACTTGTACAATATAATCGTGTACCTTTTTGGTTGAGCATCCAATCCCAACTCTTCCATTTGATATCCAAATAGCATATACCATTCCATTTCCACTTGATTTCTATTGAAATTATCCTCGAACCACATCACCCACATATAACTTCATTCAAACTCCAATTCCAAACTAAATTCCAACTCTTAGTTCATCAATTCAATTCCATTTCGGATTATCTCTTATCCAAACCTATTTTATTTGACTTAGTTAAATTTCTATTTACTTACTTCATAAATAAATTTTAAACTTCAGAATTCAAATTCCTGAGGTTTTTATTTCAATTCGGTTTGTTATGAATATATATATATTCATAACATAGCAATTCAAAACATTTGAATTTTCAAACAACCTATTTCAAAATAAAATCTTTGGTAGTAATCCGTCACTTAGAACCTCGAAAATGAACACCGATGATGTTCGGATCATCATTGGAATTATTTTCCAGCCATCGAAGTGAGTTCAATACTGTATTACTTTCAAAAAATCATTTTTAAACACTTAATTTTGAAATTACATCAAAATATTCTTTCAAAATTCTTGGAAAAACATTTGTCAATCACCAGGATTTAAAATTCCATATATTATATCCAAATTCAATTTCAACATCTTTCCATGTTTCTAGAGTTTTATTTCAAATTCTGGTTTTAAATTCAGATTTAGTTCGTCCAATTTTGCATATTATACATATATAATATTTCGATTGGTTATTTATAACAAATTCAATTATAAACCTATTCGATTATAATTTCAATCTACCCATTCAATATATATTAGATAATTCCAATATATATGCATTCTTTATATCAAGATATATTTCAGGTAAGATTATTTCATTTACCCTGCTTTCAAAATATATTGTGTTGAATTACTCTGTTCAAGAGTTTAGAAACACCTATCGACACAGTTTGCATTACTGTTTCGACCAGAGTTCATAAACCAATCGACTGACCAGTCAACACAGTATAATACAATTTTTATATTAATTTACAAATACGCGCTCATATATATATATATACTCAAACTCATTCTAGGGTATTACTAACTCTATCTCTATTGAGTTACGCCACAGAGTCAAGGTAATCACTTAACCTTTAGCTCTGATACCAACTGTAATGGCCTGAAAATCCATACCAATTTGAGTAGACAAATATCCTACACATTCAACTTAAAGTGCACGAAAATTCAGATCATTAATAGAAAGAAATTAGAGGATGAGATAGGAAAGATAGAACAAATAGAATAGAAGAGTAAGAAGAACACAACTGAACAGAATCAGAGTAAACATGAATCATACAGTGGAACAACAAAATATATTATATAACAGGTTTTTGAAATACAAATCTGAATTTGTGTATATACATACCATATCAGAGTCTACTCATATACATTACAGTGGAAATAATCTCTAAATAACTAATTGGTGAAGCCTTCTGTTTCGAGCTCCTCCAAGTGAATCTGGAAAGCCTGAACACTTGACTGCCCGTACAAATTTGGGCACCCAAGAGTTTAGGGAATACACAAAAAAATAAACTCTGGGTCATTCATGGTACTGGACCGTTTAAACTCCAACCATACCGTTTAACTTTGAAAATCCTTTTTAAGAAAAAGATAATAGTAAGACCAGCCCACCCATAAACATGGACGGTTTTTACCTTACTATAAACCAAAACACTTTGATATCAAAATTCAGTGATATTATGATAATGTATCAACAAATAAATATCCAAGTAGCAAAACGCTTGCATCTCATGCTACATATATATATAGTATAAAATCAAAAATCACAGGGCGCTTATTGGAGATTGAATTCCAACGGACAAGGTATGGGAGCACCTTCTGATCAGTGTACTCTAGAGGGTATAAACGGGGGTTCAACAAGAACGTCTTGCAACCCAGCCACACATGATCAACCACTCATTTAGCTTGAGTGTATCGAATATATCACCACCCACGGTTATTGGCCATCCAACCGTAATCCGAAGATACAGAATCGAACAAGAAGAACAAATATGAATTTTCTCTAGATCGGCGACAATACACCCTGCTTGGGGATGACCCAACTAGCCATGCTGCCTAGCTCAACTTTTGTTACTTCCTAGTTGAGAGGCTAGAGGTTACGTTTATCTTCAGAACATCTGATCACCATTCACTTTGAATGTCACATTGTCAAACCCGTCAATTCACTGATCGATTTCCAAAAATATCACGGGTATAAAAAGCTAAGAGGAACAAATTCCTCCGCCACCAGACATAATACCTTTAAGCGATCAACCATACGTGATTTTTTAAGTATACTCTGTCTGACACTCGTCCATACAAGTTGTCCTGGGACTTGACGAACAGGAAACACCATTCTAGAATTGAATGACCCTTGCATTTCACTCCGTCTTCAATTATCTTCAGCATAATCTAATTCGCAGCGCTTATGACTATACGAAGTGGTTTCAGATAACATATCCAACCGGTCTCTCCGTATTGACAACGATGGTCAGAACACTTCGATAGTCGGTTATTTAACTATTGAAGTAAAAACAAACATTCATTCAAAGTTACAACTACACATCACACAACTACGACCCTTTTTATTTAACATTCATTCTTATATTTCTTTGGACAGACGTCGTAACTTATTACTTTAGAATATGTGGATTTCAAACCAAACTGTTTTCATTCCCTAGGGAGTGGTGCTATATATAAAAAAATCATGCTTAAGCTTGGTCAACAGCGCTAACTTATCGTTATTGTTCAAAAACTTGTTATACACAATAATATTTCCCTTTCTACTAATCTCGACATAACAGTCACGCTTAAGCCCAGTCAACAACGTTATTTTATCGTTATAGTTCAACAATGCATATATAAAACAAATAGTACATATAAATATTGAGGAATCCGATTGGATTCCTCCAACCGGTTTCCCGCATCCACAAATGTTAGTCAAACAATTTACACTGATTCCAACTAGGGAATATTATAATCGATGGAATCAGTGTCCAACTGCTGATCTGGATATATATATATATTTCAACCAATTTAATTGTAATCTATCTAAAGGACAATCACGCAGCATTCAAAAAATATTAAAATATAATTTTAGTATTTTAAAATAGATCAGAGTTAGTGAATTTACTCACCTTTGCGCGTTAACCATTAAATAACGATTTGCGTCAGTTGATTATACCAGGTGTTTTCTTTTCTACGAAATTCCAACACTTCTGCTTCATTTCATTCCAGCTCATACGTTTTAGCTTCACTTCGCGGTTTCGAACACAACGTCTCTGTATACATCACATAAACAAAGAGCTTGCCGCATAACTAACCCTCCTCCTCACCAAACATTTTCGTCATTCCTTGCTTCCTCATACTGACGTTCTCATCTCAATGAACAATTTATGACCAACCCGCATGTATTTCTTTTTACCGGTAGCCCATGCACCTCTTGTTCGCTCCCTCTTCTTAGTTTAAAACCCGATGTACTCGTTAAGACATGAACGTCAATTTCAAGTCTTTTCTTCCAACTTACAAAAAAAGTCTGCTCCATTTATAACCACTGTTGAAACCTTATTTCCACCCATACTACAAAAATCCACACGTAAATCACCTTAAAACTCCTCTTTGATTTCTCTATTTCCTTGTACCAATCCTATATAACACGAGTTTCCCGTAGAGTCATCCATGCCAACACAATTGGCCATTATGAAACTTAACCACAAAAAAAGGAAGAAAATGCGTCTCTTGTATCAAAACGCATAGCTCCAAGTACCCCATGAAACACCATCCCTTCACACCCTTGCGCTCCTGTTCTTCCACTTCATTATATACATATAACTCAATAGAACTCCTCACGCCTACGCATGTACCTTTGCTTTCCACTGTGCCATTTACCAGCACTTCCTTCCCTCATGTCCATGAACTCATTTTAACCAACAGTACTCACCTTCCATTCACAAACAAGCCGTGTCTCCTGTAAATAATGCAATCACCATTTCCGTGCTTTGCAACTCCTTCTACACAACAAACCCATGCACTAACTGCTATTTCCGCACCAATCTTCATCCTTCATCTCGACACTCGCACGAAGCCAGAAAACCGACGAGCAGATGGTTCTAGGATCTTATATTTATTGTATTTTATTAACGGCCATCCTAAGGTGCTGCTAAATGGAAGGATCTTATCAACGTCCATGAATGAAAAATCATAGATCGAACTGCCGAATTGAAAAAATTGGGTGTTGTCATAGTATCAGCTAAGGGAGAAATATCGCAATATATTCGAATTGGAATTGGAATTCTCTAAGCGTGTGCAGCCTACAACCATACCTGCCTCCCTTATAGGGTAAATAAGAAAAAGTAGTAACATTCACTTTCTTGTGTTAAGCATAACGAGAGCCTACAACCATACCTGCCTCCCTTATATACTCGTTATATTTATTTGGTTGATTCACTATTTCAACATAAGAATAATACAGTTTTACGGTTTCATCAACCTTCTTTTCTATTGTTTTGACTTTCTTATGGTTTTTGTTTAGATGATTTATTATCAACTCTTTAAGATCCTTAATAGGTTTATTACTTAAGTCATCACGAATATTAATGAAATTTAAGTCAGCACTATATATAAATTTTCTGAAGCCATTGAAAACTTCGATATAATTTTGTAAGAAAGATGTTGAGCTCCTGTGTATTTATAGATGTTCGTACCTTTGTGGTTAAGGATAGGAGGTAGTAGCATTAGGGTATAGGGAATGGGTTTTATTTGACTTCCATGTGTTGTCTACGTTTTTAATACATAGGCTTAGGTTATGGTGTATTTAATTTGATTAAGGAAAAGTATGGCACTTGATTTGAAAACTCGTGAATGAAGTAATGGCGCACAGAAAAAATATTAGAGTAGGTGATAGACGCAAAGCATAGCCCAGGGTTGGAGATGATAGGGTACGAACGAAGTCTTCAAAATTAAGAAATGGAAATATAATTTTTTTTATATATACAGGGTACCCGGTTGCGTAAATTTTTCGTCTGTGTCAGGGCTGCAATGGACAGAAGTAAGATTATGGTCGTATCCCGCAAAGTGTCACGATCGCGAAAATATAATAATATTGGTAGGTTGACTTATATTGTGAAACCCCAAAATACTGATATAGGGTGCACAATACTCCAAATAAAAAGTTACTTATTTAATTAATTAAAAATTATAGTAAAATTCTAAAAATTAAATTATCATTACATCTCAAAAGAACCTTGTCTAAATTCGAAACCGATATCTAAATATATTTAAATAACCGTTATGGCCACAAACGAATATACCACTGTTTTTCTAAATATTTAATTTGGACATAACTTACAATATATAAGACAAAATCTTGACTTTTCTCTTCCACTAGAAAAATATAGTTCAATGGATTCGAACGTTTCTTTTTTCGAGGAAATCCGACTTGTAACGGATCCTGTACGCTCAGTTGAAATTCAAAACGTTAAATTACGAACTGCAATGTCGTTATGAGCTCGATTATATTTAATATATATCTTTATACGTTCAACTTCATTTTAATTAATGTATAAATCCACTTATATTACAAATTCAATATTTAAACTAATTTAAATATTCAAATACAAATCGATAAAAATGCGGGACGTTACATTCCTTCCCCCTTAAAAGAATTTCGTCCACGAAATTACTAAGGTAGGGAAAATGCTACAATCTCTTTTATAAACATGTTAGAATTTTTTATTTAATTTCTTAAATTCAGTTTCAATAGAATCGATTAATTATAGTTAAAATATTAATTTCTTCTTATTAACTAATACTTTCAGAAATTCTGAAAATTCCCTAATGGCTTAAATTTTCGGAGAATTTCGTCAGCTTCTCCTCTGCACGGCTCATTCGGCACTACTACAACTTGCCTCTCCGGGCATTTTCCAATCCAAAAGAAAATCAAACAGCCAAACGGCTTGCCAAACAGACTCATAAAAATCTCATACTTGTACAATATAATCGTGTACCTTTTTGGTTGAGCATCCAATCCCAACTCTTCCATTTGATATCCAAATAGCATATACCATTCCATTTCCACTTGATTTCTATTGAAATTATCCTCGAACCACATCACCCACATATAACTTCATTCAAACTCCAATTCCAAACTAAATTCCAACTCTTAGTTCATCAATTCAATTCCATTTCGGATTATCTCTTATCCAAACCTATTTTATTTGACTTAGTTAAATTTCTATTTACTTACTTCATAAATAAATTTTAAACTTCAGAATTCAAATTCCTGAGGTTTTTATTTCAATTCGGTTTGTTATGAATATATATATATTCATAACATAGCAATTCAAAACATTTGAATTTTCAAACAACCTATTTCAAAATAAAATCTTTGGTAGTAATCCGTCACTTAGAACCTCGAAAATGAACACCGATGATGTTCGGATCATCATTGGAATTATTTTCCAGCCATCGAAGTGAGTTCAATACTGTATTACTTTCAAAAAATCATTTTTAAACACTTAATTTTGAAATTACATCAAAATATTCTTTCAAAATTCTTGGAAAAACATTTGTCAATCACCAGGATTTAAAATTCCATATATTATATCCAAATTCAATTTCAACATCTTTCCATGTTTCTAGAGTTTTATTTCAAATTCTGGTTTTAAATTCAGATTTAGTTCGTCCAATTTTGCATATTATACATATATAATATTTCGATTGGTTATTTATAACAAATTCAATTATAAACCTATTCGATTATAATTTCAATCTACCCATTCAATATATATTAGATAATTCCAATATATATGCATTCTTTATATCAAGATATATTTCAGGTAAGATTATTTCATTTACCCTGCTTTCAAAATATATTGTGTTGAATTACTCTGTTCAAGAGTTTAGAAACACCTATCGACACAGTTTGCATTACTGTTTCGACCAGAGTTCATAAACCAATCGACTGACCAGTCAACACAGTATAATACAATTTTTATATTAATTTACAAATACGCGCTCATATATATATATATACTCAAACTCATTCTAGGGTATTACTAACTCTATCTCTATTGAGTTACGCCACAGAGTCAAGGTAATCACTTAACCTTTAGCTCTGATACCAACTGTAATGGCCTGAAAATCCATACCAATTTGAGTAGACAAATATCCTACACATTCAACTTAAAGTGCACGAAAATTCAGATCATTAATAGAAAGAAATTAGAGGATGAGATAGGAAAGATAGAACAAATAGAATAGAAGAGTAAGAAGAACACAACTGAACAGAATCAGAGTAAACATGAATCATACAGTGGAACAACAAAATATATTATATAACAGGTTTTTGAAATACAAATCTGAATTTGTGTATATACATACCATATCAGAGTCTACTCATATACATTACAGTGGAAATAATCTCTAAATAACTAATTGGTGAAGCCTTCTGTTTCGAGCTCCTCCAAGTGAATCTGGAAAGCCTGAACACTTGACTGCCCGTACAAATTTGGGCACCCAAGAGTTTAGGGAATACACAAAAAAATAAACTCTGGGTCATTCATGGTACTGGACCGTTTAAACTCCAACCATACCGTTTAACTTTGAAAATCCTTTTTAAGAAAAAGATAATAGTAAGACCAGCCCACCCATAAACATGGACGGTTTTTACCTTACTATAACCCAAAACACTTTGATATCAAAGTGTTTTAGGTTATAGTAAGGTAAAAACCGTCCATGTTTATGTGTGGGTTGGTCTTACTATTATCCTTTTGTTTCAAAAGGATTTTCAAAGTTAAACCGTATGGTTGGAATTTACTCACACCAGTCCCATGACTGACCCAGAGTTTATTTTGTTTGTTTTCCCTAAACTCTTGGGTGCCCAAATTTGTACAGGCAGTCAAGTGTTTCAGGCCTTTACGGATACACTTGGAGTAGCTCAAAGCAGAAGGCTTCACCGTTAGTATTTAGAGATTATTTCCGCTGTGATATAATGTATTGTACTCTGATAATGGTATGTATATACAATACAGTCTTGTATTTCAAAGTTATGTTATATAATACATTTTATTCGATCCGCTATGAGATTCTTATTTACTCTGATTATGTTCAGCTGTGTTCTTCTTCTTCTATGCTATTTGTTCTATCTTTTCTATCTCATCCTCTAATTTCTTTCTATTAATGATCTGAACTTTCGTGTACTTTGAGTTGGATGTGAAGGATATTAGTCAGCTCAAATTGGTACGGATTTTCTGGTCGTTACAGTTGGTATCAGAGCTGACTAATATACTACACATTTGAGCTGACTAATATCCTACGCATTCGACTCAAAGTGCACGAAAGTTCAGATTATTAATAGAAAGAAGTTAGAGGGTGAGAAAGATAAGGTAGAACTAATAGAATAGAAGAAGAAGAATATAACTGAATAGAATCAAAGTAAACACGAAACTCACAGCGGAATGAATAAAATGTATTATATAACATAACTTTGAAATACAAACTGTATTGTATATACATACCATTATCAGAGTACAATACATCATGTCACAGCGGAAGTAATCTCCAACTAACTAATGGTGAAACCTTCTGCTTCTAGCTCCTCCAAGTGAATCTGCAAAGCCTGAAACACTTGACTGCCCATACAAATTTGGGCACCCAAAAGTTTAAGGAAAACAAACAAAATAAACTCTGGGTCAGTCATAGGACTGATGTGAGTAAATTCCAAGCATATTGTTTAACTTTAAAAATCCTTTTGAAAGAAAGGGTAATAGTAAGACCAACCCACACATAAACATGGACGGTTTTTACCTTAATATAACCGAAACATTTTGATATCAAAATCCAGTGATATTATAATAATGTCTAATCAAATAAATAACCAGATAGCAGAATGCTTGAATCTCACGCTCCACATACATAGTATAAAATCAAAAACCGCATGGTGCTTATTGGAGATTGGATTCCAACAGACAAGGTATGGGAGCACCTTCCGATCAGTGTACTCTAGAGGGTATACACCTGGGTTCAACAAGAACGTCTTGCAACCCGGCCACACATGAACGCCCAATCATTTAGCTTGAGTGTAGCGAATATATTATCACCCAAGGTTGTTGGCCATCCAACCGTCATCCGAAAATACAGAGTCGAAAAGAAGAACAAATATGAATTTTCTATATATCGGTGACAATACACCCTGCTTGGGTATGACCCAACTAGCCATGCTGCCTAGCCCAACTTTCGTTACTTCCTGGTTGTGAGGCTAGAGGCTACGTCTATCTTCAGAACATCTGATCACCATTCACTTTGAATGCCACATCGTCAAACCCGTCAATTCACTAATCGATTCCTAAACATATCATGGGTACAAAAAGCTAAGAGGAATGAATTCCTCCACCACCAGACGTAATGCCTTTAAGAGATCAACTATACGTGATTTATTAGGTATGCTCTGTCAGAAACTCGTCCATACAAGTTGTCCTAGGACTGGACAAACAGAAAACACCATTCGGGAACTTAACGATCCTCGCATTTCACTCCGTCTTCAATTGTCTTTAGCATAATCTAATTCGCAGTGCCTATGCCTATACGGAGTGGTTTTCAGATAATATATCCAACCGATTTCTACATATTGACAACGATGGTCAAAACACTTCGATAGTCGGTTATTTAACTTTTGAAGTAAAACAAACATCCACTCAATTTACACTAAGCATCAAACAAATCACTGGCCCTTTTAATTAACGTTACTTTGTCAATTTTCCATATCTTCCCATATATTTTCCAAAACCCATTTAGCCATTCCCTCTTCTTTGGAAGTCAATTCCAATTACCATTATAACTATTTAATCTGCAAATCTTTGCTTTGCAAAACATTCTTCACTTAAAAATGGGAATATTATCTCTTATAGGGATTTGCCCTTGTTAAATCAATCTAAATATGGTTTTATAAATAAATACCATCACCAGTTAAAATTCCATCTATCAAGTTAATCTCTAAATTTATAATCCAACTTTTACTTCATAACTTTGTTTCCGAATCACTCCTTCTTTGTTAATACTGTAGTGTATAATTAAATGTCGATTACTCATTTGATTGCAAATTACGGGTTCGTCCCAACTATGTACTATTTTGTCCAATATATATTTTCTCAAAAATAGATTATATCCGTACCATTTGACAAAGTCGAATTCCAACTATAACCCCTTTTGGATTTTATTTCCAAATTTGTTTAATTATTTCAAAACATAATTTATAAATCAAGGTGGTGTTTTAATGTACTTTAAGTAATTTTTTTATTCCTAGTCCAACCCAGATTCGATTTCTATTATT
Source organism: Allium sativum (assembly GCA_030737875.1). Lineage (NCBI taxonomy): Eukaryota > Viridiplantae > Streptophyta > Magnoliopsida > Asparagales > Amaryllidaceae > Allium > Allium sativum. Next base: position 403,978,363 of record CM060910.1, read on the forward strand.
AAAAATATAATTTCCCTTTTAAACTCGAATTCTTTCCCCATATATTTTACAGTATTCAGATACCAGTTACTTCAGGGTCCATCTTTATTCAAACATTTTAAGCACACAAAAATCAATCACATATTATCGGTTATGTCAGACAAAGCAATATATGAACTAAAATAACAATATAACTATTGAGCAATCCAGTTGGACCCCTCCAACCTGTTTCCCTGCATCCACAAATGTTAGTCACATATAAAACATCCATTTCTTATCGGTAACAACATCAGTGTTCAATCAACAGTTTGTATATATATTACGGTATATATTATTTCAGCCAAATAATTTAGTAAATCATCCAAGAAATCATCGCACCCAACATTCAATCAAATATTTAAAATATAATTATAATATTTTAAATTAGATCATAGTTAGTGAATTTACTCACCTTTGCACGTTAACCGTTAAATAATGATTTGCGTCAGTTGATTAAACCAGACGTTTTATTGAAACGGTCTTCAAAATGCTCCAGACTAGTTCCGCTTTATAGCCTATGATCATAAGCTCCCAACGGATCCAAGTCTACAAAAATCTAAATGATACTCCACTGACTTGTTTAACAGTTCTGTCTCCCTCTGTGAAAACTCGAAAGCCAAGTCCAGTTATAGTCCTCCCATGCCCAATTTCTTCGAGTCCCACGTTCGCACTCCACACCACATCGTTCCATAACTTAAGACATACGCTGAACTTCCCTTCACTCGCTCGACATAACCGCCACCACCTTGCCCCATCCAAACCATCAATAGAAAGATCCATCTCAGCCATCTAGCGCTGCACCCTTATCTTGTTTCCGCGAACACATTCAAGGATTTCGGTACCCAACTGCATTCAGTGTATTCCGTACCCTTTGTATTCAGTGAACGACACAGGGTATTATTCCCATAATTCACATTTTTGTATTCAATCAATTTTGATACTTATGTTGTATTCCCTTTTGGCCCATCTCCAAACCATTAGACCAGCGTACTTCTTCTACAGAATATCTCATCCTAAAATAAGAACTCCACCATACACAGTAACGAACGCCATTTCCATGCATTCCTTCATCCACTCCCACAATGTCCCTCTCCTCTTCTCTAAGATATACAACCTTCGTTACTTATTTCTATTTTTCTCCATTGCTAATACTTCAACGCAAAGCCCTTCCTCTGTTTCCCGGACCACACTGTACCGTCCCCCTCACAACCATGCTCCTGTCGTTCATCTCACCTGGTGCCCCACTCTTACTTTTCTTCCTTACGTTCTCTTTTGATTTTCCATATGCAGGAGCCATCCTCCCCATCAAAACTCGAGACCTGCTATGTATCTCCTCGACTTCACCACCGCACTTCAACTATTCACGTCGTACCGGCCCCACTCCTTCTAACTACTACCACCATTTCACAAACATGGGCCATTAGCTCCTCCAGTGAACTAAATCCATCACTGTCCTATTCTCTCCCCTCGTTAACTCTGTATAATCACCAAACCACTCGAACTTTTCTCCTAAATGATGACCAGCCCGACCACCCTTCAAGCCCATGGCTTCCAGCGTCCCGCAGCCTTCCTTCCACAATATGCTGCACCCAAACATTTGTAGGTTTGCTTGCACTTCATTTGTGTGCGTGAGTGGCTTGGAAAGGAGATGTTGTTTGCTTTTCAGTTTATTTTTGTTTATATAGATTTGTATTGCCAATGAAAGCTTCAGCTTTCGAAACTTCTAAAGAGCCAAAAAGAAATAGAGGTGAGAATGGTGTTTATATACCGTATGATATTCCTTACCAGCTAAGGAAATCGAATTATATTAAATATAGGTGCAACACTTAATAGCTAAGTAACTTAACAGCAAAGGAAGCGGTGAGGAGACACTTCGATTAGTACATGCGGCTAGTGATTGATACAAAGCAGTACTATGATGAGTTTCCATATCTTATTAGTTGTTTGATTTTGAACTGTCATTAAATATGTCTATACGTTCTAGTTTGATAGCATTTAGTTAGGGGGTAGGCCTGTGACTTGAAACAGTCTGTTGCATGAAAATTTAAAACCATTTGCACGTATTGATGGTGATCTTTCAAATGGTATAGGGTAGGATCGATGACCTCAGACTTAAGAAAAATGAATGGACAGGTTTGTTGCGTTTTTCATATAGGTTTTATGGGTAATGGATGCCACATTCATCTTAATGTAAATATGTTTGTTAGGTTTCACATTTACGTAAGTATGGGTGGCACGTTCTTGTTGCATTGCATTTAATTTAGATAAGGCTTGAAAGGGACAGGGCATGGTTCCGCTTAATGAAAGATAAAATGTTTTAGGCCACAGTGTATATTTGCCTTGCAATTTGAAGTTTATATGCGACATACATTATACCGTATTTCGTTCATTTACGGACCGCTACGGACAAAAACAAAAATACAGTCGTGTCCAAAGAGGTGCCACGATCCTAAAAATATAATAATATTGGTAGTTTAACTTATATTGTGAAACCCCAAAATGCTGCTACAGGGTGTAAAACACTCAAAATAAAAATTTGCATATTTAATTAATTAAAATTATAGTAAAATTCTAAAAATTTAATTATCACTATGTCTCAAAAGAACCTTGTCTAAATTCGAAACCAATATTTAAATATATTTAAATAACTGTTATGGCCATAAATGAATATGCCGCTGCTTTTCTGAATATTAAATTTGGATATAACATACAATATATAATCCGAAATTTTGATTTTTCACTTCCATTAGAGAAATATGGTTCAAAGGATTCGAACGTTTCTTGTTTCGAAGAAATCTGATATATAACGAATCCTGTATACTCCATTGAAGTTCAGAATGTTATATTACAAACTGCCGTGATACTACGGGCTCGATTATATTTAATATATATTTTTATACATTCAACATCATTTTAAATTAACATATCAGTCCACTTATATTACGAATTCAATATTTAAATGGATTTAAATATTCAAATATAATCCGATAAAAATGCGGGACGTTACATTCCTTTCCCTTTAACAGAATTTTGTCCCAGAAATTACTAAGGTAGGAAACATGCTGCGACCCCTATTATAACAAGGTTAAAAGTCATCTATTTTATTTTATATCTTCTGTTTCAATCGAACCAACTTATTTCAATATTAATTTCTTATTAACGAACATCTTCAAAATTCTGAGGAAACGCCTTAAATTTCCAAAGAATTTCGCCAACATCTCTTCAGCACGGCTAAATCGGCACAACTACAACTCGCCATTCTGGGCCTTCTCCAAATCCAAAATAAAACAAACAGCCAAGCGACTTTCCAAAAATAGTTCTTAAATCTCATACTTGAATCTAAGGTAACTTGTACCTATTTGTTGGCATTTAACTCTATCTCTGCCATTTGCTATTACTTTAACATATATCCAAGCATCCTTGGTTGATCTCCCGTCAATCCTTTCTCAAACCAATCTTTCGCTTTTACTAAGCCAAATTTCTATTTCAACTCCAATTCCATTTACTGATTTATTTCTCAAATCAGTTATCTTCATCTCCAAATTCAAAATTCAATTCTTATTCTCTAAGAATCAATTCATTTTAATAATTCGAATCACCAATGTTTCTCTTTTACAATTTCCACTCTGGATCATTCCAAATTCAATCCAATTTTGTTTATCTTAATTTAAGTTACACTTTTACCATTTTAATTCCATAAGTCAAATCTTTATTTCAGAATTCAAATTCCTGGGATTAATTTCAACTCAGTTTGAAATAATATATATTAGCATATAATAGTAGCAGTCCAAAACATTTGAATTTTTGATAACTTGTTTTCTCAAAACAGTCCAAAACAAAAACTTTGGTAGTAATCGTCACATAGAACTCGAAAATGAACTCTGATGATGCCATGGTTCATCATCAGGGTCATTTCCCAGCAACTGAAGTGAGTTCAATATTGTATTATTTTCAAAACTTATTTTTAAACACTTTCACTTCGAAATTTCTCCAAAATATCCTTTCAAAGGCTTAGAAAAATATTTCTAAGTTCTCAGGATTTAAAATTCCATATATTAAATCCAATTTCATTTACAAAACTTTTCCATAGTTTTAAATTCGAAATTTGATTTAAATTCAGATTTAGTTCATCAGATTGGTATTTTATACTTACGTAAATTTCGATTGGTTATTTACATAAGCAACTCAATTATAAATCTTATTTGATCATAATAACGATCAGCACTATAATAATCTCAAGATATATACTCCTTTTTATATCAAAATATAATTTGGGTAAAGTTATTCCACTTACCCTCTTTTCAAAACATACTGTGTTGAATTACTCTGTTCAAGAGTTTAGAAACACCTATCGACACAGTTTGCATTACTGTTTCGATCAGAATTCATAAACCACTCGACTGACTAGTCAACACAATATAAAACAGTTTATATATTAATTTACAAATACGTGCTCATATATATACACACATGCTCAATCTAGGGTATTACTAACCCCATCTCTGTTGAGTTACACCACAGAGCCAAGGTAATCACTTAACCTTATGCTCTGATACCAAATGTAGTGGCCCCAAAATCCGTACCAATTTGAGCTGACTAATATCCTACGCATTCAACTCAAAGTGCATGAAAGTTCAGATCATTAATCGAAAGAAGTTAGAGGGGGAGAAAGATAAGGTAGAATTAATAGAATAGAAGAAGAAGAATATCACTGAACAGAATCACAGTAAACATGAAACTCACAGCGGAACGAATAAAATGTATTATATAACAACTTCGAAATATAAAACTATATTGTATATACATACCATTATCAGAGTACAATACATAATGTCACAACGGAAGTAATCTCTAACTAACTAATGATGAAGCCTTCTGCTTCCAGCTTCTCCAAGTGAATCTGCAAAGCCTGAAACACTTGACTGCCCGTACAAATTTTGGCACCCAAGAGTTTAGGGAAAACAAACAAAATAAACTCTGGGTCAGTCATAGGACTGATGTGAGTAAATTCCAAGCATATTGTTTAACTTTAAAAATCCTTTTGAAAGAAAGGGTAATAGTAAGACCAACCCACACATAAACATGGACGGTTTTTACCTTAATATAACCGAAACATTTTGATATCAAAATCCAGTGATATTATAATAATGTCTAATCAAATAAATAACCAGATAGCAGAATGCTTGAATCTCACGCTCCACATACATAGTATAAAATCAAAAACCGCATGGTGCTTATTGGAGATTGGATTCCAACAGACAAGGTATGGGAGCACCTTCCGATCAGTGTACTCTAGAGGGTATACACCTGGGTTCAACAAGAACGTCTTGCAACCCGGCCACACATGAACGCCCAATCATTTAGCTTGAGTGTAGCGAATATATTATCACCCAAGGTTGTTGGCCATCCAACCGTCATCCGAAAATACAGAGTCGAAAAGAAGAACAAATATGAATTTTCTATATATCGGTGACAATACACCCTGCTTGGGTATGACCCAACTAGCCATGCTGCCTAGCCCAACTTTTGTTACTTCCTCATTGTGAGGCTAAGGGCTACGTCTATCTTCAGAACATCTGATCACCATTCACTTTGAATGCCACATCGTCAAACCCGTCAATTCACTAATCGATTCCTAAACATATCATGGGTATAAAAAGCTAAGAGGAACGAATTCCTCCACCACCAGACGTAATGCCTTTAAAAGATCAACTATACGTGATTTATTAGGTATGCTCTGTCAGAAACTCGTCCATACAAGTTGTCCTAGGACTGGACAAACAGAAAACACCATTCTGGAACTGAACGATCCTCGCATTTCACTCCGTCTTCAATTGTCTTCAGCACAATCTATTTCGCAGTGCCTATGCCTATACGGAGTGGTTTTCAGATAATATACCCAGTAGGTCTCTACGTATTGACAACGATGGTCAAAACACTTCGATAGTCGGTTATTTAACTATCGAAGTAAAACAAACATCCATTCAATTTACACTAAGCATCAAACAAATCACTGGCCCTTTTGTTTAACGTTACTTTCCCAATTTTCCATATCTTCCCAGATATTTTCCAAAACCCGTTTAGCCCTTCCCTCTTCTTTGTTAGTCAATTCCAATTACCATTATAACTATTTAATCTGCAAATCTTTTCTTTGCAAAACATTCTTCATTTAAAAATGGGAATATTATCTCTTATATGAATTTGCCCTTGCTAAATCAATCAAAACATGATTTTATAAATAAATACCATCACCAGTTAAAATTTCATCTATCAAGTTAATCTCTAAATTTATAATCCAACTTTTACTTCATAACTTTGTTTACGAATCACTCCTTTTTAGTTAATACTCTAGTGTATACTTAAATGCCGATTACTCATTTGATTGTAAATTACGGGTTCGTCCCAACTATTTAATATTTTGTCCAATATATATTTTCTCAAAAATAGATTATATCCATACCATTTGACAAAGTCGAATTCCAACTATAACCCCTTTTGGATTTTATTTCCAAATTTGTTTAATTATTTCTAAACATAATTTATAAATCGAGCTGGTGTTTTTAATGTAATTCAACTAATTATTTTGTTCCTAGTCTAACCCAGTTTCGATTCCTATTATTAAAAATATAATTCCCCTTTTAAACTTGAATTCTTTCCCCATATATTTTACATTATTTAAATACCAGTTACTTCAGGGTCCACATTTATTCAAACATTTTAAGCACACAAAAATCAATCACATATTATCGGTTATGTCAGACAATGCAATATATGAACTAAATTAACAATATAACTATTGAGCAATCCAGTTGGATCCCTCCAACCTATTTCCCTGCATCCACAGATGTTAGTCACATATACAACATCCATTTCATATCGGTAACAACATCAGCGTTCAATCAACGGTTTGTATATATATTACGGTATATATTATTTCATCCAAATAATTTAGTAAATCATCCAAGCAATCATCGCACCTAGCATTCAATCAAATATTTAAAATATAATTATAATATTTTAAATTAGATTAGAGTTATTGAATTTACTTACCTTGGCGTGTTAGTCGTTAAATAACGATTTGCGTCAGTTATTGAACCCGGCGTTAAATTATGCCATAAATGAAACGATCTTCAAATAACTTCAACTAGCTCCACTGTGTAGCCTACGATCTTACGATTCAAATGCAATAGACTGTTCGTAAATCCTCCCCAAATAAATTTCATGTCGGCCCATTTAAATTCCAACTGCTCCATAAATAACGGTAGCTGTCTTCCTCTTTCAACTCGAGTTCCAGTTTCCTCATATTATCACTGCATACTTCAATCGCCTCCTATAATAGCTTCTCCCCTAGTTCCGTTATCAGCAGAATCTCCCCATACATTTTTTCTTTATTTTATATTTAGATGGGCTTTACTTTACGGCCCAAATACAATAACCCAGACCTGCTTCCTTTGATCTCTTCTTCCCGAAATTGAAACAACCGCCTGGTTCCAGATTTATTTTAACAACCCGTATTTTCAATAACCTGTTATAACGTAAATCAAGGCAGAATTTAATTTATAAATCTGAATCAAGGGAAACGGGCTATGCCATTACGTTCGTCTCGGAAAAATACGCAAAATAGAGTCCGAGTTTTCGAAAATCGGAGTCTGTATGACCCGATTAAGGCCCAATGAAGTTTTCAGAAAATTTCAAGTTCAAAACAGATTTCGAATTTCGGGTTCAAAATTCGAAAAACGGTCAGATTGGGCTAGGCGGGAAAATTCCCGCCAGAGCACCCAAGTCGACAGCCCTGTCGACTTGGGAGTCGACTTGGTTGGACCCAAGTCGACAGCCCTGTCGACTTGGCTGTCGACTTGGTTCAGCCGGGCAGATTTGCCTGGTGCACCATTTTGGGGTTTTGTTTAGGTTTTGGGGCCAGATTCGGTTTTAAGGGCTGAGATTGGAATTAGGGTTTAATCCTAAGGTTGAAACTAATCCTAATCTCTATAAATAAGCCCCTAACCTAACCCTAAATCATCATTATTCATTCAAGTAACTAAACTATGGCAAAATCATTCCTCTCATGGCCTCCACTCTCTTCATAAAATTCCTAAGTTATTTCTACGAGAGATTTTCCATGCATACAAGTGTTTTCAAGCTTGTATGAGTGTCATTAGCTTCCATTCAAGTCAAGATTCCATATTTACATCATAAAGCAAGGGTTTTGATCATTTTGGCTCAAGGGTTTTTCTATTAGAGCTTGCATTTTGGGTCTATTTGATTGCATAAGGGCTTTGTCATATTTTTGTGTCTTCATAAGCATTGTAAGCCCTTTTCTACTTTCATATTTAAACTCTAAAGTTAAATGAATGATGCAAGTTTGGTTGATCATTATGATATGCAAGTTTGCCATAATATGCAAGTTTACTATGTCATGTTATGCAAGTTTGATATGTTATGATATGCAAGTTTGCCATGTTATGATATGCAAGTTAATCATGTTATGTTATGCAAGTTTGCCATGTTATGATATGCAAGTTAATCATGTTATGTTATGCAAGTTTGCCATGTTATGATATGCAAGTTTATATGCAAGTTGGCCATGTTATGTTATGCAAGTTTGCTATATTATGATATGCAAGTTTGCCATGTATGTTATGCAAGTTTGGGTTGATCATTTTACTCATGTTATACAAGCTTACCTTGAGTATATGAACATAAAGCTTCAAGCTTTATGCTAAAGGTTTCATTTTGGCAACATGTAGGTTATCATATCTCTTATGATAACTTGCATGTGAGGCTAAATGCGAACTTATGACCATTTCTACATGTCATTTATCACCATGTATCACCAATATGCTAAGTTTGGTTTTATGCATGCTTTTGAGGCCTAGAAATGTAATATGCAAATATGTACATTTCATATGCCACCATGTTAAACTTGTGGCTTCAACACCTTTATGTCATGATTATGCCAAGTTCCCTCTTTCTATCCTTTATGCGCTATTGCGATATGTAAGCGATGGGATTGCGTTTGGGGTTGGGTAAACTTAAAAGACATAAAAACATAAGATTGGGAATTTACCTATTAAGTTAGGTCTACCCATTGGGAATTTACCTATTAAGTTAGGTCTACCCAAATGCTTGAAAACTTGTAATATGTTTTGTAAACATAATGGACATGACACTTAGAAAATATAAGTGTGACCAACTCGAGGTTGGGTTGAGTTTGTAGCATAAACCTACCCGGAACCGACCGGCTTAACTAGTTGCTACAAACAATAGGACCCAATGTGAGAAGTTGGTCATGTGGTACCTTGAACCCGAGGTTAGACCAAGTTGTGGTGTAAAGCTACCCGGAACCGACCGGCTTAACTAGTAACCGCAACAAAGTCTAATGTGAGAGGTTAAGGCACATTAATTAATTAATGCTACATGATAAGGTTAAGTAAATTTGACTTATGACACTTAACAAACTGAACTCGGAAAATTAACGGGGTTAAGTTAACCTACACTTAACCAATCTGAACTCGGTAATTTAACGGGGTTAAGTTGAACTATACTTAACCAATCCAACTCAGTAATTTGGTAAGGTTGAGAACCAATTTGATACCTGGTCTGGATAAACTAACTTGATTGATAAATTAAACGAACCTGTTTTGCGGATCTGTAGGACCCACACCAAGTTAGGCAAGTTTGTAAATCTGTTATCTGATCCGTTAGTCCGAAAACTGATCATCTGAACTTTGTATGTCTGAACTCTGTTAATAAGTTAATCTGAAACTGATAGTCTGGGGACACAAGGGGGAATACTTGTGTCATTTGTTGTTTGGGACCCATATTAGTCAGTAACCCTTTCTGGTATCAAAACTTTGACCCAACTGTAGGTAGGGTCCGGGCACGCTTACTGAACTAATTATAAGTGGTTCATTCTGATAATGGCGATGGGTGTTGATGGTGCGTTCTAACCGGGTCATGTGCGTGCATGGATCCCGGTCTGCCTCTGAGGATGTAAGACGCCGTGACATCTGTAAATATGCATGTGCCAATTGGTTGCCACTTTAGGGAGTGATACACCCTATCGTGGGGCCGACACAGGGTATTTATGTATTAGGGAGCCGATCGCTTGGGTAGGATTTAGGGTACACTTAGCTCTGTCTGATTCTGTTGGTACCGTCTGTTTTGTTGGGTGGTAACACCCGTCTGTTTCTGCGAGGTACCGTCTGTTAGGGTGGTAAAAGCCCATTTTTTCCAAACTCTATCTCTGTATGGACCATTCTGTTCCGTCCTGTTTCGATGTAAACATTGGGGTAACACCTAATCCTGTTACACTAGAATTGGTACCAAGAAGTTGGATCTTGATTTAAGTCAAACACCTAATACTGGGCCAAGTTTAGGCCAAGGGATAAATTCTTGTTTATACATGACATGTTAGAATGCTAGTACACCTGTGGTGAAAAACCTTAAACCTGATTATGCGATGAAACCTTTATCTACCTTGTTAGTTAATCCTCATGCTAGTATGTTGTTATCCTTATGTTCATCCCTGCTTCTCATGCCAGTTAACTTTATCAGTTTACATTGATTGTAGTAGGGCTTACTCAGTCTTTTTGACTGACCTGTTTTTCTTTCGCCTCTTTTCTTCCGTTCCCCCCCCCCCTCAGGTTCTCAGGGTGGGAATATCGGAGCTTAGCTTGGATTTTTGATCGCTTGCTTGTGGGATTTTAGCTCATGTACGGTCTTGACATGAAGCTAGCTATGGTTATCACTTATTTTGGGGATAGTACTTATGTATTTCAGTTTTTCAGTGATGTTGTTTTTATCTAGACTTGTGTATTTGGAAAGTTGACATTATGTTGTACCAGACTTGTTTTGAAATAGTTTGAAATCTTCCGCTGTTTTACTTATCTTATTTACTCTGTTTACATATATACATATGTTCTTGTTCTGCCTTGATATATCATTATGCATGTTTACCCGATACAAACGCCCCTCCAAAGTCAGAGTGCTTGCAAGAGCCACCCTGGCGGAGGTGGGGTGTTACATTTGGTATCAGAGCATATGGTTTACGAGAAAGAACAAAAGCTTTTGAAAAACTATTTTCAAATCAAGTATAAAGTATTTTCCAAAGAAAAGTCTAGTATTTTAAAAAAAAAGGGCTATTCCCCAAAAGCCATTAGCACAATCCTTAGTTATCTATTCTTAGTTTCCTCGTTCTGAATCTATCTTTTCCTTCGTTTCAGTATGGCAGATAACTTTGTTATCCCAGAGGGAGTGCAAGTTCCTGTTTGGTATTGGAGACTTATGGAGGCTAGGGCGACCGAAGCCGGCCCCGCAAATGTTACTCCTCCTCCGGTGGTTAATGTTCCTCCTCCTCCTGTCGCTGAGGTTCCTCCTCCTCCTCCCCCTCAGCATCCTCCAGTAGAGTTCACGAAGATTTGCAAGGACTTCAAAGCAATGGGTGGCAAGAACTTTCTAGGTACCGAGACTTTTGTAGAGGCCCGGAATTGGTTGAAAGAGACCGAGGATTTATTCGCTATCTTTGGATTAGATGATCAGAGAAAGATCTTGTTGGCGGTTTGGCTTATGAAGGATGAAGCCGCTTATTGGTGGGAGATCACCACCGCGACTAGGCCCGTTGAGACTTGGGCCGATTTCAGGACAAGATTCGGGCTTAAGTTTCTGTCTTCTGCTGAAGAGAATTTGCAAATGGAGAGGTTTATTGCTTTGAAGCAAGGAGACATGTCTGTCAAAGAATATGTGAACAAGTTCAATCAGTTAGCTCGTTTTGGCTTGGATATGGTGAGTACTACTCAGAAGAAGGCTCTTCGTTTTGCTAGAGGATTGAATGAGCCGTTACAGGAGTTAGCTATGTCTCATGTGCCCATGGGGGCCACGTTTGAGAGTTTGGTAGATATGGCCCTACTCAATGAAGAGAACAAGAGTGCAAAGAAGGAGGTCAAGGTGAATGAGTCTCAAAACAAGAAAATGGGGTCCAAAAAGGAAATGCAAAAGAAGGAGGAGAAGTCTGAAGATAAGAAGGAAAAGAAGTGCTTTACTTGTGGAAGCTCAACTCATCTAAACAAGGATTGCATAAAGAGGAAGGGCACTTGCTTTAACTGTGGAGAGATGGGACACTTCACTAGGGACTGCCCGAAGAAGAAAGGGACTACATCGGAAGGAACAGTGAATACTCGCATGGCGAGTGAATAGATTAGGGCTAGAATAATTTGTCTGTAGGATGTTTAATTTTCCTTGTCTGATTTTCAGTTTGAAACTCTTTTTCTGGTATTTTGATTCTGTAATGGAAACTCAGTACTTTAATGCTAGTCTTGCTTCTGATCTGGTAATAGTCTCAAACTCCCTGAGAGTTATAACTCATCTGTTTGTGATAAATTGGGGTTTGAGAGTATCTGTGTTGGGCATGAGGGTGACTATGACGAATACATTCTGGGTTTCTACCATGCTTAGTTTCCTAAGAATCATTTGGGGAAATCTGATCTGTACTAGTAGTCTGTAAGTATATGTACCAAGTTTTTGTTTTATCTGCACTCGCTTCCATCACTCGACTGTATCTTGTTGAGATAGGAATCCTTTGGATGAAACATGTGTTTGAAACATGTTATGCTTGATGGTTGCAAGTGGTTGCAAGTGTTTGCAAGTGGTTACTCGTGGATGCATTATACACGTTAGGCACTAGATCGGCTCACACACTCCTCATCTTGCATATGCATGAGTGTTTATGCTTATTCATGGATGAAATTTTTTGTGTTATCACATGGATGTTGCATATGGATGTATGTTATGTGCACACATATAGATGTTATACATTATGTTAGGAATTGCATACATATGGATTCATTTCACTAACATAATTTGCATTAATGATATTTGAATTAGATAAGTACATATACACACACCTTTGCATATGTTCATACAACATTTAGAATCTTGTAAGGACAATGATTGCTCGTGGATGATGTTTTGAGTAGATGGATGTTGGATGGTAGGACACGTTCCTCCTAACTTGAAGATTTCGGGGACGAAATCCTTTAAGGAGGGGAGAATGTAACAACCCGTAATTTCAATAACCTGTTATAACGTAAATCGAGGCAGAATTTAATTTATAAATCTGAATCAAGGGAAACGGGCTATGCCATTGCGTTCGTCTCGGAAAAATACGCGAAATAGAGTCCGAGTTTTTGAAAATCGGAGTCCGTATGACCCGATTAAGGCCCAATGAAGTTTTCAGAAAATTTCAAGTTCAAAACAGATTTCGAATTTCGGGTTCAAAATTCGAAAAACGGTCAGATTGGGCTAGGCGGGAAAATTCCCGCCAGAGCACCCAAGTCGACAGCCCTGTCGACTTGGGAGTCGACTTGGTTGGACCCAAGTCGACAGCCCTGTCGACTTGGCTGTCGACTTGGTTCATCCGGGTAGATTTGCCTGGTGCACCATTTTGGGGTTTTGGTTAGGTTTTGGGGCCAGATTCGGTTTTAAGCGCTGAGATTGGAATTAGGGTTTAATCCTAAGGTTGAAACTAATCCTAATCTCTATAAATAAGCCCCTAACCTAACCCTAAATCATCATTATTCATTCAAGTAACTAAACTATGGCAAAATCATTCCTCTCATGGCCTCCACTCTCTTCATAAAATTCCTAAGTTATTTCTACGAGAGATTTTCCATGCATACAAGTGTTTTCAAGCTTGTATGAGTGTCATTAGCTTCCATTCAAGTCAAGATTCCATATTTACATCATAAAGCAAGGGTTTTGATCATTTTGGCTCAAGGGTTTTTCTATTAGAGCTTGCATTTTGGGTCTATTTGATTGCATAAGGGCTTTGTCATATTTTTGTGTCTTCATAAGCATTGTAAGCCCTTTTCTACTTTCATATTTAAACTCTAAAGTTAAATGAATGATGCAAGTTTGGTTGATCATTATGATATGCAAGTTTGCCATAATATGCAAGTTTACTATGTCATGTTATGCAAGTTTGATATGTTATGATATGCAAGTTTGCCATGTTATGATATGCAAGTTAATCATGTTATGTTATGCAAGTTTGCCATGTTATGATATGCAAGTTAATCATGTTATGTTATGCAAGTTTGCCATGTTATGATATGCAAGTTTATATGCAAGTTGGCCATGTTATGTTATGCAAGTTTGCTATATTATGATATGCAAGTTTGCCATGTATGTTATGCAAGTTTGGGTTGATCATTTTACTCATGTTATACAAGCTTACCTTGAGTATATGAACATAAAGCTTCAAGCTTTATGCTAAAGGTTGCATTTTGGCAACATGTAGGTTATCATATCTCTTATGATAACTTGCATGTGAGGCTAAATGCGAACTTATGACCATTTCTACATGTCATTTATCACCATGTATCACCAATATGCTAAGTTTGGTTTTATGCATGCTTTTGAGGCCTAGAAATGTAATATGCAAATATGTACATTTCATATGCCACCATGTTAAACTTGTGGCTTCAACACCTTTATGTCATGATTATGCCAAGTTCCCTCTTTCTATCCTTTATGCGCTATTGCGATATGTAAGCGATGGGATTGCGTTTGGGGTTGGGTAAACTTAAAAGACATAAAAACATAAGATTGGGAATTTACCTATTAAGTTAGGTCTACCCATTGGGAATTTACCTATTAAGTTAGGTCTACCCAAATGCTTGAAAACTTGTAATATGTTTTGTAAACATAATGGACATGACACTTAGAAAATATAAGTGTGACCAACTCGAGGTTGGGTTGAGTTTGTAGCGTAAACCTACCCGGAACCGACCGGCTTAACTAGTTGCTACAAACAATAGGACCCAATGTGAGAAGTTGGTCATGTGGTACCTTGAACCCGAGGTTAGACCAAGTTGTGGTGTAAAGCTACCCGGAACCGACCGGCTTAACTAGTAACCGCAACAAAGTCTAATGTGAGAGGTTAAGGCACATTAATTAATTAATGCTACATGATAAGGTTAAGTAAATTTGACTTATGACACTTAACCAATCTGAACTCGGTAAATTAACGGGGTTAAGTTAACCTACACTTAACCAATCTGAACTCGGTAATTTAACGGGGTTAAGTTGAACTATACTTAACCAATCCAACTCAGTAATTTGGTAAGGCTGAGAACTAATTTGATACCTGGTCTGGATGAACTAACTTGATTGATAAATTAAACGAACCTGTTTTACGGATCTGTAGGACCCACACTAAGTTAGGCAAGTTTGTAAATCTGTTATCTGATCTGTTAGTCTGAAAACTGATCGTCTGAACTTTGTATGTCTGAACTCTGTTAATAAGTTAATCTGAATCTGATAGTCTGGGGACACAAGGGGGAATACTTGTGTCATTTGTTGTTTGGGACCCATATTAGTCAGTAACCCTTTCTGGTATCAAAACTTTGACCCAACTGTAGGTAGGGTCCGGGCACGCTTACTGAACTAATTATAAGTGGTTCATTCTGATAATGGCGATGGGTGTTGATGGTGCATTCCAACCGGGTCATGTGCGTGCATGGATCCCGGTCTGCCTCTGAGGATGTAAGACGCCGTGACATCTGTAAATATGCCTGTGCCAATTGGTTGCCACTTTAGGGAGTGATACACCCTATCGTGGGGCCGACACAGGGTATTTATGTATTAGGGAGCCGATCGCTTGGGTAGGATTTAGGGTACACTTAGCTCTGTCTGATTCTGTTGGTACCGTCTGTTTTGTTGGGTGGTAACACCCGTCTGTTTCTGCGAGGTACCGTCTGTTAGGGTGGTAAAAGCCCATTTTTCCCAAACTCTATCTCTGTATGGACCATTCTGTTCCGTCCTGTTTCGATGTAAACATTGGGGTAACACCTAATCCTGTTACACTAGAATTGGTACCAAGAAGTTGGATCTTGATTTAAGTCAAACACCTGATACTGGGCCAAGTTTAGGCCAAGGGATAAATTCTTGTTTATACATGACATGTTAGAATGCTGGTACACCTGTGGTGAAAAACCTTAAACCTGATTATGCGATGACACCTTTATCTACCTTGTTAGTTAATCCTCATGCTAGTATGTTGTTATCCTTATGTTCATCCCTGCTTCTCATGCCAGTTAACTTTATCAGTTTACATTGATTGTAGTAGGGCTTACTCAGTCTTTTTGACTGACCTGTTTTTATTTCGCCTCTTTTCTTCCGTTTCCCCCCCCCCCCCCCCAGGTTCTCAGGGTGGGAATATCGGAGCTTAGCTTGGATTTCTGATCGCTTGCTTGTGGGATTTTAGCTCATGTACGGTCTTGACATGAAGCTAGCTATGGTTATCACTTATTTTGGGGATAGTACTTATGTATTTCAGTTTTTTAGTGATGTTGTTTTTATCTAGACTTGTGTATTTGGAAAGTTGACATTATGTTGTACCAGACTTGTTTTGAAATAGTTTGAAATCTTCCGCTGTTTTACTTATCTTATTTACTCTGTTTACATATATACATATGTTCTTGTTCTGCCTTGATGTATCATTATGCATGTTTACCCGGTACAAACGCCCCTCCAAAGTCAGAGTGCTTACAAGAGCCACCCTGGCGGAGGTGGGGTGTTACATTTATTCCTAACTTCACCGCTACTTGCATCGTATTCACCCTCCAAGTCCCTTCATCGCAAGTCTATAATGAACTTGCCGACACCTTCCTTTTTCTAAACTTTCTTCTACTCGATCTGCAGCTCTTGCATGTTGAACGTGAACCACCTTCATCGGCTCATCACCGCATCTTCTTATTGCTTAATACACTATGGACGCCAAAAAAAAAAATCTTCACCCTTTTCTATTTCATATATACGAACAGACAGAAGCTGTTTCTGTTTTACACGGCTTTACTTTTGCACCAGACCATCAATGGTTCGATTGTCTCCCCTTCACCATACTTCGATCCACACACCCACTTACAAAACTTCTGTTGGTTTTTTCATGGTTCCTTACTACAAATACATCACGCACCCTCTCCCATTTGACTCCCACGTGTCTTCCTGCATATCCAATACGTAAAACATAAAAGGTCCTTCATTATTTTGGGACGCTGCTTCCATTATTATCTCCATTATCGTGACTTTTGCCTCACCAACAGTCCTTGCATACTCTCAACTCTTCTTGAAACGAGTACCCATTTAAAGCTCTCGCGGACACAAAACTAACGGATTTGATCTCAAGATTTTTAATGGAGAATATTATTTGTTTCAAATTCTCGAAGGCATGGCAAAGCTTCATCCTAAGCCCTTGTGAAGAACTGCTATTGTGTATTTATGTTATGTCGAACCTTCATGGTTAAGTAACAGGGCATGTAGGGTGTACATCCCTCATCACCATCACTGTGTTTGCAGATTAGATTAGACGTGATAAATATTGTCATGACTTTGTAGTTGTTAGTAGGAGTAGAGTCCACGTTTTAGGACCTAGTAGTTGTTTTCTTTGTGGTATGCAGTATAGCATAGGGTAGCATTGTTTAATTCTTCACATTTTACACTATGCGAGAGAAAGGTCTGCATGTTCTTATTGTTATAGTGTAGTGTGTAGGAATGTCCGGTTGATTTGAATACACCTCTTGTGTCCATACCTTAGGCATGAAGCTATGATATGGATAGGTCTTCTATTTGAGTTGATTTGCCTAGGCATGAGGTTTATGGTTGACAGGGGGTAGGTGCGATAATATATATATGCAAAGATACTTAGTTATTAAGTAAAACAAAGCAGGTTGACATATTTTCAAATTAGCTAGGCGTGAGGGGTATGTCTGCATACGTTTATTTATTTTAATTTACCAGTCCTTTAAATCACAGCTTCTATTGGCAAGGGAATGACTTAGGGGTTACGGCACACGCAAGATATAGGGTATGGGTCTGTACGTCGGTTTCTGTTTTATATGAATTCCATTCATTATGGACAGCTATGAACAGAACTAAAATTATGGTCGTGTCGAGCGAGGTGCCACGATCCTAAAATATAATAATATTGGTAGGTTAACTCATATTGTGAAACCCTAAAATATTGATATAGGGTGCAAAATACTCCAAATAAAAAGTTGCGTATTTAATTAATTAAAAATTTCAGTAAAATTCTAAAAATTTAATTATAGCTACGTCTCAAAAGAATCTTTTCCAAATTCGAATCCGATATTCAAATATATTTAAATAACCGTTATGGCCATAAACGAATATGCCACTGCTTTTCTGAATATTTGATTTGGGCATGTCTTACAATATAAAATCCGAAATCTCGATTTTTCACTCCCATTAGAAAAATACTGTTCAACAGATTCAAATGTTTCTTGTTTCAAGGAAATCCGACTTATAACGAATCTTGTACAGTCACTTGAAGTTCAGAACGTTAAATTATGAACTGCCGCAATAATGCGGGCACGATTATATTTAATATATATTTTTATAAGTTCAACTTCATTTTAATTTATATATAAATCCACTTATATTACGAATTCAATATTTAAACGGGTTTAAATATTCAAATATAATCCGATAAAAATGCGGGACGCTACATTCCTTTCCCCTTAAAAGAATTTCGACCCCGAAATTGCTAAGGTAGGAAAAATGTTGCGACCCCTATTATAACCAGGTTAAAAATCATCTATTTTATTTTATATCTTCTGTTTCAATTGAACCAATTTATTTCAATATTAATTTCTTATTAACGAACATCTTCAAAATTCTGAGGAAACGCCTTAAATTTCCAAAGAATTTCGCCAGCATCTCTTCTGCGCGGCTAAATCGGCACAACTACAACTCGCCACTCTGGATCGTTCCAAATTCAATCCAATTTTGTTTATCTTAGTTTTGAGTAGTCGACATATTATAATATGACTGGAGTTTGATATCAAAATATTTTGGGTTATAGTAAGGTAAAATCCGTCCATGTTTATGTGTGGGTTGGTCTTACTATTATCCTTTTGTTTCAAAAGGATTTTCAAAGTAAAACCATATGTTTGGAATTTACTCACACCCCCATAACTGACACAAAGTTTATTTTGTTTGTTTTCCCTAAACTCTTGGGTGCCCAAATTTGTACGGGAAGTCAAGTGTTTCAGGCCTTTACATATACACTTGGAGGAGCTCAAAGCAGAAGGCTTCACCGTTAGTATTTAGAGATTATTTCCGCTGTGATATGATGTATTGTACTCTGATAATGGTATGTATATACAATACAGTCTTGTATTTCAAAGTTATGTTATATAATACATTTTATTCGATCCGTTGTGAGATCCGTGTTTACTCTGATTATGGTCAGCTATGTTCTTCTTCTTCTTCTATATTTTTAGTTCTATCTTTTCTATCTCATCCTCTAATTTCTTTCTATTAATGATCTGAACTTTCGTGCACTTTGAGTTGGATGTGAAGGATATTAGTTAGCTCAAATAATATTTTAAATTAAATCGACTAAGGTCAATAATTATAAATTAAAATCAAGAAATGATATAAAGAATGGAATAACAATGATTAAACTAAGGATTGAAATCTAGGAGAATGTGAATAGATAGATAGAGTTTGATCAGGTGCTAGTATTTATTTGTACAATCATAATGGTATGGTTTAACGAGTAGAGAAGAAGAATATTAAAAATCCAAGGTGAATAACGTTAGAGACAAATGCTTTGTAGATGAGAATGATTGTAGGGGATTTTGATAGGAGGAACTTTGGTTGACATGTAACTATGGGATATTTCTGAAGTTCTGAAAATAAAAGAGAAACGATGAATTTGAAGGATAGGTTATATTAGAAATTTCTTAGGTTGAATTGTATATAACTATACAGTTTAACAACGAAATAATCGTCGTAATAAACGAACTAATATTATTGTATAAATTACCGTATGCGAAGCACGTGCTTAGTTGTTCAATTATAACCGACAGTCAAATATCTGGATTTGAAACCATACAGACATATGCTATAATTCAAGGAATTAATCAAACTATAGTTGACATTATTATCGACTAAACAATAAATGTTTGAAATAAAATATTGAAATCAGTTTCCTTAAGTATCCACTGACCGTAAAAGACATTACGTTAATCATTTCGAAGAGTCCAAGATTAATATCCAACTTCAATTCGATTTATACGTCACTTGTTAGAGTTTATTGAAGATAATTGAAGACGGAGATATGTGAGGGCTATTTTGTTTTACAGAATAGTACCTTCGGTTTGTCCAGTCCCAGGACAACTAATATGGACGAATGTCTGACAGTGTACTTCCAAAGGGGTCACGTACGTTGCTTTCTTGAAACGTACAAGTTGCTAGCAAAAAAGGAAACTTCTTTAGCTTGACAACCCGAATATTTTTATGTAAATCAATTAGTGATTTCCGATGGATTTGACGATGTAGCATTCAAAGTGAATGGTGGACAGGTGTTCCAGAAGATAACGTAACCTCTAGCCTCACAACCAGGAAATGAAAAAAAATCGTGCAAGGCAGCATGGCTAGTTGGATCATTCTCAAGCAGGGTGTATTATCACCACCTAGGGAAATTCCTATTTGTTTCTTATTCTCTTTTCGTTGCTGCAGCTTTCAGAATACGGTGGTTTGAGCCCAACCGTTGGTGGTAATATATTTAATACACTCAAGCTAAATGAGTGGTCAGTCATGTGTGGTCGGATTGCAAGACGTTATTGTTGAACCCCAGTGTATCTTCTCTAGAATACACTGATCGACAGGTGCTCCCCTACCTTGTCTGTTGGAATCCAATCTCCAATAAGAGCCCGCGGTTTTCGATTTTATATTATATATACATGGAGCGTGAGATGCAAGCGTTCCGCTAGATGGTTATTTATTTAATACAAACTATTATAATACCAGACAATTTCGATATCAAATATGATTTGGGTTATAGTAAGGTAAAAATTGTCCATATTTATGTGTGGGCTAGTCTTACTGTTATCTTTTCTTTCAAAACATTTTTGAAAAGTTAAAACAATTGTTCTATATCTCACGAGGCAAACCCATTCCGTTTTTACGGCGTTGTCTTATGAGATATACTGTGCTAATCAAGCTGTGTTTTAAATTGTTTATCACACCAGTCCAATGACTGACCCAGAGTTTATTTTCTGTGTTTTCCTAAACTCTTGGGTACTCATAACACTTGTTATGGGTAGACAAGTGATCCAGGTATCAGATGGGACCCTTTTGGAGTATTATGGAGTACGAGTCCAAGAACCAGTCTAGAAGTTACATCTTTCTCTAATATCCAGTTTGAATATCTGTATTAAACTAGTAATCATGTATCATGATATATTGTGATGATGTTGTACTATGATGTAACAAACCCTATTATGTAATATATTATGTGTTTTGTGAAATTCCGCTATGAGATTCTGATGTCATGTTCTTCTTACTCTTCTATTCTATTAGTTCTATCTTATCTTTCTCATCCTCTAACTTCTTTCTCCTAGCTTTCCGGATGTTCGGTACTCGAGTTTGGACACCATTGTGTTAAATGTCGAAATTCGAGCGTCGAATTTTCCGAGCCGCTTTGAGCTGACTTGAGTGATATTATGATAATGTCTAAACAAATAAATATCCAAGTAGCAGAACGCTTGCATCCCACGCTCCACGTATATATATATATATAGTATAAAATAAAAAACCGCAGGGCGCTTATTGGAGATTGAATTCCAACAGACAAGGTTTGGATCCACCTTCCGATTAGTGTACTCTAGAGGGTATACACTAGGGTTCAACAAGAACGTCTTGCAACCCGGCCACACATGATCGACCACTCATTTAGCTTGAGTGTATCGAATATATTTACACCCATGGTTGTTGGCCATCCAGCCATAATCCGAAGATACAGAATCAAACAAGAAGAACAAATATGAATTTTCTCTAGATCGGTGACAATACACCCTGCTTGGGGATGACCCAACTAGCCATGTTGCTTAGCCCAACTTTTGTTACTCCCTAGTTGTGAGGCTAGAGGTTACGTCTATCTTTAGAACATTTGATCACCATTCACTTTGAATGTCACATCGTCAAACCCATCAATTCACTGATCGATTTTCAAAAATATCACGGGTATAAAAAGCTAAGAGGAACGAATTCCTCCGCTACCAGACGTAATACCTTTAAGCGATCAACCATACGTGATTTGTTAGGTATACTCTGTCAGACACTCATCCATACAAGTTGTCCTGGGACTGGACAAACAGGAAACACCATTCTGGAATAGAACGACACTTGCATTTCACTCCGTCTTCAATTATCTTCAGCATAATCTAATTCGCAGCGCTTACGACTATACAGAGTGGTTTCAGATAACATATCCAACCGGTCTCTCCATATTGACAACGGGGGTCAAAACACTTCGATAGTTGGTTATTTAACTATCGAAGTAAAAACAAACATTCATTCAAAGGTACAACTAAACATCACACAAACACGACCCATTTTATTTAACATTCATTCTTATATTTCTTTGGACAGATGTCGTTATTTATTACTTTAGAATAAGTGGATTTCAAACCAAACTGTTTTCATTCCCTAGGGAGTGGTGCTATATATAAAAAATCACGCTTAAGCTTTGTTAACAACGCTAATTTATCGTTATAGTTCAAAAACTTGTTATACGCTGTAATATTTCCCTTTTTACTAATCTCAACATAACAGTCACGCTTAAGCCCAGTCAACAATGTTATTTTATCGTCGTAGTTCAACAGTGCATATATAAAACAAATTGCACATATAAATATTGAGGAATCCGGTTGGATTCCTCCAACCGGTTTCCCGCATCCACAGATGTTAGTCAAACAATTTACACTGATTCCTACTGGGGAATATTATAATCGATGGAATCGGTATCCAACTGCTGATGTGTATATATGCAATGATATATATATACATATTTCAACCAATTTAATTGTAATCTATCTAAACGACCATCACGCAGCATTCAACAAATATTAAAATATAATTTTAATATTTTAAAATAGATCAGAGCTAGTGAATTTACTCACCTTTGCGCGTTAACCATTAAATAACGATTTGCGTTAGTTGATTATACCAGGCGTTTTCTTTTCTACAAAATTCCAACACTTCTGCTTCATTTCGTTCCAGCTCGTACGTGTTAGCTTCGCTTCGCGGTTTCGAACTGTAATGACCCGCATTGTCAGGGGTATTATAATTAATTTATTTAATTATATAAATAGTGATATAGGGAATTAAATAGTGGTTTAATTAAATAATATGGAATATTTAATTAAATTAAATAATAGAATAATATATTTCATTCAGAAATAATCAAAAATATTGGAAATCACAATATTCTGTGAACTGGGTCTTCCCTAAGATTTAATTCAGCTTAGAGTTGAATTATATTGACGAATATATTCAATCGACGTCAGTTTAAACGTAGAATTTTAATATAATTAAAATAGAGCTCGAAATGGCGCGGCAGTTCGCTATTTGGCGAATTGAACTTCAACTGAATATACAGGGTTCGTTTTAAATCGGATTTCTGTGAAACAAGAAACGTGTGGAGCTGGTGGAGTATATCTTTCTAGTGGAAGAGAAAAATCGGGATTTCGTCGTGTAGATTTTGTTTTATGTCTAGATCAAATATTCAGAAAAACAGCGGCATATTCGTTTATGGCCATAACGGTTATTTAAAAATATTTGAATATCGGGTTTGAATTTAGACAAGGTTCTTTTGAGACATAACGATAATTTAATTTTTAGAATTTTATTGTAATTTTTAATTAATTAAATAAGCAACTTTTTATTTGGAGTATTTTGCACCCTGTAATCAACATTTTGGGGTTTCACAATATGAGTCAACCTACCGATATTATTATATTTTTGGGACCCTAGCGCATTGCTCGTCTCATTGGTATTTTTATTTCTGTCCGTAACTCTTCATATGTGGACGTAACAAGTGTTTTGTAAAACATGAAAGTGTATGGCATTACCATACTTGCACAATACCACATAAATAAAAAGCATGAACAAACAAATTGTGAAAGTCGGCCAAAATAACCACGTATAGCTCCCCTAAACAAAAGGATATTTTTCCTATTTACTTCTCCACAAAGTAAACAGCTGCGTGCCATGAATACCTACCACACATCATCATAACCTACCACGTATGTATTATAAAAATTGGATTTCTTCTTTTGCTAAGCGTCATCCTACTATAAATACATACGCTAAGGATTTTAGGGTTCTTCCCTTCTGAAATGTAGCCGCCAGACATAATTCCTTCCAGCAAAAAAAAAATGGCGAACAAAATAATTCCTAGAAAATCAACAAAGCCTCCTAAAAATCCGGGTCGTTACAGTTGGTATCAGAGCGTAAGTTAAGAATTACCTTGGCTCTGTGGCGTGACTCGGTAGAGATAGGGTTAGTAATACCCTAGATTGAGTTTGAGTGTATATATATACGAGAACGTATTTGTTACTTGATATAAAATGGTTTTATATTGTGGGGATTCATTGGTTGAGTTGTTTATGGGTTCTGATCGATCGATTTGATCCACTGTATCGGTATGAGTTTGTAAACACTCGAATACGATGGGTCGAAACGATATGTTTTGTAAAGAGGGTAAATTAAAATAAGTATACCCAGAGTATATCCTGATATAGAGGAAATATATATATTAGATATATTGGTTGTAATTATAATCGAGTAAGATTATAAGGTGAAATGGTTATATATAACCAATCAGAATTCATATAAGTGAAATATATGGGATTGAAATGAATTAAAACTGAATTTAAATCAGAATTAATTGGAGTTAAAATCCCAGAAATTGGAAAAGTGTTTGTAAATGAATCTGGATTAAGTATAAGGAAATTTTAAGATCCTGGGAGATTTTAAATTGTTTAAAGCATTGTGAAGGATATTTTGAACTGATTTCAAAATGGAAATATTCAGAAATGGTTTTGAAAAGTGATATAATATTGAACTCACCTCGATAGCTGGGAAATAACCCTGATGATGAATCGCAACATCGTCAGTGTTCATTTTTGAGCTGCTAAGTGACGGATTACTACCAAAGAAATTGTTTTTGAATTGTTATGAGAAAAACAAATTGTTTTGATATTCCAAATTGAATATTTTGATTTTTGGAAAAGGTTAAGCTGTTTAAAAACTCCCAGAAATAGATTATGGGAATTAAAACAAATTAAAGTAGAATTTGTAAAAGCCAATAGAATTGAGATTAAATTAAAAGCCAGTTAAGTAAAAATCGTATTGAAATAGATTGATGTCAAGTGGGATTAGACTTGATTAGAGATAATTTGGAATTTTATTGGACTGGTGAGTTATGGATTTGAAATCAAGAATAGTGCTTGAGTTTGAAATAAAATTCGACTTAGGTATAAGCGAATGGTTGTGTTAAAGATAAATTGATTTGAGATCAAGTTGGAATGACATAAGTATATGTCGAATTGGTAACAGATGCAAAGGACATAATGATATGCCCGACAAAAAGGTACAAGTTTACATTTGATATAAGCATGAGATTTATGAGCCGAATGGGCAAGCCGCTTGGCTGTTTGATTTTCTTTTGGGTTGCAGAAGGCCTAGAGAGACGAGTTGGAGTTTTACCGATAGGGCTGTACAAAGGAGGTTATGGCGAAATTTTCCGAAAATTTAAAGTGTTAGAAAATTTTCAGAATTTTTGAAAATTTTAGTTAGTCGGAATGAATAAATATTTTAATCGATATTAATTGGTTCAGTTGAAATCAGAAATAAGGGGTAAACAAATCTTAGGAGTTCCAATAGATAGGGTCGTCCTCTAACTTAGCAATTTCGAGGACGAAATTATTTTAAGTAGGGAAGATTGTAATGACCCGCATTGTCAGGGGTATTATAATTAATTTATTTAATTATATAAATAGTGATATAGGGAATTAAATAGTGGTTTAATTAAATAATATGGAATATTTAATTAAATTAAATAATAGAATAATATATTTCATTCAGAAATAATCAAAAATATTGGAAATCACAATATTCTGTGAACTGGGTCTTCCCTAAGATTTAATTCAGCTTAGAGTTGAATTATATTGACGAATATATTCAATCGACGTCAGTTTAAACGTAGAATTTTAATATAATTAAAATAGAGCTCGAAATGGCGCGGCAGTTCGCTATTTGGCGAATTGAACTTCAACTGAATATACAGGGTTCGTTTTAAATCGGATTTCTGTGAAACAAGAAACGTGTGGAGCTGGTGGAGTATATCTTTCTAGTGGAAGAGAAAAATCGGGATTTCGTCGTGTAGATTTTGTTTTATGTCCAGATCAAATATTCAGAAAAACAGCGGCATATTCGTTTATGGCCATAACGGTTATTTAAAAATATTTGAATATCGGGTTTGAATTTAGACAAGGTTCTTTTGAGACATAACGATAATTTAATTTTTAGAATTTTATTGTAATTTTTAATTAATTAAATAAGCAACTTTTTATTTGGAGTATTTTGCACCCTGTAATCAACATTTTGGGGTTTCACAATATGAGTCAACCTACCGATATTATTATATTTTTGGGACCCTAGCGCATTGCTCGTCTCATTGGTATTTTTATTTCTGTCCGTAACTCTTCATATGTGGACGTAACAAGTGTTTTGTAAAACATGAAAGTGTATGGCATTACCATACTTGCACAATACCACATAAATAAAAAGCATGAACAAACAAATTGGGAAAGTCAGCCAAAATAACAACGTATAGCTCCCCTAAACAAAAGGATATTTTTCCTATTTACTTCTCCACAAAGTAAACATCTGCGTGCCATGAATACCTACCACACATCATCATAACCTACCACGTATGTATTATAAAAATTGGATTTCTTCTTTTGCTAAGCGTCATCCTACTATAAATACATACGCTAAGGATTTTAGGGTTCTTCCCTTCTGAAATGTAGCCGCCAGACATAATTCCTTCCAGCAAAAAAAAATGGCGAACAAAATAATTCCTAGAAAATCAACAAAGCCTCCTAAAAATCCGGGTCGTTACACGAACACAACGGCTCTGTATACATCACATAAACAGAGAGCTTGCCGCACAACTAACCCTCCTCCTCACCAAACATTTTCGTCATTCCTTGCTTCCTCTTACTGACATTCTCATCTCAATGAACAATTTATGTCCAACACGCATGCATTTTTTTTCACCGTCAGCCCATGCACTACTTGTTCGCTCCCTCTTCTTAGTTTAAAACCCGATGTACTCGTTAAGACATGAATGTCAATTTCAAGTCTCTTCTTCCCACTTACGAAAACAGTCCGCTCCATTTAGAACCACTGTTGAAACTTTATTTACACCCATACTACAAAAATCCACACGTAAATCACCATAAAACTCCTCTTTGATTTCTCTATTTCCTTGTACCAATCCTATATAACCCGAGTTTCCCGTAGAGTCATCCATGCCAACACAATTGGCCATTATGAAACTTAACCACAACAAAAAGAAGAACTTACGTCTCTTGTATCAAAACGCATAGCTCCCGGTACCCCATGAATCACCATCCCTTCACGCCCTTGCGCTCCTGTTCTTTCACTTCATTATATACATATAACTCAATAGAACTCCTCACGCCTGCGCATGTACCTTTGCTTTCCACCGTGCCATTTGCCAGCACTCCCTTCCCTCACGTCCATGAACTCATTTTAACCAGCAGTACTCACCTTCCATTCACAAACAAGCTGTGTCTCCTGTAAACAATGCATTCACCATTTCCATGCTTTGCAACTCCTACACAACAAACCCATGCACTAACTGCTATTTCCGCACCAATCTTCATCCCTCATCTCGACACTCGCACGAAGCCAGAAAACCAACAAGCAGATGGTTCTAGGATCTTATATTTATTGTATTTTATTAGTGGAGAATTTAGTGAATATATAAATTTTATGAAGCCATTAAAAACTTCGATATAATGTTTGAAGAAAGATGTTGAGCTCCTATGTATTTATAGATGTTCGAACCTTTGTGGTTAAGGAATAGGAGGCAGTAGCATTAGGGTATAGGGAATGGGTTTGATTTGACTTCCATGTGTTGTCTGCGTTTATAATACATAGGATTAGGTTATGGTGTATTTAATTTGATTAAGGAAAAGTATGGCACTTGATTTGAAAACTCGTGAATGAAGTAATGGCGCACAGAAAAAATATCAGAGTAGACGATAGAAGCAAAGCATAGCCCTGGGTTGGAGATGATAGGGTACGAATGAAGTCTTCAAAATTAAGCAATAAAAATATATATTTTTTATATATTTAGGGTACCCGATTGCGTAAATTTTTCGTCTGTGTTCGGGCTACTATAGATAGAAGTAAGATTATGGTCGTATCCCGCGAGGTGTCACGATCGCGAAAATATAATAATATTGGTAGGTTGACTAATATTGTGAAACCCCAAAATACTGATATATGGTGCATAATACTCCAAATAAAAAGTTGCTTATTTAAGTAATTAAAAATTACAGTAAAATTCTAAAAATTGAATTATCACTACGTCTCAAAAGAACCTTGTCTAAATTCTAAACCGATATCTAAATATATTTAAATAACTGTTATGGCCACAAACGAATATACCGTTGTTTTTCTGAATATTTAATTTGGACATAACTTACAATATATGAGACGAAATCTTGACTTTTCTCTTCCACTATAAAAATATAGTTCAGTGGATTCGAACGTTTCTTGTTTCGAGGAAATCCGACTTGTAACAGATCATGTACGCTCAGTTGAAGTTCAAAACGTTATATTACGAACTGCAGCGTCGTTATGAGCCCAATTATATTTAATATATATTTTTATACGTTCAACTTCGTTTTAATTAATGTATAAATCCACTTATACTGCGAATTTAATATTTAAACTGATTTAAATATTCAAATGCAAACCGATAAAAATGCGGGACATTACAGTTAGACATGTAATCCTGCCTTTAACTGGGTTAAAGAACCAATGTCTTTTAAAACACAGTTCACGATAAACCCAAAATCATACTCCATTAACTATGAAATCTTCACGGAAAACAGATCAATATATAATCGATATTAATTTCCGTATCTAACTAATAATATAAATGGAATAATGACAAAGACTTTTAAATTCCATACATATCAACAGTCTTCCTCCATGGAAACTCAGTTCAATTTATTACCAAAACGAATTCCATTCAATTCCAATTTAATATATTAAATCGGAAAACTTTACTTTGAAAAATTTTCATTAAACCTTAATAAAAGATTTATATATTTCAAATCATATTTCACTGTTAATCGGGTTAAAGAATGAATGTCGTTAAAAACACAGTTCACAATAAACCCAATTCACATTACATTTTATTCCAATTACTAAATATAACTGGAAATTCTGATAATCTTAATTAAAAGATTTATTCTTTTCACAACGGGGTTTAAGAACAGTGTTACTGAATACACATTCACGACAAACCCAAAATCCACTTTGATATTAAATATAAGGCTCTAAATAGAAATTATATCGGCTTATATTCAACATCAAATTCTTAAACCAACACATTTCATATGGGGAATAACGATATATATTTATCTACCAAATTCCTCCACAATATCCGTATAGCACGGAATCCAATATCGAAATATCCCAAAGATGATTTCTATTCGAATCCATTCCAATTTATAGAATGGGAATATCTAGTTATATTAAAACCCTTTATAAATCCAATTTGTTTATTTAAAAATTATTGGATTATCCTTCTAGTTAATAACTAGTTCATTTTGATAAAAAAACGTATTTTTATCTTCACAGATGTGGAATTTTTCATCACAATTCTTTCCAAATCATTTATTATAATTTTACACAAATTATTAATAATTTTAGTATTTTTATCAAGGCTCGTATAGTCGGTTTTCAATAACGGCCACCGAACTGCATCCATAGCGAGCTTATCCAAATTTGATTTGGACATAATTCCAAATCCAACTGTTAGATTTCAAATCTTTTATATTCATTGGAAATCTCTTTCCGATACAAACCCAATGGTTCCAGTTTTAGGAGAATCCGACGGTCGGATCTCCCGTAATGTCAATTTGAAGTCAATGGTTGAAATTCACGAATGGTCGCGGCGCGGCGCGTTTTATTCAGGCCATTATAATATAATATTAATATATATATATATATATATATATATATATATATATATATATAATATTTCGTTCAAAAACGTATTTTATAGATTCATTTTAAAAATGTTTCCCACTTTCACTTCAATTTTAAATCAAAATTGAATACTCGTTATCATTATAATATTTAAATGATAATATTTTCAAAGTATCAGATTTTGAAATAATTCCCTTTTTGATATTCATTATAAAAATGAATAAAATCTATATAAATATTGTTCACGTTAAAATGGCGCATAACTAATCAACACGGCTTCCCACATTTAAATATTTTCGTGTCCATCCAAAATCAGACATCAAATTCACATTTTAATCCTTTACGGAATATTATTTTAAAACAATCGTTATTTTAAAATATTCGTTCTTTCTGAATTGGAATCAGACCCAATCAATTACCATATAATTTTGTTTATATGGATTTCATACATCACATGTACACAACAATAATGATATATAATCAACCATCATCCAAAGTGCATTACACAACTGCATAAGCATTAAATATAATTAACGCTTACAATAGTATGTCAACCCCTCGATTGACATACAACTAAACAATTGGGATTAGTGTACATAAAATATCATCCCAATACCCATGTGGGGTTTCAACCAACAAATACTGAATATTATTTGTGCAGTCGGACGATGTGTAAAATTTATCGTCCCAATCAATATCAGTTAAATCGGTGTACATAAACAAATCGTTCGATTTGTAAATGAATATTTATTTTCATTTCAGGAGAATTTTATGTCGTTCATGTATACATTAAAAATTATATTTTTAACGAAAAAATATTTATTTCAACACATGAATTTTTTTAATAGTTTATACATTCAATAAAAATGATATTTTTAATGAACAATATTTATTTTAGAAAATTTTGGTATTATAACTGCGCGATATTAGAACCAGAGTAACGTCTAGTTATAACGTCCCGCCATTTTGATCGCTTCAAACTGATAATTAAACCAACTTAAAACGTTCAGAACGACGGACCGTTATCTACCTTACAAAGTTTAAAAACAACATCAACACAGAAAACACAGAATAATTAAATAATATAGTATTGAACAGCAAAATAAAACTTTTATTTATTATCCAGAATTTTTGAATACAAGATTATTATATACAGTGGAATTGAAAATACAGTTTTGAAATACAAGAAAAATAATTACTAATTTAAAATCTTCAGAGTGCGCGCGTCTTCGAAATTCCAGCTTTCCCAATCTTCAAATCCTAAGTTGTGATCTTTAAAATTCGTATTGCTCGAGTCTGACCTCAGCTTTCCATGCAAAAACACAAAACGCTCGAGTCAGGATTAATCATAGTTCAAGTAAACTAATTTCGATATAAACTGAAATAAAATAGTTAACTAACTTTCGACATACACCTAGATAAAAGTTGTGTGGTATCGATACATATCAGTTCTTATTTTAAGGACAGATGGTCATGGAAAAGCCTGCATGTGCACACATATACAGGTATACGTGTGTACTGCCCCCAACATACCGCAACCTCAGGTAACAAATGCAGTAAGGCCCATAAATCATGTACCAATATGTTGCACGATAGGCCAGCAAGCTGGGCAATATATTCACATAGGACAGTGCATTAAGTGGCAGCAAGACATAAGACTAGTGCATACGCACTATCACTCTAAACTTACCAATCCTGACCACGAGCAAAATTTCGACTAGAGGTTATTTTTATTTTATTTTTAATCTTTTTATTTACAAATCCCAACAAGGGGTATAACCAATATTTTCGGTTCTAAAAAATGTAGCAGCAATTACCAGCATGAGAATATCAGGTTTTTTACAAAAACATGTTTCGGATTTTCAAGATTTTCAAATAGGAATTCGTATGGATCCAAATACCACACTTATCAAAGCAATAGAAAATCCACCAATCTATATAATAAAATTCCCCCCTAAGACAAACCCTTAGACAAACAAAAAGACAAAGAGCGGCTGAGATTTAATCCCGCAAAAACAAATCAACGGTCCTAAATTAAACACATCCCATAAACATGTCATTATTTTTGCATGAACATTGAATAGGTTGATTTAAACACATACCATAAACATGTCATTATTCTTGCATTAGCATTGAATAGGTTGATTTAAACACATCCCATAAACACATCCCCTGATATTTTTAATTGTCACCTCATCCAAAATTGCCTTATATTTACAACATTATTTTGGTAATATAATTTAGCATTAGATGTTAAAAATACTACATTATTGTGAGAAAGATATCTGATGGATATCCTTCGTCCACGTGTGTCAATCCATAACTAATTTAGATATTTGTAAAGTCGCTAATTACAGTTGTGTATCAATTAATGTTTAATATATTATATCCTGCTAAAACACCCTTTTTAAATCTATTTACACTATATTTTTGTCAAAAAGGTAGAGAGATACTACCCTATCTCAAAACGCCAGGTAAATCCTTTTATTTCATGCTTACATTGCCCATGCATTTAACCAAAAACTTTTGAAAGAAACTTTTTGCCTAAGCATTATTTAGCATTAAATCATTTCAACAGTCTTAATTATATAGTAAGTTTTAAATGATTTTTTTTTGGTTTTAAATGAATTCTCAAAATTTTTAACGAGGCCACAACCTGAATTTACTCGCTGCATTTAATAAATCATTAATATAGAATACAAACATGGAAGAAGGTAATCTATACTATAAAAAAGATTAATTATGTTCCAAACTTATATACACTATACGTCTCAAATATATAATTACCTCATTCCAAATGCCCAAATTTGCATCTTTTGATGTGGAATGCGGAAATCATGTACATATGTAATGGTAAAGAAATGTTCCGCCGTATTTTTTGGTACTATAATAATTTATTTTTATAGAATTTCCCAACTTAAAATCTTATTGATACATGTCACATTGAAAGTAATTTGATTATGAACCTCTTTTTTGTTACATGAATGTCCATTACTCTTTATACTTTGTTTTTTCCCCTTCTTTACCCATAAAAAAATTAAGTAATTAATAATGGCATGTCATTGATGTTTCTAATGTACGAATTTGTAATAGGTTCATTAACTAATCCACAGCTGTCATGGTCCTTATTAATAATTAATTATGACAAAACGTTCGGTCAACCTCAAAATTCAAGAGGCGCATGTAGAGATTTAGACGGATATTGATCCATATTTTGGATGTTACTCATGATATATTTGTCATGATATTTGGAATTGTATAATAGTATTATATATAAATAGATTGTTAATTAAAGGCAGTAAATTATATTTAATTTACTTAACATTAAAACTATATGTCAATAACTATTCTAAATTGCATTAATGGTTGGTAATTCAAAACGTTAGCACATATTCTTAATTTTCATTATTTCACAAAATATTGAAATGATATTATATATAAAGGCAGCTTAACTAAGAAAAGGTAACCCAAACATAAGTGCCAAATTGTAAAAGAGGTTGACTAATTAACGTAAAATATGCATTGCTGTTTATAAATCATTGTTTGAAAGTTTTCAATTTTTACACATTTCCTATATTTTGTAAATTTGGAAACCATACTATACTTTGTAATCAAAATATACTTTCATTCCATATTCACTGCACATTTTCGAAATTGGTATACTTTATGGTGAATCTGTTAAATTTGATATTTTTTATAATTTCTTTTTTGTTTAAGCAATTAATGGTATCTTTCTGAAGACAAAAATAGTTGGAACATTAACTTACATTATTAACGGCTATTGACTCCATTATTCCATTATTTATATCTTTCCTTATCTCCTCAATTCGCAGGCCCTCCTTGAATCCATTAACGGCTATTGACTCCATTATTCCATTATTTATATCTTTCCTTGAATCCATTAACGGCTATTGACTCCATTATTCCATACTTTTTTTTTTCTCCTTGGATTTTATCTTTTCCCTCCTTCCTCCGACATTTTCTTTACATACTAAATGGAAGGATTCAGACGAAATTGCTCCTGAAAACCGGCAGACAACCATGTTTCCTGTTTGGAACGACTCAAATAACGAGGGCATTCGGGCAGCCTTAATATATATTTCTTTCCCTAACTTAGCAGTTTTTTTAACAAGCAGTTCTAATGGCTTTTTTGCTTTTGCAGATTGAATGGGTGAAACAGAACGGATACCGCTGATGTTTGATATATAACCTAAGAACGGATTCCGTTTTTGGGTAATGTTGTTTTCTATTGTTTAGATGTAACATATAACCTAAACCCGTGCGGCACGGCGTACATACTGTATATATGCATTACATAATATATGCATAAGTTTGTGTTATGCAGTCTGTTTTTAATTATGACACTTTTTCCCTTTTATTTATTATTCTATTGCGAACTTCGTGCATCTTTTATTACTGAACTAAAATAATTCCAACATATTACATTCATCCACTTCCAATTTACATCAAATAACCTGCGACAAATAAAATTTAAATATACAATTACTCCACATATACATAACAGTTGACGAACATCAATCGACGCGCAAACGACTTGCATCGATCACGCACGAAGCACGTGCCACGACCAGCGCGAAGAGCGTCAAACGACCACGTGCGTGCAAACTACAACACCCCGTTGTTTATGCCCCCGTGCAAACTACAACACCCCGTACTCTATGCTTCCGTGCAACGCACGGGTTTCCACTCGTATGATATAATATAGAAGGCAAAACAAGTGGATAACAGTCATATGAACATGTATATTCTCATCTGGGTGTTAAAACATGTCCAATATGCTGAAAATGAGATAATTAGTAACAGAGCAATGATGCAATTCATTTTAGCATAACATCATTTCAAGGAACTTCATTTTAAAAAAACTGTATAAATGAATGCATGCACTCTTCATAAAATTCAAAGGTACATATCAAAATCTCTGTAGCATGTATAACATTAATGTCCAAACTCATAGGACACGAATGGGTGCTATCCAATGAAGCAGGGTATAACATCTGTACAGGCTAGCACATATTCATGGTTTACCAAATGGAACAGTGGACATATACCCAACCAGTATTTCGAAATTTAGCATCCAATCAGCCTTGGTCTAGAGCAAACAAGGCATTCCATGTATACCAATTAAGGAAACATGTAAATATGAGAGTATGTACAAATTACTTCAAGTGAATAATAGTTTGAAATGTTTAATGTCAAAACAACAATATTATATGGTGTGAAACATATATGTGTCAAGGAATCGGGCATCATATATACACCTTAATGTATGAACTGCATGCACAGTTATGCCTAACGGTCATGGAAAACATCTTCAGTCCCAAACTTGCATCCACCAACTAACAAATGCATAAATGCATATGTACGAGAAGGAAATAAATCCGTATAAAGCTGTAAGGTTAAAACTTTTCATATTGAATCATAAAAATGTTACTAAACCACTTAATTTTCAAAATACATGCTTATGGAGCTGACACTTGCATATAAACTTATTTGCACTTAACATGATGAATACATACCATGCACATGCTTGAGACTCTTTCGTTAAAGTAGTATTTTACACAGTTTATATCTGAAGAACTTGTAAAACTAATCATATCTGAGAAAACCATATTGATGCTAAAGTAAAGGGCTGATTTATTCGTTTATTTACTTAAATCATAGATATGCGTTTGAAGATTCTGTATGTATCCCACATCTTAGAATATTCAAATATTTTATCCTTTGAATCTGAATATATATGTGCTCAAAATCTTTTAAGCATTAAAGTTACTGTATTTCTGCATGTGTTGATCATGTACAGTCGATACATCCAAAATAATGAGGAAAGAGAGAAATACTCTCATGGATGTAAAAATTAATGCAGATATAGGACATCTTATTCCTTATGACTAATAATATTGAAAAATACGAACTTGAATATTTTCACCGGTTATACGGTGTTCCTAGCGCGCACAGTGTAACAATACACTGAATCCTTAAGGTTTAAGTGGTCTATATTGCTATTCCCAATTTCGGTTGTGATGCCGAGCAAAGTGGCTACAGCACCTGACAGAGAGCAAGACCCGTCAAAGTCAACCTTTATGCAGTTTAAACAATTGTCATCCAGTTTTCTCCTCTCTTACTAAAACTCCAGGAAAACCGAACTAAATGGTTTATCCGATATTTCAAATCAAACGACAGTCAATTACTTAATGCAGTTCTCATATAAGTGGACGATTTACAATTCAGGCGTAAAAAGAGCGATAGCCAGTAATTCAGTTTCGGTTTCAACGGCGGACATCATACGGCCAATATCAAAACAAGTTAATAAATAAGCAGTTTAAACAAATCAAAGATTAACCATTCTATTTAGATAAATTATTGAGATTAATAAACTTGACTCCATAATTAATCGTGGGTGATGCTCACCTGCAGTGGCGGAAAGACGAAGGTGATTTGGTTGGCTATTGTCGATCGTTGTGATTGCGGTTCGATCAGGTTGCGATGACGAATTAGGGCTTCGAGTTTGACCTTTGGGTGCTCTCGAGAGTGGCAACAAGGTGGTTGCTGCATCAGGAGGTGACGCGGTTCTCAAGACCCATGGTGGCGAGAAGGAAGAGTGGCTTTCGGGGATTCGCAGGTCTTGGTAGCAACGCCTTAACTTGGTGCAGTGGAGAAGCCGAAATACATGAAGGCAGTGCTGCTGATTTTGGTGGAAGAGAGGAAAATCGATTTGGGGAAATCAAAATAGGTTCGGCCATTCATTTTTGGATTGGGGAAGAATGATTTTCACTGATGAACGCAGGCAGGAAGGATACGCTGGTTTTTATAAAGGAAAATTAGGGGATAGAAATAAAGTCACGTCACATAGGTTAAAGGGTGACTGTGTTTTCAACGAATAGGTCGGCTAGATTTTATATGGGCAGGTTACATTTGTTTAAATTAAATATTAACTTTTACCGTGAATAAACACTTACCGTTCTAGTTTCCGTACTGCTAACACCATCCAAATACGATAAAAATTATACGTACCCCTTCGTCTTCGCGTTTTGAATCAATAAAATTAGTCTAGTTGCAATTCGACTCCGTTCCCATATAGCAATATATTTTTGAATTATTTACCGGTTCACTAATTTTATCTCGTCTGTCCATACAACAACTCCGTCCGGTCTCAAATTTGAAACGTTAATTTCTACTTCTTAATATATACAAATACACACATATCCAGACAAATTTTCGTATATTTTCAACAAATAACGTCTCTAATTTATTTAACGTTAATAATATTTATTTTATAAATTCAACCGTTTATATTTCCAAATCGAATTTCAAACCAATTCAAATATCCAGCCAAATTCAATTCCAATATTCAACATTAAATATTCGATTACCAATCAACTATTCTGAATTAAATTCATATACAAAACCATATATTCGATTTTTGATCTCAGCATCAATAGAAAATTTATTATTATTAGTTAATTATTTAATTAACTTCATATTCCAGTTGTCGCAAATCTGGGATGTTACAATCTCCCCCTTAAAACTTTTCGTCCCCGAAAAGGAGAGATCGACGAAGTCATACCAATGTATACTTCAAATTTCCATATTCGTATAATTTTTCCATAGCTAATTTAAATATCGATATTTAAACCATTAATCCTCTTTGTTTATCCACCGTGCTCAATTGACTCGAAAAAGTCAAATTTCCTTTCACAACAAATCTCTTCATGTAATCCAAATTATTCCAAAATCAATCTGTCAATGTTTACTTATTCATCGATACACTTCCAAGTTTAATTCAATCTCTTTTCCTTCCATTTAATCTTCCCAACACTCAATTTAAGAGTGTGAATAACATTTTCTTTTCATGTTACAAATTGTCTACTTGAAAATTTTCAAAATTTAAAATCTTTTACAATTATAATACGAAATTCGTACAAAACATTTGTATTATTATTTCGAAACTATGAACTTGAAAATACTTTGAAATCCTCTTAATTTAATTTCAAATTATTTATTTAAAAATACTTGATAACCGAAGTTTGACAAGTCTATTGTCGTTCTTACAAATGTTAGGCATACGCTGGTCAGGCGTACGACTAAAATCTTCAAGTACTAAATATCCTTGCTTCAATTCCCAGTGAAAATATTTCAAAAATTCTTTGAAAACAGATATGGAAAGTGCCAATGTGATATTGATATGTTGATTGTTCATGAATCGCAAATACACAATGGTTTCATTTGGATCCCCCATAAAACATTTGTATCCATAGGAAATCACTTCCCTACGAATTTCATCATGGACAGAACAACAGAAGATATTTAAGAGTCAAAAGAGAAATCTGATATCACTGAACGTTGGTTGCTCTATCTCAAGGTCACGAAATAAATCATGGAATTACAAAGGTTCTTCAAGTCACGAGAACTAATCAAGTCATAAAGACAAATCAGGTCACGAAGACGAATCAAGTCACGAAGACAAATCCAGTCACGACGACACGGTGCTGCGTCAAACAGGTGGCTCCACATCACTAAGACATCTCTACATCACATGGCTCCATTCTACCTTTAGTAACTCTAATGGTTACATCTCTTTCACTTGTAGATATGCCATGGGAACCGCAGGTACACAATGGTTACGCCTGATTCCCTCAGGAAACATCCGTACCCATAAACTTTCACAGTTATGTGGATTACGCCATTATCACGACTGTATATCGCAGCAGACACAATGGTTATGCATGGTTCCCCCAAGAAATATCAATCCACCGTAGACCATCTACAGACCTGCGAATTATGCTACACGGTCGTGTTCTTTCAGAAAACTCGAGTTTTATGTTTGGACAACCTAAGCAGCACATCTCACTAAGCTCGAAATTCAAAGGAGAAGAAACGTACTTTCATTATTTTGCTTTGAAAACATATAATACTATATTATAGTACTTCATTTCATATTCCTCATAAATTATATTTACGATTTTTCAAATCATATTTCTAGATATCTCATTCATATAATTCCATTACCTTCTCATCCAGTAGTTTCAAATTCACTTTATTCTTATATAATTTTCTATATAAGTTCCGGAAACTTCTATATTCAATACCCAAAATCAATTATTCTCAAATTCCATTCCAGTTTCAAAATTTTAATTTTGATCTCTTAACCACTTCAGACACTTGATATCCTTTCCATCTCGGATTTATAAATCTATTGGTTATAAACCAATTTTTCTTCCAAATTTCCAATTATTAAATTCAAATCTTTATGCTCTTAAAATTTCAAAATTTTCTTCTTATCACAAATTTCTCCTTCACTTCACATTCATATCCTTTGACCGTAAATTAGCAAACGAAAAACTCTCTAAGTATCAACCCCGAAGGCCGAAACCAACATCAGATCAACACTTAGGAAATTATTCAACTTAACTAATCTCCAGTCAATTTCTAATTTCCTTCACTCCATTTCCAATTCCAATTGCAACATTTTCGCTCCCAAACGTTATTTAGACTAAAACATATATTAAATGCACACCGCTATTTCACTTAACTGCTAATACTCACTTCTTACTCCATTTAACCACTTTGACTATCGAACCTTAACCATTTCTTAGTCAACAATGAAGCCAATCAAGTTGGGGTATATTTATCTCTCATACCTTAGCTGAACAACATTATTAACTTCGAAAAAGATAAAATTCATTACTTCAATCACCAACAAGACATTTATTCTCGAAAATTCTGATTTTAAGTTAAGAATTTATTTCCTTTACAATAATCGTTGACTATAACAATAATTCACACCTTTGAAATATTTAACTATAGAATACACTTTATTAAACAATTAATTCATAATATATTAAATTTTAATTTAAAACAGAAAGTAAATAACATTTTCCTGAAATTTGTCATAATTAACTTCCCCGAATAACAGCCTTTGAATAATTTCTTATTCGATAATCATTCCGAACTTCGGAAAAATCTCATTTTATTTATATTCTGAACTTCATAACAACCACACCGTACAGGTCGACTTCATTTCCTTTATCCCAGGTTTATTTGCACATTTTTGCTTTCATACGTTATTTATTTCTAAAATGTAAATATTATTCCCATTTCAAAATCTGAACTCGTCACATCAAATTAATCTTGATTTTATTCAAATATCGATTCAATTTTCTTCTCAATCTTTATTCATATATTGGTTCATTCACAGTTCTTGTTTACAATTCACTTCTTGTGAATTAATTAACTATTTTATACTTGAGAACAGGCGTACTTCTTACCGATGGTGATGGCGAAATACAACAAAGCAGTAGTACAAGCATTGTCAAAAGGAAGCGATGTCGCTCGAAAAGAACAAGCCAACTAAGTAGCTCTTTTGAACGAAGAGGATCTTCTATATGGAGATGATACCGAGTTGATGGCCTTGTTCCTTTTACTTTTGCCATTGGATTTGTTTTGTTCACCACATCCTGCATTGAGACGAACAGTGTTTCTACATCTACTTAAGAATAGTTTTGTTACTGGATAGATTATAAATCTTGATAAAATTTAGCTGTAACCAATTAAATGGCATAAGAAAGTTTGAAGTTAGAAAATTCAGATGTTGCAACCATGTTACGTTACAGCTGAGTTACATAAAATTAAGATGTTGTCAAACATTGTTACTAATAATATGTCATCAGTCACCCAGATATTGATGTTCATTCCAAAAGTTCTTTTTTTTTACTTGTTAATTTTCAATGTTAAATGATGTGGATATTAGTTTCAGTTCACAAATTATCAAGCTGGCATGACACAATGCATTGTCCAACATTAACACTACCAAATTGTTAACTGTTATGTTCATCCGCGAAGGGTAAACAACCATAAAACAGTTAATTTTTGATGCACCACATTTAATTAATTTTCTATCTTGATATCATCAAAGAACAAACAAAAGAAACAAAAAAAATTATCAACAAAATAGACCAATTTTCTTCTATGAAAAGTATGATATGCAATGCTTTGAGTGCTATCAGAAGGGGCATATAAGGATCAGACTAGGCTTGGAGTTTTGTAACCAAAATATTCTGAACTGGTACATTGAAGGGCAAAGTAAATACTGCACTACATTATAGTAAAATGTTCGACCTAAGTATCAAACAAGAATTAGCCAATTTGAAATATAAATGGAAAAAAAATCACACTCAAATGTAAAATCATGTATATTACTTCATCTAAAATTAATATAGCCCATGGAAAGGTTCATATCTGTTCATTTAATTATACAGAACAGTGTTAACTCGTAAGTGTACAAATTTTATGAACGCTGCAATTTGGATTACTAGATATGACCTTATATGTTTGATAAACTAGAGCTTACATAATCCTTGAACCAACTTCACCGGTAAAGCAATCCAAAGAATTTAAATCATTCAAGTACAACGGACCAAAACCTTAAACATTATGAATGGAGGAGATAATGGCATTTCATAAGATATTTCTTTTCCAATTACAAAAGTTATTTGAAAATTTCAGAACAAGTCCAGTCATACTATAAGTGCACAGTAATATGTCATTCTTAGGCATCTACAGTTTCTTGCATCATGTTAGGGGGAATTATGTGGTATAACACATTGTCTGGAGGTAAATGGGTACAAAAATAAATTTTTGGGATATTATAAGCTAATTTACTGTATAACACAGAACTCTATTCCTCTTATACTTTTAAATCAATCACAACTTCATTAACAGAACTATTGTATACTTCACTATCAAATTCTTGTATTCGGTTATACATTATCAGTTTGAACCCAATTATAAATCATCTTGCCAAATTCTAGATAACTCAAATGAATTAATCAAATTTAGTACAATCGTATTCCAATCATATCTTTTTCCGATTTTATTTTCATTTCTATCTCGATTATGAAATTCAGCGTTTCATTTATGAAACGATTCTAAATTTCCCCTTTTCACTTAAATCTCCATCGAAATTCTTATTACTAATCAATTTCAGTTATCTTTTGATTGCTAAAAAACATGATTAGAGAAATTTATTTGTCGATTATCTTATACTTCTCTTCCTTATATCTAGATTCGAGATTCAAACGAAAGGTGGCCTTATCGAAAAACTGGCTCTAGCAAATCGAGATTCTTAAGACTGGGGATTCCAAAACAAAAAATTTAAAACTCAAAATAATTTTTTGTTTCCACTATATAAGTTTCAAATACTAATTTTCAAAATATATAGTATATCCAAAATAATTTCCTTTTCAAAATATTCTTAAAAATGTTTCATTTTCAGAATCTATATTTCGAAACCTTTTTATTTTAAACCCGATAAGCTAGGCTTTTGAATAAACCAAAGCTCTGATACCACTTGTAATGTCCCGCCATTTTGACCGCTTCAAACTGGTAATTAAACCAACTTAAAACGTTCAGAACGACGGACCGTTATCTAGCTTACAGAGTTTAAAAACAACATCAACACAATAAACACAGAATAATTAAATAACACATAATTGAACAGCAAAACAAAACTTTTATTTATTAACCAGAATTTTTGAATACAAGATTTTTCTATACGGCGGAATTGAAAATACAGTTTTTAAAATACAAGAAAAATAATTATTGATTTAAAATCTTCAGAGTGCGCGCGTCTTCGGAATCCCAACTTTCCCAATCTTCAAATCCTAAGCTGTGATCTTTAAAATATGTATTGCTCGAGTCTGACCCGAGCGTTCCATGCAAAAACACAAAACACTCGAGTCAGGATTAATCATAGTTCAAGTAAACTAATTTCAATGTAAAATGAAATAAAATAGTTAACTAACTTCCGGAATACACCCAGATAAAAGTTGTGTGGTATTAGTACATATCAGTTTTTATTTAAAGGACAGATGGTCACGGAAGCCTACATGTGCACACGTATACAGGTATACGTGTGCACTGCCCCAGCATACCGCAACCTCAGATAACAAATGCAGTAAGGTACATAAATCATGTACTAATATGTTGCATGACAGGCCAGCAAGCCGGACATTATATTTACATAGGACAGTGCATGAAGCAGCAGCAAGACATAAGACTAGTGCATGCTCACTATCACTCTAAACTAAACAATCCTGACCACGAGCAAAATTTCAACCAGAGGTTATTTTTATTTTATTTTTAATCTTTTTTTTACAAATCCCAACAAGGGGAATAACCAATATTTTCGGTTCTAAAAAATGTAGCAGCAATTACCAGCATGAGAATATCAGGTTTTTCACAAAAATATGTTTCGGATTTTCAAGATTTTCAAACAGGAATTCACATGGATCCAAATACCACACTTATCAAAGCAATAGAAAATCCACCAATATGATATAATATAGACGGCAAAACAAGTGGCTAATAGTCATATGAACATGTATATTCGCATTTGGGTGTTAAAACATGTCCAATATGCTGAAAATGAGATGAATAGTAACAGGACAATGATGCAAGTCATTTTAGCATAACATCATTTCAAGGAACTTCATTTTTAAAAAAAAAAAAAACTGTATAAATGAATGCATGCACCTTCATAAAATTCACAGGTACATATCTAAATCTCTGTAGCATGTATAACATTAACATCCAAACTCGCAGGAACGAATGGGTGCTATCCAATGAAGTTAGGTATAACTTCTGTACAGGCTAGCACCTATTCATGGTTTACCAAATGGAACAGTGGACATATACCCAACAAGTATTTCGAAATTTAACATCCAAGCAGCCTT
Source organism: Allium sativum (assembly GCA_030737875.1). NCBI lineage: Eukaryota > Viridiplantae > Streptophyta > Magnoliopsida > Asparagales > Amaryllidaceae > Allium > Allium sativum. The sequence goes on from CM060910.1 coordinate 404,022,261, forward strand.
GGTTTGGCGAAAACAAGGCATTCCATGTATACCAATTATGGAAACATGTAAATATGAGAGTATGTACAAATTACTTCAAGTGAACAGTTTGAAATGTTTAATGTCAAAATAGCAATACTATATGGTGTGAAACATATATGTATCTAGGACTCGGGTAGCATATATACACCTTAAGGTATGAACTGCATGCACAATTATGCCTAACGGTCATGGCAAATATCTTCAGTTCCAAACTTGAATCCACCAACTAACAAATGCATTAATGCATATGTACGAGAAGGAAATAAATCCGTATAAAGCTGTAAGGTTAAAACTTTGCATTTTGAATCATAAAAATGTTACTAAACTACTTAATGTTCAAAATACATGCTTATGGAGCTGACACTTGCATATAAACTTATTTGCACTTAACATGATGAATACATACCATGCACATGCTTAAGACTCTTTAATTAAAGTAGTTTTTTACACAATTTATATCACAAGAACTTGTAAAACTAATCATATCTGAGAAAACCATAATGACACTAAAGTAAAGGGCTGATTTATTCGTTTATTTATTTAAATCATAGATATGTGTTTGAAGATTCTGTATGTATCCCACATCTTAGAATATTCAAATCTTTTATCCTTTGAATCTGAATATATATGTGCTCAAAATCATTTAAGCATTAAAGTTGCTGTATTTTTGCATGCATTGATCATTTACAGTCTATACATCCAAAATAATGAGGAAAGAGAGAAATACTCTCATGGATGTAAAAATCAATGCAGATATAGGACATCTTATTCCTTAAGACTAATAATATTGAAAAATACATACTTGAATATTGTCACCAGTTATACCGTGTTCCTAGCGCACACAGTGTAACAATACACTGAATCCTTAAGGTTTAAGTGGTCTATATCGTTATTCCCAATTTCGGTTGTGATGCCGAGCAAGTCGCTACAGCACCTGACAGAGAGCAAGACCCATCAAAGTCAACCTTAAAGCAGTTTAAACAGTTATCACCAAGTTTTCTCCTCTCTTATTAAAACTCCAAGCAAACCAAACTAAATGGTTTATCCGATATTTCAAATCAAACGACAAAGTCAATTACTTAATGCGCTTCTCACATAAGTGGACGATTTACAATTCATGCGCAAAAAGAGTGATGGCCAGTAATTCAGTTTTGGTTTCAACGGCGGACATCATACAACCAATATCAAAACAAGTTAATAAATAAACAGTTTAAACTAATCAAAGATCAACCATTGTATTTAGATAAATTATTGAGATTAATAAACTTGACTCCATAATTAATCGTGAGTGATGCTCACCTGCAGTGGAGGAAAGACGAAGGTGATTTGGTTGGTTGTTGTCGATCGTTGCGGTCGCGGTTTGGTCAGGTTGCGACGACGAACTAGGGCTTCGAGTTTGACCTTTGGGTGCTCTCGAGAGTGGTGACAAGGTGGTTGCTGCATCAGGAGGTGACGCGGTTCTCAAGACTCACGGTGGTGAGAAGGAAGTGCTGCTTTCGGGGATTCGCAGGTCTTGGTAGCAACGCTTGAACTTGGCACGGTGGAGAAGTCGAACTACATGAAGGCGGTGCTGTTGATTTTGGTGGAAGAGAGGAAAATCGATATGGGGAAATCAAAATAGGTTTGGCCATTCATTTTTGGATTGGGGAAGAATGATTTTCACTGATGAAAGTAGGAAGGATACGCAGGTTTTCATAAATGAAATTTAGGGGATAGAAATAAAGTCGCGTCACATGGGCGGTGACTGTGTTTTCAGTGAATAGGTCGGCTAGATTTTATATGGGCAAGTTACATTTGTTTAAATTAAATATTAACTTTCACCGTGAATAAACATTTACCGTTCTAATATCTGTACAGCTAACACCGTCTACAAATATGATAAAAATTATACGTACCCCTCTATCTTCGCATTTTGAATCAAATAAAATTAGTCTAGTTGCAATTCGACTCCGTTCCAATATAACGATATTTTATTTTTGAATTATTTATTGATTTTATCTCGTTTGTCCATACAACAACCTCGTTGGGTCCCAAATTTGAAACGTTAATTTCTACTTCTTAATATATACAAATACACACATATCCAGACAAATTTTCATATATTTTCAACAAATGACATCTCTAATTTATTTAACGTTAATAATATTTATTTTATAAATTCTACCGTTTATATTTCCAGATAGAATTTCAAACCAATTCAAATATCCAGCCAAATTCAATTCCAATATTCAACATTAAATATTTGATTACCAATCAACTATTCTGAATTAAATTCATATACAAAACCATATATTCGACCTTTAATCTCAGTATTAATATATTTTTTTTTATTAATAGTTAATTATTTAATTAACTTCATATTTCAGTTGTTGCAATTTTGGGACGTTACACTAGCATTACCCCTCTCTTCATATTGGCTCATGTTATACACAATAATCACAACCAATTCAAACAATCCCACAATCAATGCACAATCGGTTTTACAACCACAATCCAAATTTCCACAGTACAATCCAAACAAGCAACCATGGTTTGTACAATAAATAGTGTCGGGGGCTACTACGCCCCGTCTGCAACCTAGGATATATTTAACTGTAAAATAATCGAGTGAGAAGGTGTTCTCACCTTTGATTTCCACTTCGTCAGTCTTTAATTGGCGATTTAGGTACCGTTTGGGTTTGAGTTTGCCCCAACTTCTAACTTGCTCCAAATTGGACCTAGTTAGTGTTGTTGCAAAGCTCTCAACTCCACAATCGCAACGGGTCCAGTTTCATGCAAATCATGGATCGCATGGACAATTTATTAAAGTACGAACATCGTATTTAAAATTTAAAATAGAAATTTAAAATTTTGACCTTCAACGTTACTTACCCTCCACTTCAGCTGTACGGGCCGCCTACAGCCACCCTAGACGTCGACCAACCCAACAGCCTCTTCCTTGGTCCACAACGCTGCTACGCCCGAAGTGGCGGGCCCTAGTTCGCTACCGGCGAATCGAATTTTCGATTTGCACCCTTTTCACTTCGACCGCCATATCTTCACTGATGCTGCACCATAGGGTCGCGGACCACCGCCGTTGGTCGCGCCTCGCAAACCCCAAACGATCTCCTTCAGACCCCATGGTCCCACGTCACCTCCAGCGCCGCCAATCAGCCAAAACCCGTTCGTTGCCTGAAAACACTTCGACATTGATCTTCGTTTTTCTGCCACCACGGTCATCTTCAGGCCGAGCACGCAAAAACAACCTTGTCCGCCTATCTCTCCTCTACAAGTTTCTCTTTAGTGCCACCATCAAACTCTCAACCGTTTGGCTAGAATCTCACGAAAACCGAAACCCATTTCTGGCAGTTAACCGTCAATTTCTCCCTATTCGTGCAACGATAGGTGCCCAAAATTTTATGGCAGGTAGAGGCCATCATGATCCACAAAACCCAGAAACCGTTTGGGATAATTGTTGGTTGATTGAGATATATAAACGTTTTTGTTTTCTGGGGCTTTTTTGAAATTTTATGGGGGTGGCTGTTGCAATTTTGAGGGAGGAGGAATTAATGAGGGTTTAGAAAGTGGAGGAGATGTTATACAGTAGTGGGGTTCGTTATTGTTGAGACAAGATTTTGATCGATGCCAACATATAAAGGTGCAATGAAGATCATTTCATAGAGCTAAGGTTTTTTTTTACTTTGAGTCGTTTTAGAAATATGTTAAAATCTATCCTCAAAGTATAACACGAATGCACAAAACTTCGTTGCTAAAATCTTTATATTTGCAGAATTGAAAAGTCATATAAAAAGCCCAAACGGTCCAGGCTCCGACCGGGAAAGAGTGCAGAGTGATATAGACTATGGACCGAGGTCCTCTGGTCCATAGCCAGAAAACGGTCGACCGCTCAAAAAAGGACCGGTCGACCGGTTTTACTGTTTCTGCACATAACGGCTATTTTTTTGATTTTTTTAATTTCTAGAAACTTAACCAGTCGACCGGTGATTTTCAACCAGTCAACCGGTCCCAAACAGCAAGCCTTTTTTATGAAGGGTTGCTTCCATTCATCAAGAGTTTTCTCTTCAATTTTCAATGGAAACGGATATAACTTTTTGTAGAAACTCTTCATGAAGGAACGCAACTATTCTACACTATAAATAGACTTTAAATCATACTTTCAAATCACCGATTCTTTCTCTAGTTTCTGATCTTACTTTCTAAATACTCTTGCATTCTAAAAGCTCTCCAAATTCAAATACTTGTTGAATCCTTGAATCAATTTAGTATCATTTGATTCAACAAGCATTCTACTTCCTTAAATCTATGCATTCAAAGTATATACTCGAGGATAAGATTATAGGAAGGGTGTACTACAAGTGACTAGTCCGTGTATTGAAGACACAATATATAGTCAACCATCAACTACTTTGTATTGAAATTCCGGTAAGCCTGTAGCCGTTCAAATCAAGTGGGTAAGCTTGTGGCCCGTGAAATCAAGTGGGTAAGCTTGTGGTTCGTGAAATCAAGTGGGTAAGCTTGTGGCCCGTGAAATCAAGTGGGTAAGCTTGTAGCCCATGAAATCAAGTGGTGTGTTGTGAACCTGTTCCTCTGGGTGAAGCGAGGTTGTTGATTAGTGAAATTCCAGAGAGAGGTCTAGGACTGGACGTAGGACGGTGCTCCGAACCAGTATAAAAAGCCCTAGTGTGATTTTTCTATTACTGCATTTACTTATCTGTGATATTGCTACTGTGAGATCTTTCTTAGTATAAATCATATATTCCGCATATCCATATTACTGATCCTGCCTAAAGTCGTCTATCGACACTTTCAATTGGTATCAGAGCCTGGTGTTCTAGAGATCATAACAACATCCTAGAACAAATGGAAATAAAGAAATCTATTCAGGGAATTAGAAAATGGAAGAGCAACAAAGCAGAATCAGGAGAGCAAGGAAACAAGCGTCTCATAGCTAAAGTCAGATCACAATCAGTATGTACAGATTCATTATTTAAAGATCTTTTGTTAGACCATGAAAAATTATTGAAACTCAATTCAGTCATTTTAGCTATGTCAAAAAATTACAAGCAAGAAAATTCCAAATTAAAAGAAGAAAACAATCGTTTGGTAAAACAAGCCAAATGGTTTGAAAATACCTTAGAAAATCTTATTTCTCAAAAAGATTTCCTTCAAAAAGAAAATGAGCGATTAGAAGATAAAAACAATATTCTTTTAAAGGAAATCGATCTTTTGCAAAATAGAAATAAATCATTAGAAGATTCTTTAAATAATTCTAGTTCTTTAACTTCATCTCTTGAAAAAGAGAATGGAGCTCTAACTGAAAAGAATTTGGAATTATCTAAAGAATGTGAGACTTTAAAAGTTAATAATAATATTTTGCAAAAAGTAATCTCTGAATCAAAAGAAAATGTTGAAAAATTACAATCATCTTTATATAATTCAGAATCTCAAATTAGTTGTCTCGAAAATGAGAATAGAACTTTAAAAAGGAAGAATTCTGAATTAATTAAGAGTATTAATAGCAAAGTTTCTTTTGAAAATAGCAATCACGACTGTGGAATCAAATGTACAAATAAATTCACGAAATTTAATAAAGGTCAAAATGATTTAAACATGATTTTATCTAGATCTCGACCTTTACATGACAAAAGTGGTATAGGATATAATAATCATAGAAATAGTACTAGATATGCTTTTATGTACAACAAGAATATCACTGCTAGTACTAATGCACATCCAAAACCCAATTATTATAGAAATTCGAATACTTCTATGACTAGCGGTATTTATAATAAATATAGAAGTACGAATAGGATTATCACTAGAGATTACTTAAGTATTTGGGTTCCTGTAAGATGGAAAAACAGAGAAAAATATATCGATGATTATTTTGATTCAGTGGTTAATAATGAAAAATTTACCTTTAAAGGTTCCATTAAACCCTCTTGGGTATGGTTACCTTCCATCTAACCCATGGACCCAAACAAAGCAAGTGGGTACCAAACTATATATGTTATATTTTTTGCAGGTACACCACAACAAAGAGAAGGTTATTCGGTATCTCCTAAACGTGCTATAATTATTTGTATTCTCTACTACTCTCGATTACTGTGTTTATTATGGTATTTATTCTTTTTAATCGATGACAAAGGGGGAGAAATATTTTCTCTTATGATAATACATTACATATACTATCATTTAAAATTATGTGCTTAACATGATAATAGTATATGTAAGCTAACATTTGTTAATGCAGGAATCAAAAGGTAAGATCATTTATATTATGGACTAACAAATGTTGCAGACATTCAGGGGGTGCATTATATTCAGAGGGAGAATATCTAAGGTGTTGTCATCAATCAAAAAGGGGGAGAATGTTGAGACAAGATTTTGATCGATGCCAACATATAAATGTGCAATGAAGATCATTTCATAGAGCTAAGGTTTTTTTTTACTTTGAGTCGTGTTAGAAATATGTTAAAATCTATCCTCAAAGTATAACACGAACGCACAAAACTTCGTTGCTGAAATCTGTATATTTGAGGAATTGAAAAGTCATAGAAAAAGCCCAAACGGTCCAGGCTTCGACCGGGAAAGAGTGCAGAGTGATATAGACTATGGACCGAGGACCTCCGGTCCATAACCAGAAAACGGTCGACCGCTCAAAAAAGGACCGGTCGACCGATTGTACTGTTTCTGCACATAACGGCTATTTTATTTTATTTTTTAATTTCCAGAAACTTAACCAGTCGACCGGTGATTTTCAACCAGTCGACCGGTCTCAAACAGCAAGCCTTTTTTACGAAGGGTTGCTTCCATACATCAAGAGTTTTCTCTTCAATTTTCAATGGAAACGGATATAACTTTTTGTAGAAACTCTTCATGAAGGAATGCAACTATTCTACACTATAAATAGACTTTAAATCATACTTTCAAATCACCGATTCTTTCTCTAGTTTCTGATCTTACTTTCTAAATACTCTTGCATTCTAAAAGCTCTCCAAATTCAAATACTTGTTGAATCCTTGAATCAATTTAATATCATTTGATTCAACAAGCACTCTACTTCCTTAAATCTACGCATTCAAAGTATATACTCGAGGATAAGATTATATGAAGGGTGTAATACAAGTGACTAGTCCGTGTATTGAAGACACAATATATAGTCAACCATCAACTACTTTGTATTGAAATTCCGGTAAGCCTGTAGCCGTTCAAATCAGGTGGGTAAGCTTCTGGCCCATGAAATCAAGTGGGTAAGCTTGTGGCCCGTGAAATCAAGTGGGTAAGCTTGTGGCCAGTGAAATCAAGTGGGTAAGCTTGTAGCCCGTGAAATCAAATGGTGTGTTGTGAACCTGTTCCTCCGGGTGAAGCGAGGTTGTTGATTAGTGAAATTCCAGAGAGAGGTCTGGGACTGGACGTAGGACGGTACTCCGAACCAGTATAAAAAGCCCTGGTGTGATTTTTCTATTACTGCATTTACTTATCTGTGATATTGCTACTGTGAGATCTTTCTTAGTATATATCATATATTCCACATATCCATATTACTGATCCTGCCTAAAGTCGTCTACCGACACTTTCAGTTATTTTATTAATTCTCTAGCTTACGCTGTCCCCGATTGACATTTATCGATGCCACAGTCACACACGAACTTCGTTGAGGACGAAAATTGACATACCGCTATGTCTTGACGGTACGATCCTAACAAAACTGGTTTCGTCGAATCCCGAGTCCATTTGCTCAAAAAGCTCTATATCTGGTTTAAATGGCTGATCGATTTACAATTTATTGTGCACGGCCACCTACTAGCTCCAAAAATTATGAAATTTGAAATTCTCGCTATGTTTTTCAAATACGGTTTCAACAAAACTAATTTCGTCGAATTTGGAGATCATTTGAAAAATGACCCTTTTAACTAGTTGATTAATTTCAAATTTAAATTAAAAACACATTTAAATTTACTGTGCTCACATATTAATTCCAAAATTATGAAAATTGGAATCTAGCTATAATTTGACATTTCGGATCCAACAAATGTGGTTTTGTCGAAAATGGAGCTCGTTTGCAAAATGACTATTTTTAAGGGCTATATATTATATTAAAAATTATATAAATTCCATAGCGACTATTTTGAATTTTAAACTGGACATAACTTTCAATTTATATTATGAAATCTCAAATTTTCACATTTGTTAGAAAGATATTATTAAACAGATTCAATTATTTCTGGTTTTACTGAAATCCGGTTTATTTTGAATCATGTACATTCAATTGAAATTTAAAATCGAATTTTCAAACTAACGCGCCATTTCAGTCTCATTTTATAATTAAAATAAATTTATACGTTCTGACCTCGATTTAAATCAATTTTTAGTCATTATTATTTAAAATAAATCATTTTAAATATTCAAAATCCATTAAGATAGCTAAAAAAAAAAAAAAAATTGGTTTTGAAAATCCAGGTTGTTACATTCTCCCCCACTTAAAATCTTTTCGTCCACGAAAAGGAATGGAGTTGAAAGTTGTTTAACCAACCAACTCAACTTTCATTCTGGCTTTCATTCTTCAATTTTCCAATTTTAAAGAATTTTCAAATTTCTCAAAAATTTGGCTAACACCCTAAATATTCGCAGTTTTTTGCCATAATCTCCTTTGTACGGGTTGATATTTAAAACAGCAACGAGCCTCACAGGGCCCTCATCATCCAAAAAGAAAAGGAAAAAGCCAAGCGGCTAGCCAATCGATGCATAAAATCATCAAAACCCAAGAAATACAGTAAACATGTACCTATTTGTCGGGCATATAATTTAATTCCTCTTCTTAGCTTCTCTGTTATAACCTGCTCATTGTATATACATGTACATATATGCTATTCCAATTAATTTTCAATTCAATTCAATATTTTATTCGATTTGGCTAATTTTTATTTTCATTTTCTTATTGGTTTTATTAGTTAACAAATAATCAAACATCACAACCAACAATCAATTAGTTGATTAGCTTTTCAAATAAATAACTTTATATATAGTCAAAAATCCAAATTTTTTAGTGTCAAATCACAAGCAATAAACTCTGACTATGTTTTGGTTCTCACACCAGTCAATTTGAAATATATAGATATCCCAATTTCGAAGCTCGAACATAAATACTGATGATGGTGCACCATCACCAGAATCATGCCCGGGCGACTAGAGTGTGATTCTATATCTCTCTAGTATATTCGAGGCTCCATATACATGTGGATCAGACATATATTAAAATCTCTATATACCTAACAGTCCAAAATCAATTTAAAATAAAATTCTCAAATACGTATAATAAGGTTTAAATTTTCAAAACAAAATTTGTTTTCATTTTTATTTTAAAAATAACATTCTTTGCAACTCATTATAGGATACTACTGATCCCGTCTCTAACGAGTCATTCTCATTGGATATTACCAATCCAATCTCTGATAAATTCTTTCGTTCGGTTCTAATGTCTCTTGTTCTCGAGCTTTGTAAACTAAAGCTCTGATACCACAATGAAATGACCCGAACTCGCCCTCACGGGAAAGCCCGGATTGAGTTGAGAACACGACAAATCAGAACACGAACAATAGAACATTCATTGTTATTACATCAATTTACATCAGTGTACAAGAATATTCCAGAGTATGAATAAATAATATAAATCAGAAAAATATCAGAGATTAAAATACATTACATAGCAGCGGAAAAATAATACATAACACAACTGAAAGAGATACACGGATACAAAGCTTTCCAAATATAGCTCCAACTGTAAATCCAAGATCCTAGGAAAATAATATTTGCAAAACCAAAACAACCGACTGCCCTGTGGAAAATATGGGCACCTTGAGCTTAGGTAGAAACAATAAACTCCGAGTCAGTCATGGGACTGGTGTGAGAACTAAAATAGTTATTTAAAATTTTACTTTAAAAATAAAGTAAATCAAGGGACCGCGCCGTATAAAACGGAGTGGGTTTTCTCCCAAGAAGACCAGTGCATAAAACAAACAACGAAATGCTTTTTGGAAAATTGAAGCTATTATGAGACTTAGGTCCCATCACACAATGCAACGCAAGCCGGAGGATAGAGTTTTACCTTATAATAGCTAAACATGCTTGGTACGTTTAAAACAAAAATCATTTGATTGTACTATAAGTGTATGGTGTCGAAATCAACTTCAAATATAAATGTATCAATCATAGATGGCATAACCCCATCCTACTATGTCGCTATACTAGTTCTACAAATAAAACCAAAAAGTGGCATACTGGAAATTGGATCCATCATGAACCAAGGCAAGGGATCGTCCTTACCGAATTCGAGACAATCTAGCCTATGTCTCAGGATTCAGCCGCATTTGCACCTGGAGCCACAGGGACGGTCCACCCTTACGTTTGTAGATTATAATTCCTAAACAATGCGTTTCCCCGCCCTATGGGGCGTAAATCTGGCCTGTATGTTAGCCATCACAAAGAGCCACTAGGGACTCAAGTCTAAGGTACCTCGTTATTCATCATCCACATAAGTAAAAATGTCTAGGCTCCATACTATGACACCACTCCTAGCTAGAAAGAAATGCATGTCCTCCCTGGATCCCCTCCTGTTTCTGGTTCATACCGGGATGTGAGGCTCGCGAATAAACGCTACATAAAGCTATGTTATTTAAAGCTGTGCTTTGATCATCAACCACAAGACTCTGTTCTTCAACAAAAGCCTTGATCATTTGCATCTCAGCATGCCACACTGATAATTCACGTTATACAACTGATGTCTATTGATATATAACCTCTAAGTTCGTACGTCTCAGAAAAGGGTGTTAAGCAAGAGAATAAACTCTCTGTCACCAAACAGATGTATATTTAATAGAAATCAATCAATACAGAATGAAATCCAATGTCAGAAACACATCCATTTACAAGCTTGTTCTGGGTCTGAACGAAACCGGAGGCATCTTATTCCTCGTCCCAAATGTCCAATACAGGAGAGAGGCCCTCGCATATCCGGTCGATCTCCAAGTACACCTGGACGATCACCACTTATTACCTTGTCCTGGGTGTACAGCCCAATCAAAACATCAACAATCATCCAAACGATGTGAAGAACTCTGGTCTTCAACCACCGATTTCATCGCCGACTTTTAGTCGTCGTATCGGTTATTCAGAATGGGATAAACTCGGTCTTTTCGAATAACCTGCATATTTTATAATCAATAATCAAGTGCTATATAAACATATCATACGCCTCATTCCAATTCAGAATATTCTTTTATTCAAATATTCACATTTTTAGGGAAAAGTTCCCATTAATTTTATCAAAGATAAATTTTTTAAATTTTTTCTTTAATCTTCGTTTAGATATCCATTTCAAGAGATTTTATCCTTTAACAATTCTAAACCAAATTAAGGTTTATCAACTAGTATGGATTATCGAGCCTTACCATAGTAATCATTTATTCATTGATCCCAATCCTAACCTATTCATCCCATAGAGAAAAACTGGTAACATTCATATATAATACCATGGTGTTATCGATAAATTTAATTACCATTTCACGTTCAAATCTAATTAAAGATTTAACTACCACCTGGAGTAAAAACTGGTGGTACTCCATTCTTGATCATTTCCCAAATTTGATAATTTAAATTATCACATTCTCTTTTCAATCTAATTAAATATTCATTAAAACTTCACTTAGTTTTAATCTCATAACTCATTACCCAACAAGTGCGAACCGTGCTTCGCACACGGGTCTGTCTCAAAAATTAATCGTACTTTTGCGATTATCGTTGAATATTTGTTTAGTTAGCATAGATATATTATTGGGATGATAATTAACTTCAACATTTTATTCCAAATCATTTTGATAAATGATGTAAAGAAATATTATATTCATTTTGAATAATGTTGTTTATATGTAGACAGCGGTGCTTTACATGGATTAGTTAGACATACGTCAGTCAGATGTAAGGTAGCACATATGTGTTCCTACCATATACTATTGTGTATCCTCATGTCAATATTAAACCTTTAGATGACCAATTTTTTAGTCAAACAATTGTTTTACATATCATGCTTTGCACTGATCAGTAAAGATGGCAAACAAATTCAGAGTATCCCCTTTATTATAAACAGTTTACTTTAGCTATATTTTTATAATACTTAGTTAAAATTTATAAAACAAAGTTCTTTTTTTTATAAACTTCATTAATTTTTAAAAACTTGGTTAATTTAGTAACTTTTTTAATACTTGTTTAGCATTTATCAAACTTAGTTAACTTAGTCAAATTGTTATAAAACAAAGTCAAGTTACTTGAATTTATATTGGATTCAAATGAAACTTAGTTAACAAACACAAATTTGGAGAGGTCCATATGTCAAACAGTTTCAAGCTTCTTCAATATCTACACAATATGAATTTCGCTCCATTATCATGGACAATGAAAAAATATCATGATAATTAACAATCAAACAAATTTAGGTCTACCTACAATTATTTTCACGGCTAATCCATTTTCGCAAAAACATAAAAAAGTGCAGTATACCATCAATCAAAACCTCTACCGGTCTACTATAGTTTGCAGCTTATTTAACTGCCTCATGTTCGCTTAATTTGCAAAGGAACTTACTTCTATACCATGGCAACTCATATCACTCAACTCATTTGGTAATGCAAAGGCAGCCACTTCTGTAATCTCCTTTTTAGATCCACTTCAACTTTCTTTAGACTCGTATTTCATTGAAGTTCATTTAGCATTTTCAGCATCTTATGTCTGACTGCTACTATCCATTTTTGCTGCAACCACCTGACATAGTTCAATTTTAAGATACACGGTGGCTATAGTTGCAATTTTCTACAGCCCTTGAAGAATAATTTTTTGCTGCCTAAGCTACTGCATGAAGCCTTACTCTGACATGCAAGCCTCACATGTGACTCTTTTGAACACTCTAGCGGCTTGTTGTTACACACCAAATTCTAAAATCTGCAGCTTAGCATTCCCTATTACAAACATAATTTGAGCATATGCAACCAAAAAAAAAACTCCAAAGAAGTTGCTAAGCATTCTTGAATATCTATGATAATAAGCACAAAATATATAACTCTAATTATAATAGTTAACTAAGATTTTTCAGTATATAATCTTTTCTAATTAATCGTAAAGCATCACGACTATATTAATTCGTTTTATGGAAATTTGAGGAATCAATTTTCTGGTGTAGTTCTACTATTTATTCAAGTAATAGTATATAATCATATCAAATCCTACATAGTATCATAGCATAGTTAATTTCAGTTGATATTATTTCAGTTGATATTATCAGATTAAAGAGCTTCTAGAAAAGGGGTTCATTAGGAGGAGTATATCAGAATGGGGCGCTCCAGTGGTGTTCGCTACAAAGGCGGATGGTTCACTCCGTCTATGTGTTGACTATAGGGAGCTCAACAAGCTAACGAAAAAGAATAGGCACCCTCTTCCCAGAATTGACGATTTGTTTGATCAGCTTGTAGGAGCGTCTGTTTTCTCCCAACTCGATTTAGCGACCGGTTTTCATCAGCTAAGGGTGGCTGAAGATAGTATCGATAAAACGGCATTCAAAACCCCAGACGGCTTCTTTGAATGGCTTGTCATGCCTTTCGGCTTGACAAATGCACCTGCTTACTTCGTGGACCTGATGAGTAGGGTATTCAGAGATTTCCTCAATAAGTTCGTAGTGGTCTTCGTAGACGATATCCTTATCTTCTCAAAGAGTGAAGAGGAACATGCTCAGCACTTAAGGGAAATCATGGAAACTCTGCGAGTCCATCAGCTAAAAGCCAAATTCTCCAAATGCCACTTTTGGAGAGAAGAGGTGAGGTTCCTTGGGCACATAGTATCCAAACAAGGGTTAGCAGTGGACCCTGCTAAGGTAGTGGCGGTACATGATTGGAAGACACCAAGGAATGCAACTGAGGTCCGAAGTTTTCTAGGACTAGCAGGTTTCTATCGAAAGTTCATAAAGGATTTTTCGAAAATCTCAGCTCCGCTCACGAAATTGACCAAGAAGAATCTAGCGTTCAATTGGGACTTGGATTGCGAGTTTGCTTTCCAGCGACTAAAAAGGGCTCTTACAACAGCCCCAGTTTTGACGTTGCCAGATGGAAGCAAGATGTTCACTGTTTATACAGATGCATGTGGGACAGGGCTAGGCGCCGTCTTAATGCAAGAAGGAAGGGTAGTAGCTTATGGCGGGAGGCAGTTGAAAGTGCATGAAAAGAACTACCCGACCCACGATCTTGAGTTAGCTGCCATCGTCTTTGCACTCAAGTCTTGGCGACACTATCTCCTAGGTGAGAAGTTCGAACTTTACACTGACCATAAATCATTGAAATATCTTTTCTCGCAGAAAGATCATAACTTGAGGCAACAGAGATGGATGGAGTTTCTTGCCTCGTATGATTTCGAGATCTCCTACACTCCGGGCAAAGGCAACGTAGTAGCAGACGCGTTAAGCCGAAAGAAACTGACCTTAAGCCCGCTGTTTGTTGAAAGACAAAGCCTAGAGTTTATAGCCAGCTTCGACTTTAGGCCTTCCTCCGATTTTGTACCAGGCTTGCTAGCATCTCTCGAAGTACGTTCGACTTTAGTGGACTCAATAGGGACAGCACAACGCGAAGACCCTCAGCTTGTGGAAACGATTGATAGGCTAATTTGGGGTGAGACTTCAAGCCACCTCAACAGATACTCCATCGACGACAAGGGTTGGCTAAGGCGAGACGGAAGACTATGCGTCCCACAGACAAGGGATTTAGTAAAGAAGGTTCTGGAGGAAGCACATCACTCCAAGATGACGATACACCCAGGCGGAGATAAAATGTACAAGGACATAAAAAGAACTTTCTTCTGGAACGGCATGAAAAAGGACGTGGTAGAATTCGTTTCTAAGTGTATGGTGTGCCAACAGGTCAAGGCGGAACAGAAAAAGCCTGGCGGTCTGCTACATCCTCTAGAGGTCCCGCAGTGGAAGTGGGATAGCATCTCAATGGACTTCATCGATGGGCTGCCTAGGTCTAGGAGAGGCAACACTAGCATTTGGGTAATAGTGGATAGGCTTACTAAAAGCGCCCACTTTTTACCTGTTAAAAGTAAAAGAACTGCCTCATCTCTAGCATCTCTTTACCTCAAGGAAATTGTCCGACTCCACGGAATACCATCCAGCACTGTTAGTGACCGAGACCCTATCTTCACAAGTGAGTTTTGGCGGAGTCTGCAAGAAGCGGTAGGCACGCAGTTATGCTTGAGCACAGCCTATCATCCCCAAACCGACGGCCAAACGGAAAGAGTGAACAGAGTTTTGGAGGACCTTTTAAGACTGTGCGTCCTTGACTTCGGAGGAACATGGGAAGACCTTCTTCCTTTGGTGGAATTTGCCTACAACAACAGCTATCAAGCAACCATCGGAATGGCGCCCTTCGAAGCTTTATATGGAAGACCGTGCCGATCGCCCACTTGTTGGTGGGAGTCTACTGATAAGCTCATACTTGGACCAGATATGATCCGAGAGACTTCAGAGAAAGTAGACTTAATACAAAGAAGGATGAAGACGGCCCAAGACAGATAAAAGTCCTACGCCGACAAGAGGAGGACCGACCTTGAATTTGAGGTTGGGGACAGAGTTTTTCTTAAGGTATCTCCGCTAAGGAACGTTGTTCGTTTTGGAACCACAGGAAAGCTAGCACCAAGGTTCGTAGGGCCATTCCCTATCATCGAGAAAATTGGGAAAATGGCCTATAGATTAGAGCTACCCGAAAAATTGGCCGGAGTTCACAACGTTTTTCATGTTTCACATCTCCGAAAATGTCTACATGAGTCTGATGAAGTGGTAGAGCCAAATATCCTAGAAGAAGCTGAAGTGGAACGCGAAGCAACCATAAGAAAAGTTCCAACCCGCATATTAGGAACGGAAGTGAAAAAGCTACGCAACCGCGAAGTCAAGCTCGTCAAAGTTCAGTGGAGCGACGCCGAGGGAGACGCGACTTGGGAAACTGAAGCTAGAATACGCACTGCCTACCCTTTTCTTTTCGAGGGTACATCCTTGATTTTTCTTTTTCCTTAAGTTGCGCTTTTATCTATCTTTTTAGGTATATTTCCTCGACCTTATCTTTTAGGTAGAAACCCTTTGGATGAAAACATGTAATTGAAACATGTTATGGATGATGGTTGCAAGTGGTTGCAAGTGATTGCTAGTGGTTGCTCGTGGTTGCATATACACACACAATCTAGGTTTTAGATCGGCTCAGTCACTTCATATTGCATATGCATATATGTTTGCATTCGTATATGGTTGAACTTTAATGTGTTGTCATATGGATGTTGCATTTTTATGAATGATTGTGCACTCATGTAGAATCACGAATAGGAAAATTTGCATACATAATGGATTCAGGGCACTTACATAATTCGCATTAAGGAGGTCAACTGAATCAGTAGATCGCCTGATTTTGCATTAGATAAGTACATGTACACACACACTTCGCATATGATCATGAAGCATTAGAATTTTTTTTAAGGACAATGGATACTCGTGTTTGATGGATGAGTAGATGGATGTTTGGATGTTAGGATATATATTTTTCCTAAACTTGAAGATTTCGGGGACGAAATCCTTTTAAGTGGGGGAGAATGTAACACCCCGTGTATTCTATAACAGTGAAATTCACAAATTAAAGTATAATTAATTACAAATCAAAGAATTAAGAGAAACGGACTATGCCATTGTGTTCGTCTCGGAAAAATACGTGAAATAGAGTCCGAGTTTTCCAAAATCGGAGTCCGTATGACCAAGTTATGGCCCGTCAAAGTTTTCAGAAAAATTTCAAATTCAGAAAACAGCTCGAAGATTCGAATTTCAAACACGCAGGGAGGCAGGGCGGGAAAGTTCCCGCCCAGGACAAGTCGACAGGGGTGTCGACTTGCCAGTCGACACCACCCCCCCGTGTCGACTGCCCAGTCGACACGGGTGTCGACTTGCAGGTCGACCTGCTTGGTCGTCCTGGCTGGCCTGGTCTGTGTTGGGTCCGAATTTCTGAGGCTTGCTTTGTCACGAGGGCTAGGTGTCAGCTCCTGATTGGTCTCTCTTTCGAATGAATGGCTACGATTAACCCAAGCTACATCGACGGTCCTAATCAATTCATAAACTCTATAAAAATGACCCTAGACTCTACCTAATCTATTCATTCAAAAATAAGAATGAGGCCATCATGCTGCTGAGGAACGACTAGGAGTAGCCACCAATTTGAGAGACAATTAGGAGACAAACTCTAAAGCATAAAGCAACTACAAGTTAAACTTAAACAAATCAAATCAACGCCTACATCAAAGGAATAGCATCTCCAAATCCAGAATTCAGATTCCTGAATTGAAGAATTCGTCACACGATTGTAAGTAGAGTACTATTCCGATGTGAATAAATAACTGTGTTTGATTTGTGTAAAATGAGAATTACACTTGATTTGTGGTGATAGTAATTCATATTTGTGCGTTGTTATGATTCTAATCGATTTGGAATGTTGTGATATAACGATTGGATATTCGCAAGTATGTAATTCATGATAAAAACTACATGTTTGCGGTAGTTTATTTGAGATTCATGCAAGTATACGATTGGATATTCGCAAGTATGTAATTCATGTTGAAGCTACATGTTTGTGGTTGTTTAATTGAGATTCATGCAAGTATGTGGTTTTGCTACTATGCCAACATAATGTATATTTTTGTACAAAATCACTTTTTGTGTAATTGGATCAAATTTGGGGTATTATGATTCATATGAAATTATGTTGGAATTGGCATCATGATCTATGTATAAAACCATACTTTTGTATTAGAAACAAAAGTAAGCCTCTTTGTGAACTTATGTTGATTTTATGAATATGACTAGGCTATGTTTGGTATTATGCCTAATTGAAAAACATGTTAGGCCTATATTGTTAACAAGAACTATATGATAATATATGTGACACGTAGCTAAGTTAGATTTACATTCCAATTGCAAGTTTGCATGAATAAAGTAAAAACCATGATTTCATGTTTAGGAATATTTATGCCATGATTACATGAATAGATCAAAAACCATGATTTCATGTTTGGGTATATTTGTGCCATGATTATGTGAATAGATTAAAAATCATGATTAAGTTGGAATAATTCTAGTTGAACTATACTTTTGTATTAGTAACAAAAGTAAGCACCTTTGTAAACATATAGTAATTTTATAAACATGATTTGCTTATGTTTGACATTATGCCTAAGTAAAAATATAGGTTTATGTTGTAGTTAAGACTATGTGTCAATAATGATATCTAATTTAGTTAGCTTCTTAACTTAACTACAAGTTTACATGGTTTGATTCATGTCACTTATGCTTTATGACCAAAGTATATGTTACTACAATGCAAGTACGCCAGTTTCTATTTTGTAGTTCCAACGTTATTTTGCAAGTTCGTGCGTTCACATTCCCCTTTTTGTGTATATAATCACGTTTTAAGCCTCCCCTTTTTCACGTGGCTAAGTTGGGCTTAAAAGGCTAAGCCCAACATATATTATAATAAACGAACGTATTAAACGGGGGAAATAGCGTTGGGCCAAATTAATTAATAAATGAAAATATAAAAGTAGATTGGCCCAAATTCAAGAATGGGTTGGGCCCATGATTGGTGTAAACCTTTACACCATTAGCCTAAATTGATTTTGAATAATGGGCCACAAATATTTACATATAAGAAAATAAAGAAAAGAGACAAAATATGTAAATGTAGAAAATACGATGTGTTTAACCCGAGGTTGGATTGAGTTGTGATGTAAACCTGCCCGGAACCGCCCGGTTGTCCAGTAGTCACAACAATACCTATCCAATGTGGGTGGTTAAACATGGAGCCCAATAAGGACCCGAGGTTAGACTGAGTTGTGGCGTAAGACTGCCCGGACCCAACCGGCAACAGGCAGCCACAACAATACCTGTCTAATGTGAGAGGTCAAGGCTTTAATAAGACAATTAAGGCTGAGTCAGGATTGATAGGATTAAGTAAATTATATTAATACTTAATCAAGATGGAACATGCTAAACTAAACAGACTGATTGGGAGTTTGGTTTATAAAACACTTAACCAACTTAGCATGCTGGCTAGAAATAGAAAAACCTAGTAGCGGGGGACCCTTTTCAGCATTAACCCTATAAGGTATCATGATACCCTGAAACTAGGCAGGGTGGGGCACGATTACTGGGTTGACTGTAAGAGGTCAAATCGACGGCGGTGGTGCAGCAGTGTAGGTTCTAACGGGGTGTGGGCGTGCACTCACTCCGGCGCAGAAAAATAAGGCACTGGGCACCAGCAGCATACCTGTGCATTCTAGGGTTGTGTCGGGCCGCCGCTATGGGACTTGATACACCCCATGGTGGGACCAGCATAGGTAACTACAACATCGGGGGCCGTAAGATACATGTAACTATGCGAGTAGGAGCCGATCATCATAAAATGGATCACTTCACCCTGATTATGGGGTGCCTTTTGGGAACTAGTTTATATGGGTACAGAGATTAATATGGGGTACGATAGTATATTCGACCCTAGACAACTTAACTAAGTTTATAGTGCTTTCCCATTTCTAGTTTATACTTATCATACCCAGTTCTTTATTCATAGACTGAATAGTCCTAGACTTACTCAGGCTTTATGTCTGACTCTACTTTTCTTTCGTCTTCTTTTCTTCCGTTTCCCCCCAGGTCCACAGGGAGGGAATACCGCAGCTTGACCAGCCTTCATATCCAGCTTGAAGAGAAAGAATGTATTGCTTGGATCTTTTCGTTTTGGACTATGGCTTTGGACAACAACTATGGGACTTTTGCAGTTTATTTATGTTTTCTTTATGCTTCTTTAAATAATGTAATAAAGACAGTTATGAAGATGTTATGTTTTTAGAAGTATTGTAAGACAATTATGGTATGGTTGGTGTAACACGTATTTTAATGAAATAAAAGTTTGTTGTTTTCCGCTGTTCAAAAATATGTGTTCTTATATCTGTCTTGTATATCTGTGACTTATACTTATAAACCTCCACCAAAATTAGGGCATTCCCTTTGAGAGTGACCCTAACGGAGGTGGGGTGTTTCAGTTTGCTGCCCCTATTTACGGAGAAATAGGAGAATGGCCTTGCACATATTGTTGTAAATGGTTCTCCATGACCATCCCCTCGATTAACGATTTTAAGTGCCTACACTCATTAGTGTCGTGTCCTATTTGGTCATGGAATTGACAGAACCTTCCCGATTTTATGGCAGCATCTCTGACTTGCATCCGTTTTGGGACTGGATACTTTTCTGTGTTCTTAGTTGCCCTGAAGATATTCTCTATGGTGTCATTAAGGGAGGTGAATTCAGAATCCTTGAAAAAACGTGGTTTCCTTTTTGGCCGTTTGGTTCCTCCCTTGTCGCTTCTTTCCAAAACTCCACCTCTTGCACCTAAGATATATTTGCGCTTTTCATTCTGATTTATGGAATGAGCACTTTTCTCCCTGCCTGGTCTTCGCCAGGACCCATAGTCACGACACACAGTTTCCTGAGTAGAATTTCCTTGTTCAGTAAAAAAACTCTATTTCGCTTGCATGACTTGTTCGAGCGAACGGAAGGTCAGCGACACTTGGTGTGGCTTTTACGATAGAGGCTTGAACAACGAGCATCGACCCAATCTTCTTTATTACTACGTTGTTTGCAATAGTTATTTGATTCGTTAACCTTATCATCGCTTCTTCTAACTCCCTCTTGGTTACGACTGCCTCAACTTTTAATGGTTCCTTTTCTCTGGGATGGATGGTCGGCAAAGTGGCAATGTCGAAGACGCCGTCGATTTTGTTATTAGCAATTGAAAATGAAAAATGAAAAAAGTAAAGTAGAGACGAGATTTATAGTGGTTCAGCCGTTAATTAGGCCTACGTCCATTGTGAAGGTGATTTCCAATCTTATAATGAGGATTACAAAATACATCAACTCTCTCTTTTCATATATTTCTGTATTCACTCAATATACCCTCATTTATATATTTCAATCTTGGAATTACATAAGATAATAGTAGAATTTGAGGAGAAGAAGGATGGATGACTGATTGAGAAGGAGGATGCCTTCGTTTTCCTTGATCACAAAATTGTATTTGACGCCATGGACGAATCAGTAGTTGAGGATATAATTTAGCAGCACTTCGTGGTTTCAAAGATTGGATCCCTTTTATGTTAGCAGCCATGGTGTATTTATAGGTGAGCTCCCTTCGGGAAATGACCTGAAATCCGTCTATGTAGGCTACCAATTCCTCATTTTATTAATTACATTTATGCCATCGGCTAGTTGTAGCCAGCTGTCTACAGTCGTATTCAGTTACCATGTGCGAGTGGGTCCATAGGAGCGGGCGTCCCCGTAAGAGTGAATGCTTTGGGAAACTTTTATAAGAGTAGAACGCGGGACTGGACTCGATTCTCCCTTGTTCCTTGCGCGACTGACCTTCTTAGTTCAAGGGCGCTCATCCTTTTGCTGCTTTTGTATGGTGCTATTTGTCCTTACGGCTATGCTATGAGGTCGCTTCCACCTATGTTGAATGGACGACTTGCTTTGCTTCGGTGTTTGAGCGGCTTTGCCCCAATATGAACAACCGACCTTTGCTTTTGCGCATGAACCACGATTCGCGTCTAGCTTTGGTTGGAGAAATGGTCACATAAGATGTTGCGGGCGCTTGTTTAGCAGTTCCATCCAAGGCTCGGTCTTTTGACGGATAAACAGTTATAGCAATAGCTACAAAATGTTTGAGAGGGGGAAGAAGTAAAATGTCAAATCATTTATTGTCAAATTAAAATTAACAAACCATGCTTAATTGTTTTAAAGCCTCCATTGCTCAATTTCTATATCAACTGATTTATAGTCAAAATAATAATAATTTATTTCCTTGAAAATTGTTATATTTATGTATATGTAGAAAAATGGTTATATATGGAAACTCTGTCTGAGAATATCAGCAGGAAAGTACATGAGACATGTATCATAACATCCTTGAAAAGAATGCATTTATTTTGAAAATTATATTTTACTTTAGAATTCAAAGTTAATATCCCTGACGAAAAGTTAGCATTTGATAAACAATTTTTGTTTAAATAGTCATAGTTTTAGTTGATACTACTTCAGCTTCTATGTAGTGCATTTGATCATGCACCAAGAAATAAGATCAAATGCAATAAAAAAGTTTGATTGTTTTTTATGTTCATTCAATCAACTAAGAAGATCATGTGCATTAGGGAGAAAAATTAACAACTAGGTTGAGAAATAAATATTGCAAAACAATCCTTTTTCCTGATTATGAATCACATGTTATTAAACTCAAGATGCAAACTACTTATTATTCACAATTTTTATTTAAAAATTCATGCTTTTAATAATCAACCAGTTTTGCAGTAACGATATAATCATATTCGGTAAACAAAAACAGGTTACAATGGAGGAAATTGATTGCCAAGCAATTGGTGTCCTAACTTACATATAGTATATGACATATACATATTAGATGTACAATAATAGCAGTAATACACTTAACTATATATCGAAATATTGAATAGATTCCTAACCATGAATGAAATTTTAAGGTGAACAAAAAGGAGGAGAAGAAAAGAAACTAATTCATATATACCATATTTATTTATGTGATTTTACTGCAATTTGTTTTGTACTCAATATTCCATTCATGATATTTGTTGTAGCACGTGACTCGGACACGCTATATTTGAAAATTTTAGTGCAATAAATTTTTAATGATTTCGAGTAATGAAAATTAAGTGAATTTTTTTAACCATAAAGCAACACTTCTAATTTTAGTACCTTAAAAGTTTAATTTCCTTACCAATTATTGTCAGTGACGAATACAATGAAACGACCCAAACTTCCCCTTACGAGAAAGCTCGGATTAAGTTGAGAACACGACAAATAAGAACACAAACATTAGAACATTTTATTATTGTTACAACAATTACATCAGAGTACAAGAATATTCTAGAGTATGAATAAATAATATACATCGGAAAAATAATACAGAGATTTAATTACAAAGTAGTGGAAAAATAATACATAACACAACTGTAAGAAACACACGGATACAGAGCATTCCGAATATAGCTCCAGCCGTAAACCAGGGTTCTGTGAAAATAATATCCGCAAAACCAAAACTACTAGATGTCTGTGTGGAAAATAGGGGCACCCAGAGTTTAGATTAAAACAATAAACTCCAGGTCAGTCATTGGACTGATGTGAGAACTAAAACAGTTATTAAAATTTTACTTTAAAATTTGGGAAATAATGAGACCACGTCGTAAAACACAGAATGGGTTTACTCCACATGAAACATAGGTTAAAATAAAACAATGCAATGCTTTTGAAAAAATAAAGCTATTATAAGACTCAGGTCCCATCACATAATGCAACGCAAGCCGGAGGATAGAGTTTTCCCTTATAATAGCCAAAATATGCTTGATACGTATAAAACAAATTATTTTGATATTATAAGTGCATAGTGTTTAGAAACAACTTCAAATATAAATGTATCAATCATAGATGGCATGGGTAGCATATATCATGTTGCCATACTAGTTCTAAAATCAAAATCGCATGATGTCTTATTGGAAGTTGGATTTCCATCATGAACCAAGGCAAGGGATCGTCCTTACCGAATTCGAGACTCTCTAGCCCGAGCCTCAGGACAAGTACTCAGTCAAGCCCTTAGGAGCCACAGGGTCGGTCTACACATATGTTAGTGGATTATATATAATTCCTGAATAATACGTTTCCCCGCCCTATGGGGCATAAATCAAGAGCCACTAGGGACTCAAATCCGAGGTACCTCGCTTTCCATCATCCATATAAATAGAAATGTCTGGGCTCTATACCATGACACCACTCCTAGCTAGAAAGAAACGCATGTTCTCCCTGGATCCTCCTCCCATTTCTGGTTCATACCGGGGTGTGAGGCTCGCGAAGTAACGTTGTACAAAAAGCTATGATAATTAAAGCTTTGGTTTGATCATCAACCACAAGACTTTGCTTTTCAACAAAAGCCTTGATCATTTGCATCTTTGCATCTTGGCATGCCACAATGATAATTCACATCATACAACTGATGTCTATCAATATATAACCTCTAAGCTCGTAAGTCTCAGTGAAGGGTGTTAAGCAAGAGAATAAATTCTCCACCACCAAATAGATATGTATTTAATAGAAATCAATTAGCACAGGATGAAATCCAATGTCAGACACACATCCATTTACAAGTTCATTCTGGGTCTGAATGAAACCGGAGGCACCTTATTCCTCGTCCCATATGTCCAATACAGGAGAGAGGTCCCCACATATCCATCGATCTCCAAGTACGTCTGAACGATCACCACTTATTACCTTGTCTTGGGTGTACAGCCCAATCAAGACATCAGTAATCATCCAAACGATGTGAAGAACTCCAATCTTCAACCACCGTCTTCATCGTCAAATTTTAGTCTTCGCATTAATTATTCAGAATTGGTCAAACCCGGTCTTTTCGAATAACTCGCGTATTTTATAATCAATAATCAAATGCTATAAAATCACATCATACGCCTCATTCCAATTCAGAATATTCTTTTATTAAAATATTTACATCTTTAGGGAAAGGTTACCATTAATTTTATCAAAGATAATTTCTTTTAAATTTATTCTTTTAATCTTCCTTTGGATCTCAATTTCAAAAGATTTTATTCTATCTTTTAACAATTCCAAACCAAATTAAGGTTTATAAAACTAGTCGGGATTAACGAACTTTACCGAAGTAATCATTTATTATTTATTATCCCAATCCCAACCTATTCATCCCATGGAACAAAACTAGTAATACTCCGTATCTAACAACACGGTGTTATCGGTAAAAATAATTACCATTTCACGTTCAAATCTAATTAAAGATTTAACTATCGCCTGGAGTAAAACTGGTGGTACTCCATTCTTGATCATTTCCCAAATTTGATAATTTAAATTATCGCATTCTCATTTCAATCTAATTAAAGATTCAATAAAATTCTAACTCAGTTTTAATCTCAAAAATCATTACTTAATGATTGTTCAAAGTTAAGAAATTAATCTTATCTTTAACTGGGTTAAAGAACTAATGTCATTTAAAACACATTTCGCGATAAACCCCCAATTCTTCTTCCATCAAAATGTAATCTACACGGAAATCATAACGGTACGTAATCGATTTAAATTCCCATGTCAGGCTAATAATATAAATGGAACAGCGACAAAGCCTTTTAAATTCCATATATACTAATGGTCTTCATTCACAGAAGCTCATCTCGATTATTACCAAATCGAATTCCCTTCAATTCCAATTTAATATATATTAAATTGGAAAACTTTACATTGGAAATTTCCATTTAAATCTTATTTAAAGATTTATAAATCCCAAATTATATTTTCACTATTAATTGGGTTAGAAAACAAATGTCGTTAAAAAAAAGTTCATAATAAACCCAATTCACATTTCATTTTATTCCAATTACCAAATATAACTGGAAACTCTAATAATCTTAATTAAAAGATTTATAAATTCCAAAATTCATATTTTCACTATTAATCGGGTTAAAGAATGAATGTCGTTAAAAACACTGTTCACAATAAACCCACAATCAACTTTCATTTCAATTCCAATTAAATACTAAATAATTGGTAAACTTCTCTAAATCTTAATTAAAAGATTTATTCTTTACTCAACTAGGTTTAAGAAAAGTGTTAATTAATACACCATTCACGACAAACCAAAATCCAATTTATTTTATTCAATTCCAATTATTAATTAATTGGAAAAATTCACTAAATCTTAATTAAAAGATTTATTCTTTTCTCATCGGGGTTTAAGAATAGTGTTATTTAAGACAACATTCACGACAAACCCAAAAAATCCAATTTCACTTCAATTCATACACTGGAAAATTTGATTATAATAAAACCATTACAAATCCAATTTATTATCTCTAAAATAATTGGATTATTATTATAGTTAATAACTAGTTCATTTCGATAAAAATGTATTTTTATTTTTTCAAACTTAGAATTTTTCATCCGAAATCTTTCCAAATAATTAATTATGATTTTATATAATTTTTTCATATTTTTAATAATTTTGTTAAGGCACGTACAGTGGGTTTCCAATAACGGCCACCGAATTGCATCCATAGCAACCTTTTCTGAAATTGATTTGGACATAATTCCATATCCAACCGTTAGATTTCAGATCTCTTATATTCATTGGAAAGCTCTTTTCGATACGAACCCAATGGTTTTGGTTTTTGGAGAATCCGACGGTCGGATCTCCCTTACATAAATTTGAAGTTAATAGTTGAAATTCGTGAACGGTCGCTGCGCGACACTTTCTATTCAGGCCATTAAATATATACAATATGTATATTATATATATTTCATCAATTTCCATTTAAATTGTACTTTATAAATCGTTTGTAAATTCGTTTTAAAAACGATTTAAACTTCATTTTCAATTTTATATCAAAATTGAATACTCTATATTTTTATCATATTAAAATGATAATACTTTCAAAATATTAGATTTTGAAATCACTTCTTTTTGATATTTGTTATAAAATGAATAAAATCGATCGACAAACCCGATTTCGGGTTAAAATGACGTTTTCTACTTAAATCGACTTCACAAATTTTCAATATTTTTGTGTCCATCCAAAAACGGACATCAAATTCAAAATTTTATTCCTCACTGAATGTTATTTTTAAAATATTCATTATTTTAAAATATTCTACACACCCAAACATTCACATGACTATTTTTATTCACTTTATTAACATGTTAAAAGTAATATTTTTATCTAAAATAATATAATTCAATGTATGACTATTTTTATTACTTCATTAACATGTTAAAAATGACATTTTTGGCTAACAGAAATATAATTAAACACATGGTTCTTTTATTTTAAAATATTCTTTATTTCCGAATCGGAATGCAACTCAATCAATTACCATATAATTTCAGCTATATGGTTTTCATACATCGCTTGTATACAATAAATAATGATAGATAATCATTAAACAGTTCATTCACATACAGAGTGAAATTTACAACTGTGTGAGCATTAAAATAAATAAATAATGCTCATCACAGCCTGTCAATCCATCGACTGACATACAACTAAATATTGGGATTAGTGCATGTCAAATATCATCCCAATACCCGTGTGAGGTTTTCAAACAACAACAGTTTATTTAAATAAATCAGATAAATCATTGGTTAATAAATTTAACCAATTCTATTTCGCCTTGAATTACTTTCTATTTAACCAATTTACAGTGTTTAAATTATAAATAAATATTTATAATTTATTTTCAGCTACCACATTAATGTTAACATTATTTTTAATATGTTAAACATTTCAACAACACAAACAACACACAATACAGTCAATTCAATCCAAACAAACAATCATTGTTTGTACAATAAATGGAGTCGGGTGCTACTAAACACCATCTGCTTCCTAACATATATTTAACTATAATATAAATTGAGTGAGAAAGAGTTCTCACCTTCGGTTTCCACTCCGTCAGTCTTTATGTGGAGAAAATGTGACTTTTCGGCTCCACAGTCCGCATACAACATCCAAATGACTCCAAATCAGTTTCATTGCAAAGCTCTCGTGGACACGGTTCCAACGGATCCTGTTTCACTGAATTCCGAATAAGTTTGAAAAAGTTATTCTTTTTATAAGATTCATGTACATATATGTAATTAACATAAGTAATTAATTAATTACCTTAATCTACCCCTTAATCACCTTGCTCATCTTCTCTCTCCTACAGGAAACTCATGCACAGCAGCCCCTCCTATGTCACTCTCCATGCAACCTTCATGACATCACTTCTCACTCATTTCTCAACGAAATCACAAACCGTAAACACCATTCTTCTTCTCTTCTTCCCCTCTTCAATTTCGACACCATGAATCTCAAACCCAAACCACAAAAGTTTTGGCCGACTTCTTCCAGTAAAACTGTAACACCCCACCTCCGCCAGTACCACTCTTGCAAGGGCACTGACTTTGGAGGGGCGTTTGAATCAGGTAAACATGCATAATGATATATCAAGGCAGAACAAGAACATATGTATATATGTAAATAGAGTAAATAACATAGATAAAACAGCGGAAGATTTTAAACCATGTCAAATCAAGTCTGGTACAACATAATATCAATTTTCCAAATAAACAAGTCTAGATAAAACAACATCAACTGACAAACTGAAATACATAAATGCTATCCCCAAAATACGTGAGAACCATAGCTAGCTTCATGTAGAAAGCGTACATGAGCTGGAATCCCACAAGCAAGCAATCCAAAATCCAAGCTAGGCTCCTGTATTCCCTCCCTGAGAACCTGGGGGGGGGGGGACGGAAGAAAAGAGGCGAAAGAAAACAGGTCAGTCAAAAAGACTGAGTAAGCCCTACTACAATCAATGTAAACTGATAAAGTTAACTGGTATGAGCAGCAGGATGAGGATAACAACATACTAGCATGATGATTAAGTAACAAGGTAGATAAAGGTGTCATCGCATAATCAGGATTAAGGTTTTGCACCACAGGTGTACTAGCAAACTAACATGACTTGAATAAACAAGTATTGATCCCATGGCCCAAGCTTTGGCCCAATAACATGAAGTGACCCTCATACGAGGTCCAATAACATGAAGTGACCCTAACACGAGGTCCAACCCAAACGGTCTAGTCGATCGGCTCCCTAAGCCTAACTCGTCCTGTGTTGGTGTCAATACGGCCCCAAACATGATTGTAGTCGAACTGTGCCGGGTCCACCCTTCGGGTGTATCAAGCCCTAGGGTGTCAACCCCTGGACACCATGAACATGAGTGCACAGTCCCGATCTACTGGTACCCGTGCATGTTTTCTCCGGCTACGGACTATGTGCACGACCAGAGTCCGCCCGGAACTACACCAGCGTACCGCCCTGCCGTCGTTTATTGGTCGCTTACCTCCAGTCCAGTAATCGTGCCCCCACCCTAGCCTAGTCCCTAGGGTCATGATGATACAAACTAGGGATTACTGCTGGAGTGGACCCCCATTGCTAGGATTTCTCTAGTGGGTTAAGTACGGTTTAACCCCTTTACTAATCACGGATTAACTTGGTTAAGTGTAACGGTGAGTTCACGACTTAACCCCGGTTAATCTACCGAGCCCAAATTGGTTAAGTATTAAATGGACCATGACTTAACCCTAATCATGAGGCATTAATTAATTAATTAATTAATGCACCTTAACCTCTCACATTAGACTTTGTTGTGGTTACTAGTTAAGCCGGTCGGTTCCGGGTAGCTTTACACCACAACTTGGTCTAACCTCGGGTCCAAGGTACCACATGACCAACTTCTCACATTGGGTCCTATTGTTTGTAGCAACTAGTTAAGCCGGTCGGTTCCGGGTAGGTTTACGCTACAAACTCAACCTCGAGTTGGCCACACTTATCTTTTCTAAGTGTCATGTCCACCATGTTTCCAAAACATGTTACAAATTTTCAAGCAATTGGGTAGACCTAACTTAATAGGTAAATTCCCAATGGGTAGACCTAACTTAATAGGTAAATTCCCAAGCTTATATTTTTATGTCTTTTAAGTTTACCCAACCCCAAACGCAATCCCATCGCTTACATATCGCAATAGCGCATAAAGGATAGAAAGAGGGAACTTGGCATAATCATGACATAAAAGCGTTAAGCCACAAGTTTAACATGGTGGCATATGAAATGTACATATGTCCATATACTTGCATTAGGCCTCAAAAGCATGCATAACATGATAGCATGAACAAAATGTTCAACCCAAACTTGCATAACATACTTGCATATCATAACATGACATACTTGCATATAAACTTGCATATTACAACATGACATACTTGCATATAAACTTGCATAACATAACTTGATGAACTTGCATAACACAACTTGATGAACTTGCATAACACATCATAATAAACTTGCATATAAACTCGCATATCATACATTTAACTTCAAAGTTTAAGTATGAAAGTAGAATAGGGCTTACAATGCTTATGCGGACTCAAATGAGTATAGCAAATGTAAGAAAACCCTTATGCAACCAATTGAACCCCAAAAATGCAAGCAAAATTTATCAAAAACTCTCTCTTTATGATACCAAGATAGAAACTTGACTTTGAATGCAAGCTAATGATGATCATACAAGTCTAAAAACACTTGTATGCATGGAAAATCACTTAGAAATTTATTTAGGAATTTATGAAGAGAGTGGAGGCCATGAGAGGATTGATTTTGCCATAGTTTAGTTGCTAGAATGAATAATGATGATTTTGGGTAGGTTAGGGTCTTATTTATAGATTAGGCAAGTGTTTTAGGCCATAGGATTAAACCCTAGTTCCAATCTCAGCCCTCAAAACCGAATCTGGCCCCCAAGCTCAACACATTCTCAAAATGGTGCACCAGGCAGGACTGATCGTCTGAGCCAAGTCGACAGGGCTGTCGACTTGGTCAGACCAAGTCGACTCCCAAGTCGACAGGGCTGTCGACTTGGGTACTATGGCGGGAGTTCTCCCGCCTGGCCCATTATGGCCCAATTTCCCAAATTCAAGTTTGAATTTGAAATCTGTTTTTACTTAGAAATTTTCAGAAAACTTCGTTGGGCCTTAATCGGGTCATACGGACTCCGATTTTCGAAAACTCGGACTCTATTTCGCGTATTTTTCCGAGACGAACGCAATGGCATAGCCCGTTTCCCTTGATTCAGATTTAGAATTAAATTCTGCCTCGATTTACGTTATAACAGGTTATTGAAAATACGGGTTGTTACATTCTCCCCTCCTTAAAGGATTTCGTCCCCGAAATCTTCAAGTTAGGAAGAACGTATCCTACCATCCAATCATCCATCTACTCAAAACATCATCCACGAGCAATCATTGTTCTTACAAGATTCTAAATGTTGTATGAACATATGCAAAGGTGTGTGTATATGTATTTATCTAATGCAAATATCATCAATGCAAATTATGCTAGTGAAATGAATCCATATGTATGCAATTCCTAACATAATGTATAACATCTATATGCGTGCACATAACATACATCCATATGCAGCATCCATGTGATAACACAAAAATTTTCATCCATGAATAAGCATAAACACCCATGCATATGCAATATGAGGAGTGTGTGAGCCGATCTAGTGCCTAATCGTGTATAATGCATCCACGAGCAACCACTTGCAAACACTTGCAACCACTTGCAACCATCAAGCATAACATGTTTCAAACACATGTTTCATCCAAAGGGTTTCTACCTAAGGTTCTCATGACAAGATTAACACGATAAACTAGATAAACATGGATAGCAAAGAGAAAGGTATGCTAACAAAGAAAAGAGATTGAGATTGTACCCTCGAAAAGGAATGGATAAAGCCCACGCATCTTCTCCTCGGTTTCCCAAGTTGCGTCTTCCTCGTCTTCACCCCATTGAACCTTCACTAACTTGACCTCTCGATTCCTTAGCTTCTTGGTCTCCGTCCCCAAGATACGAATCGGAGCTCTCCTCAAGGTAGCTTCTTTCTCCACTTCCACATCTTCCAGAACACTTGGCTCAACAACCTCTGCTGATTCATGTAAACATTTCCGGAGATGCGAGACATGAAAAACATCGTGTACTCCGGCAAGTTTCTCGGGCAACTTCACTCTATAAGCCATCTGCCCGATCCTCTCTATAATGGGGAATGGTCCAACAAACCTCGGTGCTAACTTCCCAACGGCTCCAAATCGGACCACATTCCGCAAAGGAGAAACCTTCACGAAAACCATATCCCCAACATCAAACTCCAAATCAGTTCTTCGCTTATCAGCATAGGATTTTTGTCGGTCTTGGGCCGCTTTCATCCGTCTCCGAATCAACTCGATCTTCTCGGATGTATCTCTGATCATATCAGGCCCAAGTATAAGCTCATCTGTAGTCTCCCACCAACATGTAGGCGACTTGCACGACCTCCCATATAAAGCTTCAAATGGTGCCATCCCTATGCTTACCTGATAACTGTTATTATATGCAAACTCAACAAGAGGAAGGTGGTCTTCCTAAGTACCACCAAAATCCAGAATACAAAGCCTTAACAGATCCTCGAGTACCCTATTCACCCTTTCGGTTTGACCATCCGTCTGTGGGTGATAAGCAGTACTCAGATTCAACCTCGTGCCCATGGCTTCTTGCAAGCTATTCCAGAATTGACTTGTAAAGATTGGGTCACGGTCACTGACTATACTAGAAGGGACTCCATGTAGTCTCACAATCTCACGAAGATATACAGACGCTAGCCAAGATGCGGTCCTCTTTCTCTTCACCGGAATGAAATGGGCACTCTTCGTAAGTCTATCCACGATAACCCAAATGCTCGTATTTCCTTTCCTTGACCTTGGTAGCCCATCGATAAAATCCATGGAAATACTCTCCCACTTCCAAAGTGGGACGTCTAGAGGATGCAATAGCCCACCGGGCTTCTTCGACTCGGCCTTAACTTGCTGGCAAATGATACATCTAGAGACAAACTCCGCCACATCCTTCTTCATCCGAGACCAAAAGAAAATGCGCTTCATATCTTTATACATCTTATCTCCGCCTGGATGTATGGTCAACTTAGAGCGATGCGCTTCCTCTAGAACTTTTCTTACTAAATCTTCTACCATTTGAACACATAACCTTCCATCTCTCCTCAGCCACCCCTTGTCATCAATCGAATATCGAGCGAGATGACTAGACGTCTCTCCTCGAATCAGCTTATCCATAATCTCAACTATCTGAGGGTCTTCTCTCTGCGAAGCCCCAACTTGATCAAGAAGGGTAGGTCTGAGTTCCAGAGATGCTAAAGAACCGGTCATCGACTCAATCGCCAAAGAGAAATCAAAGGTTGCCACATACTCTAAATTCTTCATCTCAATGAATAGAGGACTTAGGGTCAACCTTCTTCTACTCAATGCATCAGCCACCACATTCCCCTTGCCAGGGGTATAGGCTATCTCAAAATCGTAGGACGCCAAGAATTCCATCCATCTTTGTTGCCTCAGATTCAGATCCTTCTGAGAAAAGAGATACTTCAATGACTTGTGATCGGTATAAAGCTCAAATCTTTCTCCCAGAAGATAACGGCGCCAAGCCTTGAGTGCATATACTATTGCTGCCAACTCTAAGTCATGAGTGGGATAATTCTTCTCATGCACCTTGAGTTGTCTACCGCCAAAGCATATCACTCTTCCTTCTTGCATCAAAACAGCTCCTAACCCCGTGCCACATGCATCGGTGTATACTGTAAATAACTTCCCTCCATCGGGCAAAGCTAGAACAGGTGCTGATGTGAGAGCTCTCTTGAGCTTCTGAAAAGCAAGCTCGCATTCTATGCTCCAAGCAAAAACTAAATTCTTCTTCGTCAATTTAGTAAGAGGAGCGGAAATCTTCGCGAAGTCTTTGATGAACTTCCGGTAAAAACCTGCAAGACCTAGAAAACTTCTCACTTCGGTTGCATTCCTTGGAGTCTTCCAATCCTGAACTGCAACTACCTTAGCGGGATCCACCGCTAAGCCTTGCTTAGACACTATATGCCCAAGGAATCTAACTTCCCTTCTCCAAAAGTGACACTTGGAGAACTTGGCCTTCAACTGATGCGCTCTAAGCGTATCCATCACCTCCATGAGATGCCTTGCATGCTCTTCCTCATCCTTAGAGAAGATCAGAATATCATCTACGAAGACCACGACAAACTTGTTCAAGAACTCCCTGAACACCCTACTCATCAAGTCCACGAAATATGCGGGTGCATTAGTCAAGCCGAACGGCATGACAAGCCATTCGAAGAATCCATCTGGAGTCCTGAACGCAGTCTTGTCTATACTATCCTCAGCTACCCTGAGCTGAT
Organism: Allium sativum; assembly: GCA_030737875.1. Lineage (NCBI taxonomy): Eukaryota > Viridiplantae > Streptophyta > Magnoliopsida > Asparagales > Amaryllidaceae > Allium > Allium sativum. The sequence goes on from CM060910.1 coordinate 404,056,331, forward strand.
GGAATCCAGTAGCAAGATCAAGCTGAGAGAAAACAGAAGCACCGACAAGCTGGTCAAAGAGATCATCAATCCTCGGTAACGGGTGTCTGTTCTTCTTAGTCAGCTTATTCAACTCTCGATAGACAACACAAAGTCGGAGAGAACCATCTGCCTTGGTAGCAAATACCACAGGCGCTCCCCATTCAGATATACTTCGTCTAATGAAGTTCTTCTCAAGCAACTCCTTCACTTGCTTACTTAGCTCCCGCCTTTCACGCGGAGCCATGTGCCGAACGGGCAAAGAAACCGGCTTTGCATTATCCACCAGATAAATGCGGAAATCAATCTCTCGCTTAGGGGGCAACCCCCTAACTTCATCGAAAACATCCGGATAATCTCGAACCACTCTCACAGACTGAAGAGTCTCCATTGACGAGTCGAGTGATTCAAGATAGCACAACATGACGGGACCTCTCGGATCACAAGAAATCTCTAGGGTGTTCCCGAGGCGAGTCACGAGCCTCACAATCCTATGCTCACAATCAAGAATGGCTCCATATCTGGACAGCCAATCCATGCCCAATATCAATCCGTATCCCCTGAAACCAAGAACATAAGCACTGCACAAGAACTCTACACTCTGTATAGAGATCCTCAAATCCCCACATATCATAGACAAATGGGCGGAACCCCCAATAGGATTTGAGACACAGACGGGATCCTCTACCAAGCTAGTACTAAGGTGCAAACTATCAACAAGATCAGATGAGATAAAGCTATGCGATGCACCAGAATCAAACAAGGTACGAACTGGAAAATCAGAAATATATACAAGGCTTTCAACAGAAATACTACCTCGATCGGGAACTGGAGCGATATTGAGAGCATGAACTTGCCCTCCTGAAGGTCCAGCACGCTGAGTCTGACCCTGGCCTTGCCCTTGCTTCTTCGGGCAATCCTTGCTGAAATGTCTAGTCTCACCGCAGAAAAAGCATTCACCATTATTCCTTTTTCTCTTCCTACAATCCTTAATAAGATGCCCAACTGAACCGCAATAATGGCACTTCCCCTTGACGTTCTTGCCCTTGTTGTTGTTTCCCTTGTTGCCTTGACCCTTGTTCTTGTTCTGGTTTCCTTGACTGCTTTGACCACTTGGATTACCCTGATTTCCTTTTCCCTGGGAATCAGTCTTCTTGGCTTGAGTATCATTCACCTTGATCTCTTTCTTGCCATCTCCCTGAAGTAACGCCATATCAACCAAGCTCTCAAACGTGGCCCCATGGGGAATATGTGACATGGCCAATCCCTGCAACGGCTCATTTAATCCTCTAGCAAAACGGAGGGCCTTCTTCTGAGGAGTATTCACCATATCCAAGCCAAAACGAGCTAACTGATTAAACTTGTTCACATATTCTTTGACAGACATATCTCCTTGCTTCAAAGTTATGAACCTCTCCATTTGCAGATTCTCCTCAGCAGAAGATAGAAACTTAAGCATGAACCTTGCCCTGAAATCGGCCCAAGTCTCAACAGGCCTAGTACCATTGGTGACTTCCCACCAATAAGCGGCTTCATCCTTCATAAGCCAAACCGCCAACAAGGTCTTCCTCTGATCGTCTAACCCAAAGATAGCAAATAAATCCTCGGTCTCTTTCAACCAATTTCTGGCCTCTACAAAAGTCTCAGTGCCTTGGAAGTTCTTGCCACCCATTGCTTTGAAATCTTTGCAAGTCTTTGCGAAGTCAGCTTGAGGGTACTGAGGGGGAGGAGGAAGAGGAACCTCAGCGACAGGAGGAGGAGGAACATTAGCGACGGGAGGAGGAGGAATATTAACTACTGGAGGAGGAGGAGGAGGAACATCTGCGGGGCCGGCTTCGGTCGCCCTAGCCTGCAAAAGTCTCCTATACCAAACAGGTACGTGTACTCCCTCCGGAATAGCAAAGTTATCGGCCATACTGAAACGAAGAAAAAGACAATTCAGAATGGAGAAAAACGAAGGGATTTTGCTAATGGCTTTTTGGGGAATAGCCTTTAAAATAAACTAGACTTTTTTTTTTTTTGGAAAATATTTTATACTTGATTTTGAAAATAGTTTTTCAAAAGTTTTCTAAAAACCTTTTTTGTTCCTTCTCGTAAACCTTAGGCTCTGATACCAAATGTAACACCCCACCTCCGGCAGTACCACTCTTGCAAGGGCACTGACTTTGGAGGGGCGTTTGAATCAGGTAAACATGCATAATGATATATCAAGGCAGAACAAGAAAATATGTATATATGTAAACAGAGTAAATAACATAGATAAAACAGCGGAAGATTTTAAACCATGTCAAATCAAGTCTGGTACAACATAATATCAATTTTCCAAATAAACAAGTCTAGATAAAACAACATCAACTGACAAACTGAAATACATAAATGCTATCCCCAAAATACGTGAGAACCATAGCTAGCTTCATGTAGAAAGCGTACATGAGCTGGAATCCCACAAGCAAGCAATCCAAAATCCAAGCTAGGCTCCTGTATTCCCTCCCTGAGAACCTGGGGGGGGGGAAACGGAAGAAAAGAGGCGAAAGAAAACAGGTCAGTCAAAAAGACTGAGTAAGCCCTACTACAATCAATGTAAACTGATAAAGTTAACTGGTATGAGCAGCAAGATGAGGATAACAACATACTAGCATGATGATTAAGTAACAAGGTAGATAAAGGTGTCATCGCATAATCAGGATTAAGGTTTTGCACCACAGGTGTACTAGCAAACTAACATGACTTGAATAAACAAGTATTGATCCCATGGCCCAAGCTTTGGCCCAATAACATGAAGTGACCCTCATACGAGGTCCAATAACATGAAGTGACCCTAACACGAGGTCCAACCCAAATGGTCTAGTCGGTCGGCTCCCTAAGCCTAATTCGTCCTGTGTTGGTGTCAATACGGCCCCAAACATGATTGTAGTCGAACTGTGCCGGGTCCACCCTTCGGGTGTATCAAGCCCTAGGGTGTCAACCCCTGGACACCATGAACATGAGTGCACAGTCCCGATCTACTGGTACCCGTGCATGTTTTCTCCGGCTACGGACTATGTGCACGACCAGAGTCCGCCCGGAACTACACCAGCGTACCGCCCTGCCGTCGTTTATTGGTCGCTTACCTCCAGTCCAGTAATCGTGCCCCCACCCTAGCCTAGTCCCTAGGGTCATGATGATACAAACTAGGGATTACTGCTGGAGTGGACCCCCATTGCTAGGATTTCTCTAGTGGGTTAAGTACGGTTTAACCCCTTTACTAATCACGGATTAACTTGGTTAAGTGTAACGGTGAGTTCACGACTTAACCCCGGTTAATCTACCGAGCCCAAATTGGTTAAGTATTAAATGGACCATGACTTAACCCTAATCATGAGGCATTAATTAATTAATTAATGCACCTTAACCTCTCACATTAGACTTTGTTGTGGTTACTAGTTAAGCCGGTCGGTTCCGGGTAGCTTTACACCACAACTTGGTCTAACCTCGGGTCCAAGGTACCACATGACCAACTTCTCACATTGGGTCCTATTGTTTGTAGCAACTAGTTAAGCCGGTCGGTTCCGGGTAGGTTTACGCTACAAACTCAACCCAACCTCGAGTTGGCCACACTTATCTTTTCTAAGTGTCATGTCCACCATGTTTCCAAAACATGTTACAAATTTTCAAGCAATTGGGTAGACCTAACTTAATAGGTAAATTCCCAATGGGTAGACCTAACTTAATAGGTAAATTCCCAAGCTTATATTTTTATGTCTTTTAAGTTTACCCAACCCCAAACGCAATCCCATCGCTTACATATCGCAATAGCGCATAAAGGATAGAAAGAGGGAACTTGGCATAATCATGACATAAAAGCGTTAAGCCACAAGTTTAACATGGTGGCATATGAAATGTACATATGTCCATATACTTGCATTAGGCCTCAAAAGCATGCATAACATGATAGCATGAACAAAATGTTCAACCCAAACTTGCATAACATACTTGCATATCATAACATGACATACTTGCATATAAACTTGCATATTACAACATGACATACTTGCATATAAACTTGCATAACATAACTTGATGAACTTGCATAACACATCATAATAAACTTGCATATAAACTCGCATATCATACATTTAACTTCAAAGTTTAAGTATGAAAGTAGAATAGGGCTTACAATGCTTATGCGGACTCAAATGAGTATATCAAATATAAGAAAACCCTTATGCAACCAATTGAACCCCAAAAATGCAAGCAAAATTTATCAAAAACTCTCTCTTTATGATACCAAGATAGAAACTTGACTTTGAATGCAAGCTAATGATGATCATACAAGTCTAAAAACACTTGTATGCATGGAAAATCACTTAGAAATTTATTTAGGAATTTATGAAGAGAGTGGAGGCCATGAGAGGATTGATTTTGCCATAGTTTTGTTGCTAGAATGAATAATGATGATTTAGGGTAGGTTAGGGTCTTATTTATAGATTAGGCAAGTGTTTTAGGCCATAGGATTAAACCCTAGTTCCAATCTCAGCCCTCAAAACCGAATCTGGCCCCCAAGCTCAACACATTCTCAAAATGGTGCACCAGGCAGGACTGCTCGTCTGAGCCAAGTCGACAGCCAAGTCGACAGGGCTGTCGACTTGGTCAGACCAAGTCGACTCCCAAGTCGACAGGGCTGTCGACTTGGGTACTCTGGCGGGAGTTCTCCCGCCTGGCCCATTGTAACAACCCGTATTTCAATAACATGTTAAAACGAGAATCAAGGCAGAATTTAATTTTAAATTCTGAATCAAGTAAAACGGGCTATGCCATTGCGTTCGTCTCGAAAAAATACGTGAAATAGAGTCCGAGTTTTCGAAAATCGGAGTCCGTATGACCCGGTTAAGGCCCAAAGAAGTTTTCGGGAAATTCGAATTTCGGAAACAGTTTTGGAAATCAGATCTGGGGCCAGGCGGGAAGTTTCCCGCCTAGGCCATGTCGACAGGGCTGTCGACAGGCCTGTCGACTTGGGCCCAGACCAAGTCGACAGCCCTGTCGACTTGCCTGTCGACAGGGGGTGGTCGGGGCATATGGCCTGGTGCACCTGTTTGTCTCACCTAGTCTTGTGCTTGGGCTGGGTCTGGAAGCTTCCGAGATCTGATGGTCCTAATCTATCTTAGGGTTAATCTAAGGGCCTAAAACTATCCTAATCTCTATAAAAACACCCCTAAGCCCCCCCTAAACCCTCATAACTCACCCTCTCCACGAAGTGCTGCCCAAATGCAAAGTGATCATGGCCTCCATCTCAAATCCCTAGAGCCTATGCACTCAAATCAAGTTCAAATCAAAAGGTGCAAGCTTGCTACACCAAATCAAGGCCAAATCAACATTTCTATGCGAGTTCCATGACGATTCTTCTACAAAGGAGGCACCTTTCTTAGCCAAGATGATTCATGCTTCTTTCCCTAGGCCTAACTAAGTAAGTTCTAGCTACTTTTGGGTCAAAACGGTATTTTTAATGTTGACATGGGATAAAATGAGGCTAAACATGATTATGCGAATCCATATGAACCTTACCATGCCTCTTGTGTTCATATTTATGATCTTAGGCCATGTGAGTGACTTAATCATGCCTCTCATGCTATGCATAACCTAGTTTAACTTGCAAGTTTGGATCTTTATGCATGAAATGCTAGCATGAACCTTTAGGAACCATTTTACTTGTGAAAAATTGGCCAAGATGAGATTTTGGGGCTTATGCATGTTTATGAACCCAAACCCTTTTATGCTATCATGCAAGTTTGTGGCCAAGTCCTTTATGAGACTATGCATGTTTATGGCCAAACCCTTTGTGATAATATGCATGTTTGTGGCCAAAATTACCTTATGACACTATGCATGTTTAGGGCCAATCCCTTTACGATGTTATGCATGTGGAAGCCAAGCCCTTTTTGGCATCATGCATGGTTTGAGACCAATATGTGGCATAGTATCCTTACTATGTTGACTCGATTTGCTTGCGTTGGGAAAACACGATTTTGGGTAGTTAGATAAACATGAACTTGTCGCAAGGTCTTAACTTGAATAGGACATGCGTTTATACTTGAAAATATGACTTGAAAGATAACATGGAAGACGACATGTAAGTATGCATAAAAACATGAGCTTGGGAATTTACCTATTAAGTTAGGTCTACCCTTTGGGAATTTACCTATTAAGTTAGGTCTACCCAAATGCTCGGAAACTTGTAACATGTTTTGGAAACATGATGAACTTAGATAATATGAGTGTGGCCAACTCGAGGTTGGGTTGAGTTTGCAACGTAAAACTACCCGGAACCGACCGGCCTAACTAGTAGTTGCAAACAATAGGACCCAATGTGAGAAGTTGGTCATGTCGCGCTTAAGACCCGAGGTTAGACTAGGTTGTGGTGTAAATCTACCCGGACCCGCCCGGCTTAACTAGTAACCACAACAAGGTCTAATGTGAGATGTTGAGGGTGCATTAATTAAATTAATGCCACATAATAGGGTTAAGTTAATTTGATTAATGAGGCTTAACCAAATATGATATGGACAAATGGGTTAGGTAATTTGATTAGGCTAATGATACTTAACAAAACATGATAAGCTTGGGTAGGTTAAGTAACTTGATTTGCCTAATGACACTTGACCATTTTTATACGACTAGTGGACGGGATTAAGTTAACCAACACTTAATCAATCCAACACGATAACGTGATAAGGTTAAGTAAATTTTCTTAATGACACTTAACCGTACAATACAGTTAATGGACGGGGTTAAGATTAAGCTTAACTAATCTAAACATGGTAATCGGATGGGGTTAAGTTAGCCTAGACTTAATTAATCCCACTTGGTAATTTAATGGGGTTAAGTTAAACACTTAACTAATTTAACACGATGATTTGATGAGGTTAAGTGACCTATACTTAACCAATCTAACTCGTTAATTTGATGAGGGTAAGTTAATCTATACTTAACCAATCTAACGTGAAAACATGACAAGGCTAAGTCACGAATCACTTGAATACGCTTGACCGATTTGACTCGGTAATTTGACAAGGTCAAGTTAATTTATATAATTAACCAATCTAAGGTGGTAATTAGACGAGGTTAAGTTATGGATTGCTTAATATACTTAGCCAACGTGACACCTGGTTTGTAGGGTTAAGTCTTGGACTTGGATACTTAGCCAATTTTGACATGGTTTGTAGACGGGCTAAGTTAGGAACTTAAGTGACCCTTGACCCATTAGATAAACCCTAATTCGGAGGATTAGGTAAATAACCATAGTTAACCAGGAGTATGGAAATAAGGCTAAGTGGTAAACCTTGGTTAAGGGAAACTAAGTAATAATTCTTAGTCAAGGAAATTTGGACCATTTCTTAGATAGATTGGTAACCCGATACGTTAGGTCAACGTTTAAGTATGCGTATAGGAGCAGGCTATCTGATTTAGATAAAGGCTCCAACGAACTGGGTAACGAAGCAGCGGCTTCGGGGAACGTGAGGATATTCTTGGGATCCCTCTGTGAGCTGCCAGGTCATTATACTAGGCTCACGAGAGGTTGAGGTCTGCGGTAGAAGAACCAAGAATATGCCTTGGTTGCTATGCGAGCGACCTAAAGACCGGGGTGGATAGCAGTGAGTCGACGAATACATAAGGTGCCCGAGATAGCAAGTTCGTCGATCATCTACCATCTTGAGTCAAGCGTGTACGTACGGAAGGGCAGGGAACACCCAACAGACCATAATTGCTATCTAATTATGGGTGAGGTAGGCCGTAGGATGTGGGCTGGCCGGAGTGTAGTTCTCATGCAAGATTTTCTCTTGTGTTGCCTTTCACTAGTTGAGGGAGGGGTCTCGTGGGACCATAGCCACGTGTAGAAAAGCAGACCTTAGTATCTGCATCGGCAGATAAATCTAAAGCTCCCGACCGAGTCCTGTATTTCTTGTCTTGCCCTGTGACAGGACTCGGATGGCACGATGTGATACATGTGCATACAGTTATAGAAAAACGATTCACGGTGATTGCGTGGGAAAAAGGGCGCAGTTGAGGGTTAGCGTAATCCCTAGTGGCCTAGGTGGTTTAACCCAAACCAAAATACGAAAGCGTGCAATAGGCAAGCGTAATCCCTAGTGGTGCTAGGTGGCGTAAGTCCTAGTAGTTCAAACGATGATTCATATGGAAGAGCCTAGCTAGAACAAGGGTGACAGTCCAAACGATTTCAAGGATAATACGACATGAGGAAGCCCGTACGAGGTACGGCAAAGGACTGAACTTATATACATGGAAAGAAACATATGATTTGAGTAACCTATATATGCGATATATTAGGTTGACATGGACCATTACACGACTTTGAGTAAGGGACATTCATGGTTAACACATAACAAGGCTGGGATACTAGTACGGAGGGTGCAGAGCAAATATACATGTTAGAACTAAAATACATAATAGATACCGTGGGATGATAGACGGGGCAGATACCTTGGGATAATGTACTCGATAGAAATCTGACGATGTGATACCTTGACTTATCATAACACCGTAGTTTATCATGATACCTTAGTTTACCTTGCCACAGTAGTTAAACCGGCTAGCCCGGTTTAGTTTATCTATCTTGTAGTTATCCTTATGTTTACTTTCAGTTTATGCATGTCATGTTACCTTTACCTGTTTTTATACTGGAAGTAGATAGGACTTACTCAGTCTTTTTGACTGACCCGTTTTGTTTCGCCTCTTTTCTTCTGTTTCCCCCCCAGGTTTCAGGGAGGAAACAATGCTGTTTAGTTCGGACTTCTTCTGCTTGAAGGTCATCATGGATGGCTTGGACTTCTCTTGGCTATGGCTACTTTACTGTTTTACTTGGGGAATAATGTATTAAAAAGTCTTTATGCTTCTTTACTATTGCAAGACAGGTTTTGATGTACTCTGATGTAAAAGGCTTTAGACCTTATTTATTCATGTTATGAAAGTTTGATTTTACTTCCGCTATTTTATATGTTCTGTCTTGTGATATTTCTGTGCATGTTTACCAATAATGCCCCTCTGAAGCTAGTGCATTCCTTTGCGAGTGACCCTAGCGGAGGCGGGGTGTTACATTTGGTATCAGAGCAGAAGGTTACTAGACTGGGCAAAAGTTTTTAAAGACCTTCTGAAAATTATTTGAAAAACCGTTTACAAAGAAACATTTTTCAAGAAAATTTTCTTTTAAAAAGAAAAAGGCTATTCCCCAAAGGCCATTAGCATTATCCTTGTTTCCTTGATTGAATCTCTTTTCCTTTCTTTCCTCCATCTGTAGTCACAGTGGTTTTGAATGCGACTAGTCTTTCTAGCTGCGTAAGTGTTTCCCGTACGATGGAGATGGTTCTCGAGAGACCGTTGCAGAGTTATGCATGAAAGGATAGTAAGAACAAGGATGAAGGATACGAGCTTAGGGATAAGCAACCTGTTGGTATGGCTGAGTCCTAAAAGGAGGGAGAAAGATGAACAATGAAACCCATGACGAGAGAGTACCTTTGGCATGGTGAAACGGGACGGATAGTTAAGTATCATGGAATAGGGACAAGATCATTCGGAGGGCAATAGTATGCTCTCATTTCTAGGGTACCTCAGAAGGAGGGTAACGATCTTGTTAAAGGTTTAGCTTTTCTTCTCTATCATCCCGTTAGGACTTTGTTTTGATCATCGTATCATTTAAGTCTGCTTAGATAGTTGAGTCTCTGCACCTTAGTACTAGCGTAGTAGAGGATCCCGTTTTTGTCTCAAGTCCTATTGGAAGATCGGTCCATTTACTCATGGCTTGTTTGGATTTGGGAATGTCTATGCCAAGTGTTGTGTTTGGAAATAATGCTTATGTTTATAAGTTGTGGATGGATTCTAGGGATGAAGTGGTTATCCAGTAAGGGGTGCCACTCTCGGTTTTGATAGGAGGGTAGTTAGACTCTTGACTAGCCTTGGTAATACCCTCGAAGTCTCGTGTAACCTTTTGGGTTCGGTCATGGTTAGCTACTTAGAATCCCTTGATGCCTTTATGGGAAATTGGAAGCCCAATCGAGTGGTGTTCGCCGATAAGACGGATGGTTTATTTCACTTATGCATGGGTTATAGAAATCACCTTAGTAAGTGCGCTTGATAACCTGGTTGGCATCTGTTTACTTTCAAGAGAAAGTTCTTCTATGTGGAATACCTTGTGGTACGAGGTCCGAGATTCATTAGTGAATTTTGGAAAGCTTGCATGAGATCATGAGTACGCAGTCATGTTTGCGTCAAGTATTCTAGAAAGAGGATAAGTGCAAGTGGAACGATAGGCGACGAAGAAAGGAGTTCCAGCTCAGGTTATGGAAACAGGAAATAAGAAGCTGCGAAATCGTGAAGAAAAAGGGACGGTCAAGGCACGATGGAACTAAGCTCAAGGTAATGCGACTCAGGAGACTGAAGACTAAATACGTGCATGATATCTCTTTTGGGAATATATCCTCGATCCCTGTTTTTCTGTTGAACTTGCTTGTAGGTTATCTTTTATGGATATCCTCTCGGTCCTGTCTCTGTTACAAATCCCGTACGGAGTTTGTTTTGTTTATCTTCTCGACCCTGTTTCAGGGAATCTTAGGTAGAACCCTGTGGATGTAAACATGTATTTGAAACATGTTATGGTTGATATGGTTGCAAATGGTTGCAAGTGGTTGCTCGTGGATGCGCGAATTTACATTAGATATTAGCTCGACTCGGTCACATTTCATATTGCATATGCACGAGTATTTATACTTGTTTATGGATGAAATCGAGTGTATTATCATGCGGTTGTTGCATATGAATGAATGATTGTGCACGCATATAGTATCTATATGGCTAGGACTATTTGCATACATGTTGGATTCATGGCACTATACATATTTTGCATTAGAAAGATTATTCAGGCCTGATCATTAGCATTAGCTAAGGAACATGTACACACACGTTTTGCATATATTCATACAGCATTAGAAATCATCTAAGGATAATGGTTGCTTGTGGATGATGTTTTGAGTAGATGGATGATGGATGGTAGGATATGTTCTTCCTAACTTAAAGATTTCGGGGACGAAATCCTAAAAGGTGGGGAGAATGTAACAACCCGTATTTCAATAACATGTTAAAACGAGAATCAAGGCAGAATTTAATTTTAAATTCTGAATCAAGTAAAACGGGCTATGCCATTACGTTCGTCTCGAAAAAATACGCGAAATAGAGTCCGAGTTTTCGAAAATCGGAGTCCGTATGACCCGGTTAAGGCCCAAAGAAGTTTTCGGGAAATTCGAATTTCGGAAACAGTTTTGGAAATCAGATCTGGGGCCAGGCGGGAAGTTTCCCGCCTAGGCCATGTCGACAGGGCTGTCGACAGGCCTGTCGACTTGGGCCCAGACCAAGTCGACAGCCCTGTCGACTTGCCTGTCGACAGGGGGTGGTCGGGGCATATGGCCTGGTGCACCTGTTTGTCTCACCTAGTCTTGTGCTTGGGCTGGGTCTGGAAGCTTCCGAGATCTGATGGTCCTAATCTATCCTAGGGTTAATCTAAGGGCCTAAAACTATCCTAATCTCTATAAAAACACCCCTAAGCCCCCCCTAAACCCTCATAACTCACCCTCTCCACGAAGTGCTGCCCAAATGCAAAGTGATCATGGCCTCCATCTCAAATCCCTAGAGCCTATGCACTCAAATCAAGTTCAAATCAAAAGGTGCAAGCTTGCTACACCAAATCAAGGCCAAATCAACATTTCTATGCGAGTTCCATGACGATTCTTCTACAAAGGAGGCACCTTTCTTAGCCAAGATGATTCATGCTTCTTTCCCTAGGCCTAACTAAGTAAGTTCTAGCTACTTTTGGGTCAAAACGGTATTTTTAATGTTGACATGGGATAAAATGAGGCTAAACATGATTATGCGAATCCATATGAACCTTAACATGCCTCTTGTGTTCATATTTATGATCTTAGGCCATGTGAGTGACTTAATCATGCCTCTCATGCTATGCATAACCTAGTTTAACTTGCAAGTTTGGATCTTTATGCATGAAATGCTAGCATGAACCTTTAGGAACCATTTTACTTGTGAAAAATTGGCCAAGATGAGATTTTGGGGCTTATGCATGTTTATGAACCCAAACCCTTTTATGCTATCATGCAAGTTTGTGGCCAAGTCCTTTATGAGACTATGCATGTTTATGGCCAAACCCTTTGTGATAATATGCATGTTTGTGGCCAAAATTACCTTATGACACTATGCATGTTTAGGGCCAATCCCTTTACGATGTTATGCATGTGGAAGCCAAGCCCTTTTTGGCATCATGCATGGTTTGAGACCAATATGTGGCATAGTATCCTTACTATGTTGACTCGATTTGCTTGCGTTGGGAAAACACGATTTTGGGTAGTTAGATAAACATGAACTTGTCGCAAGGTCTTAACTTGAATAGGACATGCGTTTATACTTGAAAATATGACTTGAAAGATAACATGGAAGACGACATGTAAGTATGCATAAAAACATGAGCTTGGGAATTTACCTATTAAGTTAGGTCTACCCTTTGGGAATTTACCTATTAAGTTAGGTCTACCCAAATGCTCGGAAACTTGTAACATGTTTTGGAAACATGATGAACTTAGATAATATGAGTGTGGCCAACTCGAGGTTGGGTTGAGTTTGCAACGTAAAACTACCCGGAACCGACCGGCCTAACTAGTAGTTGCAAACAATAGGACCCAATGTGAGAAGTTGGTCATGTCGCGCTTAAGACCCGAGGTTAGACTAGGTTGTGGTGTAAATCTACCCGGACCCGCCCGGCTTAACTAGTAACCACAACAAGGTCTAATGTGAGATGTTGAGGGTGCATTAATTAAATTAATGCCACATAATAGGGTTAAGTTAATTTGATTAATGAGGCTTAACCAAATATGATATGGACAAATGGGTTAGGTAATTTGATTAGGCTAATGATACTTAACAAAACATGATAAGCTTGGGTAGGTTAAGTAACTTGATTTGCCTAATGACACTTGACCATTTTTATACGACTAGTGGACGGGATTAAGTTAACCAACACTTAATCAATCCAACACGATAACGTGATAAGGTTAAGTAAATTTTCTTAATGACACTTAACCGTACAATACAGTTAATGGACGGGGTTAAGATTAAGCTTAACTAATCTAAACATGGTAATCGGATGGGGTTAAGTTAGCCTAGACTTAATTAATCCCACTTGGTAATTTAATGGGGTTAAGTTAAACACTTAACTAATTTAACACGATGATTTGATGAGGTTAAGTGACCTATACTTAACCAATCTAACTCGTTAATTTGATGAGGATAAGTTAATCTATACTTAACCAATCTAACGTGAAAACATGACAAGGCTAAGTCACGAATCACTTGAATACGCTTGACCGATTTGACTCGGTAATTTGACAAGGTCAAGTTAATTTATATAATTAACCAATCTAAGGTGGTAATTAGACGAGGTTAAGTTATGGATTGCTTAATATACTTAGCCAACGTGACACCTGGTTTGTAGGGTTAAGTCTTGGACTTGGATACTTAGCCAATTTTGACATGGTTTGTAGACGGGCTAAGTTAGGAACTTAAGTGACCCTTGACCCATTAGATAAACCCTAATTCGGAGGATTAGGTAAATAACCATAGTTAACCAGGAGTATGGAAATAAGGCTAAGTGGTAAACCTTGGTTAAGGGAAACTAAGTAATAATTCTTAGTCAAGGAAATTTGGACCATTTCTTAGATAGATTGGTAACCCGATACGTTAGGTCAACGTTTAAGTATGCGTATAGGAGCAGGCTATCTGATTTAGATAAAGGCTCCAACGAACTGGGTAACGAAGCAGCGGCTTCGGGGAACGTGAGGATATTCTTGGGATCCCTCTGTGAGCTGCCAGGTCATTATACTAGGCTCACGAGAGGTTGAGGTCTGCGGTAGAAGAACCAAGAATATGCCTTGGTTGCTATGCGAGCGACCTAAAGACCGGGGTGGATAGCAGTGAGTCGACGAATACATAAGGTGCCCGAGATAGCAAGTTCGTCGATCATCTACCATCTTGAGTCAAGCGTGTACGTACGGAAGGGCAGGGAACACCCAACAGACCATAATTGCTATCTAATTATGGGTGAGGTAGGCCGTAGGATGTGGGCTGGCCGGAGTGTAGTTCTCATGCAAGATTTTCTCTTGTGTTGCCTTTCACTAGTTGAGGGAGGGGTCTCGTGGGACCATAGCCACGTGTAGAAAAGCAGACCTTAGTATCTGCATCGGCAGATAAATCTAAAGCTCCCGACCGAGTCCTGTATTTCTTGTCTTGCCCTGTGACAGGACTCGGATGGCACGATGTGATACATGTGCATACAGTTATAGAAAAACGATTCACGGTGATTGCGTGGGAAAAAGGGCGCAGTTGAGGGTTAGCGTAATCCCTAGTGGCCTAGGTGGTTTAACCCAAACCAAAATACGAAAGCGTGCAATAGGCAAGCGTAATCCCTAGTGGTGCTAGGTGGCGTAAGTCCTAGTAGTTCAAACGATGATTCATATGGAAGAGCCTAGCTAGAACAAGGGTGACAGTCCAAACGATTTCAAGGATAATACGACATGAGGAAGCCCGTACGAGGTACGGCAAAGGACTGAACTTATATACATGGAAAGAAACATATGATTTGAGTAACCTATATATGCGATATATTAGGTTGACATGGACCATTACACGACTTTGAGTAAGGGACATTCATGGTTAACACATAACAAGGCTGGGATACTAGTACGGAGGGTGCAGAGCAAATATACATGTTAGAACTAAAATACATAATAGATACCGTGGGATGATAGACGGGGCAGATACCTTGGGATAATGTACTCGATAGAAATCTGACGATGTGATACCTTGACTTATCATAACACCGTAGTTTATCATGATACCTTAGTTTACCTTGCCACAGTAGTTAAACCGGCTAGCCCGGTTTAGTTTATCTATCTTGTAGTTATCCTTATGTTTACTTTCAGTTTATGCATGTCATGTTACCTTTACCTGTTTTTATACTGGAAGTAGATAGGACTTACTCAGTCTTTTTGACTGACCCGTTTTGTTTCGCCTCTTTTCTTCCGTTTCCCCCCCAGGTTTCAGGGAGGAAACAATGCTGTTTAGTTCGGACTTCTTCTGCTTGAAGGTCATCATGGATGGCTTGGACTTCTCTTGGCTATGGCTACTTTACTGTTTTACTTGGGGAATAATGTATTAAAAAGTCTTTATGCTTCTTTACTATTGCAAGACAGGTTTTGATGTACTCTGATGTAAAAGGCTTTAGACCTTATTTATTCATGTTATGAAAGTTTGATTTTACTTCCGCTATTTTATATGTTCTGTCTTGTGATATTTCTGTGCATGTTTACCAATAATGCCCCTCTGAAGCTAGTGCATTCCTTTGCGAGTGACCCTAGCGGAGGCGGGGTGTTACACCCATTATGGCCCAATTTCCCAAATTCAAGTTTGAATTTGAAATCTGTTTTTACTTAGAAATTTTCAGAAAACTTCGTTGGGCCTTAATCGGGTCATACGGACTCCGATTTTCGAAAACTCGGACTCTATTTCGCGTATTTTTCCGAGACGAACGCAATGGCATAGCCCGTTTCCCTTGATTCAGATTTTAGAATTAAATTCTGCCTCGATTTACGTTATAACAGGTTATTGAAAATACGGGCTGTTACAAAAACTCACGGCCAATGCAAACATGCCAACACTTTTTGTCATTAAATACGTCCAAACTTTGAATACAACCTTCATTTCTTGCCACGAATCCATAAACAATAACTAAAACATGTATCGTTGCTTCATACTCTCACAAATCTCAACCCTAGCTTGCATGAACTCAAGAAACGCACGCACTGTAAAATTTAGGGTGCACAAAATCTTCTCCAAACTCAACCAAACTCATACACATAGCAGCTTATCGCCATACAAACTCAAATATATATATGTTTTGGGATTTTTGTATTTTTCTTTGATTTGTTTTGATTTTCTAGAGCTAGCAAAATTTGGGTTCAAAGGAGAAAATGGGCTGCCGTGTAAATAAGAAATGAGATTAGGTTTAGGAATGCTTGAGATGTTATATAGTGGGTGCAATTTATTTTTATGTTGATTTTATATTTTACTATACTCAATTATGTCCTATCTCCATCGTTTAAAAATCCGTGTGGCCACCTACGGATTCCGATTTCAATGAAAATTGACATGCATCTACTCTCTGACATTACAAACCCAACAAAACTAGTTTCGTCAAATTCCAAGTCCGTATGCACAAATACTGAATTTTTAAAATCAAAATATTGTCTATTTTTCAATTTAAAAATCACTCTCGGTCACATACTGATTCTAAAAATCATGAACTTTGGAATCTCAGCATTATTCGACGCTATGGATTCAATAAAAAAAGTTTTGTTGAATTCCGAGGTCGTCTCAATAATGTACCTTTGTAAAATTGCTCAAATTAGCTTCAAAAATGCGATTTTAGCATACCTTTTCTTCTTGTACGCACAAACGACAACTCCAAAAATCATGGCCTTTTGGATTTAACCATTTTTAGATGATACGAATCTAGAAAAAAACAGAATCGAATTATGTGATTGTCTCAATAATGTTCCTTTGTAAAATAATTGCCTGTTTTTGAACAAATGGTTTTGCTTCGCACAGCTACATACTAACTCCTTCGACGTGCATTTTGGAACTCAACAATGATTTTTCATTATGAATACAAAAAAATTTATCTCGCCGAATTCTGAGCTTCCTAGCAAAATTTCATTTTTAAGGGCTATGCGATGATTTTAAAAATCGAATTTTCAAAATTCTAAAAACAAAGCTTATAAATCATTTTAAATTTTTTACTGAGTTTGTTTTGAGTCAAATAAAATATAAAAAATAATTTTAATATTATTCTCAAATTTTATTTAGCAAAAATAACCAATTTATATTCGCATATTTATTAAAATAGCTTAAATCAAAATTTTAAATTGGTTCTGAAATTTCGGGTTGTTACAATCTCCCCCACAAAAACTCTTTTCGTCCTCGAAAAGAAATGGAGCTGAAAGTTGTTTTAAATAACCAACTCAGCTTTCATTCTGGCTTTTATTCTTCAACTTTTCAGTTCTTAGAATTTTCTAATTTCCCAAAAATTTGGCTAACACCTTAAATTTTCGAAAAATTTCGCCATAACCTCCTTTGTACGAGGAGACCTTTAAAACCGCAACTAGCCCCGTAGGGCCCTAATCAATCCAAAAGAAATAAAAAGCCAAGCGGCTCATAAAATCATCAAAACCCAATAAATGAGTAAACATGTACCTATTTGTTGGGCAAACAATTTTATTCCTCTTTTAGCTTCCATGCTATGACATGTACACACATATATATGTACATGTATGCAATTTCAATCAATTTCCAATTTAATTCAATATTTGATTCAGTTTGGCTAATTTCTCATTCATTCTCATGTTTGTTAAATTAATTATCATTCCAATATTTTTATTAGTTAAACTAATAACCAAACATCACAACCAACAATCAATTTGTTGATTAAATTTTCAATCATATAACTTTAATATATAGTCAAAAATCATATTTCAGTGCAAATCACAACAATAAACTCTAACTAAGTTTTGGTTCTCACACCAATTGTAACACCTCGTATTTTCTAAGAATATTAAAATAACAAATTAAAGAATAATTTATTTGAAAAAGAGGAATGAGAAAAGAATGATGTTTAGCATTGTTCTAAGGTTTGTAAGCAAAAGACTTAGTAGCTCATTTGGTTAGAACATGTGACTTGCATACAAGAGGTACAGAGTTCGATCCCCGCCAGCGCCATATTTTTGTTTTAGGGGAATGGCTAAAAAGTGGCTTAGTGTGAACGCAGTTCAAAAGGTGGTTTAGTGTGAAAATTGTTAATTATGAAGAAGTTATTAAGGCATGAAGTTTGTATGCATATGAGATATATATATATATATATATTAAATAAATGCTCAAAAAAAAGTTCAAAACAGCGAATCAGGAGGGGGAATAGCCAAACCGCACCATTTTTGGAGTCAACCAGAGCCCTGCTAGGTCGACTAGAGGTCAATCCAGGGTGTTTGGCTGCCAACCCGTGGCCCGATTCGCCCTAATGGCTGATATGGCATCTGAGTGGTCCAGATCAGTTCTAGGGTTAATCCTAAAGCCTAAATAACTTCCTACACCTATATCTACACCCTAAGACCTAAGCCTAATTCATAAATATTATCTATGACACCATTATGCTGTCAAACTCTCTCTTAAACCCTAGTTGCCGCCTCTAAATCAAATCTCAAGTATTCAACTTCAACTCAAATTAAAGATTAGAGCTTCTACAACAATTCAAGAAGATAAATCAGCAACATCACAACGTTTCTACACCAATTTCAGTGCATAATTCTATTCTTTAACCATGAAAGGTGAGTACAGTGATTTTCACAATATAATGGGATTAAAAGTAACATGATGAAGTTTTAAAGAGGATTCATATGTATGTATGTAATTTAAATCTCATCCAAGTCTTTACCTTTTTGATTCATGTCATCATATGCCTATGTTTCTATGTAAGGTTCATACCTTTATCAGTTTACTCATGTTGAATCTGTCATTATGCCTCTATGCCAGTTTACATGCACCTTTATTTCATGATGTTGTGTTAATTCCAATTTTCTATGATTTGATTCTCTCTTCGTATCCCTATTCCTTTTATTTTTGGATCTAGGCTACCTTCGAGCCTATGTTAAAAATACGCGCGAATGCAAATACGTGGGAATATGTGAAGTATGGAAAATTGGATATTATTGGATATTTTGGACAATTGGATAATATGTGAAATTGGCATATTTGCATATGAATTACATGGAATTGATGAAATTTTCTATAGTTGTAAATTTGTAATTGAGGCTAATTAATATGTAATTAGTGACAATTTGGAATAGGCAATATTATAAACATGATTATATGTTTAATTGGATATACATGACATGAAAATTGGGTATGGGTGAAATACGATTATTAATAAACCTTTGACACGAGGTTAGGAGCAATTGTGGCGTATGACTGCCCGGAACCGCCCGGCAAATCCAGCTTCCACAATTGGACGTCTAATGTGAGAGGTCAAAGAAATGAATTATGGGCGCAACAGTTAATGACATGAGGTTAGACCCGGTTTGTTGCGTAAGACTGCCCGGAACCGCCCTGCAAATCCAGCGGCCACAAAGCGTTCGGTCTAATGTGGGAGGTTATGCACCGTTCGTCATAAGGAATGAATTAAGGAATACTAACCATAATAAGACATGGATATGGCTAGAGGGTTAAGTGGGGTGACATGTAAATTATGACATGTAAATATGGACTTAAGCGGTATAAGATAAGACATGTAAATTATGACATGTAAGTATGGACTTAACCATAGCATGTGTAAGACATGGACATTTAAATTAAAATGGTTAAGTGGGAGGAAAACCTAGTAGGGACCAAGCATAGGTTGGAGGCTTGTGTCGGATGGGGACCTGTTTCAACCAATAACCCATTTGAGTATCTAATTGGGCCCGGTACTAGGCCTGGGTTGGGGCATGCTTACTTGACTTGAATGTAAGAGGTCAAAACGTGAATAGCGGTGGCAACGCAAGTCCAACAGGTTCATATGCGTGCATGAGTCCGGGATGGTACGTAAGACGTTGTTGCATCGTGCAGGCATGGTCGTGCATTTTATGTTGGTACCGAGGTTGCCACTTTGGGGAGTGATACACCCCACTGTGGGGCCAGCACGG
Source organism: Allium sativum (assembly GCA_030737875.1). Classification (NCBI taxonomy): domain Eukaryota; kingdom Viridiplantae; phylum Streptophyta; class Magnoliopsida; order Asparagales; family Amaryllidaceae; genus Allium; species Allium sativum. Next base: position 404,076,181 of record CM060910.1, read on the forward strand.
GTGCCTACGGGGTTTAGGGAGCCGATCGAATGGGTAGGGTAAGGGTTCCTTAGCGGTGGTAAGAGCAAGCCGGCACCTACGATAGCAGCTAGGTACAAGTAACTACCAAGTTGGTCATGTGGGTACAGTTAGTTGGAAGGGATCAACCTTTAGTAAATAGAGACTAGTAGATATGCGGTGTAATTAAGTAATGTGGTGTAACTTAGCAAAAGTGCGGTGTAACAAAATACATGTTGGTTGAGTTAGATAGTCCTTTGGGTGCTAGTCTGATGTTGACTTCGGTCTTCGGGGTTAGTACTTGGAGGGTTGTTCGCTTAGCCAAGGTGCAGGATTGTCTTAGTACTTAGGAACGGAATCATCTTGTCAATCCTTTTTATCTACCTTATCCATGCTACAGCCATATCATGATACCTATTTATGTCTTGATCATTTACCTTACCTATTATTTGTTAAAATTACTGGACTGGCCAGACTTTATGTCTGACTCGTTTTGTTTCCACCTCATTTCTTTCCTTTCCCTCCTTCAAGTTTGCAAGGACGGAATACTACAGCTTAGTGCCAATTTCTTTCAGTTGCTTGAAGAGAGTAGATGTATCGCTTTGGACTCTCTCATCTTTATGGCTTTGCTTATGCTCAGTGGGGATTTATGCATTTATGTTATTTAAGTATTTGCTTCTTTATGTACTTTGAAGTTTTTGGAAAAGACTATTGATCCTGTTGAAATGGTTTTGGAGACTACTTATGTAAGCTTGTTTTGATTTATGATACTATGAAATAAGTTTTATCTTCCGCTGTGTTGTTTTGTTTATTTATTCTTGTAATTTATCTGTTCTACACAACAATAACGCTTCATGGACATTGATGCATTCCCTTAGTGAGTGACATTAATGGACATGGGGTGTTACACCAGTCAATTGGAAATATATAGATATCTCACTTTCAAAACTCGAACATAAATTTGATGATGGAGCTCCATCATCATAATTATCTCCAGGCGACTAGAGTGGGATTCTATATCTATCCAGTGTATTTAAGACTTCGTATACACGCTAGCTGGGCGTATATGCAAAATATTCATTTACTTGATTGTCCAAATTTAATATAAAATAAAATAGTCAAATACGAATAATAAGATAAAATTTTCAAAATTAAATTCTTTCTATTTGTTTTCTATAAATAATACTCTTCAAACTCATTCTAGGATGCTACTGATCCTATCTCTAACGAGTTATTCTTATTGGATATTACTAATCCAATCTCTGATGAAAATCTTTCGCTCGGTTCTGTTGAGACAACCCCAAATCCCCGTTCCATCGCGGCAAGGGTAATCTTTGGAATATAACACATAAACAGATAACAGCAGAATAGAAATAAACAAATACACCAGATAATGTACAATATAATACACTGGATAAATATAAACATCAGAGTTACACAATATACAGGATCATACTTAGTACAAAATACAGTTCAGCTTTACATAAATGTCTATAGCGAAATCAAAACATAATATGTACAATAGGATCTGAATAGCATAAAAAGAAAGAAATGATAGAATCCATCTTCAGCTCCAACTATCTAGAAAGAGCCTGCTAAAACCTGAATACAAGGCTGCCCGTGTAGAAAAAGGGGCACCCGAGTTTGCAAGTGAAACAAACTACGAGTCAGTCATGGGACTTGTATAAGAAATCTACTTAACATATTTTATAATAAGGTCAATCACAGGACCACGCCGCTAACGCGGAACGAGTTTACTCTATTGGATTGCTAGTGCTTTAAAACAGGTAAATCTTTTAAACATCGCAATGCTTTTTATAAAAATGAAGCCATTATAAGACTCAGTTCCCATCACACAATGCAACGCAAACCTGAGGATAGAGTTTTACCTTATAATGGCCAAAATATGCTTGATACGAATAAAAAAAGCATTTGATATTATTACTAGTGTTTATATGTTTCAAAAACAATTTCAATCATAAGTATTAATCACAGACCGCATGAGTACCATATATCATGTTGCCATATATAGGTATACAATCAAAACCGCACGATGCCGTATTCGGAAATTGGATTTCTGTCATGAACCAAGGCAAGAGATCGTCCTTACCGCTTCGAGACTGTCTAGCCCGAGCCTCAGGAACAACCGCAACTGCCCCTTGGATCGTCAGGGCCGGTCCACACGGAGTGGATTATAATGCCTGAACACTGCGTTTCCCCACCCTATGGGGGGTAAACTGGTTATATCCCGACCAGACCATCAACTCCGAAGAGACCGAACTAACCGAGGCGCCTCGCTATCCATCGTCCACATAAGTAAAATGCCGGGGCGTGTCAAACCCAAAACACCACTCCTAGCTAGAAAGAAACACAGGTCCTCCCTGAGGTCCTCTCCCGTTTCTGGCTCATACCGGGGTGTGAGGCTCACGAAACAACGCTAAACACAAAGCTAGCTATTTAAAGTCGTGCTTTGATCATCAACCACAAAGCTCTGCTTTTCAACAAAAGCTTTGATCATATCATCTCTGCATGTCACGTTGTCAATATACAACGTCAGACACACATCCATTTACAAGTCCGTTCTGGGTCTGAACGAAACCGGAGGCACCTTATACCTCGCACATCCGTACAATCAACAAGTACGTCCGGACAGCTACCACTTTAGCCCCCTTCAAGGTAGCTACTCCCACGTGAGCATCAGTAGCACCCATCCATTCGATGTGAAGATCGTTGGTCTTGCACCGTCTTCATATCTTCGACTTCTAACCGTCGATTAATTATTTGAAATGAGTATTAACTTGGCCTTTTCAAATAATTCACGTATATTTAGAATTCAAATCAATTCGTTTCAATGATTAAATTATTCGACATCAATAATTCAGTTCAAATCAATTCACGTATATGGACTTAACCGGTATAAGATAAGACATGTAAATTATGACATGTAAGTATGGACTTAACCATAACATGTGTAAGACTGGACATTTAAATTAAAATGGTTAAGTGGGAGAAAAACCTAGTGGGAACCAAGCATAGGTGGGAGGCTTGAGCCGGATGGGGACCCGTTTCAACCAGTAACCCGTTTAAGTATCTAATTGGGCCCGGTACTAGGCCGGGGTTGGGGCACGCTTACTGGACTTGAATGTAAGAGGTCAAAATGTGAATAGTGGTGGCAACGCAAGTCCAACGGGTTCATGTGCGTGCATGGGTCTGGGCTGGTATGTAAGACGTTGTTGCATCGTGTAGGTATGGCCGTGCATTTTATGTTGGTATCGGGGTTGCCAATTTGGGGAGTGATATACCCCATTGTGGGGCTAGCATGGGTGCCTACGGGGTTTAGGGAGCCGATCGAATGGGTAGGGTAAGGGTACCTTAGCGGTGGTAGGAGCAAGCCGGCACCTACGATAGCAGCTAGGTACAAGTAACTACCAAGTTTTTCATGTGGGTACAGTTAGTTGGAAGGGATCAACCTTTAGTAAATAGAGACTAGTAGATGTGCGGTGTAATTAAGTAATGTGGTGTAACTTAGCAAAAGTGCGGTGTGACGAAATACATGTTGGTTGAGTTGGATAGTCCTTTGGGTGCTAGTCTGATGTTGACTTCGGTCTTCGGAGTTAGTACTTGGAGGGTTGTTCGCTTAGCGAAGGTGTAACACCCCACACCCGCTATGGTCACTCGCTTAGGGAATGCCATAACATTGGTGGAGTATTTTAAGTGAATATAGAACAGAAAATTACAACAAGACAGATATAAGTAATACTTGAAAATTTTAAAACATCATTTCATTGCAGTGGAAAGTAAAACATGTTTGGTTACATCACAAAACCATAATAAGAGTCAAGTACAAAATATCCATCCTGATAAATAAAAGTACATAATCCCAATACATGAACTGATAGCCATAAAAGAAAGGGTAAGCTGAGCTTTACATCTATGGTCCAAGCTCCAAAAGAGTAATAAAGCAGCCTGATCAAAGCCCACTCGTGCTGGGCCCACTCTGAGAACCTGAGGGTTGGAAAAAAAGATAAAAACAATGGGGTCAGACATAAGTCTGTGCGAGTCCTATAACTTTAACAATACAATCATTAAAGTAATTAGGGTATGATATAACTTGGTACAGTGTGACTGGGGATAAATGACTACACTCAGTAGCCAATCAGACTTAGAATTAACTAAGATACCGATAAAGACACATTTACCTACCCAAGGATAATTACTACACTGCACCACACCAGTCATTACTAACTTAAAGGTTGATCCCACTAAGAGTACTTAGTAAAACTTAACGGTAGTTTCGTGTACCCCTAGCTGACTACATAGGTGCCGTCTGCCCCTATCTCCACTAGGTGTACCCACTACCCTCCCCATTCGATCGGCTCCCTAACATAGATACCCGTGCTGGTCCCCCAGTGGGGTGTATCATTCCCCTAAAGTGGCAACCCGATAATGTCAACGGTGCACGGCTTATACCTACACGATGCAACAACGTCTTACCTACCAGCCCGGGTCCACACACGCATATGAAACCCGTTGGACTTGCGTTGCCACCGCTAACCCGTTTTGGCCTCTTATAATCAAGCCCAATATGCGTGTCCCGTCCTCGACTTGGGTCGAGCCCACAAAGATACGTTTGGGATATTGGATGAGATGGGCCCCCATCACTTGGCACAAGCTATCCACCTAAGCTTGACCCCCACTAGTGAATCCCACTTAACCCTTTAACCATGTTCACTTACATGTTATAATTTTGGTTAAGTATACTAATCGTATTTTCTATTGCCACCCAAGGCAACCCACTAGTTTTCCTCATGCCACCCAAGGCACCCACTTAAGCCCTCATGCCCCACTACATGCTAATTTGGTTAAGTGTTTCTTAATTAATTAATTAAGATCATGACCTCATAAAGACCTCTCACATTAGACCACCTTTTATGACTGCTGGATATGCCGGTTGGGTCCGGGCAGACTTCCGTCACAAAAAGGGTCTAACCTCGTGTCTTTACTTTAATCACGTATTTAATTTATGACTAAGACCTCTCACATTGGGCCAATCATTTGTAGCTGCTGGATTTGCCGGTCGGTTCCGGGCAGACTTCCGCTACAAAAGGGTCCAACCTCGTGTCTTAGTTGATTAATTACACCTAATTAATCACCCCCATAATTTGTATTAATTATCCCTAATTAATTACACATTTTTAAGAATATGGGTAGACCTAACTCAATAGGTAAATTCCCAATTCCATAGTATGGGTAGACCTAACTTAATAGGTAAATTCCCAACTCCATAATATGGGTAGACCTAACTTAATAGGTAAATTCCCAATTATGTCCATTCATTTTATGTTATGCTTAAGCATACCAACTTTACATATTTCTATTAACATGCATATTAACCCCATCGTTCCCCACGTAATTCGTTCACACAACATGACATATAAATGGGAAGATTCATCATAATTATAATGGGTTCCACTTATCACAACATTAACATTAACATGGGTTTAAAAGGTGTCAACTTGCATCATAACATTAAACCCAACTAGCATAAATCATTAACCCAAACTTGCATATATTATGCATATCATAAAAAGAGACAAACTTGCATATGATCTTGCATATAAACTTGCATATGAACTTTCATAACATGTCATTCATAGAGGCAAACTTGCATATGTTGTGCATATCATAAAAAGAGACAAACTTGCTTATGAACTTGCATATAAACTTGCATATGAACTTGCATAACATGTCATTCATAGAGGCAAACTTGCATATGTTTTGCATATCATAAAAAGAGACAAACTTGCATATGAACTTGCATCATAACTTGCATATGAACTTGCATAACATGTCATACATATAGGCAAACTTGCATATGTTGTGCATATCTTAAAAAGAGACAAACTTGCATATGAACTTGCATATAAACTCACATATGGACTTGCATAACATGACATACATAGAGGCAAACTTGCATAACTAACAAATAGCATAAACTTGCAAACTAATCATCATGCACATATAGCATATGACAACCACAACTTGCATATATCCACATTTACAACCATAGCCTCATAATATCCTATCCTAATTAGTTTAGCAATTGCTTGCTAAAGGCATAGGAACTCACAAATAACTAATTAGCACTCCAATGAGGAAGATTAAGTTGCTAGAGTGGATTAGAACTTGATTAGAGTTGATTTGAGATGCTAACTTCCTCTCAACTTTGGTGGAGGCTCCTTCTAGTTTTAATTTGACGGCATGAGGCCCTTGAATCTATTTTTAGTATGAATTAGGGTAGGCTTAGGGTGTATTTATAGATTAGGCAAGTGTTTTAGGCCATTAGATTAACCCTAAATTAGATTAGGACCATCAGATCTCGGAAGCTTCCAGAAATCAGCCCCAAAACACAGCCAAACCTTAAAATGGTGCACCAGGCCAAACTGGCCGAGCACCCCCTGTCGACACACAAGTCGACAGGGCTGTCGACTTGGTCCTAGCCAAGTCGACTGCCCAGTCGACAGGGCTGTCGACTTGGTTAGCGAAGCGGGAATTTTCCCGCCTGGGCCCAATGGCCCCAATTTTGAAATTTGAACCTGAATTTTAAATCTGTTTTGAACTTTGAATTTTTCTGAAAACTTCATTGGGCCATAACTGGGCCATACGGACTCCGATTCTCGAAAACTCGGACTCTATTTCGCGTATTTTTCCGAGACGAACGCAATGACGCAGCCCGTTTCCCCCAATTCTCACATCTGAGATTATTTATTCTGTAATTAGTGAATATTAGTATTAACTAAAATTCGGGGTGTTACATTCTCCCCTCCTTAAAGGATTTCGCCCCCGAAATCTCTAAGCTAAGGAGAATGCATATCCTACCATCCAAACAACCATCTACTCAATCCATCAAACACGGGCATCCATTGTCCTTAAAACAATTTCTAATGATGTATGAGCATATGCAAAAAGTGTGTGTATATGTTCCCTATCTAATGTATGAACATATGCAAACCATGATAGTGCCATGCATCCAATATGTATGCGAGAGAACCCTATCGACATATACTATATCTACATGAGTGCACAATCATTCACCAAAATGCATCATCCATATGATAACACAACCATTATACATCCATAAATATAGCTACCTACACACCCAGTTATATGCAATATGCCATATGAAGTGATTGAGCCGATCTAGTGTCTAGAGTGTGTGTATATGCATCCACGAGCAACCATTAGCAAACACTTGCATCCACATGCATCCATCAATCATAACATGTCTCAAACACATGTTTCAACCATAGGTTTACCCTATCTAAAGGTCAAAAGTACTAACGAGAGGACATACTAAAGATAGATAAGTACTAGACAAACGATAAAGGAGAAGTTAAAAGACATACCCTCAAAAAGGAATGGGTATAGTGAACGCATCTTCGCTTCCGTCTCCCAAGTAGCGTTGCTCTCATCTTCTCCCCATTGCACTTTGACTAGTTGAACCTCTCGATTCCTCAACTTCCTAGTCTCAGACCCAAGGATGCGAGTAGGAGCTCATCGAATAGTTGCATCACGCTCTACCTCCACTTCTCTAAGCAAGCTCGGCTCTACCATCTCAGCGGTCTCATGTAGGCACTTCCTCAAATGTGACACATGGAATACATCATGTACACCACTAAGTCTGTCGGGCAACTCCACTCTATATGCCATCCGTCCAATCCTTTCCTTAATAGGAAACGGCCCAACAAATCTTGGAGCTAACTTCCCAACGGACCCAAAGCGAACTACATTCCGTAATGGAGATACTTTGACAAAGACCATGTCCCCAACCTCAAACTCCAGATCCGTCCTCCTCTTGTCCGCATAAGATTTTTGCCTATCCTGCGCTGCTTTCATCCTTCTTCGAATCAAGTCAATCTTCTCAGAAGTCTCCCTAACCATATCAGGCCCAAGCAAGATCTTATCCGTAGATTCCCACCAACATGTAGGTGATCGACAAGGCCTTCCATAAAGAGCTTCGAAAGGAGCCATACCAATACTGGACTGAAAGCTGTTATTATATGCGAACTCCACTAATGGAAGATGCTCTTCCCATGTACCTCCAAAATCTAAGATACAAAGCCTCAAAAGGTCTTCTAGAACACGATTCACCCTCTCAGTCTGGCCGTCCGTCTGAGGATGATATGCGGTGCTCAGACACAATTGAGTCCCCACTGCTTCTTGCAAACTTTTCCAGAACTCGCTAGTGAAGATAGGGTCTCGATCACTCACTATGCTAGAGGGTACCCCATGCAATCGAACTATCTCTCGAAGATATACTGAAGCTAGCCATGGAGCAGTCCTCTTGCTCTTCACAGGTATGAAATGGGCGCTTTTAGTAAGTCTGTCTACCACAACCCAAATTCCCGTATTACCCTTTCTCGATCTGGGTAACCCGTCAATAAAATCCATCGAGACGCTATCCCACTTCCATTGCGGAACTTCCAATGGGTGAAGCAACCCGCCTGGTTTCTTTTGCTCCGCTTTCACCTGTTGGCACACCAAGCATCGAGCGACATATTCGGCCACATCTTTCTTCATACCGGCCCAGAAGAAAACTCGCTTCATGTCTTGGTACATCTTGTCCCCACCGGGATGAATGGTCATCCTAGAACGGTGTGCATCATCAAGAATAGCCTTCCTCAAACCCTCGTCTTGCGGTACACAAAGTCTACCGTCTCTACGCAAGCACCCCCTATCGTCTAGGGTGTACCTACTCAAATGGCTGGACGACTCCCCCCTTATGAGCTTCTCTACCAACTCAACCAACTGTGGGTCGTCCCTCTGTGCTTCTCCAATCCGCCCCAAAAGAGTAGGTTTGACTTCCAAGGATGCTAGCAAACCGGGTATATAGTCAATGGAAGGTCTGAAATCAAACATCGAGATAAATTCCAAGCTTCGTTGTTCCACGAACAATGGACTCAAGGACAACCTTTTTCTGCTCAAGGCGTCTGCCACCACGTTACCCTTGCCAGGGGTATACGCTATCTCGAAATCATAGGATGCTAAGAACTCCATCCACCTTTGCTGTCTCAAATTCAAATCCTTCTCAGAAAACAAGTACTTCAATGATTTGTGGTCAGTGAACAATTCGAATCTCTCACCAAGAAGATAATGGCGCCAAATCTTAAGCGCAAAAACAATAGCGGCCAACTCTAAATCATGGGTAGGGTAATTTTTCTCATGTGCCCTCAACTGCCTTCCACCATAGGCTATTACCCTTCCCTCTTGCATTAAGACTGCGCCCAGTCCTGTCCCACAAGCATCGGTATAGACAACAAATGGCTTACTCCCATCTGGCAACACTAAAACTGGAGCAGTGGTTAAAGCTCTCTTTAACCGTCGGAACGCATCCTCACAATCTACGTCCCATGCGAAAACAAGATTCTTCTTCGTTAAGCGGGTTAATGGGGCTGATATCTTCGCGAAGTCTTTGATAAACTTCCTATAGTAACCCGCCAATCCCAAGAAACTTCTTACTTCGGTAGCATTTCTAGGAACCTTCCAATCTTGGATGGACACTACCATCGCGGGATCCACAGCTATCCCTTCCTTAGAGACCACGTGCCCTAAGAATCGCACTTCCTTCCTCCAAAAGTGACATTTAGAGAATTTAGCCTTAAGGCTATGCACTCGAAGAGTCTCCAACACTTCCCTAAGATGTAGGGCATGCCCTTCTTCACTCTTGGAAAAGACCAAGATGTCATCTACAAAGACCACCACGAACTTATTAAGGTACTCCCTGAACACCCTACTCATCAAATCAACAAAGTATGCAGGGGCGTTCGTCAAACCAAATGGCATCACAAGCCACTCATAGAAACCATCCGGAGTCCTAAAGGCAGTCTTCTCTATACTATCCTCAGCCACTCTCAACTGATGAAACCCCGTGGCTAAGTCCAACTGCGAAAACACTGAGGCGCCAACTAACTGATCAAAGAGATCATCAATCCTCGGCAATGGGTGTCTATTCTTCTTTGTCAGTTTATTGAGTTCTCTATAGTCTACACAAAGTCTGAGGGACCCATCCGCCTTCGTGGCAAAAACTACTGGAGCACCCCACTCCGATATACTTTGTCTTATGAACCCCTTCTCAAGCAACTCACCCACTTGCTTATGGAGTTCCCTCCTCTCACGAGGAGCCATGTGGCGCACTGGCAAAGATACTGGTTTAGCATTGTCTACCAGATATATTCGGAAGTCTATCTCCCGCTTCGGAGGTAAGCCCTTCACTTCCTCAAACACATCCGAGTACTCCCGGACCACTCTAACAGATCGCAAACTTTCGACCGAAGCATCAAGCGATTCAAGATAACTTAGCATAACAGATTCCATGGGATTACAAGAGATCTCGAGAGTGTTACCCAAGCGGGTCATAAGCCTAACAACTCTCCTTTCACAATCAAGAACGGCACCATTACTGGATAACCAGTCCATGCCCAAAATCAACCCATAGCCCGTGAAGCCCAAAACAAAAGCATCACATCCAAACTCAACGCTAAGTATGGAAATCTTCAAACCCAAACACATCATGGACAAATAAGTGGAGCCCCCAATTGGGTTTGAAACAACCAAGGGATCATCTACTAAACTGGTGTCTAAGTGCAGTGACTCAACAAATGATGATGAGATAAACGAATGCGATGCGCCAGAGTCGAATAAAGTACGGACAGGATGATCAAACAGAAAGACTAGACTTTCAACGGAAATAATTCTACCTCTCTCCTGAATCGGTGGAACTGCGAGAGCCTGAACTTGCCCCCTTGCCTGACTTGGTGCCATAAGAGCTTGCACCTGTCCTCCAGAGGTAGATCCCGTCCTCTGCCCCTTCTTAGGGCAGTCCTTCACTAAATGCCCTGCTTCGCCACAGTTGAAGCAGCCAGTCTTCTTCTTCTTGCGACAATCTTTGCTTAGGTGGCCTGGTGTCCCGCAATTGAAGCACTTCTTCTTTCCCTTGCCACCGTTGCCTTTCCCACCCTTATTTTGCTGTTGCTGTTGAGGTTTCTTCTGATCTCCTTTCTTCTCAGGTGCCTTATTAGGATTGGGACCCTTCTCTTCCTCATGCATAAGTGCCATGTCTACTAGCTTCTCAAAAGTGGCCCCCATAGGGATGTGAGACATAGCCACTCCATGCATCGGTTCGTTCAGGCCTTTAACGAACCTCAAAGCTTTCTTCTCCGGAGTATTCACCAAGTCCATGCCAAACCTTGCCAATTGATTAAATTTGTTGACATATTCCTTCACCGATAAGTTTCCTTGCTTTAGAGTCAAGAACCTTTCCATGTACAGATTTTCTTCCGCTCTTGAGAGAAACTTAGCCCCAAACCTTTGCCTGAAATCTGCCCAAGAGTCAACAAGGCGTTCTCCATTAGTGACCTCCCACTAGAACGAGGCCTCTCCCTTCATTAACCAAGCAGCTAACTTAACTTTCTTTCCTTCTTCCATCTCAAAGATGTCTATCAACTCTTCCGTCTCCTTAAGCCAATCCCTAGCTTCCACGAAAGTTTCTGATCCTTGAAAAGATTTCCCTCCCATAGCCTTAAATTCCTTGCAAGTCTTAGCAAATGTATCCGTGCAAGGAGGAGGAGGGGGAGGAAGATTGGGTGCAACGGGTGGTGGAGTAACATTTGCTGACCCCGTAGCGGCGGCCCTAGCCTCCATCAATCTCCTATACCATACTGGTATCGTCACACCCGGAATGTTAAGATCTTCAGCCATGCTGAAACGGAAAAGGAAAGATTCAAAACGGAGAATTCGAAAGATAAAGATATGGCTATTGGGGATTATGCTTTTTCTTTCAAAAACTTTTTCTCTTAAAAACATGTTTTTGAAAATACTTCTTCCAAAATGTTTTAGAAAAATAGTTTTTCTAAAAATTTTATCTGTTCTGGTAACCTTCAGCTCTGATACCACGTGTAACACCCCACACCCGCTATGGTCACTCGCTTAGGGAATGCCATAACATTGGTGGAGTATTTTAAGTGAATATAGAACAGAAAAATTACAACAAGACAGATATAAGTAATACTTGAAAATTTTAAAACATCATTTCATTGCAGCGGAAAGTAAAACATGTTTGGTTACATCACAAAACCATAATAAGAGTCAAGTACAAAATATCCATCCTGATAAATAAAAGTACATAATCCCAATACATGAACTGATAGCCACAAAAGAAAGGGTAAGCTGAGCTTTACATCTATGGTCCAAGCTCCAAAAGAGTAATAAAGCAGCCTGATCAAAGCCCACTCGTGCTGGACCCACTCTGAGAACCTGAGGGTTGGAAAAAAAGATAAAAACAACGGGGTCAGACATAAGTCTGAGCGAGTCCTATAACTTTAACAATACAATCATTAAAGTAATTAGGGTATGATATAACTTGGTACGGTGTGACTGGGGATAAATGACTACACTCAGTAGCCAATCAGACTTAGAATTAACTAAGATACCGATAAAGACGCATTTACCTACCCAAGGATAATTACTACACTGCACCACACCAGTCATTACTAACTTAAAGGTTGATCCCACTAAGAGTACTTAGTAAAACTTAACGGTAGTTTCGTGTACCCCTAGCTGACTACATAGGTAACGTCTGCCCCTATCTCCACTAGGTGTACCCACTACCCTCCCCATTCGATCGGCTCCCTAACGTAGATACCCGTGCTGGTCCCACAGTGGGGTGTATCATTCCCCTAAAGTGGCAACCCGATAATGTCAACGGTGCACGGCTTATACCTACACGATGCAACAACGTCTTACCTACCAGCCCGGGTCCACACACGCATATGAAACCCGTTGGACTTGCGTTGCCACCGCTAACCCGTTTTGGCCTCTTATAATCAAGCCCAATATGTGTGTCCCGTCCTCGACTTGGGTCGAGCCCACAAAGATACGTTTGGGATATTGGCTGAGATGGGCCCCCATCACTTGGCACAAGCTATCCACCTAAGCTTGGCCCCCACTAGTGAATCCCACTTAACCCTTTAACCATGTTCACTTACATGTTATAATTTTGGTTAAGTATACTAATCGTATTTTCTATTGCCACCCAAGGCAACCCACTAGTTTTCCTCATGCCACCCAAGGCACCCACTTAACCCCTCATGCCCCACTACATGCTAATTTGGTTAAGTGTTTCTTAATTAATTAATTAAGATCATGACCTCATAAAGACCTCTCACATTAGACCACCTTTTATGACTGCTGGATATGCCGGTTGGGTCCGGGCAGACTTCCGTCACAAAAAGGGTCTAACCTCGTGTCTTTACTTTAATCACGTATTTAATTTATGACTAAGACCTCTCACATTGGGCCAATCATTTGTAGCTGCTGGATTTGCCGGTCGGTTCCGGGCAGACTTCCGCTACAAAAGGGTCCAACCTCGTGTCTTAGTTGATTAATTACACCTAATTAATCACCCCCATAATTTGTATTAATTATCCCTAACTAATTACACATTTTTAAGAATATGGGTAGACCTAACTCAATAGGTAAATTCTCAATTCCATAGTATGGGTAGACCTAACTTAATAGGTAAATTCCCAACTCCATAATATGGGTAGACCTAACTTAATAGGTAAATTCCCAATTATGTCCATTCATTTTATGTTATGCTTAAGCATACCAACTTTACATATTTCTATTAACATGCATATTAACCCCATCGTTCCCCACGTAATTCGTTCACACAACATGACATATAAATGGGAAGATTCATCATAATTATAATGGGTTCCACTTATCACAACATTAGCATTAACATGGGTTTAAAAGGTGTCAACTTGCATCATAACATTAAACCCAACTAGCATAAATCATTAACCCAAACTTGCATATATTATGCATATCATAAAAAGAGACAAACTTGCATATGATCTTGCATATAAACTTGCATATGAACTTGCATAACATATCATTCATAGAGGCAAACTTGCATATGTTGTGCATATCATAAAAAGAGACAAACTTGCTTATGAACTTGCATATAAACTTGCATATGAACTTGCATAACATGTCATTCATAGAGGCAAACTTGCATATGTTATGCATATCATAAAAAGAGACAAACTTGCATATGAACTTGCATCATAACTTGCATATGAACTTGCATAACATGTCATACATATAGGCAAACTTGCATATGTTGTGCATATCATAAAAAGAGACAAACTTGCATATGAACTTGCATATAAACTCACATATGGACTTGCACAACATGACATACATAGAGGCAAACTTGCATAACTAACAAATAGCATAAACTTGCAAACTAATCATCATGCACATATAGCAGATGACAACCACAACTTGCATATATCCACATTTACAACCATAGCCTCATAATATCCTATCCTAATTAGTTTAGCAATTGCTTGCTAAAGGCATAGGAACTCACAAATAACTAATTAGCACTCCAATGAGGAAGATTAAGTTGCTAGAGTGGATTAGAACTTGATTAGAGTTGATTTGAGATGCTAACTTCCTCTCAACTTTGGTGGAGGCTCCTTCTAGTTTTAATTTGACGGCATGAGGCCCTTGAATCTATTTTTAGTATGAATTAGGGTAGGCTTAGGGTGTATTTATAGATTAGGCAAGTGTTTTAGGCCATTAGATTAACCCTAAATTAGATTAGGACCATCAGATCTCGGAAGCTTCCAGAAATCAGCCCCAAAACACAGCCAAACCTTAAAATGGTGCACCAGGCCAAACTGGCCGAGCACCCCCTGTCGACACACAAGTCGACAGGGCTGTCGACTTGGTCCTAGCCAAGTCGACTGCCCAGTCGACAGGGCTGTCGACTTGGTTAGCGAGGCGGGAATTTTCCCGCCTGGGCCCAATGGCCCCAATTTCGAAATTTGAACCTGAATTTTAAATCTGTTTTGAACTTTGAATTTTTCTGAAAACTTCATTGGGCCATAAATGGGCCATACGGACTCCGATTCTCGAAAACTCGGACTCTATTTCGCGTATTTTTCCGAGACGAACGCAATGACGCAGCCCGTTTCCCCCAATTCTCACATCTGAGATTATTTATTCTATAATTAGTGAATATTAGTATTAACTAAAATTCGGGGTGTTACAGAAGGTGTAGGATTGTCTTAGTACTTAGGAATGGAATCATCTTGTCCATCCTTTTTATCTACCTTATCTATGCTACAGCCATATCATGATACCTATTTATGCCTTGATCATTTATCTTACCTATTATTTGTTAGAATTACTAGACTCGCCAGACTTTATGTCTGACCCGTTTTGTTTCCACCTCTTTTCTTTCCTTCCCCCCCTCAGGTTTGCAAGGAGGGAATACTACAGCTTAGTGCCGATTTCTTTCAGTTGCTTGAAGAGAGTAGATGTATCGCTTTGGACTCTCTCATCTTTATGGCTTTGCTTATGCTCAGTGGGGATTTATGCATTTATGTTATTTAAGTATTTGCTTCTTTATGTACTTTTAAGTTTTTGGAAAAGACTATTGATCCTGTTGAAACGGTTTTGGAGACTACTTATGTAAGCTTGTTTTGATTTATGATACTATGAAATAAGTTTTATCTTCTGCTGTGTTGTTTTATTTATTTATTCTTGTAATTTATCTGTTCTATACATCAATAACGCTTCATGGACATTGATGCATTCCCTTTGTGAGTGACATTAATGGACATGGGGTGTTACACGTGGTACCAGAGCTATGGTTACAAGAACAGATAAAAAGTTTTGAAAAGTGTTTTCAAAAGTATTATTTTCCTAGAAAGTATTTTCAAAAACTTGTTTTAAAGAAGCTATTTTTAAGGAAAGTTTACTTTAAGGAGCATAATCCCTGCAAGTCATACATCTCTCTTTCGCTTCCCTTGTTTTGAAACTCTTTCTTTTTCTTTCCAGCGTGTCTGGAGCATCTGAGATATCAGATGGTGTTCATGTACCCGGTTGGTTTCGTCAATATCTCGGGGCTAGGGCCGCTGCCGCAGGTCCGACCAACGTTCCTCACCTTCCCCCAGCTCCAGTCATTTCTCTGCGTGGAGATGCTTTCTCCAAGATATGTAAAGACTTTCGTTCAATGGGTGGAAAACCTTTTAGTGGGTCTGAAATGTTCGTTGAAGCTAGAAATTGGTTGAAAGAAGTGGAAGATCTGTTTGGCATTTTCGATTTGGACAATTGTAAGAAGGTCCAATTGGCTACTTGGTGGATGAAGGACGAAGCTTCGTTTTGGTGGGGGGTTACTAATGGAGAGCGTGCTGTAGAGATGTGGGCAGATTTTAGGGGAAGGTTTGAGTTGAAATTCCTTTCTCAAGCTGAGGAGAGTATGTACATGGAGAGGTTCTTGACATTGAAGCAGAAAAACTTGACCGTGAAGGAGTATGTGACCGAATTTAATAAGTTGGCGAGATTTGGGCCAGAGTTGGTGAATACGCCTCACAAGAAGGCCTTGAGGTTTGTAAAGGGCCTAAATGAACTGCTTCACAGTTTGGCTATGTCCCACATTCCAATGGGGGCTACGTATGAAAAGCTTGTTGATATGGCATACATGCATGAAGAAGAGAAGGGTGTAAGTACTTTTAGGCCGCAAGATAAGAAGGAGGATCCAAAGAAAGCCCAACAACAAAAGAAAGGTGGTAAAGAAAAGAGGACGTGTCACAACTATGGGATACCCGACCATTTGAAGAAAGACTGTAGGATGAAGAAGAAGTTCGCTTGTTATCATTGTGGTGATCCAGGTCATGCTATCAAGGACTATCCTAAGAAGCAATGGCAGAGGGCAGGTTCTACTTCGGGAGGGCAGGTTCATGCTCTCATGGCTCCGGGGCAGGAAGAAGGTAGAAAAATTTCTGTCGAAAGTTTGATTTTCTTGTTTGATCATCCTGTCCATACTTTATTCGATTCTGGCGCATCACATTCGTTTATCTCTACATCATTAGTTGAAACACTACACTTAAATACTAGTCTCGTTGTGGATCCCATTGTAGTCTCAAATCCTATTGGTGGGCCGGCTCATTTATCCTTGGTTTGTAGGGATTTGAGATTGTCTATCTTAGGCGTTGGTTTTGAATGTAATGCTTTTGTGCTTGGTTTCATGGGCTACGGGTTGATTCGAGGGATGGATTGGCTAGCCAGACATGGTGCCATCCTAGATTGTGAACGAAGGGTAGTAAAATTGTTGACTCGTAGTGGAAAGACCCTTGATATTTCTTGTGACCCTAGAGGATCGGTGATGCTTAGTTATCTTGAGTCACTTGACGCATCCAATGATGATTTACATTCTGTTCGTATAGTCCGTGAATATGTCGATGTCTTCGATGAGGTGAGGGGTCTACCCCCAAAACGTGAGATAGACTTTCGTATTTATCTTGTAGACAATGCAAAACCCGTATCTCTGCCAGTACGCCACATGGCTCCTCGTGAGAGGAGGGAACTCAATAAGCAAGTAGGGGAGTTGCTTGAGAAGGGGTTCATAAGACGTAGTATATCGGAGTGGGGTGCTCCAGTAGTATTTTCCACGAAGGCGGATGGGTCCCTTAGGCTTTGTGTGGACTATAGAGAACTTAATAAGCTTACTAAGAAGAATAGGCACCCACTGCCAAGGATTGATGATTTCTTAGATCAGTTAGTTGGCGCCTCAGTGTTTTCGCAGTTGGACTTAGCCATTGGTTTCCATCAGTTGAGAGTGGCTGCGGATAGCATAGACAAGCCTGCCTTTAGGACTCCGGATGGTTTATATGAGTGGCTTGTGATGCCCTTCGGTTTGACAAACGCCCCCGCATACTTTGTTGACTTGATGAGTAGGGTTTTTAGGGAGTACCTTAATAAATTCATGGTGGTCTTGGTGGATGACATCTTGATCTTTTCTAAGAACGAGGAAGAGCATGCCCTACATCTTAGGGAAGTGTTGGAGATCCTTTGAGCGCATAACCTTGAAGCTAAATTTTCTAAATGTCACTTTTCGAGGAAGGAAGTGCGATTCTTAAGGCACGTGGTTTCCAAAGAAGGGATAGCTGTGGATCCCACGAAGGTGGTGGACATCCAAGATTGGAAGGTCCCTAAAAATGCTACCAAGGTGAGGAGTTTCTTAAGGTTGGCTGGCCACTATAGGAAGTTTATCAAGGACTTCGCAAAGATGTCAGCCCCATTGACACGCTTGACGAAGAAGAACCTAGTTTTGACGTGGGACGTAGATTGTGATGATGCGTTCCAACGTTTAAAAAGAGCTTTGACCACAGCCCCAGTCTTAGTGTTGCCAAATGGGAGTAAGCCATTTACCGTTTATACCGATGCTTGTGGGACAGGACTACGCGCAGTCTTAATGCAAGAGGGGAGAGTAATAGCTTATGGAGGAAGGAAGTTGAGAGTGCATGAGAAAAAATTACCCTACACATGACCTAGAGTTGGCCGCTATTGTTTTCGCGCTTAAGTCTTGGTGCCATTATCTTCTTGGCGAGAAATTCGAATTGTTTACAGACCACAAATAGCTAAAATACTTGTTCTCTCAGAAGGACTAGAACTTAAGACAGCAAAGATGGATGGAATTCTTAGTGTCCTACGATTTTGAGATAGCATATACCCCTGGCAATGGTAACGTGGTGGAAGACGCCTTAAGTAGGAAAAGGTTGTCCTTGAGTCCGTTGTTTGTTGAGTGGCGAAGCTTAGAGTTTATCTCTACGTTTGACTTTAGACCTTCCATTGACTTTGTACCCGTTTGCTAGCATCCTTAGAGGTTAGACCTACGCTTTTGGGATGGATTGGCGAGGCAGAGCGAGATGACCCACAGTTGGTTGAGTTAGTAGAGAAGCTCATAAGGGGGAGTCATCGAGCCATCTCAGTAGGTATACCCTAGATGATAAGGGTTGGTTACGTAGGGATGGTAGACTTTGTGTACCACGAGACGAGAACTTGAGGAAGACCATTCTTAATGATGCACATCGTTCGAAGATGACCATTCATCCCGACGGGGACAAGATGTACATGGACATGAGACGAGTTTACTTTTGGGCCGGTATGAAGAGGGATGTGGCTGAGTTTGTCGCTAGATGCTTGGTGTGCCAACAAGTAAAAGCAGAGCAAAAGAAGCCCGGAGGGTTGCTTCACCCATTGGAGGTCCCACAATGGTAGTGAGAGAGTGTCTCGATGGACTTTGTTGATGGGTTACCAAGATCGAGGAAGGGTAATACGGGGATTTGGGTCGTGGTAGACAGACTTACTAAGAGCGCCCATTTCATTCCCGTGAAGAGTAAGAGGACTGCTCCATGGTTAGCCTCAGTATACATTCGAGAGGCAATACGTTTGCACGGTGTTCCTTCTAGCATAGTGAGCGATCGCGATCCTATCTTTACTAGCGAGTTTTGGAAGACCTGGCTTAGAGAGGTGGAAATAGAGCGTGATGCGAAGATTTGACGAGCTTCTACATGAATTTTTGGGTCGGTGATTAAGAAGTTGAGGAATCGAGAGGTCAAGCTAGTCAAAGTGCAATAGGGAGATGGTGAGAGCGACGCAACTTGGGAGACGAAAGAGAATATGCGTTCATTGTACCCTTTTCTTTTCGAGGCTATGTCTTTTTATTTCTCCTTTATCGCTTAGCTTGTACTTGTTCTATCTTTAGTATGTCCTCTCACTAGTACCTTTGACCTTTAGATAGGGTAGTCCTATGGTTGAAACATGTGTTTGAGACATGTTATGTATGGTGGATGCATGTGGATGCAAGTGTTTGCTAGTGGTTGCTCGTTGATGCATATACACACACTTTAGGCACTAGATCGGCTCAGTCACCTTCATATTGCATATTGCATATAAATGGATGTATTTAGTAAAATGAATGTACGTTGAATGTGTGTATCATATGGATGTTGCATTTAAATGAATACTACAGCTTAGTGCCGATTTCTTTCAGTTGCTTGAAGAAAGTAGATGTATCGCTTTGGACTCTCTCATCTTTATGGCTTTTCTTATGCTCAGTGGGGATTTATGCATTTATGTTACTTAAGTATTTTCTTCTTTATGTACTTTGAAGTTTTTGGAAAAGACTATTGATCCTGTTGAAGCGGTTTTGGAGACTACTTATGTAAGCTTGTTTTGATTTATGATACTATGAAATAAGTTTTATCTTCCGCTGTGTTGTTTTGTTTATTTATTCTTGTAATTTATCTGTTCTATACAACAATAACGCTTCATCGACATTGATGCATTCCCTTTGTGAGTGACATTAATGGACATGGGGTGTTACACCAGTCAATTGGAAATATATAGATATCCCACTTTCAAAACTCGAACATAAATATTGATGATGGAGCTCCATCATCATAATTATCTTCGGGCAACTAGAGTGTGATTCTATATCTATCCAGTATATTTAAGACTTCGTATACATGCTAGCTGGGCGTATATGCAAAATCTTCATATACTTGATTGTCCAAATTTAATATAAAATAAAATAGTCAAATACGAATAATAAGATAAAATTTTCAAAATTAAATTCTTTCTATTTGTTTTATATATATAATACTCTTCAAACTCATTCTAGGATGCTACTGATCCCATCACTAACAAGTTATTCTTATTGGATATTACTAATCCAATCTCTGATGAAATCTTTCGTTCGATTCTGTTGAGACAACCCCAAACCCCCGTTCCAAGGCGGCAAGGGTAATATTTGGAATATAACACATAAACAGATAACAGCAGAACAGAAATAAACAAATACACCAGATAATGTACAATAGAATACACTGGATAAATATAAACATCAGAGTTACACAGTATACAGGATCATACTTAGTACAAAATACAGTCCAGCTTTACATAAATGTCTACAACGGAATCAAAACATAATATTTACAACAGGAGCTGAATAGCATAAAAAGAAAGAAATGATAGACTCCATCTTCAGCTCCAGCTATCCAGAAAGAGCCTGCTAAAACCTGAATACAAGGCTGCCCATGTAGAAAAAGGGGCACCCGAGTTTGCAAGTGAAACAAACTACGAGTCAGTCATGGGACTGGTATGAGAATTCTACTTAACATATTTTATAATAAGGCCAATCACAGGACCACGCTGCTAACGCGAAACGGGTTTACTCCATTGGATTGCCAATGCTTAAACAAGTAAATCTTTTAAACATCGCAATGCTTTATATAAAAATGAAGCCATTATATGACTCAGTTCCCATCACACAATGCAACACAAACCTAAGGATAGAGTTTTACCTTATAATGGCCAAAATATGCTTGATATGAATAAAACAAAAGCATTTGATATTATTACTAGTGTTTATATGTTTCAAAAACAATTTCAATCATAAGTATCAATCATAGACGGCATGGGTACCATATATCATGTCGCCATATATAGGTATACAATCAAAACTGCACGATGTCGTATTTGGAAATTGAATTTCCGTCATGAACCAAGGGAAGGGATCGTCCTTACCGCTTCGAGACTGTCTAGACCGAGCCTTAGGAACAGCCGCAACTGCCCCTTGGATCGTCAGGGCCGGTCCACACGGAGTGGATTATAATGCATGAACACTGCGTTTCCCCACCCTATGGGGCGTAAACTGGTCATATCCTGACCAGACCATCGTCTCCGAAGAGACCGAACTAACCGAGGCGCCTCGCTATCCATCATCCACATAAGTAAAACGCCCGGGCGTGTCAAACCCAAAACACCACTCCTAGCTAGAAAGAAATGCAGGTCCTCCCTGAGATCCTCTCCTGTTTCTGGCTTATATCGGGGTGTGAGGCTCGCGAAACAACGCTAAACACAAAGCTAGCTATTTAAAGACGTGCATTGATCATCAACCACAAAGCTCTACTTTTCAACAAAAGCTTTGATCACATCATCTCTGCATGTCACGTTGTCAATATACAACATCAGACACACAACCATTTACAAGTCTGTTCTAGGTCTGAACGAAACCGGAGGCACCTTATACCTCGCACATCCGTACAATCAACAAGTATGTCCGGACGTCTACCACTTTAGCCTCCTTCAAGGTAGCTACTCCCACAAGAGCATCAGTAGCACCCATCCATTCGGTGTGAAGATCGTTGTTCTTGCGCCGTCTTCATATCTTCCACTTCTAACCATCGATTATTTATTTAAAATGAGAATTAATTCGGCCTTTTCAAATAATTCACGTATATTTAGAATTCAAATCAATTCATTTCAATGGTTAAACTATTCGACATCAATAATTCAGTTCATTAATGTAAATTTCACATCAAACACATTCAACCATCATATATCCAATAAACTGAGTAAATTCAGTTTATTTCCATTCCATATTGTTTATATTGTTTTATAACGATTTATCACTATTTTTATTTATTTAAAAATAGCCATTTCATTCAAACAACGCTTCAGGCTATAACACGGCCATAGCGCTGTTTTTCTTTAGATTTGATTTACACATATCTGAAAATCCAACCGTTGGATCTTTAAAATTTTTATATCATTAGAAAGATCTTTTCAAAACGAATCCATCGGTTCCAGTTTTGGGAAAATCCGACGGTCGGATCTCCCGGTACAATCGTTTGAAGTTACGATTTCAAAATACGAACTACAGCATCGTTATTCGATTTATTTTAGTTATATATATATATATAATCGACTCTGGCGTTGTTTTCATTCAGATTTAATTAAACATTCCAGACAATCCAAGCATTGAATCTTTGCAAAGTTGTTTTTGTTGGAAAGATATTTCCAAAGCGAACCCAACAGTTTCGGTTTCGGGAATATCCGATGGTCAGATCTCCCGCAATAATCGTTTGAAATCACGGTTTCAAAATACGAACTACAGCTTCGTTATTCAATTTATTTTAAATATATTCATATGTATATATATAAATATAATCCATTCTTCGATTTCAAAACCATACTCATTTCCTATATTTGATAAAAATTATATTTTTATCCAACAGATATTTATTTCAACACATCACTATTTTTTAACAATTCATATATATAATAAAAATGTGATTTTTATTGTCAGACAAATTATTTCAAAACATGATTATTTTACATACTTCACATAGATGATAAAAATGTGATTTTTATTGTAAAACAATTTATTTCAAAACACGATTATTTTATATACTTCACATAGATGATAAAAATGTGTTTTTTATTGTAAAAACAATTTATTTCAAAACACGATTATTTTATATAGTTCATACATAAGGTAAAAATGTTATTTTTGGTGTTAAAACAATTTATTTAAAACACTAATATTTTATATAGTCTATATATATGATAAAAATGTTATTTTTATCTTTCAAAGAATTTATTCAATACATGAATGTCATTAAACACAAGAATATAGTTTCAACACATGAATATGGTTCCAATACATGAAAATAATTCTAACACATGAATATTATTGAAAATTTCGGCAGCATAACGGTAGGGTAGTTAAAACCGGCACCGTCCCAAGTACGGCTCCTCGCTCTGCCTTAAAGCCTCACAGCTTTTGACAATGGGGATTTCAATATCTAGTTCGTACGCAGATGAATTTTCCCATATACTAATCGTATTGGGATTTCAACCACAATCAATCATTTCCAATCAACCATTCATGATATTCACCAAATTTCACATCAACTAATAATCCAAATAATATCACAACCAATATATATCGTCCATGGTCTGTGGATGAGGGGAGTGTATATATATATACGTATATAACTATATTTCGATTTCATTTCAATATATTTCAATTCATTTCAACGCATATATCATTTTTACAATGCATATATAACTTATACATCGAACATACAACTTATACAACGCTTATACATGAGGTATACAACGCTTATATAACTCAGACATCGATAATATAATTTATACATCGTCTTTTCCATATCGTTTATAGTTCAGAAATCACACATTGGGTTCCACTCCTCCAAAAATTGTAGAAGACTCAGAAAAATATCCGGTCTCTTCTAGAATGTAGATGACGTCGCTACGAGTCTGATGTCTCCTGTTTCATCGAATTTCGTTAACATAGCAAAAGATATGATTTTTGTTGTGAAATCAAACTTCGCAGCGCTTTAAAGCGTTATTTTCAGTTTAAATAAGCAAAGGCCATACCTTTCAACACACATTCAAAACTAGGTTTCAGATTTTCAACAAGTCCGTGCAACGAGGTCGAGATCAACCGGTGTTGCGTCGAAGAGGAAGGTGAGGGCTTCCAGGTGCCAATGGCCTTGCTCAGATCGACGGCCAGACGAGAGAGATCGAAGGCGATGAACGGGTGAACTTCCCGGGTTCGAAACTCCACGATGGAGCGACGAGAGGCGCTGCAACCGGTATGGATTTAAAGCTTGTTTGACGATCTACAAAAACTTCAACAAAAGTGGTGGATTTCGTTGCACGGATTGGGAATTTTCGAGGAGAGATGGCCTGAAGCTTTTTCCGCCGCTCGTTGAATAGGGTAGCAGGTTTTTTTCCGTTGACCGAGAAGTGAGAGAAGGAATTCCATTGGCCGGAGTATTATAATTTATTATTTAATTTATTTAATTCGGAAAATACCACTTTCCACATACGAATTCCAATCCAAACCCAACGACTGTCGCCCCTAGCTAAATACCCCCATTCCGAACACAATGGGCTATGTTTCGTAAGCCATTTTGACTGTTACAGTCAGTTATTCTTCAAATTAAAGTATAAAACATTCGATTTCCGATTTGAACATACATTTTAATTTGCTGGGGCCACATACTAATTCTAAAAATTCCAAACAAATAAATCTAGCTATGTTTTGACGATACGGTCCCAACAAAACTAGTTTCGTCGAATTCTGAAACCGTTTGAAAAATGGCCATTTTCTGGACGATCCAATTTAACTGAAATCAACCAAACACATTTTCCTTCGCTATGCTCACATATTAACTTCAAAAATTATGGAATTTGAAACCAAGCAATAATTTGACATCCCGAATCCAAAAAAAGTGGTTTCATCGAATTCTATGGTCGTTTGCAAAATGGCTATTTTCACGAGCTATATAAACTCTATAGCGACCTTTCTAAAAATTCATTTTGCCATAACTTTTGATTCCCGCTATGAAACTTCGATTTTTCTGATTCGTTAGAAAGATAATCATAAACAGACTTAAATACTTTTGGTTTCACTAAAATCCGTTTTATTTTGCACCCGGTACAGTCAGTCAAAGTTTGAATTCAAATTTAGAAACTGCCGCGCCATTTCAGGCCTTGTTTATAATTAAAATAAATATATTTATTTTCAAACATCGATTCAAACATACTCCTTGTCGTTATTATTTAAAATAATTTAATTTAAATATTAAAATTCACTAAAATAGCCAAATTAAAAAATTTTAAACTGGTTCTGATTTTCCAGGTTATTACAATCTCCCCCACTTAAAATCTTTTCGTCCCCGAAAAGGAATGAAGTCGAAGGTTGTTAAATTAACCAAACCAACTTTCATTCTGGCTTTCATTCTTCAACTTTTCCGTTTCTACGAATTTTCCAATTCTTCAAAATTTTGGCTAACACCCTAAATTTTCGAAAAATTTCGCCATAACCTCCTTTGTACGGGGAGGGGTTTGGAAATTTATTGGGCCGTATTAGGTACCCAATAAATCCTAATAAGCATGCACATATTTATATTGATATATTCCGGTGTCCAAAAGGGAGTGTGTATAGATCATAACTCTAGAGAATAAATTCTCGTCACCCTATAAATGGTTTTTGTGCCTTAATGACTAGAGAGACGTGCTTATTTTAATCTCCAGACCCGTGTGGGGTTTTTATTAATCTTGCAATTTACCGTTACATTTTATATAGTCCATATCAGTCATCAGTTCAACCGGTAATATATAGTTATCGCCATACAAGCCTCTCGCTCATATGGTAAATCTTCAACCTCGTCACACAAGCTCCCAATGCTTATGTGGTATATGATGAAGTATGCCATGTAGTGTAGTTCAAAATTAATTGTTACTATCCTATGGCGACGTTTATTATTACACACAGAACAACCAGCACTCCGCATCCAATGGCATTCACGGGAGTTGATATAATAATAAAATTGTGCATCCAACTCATTAAGGTTTACCTATTTGTCGGGCACACAAATAAATTCTTTACTCAACAGCTAATCCATTTACCTATTCAAACATACATAATGCACATGTATATACTTCTATCTATTTTTAAACCAGTTCAATACTTGATTTGATTGCATAAATTTACCATCATTCTCTTATTGATTAAATTAACTATCATTCTAATAATTTGGTTAATCAAATTCACAATCACACAACACAAACAACAATCAATTTGTTTTTAACTTTTCAAAAATATACCAATTAATTCATGTATATAATAAAAATGTTATTTTTATTGTCAAACAATTTATTTCAAAACACGATTATTTTACATACTTCACATAGATGATAAAAATGTGATTTTTATTGTAAAACAATTTATTTCAAAACACGATTATTTTATATACTTCACATAGATGATAAAAATGTGATTTTTATTATAAAAACAATTTATTTCAAAACATGATTATTTTATATAGTTCATACATAGAGTAAAAATGTTATTTTTGGTGTTAAAAACAATTTATTTAAAACACTACTATTTTATATAGTCTATATATGATAAAAAATATTATTTTTATCTTTCAAAGAATTTATTCAATATATGAATGTCATTCAACACATGAATATTGTTTCAACACATGAATATGGTTCCGACACATGAAAAAAATTCTAACACATGAATATTATTGAAAATTTCGGCAGCATAACGGTAGGGTAGTTAAAACTGGCACCGTCCCGAGTACGACTCCTCGCTCTACCTTAATGCCTCGCAGCTTTTGACAATGGGGATTTCTATATCTAGTTCGTACGCAGACGAATTTTCCCATATACTAATCCTATTGGGATTTCAAGCACAATCAATCATTTCCAATCAACCATTCATGATATTCACCAAATTTCACATCAACTAATAATCCAAACAATATCACAACCAATATATATCGTCCATGGTCTGTGGACGAGGGGAGTATATATATATACGTATATAACAATATTTTGATTTCATTTCAATATATTTCAATTCATTTCAACGCATATATCATTTTTACAATGCATATATAACTTATACATCGAACATACAACTTATACAATGCTTATACATGAGGTGTACAATGCTTATATAACTCATACATCGACTATATAATTTATACATCGTCTTTTCCATATCGTTTATAGTTCAGAAATCTCATATTGGGTTCCACTCCTCCAAAGATTATAGAAGGCTCAAAAAAATATCCGGTCTCTTCTAGAATGTAGATGACGTCGCTTCGAGTCCGATGTCTCCTGCTTCATCGAATTTCGTTAACGTAGCAAAAAGATATGATTTTTATTGTGAAATCACACTTCGCAACGCTTTAAAGTGTTATTTTCAGTTTAAATAAACAAAGGTCGTACCTTTCAACTCACATTCAAAACTAGGTTTCAGATTTTCAACAAATCCGTGCAACGAGGTCGAGATCAGCCGGTGCTGCGTCGAAGAGGAAGGTGAGGGCTTCCAGGTGCCAGTGGCCTTGCTCAGATCGACGGCCAGACGAGGGAGATCGACGGCGATGAACGGGTGAACTTCCCAGGCGCGAAACTCCACGATGGAGCGACGAGAGGCATTGCAACCGGTATGGATTTAAAGCTTGTTCGAAGATCTACAAAAACTTCAACAAAAGTGGTGGATTTCATAGCACGAATTGGGAATTTTCGAGGAGAGATGGCCTGAAGCTTTTTCCGCCGCTCGTTGAATATGGTAGCGGGTTTTTTTTCGTTGACCGAGAAGTCAGAGAAGGAATTCCATTGGCCGGAGTGTTATAATTTATTATTTAATTTATTTAATTCGGAAAATACCACTTTCCACATACGAATTCCAATCCAAACCCAAATACTATCGCCCCTAGCTAAATACCCCCATTCCGAACATAATGGGATATGTTTCGTAAGCCATTTCGACTATATAGTCAGTTATTCTTCAAATTAAAGTATAAAACATTCGATTTCTGATTTGAACGTACATTTTAATTTGCCAGGGCCACATACTGATTCTAAAAATTCCAGACAAATAAATCTAGCTATGTTTTGACGATACGGTCCCAACAAAACTAGTTTCGTCGAATTCTGAGACCATTTGAAAAATGGTCATTTTCTGGTCTATCCAATTTAACTGAAATCAACCAAACAAATTTTCCTTTGCCACGCTCACATATTAACTTCAAAAATTATGAAATTTGAAACCAAGCAATAATTTGACATCCCGGATCCAACAAAAATGGTTTCGTCGAATTCTTAGGTTGTTTGCTAAATGGCTATTTTCACGGGCTATATAAACTCTATAGTGACCTTTCTGAAAATTCATTTTGCCATAACTTTTGTTTCCCGATATGAAACTTCGATTTTTCAGATTTGTTACAAAGATAATCATAAACAAATTTAAATATTTTTGGTTTCACTAAAATCCGTTTTGTTTTACACCCGGTACAATCAGTTAAAGTTTGAATCCAAATTTAGAAACTGCCGCGCCATTTCAGGTCTTGTTTATAATTAAAATAAATACATTTATTTTCAAACATCGATTCAAACATACTCCTCGTCATTATTATTTAAAATAATTTATTTTAAATATTAAAATTCACTAAAATAACCAAATTAAAAAATTTTAAACTGGTTCTGATTTTCCGAGTTGTTACATCTAACGTGTCTTGTTCTCTAGCTCTGTAAACCAAAGCTTTGATACCACGCTAAAACGACCCAAAATTCCCCTTACGGAAAAGCCCACATTGAGTTGAGAGCACGAAAAATCAGAATACAAACATAAGAACATTTAGTTGTTGTTACAACAATTACATTAGAGTACAAGAATATTCCAGAGTATGAATAAATAATATACAGCGGAAAATAATACAGAGATTTAATTACAAAGTAGTGGAAGAATAACACATAACACAACTGCAAGAAATACACAGATATAGAGCATTCCGAATATAGATCCAGCTGTAAACCAGGGTCTTGTTAAAATAATATCTGCAAAACCAAAACTACTAGCTGCCTGTGTGGAAAGTAGGGGCGCCTAGAGTTTAGATTAAGACAATAAACTCCATGTCAGTCATGGGACTGGTGTGAGAACTAAAATGGTTATTAAATTTTTTCTTTAAAATTTGGGAAATCATGGGACCACGCCATAAAACATGGAACGGGTTTACTCCATATGAAAGTTAGTTCAAAATAAAACAACGCAATGCATTTTGGAAAAATGAAGCTATTATAAGACTCAGGTCCCATCACACAATGCAACGCAAGCCGGACGATAGAGTTTTCCCTTATAACAGCCAAAATATGCTTGATACGTATAAAACAAATAATTTGGATATTATAAGTGCATAGTGTTTAAAAAAACTTCAAATATAAATGTATCAATCATATACGACATGGGTACCATATATCATGTCGCCATACTAGTTCTATAATCAAAACTGCATGATGTTGTATTGGAAGTTGGATTTCCATCATGAACCAAGGCAAGGGATCGTCCTTACCGAATTCGAGACTCTCTAGCCTGAGCCTCAGGGCAAGTACTCAATCAAGCCCTTAGGAGCCACAAGGTCAGTCCACAAATATGTTTGTGGATTATATATAATTCCTGAACAATACGTTTCTCCACCCTATGAGGCGTAAATCAAGAGCCACTAGGAACTCAAATCTGAGGTACCTTACTTTCCATCATCCACATAATTAAGTAAAAATGTATGGGCTTTATACCATGACACCACTCCTACCCAGAAAGAAACGCATGTTCTCCCTAGATCCTTCTCTTGTTTCTGGTTCATACCAGGGTGTGAGGCTTGCGAAGTAACGCTACACACAAAGTTATGCTAATTAAAGCTGTGCCATGATCATCAACCACAAAACTACTTTTCAACAAAAGCCTTGATCATTTGCATCTTGCCACACTAACAATTCATGCCATCCAACTGATGTCTATCAATATATAACCTCTAAGCTCGTACGTCTCAGAGAAGGGTGTTAAGCAAGAGAATAAATTCTCTGCCATCAAACAAATATATATTTAATAGAAATCAATTAGCACAGAATGAAATCCAATGTCAAACACACATCCATTTACAAGTCCGTTATGGGTCTGGAAGAAACCGGAGGCACCTTATTCCTCGTCCCATATGTCCAATACTGGAGAAAGGTCCTTGCATATCCGTCGATCTCCGAGTACATTTGAAAGATCACCATTTATTACCTTGTCTTGGGTGTACAGACCAATCAAGACATCAGTAATCATCCAAACGATGTAAAGAACTCCGGTCTTCAACCATAATCTTCATCGTCGACTTTTAGTCGTCGTATTAATTATTCAGAATGGGTTAAACCATGTCTTTTCGAATAACTCGCATATTTTATAATCAATAATCAAATGCTATAAAAACACATCATACGCCTCATTCCATTTCAGAATATTCTTTTATTAAAATATTTACATTTTTAGGGAAAGGTTCCCATTAATTATATCAAAGATAAATTCTTTAAAGTTTATTCTTTTAATCTTCCTTTGGATCTCAATTTCAAAAGATTTTATTCTATCTTTTAACAATTCCAAACCAAATTAATTTTATAAAACTAGTCTGGATTAACAAACCTTACCAAAGTAATCATTTATTATTTATTATCCCAATCCCAAACTATTCATCCCATGGAGAAAAAATGGTAATACTCCATATCTAACACCACGATGTTATCGGTAAAATTAATTACCATTTCACATTCAAATCTAATTAAAGATTTAACTATCGCCTGGAGTAAACCTAGTGGTACTCCATTCTTGATCATTTCCCGAATTTGATAATTTAAATTATCGCATTCTCATTTCAATATAATTAAAGATTCACCAAAACTCTAATTCAGTTTTAATCTCAAAAATCATTTCTTAATGATTGTTCAAAGTTAAGAAATTAATCTTATCTTTAATTAGAACTAATGTCAATTAAAACACAATTCAAGATAAACTCCAAATTCTTCTTCCATCAAAATGGAATCTACACGGAAATCATAACAGTACATAATCGATATAAATTCCTATGTCAGACTAATAATATAAATTAAATAGTGGCAAATCCTTTTAAACTCCATATATAGTAATTGTCTTCATTCATAGAAGCTCATCTCGATTATTACCAAATCGAATTCCATTCAATTCCAATTTAATATATAATAAGTTGTAAAACTTTACTATTCCGTTTAAATCTTATTAAAAGATTTATAAATCCCAAATTATATTTTCACTGTTAATTGGGTTAAAAAACAAATTTCGTTAAAAACACAGTTCACAATAAACCCAATGCACATTTCATTTTATTCCAATTACCAAATATAAATGGAAACTCTAATAATCTTAATTAAAAGATTTATAAATTCATATTTTCACTATTAATCGGGTCAAAGAATGAATGTCTTTAAAAACACAGTTCACTATAAACCCACAATCAACTTTCATTTCAATTTCAATCAAATACTAATTAATTTGTAAACTTCTCTAAATCTTAACTAAAAGGTTTATTCTTTACTCAACTGGGTTTAAGAAAAGTGTTATCTAAGACACCATCCACTACAAACCCAAAATCCAATTTATTTTATTCAATTCTAATTAAATATTAATTATTAATTATTTGGAAAACTACACTAAATCTTAATTAAAAGATTTACTCTTTTCTCATCGGGGTTTAACAACAGTGTTATTTAAGACACCGTTCACGACAAACCCAAAAATCCAATTTCACTTCAATACATACACTGGAAAATTTGATTATAATAAAACCATTACAAATCATATTTATTATTTCTAAAATAATTGGATTATTATTCTAGTTAATAACTAGTACATTTTGATAAAAATATATTTTTATCTTTTCAAACTTAGAATTTTTCATCCAAAATGTTTCCAAATTATTAACTATGACTTTACATAATTTTTCCATATTTTTAATAATTTTATTAAGGCCCGTATAGTCGGTTTCGAACAACGGCCACCGAACTGCATCCGTAGCAACCTTTTCTGAAATTGATTTGGACATAATTCCAAATCTTTCCATTAGATTTCAAATCTCTTATGTTCATTGGAAATCCCTTTTCGATACGAACCCAACGGTTCCAGTTTTAGGAGAATCCGGCGGTTGGATCTCCCGTTACATCAATTTGAAGTTAATGGTCGAAATTCGCGAACGGTCGCTGCGCGGCGCGTTCTATTCAGGCCATTAAATATATATATATATATATATATATAATATTATATATATTTCTTCAATTTCCATTTAAATCATACTTTATAAATCGTTTATAAATTTGTTTTAAAATGATTTCAACTTTATTTTTAATTTTAAATCTAAGAGATGTCTTAGACAAGGTGATCCCCTTTCACCTTTTCTGTTTAATTTAGCGGTCGTTGTTTTCTCTAGAATCATTAAGAGAGATGGAAGTTTAGGTGTCTTAGGTAGTGTTGGTAATGAGGAATTTAATAATGAATTATTTTTTCTTCAATTTGCAGATGATACGTTGTTATTTTCCTCGCATTTGCCTAAGCATATTATTGCTCCTAATTTTATTCTTTATTGTTTTTAGTTGTTATCTGGTCTCAGAATCAAATTCGAAAAAGTACTATTATGGTCCTTAATGATTTTGACAATGTTGAGTCTTTATTTGCTAACACCTTGAACTGTTCTGTCATGAAATTCCCTTTTGATTATCTAGGTTTTAAGATTAGGCCTTCAAAGCTTAAGAAGGATGATTGGTTAGTTATTATAGATAAGATCAATAATAGATTATCGAGTTGGAATAACAGATTTTTGTCTAGAGCGGGTAGATTAGTTCTAGTTAATTTGGTGTTATCCGCTATTCCTACTTATTGGATGGCCGTTCATCGTTTTCCTCAATGGGCTATTGAGAAAATTGACAGAATCAGGTGGAATTATCTTTGGAGTGGTGTTCCTATTTGTAGAAGTTATAAATGCTTAGTTAACTGGGAGGTGTGCTGTAAGCCAAAGAAAGATGGGGGGTTGGGGATCATTAATCTTTATAATTTTAATTCTTCCTTGTTAGCTAAATGGTTATGGAGATTTAGGTGCCCTGATGTGCCGGCTTCTTGGAAGATTATTGTTTCCAAATTTTATTATTATGGGGGCGAGTTTATTGTGGGGTCTGGTTTTAGTTGGTCTAATAGATTATCTTATTTTTGGAAGTCTGTTTTGTATTGTTTTGACTTTTTTAAGTTAGATTGTAAGGTGACTATTCATTTCGGTAATCTTACCTTTTTTTGGCATGATGCTTGGATTTCTAAAGTGCTACTTAAAATTGAATTTAGTGAGCTTTTTAATAATTGTGGCTTTAAGAATGCCTTAATCGCTGATGTTTATCATAGGGATTTAGATCCCCCGTGGGATTTTTCCTTTGATAATATTTTAGAAGGGGGTTTGTTAAGGCAATTAGCCTTGCTAAAAGCTAAGTTAGCTTTGTATCATTTGGATGAGAATGTTGATTCTTTTGGTTGGGGTCTGGATAAGAGTTTAGTTTTCTTTGTTAATTCTATGTATAATTTTATTAATTTTTCTGGTGTTTCTTTGCTCCCTTTTAAGTTTATTTGGAATTTTAATTCTCCTCCTAAAGCTAACTTTCTTATGTGGTGATTATTCATAAGAAGCTTAAGACGGTTGAGCTTTTGAAGAAGAAGAATACTATTTTCGATGTTAAGTGTTGTTTTTGTAGTCTATTGGATGAAGATGTTGATCATTTATTTTTCTCTTGCAATTTTACCAATTATATTTTAACTATGATTTTAAGGATTTTTTTTGGTTGTTTTAATTCTTTTAGTAGCTGTGTTGAGTATTGGGATCGTTGTAGATTTGTTTTTAATTCTTGATAGAGATATGTGTTGGATTCTTTAGTTATTGTCATTAGTTAGTTCATATGGTTAGAGAGGAATCAGAGATTTTTTAATTCTATTTCTGTGTTCGCTGATAATTTAATCATTAAGATAGTTAATTACTGTCTGGATTGGATGTCCAACTTGAGCTTTAAGTTTTTTGGTGATTCGTGTTTTGGTTTTTTTTTGCTTATGGTTAGGTTTAATTTGAGTTTATTTATTAGAATCAATAGTTGTTTTAGATGTGATAGATCTCGCATTTGTTGTTAATTTTTTTTATTGCTTGTTTGTCTCTTTTTCTTTTTTTTTCTTCTTCACATATATGTATAGATAGATTTATATATATATATATATATATATTGGTGTATATATATATATATATACATATATACTCATATATATATATATATATATGTGTGATGGGAACTTATGATTTTCCTAGTTTCTTTCAGGTTTCAGGTTGTTGACTATTGCTGTGGAGCTTTGTGGATTGCTGTATGGATTGGTGATTGGCATTAGCTGTGGAGTTCTTCTTGTGCTTGTTTTCGGAGAGTTTTTGGGGTTGTACTGCTTTATTTTTGTTGTTTTTGCTTGGAGAGACTGGTTTATTGTATTGGAGTAGATATACTTCACTATCGAGTGGTAGCTTTGTCGGAATTCGATATTGGAGTGTGATGGGAGGTGGTTTATCCGGAGCTCATCTATCTACTTTCATTTACATTCTTTGAGTCGTATTTTGTTTTTCCTTGTATCCTTTTGTTTTGTAATTGGATATTGTAGTTTTTTTTGTTTTATACTATATAAGTGTGCTCTCTTCTTTTTAGAAGATCACACATTTTTTCTTTCAAAAAAATAAAATTTCAATTATAAATCAAAATTGAATATTCTATATTTTTATCATATTAAAATGATAATATTTTCAAAATATTAATTTTGAAATCACTTCTTTTCGATATTCATCACAAAATGAATAAAATCGATCGATAAACCCGTTTCGGTTAAAATGACATTTGCTACTTAACTCAGCTTCACAAATTTTCAATATTTTTGTGTCCATCGAAAAACGAACATCAAATTTATAATTTTATTCCTCACTGAATATTACTTTAAAATATTCGTTATTTTAAAATAATCTACAACCCAAACATTCATCTCAACACATGACTATTTTTATTCACTTTATTAACATGTTAAAAATAATATTTTTATCCAATAAAAATATAATTCAATGTATGACTATTTTTATTACTTCATAAACATGTTAAAATTACATTTTTGACTAACAAAAATATATTTAAACACATGGTTCTTTTATTTTAAAATATTCTTTATTTTTGAATTGGAATGCGACTAAATCAATTACCATATAATTTCAGTTATATGGTTTTCATACATCGCTTGTATACAACAAATAATGATAGATAATCATTAAACAGTTCATTCACATACATAGTGAAATTTGCAACTGTGTGAGCATTAAAATAAATAAATGACACTCATCACAGCTTGTCAATCCATCAATTGTCATGCAGCTAAATATTGGGATTAGTGTATGTCAAATATCATCCCAATACCCGTGTGGGGTTTTCAAACAACAACAGTTTATTTAAATAAATCAGATAAATCATTGGTTAATAAATTTAACCAATTCTAATTTGGTTTGAATTACTTTCTATTTAACTAATTTACTACGTTTAAATTATAAATAAATATTTATAATTTTATTTTAGCTACCACATTAATGTTAATATTATTTTTGATACATTAAACATTTCAACATCACAAACAACACAATATAGTCAATTCAATCCAAACAAACAATCATGATTTGTACAATAAATGGTTTCGGGTGCTACTAAACACTGTCTGCATCCTAGTATATATTTCACTGTAATATAAATTGAGTGAGAAAGAGTTCTCTCCTTTGGTTTCCACTCCGTCAGTCTTTATGCGGAGAAAACGTGATCTTTTCAGCTTCACACTCCGCATACGACATCCAAATGACTCCAAATCAGTTTCATTGCGAAGCTCTTGTCGATACGGTTCCAAAGGATCCTGTTTCGCTGAATTCCGAGTTCGTATGAAAAAGTTATGGTTTTTATAAGATTCATGTACATATACGTAATTAACATAATTAATTTATTAATTAATTACCTTAATCTACCCCCTTAAACACCTTGCTCATCTTCTCCCTCCTACAGGAAACTCACGCACAACAGCCCCTCCCATGTCCCTCTCCATGCAACCTTCATGACATCACTTCTCACTCATTTCTCAACGAAATCACAAACCGTAAACACCATTCTCCTTCTCTTATTCTCCTCTTCAATTTCAACACTATGAATCTCAAACCCAAATCCCAAAAATTTTGGCCGATTTCTTTCAGTAAAACTCACAGCCAATGCAAACATCCTGACACTTTCTGTCACCAAATCTGTCCAAACTTTGAATACAACCTTCATTTCTTGCCACGAATCCATAAACAATAACTAATACATGTATCATTGCTTCATACTCTCACAAATCTCAACCCTAGCTCGCATGAACTCAAGAAACACACGCACTGTAAAATTTGGGGCGCACAAAATCTTCTCCAAACTCAACCAAACTCATACACATCAAAGCTTATCGCCACACGAACTCAAATATATATGTTTAGGGATTTATGGATATTTCTTTAATTTGTTTTGATTTTCTAGAGCTTGCAAAATTTAGGTTCAAAGGAGATAATAGGCAGCCGTGTAAATGAGAAATGAGATTAGGTTTAGGAATGATTGAGATGTTATATAGTGGGTGCAATCTATTTTTACATTGATTATATATTTTACGATACTCAATTATGTCCTATCTCCATCATTTAAAAATCCGTGTGGCCACCTACAGATTCCGTTTTCAATGAAAATTGACATGCATCTACTATCGTACATTACGGACCCAACAAAACTTGTTTGGTCGAATTCCGAGTCCGTATGCACAAACAGTGAATTTTTAAATTCAAAATATTGTCTGTTTTTCACTTAAAAATCACTCTCGGTCACACACTGGTTCTAAAATTCATGAACTTTGGAATCTTAGCATTACTCAATGTTACGGATTCAATAAAAAAAGTTTCATTGAATTTCGAAGTCGTCTCAATAATGTTCCTTTGTAAAATTGCTTAAATTAGCTTCAAAAATGCGATTTTAGCATACCTTTTCTTCTTGTATGCACAAATGACAACTCCAAAAATCATGGCCTTTTGGATTTAACCATTATTAGATGATATGAATCCAAAAAAAATGGAATCGAATTCTGAGATCGTCTCAATAATGTTCCTTTGTAAAATAATTGCCTGTTTTTGAACAAATGGTTTTGCTTCGCACGGCCACATACTAACTCCATTCGACGTGCATTTTGGAACTGAACAATGATTTTTCATTATGAATCCAAAAAAATTTATCTCCTGAATTCTGAGCTTCCTAGCAAAATTTCAGCAGACAACAAATGAACAATTAATGCATTCAGCAGACAACAAATATTTCCTTATATGTCATTTGAAATTCTTTCCATTTTATTTTAACTATTCCAAACCAAAGATTTATCAGATGCAATTTGTAATTACTACAAATTGAGTAGTCAATCAGTATAGCATACATTAAGTAAATACTATTTCTTCTTCTCTATGAGGCTATAAGATTTTGCTTTTTATACCATACCAACTCTAGTTATTTTCCCAAGTATTATCTATGAATGATATTGCATATGAATATTAGATGCACAGTTAAGCGTAAGTATTCCTTTACATGTCAAGTAAATTATTTTTACATCATTTTGACTATAGTTTATTACTAAAAATAAAAGGAATGCATTGCTCACCCAAATAAAGTTTAAACTGGTTTTGTTAACCTATGATAATAACGCTGTGATGGTATTGGCTAAAATTCAAAATGGATTATACTCATAAGACACTAATCGATGGATAAAACCGCCGAAGGTTGATCATAAAATTGTATATTTCTTCCATTAAAATTTTCAGATTTATAAATTTTAAGCAAAAAAATTCGCTTTATTTAGTAACAATAAAAATTTATTTTCCAAATGTTGTACACAGAGAGGAGAATGAATGAAATTACCTTGGCCATTGCATTACAAAGTAAAAGGGAGTCAAGCCAGATAAATACATCATTTCAGTAGACTTATTTGAAAAATTTGTATAGTTTAGTTTGCTTTGGAAAGCTGGATAATTTGAATCAAAAAAACACAGCATGAAATGATGTTACAGACTTCCTGGTGCATATTTAGGGTAAAACCGTCGTTTTCATAACATAGACTTTCCTTAGTTGATGGCTCCAGCTAACTATAACTAATCATGATCCTTGCATAAATGTTTATTCACTTCAAGTATACCCCAAGCGTATGCATGTTACGGTGCATGATACAAAAACTATATTTTGTGATGTTATAAGTATCGTCGTTAAACAACCAAATTTTTTTGTTAGCTATATGTAAGAAGATAATCATGGTGTATTCTAATTTTTTATTATTTTCTGTGATTGACTAATATCATGAATCAACATTGCTAAATAACTACTTTGGTTAGGTCTTAAATTTGTATTAGGGCTGTTAAAACAATAAACTGTTACTCTTCCCGTTAATAAATACTAGCATATTATTAGAAAATTCTGATTACAAACGCGAAATAGCCTATCTTGTAAAATGAAGTAGTTTATTTTTATTGTTCTTTAATAGACAAATGTTATTAGTTTCTTCTTCATAATCCATAAAATACAGTCAAATATTGCTATGGTGCAGTATTCACCACATCTAAATCAAAATAGGTTAAGCTACCATTTATTATTTGAAACATAATGGAAAATCATTCTAGATTACATTTATTTATCTTAATTTTATCTTTCTTTCTATGCATTTTGACACATTTTTTAAGTTAAAACCATTTTCATACATTAAAGTGTTCTGTACACAATAATAAACATTAAGTGCCACAGTATTGACCAATCCATAAATAAATAAGATGAAGCTTCAATAATGAAATCTAGATTGAAAATCATTTGCTAAATGAGGTAGACAATTTAAAATAATACAGGATCTTTAACGAAGAACCACAACTAATTTTACGAAGTATTTGTCATCACCGGGAAATCGATATTAAAGTCCAATTTGCTGGACCCCTTGGTTACCTCAGGTGACAAACAAAACAAATAAACAAATTCAATTATCTTTCTTTCTTATGTGAAATGTAAAGTTCAGTGTCTTTTAATGGATCTGGACTTCCAATGGTTTCATCTTGGTCCATACTAAAATCGAATGGAAAAACTAGAACCTTGGTTTTTTTATCAGAACCGTAAGCTTCATTTCAATGTTAAATTTTTACCTACATAGAATAACATTGGCGCAAGAAGTAGCTGAAGAGGGCAAAAGTTATATTTACTCAATTACTTCTCTTACAACTGTTAGCTTTTAAAATAAGCCTGCTGATTGCATAACTAAAACTATAGGCTACTACTAACTTAGAAATGAAATGAGATAAAATTATTTAAGCCATAAGATATGGAACTAAAATACAACATGCAACTAAAATTGAAAAGGTCAAAAAGATGGACCCATTTTCAACATAAATTTTAAAAATTTGATGTAATAAACATATATAAGATTCAGTTAATGCCTATAAATAATTTAAATTAGAACATATCTCTGACAATAAGTTCCTTTTGAATAATAAAATAAAATATACTAAAAAGAATGTAGACTTTTATGTAGAATCATGATGAACACAAGTGTTAGTAAATAAAAGTATCAAACCAAAATAAAATATGGTTATTCAAACTAACCAAGATGAATATATCAGATTAATTAAAGCTTATGAAATAAAGAAATTGATTTCATGACAATTTGTTATAAACAATAAGTTTTACGTAAGTCAATGGACATGTTATTTAGTATGTACTGCAAAGGGTCGATTTTCCTTTAAAAAAAATATGTTTTGAATTTTAATTTATTACTTTGGAACAAATAATCCTAGGATAATCAAGTTCTAAACATGTTTCAAAGATATTCAAATGTTCTTGCACAATGAAGAATTAAATAGAAGCTATTAATGCTCTAGATATATCATTATACATATTTCAAATGCTCAAAGTAGATAACAAAATGTGTAATTTGAAACAATGCATCTAATAGAAATGGATACAAACCAATATGAAGAAAAAAAAATTATGACATACAGGTTAGTGAAGGCTGTTGAATTTATTTTATTTCTTTGACAAATGTCTAATTGCAGCATTAAAGTATATAAAAAGCATGAATTAGAAAGTACCAGTTGACAAATATTGAGTTAGGGTACCTTTGCCTCTAGAAAAACAAACTATTGGAGATGTGTGTCCTTAAATAAATTATCTAAACCGATCTCCAAATCATGAAACAAAGTCAACGATACTGTACAAATCAATACCATAAAATTTCAACTTAAATTAGGGGATACATGAAGAATCAAATATATGATAGTAACGGGACAACTAGGAATATAAGGTAATTTGGTGCATAAATTAAAAAAGTTATGGTGAACTACCTAAAATAGCTACCTAAATCATATTGAGAATCCAATTATAAACCACAATGGAGATTATCCATTAATGAAATAAGAGAAATTGTGTAAGAACGAAATTAGAAAATCAAAACTATTACCCAAACCAAATTTTATGTAATTCGAAAAGAAACTTAGTCGTAACAAACCGGTGTAGGTTTGAAATGTATTGGAGATGAATTTCAATATTCTCAATGTAAATTGAATTGCCATTAACATGCTAATACAACTTAACTAAAATCCAATTCTTTACTTTCAAAAATCAGTTTATCAAAAATTAGTTGTAACAAAGCGGTCATAGTCGTTACATGCTCACCAACATCAGTAAATTGTAGCTGAATCTAATCAACAGTGGAAAATACAATATGACATATAATAAATAGCTGATTACCTTAACCTAATCTGAAGAAGACAGCTATACGACGGCTAGAGAATGAGAAAGATGGAAAGGTTCTTCGTCGTTACTATAAATATAAGCAAATTCTGGGATTCTGAATTGAATCCGGCGACAGCTGCTAGTCAACGAAAGTTGAATTGGCTAGATCGCAGTCATCCACGATGGCGCTAAAGCTGTAAGCTTACCTGATGCACGGATGGGGAGAAAGTAATTCTGGCAGGAGTCTTTTGGGGTGAGAAGGGCATGAGGCTGTAAATGGTCAAAAGAAAAATGCAACGTAATTTGGGAGGAAAATGGGAACACGCGATGCGAGAACAAAATGCGACGTTTCAGTTTTAATTAGAGCAAAAAGTTCAAGGAGGCTTGTGCGCTCTTCGTTTGTAATTCGGTAATTATAATATAGTATAGATGATTATTTAACTTTGGGAAATCAAATATGTCACACTCGACAATCTACACTGTAAAATTGATTTCTGCCGATATATAACCTCTAAGCTCCTACGTCTCAGAGAAGGGTGTTAAGCAAGAGAATAAATTCTCCACCACCAGACAGGTATATATTTAGTAGAGATTGACAATACAGTTTGAAATACAATGTTAGACATGTAATCCTGTCTTTAACTGGGTTAAAGAACCAACGTCTTTTAAAACACAGTTCACGATAAAGCCAAAATCATATTCCATTAACTATGAAATCTTCACGGAAAACATATTAATATATAATCGATATCAATTTCCGTATTTGACTAATAACATAAATGGAATAACGACAAAGCCTTTTAAATTCGATATATATTAGCAGTCTTCCTCCACAGAAACACACTTCGATTTATTACCAAATCGAATTCCATTCAATTCCAATTTAATATATTAAATCAGAAAACTTTACTTTGGAAAATATCCATCAAATCTTTATAAAAGATTTATATATTATAAATCATATTTCATTGTTAATCAGGTTAAAGAACGAACGTCGTTAAAAACACAGTTCACAATAAACACTATTCACATTCCATTTTATTTATTCCAATTAAAAAATATAACTGGAAATTCTGATAATTAATAAAAGATTTATTCTTTTCACAACGGGGTTTAAGAACAGTGTTACTGAAGAAACCATTCACGACAAACCCAAAATCCACTTTGATTTTAAATATAAGGCTCTAAATAGAAATTATATCGGGTTATATTCAATATCAAATACTGAAACCAGCACATATTGAATGGGGATTAACGTTGTATATCTATCTTCCAAATTCCTCTACAATATCCGTATAATCATGAAATCCAATATTGAAATATCCCGAAGATGATTTCCACTCGAATTCATTCCAATTTATAGAC
Organism: Allium sativum; assembly: GCA_030737875.1. Lineage (NCBI taxonomy): Eukaryota > Viridiplantae > Streptophyta > Magnoliopsida > Asparagales > Amaryllidaceae > Allium > Allium sativum. The sequence continues at coordinate 404,118,490 of CM060910.1, forward strand.
TGGGAATTTCTGGTTATATTAAACCCTTTATAAATCCAACTTATTTATTTAAAAATTATTGGATTATCCTTCTAGTTAATAACTAGTTCATTTTGACAAAAATGCATTTTTATCTTTACAGATGTGGAATTTTTCATCCTAATTCTTTCCAAATCATTTATTATGATTTTACACAAATTATTAATATTTTAATAATTTTATTAAGGCCCGTACAGTCGGATTCCAATAACGGCCACCGAACTGCATCCATAACGACCTTTTCCAAATTTGATTTGGACATGATTCCAAATCCAAACATTAGATTTCAAATCTCTTATATTCATTGGAAAGCTCTTTCCGATACGAATCCAACGGTTTTGGTCGAAATTTGCAAAAGGTCGCGGCGCGTTCTATTCAGGCCATTATAATATATAATATATATGTCATTCAAAAATGTATTTTATAAATCCGTTTTTTTAAAACAATTCCCACTTTCACTTCAAATTTAAATCAAAATTGAATACTCCTTATCATTATAATATATAAATGACAATATTTTAAAAATATCACATTTTGAAATAATTCCCTTTTCGATATTGATTATAAAAATGTATAAAATTGATATAAATATCGTTCGCGTTAAAATGGCGCATAACTAATCAACATGGCTTCCTACATTTCAATATTTTCGTGTCCATCCAAAATCGGACATCAAATTCACATTTTAATCCTTTTTGGAATATTATTTTAAAATATTCGTTATTTTAAAATATTATTTCTGAATTGGAATCAGACCCAATTAATTACCATATAATTTTGTTTATATGGATTTCATACATCACATGTACACAACAATAATGATTCACAATCAACCATCATTCAGAGTGCATTACACAACTGCATAAGCATTAAATATAAATAATTAATGCTTACAACAGTCTGTCAACCCATCGATTGATATACAACTAAACAATTGGGATTAGAGTACATCAAATATCATCGCAATACCCATGCGGGGTTTCAACAAACAAATGCTGAATATTATTTGTGTAGTTGGGCGATGTGTAAAATTTATCGTCCTAATCAATATAAGTTAAATGGGTGTACATAAACAAATCGTTCGATTTGTAAATGAATATTTATTTTCATTTTAGGAGAATTTTATGTCATTCATATATACGTTAAAAATTATATTTTTATCGATAAAATATTTATTTCAAAACGTGAATATTTTTAATAGTTCATACATTCAATAAAAAAGATACTTTTATTGTTCAAACATTTTATTCAACACATGAATATTTTATACAGTTCATATATTTTTAATGAATAATATTTATTTTTAAAAAATTCGGCATTATAACGGCGCGATATTAGAACGGGAGTAATGTCTAACATTACTCCGCTCCTGATACTGGCTCGTGCCATACAAAATAATCACAACCAATACAAACAATCCCACAATCAATTCATAATCGGTTTTACAACCACAATCCAAATTTCCACAATACAAACCAAACAAACAACCACGGTTTGTACAATAAATAGTGTTGGGGGCTACTAAGCCCCATCTGCAACCTAGGGTATATTTAAATGTAAAATAAATCGAGTGAGAAGGTGTTCTCACCTTTGGTTTCCACTTCGTCAGCCTTTAACTGGCGATTTCAGTACCGTTTGGGTTTGAATTTGCCCTAAATTCTAACTTGCTCCAAATTAGACCCAGTTAGTGTTGTTGTGAAGCTCTCGACTCCACGATCGCAACAGATCCAGTTTTTCATGCAAATCAGAGATCATATGGACAAGTTATTAAAATATGAACATCTTATTTAAAATTTAAAATATAAATTTAAAATTTTGACCTTCAACGCTGCTCACCCTCCACAGTCAGCTCGTACGGCTGCCTAAAGCCGACCTGGACATTGACCAAACCCCGCCGCCTCTTCCTTTGGTCCACGGTGCTACTGCGCCCGAAGTGACAGGCCCTAGTTCGCCACTGGCGAACAGGATTTTCAATTTGCCCCCTTTTCTCTTCGATCGCCGTATCTCCGCCGCTGCTGCACCATAGGGTCGCAGACCACCACCGTCAGCCGCGGCTCGCCAACCCTGACCGATCACCTTCAGACCCCATGGCCCCACGTCGCCTCTAACGCCGTCAATCAGCCAAAAACCATTCGCTGCATCGCCTGAAAACACTTCGAAGTTGGTCTTCGTTTTGCCGCCACCACGGTCATCTTTAGGCCGAGCACCCAATGACAACCTTGTGTGCTTATCTCTCCTTTACAAGTTTCTCTTTGGTGCGGCCATCAAACTCTCAACCGTTTGGCTAGAATTTCTCGAAAACCGAAACCAATTTCTAGCCGTTGACCATCAATATCTCCCAATCCGTGCAGCGATAGGTGCCTAAATTTTTGTGGTAGGTAGAGGCCATCATGATCCACAAATCTCAAAAATAGTTTGGGAAAATTGTTGTTGGATTGAGAGATATAAACATTTTTGTTTTTAGGGGATTTTCTGAAATTTTACGGGCGTGGCTATTGCAATTTTGAGGGAGGAGGAATTAATTAGGGTTTACGAAGTGGAGGAGATGTTATATAGTAGTGGGGTTCGTTTTTTTATTAAGTCTTTAGCTTACGCTGTCCCTGATTGAGAGTTATTGATGCCACGGTCACACAAGAACTCCGTCGACGACGAAAATTGACATGCTGCTATGTCTTAACGATACGGTCCTAACAAAACTATTGTCATCGAACTCCAAGTCCGTTTTCTCAGAAAGCCTCGTTTCTGGCTTAAATGGTTGATCGATTCACAATTTATTATGCATGGCTACCTACTAGCTCCAAAAATTACAAAATTTGGAATTCTCGCTATGTTTTATAAATACAGTTTCTACAAAACTAATTTCGTCGAATTTGGAGATCTTTTGAAAAATGACCCTTTTAACTGGTTGATTAAATTCAAATTTAAATTGAAAACACTTTTTAATTTACTGTGCTCACATATTAATTCCAAAAATTACAAAAACTGGAGTCTAGCTATAATTTGACATTCTCAATCCAAAAAAAGTGGTTTCATCAAAAAGGAGCTCATTTGCAAAATGGCTATTTTTAAGAGCTATATATTATATTAAGGGTCCGGTTTTCACATGTCCCTACTAAGTTTCAAAATTAGGCTCACATCCGGTACTAAACTTATTGTAAATTAGGTCCCTATTTTTTGAAAAATCATGAAAAAAATATTAGAAATATATAAAAAAATCACAAAAATTCATTATTAAATAAAACACGTTCACGCCAAAAAATTCAGGGGGAAAAACAATCAAAAACCATGTCAAAACCCATAATAACACAAAACAGCGAAACAACAGGTTCTTGCATCAAAAGATGCTCCTATTCGTAAATAGTTGCATACATTCATGCTTATATTTCAGGGTTGCGCCCAACTGCAGTATACATGCATACATGAATGCAGCTAAACAGCATTACATGCATCCTTTCATGCATATATTCAAATTTGGCCTGTTTTTCCTTGCATTCGCCGTTTTCAGAAATTGTTACACACATTTATGCTCTTGTACAGAATACATACATACATTCATGCGCATATTCATAAGTCGTCATCCCTTTTAAATTTGTTGCACACATGCATGCATATATACGCAATAGTTGCATGCATGTATGCAACCATTCGTAACACATGAAACTCAGTTCAACTTTGTATGCATACATGTATGAAGTTGTTTGCTAATATTTGCATACATGTATGCATATATTCATCCAGATTTTCAACATAAATACATTGCATACATGTATGCTACTAAAGGAAATATTGCACAAAAGTATGCAACTTTTTTTTTTGGCGAATGCTTCTGAGAATATTTCCTATTTTTTGGAATTTTTTTTTAGTGTGTCGCGCATTTTTTTTTGTCAGAATTGGAAAAAGGCGGAAGTGGCATGGCATGATGCGATGGGATTAAAAAAATTTGGGCGGCCGCTCAATTCTAGGCACCGGGTTTGCATAAAACATTGGACCGGATGTGGCGTATATTTTGAAATGTTTTAGGGATGTGAGCCTAATTTTCACTTATATTAAAATATATATAAATTCCATAGTGACTATTTTGAATTTTAAATTGGACATAACTTTCAATTTATATTATGAAATCTCAATTTTTCACATTCGTTAGAAAGACATTATTAAACAGATTCAATTATTTCTGGTTTTACTGAAATTTGGTTTATTTTGAATCATATACATTTAATTGAAATTTAAAATCGAATTTTCAAACTACCGCGCCATTTCGGACTCATTTTATAATTAAAATAAATTTATACATTCTAACCTCGATTTAAATAAATTTTTTGTCGTTATTATTTAAAATAAATTATTTTAAATATTCAAAATCCATTAAAATAGCTAAAATAAAAATTTTAAATTGGTTTTGAAAATCCGGATTATTACACGTATTTTTGGTAGTCAAATATTTAATTTATTATTTTAAATATAGAATTTGGAATATTAATGAACTTAATATTGAATTCGTATATTTAAAACGAAGTTTGAACGTTAAATTTATATATAATTTAAATCGAGCTCAAAGTGGCGCGGCAGTTCGTAATATTGAATTTTGAACTTCAATTGAATATACAAAATCCGATATAAGTCGGAATTTTGTGAAATAAGAAATGTTAGAATCTTGTTGATTATAGTTTTTATATAAAAGAGGAAAATCCAGATTTCATGTTATAAATTGTTAGTTATATCCAATTCAATTTTAAAATAGTCGCTATGGAAGTCGTTAATAAACAATAACGTTTGTTTAATAATTTTAAATGGATTTTAATATATATTTTGTATATTGTTTTAACATGGATTATTGATATCGAGTTATATAACAATATGATAATTTTATATGGATAAATATGATGATAATAATTTATTATTATTATTATTATTATTATTATTATTATTTTATTTGATTATTTTAAATTTTAATAATATTTTTGTCAATATTATTATAACGTTAAAAATAGCCATTTTTGCAAACAGCCTAGGTTTTCGATGAAACTAGTTTTATTGGAACTGAAACGTTGAGACGCAGCTGCATGTCCAATTTAAATGTGTTTGGAGTTCGCGTGTTGCGGTCTGAATATAACAATTTACGGACACCAACGATTATCGAATTTTTTTAATACCATAATAAAATAAAATAAAGATTTAACTGCTAAGAAAGATTAAGTACAAGTTTAGTTCCTAATCAAATTTGACGTGGGTGCCTATCTAATAGATAGGCCTAACAATGTGTATGGCATATACACAAATGCAGACTAACTTCATATCTTCATACCTAAGAAAAGAAATTGAAGTACCCCTAAACTAAAATTCATATAGACCTACTTATATACGTGACAAGAAAATTCACATTGCATACCCTAGAAATTATTTGCAGACCTAAGCAATATTAAAGCCCCACAGTCTATGTACTAATCTATACAAATCTATTTTTCTTATCTACATCGTACCATACAAGGTACAGGCAACACAATTACCCTATTTAACAATACATAGCTACCATGTATTTTATAAACTAGTGCACGCAAACATAACATCTGTCTATTTCTTTTTTACTTAATGCGCAAGGAGAGGTAAGTACAAACACATCTTTCACGATTGCAGTGTACTCTCGCATCACGCCAACCTATCTCATACTGCAACTACTAACCTAAACTGTGGAAGCCAAGTATTCATTTATTATATATACACGCTCAAACTACTATTTCATTTTCTTCTAGCAACCACGAAACAAAATACATTCTGCCTACTTCTATTTCTGTATTCACATAAGCAAATTTTAAAGTTAAACGAGACACTTCATTCATGAAAACCACAATTACAAACCTAAAGCCTCATTTCCAAATGAATAATGCCGAAAACCGAATACAAGAATTAAAATGCACTACCACGTCCAAGAAAATCGGCATTGTGATTAGAAATGGTTTGAAGGAGGGACGTTATTTTTAGATCTACGGGCATTGTTTTCTGGCGCAACTGGAGTGCTGGGTGGATCAGGGTCAAAGTAGATGGTCGAAGAGGTTCTATGGGTGGTTTGAAATGGTGACGCAGAAGGGTTAGAGGATGGTGTGTGTGTTGAGGGGAGTGGCTGCTTTTATTTCAGCAGCAAAAGGCATGAGTTCACCATTGATAGCAGAGGGTTGTACGACGTTGGAGCTGATATTGATGGCGAGTTAGAATTGAGGTCGGCAGTGGACCTCTGCCATTGGCCGGTGGTGGCGCAGCTACGTGAGGTGGGTGGAAGCAGGAAAGAAGTGATAAGCATTTGTGGGTTTCATGAAGACAAGCGCTGGCATTTGAATGACGCAAGGAAGAAGAAACCTGGGAGCAGATAAATTGGCTGATACACGTGTAACACGTAGTCCTAGTTATAATATAAATTTTTTGTAGCCATTCTAATTAATTCCAATTAAGAAACTAATCGATTTTTATTAAAAATCATGCGCACGTATTCTGTTTTGTTCAACCAGAAGAAAGGGGATGAAGCATTAAGGTCTGTGTGGATTTAACACAGTTTGGCTATTACATGTATAATGGTGTAAATTCCTATAGTATAATTAATATTTATTATAAAGGGATCAATTTAAACTAATTTATGACTAATAATAAATTTATGAAAGTAGTGTTACCGATCCAGAAGGAAGCAACAACTGAAAAGAATATATATATATATATATAGTCCGGAGAGTTTTGTTGAGAATCAGAAGTTAGTCGGCCACGTTTTAACGAACCATGAAATTAAATATAACTAAGTATAGTGATTAAGGGGTTATTATTATATTAACTCGTATAACTCAAAATATTTATAACTAATTTATATGTTTACTGAATCGGACAAACCCTGTACTGTTAGAATTGTCTTGAGGAGATCTTCATCTTGGAACAAGATTGGGCAGTAATAGAGACAACAGGGGTTTGCAGTTAAATTAAACAACTGTATAATTTAACTGTAATCGAACCGTTTCATGAATCGAAAATCAAGGTGAGTTAAGCTCACTTAGTTATCCCACTTATATTTATATAAGTTGGGTTTAAATATTTGTGTGCTATGTTTGTCATTTGTTGGATGATTTAATAGTTGTTTGCATATATGTTGAATATTTTAGGTAATTAATTTAAATGAAACATTCGTTTCATTTAATCAAACCAAATCATTATTTTTAACGATTATTTCCGATGGAGGTAACTTACCTTATTGGTTACGTTTATTATAGTATAAACACATTAAATTTAATTGTGTGCTTGAACTGTTGTAATTTATTGATCGTTCGCAGTTGAATTGATTATTGATGTTTACTTTATATTATCATTATATGGATTGTTTACTGAATATGATTGGATGATTTATTGTTGAATCCAAATTCAACAGTTACTGTGATATTAACAAATGGGAATTATTGGTTGGGAAATTTGCCTGATGGCCTAAATATACATCTTTTTATAAAGGTAGATTTACCATTAGGTAAGTTGGTAGAAATGAAATTATGTAATTTATTTTATAACTGGATATAGATTTTTAAACATATTATTTTGAATTAAGTTTATAAAAAGGAAATACACCAACCACACACACACACACACACACACACACACATATATATATATATATATATATATATATATATATATATATACTAATCGTTTTAACCATCAATTACCATTTTTTTGTACAAAAATCTACCATGTGCAAAGCACATGCAATATCTTAGTTATTAAATGATTTATAAAGCTAATGATTATATTACTAAGACGGATAAGCAAGTGAGCAAGGATTAATGTAATGATTTATAACTGAGATTAGTTGTTTTTAAGTAACAATTAAACGGGATTATTTTGAAATTGATTATTATTTATTTAACAATCATCGGAGTAAATGAGATTATTTTAATTAATAATGTTATTTATTAATTTAAAAGAATAAATAAGTTAGAGTTGATCAACGAGTTAATTAGGTTTTAAAATTGACCAAGCCAACTATTTTAGAGGAAATTGATTATTAAATTAAATTAGTTTGTACTGATTAATCTAGTGAAATAATTTAATAAATAGTTGTTTAAATTAATAAGATTTTAAAAAGGGAGCTTAATATTAATTCCAGTTAAGGGTGAAGTAAATTATAAACTTAGGTTAATAATAATTTAAGAGATTCTTAAATGAAGTTCATTTAAGAAAGTAATCGAAGTTAGTAATGGAATATAATTGAAATTAAAGTGAGTTGATGAACGGGTTTATATTTAAAACTGAGTTTGGTAATTTAAGTTATAAAGGTGATTTTAAGCGAATATGATAAGCTTATATAAATGTTACTTAATATTTGAATTAAGTAAAGGAAATCGAGATGAAAAAGGGTTTGCTAATAAACCAGAGTTATATAAGCGAGTTTATAAAAAGAGATGCGAAATTAAATAGTTAATTTTAAATTAACGTTACTTAATATTGGTACTAAGTGAAATAGACGAGCTTCGAAATAAGATTTCCCAGAGGAAATGAGTGAAAGAATTAGAAAAGGGGTTTTTGTAATTTAAAAGATCTATTAATAGGATTTGTAATAAAAATCTATATAAGGAAACAAATTGTTTAAAGGAGTTAAAGTTTAAAAGTTGATGTTTTATTAATCATTTACTAAATCAATGAATTTAGTAATAAAGAGCACATTTATAAAGGATATTTTAAAGGTAAAAGGTTTTATAAAACCATATTTCAAATAAAATGGTCATGTAGAATTTGTTGGTATAAGTATAATAATGCAATGTTATTTGAAGGATGATATAGATATTGAGATTTCAAAGTAAAGGAAATAAAAGAGTTTAAGAAATATATATATACTGATATTTCCACTATAATGGAAATAAAATGGGCTAGAGAATATGAAATGATATTTTCATAATCAAGGTAATAAAAGGAGTTGTGAAATTATAACGATATTTTCGAAATAAAGAAATGAGTTTTAGAATGAGTTTATTCTAAAAAGATAACTAATGATTATTGTTTTTAGTATAACGAAAGAAAGAGAATTTCGCAACGATCGTCTTAAAAAAGATAAGTTGAATCGATTTCCTAATTTTACATAATAAGTAATGATCTAGCAAATGATTTTAAATGGAAAATGGAATATGATTAAGATATTTTTCTAAGTATTATAAAGAAATGGTTCAGGAATATTTGTGTATTAAATAAGAGGTGAATACTATGTTGAAAGATTTAAAAGTTTAATTAATCATTCATTAATTATTTTTAAATAAAAGGGCCAAGTGATGTTGTGTACTCAACCAGTAGATCCATTCCATTTTTTTTGTTTGATAGTTAAATAACTGACTATCAAATCTTGCCCATACGGTTGTGTATACGGAAAAACCGAGATATAATTTATATTTGAAAACCATTCCGAAACAACAAATATGTGAAGATGTTGACTGAAGACGGAGCAATAAAGACCGTGGATTTTCATAAGCGGAAGGATTACTTGTCGAATATTCTCTGGATTGCAACCAGAGGTATTCTGACGTGATTCAATCGTATGTGAGATTTTGCGGATTGCAAGGACTTCTCGCTACTGATCCGTAGGGTTATTCAAGGATGTGGTAGGAGAGTGCCTTCGGTTCATCCTATTCCTGGGTGACGTGTATGGATGGATGTCTAATAGAGTATTTCCAGAAGGTCATGTACATTGATTTCTTCAACCATACCAAGAGTGGAGGAGGAGAAGGAAACTTCTTTTAGCTAACACATAAAGTATTGTTGTAGACATCAATTAGTGATTTTGATGGATATGACGATATGGAATTAGAAGTGAATGTGATGCGCTCATTATAAAGGTAAAGTGTAGCCTCAAGCCTCATCAACCCGGAAATGGTAAAAATCGGGTAGGTCGCATGGCTATGAGAGTCCACCCATAAAAAGGGTATATCATTACATGATCTGGTGAAATTAAATGCCTTCGGTTGTTCCTCTATTTTTTATGCTATCGGTTCGGTTGGCTGGCTCCCAACCGTGGTAATGATATACTTCGTACTCTCAAGCGAAGTGAGAGGCCGGTCGTATTTAGCCTGGGTTGCAAGATGTTCTTGTTGAACTCCAATGTATTCATCTCCAGAGGCACATTGTCGGAAAGGTGGTTGCCTATACCTTGCCATGTAACTTCGTTCTCCAATTAGCGCTCGCGGTTTTGATTGTATACTATGTATGTAGAACGTGAGATGCGAGTGTTCTGCTATATTGATATTTATTTGTATCTAGACACTATTATAATATCAGAAAAGATAATGATTTCAAAAAATGTTTTGGGTTATCGTAAGGTAAAAACTGTCTGTATTTATGTGTGGATTTGGTCTTATGATTATCCTTTTCTTTCGAAAAGATTTTGACTTTAAAATCTGGTTGTGTGATACCTTTAAACTTAGTGTGTTTTTCTCACTCTGGTTCACCAGACTGATCCGACATTTGTAATGCTCGGGTTAGACCGGATTGTACTGGTTTAGGTTATCAGATGCAGTGAAGAGACGAGCTGGAAGAGTTTGGACGTATTATATTATATTATTCCGCTATGTGTTGTATTTGAGGACAGATTATAATAACTGTCCAGATGTGTGATGTACTCTGATGATTATAAGTATTTTAGAAGCTCTTAGTAAAGATTTATTTCTATATTATATTTTGTTCTGCTATGATGTGTTGATTCTTCTTCTTCTATTTTAATATTTCTTTCTTTCTTATCTCACTCTCTAGTTTCTTTCTAATAACATTCATGTGTTTTCGGTGCTTGGAAGGTCGACATGTTATACGGTATATGTATTTAAGTCGATTTTCAGGTTCGAAAATCTGTCGGGCCGTCACAACAATTGTTATTCATTTTATTTAAATGAAATATCTATGGAATTTCCCAAATAGTTAATGAACTTTATAAATTGTTAACTATAATAAATGAGTGGACTAAATTTAGTGATTTAAATCCAACATACCTTTAGCATTGCCAGTTAGCTTATATAAAAATGAAAGTATATCAAAAACTCCATAATGATGGAATTCTGAGATCATTTGATTTTGAATCATATGAAGAACGCAAATCTTGTTTATTAGGCAAAATTACTGAATCATCTCTTGCTTGACACATTGAATGAGTGATAAGTATTGGGTCTCATACATAATGATGTATATGGAGCAATGAATACATAAGCTAGAGGCAGGTTTTATTACTTCATTATATTTACTGATGATATTGGTAGATACGGATATGTGTATCTTATGAAACACATATCAGAATCCTTTGAAAAGTTCCAAGAATTCAAAGTGAAGTTAAAAACCAATTTTACTAGAAAATAAATAATTTTTGAACAGATCGAAAGAGATTATTTAAACCAATTATTTAATGACTATCCAGACGAGTTTGAAAATGTTTCACAACTCACTCCGTCTAGAACACCATACTGGAGTGGTGTGTCCAAAAGGAGAAATTGCACCTTATAGGATATAGTATGATTAATGATAAGTCATATAGATCTTCCAACAAATTAAATTTAGAACAATTGCATTTAATCCTTCTAAAACGAGTTTGGAGACGTCATATAAGATATGGACTAGGAAATGTCCTGGTGTGTCTAATGTAAAGATTTGGGATGCAAGGCATTTATTAAATGTCCTTCCTCTGATAAGATCAGACCCAAATCAGATAACTATTTTGTGGAAAATCCACAAGAAACAAATGGATATTATTTCTATAAATTCTCTAAGATTAAAATGTTTATTGCTCGAATCGGAATCCTTAACAAAGGAGAGCCAGTCTCTAAGATACTGATGGGAATGAAATAAAACTCGAAATGTCTCGAAAAACCACAAAATACCATTGAATCTTGTACAGACAAGAAATTGAGTGGGAGTGACACAACAATTCTAATGTTATTTGATAACACATTAATTATGTGAATAATGTCAGTTTTAAAACAAGAAATAAATACTGATTCTAAGAATGAAAATGTTTGGATTAATAAGTTCATAATTGAACTTAATTCATTGTTGATCCAATGATTTGCATTGAGATAATAATGTGGCTATTGTTCAGGCCTAAAACCTTAAACTCAGTATCGATCCAAACATATATTTAAGAACTATAATTCTTATGTGAAGTTGTTCAAATAGGAAATGAACATATCTGCAAAGTTGCAAAAATTGTAACGTTGTAGAACTATTGAACTAAACTCTATCGCAGTAGAAGTTCAATGGTCACACTATTTCATGAGTATACGATACATGAATGATTGACTCTAGTGCAAGTAGGAGATTGTTAGAGTTTATGTCCTAGAGGCAATCCATTTGATGTGATTAATAACATAGTTGATGTTATTGTTTTATTTGGAATAAGAATATTCTGTTATGTTATATTTACTCGTAATATAAATATTAACATAATGGAAGTCCTTAGAATAATAATACGGAATTATATAGTTTGAGTAAGACTTGAACTTGATATTATATAATATATTAAGTATTATGATTCTTAAATGTCCCGAGTCAAATTTTATTGTTTATATAGGACAACAATCACTACGCCATAGATGTCCTACGACAACCCCGGAGAAATGACGCAGTAGATGCCAAAAAGTGTTGCTACAGGCAAAAAATGACTTATGGCAACACTTTTTTGGGGTTGCCTTTTGTCGTGTTGCCTTAGAGTCAAAGGCAACACCTTTGCGATCCTATGGTAACATCAGTACATGTGTTGCCACAGGTACTACTAGATCAAAAAAAAAACCTTTCACAACTGCCAAAAATAGTTGTAATATGTCTAGTACAGCTGGCAATCATAGTAAAGTCAACCTTTTTTACAACTATTTCTAGCAGTTGTTAAAATTTGTTTTACAAATGCCAAAAGTAATTACACCTCAACAGCTATTAATCAAAGATTTCATAATATTATAATAAATATTATTATAACACAGTATTTATTCAAATAAATATTTTATTTCAATATTTCAAATGGCACAAATATTTGGACTCCACTATTGTACATTCACTCGTATATTACACAATCATTCATATTTACATACATTCCTCACTGCATTGTCACTTATTCACTCATATACAGACTCATGCATACAACCATAAGCAAGAAAAAAATACAGGAATATGATTATATAAACTAGTACCTTTATTTTTTTTACCTTTTGATGATTCGCTCGCAAAGTAGGTGCAACTTCTCTAGTTCACTGACAACTTGCTAGAAGTCTGATACTTAGTAATTTCTGCTCCTTTATAAAAGGCACTATTGTAGGCATCAGAAACAACTGCATCAAATGTAACATATAAGAAACTATTAACTTAGTTAATAGATCTATTTATTCAGCATTTCTTGAAACCGAAACACAAAAAATTGTGTCACTTGGTAATACAAACACCAAACATACTAGAGAGAACGCTCCAGAAATCCTAACTATAAGCAGACCCAACTATAAACCTCACAATTTCTAAGTGGATTCTATTTGACCATCAATATGACATGGTAGTGCACTACTAGATTGGTAACTTAAAGATATGGACAATTGTAACTAACGCAGAAAAATAATTACTTTAAAATTTTCCTAAAAGAATCATTTCAGATTGCAGAGCAAACAAACAGCATAAATCTAAAATGATCAACAAGATCATATTGAAGTTTTTCATGTATGCTTCGCTTCATTTCTGGTTTCCACTCTTGAATTCGCTTATGTGCTGAAGATGCTTTAGCCACTAAAAGAGTTGCTATAAATTTTGGATATAAGAAGAATGCGCAGCTGCAACCAAACGGTGATTGAAAAGTGCAATACATATTATACTGAAAGATTTCTTCTGATATATTATGTCTCTAACTTGGCTACTATGAAAACATGAACTTAAAGAATTTGTATAAGGGATTTCCAATTCCTGAAAGTCATATGCTTAACTTTATACTATGTCTTACAATTTTTGTCTACTTTATATATCAGATGAATTAACCATACAAAGAAAATGCATTGTCAATGAATACAAAATCAAAAATCAAATAAATAAAAAATCTGAAAATGCATTGTCAATGTAAACAAGTCTTCATAAAAAATAATCTGAAAATGGGTAACCAAACAAGCCCTTATTACTCCCATTTGTAAGTTACAATTCCCGTATATAGGTCACAATATAAGTGTTCATACAGGCATGACTTTTTATAGCCTTTTTCTTATACATAGAGCCATGACTGGCTCCAGAGGAAGTCAAAGGTTTTGTAGCTGGTTGCTTATTGAACTACTCAAGGTCGAAAGTTCAATCCTTGTTGCCTTTCTAGAACAGTCATAATTTTACTAAGGATCATTGCATTGTGGAAAAACATTATTCTCTTAATCAACGGACATAATCTGGATCTGCATGCTTCTAGATTGTACTCTTGTTAATATATACTAGAATAGTTTAATTTCCATCTTGTAGCAGATTTACTACTTCCTTATTAGCATTATTATGTTGGTTTTTCCTTTTTTTTCTTACCTTTTTTCAATTAAACCATCTTTAATCTTTGAAAAATAGCACCATTGTAAATGTTCGCTGCATTGTTAATTTAACACCGGATCATTTAAGCAATAATCAGCATGATGGTTCCTAGGGAATCTGCAATAGCAAATGAATCCATATTATATGCTCACCTTTCACATTGCTGAAACTCAATGAAACGGACGAACCTACTGTAAGGACATCAGAAGGCCATTTAACAAATGGAAATTCACATTCTTTTACACAAAATTTGAGTTCAGAGACCCAGAGAAACTTATTTCATTTTGCCGATTTGGCTATCCCTTTGAATATTATACTAAAACATACAAGCACTGAGTAAGCTAACCAAAAATTAAATTAAAGATTTGTCCATGCTCTTCATTAGCAGATAAACCATGGATGATTATACGCTGAAGCAAGCAAGATAGCTCGCGCAAAAGCTTAAAAAAATTATATCATATTCGCTTTCAGAATCCAGACGAAATTAAAGGAACAGTACTTATCTTGCATTTTGAATTTCCAAATGTTACAACATATGAGCTTGCCTAAAGAGGATAATTTAAAAACATGGTTACTTATTTCAGAGGTAGGATAGATCTGTCCAATTCGGTGTTTAATTGCACCTTGCATCTTCTTCGCTGTTCATTTTCCCATTGAGTTTGCGCGAGTTCTTTCTTCTTCTTAACCCGATTTGCAGCCGACTGCTGCGTTTTTTCCCTTTCACTTGTTCTAAGTTCTTACGCGAGTTGAGATATTGATGTTTAGGAAGAAGAAGAAATCGCCAGAGCTGGTTTTACGGAAGAGGACACTAGCGATGCTATTAGGAGCAGAATCGATAGATGGGGGTTTAGGGTAGGATTGAAGTCGATTTGATTTGGGGTAGGGCCGATGAGGGTTTGGGGGCAGGATTGAAATCAATTTGATTTGGGAAATTGACAGGGAAGATGGCATGAATTACGTTTCGGTGGGAAAATGAAAATTTGGGGCAAATAAGGTAGGGTGGTAAAGGAAAATCACATTGACACGGATTGATATCATAGACCGTTAGATTAGAGTCACGCAGATTGCTAACTTTATTAAATTTTTAATTTAAATATATCTATGGTTACTGCAACACATGCTGATATCTATGCTAACACATTGAAGCGTGTGTTACAATAGACAAAAAACAGCATAGCAATGGCAACATTACAGCTAGCAACACCATGAATTTTTGTTGCGGTATGTCATCTATGGCGTAGTGAATAAAACATTGAGACTAGTATGTTGATTGACTTATGATCACATCTCATTAATCATTAATATACGTGATATTAATGTCAAGACATAAATACGTATTGGAGAATAGCGTATTGGGATGACCCAATATGAGAAAACTACATGGAATATAACGAACAGTGTCATAAGTTATTCTCATAGTGATAGTTATGTAATTGTCCTCAGACATGAAATCATTATAATTTTAGTCGAGAATATTTTTGCTTTGATATCATCAAAAGTTACTTGTAACAAAGTAGATGATAAAGGTGATTATTGGATACATCTCGAGTCGAATGAAAATTATGAATGATCTAGAAAGAATTTAACCCTATGATATATTCGTAGTGATATACATGGGTCTCTTGATTGAGTGAGACTGTGAAATGCATGGTCATGCTCAAATATTGATTTGTTTTTTAACAGTCTACTCATCGATCAAGATAAACGGAATAAATTATAGAGTGGGTGATATGTTCCATGCCTCGAGTTTAATTCTGGATATACTGGTTGAAAGGATAATATATAGTGAGACACTGGTCACAAAGGGTTGTATCAAATCGTTAATTGATCTTATTATAACTTGGGTAGCAGTGATGTTGAAACACCCCAACTCCAACTCCATTAAGGTCACTCACAAAGGGAATGCCTTAACTTCGGTGGAGGTTTATAAGTAAAAGTCACTGAAATTATACTTTCTCTTTTCACGGGATTTGTTGTTATTCCCGCCCTTCTTGAAGTCTGTTTTCTTAGCCTATAAACCTTCTTTCTTTTCTTGAGGCACTTCCACCTTTGCATCTTTCTTGCCTTTATCTTCCTCGTGTAGCAGCGCCATGTCCACCAAGCTTTCATAAGTCGCTACCATGGGTATATGGGTCATAGCAAGGCTGTGTAGAGGCTCATTTAGACCTTTGACGAAGCAAAGGGCCTTCTTGTGTTGGGTATTTACTAAATCCAGCCCAAATCTGGCCAGCTGATTAAACTGATTGACGTACTCCTTGATCGTCGTACTTCCTAAACATTACATCATCATTTCTGTCTTGATTATTAAATAAAGAAGCATAAAACATAATAAAAGCTGCATAAATCCCCATAGAACGTGTCCAAAAGAAAACTCTCTTTACGCCCTAGCGAAAGCATTTCCACGAGGAGGAGAAGGAGGAGGAGGAACCGCTGCCACTATGGGAGGAGGAATGTCTGCTGGGCCCGCATCATTGGCCCTAGCCTCTAGGTACCTTCCGAACCAGACAGGTATCAGTACTCCTTCTGGAAGGTTAAGATCTCCAGACATGCTGGAACAAAAAGGAAAGCATTCAAGACAAAAGGATAAAGAGATAGTGCATATGGCTTTGGGGAATTATGCCTTTTAAAAACAACGCTTTTTCTTTTGAAAATGCTTCTTTTAAAACCGTTGAAAATAATTTTTCAAATCTTTTATCTAATCCGGTAACCTTCATCTATGATACCACATGTAACACCCCACATCCGTTAGTGTCACTCACAAAGGGAATGCACTAAGTTCTGTGGAGCATTTAAGGTAAAAGATGAAGATAAATTACAAGACAGATAATTAAAGCAGCGGAAAATAGAACTTTACTTTATTGATAAAATAGCTTGTACAAAGATTGTTTTCTGATACCAAATATCCATCTTATTTATGCTTCTTGTTAAACAAGATGGATATTTGGTATCAGAAAACAATCTTTGTACAAGTTAGTTTATCAATAAAGTAAAGTTCTATTTTTCGTTGCTTTAATTATCTATCTTGTAATTTATCTGCATCTTTTACCATAAATGCTCCACAGAACTTAGTGCATTCCCTTTGTGTGTGACACTAGCGGATGTGGGGTGTTACAGATGTATTACTAGATGCTGCTCATTGTTTATAAATAAAATGTGATTTAAATCATCACCAACGTTATAATAACCTATAGGGTCACATAACTAGAACGTTACAAAGGAGATATTTTTCTTTAGGACAAATAGACATTAATTTGTTGATATTTTATTTGAAGTTGGAATCAGTATTCGGGTTGGTTCTAATATTTATGTTTAACATTTGATTTTAAAAGAGACATTTATATTTTTATTCCTTTTAAAATAAGACGGCTAACCCAATTGATTGAAGGATAAATTGTTCTCATGAATTACTGTAGAGGCGTGGTGTTTTGCTTTGCTTCTTGATTCGATACATCCAGACATCAACAACGTTCCAGAATCGAAGAAGAAGAGAGGATTCAATTAATTTGAAGAATCCACGGTAGCCATGAGAGTATAAATTTTGATTTACTATTAATTTTGCATAAATCCTAAACTCATAACCATTATAGAGTTAAATTAAGGTTCTCGAATTAGGTCGATAAAACCCAATAGTTTTGATATATGACTTGCCCCAAACGGAAACCGTATGGGAAAGTTATTGACGAATAAAGATTTAAAAGGCTGCATGCGTATATTCGTGCACGAATTCAAAATTAGATAGTGTTATAAGAGGAAAATAATAATTCAGAGAAGCAATACTAAGAAATAAAACGAGCATTAGTATTGATGTTAAAATAAAAATTAATAGTGGTTGAAATCACGTTCAGATCCAGGCTCTAGGTTGATCCAAGGCATACGTAGGTCGACCATAAGGTCTACACACTTTTAAGGTGGGTTAACATATGGGTCGACCTACACGGAGACGGAGCTATTTTTAGGAGTGATGTGTTTTTCTTGTTTAAACGGTTCAGATTTTATATTGTTAAATCCGACATACCAGAATTTCCTATACACCTATAAATAGACAAGCAGAGCCTGCCTTCAACTCATATTTTGTGAGACGATGCCAAAGCTCTGCCATTTTCTTTCCTCTCCAAATTGCATTGTTTACGTCAAGTTGCTTTACATTCCATCCTTTACTTAATGCAATAGTTAGAATGATTCTGATGGTAGTTGGTTTTATAAATAGGGAGAAAGTTTCGTTGAAATCAAAACCAAAATGATATGCATAGCCTTTAGTAACTAATCTGGCCTTGCATTGGGTCAATGGACCCATCTGCTTTTCTCTTTATCTTGTTTGTCCATCTACATTTATTATGTTTTGGTGGTGTCACTAGGCTCCACGTTTTATTTTTCAACAGTGCCTCATACTCTGTGCCCATGGCCTTCTTCCAATTGTTTGATTTTATTGCTTGAGTAAAGTTAAGTGGTTTAGTCTATGCTGCTGACACATTGTATATTTTGGGTTTAAATATACCACTCTTTGATCTAGTATTCATGTGATGTCCAGTGGGTGGTGTTGTTCCTGCTGCTGTATTGTTGCATTGTTGTTTGTGTCTGCGCTGCTGTTACCCTCTATGTTGTTAATGTCTGCACTACTGCTGTTATGTGTATATTCTGGGTTGATGCCTGATTCACTTGTATGTTTGTTCCTCCCATTATCTCAGTTTTTTTAGTTGTGTTGATCATGTTTTTTTGCTCTTCATTGCTTTTATCGGCAAGTGGTGCAGTAAACAGTGGCTTAAACTGTATACTTCTGGTTTGATCTTCCCCACTGTTTTCTTTGACCACCTGTCTTCCTGTAAAGGGGAAAACATTTTCATCAAATATCACATGCCTTAAGATATAAATTATCCAATTTTTGTCTAAGCATTTATAGCCTTTTTTGATTTTGAGCATACCCAATGAATGTGCATGGGCTTGATCTCATGCTTAATTTTTAATTATTATAATCCCTTAAACATGGAAAACATAGACAACCATATACTTTTAGAAATTTGTAGTCAGGTCTAACCTTATATATCTTCTCATGTGGGGTTTATGTTGTTTAGCACTATAATGGGTAACTTGTTTATGAGAAATACTGAAGTGTAAAAGGCTTCAGTCCAGTATTTCATCGGTAGTGCGCCTTGCGATAATAGTGTTAGACCAGTCTCTACTATGTGTCGATGTTTTCTTTCGACTAATCCTTTTTGTTCTAATGTGTAAGGGAAAGTCAACCTGTGTTTGATGCCTATTTTGATAAAGCAATTGGTTAATGGCTTAAACTCTTCCCACCATCTGTTTTTATAATCTTAATATTACAATGATTTGTTTTTCAACGTATGTTATGAACTATATAATTGTGTTGAATGCTTCAGATTTAGTTTTTAGCATATATATCCAAGTATACCTCGAATATGCATCTACAAAGGAAAGATAATACCTGTGTACCTGATATTAGTTCAGTGGTGGTCCCCATAGATCAGCAGCTACAAGCTCCAATGGATTACTGTATCTGGTTTCAGAATCACTAAAAGGAAGTTTGTGGCTTTTGCCAAGTTGGAAGGGTGTGCATATGTGTTTGACATGTATATTATTATTTAAAAAAATATTATTACTACTTAAAATGGTTTTTACAGTCTCAAAATTAGGATGTCCCACTCTTATACGCCATGATTCAACATTATTTTGATTGATTTTTCTATTATAGTCATTATTACTACTAGTGTCTACGTTACGTTATTGCACCAGAATTCTTCACTTGAATTTCCAGTCTTTAAGTTGTCGAATTTGTAAAGCCCATCATGTAGACTACTCTGTAGTAATATTTCTTAACTTAGTAAATCTTTAACCAAACAGAATTCAGGGCGAAACCCGCGAATTTGGACACACTTAATAGATTTTTATTGATAGTCGGTACTCTAAGTAGAGTGTTTAGTTTAAGTTGTCTTTTCCAAATATAGTGCTCTTGCCAATATCAGTGATACCTGTATTTTCATTGTTATCCATATGTAAAGTTTTCATACCTGAGTAGTTTTTACTTCTAATGTTTAAATTCTGAAGGTTGTTGGTGATGTAATGAGTTGCACCTAAATCTAGGTACCATTCTTCGAAACTGTCGTCTTCACTTTTGTTTGCATAATTACTGGTGGTGTTTTTATTTCTGTTAGCTTTACTGTTGCTTCTGCTTGAGTTCCCCATTGCTGTCAAGTTTTGCTGTGCCCCTTTTTGTGAGGAACTGTTTTGGTTGCTTTGTGGTCCATTCCCCTTTGAATTACACATGAAGTAACATTTATTTGCCATATAATCAAATTTTTGATATAATTGACATTTCACCTTATTGTTGTTCCATCTGCCCCTCCCACGACCTCTTTGCGACAGAAACCCTCTTTGAGGTTGATATCCTCTCTGGTATTGATTTTCCTGTCCAATTGTGTTGTTGTTGTTGTTCACTTGAGACTGATTGTTTTTTAGCTGCAGCATAGTTCACAGAAAACTCACATTGTGTTGCTTTTCTTTTGCTCAATCCTTCCTTCGTGAGCGAGTGCAGACCTAACAAACTACAAATCAGGTAATGCCTGTTGCATAGCAATAATAGTTGCTAGAGATTCATATTCTTCGTCTAGTCCATTAGTGATAAACATTATTTGTTCGCTATCACTTTTTTCATGCCCAACAGCATTCCGTTTATCGCAAACGTTTTTAATTTTGCCCTGATGTTCTTTCCTAGAGTTTTGTAGTTCTCTTATGTATAGCATGACTCTTGCTGCAGATTGCATGCTGAAAATTGCTCGACTGTTGACCATATTTCATGAGACGTATTGCAACCTACTATCTGTGACAGTAAGTTTGAGCTAATTGATGATTATAGCCATGATGACAGGAGACAATCTTTCTTCTGAAATATGATGTGATCTGGGTTTAGTGTTGTATTACCATCTTGATTGATAGTCATAGCTGGAGGGATCGTTGTTGTTCCATTGATATACTCCAATAGCCCATAACCTCTTAAAGCGATTTCAACTTGATATTTCCATAATATGTAGTTATCTTCGTCTGATGCTGTGGTAATGATTTGACCTTTTGGCTTTATCAAATTGCAGCTGTCGGGTGACGCATCATTATTCATTCTGCCTGACAAGGCAGATGTGGCTTCATTTTCATTAGCCAATGATGATCAGAAAATAAAAGAATATGGAGAGGCAGAAAATAAAGAACTACGGCCTGTTCTTGATACAACGATAGACCAAAGAAAGGCCAAAGCAAAAAAAAAAAAAAAAAAAAAAAAAAAAAAAAAAAGTAAAAGAAAAAAACTAAAACTAGGTTGAGAATAATGCCTGGCATGACAATCTCTGATTTTGTAGCCGCAATAACTTGTTTGGCACGACAGAATTGGGGTTGCAGCCGCTTATTTCTCTTCCACAGATCGGTGAGGAAGAGATGATGCAACCAGTTAGAAACCTAGGCGTGACACTTCTCACTACGTCATAGATCGCATACTGCAATACCAGAAAAGTGATGCAGTAGGTGCCAAAAAATGTTGCTATAGACCAAAAATGATCTGTGGCAACACTTTCTCGATGTTGCATTTTGCCGCGTTGTCTTACAGTCAAAGGCAGCATCTTTGCAGCCCTAAGGCAACATCGGTATAGGTATCGCCACATGTACTAAATTTACTAAAATGTGGACCCCACAATCTGGGCCCAACATGTGGGGCCCACTAAAATATGTAGCTTAGCTTTATGGAATCATGTTATGGACCCAGATTCATTAATCTATGGCAACACTTTTACCATCCACTGACAACATTATATCATAGCTATGACAATATTTAACATCACATACTGCAACATTATATCATAGCTATGACAACATTACATCACATACTGCAACATTATGTTGAATATAACGATATTTATTGAATAATTTACTACTGACACAATTGATATTCAAACATAGTATTTTATTCAAATAAATATTTCATTTCAACATTTCAAATAGTACAAATTTTCTGACTCCACTATTGTACATTCACTGGTATATTACTCAGTCATTCATATTTACATACAATCCTCACTACACTGTCACTCGATTCACTCATATGTCATATACAGACTCACTGACACTCTCTGACACACAGTCTTCAACTGCTCCCATATTTATCTGTCCAACCATCTGCACACTTGTCAATTATAGAAACACACAGCAGACTAGAACAAGTTAAACCAACTTAAACCAAATCAACTACTGGTATAACCACTTCCATTGTCAACTAGCACTACCAAGAAACAAATTTGTTCACCTACCTATTGCATGGCCACAACAAAAGAACCACTAATGCACTCAGGCCATCCTCTGTGCGCTTATCATCTATTTACCATTCATTATTAGCATCACTACATGGAATCAATAAAAAGAGATGAAGTAGTGATAAATGGAGGAAATTTCATGGATAATTATGCAAGATCATGTACAAGGATAAGGCAGTGTATATTCAATAAAAAGTAACATACCTTGGGATGAACACATCAATTAAACAATAAACTATTACAGTGTCAAGGTCTTGTGGCAAAGCCAAGCATGAAATGGAAGCAGTCTGCATATGATATATTCATAGACAAACCTGATTAAAAATGAACCATACCAATAGTTCACACTTGCGAGAACCAAAACTGTAGACAAATCTGCATACAATAGTTTCACAAACAATCTTTCACACTTGCCATCAAAGAAAACAAGTCAGAACAAGGCACTCGTGGGCACAGTAAATTCTTCACATAATCTCATGAAAATATAATATAGCTTACCATTCACATCATTAGTGAACTAGTAAACCAAACCACATAACGTTAATCATCAAGCTCATAAGATCCAAAATCGTGGTAAGCTGAGCATTTTCATTATTGAGATATGCTAGAACTGAAAAATGCAAGACATGCGACTAGAAACAAATATATATAGTATATAAGATCCAAAATTGACCTTAGTCTTCTTGCCAATGCAGCAAGCATCTATAATGTGCTCTTTCGATACTAGAGTAAGAAGCGGAATGAGAGCAAATGGTATTTGGACTGACTGGAGCACATTCAACTACTCGTTCAATATGTCCAATGTATCATCAGAAGTGTAAAGAACAAAGCAGTATTATGTTGGCACGTTACTGGCACAGGCAACCAATATTATGTGCAGTGTCACCATATGTGCAAGGCATAAAACATATTTTGTTGTCTATTTGCATAACATGAATTTATCTGGACATATTTAACTGTGATGGTTCTTCTATTCTTTCTTCTATCCTAGTTATATTTATTATGCTATCTACATAATTAAGTCACCTATTCAGCAAAATAATTAATGGTTGATTGCGAAATTTCAAGAATTACACTATCATTCCTATTTATGGTATCTTATTCTTGGGTGCCATTTAACTCAGCAACATTGAATTTTTTTCATTTGCATAGCAACCATTGTATTGTTATCTAGTGTATTCAATAAGCCTACTTTAAAACGTTCGTGTATTTTATTAAATAATTCTATGATGCTGATGTTGTAGATAATAAAACGCAAGCTAAACTAAGCATTAAAGGAGATAGTTATATCGCTGACAATAACACTTTAACAAACATAAATAGTATTCAAAGATATAGGGTTGTGGTTTCAAATAGGTTTAGTAACCAAGAAATTTTAAACCTAAAATTGCTTTTATTTTTATTTTTATACAGTAATCATGGTAATTGTACCTGAAATGAAGTTGAGGCCCTTGAGGGTGCATGGAGATGATTTAGTAACCAAGAAACGATAGGCATATTCTTCTTTTCTTCTTCAGCTGCAGAAATACCCATCTGCTCTGACTGTATGTCTATACTCCATATTCCCTACTGCATAAATTTTCAACCACAATGTATATCTCTAACTTAGTTAACATAACCATGCTGTGTAAATTAAATATTCCTAATACAATGTTGGTTGATAACACAACCTACAATGAAATTACCAAGTCATACAAAATGGGAAATACATCAATAGTGAACCTAAAGAGAATCGTTTTTTTTTTTTTTCATTCTTACTCCAACAGTGAAATACAAATAAAAATTGTGAACGAGAAATAAAAGTAAATGTAGTCTGACCTATTAGAAGCTTCTTTCCGCTAGGCTTGGTTTCCCAAACATCCAAGCAAAGGAAATAGCCATAGTCGCAATCAGAACTGGAAAACCAGCTCCCAGTTTCCTAACTCCATAATTTTCGGGGAACAAGGATATGAAGCTGTAGAATTTTATAGCATAAGCACATGATAATTTCTAAATCAAGCTATTTCTCAGTTAAACATAAAAAAGTTATAGTAATAAAAAAAATTATTTCCTTATATCTTATTTCTTGTACGCCTTGACCTTGTTCGGTGATTTATCAGAGCAACCATGTTCTTCAGCTGGAAGACAGAAATCCCAATGGCTAAATTACATAAGTACTTATTACAAGATCATCTTAATTATAATCCTAAAGGAATATGCCTTTCAAAGAAATCCACCTCTTCTATCTATAATTGGAAAATAAAAGTATAAATATTTGACGGGTTGAGAATCTGAGATCACCGGATCCCAGATACCCAAGGGTTCATAAGCACACGGAAATCCACCTCTTTTTTTTCATTTTAATTTCTTTTAAAAATAAGAATAAATGGTTGAGATGGGTTTGGTCCATGGAGACCATGAAATACGAATCCAGATGATTTGTACCCATATTTGACAATGAGCATGAAATTAATAGACCTTCCTATTAACAGACCTATGTAGTTTAAACTTATCTTATTAGACACCAGGATGGCGTAGTAATTATTTCCTGTAATTATAGGACATGTAGTTTTACAGACTGCAAATTTTAACCCCTTACATTGATATTTACCACCCCGATGAGATTTTGACTTATGTATGCTGCACCCATATGCGAATGTAGTTGGACATTTCCATCTTTTTAACACATGCAAGTGATTTAGGATCTTCATCCTTTTTTATTTTGTGCATATGGGTAAAACATCCATAAGGATAGATGGATCTATGGATTTTCTCCAGCGCTTTGAAACCGACATTGAAACTGGGATTCAAAAGTCCAAGATGAAGTTTGTAACTATTAGAATATAGTAAAATCGAGCAGTAATTTTTTTATATGGTACAATCTTCTAAACTGATTTTGGGAAATGGGAGTTGAAAATTGCATTAGAATTCTTTTCGTCTTTTACGAACTAAGCTCTCCAGTCTAAAAGTAAATGCAGACTTTGACATATACTAATCAGAAGGATAATTGTTGAGCAGGTAATTTACCTTGGCTTTCAATCATGGATTGAATATCGGCTTTTGTATATCTAGGCAATCATCAGGTAATCAACGCCAGCCATTATAGACATCAAATTGCAATAAGTTGTTGCACAAAATTCAGATGCCAAATTTGAATATGGTGTGGAAAACAAAAATTCAAATTCATGCCACCATACATCCCAACTTCATCTGAATGTCAAATCCAAGGTTTGAGGCTTCAACCAAAAGCCAAAAGGCAGAGTGAAAATCGAAGGTGAAGATGGGGTTGACGAATCGGATTTGAGAACATAGGTGATTTCGAGCGATTGGAGTTGGTCAAAGATATGGATCCAAGGAAGGAAAGATCGAGATTAGGTTAGTATTCAGGAAGGAGGTTGCAGCAGGAAAATGAAAATTAAGGGACAAAGGAGCTGAGGCGGTGAAGGAAAATTACACTGAGGCGGCTTGATAACGTAGACCATTGAATTGTTTTCAACTGGACTGATAATTTTATTAATTTTTTAATTTAAATTTAAATATATCTATGTGATATATGTGGTAAAACCTTGAAGCGTGTGTTGCAATAGACAAAAATCAGCATAACTATCGTTACATTGCAGCTAGCAACAACTTGTATTTTCGTTGCAGACGATGATACAAAAAGATCAACTGCTCAATGTCCAATTAGATCTCCAATGATGAAAAAAAGCTAAGGAGAAAGAAATATCCAATCCCCTTGATTAATGGGTAGACTTGATCAGAAAGAATATGTCTTTCGACGGTGATGCTCTGATACCATATCGAAAACTGGAAAGAAAACTTGTATGAAGAAAGAATATTATATTGTAGAATTGTTGTAATAATCATGTATAAGATAATTGACTGATATAAATGTGGTATATATAATGAAACGAAGTAACAGTTATTACATTATTTTTTCTAAAATAAATAGAGTATAGGCCCAAAGCCCATTGTGTTATATTTAGCCCAAGAATTGGAAAAGTATGTAAGTCGTATGAGCCGAATGGATGTAAATGCATTGTAAACGTGGATGCTTTAATATATAGCAGAACGGTCTAGAAAGGTATAAAATCTTCGTATCCTTATATCTTTAGCAGCCGCAATTTATCCTTCATTTTTACTGTCAGATCAGCATTTTTGGTGATTGAATATGAATTTGTCGAACTATTAAGCACTCGATGATGGAAGCAAAGTAAATTGTTCATACGCTTTGAATGCTTGTTACAACACAAACATTTGAATTAAGTATGAATACATTGTGCTAAATGATTTTAAAATTGTGTTGGTTTTCTAGAAAAACAAACAGAAGATAAAATATACATTGAACCTTGTACAAATCAGTAGGAGAATTGATCAATTGAATAGAATATGCAACCATGTATTTAAGAAGGTTAATTTGGTAACATATGCCATTGTATATTTATCAATCTATACAATATTGAGGAAGTCCAAAAAAAATTCATACATAACCTATAATAATTTTTTTGTTGTTTGTAAGCATATAAACACAAAAGGCTACAACACAATATATTATCACCTTGGTATTTAATGCATAAATAAATCAACATCCTATGTTTTTTTTTTTCCTGTGACTACCAACTATCTTCAGCTGTTATGGACAAAAAATTTAAGTACTTTCTTGTAACACTGAGTTAACTCATCTGTTGTGAATTGCATGCTTAACTCATCAGTTAACATTTTAGGAGCAACATGCTCATATTGTTTCTTTTAATGACATATACTATTGCAGCAAACAACCATATCCAATCATTTGCAAGGAGTATTATATTTGTAAAGCATGGCATTTTAAAAGGAATCCAGAACAAATTTTGTAATAACAAAAGTAACTCACTACAGTTCTTATATATATTGATGACTTTTTTTTTTCACGTTCAATGATATAGCCGTTTGTGTTGGCTTGGGATTGAACCACAAAATCATAAAGTGATTATTCAATGGCAATGAGTTATTAACCCATTTTATTTTAGAGAATGATGCATCTCTATGATTTTAACAACCATATATTCATTTGTGTTTCACTGTAGTAGGATGTCCACTATATTGCGGAAGAAACATGCCCTGTTAAATTGATAGAAAATGGGTAGATTTTAGGACCTACTACCTTTTTTGAGTAGAATAGAACTTACATCGTATGTAGTAGATGTTTTTAGGAATTATGCCGCTCGTCCCTATTATTTTGTAGTTCTAAAATGTAAATTTATCACGAACGCACACTAAAAGTAACAAAACTGTACACAAAATTGTGGTTAAAGTATATGTGCCTACATATGCAAAATTTAAATAAAACTATATTTAAATATAGTGGTCGAAGAGACTATAGGTCCATTTATCCACTATATATATAACAACCGGAAACACACATCACAATATAACAAAAAGTTTCCTCCATCCATCTTATAGCTCTGGCATATGGAGCTATACTCATTTTTTTTCTGCCTTGGTTTTCAATTATTCCAAAAATTAAAATAAAAGCTCATACTGATTATTGCTACATCTTCCTTATTCCATATTTCAAAACCATGAAAGCACAAAGGAGCCCGCTATGAACTCTCCACCCTGTCACTTGGATGTGAGTGTAGTTCAATCTGAATTCAAGTAGCTCAAGTATGTGATTCAACCAGCGCCAAACAGATGAGGCCTTTGGTTTGAATTTACTACTAATAGAATGTCACGTACATCCTTATCATCAAAACCATTTACTAAATTTTCTTACCATTCAATGCTTACTTATTAACGACAGCTACCTTCACTTCCCTGTTTGCATGTTCCCTGTCTCCAAATGAATAATTTGTTTAAATGCTAATTTTTAAATGGTAATTTTTAATGCTTGCATGTTCTTTGTTTTCCTCCTAACCTTTTAGATTTCAATTGTTACAATTTGGTATTTAACGACTGGTAGATTTGATGCATGTTTCAAACTTCAATTTTCCCTATACTTCACATTGTTAAATGCCAAAACTTCTAGTTTATCTTTACCTTGATTTCACACAAAAACTACGTTATCATCAATTCTCATGTCTTTACTACCAGTACCATTCATCTGGATAAATATTAACCATATGCAGAGAACCTTTTAGCTTAGCCTTTATTTACAGTAATCACAAACAAATAAAAAATAAATTACCTACACACACTATGACTAATTTGTACAATCAGGGCACAAAAATAAAGGCTGTCAGAGGGAACAAATTCCATTTCTTCTTTCGCAACCGTATTGAATATAGTAATTAATCACTAAAACTTCTCTAGTTTGCACGAAATATACATTCATTATTAATATAGAAATTTTGATCTCGATATTTATGTCACCTACACATATCATGAAATAACATTGTTGAGGGTTGAAGATGTCTAATAGAACAATTATTTATCAAACATTCAATTATCCACATGTAGAAAAATCGATCTCGATATTTATGGAAAAACAGTTGTATATTTGCTTTTTTTTTTTCCTTCATCTTCAACAAAGATTACGTAATTGGATACATTTTAACACTTTTTTCTTCTTCAACAGAGCGTAAATTACGTAACCTAATACATTTTTTACGAGATCGATTACAAAAATGTAATCTTTTAAGGCAACTATTAAACGCATGACGGGGATGATGCATTTATTCAATAGGTGTCATCTTTTAAGAGTCTGTTTTAACAGGTGCTTGAAATGTTTTCCAATATATATATGTATGTATGTATATGTATATGTGTGTATATATATATATATATAAGAGTCAGACTTTTGTTCAACGATATCCTAAGCTTCAGACATCTATTTATTTAAAGGGAGCCTGATCAGCCCATGCACCTGTTAAATAGACGTTCCAATCGTTTTTTCTTGTAGCACTTGTTGAACAGGTGCTTAGAGCACATGCTTCCATTCAACAAGCATCTGAATTGGTATTTTACTGAGCGTAGAAATTTGAAGTGTACAAAATGTAATTTGTACACTTATAGATGCTTTAGTGGAATGACAAAAATAGTCAAATGTCATCCAAAATATTGAAATTTCTAAATCAAATGACAAAAGTCTAATAGAAGAAATCAAAGAATACGCGAGTGAAAAATCATGGTGGGCACGGGGAGCATTTGGTATACTAGATATTCCCCATGCAAAATATATAATTAACCTGCCATGTATGAATAGGAATAGAACGTGGACAACAATGGTGATCATGACAATCGTTTACTCTTCTAAGAAGGAAAAAGTTAAAGCTTTGCTTTCAAGAAGATGTGCAACTTGGACTTGTTTTTACAAAGGTTAGTTGCTTGACTGACTTTAATCAGCCATAGCCATATCATTGATTTGGGTAACGAACATGTATCTAGCTAGCAACAGAAACCTAGCTAGAAGAAGAAATCAAAGAACCAGTGGGCGAAAAATGATGGTGGGCACTGGGAGCATTTGGTATGATCGATATTCCGATGCGAAATATATAGCCTCAAAATAGATCAAAACACAAAAATAATCGTACAGTAGAAAATTAGGATTATATATATATAGCTTAATTAAAGGAAACGATGCATGGAACACATAATTTTCCAAAGCAAATTAGTCCATTACATTAACATAAAATATAGAATTCAGAAGCATATATAATGGCCATATTATTCAAGCAAGCATCCATCTCATAATGAAGATAATAAAGTTAAGCAGCAAAGCAAACCGATCACTTGATCAGTTCCTGACGCATGCTTTTGCAACAAGAGGATACTTCATCTCACAAGATAGCTTAAGCAACTCAGTGAGATCAACACCTTGTGCAGTCTGTTCCCACTTGAAGTTGCTCACCAATTTTGCTACCCACTTTCCGACTGTCACCAGCCCCAAATTCCTTCCAGGGCAAACTCTCCTGCCTGCACCAAAGGGGGCCAACCTCAAATCACAGCCACGTACGTCCACGTCGGCAGCTATGAACCTTTCAGGGTCGAAAACATCAGGCCGGGCCCACACCTTCTCATCATGAGTGATCCCCCACATGTTCACCATCGCCGTTGTGCCAGCTGGAACCACCATCCCATTGCTGAGCTTAACGTCTGCATTTGACAACCTGGCCCATGACAAAAGCGGGCCCGGCGGATGCACTCTCAGTGTTTCCTTTATAACAGCCTGCAAATAAGGCATTCTTGCCACGTCAGCATCAGTCACCTCAGCCCCCGGGCTTACAACAGTAGTTATTTCGTTGTACAGTTTAGTCTGCACGTCCGGGTTCAAAGTTAGCTCTGCCAGCGCCCACTCTGTCAGCAGCGCTGTTGTGTCTGTTCCTCTAAATATCATTTCCTGCATGCATGCATGCGCGCAGTTAATCAATCAACCATGCACATTTAGATGTTAGATAGAACTAACTAATTAATACTACAAATATACAAATAATTAATCAATTTTACCCATAACACGGCAATCATGTCGTCATCCTCGAGTTTTTCTTCTCCTTCCAAACTCAACAACA
Source organism: Allium sativum (assembly GCA_030737875.1). Classification (NCBI taxonomy): domain Eukaryota; kingdom Viridiplantae; phylum Streptophyta; class Magnoliopsida; order Asparagales; family Amaryllidaceae; genus Allium; species Allium sativum. The sequence continues at coordinate 404,149,799 of CM060910.1, forward strand.
CATCTACGAAATCCGCATTTCCGCCTTGAACATTAAGACCTTTCATCCTCCTGGCCCTATGCTCGTCGATGTTGCTCTGCACGAACTGTTTGACACGTGGCACAAGGACAGCACATCTCTTCTTCACGTTCCCTGGATCAATTAATCCTGAAAGCCAGGGCAAGTGATCGCACCAGTTGAATGCGCCAAGCAACTCGAACCCCTCCCGCACCATCTCCTTCAGCGATTCGGCATCCTCCATGTCTTCACACCTGATCCCGAACATGCTACCCATAAGGTTGTTCAGCGCTGCAGTTTGTAGATGGGGTCGGACGGTGACCCTGCCGAACTGCGACATTTCGGTCCTGATCTTATGCAGCATTTGTTGTGCATCTACCTGCCGGGATGGCTCGTGGGCCGCAATCCTTCTAGGGGCGAATAGGTGTGATGATCCAATTTGGCGTAGAAGACGCCAGTGTGCACCGTCAGGGGCAAACCCCATGGCTCGGTGGAACATGAGTTCACGGGCAGAGTGTTTGACAGGTCGGTCTGAAAAGTTTGGATGAGTTAGTATTTCCTTTGATATTGATACATCGGTCGAAACAACCGTCGGGGTAGAGCCAACAGAGAAGGCAAGAAGTTGTTTAGCTTGGGCTGCTCGGGCAAGGCGAGCTAGTGTGCGATGAGGAAGGGAGAAGGTGAGGGAAAGGAGCGATCCAAGGAGCGGGAGACCACGCACGCCTGGAATTGGAGTTGAGCCAAGGCGGTTGCGGTTGTGTGGCCATGCTGAGCCGGCTGAGGAGATAGCCCAAGTCAGGAGGATGACGGAGACGAGGGCGATGGTGATGAGGATGAAGAGTTGGGTGGGGGTGAAGAGTTGAGCGGAGATGATAGTTGGTAGTGCGAACAGGTACAAGTTAGAGTCGGTGGAGATAGGTTGATGATCCATTTTTCTACTTCAGTTTAGTTATGTTTTTCTTCTTCTTGAGAGAAGAGTGAGGAGGCAAGTATGGAGTAGAGGGTGTATAAATAGGGGGGAGAAGTTAGAAGCACACGTGCCGAGCGGGAGGCGAACACTTGAAATCCTCGCATTTCCCCTTTGGGGGGTGAACTTGAATCATTGAATCTCACATATTCATTAAATTTTATCATACTGAATGCATGGCTGATAGTATTTATTGAAGTACATTAATACATAGAAAACGAGATCAATTGATCTAATCATATGATCTTCCATGCTATTATCTCTATAATCAAATTGAAGTTATTTAGTAATTATCAAATTTTACAAGTGGAATCTATCATAAAAATAATGGATTAATATAGAGAAATTAACAAATGATATAAATTGAACATACGGGACGACTAAAATGTTTTTAGAAAAACTATGCTACTTATAGCATATGTGGTCTTATGTTTTCCACAAATTTTTCCATTTTTTTAACGTATACCGTCTTCTGATTCTTTCTTGTTATTTGAAATACATAGCGAGTCTTTACCGTTAATTTATGTAAATTGAATCTCAATACTCCTTGATAATAAATTTATAACTTGTTATTGATAAATTGGTTTTGAGAAATATTCCCCCCGTTGAATCGTAAGTTTAATGAATTTTCTAGTTGATACTTAAAAGTAAATTTTGTGAGTCACTAATTTACATACAGTTATATAAATGTAATTTGAATGAATTACCTATATTAATGAATTTATTCAAACACTATTGTAGTTAATAAATGTAATGCATCTGAATTAGTGAATCGCTAAGTTTAGTGCATTTAGTTATCCAAATGCATTAAGTAATGGAGTGCCGTGTAATTATTCAAATGCATTACAATCAGTAGTCTTTAATATATGTTTTTTAATAATTAAATGCATGTTAATTATATTAGTAAGTACAATGTGCTCATTATTTAAATGCATTAATTTGAATTACTAAGATGCATTCATTATTTCTTTAGTAATTGGAAGTAACGTGCACTTAAATAATACTCATTCAAACTCAGTAAAATACACTTAATAATATTCATTTTATTGCACTAATTAAGTAATTTTTACGTGAAATAATCCGTTACACTCGATATCGTTCATGTACAATTGGTAATTGAAATCAATGATAACTTTAGGGAGTCGTTTATATTGTCACGCTTTCGTTTTTGATGGGCCGAATGCATCAGTCGGAACGTGACAATTTAAATATTTGCACTACTCGATAAAATATTGGTTTCTGACGATAATTAGCTATGTCAAAGAGACACAACGTTAGCATGATGTCACTAAATTTTTAAGCATCAATGTGGCATAACTTAGACAACGGTAGATGATCGACGCTTTCTAAGAAGTAGAAAAGCATGAATTTATTGTAATAACTGCAAGTGCACAGATCGTGTAATATGCAAGTCGAACACCGGGAGGAATTTTAAATCTTATTATTTATATATCTCTTGGGCGAGTTAGGCAATATTTGGAGATGGTTTTGAATTAATGCTAACGAATTTACTATGGATCTGAATCTAATCAGATCAATACCAAATTCATCAACTAAAACAAAAGGATAAATTACTAGCAAAGAAACAACGAACAAAAACAACGAGAAATTAAAATTAGTATTGTCATTGAATCTAATCGAACGGTCAATCCTAATATGCAATAAAAAATAACAATAACAATTCGTGTTCTAACAAACTAATTGATTAGAAAACACGTATTGTTATGAAGAAAATAATAAACTTGAACGAAGAAAACTTTGTAAAGAATAAGAACAGAATACAGAATAAAAATGGAATAGATTAGAATTTTACAATGAACACAAGGGATATTTTTATAGGATGTAGTCTCCTTTCTCTATGTGAATATAAGGCCTACAAAATTATATTGTAAAAAATTCTCTCTAAAGATGAAGGAATATTCCTATCATGGCGATTGATGGAAGAATTGTAATCAAAGCCTTTCCTTTTGATGTATGACATGGTCAGTGCGAAGATAAGCTTATGCTTAATTTGAGATTTGTAATCAAAGCCTTCCCTTTCTTTTTGAATGGCAATTAAATGTGATTTGATTGGATTTGAATTCTTGAGAGGATTATGCCAAATTTCTAAAATCCTTATTAAGTTCATATTATATATATATGCATAAATATGACTATATATATATATAATATCACTTAGTTCATTTATTCTTCAAAACACATGAGGCGGGGTGTGAAGCATACGTGTTCCTTTCTTCATAAAAATAGTACTTGCTAAGGACCAAACTCAGGCCACTCTGTACACATTTCTATGACTTTACTAGTAAGCTACAACTTCTTTTGCAATTGAGATAGCATTGATATGGGGAAGTAGCTTTTTCTTTGTAGTTGGCCTTTAATTGAAGGGAAGGAGCCATTAATTGATAATCTGAAAAATACATAAAAAATACCTAAATTATCATTTATTTATTTACCAAAGATAAAATATAATAGCATTAATTAAACACATTTCTATGTTAATCAAATACCCCCACACTTATCTTTTACTCGTCCTCGAGTAAAAAAATGGAAAGCTAAACTAGATAGGCCACACTTTCGTAGGAAACATGATTGCATTGAGCATATGCAACAAGCCGTTAAACCTTTAGGTGTCCTTAGTAGGACGAGTGGTTTCTCGTGAGGCTTTTCAGTGGATACTACCCACAAAATCCAAATGAAGTATGTTGTGGTTCTAATGCAACTACATGAATGCAACAGATATATGCAAATGAAAAAAAAAATTGAAAACATCACTTTTTTCATAAACATGGTACAACAAAGTAAGTTAAAAATTCCTAGTCATTTGATTGTATTTTAGATATCTCAACCTATCACAAATTTTCAAAACAATTCAAGTTTTCAACGTTAAACTCTAATCTGGCCAGTTGGTTCAGTTGATAACATATTGCAGCCATGAAAAAAATTCTTAGTTTGTTTGTCATAGATCGCAAAGTGGTATTCTAATTTCCTTGTGTATGACTAGTCAAACCAATAAGGTCAACAAGTGCTTGGGCATCATCGCTTATTCTCTATCCTTATAAAAGTTAAAACTTATGATTAAATTCATACACCTAACTTAAAAGACCAAGGTATACCACCCATGCACTGCGTTGCGGACTAACGGAGAGCTGGGAAAGAGCTTGGCGGATTATGCAGACCAACTCTGACTTTGTCAACAACATGTCGTTAATCCATAGGTGTCCAATCTCAAAAATTGAGACCAAGATATACCGAAGCTGACTTTGTCAACAACATGTCGGATAGAGCTTGGTGGGTTTGCACACTAACGCTAGATTTACAAGCAATGTTGGATAACCATAGATTATTATTATTATTGAAAATATAAGAGAAAAAGAGAGTTATGCAAATTCAGCATAACATAACTTAGTTTTAAAACTTCGAAAAGCCAATATAAGCCCTCCACTCATTAAACAAAGACTACAATTTAGAATAAACTTCATGGCCATCACCTAAGAATCTCCCTATGTACCGGTTACACTATTATCCCTCAAAGTTCAACTTTCATTACATTTCTTATTCGATCTTAGTTGAAAGAAAAAAATACTATCAACTGGAAAACAATTATTAACTTATTTTGTTGTATCAATCTAAAATGGATCGTGTCCGATTTCTCTTTTTTCTTTTCTTTTTTTTGAATAAAAAAGAAAAACATGTGGTAAATTTTTTTTTGAGACGTGATGCAGACTTGACTCCCGCACACTAGACTGAGACAGTGTCCCAACTGTCTATGGCATGCAAACCAAAATGGAAGGGAAAAAAATGAAATGTAAAGGGAAAGGAACATGTACCACCAGATTTCACGGCGGATGATCAGGCTCACGAAGATCGATAAGGTCATAGTAACAAACCGGATTTTTTCGACCCAGAAAATCGACATTAAACCTATGTCAACTATTCGAGCATCGACCATTCCATATCATTAATAGAAAGAAGTTAGAGGGTGAGAAATAGAAAGGAAGAAAGTTAGAATAGAAGAAGAAAACCACAACAGAATAGAATCAGAGTAACACAAGTCTCACAGCAGAACGAATAAAATATAGTATACAATGTAACTATAAAATACAAATCTGTCATTTGTATATACATACCATCATTTTAGTACGACACTTGCGTCACAGTGGAAATAAACAATAGCTATTAATGTAGAACACTCCTACTCCAAGCTCCTTCTAGTATATCTGAAAAATTCCGACTATTTGACTGCCCACACAAAATTGGGCACCCAAGAGTTTGGGTAAAAATAAAACTAAATAAACTCTGGGTCAGTCATGTGATTGGTGTGAGTAATCTCCAACCACTTGCTTAACTTTTAAAATTCTTTTAAAAGAAAGAATAATGTAAGATCGATCCACACATAAACACGGATGGTTTTTACCTTATGATAATCGAAAAATATTCTTTTAAACTCCTTAATCTTCTTATATTATAATAACGTCTAAAATAAATAAATAGCAATCTAGTGGAAAGCTTTCATCTCATGTTCCACATATATAATATAAAATCAAAAACCGTCGGCGCTTGTTGGTTAATGGTTTCCAAATGGCAAGGTATGGGGTCACCTTCCGACAGTGTATCTCTAGAGAGAAATACACCTGGTTCTACAAGAACATCTTGTAACCCAGGCTGAACATGACCGGTCACTCATTTCACTTGAGTGTACAGAATGTATTATCACCAACGGTTTGGATCAGCAACCATTTCCCGAAAGGGACAGCATCGAAATAGGTTAAAGAAGTAAATGAAATTTCTCTAGATCAGGTGACAATACACCCAAATAGGTTAAAGAAGTAAATGAAAAATCCTTTTATAACTGCTACTTTCACATTCTATTTCAAATATCGGTGTTGAAACCGATTTTACTTCTCTCAATAAATTCTGATTTATATATTCCATTCATCAAGTGATAAATATTTCACTTAATTTATAAAAAATTGTTTGTAAATTTATCTTCTCAAATTATCTATTAAAATAGATTCTATTTAAATTCTACTTTGAATCCATATCTCATAATTCTTTTATATCTTGCCATTTCCTTTTTATAATTCAACTTATTTTCCAAATAATTCCTTTTTATAATTTTAATTATTTTCCAAATAGTTCCATTTTATAATTTTATTTATTTCTCGAATAATTCCTTTTATAATTCTACTTATTTCCCAATAATTCCTTTTATAATTCAATTTATTTTCCAAATAATTCCTTTTTATAAAAAAACCTGTGATTTTATATAAATATTTTTATTTCAATATATACTTTGAAAATTCCCATTTTACATTCCAGTATCACTTATAGTATTTAAAATACCAATTAAAAAGACCAGTGCCATCATAATCAATCACAGATTATATATCACATCATATATCACAATGTATGAAAACAGTAACATAAATGTTGAGGAATCCAGTTGGATCCCTCCAACTTATTTCCTTGCATCCACAGATGTTAATCAACATAAATAACACAAATATGAAATATTTTGATAAACAGAATCAGTATTCAATTAACAATTTATATATATATAACTATATCAATATTTTCAACCAATTAACTAGTTCCAGACAATCAACATGCAACAATCAACCATCATTTGTCAATTCTAAAAATACGTTATAAAAATACAAACTGGATAGAGTTAATGAGTTTTACTCACTTTGGTCGTTTGTCGTTAAATAACGATAAACGTTCAATTGTTTCGTTCAGGCGTTTTATTCCGCCATATATTGAGACCAACTCCAAATCACTTCAAACTAATTCCATTGTGTAGATCTCATCCATACAGTCCAAACACATTCTGTTTCATCCAATTTGGATAATGTATGCAGAAGCTATTGAGTTTACAATTTAATACATTATTTAAATTAACATTTACACTTATGTTATTGTTATTTGGGCTTTACCCAAAAATAATAGGCCCATCTCCAAAGACAACCCACCTCCCCTTTATACTTTCTTCCTCCCATCTTTTTCAATTTGAACCCACTGCTTCCAAGAACACATTCACAAAAATCTTCAAACCATTAATAATATAATTAGATTTCTAACTAAACTAACTTAACGTTAATTATACCCTTTAATTCTCCTTCTCCCATCGGTCACCCAGCAAATCCCGCTCTTCTTAATACTTCTTCCTGGAATGAAATTTACCACTCAGATCCCTTCAACAAACCATTAACACAACCCTCTACAACCCTTACTCCATCTATACACCACCATTTCACGAATCGATCACACCATTCAGCGTCTCTTCACTTCCTCTTTCAATTCATCCCCTCAACTCCAGACTGGATGTCCTCCCCCTAGCAACTCGTTCGAACACCCACTCTTCCATAGCACTACAGGTGTGAAAAAAATTTCTACATAAACTCCCCAAAAAATCACAAACGCTTCCATTTTCCATCACAACCCCATAACAGTATCAAAAACCCAACTTTGAAGCTCCTACATCATTAATCGTTCAGCCCCAGTTCGCTGCTACATTTTCAACTTCTAGAAAACTATATCGAGCCATATGAAATTGGTACTAGCCTGAAGATAAAAGTCACAACAACTCATTTGTATTTATTCCATGATTTAAGAGAATTTCCTTTAATTGTTTTGATTTTTCCAAACCCTCTTTTCTCACGTTTTAGAACACTAGGTGGCGGCTCAAAGATTTTGACCTGAAGGAATTTTACTTAGGGTTAGGAAAATTGTAGGGTATTTATAGAAAAAGTTAAAATATTTTTTATTGATTATTTTATTCAATTTTAATCATCGTTACTTGTATTTGTCATCTGAAAATTCATACGGTCACATACGACATCCAATTTCAGTGAAAATGGACACGTAGTTGTAGTTTGACATCACGAACCCAATGAAACTTATTTCATCGAATTCTGAATCTGTTTGCTCACATAACGTATTTTTAAAATCAGAATATTGATTGCTTTTCACATTAAAATCGCCCATAACATCATACTGACTCCAAAAACCACGAAAATTGAAATCTAGCAAAAATTTAATATTCTAGATCCAACAAAATTAATTTCCTCGAAAATGGAGATCATTTGCAAAAATGGTTATTTTTAAAGCTTTAAATAAACCCATTTAAATATTAATATACTTAAAAACAATTAAATTTAATATTAATAAATAAATATTATCGAATATATTCACCTAGAATATTATCTAGCTCTAAAATAAACAGATCTGGATTTATAAATTGATATTCCAAAATTCCTAATTATATCGATATTTGACTTATATTAAAATCCATTTATTATATAAATGAATTGTTATAAATTTTAAATGAATTCCATAGCGACTATTGGAATCATAACTCACAATCTACACGACGAAATCTCGATTTTTCTCATCCATTAGAAATATATAGTTCACCAGATCCGAACGATTCTTATTTCACAGAAATCTAACTTAAAACAGATTCTGTTATTCATTTAAAGTTTGCATCGCCAAATTATGAACTACCACGCTATTACGGGATCGATTATAATTATATTATAATTAATACGTTCAACCATCGTTTAAATAATAAATTTTTTATAATAATTCAAATTCTAAACTGAATTATACTTATAAATTTTCCAATTCACACAATATTGCGAATTCCACTGTGTTCGACTATTTTAAAAATATATCTACTATTCTATTATTTATACTAATTAAATATTCAATATTATTTAATTCAAACCATTTAAATCTCTAAATCACTATTTAAGTAATTAAATTAATTAATTATTATACTATAAAAATATGGAATGTTACATTCTTCCCCCCTTAAAATAATTTCGTCCTCGAAATTGCTAAGGTAGAAAACAAACCATATTAGCTGGGTTAAAAATTATTTGTTTTACTTATCAACTTCAGTTTTAACTGAATCAATTTATTTCAACTAAAATATTAATTTATTCCTATTAACGAATATTTTCAAAAATTCTGAAAGTTTTCTAATACCTGAAATTTTCGAAAAATTTCGCCAGCGTCTCCTTTGTACGGCTCAATCGGTACAACTATAACTCGCCTCTCTAGGCCTTCTCCAGTCCAAAAGAAAATCAAAACGCCAAGCGGTTTTCCAAATCGGCTCAAAAAAATTTCATACCCAATATAAAATATAAACTTATACCTTTTTGTCAGGCATACCATTATCTCATTTCCCATCTGCTACTAACTCAACATATACCAATGCCATTCCAATCAAACTCCAATCAATTTATCCTCAAAACAAAATCACTCGCTTATCCAAGCCAAATTATATTTCAAACTCAAATCCATTCTTGATCCAACCTCTTAACTTACCAATCCAATACCAGTTCAGATTCCTATCTCACAAATACAAATTTTCTCAATATCATTGTAATCCAATTCAATTTCAATTTGTTTTCCCAAATTTTTACATAAGTCTGTTTTTGATTCAAACAATCTCTTCCTGGAAGTTTTAAACAACTTACCCTTTTCAAAAATCAAATATTCGCTTTCAAAATCAAAACAACTTGTTTTCTCAAAACGTTTCCAAAAACATATTTTTGGTAGTAATCCATCCGTTATAAACTCGAAAATGAACACTGATGATGTGGCCAGTATCATCAGAGTTATTTTGTAACCACCCGGATTTTCAGAACCAATTTAAAATTTTTATTTTGGCTATTTTAATGGATTTTGATAATTTAAAATGATTTATTTTAAATAATAATGACTAAAAATTTATTTTAATCGAAGTTAGAATGAATAAATTTATTTTAATTATAAAACGAACTTGAAATGGCGTGGCAATTTGAAAATTCGATTTCAAATTTTCAAATGAATGTATCGAATTCAATATAAGTCAGAATTGGACGAAACAAGAAATAAATGAATCTGTTTAATCATATCTTTCTAACGAATGTGAAAAATTGAGATTTCATAATGGGAACAAAAAGTTATATCCAGTTTAAAATTGAAAATAGTCGCAATGGAATTTATATATATTTTATATATTATATATCCCTTAAAAATAGCCATTTTGCAAACGACCTCCATTTTCGACAAAACCACTTTTGTTGGATTCAGAATGTCAAATTGTTGCTTGATTCCAATTTTCATAAATTTTGGAATTAATATGCGAGCATGGTAAATTTAAACATGTTTCATAATTTCAGTTTGAATTTAATCAACTAGAAAATGACCATTTTTCAAACAATCTTCAAATTCGATGAAATTAGTTTTGTTAGGACTGTATCATCAAAACATAATTAGATTTATTGTAACAACCTAGAAATTCTGAGCCAATTTGAAATTTTTATTTTGGTAATTTTAATGAATTTTGAATATTTAAAATGGATTATTTTAAATAATAACGAGGAGAAATTTATTTTGAATAGAATTAGAACGTATATATTTATATAGATAGTCATTAGAATATAAATAATAATTTTTAATTAAGAAATGAATTGAAAATGGCGTGGTAGTTTGAAATTTCGATTTCGAATTTCAAATGAATGTGCAGGATTCAAAATAAACCGGATTTTGGCAAGACAAAAAATATTTGAATCTAATTAAGAATATCTTTCCAACGAATCCGAAAAATTGAAATTTCATAGCGGGAATAAAAAGTAATGTCCAATTGAAAATTCAGAATAGTCGCTATGGAAATTTGAGCCCTTAAAAATGGAAATTTTGCAAATGACCTCGATTTTCGACGAAACCACTTTTTTTGGATTCGGGATGTCAAATTATTGCTAGATTCCAAAATTCGTAATTTTCTGAATCAATATGTGAGCGTAGCGAAGTAAAACGTGTTTTGGCAGTATTAGTCAATTTTGATCGACCAGAAAATGGTCATTTTCCAAACGGTCTCGGAATTTGACCAAATTAGTTTTGTTAGAACCGTATCGTCAATACGAAGCTAAAAAATATTTTTCGAGAATCTTAGAGTCCGTATGTGGCCCGGGTAAATTGAAATGTGCATTCAAATTCAATATATAGATTTATATTTTGATTTTGACGAAAATCGATCGAAACAACCAAACTGGCTTATGATACATATCCCATTGTGTTCGGAATGGGGGTAATTAGCTAGGGACGACAGGCAGTGGGTCTCGTTTGGAGGTCGAAATTAAAAGTCACTTTTTGGGGAAATATAAAAAAATAGAGAAAGGGGGTCAACCCCCTATCTCCTTTCACAAACCCGTTACGGGTTTTAAATATAAAAAAAGAGAACGCAAATGGGAGGGGGACGAATCGCCGCCGTCGCGGTCCTCACGGGCGTCGCGCCTCCGGCGCCGCTGCTAGGGGAAACCGCGACCATCCCTATCTCCCTTCCTCCTCTTCCCTCCTCCTCCCGCTCCCTCTTCCTCCCTCCTCTGCTGTGTTGAACTGCAGCCGTTACCCCCCTTCAGACCAAAACAGCGCCTCCCCCTCCCCTTTCTGATGAACCTCTTCCATCGAAGGAAGACCACCCCTCTCTCTCGATTTTTTTTATTGTAAGTTTTCCTTTTTATTTAGTATTTTAATTTGTTTTGAATGACATGATTTTTAAAATGAAAATATATGATTTTTAAATCTAAAAATATTAGATTTTTGAACTGAAAATATACGATTTTAATTTATTTAAAGATGAGATCTTTATTTGTTTAAAGCTTTGATTTTTATAAATTTAGAAAAGGCGAGATTTCTATATAGAAAAAGATTACATTTTTATATAGAAAAAGGCAAGATTTTTAGATATAAGATAGCGATGTCAAGGTATGATTTTTGTTTATACCATAGCATGATAAAAATATGATTTTTATATTATAGAGATAATAAAAATATAATTTTTATATATGTATGAATATAAAAATAGAATTTTTATCTATATAGTAGCGGTATAAAAATAGAATTTTTATCTATATAGTAGCAGTATAAAAATGTGATTTTATATGAGTGGCGATATAAAAATATAATCTTTATTAGAAGAAGAGCGATATGAAAATATAATTTTTATTATGTAGTTAGTATGATAAAAATATGATTTTTATATGTGTAGCAAATAAAAATGTGATTTTTAATATAGCGATGGTAAAAATACGATTTTTAACATATACCGCGTGAAACAGATCTCGTTGGGAAGACGGCGAAGATTTTCTACATATGAAGAGTCGCGGTATATTGGTTTAGCTAGTCGGTGAGAACTTCTCACTTTAAATCTTGTTTTCTAGTTAAAAATATATACTAGGATGCAGACGGTGCTTAGCAGCACCCGACACCCGTTGTCCATAGACCATGGACGACTTGTTTGATTTTGTTGTATGGTGAAAATTTATTGTGATGTGTTGAATGAAATATATATTCATGTGTTGAAATAAATTATTTATTGTTAAAAATATAATTTTTATCGTGAATGTGAATAAACAAATATTTATTTACAAATCATACAATTAGTTTAAGTACACCCATTTGAAGGATATTGACTGGTATGATAAATTTTACACATTGCCCAACTGCACAAATAATATTCAGTGTTTGTAGATTTGAAACCCCACACGGGTGTTGGGATGATATTTGGAGTACACTAATCCCAATTATTTAGTTGTATGTCGATCGATTGGTCGACAGACTGTGTAAGCGTTAATTATTTATATTTAATGCTTATGCAGTTGTGTGATGCACTTTGGACGATGGTTGATTATTTATCATTGCTATTATATACATGTGTTGTATGAAATCCATATAATTAACATTATATGGTAATTTATTGGGCCTCATTCCAATTTGGAAAATAAAGAATATTATAAAATAAAGATTCATGTGTTGGATAGAATAAATAGTCATGTATTGACGATACTCATGTGTTGAGAATATTCATGTGTTGAAACTTATCATGTGTTGAACGAAATATTTTAACAATAAAATTTACATCTTTATCATTTATAAAATTAGAAACTAATTAGAAACTAGATAAGATGAGTGGTTTCCTGGGTATCGATCTGATGTTGGTATAGAACTTCGGGGTTAATACTTAGGGAATCGTTCTCTTGCTAATTTACGGTTGGAGTCTGATTAAGAATTAACGATAGAAATCATAATTTTATGAAATATATTAAATAACAAAAATAGTCATGTGTTGACGATACTCATGTGTTGAGATTATTCATGTGTTGAAAGAAATATATATTCATGTGTTGAAGAAAATAATCATTTGTTGAATAGAATAACAAAGTTATTGAAATATATAAAGTCGTGTTGATTAGATATGCGCCATTTTGATGCGAACGATATTTACATTGATTATATTTGTTTTTATAACGAATATAGAAAAGGAAGTGATTTCAAAATCTAATATTTTAAAAATATTATCATTTACATATTAATGATATGAAATATTCAATTTTGATTTAAAATTGAATATGAAGTTGAAATTATTTGGAATACGAATTTAAAACGATTTATAAAATACGTTTTGAATTGAAATCGACGAAATATATAATATATATATTTTATATATTAAATGGCCTGGATAAAACGCGCCGCGCCGCGGTAGTTCGCGAATTTCGACCATTGACTTCGAATTGACATTGCAGGAGATCCGACCGTCGGATTCTCCTGAAACTAGAACAATTGGGTTCGTATCGAAAAGAGCTTTCCAATGAATATTAGAAATTAGAAATCTAACAATTGGATTTGGAATTATGTCCAAATCAAGTTTGTAAAAGGTCGCTGTAAGTGCAGTTCGGTGGCCGTTATTGAAAACCGACTATACGGGCCTTGATAAAATTATTAAAAATATTAATAATTTGTGTAAAATCATAATATATGGATTGGAAAGAACTGGGATGAAAAATTCAACATTTGAAAGGATAAAAATATATTTTTATCGAAATGAACTAGTTTTGAACTAGATTTGAAGTGGTTTTAAAAATAATCAGAATTTCCAATATACGAATTGGAATGGATTTGAATCGAAATTATCTTCGGAATATTTCGATGTTGGATTTCGTGATAATACATATATGGTTGTGGAAATTTGAAAGATATATTTATATCGTTATTTCCAATACGATATTTGTTGGTTTCAGAATTTGATATTGAATATAAGTCGATATATTTTCTATTCAGAGTCTTGTATTTAATATCTAATGGGATTTTGGGTTCGTCGTGAATGGTGTCTTGAATAACACTGTTCTTGAACCCAGTTTAGAAAAGAATAAATCTTTTAATTAAGATTTAGTGAAATTGTCCAGTTAATTAGTATTTAATTGGAATTGAATTTAAATTGATTTTTGGGTTTATCATGAGCGGTGTTTTGAATAACACCTGTTCTTTAACCCGATTAACAATAAAGTGTGATTTTGGGTTTATCGTGAACCATGTTTTAGATGACATTGATTATTTAACCCAGTTAAAGAAAGGATGTTGATTTTTGGGAAGATTAAAACTAAGTGGAGTTTTAATGAATCCTTAATTAGATTAAAGTGATCGAGAATGGAGTATCACCAGTTTTGCTCTAAAGCGATAGTTAAATTTTTAATTAGATTTGAACGTGAAAGGGTAATTAATATTTATCGATAACACCGTGGTGTTAGATATGGAGTATTACTAGTTTTTCTGCATGCGATGAATAGGTTGGGATTGGGGAATAAATTAAATAATTACTTCGGGGTGGTTCGCTAATCCCGACTAGTTTGGAAAACCTTAACATGGTTTGAAATGACATCCGAAGGAAGATTAAAGAATAAATTTAGAAGAATTTATCTTTGATAAAATTAATGGAAACCTTTCCCTAAGAATGTGAAAATTTGAATAAAAGAATATCATGAATTGGAATGAGGCGTATGTTGTGTTTGTGTAGCACTTGTTTATTATATACGCGGATTATTCAGAAAGGCCGGGTTTATACCCATTCTGAATAAACGATTCGATGATATGTCGAAGGTGAAGACGGTGGTTGAAGACCGGGGGTCTTCACGTCGGTTGGTTGATTCCTGACAATTTTGATTGGGCTGTACACCCAAGATGAGGGAATAAGTTGGAGATCGTTCAGACGTACTTGGAGATCGATGGATATGCGAGGAATAAGGTTTCTCCGGTTTCGTTCAGACCCAGAACGAACTTGTAAATGGACTGTGTGTCTGACATTGGATTTTATTCTGTGTGATTGATCCCTAATAAATATATATCTGTTTGGCGGCAGAGAATTTATTCTCTTGCTTAACGCCCTTCTCTGAGACATACGAGCTTAGAGGTTATATATCGATAGATATCAATCGCATGGCATGAATTTCCTGTGTGACATGCCTAAGTGGCAGATGATCAAGGCTTCTGTTTAAAAGCAAAGTCTTGTGGTTGATGATCAAAGCACGACCTATGTGGTGCAACTTTGTGTATAGCGTTAATTCGGGAGGCTCACACCTAGGTATGAGTCAAAAACGGGATAGTGACTGCAGGGAGAGCACGACGTTTCTTTCTAGCTATGAGTGATGTCAGTGACCTACCAACCCTGACATTTATATACTTTTTACCTGTGTGGTTGTTGGAAGCGAGGCATCTCAGATATAGGTCTGAAAGGACCAGGAAACGTGTGTTCAGGAATTGCCAATCCTTAAAAGTAAGAGAGGGCCGACCCTGAAGATCCAGGATCGCTTTGTGTGGTCCTGAGACATTTGCTAGAGTGTCTCGAACGGAAAGGAGCTTTCCCCTTGCCTCGACTCATGATGGAATCCAATTTCCAATACGTGACATTTTGGTTTTAATTGTAGAACAAGTATGGTGACATAGTGGTATGGGGCACTTATGCCGTCTATGATTGATACTTATGATTGAAATTGTTTTGACACCATACACTTATAGTAATATCAAAATAATGTGTTTTCAAACGTATCAAGCATTCTTTGGCTATTATAAGGTAAAGCCCTATCCTCCGGCTTGCGTTGCATTGTGTGATGGGACCTGGGTCTTATAATAGCTTCATTTTTCTTTATTTAGCATTGCTTGTTTGTTTTATGCACTGGTATTCTTGGGAGGAAACCCGTTCCGTGTTATACGGCGTGGTCCCTTGATTTATCTAACTTTAAAAATAAAGATTAATAACTGTTTTAGTTCTCACACCAGTCTCATGACTGACCCGGAGTTTATTGTTTTAACCTAAACTATGGGTACCCTTATTTTCGACACGGGAAGCTAGTAGTTTTGGTTTTGCAGATTTATATTCACAAGATCCTGGTTTATAGCTGGAACAATACTCGGAAAGCTCTGTATCCGTGTATTACTTTCAGTTGTGTTTTGTATTATTTTCCGCTGCTATGTAATTTATTATAATCTCTGATATTTAGTAAATTTGTAATATTTATTCATACTCTATATATTCTTGTATTCTGATGGAATTATTGTAATAAACAATGAAATGTTCTTTTGTTTGCGTTCTGATTCGTTTTGTCCTCAAAGTAGTTCGTTCTTTCTCTTCTCTTTGGAGATCGGGGAAGTTCAGGTCGCTTCATTTGGTATCAGAGCTTTGGTTCACAGAGCTCGAGAACAAGACACATTAGAACCAAATGAAAGAATTCATCAAAGATTGGATTAGTAATATCCATTAAGAATAACTCGCTAGAGATGGGATCAGTAGTATCCTAGAGCGAGTCGAAAGAGTGTTATTTTTTAAAATAAAATTGAAAACAAACTTTGTTTTAAAAATTAAATTCAAGTATACGTATTTGAATATTTTATTTGTATTGAATTTGGACAATCAAGTATATAGAGATTTTGCATATACGCATCATGAACGTATATTCGAAGTTTTAATATACTAGATAGGTATAGAATCACACTCTAGTCGCCTGGGGGCAATTCTGATGATGATTGCAACATCATCAGCATTTGTGTTCGAGTTTCGAAAGTGGGATTTCTATATATCTCCATTAGACTGGTGTGAGAACCAAAACTAGATAGGATTATTGTTGTGATTTGGCATCAATAACATGATTTTCTGTATATATAACAATTTATGAATTTGAAACGTTAATTCACTAATTGATTGATGGTTGTGTTGTTTGATTATTGGTTTGAAATTTTGAACTATTTAGCCTAATGGAACCAAATATTGAACTGTATTGAAAAATGATTACAATTGCATGCATGTACATGTATATCCATTGAACAGGTCATAGCAAGGAGGCTAGAGAAGAGGAATAAAGTTGTTTGCCCAACAAAATGGTACATGTTTATTGTATTCCTTGGGTTTTTGATGATTTTATGAGCCGATTGGCTAGCCGCTTGACTTTTTCTTTTGGATTGGTGAGGGTCATAGGAGGCTATTTGAAATATCCCGAAGCTCCTGGTGCAGGGGAGGTTATGGAGAAATTTTTCGGAAATTTAGGGTGTTAGCCAAATTTTTGAAAAATTTGAAAAGTTATTAGAAACTGAAAAGTTGAAGAACTTAAGCCGTATTGAAAATAATGGGAGTTGAGTGATTAGTTAAACAACTTTCAGCTTCGTTCCCTTTCGGGGATGAAAAGTTTTAAGTGGGGGAGATTGTAACAACTCATAAATTCTGAGCCAATTTAAAATTTTTATTTTGGCAATTTTAATGAATTTTGAATATTTAAAATGGATTATTTTAAATAATAACAACGAGAAATTTATTTTGAATAGAATTAGAACTTATATATTTATATAGATCATCGTTAGAATATAAATAATTATTTTTAATTATGAAAAGAATTGAAAATGACGTGGTAGTTTGAAATTTCAATTTCAAAAGAATGTGCAGGATTCAAAATAAACCGAATTTTGGCAAAACCAAAAATATTTGAATCTAATTGAGAATATCTTTCCAACAAATCTGAAAAATTGAAATTTCATAGCGGGGATAAAAAGTTATGTCCAATTGAAAATTCAGAATAGTCGCTATGGAATTTTGAGCCCTTAAAATTTTAAATTTTGCAAACGACCTCGGTTTTCGACGAAACCACTTTTGCTGGATCCGGGATGTCAAATTATTGCTAGATTCCAAAATTCATAATTTTCTCAATCAATATGTGAGCGTGGCAAAGTAAAACGTGTTTTGGCAGTTTCAGTCAATTTCGATCGACCAGAAAATGATCATTTTTCAAACGGTCTCGGAATTTGACGAAATTAGTTTTGTTAGAACCGTATCGTCAATACGAAGCTAGTAAATATTTTTCGTGAATTTTTAGAGTCCGTATGTGGCCCCGGTAAATTGAAATGTGCGTTCAAATTCAATATATAGATTTATATTTTGATTTTAACGGAAACCGATCGAAACAACCAAACTTGCTTACGATACATATCCCATTGTATTCGGAATTGGGCTAATTAGCTAGGGATGACAGACAGTGGTTCTCGTTTGGAGGTCGAAATTAAAAGTCACTTTTTGGGGAAATATATAAAAAAAATATAGAGAAAGGGGGTCAACCCCCTATCTCCTTTCACAAACCCGTTATGGGTTTTAAATATATATATAAAAAGAAGAGAACGCAAATGGGGGGCGAATCGCCGCCGCCGCGGTCCCCAGGGGCGCCGCGCCTCCAGCGCCGCCGCTAGGGGAAACCGCGGCCATCCCCATCTCCCTTCCTCCTCTTCCCTCCTCCGCCCGCTCCCTCTTCCTCCCTCCTCTGTTGTGTTGAACAGCCGCCGTTGCCCCCTCTTCAGCCCAAAACCGCGCCTCCCCCTCCCCTTTCCGACGA
This sequence comes from Allium sativum, assembly GCA_030737875.1. Taxonomy (NCBI): domain Eukaryota; kingdom Viridiplantae; phylum Streptophyta; class Magnoliopsida; order Asparagales; family Amaryllidaceae; genus Allium; species Allium sativum. Next base: position 404,168,456 of record CM060910.1, read on the forward strand.
ACCTCCGCCAGCGAAGGAAGACCCCCCTCTCTCTCGATTTTTTTACTGTAAGTTTTCCTTTTTATTTAGTATTTTAATTTGTTTTGAATGGCATGATTTTTAAAATGAAAATATATGATTTTTAAAAATGAAAATATTGGATTTTTAAACTGAAAATATACGATTTTTATTTGTTTAAAGACGAGATCTTTATTTGTTTAAAGCTTTGATTTTTATAAATTTAGAAAAGGCGAGATTTTTATGTAGAAAAAGATTACATTTTTATATAGAAAAAGGCGAGATTTTTAGATATACGATAGCGATGTCAAGGTATGATTTTTGTTTATACCATAGCATGGTAAAAATATGATTTTTATATTATAGATATAATAAAAATATAATTTTTATATATGTATGAAGATAAAAATAGAATTTTTATCTACATAGTAGCGTTATAAAAATAGAATTTTTATCTATATAGTAGCAGTGTAAAAATGTGATTTTTATATGAGTGGCGATATAAAAATATAATCTTTATTAGAAGAAGAGAGATATAAAAATATAATTTTTATTATGAAGTTGGCATGATAAAAATATGATTTTTATATGTGTAGCAAATTAAAAATGTGATTTTTAATATAGCGATGGTAAAAATATGATTTTTAACATATACCACGTGAAACAGATCTCCTTGGAAGGACGACGAAGATTTTCTACATATGAAGAGTCGCGGTGTATTGGTTTAGCTAGTCGGTGAGAACTTCTCACTTTAAATCTTGTTTTCTAGTTAAAAATATATACTAGGATGCAGACGGTGCTTAGCAGCACCAAACACCCGTTGTCCACAGACCATGGACGACTTGTTTGATTTTGCTGTGTGGTGAAAATTTATTGTGATGTGTTGAATGAAATATATATTCATGTGTTGAAATAAATTATTTATCATTAAAAATATAACTTTTAACGTGAATGTGAATAAATAAATATTCATTTACAAATCAGACGATTTGTTTATGTACACCCATTTGAAGGATATTGACTTGGACGATAAATTTTACACATTGCCCAACTACATAAATAATATTCAGTGTTTGTTGATTTGAAACCCCACACGGGTGTTGGGATGATATTTGGCGTACACTAATCCCAATTATTTAGTTGTATGTCGATCGATTGGTCGACAGACTGTGTAAGCGTTAATTATTTATATTTAATGCTTATGCAGTTGTGTGGTGCACTTTGGATGATGGTTGATTATTTATCATTGCTATTATATACATGTGTTGTATGGAATCCATATAATTAACATTATATGGTAATTTATTGGGCCTCATTCCAATTTGGAAAATAAAGAATATTATAAAATAAAGATTCATGTGTTGGATAGAATAAATAGTCATGTGTTGACAATACTCATGTGTTGAGAATATTCATGTGTTGAAACTTATCATGTGTTGAACGAAATATTTTAACAATAAAATTTACATCTTTATCATTTATAAAATTAGAAACTAACTGGAAACTAGATAAGATGAGTGGTTTCCTGGGTATCGATCTGATGTTGGTTTCGGCCTTCGGGGTTAATATTTAGGGAATCGTTCTCTTACTAATTTACGGTTGGAGTCTGATTAAGAATTAAACGATAGAAATCATAATTTTATGAAATATATTAAATAACAAAAATAGTCATGTGTTAACGATAATCATGTGTTGAGAATATTCATGTGTTGAAAGAAATATATATTCATGTGTTGAAGAAAATATTCATTTGTTGAATAGAATAACGAAGTTATTGAAATATATAAAGCCGTGTTGATTAGATATGCGCCATTTTGACGCGAACGATATTTACATCGATTATATCCCTTTCTATAATCAATATAGAAAAGGGAATGATTTCAAAATCTAATATTTTGAAAATATTATCATTTACATATTAATGATATGGAATATTCAATTTTGATTTAAAATTGAATATGAAGTTGAAATTGTTTGGAAAACGAATTTAAAACGATTTATAAAATACCTTTTGAATTGAAATCGATGAAATATATATAATATATATATATATATATTAAATGGCCTAAATAGAACGCGCCGCGCCGCGGCAGTTCGCGAATTTCAACCATTGACTTCGAATTGACGTTGCAGGAGATCTGACCGTCGGATTCTCCTGAAACCAGAACCGTTTGGTTCATATCGAAAAGTGCTTTCCAATGAATATTAGAAATTTGAAATCTAATGGTTGTATTTGGAATTATGTCCAAATCAAATTTGGAAAAGGTCGTTGTAAGTGCAGTTCGGTGGCCGTTATTGAAAACCGACTGTACGGGCCTTGATAAAATTATTAAAATTATTAATAATTTGTGTAAAATCATAATATATGAATTGGAAAGAATGGGATGAAAAATTCCACATTTGAAAGGATAAAAATATATTTTTATCGAAATGAACTAGTATTGAACTAGATTTGAAGTGGTTTTAAAAATAATCAGAATTTCCAATATACGAATTGGAATGGATTTGAATCGAAATTATCTTTGGAATATTTCGGTGTTGGATTTCGTGATTATACAAATATGGTTGCGGAAATTTGAAAGATATATTTATATCGTTATTTCCAATACGATATTTGTTGGTTTCAGAATTTGATATTGAATATAAGCCGATATATTTTCTATTCAAATCCTTGTATTTAGTATCAAATGGGATTTTGGGTTCGTCGTGAATGGTGTCTTGAATAACACTGTTCTTGAACCCAGTTTAGAAAAGAATAATTCTTTTAATTAAGATTTAGTGAAATTGTCCAGTTAATTAGTATTTAATTGGAATTGAATTAAATTGGTTTTTGGGTTTATCGTGAGCGATGTTTTGAATAACACCTGTTCTTTAACCCGATTAACAATGAAGTGTGATTTTGGGTTTATCGCGAACCATGTTTTAGATGACATTGGTTCTTTAACTAAGTTAAAGAAAGGATGTTGATTTTTGGGAGGATTAAAACTAGGTTGAGTTTTAATGAATCCTTAATTAGATTAAAGTGATCGAGAATGGAGTATCACCAGTTTTTGGTCAAAGCGATAGTTAAATCTTTAATTAGATTTGAACGTGAAAGGGTAATTAATATTTAACGATAACACTGTGGTGTTAGATATGGAGTATTACCAGTTTTGCTCCATGGGATGAATAGGTTGGGATTGGGAAATAAAATAAATAATTACTTCGGTGTGGTTCCCTAATCCCGACTAGTTTGGAAAACCTTAGCATGGTTTGAAATGATATCCAAAGGAAGATTAAAGAATAAATTTAGAAGAATTTATCTTTAATAAAATTAATTGAACCTTTCCCCAAGAATGTGAAATTTTGAATAAAAGAATATTATGAATTGGAATGAGGCGTATGTTGTGTTTGTGTAGCACTTGTTTATTATATACACGGGTTATTCAGAAAGGTCGGGTTTATATCGATTCTGAATAACCGATTCGACGATATGTCGAAGGTGAAGATGGTGGTTGAAGACCGGGGGTCTTCACGTCGTTTGGTTGATTCCCGATAATCTTGATTGGGCTGTAAGAGATCGTCCAGACTTACTTGGAGATCGATGGATATGCGAGGAATAAGTTCCTCCGGTTTCGTTCAGACCCAGAACAAACTTGTAAATGGACTGTGTGTCTAACATTGGATTTTATTATGTGTGATTGATTCCTATTAAATATATATCTGTTTGGCAGCGGACAATTTATTCTCTTGCTTAACGCCCTTCTCTGAGACGTACAAGCTTAGAGGTTATATATCGATAGATATCAATCGCATGGCATGAATTGCCTGTGTGGCATGCCTAAGTGGCAGATGATCAAGGCTTCTGTTGAAAAGCAAAGTCTTGTGGTTGATGATCAAAGCACGATCTTTGTGGCGCAGCTTTGTGTATAGCGTTAATTCGCGAGCCTCACACCTCGGTATGAGTCAAAAACGGGGTAGTGACTGCAGGGAGAGCACGACGTTTCGTTCTAGCTATGGGTGATGTTAGTGACCTACCAGCCCTGACATTTATATACTTTTTACCTATGTGGTTGTTGGATGCAAGGCGCCTCAGATATAGGTCTGAAAGGACCGGGAAACGTATGTTCAGGAATTGCCAATCCTCAAAATTAAGAGAGGACCGGCCCTGAAGATACAGGATCGCTGTGTTGGTCCTGAGACATTTGCTAAAGTATCTCGAATGGAAAGGAGCTTGCCCCTTGCCTCAACTCATGATGGAATCCAATTAACAATATGTGACATTTCAGTTTTAATTGTAGAACTAGTATGGCGACATAGTGGTATGGGGCACTTATGCCGTCTATGATTGATACTTATGATTGAAATTGTTTTGACACTATACACTTATAGTAATATCAAAATAATTGTAGAACTTATATTAATTAGGTTCACCTCGAGCCTCTCAACTCAAAAAATGGCGACCCATACTCCTGCAACCTTGAGCCTCTCAACTCCTCTTTTTTCTCCCTTGCCTCGAACCCTACCGCCAGCTAATCCTCCACCAGATCCGATCCCCCCGAACCCAGATCCTCCACCCCTTGCTACTCCTCTACCAAATCGACCTTCCCCTCCTCTTCCTGAAGTGAAATGGTCCTCTCTTTTTGTCACAAAGCCTCGCAATGCTGGTACCTTCACTCCACCGGCGATTACTCACAAATTTTCTGGAAAAAGCGTTGTTCCAACGGCAGACATTATTCAGGCCAGCGTTGACATTTGGCAAGACTACTTGATGGGGGTACTTTCTCGATTCTCCGTTGCCCTACTATGCGGTAGTTAATCATCTCAAGAACCACTGGAAACCGAGAGGACCAATCAAGGTTAAGTATAATGGTAACGTTTTTTTCTTTTTGCTACAAGATAGTTATGATAGAAAGAGAATTCTTGAAGCTGACCCATTGATTATAAGGAACAAAGTATTTATCATAACAAAGTGGGATGTTTCAATGGGTAGCATTAGCAAAGGAATAAAACAGGTTCCAGTGTGGATTAGAATGTATGATTTACCTATGGTAGCGTGGTCTCAACTAGGTATATGTTGGCTAGCTTCACTTGTGGGAAAATTCTTGTGTATGGATCAATTTACTAAGAGTTTAGAACGGATTGGATATGCAAAGTGCATGGTTGAGATTACATCTAGTTGTGAACTGCTTGATTCACTGTCTGTGTTATTAGATGACGGAACCGAACACACGGTTAAGGTGAAATATTTGTGGAAACCAGATATGTGCTCTGTCTGCAAGGTCTTCGGGCATACAAAAGATACTTGTAATAAAATAAAGCAGGTAGATAATTCAGTAAGCATAGAGAAAGGAAGTGAATGAAACGTAAGTGCAACAGAAGTCAGGAGTGAGCCTTCGAAAAAGAACAGTATGAAAAACAATGCTGGTTACAATAACCAAGCTAAGAGAATTCCCAAGAAAATGTCAGCTAAGAGTAACAAAACGGAAAAGGTGCAAGTTTACGAGAGATGGAAAATGAAAGAAGGCTCAAAAACAGGGAAACATCTAGATGTTGTTAGTACGCACAAGCTCCTATCTAGTGATGCCTTAACCTTAAATAGATTTGATGTGCTTGCCACGCTAAATGCTGACAATCAACAACTGGAAGAAGGAGAAATAGGTGATGAACCACAAAAGGAAGATGCTCCTAACGCGGATGGCTCTGCGGTTGTACCAGAGCCTTGTGATCCACCTAATGACCCTATTCTGGTGCAGCTGAATGGTGAAAATGAAGAGGGAAGGTTGCAAGAGACACTAGACAAAAATCAGTTTAAAAACAGTGAAAAAGATAATGAAGAAGAGAGGCGGTTGGATACCATCAATGAAAGTAGCGATAAAATTAATAAAGATGATGCTCTAGAAACAATCTTAAAGGATATCAAGGAATTTGAAAATGCCGTGAGACTTGGTGAACGTGAGGATGAGGATAACATGGACGGGTTACCGCAGGATATACTGGAGGATGCGGAAAGATTTGAACAAACGAGGATGACTGTTGGCTGTCACTTGCCTTGCAAAGACAGTGTAATGCAGACAGTTTTGAGTGATCAAGTAAGTAACTTTACCTTTAAACCTGGTTTTCTCAACTATTCCAGTCCAAAGGTGAAACATGATCAAACTATGCAAGGTAAAGCAAATGGTAAAGAGAAGGTATGCGAAGCTTCTTCTTCCACATTAACACCAGACGATAAGAAGACAAGGAAGCCGATGCAAATACATCCGTACGCCCATATTCTTCCACCGGCGGCATATAAACCACCCCCACAAGCACATGCCATTGACCAGTCTCAGTCACCATCGGCTAAGGTAGTATCCACTCCATTAACGCGGAGTAAACTACGATAGCTCGATTCGGTGTAGCCTTATGGCTTGTTTGGTCAGTAGTGGACCAGATGTAAGATTCTTTGATTGTCAGTCTCTACCTTCCTTGTAATCCTATGTTGTCATATTTCAATTAGAAATGTACTAAGTTATTTTTTTGGCACTTTGGCTCCCTGCGAGGAGTGGTGCTTTATTCTAGTTGTTACACATATGGTGTATCACCTGTATCCTTTGTACTGATTATTTTTTAATAATAAAAGTGTCCGGTCCACTATAAAAACCAGTCGGCCTTGCCAAAAAAAATAGTAATAATGTGTTTTTAAACGTATCAAGCATTCTTTGGCTATTATAAGGTAGAACCCTATCCTCCGGCTTGCGTTGCATTGTGTGATGGGACCTGGGTCTTATAATAGCTTCATTTTACTTTATTTAGCATTGCGCTGTTTGTTTTATGCACTGGTACTCTTGGGAGGAAACCCGTTCCGTGTTATACGGCGTGGTCCCTTGATTTACCTAACTTTAAAAATAAAAATTAATAACTGTTTTAGTTCTCACACCAGTCACATGATAGACCTGGAGTTTATTGTTTTAACCTAAACTCTGGGTGCCCTTATTTTCGACACGGGCAGCTAGTAGTTTTGGTTTTGCAGATTTATATTCACAGGATCCTGGTTTACAGCTGGAACAATACTCGGAAAGCTCTGTATCCGTGTATTACTTTCAATTGTGTTTTGTATTATTTTCCGCTACTATGTAATTTATTGTAATCTCTGATATTTAGTAAATGTGTAATATATTCATACTCTGTATATTCTTGTATTCTGATGGAATTGTTGTAATAAACAATGAAATGTTCTTCTGTTCACGTTCTGATTCATCTTGTCCTCAAAGTAATTCGTTCTTTCTCTTCTCTTCGGAGATCGGGGAAGTTCGGGTCACTTCATTTATTTTTCTGAAATTTTTGGAATCAATATGTGGCCCCAGTAACTAAAATGTACATTTGAATTCAAAATATATTGATTTATATTTTAAATTTAACGAAAACTGGTCGTAACAGTCGAATTGGCTTACCAGACACATCCCACTGCGTTCGGAATGGGGGTATTTAGCTAGGGGCGACAGTCGTTGGGTTCGATTTGGAGTTTGGATTAAAACCTACATTTTTGAAAATAAATAAATAATTAAATTGAAAATATAAATAAGGGTTTAACGCTAAATTTCTTCAGAAACAAAAACCTGCCCCCTTTTCAATTAAAATTCGTCGTTCCCTGGAGACCCTCCCCCAATCGCGACGCCGCGTCTCCAGAGCCCCGCCACCCCGCCGCCAATGCTAGCACCGCCTACGATGGCCATTGCCTTCCCTTTGGACATCGTCGCCTCCCCCATCTTCCCCCTCTCCATTCTCGAAGTTCCCAAGCCCCAAATGCCCCAAACCCCCTTCAATTACCGCCGCTCCGACCATCTAACCCCGCCGTTGATGACCTGAAACCCTGTAACGAACCGGCGGAAATTAGATGCTCAAATTTCGACAATAATACATAAGACCCGTATTATTTGCCAAAATCCAAACATCGAACAACACCAGATTGTTAGTAGAAATAGATTAGAAGGTGAGAAAAGAAAGAAAAAAATATTAGAATAGAAGAACATCAGAATCTCATAGTGGAACGAATAAAATATAATATATCAAATCCCTTTACACAAAATGAAATTGTATATACATACCAATCATCAGAGTACATCATATATCAGACACAGCGGAACAAACTATAAATAACTGTTGGTGAAGCCTCCTGCTTCTATCTCTTGAACTCCAAGCGGAAACTAACCTGGAAATATACTCGTTCTGACCCGAGCACATTTGAAGCAAAGCAAATTTCACTCGGATCAGTCTGGAATACTTTCAATGATAAATTCACATCACAAACTTGTTTAACTTTGAAAAAATCCTTTTTAAAAAAAAAGATATAGTAAGACCAGCCCACACATAAGTACGGACGATTTTTACCTTACTATAACCCAAAACATTTTTGAAATCAATATCTTTTATGATATTATAATAGTGTCTATCAAACCACATATAAATCATAATCTAGCAGAACGCTTGCATCTCACGCTCTACATATATAGTATACAATCAAAACCTTGGGCTCTTATTGGAGAATAAATTTCCTAGCAAGGTATGGGACTACCTTTCCGACAATGTAACTCCGGAGATGAATACATTGGGGTTCAACAAGAACGTCTTGCAACCCGGCTACACATGACCAACCCCTCATTTCTCTTGAGAGTACCGAATATATCATTACCACGGTTGGAGGCCAGCCAACCGAACCGATAACAAACATGTATAAATAAAAAGGGACAACCGAAGGCATTTGATTTATCCAGATCAGGTAATGACATACCCTTTTAATGGGTGCGACCCACATAGCCATGTTGCCAACCCGATTTTGTGCCATTTCCCAATTGATGAAGCTTGAGGTTACGTTTATTTTTTAGCACATCTCCATTCACTTTGAATGCCACATCGTCATATCCATTAAACCACTATTTAATGTCCACAAATACACTCTGGGTGTTAAGCAAGTTAATTTCTCCGCCACCAAACTTGGTATATTTGTAAAAATTAACGTACGTGAGTTTCGGGAAATACTCTATAAGACATTCGTCCATACAAGTCATTCAGGAACAGGATGAACTGAAGGCACTCTCCTACCGCATCCTATATAGGAATCACCCCAAGGATCAGCAGCGAGAAGTCCTTGCAATCCGAAGATTTCAATCACGATAGAATCACAAGTCATTGTAACTCTGGCGGCCCAGACCATAGAAACTTGACAATTAGTTCTTCCGCTCTTGAAGATCAACGACCTTCAATGCTCCATCTTTATAAGCTTGCAAGTTAGTCGTGAACACTTAGTTGATTCAAAGTGGTTTTAGGTCTAGTTCTCATCCCGGTCTCTTCGAAACAACTCGTCAAAAGGTCATAAGGAATATTGATTTGATAGTTGGTTCTTTAACTATCAATCCCAACAGTATAGCTAAGTACATTGGCAGATTCCGTCCTTTATATTAAAACATTTCATTTCAAATCATTTTATCGATTAAGAATCGATTATATAACTTATCTGGCCCAGTCTCTCTTGTTTCGATTTCTTTGAAACAATAGTCAAGGTTTAAAATAAATATAGTTACCAAACTCTTTTCATTATTTCCTTTATCTTAAAATATCGTTATCTTTTCCAAAACTTTTTATTCCCTTTATACATATTCACAAATCTCCTTTATATTACCTTTAGCCCTAACAAACTAACATCATCTTTCAATAATAGTGAAGTCATTCAAGTTGGGGTATTATAATTACCACTCAGACCTTGATCGACAATATTTTTATTTCAAGATAAATAAAAATTTATAACTTAAACCGAGTGGAACATCATAAAAGTATTATTAACCATCTACTCCTAATATGGTGTTATAAATCATCTCGTTCAAATTGAAATCTCTTTATTTAATTCATTTACTAAGTAAATATTCGCTAATCTCTTAATTCGTCAACTATTAAATATTCTTCCCTTTCCATTGCAATTCTTATTTCAATAACATCGTTTAATTCACTTCTTAAGTGATCTTCGATCTTTAAAATTACCATGTTGGCTTAAGCTTCTTTCAAACCCTGAGTATACGATTTGAATTCAATTTCAAATCCTGTTATGCAAATCTGTTTTAAAATCTTAAAATAACCCAACTTGGATCTTAATTTAACAATACATTTATTTAACTTTTCAAAACCTCATTTAAACACTTACCTTTACGCTTTAAGAATCCTTTCAACGATTTTGATTGACTTTACTTAATCCCAATTCATAAGTAAACTTCTTGCTTCAAATCTTTTTATAAATAGGTTTATATATTTGGGTCCTTTACTGTAACACCCCGTATTTTCTGTAAATGTTAATGTAACAAATCAAAGTATACTTTTTTTAAGAGAAGAATCAAGGGAAACGGGTTATGCCATTGCGTTCGTCTCGGAATTTTTCTTGAGATAGAGTCCAATTTTGCGTAAACTAGACTCCGTATGAAGAAGTTATGGCCTTCAGAAGTTTCAAGAATTTAAATAAATAAAAACAGATTCAAAATTCGAATTCAAAACACACACGGGCTAGGCGGAAAATTTCCCGCCCAGGACCCAGGTCGACTAGGGGGTCGACCTCCCCCTATAGGTCGACCAGGGGGTCGACCTGCCCTGTTTTTCCAGATCTAGACTGCAATGATTTTGACCTATTCTGGACGGACTGGATGGCGTCTAGGGGGATCTAATGGCTCTAAAACACTCTCTACACCTATAAAAGAATGCCTAGACCTAAGGTTTCTCCACACAAATTCTTTTAGGCATCTACATGCTGTTTCTCTCTAGCCTCCACTATTAAAATAAATCTTATTAAAACAAGTTATAGTTCTTCTTCAAATTGGAGATTCAAATCAAGTTAAAGCTTCAAGTTGGACCATAAGCATTCCTCTTCAAGCAACGTAACTCGAATCATAGCAAATCGCCTTTTCTAAACCAATCACTGTAAGTTCGGTTATTCCTTAGATTTGAACGTTAATTGGAATAGTGAATGTAATGAATTAAAATATAGAACTATACCAATTTGCAAGTTAATTATCTTTGATTCGTGCTTATGTCAAATCTAACGTGATCTTTGCCTTTGGATCTGATTCTCGATTGTGGCCTAGAACTTATTGTGGCTAATTGCCAATGACTATGATTATGGGACTTTTGCCTAAGACTATGACTATGAAACTTTTGCCCATGAAACTATCGCCTATGACTATGATTCATGACAAAGAGACTACATATGACTATGACTATAAGACTGTTGCATATGACTATAATTCATAATTTTGAGATTATTGCATATGATTCATGACTATGAGACTATTACCAAGATTTATGACTATAAGACTATTGTCTATGACATTGATTAAGAAACTATTGTGATTAGTCGCCCATGACTATTGTACTCAGTGACTTATGCCTATTACCATTAACCTATTAGGTTGTACTTCGAACTGGCATTATGTTAGACCAAATCACCTATGCCTATTCCCTTAATTATGTTGGATCCCATTTTTTGGTGTAATTTTTCTTGTTTATTCCTATTCATTGTTATGTACATCAAACCCATTGGAACCATTATTTTTGAATTTGGTTCATTCTTGCATGGCTATTTTTTTATGTCAATTCTCGTGCTTATCCCCTATTCCTTGCTTTGATACTATTAGTATCATTTCATGAGTACTTAGAAACTTGTGAAATCATGTTATACGTATGATTACGATTTAGTTAGTTTAGCATAATAAATATGTTGGCATAATCTAAATTGGCTATAATAGTGAATGATTTACATGCATTTTAGTATTGGGCATAAGTTGATAAATTTAATTGGTGGCAAAGTGTGTAATTGGTGTGTAAACCAAGTTTTGGACATAAACGGTAAACTAGAATATTAAATATAGTTTCGATATGAAACGTAAATTGGAATATTAATCTAGATTGGGCAAAAATTGTAAAAGGGGAATATTAAATCTAAATTGGTATAAACTGCAAGTCAGGCTGATTATAAGCGGTCAAAAATAGCGGTAGGGGGTACGTCAGTGTAGGTTCCAACGGTTTACGGGCGTGCACGTACTCTGGAGTGGAAAAAGCAGGCACTGGGTACTAGTAGTTATACACTGTGCATCTTGAATCGTGTCGGGTCGCTATCATAAGGCTTGATGCACCTTATGGTAGGGCCAACATAGAGTATCTACACGCAACAGAGGCCCGACTGACACAGACACATGGAAAATTAATACAAGTAGGTAGCATAATCCCTAGTTGGACCTAGGTCGCGTAAACCCTGAATCCGAGAAGCGTTCAATAGTTAGCATAAACCCTAGTGGCCCTGGGTAGCGTAAACCCTGGTTGAATCTAGTAAGCACTCGATAGTAAACCCTTGATTAGATCTAGGTAATAAACGGAATCCCCATAATAGATGTACAGCTGAAGGCAACCGCAAATATGGGGATTGAGATCACGTTATCATACGATCATAGATTACTAGTTTAGACACCAGTTAGGTAGTACAGAGATATAGAAATTAGTATAAACAAGATAGTCGCGAAGCAGAGATGGAGTAGAAGCGCATTCAGTTAATCAGTATATTCAGTTTATCAGCACATTCGGATTATCAGTACATTCAGTTTATCTTGCCATATCCCATGATTATCCCATATCATCTCGTTACTATGGTTTAGTCTTATATTTAGTTTATTCATGTCATGACCCTTTTCCTCGTTTAAATACTAAGAATCACTGGACTTACCAGACTTTATGTCTGACCTAGTTTGCTTTCGCCTCTTTTATTCCGTTCCCCCCAGGTAGTCAAGGAGGGAATAGCTCAGGTTTGTTTGGACCGTTACTCTTTCCAAGCTTGAAGACTCTTTGACGTGTTTCCTTGGACTCTCTCTTCTACTGCTATGGCTGGCTCATGCTTTATTTGGGGAAATCATTTTATGCTTATTTATTTTTGTAAACAAGACAGGATACTTTGGTATTGTAAACAATCTTTGTACAAGTTGTTTATCAATGAAATAAAGTTTTATTTATTTGCCGCTGCTTTAATTGTCTGTCTTGTAATTTATCTGCATCTTTTACCTATAATGCTCCACCGAAATTAAGGCATTCCCTTTGTGAGTGACCTTAACGACGGTGGGTTGTTTCACTTGGTATCAGAGCTGAAGGTTACTAGATCAGATAAAAAGATTTGAAAAATTATTTTCAAAATGGTTTTAAAAGAAGCATTTTCAAAAGAAAAGTTTGGTTTTAAATGCATATTCCCCAAAGCCGTATGAACTATCTTTTGACCCTCTGTTTGAATCCTTGTTTCCTTCTTTCCTGTGTCTCTGGGACTCCTGGCTTTCTGGGAGATAAACTCATCGCGGCATGGTCCCGTAGGCTTGATGAGACTACGACACTTGTCAAAGGGAAAATAAGTGCTTAACTTCCATCTGTAGCTGTAATTTTCTTTTGAACTTTGTAGGATTCTCCGTGCGATGGATGCAGCTTCTGAGAGACATGTCAACAAATTACACAAGGGTGGAAAAGTTGAGAATGAGGTGGTTTTGCTAAGGAGCACAACACAAGGATGAAGAACCCATGGATATGGACTTGGTTCACAAAGAAGGGGAGGAAAGATAAGAGGAAGTATCTTTATTTTGGTATAACGGGTCGTATAATTAAGGGCAAGGAAAAAAACAAGGGACATGATTTTCCGGAAGGCGAGTGCATGCTCTCACCACCCGCATACCTGAGAGAAAGAGGCAGTAAGATTTTGGTTGAAAGAGTTCTTCCTTTTTGATTATCCTGTTAGTACTCCTTCCGATTTTAGCGCTTCACATCCGTATATATATCTGCTTCCATAGTTGAGTCTCTGCACCCTAGATATTGTGTAGTAGAGGATCCCATTATAGTCTCAAATCCACTTGCTGGTTCGACCCATTTATCTTTGACTTGTGAGGATTTGAGAATAGCTATATTTATGCTTATGTTTTTGGGCTATGGGTTGATTCTAGGATTTGATTGGTTATCTAGTAATTATGAAACAAGGGTAGTTAGACTTTCGACTTGCCTCGAGAATACCCTGGAAATTTCGTACGATCCTAAGGGATCAGTTTGTCTTAGCTACCTAGAATCACTTTACTTATCTATCGACGATTTTCGATCCGTTGGGGTAGTCCATAAGTACGCAAGATGTTTTGACTAGGGTAGGGGTTTTCCCCCTAAGAACTCGAGACAGACTTCTGCATGTATCTAGATGACACGGCAAAGCCAGTTATGCGATCAACGATAATTCTGGAGCAAGATTGTTGAGGATAGCCGGAGTCGGTAAATTGCTCAATTGTTTGGTTGTTTTATTAGTATCATCTCACATAGATCGTCCAAATTCAGAGGAGGTATCCCTTGGGTGCTTGTCTGATATTGGTTTAGGCCTTTGGGGCTTGTACTTGAGGGATGTCGAGTTCGACTAGGATGGTTTGCATGAGAAATAAATGGTTGGGGGCTGGCACCCTAAGTTAGACCGACCTTAAGAGAGGTAATAAGCACATAATAACCATTAGCTTTAGACCCTCAGATTTGCAGCATGATGGATAAGCTAAGTAGAGGAGAGACCACTAATCATCTTAGGTATATACACTTGGTATCATGATTTACATATGTTTTCCCGGGAGGATAGTTCGACTACCTTGGATACCCTCTAGCATAGTAAGTGAGCGAGGTCCTATCTTTACTAGTGGGTTTTGGAAATGGAGGTCAAGAAGCTTCGCAATTGTGGAGTTAAATTAGTTAAGGTACAGTGGAGTGAAGCTCAAGAAGATGCAACTTCGAAGACGGAAGACTAGATACGCGCATCATACCCTCTTTCTTGAGGGTATATCCCTGATCTCTTTTGCTAGGAATTTTAGGCATTCTTGTTTCCATCTTTTTAAGTATATCCTCTAGGTCATGTCTTCGTGATCCTTAGGTAGAAAACCAATGGATATAAACATGTATTTGAAACATGTTATGATTGATGGTTGCAAGTGGTTGCTAGTAGTTGCTCGTGGATGCATATACACACATTAGGCACTAGATCGGCTCAGTCACTTTCATATTGCATTTGCATATATGTATTTGTTTATGGATTGAACTTGATGTGTTGCATTTGAGTGAATGGTTTTGCACTCATATAGAAATGATATGCATCGTTAGGATTGCATACATGATGGACTCATGGCAATGACATAATTCGCATTAAGGAGGTCAACTGAATCAGTAGACCGCCTGATTTTACATTAGATAAGGACATGTACACACACTATGCATAGAATCAAGAAAGTATTAGAAATTATTTTAGGGACAATGGATGCCTGTGATTGAATGGTTGAGTAGATGGATGTTGGATGTTAGGATACATTCTTCTTAACTTGAAGATTTCGGGAATGAAATCGTTTAAGGAGGGGAGAATGTAACACCCCGTATTTTCTATAAACATTAATGTAACAAATCGAAGTATACTTAATTTTTAAGGGAAGAATTAAGGGAAATGGGTTATGCCATTGCGTTCGTCTCGGAATTCTTCTTGAGATAGATTCCAAATTTGCGTAAATCGGACTCCGTATGAAGAAGTTTGGGTCTTCAAAAGTTTCAAGAATTTAAATAAATAAATAAAGATTAAAAATTCGAATTCAAAACACACACCCGGGCTGGGTAGGAAATTTCCCGCTCAGGACCCAGGTTGACTAGGGGGTCGACCTACCCTGTTTTTCTAGATCTGGACTGCAATGATTTTGACCTATTCTGGATGGACCGGATGGCTTCTAGGGCGATCTAATGGCTCTAAAACACTCTCTACACCTATAAAAGAATGCCTAGACCTAAGGTTTCTCCAAACAAATTTTTTAGGCATCTACGGGATGTTTCTCTCTCTAGCCTCCACCATTAAAATAAATCTTATTAAAACAAGTTATAGTTCTTCTTCAAATTGGAGATTCAAATCAAGTTAAAGCTTCAAGTTGGACCATAAGCATTCCGCTTCAAGCAACGTAACTCGAATCATAGCAAATCGCCTTTTCTAAACCGATCACTGTAAGTTCAGTTATTCCTTAGATTTGAACGTGTAATTGGAATTGTGAATGTAATGAATTAAAATATAGAACTATACCAATTTGCAAGTTAATTATCTTTGATTCGTTCTTATGTCAAATCTAACGTTATATATGCCTTTGGATCTGATTCTCGATTGTGGCCTAGAACTTAATGTGGCTAATTGCCAATGACTATGATTATGGGACTTTTGCCTAAGACTATTGCCCATGAAACTATTGCCCATGAAACTATCGCATATGACTATGATTCATGACAAAGAGACTATTACATATGACTATGACTATAAGACTGTTTCCTTTGACTATGATTCATAATTTTGAGACTATTGCATATGATTCATGACTATGAGACTATTACCAAGATTTATGACTATGAGACTATTTCCTATGACATTGATTAAGAAACTATTGTGATTAGTCGCCCATGACTATTGTGTTTAATTGCCTATAACTATTGTAGTCAGTGACTTATGCCTATTCCCATTAACCTATTAGGTTGTACTTCGAACTGGCATTATGTTAGATCAAATCACCTATGCATATTCCCTTAATTATGTTGGATCCCATTTTTGGGTGTAATTTGTCTAGTTTATTCCTATTCACTGTTATGTACATCAAACCCATTGGAACCATTATTTTTGAATTTGGTTCATTCTTGCATGGCTATTCTTTTATGTCAATTCTCGTGCTTATCCCCTATTCCTTGCTTTGATACTATTAGTATCATTTCATGAGTACTTAGAAACTTGTGAAATCATGTTATACGTACGATTACGGCACTGGAATTTGGGCGTAGCTTAATTTAGTTAGTTTGGCATAATAAATATGTTGGCATAATCTAAGTTGACTATAATAGTGAATGATTTACATGCATATTAGACTTGGGCATAAGTTGATAAATTTAATTGGCCGCAAAGTGTGTATTTGGCGTGTAAACCATTCATGTCACTCACAAAGGGAATGCACTAAGTTCTGTGGAGCATTTAAGGTAAAAGCTGAAGATAAATTACAAGACAGATAATTAAAGCAGCGGAAAATAGAACTTTAATTTATTGATAAAATAGCTTGTACAAAGATTGTTTTCTGATACCAAATATCCATCTTATTTATGCTTCTTGTTAAACAAGACGGATATTTGGTATCAGAAAACAATCTTTGTACAAGCTAGTTTATCAATAAAGTAAAGTTCTATCTTCCGCTGCTTTAATTATCTATCTTGTAATTTATCTGCATCTTTTACCATAAATGCTCCACAGAACTTAGTGCATTCCCTTTGTGTGTGACACTAGCGGATGTGGGGTGTTACAGATGTATTACTAGATGCTGCTCATTGTTTATAAATAAAATGTGATTTAAATCATCACCAACGTTATAATAACCTATAGGGTCACATAACTAGAATGTTACAAAGGAGATATTTTTCTTTAGGTCAAATAGACATTAATTTGTTGATATTTTATTTGAAGTTGGAATTAGTATTCGGGTTGGTTCTAATATTTATGTTTAACATTTGATTTTAAAAGAGACATTTATATTTTTATTCCTTTTAAAATAAGACGGCTAACCCAATTGATTGAAGGAGAAATTGTTCTCATGAATTACTGTAGAGGCGTGGTGTTTTGCTTTGCTTCTTGATTCGATACATCCAGACATCAACAACGTTCCAGAATCGAAGAAGAAGAGCGGATTCAATTAATTTGAAGAATCCACGGTAGCCATGAGAGGTATAAATTTTGATTCACTATTAATTTTGCATAAATCCTAAACTCATAACCATTATAGAGTTAAATTAAGGTTCTCGAATTAGGTCGATAAAACCCAATAGTTTTGATATATGACTTGCCCCAAACGGAAACCGTATAGGAAAGTTATTGACGAATAAAGATTTAAAAGGCTGCATGCGTATATTCGTGCACGAATTCAAAATTAGATAGTGTTATAAGAGGAAAATAATAATTCAGAGAAGCAATACTAAGAAATAAAACGAGCATTAGTATTGATGATAAAATAAAAATTAATAGTGGTTGAAATCACGTTCAGACCCAGGCTCTAGGTTGATCCAAGGCATACGTAGGTCGACCATAAGGTCTACACACTTTTAAGGTGGGTTAACATATGGGTCGACCTACACGGAGACAGAGCTATTTTTTGGAGTGGTGTGTTTTTCTTGTTTAAACGGTTCAGATTTTATATTGTTAAATCCGACATACTAGAATTTCCTATACACCTATAAATAGACAAGCAGAGCCTGGCCTTCAACTCATATTTTGTGAGACGATGCCAAAGCTCTGCCATTTTCTTTCCTCTCCAAATTGCATTGTTTACGTCAAGTTGCTTTACATTCCATCCTTTACTTAATGCAATAGTTAGAATGATTCTGATGGTAGTTGGTTTTATAAATAGGGAGAAAGTTTCGTTGAAATCAAAACCAAAATGATATGCATAGCCTTTAGTAACTAATCTGGCCTTGCATTGGGTCAATGGACCCATCTTCTTTTCTCTTTATCTTGTTTGTCCATCTACATTTCTTATGTGTTGGTGGTGTCACTAGGCTCCACGTTTTATTTTTCAACAGTGCCTCATACTCTGTGCCCATGGCCTTCTTCCGATTGTTTGATTTTATTGCTTGAGTAAAGTTAAGTGGTTTAGTCTATGCTGCTGACACATTGTATATTTTGGGTTTAAATATACCACTCTTTGATCTAGTAGTCATGTGATGTCCAGTGGGTGGTGTTGTTCCTGCTGCTGTATTGTTGCATTGTTGTTTGTGTCTGCGCTGCTATTACCCTCTATGTTGTTAATGTCTGCACTACTGCTGTTATGTGTATATTCTGGGTTGATGCCTGATTCACTTGTATGTTTGTTTCTCCCATTATCTCAGTCTTTTTAGTTGTGTTGATCATGTTTTGTTGCTCTTCGTTGCTTTTATCGGCAAGTGGTGCAGTAAACAGTGGCTTAAACTGTATACTTCTGTTTTGATCTTCCCCACTGTTTTCTTTGACCACTTGTCTTCCTGTAAAGGGGAAAACATTTTCATCAAATATCACATGCCTTGAGATATAAATTATCCAATTTTTGTCTAAGCATTTATAGCCTTTTTTGATTTTGAGCATACCCAATGAATGTGCATGGGCTTGATCTCATGCTTAATTTTTAATTATTATAATCCCTTAAACATGGAAAAAACATAGACAACCATATACTTTTAGAAATTTGTAGTCAGGTCTAACCTTATATATCTTCTCATGTGGGGTTTATGTTGTTTAGCACTATAATGGGTAACTTGTTTATGAGAAATACTGAAGTGTAAAAGGCTTCAGTCCAGTATTTCATGGGTAGTGCACCTTGCGATAATAGTGTTAGACCAGTCTCTACTATGTGTCTATGTTTTCTTTCGACTAATCCTTTTTGTTCTAATGTGTAAGGGAAAGTCAACCTGTGTTTGATGCCTATTTTGATAAAGCAATTGGTTAATGGCTTAAACTCTTCCCCACCATCTGTTTTTATAATCTTAATATTACAATGATTTGTTTTTCAACGTATGTTATGAACTATATAATTGTGTTGAATGCTTCAGATTTAGTTTTTAGCATATATATCCAAGTATATCTCGAATATGCATCTACAAAGGAAAGATAATACCTGTGTACCTGATATTAGTTCAGTGGTGGTCCCCATAGATCAGCAGCTACAAGCTCCAATGGATTACTGTATCTGGTTTCAGAATCACTAAAAGGAAGTTTGTGGCTTTTGCCAAGTTGGAAGGGTGTGCATGTGTGTTTGACATGTATATTATTATTTAAAAAAATATTATTACTACTTAAAATGGTTTTTACAGTCTCAAAATTAGGATGTCCCACTCTTATATGCCATGATTCAACATTATTTTGATTGATTTTTCTATTATAGTCATTATTACTACTAGTGTCTACGTTACGTTATTGCACCAGAATTCTTCACTTGAATTTCCAGTCTTTAAGTTGTCGAATTTGTAAAGCCCATCATGTAGACTACTCTGTAGTAATATTTCTTAACTTAGTAAATCTTTAACCAAACAGAATTCAGGGCGAAACCCGCGAATTTGGACACACTTAATAGATTTTTATTGATAGTCGGTACTCTAAGTAGAGTGTTTAGTTTAAGTTGTCTTTTCCAAATATAGTGCTCTTGCCAATATCAGTGATACTTGTATTTTCACTGTTATCCATATGTAAAGTTTTCATACCTGAGTAATTTTTACTTCTAATGTTTAAATTCTGAAGGTTGTTGGTGATGTAATGAGTTGCACCTAAGTCTAGGTACCATTCTTCGAAACTGTCGTCTTCACTTTTGTTTGCATAATTACTGGTGGTGTTTTTATTTCTGTTAGCTTTACTGTTGCTTCTTCTTGAGTCCCCCATTGCTGTCAAGTTTTGCTGTGCCCCTTTTTGTGAGGAACTGTTTTGGTTGCTTTGTGGTCCATTCCCCTTTGAATTACACATGAAGTAACATTTATTTGCCATATAATCAAATTTTTGATATAATTGACATTTCACCTTATTGTTGTTCCATCTGCCCCTCCCACGACCTCTTTGCAACTGAAACCCTCTTTGAGGTTGATATCCTCTCTGGTATTGATTTTCCTGTCCAATTGTGTTGTTGTTGTTCACTTGAGACTGATTGTTTTTTAGCTGCAGCATAGTTCACAGAAAACTCACCTTGTGTTGCTTTTCTTTTGCTCAATCCTTCCTTCGTGAGCGAGTGCAGACCTAACAAACTACAAATCAGGTAATGCCTGTTGCATAGCAATAATAGTTGCTAGAGATTCATATTCTTCGTCTAGTCCATTAGTGATAAACATTATTTGTTCGCTATCACTTTTTTCATGCCCAACAACATTCAGTTTATCGCAAACGTTTTTAATTTTGCCGTGATGTTCTTTCCTAGAGTTTTGTAGTTCTCTTATGTATAGCATGACTCTTGCTGCAGATTGCATGCTGAAAATTGCTCGACTGTTGACCATATTTCATGAGACGTATTGCAACCTACTATCTGTGACAGTAAGTTTGAGCTAATTGATGATTATAGCCATGATGACAGGAGACGATCTTTCTTCTGAAATATGATGTGATCTGGGTTTAGTGTTGTATTACCATCTTGATTGATAATCATAGCTGGAGGGATCGTTGCTGTTCCATTGATATACTCCAATAGTCCATAACCTCTTAAAGCGATTTCAACTTGATATTTCCATAATATGTAGTTATCTTCGTCTAATGCTGTGGTAATGATTTGACCTTTTGGCTTTATCAAATTGCAGCTGTCGGGTGATGCATCATTATTCATGCTGCCTGACAAGGCAGATGTGGCTTCATTTTCATTAGCCATTGATGATCAGAAAATAAAAGAATATGGAGAGGCAGAAAATAAAGAACTACAGCCTGTTCTTGATACAACGATAGACCAAAGAAAGGCCACAAAAAAAAAAGTAAAAAAAAAAAAAACTAAAACTTGGTTGAGAATAATGCCTGGCATGACAATCTCTGATTTTGTAGCCGCAATAACTTGTTTGGCACGACAGAATTGGTGTTGCAGCCGCTTATTTCTCTTCCACAGATCGGTGAGGAAGAGATGATGCAACCAGTTAGAAACCTAGGCGTGACACTTCTCACTACGCCATAGATCGCATACTGCAATACCAGAGAAGTGATGCAGTAGGTGCCAAAAAATGTTGCTATAGGCCAAAAATGATATGTGGCAACACTTTCTCGATGTTGCATTTTGCCGCGTTGCCTTACAGTCAAAGGCAGCATCTTTGCGGCCCTAAGGCAACATCGGTATAGGTATCGCCACATGTACTAAATTTACTAAAATGTGGACCCCACAATCTGGGCCCAACATGTGGGGCCCACTAAAATATGTAGCTTAGCTTTATGGAATCATGTTATGGACCCAGATTCATTAATCTATGGCAACACTTTTACCATCCACTGACAACATTATATCATAGCTATGACAATATTTAACATCACATACTGCAACATTATATCATAGCTATGACAACATTACATCACATACTGCAACATTATGTTGAATATAACGATATTTATTGAATAATTTACTACTGACACAATTGATATTCAAACATAGTATTTTTATTCAAATAAATATTTCATTTCAACATTTCAAATAGTACAAATTTTCTGACTCCACTATTGTACATTCACTGGTATATTACTCAGTCATTCATATTTACATACAATCCTCACTACACTGTCACTTGATTCACTCATATGTCATATACAGACTCACTGACACTCTCTGACACACAGTCTTCAACTGCTCCCATATTTATCTGTCCAACCATCTGCACACTTGTCAATTATAGAAACACACAACAGACTAGAACAAGTTAAACCAAATCAACTACTGGTATAACCACTTCCATTGTCAACTAGCACTACCAAGAAACAAATTTGTTCACCTACCTATTGCATGGCCACAACAAAAGAACCACTAATGCACTCAGGCCATCCTCTGTGCGCTTATCATCTATTTACCATTCATTATTAGCATCACTACATGGAATCAATAAAAAGAGATGAAGTAGTGATAAATGGAGGAAATTTCATGGATAATTATGCAAGATCATGTACAAGGATAAGGCAGTGTATATTCAATAAAAAGTAACATACCTTGGGATGAACACATCAATTAAACAATAAACTATTACAGTGTCAAGGTCTTGTGGCAAAGCCAAGCATGAAATGGAAGCAGTCTGCATATGATATATTCATAGACAAACCTGATTAAAAATGAACCATACCAATAGTTCACACTTGCGAGAACCAAAACTGTAGACAAATCTGCATACAATAGTTTCACAAACAATCTTTCACACTTGCCATCAAAGAAAACAAGTCAGAACAAGGCTCTCGTGGGCACAGTAAATTCTTCACATAATCTCATGAAAATATAATATAGCTTACCATTCACATCATTAGTGAACTAGTAAACCAAACCACATAACGTTAATCATCAAGCTCATAAGATCCAAAATCGTGGTAAGCTGAGCATTTTCATTATTGAGATATGCTAGAACTGAAAAATGCAAGACATGCGACTAGAAACAAATATATATAGTATATAAGATCCAAAATTGACCTTAGTCTTCTTGCCAATGCAGCAAGCATCTATAATGTGCTCTTTCGATACTAGAGTAAGAAGCGGAATGAGAGCAAATGGTATTTGGACTGACTGGAGCACATTCAACTACTCGTTCAATATGTCCAATGTATCATCAGAAGTGTAAAGAACAAAGCAGTATTATGTTGGCACGTTACTGGCACAGGCAACCAATATTATGTGCAGTGTCACCATATGTGCAAGGCATAAAACA
This sequence comes from Allium sativum, assembly GCA_030737875.1. Taxonomy (NCBI): domain Eukaryota; kingdom Viridiplantae; phylum Streptophyta; class Magnoliopsida; order Asparagales; family Amaryllidaceae; genus Allium; species Allium sativum. The sequence goes on from CM060910.1 coordinate 404,191,865, forward strand.
TATTTTGTTGTCTATTTGCATAACATGAATTTATCTGGACATATTTAACTGTGATGGTTCTTCTATTCTTTCTTCTATCCTAGTTATATTTATTATGCTATCTACATAATTAAGTCACCTATTCAGCAAAATAATTAATGGTTGATTGCGAAATTTCAAGAATTACACTATCATTCCTATTTATGGTATCTTATTCTTGGGTGCCATTTAACTCAGCAACATTGAATTTTTTTCATTTGCATAGCAACCATTGTATTGTTATCTAGTGTATTCAATAAGCCTACTTTAAAACGTTCGTGTATTTTATTAAATAATTCTATGATGCTGATGTTGTAGATAATAAAACGCAAGCTAAACTAAGCATTAAAGGAGATAGTTATATCGCTGACAATAACACTTTAACAAACATAAATAGTATTCAAAGATATAGGGTTGTGGTTTCAAATAGGTTTAGTAACCAAGAAATTTTAAACCTAAAGTTGCTTTTATTTTTATTTTTATACAGTAATCATGGTAATTGTACCTGAAATGAAGTTGAGGCCCTTGAGGGTGCATGGAGATGATTTAGTAACCAAGAAACGATAGGCATATTCTTCTTTTCTTCTTCAGCTGCAGAAATACCCATCTGCTCTGACTGTATGTCTATACTCCATATTCCCTACTGCATAAATTTTCAACCACAATGTATATCTCTAACTTAGTTAACATAACCATGCTGTGTAAATTAAATATTCCTAATACAATGTTGGTTGACAACACAACCTACAATGAAATTACCAAGTCATACAAAATGGGAAATACATCAATAGTGAACCTAAAGAGAATCGGTTTTTTTTTTTTTTTTTTTTTTTTTTTTTTTCATTCTTACTCCAACAGTGAAATACAAATAAAAATTGTGAACGAGAAATAAAAGTAAATGTAGTCTGACCTATTAGAAGCTTCTTTCCGCTAGGCTTGGTTTCCCAAACATCCAAGCAAAGGAAATAGCCATAGTCGCAATCAGAACTGGAAAAACAGCTCCCAGTTTCCTAACTCCATAATTTTCAGGGAACAAGGATATGAAGCTGTAGAATTTTATAGCATAAGTACATGATAATTTCTAAATCAAGCTATTTCTCAGTTAAACATAAAAAAGTTATAGTAATAAAAAAATTTATTTCCTTATATCTTATTTCTTGTACGCCTTGACCTTGTTCGGTGATTTATCAGAGCAACCATGTTCTTCAGCTGGAAGACAGAAATCCCAATGGCTAAATTACATAAGTACTTATTACAAGATCATCTTAATTATAATCCTAAAGGAATATGCCTTTCAAAGAAATCCACCTCTTCTATCTATAATTGGAAAATAAAAGTATAAATATTTGACGGGTTGAGAATCTGAGATCACCGGATCCCAGATACCCAAGGGTTCATAAGCACACGGAAATCCACCTCTTTTTTTTCATTTTAATTTCTTTTAAAAATAAGAATAAATGGTTGAGATGGGTTTGGTCCATGGAGACCATGAAATACGAATCCAGATGATTTGTACCCATATTTGACAATGAGCATGAAATTAATAGACCTTCCTATTAACAGACCTATGTAGTTTAAACTTATCTTATTAGACACCAGGATGGCGTAGTAATTATTTCCTGTAATTATAGGACATGTAGTTTTACAGACTGCAAATTTTAACCCCTTACATTGATATTTACCACCCCGATGAGATTTTGACTTATGTATGCTGCACCCATATGCGATTGTAGTTGGACATTTCCATCTTTTTAACACATGCAAGTGATTTAGGATCTTCATCCTTTTTTATTTCGTGCATATGGGTAAAACATCCATAAGGATAGATGGATCTATGGATTTTCTCCAGCGCTTTGAAACCGACATTGAAACTGGGATTCAAAAGTCCAAGATGAAGTTTGTAACTATTAGAATATAGTAAAATCGAGCAGTAATTTTTTTATATGGTACAATCTTCTAAACTGATTCTGGGAAATGGGAGTTGAAAATTGCATTAGAATTCTTTTCGTCTTTTACGAACTAAGCTCTCCAGTCTAAAAGTAAATGCAGACTTTGACATATTGAAAAAATGTACAGTAAAGTGTATAGTTATATACTAATCAGAAGGATAATTGTTGAGCAGGTAATTTACCTTGGCTTTCAATCATGGATTGAACATCGGCTTTTGTATATCTAGGCAATCATTAGGTAATCAACGCCAGCCATTATAGACATCAAATTGCAATAAGTTGTTGCACAAAATTCAGATGCCAAATTTGAATATGGTGTGGAAAACAAAAATTCAAATTCATGCCACCATACATCCCAACTTCATCTGAATGTCAAATCCAAGGTTTGAGGCTTCAACCAAAAGCCAAAAGGCAGAGTGAAAATCGAAGGTGAAGATGGGGTTGACGAATCGGATTTGAGAGCATAGGTGATTTCGAGCGATTGGAGTTGGTCAAAGATATGGATCCAAGGAAGGAAAGATCGAGATTAGGTTAGTATTCAGGAAGGAGGTTGCAGCAGGAAAATGAAAATTAAGGGACAAAGGAGCTGAGGCGGTGAAGGAAAATTACACTGAGGCGGCTTGATAACGTAGACCATTGAATTGTTTTCGTCTGAACTGATAATTTTATTAATTTTTTAATTTAAATTTAAATATATCTATGTGATATATGTGGTAAAACCTTGAAGTGTTGCAATAGACAAAAATCAGCATAACTATCGTTACATTGCAGCTAGCAACAACTTGTATTTTCGTTGCAGTAGGCCATCTATGACATAGTGTCTTCAACGATGATACAAAAAGATCAACTGCTCAATGTCCAATTAGATCTCCAATGATGAAAAAAAGCTAAGGAGAAAGAAATATCCAATCCCCTTGATTAATGGGTAGACTTGGTCAGAAAGAATATGCCTTTCGACGGTGATGCTCTGATACCATATCGAAAACTGGAAAGAAAACTTTTATGAAGAAAGAATATTATATTGTAGAATTGTTGTAATAATCATGTATAAGATAATTGACTGATATAAATGTGGTATATATAATGAAACGAAGTAACAGTTATTACATTATTTTTTCTAAAATAAATAGAGTATAGGCCCAAAGCCCATTGTGTTATATTTAGCCCAAGAATTGGAAAAGTATGTAAGTCGTATGAGCCGAATGGATGTAAATGCATTGTAAACGTGGATGCTTTAATATATAGCAGAACGGTCTAGAAAGGTATAAAATCTTCGTATCCTTATATCTTTAGCAGCCGCAATTTATCCTTCATTTTTACTGTCAGATCAGCATTTTTGGTGGTTGAATATGAATTTGTCGAACTATTAAGCACTCGATGATGGAAGCAAAGTAAATTGTTCATACGCTTTGAATGCTTGTTACAACACAAACATTTGAATTAAGTATGAATACATTGTGCTAAATGATTTTAAAATTGTGTTGGTTTTCTAGAAAAACAAACAGAAGATAAAATATACATTGAACCTTGTACAAATCAGTAGGAGAATTGATCAATTGAATAGAATATGCAACCATGTATTTAAGAAGGTTAATTTGGTAACATATGCCATTGTATATTTATCAATCTATACAATATTGAGGAAGTCCAAAAAAAATTCATACATAACCTATAATAATTTTGTTGTTGTTTGTAAGCATATAAACACAAAAGGCTACAACACAATATATTATCACCTTGGTATTTAATGCATAAATAAATCAACATCCTATGTTTTTTTTTTTTTTTTTCCTGTGACTACCAACTATCTTCAGCTGTTATGGACAAAATATTTAAGTACTTTCTTGTAACACTGAGTTAACTCATCTGTTGTGAATTGCATGCTTAACTCATCAGTTAACATTTTAGGAGCAACATGCTCATATTGTTTCTTTTAATGACATATACTATTGCAGCAAACAACCATATCCAATCATTTGCAAGGAGTATTATATTTGTAAAGCATGGCATTTTAAAAGGAATCCATAACAAATTTTGTAATAACAAAAGTAACTCACTACAGTTCTTATATATATTGATGACTTTTTTTTTCACGTTCAATGATATAGCCGTTTGTGTTGGCTTGGGATTGAACCACAAAATCATAAAGTGATTATTCAATGGCAATGAGTTATTAACCCATTTTATTTTAGAGAATGATGCATCTCTATGATTTTAACAACCATATATTCATTTGTGTTTCACTGTAGTAGGATGTCCACTATATTGCGGAAGAAACATGCCCTGTGAGATTGATAGAAAATGGGTAGATTTTAGGACCTGCTACCTTTTTTGAGTAGAATAGAACTTACATCGTATGTAGTAGATGTTTTTAGGAATTATGCCACTCGTCCCTATTATTTTGTAGTTCTAAAATGTAAATTTATCACGAACGCACACTAAAAGTAACAAAACTGTACACAAAATTGTGGTTAAAGTATATGTACCAACATATGCAAAATTTAAATAAAACTATATTTAAATATAGTGGTCGAAGAGACTATAGGTCCATTTATCCACTATATAACAACCGGAAACACACATCACAATATAACAAACAGTTTCCTCCATCCATCTTATAGCTCTGGCATATGGAGCTATACTCATTTTTTTTCTGCCTTGGTTTTCAATTATTCCAAAAATTAAAATAAAAGCTCATACTGATTATTGCTACATCTTCCTTATTCCATATTTCAAAACCATGAAAGCACAAAGGAGCCAGCTATGAACTCTCCACCCTGTCACTTGGATGTGAGTGTAGTTCAATCTGAATTCAAGTAGCTCAAGTATGTGATTCAACCAGCGCCAAACAGATGAGGCCTTTGGTTTGAATTTACTACTACTAGAATGTCACGTACATCCTTATCATCAAAAGCATTTACTAAATTTTCTTACCATTCAATGCTTACTTATTAACGACAGCTACCTTCACTTCCCTGTTTGCATGTTCCCTGTCTCCAAATGAATAATTTGTTTAAATGCTAATTTTTAAATGGTAATTTTTAATGCTTGCATGTTCTTTGTTTTCCTCCTAACCTTTTAGATTTCAATTGTTACAATTTGGTATTTAACGACTGGTAGATTTGATGCATGTTTCAAACTTCAATTTTCCCTATACTTCACATTGTTAAATGCCAAAACTTCTAGTTTATCTTTACCTTGATTTCACACAAAAACTACGTTATCATCAATTCTCATGTCTTTACTACCAGTACCATTCATCTGGATAAATATTAACCATATGCAGAGAACCTTTTAGCTTAGCCTTTATTTACAGTAATCATAAAAAAAAAAAAAAATACCTACACACACTATGACTAATTTGTACAATCAGGGCACAAAAATAAAGGCTGTCAGAGGGAACAAATTCCATTTCTTCTTTCGCAACCGTATTGAATATAGTAATTAATCACTAAAACTTCTCTAGTTTGCACGAACTATACATTCATTATTAATATAGAAATTTTGATCTCGATATTTATGTCACCTACACATATCATGAAATAACATTGTTGAGGGTTGAAGATGTCTAATAGAACAATTATTTATCAAACATTCAATTATCCACATGTAGAAAAATCGATCTCGATATTTATGGAAAAACAGTTGTATTTTTGCTTTTTTTTCCTTCATCTTCAACAAAGATTACGTAATTGGATACATTTTAACACTTTTTTCTTCTTCAACAGAGCGTAAATTACGTAACCGAATACATTTTTTACGAGATCGATTACAAAAATGTAATCTTTTAAGGCAACTATTAAACGCATGATGGGGATGATGCATCTATTCAATAGGTGTCATCTTTTAAGAGTCTGTTTTAACAGGTGCTTGAAACGTTTTCCAATATATATACATGTATGTATGTATGTATATGTATATGTGTATATATATATATATATAACAGAGTCAGACTTTTGTTCAACGATATCCTAAGCTTCAGACATCTATTTATTTAAAGGGAGCCTGATCAGCCCATGCACCTGTTAAATAGACGTTCCAATCGTTTTTTCTTGTAGCACTTGTTGAACAGGTGCTTAGAGCACATGCTTCCATTCAACAAGCATCTGAATTGGTATTTTACTGAGCGTAGAAATTTGAAGTGTACAAAATGTAATTTGTACACTTATAGATGCTTTAGTGGAATGACAAAAATAGTCAAATGTCATCCAAAATATTGAAATTTCTAAATCAAATGAAAAAAGTCTAATAGAAGAAATCAAAGAATACGCGAGTGAAAAATCATGGTGGGCACGGGGAGCATTTGGTATACTAGATATTCCCCATGAAAAATATATAATTAACCTGCCATGTATGAATAGGAATAGAACGTGGACAACAATGGTGATCATGACAATCGTTTACTCTTCTAAGAAGGAAAAAGTTAAAGCTTTGCTTTCAAGAAGATGTGCAACTTGGACTTGTTTTTACAAAGGTTAGTTGCTTGACTGGCTTTAATCAGCCATAGCCATATCATTGATTTGGGTAACGAACATGTATCTAGCTAGCAACAGAAACCTAGCTAGAAGAAGAAATCAAAGAACCAGTGGGCGAAAAATGATGGTGGGCACTGGGAGCATTTGGTATGATCGATATTCCGATGCGAAATATATAGCCTCAAAATAGATCAAAACACAAAAATAGTCGTACAGTAGAAAATTAGGATTATATATATATATATAGCTTAATTAAAGGAAACGATGCATGGAACACATAATTTTCCAAAGCAAATTAGTCCATTACATTAACATAAAATATAGAATTCAGAAGCATATATAATGGCCATATTATTCAAGCAAGCATCCATCTCATAATGAAGATAATAAAGTTAAGCAGCAAAGCAAACCGATCACTTGATCAGTTCCTGACGCATGCTTTTGCAACAAGAGGATACTTCATCTCACAAGATAGCTTAAGCAACTCAGTGAGATCAACACCTTGTGCAGTCTGTTCCCACTTGAAGTTGCTCACCAATTTTGCTACCCACTGTCCGACTGTCACCAGCCCCAAATTCCTTCCAGGGCAAACTCTCCTGCCTGCACCAAAGGGGGCCAACCTCAAATCACAGCCACGTACGTCCACGTCGGCAGCTATGAACCTTTCAGGGTCGAAAACATCAGGCCTGGCCCACACCTTATCATCATGAGTGATCCCCCACATGTTCACCATCGCCGTTGTGCCAGCTGGAACCACCATCCCATTGCTGAGCTTAACGTCTGCATTTGACAACCTGGCCCATGACAAAAGCGGGCCCGGCGGATGCACTCTCAGTGTTTCCTTTATAACAGCCTGCAAATAAGGCATTCTTGCCACGTCAGCATCAGTCACCTCAGCCCCCGGGCTTACAACAGTAGTTATTTCGTTGTACAGTTTAGTCTGCACGTCCGGGTTCAAAGTTAGCTCTGCCAGCGCCCACTCTGTCAGCAGCGCTGTTGTGTCTGTTCCTCTAAATATCATTTCCTGCATGCATGCATGCGCGCAGTTAATCAATCAACCATGCACATTTAGATGTTAGATAGAACTAACTAATTAATACTACAAATATACAAATAATTAATCAATTTTACCCATAACACGGCAATCATGTCGTCATCCTCGAGTTTTTCTTCTCCTTCCAAACTCAACAACACATCTACGAAATCCGCATTTCCGCCTTGAACATTAAGACCTTTCATCCTCCTGGCCCTATGCTCGTCGATGTTGCTCTGCACGAACTGTTTGACACGTGGCACAAGGACAGCACATCTCTTCTTCACGTTCCCTGGATCAATTAATCCTGAAAGCCAGGGCAAGTGATCGCACCAGTTGAATGCGCCAAGCAACTCGAACCCCTCCCGCACCATCTCCTTCAGCGATTCGGCATCCTCCATGTCTTCACACCTGATCCCGAACATGCTACCCATAAGGTTGTTCAGCGCCGCAGTTTGTAGATGGGGTCGGACGGTGACCCTGCCGGACTGCGACATTTCGGTCCTGATCTTATGCAGCATTTGTTGTGCATCTACCTGCCGGGATGGCTCGTGGGCCGCAATCCTTCTAGGGGCGAATAGGTGCGATGATCCAATTTGGCGTAGAAGACGCCAGTGTGCACCGTCAGGGGCAAACCCCATGGCTCGGTGGAACATGAGTTCACGGGCAGAGTGTTTGACAGGTCGGTCTGAAAAGTTTGGATGAGTTAGTATTTCCTTTGATATTGATACATCGGTCGAAACAACCGTCGGGGTAGAGCCAACAGAGAAGGCAAGAAGTTGTTTAGCTCGGGCTGCTCGGGCAAGGCGAGCTAGTGTGCGATGAGGAAGGGAGAAGGTGAGGGAAAGGAGCGATCCAAGGAGCGGGAGACCACGCACGCCTGGAATTGGAGTTGAGCCAAGGCGGTTGCGGTTGTGTGGCCATGCTGAGCCGGCTGAGGAGAGAGCCCAAGTCAGGAGGATGACGGAGACGAGGGCGATGGTGATGAGGATGAAGAGTTGGGTGGGGGTGAAGAGTTGAGCGGAGATGATAGTTGGTAGTGCGAACAGGTACAAGTTAGAGTCGGTGGAGATAGGTTGATGATCCATTTTTCTACTTCAGTTTAGTGATGTTTTTTTTCTTCTTGAGAGAAGAGTGAGGAGGCAAGTATGGAGTAGAGGGTGTATAAATAGGGGGGAGAAGTTAGAAGCACACGTGCCGAGCGGGAGGTGAACACTTGAAATCCTCGCAATTCCCCTTTGGGGGGTGAACTTGAATCATTGAATCTCACATATTCATTAAATTTTATCATACTGAATGCATGGCTGATAGTATTTATTGAAGTACATTAATACATAGAAAACGAGATCAATTGATCTAATCATATGATCTTCCATGCTATTATCTCTATAATCAAATTGAAGTTATTTAGTAATTATCAAATTTTACAAGTGGAATCTATCATAAAAATAATGGATTAATATAGAGAAATTAACAAATGATATAAATTGAACATACGGGACGACTAAAATGTTTTTAGAAAAACTATGCTACTTATAGCATATGTGGTCTTATTTTTTCCACAAATTTTTCCATTTTTTTAACGTATACCGTCTTCTGATTCTTTCTTGTTATTTGAAATACATAGCGAGTCTTTACCGTTAATTTATGTAAATTGAATCTCAATACTCCTTGATAATAAATTTATAACTTGTTATTGATAAATTGGTTTTGAGAAATATTCCCCCCGTTGAATCGTAAGTTTAATGAATTTTCTAGTTGATACTTAAAAGTAAATTTTGTGAGTCACTAATTTACATACAGTTATATAAATGTAATTTGAATGAATTACCTATATTAATGAATTTATTCAAACACTATTGTAGTTAATAAATGTAATGCATCTGAATTAGTGAATCGCTAAGTTTAGTGCATTTAGTTATCCAAATGCATTAAGTAATGGAGTGCCGTGTAATTATTCAAATGCATTACAATCAGTAGTCTTTAATATATGTTTTTCAATAATTAAATGCATGTTAATTATATTAGTAAGTACAATGTGCTCATTATTTAAATGCATTAATTTGAATTACTAAGATGCATTCATTATTTCTTTAGTAATTGGAAGTAACGTGCACTTAAATAATACTCATTCAAACTCAGTCAAATACACTTAATAATATTCATTTTATTGCATTAATTAAGTAATTTTTACGTGAAATAATTCGTTACACTCGATATTGTTCATGTACAATTGGTAATTGAAATCAATGATAACTTTAGGGAGTCGTTTATATTGTCACGCTTTCGTTTTTGATGGGCCGAATGCATCAGTTGGAACGTGACAATTTAAATATTTGCACTACTCGATAAAATATTGGTTTCTGACGATAATTAGCTATGTCAAAGAGACACAACGTTAGCATGATGTCACTAAATTTTTAAGCATCAATGTGGCATAACTAAGACAACGGTAGCTGATCGACGCTTTCTAAGAAGTAGAAAAGCATGAATTTATTGTAATAACTGCAAGTGCACAGATCGTGTAATATGCAAGTCGAACACCGGGAGGAATTTTAAATCTTATTATTTATATATCTCTTGGGCGAGTTAGGCAATATTTGGAGATGGTTTTGAATTAATACTAACGAATTTACTATGGATCTGAATCTAATCAGATCAATACCAAATTCATCAACTAAAACAAAAGGACAAATTACTAGCAAAGAAACAACGAACAAAAACAACGAGAAATTAAAATTAGTATTGTCATTGAATCTAATCGAACGGTCAATCCTAATATGCAATAAAAAATAACAATAACAATTCGTGTTCTAACAAACTAATTGATTAGAAAACACGTATTGTTATGAAGAAAATAATAAACTTGAACGAAGAAAACTTTGTAAAGAATAAGAACAGAATACAGAATAAAAATGGAATAGATTAGAATTTTACAATGAACACAAGGGATATTTTTATAGGATGTAGTCTCCTTTCTCTATGTGAATATAAGGCCTACAAAATTATATTGTAAAAAATTCTCTCTAAAGATGAAGGAATATTCCTATCATGGCGATTGATGGAAGAATTGTAATCAAAGCCTTTCCTTTTGATGTATGACATGGTCAGTGCGAAGATAAGCATATGCTTAATTTGAGATTTGTAATCAAAGCCTTCCCTTTCTTTTTGAATGGCAATTAAATGTGATTTGATTGGATTTGAATTCTTGAGAGGATTATGCCAAATTTCTAAAATCCTTATTAAGTTCATATTATATATATATGCATAAATATGACTATATATATATATATATATATATATATATATATATATATATAATATCACTTAGTTCATTTATTCTTCAAAACACATGAGGCGGGGTGTGAAGCATACGTGTTCCTTTCTTCATAAAAATAGTACTTGCTAAGGACCAAACTCAGGCCACTCTGTACACATTTCTATGACTTTACCAGTAAGCTACAACTTCTTTTGCAATTGAGATAGCATTGATATGGGGAAGTAGCTTTTTCTTTGTAGTTGGCCTTTAATTGAAGGGAAGGAGCCATTAATTGATAATCTGTAAAAATACATAAAAAATACCTAAATTATCATTTATTTATTTACCAAAGATAAAATATAATAGCATTAATTAAACACATTTCTATGTTAATCAAATACCCCCACACTTTTCTTTTACTCGTCCTCGAGTAAAAAAATGGAAAGCTAAACTAGATAGGCCACACTTTCGTAGGAAACATGATTGCATTGAGCATATGCAACAAGCCGTTAAACCTTTAGGTGTCCTTAGTAGGACGAGTGGTTTCTCGTGAGGCTTTTCAGTGGATACTACCCACAAAATCCAAATGAAGTATGTTGTGGTTCTAATGCAACTACATGAATGCAACAGATATATGCAAATGAAAAAAAAAATTGAAAACATCACTTTTTTCATAAACATGGTACAACAAAGTAAGTTAAAAATTCCTAGTCATTTGATTGTATTTTAGATATCTCAACCTATCACAAATTTTCAAAACAATTCAAGTTTTCAACGTTAAATTCTAATCTGGCCAGTTGGTTCAGTTGATAACATATTGCAGCCATGAAAAAAATTCTTAGTTTGTTTGTCATAGATCGCAAAGTGGTATTCTAATTTCCTTGTGTATGACTAGTCAAACCAATAAGGTCAACAGGTGCTTGGGCATCATCGCTTATTCTCTATCCTTATAAAAGTTAAAACTTATGATTAAATTCATACACCTAACTTAAAAGACCAACATATACCACCCATGCACTGCGTTGCGGACTAACGGAGAGTTGGGAAAGAGCTTGGCGGATTATGCAGACCAACTCTGACTTTGTCAACAACATGTCGTTAATCCATAGGTGTCCAATCTCAAAAATTGAGACCAAGATATACCGAAGCTGACTTTGTCAACAACATGTCGGATAGAGCTTGGTGGGTTTGCACACTAACGCTAGATTTACAAGCAATGTTGGATAACCATAGATTATTATTATTATTGAAAATATAAGAGAAAAAGAGAGTTATGCAAATTCAGCATAACATAACTTAGTTTTAAAACTTCGAAAAGCCAATATAAGCCCTCCACTCATTAAACAAAGACTACAATTTAGAATAAACTTCATGGCCATCACCTAAGAATCTTCCTATGTACCGGTTACACTATTATCCCTCAAAGTTCAACTTTCATTACATTTCTTATTCGATCTTAGTTGAAAGAAAAAAATACTATCAACTGGCAAACAATTATTAACTTATTTTGTTGTATCAATCTAAAATCGATCGTGTCCGATTTCTCTTTTTTCTTTTCTTTTTTTTGAATAAAAAAGAAAAACATGTGGTAAAATTTTTTTTGAGACGTGATGCAGACTTGACTCCCGCACACTAGACTGAGACAGTGTCCCAACTGTCTATGGCATGCAAACCAAAATGGAAGGGAAAAAAATGAAATGTAAAGGGAAAGGAACATGTACCACCAGATTTCACGGCAGATGATCAGGCTCACGAAGATCGATAAGGTCATAGTAACAAACCGGATTTTTTTATCCCAGAAAATCGACATTAAACCTATGTCAACTATTCGAGCATCGACCATTCCATATCATTAATAGAAAGAAGTTAGAGGGTGAGAAATAGAAAGGAAGAAAGTTAGAATAGAAGAAGAAAACCACAACAGAATAGAATCAGAGTAACACAAGTCTCACAGCAGAACGAATAAAATATAGTATACAATGTAACTATAAAATACAAATCTGTCATTTGTATATACATACCATCATTTTAGTACGACACTTGCGTCACAGTGGAAATAAACAATAGCTATTAATGTAGAACACTCCTACTCCAAGCTCCTTCTAGTATATCTGAAAAATTCCGACTATTTGACTGCCCACACAAAATTGGGCACCCAAGAGTTTGGGTAAAAATAAAACTAAATAAACTCTGGGTCAGTCATGTGATTGGTGTGAGTAAACTCCAACCACTTGCTTAACTTTTAAAATTCTTTTAAAAGAAAGAATAATGTAAGACCGATCCACACATAAACACGGATGGTTTTTACCTTATGATAATCGAAAAATATTCTTTTAAACTCCTTAATCTTCTTATATTATAATAATGTCTAAAATAAATAAATAGCAATCTAGTGGAAAGCTTTCATCTCATGTTCCACATATATAATATAAAATCAAAAACCGTCGGCGCTTGTTGGTTAATGGTTTCCAAATGGCAAGGTATGGGGTCACCTTCCGACAGTGTATCTCTAGAGAGAAATACACCTGGTTCTACAAGAACATCTTGTAACCCAGGCTGAACATGACCGGTCACTCATTTCACTTGAGTGTACAGAATGTATTATCACCAACGGTTTGGATCAGCAACCATTTCCCGAAAGGGACAGCATCGAAATAGGTTAAAGAAGTAAATGAAATTTCTCTAGATCAGGTGACAATACACCCAAATAGGTTAAAGAAGTAAATGAAAAATCCTTTTATAACTGCTACTTTCACATTCTATTTCAAATATCGGTGTTGAAACCGATTTTACTTCTCTCTATAAATTCTGATTTATATATTCCATTCATCAAGTGATAAATATTTCACTTAATTTATAAAAAATTGTTTGTAAATTTATCTTCTCAAATTATCTATTAAAATAGATTCTATTTAAAATCTACTTTGAATCCATATCTCATAATTCTTTTATATCTTGCCATTTCCTTTTTATAATTCAACTTATTTTCCAAATAATTCCTTTTTATAATTTTAATTATTTTCCAAATAGTTCCATTTTATAATTTTATTTATTTCTCGAATAATTCCTTTTATAATTCTACTTATTTCCCAATAATTCCTTTTATAATTCAATTTATTTTCCAAATAATTCCTTTTTATAAAAAAACCTGTGATTTTATATAAATATTTTTATTTCAATATATACTTTGAAAATTCCCATTTTACATTCCAGTATCACTTATAGTATTTAAAATACCAATTAAAAAGACCAGTGCCATCATAATCAATCACAGATTATATATCACATCATATATCACAATGTATGAAAAAAGTAACATAAATGTTGAGGAATCCAGTTGGATCCCTCCAACTTATTTCCTTGCATCCACAGATGTTAATCAACATAAATAACACAAATATGAAATATTTTGATAAACAAAATCAGTATTCGATTAACAATTTATATATATATAACTATATCAATATTTTCAACCAATTAACTAGTTCCAGACAATCAACATGCAACAATCAACCATCATTTGTCAATTCTAAAAATACGTTATAAAAATACAAACTGGATAGAGTTAATGAGTTTTACTCACTTTGGTCGTTTGTCGTTAAATAACGATAAACGTTCAATTGTTTCGTTCAGGCGTTTTATTCCGCCATATATTGAGACCAACTCCAAATCACTTCAAACTAATTCCATTGTGTAGATCTCATCCATACAATCCAAACACATTCTGTTTCGTCCAATTTGGATAATGTATGCAGAAGCTATTGAGTTTACAATTTAATACATTATTTAAATTAACATTTACACTTATGTTATTGTTATTTGGGCTTTACCCAAAAATAATAGGCCCATCTCCAAAGACAACCCACCTCCCCTTTATACTTTCTTCCTCCCATCTTTTTCAATTTGAACCCACTGCTTCCAAGAACACATTCACAAAAATCTTCAAACCATTAATAATATAATTAAATTTCTAACTAAACTAACTTAACGTTAATTATACCCTTTAATTCTCCTTCTCCCATCGGTCACCCAGCAAATCCCGCTCTTCTTAATACTTCTTCCTGGAATGAAATTTACCACTCAGATCCCTTCAACAAACCATTAACACAACCCTCTACAACCCTTACTCCATCTATACACCACCATTTCACGAATCGATCGCACCATTCAGCGTCTCTTCACTTCCACTTTCAATTCATCCCCTCAACTCCAAACTGGATGTCCTCCCCTTAGCAACTCGTTCGAACACCCACTCTTCCATAGCACTACAGGTGTGAACAAAATTTCTACATAAACTCCCCAAAAAATCACAAACGCTTCCATTTTCCATCACAACCCCATAACAGTATCAAAAACCCAACTTTGAAGCTCCTACATCATTAATCGTTCTGCCCCAGTTCGCTGCTACATTTTCAACTTCTAGAAAACTATATCGAGCCATATGAAATTGGTACTAGCCTGAAGATAAAAGTCACAACAACTCATTTGTATTTATTCCATGATTTAAGAGAATTTCCTTTAATTGTTTTGATTTTTCCAAACCCTCTTTTCTCACGTTTTAGAACACTGGGTGGCGGCTCAAAGATTTTGACCTGAAGGAATTTTACTTAGGGTTAGGAAAATTGTAGGGTATTTATAGAAAAAGTTAAAATATTTTTTATTGATTATTTTATTCAATTTTAATCATCGTTACTTGTATTTGTCATCTGAAAATTCATACGGTCACATACGACATCCAATTTCAGTGAAAATGGACACGTAGTTGTAGTTTGACATCACGAACCCAATGAAACTTATTTCATCGAATTCTGAATCTGTTTGCTCACATAACGTATTTTTAAAATCAGAATATTGATTGCTTTTCACATTAAAATCGCCCAAAACCGCATACTGACTCCAAAAACCACGAAAATTGAAATCTAGCAAAAAATTAATATTCTAGATCCAACAAAATTAATTTCCTCGAAAATGGAGATCATTTGCAAAAATGGTTATTTTTAAAGCTTTAAATAAACCCATTTAAATATTAATATACTTAAAAACAATTAAATTTAATATTAATAAATAAATATTATCGAATATATTCACCTAGAATATTATCTAGCTCTAAAATAAACAGATCTGGATTTATAAATTGATATTCCAAAATTCCTAATTATATCGATATTCGACTTATATTAAAATCCATTTATTATATAAATGAATTGTTATAAATTTTAAATGAATTCCATAGCGACTATTGGAATCATAACTCACAATCTACACGACGAAATCTCGATTTTTCTCATCCATTAGAAATATATAGTTCACTAGATCCGAACGATTCTTATTTCATAGAAATCTAACTTAAAACAGATTCTGTTATTCATTTAAAGTTTGCATCGCCAAATTATGAACTACCACGCTATTACGGGATCGATTATAATTATATTATAATTAATACATTCAACCATCGTTTAAATAATAAATTTGTTATAATAATTCAAATTCTAAACTGAATTATACTTATAAATTTTCCAATTAACACAATATTGCGAATTCCACTGTGTTCGACTATTTTAAAAATATATCTACTATTCTATTATTTATACTAATTAAATATTCAATATTATTTAATTCAAACCATTTAAATCTCTAAATCACTATTTAAGTAATTAAATTAATTAATTATTATACTGTAAAAATATGGAATGTTACATTCTTCCCCCCTTAAAATAATTTCGTCCTCGAAATTGCTAAGGTAGAAAACAAACCATATTAGCTGGGTTAAAAATTATTTGTTTTACTTATCAACTTCAGTTTTAACTGAATCAATTTATTTCAACTAAAATATTAATTTATTCCTATTAACGAATATTTTCAAAAATTCTGAAAGTTTTCTAATACCTGAAATTTTCGAAAAATTTCGCCAGCGTCTCCTTTGTACGGCTCAATCGGTACAACTATAACTCGCCTCTCTAGGCCTTCTCCAGTCCAAACGAAAATCAAAACGCCAAGCGGTTTTCCAAATCGGCTCAAAAAAATCTCATACCCAATATAAAATATAAACTTATACCTTTTTGTCAGGCATACCATTATCTCATTTCCCATCTGCTACTAACTCAACATATACCAATGCCATTCCAATCAAACTCCAATCAATTTATCCTCAAAACAAAATCACTCGCTTATCCAAGCCAAATTATATTTCAAACTCAAATCCATTCTTGATCCAACCTCTTAACTTACCAATCCAATACCAGTTCAGATTCCTATCTCACAAATACAAATTTTCTCAATATCATTCTAATCCAATTCAATTTCAATTTGTTTTCCCAAATTTTTACATAAGTCTTTTTTTGATTCAAACAATCTCTTCCTGGAAGTTTTAAACAACTTACCCTTTTCAAAAATCAAATATTCGCTTTCAAAATCAAAACAACTTGTTTTCTCAAAACATTTCCAAAAACATATTTTTGGTAGTAATCCATCCGTTATAAACTCGAAAATGAACACTGATGATGTGGCCAGTATCATCAGAGTTATTTTGTAACCACCCGGATTTTCAGAACCAATTTAAAATTTTTATTTTGGCTATTTTAATGGATTTTGATAATTTAAAATGATTTATTTTAAATAATAATGACTAAAAATTTATTTTAATCGAAGTTAGAATGAATAAATTTATTTTAATTATAAAACGAACTTGAAATGGCGTGGCAATTTGAAAATTCGATTTCAAATTTTCAAATGAATGTATCGAATTAAATATAAGTCAGAATTGGACGAAACAAGAAATAAATGAATCTGTTTAATCATATCTTTCTAACGAATGTGAAAAATTGAGATTTCATAATGGGAACAAAAAGTTATATCCAGTTTAAAATTGAAAATAGTCGCAATGGAATTTATATATATTTTATATATTATATATCCCTTAAAAATAGCCATTTTGCAAACGACCTCCATTTTCGACAAAACCACTTTTGTTGGATTCAGAATGTCAAATTGTTGCTTGATTCCAATTTTCATAAATTTTGGAATTAATATGCGAGCATGGTAAATTTAAACATGTTTCATAATTTCAGTTTGAATTTAATCAACTAGAAAATGACCATTTTTCAAACAATCTTCAAATTCGACGAAATTAGTTTTGTTAGGACTGTATCATCAAAACATAATTAGATTTATTGTAACAACCTATAAATTCTGAGCCAATTTGAAATTTTTATTTTGGTAATTTTAATGAATTTTGAATATTTAAAATGGATTATTTTAAATAATAACGAGGAGAAATTTATTTTGAATAGAATTAGAACGTATATATTTATATAGATCGTCATTAGAATATAAATAATAATTTTTAATTAAGAAATGAATTGAAAATGGCGTGGTAGTTTGAAATTTCGATTTCGAATTTCAAATGAATGTGCAGGATTCAAAATAAACCGGATTTTGGCAAGACAAAAAATATTTGAATCTAATTAAGAATATCTTTCCAACGAATCCGAAAAATTGAAATTTCATAGCGGGAATAAAAAGTAATGTCCAATTGAAAATTCAGAATAGTCGCTATGGAAATTTGAGCCCTTAAAAATGGAAATTTTGCAAATGACCTCGATTTTCGACGAAACCACTTTTTTTGGATTCGAGATGTCAAATTATTGCTAGATTCCAAAATTCGTAATTTTCTGAATCAATATGTGAGCGTAGCGAAGTAAAACGTGTTTTGGCAGTATTAGTCAATTTTGATCGACCAGAAAATGGTCATTTTCCAAACGGTCTCGGAATTTGACCAAATTAGTTTTGTTAGAACCGTTTCGTCAATACGAAGCTAAAAAATATTTTTCGAGAATCTTAGAGTCCGTATGTGGCCCGGGTAAATTGAAATGTGCGTTCAAATTCAATATATAGATTTATATTTTAATTTTGACGAAAATCGATCGAAACAACCAAACTGGCTTATGATACATATCCCATTGTGTTCGGAATGGGGGTAATTAGCTAGGGACGACAGGCGGTGGGTCTCGTTTGGAGGTCGAAATTAAAAGTCACTTTTTGGGGAAATATAAAAAAATAGAGAAAGGGGGTCAACCCCCTATCTCCTTTCACAAACCCGTTACGGGTTTTAAATATAAAAAAAGAGAACGCAAATGGGAGGGGACGAATCGCCGCCGCCGCGGTCCTCACGGGCGTCGCGCCTCCGGCGCCGCTGCTAGGGGAAACCGCGACCATCCCTATCTCCCTTCCTCCTCTTCCCTCCTCCTCCCGCTCCCTCTTCCTCCCTCCTCTGCTGTGTTGAACCGCAGCCGTTACCCCCCCTTCAGACCAAAACAGCGCCTCCCCCTCCCCTTTCTGATGAACCTCTTCCATCGAAGGAAGACCACCCCTCTCTCTCGATTTTTTTTATTGTAAGTTTTCCTTTTTATTTAGTATTTTAATTTGTTTTGAATGACATGATTTTTAAAATGAAAATATATGATTTTTAAATCTAAAAATATTAGATTTTTGAACTGAAAATATACGATTTTAATTTATTTAAAGATGAGATCTTTATTTGTTTAAAGCTTTGATTTTTATAAATTTAGAAAAGGCGAGATTTCTATATAGAAAAAGATTACATTTTTATATAGAAAAAGGCAAGATTTTTAGATATAAGATAGCGATGTCAAGGTATGATTTTTGTTTATACCATAGCATGATAAAAATATGATTTTTATATTATAGAGATAATAAAAATATAATTTTTATATATGTATGAATATAAAAATAGAATTTTTATCTATATAGTAGCGGTATAAAAATAGAATTTTTATCTATATAGTAGCAGTATAAAAATGTGATTTTATATGAGTGGCGATATAGAAATATAATCTTTATTAGAAGAAGAGCGATATGAAAATATAATTTTTATTATGTAGTTAGCATGATAAAAATATGATTTTTATATGTGTAGCAAATTAAAAATGTGATTTTTAATATAGCGATTGTAAAAATATGATTTTTAACATATACCACGTGAAACAGATCTCGTTGGAAAGATGGCGAAGATTTTCTACATATGAAGAGTCGCGGTATGTTGGTTTAGCTAGTCGGTGAGAACTTCTCACTTTAAATCTTGTTTTCTAGTTAAAAATATGTACTAGGATGCAGACGGTGCTTAGCAGCACCCGACACCCGTTGTCCATAGACCATGGACGACTTGTTTGATTTTGTTGTATGGTGAAAATTTATTGTGATGTGTTGAATGAAATATATATTCATGTGTTGAAATAAATTATTTATTGTTAAAAATATAATTTTTATCGTGAATGTGAATAAACAAATATTTATTTACAAATCATACGATTAGTTTAAGTACACCCATTTGAAGGATATTGACTGGTATGATAAATTTTACACATTGCCCAACTGCACAAATAATATTCAGTGTTTGTAGATTTGAAACCCCACACGGGTGTTGGGATGATATTTGGAATACATTAATCCCAATTATTTAGTTGTATGTCGATCGATTGGTCGACAGACTGTGTAAGTGTTAATTATTTATATTTAATGCTTATGCAGTTGTGTGATGCACTTTGGACGATGGTTGATTATTTATCATTGCTATTATATACATGTGTTGTATGAAATCCATATAATTAACATTATATGGTAATTTATTGGGCCTCATTCCAATTTGGAAAATAAAGAATATTATAAAATAAAGATTCATGTGTTGGATAGAATAAATAGTCATGTATTGACGATACTCATGTGTTGAGAATATTCATGTGTTGAAACTTATCATGTGTTGAACGAAATATTTTAACAATAAAATTTACATCTTTATCATTTAAAAATTAGAAACTAATTAGAAACTAGATAAGATGAGTGGTTTCCTGGGTATCGATCTGATGTTGGTTTAGAACTTCGGGGTTAATACTTAGGGAATCGTTCTCTTGCTAATTTACGGTTGGAGTCTGATTAAGAACTAACGATAGAAATCATAATTTTATGAAATATATTAAATAACAAAAATAGTCATGTGTTGACGATACTCATGTGTTGAGATTATTCATGTGTTGAAAGAAATATATATTCATGTGTCGAAGAAAATATTCATTTGTTGAATAGAATAACGAAGTTATTGAAATATATAAAGTCGTGTTGATTAGATATGCGCCATTTTGATGCGAACGATATTTACATTGATTATATTCGTTTTTATAACGAATATAGAAAAGGAAGTGATTTCAAAATCTAATATTTTAAAAATATTATCATTTACATATTAATGATATGAAATATTCAATTTTGATTTAAAATTGAATATGAAGTTGAAATTATTTGGAATACGAATTTAAAACGATTTATAAAATACGTTTTGAATTGAAATCGACGAAATATATAATATATATATTTTATATATTAAATGGCCTGGATAAAACACGCCGCGCCGCGGTAGTTCGCGAATTTCGACCATTGACTTTGAATTGATATTGCAGGAGATCCGACCGTCGGATTCTCCTGAAACTAGAACAGTTGGGTTCGTATCGAAAAGAGCTTTCCAATGAATATTAGAAATTAGAAATCTAACAATTGGATTTGGAATTATGTCCAAATCAAGTTTGTAAAAGGTCGCTGTAAGTGCAGTTCGGTGGCCGTTATTGAAAACCGACTATACGGGCCTTGATAAAATTATTAAAAATATTAATAATTTGTGTAAAATCATAATATATGGATTGGAAAGAACTGGGATGAAAAATTCAACATTTGAAAGGATAAAAATATAGTTTTATCGAAATGAACTAGTTTTGAACTAGATTTGAAGTGGTTTTAAAAATAATCAGAATTTCCAATATACGAATTGGAATGGATTTGAATCGAAATTATCTTCGGAATATTTCGATGTTGGATTTCGTGATAATACATATATGGTTGTGGAAATTTGAAAGATATATTTATATCGTTATTTCCAATACGATATTTGTTGGTTTCAGAATTTGATATTGAATATAAGTCGATATATTTTCTATTCAGAGTCTTGTATTTAATATCTAATGGGATTTTGGGTTCGTCGTGAATGGTGTCTTGAATAACACTGTTCTTGAACCCAGTTTAGAAAAGAATAAATCTTTTAATTAAGATTTAGTGAAATTGTCCAGTTAATTAGTATTTAATTGGAATTGAATTTAAATTGATTTTTGGGTTTATCATGAGCGGTGTTTTAAATAACACCTGTTCTTTAACCCGATTAACAATAAAGTGTGATTTTGGGTTTATCGTGAACCATGTTTTAGATGACATTGATTATTTAACCCAGTTAAAGAAAGGATGTTGATTTTTGGGAAGATTAAAACTAAGTGGAGTTTTAATGAATCCTTAATTAGATTAAAGTGATCGAGAATGGAGTATCACCAGTTTTGCTCTAAAGCGATAGTTAAATCTTTAATTAGATTTGAACGTGAAAGGGTAATTAATATTTATCGATAACACCGTGGTGTTAGATATGGAGTATTACTAGTTTTTCTGCATGCGATGAATAGGTTGGGATTGGGGAATAAATTAAATAATTACTTCGGTGTGGTTCGCTAATCCCGACTAGTTTGGAAAACCTTAACATGGTTTGAAATGACATCCGAAGGAAGATTAAAGAATAAATTTAGAAGAATTTATCTTTGATAAAATTAATGGAAACCTTTCCCTAAGAATGTGAAAATTTGAATAAAAGAATATCATGAATTGGAATGAGGCGTATGTTGTGTTTGTGTAGCACTTGTTTATTATATACGCGGATTATTCAGAAAGGCCGGGTTTATACCCATTCTGAATAAACGATTCGATGATATGTCGAAGGTGAAGACGGTGGTTGAAGACCGGGGGTCTTCACGTCGGTTGGTTGATTCCTGACAATTTTGATTGGGCTGTACACCCAAGATGAGGGAATAAGTTGGAGATCGTTCAGACGTACTTGGAGATCGATGGATATGCGAGGAATAAGGTTCCTCCGGTTTCGTTCAGACCTAGAACGAACTTGTAAATGGACTGTGTGTCTAACATTGGATTTTATTCTGTGTGATTGATCCCTAATAAATATATATCTGTTTGGCGGCAGAGAATTTATTCTCTTGCTTAACGCCCTTCTCTGAGACATACGAGCTAAGAGGTTATATATCGATAGATATCAATCGCATGGCATGAATTTCCTGTGTGACATGCCTAAGTGGCAGATGATCAAGGCTTCTGTTGAAAAGCAAAGTCTTGTGGTTGATGATCAAAGCACGACCTATGTGGTGCAACTTTGTGTATAGCGTTAATTCGCGAGGCTCACACCTAGGTATGAGTCAAAAACGGGATAGTGACTGCAGGGAGAGCACGACGTTTCTTTCTAGCTATGAGTGATGTCAGTGACCTACCAGCCCTGACATTTATATACGTTTTACCTGTGTGGTTGTTGGAAGCGAGGCGTCTCAGATATAGGTCTGAAAGGACCGGGAAACGTGTGTTCAGGAATTGCCAATCCTCAAAAGTAAGAGAGGGCCGACCCTGAAGATCCAGGATCGCTGTGTGTGGTCCTGAGACATTTGCTAGAGTGTCTCGAACGGAAAGGAGCTTTCCCCTTGCCTCGACTCATGATGGAATCCAATTTCCAATACGTGACATTTTGGTTTTAATTGTAGAACAAGTATGGTGACATAGTGGTATGGGGCACTTATGCCGTCTATGATTGATACTTATGATTGAAATTGTTTTGACACCATACACTTATAGTAATATCAAAATAATGTGTTTTCAAACGTATCAAGCATTCTTTGGCTATTATAAGGTAAATCCCTATCCTCCGGCTTGCGTTGCATTGTGTGATGGGACCTGGGTCTTATAATAGCTTCATTTTTCTTTATTTAGCATTGCTTGTTTGTTTTATGCACTGGTATTCTTGGGAGGAAACCCGTTCCGTGTTATACGGCGTGGTCCCTTGATTTATCTAACTTTAAAAATAAAGATTAATAACTGTTTTAGTTCTCACACCAGTCTCATGACTGACCCGGAGTTTATTGTTTTAACCTAAACTCTGGGTACCCTTATTTTCGACACGGGAAGCTAGTAGTTTTGGTTTTGCAGATTTATATTCACAGGATCCTGGTTTATAGCTGGAACAATACTCGGAAAGCTCTGTATCCGTGTATTACTTTCAGTTGTGTTTTGTATTATTTTCCGCTACTATGTAATTTATTATAATCTCTGATATTTAGTAAATTTGTAATATTTATTCATACTCTATATATTCTTGTATTCTGATGGAATTATTGTAATAAACAATGAAATGTTCTTCTGTTTGCGTTCTGATTCGTTTTGTCCTCAAAGTAGTTCGTTCTTTCTCTTCTCTTCGGAGATCGGGGAAGTTCAGGTCGCCTCATTTGGTATCAGAGCTTTGGTTTACAGAGCTCGAGAACAAGACACATTAGAACCAAATGAAAGAATTCATCAAAGATTGGATTAGTAATATCCATTAAGAATAACTCGCTAGAGATGGGATCAGTAGTATCCTAGAGCGAGTCGAAAGAGTGTTATTTTTTAAAATAAAATTGAAAACAAACTTTGTTTTAAAAATTAAATTCAAGTATACGTATTTGAATATTTTATTTGTATTGAATTTGGACAATCAAGTATATAGAGATTTTGCATATACGCATCATGAACGTATATTCGAAGTTTTAATATACTAGATAGGTATAGAATCACACTCTAGTCGCCTGGGGGCAATTCTGATGATGATTGCAACATCATCAACATTTGTGTTCGAGTTTCGAAAGTGGGATTTCTAAATATCTCCATTAGACTGGTGTGAGAACCAAAACTAGATAGGATTATTGTTGTGATTTGGCATCAATAACATGATTTTCTGTATATATAACAATTTATGAATTTGAAACGTTAATTCACTAATTGATTGATGGTTGTGTTGTTTGATTATTGGTTTGAAATTTTGAACTATTTAGCCTAATGGAACCAAATATTGAACTGTATGGAAAAATGATTACAATTGCATGCATATACATGTATATCCATTGAACAGGTCATAGCAAGGAGGCTAGAGAAGAGGAATAAAGTTGTTTGCCCAACAAAATGGTTCATGTTTATTGTATTCCTTGGGTTTTTGATGATTTTATGAGCCGATTGGCTAGACGCTTGACTTTTTCTTTTGGATTGGTGAGGGTCATAGGAGGCTATTTGAAATATCCCGAAGCTCCTGGTGCAGGGGAGGTTATGGCGAAATTTTCGGAAATTTAGGGTGTTAGCCAAATTTTTGAAAAATTTGAAAAGTTATTAGAAACTGAAAAGTTGAAGAACTTAAGCCGTAATGAAAATAATGGGAGTTGAGTGATTAGTTAAACAACTTTCAGCTTCGTTCCCTTTCGGGGACGAAAAGTTTTAAGTGGGGGAGATTGTAACAACTCATAAATTCTGAGCCAATTTAAAATTTTTATTTTGGCAATTTTAATGAATTTTGAATATTTAAAATGGATTATTTTAAATAATAACAACGAGAAATTTATTTTGAATAGAATTAGAACTTATATATTTATATAGATCGTCGTTAGAATATAAATAATTATTTTTAATTATGAAAAGAATTGAAAATGACGTGGTAGTTTGAAATTTCAATTTCAAAAGAATGTGCAGGATTCAAAATAAACCGAATTTTGGCAAAACCAAAAATATTTGAATCTAATTGAGAATATCTTTCCAACAAATCTGAAAAATTGAAATTTCATAGCGGGGATAAAAAGTTATGTCCAATTGAAAATTCAGAATAGTCGCTATGGAATTTTGAGCCCTTAAAATTTTAAATTTTGCAAACGACCTCGGTTTTCGACGAAACCACTTTTGCTGGATCCGGGATGTCAAATTATTGCTAGATTCCAAAATTCATAATTTTCTCAATCAATATGTGAGCGTGGCAAAGTAAAACGTATTTTGGCAGTTTCAGTCAATTTCGATCGACCAGAAAATGATCATTTTTCAAACGGTCTCGGAATTTGACGAAATTAGTTTTGTTAGAACCGTATCGTCAATACGAAGCTAGTAAATATTTTTCGTGAATTTTTAGAGTCCGTATGTGGCCCCGGTAAATTGAAATGTGCGTTCAAATTCAATATATAGATTTATATTTTGATTTTAACAGAAACCGATCGAAACAACCAAACTTGCTTACGTTACATATCCCAATGTGTTCGGAATTGGGGTAATTAGCTAGGGATGACAGGCAGTGGTTCTCGTTTGGAGGTCGAAATTAAAAGTCACTTTTTGGGGAAATATATAAAAAAATATAGAGAAAGGGGGTCAACCACCTATCTCCTTTCACAAACCCGTTATGGGTTTTAAATATATATATAAAAAGAAGAGAACGCAAATGGGAGGGGGGGCGAATCGCCGCCGCCGCGGTCCCCAGGGGCGTCGCGCCTCCAGCGCCGCCGCCAGGGGAAACCGCGGCCATCCCCATCTCCCTTCCTCCTCTTCCCTCCTCCGCCCGCTCCCTCTTCCTCCCTCCTCTGTTGTGTTGAACAGCCGCCGTTGCCCCCTCTTCAGCCCAAAACCGCGCCTCCCCCGCCCCTTTCCGACGAACCTCCGCCAGCGAAAGAAGACCCCCCTCTCTCTCGATTTTTTTACTGTAAGTTTTCCTCTTTATTTAGTATTTTAATTTGTTTTGAATGGCATGATTTTTAAAATGAAAATATATGATTTTTAAAAATGAAAATATTGGATTTTTAAACTGAAAATATACGATTTTTATTTGTTTAAAGACGAGATCTTTATTTGTTTAAAGCTTTGATTTTTATAAATTTAGAAAAGGCGAGATTTTTATGTAGAAAAAGATTACATTTTTATATAGAAAATGGCGAGATTTTTAGATATACGATAGCGATGTCAAGGTATGATTTTTGTTTATACCATAGCATGGTAAAAATATGATTTTTATATTATAGATATAATAAAAATATAATTTTTATATATGTATGAAGATAAAAATAGAATTTTTATCTACATAGTAGCGTTATAAAAATAGAATTTTTATCTATATAGTAGCAGTGTAAAAATGTGATTTTTATATGAGTGGCGATATAAAAATATAATCTTTATTAGAAGAAGAGAGATATAATAATATAATTTTTATTATGAAGTTGGCATGATAAAAATATGATTTTTATATGTGTAGCAAATTAAAAATGTGATTTTTAATATAGCGATGGTAAAAATATGATTTTTAACATATACCACGTGAAACAGATCTCGTTGGAAGGACGACGAAGATTTTCTACATATGAAGAGTCGCGGTGTATTGGTTTAGCTAGTCGGTGAGAACTTCTCACTTTAAATCTTGTTTTCTAGTTAAAAGACGGTGCTTAGCAGCACCCAACACCCGTTGTCCACAGACCATGGACGACTTGTTTGATTTTGCTGTGTGGTGAAAATTTATTGTGATGTGTTGAATGAAATATATATTCATGTGTTGAAATAAATTATTTATCATTAAAAATATAACTTTTAACGTGAATGTGAATAAATAAATATTCATTTACAAATCAGACGATTTGTTTATGTACACCCATTTGAAGGATATTG
Source organism: Allium sativum (assembly GCA_030737875.1). Taxonomy (NCBI): domain Eukaryota; kingdom Viridiplantae; phylum Streptophyta; class Magnoliopsida; order Asparagales; family Amaryllidaceae; genus Allium; species Allium sativum. The sequence goes on from CM060910.1 coordinate 404,219,189, forward strand.
ACTTGGACGATAAATTTTACACATTGCCCAACTGCACAAATAATATTCAGTGTTTGTTGATTTGAAAACCCACACGGGTGTTGGGATGATATTTGGCGTACACTAATCCCAATTATTTAGTTGTATGTCGATCGATTGGTCGACAGACTGTGTAAGCGTTAATTATTTATATTTAATGCTTATGCAGTTGTGTGGTGCACTTTGGATGATGGTTGATTATTTATCATTGCTATTATATACATGTGTTGTATGGAATCCATATAATTAACATTATATGGTAATTTATTGGGCCTCATTCCAATTTGGAAAATAAAGAATATTATAAAATAAATATTCATGTGTTGGATAGAATAAATAGTCATGTGTTGACAATACTCATGTGTTGAGAATATTCATGTGTTGAAACTTATCATGTGTTGAACGAAATATTTTAACAATAAAATTTACATATTTATCATTTATAAAATTAGAAACTAACTGGAAACTAGATAAGATGAGTGGTTTCCTGGGTATCGATCTGATGTTGGTTTCGGCCTTCGGGGTTAATATTTAGGGAATCGTTCTCTTACTAATTTACGGTTGGAGTCTGATTAAGAATTAAACGATAGAAATCATAATTTTATGAAATATATTAAATAACAAAAATAGTCATGTGTTGACGATAATCATGTGTTGAGAATATTCATGTGTTGAAAGAAATATATATTCATGTGTTGAAGAAAATATTCATTTGTTGAATAGAATAACGAAGTTATTGAAATATATAAAGCCGTGTTGATTAGATATGCGCCATTTTGACGCGAACGATATTTACATCGATTATATCCCTTTCTATAATCAATATAGAAAAGGAAATGATTTCAAAATCTAATATTTTGAAAATATTATCATTTACATATTAATGATATGGAATATTCAATTTTGATTTAAAATTGAATATGAAGTTGAAATTGTTTGGAAAACGAATTTAAAACGATTTATAAAATACCTTTTGAATTGAAATCGATGAAATATATATAATATATATATATATATTAAATGGCCTAAATAGAACGCGCCGCGCCATGGCAGTTCGCGAATTTCAACCATTGACTTCGAATTGACGTTGCAGGAGATCTGACCGTCGGATTCTCCTGAAACCAGAACCGTTTGGTTCATATCGAAAAGAGCTTTCCAATGAATATTAGAAATTTGAAATCTAATGGTTGGATTTGGAATTATGTCCAAATCAAATTTGGAAAAGGTCGTTGTAAGTGCAGTTCGGTGGCCGTTATTGAAAACCGACTGTACGGGCCTTGATAAAATTATTAAAAATATTAATAATTTGTGTAAAATCATAATATATGAATTGGAAAGAATGGGATGAAAAATTCCACATTTGAAAGGATAAAAATATATTTTTATCGAAATGAACTAGTATTGAACTAGATTTGAAGTGGTTTTAAAAATAATCAGAATTTCCAATATACGAATTGGAATGGATTTGAATCGAAATTATCTTTGGAATATTTCGGTGTTGGATTTCGTGATTATACAAATATGGTTGTGGAAATTTGAAAGATATATTTATATCGTTATTTCCAATACGATATTTGTTGGTTTCAGAATTTGATATTGAATATAAGCCGATATATTTTCTATTCAAATCCTTGTATTTAATATCAAATGGGATTTTGGGTTCGTTGTGAATGGTGTCTTGAATAACACTGTTCTTGAACCCAGTTTAGAAAAGAATAAATCTTTTAATTAAGATTTAGTGAAATTGTCCAGTTAATTAGTATTTAATTGGAATTGAATTAAATTGGTTTTTGGGTTTATCGTGAGCGATGTTTTGAATAACACCTGTTCTTTAACCCGATTAACAATGAAGTGTGATTTTGGGTTTATCGCGAACCATGTTTTAGATGACATTGGTTCTTTAACTAAGTTAAAGAAAGGATGTTGATTTTTGGGAGGATTAAAACTGGGTTGAGTTTTAATGAATCCTTAATTAGATTAAAGTGATCGAGAATGGAGTATCACCAGTTTTTGGTCAAAGCGATAGTTAAATCTTTAATTAGATTTGAACGTGAAAGGGTAATTAATATTTAACGATAACACTGTGGTGTTAGATATGGAGTATTACCAGTTTTGCTCCATGGGATGAATAGGTTGGGATTGGGAAATAAAATAAATAATTACTTCGGTGTGGTTCCCTAATCCCGACTAGTTTGGAAAACCTTAGCATGGTTTGAAATGATATCCAAAGGAAGATTAAAGAATAAATTTAGAAGAATTTATCTTTAATAAAATTAATTGAACCTTTCCCCAAGAATGTGAAATTTTGAATAAAAGAATATTATGAATTGGAATGAGGCGTATGTTGTGTTTGTGTAGCACTTGTTTATTATATACACGGGTTATTCAGAAAGGTCGGGTTTATACCGATTCTGAATAACCGATTCGACGATATGTCGAAGGTGAAGATGGTGGTTGAAGACCGGGGGTCTTCACGTCGTTTGGTTGATTCCCGATAATCTTGATTGGGCTGTAAGAGATCCTCCAGAATTACTTGGAGATCGATGGATATGCGAGGAATAAGTTCCTCCGGTTTCGTTCAGACCCAGAACGAACTTGTAAATGGACTGTGTGTCTAACATTGGATTTTATTCTGTGTGATTGATTCCTATTAAATATATATCTGTTTGGCAGCGGACAATTTATTCTCTTGCTTAACGCCCTTCTCTGAGACGTACAAGCTTAGAGGTTATATATCGATAGATATCAATCGCATGGCATGAATTGCCTGTGTGGCATGCCTAAGTGGCAGATGATCAAGGCTTCTGTTGAAAAGAAAAGTCTTGTGGTTGATGATCAAAGCACGACCTATGTGGCGCAGCTTTGTGTATAGCGTTAATTCGCGAGCCTCACACCTCGGTATGAGTCAAAAACGGGGTAGTGACTGCAGGGAGAGCACGACGTTTCGTTCTAGCTATGGGTGATGTTAGTGACCTACCAGCCCTGACATTTATATACTTTTTACCTATGTGGTTGTTGGATGCAAGGCGCCTCAGATATAGGTTTGAAAGGACCGGGAAACGTATGTTCAGGAATTGCCAATCCTCAAAATTAAGAGAGGACCGGCCCTGAAGATACAGGATCGCTGTGTTGGTCCTGAGACATTTGCTAAAGTGTCTCGAACGGAAAGGAGCTTGCCCCTTGCCTCAACTCATGATGGAATCCAATTAACAATATATGACATTTCAGTTTTAATTGTAGAACTAGTATGGCGACATAGTGGTATGGGGCACTTATGCCGTCTATGATTGATACTTATGATTGAAATTGTTTTGACACTATACACTTATAGTAATATCAAAATAATTGTAGAACTTATATTAATTAGGTTCACCTCGAGCCTCTCAACTCAAAAAATGGCGACCCATACTCCTGCAACCTTGAGCCTCTCAACTCCTCTTTTTTCTCCCTTGCCTCGAACCCCACCGCCAGCTAATCCTCCACCAGATCCGATCCCGCCGAACCCAGATCCTCCACCCCTTGCTGCTCCTCTACCAAATCGACCTTCCCCTCCTCTTCCTGAAGTGAAATGGTCCTCTCTTTTTGTCACAAAGCCTCGCAATGCTGGTACCTTCACTCCACCGGCGATTACTCACAAATTTTCTGGAAAAAGCGTTGTTCCAACGGCAGACATTATTCAGGCCAGCGTTGACATTTGGCAAGACTACTTGATGGGGGTACTTTCTCGATTCTTCGTTGCCCTACTATGCGGTTGTTAATCATCTCAAGAACCACTGGAAACCGAGAGGACCAATCAAGGTTAAGTATAATGGTAACGTTTTTTTCTTTTTGCTACAAGATAGTTATGATAGAAAGAGAATTCTTGAAGCTGACCCATTGATTAAAAGGAACAAAGTATTTATCATAACAAAGTGGGATGTTTCAATGGGTAGCATTAGCAAAGGAATAAAACAGGTTCCAGTGTGGATTAGAATGTTTGATTTACCTATGGTAGCGTGGTCTCAACTAGGTATATGTTGGCTAGCTTCACTTGTGGGAAAATTCTTGTGTATGGATCAATTTACTGAGAGTTTAGAATGGATTGGATATGCAAAGTGCATGGTTGAGATTACATCTAGTTGTGAACTGCTTGATTCACTGTCTGTGTTATTAGATGACGGAACCGAACACACAGTTAAGGTGAAATATTTGTGGAAACCAGATATGTGCTCTGTCTGCAAGGTCTTCGGGCATACAAAAGATACTTGTAATAAAATAAAGCAGGTAGACAATTCAGTAAGCATAGAGAAAGGAAGTGAATGAAACGTAAGTGCAACAGAAGTCAGGAGTGAGCCTTCGAAAAAGAACTGTATGAAAAACAATGCTGGTTACAATAACCAAGCTAAGAGAATTCCCAAGAAAATGTCAGCTAAGAGTAACAAAACGACAAAGGTGCAAGTTTACGAGAGATGGAAAATGAAAGAAGGCTCAAAAACAGGGAAACAACTAGATGTTGTTAGTACGCACAAGCTCCTATCTAGTGATGCCTTAACCTTAAATAGATTTGATGTGCTTGCCACGCTAAATGCTGACAATCAACAACTGGAAGAAGGAGAAATAGGTGATGAACCACAAAAGGAAGATGCTCCTAACGCGGATGGCTCTGCGGTTGTACCAGAGCCTTGTGATCCACCTAATGACCCTATTCTGGTGCGGCTGAATGGTGAAAATGAAGAGGGAAGGTTGCAAGAGACACTAGACAAAAATCAGTTTAAAAACAGTGAAAAAGATAATGAAGAAGAGAGGCGGTTGGATACCATCAATGAAAGTAGCGATAAAATTAATAAAGATGATGCTCTAGAAACAATCTTAAAGGATATCAAGGAATTTGAAAATGCCGTGAGACTTGGTGAACGTGAGGATGAGGATAACATGGACGGGTTACCGCAGGATATGCTGGAGGATGCGGAAAGATTTGAACAAATGAGGATGACTGTTGGCTGTCACTTGCCTTGCAAAGACAGTGTAATGCAGACAGTTTTGAGTGATCAAGTAAGTAACTTTACCTTTAAACCTGGTTTTCTCAACTATTCCAGTCCAAAGGTGAAACATGATCAAACTATGCAAGGTAAAGCAAATGGTAAAGAGAAGGTATGCGAAGCTTCTTCTTCCACATTAACACCAGACGATAAGAAGACAAGGAAGCCGATGCAAATACATCCGTACGCCCATATTCTTCCACCGGCGGCATATAAACCACCCCCACAAGCACATGCCATTGACCAGTCTCAGTCACCATCGGCTAAGGTAGTATCCACTCCATTAACGCGGAGTAAACTACGATAGCTCGATTCGGTGTAGCCTTATGGCTTGTTTGGTCAGTAGTGGACCAGATGTAAGCTTCTTTGATTGTCAGTCTCTACCTTCCTTGTAATCCTATGTTGTCATATTTCAATTAGAAATGTACTAAGTTATTTTTTTGGCACTTTGGCTCCCTGCGAGGAGTGGTGCTTTATTCTAGTTGTTACACATATGGTGTATCACCTGTATCCTTTGTACTGATTATTTTTTAATAATAAAAGTGTCCGGTCCACTATAAAAACCAGTCGGCCTTGCCAAAATAATAATAATAATGTGTTTTTAAACGTATCAAGCATTCTTTGGCTATTATAAGGTAGAACCCTATCCTCCGGCTTGCGTTGCATTGTGTGATGGGACCTGGGTCTTATAATAGCTTCATTTTACTTTATTTAGCATTGCGCTGTTTGTTTTATGCACTGGTACTCTTGGGAGGAAACCCGTTCCGTGTTATACGGCGTGGTCCCTTGATTTACCTAACTTTAAAAATAAAAATTAATAACTGTTTTAGTTCTCACACCAGTCACATGACAGACCTGGAGTTTATTGTTTTAACCTAAACTCTGGGTGCCCTTATTTTCGACACGGGCAGCTAGTAGTTTTGGTTTTGCAGATTTATATTCACAGGATCCTGGTTTACAGCTGGAACGATACTCGGAAAGCTCTGTATCCGTGTATTACTTTCAATTGTGTTTTGTATTATTTTCCGCTACTATGTAATTTATTGTAATCTCTGATATTTAGTAAATGTGTAATATTTATTCATACTCTGTATATTCTTGTATTCTGATGGAATTATTGTAATAAACAATGAAATGTTCTTCTGTTCACGTTCTGATTCATCTTGTCCTCAAAGTAATTCGTTCTTTCTCTTCTCTTCGGAGATCGGGGAAGTTCGGGTCACTTCATTTATTTTTCTGAAATTTTTGGAATCAATATGTGGCCCCAGTAACTAAAATGTACATTTGAATTCAAAATATATTGATTTATATTTTAAATTTAACGAAAACTGGTCGTAACAGTCGAATTGGCTTACCAGACACATCCCTCTGCGTTCGGAATGGGGGTATTTAGCTAGGGGCGACAGTCGTTGGGTTCGATTTGGAGTTTGGATTAAAACCTACATTTTTGAAAATAAATAAATAATTAAATTGAAAATATAAATAAGGGTTTAACGCTAAATTTCTTCAGAAACAAAAACCTGCCCCTTTTCAATTAAAATTCGTCGTTCCCTGGAGACCCTCCCCCAATCGCGACGCCGCGCCTCCAGAGCCCCGCCACCCCGCCGCCAATGCTAGCACCGCCTACGATGGCCATTGCCTTCCCTTTGGACATCGTCGCCTCCCCCATCTTCCCCCTCTCCATTCTCGAAGTTCCCAAGCCCCAAATGCCCCAAACCCCCTTCAATACCGCCGCTCCCGCTACCTAACCCCGCCGTTGATGACCTGAAACCCTGTAACGAACCGGCGGAAACTAGATGCTCAAATTTCGACAATAATACATAAGACCCGTATTATTTGCCAAAATCCAAACATCGAACAACACCAGATTGTTAGTAGAAATAAATTAGAAGGTGAGAAAAGAAACAAAAAAATATTAGAATAGAAGAACATCAGAATCTCATAGTGGAACGAATAAAATATAATATATCAAATCCCTTTACACAAAATGAAATTGTATATACATACCAATCATCAGAGTACATCATATATCAGACACAGCGGAACAAACTATAAATAACTGTTGGTGAAGCCTCCTGCTTCTATCTCTTGAACTCCAAGCGGAAACTAACCTGGAAATATACTCGATCTTACCCGAGCACATTTGAAGCAAAGCAAATTTCACTCGGATCAGTCTGGAATACTTTCAATGATAAATTCACATCACAAACTTGTTTAACTTTGAAAAAAATCCTTTTTAAAAAAAAGATATAGTAAGACCAGCCCACACATAAGTACGGACGATTTTTACCTTACTATAACCCAAAACATTTTTGAAATCAATATCTTTTATGATATTATAATAGGGTCTATCAAACCACATATAAATCATAATCTAGCAGAACGCTTGCATCTCACGCTCTACATATATAGTATACAATCAAAACCTTGGGCTCTTATTGGAGAATAAATTTCCTAGCAAGGTATGGGACTACCTTTCCGACAATGTAACTCCGGAGATGAATACATTGGGGTTCAACAAGAACGTCTTGCAACCCGGCTACACATGACCAACCCCTCATTTCTCTTGAGAGTACCGAATATATCATTACCACGGTTGGAGGCCAGCCAACCGAACCGATAACAAACATGTATAAATAAAAAGGGACAACCAAAGGCATTTGATTTATCCAGATCAGGTAATGACATACCCTTTTAATGGGTGCGACCCACATAGCCATGTTGCCAACCCGATTTTGTGCCATTTCCCAATTGATGAAGCTTGAGGTTACGTTTATTTTTTAGCACATCTCCATTCACTTTGAATGCCACATCGTCATATCCATTAAACCACTATTTAACGTCCACAAATACACTCTGGGTGTTAAGCAAGTTAATTTCTCCGCCACCAAACTTGGTATATTTGTAAAAATTAACGTACGTGAGTTTCGGGAAATACTCTATAAGACATTCGTCCATACAAGTCATTCAGGAACAGGATGAACTGAAGGCACTCTCCTACCGCATCCTATATAGGAATCACCCCAAGGATCAGCAGCGAGAAGTCCTTGCAATCCGAAGATTTCAATCACGATAGAATCACAAGTCATTGTAACCCTGGCGGCCCAGACCATAGAAACTTGACAATTAGTTCTTCCGCTCTTGAAGATCAACGACCTTCAATGCTCCATCTTTATAAGCTTGCAAGTTAGTCGTGAACACTTAGTTGATTCAAAGTGGTTTTAGGTCTAGTTCTCATCCCGGTCTCTTCGAAACAACTCGTTAAAAGGTCATAAGGAATATTGATTTGATAGTTGGTTCTTTAACTATCAATCCCAACAGTATAGCTAAGTACATTGGCAGATTCCGTCCTTTATATTAAAACATTTCATTTCAAATCATTTTATCGATTAAGAATCGATTATATAACTTATCTGGCCCAGTCTCTCTTGTTTCGATTTCTTTGAAACAATAGTCAAGGTTTAAAATAAATATAGTTACCAAACTCTTTTCATTATTTCCTTTATCTTAAAATATCGTTATCTTTTCCAAAACTTTTTATTCCCTTTATACATATTCACAAATCTCCTTTATATTACCTTTAGCCCTAACAAACTAATATCATCTTTCAATAATAGTGAAGTCATTCAAGTTGGGGTATTATAATTACCACTCAGACCTTGATCGACAATATTTTTATTTCAAGATAAATAAAAATTTGTAACTTAAACCGAGTGGAACATCATAAAAGTATTATTAACCATCTACTCCTAATATGGTGTTATAAATCATCTCGTTCAAATTGAAATCTCTTTATTTAATTCATTTACTAAGTAAATATTCGCTAATCTCTTAATTCGTCAACTATTAAATATTCTTCCCTTTCCATTGCAATTCTTATTTCAATAACATCGTTTAATTCACTTCTTAAGTGATCTTCGATCTTTAAAATTACCATGTTGGCTTAAGCTTCTTTCAAACCCTGAGTATACGATTTGAATTCAATTTCAAATCCTGTTATGCAAATCTGTTTTAAAATCTTAAAATAACCCAACTTGGATCTTAATTTAACAATACATTTATTTAACTTTTCAAAACCTCATTTAAACACTTACCTTTACGCTTTAAGAATCCTTTCAACGATTTTGATTGACTTTACTTAATCCCAATTCATAAGTAAACTTCTTGCTTCAAATCTTTTTATAAATAGGTTTATATATTTGGGTCCTTTACTGTAACACCCCGTATTTTCTGTAAATGTTAATGTAACAAATCAAAGTATACTTTTTTTAAGAGAAGAATCAAGGGAAACGGGTTATGCCATTGCGTTCGTCTCGGAATTCTTCTTGAGATAGAGTCCAATTTTGCGTAAACTAGACTCCGTATGAAGAAGTTATGGCCTTCAGAAGTTTCAAGAATTTAAATAAATAAAAACAGATTCAAAATTCGAATTCAAAACACACACGGGCTAGGCGGAAAATTTCCCGCCCAGGACCCAGGTCGACCAGGGGGTCGACCTCCCCCTATAGGTCGACCAGGGGGTCGACCTGCCCTGTTTTTCCAGATCTAGACTGCAATGATTTTGACCTATTCTGGACGGACTGGATGGCGTCTAGGGGGATCTAATGGCTCTAAAACACTCTCTACACCTATAAAAGAATGCCTAGACCTAAGGTTTCTCCACACAAATTCTTTTAGGCATCTACATGCTGTTTCTCTCTAGCCTCCACTATTAAAATAAATCTTATTAAAACAAGTTATAGTTCTTCTTCAAATTGGAGATTCAAATCAAGTTAAAGCTTCAAGTTGGACCATAAGCATTCCGCTTCAAGCAACGTAACTCGAATCATAGCAAATCGCCTTTTCTAAACCAATCACTGTAAGTTCGGTTATTCCTTAGATTTGAACGTTAATTGGAATAGTGAATGTAATGAATTAAAATATAGAACTATACCAATTTGCAAGTTAATTATCTTTGATTTGTGCTTATGTCAAATCTAACGTGATCTTTGCCTTTGGATCTGAGTCTCGATTGTGGCCTAGAACTTATTGTGGCTAATTGCCAATGACTATGATTATGGGACTTTTGCCTAAGACTATGACTATGAAACTTTTGCCCATGAAACTATCGCCTATGACTATGATTCATGACAAAGAGACTACATATGACTATGACTATAAGACTGTTGCCTATGACTATAATTCATAATTTTGAGATTATTGCATATGATTCATGACTATGAGACTATTACCAAGATTTATGACTATAAGACTATTGCCTATGACATTGATTAAGAAACTATTGTGATTAGTCGCCCATGACTATTGTACTCAGTGACTTATGCCTATTACCATTAACCTATTAGGTTGTACTTCGAACTGGCATTATGTTAGACCAAATCACCTATGCCTATTCCCTTAATTATGTTGGATCCCATTTTTTGGTGTAATTTTTCTTGTTTATTCCTATTCATTGTTATGTACATCAAACCCATTGGAACCATTATTTTTGAATTTGGTTCATTCTTGCATGGCTATTTTTTTATGTCAATTCTCGTGCTTATCCCCTATTCCTTGCTTTGATACTATTAGTATCATTTCATGAGTACTTAGAAACTTGTGAAATCATGTTATACGTATGATTACGATTTAGTTAGTTTAGCATAATAAATATGTTGGCATAATCTAAATTGGCTATAATAGTGAATGATTTAAATGCATTTTAGTATTGGGCATAAGTTGATAAATTTAATTGGTGGCAAAGTGTGTAATTGGTGTGTAAACCAAGTTTTGGACATAAACGGTAAACTAGAATATTAAATATAGTTTCGATATGAACCGTAAATTGGAATATTAATCTAGATTGGGCAAAAATTGTAAAAGGGGAATATTAAATCTAAATTGGTATAAACTGCAAGTCAGGCTGATTATAAGCGGTCAAAAATAGCGGTAGGGGGTACGTCAGTGTAGGTTCCAACGGTTTACGGGCGTGCACGTACTCTGGAGTGGAAAAAGCAGGCACTGGGTACTAGTAGTTATACACTGTGCATCTTGAATCGTGTCGGGTCGTTATCATAAGGCTTGATGCACCTTATGGTAGGGCCAACATAGAGTATCTACACGCAACAGAGGCCCGACTGACACAGACACATGGAAAATTAATACAAGTAGGTAGCATAATCCCTAGTTGGACCTAGGTCGCGTAAACCCTGAATCCGAGAAGCGTTCAATAGTTAGCATAAACCCTAGTGGCCCTGGGTAGCGTAAACCCTGGTTGAATCTAGTAAGCACTCGATAGTAAACCCTTGATTAGATCTAGGTAATAAACGGAATCCCCATAATAGATGTACAGCTGAAGGCAACCGCAAATATGGGGATTGAGATCACGTTATCATACGATCATAGATTACTAGTTTAGACACCAGTTAGGTAGTACAGAGATATAGAAATTAGTATAAACAAGATAGTCGCGAAGCAGAGATGGAGTAGAAGCGCATTCAGTTAATCAGTATATTCAGTTTATCAGCACATTCGGATTATCAGTACATTCAGTTTATCTTGCCATATCCCATGATTATCCCATATCATCTCGTTACTATGGTTTAGTCTTATATTTAGTTTATTCATGTCATGACCCTTTTCCTCGTTTAAATACTAAGAATCACTGGACTTACCAGACTTTATGTCTGACCTAGTTTGCTTTCGCCTCTTTTATTCCGTTCCCCCCAGGTAGTCAAGGAGGGAATAGCTCAGGTTTGTTTGGACCGTTACTCTTTCCAAGCTTGAAGACTCTTTGACGTGTTTCCTTGGACTCTCTCTTCTACTGCTATGGCTGGCTCATGCTTTATTTGGGGAAATCATTTTATGCTTATTTATTTTTGTAAACAAGACAGGATACTTTGGTATTGTAAACAATCTTTGTACAAGTTGTTTATCAATGAAATAAAGTTTTATTTATTTGTCGCTGCTTTAATTGTCTGTCTTGTAATTTATCTGCATCTTTTACCTATAATGCTCCACCGAAATTAAGGCATTCCCTTTGTGAGTGACCTTAACGACGGTGGGTTGTTTCACTTGGTATCAGAGCTGAAGGTTACTAGATCAGATAAAAAGATTTGAAAAATTATTTTCAAAATGGTTTTAAAAGAAGCATTTTCAAAAGAAAAGTTTGGTTTTAAAGGCATATTCCCCAAAGCCGTATGAACTATCTTTTGACCCTCTGTTTGAATCCTTGTTTCCTTCTTTCCTGTGTCTCTGGGACTCCTGGCTTTCTGGGAGATAAACTCATCGCGGCATGGTCCCGTAGGCTTGATGAGACTACGACACTTGTCAAAGGGAAAATAAGTGCCTAACTTCCATCTGTAGCCGTAATTTTCTTTTGAGCTTTGTAGGATTCTCCGTGCGATGGATGCAGCTTCTGAGAGACATGTCAACAAATTACACAAGGGTGGAAAAGTTGAGAATGAGGTGGTTTTGCTAAGGAGCACAACACAAGGATGAAGAACCCATGGATATGGACTTGGTTCACAAAGAAGGGGAGGAAAGATAAGAGGAAGTATCTTTATTTTGGTATAACGGGTCGTATAATTAAGGGCAAGGAAAAAAACAAGGGACATGATTTTCCGGAAGGCGAGTGCATGCTCTCACCACCCGCATACCTGAGAGAAAGAGGCAGTAAGATTTTGGTTGAAAGAGTTCTTCCTTTTTGATTATCCTGTTAGTACTCCTTCCGATTTTAGCGCTTCACATCCGTATATATATCTGCTTCCATAGTTGAGTCTCTGCACCCTAGATATTGTGTAGTAGAGGATCCCATTATAGTCTCAAATCCACTTGCTGGTTCGACCCATTTATCTTTGACTTGTGAGGATTTGAGAATAGCTATATTTATGCTTATGTTTTTGGGCTATGGGTTGATTCTAGGATTTGATTGGTTATCTAGTAATTATGAAACAAGGGTAGTTAGACTTTCGACTTGCCTCGAGAATACCCTGGAAATTTCGTACGATCCTAAGGGATCAGTTTGTCTTAGCTACCTAGAATCACTTTACTTATCTATCGACGATTTTCGATCCGTTGGGGTAGTCCATAAGTACGCAAGATGTTTTGACTAGGGTAGGGGTTTTCCCCCTAAGAACTCGAGACAGACTTCTGCATGTATCTAGATGACACGGCAAAGCCAGTTATGCGATCAACGATAATTCTGGAGCAAGATTGTTGAGGATAGCCGGAGTCGGTAAATTGCTCAATTGTTTGGTTGTTTTATTAGTATCATCTCACATAGATCGTCCAAATTCAGAGGAGGTATCCCTTGGGTACTTGTCTGATATTGGTTTAGGCCTTTGGGGCTTGTACTTGAGGGATGTCGAGTTCGACTAGGATGGTTTGCATGAGAAATAAATGGTTGGGGGCTGGCACCCTAAGTTAGACCGACCTTAAGAGAGGTAATAAGCACATAATAACCATTAGCTTTAGACCCTCAGATTTGCAGCATGATGGATAAGCTAAGTAGAGGAGAGACCTCTAATCATCTTAGGTATATACACTTGGTATCATGATTTACATATGTTTTCCCGGGAGGATAGTTCGACTACCTTGGATACCCTCTAGCATAGTAAGTGAGCGAGGTCCTATCTTTACTAGTGGGTTTTGGAAATGGAGGTCAAGAAGCTTCGCAATTGTGGAGTTAAATTAGTTAAGGTACAGTGGAGTGAAGCTCAAGAAGATGCAACTTCGAAGACGGAAGACTAGATACGCGCATCATACCCTCTTTCTTGAGGGTATATCCCTGATCTCTTTTGCTAGGAATTTTAGGCATTCTTGTTTCCATCTTTTTAAGTATATCCTCTAGGTCATGTCTTCGTGATCCTTAGGTAGAAAACCAATGGATATAAACATGTATTTGAAACATGTTATGATTGATGGTTGCAAGTGGTTGCTAGTAGTTGCTCGTGGATGCATATACACACATTAGGCACTAGATCGGCTCAGTCACTTTCATATTGCATTTGCATATATGTATTTGTTTATGGATTGAACTTGATGTGTTGCATTTGAGTGAATGGTTTTGCACTCATATAGAAATGATATGCATCGTTAGGATTGCATACATGATGGACTCATGGCAATGACATAATTCGCATTAAGGAGGTCAACTGAATCAGTAGACCGCCTGATTTTACATTAGATAAGGACATGTACACACACTATGCATAAAATCAAGAAAGCATTAGAAATTATTTTAGGGACAATGGATGCCTGTGATTGAATGGTTGAGTAGATGGATGTTGGATGTTAGGATACATTCTTCTTAACTTGAAGATTTCGGGGATGAAATCGTTTAAGGAGGGGAGAATGTAACACCCCGTATTTTCTATAAACATTAATGTAACAAATCGAAGTATACTTAATTTTTAAGGGAAGAATTAAGGGAAATGGGTTATGCCATTGCGTTCGTCTCGGAATTCTTCTTGAGATAGATTCCAAATTTGCGTAAATCGGATTCCGTATGAAGAAGTTTGGGTCTTCAAAAGTTTCAAGAATTTAAATAAATAAATAAAGATTAAAAATTCGAATTCAAAACACACACCCGGGCTGGGTAGGAAATTTCCCGCTCGGGACCCAGGTTGACTAGGGGGTCGACCTACCCTGTTTTTCTAGATCTGGACTGCAATGATTTTGACCTATTATGGACGGACCGGATGGCTTCTAGGGCGATCTAATGGCTCTAAAACACTCTCTACACCTATAAAAGAATGCCTAGACCTAAGGTTTCTCCAAACAAATTTTTTAGGCATCTACGGGATGTTTCTCTCTCTAGCCTCCACCATTAAAATAAATCTTATTAAAACAAGTTATAGTTCTTCTTCAAATTGGAGATTCAAATCAAGTTAAAGCTTCAAGTTGGACCATAAGCATTCCGCTTCAAGCAACGTAACTCGAATCATAGCAAATCTCCTTTTCTAAACCGATCACTGTAAGTTCAGTTATTCCTTAGATTTGAACGTGTAATTGAAATTGTGAATGTAATGAATTAAAATATAGAACTATAACAATTTGCAAGTTAATTATCTTTGATTCGTTCTTATGTCAAATCTAACATTATATATGCCTTTGGATCTGATTCTCGATTGTGGCCTAGAACTTAATGTGGCTAATTGCCAATGACTATGATTATGGGACTTTTGCCTAAGACTATGACTATGAAACTATTGCCCATGAAACTATCGCATATGACTATGATTCATGACAAAGAGACTATTACATATGACTATGACTATAAGACTGTTTCCTTTGACTATGATTCATAATTTTGAGACTATTGCATATGATTCATGACTATGAGACTATTACCAAGATTTATGACTATGAGACTATTTCCTATGACATTGATTAAGAAACTATTGTGATTAGTCGCCCATGACTATTGTGTTTAATTGCCTATAACTATTGTAGTCAGTGACTTATGCCTATTCCCATTAACCTATTAGGTTGTACTTCGAACTGGCATTATGTTAGATCAAATCACCTATGCATATTCCCTTAATTATGTTGGATCCCATTTTTGGGTGTAATTTGTCTAGTTTATTCCTATTCACTGTTATGTACATCAAACCCATTGGAACCATTATTTTTGAATTTGGTTCATTCTTGCATGGCTATTCTTTTATGTCAATTCTCGTGCTTATCCCCTATTCCTTGCTTTGATACTATTAGTATCATTTCATGAGTACTTAGAAACTTGTGAAATCATGTTATACGTACGATTACGGCACTGGAATTTGGGCGTAGCTTAATTTAGTTAGTTTGGCATAATAAATATGTTGGCATAATCTAAGTTGGCTATAATAGTGAATGATTTACATGCATATTAGACTTGGGCATAAGTTGATAAATTTAATTGGCCGCAAAGTGTGTATTTGGCGAGTAAACCATTCATGTCACTCACAAAGGGAATGCACTAAGTTCTGTGGAGCATTTATGGTAAAAGATGAAGATAAATTACAAGACAGATAATTAAAGCAGCGGAAAATAGAACTTTACTTTATTGATAAAATAGCTTGTACAAAGATTGTTTTCTGATACCAAATATCCATCTTATTTATGCTTCTTGTTAAACAAGACGGATATTTGGTATCAGAAAACAATCTTTGTACAAGCTAGTTTATCAATAAAGTAAAGTTCTATTTTCCGCTGCTTTAATTATCTATCTTGTAATTTATCTGCATCTTTTACCATAAATGCTCCACAGAACTTAGTGCATTCCCTTTGTGTGTGATACTAGCGGATGTGGGGTGTTACAGATGTATTACTAGATGCTGCTCATTGTTTATAAATAAAATGTGATTTAAATCATCACCAACGTTATAATAACCTATAGGGTCACATAACTAGAATGTTACAAAGGAGATATTTTTCTTTAGGTCAAATAGACATTAATTTGTTGATATTTTATTTGAAGTTGGAATTAGTATTCGGGTTGGTTCTAATATTTATGTTTAACATTTGATTTTAAAAGAGACATTTATATTTTTATTCCTTTTAAAATAAGACGGCTAACCCAATTGATTGAAGGAGAAATTGTTCTCATGAATTACTGTAGAGGCGTGGTGTTTTGCTTTGCTTCTTGATTCGATACATCCAGACATCAACAACGTTCCAGAATCGAAGAAGAAGAGCGGATTCAATTAATTTGAAGAATCCACGGTAGCCATGAGAGGTATAAATTTTGATTCACTATTAATTTTGCATAAATCCTAAACTCATAACCATTATAGAGTTAAATTAAGGTTCTCGAATTAGGTCGATAAAACCCAATAGTTTTGATATATGACTTGCCCCAAACGGAAACCGTATGGGAAAGTTATTGACGAATAAAGATTTAAAAGGCTGCATGCGTATATTCGTGCACGAATTCAAAATTAGATAGTGTTATAAGAGGAAAATAATAATTCAGAGAAGCAATACTAAGAAATAAAACGAGCATTAGTATTGATGTTAAAATAAAAATTAATAGTGGTTGAAATCACGTTCAGACCCAGGCTCTAGGTTGATCCAAGGCATACGTAGGTCGACCATAAGGTTTACACACTTTTAAGGTGGGTTAACATATGGGTCGACCTACACGGAGACAGAGCTATTTTTTGGAGTGGTGTGTTTTTCTTGTTTAAACGGTTCAGATTTTATATTGTTAAATCCGACATACCAGAATTTCCTATACACCTATAAATAGACAAGCAGAGCCTGACCTTCAACTCATATTTTGTGAGACGATGCCAAAGCTCTGCCATTTTCTTTCCTCTCCAAATTGCATTGTTTACGTCAAGTTGCTTTACATTCCATCCTTTACTTAATGCAATAGTTAGAATGATTCTGATGGTAGTTGGTTTTATAAATAGGGAGAAAGTTTCGTTGAAATCAAAACCAAAATGATATGCATAGCCTTTAGTAACTAATCTGGCCTTGCATTGGGTCAATGGACCCATCTGCTTTTCTCTTTATCTTGTTTGTCCATCTACATTTCTTATGTGTTGGTGGTGTCACTAGGCTCCACGTTTTATTTTTCAACAGTGCCTCATACTCTGTGCCCATGGCCTTCTTCCGATTGTTTGATTTTATTGCTTGAGTAAAGTTAAGTGGTTTAGTCTATGCTGCTGACACATTGTATATTTTGGGTTTAAATATACCACTCTTTGATCTAGTAGTCATGTGATGTCCAGTGGGTGGTGTTGTTCCTGCTGCTGTATTGTTGCATTGTTGTTTGTGTCTGCGCTGCTATTACCCTCTATGTTGTTAATGTCTGCACTACTGCTGTTATGTGTATATTTTGGGTTGATGCCTGATTCACTTGTATGTTTGTTTCTCCCATTATCTCAGTCTTTTTAGTTGTGTTGATCATGTTTTGTTGCTCTTCGTTGCTTTTATCGGCAAGTGGTGCAGTAAACAGTGGCTTAAACTGTATACTTCTGGTTTGATCTTCCCCACTGTTTTCTTTGACCACTTGTCTTCCTGTAAAGGGGAAAACATTTTCATCAAATATCACATGCCTTGAGATATAAATTATCCAATTTTTGTCTAAGCATTTATAGCCTTTTTTGATTTTGAGCATACCCAATGAATGTGCATGGGCTTGATCTCATGCTTAATTTTTAATTATTATAATCCCTTAAACATGGAAAAAACATAGACAACCATATACTTTTAGAAATTTGTAGTCAGGTCTAACCTTATATATCTTCTCATGTGGGGTTTATGTTGTTTAGCACTATAATGGGTAACTTGTTTATGAGAAATACTGAAGTGTAAAAGGCTTCAGTCCAGTATTTCATGGGTAGTGCACCTTGCGATAATAGTGTTAGACCAGTCTCTACTATGTGTCTATGTTTTCTTTCGACTAATCCTTTTTGTTCTAATGTGTAAGGGAAAGTCAACCTGTGTTTGATGCCTATTTTGATAAAGCAATTGGTTAATGGCTTAAACTCTTCCCCACCATCTGTTTTTATAATCTTAATATTACAATGATTTGTTTTTCAACGTATGTTATGAACTATATAATTGTGTTGAATGCTTCAGATTTAGTTTTTAGCATATATATCCAAGTATATCTCGAATATGCATCTACAAAGGAAAGATAATACCTGTGTACCTGATATTAGTTCAGTGGTGGTCCCCATAGATCAGCAGCTACAAGCTCCAATGGATTACTGTATCTGGTTTCAGAATCACTAAAAAGAAGTTTGTGGCTTTTGCCAAGTTGGAAGGGTGTGCATGTGTGTTTGACATGTATATTATTATTTAAAAAAATATTATTACTACTTAAAATGGTTTTTACAGTCTCAAAATTAGGATGTCCCACTCTTATATGCCATGATTCAACATTATTTTGATTGATTTTTCTATTATAGTCATTATTACTACTAGTGTCTACGTTACGTTATTGCACCAGAATTCTTCACTTGAATTTCCAGTCTTTAAGTTGTCGAATTTGTAAAGCCCATCATGTAGACTACTCTGTAGTAATATTTCTTAACTTAGTAAATCTTTAACCAAACAGAATTCAGGGCGAAACCCGCGAATTTGGACACACTTAATAGATTTTTATTGATAGTCGGTACTCTAAGTAGAGTGTTTAATTTAAGTTGTCTTTTCCAAATATAGTGCTCTTGCCAATATCAGTGATACTTGTATTTTCACTGTTATCCATATGTAAAGTTTTCATACCTGAGTAATTTTTACTTCTAATGTTTAAATTCTGAAGGTTGTTGGTGATGTAATGAGTTGCACCTAAGTCTAGGTACCATTCTTCGAAACTGTCGTCTTCACTTTTGTTTGCATAATTACTGGTGGTGTTTTTATTTCTGTTAGCTTTACTGTTGCTTCTTCTTGAGTCCCCCATTGCTGTCAAGTTTTGCTGTGCCCCTTTTTGTGAGGAACTGTTTTGGTTGCTTTGTGGTCCATTCCCCTTTGAATTACACATGAAGTAACATTTATTTGCCATATAATCAAATTTTTGATATAATTGACATTTCACCTTATTGTTGTTCCATCTGCCCCTCCCACGACCTCTTTGCAACTGAAACCCTCTTTGAGGTTGATATCCTCTCTGGTATTGATTTTCCTGTCCAATTGTGTTGTTGTTGTTGTTGTTGTTCACTTGAGACTGATTGTTTTTTAGCTGCAGCATAGTTCACAGAAAACTCACCTTGTGTTGCTTTTCTTTTGCTCAATCCTTCCTTCGTGAGCGAGTGCAGACCTAACAAACTACAAATCAGGTAATGCCTGTTGCATAGCAATAATAGTTGCTAGAGATTCATATTCTTCGTCTAGTCCATTAGTGATAAACATTATTTGTTCGCTATCACTTTTTTCATGCCCAACAACATTCAGTTTATCGCAAACGTTTTTAATTTTGCCGTGATGTTCTTTCCTAGAGTTTTGTAGTTCTCTTATGTATAGCATGACTCTTGCTGCAGATTGCATGCTGAAAATTGCTCGACTGTTGACCATATTTCATGAGACGTATTGCAACCTACTATCTGTGACAGTAAGTTTGAGCTAATTGATGATTATAGCCATGATGACAGGAGACAATCTTTCTTCTGAAATATGATGTGATCTGGGTTTAGTGTTGTATTACCATCTTGATTGATAATCATAGCTGGAGGGATCGTTGCTGTTCCATTGATATACTCCAATAGTCCATAACCTCTTAAAGCGATTTCAACTTGATATTTCCATAATATGTAGTTATCTTCGTCTAATGCTGTGGTAATGATTTGACCTTTTGGCTTTATCAAATTGCAGCTGTCGGGTGATGCATCATTATTCATGCTGCCTGACAAGGCAGATGTGGCTTCATTTTCATTAGCCATTGATGATCAGAAAATAAAAGAATATGGAGAGGCAGAAAATAAAGAACTACAGCCTGTTCTTGATACAACGATAGACCAAAGAAAGGCCAAAAAAAAAAAAAAAAAAAAAAAAAAAGAAAAAAAAGAAGCTAAAACTAGGTTGAGAATAATGCCTGGCATGACAATCTCTGATTTTGTAGCCGCAATAACTTGTTTGGCACGACAGAATTGGGGTTGCAGCCGCTTATTTCTCTTCCACAGATCGGTGAGGAAGAGATGATGCAACCAGTTAGAAACCTAGGCGTGACACTTCTCACTACGCCATAGATCGCATACTGCAATACCAGAGAAGTGATGCAGTAGATGCCAAAAAATGTTGCTATAGGCCAAAAATGATATGTGGCAACACTTTCTCGATGTTGCATTTTGCCGCGTTGCCTTACAGTCAAAGGCAGCATCTTTGCGGCCCTAAGGCAACATCGGTATAGGTATCGCCACATGTACTAAATTTACTAAAATGTGGACCCCACAATCTGGGCCCAACATGTGGGGCCCACTAAAATATGTAGCTTAGCTTTATGGAATCATGTTATGGACCAAGATTCATTAATCTATGACAACACTTTTACCATTCACTGACAACATTATATCATAGCTATGACAATATTTAACATCACATACTGCAACATTATATCATAGCTATGACAACATTACATCACATACTGCAACATTATGTTGAATATAACGATATTTATTGAATAATTTACTACTGACACAATTGATATTCAAACATAGTATTTTATTCAAATAAATATTTCATTTCAACATTTCAAATAGTACAAATTTTCTGACTCCACTATTGTACATTCACTGGTATATTACTCAGTCATTCATATTTACATACAATCCTCACTACACTGTCACTTGATTCACTCATATGTCATATACAGACTCACTGGCACTCTCTGACACACAGTCTTCAACTGCTCCCATATTTATCTGTCCAACCATCTGCACACTTGTCAATTATAGAAACACACAACAGACTAGAACAAGTTAAACCAAATCAACTACTGGTATAACCACTTCCATTGTCAACTAGCACTACCAAGAAACAAATTTGTTCACCTACCTATTGCATGGCCACAACAAAAGAACCACTAATGCACTCAGGCCATCCTCTGTGCGCTTATCATCTATTTACCATTCATTATTAGCATCACTACATGGAATCAATAAAAAGAGATGAAGTAGTGATAAATGGAGGAAATTTCATGGATAATTATGCAAGATCATGTACAAGGATAAGGCAGTGTATATTCAATAAAAAGTAACATACCTTGGGATGAACACATCAATTAAACAATAAACTATTACAGTGTCAAGGTCTTGTGGCAAAGCCAAGCATGAAATGGAAGCAGTCTGCATATGATATATTCATAGACAAACCTGATTAAAAATGAACCATACCAATAGTTCACACTTGCGAGAACCAAAACTGTAGACAAATCTGCATACAATAGTTTCACAAACAATCTTTCACACTTGCCATCAAAGAAAACAAGTCAGAACAAGGCTCTCGTGGGCACAGTAAATTCTTCACATAATCTCATGAAAATATAATATAGCTTACCATTCACATCATTAGTGAACTAGTAAACCAAACCACATAACGTTAATCATCAAGCTCATAAGATCCAAAATCGTGGTAAGCTGAGCATTTTCATTATTGAGATATGCTAGAACTGAAAAATGCAAGACATGCGACTAGAAACAAATATATATAGTATATAAGATCCAAAATTGACCTTAGTCTTCTTGCCAATGCAGCAAGCATCTATAATGTGCTCTTTCGATACTAGAGTAAGAAGCGGAATGAGAGCAAATGGTATTTGGACTGACTGGAGCACATTCAACTACTCGTTCAATATGTCCAATGTATCATCAGAAGTGTAAAGAACAAAGCAGTATTATGTTGGCACGTTACTGGCACAGGCAACCAATATTATGTGCAGTGTCACCATATGTGCAAGGCATAAAACATATTTTGTTGTCTATTTGCATAACATGAATTTATCTGGACATATTTAACTGTGATGGTTCTTCTATTCTTTCTTCTATCCTAGTTATATTTATTATGCTATCTACATAATTAAGTCACCTATTCAGCAAAATAATTAATGGTTGATTGCGAAATTTCAAGAATTACACTATCATTCCTATTTATGGTATCTTATTCTTGGGTGCCATTTAACTCAGCAACATTGAATTTTTTTCATTTGCATAGCAACCATTGTATTGTTATCTAGTGTATTCAATAAGCCTACTTTAAAACGTTCGTGTATTTTATTAAATAATTCTATGATGCTGATGTTGTAGATAATAAAACGCAAGCTAAACTAAGCATTAAAGGAGATAGTTATATCGCTGACAATAACACTTTAACAAACATAAATAGTATTCAAAGATATAGGGTTGTGGTTTCAAATAGGTTTAGTAACCAAGAAATTTTAAACCTAAAGTTGCTTTTATTTTTATTTTTATACAGTAATCATGGTAATTGTACCTGAAATGAAGTTGAGGCCCTTGAGGGTGCATGGAGATGATTTAGTAACCAAGAAACGATAGGCATATTCTTCTTTTCTTCTTCAGCTGCAGAAATACCCATCTGCTCTGACTGTATGTCTATACTCCATATTCCCTACTGCATAAATTTTCAACCACAATGTATATCTCTAACTTAGTTAACATAACCATGCTGTGTAAATTAAATATTCCTAATACAATGTTGGTTGACAACACAACCTACAATGAAATTACCAAGTCATACAAAATGGGAAATACATCAATAGTGAACCTAAAGAGAATCGGTTTTTTTTTTTTTTTTTTTTTTTTTTTTTTTTTTTCATTCTTACTCCAACAGTGAAATACAAATAAAAATTGTGAACGAGAAATAAAAGTAAATGTAGTCTGACCTATTAGAAGCTTCTTTCCGCTAGGCTTGGTTTCCCAAACATCCAAGCAAAGGAAATAGCCATAGTCGCAATCAGAACTGGAAAAACAGCTCCCAGTTTCCTAACTCCATAATTTTCAGGGAACAAGGATATGAAGCTGTAGAATTTTATAGCATAAGTACATGATAATTTCTAAATCAAGCTATTTCTCAGTTAAACATAAAAAAGTTATAGTAATAAAAAAATTTATTTCCTTATATCTTATTTCTTGTACGCCTTGACCTTGTTCGGTGATTTATCAGAGCAACCATGTTCTTCAGCTGGAAGACAGAAATCCCAATGGCTAAATTACATAAGTACTTATTACAAGATCATCTTAATTATAATCCTAAAGGAATATGCCTTTCAAAGAAATCCACCTCTTCTATCTATAATTGGAAAATAAAAGTATAAATATTTGACGGGTTGAGAATCTGAGATCACCGGATCCCAGATACACAAGGGTTCATAAGCACACGGAAATCCACCTCTTTTTTTTCATTTTAATTTCTTTTAAAAATAAGAATAAATGGTTGAGATGGGTTTGGTCCATGGAGACCATGAAATACGAATCCAGATGATTTGTACCCATATTTGACAATGAGCATGAAATTAATAGACCTTCCTATTAACAGACCTATGTAGTTTAAACTTATCTTATTAGACACCAGGATGGCGTAGTAATTATTTCCTGTAATTATAGGACATGTAGTTTTACAGACTGCAAATTTTAACCCCTTACATTGATATTTACCACCCCGATGAGATTTTGACTTATGTATGCTGCACCCATATGCGATTGTAGTTGGACATTTCCATCTTTTTAACACATGCAAGTGATTTAGGATCTTCATCCTTTTTTATTTTGTGCATATGGGTAAAACATCCATAAGGATAGATGGATCTATGGATTTTCTCCAGCGCTTTGAAACCGACATTGAAACTGGGATTCAAAAGTCCAAGATGAAGTTTGTAACTATTAGAATATAGTAAAATCGAGCAGTAATTTTTTTATATGGTACAATCTTCTAAACTGATTCTGGGAAATGGGAGTTGAAAATTGCATTAGAATTCTTTTCGTCTTTTACGAACTAAGCTCTCCAGTCTAAAAGTAAATGCAGACTTTGACATATTGAAAAAATGTACAGTAAAGTGTATAGTTATATACTAATCAGAAGGATAATTGTTGAGCAGGTAATTTACCTTGGCTTTCAATCATGGATTGAACATCGGCTTTTGTATATCTAGGCAATCATTAGGTAATCAACGCCAGCCATTATAGACATCAAATTGCAATAAGTTGTTGCACAAAATTCAGATGCCAAATTTGAATATGGTGTGGAAAACAAAAATTCAAATTCATGCCACCATACATCCCAACTTCATCTGAATGTCAAATCCAAGGTTTGAGGCTTCAACCAAAAGCCAAAAGGCAGAGTGAAAATCGAAGGTGAAGATGGGGTTGACGAATCGGATTTGAGAGCATAGGTGATTTCGAGCGATTGGAGTTGGTCAAAGATATGGATCCAAGGAAGGAAAGATCGAGATTAGGTTAGTATTCAGGAAGGAGGTTGCAGCAGGAAAATGAAAATTAAGGGACAAAGGAGCTGAGGCGGTGAAGGAAAATTACACTGAGGCGGCTTGATAACGTAGACCATTGAATTGTTTTCGTCTGAACTGATAATTTTATTAATTTTTTAATTTAAATTTAAATATATCTATGTGATATATGTGGTAAAACCTTGAAGCGTGTGTTGCAATAGACAAACATCAGCATAACTATCGTTACATTGCAGCTAGCAACAACTTGTATTTTCGTTGCAGTAGGCCATCTATGACATAGTGTCTCCAACGATGATACAAAAAGATCAACTGCTCAATGTCCAATTAGATCTCCAATGATGAAAAAAAGCTAAGGAGAAAGAAATATCCAATCCCCTTGATTAATGGGTAGACTTGGTCAGAAAGAATATGCCTTTCGACGGTGATGCTCTGATACCATATCGAAAACTGGAAAGAAAACTTTTATGAAGAAAGAATATTATATTGTAGAATTGTTGTAATAATCATGTATAAGATAATTGACTGATATAAATGTGGTATATATAATGAAACGAAGTAACAGTTATTACATTATTTTTTCTAAAATAAATAGAGTATAGGCCCAAAGCCCATTGTGTTATATTTAGCCCAAGAATTGGAAAAGTATGTAAGTCGTATGAGCCGAATGGATGTAAATGCATTGTAAACGTGGATGCTTTAATATATAGCAGAACGGTCTAGAAAGGTATAAAATCTTCGTATCCTTATATCTTTAGCAGCCGCAATTTATCCTTCATTTTTACTGTCAGATCAGCATTTTTGGTGGTTGAATATGAATTTGTCGAACTATTAAGCACTCGATGATGGAAGCAAAGTAAATTGTTCATACGCTTTGAATGCTTGTTACAACACAAACATTTGAATTAAGTATGAATACATTGTGCTAAATGATTTTAAAATTGTGTTGGTTTTGTAGAAAAACAAACAGAAGATAAAATATACATTGAACCTTGTACAAATCAGTAGGAGAATTGATCAATTGAATAGAATATGCAACCATGTATTTAAGAAGGTTAATTTGGTAACATATGCCATTGTATATTTATCAATCTATACAATATTGAGGAAGTCCAAAAAAAATTCATACATAACCTATAATAATTTTTTTGTTGTTTGTAAGCATATAAACACAAAAGGCTACAACACAATATATTATCACCTTGGTATTTAATGCATAAATAAATCAACATCCTATGTTTTTTTTTTTTTTTTTTTTTCCTGTGACTACCAACTATCTTCAGCTGTTATGGACAAAAAATTTAAGTACTTTCTTGTAACACTGAGTTAACTCATCTGTTGTGAATTGCATGCTTAACTCATCAGTTAACATTTTAGGAGCAACATGCTCATATTGTTTCTTTTAATGACATATACTATTGCAGCAAACAACCATATCCAATCATTTGCAAGGAGTATTATATTTGTAAAGCATGGCATTTTAAAAGGAATCCAGAACAAATTTTGTAATAACAAAAGTAACTCACTACAGTTCTTATATATATTGATGACTTTTTTTTTCACGTTCAATGATATAGCCGTTTGTGTTGGCTGGGGATTGAACCACAAAATCATAAAGTGATTATTCAATGGCAATGAGTTATTAACCCATTTTATTTTAGAGAATGATGCATCTCTATGATTTTAACAACCATATATTCATTTGTGTTTCACTGTAGTAGGATGTCCACTATATTGCGGAAGAAACATGCCCTGTTAGATTGATAGAAAATGGGTAGATTTTAGGACCTGCTACCTTTTTTGAGTAGAATAGAACTTACATCGTATGTAGTAGATGTTTTTAGGAATTATGCCACTCGTCCCTATTATTTTGTAGTTCTAAAATGTAAATTTATCACGAACGCACACTAAAAGTAACAAAACTGTACACAAAATTGTGGTTAAAGTATATGTACCTACATATGCAAAATTTAAATAAAACTATATTTAAATATAGTGGTCGAAGAGACTATAGGTCCATTTATCCACTATATAACAACCGAAAACACACATCACAATATAACAAACAGTTTCCTCCATCCATCTTATAGCTCTGGCATATGGAGCTATACTCATTTTTTTTCTGCCTTGGTTTTCAATTATTCCAAAAATTAAAATAAAAGCTCATACTGATTATTGCTACATCTTCCTTATTCCATATTTCAAAACCATGAAAGCACAAAGGAGCCAGCTATGAACTCTCCACCCTGTCACTTGGATGTGAGTGTAGTTCAATCTGAATTCAAGTAGCTCAAGTATGTGATTCAACCAGCGCCAAACAGATGAGGCCTTTGGTTTGAATTTACTACTACTAGAATGTCACGTACATCCTTATCATCAAAAGCATTTACTAAATTTTCTTACCATTCAATGCTTACTTATTAACGACAGCTACCTTCACTTCCCTGTTTGCATGTTCCCTGTCTCCAAATGAATAATTTGTTTAAATGGTAATTTTTAATGCTTGCATGTTCTTTGTTTTCCTCCTAACCTTTTAGATTTCAATTGTTACAATTTGGTATTTAACGATTGGTAGATTTGATGCATGTTTCAAACTTCAATTTTCCCTATACTTCACATTGTTAAATGCCAAAACTTCTAGTTTATCTTTACCTTGATTTCACACAAAAACTACGTTATCATCAATTCTCATGTCTTTACTACCAGTACCATTCATCTGGATAAATATTAACCATATGCAGAGAACCTTTTAGCTTAGCCTTTATTTACAGTAATCATAAAAAAAAAAAAAATACCTACACACACTATGACTAATTTGTACAATCAGGGCACAAAAATAAAGGCTGTCAGAGGGAACAAATTCCATTTCTTCTTTCGCAACCGTATTGAATATAGTAATTAATCACTAAAACTTCTCTAGTTTGCACGAACTATACATTCATTATTAATATAGAAATTTTGATCTCGATATTTATGTCACCTACACATATCATGAAATAACATTGTTGAGGGTTGAAGATGTCTAATAGAACAATTATTTATCAAACATTCAATTATCCACATGTAGAAAAATCGATCTCGATATTTATGGAAAAACAGTTGTATTTTTGCTTTTTTTTTCCTTCATCTTCAACAAAGATTACGTAATTGGATACATTTTAACACTTTTTTCTTCTTCAACAGAGCGTAAATTACGTAACCGAATACATTTTTTACGAGATCGATTACAAAAATGTAATCTTTTAAGGCAACTATTAAACGCATGATGGGGATGATGCATCTATTCAATAGGTGTCATCTTTTAAGAGTCTGTTTTAACAGGTGCTTGAAATGTTTTCCAATATATATATATATATGTATGTATGTATGTATATGTATATGTGTATATATATATATAACAGAGTCAGACTTTTGTTCAACGATATCCTAAGCTTCAGACATCTATTTATTTAAAGGGAGCCTGATCAGCCCATGCACCTGTTAAATAGACGTTCCAATCGTTTTTTCTTGTAGCACTTGTTGAACAGGTGCTTAGAGCACATGCTTCCATTCAACAAGCATCTGAATTGGTATTTTACTGAGCGTAGAAATTTGAAGTGTACAAAATGTAATTTGTACACTTATAGATGCTTTAGTGGAATGACAAAAATAGTCAAATGTCATCCAAAATATTGAAATTTCTAAATCAAATGAAAAAAGTCTAATAGAAGAAATCAAAGAATACGCGAGTGAAAAATCATGGTGGGCACGGGGAGCATTTGGTATACTAGATATTCCCCATGAAAAATATATAATTAACCTGCCATGTATGAATAGGAATAGAACGTGGACAACAATGGTGATCATGACAATCGTTTACTCTTCTAAGAAGGAAAAAGTTAAAGCTTTGCTTTCAAGAAGATGTGCAACTTGGACTTGTTTTTACAAAGGTTAGTTGCTTGACTGGCTTTAATCAGCCATAGCCATATCATTGATTTGGGTAACGAACATGTATCTAGCTAGCAACAGAAACCTAGCTAGAAGAAGAAATCAAAGAACCAGTGGGCGAAAAATGATGGTGGGCACTGGGAGCATTTGGTATGATCGATATTCCGATGCGAAATATATAGCCTCAAAATAGATCAAAACACAAAAATAGTCGTACAGTAGAAAATTAGGATTATATATATATATATAGCTTAATTAAAGGAAACGATGCATGGAACACATAATTTTCCAAAGCAAATTAGTCCATTACATTAACATAAAATATAGAATTCAGAAGCATATATAATGGCCATATTATTCAAGCAAGCATCCATCTCATAATGAAGATAATAAAGTTAAGCAGCAAAGCAAACCGATCACTTGATCAGTTCCTGACGCATGCTTTTGCAACAAGAGGATACTTCATCTCACAAGATAGCTTAAGCAACTCAGTGAGATCAACACCTTGTGCAGTCTGTTCCCACTTGAAGTTGCTCACCAATTTTGCTACCCACTGTCCGACTGTCACCAGCCCCAAATTCCTTCCAGGGCAAACTCTCCTGCCTGCACCAAAGGGGGCCAACCTCAAATCACAGCCACGTACGTCCACGTCGGCAGCTATGAACCTTTCAGGGTCGAAAACATCAGGCCTGGCCCACACCTTATCATCATGAGTGATCCCCCACATGTTCACCATTGCCGTTGTGCCAGCTGGAACCACCATCCCATTGCTGAGCTTAACGTCTGCATTTGACAACCTGGCCCATGACAAAAGCGGGCCCGGCGGATGCACTCTCAGTGTTTCCTTTATAACAGCCTGCAAATAAGGCATTCTTGCCACGTCAGCATCAGTCACCTCAGCCCCCGGGCTTACAACAGTAGTTATTTCGTTGTACAGTTTAGTCTGCACGTCCGGGTTCAAAGTTAGCTCTGCCAGCGCCCACTCTGTCAGCAGCGCTGTTGTGTCTGTTCCTCTAAATATCATTTCCTGCATGCATGCATGCGCGCAGTTAATCAATCAACCATGCACATTTAGATGTTAGATAGAACTAACTAATTAATACTACAAATATACAAATAATTAATCAATTTTACCCATAACACGGCAATCATGTCGTCATCCTCGAGTTTTTCTTCTCCTTCCAAACTCAACAACACATCTACGAAATCCGCATTTCCGCCTTGAACATTAAGACCTTTCATCCTCCTGGCCCTATGCTCGTCGATGTTGCTCTGCACGAACTGTTTGACACGTGGCACAAGGACAGCACATCTCTTCTTCACGTTCCCTGGATCAATTAATCCTGAAAGCCAGGGCAAGTGATCGCACCAGTTGAATGCGCCAAGCAACTCGAACCCCTCCCGCACCATCTCCTTCAGCGATTCGGCATCCTCCATGTCTTCACACCTGATCCCGAACATGCTACCCATAAGGTTGTTCAGCGCCGCAGTTTGTAGATGGGGTCGGACGGTGACCCTGCCGGACTGCGACATTTCGGTCCTGATCTTATGCAGCATTTGTTGTGCATCTACCTGCCGGGATGGCTCGTGGGCCGCAATCCTTCTAGGGGCGAATAGGTGCGATGATCCAATTTGGCGTAGAAGACGCCAGTGTGCACCGTCAGGGGCAAACCCCATGGCTCGGTGGAACATGAGTTCACGGGCAGAGTGTTTGACAGGTCGGTCTGAAAAGTTTGGATGAGTTAGTATTTCCTTTGATATTGATACATCGGTCGAAACAACCGTCGGGGTAGAGCCAACAGAGAAGGCAAGAAGTTGTTTAGCTCGGGCTGCTCGGGCAAGGCGAGCTAGTGTGCGATGAGGAAGGGAGAAGGTGAGGGAAAGGAGCGATCCAAGGAGCGGGAGACCACGCACGCCTGGAATTGGAGTTGAGCCAAGGCGGTTGCGGTTGTGTGGCCATGCTGAGCCGGCTGAGGAGAGAGCCCAAGTCAGGAGGATGACGGAGACGAGGGCAATGGTGATGAGGATGAAGAGTTGGGTGGGGGTGAAGAGTTGAGCGGAGATGATAGTTGGTAGTGCGAACAGGTACAAGTTAGAGTCGGTGGAGATAGGTTGATGATCCATTTTTCTACTTCAGTTTAGTGATGTTTTTTTCTTCTTGAGAGAAGAGTGAGGAGGCAAGTATGGAGTAGAGGGTGTATAAATAGGGGGGAGAAGTTAGAAGCACACGTGCCGAGCGGGAGGTGAACACTTGAAATCCTCGCAATTCCCCTTTGGGGGGTGAACTTGAATCATTGAATCTCACATATTCATTAAATTTTATCATACTGAATGCATGGCTGATAGTATTTATTGAAGTACATTAATACATAGAAAACGAGATCAATTGATCTAATCATATGATCTTCCATGCTATTATCTCTATAATCAAATTGAAGTTATTTAGTAATTATCAAATTTTACAAGTGGAATCTATCATAAAAATAATGGATTAATATAGAGAAATTAACAAATGATATAAATTGAACATACGGGACGACTAAAATGTTTTTAGAAAAACTATGCTACTTATAGCATATGTGGTCTTATTTTTTCCACAAATTTTTCCATTTTTTAACGTATACCGTCTTCTGATTCTTTCTTGTTATTTGAAATACATAGCGAGTCTTTACCGTTAATTTATGTAAATTGAATCTCAATACTCCTTGATAATAAATTTATAACTTGTTATTGATAAATTGGTTTTGAGAAATATTCCCCCCGTTGAATCGTAAGTTTAATGAATTTTCTAGTTGATACTTAAAAGTAAATTTTGTGAGTCACTAATTTACATACAGTTATATAAATGTAATTTGAATGAATTACCTATATTAATGAATTTATTCAAACACTATTGTAGTTAATAAATGTAATGCATCTGAATTAGTGAATCGCTAAGTTTAGTGCATTTAGTTATCCAAATGCATTAAGTAATGGAGTGCCGTGTAATTATTCAAATGCATTACAATCAGTAGTCTTTAATATATGTTTTTCAATAATTAAATGCATGTTAATTATATTAGTAAGTACAATGTGCTCATTATTTAAATGCATTAATTTGAATTACTAAGATGCATTCATTATTTCTTTAGTAATTGGAAGTAACGTGCACTTAAATAATACTCATTCAAACTCAGTCAAATACACTTAATAATATTCATTTTATTGCACTAATTAAGTAATTTTTACGTGAAATAATTCGTTACACTCGATATTGTTCATGTACAATTGGTAATTGAAATCAATGATAACTTTAGGGAGTCGTTTATATTGTCACGCTTTCGTTTTTGATGGGCCGAATGCATCAGTTGGAACGTGACAATTTAAATATTTGCACTACTCGATAAAATATTGGTTTCTGACGATAATTAGCTATGTCAAAGAGACACAACGTTAGCATAATGTCACTAAATTTTTAAGCATCAATGTGGCATAACTAAGACAACGGTAGCTGATCGACGCTTTCTAAGAAGTAGAAAAGCATGAATTTATTGTAATAACTGCAAGTGCACAGATCGTGTAATATGCAAGTCGAACACCGGGAGGAATTTTAAATCTTATTATTTATATATCTCTTGGGCGAGTTAGGCAATATTTGGAGATGGTTTTGAATTAATACAAACGAATTTACTATGGATCTGAATCTAATCAGATCAATACCAAATTCATCAACTAAAACAAAAGGACAAATTACTAGCAAAGAAACAACGAACAAAAACAACGAAAAATTAAAATTAGTATTGTCATTGAATCTAATCGAACGGTCAATCCTAATATGCAATAAAAAATAACAATAACAATTCGTGTTCTAACAAACTAATTGATTAGAAAACACGTATTGTTATGAAGAAAATAATAAACTTGAACGAAGAAAACTTTGTAAAGAATAAGAACAGAATACAGAATAAAAATGGAATAGATTAGAATTTTACAATGAACACAAGGGATATTTTTATAGGATGTAGTCTCCTTTCTCTATGTGAATATAAGGCCTACAAAATTATATTGTAAAAAATTCTCTCTAAAGATGAAGGAATATTCCTGTCATGGCGATTGATGGAAGAATTGTAATCAAAGCCTTTCCTTTTGATGTATGACATGGTCAGTGCGAAGATAAGCATATGCTTAATTTGAGATTTGTAATCAAAGCCTTCCCTTTCTTTTTGAATGGCAATTAAATGTGATTTGATTGGATTTGAATTCTTGAGAGGATTATGCCAAATTTCTAAAATCCTTATTAAGTTCATATTATATATATATATGCATAAATATGACTATATATATATATAATATCACTTAGTTCATTTATTCTTCAAAACACATGAGGCGGGGTGTGAAGCATACATGTTCCTTTCTTCATAAAAATAGTACTTGCTAAGGACCAAACTCAGGCCACTCTGTACACATTTCTATGACTTTACCAGTAAGCTACAACTTCTTTTGCAATTGAGATAGCATTGATATGGGGAAGTAGCTTTTTCTTTGTAGTTGGCCTTTAATTGAAGGGAAGGAGCCATTAATTGATAATCTGTAAAAATACATAAAAAATACCTAAATTATCATTTATTTATTTACCAAAGATAAAATATAATAGCATTAATTAAACACATTTCTATGTTAATCAAATACCCCCACACTTATCTTTTACTCGTCCTCGAGTAAAAAAATGGAAAGCTAAACTAGATAGGCCACACTTTCGTAGGAAACATGATTGCATTGAGCATATGCAACAAGCCGTTAAACCTTTAGGTGTCCTTAGTAGGACGAGTGGTTTCTCGTGAGGCTTTTCAGTGGATACTACCCACAAAATCCAAATGAAGTATGTTGTGGTTCTAATGCAACTACATGAATGCAACAGATATATGCAAATGAAAAAAAAATTTGAAAACATCACTTTTTTCATAAACATGGTACAACAAAGTAAGTTAAAAATTCCTAGTCATTTGATTGTATTTTAGATATCTCAACCTATCACAAATTTTCAAAACAATTCAAGTTTTCAACGTTAAATTCTAATCTGGCCAGTTGGTTCAGTTGATAACATATTGCAGCCATGAAAAAAATTCTTAGTTTGTTTGTCATAGATCGCAAAGTGGTATTCTAATTTCCTTGTGTATGACTAGTCAAACCAATAAGGTCAACAGGTGCTTGGGCATCATCGCTTATTCTCTATCCTTATAAAAGTTAAAACTTATGATTAAATTCATACACCTAACTTAAAAGACCAACATATACCACCCATGCACTGCGTTGCGGACTAACGGAGAGTTGGGAAAGAGCTTGGCGGATTATGCAGACCAACTCTGACTTTGTCAACAACATGTCGTTAATCCATAGGTGTCCAATCTCAAAAATTGAGACCAAGATATACCGAAGCTGACTTTGTCAACAACATGTCGGATAGAGCTTGGTGGGTTTGCACACTAACGCTAGATTTACAAGCAATGTTGGATAACCATAGATTATTATTATTATTGAAAATATAAGAGAAAAAGAGAGTTATGCAAATTCAGCATAACATAACTTAGTTTTAAAACTTCGAAAAGCCAATATAAGCCCTCCACTCATTAAACAAAGACTACAATTTAGAATAAACTTCATGGCCATCACCTAAGAATCTTCCTATGTACCGGTTACACTATTATCCCTCAAAGTTCAACTTTCATTACATTTCTTATTCGATCTTAGTTGAAAGAAAAAAATACTATCAACTGGCAAACAATTATTAACTTATTTTGTTGTATCAATCTAAAATCGATCGTGTCCGATTTCTCTTTTCTTTTTTTTGAATAAAAAAGAAAAACATGTGGTAAAATTTTTTTTGAGACGTGATGCAGACTTGACTCCCGCACACTAGACTGAGACAGTGTCCCAACTGTCTATGGCATGCAAACCAAAATGGAAGGGAAAAAAATGAAATGTAAAGGGAAAGGAACATGTACCACCAGATTTCACGGCGGATGATCAGGCTCACGAAGATCGATAAGGTCATAGTAACAAACCGGATTTTTTTATCCCAGAAAATCGACATTAAACCTATGTCAACTATTCGAGCATCGACCATTCCATATCATTAATAGAAAGAAGTTAGAGGGTGAGAAATAGAAAGGAAGAAAGTTAGAATAGAAGAAGAAAACCACAACAGAATAGAATCAGAGTAACACAAGTCTCACAGCAGAACGAATAAAATATAGTATACAATGTAACTATAAAATACAAATCTGTCATTTGTATATACATACCATCATTTTAGTACGACACTTGCGTCACAGTGGAAATAAACAATAGCTATTAATGTAGAACACTCCTACTCCAAGCTCCTTCTAGTATATCTGAAAAATTCCGACTATTTGACTGCCCACACAAAATTGGGCACCCAAGAGTTTGGGTAAAAATAAAACTAAATAAACTCTGGGTCAGTCATGTGATTGGTGTGAGTAAACTCCAACCACTTGCTTAACTTTTAAAATTCTTTTAAAAGAAAGAATAATGTAAGACCGATCCACACATAAACACGGATGGTTTTT
Source organism: Allium sativum (assembly GCA_030737875.1). Classification (NCBI taxonomy): domain Eukaryota; kingdom Viridiplantae; phylum Streptophyta; class Magnoliopsida; order Asparagales; family Amaryllidaceae; genus Allium; species Allium sativum. The sequence continues at coordinate 404,254,600 of CM060910.1, forward strand.
ACCTTATGATAATCGAAAAATATTCTTTTAAACTCCTTAATCTTCTTATATTATAATAATGTCTAAAATAAATAAATAGCAATCTAGTGGAAAGCTTTCATCTCATGTTCCACATATATAATATAAAATCAAAAACCGTCGGCGCTTGTTAGTTAATGGTTTCCAAATGGCAAGGTATGGGGTCACCTTCCGACAGTGTATCTCTAGAGAGAAATACACCTGGTTCTACAAGAACATCTTGTAACCCAGGCTGAACATGACCGGTCACTCATTTCACTTGAGTGTACAGAATGTATTATCACCAACGGTTTGGATCAGCAACCATTTCCCGAAAGGGACAGCATCGAAATAGGTTAAAGAAGTAAATGAAATTTCTCTAGATCAGGTGACAATACACCCAAATAGGTTAAAGAAGTAAATGAAAAATCCTTTTATAACTGCTACTTTCACATTCTATTTCAAATATCGGTGTTGAAACCGATTTTACTTCTCTCTATAAATTCTGATTTGTATATTCCATTCATCAAGTGATAAATATTTCACTTAATTTATAAACAATTGTTTGTAAATTTATCTTCTCAAATTATCTATTAAAATAGATTCTATTTAAAATCTACTTTGAATCCATATCTCATAATTCTTTTATATCTTGCCACTTCCTTTTTATAATTCAACTTATTTTCCAAATAATTCCTTTTTATAATTTTAATTATTTTCCAAATAGTTCCATTTTATAATTTTATTTATTTCTCGAATAATTCCTTTTATAATTCTACTTATTTCCCAATAATTCCTTTTATAATTCAATTTATTTTCCAAATAATTCCTTTTTATAAAAAAACCTGTGATTTTATATAAATATTTTTATTTCAATATATACTTTGAAAATTCCCATTTTACATTCCAGTATCACTTATAGTATTTAAAATACCAATTAAAAAGACCAGTGCCATCATAATCAATCACAGATTATATATCACATCATATATCACAATGTATGAAAACAGTAACATAAATGTTGAGGAATCCAGTTGGATCCCTCCAACTTATTTCCTTGCATCCACAGATGTTAATCAACATAAATAACACAAATATGAAATATTTTGATAAACAGAATCAATATTCGATTAACAATTTATATATATAACTATATCAATATTTTCAACCAATTAACTAGTTCCAGACAATCAACATGCAACAATCAACCATCATTTGTCAATTCTAAAAATACGTTATAAAAATACAAACTGGATAGAGTTAATGAGTTTTACTCACTTTGGTCGTTTGTCGTTAAATAACGATAAACGTTCAATTGTTTCGTTCAGGCGTTTTATTCCGCCATATATTGAGACCAACTCCAAATCACTTCAAACTAATTCCATTGTGTAGATCTCATCCATACAATCCAAACACATTCTGTTTCGTCCAATTTGGATAATGTATGCAGAAGCTATTGAGTTTACAATTTAATACATTATTTAAATTAACATTTACACTTATGTTATTGTTATTTGGGCTTTACCCAAAAATAATAGGCCCATCTCCAAAGACAACCCACCTCCCCTTTATACTTTCTTCCTCCCATCTTTTTCAATTTGAACCCACTGCTTCCAAGAACACATTCACAAAAATCTTCAAACCATTAATAATATAATTAAATTTCTAACTAAACTAACTTAACGTTAATTATACCCTTTAATTCTCCTTCTCCCATCGGTCACCCAGCAAATCCCGCTCTTCTTAATACTTCTTCCTGGAATGAAATTTACCACTCAGATCCCTTCAACAAACCATTAACACAACCCTCTACAACCCTTACTCCATCTATACACCACCATTTCACGAATCGATCGCACCATTCAGCGTCTCTTCACTTCCACTTTCAATTCATCCCCTCAACTCCAGACTGGATGTCCTCCCCTTAGCAACTCGTTCGAACACCCACTCTTCCATAGCACTACAGGTGTGAACAAAATTTCTACATAAACTCCCCAAAAAATCACAAACGCTTCCATTTTCCATCACAACCCCATAACAGTATCAAAAACCCAACTTTGAAGCTCCTACATCATTAATCGTTCAGCCCCAGTTCGCTGCTACATTTTCAACTTCTAGAAAACTATATCGAGCCATATGAAATTGGTACTAGCCTGAAGATAAAAGTCACAACAACTCATTTGTATTTATTCCATGATTTAAGAGAATTTCCTTTAATTGTTTTGATTTTTCCAAACCCTCTTTTCTCACGTTTTAGAACACTGGGTGGCGGCTCAAAGATTTTGACCTGAAGGAATTTTACTTAGGGTTAGGAAAATTGTAGGGTATTTATAGAAAAAGTTAAAATATTTTTTATTGATTATTTTATTCAATTTTAATCATCGTTACTTGTATTTGTCATCTGAAAATTCATACGGTCACATACGACATCCAATTTCAGTGAAAATGGACACGTAGTTGTAGTTTGACATCACGAACCCAATGAAACTTATTTCATCGAATTCTGAATCTGTTTGCTCACATAACGTATTTTTAAAATCAGAATATTGATTGCTTTTCACATTAAAATCGCCCAAAACCGCATACTGACTCCAAAAACCACGAAAATTGAAATCTAGCAAAAATTTAATATTCTAGATCCAACAAAATTAATTTCCTCGAAAATGGAGATCATTTGCAAAAATGGTTATTTTTAAAGCTTTAAATAAACCCATTTAAATATTAATATACTTAAAAACAATTAAATTTAAAATTAATAAATAAATATTATCGAATATATTCACCTAGAATATTATCTAGCTCTAAAATAAACAGATCTGGATTTATAAATTGATATTCCAAAATTCCTAATTATATCGATATTCGACTTATATTAAAATCCATTTATTATATAAATGAATTGTTATAAATTTTAAATGAATTCCATAGCGACTATTGGAATCATAACTCACAATCTACACGACGAAATCTCGATTTTTCTCATCCATTAGAAATATATAGTTCACTAGATCCGAACGATTCTTATTTCACAGAAATCTAACTTAAAACAGATTCTGTTATTCATTTAAAGTTTGCATCGCCAAATTATGAACTACCACGCTATTACGGGATCGATTATAAATATATTATAATTAATACGTTCAACCATCGTTTAAATAATAAATTTGTTATAATAATTCAAATTCTAAACTGAATTATACTTATAAATTTTCCAATTAACACAATATTGCGAATTCCACTGTGTTCGACTATTTTAAAAATATATCTACTATTCTATTATTTATACTAATTAAATATTCAATATTATTTAATTCAAACCATTTAAATCTCTAAATCACTATTTAAGTAATTAAATTAATTAATTATTATACTGTAAAAATATGGAATGTTACATTCTTCCCCCCTTAAAATAATTTCGTCCTCGAAATTGCTAAGGTAGAAAACAAACCATATTAGCTGGGTTAAAAATTATTTGTTTTACTTATCAACTTCAGTTTTAACTGAATCAATTTATTTCAACTAAAATATTAATTTATTCCTATTAACGAATATTTTCAAAAATTCTGAAAGTTTTCTAATACCTGAAATTTTCGAAAAATTTCGCCAGCGTCTCCTTTGTACGGCTCAATCGGTACAACTATAACTCGCCTCTCTAGGCCTTCTCCAGTCCAAAAGAAAATCAAAACGCCAAGCGGTTTTCCAAATCGGCTCAAAAAAATCTCATACCCAATATAAAATATAAACTTATACCTTTTTGTCAGGCATACCATTATCTCATTTCCCATCTGCTACTAACTCAACATATACCAATGCCATTCCAATCAAACTCCAATCAATTTATCCTCAAAACAAAATCACTCGCTTATCCAAGCCAAATTATATTTCAAACTCAAATCCATTCTTGATCCAACCTCTTAACTTACCAATCCAATACCTGTTCAGATTCCTATCTCACAAATACAAATTTTCTCAATATCATTCTAATCCAATTCAATTTCAATTTGTTTTCCCAAATTTTTACATAAGTCTTTTTTTGATTCAAACAATCTCTTCCTGGAAGTTTTAAACAACTTACCCTTTTCAAAAATCAAATATTCGCTTTCAAAATCAAAACAACTTGTTTTCTCAAAACATTTCCAAAAACATATTTTTGGTAGTAATCCATCCGTTATAAACTCGAAAATGAACACTGATGATGTGGCCAGTATCATCAGAGTTATTTTGTAACCACCCGGATTTTCAGAACCAATTTAAAATTTTTATTTTGGCTATTTTAATGGATTTTGATAATTTAAAATGATTTATTTTAAATAATAATGACTAAAAATTTATTTTAATCGAAGTTAGAATGAATAAATTTATTTTAATTATAAAACGAACTTGAAATGGCGTGGCAATTTGAAAATTCGATTTCAAATTTTCAAATGAATGTATCGAATTAAATGTAAGTCAGAATTGGACGAAACAAGAAATAAATGAATCTGTTTAATCATATCTTTCTAACGAATGTGAAAAATTGAGATTTCATAATGGGAACAAAAAGTTATATCCAGTTTAAAATTGAAAATAGTCGCAATGGAATTTATATATATTTTATATATTATATATCCCTTAAAAATAGCTATTTTGCAAACGACCTCCATTTTCGACAAAACCACTTTTGTTGGATTCAGAATGTCAAATTGTTGCTTGATTCCAATTTTCATAAATTTTGGAATTAATATGCGAGCATGGTAAATTTAAACATGTTTCATAATTTCAGTTTGAATTTAATCAACTAGAAAATGACCATTTTTCAAACAATCTTCAAATTCGACGAAATTAGTTTTGTTAGGACTGTATCATCAAAACATAATTAGATTTATTGTAACAACCTATAAATTCTAAGCCAATTTGAAATTTTTATTTTGGTAATTTTAATGAATTTTGAATATTTAAAATGGATTATTTTAAATAATAACGAGGAGAAATTTATTTTGAATAGAATTAGAACGTATATATTTATATAGATCGTCATTAGAATATAAATAATAATTTTTAATTAAGAAATGAATTGAAAATGGCGTGGTAGTTTGAAATTTCGATTTCGAATTTCAAATGAATGTGCAGGATTCAAAATAAACCGGATTTTGGCAAGACAAAAAATATTTGAATCTAATTAAGAATATCTTTCCAACGAATCCGAAAAATTGAAATTTCATAGCGGGAATAAAAAGTAATGTCCAATTGAAAATTCAGAATAGTCGCTATGGAAATTTGAGCCCTTAAAAATGGAAATTTTGCAAATGACCTCGATTTTCGACGAAACCACTTTTTTTGGATTCGGGATGTCAAATTATTGCTAGATTCCAAAATTCGTAATTTTCTGAATCAATATGTGAGCGTAGCGAAGTAAAACGTGTTTTGGCAGTATTAGTCAATTTTGATCGACCAGAAAATGGTCATTTTCCAAACGGTCTCGGAATTTGACCAAATTAGTTTTGTTAGAACCGTTTCGTCAATACGAAGCTAAAAAATATTTTTCGAGAATCTTAGAGTCCGTATGTGGCCCGGGTAAATTGAAATGTGCGTTCAAATTCAATATATAGATTTATATTTTGATTTTGACGAAAATCGATCGAAACAACCAAACTGGCTTATGATACATATCCCATTGTGTTCGGAATGGGGGTAATTGTAACACCCCACGCCCGCTATGGTCACTCACTAAGGGAATGCCATAGCATCGGTGGAGTATTTTAGTGAATATAGAACAGAAAAATTACAACAAGACAGATATATACAGTACTGGAAATTTAAAATATCATCTCATAACAGCGGAAGTAAACATGTCTGGTTACATCATAAAACCACAATAAAAGTCAAGTACTATATACATCAAAATAAAGGAGTACATAATCCCACTCTCAATACAATAGCCAGAACAAAAGAAAAGATAACTGGATAACTGGAGCTTTACATCTACCCAAGCTCCTCAAGACTGGAACAGCAATCCGATCAAGCTCTACTACCGCTAGGATCCACCGTAGGACCTGAGGGTTGGGAAAAAGATAAAAACAACGGGGTCAGACATAAGTCTGAGTGAGTCCTACAACTTTAACAATACAATCATTAAAGTAACCAGAGAAGACATAAACTTGACCTACGGTAATATCTGGGGATGAATGGCTACACTAAGCAGCTTGGTAGACTTAGGATAAACTAAGATAACCGTCAGGACGCATCTACCCACCCAAGGATAATTACTAACTGCACCACACCAGTCATTCCTACTTAAAGGTTGATCCCTTCCAAGGACTTAGAAAATTTCCCTAGTAGTTTCATGTACTCCTAGTCCACTACATAGGTGCCGTCTGCCCCTATCTCCACTAGGTGTACTTAGTAATTCTTACCCAGTAGTTTCGTGTACCCCTACATAGGTGCCGTCTGCCCCTATCTTTACTAGGTGTACCCACTACTCCCCAAGCGATCGGCTCCCTACCGTAGATACCCGTGCTGGTCCCACAGTGGGGTGTATCACTCCCCTAAAGTGGCTACCCAATACTATCAACGGTGCACGGCTTTATATCTACACGATGCAACAACGGCTTATCTACCAGCCCGGGCCCACACACGCATATGAAACCCGTTGGACTTGCGTTGCCACCGCTAACCCGTTTTGGCCTCTTATAATCAAGCCCAATATGCGTGTCCCGTCACTCGACATGGGTCGAGCCCACAATGATACGTTTGGGATATTGGTTGAAATGGGCCCCCACAAGCTACCCACTTAAGCTTGTCATATATCTAGTGTATCCCACTTAACCCTTTAATCATGTTTAATTACATGTTTCCACTTGGTTAAGTATTCTAATCGTATTTTCTATTGCCACCCAAGGCAACCCACTAGATTCCACATGCCACCCAAGGCAACCACAAAATTTCCACATGCCACCCAAGGCACCCACTTAACCCCTCATGTCCCACTACATGCTAATATGGTTAAGTGTTTCTTAATTAATTAAGACCGTGATCTCCCGTAAAGACCTCCCACATTAGACTGGCTGTTATGACCGCCTGGTTAAGCCGGTAGAGTCCGGGCAGTCTTACGTCATAACAGAGCCTAACCTCGTGTCTTTACTTTAATCACGTATTTAATTTATGGCTAAGACCTCTCACATTGGGCTGACATTTGTAGCAACTGGTTAAGCCGGTCGGGTCCGGGCAGTTTTACACTACAAATGAGTCCAACCTCGTGTCTTAGTCGATTAATTACACCTAATTAATCACCCCCATATTAATTATCCCTAATTAATATCAAGTTTTCCATAACATGGGTAGACCTAACTCAATAGGTAAATTCCCATGGGGTAGACCTAACTCAATAGGTAAATTCCCACTTATGGTAATTTATTTTTATGGTATGCTTAATCATACCCAATCATACATTTATGAACATATTTTCCAACCCCATCGTTCCCCACGTAAATCGTTCTCATTTCATGACATAATAAAGGGAAAGATCCATCACAAATATCATGGGTTTAGCACATAACTTTGTCATGGGTTAAGAGGATGTCAACTTGCATATATGAGCACACATTAACCCAACTATATTTAACCCAACTTGCATATTATCATACACATGATTTGCATAACATGTTGCATATGAGCTTGCATATTATCATACACATATCTTGCATAACATGTTGAACTTGCATATAGGCATTCTCATAACTTGCATAACATGTTAAACATGCATTTAAGCATACACATAACTTGCATAAGCATTCACATACTTGCATAAGCATTCACATACTTGCATAAACATTCACATACTTGCATAAACATTCACATACTTGCATAAACATGCATAACTTGCATATCATGTCATTTAAGCATATACATATCTTGCATAAGCATTCATATACTCGCATAAGCATGCATAACTTGCATATCATGTTAAACTTGCATTTAAACATATACTTAACTTGCATAAATCACTTTATTAAACATGCATAAATCCACTTATTAAATATGCATAAACACACTTGTTAAACATGCATAAACCCTCTTGTTAAGCATGCATAAACCAACTTATCAAGCATGCATAAACCAACTTATAAATTATGCATAAACATAGTAAAACATAAAGTAGCATATCATTACAAATGATTCAAACTCACTAATCCGCATTTAAGACCATAAGTCTCATTACACCCAATCTACTTACTTTAACAATTGATGTTAAAGTGATAGAAACTCACCACTAGCAAATTTGCACTCCAAATGAAGAAGATTAAGATGCTTAGAATGGATTAGAGGTTGATTAGAGAGTGATTTGCTTGCAACTTCCTTCATGAACTAGTGGAGGCCATGCTCAAATTTCATTTTGCCATAGTTTAGTTACAAGACCTAATTATGAATGAATTAGGGTAGGGTTGGGGTCTTATTTATAGGATTAGGTGAGTGTTTTAGGCCCTTAGATTAACCCTAGATTAGATTAGGACCCTTAGATTTAGGAAATCTCTAGAACCAGCCCTCTAAGCCAGCCTAGAACCCAACCTGGTGCACCCAGGTTCACTGGACGCCACGCCCCTGTCGACAGGCAAGTCGACAGGCAAGTCGACACCCCTGTCGACAGGCCTGTCGACAGCCCTGTCGACATGGGTAGGGCGGGATTTTTCCCGCCTGACCCCACCTGTCCAATTTAAAATCTGAATTTTAAATTCTTAATTCTGTTTTTAGTTTTGAATTTTCTGCAAACTTCATTGGGCCATAACTGGGCCATACGGACTCCGATTTTCGAAAACTCGGACTCTATTTCGCGTATTTTTCCGAGACGAACGCAATAACGCAGCCCGTTTCCCCTAATTCCCACATCTGAGATTATTTATCTTGTAATTAGTGAATTTTAGTATTAACCCAAAATTCGGGGTGTTACATTCTCCCCTCCTTAAAGGATTTCGTCCCCGAAATCCCTAAGCTAAGGAGAATGCATATCCTATCATCCAAACAACCATCTACTCAAACCATCAACCACTGGCATCCATTGTCCTTAAAACAATTTCTAATGATGTATGAGCATATGCAAAAGTGTGTGTATATGTTCCCTATCTAATGTATGAACATATGCAAACCATGATAGTGCCATGCATCCATTATGTATGCGAGAAAACCCTATCGACACATACAATATCTACATGAGTGCACAATCATCCACCCAAAATGCATCATCCATGTGATAACACAATCATTATACATCCATAAATATAACTTACTACACACAATTTTATGCAATATGCAATATGAAGTGACTGAGCCGATCTAGTGCCTAGAGTGTGTGTATATGCATCCACGAGCAACCACTAGCAAACACTTGCATCCACTTGCATCCATCAACCATAACATGTCTCAAACACATGTTTCAACCATAGGTTTACCCTATCTAAAGGTCAAAGGTACTAACGAGAGGCCATACCGAAGATAAGATAAGTACTAGACAAGCGATAAAGGAGAAAGTAAAGACATACCCTCAAAAAGAAATGGGTACAATGAACGCATCTTCGCTTCCGTCTCCCAAGTTGCGTTGCTCTCATCTTCTCCCCATTGCACTTTGACTAGTTGAACCTCTCTGTTTCTCAACTTCCTAGTCTCTGACCCAAGGATGCGAGTAGGAGCTCGTCGAATAGTCGCATCACGCTCTACCTCTACATCTCTAAGCAAGCTCGGCTCTACCACCTCTGCCGTCTCATGTAAGCACTTCCTCAGATGTGATACATGGAATACATCATGAACACCACTAAGTCTGTCGGGCAACTCCACCCTATATGCCATCCGTCCAATCCTTTCCTTGATAGGAAACGACCCAACAAACCTCGGTGCTAACTTCCCAACGGATCCGAAGCGAACAACATTTCTCAACGGAGATACCTTAACAAAAACCATATCCCCAACCTCAAACTCAAGATCCGTCCTTCTCTTGTCCGCATAAGATTTTTGCCTATCTTGCGCTGCTTTCATCCTTCTTCGAATCAAATCGATCTTCTCTGAAGTCTCCCTAACCATATCAGGCCCAAGCAAGATCTTATCCGTAGATTCCCACCAACATGTAGGTGATCGGCAAGGCCTTCCATAGAGAGCTTCGAAAGGAGCCATCCCAATACTGGACTGAAAGCTGTTATTATATGCGAACTCCACCAATGGAAGATGCTCTTCCCATGTACCTCCAAAATCTAAGATACAAAGCCTCAAAAGGTCTTCTAGAACACGATTCACCCTCTCAGTCTGGCCGTCCGTCTGAGGATGATATGCGGTGCTCAGACACAATTGAGTCCCCACTGCTTCTTGCAAACTTCTCCAGAACTCGCTAGTGAAGATAGGATCTCGATCACTTACTATGCTAGAGGGTACCCCATGTAATCGAACTATCTCTCGAAGATATACTGAAGCTAGCCATGGAGCAGTCCTCTTGCTCTTCACAGGTATGAAATGGGCGCTCTTAGTAAGTCTGTCTACCACCACCCAAATTCCTGTATTACCCTTCCTCGACCTGGGTAACCCGTCAATAAAATCCATCGAGACGCTATCCCACTTCCATTGCGGAACCTCCAATGGGTGAAGCAACCCACCTGGTTTCCTTTGCTCCGCCTTTACTTGCTGGCACACCAAACATCGAGCGACATACTCGGCCACATCTTTCTTCATACCGGCCCAGAAGAAAACCCTCTTCATGTCTTGGTACATCTTGTCCCCACCGGGATGAATGGTCATCCTAGAACGGTGTGCGTCATCAAGAATAGCCTTCCTCAAACCCTCATCTTGCGGTACACAAAGTCTACCGTCTCTACGCAAGCACCCCCTATCGTCTAGGGTGTACCTACTCAAATGGCTGGACGACTCCCCCCTTATGAGCTTTTCTACCAACTCAACCAACTGTGGGTCGTCCCTCTGTGCTTCTCCAATCTGCCCCAAAAGAGTAGGTCTAACTTCCAAAGAAGCTAGCAAACCGGGTACATAGTCAACGGAAGGTCTGAAATCAAACATCGAGATAAATTCCAAGCTTCGTCGTTCCACGAACAATGGACTCAAGGACAACCTCTTCCTGCTCAAGGCGTCCGCCACCACGTTACCCTTGCCAGGGGTATACGCTATCTCGAAATCATAAGATGCTAAGAACTCCATCCACCTTTGCTGTCTTAAGTTTAAATCCTTCTGAGAGAATAAGTATTTCAATGATTTATGGTCAGTGAACAACTCGAATCTCTCACCAAGAAGATAATGGCGCCAAATCTTAAGCGCAAAAACAATAGCGGCCAGCTCTAGATCATGGGTAGGGTAATTTTTCTCATGTGCCCTCAACTGCCTTCCACCATAGGCTATTACCCTTCCCTCTTGCATTAAAACTGCGCCAAGTCCTGTCCCACAGGCATCGGTATAGACAACAAATGGCTTGCTCCCATCTGGCAACACCAAAACTGGAGCGGTGGTTAAAGCTCTCTTTAACCGTCGGAACGCATCATCGCAATCTACGTCCCATGTGAAAACAAGATTCTTCTTCGTCAAGCGGGTTATTGGGGCTGATATTTTCGCGAAGTCTTTGATAAACTTCCTATAATAACCCGCCAACCCCAAGAAACTTCTTACTTCGGTAGCATTCTTTGGAACCTTCCAATCCTGAATTGATACTACCTTCGCGGGATCCACAGCTATCCCTTCCTTGGAGACCACGTGCCCCAAGAACCGTACTTCCTTCCTCCAGAAGTGACATTTAGAGAATTTAGCCTTAAGGCTATGCGCTCGAAGAGTCTTCAACACCTCCCCAAGATGTAGGGCATGCTCTTCCTCACTCTTAGAAAATACTAAGATATCATCCACAAAGACCACCACAAATTTATTAAGGAACTCCCTGAACACCCTACTCATCAAATCAACAAAGTATGCAGGGGCGTTCGTCAACCCAAATGGCATTACCAGCCACTCATAGAAACCATCCGGAGTTCTAAAAGCAGTCTTGTCTATGCTATCCTCAGCCACCCTCAACTGATGAAACCCCGTGGCTAAGTCCAACTGAGAAAATACTGAAGCGCCAACCAACTGATCGAAAAGATCATCAATCCTCGGCAATGGGTGTCTATTCTTCTTTGTGAGCTTGTTGAGTTCTCTATAGTCTACACAAAGTCTGAGGGACCCATCCGCCTTTGTAGCAAATACTACTGGAGCACCCCACTCCGATATGCTCCGTCTTATGAACCCCTTCTCAAGCAACTCCCCTACTTGCTTATGGAGTTCCCTCCTCTCACGAGGAGCCATATGGCGCACTGGTAAGGATACAGGTTTAGCATTATCCACCAGATATATTCGGAAGTCAATCTCCCGCTTCGGAGGTAAGCCCTTCACCTCCTCAAACACATCCGGATATTCCCGGACCACTCTAACAGATTGCAAACTCTCGACCGAAGCGTCAAGCGATTCCAGATAACTTAGCATAACAGAGTCCATGGGATTACAAGAAATATCGAGAGTGTTACCCAAGCGGGTCATGAGCCTAACAACTCTCCTTTCGCAATCAAGAACGGCACCATTACTGGATAACCAGTCCATGCCCAAAATCAACCCATAGCCCGTGAAGCCCAACACAAAAGCATCACATCTAAACTCAATGCTAAGTATAGAAATCTTCAAACCCAAACATATCATGGACAAATAAGTGGAGCCCCCAATTAGGTTTGAAACAACCAAGGGATCATCTACCAGACTGGTGTCTAAGTGCAGTGACTCAACTAATGATGATGAGATAAACGAATGCGATGCGCCTGAATCAAACAATGTACGGACAGGATGATCAAATAGAAAAACCAGACTTTCAACGGAGATAGTTCTACCTCTTTCCTGAATTGGTGGAACCACGAGAGCCTGTACTTGCCACCTAGCCTGACTCGGTGCCATAAGAGCTTGCACCTGTCCTCCTGAGGTAGACCCCGTCTTTTGCCCTTTCTTAGGGCAATCCTTCACTAAATGCCCTGCTTCGCCACAGTGGAAGCAGCCAGTCTTCTTCTTCTTGCGACAATCCTTGCTTAGGTGGCCAGGTGTTCCACAATTGAAACACTTCTTCTTCTTGCCTTTGCCACCGTTGCCTTTCCCACCTTTGTTTTGTTGTTGTTGTTGCTGAGGTCTCCTTTGATCCCCCTTCTTCTCGGGTGCCCTATTAGCATTGGGACCCTTCTCTTCTTCATACATGAGTGCCATGTCAACTAGCTTCTCAAAGGTGGCCCCCATAGGGATATGAGTCATAGCCAACCCATGCATCGGTTCATTCAAGCCTTTCACGAACCTCAAAGCCTTCTTCTCCGGTGTATTCACCATATCTAGGCCAAACCTTGCCAATTGATTAAACTTGTTGACATATTCCTTCACCGAGAGATTCCCTTGCTTTAGAGTCAAGAATCGTTCCATATACAAGTTTTCCTCCGCCCTTGAGAGAAACTTTGCCACAAATCTTTGCCTAAAATCCGCCCAAGAGTCAACGGGGCGTTCTCCATTAGTGACCTCCCACCAGAATGAGGCCTCTCCCTTCATTAACCAAGCAGCCAACTTGACTTTCTTTCCTTCTTCCATCTCAAAGATATCTATCAACTCTTCCACCTCCTTAAGCCAATCTCTAGCTTCCACAAAAGTTTCAGATCCTTGAAAAGGTTTCCCTCCCATAGCTTTAAATTCCTTGCAAGTCTTAGCAAAAGTATCCGTGCGAGGAGGAGGGGGAGGAGGAAGATCGGGTGCTACGGTTGGTGGAGGAACATTTGCTGGACCCGCCGTGGTGGCCCTAGCCTCCATCAATCTCCTATACCATACTGGTACCGTCACACCCTCCGGAAAGTTAAGATTCTCGGCCATGCTGAAACGAAAAAGGAAAGATTCAAAACGAAGGATTCGAAGGATATAGATATGGCTATTGGGGATTATGCTTTTCCTTCAAAAACTTTTCTCTTTAAAGACATGTTTTTGAAAATATCTCTTCCAAAAATGTTTTTAGAAAAATAGTTTTCTAAAAATTTTATCTGTTCCGGTAACCTTTGCTCTGATACCACGTGTAACACCCCACGCCCGCTATGGTCACTCACTAAGGGAATGCCATAGCATCGGTGGAGTATTTTAGTGAATATAGAACAGAAAAATTACAACAAGACAGATATATACAGTACTGGAAATTTAAAATATCATCTCATAACAGCGGAAGTAAACATGTCTGGTTACATCATAAAACCACAATAAAAGTCAAGTACTATATACATCAAAATAAAGGAGTACATAATCCCACTCTCAATACAATAGCCAGAACAAAAGAAAAGATAACTGGATAACTGGAGCTTTACATCTACCCAAGCTCCTCAAGACTGGAACAGCAATCCGATCAAGCTCTACTACCGCTAGGATCCACCGTAGGACCTGAGGGTTGGGAAAAAGATAAAAACAACGGGGTCAGACATAAGTCTGAGTGAGTCCTACAACTTTAACAATACAATCATTAAAGTAACCAGAGAAGACATAAACTTGACCTACGGTAATATCTGGGGATGAATGGCTACACTAAGCAGCTTGGTAGACTTAGGATAAACTAAGATAACCGTCAGGACGCATCTACCCACCCAAGGATAATTACTAACTGCACCACACCAGTCATTCCTACTTAAAGGTTGATCCCTTCCAAGGACTTAGAAAATTTCCCTAGTAGTTTCATGTACTCCTAGTCCACTACATAGGTGCCGTCTGCCCCTATCTCCACTAGGTGTACTTAGTAATTCTTACCCAGTAGTTTCGTGTACCCCTACATAGGTGCCGTCTGCCCCTATCTTTACTAGGTGTACCCACTACTCCCCAAGCGATCGGCTCCCTACCGTAGATACCCGTGCTGGTCCCACAGTGGGGTGTATCACTCCCCTAAAGTGGCTACCCAATACTATCAACGGTGCACGGCTTTATATCTACACGATGCAACAACGGCTTATCTACCAGCCCGAGCCCACACACGCATATGAAACCCGTTGGACTTGCGTTGCCACCGCTAACCCGTTTTGGCCTCTTATAATCAAGCCCAATATGCGTGTCCCGTCACTCGACATGGGTCGAGCCCACAAAGATACGTTTGGGATATTGGTTGAAATGGGCCCCCACAAGCTACCCACTTAAGCTTGTCATATATCTAGTGTATCCCACTTAACCCTTTAATCATGTTTAATTACATGTTTACACTTGGTTAAGTATTCTAATCGTATTTTCTATTGCCACCCAAGGCAACCCACTAGATTCCACATGCCACCCAAGGCAACCACAAAATTTCCACATGCCACCCAAGGCACCCACTTAACCCCTCATGTCCCACTACATGCTAATATGGTCAAGTGTTTCTTAATTAATTAAGACCGTGATCTCCCGTAAAGACCTCCCACATTAGACTGGCTATTATGACCGCCTGGTTAAGCCGGTAGAGTCCGGGCAGTCTTACGTCATAACAGAGCCTAACCTCGTGTCTTTACTTTAATCACGTATTTAATTTATGGCTAAGACCTCTCACATTGGGCTGACATTTGTAGCAACTGGTTAAGCCGGTCGGGTCCGGGCAGTTTTACACTACAAATGAGTCCAACCTCGTGTCTTAGTCGATTAATTACACCTAATTAATCACCCCCATATTAATTATCCCTAATTAATATCAAGTTTTCCATAACATGGGTAGACCTAACTCAATAGGTAAATTCCCATGGGGTAGACCTAACTCAATAGGTAAATTCCCACTTATGGTAATTTATTTTTATGGTATGCTTAATCATACCCAATCATACATTTATGAACATATTTTCCAACCCCATCGTTCCCCACGTAAATCGTTCTCATTTCATGACATAATAAAGGGAAAGATCCATCACAAATATCATGGGTTTAGCACATAACTTTGTCATGGGTTAAGAGGATGTCAACTTGCATATATGAGCACACATTAACCCAACTATATTTAACCCAACTTGCATATTATCATACACATGATTTGCATAACATGTTGCATATGAGCTTGCATATTGTCATACACATATCTTGCATAACATGTTGAACTTGCATATAGGCATTCTCATAACTTGCATAACATGTTAAACATGCATTTAAGCATACACATAACTTGCATAAGCATTCACATACTTGCATAAGCATTCACATACTTGCATAAGCATTCACATACTTGCATAAACATTCACATACTTGCATAAACATGCATAACTTGCATATCATGTCATTTAAGCATATACATATCTTGCATAAGCATTCATATACTCGCATAAGCATGCATAACTTGCATATCATGTTAAACTTGCATTTAAACATATACTTAACTTGCATAAATCACTTTATTAAACATGCATAAATCCACTTATTAAATATGCATAAACACACTTGTTAAACATGCATAAACCCTCTTGTTAAGCATGCATAAACCAACTTATCAAGCATGCATAAACCAACTTATAAATTATGCATAAACATAGTAAAACATAAAGTAGCATATCATTACAAATGATTCAAACTCACTAATCCGCATTTAAGACCATAAGTCTCATTACACCCAATCTACTTACTTTAACAATTGATGTTAAAGTGATAGAAACTCACCACTAGCAAATTTGCACTCCAAATGAAGAAGATTAAGATGCTTAGAATGGATTAGAGGTTGATTAGAGAGTGATTTGCTTGCAACTTCCTTCATGAACTAGTGGAGGCCATGCTCAAATTTCATTTTGCCATAGTTTAGTTACAAGACCTAATTATGAATGAATTAGGGTAGGGTTGGGGTCTTATTTATAGGATTAGGTGAGTGTTTTAGGCCCTTAGATTAACCATAGATTAGATTAGGACCCTTAGATTTAGGAAATCTCTAGAACCAGCCCTCTAAGCCAGCCTAGAACCCAACCTGGTGCACCCAGGTTCACTGGACGCCACGCCCCTGTCGACAGGCAAGTCGACACCCCTGTCGACAGGCCTGTCGACAGCCCTGTCGACATGGGTAGGGCGGGATTTTTCCCGCCTGACCCCACCTGTCCAATTTAAAATCTGAATTTTAAATTCTTAATTCTGTTTTTAGTTTTGAATTTTCTGCAAACTTCATCGGGCCATAACTGGGCCATACGGACTCCGATTTTCGAAAACTCGGACTCTATTTCGCGTATTTTTCCGAGACGAACGCAATAACGCAGCCCGTTTCCCCTAATTCCCACATATGAGATTATTTATCTTGTAATTAGTGAATTTTAGTATTAACCCAAAATTCGGGGTGTTACAGTAATTAGCTAGGGACGACAGGCGGTGGGTCTCGTTTGGAGGTCGAAATTAAAAGTCACTTTTTGGGGAAATATAAAAAAAAAAGAGAAAGGGGGTCAACCCCCTATCTCCTTTCACAAACCCGTTACGGGTTTTAAATATAAATAAAGAGAACGTAAATGGGAGGGGGACGAATCGCCGCCGCCGCGGTCCTCACGGGCGTCGCGCCTCCGGCGCCGCTGCTAGGTGAAACCGCGACCATCCCTATCTCCCTTCCTCCTCTTCCCTCCTCCTCCCGCTCCCTCTTCCTCCCTCCTCTGCTGTGTTGAACCGCAGCCGTTACCCCCCCTTTAGACCAAAACAGCGCCTCCCCCTCCCCTTTCTGATGAACCTCTTCCATCGAAGGAAGACCACCCCTCTCTCTCGATTTTTTTTATTGTAAGTTTTCCTTTTTATTTAGTATTTTAATTTGTTTTGAATGACATGATTTTTTAAATGAAAATATATGATTTTTAAATCTAAAAATATTAGATTTTTGAACTGAAAATATACGATTTTAATTTATTTAAAGATGAGATCTTTATTTGTTTAAAGCTTTGATTTTTATAAATTTAGAAAAGGCGAGATTTCTATATAGAAAAAGATTACATTTTTATATAGAAAAAGGCAAGATTTTTAGATATAAGATAGCGATGTCAAGGTATGATTTTTGTTTATACCATAGCATGATAAAAATATGATTTTTATATTATAGAGATAATAAAAATATAATTTTTATATATGTATGAATATAAAAATAGAATTTTTATCTATATAGTAGCGGTATAAAAATAAAATTTTTATCTATATAGTAGCAGTATAAAAATGTGATTTTATATGAGTGGCGATATAGAAATATAATCTTTATTAGAAGAAGAGCGATATGAAAATATAATTTTTATTATGTAGTTAGTATGATAAAAATATGATTTTTATATGTGTAGCAAATTAAAAATGTGATTTTTAATATAGCGATTGTAAAAATATGATTTTTAACATATACCACGTGAAACAGATCTCGTTGGAAAGATGGCGAAGATTTTCTACATATGAAGAGTCGCGGTATATTGGTTTAGCTAGTCGGTGAGAACTTCTCACTTTAAATCTTGTTTTCTAGTTAAAAATATATACTAGGATGCAGACGGTGCTTAGCAACACCCGACACCCGTTGTCCATAGACCATGGACGACTTGTTTGATTTTGTTGTATGGTGAAAATTTATTGTGATGTGTTGAATGAAATATATATTCATGTGTTGAAATAAATTATTTATTGTTAAAAATATAATTTTTATCGTGAATGTGAATAAACAAATATTTATTTACAAATCATACGATTAGTTTAAGTACACCCATTTGAAGGATATTGACTGGTATGATAAATTTTACACATTGCCCAACTGCACAAATAATATTCAGTGTTTGTAGATTTGAAACCCCACACGGGTGTTGGGATGATATTTGGAATACATTAATCCCAATTATTTAGTTGTATGTCGATCGATTGGTCGACAGACTGTGTAAGCGTTAATTATTTATATTTAATGCTTATGCAGTTGTGTGATGCACTTTGGACGATGGTTGATTATTTATCATTGCTATTATATACATGTGTTGTATGAAATCCATATAATTAACATTATATGGTAATTTATTGGGCCTCATTCCAATTTGGAAAATAAAGAATATTATAAAATAAAGATTCATGTGTTGGATAGAATAAATAGTCATGTATTGACGATACTCATGTGTTGAGAATATTCATGTGTTGAAACTTATCATGTGTTGAACGAAATATTTTAACAATAAAATTTACATCTTTATCATTTAAAAATTAGAAACTAATTAGAAACTAGATAAGATGAGTGGTTTCCTGGGTATCGATCTGATGTTTGTTTAGAACTTCGGGGTTAATACTTAGGGAATCGTTCTCTTGCTAATTTACGGTTGGAGTCTGATTAAGAATTAACGATAGAAATCATAATTTTATGAAATATATTAAATAACAAAAATAGTCATGTGTTGACGATACTCATGTGTTGAGATTATTCATGTGTTGAAAGAAATATATATTCATGTGTTGAAGAAAATATTCATTTGTTGAATAGAATAACGAAGTTATTGAAATATATAAAGTCGTGTTGATTAGATATGCGCCATTTTGATGCGAACGATATTTACATTGATTATATTCGTTTTTATAACGAATATAGAAAAGGAAGTGATTTCAAAATCTAATATTTTAAAAATATTATCATTTACATATTAATGATATGAAATATTCAATTTTGATTTAAAATTGAATATGAAGTTGAAATTATTTGGAATACGAATTTAAAACGATTTATAAAATACGTTTTGAATTGAAATCGACGAAATATATAATATATATATTTTATATATTAAATGGCCTGGATAAAACACGCCGCGCCGCGGTAGTTCGCGAATTTCGACCATTGACTTCGAATTGACATTGCAGGAGATCCGACCGTCGGATTCTCCTGAAACTAGAACAGTTGGGTTCGTATCGAAAATAGCTTTCCAATGAATATTAGAAATTAGAAATCTAACAATTGGATTTGGAATTATGTCCAAATCAAGTTTGTAAAAGGTCGCTGTAAGTGCAGTTCGGTGGCCGTTATTGAAAACCGACTATACGGGCCTTGATAAAATTATTAAAAATATTAATAATTTGTGTAAAATCATAATATATGGATTGGAAAGAACTAGGATGAAAAATTCAACATTTGAAAGGATAAAAATATAGTTTTATCGAAATGAACTAGTTTTGAACTAGATTTGAAGTGGTTTTAAAAATAATCAGAATTTCCAATATACGAATTGGAATGAATTTGAATCGAAATTATCTTCGGAATATTTCGATGTTGGATTTCGTGATAATACATATATGGTTGTGGAAATTTGAAAGATATATTTATATCGTTATTTCCAATACGATATTTGTTGGTTTCAGAATTTGATATTGAATATAAGTCGATATATTTTCTATTCAGAGTCTTGTATTTAATATCTAATGGGATTTTGGTTTCGTCGTGAATGGTGTCTTGAATAACACTGTTCTTGAACCCAGTTTAGAAAAGAATAAATCTTTTAATTAAGATTTAGTGAAATTGTCCAGTTAATTAGTATTTAATTGGAATTGAATTTAAATTGATTTTTGGGTTTATCATGAGCGGTGTTTTAAATAACACCTGTTCTTTAACCCGATTAACAATAAAGTGTGATTTTGGGTTTATCGTGAACCATGTTTTAGATGACATTGATTATTTAACCCAGTTAAAGAAAGGATGTTGATTTTTGGGAAGATTAAAACTAAGTGGAGTTTTAATGAATCCTTAATTAGATTAAAGTGATCGAGAATGGAGTATCACCAGTTTTGCTCTAAAGCGATAGTTAAATCTTTAATTAGATTTGAACGTGAAAGGGTAATTAATATTTATCGATAACACCGTGGTGTTAGATATGGAGTATTACTAGTTTTTCTGCATGCGATGAATAGGTTGGGATTGGGGAATAAATTAAATAATTACTTCGGTGTGGTTCGCTAATCCCGACTAGTTTGGAAAACCTTAACATGGTTTGAAATGACATCCGAAGGAAGATTAAAGAATAAATTTAGAAGAATTTATCTTTGATAAAATTAATGGAAACCTTTCCCTAAGAATGTGAAAATTTGAATAAAAGAATATCATGAATTGGAATGAGGCGTATGTTGTGTTTGTGTAGCACTTGTTTATTATATACGCGGATTATTCAGAAAGGCCGGGTTTATACCCATTCTGAATAAACGATTCGATGATATGTCGAAGGTGAAGACGGTGGTTGAAGACCGGGGGTCTTCACGTCGGTTGGTTGATTCCTGACAATTTTGATTGGGCTGTACACCCAAGATGAGGGAATAAGTTGGAGATCGTTCAGACGTACTTGGAGATCGATGGATATGCGAGGAATAAGGTTCCTCCGGTTTCGTTCAGACCCAGAACGAACTTGTAAATGGACTTTGTGTCTAACATTGGATTTTATTCTGTGTGATTGATCCCTAATAAATATATATCTGTTTGGCGGCAGAGAATTTATTCTCTTGCTTAACGCCCTTCTCTGAGACATACGAGCTAAGAGGTTATATATCGATAGATATCAATCGCATGGCATGAATTTCCTGTGTGACATGCCTAAGTGGCAGATGATCAAGGCTTCTGTTGAAAAGCAAAGTCTTGTGGTTGATGATCAAAGCACGACCTATGTGGTGCAACTTTGTGTATAGCGTTAATTCGCGAGGCTCACACCTAGGTATGAGTCAAAAACGGGATAGTGTCTACAGGGAGAGCACGACGTTTCTTTCTAGCTATGAGTGATGTCAGTGACCTACCAGCCCTGACATTTATATACTTTTTACCTGTGTGGTTGTTGGAAGCGAGGCGTCTCAGATATAGGTCTGAAAGGACCGGGAAACGTGTGTTCAGGAATTGCCAATCCTCAAAAGTAAGAGAGGGCCGACCCTGAAGATCCAGGATCGCTGTGTGTGGTCCTGAGACATTTGCTAGAGTGTCTCGAACGGAAAGGAGCTTTCCCCTTGCCTCGACTCATGATGGAATCCAATTTCCAATACGTGACATTTTGGTTTTAATTGTAGAACAAGTGTGGTGACATAGTGGTATGGGGCACTTATGCCGTCTATGATTGATACTTATGATTGAAATTGTTTTGACACCATACACTTATAGTAATATCAAAATAATGTGTTTTCAAACGTATCAAGCATTCTTTGGCTATTATAAGGTAAATCCCTATCCTCCGGCTTGCGTTGCATTGTGTGATGGGACCTGGGTCTTATAATAGCTTCATTTTTCTTTATTTAGCATTGCTTGTTTGTTTTATGCATTGGTATTCTTGGGAGGAAACCCGTTTCGTGTTATACGGCGTGGTCCCTTGATTTATCTAACTTTAAAAATAAAGATTAATAACTGTTTTAGTTCTCACACCAGTCTCATGACTGACCCGGAGTTTATTGTTTTAACCTAAACTCTGGGTACCCTTATTTTCGACACGGGAAGCTAGTAGTTTTGGTTTTGCAGATTTATATTCACAGGATCCTGGTTTATAGCTGGAACAATACTCGGAAAGCTCTGTATCCGTGTATTACTTTCAGTTGTGTTTTGTATTATTTTCCGCTACTATGTAATTTATTATAATCTCTGATATTTAGTAAATTTGTAATATTTATTCATACTCTATATATTCTTGTATTCTGATGGAATTATTGTAATAAACAATGAAATGTTCTTCTGTTTGCGTTCTGATTCGTTTTGTCCTCAAAGTAGTTCGTTCTTTCTCTTCTCTTCGGAGATCGGGGAAGTTCAGGTCGCCTCATTTGGTATCAGAGCTTTGGTTTACAGAGCTCGAGAACAAGACACATTAGAACCAAATGAAAGAATTCATCAAAGATTGGATTAGTAATATCCATTAAGAATAACTCGCTAGAGATGGGATCAGTAGTATCCTAGAGCGAGTCGAAAGAGTGTTATTTTTTAAAATAAAATTGAAAACAAACTTTGTTTTAAAAATTAAATTCAAGTATACGTATTTGAATATTTTATTTGTATTGAATTTGGACAATCAAGTATATAGAGATTTTGCATATACGCATCATGAACGTATATTCGAAGTTTTAATATACTAGATAGGTATAGAATCACACTCTAGTCGCCTGGGGGCAATTCTGATGATGATTGCAACATCATCAGCATTTGTGTTCGAGTTTCGAAAGTGGGATTTCTAAATATCTCCATTAGACTGGTGTGAGAACCAAAACTAGATAGGATTATTGTTGTGATTTGGCATCAATAACATGATTTTCTGTATATATAACAATTTATGAATTTGAAACGTTAATTCACTAATTGATTGATGGTTGTGTTGTTTGATTATTGGTTTGAAATTTTGAACTATTTAGCCTAATGGAACCAAATATTGAACTGTATTGAAAAATGATTACAATTGCATGCATATACATGTATATCCATTGAACAGGTCATAGCAAGGAGGCTAGAGAAGAGGAATAAAGTTGTTTGCCCAACAAAATGGTTCATGTTTATTGTATTCCTTGGGTTTTTGATGATTTTATGAGCCGATTGGCTAGACGCTTGACTTTTTCTTTTGGATTGGTGAGGGTCATAGGAGGCTATTTGAAATATCCCGAAGCTCCTGGTGCAGGGGAGGTTATGGCGAAATTTTTCGGAAATTTAGGGTGTTAGCCAAATTTTTGAAAAATTTGAAAAGTTATTAGAAACTGAAAAGTTGAAGAACTTAAGCCGTAATGAAAATAATGGGAGTTGAGTGATTAGTTAAACAACTTTCAGCTTCGTTCCCTTTCGGGGACGAAAAGTTTTAAGTGGGGGAGATTGTAACAACTCATAAATTCTGAGCCAATTTAAAATTTTTATTTTGGCAATTTTAATGAATTTTGAATATTTAAAATGGATTATTTTAAATAATATCAACGAGAAATTTATTTTGAATAGAATTAGAACTTATATATTTATATAGATCGTCGTTAGAATATAAATAATTATTTTTAATTATGAAAAGAATTGAAAATGACGTGGTAGTTTGAAATTTCAATTTCAAAAGAATGTGCAGGATTCAAAATAAACCGAATTTTGGCAAAACCAAAAATATTTGAATCTAATTGAGAATATCTTTCCAACAAATCTGAAAAATTGAAATTTCATAGCGGGGATAAAAAGTTATGTCCAATTGAAAATTCAGAATAGTCGCTATGGAATTTTGAGCCCTTAAAATTTTAAATTTTGCAAACGACCTCGGTTTTCGACGAAACCACTTTTGCTGGATCAGGGATGTCAAATTATTGCTAGATTCCAAAATTCATAATTTTCTCAATCAATATGTGAGCGTGGCAAAGTAAAACGTGTTTTGGCAATTTCAGTCAATTTCGATCGACCAGAAAATGATCATTTTTCAAACGGTCTCGGAATTTGACGAAATTAGTTTTGTTAGAACCGTATCGTCAATACGAAGCTAGTAAATATTTTTCGTGAATTTTTAGAGTCCGTATGTGGCCCCGGTAAATTGAAATGTGCGTTCAAATTCAATATATAGATTTATATTTTGATTTTAACAGAAACCGATCGAAACAACCAAACTTGCTTACGTTACATATCCCATTGTGTTCGGAATTGGGGTAATTAGCTAGGGATGACAGGCAGTGGTTCTCGTTTGGAGGTCGAAATTAAAAGTCACTTTTTGGGGAAATATATAAAAAAATATAGAGAAAGGGGGTCAACCACCTATCTCCTTTCACAAACCCGTTATGGGTTTTAAATATATATATAAAAAGAAGAGAACGCAAATGGGAGGGGGGGCGAATCGCCGCCGCCGCGGTCCCCAGGGGCGTCGCGCCTCCAGCGCCGCCGCTAGGGGAAACCGCGGCCATCCCCATCTCCCTTCCTCCTCTTCCCTCCTCCGCCCGCTCCCTCTTCCTCCCTCCTCTGTTGTGTTGAACAGCCGCCGTTGCCCCCTCTTCAGCCCAAAACCGCGCCTCCCCCGCCCCTTTCCGACGAACCTCCGCCAGCGAAAGAAGACCCCCCTCTCTCTCGATTTTTTTACTGTAAGTTTTCCTTTTTATTTAGTATTTTAATTTGTTTTGAATGGCATGATTTTTAAAATGAAAATATATGATTTTTAAAAATGAAAATATTGGATTTTTAAACTGAAAATATACGATTTTTATTTGTTTAAAGACGAGATCTTTATTTGTTTAAAGCTTTGATTTTTATAAATTTAGAAAAGGCGAGATTTTTATGTAGAAAAAGATTACATTTTTATATAGAAAATGGCGAGATTTTTAGATATACGATAGCGATGTCAAGGTATGATTTTTGTTTATACCATAGCATGGTAAAAATATGATTTTTATATTATAGATATAATAAAAATATAATTTTTATATATGTATGAAGATAAAACTAGAATTTTTATCTACATAGTAGCGTTATAAAAATAGAATTTTTATCTATATAGTAGCAGTGTAAAAATGTGATTTTTATATGAGTGGCGATATAAAAATATAATCTTTATTAGAAGAAGAGAGATATAATAATATAATTTTTATTATGAAGTTGGCATGATAAAAATATGATTTTTATATGTGTAGCAAATTAAAAATGTGATTTTTAATATAGCGATGGTAAAAATATGATTTTTAACATATACCACGTGAAACAGATCTCGTTGGAAGGACGACGAAGATTTTCTACATATGAAGAGTCGCGGTTTATTGGTTTAGCTAGTCGGTGAGAACTTCTCACTTTAAATCTTGTTTTCTAGTTAAAAATATATACTAGGATGCAGACGGTGCTTAGCAGCACCCAACACCCGTTGTCCACAGACCATGGACGACTTGTTTGATTTTGCTGTGTGGTGAAAATTTATTGTGATGTGTTGAATGAAATATATATTCATGTGTTGAAATAAATTATTTATCATTAAAAATATAACTTTTAACGTGAATGTGAATAAATAAATATTCATTTACAAATCAGACGATTTGTTTATGTACACCCATTTGAAGGATATTGACTTGGACGATAAATTTTACACATTGCCCAACTGCACAAATAATATTCAGTGTTTGTTGATTTGAAACCCCACACGGGTGTTGGGATGATATTTGGCGTACACTAATCCCAATTATTTAGTTGTATGTCGATCGATTGGTCGACAGACTGTGTAAGCGTTAATTATTTATATTTAATGCTTATGCAGTTGTGTGGTGCACTTTGGATGATGGTTGATTATTTATCATTGCTATTATATACATGTGTTGTATGGAATCCATATAATTAACATTATATGGTAATTTATTGGGCCTCATTCCAATTTGGAAAATAAAGAATATTATAAAATAAAGATTCATGTGTTGGATAGAATAAATAGTCATGTGTTGACAATACTCATGTGTTGAGAATATTCATGTGTTGAAACTTATCATGTGTTGAACGAAATATTTTAAAAATAAAATTTACATCTTTATCATTTATAAAATTAGAAACTAACTGGAAACTAGATAAGATGAGTGGTTTCCTGGGTATCGATCTGATGTTGGTTTCGGCCTTCGGGGTTAATATTTAGGGAATCGTTCTCTTACTAATTTACGGTTGGAGTCTGATTAAGAATTAAACGATAGAAATCATAATTTTATGAAATATATTAAATAACAAAAATAGTCATGTGTTGACGATAATCATGTGTTGAGAATATTCATGTGTTGAAAGAAATATATATTCATGTGTTGAAGAAAATATTCATTTGTTGAATAGAATAACGAAGTTATTGAAATATATAAAGCCGTGTTGATTAGATATGCGCCATTTTGACGCGAACGATATTTACATCGATTATATCCCTTTCTATAATCAATATAGAAAAGGAAATGATTTCAAAATCTAATATTTTGAAAATATTATCATTTACATATTAATGATATGGAATATTCAATTTTGATTTAAAATTGAATATGAAGTTGAAATTGTTTGGAAAACGAATTTAAAACGATTTATAAAATACCTTTTGAATTGAAATCGATGAAATATATATAATATATATATATATATTAAATGGCCTAAATAGAACGCGCCGCGCCGCGGCAGTTCGCGAATTTCAACCATTGACTTCGAATTGACGTTGCAGGAGATCTGACCGTCGGATTCTCCTGAAACCAGAACCGTTTGGTTCATATCGAAAAGAGCTTTCCAATGAATATTAGAAATTTGAAATCTAATGGTTGGATTTGGAATTATGTCCAAATCAAATTTTGAAAAGGTCGTTGTAAGTGCAGTTCGGTGGCCGTTATTGAAAACCGACTGTACGGGCCTTGATAAAATTATTAAAAATATTAATAATTTGTGTAAAATCATAATATATGAATTGGAAAGAATGGGATGAAAAATTCCACATTTGAAAGGATAAAAATATATTTTTATCGAAATGAACTAGTATTGAACTAGATTTGAAGTGGTTTTAAAAATAATCAGAATTTCCAATATACGAATTGGAATGGATTTGAATCGAAATTATCTTTGGAATATTTCGGTGTTGGATTTCGTGATTATACAAATATGGTTGTGGAAATTTGAAAGATATATTTATATCGTTATTTCCAATACGATATTTGTTGGTTTCAGAATTTGATATTGAATATAAGCCGATATATTTTCTATTCAAATCCTTGTATTTAATATCAAATGGGATTTTGGGTTCGTCGTGAATGGTGTCTTGAATAACACTGTTCTTGAACCCAGTTTAGAAAAGAATAATTCTTTTATTTAAGATTTAGTGAAATTGTCCAGTTAATTAGTATTTAATTGGAATTGAATTAAATTGGTTTTTGGGTTTATCGTGAGCGATGTTTTGAATAACACCTGTTCTTTAACCCGATTAACAATGAAGTGTGATTTTGGGTTTATCGCGAACCATGTTTTAGATGACATTGGTTCTTTAACTAAGTTAAAGAAAGGATGTTGATTTTTGGGAGGATTAAAACTAGGTTGAGTTTTAATGAATCCTTAATTAGATTAAAGTGATCGAGAATGGAGTATCACCAGTTTTTGGTCAAAGCGATAGTTAAATCTTTAATTAGATTTGAACGTGAAAGGGTAATTAATATTTAACGATAACACTGTGGTGTTAGATATGGAGTATTACCAGTTTTGCTCCATGGGATGAATAGGTTGGGATTGGGAAATAAAATAAATAATTACTTCGGTGTGGTTCCCTAATCCCGACTAGTTTGGAAAACCTTAGCATGGTTTGAAATGATATCCAAAGGAAGATTAAAGAATAAATTTAGAAGAATTTATCTTTAATAAAATTAATTGAACCTTTCCCCAAGAATGTGAAATTTTGAATAAAAGAATATTATGAATTGGAATGAGGCGTATGTTGTGTTTGTGTAGCACTTGTTTATTATATACACGGGTTATTCAGAAAGGTCGGGTTTATACCGATTCTGAATAACCGATTCGACGATATGTCGAAGGTGAAGATGGTGGTTGAAGACCGGGGGTCTTCACGTCGTTTGGTTGATTCCCGATAATCTTGATTGGGCTGTAAGAGATCCTCCAGAATTACTTGGAGATCGATGGATATGCGAGGAATAAGTTCCTCCGGTTTCGTTCAGACCCAGAACGAACTTGTAAATGGACTGTGTGTCTAACATTGGATTTTATTCTGTGTGATTGATTCCTATTAAATATATATCTGTTTGGCAGCGGACAATTTATTCTCTTGCTTAACGCCCTTCTCTGAGACGTACAAGCTTAGAGGTTATATATCGATAGATATCAATCGCATGGCATGAATTGCCTGTGTGGCATGCCTAAGTGGCAGATGATCAAGGCTTCTGTTGAAAAGAAAAGTCTTGTGGTTGATGATCAAAGCACGACCTATGTGGCGCAGCTTTGTGTATAGCGTTAATTCGCGAGCCTCACACCTCGGTATGAGTCAAAAACGGGGTAGTGACTGCAGGGAGAGCACGACGTTTCGTTCTAGCTATGGGTGATGTTAGTGACCTACCAGCCCTGACATTTATATACTTTTTACCTATGTGGTTGTTGGATGCAAGGCGCCTCAGATATAGGTTTGAAAGGACCGGGAAACGTATGTTCAGGAATTGCCATTCCTCAAAATTAAGAGAGGACCGGTCCTGAAGATACAGGATCGCTGTGTTGGTCCTGAGACATTTGCTAAAGTGTCTCGAACGGAAAGGAGCTTGCCCCTTGCCTCAACTCGTGATGGAATCCAATTAACAATATATGACATTTCAGTTTTAATTGTAGAACTAGTATGGCGACATAGTGGTATGGGGCACTTATGCCGTCTATGATTGATACTTATGATTGAAATTGTTTTGACACTATACACTTATAGTAATATCAAAATAATTGTAGAACTTATATTAATTAGGTTCACCTCGAGCCTCTCAACTCAAAAAATGGCGACCCATACTCCTGCAACCTTGAGCCTCTCAACTCCTCTTTTTTCTCCCTTGCCTCGAACCCCACCGCCAGCTAATCCTCCACCAGATCCGATCCCGCCGAACCCAGATCCTCCACCCCTTGCTACTCCTCTACCAAATCGACCTTCCCCTCCTCTTCCTGAAGTGAAATGGTCCTCTCTTTTTGTCACAAAGCCTCGCAATGCTGGTACCTTCACTCCACCGGCGATTACTCACAAATTTTCTGGAAAAAGCGTTGTTCCAACGGCAGACATTATTCAGGCCAGCGTTGACATTTGGCAAGACTACTTGATGGGGGTACTTTCTCGATTCTCCGTTGCCCTACTATGCGGTTGTTAATCATCTCAAGAACCACTGGAAACCGAGAGGACCAATCAAGGTTAAGTATAATGGTAACGTTTTTTTCTTTTTGCTACAAGATAGTTATGATAGAAAGAGAATTCTTGAAGCTAACCCATTGATTAAAAGGAACAAAGTATTTATCATAACAAAGTGGGATGTTTCAATGGGTAGCATTAGCAAAGGAATAAAACAGGTTCCAGTGTGGATTAGAATGTATGATTTACCTATGGTAGCGTGGTCTCAACTAGGTATATGTTGGCTAGCTTCACTTGTGGGAAAATTCTTGTGTATGGATCAATTTACTGAGAGTTTAGAATGGATTGGATATGCAAAGTGCATGGTTGAGATTACATCTAGTTGTGAACTGCTTGATTCACTGTCTGTGTTATTAGATGACGGAACCGAACACACAGTTAAGGTGAAATATTTGTGGAAACCAGATATGTGCTCTGTCTGCAAGGTCTTCGGGCATACAAAAGATACTTGTAATAAAATAAAGCAGGTAGACAATTCAGTAAGCATAGAGAAAGGAAGTGAATGAAACGTAAGTGCAACAGAAGTCAGGAGTGAGCCTTCGAAAAAGAACTGTATGAAAAACAATGCTGGTTACAATAACCAAGCTAAGAGAATTCCCAAGAAAATGTCAGCTAAGAGTAACAAAACGACAAAGGTGCAAGTTTACGAGAGATGGAAAATGAAAGAAGGCTCAAAAACAGGGAAACAACTAGATGTTGTTAGTACGCACAAGCTCCTATCTAGTGATGCCTTAACCTTAAATAGATTTGATGTGCTTGCCACGCTAAATGCTGACAATCAACAACTGGAAGAAGGAGAAATAGGTTATGAACCACAAAAGGAAGATGCTCCTAACGCGGATGGCTCTGCGGTTGTACCAGAGCCTTGTGATCCACCTAATGACCCTATTCTGGTGCGGCTGAATGGTGAAAATGAAGAGGGAAGGTTGCAAGAGACACTAGACAAAAATCAGTTTAAAAACAGTGAAAAAGATAATGAAGAAGAGAGGCGGTTGGATACCATCAATGAAAGTAGCGATAAAATTAATAAAGATGATGCTCTAGAAACAATCTTAAAGGATATCAAGGAATTTGAAAATGCCGTGAGACTTGGTGAACGTGAGGATGAGGATAACATGGACGGGTTACCGCAGGATATACTGGAGGATGCGGAAAGATTTGAACAAATGAGGATGACTGTTGGCTGTCACTTGCCTTGCAAAGACAGTGTAATGCAGACAGTTTTGAGTGATCAAGTAAGTAACTTTACCTTTAAACCTGGTTTTCTCAACTATTCCAGTCCAAAGGTGAAACATGATCAAACTATGCAAGGTAAAGCAAATGGTAAAGAGAAGGTATGCGAAGCTTCTTCTTCCACATTAACACCAGACGATAAGAAGACAAGGAAGCCGATGCAAATACATCCGTACGCCCATATTCTTCCACCGGCGGCATATAAACCACCCCCACAAGCACATGCCATTGACCAGTCTCAGTCACCATCGGCTAAGGTAGTATCCACTCCATTAACGCGGAGTAAACTACGATAGCTCGATTCGGTGTAGCCTTATGGCTTGTTTGGTCAGTAGTGGACCAGATGTAAGCTTCTTTGATTGTCAGTCTCTACCTTCCTTGTAATCCTATGTTGTCATATTTCAATTAGAAATGTACTAAGTTATTTTTTTGGCACTTTGGCTCCCTGCGAGGAGTGGTGCTTTATTCTAGTTGTTACACATATGGTGTATCACCTGTATCCTTTGTACTGATTATTTTTTAATAATAAAAGTGTCCGGTCCACTATAAAAACCAGTCGGCCTTGCCAAAATAATAAAAATAATGTGTTTTTAAACGTATCAAGCATTCTTTGGGTATTATAAGGTAGAACCCTATCCTCCGGCTTGCGTTGCATTGTGTGATGGGACCTGGGTCTTATAATAGCTTCATTTTACTTTATTTAGCATTGCGCTGTTTGTTTTATGCACTGGTACTCTTGGGAGGAAACCCGTTCCGTGTTATACGGCGTGGTCCCTTGATTTACCTAACTTTAAAAATAAAAATTAATAACTGTTTTAGTTCTCACACCAGTCACATGACAGACCTGGAGTTTATTGTTTTAACCTAAACTCTGGGTGCCCTTATTTTCGACACGGGCAGCTAGTAGTTTTGGTTTTGCAGATTTATATTCACAGGATCCTGGTTTACAGCTGGAACAATACTCGGAAAGCTCTGTATCCGTGTATTACTTTCAATTGTGTTTTGTATTATTTTCCGCTACTATGTAATTTATTGTAATCTCTGATATTTAGTAAATGTGTAATATTTATTCATACTCTGTATATTCTTGTATTCTGATGGAATTGTTGTAATAAACAATGAAATGTTCTTCTGTTCACGTTCTGATTCATCTTGTCCTCAAAGTAATTCGTTCTTTCTCTTCTCTTCGGAGATCGGGGAAGTTCGGGTCACTTCATTTATTTTTCTGAAATTTTTGGAATCAATATGTGGCCCCAGTAACTAAAATGTACATTTGAATTCAAAATATATTGATTTATATTTTAAATTTAACGAAAACTGGTCGTAACAGTCGAATTGGCTTACCAGACACATCCCTCTGCGTTCGGAATGGGGGTATTTAGCTAGGGGCGACAGTCGTTGGGTTCGATTTGGAGTTTGGATTAAAACCTACATTTTTGAAAATAAATAAATAATTAAATTGAAAATATAAATAAGGGTTTAACGCTAAATTTCTTCAGAAACAAAAACCTGCCCCTTTTCAATTAAAATTCGTCGTTCCCTGGAGACCCTCCCCCAATCGCGACGCCGCGCCTCCAGAGCCCCGCCACCCCGCCGCCAATGCTAGCACCGCCTACGATGGCCATTGCCTTCCCTTTGGACATCGTCGCCTCCCCCATCTTCCCCCTCTCCATTCTCGAAGTTCCCAAGCCCCAAATGCCCCAAACCCCCTTCAATACCGCCGCTCCCGCTACCTAACCCCGCCGTTGATGACCTGAAACCCTGTAACGAACCGGCGGAAACTAGATGCTCAAATTTCGACAATAATACATAAGACCCGTATTATTTGCCAAAATCCAAACATCGAACAACACCAGATTGTTAGTAGAAATAAATTAGAAGGTGAGAAAAGAAACAAAAAAATATTAGAATAGAAGAACATCAGAATCTCATAGTGGAACGAATAAAATATAATATATCAAATCCCTTTACACAAAATGAAATTGTATATACATACCAATCATCAGAGTACATCATATATCAGACACAGCGGAACAAACTATAAATAACTGTTGGTGAAGCCTCCTGCTTCTATCTCTTGAACTCCAAGCGGAAACTAACCTGGAAATATACTCGATCTTACCCGAGCACATTTGAAGCAAAGCAAATTTCACTCGGATCAGTATGGAATACTTTCAATGATAAATTCACATCACAAACTTGTTTAACTTTGAAAAAAATCCTTTTAAAAAAAAAAGATATAGTAAGACCAGCCCACACATAAGTACGGACGATTTTTACCTTACTATAACCCAAAACATTTTTGAAATCAATATCTTTTATGATATTATAATAGGGTCTATCAAACCACATATAAATCATAATCTAGCAGAACGCTTGCATCTCACGCTCTACATATATAGTATACAATCAAAACCTTGGGCTCTTATTGGAGAATAAATTTCCTAGCAAGGTATGGGACTACCTTTCCGACAATGTAACTCCGGAGATGAATACATTGGGGTTCAACAAGAACGTCTTGCAACCCGGCTACACATGACCAACCCCTCATTTCTCTTGAGAGTACCGAATATATCATTACCACGGTTGGAGGCCAGCCAACCGAACCGATAACAAACATGTATAAATAAAAAGGGACAACCAAAGGCATTTGATTTATCCAGATCAGGTAATGACATACCCTTTTAATGGGTGCGACCCACATAGCCATGTTGCCAACCCGATTTTGTGCCATTTCCCAATTGATGAAGCTTGAGGTTACGTTTATTTTTTAGCACATCTCCATTCACTTTGATTGCCACATCGTCATATCCATTAAACCACTATTTAACGTCCACAAATACACTCTGGGTGTTAAGCAAGTTAATTTCTCCGCCACCAAACTTGGTATATTTGTAAAAATTAACGTACGTGAGTTTCGGGAAATACTCTATAAGACATTCGTCCATACAAGTCATTCAGGAACAGGATGAACTGAAGGCACTCTCCTACCGCATCCTATATAGGAATCACCCCAAGGATCAGCAGCGAGAAGTCCTTGCAATCCGAAGATTTCAATCACGATAGAATCACAAGTCATTGTAACCCTGGCGGCCCAGACCATAGAAACTTGACAATTAGTTCTTCCGCTCTTGAAGATCAACGACCTTCAATGCTCCATCTTTATAAGCTTGCAAGTTAGTCGTGAACACTTAGTTGATTCAAAGTGGTTTTAGGTCTAGTTCTCATCCCGGTCTCTTCGAAACAACTCGTCAAAAGGTCATAAGGAATATTGATTTGATAGTTGGTTCTTTAACTATCAATCCCAACAGTATAGCTAAGTACAATGGCAGATTCCGTCCTTTATATTAAAACATTTCATTTCAAATCATTTTATCGATTAAGAATCGATTATATAACTTATCTGGCCCAGTCTCTCTTGTTTCGATTTCTTTGAAACAATAGTCAAGGTTTAAAATAAATATAGTTACCAAACTCTTTTCATTATTTCCTTTATCTTAAAATATCGTTATCTTTTCCAAAACTTTTTATTCCCTTTATACATATTCACAAATCTCCTTTATATTACCTTTAGCCCTAACAAACTAATATCATCTTTCAATAATAGTGAAGTCATTCAAGTTGGGGTATTATAATTACCACTCAGACCTTGATCGACAATATTTTTATTTCAAGATAAATAAAAATTTGTAACTTAAACCGAGTGGAACATCATAAAAGTATTATTAACCATCTACTCCTAATATGGTGTTATAAATCATCTCGTTCAAATTGAAATCTCTTTATTTAATTCATTTACTAAGTAAATATTCGCTAATCTCTTAATTCGTCAACTATTAAATATTCTTCCCTTTCCATTGCAATTCTTATTTCAATAACATCGTTTAATTCACTTCTTAAGTGATCTTCGATCTTTAAAATTACCATGTTGGCTTAAGCT
The DNA here is from genome assembly GCA_030737875.1 of Allium sativum. NCBI lineage: Eukaryota > Viridiplantae > Streptophyta > Magnoliopsida > Asparagales > Amaryllidaceae > Allium > Allium sativum. The sequence goes on from CM060910.1 coordinate 404,289,523, forward strand.
TCTTTCAAACCCTGAGTATACGATTTGAATTCAATTTCAAATCCTGTTATGCAAATCTGTTTTAAAATCTTAAAATAACCCAACTTGGATCTTAATTTAACAATACATTTATTTAACTTTTCAAAACCTCATTTAAACACTTACCTTTACGCTTTAAGAATCCTTTCAACGATTTTGATTGACTTTACTTAATCCCAATTCATAAGTAAACTTCTTGCTTCAAATCTTTTTATAAATAGGTTTATATATTTGGGTCCTTTACTGTAACACCCCGTATTTTCTGTAAATGTTAATGTAAAAAATCAAAGTATACTTTTTTTAAGAGAAGAATCAAGGGAAACGGGTTATGCCATTGCGTTCGTCTCGGAATTATTCTTGAGATAGAGTCCAATTTTGCGTAAACTAGACTCCGTATGAAGAAGTTATGGCCTTCAGAAGTTTCAAGAATTTAAATAAATAAAAACAGATTCAAAATTCGAATTCAAAACACACACGAGCTAGGCGGAAAATTTCCCGCCCAGGACCCAGGTCGACCAGGGGGTCGACCTCCCCTTATAGGTCGACTAGGGGGTCGACCTGCCCTGTTTTTCCAGATCTAGACTGCAATGATTTTGACCTATTCTGGATGGACTGGATGGCGTCTAGGGGGATCTAATGGCTCTAAAACACTCTCTACACCTATAAAAGAATGCCTAGACCTAAGGTTTCTCCACACAAATTCTTTTAGGTATCTACATGCTGTTTCTCTCTAGCCTCCACTATTAAAATAAATCTTATTAAAACAAGTTATAGTTCTTCTTCAAATTGGAGATTCAAATCAAGTTAAAGCTTCAAGTTGGACCATAAGCATTCCACTTCAAGCAACGTAACTCGAATCATAGCAAATCACCTTTTCTAAACCAATCACTGTAAGTTCGGTTATTCCTTAGATTTGAACGTTAATTGGAATAGTGAATGTAATGAATTAAAATATAGAACTATACCAATTTGCAAGTTAATTATCTTTGATTCGTGCTTATGTCAAATCTAACGTGATCTTTGCCTTTGGATCTGATTCTCAATTGTGGCCTAGAACTTATTGTGGATAATTGCCAATGACTATGATTATGGGACTTTTGCCTAAGACTATGACTATGAAACTTTTGCCCATGAAACTATCGCCTATGACTATGATTCATGACAAAGAGACTACATATGACTATGACTATAAGACTGTTGCCTATGACTATGATTCATAATTTTGACATTATTGCATATGATTCATGACTATGAGACTATTACCAAGATTTATGACTATAAGACTATTGCCTATGACATTGATTAAGAAACTATTGTGATTAGTCGCCCATGACTATTGTACTCAGTGACTTATGCCTATTACCATTAACCTATTAGGTTGTACTTCGAACTGGCATTATGTTAGACCAAATCACCTATGCCTATTCCCTTAATTATGTTGGATCCCATTTTTTGGTGTAATTTTTCTTGTTTATTCCTATTCATTGTTATGTACATCAAACCCATTGGAAAAATTATTTTTTGAATTTGGTTCATTCTTGCATGGCTATTTTTTATGTCAATTCTCGTGCTTATCCCCTATTCCTTGCTTTGATACTATTAGTATCATTTCATGAGTACTTAGAAACTTGTGAAATCATGTTATACGTATGATTACGATTTAGTTAGTTTAGCATAATAAATATGTTGGCATAATCTAAATTGGCTATAATAGTGAATGATTTACATGCATTTTAGTATTGGGCATAAGTTGATAAATTTAATTGGTCGCAAAGTGTGTAATTGGTGTGTAAACCAAGTTTTGGACATAAACGGTAAACTAGAATATTAAATATAGTTTCGATATGAACCGTAAATTGGAATATTAGTCTAGATTGGGCAAAAATTGTAAAAGGGGAATATTAAATCTAAATTGGTATAAACTGCAAGTCAGGCTGATTATAAGCGGTCAAAAATAGCGGTAGGGGGTTCGTCAGTGTAGGTTCCAACGGTTTACGGGCGTGCACGTACTCTGGAGTGGAAAAAGCAGGCACTGGGTACTAGTAGTTATACACTGTGCATCTTGAATCGTGTCGGGTCGCTATCACATGGCTTGATGCACCTTATGGTAGGGCCAACATAGAGTATCTACACGCAACAGAGGCCCGACTGACACAGACACATGGAAAATTAATACAAGTAGGTAGCATAATCCCTAGTTGGACCTAGGTCGCGTAAACCCTGAATCCGAGAAGCGTTCAATAGTTAGCATAAACCCTAGTGGCCCTGGGTAGTGTAAACTCTGGTTGAATCTAGTAAGCACTCGATAGTAAACCCTAGACTAGATCTAGGTAATAAACGGAATCCCCATAATAGATGTACAGCTGAAGGCAACCACAAATATGGGGATTGAGATCACGTTATCATACGATCATAGATTACTAGTTTAGACACCAGTTAGGTAGTACAGAGATATAGAAATTAGTATAAACAAGATAGTTGCGAAGCAGAGAAGGAGTAGAAGCGCATTCAGTTAATCAGTATATTCAGTTTATCAGCACATTCAGATTATCAGTACATTCAGTTTATCTTGCCATATCCCATGATTATCCCATATCATCTCGTTACTATGGTTTAGTCTTATATTTAGTTTATTCATGTCATGACCCTTTTCCTCGTTTAAATACTAAGAATCACTGGAATTACCAGACTTTATGTCTGACCTAGTTTGCTTTCGCCTCTTTTATTCCGTTCCCCCAGGTAGTCAAGGAGGGAATAGCTCAGGTTTGTTTGGACCGTTACTCTTTCCAAGCTTGAAGACTCTTTGACGTGTTTCCTTGGACTCTCTCTTCTACTGCTATGGCTGGCTCATGCTTTATTTGGGGAAATCATTTTATGCTTATTTATTTTTGTAAACAAGACAGGATACTTTGGTATTGTAAACAATCTTTGTATAAGTTGTTTATCAATGAAATAAAGTTTTATTTATTTGCCGCTGCTTTAATTGTCTGTCTTGTAATTTATCTGCATCTTTTACCTATAATGCTCCACCGAAATTAAGGCATTCCCTTTGTGAGTGACCTTAACGACGGTGGGTTGTTTCACTTGGTATCAGAGCTGAAGGTTACTAGATCAGATAAAAAGATTTGAAAAATTATTTTCAAAATGGTTTTAAAAGAAGCATTTTCAAAAGAAAAGTTTGGTTTTAAAGGCATATTCCCCAAAGCCGTATGAACTATCTTTTGACCCTCTGTTTGAATCCTTGTTTCCTTCTTTCCTGTGTCTCTGGGACTCCTGGCTTTCTGGGAGATAAACTCATCGCGGCATGGTCCCGTAGGCTTGATGAGACTACGACACTTGTCAAAGGGAAAATAAGTGCCTAACTTCCATCTGTAGCCGTAATTTTCTTTTGAGCTTTGTAGGATTCTCCGTGCGATGGATGCAGCTTCTGAGAGACATGTCAACAAATTACACAAGGGTGGAAAAGTTGAGAATGAGGTGGTTTTGCTAAGGAGCACAACACAAGGATGAAGAACCCATGGATATGGACTTGGTTCACAAAGAAGGGGAGGAAAGATAAGAGGAAGTATCTTTATTTTGGTATAACGGGTCGTATAATTAAGGGCAAGGGCAAAAACAAGGGACATGATTTTCCTGAAGGCGAGTGCATGCTCTCACCACCCGCATACCTGAGAGAAAGAGGCAGTAAGATTTTGGTTGAAAGAGTTCTTCCTTTTTGATTATCCTGTTAGTACTCCTTTCGATTTTAGCGCTTCACATCCGTATATATATCTGCTTCCATAGTTGAGTCTCTGCACCCTAGATATTGTGTAGTAGAGGATCCCATTATTGTCTCAAATCCACTTGCTGGTTCGACCCATTTATCTTTGACTTGTGAGGATTTGAGAATAGCTATATTTATGCTTATGTTTTTGGGCTATGGGTTGATTCTAGGATTTGATTGGTTATCTAGTAATTATGAAACAAGGGTAGTTAGACTTTCGACTTGCCTCGAGAATACCCTGGAAATTTCGTACGATCCTAAGGGATCAGTTTGTCTTAGCTACCTAGAATCACTTTACTTATCTATCGACGATTTTCGATCCGTTGGGGTAGCCCATAAGTACGCAATATGTTTTGACTAGGGTAGGGGTTTTCCCCCTAAGAACTCGAGACAGACTTCTGCATGTATCTAGATGACACGGCAAAGCCAGTTATGCGATCAACGATAATTCTGGAGCAAGATTGTTGAGGATAGCCGGAGTCGGTAAATTGCTCAATTGTTTTATTAGTATCATCTCACAAAGATCGTCCAAATTCAGAGGAGGTATCCCTTGGGTGCTTGTCTGATATTGGTTTAGGCCTTTGGGGCTTGTACTTGAGGGATGTCGAGTTCGACTAGGATGGTTTGCATGAGAAATAAATGGTTGGGGGCTGGCACCCTAAGTTAGACTGACCTTAAGAGAGGTAATAAGCACATAATAACCATTAGCTTTAGACCCTCAGATTTGCAGCATGATGGATAAGCTAAGTAGAGGAGAGACCTCTAATCATCTTAGGTATATACACTTGGTATCATGATTTACATATGTTTTCCCGGGAGGATAGTTCGACTACCTTGGATACCCTCTAGCATAGTAAGTGAGCGAGGTCCTATCTTTACTAGTGGGTTTTGGAAATGGAGGTCAAGAAGCTTCGCAATTGTGGAGTTAAATTAGTTAAGGTACAGTGGAGTGAAGCTCAAGAAGATGCAACTTCGAAGACGGAAGACTAGATACGCGCATCATACCCTCTTTCTTGAGGGTATATCCCTGATCTCTTTTGCTAGGAATTTTAGGCATTCTTGTTTCCATCTTTTTAAGTATATCCTCTAGGTCATGTCTTCGTGATCCTTAGGTAGAAAACCAATGGATATAAACATGTATTTGAAACATGTTATGATTGATGGTTGCAAGTGGTTGCTAGTAGTTGCTCGTGGATGCATATACACACATTAGGCACTAGATCGGCTCAGTCACTTTCATATTGCATTTGCATATATGTATTTGTTTATGGATTGAACTTGATGTGTTGCATTTGAGTGAATGGTTTTGCACTCATATAGAAATGATATGCATCGTTAGGATTGCATACATGATGGACTCATGGCAATGACAT